>OW964576.2:9962377-19962377 GCA_943138885.2 Tholera decimalis
AATATGAGCGGAACATCTCATCCACTAAAATATCGTTGTACAGTGTGTTCCCTGTAAATATGTTTGTAAAACTATGCATTGAACATCCCTGAAACTTATATAGCAAATACATTAAGCAATATTCACCACAAACTGAAGTCCAATCATTCTGAATCCTATCAATACTCCAGCCCCATCTTTTACAATTCCTTTTCAAAAACTCGAGATGATATCGCGCAGGTGTTCGCCCATAAGAATCAAAATATTGACCGATGCCATTCGTATCGATATGTACAGCTACCCAGTGTGAACCTGGCTTATCATCCGCATCCAAATTGCATATTATATACGTTGGTGCATGGGTATACATAGGGAGTCTATTAGCAGCATAAACATTATTTTCTAGACTGGGATGAATCTTTTTCAGATGTTTTTGTACTTCTAGTGTATCCATGATATAGCATATTATTACACTACCAATCTATTCAATGGTTGTCATAGGAATGTTCAATTATAGTGATTTGTAAATATTAAATCGCATTATTTTGTAGCACTCACAAAACAGGTTGATGCCAGCAATGTGAGATAAGTTTGTTGACTCATAGAGTTACTATCAGTTTCCGGAGGAACGTGAGATAATTTTGGTGATTCATAGAGTTACAATCAGTTTCGTTGTATTTAGGAATTTGTTTTAGATAAGAATGGTGCTATATAAGATCCTACCATTGCAGTCATGCAGTCAGTCTATGGTCGTTTGACCGCAGTGGATTGTATACGTCTACCAATACTACGTTTGTGTTACTTCAACGCATCAATGGCCATGGAGGTAAGTGTTTATTCTATTGACAAACTTACTTGTATTCTTGTTGTTGTTTCCTAACGTGTGTGATTAAGTGTAAACAAATTGATATTAACATGATAACTGTCTTGTTGCAGAAATCATTCAACTTCGATGAAAATACCTATAAACAGTATTACTACTCACCGCTCTCCCCTCAACATGAAGAAGAGAACGATGACATCGTTATTAATAACACATGTGATGGTGGAAAAAGGAAATCACAACCGATTGATCATTTTTTTGAAGTGGCACCAAAAATAAAAAAGAAGAAACTGTTATCGTCAACCGTGGCACGAGCCGCTAGAGATGGTGTATCATACATTTCTAGTAATTCTGACGACGGAGACCAAGCGACGCATCTCATTAAAATTGAAATGTACGATATGAAGAAGCTATGTAAGATTCCAACTACTGATCATTGGAAACACGCTACCACGAGGATTAAATATTATGTAAAGAATAATAAGGATAGCATCTACGACAGCACAAACGGGCTCGTATACAACATTACAAAGACAATAGCAGAAAGTGAAAAAGTTAAAAAATACTTTTTTAACAATGACACCCATTAGTTGATTAGTGAATGTGATTCTGTTTACTTAAATTACTTCTGTGTACTCATTAGATTCTACCTGACTCGTCATTAATAACACATGCGATGGTGGAAAAAGGAAATCACAACCGATTGATAATTTTTATTTTGAAGTGGCACCAAAAAATAAATAAGAAGAAACTGTTATCGTCAACCTTGGCACAAGCCGCTAGAGATGGTGTATCATACATTTCTACTAATTCTGACTACGGAGACCAAGCGTCGCATCTCATAAAAATTGAAATGTACGATATGAAGAAGCTATGTAAGATTCCAACTACTGATCATTGGAAACACGCTACCACGAGGATTAAATATTATGTAAAGAATAATAAGGATAGCATCTATGACAGCACAAACAGCCTCGTATACAATATTACAAAGACAATAGCAAAAAGTGAATAAGTTAAAAAATACTTTTTTAACAATGACACTCATTAATCGATTAGTGAATGTGATTCTGTTTACTTAAATTACTTCTGTGTATTCATTAGATCCAAGGAGGTGTCGTCTTGTGGTGCTGAGAGAAAAACAAGATTAGAAGGAAGAGATGAGTGTGGCATACGTGAACAGATCACTTCATTGAAAAGCAAAACTACAAAACTGATTGGAGAAGAAAAAGTGAAGAATATGCAGTACCCAAGAGCTGAATATCCATTTTTCAGTTCAAAATCTAGACGGTTGTTCAGTTTCGGAGACTGGCCACTCGTTATGAAACAGAAGCCTGAAGATCTTGCAGAAGCCGGTTTCTTTTATACTGGTCATGAAGACAGGACCAAGTGTTTCCATTGTGGTGGCGGTTTAAAAGATTGGGAAGATGATGATGATCCTTGGCAGCAGCATGTTCAGTGGTTTAGTCAGTGTGCTTATGTAAAGTTTAAACTCGATCAGTGTTCTGTATAAGATTGAATAGGGTGTTTATAATGAAATAAAAAAATAGTATATTGCATATAATTTGTTTTATTTAATTTTATAATGTTTCCTTTAGTTACATACACATAACCTTAACTACTATAGTCTACAGTAACATTTCTATTTTTATCTATTTCAATAATATTATCAAACTCAGCATAAACAATACAGTTAATTGTTTGTATTAGTGAGGATTCAAATCGTACTTCTAATCTTACACTACCATGCTTTATGAGATTCCAATGAGCTGATGAGTTAGCTGATAAATCAGGAGTTAAATCAAATGCTAAAAGACAGTAACCTTTAGCATACTGTTCACGAGAGATTGCATTTCCTTCATTTAGAAAGTGAATACCAGTCCCCGAGAATAGAGTATGATATGCTGATGTAAATATATTATTATTAAAAGATGGTTGCAAAGCTTTTGAAGGTATTTGTTGACCATCAATATATAAGCTGAAAGAGTTAATACCATAGTTTTCAAAGTTAAATGGATTTTTAGTAAGCGAACCATTAAATGCAGAATTGTTTACAAATCCAATAATACATCTTTTGGGTACCTGTCCTAAGAATATATTATCAAGAGTTTTTCCTTGAACACCTGATGGAATTGTTAAAACTTTAACTTCAGCACGAGTAATAGGATATTTAGCAGTGGTAGAAGCTAAAACTTTCTGATGTGCGAGTAATACACTTGGATTAATTCGTGCTCTTCGAACAATAAGAGTTGCGTCTGTAATGCAAACTTTAAACTTTACATCATTTGACCCAGCAATTAAATTAAAACTCTCTCTTGATCGAACTAATTTTACACTCATTTCAACGCCATTCATTAAAAATTTATCTTGATTGAAAATGTCACCATGAAGATGACCAATCATTTCTATTTCCCTACTTTCATTAACTAATTCCTGTCTTTTAACAAATCCTATGTTTTTACCATCTGTGGAATCCATTTTTCCTGCTGTATCCTCATACCAAAGGCTACAAGTAAGATGAGATTGTTTAGCAGCAGGAGCATAGTTTAAAAGAGTTTCCATGTATGCTCGATAGGCATAGGTATTATTAGGTGGTGATACAAGTTTTTGGTTTAAATAAACATCAAGTTGACTAAAAAGTGAATGCAGCCAATTATTTACAGGTGCTACTGCGGTAGCTGATATCAAGTTTGATGAATCTTGATTTAATACTTTTGCCTTTATCTGGAGTAATGTATGAGACAAATCTATGTAGTCATCGCCTGTTCCAGGAACTTGAAACTCGATAGGTCCATCATCAGCAAGAGACGAAATTGGTTTATAGTGAATCCACAATCCATTTTCAATGCTTGTTTGTGTAGACGGTAATGCAAATAAATCTAATTCTGACTTAACGCACTCACAAGAATGATTATGAAGGAAAGACATATTTAATTTGAAAATATATCTTCGATGTTTTTTGGTTTTAGACCAAGTTTTTTCGTAGCTTTCACTTTAGCAGTTAGTGGTGGAATGAACGATGCCAATCGTTTTCTTTTAGTTATATATCCAGATCCTGTCATGTTAAATCGATCAATTTTGTTATCAGCCTTTCGTTTTAAGTTCGTACTAACTTGTTTAAGACGATCTTTTATTGAGGCTTCCATAGGACGCGCTTGAACCATATCCGATAAAAGTCCTACTCCAGCGTTTAATGCCTCCTTACCAACCACTCGAACACCACTTGAAAGTAAAGGTAAAACTGATCTAAATAACCCTCCTAAGAAGCTCCCAATACCATGACCGCGTTGGTATGGTGAACCCTTATAAATTACACCAACTCCTGATCCAGCTTGATGTGAATAATAATTTTCATATGGACATTTATGATGATCATGAGGAGAATACATTATTATAATTTGTGGAAATGTAGTTTAATACACACGGTTCCAAACTGGAATGGTATTTTTTGTCCTGTGCTCGATCTTATATCTATTTCCAGCGTATCGAACTCTCTTCGCATTACAGGTAAGTAGTGAGGTGGAGAGAAAACGTGCATTTTATTCGCACCATAAATGTATTTTGAAGGATCTAATGAAATGACTCTTAATAGCGGAGTCATAACATCACCCACAATCTGAGGATCGATAATGTCACAATATAGAAATAGTTGAGATGGTAACCCTAAGTGTAAATTAGCAGGACACTTCCCAAAATTTCTGTCTAGAAGATTTGTATTTGGTTCATAACCCAGTTGTAAACTTAATTTGGGTGATAATGTTACGGATGTTATATTTTTATCCAAAACAGAAATAGACACAAATTTTGTTATTTCATCATAACGAAATTTCAAGTTCTCTCTGATACCATTTAACGCTCTTAAAATATGTTCAACGTTATCATAGTTGGTAGCCGGAATATGTTTTTTGTAGTACACTGTTGATGGTTTATCTTCATTAGGCATTAACATGGTTTTTGTAATGTACACAACATTTTCATGATCTTGAACAGTAAACATGGTGCATGGATATTGAAACTCGACAACTCCAACCGACCATTCACCTTCTAATTTCATAGCTTTTGGTAATTTTGTTGAAAAATTTGTGGTCTTGTTATCAGGAAAGTATTCCATTGAACTATTGCTGAGCAAAGTTAAATAAAAACTTTCTTTATTCATATTTCTTTTAAACTAGAAGCTAAAATCCAACTGTTAAATTTATCTGGATAACCTTTCCACTTCACTAATACTTCTTTTCTGTTACCCGAATAACGAGTACCAATTATTTTATCTATTTTATATTGTGAGGTGGGGTTGTAAGTGACCTTCTGTAATTCTCTTTCATAAAAAGTACCAACTATTGCTTCATCTTGTAAATCTGTTATTGTATAAACAACCCATGGAGATCTATCAATTATTGAAGATATAATAAATATTTCATCACTCCAATTTGATTCATATCCTTTTTGGAAAACATGTTTATATTTAGTTATTCGAACATAATCACCCACATTGAAATTTGGTTTTGGATTTTCTAAAGAAAGTTTGTTTGATCCTCTATTATAAAGATTAGTCCAAACTGTCATAATATTGGCGGAACTTACATCACATGGGCACATCTTAATACTAGAGTGAATGCTGTGATTATAAGAGTATATTAAATCCTGTAAAACATCTATGTATCTATAAGTATTGTTATGAGTGAAATAACGCCACATTTTCATTTTTAGAGTTCTTTGAAATCGTTCAACAATACTAGCCTTAATATCAGGATTGTTAGTGGTATAGTAATTTATCTTTTTGGATTTAAAGTATTTTTGTACATCTTTTGAAACAAATTCTGTACCTTTATCAGATTGTATGTGAGTAGGTGTGGAATTACTTTCAGTAAATATACTTTCAAAACATTCTTTAGTAGTTTCTGAGTTTTTCTTTTTCATTGGTCTTGCAAAAGCATATTTACTAAATACATCAATAACACAAAGTATATAGTTGAAACCATCATTATATTGAGAATAAGTTCGCATATCACTTAAATCAGCTTGCCACAGTTCATTAATATTTGATAGAATGTACCTATTACGTGGAAATTTTTTCCGACTGGGTTTATGTAATGTATATGTTTCTTGTGATTGTAACCATTCCTTTACTTGCTTTTTATCCATTTTACCCTTCATGGCTTTTGATAGTTTATCAATACTACCAAAACCAGCGGGGTTAGATGGATCATAATAAATCCTGTTAATTTCTTCTAGTACGGGGTCCATTTTTCCCAATCGAGCTTTTTACGTATTTTAGTTATAGATCTTTTATCTCCACTGCTCGGTGTAGAAAACTCTTGAACTTCAATCTCAGAGGTTTTGTTCAGATCTTTTGCTTGAAGTTGGTTAATAAACTCACATCTCTTTGGATTTCCAATATAAGTAAGTGGTACTTTAATATCTTTTAATGCTTTAGCAAATCTATCCCACCCTATCGGATCACTTCTTTTTAAGGGTCTTAGTGAATCATTTATTAAATCAACAATATTACTTCCAGGAATTTTTTCATTATCAATTATGACTGTGCCTTCATTATCCCAATGTATTTTACTTTTACTTGTTCCAATTAAGTTTAATAATGACTCACCTTTTTTATTATATGTTTTTGGTATTAAACTGAGTATTTGAGTTGGTGTGTAAAGTGGATTTGTGTCATTTTCTTTACTTTTAATGGATCCTTTCTCATCCAACAAAGATTCAGCATCAACTGAACTTTTTAGATCTCTATCTTTATTTTTAAAACCAATTTTAGATTCATTTGAATCTTCATTAGATGTATCAGAATAAATTGGTAATCTGAGTGGTTGACGATCCTCTTCGGTAAAGTGAAGGTATCTTTGTAGTGTTTGTAAATATAACATCCACTTCTTGCGGTCTTCCGTCTTACTATTCATAATATTTTGCATTTCAATATCTAATCGAGACAAATTACTATTAACCTTATTTTCTTGTTTTAATTTTTCAATCAATCCAGGTTCAATAAGTATCATTTTCTTTGCATTTTCCATGTTAACTGGCTAGTCCACTTACTAATCCACTCAATATTGCACCTAATATTATTGGTAAGAAAGCCCCTCCTTTTTGTATGATTATATTTTTTCTTAGTTTATGTTTACACTTATGCACCAGTTTACGGAGTATATTTTTGTGTTTATTCAATTTTTGTTTATCTTGATCTTTAAGAGGTACCTTTCCTTGTAAAACGTTATGAATACATTCACAAATACAGTTTATTTCTTCTTCATCACATGTTTTAAGTAACGCTCTTTGATATTTTGGTTTAAGCGTATGCAAAGCGCTTAGCAAATGTTTATGCGTTGTGAGTCGACGATGCATCATTTAGAAATGATTTGAATTGTTTGATTCTTGGTGTATTTAAACTCTTTTGTGGGGACGTAGACTGTACAGTGTCCATTAAATGGGAAGACATTTGTCTTGATACGACAAAAATCATTGGTATTCTGTTTTAAATCAACCATTAAATATCCATGCGCTTCTAAAGTTGCATCCCTATAGGCATCTTCAATGAATTTTGGGTTGTCTGGTGACACTTGTCGTGCTAAATATCTTATTTGAGTTTTATCTCGAGGGTTTTTAAAATATATTATATAACTTGAGTTTAAAGAAATGTCTCTTTGACCTTTACCCTGATGAAATAAATTTTGTGTTAAATAAAATACACTCAGATTCCTGTGATGACTACCTTTTGTAAATATATCCACAATTCTTCCATCAGACTCTCTCATTAGATCATCAATAATAACAAGATGTGGGTTTTCACCATCAAACATATTAAGATTTGGAATTCCTTGATGATAGTTAACATTTGGTAAATTATATAAAGGTTGCATTTCATCAAAGCACCATGTGATCTGATTAAAATCACAATTACATATTTCTTTAACTGATTTTATGAAATTTGTTACAAAATTTGACTTCCCACATCCACTTGGTCCTGCCACAATAGCAGTAAACGGATGGATAAAGTGAAACATTTCACACGTCTAGAGTTCAAAGGGAGGAAATAAAAAATGAAAATTATGTTGTAAAAATTAAATATATATATATTGCTAAAATTATTACTTATCAGAACTTTACAATCTTCTCAAATGTATGTTCACCGTTTTATTATTACTTAGATATCATTATTTACAATCGAATAATTAAAACTAACACAATTAGTACATCAGAATTTTACAATCTCAAATTTAAACCTACAAATAAAAACCACAATTTTCTTACATTATTTACAATCAAACAATACATTTTAAATATGTAATAAACTATTATATAACATTATAGTAATATCATAATTTTACAATCAATATAAATTTCGTATAGGTACAGAAGTAAAAGTAAAAAGTATCAACACTTAACGTAATTTATAATGTCCCCAAGCCAATGTATCAATGTTGTTGTCCATAATACATCGTTTGCTATCATTATATGATAAAGATGCTTTATTTATTTTTTGTGTAAAAATGGTGTGTTTGATTGACTTAAACCGAAGCATACTACAATATTGCACATTTTTATTAAACAAACACGATTTGTAATTTTCCATATTCATTTTTTTGGTAACACTTTTGTTAACCCCTTTTGCCTTTGCTATAAATTTATCTTCTACTTCCAAGGCATACATTTTTGATCGCAACCCTACAAATTCCTTCAACACTTTACCATTATTCTCGTCTTTAAAAAAACCTAACTTCTTTTTATTTAATTTTGGATAATCATAAATATTATTTTCTGGATAGTCTGATGTATCAAAATAGTGAAGTAGGTCAGGTTTTATATCCTCATACAAATTATCTGTAAAAATTTGATATATCAAACTATCGGTATCGGTGTACAATAACTTAATTTTGTTATTAAACTTTTTAACCATGTAGTTATAATGAAATTCGTACATAAGGGTCTTAGATATATCTAAAATACAAAATCCTAAATAAATTGGCTTATCATAAATCAATTTTGTTTTTCGTAATTGTATTGCGACTAAATGTTCTGAAAATATTGATAAACTATGGAATTCTGGTTTTGCAATCAATTCCTGAGCACCTAAAACTTTACCACGATTATCCCAGTGAGTTAGTAGTTTAACGTTTACTCTTTTTTCAATATTTTCCATTGTCTTACCGAAGACAGAATTGTTCATTAATTTAAAAAAGTCTTTTTCAAAGTTTGATTTAGCTAACGTTCTCAAACTAGTATTTAAGTCTATGTATTTCTTTAGCCAAGAACTCTGTTTAAATTTTAAAATTCTATGTACTTTAATTAATTTAATTCCCATTTCAATGCATTGTTTTAAATTCCTGTAGTGAATGATGTATTTATTTTTATTATTTAAATTAGGAACTAATTTAGTTTCTTTAGTATTACCCACACATATGTTTTCAGGACATAATGGAAAGTCAGAATGCAAATTATGAAGTTCATCAGGATATTCCAAATCAACTTCTAAAACATAACCAAAATCAGACGTATCCAACACATTATAATCTGTATTACAATTTATCCATTCGAAACCACCAACAGGAAGGGATTGGGACATTGCCCAACCATATAAATTATTCGCATCAAAATATGTTAGATATGAATTAGGTTTTTCACCATCATAATCCTCCATGAATTTATTATTTGCTCTAGCAAAACGATTGCTACACTGAGATACACCCCCTCTAATACCAGCTTTAAAAAAAGCAATTTTGTCATAGTCCGTTAACAATTCTAATTCTATTTTCGTAAATTTTAACATTGCATCCCAACTTAAACCTGGAGCAGTATAGTAATGGGCAGGATCTAATCCATAAGTTTTAATACAAAGCTTTCTGAAGTTTTCGAATATATCGGTCAAAAGTAAAACATCAGTTTTTAAATACAAATCGGAATAATCAGACATACTACTACACTTAAAATGTTGCCAAATATCTTTTGCATGATTATAATCATCGTTTGAAATATTTGAATCTGTGAGTGAACTATAAAACTGGTGTTGATCAGGAAGTGACGGATGTTTCAAGCAATCACTATTACGCATAAATTCATAAGGATAAATACCTTTCCGTCTTAAACGTAAAAAATCTTCATTAATAGGATAGTTTCTTTTTAGTTCTTTAAACTGATCGTCATTAAGATTTTTAGCTAGCTGATCTAAACTACATGATAAAAATTTCAATGAATCTACGAATCTTAAACTTACAGGTTGATTATTTATTGTTAACTGTTTTGAAAATGATATGTATCGTTCTTTATTTTGTGGAATAACTTCAACTTTGCCATCATCGAGGTTTAATGCATGGACAATAAAATGAGCATCGTAGTGACCGAGGTTATGTAAAAATATTGGAACATAACGAGGGGTTCTGTACTTAGAACTACACACTTGATGCGCAACACCCCTAAAACTGCCAGTGTACCAATCAAAATCGTAAAAAGGATCTTCATTTAACTGAGTTTCACAAATATGACAAATGTTTGAATTTGAAATTTTAATTTTATCTTCATCTGATAATGGAACGGGACATTTTTGGAAACAATTTTTTTTAACTATTGTTTTCACATCTTCACAAAGGCGATTCATAAACACTTGTGCACAGTTTGGCCCACTATACGTCTCATATTTTGATAATCTGTCATCATATGAACATTTAATGTAATATCCGAAACTATACACTTCATGTTTTTGAATATTAATTGTACTAGGCTTGGATGGATCGTTACTACATGATTCTATTGGGTTCAAAAATGCTTCAAAGTCTGCATAAACCACAAAAGGCATTTCCAACTTTTTCACGAATTTATCAAATTTTATTTTATTATTTGATGTTGCTTTACCGAACCAATCCTTTTTGGAATCCTTACCGTTTGGTAATTCCGTACAAATGTGAGCGCAATCATATTGTTGATGGTTATTAAGTCTTTCCTCTGATGGGAAATGAAGTAAACATGAATCGCATATATAAACTGCGTGATGATTACTTGAGATTTGTGAGCTAACTAACCGCGATAACTTTTTAATATAACAGTAATGATTGTTAGTACCATTCGATAAATATAGTAGGTTGATATGATTAGGTGTACGACATTTTGTTAAATATAAAGGACCTACAACTGAATTACACTTTTTTTCTTTATTATACTCTAAACCAAAAACATTTATACTAATATTGTTTAATTTCTCTACTTTTGATATATCTACAATTTTAACCGGAAAAGAAATACCAGTAAATTTTAGTTTATTTTCATGAATTGCGTATGATGTTACGCGATCTACACTTTTACATACAGGATATAAACCGGAGAGTAATGCCCATTTGAAACACATATTATCATTATTTTTAACATTGATTACAGCTTTTTTTAATTTAATATCCTGAGGAAGATCGATATATGAACTACCACGTAAGGGGTTGAATTTGTTAACATTCATATCTATGTATTTAATTTGATTAAGACTCCAACCACTATCTTTTTTTTCAAATTGACAAATTTTACCAACAACAGTGTCTATTAATGATGAAAAAAATATATTTAAGTCATCACCCTGACAAATTATATAATTAAACGTTTGAAAATCAAATGTAT
Organism: Tholera decimalis; assembly: GCA_943138885.2. Taxonomy (NCBI): domain Eukaryota; kingdom Metazoa; phylum Arthropoda; class Insecta; order Lepidoptera; family Noctuidae; genus Tholera; species Tholera decimalis. The sequence continues at coordinate 9,973,785 of OW964576.2, forward strand.
TTTTAATATCTTTAGTTTGTTGTATGAAATCAGCATGCAATATGAAGTTTATTTTAAAAATTGTATGTTGTTGAATACATTCATTGATTAAAAATAAGATATCAATTTTTAATGAATTTAAAAACGATTCCGGTGTTTCAAAATATTGCCCCGATTGAATTGTTTTACTATTAATTCTATATGTTAAAATTCGGTTGCCAAAAGCGGTTTCAACAACTGTAACATTTGCTAGTGAATTATGTGATTTTAAAAGATTATTTTTGTGAACATTGCTTTTTAAATGGTTATTTAGATACCTTTTATTAATAAAAACATGACATGTGTCACATTCCACCTTATTGTTGTCCACGTTATTTGTTTCAGTCGATGATGTAGAAGCTCCTTCATCAAATTTTGCTTTCTTGGGAACCTTATTTTCGTCAGTAGTGATACCTCGTTTGATACCTCTTCCAACTTGTGGTTGACTGTAACAAAACAGCAAGAAAATTATTAGACAAATCTTAAAATAAAACAATACAACAATAATCTTTCTTATTGAGTTTGTACTTCTAATACTTACATCAACGCTGTTTCAACCATCGCACAGTGATTATACAACTCATCATCATACGATGAATCAAACAGTTCACACTTCTCCATTTCATCACAAACTTTAGGCAGCTCCTGATCGAATTCGTTGATGAATAGTTCCATATTCTCTTCCATGGGTGCGGAAAAGAAAGCACTGGTACACACTTCACTGAAGTTTTCCATCTTTATAGCAAAGAAGAAATTAGGTAGCACAGTAAGTAACAGTTAAGTGTTGGTAGACAAACCGATACCCAATTTCAAATAATGTTCATTACATAGAGTCTAGCAAAGGATTAGAAAGTCAGGTAGAATCTAATGAGTACACAGAAGTAATTTAAGTAAACAGAATCACATTCACTAATCAACTAATGGGTGTCATTGTTAAAAAAGTATTTTTTAACTTTTTCACTTTCTGCTATTGTCTTTGTAATGTTGTATACGAGCCCGTTTGTGCTGTCGTAGATGCTATCCTTATTATTCTTTACATAATATTTAATCCTCGTGGTAGCGTGTTTCCAATGATCAGTAGTTGGAATCTTACATAGCTTCTTCATATCGTACATTTCAATTTTAATGAGATGCGTCGCTTGGTCTCCGTCGTCAGAATTACTAGAAATGTATGATACACCATCTCTAGCGGCTCGTGCCACGGTTGACGATAACAGTTTCTTCTTTTTTATTTTTGGTGCCACTTCAAAAAAATGATCAATCGGTTGTGATTTCCTTTTTCCACCATCACATGTGTTATTAATAACGATGTCATCGTTCTCTTCTTCATGTTGAGGGGAGAGCGGTGAGTAGTAATACTGTTTATAGGTATTTTCATCGAAGTTGAATGATTTCTGCAACAAGACAGTTATCATGTTAATATCAATTTGTTTACACTTAATCACACACGTTAGGAAACAACAACAAGAATACAAGTAAGTTTGTCAATACAATAAACACTTACCTCCATGGCCATTGATGCGTTGAAGTAACACAAACGTAGTATTGGTAGACGTATACAATCCACTGCGGTCAAACGACCATAGACTGACTGCATGACTGCAATGGTAGGATCTTATATAGCACCATTCTTATCTAAAACAAATTCCTAAATACAACGAAACTGATTGTAACTCTATGAATCACCAAAATTATCTCACGTTCCTCCGGAAACTGATAGTAACTCTATGAGTCAACAAACTTATCTCACATTGCTGGCATCAACCTGTTTTGTGAGTGCTACAAAATAATGCGATTTAATATTTACAAATCACTATAATTGAACATTCCTATGACAACCATTGAATAGATTGGTAGTGTAATAATATGCTATATCATGGATACACTAGAAGTACAAAAACATCTGAAAAAGATTCATCCCAGTCTAGAAAATAATGTTTATGCTGCTAATAGACTCCCTATGTATACCCATGCACCAACGTATATAATATGCAATTTGGATGCGGATGATAAGCCAGGTTCACACTGGGTAGCTGTACATATCGATACGAATGGCATCGGTCAATATTTTGATTCTTATGGGCGAACACCTGCGCGATATCATCTCGAGTTTTTGAAAAGGAATTGTAAAAGATGGGGCTGGAGTATTGATAGGATTCAGAATGATTGGACTTCAGTTTGTGGTGAATATTGCTTAATGTATTTGCTATATAAGTTTCAGGGATGTTCAATGCATAGTTTTACAAACATATTTACAGGGAACACACTGTACAACGATATTTTAGTGGATGAGATGTTCCGCTCATATTTTGTAGATAAAAATAAAATTTGTTAATGACGCATGTGTTTTATTGATTCCGTTTTGATGACCCCGAATAGCAAAGTAAGCAATGGTTTATGAACAATAAAAGTATACAATAGCAGTAGCAGTAACAATGAGTAATACATGCATACGTCAATGCAATCCTAATGAGGGTGAGCGGCCGGACGCACGGACAATAGATAAGAAAAGGCGAACAATGAAAGTCGATAATGAGGGTTTCGGGTCACCGGAAATGAAACAGATTGTTGTTAATTGATTTCTGTATCTCCGGAACCATGCATCTTACGCGAAAACGGATTGCAGAAACGTGATCAGCGGACCCCAAAACCTTTTTTTTTTTTTTTTTTTTTTTTTTTTTTTTTTTTTTTAGGTTTGAAACGCCCTGGACCGCGATTGCGCCAGAAGCGGTGGTGCGCCAGAACCGGTGAGCCACGGGATTGGTGCGCCAGAACCGGCAAATCACTACTACTTGCAGAGCCGTTAATTTTTGAGGAGTCCTCTTGGTACTTCACCATCAGCTCTACTTCACCATATGCATTGTGACTAGCATAAAGTGCTTAACATCCACATTCAAGTAATCGAATCGCAATACACGAAATACTTATTATTGAGTAGTTTTGGTGGTCATCTGTGGTCTTCATCACCAGTTTCACTTTCCCAAATGGTGCTTTTTGCATAAGAAATATCCAAAACGCTATAGGTGTGCCTATAATATTTGAAGAGTTCCCTCGATTTCTCCATGAGTCCATCATCAGATCCTAACAGAATGATAATGGGACCAACTAGACAGTATATATACCCTTTCAAAACAAAAAATAATTTTCCAAATCGGTCCAGCCGTCTTTGAGATATGAGGATACATAAAAAAAAATAAACGTTCAAGACGAACTGAGAACCTCTTCCTTTTTTTGAAGTCGGTTAAAAAGCTTTGCTTTTTATTTTTTTTTATTTCTCTTGCTTCCCTTTTGTATCCTGTTGTGTGCTTTGTGGCATGTGCCGAATAAACATATTTTCTTTCTTTATAAATTAAGAGGTACAAAAATAAACTTGACAAACCACAACATTAGATTTCACCAACGAAGGAGAGCTTAAGGCTGCGTTTCCACCAGAGATGTGCGATGGAAATGTGTCGTGCGAGGATGTCTAGCTGTGCTGTGAAAATGTGTGGGCGTTTCCACCAAAGCTGTGCGATGAAAATGTGCCTACGAGGATGTATAGCGGAGCTGTGAAAATGCGCATTCCTCGCACACATCTCTCGTTTGTTTTGTATGCGCAAAAATCTAGCTCCGCTGAGCCGTTTCCACCAGAGCTGTGCTGACCGAGGCGAGGTAAATGAAGCGATTCTATTGGTTCTTTACAAACACATCCCTCGCTACGCATCCTCGCACATCTCTGGTGGAAACGCAGCCTAATAATGGTAAAACATATAAGTTATAATAATAATAAAACAGGGAAGCCACGTGTGCAGGAAGAATCATTGCCAAGCAATATTATCTTCAGCATAATCTTTAATCTTATAATATGATTTTTTATGTGCTTTTCCCTAATTTCTGTCATAAACTTTGGGAACCTTCTTTTTATTGATTATTTAGGCTCGCGTTTGACCACCATCTCACCTAATGGTAAATGATGATGAGGTCGAAGATGGAGCACGCTTACCTAGAAGTAACCTATTCACTCTTGACTCCCAGGTTATAGCGATCAGGAAACACAGACTGCGGCAGGGAATTCCACTCATTAGCCGTACGCACAATGAAAGTATTCCCAAAACGGTGCGTATGCTGCTTATGAGAAATGACTTGCTGGTCTTTGGGTATAAAAATTTCATGTTTATGATCATCTTGTGAGATGGTGGTTAAACGTGATCAATAGCAGAAAAACCTGACGAGTGCGAGTCGGACACAAATTGTAGATCTATACTAATATAATAAATGGGAAAATTTTGTTTCATTGAACTCGCTTATCTTCAAAAGTACTTTTATAACCGACGAAAAAAAAACGGAGGATGATCATCGATTACTCAAAGACGGCTGAACAAATTTGAAAAGTTCATATTGTGTTCGAAAGGGTATATTTTAGAGATGGTCCCATTGTTACCAAAACAGGATCTAATGATTGGATCCTGGAGTAATCGAGGGAACTCTTCAAATATTATAGGCTCACCTACAGCGATTTTCGAAAATTACCTACAGCATTCGAAAATCACGATTTGGCGAAGTGGAACTGATGATGAAGACCAGAAATGGCCACCCGAACTACTCAATAATAAGTATTTCATGGGTTACGCTTCGATTACTTGAATAAGTATGGTTATTAAGCACAATATGCTCGTCATAATGCATATGATGAAGTGAAGCTGATGGTGAAGTACCAGGAGAACTCCTCAACAATTAACGGCCCAGCATCGGGAAAAGCAATATTTTGTTAAAGGTTATAAGTAGTTGACATTTAGGCTTTTGTAACTAGGTAATTTACAAACCGATCAACTAAAAAGAGATAAATAAAATTTTTAACAAAATATTAAACCGACTTCCAATAAACACTGAAAAGTGAAAAATAACTTTAATTTCGGAAGTCGGTGCCAAATACGAAAATAAAAATGTAAAGACACCGACTCCCGAAATTAAAGTTATTTTTCACTTTGCAGTGTCTCTCCTCTCCGCTTTGGTGGATACCGGGCCTAACGGTGCGGTGTAGTAAAGTGCTGCGTAACTAGTAGCTAGATATAAATAGTTCTGGAAAAGAGTCTCGAGCGCTCCCGAACATTTTATTTTTCATGTTAAAGAAGAATTTATTTAACATGACAAATATATGTCTTGAAAAATAAATGAAATGAATTTTGGAATATTATATTTCGAATGGTACCTGAAGGTACCATATGAAAGCGCTTTTTGAAGCTATAGCTTCAATTTTAAATTTCGATCCTCTATAAGACTATACATTTTTAATGATTTAATCACAAATGTATTTAGTTTTCAGATTTTTCTTTTGCCAAACATGGTTCTAGGTCAACGGGAAGTACCCTATTTAATTTTGATTCCCTTGAGGGTCTCAAAATACGCGTTTTTTGCGACATAAACGGCCTCTCTTTTTGCGTTAATCGAAAAGTTTGATTTTTCTATGCTTCAAGGGACTGTGGACCTGAGTTAATAGTTTTAATTTCAACTCGATATGTACACGCGTTTTCGAATTAAATTGTTAAAAGACGGAAATTTATTTTAAATTTAATCTAAGCCCGCTTTCAAATTTCGTTTATTTACTTTGTATTTGTACACCATCACATTGTAGGACATCGAGATTCTTATACAATTATATGAGTCTAACATCTTTTGTACACCTATGCTCACAAATGGATGAATTGAATTGAATTGGAAAACAAACGGTTCTATTTTTAACCGACTTTAAAAAAGAAGGAGGTTCTCAGTTTATGTTGAACTTTTTTTTATATGTTACCTCATAAGACGGCTGGACCGATTAGGAATTTTTTTTTTTCGTTTGTAAGGGTATACTTTCTAGTTGGTCCCATTGTTATGAAATCAGGATCTGATGATGGGATCCTGCAGAAATCGAGGGAACTCTTCAAATATTATAGGCACTTCTATAGTGTTTTGGATATTTCTTATAATACCTTGTGCAGTTGCTCTCGAAAAGCACCATTAGGGGAAGTGGAACTGATGATGAAGACCACAGATGGCCACAGAAACTACTCAGTAATAAGTATTTTGTGCATTGTGATTCGATAACTTGAGTATGGATGTTAAGCACTTTATGCTCGTCACAATGTATATGGTGATGTAGAGCTGATGGTGAAGTACCAGGAGGACTCCTCAAAAATTAACTACATTAAGCAATATTTTGTAAAAGGTGATAATGATTTGACATTTTGGCTTTTGTAATTAGATAGGTAAATTACAAAATGAGCCACTAAAAACGTGAAAAAAAAACATTTTTGCAAAAAATAAAACCGACTTCCATATCAAAACACTACAAAGCCAAAAATAACTTTCATTTCGGAAGGCGGTGTGAAAAAAAAGAAAATACAAAACCAATAACACCGACTACCGAAATTAAAGTTATTTTTGGCTTTGTAGTGTTTTGATATGGAAGTCGGTTTTATATTTTGCTTAAATGTTTTTTTTTTCCTTTTGAAGTACTGAGCCCTAAAAAGAAAAAATAAGCTGCTTACCTGAATATGTTTAGCATTCTTGATTCTAATATAGTTGTAAGCTACTCCAGTTACAACTAGTAAGACTATCACGGCTCCAAAGGAACCGCCCAGGAGGGGAAGTAAGGTCGTCTGTGTGTCTAACGATGCTTCACCTGAAATATCATCATTTTTTATTGATAATAGTGTTAAGCACTGTGAGGTATAAGGATTACTAATAAATGAAACTTGGATGTTCTATTCGGAAGACGAATGTATTGTCATAAACCTAGCCACTCTTATATAAAATACCAGGATGGATGTAGTGTTAACTCAAAATCTGATCAACCAATCAGAACACAGGGCACTAGACTCAGATCTTCAACGTTACTTGATGCGATTTCGGTTTGCGCCGACTATATAATATTGGCCTGGTCAGTAGCTCCCCCGCGTTCCGTATTCCGGCCTCGCCGACGAGGCCCATCGCGACGTCCACGTACCTGTAACGTCAACCCTCCCCGACCTTTGCCAAGCGAGCCAGCCCGTGATGCTTAGCCAGTAGCAATAAATAACCACATTAATAATAATATGACCCAGCCTGACCCTTTGCTGCCACCAATGACCCCGTTATACCGAGGCCCGTACTCCACAGGGAGTGTCCTTAGCGTGCGGTTGTTTAAATGTAAATATTATTATGTAAGCCCTTGCTGGGACCCTTAAAATTTAGAGGTTACCACAGGATCATCCGGTTAAGTAGTAACTAGCTTTAGTGAGCTGAACTACGAGTGGCCCTATCAAAAGCCGGGTGCGCGGACCTCAGTGTGTGCCACGCGCTCGTAGCGCGCGGTAGCTTGATGCTTGCAGGCTAGGCGTTACAATAGGCTCGCGTTTGACCAGCATCTCACCTGATGGTAAGTGATGATGGGGTCGAAGATGAAGCACGCCTGCCTAGAAGTAACCTATTCACTCCTGACTTATATACCCCCAGGTTTTAGTGATCAAGAAACACAAACTCCGGCAGGGAATCCCATTCCTTAGCCGTACACACGATGAAAGTATTCCCAAAACGTTTTGTGCTTATGGGTGGGATGTCCACCATGTAACGATGGCGCATCGCCGTTTGTCTTGTAGTCCGATGATGAAACGGGCTTGGCGGAATTAATTATATTAAATTAAAATTAATCAGCCTAGATGGCTAATTGGATAAATAAATAATTTAATAAATTATTTGAATTAGCTCTTTACTGTTGGCGCAGATATTAGGTGATTGGCTGTAACCCGAGTGTTGCTGTGGGATTTCTACAGAAAGTTGTTCTAGTTTTGGGTAAGATTTGTAATGTAAATAGTATAAAAATATAGTAGACTCATTGGCAACGATGCACTGGTCGAGTCAAAACTCCAGAGCCTTGAACACCGACGGCGAGTTGCAAGTCTATCGGTTACATTTCGGGGAGTGTGCGATGGAATTACACAATCTAATTCCGCCAAGCCCGTTCCGTCATCGGACTACCAGACAAACGGCGAAGCGCCATCGTTACATGGTGGACATCCCACCCATACGCACAAAACGTTTTGGGAATACCTTCATTGTGCGTACGGCTAAGAAGTGAAATTCCCTGCCGGAGTTTCTGTTTCCCGATAGCTATAGCCTAGGAGTCTTTAAGTCAAGAGTGAATAGGTTACTTTTAGGTAAGCGTGCTCCATCTTCGACCACATCATCACTTACCATCAGGTGAGATGGTGGTCAAACGCGAACCTATTTTAAATAAAAAAATGCACATCCTGAAATTACCTTGTCCAAAATCGTTAACTGAATCGATCTTTAAAATAGGTAATTTTTATCACAGAAACAATTTAATAGCGGTAACGTGTTACCCAGTTACTGGGTAGTGCAGTTTAGATAGGCAGTCGTTTCATGAAAAGCACTAGGACTTACTACATCCGGTTAGACTGGGAACCGACCGAAATCGATCCGCGTTTTTTTAAACTAATTTAATTAAGTTATTGTACTTGCAAAGCTTGCAAAGAAATACGCGTAGTTTTTAACCGACTTCTGAAAAAGGAGGAGGTTCTCAATTCGGATGTTTGTTTGTTTTTTATTTTTTATGTTTGTTCGGGCATAGATCCGTCGCTTGCCAACCGATTTGAAAAATTCTTTTTTTGTTGGAAAGGGTATACTTTCCAAATGGTCTCATGAAAATTTTATCGAAATCGGACTAGCCATTTCTGAAAAATCAAGAAAAGTAAAAAAAAAAATATTTACAATGATGATCTTTTCGTTTACTCTGCCTTGAATTTTTTCTTCGCGCGTTTTTAGTTTTTTGTAGTTGACATTTTGGCTTTTATAACTAGATTAATTACAAATTGACCCACTAAAAAGCGCGAAAATAAAAACATTTTTGCAAAAATATAAAACCGATTTCCATATCAAAACACTACAAAGCCAAAAATAATTTTAATTTCGGAAGGCGGTGTGAAAAAAAAAAGAAAATACAAAACCAATAACACCGACTACCGAAATTAAAATTATTTTTGGCTTTGTAGTGTTTTGATATGGAAGTCGGTTTTATTTTTTTCCAAAAACGTTTTTATTTTTAGATAAAAACATCGTGTAAGTGTTATCCCTAATACTATAATGGGGTTTGGTGAATAAAACAATACACTCAAAACCAGTGACTGTTGGTGAGTGTGAACTGTAAAATTGTTAAAACTTCAAAGGAGATTTTTCATTTTTATATGGGGCTCCGGCCATAACATTTAGCTTTCAGCGAAACTGGGAAATTTACCCCTGAATAGAATAAAGTATTGTTTTTCATAATATCAAATGGTTTTTAAGTACAAAATAAAAATTAAAAATGTTTGACGTTTGTCCTAAGAGTTATGATAGCCATGACAGGTTGTAGAAATGATGTTTACTTAATCTTGTTTGGTTTTTGTTCATCAGAACTAACCCACAGAACACTATTACCCTAGCGGGGACCTGACTGACTGATAGAGTTTCAACTTTCAAGACAACAAGCGGTTATTTTGAATTCGTTCAGAAAAACATTTCAAAAACGGAGACTAAAGATTTTTGTAACGATGAAATCGTCACACTTAATTATGTTTTCTCAAAAATATGTACAAGAGATTAATAGTAATTTATCTTTAACACTACAAGAATACACACATTTTTAAATTATTTTCTACGTAACATTGATTTGATGAGACATGATTTCAGAACGAATGAAGTATGCAAGCAAACGAGACACCATGTTGAATAAAACATGGCAATAATTGAAAAACTATTATTTTTTGTGCACAGCAAATCAGGCTCAAATTCACCAGAGAATATGTTTCCCCAATTTGTAGTATTTTTTCCTCTTTTTAACCGACTTCTAAAAAAGGAGGAGGTTCTCAATTCGGATGTTTGTATTTTTTTTTTTTTTTTTTATGTTTGTCCACGCATAACTCCGTCGCTTGCCAACCGATTTGAAAAATTCTTTTTTTTGTTGGAAAGGGTATACTTCCCAAATGGTCCCATGAAAATTTTATCGAAATCGGACGAGCCGTTTCTGAAAAATAAAAAAAAGTCGAAAAAAATAATTTACGTTGATGATCTTTTCGTTTACTCTGCATTGCCTTTTTTGTTCGCGCATAACTCCGTCATTTACGAATCGATTTGGAAAATTCACTGACCCACTAAAAAGCGCGAAAATAAAAACTTTTTTGCAAAAAATAAAACCGACTTCCATATCAAAACACTACAAAGCCAAAAATAATTTTAATTTCGGAAGGCGGTGTGAAAAAAATAGAAAATACAAAACCAATAACACCGACTACCGAAATTAAAATTATTTTTGGCTTTGTAGTGTTTTGATATGGAAGTCGGTTTTATTTTTTGCAAAAAAGTTTTTTCGATAGATGTACATCTGATGGCCGAAAATTAAAGATCTCCTTTGTGCATGGAAACGGATAATACATTTTAAAATAGCCAAACGTGAGTGGAAATTGCTAAAATAATAACAACAAAAGTGCTGACGAGTAACGTAAAAGCAGTCAAAGATTATACATGAAACTTAACCAAAAGTAATTTACCCTCATTTGAATAAAACGATGGATTCTTGGAGATAAAGGTTACTCTGCAGACGTATCTGTCTTCCGGCTGAGTACTGGTGTAGACACAGTCAACATAAGAGTAGTTACTCTTAATTTCCAAATGTAATCTAGTTTCAATCGCTGACTCGAAGACAATACTCCGAACTGAAAGCAACAATAAAACTTCATTAATTAATTTATTCTTTATTTTCGTATCACTCAAATATGTGTTAATAATGACTTAAACTATGTCAGTATTATTAAGATCATATAGTTAGACTATTTAAATAACCATCCACATATTTTGTAACTGACTATTTTGTGCAATCGACTAATCGTGCTGACAACCCCAACCAGTGAGTTTAAAAATGGCGCGCCAGGAAGACTGTTGTCAGGGTAAAACACTATGGTTGAATACACAATTCGTCTCTTGCACCCACTAGTATTAAGTTATTGTGAATTGGATTGGATAGTTCACATCAAAGAGTAAAGTAAATAGTGTTCTATGGTTCACATAATCGTAATGTAGTTCGTGCGTACATAATATGTAATCATGATACAGTAATAAATAATATTATCTTGTACTGAAATGAGCAGTTTTATTACAGTATATACCTATAATAAATCGTGACAAAAAATTATTAAAGAAACAAGACTAGGATCTACCATCCTCTGGAAACACCCAGTATTAGCACGTGCATTGCGCACAGGTATCCTTTCAAGTTACCCTCGGTAATAATCACATTCAGGAGACTGTTGGCGCTGTCACGCAAACGACGCAGCAATGATGCAGACCTTTTAGGCATTATTGCAAAAAAGTCGTCAGTGCGTTCTTCTGCGAAAATCCCTGATGCGCTACAAAAATGTGGTAGCGACAACAGTATCCTAAATGCATTGTATATTGCACGCGCAAGGCATTGTAAGTTTTCTGCGTGTATCTGGTCCATAGGCTGATAAAATTGGCAATATGCCCTAAATACAACTAGTGTTGCCCAAAATCAGTCTTGGTGTTGTTCTTGCGTTTTTGCAGGACCAAGACCAAGACCGCCTAATTTTAGCAAGACCAAGACCAAGACTTACTCTGCAAGATTTAAGCAAGAACAAGACTAAGCCTGCGAGACTTACGTCTTGCAGTTAGTTCAGACTGTCGCTTTTTGTGTTATTATTATTAAAATGAGAAAACTTACATTGCAAAAATACAGGGGAAGGGCGAGCGATGCGGGGGAAACAATGAAACTTAGGCAGCTTTTAATAGAACTATTTATGTGTTCTCCGAGTTTGGATCATTGTCCAGAGCCGGATTATTCGATGAGAACGTTAATGCGCTGGCTCTGACGGTGGTGTTGCTTAAAGTTACTACCACCTAGTGATACAGGTCTGGCAACATCGCACAAGATTAGCACATATACAATATTAGATCCATGGTTCTTTAAAATAAGAAATCAATAGAAAATATGAAGTTTTTGTAGTTAACTTAATATTTTTCAACTTAATTTAAAATTTTAAAGTTATTTAGTACCTTATATCCAATGAAGGTCAGGATAGCCGCCGTGCCGGCGGCGGTGCCTTTGCCTACGGACAGGTTTTACATTTACAGAACACTATACCTATCTGGTAACGCATCAATTTTATTAATCTTCCAAAGAATCATTATTTTTATCAAATAATACCGTCCTTTATTGGTATTTAGGCGTGTGCTTATAAATAGGATTATTTATTTCAATTTTAGTCATTGCAAATTGAGCTTCGCTTCGAGTTTAATGTAATAATTGTTTTTTGCTCTAATCCTTGTTGTTCTCTCTCTTTCTCTAAGTTTACAATTTGACATGAGTGACGAATATTCAAATACAGTCAAGTTAATGTCATTAACCATGTTTTAGCACATGTAAGCTTATTATATGTAAACTTGCATTAAAAAACCAACGAATTTTCGTGAGACACGGTAGATAGCTCAGGTGGTTAGAGCATCGGCATGGATCACCGAGGTCGTGGGTTCAGACCATGAGGTCTGAAGACACAGAGATGATGTATCAGTTGATATTTCGAATTTCTTATTAAAATTATTAATTTGCTTAGCCTTTACTATGCTCAAAAATGTACCTACTCTGTTACATTATTCTAAGATCTAAACTACCGTTTAATAAATAGCAATAAGATAATCGTTAATTGCAAGACTCTTGCGCAAGACCTAGACTAAGACTAGGAACGCAATACTAAGATAAAGACCAAGACCAGCAGGCTTAAAAAGGCCACATAGAGCAATTCCGCTAAAAGTGAATCACTTTCTGAATTCCCAGCAGATCCTAAACAATTCCTCTATTATTCGTAAAATGGTTACCAAAATTAGCAGAATCATACTCAAAGCAGAATCATATTTGGTGTTAATGTTGTCGCAAGAAAACAGTAAAGATCGTATTTTTACCGGTTATTTTTCCTTTGCATTTTTTATTAGCTGAGTAAGTTATTTATGCAGAATTTCTGTAATTAGTACATAATTAAGGTATTGGATGCAAATAATCAACGAAATATGGCAAATAAGGTCTTAGATCTGAGAAATTAACTTGGTAGACTGGCAACATTCTTAATATCGGCAGCTTGTCGATGTCATGCCGTAACGTAACTCCGTATTAATAAATAAATAATAATTAGGTTCCCTTGTCCCTTATTCGTCAACATCAACTTAAATTGAAAGAGTTGTGCAATATTAATTCAAATTTCAAAACATTTGGCTGAGTCGGAAACTATAAATCATGGTTTCAAGTGGTTTTCTACATCGTCAACAACTCAAGAGTTTGTGCTATTTAAAAAAACTGATTGTGCTTGCACCTCTTGTAAAATTCGTGAATGCATTTCTACAATGCATTCGATTATTTTCCTAGCGGATTTCGTTAGAGTCGGACTGTTTATAACAAAGTAAGTGTTAACTAAGTTTACTTTTGATGAATGTTTAATCATCATTATGAAAATAAATTAATTTGTATTTACCCCTTTTGTAGAAATGGCAAGACGTGCAGCAAGAGTTTCCGAGGCTCAATTTAATATCTTGCTCGATTTTATGGAGCGTAACCCTAACCTGGCTAGGGCTCAGGATTATAACAACAGCACCCAAGGAAGAGCAGAATCTTTGCGCTTGTGGACGGAGGTGGCTGAAGTGCTCAATGCTCAGGGGAGTGGGACAACTAAGACTTCAAAAGAATGGTCCATTTTATGTATTTATATAATTATTTACATTGTTCTTTTAATGTCATTCCAATATCACATTTTTATGTTTTAAATTTTGTTAACAGTATCTTAGTAACATATTGGATATAATTAGGTTTGTGGGTTATGTTATCTTGCACTATATTAATGCAGAAAATAAATTATATTCTTAACATTTACCTAGCCAAATAAAACATAAAAATTGATAATAAAGTAAAATAAATGTAATCTAAACCATCATATTGTTGACCAAAGTCGCTATACAAGACCATCTCTCATTGCTTCAGCAGCAGCTAGGTGGTGATTTTTTCGTGATGCAGTTCCAATCTGTGTATTAGTTATCTGAAAAATACATTTCAATGTGAAATTTTCATAGGCTTATTAGTGTTATTATTATCAGAATCTGTCACTAGCTTTGTATGTTCACAATGGTTGAATTTGATTTCTTTGTAAATTACTGACCTGCATATTTGCCACATGTTGTTCATCTTGAGGTGATAATGTTGTTACCGGAAGCCTAGCACTGTTGGCAATGTTGTGTAACACTACACAAGCATTAGTTATAAAACCAGCCATAGTGGGATGGTAATGTTAAAAATAATACCGACCTAAAAACCACACTGTTTCATTTTCAGCCTGGTGAAGATCCTCTAAGTGGGACTTGAGTGTATGGTGGTTCCATATAAAGAAGTCATGGTCTGCCCCTCCATGGCTTGCATCCACACTTAATATATTCAAATCAGAGTCACAAACCTAGAAGTAAATATGTTAGTTTAAAATTATAGTTATATTGAAATGATTGTTAGATTTATGTTATTAAAAATTGATTAATTAATAAATAGTTTTGCCCAAAAATGCCTATTGTTTAATTGAAGTACTTAGCATTCCCTGGTTATATGGTAAGTATAATATTTTAAAGGGACCTAGTAACAGCAAAGTGAACTTAACTATGTTTATGAGAGCAAACACAGTTGTGTTTGGGGCAAGTGCCTATGTATTTATACTTACTATTTGAGCGTTTAAAGAGTCATATCGTTTTCGGTTAAAAAACCTCTTCATATTCTGAAAATTGATAACTATTAATGGTCAAGAGCAGCATGGTTATATCCATGCTATTATAAATGCGAAGGTAACTCTGTCTGTCACCTTTTCACGCCTAAACCGCTAAATAGATTTAGATGAAATTTGGCATGGGAATAGTTTAGGACCCTGGGAAGGACGTAGGATAGTTTTTATCCCGGAATTCCTACGGGATCGGGAATTACGTGGGAAAAACCTCCCTGGCGAACGAAGTCGCGGGCAAAAGCCAGTTAGTAATAAATATGTGATGTATGTGGCATGTAACCATTTGCCTCGATGTCCACAGAGAGTGCGATCTTTATTCACTGGGCTGTCCCGCGTATTTTAAATGTATCAAAGGATTTATTTAACTTACCCATTTTTAATGACGCTCCGTTCTTCCCGAATTTGTGCAAAGTGGATATTTTTTTTTATGAGACAGCTATCACACACTTACTTGATGCATCTTATGTTGTGCACTAGCCCCTATGAACCAGAAGCTTAGTGCGCACAACACCTAAAATACAAATAATGGGGGTAAATCAATGGCTATATTATGTTGTTCATCTCTATATTATGTAATGGTACTTAGTAAATAATAACTACCTTCTTAATGATTCCTTAACCTACCTTAGCGACAGCACTTATTCCACCTCCTCGGCTAAGGTACGGTTTCAACTCATGTATGAGGTCACGACACACACTGTTATTTAGCCGATATAGTCCTATAAATTCTGAGTCTGGCATTTCAAAAGCCAGTTCCAGTTTCCGAAGAGCTACGTTTCGGCGGCGATATAAAATTCTCTCCGTAATACGCGCGTGCTTAAGGGTCCTAAATCTGCCATTATATTATTTTTCTTAAAAATATCTGCGAAATGAATCGAAAGATGTTGGTCTTGCGTAACTCCGTATGATTCTGCTAACTGACACTAAATCAATTCATCATTAGTGGACAATTTTACGAATCTCCATACAAAACTGTCAAACAGATGATTTGCGGGATATTAATTGAATGCAGATCATATTATGAATTGCCAATTTGTGACCATTTTACGATCTGCAATATGATTCATATTGTTATCCTAATACGATTCAGACAAAGTGGCTATTTTAGGCCTGCAGGTGTATTGACGCAAGGCCAAGACCAAGACTGGCTAAGTCTCGTCTTGTTCTTGCATTTGGGCAACACTAGCTACAACGTACATCAAATATTACTAACGATCTTTGATTTCTTTATGCGATAGAAACAACGTAACGCTGCCTGGCAAAAAAAGTGTTATAACATAAAAATGACTAATTCGAGATAACGATACTTTTAAGATTTTCTACTATTTACTACATTGATAATGTAAAAATTATAGGAGTTAAATAACTGAAAAAAATATTTACAAATAGTATGTTTGTGTATATAAACATACTACCTTAAAAGTCTCGTTATCTGGAATTAGTAATTTTTATTTTTAACCGACTTCTAAAAAAGGAGGAGGTTCTCAATTCGGATGTTTGTATTTTTTTTTTATGTTTGTCCGCGCATAACTCCGTCGCTTGCCAACCGATTTGAAAAATTCTTATCTTATTAGAAAGGGTATACTTCCCAAATGGTCCCATGAAAATTTCATCGAAATCGGACAAGCCGTTTCTGAAAAATCTTTACGTTGAAAAGAAAATATTTACGTTGATGATCTTTTCGTTTACTCTGCATTGCGTTTTTTGTTCGCGCATAACTCCGTCATTTACGAACCGATTTGGAAAATTCACAAAAGTTTTTATTTTCGTGTTTTTTATGACACTTTTTTTGCCAGGCAGTGTTAACTGTAATCACGGCATCGGCTACATCAACATATCAGCGAAATTGAAGCAAATTTATGAGAAATTTCTTACTTGCACGACTAGTTCAATAGTACTAATAAATATGCGTGTGGCTACATTATGCGTATAGGAAACGGCATGTATAGTAAGTAGCATGTGTACTGTAGCCACGTCATCAATAAATAAAATAAATAAATTATTTTATTGCCAAATAATACATTTAAAATTGAAATTCCGTGGCTCCTGAACTATTTGTTAACTGTATGACAGAAGCCAGTGCAGTCCCTTAACTAAAGTACCGTACAAATAACATACTGGCAGTTATGCAAATAAATTGAAAACAAAAAAAGAACACATAATAATTAAAAAAAATATATATTAAAAACTAATTTGCTCTGCTAAGGTAACTGCTATGTTTTTAATGTTTTATTTTTTATATTTTTATCTTCGCCGAATATATTCCAGATTTTCGCTTATAATGTAGCCATACCATATTTATCTCGTTTCCCTCTTCTAGTCGCATCGCAAATCACTGCCTATTGTGTAGCCTCAGCCTAACACCGACAGGCAGTTCCGACTCCAGTGTAGTTGGGAAAAGGCTAAGAAGTTGATGGTGATGCATTACCAGCGTTAAAATATTCCAAATGCACAGTTCCTGTGCTCTGCATATTCCTGCAGACTAGTTGAACGTATTCGCTGTTTTCATATACGTAGACTACGCTGCCATCATAAGTATCCGATATATCTGAAGCTTTGACTGTCAGTTCTGTGTCATTGATACTTATTTTTACAGACTCTGAAAAATAAATAAATAGTGGTCACCATTTAATTGTAACACTTAAATCGTCATATGTCATGTTTGCTGTTAAAAGATCAAAATTATCAAAAAACATTATCAAAAAGATCAAAATCATTAAAAATGTTCTAAAATATTTTCTCACACAAGGGCACTTATAAAACATCAAAAGTTATTGCAGAGTAACTTTTACGTGTTCTGTACAACGAGTAAATCTATGAACCAACATGGTACTCCAGACCGCTTTAGTGCCCTGCGCTCTCTTTCAATATCTACATTCAAAGTTAAACTCAATAGTTGATTGTACCATAAGGGAGCAAAATAATATTTTTACGGCGAGGGCGCTTTTTTGACTCCAGAGCGAAGTGAGGGATTCTAGAGTAGAATCCCGAGCGTAGCGAGGCATTCTTTAGTAGAATCTTGAACGTAGCGAGGGATTCAAAGTACGTCGCCTGAGCCAATAATATATTTTGCGCACGAGTGACACAGTCTACTTTTCATCACCCACTTTGAGAAAACAAAAAGCGCCTCATATTTTACTGTAATATTATAATTTAATAAAACATAGAGTAACAACTAAATTGAAATTAAATAGTATCTAATAATAAAACAACTAAAAACTTTTTTACATTTGAGACATTTTCGCAATTATGAAAATTTACTGTTACAGTTTTAATAGGATTAGAGATTGTTGTAGATTTTATATTCTGCGTGTTTGAAATAATGTCCGAATCTGGCTCATTTTGAGGAAAATGTGACGGTGAATCTCGTTGTTTGGATGTAGATGGGCGCGGCGACAGTGGCATGGATGGATTAACTGAAGGTTGCAATTTAATGTTTTCCACGATGCGTTCACATGTTTTCTCCTTGTTCTCGATGGAATCTTCTATATACCCCTCTGCTACAGCACTCAACTTCCATCCTCCATGTCGCTTGAGAACGGTTAAGTCTACTCCAGAATCTGCCAAAAGAGTAGCAGAAGTACGACGAAAACAATGTCCTGTATACAGCTTGATATCTGATAACTTCAGATGAGTAGCGATTTCTTGTGGCATGTTAGAAATTTTATTAACCGACTTCTGAAAAAGGAGGAGGTTCTCAATTCGGATGTTTGTTTGTTTTTTTTTTATGTTTGTTCGGGCATAGCTCCGTCGCTTCGCAACCGATTTGAAAAAATATTTTTTTGTTGGAAAGGGTATACTTTCCAAATAGTCCCATGAAAATTTTATCGAAATCGGACAAGCGGTTACTGAAAAATCAACAAAAGTCTAAAAAAAATATTTACATTGATGATCTTTTCGTTCACTCTGCATTGTGTTTTTTGTTCGCGCGTTTTTAGTTTTTTGTAGTTGACATTTTGGCTTTTATAACTAGATTAATTACTAATTGACCCACTAAAAAGCGCGAAAATAAAAACTGTTTTGTTGTGTTTTGATATGGAAGTCGGTTTTAAATTTTTTGCAAAAAAGTTTTTTTTCCCATAACTTGTTTGAAGCACTTGTCATTTTGATAAAGGATGAAAAACCGATTGGTCTTCATATCAGCAGGACGCAGGTTCAGGTATTTCTGTTCAATAGTTTTGTATTCTCCTCGGATTACAAGGGATCGGTCAATTTTTGTTTTTGTGTCTGGTCTGTCAGCTTTACTAACAGTAAATCATCCCAGTGATTTTGAACATCATCAACAGTTATTTTAAAAAGTTCATTACCACGACAAGCTCCATGTACTCCTAAAATTAAAGTTAATAAGAAAACCGAATTTGAATAAGACAAGTAACTTTCGAAGTACAGGTTACAATAAAATGCGCATTTTAAAACACTATGGTTATACTTTTCTAATCCACCATATACATAGTTACTTACTTTTACGGCAAGAAAGACTTTGTCAGGTGCCTCATCAAGGAAAGTCTTCACGTTTTTGACTGAGAACACTTTGGATTTTTAGGTTTAAATCCATCAGATATCCTCTTCAGATACGCTATTAATTTCGAATATGTGTTCAGTTTTACGACGTTATTAGAACTGACTATAGATATTAGCTATGAGTAGATACTCCAAAGAGATTAAGGTTGTTTAGTTTTGGCTAAGTACTGGGAGTAAGCCAAAAACACAGATTCTGAAAAATTCATATATTTCTCCCAGGATAATAATCTATTATCCTGGGAGAAATATATGAATTTTTCAGAATCTGTGTTTCTAATCTATCCATCAAATTTGTTGCGGCAGTTCTAATATTTTCAGGAATTAATTATGTACTTTTACTGTCACTTGAAGAACTCATTTTTCAAAACAAAACCATGAATTTCTAACAATCCGTGAAAATTTATGAAAACGCGGGCTGTAGTTCGCGCGTTTTTAATTTGATTTCTTTTTTTTATTCAGCCGGCAGCTACTATGGGCCAACTATGCCAACTATGGGCCGTCATACCAACCAGTCTTTATTCAAACAATATTATTCAAATATTGTTTGTAAATCAAATTAAAAACGTCGCATCCATCCTCACGAACTTTCACATTAATAACTACTATTATTAATTTGATTGAGCATGCTGCGGGAGCGGCGTGACAGAAAAGAATCGCTGCAAAACCGACTCCACGTAGTCTTGTCTGCCCTACCCCTTCACGTAGGTGCGGAGGGGCGAGACGGCCTGCGAGCTGAGGAGCAAGTGGTTTAAACTCTAGTTAAGCCAAAGCCATGATGGTAAGCGCGGAACACATCGGCGAGGATAAGCTCGCATGGGACCACCGGAGTCCTGCAGCGCTGGAGCCGTGACAGAAACCATGCCTGCTGCATGTTACATGCTTGCTGCATGCTTGCTTGCATGCTGCATGTATGGTGTATGCTTGTTTGCATGTCTGCTGCATGCGTGGTGTATAATTGTTTGCATGTTTTTTACAGGGAAATAAAAGCTAGGCATTTTACAACGGCATTTTATCATATAATACTAAATAGGTTTTATGTCTTTTGAGTGGTATATCAAACGATTTTATATTCAATGTATGTTTTGCTTATAAAAATTATTTGCTTAAAAATGATATCAATCGTTTATTATGTTAACTTATCATTATATTAAATAAATTATAGATTCAGTAATAGATAACTATTACTGAATCTATAATCTCTAATATTTACAAGATATAAATCTTGTAAATATTAGAGACTAGCTTGTGCCCACGACTTCGTCCGCGTAGAAGTCGAAAATATTCCACGGGATCCCGTCCCCGACTTGCTTGACAAAGATTATAATAGTTTGGCTAATATACATGATATAAAGATAATTTATAGCCTATAGCACTCAGGAATAATGCAGCTACATGTAAGTGAAAGAATTTTCAAAATCGGTTAAGTAGTTTCAGAGATTACCCCCTACATACAAACTTACAAATTTTACCTCTTTATATTATTAGTATAGATTGTGTAATTATCTATATATGTATATAATAGGTTGGGGAAAAGATTCTTCGGATTTTTTAAGAATATTCAAAACATTTTTAAACTAGTTTATTTACATTTAACTAAAGTATGTAGGTACCATTTTGTTCAATAACTTTTTGCCATCTTGTTGGTAGGGACATGATCCCATTGCTATAGAAATTTTGGGACTTCTGATCAAAATACCGCGACAAGTGGTTTTGGTAGTCCTCTCCTGATGTTAACCTGACACTGCCTGCCGAGAATTCTGAAGAGACCTAAACAGGTGGAAATCTGAAGGTGCAAGGTCAGGAATATACGGCGGATGCATTAACACCTCCCAGCCAAACTATCTTAATTTTTGCTGAGTGGCTAAAGATGTGTTAGGTTTAGCGTTATCATGATGAAAAACCACACCCCTTCTGTTGATTAATTCCGGCCGCTTTCTCTCAACTTCTTGCTTTAATCTCATCAGTTGTTCGCAGTAGAGTTCAGAATCGATGGTCCTGCCTGCTGGTAACAGCTCATAATGAATAATACCCTTCCAATCCCACCACACACACAGCATCACCTTGTTGCGAGTTAACCCGGGTTTCGCCACAGTCTGTGAAGCCTGACCGGCCTTTGACCACGACCTTTTTCACACGTTCTTGTACTGTCTTGTCATGATCCACTTTTCATCACCAGTTATCAGCTTCTTCAAAAACGATTCGGTTTCATTACGTCGTAATAAAGAATCACAAATGAGTACACGGTTCATTAGGTTTCTTTCAGTGAGCTCGTGAGGTACCCAAATATCGAGCTTTTTTGTGTACCCAGCTTTTTTCAAATGCGCTAAAACTGTTTTGTGGTCAATTCTCAGTTCTTCAGCTACGTCCTAACTACTGATATGCCGAACTTGCTCCACTTTTTCAAAAATGGCTTCCATTTTATCCGTAATAGAGCGACCAGAGCGACGTGCATCTTGGACATCAAAATTTCCGGATTGAAAATGCTCAAACCAAATTTGTGCTACTCTCACAGACACTGAACTAAGTCCATAAACATCGCAAATTTTTTTCGTGGCTTGCCTTGCATGTACCTTTTTTGTAGTAAAATTTAATTACTTCATTAGATTCACTCATCTTGACAGTACGAAAAACAAATGAAAATCACACATTTTCCTAATTTGAATTTGGAATTATGTTCTTTAAAATTTAAACTTTCAATGATACCAAAACCAGCCAGATACAAATAGTATAGCCAAAGAGATTTTATTACAAGTTCATACATACTATAATGCGAAAAGACTTTTTCGCCAACCTAATATACAACGTGTAACGGAAAGGGTATATACATACCAAGGGCACGGCTTCTTTGGATGATATCAAACGATATTGGAAGGGTTTCAACTCAAAATAAAATACTCTAAAAATTGATACAAAATTTTCAATTTCGTAAGTTTCTTAAATTGAAATCATAACAATCGTGTCACCGCACTACGTAGGTCAATAACTTTCCACGTTACTTGCAAATATCACGATAAATCTCTTCCGTAATTCTGTGCGCCTAGTACTGTAGTAGCCTAGCGTAAAGTTGGTGTTCTTTTGTCAGCGCGAGAAAGGAGATGGGATTAAAAAAACCCTTCCAATATCGTTTGATATCACCCAAAGAAGCCGTGCCCTTGGTATGTATATATGTATATACATACCCTTTCCGTTACACGTTGTATATAAAAGCGAAATACCACTCACTGATTAATCACGAAATCTCAGAAACTACAAGTAGTAGGGCTCTCAAATTTTGCATGGGGGTTCCTTTTAGTACGTAGATACTTGGTAAGAAGAGATTTTGTGAAATTTCCATGGGATCGGGATTTACATGGGAAAAATTACCCACGCGAACTAAGTCGTGAGCAACTGCTAGTATCACATATTACTTATCCTATTATTTCACATAGGCTAACATGGGCACTTATAAAACGTCAGAAGTTAGTGCACGGTTTGAAATTGGTCGTTTTCTATGCAGAAGAACCGGCAAGAAACTCCATACTCATGTATCCATAATACAGGTTTTAAGAGGTATGAGAGGACAGTATAGATCAATAAACACAGCACGATATAAAAAGAAATAAAAATAGAAACGAATCGAATTGAATAGAAAAAAGTCTACAGTGTTCTCCCATTCACAAAGAAGCTTTCTAAAATATTGAAATTGACTAGCCACAACATTAGACTTCACTAATGAAGGTAACTAAAGCGTTGTAAAATGAATAACAAACATTAAATTAAAAATAAAATTTGTCAATCCTGTTTGTGTGTGTTATAACGCAATCATAATAAGCCAGGGAAGCCACATGTTCAGAAAGAAGGAATCATTGCCAAGCAGTCATGTCTTCAACGTAGTTCTGAATCCTATAATATGCTTTTTTGATAAGGACACGTTTGATGTGGGTTTTAAATTTTCCCTCGATAAGTTCTGTTACAGACTTTGGGCAACTTGTTACAAAAGCGTATGCTGTTTATGAGGAATGACTTGTCAAAATACCTTAAGTATTTAAAGGTGGACACTCACTTTATAGCTACCCCGTACAACCTCTCTCATGGCTCATGGCCATCTCTACATTGCTTGCAATCGACCCTAAAGACCATGTACTCACACTTCTTTACATGATGAAATAAACCATGCAGGATAGCGTACGCTTCAAACCTTTGGAGTAACTCTCTGATAGCCCCTGCCGATGGACCCAGCAGAACCATATCATCAACGCAGCTCATGTTGGAAATTCAACAACACTGCATCCGACACGCATACTGCTAAGTCTAGCGATGAGTTCATTCGCGTAAAGATTAAAGTAGGTTCTTCTTTTTTATTTAATTTAAATGTTTGTTTTAAAGGTGATTGTTTTTAATTAATATGTATAAATATATGATTTTATATAGTTGTTTTTTTTTAGTTTTTAATGTTTCAGGGTATTTAATTATTCAAGGCCATATACATAATTATAAAAACAAATATAATACGGGCGAAAATAAAATGGAAATTATAGGGCATCGAAAAATTCATCAACATCGCTATCAATGGGAAAAGTGCCCAGAACACTGGCCGCATTGCCACGTTGAATGGCAATGCTGATTCTCTGTCCAAAGAAAAGGCCAGCCCTCTGGTCACTTGTGAAGTCGATTAAACGTTTGCTGATGTTACGAAAAAGTCGATGCGCACTCGGACCCCATGGTCCCAACGTTTCAACCCCAAACGGCTCAAACGATGTTATATCTATAATTATTCAATTGATGTATTGTTTAAAGAGGTACAGTGTACGTATGTGATGTGGCTATAATTTTATGAAATAAATAAATAAATACTGTAATTAAAAAACTTATTGCAAAAAATAAAACCGACTTCCATATCAAAACACTACAAAGCCAAAAATAACTTTAATTTTGGTAGTCGGTGTTATTGGTTTTGTATTTTCTTTTTTTTTTCACACCGCCTTCCGAAATTATAGTTATTTTTGGCTTTGTAGTGTTTTGATATGGAAGTCCGTTTTATTTTTTGCAAAAAAGTTTTTATTTTCGCGCTTTTTAGTGGGTCAGTTTGCAATTAATCTAGTTACAAAATGACAACTACTTGTCACCTTTTACAAAATATTGCTTTTCCCAATGCAGAGCCGTTAATTTTTGAGGAGTTCTGGTATTTCACCATTAGCTGCACTTCACCATATGCATTGTGACGAGCATAAAGTGCTTAGAATCCATATTCAAGTAAACGAATCGCAATCCACAAAATACTTATTATTGAGTAGTTTCGGTGGCTATTTGTGGTCTTCATCATCTGCTCCACTTCCCCAAATGGTGCTTTTCGAGAGCAACTGCACAAGTTACTATAAGAAATACCCAAAACGCTATAGGTGTGCCTAAATATGTTTAAAGACTTCCCTCGATTTCTCCATGATTCCATCATCATTGTCATCACGTTAGGATCTGTCCTAACAATGGTACCAACTAGAAAGTATACCCTTTCAAATTAAAAAAGAATTTTCCAAATCGGTTCGTAAATGACGGAGTTATTCAAATTCAAATTCAAATTCTTTATTTAAGATAATTAAAAATCCATACATGTATTAGTATACTGCTTACGCTAGGGTTAGTACATGATATTATATTATATTATATTATATAAAGCTAGATTACCACTCACTCACTGACTCACTGACATAATTGTTCTCCCAGATGGTGGATGGGGAGGTGGGTATATTTTGACAGATTCGTAAACAAGTAACTCTCAAACCTACGGGAAAAGTGCCAAACCCCCCCTTTTCCCCCCCCCTTCTCCCCCCCCCCCCCTATCGTATCTCGGAAACTACGAGACCCGTATTTTTTTCTTTTTACGGATTCGTATAGAGGAGGCTCGGTAAAGTAAAAACCATTTTTCAAAGTCCCCCCCCCGCCCCCCTTCTCCCCCCCTTTAGGCGGATCTACGAATCTAAGAGACTTGGAACATTTTTTTTTTCAGATTCATTTAGAGGGGCAATGCTTTAGTCGAAATACTTGTGCAACCCCCCCCCCCATCACCCACCCCCCTCTTTTTTTTTTTTTTTTCACAAGCACGCGAGGTGCTTGCACCTCGCGCAACACGCAAATACTTGATTTAGAGGGGCAATGCTTTAGTTATTTTCACAAGCACGCGAGGTGCTTGCACCTCGCGCAACACGCAAATACTAGTTATATTATATAAAGCTAAATTACCACTCACTCACTCACTGACTGACTCATTGACATAATTGTTCTCCCAGATGGTGGATGGGGAGGTGGGTATATTTTGACAGATTCGTAAACAAGTAACTCTCAAACCTACGGGAAAAGTGCCAAACCTCCCCTTTTCACCCCCCTTCTCCCCCCTCCCTATCGTATCTCGGAAACTACGAGACCCGTATTTTTTGTTTTTTACGGATTCGTATAGAGGAGGCTCGGTAAAGTAAAAACCATTTTTCAAGGTCCCCCCCCCGCCCCCCTTCTCCCCCCCTTTAGGCGGATCTCGGAATCTAAGAGACTTGGAACATTTTTTTTTTCAGATTCATTTAGAGGGGCAATGCTTTAGTCGAAATACTTGTGCAACCCCCCCCCCCCATCACCCCCCCCCCTCTTTTTTTTTTTTTTTTTTTTCACAAACTCGCGAGGTGCTTGCACCTCGCGCAACACGCAAATACCAATTTCTTTTTTCACAAGCACGCGAGGTGCTTGCACCTCGCGCAACACGCAAATACTAGTTATACTATATAAAGCTAAATTACCACTCACTGACTGACTCACTCATTGACATAATTGTTCTCCCAGATGGTGGATGGGGAGGTGGGTATATTTTGACAGATTCGTAAACAAGTAACTCTCAAACCTACGGGAAAAGTGCCAAACCTCCCCTTTTCCCCCCCCTTCTCCCCTCTCCCTATCGTATCTCGGAAACTACGAGACCCGTATTTTTTTCTTTTTACGGATTCGTATAGAGGAGGCTCGGTAAAGTAAAAACCATTTTTCAGTAGCCCCCCCCCGCCCCCCTTTTCGCCCCCTTTAGGCGGATCTCGGAAATGAAGAGACTTGGAACATTTTTTTTTTCAGATTCATTTAGAGGGGCAATGCTTTAGTCAAAATACTTCTGCAACCCCCCCCCCCATCACCCCCCCTTTTTTTTTATCACAAGCACGCGAGGTGCTTGCACCTCGCGCAACACGCAAATACTAAACCCCCCCATCTCCCCCCGTCACCACCCCCCCTTTTTTTTTTTCACAAGCACGCGAGGTGCTTGCACCGCGCGCAACACGCAAATACTTGATTTAGAGGGGCAATGCTTTAGTTTTTTTCACAAGCACGCGAGGTGCTTGCACCTCGCGCAACACGCAAATACTAGTTATTATATTATATAAAGCTAAATTACCACTCACTGACTGACTGACTCACTCATTGACATAATTGTTCTCCCAGATGGTGGATGGGGAGGTGGGTATATTTTGACAGATTCGTAAACAAGTAACTCTCAAACCTACGGGAAAAGTGCCAAACCTCCCCTTTTCACCCCCCTTCTCCCCCCTCCCTATCGTATCTCGGAAACTACGAGACCCGTATTTTTTGTTTTTTACGGATTCGTATAGAGGAGGCTCGGTAAAGTAAAAACCATTTTTCAAAGTCCCCCCCCCGCCCCCCTTCTCCCCCCCTTTAGGCGGATCTCGGAATCTAAGAGACTTGGAACATTTTTTTTTTCAGATTCATTTAGAGGGGCAATGCTTTAGTCGAAATACTTGTGCAACCCCCCCCCCATCACCCCCCCCTCTTTTTTTTTTTTTTTTTCACAAGCTCGCGAGGTGCTTGCACCTCGCGCAACACGCAAATACCAATTTCTTTTTTCACAAGCACGCGAGGTGCTTGCACCTCGCGCAACACGCAAATACCAATTTCATTTTTCCACAAGCACGCGAGGTGCTTGCACCTCGCGCAACACGCAAATACTTGATTTAGAGGGGCAATGCTTTAGTTTTATTTCACATGCACGCGAGGTGCTTGCACCTCGCGCAACACGCAAATACTTGATTTAGAGGGGCAATGCTTTAGTTTTTTTCACAAGCACGCGAGGTGCTTGCACCTCGCGCAACACGCAAATACTAGTTATACTATATAAAGCTAGATTACCACTCACTGACTGTCTGACTCACTCACTCATTGACAGAATTGTTCTCCCAGATGGTGGATGGGGAGGTGGGTATATTTTGACAGATTCGTAAACAAGTAACTCTCAAACCTACGGGAAAAGTGCCAAACCCCCCCTTTCCACCCCCTTCTCCCCCCCCCCCCTATCGTATCTCGGAAACTACGAGACCCGTATTTTTTTCTTTTTACGGATTCGTATAGAGGAGGCTTGGTAAAGTAAAAACCATTTTTCAAAGTCCCCCCCCCGCCCCCCTTCTCCCCCCCTTTAGGCGGATCTCGGAATCTAAGAGACTTGGAACATTTTTTTTTTTCAGTTTCATTTAGAGGGGCAATGCTTTAGTCAAAATACTTCTGCAAACCCCCCCCCATTACCCCCCCCCACTTTTTTTTTTTTCTTTTTTCTCAAGCACGCGAGGTGCTTGCACCTCGCGCAACACGCAAATACTAAACCCCCCCCATCTCCCCCCATCACCCCCCCCCACTTATTTTTTTCACAAGCACGCGAGGTGCTTGCACCTCGCGCAACACGCAAATACTTATTTTTTTTCACAAGCACACGAGGTGCTTGCACCTCGCGCAACACGCAAATACTAGTTATACTATATAAAGCTAAATTACCACTCACTGACTGAATGACTCACTCACTCAGTGACATAATTGTTCTCCCAGATGGTGGATGGGGAGGTGGGTATATTTTGACAGATTCTTAAACAAGTAACTCTCAAACCTACGGGAAAAGTGCCAAACCTCCCCTTTTCCCCCCTTCTCCCTTCCCCCCATCGTATCTCGGAAACTACGAGACCCGTATTTTTTCTTTTTACGGATTCATATAGAGGAGGCTCGGTAAAGTAAAAACCATTTTTCGAAGTCCCCCCCCGCCCCCCTTCTCCCCCCCTTTAGGCGGATCTCGGAATCTAAGAGACTTGGAACATTTTTTTTTTCAGATTCATTTAGAGGGGCAATGCTTTAGTCGAAATACTTGTGCAACCCCCCCCCCATCACCCCCCCCTCTTTTTTTTTTTTTTTTTTTCACAAGAACGCGAGGTGCTTGCACCTCGCGCAACACGCAAATACTAAACCCCCCATCTCCCCCCCTCCTTTTTTTTTCACAAGCACGCGAGGTGCTTGCACCTCGCGCAACACGCAAATACTTGATTTAGAGGGGCAATGCTTTAGTTTTTTCACAAGCACGTGAGGTGCTTGCACCTCGCGCAACACGCAAATACTAGTTATACTATACACTACTAATTTTTAATTAGTACAAATACTTAAAGGGCTTATTAGAAAAGGTCTTGTTATTATATATGTAAAGTCTCACTATATAATATTGATAAATAGCAAAGTTATTAGCGTTTGTTTATATCCCAAAATGTCACTCAATTTACGGACATATTGTACAGGCCATTCATGTATTCATTAATCGTGATGTCGCGGTCACGCGGTCTCGCTCAAACTTGCCCCGCCTCCAACAGCTGTTATCGTAATTGTAGGTAGCTTAGACGCATCTTTAAGCTTTACGAATTAAAAAAAAGTAAAATAAAAGGTTCACGAAAAATAATAGGCACTTATTAAATTCAAACTTTACCTACATACTTTAATTGGGCCATTTGCTTGTGTTGTTCAGTATCCACCTGCAGAACTCCATCCTTGGTTCATTATCCACAGTAGTCAATTCTTGACCCTTTCTTTAGTGGTATGGGTGAAATCCAGACGAACTAATGATCGTCTATGCACAGTACTGGCTGATATTAAAATGACGAGCTGCGTCATTCGTACTTCGCCGGGGATCTTCAAAGTAGTCCACTACATCGTCGTAAAAGTTTTGGGCCGGTCTTCCATGTCCTTGGCGATGGGCCGTTGCGCGGAATGATCAATGGTCGAGTAAACGTTGGTAAACATTTACCACAGTCCGAACCTTTGGCTAGCGAGCATTTGGGTACTCTTCCCTGTACATACGAACAGCGGCCACCAGACCAAAAGTACACACGCAACATAGCCACGTACTCCCGAGATGAAAACTGGTAAGCCATCGCGACAGTAAAAACGTAACAACTTATGTTTAAAAAGCACGCGCACACTTCCGCTAACAAATTGGCACTGTTTGTTCGTTCACTCGTTGTAAAAAGGACCGCTGGCCAGAGGGGGCGTGGCTTGAGCTTAGACGCGAGTTTGCCGGGATTTATGAATGACGATCTAACTGGACTAGCACTGCGCGTAGTATTTTCTAGTAGCAATTGTTATGAATGATTGATTCAATTATGAGTTTACCAGTTATGACAAATTTTCGTAGACAATTTTGGGGTTTCGTTTTTTTTACTTTTGACTACATAAATATGATCAGTAAAGGGTACGGATAGAGCCCCATTTTTTTTTGTACTAATTAAAAATTAGTAGTGTATAAAGCTAGATTACCACTCACTCACTCACTGACTGACTGACTCATTGACATAATTGTTCTCCCAGATGGTGGATGGGGAGGTGGGTATATTTTGACAGATTCGTAAACAAGTAACTCTCAAACCTACGGGAAAAGTGCCAAACCTCCCCCTTTCCCCCCCCTTCTCCCCCCCCCCTATCGTATCTCGGAAACTACGAGACCCGTATTTTTTCTTTTTACGGATTCATATAGAGGAGGCTCGGTAAAGTAAAAACCATTTTTCGAAGTCCCCCCCCGCCCCCCTTCTCCCCCCCTTTAGGCGGATCTCGGAATCTAAGAGACTTGGAACATTTTTTTTTTCAGATTCATTTAGAGGGGCAATGCTTTAGTCGAAATACTTGTGCAACCCCCCCCCCCATCACCCCCCCCTCTTTTTTTTTTTTTTTTTTTTCACAAGAACGCGAGGTGCTTGCACCTCGCGCAACACGCAAATACTAAACCCCCCATCTCCCCCCCTCCTTTTTTTTTCACAAGCACGCGAGGTGCTTGCACCTCGCGCAACACGCAAATACTTGATTTAGAGGGGCAATGCTTTAGTTTTTTCACAAGCACGTGAGGTGCTTGCACCTCGCGCTACACGCAAATACTATTTATATTATATAAAGCTAAATTACCACTCACTCACTCACTGACTGACTGACTGACTCATTGACATAATTGTTCTCCCAGATGGTGGATGGGGAGGTGGGTATATTTTGACAGATTCGTAAACAAGTAACTCTCAAACCTACGGGAAACGTGCCAAACCTCCCCTTTCCCCCCCCCTTCTCCCCCCCCCCTATCGTATCTCGGAAACTACGAGACCCGTATTTTTTTCTTTTTACGGATTCGTATAGAGGAAGCTCGGTAAAGTAAAAACCATTTTTCAAAGTCCCCCCCCGCCCCCCTTCTCCTCCCCTTTAGGCGGATCTCGGAATCTAAGAGACTTGGAACATTTTTTTTTTTCAGATTCATTAAGAGGGGCAATGCTTTAGTCGAAATACTTGTGCAACCCCCCCCATCTCCCCCCCATCACCCCCCTCCCCTTTTTTTTTTTTTCACAAGCACGCGAGGTGCTTGCACCTCGCGCAACACCCAAATACTAAACCATCCCCCATCACCCCCCCTTTTTTTTTTTCACAAGCACGCGAGGTGCTTACACCTCGCGCAACATGCAAATACTAGTTAACAAATAAAATTATAACAAAAAACGCAATGCAGAGTAAACTAAAAGATCGTCAACGTAAATATGTTTTTTAGACTTTTGTTGATTTTTCAGAAACGGCTTGTCCGATTTTGATAAAATTTTCATGGGACCATTTGGGAAGTATGCCCTTTCTAACAATAACATAATTTTTCAAATCGGTTGGTAAACGACGGAGTTATACGCGGACAACCATAAAAAAAAACATCCGAATTGAGAACCTCCTCCTTTTTTAGAAGTCGGTTAAAAAGTAAAGTATGTCCGTACTTACTCGCACCCTTCACGTGAAGATTTATATATAAACTATACAATTTTGGTTGGATATTCTTCTTTAGTGCAACATCCTTTATATTGCTCTCCACCATCAAGCACTGCCACAAAGCACTCATATTGTAAGTAATGTTTTCGACCTAGAATATGTAATATAATTAATAATTTATATGAAACACTTAGGCTCGTATTACAGAGCGCAACTCGAGCATTGATTTGTGATTAAAATTAGTTTTGAGTCGAGATTTAATTTTAGAATGTTCCTCAAGTACAGATTCATTGAACATAGGTCCGCCGGGTACGGCTTTATTCTAGATCGCTACTTAGTTGTAGATTCATCACCCAAGTGAGTTCGACAACACGCTTGAGCAGGGACTTCCGTATCAGTTCACGATTATTATTCGCTATCGAGTTTATTATTTGATATAAAAATAGTCATTTTTGGCGAATGATGATTAAATGACATTTTATTCTGAAAATTGGTTACAAATAATACTTACACGTAATTTTTGCCATTTTAAGTTACTAGATGAATGCTGTGTTTCCTAACTTACTTAAATAGATTACAATAATTATTTTTTCAACGAAGATTTGAAAAGAAAACAGGACATCAGCGACCCATGTGATGGGTCCATACAATTTAGCTAATCATTTTAAGAAATGGCATAGATTTTCACAAGATGTGGTACAATTTACAATTTGTAATACCGCCTAAAATCTATTGACCAAGATTAGGTAAAAAACATACATATCTGTTTCGTTCTAAATATAACTTTCTTTTAATATTTCTATTGATAATTTTTTTCCAAACTATTATTTATTTTAATAACTAATATTAATTATATAATCAGTGAGCAATTAATAACAGCACTGTCACAGCCATATTTTATATGTTAGAAAACACTATTTACCTTCAAGAACTTACTTTTACAAATTCTTAAAAAGTATATTCTATAGTGAAACCGCGCAGTACTTATTTGTTATTCTTAAAAATGGTATTAAAATAAATTAAATTATTAACGATCATTCGTAGATCGGAACAGCGGAGACGAAGAAAATAAAACGTAAACGAAAACAGACTGATGCATAGACAATAGACAATCTCTGCTTGAGGCCTGATTTGAAATGAGTGTAGTTTTATTACCGTTTTGGGATAAGACCAATGCTCAAGTGCAGATTCTATATTTAAACTGGACTTGAGTAACGTTCTGTGATACGGACATAAAGAGCCTATACTACCTCAAATGGCTTAGCATGATCCTCCGTTATGTCGAAAATACTGCAGCAATAATTTTGAAATAAATATATAGTAAAGGAGGATTAATGTTAGGTACTATGTTTGACGAGAACACGATTCCATAAAATTTTCTTGATAGAAAAAAAACTCAAAAGTTACCTCCAAACCGAACAATAAACCGTTGGTATTCAAAAATACTTCAAATTAGAAAATGAAACTTTGCATATTAATTGAACTAACTACACACATCAAAAGTGTCTAGGGATCAAGCATTTTATGCGGATTTCTTGAGATTGAGATGTGGCTTTGTAATAAATTTATGATTTTATAAATTTATATGGATCCTTTTAGGTGCATTTCATAATTTGAAACAGGAACTGTTAATCAAATTCGAGTAAAAGATGAAAATCAGCTGTCAATATTTTCCCTATAAAAACATACAACGCATTGAAGACATTATTAGTGCTACTCGTGCTACTGTTTCCCTACTACTGATTAAAACCAACGTTATTATGGAGCGGTGACGTCATTTAAGCAGGGAAGAAATGCTTAGAGCCGTGGGAATGATAGAAGCTGGTTCCCGGCAACGTACTGTGGCTTTAGCTCTGAATACAAGTCAGAGTGTTATCAGTCGACTTTGGACACGTTACCGAAGCACTGGTACCGTGGCTGAGCGCCATGGAGGACGGTATCGCTGCACCACACGGAGACAAGACTGATACATTCAAATCTTAACTCGAAGAGCTCCAACAATAACCGCCATGATGTTAGCCGTGAGGCTTCATCACTCTTCAGGGAACTTAATTAGCGACCAAACAGTCAGAAACCGCTTGCATGAAGTGAACCTTCATTCCCGAAGACCGCTACGGGTACCACCTATAGCAATGCACAATCGTAGGATTCGATATCAATGGGCTCTTGAACACAGAAATTGGGCAGAAGAACAATGGCGTTTCGTGTGCTTTTCTGGTGAGTCTCGTTTTGGTATGAGACCGGATACAAGACGTATACGACACTGGAGAACCCTTGGACGCCAACAGCGATTAAAATCCTGCCAGGAAGTCCATCCTTATAGTGGTGCAACCATCATGGTATGGGCGGGTATTTGGATCGGCGGAAGAACTGAGTTGATTTGGATCAGAGGCAACCTCAACGCTCAAATTTATGCTGAGACGATTGTATCTGACGTCATCGTTCCTTTACAAGTGCAAATCGGTCCCTTATTTCAGTTAATGCATGATAATGCACGACCGCACACCGCAAGAGTTGTAAGACAGATTCTCGCCGCAGCTAACATCAATGTCCTGCTCTGGCCTGCTCAGTCGCCAGACTTGAACCCGATTGAGCATGCATGGGATATGCTACAGAGAAGAGCTCTGCCGAATATGGAACGTATGTTGCAACGAACAATGGCGGCCATTCCACAGCGTGATTTGGATGAACTCATTTTGAGTATGCCAAACCGATGTTCTTGTGTTGTTAGTGTTCGCGGTAGAAACACGGATTATTAATTGTTTAAGTTACCCAATAAAATTTTAAAGAAAACTGTTATTTCAGTCTTTTTTCGAACTTTAATGTTAGTGGTTCAAATGTCAAAAATCCCTTTATTAGGAAAATGGCAAATTTCTTTATTAATGCAAAGGTGACTTGTTTTATCGTTACTGTGACAAACGAAAACACTTTATTTGATGAATCCTTAAAGAAAAGTTTAATTTATATCAATCAGGAGAAAAGTTATTGCAAAAATATATGTTGATCCCTAGACACTTTTGATGTGTGTATAATGCAGGTCTTATATTATTTACTTTTTGAACTTTGACCACGATTAGGTTTCAAGGTCTGATGATAAAGCCGGAAGATAGGCACTGGCATTCCATGATGGAATATCGTATCATAGTCGTGTTTGCACTTGTGAGAAAGGCCACGTAATAGACTTTGGACACGATCAGGTTTCAAAGTTATTATAACAAACCTAAAGAAAATTCGTTATCGGTTTTCTTAACTTTTTTGAATTACCGCGTAATCCATAGATTTTTTTTTTATGGATGTCACTTTCAAATCCTCTGGGGTGATCGACCGTTTAATTGTTCACTACTCGTGGGAATATTATGGCAAAAACTACAAAAAAGAAACAGCAACACAAAGAAAACGGAGACTACAAAAAAAAGGAAAAGCGCGAACAAATTTTTGTTTTTACGTGCCGTACGTAAATTACCATTATTTTCACCGTAAAAAGAAATAAACTAAATTGTCGGTGTCTTGGAGTCTTTTCCCTGCCACCCTGTCTCGCTTGCTCGCGTGACCGCGGCCAGTAGTGTGCGAACGAGATAAAGAGTGAGAAGCGCTGAGGTTGTATAGGCCCTTAGTCATCATTATCTGCTTAGCATTTTCCTATCTATGTTGAGGTTAGCTTTCAGTCTAACCAGATGCAGCTGTGAGCTGAATAACATGAAGCGACTGCATATTTGACCTCCAAAACCCAGTAGTTGTCAGAGTTTTTAGCTTCTGACTACCCGTAACGTGTGTCACAGATGTACATGACAGCCGGAATCAACCACGCCACGGAGTCACGGAGCAATATTGATATATTTTTTTTTCTTTTTTTTTTCTAGCTCCGCCAACGTGATTGGCGCCTATTTAATATCTATTCAACTCTTCCATACCAGTTCTCGCATTTCATGCCTCTCGTACTTTCAATATTGATATTTTGTAACCAGTGGGTCAATATGAAATTGTACTCACGTATATAGTGGAGTGCCTTAGTTTTGTCTCCAATCTTGTAGTTCGTTCATAATAATTTACGCACCTAAAACGTTGAAAAAGTCGTTAATAATCTCCTTCATGACTGTCGTTATTTATTATATACCTTTATTGTACACCTTACAATATTTAATTGGATACAACAATTAAAACTTGTGTACAATGGGCGGTCTTATCTCTCAGGGCAATCTCTTACAGACAACCTTTGGATGGACAGAACTTAAAGACAAACAGATTTAGGAGTGACAGTGTACAAACGACATAAATAATATGAATTAAACATAATAATATAAAATACACATATAGGTACAATACTAAAAACCATATACTAATAAATATCAACTGTATAATAGAGAAAGGAGGGTAAAATTATAGAGAGAGATAATGCTCCTTTACCTACCCTACTTCATCAGTTTTATATCTATGTATTTTATTACTTACTAGCTGACCCACCATGACTTCGTTCGCGTGGTATCCTACCCCTACCCAACCGATACCACTACCCCTATCCTACCGATACCCTGCCCATACCTTACTCTACCCCTACCCTACCCAAACCCTACACTATCCCATTCCTACCCTACCCTACCAATACCCTACCTCTACCCTACCCTACCGTACCGTAACCTACTCCTACCCTACCTCTACCCTACCCTACCCCTACCCTTGAGACCATTACTACTTTTTTTTTCATAAGAACCTTCTCCTGACAAAACCAAACGCAACAAAAAAAATCAGCCAAATCGGTCCAGCCGTTTTCGTGTTTTGCGCTTAGCAACACATTTAGCAATTCATTTTTATTATATAGATAGCTTTCCCGCACTTTTGCTCATATCAAAAGCTAAAGGAATTGATATGGGGAAATTTGAGTTTTTTTGAACTGGAATGGCAAATCGGTCGGGATTATTGGAATGCGAGCAATAAACACGTTTTCACCGCTTGCTGCAGTTCCTGTCATAATTATTGCTTGGACAAAATTGCGTCCAAAGTGTATATTTGTAGTCAAGTGCCAGTAAAGAGCCTTGATGCGTCCAGATTACGCATCAACAGGACTGGGACACCAAGTTTAAGCCTCAAATAACGTG
Organism: Tholera decimalis; assembly: GCA_943138885.2. NCBI lineage: Eukaryota > Metazoa > Arthropoda > Insecta > Lepidoptera > Noctuidae > Tholera > Tholera decimalis. The sequence goes on from OW964576.2 coordinate 10,010,272, forward strand.
ATATACCTGTAGCACCTGGGTACTCTGAAAATTCCAGAGAATTGATAAACTCTTCAGGTTACGACGTCAGTTGCTCAATATCCATGACATTGTCGACGGACAGATACTTGACAACATCATGATCCACATGAGACAATCTTTTCGTTGATCTGCCCTACAATTTCGTTTGTCGGTGCCAAAATTGCTCTTTCACGCAGCCATACTCTATCCCTCGTATTTGTTTTCAAATCCGAATAAACGTGGTTTATTAAATTATCTGTATCTTGGACTATGTTACAGAATTCAGAGCTCAAATAAATCATCCCATTGATATCTGTTGACACACGATCTTCTCCTATTTCCAAAAGGGCAGCCGCATATTGCCCCGATTTTAAAATAGAAAAGATTCGTATATTAACTTGATTGGTTAAAATTTAAACGACACCGTTGGCGTAACGGTTGACTGGTGCATGCCGTGGGTTCAACCCCAGCCCTAAACAAAGATTTGTATAGCTTACATGTAGTTGTGCAGTTTAAAAAAAAAAAATTAGTGGTTTTTGAATACGCAATTTGAATGAATTGGGAGGGGGGGAAACAAAGTTCCAACACCCCTTTTACATCCTTAAGGATGATTTTGATCCAAGAAATCATCTGGAAACGTCCAGCGTCTAAAACTATCTCCAAACCAAATTTCATCTAAATCGGTTCAGCGGTCTAAGTGTATTATGTGTGTGGGGAGTGCGCCCCACATTATTGATTCCCCAGGGTCCTAAACTATTCCCATGCCAATTTTAAAATCAAATTATAGTAATTTAATTTAGCTTTTGCCAGCGACAGCGTCCTCATGTAATTCGAAAACTATCCCAGGAGAACCTTATATCGGGATAAAAACTATCCTATGTCCTTCCCAGGGTCCTAAACTATTCCCATGCTAAATTTCATGTAAAGCGGTTTAGCGGTTTAGGCGTGAAAATGTAACAGACAGACAGACAGAGTTACTGTCACATTTATAATATTAGTATGGATAGTGTATGTATTAAAGTGTGGATAATTTTTGCCCGCGACTTCGTTCGCGTGGGAGGTTTCTCCCGCGTAAATCCTGATCCCGTGGGAATTCCGAGATAAAAAGTAGCTTATGTGTTTTTTTTTCAGAATGTCAACTGTCTTTTTACTAAATTTCATTGAGATCTGTTCAGTAATTTTTGCGTGAAAGAGCAACAAAGATACAATTCGAAAACTATCCCATGGGAACCTTATGTCGGGATAAAAACTATCCTATGTCCTTCCCAGGGTCCTAAACTATTCCCATGCTAAATTTTATGTAAATCGGTTCAGCGGTTTAGGCCTGAAAAGGTAACAGACAGACAGACAGACAGAGTTACTTTCGCATTTATAATATTAGTATGGAAGTATGGATGGATGGTTAGTATTATGATAAATATGTATGTAAGTTTATTTAAGTTATAAATACTTGTAATGAAACTTTTATTAAGATATGGTACTTAGTATAATTTTTTATGCACGTGCCAGGTTATCTATTCACCACCCATGGGTTAACTGGTAGAGAATGCCTAAGTAAAAATAAAGTTTTTAATAAATATAGGTGATCGGTAAGTATAAAAAAGAGGCTTACAAGACAGTAGTAACACTCTTATTTTGAATATGCAACTCCAGTTCTGTGTTAACTAATGCGGTAACTGTGAAATTCATGAACCGTTGCTGTTCCCCTTCGCTTCGCTTCGCGATTTCATGATGCATTTCTGAAATCACAAAATTTGTTTATAACTTACAATTCTTCTCTCACATACGGTGGTATTCGATATCGAAAATTGCATTATGGAACTCAAGTGGAATTAGACAGGACACCTAGGAAAGCGCGGTGATAGTAGGTGGAGTAAAGTTGTGACTGAGTGGCGTCCAAGGTCTGGTAAGAAGAGCGTTGGTCATCCGCCAGCAACATGGACAGACGACATTGTTGCCATCGTGGGGTATACGTAGGGTATCCTGGATGAGACTGGCACATGAACGTGGAGCTTGGCACACGCGAAGGAAGGCCTAAACCCAGCAGTGGGTGAAATCAGACTGTGGATGATACGGTGGAGGTGTACCCCGCTTGGGCAGAGTATCGCCGTATCTTCGAATTGGAGTGAGTCGTGGAGGCGATCGGCGTCCCTGCTTCAGACCATGGTGCGGAGAGAGTGGGAGTGGGATGCAGTCGTCTCCTTCTGCAAAGCAGTCATGCTAGCGAAAGACGAGGCTGAACGTGTGAAGTAGAGATAACGCTCTCCCTCACGCCCTAGTCTTTCATTTAACTTAAAATGGAAACAAAGTATCATAACAAATAATACAATCCTTAATTCAAGGAAATTATGTGAGTGTCGCGTCGGCCGCTAACATTGCAGGAGTGTATGCGTCTGCGTAAGGACATTGTATGACGCACATACGTTTTGCAATTAGTAAGGATAACTATTTTATAAGAAATGCCTAGGTTTGGTTACAATATATTTAGTTACGGAAGTTGTTTTAGACTTATAATTGGACTGCGTTATGTAAGAACCAATTAAGCGCCACTTAACGAAAACTGAGAAAATGGGCTTCAAATATTTCAAAGTTTTTAACTTTAGTCAAGAGCGGGCTCTTTCATAATTAAAAAAAAAAATTGGCCAATTGCGAGTCAGACTCGAACATGAAGGGTTCCGTAGTAACGATAATAATATAATATAATATTTATATTTATTTGACGAATAAAAAAAACCTTAAAAATTTCTTAAAACTAGCTTATTTACATTTTTACAACTACGCTAAATAACTTTGTTTTTCATAGTGTTTGTATGATTACAAAGTTATATTTGCGGTTTTAGAAAATATGCTGCATCTAAAAAACTGCTGACCCGATTTCGTTCAAACCCATTTTGGTTGAAAGTTTACATTAAGATCTACAGACATATATTTTTTTTTAGATTTTTCACTCCATTATTATAGAAGTTAGAGGGTGGACACACATTTCACCACTTTGGAAGCTTATATCTTTTAAACGATTGACTTAATGAGAAAGTGGTCTTAGAAACCCTTATATCATTTTTAAAGACCTGTCTATAGATACCACACACGCATAGGTTTCATGAAAAAAAATATTTTCAGTTCTAGTTCCATGTATGGGGTCCCCCCTTTATTTTAAATATTTTTTCTTAAAAACGGAAAGCGGTTCACATAATACATCTACCTACTAAGTTTCACATGTATATTCTTAATAGTTTCGGAATAAAATGGCTGTGACATACGGACGGACGGACAGACAGACGGACAGACATATCGAAACTATAAGGGTTCCGTTTTTTGCCATTCGGCTACGGAACCCTAAAAATCACTGTACTATATTATTATTTTTATTCTACGTCTTCTACTTCAAAATCAATAGATCCATCAAAACCTTCAACATCATCTAAATCCAATCCAGTTCAATTTTCATAATATTTTCTCGCATCAGATGGAACGAGGTGAAGGAGAGATTTTATATCATCCAGTTTTGGTTGAAATATAGGTTTTCCTTGCGGCCAAAATTGTTCATAATACCTTGACAGCATTTTAGAAACTCCGACAAAGTCTATTCTTTCCATTTTAGTAGCTATCAACTTGTTTCTCTTATGACAACTGGTCATCACATCCTGCCTGTCGGTTTTGTACAGATTGTACTTCGGGGAGTGTGCGCAGGAGCTCCATGACCTGCCCTTTGTCTCCCTTTCACTACCGGTCTACCAGACGCACGGCTGGATACCATCCACACTTGGTTGATAAACCGTCTTGTCGTACCAAGCGCTTCTCCACATTTATTATGCGCACTTCTAAGCTGTGGAATTCTGATGATCTTTCACCTTTAAATCAAGACTAAACAGGCATCTTCTGGGCTCGCTCGTTCCATCGTAGACCTCATCTATCGCTTACCATCGGGCGAGATCGAGGTCAAGAGTGAGTTCATTCTGAATTTTAAAAAAAAGTAGTCTTGTTGAGTATATGGATTTTTAAAGCTGATTCAATATCACTCAACTCGTTATCATTTTCTAAGACGCTATGCCCAGAACCCTTAAACGTAGAGTGATTTTCTCCAGTTTGTCTTTTTCTTCTAGTATTGCAAATAGTAGCAGAGTCAACTTAATATTTCAGTTCTGGCCACCACAGGAGTCTGACCACCAGCACTTTTAAAACCGTATATGTCGGTGTCTACAGGTAGCATAGCGGTGATCAAGACACAACCAGACTCTTCGACCATCTTACGGAGGCAACTGAACTGGCCCTGCTCAAATAACCGATGGCGGAGCTTGTTTTTCTGGGGAATTTTAATGCTCATCATAAAGAATGGGAAAATACGCGAACAAGTGCCAGAAAACAGACCATGCTGTTAGAGAGACGCGCATGTTTGCTGTATTGCTAGATCTCGGCCAGCTTGTTGATCAAGCTACCTGCATTCCGGATGTCAGTGGCCACATACCCAATTGCTTGGATCATCTGCTGACAACCGATCCAGACAGGCACTCTGTTTCGATCTGAGCCACACTCGGATCGTCTGACCACTGTCTGGTGAAAACTGTATCTTCCTACTCTTCCCCGGATAAAAGCCCTACGGGCACTCGTCAGCAGCTTGGGATGAAATGCAGCACTTTTTTGTATCCTACCCATGGCGGCAAGTTTGTTTTTCATCGTGCAACCCATCGATATGCGCTGATGCAATTGTTGACGTGATATGTCAGGCTATAGAATATTTTATCCCATTTTCTGACGTCCCACTTGGCTATGAGGCTCGGCCTTGGTATAATGCAGCTTGTGCACAAGCCGAATTGCGCAAGCAGCAGGTTTACCAGGCCTGAGCCTCGGTCCGCAGTTGTGGCAGCGCTAGTATTGGTATAATAATAATATAATAATATTGAAGACAGCGTTTATCTCTGCCGCTAAGGTCTGCAAACAGGCGTTACGGAAGGCTCAGTTTGACCATGTTGGACGAATTGAGGCCAAATTGGCAACCTAGGATGTTAGATGTTAGGATGCGCAATGAGACCACCCGCCGCCGCCCCACCCCGTCCCGTACCCAAAAACCCGCGAAAAAAGGAATTCAATAACGAATGAAACGCCAGAAGCTGGTACTTCATTCTCGAACGAATAAAAGATCGCACGTATGGTGATACGCATTAACGAATTAAATACAATTTTAGGTAGTTAATTCGATACTGCGGTTTAAAAACAGATAAATCATAAGGCAAAACTAAATTATCTTCAATGTGTATGTGTTTAATTCGTTATTACAATTTGAAAACTGTTGGTAACTGTAACTTTGATGCTTAATTCTTTAATACAAAACGAATGTGTGCACAAATTCTAACAAATTTCGAAATGTCGCTTGATTCAAACCCTTATTATAAGGCCATATGCTTGCTTTTTGAACAAAAAAATAGCTGTATACATAGTTTATCATACTTATAGTCGATCTGCATTCATAACTTTTTTTTTTCGATTTCGTCGCTTAATTCGTTCTTACATAACGCAGTCCAATTTAATATTCTAATTTGGGTGTCTGAGGTAGGTACCTATTGCGTTTAATCTGTTACACCTTGTATAACCTACTTAGGTGATATGTTATAGCTATAATACAGGTGAAAGATTTTTTAAATCTTTAAGATTCGCGTATTACATTTTAATACTTATGATGAAAGCTTCGAAATTATAATTATGTCCGATTCGAATGAATTAAAAACTATTTAACTACTAAATAAATACATTTGAGTACCAAACTATTTATTTGAATAATAATTAATCAGTACTACGATATGAATGTAACCAACCTTTGTTTCTACCAGCGATCTGTTTAAATTCTAGAACAAAAAATTGGTTCCGTAGTAACTAGGTCCGCAAAATAACTTTGTTTTCCATAGTTTTTGTATGAAATACAAAGTTATATTTGCGGTTTTAGAAAATGCGCTATATCTCAGAAAATACTGAATCTGTCTCGTTCAAACCAATTTTTGTTGAAAGTTTACATTAAGATCTACATCATATCTTGTTTTTTTCGATTTTTCACTCCATTATTATCAAAGTTAGAGACATGACGAGTCTATAAGTGTTCCATTTTTTGCCCTTCGGCTATGGAACCCTAAAAAGCTGCTATTGTGACTTAAATTAAGATTTATTCCCTCGCTGTTTTTTTAGGCAATAATAAGTACTTTTGATCATGTAGTAGGTACATAATTTTTATGTATCATCAATAGTTTCACAGGGCACATCAAAACATAATGATTTTTATACGCAAAATATTATGTTATTTTTGTTTTACATTATTGCAATCTTCGTAAGGATCTCTATTATTTTCAGTTTCTCTATATTGTTGTATAAAGGTTAAATAAATCTTTTTACTTTCTACCACATACTTATGTAAAATATAAAGATTATTTAAATTTAAAATACCAAGTCCACCAGAAGCTATCACAGATTTTAGAAGTTCAAACAAAATGGAAATAACACGGATACACTTTAAAAACACCACTTTGAAACACTTTAAATTACTTTATTTTATTAAAAATTTAAACTTATTTACCTGTAGTAGTGCATATCAGACTAGCATTATAACACTTACATATTAAAACAATGAGACTGAACCTAATAGAATGATACTCCATCGTTGCGAAGCGAGTTAAAGCGATAAATTGCACCAAACATTATTACGTTAGTATTACCTCAATTCAAATTATAGTGACCACTATTTAGTTCTTCGACGGACTAATCAGAATATATTTATTTATTTAAACTTATAATAGTGTTATGAGCGGACTTAAAGCAGCAAGGAATCCTCGACCAGTCAACCTTTGGGTTAAAAAACTAGCCAAGTGCGTGGCGGAGTCGCACACGAAGAGTTCCGTGTCTATAAAAAACGGCAAAAGAATTACCCTTAAATATTGATTTTAAGCATATTGGATTCGAAATGCCTACCAAAATGGATACATGCTCACCAAAATAATCTAACCTAACCTAATACTTTGTTTTAGTAAAATTGGTGAGCATTAATCCTTTTTGGGAAGCATTTAAAGGAGAATGCCAAGGCTTCCTTCAAGACTCGGCCAGAACCGACAAAGATATCATAAAAAAGGAAAATAATTATATAATTTAACTCTATGGTTAGTTTTCTATAAGAAGTACACCAAAACAAGTTAAAGTTCTTTGAAGTTGACCACTTAATACTTCTAATTTTAACGATAACATGAATTAAACTATAAAATTATGGAATAATGACTATTTAATTCGTTTTCAACAGCCAAGGTAGTCGTTAGTAATACAGAAATCAGAGTCCGGTAACAAAGCAATAAACAACACAAAACTCAAAAAACACATAAGACACTGGGATTGAGGGTAGGTGCCTCAAACGAACAAAACTGTCTCCGTATCGCTCCTCAGTTAGTTTATTGTGAAAAATAGTTTAAAAACAATTTAAGTGTCGAAAACTGCCTGAAAATCTGTGAAAAAGCGTAAAGACTAACTGTGTATTGTTTTTGCTGAAGAAAAAGTCTATATAGTGAGAAAATACAATAACGAAAAACAGTACCATAAAAAGTGTTAATTCATTGCGAAATACTTGTGGCATATCGAAAAAAGACCGAGTGCGACGAACCGATCGAATAATTAGATATTAAATAATGGATTATCATAAACAAAACATCACGCAAAGGTGCATAACCAAAGTGTAATAGTGCGGATACAAATATACTCGAAGGTGTAAATTCTCTTTGAGAAATAACAAGGCTGTGAACTGTGACTACGTATGTGCAAAATTATAATAATTCAAGTACGGTGTGATAATTACAAAGAAACAAGATCAGCCCTGGTGCACGTTTGGACAACATTAACCAACAACGGGTGAATATTATATATCTTTGTTTACTTTATCAAGCACTGATGACATGCACAGTTGAACTTAAACCGTTTTAAAATTGACAACAATATACGACATTCATGACGGTAAATAATTAAATCTATGATATATTGACATCATCGCTGTTACTGAGATTTAGATAGCGACATCATGACCGTATATGATAAATTAACAACATCACTGATAACGAGATTTTAGACAGCGACATCTGTGAAGATATGACAGCGACCATATTATTCAGCGTACTTTGAGTAATGTAAGTACCATATTTAAAAATATTTCTTAATGACACGGTAGCCGAATAATCAAGAGCTTGGCTGACGTATCCTAGATACTGAGTTCGCGTCCTGAGTGGAACAGCTCTTTTTGTGAATGAATATCATTGTTAAAGATTAACCATAAAGTTGTTTAAAAAAAAATACAGTTAAATAAATAGAGGCAAAGAAACACTTATAACGCAAAATGAATTTCTTAGAAAACATAACCTTTCGCCGTAATATAACAAACTCAGACTCGAATCTAAACAATAGCGTTAATATGACACATAATCTGAATAGTACGGTCACTAGTGTACCGGATATGTCAGACGATGAGGACGACGAACTAAAAAAGGCACGGGAACAAATTATAAAACTAACGATTGAGCTACAAAGTGCCCATTCAGAAATCGAAACATTATCATTAGAAAACAATGAACTTAAAAAGTTAAATGAGACTTTAACTAGAAAAAAATTATTTATTGAAGAAAGTAACAAACAGTCCAAAAAAACAGAAAGACAAACGATTAACTGTCAATAAATAGATTCCATTCATAATACCAGATAACAAACAAAGTCACGAGACTATAGAAGTAAACCAAAAATATCCTAATATTAAAAATCGCGAAAACGCAAATCCTAACCCTAATACTGAGAGAAGATGCAAAGTATGTATTTTGAGTACGGATAATAGTAATAAAATTTTGAGCATTGCAGAAGATTCTCTTACTCAATCGGAAATTTATCACGACATAACGCCTCATGGAAATGTAAACATATTGCTCAAAGGATTAAAAGATAAAGTAACAGACTTTACTTTAGATGACTACTGCATAATTATGTTAGGTGAAGAAGACTTTAGAACAACCAATAGCTACTTCGACATTATCATGCATATCAAGCAAGTACTGCAGGAAATCAACCATACTAACATTATATTGTGCGCTCCAACATATAAATGCGAGGACTACACTAATTTATATAATTCAAGAGTAGAGACATTTAATAACTTACTTTTCTTGGACATATTAACGCACGAATACGCATATCTAATAGACAGCAATAAAAATCTCACATACAGCTACAATGAGTATAACGGACGGACTGGTGCAATAAATAATGCTGGAATACGAATAATTTTTAAGGATATAATTAATTTAATTGATGACATAAAATATAATAACTTTATGATATCGACTGACATTAATATGGACAATCAGTCACATGGTGAATTTTTTCGTCACTAAACATCTCCACGTAATGCACCAAAACATTTTAGGTCTATTGAATAAGGCGGATGCACTCACGGTCTGTCTGACTGAACTTGCAGAAAAAAACATTGAAGTGGATGTAATATGTGTTACCGAACACTTTATGATGGAAGGGTACAAGCATACCAAACTATTGCTTAGCTACTCACTATAGTAGAAAAGAAGTTAAGAGAGGTGGATCATGTATCCTCATTAGAAATGGACATGAATGGAAAGAGTTATTTGAAATCTCAAATTTATCAATATCAGGGACATTTGAATGTTGCGCCGTTGTGCTCACAAAGTACAGGACTGCCTTTGTATGTGGGTACCGAATTCCAAATATGGATAATCTCAATAGTTTCTATAATCAATTCGAAATAATGTTACATAAATTATCAAAAAATGCCTATAAAAATATTGTGATAGCCGGCGATTTCAATATAGACATATTAAAAAGGAATTATCGGACAATGGAGTTTGAAGGCCTTCTACTTAGCTTCAATCTAAAACTAGCAATAAATCAACCTACTCAAATGGAAAGTCAAACATGCATCGATAATTTTGCGCATAATTATAAAAAGCGGTGTAAAACAGAAGTGTTGGAGTTTGCTCTGTCAGACCACACAGCCCAGATTTTAAAATGTCCGGTAAATAAAATATGTACGATCGACAAATACGGTGCTTATAGACGCAATTACAGCAAGGAAAATATATCTAAATTTAAACACTGTATGAGCCAAATGTATTTCTCCGAAATATATGAAACGGATGACCCGAACATTGCATACAATAAATTTCATGAAATATTTTCTTTTTTCTACAACCTCTGTTTTCCTAAGACTAGGGTGACGATAAATGTTATAGCAAAACCGAAGTGGATATCTAAAGGTATTAAATCCTGCAGTAGGAAAAAACGGCAGCTTCTGTGGGCCTACAGATTAAAAGCAAATCAGTTTAATAGAGCACGTTTTAAAAAATACGCTAAGCTTTTTAGAAAAATAATTACACTGACTCAGCGCTCACAAAATAATTATAAAATTAAAACAGCAGGAAATAAATGTAAAACCGCTTGGCAAATAATAAATCAAAGTAAATTTAATGTACCTAAAAATTATATTTCAAAAATTAAAATCAATAATGACTTAATTACGGATGCTAATCAAATTGCTAATCAATTTAATGACTATTTTATTAATAAAATCCAACCCATCATGTCCAGATACAAAACTACACGGCCCACCTTAAACAACACAAACTCGATGTTTATGGCTGTACACCACAACAGGCAAGAACAATTATTATGTCCTTAAAAACACAAATAGGGTGGGGTACGATGATATATCAACCAAAGTAATAAAAGCCGTAGCACAAGAAGTATGCGAACATTTGTCTCATATTATAAACCTATCAATTGTAGCTGGCACGTTTCCTGACGCACTAAAGATAGCGATCGTTAAGCCATTATTTAAGAAAGAAGATAGAGAGCAAATGAAATTCTATAGGCCTATTTCTTTGATTCCTATTATGGCGTAGTGGTTTAGGTGGAGTAAAAATAAAAACAGAAGACCACAGGTTTACAGCATTTATTTGAAAAAGGGGGGTGGGTTCGGTTCACACTGGGTTCCCTCACTGGTCGAAGGTATAGAATGGTACTGCCCTGAGCTCAGGCCGCGACGCACGCAGACCGGCGGGCAGATCCCGAAGCCGGCAGCGACCACGTGTCCGAAGCGGAGGTTGTGCAGGGCAGGCCACGGGGGAGGAGGTCTCTCCTCCTCACCCAACTCGCACGAGGCAGGCGCAGAGGTTGACAGGTAGGCCACGCGACAGCGCGTCTCTCCGGCAGTGGTGACGGAGGCAGCGGTGACACCCGTCGCGTGGCAGACGTTACAGTAGTTGATATTGAAATGAAGAAGGAGAAAGAAAAAAAACCCTGGAATCACACGAAGGGTGCTTCCGTAAGCGTGGTGCAGGAATCGTGAGCGCCAGCGATGCGTGCGTCTCCCAGCCGTAAGCCCCACGGAACAGTACCCGGGAAATGGATGGGAGACTCACCATCGTGGCGGTTCACAAAGGTTAAATAGAGATAAGCGTGCGCATACCGCGTGCAACGATATAAAAAGTAACCGCGTGCAAGGCGTTTAAGCTCGTAGCTGCTATGGCACAGCAGGAAAACAATGCTGCGGCTTGCGTACGCTCCACAAATTTAGAAACACTAGTGGAAAGCAGATGACAATGAAATATCACAGTTATGTTCCAGCAGGAAGCCATCTTGACAACCGGGCAATTATATAAACTTACAAACGCTGCAGATTATGGCGAAATAAAAGGATTACAATTTGGCAAGATGGAGAGAAAATGGCAGACACAATGAGCTTGCACCCTTGGCACAGAGGGGTTTCTATATAAGTTACTTGCAACAGTAGGCGGCGAGAAAAGAACTAAGCCAACCGGAGGTTAGAATTTATAGCCAGTCACTGCATAAGTGTTGCCACTCCGTGAAACCATAGACATTAAAGATTAGTGTGGTAGTCGACTTCTAGTTTAATCGACTACAACGCTACAGTACCCCGCCTGTTAGCGAAGGATTTTCCCTAGGATAAATCCGCTAGAAGGCCTAAACCACTATTACTGACTACCTATACGTTCATACATCCCATTCATGTGCTTCCATACTATTAATCATTCATCCATCCATTCTATGTCCATCCCTGACTTGGAAGTAGTCCTAAGTCAGTGACTTACTATCACATACGAAAGGTAAACTAATTATAGAGTAGTTTAACTCGAGACAGTCAGTAGGAAAAACAGCAAGATAAAGCAAGTGTATCTCCATAGGGTTAGGTAACCTTGGTGGACTGTTGCAGGCTACAGGTAATGTTAGGTTTCAAGGCAAGAAGTAAGTTCATCGTTGAATTTTAAATTATCAAAGTTCTAACAACAATTTAATAATAAGTTAAAGTTCTATTTTATGTTTAGGTTTAACATTTAATTATGTTAAAGTTCAAAGCTAAGAGTATTTAGAATTAAAAAAAAATTGTTAGGGTTAAAAAAAAATTTTGGTAATGGTCCATGTATATGTTCAAATTGGTTTAAGTTTCATTACTGGAACACGCTCCTTATGTCCAAGTCAAGGAACTTGTACCTAAACTGGAATGCGGACGCGAAGCTCAAATCCGTTCCGAAGAGTATACCCTCGAAGGACCTAGCTATCTCTTTCTAGTAGTGTGGATATCAATTCGCGATAAACGTAAGGACAATTTTATTTGATGCAATATTTGCAGGTTTTTTTAAGACACTTATTATTAACCTTACAAATGATGTATTTCTGTTACCGCTATAACAAAAAATACTAAAAATTAATTAAAATAAATATTTAAGGGAGACTCCCATACAACAGTTGTGATATTTTTGGCGCTTTTTATAGGTAATGGTTCCGTACCATTCATTACCTACCTATAAAAATACCCATCATGCGCGAGTCCGACTCGTACTTGGCCGGTTTTTTTCTTAATAACGTATTACATAGAAAGAAAGAAATAAATTCAATTATAAATAAAAAAAATTGCTCGGCAGCGCGATATAACAGAATTCCATGTGGGTGAAAAGCTAGTTCTCAATATATATCTAAGGAACTTATATTGAGCGCGCTAATTTCTATAATAAACCCTTCCTTATACGGGCTAAACGCAAAATTGGTTTTGTTAAGCAGACTTTATCGCGTGGAATTATAAACTTTCAAAGTGGTTAAGACCCGTGATACAAATACAATTATTGCAGATACAGAATTAATAACAGAATCACCAGCTGGCAATTCTTCGAAGGCTTGGCCTTGATAGGCAGTGGTATAGACGTCCAAACAAACGTGCATTAATTGGTAATCTACGTTTATTCGACACTTGTACGGTCAGAACCAGTAGACTAAAAATAAAATGATTCAATGTTTATATATAATTAAAACTACTAAAACCCTTCATGAAAAACGATGATTATAAATAGCAAAAATAACAGAAGAGATATAATTTATTTATGTATATATTTATTTAGGTTAGTTAACCTACAATTGTTTACACTATACATTTGTATGAAACAGTCATATTACATTTATAAGTGTAACAATTAATTACAGGCTAACACCACATGTGCTATTTAAGGTTAGAAATCAATATTATTAACATACATAATTCTAAACATGAAGGAGGCAGATCGAATGACAATTATAAGGTTATTATTATTAGGTTGGTTCTATATTTTCTAGTTCCTCATATGTTGCAGCTGCAGGTTTGTTACAAGATTGGCTTGACACACAACCCTAAAAAATGTATTACACTATTATTAGTTAAAAGTATGGAAATAATCTTTAAATTATGAATTATTATTATTATTTGTCGACATTAACTAACTGCAGTGGATAAAAGTTAAGTAATTAAGTTATAAGTAATTATTAATATAATAAACTACACTTGTAAGCAAGTTTGAGTAGCTGAGTTTTTGGCCAAAATGATATAAAATATTTTTGCCATTAATTTGCTAAGCAAAAGTAAATCAACAAAAATGTCGACTTTTATGCTTATTAATTTGACTCCTTTCATAACTTTCACTTACTGATCTTTGAATGTGCCCAGTACAAGTTGTATATTCTTTTTTAGTGGGTTTCAATATTATAGTACTTAAAACATTTATTTGTTTCGCTTTAACAGGAATATAAAATAATAATAGATTGATGAGAACAAAATTTTAGTATTTATGGTTAAGATAGATTCAAAATGAAAATTCATCTTGCTATGGTCATATTCTATTTCAAACCGTTATCTTCATGTCATTTGTAAAGACTGATAACTTACTTTAGGGAAAATGGATGGAATTGCATCATATGATCTTGTTTCGAAATGCAATATTTCTTCGGGCTTGAAATGGCGGCTACAAATTTTAGAACCGTTTCTGACCCTTTTCTGTGTAGAACACTGAACCACCGGTCTCGAAGATCATCATTTTTAGGAAAGCTTAAAATAACAAAAAATAATATATAATGAGAAGAAAGAAAAATAATAAATAAGAAGAATAAAGAGAAGAACATCCACTTTTACATTGAAAACATAGTCACCCTAAATGCAATTTGTAAACAAAGTCACAAAACTTACTTAAAAAAGGAAATTCCAGACCCGGGGTACACTTTTCACTCTTGCAATTAACCACAAAACACGTTCTTACCATGGTTACAATAACTTGCACTTTAATATTACGAAAACTCACAAAATTAAATATAATTCAAATTTACAAACATACAGATGTCAAGTAAACGTCAGACGGCAATGTAGTAATTGCCAGGTATAGCATAATATATCACTACTAATTCTTACAAATTCCATTTTTTTTTTTTGTTTAAACATCTTGTGTTTGCATGGTAAAATAACTTTAATTTTCATTAATATGCATACAGTAATAATGGTAATTCATTTTAAAGATAGAATTCCAAAGAAGTTTAAAACTAGGTGTTATTACTACAACAGACAGGTCGAAAAAATTACCATTGAAATAAATATTTTTAATCTGCCACACAGAAGAAAGGGACACAGTCCACACACGGCACTGTCTCGCTCGGAACGAATAGTTCCTTCAGTTTTATGCGTGCAAGTTTATACTCTATTATTTAACAGTTAAGAAAGACTTTCTGTATTCTTTGAATCATTCGTAAGCAATCCAGTTAGTAGGTAGAAGATCCTTGGTCCAAGTCTATTCGAGTGAGTTTCCGAACGTGAGTGAAATTTAAACAAGTAAATCAAGTCCATATCCATACTGTTGCGAGAATATCAGAACGTTATAGACGTAATTCTAAAAGACAAGTATCCAAGGTTGGCAACTACGTCGAGATGTCAAAGTCAGTACGTCAACGTCAAAAATAGAATATGTCAATGATCTTGAATTAATTAGGTTATGTTATGAAACACACGGAAATATTTTCTAAGAGAATTTAATTAATTTAATTAGGGCAGGTTGAATCTAAGTAATATTCAGGATAGGTTTATTCAATACTAAAAGGTGTTATGAAGTTAAAGTTAGGTTTCTAGTTTAGTGTTTAGGTAAAAGAAATTAGATAAGTTTGTAGACTAAATGTTGTTAGAATATTTCATGTAGATTCTATTATTAAACGATCAGATTAAGTGCAAGTTAGGTTTAGGGTTAGTGCTTAGATTATAGTTAGATTTGTTTCCAAGGTAGGCTGGAATATAGTTTAACTGTGGTGGCAGATCACCAACAGTTTAGTTGAAAACAATACAATGGACTATGCTATATATTGTTTTATGAATAGTTTTAAGGTTAGTAGTGAGAAAGTTTTACAGTTATAATTAGGATATAAAGTTATAGACTACTATGCAAGTAGTTAATGGGTAGGTACGGTATTTGTAAAGAAATTTACCGGCTTGAAGCTGTTTTCAGAACAGTAGGTTTAGGAATTAATGTAAATTAACTAGTGTGCGGACACCCATGTTTCAGGGGGCCGTCTTTAAGACATCCATGAGGACATAATAACATAAATAAAAGTTAAAGGTAGTGTACTATGGAGACTACTCTGCCATGATACTAAAGAATCGCCCTGAAGGCCCACTATGTAGCCTCTCATAGTCACGCCGTAAAGAGAAAATAATCAAAGAGATTAGTTGTGTAGTGTATGTGTGAGTGTGTGTCTGTGTGTGTTCAGCGGAAAGGTGGTAATGGAACTGAAGTTATGTTGGCTTATAGCCATGCAGTCAAGGTATTTAGTTATGTTAAAAGATAACTAATTATAGTTAATTTTAGAATAATAGTTTGTTAACTTTAGTTAGTAGGTTTTAATTAGGATTACCACACTTTAGGTGAATGTGAAATATGACACTAGGATAGCTATAACCAGAGTTATAGTTAACTTAGGTAGTTAGGTAAAAGTCGACCCTCCACGACCAATATGTTAGGCGGTCGTGGGTGTGTGTTCCCTTGGCATCGTGTGACCCTGTATGGGGTCAAACACTAGTTAGTTAGCTAGGCCTACGGGATGCTCTGTCAGACACTTTTATAAAGATCTAGACTTGTTAGGTATTTAGCATCCTTTAGGTTATCTAGAATTTCAGAGATATAAGGTAAATTATAAGCATCCTTCTTAGTTACTGAATTTAGCTTGTGACTGTCTACGCAGAACCACAATTTGCCATCCTATTTAGGTGTGAGAAGTACAGGTGAAGACCAAGGACTTTCACTTGAAAGTTGAGCGAAGGAATGTTGGTGTGAAACCAGTAACTTCACTAGTTGAGTTATTTAGTGCAAATTGAACAGCTGGAATATGTAGATCCCAAGAGCGTTGGTCATTATTATTGTAGGTTGAAACGGCTGTTATGATTGTCTTATTTAGAAGACAATACTTAGAGAAACAGCATGTCAGTACAAAAAGATATGCGTTTTGGCGTCTAGAGACAGGCAGAGGGCCAACAATGTCAATACTGAGCATCTGGAATGGCCGAGAGCATTCTTTAGGTTTCCCCATGACCTCCAGTGGGGCATGGTTTACTTGTTTATGAGCTAGACAGATTTTACATGAAGTTACAGCTTTCACTACGTCACTGTGCATTCCTGGCCAGTAGTAACGAAGAGTTAGTCTTTTATAAGTTTTAAAAAAAAATGCCTAGATTCATTATAATTAGATTATATTATATTTATTAGATTGTATTAGTTTATCAGATTGTATTATGTTTATTAGATTTAATATATTTATTAGCTTTATTAGATTATATTTACTATTATATCTATTAGATTAGATTATATTTAGAATTGGGGTTCTTGTGGCACTTGCTTCAGCCTGCTGACCACTGGCAGAAAGATGTGATGTACTAGGGGTGAGTTTACTCAGGAGAGCATTGTTAATTTGTTTTCTAAAGTCAGTGAATGTGCCCTTTTCACCGCCTCTAATAATGACCTCATATTCTAATTCGGCCTTTCTTAGGTGGATAAATTTAATTGAGTTAGCGCTCATTGTGATCTTTACAATTATTGAAATTAACCTAAAAATCTAGTAGAAACTAAATTAACAAAATAAGAAAAAAAGTAATTTACACACTAGTACTTACCGCCACGATGAGTGAGTAAGGTAATTAGCGACCAGTGAGGAAAACCTTGTGAACCTTACCGAGTGGGCGCCACTGTGGCGTAGTGGTTTAGGTGGAGTAAAAATAAAAACAGAAGACCACAGGTTTACAGCATTTATTTGAAAAAGGGGGGTGGGTTCGGTTCACACTGGGTTCCCTCACTGGTCGAAGGTATAGAATGGTACTGCCCTGAGCTCAGGCCGCGACGCACGCAGACCGGCGGGCAGATCCCGAAGCCGGCAGCGACCACGTGTCCGAAGCGGAGGTTGTGCAGGGCAGGCCACGGGGGAGGAGGTCTCTCCTCCTCACCCAACTCGCACGAGGCAGGCGCAGAGGTTGACAGGTAGGCCACGCGACAGCGCGTCTCTCCGGCAGTGGTGACGGAGGCAGCGGTGACACCCGTCGCGTGGCAGACGTTGCAGTAGTTGATATTGAAATGAAGAAGGAGAAAGAAAAAAAAACCCTGGAATCACACGAAGGGTGCTTCCGTAAGCGTGGTGCAGGAATCGTGAGCGCCAGCGATGCGTGCGTCTCCCAGCCGTAAGCCCCACGGAACAGTACCCGGGAAATGGATGGGAGACTCACCATCGTGGCGGTTCACAAAGGTTAAATAGAGATAAGCGTGCGCATACCGCGTGCAACGATATAAAAAGTAACCGCGTGCAAGGCGTTTAAGCTCGTAGCTGCTATGGCACAGCAGGAAAACAATGCTGCGGCTTGCGTACGCTCCACAAATTTAGAAACACTAGTGGAAAGCAGATGACAATGAAATATCACAGTTATGTTCCAGCAGGAAGCCATCTTGACAACCGGGCAATTATATAAACTTACAAACGCTGCAGATTATGGCGAAATAAAAGGATTACAATTTGGCAAGATGGAGAGAAAATGGCAGACACAATGAGCACTTACCCTTGGCACAGAGGGGTTTCTATATAAGTTACTTGCAACAGTAGGCGGCGAGAAAAGAACTAAGCCAACCGGAGGTTAGAATTTATAGCCAGTCACTGCATAAGTGTTGCCACTCCGTGAAACCATAGACATTAAAGATTAGTGTGGTAGTCGACTTCTAGTTTAATCGACTACAACGCTACACTATCTTCTCGAAAATATTTGAAAAATATATTCAAGAGGAATTAACCGGGTTCATAGAAAAAAACAATATATTATGTAATGAGCAAAAGGGATTTCGCAAAAATAAGACTATAAATATGGCGATATATGACTTCCTATACACTGTATTGACAAAAGTGGACAAAAAAAATACCTGTATGTACGATCTTCTGCGATATGACTCAAGCATTTGACTACGTAAATCATGATATTCTAATAAAAAAACTTGAAGCATATGGCATTAGAGGTAATGTTCTTAATTTAATTCAATCCTATTTAGACAATAGAAAACAAAAAACTGAAATAATTAGAATTAATATAAAAACTAAAAAGGAAGATATATACTTGTCAGATGAACGTCAAACTACTTTTGGTGTTCCACAAGGCAGTGTATTGGGACCTCCACTTTTTACACTATATATTAACGACTTACCAAAATCAATTCCGCACCCGATGACTTTATTTGCAGACGATAGTACAGTGACAATTTCTAGAAGCAATAATGACTTGATCCAATATAAACTAGACATACATAATACCTTAAAATCTATAATAGAATGGCTAAATAATAATAATTTGAAGATTAACTTAGATAAAACTAAAGTCATACACTTTAGCCAACGATTGATAATTGAAAATATAGACATAAATATAGATAATAAAACTATTGAAATGGTAAATAATACTAAATTTCTTGGACTAACAATTGATAAAAAGCTTGACTGGAAGTCACAAATTGAGAATCTTTGTAAAAAAATATGTAGTTCTGCATTTGCATTACACTCTCTAGCTGCAGTTGTGAATGTGGATACATTAATTACGGCCTACCATGGCTTAGTTGCGTCTCACCTAAGATACGGTATCATATTTTGGGGAAATTCTACCAATGCTAACACGGCATTTAAGGCCCAAAAGAGATGCATTAGAGCGATGTTTGGACTAAAGTCGGATGATACATGTAAACCATGTTTTAAAAAATACAAGCTACTGACTCTTCCTTGTCTCTACATCCTCGAAACCGCAATGTTTGTTAAAACAAACCCCAATTTGTTTCCACGTCTCCAGGATGGGGTACCGCGTAACAGACGGGATATGACCATTCTTCGAGTCTATCCAGCTAAAACGAAACTCATGCGCAAAAGTATCGTCTGCATGGCGCCCACTATATTTAACATTTTGCCTAAACGTTGGAAGGAGCTAAATAGTAAGGCATTCAAGCATCAACTAAAAAGGTTTCTTTCGCAAAAGGCATACTATTGTGTCTCTGAATTTGTAAACGAAAAAGTGTCTGTTTCTTTTGACTGATCGACTTAACTACTGAGACTTTTTCCTGACATTAATATTATTATATTTTTTCTGTTGACATAAATACTATTGAATATGAATGCAATTAATATAGAATCTGGACATTAATACTAAACTATATTTGACATGTAATACTAAATTGACAATGGAAATTTTGGATAAGAATGATTTTAAATTTATATAATTTTCAACTTTGTAGATGCCTATTTGAGTTAATGTTTTGATTATTTGTAATTACTCTCATCAACTATGTGAAATATTTGTACGCCGATACTGACGGCTAAACATGACTGGACTCAAACAAAATAATATCTTGCATGCTCTTGTATGTATACTATGTTTAAACAAATAAAGATCTCTCTCTCTCTCTCACTTCGTCGCTCGTTATAAACGCGGGAAAAGTAAAGCTTTTGACAATTATCAGTGACAACTACAAGATTAAGTGTTACCAGCACTAAATAACTATTCTAAACTGTATCGATAATTTAATTGAATTATAACTAAACATTATTAATTATTATAACAATTACGAGTTATGACTTTAGTAACTAATAAATTCACTTACGTAGGTTCATAATGATATTAATGTAATCGATTTTCAAGTGCAATTTCGTATCGATATTATTTTATTTTGGTATTGGCAACATTTCTAATTGAAATTGTAAATAGAAAACGTGTTGATAAATTGAATAACTATTTAAAATGACTTTTAAACGGTGTACTTCTACAGATTTTATTTATACTGTATAATTCTTACAGTTTTATATAATGAATAATCATTAATTTAGAAAGTCTGTCGGACGCTACATGATTCGAGCCGAAACTTGGCATTCACCTTTAAGCCAAGCATATTTAGCTTATTTGGGTTAAAAAATGCTAGTAATGTGCCATTAGGCTAGACACTTCTCTATATATTATGTTATCGGAATAGTTAGAAACTAAACAGAACTGTCCTAAAACAAAGAGTAAAGGAGATTGACAGTCTTTGTATAGGAATTGGACCAGGTGTTGCCCAGAATGAAAATATAGTGCATAATGTTCCTTAGGCTAACACTAGTCACTAAACCAAAGCGCATCAAAATCTATCTCAGGAGTCATGAGAAAAAAGCTTTTTCTTGAGAACTATTTATCGTGTGAAATGGACTTATTAATTAACGACAGTACTAATTAAACTAATTAAACATATAATGTGCCGTTAACATGAGGAACAAAAGTTTTTTATGCACTCCAGTCCACGATCACGATTGTCTGCACCAATTAATATATAGCAATGGAAGATTTTTTCTGATGAGGGTCTACTCTCTACGTGCATTATTAAGAATTGCACGTTATTAGATGGCATATTTAATGACGACATATCATTAAAGTGCCTGTTATATTGTTGGATAGCAAATAATCCACTGCTGCGATGAGAGAGGCGGTGGGTGGGCTTAGAGGGATGCAATATAGTTATTAGGGTACTGCCATCATCCATAAGCGCTGGCAAGGGTTAAGTAGAGGCTATGTTAGGGAAGGCTATTTCGTAGTTAAGCCTGTTCCACGGGGTCCCGGTTGGTCACCAGTCTTATTGTGCGAACCGAGCCCTATTGGGTCCAGTGCGAAGGTGTAGACACACCCAACAGACACTAGATGAGTTTCTGTGGAAAAAACTCAGTAACTAAATTTGACTAGGAGATCCCCAAGGCCAAACTTAGCACTTGACGCCTATCGACTGTATCACCCAGAAGGTAATCAGCGGGTGGATCAACATCGCATTGTCGTGGTAATCAAACCGAGACGGTGCAAGCGTGAGATTTTACAACAAGGACCACAAAACTGTGTTTTTTGCCTGAATGGGAAAAATGTTTTGAAAACACTCGTAAAGAAAAAGGCAGTTCTGGATTGGGTGATGTAGTCAGCGACTACGAATGACGCCACGGCGAGCGGAGCGAAAACTAGCAACTTGTTTTGTGTGGCATCTCACAGGTCAACCTCTGAGGTTGTCGGCTGCTTAAAAAGACATGCTTATGGTTGCCTGAATTAATAAATAAATTAAATTCTCCAGCCAGTGCTTATTATAAAAATTTACAAACTAGGCGACTACACGCTAATGGGGCCTATGGGGTACGGCTGGATCAGATCATCATTAATAGGGGAATTTAAGGCTACTGGCTCAGCGTCGCCGGCTGGCTCAGGCAAGAGCCGAGGTGGGAAAATCAGTATATCGCCAATGTCTAGCTGTGAGAGAGAGATTAACGTATAATACGTTAATGCGAACAAACAAGACAGAGAAGTGAGAGTTTTGTACGCCCAACACGACAAAGTAAGATAGAATAAAGTAGGTATAATAGAAATGGTTTTTGACCTTGGTGCTATGGTTAAGCGATAAGGCATTATTAGATGTGAAACGAAATATTTTTTGGAGCGTAAACATCTAAAGAATGTAATATAATGACAAATAATAAGTACTTGTTCTGAGTACAAAAATTGTATTTACTGCTTACCCCTGGGACCGATTTTTTTTTTCAATATTTAGTGATGCTAGGAACACGCTAGTAACCCTAGGGTTACTTCAATTTCTGTGCAGCATTTGGTCCAAATCCTGTCAATCTCCTGTTAATAATCTATTAATTTATGTGGTAACATAGCGTGCAAATCATTGCCCACAGATAATCAGCTAAACTGGCTTGGGGGGGAACATTCTTCATGTTTAGTTTCTATCAGCAGTAAAGAAAAAAATTTCATATATACAACAATCGCGTGTCACACTGTTGGCTATCGAAAAACGGTTTGACTGATTTTAATGTTTTTAGGGTTCTGTACCCAAAGGGTAAAAACGGGACCCTATTACTAAGGCTCCGCTGTCTGTCTTTCTGTCACCAGGCTGTATCTCATGAACCGTGATAAACAGTTGAAAGGGAAATGTCCATTTGATATAGAAGTTTTGGCCAAGTGACGCCCACGAAAGAATTAAATTGCAGGCATAAGGGTTGATATCATAGATAAAGAAACAAACACTATTTTTTACATAAAACTCGGTTGAACTTTATAAAAGTTCAACCGAGTTTTATCATAATATAAAAATTCAATTTTAACAAAAAACATTTTTATAGATTTTAGTAGATATTGTAAGGTTACAGTTTCCCTGGGTAGAGGGAAATGTAAGGTTGCAATAACTAATTAGGAAGCAGGTTTTAATAGGGAATATGACCAGGAAAAGAAATCAAAGTGAAGAAAAATGAACAGGATTTATAAAAGAAATAATTATAAAAATTGCTGGAGACACGGAACCCTAAGAGCACAGGAGATGACGGAGATTGCGAGCAGAACGAAGAGGTGGCTGCAGGACGGCTGGCCTTCAGTCGGATGGCCTCAGTTTTCCTTCTTCCTTCCCTCCGGCCATAGTAGTGGGACGGGGGATGATCAGGCTCCGTCGATGCAGCAGTCGGATGGTGATAGTGGAGAATTCGGAGGATGTCAGCATGTCTGGAGGTCCAGGCCATGGATCGTATAAATCCAGGCCACGGATCGTATATTAGAAGATGACCATCTCACTTCGATGGCTATTAACAGTATTCTTGCTGACTTCTTCTCTGTTTGTGTTCCAGGCGTAGAGTCCTCTCTCCAGTCATCTCTCTAGTTAAATCGACTTTTACGCATTTACCCATATTTTCAAAATAAAATTCTATTCTATTCTATTCTGTTCTAGAATGAAAAGAGAAATAAAAGTAATTTATCACGAAGTACAATATTAGTTACATATGCGACCTAACCTAGCTCCAGGAATGAATTAAGAAGAAAAACTAGTCCTGTCACTAATGACATTACAGAAACGTAAACAAACAAAGTATTCATAAAAAATAGCTTAATATCAGCATATTATGAAATTCTAAACTAATAATGATTTTATAACGTAAGTATCAAAGCTCTATAAAAAGGAAACATTACACTACGCAATATAAGTTGTTGAGTATGTAACTTGTATGTTTTAATAATTAACTTACTTGCTGTGGTGCAATCCATTGCTGAAATATAGACCGAACTTCCACATTGCTCAAGATAAATTTCCTAAGTCTTTGTGTATCCACGCTACAATTGACACAGAGATGACTCCGTGGTAAACTGGTAAGTTGGTGTAAATCAGGTTCCATAATCGTGTCAAATCCTTCGTGAAAAACAGGTGCGGTCTGCGGTGTCGTCGTAGAAGGCGGTTACAGAACCCAATGTAAAGCCAAGGTCATCATCGGGAACGATTACAGGGTCCATAATCGTAATCAAAGTCGTCAGAATATTAAATAGAAAAACGCAGTAGAAAAGAAACTAAAGACAGAGAACTAAACAAAATGTTAAATGTCAGTCAGTTGTCAATTACGAATTTTTCGACGTAGAGATGACGCTAGGAAATCAATTTATTGAAATATCTATATTTTTGGGAAACTGGAAACACGGAATCGGTTAAATGGTTCGTATTTAGAAGCTCGATAATGGACAAACCTTTTTTGTCTCTAAATAAAATAATAAAAGCAAAAAAAAATACATAAAAAAAATAGATTTTTCATAAATCGATTTTTGGAAACCGGTATTACTGTATCGATTTTTTTTCAGTAAAAGTTTCCATCCCTTCTTTGACAGGATTGACCAGCGACCGGAAGCGTAAATAAGGCAATAAACGATTGAGTTTCTTGAATAAATCGGCTTTTAATTCCGGAGTTTTCATTAACAATAAATAATACCAATATTTTAGTTACTAAATGGGTATTTTTTTTTGTATTTATCACATTGATGGGCAAAACATGGCCAAGAATAGACGTTTCCCTTTTCACAGACGATGTATTTATGTTGGCGCTTTAACAACAAATACTGGCTCTTTTGATTTTGCTTTAGACCTAGTTAAGTTTTATTTACATATATTTTCATTTTTAGAACTATGTATGTAAGTTAAGTTATACTCTGTTAAAAATATTGGTAGGTCTAAGAATAGGTCGTAGGTTATTTTTTGCCGGGGTTGCGGATATGTTTTAATGAGAAAACGTGGCCCCGGAACGCAGAGGCAGCTCAAGGAACAGGTTGGGTTTGAAGTCAGTAGAAGTCTGACACTCTCTTTCCCTTCACCCAGAGTGGAAGAAGTCATTCGATGATTTTCCCACCAGAAAAAAAGGTATTTTTTTCCGTTTGCCGGTTAATTCTACATGTTTACAAAAAAAAAAAAATTGAGAGAGTTCCGAAACAGTAATAAAAATCTTTCTCTTTATCTGTTTGCATACATTAATCTCCATTCTCCGGAACTACTAGATGGATTTCCTGACTAGTACACGAGGATACGAAAGAAGGCAATGTTCACAGCAGCTTGCGTCTCGTTCTCACCCACAGAAATCAAAAATATAGGAGAAGTGGTAAGGGGGCGTATCGGTGTCCGCGCGACATGGCCACAGGGCTCATGTCACAGGCAAGTGGCCGTCTCTGCGAACTAGTGCGCTTTCGACGGCGATCGTGATAACATATATGAATGCCGAGTTGTTATGTGGTATCTTGTAAAAACCGAAGCCAAAATCAAAACTATGTGAATCATGGAATCACTTACCATAATTATGTAAGTACAAGTATTTTACAATGTTTGTCTTTAAAATCATGAAAAACAATAAATCGTAAAATATTTCTCGTTTTTACTATGTTATTTTTGTTTTCGAATATCAGAACGACTGTACTACTTTTGCTATAAATACATTGCTCCTTAACCACTACCTGAGTTCGTCACTAAGTAACTGGACAAGCAATGTAAAAATAACATACGAAACTGTATTACGCGGATTCATCGCGTAGTGAGGCCGCCACTTCTTGCGACGAATTAGTGATGTGCTTGTGCAGATCCACTAACGTAGGCTATCGACAGCAATGTCGATTGACGAATGAAATATTGCTATTATAGTTTAGGGGTTTTTCAACCGACGACAAAAAAAGGAGGAGGTTATCAATTCGACGCGTATATTATTATTATTTTTTTATGTATGATCACCGATTACTCGGAGACGGCTGAACCGATTTGGAAAATTCTTTTTTTGTTTGAAAGGGTATACTTTGAAATTGGTCCCATTGTCACCAAGTCAGGATCTGATGATGGGATCCTGGAGAAATCGAGGGAACTCTTCAAATATTATAGGCACACCTATAGTGATTTGAGTATTTTTATAGTAACTTGTGTAGTTGCATCCGAAAAGCACCATTTGTGAAGTAGACCTGATGATGAAGACCACCGATGGCCACTGGAACTACTCAATATATAAGTAGGAATAATAAGTAGTTCATGTGTTCCGCTTCGATTACTTGAATGTGGTTGTTAAGCACAATATGCTCGTCATAATGCATATGGTGAAGTGAAGCTGATGGAACTACCAGGAGAACTCCTCAACAAATAACAGCCCAACATTGGGAAAAGCAATATTTTGTAAATGAATATAAGTAGTCGACATTTAGGCTCTTGTAACTAGGTAAATTAAAAATCGACCCACTCAAAAGAGTGAAATAAAATTTTTTACCAAAAAATTAAACCGACTCCCAAAAAACACTGCAAAGTGAAAAATAACTTTAATTTCGGAAGTCGGTGCCAAAAACGAAAATACAAAACTAAAGACACCGACTACCGAGTCTGTTTAATTTTTTGGTAAAAGTTTTTTGTAACATACGGAAACCTCTAAGAAAATATGTTTAACTTTTATTTTACATGAGATGACAGAAATAAAAATACGTTGAAATGTCAAGTGTACAAAAAAGTAAAAAAAAATAAACAATTTATTTTACGCCCGCAGCATGCGTAAGGAGTTCCGACGTCGCTGTCGCTACAATAGTTTATTTTTCAATCTGTCAACCGTTTTAGCCCGGTGTAAATAATGTGTTTTTACTTATTTTGATTTTTTTACAGAGTAGTAGAGAAATGCGTAACCAATATTCGTAAAGTAAGTTACTTTAATTTAAGGTTAATAATCGGTGGTGTTTTTCGGTTTAGAATTATCGCATGTTATGCCTTATCCTATGTTGCTGTTTCTTTATTTTTTATGGTTTTTGTATTTAACTTCCGTTGAAGCTTCGAATGCGTTATAATAATCGGCATGGTTCAGATAATATATTTGTGAATTTAGCTTAAAATAAGTCAATATATTCATGCTATTTATTTGTTAGGCATGGATGTGTGTTTGTTTTCATATATTTAACAATTTCTCTACTAACTAGGATTTTTCTTATAACAAAAACCTATTATAACCTACTAAACTATTACCTGCGGGGTAATTGCGTAACACACTTACAGTAGGAATCGGTTTCATTATGCTAAATCAACAACACTCACTGTGGTATTTACGTTGTTGAGCAGACCAATATTTCGAACATATGTAGCAATGGATTAGCAATATACGTCAAAATCATTCAGATCTTGATTTATAGTGTGTTACGTAATTATTGCGATGCTTATTATATGGTGACGTTTAGAAGTAGCTTAGGATGTATGTAAATGATAAATAAGTGGTTTTCGTACTTTTTAGCTTCCCAAAAGATGGTAATATAAAAAAGGAATGGATTGATGCCACAGGCATGCCACCTAACTGGTACCCTACAAAAAATAGCACCATAAATGCTCGGTTCACTTCAGCGCAGAAATGTTCCAGCCTGAATGGACAATTCCAAAATTAAGAGTACAACTGATTTTTGCAGAAGTGGGTTAAATTTTATTTTATTACTGAAAGCTATTCTCATGTTTTAGGGCATTCATAAAATCAGTCATTCAACTTTTCAGGATTCTATACAACCTATACGGCTGGTATGTTCCGATCAAGAGCGTAATGTAAGTTAACATCAACTTCTATTTGACCTATCACTATGATAATTAAATATTAAGATTTAAGTCGAAAGCGCCAGGGTAGCCCTTAATACTTAGTAGGTAGTACTTAATAATAATTATGTAATGTTATGTTCTTAATAATATGTTTATTGTTATTATAATATTTTCTGGACATGCCATTTTTTATTTGGTTCATTTTCAGGTGCCCAAAAAAAATGTACAATAACAAATGGAAGAATCGATAACTTTCCGATTTAGTCAATCACTAGCGTATATGTAAAATAAATTGCTTTTGCACAGCACAACGATAGCGACCGATGTTTTTGTGTGGGTAAATTCTAAGGTGCATGGTAAATAGACGCTGTGTTTGACGGAATAAGGTTTATTATTGATTGTATAGTACGTTCTGATTTAGGAAATGCGGGTGTGTGCGCGAGTGCGTATCTTTTGATTTTATTAAACTGCATGTGTAGTTGTTGCCCCGCCCAGCGCCTAACTGGAGACACACGGTTCCGATATAATTTCTTCTGTTGACCACATCTAGTTATTTATTTTATCTATGTTCTCACCGCACGGCAGCATTCAGAGGCAGTTTCCGTTATGCGGCATCAACAATCTGGAATTATCTGCCGCCTCCTATTAGAACATCCAACTCGTCTAATTCCTTTAAAAAACGTTTGCGACAGTATTTGATAGAAACACAGCGGAGACTGGATACGGTACATTTGAATGTTTCTTTGATATAATGCTGGGCTAATTTGAGTGCAATGTGGTGGGTTTGTGGTGTACGAGCAGTGCGCATGCAACAACAGGGAACACAAATATATCCATTGTACTTATATATATTTATCTATAAGATTATTAAAATACTTTAATATTATTTCTATTTAGTTTATATTATATGTTTATCATTATTATATTATACAACGTGTAATGTAAAGGGTATATACATTCCAAGTGAATGGCTTCTTTGGATGATAACAAACGATATGGCAAGGGTTTTGTAATCCTACGTCTACGTGTGTAGAACTTATTACAAATTCCAATACACTGATAACAGAGACCGAATTATTCAAATTAAGAAGAACGAAAAGAATTTTCGTGTTATTGGCAAGTGACGTGGAAAGTTGTTGACCCTCGTAGTGCTGTGACACGTTTGTTATTATTGGTATTCAAGAAACATATGAAAACGATAATTTGGTGCCAATTCTGTGAGTCAGTTATTTTGTGCTGAAACTTTGCATAGAGACTCCATACCAGATATTGTCTTCAGTCCTTTTGGATAGATATGGGGTTTCCGTTACACGTTGTATATCATAGAACTGATTGACATCCGTACACTCACCATTAGGTCCAGTTAAAAACCAGCGACAGGCACTGGTTGTCCGGCATTTTGCTAAACTGGGCCTATTTGGCGCAGCCGTGAGTCACACAGCATTATTAAAAATCCTAGATCTGTTCAAATCTATTATTTCTTATTGTATATTTTCTTTTAATAATAATGTGATGTTGTTTGTTTTTCTTTCTTTCTTTCAATTTGAATAAAACTTCTTTTTGTTATACATCTAACTATTGAGTTCAGAAACTGGAACACATGTGTTCCAATTTTTGAAATCAGGATGCAGAATTTGACACACGAGAGAATCCGCAGGCAGAAACTAGTAAATAATGTATTGTCCTTAGTATATCCAGTTTTATGGTAGCAGTACTATTTAATTTGTTGAAAATAATATCGGTCACATTATCCTTGAGTTCCATGCTCTCCTATAGGAACTAGAATGAGGAAATCCCACAAGCAAATATATACTTACGTCGTCGGTAGAGCGTATTATGCTCTTTAGCTATTAGTTAAGTTCATAACCACTTCCTGCATAGTGATAGTGATACCTATTGGAAGTAGTTTTACTGTTAGAAATACTAGAGGCAATCGCGGCGATAAGGACCCTCTTTGAGGAGTGGCTTGTACCTGTTCCGGATACAACGGGAGGACACGCCCGAGTGTCGTCATTGTGAGGTCCACCTGGAGGACACTTTGGATCATACGGTGGAGGTGTGCTCTATTTGGGCAAAGTACCGCTGTGTCCTCGTGGAAGTGAAAGGCAGTGGTGACCTCTCGCACTCGTGCCTGGTTCAGACCATGGTGCGGAGCGAGCGGCCATGGGATGCAGTCGTCTCCTTTTCTCGGCGCGGGCTTACGGGCAGCGAGCTACTGCTACTCGCCGTCCTGTAAAGACCAGGCCCGGGTCGACGGTGCCTCGTGTTCCGGGCGCGCCTCAAAGAGTATCACATAAGGGTGGGTTTTTAGTCAGTAGAAGTTTGATACTCCCTTCCGCTCCACCCAGAGTGGACGGAGTCATTTGATGGTTTTGACACGGAAAAAAAGGCTAATAGCTGTCTTTTCAGGTCACCAGGTCTCCTCCCCAATTTACAATGTTCTCGTTTGTATGTGGTAGTCGCTTCATGTAAACTCTTATTCAGCCGCCTCCAATTAGACTGGAAGCCAACGCGAACATAGTTCAGAAAAGGCTAAGCAGATATTGATAGTTACCGTACGTATTTTCAAGCAGTCACTGAAAAACAGCGCCTTGTCCTGGTTGTTCCTCTATCTATTTATATGAAACTAGTACTCACGCGGGGCTTCGCTCCCGTGGATTCTATCACGGTAAAAACATAACTCTCCTTTTTTGCAGTCGCGTAAAAAGTAGCCTATAACCTTCCTCAAGTTTCAAGATACTTCCAAACCAAATTGCATCCAAATCCACCCAGTACTTTCGAAGATTAGTGCGTTCAAGCAAACAAACAAACAAACAAACAATCTAACAAACTTTTCCGCTTTATAATGTTAGTATAGATTTTAGTGTCACAGTATTATGTGTCATACCCACGAAATAGAAAATAATTAATTAGTTTTCCGTTCTTTGGTCATACCCCTCGGAAATGGTTTGACTGATTTTGATGAAATTTTATTTGTCGATATATTAGGTAGGTCTGAAAATCAGTGGTTATCTATTATATATCCGTATATATCCTTGCCATATCGTTTGTTATCATCCAAAGAAGCCGTGCACTTGGTATGTATACAACGTGTAATTTAAAGGGTATATACATACCAAGTGCATGGCTTCTTTGGATGATAACAAACGATATGGCAAGGGTTTTGTAATCCTAAGTCCCCGTGTGTAGAAGTTATTACAAATTCCAATACACTGATACCAGAGACCGAATTTTTCAAATTAAGAAGAACGAAAAGAATTATCGTGTTATTGGCAATTGACGTGGAAAGTTATTGACTCTCGTAGTGCTGTGAAACGTTTGTTATGATTGGTATTCAAGAAATATATGAAACCAATAATTTGGTATCATTTCTTTGAGTCAGTTATTTTGTGCTGAAATTGTGCATAGAGACTCCATACCAGATGTTGTCTTCAGCTCTTTTGGATTGATATGGGGTTTCCATTACTCGTTGTATACCCTTTAAATTACACGTTGTATATCGAGTTTTCTTCGTGCCTCGGAAAGCACGCTATATAATCGAATCAGAAAGTTAATCTCACATTAGTCTGTAGTGGCACGGGATATCGTGTTATCCAGCTACTGGGTTGTGGAGGCCTGATAGGCAGTCCAAATGAAATACTAAGTCTCAGTTGCATCCAGTTAGACTGGAAACCATCCAATGTAGCTGAGAATAGGTTAAACTTAGATGATGATGATGATAAATACTAGATTGCAAAGATCACCCAAAACTACTCCAACTTCAAGATGAGAATTTGTTTTGAGATGGAATTGCATAATCTAATTCCACCAAGCTCGTTCCATCATCGGACTACAAGACAAACGGCGATGCGCCATCGTTAAATGGTGGACATCCCACCCAAACGCACAATACGTTTCGGGAATACTTTCATCGTGCGTACAGCTAAGGAGTGGAATTCTCTGCCGGAGTCTGTGTTTCCTGATAGCTATAACCTTTAAGTCAAGAGTGAATAGGCCACTTCTAGGCAAGCGCGCTCCATCTTCGACCACATCATTACTTACCATCAGGTGAGATGGTGGTAAACGCAAAACATATGTGCTTCATACAATATCCTTACACAGACGCTTACATTCATGCAATATTAGCGGCCAATACGCTCACGAGCGTGTTGTATCTTTTAAATTTTTATCATAATATTTTTAATTATTTAAATTAAATTAAAACTCTTTGATTCCAGAAGTTGGCTTGGTTGTGATTTTTATCATAAAACTAGTACTCACGCGGGGCTTCGCTCCCGTGGATTCTATCACGGTAAAAACATAACTCTCCTTTTTTGCAGTCGCGTAAAATGTAGCCTATAACCTTCCCCAAGCTTCAAGCTTTTTTCCATACCAAATTATTTATTTTCGAAGATTAGCGCGTTCAAGCAAACAAACAAACAAACAAACTTTTCCGCTTCATAATATTAGTATGGATTATTGTTAAAACCACTATTTTACTATGTATACAACGTGTAACGGAAACCCCATATCTATCCAAAAGGACTGAAGACAACATCTGGTATGGAGTCTCTATGCAAAGTTTCAGCTCAAAATAAGTGACTCACAGAATTGACCCCAAATGGTTGATTTCGTATGTTTCTTGAATACCAATAATAACAAACGTGTCACATCACTATGAGGGTCATCACTTTCTACGTCACTTGCAAATAAAACGATAATTCTCTTCGTTCTTCTTAATTTGAAAAATTCGTTCTCTGGTATCAATGTATTGTAATTTCTAATAAGTCACTTGGTATGTATATACCCTTTAAATTTCACGTTGTATACCTAGCAATATTGAAATGCATAATATTGATACATTAAAAATAGTCTAGTTAAGCAACATTGTAAGCCTCGTTAGCAACAGCTCGGTGACGACACTTGCAATTCCACACAAATGTCTTTTCTTAGTAAACGGCTTTGTGACGTACCTCGGTTTCTTTGTAAGAACGACTTAATTGATTTTCGTAGAAATCTTGTGAAGAATTATAAAAAAGCTAATTAACCCGGCGATTACGCACCTTGGAATTTCATATCGTTATTTTTTATAGCAACAAATTAACTACTGTACTTGTTTGTCACTGTCTATAAAAGGAGAACCGAAGCTCTTGTAGATCGTCCCCGACCCAATTGATCACGGACTGGAGGAAAGTAAGTGAAAATCTGAAATCCACCACTTCGCCTCACTTAGACACCATTCCTGACGACATAGTCTCAATCGCTGACACGATGGCAGCGATCGACTTGCTTACAGATCACGTACAATCTGTCCTGAACGATTGTTCAAGGGAAGTTCTAGTAGTGGAAGACCACCGCTGGAAACTCCCGGACGATATACGGAATTTGATAACCGAGAAGAATGCAGCTATCCATCCGTACAGCGCTTTTCTCTGCGTCGCAAATAAAGCTCACATGCGCAACTTACAGCGTGCTGTAAGAAAAAGCATTACCGATCAGCGTAATGCAAGCTGGGACAAGATGCTGAGTGAATTTGAGCCCACCCATCTTGCCTTCTGGCAGCTTCAGAGGAAGTTACGATCCACTGAAGAGGCCACAATGGCTCCTCTCATTCGTCCCGATAAGAGTATCGCCTTCGATAACTTTATAAAAGCAGAATGCCTAGCCGATAGCCTAGAGTCCCAGTATTCTTCGTGTTTTCAACCAGTAGACCAAGCCCACCTCGATATGGTAAACAACGAAGTCGAACGTAGAACTTCTCTTCCGCCCGTCGAAGATCTTTATAAACCACTGGTGGGGACCAGTGGACTATCAGTGATCCCCATCACTCCTGATGAGGTCCAGGACATCATTAAAAGACTCCAACCGCGAAAAGCTCCTGGCTCCGACGGCATCACCAATAGGGTTTTCAAACTTTTCCCCGCCATATTGCGGTGCTGCTGCTTATAGTGCTAATGACTGCCATCTTCAATGGCACATTGAGCAATAATATGTTCCCCAAACCAACCAGGCAAGCCCAAGTCCGACCCGTCTAGCTACCATCCCATTAGTTTACCTACTCGACATCCTCGGTAAAATCTATGAAAGGCTTATATTGGCAACACTAACAAGATGGATGCATCATTATCTATCTATGAAAATTACAAACTAAGCAACATATTCAGTAATTAAATAAAACGATAAGCGAATGCGCTACTTTTTTTATTAAAAATAATTTTGCGTTTGTCCACCATCTCACCTGATGGTAAGTGATGATGTGATCCCATCCTGTTTTTTTTTAGCACCGCTGCTTTTTTACAGGTTGGAACGACACAAGACTATATAAATTGGACAACGATAAAACACTTTACGCTATATCATGTTCACAGAGCAACTGAACAGCTGCGCGTCCGACTACTCCATTTAGGAGTAGTTTTTGTGGCTTCAGTATTAAACGCGCTCACGGCTTCTGGTTATTTTTCTGTATTTTGAGGTCCCATCCTGACCTACGCCTGCGTGGTTTTCGCACATGCTAAGCCCCACCTCCTCCACAAGATGCAGACTCTCCAAAACCGATTTACGGGAGCCCCCATTTATGTTTGAAATGAGCTTCTTCACGTAGACCTCAAGGTGCCCACCATCCAGCAGTTCATAAAACGCGTCTCCTGGCATTTTTTTTTGATACTACAATCAAACATAAGAATCTCCTTAAGGATGACGCAATCACCCTGCTCCAAGAGAGCCGTAGGGAAACCAGCACAGTTTACAAAAACAAAAACCGACCATCCTTCCGTCCTCGCCGCCGAGGCCCACCGCGACTACCGTAACTGTCCGGCGTCCGCCCCGACCCTTGCCGGAGCCAGCCCGCGACGCTGAGCCAATAGCTTTAAATTCCCTTATTAATAGTAATAATGGCATGATCCAGCCTGTCCCTAGCTACCCTCCCCCTGCGACGCCCTAAGCCGAGGTCCGTACCCCACAGGGGGTGCCCTTAGCGTGTAGTTGCCTAGTTTGTAAGTTTTTTTTTTTAATAGTAGATAGGCTTGCGTTTGACCATAATCTCACCTGATGTCAAGCGATGATGTGGTCGAAGATGAAGCACGCTTGCCTAGAAGTAACCTATTCACTCTTGACTTAAAGGCTCCCAGGTTATAACTATCAGGAAACACAGACTCCGGCAGGGAATTCCACTCCTTAGCCGTACGTACAATGAAACTATTCCCAAAATGTTTCGTGCGTATGGGTGGGATGTCCACCATGTAACGATGGCGCATCGCCGTTTGTCTTGTAGTCCGATGAAGGAAACGAGCTTGGCGGAATAAGACTGTGCAATTAATTCCATCGCACACTCCCCGAAATGTAACTGATAGAAAACTGACAGGCTTGCAACATACAACAATAATAAGCACTGGCTGGAGGCTTTAATTAATTAAATAATTAAGGCAGCCACAAGCAAGCCCTGTTAAGCAGCCGACAATCTTAGAGGTTCACCTGCGAGATGCCAAACACAAAAAAAAACTTGTAGATCATTCTGAATCGAGCAGTCGGACCGAGCAGATCCTCAGCTAAGTACCTTAACTGTTCTTTAAAATGTTTCTAAACTATGTACATATGTGGATATTATGTCTTAAATACTGGGTTTATGGATATAACACTATGCTATATATGAATATGTCGGAGTTGGTTGTCAATTACAATTAGTTATTGTGGGTATTCATCATATTTTCTTAAGAGTTGATTTTCTTGTTATGAATTTAAGTGATCTTTCAGTATCAATTACTGTCTGATAAATCGAAACATAATTTATTAAGTACTTAGTGTACGCACTAATTGGTTTTTGGCAACTTATTTCGATAAGTGTGACTGATAGTTTTGATCAAAACAATGGATGACATGTTTCTTTAATTTAAACTTTGTGAAATCACCATTGTTTATTATCGATAATTACTCTTGTATTATTTGATTATTTTATAACGTAAGTCTCATTAGATTTAGTACGTTTTGTATCAAATAAACACGTGACGCACTTCTTCGCGCCAATGGACAGAGTTGGAGGGATTTCAAAGTGCGGGTATCGTCTTATAAAAGACCGTGCACTTGGTGAGCTCATCAGTCTGTCTTCGGATCTGACTCAGTAAAGAGCTTCCCTGCTCCCGACAAAACTGTCGGTTTATTTGGTACAGCGCTGCTGTATATTTACAATAGCTGTATAACCCTGCTATTAGCAAGCGGATACACTTTGTAATTGGGTGGTTTGACCACTATACGAACTGTGACCTTAAAAGGGTCTGTTCGCCTATGTTCTTTCTTTGTAATTTGCTTTATCTTTTACCTAGATTGTATGGACTTTAAAAGAGACGTTGACCTCTGAGTTTGTTTCAGTGTTTCTTCTCAGAGTAGTCAGTTAGGAAACACTGGCCTCATCTAGTTTGCAAAATAAACATCATTATTTCATTACTAGTAAACTCAGTAAATAAATATCAGATTTTGCTTGTACCAGCGTATTTATTCCAATAAAATCGGGACTCCAAACCCTGATGCTATACCTCTCGGCATTCCTCCTGATCCTACATCAGAAGTGGGATAGCGTGGGTCTCGATGTCTCCAAATTTGATTCCCGTGCTCATGGACTAGCATTTACTATCGAAGCAAACCAGGCATAAACTTCAACAAGAACTGAGTGTCCTGTCCCACCTTAAGAGAAAGTTTCAGATTTTCTCTGACCAGCAAGATAGTTCTTTCACACGCTGGGATAGTTCTTTCACAGACCACTTATTTTGTTTCCGTTAATTGAGTTTTTGTTTCATAGTCCGTGTGATTTTATTTTAGAGGGTACTTGAATGTAGGTCACGATTGTCAGATTGTTTTGCAAGTACTTTTCTCGCTAGCTAGTTTTGGTTAGCTGTACGTTTGTTTTAGGTCTTGATATTATTTTTAAGTAGAGGGTACGTGTATGTAGAAACCATTTTCGGATTGTTTTGCAGTTATTTATGTCGTAAGCTAATGTCGCCTGTTTATTATGAAAATAAAAAGTCCGCGCTTTCGTTCTAGATCACGGCTACGTTATTCAGAACCTAGTTCTAACAGAGCACCGGAACATTCTACGGTAACCGATCGTAATGTTGACGCTAACCGTTCGATTAATTATGCGGGCAGATCGAATCAATGTTTTTACATTTCACGTTTTGATCCGAATTCTCGATCGTGCAAAATCCATTAATAACTAGGGTGATTATGAGTCTTTCGATTGTCTGAAAGGTGACGCTCGATCGTGGTTAAACGAGTGGGTATCTAGCGATCGTACGTGGAGTAATTTTAAGAGGGAATTATGTCCAAGGACACCTGTTATTGCGAATCGTTCATTGCTTCGTTTACGTATAGTGCAGGGACTTAGTGACGAATTGATTTTGGCCATTATTATACGTGGTATTACTGATCCTAATATCAGAGTGGCTGCAACAAATGCTAAATCGTTTCCGAATGATTTAATTGAATTTTTCTCGATTTACATTAAACCGATTGGTTCTTAAAGTACTTTTTCACGTTCGGATTCCTTGCCAAAGCAGGGTAGCAGTGTAACTTTTTGTAAACGATCTAAAGTTGATCAGGATACGAGTAGTACGTCTAGTACTTCGATATTCAAAGACTTGTTTTTGTTTTGGTATCGCATAGATCCGAACCATGTTCTTTTGTAAGAAACTGGGTCATAAAGTCAACACTAAGATCTGAATCGGCAAACAAGGGCACAGTTGGTTAATTGTCGTAATGTTTTAGTAACTTGTTGTTGTAATGTTTTAGTAACTTCAAGAAATGTAGTGAGGTAGTAGTTAGCGACCATTATTCAAGACGTGCGGATAGACGTGTTAACAAATAGTGGTCCCACATTTTTGCTGTTAGGTAGTCAATAAGTAGAAAGTACCTCTAATGTTACATTGCCTGTTTAGTTTCATGGATTGAGTCTCGATGTAGATTTATTCGTGGTGTCGTGCTATTATACCTACATGAACATCTGATAATTGTAGGTACGACTATTTTGAATACAGATTAGTTATCCGAATAGGGTAGTAAGATAATTGAAACTTGGATTTCAATTCCAATCATGAAATTCTAGATATTAAAATCTAGTAAAACTGTAGATCTCATTTTATTGTATTACAGTTTTAATAAAAACCAGATTTAAGGTTTTTACAATTAATCTTTAGATGTGTTCATTTTTGGCATTGAGATTGAGTATTTGGGATGGATAATTAGTCGAAGTTAAAGCTTTGATTCATTCAGTTCAAACGCAGTGTGAAATAATAATCAGTCAGTTTATGGGATTAGCTAGTTATTGTAGACGTTATAAAGCTGACTTCTTCATCATGTATTACTGCGGGTTTGGAATAACAGGCTACCCGAAAGTTCACTGTAAAATGTCTTACTTATTGTTTGTTTGTTTGACATCCGAGAAGGCAAATCAGATGGCAACTCCACTCAAAGTTCCAGTCCAAACAAAGAAACTCTTTGTGAGATGAGTCGGAAGACGATGTCTGAACGACTTCGTTCAAGTCAAGAAGACCAGGACACCTATGACAACCGAGGTTGCAAGGCGCCTCGTACCGTTCTAAATTATTTGCCTTTTGTTTTAGAAATCTGGCACAATCGACAGGGAAGCTGGACTCCTGCATGCGAGGGCTATCATGTGGTGGTACTCCCACGTGGTCGTTACGAGCTTCTGGCCGGCTCGCATTGGAAGTCGACACGATCAGCCCTGAGTATAACTAAAAATGTCAAATACCATAAAGCCCGTTATGATGAGACTAAAACTGTTTTGAAAAAGTTCCAAGTAGACTTTGTACTAATTGCTAATGAGGAACGAAACCAAACTAAATTAGACCCTAAATATAAAGGTCCTTGTAGATTTTTAGAAGTATTAGATGGTGATAGATACTTGTTGAAAGCTTTGAGTAAAAATAGATTTTACAAATATCCCCATGATCGTGTGTTACTGTTAGTGATGATGTCAATACTGACACTGATGATGACTTATCTGCTACTGACATAGCATAGCTGAGTTGGCAAGTTGTCTATGATGACTCTTGTTTGGATGTCTATGTTGACTCCTGGGCTTGGAGGTTGATCTTGACGCCTATGCGGGTTGTTCTATTCGACTCCAAGTTATTTACTGAATCCCATGGTGTGATTTCAGTTGGAGGTTAATCTTGACGCCTATGCGGGTTGTTCTATCTTGACGCCTATGCGGGTTGTTCTATTTGACCTTATTCGTCGAATCCCATGGTGTGATTTCGGCTGGGGCTATGTGTTGTCAGTAACAGTTTAGTAATTTTGAATGGTTGCAATGCAACAGCTATTGATAATGATAATTTTATTTGACAAACTCAGGAATTTTCGTTTCACAGTACTTTTTGAAGGCTTTTTGAATGGTTGCGATGCAACTGCTATTGATGATAATAATTTTATTTGATAAACGCGGGATTTTTAGTTTCACCATACTTCTTGTTAAGGCTTTTGATTGTCAGAAAGGCCGATCGATATTCACATGAGATTTTCTTTTTCAGGATCACACGAGGTCGTGTAGAACGTCAGTTCTGGCCGTGTCGGAGTTGGTTGTCAATTACAATTAGTTATTGTGGGTATTCATCATATTTTCTTAAGAGTTGATTTTCTTGTTATGAATTTAAGTGATCTTTCAGTATCAATTACTGTATGATAAATCGAAACATAATTTATTAAGTACTTAGTGTACGCACTAATTGGTTTTTGGCAACTTATTTCGATAAGTGTGACTGATAGTTTTGATCAAAACAATGGATGACATGTTTCTTTAATTTAAACTTTGTGAAATCACCATTGTTTATTATCGATAATTACTCTTGTGTTATTTGATTATTTTATAACGTAAGTCTCATTAGATTTAGTACGTTTTGTATCAAATAAACACGTGACGCACTTCTTCGCGCCAATGGACAGAGTTGGAGGGATTTCAAAGTGCGGGTATCGTCTTATAAAAGACCGTGCACTTGGTGAGCTCATCAGTCTGTCTTCGGATCTGACTCAGTAAAGAGCTTCCCTGCTCCCGACAAAACTGTCGGTTTATTTGGTACAGCGCTGCTGTATATTTACAATAGCTGTATAACCCTGCTATTAGCAAGCGGATACACTTTGTAATTGGGTGGTTTGACCACTATACGAACTGTGACCTTAAAAGGGTCTGTTCGCCTATGTTCTTTCTTTGTAATTTGCTTTATCTTTTACCTAGATTGTATGGACTTTAAAAGAGACGTTGACCTCTGAGTTTGTTTCAGTGTTTCTTCTCAGAGTAGTCAGTTAGGAAACACTGGCCTCATCTAGTTTGCAAAATAAACATCATTATTTCATTACTAGTAAACTCAGTAAATAAATATCAGATTTTGCTTGTACCAGCGTATTTATTCCAATAAAATCGGGACTCCAAACCCTGATGCTATACCTCTCGGCATTCCTCCTGATCCTACATCAGAAGTGGGATAGCGTGGGTCTCGATGTCTCCAAATTTGATTCCCGTGCTCATGGACTAGCATTTACTATCGAAGCAAACCAGGCATAAACTTCAACAAGAACTGAGTGTCCTGTCCCACCTTAAGAGAAAGTTTCAGATTTTCTCTGACCAGCAAGATAGTTCTTTCACACGCTGGGATAGTTCTTTCACAGACCACTTATTTTGTTTCCGTTAATTGAGTTTTTGTTTCATAGTCCGTGTGATTTTATTTTAGAGGGTACTTGAATGTAGGTCACGATTGTCAGATTGTTTTGCAAGTACTTTTCTCGCTAGCTAGTTTTGGTTAGCTGTACGTTTGTTTTAGGTCTTGATATTATTTTTAAGTAGAGGGTACGTGTATGTAGAAACCATTTTCGGATTGTTTTGCAGTTATTTATGTCGTAAGCTAATGTCGCCTGTTTATTATGAAAATAAAAAGTCCGCGCTTTCGTTCTAGATCACGGCTACGTTATTCAGAACCTAGTTCTAACAGAGCACCGGAACATTCTACGGTAACCGATCGTAATGTTGACGCTAACCGTTCGATTAATTATGCGGGCAGATCGAATCAATGTTTTTACATTTCACGTTTTGATCCGAATTCTCGATCGTGCAAAATCCATTAATAACTAGGGTGATTATGAGTCTTTCGATTGTCTGAAAGGTGACGCTCGATCGTGGTTAAACGAGTGGGTATCTAGCGATCGTACGTGGAGTAATTTTAAGAGGGAATTATGTCCAAGGACACCTGTTATTGCGAATCGTTCATTGCTTCGTTTACGTATAGTGCAGGGACTTAGTGACGAATTGATTTTGGCCATTATTATACGTGGTATTACTGATCCTAATATCAGAGTGGCTGCAACAAATGCTAAATCGTTTCCGAATGATTTAATTGAATTTTTCTCGATTTACATTAAACCGATTGGTTCTTAAAGTACTTTTTCACGTTCGGATTCCTTGCCAAAGCAGGGTAGCAGTGTAACTTTTTGTAAACGATCTAAAGTTGATCAGGATACGAGTAGTACGTCTGGTACTTCGATATTCAAAGACTTGTTTTTGTTTTGGTATCGCATAGATCCGAACCATGTTCTTTTGTAAGAAACTGGGTCATAAAGTCAACACTAAGATCTGAATCGGCAAACAAGGGCACAGTTGGTTAATTGTCGTAATGTTTTAGTAACTTGTTGTTGTAATGTTTTAGTAACTTCAAGAAATGTAGTGAGGTAGTAGTTAGCGACCATTATTCAAGACGTGCGGATAGACGTGTTAACAAATAGTGGTCCCACATTTTTGCTGTTAGGTAGTCAATAAGTAGAAAGTACCTCTAATGTTACATTGCCTGTTTAGTTTCATGGATTGAGTCTCGATGTAGATTTATTCGTGGTGTCGTGCTATTATACCTACATGAACATCTGATAATTGTAGGTACGACTATTTTGAATACAGATTAGTTATCCGAATAGGGTAGTAAGATAATTGAAACTTGGATTTCAATTCCAATCATGAAATTCTAGATATTAAAATCTAGTAAAACTGTAGATCTCATTTTATTGTATTACAGTTTTAATAAAAACCAGATTTAAGGTTTTTACAATTAATCTTTAGATGTGTTCATTTTTGGCATTGAGATTGAGTATTTGGGATGGATAATTAGTCGAAGTTAAAGCTTTGATTCATTCAGTTCAAACGCAGTGTGAAATAATAATCAGTCAGTTTATGGGATTAGCTAGTTATTGTAGACGTTATAAAGCTGACTTCTTCATCATGTATTACTGCGGGTTTGGAATAACAGGCTACCCGAAAGTTCACTGTAAAATGTCTTACTTATTGTTTGTTTGTTTGACATCCGAGAAGGCAAATCAGATGGCAACTCCACTCAAAGTTCCAGTCCAAACAAAGAAACTCTTTGTGAGATGAGTCGGAAGACGATGTCTGAACGACTTCGTTCAAGTCAAGAAGACCAGGACACCTATGACAACCGAGGTTGCAAGGCGCCTCGTACCGTTCTA
The DNA here is from genome assembly GCA_943138885.2 of Tholera decimalis. Classification (NCBI taxonomy): domain Eukaryota; kingdom Metazoa; phylum Arthropoda; class Insecta; order Lepidoptera; family Noctuidae; genus Tholera; species Tholera decimalis. Next base: position 10,052,487 of record OW964576.2, read on the forward strand.
AATTATTTGCCTTTTGTTTTAGAAATCTGGCACAATCGACAGGGAAGCTGGACTCCTGCATGCGAGGGCTATCATGTGGTGGTACTCCCACGTGGTCGTTACGAGCTTCTGGCCGGCTCGCATTGGAAGTCGACACGATCAGCCCTGAGTATAACTAAAAATGTCAAATACCATAAAGCCCGTTATGATGAGACTAAAACTGTTTTGAAAAAGTTCCAAGTAGACTTTGTACTAATTGCTAATGAGGAACGAAACCAAACTAAATTAGACCCTAAATATAAAGGTCCTTGTAGATTTTTAGAAGTATTAGATGGTGATAGATACTTGTTGAAAGCTTTGAGTAAAAATAGATTTTACAAATATCCCCATGATCGTGTGTTACTGTTAGTGATGATGTCAATACTGACACTGATGATGACTTATCTGCTACTGACATAGCATAGCTGAGTTGGCAAGTTGTCTATGATGACTCTTGTTCGGATGTCTATGTTGACTCCTGGGCTTGGAGGTTGATCTTGACGCCTATGCGGGTTGTTCTATTCGACTCCAAGTTATTTACTGAATCCCATGGTGTGATTTCAGTTGGAGGTTAATCTTGACGCCTATGCGGGTTGTTCTATCTTGACGCCTATGCGGGTTGTTCTATTTGACCTTATTCGTCGAATCCCATGGTGTGATTTCGGCTGGGGCTATGTGTTGTCAGTAACAGTTTAGTAATTTTGAATGGTTGCAATGCAACAGCTATTGATAATGATAATTTTATTTGACAAACTCAGGAATTTTCGTTTCACAGTACTTTTTGAAGGCTTTTTGAATGGTTGCGATGCAACTGCTATTGATGATAATAATTTTATTTGATAAACGCGGGATTTTTAGTTTCACCATACTTCTTGTTAAGGCTTTTGATTGTCAGAAAGGCCGATCGATATTCACATGAGATTTTCTTTTTCAGGATCACACGAGGTCGTGTAGAACGTCAGTTCTGGCCGTGTCGGAGTTGGTTGTCAATTACAATTAGTTATTGTGGGTATTCATCATATTTTCTTAAGAGTTGATTTTCTTGTTATGAATTTAAGTGATCTTTCAGTATCAATTACTGTATGATAAATCGAAACATAATTTATTAAGTACTTAGTGTACGCACTAATTGGTTTTTGGCAACTTATTTCGATAAGTGTGACTGATAGTTTTGATCAAAACAATGGATGACATGTTTCTTTAATTTAAACTTTGTGAAATCACCATTGTTTATTATCGATAATTACTCTTGTGTTATTTGATTATTTTATAACGTAAGTCTCATTAGATTTAGTACGTTTTGTATCAAATAAACACGTGACGCACTTCTTCGCGCCAATGGACAGAGTTGGAGGGATTTCAAAGTGCGGGTATCGTCTTATAAAAGACCGTGCACTTGGTGAGCTCATCAGTCTGTCTTCGGATCTGACTCAGTAAAGAGCTTCCCTGCTCCCGACAAAACTGTCGGTTTATTTGGTACAGCGCTGCTGTATATTTACAATAGCTGTATAACCCTGCTATTAGCAAGCGGATACACTTTGTAATTGGGTGGTTTGACCACTATACGAACTGTGACCTTAAAAGGGTCTGTTCGCCTATGTTCTTTCTTTGTAATTTGCTTTATCTTTTACCTAGATTGTATGGACTTTAAAAGAGACGTTGACCTCTGAGTTTGTTTCAGTGTTTCTTCTCAGAGTAGTCAGTTAGGAAACACTGGCCTCATCTAGTTTGCAAAATAAACATCATTATTTCATTACTAGTAAACTCAGTAAATAAATATCAGATTTTGCTTGTACCAGCGTATTTATTCCAATAAAATCGGGACTCCAAACCCTGATGCTATACCTCTCGGCATTCCTCCTGATCCTACATCAGAAGTGGGATAGCGTGGGTCTCGATGTCTCCAAATTTGATTCCCGTGCTCATGGACTAGCATTTACTATCGAAGCAAACCAGGCATAAACTTCAACAAGAACTGAGTGTCCTGTCCCACCTTAAGAGAAAGTTTCAGATTTTCTCTGACCAGCAAGATAGTTCTTTCACACGCTGGGATAGTTCTTTCACAGACCACTTATTTTGTTTCCGTTAATTGAGTTTTTGTTTCATAGTCCGTGTGATTTTATTTTAGAGGGTACTTGAATGTAGGTCACGATTGTCAGATTGTTTTGCAAGTACTTTTCTCGCTAGCTAGTTTTGGTTAGCTGTACGTTTGTTTTAGGTCTTGATATTATTTTTAAGTAGAGGGTACGTGTATGTAGAAACCATTTTCGGATTGTTTTGCAGTTATTTATGTCGTAAGCTAATGTCGCCTGTTTATTATGAAAATAAAAAGTCCGCGCTTTCGTTCTAGATCACGGCTACGTTATTCAGAACCTAGTTCTAACAGAGCACCGGAACATTCTACGGTAACCGATCGTAATGTTGACGCTAACCGTTCGATTAATTATGCGGGCAGATCGAATCAATGTTTTTACATTTCACGTTTTGATCCGAATTCTCGATCGTGCAAAATCCATTAATAACTAGGGTGATTATGAGTCTTTCGATTGTCTGAAAGGTGACGCTCGATCGTGGTTAAACGAGTGGGTATCTAGCGATCGTACGTGGAGTAATTTTAAGAGGGAATTATGTCCAAGGACACCTGTTATTGCGAATCGTTCATTGCTTCGTTTACGTATAGTGCAGGGACTTAGTGACGAATTGATTTTGGCCATTATTATACGTGGTATTACTGATCCTAATATCAGAGTGGCTGCAACAAATGCTAAATCGTTTCCGAATGATTTAATTGAATTTTTCTCGATTTACATTAAACCGATTGGTTCTTAAAGTACTTTTTCACGTTCGGATTCCTTGCCAAAGCAGGGTAGCAGTGTAACTTTTTGTAAACGATCTAAAGTTGATCAGGATACGAGTAGTACGTCTGGTACTTCGATATTCAAAGACTTGTTTTTGTTTTGGTATCGCATAGATCCGAACCATGTTCTTTTGTAAGAAACTGGGTCATAAAGTCAACACTAAGATCTGAATCGGCAAACAAGGGCACAGTTGGTTAATTGTCGTAATGTTTTAGTAACTTGTTGTTGTAATGTTTTAGTAACTTCAAGAAATGTAGTGAGGTAGTAGTTAGCGACCATTATTCAAGACGTGCGGATAGACGTGTTAACAAATAGTGGTCCCACATTTTTGCTGTTAGGTAGTCAATAAGTAGAAAGTACCTCTAATGTTACATTGCCTGTTTAGTTTCATGGATTGAGTCTCGATGTAGATTTATTCGTGGTGTCGTGCTATTATACCTACATGAACATCTGATAATTGTAGGTACGACTATTTTGAATACAGATTAGTTATCCGAATAGGGTAGTAAGATAATTGAAACTTGGATTTCAATTCCAATCATGAAATTCTAGATATTAAAATCTAGTAAAACTGTAGATCTCATTTTATTGTATTACAGTTTTAATAAAAACCAGATTTAAGGTTTTTACAATTAATCTTTAGATGTGTTCATTTTTGGCATTGAGATTGAGTATTTGGGATGGATAATTAGTCGAAGTTAAAGCTTTGATTCATTCAGTTCAAACGCAGTGTGAAATAATAATCAGTCAGTTTATGGGATTAGCTAGTTATTGTAGACGTTATAAAGCTGACTTCTTCATCATGTATTACTGCGGGTTTGGAATAACAGGCTACCCGAAAGTTCACTGTAAAATGTCTTACTTATTGTTTGTTTGTTTGACATCCGAGAAGGCAAATCAGATGGCAACTCCACTCAAAGTTCCAGTCCAAACAAAGAAACTCTTTGTGAGATGAGTCGGAAGACGATGTCTGAACGACTTCGTTCAAGTCAAGAAGACCAGGACACCTATGACAACCGAGGTTGCAAGGCGCCTCGTACCGTTCTAAATTATTTGCCTTTTGTTTTAGAAATCTGGCACAATCGACAGGGAAGCTGGACTCCTGCATGCGAGGGCTATCATGTGGTGGTACTCCCACGTGGTCGTTACGAGCTTCTGGCCGGCTCGCATTGGAAGTCGACACGATCAGCCCTGAGTATAACTAAAAATGTCAAATACCATAAAGCCCGTTATGATGAGACTAAAACTGTTTTGAAAAAGTTCCAAGTAGACTTTGTACTAATTGCTAATGAGGAACGAAACCAAACTAAATTAGACCCTAAATATAAAGGTCCTTGTAGATTTTTAGAAGTATTAGATGGTGATAGATACTTGTTGAAAGCTTTGAGTAAAAATAGATTTTACAAATATCCCCATGATCGTGTGTTACTGTTAGTGATGATGTCAATACTGACACTGATGATGACTTATCTGCTACTGACATAGCATAGCTGAGTTGGCAAGTTGTCTATGATGACTCTTGTTCGGATGTCTATGTTGACTCCTGGGCTTGGAGGTTGATCTTGACGCCTATGCGGGTTGTTCTATTCGACTCCAAGTTATTTACTGAATCCCATGGTGTGATTTCAGTTGGAGGTTAATCTTGACGCCTATGCGGGTTGTTCTATCTTGACGCCTATGCGGGTTGTTCTATTTGACCTTATTCGTCGAATCCCATGGTGTGATTTCGGCTGGGGCTATGTGTTGTCAGTAACAGTTTAGTAATTTTGAATGGTTGCAATGCAACAGCTATTGATAATGATAATTTTATTTGACAAACTCAGGAATTTTCGTTTCACAGTACTTTTTGAAGGCTTTTTGAATGGTTGCGATGCAACTGCTATTGATGATAATAATTTTATTTGATAAACGCGGGATTTTTAGTTTCACCATACTTCTTGTTAAGGCTTTTGATTGTCAGAAAGGCCGATCGATATTCACATGAGATTTTCTTTTTCAGGATCACACGAGGTCGTGTAGAACGTCAGTTCTGGCCGTGTCGGAGTTGGTTGTCAATTACAATTAGTTATTGTGGGTATTCATCATATTTTCTTAAGAGTTGATTTTCTTGTTATGAATTTAAGTGATCTTTCAGTATCAATTACTGTATGATAAATCGAAACATAATTTATTAAGTACTTAGTGTACGCACTAATTGGTTTTTGGCAACTTATTTCGATAAGTGTGACTGATAGTTTTGATCAAAACAATGGATGACATGTTTCTTTAATTTAAACTTTGTGAAATCACCATTGTTTATTATCGATAATTACTCTTGTGTTATTTGATTATTTTATAACGTAAGTCTCATTAGATTTAGTACGTTTTGTATCAAATAAACACGTGACGCACTTCTTCGCGCCAATGGACAGAGTTGGAGGGATTTCAAAGTGCGGGTATCGTCTTATAAAAGACCGTGCACTTGGTGAGCTCATCAGTCTGTCTTCGGATCTGACTCAGTAAAGAGCTTCCCTGCTCCCGACAAAACTGTCGGTTTATTTGGTACAGCGCTGCTGTATATTTACAATAGCTGTATAACCCTGCTATTAGCAAGCGGATACACTTTGTAATTGGGTGGTTTGACCACTATACGAACTGTGACCTTAAAAGGGTCTGTTCGCCTATGTTCTTTCTTTGTAATTTGCTTTATCTTTTACCTAGATTGTATGGACTTTAAAAGAGACGTTGACCTCTGAGTTTGTTTCAGTGTTTCTTCTCAGAGTAGTCAGTTAGGAAACACTGGCCTCATCTAGTTTGCAAAATAAACATCATTATTTCATTACTAGTAAACTCAGTAAATAAATATCAGATTTTGCTTGTACCAGCGTATTTATTCCAATAAAATCGGGACTCCAAACCTTGATGCTATACCTCTCGGCATTCCTCCTGATCCTACCTGTTATATCTATGCTGTTGTGTGCTCACTAAAATGTTGAGTCATCCCTAATAATGTTGTTTGAACTAATATTTTCTTTAAGTAATGATGATAAATGTAAGTAGAAATTCTAACGATATTTTTGATATGGTTATATTGGTTCACTGTAATTTACCTTCCCGAATATTGCAAAATCCATTGTGATGTATTAATTTCTGTATCAATCTTTGTGGATACAATGTAAGCATGATATTTTGAAAAGAGTGACTGTGGAGTTTCTTGCCAGTCTTCTCCATAGAAAACGAAAAGACCCTATTTCGATCCGAGCACAATATCTGACAAGTGCCCATGTACCTATGCTATATTTAGTAAACTTTTTTGAAATGGTTTAAATTTTATATATTTTATAAATTTATATATATAGTTAAATTAAATACTTGTCAGATTAGTATCTTGTTTTTATAATAAATATCTTATCACCCCACACCACATATTATCACACACAAATATCTAAGTATTTTATATCTATAAATCTAACAAGCGTATTTCCTTGAATTAAGGATCGTATTAATTTGTCATGTTACTGTGTTTCTATTTTAAGTTAAATGAAAGATATTTCTGTCAAAACTTAATACCTATTTTTTATGATGGAAATCAATTCAGAAGCCGATTCTGAACCAACTAGTTTCAGGAATTGCGTTTATTCTGTTACACGTTGTATATGATTTCGAAATCAAGGGTAGGACGAAAAATGTAATTAAGAACTATTGTAGGTTGTAAACTAAACGTCAATGTCACTTTGTGTCAGCTGTCAAACCGAACACTGACAACCTGTCAAAAAGAAAGGCTACTTGTCGCTTGCTAATCTTGTCTAGTCTACTCATGTGTCTTAGCTCTGAACTAAAAGTGATTAAATCTGTGTTCATCGAATTACATGTTCTCATTTTCTACCAACAACCCATCAAGAACCTTAAGAATTGTCTACTTCTTAAGGTTCCTCATTATTATATTTTAGTTTTTTTTATTATTTAGTGCATGAATTTTTGATTGATATTTTATTTGATATTTTTAAGACAGCATGTGTAATATTTTTATACAATATGGAGTTTCTCACCGGTTCTTCTCCATAGAAACCGACCAATTTCAAACCTTGCCCTAACTTCTGACGTAATTGCCCATGTAGGCCTATGTAAAATAAAATATTTTGAATTGAGTTGAACCGTTTTTGCACGCCGATATTAGAAGCAAAGAAAGAAATCCTTTAATAATTGTGTAACAACTCTTTATTCCTTATTTGAACTATTGTATATAACGGAGGACCGGTACCATTCGGATTTTTAGAAATTGTGACGTCAGCTAGGCTGACGTCACCATCAATACCGCTAGTTTCACTCATTGCAAAAATGAATACACAAAACTTATTTTCACACGTTTTAATCTTATTAAAAACTAACACAAGTAAAACCACCTTAAAATCAGAATGAAAATATAAAATTTACTCACAAGATATTCCAGTTAAAACACCAAGTCTTGTCTTCACAATATTCACGATCGAACTGTGGCTTCGCAGCGACCCGCCATTTGAAAATATTAATATGGCGCCATCGTTGCGAAGTCATTACACATCTTTTGTTTACAAATTTCACATAACGTTGATTGAAGTAACCAACTATGATTTGTTAATTAATTTTACTATTTTTAGCACTCGATTTTAACATTGAATTAATTCTGTATTGTTTAAAACATTTACCAAAACATTTACTCAAACATTTTATACGCGCGCCATATTGTTTGCTTGCGACACAGTAGTCAATCGACTATTTCTTAAACAATAAATAAGCAGAAGTTATTTTAAAACTAACGCATATCGCTTATTAATCAAGAAATGAATTTAGTAACATGTATCTTGTTTTTAAACCTAAGTTTAAATAAACCTTTAGTTACGGTTTGCTGTTATGGTAACCGCAAATCATAACACTGCTTTTTATGTTGAAAAGTAGTAAACTGACTATGATAATCAAATCTAAACTAATTTAAACTTATCTAGTAATTTATAACTAATTAATTTGTACTAAAACTTAATATTATTAAAGTCGACGTTGACTTTGCGCCGACACGGCCATTCTGCGAGACGGTGTGCGTGCCCTGCACCAGTCGCGGTTCTGAAAATGAAAATTATTTCTTTCTAAGCTAGGTATCCATTCACAGGTACACTAGCTGACAACTTGTTTGTGGTTGGAGCTGTTGTTGTTTCAAAATGTTGCCATAATGTAGTCTGAGCTTTCAATGATAACCGAATCTCACAATCAAGTTATCAACTATTATTTTTATACCTTGGTAATCTTAAACATAGTGTTATGTAGTTAGGTATTCTAAGTTATAAATGTTGAAGTAAATATGGAAAGAATAAAGTTCATATGCGTAGTAAATAGGACTTGCTGTACATAGGGAAGTGAGTGTTGATATTGAAGTGCTTGTTGTAGCGTTGTGGTCGATTAAACTAGAAGTCGACTACCACACTAATCTCTAATGTCTATGGTTTCACGGAGTGACAACACTTATGCAGTGACCGTCTGGCTATAAATTCTAACCTCCGGTTGGCTTAGTTCTACCCCCTGATCGTATCGGCCGCCCGATACAGACCCTCCAAGATTTCTCGGGTTCGTCGCCCGCGTAACATCCTAGACGAGCCTGACGACCCCACCACCATCCGACAAGAGAGCAGTAGGGAAACCAGCACTCTTAGAAAACACATATACAGAACGCGTTCCTTATTCCGGCCTCGCCGACGAGGCCCATCGCGACGTCCGCGTACCTGTAATGAAAATCCTCCCCGACCTTTGCCAAACGAGCCAGCCCGCGATGCTGAGCCAGTAGCAATAAATACTCCCGTAAATAATATGACCCAGCCTGTCCCTTTGCTGCCCTCCCAAAATGACCCCGCTATGCCGAGGCCCGTACTCCACAGGGAGTGCCCTTAGCGTGCGGTCATTAGTTTTTAAGTATATTTTAGTTTGTAAGCCCTGGCTGGGGGCCTTTAATTTATTAGAGGTCACCACAGGAAAGTCCGGTTAAGTAGACTCACAGCCTTAGTGTGCTGATCTACAAGTGGCCCTACCTAAAAAAAAAAAAAAAAAAAAAAGGCTTAGTTCTTTTCTCGCCGCCTACTGTTGCAAGTAACTTATATAGAAACCCCTCTGTGCCAAGGGTAAGTGCTCATTGTGTCTGCCATTTTCTCTCCATCTTGCCATTTAAAGAACGTCTGCTATTGAAAGAACGTTTGATCTGTTTTTGGTCTCTTACGAGCAAGACCCAGTGTTTTCTGTGCAGGTATTTGTTGAACTGCTGGTTGATTCATAGGTACAAAATTGAAAAGATCTTCTGAGTCCTGAAAAAAAAAATACAAATATCAACTGCTATAAATAAGTCTCAAATCTCAATAAAAACACGGCAACTAAGCGTTATGTTAAAATAAATACTGACTGATGTAAATATTTTAATTGTAAGATAAATACTGTTACAGAAAATATTGATAACACTTACCGACATTACGCGATAATAAATTTCTACCCAGTCAAGACTCAGGTGCAGAAATTTAATGATCGATTTTAAGGTCTTTTTTGTCATTTATATATAATTTAATTTAATTCAATAGAGTTCAAAGTCGTAGGTTTTTGTTAGATGTTGATATCCCAGACAAAAATGGAATGGTGAAATTGAAACCCTAAGACACCATGACGCCAAACATTTTATTGTTTACCATAAATTTATATGATGAAATAAATACTACTGTACGTTTGTTCACTGTAATTTTTTCATACATTTTATTGAGAAGATTCGACAGACAAAATCATCGCATGTAAGTAGTATATCATTGATAATGGTTTTTGCAAAGTAAGCTGTAAGACTTTATATGGAGACAGATCAAAACAAAATAGCAGATCGATATACTATTGCTACGCCTGGTTTTGGCTACTATTATTATGTCGTTATTCAAACTTATATTTTTAATCACCAAAGAAAGGCTATGTTTTATTAGTTATCTATTAGTTTATTTTTATAGTAACGTAGGTAGGTATATATGTATGCTGGAAGCTGGAATTGAACATAAGTTTTATAAAAAGTAATAAAATTAATTACGGGTAGCTATCCCGATACAAAATGGTTTTTATACTGTAAATATTGATTTTATTATTACAGCAAGATTATAAAACTCTTTAATAAATAGATTATTTAACAGTAGATCTTGAGTCACAACAATAGCGGCTAGAGACACATTCTCTTAAAATAATAGTTGATAAAAACATAACCGTCTTTTCCTTGACAATCGGGTAAAAAATATTAAAGTAAGCTAAACTAATTGTAATCACAAAATAGATAGGTACAGAAGGCCAGCTCCATACAAAGAGCGATAATGCACGCCCATATAGATGCGTACCTACTCACGAGACACGATGATTTCGGATCAAGTCGGTTGAACCGCGAATGTCAGTCGTATCGATCGATAGCAGCTAGCCGCGAGCGAGGGCCCGCGGTTCACGTCTACGAGTACATTATCACTCACTGAGGGAGCCAGCCTTCTGTACTTAACTATTTTGTGTTGTATTAGCGTAGTATTACAATATTGAAGACAATGTAAACTATCGTATTTGGATACAGTCAACTGATACAGCATTTTGACAACGCGTGCCCTTTTCCATATTTGGGATAATATGACGTCGATTTATCACTATTTAAGAGTCTAGCAGCTGAAGTTCGAGCGCAAAACACTTCTTTAAGAGCTAGTGGTATCATCTACATATTAGCATATCGACAGTACCTACAAGCATTAGCAGATCTTCTATAAGATGTAAGTGACTTTGGATTACATAAGTTTATTCATCTGTGTACACACCGTTATTTTATTATTCAATCATTCTACTATTAAATCATTCTTATATTCAATTATACTTCTATTCGATCATTCCGATATTCAATTATTCTACTATTCTATTATTCATCATATGAGTAATGTAAAATAATAAGTCAATCGAATAAAGCAATGAAGTGATCTTTTTAATTATTCACCTATTGATAAATGACTGTTACTCATTAATTAATTAATAAAATTCTCTTTATTTTCAGGTCCAAACAAATGGCTGACCAGTTGTTCCCGTCTTCAGATGAGTCTATAGTTGGCGCTCCAGCCAAGGCCGGCAAAAAGAAGCGGAAGATGGCAGAGAAGGCATCGGGCAGCCAGCCTACCACTAGTAAGAAGGCTTATAAGTCGAGAGCTACGGTGCGTGATCTCTTCGGCACGGATAGCGACGATGACGAGCAGGATCACAGCGCCGGTAAAAAACCAGCACCTATCTACTCCTACGTGACGCGTAGATTAGCCAACGGTTTCTCACGACAGATTGACGAAGAGAAAACTGGGAGCTTTTATATTGAGTTAAAAATTTATAATTGTGACGAAATCAAACGGGTGCCACCAGTCAATCGATGGCGGCACTCCGTAATAACTATTAAAAATAAAACTAATTCAGACACCGAGCCCTGGAAGCATTTAAATGCATTTATAAAGGAAACGAGAAAAGAGTTTAAGAACCGTTCAGCCACATTTATAAGCTCGTATCAATAATAAAGTGGCTTTATATAACTTAATCATCGTACCTATTTAATCGAATGACTTTCTATTAATCATTAATCAGACCTGTATAATCATATACTATATCTATCAATTAACCTAAGACCAATGTGTAATCATAAACTATATCTTAAGACCAATATGAATTTTAAATGTAGTTTTGTTTAATGAAATATATTTTTATACTATGCATTAATTTTCTTTTCAGTGAAATCACCCTCTTCTGGTTCACCATCAAGTTATATTTATTGTGATAAATGTAAAATTGAAATACTGAAACATGAATACAGATATCATAAACGAACTAATATCCATAAATCGAATTGTTTGATAAAATCAAAGTTTGAGCATATTGATATAATAGCTACAGCATTCAAAAACAGAATAATGACATATCGCTTAAACCCATCCATAGAAGACGAGTACCTACTATTAGAGACGTTCTTGGATGGTAAGCGAGACGATGTTTATAAACTAATTGAGTTATCATTATTAAAACACAAATGTATTAAAGTTAACTTTGAGCTGTTTGCTTACTTTGATTTACCTAAATCAGGTGAGCAGCAGCTGAAGTCATTTAATACAAAATATGAAGTTATTTATAAAAGTACTGATTTGAACGATATTTACTTAAATTTAAGAGAGACTTTTAAGATAAAATTAACTGAATTTGAGCATTGTGAATCTGGATGGTCATTCACGTCACTAAGTCATTTAGAAATAAATATAAATAAGTATTCTCCCATGCGAGGTGGTTCTTACATAGAACTACCATATGTTATTAAAAATACAAAAAGCTGTATAAATATTAATAATAACGATGAATATTGTTTTTTATGGAGCATCTTAGCAGCATTATTTCCTGCTAAAAATAATGTCTGTAGGCCAAGCTCATACCCAGATTTTAGTACGATATTTAATATGAAAGGGATGACATTCCCGCCAACCGTTAAAGACATCAGGTTGTTTGAAAAGAATAACAGTGATCTAAGTATCAATATTTATGGATTGGATAAAGATTACACTGTAACTGGCCCTCTTTATGTGAAAAATTGTAAGAAAGATAAACATATTAATTTATTATATTTCGAGAAAAATAATAGAGCTCATTATTGTTTGATAAAGGATCTTTTGCGCTTAGTGAGACGTCAGGTTTCCAGCCATAAAGGTCGAATGTATTTATGTGAGATATGTTTGCAATTTTTTACTAGTGAAATGAAATTCCACTCTCATGCCTGTTCTAAAATTTTAACATTATTACCAGATAAAAACAGCACGTTACAGTTTAAACATTTTGAGAGACAACAAAAAATCAACTTTGTTATATACGCGGATTTTGAAAGTCTATTAAGCAATTTTAATGAAGAAAATACTAATAAAAATACTATAAAAAATAAATTGCACCAGCCTTCATGTTTTGCATATTACGTGTGTTGTTCACATGACAGTAGCTTAAATAAATTTGTTACTTATCAAGGAACAGACTGTGTACAAGTGTTTGTTAAGAAATTAATTGAAGAAACAAAATCAATACATGAAATTTTGAAGACTGAAAATGTTATGAAACCAATGACTCCAGAACAAATGAATAATTATCGTAATGCAAGTACATGTCATATTTGTAAAAATTTATTATTTGATGACAAAGTGCACGATCATGATCATATTACATCAGAATATAGAGGTGCAGCTCATTCACACTGTAATTTAATTTATAAAGTCTGTCCATTCATACCTGTCATATTTCATAATTTATCTGGCTATGATTCCCATATTTTTATCAAGGAATTGTCAAAATATGATGGTGAATTAAAAATAATTCCAAAAACAAAAGAAAAATATTTATCCATTACAAAAATCATTAAAACTGGGTGTAAGAAACCTTTGCAAATTAAATTCATAGATTCATTCCAGTTCCTTAGCACAAGTCTTGATAATCTAAGTAAAAGTTTAACAGACAGTAATTTTTTAAATTTGAGATCATATTTTCCTGACGACGCAAAATTCGAATTAATACGAAGGAAAGGTATATATCCATATGAATATATTGATTCATGGCGTAAATATGATGAGACAGAACTCCCTCCAAAACATTGTTTTTACAACAGTTTGCAAATGAGGCATATAACTGATAGCGAGTATGAACACGCGCAAACCGTTTGGAATTACTTTAAAATTAGTAGTCTTCGTGAATATACCAATTTATATGTAAAGTGCGACGTATTATTACTATGCGATATATTTGAAAATTTCAGGAAAATATGTCTTCAGCATTATAATCTCGATCCTGCATACTATGTAAGTTCACCTGGTTTAAGTTGGGACGCTATGCTCCTTTACACAGGTGTTCAACTAGAATTGATTCATGATTTAGACATTTATAAGATGATAGAAAAAGGAATACGCGGTGGATTAGCACAGTGCTCTCACCGATATGCTAAAGCCAATAACATTTACCTCTCTAATTTTGATGATTCTAAACCGTCAACATATTTAGTATATCTTGACTGTAACAATCTTTATGGATATGCAATGACAAAAAAATTACCTATATCAGATTTTAAATTCATGACAAGTTCCGAAATTGACGATTTTTGTTTATTTGAGGTACCTGACGATGCTGAGTACGGTTTCATTTTAGAAGTTGATATCATGTATCCAGATAATTTACATGATTTACACAGTGATTTGCCTTTCGCTCCAGAAAAGTTCATACCCGTAGGAGGGAGGACAGAAAAGTTAATCGCGAACTTATATGACAAATACAACTATGTTATACATTATATACATTTAAAAGAATGTCTCAGAAATGGCCTTATTTTAAAAAAAATTCACCGTGTAGTTCAATTTAAACAAGAAAACTTTTTAAAAAAATATATTGACTTAAATACTCAATTGCGTCAATCAGCTAGAACACTATTTGAGAGAGATTTCTTTAAACTTTTAAATAATTCAATATTTGGGAAAACAATTGAAAATAAACGAAAACAGGTTGATGTTAAATTGGTAACAAAGTGGAATGATAGTAAAAATAGAACAAATAAAACAATAGGTGCAGAGAAACTAATAACAAAACCAAACTTAAGAAGTATTTGTGTTTTTAGTGAAGATTTTCTTGCAGTTCAATTGAATCATGAAAAACTTGTTTTAGATAGACCTATATATATTGGATTTGCTGTACTGGAATATGCTAAACAACACTTATATAATTTCCATTACGAATTTATTAAAAAAAAGTACGGTGAAAATGTTAAACTGTGTTATACGGACACTGACAGTTTATTATACTTAATAAACACACAAAACTTTTATAAAGATTTGAATGATAATATATTGAAATTTGACACTAGTAATTTTGATTATAATAATCCTTATTGTATACCAAAGTTAAACGATAAAATTCCCGGCTTGTTTAAAGATGAATTAGGTGGTGATGTAATAACCGAATTTACTGGCTTAAGAGCAAAACTTTATTGTATTAAATCATTAAAAACACAGATTAACAAAGCTAAAGGAGTATCAAGGCCTATTACAAAAAAATTGAATATATCTAACTATAAGAAAGTTTTATTTAAGAATATTACTTTTAAATGTAAGATGAATATGATAAAGTCAAGCAAACATGTACTATACTCACAGGAAGTTAATAAAGTAATTTTAAATAGAATAGATGATAAAAGAATAGTTCAACGAAATCAGATAACCACATTACCATGGGGTCATTGTGATTGTATATGTTAGAACTCTTATGTTATACAATGTATATTGCTATGACTTGAAATACACAGTTTTATGTTAAAATAGATGTATAATTTGTAATGGTATTGCATATAAGTTACAATGTATGTACAAGTTTTACCTAATAAAGTATACATTTTACTCATAATAATTGACTTTTCATTCATTTTCTTATGTAAATCATATTTATAGCGTAAAATTATCATTTTGCAAACGTGAAGTAGGTTAAACAAATATTGGAAGTTAAGAAATATTAATTTAAAAGAAAATACAATACCTTTGAAACATAGAATGCTTCATTCTAATAATATCCGATGCATAATATTGTGGACTCAAACTGTGGGGAGGCCAATTTTATGATTTTAGATTTCATTTATACTTTTATTTGTAGTGTGGTGGTAATTAAGACACTGTATGTATAATAAATTTGAACTTTATTGGTCTTTTAATTAAACATTATCTTATAATTACACTGCACTTACGATCTGTATGTAGCTGAACTTAATTTTTTAACAATTTTACCGACGAGATATTCTGTTTCGTCCATAATTTCATCGTAAGTGTCCTTGACTTGATACTGAACATTCACACAAGCACTGTCACTGTGGTCAATATTATTATCACTTAAATCATAAATACATATTTTTATTAAATGGTGTGCTTTTCCTGGCTCCTTGCGAATCACAAAAGATGATGAAGGTGTATCCAATAATTTGGAAAAAGTAATTTTAGAATTTAATTTCGACTTCTTGTTTTTTCCTTTTATTGATCTTTCTTGAGTATCCTTGACTTTATCCTGTTGACTTTCCTGGAACTCAGTTTTTTCCATATTGTTTCCAATTATTTCATTTGTAAAATAGAATGACTTAACAACATCATCCACAATATCAAGATCTTCCATTTTCTGAAATAAAAAATAATGTTAAATTAAGTTACATTTTATCTAATATTAAATTAATAATTATATTAGCCTTGGAAACAATTTTAATTGAGTAGTTACTTACGATTATAAACCATAAGATAATTTAAGGTTAAAAAGAAACTCGCTGTTCAACTCAGTTGATGACATCAAGTCGTAGATTTCTCATGTAAGTCCGCTTTATATAGGTAACATAAGTAGAAAACCATCTCAGCTTGCATAAAATGCATAGCGATGATAGTGTTTATATTTAATTGTATATATGCGTATGTAAGGCAGAAATTAAATTAAAAGACATAATGAAGTTGATCAAACAACACACATCACTAAAGGTTAATAATATAAAACTTGATGACTCTGCTCCTCAGATAAGACATAGCGTTCTATTACCTAATTCGATTCGCTGTATAATATGCGGCCCATCGAATTGTGGTAAAACAAATGCAATGATCAGTTTGTTATTGCATGAAAATGGACTCAAATTTATGAATCTTTACTTGTATTCGAAGACAACTTTTCAACCAAAATATCGTTTTTTACGAGAAGTCATAATGAGAGTGCCTCAGATTAAGTTTTATGAATTCAATGATGGCAAAGATGTCATAGCTCCGAGTGAGGCTTTAACCAATTCTGTTTTTATTTTTGATGACGTTGCATGTGAAAATCAAATAAACATTCGTAATTATTTTTCTACGGGTAGACACAAGCAAATTGATTGCTTTTATTTGTCTCAAACCTACTCAAAAATTCCGAAGCAGTTGCTACGTGATAATGCAAATTTTCTTATAATTTTTAAACAAGATGATGTTAACTTAAAGCATATTTACGAAGAACATGTTAGTTCTGATATGTCATGGAATCAGTTCAAAAATATTTGTAAAACAGTTTGGAGTAAGCCATTTAATTTTGTTAGTATTAGTAAAGACTCATCATTAAACAATGGAAGGTATAGAAAAAATTTAGATCATTTTTATTCACTTTGAATAAAGATATAAATTAATTTCGTACATCAAATTAAATTAGTATTAGAGTGTCCTTAGTCGAATACAGTGTTATCTAACAATTACTTAATAACATGAATAAAAATATTAAAATGGAGTTAATGAAGTCTGTCGACTCAATCAAAAACAAAATAAAACAACTGAAAAATCAGGAACATGAAACTAACTTATCGTTTGATAAAATGCTTAAACCTGTTTCGGAGCCTCTTAAAACCCTAGTGAATTCTAAAATATTTCTAGAACATATAAAAAACTACGGAACTAAAACATCCGAAAATTCTGAAGCAATCGAGTCGGATGGAAATAGTACAAGCTCTTCTGCTATGTGTGACGATTTTTATGACACTGAATTAAAGACTACAAGCTCTCCTAAAACTGAAGTAAAAGATAAGTTAGAAATTTCACTAGAACGCGATGATATCTATGATATTCACGAGGGTTTAAATATACCATTTGGAATAAGAAAAGAAAATAAAACTTTAATGATGGGTAATTCAGTAGTAACCATTTCTAAAATTGACAGTTTGAATAACGATAACGTATTACTGATTAAAATCGGAGACAAACCTTACAATTTAACACCTGGCCTAAAAGAACTCTTACTTCGAACAAAACCTAATTTAAAATCAATATCAAGCAGAGATAAACTTGTCTATAAAGACATATTAGATCATACAAATGCCCATAAGAGAGATTTTAACCCTACAGGTCAAATAAGAGGTGATAAAGGATTTAAGTATCGTGAAATAATCAAACCCTTATTTTCCGATACTTCAAACGATAAAATTCAGGCAAAACTTGGAGGCAGCTTGCCAAAGCTTAAAAAATATAACAAAGACACTGACTTGGTTTATTGGGACGACCCCAATGAATTAATTGAGAGATTAAAATTATTAGTAGCTTCAAGAGATGCCGGTAATACAAATCACGATAATGAAATTTTATCAATAATTGAAGAATTAAAAGAAGCCAACATAATTAAGGAATAAATACTATTACTAATAAGATTTTGATTCAGTATCACATAGTCATTCGGAATGAACATAGACCAATTTGTAATTATCTAGGTACCTGCATGAATGATGCAAATAAAATGTGATTTTACAGCATAGTTGAAATAAAAGCGAACGATCATTGAATTTTCAATACAGAATAATTTTAATCACTAGTAAAATTCCTTTACAAGAATCTGAGTCGCAGAAAGTAAAGGTGATACAGAAAACTTCTGAGCATGAGCAAAGCCGATGTGGTAAACGAAATTCATAAAAATGCTAGGGTGAATTTTACGCGAAGAAATGTAATTATGAAAGATATAGATGACCTATGGCAAGCAGACTTAATTGATATGCAATCAATTTCTAAAGAAAATAAAAAAAATAGGTTTATTCTTACAGTTATCGATACATTTTCAAAATACGCTTGGGCGTTCCCTTTGAAAAGTAAGAACAAAGACGATGTATGTAATACTTTTAAGCTTTTGTTGGCTAAGGACCGTTTTCCTAAAAATCTGCAAACTGATAATGGAACAGAATTTTATAACAAAAAATTTCAGAAACTAATGAAATGTTACCACATTAATCATTATTCAACATACTCAACAAAAAAGGCATCGATCGTTGAGAGATTTATCAGAACATTGAAATCTAAATTATACAAGGAATTTAGTTTAAAAGGCAACTATAATTGGATAGATAATACCCTCAATAATGTTATTCATAAATACAACCACACCCACCACAAAACGATTGATGAAATCCCAGCAAATGTAAATAATAACAATAAAAAACGCATATTAGAAAGGTACGTGCGGTTGATTAACAAAGTTGAAAAAAAAAGAAGTAAGTTTCAAGTGGGGGATTATGTACGTATCAGTAAGTATAAGGGAATATTTGAAAAAGGATATACTCCCAGCTGGTCGACAGAAATATTTAAAATTCGAAAAATACAAAACACAACTCCTATCACGTACTTAATTGATGATACAATTAGAGGTCAACCTATTTTAGGAGCATTTTATGAACAAGAACTTCAGAAAACCAAATATCCTGATGTATATCTAGTCGAAAAAGTTCTAGGAAGGAAAGGAAATAAGGTTTTAGTGAAATGGTTAGGTGGTTCTACCGAAAACAGCTGGATTAATAAGTCTAATATATTATAATAAAAGTAAAGGAAAATTAACTTAATAATCACGTATTTATTAAGAGTTCTATCCATGTATCTTCAGTCTTGTCATGTGTATTGGGGAGAGAAGTCTTCTCAATTGGCTTATAAATCATTCACCATTTGAATTACACTTACCAGGATACAATTATTGTGGTCCTGGTACAAAATTAATTAAGAGGTTAACACGTGGAGAAAAAGGTGTTAATAAATTAGACGAATACTGCAAAGAACACGACATTGCCTATCACAAGTCTTCAAACTTAGACGATCGACATAAAGCAGATTTCATTCTGTTAAAAATGGCAAAAAAGCGAGCAGTTGCCTCTGATGCGACTATAGGGGAAAAAATTGCAGCACATGTAGTAAGCAAAGCTATGTTAACAAAAATTAAAACTGGTACTGGTCTAAAAAGTCGTAAATGTAATTCTTCAAGCAAATTTACGTCTGGAAATGGCATTAAAAAGAAATTAAAAAATATTATTACTAAAACGAAAAAACAGATGCGAAGATTGAAACCAAAATGCAAGAAAGTGGCGATAGAATTAGCTATGGCTGCTGCTAGAGAATTAATTAATGATTCCTCTATAAAATTGCCGCGGATTATACCTGTACCAAAAACCGGTGGAGTGTTACCCTTGATACCTATTTTCGCTGGATTATCAGCTGCTGGAGCTTTAGCAGGTGGTGCTGCCGGTATAGCAAAAACTATAAATGAATTCAAGACGGCTAAAGAACGTTTTACTGAACTGAAAAGACATAATGAAAAAATGGAAGCTCTTTGTATCGGAAAGGGACTGTATCTTAAACCTCATAAAAACTGGCTCGGAATTTACGTATCGAAAGAAAAAAACTAAAATATCGGCTACCCAAACGAGCCTTAACTAACATTGATATTTTGAAGTATGGAAATAATATTCCTTATTTTAGAGGTGTCTTTATGAGGGATGAGCTCCCAAAGCAACATTTTAAAAAGGAATGTGGAGTTGTTAATTTAGATAGTTCTAAAAGTTCAGGTTCTCATTGGGTAGCCTATGCAAAATACAATGATTATGTTGAATATTTTGATAGTTATGGAAATCTTAAACCACCAAAGGAATTGATAAAATACTTAGGTTCTAAAGTTCACTATAATTATGATAATATACAACGTGATCACCCTTACAATTGTGGACACTTATGTTTAAACTTTTTAGAGAATTTTTGGTGTAGTCAAGGAATAAAATAAACAGGATCTTCTAAAAGTGTTCAGTATACAAGCATGTCTGTAGCTGTTACCATCTCTGGAAATAAATCAGAATTGGAAACATTCTTTCATCCACCTCTGAATTTATCTGGTCAATACGAGTGCTGTTTACTATACTTTTCTGTATTAAATTCAATACCAAATGTACACATTAATAACAACTTTCTCCCTGTGATCAGAATCGAATGTGATCTTGTACATGGTTCATACTGTAACGGGTTACCAAGTCATATTATTCATGAATTTATATATAATACTGCTACAGGACATCAAATCATAGAAACACCTCAAAACATTATTTACTTTCCAGTGAACAAAAACATTATTTCATCTATATCTATTAGGATAGTTGATCAATTTGGGTACTGTATTAAATTTAGAGAAGAACATAATATTCAACTACGCCTTCATATAAGAAAAACAAAATGATATTATATTATTATAAAAACCCCATAGTTAACAAAAAACGTCCTATTTCATCCATAACCACTAAGGTGCAAAGACGTAAGAAAAAAGTTATAAAATTGACTAAAACAAATCAAGATTTTCTTAAAGCCTTAGGATTCAAAATATGAATATTCTACAGATTAATGAGTTACCACACTTCGATACTTCGATTGAAAGTTACGAAGTTCATTCTTACAATCCCTACAATAACAGCTTTAGAGAAAACGATGAAATCAGAATTCCCATACACCAACAAGACATATATGTGTTACCGTCAGCCAGTTCAATTTACGTCGAGGGTCAAGCAAAGTTCTTCGACAAAGAGGGAAAACCGATTAAGAAAAATATTACTTTCAGTAACAACCCTGTTATGTTTTTGTTTCAAGATATCAGATACGAAATAAATGGTATTGAAATAGATCGCATTAAAAATTCTGGAATTACGTCGACAATAAAGTCATACGTTTCAATGAATGATGGGGAAAATAAAGTTGCAGCCTTGTGGGGTTGGAACATAGATGGATTTAAAAATGATGGTCATTTTAGTGCTATTGTACCTCTTAATAAGATTTTAGGGTTTGCGGAGGATTACAATAAAATTGTGATAAATTGTAAACATGAACTTATCCTGAATAGAAGTAACTCTAACTTAAACAGTATCATAGCGACTGATGAAGTTGTGCATTGTCAAATAGACATACAAAGATTACAATGGCGTGTACCACATATAAAAGTGTCAGACCGCGAACGATTGACACTTCTTAAACACTTGGAAAGAGATAAACCTATTCAGATAGCGTTTCGAAATTGGGATTTATATGAGTATCCTTTGCTCCCTAAAACTACAAAACATTCTTGGTCAGTTAAGACTGCATCACAATTAGAGAAACCTCGATACGTCATTTTTTGCCTGCAAACCAACAGAAAAAATAATAAAACCAAAGACAGTTCCCTGTTTGATCACTGTGGGGTTACCAATGTAACACTATTTTTGAATTCACAATATTATCCTTACGAGCCTCTAAGCTTAAATTTTTCCGAGAACAAATACAATACATTATATGAAATGTATGTGAAATTTCGTCAGTCGTATTACAACTGTCCTGCAGACCCCTTGCTTGATTTGGTCGGTTTCAAGGAGAAGGCTCCTCTCTTTATCATAGACTGTTCAAGACAAAACGATAGTTTAAAAACAGGTCCCGTAGATGTGCGGCTGGATATTGAATGTTTAGCACCAATGCCAGATAACACAACTGGATATTGTTTAATTATTAACGATCGACTTGTGGAATATAAACCCTTGAGTAACATAGTGCGCAGGTTATCATGACTGCCATTGTAGATGTACAAGGTTTTAAAACAGAAAATAATGAATTTATCATGAAAGAAATTGCTGTATTATGTAATAACAAAATTCAGGTGTTTTTAATTAAGCCACCTTTTCCATTTTACGATTTGACGAAACTAGAAAAACGGCAAGTCACTTGGATTGAACGTAATAGAAAAATATACTGGAGTGAAGGATTTGTGTCTTACTCAAATCATCAGAACTTGATTGTAGATATTTTAAGAGATAAAAGTGTTTACACCAAAGGTTTGGAAAAAGTGGAGTGGTTAAAAAATATTTCGAATAATAATAATATAAATAATTTAGAAGATATAGGTTGTCCTAACTTATTAAGCTTGTACAATAAATATGAATACTCTCGTGATGTGTATAGTTGTATTTATCATGATAAAATATGTTCTTTAAAAAATGTAATATGTTTAAATAAATGGTGTATAGATAATAATATATTTTTAAAATAAATATTTTCTTGTTTGATTTTTCACAAATGGGTAATATGTACCAATTTCCTATCCCTACCAATCCCGTCGAATAAGACGTTATAAGTTGCTGGCAACAGCTGTACGGGTCATTATACTTTTAAAATTATTTGTATCAAGAACTAAGAAGTGAATAAACAGAACATGTCTCAAAATAAAGATAATCCTCGATATGACATGTATAATTCATATAAAATGCGTGAATTTTCATTTAGACATTATTGGGCAACGGCTGATTCAAGGAGAAGATTAGTAACAGAAATGTCTGACGCTGGGTTTTTTTATTGTGGAAATAGTGTAAATGATAAAGCAGCATGTTTCTCATGTGGAGGTGTTATCGAAGATTGGGAGATTTATGATGATCCTTGGATGCAACATGCTATACATTATCCTGAATGCGTTTACTTGAACGCTGTGAAAGGAAAAGAATATTTAATTAAATACGCATATTTACATCATAGCATTAAACTCTAAAGTATAATGTGAATAAATTAATATTATTCACATTATGCTTCATTCATAGACATTTTAATTTGGAAGGCATTCATTAAATGAATGATGGTTGAAATTGGGTGTTTCTGGATCTCATCTGATCCAGAAACCCCAATTTCAACCTACTCACGGAGGATATTTTGCTGTCCGGGATGGATGAGAGGGATGATTTGAGTGGTCTGAGTCAGACGCTAGAGGATTTTAAAAACTACTTATCAACCATAAACACTGAACGTTCTCTTAGTGTAGCTACTTCAATTAGGAACCACATATTCCATAGATTAGGAAGAATAACTCCAACCACACAAGACTCTATTCGGTTGAAGAGAGAACTTGATTCACTGTTTGGTTGCTTAGACACTCAGTACAAAACTCTCCTGAGTAAACTCACCCCTAGTACATCAGATAGTTCGGCCAGTGGTCAGCAGGCTGAAGCAAGTGTCACGGAAATCCCAAATATAGTTGTCACTTGTCCCAGTCACCATGGCAATAAACCCAAATACGATGGGAATACGTGTGTAAGGTCATTTGTTCAGAAAATTGAGGAGTTCAGACTAAGTAAGCGAATTTCTAGGGAGGACATGTTGAATTTTTCCTATGACATATTCACTGGCAATGCTTTACACTGGTATAGACACATAAAAGCTGATATATTGTCTTGGGACCAGTTAATCAAGCAACTTCAGTCAGCCTTTGATAGTGATGATTATGACTATAGACTCCTTTCTGAAATTAGGCAGCGTACACAAGGTGAAACTGAAAATATAACTATTTACATTTCTATAATGAGCGGTCTCTTCAACCGACTCGAAAAAAAAATTTCAGAAGAGGAAAAATTCGACATTATCTCTCATAATGTTAAACCTGTCTATGCAGATGTGCTAGCACTAAGTAGTGTGCAAACGTTAGACCAATTACAACAGGTTTGCAAAAACTATGAGAAATATAAAGCTAGGGCTACACACTACCATGAACCCAGCAAAAGTAATCTGAGCACTCTTGCACCAGAGTTTGCATACCACAGGCACAATAAGTCGAGTAATAGTTATAACACAAGTAGGTACTAATAATTCAGCAAAACACTACACTAACTACAAGAAACACTCTGCTCAGTCGGAAACAGAAAAGGTTTCAGCTATTAACACTAAAAAAGAATCACCCTCTAAAGGAGGTCCCTTCTGTCCTAGGTGTAGAGTAAACAGTCACTCATTGAAAAAGTGTACAGCAGAAAGATTTCCAATTTGCTTTAAGTGTGGTCTCAAAGGTGTGATTTTCCCAAACTGTAAAAAGTGCCACTCAAAAAACTAAAGGTTGTGGGTTGTTGTAAAAAACCAAATAAAACTAAAAACGGTGGTGTGTGGGCAGATTGGCCACCAACATTAAAACCATCTTCCACTCATTATGCTGTTACAACAATCCACAATAAACCACTAAATGATACTAGGCCTTATGCAAGTATTCTAATAAATAACTTGCCTACTTGTGGACTGTTGGACTCAGGATCCGCAGTCACCATAATTGGAGATAACTTTCATGAAAAACTCATCGATTTGGGCCTAACCCTGAAATCATGTGAACACTCTTTAAAATTTGTTGCCGCTGGGGGACAGATGTTATCACCAATAGGTATACTAAATCTACCTATAACCTTTGAAAGTAAACACCACATACTTAAGGCCTATGTAATACCATCAGTTGACATACCCATTCTACTGGGCATTGACTTCTGGAATCTTTTTGAACTGTTCCCTAAAAACACTAAGTCAATCTTTCTTATGAGTCATAATGAACAAATAATCAACTCTAATACAGACTTACACCTCCATTCTTTCGCTCAACTTTCAAGGACTCAACAAATAAAAGCAGATAACATTATTAAACAATTTGAAACTATATCTTCAGATAAAAAAGGTCTAGGTTGTACCAATCACATCACACACTGCATAGATACTGGAGACTCACCTCCAATCAGGCAGCGTTACTACAGAATGTCGCCTGAAAAACAGCGCATTTTGTGTGAAGAGCTAGACGAAATGCTAAAGCTAGATGTTGTTGAGCCCTGCGAAAGTCCTTGGTCTTCACCTGTACTTCTCACACCTAAAAGGGATGGCAAATTGCGGTTCTGCTTAGACAGTCGCAAGCTAAATTCAGTAACTAAGAAGGATGCTTATAATTTACCTTATATCTCTGAAATTCTAGATAACCTAAAGGATGCTAAATACCTAACAAGTCTAGATCTTTATAAAAGTTTCTGGCAGCTACCCTTGAATGAAGAGGACAAAAACAAGACTGCTTTTTACATTCCTGGCCGTGGAACCTTCAGATTCAAAACTACACCCTTTGGACTAACTAATGCACCTGCTACTCAACAGAGGCTTGTTGATAAGTTATTCTATGGCCCGGAATTTGAAAACAGAGTTTTTGCTTTCTTAGATGACATAGTTCTGGTTTCTTCGGATTTTGACCACCATATATCTCTTTTATTAAAAGTCCTTAAAACACTAACTGAGGCCAATTTAACAATTAATTTAAACAAATGCCAATTCTTCCGGGATGAACTTAAATACCTGGGTTACATTGTAAATTCAAAGGGCTTGCACCCAGACCCAGAAAAAGTAGAAGCAATCACAAAATTTCCAGTCCCAACTAATCCTAAAGAAGTAGAGATTCTTGGGAACAGCATCCTGGTACAGACGTTTTGTCCCAAACTTTAGTTCACTAGCAGCACCGTTAAATAAACTGACTAGCTCCAGCAAAAAGGCACCACCTTTTGCTTGGACCAATGAGTGCCAAGAATCATTTGACAAACTCAGGAACATACTAGTTTCAGCCCCAGTGTTGTCATGTCCAGATTATAGCTTACCTTTTGAAGTACATACAGACGCTAGTAATCATGGTATTGGCGCTTTGCTCACTCAAACTAAAAATGGTATCGAGCACCCTATAGCATATATGAGTAAGTCCTTGTCAAAACCAGAACAAAACTATAGTATTACGGAGAGAGAAGCGCTAGCAGTGTTATTGGCTCTGGAGCACTGGCGATGTTATCTTGAAAATGGTCTAAAATTCACAGTCTACACAGATCACTCTGCACTAAAGTGATTCTTAAAACTACAAAATCCTACTGGTAGACTAGCCCGCTGGGGAATAAGGCTCTCTGCATTTAACTTCGATATTAAACACCGCCGTGGTTCCGATAATACTCTTCCCGACGCTCTGTCCCGCGCTCTCCCAGTGGCTGAAATATCTTCTCAGTCCACCCCACCAGTAACTAACGATACTTGGTACCTAAAAATCTATGATGGCTGTACGCAGAGCCCAATCTCTTATCCTAATTATCTTATTAGAAATAACAAGTTATTTCGGTACATGAAAAGTAAATTCGCTATTTTTAATGAGTTTGACTGGAAGGAAGTTATTCCATTTGAATCTAGATCTAAAGTTGTTATTGACAATCATGCAGAACCCACGGCAGGACATCTAGGCATTTTCAAAACTTATAAAAGACTAGCTCTTCGTTACTACTGGCCAGGAATGCACAGTGACGTAGTGAAAGCTGTAACATCATGTGAAATCTGTTTAGCTCATAAACAAGTAAACCATGCTCCACTGGGGGTCATGGGGAAACCTAAAGAATGCTCTCGACCATTCCAGATGCTCAGTATTGACATTGTTGGTCCTCTGCCTGTCTCTAGACGCCAAAACGCATATCTTTTTGTAGTGACATGTTGTTTCTCTAAGTATTGTCTTCTTTTCCCAATGAGGAATGCTAACGCTAAAACTATCTGTAAACTAATGGAGGATAATGTATTTTTGGTACATGGAATACCTCAATGTATAATTTTAGACAATGGCACTCAGTTCACTTCAAATGAAACTAAAAACTTATTCAGTAAATATAACATACCTAGCATACACTATACTCCTAGGTATGCACCACAGATTAACACCGTGGAAAGGTACAATAAGACAATCATAACAGCTGTTTCTACTTACATTAATAATGACCAACGCTCTTGGGATCTACATATCCCAGCTGTACAATTTGCACTAAATAGCTCAACTAGTGAGGTTACTGGTTTCACTCCTGCATTCCTTATATTTGGTAGGGAATTGGTAGCTGATGGATCCATCTACCAAAAAACTGACTTAAAGGAAATAATATTCCAACCTAGAGACCAGTATGCAGAAAACTTAGGTTGCCTTTCTAACATTTTTGACCAAGTACAGTCTGCCCTACTACGAGCACATTCTAGAAATGCTACAGACTACAACTTACGACGCAAGAATGTAGAATTCAATGTAGGTGATGTGGTCTGGAAACGTACTTACTACCAGAGCGATAAGGAAAAGTATTTCAGTAAAAAATTAGCTCCTAAATTTACTAAATGTAAAGTATCTGCCAAACTCTCCCCTATAGTTTATGAGTTGGTAGACATGCAAGGAAAGCCTTTGGGTGAGTGGCACGCTAAGGATTTAAGGCGAAACCGCCCACCCTAACTCCCGTAGGCCTAGCTAACTACTAGTGTTTGACCCCATACAGGGTCACACGATGCCAAGGGAACACACACCCACGACCGCCTAATATACTGGTCGTGGAGGGTCGACTTGTACCTAACTACCTCAGTTAACTATAACTCTAGTTATAGCTATCATATTTCACACCCACCTAAAGTGTGGTAATCCTAATTAAAACCTACTGACTAAAGTTAACAAACTATTATTCTAAAATTAACTATAATTAGTTATCTTTTAACATAACTAAATACCTTGACTGCATGGCTATAAGCCAACATAACTTCAGTTCCATTACCACCTTTCTGCTGAACACACACAGACACACACACACATACACTACACATCTAATTTATTTTATTATTTTTCCCTTTACGGCGTGACTATGAGAGACTGCATAGTGGGCCTTCAGGGCGATTCTTTAGTATCATGGCAGAGTAGTCTCCATAGTACACTACCTTTAACTTTTATTTATGTTATTATGTCCTCATGGATGTCTTAAAGACGGCCCCCTGAAACATGGGTGTCCGCACACTAGTTAATTTACATTAATTCCTAAACCTACTGTTCTGAAAACAGCTTCAAGCCGGTAAATTTCTATACAAATACCGTACCTACCCATTAACTACTTGCATAGTAGTCTATAACTTTAAATCCTAATTATAACTGTAAAACTTTCTCACTACTCACCTTAAAACTATTCATAAAACAATATATAGCATAGTCCTTTGTATTGTTTTCAACTAAACTAATGGTGATCTGCCACCACAGTTAAACTATATTCCAGCTTACCCTGGTAACATTTCTAACATTAATCTAGGCCCTAAACCAGATTAAAACATAACTTTTAAACTATTCATAAAACTTTATAACTGCTGGTATCTCTACCACCACGGTTAAATTATGTTCCATTCTACCCTAGTAACAATCTAACTTTAATCTAAGCACTAAACCCGAACCTAACTCGCATTTCATCAATCGTTTAATAATAGCATCTACATGAAATATTCTAACAACATTTAGTCAACAAACTTATCTAATTTCTTTTGCCTAAACACTAAACTAGAAACCTAACTTTAACTTCATAACACCTTTTAGTATTGAACAAGCCTATCCTGAATATTACTTAGATTCAACCTGCCCTAATTAAATTAATTAATTCTCTTAGAAAATATTTCCGCGTGAGTCATAACATAACCTATTTAATTTAAGATCATTGACATATTATATTTTTGACGTTTACGTACTGACTTTGACATTTCGACGTAGTTGCCAACCTTGGATACTTGTCTTTTAGAATTTCGACTATAACGTGCGGATATTCTCGCAACAGTATGAATATGGACTTGATTTATTTTTTATAAATTACATTCACGTTCGGAAACTCACTCGAATGGACTTCTACATATGATGCGTATTCCAGTAATGAAACTTAAACCAATTTGAACATACACATGGACCATCACCAAAAAAAAAAAAAAAAAAAATTTTTTAACTTAAACAAATTTTTTTTACCTTTTCAAAAAAAAAAATTTTTTAATTTTTTTTTTTAAATACTCTTAGCTTTTAACTTTAACATAATTTAATTCTAAACCTAAAAATAAAATAGAACTTTAACTTATTATTAAATTGTTGTTAGAACTTTGATGATTTAATATTCAACGATGAACTTACTTCTTGCTTTGAAACCTAACATTACCTATAGCCTGCAACAATCCACCAAGGTTACCTAACCCTATGGAGATACACTTGCTTTATCTTGCTGTTTTTCCTACTGACTGTCTCGAGTTAAACTACTCTATAATTAGCTTACCTCTCGTATGTAATTGTACGTCACTGACTTAGGACTACTTCCAAGTCAGGGATGGACTTAGAATGGATGGATGAATGAATAATAGTATGGAAGCACATGAATGGGATGTATGAACGTATAGGTAGTCAGTAATAGTGGTTTAGGCCTTCTAGCGGATTTATCCTAGGGAAAATCCTTCGCTAACAGGCGGGGTACTGTAGCGTTGTAGTCGATTAAACTAGAAGTCGACTACCACACTAATCTCTAATGTCTATGGTTTCACGGAGTGACAACACTTATGCAGTGACCGTCTGGCTATAAATTCTAACCTCCGGTTGGCTTAGTTCTTTTCTCGCCGCCTACTGTTGCAAGTAACTTATATAGAAACCCCTCTGTGCCAAGGGTAAGTGCTCATTGTGTCTGCCATTTTCTCTCCATCTTGCCAAATTGTAATCCTTTTATTTCGCCATAATCTGCAGCGTTTGTAAGTTTATATAATTGCCCGGTTGTCAAGATGGCTTCCTGCTGGAACATAACTGTGATATTTCATTGTCATCTGCTTTCCACTAGTGTTTCTAAATTTGTGAAGCGTACGCAAGCCGCAGCATTGTATTCCTGCTGTGCCATAGCAGCTACGAGCTTAAACGCCTTGCACGCGGTTACTTTTTATATCGTTGCACGCGGTATGCGCACGCTTATCTCTATTTAACCTTTGTGAACCGCCGCGATGGTGAGTTTCCCATCCATTTTCCCGGGTACTGTTCCGTGGGGCTTACGGCTGGGAGACGCACGCATCGCTGGCGCTCACGATTCCTGCACCACGCTTACGGAAGCACCCTTCGTGTGATTCCAGGGTTTTTTTTCCTTCTCCTTCGTTTCTACTGCCTTGGATTTCTACTATCAACCACCTCTACGTCCGCCGCTCGACGGGTGTCACGCTGCCTCTGTGACTGTCTGCGTGCTATTGCGTGGCCTGCCCGAATAACCTCTGCGCCCGTCTGCGCGCTATTGTGTGGCCTGCCCGCATAACCTCTGCGCCCGTCTGCGCGCGAGCTGCCTGCTACGGGATCTGCCCGCCGGTCTGCGTGCGTCGCGGCCTGAGCCCAGGGCAGTACCATTCTATACCTTCGACCAGTGAGGGAACCCAGAGTGAACCGAACCCACCCCCCTTTTTAAAATAAATGCTGTAAACCTGTGGTCTTCTGTTTTTTATTATTACTCCACCTAAACCACAACGCCACATTGTAATGCTCCACGCTTACTCACACGTTTATTTAGTTATATCAATGCAAATGCTCCACGCATACATGCATGATTTGATTCCTCGTAGACAGGGATGATGCTGTGGTGCTGGGCGGTCTTGTACGCCGTGGTCCACAGAGGCTCTAAAGGAAATGGGTACTAGGGTGATGCTGAGGCCTAGGCCTTATATTTTTGACCGTGGTCCCCAGAGGCTCTAAAAGAAAAGAAAATGGAAATAAAGTTCTTACGTAGCTGTTTATTCAGCTTGTTAGGTTTTGATGCTGTGGCGCTGAGCGGTCTCGTACGCCGTGGTCCACAGGGGCTCTAAGGGATTTGGGAAGGACGATGCTGTGGCCTAGGCCTTATTTTGACCGTGGTCCACAGGGGCTCTGAAAAATTTATTGCGAATTTTTTTTTTTTTTTTTTTATTTTTTTTTTTTTTTATAATAACTCACGGGAATGAAGGTGTGGTGCTGAGCGGTCTTGTACGCCGTGGTCCACACGGGCTCTAAAGGATTAGGGAAGGACGATGCTGTGGCCTAGGCCTTATTATTTTGACCGTGGTCCACAGAGGTTCTGAAAAGAGTGTGGGAAGGAAACTGGGAATGCGGATTGTACAGACTTACTTTTGTTTATGATGGTATCGGCCCGTCAACAAAGACAAAGGTAGATAACGTGTCTTCTTAGTGCTGCTGATGTCTTATGAATCATTTAGACTCAAATATACAGTTAATATCGGGATAACATACGAAAACTCACTTATTTAAGGGTCCAGCGGCTGAGTAGCTTGGGAGGTAGATGGCTGTGGTTCCTTCGACGGCGGTGTACTGATGATCTGAGATGTAGTTTGTTGTAGTGTGTCATCGATCAAATTCGTCGATAAATCATCTGTCAGCTGGGAAACCACTTGCTGGGCATCATCTTCGTTATTCGCCGACACGGTTTCTTGCTCGCCTGGTTGTGGTGCTCGGCGTAGCTGATCGTGAGCGACCTTACGTGGACGCCCTCTGCCGGTCACACGCTTCACTATGTATCGGTCGTTGTCCAGTATCCTATATATCTCGTATGGCTCACTGTATTTTAGGTCTAAAGACGTCTGGTTTCGGGGATTGTTCTGGACGAGTACGTAGTCTCCTCGCTGGAACGGACGCATTTTCGCCTTGCTTCTGTCGAATCGCTGCTTATCATATTGTCCCGCAGCTGTCATTTTCTCTCGTACGTGTTGCTCAATCAGCTCAAAGTCTATGCATTCGTTAGTAATATTTACCAACCTTAGTAGTTCTGGAGGTACACTGTGTTGGCGGCGGGTCAGTAGTGTAAGCGGTGCGACCCCCGTTACTCTATGTGGAGTGCAATTAAATGCGAGTTGTAAAGCTTCTAGAGCCGTTTGCCATTCTTCAGTGTCATAATTTCTGATCATGGTTAATGCATTTTTCAAAGTGCCCATGATTCGTTCTACCTGTCCGTTTGCTCGGCTTACTCCTGGCGCAATGGAATGTATGTCGATTCCGAAACGGTCCGAGTAGACTTTGAACTCGCCAAGGAACTCTCGACCTCCATCCACCACGACTTGCACTGGGGTCCCGAACAGATGTACGACACGTTTCAAGGCTGCGAGGCTGCTGCTTGGGCTTTTGTCATTTGAGTAGCTAAGTAGGATGTATTTAGTGTATGCGTCAACTGTAACAATTACGTATTCGTCTCGTCCTTCAGCACTTCTTGTACCCAACTTTCCAGTAATATCCATGTGGACGACCTGGAACGCTGCAGTGGGCTTCTGAATCGGATGAAGCTGGGCTTGGATAGCGCCCGACGGCCCTTTCGAGGTCTTACATACAACACAATTGCCCACAAACCTCCTGACGGTTGTACTCATCTTGTGGAACCAGTAAGTTTCCCTAAGCTTCTGTAAAGTTTTCTCCCATCCAGGGTGTTGCAAAGCGACATGGAAAGAATTTATCAGGCTCCACTGGAATGACCTAAGGACTACAATGGGTTTATGAATACCAAGTATGGGATCTGTGAGAGTCTTCTTAAGCACACCTTCCTCCAGGATGTAGCCTTCGGCCGGACTGTCGCCGCTCATAGTGTCTATAAGCGGGCGCAGCACGTCGTCACGGCGTTGTTCGATTTGCAGCCACTCAGTGTCT
Organism: Tholera decimalis; assembly: GCA_943138885.2. Lineage (NCBI taxonomy): Eukaryota > Metazoa > Arthropoda > Insecta > Lepidoptera > Noctuidae > Tholera > Tholera decimalis. The sequence continues at coordinate 10,085,435 of OW964576.2, forward strand.
CTGGTCATAAAGTTGACAGATATTTCAGTGGGTGGATTTCTACTGAAAAAATCCGCGTGCTGCAATCGCTCACCTTTTCTATACTCGACCTCGAACTCGTAATTCTGCAGGAAGGCCCACCATCTATGGATTCGAGGAAGGAGATCCTTTTTGTTCTTGGACGCCTTCAAAGCATTACAGTCTGTTATTACCTTAAATTTTCGGCCATATATGTAATGCCGAAAATGCTTGATTGCCCTTACTACCGCCAAGGTCTCGAGTTCATATGAGTGGTAGCGGCTCTTGGCGTCGGTGGTGCGCTGGCTCATGTACGCGACTGGATGCTGGCGACCCCCAATGGTCTGCACGAGCACCGCCCCGTAGCCGATGCTGCTGGCGTCCGTGTAGAGCTCAATTGGTGCATTTTCCTGAAATAGCATAAGGGTAGGCGCAGTAGACAGGTGTTGTATGATATGATTTCGAGCCTCATCATGCCTTTCGTTCCATTCCCACTTTGCATCTTTCTTGGTAAGTTCATAAAGCGGAACCATTACACGCGAGAAATTGGGAATAAAACGTCTAAAATATCCAGCCAAGCCGTTAAATTGCCTAACTTGTTTGACGGTTTTCGGGATTGGTGCCTTCGTTAAAGCCTCCACCTTTCTTGGGCTAGGACTGACTTGTCCGTCTGCAATAATATTGCCCAAATACTCGATGGAGCGTTTAAAGAAGGCAGTTTTATCAACATTGATCGAAAAACCGGCTTCTTGGAGGGCGATCAAAATACGTTCCATATGGGATAGGCCCTCAGTAAATACCCTACATTTTGATAAAATGTCATCAACATAAACCTGACAAACCTGGTCTACTGAGCTCAGAAGGTGAGCTAGCGCTCTACTTATACAACGCTGATAAACTGACACCGCGTTACTGAGTCCAAACGGCATGGTCAAATATTCATATAGACCATCCGGCGTAACAAACGCTGTTTTCTCAATCGAGTCCTCTGAAATCGGTATTTGATGGAAGCCGGCCGCCATATCTAAAGTCGAGAAATAATAACCCCCCGCCAGTTGATCTATTTGATCCGAAATGATCGGTAAAGGAAAGTGGTCCCTCAGAGTGTTCCTATTTAGTTCGCGGTAATCCACGCACATGCGATCCTTTCCATTTTTCTTTTTAACTAATATTATTGGGCTGGAAAAAGGTGATTTACTTTCGCGGATAATTTTATGCTCAAGTAATTCTTTGACTATTTCTCGAACTTTTTCGCGTTCAACTGGACTCAGTCGGTAAGGCCTACGTTCAACACACTTGCTATCATCTTTTAAGCGTATTTCAAGCTCACCGGTATTGACGCGCGAGTGAGGGTAACCACGAATAAACAAGTGTTCGAACTTGTTCAACAAAATTTTTAATTCATTGATTTGATCGTCATTAGTTAAGTCACAATCTAGATTATCAAACTTTTCACTTTGAGATCGCAGGTGGTAAATAACCGGTTGATGAATCAAGGTTGCGCCCCGAGAGTTCACTATCACGCTTAAATTGTTTTTCTCCACGAGATTCATACCTAACAGAATGTCTGAGCACACTTCGTAGTCCGGCACCACGTGAAATTCAAGTTCTATTCGTAAATTATCGATGACACAAACAGTCGTTAATGTCGATAAAGATATCACCGTAAATTGACCTAATCCTTTCAAGTAACTGACTCGATCAACTCGTTTCCCGGGTAATTTAGCAGCTACAGACTCACGTATTACTGAACATTCGGCTCCACTATCAAAAATCGCGAGTATGTTTAAGTTCCCAGCTACCACGGGCATTGAATTTAATTTAGATATACCTACACAATTGACGTTAGAAACCACTGCGCGTTCTCGCTTATAACATGTTTCATAAGTGTGACCTGTTCTTGAGCAGAACGTGCACGTAGGTTTATTATTTAGATATGCGGTTTTATTATCCTGTTGACGCGGTTGAGAATTATCATTTTTATCACGGTAACGACAGTCACGTGCATCATGACCGGGTTTCTTGCATATCTGACAGAACAACGAGGGTTTATCAAAACGTGATCGCTTAGCGGGACCCGGATGTGCACCCGACGTACCCGGCTGGGAGCGCTTAACGCTTCGTATAGAAGATGCAACCGAAATAAGTTCGGGTACTGACGTGGCCCTGGCATTCAACAGTTCGATTCTCAACCGCTCATCTCCAATGCAACCTATAACTGCTTCAACCGCATCATCATTTGATAACTTATCCTTAGTAATACGCCTCCATAATACCCAAGCTTGTGACAAGAACTGTGCGATGTCTTTGGAATTATCATAATTATGTTCCTTAAAGCGTACAATGTCCCGAGAGTATCGATTCTCCGGTTCAAAAGTTGTTATCAAAACATCACGCAATTCCTGCCACGTGGTGGTGGACACGAGCCAATTGTCAACCCATAACCTTGCGCGACCCTTCAGCAAACTACCAGCTTTCATTCTCACTTCATAATCGCTCAGGCCATAAGTTTCCATGGCTGTGGTCACATGTTGACACCACTCTCTAACCCCAATATTGGTGTCCGGATCGTATGACGGCAAAAACACATCATTTATTTTGATTTTGGGCGTATCCGGTTGTGTCGTGATACGATCGGACACGTGCTTCATCATTTGCAACATCTGAGTGAAAAACTACGTTGGTACCCCGTTAACAGAAGCAGTTAAGTTTTCATTATTCAAGTCAGATGATCGAGCAGAAGTGGGGTGCAATCCCACTTCTGATAACGGAGGACCGGTACCATTCGGATTTTTAGAAATCGTGACGTCAGCTAGGCTGACGTCACCATCAATACCGCTAGTTTCACTCATTGCAAAAATGAATACACAAAACTTATTTTCACACGTTTTAATCTTATTAAAAACTAACACAAGTAAAACCACCTTAAAATCAGAATGAAAATATAAAATTTACTCACAAGATATTCCAGTTAAAACACCAAGTCTTGTCTTCACAATATTCACGATCGAACTGTGGCTTCGCAGCGACCCGCCATTTGAAAATATTAATATGGCGCCATCGTTGCGAAGTCATTACACATCTTTTGTTTACAAATTTCACATAACGTTGATTGAAGTAACCAACTATGATTTGTTAATTAATTTTACTATTTTTAGCACTCGATTTTAACATTGAATTAATTCTGTATTGTTTAAAACATTTACCAAAACATTTACTCAAACATTTTATACGCGCGCCATATTGTTTGCTTGCGACACAGTAGTCAATCGACTATTTCTTAAACAATAAATAAGCAGAAGTTATTTTAAAACTAACGCATATCGCTTATTAATCAAGAAATGAATTTAGTAACATGTATCTTGTTTTTAAACCTAAGTTTAAATAAACCTTTAGTTACGGTTTGCTGTTATAGTAACCGCAAATCATAACACTGCTTTTTTTGTTGAAAAGTAGTAAACTGACTATGATAATCAAATCTAAACTAATTTAAACTTATCTAGTAATTTATAACTAATTAATTTGTACTAAAACTTAATATTATTAAAGTCGACGTTGACTTTGCGCCGACATATATTTTATATCTAAATCTTCACGTGAAGGGTGCGAGTAAGTACGGACATACTTTACTTTTAATTACAGTATTTATTCATTTATTTAATAAAAATAAAACGGCCACATCACACACGTATATTGTACCTCTTTAAGCAAAACGTCAATTAAATAACTATAGATATTTCATCAAAATAACATTACTGCCTAATATATTTTAACTATTAAAATATAATAGTGACATCATATATTTATACATATAAATAAAAAATACAATCAAATTAAAATAAAACATTTAAATTAAATAAAAAAGAAGAAACTACTTTAACCTATACCCACGCGAATGAACTCTTCGCTGGACTTGTGTTGTTGGGGTTAGAATTACCAACATCAGCTACGTTGATGATATGGTTCTGTTGGGTCCATCGGTGAGGGCTATCAGAGAGTTACTTCAAAGGAGTGAAGCGTACGCTGCTGTGCATGGTTTAATTCATAATGTAAAGAAGTGTGAGTACATATATTATGATGGTTCTATGACGTGATTCGAACTCTGATATAATACTCAAAATTAAACAATGCAATGTAAACTACTTTTTTTAGTTTAACCCTTTTTCAAATATTTATCTCTAAATCTTTTTCCTTACTTATCAACATAATACAAGTACCTATTACTAATACTATTTAAAAAATGAATGAAAAATTTTGATCTTGTATGCTTTTTCATTTTCTTTCTCCCTTTTTCTTTATTTCTTAGACACAAACAGTTTCTACCAAAAATAGTAGAGTTATAAGCTTACATGCGTTGATTTTAGTTATTACTGTGACGATCGGGTGTGTGTACCATCACTTGACTACATAATCTCCTCATATTGGTTCTCCTCTAATTCTGCGGCTTCGCGATCGTTAATCGGCTTGAATACGGAGAGAAGATTCACGTAGAATACTGCCGCTGGCTGTAAATAAAGCCACACATAAAAACGGTAAGTCCATATGATTAAAATTGAGGTATCTGTCTGTGATATCCAGTTTTGTTTAAAATGAAATACTTGTGATGAATAACGATTATTGTTGTATAGATTATTAACATGATTTAAAAGACCGTTGCAAACAATTCATTATTTTAGAACAAATTTGATTACCATAAAAAAAGGTTATGAGTGATTCAATCATAAAACATTGACATGCTGCCGCGTACGTATTTTATTTATGTATCATTGTATCATGTATTATTTCATTATCTTCATGTTACACCAACGGTTCAGGCAGCGTACGTCAAAATAGCTCTTAGGGAGAAGGAATTTTTCGGAGGTTCCCTTTAATTATTAAATGTTCAATATTTTGAGCGATCATCCCATTTGTTGTTTTCTTCACCAGGAAGGAAATTTAATGAACCAAAGAACTACATAAAATATTTTAACATAACAGTGTATGTTTTGTAATCAATTAAAACTGCGAAATATTTTTCGCATTCGTTCATATGCTTAGCAGATAGTAATGTTTTCAATGTCTTGTGCCAAAATACGCATATTTAACATCAGTTCCTGTATATTATGTATATTACTGGTTACTAGCTTTTGCCTCCGACTTTTTTCGAATGGGAGGGTTTTTCCGGACAAATACTAATCCCGTGGAAATTCTTCAAATTTAATTAAGTTCTGTATTTGCTTGAAAGGGTAACAAACATCCATACATCCAACCTCACAAACATTCACTCTCAGGTTATCCAACAAAAATGTAATAACTGTAAAACTTACATTAGATCTTGGTGCTGGTATCGGCAGGCTGGAACTTACGCAGCACCATTTTTTTATAGTCTTATAATAAAGTACTAGCAATATTATAAAGACGGCCGCTCCAGCTACAGGTAACAAGTAGTACAACAGAAGGTATCTGCTGCTATTGATTATTATCGGTGTTGCTACTGAAAAGCAATAATCTTATCTTAATTATTTTTTCCTTTTCTTTTTAAAGATAACTAGCAATGTGGGTAGAATTCACATTACTAGCAACTTTGTTAACCCCTCCAACTAAGTTAAATGTGCCTGTGTCTGGAGTGGGTTCACGGCAATAGTGTAATAGGTGGGATTCCAACTCGGGACCTATCGATCTTAATTCCGACACCTTATCCATTAGGCTATTGATGCTTTTTTAAAATTACAATTAAGACACTAAACTGTACAGCCGCTAGTGAGCTTGGTTTTTGGCTTTCAGTCTATACGGATGAAGTAGAGTACTAGTGTATTCCATAGCGTGACTGTCTATCTGATCTCCACAACCCCGTTACTGGACAACACGATACCCTTTGGCAACAATGGCGTCAGATTTCTGGGTTCTCTACAACTCGTAACAACTGTCTGACAAATGTACAAATGTCAGCCGAAACCAACCACAGTTTCCAGCCAGCAACAACCAGTTTTCATTTGCTTCTTAATTATATATCATATTTGTATGTATTTATACTATAAGTATTTATTCATATATATTATTTATGTAGATTTCCATTTTTTATGACACCAGGGTTTTTGTGTTATTAATAATATTATGTACATATTTTTCCAATTTTACTTTTCGCATATATATTGCATCTCCGACGTTATCTCTTCACTACTCATGGTTGACTGGTAGAGAATTCCTACAGCATTAAGTCCGCCTTTGTAATGTGCATAAAGTGTAAATAAATAAATAACCACGTTGCAATCTCAATGTGTTACCATGGTTACCATTACCATTTTTTATCACAGTAACACCCCAACTCAAAATTATAGGAAACATTAAATCAATCTTTACACAAAATTAGTTTTTGTTTATGCGAAACCGGAATATAGTTTGTTCAGAATAAGTAACTGAATAGATTCTAATAATTTTGACACCATGTTATATTTTGACACCAAGTCTTAAGAACGGTTCACAAGCTCGGCACCGGTCAATGCCGACGGTGGAATTCAGTAAAAATCAATTTATACGACGAGCGGTCGACGCTTGGTGACTGGTGACCAGGTTTTAGTACGGACAACCAGATAACATAACAAGCTTATACCTTGGTGATTTTTTATGGTACAGTTTTGAAATTTTGTACATAGATTCTTTACATAAAAAGACCCGTGTTTTGTGTTTCGCATAAACAAAAAGTAATGTTGTATAATATTGCCACACCCTCTTAAAACTCTAAATTGCAAAGAAAAGGTCGCATTACTCACGTATTTACTATAAAAAGTATTCTTTTCTTTACTTACTACCAAAAATTTTTATAATATTTAAAAAATATTATGTAAGTATGTAGTAAGTTATCTATCGGGATTAGAGTCCCCGAGTAACTAAAAAGGATAAAACTAAAGCAATTTTTTTTTATAATAAACTCCCATTATAACTCCCAAGTTATTTGTTTTTTTATAAAAAACAAATAACCTGTAAAAAGGGGAAAACGAAAAATCTTTCTAGGCCCTTTAACCCTTTGACCGCCAACGACGCCTTTAGGCGACACCATTTTTGACGCTTTATATACAGGAAATAAAGTCTATGATTCTTTTAACAGTTTTTTTAATGGTCTCCATACTTCATTAAATTAAAGCAATTAAAATAAATGCTTGTTCTTTGGCGTATAACCTGGAAATTTAAATTTTTCCAGGACCATCTGTAAACTCGTAAAAATGTAGGCCCACCAGACGCCATAGTCGCTTTAAAGTGACACTAGTGATGAGGTTAAAGTCAATATCGATATCACCAATATTTTTTATGTTCCCGCATATTAAGGGAATCTGGGATATTCCCTATAGGGAATCTGAATATCTGGGATATATTACAAAAATGATACGATGTACGATGTATCTGTTTCAGAAATGTACCTATTTTTTGCCGTTGCACAAAATAGACACCTATCTATAGAGGAATTGTAGCGTGTCTAAGTCTCACGAGCCAAAAAAACGCTACGCTTATGAATCTTGGGCCACGCAGAGAAATCATACGATCCTATGTTCGCGCTGAGGTGAGCGGCCGGCGAGCTTACACGTGCCGCGCGCATAGGGTTACCATCTGACCGGATAAAGCCGGTCTAGACCGGCTTTTTACGTGTTAGACCGGACTCCGCCTGGATTTTACGTCAGACCGGATTTTTGTCATACTTGCATGTCCTCCCGCCCGCTCAAGCGACGGGTGCCGCACGCACTGAGCCCAGAAGTCCCGCCCGGAACGCAAGCACACCGCAAGTGCGGGCGCGGGCGCAAAACTATTTGAAGAGTTCTGCCTGCTTAAAAATTTTCTGAACACAAAGCAGAGCGATTTTTATGACGAGCTCGCTGAAAATCAATGGTGTATCTTTTTTAATACAATTAACGACAGCTCAAGAGTTTCAGAATTTCTGAAGATTTGTCAACATTTCTTTAGTATTTTGCCACACAACGCAAATGTGGAGAGAGTCTTTTCTCTCATGACTTCTCAATGGACCAAAGAGAGAAACAAACTTTCAGTGGAGTCAGTGAGAGCCATATTGCTTACGCAATATAACTATAAACACGTGACGTGTGAACATTTTTATTGCGAAATAGCTTTTTGTTTTCGAAAAAACAACTTTTTGCATGCGGTTGCTAGCAACCAAAAATATGGTTCTAAATAATATAAGTAAACTAGCTGACCCGCCATGACTTCGTTCGCGTGGTATCCTACCCCTACCCAACCGATACCACTACCCCTATCTTACCCAAACCCTACACTACCCTACCCTACCCAAACCCTACACTACCCTTCCCTACCAATACCCTACCCCTACCCTACCCTACCCCTATCCTACCCCTACCCTAACCCTACCCTAACCCCTACCCTACCCCTACCTCTACCCTACCCCTACCATACCCCAACCCTACCCCTACCCTACCCCTACCCAACCCCTACCCAACCCCCACCCTACCCCTACACTATCCCTACCCTACCCCTACCCCTACCCTACCCCTACCCTACCCCTACACTACCCCTACCCTACCCCTACGCTACCCCTACCCTACCCCTACCCTACCCTTACCCTACCCCTACACTACCCCTACCCTACACCAACCCTACCCCTACCCTACTCTCCATTTTATTTAGAAAACGTTTGTATAGGAAATAGAAAAGGGCTGTTTTGACGGTTTTCCCGGATTTTTTTTATTTTTTTCATCTTTTAAACCTTCCCTAGACCTCCATGAACATTTCAAAACCAAGATGAATGAACTCGGTTCTTGTGTTCTGGAGTTATAGCGTCAGGAAGGAAAACCCGACTTATTTTTATATAGTAGATAAAAACGTACTTAAATACTATGATTTTTATTTAATACAGGTGCATGACCGGACTTTTTTTTCAAAATCAGGATTTTTAGTCATGTCAGACAGGATTTTGCATTTTTAGGCCTGGTAACCATACGCGCGCACGCACCGTGCGCCTGATATTTGTACCGGCCGAGGCGACGACGGCCTTGAACTACGGAACAACAGCGTGCGCCGAGCCATCGTGGTGAAAGGAATCGATCAGCGAGACACAGTCGTCCTGTACTAGCCTACGAGTCGGTCGCGCCGCGCTTACTTAATTCTACTTATTGCTTTGTCATAGTTTGTAATCATTGTTTAAATTAATATAATTTTTGTTCATGTAATTTAATAATAATCGTTCATTTCATCTTCCTTTCTTCACTCATTCTTTCGCCTTTCGCTACGCTTCCGCTTACACCTAAATACACACCGAACTTTCTCGAAGTTACGGGTTCGATTTCCGACAGTGTAAATTCAACATTCCCACATTGGTGACCCCGACTACCGCGTTACTCAAGACACCAAGAGTCCAGGAGTCCAGGAAAACGTTGGAACCAGGAGAAGGCTGCGCTGGTAGAAGATCCAAGTGCACTTCCAAGAAGCAGACAGAGTCGGTGTATCAAGAGGAGCAGTGATTTCTGTGGTGAAGTTGTTTTATTAACGTCCGTGACTGGGTAAAATATTTTGACTTTGGTCCAAGTCACAAGCGGTGAGCGATTTGAATTTTTTAATTTTATTTTTGCAAAACACTAATTATGTCTGACACTGAGAATTATGCTGATGCTAAAGAGGCTGCTGGCACTGTCTCTGAAGAGGTATCAAAGGTTGGATTGCCACCCCGCTGCCACATTTTGCCCGGAGGAGCCAGCATTGTGGTTTGCACAGCTTGAGACCACAGCAACCACCACAGAATCACCCGCACTGTTTTTACCACTACAGCTACGGAGACAAGGCCCAAAAATGCAAGCAGCCCTGCACGTTCGAGTCGGAAAACAGGAAGGGCAGTCACAAGTAGCGGCTTGCGACTGCCCCACTTCTTCAGTTATCTGCTAATACTACTACCTACTACTATCTACTACTATCGCGCGTTGAGGAGGTATCTGCTGCCATGGATTTCAAAAACCTTGCAAAACTTCAGGACGAGGATCCAGAACTGCAAGGCTTGCTTCTCAATGGGACTACGCTAAGATTAAAGAGGATACAATCTACCTGCAGTGCAACATTTTGTGTGGCCAGGGATACGCAAAGATTGTAGAGAGTGGGCAAGGCAATGTCTGCATTGCCAGGCGTGCAAAGTGACACGCCACACCAAATCTCCTCGTTCCTCATACCTTACTCCTTCCTCTCGTTTCTCTCACATTCACCTCGACATTATAGGACCTTTAACCCCTTCGTCTGATTACAGATACTGCCTCACCGTCATTGACAGGTTTACGCGATGGCCTGAGGCGTACCCCTTAAGAGACATCACGGCGGAGAGCTGCGCTGCTGCTCTGGTGACCGGTTGGATAGCCAAGTTCGGCTGTCCGGCAAAGGTGACTACTGACTGTGGTCGCCAATTCGAGAGTCACCTCTTCAAGGCTCTCACTGCCTTGGTTGGCGCACACCACTTCCGCACCACCGCCTACTACCCTGCTGCAAACGGCATCATAGAACGCCTGCATCGGCAGCTGAAGGCGGCCATCATGTGCCACACCTCTTCGCAGTGGACTGAAGCGCTTCCACTGGTACTTCTCGGCATGCGTAACTCTTGGAAGGAAGACATCCAAGCTACGCCGGCCGAGCTCGTCTACGGAGAGCCACTTCATCTACCTGGCCAGTTCCTATCTTCGAGGGAAGACTACACAGCGGCTGACGTCACCCAGTACGCGAATCGGTTACGAAATCACATAGCCAGACTGACTTCAAGACCTACTACGTGGCACACTACATCGCCCTTCTACGATCCTCGAGACCTGCACTCATCCTCGCACGTCTTCCTCCGGAGAGACTACGTCCGCAGCTCACTGGAACCACCTTATGCTGGTTTCTATAAGGTTCTACAGAGAAATGCAAAGTACTTCACGATCGAGATGCAAGGGAAGCCTAACGATGTTTCCGTCGATCGATTCAAGGCGGCCTACGTGGTACGTGAGGATAACAAGGTTCCGGCTGAAAAACCACCAATTCCGACGCCATCAACCACTGCCGCCACTACCACAATAGGCAAGCAGAGAACGAAAAGCGGGCGGCGAGTAAGATTCCCCGATTTTTATCGACCGTAAGCAACGGTCTGGCCGGGGGGAACTTGTAGCGTGTCTAAGTCTCACGAGCCACAAAAACGCTACGCTTATGAATCTTGGGCCACGCAGAGAAATCATACGATCCTTTGTTCGCGCTGAGGTGAGCGGCCGGCGAGCTTACACATGCCGCGCGCACGCACCGTGCGCCTGATATTTGTACCGGCCGAGGCGACGACAGCCTTGAACTACGGAACAACAGCGTGCGCCGAGCGTCATCATCAAACAACTTCATCAAAAAACCTGTATTTGTATTTTTATGATGAACATTGATGCGTCGGAGAAAAAGTGAAGAAAACAGCGAACAAAAACTCGTAAGTCTACTTCTCGTACTCGCTATGGAAACAGCTGTTATTAAACTGCCATGATCAGTATAATTTGAACTTGAAACAAGATATTTATTGTAAAAAGAAAATGACACAATGTTTCTTCCTCTACGCTTGTACCATGTAAGACAAAGCAACTTCTAATAACTATATACTTACTTGATGCGGGGGCAATTGTAGAAGCTACGGAGGCAATAGTCGAATACAGAAATCTCTCTCGAAATATCACTCTGGTTTCATAACCATAATAACGATGTTGCCAACATGTTATTTCAGAATTTTCATGTTTTCGAAATGTTTTAAATATAAAGCATTCCGTTTTGCCACAATCAATCTTGAAATCTGGAAAAAAAGATGGTATATAGCCATTACATTCAATGGAGTATGCGATGGAATTGCATAATCTTATTCCCCCGAGCAAGCTCATTCTATACAACGTGTTATTTAAAGGGTATATACATACCAAGTGCACGGCTTCTTTGGATAATAACAAACGATATAGCAAGGGTTTTGTAATCCTATGTCTTCATGTGTGGAGCTTATTAGAAATTTCAATACATTGATACCAGTGACCGAATTTTTGAAATTAAGAAGAACGAAGAGAATTGTCGTTTTATTGGCAAGTGACGTGGAAAGTGATAACCCTCATAGTGATGTGACACGTTTGTTATTATTGGTATTCAAGAAACATATGAAACAGACAATTTGGGGTCTATTTTGTGAGTCACTTATTTTGAGCTGAAACTTTGCATAGAGACTCCATACCAGATGTTGTCTTCAGTCCTTTTGGATAGATATGGGGTTTCCGTTACAGGTTGTATACGGTCTACAAGACAAACGGTGATGCGCCATCGTTACATGGTGGACATCTCACCCATATGTACAAAACATTTTGGGACTAATTTAATTGCTCCAACAGCTAAGGAGTAGAAATCCCTGATGGAGTCTTGTGTTACTATTTAAGCTAGTTTTATTTAGTAGCATTTATAGTGAATAGGCTACTTTTAGGTAAGTGTGATTCATCTTTCTGCCCAAGCATCGCTTCCCATTAGATGATTTTTATATGTTCTATTGCGAGCCTAAAATTAGTAAATAAAATGAACAGCTAAATGCTATTAGTTTTATACGTGAGTGAAGCCAGGTTAGCATGAATAATCCAACCTTATTTTTGATTGAATATTTTTATTATTTAGAAGTATTTTATATATTTTTATTAATTAAATTTTATTATTTTTCTATTACTTACTGAAAAACTTACCACGCGAACAGAGTCACGAGCAACTGCTAGTAATAATATAATTATTTATTTATTTCGGACAAGATCCATAAAGTGTTAGTAACAATTTTCTTACGGCCTATGTTAGTAAATAGTACAAAGCAATAAAAATTATAATAGGAATGATAATATCTATTTCCCCGTAATGATCCCGACCCAGTGTGCCTGTTTTACGGGATGCAATCATTTTCAAAATGTTGTTTTCAAAACGCATTCTCTGAAAGAGTGACGCCACTTTGTTGCGCATTATAGCGTGATAGCTATCAACACGCGCATTTGCGAACATTGATGACGCACTGCATCGCCACGGCAACCCCAATAACATCCTGAATGCATATTGCACACGCAGAACGTTGTTGGCTCGTTGCGTATACCGGACCCACAAGCCGCTTGAGTAAAAAGATTGACAAAATGCTTTGAATAAAGTTATCTTTACTTCTTCAGTACATCGAGCAAACCTGCGGGCCAGCATATTGCTCCTTACCGCCAACGCTTTGCGTTCCCTCTCTATATCTGGGTCATCTTTTAAGTCCTCCGTGACTAGATGGCCCAGATATTGTAACGTTTAAAAAAGTTATAATTATGGAAAAGCAATATACTGGCGCCATTTACCGATGCGTATGTGTATACAGTATTAGAATTTGAGTTAATGAATATATTTAAACATAATAATAAATAAAAATTAAATTAATGGTGTTCTCCTTATGCATAGAATGTGTGAAAATAATTTAGTAAGATTCTATGCTAAGGTGACCCAATTAGTAATTGTCTATTGTCTTGATCAGAGACAATTAGTCGCTGTCAAATCACAGGGTCTTTCTTTTTCTTCTGGTCTCTGACGAGCAACATCACAAGCTTTTAAGAGATATAGAGATTTTCTTTGGCGTGATAGCCCATTAATAATGACGAAAGAAAGGCAGGGGACTCGAGTTAAATATAAAATCCATGTATGGGTTAACCGGAATAAGTACGGTCGCATATTATACTTAATTAATAGGATTTAAACTTAATTAAGAAGAAATGATCATGTTATGAAGATATATAAAGGAAGTTCTTCAACAAATGCGTTGTAGAACATAAGGTGCGATTTGGTTACGAACAAAACAATGCCACGTTTTGATTAGACCCACCACACAGATGCGGTACTGCTGGCGGAGCCCGTGCCATGATTTAATCAACTGAAATCTATTGTTCAAAGGTAATTAAGAAACCCAAGACTGGAAGTGTATTTAATTATTTAACTTAAACTGTGAAATTTAGAAGTAAAGAAACAACCAACACGTGTCTGAAGAACGTTAATTATATTTAGTGATATGACCAACCAAACTTGTCTAGTGTTTTATTTCTAATGTAATCTCATCATGCGCAAGAACTCAGCCCATAAGCCTTATCTACAGAAATCTACCCTTGGTTAGCTGGTGTGTAGGAAATGATCTTACAATACTTAAAGCTCTGCACAATCTTTAGGGCCGTCCCATCGATCATGACCGGAGGCACCGCCTGAGGTCTCTGTTTTCTAGCCTTAAAAACTAGTACCTCACTTTTTCTATTGATTATTGTTTTGTAAGATTAATTATATTAATTATTTGAATTGTCATCATTTGCTCAACCTTTCCCAAATATATTAAGATTGGCTTCAATTCTACCTGGATGCAGCTGAGTATTAGTGTTTTAAGCCTGCAATACATGTTGGCCAAGCTTAGACCAACGCGAGCCTAGACAAATTAACACAAGACAAGCGTTACTGTCTAGACGTTTGGCAAGTTTGAAGGAAGCCAATGCAAATGGCCAATATAGACGAGTTTTGAGGAGACATGTTGGCCGCTGTCAGTTTTTATCTCTGCACTTAATCTATGCACTTTTACTAGTTAATACATCGAAGTGAACGGCCAAGTCACATAAAATCTAAATATATTAATAAAGAAATCGCAGTAAAGATCCTTAGACTTGGCTTCGCTTTGCTTAGAGATTCCATTAGTTTTTATAGAGAAACTAGCCAAATCTCGCCTAAGCTGCTTGCTTAGGCGAGATTTGGCTCGTTTTTTACAGGATGTTTTTGGTGGGATTTCACTTCTTTTTGCAGAAAGCTATTTTTTACTTGATTAGTTTCTTAATTATACCTTTCATTATTTTAGGTTTTCTTATTAGAATAGTTTTTTTTCTTTTTTGGTGTAGTTTTTTTTTATCAGTAATCTTTCTTTTCTTTTTTCCGGTTCCGATACTTGTACATTGGCTATAAGCTTTCGTATTCCCATATTCATTTATAATAAGGGGCTCGTCACATTGAATAACTTTTGTCAAGGCGCATTTCCATATCTCCCATAGTTCAGCTGAGCTCTGAGGGTTCTTCATCAGATACTTCAGACCTTCAATTTTTTATACATATCAGTAGAAGGGACTCGTCACTCTGAATAACTTTTGTCAAGGCGCATTTCCATATCTCCCATAGTTCAGCTGAGCTCTTAGGGTTCTTCATCAGATACTTCAGACCTTCGATTTTTTATACACATCAGTAGAAAGGACTCTTCACACTGAATAACTTTTGTCAAGGTGCATTTCCATATCTCCCATAGTTCAGCTGAGCTCTTAGGGTTCTTCATCAGATACTTCAGACCTTCAATTTTTTTTAATTTCAAAAGAATGGGCTAACTACGCTCAATAAACTTTGTGAACATAGCATGTCGATAATTTCAATAGTTTGGCTGGTCTGTTACAGTTTCTCCTCAGGGTCATAAGGTACTCCAGATCTTCCATGATCCTAGTTTTGATAGTTTTCCCTTCATATAAGCACTAAACCCTACCTCTATGCCAAATTTCAGCTCTCTAGGTTTATGGGAAGTACTAGTTCTATTTTGATGATCAGTAAGTCTATATATGTCGAAATAGTACAACTTTGCTTTTGCATAACTTAGGAAATAAACAAGCTACAACCATGCAATTTTTTGGTTAAGTGTATGCTGGTAGATTACTAGATAGCGATAATTTCAGCGTTCTAAATTTATCCAGAGGTCCCCAAATAGGGGCCTGAAAATACGCCGAAATGGTTCCAGAAAAGGATGTTACGGCAGTGTTTGCTTTGCGCTCGACTTGGCCGATTGGTCTCAGATTGGCCGAGCGCGCGCGAGCACCTTTGATTTGTGCAGAAAGGCCATGCGCGCACTGCGTTGCGTTTTGGAAACGCAAAATCTGTGGAGTATGGAGTGTCATAGAAGTGCGCGCACTGCGGTGGAATAAACGCGTGCGGTAGAGTCACCGGTGGCCCCTCGCTGCAAAGTTGCGGTGAGTCTACCGCAAACATTTTGTATCGCATAGGAATGTATGTACTACCGCGCACTGCGGTGAAAGAAACGCACGTTTTGTCTGATAATGTTGCCATACATACAGATTTCTTTGTATTTATACATATTTTTGATGTGTGATACAGATTAGCACTCGATACAGATTTTTATACAAATTTCACACTGTATTGATCAAAGTGACTGTTAAAACTAAAACAGAACTTAGCAAAATAAATTACCTAGATACCGCATTTATTACGTTACACACACCATTGTATGGTTCTATTCTTTATGGTTGCTTTTTTTTTTTTTTCATATACAACGTTAATTTAAACATTCAAATTATTTTTTTTTATTGATAATAGTATTTGTATTATGGAGAAAATTCCATATTTTGTGATGATGCCGCCAAAAAAACGATTTCCAAGCGCTTACATTGCAAGTACTACGTCAATAGATACCTACGTTAAAATAATGTACTACGGAAATGTATATATCATAAGAAGGCCTACGTCCGCGATAGCATATATATCTATCTCATATGGTTGACTCACAGTAACCATTTATATCTCTAAATAATTAATTTAAAATATTACTCTATTTGCAAAAGGTAATTTCTCCTAATAAATACTAATCTTTATCCAAATAAGTATACTATTATTTACCTTGGTCATTTAATGTAGATCAAAAATTGCCCTTTACGTTTTTCATTTAAATGTTTAGAAGTTATCACAGATTTAAAATTACGCAGCCAAGAAATTCATTGCAGCGAAACGGCTGGCACAGGTCTGATTCAAGATGAAACTTTTTTATATATATATTTTAAATTAAATGATAGCTAAACGTACTTTTTGTAATGATGTCGTTTGTCGAAGAAAACAATTGTCAAGGACCCCGTGCAAAGCCAGGCCAGGCCGCTAGTACATACATAGGTATTTTTCGTAAATGTAAACTAGATAAGGCCGGTTTTTCCCTAAGAAAAACTTTATTGGATAATTATCTTACAAAAACTTAGTAAGTTGCTTTGTAATTTATCTAGCTCCAATAGCCAAAATGACAATTTTTGCATCACTCTGGGTTTTTAGATTAATATTAAATTAAATAAAAGTTTGTACCTATGATATTAATTATTTACGTATTTTACGTATGTGCGACACTACGAATGCGAGAGCCTTGGATAGCACACAACAATCTTTGACGGATTTCCTGAGCACAGCAAATTAACGATGTTTATAAAAAATTAAAAATAACTATTAAGAATAGAATCATACAATGGTGTGTGTAACGCAGAGAGTATTTATCAAATCAGTGGTGTAATGTAATAAATGCGGTATCTAGGTAATTTTTTTTTTTATTTTGCGATCTCAGGGCAGTATGGAGGGAACGACTTTCGCAACCGACGGCCGGGCACGCCGCAATTGCGGCGGTAAGACCCCTCTTTGAGGAGTGGCTAGATCGGCGTCACGGCGTCCTGACCTACCGCATGACGCAGGTCCTCACCGGACACGGAAGTTTCGGGAGGTACCTGTGTCTGATGGGAAAGGAGGAAACGCCTGGGTGTCACCACTGTGAGGGTCGCCCTGAGGACACCGTAGAGCACACGGTGCAAGACTGCCCCGCCTGGGCAGAGCACCGACGTGTCCTCACGGCGGCGATAGGCGGAGACCTCTCGCGCCCGGCATTGGTCGAGGCCATGCTGCGGGGCGAGAGGGAGTGGGAAGCGGTCGCCTCCTTCTGCGAAGCAGTCATGCTTTCGAAGGAGGAGGCGGGCTGCGTGAGGGAGAGGATGGCGTCCTCCCTCCAGCCCAGCCGCAGTGGTAGACGCCCACGGCGTCTGACGTCGGCCGACGATCTCCGGCCACCGTAGGCGCGGGCATGCGGACAGCGAGTAAAGGGCAACTCGCTGTCCGACCATGGACCATGCCCGGGTCGACGGCGCGTCGTGTTCCACGCGCGCCTCAAAGAGCGTCAGCAACATGACGAGGCCCCCTCTGCAGAGGGCCGAAGCCTGCCGGGGTCGTGGGACTCATCCCGTTACCGTGGCCCCGGTATGTAAAGGGTTATTGAAGGAACACCGTGGATTTTAGTCAGTAAAAGTCTGACAGTCCCTCCCACCCTGCCCTGGAGTGGGAGGACTTATTTGATAATTTTACCACGTTAAGAAAAAAAAAAAAAAGGTAATTTATTTTGCCAAGTTCTGTCTTTAGTCGTAACAGTTAATTTTATCAATACAGTGTGAAATTTGTATATAAAAATACTTATTGATTATTGATTCGTAAAAATTAAAAATAACTAAACATAATAGAATCATACAATGGTGTGTGTAACGTAGGTAATAAATGCGGTATCTAGGTAATTTATTTTGCCAAGTTCTGTCTTTAGTTGAAACAGTTAATTTTATCAATACAGTGTGAAATTTGATAAAAATCTGTATCGAGTGTTAATCTGAATCACACACCGAAAATATGTATAAATACGAAGAAATCTGTGTGTATGGCAACATTGTCAGACAAAAGGTGCGTTTTTCTCGCCGCAGTGCGCGCACCTGAGATAGCGGTTATTCTACCAGTGCGGTAGAACTACCGTAATTGCGGCCACCGCAAGGCAGTGCGCGCACGGCCAAAAACCGACACCGCTCCGAAGTGAGGCAAGTGATCGCGAGCGACTGCAAGTTGTGACAAGCTACGTCAAATGAGGTCTATACACGTTGGCGCTTGTCTATACTCAACCAACTAGGCAAGTGACACCGAGCGATAGCAAGACAAGGCAAATATATCGTCTACACGTTGGTATTGGCCTTCACTCGACAACGCTCGGCCAACATGTCGCACCTTTAAAGTAAAACCGTTACTAAACGAAAATTTTTACGAATCGAGTTATTTATACCATCAATCTAAAATATACGTAAACTACAGGTTAAACTTATAATTATTCCAAAATAAACTTATGTAATTATTCCAAAATATCGTCTTTTTCGCCATCTAGCGTTAAATCATATCGTTACCAAACAAAATAGGTACCTATAAATCTAAAAATTATTTATTGTAAGTAAATAAAGAAAAACTATTCTGAAGCACATGTATACAGTAAACAAATATCTATCATATAAACTCATAAGAAATCATAAAGTACTTGTACTTAGACTTACCTAGACTAAATTAAGATACTGAACCGTTTCAAATATTGGCTCTCCTGTAAAATTTGATAATTTCGTATAGTAACGGTTTTACTTTAAAGATGCGATGTATTGCAGGCTTTACATTCAGTCCATAAAGTATCGGGAATGTATGATTTGTTTATGTCTCCAATTTTAAGTTTTTGATGTTTTGTTTTGGTGTTAGATTCTTTTGTTTTTTTTTTCGTTTGTCTATTTTGGCGAGAAGTTTGAGTTGCATCTGTAATTTAGATTAAATATACAGTACTATCACTAGTTACATCTATTGAGTGTATTTTGCGAATTTCATAATGGACAAAAACATCGAAAAAATAGTTTATCTTAAATTTTAATAGTGATACCAGACATGGCTCCAGCTGACTTCCTTCTTTTTAGGGTTCCGTAGCCGATTGACAAATAGCGGAACCCTTATCGTTTCGTCATGTCTGTCTGTCTGTCCATCCATCCGTATGTCACAGCCATTTTATTCCGAAACTATTAAGACTATACACATTAAACTTGGTAGGTAGATGTTGTTGTTGGTTGTTGTTGGTCTAGTGGTCAGTGGCCCTGACTGCTATGCGCAAGGTCGTGGGTTCGATTCCCACCGAGGACAAATGTTTGTGTGATGAGCACGATCATTGGTTCTTTGTCTGGGTGTAATTTATCTATAATATGTATGTAATTAGAAATATATATGTATGTTTATCAGTTATCCAGTACTCATAGCACAAGCTCTGCTTAGTTTGGGACTAGATGGCGTTGTGTGAAAGTTGTGGAATATTATTATATTACTATTCTGTGAACCGCTTTCCGATTTTAAGAAAAACATTAAAAATATTTAAAATTGAATACTGAAAATGTTTTTTTTTCATGAAACCTATGTGTAAGTGGTATTTATAGACCGGTCTTTAAAAATGACATTGAGGTTTCTAATACCACTTTTTCATAAAGTTCATCGTTTAAAAGGTATACGCTTCCAAAGTGGTAAAATGTGTGTCTTTAATAAAACAATTATTATAGGAGTTAAAGGAGGGGCCTTTAACTCCTATAATAATGGAGGGAAAAATCTAAAAATAAAATATGTAAGTACATATATAACTTGTTTATGAGATTAAATAATAATAATCAGTGTCAGTGTAAATATTTTGTTTAGGTGTTTATGTAGGTTGATAAGTACCCCAACGAGCACAGATGAAATAGCAGCCTATTTTGTTACTTTGGGCTGTAAAATAGTGGTTTAAGGGTTCAAAAAGCAGTTCAATGTTGCATATCTGCATCCGTAAACGTCTATAGCTATAAAAGTTACTTAAGGTGCTATAAGCTGAATCAAATACTACCCTAGCCTTCACAGTAGTCCACGGTAGAACTCATTTACCACTTACACCTTTATATGAGAGTTACGAAGGTCATTCTGCCACTCACAGCTGCACAGTGATTTCCATTGTAACTTTTATAGGTTATAGTTATAGTAACCACTACTATACTACTATAAGTTTAATTATAGAAATAATAGAAACTCTTATGCATACTAT
The DNA here is from genome assembly GCA_943138885.2 of Tholera decimalis. Taxonomy (NCBI): domain Eukaryota; kingdom Metazoa; phylum Arthropoda; class Insecta; order Lepidoptera; family Noctuidae; genus Tholera; species Tholera decimalis. The sequence continues at coordinate 10,106,106 of OW964576.2, forward strand.
AGTTACAAAAAAATCATCAGTGTAACTAAGGCCTTTAGTAGCAATAGTCATTCCTTGCAGGCTCAATCCATTCGCCATTTTACAGCCGCTTTTGTAACTATTATAAACATTTAATAAAAATGGATGCTATACGAATAAGTACGTAACTAGATCTTATAACCTCAAAAACAGGAAAATAGGAGCTTTTTGTGGCTGTGAGTTGCACTAGGGGAACAAAAATCACTGGAAGCGTTAGAAGGGTGAAAATTAGCGCTATGATTCTCAAAAGGGAGTTATTAGAGCTAAAACTGCAGGTTATGACTACATTACAATGACGCCATGATTTTTTAAGAAAACTTATAATTCACTTGCAAAATTGAGTTGATATACATTGGTTTTTCAGTTAAATGTGCATTAAATGTACCGGTAAACAATCGGCCACTTGCGAATAGTAAGTTATCGACACGTAAAAATACGGAAATAAAATTTATTCTGTATAACAAATAAAAAATATCACATATATTTTGTTAATTTTTTAAATATCATAAAAGCGCGTTAAAATTACTCGAAAATTATCTTATACAACGTGTAACGGAAACCCCATATCTATCCAAAAGGGCTGAAGACAACATCTGGTATGGAGTCTCTATGCACATTTTCAGCACAAAATAACTGACTCAAAGAATTGATACCAAATTATTGGTTTCATATATTTCTTGAATACCAATCATAACAAACGTGTCACAGCACTACTAGGGTCAATAACTTTCCACGTCACTTGCCAATAACACGATAATTCTTTTCGTTCTTCTTAATTTGAAAAATTCGGTCTCTAGTATCAGTGTATTGGAATTTGTAATAAGTTCTACACACGTAGACTTAGGATTACAAAACCCTTGCCATATCGTTTGTTATTATCCAAAGAAGCCATGCACTTGATATGTATATACCCTTTAAATTACACGTTGTATATCTACAGTAAACTGGACAGCGTTTTAAGTATCTTTATATATCTTGCTAATACAGAATACAAACTTTTACTTCTTTTTGTTTTATTTTCATGATGGTGACGAAAACACTTTACCAAAATATTACAAATAATGTCAACTGAAGATATACAATAAAGAACTATAATCAATTCATTCGTTCAAAGTAGTTCAAAATCATTCAATAGTAGCGCTACGAGAGCTTTAGTATAGCGTTAATAAATCATGATAGCTATTAAGGAACCTTTATGCAACCGTTGTGCAGGTTAAATGGAACTTTAGGTTGCATGAAATGGCGCCCAAATAGCGCTAAAGCGGCTGCTTTAAGTCTGTAGTAGACGCTCTAGCGCTTACGTCTATTACCATAAGTAATAATCGGATACGCTCGAAAGCCCTAATGCAGCCCATTTGTACTAGTTGGGACATATCAAATCAGAATGACATACGACGCGAACAAGATAATCTAAGAACCAACACCTAAAATCCATAATGATAGTTCTTAATTATTTTCAATAGAACAAATATATTAGATTATCGTATTATAGTGTAGGAGTTAGCCTGTTGATTTGTATGTAACAGTTATTTAATATACTTAGTGACCGAATTATAAGGTATTAGAAGCGTAAAAAAGTTAAATTTGGATTGCAATCCGTGTTTAACCTCTCAAGGACCGCCATTATTCACGTCAACCATCCGTCAAGCACCGCGGGCGGGCTCTTATCGTAAGAGTAATCTGACCCCGGTCACAAAAGATTTTAAGACTTATCTTTACTACAAATACAGTTTTAAGTCGGTCGGGGTTTGGTGGCACAAATTTGTGCCAGCGGGGCTCAACTGATACTTGTTTACTGGCACGTTTTTGTGCCGCTGGAGCTCTAGAGGTTAAACAGGTAAACACTGCACAGTACCTTTTTACCTTTTTTTTATAATTCTCCATTTTTATAGTATGATCGCGATCGCGAAGTAGTGTTGACGAACAAAACTCGCGCGTGAGTCCCTTATGGACTAGGCCCACCGACGTGGCCGCCGCATGTACTTGCGTTTTCGATACCTACACGCAGAGTGAGACAGCAGACAGGTCTGCTAGTACCCCGGAGTTTAGAAGTTGGCGGTGTCACGGTGTGATACCACCGTGGCTCGGAAAGCACGTTACGCCGTTGGTCCTGGGCCAGATCTTACTTCGTTCGTGTCAGATTGCTGTCTCATCGGATTATGAGAGTAAAGGAACAGAGTACAGCTGTAACTGCGTACATAATTATGTTGTAATATCTCCCGGCAAAATGACAAAATGTTAGTTATTCATCTATTTTATTGCCTTCAAAGTCCTTTAAAAGAGATACACTAACGCCAACGATATTCCACATTACCAGTGAACAGCGATGCGCACGAATTTCTGGATCCCATATTTTAGTTTATTTTTAGATGAATATATGTAGTTTAGGGTTTTTATTTAAGTGTTTAAAGTGTTAATGTTAAATCTAATAAAATTACCTGGTGCATATATTTATCAGACAATATTTCGCCAACGAATAATCAAAAAATCCAAATATTTTTAAACGCTTTTTCGGGAATTCAGTTCAGTTCTTGCCGTGAATTCTCCTTTATGTCTTCTTCTGAATGAAAACGGAGTGGTTATTTGAGTTTAGAAAAAAATTGGCCAAGTACGAGTCAGACTCGCCCATGAAAGGTTCTGTAATAACTACTACAAATGACTTTGTTTTTCATAGTATTTGTATGAATTACAAAGTTATATTTGCGGTTTTAGAAAATACTCTGTATCTCAAAAACTGCTGACCCGATCTCGTTCAAACTAATTTTTCTTGAAAGATTACATTAAGATCTACAGCATATATTTTTTAAAAATTTTCACTACATTATTATACAAGTTAGAGGGGGCGGGGGCACATTTTACCACTTTGGAAGCGTATATCTTTAAAACGATTCACTTTATGGAAAAGTCGTCCTATATATACCACGTGTCTATATACCTATACCACACACGCATTGGTTTCATGAAAAAAAAAATCATTTTCAGTTCCATGTATGAAGAGTCCCTTTTATTTTAAATATTTTTTAATCTTTTTCTTAAAATCGGAAAGCGGTTCACAGAATAGATCTACCTACCAAATTTCACATGTAGGTATAGTCCTAATAGTTTCGGAATAAAATGGCTGTGACATACGGACGGACAGACAGACAGACAGACGGACAGACATGACGAAACTATAAGGGTTCCGTTTTTTGCCATTCGGCTACGACTATTTTTTTCGTCTATAATTATGTGCGGGTTGCAAGGTCGTAGGCAATATTAAAGCACTGTTTGGTTTTTATGTTAATGAGTTTATTAAAGGTTCTACAAGTTTAATGTTAAAAGTTTTAAAGTAAAATGTTAGATATGTTACAATGTAACGTTAAAATGTTATATTATGTTAATGTTGTGAATGCACCCGGTCCGTATGGTCTCTGGTAATGCACTGAAGCGTAGCAGTTTACGACAATTGTCACTTAGATACAGTTGTTGGAAACTGCTGCGTTAGCATGTGTTCGGTTGCTTAAACCAAACAAATTATCTAAATGTAATGCATCAGAATATAGCAGGGTTAATTAATAAAGCCGATATGCTCACAGTGCAGTTAGCGGAACTTACTAAGTTAAATAAGACCATTGTTGTTTTGTGTGTGATTGGTACATAATATGGTACTAGGCGATGAAATTATGCTCACGTTACCGAATTATAAATTGGCTGACTGTTTCTATAGAGATAAAGGCTTTCCTTTATCTCTATAGAAACAGTCAGCCAATTTATACCAAAATACAAGCGCCACCCTTTGGTGGCGCTTGTATTTTGGTAATAAATATTTATGACTTTAAAGTATTAACAGAAATTAAAAAGCTATCTAAAATAAATATTATTGAATGCTATGGTATAGAACTCACTCAAAATAATGTTATGATCGTTTGTATGTACATGGTGTCCAAAAATTTGAAAATTTGTTCTCCCTTATTGCATGTGGGAAAACTACTAAAACTGTGATCATTTGTGGGGATTACAATATAAATATGTTAAAAAATGATCAAGTTACTAAAACATTTATAAATATAATTCACGGGTTTAATCTGAAAATACTTACTAACCAACCAACTCACTTGTCTAGCATTACCTGTATAGACAATTTATTGAATAATGCTCGTGTTAATAACGGAGAATTAATTATAGTAATTGAGACTGCACTATCGGACCACACTGCGCAGATATTAAAATGCAATATTAAAAAAAAGGTGCAATAAATTCGTGGAAAACTCAAATAAGAAATTATTCCTCTGACTATATAGAAAAGTTTATCGAATGCGCAACGCAAGCTTAAGATTTAGTGAGGTTTATGAAGTAACTGATCCAAATTTAGTATACGATAACTTTGTAGGGGTATTTAAAGCTTTTTACGACCTATGCTTTCCTGTGAAAGTAGTAACAAAAACTATTAAAAAAAAGCAAAAATGGTTATCAAACGGTATAAAAGTATGCAGCAAAATAAAATGTAAACTGTTGTGGCAATATCGTAATACAAAGAATGAGAAGAATAAAACATTATACACTTCATATACAGCTCGATATAAAAGAATTATAAGATTTGACTAAGTTTGTACACAATAATCATTACCTTAAGACATCTAATAATAAAAGTAAAGCCACTTGGAAAATAATTAATGACAACAAGGTAGATTTCCCTAATGAACCACCGACTAAAATTATTCACGATAATAAAGAAATAATAAAAACTAAAGACATATGCAACGCATTCAATGATTTTTACATTGATCAATATTACGTCGAGCTACAATAGGAAACCACCACAAATAGACAGAGTAAAAGATTCAATGTTTTTAAAGCCAACTTCTCCAGAAGAGGTGTCGAGAACGGTTGAGTCTCTAAGAAATACTAAAAGTACAGGAAACGATGATATTACAACAAACGTAATAAATACGTCAATCATATTATTTGTCACCCACTTTCTTATATAGTCAATTTATGTTTTGAAAAAGGGGTATTCCCAGATAAACTTAAAGTATCTATTATTAAGCCGTTGTATAAGAAAGGGGATAAAACTTAAATTAAAAATTATCGGCCAGTTGCATTAATACCGATATTTTATGAGAAGATAATACACAACCGAATGTACAAATTTTTAGAAAGTAAGAATGTTCTGGTGAGTGAACAAAATGGGTTTAGAAAATATTAGTCTATAAATATTGCTATTTATGATTTTCTTAAACATCTGTCTTAAACATCAACAAAATGTCAAGTGTGGACAACACATTACCCATTTGCGCCTTATATATGGACATGATGAACGCTTTTGTTCACGTCGATCATGCCATACTCATCGACAAATTAGAAAGATATGGAATACGTGGCAATGGTCTAGAGCTTATCACATCATATTTAAGTAATCGGCAACAATACACGAAAATATAAAATATAAATATTAAAACTAAACGTGAAATTAAATATCAATCAAAGCCTAGAACGGTGAAGTACGGTATACCTCAGGGGAGCGTATTAGGGTCTCCCCTTTTCTGGTATACATAAATGATCTCCCAAAATGCATTGATCACCCAACAGTATTATTTGCCGATGATAGTACAATTGTGATAAAAAAAAGATAAATCGTTAAAAATACGTTTAATGTATGTTCAAAAGAAAACTGAAAGAATTTTTAATTAATAAATGTTATGAGTTTATGGAGGATATTGTTGACATTTAATATACATAATTAGTTGTTTAATGTGTTATGTAGACATCTGTAATTGTATCTTAGTATGTAAGTTATTATAATTAAAAATTGAAATTAATGTATTTTTTTTTTTGTTTTATGACGGGATCAATCCCATAACTTTATTTTTATTTTATTTTTACTAATAATACCGTTTTAAGTACCATAAATTATGCAATAAAGTATGTGAAAATAGTTTGTTATTGACATACCTAATATATTGACTGATTTTATTTTAATAATTTAACTTCCTAAATAATAATGATTGCATGCCTAAGATAAGGCAGATTGTACAAGGATCTTATAAGGTAGAAGAAGGTACTTATAATCTATGCAAATAAATTTACTTTACTTTATAGTAAGATAAAATATGAGACACCACCGACTAGTCAAAAGTGTCGATTTCTGTGATTGACTTTGTTTTATTTCTCTTTTTTCCGGGTGTTCTAAAGACAATGAGGAATTCGGAATGTCTGCCTTCCTTAACTATACGTCTAACTGTCCTTTCTGTCGTTTTAGTAGCTTCTGAAGTCCGTTTCACGGTCTTTTTTTCATTTTGAGCTTCTTTTTCCATGTAACAGTACACATCGTATACCAATTTTCTGGCATGCCTGCGTGTAACGGTATTTGGTCCTGGCATTGTAATCAACGTAATACAAACTAAAACAATAACAATAACTCGTAACAAAAACTATATTTAACACAATAAAAATGACTCGAAACAAAAACTAAATTTAAAACAATAACTCGTAACAAAAACTAAATTTAACACAATAAAAATAACTCGTAACAAAAACAAATGATACAAATTTTGTGCACGCAGTGTATTCGGGAGCGAACGGGGCGTGAGGCCTTGAGTCTACGAGTGACGGACGCACCAATTGCGCACTCGGGTTGCGGCTACATAACATCCCGCGTCCCGCTGACGACCGCCGACACCTAAAAATCGACTTCTGCGCATCTAACGACTCTTGCCAAGTTACGTGCCGGGCACTATACTAATAATAATTTGTAATAGAAAAATAATTGGAATTTTTTGCCCAACCCGGGAATGGAATCCGAGACCTCATGCTCAGCAGTCGCTTGCGACCACTAGGTCAACGATGCAGTTAAAAATACTACTATGATGGACATATAGTCTAAACATTTCAAGCGTGTCATGTATGTAGAAATTTTTTAAAATGCATGTGAATCATATGTGAATGCATGCATTAAAAAAATTTTTGATTAGACTTGATTAGAATGTGAGCTTTTTAATTCGACATCGTTACATGGTGAACATCCCACCCATACGCACAAAACGTTTTGGGAATACTTTCATTGTGTGTACGACTAAGGAGTGCAGTTTCCTGTCGGAGTCTGTTGTTTTCCGATACCTATAGGTAACCTAGGGGTCTTTAAGTCAAGAGTGAATATAATGGTGTGATAAAATGGCTCTAATTTCACCGCAATTAGGCACATAATGACACCTGTAATCAAACTGTGACTTTTTCTTTACTATTATTCACAAGTGAGTTATAGGTTTTTTTTTAATTGGTTGAGTTGCTTTGTTTTTAAAAAGGTTTCGAAACAAAAAAGATTGTGTTCAATAGTACAAATAAATTAATGAACCTACCTATTGCTTGCTAGTTTCATGCAACTTCGTATTTAAATAGATAAATTTCAACTTGTACGTTTTTAATAAATACAACTTTCACTCAAATATAACTTTTGTTTTATCTGTGATAAAGAAAACTTTGAATTACCCATTTTGTACGTGGCTAAAACGCAATCCGAAAAAAGCCAAAAAAAAAAGAAACCTCATTCTTTTAGTCTATGGCCGATCTGTTAGATGCGCGCGCATAGGAAAACTGATTAATTTTTCCCGCCATTGCGAAAAAAATTTCACAACTGGTTTTCACTGTTGAAATTATAGTTATTTATTAATTAAAATGTCTACAAGTACTAGCTATGAAGAATAGTACATTATTCATTTACTAATTGTTTCTCTAAATAAACTTTTTACTCACTAAATAAAACGGCTTTTTAGTATTATTTTCTTCACAAGTGTGTTGAAAAACGTCGTATGATACACGTGTGTATTGATGATTACCGTCCTCAACTCTCTTAAGACTCTCACCTAACGGCTCGGGTCTCAATGGCGCCTCAGCGGTAATCACCAACATTACACACTTGTACCATAATGTACTATTAGACTTACATTTTTAAATGCGTTTTTAAATTTTTATTTTACATTTTTATTAAGGATCCCTATTTTTTTTGAAAATGTAATATAGCCTATGTCATTCAGTAAACATGCAGCTATCTAATGGTGAAAGAATTTTTGAAATCGGTGCAGTAGTTTTTGTGTGAAAACGTTACAAACATAAAAACACAAATGTTTCCTCTTTATAATATTAGTATAAGTATATAGTATAAGTATAAAGTATAATAAATTGAATTCACAGCATAATATATACACGCTAACCGAACAAGAATTCAAAACAAAACTTATGGACTGACAGTTTTAAGATAAATTCCATCCACAGTCACACTAGACAAAAACACACAATACAACACTACGTTACAACTTACTATACACTTCACTATATTTACTGTATACTTGGAAGTCACACTAAAATACTTTATAATGATGTCATAATATGTATATTGTAACTGATTGTACATTTGTATTGTAAACTGCGTCCTGTAATACAGACTCGGCCTAGCTCAGGCGCAGTTGCTCACTTAATTTTTATTATTATACTACTGACTACTATGCTGTACAAGAGTAAAATGTTATAAGCTTAATGTGGTGCAAATAAATAAATATTATTATTTAATTTAATTTTCTTTGATTAACAAAAACGAAATAACTTCTTACCTAAGCCTTTAATTACTGGATGATGATCTAGATCTGAATTTTCACACGATAACTTCAATGTCTGTCCAACTTGGAACTCGTAGAGAATAACTCTTGTATATGGATCTATATAAAGTTTCAGTACAGTGCCATTTGGTGGCTGCAATTCCATTGTAAATCGAATTTTATCTAAAAACAGACAACTGATAAATAAAAATAAAACAACTACGAATCTATCACCATCGCTTTGAAAGTGTCCGTACAAGCTTGCACAAACATCTCTTAGGCGCTACTGTAACGATTCAGACGCAAGAGCATCCTGAAAGCATTATTATACTAGACGCGGAGAATATCCAGCGATCTTTTGGCATAACTGATCCATAAATAGCCAGTGTACAGACTTAAAAAGTGTTATTTTCACTAGGTCTATTCAAATCTACGGGTCAGCATATTGCCCCGGACCCCTAGAGCCCTCCGCTCCCTCTTAATATCAACACCGTCTCTAAAGTCAAACCTTTGTGTAACTTACAATTTGATTTGGGGTATAAATTTTTACTCACCACCTATCCAAATATTACCATCATCAGTGAATTGAATAAAGACTCGTTTTCCAACAATCCCATGACCGTATTCACACCCCGTGGTCATACCAAAAAAAGGCATGAAATGTAACATGGTCACATTATCTGATGTTGTATCTGAAATTTAAAAAAGTTTTATTTTGGTTAGGCCACAATTATTTATATTATACTAGCATGGTTTCTTTGCGTCACGCGTGGTTTATCACGATAAAAACACAACCTCCTTCTTTTACAGTCGGGTAAAACATTTACGCTTATAACCTTTCTCAAGCTTCTATACCAAACATCCAAATCTTTTTTTGTGGGTGGCATCTCGCAGGTTAACCTATGAGGTTGTCAGCTGCTTAACCAGGCTTGCTTGTGGTTGCCTTAATTAATACATTAATTAAAGCCTCCAGCCAAGGCTTATTATAAAACTTACAAACTAGGCGTCTACACGCTAAGAGCACCCCCTGTGAGGTACGGACCTTGGCTTAGGGCGTCGCAGGGGGAGGGCAGCTAGGGACAGGCTGGATCATATCATTATTATTAAGGGAATTTAAAACTACTGGCTCAGCATCGTGGGCTGGCTCTGGCAAGGGTCGGGGCGGACAATTACGGGGACGTTGCGGCAGGCCTCGGTGGCGAGGACGGAAGGACAGTCGGTTTTTGATTTTGTACACTGAGAGAAGCATTAACAAGTTGGTATCACATTAAACCAACAGGACTGTTTGATTATTTCAACATTATATCTTCTTGAAACTATATTACGTAACTTGTTAAATGCTATCTTGTTAAAATAACGTTACAGGCGGTTGAAATAACATGGCGTCATTTGAAATTGACGTGCCCTTAATTGTAAAATCAATATTATATAACTATTAACTTGTTAAAGTAACAAAATAAATTATAAACTTGTAGTTGCAACAAGGTGGCTTTTTTTAAGTCTGTTAAAAAGTATAAATAAAAATGTTAATATAACAAAAGTAAAGAAATTTTATGGTAGCATCAGTGCACTATTGCTATCTATATTGCATTGATTCAATAAAATTAATTTCTTAAAATAGGTATATAATTTTCCGTAACCCTTCCTTCAACTTTCAAGGGACAACTTTATAATTTATTTTTTATTTAACCCATATTTTTTTTTTCTAATTTAACGGTGATTTTTTTAAATTAGAATAAATGGAAGATAAGAGTTCGAGTTTACATCAAACATTTACTATGAGAACATACATACATAAACGAATCACAAAATAGTTCCGTCGAGCTCGATAGATGGCGTAGCCCTGTTTAAATTTGCGCTATCGTTTGCTTCACTTGGTTCGTACATATAGTGCAGAGTTCTACACAGACCGGTTCCCCGTCCGATTACCATGTACGGCAAGCCAATCCCTTGGGAAAAGCAAGCCAAATACTTAGGCGTGGTCCTCGATAGACACCTCTCCTTCGCTGAGCACATAAAGCAGGCACGTTCGCGCGCCGCTTTCGCTCTAGGTAGGCTACACTTCATTCTTAGCTCTCGCAGCAAGTTATCACTCAGGTGCAAGCTGCGTATTTTCACCGCGGTCATCCGTCCCATCATGACCTACGCCTGCGTTGTTTTTGCACACGCAAAGCCCTACCTCCTCCACAAGATGCAGACCCTCCAAAACCGATTCCTCCGTAGAGTCACAGGAGCCCCCTTTTATGTTCGAAATGAGCTTCTTCACGTAGATTTCAAGATGCTCACCATCCAGCAGTTCATGAAACGTGTCTCCAAGAGTTTCTTTGAAACTTCAATCCAACATAGGAATCCCCTTATCGTATCGGCCGCCCAATACGAACCCTCGCGTATCTCTAAGATTCGCCGACCAAGGCATACCCTAGTCACTCCCGATGACGCAATCACCCTGCTCCAAGAGAGCCGTAGGGAAACAAGTACAGTGGCACACAAACACAAAAACCGACCGTCCTTCCGTCCTCGCCGCCGAGGCCCGCCGCGACGTCCCCGTAATAGTCCACCCCGACCCTTGCCAGAGTCAGCCTGCGACGCTGAGCCAGTAGCTTTAAATTCCCTTATTAATAATAATAATGATATGATCCAGCCTGTCCCTAGCTGCCCTCCCCCTGCGACGCCCTAAGCCGAGGTCCGTACCCCACAGGGGGTGCCCTTAGCGTGTAGTCGCCTAGTTTGTAAGTTTTTTTAATAAGCCCTGGCTGGAGGCTTTGATTAATTTATTAATTAAAGCAACCACAGGCAAGCCCGGTTAAGTAGCCGACAACCTCAGAGGTTGACCTACGAGATGCCACTCACAAAAAAAAAAATCACGTCATTCAGCAAATCTCATTAGCGCGGAGCGAGAGCTTCGTGTAAAAGGAGATCGGAAATACCTAGTAAACAAAAGGATAATGTTACTTTCCATCTGTATTAATTTGTCTTAATATCAACATATAATGCAATAAATTAGTAGTAGTAGTTAAAACCAAGAAAATATATTGTCGATCAATAATTGTTGCCACTAAATCGTACAAGATCTAGTGTAATTCATTAATTAATTAGTGTAATTTTTAAAGTTGTAATTTATATAGCTTGACAAATATTTCAAACTTTTATTTCGCATTTGTTATTCTAATTACTATTTATTACTGTTTATAAATTAATTTTTACTTTATAATATTTGTTTACTAAACCCTTTAAAATTGAGATTTATTATCAAATAATTAATTAATGATATCAAACTTTTGTTCCATAAATCTCTCACAATTTTCTTATATCGTAATTTTCATTACTAGAAAATATTTGCAGGTGAGGCCACACTGTAGCAAAATGAGGGCTGTGATAGCACAGAAACAAATATTGACGTCGACTTTATGAGTATTTTATACTGACTATTAATTTTTCAGATTTCCAAAAGATGCAATGACTCGGGATGTCTGGATTCGGGCTTGTGCAAATCATTTTTCGTGGACTCCTAAACGTACTAGCACAATTTGCTCCCAGCATTTTGAAGATTCGTGTTTTATAATACAATCTAATAACAAGAGGAAATTAAAACAATGTGCCACGCCGACTTTGAAATTAGCAAAGGTGATTTTATATATTTGGGCGTGACGTTGTCCACGTTGAACCGGCTTCTCAACTGTATACAGTGGAAAATTGAGATGGCGCACTACCAAAACTTTTATAGATACAAGAAATGTATTTAGGGTTAAACCCTTACTTATCAGCACGCTTCCGCATTTTTACGTAGTTCTGTCTTTTTCTGTTGCAGATGCTTTAATTGGTTACGTGAGTTGGTTACTCACGTAACCAATTAAAGCATTTTTATGAGCATTCGCTCTCAATATACAATCCAAAAGCGCGCATACGTGCGCAAGCCGGGAATAACGAAAAATATGGACGTGTGCTAGATAATGGATTTTAAAGCTCTTTTACTTTTGTATTCACGGGTTTTTAAAATCTACATGTGGTCATCGAAAGATACAGCAACTAGTAGGAGAGAGGCGTTATGTTTCCTTTTTATATGTCTTTGATAATTACGTTATAACATCATTCATTATTAGTTTAGAATTTCCTAATATGCTGATATTAAACTATTTTTCTGCAATATTTTGTTTGTTTACGTTTCTGTAAAGTATATTACTTTACTCTTTGCTGTAAAGTGACAGGATTAGTTTTTCTTCTTAATTCATTGCTGGAGCTAGGAGGTTAGGTCGCATAGGTAACTGATATTGAACCTAGTGATAAATTAAATTTATTTCTCCTTTCATTCTAGAACCTCATTCAAAAGCTTAAATCTCGATTTAGCTAGAGAGATTACGGGGAGCGGTCAGTCTACGCCGGGAGCTCAAACAGAGAAGAAGTCTGCAAGAATACTGATAATAGCCATCGGAGTGAGATGGACATCTTTTAATATACGATCTGTGGCCTGGACCATGAACGATCCGTGGCCCGGACCTTAAGACATGCTGACATCCTCCGTCCCACTACTACGGCCAGAGGCAAGGAAGACGAGTCCAGACGTTCTTCGAGCTCTACTGCCAAAGGAAAACTGAGGCCAGCCGTCCTGCAGCCACCTCTACGTGACTCCTTCATTTTTTCCCCTTTGATTTCTTTCCCTTGCTATATTCCTCATAAAAGTGTGCTTCCTCCTAATTAGGCAAGCACCTTATTGCAGTTTTACATTTCCCTGTCTACCCAGGGAAATCGTAACGTTACAGAGGATAATTAAAAATTGATAATTTTTTCAGGTTGACCCAGAGAGAGAAGAGTCTGAACCAGAAACTTCTTCATCTAAAATAAGAAAGGTAGGCGCCAAGGCGTTACCGATTGTAAAAAGAGATTCGACACGAAACGGTCGTAACTTGGCTAGGCCTGCTGGTCTGGTTGTATCAATCAAAATATCTTTTAAATAATATAATATAATAATAATATAATAATAATTATTTATTATTCATAAGTTCACACAATATAGATTACATGGAAGTTACAGTTTTTAAGGTTAGGTACATATTAATTCGTAAGTGGAAGTTGTTACAGTGGGTCTAAAATAAATCATCTAGTGCATAACTTATATAATATTGATTAATAGTCTAAAAATACTATAGCGACCTGCCTGATGTAAGTTTATTCAAACCTGTGTTTCAGGCCATCACTTTTCAGCGCTGAGTGGCTTGGTGAACAATAGGTTACAGAACATAGAGCCAACATTGTTACTTAACGTATTATACTTTAATAGCTTGCTTTTTATGTGAAATATTAAAATAATCTAAACAGAGGAAAAATAATCTTAACTTTAAATAAATAATGACTAAATAAACACTATTACATTTATTGCGTAACATCTAACAATTTTTCTGTATCTGAATAATTAAATGTCGCTAAATATTCCCTCAACATATCACAACATTTTTTACGACTTACACTGTAAATACTTAGAGACTTGTTGATTTTATTATATAGATATGGACCTAAAAATACAAAAAAATTGTGTGTAAAAGTATGTCTAGTTTGAGGCTTAATGCAGACCAGGTCTTTTCTTCTCTTATCTATAGGGATATAAGGAAGCTTACTGTGTTGGAGTAGTACTATATTCAGAATAAAAAGTTGCCGCACGGTCAGTACCTTACATGCCTTGTAAAGCTCATGTGTGGGAAATCTAAATGGACGACAAGTGGCTACCTTAAGGACCGCTCTTTGCGCACGTTCTAATGGCAAAAGGATTGATTTAGCTGCCCCACCCCATGATGTTATGCAATAACTGAGAATAGATTCACACAAAGCCAAATAAACCTGTTTAATTAGATTGTAATCTGCTATATTTCGTAAATATTTAAAAATATATATTAATTTACGTATTCGAGTGCATAATAAATCGATGTGTTTACTGAAATTTAGATTTGTGTCAATCGTTACACCTAGATATTTTATATAATCGGTTTTTGCTAACGTAGGACAACCACATGCATTGTCAGCATACGTGCTGCACTTGTGCGCATAAATGTTTATGTTAGTAACTGGCAGGTTAGTATTTCTAAGAGTAAATAATATGTATTTAGTTTTATCGGCATTTAGTGTTAGTAGATTATCCTGTAGCCACTTAGAAACTATATTAAAACCGTTCTGGGCTTGTTTATATACATCATCTCTAGTTTTGTCTGAAAACAATAGTGCTGTGTCGTCTGCGTATGAGAGTATTATACCATTTTGGAGAGCCATGCTGCAGAGGTCATTTATATATATTAGGAATAAAGTAGGACCTAAAATACTACCTTGTGGTATTCCGTAATTACTGATTCTTAGCTCAGAACTAACGTATTGGCCAATTTTGACGCATTGACCGCGGTCAGTAAGATAGTCAGCTAATAATGAAAGCATTGTTCCTCTTATTCCGAGAGTTTCAAGCTTGTGCAAAAGTAAGGGACAAGAAATGGTATCAAAAGCCTTGGCGAGGTCTAAGAAGATCCCAATTGTGTGCATGCCTTTATCCAAATTAGTAGTGATAAAATCTGTCATTTGATGTACTGCTTGGTTAGTTGACTTTTTCGGCCTAAAACCAAATTGTCTCTCTGAGAGTAATTTATTATCTTCTAGGTATTTAATTAATCTAATATTAATGATTTTCTCTAAAATTTTGGACAGTCCTGTTAAAACTGAGATTGGTCTATAGTTATTAATACAGCTTTTGTCACCAGTTTTAAATACAGGAGTAACCACAGCTTTTTTAAGTGACTTAGGAAATACCCCATTTGTTAAGCATAACTGAAATATATGAGTTAGCGGCGGGGCGAGTAAGAATTTAAAATGTTTAAGTATCTTGTTTGATATATCATCCCACCCAACGGCACAAACAGTCTTTAACCCAGAAATAATTGTTAGATAAAAATTTACAAATCATTTATTCAGTTTAACTCATTTTTTTTTTCTGCAACCTAAGAAATTATATCTTGATTTGGACCAGTCAAATGGAACATCATAAAATAATATCGGGTACAAATTCCGGACTCCGTGCTGCTACTGAGAAATTCCTAATAATAACCTCGTGTTCAGCAGTCATGCTTGCAAGCACAAAACCCGGCCCTGGTATGAAAGGCAACGAAGGAACAGGAGTGGGTTTATAGTCAGTAAAGTCTGACACGCCCTCCAGCACCGCCCTAGGGCGTGAGAAAAATCATAGAGGCAGTTCTTGTACCGTGGCAATAAATCCTAATAGACTAATTTTAATATCCTATATCACCTACTTAAAAAGAATAATTGATCTGCTTTATAGATCAATTTGATAAGTAAATATGATAAAAACTTAAATAAAAAAGAGCCAGGTATAAAAGCTCACTTAGCTTTTTTTACCACAACTATTGGCTGAACTCATCGACAGCAAATTATCGATAGTGTCTATCGATAATTTGCTGTCGATGATATAGTGATATATATAGATGATGATAGTGCACTATAATTTTTTTTTTTTTGCCCGACAACCTGTCTTCCCAAAGACTATGGGACGCGCCGCTCTGCAGTATTTTACGGAATAACTTAATTAATATGTCTTCGAATACTGCTGAGCGAGCTCGTCTGTTGGCTGTGGGAGAATGGGAGTCGGGTCTATGGCTCCAAGCACTCCCGTCATCCACCATCGGTACAATGATGGATGACGCATCGTTCAGGGTCGCTACTTGTTTACGTTTAGGCGTACCTTGTGTTGCTCCACATCGGTGTCACTGCGGTACAACAGTTGACAGCTTCGGGCACCATGGTCTATCCTGTTACAAGAGTGCAGGGCGCATAGCTCGGCACGCCAGCATTAATGACATTATTCGTCGAGCTCTTGCCACCGCCAGTACACCTGCGATATTAGAACCAAGCGGCTTAGTACGTGACGATGGGAAGAGACCAGATGGTATGACGTTGGTGCCTTGGAATATGGGTAGGCCTCTAGTGTGGGACGCAACTTGTGTCAACACTCTTGCGCCATCTCATATTCCAAGTACGGCGAGCTGTGCTGGTGCAGCAGCCGCGACTACAGAGGCCCTCAAACGGCGCAAATACTGTAACCTTTCTAGTAATTACAGTTTCGTGCCGTTTGGGGTCAAAACGCTTGGGTCATGGGGCCCGAGTGCGCGTCTCCTTTATAAGGAATTATCTCACCGGCTGATCGATTCCTTGCGTGACCGGAGGGCCGGCTCATTCTTTGCCCAAAGAATAAGCATTGCCATACAACGTGGCAATGCTGCCAGTCTTCTGGGCAAGGCTCGGAACCGGTTTAAAAAATACCGGTTAATACCGGTTTATTTCGGTTTTCCTCCGAACTTTTCTTAAGAACGTAAACGTTTTGAGAACTTTATTTTTACCTAAATTAACCGGTTTATTTGACGAACGGCATGTCGGTGAACGCGTTACAACTTGTGTGTGACTACCGCACAAAGCGGCGCGTAGACGTAGGTACTTACGATATTTCTTTTCATTCGATTCATGCTGACTCGAAGTCAGCATGAATCGAAGGTAGACGTCTGCTGTGCGGTAAGATTTAATTACGAGTTAATTTTATTATTTGTGTTTAACATGGGTAGAAAGCGGACGAATTTAATCTATACATACTTTGACTACAATGAAAACAATAAAACTTCTAAAGTTACAAACAAACTAAGTGTTTTTGTAAACAATTGATTGGCATAAAAGTATTTGCTTAAATGTTTAAAATTCGCAAGTAGACCGATAGTAAACAGTAGGTATGTTACAGCAAAATATCAGTACAGCACATACAGAGACCATCATTGTGAGATCGACACTAACCAAGGAATATTAAAATGTGGCACAGAAGAAATCTGTATGGATTGTGGATCATCAGGATAAGTCTACTGCCTGAAGAAAATTACCCTTCTTCCTAGATCGGAAACCATTGAGCCAGTAAGTTTATCACAAAATTTGGGACAAAAGCGTCGGTGCTTGTTTATTGAAAGAACGGATAGTGATCATCCATCTTCAGTAGTGAGGATTTTAAACCCAAGTAATTAAGAACACATAATTAAAAAGTGAACATTGATGGGCACCTGTGAGGAAGTTGCCTGGATACGCAGATGCCAAGAAATATCCAGTAGCAATAAACTTAATAGCACATAATTATAATGTGTCATCCTTTCTAGAAGGTTGGTACAAGGATCTGTCTGAAGACGAAGACGAAGAAAGAGGTAGAGGCCATGATTGAAGGGATGGTAAAGGATGGTGTGATAGAACCTTCATCCAGTCCAGCAGTCAAGAAGAAGGAAGGCAACTTACGTTTTTGTGTCGATTATCGGAGGTTAAACGATGCAACAAAGAAGGACAGTTATCCACTACCAAGAATTGACGACACTTTAGACACGCTGACAGGAATGAAGTGTTTACAACCCTAGATTTGAAAAGTGGCTACTGGCAGGTGGAACTGGATCCTAAGGATAAGGAAAAGACAGCATTTTCTACGGGAAAAGGTCTGTGGCAATTCAAAGTAATGCTATTTGGTTTGTGCAATGCGCCAGCAACTTTTGAAAGGCTAATGGAGCTGGTACTCACTGGGCTTATTGGAGAGGCCTGTCTGGTATATTTAGATTACATTATTATTGTCGAGCGCTCATTTCAAGATCATCTTAAGAACCTGGAACGTGTGCTAGCAAAAATCCGTGCAGCCAATCTGAAGCTAAGTCCTAAAAAGTGCTCATTTTTCAAACGACAAGTGACTTTCCTGGGTCATGTAGTTTCGCAAGAAGGTGTGCAAACTGATCCGGTCAAAATAGTCGCTGTTAAGGACTGGCCAGTACCAAAAGACAAGACACAGGTCAGAGCGTTTTTAGGGTTGTGCTCATATTACCGCCGGTTTGTGAAATATTTTGCTGATATTGCTAAGCCATTACACAAGCTCACTGAAGAGAAGCGAACATTCTGCTGGGAAGAAGACTGCGATGCTGCTTTCCGCGAATTGAAGAAGCGTCTGTGCGATACACCTATTCTTGGACTTCCTGACACTGAGAATGACTTTATCGTAGACACAGAAACAAGTAATACCGGAATTGGTGGCGTGTTATCACAGCGAAAAGGAGATAAAGAGGTTGTGATAGCCTACTTCAGTAAAGCTTTATCAAAACCAGAAAGAAATTATTGTGTCACGAGAAGGGAGCTACTAGCAGTAGTAAAAACATTGCAGCATTTCAGTAAATATCTGCTTGGTCGAAAATTTTATCTGCGGACCGACCATGCTGCATTAAAGTGGCTTTTGCAATTCAAGAACCCTGAAGGGCAAGTTGCAAGGTGAATTGAACAACTGCAAGAGTTCCACTATGAAACTGAGCACCGTAATGGAAGATGTCACGGCAACGCGGACGCGCTATTAAGAAGACCTTGCCCTTGAGAATGTAAGCACTGTGTTAGGCAAGAAGAAAAAGAAATAGTACCCATCAAGATGCTGAGAACAGACCTGAGCAATGAGTGGAAAGAAGCGCTACAGCGTGCGCAGCAGGATGACTTAGACGTCAAACCCATTCTTGAATGGAAGAAAGCTGCTGCTCCAAAGCCTAGTTGGCATGACGTCGCTGGAATGAGCACTACAACAAAAAGTTATTGAGCACAGTGGGACAGTTTGGTGATTCACGAGGGAGTATTGTGCCGCAAATGGGAAAATACTCGAGGAGACCATTGTCACCTACAAATGGTCGTACCAAAAGCGAAGGTACCTGAAGTTCTACGGCTTTACCACGATGGATGTTCAGGAGGTCATATGGGAGTAAAACGGACTCTGATAAAGATACGAGAGAGGTTTTACTGGAACCACTGCCGAGACGACGTAGAAGACTGGTGCCGCAAATGCACTAGTTGTGCAGCAGTTAAGGCACCTCAAACACGCAGTAGAGGAGCTTTAAAGATCTATAATGTGGGAGCCCCATGGGAACGGATAGCGCTGGATGTTGCGGGACCATTTTCTGAGAGCGAGAGTGGGAACAGGTACTTTATGGTCGTAATGGATTATTTCACAAAGTGGCCAGAAGTTTTTGCCATTCCTAATCAGGAAGCTACCACGGTGGCAGATAAATTGGTTAACGACGTATTTTGTCGCTACGGAGTACCTTTGGAAATTCACAGCGATCAAGGAAAGAATTTTGAGTCACAGGTATTTCAGGAGACATGTCGAGTAATGGGTACTCATAAAACCAGGACCACTTCGTATCACCCACAATCTGATGGAATGGTGGAACGTTTCAACCAGACATTGGAGAGATATCTGGCTAAAGTTGTGGAAAGCAGGCAAAAGGATTTGGACAAACACATTCAGCCGTTCCTTCTGTCATACCGAAGTGCAGTTCATGAGAGTACAGCTGTTACACCTGCTTTCGTGAACTTCGGACGAGAGCTTAGGTTGCCTGCAGACCTAATCACTGGTATACTGCCAGATACACCTTCTAGTGTAACAGACTAAGCGAGTGAATTGCGAAACAGAATGAACGACTTATACGAACATTTCAGACAATCCGGTCAACAAATGTCTCAGAAGGTGAAGACTCGTTACGACCGAAAAATGAAGAATTCAGGATTTGATGAAGGCTCATTTGTCTGGTTCCATAATCCGGTGCGCAGCAAAGGAAAGTCGCCGAAGTTACAGGCAAAATGGGATGGACCATACCGCGTTGTGACTAAAATCATTAATTTCGTCACTTATCGGATCCAGAAAGGTCCACGAGCTGCGCCAAAGATTGTTCAAGTTGATCGACTGGCGCGTTACTACGGGTCTAACGATGCTCGGGTCGAGCATGTCTTAGGAGGGGGCAGTGTTACGCCAGTTGTTTAGCGAAGTACGTCGAGAAACTTCGACAGAAATCTAGAATGTTCGAGACACTAACGCCATCTAGCAGCGAGTAGCAGTACTGTGTATCTTGAATAGCTTCTGGAATATTTTGGCAATATAGGCAGTGAGTCGATTTTACAAGAATGTTCTAGAACTCATAGGCCGGGGTATAAATAGATCGCAGAGGAGCGTAGAGAGCAGTCTTATTTAAAGTTACGATGGCGGAAGGACTTGGTCATTGCGTCGAGTACACATCGGGCAATGTATATTTTTTGTAACTTGTTGTAATAATGTTGTTAATGTTGGGAATTTCATAGTGATCAGAATATTTTTATGTTTTTTTACAAATAAAATTGTAATTAAATGTTATTTTTGACTTACCGATGGAAAGATATACCTCCACGCTCTATACTTGCGGTCTAACTTTTTGTTTTACAGGTTATAATTGCACAACACGGCGGACTGTATTAACCGGTTTTTATTGCTCTAAACCATTTAATCCGAAAAAAACCTCTATGTAATGCTCTTCCAAATACCGGTTTAAAAAAACCGGTTTATGCGAACGAAACCGAATGTAAAGGTTTTGGAGTCAAGTACATCATACCGGTTTGAAAATTTAACCGGTATCCGAGCCTTGCTTCTGGGTACGTTTCCGGACGACAGCGATGAGGAGGAGTACTTTGACGCCTAAGCCTGTTTCTTTTTTATTTTATTTTTTAGTTTAATTTTTTTATGTACGTAGTTAGGTTTAGTATATATGTATATGTATGGCGGGATTGTTACTAGTTTAATTAAATAATACAATATAGTATCTTGTATCCACATTATTATGCACTATCATCGCTTACATAAAAATGACATCATCCCGTACACTGACAAGGAGTCTCTATGTGTGTTTATTCTCGTGTGCGTATAGTTTATGCTTGTATTTGATTTTTTGTCGTATGCGTGCGTAACAACGTGATCGAAAATGCATTAGTGTATAATTACTATTTGTGTGCTTTCCCTCGTCCCCCGCGATGAAAGTGACAGACTTATTACTAAATTTTACTAAATTATTAATTATTTTTATTTACTATATTTTTATTGAAAAAAAAATGAGGTGAAAATTCAAAGAGAATATAATACACTAACAAAGAGAATGTGATACACATATTATTTTTGACAAGTGGGTTGACAGCAGGACCATAGATTATTATTATTATGTTTATATTTACCTTGAAAAATTTTATCATTAGGTTTTATAAAATTATCATACGACACCGGCATCGTTTCATCTGTTGGCTTGTTTATGCAAATCATTTTTACCATCGTGTGTCTTTGCAAATTGTATTTAATATAATAGTCACTGCCTTTCTCACTGAGGAGTTTTGGTCGAATACTGACTCCGTTAATGACAACGGCAATACCACCTGTAAAAAACAAGGTTTCTCTGTAGTTTCAGCTACTACTGTATGCAATTAAGAAAGTAAGCCAAATGTTTAATGTGCTGCATTAAAGTAAATATTAAAAAAATGAGGACATTAACATAGTTAAAAGACAAATCTGAAAAAGCAGTCTAATCTGCGATTCATTACTATTGTGAAGAAATACCATAATAGTAGCAAAATCTTTTTCCTATATATATTTTACCGGGTTGCCGCTTTAGGTAACTTTCTATATAGAAACAAAAGATACGCTGCCCTTGCCTTGCTTGTCTATGGACACCAAGCGTTTGACCACAGGAAATTTTTAAAGTGGAATACTGTGAAACATTCCTTATTAAACGTTCTTATTTCAAAACAGAAAGAAAAAGTTAACAGTTTGTTCTCTCTTAAAAACTGACGATATATGGTTGAAAAAACAGAAGCCGCCAGTGAGTTCTACACCTTGACTGTGCGCACAATAAATGTAGTGGAGAAGCGCTTAGTATGACAAGACGTTAAGGACGCATTTACGTTTTCTCGCAAATATCAATGTTTTTCTGGTACCATTTTGATACATAAGGAGTTAAAATTTTGACAATGTATGGTATTAATTTCAAGATAATTTATTCATCTCCACATTGAATGCATTGTAATTACACAGTCCTATACATCTTTTTCACACAAATACGTTTTTTCGCCGCAATAATCGTAGAAAATTACAAAAAATGGGGTCTGAATACGTATCTGTAAGCCAAATCTGGAGCATATTCTTAACTTCAAAATAACAAGAAATTATAGCCTATGTATTTATCTATACGTTAAGCTAATTATTTTGAACATACATAAAAAACTTTATGATTTATGAGAAAAATAAAATCGGTCTCAAATTTCTTCATACATTTGTCTACCGAACGCATGGCTCCGGCCGTCATTCCGCGCTCAGACGCGCTCCTGAACGCAGGGGTGTATCGCTTTCCTCGAAAAAATAAATACGTCGAAACCTATAATAAAGACAGTGGCGTCTTGTATACTGTGACTAGAATACGTTGATACTTTTTCGTACCGAAACAAAAGTAAGAACGAGAACCTTAATTATTTTTAGAATTGGATGGATATTGGTTACTAAACCTAGCATGAAACAACAATTTTTTTTTTTAACCGTCTTCAAATAAGTAGGTTTAGCAATTCGACCGTAGAAATGTTTTTTTTTTTCATTAAGTATCTTAAAGTACTACAAATTAAGAAAGGTCTAGAGTTGATCTGATGATGGAGCCTTTCATCAGATTGACTCCTGACAGTTGAGGGAACTCCGCAACGATTTACAGCAGTAACCTTTTGTTTGAGCTTGATTAATTTGAATTGACCAGAACTTTACACCTAGATAGTTTGTGACTGTCACTAGAGGTCTGATGATGAAGACGAAGGACAGTTAAGGGAACTCCTCAATGGTTTACAGTAGCTACCTTGTGTTTGGACTTAATTCATTTATATTGACGAGAACTTTGCACCCATATGGGTTACAAGTGCCATTACAGGTCTGATGATGGAGACCATAGACAGTCAAGGGAATTCCTCAACGATATACAACAGTTACCTATTGTTGGACTTACTTCATACGGTTCAATATGCCAAAATGTTCAGTTCGTACAAAAACTAAAAAATTGGCCAAGTGCGAGTCAGAAACGCCCATGAAGCGTTCCGTAGTAACTACGCCAAATAACTTTTATTTTTATTTATTTTATTTTTATTTTATTCAAGAGGAACAACAAACAGCCATTTAAGCCAACTTGGTTTTTCATAGTGTTTGTATGAATTATAAAGTTTTATTTGCGGTTTTAGAAAATATGCTGTATCTCAAAAACTGCCAACTCGATCTCGTTCAAACCAATTTTGGTTGAAAGTTTACATTAAGGATCATAGCATATATTTTTTCTATAATTTTTCACTCCATTATTATAGAAGTAAGACGGGGTGGACACATTTTACCACTTTGGAAGTGTATATCTTTTAAACGATTAACTATATGAAAAAGTGGTTTTAGAAACCCGTATGTCATTTTTAAAGACCTCTTTATTAATACCACACACGCATAAGATTCATGAAAAAATATATATTTGCAGTTTCAGTTCCATGTGGGGTACATGGAACTGAAACTGAAAATATTTCTTTTTTATATTTTTTTAATTTTTTTCTTAAAATCGGAAAGCGGTTCACAGAATACATCAACCTACCAAGGTTCACATGTATAGTCCTTCCGGAATATAAAAACTTTTACCAAAAAAATTAAACCGACTTCCAAAAAAACACTGCAAAGTGAAAAATAACTTTAATTTGGGTAGGTAGGCGGTGTCCGACTTCCGAAATTAGTTAGAAAGTAGACAAAATATTGCTTTTCCCAATGCTGGGCCGTTAATTGTTGAGGAGTTCTCCTGGTACTTCATCTACATCAGCTTCTCTTCATCATATGCATTGTGACGAGCATATTGTGCTTAATAACCATATTCAAGTCATCGAAGCGGAACCCATGAAATACTTCTTATTCCTACTTATATATTGAGTAGTTCCAGTGGCCATATGTGGTCTTCATCATCAGATCCACTTCACAAATGGTGCTTTTCAAATGCAACTACACAAGTTACTATAAAAAATACTCAAACCACTGTAGGTGTGCCTGTAATATTTGAAGAGTTTCCTCGATTACTCCAAGATCCCATTATCAGCTCCTGATTTGGTGAAAATGGGACCAATTTCGAAGTAACACTTTAAAAAAAAAAAAAAATTCCAAATTGGTTCAGCCGTCTTCGAGTAATCGGTGATCAAACATTAAAAAAATATACGCGTCGAATTGATAACCTCCTCCGTTTTTATCGTCGATAGAAAATGGCTGTGACATACAGACGGATGGACAAACAGACAGACAGACAGGCATGACGAAACTTTTCTTTATGTTTTATTAATTTTTTATCACATATGAGTATTTTATTTCCAAAGTCCCCTAGTACTCCTAATCGGGCGTCAAACACATTAATACAAAATTGAAACTAACATCGAATCAATAAGCATGTAACCCTTTGTAAACAATAAGTTACAACTTATTATGATCAAACAATATTAAAGAAAATATAATATTACCTTCAAGTATCAATATTGGTTAAGTAATGTATAAAATCGGGCGAACAATGGTTTGTAAGTGTGTGTGCGTGCAATGTTGTTGTGTTGCTACTAGGATACCTAAAATTGAGCGAGTGATAAACGTAAATGCGTCCTTAAGGGCCTATACTACCTAAGCGCTTCTCACTCTTTATCTCGCTCGCACACTACTGGCCGCGGTCACGCGAGCAAGCGAGGCAGGGTGGCAGGGAAAATACTCCAAGACACCGATAATTTAGTTTATTTCTTTTTACGGTGAAAATAATGGTAATTCAAAAAAGTAAATCACATAAGACCTGCTAACTGCTAACTATAAAAGTTAGTTCAATTAATATGCAAAGTTTCATTATCTAATTTGAAGTTATTTAGTTAGTTTTGAATACCAGCGGTTTATTGTTCGGTTTGGAGGTAACTTTGGAATTTTTTCTATCAAGAAAATTTTATGGAATCGTGTTTTCGTCAAAAATAGTACCTAACATTAATTCTCAACTTTACCATATATTTATTTCAAAATTATTGCTGCAGTATTTTCGACATAACGGAGGATCATGCTAAGCCAATTGAGGTAGTATAGGCTCTTAATATGTATGGTAACCAGCCGTATGTCTGATAGATTGGTAGTGAAAGGGAGATGGAGGGTTTAGGTCGTGGAGCTTCTGCACACACTCACCGAAGTACAATCTGTAGAAGACCGACGCATATTGGGCTATGAATAATGGGTATCTTTTTACCCGGTAGGTAGCGACCGTTTATGTTCGCAATTGCGTAGCAAGGAACCGCGGGTTAAGGGCCAAAACACAAAACTACGATACGACGTCGCATCATAATAATCTAGAAGCTTGAACGACGCAACGTAAGGACGTACGAATGTAATTGCATCGCACATTCTTGAGATTTTACGTCACAATTGTTACCGCCGCTTTTAGTCCTCTCTGAAACATCCCAAAGTAATAAAAATAGATACTTGGTCTATTTTCACTGTTTCATAGTTTTGTAAAAGATAGTTTCCATCAGCGTTCATAATGGTTATAAATGTATTATTTATTATAAACTTTCTTGTACACCATACAATATTTATATTATGTATGTTTTCAAAAGATAAAACCAGTGTACAATGCGGGGTCTTATCGCACAAGGCGATCTCTTACAGACAACCTTTGAATGTACAGAATGTATGGTATAGTATGTATGTATGTTAGTACCCAAAATCTTCTTTGTTTTTTTTTTTATTATATATCTTCTGACCAATAGTAGGGTTTAACACTTTTTAGGATCCACGCCACTTTTTTCGGTGCGATTTCGTGCCCTAATCGATTTCGTGCGAATAGGGCACGAAATTGCACCGAAACAATTCGCTTCGCTGCGTTGCGAATTCACATCGCATCAATAAGAAGTTTTGTGGTATGACCCTAACTTCGTTTTGTGTTATGACCCTTAGTCAACAACTCCGTTTTGTAACAATTCCTATGAAAACTCAAGACTTAATGATTTTCTTACAATCCGACAAGAGAGCAGTAGGGAAACTAACACTCTTAAAGAACACATACACAAAACGCGTTCCATATTCCGACCTCACCGACGAGGCCCATCGCGACGTCCGCGTACTTGTAACGTAAATCCTCCCCGACCTTTGCCAAACGAGCCAGCCCGCGATGCTGAGCCAGTAGCAATGAATAACCCCGTTAATAATTAATTAAATATATTGAAAATAAAATAATAAAAATTTGGCTTCTAAAAAAACATTAACAAACCAAAATAAAGACAACTGCAACAATTCGACTTTTATTTTAGATTCAAAATTACATACATGCTACAATCCCTCCCAGAAGAGCTTGTGTTCACATGTGGAATCCAAATTAAGTGAAGGTGACATTAGGGGAGCAGCCAAGATGTTATTCAGCAGTGATGGCGTGGCGCCTTACTCTCAAGAGACTGTTGCAGCCTTGAAGAGTAAACATCCAGCGCCTGCGGTTGATCTCAGCTTTCCTGACCCCCCCGATTCGGTCTCATCTGTTTTAAATTTTACAGCCCCGCAGCTGTTTGCAGCCGTAAACTCCTTCCGAAGTGGCTCTGCTGGCGGCCTTGATGGCCTAACTCCTCAACATTTAAAAGACCTATTGAGTTCAGGCGCCGGGGAAGCCGGTAAGTCTCTTTTGAAGGAGCTTGCGGCTCTAGTTAACCTTATGCTCTCCGGCGGCGTGAACGAAGCCGTCGTTGATGTCTTGTACGGGGCCAACCTATGCGCCCTACACAAGAAGGACGGCGGCATCCGTCCCATTGCCGTCGGTTGCATTTACAGGAGTATGGCAGCCAAGATATGTTGCAAATTTTATAGTGAAGCGCTTAGCCATAAATTCCAGCCCCTGCAGCTGGGCTTTGGTTCCAAAGGGGGCTGTGAGGCTGCCGTACATGCCTTGTCCACATACTTGACCTCAGGTAAAGGTGAGGTCGTCCTCAAGGTTGACGTTAAAAACGCTTTTAATTCTGTGAACAGGGACACTTTGTTGGCAGAAGTTAAAAAATAATTACCTGAAATTTACGGTTTTATGTGGCAGTGCTACAGGCACCCCTCCAAATTATTATATAAAGACCACGTTCTGGATTCAGCAGTTGGATGCCAACAAGGTGACCCTCTCGGACCAGTCATTTTCAGCTTGGCTATCCATCCAATCATTCGACAACTAAATTCTAAATTTAACGTGTGATATTTAGACGATGGAACTCTAGGAGGTGAAGTAGACACCGTAATCAAATATTTTATTTTCCTGAAAGAGCAATTCCAATCCATCGGCCTTGACCTGAACCTCTCGAAATGTGAACTCTATATCTGTGAAAATACTGACAGACAAGCGACACTAAACAAATTCCATACAATAGCCCCTGATATCAAAATCTTGCAAAAAAGTTCATTGCACCTCTTAGGCTCCCCAATTTTAGAAGAAAGTTTTCCCTCTTTTATTGATAGCAAAATTAACCATTTTAATGACATTTCAGAAAGATTTTTCCAAATTAACATACATTCGGCTTACACCCTCATAAGATATTGTTGTTTTGGTCCAAATTTTATTTATTTCCTCCGTTCTTCTCCACTATGGAAGCAATCTCAGCTATTGGACAAAATTGACCTTATTATAAAAAACACCCTTACTTCAATTTTAAATGTGGCTCTAGATGACCGAGCGTGGCTACAAGCCACACTACCCATTCGTTTTGGTGGGCTCGGCATCTGCAAAATTTCCAGTATAAGTCTACCGGCTTTTCTGTCTTCGGTCCGCAGCACTGAGACTTTAACTAAGAAAACTTTAACACAATCTCAGGTTAGCTACGAGGTGCCGTGTTTGACCGATGCAGTTAATGCCTGGAAAATGGCTTGCCCGAATAATTGCTCGGACATCATGGCCTTTCCTGCAGCAGAAGCTCTGGTGTGGTGGTGTGGGATGCTACTGGTGTTGACACCCTTGCGCCATCCCATCTTCTCAGTTCGGCGGACTGTGCTGGGGCGGCAGCTGCAGGTGCAGAAAATCTCAAACGACCCAAATACAACAACCTAATTGGGTGCTATATGTTTGAGCCGTTTGGGGTTGAAACGTTAGGACCATGGGGTCCGAGTGCGCATCGACTCTTTCGTGACATCGGCAAACGATTAGTCGACTCCACAGGTGACCAGAGGGCTGGCCTTTTCTTTGGACAGAGAACCAGCATTGCCATTCATTGTGGCAATGCGGCCAGTGTTCTGGGCACTTTTCCCATTGATAGCGATGTTGACGAATTTTTCGATGCCCTATAATTTATCTTTATTTTCGTCTGTATATATTTTTATTACGTATAGAAATACTTAAGTTAAATTGTTCCAAAATAAAATCATCAAATTTTTCTTTGAAACATTTTATAAGTTTTTAAAGATATCGCTTATTGTAATTATTAAATATAATAATTAAATATAACATTATTTATTATTTTAACTATTAAAAATGCATTACTGAATAATAATATGACCCAGCTGACCCTTTGCTGCCCTCCACCAACGACACCGCTATGCCAAGGCCCGTACTCCACAGGGTGGAGTCCCTTAGCGTGCGGTTATTTAAATATAAATATTCGTATGCCCTGGCTGGGGGCCTTTAAATCTAGAGGTCACCACTGGATCGTCCGGTTAAGTAGTAACCAGCCTTAGTGTACTGAACTACGAGAGGCCCTATCAAAAAAAAATTGTTTTCTTTGTACTAAGTCATGAAATTCGTGAAATTTGACAAAAGCTTGCTCAAACTCTAGAACTGAGAGAGACATGGGTATAGTTTCTTAGAGGATTATTCACACTATGCATGGTTTTTTTTGTTGTGTTAAGTGTTGTGCATCTGAAAGATAGAACGAAATATACTTACTGAACTCGGACAGCATAACAAATCTCACCAGAACTTTAGTGTAATTATTTAATCCATTTCGAGTACATATAATATAACTGTTATTATGCCTGGAATACAATTTTGTAATCAAACCAATGAACTTTGTTGATGGTAGGTCATCCATGATAGATTTATCTGAAATAACACGAACTATTAACGTTTAAACGTACTTAAAAACAAAAAAAAACATTCAGTATGATACAATTTTTCAGAATCCACTGCGAAAAGCTACACTTCTTTTAATACGCAAAGTACATCGTAAATATTATGTGATGTTCCACTGCAGGGCAAAGGCCTCCCTTCCCTCTTTTCATATTTCACGATCTAATGCGATATTAGGCCAGGTCTCTAGGAATGAGTGCTGCTCGTCCCGCCATCTCTTTCTGATCCTGGCGCTGTCGTTTTCTACCAGTTTGGATCATTCAGATGTTATTTTGGCCCATTGGTCCTCTGTACCAGCCTATGTATGTATGTTCGTTACTCTTTCACGCAAAAACTACTGAACAGATTTGAATGAGATTTGGTAAGTAATTAGTTGACATCCTGGAATAACATATAGGTTACATGTTATCCCAGAATTCCCACGGGATTGGGATTTACGCGGGAAAAATCTTCCACCGGGCAAAAGCTATAACAACAATAAAAAAAAAATCTTACTAAGTTACTTAGAGGTGCGTGGACCCCAACATTTCTGTCACAGGAAGACACTGCAAACATTGCTTTGTTTGTGGTAGATTTTTAACACGCTTCTATTAGGTCGAGCTGTAACACACTATATAATAAAATCTAAAAATGTGAGTTACACGCACTTCTAATTGTTGTCTCATCATGAAACTTGGCAATTATATGTAGAATAGATGACGAGAACATTTTTATTCAAGAAACATATGAAACCGATAATTTAGTATAAAAAAATTTTTAGTCACTTTTTTTTGAGCTGAAACTGTGCATAAAGACCCCGTACCAGATGTTGTCTTCAGCCCTTATGGATAGAAATGGGGTTTCCGTTGTATAGATAGATTGGCGTGTGAGGCACTTACCGCTTATCATGCCTGCTAAGTTATATTCTATCTCAAGCGGTGCGGCTTGATTGTATTTGTTGAAGCACCTGACGTCCACTTCTTCACCTTCTTCGTATTGGTACTCGACCGTGAAATTCATGTCCTTGTCCGACAAGTCTGTGCTAAGTACTGGCTGTACTACATTATTCACCAAGATCACCGGATTGGGTTCTATAATAATAATAATATTTTAATAGTTGTTGTACTATAATATTAATAATAGTTGCCCATGCAGCCCGTCCGATGTCTAATTGTTCCAGGAGCATCATAAATAAGAGTCTACAGCAATGCATGGGCTCGATAGTGCCATTGCCTGCCAAGGTTGCGTGAAAGCTTAAACGTGATATCACGTTCCTGGAGTACAAGAGCAACTGAGGGGGTGAAAAGAGTGGGTTTAGAGTCAGTAGATGTCACACACTCCCTTCCATTTCAACTAGAGAGGTTGGAGAGATTTGGTTGATTTTTACTCCAAAAAATAGGGGGTAAGGGTATTTCATTGGACTATAAGACAAACGGTGATGCGCCATCGTTACATATTGGACATCCCATGCACAAAACGTTTTTGGGAATACTTTCATTATGCGTATAACTAAGGAGTGAAATTCCTTACAGCAGTCTGGGTTTCCTGAAAGTTATAGCCTGGAGTTCTTTAAGTCAAGAATATGTTACTTCTAGGCAAGTGTGATTCATCTTCGACCACATCATTGCATATGTTGCGAAAGTTGATACGTCCGTCAAATGCACAGCACATGAAAACACTGTAATTGGTATTACTATGTTTACCCTTTACTATTGAATCCCGGTTACGTGTCTAGGTGTCAAGATTCATAGCAGCACTGAACACAACTGGAATCAGTGGACTGATGCCGATTTGTCTGCTGAAGAACCGGATGAGCTGTGGAAAAGGTCCAAAACCATAACGGAGCGCGCAATCAGAGAATCTAAATCACCAACAACCACTCGTAAACGACAACACTGGATGAGAGTCTTCAATAATCTGTCTGCTAATAGATAAAAGCTGCTTGTAGAAGTGATTTCAACACTATGTTGCGAAATGTATGTGAAGAAGTGGAGAAACATGCTGACAAGTACGAGACAAGAGACCTCATGGGCCATAGAAAACTGTAACGGTGTGCTGGTTAAGCTTTGGTTTCCTAGGAAAGCGGTGCCGTCATATAGCGGCCGTAATATTACGGACGCAAAAAGGCGGCCGTCTTTACGGTGACGACATGTGGAAAGTTCCACGGCTGTTTTAACACAGTCTGCTTCATCGCTATCAATGAAACGTTCACGAAACCATCTGTCACCAACAAGACGGCCGTCATGCAAATGGCGGCACCCCTTTTTGACGTTATGGTGTCAGTTACCGCTCTCTAAGAAACCGCGCCATTTTGTATACATAGACAACGTTCTAGGGACGTCATTCACCGCTGTATTACGGCCGCTATATGACGACACCGCTATCCTAGGAAAACAAAGCTTTACTAAAATACAGGGAATGACAGAAACATGAAAGGCCATCAAGAATTGTTCTAAGATCTCAATTCGTGAAACTTTGACCCAACTGAGCCAACGAGAACAGATTTCGAGCCAGATATTCTCTTTCATCTTCCATTAAACACCTAGAAACTGGAAAATCCACGGAAGTAGATGCGATGCTGATAGAAATTATCGAGGCAGCCGGAGAACATGGCGTTTTAATGATGCATACCTTATGCAATAAGATCTGGCAGATAGGAAGATGGCCAAAAGAATGGGCTCACACCATTTTCATTCCATTACATAAAAAAGGCTCCACAAAGATGTGCAGTAATTACCGACTGTACCGATGTGCTGTTAGAGGAAGATGCTTGGAATATCGTAGACAGAATTCCGCACAAACGTGTCCATATTTCAGGAGCTCGGTATCACGCAGCGTCTGTCGGCCGTAGTAAAGTCGCCTGTACTGCAGTACTTTGGTTACGTCTCTAGGCGGGGGAACGACTCCATAGAGCGGCTAGTCGTTAGTCATTCAAGAAAAATTGGAGGGTACCAGGTCGTGTGGCAGGTCACCAATGCGCTCGACTGACTAAGTGAAATCAGCACTGGGAAGCGGCTTATCTGAGTGCGCCTAGCACTCTGCCAACAGGGACATATGGCGCGAGATCGTGCGGAGAGCAGTTTCCGCCCCTACAACCAACGCGGAAGCCTCGGCTCTGTCAAGAGCGAAGAGACAAAGAAGAAGAAGAATTACCGACTTATTGCTTTAACTTTTCATATGCAAGTAAAATTATGCTGCTTATCCTAAACGAACGGCTTAAAATATTCTTATCCAAGGAAATCGTTCCCGAACAAGCTGGTTTTGTAAAAAGTTAAGGAACCCGAGAGCAAATCTTTTCCGTGCGCCAAATAATTGAAAAATCTCGAGAATTCAATAAACCCACTTAGATTTGTTATGTTAATTTTTCAAAGGCATTTGATTCCGTTAAATGGCCCGTATTGTGGAGCACACTGCTCGAAGTGGGAACAATGAAACATCTTGTCCTGCTCAGACAACTTTACGAAGGTGGAACAGTGACAGTAAAAGCAGATGAAGTAATGTCTTGTGAATACTACCCCTGTGCAGGTGTCCATTATATCACCGCTCCTATTTATTATATACACTGAGATGATCATGAGAATTGAACTGGAAGACTGGACAGGTGGAATTAAAATCGGCAGGAAAGTGATCTCCAATTTACGCTATGCGGATGATACAACCTTATTTGCAAGTAGTATTGAGCATATGGAGAATCTGCTGCGGAAGATGGAGAGTGTCAGCCTTCAGTTCGGATTAAAAATAAATCACACCATGAAAAAATGATGATTATAGATCGTGCTGAGAATAACTCGCCAGTAGTCACATATATAGCTAATTGCGAGGTAGTGCAACCATACATTTATCTTGGAGCTCTAATATCGAATACTGGCTGGCTGCACAGACGAAATTAAGTGACGCATGACTATCACCTGGAGCGCTATGGACAAACTCCAAAAAATATGGATTAACAAAAACTTTACTACAGCCACTAAAATCTGGGTTGTCAGAGCTTTGGTGTTTCCCACACTTCGGAGACATGGACACTGCGAAAAAGTGACGTAAAAAGAATAGACGCGCTAGAGATGTGGTGTTAGAGGAGACTGCTTGGGTGTCGTGGAATGAATTCCGAACAAACGTGTCCATCCTGAGCGAACTAAGCATCCAACAACGCCTATCGTGCACAGTCAAAAAACGCATGCACACTTTCTTTTTGTCACATTTCTCGGCACGGTAACGACTTCCTTGAACGCCTGGTTGTGCAGGGCAAGGTTGAGGGCACTAGAGCACGTGGGCGATCTCGAATGAGATGGACAGATCAGGTTAAAGTAGCCATTGGCAACACCATGCACGAGTGCTGCAGGAATGCATATGTCAGAGAAGAATGGCACAAAGAAGGCAGAAGGAAGATGGCCACGTGACGACCACGAGCACTTTGTCAAAAATGAAGCGACTGAGAAGAAGTCTAGGTAAAGCTTTTAAGCAAACAGAAGTTGGCAGCTAAGTCAACAGGCCTTTATCTTGGATATAACATATTCGCTTCTATGTAAATTGAGACAAACAGGAAAAACTGCCATGAATTTTCAAGAATAAATTATTATGTGGCTTGATTTAACTAATAATAACATATTTATTTATTATGTACTTTATTGTAAGTACACCTTACAATATTTATATGGATATAAAAAATTTAAACTAGTGTACAATGGGCGGTCTTATCGCACAAGGCGATCTCTTACAGACAACATAATTATGTGATTGGCCTAAAGTTTCCTAGAAATTTGCATCAAAACCTGTTGCTATCAGGTTTTTTTTAAATAATTTATTTCACAGTGCGTGTAGAAAGTATGGCAGATAGGGCTTCACTGATTGCACTTACAATAAGGAACATGCATGACAAAAATATATATTTTTATTGAATAATAGGCCCGCGTTTGACCACCATCTCACCTAATTGTAAGTGATGACTAGGTTCTAAATGGAGCACTCTTACTTATAAAAGTAACTCTTTCCTTAAATACTCTCAGATTATAGATATCAGGAAACACAGTCTCCGGTAGGGAATTCGACTCCTTAGCCGTACGCACAATTAAAGTATTCCCAAAACGTTTTGTGCGTATGGGTGGGATGTCCAACATATAACGATAGCGAATCGCAGTTTGTCTTGTTGTCCGATGATGTAACCAGTTTACCATAAAATATACATAAACATAATACTAGCAGCGAAAACAGAATGGAAATAAATCGAAAAACCAGTTATACCTAACAGTTTTCAACGATATAATTGACGTGAGGAAGACTTTTGCCTGTCCCTAATGCATTCAGAAGCTTCTCAGAAGGAGGTGACTGCTTCCCTTTCTTCTTTCAGACTCGTACTACTAAAACCACACGATATTTTATATTATATTATTATATTATCTTTGGCCGGGGTGCTGAAGTGCTTGCGAATATCATCACGATCACTTGACCAGAGAACCCGCATGGGTTCATATGGATTCCACCATGCTATAACATGATCTCGGGACACTATTTTTACTGTTCAGCAAACAAACTCTCAGAGACAAGCCAGACTAAGGTGGCCGAAGATGATTCTGCGCGCTCTGGCTGCCAGTATACCTACTGTAGGGATAATTAACTCCCTTTTTCGAAGCTTCTTCTGCGATCATCTCCCCACCGAAGGAACTATAGACTTACCTACTATCTTATCCCACTTAATAGTTTCATGTCCATATGCATCAGCTTTATGCAATGTAATCACCAAAAGTAGACACGAACTCCACATTTTGCAAGTTCCAATATTATTATTATAATAAATATACGTTCAAATACTAGTGTATACGTTTTTAGAATAAACTTCCTTGCCATTTACAAGAACTAAACAATAGTAAATTCAAATTAGTCATGAAATATAAACTGTGACAGAAAGCTTTTTTGCAGTTCGATAATATATTGAGGCCCTTAAAGGCTTGGGGCTAATTATTTACAGGGCCCATTAGTGATGTATACGATTATATTTTCTTTTTTTTTTTATTATTATAATAATTTACATTCTTATTACCTACTTTTTTATATACCTATAAAATATTTACTTTAAAACTGTTTATTTTTTAACCGACTTCTGAAAAAGGATTTTTTGAAAAAGGTTCTCAATTCGGATGTTTGTTTGTTTTTTTTTTTATGTTTGTTCGGGCATAGCACCGTCGCTCGCCAACCGATTTGAAAAATTCTTTTTAGTTGGAAAGGGTATACTTCCCAAATGGTCCCATGAAAATTTTATCGACATCGAACAAGCCGTTTCTGAAACATCAACAAAAGTCTAAAAAAATATTTACATTGATGACCTTTTCGTTTACTCTATATTGTGTTTTTTGTTCGCGCGTTTTTAGTTTTTTGTAGTTGACATTTTGGCTTTTATAACTAGATTAATTACAAATTGATCCACTAAAAAGCGCGAAAATAAAAACTTTTTTGCAAAAAAATAAAACCGACTTCCATATCAAAACACTACAAAGCCAAAAATAATTTTCATTTCGGAAATAATTTTCATTGTGAAAAAAAAAGAAAATACAAAACCAATAACACCGACTACCGAAATTAAAATTATTTTTGGCTTTGTAGTGTTTTGATATGGAAGTCGGTTTCATTTTTTTGCAAAAAAGTTTTTATTGGCTTTGTAGTGTTTTGATATGGAACTCGGTTTTATTTTTTTGCAAAAAAGTTTTTTACATGTAATATGTATGTGTGTGTATTTAAATATGTGAACTATGTAGATTGTATAAACAAGGGGATAAGTGCAATAATAAAGCAAGCTATAAATAATATCTTTTGAATAATTTTGGTTTTTTACTTGAATCTTTTCACCATCAAAAATACTTTTCCGAACAACCTCCTGCGTTTGATCATTCTACACGTGATATTGACAAAATTGTGGTGGCTCCTCCACAAAGGCCACTTAACAAGAGTTGAAGTTGAATATCTTTTGAAGCAATAATAGTGTTTCTTTCTTAAATATGCCTACATATTGCAGTAGTGACACCTCAAAATATCGAATTAAATATTTGAGGGAGGAACGTAACTGATATTTCAAATGAACTCTCGCAAGGATCGCTTTGGATGAATTATTGAATTATTCCATATGTTATTTGTGTCTCTTCAGATTCCTTTTCTTTGTTTTATTTAGAGAAACACCGTTTACCGTTCGGTTTCGTACCGGTTTGAGAGATGGCAAAGTGATGGTGCATTGTAAAACCAAGGTTGATTTGGTCATCCAAATGAGTACAAACCAAGACAGAAATATAGTGAATTTAAGGACTCGCGTCGGAGAAGTTTGAGAGACCCTGGGGAGGAGAAAATTTTTACTACAATGCGGTAAAATCCATGCGTCTTTCTGACGTAATTTGAGCAGACGGTGGCTATACATGTTGGCAACACCACGTGAAGCTATCGTGAGTGGAGCTGTGGCGGAAAACGAAGAGGTTACGCCGATCGACAAGGCGCGATCACCGTCTCTCTTTGGCCAGCGCTCTCGGCGTGTACGGTTGAGTTGTGCTTAGTTTTGCGTAATTAAAGTCTGTATTGTCTATATTTCTTATTCCACAAGTTATGTGAACGAATTGCAGGCGTCGAAGAAGTGCTGTGATCAATGAACTAAGGAAATAGATGACAGTGAAAGGATGCTCTTTGAGGCCCACGAAAAGTATAGGCAGTTAAAAAGTGAAATGTCTCAGCTATACATTCATTTCACTGAGGCTATAGAAGCCCGGGATAGACTCCAATTAGTTGTCGATGGGTTTAGTAAGTGTAGCTCAAAGTAGGAACAAGCTCTAAATGACAGGTACTTGTTACAACAAGAGTTACATGAGACTCAATGCCAAATATCCCAACTTGAAACAACAAATTTAAACATAACAGCCTCGTTGAAACAAAGTTTATGCAGCGAGCTAATGCCTATTGCTCCCACCATGGTTTCATTAATAAACCCAAGTGATAACATCGACGGGTGCAAAGTAAAAAGAGTCATCTACAAAACAGCTACTTTTCAGGAGAGCGCATAATAGGAAAACATGCTGCCATTTTGTCAATTTTAAACCAAATTATTTAAAATTTTCATCATTGTTTCATTATTTGATAATATATCCACATGTATATTTCATTTCTTCTAATTATGTTTAATTTACGAGATATTGTAGTTGTCTGCATCTACATTGCACTTAAAAATATGACAACTGTGTTAACTACCACTTGGTCGTTTCTACGTGGGAATTCAAACATTTAGATTTAGTAAAGTATGATTAGTATATTTCAGTAAATATGAAAAGTGTAACACTTCCTATTATTAAAATTAGTTAATGACCGTTTTACATCCTGAATACACCAAGTTCAGAACATAACTGCGCAGATGTCTTTTTCTACGTCGTCGATTCGGTGCAAGGTACACGATTTAGAAGGAGGTTAAATGAAATATTTACTTAGGAATTATTCAATTATTATCGTAAAAAACGTAAGTTCTCATACATTTTTGGAATCAAAAATAAAATCAATAAATATCTTACTGATAATTTATGAGGTAGGTAATTGCAAGATCTTTGGTTGAGAATTCAACAGTAAAATTATATAAACTTCGTTTGAAAAAAAAAAAAAAACAATTAAAATTAATTCTAGAAAGTTCTAAACTTATTATACTTTATTAAAAAAATAACATCAGTCACAATAATCAAGTTAGACCTAGTTAACACATTAATAAAAATAGAAATAAATCCTTTAAAGTACGTTCTATTCATACATTTTTTAAATAAAAATAGGTAGATTTAGGCACTTTTGATAAAAGTAAGTAGAAAATTAAAGTCTAAACAATAATGAAACTCAGAATCAATACTTAAAAAATTACGAAAGAATTTTTTTTTTTTAATTGTTTTATCACCAATTTAAAAATTATTCAGTCTCATTACCGTCAGTACAGGAACTGTGTTTCAAATTTTTATAAAAGTTATGATATCTAGAAGGTATCAGATTTTGCTGGCAGAGACTTATTAAGTCTTTGTACTTGGCACTTGTAATCATAATGAGTTCATTATATCATTTTTTAGGATCATTAAAGCCACGGTGGGAACGAGTAGTTACTTTTCGCACCATGTCAATTCGCATGGGTTCTTCATCATTTAGATCATATTTATAAAATATTGTGTAAGGATTCTCTGCTTTAACGACTATTTCTCGAACTTGATTCCACTTAACATTCTCATAGTCGGTATTTTTTGTCAATTTAAAATCATTTAAACACGTTTTGAAATCCAAAATTTGGTCTTGTGTTATTTCTTTAACCTCATAAGCGTCTCCGGAGGTTTTACACCACCGAACGAGTGTATACCATTCTTCAGGACAAAAAATTAATTTTCTCTTCGATGATTTCTCAATTAATGCGTGGACTATCGCCTTCCTGCTGGGTGTGACCCTTCTCCAAAAATCTGTGATGAATATCAATGCTATACTTTTGAGAGCAGTATACATACATCAGAAATACAATACGATTCCTGTTCTGACCGCCACAGTTATCGGACCACAGGCGAATATCTTTGATGCCTCTATCAGTTGACTGTTGTATAAAATTATAAAGGCAACTAGCCACTTCATTCGAACCCCGCTTAGCTATAGTTTCAGGCCACATATACCATATTCCTTTTTTAAGTCATATCAAAAACAGTAAAATTATAGATAGAAGGTTTACGCTTATAATAAAATGAACTGGTTTCTCCGTGTGGAGTCGACAAAATTTTTTGAAAATCAAAGGTAGCCAAAGTTACAGTTTCAAGATTAGAAGTAGCTTGATTTTGTCTTGTTTCTTCAAAGATCTCGCTATATTTTTATCTTGTATATGTTTATTGTACTGATCTTGTGCTCTGGTTTGTGAAGGAAGGCAATTTTTAAATGCTATACAGACGTCGCACTGGTCTTTTTTAGGAATATAAAAGGCTATGTTCATTTCCTTGTTAACTATGTCTCGGTACTGGCGCGCTGTCTGTACTCTCTTTACAATATTATTTTCCTCTGCCCAAGTCTGGTACAACTTAAACATCTTAGAGAAATTTAAATCAGCCAAGTAAACTTTGTTTGTGTCTTTTCTTGTGTAATGTGACTCCACTGGTTGAAACGAGTTTACGTGATCACATACACCTTTTATTATGGCGGCTGTACAAACCTTGTTTTTATTGTTGTGAAGACCTCTGAAGTCTTTTTCACAGTTACCAGTACTTTTATCATATTTATCAAGAGCACTCTGTATAAACTGATTACTTACCAACAGCGTATTCTTAAACATTGTTTTGCATACTTTTACAGTTCCAGGGCTGGTTTCTTTTAAATTTATTGGAAGTGTATAGTTTACACTGTGTTGGCGTTTAGAATCATTCTTTGTAGTAATTCTTCGTTTCATACAACGTCTTGTATCTTTACCTATAAAAACCCATTGCTTTTCGTGATCACAGATATCCCAAAAACGATCAAAGATAAGTTTTCTATCTTCGTGAGATATTTTTGCGCTACAGTTAAACTTGCAAACAACACAAACAACACACAGCCGGCTTAAGATGTTTTGCAGGTTGCAATTTTCCATTTCTGGACTGATGTTGTTTACCTGAATTTAATAGTAATTTACGTCTCGTATCAATTCACTTGTCTTTATTTCTCAATCGCCTTTTCTTTGATCTATCAATATGGAACTGACGTCTTTTTCTACCGTTTAACGAGGAAGGCGTAGAACATTCACTTGATGCCTCCACTGCCGAAGCAGTATCACTGGTGTTGCTTATAGAAGATTGACAGTTTGAAATTGACATACTCGATGGCCTGCCTGAGTTTATTAAACAGATATTTTGATCTAATTCTGATAATGGACGCGGCGGACTTGAAGTAAATGAATTGTATTCTGAGGGCGTTGGTGTAACCGATAATTTGCTCGGAGAATCTCTATTATCAACATCAAAATTTTCAGAATTAATTTGTATTTCAGATTGAGAGTGAACTGGTGTGACCGACTTAGAGGACACAGAACATGGGGACTTATCTTGCGAAGTTAGCTGATACTCATTTGTCTTCATCGCTGACACATCAAGGTCTTCTATAAGATATTCAATAACTTCATCGGCCAATACAGCATTTTTCTCGAAAAATCCATCGCTTATGTTCTGTAAGCTTTCATCTTCTTTAAAAGGTCGTTTCGGACTTTCTGAACATGAAACAATAGTAAAAAATAACAGTAATAAAATATAATTTAATTGTAAGTCAATTAATACAGCTAAAAATAAGAATTAACATAGGTAGGTACTCAAAAACATAACAAACAATATTAATTTACAAAAGTAAATTGAGACATCTACATCACAATCGCAACATAGAAAAAGCTATATGGTAGACAGCCGTTTATGCATCGTTTCGTAACAAAAAATGTCAATAATAACCTATTTTCATAATTACAACAACTAAATATGATTTAACTTCAAAATAACAATAACATTAAACTTTTATTATAAAAAATACGTACCAGAACTAGTTTCACGGTTGTTATCAATAAGTTGTTTTTATTTTATTAGGGATAACAAACAACAGAGTATTTAAAAATTAACAAAAAAGCTTAAGATTTAGATGTAACAAATACACTGCTCACAACATTATCCACAGATTGTTATATGAAATAACTAGTTGCAAGACATCAGGCTTACAAAAAAATAAAATAAAAACTAGGGCAAACTGAATAAAACTAAACTTATAGATACAAAAAAAAACACATTCACATACATTATAGAGTAAGCATATATACATTATAATTATGCATAATTAGCTTTAGCTTCCTTATCTTTTAAGATTGCACATACTTGCTTTTTGAAAATTTTCTTACTCAGAAACATAATGTCCACTGAATCAAATTGCTTATTTTATGTGTCAACTAAACGGAACAGTGGTGAGCGCGCGCCAGAGTTAGTTCGACAAAAATTGGTAGCAAATAGGCGAGTTGACTGCACCTCACGTTTATGAACAGTACGAGGAACCAGGTAGCACAAACTGTTCACTAAATCGGTACAATCGAATTTATTGCGGCATTGATTAAATAGCGTCATCATTTCCAGCAGAGTGCGTCTTGACTCTAGAGTCAACAGGTCGTATTTTAGATGAAGGGAGTGGGAAGATATTTTTTTACGAAAGCACCGGTAGTGCATAGAGCGCAGATATTTCCGTTGGATAACCTCAATGCTGTCAATGTACTTTCTGTAGTACGGATTCCAGATGGGAACTGCATATTCTAATTGTGGCCGGATTATGGACTTATATAGGCGTAGATAGGTAGAGGGACGGTGGAAATCTCTAGTTGCTCTCATTACAAATCCGAACATTTGGTAAGCCTTATTAATTATTTTGTCGACGTGAACATCTAGATGTAGCTTAGAGTCTAATTGAACACCAAGATCTCGTAGACTTCTAATGTTATCTAGAACAGTATCGCCCAGAACATAATTAAATTTAGTAATGTGTTTCTTTTTGGTAAAAGTGATGTTATGACATTTAGAATAACTAAGGTAGAGTTTGTTGGATGAGCAGTAGTCTACAAAACGGTCTAGGTCCTCTTGAAAAGAAATACAATCTGCTTGATTTGTTATTTTTTTATAAATCTTTAAATCATCCGCGTAAAGTAGAAATTTTGAATTTTTAAAACAGGTTTTGACATCGTTAATAAACAAAATGAACAAAAGAGGTCCTAATATAGATCCTTGTGGCACGCCTGATGTTACATGGATTGAGTTAGACTCATAGCCATTGATTACCACTTTTTGGGTTCTATTGGTAATATAAGATATGAACCAACGCAACAAGTCTCCTCTAATGCCATTATATGCAATTTTATCGAGTAAAAGCGTGTGATCAATTTTATCAAATGCTTTTTGAAAGTCAGTGTATATTACATCAATTTGTTGCCTCTTATCGATACTTTCAAAAAGTTGTGACGTGAATATAAGGAGATTACTAACGCATGATCTATCCTTAACAAACCCGTGTTGTTCTTTTAATATAGCACTGCGTAAAATGGGGTAGACTTCGTTATGAACAAGTTTCTCAAATAGTATAGAAAGTGCAGACAGTAAGGAAATTGGGCGATATGTAGTCACGTCATTTTTAGCGCCAGATTTATGGATTGGAATGATATTCGCGCGTTTCCACACTTCTGGGAATACGCCTATGGTTATACATTTATTAAATAATATAAATAATGGAATGCTCTTCTTCTGAATGAAAGTATCGCTTGTGTTTTTCAAGAATATGGGCGGGATACCGTCTGGCCCAGCTCCTTTAGTCGCGTCCAAAGATTTAAGTTCCTTCCGTATTTTGTGCATCGAGAAGTGTAAATGACAAAGGTTAATATCGAATTCAGGACTAGGGGGCGGCGGCACCCATAAGTTATGGTCGAATGTAGAGGTTTCATATACCGAGTGGAAAAATATCGAGAATAAATTACATGTTGAAATGGGGTCATTTGACGTCTGATGTTGGTAATAAACGCTTGATGGGACACTATTAGTGTGTTTACGACTTGATACATATGACCAAAACGCCTTGACATTAGTGCCTACACTATCTTCTACCTTATTTATATACGCCTTAAAGCATTGATGTACCTCTTTTTTGAATTTAGCTCTATTGATGGCGAATATTTCGTAATCAGAAATGTTTCCATATTTTTTCCATTTGATCCAAGCACGATTTTTCTTTTTGTATGTTTGTAAAAGATATCTTGAAAACCAAATAGGGAAATTATAATTTTTGGGTTTGTAGGGGGGTGTATGTAATTTAATAATGGCGTACATTTTCTCGTAGAAAGTAGAAACTGCATCATCAGGAGATAAATCTTCAAGTATGTTTTCCCAATCTATATTTCTAATGGCAGTATTTATTTCAGTATAATTCGATTTAAAAAAATTATACATGATTCGTTTAGTATTATTTTTTATCATGGAAGGTATTTTTATTGGAACTTGTACATAAAAAGCTGGGTGGTGAATGTCAGTTGATAAGAGCGAATTATTAACAGCAGATGCAACTGCGTGTGTGTTACATAGAAATAAGTCAAGGATGCGATCATTGCTGTTAGTTAAGTAATTAAATTGCTTCAAATCTAGTTGGGAACAGAAGTTTAATAAATGACGACTGA
Organism: Tholera decimalis; assembly: GCA_943138885.2. Lineage (NCBI taxonomy): Eukaryota > Metazoa > Arthropoda > Insecta > Lepidoptera > Noctuidae > Tholera > Tholera decimalis. The sequence goes on from OW964576.2 coordinate 10,149,800, forward strand.
CATTAGACAAAGAAATGTTTAGTTGTTCTTGCGGTACCATGGAAGATGTCGACCGCGTCCAGTTGAGCTCTGGTAGGTTAAAATCACCTGCTAAAACAACGTGTTCTACGAATGGATTGTCAACACAAACAGCCAGTGAATTAATGAAGTTTATGTAAACTTCTTCTTTGGTGTTAGGAGGTATATACGTGCCGCAAAATAGAGGATATTTATTATCATAAGAGGGAACCTTGACTATCGTATGTTCAGGTAAAATTAAAGGGGGTGTGAGAGAAACAGAGGATGACTTCAATTCTTTAGAGACTGCTATTAAAACACCACCACCGTCTTTTTTGTTAGTTACAGAGCGATTACGATCGCATCGGTAGACTGAATAACGTTGGTCTATGAATTCATTATCTGATATTTCAGGCGTTAACCACGTTTCGGTCAAGATTATAACGTCATAAGAATGTGACAATATGTTCATATATAGCGTATTTAGTTTGGTCCTGATTCCTCGACAGTTTTGGTAATAAACAAAAAGATTAGTAGCCATTTTTGATCTCATAAAGTATAGTTGTATTAATCTGACTAAATTTAGATATATTTAAAACATTAATATTTAGCTGTTTCATAGACAGATGCATATTAAAAGCGTGAAAAACGTGCTTAATACCAATTTTAAAAAGGAGCAGTACAAAGATCAGCGATAAATTAATGTAACAAATGTATACGAGTATATCAAATGTATGTGAGTAGTTGTAAAACGTATATGGTAGACTTATATATCTGAGACAAAATATTAATAAATCTATTTTTAAGTTTAGCAGAACACATACAAATATTCCCGACAAGCCAATTTGAAAATGTGCCAAAATGTTCAATAAATAATTAATTAATATTATGAGTACTTGCGAGCTGTGGGTTGGGCTTAATCTTACTGGAAATTTCTTCCACCGACCGGATAGCGTACGTGGGAGAGTTTTCAGATTCTCTAACAAGTACAGTACTGCGTTCCTAACCCAGACGAACTTGAATTTATTAGACTTAGCTGCATCACGACATTTGCGAAACAACTCCTTATTACGGAGAGTTAGATGCTCATTCATATATACACGTCCTGGGGTTCCCGCTAGTCCAATGCGATCTGTAGTGAGTCCTTTAGACAGTCGGTATGCACTTAGAATATTATCACGCATTATACGGGTCGAAAATTTCACAATGATATTCTTAGGTCGACCATTTTGTGCATGGGCATGAGGAACCCGGTGAATGGATACAATATCCCTCGACGATATGGCCAAATTAACTGCAGATCCAATTGACTCCAAAATTGCGATCAAGTTTTCGCCGCGTTTTTCAGGCATATTAGCGATCTCAAGATTGCATTGCCGTGCCTGTTGCTCCAAGGCGTCAATTTTTTTTTCCAGTAATCCACAGCTCGTAACTGAAGACGTATTAATGTTTAATTCTAACTCTTTTATGCGTTTCATGCAGTCGGCATAGCTATCAGAGTTAAAATTTACGGTAGATTTCAGGTCAGATACATCCTGCGAGATATCCACGTATTTTTGTTTTAATTTCGTTAAGTCTATGTTCATACCAGAATAATCGGCGCGCAATTCCCGGAGATCAGCTTGAATTTGAGATGAAGTAGAAGATAAGGCATTGAACTCTTCCCTGAGGTTGTTAATGCAGGTATTCATATTCAGGAACTGGTTATTCATATCAAATCGCAGATCAGAAATAGCCTTTTTTAACTCGTCAGATAGTGTACTCATAGCCAGTGTTAATTCACATTCCGGTTGTTTCCGCTTTCGCTGAGTGACATTTGTACCGGTTTCATTTCCTGAGTAGAGATCTGGATTGGACTGGCATTTATTGTCCGGTGAACGAAGCATAGTGACAAAAAGTAACTGCTTACTTGTCTCAGGAGGAGAAGATCGATACTATTACAAAATTTCGCCGCGAGAAACTTGCAACTTGTAATAGATCTTCTCGGTTCATAATAGCGCATTGTCGTCTCGTTTTGCCCAAATTCACCAATAATTTACGTCTTTCCATGTCTATTGTGTTGAACCTAAACTGTTTACTAATATGATAACACTTTTACACACACTTATCACTTAACAAACCAAAACAAAGAAATATTCGTGCCGGCCGGCGAAATACATGTCATCTGACTGATGATGAAATATGACTGACCACTGGCCTCCCGCACGTCCCGCGTATAAACGGCCAGGGGTAGTTATCCGCATCTACGTCGTGCAATTTCACAAAACAGGCGTAGTTGTCTTCTTTTACGTGACAAAAGTACCAAAAATAAGGCGATATTTGTATTTTTGTTTTTGATATGTTGTAGAACATGATATTTTAAGTTAGTTTTTACAAAAATCCAAAAATCTCAAAATTGCAGTTGACTTTTTTTACTTTGCACCCGTCGACATAAACTTAATTAGTGATGATGATTCTAATTCGTACGTTACGTTAATGCTTTAATTTAATTTGTACGTTAAGAAATATTCAAAATTATTTAAAAAGGTTTGTTGTATGGCAAAGACGCGCCATTTGAGTTCTATGATCAAAAATAGTAATAATATTTGAACAAGACTGCAATAGGCCAGCCAACGGTAACTGGACGTGTCCGGAACTTTTCCACGATACGTGGAGTCATAAACGTTGCTTTCAATAAACAAGGTTACTTAATACTGATACCACTAACCTGATGTGCTGGGTTCGCCAACTTCGACCTTCAAAGGTCACGCCCTAAGTGTGGTTTGTATGTACAATGGGGTGAGTAATTGAAACGTGTGATGTAAGTTACGTGTTCCAGGACGGTCACAAGGCGTCGATCTCCAGATGGCGCGGTCCTGACCAGCATCACACCTAACTCGTTTCCAGCAAGCGCGCGCTACGCGTGGTAGGCAATAAGGCGATGTGTTCCGAGAAATATCACTGGATTCTTGTTAATCCGAGATTACAAAGTTCAATCAATCACTGAACACAATTAATCTGTTTATATCTCGTGAGATCCAATTCGATTTACAACAAATTCCGCGTGCCAGCCCGACCGACGACAAGGCGGCGTATGATTCAACAATATCCCGGGGTTTTCGGCAAATGGGGAATACACTTCAACAATTAGATAATTCGCGACCCAATTATCGGTCTCAACAGGCGAATCCAACGATATTTTACCAATTATATTAACTCAACAGGTCCCAAAAAACGGACGACATTTTTCAAGCGCAAAGTCTATCTGTCAAGTCAGAGTAATGTCAAGATCAAATTCTTTATGTCAAAAGGGTGCGTTCTGTTTCACGTCGGACCGAACATCTACCCCCCCCGGACGGGCCTACCCGTCCGCTAATCAATTGGAAGTCTTGACAAGGTTGCAAATTCAACACAGCTTCAATGCGGCCAAATACCGTAGCTAGTTCATTAAAGGTGAGAACGGTGTCTCCCAACAATCTCCGCCAGCGTCCCTTTGCCGCTTTCACCGCGGCCCCCAAAATACCCCCCAATGGGGGGCAGGCTGGCGGGTCAAACAACCAAGTGACCCCTCGGCGGGTCAAACTATTACCAATGTCAACCTGGTTCTCATTAAGGAAGGCGTATACCTCCTTCAAATAGTTACTTGTACCCTTGTAATTCGTACCGCAATAAGACCTAATCAAAAAAAGGTAACCCACGGCGAGACACAAATCTTTCCAAAGTCGCCTCAAAGGCCTCTGTCGAGAGGGAGGTTACCAGCTCCAAATGTACTGCCTTGGTTGACAGGCAGACAAACACACAAATAAGCCCTAACAATCTTGCTATTACGAAGGGTGGACGTCTTCAACAAAAGGGGACCAACAAAATCCGTTACGACGCCAGCAAAGGGCCTCGTCTCATTGACGCGATCAGCCGACAAAATCCAAAATTCTCGCTGCAGAATGGCCAACAGCGCATTGCAACCGGCATGCGAGTTCTTAGTGTGACGATCAGTCACCAACAATTGTACCAAGTTCAGTTACAACAAGGGCAGGAGCACCAATTTTAGGGTAAGGACAACTCACAAGGGTGACCTCAAACCAGGTCCTTCCCTCAACAGTGGTGTCAGCCGGTTCGCCAATTCCCCAATCTTGCCTGAAAGGTCGTTCACCTTCAGGCCAACCTGTCCCGCTAACCAAGAAGACAAAGGCAACCCCGGACTCCCGTCTCCAAAATGGCACAGACCACAATCGAGTCACCCAAGGGTCCCCAGACCGTGACCGAGGCCGTTGGCAACAAAACCGTCTTGATCGGGGGGTTCCTTTAGCGGGGCAGGCGTCAATCTCTTAGTGATGCCTGGGCGGCGACCGATCGCCGCTTCCAGGCTGCCTTCGTTCACGACGAGGCCAACAATCAAACCATTCGTCCGCGCGGTGTCCCAAGCCCCTCGCCATCACTGGAGGGGCATATCCCACCGAATGCCCGAATGGCGGAGGGCGCGACTCCAGCCGGGGACGTTCCGTCAACGGAGGGGAAAGGCAGCGGCGCCGACCCGGCCACTGCTGCCTAGCAGCCAATGCGCGTTCTCCCTGACGAGGGAAGACCAAATGGCGCTCGTGGGGCTCCCGTTCAACTTGCGCGGGGGGTGGAGTGCGGCGTACAGAATCGCGGGTCTCAGCCCGGTGCTCGTCTCCGGGGTACCCCCCCTTGCGCGAACCCCCCTCAGAAGCTGGTCTGCTGGAGCGGTTCGCGTTGGCGCACAAAATCTCCAAGTGGGACCCTTCACAAATTCTACACGGGCGGGGGTCGGGGCAGTCCCGATGGAAGTGGGCCCCCAAGCACGAAAAGCACAAACGGCGTGCGTTGACAATACGGCGGCGGGCACTTACGTGCAAATTCAAAAAATCCGGGCAACGCGCCATGACATGCCCCGTTGCCTTACAAAAGTCACAATGATGAGGACTCCGGGCACCATCAAAACGGGGGGCGGGGCGAACATCAACAGGCCCCCTAGCCCGAGGACTCCGGGCGCCAGCAAAACGGGGGGCGGGGCGATCATCAACAGGCCCCCTAGCCCGAGGACTCTGGGCGCCAGCAAAACGGGGGGCGGGGGGAACATCAACAGGCCCCCGAGCCCTAGTCCGTCCCTGGTCTCTGGGCTGAGAAGGTAGTGGGGGTGACCCCGTGGCGCCACGAGTGTTATCCGCAAACCGACACTCGTCTTCCAAAAATTTGAGGAGGTCGTCAAAGGGGGGAAGATGGGTGGCACTATCCCCACCATACTTCTGCTCAAAACGTGACCTCAGCTCCGCGGGGAGCAACTGCAGCACCACGTGCACCAACAAGTAGGACCAATGTTCTACCGGTAACTCCAAGCGTCTCAAAGCGTTGGTCGCTGAAACCAACGGGTTCAGCAAGTCAGTGCGCAACGTCGACGTGCTGACAATGGCCGGTAGTCCCAAAATCTGGTCGATGTGCACATCAGCCAGGCAGCGCTTGTTCTGATACCGTCGGGAGAGAAGCTCCAGAGCGGTCGGGTAAGAGGAATCCGTCACCGGCAAGTGCTGCACCAAGGCTCTGGCTTCGCCCTCCAGGACAGACAACAAATAGGCCAGCTTCTGGGCAGGTCCGAGGTCCAAGCGTGCATCGACAAGACTCTCAAAGAGATCTAGGAAGCCCAGCCAGTGGTCCAAGCGACCGTCAAAATGTGGCAGCTCCAGGGTGGGCAGCCTACTCAATAGTCCAGGGCCTGCAACAACAGGGGTCTGCGGCTTGGCCGCATCAGGCACCCGGCTCTTCAAAATTTCCCGCGCTCGTAGACATATGACATCCCCCAGGTGGATAATCTGGTCATAGTCACCCAAAATCTTATCGCGGGCTGTCTGATCCATCACCCCCAAATCCACGTCCATGATGTACTCGTTGAAGCGTGTGAGCGCAGCATCAGCTGACTTGATCCTCTCAATCACTTGCCCATACCGAACAAGGGTGAGCTCTTCCAATTCCACACGCTCAACAGTTGCAGCTGCCGATGTGAACCATCTCAACTGTGAGGTCAATCCCGCAGCAGCCTCCCTGACTGCCCTTAATGAGGCCATTGCAACAATCAAATATTAATACAAAACAACAATCAATAACCAACAATCAAATATTAAACAAACAGCAATGACTTGTTAGCCGGCCAAGTAATCTCAACAAAATAAAAATTCAAATTCAATTATTTCAAGTCCAAATCCAACCCTGTACTTATTCCAAGTATGAATCTAGCTTGCTAAGGATGGCTAGTTACAAAATAAATAACAATTCAATGTATATATTGTGCAGGATCACACCAACAATTAAATACAACAATTGAAGTATAATATTGAGCCGGAGAATCTCTATCAACAATCCAATAATTACTATAAATGCAATAACCAATACACACAATTCAAGTCCTATTATGTTAGACTATGTGTAATTATTATTTAGATAACCTTTCAAATTCAGATCAATGACATTCAATTATTAATTGCCACAAATACCAAACAACTTTTACAACAAAATACCAACTTATGTACCAAATACAACCAATAATTCCCAATTTCACAAACAAATCTTACCTGTCAATACAATAAAGGGCTACAGTACAAATTACAAATACAACTTCAATTGATTCAACTTCAATTAGATAGCCCGGATGACATGGTAATATATTCAAAACTTATTAAGTTATAAGTTGTGTTAAGTAATTAAACTCAAGTTTTAAGTTTTCAACAATATTCAAAACTTCCAATTAAACCAGTGGATCTTATAAGACCACGCTTCTGCTACCAATTTGAACAAGACTGCAATAGGCCAGCCAACGGTAACTGGACGTGTCCGGAACTTTTCCACGATACGTGGAGTCATAAACGTTGCTTTCAATAAACAAGGTTACTTAATACTGATACCACTAACCTGATGTGCTGGGTTCGCCAACTTCGACCTTCAAAGGTCACGCCCTAAGTGTGGTTTGTATGTACAATGGGGTGAGTAATTGAAACGTGTGATGTAAGTTACGTGTTCCAGGACGGTCACAAGGCGTCGATCTCCAGATGGCGCGGTCCTGACCAGCATCACACCTAACTCGTTTCCAGCAAGCGCGCGCTACGCGTGGTAGGCAATAAGGCGATGTGTTCCGAGAAATATCACTGGATTCTTGTTAATCCGAGATTACAAAGTTCAATCAATCACTGAACACAATTAATCTGTTCATATCTCGTGAGATCCAATTCGATTTACAACAAATTCCGCGTGCCAGCCCGACCGACGACAAGGCGGCGTATGATTCAACAATATCCCGGGGTTTTCGGCAAATGGGGAATACACTTCAACAATTAGATAATTCGCGACCCAATTATCGGTCTCAACAGGCGAATCCAACGATATTTTACCAATTATATTAACTCAACAGGTCCCAAAAAACGGACGACATTTTTCAAGCGCAAAGTCTATCTGTCAAGTCAGAGTAATGTCAAGATCAAATTCTTTATGTCAAAAGGGTGCGTTCTGTTTCACGTCGGACCGAACAATATTATTAAAACAACTTGGGATATTATTAACAGTGAAACAGACAGGTCTAAAAAACGGTGTAGTGACTACAACCTTGTAATTAATATTGAAATAATTAAATCTGACGCCCAGGTTGCCGCGGCTTTTGAAAATTTTTTTGCAGAGATCCCGGTATCAACAACGAAATCTCTGGATTCCTCACCCACTGCTGCAGTCTCTGCTAAAAGAAAATGTTGAAGTTTGTGATTCAGTATTTAATTTTCAACATGTTTCTTGTAAGGATATAATTAAAACTTTTAACACATTGAATGTAAAAAAGACAAAAGACTTATGGGGTAATTCTGTAGACATCATCAAGTCCATTATTAATATTGTAGCTCCTAGTTTAGTATTTATTTTTAATAATTGTATATATTGTGGTGAGTTTCCTGACCTAATGAAGTATAGCAAAATTATACCATTGTTTAAAGCAGGTAGTACATCAGACCCAACTAATTATAGACCAATTACAGTACTACTCACTTTTAGTAAAATATTTGAAAAACTAATTTTAGAGCAGTTACAAAGGTTTTTTAGTAGACACAAATTATTTCATGCCAAACAGTTCGGTTTCACAAAGGGTCGTTCAACAACCGATGCTGGTGTTGAACTTCTAGGACACATCTACAATGTATGGGAAGACAAATGTGATGCCCTGGGCATCTTTTGCGACTTGTCCAAGGCATTTGACTGTGTTCATCATGAAACATTGGTCAGAAAACTACACCACTACGGTATTCGGGACTCCTCTTTGAATCTTCTTACTTCATATTTAAGTGACAGGATTCAGAAAGTCGATGTAAATGGGAAAATATCCCCAGGATCGGTAGTGACTATGGGTGTGCCCCAGGGCTCAATTGTTGGACCATACATACATCATAATCACATCATGACACAGACTAACATCATAATCAACAACTTTTGTTCTATGACTTTTAAAAATTCATCATATTTTATTTCACCAGATTTTCATACAAAAAAGTCTATGCGAAGCAAAAGAAAACAACTTATACTATCACTTTCTTTTGTTTCGCATAGACTCCGTAACATTTAGGGCGTTCAATTTAAATATTTTTATTTTTGTATGAAAATCTGGTGAACTAAAATATGACGAATTTTTAAAAGTCATAGAACAAAAGTTGTTTATTATGATGTTAGTAACATAGTCCCGAGAGGTTTTCAGTGTTTTACAATTAACCTTGTACTTATATACAAGGTTAATTGTAAAACACTATACACAAACAAAAATGGTCCAACAATTGAGCCCTGGGGCACACCCATAGTCACCACCAATCCTGGGGATATTTTCACATTTACATCGACTCTCTGAATCCTGTCACTTAAATATGAGGTAAGAATATTCAAAGAGGAGTCCCGAATACCGTAGTGGTGTAGTTTTCTGACCAATGTTTCATGATGAACACAGTCAAATGCCTTGGACAAGTCGCAAAAGATGCCCAGAGCAATATTTAGAAATAATAATATTTTTAATAGAGGAAAAATTTATTTGTCGACACGTTTTGAGGACGTAGAGCTTGGTAATTTTTAACTATTTTTAGGTAATCTCCTTTGACAACAAATGTTCGCTCCCGTTTGTTTTTTGTGTCGGGTAAGTTTATTGCTTGCAAAAGCGTGTCCGTCTTTACGTCATTTACGGTAATGTTCGCAAGTTCAATGCCTCGGCACGCACGTTTCCACTTGATTAGCTGAAAGGACCTTGCTTTTCTTGCTTTTCTGCCCACTTGAAAGCCTCTTCAACAAAGATGTAAGCTTCGAATAATTTTGTATATTAACATTGTCCTTCATTTGTAATGTTGCTTTCAGCATGGAATATATACTCCACAGTGTAGACGGCTGAAGTTTTTTGAATAATTCATCAAAATAACTCAAAAGAACACTTTTCGAGAACGTAGTTACTAGTTTTTCTTTTCTCTAATTTACAAAATTATCGTAAACTTTGAGATATTTTTCCCGAGACTTTGGCGGTAATATCTGTTGCACAACTCTCTGTGCATTCATTTCCATAAGCGTATTAGGAGAGACTGTTAAATCCTCTTCTTCACTGGACATTTTTAACAATTTTAGCAAATTGAAGAAATTAATAAATGCACGAAAAAAGAACAAGAGCTGTTTCCCGCCGCTTTATTTTTTTTTAAATCTTACGACATTGATATTAGGCTGCAGACCTATACAGCCTAATATTAAATTAATTTTGTTTTAATAATTTTCTTAAATCAACTAACCTACCGTACTTGAATTAAAATTTTAATATCTATTATATCTTAAAAAATACATAAGGCAAATAAATTAAAGTAAATAGTATATAATAACAAATTCTATTTATGAACTTCTTATTGCATTTGGCTGTATGGCTCATTTTCTTTGCCTTAATATAATACATTTATGAGTAGATACATTAATGCCCTTGTGCACAAAATTCGATTTTGTGCAGCCTATACCCTGCACAAAGAAGCACTTTCAGAGCATGAGAAGTGAAAACAATATTGTCAACATTAGATTGGGATTGGAATCGCACCGTGATTGTTTTGTTTCACGTGAAGTTGGCAATGTTACGGCCCGCAGTAGTGTTGGTCGACTAATTACTATAAACCGGTAATAGGGTTTTAAAATGCTTTATCTTTTAAATAACAAGGCCACTAAATAAATATTATATAAATAATTGTTTAATTGATTAATTGTAACGTAGTAAATTCATTTTGGCGTAAGATTATTAAAAATATCATAAAATGAATCATGACTGGCTGCATGCGGTAGGATCGTTGCCTAATTGCCTTCACTACTAAAAAAAATATGGCGTCAAAGTTCTCAAACTTCAAAAAACAAAAATAAATATTCAAGTGCTTAAATTTGAAACGTCACAAAATGTACCGCCTTTGAGGCCACCGGTGGCCTTCCGTGATTTGAGCGGTTAACCGCTAGTGCAAGTTTGTCTAAAGTACATATATTAAAGTATACTGTGTTATGACACTGTGCGAGTTTGGTTGTTTGGTTCCTTTTGAGTAATTATTAGTACCTATTTCGTGAAGTTATCAAACTAATATATATAAAAAAAAAAAAAAAAAAAAAAAAAAATATTACAGTTTTATAAAAGTGGTAAGTAAATACACAATCATATTTTATTCAATAATATTCATTAAAGTAACGTTTTACTAAAGAGAAGGCTTATGTTTGGTTTATGTAGTTATTTTAGTGGTTTAAGTGGTTTAAATTAGCTTTATGTTTGGTACCCTTTGTAACAACATCAACTAAATAAATATATCCATGTGCCCAGCGAGGCCCTCCAGAATTTGGGTTTCAGAACAAATAATATCGTACCTCCGATAAAATAGGGTTACAACTAGAAAAAGTCGAATTTTGAGTTAACGATACAGAAATACTTAAAATTTTTGTATCTATCTTCTCCAATATGGTTACATCGGTAACTTTAAAACTCGCCGCTAGATGGAGTTGTAACGCTACATGACTAAAGCATTTTGATTCCAGAATGATCTCAATTAGTGTTACATTTAGTTTTATGAAAGGTGGACGTGCGTTTGTTGAGACAAGTAGTGTTATAATTTGAAATATAACAGTGTTTCAGACAGGTAAAATCTTGTTGTTTACATCAATTTGTCAAATGAATAGTTACAAGTCGAATTATTACAGTTTATTGTTAAAGGATTGAATTAAACTATTTCAATATTTCTATTATAAAGTGATATATTTTGTATTGTATCAGTATTTTAGATAGGATTTATTGTAATATAGTGTTACTCTTCACGTTGTAATAGTATTTGACTAATAATATTATTGTACATGACTGTGTTGTCTGAATATAATGACTTGTAATCTTGATTTATCCGCAATTGCGGCGGTAAGACCCCTCTTTGAGGAGTGGCTAGATCGGCGTCACGGCGTCCTGACTATAGATGCTGGCGGGAAACATTCCGAATCATTCCCGTCGAATACTTCGGAAGTATTCTGAAATATTCCGAAACTTTGGGAATATTTCAATTGTCAAAAAAAAAACAGAAAAATCGACCTTTGAAGTCTGTTAATAAACCAAAACCTGCTCCTAAGTAGGTAAGAACAAATACTTTTCTGAAAACCGCATCAAAACGTGTTTGCTTGCAAGGTTTGCCTTTATTTGCTTTTATTGACTGGGCTATTATACGCGTTAAGTAGGTAGGTAATGATTAATACCTACCTATGCGACTCGCGAATACTCGCGATGCGTACAGAGCTACATACAAACTAACCAAAAACATAGGTAACCCTTTTTCAAATAGCAAATCAAATATGCTTGGCCTGGTTTTTTTATTTCTCAACTGACATTTAAGGCTATAATCGCATAGCACGACTTACAACTCGATCGCCTAATGCATGTATTTTGACCAATAGGATGCACGAAGCGTATTTTAGTAGTGTTCGTAATAGTAAGTATTAATATAATGTTACACGCCCTGTACTCACAAAATGCATATTATTTCTAATTGGGCGAAAACAGGAAGGGATGTGGTTTGTCACTAGCTGCGCTTCCGCAGAAATATTTTCATAAGTGAGTATGCGTATCTTTGGCCGATAGTACCTACCTAAAAACAAAAGAATAAAAATCCTGTTAATCGCAGGCTAATAAATCTACCTATAAAAATATCAACATATACTTAATCAATCCCATTTATAATAAAATAAACATTTATATTTTACTCTCGTAGCGTACATACGTACTCTCGCAGTGAACAATAATTAACTCACCCACCACACAACAAGCAAACACATTTATTCCCATTGAATTATTCGGGCGAAATATTCGGAAACATTCGATTGCGGGGTACGAATCTTTCTCGCGCGGGTGAAAACTTCACCGGGGAGCAGCATCCCCTCCCTCTTACCGCACCCCGCACCGCCATCGCCTGCACGCACGACTCGTGGCCGGTGGCAGTCGGGTGCGCGCGTCGCGGTGCCAGCGCGGCGGCAGCGGCCGGCGCACAGAGATCGACGATCGATGCAAAATACGATTTTTCAGCAAAAAAAGTTGAAATCTTAATAAATAATTAAAAGTTTCTTTAAATCAGAATGATTCAAAATGAATTTATCATTTTGAATAATTCCCATTTAAAGAAACTTTCCCCGAAGTATTCCGGAATTATTCGGAATCATTCAGAAGTTTTGCAACTATAGTCCTGACCTACCGTATGACGCAGGTCCTCACTGGACACGGAAGTTTCGGGAGGTACCTGTGTCTGATGGGGAAGGAAGAAACGCCTGGGTGTCACCACTGCGAGAATCGCCCTGAGGACACAGTAGAGCATACGGTGCAAGACTGCCCCGCTTGGGCAGAGCACCGACGTGTCCTCACGGCAGTGATAGGCGGAGACCTCTCGCGCCCGGCATTGGTTGAGACCATGCTGCGGGGCGAGATGGAGTGGGAAGCGGTCGCCTCCTTCTGCGAAGCAGTCATGCTATCGAAGGAGGAGGCGGGCCGCGTGAGGGAGAGGATGGCGTCCTCCCTCCAGCCCAGCCGCAGTGGTAGACGCCCACGGCGTCGGACGTCAGCCGACGATCTCCGGCCACCGTAGGCGCGGGTATGCGTACAGCGAGTAAAGGGCAACTCGCTGTCCGACCATGGACCATGCCCGGGTCGACGGCGCATTGTGTTCCACGCGCGCCTCAAAGAGCGTCAGCAAGATGACGAGGCCCCCCCTGTAGAGGACCGACGCCTGCCGGGGTCATGGGACTTATCTCATTACCGTGACCCCGGAACGTAAAGGGCTATTGAAGGAACACCGTGGATTTTAGTCAGTACAAGTTTGACAGTCCCTCCGGCTCTGCCCGGGGTGGGACGACTCACCTGATGATTTTACCACGAAAAAAAAATCTTGATTTATAACAAAGTTTAGGTATTTTCGGATTATTTGCTTGGAATATGATTTATGATTCTAGGGTTAAGATGAACATGCGCCGCGTCGGCTAATTAAAGTAAAACATGATCCTGCTCCTTGGATTACTGCTGAAATCAAAGATGCTATTGCTCGTAAGGATAAAGCGAAGAGTAGGTATAGACGTAGATCCACGGAGCAGAATTCAGATCACTTTAAAGCTATGCGTAATCGCTGCAATCGTATGTGTCAAGATGCTAAAAGACGCTATTTCCACGAATCTCTTATTGATCGAAAGTCCTCTGATGTCTGGAAATTTCTAAAGTCAGTTGGCATCGGCAAATCACCCTCTAATACTTGTGCAGATGTTGACATATGTGCTCTTAATAGACACTTTTCTCTTCCTCCTGTTTTTCTTGAACCTAATGTCAAAATTTCAACTTTGCAAGAGCTCACTGATTTGCCTTTACCAAATTGCCCAACTTTTAATTTGACTTCTGTTTCTGAAGATGATGTTAAAAAATCTCTACTTTCTATTTCCTCTTCGGCTGTTGGTCATGACAATGTGTGTTCAAGGATGATAATACCTATTCTACCTCAATTGCTCCCCATTCTAACTCACATTGCTAACTATTCCTTATTTTCTGGCTCATTTCCTAGTACCTGGAAACAGGCACATATAATACCTGTTCCACAAATAAACAATCCATCGACCTTATCTCACTTCAGACCCATCTCCATTTTACCTTTCCTTTCTAAAGTTCTCGAACATATTGTTCATGGCCAAGTTTCTAGATACCTTACAGCACACAACCTAATTTCCCCTTTCCAATCTGGATTTCGTACTGGTCACAGCACCGTAACTGCACTTCTGAAAGTCACCGACGATATCCGCTGGGCTATGGACAATAAATCACTCACCGTATTAGTCCTACTTGACTTCAGTTGCGCGTTCAACTCAGTGGATTTTGACACACTTCTTGGAGTCCTTCGTTCATTTAACTTTTCTCCTTCTGCACTATCCTGGTTTGACTCTCATCTTCGGGGTTGCTCTCAGTGTGTCCGCCTTGATGAAAAATTTTCTGATTGGTGTGATCTCACTGCTGGTGTGCCTCAGGGTGGCGTTCTTTCTCCTCTTCTTTTCTCTATCTTTATTAATACAGTTACTCAGATTATCACCTCGCACTTCCATCTCTATGCAGACGATTTGCAGCTTTACCGACACTTCTTGCTGGCTGACGCGGACTCGGTGATTAGTGCCATGAATTGTGACTTGGAGAATATTAGTCAGTGGGCTAAATCATACGGATTACAGATTAATCCCTCCAAGTCCCAGGCTATGATCTTGGGTAGTCGATACTATCGCTCTGCACTTGACACTTCCTCTTTGAGGCCATTATCCCTTAACAGCTCGGTCATTGCGTACACGGATGTGGCAAAGAATCTCGGCGTATTACTTGACAGCAATCTTTCTTGGCGAGCGCAAGTAAGTGAGGTTAGTCGAAAGGTGCACTTTTCCTTCCACTCTTTAAAATCCCTTCAAAGCTTCTTGCCTTTCAAAACTAAAATCTCTTTAACTCAAACTTTAATCCAGCCGATTATTGATTATGCCGATGCCTGCTATTTGGATGCCACTGAGGAGCTCTTATATAAGCTTGACCGCTTGCAAAACTTGTGTATTCGCTTTGTTTTTGGTCTGAGGAAATATGATCATGTCTCTCAGTTTCGCAAGAATCTCAAGTGGCTCCCTATCCGTCTTCGCAGGAACACTCGAATACTATTCCTATTGTACAACATCTTATTCAACCCCGCATATCCTAACTACCTGCGCGATCGTTTTTCATTCACTCGTCCTACTGACGCACTTTGTAAATCCCACCTTAAACTCCATCTCAATTTCCCATCCCATAAAACCCGTTTCTATTCCCACTCCTTCTCCGTTCATGCAGTACGACTGTGGAACTCACTTCCTGCTAAAATCCGGGAAGCTAAATCCATTAATATTTTCAAAAAGCTGGTCAAAGATCATTACCTATCTAACATCCCGTAATTTTATATATTTATTCTAGGTATATATTTTTATAGCATTAATATTAATATGTATTTTAATTCGATGTAGGTATATATTTGTTTATTATATCATTATAGTTTAATTGTATAGCTAAGTATGTTTTATTTATCGTAACTAGTATTTATACACACTGTGTCTATCATCTCCTCTTGAACTCTCCTGTCGCAGGTCTGCTGGAAGAAATTTCTTAGGAAATAAGCAGCACCTTTGTGCTCTTTTGTCTGTATTTAATTATTTTTTTGTAAGTGTCATGTGTGTACATAAATAAATAAATAAATAAATAAACGTAATGACTCATTTCTGCGTTTAGCCCTAAGGGATAAAAACAAAATACCCGCCGATGATCATCAAAAGATTGGGGGAACAAACTTGCAAGGTAAGATGCCTACTATACTTACCTCCCTGTTTTACCACGTTCTTATTTTATTATAAAAGTTGGCTCAAAGTTGAGTCGTCATTATTATTTTTGACTTAACTTTGCATTTACAGATATAACAATAAGTAATTCTGCCGCTAATAATACTGAAGCAATACCATCTACAAGTTCAATCGAAGTTAGAGACCAGAGCTCCCAGCAAATTGGCAAACCTATAATTGATGAGTTTGATGACTCAACTGATTGGATTCTTCTTCAGATACAGAAAGTACATCTTCCTCAGACTCTTCCAGTTCATTTTTAAATGAGGACAGTGATGATTTGGTGAAAGACCCCGATTTTGAAATTGAGCATCGTCGTCGTTCCATTGAAGTGTCTGACGATTCCGAAACTGAAGACAACATTGGTAACCGAGCTAACTTTGAAGCTACATCCGCAGCTATATCTTCAGGGCCAGCTGTAGACGAACTTCCATCGTTCCTCTCAATAAGCTGATTTGATGAGTTTGATTAATAATAGTCATATACCACGGTTCTATGCGCCTTTTTACAATCAATTGTAATTGAATATTGAATTACCTAATACTAATATCTACATATTTTTTAAAATTATTTTTATTTTGATTTTTATAGTGATGATAGTTCCTTTTTTTGAATGTTTTTGTTAAAGTTGATTTTGTTTCCAAGTCTACAGCTGTATGAATATTTTATTAAGTTAAAATAAGTTTAAAGAACTGCCTGATTTTTATTATAATAAGAATTGTTACATTTGTCATATTGTATTTTTGTTAGAAGAAGTTCGAATAGTTATCTAATATACTGTTACAATTGGGAATTTTCAGGTTGTTTTTCAGGAAAATTGAAAAACAGCGTATGCCATTAAAACATATTTTTTGTAAGTTTTTCAAATATGTATAATTTTGATAACATAATAATAATAGTGCAAGAATAAAGACTGATTAACAAATCTGTGAGTTTATTTTCGCTTTTCTACAAATCCAGGTTTTTCGAGTTGTAACCCTATTTTATCGGAGGTGCGATATATAGATGTGGATAGGGGACGTGGTGAAAAATACATATATTATAAGAAAAACCTAAAATAGACAAAACAACCTTAGCCAAAAATTATCAATAAATAATTGTTGTTTGGCAAGTAACATATGTACCGCATTGGTACCTCATACAACTTGTTAAATTTGACAAATAAACCAATTTTAGATCATTCAGCACGGCCCTCTATACATAGTTGCCTTTATCTTTTTAAATATGACATGTTTGTTTACAAAATTTGACTTCCTGAATTATGTATAGGAGTACATTCTGTCCAAATAAATTGTGATTCTGCTGTATTAGTACTTTAAAAGATTAATTAGATCAAAAATATCATTATTATCGTTTGACTTGTTTTATCTAGTCTTGTGTTTTTGTTCCTGAATAAACTATTTATGGTACAGCAATTTCATTAAAATTAATGTGTGTTTTTAGTATTGGGCTGAGAAGAAATGTGCTCTAAAGAAGCAGTATGCACAACTCGCAGCTTTAATGAGGCGCACTGCTGGTGGCACAGCAGACAACTTGCCGGCATTGTCTGCCTTAGAAAATATATTGGTGGTGGTGATGGGTGGATTGCAATTTGCAATAGGAGATTCAAGATAGGCTGGCAATCCATTTTCTCAATTGGTACATAATTATATGTATTTTAATTTAATTATACCTATATTTAATTTTATATAATAATAATCATTTCTTTGTTTCAGAGTAGACCTACTAAGTAATTCAGTTTTATAGAGGCAGAGGAGGAGCATTCACACACAAGTGTACCAGTCCAAGAAGACACAGAAATCCATTCTTTGAATATTCAAGTGTCCCCTTATCCCCAGCACGTCACACAATGATGCAATAACAGCACCATCCAGAAGTAAGTTTTTATGAATGTGTTTACGAATTCATTTAGGAATGTGTAAACATTTTAAATAAGCCATCAATCAGTCACACAAAGCCACATAAGTGTGCAACATTGAAGTGTTTTAGGACTAATCACACTTTGACTAAAAAAAAAACAAATTCAGTGTTATTTATTTATTGACTTATTTTTTGTAACAACTTGTTTGGTCAAATGCGCGATTTTTTAGTGATCCATACTTCAAAAAACAAATTTAAACCCTTATAGGATTAATTTGGTGTTTGTCCGGCCGTCCGTCCGTCTGTCTGTCTGTCTGTCAAGACCCTTTGGCAAGTAATACCATCTTATACTATAAGTATAGTATAACTATACATTTGTAATTAATTATAAAAAAATTGTCAATCATAGAGGTTAAGCAACGGTTTTTTTCGGTTTATGGTACGGAACCCTTGGCCGGTTCGAACTCTGACTTGGCAGGTTTTTTTGTATCAATGTTTACATTTACCCATATGTTTTATATTTCAGTACCTGCGCGTCTCACGCCGCGCCGCTTCAGAATTCCACACCACCACAACCCCGCCGGCGCCGCTCTTCAATTCCGAAGCCGTCGGATGTAAACATGGAACAGCTAGTGGCTATCGATGCATGGCAGGTTGAAACGGAATTAACAACAGCACAAGCATTATCACAATTATCCGAGAACATTGGCAATATCGCAAGTGCTTTGTCATGTATTGCTAATGCAATTTCAGATGTAGCAAGAAAAATGCCAAATCCTTGACGAATTTTACTTTAATAAGTATTTAGCTAAAAATTTCAAAATTAGTAACCTCTGATATTAATTATTAATGCATTTTGAATATTAATTCAAAATGCATTAGTGATTAATGTCAGAGATTTATTTATTGCCAATGTTTTCGGATATTGATTAAAAGTTTGCGTTGCGCTTTAAATTTTTTTGTTAATATTGGATTTGATTTTTGTCATAGTTTTATTAGTAAGTAAATAAAATACATTTAAGCAGAATAAAACAATTCATTAATTCATTCGTTTTATTTATTCATTAACAATTAGGAGTTAAATGCATGCAATGCAAAAAACATAAAGGGCTTAATATTTTCATAAATTTTCTCAAACAAGGATTTGTTGTTGGTGCTCACTCTATAATTCGCTTTAAATTCGTCTTCATTAATTGAAAATGCTTTATCCGTACATCGCATTAGCCGACGCTCATTTCGTCTTTGTTTTAATTATTTTTATGCAAATTACGTACAACACTGTATACTACTGCTAATCGTGCCATATTAAACAGTTATTATTCTCTGAAAACTACTATTGAGCTTAGGACTCTGGGAAGGACATAGGATAGTTTTTATCTCGGAATTCCCACGGGATCGGGAATCACGCGAGAAAAACCTCCCTGGCGAATAAAATCGCGGGCAAAAGCTAGTTTTAAAATATAGGGGTTCGTGATAGAAGGGTAGGGCTTGTATGTTTTTTTTTAATGCCACATCTTAAAAAAATAAAAACAAAACGTTTTGTCCAAAAATAAAATTAATGTTTGTGGCGGAACACATGTATCACTTAGGAAATGAAAAATAAATTACCACTGATTTTCAGACCTACCGAATATATCGACAAATATAATTTCATCAAAATCAGTCAAACCATTTCCGAGGGGTATGACCACAGAACAGAAAAATAATTAATTATTTTCTATTTCGTGGGTATGACACATAATACTGTGACACCAGAATTTCATAATAATAGATAGAAGAACAACCAGGACAAGGCGCTGTTTTTCA
This sequence comes from Tholera decimalis, assembly GCA_943138885.2. Lineage (NCBI taxonomy): Eukaryota > Metazoa > Arthropoda > Insecta > Lepidoptera > Noctuidae > Tholera > Tholera decimalis. The sequence goes on from OW964576.2 coordinate 10,169,360, forward strand.
GTGACTGCTTGAAAATATGACGTACGGTTACTATCAATATCTGCTTGGCCTTTTCTGAACTACATTCGGGTTGTCTTCCAGTCTAATTGGAGGCGGATGAATAAGAGTTTACATGAAGTGACTACCTATCTGAAATCCGCAACCGAGTAGATGGGTAAGGGTGTTACCACACCCATCGACCGATCGTCAATCGATGCCATCGATCGACATCGGTCAACGTTGATCGATTGGTGTGGCAGCTTTAATTCATCGACGGATACCGGTCGACTAACCAATCGATCGATTGCCGGTCGATGGCATCGGTCGACGTCGACTAATCCATTCTACAATCGATCGACAATCGATCAATGTCGACTAATCCATTCTACCATCGATCGATGGCATCGATCGACGATGGATCGATTGGTGTGGTAACACCCTAACACGGCACCCCTTGGCCAGATCAATGTCAAATATTCTGGCTTCTAACTATCCATAACCACTGTCAGATATCTACAAATGATAACCCGGACAACATACTCAACTTATGGAACTCAAATCTAGTAAAAAATATTTCTTTCATAACAATTGATACAATACTATTCGCGCATAAACATACTCTAAATGAGTCCTCCACGGATGCTGGGCAACTTTCAGCCTTATGATAAGCCTCGTATGGTGCAACGTCATAACTGGCAACTTGCACGGGTCTAGTCTTAAGCAATGAGACACTAGAAGATATAGCGCAGCGCCTGGAATGACAATATTCCTGACATATGTACACGACGGTAAGGTACTCTAAGTGGAGCAGAATACAGTGTCGTTTGATATTCCATTCTGCTCCACTTAGAGCAACAGGGTGGGTTTATACTAATAAAAAACTCACCCTGTTCCTTCAGTTGCCCTTTCATTCCGTGGCAGCGGTATCTCGTTGAAACATTCCTGCAACCTCGGAAGATGACTCTGTTTCAGACTATATACCTCATTCCTTCATACCATATACCTACTCTTTCATCGAACGTACCAGATATGTATATCCGCATTATAGTCGCTAATTATTATAGTGTATGGCATACATACAAACGAGGACATTGTAAATTGGGGAGGAGACCTGAAAAGAGAGCTATTGGCCTTTTTTCCGTTTGAAAATCATCAAATGACTCTGTTCACTCTTGGTGGAACGCAAGGGAATGTCAAACTTCTACTGACAAAAAACCCACCCTTATGTGATACTGACTGCTCTTTGAGGCGCGCCTGGAACACGAGGCACCGTCGACCCGGGTCTAGTCTTAACTGGACTGCGAGTAGCAGTAGCTCGCTGCCCGTAAGCAGGCGTCGGTCACTCGCTCAAGGCCACGCGTTATATGCCTACCGCTTCGCGTATCGTCGTCGGTACATCCAACAGCGGGCTGCCGCACGCCTGCCTGAGCCTTTTAAAATAATTTTGACAACGTCATAATGGATCGACCTAAAAACAATTGAGTTTCCTCCGCCTTGGTCCTGTTTCCCTTTTGATTATTTATTTGCGCGGAATTTTATTGAAATTAAAATTATTTACACGGTTTCGGATATTTTCAACACTAAAATTTAATAATCGGGAATTCAGGGAAGGAAAAATTGCCTCTATCATTTTATTAAACTGAAACATATTCGAACAACAAATAAAAAAAATTGTTTTTCTATATTCGTTTTATTACCAATATCATCATATACAACCCTAGGACATTCACTCGATGACGTGGGTCGCGCGGCGGGCAAAACAATCTCAACTCTCTGTGTACTTATGGTACATTTCTTCTCGCTGCAAACAGCTGATATTATTATTAAGATTTTGTAGGCTATTATAGCGTAGGTATTTTCGCTTTTATATGAGAGTGATGTATCTGTTACGAAGTAACTATTTACTAATCTGTGCCGAAAGCCTGCGCCGAGAAAAGGAGACGACTGCATCCCATGGCCGCTCGCCCCGCACCATGGTCTGAACCAGGCACGAGTGCGGGAGGTCGCCGCCGCCTTTCACTTCCACGAGGACACAGCGGTACTCTGCCCAAATAGAGCACACCTCCACCGTATGCTCCAACGTGTCCTCCAGGTGGTCCTCACAATGATGAAACTCGGGCGTGTCCTCCCGTTGTATCCGAAACAGGTACCTCCAGAAACAGGCATGTTCGGTAAGCACCTGCGTCAAGCGGAAAGTAAAAATGCCGTGGTGTTTCTCAAGAGTCAGAGAGCAGTCAGTATCACATAAGGGTGGGTTTTTTGTCAGTAGAAGTTTGACATTCCCTTGCGTTCCACCAAGAGTGAACAGAGTCATTTGATGATTTTCAAACGGAAAAAAGGCCAATAGCTCTCTTTTCAGGTCTCCTCCCCAATTTACAATGTCCTCGTTTGTATGTATGCCATACACTATAATAATTAGCGACTATAATGCGGATATACATATCTGGTACGTTCGATGAAAGAGTAGGTATATGGTATGAAGGAATGAGGTATATAGTCTGAAACAGAGTCATCTTCCGAGGTTGCAGGAATGTTTCAACGAGATACCGCTGCCACGGAATGAAAGGGCAACTGAAGGAACAGGGTGAGTTTTTTATTAGTATAAACCCACCCTGTTGCTCTAAGTGGAGCAGAATGGAATATCAAACGACACTGTATTCTGCTCCACTTAGAGTACCTTACCGTCGTGTACATATGTCAGGAATATTGTCATTCCAGGCGCTGCGCTATATCTTCTAGTGTCTCATTGCTTAAGACTAGACCCGTGCAAGTTGCCAGTTATGACGTTGCACCATACGAGGCTTATCATAAGGCTGAAAGTTGCCCAGCATCCGTGGAGGACTCATTTAGAGTATGTTTATGCGCGAATAGTATTGTATCAATTGTTATGAAAGAAATATTTTTTACTAGATTTGAGTTCCATAAGTTGAGTATGTTGTCCGGGTTATCATTTGTAGATATCTGACAGTGGTTATGGATAGTTAGAAGCCAGAATATTTGACATTGATCTGGCCAAGGGGTGCCGTGTTAGGGTGTTACCACACCAATCGATCCATCGTCGATCGATGCCATCGATCGATGGTAGAATGGATTAGTCGACATTGATCGATTGTCGATCGATTGTAGAATGGATTAGTCGACGTCGACCGATGCCATCGACCGGCAATCGATCGATTGGTTAGTCGACCGGTATCCGTCGATGAATTAAAGCTGCCACACCAATCGATCAACGTTGACCGATGTCGATCGATGGCATCGATTGACGATCGGTCGATGGGTGTGGTAACACCCTTACCCATCTACTCGGTTGCGGATTTCAGATAGGTAGTCACTTCATGTAAACTCTTATTCATCCGCCTCCAATTAGACTGGAAGACAACCCGAATGTAGTTCAGAAAAGGCCAAGCAGATATTGATAGTAACCGTACGTCATATTTTCAAGCAATCACTGAAAAACAGCGCCTTGTCCTGGTTGTTCTTCTATCTATTATTATGAAATTCTGGTGTCACAGTATTATGTGTCATACCCACGAAATAGAAAATAATTAATTATTTTTCTGTTCTGTGGTCATACCCCTCGGAAATGGTTTGACTGATTTTGATGAAATTTTATTTGTCGATATATTCGGTAGGTCTGAAAATCAGTGGTAATTTATTTTTCATTTCCTAAGTGATAAATGTGTTCCGCCCCAAACATTAATTTTATTTTTGGACAAAACGTTTTGTTTTTATTTTTTTAAGATGTGGCATTAAAAAAAAACATACAAGCCCTACCCTTCTATCACGAACCCCTATATTTTAAAACTAGCTTTTGCCCGCGATTTTATTCGCCAGGGAGGTTTTTCTCGCGTGATTCCCGATCCCGTGGGAATTCCGAGATAAAAACTATCCTATGTCCTTCCCAGAGTCCTAAGCTCAATAGTAGTTTTCAGAGAATAATAACTGTTTAATATGGCACGATTAGCAGTAGTATACAGTGTTGTACGTAATTTGCATAAAAATAATTAAAACAAAGACGAAATGAGCGTCGGCTAATGCGATGTACGGATAAAGCATTTTCAATTAATGAAGACGAATTTAAAGCGAATTATAGAGTGAGCACCAACAACAAATCCTTGTTTGAGAAAATTTATGAAAATATTAAGCCCTTTATGTTTTTTGCATTGCATGCATTTAACTCCTAATTGTTAATGAATAAATAAAACGAATGAATTAATGAATTGTTTTATTCTGCTTAAATGTATTTTATTTACTTACTAATAAAACTATGACAAAAATCAAATCCAATATTAACAAAAAAATTTAAAGCGCAACGCAAACTTTTAATCAATATCCGAAAACATTGGCAATAAATAAATCTCTGACATTAATCACTAATGCATTTTGAATTAATATTCAAAATGCATTAATAATTAATATCAGAGGTTACTAATTTTGAAATTTTTAGCTAAATACTTATTAAAGTAAAATTCGTCAAGGATTTGGCATTTTTCTTGCTACATCTGAAATTGCATTAGCAATACATGACAAAGCACTTGCGATATTGCCAATGTTCTCGGATAATTGTGATAATGCTTGTGCTGTTGTTAATTCCGTTTCAACCTGCCATGCATCGATAGCCACTAGCTGTTCCATGTTTACATCCGACGGCTTCGGAATTGAAGAGCGGCGCCGGCGGGGTTGTGGTGGTGTGGAATTCTGAAGCGGCGCGGCGTGAGACGCGCAGGTACTGAAATATAAAACATATGGGTAAATGTAAACATTGATACAAAAAAACCTGCCAAGTCAGAGTTCGAACCGGCCAAGGGTTCCGTACCATAAACCGAAAAAAACCGTTGCTTAACCTCTATGATTGACAATTTTTTTATAATTAATTACAAATGTATAGTTATACTATACTTATAGTATAAGATGGTATTACTTGCCAAAGGGTCTTGACAGACAGACAGACAGACGGACGGACGGCCGGACAAACACCAAATTAATCCTATAAGGGTTTAAATTTGTTTTTTGAAGTATGGATCACTAAAAAATCGCGCATTTGACCAAACAAGTTGTTACAAAAAATAAGTCAATAAATAAATAACACTGAATTTGTTTTTTTTTTAGTCAAAGTGTGATTAGTCCTAAAACACTTCAATGTTGCACACTTATGTGGCTTTGTGTGACTGATTGATGGCTTATTTAAAATGTTTACACATTCCTAAATGAATTCGTAAACACATTCATAAAAACTTACTTCTGGATGGTGCTGTTATTGCATCATTGTGTGACGTGCTGGGGATAAGGGGACACTTGAATATTCAAAGAATGGATTTCTGTGTCTTCTTGGACTGGTACACTTGTGTGTGAATGCTCCTCCTCTGCGTCTATAAAACTGAATTACTTAGTAGGTCTACTCTGAAACAAAGAAATGATTATTATTATATAAAATTAAATATAGGTATAATTAAATTAAAATACATATAATTATGTACCAATTGAGAAAATGGATTGCCAGCCTATCTTGAATCTCCTATTGCAAATTGCAATCCACCCATCACCACCACCAATATATTTTCTAAGGCAGACAATGCCGGCAAGTTGTCTGCTGTGCCACCAGCAGTGCGCCTCATTAAAGCTGCGAGCTGTGCATACTGCTTCTTTAGAGCACATTTCTTCTCAGCCCAATACTAAAAACACACATTAATTTTAATGAAATTGCTGTACCATAAATAGTTTATTCAGGAACAAAAACACAAGACTAGATAAAACAAGTCAAACGATAATATGATATTTTTGATCTAATTAATCTTTTAAAGTACTAATACAGCAGAATCACAATTTATTTGGACAGAATGTACTCCTATACATAATTCAGGAAGTCAAATTTTGTAAACAAACATGTCATATTTAAAAAGATAAAGGCAACTATGTATAGAGGGCCGTGCTGAATGATCTAAAATTGGTTTATTTGTCAAATTTAACAAGTTGTATGAGGTACCAATGCGGTACATATGTTACTTGCCAAACAACAATTATTTATTGATAATTTTTGGCTAAGGTTGTTTTGTCTATTTTAGGTTTTTCTTATAATATATGTATTTTTCACCACGTCCCCTATCCACATCTATATATCGCACCTCCGATAAAATAGGGTTACAACTCGAAAAACCTGGATTTGTAGAAAAGCGAAAATAAACTCACGGATTTGTTAATCAGTCTTTATTCTTGCACTATTATTATTATGTTATCAAAATTATACATATTTGAAAAACTTACAAAAAATATGTTTTAATGGCATACGCTGTTTTTCAATTTTCCTGAAAAACAACCTGAAAATTCCCAATTGTAACAGTATATTAGATAACTATTCGAACTTCTTCTAACAAAAATACAATATGACAAATGTAACAATTCTTATTATAATCAAAATCAGGCAGTTCTTTAAACTTATTTTAACTTAATAAAATATTCATACAGCTGTAGACTTGGAAACAAAATCAACTTTAACAAAAACATTCAAAAAAAGGAACTATCATCACTATAAAAATCAAAATAAAAATAATTTTAAAAAATATGTAGATATTAGTATTAGGTAATTCAATATTCAATTACAATTGATTGTAAAAAGGCGCATAGAACCGTGGTATATGACTATTATTAATCAAACTCATCAAATCAGCTTATTGAGAGGAACGATGGAAGTTCGTCTACAGCTGGCCCTGAAGATATAGCTGCGGATGTAGCTTCAAAGTTAGCTCGGTTACCAATGTTGTCTTCAGTTTCGGAATCGTCAGACACTTCAATGGAACGACGACGATGCTCAATTTCAAAATCGGGGTCTTTCACCAAATCATCACTGTCCTCATTTAAAAATGAACTGGAAGAGTCTGAGGAAGATGTACTTTCTGTATCTGAAGAAGAATCCAATCAGTTGAGTCATCAAACTCATCAATTATAGGTTTGCCAATTTGCTGGGAGCTCTGGTCTCTAACTTCGATTGAACTTGTAGATGGTATTGCTTCAGTATTATTAGCGGCAGAATTACTTATTGTTATATCTGTAAATGCAAAGTTAAGTCAAAAATAATAATGACGACTCAACTTTGAGCCAACTTTTATAATAAAATAAGAACGTGGTAAAACAGGGAGGTAAGTATAGTAGGCATCTTACCTTGCAAGTTTGTTCCCCCAATCTTTTGATGATCATCGGCGGGTATTTTGTTTTTATCCCTTAGGGCTAAACGCAGAAATGAGTCATTACGTTTATTTATTTATTTATTTATTTATGTACACACATGACACTTACAAAAAAATAATTAAATACAGACAAAAGAGCACAAAGGTGCTGCTTATTTCCTAAGAAATTTCTTCCAGCAGACCTGCGACAGGAGAGTTCAAGAGGAGATGATAGACACAGTGTGTATAAATACTAGTTACGATAAATAAAACATACTTAGCTATACAATTAAACTATAATGATATAATAAACAAATATATACCTACATCGAATTAAAATACATATTAATATTAATGCTATAAAAATATATACCTAGAATAAATATATAAAATTACGGGATGTTAGATAGGTAATGATCTTTGACCAGCTTTTTGAAAATATTAATGGATTTAGCTTCCCGGATTTTAGCAGGAAGTGAGTTCCACAGTCGTACTGCATGAACGGAGAAGGAGTGGGAATAGAAACGGGTTTTATGGGATGGGAAATTGAGATGGAGTTTAAGGTGGGATTTACAAAGTGCGTCAGTAGGACGAGTGAATGAAAAACGATCGCGCAGGTAGTTAGGATATGCGGGGTTGAATAAGATGTTGTACAAAAGGAATAGTATTCGAGTGTTCCTGCGAAGACGGATAGGGAGCCACTTGAGATTCTTGCGAAACTGAGAGACATGATCATATTTCCTCAGACCAAAAACAAAGCGAATACACAAGTTTTGCAAGCGGTCAAGCTTATATAAGAGCTCCTCAGTGGCATCCAAATAGCAGGCATCGGCATAATCAATAATCGGCTGGATTAAAGTTTGAGTTAAAGAGATTTTAGTTTTGAAAGGCAAGAAGCTTTGAAGGGATTTTAAAGAGTGGAAGGAAAAGTGCACCTTTCGACTAACCTCACTTACTTGCGCTCGCCAAGAAAGATTGCTGTCAAGTAATACGCCGAGATTCTTTGCCACATCCGTGTACGCAATGACCGAGCTGTTAAGGGATAATGGCCTCAAAGAGGAAGTGTCAAGTGCAGAGCGATAGTATCGACTACCCAAGATCATAGCTTGGGACTTGGAGGGATTAATCTGTAATCCGTATGATTTAGCCCACTGACTAATATTCTCCAAGTCACAATTCATGGCACTAATCACCGAGTCCGCGTCAGCCAGCAAGAAGTGTCGGTAAAGCTGCAAATCGTCTGCATAGAGATGGAAGTGCGAGGTGATAATCTGAGTAACTGTATTAATAAAGATAGAGAAAAGAAGAGGAGAAAGAACGCCACCCTGAGGCACACCAGCAGTGAGATCACACCAATCAGAAAATTTTTCATCAAGGCGGACACACTGAGAGCAACCCCGAAGATGAGAGTCAAACCAGGATAGTGCAGAAGGAGAAAAGTTAAATGAACGAAGGACTCCAAGAAGTGTGTCAAAATCCACTGAGTTGAACGCGCAACTGAAGTCAAGTAGGACTAATACGGTGAGTGATTTATTGTCCATAGCCCAGCGGATATCGTCGGTGACTTTCAGAAGTGCAGTTACGGTGCTGTGACCAGTACGAAATCCAGATTGGAAAGGGGAAATTAGGTTGTGTGCTGTAAGGTATCTAGAAACTTGGCCATGAACAATATGTTCGAGAACTTTAGAAAGGAAAGGTAAAATGGAGATGGGTCTGAAGTGAGATAAGGTCGATGGATTGTTTATTTGTGGAACAGGTATTATATGTGCCTGTTTCCAGGTACTAGGAAATGAGCCAGAAAATAAGGAATAGTTAGCAATGTGAGTTAGAATGGGGAGCAATTGAGGTAGAATAGGTATTATCATCCTTGAACACACATTGTCATGACCAACAGCCGAAGAGGAAATAGAAAGTAGAGATTTTTTAACATCATCTTCAGAAACAGAAGTCAAATTAAAAGTTGGGCAATTTGGTAAAGGCAAATCAGTGAGCTCTTGCAAAGTTGAAATATTGACATTAGGTTCAAGAAAAACAGGAGGAAGAGAAAAGTGTCTATTAAGAGCACATATGTCAACATCTGCACAAGTATTAGAGGGTGATTTGCCGATGCCAACTGACTTTAGAAATTTCCAGACATCAGAGGACTTTCGATCAATAAGAGATTCGTGGAAATAGCGTCTTTTAGCATCTTGACACATACGATTGCAGCGATTACGCATAGCTTTAAAGTGATCTGAATTCTGCTCCGTGGATCTACGTCTATACCTACTCTTCGCTTTATCCTTACGAGCAATAGCATCTTTGATTTCAGCAGTAATCCAAGGAGCAGGATCATGTTTTACTTTAATTAGCCGACGCGGCGCATGTTTCATTTTAACCCTAGAATCATAAATCATATTCCAAGCAAATAATCCGAAAATACCTAAACTTTGTTATAAATCAAGATTTTTTTTTCGTGGTAAAATCATCAGGTGAGTCGTCCCACCCCGGGCAGAGCCGGAGGGACTGTCAAACTTGTACTGACTAAAATCCACGGTGTTCCTTCAATAGCCCTTTACGTTCCGGGGTCACGGTAATGAGATAAGTCCCATGACCCCGGCAGGCGTCGGTCCTCTACAGGGGGGGCCTCGTCATCTTGCTGACGCTCTTTGAGGCGCGCGTGGAACACAATGCGCCGTCGACCCGGGTATGGTCCATGGTCGGACAGCGAGTTGCCCTTTACTCGCTGTACGCATACCCGCGCCTACGGTGGCCGGAGATCGTCGGCTGACGTCCGACGCCGTGGGCGTCTACCACTGCGGCTGGGCTGGAGGGAGGACGCCATCCTCTCCCTCACGCGGCCCGCCTCCTCCTTCGATAGCATGACTGCTTCGCAGAATGAGGCGACCGCTTCCCACTCCATCTCGCCCCGCAGCATGGTCTCAACCAATGCCGGGCGCGAGAGGTCTCCGCCTATCACTGCCGTGAGGACACGTCGGTGCTCTGCCCAAGCGGGGCAGTCTTGCACCGTATGCTCTACTGTGTCCTCAGGGCGATTCTCGCAGTGGTGACACCCAGGCGTTTCTTCCTTCCCCATCAGACACAGGTACCTCCCGAAACTTCCGTGTCCAGTGAGGACCTGCGTCATACGGTAGGTCAGGACTATAGTTGCAAAACTTCTGAATGATTCCGAATAATTCCGGAATACTTCGGGGAAAGTTTCTTTAAATGGGAATTATTCAAAATGATAAATTCATTTTGAATCATTCTGATTTAAAGAAACTTTTAATTATTTATTAAGATTTCAACTTTTTTTGCTGAAAAATCGTATTTTGCATCGATCGTCGATCTCTGTGCGCCGGCCGCTGCCGCCGCGCTGGCACCGCGACGCGCGCACCCGACTGCCACCGGCCACGAGTCGTGCGTGCAGGCGATGGCGGTGCGGGGTGCGGTAAGAGGGAGGGGATGCTGCTCCCCGGTGAAGTTTTCACCCGCGCGAGAAAGATTCGTACCCCGCAATCGAATGTTTCCGAATATTTCGCCCGAATAATTCAATGGGAATAAATGTGTTTGCTTGTTGTGTGGTGGGTGAGTTAATTATTGTTCACTGCGAGAGTACGTATGTACGCTACGAGAGTAAAATATAAATGTTTATTTTATTATAAATGGGATTGATTAAGTATATGTTGATATTTTTATAGGTAGATTTATTAGCCTGCGATTAACAGGATTTTTATTCTTTTGTTTTTAGGTAGGTACTATCGGCCAAAGATACGCAAACTCACTTATGAAAATATTTCTGCGGAAGCGCAGCTAGTGACAAACCACATCCCTTCCTGTTTTCGCCCAATTAGAAATAATATGCATTTTGTGAGTACAGGGCGTGTAACATTATATTAATACTTACTATTACGGTTAAGTATTTGCGTGTCGCGCGAGGTGCAAGCACCTCGCGTGCTTGTGAAAAAAAAAAAAAAAAAGTGGGGGGGGGTGATGGGGGGGGGGGTTGCAGAAGTATTTTGACTAAAGCATTGCCCCTCTAAATGAATCTGAAAAAAAAAATGTTCCAAGTCTCTTAATTTACGAGATCCGCCTAAAGAGGGTGAGAAGGGGGGTGGGGGGGGCAACTTTGTAAAATGGTTTTTACTTTACCGAGCCTCCTCTATACGAATCCATAAAAAAATAAAAATACGGGTCTCGTTGTTTCCGAGATACGATAGGGAGGGGGGTGAAGGGGGGGAAAAGGGGAGGTTTGGCACTTTTCCCGTAGGTTTGAGAGTTACTTGTTTACGAATCTGTCAAAATATACCCACCTCCCCATCCACCATCTGGGAGAACAATTATGTCAATGAGTCAGTCAGTGAGTCAGTGAGTGGTAATTTAGCTTTATATAGTATAACTAGTTTTTGCGTGTTGCGCGAGGTGCAAGCACCTCGCGTGCTTGTGAAAAAAAAAAAGTGGGGGGGCGGGGGTGATGGGGGGGGGTTTAGTATTTGCGTGTTGCGCGAGGTGCAAGCATCTCGCGTGCTTGTGAAAAGAAAAAAAAAAAAGGGGGGGGAAATGGGGGGGGGGTTGCACAATTATTTCGACTAAAGCATTGCCCCTCTAAATGAATCTGAAAAAAAAAATGTTCCAAGTCTCTTAGATTCCGAGATCCGCCTAAAGGGGGGGAGAAGGGGGGCGGGGGGGGGGGGGACTTTGAAAAATGGTTTTTACTTTACCAAGCCTCCTCTATACGAATCCGTAAAAAGAAAAAAATACGGGTCTCGTAGTTTCCGAGATACGATAGGGCGGGGGGAGAAGGGGGGGGAAAAGGGGAGGTTTGGCACTTTTCCCGTAGGTTTGAGAGTTACTTGTTTACGAATCTGTCAAAATATACCCACCTCCCCATCCACCATCTGGGAGAACAATTATGTCATTGAGTGAGTGAGTCAGTCAGTCAGTCAGTGGTAATTTAGCTTTATATAGTATAATAATATTGAACAATGCAATATCGTGTGCGCAAAAACAAAACATGTTTGATTGTACAAAAGGCGCGTTAATTGCCTTGTATCGAGCTGAGCTGAGTAGTAAGCTAAGTTGTAATACTAGATTGCAAAGATCACCCAAAACTACTCCAAGTTCAAGATAAGAATTTGTTTTGAGATGGAATTGAATAATCTAATTCCGCCAAGCCCGTTCCATCATCGGACTATGAGACAAACGGCGATGCGCCATCGTTACATGGTGGACATCCCACCCCAGAGAGTATTTAATCTAGAGAGCTTATAGGCCGATTTCTTTGAAGAACACAACTCACCGATATGGGTTGGGAGGCGAAGAAAAAATGCGCTACTGCAATTGGTCAGTTCAAGATCAAGTTTCATAGATATGCCTAGTTAGGGATTGCCCTACTTGATTGAGGGAAAGTTATCGATATCGATAAAATGAAGTTTAACATTACTGATGAGCACACTCTTGACCTCGATCTCGCCTGATGGTAAGCGATAGATGAGGTCTAAGATGGGACGAGCGAGCCCAGAAGATGCCTATTTACTCGTGCTTTAAAGGCAGAAAGGTCGTAAGTGGCAGGGAACACAGAAGCCGGGAGAGAATTCCACAGCTTGGCTGTGCGCACAATAAATGTGGAGGAGAAGGGCTTGGTACAGAGAGTATTTAACCTAGAGAGCTTATAGGCTGATTTCTTTGAAGAACACAACTCACCAATACGGGTTGGGAGGCGAGGAAACAATGCGCTACTGCAATTGGTCAGTTCTTGATTGAGGGAAAGTTATCGATATCGATAAAATGAAGTTTAACATTATAAAAAATACTCAATAAAATCACAATAAAATCAATAATATTTAATAATTATCAGTCTCAATTACAAAAAGAAAAACAAGTATGCTGTTATTAATGATTTTTAAAATGAATTAATTTAGTAAATACTTTTCGAATTAAAGTTTTAGGGTCCTGATTGTTTTTGCTAAAAAATTATAACCGAGCGTCTATATATTTCTGAATTATGCATCTTGCTAATTCAATCAAATGATTGGTGGTTTCTATTTCATATTGATGAAAATTAATATCTGGGTATAAATTATACCCAATCAGTGATTTTAAAACCGATCTCATAAAATAATTGGAATTATATTTCTGAGACAGCACTTTCGAACCACTCTCGTTGATCGCCCTTTTAATATTTTCACAACGACGACAAATTTCTATTACTGTGGTGGATCCGCACAATAACTTGTTTTTAGTGTCTTTTTGAAATTATAAGGCGTTTTGATTTGTAACACCAATCAACGCTCCAATACAAGTTAGGCATTTTATTTGCTTTATCAGAGCATGGACAATATAGCCGGCCATATATTATTTTTATATTTTATTTTTTTATATTAATTTTATATTCCATAATAAATATATTTTCATTAAAATCAGTTGTGTCAACAACTGTAGCTTCAGCAGGCACTCGGTAATAATTATTTTTTTGGTGGTGAGTCATTAGATGATTTATCTAATGACTCCTCCCTCCTACATAAACTTAACCCGTGGACTCGACATTGAAACAAAGTAACCTGTTTTTTTTTCCTGGGTGGGAAAATTATCGAATCGGAAGGGAGTGTCAGACTTCTACTGTCTAAAAACCCACCCTGTTCCTTCAGCTGCCCTTAAGTTCCGGGGCCGCGGTATCTCATTAGAACATTACCGCAACTCCGGAACCAAACTAACTTACGAGGGCGATATTGTAATGCAAAGGTCCAAGTTAATTAATATTAGACTCCGTCATACTATTTGAAGCCTAGAAAGATTGGATATAGGTATCTTATATTATTTTGACTTTTCTCAACATTATATCAATAAAAACCACTAGAAACCAATATTCCCTAGTAACCTTATCCATCCACTTTTCTTTTTAATCTGGAATCTTGGGAAATCTAAAATGAAAACATGCATGTCACACAGAAGAAAAAATATCAGAACTTTCTCCTTTTTTTAAAGTCGGTTAATGTAGATAGGTATTTTATGACAACTACACACATCAAAAGTGTCTAGGGATCAACATATATTTTTGCAATAACTTTTCTCCTGATTGATATTAATTAAAATCTTCTTTAAGGATTCATCAAATAAAGTGTTTTCGTTTGTCACAGTAACGATAAACCAAGTCACCTTTGCATTAATAAAGAAATTTGCCATTTTCCTAATAAAGGGATTTTTGACATTTGAACCACTAACATTAAAGTTCGAAAAAAAGACTGAAATAACAGTTTTCTTTAAATTTTTATTGGGTAACTTAAACAATTAATAATCCATGTTTCTACCGCGAACACTAACAACACAAGAACATTGGTTTGGCATACTCAAAATGAGTTCATCCAAATCACGCTGTGGAATGGCCGCCCATGTTCGTTGCAACAACAAAAAAAGGTCTTCTTGCGACTGGATACCCTCCATATTCGGCAGAGCTCTTCTCTGTAGCATATCCCATGCATGCTCAATCGGGTTCAAGTCTGGCGACTGAGCAGGCCAGAGCAGGACATTGATGTTAGCTGCGGCGAGAGTCTGTCTTACAACTCTTGCGGTGTGCGGTCGTGCATTATCATGCATTAACTGAAATAAGGGACCGATTTGCACTTGTAGAGGAACGATGACGTCAGATACAATCGTCTCAGCATAAATTTGAGCGTTGAGGTTGCCTCTGATCCAAATCAACTCAGTTCTTCCGCCGATCCAAATACCCGCCCATACCATGATGGTTCCACCACTATAAGGATGGAGTTCCTGGCAGGATTTTAATCGCTGTTGGCGTCCAGGGGTTCTCCAGTGTCATATACGTCTTGTATTCGGTCTCATACCAAAACGAGACTCATCAGAAAAGCACACGAAACGCCATTGTTCTTCTGCCCAATTTCTGTGTTCAAGAGCCCATTGATATCGAATCCTACGATTGTGCATTGCTATAGGTGGTACCCGTAGCGGTCTTCGGGAATGAAGGTTCACTTCATGCAAGCGGTTTCTGACTGTTTGGTCGCTAATTAAGTTGCCTGAAGAGTGATGAAGCCTCACGGCTAACATCATGGCGGTTATTGTTGGAGCTCTTCGAATTAAGATTTGAATGTATCGGTCTTGTCTCCGTGTGGTGCAGCGATACCGTCCTCCATGGCGCTCAGCCACGGTACCAGTGCTTCGGTAACGTGTCCAAAGTCGACTGATAACACTCTGACTTGTATTCAGAGCTAAAGCCACAGTACGTTGCCGGGAACCAGCTTCTATCATTCCCACGGCTCTGAGCATTTCTTCCCTGCTTAAATGACGTCGCCGCTCCATAATAACGTTGGTTTTAATCAGTAGTAGGGAAACAGTAGCACTAATAATGTCTTCAATGCGTTGTATGTTTTTATAGGGAAAATATTGACAGCTGATTTTCATCTTTTACTCGAATTTGATTAACAGTTCCTGTTTCAAATTATGAAATGCACCAAAAAGGATCCATATAAATTTATAAAATCATAAATTTATTACAAAGCCACATCTCAATCTCAAGAAATCCGCATAAAAATGCTTGATCCCTAGACACTTTTGATGTGTGTATCTGAATTGAATTAAAACAAAATAAGTTTAATTTTATAATTATCGATATCGTATTCAGCCGTTATAGGTACACAGATTTTTACGATAAAAATACGAAAGAAAAGATAGGGATAAAAGAATTAGAATTTCTTCATGTAAGAAAGAGACATTTCCAAAAGACATCAACGCGCGACACAATTTTGTCCTTGACCACGCAAACCACCACTTTAAATGGACCTCTGCGGTAGCTTATAATCTGATTAAATGATAAATAATTTTCATATTATTTCATTACTGATGAATAGTTATGTCATCCATTTGGTATCTAGATGTCTGGGAATGTTTTCCACACTATTTTAACGCGCATGTAAGCATTATTATGCTTTATAAATTGGATACAAAAATTTAAAATTTGTAATTGTTTAGCATGCACACAAGCCTAATACTTGGTCACAACTAAAATGGTTCGTGTATCGTAGCCAATATATAAGAGCAAAAACTCGCATAGTTTTCGTGCGTCGGGGCAACGTATGTGCGATCAAGTGGTTTTCAAATCAGTGTCCCACCCATACCCACAATACGTTTTGGGAATAGTTTCATTGTGCGTTCAGCTAAGGAGTGGAATTTCCTGCCGAGTCTGTGTTTCCTGATAGCTATAAGCTAGGAGTCTTTAAGTCATGAGTGAATAGGTTATTTCTAGGCAAGCGTCCTCCATCTTCGACTACATCATCGCTTAACATCAGGTGAGATGGTAGTCAAACGCAACCCTATCAGCAATAAGTAAAATGAGAATACAACAAAATAATGAATCTTAAAAGTCATGATTCTTGACATTTGTAAAGTTTTATTAGTTTATCTAATACAAGCACTTTGCCCGCGACTTTGTTTGCGTGCATTTTGAAATAACTTATAGCCCCACCAATAATACACCTTACTACCAATGAAGATTTTTTAGACTTGGATCGTAAGTTTTGGAGATTACCCCCTACATACAAACAAATTTTACCATCTATATATTTATTTATTCAAAAAACACAATACAATCTCACAGTAAAACCAAAACGCTTATATGTTAACAATTAATTATTTAGACATAATGGAAAAAAAATTAGCTATTGTAGGTAAGTGACTGCAGTCATAGTTACATAACTAATAATACAATAACTATACTAATATTATAAAGCGGAAAAGTTTGTTTGTTTGTTTGCTTGAACGCCTTAATCTTCGAAAGTACTTTCTGATTATGATAGGCAGTTTCATGAGGAAGACTATAGGCTATCATTACGCTCTTGGTTTTCCTAAAATAAGGGTGTTAGTGAAGAAAGTCAGAAGAAAATACGCCGCTAAATTACTATAATCGCGTGCGCTGGCGAAATGCTGAGATATACGTAAAGACCATGTACTACAAAAATGTAGGATTTATGTAGATCCAAAAAAAGTTTGGGGTGTTACACATCTAATTATATAAATAATCCACAATAAGGCAAATTATGTAAAGAAAATATTTAAAAAATAAGCCATGACTTTGTAGTATTATAATTTAAATGCAACCATATTAATTAATACGTTCGAAAGTCCTCTCTCCCGCGGCCATTAACGCAGCTAGACGTGACAAGTTTGTGCTCCTAAATAAAAAATCGCTGACGGTGTTAAAAGTATTTTTCTAACGAAGAAACTTATATTGTTGTGTAGGCCAGACAATAAGCCTCCTGGTGCATCAATTTGTTGTTATAACCGCTAAGACTATAAGGAAATAACACAATATCAATATAACGAAGTTGCAAATTTTAAGTGAACGCTTTGAGTAGCGAGTTGAGTCATCGTGAGTACAGCAGCGGCAAGCGGCGGAGCTACGCAGCTAAAGGTCATTGACACCGTGTCCACCTGTCTTCTGCGCAAAATACCCACATAATATTTATTTATCTGAGAGAGTAAAATATAAACTGTTTATATTACCGCACACGTTGTTCACTTACGGGTAGTTATACTGCATTCTTAATTATATCTGTGAGCCTTATTATCAAAAGCAATTGAGTACTAAAATGCCCCGCACTGCGCGCACGCCACCTAAACACTCTGCTGAACCGTTATTAGAAGTGAAGTCTGAACCTGACCTGACTGGACTCAGTGATAGCTCGCTTAACGTGAACGCTCGAAAGCGTATGCGAATAGAAGACTCATGCTGTGATGCGACCCAATTTGAACAACTTAAGTCTACAATTATGTCATGGAAGGCTGACCAAGACACCATTTTAAAACAATTGGTAGCGGATGTTGCAGAATTAAGAAAACAAAACCAAAGCATCAAGGACTCAAATGCTGAGATTGTCAAGTCTATGCACTTTATGAATACTAACTACGAAGATATAAATAGGAAAATGCAGGATTTTGAGAAGGAAAAGAAAAATCTACACGAGTGTATCTTAGGATTAGAGAAAAAGATACAAGATTTCCAGTTCATGTCACGCAATTCTAGTGTCGAAATAAGAAATATCCCGGTAAAAGATAACGAGTCAATAACTGAGCTCATGAATGTGGTCACCGGTATAAGTACGGTACTGAAAGTAGATGTTTCAGCAAATGATCTGAGAGACGTGTATAGACTTCCAGGAAAAAAAGGGGTTAACAGGAGCATTGTCGCGCAGTTTTCCACAGTTAGTAAAAAGTCTACTTTCCTCAGTTCGGTTGTAAATTTTAATAAACAGAAGACATTTGCTGACAAATTAAATACTGAGATAATTGGTATTCCTGGAAACCGCCAACCAGTCTACGTTGCTGAGTACCTACCGCCTTCTTTACGAAGAATCTTTTATCTAGCACGGAATTACGCTAAAGAAAACAATTATAAGTTTTGCTGGGTATCGAACGGAAATATTTTCATCCGGAAAGAAGCAGGTGATAGGCAAATCATAATTAAATCAGAACAGTGCCTATCAAAAATAAATACACAGCAATGACTATTTAGAAGTTACAAGAATTAATGTCAGTACGCATCTTCAAATCTTTTTATTATGCTGATTTATCTTGATTTAAATATTTTTTATGTTTTTATATTATTTTTTATTACTGGCCTGATATACAATCCATACAAAATAAACACAACTACATCACCATATCACCATCCGATAATTATAAGTAACTACTTCAATTACAATAATTTCCACAAATGTATGCCTACTCGCACTCGTACACTCTTTTACAGTCACATACTCTCTAATACAATCTATAGTTTGCCTAAAATATATAATCACTGGCACTTATCTCGCACTACGCATAGCTTTAACTGTCTAAGCCCAAATTACTGTTTCTGTAAAATATACTTATTAAAATATCTTTAACAAATGGCTGACTTAAATATTATAAATAGTGAGTTAGATAAACTTTGTGTGTCAAGTTCGAAATGTCCACCACAAACATGCTTGCAATATATCACTAAACCTGCCAATGGATTAAAAATTCTACATGTTAATATACGCAGCATAACACTACTGCAGGTTTTGGGCTTTCAATGCGATGTTTTAATATTAACCGAATGCTGGCTGAGTAAAGTGTCGCATTTGCCAATCCTAGACGGCTATAGTTCTTACTGTACTAATAACAATTTTAACCAAAATGACGGGGTTGCTATATACGTTAAATCATCAATCAAATGTGACGTACAGGAGCCACAATTTGCCGATTCAAATTGCCTAACATGCCACATAGACGATATCGTTATAATTGCTCTATATCGTTCACCCTCCTTTAAAGATATTAGTAACTTCATTGTAAGTTTAGAACAGGTACTTAATGTACATTCGCAAACAATAGTCGTAATCGGTGATATAAACATAGATATCAAGGAAGGCAATAATGACCGGAACTCTGACTTGTATTTAACCTGCGCCGCATTGCATGGACTCCTACCAGCACATCTTTTTCCGACTCGCTTGGCAAATTGTCTAGATCACGTTCTTCTCAAAACGAATAAAAATGCAATGACGATCGTCATTGAGTCATCTATAACTGATCACGAACCTTTATTATTGTTCCTACAAACTAAGAAAAATAGTAAAAATACAGCTCAAATTAAGTACAAAATTAATTATAATACAGTTATTGATGACATAAATAACAATAACTGGTCGCCTATTCTGGAAATTTGGGACCCAAATGAAGCAACAAATAATTTTATTGGGAATCTATCTAACATTATTAAACAGCACACACAGGAATATTCAATACCAAGCAGAAAACGAACTCTCAAACAGTGGGTAACTCCCGGATTGCTCCGCTGCATTCGCAATCGAGACCGTATGAACGCTAAACTAAAAAAAGAGAAAGACAATGAAATACTTAGAATCACCTACACTCGTTACCGAAACTATTGTAATTCTTTGCTACGAAAGCTCAAAATTGCTTACGAAAATGAAGAATTTTCCAAGGCTAAGAATGATATAAAGGCAACATGGGGTGTAATAAAAAAAGTATCCGATATACAGTCAAACCGTGCTCCTCCTATCGAATTACTAAATCTTTGTGAGACACCAAATTCCTCCTTAAATACTATAAACAACTTTTTCGTAAATATTGGCAAAAATCTGGCATCAAAGATAACTACGACTTCTCTACCAACTAATTTTCCCATATTAAACTCTGGTGGCTCAATGGTCCTTCATGAGGTAAATGTAAAAGACGTTGAAGACATTATTTTAAGCCTAAGATCTGATTGTGCTACCGGATGGGATGGTATCCCGGCTCTGATATTGAAAGTAGCAAGACATGCTCTGGCTCCAGTTATAACACATATATGCAATATTTCAATTTCATCAGGCACCTTACCAGATGCATTTAAAAAAGCTGTGGTCCATCCGGTTCACAAGGCTGGGCGCAGAGACGATGTCAATAATTACAGGCCGATCTCGATACTTTCTGCTCTATCGAAGATACTGGAACGCATCCTTAATAAAAACCTTGTCAGCTTTTTGGATGCTAACGAAGTTTTGTCCAATAACCAATTTGGATTCAGAACAGGCTTAAGCACCGAAGATGCGGTTTTGGCCCTTTCTGAACATGTAGCTAAAAGTCTCGATAAGAAGTTGAAATGCGTAGGTATCTTCCTTGATTTGTCTAAGGCCTTCGACACCGTCTCTGTTCCGGCTTTGCTGAAGAAGATGGAGCGCATCGGAATTCGTGGTCCCGTACTGGATATTTTCTCCGACTACCTAAGGGGCCGGACACAATACGTAAAAATTGGTCAAAATGAGAGTGAAACACTGCCTATAGAATATGGCGTGCCACAAGGCAGCATATTGGGGCCCACGTTGTTCCTCATTTATATAAATGAGCTGTGTAATATACCTATCCAACATTGCAAAATATTTACCTATGCTGATGACACAGCTATGATAGTCGATGGAGTAGATTGGGCCCAATGCTTTCTTAATGCCGAAAATGCACTGAAACATGTCATGAATTGGCTAACAAACAACTTGCTTACCCTGAACGTGCAGAAAACGGTATATGTTCCCTTTGCCATTAGGTCAAATCTAACCCCACCGCTATCTTATCTTCTTAAGGCCCACACTTGTACTTCTCTGTCCCCTTCTATATGTGACTGCCTCAACATATCTAGGATTACTAGCGTGAAATATCTGGGCACTCAATTTGATCAACAACTTAACTGGCATAAGCACATAGATGTTTTCACGGGCAGAATCCGTAAACTTATATTTATTTTTAAAAAAACTACGCAAGTCTGTGGATAGTAATACCACAGATTACTAATAAGTTACTAACGTAACAGATACATCACTTCCCTGCAAAACGACAAATACCTACGCTATAATTAACTAAACTTTCTAGCTGTCAAGCGACACGAGGAAATATGAGCTTAACTGCTTTGACTCAACGGCGCGTTTCAAGTGCACAGCGGGCGATGACGTAGGACGGTATGAAAATACCTTAGGGTTAACCCAATGAAATAAAATACAAAAATGTTTTATAAATGATTTAATTTTATAAAATGGTCAATTTGCTTTTTACCCGACTGCGCCAGAAGGAGAATTATGTTTTTCGAGAGTATGTATGTATGTATGTATAATTGTTTGGCACGCTCTGTGGCCTGAACGGCTCGACGGATTTCAGCTTGAGAGGTATCGTTAGATTCGTATTGACTATGAAAGTGACACTGGGTATATCAAAATAAAAAAAACCAAAATTGCGGATTTTTGGCGCCATATTATGCCTTCAAAAAAGTTTTTGTTTTCTCAAAACCTATCGAGTGGGGTATCAAAATAAAGCTAAATAAAACTAACTGAAAAGCTAATAAAAACAAGCCCATTTTAAATTAAATAAAAGTTCGAAGCAGGCGGGACCCATTTAAGTTTGAAACTATAATAATGGTATGGGCCCCTCCTGCTTCCAACTTTTATTTAATTTAAAATGGGCTTGTTTTTATTAGCTTTTCAATTAGTTTTAGTATAAGGTTGCAGTCGGGTGTTTTAATTTTTTTAATTACTTATTTTTACCTTCTCTAAACGTTGCATTTGTAAATTTGATAACGGCAAAAATTCTGAATCTAATAAAAAGTTTGATCAAATAATCCTGTGGGAAGCATGGACAGAAAGACTTAAATGGTATTGATTTTAATACATCATACAATTTGCTCCCAGGCCGTCCTATCAAGTTCGATGAAAAGTTTTGTATAAATGCAATTTCTAATCTTCTAACATAGTCATTGAACGTCTCCGGTGGTACTTTCAAACCACCATAACAGGAAGACCTCTTGTTATATGCTTTGAAATGTATGAACATTCCAGAGTTATTCACATTTAGTATTTTTTTTAATTCGTCTGCGAGAGTTGGACAATTATGTTTTTTGTTGCATTTAAATAGTAAATACCCAGAAATATACGTGAGAGCATTTTGCATGGGTAAATAAATGGTCTACGCGCGTAACTACCCAGGCGGGCGTGCGGCGCCCCTCTGCCACTTGTGCGTTCGAACACACGGCTAGCCGGTAGGTACTTATCGCGCGACCTTGAGCGAGTGATGGAGGCCTGGTAATACCCTGAAACTGGTATATTCTGCACTATATCAGTCAGTACTTTCATACTGTATTCCAGTTTGGGGGGGTGCAACATTAAACGAATTTATCAGGCTTGAGCGTGCACAACGGGCGGTCTTAAAAGTTATGTGGTCTCGGCCTCGAAGATATTCCACAATACAATTATATGCCGAATGTGAAGTGTTAACTGTCAGGCAGCTCTATGTTCTCCATACAGTAATCCGTAAACATTCTTCCCGTCCCCACAAAGAACCATCAGGCAGAATTAAACACAACATCTTCCCACAAGAATATCACAGAACAACGTTTTCCAGGCGCCAGTATTACATCACCAGCACAAAATTATATAACAGTTTAAACAAAATATTAAAATTATCCACAAAATCAAAATATCAATGCAAACACACGTTGCACAATTATCTATTAACACTCACCCATCAACACACAGAGGATCTTCTTTTAGGCAACCTTCCAAGTTTAACATAAAACTAATTTCAATTTTCCGCATACGACACTCACTCACATTTATCATACTCGCACAGTTACATACAACACACACATACACACCTCAATCACACATAATGGCATACGTTCACTTATTTTTTTGATTTGTAAAAGTAAAAGCTTCATTTTTATTTTATTTTGCGATGTTTAGAAATTGTTTCTAGAGCTGTAAAAATTTCTGGCTTGTAAAATTGTTGCGGAGGGACACTGATCTTCTAAGATACAGGTTCTAACCTAGTTTAGAGGTCAGGGTTTCAATGTATTGCTACCTAGTATAAGCCTCTCAATGTATCTACTTCTACTATAACATTGTAATAGTTTTTAAGGCTTTAGTTCAATAAAGATTCATTTAAAGATTTAAAGAAAGTCATTTCGTCATCAAGTCAATTTTATGAAGATAAACTTTGCTTTTTACAGTATATAATTTGGACTCATAGTTTAGGAGAAAATGTAAAATTAAAATTATTCAACAATGCTATTCACCAAACGGCGCGCGGATGCACGGCGCGTCGAGCATAACTCGCGTCCGCGATAGATACCGCACTGATAGTGAACCTAAACTTGGTTTCATTTCGACTTCTTGGCTAAGAGAATGTAAAATTGTTTCAGCTTTTTTTACGTCAGATGTGTATTTGTATCTATACATTTGAATATTTTTATTTTACTTTCTGTTTAGTTGAATAAGTCATTTTGATATATTGTTGTTTCTTTTATCCCATTTTTTATGTCATCGTTTAGTTTAAAGTTTATAGTTAGTTTATTCATATTGTTTTATTTTAGTTCCATTGATGTATACAGTTTAAAAATGCGTATTTGTGGTCTAAATTTTGCGATTCTTAATTTCATGTGCACCTATAATAGGGATTCAATTCTTGTTTGTTGTAGGTAATATATAAGGTCTAACTAAGTCGTTACTTTAATTAAAATACCTTCGAAGCAATGTCATAGTTGCTATAGTTTTCACTGGACCAGAGGCTAGACAAAGGGCACTAATACCTCGAATATTTATGGTATCTACAGATTTACCTTTTAGTTTTAAAAATATACAATTTCCTGTAAAGGTATGTTTCGAAGTCACAATAAATAAAGCGCCGGAGTTGCGGGAATGTGCTTATGAGATACTGCGACCCCGGAACGTAAGGACAGCTGAAGGAACACGGTGGCTTTTTTGTCAGAAGAAGTCTGACACTCCTTTCTGCTCCACTTAGGGCGAGAGAAGTTATTCGATGATGGCAAAAACGGAACCCTTAAAGATTCGTCATGTCTGTTTGTCCGTCTGACTGTCCGAAACTATTAAGATTACTGAGTTGAAACTTGGTATATAGATGTAATCTGCAAACCGCTCTCCGAATTAAATAATAAAAAAAAAAACATTGAGGAGAGGCTCCCCATACATGGAACTGGAACTAAAAATATGTTTGGTTCATCAAACCTGTCATTTGGAACATACCTATATACTTCCAAAGTAGTAAAATGTGTCCTCTCTAACTTTTAAAATAATAAAAAGTCTAAAATATATATTAATATTGTTTATTTTAATGAAATATTTTACTCAATTTTAGTTAGTTTTCAAACAAGATACAGCCAGTAGTTTTTGAGATATAGAACATTTTCAGAAACCGCAAATATGTGTATTTCTTTATGTAAACACAAAAGACTTAAAAGAGAAAAAAAATACAGACAAAAGAGCACAAAGGTGCTGCTTACTTCATAAGAAATTTCATCGAGCAGACCTGCGACAGGAGAGTTGAATAAGAGATGATGTGATGAGTGTGAATAAATATTAATTACGGAAATTTCTACAAAAACATATTTAACTAATAAAATAAATTATAAAGATACAATAAACAAATATAAACATATAAAATTACGGGATGATGGAGAAGCAGTGTTCTTTGACCAGGTTTTTGAAAATATGGATCGTTTGAACTTTGTTATTCATACAAACACTATGATATTTGGCGTAGCCACTACGGTACGCGTCATGGGCGAGTCTGACTCGCACTTGGCCAATTTTTTTTCACATGGCCAATTATTATATGTTGCTTTATCTATGTAGATCCGGATGCAGGGAAAACCAAAACATACTTATACCACAATAAAGTAGGACTAAAATATTGTGAATAAAGAAATACTGTAAATCTATTCTTAACAATATAATTAACTACTATCTTTACTTCGCGATTTTCTATCCAGTGCAAATTAGATAGGTATACTTAAATTTTAACATCTATTCATTAATATTCAAAAATCATCGAGTTAATAACAGTAGTAGGATTATACGCGAGTGAAACTGCGGGGCACAGCTAGTTTTATAATATTAGTATAGATGAAAAAAATTATCAGTTGAATGCAAAGTATTTACCTTGTAGTATCTCTTTTAATTTTGATATACTCAAATTGCAGAGTAAAAACAATTTCGAACTATACCTTATGAAATAGCGTTTTGTGTTTTAACAGGAATTTCTTTTTTAAATTGACCTCAATAATAAATAATTGGTTATCGTCGCTTACCATTAAGCGAGATCGAAGTCAAGAGTGGAGTAATACGGTATAAAAAATGTTTAAATTTCTGAAAAGTTTCTTAATAACAAAATTATAAACAATATGCAAAACTAAAACACTTAAAATACAACCCAGAGTAAACCATCAAAAAATTCATTCTCAATGCTGTCGGCTGGTAATGTACCCAATATACTGGCGGCATTGCTTCGTTATATGGCAATGCTTAGCCTTTCGCCAAAGAAATAGGCAGCCCTTTGATCACGGGAAGCGTCAACGAGCCTTTTCGATATTTCTTTAAAAAGGTTGCGAGCACACGGGCCCCACGGTCCGAGAGTTTTGACCCCAAACGGCTCGAAAATATAATTATCACCGAGATGACTGTATTTACGCCGCTAGAGGCCGCAGAGGCAGCAGGAGCGCCAGCACAACATGATGAACTGGGAAGATGGGACGGCGTGGGAGAATCGAGAATTAAAAAAAGTTATATTTATCATTATTATATAAATAGTATGTTAGTTTTATTTATACTCTGAGACGTATTGGCTGTGAAATAGAAACGCTGCAATTACTGCGTATCACGGCTGTATTTCATCCATTCTACGGCATGGTGTAATTTTTTGGGGTCTCTTCGTTGAAATTGATCAGGCATTTATAATGCAAAAAAAAAATTAAGAACAATATTCTCGGGTTGAAGCAAATAGAGTATTGTCGTTCTACAAAAAAGTTCTAAGTACCATAAAAGCACTACCATTTTTGAGGTTTCATAGTTGACATGACAAGTCTTATGATTTCGTCATGTCCGTCTGTCCGTCCGTGTGCCGGCCGGCTTAACTCAGAAGCTATTAATTTAGGTACTAGAACGCTGAAAGATGTTCCAGAAATATATGGAGCCTGGGCTAGCACTATGTACACTACATATAAATATAGCTGTACACTGTAGTAACCATTTTTTAATGTTAGTTGTTTACAATTTTACTTTATTTTAGTGTGATATTCAAATTAACTCGGTCAAGTAGAGCAACACAACAAATATGGTGGATCAGCCATGTTAGTGTTGAACAGTGATGCGAATGTCATTTTGACCAGTCAATAATATTTTTTGATATAGGTATCGATGAGATGTCAAAAACGCGATCCGTAATTTGTTTTTAATCTGACTAAATCTATAATCGATATTTCTTTAATTCACTCAGAATAATTGGTGGTACTTTCACTAATTATGTGACATCCGGGGAGTTGTTCAAATGTTGATGACCTCTGGACAGACTCTTCAGAACAACTCTTCAGCACGTTTGCGCTATAACCTCATAATCGCGTAGTGCCAATAACCACGTACCAAAATAGTCAATCGAAATACCTACGTGCAATATAAAATAAAGATTTTGAGTTGAGTTGACACCGTTTTTGCACGCCGATATTAGAAGTAAAGAAAGAAATCCTTTAATAATTGTGTAAGAACTTTTTATACCTTATTTAAACTATTGTATATTTTATATCTAAATCTTCACGTGAAGGTTGCGAAAAAGTACGGACATACTTTACTTTTAATTACAGTATTTATTTAATAAAAATAAAACAGCCACATCACATTCGTACATTGTACCTCTTTAAACAAGACATCAATTCAATAACTATAGATATAATATCAAAATAATATTACTGCCTAATATATTATAACTATTAAAATATAATAGTGACATCATATACTTATACATATAAATAAAAAATACAATCAAATTAAAATAAAACATTTAAATGAAATAAAAAAGAAGAACCTACTTTAACCTATACCCATGCGAATGAACTCTTCGCTGGACTTAGGAGTATGCGTGTCGGATGCAGTGTTGTTGGGGTTAATTACCAACATCAGCTACGTTGATGATATGGTTCTGTTGGGTCCATCGGTGAGGGCTATCAGAGAGTTACTTCAAAGGTGTGAAGCGTACGCTGCTGTGCATGGTTTAATTCATAATGTAAAGAAGTGTGAGTACATATTGTGATGGTTCTATGACGTGAGTCGAACTCCTTAAACCTGATATTATACTACTTACTGTTAACACTACTCAAAATTAAACAGTGCAATGTAAACTACCTTTTTTTAGTTTTACCTTTTTTTTTCAAATGTTTATCTCTAAATCTTTTTCCTTACTTATCAACATAATACAAGTACCTATTACAAATATTATTTAAAAAAAAATCTCAACTTTTCGATCTTGTATGCTTTTTCATTTTCTTTCTCCCTTATTCTTTTTTCTTTATTTCTTAGACACAAACAGTTTCTACCAAAATTGGTAGAGTTATAAGCTTACATGCGTTGATTTTAGTTATTACTGTGACGATCGGGTGTGTGTACCATCACTTGACTACATAATCTCCTCATATTGGTTCTCCTCTAATTCTGCGGCTTCGCGTTCGTTCATCGGCTTGAACACGGAGAGAAGATTCACGTAGAATACTGCCTCTGGCTGTAAATAAAGCCAAACATAAAAACGTTAAGTCCATATGATTAAAATTGAGGTATCTGTCTGTGATATCCATTTTTGTTTAAAATGAAATACTAGTGATGAATAACGATGATTAATGTCATGTTTAAAAGACCGTCTTAAACAATTTATAGTTTTAGAACACATTTGATTACCATAAAAAAAGGTTATGAGTGATTCAACCATAAAAGATAGACATTTTGCCGCGTACTTATTCGAACGAAGTTCCATATCGCGCGTTACGAAAGGGGGCTAGCCGGAAAAAATTCAAACGAAAAGTTGTAACGACACTTTTTGAGGGGACTACAAGAGCTAAACGCGAGTTTTATAATGCTTTAAAGTATATGATTCACTACAGTTAACACAATCAGAAAAATATATGATATTATTCAGGATATAATCTAGTTAAGTAGTGTGTTGAAAACATAATACAACAAATAATTGATAGAAAAAAATTACAAAGTAACCTCTAAAAAATCTTTTAACGAATAAAAACCATATTAAAATACATACGATCTTTCTGATTTTTTGACAAATTATTCAACAAGTTTAAGTTTTATTTTTTTAATCCAATCAATATATTTTCAGTAAATCGCGTATACTTATTTCGCAATATAATACGTACGCATGTGTGCGTAAACGCCTGTGTACCGACAGTGCCGGCCAACGCCTGTTGCTATATGGACGTGTCGCTCTTCTCGCCGATTTATTTCGTCTCAGAATTGTTTGTAGTTATTATAAAGTTTCGTTTGTAAATTCATTATTTTATTTATATATTCATTGTTTCAACGAAGTTCCTTATCGCGCGTTACGAAAGGGGGCTAGACGGAAAAAATCATACGAAAAGTTGTAACGACACTTTTTTACCGACTTCAAAAGAAAGGAGGTTCTCAATTCGTCTTGAACTTTTGAAGTGAAAACTTCTTTAGGGGAGTTGAGGTGGGAGTTGAGGGGGGAGTTGAGGGGGGAGTTGAGGGGGGAGTTGCGGGTCGAGTTGCGGGTCGAGTTGCGGGTCGAGTTGCGGGTCGAGTTGCGGGTCGAGTTGCGGGTCGAGTTGCAGGTCGAGTTGCGGGTCAAGTTTCGGGCAGAGTTGCGGGTCGAGTCGCGGGTCGAGTTGCGGGTTGACTTGCGGGTCGAGTTGCGGGTCGAGTTGCGGGTCGAGTTGCGGTTCGAGTTGCGGGTCGAATTGCGGGTCGAGTTGCGGGTCGAGTTGCGGGTCGAGTTGCGGGATGAGTTGAGGCATGAGTTGAGGGGCATCTCGTGGGGAGTTGAGGTAAAGAGAGAGAGAGAGAGAGGGCAACGGTATACCTTTGAAATTTCGTAAATTTTTGAAGGTTTCACTTCTATCACGTGTGAATTGCACACATGTTTTTTTACAATTCCTTCACTAATTAATCGAAAGGAACTTCGTTCCATCCGGGTGTCCCTTGACACCTCTCAAGTTTTTTATTTTATTTAAGTACTATTTAAGACAAACAGTCACATAGTTCATTATCTTCATGTTACACCAAACGGTTCAGGCAGCGTACGTCAAGATAGCTCTCAGGGAGTAGGAATTTTTCGGAGGTTCCCTTTAATTATTAAATGTTCAATATTTTGAGCGATCATCCAATTTGTTGTTACCATCAGGAAGGAAATTTAATGAACCAAAGAACTACATAAAATATTTTAACATAACAGTGTATGTTTTGTAATCAATTAAAACTGCGAAATATTTTTCGCATTCGTTCATATGCTTAGCAGATAGTAATGTTTTCAATGTCTTGTGCCAAAATACGCATATTTAACATCACTTCCTCTATATTATGTATATTACTGGTTACTAGCTTTTGCCTGTGACTTTTTTCGCATGGGAAGGTTTTCCCGGATAAATACTAATCCCGTGGAAATTCTTCAAATTTAATTAAGTTCTGTATTTGCTTGAAAGAGTAACAAACATCCATACATCCAACCTCACAAACATTCACTCTCAGGTTCTCCAACAAAAATGTAAAAACTGTAAAACTTACATTAGATCTTGGTGCTGGTATCGGCAGGCTGGAACTTCCGCAGCACCATTTTTTTATAGTTTTATAATATAGTACTAGCAATATTATAAAGACGGCCGCTACAGCTACAGGTAACAAGTAGTACAACAGAAGGTATCTGCTGCTATTGATTATTATCGGTGGTGCTACTGAAAAGCAATAATCTTATCTTAATTATTTTTTCCTTTTCTTTTTAAAGATAACTAGCAATGTGGGTGGAATCCACATTACTAGCAACTTTGTTAACCCCTCCAACTAAGCTAAATGTGCCTGTGTCTGGAGTGGGTTCACGGCAATAGTGTAATGGGTGGGTTTCAAACTCGGGACCTGTCGATCTTAATTCCGACACCTTATCCATTAGGCTATTGACGCTTTTTAGGGTTCCGTAGCCGAATGGCAAAAAACGGAACCCTTATAGTTTCGACATGTCTGTCCGTCTGTCTGTCTGTCCGTCCGTCCGTATGTCACAGCCATTTTATTCCGAAACCATTAAGACTATACATGTAAAACTTGGTAGGTAGATGTATTCTGTGAACCGCTTTCCGATTTTAAGAGAATTTTAAAAAAAATATTTAAAAAAAGGGGGCTCCCCATACATGGAACTGAAACAGATTTTTTTTTTTTTTCATGAAACCTATACGTGTGGTATCTATAGACAGGTCTTTAAAAATGACATTAAGGTTTCTAAAATGACTTTTTCATTTAGTTAATTGTTTCAAAGATATACGCTTCCAAAGTGGTAAAATGTGTGTCCCCCCCCTCTAACTTCTATAATAATGAAGTGAAAAATCTAAAAAAACCATAAAAAAAAAATAAAAAAAATATTGTAGCCCTTAAGGTAAACTTTCAACCAAAATTAGTTTGAACGAGATCGAGTCAGGAGTTTTTGAGATACAGTATATTTTCTAAAACCGCAAATATAACTTTGTAATTCATACAAATACTATGAAAAACAAAGTTATTTGGCGTAGTTGTAAAAATTGTAAATAAGCTATTTTTAAGAAATTTATAAGGTTTTTTGTTTTATTTTTTTTTTTCAAATAAATATATTAAGTATATTATATTTATTATAGTTACTACGGAACCCTTCATGGGCGAGTCCCACTCGCACTTGGCCAATTTTTTTAAATTACAATTAAGACGACGAACTGTACAGTCATTATTCAGCTTGGTTCAAGAACTAAGCTGACTAATGACTGTACATTTCGTCGTCCGTCCGTTCGTATACATATAGACTGAAAGTCAAGGCTTTCACAACCCCGTTACTGGACAACGTGATGCCCCTTGGCAAGAAAGACGTCAGGTTTTCTGGGTTCTCTACAACTCGTAACAACTTTCAAATATGTACAAATGTCAGCCGAAACCAACCACGTTGCAATTTCGATGTGTTACCGTGGTCGCACATCCATTCATTATTTGTCACAGTAACACCTCAACTCAAAATGATAGGAAACATTAAATCAATCTTTACACCACATTAGTTTTTATTTTATGCGAAACCTGAATATATTGAGCACGTACTTCTGCAAATTCACGGATTCGGTCACGAAAAATATTACATTGGAGTGACATATATTCCACCAAATTCCTCTGAAGAGACCTATCGTGTTCATTTCGAAAACCTTTATGCCACACTAGACCGGTTAGGCTCCAGTAAATTTTACTTACTTGGTGATTATAACCTACCCAATATTGAGTGGCTGCCTAGTGAAAATAACACATCTGAAGCACTATACTGTAGCGGCAGCTCACCTGTTTGTAGACATTTAGATAATTTTATGTCAGTACTCAATGCATTCCAATTTAATAACTTGAAAAATGCTAAAGGACGTATTCTAGCTTTAATCATTAGTAATAATAATTACCATGTATATCTTCCAACCTCCATATTACTACCTATAGATAATCATCACCCCCCTTTTTGTTCCAGTTTTAGTTATAAATCTCGTCGGCTAAGAGTGTAAACCTCTAACTCACTTAACTCACACAAAAAAAATAAAACTTAATAAATTTGAATTTTACAATTTTAGAAAATACCAAAAACCCAGTTGGTGTATTTTTGGATATTCTACATTACTAGAAACTAATGAAATAGTAAAATTTGGTCGTTAATAAATTATAAGTGTTTTTATGACTTAGAAGAATCTTTTGGTAGCAAACGTTTTATTTTGTGGACATGTGGCAGGTTTTTCGAAAGATTTCAAGGATAGGTAAATTAAATTTAATTGTTTAGTTAGGGTCAGCGCAGACAGAGAGGAATAATCCTCGCGCGGTCTCGGGCATTTTCATTGCGGCTCGCGTATGCTCGAGGTTGCGCGCGACCTCGCGAGCCTGCGCGAGTAAACCGTTCTGGGTTACCACTCTACAGTAAACATGCCACTTTGTTGCGAAAGTTCGTCAACGATGGTGGACGATTGTGGACGATTATAATTGTGCTTTTGGCGGAAGAAGAAGAAATGGAAGAACATGTTAATAAAATAAGGCGTCAGAAAGTCAAAAAATTTGGGTCGAGGAATGTTGGCAAGAAAGGTGCAGTTTTGGTGAAACACTGTGTACGACTTTACCATCGAAAGGAGTTTTGTTTTACGATTACATTAAAATGGATTATGAAAAACTTACTTCGGATTAAAAATCTAAAAAAAATGACGTCTTTCCTCTTTAAACTCAGTGACAACACTGAAAGTACGCGTACGACGCGGGCACCGACTCGACGCCGCGCGGGGATTCCCGCGTATCTTCGTGGACGCGCGAGCATTTTTTGTCAGGTTCAAGCATTTATGCACTATATTGAAATAATTTTAAAGTTTATTTTCAAGTGCGTTAGTAAAATCCTCTCCGCTGCGCTCCGTTCTGTCTGCGCTGAGCCTTAATCAGTCTATTTATTTCTTAGTAATCATCACAGTTATATATTTGCCTAATACTTAATGACCAGTCGTTTACTCAAAAATTAACATTAATACAGCCTGCAGGTCTACTGTAAAAACAGTATTTTCTTTTACTTTTTCCTTTTCTGCTTGCGCTTCTTTCATTTTAGTCTGATGCTCTATGTAATCTACTTCAGTTAATTTTCCAACTTTATACAGAGCACACCTCTCGTATGAATATTGATCTTTTTTAGGGAAGTTTAGTCCTAAGTTTCTAGTATCAAATGCCTCATTGAAGACAGTGATAGACAGAGTTTTTACGTTATGTTGTTCACACCAATTTTTTACGTAAATGTCATTAACACCTTTCTTTGATGTCCATTCAGGTAAAAGGTATTTTCTTTCATTTGTTGCTCGGCAGTAATGTGACTCCATGACGGGTAAAGAGTCCAAAAAAAATGAATAATTCTTGACGCTCTTTTGCAAATGGCTTTCGAAGTAGTTAGTTGCTGCCCCGTACAAACTTATACACTATAAACTACTGGTATACGACAAGAAGAGACTACAATACTGACAATTTAGTTAAATTTAAAAATTATATAAACAGCCTATCGTTTTCGGAAATATATGAGACTAATGACGACAGGCCCGTTGGTATAGTGGTCAGTGGCCCTGACTGCTGTGCGCAAGGTCGTGGGTTTGATTCCCACCTAGGACAAATGTTTGTGTGATGAGCACGGTCATTTGTTCTTTGGCTGGGTGTAATTTATCTATAATATGTATGTATTTAGAAATATATATGTATGTTTATCAGTTGTCTAGTACCCATACCATAAGCTCTGCTTAGTTTGGGACTAGATGGCGTTGTGTGAAAAGTTGTGGAATATTATTATTAATGATTCTGATATAAGTTTATGACAAATTCATTGACATAATTCAATTGATAAACAATCTATGTTTTCCAAAAAACGATTTAAAATTGATACAATAAAAAAACAAAAATGGCTGTCCAAAGGAATAAAATTGTGTAGTAGAAAGAAAAGGAAACTTTTATGGCAACTTAGGTCAAACCCGAATACTCATAATAAAACTTCTTTCAACAATTATTCCAAACTGTTTAGAAAGGTTATACACTTAACACAAAAGGCCCAAAACAATTATTTTAAAATTAATTAAAATATCAAAAAATAAATCTAAAAGTACCTGGCAAGTTATTAATCGTGCTAAACATAATATACCTAAACATAACATACATAAAATTAAAGTAGAAAATCACTTATTAACATGACCCCAAAAAAATTCTGAGGCATTTAATAACTATTTCATTGATAAAGTCCAACCTCAAATGCATGCTTCTAGTAAACCCAAACATCTAAAATTTGAGAGGAACACGAAATCCATGTTCATGGCACCCAGCACTCCACTAGACATACATACAATTATAATGTCATTAAACAATACAGACAGCGTAGGTTATTATGAAATCTCCACTAAAGTAATAAAATTTGTATCAGAAGACATATGTACTCATTTGAGTCATATCATAAATTTAAATATAAGCGCGGGTGTCTCCATCAGCATTGAAAACTTCTATAATAAAGCCTCTCTTTAAGAAAGAAAATAGAGATCGGATGGAAAACTACCGACCTATTGCGCTCATTCCAGTCATATCCAAAATATTTGAGAAATATATATACAAGGAACTGTCAAAATTTATAAAAAAGAGCAATATTTTATGTGACGAACAAAAAGGTTTTCGACAAAATAAGACAACTAATATGGCTATATCCCCACCAACTGTGTCCCCACGTTGTCGTCGTGGTGGGGCTTGCGTGTTTCGATGATCTCTGGGGCCATGCCGGTAGAGGCACTCATGCCGGACGGGCCCAGAGGGAGAAACCAGACCAAGAGGGACACACCGGGGGAAATGCGCGCCGCCTGGAGGATCGAGCAGCTAGCTCGAGCTTCTAGGCGGCGCGGGGCCCGGTCTCAGAGATCGGGTCAAGGGGGAGGAAAGGTTCACTTCCGGTATGCGTCTAAAATTTAGACGTAACCGTGAAGTGAACCAGGGGAGGGGAAATGGGGTGTAGGGATAGAGGAACTCACCTCTTTAAAAAAGTTAAAACGTAATGGCAGAAAAAGTTTTTGAAAAAGCTACCCAGGCGGGTCCCAGCTGTTCATCAGCTGGGGAGTCCCGCACCGGACACGTCCGGTCAGTCCCACCGTACTCTGGGGGGGACAACAAAACCTTTTACCCCAAGTTTGCCCCGGCAGTCGCCGCATCGAGCCAGGGAGGCTCACGTGCCCGTGAGGTGGAGTCGCTGGACTTGTCCAGCACGTCCACCTCACCAGCACCGAACATTGAGCGAGCGCAGAGTGCCGCTCCGCGGAGGAAGGGGGCGCTGGTGCTCGGGTCGGAGACCGACTCGGCATCGGACGCCGAGAGCTTCCAGAGCTTAATCTCTGGGAGCGCAGTGAGGAGCGACGAGGGGGGCGCCGACAGGAGGAAGGAGTTCCTCAAGCGCCCCCGCGACGTTGAGTCGTCGTCGGAGGAGGGGCTTGTCTCGGCCCGCAAGATCCCCACTAGCGTGCGGGGTAAAGGCCGAGGCAAGACCTCGGGGAGGGGGCCTCCCTCTGGAGAGCCCAACACTGGTCTGGCCTCGAGCGAGGCCAAACTAGAAGAGGCCGTGGCGGCTGCCATCCGCACCATCTCGCGGAAGCGGAACCGCAAGAGTAAGGAGGACGCGATCGG
The DNA here is from genome assembly GCA_943138885.2 of Tholera decimalis. Lineage (NCBI taxonomy): Eukaryota > Metazoa > Arthropoda > Insecta > Lepidoptera > Noctuidae > Tholera > Tholera decimalis. The sequence continues at coordinate 10,205,217 of OW964576.2, forward strand.
CGAAGCCACGGCCTCCATCGTGGCGGCCGCGCGGACTTACGGCGGGGCTCCGGCTGCAAGGGACGATATGTCCGATCTGCGGCCGGAGGTCACCCGCCTGACTGCCGCCATTGAGGCTCTCCAGAGGGAGAACGCCGCCCTCAAGGCGGACCTGGCCGCAATCCGGGGAGACGGCCAGCGGGATGCGCCGCCGCGGGGCCAAAAGGAGAAAGGCCAGCCCACACCAGCGGAGAACTCGGTTCTCGACCTGGTGCGACAGGAGCTGGCCGCCTTCCAGCAGCGGTTCTCCGTATTGGAGAGCCGTGTGCTGCGACCCCCGCTGGCGGCGCCTTCGTACGCGGCTGCGACCGCGCCCAAGCCTCCCCGGACAGCGACGAGGCCACCTCAGGCGAAGACGGCCACTGGGCAGACGTCCCCAGCGACGGCGGCTCCTGCGAGGGCGAAGACGGCCCCGGCCAAGCCGAAACAGGGCCCACCAAAGCCGCCTCCGACCCCGACACCTGCGGGGCCGAAACAGGCGGCCAAAGGGAAGAAGGCCCAGGCCGGGAACCAGCCGTCCCAGCAGCCTCCTCCAAAGACTCCTCCGGCCGGCGCCGACTGGCAAGTGGCCGGGGAGAAGAGGAAGGCTGCTGGTGCAGCCAGGTCCTCGAGGAGAAGGGAGAGACGGCGGCGGCGAGACGCCGCGGCGCGATTGCGCGCCCCCAAGACCGCGGCTGTAGTGATCACACTGCAGCCGGACGCGGTGAAGAGGGGCGTGTCGTACCGCGACGTGCTCGCGAAGGCGCGGCAGGTGATAGACATCACGGAGCTCGGCATCGTCGGCGGCCTCCGTCACCGGGTCACTGCGACGGGGGCTCGGATGCTGGAGATCCCCGGCGCGGCCAGTGGCCCTGCCGCTGACGCTCTGGCCGAACGGCTCAGAGCGTCCTTAAACGCGGAGGAGGCCCGAGTCTCCAGACCCACCAAGCGCGCAGACATGCGCATATTGGGTCTGGATGACTCCGTGACGGCCGAGGAAGTGGTGGCCGCCGTAGCCAGGACTGGGGGGTGCCCTCCCGATCAGGTTAGGGCGGGCGCCCTGCGTCCTGGCTTCACGGGGGGGCAAACCATTACGGTTAGCTGCCCCGTCCCGGCGGCCAAAAAGATCCAGGAGGGCCGAAGGCTCCTGGTTGGTTGGGTGTCTGCGCAGGTGAAAGTCCTGGACCCCAGACCCCTGAGGTGCTTCCGCTGCCAAGTGGGCAACCATGCGGCATGCGTGTGCACCTCGGAGGTAGACCGCAGCGATAGGTGCTTCCGCTGCGGTCAGCCCGGTCACAAGGCCGGCTCGTGCTCTGCCCCGCCTCACTGCTTCGCATGTGAGGCGGTTGGCAAGCCGGCCGATCACCGGGCTGGGGGCAAGTCCTGCGCCCCACCCACCAAAGCCAGGCGCAGAGGTAGGCCCTCTGCCGCCGTCGTCACCGCCACCGCCGCCGCCGCCGCCGCCGACGCTACTGCCGCCGCCGTCGCCGTCGTGGCTGAACCCCCGCGAGGGGCCCTGGAGGAGGCTGCAATGGATCCCGATTAATGGCCCCATTGCGCTTCCTCCAGGCGAACATCAACCACTGCGCCGCTGCTCAGGAACTTTTGCTCCAGAGCATGGCGCAGTGGTTGATCAACGTCGCCGTGGTCGCCGAGCCGTATTTTGTCCTGCCCAGGAATGACTGGGTGGCGGACTTGGACGGCTCGGTGACCCTCGTTTCGTCGGCCGCCGCCGGTACCCCGCCCCTCGATCGCGTCAAGAGAGGGCGTGGGATCGTCGCAGCACGGTTCGGAGAGATCGCTGTGGTAGGCGTTTATTTCTCCCCGAACCGAACTCTCGCCGAGTTCCAGAACTCCCTAACGGAGCTGGGAGACGTCGTCGTCGCCCTCGGTTCCCTCCCCGCCCTCGTCCTCGGGGACTTCAACGCCAAGAGTCCGGCTTGGGGTTCCCGGTCCACGGACTATAGGCGGGGCAGGATGCTCGAGCACTGGGCCCGTGCGCAGGGCCTGGTGATCGAGAACCGGGGTTCTGTCCCCACGTGCGTGCGGTTTACGGGCGAGTCGGTGGTGGACGTTACGTTCGCCACCCCCAGCCTGTCACCGCGCGTCACCGACTGGCGCGTTGTGGAGGAGGTGGAGACCTATTCCGACCACCGGTATATCCGGTTCGACGTCTCCGCCCAGACCCCAGACGCGCCGGTCCGACGGGACCTGAGTGGTCCACGATGGGCGCTGAAGCAGATGGACCGGGAGCTATTCCTGGAAGCCTCGATCGTGCAGGCCTGGGGGTCACCCCCGGACAGGCCTGCCGACATAAACGACGAGGCGGAGTGGTTCCGGGAGGCCATGTCGGAGATCTGCGACGTGGCCATGCCCCGGGTCCGGCAAGGACGCGCCCGGCGTCAGCTGTACTGGTGGTCGAGCGAGCTAGCAGCGCTGCGCGAAGCGTGCGTTGCGGCGCGACGCCGGTACACCAGGTTCCGCAGGCGCCGCACCCGACCTCCGGATGCGGCGACTGTAGAGGCGGAGCTGTACGAGGGTTACAGGGCAGCGAAGGCCGTCCTCCGAGACGAGATCTGGCGGGCCAAGGAACTGGCCCGGGAGGAGATGCTGGCGACTCTGGACGGGGACCCATGGGGCCGCCCCTACAAGTGGGTGCGAGAAAAGCTCCGCCCCTGGGCTCCCCCGTTGACGCAGAGTCTCCAGCCTCAGTTCTTGGAGGACGTGGTGAGCGCCCTGTTCCCATCGCGAGGGGAGCACGCTCCCCCGCCTATGGCTCCGTCTCCGACGGAACCTGAAGCTGGCGCAAACGCGGACCACAGCGACGACGACGTCTACGACGCTCCAGAGGTGACCGAGGTAGACTTGAGAGTGGCGGTACAACGGCTCAAGGCCAAAAATACCGCCCCAGGACCCGACGGCTTGCCAGGTAAAGCGTGGGTCCTGGCCTCGGAGACTCTCGGGCCTCGACTAGGGGGGCTCTTTAGCGCATGCCTGGAGAGGGGCCAGTTTCCGCTTCGCTGGAAGACGGGAAAGCTGGTCCTGATTCAGAAAGCCGGGCGCCCTGCGGACTCTCCATCCGCATTCCGGCCCATCGTGCTGCTCGACGAGGTGGGCAAGCTCTTGGAAAGAGTGATTGCAGACCGCCTCTTCGGGCACCTGAATCGGGTGGGCCCGGATCTTACGGAGTGCCAGTTTGGCTTCCGCAAGGGGCGCTCGACAGTGGATGCCGTCATGCGCGTGAGAGCCCTCACGACGGGGGACGCGGTATCCCGGGGCAGGGTCGTCTTGGCGGTGTCTTTGGACATCACCAATGCCTTCAACACCCTGCCCTGGAGTTGCATCAGGGAGGCACTCCGGTATCACCGGGTGCCGACCTACCTCCGTCGCATAGTCGAGGACTACCTGACGGACAGAGCCGTCATCTACCCCGGTCACCGGGGAGAGTGGAACCGGCGAGAGATGTCGTGCGGTGTCCCACAGGGTTCGGTCTTGGGGCCGCCCCTGTGGAACATCGGATACGACTGGGTGCTGCGCGGCGACCTCCCTGACGGCGTCAGCGTAGTATGTTACGCTGACGACACGCTCGTCCTGGCGCAGGGAGAGTCGCACCAGGCGGCGGCCGACCTGGCGACGCAAGCGGTTGCGACAGTCGTTCGTAGGATCCGGCAGTTGGGACTCGACGTGGCGCTGCACAAGACCGAGGCCATGTGCTTCCATGGCGGTCGGAACGCGCCACGGTCCGAGTCCCACATAACGGTGGAGGGGGTTCGCATCGGCGTCGGGAGGACGATGAAGTACCTGGGACTCGTCCTCGACAGCCGGTGGAACTTCAGGGAGCACTTCCTGAGTTTGGCCCCAAAGCTGAACCGGGCAGCAGCCGCCTTCAGGCGACTCCTGCCTAATCTCAGCGGGCCAAACGCCTCCTGCCGAAGGCTGTACGCCGGCGTCGTGCGGTCCATGGCCCTCTACGGGTCCCCAGTGTGGGCCCTGTGCATCCGGACGCGACCACTAAAGTTGGTCGCATGCCAGAGGGTCATGGCTATCCGAATGATCCGGGGATACCGCACGATCGCCGGCGAATCGGCCAACCTCCTTGCCGGATTGCTGCCCTGGGATCTGGAGGCGACTGCCCTCCAGCGCGTCTATGAATGGCGCGTGGAGGCGCAGCGCCGGGGTGTATCCCCGCTGCCTCGAGAAATCGAGGCGCGGCGGGAAGAGCTCCGGCGCGATCTCAGGGCAGTATGGAGGGAGCGACTGTCGCAACCGACGGCCGGGCACGCCGCAATTGCGGCGGTAAGACCCCTCTTTGAGGAGTGGCTAGATCGGCGTCACGGCGTCCTGACCTACCGCATGACGCAGGTCCTCACCGGACACGGAAGTTTCGGGAGGTACCTGTGTCTGATGGGAAAGGAGGAAACGCCTGGGTGTCGTCACTGCGAGGGTCGCCCTGAGGACACCGTAGAGCACACGGTGCAAGACTGCCCCGCCTGGGCAGAGCACCGACGTGTCCTCACGGCGGCGATAGGCGGAGACCTCTCGCGCCCGGCATTGGTCGAGGCCATGCTGCGGGGCGAGAGGGAGTGGGAAGCGGTCGCCTCCTTCTGCGAAGCAGTCATGCTTCCGAAGGAGGAGGCGGGCCGCGTGAGGGAGAGGATGGCGTCCTCCCTCCAGCCCAGCCGCAGTGGTAGACGCCCACGGCGTCGGACGTCGGCCGACGATCTCCGGCCACCGTAGGCGCGGGCATGCGGACAGCGAGTAAAGGGCAACTCGCTGTCCGACCATGGACCATGCCCGGGTCGACGGCGTGTCGTGTTCCACGCGCGCCTCAAAGAGCGTCAGCAATATGACGAGGCCCCCCCATAGAGGGCCGAAGCCTGCCGGGGTCGTGGGACTCATCCCGTTACCGTGACCCCGGTACGTAAAGGGTTATTGAAGGAACACCGTGGATTTTAGTCAGTAAAAGTCTGACAGTCCCTCCCACCCTGCCCGGAGTGGGAGGACTTATTTGATAATTTTACCACGATAAAAAAAAAAAAAAAAAAAAAAAAAATATGGCTATATATTAACTTTTATATAATGTTATGAATAATATTGACAAACGAAACCCAGTCTGCGGCATATTCTGTGACATGACCCAGGCATTTGACTACGTACATTATCCTACACTACTAAAAAGTTGGAAGCTTATGGCTTAAGAGGAAATGTACTCAATCTAATTGAATCGTATTTAAGACATAGAAAACAAATGATTGAAATTAGACATATCAATATCTTAAAGAAGAAAGAAAAGATATATCGATCTTCACGACGTGAAGTAGAATATGGAGTACCGCAAGGAAGCATATTCAATAAATAAATAAAATAAAATTCCTTTATTGCAGGCACGCAGGCCCATATAAAAGATAATAATATTTACATTAATTCTATTCTAAATAACATCATTCAAAAATAATAAAAATACATCGACTATAAAAAAAGAGTTAAACATAATAAATTAAATTAATTAAATAGGTATAAATTATTACTACTACTAACTTAATTATTAATAAACTTACACAACTAACTGAGATGCCCGGGTGGAATCCCCGATGATGGTGACAATCATTATATGACTGCATGCAGTCTTATCCAGTGAGCCAGCATCGGGGAGTCACACCGGTCTACCAGCGTTCGCAGGATAGTGTTGGGACTGCCGCGCGTTCGCGTATGAGCCCATATCTATTTTTACTATACATTAATGACTTGCCTAAATGCATAGAAGAACCAATGGCACTATTCGCAGATGACAGTACCGTGATAATACCTTGTAAAACTTTAGAGACATATGAGATAGATATTAATAATTCCCTAAAATCAGTTATACAATGGTTGCAGGATAACAATTTAAAAATAAACCTAAAGAAAACGAAAGCTATACATTTTACCCAAAGATTACCTAACATGAATCTTAAAATAGAATATTGTTATGAAAACATAGAAGATATAAACTTGACAAAATTTTTTGGCCTTCAGTTTGATAAAAACCTAAACTGGAAAGCGCATATCGAAACTTTATGTAAAAAACTTAGCACATCCACATACGCACTACACACACTTTAATCCACATTATATACGGATTGTCTACTAACAGCATACTACGGTTTAGTAGAAACTCATCTACGATATGGGCTAATATTTTGGGGTAACTCGACGGAAAAAGAAACAGCATTCAAGTCCCAAAAAAGATGTTTACGAACCATATTTAGACTTGAGAAAATAGATAGCTGCGTGCCCTTTTTTAAAAATTATAAAATATTAACTTTACCGTACTTGTACATATTAGAAGTAGCTGTGTTTGTTAAGTCGAACCCGCATTACTATAAATGTCTAGCTGACGCATTTCCACGCAACAGACGTGACAATAGTCAACCTTGTCAGCAACCCCCTAGGACGGCCCTAATGCGTAATAGCATTTACTGCATGGCACCGGTCATATATAACAAATTGCCGAGAAGTTGGAAAGAACTACCTAAATCAACTTTTAAAAATAAACTTCGTGCATTTTTGACAACCAAAGCCTATTATAAGGTGACTAAGTTCCTTAATGAAAATGAATTTGAGTTGCATAATTAGAATATTTGGAGATTGAATTATTTTGTTCGACTTTGACTAGGTATATTGTAACTTGACATAATATAGTTAATCGTTCTGACATTTTTTGATATTGTGACATTTTTATTATTTTATTATTGTAATTTTGTACCATTTTGCACGTCACGTTGTGACAAACATGTCTGCACTTTATCTATATTGTCATCCTGTATGCACTTTTTAGGGTTCCGTAGTAGTTTCGACATGTCTGTCCGTCTGTCTGTCTGTCCGTCCGTCCGTATGTCACAGCCATTTTATTCCGAAACTATTAAGACTATACATGTAAAACTTGGTAGGTAGATGTATTCTGTGAACCGCTTTCCGATTTTAAGAGAAAATTTAAAAAATATTTAAAATAAAGGGGGCTCCCCATACATGGAACTGAAACCGAAAATATTTTTTTTCATGAAACCTATACGTGTGTGGTATTTATATACAGGTCTTTAAAATGACATTATGGTTTCTAAAACCACTTTTTCATAAAGTTAATCGTTTAAAAGATACACGCTTCCAAAGTAGTAAAATGTGTCCCCCCCCCTCTAACTTCTATAATAATGAAGTGTAAAATCTAAAAAAAAAACCGTATGGTGTAGATCCTAATTTAAACTTTCAACCAAAATTAGTTTGAACGAGATCGAGTCAGCAGTTTTTGAGATACAGTATATTTTCAAAAACCGCAAATATAACTTTGTAATTCATACAAATACTATGAAAAACAAAGTTATTTGGCGTAGTTGTAAAAATTGTAAATAAGCTAGTTTTAAGAAATTTCTAAGGTTTTTTTTTTAAAATAAATCTATTAAATATGTTATATTTATTATAGTTACTACGGAACCCTTCATGGGCGAGTCCGACTCGCACTTGGCCAATTTTTATGTATGTACACACAGATGTTTAAGCAAATAAATGAATCTATCTAAATCTATCTACCTAGCTCTTGATTTTTCTTCTTAAAACATTGTTCTTCCAATTTAAGTCCGTCCATGTTCCAATGCCAAGTGTATGTAGAAACATTGTTCTACAAACTTTTGGTCGTTGATCTAGTAATTTTAGATAATAGATCAAAGACTGAGCTCTCCTAGACTCCTCAGCATTTTTTCTACCTCGTTGTATTTTTACTGGTGCAGATATCACAAGACTATCAACGTAAATCTGTTTTTAATGCCAACTCATACTTCAGGTTTTAAAGATATCTTTTCAGTCCTCTTCTGTCAAATTGGTACACTTAAGTACACCTGCTGCAGTTTCTTTACATTTTCATATAGCTTTTATTTTTCGTGACTCTCTTGGAACCTCATAATTCCAGAATTCTTCTCTTTTCCTTCCATAATATTTTTTGCCAGCCTCTCGTAGTTTTCGTTTTTTTTTTTCTGCAAACCAATTAGATTTCTTAACCTGTGCTCATTTTTTTCGCTTAGTACTTGTTTCTGGATAGTTATCATCAGAACCAGCGTCTGACTCAGAATTTATATCATGAGGTACTAACTGTACTAAGGCTTCTTGGTCACTTTCATCGGATATGGTGTCTTCAATTTGATTTGATAGATGTACTGAGCTAGAACCGGTACTAACAGTGCAGTTATCGTTAACTATCACTACATCAGCAGAACCCGTCACAATAGCATCGAAGTCAAAACTGAACATGCTCTGGTATCATAATCATTTGGAGCATCGGTTGTTTGGACTTGACTTGTATAATTTTCGCTAATGTCATTAGTTTCATTTGTCAACATATTCCGTCGTTATTATACAACACCGCTAAAGTAGAATCATCGTCATTTCCCTTCGTCATCAGCACACTAAGTGTGCAGTCATCAGATCCAAGAACATCTAAATTTGCTACAGTTTGTGTGCAATGGCTAACATGAGAAGCCAAGACTATTGGTAGGTTATTAATAAATTCAAAATTATCATTTTCAATCAAATTTTCTTCATTTAAAAGAGATGGTGATTCAGGGATGACTCTGTTGTAAGTATTATCATTATTGTACAGTAATTCAAGATTTTTTTACTACACCAAAGTTGATTTGAAGACATCTAAAACAAAAACAATAAACACACCCATATTAGTCATCTACCTGATAATAATGTGTATTAATATAATTTGTTTTGTAGTTAAATAATCATTTTGTAATTTATTACGATAAATACACAGTATTATTTTTATAGTTATAGGCAATACAAAATAACTGCTATCACCCAAAAAATATAGTAACGACTTTAAGAAAAGCTGCTAGCTCCTACATTAAAACATTTTTAGAGGTTACCAAGTTGATAACCAAAAAAAACTTATTTATTGAATACTAGACGTAAAACGGTAAGTGAATAGTAATAATAAAGGCTTACCTCTGCTATATTTCAACCATGAAATCTTGAAACAATTGAGTTATTTGACCGAAAACTAATTTTTATTGCACGGAACGTTGTAACGCCGAAGACTCAATACAAAATGACTTCAATTATGGAGTTAGCCGCGCAATTTGAATAAAATGGATTTAGCTGTTTTACGCATCACACTTCTTTGCCAATTTTACGTTGAGAGTGAGTTTAGCTGGTTTTACAGTCCGTGTGGCCTAACTTTCTCTTACAGATTATTTATAAAAATGTAATTCTGGCCAAAAGTGGAGTTCGCAGGTTTACACTCTTAGCCGACGATCTGTATTAACATTTACAAAAGCGAAAATTTCTAATTATCATTTTTATAAAGCTGACTACGAACTAATTAACCAGGACTCGAGTAAAATAGAATGGACTGGTGTTCTAAATAACTTGACAGCTGTTGATTCTGTAAATATTTTTTATGATTCCATTTACCGAACTGTAAAGGACCATACTCCTAAAGCAATCACGCGCTCATTGAAATTCCCCGTTTGGTTCTCCAAGTCTTTAATCCGTATCTTCAGGAACTAAATAAAGTTTGGATAAAATGGAAGGTATATGGTAACATTTCAGACTATGAACAATTTTCTTTCTTACGGCAAAGATTTCAAGTAGAGTGTAAAATTTGTTACAATAAATATATTGACTCGGTTGAAATAAATATTGGTAAAAATGTTAAATTCTTATGGAGTTATATCTCTGATCGAAAAGCAAATACTAGCATACCTTCAACAATGTCTTATAAAGATCGTAGCTCTACTGATATTTGTAATTTATTCTCAGATTTCTTTCATTCAGTTTACGAAAATTCCACCTTTGATATTAATAATCGATCACCTCCACAAGAATACAATGAAAATAGCATCCTTATTAAAAGTGTTAATTTTAGTTATGAAAAAAATCTTAAGGCTTTAAAAATACTTGACACTACAAAAGGTCCCGGGCCCGATGGTATACCGCCAATTTATATTAAAAGAACTGCGGATATTATATGCATACCCCTACATATAATTTTTATTTAATTTATTTATTTATTTTATTTATTTATTGGGGAATAACAAACAGTAACACATTTTTTATAAACTATAAAATCATAACAAATAAATGTTAGTAAATGTGCACCCAGACCGTTATCCACAAATTATATATTCAACAAATATGGAAAATAGCCCTTTCATAAATCAGGTTCAAAACAAATTATCGAGAACTACCGTCCCATCTCTATTTTGTCTGCCTTGTCAAAGTTATTTGAAAGACGATGAGATCTGTCCTATCATACACAACTCTATAATTCAGCAGCAGCATGGATTTGTTCAAAAAAGTTCCACAGTCACAAATCTATTGGTTTTCACTGATTTTTTGTTTAACAGCATGGACCATCAATTGCAAGTAGATGCTGTTTACACAGATTTCCAGAAGGCCTTTGACAAGTTGAATCACGAACTGCTTCTGACAAAAATAGCTTTCAATGGTATACGAGGCGATTTATTACGCTGGTTTGCATCATACGTCACTAATATAATTTAGAAAGTAGTCATTAAGGGCTTTGAATCCACATCAATACATGTCACATCCGGGGAACCCCAAAGTTCAATTTTAGGGCCTTTCAATCAATGTTTCATACATTCAAAATTTCTACTCTATGCTGATGACCTAAAAATTTTTAGAAAAATTTAAGATAAAACTGACTCTTTTTTATGACAAGATGCTCTGGATAGATTCTCGGCATATTGTATTAAAAATAAGTTAAAGTTAATCATTCTAAAGTGCTCATCTATAACATTCACTAAAAACTAGAATATTGTAACTCACACATACAATCTAAATACTCACACCATAAGGGACTCACACCATAAGGCACTCTGTATCTCTGCTGACTTCGTTCAACTTCATCGACTTCATTCTCGGCCACGAGTCAAGCTCTTGTATGCTCAAGGGGATTATGCTGCTATAAATCAAGACATTATGGCAATTGATTGGCCATTAGAACTAAATTGTAGACCTCTCGAAGAAGCTGTTAAATTCTTTTATGACACCATCAATTTGCTTCATAATACATATGTTCCATCTAACATTATTGTTCCGAGTGGTAAGTATCCACCTTGGTACAAAAGCCTTCTTATTAAAGTTCTTAAAGAAAAGGCTAAATATCATTAAAAATTTAAAAAATATGGAAATCTTTCGGACTTTCAATCTTTTACTACCTTGCTTCAACGGGCCAAAGACATGGAGAAAGAAATGTTTGATAACCACTTAGCAAACATTGAATTTGCCATTACTAAAAATCCTAGGGCTTTTTGGCAATACGTTAAATCCAAACAGCAAACCAACTGTTACCCATCAGTGCTTAAGTTTGGTGACATCTCGTCTAGTAATGGCGAGGAAATCTGCAATATGTTTGGGGACTATTTCTTTTCTGACTTCCAGGAGCGATCTGACTCGTTTGGGTTGCCCACTTTGGAAAGAGACCAACTTGAAGATCAGTCCACACCCATTATGTCAGACATCTGCTCCATTGATGTGCAGGAGGATGAGGTTTTCGGTTGTTAAAGCAAGTTAACATTAACAAATCTGCAGGCCCGGACAATATCTCACCAATTTTCATAACAAAGTGTGCCAGGTGTCTGTCAGTTCCATTAACAATATTATTTAAACGGTCATTTGACTTGGGAGTTGTGCCTACTATCTGGAAGTCGGCGTATATAACACCAATTCATAATAAAAACTTTTTACCAAAAAATTAAACCGACTCCCAAAAAACACTGCAAAGTGAAAAATAACTTTAATTTCGGTAGTCGGTGTCTTTAGTTTTGTATTTTCGTTTTTGGAACCGACTTCCGAAATTAAAGTTATTTTTCACTTTGCAGTGTTTTTTGGGAGTCGGTTTAATTTTTTGGTAAAAAGTTTTTATTTTACTCTTTTTAGTCGGTCTATTTTTAATTTACCTAGTTACAAGAGCCTAATTATCAACTACTTATAACCTTTTACAAAATATTGCTTTTCCCAATGCTGGGCCGTTAATTGTTGAGGAGTTCTCCTGGTACTTCACCATCAGCTCTACATCACCATATGCATTGTGACGAGCATAAAGTGCGTAACATCCATATTCAAGTAATCGAATCGCAATCCACTCAATACTTATTACTGAGTAGTTTCGGCGGCCATCTGTGGTCTTCATCATCAGTTCCACTTCCTCAAATGGTACTTTTTAAGAGCAACTGCACAAGTTACTATAATAAATACCCAAAACGACATAGGTGTGCCTATAATATTTGAAGAGTTCCCTCGATTTCTCCAGGATCCCATCATCAGATCCTGACGTTTAAGAAAATGGGACCAATATCAAAGTATACCCTTTCAATCAAAAAAAGAATTTTCCAAATCGATTCAGCCGTCTTCGAGTAATCGATGATCATACATTAAAAAAAAAAAAATATATACGCGTCGAATTGATAACCTCCTCTTTTGGTCGTCGGTTGAAAATAGATGCCAGACTGTAGTTCTGAATGGGTATACCTTGAGAGAGATGTACGTCCCATCGAGGGTTCCACAAGGATCCCTATTGGGACCTCTGCTATTCAATATTTTTGTCAATGATATAGCCTCTTGTTTCTGAAACTCTAAAATCTTACTGTATGCCGATGACATGAAAATTCTTAGCCAAGTGTCAACCACTGAGGATGCATACCTATTACAAGAGGATCTGGATAGGTTCCATAACTACTGTGTCAGAAATAGGCTGGATCTAAATATATCCAAATGTTGTATATGCACCTTTACTCGTAAGCAAAATCCAATTATTTGACTACAAGTTGTCGAATACCTCAATTGCCAGAGTGAACGTCATAAAGGATCTCGGAGTAACATTTGACTCAAAGCTGTTATTTGATGTTCATATTAATAATGTTGTTAACAAGGCCTCCAAGTCTTTAAGGTTTATTTTGAGGGTATCCTCGGAGTTTAGGAATGTGAAAACAATTATAATCCTTTACTGTGCTTTTGTCCGTAGCCATCTGGAATATGCTTGTCAAATTTGGAATCCGAAGTATAATATCTACATTAATCGCCTTGAAAGCATTCAAAGGCGATTTTTAAGGTACACTCAATATCGTTCCTATTGTTATCTTCCTAACTATATAAGTAGATGTAAGAAATTTCATATCCTGCCTTTGCATGAGCGCAGACGTATCGCAGATCTCATTTTCCTATTTAGTTTATTGAACGGGTCCACTGACGTCCCCGAGCTGTTGGCCAAGATTGGACTTCTCGTGCCGTCTATGTTTCTTAGACGACCACATATTCTTCATGTACCACGTGTAAAAACTGCCTATAGGCAAAATTCGTTATGTTACGAGCTTGTCGAACTTTCAATATGGTGTGCCAGGACACGGAATTGGATTTATTTAGAACCAGTGTTCAGCTATTTTTTTTTCTTTCATTTCTATCAAATGATGTATACATTTTGTACTGATTTATGCATGTTTTACTTCATAATATGTATGTACTCGTCCATGACCGTGCGACATCCGCCGTCGTATCTATGTTACATATAACTGTTTACTAGCGGAAGCTTGTAAGTGGCCTTTTTCTACATATTGTCAATGATCACTCAAATGTATTAGCTGTAAGTTTCCTTAAAATTTATAAAATGAAATAAAATAACACATTATTGCATAGATTCACTGTAATCTGGGACCTTAGGATACTTCTAGATAGTAAACTTCACCTGGATCAATACATTGATAATATTATAAGCAATGCGTTTCGCATGTAAGGATTCGTAATGAGATGCATGACCGACTTTAAACGTACTTGCACGTACATTCATTTATATAAATCTTTGGTTAGATCACAGAGTATGCTGTAACGGTATGGAACCCCTTGTACAATAAATACATAACTAATCTTGAACACGTACAAAATAAATTTCTTAAAGCCACACATTATCGTTGCTTCCGAAAAAGAACATCTAAACTGACTAGTTTAAAGAATAGACGCATTTGACGGAAACAAAATTTCTATATGATCTGTGTAATAACAAGTATGACTGCTCAGAGTTAACAAACCAATTGAGTTATATGGTTCTCAGAACTGTTTTGCGGCGTGGGGTGAGAGGATTCCCGCTATTTGCAATATCCTCTTGTCTCACCAATGCGGGAGTCCGCGCACCTCTACGACGTTTAGCAAGAAATTATAATACTCTTATTTCAGAATTAGATTTATTTTCTTTATCAGCTATTAAAATTCGTACTGAGTTACTTAAACTGATTGAAATAGCAGAGGATTAACTTATTTTCAGAAATGTGTTTAGTATTATAAGAGAAAGACTAACAAATTTGTACTATTAATAAGTAATGTTGTGCTCGTGATCTTATTTTTAGTTTGAATATACCTATAACTATGTGGATAACGTTGTTAGTTACGCACTAATATACCTAGATTATAAGTTAATATTAGCCATGTATAGTGTGTAATTGTTGGTTTTCCTCAATAAATAAAATAAAATAAAATATAGTTTTATAAACTAATATAATTACTAAACCTAACTATGTACATAAAAAAAACAAGCATAGGCGTCAAAGTACTCCTCATCGCTGTCGTCCGGAAACGTACGCAGAAGACTGGCAGCATTGCCACGTTGTATGGCAATGCTTATTCTTTGGACAAAGAATGAGCCAGCCCTCCGGTAAAGTAAAGTAAAATTAGATGTGTAATAAAAAAAAATAGTTTGTTCAGAATAAGTAACTGAATAGATTCCAATAATTTTTACACCATGTTATATTTTGACACAAAAATCTTAAGAACCATTCACAAGCTCGACACTAGTCAATACCACCGGTGGAATTCGGTAAAATTCAATGTAGACATTGATTTAAATAGTAATGATACGGTAGTCTGAACATTTGACGGCCACGGTCGCCATACAAAAACACTAACGCCATCTATTAGAACTAGTATGAACTATGATGTCAATTGCTGTGGTCTGCCTTTAGGCGTAACCTTATAAGAGCGGAGTTTGGCATTTTGCGAGGTACAAATAAATAAAAAAATAAACCTTTTATTTCACAAAATTTATATTTGTTGCAGTTTGTGTTATTAAGTTTTCATTGGCCTTCGAATAAAACATTATTTTTAAATTTTGTCTTTTTGTTATTCTGGACATATTTTTAATGAATGGATTAATTAATTTTGTACATTTGACATAACAACTTGTTAATTTTGTACATAATTTAATCTTATAGTAATATTATTAAATCTTTTCATTTCATCGGTTATAACGCGCGCCGCTGCAAAGTTATGTCGCACTTTTACGTGGCTCCGTGTCGTCTTTGCCAAAGGTTGAGACAAATAAAAACGAAAATTGTTTTAAAGATTTTAGAAGTTGATTTAATGGCATATTTTTAACTTACCGGTGATATGAAATGTTATCATTTTTTTATTGTGTCGTTTGTAGTAGTTCACGCAACTCTTCACGGCACAACTTGGCATTTTTGCTTGTAAAATGACCGCTCCCCAAGACAGCCGATCGCTTTCTAGTTCACTTCGATAAAGGGAAAACCATTTTGGGACCAAGTTCGAGGCGTCATTGTACATGCGATCCGCCCAGTCCTTACGCAGTAATATATAATTATGTCAATGATAGTAGACGACGAGCGGCCGACGCTTGGTGACTGGCGACCAGGTTTTAGTACGGACAACCAGGTAACATAAGAAGCTTATACCTTGGTGATTTTTTATGGTACAAGTTTTGAAATATTGTACATAGGTTCTTCACATAAAACGACCCGTGTTTTATGTTTCGCATAAACAATAGTACATTGTTCACCGAGAGGAGAAAGTGACCGATTACCGTCGAGGGTGTCGTTTGAAGCCCGAGCCGTAGGCGAGGGCTTTAAAACACCCGAGATCGGGAATCGCACTTTCTCTCGAGTGATACATAGTGCTTTATACTACACCTACGAGGAAAATAAATAGTACTTTTCAACATTGAGTACATAGACCATAACGTACTTGGTTTGTATTTTTGCGCTTTTTCACTGAAATAAGCTAGCAAAACAGTTTCAGAAAAAGAAGCCGCATTTTTTTCACTTTTCCATTGCAAAAAATCGTCATAAGTTTTATTATATTTTTTAATTGATTTCTATGGTAAAAGGTTATCAATCAGTATTTTTAACCGACTTCTAAAAAAGGAGGAGGTTCTCAATTCGGATGTTTGTATTTCTTTTTTTTTTTTTTTTTTTTTTTTTTATGTTTGTCCACGCATAACTCCGTCGTTTGCCAACCGATTTGAAAAATTCTGATCTGGTTAGAAAGGGTATACTTCCCAAATGGTCCCATGAAAATTATATCGAAATCGGATAAGCCGTTTCTGAAAAATAAACAAAAGTCTAAAAAAATGTTTACGTTGATGATCTTTTCGTTTACGCTGCATTGCGTTTTTTGTTCGCGCATAACTCCGTCATTTACGAACCGATTTGGAAAATTCACTGACCCACTAAAAAGCAAGAAAATAAAAACCTTTTTGCAAAAAATAAAACCGACTTCCATATCAAAACACTACAAAGCCAAAAATAATTTTAATTTCGGAAGGCGGTGTGAAAAAAATGAAAATACAAATCCAATAACACCGACTACCGAAATTAAAATTATTTTTGGCTTTGTAGTGTTTTGATATGGAAGTCGGTTTTATTTTTTGCAAAAAAGTTTTTTTGCTGTTTCCTTCAACTGCGGCGGAGTTAAAAAATCTTCATCATCACTATCACTACTTATCATTTTGATAGTTTTATTTTACTTTCTACGAAAACTGAATCCTCAAACAACACACAAATTGAAAACGGCGCCAATGGCGTCTGCAATTTTCACATGTTCTTTTTTCAAATTGTTTATCCTGCCGCCGCAGGGTCGCACTGCCAGCCCGACACCATCCAACACACAGCTAGTGGCCAGTGTCATTTTGCGAACTTGGAGATAAAAACTCACTGTAAAAACTTTTTGGCTTTTGATATTTAGGTTACCGGCGCATAGTCTTACCCAAAATTAAAAAAGAAAACCACGTAAGAAATGGATTTTCATACACTTTTCTCTCCCGCTCAGATGCGTTTTCTCCCCGCATATTTGTTCGATATGCAATGACGTACTTTCTACCGTAAATTTGATAAAGTATCAAGGTACTTTCCAAGCAGGTGTAGTATAAAAAGTAATGTTGTATAATATTGCCACTCCCTCTTAAAACTCTAAATTGCAAAGAAAATGTCACATTACTCAAGTATTTACTATAAAAAGTATTTTTTTCTTTGCTCACTACCAAATTTCTTCACTACCAAAAATTTTTGATAATATTTAAGAAAAATATTATGTAAGTATGTAGTAAGTTATCTATCGGGATTAGAGTCCACGAGTAACTTAAAAGGATGAAACTAAAGCAATTTTTTATAATAAACTCCCGAAACAAATAACCTGTAAAAAGTAAAAAATAAATCTTTCTAGGCCCTTTAATAACTTCATCAAAAAACATGTATTTATATTTTTAAGATGAGTGTCGGAGAAAAAGTGAAAAAAACAGCGATCAGAAACTCGTAAAGTCTACTACTCGTACTCGCTATGGAAACAGTTATTAAACTGGCATGGTCAGTATAATTTGAACTTGAAACGAGATATTAATTGTTAAAAAAAGATGACACAATGCTTCAATCACTACGCTTGTGCCAAGTAAGACAAAGCAAATTCTAAAAACTATATACTTACTTGACGCAGAGGCAATTGTAGAAGTCATGGAGGCAATAGTCGAATACAGAAATCTCTCTCGAAATATCACTCTGGTTTCATAACCATAATAAGGATGTTGCCAACATGTTATTTCAGAATTTTCGTGTTTGTGAAATGTTTTCACAATAGAACATTCCGTTTTACCACAATCAATCTTGAAATCTGGAAAAAAAAATGGTATCCGTTACATTCAGTGGAGTGTGCGATGGAATTGCATAATCTTATTCCCCCGAGCAAGCTCAATCTATATACGGTCTACAAGAAGAACGGTGATGCGCCATCGTTACATGGTGGGCATCTCACCCATATGCACAAAACATTTTGGGACTAATTTAATTGTGCCTACAGCTCAGGAGTGGAAATCCCTGATGGAGTCTCGTGTTTCTATTTAACCTTTATTTTTTCTTTGGGTGGGAAAATCATTGAATGACTTCTCCCGCTCTGGGTGGAGCGGAAGGGAGTGTCAGAATTCTACTGACTAAAAACCCACCCTGTTCCTTCAGGTGCCCTTAAGTTCCGGGGCCGCGGTATCTCGTTAAAACATTTCCGCAACCCCGGCAGGCAATGGCCCTATAGTACCCCGTCACTATTGCTGACAGCTTTTTGAGGCGCGCGTGGAACACAACGCGCCGCCGACCCGGGCCTGGTCCTTACCGGACGGTGAGCTAACCCTGCTCACCGTCCGCAAGCCCACGCCTACGGTGGCCGAAGATCTGCACGCGATCCCCGACACCCGGGGGATCTCCCGCGGCGGCTGGGGCGTCAAGAAGAGAGATGCCTCTCCCTCGCACGTTCGGCCTCCTCCTTTGCTAGCATGACTGCTTCGCAGAAGGAGGCGACTGCATCCCATTCCCTCTCGCTCCGCACCATGGTTTGAGCCAGGTCCGGGCGATAGAGGTCACCGCCGCCAATAGCCTCCACGATGACACGGCGGTGCTCCTCCCAAGCAGGGTACACCTCGACGGTGTGCTCCACCGTGTCCTCCGGGTGGTCCTCACAATGGCGACACCCGGACGTGTCCTCCCGCTGTATCCGAAACAGGTACCTCCCGAAACAGCCATGTCCTGTTAGCAGGCGGAAGGTGAGGACGCCGTGGCGTCTCTCAAGCCATTCCTCAAAGAGGGGACTTACTGCCGCGATTACGGCGTGCTCAGTGTTTCTATTAAACCTGGAAGTCATTAAGGTAATAGTGAATAGGATACTTTACGGTAAGCGTGCTTCATCTTTCGGCCCCAACATCTCTTCCCATTAGATGAGATTATGGTCTATTGCAAGCCTATAAATTATACTATATAAAGCTAAATTACCACTGACTGACTCACTCACTCACTCATTGACATAATTGTTCTCCCAGATGGTGGATGGGGAGGTGGGTATATTTTGACAGATTCGTAAACAACTAACTCTCGAACCTACGGGAAAAGTGCCAAACCTCCCCTTTTCACCCCCCTTCTCCCCCTCCCTATCGTATCTCAGAAACTACGAGACCCGTATTTTTTTTTTTTACGGATTCGTATAGAGGAGGCTCGGTAAAGTAAAAACCATTTTTCAAAGTCGCCCCCCTTGCCCCCCTTCTCACCCCCTTTAGGCGGATCTCGGAAATTAAGAGACTTGGAACATTTTTTTTTTTCAGATTCATTTAGAAGGGCAATGCTTTAGTCAAAATACTTCTGCAACCCCCCCCCATCACCCCCCCCCCCTTTTTTTATTTATTTTTTATTCTTTCACAAGCACGCGAGGTGCTTGCACCTCGCGCAACACGCAAATACTAGTCTATCTATATATAAATAAAACGAAAAGTCCTGACTAACTGACTGACTCATCAATGCGCAGCCCAAACCCTTAGACCTAGAATGCTGAAATTTTACACAGAGGTTCTTTTTATAATGTAGACAAGGAATCAGGAAGGATTTTTTGAAATTCAACCCCTAAGTGAGTTAAATAGGGGATGACAGTTTGCATAGAAAATCGTCATTTTTGAAGTTTAAATTGTGAAAATTTGTGGTTATCAGTCTGGTTAAAAATAAAAATCACATGTTTCAGTGTTTTTGGAAAATCAGCTGAGGTCGTAAAATAGGGGCTGAAATTATGAATGGGAAACCTGTTCGTTTTGTAGTTCAAACCATGAAAATCTGTAGGTATTTAGCCTTTTGGTTGGTAATGATGCATGTATGTACTACATGACTACATGTATCAACGTTTTTGAAAAATCATCTCAGAAGAGAGTTAAATTGGAGATGAAAAATTTGTATTAGAAACCCGTAAATTTTAAAGCTAAGCCACTATTGATGTTATACAAAAATGATGTGCTATAAGATTAAAGTACTCATTATTACTTACAAAAAAGTCCATGAGGGAATATATCTAACTATCATAGTTAAGTTACAATAGCAACTTTTTTGTTGTAAAATTTAAATAGATCGCTGGTAGAAACAAAAGTTGATTATAATTATTCGTATCGCAATATTAATTCTTATCCAAATAAATAGTTTTATCATCAAGGGTATTTATTTATGTAGCAACAAAATACTTTTTAATTTATCGATTTGGACACTTAATTTTGAAGTTATCAGGAGTATAAACATGCAATAAGCGAATGGTACGCATATAACATACAATTAAACTAATTACTGGAGCAATTTCAAAAATTCTTCCGACTTTATACAACGTGTAACGGAAACCCCATATCTATCCAGAAGGACTGAAGACAACATCTGGTATGGAGTCTCTATGCAAAGTTTCAGCTCAAAATAAGTGACTCATAGAATTGACCGCAAATGATTAGTTTCATATGTTTCTTGAATACCTGGGGGCCTAGACAAAATCCATTTTCTGCAAGCGTTAACGCCAACGGAAAAATTAAATTGTATGGAGTTGACATTTGCTAACCACATGTCACGTGATTGTCACGTGTTAGTAAATGTCAACTCCATACAATTAAGTTTTCCGTTGGCGTTAACGCTTACAGAACATGGATTTTGTCTAGGCCCGCAGAAATAACAAACGTGTCACAGCACTATGAGGGTCATCACTTTCCACGTGACTTGCCAATAAAAGGATAATTCTCTTCGTTCTTCTTAATTTGAAAAATTCGGTCTTTGGTATCAATTTATTGAAATTTTTAATATGCTCCACACATGTACACATAGGATTAGAAAACCCGTGCCATATCGTTTATTATCATCTAAAGAAGCCGTGCACTTGGTATGTATATACCCTTTAAATTACACCTTGTATATTATGTTAATTAAGAACAACATGGGCTATATTTGAACAATTTATTGATTAAATGCTCACCCATTCATGAACTGACCTCGGTAAGTGTTCCTTAACCTTGAAGATTGACCCATAAGGCTGTTATTGTTTAGCAAAAGCTCCTACGTCATAACAGTACTATCACAAAATAGTTGTGTATTGTTATTTGCATAAACGCTGTGAGTCTTGCTCATGTTTAGCGTTCCGTAGCCGAATGGTGAACAACGGAACCCTTATACCACCTTATACCAGTTGAAAACCAGCGTCGGGCACTAGTTGTCCGGCATTTTGCTGAACTGGGCCTATTTGGCGCAGCCGTGAGTCACACAGTAGTCCTAGATGTGTTGAATTCCATTATTTTTTATTTTTTTTTACTGTGGGTACTTGTGGCATGTGTCAATAAACGTTTTTTCTGTCTTTTTTTTTTCTTATAAATTCGTCACATCTGTCTGTCTGTCCGTCCGTATGTCGCAGCCACTTTATTCGGAAACAATTAGGACAACAGAGTTGAAACTTGGTAGGTAGAAGTAATTTGTGAACCGCTTTACGATTTTTATCCTACTAATATTATAAACGCGAAAGTTTGTGAGGATGGATGGATCGATGGATGAATGAAACTTAACAGTATGAATATAGAATTTAATTTATAAATACATATTTTTTTTTATTATAATTATATTTACACCATATATTTACACCACACAGGCAAAGTTTATAATAAAACTGTAACTTGGTTGACTAACAGACCCAGTGGTCGACGTACAACCGAAACCACTGAGCTTAAATGAGCACCAAGAACGGAATTTCGATAATTCCATCTCCAAGGGTTTCCCCCTTAATATAATAGGGGTTCAAATATTGTATGAAATCCATCAGTTTTTAAGATAGACATCTGAAATTTCGGATACGGAGTAGAACTTATAGTTAAAAAATTAAATTATGTATTTAAAATGATTTGTAACGAATCTTTATGTGGCAAACCAAAATCCACGCGAGCGAAGCCGCGGGCAAAAGCTAGTGAAGGATAAATTAATAATAACAATGAAACAAAAAGAAAATCTGTCAAATCGGATGGATTATAGTAGGGAAAAATAAAAAAAAAAACACTCACGAAAGTGGAGTTGTTAATACACTAGTCGATAACGCAATTACAATAAGCCAGGGAAGCCACATGTGCAGAAGGAAGGAATCATCGCCAAGCAGTCATGTCTTCAACGTAGTTCCGAATCTTACATAAGGACACGTTTGACGTGGGTTTTAAATTTTCCCTCGCTAAGTTCTGTAAGGCCGTGCGCGCACTGCGTTGCGTTTTGGAAACGCAAAATCTGTGAAGTATGGAGTGACATAGAAGTGCGCGCACTGCGGTGAAATAAACGCGTGCGGTAGAGTCACCGGTAGAACTACCGCAATTGCGGCCACCGCAAGGCAGTGCGCGCACGGCCTAACAGACTTTGGCAACTTGTTATAAAAGCGTATGCTATTTATGAGGAATGACTTGCTTGTCTTGGATAATCTCCATTTAGGTATAACAATTTCATGTTTGTTGCGTGCATTTATTGTGTGAATATCGCATCTAATTTTATAGTCCTAAGTTTTTGCGTACATATAATACGCTTTCTAATATATAAAGTGAAGGCAGAGTCAGTACATCGACCTCTTTAAAAACATTTCGAAGGGACTCACGAGGATCCATTTTTTATATTGCCTGGTTTGCCCTTTTTTGCAGTATAAAGTTTTAAATCTACGTCAGCTGCGGATCCCTACAGTAATATACCATAAGACATGATACTGTGGAAATAAGCAAAATAATCTAACCGAGCTGTCACTACATCAGTTAATTGTCTAATTTTCTTACTGCATATGCAGCTGAGCTTAATCTACTAGAAATAGTCCTAATATGATCGCCCCACTATAACTTTGTAGCGATAGTTATACCCAAAAATACAGTTTCCGTGATAACATCGAGTTTTTTGCCATCAAGGATTTAATTGACTCTAGCTTGTTTGCTAGCACATTGGGCAATGAAAACTTGAGGAATTCGCATTAAGTGCTAGATTATTAGCAGCGAACCATTTCGCAACAAGTGCCAGACCCTCATTTATATGTAATACATGTTTTCTATCTATTTTAAAAATGAGAGAAGTGTCATCAGCGGATAGAATTATATCCGATAAGTCGGTTATCATGTATGGTAGGTCATTGATGTACACTAGAAAAAGGAAAGGGCCAAGAATTGAACCTTGCGGAACGCCCATCTTGACTAGGGATCCTGCAGATATCGCTCCATTAACAATAACTTTTTGTTGCCTGTTTGATAAATAGGAAAGAACAAGTTCAGCAGCTTGTTCACGAATTCCGTAATGTTGTAATTTACAGATCAGTTTTTTGTGGTCAACGCAATCAAAAGCTTTGGAGAGGTTACAAAATATGCCAATTGCATCCTGAGATTTCTACCAAGATTCCAGAATATGACGGATGAGCGCTACTCCTGCGTCTGTTGTTGACCTACCCTTCGTGAAATCAAAATGCCGACTACAGAAATCGGAAATTTTTGAGTTTAGTATCCGTATGCATTTTTGCTGCTTTGCAGCTTTGGCATAATCAATACCAGCATCTTTGAGAAGATAAGCGCCGACAAACGTAAAGACATCGACTCGTCCTCATTTGATAAAATGACTAAGCAGGACCAGAATATAGAGGCATGGTACTGTGAGAATGTGTAGTCTCTTAAAATGATCTCTACAAGACTCCGTTTGATCAATGCGAAGTATAGTTCTCAAGGCTCTTTTCTGCATAACGAAAGCAGCATTAATATTATACAACGTGTAACGGAAACCCCATATCTATCCAAAAGGACTAAAGGCAACATCTGGTATGGAGTCTCTATGCAAAGTTTCAGCTCAAAATAAGTGACTCACAGAATTGAACCCAAATTATTGGTTTCATATATTTCTTGAATACCAGTAATAACAAACGTGTCACAGCACTATGAGGGTCATCACTTTCTACGTCACTTGCCAATAAAACGATAATTCTCTTCGTTCTTCTTAATTTGAAAAATTAGGCCTCTGGTATCAATGTATTGAAATTTCTAATATGCTCCACACATGTAGACATAGGGTTAGAAAACCCTTGCCACATCGTTTGTTATCATCCAAAGAAGCCGTGCACTCGTTATGTATATACCCTTTAAATTACACGTTGTATTGGTAGCTGTGGCCCCAGAACTTTATTTTAGATTTTTTACTTTATTTAGATTCTATAAAAAGTCCCGTAAGATGAGTACGAGATGGTCGGCCACGCCGAGTTGGTATAGCTTATAGATTAAGCCCTTGTGCCAGACTTTGTCGAACGCTTTCGCTATGTCGAAGAATAAGGCTCCCGTCATCGCGCCAAGTCATGTATGTAGAAAAATTTTGAAATGCAAGCATTTACTTGATTACAATGTGAACTTTTTAATTCGCCATCGTTACATGGTGGACATCCCACCTATATGCACCAACGTTTTGGGAATACTTTCATTATGCGTACGGCTAAGGAGTGGAATTCCCTGCCGGAGTTTGTTGTTTCCCGATAGTTATAACCTAGGGGTATTTAAGGCAAGAGTAAATATAATGGTTACTTTAAGGTGCCGTTAAGCGGGCCCATCCATCTTCGATCACATCACTTACCATCAGGTGATATAGTAGTCAAAAGCGAGCATATTTTCAATAAAAAAAATTAAGAGAAATATATCAGTAATGAGCGATGTGACATTACTAAACATCTATTGTCCGTAAACGACTGTAGATCCTGTATTTCTTTTTCTGAAAACCATATAACTAAACAAAATGATGAATTAAAACCAATTCAAACACTCATTTACACATAGGTTCTTCTGCTTCACCGGTCCCTTTCTATAT
Organism: Tholera decimalis; assembly: GCA_943138885.2. NCBI lineage: Eukaryota > Metazoa > Arthropoda > Insecta > Lepidoptera > Noctuidae > Tholera > Tholera decimalis. Next base: position 10,230,170 of record OW964576.2, read on the forward strand.
AATAAATTGAATTCGCAGCATAATATATAAACGCTTACCAAACACGAATGCAAAACAAAACTTTTGGACTGAAAGTTTTAAGATAAAGTCCATCCACGGTCACACTAGGTACACAAAAGCATACAATACAAATTACAGAAAACACTACTAAATCAAACAAAACAACACTACATTATAACTTACTATTATACTTCACTATATTTTTTGTATACTTGTAAGTCACATTACACTAAAACACTTTATAATGATGTCATAATATGTATATTGTAACTGATTGTATGTACATTAGTATTTTAAACTGCGTCCTGAAATACAGACTCGGCCTAGCTCAGGCGCAGTTGCTCACTTTATTATACTACTGACTACTATGCTGTACAAAAGTAAAATGTTATAAGCTTAATGTGGTGCAAATAAATAAATATTATTATTTAATTTAATTATCTTTGATTAAAAAAAAAAAACGAAATAACTTCTTACCTGAACCTTTAATTACTAGATTATGATCTACATATGTATTTACACACGATAAATTCAATGTCTGGCCAACTTGGAACTCGTAGAGAATAACTCTTGTATATGGATCTATATAAAGTTTCAGTACAGTGCCATTTGGTGGCTGCAATTCCATTGTAAATCGAATTTTGTCTAAAAACAGACATGATAAGATCAGATAAGATCATTTTATTTGTCCAAACATGAGTATACACACAACAGAAAAGCATGCAAGTTGTTAAGAGATAGTTTACACAGGTCGTCATGTTTGCCTTATTTATACAATGGCATACAAATAATGTATTTATATATAAATTATAATTATTAATAATTTCGTATTAAATTACACAGCTAATAAAGTTATTTAAATAATTAATAAAATCAATTCAATTTTATATAATTCAATAATTTAAATATCACAGTCACAGTTGACTTGTATAACATAGTCAAAACAAGTAAGTAAAGTTATTACAGTCATTTAAAGTAGTCAATTAATAGGTAAAAGTTATAATAGTCATAAATTAAAATTCTTTTCACATAAAAAATCATTAATCGTGTAGTGAGCTCTTTCGGCTAAGAATTTTTTAACTTTCAATTTAAACTGCACATCAGTTAAAAGCTTCCAACTTTTTGGCAATTTATTATAAATGATATAATGATAAATTGAAAAAAAAAGAACTACGAATCTATCACCATCGCTTTGAAAGTATCCGTACGAGCTTGCGCAAACATCTCTGAGGCACTACAGTAACGACTCATACGCAAGAGCATCCTGAAAGCATTATTATACTGGACGCGGAGAACATCTAGCAATTTTTTTGCATAACTGATCCATAAATAGCCAGTGTACAGACTTAAAAAGTGTTATTTTCACTAGGTCTATTCAAATCTTCAGGTCAGCATATTGTCCCGGACCGCTAGAGCCCTCCGCTCCCTCTCAATATCAACACCGTCTCTAAGGTCAAACCTTTGTGTAACTTACATTTTGATTTGGGGTATAAATTTTTACTCACCAATCATCCAAGCATTACCAACATCAGTGAATTGAATAAAGACTCGTTTTCCAACAAGCCCATGACCGTATTCACACCCCATGCTCATAAAATCATAAGGCATGAAACTTAACTTGGTCACATTATCTGATGTTAAAACTGAAATTTAAAAAGTTTTTATTTTGGTTAGGCTACAATTATTTGTATACCAGCAAGCGCGCGTGGTTTATCATGTTAAAAACACAACCTCCTTCTTTTACAGTCGGGTAAAACATAAGTAGTTTATAACCTTTCTCAAGCTTCTATACCAAACATTCAAATCTGTTTTTTTTTGTGTGTGGCATCTCGCAGGTCAACCTCTGAGGTTGTCGGCTGCTTAACCGGGCTTGCCTGTGGTTGCTTTAATTAATAAAATTATTAAAGCCTCCAGCCAGGGCTTATTATAAAACTTACAAACTAGGTGACTACACGTTAAGAGCATCCCCTGTGAGGTACGGACCTCGGCTTAGGGCGTCGCAGGGGGAGGGCAGCTAGGGACAGGCTGGATCATATCATTATTATTATTAAGGTGAAGATTTCTTGAGAACGGTCAAAAATGCAGTTTTTTTAAATCAGTGTATCTCATAAACCTTAAATAATTTTATGAACCAAAAAAAATATTATTTATAAGTCTTTTTTGCACATAGTGATGGAATTCAAAACGTAATTAAACATACTTTAATACTTAAAAAAAAACTTCAAACACACCTCTAAATTCAGTTTTAAAGCAGTTTATCCCTTCATTAACAACTGTAACTAAAATCAAAAATATTCCATAAAATTTTAAATGCTAAACTGCGTTCAATGATGGATTGTTTTTTTATTATTAAGTTAATATTTAATTTTATATAAATTTATTTGCGTTTTATGACATACGCTCATTTCTTCACTGCCGGCACCGCGCCAGTGTTCTGCGGAACGTTATCGAGGGTGGATGTGTGTCGAATTTTTCCGCAGCTCGCAACAAAATAAAGATTAAGGATGGGAAATAAAACTAACAGTGGGAAGAGACGGAAAGCTGCTCGTCAAAAGCACTTACTTCAGAGTATAGCAAAAAGACGGTAAGAAACTTTATTATTATAAGTAAATAACTTCGTAAATAAAGAATATTAAAAAGATAGTTGATAAAAATATATTTCTAGTAAATTGAATTGAATGATTTTTTTTTAAATACGTAAGCATGTTTTGACTGCGATCCCATCTGATGGTAAGCAGTGATCGTTGATGGTAAGGCGCACTAGTTCAACATATTAATTGAAATTGGGGTACCGAATCGCTCACTCGGCCACAGAATTTGGTTAAGGTCATGGTGCGGGGCGAGGGGGAATGGGATGCAGTCGCCTCTTTCTGCAAAGCAGTCATGCTAGCGAAGGAGGAGGCTGATATATGGTTTTTGCTTGTCAAGTAGGATTATTACCAAAAATTTTAGGCATAGCTATTTACGCGTAGGTTTTCCACTAGCTCTATTTTTTATGTTTTATGTAAGTAGGTAAGTACTGTTAGAAGGCTACGCTTCTGTAACGCAGAGTGCGCAACTAGAATCAAAGATTTACTTGAGATCAAAATTAAAATACGTTTATTTTACGTAAGGACTCTCATTATCATATTCATACTCAGAAAAACAATCATCTTCAAAAGTGACTTTGTCACATCAATAGACAATCTTTCTAGCCAGCAGCTCAATTGAATGGAACCTTCAACACGCCCCCTCAATTTATCTGCTCCAGTCCTAAGCCTTCAGTACATTTATAATGCTTACATACAGGTAAAGTTTTCGTCAAAACATCAGCCAGCATGAAATCTGTCGACACATGTTTCAACTCAACGATGTTACCCTTGAGTACATCCCTAATAAAGTGATACTTTATGTCTATGTGTTTGCTACGAGCATGATAGACAGGGTCTTTAGCAAGGTATATCGCCCCCTTGTTGTCAGCATATACAGTAGTTTTATATAGCCCTGATAATCCTATCTCCGTCAATAAACTACTTAGGTAGAGAGCTTCCTTCATCGCCTCACTAGCACTAATATATTCTGCCTCTGTGGATGACGTGGCTTCAGTTCTCTGTTTTTGAGACCGCCAAGAAATGACTGCACCTCCTAAAATAAAAGCATAACCGGAGTATGACCGCCTATCGATTAAACAATTACCCCAGTCAGCATTCGAGTAACCTATCAACGTTTTGCCTGTCTTACGAAACGTTAGACGATAGTCGATTGTTTTCTTCAAATATCGAAGAACCCTCTTAGCCGCAATCCAATGCGTATGGTTAGGACAAGTCGTGAACTGAGCTAATTTTGAAACAGTATTACAAATATCAGGTCTCGTACCCACGCTTAGGTACATTAACGTGCCTATCAGTTCTCGATACGGCCACGTTATCTGTTCTTTGTGATATTCATCACAATTTTTCTTCGGCTCTGCAAAATTCAGCTAAACTAAAACCCTTTGCTACCAATCGAGCCTTCTTCTTCGTGCTCAAGTCGACATTCAATTTTGTTGTCAATACATAACGACAGCCTATGATGTCTCGGTCTTTAGGCTTCTTTACGATATCCCAAGTTTCATTCTTTATTAAGCTTGTTATCTCGGATAGGATTGCTTCTCGCCACCCCACATGATCATCGCTTGATAACGCTTCTTCAAGAGATATTTCAGCCACTGCAGAAAAAAATTCTTCATCATTCTCTTCATGATTTTCATTGTTTAGCACTTCACCTTCAACTTATGGATCTGTCTCATTAACATTACCTTGATGTTCTTCATTTCCATCTGTTCGTTCTGCTTCTCCTGAATGTACTTCTACCATGTTGTATACTTTCTTCGGACGTCCACGTTCCCCCTTAATAAGTTTAGGTCTTCCAGGAGCTCGCTTTAAAATTGGCTGTCTACGACAATCCTCCGCAACTTCTTCAATTTGATCCATATCTTTATCACAATTGCAACGAGAGTTGTCTCTATTGTCTTGAAAGTCACCACCTCCTGAGCGCTCTCTTACAGTGAGTTCTTGTTCTCTAGCAAAATCACCAGCACCTAAGGTAGGTTTTTGTGTGGCTTCATTTGGTACTTCAAATTCTACTGTTCGAATTATAGGATTCTCTCGTGTTTGAATATTATTATGAACTTTTAATTCAATATTCTTATCACTCTTCAAGGTTTTTACTTCTGTTTGAAATTTAACGTCTCTAGCTTCAATAACTTTGTGTTCAGCTGGAATCCAAATTTGGTATCCCCTCGTAGATCTTGGATATCCAACTAGAATTCCCTCGCTGGCACGTGCATCGAACTTTTCTTTCCCTGGTGTTTTATCCAAAACGTACACTTTGGTACCAAAACTTCGGATAATCGTTAAGTCCACAGCAGTTCCAGTCCATTTTTCAAAAGGAATGCCTCCATTCAAGCTGCTGGTTGGACAACGGTTACGTACGTAGCATGCTGTCACAACCGCATCCGCCCAAAAGCCTACAGATAGACCAGACGACAACAACATGCACCTAGCCATTTCCAACAAAGTTTTGTTCATGCGTTCGCTGACACCATTTATCTGAGGAGTATGTGGTACTGTCAATCTTCGTCTGATACCTTCATTCTCTAAAAACTCATCAAACTCGCGATTGCTATATTCACCACCATTGTCAGTCTGAAGAAATTTTATTTTATTTCCTGTCAACTTCTCAGCGTAATTTTTATAAAGTTTAAATGCACTAAATACTGCACTTTTTTTCCCTAGTAGATAAACTTCACACCACCGGGAACTGTCATCGATAAAGCTTACAAAATATTTCGCGGCTCCTATGGATTTCGTTTTCATCGGACCTATCAAATCGGAGTGTACGATACGTAATAACTCATTACACGGTCCACTCGACTTAGAAAAAGGTAATGAACTCATTTTTCCCTTAGCACATATATCGCAATTGGATATATCACGTAAATCTGCCTCTTTTATATTATGCCCGCAACGGTTCAGTAGTTTTACGAGATCTCTACCATTTAAATGACCCTTATGCTCATGCCAAGCTATGATATCAATTGAATCTACAGCAGAATAAGCTTGTTCATTCAATTCCTTAACAAGGTAAAGATTTCCCTTTCGTATAGCTGTCATCACGGTCTTACCAGACGTCGCATCATTTATACAGGCCCTATCATTAGTAAAATAAATCTCATACCCGTTATCTGCAATTTTTGCTACTGACCGTAAATTGCTACGAAATTCTGGTACGAACAAGGTATTTTTGAAGGTAATTCTTCTGTTTGATGCTGACAACCGTATATCACTTTTGTCCTTTACATCAGTCGAAATATTAGATGCTAAGTTGAGTTTATCCTGCAAAACACAAAAGTTATCTGTAAATTTATCTAAATTATTACACAAATGCGATGTACATCCACTATCAAGTATCCAGTCATTCTTTGTAGTTTGTAAAGAGTTCGAAAGATTTGTACAATTAAAAAGAATATCAAAAGTGCTGTTCTCTTCCTCTTCTGGATCTGCTATATATTTTGCATCGTCATTGCTCCGCTTCATCTTACATTCTGAAGCTTTATGACCATATTTATAACATTTGAAGCATTTGTAGGTAAATTTATTGATCTTAGGTTTTTGTTCTTCCTGTTTTGTATTCTTCGGTACTCTACGCTTCACGAACATAGTGCCCTCGATATTCTCAGCTTCTGTTGAATTTGTAATGTTAGTCAAATAACAGACAAAACCTCTTAGTAATACAAGTTTTATTATGCTTAAAAATGCGATAGTTTTTATGACACATAACTTGTCAATGATAAACTGACAATAAGAATAAAAATAAAATAAAATGTTTCATAGAGACGGAAGAAGTAAAGAGTTTATATCATTCTCCCGCGCTAGTCTGTAACATAATCACTTAAAAATGTTGGTGGTATGCGCACGCGACTGGACCTACGAATTATCTCCGGTAGCGGAGATATCGGCGGTCGTTCTTGAGACACTCGCACTCCACTGTGGTTAGAGACCGGCTCTTCTGCCTCTGGAGATGAAGAAGGTGTCATGTTACGGTTCTCAGTTACCGGTGATGTAGGTGGTGTGACAAAAGAATCAGTTTCAGTTTCCTGGGGAGCTATGTCATCTGATCCCAGCGGCGCTAGATAACGATTTGACACTGTAGTCTCTCTTCCGTCGGGATATCTGACATAGGAGTAATCTGGATTACTATGTATTAGTTCGACCTCCTCAACAATTGATTCATATTTGTTACTCCTGTTTAATTTCTTCAGTAATGCTTGGCCGGAATTCGTAAGCCAAGTTTGGATAGAAATTCCGTTAGTAGATCTCCGTGGGTGTCTGGGTGATTCTTTGAAACACAGTTTTGACATGTTTTTGACTGAAGAACACATTTAAATAATATTCAATCTCAACTGCAATTACAGGTTTTATAGTAAATGTAAACGTCTATCGAGGCCTAACGTAGTTAATTGAGATTACTTAAAATAAGCAGTAATTAAGTCACCAGAAAACAGTCAAAACTAATTAATCTGGTATGTCCCCATGCCAGTTTTTATTTAACTAACAATTTTTTGCGATCTTAATGAAACAATATATTAAAATGAGTGCGTTTCACCGATATTTAAATATTTGTTTCTTGATATTGTATAATTAGATTTTCAAATAATTGCGTATATTCGTAATTATATAACTTCAAAAAATGTCCCCGACCTGCTTTCAACGTAAACACAGTATATTTGATAGAATAATATCGACTCGTGATTGGTCGCGTCAATCAGTGCCGTCCTGTCACACTGAAAGTACGTGCTCGGGTGCAATTTTGTAAAAAAGTTTAATTGAAAGTTGTGATCTGGCACTTGTCAGGTAAGTCGCATAATTAATCTGTGTTTTTTTATGAATTGTGTGTATGTAGTTACGTTTTGCAACTAAATTAAAGTCTCTGATAAGGTTGTTTATTCATGTTAGTTATATCTATGATATCATCCGGTCACAAATAAAAGAGTAGGTTTCGGTTATCTTGCAATTCCTAATTTATCTGGCTCCCATTAGTCTGGTTTTATCTGGCTCGTATGTCCAGATGAATTTGAACGGGGCATATGAATTTGATTTGATATAAATAAGGATGATCACATTGATCACATAACACCAGATTCATTTTTATTTATCAGATAAATTAGTTTTAATGAAGAAGTTAGTACTTGATTTGTTTTATTATAGGGGATAGAACTTTTGTGTCCCACCCTTTTGTAATAATAGAGTGAAATTTGAAAAAAAATATATACAGATCTTAATGGAAACTTTCAACAAAAATTGGTTTGAAATGAATCGTGATAGCGTTTTTGCGATATAGCACATTTACTAAAACATTATATTTCATAAAAACACTATGAACAACTTATTTTGCGTACTTACTACGGAACCCTTCATGGGCAAGTTTGACTCGCATTTGGCTTATTTTTGTTTTGTTTTTATTTCAATGTCACGGCCCCTGGTGAAGCATATAAAAATTACGTTTTTTTGTAGGTCTACACTATATTGTTTTACTCTAGCTGTCGCTTTAAGCCTATTTATTTTTCAGATATATATTTTCGAAATGGCAAAACTAAAGAAGCAAACAAGAGAAGAAAGACTAAGAAAAAAAAGACTTGCAGAGAAAAGGAGATATGAAAGAATTAAAAATAACGAAGAGTTGTGGAAAGAAAAACAAGAAAAAAATCGAAAAACCTACATACGTAGAAAAAAAGAAAAAAGCAACTATCAATAAATGAAATGAATCCTAGACAACAAAGATTGCAGAGAACGAGATGGAGAAAGAATTATAAGGCCATTATTACCTTAGAAAGAAACAAGAAAACAGAATAGCGGCCATGCTTGAAGAAAACACTCCACCTCAAACTCCAAGCATTCTATCGGATACTGAACCGATAGTTTTCCAAGACAGCAATAATGACCAACCTTTACGTTTCCAGTTTCCAAACAGAGAACTGCAGTCACCCGTAACAGGACCATCTAGAATTTTGCGCAGCATTTCTCAACAGAGCAATGAAGTCTCCAATAATTTAGGACTAAATACACTTAATGCAAAATCTATTTCCTATTCTTCACCTGCAACTTCTGCTATAAGGCGTATCCGTTACAAATCACAAAAGGAGATAAATAATCTTAAACAAATTGTTTAGTACCAAATGTTTCCGAACGCACCCTTTTGACATAAGGAAATTTGATCTTGACATTACTCTGACTTGACAGATTGACTTTGCTTGGTTGTTGAAAATGGCGGTCATGGGACCCTGTTGAGATAATTATAATTGGTAAAATATCGTTGGATTCGCGTGTTGAAACCGATAATTGGGTCGCGAATTATCTATTGGTTGAAGTGAAATCCCCATTTGACGAAAACCCTGGGATAGTCTTGGATTTATCGCCGCCGGTTGTGGCCACCTCGTGGCACGCGCCCTTGTTGGAAAAAATAGTGATAAAATAGCTTCGATCCGGTGTGAGTTAGGCTGTGATGCTGTTGGAACCGCGCCATCTGGAGACTGGCGCCTTGTGAACGTCCACACACTTGACTTTCACACTTTCAATTACTCATTACTCACCTCATATTACATACATACCACACTTGGGGCGTGGCCTTGGGAAGGTTGAAGCTTGGCGAACCCAGCACACAAGGTTAGTGGTAATAATGTATTTGTAAAGCCTCAGAGGCTGTAGATTATTGTGTAACTTTGTTTATTGAAAGCAACGTTTATAGCTCCACGTACCGTGGACAGTTTCAGACACCAGTATCGTTGCACTGGCCAATTGCAGTCTTGAACACAAATAATTATTAACATGAAGCAAAAAAATGAACGTTACAAGAAAAAACTGCAAAGATTAATGTCGTAACAAATAAAAAACGTACCCTCAGCTATAACATCCAATCAAAATAGAATAGTCCCTGTAATAAAACGTATCAGTACAAAGTCAAATAGAACCCTGACTCATAGTTTAAATTCTTTGCCTGAACTTCTGAAAAAAGAAGCAGAAATATTTTACGAATACGATGAAAATAGCAGACTGTGCTCTGGAAAAAAAGAATTTATAACAAGAAACAAGATACGTAAACAAAAGCGGTATCTAAGTGACAGTCTTATCAATCTGCATCAAAAGTTTCTAAAAAACTCAAATTCCACTCTCAGCTATTCAGCATTCTGCAAGCTAAGACCATTTTGGGTGCTGCCTGACATTAGATCACGAGACACTTGTTTGTGCAAATTGCACACTAACATGGATTTAATCGTCCAAGGATTGTACCAGAGGAAGATAATATCATCTAAGACCTCCCAAGATCTTCTCTCTTTGCTCTGTTGCGACATGTATGATGTTGATTGTTTGCATCGTACGTGTTCAACGTGCAAGAATAAAGCAGTTTGCTATCAAGAATTTGATAATTCTATTGATATAATATACTGGCAGTGGGAGACTAAACAAAACATCATTCAAGGTACAGAGAGAAAAATAAGAGTTACTGAAAAAAAGAAAAAAAGAGAAGAACCAAAGAAATGTATTGAAAAATTTGAATCTACACTGAATGAGTATTTCATGCATTGTGGTAACATCGCTGCTCAACAAAAGGCTTTTAAACATTTAAAAGATCATCCTCAAGAGGGTGAATGTATTGTGCATATTGATTTTAGTGAAAATTATGCAGTTAAGTGTAACGAGGAAATTCAGTCCTATCATTTTGATGGTAGCCGTAAACAATTAACGTTACATACTTCGGTAATATATTTTCTGGACGACAAGAAGATACAGCAAGTACAATCTTATAGTACGGTGAGTGAATGCCTTCGTCATGACATTTCAGCTGTATGGGCTCATATTGTACCAATCCTCGAATATCTAGGTGAAACGAATACGTGTATTCACACTATACATTTTATTTCTGATTCTCCATCTAGTCAGTATCGGAATAAAAAAATATTCCATGTAATTTCTTCTTTGCACATATACCTGAGCTCTATCAAAACCATTACGTGGAACTACAGCGAATCTGGTCATGGCCTCTTCATAACAGCACCTACTCCATGTAGGTGCTGTTATGAAGAGGACTGCGAATTGTGCTGTTTCCCAAGGACAAGATACAAAAGATCTGGATGATTTTTTAAATATTATGGAGCAAAAATTGGAATTGGATATGTATTAAATTCATTTGGTGAAATTAAAAACCCCAGCCATACCTTCCGCCTGTATACCCGTATTTGTTTGAAACTTTGAAGTAATCCTGATTTACCTACATTAAGTTTTTAAATTGTCAATGTGTGTCAGTATTTAGTTACATTAAGATTTAATTTATGATTTTCTTGTTTTAGACAAAAATTACATGTGACTGTAATTATTTTAATATTTGTCCGTTGATTCATGAATAATAAAGTTTATTGAAGAAAATATTTTGTTCTCATTTATCTGCATGGTTCCAATTAATATGGTACCAAGTCTCATTCATCTGCATTGGTCATCATTAATCTGGTTAGCCAATTAATCAGCACAGCCCAAATTCTAAGCTACGGGGTAAAAATCTGTGCCTTTGATATATATTATAACATGTAATGACAAGGAAAACATGTCATATTAAATTCAAGAAAAAAGTAAAAAAAATTGAGCCATATCAATGAGTCAAATACACTCGGTTTCAAAGAATCACCCGTCTGAACATTCGCTCATGCGGTGTGCAATTAGTAGCGGTGCAAAGTAAGGAGCGAATAGAATGCAAAGCTTGCGGCAAAACTTGCTCCCAGTTCTCAACTGATAAGTTTTTAGTTTTCAGTGCCAAAAGTATTGTTTTCCAGAGCGTAGAATTCAATTTCTCCACTTGCCCATTGCCTTGTGGATTGTAGGTTGGAGTTCGGCTTGTAGCGATACCTCTTTCATGAAGAAATTCTTGCACCTCAGCAGAAAGAAAAGCTATACCGCGATCCGAATGAATATATGATGGATAACCGAATATCATGAATAAATTGTTGAGATGTTTGACCACTGTTTTTGAGCTGACGTCTGAGCATGGAAAAGCGAATGGAAATCGAGAAAATTTGTCAATTACAGTTAAAATGAATCTGTTAGTTGTATTCGTTGGAACTGGGCCTTTAAAATCTATGCTCAAGCGTTCGAAGGGTGCTGTTGCTTTAATAAGTCTTCTATGCTCATCACTGGTATTTCTTACGTATCTCGGCTTTATTTCTGAACACGTCCGACAAGAGGTTGTCATATTTCGGACTTCTTCAAGGGAATATTGTAGATTTTTAGAGCGTATCCAATGGAACATACGTAAAACACCGGGATGGCAGAGAGCTTCATGAAGTGATATAAGTTTGGCGGTGCGAGATTCTGTAGATGCACAAACTCTAGCATCATCAGCAGCGTAGTTTTCTTTGCCAGATCTATATATGATTTCAAATTTGTAAGCAGCAAGTTCCAACCGCCATCTCTGAATCTTCTCATTTTTATTTTGCTTGAGTGTTTCATATTAAACATAAAAGCAACCGAGCGTTGATCGGTGACCAAGCGAAATTCCTTACCAATAAGGTAATGCCGCCATTTCTTTAGTGATTCTACGATAGCGTAAGCTTTTTTCTCTATAGCAGAATGATTTTGTTCGGTTGGATTTAGGGTTCTTGAAAAGAATGCTACAGGCCTGGAATCTTGCGTTAGCACTGCTGCGATTGAATGGTCTGATGCATCAGTTTCGACACTAAAAGGCACATTTTCATCGATAGCATAAATTGAAGATTTAGCAATGTCGTTTTTCAGACTCTCAAAGCATTGATTTTGCTCATTTGTAAGGGGGAAAGATGTTGTCCTAGCAAGTGAGTGAATACGTTCTGAAAAAATAGGAATCCATTTGGACTAGTGAGCGAACATACCGAGTGTACGTCTGAGTGTCGGTAGTCTTGTGGTGGCGGTAAGTCAATAAGTGGCTTCAGGCGCTCACTGTCAGGTTTGATAATGTGATTGTGAATGTTGTAGCCAAGAATATTAGAGTCTTGAGAAAATTTACATTTTTGCATACTCAATGTCAGACCATACTTTTTGGCCGCAGTCAAAAAGCGCTCTAAGTTTTGGTCGTGTTCTTCACGAGTAAGGCCACAAATGGTGATGTCATCAAGATAAGCGTACGTCTTCTGAAGCTTTTCTTTTCTAGTTATCCAATCAATAGTTCGTTGAAAACTTGAGACGCCATTTGTCACTCCAAAAGGTATGCGCCTAAACTGATACAAATTACCCATAGCTTCGAAGGCAGTATACTTTCTTTCTTCGGGTAAAATTGGAACTTGATGGTAAGCGCTTTTCAAGTCTATTAAGCTGAACATTGAGTTTTTGGCTACTTTAGCGACTAAGTCTTCTATGTTGGGTAGTGGATATGCGTCAAGCTCAGTATATCGGTTGATTGTTTGCGAATAATCAATTACAAGCCGTTTCCTATGCGTTTCATTTTTCGTTATGAGGACCTGGGCTCTCCACGGTGATTTACTCTCTTCAATCACATCTTCCGCTAAAAGGTTGTCGATCTCGTCTTTAATAAATTTGATATCCTCATCGCTGAATTTCCTGGATTTTACAGCAACAGGTCTGCATTTAGGAGAGACGTTTGCAAAAAGTGGTACGGCTGCCACAGATGCTGCAGCTACATTACACACGTGAAGTGGTTTCTTTGGTCCACCAAATGAGAATTCTAGTGATGCATGTTCTCCGAGGACGTCATGACCGATTATTATATCGGCGCAAAGATTTTTGACAACAAGGAAATTCACATTTTCGTATTTGTGATCTAAATGTTAATTGTTTGAAAAGTTTGGCCTTCTACTTGTGAAACATGGTTAAGTGAGGCCATTGAAATTGTTTGACAGCTAGGCTTTGTTTTAAGTCCACAGAATTTGGAGAAGCTGTCATTAATAAAAGAAACGGAACTTCCTGTGTCTAAGAGCGCTTCTGCTCTTATACCTTTGATGTACGTAGGCACAGTAGCTTTTTTTAGGGACGAAGGTGATGCTGCCATAACAATACATGTTGAAAAATCCTTATCTGTTGTAACTGAATTTGCTATTTTGGATGAGCTTCTACAAACTGAAGCAAAATGTCCCTTTTTGTTGCAAATTTTACAGACTCCATCAAACGCAGGACAGTTTCTCCGAAGATGTACTTGCCCTCCACAGAAAAAGCATTTTCTTCGACGAGTAGCGGCAGAGAAACTCTCTTTTTGCTCAACTTGTTGAATGGAGAAATTGGAGGCAACTTGAGCCGTTTCCTTTTGAGCTGCTTTTACTGGCAGGTTATTGAAACTATTGGAATGGGCCTCGGCTGTTCCTAAGGAAATTGCTTGAATGTAAGCTTGATCGAATGTTAATGTAAGATTTTCTAAAAGCCGTTGCCTATATTTATTCGATAAGATACCTGATATAAAGGCATCGCTTATACAGTCGTTTCTATTTGTTTCAGCGTCAACGGTAGTGAAGCCACAGTCTTTAGATAGTTGTTTTAAAGCTTGAAAATAGGTATCTATAGTTTCATTGGAACGTTTTTTTCGCGATGCAAGCATGTGCCGTGCAAATATTATATTTTTGGGTTTTACAAACAGCTTCTCTAGTGTAGTAATCGCTTCATCATACTTATGAGTTTCACTTACATATGCATAAATGTTAGGAGAGATATGGTTTACCAAAAGTTGATACTTGACTTCATTCCATTGATCTTTAGTCGACTGTGCATCTTCCGCTGATGACGAAAGAGCGGTCGCCTTCTGCTGACTTGCTAAGAAGTATTCAAATGTTCTACGCCAATGCTCCCATGATTTGGATGCGGTATTATCCGATGGGTCGGCATCAAACCTTTATGGCCTTAGATATTTTTCCATGATTTCTTAAGCATAATAAATTCAAATAACAGACAAAACCTCTTAGTAATACAAGGTTTTATTATGCTTAAAAATGCGATAGTTTTTATGACACATAACTTGTCAATGATAAACTGACAATAAGAATAAAAATAAAATAAAATGTTTCATAGAGACGGAAGAAGTAAAGAATTTATATCAGTTAGTTTTTTCTAATATCTTAATTTTAAGCACTTCTGCTTTCGGTAATTCGTCCCTATTTTCCATAGCGCATCTAAAATTCTCATAGCTTTTCGGTAAACTATACAGCAATAAAATCGACATCATTTCCTCGTGTATCTCAACACCCATATCATTTAACATGTTCGCTACCTCAAAGAAATCACTTAAATGACGCTGTACATCATCACCCTTCTTCATACGGCTCAACGTAAGCTTTTTAAGTAGACTTGCTTTTCTTACCGGACCTTTCAATGCGTATACGGTCTCCAACTTCTTCCATATCTCATGTGCAGTTACACACCCTCGAATATATTTTAACTCACCAGGACTTATTGCCATAATCAAGACGGCCTTCGCCATGTCATCCTTCTCTGACCATTCGCATACCGCCTCCATGGCTTCCGGTTTCGTTAGGGAGCCGTTAACATACTTCCAGGCTTGATTTTTTATGAGTAAAGCCTGTACTTGTATTTTCCACGTATCATAATTTTGATGATTCAGTAACTTTATTTTTTGTGTCGCTATAACTTATTAAAAGCTATTAAACTCTTGACTATTCTGAGGCAATAACCTGTTAGAAGGCTACGCTTCTGTAACGCAGAGTGCGCAACTAGAATCAAAGATACAATGTTCTGAAGCACTGCTCTGAAATGTCTTACTGACTACTTTTATGTGTGTGTCGCGCCGCGCACGATATGACACTACGCGTAATTTTAATGAGGGGGTGCGCGGGGCATTCTCTGTTATAGCGCCCGTTTGAGCAAGGTCAACGGGATTATATTGCGCCTTAATAAGGGAATTTAAAGCTACTGCCTCAGCATCGCGGGCTGGCTCTGGCAAGGGTCGGGGCGGACAATTACGGGGACGTTGCGGCAGGCCTCGGCGGCGAGGACGGAAGGACAGTCGGTTTTTGTTTTTGTATACTGTGCTTGTTTCCCTACGGCTCTCTTGGAGCAGGGTGATAGCATCATCGGGAGTGACTAAGGTATGCCTCGGTCGGCAAATCTTGGAAATGCAGGAGGTTTCGTATCGGGCGGCCGATGCGATAAAGGGATTCCTATGTTTGATTGCAGTATCAAAGAAACACTTGGAGACGCGTTTCTAGATGGTGGGCATCTTGAGGTCTAAGTGAAGAAGCTCATTTCGAACATAAAAGGGGGCTCCCGTGGCTCTACGGAGAAATCGGTTTGGGAGGGTCTGTATCTTGTGGAGGAGGTGGGGTTTAGCGTGTGCAAAAATAACGCAGGCGTAGGTCGTGATGGGACGGATGACCGCAGTGAAAATATGCAGTTTAAACCTGAGTATTAATTTGCTGGGGCTGTCAAGGAAAAAGTGGAGCCGAGCTAGAGCGAAAGCGGCGCGCGAACGCGCCTGCTTTATGTATCATCCAAATCTACCCAGTACTTGGAAGATCAGCGCTTTCAAATAAACAAACTTTCCACTTTATAATGTTAGTATAGATTTAATTTTATTTAGTTCAAATACATTTGTAAAATAATCTAAAATATAGATATGTAGTAGCTTAATATTAGTATGTCCGTTCCTTTGTTCCCTCGTAACTATTAAACTACTGAACGGATTTTGATAAATGATACGTCGTTGGATTTTTCTTAATGGCGCAAGTGTTACTGGATACATTAAAATAAAAACAAATCACAAAAATTACAACCAGACGCCATATTGTCAAAAATATAAAATCTAAAATCGGTAAAGTATGTCAAGTGGGGTATCATTAAATATATCTTTAAAAATTATTTTGAGGTTTCTATCACAATTTTTCATTATAACCCACAATTGGCAAATGAACCTATTTCTAAAATGTAATATTTTTTTGTTATTTCCTGATTCATTATGATCCCAGAGAACTGAAAAAAATTGTGAAATAATTTACTTATTACAGTTTTCGCGAAAATCTATGTACATTGCCAACTATAGTATAAAGTATATCTTTTTATGTTTGTACTAAGTAGAGTACGGTGCCAAGTTATCAGTTAAACACATCTAAGTTATTTTTTTAGTTAATAATCATAATTTCAAAATCATTACTGAACTATATTTATTGGGTGTGAAATTGGCAGAAGCAATTTCTTTTATTAGTTTCTCCTACCACAAAACACAAATACATTTTGCACTTTATGCAAAAGACTTTTGTTCTTCCCTCTTTGCAAAACCTACAGCGTGAGTGCTTATTTGCCGATTCTGGAAAATGTCCGATAGCATCGTACCTGACACTATCTACCGGCCGTTCAGCTGTATGTTTCTGAATTATTCTCCCTTTTATCTTCGCCATACTTCCATTTGACTTGGCGAGTTTTCCAGTTCGACAAAGACCTTCAAATAAATCAAGTATGAACTCTTTTAGAGACTTTTAGGTCTCCCATCGTGCTTGTAAAGAAGCCAGCCGTTGTTTACGCATATATCCAGCAACTGCGAAAATATACGCAAATACCACCGACGGCTCTTGAACGGGGTCCGGTACAAAGATATAAGCATATCTGCAAGATCTACGCCCCCCATATGCTTATAGTGCTGCTTTACAAGTTGAGGGCAGTCAACGTCAACCTTGCGTTTGTCTTCCTTCGAGTATCTCCTTATCTTTTCAATAGGATGAGAATCCACGTAGGAACATATAAGCGTTACCACCTTGTTATCGTTCCACTTCACGATAGCTAGCTTGTTGTTATTGCACACAACTTGAGTACTGCATCCTCTCCTCTTCTTTTTTATTTCTTTTTCAGAGGGTAACAGATCTTGACAACCCCTGAGTCGGTTGGTTCTTATTGTTCCCAGGCTAAATATTCCATATTCTTCCCGCAACAAGTAAATAAGCTCTGGAGAAGTAAAAACGTTGTCTGCGTATATGATGGATGGCTTCTTTTTTATTGTTTTCCATAATGATTACCACCTTCCCGCCAACCCCAAGTAAAGCTTCTTTGGCTGTGAAAGTATGTTCACAAAATGTGTCATCTCCACCCTACATGACGAAATCATATCGACGCTTGAAAGGTAAAAATTACCAAGCGACATGTAGCCAACTTTACAGTAGAGCATTTTAAAGTTTTTATTTTTGGAAAAAAAAAATCATAAAAAATCACCTATTTGTCATAACTACGTAATTCCAACGAATTTTAAATGCAGCTTACAGGCTTAATAAACTGGCATTTAAAGATTATGGATTTTCTCATTAGGTTATGAAATAGTGTCGGTTAGTAATAATTTTATCAAAATTACAAACAGGTAAAAGTTACTTACCGACATCAGAATTTAATTCAAAAACAAGTCAAATTAATTAAACCCTTACCCTTATTTTATTAATGTGTTTGAAGAAAAATTACGCATCCTGGAGTGGCGCATGTTTGACTTAAAGGTAATAATGATCTAAATAGAAAACAAAAACACTTTTCTACCAGCCTATTTTAACCATAGTACAAATTAAATAAGGTTAGTGTAGGCTTGTTCTGAATAAGTAACAATAAATTTAGGTTTTAATGCACAAAATCAAAGACTTTTGGACAAACTATATACGGATTTTATAAAGAATGTGGGCTGTCATTGAATAGACTAAAATAAATAAGGCATATTAATTTTAAAAGTTATTTATTAGTATTTTTAAAATCAGTACAGGTAAATTAACACGATTTCAACTAAGAAGAAAATTGCTATCAAGTTTTTTTTTTATATTATTACTGATGAGCCCGCTCTTGACCATTGATTTTGCCTGATGGTAAGCGATAGATGGGGTCTACGATGTGACGAGCGAGCCCAGGAGATGCCTATTTACTCTTTCTTTAAAGACTGAAAGGTGGAAGTGGCAGGGAACACAGAAGCCGGCAGAGAATTCCCCACGGCGCAAGCACGCACGGCTGGGGTAGCCAGCCGTGCATCTGGTAGACCATTAGTAAAATGGAGATGGAGGAATCAGATCATGGAGCTCCTGCGCTCACTCCCCGAAGTACAATCTATAGAAAACCGACAGGCAAGCATCGGTTCGCTGATGAGCCAGACTATGAAGCTTGCCCGATAGCACCTCGTTGCCTATAAGCCTTTTAGCTCTGCGCTCGATCGAGTCCAGTGCAGCAAGTTGGTATTTTGCAGAGCCATCCCACAAGTGGCTGCAATACTCCACGCAGGAACGGACCTGTGCTTTATATAGGTTCAGAAGCTGTCCAGGCGTGAAGTACCACCTCACCTTGTGTAGGATTCCCAGCTTTTTTGCTGCAGTCAGAACTCTGGACTCTATTGTTAAGCCGAAGTTGAGATCTGATGTCAACTCCATGCCCAAAAGCTCCAGGAGGTCGGTAACTGGCACAGATGTACTTCGGAAAGTAGGGGATAGTTGAAATAGGCTCCTTTTAGCGCTGAAAAGATAAGCCTATGTTTTCAGAGCGTTGAATTTGACCAGATTGTCGTCACCCCATTTTGAAACGACATTTAAGGTCGAATTCATGCGCTCTACCATGGCCTTTCTGAGAGTGGCAATTTCGTCCCTGTCAGCTCTAGAACTGGATAAGTATATTTCTGAGACTGTGTCGTCATCCACGTACCCAACTGCTCCCAGCTGAAGTAGGTAATTGATATGCAGCAGAAAAAGAGTCGCAGAAAGAACAGACCCTTGAGGAACACCGGCATTAATTGCCATAAGATCCGATGAGCAGCCATCGATGACCACTCGGATTAACCCAAGAAGTCAGAAATCCAGTTAAATAAGCCAGCAGGAACACCAAATGCGGGAAGCTTGCTCAGCAGACTATCGTGCCAGACCCTGTCAAAGGCCTTAGAGATGTCGAGAGATACCGCAAGGGCTTCTCCATGTTTCTCAATCGCCTCGCCCCAACAGTGCGTGACATACACAAGAAGATCTCCGGTGGACCGGCCACGGCGGAAGCCATACTGGCGGTCGCTGAGGAGCTCATTATCTTCAAGGTATGCCAGCAACTTTTTGTTGAGTACCCTTTCCATTACTTTACACAGTATGGAGATTAAGGCAATTGGTCTATAATTGGCAGGATCGGCACGGCTACCCTCTTTGGGTACTGGTTGAACATTAGCATACTTCCAGGACACTGGAACCACTCCGGTTTTGAGGGAAAGGCGATACAGGTGAATCAATACAGGTGACAACTCTGGAGCACAACTTTTTAGGACTCTGGCAGGTATTCCGTCCGGTCGACTGGCCTTGTTCACGTCTAGACTACAAAGGGCTTTACGGACCTCTCTGACATGTATTGCGATTTCCGGCATCACGGAGTCGCAGTGAGGTATGTTAGGTGGTAAGTTAGACCCTGTGTCAAGACTCGAATTTTCCGCAAAGAGAGAGGCAATTAAATTTGCTTTGTCTTGCGTGGTACGGGCCAATGTTCCATCCGGTTTTACCATGGGAGGCAGCGAAGGACGACAGAAATTCGACTCAACCGATTTGGCGAGGGACCAAACTGCTTACTACCCGAAGGGTAGGTTGCCAATTTGGCCCCAATTCGTTCAACATGGTCAAACCGAGCTTTCCGTAACACGCGTTTGTAGACCTTAGCGGCAGAATTAAGCGCTGTCTTCAATGCGTGAACACTTACTTGTACTGCCGCAACTGCGGACCGAGGCCCAGGCCTGGTAAGCCTGCTGCTTGTGAAATTCGGCTTATGCACAAGCTGCATTATACCAAGGCCGAGCCTCATAGCCAAGTGGGACCTCAGAAAATGGGATAAAATATTCCATAGCCTAACGTACCACGTCGACAATTGCATCAGCACAGATTGATGGGTTGCACGATGAGAAACAAGCTTGCCGCCATGGGTAGGATGCAAAAAAGTGCCGCATCTCATCCCAATCTGCTGACTTGTACTTCCATATTCGCCTCGTGCCCCTAGAGCTTTTATCCGAAGGAGAGTAGGATGACACAGTTTTCACCAGACACTGGTCAGATGATCCGAGTGGGGCCTAGATCGAAACAAAGTGCCTGTCTGGATTGGTTATCACCAGAAGATCCAAGCAATTGGGTGTATGGCCACTGACATTCGGAATGCGGGTAGCTTGATCAACCAGCTGGCCGAGATCTAGTGATACAGCAAACCTGCGCGCTTCTCTGCCAGCATGGTCTGTTTTCTGGTACGGGAACAACCATTCTTTGTGATGGGCATTAAAATCCCCCAGAAAAACAAGCTCCGCTATTGGGTATTTGAGCAAGGCCAGTTCAGCTGCCTCCGTAAGATGGTCGAAGAGTCTAGTTGTCCCCTGATCACCGCTATGCGACCTATAGACACCGACATATATGGTTTTAAAAGTGCCGATGTTAACTAAGAGCCACAGAGTAGAAAACCCTGCAACCTCGCAGCAGCGAAGACGCTGACAGCAAATGTCATCGCGGACGTACACACAGACCCCAGCCTGCTTCTTAAACTTATGCTCAAGTGAGTATCCTGGGTAGTTGAGATACGCCACATCTGCGGGAGCTGCTATCTTTGTCTCCACCAAAAAGAGTTTTCAAAAATTACTGTTACACAAAATGTAAAATTGGAATTGGTTTCTGTTAACCTACCTTTTTATTTCTTAATTTCTTTATTATTCAAATTTAATATAACTACAATACTAATAATAGTTTTTATTTAGAACCTTACTAAACCTGAACGAACTAACCTTACTAACCCTACTTAACCTTCCTACGCGACAGTTCAGTGAAGACTCATATATCTATGAGTCTTTACTGAACTGTCGTATTTTACCAACAGCCATTCAAGTTCTGCTTTATAACGCTCTAATGCGACAAAACAAAACAGGTGCAACGGGGATAAACTCTCTTTTATACAAATTTAATATCAGAAATAGTTATCTAAGTAACAAAAACAGTAAAAAAAAACGGTAGGTAAAATATTACCAAACGACAAAATTTATCCTTTTTAGGCAAGAAAAATAGTACTAAATTACGTTTTAAAGTACATTGTATTTTTTTTTTTTTTTTTTAACGTGGTAAAATTATCAAATAAGTCCTCCCACCCCGGGCAGGGTGGGAGGGACTGTCAGACTTTTACTGACTAAAATCCACGGTGTTCCTTCAATAACCCTTTACATACCGGGGCCACGGTAACGGGATGAGTCCCACGACCCCGGCAGGCTTCGGCCCTCTGCAGAGGGGGCCTCGTCATGTTGCTGACGCTCTTTGAGGCGCGCGTGGAACACGACGCGCCGTCGACCCGGGCATGGTCCATGGTCGGACAGCGAGTTGCCCTTTACTCGCTGTCCGCATGCCCGCGCCTACGGTGGCCGGAGATCGTCGGCCGACGTCCGACGCCGTGGGCGTCTACCACTGCGGCTGGGCTGGAGGGAGGACACCATCCTCTCCCTCACGCGGCCCGCCTCCTCCTTCGAAAGCATGACTGCTTCGCAGAAGGAGGCGACCGCTTCCCGCTCCCTCTCGCCCCGCAGCATGGCCTCGACCAAGGCCGGGCGCGAGAGGTCTCCGCCTATTGTCGCCGTGAGGACACGTCGGTGCTCTGCCCAAGCTGGGCAGTCCTGCACCGTGTGCTCGACTTTGTCCTCAGGGCGACCCTCGCAGTGGTGACACCCAGGCGTCTCTTCCTTACCCATCAGACAAAGGTACCTCCCGAAACTTCCGTGTCCGGTGAGGACCTGCGTCATGCGGTAGGTCAGGACGCCGTGACGCCGATCTAGCCACTCCTCAAAGAGGGGTCTTACCGCCGCAATTGCGGCGTGCCCGGCCGTCGGTTGCGACAGTCGCTCCCTCCATACTGCCCTGAGATCGCGCCGGAGCTCTTCCCGCCGCGTCTCGACTTCTCGAGGCAGCGGGGATACGCCCCGGCGCTGCGCCTCCACGCGCCATTCATAGACGCGCTGGAGGGCAGTCGCCTCCAGATCCCAGGGCAGCAATCCGGCAAGGAGGTTGGCCGATTCGCCGGCGATCGTGCGGTATCCCCGGATCATTCGGATAGCCATGACCCTCTGGCATGCGACCAACTTTAGTGGTCGCGTCCGGATGCACAGGGCCCACACTGGGGACCCGTAGAGGGCCATGGACCGCACGACGCCGGCGTACAGCCTTCGGCAGGAGGCGTTTGGCCCGCTGAGATTAGGCAGGAGTCGCCTGAAGGCGGCTGCTGCCCGGTTCAGCTTTGGGGCCAAACTCAAGAAGTGCTCCCTGAAGTTCCACCGGCTGTCGAGGACGAGTCCCAGGTACTTCATCGTCCTCCCAACGCCGATGCGAACCCCCTCCACCGTTATGTGGGACTCGGACCGTGGCGCGTTCCGACCGCCATGAAAGCACATGGCCTCGGTCTTGTGCAGCGCCACGTCGAGTCCCAACTGCCGGATCCTATGAACGACTGTCGCAACCGCTTGCGTCGCAAGGTCGGCCGCCGCCTGGTGCGACTCTCTCTGCGCCAGGACGAGCGTGTCGTCAGCGTAACATACTACGCTGACGCCGTCAGGGAGGTCGCCGCGCAGCACCCAGTCGTATCCGATGTTCCACAGGGGCGGCCCCAAGACCGATCCCTGTGGGACACCGCACGACATCTCTCGCCGGTTCCACTCTCCCCGGTGACCGGGGTAGATGACGGCTCTGTCCGTCAGGTAGTCCTGGACTATGCGACGGAGGTAGGTCGGCACCCGGTGATACCGTAGTGCCTCCCTGATGCAACTCCAGGGCAGGGTGTTAAAGGCGTTGGTGATGTCCAAAGACACCGCCAAGACGACCCTGCCCCGGGATACCGCGTCCCCCGTCGTGAGGGCTCTCACGCGCATGATGGCATCCACCGTCGAGCGCCCCCTGCGGAAGCCAAACTGGCACTCCGCAAGATCCGGGCCCACCTGATTCAGGTGCCCGAAGAGGCGGTCTGCAATTACTCTTTCCAAGAGCTTGCCCGCCTCGTCGAGCAGCACGATGGGCCGGAATGCGGACGGAGAGTCCGCAGGGCGCCCGGCTTTCTGGATCAGGACCAGCTTTCCCGTCTTCCAGCGAAGCGGAAACTGGCCCCTCTCCAGGCATGCGCTAAAGAGCCCCCCTAGTCGAGGCCCGAGAGTCTCCGAGGCCAGGACCCACGCTTTCCCTGGCAAGCCGTCGGGTCCTGGGGCGGTATTTTTGGCCTTGAGCCGTTGTACCGCCACTCTCAAGTCTACCTCGGTCACCTCTGGAGCGTCGTAGACGTCGTCGTCGCTGTGGTCCGCGTTTGCGCCAGCTTCAGGTTCCGTCGAAGACGGAGCCATGGGCGGGGGAGCGTGCTCCCCTCGCGATGGGAACAGGGCGCTCACCACGTCCTCCAAGAACTGAGGCTGGAGACTCTGCGTCAACGGGGGAGCCCAGGGGCGGAGCTTCTCTCGCACCCACTTGTAGGGGCGGCCCCATGGGTCCCCGTCCAGAGTCGCCAGCATCTCCTCCCGGGCCAGTTCCTTGGCCCGCCAGATCTCGTCTCGGAGGACGGCCTTCGCTGCCCTGTAGCCCTCGTACAGCTCCGCCTCTACAGTCGCCGCATCCGAAGGTCGGGTGCGGCGCCTGCGGAACCTGGTGTACCGGCGTCGCGCCGCAACGCACGCTTCGCGCAGCGCTGCTAGCTCGCTCGACCACCAGTACAGCTGACGCCGGGCGCGTCCTTGCCGGACCCGGGGCATGGCCACGTCGCAGATCTCCGACATGGCCTCCCGGAACCACTCCGCCTCGTCGTTTATGTCGGCAGGCCTGTCCGGGGGTGACCCCCAGGCCTGCACGATCGAGGCTTCCAGGAATAGCTCCCGGTCCATCTGCTTCAGCGCCCATCGCGGACCACTCAGATCCCGTCGGACCGGCGCGTCTGGGGTCTGGGCGGAGACGTCGAATACTAAATGGATATGAATACACAATTAAGGTGTGTTAAAAAGTCTTAAATGAAGAAAAAAAATAAAATAATAATCAGGTATAATTTCTTAAGCAATGCTCATACCCTAGATACCGTAAAGAAAAAAATACTTTATGTTTAAACGCATTAATTCAAGTCAAGGCAAAAATTACTAAGTGAAAAAGCTTAAAATATAATATCTACCAAGTGAAGCTTATTTATAAATCGGTAAAATTTTGGTCGCTTAGTCGCCGAAAACGGTGAAAAATGTATTTTTTTAAGTTACCAAGCGACAGCAAAACTCTTCTTAGCGGTACGAAATGTACGTATGATCAATCGACGCAGAATTTTTTCCAGATTTCAATGATGTATATAACTTAATATCGCCCAAAATGTCGCTTGGTAATTTTTGCCTTTCAAGCGTCGATATATAATGCCTGAAACCCCGGCGCATACAAAGTTTTTGAAACCCCATTTTTTGGCTTGTTCTTTATATACTGCCTCCTTTTCCCAGCTTTCGTACCTTTATATGGGATCATAATCTCATCTATTAAGTACTGCCCTTCTTCCTCTATTTTCAAACAATTTTATCTGATTTTCTCTATAACAGGGCGTATTTTGTAAAAGCGATCTGAGTTCTCCATGCTATTATTCACAGAGTGAATGTTGCGGCGTATTTGTTGATAACGTTTTAGGGGCATTTCATTGGCTATTAGAGGATATCGGGTTTTTCTTGTCCAGTAATCAGTGTTTGCTGGCATGTGAACTATAACATTTCAATAGCAAGAAAACTTTCTAACTCTTCATTTGTCAACTATAGAGATTTGCCATGTTGTTGAACCGCATATAAGTTTGTGTTGTGAACAATATCGGAAATGATGTCCGGTGAAAAAAAAAACAGTGAAAGTATTCCAATACTGTTTCATTTTGAGTTTTACGAAGCTCATGTACAGCCTATGGCGTAAATAAGTTCTTTTCCAGCTGTAATTTAGTGAAAATTTTCACTAAATTACAGCTGGTTTTCTTAACTTTTTTGACAACTACTGAAGGCTTCTTGCGTTTAGATCTAGTGATTAGAACAGGCAAAGCTTTTGAAGTGCTAGGAACTGGTGACTGCAGAAGTTTTACAGGCGGAGTGGGTAACGATTGAATTGAATTCAATGTGGGTATTGCATCGTAATTATTAGTTGAAGGAGATGGAAAAACATCTTGAAGCGTTGGTGTTAGTGGCACATCATCAATGTTACAGTCAAATACGCTATCGGAGTCATTAGGGTCGTCTTCTAGAATGTTCAGTCTTTCATATGACGAGTCTAACGAAGGTGGGTCGGATCTGAGCTTAGGTGAAGATGGTGGAAGGAAGTGTGATTCGTCTTCAGAACTAGAACTGTCATCGGAACATGCATTTTCTTTCGGGATCAAAGCTAATATCTTATGCGATCGTGTCAGGTTCAAGCATTGCAGAAAAAGAAAAAAAGAACATGCTGTACGACATACAATCCACACCTCAACCGATGTTATTTTATATCAAAACAAATAAAAAAGCCAGTTTGCATTGCTTTATGTCCTTGGCAATGTTCTTTGTGTATACTGAACTTTATTTTGTGTTCTTTACTAAGTACTTGGCAACGGTATTCACGGAGTACACACAAAGTTTCGAAGTCATAAAATGATGATTACGTAATTTACACAATAAATTACGATCGATTGATATTATTTATAATGTCCATAAGCAATATACAGCCCAATAACCACAAGTCCCATTCAAGAAAGTTTAGAAAAACTTAAAAAACTTACCCGTGACGCAGAGACACCAAAAACCGCTTCGAAGACATTTTGGATTATACAGATAATTTTCGATATTACCACATCCTAATATTTTTTCTACCAAATGTACCTATATTTTGGTAGAAAAATTTTTAGGATGTGGTAACATCGAGTATTACAGAGAGAGTATTGCAAGCTAAAAAAAACATAAATGGTATTCTTTTTAAAATTAGCATTACAATTGTTTTTTTCAAAGTTTATGTCTTTGGTGGAGTACACTGCCAATTTAAGACTACCCGTTTAGGAAATACTATAACGTTTTAAAACGGAATTCAACCGTATAAAAGGACTGAAAAATTGTTAATTAATATTAAAACTAAAAAGCTGCAAATAAAATAGTTATTTAAAAAAACCGACTGCTCAACTGAAACGCAAGAAACAAGCACATTTTCATTTTAAAAAGTGACAACAAAATAAAAATAAAAACATTTTATTTATTTATTTATATACACACATGTGCGTACGAACGTACGTAACGTGTGTGTAGGTACGTGTGTGGAGCGTGTCGGGAAACTTTTAGAATAAAGTCCGTTTCATATAATAAAAAGTTCAATAAATGTTCACAAAAGTTTTTGAAAGTTCTTAAAAATTATCAAATTTAAAAGTAAAATAAAAGTAGGTAAAATTATACGCGATGAGCGCGAGTGTCTGTTCCCAACGATGTTATGTTGGAAAAAGCCCAGAGACTTGTCGTTACCGTGGGAAGCGCTACTCATGAAATTTGATGCTTCGCGCTTGTTTGCAAGTGTGCTGAGCTAGCATCTTGGCATCGTAACACAATTAAAAGAGAAAAAAAAATACAGACAAAAGAACACAAAGTTGCTGCTTATTTTATAAGAAATTTCTTCCCGCAAACCTGCAACGAGTCTCGGGGTGTGGATTATTGTAGCCGTGCCCGGTATCTTGTGAACATTTTATTCTTCATGTAGTGTTTGTTTTGGTTTTGTGCATGGTGCACAGTTTTTTTGCTGGTAAAAATTTTATACTTAAATAGCTATTATTTATTTACAAAACTTTTATAAATAAAACTTGAGGTGAAAATTCAAAGAGAATATAATACACTAACAAAGAGAATGTGATACACTTGTACACTAACTACGTGTGATTATTTTTGACAAGCGGGTTGACAGCAGGACCATAGATTATTATTATTATTATGTGTATATTTACCCGTAAAATATTTACTATCAGGTTTTATAAAATTATTATACGACACCGGCATCGTTTCATCTGTTGGCTTGTTTATGCAAATCATTTCTACTGTCGTGTGTTCTTGGAAATTGTATTTAATATAATAGTCACTTCCTATCTCACTGAGGAGTTTTGGTCGAATACTGACTCCGTTAATGAGAACGGCAATACCACCTGTAAAAAACAAGGTTTCTCTGTAGTTTCAGCTGCTACTGTATGCAAATAAGAAAGTAAGCCAAATGTTTAATGTGCTGCATTAAAGTAAATATAAAAAAATTGAGGACATTAATATAGTTAAAAGACAAATCAGAAAAAGCAGTCTAACCTGCGATTCATTACTATTGGGAAGAAATACCATAATAATAGCAAAATCTTTTTTCTATATATATAGTTTACCGGGTTGCCGCTTTAGGTACCTTTCTATATAGAAACATAAGATACGCTGCCCTTGCAGTTGTCTATTGACACCAAGCGTTTGACCACAGGAAATTTTTAAAGTGGAATATTGTGAAACATTCCTTATTAAATGTTCTTATTTCAAAACAGAAAGAAAAAGTTAACAGTTTGTTCTTTTAGTTGCCTTAAAAACTAACGATATGTGGTTGGAAATACAGAAGCCGGCAGTGAGTTCCACACCTTGAATGTGCGCACAATAAATGTAGGTCTGATAGATCGGTAGTGAAAGGGAGATGGAGGGATTAGGTCGTGGAGCTTCTGCACACACTCTCCGAAGTACAATCTGTAGAAGACCGACGCATATTGGGCTCTGAATAATGGGTGTCTTTTTACCCGGTAGGTAGCGACCGTTTATGTTCGCAATTGCGTACCAAGGAACCGCGGGTTAAGGGCCAAAACACAAAACTGCGATGCGACGTCGCATCATAATAATTTACGAGCTTAAACGACGCAACGTAAGGACGTACGAATTTATTTGCATCGCACATTCTTGCGATTTTATGTCACAATTGTTACCGCCGCTTTTAGTCCTCTGTAAAACATCCTTAAATAATAAAAATAGATTCTTGGTCTATTTTCAATGTTTCATAGTTTTGTAAAAGACAGTTTCCATCAGCGTTCATAATGGTTATAATAATGTATTATTTATTATAAACTTTCTTGTACACCATACAATATTTATATGTATGTTTTCAAAAGATAAAACCAGTGTACAAGCGATCTCTTACAGACAACCTTTGAATGGACAGAATGTATAGTATAGTATGTATGTTAGTAGGTACCCAAAATCTTATTTGTTTTTTTATTATATATCTTCTGACCAATAGTAGTAGGGTTTAACACTTTTTAGGATCCACTCCACTTTTTTCAGTGCGATTTCGTGCCCTATTCGATTTCGTGCGAATAGGGCACGAAATCGCACCGAAACAATTCGCTTCGCTGCGTTGCGAATTCACATCGCATCAATATGCAGTTTAGTGGTATGACCCTTAGTCAACAACTCCGTTTTGTAACAATTCCTATGAAAACTCAAGACTGTGCATAGCGTGTATAAACCATAGTGAATTGATTAAATCATAACAATAATTCCTTCATTTATTTAAATGCAATTAAAGGAGCAGGACTTTCCAATATATTTTGTTGTTTTTTTAATGATTTCTTACAATCCGACAAGAGAGCAGTAGGGAAACTAACACTCTTAAAAAGCACATACACAAAACGCGTTCCATATTCCGACCTCGCCGACGAGGCCTATCGCGACGTCCGCGTACTTGTAACGTAAATCCTCCCCGACCTTTGCCAAACGAGCCAGCCCGCGATGCTGAGCCAGTAGCAATAAATAACCCCGTTAATAATTAATTAAATATAATAATTAAATATAAAATTATTTATTATTTAAACTATTAAAAATGCATTACTGAATAATAATATGACCCAGCCTGACCCTTTGCTGCCCTCCACCAACGACACCGCTATGCCGAGGCCCGTACTCCACAGGGAGTGCCCTTAGCGTGCGGTTGTTTAAATGTAAATATTCGTATGTAAGCCCTGGCTGGGGGCCTTTAAATCTAGAGGTCATCACATGATCGTCCGGTTAAGTAGTAACCAGCCTTAGTGTACTGAACTACGAGTGGCCCTATAAAAAAATGGTTTTCTTTGTACTAAGTCATGAAATTCGTGAAATTGGACAAAAGCTTGCTCAAAATCTAGAACTGAGAGAGACCCGGGTATAATTTCTTAGAGGATTATTCACACTATGCATAGTTTTTTATGAAATTAACATCGTGTTAGCTGTATCAAAAATTATTGTGTTAAGTGTGTGCAAGTGAAAGATAGAACGAAATACACTTACTGAACTCATACAGCATAACAAATCTCACCAGAACTTTAGTGTAATTATTTAATCCATTACGAGTACATACAATATAACTGTTATTATGCCTGGAATACAATTTTGTAATCAAACCAATGAACTTTGTTGATGGTAGGTCATCCATGATAGATTTATCTGAAATAACACGAACTATTAACGTTTAAACGTACTTAAAAACAAAAAAAAAAACATTCAGTATGATACAAGTTCTCAGAATCACTGCGACTACAAAGTACATCGTAAATATTATGTCATGTCCCGCTGCAGGGCAAAGGGAGGCCTTTGCCCTGTTCCCTCTTTTCATATTTCGCGATCTAATGCGATATAAGGCCAATTCTCTAGGAATGAGTCCTAATCGTCCCGCCATCTCTTTCTGATCCTGCCGCTGTCGTTTTCTACCAGTTTGGATCATTCAGATGTTATTTTGGCCTATTGGTCCGCTGTACCAGCCCAGTTCCACTTTAGAATAGTGTTAGTGTGGAGTAGAGTGAGTTTCTGATTAATTTTTTTTTGTAGTTAGATTGGCACAACTGATTTTAATTCTGGCGCGGAGTTTGAGATGCATCTATTGTTTAGATTACTGTAAATATTTGGCTTCATAATGAAAGTATCTAGAGAATTCCATCGCCCTTCTGCCTACTTGTACCTATACAAATCCTTAATACGGCCACAACTGGAATACGCAGTACCCATCTGGAATCCTCACTATAAAAAGTATGTTGAGATCATTGAGTTTGTCCAAAAGGTCAATGGATAGGTCTTTATAAATGACATTGAGGTATCTGAAATTTCAACAAAAAAAAAGTTTGTACGAATTCGGGTCAGTAGTTTTTGAACATGTATTACATTTTCTAAAACCGCAAATTATAACTTTGTATTTCATACAAACACTATGAAAAACAAAGTTATTTGGCGTAGTTACTACGGAAACCATGGGTGAGTCTGACTCGCACTTGGCCAATTTTTTTTCAATTTTTTCACTTGTTCACCATAACTTTCTCAAGTCTGATCTGGCAATAACGGCAACAGCAGTGAAACAGCCCGACTCGTGAATGTCCATTCTTCACCATTATCGCTCCATGATAACGCAAAGTTTGGTTGGTGGTGTGACATCCAAATAAATTCACAATTACCACAAAATGGGTTAGGAAGCCAGCGTTTCCAGTGCCACAAGTCCTATAGAACTGTGATAAACTCAAATTTACACAGATTACAAAATTATTCACTATTTTCCCCGCGCTAGTGTTTTAAATAATATTTAAATGATGCCAAAGAAAATACACTGTGTTTTATTGCAACTTTAGATACAGTTGGAAAAGGAGCGAACAGATCCGAAACTTGTTCAGATCAGCAATTCCATACTTTAATATAACTTTGTCATTTAGACAAACGCTATAGAAAACAAAGTTATTTTTCGTTAATCTATACTTGCTACTACAGACTCCTTCGTGGGCTTGTCCGACTCGCACTTGGCCACTTTTTTTGGAATTGACTTTTTTTGGATTAACTTTTCAGATTCTTCTTGTTGACACTACTATTGCGATACATGTTAAAATAATTAATGTGAAAATATTCATTTCGTACATTACGCGTTAATACTACTCCGATACGTGATCATCGTTTATACCACTGGGGGCCAGGCCCCCCTGGACAATATCTCTAGATACGCCCATGACTATGGGATACTCACTGCGTTATCCACAGTTTATATGAGAGATCTAGACAATATTTAAGAAAATATTATAATTTTAACGTTTATATTCCCTAATACTAATAATACCTACACGTTTGTTACTATCCAGTCATTACATCCATAATTTGATATATGGATAATTATTACATACTGTTTGTTCGATCCCAATCCCAGCGCAACGAAACTGGTTTGTCGAACTGTCCACGATTACGTGGAGCCCTACGTAGCTTAGGCTCTTAGGCCTTATTTCAATAGTTATAATACACTTACCCAAGGCTGGATACGGCGGCGCCAACCTGTTCTCAGATCACGTCCGTGGTGTGTGGGTCAGTGTATTTGAGTGTGTAATGTTGTCAAGTGGTGTGGACGCTCACAAATGACGCCGGTCTTCAACAGCGTGGTCCAGACCGTATTGGTAGACCAGATTGCTTGCAGCTATTTCACCAATATTCACGGGCCGGTTCAATCTAACCTCAATTCGGCGTTATTGTTCCAAAACAAAAATTATCCCAGGTTAAACTAAAAAGGGGATTACTCAGTTTAAGATTTATTAGATTACGACCAACTTGTCGATAGCAACTAGGATTCAATCGGATTCGCAATTACACTCAATATTCAATAAAATCAATGTCCCAAGGCGGACTTTTTTCCAACAAGAAGTAAAGTTTTGTCAAGTGTCAAAAATCAATAGACAATTGCTCATGTCAAAAGATGCGTTCGGAAACACGTATCGGGACGCAACACTGTTAAAACTTTGTTTAAGAGCTGTGAATTTTGTAATAAATAAATATTTGACATTTACGATATTATAGCTTAATTTGCCAGTAGACAGAGACATACACATCAGTATCAGTAGACATATACATCAGATCTATATCAAATATATACATATATACATCAAATATATATATATACATCAGAAATTTTTTGTAATAGCTATAACCTGGGAGTCTTTAATTAAGTCAAGAGTGAATAGATGACTTCTAGGCAAGCGTGATTCATCTTCGACCACATCATCGCTTAACATCAGGTGAGATGGTGGTCAAACGCGAGCCTATCAACTATTAAAAAAAAAGACCTATCTGTTGACCTTTTGGACCAACTCAATGATCTCAACATACTTTTTAACCGACTTCTAAAAAAGGAGGAGTTTCTCAATTCGGTTGTTTGTATTTTTTTTTATGTTTATCCACGCATAACTCAATCGCTTGCTAATCGATTTGAAAAATCCTTTTTTTTTTTTGGAAGGGGTATACTTCCCAAATGGTCCCATGAAAATGTTATCGAAATCGGATGAGCCGTTTCTGAAAACCAACAAAAGTCTAAAAAAATCTACATTGACGATCTTTTCGTTTACTCTGCATTGCGTTTTTTGTTCGCGCATAGGTATTTACGTCATTTACGAACCGATTTGGAAAGTCTTTTTTTAACCGACTTCAAAAAAAGAGGAGGTTCTCAGTTCGATCAACGGCTCTGCATAGGGAAAAGCAATATTTTGTAAAAGGTGATAAGTAGTTGACATTTTGGCTTTTGTAACTAAATTAATTACAAACTGACCCACTAAAAAGCGCGAAAATAAAAACTTTTTTGCAAAAAATAAAACCAACTTCCATATCAAAACACTACAAAGCCAAAAATAATTTTTATTTCGGAAGGCGGTGTGAAAAAAAAAGAAAATACAAAACCAATAACACCGACTACCGAAATAAAAAATATTTTTGGCTTTGTAGTGTTTTTATATGGAAGTAGGTTTTATTTTTTGCAAAAAAGTTTTTATTATAGTAAGGATTCCAGATGGGTACTGCGTATTCCAGTTGTAGCCATATTATGGATTTGTATAGGTGCAAGTAGGCAGAAAGGCGATGGAATTCTCTAGATACTCTCATTATGAAGCCAAATATTTACTATAATCTAAACAACTATAATATTATAAATGCGAAAGTTTGTGAGGACAGATGGATGGATAAATGTATGTTCGTTACTCTTTCACGCAAAAACTACTGAACGGATCTGAATGAAATTTGGTAAATAATTAGTTGACATCCTGGAATAACACATAGGTTACAGGGTTGTTATCCCGGAATTCCCACGGGATCGAGATTTACGCGGGAAAATTTTTCCACGCGAACGAAGTCGCGGGCAAAAGCTAATAAACAATTAAAAAAAATCTTACAAGTTACTCAGAGGTGCGTGAACCCCAACATTTCTGTCACAGGAAGACACTGCAAACAGTGCTTTGTTTGTGGTAAATTTTTAACACGCTTCTATTAGGTCGAGCTGTAACACACTATGTAATAAAATCTAAAAATATGAGTTACACGCACTTCTAATTGTTGTCTCATCATGAAACTTGGCAATTATATGTAGATTTGATGACAATATAATATTATGGTACCATCGAGCTGGTCTGAAGATGGAATTGGAAGGTAGCTGCTGGAACCTAGGACTGCCTACTAGTAAACATATCGAATTTGGGCTCATTAGATCTTACATATTCTGTCCATTTCTCCTGATGACGAGAACATTTGTATTCAAGAAATATATAAAACCGATAATTTACTATAAAACAATTTTTAGCCACTTATTTTGAGCTGAAACTGTGCATAAAGAGCCCATATCAGATGTTGTCTTCAGCCTTTATGGATAGAAATGGGGTTTCCGTAGTATAGATAGATTGGCGTGTGAGGCACTTACCGTTTATCATGCCTGCTAAGTTATATTCTATCTCAAGCGGTGCCGCTTGATCGTATTTGTTGAAGAACCTGACATCCACTTCTTCACCTTCTTCGTATTGGTACTCGACTGTGAAATTCATGTCCTTGTCCGACAGGTCTGTGCTAAGTACTGGCTGTATTACATTATTCACCATGATCACCGGATTGGGTTCTATAATAATAATAATATTTTAATAGTTGTTGTATTATAATATTAATAATAGTTGCCCATGCAGCCCGTCCGATGCCTAATTGTTCCAGGAGCATCTTAAATAAGAGTCAGCAGCAATGCTCGATAGTGCCATTGCCTGCCAAGGTTGCGTGAAAGCTTAAACGTGATACCACGTTCCTGGAATACAAGAGCAACTGAGGGGGTGAAAAGAGTGGGTTTATAGTCAGTAGATGTCACACACTCCCTTCCATTTCAACTAGAGAGGTTGGAGAGATTTGGATGATTTTCACTCCAAAAAATAGGGGGTAAGGATATTTCACTGGACTATAAGGCCGCGCTCAGTTTGGACACGAATTTGTATCGTACATATACGATACGATCGTGGTCGTACGAATTGAGTGCGTACACTGAATACGTTTTACTCCGTCAAAAAGGTAGTGGTTGGAGCGCAATGAATAATCTGTATCTTCTAGATAATTCTCTTATAACTCGAAGACTGCGGCGGCGTCTTCGCTGTCGCAGAACCGAATGGGTGCGTGAAATTTATTTAAAAAGAAAAGAATTTGGAGAATTTCATCATATTATTGGAGACTTAAATAATGAACCCATACTGTTTCATGGTTACGTACGTATGAAAATAGAAACTTAAAATATTTTTTTCTACATCCATTTTTACGCACGAACGTGTTTAAAAATACCAACGAGTTCGGATTGTTTTTGGACGTCGGAACTACACGCACGTATACGTACGACTAACTTGCATCCAGTATGTGCGCTCCCATAGTACTTGGAAGGTTAGGATCGTTCGTGTGTGTTCGTACGTATACGCACGAGTAAAATTCGTACGAAAACGCGTCCAAACTGAGCGCGGCCTTAGACAAACGGTGATGCGCCATCGTTACATATTGGACATCCCATGCACAAAACGTTTTGGGAATACTTTCATTATGCGTACAATTAAGGAGTGAAATTCCTTACAGCAGTCTGGATTTCCTGATAGCTATAGCCTGGAGGTCTTTAAGTCAAGAATATGTTACTACTAGGCAAGTGTGATTCATGTTCGATCACATCATCGCATATCTCGCGAAAGTTGATATGTCCGTCAAATGCACAGCACATGAAAACAATGTAATGCAGGTTTTGGTATTACTATGTTTACCCTTTACTAATGAATCCCGGTTACGTGTCTAGGTAGGTCAAATCTATTCCAAGATTCATAGCAGCACTTGAACACAACTGTAATCAGTGGACTGATGCCGATTTGCCTGCTGAAGAACCGAATGAGCTGTGGAAAAGGTCCAAAACCATAACGGAGCGCGCAATCAGAGAATCTAGATCACCAACAACCACTCGTAAACGACAACACTTGATGAGTGACAGTACTCTGCTACTAGTGGAAGAAAGATATTGCATAAGAGTCTTCAATAATCTGTCTGCTAAAAGATAAAAGCTGCTTGTAGACGTGATTTCAGCACTATGTTGCGAAATGTATGTGAGGAAGTGAAGAAGCATGCTGACAAGTACGGGACAAGAGACCTCATGGGCCATAGAAAACTGTATTGGTGTGCTGGTTACTGAAATACAGGGAATGACAGAAACATGAAAGGCCATCAAGAATTGTTCTAAGATCTCATGAAACTTTGAACCAAATGAGCCACCGAGAGCAAATTTCGAGTCAGATATTCTCAAAGATGAAGTCAGAGCTGCAATCGAACACCTAGAAACTGGAAAAGCTACGGGAATAGATGCGATGCCGATAGAAATTATCGAGGCAGCCGGAGAACATGGCGTTTTAATGATGCATACTTTATGCTATACAATCTGGCAGCTAGGAAGAAGACCAAAAGAATGGGCTCACACCGTATTCATCCCATTACATAAAAAAGGCTCCACAAAGATGTGCAGTAATTACCGACTGTACCGATGTGGTGCTGGAGGAAGATGCTTGGAATATCGTGTACAGAATTCTGCACGAACGTGTCCATACTTCAGGAGCTCAGCATCACGCAGCGTATGTCGGCCGTAGTACAGTCGCGTGTACTGCAGTACTTTGGTTACGTCTCTAGGCGGGGGAACGACTCCATAAAGCGGCTAGTCGTTCAAGGAAAGGTGGAAGGAACCAGGTCGCGTGGCAGGTCACCAATGCGCTGGAATGACTAGGTGAAATCAGCACTGGGAAGCAGCTTATCTGAGTGCGCCAAGCACTCTGCCAACAGGGACATATGGCGGGAGATCTTGCGGAGAGCTGTTTCCGCCCCTACGACCAACCCGGAAGCCTCGACTCTGTCAAGAGCGAAGCGACAAAGAAGAAGAATTACCGACTTATTGCTTTAATATCATATGCAAGTAAAATTATGCTGCACATCCTAAACGAGCGGCTTAAAACATTCTTAACCAAGGTAAATCGTTCCCGAACAAGCTGGTATTGTAAAAAGTTAAGGAACCCGAGAGCAAATCTTTTCGCCAAATAATTGAAAAATCTCAAGAATTCAATAAACCCACTTATATTTGTTTTGTCTGCTCGAAATGGGAACACTGAAACATCTTGTGCACCTGCTCAGACAACTTTACGAAGGTGGAACAGTTTCAGTAAAAGCAGATGAAGTAATGTTTTGTGAATACTACCCCTGTGCAGGTGTTCGTCAAGTGTCCATTATATCACCGCTCCTCCTCCGAAATCCTCCAAATTTAATATATACACTGAGATGATCATGAGAATTGCATTGGAAGACTGGCCAGATGTGATTACAATCAGCAGG
Source organism: Tholera decimalis (assembly GCA_943138885.2). Taxonomy (NCBI): domain Eukaryota; kingdom Metazoa; phylum Arthropoda; class Insecta; order Lepidoptera; family Noctuidae; genus Tholera; species Tholera decimalis. Next base: position 10,267,268 of record OW964576.2, read on the forward strand.
AAAGTGATCTCCAATGTACGCTATGCGGATGATACAACCTTATTTGCAACCAGTATTGAGCATATGGAGAATCTGCTGGGGAAGATGGATAGTGTCAGCCTTCAGTTCAGATTAAAAATAAATCGCACCATGACAAAAATGATGATTGTAGATCGTGCTGAGAATAACTCGCCATTAGTCACATATATAGCTAATTGCGAGGTAGTGCAACCATACATTTATCTTGGAGCTCTGATATCGAATACTGGCTGGCTGCACAGACGAAATTAAGTGACGCATGACTATCACCTAGAGCGCTATAGACAAACTCCAAAAATATGGCTTAACAAAAACTTTACTACAGCCACTAAAATCTGGGTTGTCAGAGCTTTGGCGTTTCCCACACTTTGGAGACATGGACACTGCGAAAAAGTGACGTAAAAAGAAGTCTATTCTTTTTACGTCACTTTGCGCATCTAGCGCTAGAGATGTGGTGTTAGAGGAGACTGCTGGGGTGTCGTGGAATGAATTCCGAACAAACGTGTCCATCCTGAGCGAACTAAGCATCCAACAACGCCTATCGTGCACAGTCAAAAAACGCATGCACACTTTCTTTTTGTCACATTTCTCGGCACGGTAACGACTTCCTTGAACGCCTGGTTGTGCAGGGCAAGGTTGAGGGCACCAGAGCACGTGGGCGATCTCCGATGAGATGGACAGATCAGGTTAAAGCAGCCATTGGCAACACCATGTGCGAGTGCTGCAGGAATGCTTATGTCAGAGAAGAATGGCACAAATATACCACGTGACGACCACGAACACTCTGTAAAAATGAAGCGGCTGAGAAGAAGTCTAGGTAAAGCTTTTAAGCAAGCAGAAGTTGGCAGCTAAGTCAACAGGCCTTTATCTTGGATATAACATATTCGCTTCTATGTAAATTGAGACAAACAGGAAAAACTGTCATGAATTTTCAAGAATAAATTATTATGTGGCTTGATTTAACTAATAATAACATATTTATTTACCTTACAATATTTATATGGATATAAAAAATTTAAACTAGTGTACAATGGGCGGTCTTATCGCACAAGGCGATCTCTTACAGACAACAAAATTATGTGATTGGCCTAAAGTTTCCTAGAAATTCGCATCGGGACTGCAACAGGTTTTTTTTTTAAATAATTTATTTCATAGTGCGTGTAGAAAGTATGGCAGATAGGGCTTCACTGATTGCACTTACAATAAGGAACATGGAAGACAAAAATATATATTTTTTATTGAATAATAGGGCCGCGTTTGATCACCGTCTCACCTAATGGTAAGTGATGACTAGGTTCTAAATAGAGCACGCTTACTTATAAAAGTAACTCTTTCCTTAAATACACTCAGATTATAGATATCAGGAAACACAGTCTCCGGTAGGGAATTCGACTCCATAGCCGTACGCACAATTAAAGTATTCCCAAAACGTTTTGTGCGTATGGGTGGGATGTCCAACATATAACGATAGCGAATCGCAGTTTGTCTTGTTGTCCGATGATGTAACGAGCTTGGTGGAATTAGATTATGCAACCAGTTTACCATAAAATATACATAAACAATTTTCAACGATATAATTGACGTGAGGATGACTTTTGCCTGTCCCTAATGCATTCAGAAGCTTCTCAGAAGGAGGTGACTGCTTCCCTTTCTTCTTTCAGACTCGTACTACTAAAACCACACGATATTTTATATTATATTATTATATTATCTTTGGCCGGGGTGCTGAAGTGCTTGGGAATATTATCACAATCACTTGACCAGAGAACCCGCATGGATTCATATGGATTCCACCATGCTATGACATGATCTCGGGACACTATTTTTACTGTTCAGCAAACAAACTCTCCGAGGCAAGCCAGACACTAAGGTGGCCGAAGATTATTCTGCGCGCTCTGGCTGCCAGTATACCTACTGTAGGGATAATTAACTCCCCTTTTCAAAGCTTCTTCTGCGATCACCTCCCCACCGAAGGAACTATATAGACTTACCTATTATCTTGTCCCACTTAATAGTTTCATGTCGACATGCATCAGCTTTAAGCAATGTAATCACCAAAAATATACACGAACTCCACATTTTGCAAGTTTCAATAATATTATTATAATAAATATACGTTTAAATACTAGTGTATACGTTTTTAGAATAAACTTCCTTGCCATTTACAAGAACTAAACAATAGTAAATTCAAATTAGTCATTAAATATAAACTGTGCCAGAAAGCTTTTTTGCAGTTCGATAATATATTGAGGCCCTTAAAGGGCTAATTATTTACAGGGCCCATTAGTGATGTATACGATTATATTTTCTTTTATTTTATATTTTTTCTCTATTATTATAATAATTTACATTCTTATTACCTACTTTTTAAATACCGTAAAACGTGGCAACTTGACCATATTTCATAACAAAAAACAAATTATTTTTTTAACCATAAGACGCATAGAAACTAAAACTATTTGTTTATAATTATAATACATTTGGCTCACTTTACCGTAATCGTCAAGATATAAAACCACTTATTTTAACCTGTAGAAAAGAATAAACAACATGGGTAAACATGCCAAATTTTTGGCAACTTTACCTACGCACCGTATTCATCATGTATTGCATATTAAAGAGTAGTTGAGGTAAAGATGGCCTAAATTACGATTACTACTTTTAAAAATGAAAAGAATATGTGGAAATCAATAACGATAACGGCAACACAGACAGTAGGTAAAGTTGCCATGGGGTTCATTGTAATCTACATACAAATAATTTGTAACGCTCAGGGTTGTCAAAAAACAAAGTGTTTTTATGAAATACAGTAATACCCCGCTTTACGCGAGGGATACGTTCCGGAAAAAATCGCGTTAACTGAAATTCGCGTATATCGAGGTTTATGATTAAACATAGTCAAAATTTAAAACAAAACAAAATATGAATCATTTTAATCAATCACTTTAATTCTAAGATCACTTTATGCAATACATCGTATGTATTGCATAAAGTGATCATAATTATGTTTTACGGAAAAATACATCTATTGTCTTTGGGTAGCGTTTTTTTTTTTACGTTCTTGTAAAATACGTTCATAACACCCAACACTGTTTTTAATTGTTTGACACACGGTCAAGACACGGTCATCATTATTGTCTATACTCTGCAATATGTCCAAACCTGAATAAATTTTTGAAAGAGTATTTTGTCTTCCCCCTGAAGATAAAACTTTCTCTTCTACTTGTTCTTCCACATCATAGATAGGATTATTCTGTAACTCGATCAGATCTTCATTGCTGAGAGGATCGTCGTGCGTTGCTACAAGTTCTACGAGATATTCTACCGCGACATCTTCAAGTTCAGACCCCTTAATCATTACAGCCAATGTCTTCAAGCACTTGTTTCTGCATCTGGACAATTGTTCTAGGTGATTCCACTATATCTGGCCAAAGATCACGCCGCACCCCGTTCATACAACTCTTTTTAACTTCCTTCTAAGCCTCTTCTATGTTGTGAATAGTTTTCATAATGTTGTATGACTTCCACCAGTCTCGCATAGACTGTCTTCCTTCCCTATCAGTTTCATGAATTAGTTGGCTAAAAGTGCGGCGATGGTAATAAGCTTTAAAGTTTGCTATTGCTCCCTGGTCCATAGTTTGTAATATTGACGTAGTGTTTGGTGGAAGGAACTTCACGTACACTTTTAAGTATCTGGGCATATCAAGTGAGGTTAGATGTCCTGGGGCATTGTCTAAGAGTAATATAATTTTATGTTCAAGCCCATTTCTGTCACTGATTTGACTGAGTTTTCTGCGGTTTCGTTTTATGGGGGCCATTTTGGCTCTGAAACAAAAGGTATTAAATAAAACTAAAGCTCACATGCGCGCAAACCCAATATAACTTATCATCCAGGATATTCACTATTATGCTGTGAAATTTAGGTATTCGAAAATGGTTACATACACACAAACAAGATATAAACACTCATGCTTGATTTAGTGCCAACCCTAGCTGCCGGTAAAGTTGCCACAAAGCAGTCAGTGGTAACTTTACCTAACCTCAACCAACATTACCTAAGCAGTTTTTTTCAATAAATTAAAGAAAATGCAATTGCTGACATTACAACAGTAATCCCAACCGTAATATACATACAATATCAAAATTTCACTTACCTGTGTAAATAGTTAGGGCTCTGTGAGCACAATTTAGCAACAATTTACTCCTAGCACGTTTTCACACAGTACCGTAAAACGTGGCAACTTTACCGAACCCTCGGTAACATTACCATACTATAGGTATTCGGTATAAACTCATTTATCTCAAAAATCTGCCTACTAGAAATCTATTTTGTAATAGTAGTATTTTTTAGACATTAAAAGGCAACATTTATCATATTTTGCGTAGAGGCAGAACTGCTGTTATGTCAGTAATGACTGTCACAGTGTAAAATCCATGCGTCTTTCTGACGTAATTTGAGCAGACGGTGGCTATACATGTTGGCAACACCACGTGAAGCTATCGTGAGTGGAGCTGTGGCGGGAAACGAAGAGGTTACGCCGATCGACAAAGCGCGATCACCGTCTCTCTTTAGCCTGCGCTCTCGACGGGTATGGTTGAGTCACGGTAATATTATCATCCCCGAGGTGACGCAAGCAGAGATGAGAACGGCCGTGTCGCGACTCCGGGCTAAGAACACAGCGCCCGGACCCGACGGAGTGCCTGGTCGAGCTCTCGTCCTAGCTCTGAAGGAGCTAGAGCCCCAGCTGAGGAGGCTTCTCACGTCATGCCTCGAGCAGGGTCAGTTTCCCAGTGTGTGGAATGAGGGGAGGCTGGTCCTCCTCAGGAAAGAGGGTCGCCCCACGGACTCGCCGTCCGCGTATCGGCCCATAGTGCTGCTTGACAAGGCGGGCAAACTTTTTGAGCGTATCATCGCAGATCGCCTCGTCAGCTACTTGTGCAGGGAGGGGCCGAACCTGGACGACAACCAATTCGGTTTTCGTCGGGGGCGCTCCACCATAGACGCCATCATGCGCGTGAGGGCCCTGGCGGAGGAGACGGTGTCCCGGGGTGGGGTGGTGGTGGCGGTATCTTTAGACATCTCCAACGCATTCAACACCCTACCCTGGAGTTGTATTCGGGAGGCCTTGAAATACCATTGCGTGCCTCCCTACCTCCGCCGTACAGTAGGGGCTTACCTGGAGGGTAGATGCGTCACCTATCGGGGACGTGACTGTGCTGGTCGGCACCTCACGTCGTGCGGTGTTCCGCAAGGATCGGTTTTGGGACCGCCCCTGTGGAACATCGGCTACGACTGGGTGCTGAGAGGCGAACTCCCGCCGGGCGCCGACGTGACGTGTTATGCGGATGACACGCTCATAACTGCCCGGGGGAGCTCGCACAGGGAAGCAACGTTGTAAGCCACGGCTGCGGTGTCACAGGTGGTGAACCGCATCCGGCACCTGGGCCTGGAGGTGGCCCTAAATAAGTCGGAGGCCATGGTGTTTCATGGCCCTCGACGGGCGCCGCCGCCGGGATCACACATCGTGGTCAGCGGGACCCGGATAGCTGTCGAGTCCACCATGAAGTATCTGGGATTGATGCTCGACAGCCGATGGGAATTCGGGCCCCACTTCCGGCGGCTGGTGCCCAAGTTGATGGGCGCAGCGGGCGCGCTTTCAACGTTGCTTCCCAACTTGGGGGGCCCGAGCGCCGCCTGTAGGCGGTTGTACGTGGGAATCGTGCGGTCCATGGCCCTGTATGCGGCCCCTGTGTGGGCGCTGGACATGACGGCCGGCACTCTCGTCATTCTGCGCAAACCGCAGAGGGTGATGGCCGTCAGAGTCGTCCGCGGGTACCGCACGATTTCCTACGAGGCGGCTTGCGTCCTGGCCGGATCCCCGCCCTGGGACCTAGAGGCGAAAGTACTCGCGTCGTTGTATCGATGGCGCGAGGAAGAGCGGGCACGGGGCTCGAGGCCGGTGCAGCGGCAGATCGCGCTGCGCCGAGAGGAGCTCCGTCAGGTCTTGGTCGCGGAATGGCGGCAGAGGCTTCTGCGCCCTACCGCCGGCCTCCCTACCGTCGAGGCGATCCGGCCAGTACTCGACGGCTGGCTCGGGAGAAGGCACGGCTCCCTTTCGTTTAGAGTGACACAGGTGCTGTCGGGGCACGGCTGCTTCGGCAAGTACCTGTGCCGCATAGACAGAGAACCGGACGCTCGGTGCCACCACTGCGTCCACTGCGGGGAGGACACGGCGCAACACACGCTCGCCGAGTGTGTAGCTTGGGAGGAGCAGCGCCGTGTCCTCACAAATGAAGTAGGAGGCGATCTGTCGCTGCCGGCCGTAGTGCAGAGTATGGTCGGCAGCCCAGAGTCGTGGGACGCGGCGGTGTCTTTCTGCGAGGACGTGATGTCGCAGAAGGAAACTGCGGAAAGGAAGAGGGAGATCTCCACTCCCTTCCCTGGCCGCAGAAGGCGCACCGGGCGCAGGGGAAGGGCGGATAACGCCCTTTTCCAGCCCCCATGAATGGGTCCAGGGGCGAGGGACTTGGGGAAGTCCCCCGCCCCCTATTCGATGGACCCGAGTCGCAGGCGCGCGCGGGTGTCTGCGCGCGCCTCTGAGGCGATGCACGGGGTAGTTCAACACCTCACTACCCCGTGCAGGAGGTGAGGCCGGGACAGATCCGGCCAGCACTAGTGCGGGGCTGCGGAAGAATTAGGTTTCCCGCGGCCCCCCGCGCACGTGTGAGGAGAATCTATAAAAAAAAAACAAAAAAAAAACGGTAATATTATCATACAGTATTGTAACTCGGCCGTATCTTAGAAATAAATGCCTACAGCCTCGCGGTACGTAAACATGCGATAGGGCTGTCCGCCTCCAGCATTTTAATCACATTTGCCTACTTTGCGCTTCCATTTAGTTTTGTGATTGTAAATATACTATTTTTATATAAACAAATAAAATAGTTTGTGAATTGAATAGGAAGTGTTCAATAAAAATGCGTGTTGTTTTTTGATTGGTAGATTTGATTATTAAAATATCATGTTTATATATTTTTCTAGTATTATTCATACACACAGTACAATAAACAACTATTATCATTGTCCAAATTGTTTAGCGTTTTAAATATATATTCTTACAGTCCACTAGAGATGTAAATTGAAAAAAAACAAAATGTTTTTTTTCACAATCTTGAAAAAAAACATGAAAAAAATCTTGGCACCGTTGTTTTTTTTCTACATTTGGTTTTTTTTCAGAAAAAGTGAAATTCTATAACTAAAGTGGAATAAGACACTAAATTTGATTGTTTTGTTTTTATTCAAGTCAAATAATGTTTAAATCAATGGGTAACTATTATTATGAACTTAAAAAATACTTAATGTGTTACAATCATCTGTATCAGTATCAGTAGCTACGGCTACGCTTGTTTTATCAGCTTCGAAATAATGTTCTGTGTCTGTATTTGTTTCATCTGATTCTGAATCAACGACTATACTATATCAGGGACTTTATTACATTCTGCTTGTGTTAATATTGTTGATGATTGTACTGATTGCACAATGTACATTTTGCTAGCCCTGTCATTTGTCAGTCTATTACGTTTCTTGGTATGAATGTCGCTAATTCGCTGTACGTACTAAATGTTTCTGCAGTCTGCACGCAAATCAACCAAAACATAAACCAAACGAGGATTAGGGAAATCCCGTCCGTAAATGTAGTTTACACTTAGTGTTGCCAATTATGTTAAAAACAAATGGTATTTTCTTATTGAACAAAAAAAAAATAATATCAACTCACATACGCAAACCGCCTTACCATATCTTTATTTTCCTACTCATGAAAAAAACCTACTCCAGAAAAAAAACTGTTTCTTTTCATGTTTTTTTAAACGTTTTTTTTCATCTCAGAAAAAAAACCGTTTTTTTACAACTCTACAGTCCACTAATCTAATGAGTCGCAAATAAACCTGCAAGCGAACTACACGTCGTTTTCTTTAAAAAGTCCCGGTAAACCAAAGTGAACCTTAACCTAATGAACATTTGGTCCGTAATCGAACCGGATAGTGCTAATGAGTATTAAGCCCGCCCCCTAGTGAGAACAATAGATTTTACCTGAGTGCGATAAGAGGTCGACCGGTGACAATATTGCTAATGTGTTATGTGCAAGATTATTTAAAATACGAGTTATTACGTTGAAATTGATAGACTAAAAACTGTTACTTGTTTACGAGGTGTATGTGACTTTTTGAGAAAAACATAATAACAGTACATTGAGTGAGTGTTTAAAGAGATTAAAGTTAACAATCTGTTATTTGGTGAGAACTTATTACCTAAAACAAGTGACTATTTCGAGTTGTGTTTGCTGGAAAACACGTGCAGCGGTGTTTATTTGTTACCAAAATGGAGACACTTCTTACAATACAAGATGAGTTGTACGACAATTTGAGGAAAGCTGAGAGAAATTATAAGAAGACTCCGAAAGATAGACTTAAACGTATGTACTTAGAAACGAGATTGGAAGTGCTAGAACAACTATATCAGGATTTTAAAGATGGACACAAGGAGATTGTTGCAAAAGCGAAGAATAAGGAGGCAGCTTATTTTACTGAGGAGAAATATGAGATTTTTGAGGAGTTATATATGCAGTATAAATCAAGTTTGAGAGAATCTTTGCAACAGTTTGTGCCATCGGTTATTGAGTTACCTAGTCCAGTTGTCACGAACAGCGCGACCAATAATTATGGTGATGTAAAACTACCTCGCATACAATTACCTACATTTGGGGGTAAATACGAAGAATGGCAAACGTTTTATGATATGTTTTCCTCATTAATACACACTAATAAGAGTATTTCATTAGTGCAGAAATTGCATTATCTTAAGTGCAATTTGAGTGGAGAAGCGTTAAACCTACTTAGTAATTTTTCGACGACTGAAGCAAATTATGAGGAAGCATGGAAGCAATTAGTTCGGCGTTATAATAACAAGCGTTATAACTGTAATGCTATTATGAGAACATTATTTGGTACAAAGAAAATAGTGAATGAGTCAGCCGACGCAATTAGGAGTTTATTGGATACAACATCAGCTTGTCTTAACTCTTTGGAGAACTTGGGCATTAGTACCGACACGTGGGACGCAATCATCATACATCTCGTTACATCTAAACTGGATACGGAATCACTTAGACAATGGGAGCAGAATGTAAATATGGTTTGTGATGACTTGCCCACATGGACACAATTAAAAGTTTACTTAGAGTACCGATTCAGATCTTTGAAAATGATTAATACCAACGAGAACCGTGACACACATCATACTAAGCCTAAATCAAAATCATTTCACGCATCAGTTGAGAAAGACGAAAAGTCTAAGGCTAAACTTGAGTGCCCTATGTGTAAGGAACAGCATTATCTCAACCAGTGCAAGCGTTTTAGCCTTATGACAGCTAAAGAGAGACAAGACTTCGTACAAACGAGTAAACTATGTTTTAATTGTCTAGCACCTACTCATGCGGCAATTAAGTGCCGTCAAGCGTTTAGTTGCAAGAGATGTGGCAGGAGGCATCACACGATGCTACACTTTGAGCGAGAGAATCGGGAGCCAACCAGTAGCCAGGAGCCGGCAACCACAGTGAGTGAACCACAGGCGAGTTCAACACGAGGTGACACACTAGTGACTGCTACATTTTCTAGAGGCGAGCTGCAATCCAACAGCGTGCTACTTGCGACGGCTACGGTTAAGGTATTCCATTCTGACGGTTTTAAACAAATAATTCGTGCTTTGCTAGACCAAGGGTCACAGGCATCTTTTGTATCTGAGTCAACCGTGCAATTACTAGGTCTTGTACGCAAACCAGTTAGTGGTTGAGTGTCAGGGCTGGGAGATGGCCGTATGAGAATTAAACACACGGTTTCACTTCGCCTGGAATTACGTCATAATCCAGCTAGTTACATCTTAGTTAACGCTTATGTATTACATTCTTTAACGTCATTACTTCCTTCAACAAATGTGAGCTCTCCAAATTGGGTAGAAATTGACCACCTTCCTTTAGCTGATCCTACATACACGACGCCAGGCAAAATAGATATTTTGTTAGGTGCAGAGATTTATAGCGAAATATTACTTGATGGGGTTTTGAAACATCCTAATTGTAATTTAATAGCTCAAAATACAGTGTTTGGATGGATTTTGTCAGGAAGAATGTCAAGAGGAACTCGATTAAAAGATAATCTCATTAGTATGCACGTACAAATGAAAGAAGATGAGTTACTTAAGAGGTTTTGGGAGATGGAGAATGAGCCTAATTTAATAAAGAAAGAAATGACTAATAGCGAGAAAGTATGTGAAGATTTATTTGATTCAACTACAGTAAGAGATAATGAAGGGCGATTCATAGTGAGATTACCTTTTACGACGGACGATCCAAAGTGTCAATACGGTAATACAGATAAATAAATAGCAATTAAGAGGTTAGAGTATTTAGAGAGAAACCTATCGAAAGATTCTAAGTTGAGAGAAGAATATAATAACTTTATGAGTGAGTATTTGAGTATGAACCATATGAGAATGGTGTCTGAGAGTGAGTTGCAAAATTCTAAGGCTGTCTATCTTCCTCACCATGCGGTGGTGAGAAAAGACAAAGACACCACAAAGGTGAGGGTCGTTTTTGGCGCCTCGAGCCAAGGTGACAACAGTGTGTCACTCAATGATAAGCTTCTTGTTGAACCGAGATTACAACAAGATTTGAGGAATATTTTCAGGAGACGGCGTAAGCATAAGGTCTGTATCGTAGCCGATATTGTGAAAATGTATCGGATGGTTAGAGTGGCAAATGAGGATACATATTTCCAGAGAATTGTCTGGAGATTTGATCCTTTGGAGCCTACACAACGTTACAAATTTTTGCGTTTAACGTTTGGTACAGCATGCGCGCCATATCTAGCTGTCAAAGTTGTATATAGACTTGCCGGGCTAGAAGTGGACACGTATCCATTAGCTGCGAGAATAACAAAACAATGCTATTATATGGAGTACTTAATGACCGGTTGTGACACGGTTAATGAGGTCATACAAAAGTATGAAGAGCTGAATGAGTTAATGAGTGGTGGTTTTGAGTTACATAAATGGAATAGTAATAATGAGGAGTTTTTAAAGCAGATTGGGAAGACTAAACTGAGTGAAAGACAACCTATTACATTTAATAATTTAATTAAAGTCTTAGGATTTAGCTGGAATAGAAAAAAAGATAATTTTGGGTACCTGTTAAATTTAACTGAACCAAAAGATTTAGTCACTAAACGACAATTATTATCTGAAGTCGCGAGGTTATATGACCCTTTAGGCTGGATTGCCCCAGTGGTAGTGAATGCTAAGATTTTAATTCAGAAACTGTGGAAATCTGGTCTTGAGTGGGATGAGTGTTTGATGGATGAATTACTTTGTGAGTGGCTCAAATACAGGCTAGAGTTTATTGATTTAAAATGTCTCAAAATACCCAGGTGGGTCAATTTTACACAGGATTGCAAGAGAGAGTTGCACGTATTTTCTGATTCTTCAAAATCAGCCTTTACGGCAGCTGTTTATTTACGAGTAATTGACAGTTCAAATAGAGTGTATGTGCATTTGCTGACCGCAAAGACCCGAGTTTCCCCAATCGTAAAAGAATTTTCTATTCCCCGTCTTGAATTGTGTGAAGAGTACGAGGATATTTTTTGGTCAAAATATTCATCTTTAAATAAGCTACTAAAAATTGTACCATATTGCAAATGCGTTTTAAATAATAAATTAAAGAAAGATAACAGACTTAAACTAATTGAATATTTTAATCCAATTGAAATGAACGAGAGTTTATCTAAAAGTGTATAAAAAGTGAGTTTTCTTTGGAAATAAAACAGATGAGTCGAGGATGTGTGCCTAAAAAGAGTAAGTTAAGATATCTTTGTCTAAGAGTGAGTGGACGAATGGAAAAATCGGATGTGTGCTATGACACCAAAAACCCAATTATTATGCCCGCTCATCATCATTTGACTAAGGTTATAGTTGCGGATGCCCATGCAAAAACATTGCATGGCGGTCCACAGGCTATGTTAGGTTTTCTTAAAACAAAATACTGGATATTAGGTGCTAGGGAACTTGTCAAAAATATTTCAGAGAGTGCACTATTTGTTTAAGATATTTCACTAAGAAGACTACAGCTCTAATGGGCTTGCTTCTAGAGGCAAGGTTAAAGCCCAGTAAGCTCTACCCCTGACACCAGGTCACTTCTTGGTGGGAGAACCATTGTTAAATATTGCAGATGAGGATTACTCTAATTGTAATGTAGTTGGTATAGATAGATGGCGATTAACGCAAAAAATTGTAACAGATTTTTGGAATAGATGGTATAAGGAATATCTAGTTAATTTAAATCAAATGTATAAATGGAACACTAAACGTAATGAGCCAGAATTAGGTGATGTTGTTGTTTTAAAAAGACGATAATATGCCGCCAGCTAAGTGGTTACTAGGTAAAATTACTAAAATATATCCTGGACCAGATAATGTTACTCGTGTCGTGTCTGTTAAGTGTAAAACAGGAGAATTTAAGCGTCCAGTTGTCGCGAAGGGTCGCGATTATTAAATAAACCCAACAATATTGTATAGAGCAACACTTGTTACCAACCACAAACAAATTTGGTAAGTGGCAACACTCTTTTTGCCCGGCACGTTTTGCAACCGACATACTGTTCTTAAAGTTTCAATCAAAGTGTAAAATTGCAATGTGTGTGATCTTCGCCTGCCAGCCAGCAATAACACGACAGCTAAGTATCTAGATTATAAGCCAATATTATTCCGCATTGAACTCGCGTATTGAGTTATGGATTGAGTAAATTAAAAGCGATAGGAAATGGTGGATGCCGCGAAACTCTTATGAGCTGATGAGCAAACATGATTTCCATCGTATAGACGTAATGTGCCGATAGTTTCGATTGTTTGTATCATAATGTGTGCAATCTAATATAATGCAATCAACAGAGTCCTTGGTTTGGGTAATAAAATACAAGTACCTACCTATATCAATATCAATAGGGTGACCGAAGGGTGCTCCCTATTCTCACGACTCCCAATATCGTAAGCATACAATCCTAAGAGCTCTTTAGGGGCTCACCTGTGTGTGGTGGGTTGGCCAATCTTCTCACAAGGTATCAAGTATGTTTGGGTAGACAGTAAATCATGTTCGTGGAGCATGATAGTTACGTCCATAGGACAAGAGGCAACAGCCTGTCAAGATTGTTAAAGTAAATCATGTTCGTGGAGCATGATAGTTACGTCCATAGGGCAAGAGGCAACAGCCTGTCAAGATTGTTTAAGTGAACAAGCTCACTAAGGTTCACATTGTATATCTGTTGAGATAAACATAATAATACACCAAGCAATAAGTATGTGATTGCACTCATAGTGATTTAATAGAGTCCGTATTGATGTACTAAAATTCATGTTAATAATATAATTATGTACCTTCATACCATTCGGTGGTACTTAGTAGTCCAACAGTGTAATCATGGACTTTCTTTCCACAACAGGAGTGACCTATTCGTGGAGGGAGGTGATGAGTTCTGTGTGGCTGAGCAAAGACATCTACATCATTCAGGTGAGACAGTTGACCAGCAGTTGACCAACAGTTGACCAACAGTTGACCAGCAGTTGACCAGTAGTTGACAAACAGATTACAATAGAATAAAACTACAAGGGACCCGTTACTATGCATTTATCTCTTTATTATCAGATACTCTCCCCATAGAATCAAAGCGAAGCAGATTATTCATAATTAGTATAACTATTACATTCTCCAATTCGTGTCAAAGAATCTAGGCAATGCTAGCCTCCTTTTGTAGGGAGTCATACAGATACCATAATCTTACTTGTCGGAAGGTCATGAGTAGAACCGACGCGACAAAGATGGTGGAGACGCTGGGATATTCATCAAAGTTGGTGGAAATGCCCTGGGATCTTCATCAAAGTTTGGTGAAGATAAGATGAGACCTTTACATATCCATAGTTATACAAAAAATTTTTTAGTACAAAAATCAAATAAGACAAAGTTTAGTGTAGATTGATTAACCTAAACTAACCGACTAAACTGAACTTAATGAACAAAACTTATCTGATATACCTATGGCTAAAGAGAGTGTATTGGGAACCTACTTTAGATTATAATATGTAATTGTCAACTGTCTTACTGAATGGTAAGGATGTCTTTAAAATTAAATATACAAAAAAAAAAAAGAACACAGTTCACTTTATTTACTTGTTTGTGTGACCCTGTGACCTTAACTATAAGTTATAACTCTAGTGTGTAAAACATGATTTTAACTAGATCTTGGGCAGTGAACATTAATCCAACAAAGTTACTACTGTTAAGTCAGTGATAACGAATAAAATCAAGACAATTTAAAAATTCCGCGCCAAGACAATTTAAATTCCGCGCCTAAATGTAATATGGACGATGCGCGCATGCGCTATAACAGCGACGCGACGCCATAATGACGCTAGTGTGTTTGAATTTGCAATTTCTTGCATCATTCAGGTGGTCCTGGTTAACAGACACTGCAAAACTCTGTGAATTGGATAAACAGTGGAAATAATTGTAATTCCGTACAAAATTACATTAATAAAAGGTGAAATTAACTCATATCATCAGGTAAGAATGACGATATGTTGTTCAAAACTATCTAACTAATCTTTTCGACAAAGTTATTTGCCGGTAACCTATAATTTACATCTTGACAAACCCTTATTTATTTGGTCTGAGGACAAACCATTGTAAAACCTAAAACGAACAAAATGTACTTATTGTCGAAATGATACATATATGCAATACGTGTTTCAATTAGCCAAGTTAGCATTGCAGCGCTTGTTGTTCCATAATTAATCTCCCTATCGTTTAATAGGAACACAAACATTCAATAAAGGAAACACTTGGGTACTTACGACATCTTAAAGAGTGTACAAATACAAGGAGATACACAACACACCTACCAACTGATAGTTGAGTCCAAAGTTCAGGTATGTAAAAGTGTGATAAAATACCACGTTATTTCAAATACATGAACGACAAGTCACTTAAGAAAACCCAAAATACCAACATTGAGTTGTAATGTACTATACATACTACATTTTAACTCAATGAATATCAATTGGAATCTAGTAGTGAAGATTTGTTATAATTACCATTTAATTTACCAGAGACCCTGTCACTATCACCATATTAAATCAGAATAAATCACAACACATGAGTACATAGTTATAGTATATAATAATATTACCATTCCGAGTCACAAGTTTCATATGGTGACAATATCTAGTGAGTCGAATATTTACATTGCTTGTCAAAATAGGTACATTTAAAACAATGATTATCAAATTATGAGTGTCCTACAATAATAGTTTCTCACTTGTTAACCAGTATTAATTGTGATTATCACAACAAAATACAACTTTAATCCACTAATTTTCAAAGGTAAATATATAATGAGAATAATACCTATATCAACTCTGATGGCTTAAAACCTAATAACTTAACGGTGAATAATTGCTTAATGTTGTGATGATATGAAAATAAAATAGATAAACAATTACTAGAAACTCTATCTATCACAAACTTTACATGCATTGGTGTAAAATTCAAATGTTACATACACTGTGATTATGTGATACCTATGCAAAGGAGTGCATGGAGATATACCAATAAGCTAATTAGTGTACATGTTCAGCGTTTGCACACTATGTTATGATGGATAACCTATGGTCCAAAGAGAAAGTTATTTGTGAATAATGTAGAATAAATATGCGGACATACTATAAAGATAATACATTAGCTAGTAATGCTTTACTTAATGAACATTAATTGATTTAACTCAGTGCTATACGCCGTGTGATGATAAAAGTGTGGTCTAGTGAACTTTCTTGTGTTCTCACATAATTGAATAATAAGATACAATAGTGCCATAGCCAAGGCTGGGTGAGTCAAAATGTTTTAAAGGAAACAACAACTGGCTTAACTAGTGCTATGATTATAGACTAAGTTGAGCAGTGTGACATACTTACTCCAGATATTTTTACAAAATCAATTGTGAGATCAAGAAGATCACTAAGAAATTAATAGTTAATATTTAATAAAATTAAATAAACAGTGGAGCTCCGGTAAATGTCAGTCATTATTGCAAGCTAATAAGAGTAATAATGATTAAATGCTAATTCTTAAACAATACACATTAAATGTATAATAAATTCAAAATCTAAATAAATAAAACTGACTATAATTGATGTAAATTTTAATTGTCGTTGTGGGCAAACGTTTTATCCATATTATCATAAGGTACTTATGATGATTTCAGATTCACCCCAGTCAGTGTACAATAATACCATGGAGGAAATATATTTAAGTAGACTAACTACGTTTGTGTCGAGTATCAAAAGTTTGACTAAAAGCTCACATACTCTTTGTGCGTTGAGGTCGTGGTCTGACGATGATATGGAACAAGCATGCATTGTGTCTTCAAAATTACAAGCGGTCATTCATCGATTCAATAATGAGTTGTATCAATATTTTAATACTTCTACAAACCCAAATGCTGATGATATATCACAAATGACAAATGAACAGCTAGAAGGTGATGAAGCCTTAGCCGAGCTGAAAGCAAGAATACAAGTCAGGAAGGACAAGGTTGTTTCTTCGAACTCAAGTCAATCAATCAATAGAGGCAAACTACCTGAGTTGAACTTACCTACCTTCTCAGGAGATGTTCTCCAATGGACACAATTTTGGGATCAATTCTCTTCCAATATTGATCAAAGAACACTAAGAGACGTCGACAAGTTACTGTACCTAAAAGCTTCTTTGAAAGGCGAACCTAAGACAATCTTGGATGGTCTTGAGACTACTAACGATAATTATAAAATTGCTGTGACTACTTTGACAGACAGATATGGGAAGAAAACACAAATAATTGATGCCCATTACTCAGCTCTTCACAAACTTAAAGGAGCAGACAAACAAGATGATTGTAGAAAAGTTTTGGATGAAATCAAAAGACACCTTCGTGTATTTAGTTCTCTGGGAGAGAATACAGAACATAACCACCTAAGATTTTTGATCTTGGAAAAGTTCCCTGAAGACATAGTATACGAACTTAAATTAAAATTAAGTAGCGACACCATCGAAGAAATAAGGAAACAACTCCATCTTGTACTCTCAGCTAGAGAGGATGCTAAGCGTACTTCTGAGAAATTTAAGATAGAAGATGCTAGTTACACAACAGAAACACTTCATGTACTAGAACATAGAACTGAAAAGGGATCTAAGATACATAAACGAAATAATTTAAAGGATACGAATAAAAAATTCAAACCTAATGTAACTGCTTTCAATAAAACCTTTGACACGAAGAGGAAATTTCAGTCAGCTGGAGAAAAGAGTGGACAGGGACCCAAGCAGAAAAGAAGAAAGCTCAATTGTATATTTTGTAAAGGAGATCATTTTAATGATGAGTGCACGGATAGTAAAACTCTACAACAAAGGAAATCAAGGTTAAGGAACCGTTGTTTCAATTGCCTCCGTTTAGGCCATAACATAAATACCTGTAGATCCAAACACATAGCCTGCAAACACTGTGGTAAGAAGGGCCTCCATAATAGGGCACTTTGTCCTAGCAAAGAGTCACCAAGGAATGTGATAACAAAAACCGAGTTACAGAAGAAAGAATCTACTAGTGCGATGCATATCTATGAAAGAGGATCAACAATACTACAAACTGCTGTTGTTAATATCAGAGGACCGGAGAATACCTCAATGAAATGTCGCGTACTGCTAGATTCAGGCAGCATGAGAAGCTACGTTACACAAGATGTCGCGCAGAATCTTGATTTGAAGACTGAAGAAGACAACCATCTCACAGTATTCACTTTTGGTTCGAATAAACCCCAAGAGTTGGATAGCCCATTAGTGAAACTTCACATTCAATCAAGAACTGATATACAAAGGATAGTATATGCGAACGTCGTACCTTCTATTACACATGGTATTTCATCTTGTGGTGAAGAATTATCCAAATGGAAATATGAAAAGGATTACTTACTAGCGGATGATGGATCTTTGTCAGACAAGGTGGATATCCTTATTGGAAATGATTACTATCATTCACTTATGTCTACTGAAAAGGTGAAAATACGAGAAAATTTATACTTGGTAAATTCCGACCTAGGATGGATATTGTCAGGCAAAATTCCGAATAAGCACGAGGATGAATTATCAATGCTCACATACTTTCAAGCGTCCTATGAAACCAGATTGAACGATCCCGATCTGCCATTAGATAACACATCAATGAAAGCTTTATGGGACCTAGAATCCCTTGGAATTACTGATTCTCCAAATGCCAACCGGGAAGAAGAAGCTATTAAGCATTTTAATGAAACTACCGTATTCACAGAAGAAAGATATTATGTTGGCTGGCCTTGGAAGGAATACCCACCTGAATTGCCAACTAACTACGGTCTAGCATACGGACGACTAATTGGATTGATGAAACGCCTAGATGCTGAAACTTTGTCAGCATACAACCAGACACTAAGTGACCAAATGCAAAGAGGTATCATCAAACTAGTACCTGGAAAGGAGATAAGTGATCATCCTATTCACTACCTTCCTCATCATGGAATATTGGCGCCGGGTAAAGCCCTAAGAATAGTCTATGATGCTTCGGCAAAGACAAAAAATACAAAATGTCTGAATGAATGCTTATACTGCGGACCAATGATGCTAGAGGATTTGACGGGACTTCTATTGAAATTCCGTAGTCACGCTGTAGGATTGACAGCGGATGTAGAAAAGGCATTTTTACAAATTGGTTTGAAGGAAGGTGACAGAGACGTCACTAGGTTCTTATGGTTGAAAGATACCAACAAACCAGCCACTGAAGACAATCTACTACACTATAGATTTACCCGTGTTCCCTTTGGGATCATATCCAGTCCATTTCTTTTAAACGCTACGGTCAGACACCATCTTCTAAAGTCGAATGGGAATTATGCCAAACAGTTAGCTAATGACATATACGTAGACAATGTAGTTACTGGCGTAGAAACAGTGACAGACGCTTTAAACCTTTATAAGGAAGCACAAATACACTGTTTCACAGACGCATCTACAGTAGCTTACTCCGCAGTGGTTTACCTTGTACAGAAAGACACAGTCAACTTCGTAATAGGTAAATCGCGCCTGGTTCCTACCAAAGATCAACAGAACTTAAAGATTCCACGCTTAGAGTTATTAGGCGTACTCATTGGAAGTAGACTTATAAAATACGTACTCAGATTCTTACCATTGAACATAACCCAATTAACACTATGGACAGATAGTCAAATAGTGATTGATTGGTATCATTCTGATAAGTTACTTGAACCATTTGTATCCAAAAGGCTGGAAGAAATAAAACGCAACAAAAGTTTGATAGTGAGATACGTACCGTCTAGTCTCAATCCTGCAGACGTAGCAACACGTCCTATCACGTCAGAGGAGGAGAGGAACGGGTGGCTGTCTGGACCAGAATTTCTAGGGCAGGACCCTGGAGACTGGCCTAGTGGGCCACCGAGGAACACTTCTCTTCTGATGGGGGAGGGTCTGTTGAACACAGAAAACCAACCAAAGGTAACACCTTCAGAGGATAAAGTAACAGCAAACGAACCTTTGGATTCACAATTACAAAAAATAAAAGAACTACAGAAAGAAACATTCTCAGAGGAGTATGGAGGAAAGAAAACAAACCTAGCTAAGAATTTGGGATTATTCATCGATACCGATGGAATTTTAAGATGTGATGGAAGACTCACATATTCAGATTTATCCTATGATGCAAAACATCCCATACTCCTACCTAAAAACAGTGAACTTACCGAAAAAATTATTAAGGAAACTCATGAGAAAAACCTTCATGTTGGAGTACCTCATACACTAAGCCTCATAAGACAAAAATTTTGGATACCACAAGGAAGAGCGAAAGTTCAAAAAACACTAAGCAAATGTACGAGGTGCGTGAAACATGGAGGAGGTCCATACGAGCTACCTAAAACTCCAGCATTACCAGCCGAAAGAGTAAGATTTAATATGCCGTTCGCTTACGTCGGTGTGGACTACTTCGGACCGATGGTCATAAAGACAGAAAATGGTGTAAAAAAGAGATGGATTTCTCTTTTCACATGCCTTGTGATACGAGCAATACACTTAGAGGTAGTTAAAGATCTAACCACAGATGAATGTCTCATGGCATTCAGACGTTTCATCGCTACTAGAGGAACACCATCACTTATAATAACTGACAACGCACCTCAGTTCAGATTGCTGGCCGAGGTAATGTCTGAAGGAACACTGGCAGACAAGTTAAGATGGAAATTCATCCCTCAACTAGCACCCTGGCACGGGGGTGCGTATGAAAGACTCGTAGCAGTAGTAAAGCATTGTCTAAAACGAACTCTTCGAAAACACATGCTCGGGGAAAATCAACTCTCGACGATCATCAAAGAAGTCGAAGCCGTAGTCAATACCAGACTACTTACATATGTGGGAACCGAGATGGACCACATCCTAAAACCAACTGATTTCCTAACACCAGGAAAGTGTTTGAACATTCAATTACTCATGAATAGCTTACCACTCTCTGGTTCTATCATTAGACAACAACTCATCGAAGGATGGAAACGTGGAAATATGATAATGAACGAGTACAAAGAAATGTTCATCAACCGATACCTTTTGAGTCTCAGAGAAAGGTATGGGAATTCACCCAAACAAGCAAGAGTGAGAACTCGTGAAGTTCCTCAGGTCGGAGATGTGGTACAAATTAAAGGTGAAAGAAGTAACCGCGAAAGTTGGAAAGTAGGAAAGATAGTAGAGACACTAAAGGGAAAGGACGGTTTATACCGTGTCGCTAGAGTAAAAGTGGACAACCATGTGTTCACACGATCGATTGCTCATTTATATCCTCTAGAAATAGAAGAGGAAGAGACTCCACTAAATCCCACTGACAAAGTCCTAGATCAAAGGGATGCAGTCGTTGATAATAATGACCCGATACAAACGCCGTCTATGAAGTTTGAAAGTGTCGACACTAATCCCACAGCTGAAATAAGTTATAAACTAGATAATGATGAGAACACGAATGCGAATGTAAGACATAACTCAACGCAGGATACGAAAGAAGAGCTAGAGAACGTCAGCACAATAAACGACAATGAACTTGCACAAGATCATAATGAACGTGATCTAGAAGACGAAGTAAACAATAGCCAGAAATTAATCAACCAAACAAGCGATGAGAAATCGCGTCGAGCAGCTGCAGTCCAAGCACTGGAGAAGATCCACAAATGGACTCGCGACTTGATGACCACCATAGTTTAAAACTCGCGAGGCGGGTGTGTCGCGAAGGGTCGCGATTATTAAATAAACCCAACAATATTGTATAGAGCAACACTTGTTACCAACCACAAACAAATTTGGTAAGTGGCAACACTCTTTTTGCCCGGCACGTTTTGCAACCGACATACTGTTCTTAAAGTTTCAATCAAAGTGTAAAATTGCAATGTGTGTGATCTTCGCCTGCCAGCCAGCAATAACACGACAGCTAAGTATCTAGATTATAAGCCAATATTATTCCGCATTGAACTCGCGTATTGAGTTATGGATTGAGTAAATTAAAAGCGATAGGAAATGGTGGATGCCGCGAAACTCTTATGAGCTGATGAGCAAACATGATTTCCATCGTATAGACGTAATGTGCCGATAGTTTCGATTGTTTGTATCATAATGTGTGCAATCTAATATAATGCAATCAACAGAGTCCTTGGTTTGGGTAATAAAATACAAGTACCTACCTATATCAATATCAATAGGGTGACCGAAGGGTGCTCCCTATTCTCACGACTCCCAATATCGTAAGCATACAATCCTAAGAGCTCTTTAGGGGCTCACCTGTGTGTGGTGGGTTGGCCAATCTTCTCACAAGGTATCAAGTATGTTTGGGTAGACAGTAAATCATGTTCGTGGAGCATGATAGTTACGTCCATAGGACAAGAGGCAACAGCCTGTCAAGATTGTTAAAGTAAATCATGTTCGTGGAGCATGATAGTTACGTCCATAGGGCAAGAGGCAACAGCCTGTCAAGATTGTTTAAGTGAACAAGCTCACTAAGGTTCACATTGTATATCTGTTGAGATAAACATAATAATACACCAAGCAATAAGTATGTGATTGCACTCATAGTGATTTAATAGAGTCCGTATTGATGTACTAAAATTCATGTTAATAATATAATTATGTACCTTCATACCATTCGGTGGTACTTAGTAGTCCAACAGTGTAATCATGGACTTTCTTTCCACAACAGGAGTGACCTATTCGTGGAGGGAGGTGATGAGTTCTGTGTGGCTGAGCAAAGACATCTACATCATTCAGGTGAGACAGTTGACCAGCAGTTGACCAACAGTTGACCAACAGTTGACCAGCAGTTGACCAGTAGTTGACAAACAGATTACAATAGAATAAAACTACAAGGGACCCGTTACTATGCATTTATCTCTTTATTATCAGATACTCTCCCCATAGAATCAAAGCGAAGCAGATTATTCATAATTAGTATAACTATTACATTCTCCAATTTGTGTCAAAGAATCTAGGCAATGCTAGCCTCCTTTTGTAGGGAGTCATACAGATACCATAATCTTACTTGTCGGAAGGTCATGAGTAGAACCGACGCGACAAAGATGTTTCGCGGCATCCACCTTTTCCTATCGCTTTTAATTTACTCAATCCATAACTCAATACGCGAGTTCAATGCGGAATAATATTGGCTTATAATCTAGATACTTAGCTGTCGTGTTATTGCTGGCTGGCAGGCGAAGATCACACACATTGCAATTTTACACTTTGATTGAAACTTTAAGAACAGTATGTCGGTTGCAAAACGTGCCGGGCAAAAAGAGTGTTGCCACTTACCAAATTTGTTTGTGGTTGGTAACAAGTGTTGCTCTATACAATATTGTTGGGTTTATTTAATAATCGCGACCCTTCGCGACACCAGTAAGCAAAATTTGTATTCTAACTAAATGATATTATTTTATATATTATAGTTGTTAAAACATTTGGTTAAAACCTACTTTTATTTGTATTAAGTTAAGCGTTTATTTCCTTAATGAGTTATCAACATACTTTATTATAATTGTGCATCGAGCTTTTGTACTAATGACCTTTTCATTACAAACCAGTTTTTGTTAACGATGAAGTTAAACTGACTAGGTTGCTCGAGCTCGCTGTCGTGTTAATGTGTTTAGACTTAAATGTATAATTATGTACGTACCAAGTTACCGTAGGTTAGAAAGATAAGTATTTTGTTGTATAAATGTTACTTCTATTAAGATGTTTGAGAGTGTTTTCTAAAGGTTTTGTTTACATTTGTTATGAGTTAAGTTTACGCATTTGTTTTGAATAATGTTGGTTTGAGTAAGAGTTTTGTAAAAACGTAGTTAAGAGAACTATGTTCTTTGGCGGGCGGAATGTCCAAATTGTTTAGCGTTTTAAATATATATTCTTACAGTCCACTAATCTAATGAGTCGCAAATAAACCTGCAAGCGAACTACACGTCGTTTTCTTTAAAAAGTCCCGGTAAACCAAAGTGAACCTTAACCTAATGAACAATCATGATTCATGAACCGCCTATAACTACCTATTTCACACGTGTCAATCACTTTCCTTTACTCTAATCACTTTATTTATTAATCCAGACATCTTTTTTTTCGGGAGATAAAAGGCAATACTTATCCATTAAAAAGAAATACATTATGTACATACCTACTAGTAAGTAAAATTATTTTAGTCTTAGGTACCTTTCTAAGTTTCCAGGTAATCTTAAAAAAAGTTATCTCTGGATGCGTTATTGACGAATTCATGCAACCAAAAACAGCACAATATATCCTACTCGTCATATTAAATATGTACTTGAACTTATTTATTGCGAAAAATCGCGCGGTTATTGTTAAAAAAAAAACACACCGTCCGTTCGTCACTGCGGCACAGTCGCCGGTCGCGACTGTCATCAAACCGAGCGCACACCGAGATCGAGGCGCATAGGTATAGCTCGCGCTTCGTCCGTTTGTATGAAGTCGGAATACTGTAAACATAATATTACCGTGGTTGAGTTGTGCTTAGTTTTGCGTAATTAAAGTCTGTATTGTATATATTTGTTATTCCACAAGTTATGTGAACGAATTGCAGGCGTCAAAGAAGTGCTGTGATCAATTAACTCAGGAAATAGATGACAGTGAAAGGATGCTCTTTGAGGCCCAAGAAAAAAATAGGCAGTTAAAAAGTGAAATGCCTCAGCTATACATTTAATTCACTGAGGCTATAGAAGCCCGGGATAGGCTCCAATTAGTTGTCGACGGGTTTAGTAAGTGTAGCTCAGAGTACGAACAAGCTCTAAATGGTACAACTTACAGGTACAACAAGAGTTACATGAGGCTCAATGCCAAATATCCCAACTTGAAACAACAAATTTAAACATAACAGCCTCGTTGAATCAAAGTTTATTCAGCGAGCTAATGCCTATTGCTCCCACCATGGTTTCATTAATAAACCCGAGTGATAACATAAACTTAATTAGTGATGATGATTCTAATTCAATTAAATTAGTAAGGATAGTAGCTAGTAAAAACAAACTTAAAAAATACATAAAAATTAATAAATATATTACAAAAACCAAAAAGTTAGTTAAAAAACATAAGTTTTTTATAAAAATGTAAAATTAAATAGGGAAAGGCTAAATGTACTAAAACAATTAGATATTTATATTCTTTTAATCTGAAACAAAGTACTAGGAAGTACAAAATTGACACTGAGCACTTGCAATCTGAACTGAATCATTTACAGGAAAAACTCAGTTCAATGACTAACAAGTATAATACCTCCGAAAATCTTATGAGGGAATACGTGTTGGCAATGAATGAACTGGTAAGCTCACAAACTACCAACTGTGAGCATTGTCAACCAACTTCCAATATAGAGACGCCTGATCATTCATTGTCAACATGCACAACCAATAACATCACACAGCGGCCTTGTGTTAGTTTACCACTTCCTATTATTGGTTCCCCAACAAATCATACACGCACTACGAAGAAGGATATAGTGATGTTTAGCGATGAAATTGGGAAGAATTTTGGCCTCTTTTTGAAGAATAAATATCCGGGACAGTCAATTTTAAACCACTGTATGCCTGGTTGCTCTTTACTTGACATAATGACAAAAATAATTCATGATAACTTTATCCAGGACTTAACATTGTTAATATTTATTGGTAATAGGGGTAACATAAAAAAAGGTGAAATATTAAATTTTCATAGATCTTTGAGCAGCCTTAGCTTAGGAAAAATTGTAATGTGTACACTTCCTTATAGCAACAGTTTGCCACAGGAAGAATATATAATACATTGCATAATTTGACTTATAATAGTAATAACTTTCAATTAATTGATATTAACAATTACCTTGGTAATAGTTTTTATTTGACAAAAAATAGATACTATCTTTCCAATTATTGTAAAAGACAGATAGCTGTGTCGCTATCATATTATTTTAGTATTACAGCCAAAAATTTGGCTAAACAAGTTGCTTCTCTTGAGCAATGCATTGACATTCATAATCATAATAATTCAACCAATTGCTTGGATTTAAGCCATGACATTAGTGATAATTAAAATTAGAAATAATGACAACAGAGACAATCTCTAGCAATAATGCAGAAAATAATATTATTACATTAAATTCAAATAAAATTCATAAATTAGTAAATGGAATCAACCTGGTGCACCAAAATATTCAAGGGTTATTGAACAAAAATTTAGAAGTGAAATTATTTATAAATTGTAACAAGGTTGATATTCTTTGCATTACCGATCATTGGTGAAAAAGTCATGAAATGATGTTTAATTTTAGTAATCACCAGGTTGGTAGTTCATTCAGCAGAAGTAATGTCATTCGTGGTGGCTCCTTAATTCTAGTACATAATGACCTTAAATTTAAAGAACGTAAGGATATAGTGAGCCTGTCTGTTGAGCGGACTATTGAAATAGTGCTTGCGCAAGTTTTCTTTAATTTATAATTTTCTACTATCATATATCCGAACGCATCTTACATATTAGAATACAGATTCCTATTTGACCGCGGTTTTTGAGCTGACCAACCATATATCTTCCCTCTATCCAATTCCCACAAATCAGAGAAGAAATGCTCACCGCACGCGCCAGTGATTGGCGCATTCAATGCCAACCAATCACGGTACAGACGCTGTGATTAGAAAAAGGTATAATTACCTCCGCCATGTTGTGTCTACTCGTCTTCGTCAAAAAACTGCCGTGAAGTTACCACGCCAAGACAAGTCCCCGCGCCGCGCCGAGGTAATTAATTGCTAATATATCTATAAATCTAGAACTATCAACTATCCGTGTTGACCATACACGTGTGACGAAATAAAGACCAAAGTGAAAGTGTTCAACAACTAAAAAGGAGTGATTCAATCCACGTGCACCTTCTTCTCAAGCTAACCAGCTCAAGATATCCAAGTAAGTCCTGCAACACCTATTTTCCTACCCCTGGTCGGCTCATTACTGTGTGGCCAATATTTCACCGCCAAAATTATTTTCCCGCCACGGTCCTTCGAGAATCTTCCGCATCATAACTTTGGTCCAAACGAGCCGGATTCAAAGAATCAGCGGTCTTCTATACTTTTTATAAGTTTACCGCAACGTAATTATAGGTCTCATACCTAGGATTTAGGTCAAAATACCTAAAATACAAAGTTCGTAAGAACGCCATATTGGACGCGTATCTAACGTTCAGTAGTTCGTACTTACTTTCCCGCTAATTACATAATTCATTGAGAATTACTGTATCAACTTAATATTTCTCCTATTGCATTGAAATAGCATAGGTAAATATTCTAACCGCTTATTATCGTGAGTTATCTCGGCTAACTTACCTACAATTATATTCAACCGCATTCCTTTGGTTATACCCGCTTAAAATAATATTATTCTAATCTACCTGCTATACTTAATATTAATCTCCAATATTTTCTGTTAATATTCCAATATGGAAGATCTTAAAATAAAAGTCAAATTACTTCAAGCTAAAAATCTTTGAACGTTTATCGTCATTATATGAAACTTCTAAGAAAGTAGATACGTCTTATATTGAGCTTCGTTCCACGGAAAAATTCATGGCAGACACAGAGATTCCCTCAGTTACCCGTCAAGAATTTAGTTCCAATATAATATAATATATATATAATAGTTCCAATTTAGATAAAATAAAAACCTATTATTTACAATTAAATCCTGATCATAGAATTGATTATAACAGTCTTACATCTTTCGACGGTGTTTACACGTGCGTAGAACGAGTGCGTTCTCTCATTGCCACGCAATATTCAAGGTCATCGACCGAGTCAGCGTCGCATGATAACGTAAACCAATATAAGGGTGCGGTCAAGCTCCCCCCGATTCAGATTCCGTCCTTTGATGGTAAGATTGATAACTGGCCTGTTTTCTATGAATCATTTAAATAAAATATACATAGTTATTTAAACCTTACAGATTCACAACGTGTGCAGTATCTGATCGGTAATCTAAAGGGAAATGCATTGCAAATTACCGCCGGAATTATTCCATCAGGTGATAATTATACCGCTATCTGGGACAGTTTAGTGAAAAAGTATCAGGATAAACGAGCATTAGGCTCACATTACATGTCTAACATATTCAATATTAAACCCGCAATTAATAACTCCGCATCTTTAAATAGTTTCATTGAAAGTTTTCACGCGTCTGTTTCTGCTTTAGAACAATTACAAATTAACGATTTAAAGGATTTCGTTTTGTTAAATTTAGCTTTGAGAAAGTAGGACCTCGCTACCGTACATTTATTCGAAATGCATAAAAGAGATGAGGAAATTCCTACTTATACGGATTTCGTGGAATTTATAAAATCGCAAGTTAAGATATTAGATCGAACTGTATCATCTCGCACCGCGTTAGTGAGTAACAACCCTAATAAAAATAATAAATCGTCTCGCAATCAGTCACGTAATAGTACAGTACATACTTTTGTTGCTTGCGATAATAACCAAACTTGTTTGTATTGCAATAAAGGTGATCATTGTAAACTTTACACTTGTCCAACCTTTCAATCACTCTCAGCAAATTCGCGTTTGGACTTTATTAAAAACAAACGTGGATGTGTAAACTGCCTTAGTTTAACGCACACTGCTTCACAGTGTAAATCTATTCATAATTGTAGAACATGTAACAAACGACATCATTCTCTGCTACATCTAGAAAACAGCTGTCAGCTGCCTCAGACGGTCCCAAATGACGCTGTCACTAGCTCCGCGAACTCGCAACAGGTGGCGCTGTGTGCGTGCTCTCGCATAGGTACAAACACGCAACGTACTACAGTACTCCTATCAACTGCGAGAGTCTACGTTGATAACAAATATTGTAAAAACGTTTCTGTGAGATATTTAATAGATAACGCTTCGCAAAATAATATAATTACTTCCGCCTGTTGTAAAAAACTACAATTAAACATTATACCAAACTAATTTATAAAGTCGGAACTTCTTCGCGGCCTATCATAGGTTACGTTGAGATTACAGTTACAGCTATTTTTTTTTTTTTTAGCCTGGTAAAATTATCAAATAAGTCAGTCTTTCAGACTTTTACTGATTAAAATCCACGGTGTTCCTTCAATAACCCTTTACGTACCAGGGTCACGGTAACGGGATGAGTCCCACGACCCCGGCAGGCTTCGGCCCTCTACGGGGGGGCCTCGTCATATTGCTGACGCTCTTTGAGGCGCGCGTGGATCACGACGCGCCGTCGATCCGGGCATGGTCCATGGTCGGACAGCGAGTTGCCCTTTACTCGCTGTCCGCATGCCCGCGCCTACGGTGGCCGGAGATCGTCGGCCGACGTCCGACGCCGTGGGCGTCTACCACTGCGGCTGGGCTGGAGGGAGGACGCCATCCTCTCCCTCACGCGGCCCGCCTCCTCCTTCGGAAGCATGACTGCTTCGCAGAAGGAGGCGACCGCTTCCCACTCCCTCTCGCCCCGCAGCATGGCCTCGACCAATGCCGGGCGCGAGAGGTCTCCGCCTATTGCCGCCGTGAGGACACGTCGGTGCTCTGCCCAAGCGGGGCAGTCCTGCACCGTGTGCTCGACTGTCCTCAGGGCGACCCTCGCAGTGGTGACACCCAGGCGTTTCCTCCTTTCCCATCAGACACAGGTACCACCCGAAACTTCCGTGTCCGGTGAGGACCTGCGTCATGCGGTAGGTCAGGACGCCGTGACGCCGATCTAGCCACTCCTCAAAGAGGGGTCTTACCGCCGCAATTGCGGCGTACCCGTACAGTTACTGCTAACAATAAAATTAATTCTTTTAAAATTACCGCTCTTGTTGTCGATTGTACGGACAACTTGCCATCTCAGCTTGTTGACACTTCTGCAGTGCAACATTTGTTTGATTTACCGCTCGCAGACCCACTATGGCATGTACCTGGTGAGGTCGAATTGCTTGTAGGGGCAAAACTGTTCCCGTATTTATTACTTTACAATAAAATTATCTCACATACCGCTCCGTCCGCTATTGAAACCGTGTTTGGTTACATTCTTATGGGTGAGGTACCCGCTAGTTTATCTAATAATAATTATAGTCCCGCTGAATTAAATACCGCTTCATATTTTTCAACCGCACTAAATATAGATAGTTCTCATTGTTTTCTGTCTTGTTTGACGAATCTTTACACAAATTTTGGAATATCGAAGAAATACCTTCAAAATCTTTTATGAGCCCTGCAGAACTGGGGTGTAAACAGCTGTACGCTTCTACTGTGTCACGTGACTCCAGTGGTAGGTATTGTACCGCGCTACCATTCTGTAAAAATCCAGATTCAATTGGAAATTCTTATGCTGTCGCTTATCGACGTCTAATCAGTTTGGAAAAAACTAAGCTTCGCGACTCTGCTTTGCGCGCTAATTATAATGAAATAATCCAAGAGTATATCGATAAAAATTATTTAACTGCAATTACGCCTAGTTCTGTTGATCAGACTGTAGGTTATTACATACCGCATCACCCTGTTATTAGGAATGATAAACAAACCACTAAAGTTCGCATCGTTCTTGACGCGAGCGCTAAGTCTCATACTGGCGTGTCATTGAATGACTTGTTACACATAGGGCCGAATTTACAGGCCGACATATTTTTATTAGTTTTAAAATTCCGTTTGTTCCCTATTGCAGTTACAGCTGACATAAAACAGATATATCTTCAAATTGCTGTTATTGATGAGCATCGAAAATACCAAAAAATATTGTTTCGATTTAATACCGCTGAACCTATTCGCGAATTTCAGTTTAACCGAGTTGCATTTTGTCTCAAATCCAGTCCCTTTCTAGCCATGCGCACTGTGCGCCAGCTATCATTAAATAAAATATTGCGCATAGAGTCTGGCTAACGAAAGCGTGTCCTGGAGTTTTCTTATAAGTTTAATATGGCAATATTATTAAGCTGTCAAACTCCGTGATTACAATTGTCAGTAATTTGTAAAGACAAATAATATTCAAGAATAATCGCTATAATATGGGTAAAACAATAAAAAGTAACGTGCGAAAGCTGCTACATACTATGATCAGTAAGTTTAAACAAAAACAAGAAGAGAAAGAAATTGTTTTCCAAGAAAAATAACAATGTTTAGATGCGATCTCGGATTTTTAAGTTAGTACGACTTTGTAATGTTGATCCTTGGTGGCTGATTATTAGATATATTATTCACGATATTATGATACTTTTTCTTATCTTTATAGATAATATTGGACATATTCAAGGAATCTATGAAGTTAAAAACCATGTTGAAATGTTAAAAAATTTGGAGAAGAAATCTTTAATAGAAACTCAGACTAAGTTCTTAGAAGAAATATCTTCATTAACTGGTATGTATGTTACGGTTAAGAATGTTGTGTTTGATTGTTCCGTTTCACAAAGTTGTGTTATTTGATAATTATTATCAAACTCTTTGGGTATCTTAATTTCTTAATATGCATTTTATACTTTGTTTCGCAGAGGTTGGTGTCACAACACTAAAAAAATTAAAAAGGAAGGATCTGTGAATGAAGGAATATGGAGCACTCCAGGAAAAAAACGCCCTCACAAAAAGTTCAGTGTCGGATTTGGACAGTTTTGATATTGATGCAATAAGAAAACATTGGGGAAACTGTAGTGAGAGAGAAAGAATATTTTGGGCCCAAAAACGTTGTATTCGAGCAATGACAGGTCTTAAACATATAGAAAGCTGTAAACCTAGTTTTAAATCACTAAAGATCTTAACATTTCCCTCCTTGTACATACTTGAAGTAGCCCTATTCGTTAAGATGAATAGTCAATTGTTTATATCAAAGGTGGATATAAGAATACGCAAAGGACCAATGAGGCCTCAATATAAAAACCAACTTTATACAGGTGGCTACAAAACGTCCTTACTTAAAAATATATTTTTTCATATGGGTCCTCTCATTGTATAATAGATTACCAATACATTTAAAAGACTTACCCATCACCGAATTAAAAAAAAAAACAGTTAACAAAATTGTTGTTAGACAAATGTTACTACTCGCTTAAAGATTTTTTGATTTATCATCAAAAAAAGTTTCTGCTAATCAGTTCCTTGATGTAAAATTATGATTATTTTTAGGACATTTCTATAGTAGATAAGTGCCTAATTCCGAATTATATGTGTGGTAATATTTATTTTTATTATTAATTTTATCAATAATAGTGTAATTTTTTATATTTTTGTAATATCATTACATGCTGATTATTTTATGCTATAAGTAAGCGAAAAATGTTTGATGTAATTCTAAGTCATTATGTGGTCTCAATTGTATAGAAATGTTATTTAAATGTTAACGTAGCAATTTAGCAATGATTAAATTAATTTAATAATTTTGCATGCCGTAAGGCAAAATGTATCGGGACTCTCCATAAATTAACACCATATTTGTTACCTACATTACTGGCAAATAAATGATTTCTATTTCTATTTCTAAAAAAAAAGAAATAAAATCAATGCATTTTATATTGTGAGAAAGGAGGTCCTGAATGGAGTGAATTTTTGGACTCGTATTTTGGGTACGATGATTAAATCATTATCATACTCAAAACGCCTGTAGTTGATTAAACAAATTGTTGAAGAAATTTAATAAACTACATGTTAAGTTGGTTAATATTATGTAAATAAATAAATAAATCTACACATTCGTTTCTTTATTTACGGAGCCTATAAAAACATTATGTGGTACTACCCCCAAATTAGAAATTAAGTTAATAAACAACTAATATACAAATTGATTGTCGTAAATACATAAAATTCCCAAGTATCAAAACGTTTTTCTGCTACTATAGTCAGTAATACCACATAAAGATTGTTTGAATTTTCCGCGCTTTCTCAGGTCACGCTTTCGTTGGCCAGACTATAATTATATATATTCTGAGATTTTTACGGATTGTTCTTTATGATAAATTACACAAAACAAAATTACCTCGTCATGTAGCCGTTTCTATGGGTTGTTGCGTGACATATATAGTAGGTTTTGCTGATGCCAGCTTGAATGCATATGGCTGCGTCATAAACACCCACACGTAAATTTGGTGTGTGCTAAATCCAAAGTTGCATCTGTTAAGGTCGTATCTCTAGCTCGTCTAGAGCTCTGTACCGCTGTTCTTTTGTCTAAATTAATTAAACTAGTTTATGACACTTACCGCTCTCGTACCGCTATTAATAATATATTTGCCTTTTCCGATTCTACAATTACGCTTTCATGAATTCATTCCTCACCACACAAATGGAACATTTTTGTTAGTAACCGCGTCGCTAAATGTCAAGAAAATCTTGATCCTAAGCATTTTTATCATATTAACGGAAAGGAAAATCCTAGTGATTGTCTGTCTCGAGGTCTCCTACCCGAACAGTTACTAAACCACGATTTATGGTGGCATGGCCCTGAGTGGCTTCTGCGCCCAACTGCTGAGTGGCCTATCACTCCTTTTGTTTCTTCATGCAACGAACAATTGCCTGAATTTAATAATAAATCTCTAACATTGGCATCTACCGCATTAGAACTTAATTTAATATATAGTCTTTCTCAAAAATTTGCATCATTAAATAAAATATTGCGCATAATTGTATACATTCCGAGATTTTTGCGGATTATTTTTTATGATAAATTACACAAAACAATTACTGTCCGTGAATTAGCTACCGCTGAAATTTATTCAATTCGTTGTATTCAACAATTTCATTTTAAAGATATTTATGACGAAATTAAAAGTAAAAAGCTTCGCTTACAATTTAAAAAAAAACTCGATCTCTTCATAGACGAGCATAATATAATTAGAATCGGTGGCAGGTGGCAGATTGTCAAATGCGAACCTTCCTTATGAAGCTCAGAATCCCGCTCTTTTACCTAAACAGGATAATTTTACGCATGTACTAATAGATTATTATCATCGCATTTATTGTCATGCCGGTGTAAGCCTTATTAGTTCTCTGTTGCGCCAAAAATATTGAATCCTCTCTTCTACAGGTGTAATCAGACAAAGATTACATGCTTGTAACTTTTGTTTTAAAGTTTCTCCTTCTCACCCTAGCCCAAAGATGGCTGATTTGCCCGCGTGTCGCGTACAGGAGACTAAAGCTTTCGTTCATACGGGTGTGGACTACGCTAGTCCCATTAAAGTAACATTATGTAGACGCCGAGGTCAAAGAGGTCAGATGGCTTACATATGTTTATTCATTTGTTTCGTTACCAAAGCAGTTCATATTGAGTTGGTTACCGACGTGTCTTTGGACACTTTTATTTCCGCTTTTAAAAGATTTATTTTCCGCAGACGACCCGTCTCTTATTTATAATCCGATAACGGAACCAATTTCGTTGGAGCCAAGGCTCAGTTGCAAGAACTACTTGCTAATCGCTACCGCATAGAGTGGAAAATGATTCCACCCCGCGCTCCCCACTTTGGAGGGCTGTGGGAATCAAATATTAAAGCTATTAAAACGCATTTATACCGTGTTATCAGTTTTTAACTTTTTACCTATGAGGAGCTTTCGACTGTTCTCACTGAAATTGAGGCAGTTTCAAATTCCAGACCGCTTTGTGTCCTGAATGAGGATCCGTACCCAGAACCGCTTACACCCGCTCATTTTATAATGGCTTCTCCGTTGGCTTCGTTGCCCGTCATGAATGTTCCCGAAACGACGAAGTCTCTAACTTGCCGCAAAAAATTGCTTGACCAGATGATTTGTAGTTTCTGGAGGAGATGGCGCATAGAATATTTACATAATCTTCAAGTTAGACAAAAATGGTTGAATGCCGCAGACAATATTAAGATTGGTACAGTGGTTCTCATACATCAGGATGATGTCCCTCCTTTACGTTGGCCAATGGGTGTAATCACCGAAGTTTTTCCCGGCAAGGATGGGACAACCCGCGTTGCTATGGTAAAGACATGCAATGGCTCTTTCAAGAGACCCGTTGTCAAACTATGTCATTTAACTTCTCAATAACATCACCGCGTAATAACCCAAATTTAGCTGTAGTTAACATACTTAAAATATTTTCTTTTCTTAGTACGCTTTAATATATTATTATATTTCTCTCCTTTTGAGAATGTTACATATCCTCAAAGCCGGGCAGGATGCTTGCGCAAGTTTTCTTTAATTTATAATTTTCTACTATCATATATCCGAACGCATCTTACATATTAGAATACAGATTCCTATTTGACCGCGGTTTTTGAGCTGACCAACCATATATCTTCCCTCCTATCCAATTCCCACAAATCAGAGAAGAAATGCTCACCACACGCGCCACTATTGGCGCATTCAATGCCAACCAATCACGGTACAGACGCTGTGATTAGAAAAAGGTATAATTACCTCCGCCATATTACACATTTACATTTACATTATTATCGTACAGCGCCCTTCGAGTCCAATTCAATAACGCGTTTAGGATGTTGTTGGGGCTCCCGCGCTTTTGCAGTGCATCGGCGATGTTCGCGGAGGCGCGCGTAGATTGCTTCTACACTATAATGCGCAAGAGAGGCACTTCGCTTGTGCGGCGAGTGCGAGGGAGCGCCAACAGCATGCTGGCCGCGCTCGCGGGTAGGCTGGATTGTGCGTACATCACTCACTGTTGTAGGTTGCACATTGCACGCAGGGATGGAACACATTTATAGAGTATTTTTAGTAATGTTAAAAATTGTAATATTTTAATTTGAATTTTAATAATAATTGTTTAATATAATTTAATTGTATTTTAATTGTGACTGACATGTATTTGATCATTTGTATGAGTCTTATGTTACCTGAGAATAAAATGATATTGATATTGATATTGATATTGTGTCTACTCGTCTTCGTCAAAAAACTGCCGTGAAGTTACCACGCTAAGACAAGAACCCGCGCCGCGCCGAGATAATTAATTGGTAATATATCTATAAATATAAAACTATCAACTATCCGTGTTGACCATACACGTGTGACGAAATAAAGACCAAAGTGAAAGTGTTCAACAACTAAGAAGGAGAGATTCAATCCACGTGCACCTTCTTCTCAAGCTAACCAGCTCAAGATATCCAAGTAAGTCCTGCAACACCTATTTTCCTACCCCTGGTCGGCTCATTACTGTATGGTCAATATTTCACCACCAAAATTATTTTCCCGCCACAGTCCTTCGAGAATCTTCCGCAACAAATAGCCTGTATAGAATTGGAGCAGTTCATTCTATTGAGTGTGTACAGAACCCCCTCAGGATTGTATGACTTTTTTGAAAAGGTAATGGATGAAGTGTTACACAAGATTAGTAATTCAAACAAGTGCATTATCACTTGTGGAGATTTTAATGTAAATTTATTAGAAAACTCAGGTTTAACTACCAAAATTATAAATCTGTTTCGGTCCTACAATCTCGACAATTTATTCACGGAGCCAACAAGAATCACCCCTACCAGTGCTACATGCCTTGATAATGTTTATACAGATGTATCAGTTAAACACAAAGAGATAATTTACTAGAATCAGATCATAGCGGGCAATTAATTATTTTCGAATGTAAAAATAATAAAGCGGCTAAAAAAGATATCACTGTTAGCCCAAAAACTGTAAGTCGTTTAGAAACTTTCAAAGATAAACTCAGACATAGTTTACCAGTTTTGATGACCCTACATGATCCAATCATTTATATATGGACTTTTTTAAGTACTATAAGCAATTTGATTCCATTTTTTTTCTAAAACCATTTCAATTAACAGTACTGTATCTTTTGGTGATTGGGCTACCATTGGTATTCACAAAAGTAGAACTCGTCTTTATGAATTGTACAATGAAAGAGCACATATAAACACTGTTGAATTTAATTTGTACGTTAAGAAATATTCAAAATTATTTAAAAAGATTTGTTGTATGGCAAAGATGCGCCATTTGAGTTCTAAGATCAAAAATAGTAATAATATTATTAAAACAACTTGGGATATTATTAACAGTGAAACAGGCAGGTCTAAAAAACGGTGTAGTGACTACAACCTTGTAATTAATGATGAAATAATTAAATCTGACGCCCAGGTTGCTGCGGCTTTTGAAAACTTTTTTGCAAAGAACCCGGTATCAACAACGAAATCTCTGGAATCCTCACCCACTGCTGCAGAGTCTCTGCTAAAAGAAAATGTTGAAGTTTGTGATTCAGTATTTAATTTTCAACATGTTTCTTGTAAGGATATAATTAAAACTTTTAACACATTGAGTGTAAAAAAGACAAAAGACTTATGGGGTAATTCTGTAGACATAGTCAAATCCATTATTAATATTGTAGCTCCTAGTTTAGTATTTATTTTTAATAATTGTATTGATTGTGGTGAGTTTCCTGACCTAATGAAGTATAGCAAAATTATACCATTGTTTAAAGCAGGTAGTACATCAGACCCAACTAATTATAGACCAATTTCAGTACTACCCACTTTTAGTAAAATATTTGAAAAACTAATTTTAGAGCAGTTACAAAGGTTTTTAGTAGACACAAATTATTTCATGCCAAACAGTTCGGTTTCACAAAGGGTCTTTCAACAACCGATGCTGGTGTTGAACTTCTAGGACACATCTACAATGCATGGGAAGACAAATGTGATGCCCTGGGCATCTTTTGCGACTTGTCCAAGTCATTTGACTGTATTCATCATGAAACATTGGTCAGAAAACTACACCACTACGGTGTTCGGGACTCCTCTTTGAAACTTCTTACTTCATATTTAAGTGACAGGATTCAGAGAGTCGATGTAAATGGGAAAATATCCCCAGGATCTGTGGTGACTATGGGTGTGCCCCAGGGCTTAATTCTTGGACCATTTTTGTTTCTTATATATATAAATGACCTGCCTTACCTCTTAAAGGATAACAATAAAATTGTGTTGTTTGCAGACGACACTTCACTTTTGTTTAAAATTAAACGTCAGCAACCTGATTCTGACGACATTAATAACGCCCTTTCAGAAATACTACATTGGTTTAATGTTAATAATCTTCTTTTGAATGAAAAAAAAACGAAATGTATAAAGTTTACGATGCCTCACGTTAGGCAAGTGCCAACTACTGTTTTGATAAAAGGTAAAGAGTTGAACCCTGAGGATGCAACAGTGTTCTTGGGCATTACTCTAGATGCTAAGCTTCAGTGGGGTCCACATATAGATAAAATATCCAAAAAACTGAGTTCTGCCGCATATGCAATTAGGAAAATCCGAAATTTAACTGATCTAGAGACGGCTCGTTTAGTTTACTTTAGCTATTTTCATAGTGTAATGTCGTACGGAATACCGTTTTGTGGGGAAATGCCGCCGATATTCAGACAGTTTTTGTTTTACAAAAAAGGGCTATTCGTTCAATTTATAAATTATGTCCTAGATGCTCCCTCAGAGATAAGATTTATTAAAATATTTTGTACGCTTATAAAAATAAAAATTTGCTTAAAAAGTACAGTGATATCTATAATATATATACTAGAAATAAGCACACATTTATTGTTTCTTCAACTAGGCTTAAGAAAATTGGGGGCTCATTTAGATGTCAATGTATATGCTTTTACAATAAACTTCCCAGTCATGTGCAAGAACTAAGCCTCAATAAATTTAAATCATTTGTGAAGCAGAAACTTTGCCAGAAAGATTTTTTATTCTGTTAAAGACTATCTTGCGGATAAAAATGCTTGGGATTAAGCTGCTCCAATTACTTACATCTGTTGAAATTATGTTTTTGTTTCATTTTTCTTATTACTCTTTTACATATTTCTTTTTTTTTAAATTATAATGATTATTTCATATACATTTTGACATGACAATATTATTTACTTTTTTAAGTAATTGAACATATTTTTTTTTTTTTTGTTTTTATACTTTAACATTTTTAATTTCGTTTTGTACATGATGACAATATTATTTTCTTTTTAAGTAATATTTTCTTTGTGTAAAAGTAAAAGCTATGTTGTGAATGTGAGAGCAATGTGGGATAACAACGAATATTATGAATAGATTATCAGACTGTCAGAAAGTTTGAGTGCTTTATACGGCCCACCCAAATGTTCTTACTTTGGTATTGTTCGTCAAATCGTTCCAGCTCCTTAAGGTTCTAAATTGAGTTACGCGATGTTACAATTCTCTCTGAAAATCTCTGTCTGGAATGGGTTCACGCCCATAGTGAAATGGGTGGAGTTCGAACTCGCGACCACTCGATTACAAGTCACCTTAGACATTATAGATATTAAATATCATATAGACAAAAAAATAATAAGAAATTCCAAGGTTTTCTGTTCCTAAATTAAGTCTAAACGGGGTGTTGCTAATGCTTATCCAGCCTTAATGTCAAATGGCGTCAGCAAAACTAGTAATGGCAGTGAGATATGCAATATGTTACCTACGGGAACCTACGGGAAATGTGCCAAACCTCCCCTTTTCTCCCCACTTCTTCCCCCTCCTTATCATGTCTCGGAAACTACGAGACCCTTTTTTTTTGTTACGGATTCGTATAGCGGAGGCTCGGTAAAGTAAAAACCATTTTTCAAAGTCGCCCCCCTAGCCCACCTTCTCACCCCCTTTAGGCGGATCTCGGAAATTAAGAGACTTGGAACATTTTTTTTTTCAGATTCATTTAGAGGGGCAATGCTTTAGTCGAAATAATTGTGCATTGTAAAGGTGCTTGCACCTCGCGCAACACGCAAATACTAGTTATCTATACTAATATTATAAAGCTGAAGAGTTTGTTTGTTTGTTTGTTTGCTTGAACGCGCTAATCTTTGAAAGTACTGGGTGGATTCCAAAAATTCTGATAAATTGATTATGATAGGCAGTTTCATGAGGAAGGCTATAGGCTATGTAACATTACGCTACTCTTCTCAGTTTTTCTACAATAAAGGTATTGGTGAAGTAAGTCGGAAGAAAATATGCCGCTAAATTACTATAATCGCGTGAGCTGGCGAAATGCTGAGTTATACGTAAAGATCATATACTACAAAAATATAGGTTTTATGTAGATCTAAAAAAAAGTCCGTGGTCCTGCATATCTAACTTTTATAAATAATCCACAATAAGGCAAATTATGTTAAGAAAATATTTAAAAAATAAGGAATAACTTTGTAGTATTATTATTATGCGGCCATATTAATATTTGCGTTTGAAAGTAATTTCATCATCAAGACAATTTTATGAATATTATCTTTGCCTTTTTCAGAATATAATTTGGACTTATAGTTTAGGAGAAAATGTAAAATTAAAATTATTCCACAACGCTATTCACCGTAACGGCCGCGGCGGCCCGGGGATGCACGACGCGTCTAGCATGAGTGCATGACTCGCATACTCTACCACTCCGCGATAGATACCGCACTGATAGAGAACCTTATCTTGGTTTCATTTCGACTTTTTGGCTAAGAGACTTCCTATGTAAAATTGTTTCAGCTTCTTTTACGTCAAATGTGTATTTTTGTATTTATACATTTAACCCTTTACGACGCAAGAACGTGTTTTTGTATTTTTTTATTGAAAATAGATTTAGACGAGCTATATAATGATGGGAAAAATAATGAAAAAAATAATATGTAGGAAAAAGTATTTATTTTTGAAAAAAAAACATGGTGATGCAGATGTGCATCATGGTGTTAAAACATATTAAATGTTACGAAATGTGAAAAGATCGAAAACAGTTGTTATTTTTGTTAAAACACTAGGCTATGCCGCACTTTTCACATTCTGTTTGGGCTGTTCCAGTACAACCTGGATATTTGCATTTAAGCCTTTTGTCAGTCCAAACAGGCCAGTGCCCTAACTGATCCAATCTGACCTCTTTAGGCGGGATATGCTGACAAGGCCCTTTCTTCTTTTTATCCTGGATGAGTGCTTCTATGTCACTAGTGCGTTTCAGCCGGTTCATCCTTTTATATTTGACTAAAGTCTCAGCAATTGAATTTAGCACCTTCTCAGTATTTGCCGTGTCAGTATGAATTCTCCTATATATATAGCAACCAAGCGTTATACATGGTCATGTCAATTTTTTTTTAAAAGAATCGCGTAAACCAACGTTTGCTTCGAAGTCTAATTTTATAATGACCCATTACACTGTCCATTAGGTCTACACCCCCCATGTGTCGATTGTATTCTGCGACAATAAAGGGCCGTTCCACAGTGATGTATGTATGTCTTTTGAGACTTGTCGAATCTACGACAGATGTAGGGTTTTTTCCAGCAAAGTTGGATACTGGGTGCACAATTTTATTATCTCTTCAAGCCACCAGGGATATGACAATACCAGTCTATAGTTTTGGTTGGTAGGAATCTCTCTAGCAAGTTGGACCACTACATTAGATGAGGCACCTAATTGAACCTCACCATCTGCCCAGGCTCACCATATATTCTCCTAGCCACTGTAAACCTCAAACTTGTAACCATATATTTTCCATATGGTATTTGGCTTAGGTACACGTGTACTTCGAGAAATGGGTTCAGAACTGGTACTGGGTACTGAAACAGTAGGAAGTGTCTCACATGGATGAACCGTAGTGCCAGTATTGGTCTCAGAGATCGGTGGCAAGATGACATTGTCCTGATCTTCTGGGTTTGTTACTTCGAGTTCTTCATCAGAGTCTTGACGTAAATACGAATCATTCAGTTCCAATATGTACGAGGGATCAGCAACATCATCGTCGTTCGAATAGTCTAAGCCATCCTCAGTATTTTATTTTTTACATTGGCCTAAAAGAAGAAGAGAAGAGAAAGAAATGTGGAAGCCTAGAACCTGAATGTAGAAGCCTCGAACTCATATTTAGCCTGGAATAAAACAGATACGGATTAAAAAAATAAAGTAATAAAATATAACAGTTTAGCGCAGTGATGCATTACTGCATCAAAGCAAAACTCGAACCGAATTCAGTAAATACAATATAAAACATTTGTATTACATCTAATCAGTGAATATCAATATCTTACCGTTACTCCACAGCAACTTCACGTCGATATTTTCAGTATAACTATTTAAAAAAAGCAATTGAAATCGCGTGCGAACTACAAAAACCGGTTTTGACGGGTTCGTCCCTTCGAGTGACCATAAAATACAAATAACGCCATCAAGCGGTAAATGTGGTATCTAATTCGATAGAATGGTTTGCTGCAGATATGTATTGCTGCGTTAAAAGGTATCGTATTCGTGTCTTTGAACGAATTTGTTAGTTCGAATGGTATGATGCAGAACTGCAATTCAGCGCCGTAAAGGGTTAAATATTTATATTTTACTTTCTCTTTAGTTGAATAAGTAATTTTGATAGGGTGTTGTTTTGTTCATCTCATTTTTTTATGTCGTCGTTCAGTTTAAAGGTATGTTGTAATGAGATACCGCGGCCCTGGAAGGCAAGGGCAGCTGAAGTAACTGGGTGGGCTTATAGTCAGTAGAAGTTTTACACTCCTTCTCGCTCCACTTAGAGCGAGAGAAGTCATTCGATGATTTTCCCATCCGAAAAAACGGGTCAGACATTCAACGTTGGCATTGTTTAAAAGCGATGTTGTTAGGATTCCTTAGCCGAATAGCAAAAAAACGGAACCCTTATACTATTCGTCATGTCTATCTGGCCGTCTTTCCGTATGTCACAGTCATTTTATTCCGAAACTATTAAGACTACAGAGTTGAAACTTGATATATAGATGTATTCTGCAAACCACTTTCCGATTTTTATGCGAAAATAATGTAAAAACAAAACATTAAGGGGAGGCTCCCCATACATGGAACTAGAACTAAAAAATTTTTTTACATCAAGCCTGTACGCCTATGCGGGTGTCGGCGTCTATAAATAGATCTTTAAAAATGATACTGAGGTTCATGTAATCATTTTTGTCAAAGTCAATCGTTTGAAAGATATATTTGGGGACACATTTTACTACTTTGGAAGTGCCAAAATAGTAAAATGTGTCTCTAACTTTTAAAATAATAAAGTGTAAAATATAAAAAATAAGCTGTAGATTCTAATGAAAACTTTTAACTAAAATTGATTCGAACGAGATACAGTTTTTGAGATTTCATTTTCACATTTGCAAAATCCGCAAATAAAACTTTGTCATATAAACATTATGATAACAGCATGTTTTTACGTTAATCTATGCTAGCAAGCATAGCTACGGAATTCTTCATGGGCGAGTCAGTCGAAAGATATACGCTTCCAAAGTGGTAAAATGTGTTTCACCCCCCACCCCCTCTTACTTTTATAATAATGGAGTCAAAACCAAAACAAAATATATGCTGTAGATCTTAATAAAATTTTCAAATTAAAATTGGTTTGAACGAGATCGGGTCAGCAGTTTAAAAATACTCTAAAAATTCTCTAAATGTATTCTTGACAATATTATTAAATTAAACTATATTTAAATAAAAACCCTAAATTACATAATTATATACATCTAAAAATAAACTAAAATATGGCGTCCAGAAATTCGTACGCATCGCTGTCCACTGGTAATGTGCCCAAAAGTCGCCCCCCCCACCCCCCTTCTCACCCCCTTTAGGCGGATCTCGGAAATTAAGAGTCTTGGAACATTTTTTTTTTTCAGATTCATTTAGAGGGGCAATGCTTTAGTCAAAATACTTCTGCAACCCCCCCCCCATCACCCACCCCCCCATTTTGTTTTTCTGGACGCCATATTTCAGTTTATTTTTAGATGTATATAATTATGTAGTTTAGGGTTTTTATTTAAGTGTATATTCCATTATTGTTTAAAATAAAGAAATAGAAA
The DNA here is from genome assembly GCA_943138885.2 of Tholera decimalis. Lineage (NCBI taxonomy): Eukaryota > Metazoa > Arthropoda > Insecta > Lepidoptera > Noctuidae > Tholera > Tholera decimalis. Next base: position 10,310,720 of record OW964576.2, read on the forward strand.
GTTAAGATAACTATATTTACTTCGCGATTCTCTATCCAGTGCGAATTAGATTAACGCATAAAATTACACATTAATAATAGTAGTAGGATTATACGCGGGTGAAACCGCGGGGCACAGCTAGTATTATATAAAGCTAAATTACCACTGACTCACTCACTCACTGACTCATTGACATAATTGTTCTCCCAGATGGTGCATGGGGAGGTGGGTATATTTTGACAGATTCGTAAACAAGTAACTCTCAAACTTACGGGAAAAGTGCCAAACCTTCCCTTTCCCCCCCCCCCCTTCTCCCCCCTCCCTATCGTATCTCGGAAACTACGAGACCCGTATTTTTTTTTTACGGATTCGTATAGAGAAGGCTCGGTAAAGTAAAAACCATTTATCAAAGTCGCCCCCCCACCCCCCTTCTCACCCCCTTTAGGCGGATCTCGGACATTAAGAGACTTGGAACATTTTTTTTTCAGATTCATTTAGAGGGGCAATGCTTTAGTCAAAATACTTCTACAACCCCCCCCCCCCCACCACCCACCCCCCTTTTTTTTTTACAACCACGCGAGGTGCTTGCACCTCGCGCAACACGCAAATACTAGTTATATTATATAAAGCTAAATTACCACTGACTGACTCACTCACTCACTCATTGACATAATTGTTGTCCCAGATGGTGGATGGGGAGGTGGGTACATTTTGACAGATTCGTAAACAAGTAACTCTCAAACCTGCGGGAAAAGTGCCAAACCTCCCCTTTTCACACCCCTTCTCCCCCCTCCCTATCGTATTTTGGAAACTACGAGACCCGTATTTTTTTTTTACGGATTCGTATAGAGGAGGCTTGGTAAAGTAAAAACCATTTTACAAAGTCGCCCCCCTTGCCCCCCTTCTCACCCCCTTTAGGCGGATCTCGGAAATTAAGAGACTTGGATAATTTTTTTTCAGTTTCATTTAGAAGGGCAATGCTTTAGTCGAAATAATTGTGCAACCCCCCCATCACCCCCCCCATTTTTTTTTTCATATACACGCGTGGTGCTTGCGCCTCGCGCAACACGCAAATACTAGTTATATTATATAAAGCTAAATTACCACTGACTGACTCACTCATTGACATAATTGTTCTCCCAGATGGTGGATGGGGAGGTGGGTATATTTTGACAGATTCGTAAATAACTAACTCTCAAACCTACGGGAAAAGTGCCAAACCTCCCCTTTTCACCCATGTTCTCCCCCCTCCCTATCGTATCTCGGAAACTACGAGACCCGTATTTTTTTTACGGATTCGTATAGAGGAGGCTCGGTAAAGTAAAAACCATTTTTCAAAGTCGCCCCCCTTGCCCCCCTTCTCACTCCCTTTAGGCGGATCTCGGAAATTAAGAGACTTGGATCATTTTTTTTTCAGATTCATTTAGAGGGGCAATGCTTTAGTCCAAATAATTGTACAACCCCCCCATCTCCCCCATCACCCCGCCCCCATTTTTTTTTTCAGATTCAGATCACAAGCACGCGAGGTGCTTGCACCTCGCGTGCTTCTGGTACTTCGGTACGGAGCTCTTCTATGGTGTTATTCGATACCTCCAACTTGGACTGCACCTCGGCCAGGTTTGTTTTCAGGGTTGTTATGTCTTTCATCAACCTGGTGACGTCGACAAAATAAGTAGTAGTAGCAAAATAAGTAGCGTTACGTAGTAACTATTAAGTAATCTGTGGTGTAAGTCCATATCGACGGTTAAAAGGGAATAGGGTATAAGCGACAAAAAAAGAAATGTTCAGGAGAGCCGTTCAAAGTTTAGAATTTTAGAAAAACTGATATAATTTTTTATTAAAACATCGTGAAAACTAAATCAGTTTTTAATTTTCCAATCGGGAAATATGACAAAATAAAAGATAATAGAACACAAGAAACAGTCGGCTTTCAAAATCTACTTAGCCGATTTCCAACGACGTTGGGGTCAGCTTACAGTAAAGCCGGATGCAGCCAAGTACTAGTGTTTTACATCGGGTGAATGTCTATCGGACCTCCAAAATCCACAATGCCGTAAAATGGGGTAAATAGACAGTTTTCAACTTCTGCAATGATTTTTTTACATATTTTGAATGAAAGCTGTTGTTAAAGCAATTGGATTTTGTGAGTCTCGTTGTAATTTATTAAATAATAATGCTTACAATACGTAAAAACCATTGAATTCTTCGTATATTAGGAAAAAGTGGGCAATATCTATTGACCTGGAAAGTGGGGTTAAAAGACACGAGAGAGGGGTGAATAGAGAAAAATTGCTAGGATTGACAAAATTACTATTGTTGTGAAAAATATAGGTAGGTATAGGTGTTTCGTGTATTAAAAATAAAACTCAAAATAATATTACCGACATTGTTATAATATCAAAACATATCAAGCGTTCAATAATTATAGGTACCTATGTGTTCACACAAATCATAGTACAGGTATTCTAATACAAAATATTCTGGAACAGCCCGCTCCATTAATTCTTTTTATGTTTCTTGCCACGACAATCCAACTTATATACCCTTGGCATGGTGTGTGGTGTAGCGTATTTGTTAAAAATATATTAACATGTTATAAAACCACCAAATACAATAAATGTTACATATATTATTTACGTATTTTCTTAAAATATGAAAAAGGTATTAAAATTTTACATTTAGGTGCACTGAAAATAGTAAATGGCTTTGCCATGTTTTAAAGTTTTGTTCCAAAAGTTTTAAATTGCTTCTTTAAACAATAACAGAAAAAAAAACTATGAAATTCATTTTGACAACCCTAAAAATCATGTTTCTATTCACTTCTTTCTCGTTGCTATTAACCCATTAGTCGTATCTAGTCACCACTTTAATAGTTTCTATTGACCCTAAAGGCGTTTCTATTCACCCCTCATTCGTATCTATTCACCTCGAATTTGAGAAAAAATACAGGTGTCCGAATTTTACTTTAAATTACAACAAAATCATAAAAACTTACATCATCATCACTTATATACTCACCTTTGTATCACGAATAGACAACAAACTAATTAATCAAAATAAACAAATTTACTCAAGGTTAACACTGAAGAACATAATGCATAACAAAAGTTTTTCCAGGGTAAAATCACTCGTACGCAGACGTTCACTTTAACTGCTTTTTTTATTAATTTTTCACAACTTGCTGTCAATTTATGAGTTGCCAAAATAAAGGCAAAAAGGTTGCCGTGTAATAAATAGCAGAGATACGAATGTTACTTCGCTTTATAAAAACCTTGATACAACTTTATAAAACTACTGGATTCATATCTATTCACCCCGCGATATCTATTCACCCGGTGTCAGTAACACAATTACCCTTTAGCAAAACTGGTGCCAGATTTTCAAGCTTCAGACTATCCGTCACAAATGTCAAATATGTGCAAATGACTGCCGAGTGCCGGAACCAACGGCTTCGTGTGCTTTTCGAGGCACGGTACAATCTTGATATGTTATAATGGTCACCTGTCTTCGGACTGACCTCAGTAAGCTTTGCTTAACCTTGAAGATTCGTCACGAGCTCCTCCAAAAATGTTCCTAGAAAAAAAACTTTTTAGCAAACAATAGAACCGACTTCCATATAAAAGCAATATAAAGCCAAAAATAACTTTAAATTCGGTAGTCGGCGTCATTTGTTTTGTATTTTCTTTTTTTTGACACCGCCTTCCGAAATTAAAGTTATTTTTGGCTTTGTAGTGTTTTTATATGGAAGTCGGTTCTATTTTTTGCTAAAAAGTTTTTTTCACGCTTTTTAGTGGATCGGTTTGTAATTTATCTAGTTACAAAAGCCAAAATGTCAACTACTGATCACCTTTTACAAAATGTTGCTTTTCCCGGTGCAGAGCCGTTCATTATTGAGGAGTTCTCCTGGTACATCATCATCAGCTCTACTTCACCATATGCATTGTGACGAGCATAAAGTGCTTAACATCCATATTTAAGTAATCTAATCGCAATCCACGAAATACTTATTATTGAGTAGTTTCGGTGGCCATATGGGGTCTTCATCATCAGTTCCACTTCCTCAAATGGTGCTTTTTGAGAGCAACTACACAATGTACTATGAGAAATACCCAAAACGCAATAGGTGCGCCTATAATTTTTGAAGAGTTCCCTCGATTTGTCCATGATTCCATCATCAGATCCAAACGTGATGACAATGGGACCAACTAAAAAACCCTTTCAAACAAAAAAATATTTTTTCAAATCAGTCCAGCCGTCTGCGAGTTATGAGGTAACATGCATAAAAAAAGAGTTCAAGATGAATTGAGAACCTCCTCCTTTTTTGAAGTCGTTTAAAAATAACATAAATGAAACGAAGTAATAGCTTTATTAAATTACATTTATTTTTAATTTATAATACTTTTTTCATGATCACAATTTCTTTTTGTACCCTTATTTTGAAACTAACAACCAACACAGAGCAGTTATATTTTCAAAAGTTTTTCACTTAGGAAAAATTACTTAAACAGAAAAAAAAAATTGTTGGCAATAATTCTATTTCCTCTATTTTTTCACAAAAGTCTGCAGTGCAGTTTATTCTTTGAATGTATGTTGAACTTAAAACTATACATAGACCGTTGTGACAAAATCTATAATTAATCAGGCACATAATACATATACAAAAGTGTACGTGATGTTTAGTTTACGTATTTTGGCACAAAATATTAAAAATCTGCTTTACACATATCACGAAGTCACGAACGAATGTTTCAATTGAAGCTTAGTCTTTTACCAATGTACTGTTACATTTCTTTCAATTCCCAAAAAGCTGTAACTCTGTGTATTGTCATTGAGGTAATATGTACATATTACCTCAATGTGTATTGTGAAAAAGTTTTTTCTTGACTTAAGGCGCTGTCTATCAAGGATATTTTTTTACTTGTTTAACTACGAGTCGTTTGACCACCATCTCACCTAATGGTAAGCGATGATGTGGCGAAGATTAAGCATGCTTGTCTAGAAGTAATCTATTCACCCTTGAAATAAAGACCCCTAGGCTATAGCTATCAGGAAACACTTGCTCCGGGAATTCCACTTCTTAGCTGTATGCACAATGAAAGTATTTCCAAAACGACCTTTCCATATTGGAATGTGAAAGATATTTCGCAGTTTTAATTGATTTATAAAGAACACTGTCATGTTCAAATATTTTTACGATGCATCAAAAGCCTAATGACTAAGCTGTTGGACTTATGATCACGAGATCTTGGGTTTGAACCCCACCCATTAGGTACACTATTGCCTAGAACCCACTCCAGACACAAGAATATTTAGCTCAGTTGGAGGGATTAACAAGATTCCTAGCAATGTAAATTCTATCCACATTTTGTTAGTTCACTTAAAAAAATCTTTTCTTGATTATATTGCCTTCCTGATGGTAGCAAAGACATGGATAGTTAGCGTTCGAAATATTGAACATTTCGAGATGAAAAAGTTTATTCGTGTTATTTCTTGAATATTTTTATGACTCTGGTTTATTTCTAGAAAATGTTTTTTGTATAAATATTTTACTAATACATTTGACTATACATTGTATTTTTGTGGGCTTGTAATAAGTAACAATACGGTAAAAATACAGTGATGGATAAAAAATAAATAAATAATTTACGGTATTCTGTCCGTAGGCAGTGCCTTAAATCAACGTTCTATAAGCATAATATGCTCTTTTAATTTCGATAAAATAATCACCATCTTTTAAACCATATTATTTTTTTCTGATTTTAATAAAAAAAACATGCGCGTGATTTGAAAACAGGCATATCAAAAATATCTTGATATTGCCTATTAAAATAATCTTTTACGTATTTTATTAATTGTCACCTCATTTATTCATTTAAGATAATGTGTTTGAATTTATTTTTTATGAATAGAAGATTTTATCAAATCGACTATACAGGCTGCAATTTTAATGGATCCTACTTGTATTGTAAAAATATTTATCAACTCGAAACAGTCAGAACCAATAGACGCCACGTAGGTACTTTAAACCGCGTACAGTACCGCGAAATGAAAGTTAATGGGCGTTGCACATAGGGGGCTCCGGAGTTCTTTTAAGAGGTAATGGGACCCCTTCTATGTGTTGATGGTGATTACCGGGTTAGTTTTAGTGAGGTAGAAATTACACACTCCCTGTTCTTTTCCCCCAAAAGTTCAGACGCTTTTTGAAGGCTTCCTCCAGATAACAAAAAAAGGTGTAAAAATATTTATCAACTCGAAACAGTCAGAACCAATAGACGCAACGTAGGTACCTTAAACCGCGTACAGTACCGCGAAATGAAAGTTAATGGGCGTTGCACATAGGGGGCTCCGGAGTTCTTTTAAGAGGTAATGGGACCCCTTCTATGTGTTGATGGTGATTACCGGAGTAGTTTTAGTGAGGTAGAAATTACACACTCCCTGTTCTTTTCCCCCAAAAGTTCAGACGCTTTTTGAAGGCTTCCTCCAGATAACAAAAAAGGTATGTATGACTAACGTAAATTACTATCGGTTCGACGAAGCTTTCGAGTTTTATTTTTCACAAGTTTTAATCTGCAATATCTTGACTGTGATGATTAATTTATGTCACATAATCTATTGTAATGTCAAGAAGAAATCATTACAGCCTATAATTTTAAAATTTTCTAAAAATCAATGCAATTCAAGAAAACAGTGACAAAACAGTAAATACAGTGATGCGACTATTAGATTTCCAATCATAATGGGAAAACCGATTTTAAAAAATTCGACGAAAGTAAATCTGTAGCCGTGTTGTTCTGCCACTCCAGCGCACACAACGTTTGCGCTTGCGCCGATTAGTGTGCCGTTACCTGGAATACAAGAAAAGAGTATTAATAAACCAGTGGATACCATAAAAATATTGTGAAAAATAATATTAACCATGTTAAATTAATTGATTCAAAAACAATCTAAATCACTAGTGACGGGTTCCCATAGGGCCATTGCCTGCCCTGGTTGCGGGAATGTTCTTACGAGATTCCACGGCCCCAGAACATCTATATGTTCTGGGGCACATGTTCCTTCAGTTGCCTATGCAACTGAAAGAACATGGTGGGTTTTTAGTCAGTAGAAGTCTGACACTCCCATCCGCTACACCCAGGAGGAGTTATTTGATGATTTTCCCAATGAAAAAAAATTACATTTTATAAATTACATCAAAAAACAAATACGATCACCTAGCAATGTATACCACATTAGGCGTAAGACTTTTGTCGATTTTCAGCTGAACCTCCCACCCTAAGACCCGCAAGATAGGGGAGGATCAGGGTTCCTCGTCACGAAAACACTATCACCTACCACTTTGCTATTGAACTTAGCAGATCATTTTCCAGCAGATCAAAAATAATTGCGAGTTCTTTTCGCATGCAATTGAGTTCTATAGTTCCTGATACTGTTCAGAAATAGTTCTGAAGTTATATTTCGAATGCTGGCAGATCATGAAAGTATTTGGAAAATAAAAAAAAAACAATTTTCATTGTTTCAAACTATTCTTGAATATAGTTCTCGTCAAAAAACTTGGCAAGAGTCGTTCAATGCGCAGAAGTCGATTTTTAGGTGTCAGCGGGACGCGGGGTATAACGTAGCGCCGCTCCGAGCGCGCGATTGGTGCGTCAGTAGTTCTCATTCAATTTGCTCCCGAATACACTTGCGTACACGAAAGTTTTTGTTACGAGTTGTTGTTTTAAATTTAGTTTTTGTTAAGTTGATTACAATGCCAGGACCGAATACCGTTTTACGTAGACTATTAAAACGTCAGAAAGAACAATTAGACACTATAGTTAAGGAAGGTTGAAATTCCGTTGTACTGGTCCCCGGTCCACCTGCAATACGAAGTTGAAGAAGAGAGAGTGTTTCTGCGACTGCTTAGCCACTATAATTGTTTCACGCGCTGATGACCTTGGCAAGTTCAACTGGACCATGGATGCAAGCCTTGCGGTGATGGAGTTTCTGGTGGTGAGGTCTGGATATTTTTGATGTGTCTGGGCCTCAGCTGGTGCTCTGCACGTAGGTGGTCAAACGGGAGTGGTCGCTCCTAGAACTGACATGGGCGGGAGGACAGGTTCGGCAGCACGTTTGATGACAAAGCAGCCCTATTTAAGATCGCTCTGCTTTCCTCAATCCGTGGAGGGGCCTAGAAAAGGTGGCTTAAATATAGTCCGTCTCACCCTCTTCACAGTTGTCAGGCTGCAGGCAACTGGACATCATAAAGTTGCGGTCGAAAGTCGAAAAAAAAAACTACATGACGAAAAACTTAATTTTAGAAGCATGGAATGTCCGAACACTTTTGGACAACGATAACAATCTGTGTCCTTAATAGCATGGGAACTTGTTTGGTATAATATAGACATCGCGGCTATTAGCGAGACACATCTCAGTGATAGTGGTGAACTCTACGACCATCTGGGCGGTTACATCTACTACTGGATTGGCAAACCGCACACTGGAAAGGCCTCCAGTGGAGTTAGTTTTGCGATACGCAACAGCATAGCTATTAACCCTATGTGCAGAGTTTAATCTGTGTCTTACAAACACCTTTTTCCATCTACCAGGAAAGTACAAGACTTCTTGGATGCACCCCAGATCGGGCCATTGGCACCTATTGGACTACATAATTGTTCGCAAACGTGACTTACGAGACGTTCTAATAACCAGAGCAATGCGAGGCGCAGAGGGGTGGACAGATCACAGACTCTTTCGATCGAAAATGCGTCTTGTTCTAAAATCGTCACGTAGATCGGCGCACAGTGTGCCGGCTAAGCTGGCTTATGACAGACTCATATTTGACGCAGATCTCAGGAATGACCTGGACTTGGATTCGGTACAATGACGTTTGATGCAGAAGATTCCTCTACTGACAAAAAGTGGGAACTATTCCAAGAATCTAAAAATGTGTGCGCAGAAGTATATCGGCAAACCACAAAAAAAGAATCAAGACTGGTTTGATAGTTCTGACGCAGAAATCCGGAATCTTATAGGGGAGTTCAGGAGAGTGTTGAACACTAATCCGAATGCCTGAAAAAGCTGCTAAACAAAAATCTCTAAAGCAGAAAGTGCGTGCCCTGAAAAAAAGTTGGTGGGTAGAAAAGTCTAAAGAGCTTCAGCATTATGCTGATACAAATCAAACCGGCAAATTCTTTGAAGGTGTACAAACAATATTTGGTCCAAGATGATTGAAAGTCTGCTCCCGTGTATTCTCGTGACAAATTACATCGTCTGTGTTACCAACACGATATACTTGCACGATGGGTAGAATACTTCAGGGAGGTCCTAAACCCGCCAGTACAAACTACAGACTTGACCTAGCAGCAGTTATTATTTAGCCCAGTGAAACTGGCTGTAATGAGTTATGAGCAGAGGTCGGAATGAGTTAGAGTTATTTATGTACTTACACTGATTTTATACGGCGAAAGAATAAAGTGGATATGCCCCAAATCTCGATATTAATTTTGAAGAGCAGAAAAATCCCGTGATTTATTAAATAAAATGTAATTTACTTTTACACAATTTAAACCACTGCACGTGCGATGTTGCCAAATTTACATAATATTGTTGGTCACACGGGATAGTCTATTAGAAATCCCGGGAAGATCCATATTAATATCAACATTTCGATGCAAGTACATAAATAACTCTACCTAGTTCCGTCTACTGGTTATGAGGAATTAATGTTACCTCCTAGGCAGGCTCCAAAACTGAGAGCCCAGGCTAGCGGTGCCAGCGGTAAGCCCAGTCCAGAAGGATCAGCCAGTGCGGCTGTTACGCGAACCATCATGGTGGACAGCGGGATGTTGTCCACGAACGCCGAGGCTAAACCCGACACCTGGAAAAAATACCATAATTATTATGATATTTATATTGGTTCCTAATAATATTATACAACGTGTAACGGAAACCCCATATCTATCCAAAAGGGCTGAAGACAACATCTGGTACGGAGTCTCTATGCACAGTTTCAGCACAAAATAACTGACTCAAAGAATTGATACCAAATTATTGGTTTCATATATTTCTTGAATACCAATCATAACAAACGTGTTACAGCACTACGAGGGTCAATAACTTTCCACGTCACTTGCCAATAACACGATAATTCTATTCGTTCTTCTTAATTTGAAAAATTCGGTCTCTGGTGTCAGTGTATTGGAATTTGTAATAAGTTCTACACACGTATACTTAGGATTACAAAACCCTTGCCATATCGTTTGTTATCATCCAAAGAAGCCATGCACTTGGTATGTATATACCCTTTAAATTACACGTGGTATAAAAATATAATTTATTTGATACAACTAAATATACTAAGTATAAACATTGTATAACTTAGACTCTTCAAATAGTTGCTTTCAAGTTAATATACATAGGTACCGTTATCCATCCTTAAATATACTCTATCCATAAATTACTATATATCCTTAAATAACTAATCCTTAAAAAACTAATATATCCATAAATTACACGTTGTATAATACAAGCAGCCAGTCGTTCCCGTACACTTTATCACGATAAAAATATAAACTACTAAACTCTAATGTTTATCTGTGGACAGCGTAGTGGGTTCAATTATAGTCACAACTTCATTTTTTGTTAAACTAGTTGTAAGTTCTTATAATGTAACTGTTTGTTGTTCCATCTAATAAAAATAAAAAATAACCTCCTTCTTTTGCAGTCGGGTAAAACCTTTCCTAAGCATAAAGCTACTTCCATCACAAATTTCATCCAAATCCACCCAGTGCTTTTGAAGATTAGCGAGTTCAAACAAACAAACAAACTTTTCCACTTTATAGTATTAGTATAGATATAATATTTCTAATAATACTATAAAATATCTTACTTCTTACTCATATAGTACATGAAAATGTTTGTCACGGCTGGGTACCACCCTCACTTGGTTGATATACCGTCTTGTCGTACCAAGCCCTTCTCCTCCACATTTATTGTGCGCACAGCCAAGTTGTGGAATTCTCTGCCGGCTTCTGTGTTCCCTGCCACTTATGACCTTTCTGCCTTTAAAGCACGAGTAAATAGGCATCTTCTGGGCTCGCTTGTCACATCTTAGACCTCATCTATCGCTTACCATCAGGCGATATCGAGGTCCAGAGTGGGCTCATCAGTAATTAAAAAAAAACCACATCATCGCTTGCTATCAGCATCAGGGGCCATACCATGACGTGTTAAAGCGAGAGTCGTTCGAGCGAGAAAGAGGGATGAAGCTATGCACGCTATATAGCTCCATCTCTCTTTCTCGCTCGAACGACTCTCGCTTTAACACTTCATGGTATGGCCCCAGGTGGGATGGTGGTCAACGTAAGATTTTTTCTTAAATTTAAACTAGATAAGGCCGGTATTTTTTTCTCAGTTTATTTTAAGCTGAATACACTGAGAAGAAACACCACACAAACAAACTCAGTGGTGATAGACTCTTAAAATTCTTACTAATTATTACTCAAGTTAATTATCAATAAAAAAAATCTAACATTGGTTTCAATAAATTTAAAATTTTTAAAATTGATTTTAATTACACTCCTATTCAACACAATATCATGTGTGTAAATGGGTTGTTACAAACAATTTTGATCAATATGGACCCTGTCGGGCACAACATTCTGTTACAGTTACACAATACACCATTATTATATTTGAGACGGTAAAAAATTACATCCGGTATAAATTAAATTACAATGTTATTCAATAATTATCTTGTAAGTATAAATGACAAGAAATATGTTCTTACCCATAATATTAACATGATGGCAACTGCTAACCGTGATTCCTGACCAACTTGCAGTATAAGCATCTCAGTCATATTGCCGATCCACGATATTAATCCCAGTTTGGATAAAGCCTGAAATTTTAGAAAAAAAAAGCTTAAGTATACGAAACAAAACCAACCATAATTAGTTTTAGTTTAGTTTAATTCGTTTTAGTTTTAACCTAAAATCAATACAAGTATTATAAAGCGGAAAAATTTCGTTTGTTTAAATACGTTAATCTTGTAAGTGGATTTTGATAAAATTTGATTTCGAAGTAGATTGAAGCTTGAGGAAGGTATAGGCTTTATTTCCGACAGCCAAAGAAGGAGGCTCATGTTTATTAACATGTTAAGTATTATCTAAGATTATATTACCATGAAATAAAAAATAAATCACGTTGATCCCGACTGTTAACCATACCATGATTACGGATAGTCTCGAAAATCTGACATTAATGTTGCCAAGGGATATAGTGTTACCCAGCTATCTTTGCAGTTGAGATCAGTTAGGCATTCACTACATAAAATTACCTGTACCCACTTATATCATATACATTGTGTTAGTTTAAACGAGAGACTTATTGAGGGAAAACCTATAACCTAAATTTTTGACGTAATTATTCAATATACAAAGAGGTGAATGAACTTGTAAACAGTACCTAAAGTAATCATGTGGCAAAACACGGCCCGATCCTGTCAAAAAAGGAAGCTCGTGTGTAAACTCCGCCCCCGCGGGAGTCCCCCCGAGAACTTTTGGTATGGTTCTGTCTGTTATTTATCAGTGTTTTTTTTTGTTCATATTTTTATTAGTATCATGTAAGCATTCACTATTGTGGATTTGAATATGTCCCTCGTTTAAACTAACAAACTGTTTATAATCATCCTATAAAGTGCCCACTGTTGGGACACATACCTCCTTTGTATGAGCCTCATCTACTAAGCCTTTTTTAAACTATGTGGGGGTGGCTACCAGTATTAAGTGCATGCAATTGAGTACTAGTATTTTACGTGAAGTGGCTGGCTATCAGACCTCTACTACCCAGTATTTGAAAAACGCGATACCCCTTACCAAGACTAGGTTCAGATTTTCTAGCTTCTACCTATAAATCTCCTTTATCTCCCAGTGGAAGCCCCATTAAATTGGTTTAGCTGTCCCAGAGATTGAATCGAGCAAACAGAAAAAGACACAGATAGAAATATTAAAATGTTTGTGTTTTATTATCCTGTAAATTACTATAAGCAATACATAAAACACACTTGCTTTAAAATCACAGACATACACTTCAATATTATTTATATGCAATCTGGTTCTTGGCAGAATTAACAATAAGTAGATATTTATTCTAAAGTGTAAAATGGAATGGATTTCCGCAAAATATCGCCTTTTTATTGTTGACCACCATCTCACCTGATGGTAAGCGATGATGTGGTCGAAGATGAAGCACGCTTGCCTAGAAGTAACCTATTCACTCTTGACTTAAAGATTCCCAGGATAAATTCGGTTAGATTCTATGCTGTATTAAAAAAAAAAGTTTACCTCCATAAGCACGAACAGAGCTGCAAAGAACAGCAAGGTAGACCACTCAACCCTGGCGAGGATTGGTTCCAAGTCATCTCTCTCTGCCAGGAGTAGAAGAAGTAATGCGCCCAAAAGTGCCGTCCAGCCTAATGATAGGCGTTCTGTAAATTCACAGAAATTACACATTCATTCTGTGTAAAGTGGTTCGAACTGGAGTGGGGTCACGACAATAGTGTAATGGGTGGGCCATTACACTATCACTCCAGACACAAGCCTATTTTCATAACCTTTATGACATATTTAAATGACATTAAAGATATGCAAAAAAAAAAAAAAAAGACTTCTAAAGTACCTCATTAGTAAAAATGTTAAAGATAAGTGCAACAAAGAATATAATAAGTTATTTTCTAGTTGTAAAATTGTACCAATAGATAAAAAAGTAGATTACTTGGTAGGACTGAAATATTATTATAACGATGAACACAAAGTTAATGTTAAAAACAAGTACAACACAAGTAGGGTTCGAGAAAATAAACTGGTTCAACCCAAGATAACTGATTATTACGGTAAGAGGACATCTAAGTATTTGGTACCTCAAGTATTTTACAAAATAGAATTATTAAGAGAAAAAATAAAAATAAGTAAAGGAACACTAGAGAAAAAACTAAAAAATATGTTGGAATGCTAATCATGTAGGTAATTAACACATTGTTACTGTGAGATTATAGATATAGGATTATATTGCAACATATTGTGTAGAAGTTATTGGAATTGTTCATTAATGTTAATGTATAAAGAGCGCCTCTCGCCATCAAACGTAAAAGTTTGGCGAGTTTAGATTTAAGTGATACCTCTGTATGTAAATTAAATATCCAAATAAATAAATAAAAAATAATTTAGCTTAGCTGGAGGGTTAACAAGATTGCTAGTAATGTGAATTCTACCCACATTTCTAGTAATCTTTAAAAAAAGTAAACGTTCCTTATTTATTTTCATAAAAATAAATAACTGGTTGACTCGGCAAACGTTGTTTTGCCATATTATTTCTAGAGATGTGGCAAAAGGACTCAGACTCAGACCTAACAAATATACACAAAAAGTTATAGAGCAGTCGCTTAAGTCATTTTGGATGTGTTTGAATACAAAGACTGTGACACGAGATTTTTATATCTATACTATAAAAATATACTTAACAATAATATATTATAAAGTGTTAAAATTTGCTCCGAAAGTAATGATCCAATTCTAAAAAAAGGTTCTGTAGTAAGTTGCATGATTTGTCAGTGCGGTTATAAATTACGAGCAGTTGCTCGCGACTTCGTTTGCGTGGGAAGATTTTCCCGTGTAAATCCCGATCCCGTGGGAATTTCACAAAATCCCATCTTAGCGAGCATCTACGTACTAAAAGGAATCCCCTTGCAAAATTTGAGAGCCCTACTACCTGTAGTTTCTGAGATTTTGTGATTTATTTCGCTTTTATGTATATATATATATAGATTTCGAAATTTAAGCGGAAAACGTTGCTGGCAAAGTATTAGGTATTATTTCGTATAATAACTAAATCTATAATATACAGATTTGATACGACTGAGAGGTTTTCCTTTAAACTGCCCATACTATGTATGTACAATTTTCAGGCTCTGTACCAAAAAATAATTAAATAAAAGCAGTAGTTTAGCCGCAAATATTTTTTAAAAATTTTTGCCCCGTTTGAACACGATGTATCTTAAAACGATAAATCTGAGTATAATCTACGATACGTTGTTGCCGCTCTGGATCTAATATAAAAGATAGCGCGAGCGGAGGCCCCACCGCCCGCTTCGACACGAGATAACACACGCCGCGCGACGTTGCCACTTTGTTACCTAAGTATCTAAGTTCAGTCACATTTATTTACAAAGGCCCGGCTGGTTGCGTTTTACTCTGATTCGAAAGCTATTTAGTATGTTTGAAAAAACAAAATTCTCATTTCTGGCACTTTTTACTTTTATGCCGTATCTAATACTGAACACGTACAGTACACCTAGTATAATTTAATGCCCTTTGCCGTATCAACTCTGTATAAAACTAGATTAATCATGATTATACTCACGTAGTTCGGGAATGGCGTGTAGAAAGAAAACTGTAATAACAAATGTTACGCAGATTGCAGATTTCACAAGCAACTGCTTATCCCTGATGCGGTACTGAAAAATAAAATATGCAAAATTGAAATAAAAATACATCAAGCGTTGATACCATAACGGTTGCCGGTAAAAGATTTCTTTTAGCGATAAGACCGCCCATTGTATTACACTTTTTAATTGTTAATTTCTTATTTATATTCGGTTATAGTGTACAATAAAGAGTAATATATCTATCTATTTTATAAACTAGTTAGATTCGTGACGCAGCAGCCAACGAGTCGACAATTCCTAAGGATCCGTGGAGGGGCGAAACTTCCTTTGTACATTTTCAAGTCCGCCTTTGTACATTTTGTGTTGCATAAAGTTTTAATAAATAAATAAACACGTGTTGAGTGTGGTTTGTTTGCATGTGGTATGTTTTTATTGCATCAATTTTGCATGTACACATATTTGCGGGCGGATGGATGCATCCTGCATGCAAGAATGAACAACTGGTTCTTAAGAGAATTAACACTAAATATTTTCTGAAGTTAATACTTCTTCGTTTGGTATGGATTTCTGCAGTAACGCCTGATTCCATTTCGTAGTTAAAATAAACGTAATTACATATTAAAATAAAGCTTAAATACCCTGTCAGCTAGTAATGCAGCCATGAGACTGGCGGCATTGCCACGTTGTATGGCAATGCTTAGCCTGTGGCCAAAGTAATTAATAGCTAGCCCTTGCCAAGCCAAATGTCAAAAGATCACATCGCACGTGCTGCGGAATGGTGGGAATTAATGTCTATACGTAGGTTATCAAAACTATCCAGTGGCACCTGTATTTTCTATTCCGTGAGTGACATCGACTTCAACCAGTTGAGTAAGGACCAAGCCCTTATTACAGACAGAATTAACATCCAATAATAATTTTTCGCTTTTTAGTGCAGTCGTATTTTTGTTTATTTTGAAGTCGGTCCCATTTTTATCTTTTTTTCTTTATTTATTAAGTAGGGTTTGTTCACAATGTGAACAACCCACTTTTTTCTTTCATTTTTTTTAAAGATTTTCTACATACCTTTTGCTTCATTTCCGCGAGAGTGGAACAGAACTTGGGGTCGTTTCGTGAAGCCCCTCCCCCGGCCTCCCTGCGAGTCAGCGCCAAGTTCAGCTTCTCAACCTGAAACCATGGGAAAGAGCACTGACTGCTTGGTAAAGTATACTTAGATTTAAGAAAGAAAGAAAGTAACAGTTAACGTTTATTGGCACATACCACACAATAACAGCAATAAAAAAGGGCATGTATTGTGAAATATTTATTAGGCTTAATACATTTACGGGGTTGCGGGAATGTTCTAACGAGATACCGCGGCCCCGGAATGCAAGGGAAACTGAAGAGCAGGGTGGGTTTTTAGTCCGTAGAAGTCTGACACTCCCAAAGAAGGCTAGAAGGCTTAATACATTTTGAATGGACTTTGTCTTAGTTAATGATGAGTAGAGCAGACCCTTCTTAAAAAATGTAATCATAAGTCTATACTTATGATTACATTTTTTAAGAAGGGTTTCTATAAACACAGTTTCTATAAACTGTGTGCTGAAAATTGTACTATACTATACTGTAAATTTAGTGAGAGTGACAACCTTTCTATTTCGCTATTGGATGTGGACCAGTAATTTGTTTTATTTAGGTCAACTCAAAACGAGTTTCCGGAATGTTTATTTATAATAGGCTCGCGTTTGACTACCATCTCACCTGATGGTACTTAAGTGCTGATGTGGTCGATGATGGAGCACGCTACCTTAGCACGTTACCTTAGCTGTACGCACAATGAAAGTATTCCCAAAACGATTAGTGCGTATGGGAGGGATGCCCGCTATGTAACGATGGCGCATCGCCGTTTGTCTTATAATCCGATGATAGAACGGGCTTGGCGGAATTAGATTGTGTAATTCCAACGCACACTCCCCGAAATGTAACTGATAGAAAACCAATAGACTTACAACTCGTCGTCGTTGTTCAAGGCTCTGGAGCTTTGACTCAACCAGTGCATCGTTGCCAATGAATGCTGCAAAGCATAGGCCGGAGAGCATCAACTAACTAGGACCGTTAAATAAAAAGACATGCGAAATCATGTAAGTTTAGAATACCTTCTTTTCGAGAGCCCTCCTCACAATGTCTTCATCTCGTGAATATGAAGACAGCGAGGCAGCCGCGCGCCTCCACACCGCTATCTCCTGACGAAGCTCTACAACAAACATTCGTATATATCAATATATACAACGTGTAATTTAAAGCGTATATACATACCAAGTGCATGGCTTCTTTGGATGATAACAAACGACATGGCAAGGGTTTTACAATCCGAAGTCTACATGTGTGGAACTTATTACAAATTTCAATACATTGACACCAGAGACCGGATTTTTTAAATTAAAAAGAACGAAGAGAATTTTCGTGTTATTGGCAAGTGACGTGGAAAGTTATTGACCCTCGTAGTGCTGTAACACGTTTGTTATGAGTGATACCACTCATAACAAACGTGTTACAGCCGTCAAGAAATATATGAAACTGATAATTTGGTCACTTATTTTGTGCTGAAACTGTGCATAGAGACTCCATACCAGATGTTGTCTTCAGCCCTTTCGGACAGATACGGGGTTTCCGTTACACGTTGTATAAGAGAAAGAAAGAAACACGCTTATTCTATCAAAAGAAACACTACAAAACAAGCTCAAATATAAAAAGAGAATAGTAATATAGCATAATTATCATCATCTGCCTAGACTTTTTTACTACACTGGACAGCAAATAAACCGAGCCACCCGCTACCTAGGCACTCTAATTCGATTTTCTCAAAAACTAAAAAACCTACAATTATCAATGTTGTACCTACAGAAAGTGCGTTTCATGGTGATTAAAATGAAAGGAAACTCATTGGGTTTAATCAATATTTCAGTGTTTATTAAGGATTTTACAAAAAGAGTCGTTTTCCAGTCGTGACAATCGTTAGTAATGATAAAGTGAAAAAAAAATATCAAAGCCAAAAACAAAGATAAAATAAAAAAAAATAAAACTTGATCTATATTCCGTATTCCCTCCCCTTGCTCGGATAACTGCCAGCATCCTTGTATTCATCGACCTTACGAGCCTGACGATAAAATCTTGAGGAATTGTATTCCACTCCTCTTCAATTACGATTCGCAGCTCTGGAAGCCTTGTTGGAGCAGGTACCCAACGTTTCAGCTCATCCCATAAGTGTTCTATCGGATTCAAGTCCGGGCTTCGAGCTGGCCAGTCCATCGTAGGAATGCTGATGTCACGTAGATACTGGGTCACCACATGAGCAACATGAGGCCGTGCATTATCATGCATCAATTGCATATCCTGTCCGATATATCCTGCGTAAGGTACCACATGGTCTGCG
Source organism: Tholera decimalis (assembly GCA_943138885.2). NCBI lineage: Eukaryota > Metazoa > Arthropoda > Insecta > Lepidoptera > Noctuidae > Tholera > Tholera decimalis. The sequence continues at coordinate 10,329,532 of OW964576.2, forward strand.
AGGATTTCAGTAATGTAGCGATGAGAAGTCAGTCCACGTATACGGCCCGTCGGTTCGATGAAAACTAACGCTGTATGTGCTGTTAACGAGATGCCGCCCCAGACCATTACAGATCCTCCTCCATAAGCAACAGTTTCCTCGATGCAACACTGAGAATAACGTTCTCCAGGGCGACGATATACTCTCTGACGTCGATCACTTCCATGTAGACTCACCCTGGTCTCATCAGTGAAGAGTACATTACTCCACTGCTCTAATGTCCAATCCCTATGCTCTCGAGCAAATTCAAGTCGTGCTCGACTGTGTGCTACCGTTAATGCTGGGCCTGTTGCAGCTCTTTTTGGGGTCAGGTTCCGTTCAGCAAGTCTCCTTCTGACGGTATCTGTACTTATGACCACTTGGCGTTCGTCACGCAGACTTTGTTGGACTTGAACTGCGTTGAGGTGGCGATTTCGCAGAACAGTAAGGTGGATGGATATAACGATCATCTGCTGCTGATGTAGCCCTAGGTCTGCCCGTACCTGGACGGCGATCGAATGCTCCAGTCTCTAGGTATCGTCTGTAAACTCGTTGAACCGAAGATCTGCTGATTCGAAGCCTTCGAGCGACTTCACGTTGCGCAATGCCTGCTTGAAGTAATGCTACAGCTTGAGCTGCTTCCTGAGGTGTTGTATCCATTATTAATCGAAAAAAGTAGCAAAAACACACGCGTCTGAGCAAACGATGGACAAAAACTAAAGAAATGATAAGAAAGATCCGACTACCCTCATTGTAGAGAAAAAGAACGCTAATTTCAAACTCTGGTGAAAACAGAGCAAATCGTTAGCATTGTGTTTGTTGCTTGATTACAATGTGAGTTGACGGTACTTTCGAATTAATTTGTAGTCATTTTAATCACCATGAAACGCACTTTTAGTAGGTATAACTTTGATAGTTGTAAGTTTTATACTTTTTGAGAAAACCGAATCAGAGTTTCTAGATAGCGGGTGGCTCGGTTTATTTGCTGACCAGTGTATAATAAAGGGTTACTTAAAAGTAAGCGTGCTCCATCTTCGACCACATCATCATATGCCATTATGTGAGATAGTGGTTAAACGTGAGCCTATTAACAATAAAAAAATTAAAAAAATGTTGGGATCGGCCTTCAGTCAAACTAGATGCTGCTGGTTACTAGTATTTTACATGGAGCGACTGCCTATTTGAGTAAGGGTGTCATGTCACCCAGTAGCTGGGTAACACGATACCCTTTTAGCAAAACTGTTGTCAGATTTGCTGGTTTCTGAGTACCCTTAACGACTGTCGAAGATTTACAAATGGCTATCGGGACAAACGGTTTAACGTGATTTAAAGGCACGGAGGAATCTGAGAGACAGATTAATTCAAATAAACAATGAGAAGAAAATCAAACCTGTATGTGTTATTTTTCGGCAACGAATCCGAAAAGAAGAATGATGAGTTTGACTTGTCAAATACTAAATAATAGAAAAAGTTTGTTTCAGTTTAAGTATCATGGTTTAATATCTACTTTGGTTTCTTTCTCTCTATTACGGTTTTTATAGTATCAATCTCCATCCGAGATAAGAAAGAAAAGTGGACAAAAATAATTACGGAATGGTACCCTAGAGAGAACAAACGAAACAGAGGGGTCTCCCTCTGTCTAGTTCATGCGAAAGACGATTTGAAGAAGTTAGCAGGTCCTGAGTGGAGAGGAGGCCTTTATCGAAAGATAAACTAGGATGAGGAAGAGAAAACCAGATTAATATACGTAATAAGTAGAAAATTATTTTAAGAGGAAGTGTATAAAATAAGTATACATTGAGTGGTAGTAAATTCTCAGAAAATAAAGGCTTATTTTATTTTTTATAAGTATCATGTAAATATCTATGAGTACTTGAGAAAACCATAGAGATATAATAATAGAGTGCAGAAGTGCTACACTAGCCTGTAAGTGGGAACGATAGAAGCGAGGTCAGAGACAGACGCCGACTATTCATCCATCTCTCTCTTGCAGAGCGTTGTGATTGGCCCTACTGAAGATGGTGAAGTGGGAGTTTCTCACACTCTGCCACTCATATTTTCACATTTGTTGTCGGCACTGAATTCAAATAATACTTAGATGATTTTTAAATATCCTACAAACCAAAGAATCAGAGTTACATACAGCTCCGCGTCTGCTACACTCTCAATATACAAACGATAGGATTTGCTAGCAAACACTGCTCATTAGTCAGTCACAGTACTCTGCAAGAGAGAGACAGATGAATAGTTAGCATCTGTCTCGTTCTTTGCCTCTATCGTTATTTTTAACCGTTTCTGCACTCTATTCTTATATCTCTATGGAGAAAACACAGTTATTTTGAAACAACAGACAGACACTTCAATTACATTATTTTATATTTATAGATTACTGGTATGCAACTAAATGTAGCTATACTGCCTCGTTGAACAATAATTGGTTGCGCGTCTTGGGCTCTATTAGGTTTTTCTTTTACAAATTTCTCAGTAGTAGCCCGCAGTTTGGAAGTTAGGTGTGTGATACCCCCGTGTCTCGGTATGCACGTCTCGCCGTTGGCCTTACACCGGACCTCTCTCCGGTTAAGTCGGATTGCTATCCCATCGGACTGTAGCGACATACGGTGGAGCATACATGTAGCCGGTACGGAGACCGGCCGCGCACTGAGGCCGGCAGCGCAGCGCTACGTGTTCAGTGTTCGAGCTGCGTGGGCGCCGCCGGCGACAACATCCCTGCGTCGAGCCATGGATCATGCCCTGGTGGAATTCTACACTACTTTCCACATCCTAAGAAAGATGCAGAAAGATTTCAAAATTGGGTAAAGATTGTAAGAGGTATTATTGCGAGTCTGGACAGCACCACTATCCACAAATATCGAAGAATCTGTCGTCGACACTTTCAGAAAGAATTTCTTTACCCAAAAAATAGACTGTGTAAATTGGCAGTACCATCATTGCTTTTGCCCTCTGCAGATGTTTCAGCACCAGACTGATCGTTATTCGCCTTCTTACTTAACACATCCTCATACATAAAGTACCTAACGTATCTAAAGGACAATGAGAGTAAATAAACAGAGGGTGCACCTGTACCTGCGCACATACTTGTGCACTATAATATCTCTTGCGCCATTCGCTTATATCCGTTGAGATGGGTGGCTGAAATTGGTCAGGAGGACTTTTTTTTAAGGATGGGAAATCATACAACGACTACCTCTTGATCTGGGCGAAGTTGAAGGGTGTGTCAGACTTTTGCTGACTAAAACCCATCCGTGTCCCGTCATTTGCCCTTCGTGTTCCGACGCCAGGAGATCAGGAAGCCTACCATAGTATCTAAATAAATATAACTCAAAGGTGACTGACTGACTGACATAGTGATCTATCAACGCACAGCCCAAACCACTGGATGGATCGGGCTGAAATTTGGCATGCAGGTAGATGTTATAACGTAGGCATCCGCTAAGAAAGGATTTTGCGAAATTCCCACGGGATCGGGATTTACACGGGAAAAACTTCCCACGCGGGCGAAGCCGCTGGCACAAGCTAGTTATACAATATGTAACGGAAAACCCATATCTATCCAAAAGAGCTGAATACAACATCTAGTACGGAGTCTCTATGCAGTTTCAGCTCAAAATAAGTGACTCGAAGAATTGATAACAAATTATCGGTTTCATATATTTCTTGAATACCAATCATAACAAACGTGTTATAGCACAACAAGACGTCACTTGCCAATATCACGATAATTCTCTTCGATCTTCTTAAATTGAAAAATTCGGTCCCTGGTATGTATTTTTTTTTAAACAGAAATATCATTGTTGACAGAATTTACATAACACTGGCTCCACACGTTGGCCCTAACGTTACTACCAACGTTGGACGTTAAGTTGGTGAAGTGTCCACACGTTGGCTGTTATACTAGTTCCTTTCCGTCAGAGCTAACGTGAAGATGTGCGATACCGAAATTGAAATTGCTTTAAGCACTTTTACAGTACCGAGTGCATATAATTTAGATTATATAGATTTAGATCATAAGCGAACCAATTTGGTTTAAAAATATCGTGTGTCGATGAACCAGAAAGAGTAGTCGTCGTAGTAGAGTCACAAACTTTGCAGGAGTAGTCGTAGTAGAGTCAAAAACTTTGTTTCTATAATGGCGATATAGTGTTCATCAATGATTCTGAATGATTCTCACTTTTTTTTAATTCTGCGATCGAGTAAATCATTCCCATGTTCTGTTCAATATTGTGCCATGCATCGGCTATTAAATTTTTATTTTTATGATCCTTCCGAGATGCGCTCCATGTTATTGGATGTGCCTGGTATAGTTCTATAAATTCCATAACTTTTTCATTTATCCATGCGGGTGGCAATTTTATTGATGAAGACATCGCGACATGCACACTCGACGCGTGTTGCAAAGGACTGAGTAAAGCGCCAACATGTGGACGAATCGCGAACGTTGGCACAAATTCCTTTGATAAAACCAACACTTGACGGCCAACTACCAACGGTCGCTCCAACGTTGGGGCTAATGCAATTTTCGAGATCCACACGTTGGGCGAATGCCGTTGGGGCCTATGTTGGGGCCAACGTGTGGAGCCGGCGTAACTAGCAATCTTGTTAACCCCTCCAACTAAGCTAAATATTTTTGTGTCTGGAGTGGGTTCACGACAATCAATGGGGTTCTAGCCTGCAACCTCTCGATCACAAGTCTTTAGTCATTAGGCTATTAACGCTTTAGAATGTATTGAAATTTCTAATAAGTTCCACATATATTATGTAGACATGGATCACAAAACCCTTGCCATATCGTTTGTTATCGTCCAAAGAAGCCGTGCACTTATTATGTATCTACCCTTTATATTACACGTTGTATAAAACACTTGAAAGAAGCTAGAAGCAGAAGTATCTTACCTAATATATCTCTGGGAACGCTGTGCCTTAATTTGGTGATGTCTCTGAACATGAATCTCAGCTGGAAGTATGTTTGAACGCCAACGATGAGGATACCGACGCCCATGTGCATTGTAAATGTCGTGAAGTTTATGTTCTGAAAAATTATAAGAAAATAATGAAATAATGATGTTTGTTTTGCAAATAGGTTATAAATAACACTTTCACACGTCTTTTTTTTTTCGTAAATGTAAACTAGACGAGGCCAGTGTTTCCTAACTGACTACTCTGAGAAGAAACACTGAAACAAACTCAGAGGTCAACGTCTCTTTTAAAGTCCAGACAATCTGTAGTGATCAAATCATATGAGAGCCATGTAGGTTAATGTCTGTGGCGCCCTTTAGAGGACAGAATCAAACAGATTTGAGCAGGCCCGTCCAAATAGTGCACGCATTTGTCAAATATCGCGTAGCTCAACTTAGAACCTTAAGGAGCTGGAACGATTTGACGAACAATACCAAAGTAAGGACATTTGGGTGGGCCGTATAAAGCACTCAAACTGCCAGACAGTGTGGTAACTTATTCATAATATTCGTTGAAAAAAGATTTATAAAATCATTTATTCAGTCATAAAAAGATAATTATATTCATTCAAAGATTTAATATACAGGGTTATTGGAAATATGTCCCGATCCCATTAAGGCCGTATAGATGAGGTCATTAACTAACAAATAAAATGTTCCGCCATCAAAATAGATTAGTGATTTTTAGGAGAAAAAAAAAAATATTTCATAAGACGTTGCAAAAATCATAAAAATAAAATAATGTATTGGATCTCTTTTTTCAAAAGTACGGAGATTTTTAATTGTTTTATGTTTTTTTTTATTAGGCGCAACTTAATTCTTTAGCTATTTAATAAATAAGCATGCTAAAACGTGTTTTCGTTTTTTTTTGTAAATTTTTAAAAGAGATAAAGTCCTATTTTATTTTAATATTAAAAAAAATCTCGATAATGGTATACTTTAGGCGTAGAAACTTAGGGTTGATTTGTTAGTTAATGACCTCATCTACACGCCCTTGACAGGATCGGGACGTATTTCCAATAGCCCTGTAGATACGCCTTGGCTAGATCAGTGTCAGATTTACTGGCTTCTGACTACCCTTAACGACTGTCAAAGATGTCCAAATGACACTCGGGACCAACGAATTAACGTGCATTCCGAGGCACAGAGGTATTACACCGCCAACTCCCAAACTCCGGGCTACAACCAAGGAATTCCTTACAGAAAAACTCAATAGCACTCTTTGCTCGACCCGGGAATGGAACCTGAGACCTCGCGCTCGGCAGTCGCGGTTGCTACCAATCGACCAACGAGGCAGTATCCAAATTAAACATTATTTTTTTTTTTATTTAAAGACAGATATATTTAAACAATTAATTACAACAAATATACAAAATTATGTACTAAAATACAAACTACAATAAAGCATCAAAAAATTCATCCTCAACGCTGTCGGCTGGCAACGTACCCAAGATACTGGCGGCATTGCCTCGTTGTATGGCAATGCTTAGCCGTTGACCAAAGAAATAGCCAGCCCTTGGGTCACGGGAAGCGTCAACGAGCCTTTTCGATATTTCTTTAAAAATGCTGTGAGCACACGGGCCCCATGATCCGAGAGTTTCGACCCCAAACGGCTCGAAAATATAGTTATCACCGAGATGACTATATTTACGCCCCTTGAGGTTTTCCGCAGCCGCAGCGGGAGCGCCAGCACAACATGATGAACTGGGAAGATGGGATGGCGCGACAGTATCGACACAAGTTGCGTCCCACACTAAAGGCCTACCCATCTTCCAAGGAAACAATGACATGCCGTCCGGTATTAAAGTAAGTACATTTTAGCTGCGTAGCAGTCGGCAAGTCTACGTCTCCTGAGGATCAAATCAAATCAAAATCAAAATAGTTTATTTCTTTAACATGTTTTTACAATATTAATTAGTTACCAGAACTACCCAGGAAGCATGTAGTAATGCTTGTATTGGACAGTTCTGCTCTTCCTTAGGATCATTGTTAGATAACAAGTTAAATTAAATCATTTTTGCTTCGCAGAGGGGCGAATCACATGTCGAGTGTGGTTTGCTTGAAAGTGGTATTTTTATTGTAGTGGTGGAAGTGCGGTGCCGTATACTATGTAGTATACGGCACCGCACTTCCGCATGATGCAACATTGAACATCATTTTTTTTACACTAGATATTTTTGTGTATTTATCAGCTTAGTTTTTAGTTTTGTGTAGTATTAGAGTAAGAAACCGATTAAGTGCAAGTTGAACATAAAAAACCTTTGTGTACCAAACTACATTACAACTTACTATAATACACTATACCATACTTTCTGTATACTTGTAAGTCACACTACACTAAAACACTTTATAATGATGTACATAATATATTGTAACTGATTGTTCATTCGTATTGTAAACTGCGTCCTGAAATACAGGCTCAGCCTAGCTCAGGCGCAGTTGCTCACTTTATTTTTATTATTATATAAATTCTGTGCTTTAATGAATGTTTATTTTTAATGACTATTATGCAAATAAATGTAAAATGTTATAAGCACATTATGGTGCAAAAAAATAAATTGAATTATTAAATTTTTGTGTTAAACCTTTCAAGGCTCAGGCTTATTCTTTGATTTATCGATTAAGTGCATTTATTAATTAGTTAAATATGAATATAAAAAATAAGAAAATGGTTTTACACATTTGAACCACTGGATTCCAGGCCCTCGACATTTGAAACCCATCCTCCCGGTTGAAATTGTCGTATTTGGTAATCTCAATCGCTTCCCTTACCAGTCTTGGTATATAGTGGCGTACAGTGCCGAAATATCAGAAATTCAAAACAAAAAATACACATAGTATATATCCCGTTTTAAGATCTAATGATGAAGATAAATGGATTGTATGAAAAAATTAATTAAAGAAAAAGGAGTAAATGATGCTATGACATCTGACAGCGGAGAATGGAAGAGAAAACGTGTTATATATTCCTTAAGTAAATGGAATAAGGACAGGAAGATGATAACTGTCTAATCTCATTGCCAGCTTGGGCTAAGTTAAGAACGTGGTGAAGGCCAAATCTTACCGCTTTCACTATAGACGGGTGCGTGGCGATAATGACATTGGGCGGGTCTCCCACAGGCGTGGCCGCACCTCCCACGTTGCTGAATATCACCATGGACATCAAAACAGGCACAGGATTCAGTTGGGTCACCTCGCATAGCCTGCAATAAGAATTCATACTTCACTACTAAGTAGAGAACTCGAGCAACCGAGTTTAAAAGTGTAACTGTGGAGTTTTTTGCCGGTTCTTCTCCATACAAAACGACCAATTTCTAACTACGCACTAACTTCTGACATTTTGAAATTTCTTTATTTATTTATCTTACTTGAAAAAAAAAAAGATTACATAATTCAAAATTATGCACTGAACCCCACACTAGGATACCCTGTGTTGTGAGGTCCAGCCTCCTTCGTCACATTTTGCTGAAATTATGCAAGATAAATACAGTTTATTGTTACGGATTTTTTTGTAGGTGATTGTGTGTGTGTATGTGTGTTGAAGAGTGTACGTGTGTGACAGAGTAAAGTGTAGTTCGTTAGGGATACATTGTATGCAAGTATTTTGTATGTTAGTGCGTATAGTTTAGCTACAAATAAAAGCTTCAGTTTTAGTGTAGTCCAAATCCAAAAGCCAAGCTGTTACATTGGTTTTAACACGTTAAACCTCTCATTGGCTAGCCATCTCTCTATTGGCTCTCATTTGCACATCTCTCACAGTCGTATCCCATAATCCTGTGCGCATTTACAAAAATGTTTTGGTAATACTTTCATTGTGCGTACGGCTAAGGAGTGGAATTCCCTGCCGGAGTCTGTGTTTCCTGATAGCTATAATCTGGGGGTCTTATAGGTAAGAGTGAATAGCGTTCGTTATATTATATTAGTTTATTTGTAGTTATTTATTGTAATAGGATGTATTTTATTTGTATGGGCCAAGTTGCCTGAAGTATATAAATTGATTGATTTACCGCATTCCATCAGATGAGATGGTGGTCAAACGCGAGCTTATGAATAAAAAAAAAACTTTTTAACAAAAAATAAAACCAACTTCCCAAGAAAACACTGCAAAGGGAAAAATAACTTTAATTTCGGTAGTCTTTAGTTATGTACATATTTTCGTTTTTGACACCGCCTTCCGAAATTAAAGTTATTTTTCCTTTTGCAGTGTTTTCTTGGGAAGTCGGTTTTATTTTTTGTAAAAAGTTTTTTTCTCGCTTTTTAGTGGGTCGGTTTGTAATTTACCTAGTTACAAAAACCTAAATGTCACCTTCTTATCACTTTTTGCAAAATATTTCTTTATCCTATGCCACTGTTAATTTTTGAGGAGTACTCCTGGTACTTCACCATCAGATCCTCATCACCATATGCATTGTGACGAGCATAAAGTGTTTTACAACCATATCCAAGTAATCGAATCGCAACCAATGAAATACTTATTACTGAGTTGTTCTAGTAGCCATCTGTGGTCTTCATCATCAGTTTCACTTCACCAAATGGTGCTTTTTGAGAGCAACTGCACACGTTACTATGAAAAATACCCAACTAGCTATAGGTGTGCCTATAATATTTGAAGAGTTGCCTCGATTTTTCAAGGTTTCCATCATCAGATCCTGACTTCATGACAATGGGACCAACTAGAAAGTATACCCTCTCAAACAAAAAAATAATTTTCCAAATCGGTCCAGCTATCTTCGAGTCATGAGGTAACATACATAAAAAAAAGTTATTTAACAAATCTAAAAAAACCCGACTGCTCAACTGAAATGCAAGAAACAAGCACATTTTTATTTTAAAAAGTGACAAGCAGGCGGGCACCCAATTGAACGTATTTTTTTAAATTTGACGGGTCCGCCTGCTTGTCACTTTTTAAAATAAAAATGTGCTTCTTTCTTGCATTTCAGTTGAGCAGTCGGGTTTTTTAGATTTTTTAATAACTTTTTTTTTCAACGGTTCAGTTAAAATATTAATTTAAAAAAAAATAGTCGCGGTCATGTCACATTGGCACCCCACCGGATTAAGAAAGTGAAAGAGCTCTAAGTCCATATTTTTAAACTTTCTCTTTGTATTATTTTTGCGAGTATTACACTAATGATAAATATGATATACCTTTTTGAAATCCTTGCAATAAGCCCTTTAATTTGATACCCATATTGTGGTATTCGAATCAAAACATTTTTTTTTTCACTATGTATAATGGCTTCGCACAGCCGCCATGTTTGATTTTTTAAAATGTCACCTATCTAAGAACACTTGGGCTGCTAAGACAAATCTAACGATGCCTCAATTATGTGAATCCGTTCAGCGGTTCTGGAGATATGAGGTAATAAAGAATATTACAAACATACATACATACATACAATATACGCGCAAAAACGTAACCCTTCCTTTGCAGTCGGGTAAAAAAGTTCAAGTTCAAGCTGAACTGAGAACCTCCTCCTTTTTTGAAGTCGGTTAAAAACAATCTCTGCAAGAAAATCTGGCACTGGTCTGGCCAAAGGGTATCATGTTACCCAGCTACTGGGTTATGGAAAATAGATAGATAGTCGCTCCATGTAAAACACTAGTACTCTGTTGCATCCGATTGGACTGGAAACCGACGCTGACAAAGTTGGGAAATAGTAAGATTGGTATTTTCCTAAGATAATTAATTACGATGTCAGCAGCCCTCACTACTGAACTTTGAATCTGGTCATTTGTGTTGATTTGAAAAGGCAAAGAAAATGTATAATAATATCCTTTTTAAATCAAACAGTTTGATTAAAAAAATATTACTGGAAAAACTAATAGTACTAAATAATATTGACTGAGGTTAAAGTCTACTCTTTAATTAAGAAGCTTGTCTTCATGAGACACATGCAAAATTTCTGAGGTCATCGGTAAACTTAAGGCTTGAGGTACCGAGTCACTCCACCAATTTCTTTGATAAGTCGAGCAGTACGGCTTTAGAATGCTCCACCCGTGTCAGTAAGATAAGCACAAACCCTTCCTTCTTTTAAAAACATGGTACACGATCTCTATCTTTCTTGTTTTTATTAGCATATGTGTCAGCTTTTTTATGTATCTATGTATGTATTGAGTATGTCGTTTATGGATAAATGTATTGTATACTAGCTGACCCGCCACGATTTCGTTCGCGTGGTATCCTACCCCTATCCTACCCTACCGTAACCGTACCCTACCCTACCCCTACCCCTACCCTGCCTCTACCCTACCCTACCCCTACCCTTGAGACCAAACACAACAAAAAAGAATCAGCCAAATCGGTCCAGCCAATTTCGTGTTTTGCGCTTAGCAACACATTTAGCGATTCATTTTTATTATATAGATAAGTAAATATAATATCATTTATAATTTAAGTCCTAAGCACTCCTTAGGAGACAAATTTAAAGCGATTAATGTTATGACTCTGCCATCTCAGCACATTTATGAGAATATCCTGTATGCACGCAAAAATATTGATATTGTTACGCCAGTCACTTAGTGAAGTACGTCGAGAAACTTCGACATAAATCTGGAATGTTCGAGACACTAATGTCATCTAGCGGTGAATAGCGGTAATGTGTATATCTAGTCGAGACACTAGCGCCATCTAGCGACGAGTAGCGGTACTATGTATCTCGAATGGCTTCATGGAATTTTCTAGGCAGTATAAACAGTGAGTCGATTTTATAAGAATGTTCTCGAACTCATAGACTGGGGTATAAATAGAGCGCAAAGGGGCGCAGAGAGTCAGTCTTATTACGAGGCGAATACGAGATATAATCGAAGCTTTATCAGTGAATTTCAGTGCGATTTAAGTGTGATCTAAGTGTTAAGTGACAAGTGTTGTGGTGCAAATAATTGTGTTAAATTTTTATATTGTACTTAATTAATTAAAGTGATAATTTTGGTTTAATTGGCGTTAATTGCTTCTATCCCAAACCCCAGCTCGTAACAATATGATTAAAAAATACAGTGATATTCATAGTGTAAATACGAGGAACAAAGATGCATATGTCATTCCTAAAACAAGGTTAAAAAAATAGTTGGTTCGATTAGATGCCAATGTATACGTTTTTATAATAAAATTCCTAGCCATATTCAAAAATTAAGTATTAATAAATTCAAATTATTTATAAAACGTAAGCTATGTCAGAAAGCTTTTTACACAGTTAAAGATTATATTGAGGAGAAGATTGCTTGGGAATGACCTGCTCCAGTGATATACGTGAGCCTTTCTATTTTTAAATTTTGTTTCTTGATTTATTTTTTATTGATTGAAATATTTGCTTTGTCAAGTATTGTATACTCCTATTTATTTTGTTTTTTCTTTATATATAATTATTTCATTATTGTAAATATGAGTACTATGTAGGTTATTCTTCCTTCGTTGTTTTTACTATCGCTACAATTTATTTAATGATGTCAAGCAGTTTGAGTACTTGTGTGGCCTACCCAAATGACCTTACTTTGGTATTGTTCGTTAAATTGTTGGACAAATCCGCTGAAATTTGCGTGGTTATTTCCCCAATAGAATACCAAAGACATGAACCGACATGCTTCTCATATACAAATATAAATTGTATGGACTTTAAAAGAGACTATGACCTCCTATTATGACTATGTTATCCTATTCAATCTTGCATATCCTAACTATCTGCGCGATCGTTTTTCATTCATTCGTCCTACTGATGCCCTTTGTAGATCCCACCTTAAACTCCATCTCAATTTCCCATCCTATAAAACCCCTTTCTATTTCCACTCCTTCTTCTTTCATGCAGTACGACTGTGGAACTCACTTCCCGCTAAAACCCGCGAAGCTATATCCATTTGTATTTTCAAAAAGCTGGTCAAAAATCAATACCTATCTAACATCCCGTAATTTTATATATTTATTTTTATGGCATTAACATAAATGTGTATTTTAATTCTATGTATGTATATATTTGTTTATTATATCATTATAGTTTAATTTTATAGCTAAATATGATTTATTTATCGTAATTAGTATTTATACACACTGTGTCTATCATCTCCTCTTCAACTCTCCTGTCGTAGGTCTGCTGGAAGAAATTTCTTAGAAAATAAGCAGCACCTTTGTGTTCTTTTGTCTTTATGTATTTTTTTTTCTTTTGTAAGTGTCTTGTGTGTACATAAATAAATAAATAATAAATAAATGACCTCTGAATTTGTTTCGGTTTTTCTTCTCAGAGTAGTCAGTTAGGAAATACCGGCCTCATCTAGCTAAACTAAACTTAACACGCAAAAAAACATGACGTGTAAAGTAATATTTATAACTAATTTGCAAAATAAATGCACCGGCACCGGGATAATTTACATAAATGAAAAATTATTCAAATCAACACTTTTTGTTTAATTGAAAGAATGACAATCCAATATAGAAAATAAATTATTATATTAAGACATCTGATGCTAAGCATATTAAAACAAGGGATTACGTGCGACTACTAGTTTTTGCAATCGATTTTGCAAGATTTATAATTGTCATGGATGAATATATTTTATTTAAGTACCCTATTTGGGTTCAGGCGAAATCTTTTACTGGTAATAGTCAATCCGGCCACAGAAAAAACCCTTTCACTCAGTGTGCTTGTGGCAGGCACACAGAATAATGCTCTGGCAAGAGCAGAAAGAAACGGAAATGCTTTTTTCTTGCTATTCCAGAATGACAAAAGTTCTCCATCCTTGGGTTCCGTTGGGTCAGCTGCAGCAAGGTAACGCCAGCATTCTTGATCGACGGGATCATCTTGAAAACTCTGGCCAGCATTCATGTTATGTTTTTTTGATAATTTTTGCAATAATGACGTGATCTTGTTTGTAGTTTCCTTCTAATTATTGACGCTTATGATTTCTTTGATATATGAAGAAAGAAAAGAAGGAAAAGGAAGAAAAAAAAAATCACCAGGTCTTCTAATAGGATCCACTCACACTGAGTAGCTTTAAGCTCATCTTGGCCTATATTCCTTAACATATTATTAATAGGATCTCTATTGCAAACATGAATCACACTTTCCAGCAACTCTAGCACGCTGTGCCAGCGAGTGCTCGTTGCGGTTTTGATTGTTGGAATATGTTTGTAATGTTCTAATCCCGATACAGATGGCGAAATAATCACTTCAAATTTAGTCATTGTTTTCAAATATTACCAATTAATTTTCGGGGTTCAGGTATAGGATCGCCTTCATTATCTTCTATTGTTTCCACTATTCTATCAAGAGAGCTCAAGTACTCTAGCTGCTGCTAAATCTTTTCGGCATCAGCTTGCAGTTGCGGCGATCGATATCTCACAGCCTTCACGATTTGTTAAATTTTTCTAAGAAGTGCTGCTATTTCGGGTATTGATTCAATGCCATCAACTGTCACGAGATTGTGTAGTCCATGACCAAGATATAGGTGGTGAGTTATATTTGCCAATGACACTGCTCGTTTCACTTTTTGCCAGCATCAGTAACAGCTACAATCTTCTTATCGTCCAAACCGAACCTCTTTTATATGTTCTCGATCGCATCTCTTATTCTTTCTCCGGTTTTTTTTTCCAGTTATTACATCTGCACTTAGAGTCAAAGCATTTAACATGAAATCTGTAAAGAATAATATTATTCGAAATGAGCTAAGGTGTGCAAAAATAGACCGTGATGTCCTGATATTTAAAAGTGTAACTATAAAGTACGTATTAGAAACTGCTTTACCTGAAGTTAAATAATGCATCGTAAACGTTATATATCTGAGTCTTTGGTATCGATCGGTCCATAAGTCAAAAGTAAACAAAGCTCACAGCGACTGTGGCAAAGTGCCCAGCAGCATCGATGGAAATTTTTTCCTTCACTTTGTTTAACATAGACTCATATAGGTCTGACAAAGCAGAGCCACTTATAGTGTAGCGAAATAGAATACCATCGTCGGTTACAATAACGTTATATTTCTGAAAAAAGAACATAAACTTCTCATCAGAAAAATCGAAACACATTACAAGTTTATGTTTTGTAAGGATTATCAGAAAAAATACTTAGGAATATATGTCAAAAGTCCTTTAATAGTGAAAAATATGAGGTTTTCTTGTGCTGAATGTTTTATTATAACTTTTTATCTTCACCCTAGAATAAAGCAAAATAAAGCATGCTGAAGCATCATAGATATGATAAACAAGGAGATATGGCCGGCAGATGAAATTATATCGAAACCATGTGTTTTCAGTAAGGCGCTGGGCGCGGCAACTTCTACACATGCAGTTCAATAAAATCAATAGATACGCACTCGTGCACACACCCGCATTTCTTAAACCAGAACGTAGTACACAACCAATTATAAACCTTATTCCATCGAATACAGCGTGTATTATCATACACCGTACAAATTACCCACACAAAAACATCGGTCACTATCGTTGTGCTCTGCAAAAGCAATTTATTTTACATATACGCTAGTGATTGACTAAATCGGAAAGTTATCGATTCTTCTATTTATTATTGTACAAATTTTTTTTGGGCTCCTGAAACTTATCAACAATTACCCCGCAGGTAATAGTATAATAGGTTTTTGTTATAAGAAAAACCCTAATTAGTAAAGAAATTGTTAAATATATGAAAAAAAATTTACACACCCATGCATGACAATTAAATAGCATGAATGTATTGACTTATTTTAATCAAAATTCACTAATATGTTATCTGAACCATGCCGATTATGAAAACGCATTCGTAGTTTTAACGGAAGTAAAATACAAAAACCATAAAAAAATAATAAGAAACAGCACGAGGATAAGGCATAACATACGATAATTCAAAGCCAAAAACACCACCGATTATTAACCTAAAATTTATGTAACTTACTTTACGAACATTGGTTACGCATTTCTCTACTACGCTGTAAAATAATCAAAATAAGTAAAAAACATTATTTTACATCGATCTTCCAACCAGGTTAAAATGGTTGACAGATTGAAAAATAAACTATTATAGCGACGGTGACGTCGGAGCTCCTAACGTACGCATGCTGCAGGCGTAAAACAAATTGTTTATTCTTTTTTGTACACTTGACTTTGCAACGTATTTTTCTTTCTATCACCTCAAGCAAAATAAAAATTAAACATATTTTCTTAGAGGTTTCCGTATGTTATAAAAACCCCTAAACTATAACAGCAATATTTCATTCGTCAATCGACATTGTTGTCGATAGCCTACGTTAGTGGATCTGCACAAACACATCACTAACTCCTCGCAAGAGTCAGTGGCCGTACTAAGCGATGAATCTGCATAATATAATATCGTTTTGTTATTTTTACATTGCTTGTCCAGTCACTTAGTGACGAACTTAGGTAGTGGTTAAGGTATAAAAAAAGGTGGTAAGCAATGTATTTATTGCAAAAATAGTACAGTCACTGATATTTCATATTCATTTGAATATGATTTGATTTCATATTTGAAAACAAAAATAACACAGTAAAAGCAAGAAATATTTTACGATTTATTCTTTTTCATGATTTTAAAGACAAATATTGTAAAATACTTGTACTAATGGTAAGTGATTCCATGATTTACAAAGTTTTGTTTTTGGCTTCGACTTTTGCAAGAAACCACTGGACAACTCGGCATTCTTATAAGCTGTCACGATCGCCTTCGAAAGCGCACTAGTTTGTGGAGACGGCCATTTGCCTGTGACATGGGCGATGTGGCCACGTCGCGCGTACATCGACACGCCCCCTTGCCACTTCTCCTGTTTTTTTATATATCTATGTGAAGCATACATAAAGCGCTGTTAGCAGTACGAAATTCACACTGACCAGCACAACCAACATCACTAAACACAGTTTACACTCGACATTTACAAGTTATATTTACCATCAAACAAAATACCTACGAATATAGTCAAATTTATTATTTTAATATACCTACCTCCACCTTTCTTACTTCGCGTTTGTTAAAGTAATGTGCGAGAAGAAATAAAATAAAGCGAGTAATGGAACAACACAAATGGGTAGGTAAGTAGTATTATTGAATGATTAATTTATAGGTTAGTTTGCTGGGTCAGGTATCATTATATATTGAAATTTAATACTCACGATCCAAAAGTAATTTCTTTGCTCTCTTTTTTCACAGTAGCCAGACATGCTGAACAATAAACTTGATCAGCATTAAGAATTATTTTTTTGTTGCCGTTAGCGACGATCAAGTTTCCGAAATACTTCCAACAAAAACTGCTTCGAGTTTTAGCGTCATAAAACACACTGGTTTTGAAAACTCCGTCACTTCTATTGCCTAAGGTAATATGGCGCTAAGTCCATCTATTTATTTATAAAATCCCAACCAATTCATAACTTATTTTCATTCAATTCTTACCTGATAGTTACTGGAGTCATCAGCAAGACTGTGGTCACGTTGTCCAGGAATGTGGAAAATATCGCCGTGAAGAAACACAAGACGTTGATCAATGGCCAAGTCCTACCGCCTGTCACCTGAAATATCGAGATTGCACACAGTATTAAATCCGCAACGCTAAAACAATTCATATTTTTCAATTGCTGTTCATAGATCACTACCTCCTTACCATCCTATAATGTTATTTATATAGGTACCTGTAATCTATATAATAATAAATAATAATAATAATAATATTCCACAACTTTTCACACAACGCCATCTAGTCCCAAACTAAGCAGAGCTTGTGGTATGGGTACTAGACAACTGATAAACATACATATATATTTCTAAATACATACATATTATAGATAAATTACACCCAAACAAAGAACAAATGACCGTGCTCATCACACAAACATTTGTCCTAGGTGGGAATCGAACCCACGACCTTGCGCATAGCAGTCAGGGCCACTGACCACTATACCAACGGGCAATAATATGTTTATAGTATTAATATGTATTTTACCTCGATGTATGTATATAATATAATATAATATAATTTATTGCCACAAATATACATACATCATTTACACAGATTAACAAGATGCTAACAATGCTGCAAAAGTCTGTATACAGATATAGTGAGCCCTGCCTCTCAAGCTAGGATATCCTGTATTTTGCGAGACAGTTTTCCGCTTAGAAATAAAAATCATACAACTGCGGACTTGTGCCAGCCTATTGTTGTTGTGAACATACAGATTTACATATTAATACAATCTAAGAAAGAAGAGAAGTAAATTAACAATAACTTAAAATATTTAATAACTTAAGATAATTAAATAAGTAATTTTACCGCAAAATGTGTGTGAGTGTATGGAGATGTGTATGTGTGTTTATGGTGTGTGTGTAGTGAGTTTTTGTATGAGAGTAGTGTGAGTGGTGTTTTTACAGAAGTGCCATGTTTAGGCAATGTACTTGAGTAGTGATTCAGTTTGTGCATAGTCCTGTTTAAGTTGCCATTCCATCACCCTAGCTTTCAACTTAAATTTGTTGCAGTGGAGAATATTTAGTTCTTTATGAATTTTCTTGTATATGAATGTGCTTAGTGTAAAGAATTGGCGCTTAGCAAAAGCGGTCTTATGTTGTGTACCCGGGGGGATATTTTTTCGTTTGTTGGGATCGGACAGAGGAACGCTGGAGTGTCTTCTGAGAATGGATTGCAACACGAAAAGCTTTCGAACTGTTAGTACATTACAATCTTCGTAGAGTAGGGTTGTTGGATAGCGATAGGGTCGTCGTAACATAACTTTCAGTATTGCTCTCTGAGCAATCTCCACTCTCAGAAAGTGTGTTATAGCTGCACAACCCCAAACGGTGATGCAGTACCCAAGAACGGATTGACAGAGAGCATAAAACACCATCTTTAACGTTTCAGGGCTTGCTGAGACCCTAAGTGACTTGAAGATATGTATGAGTCTCAGTGTTCTCGAAGTTAGGATATCAATGTGTTTATTCCAGCGTAATCCGGCATCTATTTGAACACCAAGGTATTTAACGTGATCAGTACGTGTGAGTGTTGGACATTGGCATGACGATGACAGCTGTAAGCAAGTGTGTGCTATAATTGAAAAATTGTGGTCTGGTGCGGTACACTGACGGATGGCGAATGGAACATATGATGTCTTGTTACAATTAAGGGTAAGCAGGTTAATATTAAGCCATTTAATTATTTCACAAAGTGCCCATTCCGCTCTACTCTTAACATCATGCCATGTTGGACCGTCGACAATGACTACGGTGTCATCTGCATATACAAAGATCCTTGAGTTGGGGAGGGACATTCTGCATAAATCATTTACATATATCTGAAACAACATAGGCCCCAAAATGCTACCTTGAGGCACACCATAGGACATGATTACTTCATCACTGAAGTAATTATCAATTTTGGTTCTTAGAGTACGGTTGTTCAGATAATCTATGAAAATTTGCAGTGCTATGCCTCTTACACCGATCTTTTCCAATTTGGCAATAAGTATGGGAACAGAAACTGTGTCGAATGCTTTTGAAAGATCAAGAAATATTCCTAGACATTTAGTTTTCCTATCGAGATTCCCAGCAACCAACTGTGATAGATCAAGCACTGCGTCTTCAGTCGAGACACCAGTATGGAAACCATACTGATTATCTGCTATAATCTTGTATTTATCCAGGAATTTCTTGAGCCGGTTGCTAAGAATCCTTTCCAGAACTTTGGAAAGAGCTGTCAAAATCGAGATAGGTCTATAATTGTTAACACAGCTTCTGCTCCCACCCTTATGGATTGGGTGCACAATCGCTTTTTTAAGTGCGTTCGGAAAAACACCCTTCCGGAGACAGCTATAAAAGATATGCGTCAAGGGTTTTAACAGTGTCAGACGGTTTGTTTTCAGTACAATAGGTGATATGCGATCCCAACCTACAGCACAGTCATTACGCAGCTGCAAAATAAGAGACTCCACTTCATTTTCGTCTACATCTAGCAGCACGAGGGAGTTAGTGGGAGATATTTGGGTGATATTACTGGATACCTGGCTGTTCAATCTTGCAGGACACTGACCCTGTGACAAAATTTTATCTGCTAAGTTTTTTCCCACAGAGCTGAAAAAGTTACCAACTTCATTTATAGAAGCTTGAGGGCTGTCACTTATTTTCAATAATTCAAGAGGACTGGTTTTAGTTTTAGCTGTGTTAGTAATAGTTTTTATTGTCTTCCATAGGGCCTTCGGATTATTTTTCACTTTTTCGATTATATTCCTTTCGTAGGCAGTTTTTAATTTCCTAAGTAGGTTATTGCAAAAATTTCGGTAACGTGTATAGGTTAGTTTAAGAATTAAATTGTTTTGTTCTTTATTTGATCGTGTATGCATTTTATCGCGATTCCGTATACACCTCAACAGGCCTGGTGTTATCCAGGGTTTGAGGGATATATTTGTTTATTGTATCTTTCATTTTTATTTTATTAGTTAAGTATGTTTTAATTTACGTAATCAGTATTTGGACACACTGTGTCTACGAGTATTTAGCGCTAGGCCGTAGCACTACTTTAGTGCTATGTTTGAGCACTATTTTTAGGAGATTATATTTAAGGCAGCAGAGATTTACTTTAGACAGCACTTTGGAGAATAAGTTAGGGAGAGCAATGACAAGGCGTGAAGTCGCAGTAATGAATGTGGAATGAATATTCTTTATTAAAATAGAATTGTGTATATATAATAGTAGTGTTTACATTAGTTGAACAGTGGTCACTGTGTGAGAGCGTGGCCCTCCGCCCGCGTCTCATGTAACTGTTGACATTATATTTAATTTATACTATTTATAATAATATTCCTTTGTGCATTGTATGAGCGATTGGTTATCAAAGTGAAGGGTGTGCTACGTATAATAATAATAATAATAATAATAATAAAGCTGGCAACACTAGCCGTCAAACCAAGTTTTGTGTTCTGTCTGTACAAATTAAATCCGCAAACAATAGTGTTAAGATTTTCCCGTCCAAATTTTCCAATATATATGAAAAGAGGACATATTAAACCAAGTAAAATAGCAAATAGCTAAAAGCCACCAATATTTCAACAAAATGAAAAGAAATCATCCAGTGACAACTGTCAAGTGTCAATCTCACCAAGCAAGAAAAAATGCGAGAAATAATAATTATGTACTTAACTATGTGAACAAATAAACTTGGACGATGCTTACGAGAGCAGCTTTACGACGTGCACGCCCACCACCCCCGGACCTGTCGCTCAGCTCCGCCTCGCCGCCGCCGGACTTAGGATTACCAATGTCACCGGTGGCTGCAGTCGCGTCGAGCTCGAGCGACGAGTATTTCTCTCCGCCGACGTCGCCAACACCTGTGCGCCGGCAGGGGAGAGGCCGGCCACCGAACAGCTTGGGGCCTAGGAGCCAACCGGCTCCGAGTCGGGTCCCCGCTGCCGGTGGTGTGCAGCGCATGAGATGGACTCAGTCCATAAACGAAAACGTCATGCGCGCATATTATGGGTCTACAGAGGGGGGAACTAACCTCACTGCGTATCGTGTCAGGATGCTGTCTCTGTTCCAGGACCTAGAACCAGCTGTCGACGTCTCGGCCCAACGACTGTCGGATCAGGTGCGGGTCATCCAGCGTAGCCACAGGTTGGATGACGCAACACTTGATAGGCTGCGCTCAGAGGTACTAAGCAACCATATCATCTCGTCCCCGACACAAGCCGTGGTACAAGCGCCCGCTAGTAGCGGAATGACATCACGGCTCTATAGTCATAATAATGAGCTAGATGATAGGGTTGTCACGGTAAGTAGCCAATGCAACGATCGACTGAGGAGCGCACTGGAGGATGCGCTTCGCGAGTATAGATCGGCTCCGCCTGAACTTAGACCCCGGCTACCACGGTTACCCATGCACAAAAAAAATAGGGCGCTGGTGTGTGCTTTGGACTCGCTGCTTGAGAATATTTTTGAGAGCAGCGAAAACCTCGTTGATACGCACTCAATCCTGTATTGCGGGGCTGTTGCGGCATGTCGCTTAGCTAACGTCAAATTCCTTAATAACGACGAAGCTATTCGACCAAAACCTGCTGTACCA
Organism: Tholera decimalis; assembly: GCA_943138885.2. NCBI lineage: Eukaryota > Metazoa > Arthropoda > Insecta > Lepidoptera > Noctuidae > Tholera > Tholera decimalis. The sequence goes on from OW964576.2 coordinate 10,351,542, forward strand.
GCCTGGCAGTATAGGATCGAGAGGCGTATCGATGAGGCCAGAACACTCATCGGCAAACTATACTGCTTCAAGGAAGGCAATGCACGCCCACGTGTAATGCGTTTTGTACGGCGGGCTTTCTCGGGGACTGGGATCAGCCCTCGAGAATACGCACCCCACATTACGGAGCGCATTGACTTCCTTAAGCAGAAAATTTATGCATGGGCAAGCCGTATCCGACGGTTTAAGCGGCGGGTTGAACGGTACTCACAGAATCGCATGTTCCAGAGCGATGAGAGGTGGGTATACAGAGCTTGGGAGCGACCCAATCAAAATGTGACTGACGTGTGCCGCCCGGATGATACCGCCACGAATTTATTCTGGCGCAACATCTGGTCGGTACCCGTCTGTCATGTTGAGGGTGACTGGATGCGTGAAGTTGAACGCGTATGTGAAGCTATACCACAAATGGATAAAATAACCATCAATAAGTCTGATGTAGCCAAAGCAGTTCATCCGTTACCAAACTGGAAGTCTCCAGGACCGGATGGACTGCACAACTTCTGGCTCAAGTGGTATAGCAGCTCGCACGCGCTTTTGGCTTCTCAATTCCAGGCATCCTTAGAGGCTGGGTCTCTACCAGAGTTTCTTACGACTGGCTGTACCCACCTGCTCCATAAGAGTGGTAGTCCCATGGAACCCAAAAACTATAGACCGATTACTTGTTTGTCCACGGTCTATAAGGTTCTTACGTCCATTCTGAGAGTGAAAATAAATATGCACATTGAGTGCAACTCAATTATGTCCGCTTCTCAGAATGGATGTAGGAAAGGGTCCCGTGGCACTAAGGAGCTACTCCTCATTGACATGGCCATTAGCCAACAGGTTCGTCGATCCCGCAAAGATCTATCAACATGCTGGATAGACTACAAAAAAGCCTATGACTCTGTTCCTCATACCTGGCTCATGAGGGTGCTAGAGCTTTACAAAATAGATCCAACTCTACGCACCTTCCTTGAGTCATGTATGAGGCAATGGAAGACGGTACTTCGCTATCCAGGATGTCGACCGATCCGAGGGAATGATGAGCCTATATGGATCAGACGGGGAATATTTCAGGGTGACAGTTTGAGTCCACTTTGGTTTTGCTTGGCCCTGAATCCTCTAAGCACAATGTTAGAGGACTCAGGCCTGGGCTATCGGTTGAGAAGAGGAGGTCAAAGTATATCCCACCTCCTTTACATGGACGATTTGAAACTCTTTGCCCCCAACAACTTGCAACTGATGGAACTACTGAAGGTAACTGAAACTTTCAGTAGCGCCATCAAGATGGAATTTGGTGTGGACAAATGCGCAATCATGCATGTAAAACGAGGAGAGATTATGGAATCTGAGGGAATTCAACTTTCAGACTCCATACACCTTAGATCTCTCTGCTTGACCGAAACTTATAAGTATTTGGGTATGTCGGAAGCTTTGGGCATTAATGTTACTGACATGAAGCAATCGTTGAGGGAGCGCTTCTTTGGCCGCCTGACAAAGGTATTAAACAGCCTTTTGTCGGGAGGAAATAAGGTGCGCGCCTTCAACGGTTGGGTCATGCCGGTGTTGATGTATTCTTTCGGCATACTCAAATGGACTCAAACCGAACTGGACGCCCTGGATAGGAGGGTCCGCACACTGCTAACCGCAAATCGGATGCATCACCCACGATCATCGGTGATGAGACTGTACATCCCGCGGAAGTGTGGAGGTCGAGGCTTTTTAAATGCCAAAACTCTCCACAACTGCGAGATTTGCAGTCTCAGGGAATATTTCCTTAAAGCCGATGTGGGTATGCACCGGGATGTGCTTGCAGTGGACAAGGGACTCACCCCGCTGACCATGGCTAAAGAGAACTGGCACAAACCTGTTATACTTACCCCAGATGACCGCAAGGAGGTATGGAAAAGCAAGGAACTTCATGGTCGCTACTATCGGGCTCTTTATGGGTCCGATGTAGATTTGACAGCTTCCGTTGCCTGGCTACGCTTCGGGGATCTCTTCGGAGAAACTGAAGGTTTTGTCTGTGCAATTATGGACGAAGTTATCTTGACGAATAATTACCGGAGACATATTATGAAGGACGGGACGATTGACATATGTCGGGCATGCTATCGTCCTGGTGAGTCCATCAGACATATTGTCTCCGGTTGTTCACGTCTAGCTAACGGCGAGTACTTGCATAGACACAATCAAGTAGCCAGAATTATCCACCAGCAACTTGCTTTGAAATACAAACTTGTCGATTCTGAGGTACCGTATTACAAGTATGTGCCCGACCCAGTTCTCGAAAATGACCATGTCACGTTGTACTGGGATCGGTCTATCATCACTGATAGGACTATTGTTGCCAATAAGCCTGATATAGTGGTGATAGACCGATTAGTGCGCCGCGCAATGATAATCGATGTTACCATCCCACATGACGAGAATCTCGTGAAAGCTGAGAAAGAGAAACACATTAAGTATCTCGACTTAGCTCATGAGGTTGTTGACATGTGGGATGTGGACTCGGCTGTCATTGTGCCGATTGTCATATCAGTCAATGGGCTGATAGCTAAAAGCTTCGACGACCATCTGTCGAAGCTGGCTTTGCACAGCTGGATAAAGGGCCTGATACAGAAGGCAGTTCTCCTCGATACAGCTCGTATTGTGAGGAGGTTCCTTTCTCTGGAGACCTAACCACCGGTAGCTTGGACCCCGCTCCCGATACCAGTGGACTGCCATTTTTTATATTTTTAAATGTTTTTTTATTGTCACTTTTTTATAGAAAAATATTTAAAAATGTAATTTTTGAGAGGTATATGAAATAAAGGAAATAATAATAATAATAATTTTAATGGTTTCAAAAAATCTTAGCACTAGATTACATTTTATTTTTATTTTAAATGGCAATTTTATGTGCTAACAAAAGAATCTAGCATCTGTAACCGAACTAGGCAGTGCCTGTACTTCGGACAGGACTCCCCTTCAAGCGAAGCGTACCGGCAGTTTGATGATACGTCCTGAGCGCGTCTGCTTGTTTTCAGCGGGAAGTGACGTCAGGCTTGCTCTTGGTACTTCTGTTTTCTTGGTATCGCTGACTGTAACTGGTGTGGTAGATGGTAAAGTTTCTTCTGAGATAACGTATGCAGGTTTCAATCGATCTATCGAAATGTTTGCTTGCCGATCGGGTAACTGTATTGTGTAAACTTTTTCTGTTCGGCTTATCACTCGGTAGGGTCCTTCGTATGGTGTTTGAAGTGGTTTCTTGACTGTGTCGGTTCTGATAAACACGTGGGTGCACTTCAAAAGGTCTTGATGAATGAATACGGTTTTTTTGTTGCTGTGGTGTTTGGTAACGACTTGTTTACTTGAATTATATCACGTAGTTTCTCAACGTAGGTATAATCCATAGTAGGTGTACAGGTATTTTCTGTGAAAAATTCGCCAGGTAAGCGTAGATTGTAACCGTAGGTAAGTTCGGCTGCGCTTACTCCGGTGTCAGTGTTTAAAGAGGCTCGTAGACCCATTAAAATTGTTGGGAGCTCGTCTATCCAGGAACCTGCGTTTGTGAGGTTCGCGCGTAATGCTGTCTTGAGGGTGCGATGCCATCTCTCGATTATGCCGTTGCTCTGTGGGTGATAAGCTGTTGTGCGAGTTTTCTTTATTCCCAATAGTTTCATCAGGTTTTGTAAAAGTTGACTTTCAAATTGGCGGCCTTGGTCGCTTGTTAGTGTAGTCGGACATCCAAATCTTGCGATCCAGTGTTGGTAAACAATTTGGGCTATGCGATCAGCTGATATTTCGTCGGTAGGAATTGCTTCGGGCCATTTAGTTAATCGGTTGATCATTGTAACTAAGTATCGATGTCCTTGAGATGTCGTAGGTAGAGGTCCTACGATGTCAACGTGTAAATGTTGAAAACGTTCGGTTGGCGGGAAAGATGCGATGTTTGAGAATGTGTGTCGTTGAATCTTGCTTTTCTGACAAGGTATGCACGTACGAGTCCAACAGCTGATATCTGCGTTCATTGATGGCCAGAAATATTTTTGAGTGATAAGCTTGCGAGTCGTGTTTGACTGCCATGTAGATTGCAAGTAGTTCACGATCGAATGTAGAGTATTTCTTTTGCGCGTCGATGAATTTCTTCGAAAAATATGCGAGCGGTTGCCATGTTTCGTGTATGTACTGTTGAAGTACGGCTCCAGCTGATGTGTCGGATGCGTCGCAGAATAAAGCGATATGCCAGCAGCTTCAGCCATCGACACGGTGTGCGATGATCCTTGCTCTTCTGACTGGGAAGGATTTGACATTTTAATATTATTTCACGCACCTCAGGTATATCTGGTCTCCGCTTCGTATGTTTCTTGTTCGGGGTCACCACTTTAGCGCTAGGTCGTAGCACTACTTTAGTGCTATGTTTGAGCACTATTTTTAGGAGATTATATTTAAGGCAGCAGAGATTTACTTTAGACAGCACTTTGGAGAATAAGTTAGGGAGAGCAATGACAACGCGTGAAGTCGCAGTAATGAATGTGGAATGAATATTCTTTATTAAAATAGAATTGTGTATATATAATAGTAGTGTTTACATTAGTTGAACAGTGGTCACTGTGTGAGAGCGCGGCCCTCCGCCCGCGTCTCATGTAACTGTTGACATTATATTTAATTTATACTATTTATAATAATATTCCTTTGTGCATTGTATGAGCGATTGGTTATCAAAGTGAAGGGTGTGCTACGTATGCTACAAGTATTATGTCTTCTTCAACTCGCCTGTCGCAGGTCTGCAAGAAGAAATTTCTTATGAAATAAGCAGCAGATTTGTGTTTTTTGTCAGTATTTGTTTTTTTTTCTTTAAAGTGTCATGTGTGTACATAAAGAAATATTGCTTTCTTTTTACTGATTGTCTAGCACTTCGCCAGCAACTTAATCCACGTGGATTTCTAAATAATTAGATAGCATTCACTTCTTAAAGCATTCAATTCATTTCTTAAATAGCATTCACCATAAGTGCATCTTACTACCGGTGAATTTCTTTTGAGAATTGGATCATTATCTGAGCTCACACGACGAACTTTGTATTCCATATTTTTTATATTTCCATATTTTCTTACCTTCTTTAGTCCCTATATTGTATGTGTCAAGTGAACATATTTAACAAAATCGAGACATTTGTGACATCAGTATACGATCAGTCGACTCTTCAAGTGACCAGAGGGCAGGCTTGTTCTTCGGTCAAAGAATAGACAACAAAAATAAAAAATAATTTTTGAATTAGCTTGTCCTATTTTTAGAGATCAGTCAATATTAGTAATCCTTGATAATTAATGACTTACTTGCAAACATATTTTCTCTCTTAATATCCTAGAGGTCAGTTTCGGACCCATTACAAGAATTGAACAAAACTCATCAGTCAACGATTCATCACTTTCTTCCAAACTATCAAACAGATCCAGTTCAAAAAAAATTTGAAAAATTCTGCTTTACAACCACACTTACTTCAAAAGCCAAGACAGCGAGGTAGTCAAACAACCCAGTCTCGGCCAGGATAGCCACGAGCAGCATCATGCTGAAGAGCAGCAGGAGAGTCTCCACGTCCAGCCAGGAGACCAGCTCCGGCAAGGTGGGTCTCTCTCCAGCCAACGCCAACACTCCTATTGCAAGCGATGAGGATAGCAGGGCTGCGATTGTGCGGTTCACTATCTGGAAATAGGGGTTTAGAACTTAAGCGTCAATAGCCCAATGGCTTGTCAGACTTATGATCAAGAGGTCCGATCCATTACACTATTGCATTGCCGTGAACCCACTCCAGACACAAGCAAATTTAGCTTAGTTGGAGGGGTTCACAATATTGCTAGTAATACGAAACCCACCCAAATTGGCAGTACTCTTTAAAAAATAAGCTCGTGTTTGACCACCAACGCATCTGATGGTAAGTGATGATTCAATGTGATCGACGATGAAGTATGCTTACCAATAGAAGTAAACTATTCACTCTCGGATGTTTTCCAGAGGAAACAAAGGACTGAGGAGCTCATTGCTAGGGTCCGTTATATGCCAAACTTCTTCAGTGCGTCATTAAGTATGTTAAGCTGTTTATCTTGGCTGTCAATTGTAGACCTTTGATAGCCATTCATTATCATCTGCTTTGCGTTTTCTCAACTATATCGCTGTCAGTTCAAACCAAATACAGCTGAGTACTAGTGTTTTACATGGAACGACAGTCTTTCTGACCTCCACAACCCAGTAACTGGGTAACATGATACACCTGTGCAAGACTGGTGTCTAATTCATCATCATTCATCACCTCATGATTAGCCGTGATAACTGTCGAAGATGTACAAGTAACAGCTGGGACCAACGGCAAATTAGTTCATGATGACAAGAAATAGAAGACTCATACCTCAAAGATGATAAGAGTGTACAAAATGATAAGCAGTATGGTAGCGTAGATGATGCCATCTTCTGGGTCTACTGGATTCAGCTGGTAGCTCACTGTGAGAGGTACCGTGCTGTTGCTTGATGTACTCATGCACAAAGTTATTCTTGTACCTGAAATGAAGGGCAGAAGTTGGTATTAACTAAAACGAGAGTAGCTTTTACTTTCCATGGAGTATATTAAAAGCTAGAATCGAAGTGGTAAGTTTGGGGATATGCGGAACAGGGTGTAAAGTCCCGCATTCCCATTGAAAAGGGAGGATCCTCCGACCAGACAGGTGTTTTGTCTGGTGGGCAACTGCCCGATGTTTGTGATTGTATGTATGCTAGTTGAGCAGTTAACTTTGCTTGCGCGATACAGGATTTCTATTGTTTAGTTTGCTTGTTGCGAGATAGATGTCGCTACAGAAAGGAATTGAATAATTGTATGGAGACTATTCACACAGTGCAGCAGTCAATCACTCGACCATTTTTTTTCTGGTGGGATCGAGGTAGAAATAATTATGGAAGGTTTTCCTAACTATGTCGGATTCAGCTTCTAGTCTAACTGGCTTCAGCTAAGTACTAATGTTTTAAATGGAGCCACTGGGTATTCGACCTCCACAACCCAATAGCTGGATGGTGGTGCAAGAATGGTGTCAGTTCTTTTGGGTTCCGCTTACTCGTAACGACTGTCAAAGATGTACAAAGGCAGCCAGGACTAACCCAGGAAGAATCTCGATGATTTAAGACGGTCATGGTCTTCGGACCAATCTCGGCAACCTTCGGCAGATCGACCCGTGCAGCCATTATTATTTAGCCACAAGCTCCGCTATCTGACATTAAGGGTTAATCCCTACTGAAAGAGCAACGTCCGACCCGCTGCTGCACTACTCCTTGCTGTGCCGCGCTCAACCACAATACATGCTCTTACGGGCGCTGCGCCTCGCTGTTCTTTTAGTATCAATGTCAATTGACCCTAAATCTTATTATAGAGATCTCTATTTTGATGTTTTAATTAATATCACAGACCTGTTGGTATAGCGGTTAGTGGTCCTGACTGCTACGCGCAAGGTCGTGGGTTCGATTCCCACCCATGACAAATGTTTGTGTGATGAGCACGATCATTTGTTCTTTGTCTGGGTGTAATTTATCTATAATATGTATGTATTTAGAAATATATATGTGTGTTTATCAGTTGTCTAGTACTCATACCACAAGCTCTGCTTAGTTTGGGACTAGATGGCGTTGTGTGAAAGTTGTGGAATATTATTATTATTTAATATATGTATGTCTTAGCTGTATTTTTGAGTACATAGTTTATTAATTTTGTATTGTATATAAGTAAATAATACACCATGGACTACCCGGGAATTTACTTTCTCCTGTGTCAAATCCATCCAAAACAACTCTTTTAGCGATAAAACCGCATTTATATACAAGGTGTAAAAAAAAAAGGTGTAACAGATTAAGCGCAATACCTCAGACATCCCAATTAGAATGTTAAATTATAAGTCTAAAACAACATCCATAACTAAATAAATTGAAACTAAACCTAGACATTTTTTTATAAAATATTTATCCTTACTAAACGCAAAACGTATGTGCGTCATACAATATCCTTACGCAAACGCATACACTCATGCAATGTTAGCGGCTGACACGCACACAATTAAGGATTGTATTAATTTGTCATGATACTGTGTTTATATTTTAAGTTAAATTAAAGGTTTTTCCATCAAAATTTAACACCTATTTTTTATGACGGAAATCGATTCAGAAGCCGATTCTGAACCAACTACTTTCAGGAATTGCGTTTATTCTGTTACACGTTGTACAAATCCCTTTAGTATGTAGCCTTTTTAGTTTTCAAGTCCTTATTTGATTCTGTTTTGGTGTACAATAAGGAGTATATCTATCTATATATTAAACATAATTTACCATTAATTGCAATTTGGTTCCATCTTGTAATCTCCTCGTGTATGAGGTCCACTTCATTCGTCACATTCCTCCTATGTTGGCCACTACTGCGTATGGGTGAGTTGTCCTGCAGTATTAGCATCTTGCTTTCACTGGAACTTGGCGAGAAGTCCAACAGGTCTTCCGGTTGTAGATGAATCGTCCACTTGGTCGAATTCTGGAATGGAAATCTATATATAAGATTTTAAGCTAACATGGTCACTAACAGTATTATTATAGCAAGGGTTTTGTAATCCTATGTCAACATGTGTGGAACTTATTAGAAATTTCAATACATTGATACCAGAGATCGAATTTTTCATATTAAGAAGAACGAAGAGAATTATCGTTTTATTGGCAAGTGACGTGGAAAGTGATGACCTTCATAGTGCTGTGACACGTTTGTTATTATTGGTATTCAAGAAACATATGAAACCGATAATTTGGGGTCAATTCTGTGAGTCACTTATTTTGAGCTGAAACTTTGCATGGAGACTCCATACCAGATGTTGTCTTCAGTCCTTTTGGATAGATATGGGGTTTCCAAAGCACCGCGCTAGTGCTAGATTAACTAAAAAGTACAAAAAAAGTTTTAGTTAAAATATTACTTAACATTTTTATAGTTTTCCCGGTCGTGTCACAATGGCAACCTACCGGATTCAGAAAGTGAAAGAGCTAAGCAAGAGCTAAGTCCATATTTTTAAACTTTCTCTTTGTATTATTTTTGCTAGTATTACATTAATGATAAACATGATATACCTTTTTGAAAACTTTGTGTTAAGACCTTTAATTTGATACCCATATTGCAGTATTAGATTTTTTTTTATTATGTATAATGGCTTCGCACAGCCGCCATGTTTGATTTTTTCATATCTCTATCTAAGAACACTTGGGCTGCTAAGACGAATCTAACGATATCTCAATAATGTGAATCCGTTCAGCGGTTCTGGAGATATGAGGTAATAAAGAATATTACATACATTCAAGATACGCGACAAACATAACCCTTCCTTTGCAGTCGGGTAAAAATGCCCTTAGTCGGCTTGAACATTAAATTCAAATCTTTCGTTAAAATAAGACAGTAGAGCTTTATTTATTAGCTGTCTATTTAAAAAATATGCCGCATTTTTAGCCTGCGCATTGGTTCTGGAATAGTCAATCGCTCTACTAATTTATTCGGATGGACTGCAAGTAGCGTCTTATATTTGAAGCAAGAGGATATTACTTCCTTGATCGTCTTAATATTTAAATTCTCATGAATTTCCAAGAGTTAACCATGGTGATTTGGATATTTGCTTCAGGATAAAGTTTTAAACCAAATTATGCTTATGCTGGAGTCAAAAAAGCTAAGCCTAACAATTCCATCCCATATTTCCAGACTTGCTTGAGCAATGTAGGATAGCATTTGACCACTATCTCACCTAGCCATGATGTGGTCGAAGATGAAGCATGCTTGCCTAGAAGTAACCTATTCACTCTTGACTCAAAGATCCCTAGGTTATAGCTATCAGGAAATACAGACTCTGGCAAGGAATTCCACATCTTAGCTGTACGCACTATGAAAGTATTCCCAAAACGTTTTGTACATTTGGGTGGGATTCCCACCAAGTAACGATGGCGCATCGCCGTTCTTCTTGAGTCCGGTGATGGAACAGGCCTGGTGGAATTAGACTGTGCAATTCCATCGTACACTCCCCGAAACGTAGCCGATAGATTTATCGTTAGTTAAGTACTGCATTTTAATATGATCTCAATCAAGGCTAATGTCCTTCTTATAGACATTTAGACAATTACACTTTATGTCTGCATATGGTAGAGTTATCTCTATAAAGACTTTATTATGTTTACTGAGTCTAAGACCATTAATCACTGCGTTGTAAATATTTTGCTGATTGATCAGTATTTTATCAATGAGGATGTCGTTGCTAAATAATTACGTATATGTATATACAAATTGATTGCTGTTGAGTGTTGATTCCTGTCCCTATCTGCCCTTAATATTATCCTTTATATTACTTTATTACACTGCCACCAAATTGTCCAAAAAAATATAATTATATAATTATATTCATAAACATTACACTAAAGGTTGATTATGTTTGCTTTTTGTTTTGAAACCAAATATTTCATTATATCATAAGTCTAAATATGTGAGACATGGTAAAACATGAATTAATAATATGACAATGTAACTATTAATGGTTGGCACCAATAATAATAATTTCTATAAATCCATACTAATATTCCATACTAATATTATAAATGCGAAAGTAACTCTGTCTGTATGTTACCTTCCTTAAGTTTTTAATTAATAAGTTCTGGTTGGAGGCTTCAATTTTAATTAATTAAGGCAGCCATAGGCAAGTTTGGTTAACCTGTCTTGGATATTGACCAGCGAGATTACACACACAAAAAAAAATGGTTAGTCTCGGAATGGCTGGACCGATTTGGCTAATTAAAAATATTTATTTTATTTATTTATTTTACACACACAAGTTATGACAATACAGACAGTAAATACAATGCACAAAGTAACAGAACAAAAACCACTTAGCAATGGGCCCCAAACTAGGCAGCCTGTATCTTGGTGGTCCAATATTAAAGCAGTGGTTGACAGAAACCTACTCGTTACTCGGATCAGAGTGATACAGCACAGCCCGTAAAAAAATTACAACAGAAAATATTTAAAAAAACATAATAATTCACATTGATAATTATCCATTTTAAAAGCACAAATTTAACAAATTAATGTAATTTAACAAGACAAGATAGGAAAAAATTAATAATATGGCGCTACGCAGTCGGCTAGCTGGTTAAAAAAGTTTGAAGATTTTTTTATATATTCTCTTCAGACCACAGTCACATCTGATGAAAGCTCACAAACTGAAGTTCACCTTACCTGCTGAAACTCCGAACTCTGGTCATCAGTGACTTCTCGATGTAACCAGAGCTGCAGTATATTGTCACTATCATTGGTCGCCGCCTGCGCAAAAGGCCCCGTCAAAGTGATCAGCACTTTAACTCGATCTTCACTGGATGGTAGCTCATATTCTGGAAACGAAAACAAAAACACAATGAAAACAGAAGACCAGATAATTGCATGGCGGACTTCAAGAAAAACATGTCAAGAACCATTGGTCAGTATGTACCCTACAGCATCACTAGGGCAAACATGGAGCCCTGGGTGCCCAAAAGCCAGAGTCCTTGAGACTGAGAACCGGGATAAAACGTCAACATCTTTTCAGATTACGTTTACGACAAGTCGCTGACAAGAGTTTTACAAGGAAGAAGACCGTTTGATGAAGAAATTGCCATACTTTATTTATTTACTGCAGATTTATTTTTCTGCATTTACTTTATTTATTATATTTTTTTGTAATAGTTGGTGATAGGTGATAGGCTTGCGTTTGACACGCAAGCCTATCAACTATTAAAAAAAAAAAAGAATAACACGGCCAACGGCCAATTACATTACTTGAAGACATGTTAAATAATAAGAAACGTCAGTCGTACACTCATCTCACAGTACTCCAGGCATGTGGATAAGATTTTTCATTCATCCGCAAACACGTCACAATTAGTTTTGGCATAGAGCGCGGAGGGTGTAGAACATGGGGGACTGGGCTTGGGGGACTGTACGACTCCTGCATACATCGTCCTGCCACTGTGGCCAAGTCGCAAACGCGACTGGTGAACAACGGTTTTTTGTTAGAGTCCGGGCGTTTGGAAGTTGGTGGTGTGATAAGCCCTGTGCCTTGGAAAGCACGATAAGACGTTGGTCTCGGCTGTCATTTGGACAGTACTCGTCTGGTCAAGGGGTCTTACGCCTGATCTCTCTGGTCGTGTCGGATTGCCATCCCATCGGACAACAAGAGTAAGGAACAGAGAGTGCACCTGTATCTACACACATACTTGTGCACTATAATATCTGCGCAGATGGCTGTATAATTATGACATTGGCCACCGTGGCCGAAATTGGTTAGGACTGTATATCCACCAGTATACATACCTTTAATCTCGCCTCCAAGTACCACAGTATGAAGCACTATGGCTGTTCGCTCCATGTTAAGTAGTAGAGACACGGTTAGTAGCACCCAGCTGGCGACAAGGGCAAATAGCTTTAAGCTACGGAGCGCTTGTTGTATCTATGGACAAAAATGACTGTTTAATTTTAAGTTTTTATTGTAAACATACTAGCAGGCGCGGGGATATTTGCTTCCGCAATCTTTATTAAGATAAAAAACATTAACACGTTCAATGCCAACTCCACGGCGGCGCCGTGGTGATGCGAGGGGCGCACCCATGGCGCCGTGGTTGGTGAGGAGGCCGGCTACACGGCGCTGTGGTTGGTGAGGAGGCCGGCTACACGGCGCCGTGGTTGGTGAGGAAGCCGGCTACACGGCGCCGTGGCTCGTGCCTGTATGCATTTTTAGGGACAGTATTCCACCGGTTCCCATGATGTGAGTGCGTTTCTTAGTCTGCCACTTGCATGATTTAATAGTGAAGCGAAAATAAATTTTGGTTTTTTAATATCTTTTATTATTTTTTGGGAAAATCACAAATTTTCTGCGCAAAATGTATAGTGAGCCCAGTATAGAATAGATCTATATCTATTCCCAAAAAAGCCGTAGAAATAATAGAAAAAAAAAATTGTACTAGAAAAGTTCTTATCTTTCACATTTTTGTTGATTTCTTCTCTAATGCTGCATCTTATCTGATTATTTTTTAAGATTTTTAATAAATATGAGTTCTTTTAATTAATAATTTTCTACATCAGCAGTTAGGGTACATTATTAACCAAAATTTTGACCAGACACGGCACCGTGTACGCTGCCACATAGTACCCCATAGGCCAGTTACACGGCGCCGTGAATGCGCTTTTTTTTACTAAACTACGGCCCTCCCCAAATTTTTTTAGTAAACCCTTCCCATACCTCATCCCTTAGCTATAGAAATAATAAAATAGTTTTGCCACGGAGGTAGGTCTCGATAGAAAACTGGCCAATTAAGTGCATCCCTTTGTTCGAACCGGCATTCAATGTGTTAAAAGCCTTCTGTTCTTCGTAAAGCTTCAAGCTACTTCAATACCAAATTTTATCCAAATCCACCCAGTACTTTCGAAGGTTAGCGCGTTTAAACAAACAAATTATTCCGCTTTATAAGATTAGTAAAGATATAGTTAGATTGCTATTCAGTTACCAACTAGCTGATGCCAGTAATATTCGAGAAATTTTGCAAATTTTTCTGGGATAAAAGCCTTTTTTCTGGGGGGAAATCATCAAATTTCTCCTCCCGTTCTAGGTGGAGCGAAAGTTCAATCTTCTACGAACTAAAAGCCCATACTGTTGCTTCAGTTTCCCTTGCTTTCCGGAGCTTTTATATCTCGTTAGAACGTTCACGCAACCCCGAATGTTCAATCTGGGAAGTTAGTTTACAACATAGGTTGTAAACTAACTTCCCAGATTGTGAAACACAAACATACAAACATTCGTACTCTCACATTTATGATATCGACGGTTAAAAGGTATAAGCGACAATAATCAAATTGTTCAGGAGAGCAGTTTAAAGTTTAATATTTTAGAAAAAAGGACATATCTTTCTCATGCATTGTCATTTCGTGAAAATGGAAACATTTCTAAAACCAAGAAAAGTAAAAGCATTAATTGGCACTTTTATTTATTTGATACGGTGTTGTTTTATGTGTTTTCCATGCCGCTTAGATCAATTGATCTTATTTTCTAATGAGGTAATTCGGCATAAGTGACATCTACACAGAATAAAAAAAAAAAACAAAAAGTATAGAAGACTTAGTTACATTTGATATCTTCATACCAAGAGGTAATATGACTGTAGAAGTAAGTCACATGACTGTAGAATAACTTAAACGATTAAAGAAGGATAAGTGACGATTCACATCATTTTGCCGAAAGATAATGAAGCATAAGAAAACTTTCTTAACAAAAACATCATGAAGATGTTAGATATTAGCGACACTACAAGTGGTGGACGGTACATGGATCCTATAACTTAATATTATTAAGTTGTAGGACACACAAATATTATTTAAAAACTTTTACTCTTTTTATTTCAAATTCAATAGAAGTGTAAATTAAAAGTTATATTGCTTTCTTTTTAAGAATGTCTACTACAAGCATTTTTCTTGCTTCCTCAATGTATTATTGTACGGACGCTAGCACATGAAGCTACCCGAAACTGTCAATTTTTCCCAATCAACCTTGAACCTAATTTCCTTAACAAATAAAGTTGAAAATCTATTAAAAAAAAATTGACAGATTGTTGTAGCTTGATGTGCTGGCCTCTGTACATTACATTTAAGTTACTGAATAAGCTTTTTTTTATTAAATTTTGCCTATCTGTCTGTCTCTTTCAGTTTGCTCAGGCTAAACTCTGGAACAGCTAAATCGATATTATATTGGGATTAACTTACCCTTTTTCTCTTCCCTGATTTTAATTTCGTGTCACTATCGTCGGCAAGCATTGGATCCATTAACCTGAGGACAAAGAGACTTATTCAACTTCAACTTTTGAAGTCTCCACAAATCATTCAAAGTCAACACAAATCATGTACATACAGTTTTTTACGTAAATAAAGAATAACATTTCTGATCACATCTTCATGGGAGACGAAAAAAAATAACTTTTATTTGCGATTACATGATGCATACAAAATGGGCGTAGAAAATACAAGAATTTACTACATTTATTAGTTTTTAACATAAATTTTTAACACTTAATAGACTTAAATAAAAACCCTAAACTACATATATACATCTAAAAATAAACTAAAATATGGCATCCAGAAATTCGTGCGCATCGCTGTCCACTGGTAATGTGCCCAAAAGACTGGCGCCATTGCCACGTTGTATGGCAATGCTTAACCTCTGTACAAGGTAAAAGCCAGCCTTTGGGTCACGCGAAGTGTCAACTAGGCGTTTGGATAGATCTTTAAATAATCTGTGAGCACTCGGACCCCACGACTTCAAGGTATCAACCCCAAACGGCTCGAAAATATGCCAACAAGGTTATTATATTTCCGCCGCTTGAGGTTTTCAACAGCCACAGCGGAAGCGCTAGCACAGCAAGACGAGCTAGGAAGATGGGATGGCGCAAGAGTATCGACACAAGTTGCGTCCCACACTAAAGGCCTATCCATCTTCCAAGGAAATAAAGACATGCCGTCCGGTCTTTTGCCATCGTCGCGTGCCAGGCCATTGGGTTCTAATACAGCTGGAACGCCGACAGTGACAAGAGCTCGTCGGATAATGTCGTTAATATTCGCGTGCCGTGCTATACGACCCGCACTGCGGCCGCATGAAAGGCCGTGGTGACCGAGGCTGTTGACAACTTCGCCGCAGTGGCAGCGATGAGCAGAACAACAGGGAGCACCTAATCGAAGGGAAGCAGCGAGGCGGAAAGTAGTATCATCGAACAAGGTGCCTATGTTCGATGACGGTAGTGCGTGAAGCCAGAGAACCGACTCCCATTCACCCACAGCCAGCAGGCGCGCACGCTCTGCAGCCGAAGCAGATGTGGCAATAAGGTCACTCTGAACTGCTCTACAGAGCAGCTCATCCCACCGCCGCCTCTGAGATGTTGGATTGTCGGGTGGATTTAGTTTCGGGCAAGCGAGTTTCCAGGTATCTATAGCCTCGGTGAAGAACGGCACATTGAAATCAACCAGTGACGGAGCTAGGATATTTCTGATAAATTTCTCAGTGCCGTGTACCTAGGACATAAAAGCTGGTAGACTGATACTAGTAATTTTGCGGAAAGAATAATTAAAACTAGAATGGAAATATGCGTCAAATAAAATATCTTTAGGGCAAGAGTGAACATGTTGCTTCTAGGTAAGCGTGCTTCATCTTCGACTACATCATCGCTTAACATTAGTTGAAATGGTGGTCAAACACGAGCCTATTATCAATAAAAAATTAGACACGCAAAACGATCATCGCTTAGAATGATGCTGTGACACTACGCGAGATTTCAAAATAACTGTGTTTCCTCAAGTGGAAAACAGTAACAGTGTGTGTAACACAGCACAAAATAAAACAGAAAAACTTTTTTCAATTATTGTCTGACTGTCAATTTGTTCTTTATTCGCTCGCGTCTGACCATAATCTCACCTGATGGTAAGTGATGATGATGATGTCGAAGATGAAACACATTTACCTAGAAGTAACCTATTCACTCTTGACTTAAAGTTTCCCAAGTTATAGCTATTGGGAAACACAGACTCCGGCAGGGAATTCCACTCGTTAGCAGTACGCAAAATGAAAGTATTCCCAAAATGTTTTGTGCGTACGGGTGGGATGTCCACAATGTAACGATGGTGCATCGCCGTTTGTCTTGTAGTCCGATGATGGAACGGGCTTGTCGGAATTAGATTGTGTATTGTGTAATCAGTCCAGTTACCTGTTCTGAACAAACCCAAGTCATATTCAGTATTTCAGGTCATTTCACATAAACAAAAACTAATGTTGTTGTTGTTATTGTACTGACCCGGTAGTAGCATCTTTGAGAGTCTCAACGTCCTCCTTCTTCGCTTCCACGTCGAGTTTCTTATCAAATATTGTCTTATCTCCTTCATTTGGCTCGTCTGTTGGCTCGGCTTTACCTGTAGATTTAATATTGCCCGTGTTAAATCATCAACTTACTGAAAAGTTAGAGATCGATTCTGTGGGATAATAAAAGAATAAGATTAAATTTATTTTATCAGAATTACAGTAATTTTCTTAATTTTACAATTAACATTACAAGTATAATACTCTTGTGATGTGTATGCTTAGTTACATGTGTGTGCGTGCTTGCAACGCCATCTTGTATAAATGATTTCGCGAGTATTAAACTAGTATCTAACAGCAACGGTGGTTTCATTTGGTAGCCGACAGATCATCTTGTCTGTAACTAAACTTTGTTTTATTAAAGAGGATGTCAGCGGCCTCCAAACTAGGCGGTGCCTGTATCTTGGAAACCAGAGTTGCGTTAACAAAAGATAAAAATAACTATTCTGAACAATTATATGAATGCAATGGTCATAAAGTTATAAAATAAAGTGCGTAATTTAAAAATAAAACAAAACATTAAACAAAACGTAAAACAAAACAATTTTGTTACTTTATATAAAATAATTAACTAAAAGACAAATTTGACATGAATTTATTTTATGGTTTATGAATGAGTGTGTGATATTGATATGTATTAGAGCGATAATGACGGCTTTGGTGTATTTTAATAGTAGATTATTTAAATGGACCAGCAGTGATAGTATTGGATTAGCGAAAGATTGTTGTTTGATGAAAGATAGTTCTTGCATACCTTAGCTGCCTGTAGCTATTTATGTCTTAAAATAAATATTAGACGCAGATTTTTCATCATCATCTGCCTAGCCTTTTCCCATCTATGTTGGGGTTGGCTTCCAGTCTAGGGCTTCCAATCCCGTAGCCTGAATTCAATCTCGGTATTTGCGGGACTACGAATATCCAATCCCGCGGGATCTCGGTATTTGCGGGATCCCGCATATTGAAAATATTCACATTTATATAAGGCAAATAAAACAATGAATGAATCAACTAACTCCACATTTATTTACGAATCACTATTAGTATGAAATCAATCAAATTACACCACTTTTTCTTCACAAAAAACAGTAACAAATACTGAATAAAAATCTTTACTGATATTTTGAGCTACATACTTAGGCTACCACTGACTGAAATTCGACTATATTAGGCTTCTTAAGCTTTGAAAAACGGGCGACATCGGCCCCCGCGTTGTTTGCAACACTGCCGGCCGCCAGTCACCGAGCGATTGCGCTCGCAAGAGGTCGCATGCATGCTTGTTTTCAGTTCCACAAAACCCGCGGTCCCCGCGCCCGTAATCCCGCATCACGCGGGATCCCGCAATACCGAGATCTCGGTATTCCGGGATAGGAAGCCCTATTCCAGTCTAATATAATGCATCAAAATACCAGTAATTTATATGCATCTACTGTCTATCTGAGCTCCGCTATTACATGATACCACTATACCCTATAGTAAGACTGGAGTCAGATTTTCTGGTTTGGTAATCACTGCTAAAGATTTAGTTTTGCATTATAAAAATTACAAGACTTTTATAATACAGTCCAGATACCGATCTCGGCAAGTATTGCTTACCTTTGAAGATAACCTATGTTTGTATTTGGCAAAAAAATTCTAGACAATTTAAACAGAGTTGGAAAAAGCACTGAAGAAAATAGTTTCATTCGTTTTGTCAATACCTGCATCAAACGCCAATTGCGAGGGTGTTTTAGTTCCGATTGCATCTACTTTTTTATTGAAAATAGGTTCGCATTTGACCACCATCTCACCTAATAATAAGTGATGATGTGGTCGAAGATGGATCACGCTTACCTAAAAGTAACCTATTCACTCTTGACTTAAAGACTCCTAAGTTATAGCTATCGGGAAAGTTATAGCCTTTTCCCAACTACATATTGTGGGGTTGGCTTCCGGTCTAATCTATATTATATTATCCATGAGCAAACATTGGAACCTGGACCTTGAAAAGATTGGTGTTAGATTTTCTGGTTTCTGACACTGACTAACAAAGGTATATAAATGACTGCCGGGACCACGGAATAGATGAATAAGGTTAGAATGGTAATGTGGGCGTGGCGAGCGCGCCACATTTATGATACGAAAATCATAGAGCGACCGATTAATTCATTCACCGCATTTAGTGCGCTTCGGAATACTTCGGAACACAGAGCTCTGCGTTAAAATGCCGTGTTGTGCAATTATAACCTGTAAAACAAAAAGTCAGACCGCAAGTATAGAGCAAGGAGGTATATCTTTCCATCGGTAAGCCGAAAATAACATTTGATTACAATTTATTTGTAAAAAACATAAACATTCTGATCACTATGAAATTCCGAGCATTAAAAACATTATTGCAACAAGTTACAAAAAGTATATATTGCCCGATGTGTACTCGCTTAATCAACGCAATGACCAAGTTCGCTTACAATGTACTGCATGCGCCACACTTCAACCATTGACGTTTTGTCCTTTGCCCTGATTGGCCGTGATGCACGGTGCATGTTTATCGACTGTGAGTTACAAACAGTAGCAAGCTCTCGATTTAAGTGTGTGTAATTTATTTGTGTGCGTAATTCGCATACGTAAGACCGTGCGCGCACTACCTTGCGTTGGCCGCAATTCCGGTAGTTCTACCGCACCGGTAGACTGACCGCAGTGCGCGCACTTCTATGACACTCCATACTTCACAAATTTTGCGTTTCCAAAACGCAACGCAGTGCGTGCACGGCCTAACGGGCCTCTTGCTTGTAGTGGAGCTAAAGAGTGGGGAGACAAGCGGCGACACGCGTTCTCATACAAATCAGGAACTATTTCCTTTCTAACCTCTTTTATCTGTTCTGTGGCCGGGACCAACGAATTAACGTTATTTCCGAGACACGAAAGCATCTCAATATGTTACGATGGTCACCAATCCATAGGATGACCTCAGAAAAGCGTTGCTTGACCTTAAATATACTTGAAAATACTTTATCTATATAATATTCACTGCCGTAGCGAGCCAGAAGCTAATTTTAGAACGGTTAGGCGTAAAAAATGTATGACTAGACTCGAATGTTTAAACTTTTAGTTGTGTTTTTTAGGTATTCACCACTTGTTGGTGGAATGCACCCGGTATAGAACAGAAAAAGGCATACTGCTGTCCGAGTTAAATATTAATAATTAATTTAGACATAAGTCCTATCACACAATTTTATCGAAACCCTACTACAGTGATGATGCGATTAAAATAACGTCGCTGTCGAATGATAACCTCGTATGTGCAGAAATCCAAACTTCACAGGAATCGAAAAAAAAACGGTTTATTTTATCAATGTTTAAAATATTTTTATGTGCTTTTGTCTCATGTTTTGAATAATAAAAAGGACTTATTTATGTTATTAACCAATGTGTTACTTAACTGAATTATGCCAGAGAAATGATATAAAAGGTTTTCTGTTCTTATATCTACGTAGTTTTTGTTTAAACGCCCATTTCTCTATAGATAAGAGGTTTTCGTTTTACTCCATAGATGGCACTTGTAGTCATATACTGGGTTCACAGTTTCACCGTATTATAAAATACGTGGTTTCCTTAAGATATTTAAAAAAAAGAAAAATTTGTTTTTTTTTTGACATACGAGGTATTCCTTCTACCGTAACAATAAATTTGTGAATAATTTAAAAAGAATATAGCAGTAGTATCTTTCTCCTCTTAGGCTACGCTGAGCCTGGCATGATCATAAGATTACACGTAAAAGAAACACTCTGTACACGCGTACACATTCAAAAATAAATTGCAACGTTGCCGTTCTTCAAGTACGCGTGTACAGAGTGTTACTTTTACGTATCAATTTAACATTTGTAGTAAATATTTTAATATTAAAAAAAAAACCTTTTGTTTTCGAATGGTAATATTTTTTTAGCATGTTTGGATGCTATACTATTGCGGGTTAACGGGAACGCCCTCTGTTAGTTAACATACCGTATCCCGGCTGTCATTTGTACATCTGCCTCACTAGGGTGTCAAAACCCAGAAAACCTGACACCACTCTTGCCAGGATACCCTTGGCTACAAGGTTATGGAGACCAGATTGGAAATTACTTCATTTAAAATACTGTTAGTTATTTGCTTCTGGTTGGACTGGCTGCCAACCCCCAATTATCTGACAGTGAAAATCCGATCAAAATCAGTTCAATTGTCCCCGAGATCCGCTCAAACAGAAAGACAAGCAAAAATTTAACCTAATTTTGTGTGTGTTTTAGTATCGTGTACTATAAGCAAAGAAAACACAGTTATTTTGAAATCACAGACAGACATTTTTATGTATATGTATGTAACGGTTTATTGTTCTTTCCGAGGCACGAGAGATTCACACTACCAACTTACAGACTCCAGGCTACTACTGAAAAATTTCTATTAGTAAAACCCAATTGCATGTTATGCCAGACGTGGGAATCGAACCCGAGGCCTCTTGTTCTCTGTATGTATATGTAAGTGTGTGTGTATATGTAATTGTATATGTATATGTAATAGTGTATGTATATGTAATTGTGTATGTATATGCTAGTGTGTATGTATATGTAAGTGTGTATGTATAAATATATAGATAGATGTATAGAATCTTACTTTGTTGCTGCTCGTAGCGATGCTTGAACGGCGCCAGGAGTGGATCATACTTAATCTCATCGGGAAGGTCCAACCAGATCTCGACGCTCCCAGGAGTCAGGTCACTGCATGACACCACAGAATATACACTCTTGTTCAGGTTTATATCTTTCTTTCTGCCCAAGCCGCGGATTCTTTGCAACAATTCCGCCATAGTTCGATGTCAGGACATTTTTAGATACACTTTGTAGAGTCTTAAAGTTCGGTTCGTTGAAATTTTTGTATTGAACTGCTGTGTTGATAGTGGTGATTTTTTTATTGTTATACACTGAATTTTTCGAAGCGTTTTTAGTCAGACTTTTGATTGATTCACTTTGTTGTGCCCTCTATCTTATTACTGGTGTCTGAATCGAGAAATTGAAATCAAGAACTTGTTAAACTTCACTTTGAGAATAAAGATTGTAAAGTTTGGCCAGTTCTCAATAGAAGGTTAGTTTAATAATTATTGCCAATGATGTCGGCATTGTAGTGTGATTACGAAAATGTTGTTACATTCAACACAACATATAAATTGATAAATATTCAGGATAGTATTTAAGTGGGTGTCGATAGCCGTTATCGAAACTATGAGGATGGTATACGGAGGTAGAGAATACTATAAATGAATGTCGAGCATTATTTTGATGAACATTTAAACTGCAGCATTAGATTAATGTAAAATCATTAAAGAAATAACTAAAATTATGCGCTGTCTCATGAAGCATTGGAAATTTGGAAAACACACTATCTGACATAAACCTATCTTAAAGAAACAAAGAAAAACATTTATTTTGCATCAGTTTGTCAGGCATACACACATAAAAAAATACAAGAAAACAAAAGGGAAAAATAAAAAAGATCGTGCGTGCCTCACGGCTGCACCAAAATGGTCCATTTCAGCATTAAGACCAGGCACTCTAAAATAATTTTCACGCAAGCTCCACCCCCCTGCACCCCCGGTTGAGCCGTTGTGTGCTAAACGCTAACGCAGCAGTATTAAGTTTAATATCACGTGACCTCTTTCCCCATGTTCGGGTTCGAAACTAAATGTCGTAAGTCTTAATTCCTATTTCGTTAATAACTAAAGTATTAATTGATCTAGAGAAAAAATATCTTATATTTGGATAATAAACTATATTTTCTTACTGTCAATAAGTACTAATCTATACTAATATTATAAAGCGGAAAAGTTTGTTTGTTTGTTTGTTTGTTTGTTTGTTTGCTTGAACGCGCTAATCTTCGAAAGTACTGGGTGGATTTAGATGCAATTTGGTATGGAAGTAGCTTAAAGCTTGGAGAAGGTTATAGGCTACTTTTTACGCGACTGCAAAAAGGAGAGTTATGTTTTTACCGTGATAGAATCCATGGGAGCGAAGCCCCGCGTGAGTACTAGTTTTAGACATAAAAGCTGAGTAATCTTGATTAACTTTTAAATAATCTTTTAAAAAGACATGATTTCCGATTAAAAATGAATAGAGCGAAAATGTTCAAATTACGTAACTGGTCTTAGACATTTATTTATTTATTAGGGACAAAAACAGTTACATTTTATGATATTACATTAATGTTCTTAAGATAAACAACGTGTAACGGAAACCCCATATCTATCCAAAAGGACTGAAGAGGACATCTGGTATGGAGTCTCTATGCAAAGTTTAAGCTCAAAATTAGTGACTCACAGAATTGAGCCCAAATTATTGGTTTCATATATTTATTGAATACCAATAATAACAAACGTGTCACAGCACTATGAGGGTCATCACTTTCTACGTCACTTGCCAATAAAACGATAATTCTCATCGTTCTTCTTAATTTGAAAAATTTACAGACTAGCTTGTCTGTAAATTTGCAAATCAAGAATCATCGAATTTACAGACAAGTTAGTCTGTAAATTTGCAAATCATCAGCATAAAGGTGGTAGGAGGACTGAAGTTATTTTTAAATAGAATTTATGAATATTGCGATGAGTAAAGGAGATAAGACGCCACCCTGAGAAACAGCGGCTGAAGTACTACACCAAGAAGAACAGAACTCATCTATGCAAATAACTACGAAATCAGTCAATCGCTGTTGGAGATATATTAATAGAGCGAAGTATGCTGAACATGATTTCAAAATCAACGATGAATGTTTAGAAAAAAACTGACCCTACAAGTGTCAAGAAATAAACTCAGAAAAAAGGAGTGCCATATTTAAACAATTTTGATTATTCTAAATAAATACATGATGTTGTGTTGTGTGTATTTATTTATTTATTCAATATAAGCATCTGAGATTTTCGGTGATTGCGATATATCTAGGTTGTTTTAACTACCATTAATAGTATTATATGTAAAAAAAATTAACATCACACGTACGGGCACGCCGCAATTGCGGCGGTAAGACCCCTCTTTGAGGAGTGGCTAGATCGGCGTCACGGCGTCCTGACCTACCGCAGGACAGGTCCTCACCGGACACGGAAGTTTCGGGAGGTACCTGTGTCTGATGGGAAAGGAAGAAACGCCTGGGTGTCACCACTGCGAGGGTCGCCCTGAGGACACAGTAGAGCATACGGTGCAAGACTGC
This sequence comes from Tholera decimalis, assembly GCA_943138885.2. NCBI lineage: Eukaryota > Metazoa > Arthropoda > Insecta > Lepidoptera > Noctuidae > Tholera > Tholera decimalis. Next base: position 10,375,715 of record OW964576.2, read on the forward strand.
CCCGCCTGGGCAGATCACCGACGTGTCCTCACGGCAGCGATAGGCGGAGACCTCTCGCGCCCGGCATTGGTCGAGGCCATGCTGCGGGGCGAGAGGGAGTGGGAAGCGGTCGCCTCCTTCTGCGAAGCAGTCATGCTTCCGAAGGAGGAGGCGGGCCGTGTGAGGGAGAGAATGGCGTCCTCCCTCCAGCCCAGCCGCAGTGGCAGACGCCCATGGCGTCGGACGTCGGCCGACGATCTCCGGCCACCGTAGGCGCGGGCATGCGGACAGCGAGTAAAGGGCAACTCGCTGTCCGACTATGGACCATGCCCGTGTCGACGGCGCGTTGTGTTCCACGCGCGCCTCAAAGAGCGTCAGCAACATGACTAGGCCCCCCCTGTAGAGGGCAGAAGCCTGCCGGGGTCGTGGGACTTATCCCATTACCGTGACCCCGGTACTTAAAGGGTTATTGAAGGAACACAGTGGATTTTAGTCAGTAAAAGTCTGACAGTCCCTCCCGCCCTGCCCGGGGTGGGAGGACTTATTTGATAATTTAACAATAACAATTTCAATATTATATGTCACATAAGTAAATTAGCCTGCCAGTCATTTTAGTCTAAATTGGTAGTTGAGATAAATAGCTTGCTACTATTAATTTTGGGCTATGTCACTTCATACTTCTTGGCTTACTCTGAAAATATACTGCGTCATCGCTTAATTTTTTTTCCCTGTAGGCAAAGGCCCCCCCTGTAGAGGGCCGAAGCCTGCCGGGGTCGTGGGACTTATCTCATTACCGTGACCCCGGTACGTAAAGGGCTATTGAAGGAATACCGTGGATTTTTTTTAGCCAATTGTAGTTATGAAGTCACTTACATCATTTTTCATACTCTGAAAAATAAGGGCTTAAGGCAGTTCGTATTAAGCGACATTCATCTTTGTAATTAAAGGTCCGTTTTATTTGGTATTAGCATCAACAACTCGATGTTTTTAATTAAATTTCAATCAAATTTACTCCATTCAAATAGCTGAAGAAGTTTTTTTGATATGATTTTTTTTCCAAAATTTCAAACTTTAAATGGCTCTCCTGTAAAGTTGCAAAAATGTCGCTTAAACCAAATAGCCTTTCACCCCTCGATATAAACCTTCCTCTGGAATCACTATCTATTACTTAAAACTGCATTAAAATCTGTTGCATAGTTTAAAAGTTCTAAGTGTACAGACAGCGGGAGCGACTTTGTTTTATACTATGTAATAAAGATCTCTCTACTCTGAAGAGTAGTCTCTTCAGAGTATACTGTACTCAATGACTGCACTACGTTTTACACGAGTAGCCTGTGGACTAGGTATACATATCTAACAATTCAAACGATGCCCTCAGCGTGTAAAACAATATCGCATTCAGGGCTGAGGCTGCCCTGCTACTGCAGTGCATTAGGGATGTTCGCGGACGTACAAATTTGGATTGTTTCTTGGCCATAATGCGTAAACGCCGTGCGTTTCTGCTGCATGGGCGAGGCAGCAGATCCTGTCTTTAATTTCGACTAGGCTAGACTGTTGGTACCTACATCGCTGCTGCCTTTTTCCATGGAATAGTGCAGCCGCCGCAATAAGGCGTCAGATTTATGATATTAATAGCTGCATGTCTGTGAATATACAGATTAGCATGCTGCTATTGATATCATAAACCAGGACTTGGCTTCTGTTTTCGAATGGAGTGAGGCACATGGTTTGCAGGTTAACCCGTCAAAGACCCAGGTCATTATGGTTGGTAGTTCCAGGTTGACACCTAAGGTAAAATGGTTGCAGCTTCCTCAGGTTATTTTCAACGGCACTGCTATTCCATTAAGCGAGAAGATTAAGATAATAAGTATCCGAATTTTGTACGAAACTCAAGTGGCTTCCAATACGTCTTCGCCGGATCTTACACATCTTGTCTCTGCTTTATAGTGTTCTGTTTAATCCTAAAACTCCCACTTATCTTAAAGAACGATTCAAGTTCCTTCATGACACACATGCAGAATCTCTGAGATCATCAAAACTTAAGGCTTTCGGTACCGAGTCACACCATCAATTTCTATGGTAAGTCGTTCGCAGCTCAAGCAGTACGGCTGTGGAATGATCTACCAGTGCCAGTAAGACAAGCACAAACTGTTGTCTGTAAAAGATCACTTTTAGCGATAAGACCGCCCATTGTATCGCCCTTTTTAGTTGTAAAGTCCTTGTTGTTTTACTGTTATGGTATACAATAAAGAATATATCTATCTATCTATGATATTTCTTTCTTTAACAGTTGAACCATCTGCCTTAATATATTGAACGCCCTTTGATCTCGCATCCTTTCGTACCTTTTTCTTATTTGTTCTTTTCTTTTTTAATCCTACATCTCCTACTTTTCTATCTTTTATGCTTGTTTTATTTTTCTTTGTTGGTACTTGATCATCTTGATCACTTGAAGACTCGTCTGTTTCTTTCCACGACGTTGAGTCCCAGACAAAATCTTCTGTTCACTTAAAAAGTCAACGTAGCTTTTTTAATCCAGCCCGTTTGTTTTTCTTTCGTATTGGATGATCATCCGCTATTGGGATTAGTTGAACATTGTCATCAGCATTATCATCTTCTAAAGATTTTCTCAATATAAATATAATGAGTTAACTACCTACTCTATAGAATAAGTAACATAATCCAAGTAAAAATAATAAAAATAAATAAGTTTATAACATTTCGTCTCAGTTCAAAATTTTACGTAAATAATGAAATTTAAGTGCTTACGTTTCGATTTCGAAGAGCGAAGAGCACACTTGCGGTGACTGCGCGTCACGTCACTCCTCGAGGCACTCTGGAGTTCGTTTGAAGCGCCCGCGCGCGGCAGTCCGGTTGAATGATCACGATTTTTAACAGCCGGGAGATGAAATAAATATGGTATCATATGACATCAATGAAATGTATCATATTAAAATTTTATGATTGAAAGACCGACTCGTATTTTTATTAATACTAGAAAAATGTTTCAATAGTCATCATTCCATGCATTTAAAAAAATAATAAGACTAAATGTTTTAACAACTAAACAAAATATCTAAAACAAAACAACTACTTGATTTAAGTAGCACCCTGCGTGGACAATAGATGCGGCTGAAAGAGCTTAAGCGACGCTCCATGTTGTATTTGGGTGACAGACAAATGATTTAAGTGACACACTGTGTAATTGGTGGAAGTCAAAATTATTCAAATTACGTCTTAATAAAAATTAGAAACAGGAAAAACGCTTTAACTCTTGAATTATTTATCTGGGAAAGGGTAACTGGTTTATGTATCGGTTTTTAATATGATTGTATGTTTCAAGTACATAATTAAAAAAAAAATGAAAAATCCACGTCGGTTAATACACTGTCACTTTGGTAACAACCCAAAAATAGTATTGTTTCAAACGCCAAAAAAGTGCTCTGATTTTAATGAATCCGGCATCATTCGACGGAGAAAAATTCGCTGGTTCCGAATATATATACAACGTGTAATTTAAAGGGTATATACATACCGAGTGCACAGCTTCTTTGGATGATAACAAACGATATGGCAAGGGTTTTCTAATCCTATGTCTACATATGTGGAGCATATTAGAAATTTCAATACATTGATACCAGAGGCCGAATTTTTAAAATTAAGAAGAACGAAGAGAATTATCATTTTATTGGCAAGTGACGTGGAAAGTGATGACCCTCATAGTGCTGTGACACGTTTGTTATTACTGGTATTCAAGAAACATAGAAACCAATAATTTGGGGTCAATTCTGTGAGTCACTTATTTTGAGCTGAAACTTTGCATAGGGACTCCATACCAGATGTTGTCTTCAGTCCTTTTGGATAGATATGGGGTTTCGGTTAGACGTTGTATAACTCAATATCGCCCTAGATGTCGCTTAAACCAAATAGCCTTTCACCCCTCGATATAATAATATTCCACGACTTTGACACAACAGAATAAAGAGTTTATTTAATGTTGCTGGTTATAAAGCCTGAAAACAAACAGGTAGGTCCCTGGTCAACCAGGGTAGAATTTCTCTTGACTATGGATGACTTTATTTTCTTTGGTCAAATAAAAAAAAAATTGTTTTGTTACGAATGAGCCCGCTTTTGATCTCGATCGATCGATGTAAGTGTAAGATGAGGTCTACGATCTAACGAGCGAGCCCAGAACTGTTGACTCTTGCTTCAAAGGCTGACGGGTCTTATGTGACAGACAATACAGAAACCGGTATTATTCTTTTTTTCAGTAGGAACTTAAGTAACTTTACCGTAACCACCCGCGTAATTTGAAATCGTTCGCAGTCCATATTTTGATTCCTGTAAATTACAGGCTGGGTAACATATAACTATTTATCAGACGTTATCTGTATGAAGTGGTATGAAGTAAGTGATAAAACTAGAAGAGTTCTATCGATTTTTGTAGTAAAGCATTCTATTTATAGAATATCGTTACACCATCCATCCATCCATCGTTACATGGTGGAAATCCCACCCATACGCACTAAACCTTTTGGGAATACCTTCATTGTGCGTACGGCTAAGGAGTGAAGTTCCCTGCCGAATCTCACCTGAAATTAAGCGATGATGTGGTCGAAGATGAAGCACGCTTTACTAGAAGTAAACTATTCACTCTTGACTTAAAGACTCCCAGGTTATAAGTAAAGTAAGGAAGTAAGCAGAACTTGTTTCGATCAACGCTAGTTCGCTAGCGAACGTGTACATGTTGAATGTATAAACGTAGGAGACTGATCTTGTCACATTATGACAGTATTTGTTGATTCCGTTCATTCTTACTGTTTAACAATTGTCTCCTCGTCTAGTAATTTTTTTCTGGGGGAAATCAAGAAATGAATCCTCTCGGGACGAAGCGTTGCGTTCAAGGTCCACGTTATCTCGGCAAACATTGCCGTAACACTGGCAGCCATCAGCCCTATTGAGTCCTGCCGTGAGAACTATTCACGTCACCCTTCTGAAGAATATCACTAATTACGTTTCCGAATACAAATATCCTTCATATTTTCACTTTCATCGGTCGTGTGAATTACAACTTATGTACACACAATTGTTCGAGACAAAGCTCTAGAGCCTTGAACATCGGCGACATGTTGCAAGCCTATCAGTTTTCTATCGGTTACATTTCAGGGAGTGTGCGATGGAATTGCACAGTCTAATTCCACCAAGCCCGTTCCATCACCGGACTACAAGACAAACGGCGATTCGCCATCGTCACAGTGTGGACATCCCACCCATACGCACAAATGTTTTGGGAATAGTTTCATTGTGCTTACAGCTAAGGAGTGGAATTCCCTGCCGGAGTCTGTTTTTCGAGATAGCTATAACCAAGGGGTCTTTAAGTCAACAATATGTTACTTTTAAGCAAGTGTGATTAATCTTCGACCACATCATCACTTTCCATCAGGTGAGATAGTGGTCAAATGCAAGTTTTTCAGCAATAAAAATACCCTCTCAAAATCAGTTTCAATTATTATCATCATTCATCATATTACATAGATCTACAGTATATTATATATTTTTTTAGATTTTCCACCCTTTTATGTCTAAAGTTAGAGGAGGGAGGGGCACATTTTACCACTTTGGAAATATCTATCTTTCAAACGATTGACTTTGAAAAAAAATGTGTTTAAAAAGTGTAACGTAGGTGTAGGTATCTAAAAGACTTCGTTCATACGGCTAATGAGTATTTCATGCAATATTAATTTACTATTACATGATAATTGACAAACTCGACACTTAGTCATTGAGTTTTCGTAAATAAACTTGTGGTCTGGATCCTGAATTTCTGTGAATTTGTTATCCGTACTTACTGATGTTGTTATAAATATTTTTAAAGAATGCTAAACATATAAATCTATGCTTCTTCTTAACATAGTATAAAGCAAAGTCGCTTCCCTGTGTCTGTCCCTATGTATGCTTAAATCTTTAAAACTACGCAACGGATTTTGATGCATTTTTTTTCAATAGAAAGAGTGAATCAATAAGAAGGTTTTTAAGTATTTAACATGCATAATATAGTAGAGGAACACTGATAATTTTGAGGTTTTTAATGTGATGTCGCAAATAAAGACATTTTTTGCGCTTGCTTTGCAAACGCTGGCTGAACCCTACGAGACAGATCAAAATAATGTACTACAGTATTGTACACCTTAAAAATGTCAACAAAAAGTCTTGGATGGCATCTGTCTATCTCTTATAGATAACCCACAACAACCATTTTTTATACTTTACTTTTTACGAGAAATACAAGCATATTTTACGAAGCGATTTTAAGCAATACAACATTAATCCTTATCCAATTAAGTACCATAAATACATTGTGCATTTAATATAAATCAATATTGCCCTTTACATAATATAATTTAAATAAATAGTTTCGAAGATATTACAGATTTAAAATGCAAGGACATAGCGGTTGCGGCGCGGTGCCGGCGCGGCGCAGGCACGGCGCGCGTGCCTATGTTGCTTAGATTTGACCGTTGAATGTTTTTCCCATGGTAAATTATGTGTCGCACTTTCAAGAGTAATTACTAAAGAGAACATGTATGTCGAATAACAAAAAGGCTGTCAACGATGTATATAAAGACATGCTATAGTATATATAATATAAACATTGCACCTGTGCGAAGCCGGGGCGGGTCGCTAGTAATATTATAAAGCGCATGTCTGTCTGTAACTCTTTCAGGGCTAAATCGCTTCGCCGAGTGTATCCAAATTAGACATGAAGATATTTGAAGACCTATGGTCAAACGCGGGTTACTCTTTTTTTTTTCGAAAAATCAACCGTTTAATGGATGAAACCAGCCCGAGTCGACGGCGCGTCGTGCGTCACGCGCGCCTCAAAGAGCAGTCAGCAGCAATGATAAGGCCCGATCAATGCCTGCCGGAGTTGCGGTAGTGTTCTATCGAGATACCGCGGCCCCGGAACGCTAGGGAACAGGATGAGTGTTTAGTCAGTAGAAATCTGACATTACTGTCAGAAGTAATTTGATTGTGTACCCCCCGAAAAATAAGTGTTGAAATCGGGGCTGAAAGTTTGTACTTTTCAATACAAGAGGTTTTCTATTTGTGTTTCTTTTTTTCAATAATATGAATAAATGACATGAAAATTTAAAATTGAAGTTCTTGTTGCGGGATGGGATGTATTTATATACGTAGGAAATTCATAAATCACATGCGATTACTAATCCTATATCTTACTAATATCGGTGGATGGATGTTAGTTACTCTTTTACGCTAAAGTACTGTATAATATGTAGACAGCATAGAGTACACTTTATCCCAGAATTCCCGCAGCATCGGGTTTTACGCAGTATAAGTCTCCCACGCGAATGAAGTCGCCGGTAAAAGCTTTTCTAAACATATATTAAAATTGTAGTCAGTCTGTGATATCAAAATAACTATGTCTTTTCAAGTGGTCATAGTTATTTAATTTACACTATAGGTACTAAAACACTTCCAAACTTTTCTTTAATCTGTTTACCGGTCTAATTGTAATGGTCAACATATTGGCTCATTTTTCTCCCGAAAATCCCACGGGATCGGAATTCACACGGGAAAATCTCCCACGCGAACGAAATCACGGGAGAATCTAGTATGATGATAAACGACAACACGGTTGGCGCAGTGGTTTAGTGATTGCCTTTAGCACTGCATGACGCGGGTTCGATTCCCACAACTGAACAAATGTTTTTTAGCAAAGAGGATCTGAGGGTTTGTAAAATGCACTAACTATAGTATAGGAGAAATCTGAAACTGCGCTGACAATAATTGCGAGTTTGATTAGTACGTAAAAGGTTCCATAATGAGTCATGACTTTTCTTTGCATATTGTTAATTGTAAGTGAAGCTGTAAGTTTTAGTGAATAAAAATTACCTACATTAGTTATAAGATGGTTAACTCCAAGTTTTTGCGTAAGAACCTATGTATAATGTAAACTTTACGATGTAATAATATTTTTGCGCAAACGCAAACAACTAAACTATTACAGTAACACAAAATCAAACCCATCAATAAATAAAAAAATATTGTTTTTTTTGCGTGTGTTTGTTTGTGTGTATCAAAAACTACACTTTTTAAAGGTTTTCCAGTATCATGTCTAAGTACTGCAATTTTGTGTTCATTTTGGGACAGGCGGTTTCAAAGATAATCAATAGTATTATATATTTTTAAATTTCATAATGTGTGTTACCTACTCTACGAGAAACGTTTTTGTTTTCTTATAAGCATAACGACCCTAGTATCAGAATTTAATATTTAAATCACAATAACCTGTAATAGTGTGTGAAAAATTAGCAATGACACACAGACCGACACGAGTGTTCCTATTAAGATACCGTTTTTAATCGAACATACGGAACCTTGAATTTATTTTATTAATTTATTATTTATTTTTATTATTTGGGTGTCGAAACCCTCGGACTATGGGGCCCGTGTGCTCACAGCCTTTTTAAAGACATATCGAAAAGGCTCGTTGACGCTTCCCGCGACCCAAGGCCTGGCTATTTCTTTGGTCAACGGCTAAGCATTGCCATACAACGAGGCAATGCCGCCAGTATCTTGGGTACGTTGCCAGCCGGCCGCGTTAAGGATCAATTTTTTGGTGCTTTATTTTAGTAATTATTTTAGTACAGACGCCAGCACATGCAGCTACCCGAAACTGTCAAATTTTCCCAATCAACCTTGAACCTAATTCCTTCAACAATAAAGTTTAAAAACTATTAAAGAAATTTGACAGATTGTTGTAGCTTGATGTGCTGGCGTCTCTACATAATTATTTATTACAATAAAAAATAATTTAAAAAAGAGACCAATATGGGCTAGTGTAGCAAGAGACAGAATGTTAAAAAGTAGCAAACAGGAATTTATACAGGGTTAATTGTAAAACACCAAAAACCTCTCAGGACTATGTTACTAACATCATAATGAACAACTTTTGTTCTATGACTTTTAAAAATTCGTCATATTTTAGTTCACCAGATTTTCATATAAAAATAAAAATATTTAAATTGAACGCCCTAAACGCATGTAGCGTCTATGCAAAGCAAAAGAAAGCGATAGTATAAATTGCTTTCTTTTGCTTCGCATAGAGTTCGTAACATTTAGGGCGTTCAATTTAAATATTTTTATTTTTGTATGAAAATCTGGTGAACTAAAATATGACGAATTCTTAAAAGTCATAGAACAAAAGTTGTTGATTATGATGTTAGTACCATAGTCCTGAGAGGTTTTCAGTGTTTTAAATTTAACCCTGTATATTAAAAAAAATCATCTGCTTAGACTTTTCCCAGCTATGTTGGAATCGGCTTCCAGTCTAACCGGATGCAGTTGAGTATTAGTATTTTACATGGAGCAACTGCCTACCTAACCTCCACAACCCAGTAACTGGGTAACACAATACCCGTTAGCTAGACCAGTGTCAGATTTACTGGCTTCTGACGGAAATTGAACCCGCGACCTCATGCTCCGCAGTCGACTACACTACACTAGATCAACGAGGCACTCATTTAGGTATATAAAAAATAAATATAATAAAATAATATAATAAAAATGAATCGCTAAATGTGTTGCTAAGCGCAAAACACGAAAACGGCTGGACCGATTTGGCTGATTCATTTTTTGTTGTGTTTGATTTTGTCAGGAGAAGGTTCTTATGAAAAAAAAATAAAAAAAAGTAGGACAGGTCTCAAGGGTAGGGGTAGGGTAGGGGTAGGGGTAGGGTACGGTACGGTAGGGTAGGGTAGGGTAGGGGTAGTGTAGGGTTTAGGTAGGGTAGGAGTAGAGTAAGGTATGGGTAGGATATCGTTAGGATAGGAGTAGTGGTATCTGTTGGGTAGGGGTAGGAAACCACGTGAATGAAGTCATGGCGGGTCAGCTAGTTACAAATAAAGTTGCCTTCAAGTTAATATAGGTAGTTATCTGAGCTGTAATCCGCATGGATTAGGCACAACACAACTCTTACAAGGACTTGTAAGAGTTGTATTGTGCCTCATATAAGAAAAATCCCATGCTATATGTCACCAGATAATATTAAGTACAGTCAACAGCGCTAAAAGGTAGCACTTTGACCTTGAACGTCCTAGCTTAGATTGAAACTTCAACAGACTGCAAGGTCATCTTAAACTCGAGTTTTTGTATCACTGACGTATCGTCTACTACGAGTAGCTTCTGCACGCGACTTAGTTTGCGTGGGAGGTTTTACCCGCGTAAATCCTAGAGAATTCCGGTATAAAATTCCAGGCTGTCAACTCTGACCGAGATGAATCTGTATTTCCTGATAGCTATAATCTGGGGGTCTTTATGTCAAGAGTGAATAAGTTACTTCTAGACAAGCGTGCTTTATCTTCGACCACAATATCAGGTGATATGGTGGTCAAACGCGAGCTTATCACGAATATAAATTAAAACGATCTAAGAACTTACTAAATATTCAGATGCGTTCAGTAGTTTTTGAGTGATAGATTAACAAACATCCATACATCTATACATCTATGCTGATTATTAAGATTGATTTGTACCACTAAACGATGACTGAGAGCCCTGCTCATACCTCTTGTGAACCAGACCGTGAAGATAAGCTACTTAGTTAAATTATAACATCCTAACGGAAACCATCAATCTTTGTTTTAGCTACAACACTATGATTTTACCTAGCTTGAAGTACGTTGCTAGTTAATTAAAGTGTATGATTAATTTTTAGTGTTAATAAGGACCAGCTTCATCTTAGACCACATCATCGCTCACCAACAGGTGAGACCGTGGTCAAACGTAGCTGGCGGCATTATCTAAAAAAAATTTTTGTCTAAAAAAAGAATTATTCCCCGCAACTCCCCGTGATCCCGTGGGAATTCCGGGATGAGAAGTAGCCTATGTGTTATTCCATGATTACAGCTATCTACATACCAAATTTCATTCAGATCCGTTCGGTCGTTTTTGCGTGAAACAGTAATAAACATCTATCCATCCATCCATGCTTAGAAACTTTCACATCTATAATATTAGTACGAAAGAAGATAAGGATGTCCAAGCTCAAATTAAAAACGATGAAGTTAATATTATTATCGTGTTAAAAATAACGGATTTTCAGAGTAATTAAAACGAATAGGTATTTTGAATAAGTACCGATGTATTAACCGAGTTACAAAAGGGAGCATTCCAATTAGAAGGAAACATTAGGAACATTCCAATTAGACTCAGTTTTTTTGAGTCAACGTTATCAAATAAATAAATGACGTGGCTCTTAGCTCAGAATCTTTTTTGAATTAAAATAAGCACATAGTATTTGTTTTTAAATTCCCAAGAAATATTTTATTATCTTCACTTTTTCAAATAAGTTCTATTTGAAGCACAACACTGCAATTTCCTAACACTTTAAAAGCGACATCTATCACAAAATTGCGCACCACAACTTTTTTATCACAAAATAAAACAATATATACGATAAACAAAAATAATGTAACAACCGGCCAGGTTCATCAACCGCGCGATACTGGTGTTAACTGGTACAAACCGCTTCGAACCGGTTCGACGATTACGTCACTAGTTCTCCACGCCATTATACTTTTTGACTTTCGAATTTCGCGTGTTTTCTGTTGTAGATTCGTATTGATGCTTATTTTTTATTTTATTTATTTAGGCATGTATTGTTATGATAATAAACTTCTACAGTATTTTTCATTTAGCCTTGCAACATTTTTATTACGGCGCTTATCTCATGTTCTGCACTATTACACATAAGGAAAACATAGTCACAAATGGATATTTTTATGGTTAGCAATAATGACAAATATACCTGAATAAAGAGAACCAGAAGACGAGTATCATGATGCTATTTATATATATTAATTAAAATAATATGCTATAAATGATCTGGGTGTCTGTAAGTCAAGAGTTAATAAGTTACTTCTAGATAAGCATGCTTCATCTTCAACCACATCATCGCTTACCATCAGGTGGCCAATGCGAGATTAAATACAAAAAATAAGTTTTGTGCGGATGCATTTTTGTTACTCTTTTATTCAAAACTGTAGAATGAATTCAATTGGAATTTGGCACTCATATCGCTAATACTTTGATTAGCACGTATAGTACTTTAATCACCCGGGGCTGCGGGAATGTTCTAACGAGATACCGCGGCCCCGACTCACGAGGGCAGCTGAAGGAACAGGGTGGGTTTTTAGTCACTAGAAGTTTGACACTCCCTTTCGCACCCAGAGCGTGAGAAGTCATTCGATGATTTTCGCACCCCTAAAAATACTTGAATCCCATACACATAATTTTTCCATATATATGATAGTTTCCCATTGCCCTTAAAAGTTAAAGTTGTATTCACAAAGAAAATCGCATAAGTAAGTCATTTATTTTGCATACAAACATACTATATATGTATTCATTTTTCATGCATTTATTTCGTAGCTATTGTCGTTCTATCATGACGCATATTTTGTCCAAAGTTAAGATTAGACTTAAGTAATTGATCAAGCGTTACAGTTGGTGTCTTTAGTTTTGTTTTTTCGTTTTTGGCACCGACTTCCGAAATTAAAGTTATTTTTCACTTTGCAGTGTTTTTGGTTTTACAAAATATTGCTTTTCTCAATACTGGGCCGTTAATTGTTGAGGAGTTCTCCTGGTACTTCACCATCAGCTCTACATCACCATATGCATTGTGACAAGCATAAAGTGCTTAACATCCATATTCAAGTAATCGAATCGCAATCCACTCTATACTTATTATTGAGTAGTTTCGGCGGCCATCTGTGGTCTTCATCATCAGTTCCACTTCCCCAAATGGTACTTTTTGAGAGCAACTGCACAAGTTCCTATAAGAAATACCCAAAACGCCATACGTGTGCCTATAATATTTGAAGATTTCCCTCGATTTCTCCAGGATTCCATCATCAGATCCTGACTTTTTGACAATGGGACCAATTTCGAAGTATACCCATTCGAACAAAAAACGAATGTTCCAAATCGATTCAGCCGTCTTCGAGTACTCGGTGGTCATACATAAAAAAAAAATATACGCGTCGAATTGATAACAGGACCTTTTTGTCGTCGGTTGAAAACAGAATGGAAATTGATCGAAAAACCAAGCAGTCATAACAATTTTTAAATAAAGCGCTTTTTTCTACAGCAGCTGTATGAGAGTTATAGAGTTTAACATCAGTCTTTTTTTAAGGATAAGAAATCATCCAATGACTCTCCCGATCTGGGCGAAGCGGGAGGGTGTGTCAGACTTTTACTGACTAAAACCCAACCGTTCTGTCATTTGCCCTTCGTGTTCCGAGGCCGCGGTCACTCTTTCGAACAATTTTGCAACGACATCAAAGTCTATGTCGGACTTCTCGTTCTATTTACTTCTTCGTCAGTGATAAAGATATTTAATTAAATATTTCTTCATCGCTCACTAGACGTAATAAGTTAATAATTAAGCCAATAAAAAAATAAGTAACATGCGTATTCCCTATTATAGGAAGTAGTACCGGACGCATGAATGGCAATGGAATATTTATGATACTGATAATTACTCAATAATTCATTGCATTCCATAATATGTAATACTTACATGGTGATTACGGACAATTTCATACAATTTGACCCAGTCAGGCACACTAAAAATTAGGAAAGAAGAAGAAGACTGAGTGGCAAAATAGTAAATCTTCTTCTTCTTAAGTCCTAAATCCAATACTTTATATCAGGGCTTCCCAAACTTATTTTAACTGTCACGCCCTTGGGAAGTTGCCAGATTTTTGCGACGTCCTGGCCTTCTTGCCATTAACCTACTTGTTGTAGTTCTAGCTTAATAACAATTTGTCAGAAAAACAAAAAGAAGCATACTTTCAGCCGCCTACACATTATGACAAACAACACATTGAGGAAATTCTAAATTTCCTTTAGCAATGTAGGTACCTAAATTCGAAATTAAATTCTTCCGTTCGTTAAATGTTTCGTTCGCCGTAGTGAATATTAAAAGCGTGCATAATTTATCGACACAGACGGCCAATCTATTTAGATCGCTTCACGACGCCCCTATGACAATACTGCGGAGCCCCAGGGCGTCACGACGCACAGTTTGGGAAGCCCTGCTTTATATAATAAGGCTGCGTTTCCACCAGAGATGTGCGATGGAAATGTGTCGTGCGAGGATGTCTAGCTGTGCTGTGAAAATGTGTGGGGGTTTCCACCAAAGCCAAGCGATGAAAATGTGCCTACGAGGATGTGTAGCAGAGCTGTGAAAATGCGCATTAATGTGTGGTGCGAGGATGCGCAAACCTCGCAACACATCCTTCTCAACACATATTCCTCGCAACACATCCCTCGCAACACATCTCTCACACACATCCGTCGCTTGTTTTGTATGCGCAAAAATCTAGCTCCGCTGAGCCGTTTTCACCAGTGCTGTGCTGACCGAGGCGAGGTAAATGAAACGATTCTATTGGTTCTTTACCAACACATCCCTCGCTACGCATCCTCGCACATCTCTGGTGGAAACGCAGCCTTACATTGGTCCCAGTACGTAGCCACGCTAGTCGCGGTATTTTTGGATACTTCAGCAGATGGGACATGGTTTGGCAAGGAGTACTGCATTCACACTGGGTTTCAGTTTAGTTTATAATCCCCCATTTCTCTGAATTGTGCCACAGTGGCCTTTTTGGGTTTGCAATCGATTGATAGCTGTCCAAACTGGCCCATGCAATTTAATAAAAATGCAAAGGTTTATATGAATACTTTCATTGTGCGTACGGCTAAGGAGTGGAATTCCCTGTCAGAGTCTGTCTTTCCTGATAACTATAACCGGGGGATCTTTAAGCCAAGAGTAAATAGGTTACTTCTAAGCAAGCGTGCTTCATCTTCAACCACATCATCACTTACCTTCAGTTGAGATGGTGGTCTTTTATCAATTTAAAAAAATTCAACACACGTCCCGAAGGTAGATGCTCATTGTGCTGAACGGTATTAAGTGATGGCTATAGATCAGCACTAGTGAATTAAATTAGAGGAGGTTGGTATAGTGGTCAGTGGCCCTGACTGCTATGCGCAAGGTCGTGGGTTCGATTCCCACCTAGGACAAATGTTTGTGTGATGAGCACGATCATTTGTTCTTTGTCTGGGTGTAATTTATCTATAATATGTATGTATTTAGAAATATATATATATGTATGTTTATCAGTTGTCTGGTACCCATACCACAAGCTCTGCTTAGTTTGGGACTAGATGGCGTTGTGTGAAAAAGTTGTGGAATATTATTATTATTCCATTTATTTAATATATGTACATATAAATTACATTTTTAAATATTAATACAAAAAATAAAAACATTTAAAAATATAAAAAATAGTAGCCCACCGGTATCGGGAACAGGGTCCAAGCTACCGGTGGTCAGGGCTCCATAGAGAGGAACCTCCTCACAATACGCGCCGTTTCCAGGAGCACTGCTTTCTGGATCAAGCCCTTGATCCAGCTGCCCAACGAGAGCCTCCTTAGATGTTGGTTGAGGCTCTTGGCTATTATACCATTGGCTGTGACGACTATCGGCACATTGATTGCTGTCTCCCCATCCCACATGTCAACAACCTCGCGCGCCAGGTCAAGATACTTATTTTTTTTATCTATCTCAGCTTTCACGAGGTTCTCGTCATGGGGGACTGCTATATCAACGATCATTGTGCGACGCTCTAATCGGTCTATCACCACTATGTCAGGCTTATTGGCAACAATAGTCCTGTCAGTGATGATAGACCGATCCCAATACAGTGTAATATTGCCATTTTCGAGAACTGGGTCGGGCACATACATATAGTATGGTACTTCTGATTCCACAAGATTGTATTTAAGAGCAAGTTGCTGGTGAATAATCCTGGCTACGAGGTTGTGTCTATGCAAATATTCTCCGTTAGCCAGACGAGAACAGCCGGAGATAATCTGACGAATGGATTCTCCCGGTTTGTGACATGCCCGACATATGTCTACCGTACCATCCTTCACAATATACTTCCGATAGTTATTCGTCATCATAACTTCGTCCATAATCGCACAGACAAAACCTTCGGTTTCCCCGAAGAGGTCACCAAAACGTAGCCAGGCTACGGACGCTAATGTGTCTACGTCTGACCCATGAAGGGCCCGGTAATAGCGCCCGTGAAGCTCCTTGCTCTGCCATACTACTCTGCGGTCATTAGTATCTAATACTACAGGTTTGCGCCAATTCTCGGTACCTAAGGAGAGCGGAGTGAGGCCTTTGTCCATCGCTACCACATCTCGATGCATACCCACGTCGGATTCTAGGAAATATTCCCTAAGGCTGCATATCTCGCGGTTGTGCAGGGTCTTTGCATTTAAAAAGCCACGACCCCCGCACTTCCGCGGGATATACAGCCTCATCACCGATGAACGTGGGTGATGCATTCGATTTGCAGTCAGCGATGTGCGGACCCGCCTGTCCAAGGCGTCAAGTTCAGTCTGAGTCCATTTGAGTATGCTAAAAGAGTACATCAATACTGGCATGACCCAACCATTGAAGGCACGCACCTTGTTTCCGCCTGATAGAAGACTATTCAGTACTTTATTCAGGCGGCCAAAGAAGCGTTCCTTCAATGATTGTTTAACATAAGCAACATTGATGCCTAGTGCCTCTGACATACCCAAATACTTGTAGGTTTCAGTTGAGCCGAGGGATCTTAGGTGTATGGAATCCGAGAGTTGAGTTCCCACGGATTCCATAATCTCCCCTCGCTTTACATGCATGACCGCACATTTGTCCACCCCAAATTCCATCCTGATGGCGCTACTGAAGGTTTCCGTTACCTTCAGTAGCTCCATGAGTTGCAAGTTGCTGGGGGCCAAAAGTTTCAAATCATCCATGTAAAGCAAGTGTGATATGACCTGACCACCTCTTCTCAACTGGTAGCCTTGCCCCGAACCTTCCAGCAGTGTACTGAGAGGGTTGAGAGCCAGACAAAACCACAGTGGGCTCAGACTGTCGCCCTGAAAAATACCACGCTCAATCCTAATCGGTTCGCTGTTTTCCTGGATCTGTCGACATCCTGGATGGCAGAGGACGGTCTTCCATTGCCCCATACATGACTCAAGGAAAGTGCGGAGTATTGGATTTATTTTGTACAACTCCAACACCTTCATGAGCCATGTATGTGGAACCGAGTCATAGGCCTTCTTATAATCTATCCAACATGTCGACAGATTCCTACGGGAACGACGAACCTGTTGGTTTATGGCAATATCGATGAGGAGAAGCTCCTTAGTACCGCGGGACCCGTTCCTACATCCATTCTGCGAAGCAGACATGATTGAATTTGTATCAATGTGATTATTAATATTGGCTCTCAAAATGGATGTAAGAACTTTATAGACCATCGGTAAGCACGCAATCGGTCTATAATTTTTAGGTTCCGAAGTACTGCCTGATTTATGGAGCAGGTGGGTTATTCCTGTAGTTAGGAATTGAGGTAGCGATCCTAGCTCTAAGGCAGACTGGAACTGAGTGGCCAAGCGAGCGTGCGAGCTTTGAAACCATTTTATCCAGAAATTGTGCAGCCCGTCCGGCCCTGGAGATTTCCAGTTGGATAACGGACGGACTGCACGGGTTACATCTTGGGGCATTTCTGGTATAAGGTCGCACGTGCGCTTGATCTCACTCATCCAGTCACCCTCGGTGTGGCTGACAGGCACCGACCAGATGCTGCGCCAGAACGAGCACATGGCGTCATCATCCGGTAGGCACGTATAAGTCACACCTTGGTCAGGTCGCTCCCAGGCCCTATAAACCCACCTTTCATTGCTTTGGAATGTGCGATTCTGAGTGTATCGCTCCACCCGCCGCTTATAACGACGAATTCGATTTGCCCATGCATAGACTTTCTGCTTCAGGAAGTCGATACGCTCTGTGACGCGGGTCAAATAATCCCGAGGACTGATATCAGTCCCCGCAAACGCCCGCCTCACAAAGCGCATCACTCTAGGGCGAGTGTTGCCCTGCCTGAAGCAGATAAGTTTACCAATGAGTGCTCTAGCCTCAGCAATATGACGTTCGATCCTGCCCTGCCAAGCTGGTACAGCTGGTCGTATAACTCTGTCAGTCTTTGGAAACTTGACATGAGCTACGCGACAAGCCGCTACAGCTGCACAGTATAGGATTGAATGAGTATCGGTGAGGTCTTCACTATTGTCAAAATAATTTGACAGCAGTGAATCTAGAGCACACACTAGCGCCCTATTTTTCTTATGCATGGGTAAACGAGGCAGACGAGGTCTAAGCTCAGGCGGTGTGGTGCGATACTCCCGTAATGCACACTCCAAAGCACTCCTCAATCGTTCACTGCATTGGGTACTCACGGTTATAGCCTCGTCATCATCATCTTCACCGACGTGGTCGGGTCGCGGTGAGATACTGGGTTGTAGTTGCACCGCGGCCAGTGGAGAAGCAGATGAGACACAGCTGCACCGTGATTCGAGGCGTAGTCTATCAAGTACGGCGTCATCCAACATACGGTTACGCTGGATGACCCGCACCTGATCCGACAGTCGTTGGGCCGAAACGTTGACAGCTGGTTCAAGTACCTGAAACAGAGAGAGCATCCGACCACGGTACGCAGTCAGGTTAGTTCCCCCCTCTGTAGCCCCAAAGTATGAGCGCATGACATTTTCATTGATGGAATGTGTCCATCGCATGCGCTGCACACTTCCACCGGCAGCGGGGACCCTATCAGAGGCCGGCGGGCCTCGAAGTCCTAAGCTGGCCGGAGGGCGGCCTCTTCCTCGCCGACGCGCAGGTGGTGGTGTCGTCGGCGGCGAGAAGTATTCGTTGCTCGAGCTCGACGCAACTGCAGCGGCCGGAGTCTCTTCACTCACGGCTAGAGCTGGTCCCGGCGGCTGCGAGGCGGAGCTGAGCGACGATTCCGCAGGTCTTGGGCGTGTGTTATTGAGTAATCTTGCCCGGTTTCTGGTCAACATTGTCTACGTTGTACGGTTGTACGAAGTTTTCATTTACGTCGTTTGGTCTATTTTCTTAGTTGGAACATATATGAAGTGTGGTTTTATGGATTGTTGGTTTTTTTTTAACTATTTTCGTTCTGTCAAACATTGTATTTAACTATTTAATTTATAAATTATTGATAAAAATCCGGATGAAAATATTTGACGTCCGTGTTGACAACCGGGCCACAGATTATTATTTTATTATTATTATGATAAGAAGCAAACTGAACTTAGACACATACTATGAAACATCAAAGTAAACCAAATAGGAAAAACTCAGGAAGAAAAGGCTGATTGATTCAATATCTAAATACGAGTAATTTAAAACCCTATTTCTGCTGCAGCAAAGAGTGTTAGAGTATTTCAGTCAAGTGGTTGGAAAAGATGGCCGCAATCTTTTAAGGTTATGCAACACCGGTCACAGTCAGTCCGTGGAGAAGTGACCATTTTAAAACAAACAGTTATTCTAACTGTTAACGCATGAAATCAATTGGGCTTATTGGAAAAAATCTGCAATTGTATGTATCTCAAATTTGCGTGGTTATTTCCTCAAAAGAATACCACAGACATGAACCTACATGCTTCTCATATACAAATACAAATTGTCTGGACTTTAAAAGAGACTTTGACCTCTAAGTTTGTTTCGGTGTTTCTTCTCAGAGTAGTCAGTTAGGAAATACCGGCCTCATCTAGCTAAACTAAGCACGCAAAAAACATGACGTATAAAAGTGTTATTTATAACCAATTTACAGAATAAATATTTCATTTCATTTCATTTCAAACGAGCTGTACATAATTGCGGCTTCGCCCGTGTGGACTACACGACGTTATCCCACGGGATGATGAGGTTTTTCATGAATGAAAAGTAGGCCGTCCTTTCCCAAGGTCAACTCTATCTCTGTACCAAATTTCATCGGAATCGGTTAGGCTTGAAAGCGTAGCAGATATACAGACAGAGTTACTTTCGCATTTATAATATTAGTAGGGAAGTAGGGATTAGCTTGCGCAGTAGCATGGAGGTTAGAAGACTACATTTTAACACAGCGGTCCCACTAAGATACTGATATAACCTGGGGGTCTTTAAGTCAAGATTGAATAGGTTACTTTTAGGTAAGCGTGTTCCATCTTCGACCACATCATCGCTTACCATCAGATGAGATGGTGGTGAAACGCGAGCCTATTATCATTTTAAAAAAATCTATTGAACTTTAAAAAGCTCGTTTGTATTTTATTCTATGGTAAATAACTATAAACCCTTGAAGGAACATAGACAGTTTCTATCATTATAGTTATCATATCATTTATAGCTAGAGATAGATGCTTCTTCATCTGGTTAGTCTTTTCCCAACATGTTAGGGCGAGGCCCCATTAAAGCGTTGCGTCGCATCGTCGCAACGGAACGACGCATTGTATGCCACACCTGCGCTGCGTCAACGCAACGCAAGATGGTATGCACGCCGTCGCAGCTGCGTCTCAGTTCCTAACTTCTTCCTCTAGCAGTGGATCACTGTCCGTCGTCGCAGCAGAGCTCCGACAACGCAGCGCATCACCCGCCCTCTCCCTTCGTCTCTTGTCCGTCGATCCGTTGAAACGTCGCGCGTGATGACGCAATGGTTTAATGTGGCATTTCATAAAAAATATTTCTCATATATGACGACGCAGCGACGACGTTTCGACGACGCAACGCAGCGCAGCGCACTAATGGGGCCTCGCCCTTAGGGCCTCCAATTTTTTTTTTAAAGAACTAGTAATGTGGGTAGAATTCACATTACTAACAATATTGTTAACCCCTCCAACTAAGCTTGCTTGAGACTGGAGTGGGTTCACGGCAATAGTGGTTTCGAACTGCAACCTCTCGGTCAGAACTTCAACACCTTAACCATTAGGCTATTGGCGGTTCGGGTTTAACCGGATGCAGCTGAAGATTAGTGTTTTAAATGTAAAGACTGCCTATCTGACCTCTACAACCCAGTAGCTGAGTACCACTAAGAGCTCTTTGGCAGCGTTGCCAACCCTACTGTTTTAACAGTAGATTTACTGTTTTTACCGTAGTTTCTGAAAATAAATCGTTTTGATAACCGTTGTTAAAAATCGATGTTAGTTCAATTATTTCGATTTGACATTCTGGAAATGCGATATGTCTCAACCCTAGCTTGCAGTACTTGATCTTATCATGTCAAACCAAAACAAAGCAATAAATCAATTATGAAACTTTTTTATGTTTATTAGTTCACGAAAGTTATAAGAAATTATTAAACACTAAATAATTTATGAATGAATATTTCAATATTACGGGTTAGTGTGAAATTCCTATTCATGCTGGGGGCAGCCGTTTAGCCATCTCCTTTATCTACCTAGGGTCTAGTCTAACAAAACAAGCCAAGTCATACCACAAAATTACTGTATTAGTAGCAAGCTCAGTCATACAAAAATAATCTAATGATAGTGACAATTTTTTGTTTGAGTGGACCGTTGATCCTAGTAAAACAGAAATAAAGGAATGTATACATTTAATGCAACTGAAAAACATGTGAAGAATCAATAAAAGTATGTATGATTTTAATAAAAAAGAGGCAGAAAATATCGAAAATAGTTAATAATTATTTGTAAGAATATTTCAAAAAAATAGCCAATTTATTCATATTTTTGACATAATAAATAAATAATAATGATTATGTACTTGCGCTTTCAATTTCATTAAAGGTTTCATTTTTAATTCTAATAATTAATGTTTTAAAGTTACCATTTTACTGTTTTCTGCTGTTTTTTAAGTCTGATCTGCTGCTTTTTGCTTCGGTTAGGTTGGCAACACTGCTCTTTGGCAAGATTTGCGTCATTTTTTTTTTTACTTATGACTACTCGTGACGACTGACAAAGACGCACAAATGACATCCGTTACCAACACGTTAACATACTTTCCGAGGCAAGGAGGAATCTTTATATGAGAAGATGGTCACCCGTCCACGCGTCGACCTCGACAAGCAATGCTGAAGCTAGATGAGCCTTCCGTACGGCAGTTATTATATAGCAACGAGCTCGACTACAGCTATCGGGAAACACAGACTCTGGCAGGGAATTCCACTCCTTAGCCGTACGCACAATGAAAGCATTCCCAAAACGTTTTGTAAAATCGATCGAAAAATAATTATATTAAATGCAAGCAGTATGGTACGACTTACAATTTATCGATAGATTACAATCTCACGAGATATATTATAACACTAGCTTGTGCCAGCGGCTTCGCCCGCGTGGGAAGTTTTTCCCGTGTAAATCCCGATCTCGTGGGAATTTCGCAAAATCCTTTCTTAGCGGATGCCTACGTCATAACATCTACCTGCGTGCCAAATTTCAGCCCGATCCGTCCAGTGGTTTGGGTTGTGCGTTGATAGATCACTATGTCAGTCAGTCAGTCAGTCAGTCACCTTTGAGTTTTATATATTTAGATGGTAACATATGAAGTAAATAAGTACTTTCATGTGCTCAATCCATTGTTTGTAAAAATGTTATTTTGCAGGTTTTCGCAGTAAACCTTCATGTTATTTTAATGACGTCTACTAATTGGGTTGTCTAGACCGAAAGTTTTTTTTTTCAAATTCAGGATGAGCCCACTCTAGACCTCGATCTCGCCTGATGGTAAGCGATAGATGAGGTCTACGATGGAACGGACGAGCCCAGAAGATGCCTGTTCACAAGAGTGAACAGGCATCCCGTGGGCTCCACAGAAGCCGGCAGAGAGTTCCACACTGGCTGTGCGCACAATAAATGTGGAAGAAAAGTACTTATTGCGATAAGACGGTACATGTTCGGGCTAGTTTTTATCTCGAAAATTATACTACATTAACCGGTACTTATAATATAAAAATGCATAGTTATATTTTGCATTAGCTTTTGCCCTGACTTGTTGTTGCGTGAGGAAATATCGCATATTTTCAGGATAAAAAGTAGCCTCTGTATTATTTCAGGTTGTCAACTATAGCCTGTATGCTGTATACTATGTCCGCCGTGTTTCGTCCTCCCTAAAGCCATATTTCTAGAATTGGAACACAAATATTCGAACATTCACTTTCGTAATATTAATAGGAGTAACTGAGTTTCACACAGACGGTCAGAAATTCCCATTTATATTTTATTGTCTGACATATCAAACCACTTTAAAAAAAAGGCTTAAAAATATATTATACAGATCATGTCCTTTTTTATGTTAAAGCAGGTTAATTATTGCTTAAACAGATATAAAATTTAAATAATATATTATAGTTTTTTTTTTGCTATACCTACATACATTCCAGTCGATTAAATCAATATTATGTCCGGGTTTTTATAAAATATATTAGTGTGGATTTATAAGAATATACTTACGTTTATCAGTTTTTAATGAGCTGACTGATTGACAGATTCTATATTTAAATTCACGATAAAAATATGAAAAAAATAGAATATGGTTAAAAATTTTTAAATAAATATTTGCCTCTTGTGAACGCCATTTTTAGGCTTCTGTAGCACAATGGCAAAAAAACGGAACCCTTAGAAATTCGTCTTGTCTTATCTGTCTGTCCGTCCGTATGTCACAACCTGTTTTTTGAAACTATTAGGACTACAGAATTGAAACTTGGTAGGTAGATGTATTCTGTGCACCGCATTACGTGAATTATACAAAAAAGAAAAAACTATAGTTAAGGGTCTCCCCATATCAGGAACAAAGTGCTAAATGTTCCTCCCTCCACGTCTAACTTAAAAAAAATATGGTATTTCCACATGTTAATAAATGCTCGCCGAAATTCGGTTTGAACGAGATACAGGCAGCAGTTTTTAAAATATGTGACATTTTCAAAAACGCTAATATAACCTCGAACTACGAGTATATACATGTATAATTATACAAACACTATGGAAAACAAAGATATTTTACGCTAACTCATGCTTGCTGATACGAGACCCTTCATGGGCGAGTCTGACTTGCACTTGGCCACTTTTTTAATGTCATCATTGCCCGTGAAAAGCCATGTCAGAGTTCTCTTTCTATTTACAAAAACTTTAAATCCTTATAACTTCGTCATTATAAAGATAATTATGTTAATAATATTTCCAAATTTATTAACGAGAGCTAATAGATATTTAATAAGTTGGTGAAAAATAAAGGCAATATTGCTGCTAAATAGGCGTCAAGTAACGCTCTTAAAAATCAGTCCTTGGATGGGGACCACCTGAACACATCAAGATTCCTAGTCCCAGCCGTCGTAGGGACATCTTTGACAGTCGTATCTAGGGTTGCCAACTTTTAATATACGAAATAGAGTTTATGGGACTAGGGTTTCAGAGTATGTAGTACCTTACTAATTAACAAACTCCCAGAAGAATTGCAAACGCTATACCTATCAAATACGAAAAGTTGTAAGTACAGATACAAACGTTTTGATATAGAAAATAGTTAATTGTATTTAGTACTCCTAATTTTCCTTTTCACTGTATAGTAAAATAAAGTAACTAATTACGACACGCCAGCACACAGATAAGCCCTAAGAGGCTTTCGTGTATGGCAAAACATTTTTTAAATTTATTGTGTAATGTGTATTGGATAAAATAAATTAATAAATAAAAAAGTGAGTTAAATAAAGAGTACGAAGTCATACAAAAGAGTATCTAATCATAAAAATTTTAAAAGGCATTTTTGGTATTTTTTGCAGTTTATATCAAATTTTTACTGTTTTTTTAAATATTGTACGACTACAAACATTCTAACTCTAAGTTTACATAGATCAGGAGCTCATTTTTACTAAAACTTTTTTAGTTACGATAATAGATATAAATCATATGTATATGCGTGACTGGCACCAGTGTAGTAAACATTATGTGAAAAAGAGTATTTTAGCGTATTCTATAAGTGTTATA
Organism: Tholera decimalis; assembly: GCA_943138885.2. Taxonomy (NCBI): domain Eukaryota; kingdom Metazoa; phylum Arthropoda; class Insecta; order Lepidoptera; family Noctuidae; genus Tholera; species Tholera decimalis. Next base: position 10,400,612 of record OW964576.2, read on the forward strand.
GATTATAGAGTACGACTACATGATATAGAGTACAATACTCTATTATTGAGTACAGTTGGCAACCCTAGTCGTATCAGGTATTGAGAAGCCAGTATATCTGTCACCAATCTTGCCATTGGCTACCGCGTTAGCCATTTAACGGGTTATGTAGGTGAGATAGGCTGCATGCAATAAGACTGGAAAATGAACCCAACATGATGTGCTTAGTATTGTTCCCTATGTTGGGGTCGACTTTCAGATTAACCTCTAGAGCTCCAGCGGCACAAAAACGTGCCAGTAAACAAGTATTAGTTGAGCCCCGCTGGCACAAAATTTGTGTGCCAGCGGGGCTCAACTAATAGTTGACGTAAATAATGGCGGTCCTTGAGAGGTTAAGGGCCTATACAACCTCAGCGCTTCTCACTCTTTATCTCGCTCGCATACTACTGGCCGCGGTCACGCGAGCAAGCGAGACAGGGTGGCAGGGAAAAAACTCCAAGACACTGATAATTTAGTTTGTTTCTTTTTACGGTAAAAATAATGGTAATTAAAAAAAAAGTAAATTACATAAGACCTGCTTTATAGTTAATTCAATTAAAATGCAAAATTTCATTATCTAATTTGTAGTTGTTTTTTAATACCAGCGGTTTATTGTTCGGTTTGGAGGTAACTTTGGAATTTTTATTCTATCAAGAAAATTTTATGGAATCGTGTATTCGTCAAATATAGTAAGTACCTAATATGAATCCTCAAATTTACCATATATTTATTTCAAAATTATTACTGCAGTATTTTCGACATAACGGAGGATCATGCTAAGCCATTTGAGGTAGTATATGCCCTTAAACAGATGCAGCTGATTATATTTTACATTAATTTAAATACCTCGGTTGACTAGTGGTCGCTAAAGTGACTGCTAAGCAAGAGGTCTCGGGTTTAACCAAAGGTTGGGCAAAAGTGCTTTTAGGATTTCTAAAAGAAATTTCTCAGTAGTAGTCCGGAGTTTGGAAGTTGGCGGTGTGTAGTGTTGCCCAAAATAAGTCTTAGTCTTGCAGTCTTGGTCTTGTTCTTGTATTTTTGTAAGACCAAGACTAAGGCCGCATAACTTAAACAATACCAAGACCAAGACTTACCCTGCAAGATTTGAGCAAGAACAAGACTAAACCTGCGAGACTCTTGCGTCTTGCAGTTAGGTCAGACTGTCATCTTGGTTGTGTTATTATTGCAAAATGGAAGAGCAGGCGACGCGGGGGAATCAATGACACATAGGCAGCTCTGAAAACAGCTATGTATATGTTCTCCGAGTTTGGATCGTTTGTTCGGACTTCGAGTTATTCGATGAGGACATTAATGCGCTGACTCTGAAGGAGGTTTTGCTCAAAGTTACTACCTCTGACAGTGATACAAGTCCGGCAACGTCGCACAAGATTAGCACACACACAATATTCGATGCATGGTTTTTAAAAATAAGAAATTAGTGGAAAAATCACTTGGAAGTAACGTTTACGCACAACTTAATTTAAAATTTTAAAGTGATTTTAAGTACCTACCTAATATCCAATGAAGGTCAGGATAGCCGCCGTGTCGGCGGCGGTTCCTATGACTAGGGACAGGGACATTACTACTAATTTAAATATCGATAAAAGGTAAGGTAAAGATTATTTGTATCGATTTATTATGCAGCTTTAAAGCGTAGGTATCAGTGCATTAAAATGTTAAAACGTAATCATACACATAAACCCATGTCGTTATTTTTTTCCGTCAAGATAAGTACTTGAGTAATTAATGACAATTGATTTTCTCAATAATTAAGCTAAATACAGATGCTGAAACTTTTGTCTCGTCTACATTTAATATGTCAGGGTTGTTGTTTCAGTTTGCTTTGAATTTTATTACAAAATATTTTTATTTTTTGTCTTGTCGTATTTTTGTAATTATTTAATACTCATGTGTATTATTTGTACGATATCGACATACGCGCATTACGAACAATAACATAAACATACATTGTACAAAATATCGATTAAAAGAAAAAAGAGTGCATCCCTAATTCTAGTACTATTTAAAAATACCACCTCATTCACCTTAATTACAATAGTGACTGTATAACGTTTTATTTGCTGTTATTATAATTACTAAAGCGTTAAATAGACTGCAAGGTTGACTGAACTACAAATAATTGAATGATGCGAAAGAACAATGTTTTTCATTGAACACGAGCTACCTATTTTATTTTTCGCACAGAATATAATTATATACATAAATTAAGATAATTTATATTTATTTTGCATCTTTTCAAATAAATTTGAATCATTTTAATGTATGTGCAGGCCATGCCATGTAATCAGGATGAATAAAGACAGATGGGCTAAAGTTGTTACGCAGTGGGAGCCAGTGGACGGGTGTCGTCGCCGAGGAAGGCCTAGAAAGCGCTGGCGTGACGACCTAGAGGCATTCATGATGGATTGGTCGGAAAGGGTCCCACTGGGAGGAGTGGAAAGCTATAGGCTTTTGTCTAGCAGTTAGACGGTTAGGCAAAATAAAATAAATAATGTATGTGAGAGTTACCTATGGTGGTATGACCGTGTGATGAGCAGGGACGATAAGCGTGTGGTCAAAAGAGCGATGGGTTTGAATGTCGATGAATGAAAAGGTAGAGGAAGACCGAAGAAAGGGTGGATGGATAGTTAGAGGGGTGATATGAAAGAAAAAAATGGCCAAGTGCGAGTCAGACTCGCCCATGAAGGGTTCGGTAGTAACTATAATAATATAATATAATATGTATATTTATTTGACGAATAAAAAAAACCTTAAAAATTTCTTAAAACTTGCTTATTTACATTTTTACAACTACGCTAAATAACTTTGTTTTTCATAGTGTTTGTATGAATTACAAAGTTATTTTTGCGGTTTTAGAAAACATGCTGTATCTCAAAAACTGCTGACCCGATTTCGTTCAAATCAATTTTGGTTGAAAGTTTACATTAAGGTCTACAGTCATGTATTTTTTTAGATTGTTCACTCCATTATTATATAAGTTAGAGAGGGAGACACACATTTTACCACTTTGGAAGCTTATATCTTTTAAACGATTGATTATGAAAAAGTGGTTTTAGACAGACAGAGAACAATTTTAAAGCTTTGTTAGTGTTTTAATATCGTATAAATAACTCTAAGTTTGAAATCACAGGAAGACAATTCAATTTATTCATAATGGTACCCATAGATGCGCGAATATGATTACATTCCTCATACAAAGCTCAAGTGGCTTCTCATACACCTTTGCCTTGAATTAAAACATGTCATTTCTGGTATAGCAATACAACTCCTGTCTTAGAGAACATATCAAGTTCTTTCATGACACACATAATAACACCCATTGTACTTGTAAGTCCTTGTTTAATTCTGTTATGGTGTACAATAAAGAATTATCTATCTATAATAAATACCTGAGGTTATGGGAAAACTTGAGACTGCAGATGGCGAAGCATTCCACCTCCTTTTATGACAACTGTTTTACGATTCATACAATGCGGTTATGGAATACAAATATGCGTTTAATCACGTCACGGTTGTGGACTTGTGACGAGAGTGGTGTCGTACGTCAGTCGTTGAGCGATTTGCTACTGCGTTCCGTGTCTTGGGTTCGATTCCAGCACTAGGACCACTGTTTGTATTTCAATATTTATATCAATTATTTTTTTTATGAATTTTTTTATTCACTTCCAGATGATTTTAACGTTCATGTATTTCTATATCGTTCTTCGAACTGTTTCGCAAACGTTGTCGCTGATAAAATATCACGTTATCTGGAGCTTGGGAACAATGGATGATTTCAACCATCATCTGTTTAGCCTTCCCAAGTATATATATAGGAACACCGTGGATTTTAGTCAGTAAAAGTCTGACAGTCCAGACTTATTTGATCATTTTACCAAACTAAAAAAAAAAAAAAAGTGCACCTACTAACAATTTCATGGATATTTTTTGTCTGATATTTAAATAAATATATACAGTATGTTAACTAACAGAGGGCGTTCCCGTTAACCCGCAATAGTATAGCATCCAGATACATGCTAAAAAAATATATTACCATTCGAAAACAAAACGTTTTTTTTTTTTTTTTTTGTCATTAAAATATTCACTAAAAATGTTAAATTGATACGTAAAAGAAACACTCTGTACACGCGTACGCATTCATAAATAAATTGCGACGTTGCCGTCCTTCAAGTTCGCGTGTACAGAGTGTTTCTTTTATGTATTAATTTAACATTCTCAGTGAATATTTTAATATTAAAAATAAAACATTTTGTTTTCGAATGGTAATATTTTTTTTAGCATGTATGGATGCTATACTATTGCGGGTTAACGGGAACGTCCTCTGTTAGTTAACATACTGTATATATTTATTTAAATATCAGACAAAAAATATCCATGAAATTGTTAGTAGGCGCACTTTTTTTTTTTTTAGTTTGGTAAAATGATCAAATAAGTCTGGACCGTCAGACTTTTACTGACTAAAATCCACGGTGTTCCTTCAATAACCCTTTACGTACCGGGGTCACGGTATCGGGATGAGTCCCACGACCCCGGCAGGCTTCGGCCCTCTACGGGGAGCCTCGTCATATTGCTGACGCTCTTTGAGGCGCGCGTGGAACACGACGCGCCGTCGACCCGGGCATGGTCCATGGTCGGACAGCGAGTTGCCCTTTACTCGCTGTCCGCATGCCCGCGCCTACGGTGGCCGGAGATCGTCGGCCGACGTCCGACGCCGTGGGCGTCTACCACTGCGGCTGGGCTGGAGGGAGGACGCCATCCTCTCCCTCACGCGGCCCACCTCCTCCTTCGGAAGCATGACTGCTTCGCAGAAGGAGGCGACCGCTTCCCACTCCCTCTCGCCCCGCAGCATGGCCTCGACCAATGCCGGGCGCGAGAGGTCTCCGCCTATTGCCGCCGTGAGGACACGTCGGTGCTCTGCCCAAGCGGGGCAGTACTGCACCGTGTGCTCGACTGTGTCCTCAGGGCGACCCTCGCAGTGGTGACACCCAGGCGTTTCCTCCTTTCCCATCAGACACAGGTACCTCCCGAAACTTCCGTGTCCGGTGAGGACCTGCGTCATGCGGTAGGTTAGGACGCCATGACGCCGATCTAGCCACACCTCAAAGAGGGGTCTTACCGCCGCAATTGTGGCGTGCCCAAGTAAGTGCACTTAGAATTAATGTTAGTATCTTAAATTTAATTAACACGCACAACGCAACACAAAATTATTTTAGTCGTTTTTCAGTTTAACCTGATGCAGCTGACTTCTAGTGTTTGACATAGAGTGACTGCCTATCTGCTCTCCAGAACCAAATAAATAGCTGAGTAAATAAATAAATAAAATTCATTTATTTCAGGTCCAAGACCCATATAAAATAAAATAAAAATACACAAATTAAAACAATTGCTCGGCTTCCTAATTTAAAATACAAAGGGAGAAATTGAAAAAGAGTAAGCCCTGGCCACTCCAGTGTCAGATTTTCTGGCATCTTATTAGCCGTACCACCTGTCAAAGATGACCAAATGACAGCCGAGATCAACAGTTTAAGAGGAGGTTCCTAAATTGTATGTAATTCTATATTAATATTCTGAAACAATCACGCATACAATCAAAATATAACTTTAGTATATGATTTATTTGATCTTTTTCTTTCCATGTCTAGACCAGTTTTGTAATTGGAACATTTTCGCTCGATTCATTTTTTAATCGAAAATCATGTCTTTTTTAAAGATTATTCAAAATTTAATCAAGATTACTCGGATTTTATGTCTAAAATTAGTATTGACAGTAAGAAAATATAGTTTATTATCCAAATATAGGAAAATTTTTCTCTAGATCAATTATTACTTTAGTTATAAACGAAACAAGAATTGAGACTTACGACATTTAGTTTCGAACCCGAATATGGTAAAAGAGCGCACGCGATATTCAACTTTATTACTGCTGCGTTAGCGTTTAGCACACAACGGCAGTTTCGAAACCGATCATGATGAAAGAGCGCACGCGATATTCAATTTTATTACTGCTGCGTTAGTGTTTAGTATACAACGGCCTAACCAGGGTGGATGGGGGTGGAGCTTGCGTGAAAATTATTTTGCACTGCCTGGTCTTAACGTGCTTTCCGAGGCATGGAAGAATCTCAACATGCTAAGGTGGTTTTCCATGCAAAGACCCCCGTAGGCAAGCATTGCTAAACCTGGAAGATCAATCCTTTCAACAGTTATTATTTAGCCACGGGCTTAAAGATATTTTATTTATTTATTAATTATATACTTCATTGTACACCTTACAATACATTTAAGGATATAAATAATAAAAGTAGTGTACAATGGGCGGTCTTATCGCACAGGGCAATCTCTTACAGACAACCTTTGGATGGACAGAAATTATAGAAGATAGATTTAGGGCTGTCAGTGTACAACATCATCCTACTATCCTACTTCCTACTAATACTAATATATACTATATACTTATATATACTTATACTAATATATACTTATACTATATATATACTATATACTTATACTAATATTATAAATGCGAAAGTTTGTGAGGATGGATGGATGTTTGTTACTCTTTCACGCAAAAACTACTGAACGGGTCTGAATGAAATTTGGTGAGTGGATAGTTGACTGCCTGGAACAACACATAGGTAACTTTTTATCCCGGAATTCCCACGGGATCGGAATATACGCGGAAAAAACCTCCCACGCGAACGAAGTCGCGGGCAAAAGCTAGTACATAATACTAACCAAACACCATAATATAAAATACATACCACAAAATATATTATATAAATATATACAAATACATATCAAATTCATAATAGAGAAAGGAGGGGAAAAAATATATTGAGAGGTAATGCTCCTTCACCATTCTTTTGAACGTAGATAATATTTGAGCACGCCTCACATCTATGGGTAATGCATTCCACAAGCGGGTCGCTTGTATAGTGAGATTTATCGAAGAAAGAAGTGGAATGCATGCGGATACTTAACTCTAAATTTTAGTTGGTCTCGAATCCACAACTGCGTTACAATAGGGTAGTTTCCTAAAATATTTTATTTAGTCCGTCACGTAGTTTAACAAAAAACATTGGACACGTATTTTTTAATTTTTTCACGTATTTGAAAAATTAAGACGATAAAAAGAAAGAGTTGAAATTTCGCGTGACGTCACACTCCGGTATAATTTTTAGCACTGTGTGACGACAGCAGCCCCCACTCTTGTACTTTGAAGCTTTCCATCTTTGAGAATTTTTCTTGACTTAAAAAAATACGTGACCAATATTTTTATAAAATCTATCTAATGGACCAAATAAAATAATTATTTTGTAACACAGGAAACTACCCTATTGAGACTTCTAACCTCCATGCCTCCGCGCAAGCTAATTAATGATAATTATAATTACGACTCGTTTACATACAATTGCGGTAATTTTCCAACAAGTTCAATTGGTTTCATGCGTTAACAGCTTAGAATGACTGTTTGTAATAAAACGTACATTGTATGTATTTCAATTTTATTTTGCACGAACAACACGGGGCCGTTATTCCGTATGGCGTTAGTCATAGCCATAGCTATAAATAATACAGCTAGATTCAAAGTGCTGAATTTTAAATGTTATTATTTTAACTAGCTTTTGTCTGCCACTTCGTTCACCTGGGAGGTTTTTCCCGCGGAAATCCCGATTCCGTGGGAATTCCGGGATAAAAAGTAGCTTATGCGTTATTCTAGGATGTCAACTATCTACCTACCAAATTTCATTGAGATCTGTTCAGTAGATTTTGCGTGAAAGAGCAACAAACATACATACATCCTCACAAACTTTCGCATTTATAATATTACTAGCTTCTACCCGCGACTTCGTACGCGTGGGAAGGTTTTCCCGCGCAAATCCCGATCCCGTGGGAATTTTGGGATAAAAAGTAGCCTATGTGTTATTCCAGGCTGCCAACTATCTATTTACCAAATTTCATTCAGATCCGTTCAGTAGTTTTTGCGTGAAAGAGTAACAAACATCCATCCATCCTCACAAACTTTCGCAATTATAATATTAGTAGGATATTAGTAGGAAGTAAGATAAGTAAGAAGTACATACAGACATTCAGTAAAATAATTATCAGAACAAAGGAACTACTTGGTTTTTCTACGTATAATAATAATACCTATGTTTTTTATATAAAACTTTTATTTTTACTATAGTTAGCCTAAGCTAGGAAAATATCTCCCCCAAATCTTTCCAGAAAACCTTGTTGCTCTTTTTTCTAGTCAAGCAAATACACACATCAAAAGTGTCTAGGGATCAACATATATTTTTGCAATAACTTTTCTCCTGATTGATATTAATTAAAATTTTCTTTAAGGATTCATCAAATAAAGTGCTTTCGTTTGTCACAGTAACGATAAACCAAGTCACCTTTGCATTAATAAAGAAATTTGCCATTTTCCTAATAAAGGGATTTTTGACATTTGAACCACTAACATTAAAGTTCGAAAAAAAGACTGAAATAACAGTTTTCTTTAAAATTTTATTGGGTAACTTAAACAATTAATAATCCGTGTTTCTACCGCGAACACTAACAACACAAGAACATCGGTTTGGCATACTCAAAATGAGTTCATCCAAATCACGCTGTGGAATGGCCGCCCATGTTCGTTGCAACAACAAAAAAAGGTCTTCTTGCGACTGGATACCCTCCATATTCGGCAGAGCTCTTCTCTGTAGCATATCCCATGCATGCTCAATCGGGTTCAAGTCTGGCGACTGAGCAGGCCAGAGCAGGACATTGATGTTAGCTGCGGCGAGAGTCTGTCTTACAACTCTTGCGGTGTGCGGTCGTGCATTATCATGCATTAACTGAAATAAGGGACCGATTTGCACTTGTAGAGGAACGATGACGTCAGATACAATCGTCTCAGCATAAATTTGAGCGTTGAGGTTGCCTCTGATCCAAATCAACTCAGTTCTTCCGCCGATCCAAATACCCGCCCATACCATGATGGTTCCACCACTATAAGGATGGACTTCCTGGCAGGATTTTAATCGCTGTTGGCGTCCAGGGGTTCTCCAGTGTCGTATACGTCTTGTATCCGGTCTCATACCAAAACGAGACTCATCAGAAAAGCACACGAAACGCCATTGTTCTTCTGCCCAATTTCTGTGTTCAAGAGCCCATTGATATCGAATCCTACGATTGTGCATTGCTATAGGTGGTACCCGTAGCGGTCTTCGGGAATGAAGGTTCACTTCATGCAAGCGGTTTCTGACTGTTTGGTCAATAATTAAGTTCCATGAAAAGTGATGAAGCCTCACGGCTAACATCATGGCGGTTATTGTTGGAGCTCTTCGAGTTAAGATTTGAATGTATCGGTCTTGTCTCCGTGTGGTGCAGCGATACCGTCCTCCATGGCGCTCAGCCACGGTACCAGTGCTTCGGTAACGTGTCCAAAGTCCGATAACACTCTGACTTGTATTCAGAGCTAAAGCCACAGTACGTTGCCGGGAACCAGCTTCTATCATTCCCACGGCTCTGAGCATTTCTTCCCTGCTTAAATGACGTCGCCGCTCCATAATAACGTTGGTTTTAATCAGTACTAGGGAAACAGTAGCACTAATAATGTCTTCAATGCGTTGTATGTTTTTATAGGGAAAATATTGACAGCTGATTTTCATCTTTTACTCGAATTTGATTAACAGTTCCTGTTTCAAATTATGAAATGCACCAAAAAGGATCCATATAAATTTATAAAATCATAAATTTATTACAAAGCCACATCTCAATCTCAAGAAATCCGCATAAAAATGCTTGATCCCTAGACAATTTTGATGTGTGTAGATTGCCGAGCCAGTGCTTCTTAGGCCTTTAAAAGTCATCAGTTTAGGTAATTTAAATTTAATTTTGAGCTCCTTAAGTTCGAAGTTGAGCTATATGATAAGTGACAAATGGCACTGTCTGAACTAGTCCGCTCAAATCTGCGTGCTTCTTTCCTCAAAAGACACAACAGACATGAACCTTCATGTTTCTCATACGATTTAACCAATACGAAATGTGTGGACTTTAAAAGAGACGTTGACCTCTGATTTTGTTTCTCATCTAGCTTAATTTAAAAGTTTTATTCATAATAATAACCAATTTACAAAATAAATATGTCATTTCATTTCAAAGTACTTTAAATGATTTTTCCGTTTCTAAATATCTATTTTCAATTACATTGCCCTATGCTACGGAATACCCTACCACGAAACGTTTTGGGAATACTTTCACTGTGCTAAGAAGCAAGCTAAGGAGTGGAATTCCCTGTCGGAGTCTGTGTATCCTGATAGTTATAACCTGGGAGTCTTTAAGTCAAGAGTGAATAGGTTACTCCTAGGCAAGCTTGCTTCATCTTCGACCGCGTCAGTGAACACTATCGCTTACGTTCAGGTGAGATGGTGTTCAAATGCGAGACCATCAATATAATAAAAAAAAAATATGCCAAACGGAAGTTCAGGTGTTTTCTGACTCACAAAATGATCTGGATATGTTAAGACGGTCACCCATCGAAGTACCGGCCTCGACAAGCATTGCTTAATCTTGAAGAATAGTCTCGATTGTGCGATCAATACTTTAACAAAGCATGTCGTCCAGTGCAATCAATGAGAGGATATGATCGATTACCGTGTTTACAAACATCAAGAACTATTTATGAACCATTGTCAATCTTACTCGTAGGTACAGAAACACGTGGGCTAATGGTGAACGCAGACCTAGCCGCACCGCAGTCTCTACAGTCCCCGCAGTCATCGCTTTTTGTTAATGGCCTCGCACATCTATCCGCGCCGCAGTCGCTGCAGTCGTTCCCGTCAGTGTTGCCAGATTTTTGAAAGCATTATCTATCCGAAGATTTAAAAAATCTGTATAAAATCTGTATTTGGTATTGGTATTTTGCTCTTTTGTGCAATTTTATCTGTAGTTGCTATAATAGGGAATAAGCAAGTAATTATTTATACGAGAATAAGTAATTTTATTATAAACCGTTGACAGAGATTCTCTGTCTACTTTATAACTCTGGCAACACTGCGCGCCGTGGATGCGAATGACGTCATCCGCGCTGCATGCGGGTGACGTCATCAGCTGCGGCTAGGGGAGTTCGGTCGTTTCAGGGACTGCGGCGACTGCGGCGCGGGTAGGTGTGCGAGGTTGCATAGAACTTCATATAAAGAATTCGAATGCAAAGACTGCGGCGCGTGCGGTGCGGCTAGGTCTGCGTTCACCATAATAAGGCAGTTGTACCTCGTGGGTGATAAGCGGTAGCGAGTAGAGCTAGTATCTGAAAACGAGTTGACAAAGATTGGCCAAGTGCGAGTCAGAATCGCCCATGAAGGCTTCCGTAGTAACTATAATAATATAACTATGCAATATTAGTATAGATTAGGATACTAATTCACAAGTGATCATAGTTATTTACACGATACTAAAAAACAAACATTTTTTTTTTTTTTTTTTTCTATTTGTCAGGCATATCTCTGGAACGACTCTGGAGCGACTCGCTTTGAATAGTATGTTCTTTCATTGGAAAATAGAAAAGTTTTTAATTCAATTTATACCGAAATTCCCATTGAAAAATCGTCCCAACGCGTACGAAGTCGCGGGCACAACTAGTATGAAAATTTAAAGAAACCAAACGCCAGTATCGAAGGCTAGGTAACTCATAACTGCCTAACTGCCCGAGTAGCGTGACGATTGTATGTAATTTCAGTATCTGGTATCCAAATACGATCTAGACTCAGCATTGTTTCAGCCAAGTTCGCGAAAAGGATTAAATTAAGGGTAAAATTCTTTATATCAGATAATAATAAAAATCCATAGATGTGTTAGTAGAAACATAGACCGTGGGCTATATTAGACTAGCTTCTCCCCGCGGCTTCTCTCGCTTGAAAAGGCTTTTTAGGTAATTAAAGTACTCTATGTGATTCAGTGATAATGTAGCTTCATATTGGTGAAATATTTTTTTTAAGTAGTCCAATTGTTTTTGAGTTTGATTAACCGATTTCTAAAAAAGGAGGAGGTTCTCAATTCGGATGTTTGTATTTTTTATGTTTGTTCGTGCATAACTCTGTTGCTTACCAATCGATTTGAAAAAAAAAATTGTTGAAAAAGGTATACTTTCCAAATGGTTCCATAGTCACCAAGTCGGGATCTGATGATGAAATCATGGAGAAATCGAGGGGAATCTTCAAATATTATAGGCACACCTATAGAGTTTTGGGTATTTCTTCTAGTACCTTGTGCAGTTGCTCCCGAAAAGCACCATTTGGGGAAATGGAACTGATGATGAAGACCACAGATGGCCACCGAGACTACTAAATAAAAAGTATTTAGTGGATTGCAATTCGATTAAGTACTTGAATATGGATGTTAAGCACTTTATACTCGTCACAATGTATATGGTGGAGTAAAGCTGATATTGAAGTACCAGGAGAGCCGACACACTAAAAAGTTTATTTTTTTTTAATATTTTTTATTTTTAATTATTTTTAAATTGATGATAGGCTCGCGTTTGACCACCGTCTCACCTGATGGTAAGCGATGATGGGGTCGAAGATGGAGCACGCTTACCTAGAAGTAACCTATTCACTCTTGACTTAAAGAACCCCAGGTTATAGGAAACACAGACTCCGGCAGGGATTTCCGTACGTACAATGAAAATATTTCCAAAACGTTTTGTGCGTATAGGTAGAATGTCTACCATGTACGATGGCACATCGCCGTTTGTCTTGTAGTCTGATAATGGAACGGGCTAGGTGGAATTAGATTGTGCAATTGCATCGTACTTTTCCCGAAATGTAACCGATAGAAAACTGATAAACTTCCAACTCGTCACCGATGTTCAAGGCTCTGGGTCACTTGACCAGTACATCGTTGCCAATTTTTAGTGTCATTCGATAATACTGTTATTCGTAAAAAAAATTATGCCTATTCTATTAAGCCCTAACACGGCTTCCAGTACGTTGTTTGAAGAATGTAAGGGTGAACACCATAGTGTTAGTGTGTTGATGCATACATATACTTACACTGCTTGCAGGCGTGATGTTAGGTCATGGAATGGCGAAAACAAACAGAACGTAAACAAACGATCGCAGCAATCACGAATTTTATGCTCTTAGTTCTTAAAGACCTCCATTGCCTGTCTTCAAAGACCCTCATTAAATCCTAATAAATAAAACACTTAAACTTTCCCTACCAAATAAGACTTTCAGCAGTGAAAACTCCATCTAATTCGGATCAAAACTTTTTGAGAAAATTCTTTTAGAAACTTTCTGGTGTTGTTCTATCATCGACTCAGCACCACGATATGGTGACTATCAGACACAAACATCTGAATTGTTTTAGATGTTATATATGTAACATGTTGTATGTGCCCTAAATGTCGAGGGTTTGCCTTGATTTTCCTGGAATTACATAATCATATACCAACTTATACCTTTCAACATCAACTCAGCACCATGACGATTACTAGGCACATATCTGAATCGTGTCATAAAGTAATGAAAAAAATGTAAATGCCTATAAAATTTGAGTTTCCCTCGATTTCTCATTTTCAGATTTTGATTTGGCTCATTTTGAGATGTTGAGTTTGAGTTGGTTTTAGAACAAAAAAGAATTTAGAAATTCGGTCCACAATTGGCGGCAAAATTGGTCTGCATACATTAAAAAAAACGCATACAGCGGAATACAGTACTTCCTCATTTTGGAAGACAGTACAAAATGAATTTTCCAAGTTATGCGCGGACATGCATTTCGGCGATTCATTGTTATTTATTTTATTGATATTTTATGGATAATATGCTCGCGTTTGACCACCATCTACCCTGACGGTAAGTGATGATGTGATCGAAGATGGAGCACGCTTACCTAAAAGTAACCTAATCACTTTTGATTTAAAGACCCCTAGGTTATAGCTATCGGGAAACAGACTCCGGCAGGGAATTCCACTCCTTAGTCGTACGCATAACGAAGGTATTCCCAAAACGTTTAGTGCGTATGGGTGGGATGTCCACCATGTAACGATGGCGCATCGCCGTTTGTCTTGTAGTCCGATGATGGAACGGGCTTGGCGGAATTAGATTGTGTAATTCCATCGCACACTCCCCGAAATGTAACCGATAGACTAGCAACTCGTCGCCGATGTTCAAGGCTCTGGAGCATTGATTCGACCAGTGTATCGTTGCCAATGAGTCTTTTGGTCCGTTTCACAATAGACTCATCGCATCTAGTTGGTACTTGGCAGATCCATCTCAAAGATGAGAGCAGTACTCCATACACGACCGAACCTGGGCTTGATATACTATAGATTGATTTATACTATAGATGTTTTTCCTCTGTTACTGGTTACGAATATATAAATGGTCTCCCATCATAAGCTACGTAATTCATATATAGCTATAGGTATATAATAATATTATGTATGTATTCACACGATTTTATTTTGTCGGCGAGCCTTTCCATCATCGTGATTATAAAACAAACTGCGCTTACGGCTTATTAAATGTAAATTCAATTTCATACGTCTTTATCGTAAAATGTTATCGCCTAAAACCTGACCTAGCTTAACTATATACTCGTACAGTACCTACCTAATTAGTTTTTTTTTGTATTGATAAGAGATTCTAGTTTGACCACCATCTCACCTGATGGTAAGTGATGATGTGGTCGAAGATGGAGCACGCTTGCCTAGAAGTAACCTATTCACACTTGACTTAAAGACTCCTAGGTTATAGCTATCGGGAAACACAGACTCTGGCAGGGAATTCCACTCCTTAGCCGTACGCACAATGATGCCTTCATTGTGCGTACGGCTAAGGTTTACTTTTCCCAAAACGTTTACTTTCTTTTTTGGTTTGTTTTCTTTAAAAAGAGAACTAGCAATGTAAAATTCACATTACTAGTAATTTAGTGGGTCTCCAACTAAACTAAATATGCTTGTATCTGGAGTGGGTTCACGGCAATAGTGTAATGGGTGAGGTCTGAACCCGCGACCTCTCGATCACAAGTCCAATACTTTAGCCACTAGGCTATTGATGCTTTAAAACTGTTTATTTATTTTATTTATTTTGTTGTACACTAGTTTTATTATTTAGTATATATAATAAACTAGCTTCCGCCCGCGACTTCATTTGCGTAGAAAGGGTTTCCCGCTTAAATCCTGATCCCATAGGAATTTCGAGATAAAAACTATCCTATGTCTTTCCCAGGGTCCTAAACTATTCCCATGCCAAATTTCATCTAAACCGGTTCAGCGGTTTTGGCGTGATAAGGTTAGACAGACAGACAGAGTTACTTTCACATTTATAATATTAGTATGGACTAGCTTTTGCCCGCGACTTCGTCCGCGTGGAATAGTTACTTTGGGCTAACGTTAAATTTAACCCCGATTTTGAAGCATTCTTCATTGGCGCTCCGTTCCTATTGGCCTTAGCGTAATGATACAATATAGCTGTGCCCGCGACTCCGTCAGCGTAAGTTAATGTATTGGTAATATTGTTTAGATCACGTTCACATGAGGCTTAAGTACCTAGAGAACGCTTCGACCGCGAGACGCGTCGAGCGCGGCGACCGATTCTCAAAAATAATCCTTATAGCATGATTCAGTATTCACTCGCGATGGCTTATTATTATAAGCGTATTTCATGTATAACTTTGGTGTTTCTATACAGATTTATATGATTCTTTTTACGGTTTCGTAGCCGAATGGCAAAAAACGGAATCTTTATAGTTTCGATATGTCTGTCCGTCTGTCTGTCTGTCTGTCTGTCCGTCCGTCTGTCACAGCAATTTTATTCCGAAACTATTAGGACTATACGTGTGAAACTTGATAGGTAGATGTATTCTGTGAACCGCTTTCAGATTTTGAGAAAAAAATTAAAAAATATTTAAAATAAAGGGGGGCTCTCCATACATGGAACTAAACCTGAAAATATTTTTTTTCATGAAATCGATGCATGTGTGGTATCTATAGACAGTTCTTTAAAAACGACATCGGGGTTTCTAAAACCACTTTTCCATAAAGTCAATCGTTTAAAAGATATAAGCTTCCAAAGTGGTAAAATGTGTGTGTGGCGGACACAACCTCTAACTTCTATAATAATGGAGTGAAAAATCTAAAAAAATATATGTCTGTAGATCTTAATATAAACTTTCAACCAAAATTAGTTTGAACGAAATCAGTTCAGCAGTTTTTGAGATACAGCATATTTTCTAAAACCGCAAATATAACTTTGTAATTCATACAAACACTATGAAAAACAAATTTATTCGGCGCAGTTGTAAAAAATGTAAAAAAGCCAGTTTTAAGAAATTTGTAAGGTTTTTTTTTCAAAACAAATTTATTTGGCGCAGTTGTAAAAAATGTAAATAAGCTAGTTTTAAGAAATTTGTAAGGTTTTTTTTTCGTCAAATAAATTTGCATATTATATTATAGTTACTACGGAACCCTTCATGGGCGAGTCTGACTCGCACTTGGCCAATTTTTTTATGGAATAGTTAATAATGTTAACTTTTTCAAATAGGGGTGACTGAGAGTGTTATAAACGTAAGAGTAGACAAATATTATAATCAGAAAGCTTCGAACTGCTAAGCTATCGGGAGTTACACTTGTTATTGTGAGTCAACCATAAAAGTTGCACATAAAAGTTACATATGCTGTCGTGGGATATTTTTTATATAATTTTAAGGAGAACATTTCCGTCATGAAATGATTTGTGTAGCTTTAACCATTAAGGTTGCACACGCGACGGAAGCTTAAAAAATGGAGTAACTTCTCCCGTTTTCCCAACATTTCCCTTCACTGCTCTGCTCCTCTTGATTGTAGCGTGATGAAAAGTATACTGTAACCCGCTCAGGAGTATGAAAAATAATTGTACCAAGTTTCGTTAAAATCCGTCGAGTAGTTTTTGTTTCTATAACGGTTATACAGACAGACAGACAGACAGACAGACAGACAGACAAAAATTTAAATGATTGCATTTTTGGCATGAGTATCGATCCTTAATCACCCCCTGATAGTTATTTTGGAAATATATTTCATGTACAGAATTGACCTCTCTACAGATTTATTATAAGTATAGAAGAAGATAAATAAATAAAATATAGTGTGCAACTGGATTTTATAGCATATATCTAATTACTTCACAAAACATAACTAGCCTATATGGTTCTCACTGTTAGGACAAAGGTCTAAAGAAGCTCTTTTTTTACCGACGAAAAAAAACTGAGGAGGTTCTCAAGTCGACGCGTATATTTTGTTTTTAATGTAGGTATTAACACCGATTACTCGAAGACGGCTGAACCGATTTAGAAATTTCTTTTTTTATTTGAAAGGGTTTGCTTCAGAAGTGGTCGCATTGTCATCATGTCAGGATCTAATGTTGGGATCCTAGAGAAATCGAGGGAGCTCTTCAAATATTATAGGCCCTATACACCTATAGTTATTTGAGTATAGGTGATATAAGTTACTATAAAAGTAACACGAAATATCACCTTCACCAAATATTGCTTTATTCGAAAAGCACTATTTGGTGAAGTGGACCTGATGATGAAGACGACAGACTGCCACCGGAACTACTCAATATAAATAATAAGAAAAAAAATGAATAAATAGTAATAATAAGAATTTCACGGGTTCCACCTCGATTACTTGAATATGGTTATTAAACACAATAAGCTTGTCACAATGCATGTAGTGAAACGAAGCTGATGGTGAAGTACCAGGAGAACTCCTCAACAATTAACGGCCCAACATCGGGAAAAGCAATATTTTGTAAAAGGTAGGCTTTTGTAACTAGGTAAATTATAAACCTGTCCTGAAACCGAAAATACGAAAAAATGCAACATCTACCAACCCACACTGGGCCCGCGTGCTGAATTACAGCTCATTTTATATATATATATATTATAATATAATATATTATATATGTATTATATATGTATATTATTATGTATGTATGTATCGAATATACAACCTGTAACGGAAACCCCATATCCAAAAGTGCTGAAGACAACATCTGGTATGGAGTCTCTATGCACAGTTTCAGCAAAAAAATAACTGACTCAAAGAATTGATACTAATTTATTGGTTCCATATATTTCTTGAATACCAATCATAACAAACGTGTCACAGCACTACGAGGGTCAATAACTTTCCACGTCACTTGCCAATAACACAATAATTCTTTTCGTTCTTCTTAATTTGAAAAAATCGGTCTCTGGTAGGTATTGTGTATTGGAATTTGTAATAAGTATATACCAAAACGTTCAAGGGCTGAGAACAAAAACTAATGATGTCTTAAAAAGTGTACAAACTTCCGATTACAGTGTAATTGCTCTTACGGAAACATGGCTTAACCCCAAAATTTGTGACAGTGAATTAATAGATGATCGATACACACTCTATCGAAGAGACCGCCACAGCACTCTTAACAAAAAAAAAGATGGTGGTGGGGTAATGTTGGCTGTCTCTAAGGACATACCTTCAGCTAGAGTCACTAGCTGGGAAAGTGGGGCGGAAGACTTGTGGGTCACCTTGGAGCTAAAAACTGGAACTAAAGTAAGGAAACTAGCAATTTGTGTTGTCTATTTGCCCCCACCTGTAAAGTTGGAAGCCTTGTCAATGTTTCTTGAAAGAGTTGATTTTGTTAATAGTCACACGGATGACTTGGTAATTCTAGGTGATGTAACTTGGGCTTCATTAGGTGGAGCGCCAAGGCAGACTGTAATTACTTTATTCCTTCAAATTATGATAATTCTCTTGGACATTCTTTTGTTGACTTTTTAAGTATTAACAACCTGTATCAGGTGAATTGTCTAAATAACTGTGATAACAAATTACTGGATTTGACTATTACAAATTTGCCTAGCGCCTATGTTACAAGACCTTTGAATATTCTTAGCAAATGCTACCCGAACCATCCTAACTTATTGCTTAACATTCCATACAACAGCTTCACTTATCTTCGTTCGAAACCTGACAAAAAAAATAACTTCTTCAAAGCAAATTATAAAGATATTTTCAGTGAGTTAAAGAGTGTAGAATGGCAAGAACGATTTTTTAGCTGTAATGATGTGAATAGTATGGTCGCGGAGTTTTACAATATTCTTGGAACTGTCATTGAAAAGTTAGTCCCTAAAACATCAACTGTTAGAGCTAAATTCCCTTCGTGGTTTAGTAATTCGTTAATTAAACTTATATCTGAAAAGGACAAAATTCGAAAAAGATATAAGAGATTTGGTAATCCTAGAGACGAAATCGAGTATCAATTGCTACGCTCTCGCTCTCACAAGCTTTATGATGAATGTTATTCGAGATACAAAAACAAAATAGAGAACAATATTCCTAAAAACCCAAAAGCTTTTTGGAACTTTATTAATGGAAAACGCGGTGGTAAATCATCGATTCCTGCCAGAATGATGCTAGGAGACACAATCGCTAAAACTGGCCCTGAAATCGCTAACCTATTTGCAACTCAATTTTCATCCGTATACACGGCAGATACCTCGCAGTCCGCACACCCACACGCTCATTATTCGCAAGCGTATAGCTATGAATCTCAATATGAGACTTCAAAATATATTTCAAGCTTAAAATTTGATGAATCCGATGTTTTCAGGGCAATCAGAAAAATTGATTCGACAAAGGGTGCTGGACCTGACCTTATCCCGCCAGTATTTGTTAAAAGATGTAGTTCTACTCTTGCGCTTCCGTTAATGCTGATATTCAACCGGTCCTTGAAGGAAGGCAAATTCCCTGAAGAATGGAAAAAAGCTCGTATAGTACCCATATTTAAGAAGGGTGATCCGGTTAGCGCAGTTAATTACCGTCCCATTTCGATCCTTTCACGTTTTTCCAAGTTGTTTGAATCAATGTTATGCCCCATTATCTCACAAATTATTGATGATGATGAGGATTCGAGCATGTCGGATTATCAGCATGGCTTCAGACGTGGGCGTTCAACAGTGACTATAATCTCGTACCCTTTGTCTCTGAAGTATCACGTGAGGTTGACCAGGGAATGCAGACAGACGCGATATACACCGACTTTAGCAGCGCCTTTGACAAAGTAAATCACCCCATACTTGTCGAAAAACTGAGATGGTTTGGTATCGGTGGTGAATTGCTAGACTGGTTCAAATCATATTTGTCAAAAAGACCTCAATATGTAGTGATAGGTAGCTTTAAATCTGAGGTATATTACGCGCACTCGGGAGTTCCACAGGGATCTCACTTGGGGCCACTGTTATTCCTTGTCTTTATCAACGACATAACTAATCACATACGACATAGTAGAATGTCTCTATTCGCTGACGATCTAAAAATATTTAAAGTGATAAACTCTCGAACAGACGCAGATTTAATTCAAGCTGACTTGAATAATATTCAGCGCTGGTGTCACGTTAACGGTATGAGTCTAAATGCTAAAAAATGTCATCACATATCATTCACAAGGAAAAAAACACCAGTTCCTACTAAGTATTTTGTTTTTTCAGTTATACTACATTGGTGGCGTAATACTGGACCAAGTGAATGAAATTCGAGATTTAGGTGTGATCGTTGACAGTAAGCTAAAGTTTGCCTCACACATTGATAAGGCAGTGACAAAATCCGCCCAGATGCTTGGATTTCTGAGGCGCAACTCCAGAGGTTTTAAACTCGATAAGACCAAAGTGCTACTATATAATGCCCTAGTACGCAGCAATCTCGAGTATGCAAGCAGTGTATGGAACCCTTTTTATGCAGTCCACTCTCAACGTGTGGAAAGTATACAACGAGCTTTCACGAGACACCTTGCATTCTCTACAAATGGTTTTTCACACAGAAAATCCTACTCGGAACGTTTGAACAAATTTAAAATGATTACCCTTCGCGATCGTAGACGTCTTTTGGACTTATGCTTCCTCCATAAAGTCATTAATGGAAATATTCAGTGCAGTTACCTTTTACAGAGCGTTTCCTTAGCAGTTCCAAGAATCTACCCACGAGCTAAAAAAATTAAAAAGGTTTTGACACGTCATGTATCAAAACCAACCTAGGCTTGCAGTCTCCCATTGTAAGAATGTGTAATGAATATAATACTTCAGTCTTGAAAATGCCTGAATTGGACATTTTCAATGACACCCTGCAGCGGTTTCGAAAAAAAATCACATTATCCTTACCAGGTTATTCTTAGAATTTTGTTAATTATATTTTAAATTACATTTATATTTTTCTGTGTTTTTGACGATTTCAATTTAACTTATTTTATTCAAATGTGTTGAACTTATTTTAATTGATTCGATTTAATGATTTTATTTTTATATTATTATAATCTATTGACAAGGTTTAATTTTTTTTTTATTAATTTATGCTTTTGACATGATATTAATTCCGTTTTTATTTTTTATTTACGCTATTGACATGTTGTTTATTCAGTTTATTTTAATATTTTTCTATTGACATTGTTACCCAATTGTTCTAATTGTAATAATAATTATTAATGTGTATAATTTATTCCTTTATTGTATATTAACTTTTTGCAACATAAAAAATGTATTTTACTTTAAGTAGTGAGTTTATGTTAAATATTAGTTATAAGTAATTTTTTCAAGGCAGCACTATTGTTCTGATGAGCGCTATGTACGCCTTAATTGTCATGTGCATTAGTTATTTTGTAAGTAAGATTTTTTTATATTGTGCAATGTATGTGATGTGGCTGTACTTAATATAAATAAATATATAAATAAGTTCTACACACGTCGACTTACGATTACAAAACCCTTGCCATATCGTTTGTTATCATCCAAAGAAGAATTTGTGCACTTGGTATGTACCTACATACCAAGTGCACAAATTCTTCTTTGGATGATTAGAGAGCGATCTTTCGCTCTCTAGGTCTACTTTTTTTTAGTGAAAAAACTTTTCTTGCGAACGTTGCTGCGGGCAACGTAAAAATATTCAAAAAGTATACATTACCCATTTTTGGGATTTGAGAGAGGCCTTTGCATAGCTGTGAGATATCAATGGCTATATAAAAAAATTAAAAACCTAAATAAATTAATTAAAAAATCCTGGGTGGCAAGAAGAGTGAATAACTTTTGATTTTGTAAGCTATGTTTGTTGAGCCGGCTCATCGATTACAAATATCGACTGTGTTTGAGTATCGACAGCTGTGTTTGAAAACTGTCTGTCTTATCATCTCGCCCGTATGACCAACTATAGGTACAAATACGTACTTATGTCATTTATCAAAACATATTAACTGTTTTTAGGGTTCCGCAGCCGAATGGCAAAAAACGGAACCCTTTGTGTTTCATCATGTCTGTCTGTCTGTCCGTCCGTCCGTATGTCACAGCCATTTTATTCCGAAACTATTAGGACTACTAGGTAAATGTATTCTGTGAACCGCTTTACGATTTTAAGAAAAAAGAAATTTAAAATTAAGGGGGATCATACAAGGAACTGAAACTGAAAATATTTTTTTCATGAAACCTAAGTGTGTGTGGTATCTATAGACAGGTCTTTAAAAATGTCATTGTGTTTTCTAAAACTAATTTTTCATATAGTGAATCGTTTTAAAAATATATGCTTCCAAAGTGATAAAATGCCCATATTTAAGAAGGGTGATCCGGTTAGCGCAGTTAATTACCGTCCCATTTCGATCCTTTCACGTTTTTCCAAGTTGTTTGAATCAATGTTATGCCCCATTATCTCACAAATTATTGATGATGATGAGGATTCGAGCATGTCGGATTATCAGCATGGCTTCAGACGTGGGCGTTCAACAGTGACTATAATCTCGTACCCTTTGTCTCTGAAGTATCACGTGAGGTTGACCAGGGAATGCAGACAGACGCGATATACACCGACTTTAGCAGCGCCTTTGACAAAGTAAATCACCCCATACTTGTCGAAAAACTGAGATGGTTTGGTATCGGTGGTGAATTGCTAGACTGGTTCAAATCATATTTGTCAAAAAGACCTCAATATGTAGTGATAGGTAGCTTTAAATCTGAGGTATATTACGCGCACTCGGGAGTTCCACAGGGATCTCACTTGGGGCCACTGTTATTCCTTGTCTTTATCAACGACATAACTAATCACATACGACATAGTAGAATGTCTCTATTCGCTGACGATCTAAAAATATTTAAAGTGATAAACTCTCGAACAGACGCAGATTTAATTCAAGCTGACTTGAATAATATTCAGCGCTGGTGTCACGTTAACGGTATGAGTCTAAATGCTAAAAAATGTCATCACATATCATTCACAAGGAAAAAAACACCAGTTCCTACTAAGTATTTTGTTTTTTCAGTTATACTACATTGGTGGCGTAATACTGGACCAAGTGAATGAAATTCGAGATTTAGGTGTGATCGTTGACAGTAAGCTAAAGTTTGCCTCACACATTGATAAGGCAGTGACAAAATCCGCCCAGATGCTTGGATTTCTGAGGCGCAACTCCAGAGGTTTTAAACTCGATAAGACCAAAGTGCTACTATATAATGCCCTAGTACGCAGCAATCTCGAGTATGCAAGCAGTGTATGGAACCCTTTTTATGCAGTCCACTCTCAACGTGTGGAAAGTATACAACGAGCTTTCACGAGACACCTTGCATTCTCTACAAATGGTTTTTCACACAGAAAATCCTACTCGGAACGTTTGAACAAATTTAAAATGATTACCCTTCGCGATCGTAGACGTCTTTTGGACTTATGCTTCCTCCATAAAGTCATTAATGGAAATATTCAGTGCAGTTACCTTTTACAGAGCGTTTCCTTAGCAGTTCCAAGAATCTACCCACGAGCTAAAAAAATTAAAAAGGTTTTGACACGTCATGTATCAAAACCAACCTAGGCTTGCAGTCTCCCATTGTAAGAATGTGTAATGAATATAATACTTCAGTCTTGAAAATGCCTGAATTGGACATTTTCAATGACACCCTGCAGCGGTTTCGAAAAAAAATCACATTATCCTTACCAGGTTATTCTTAGAATTTTGTTAATTATATTTTAAATTACATTTATATTTTTCTGTGTTTTTGACGATTTCAATTTAACTTATTTTATTCAAATGTGTTGAACTTATTTTAATTGATTCGATTTAATGATTTTATTTTTATATTATTATAATCTATTGACAAGGTTTAATTTTTTTTTTATTAATTTATGCTTTTGACATGATATTAATTCCGTTTTTATTTTTTATTTACGCTATTGACATGTTGTTTATTCAGTTTATTTTAATATTTTTCTATTGACATTGTTACCCAATTGTTCTAATTGTAATAATAATTATTAATGTGTATAATTTATTCCTTTATTGTATATTAACTTTTTGCAACATAAAAAATGTATTTTACTTTAAGTAGTGAGTTTATGTTAAATATTAGTTATAAGTAATTTTTTCAAGGCAGCACTATTGTTCTGATGAGCGCTATGTACGCCTTAATTGTCATGTGCATTAGTTATTTTGTAAGTAAGATTTTTTTATATTGTGCAATGTATGTGATGTGGCTGTACTTAATATAAATAAATATATAAATAAGTTCTACACACGTCGACTTACGATTACAAAACCCTTGCCATATCGTTTGTTATCATCCAAAGAAGAATTTGTGCACTTGGTATGTACCTACATACCAAGTGCACAAATTCTTCTTTGGATGATTAGAGAGCGATCTTTCGCTCTCTAGGTCTACTTTTTTTTAGTGAAAAAACTTTTCTTGCGAACGTTGCTGCGGGCAACGTAAAAATATTCAAAAAGTATACATTACCCATTTTTGGGATTTGAGAGAGGCCTTTGCATAGCTGTGAGATATCAATGGCTATATAAAAAAATTAAAAACCTAAATAAATTAATTAAAAAATCCTGGGTGGCAAGAAGAGTGAATAACTTTTGATTTTGTAAGCTATGTTTGTTGAGCCGGCTCATCGATTACAAATATCGACTGTGTTTGAGTATCGACAGCTGTGTTTGAAAACTGTCTGTCTTATCATCTCGCCCGTATGACCAACTATAGGTACAAATACGTACTTATGTCATTTATCAAAACATATTAACTGTTTTTAGGGTTCCGTAGCCGAATGGCAAAAAACGGAACCCTTTGTGTTTCATCATGTCTGTCTGTCTGTCCGTCCGTCCGTATGTCACAGCCATTTTATTCCGAAACTATTAGGACTACTAGGTAAATGTATTCTGTGAACCGCTTTACGATTTTAAGAAAAAAGAAATTTAAAATTAAGGGGGATCATACAAGGAACTGAAACTGAAAATATTTTTTTCATGAAACCTAAGTGTGTGTGGTATCTATAGACAGGTCTTTAAAAATGTCATTGTGTTTTCTAAAACTAATTTTTCATATAGTGAATCGTTTTAAAAATATATGCTTCCAAAGTGATAAAATGTGTGTGTCCCCCTCTGACTTCCATGATAATGGAGTGAAAAATTTAAAAAAAATATGCTGTTGTAGATCTTAATGTAAACTTTCAACGAAAATCATTTTAAACGATATCGAGTCAGCAGTTTTTGAGATATATCATATTTTATAAATCGCAAATATTACTTTGTAATTCATACAATTACTATGAAAAACAAAGTTATTTGGCGTAGTTACTACGGAACCCTTCATGGGCGAGTCTGACTCGCACTTGGCCAATTTTTATTTATATTGTTTTACACATGATTATCTCGTCTACTTAATTTTTGAGCATCTTTCCCGAAAAGATCGCCTCTGACAGTAAACTTACAAGATTCCCATTCCCATATAATTTGATTAGTACAGATTTTACTTTGACTTTAACCTTTGACTTTGAGTTAGGACACTCTGGCTTCATCTAGTTAAGTGTAAAAGTGTTATTTCATAACCAATTTCCTAAATAAAGATCATTAATCATCTATTAATTTTTTCTCAAATCTACCTGTATTTCAATAGTTGAATCCTGTCACTGCTGGGTGCCGACTGAAAACCAGCGCTGGTTGACTTTTGCCCAGCAAATGCTGAGTAGCCTTTTCGGTGTGGACATGCCTAGGGCAACTTTTGTAGTAATTTTTTATAATGTTTGTAACTTTGTAATGTAGATGGTGTATGTATGTATTCGAATAAATGTCCTTCTATTCTATTCTACTCTACATATAACAAAAGCAAAGATAGGAATTCAGCCATTTACCAGGATTTTTTTTTTTCGTAATTAATCCGTCTATATGAATGATGTATGCCAGATGCCTAATCATGATATTGAAATGTGTTCCACTTTCCAATGCTAGTTACATGTTAATATCATTTTTTTTTATTAATTTAAATTAATATTGATTTTATTTTAATGTAATAATAATATGATTTTTTAAATTTGAGTAATACAGCGGCATAGGTATACTGCTTTTGTCTTTTTTGTTAATAGCATATTAACGCAGTGGGTTGCAATATTGTTTACAATTGTAATAAGTACTTATGCACGTTTGTATATTTTACCTATTAATTATCTCTTAGAAATAAATTGTACTATTTCTAAGACCAAAATAGTTCAGAAAAAATATGGAATTCCGTCATAGTTACCTACAAATCACAAAAATCTAGTTTTACTATCTTCAATACAAACTAGCACACGCCTTTAAAAAACATCCGAATTTAAAATTCTAATGAGTAACAACATAAAATTCTCCTTTTAAACATTCACTATTTAAATATTAACGATCGATGTAAAAATTAAAGATGGCGTCCGTTTTGGCGCGAACACGTGCGCTATACGCGGCGTTATAAAATGCACTGTTAGACAGACTGTATGTCTGATACGTCCAAGGATTAATGTTTGTTTTCACAAACGCTACGGATGATCACAAAAACTCTGTTTACTAACACTGATAGTTATCGATCGTGAACGTAACGTGGTGTCGCGATAAACAGACGTAATTGCTAACTTGTTTGATCATTGAGATGTAGAGTTAAGATGTTAACTCTTCTTCCACATGGAAATGCGAGCATTGAGTAATTTAGGATTATATCGTTTGCGAGTCTTAGATTTTTTGAATTTTTTTATTCAGGAGTCCATTCTTGACCTCAATTTCGCCTGACGGTAAGCGATAGATGAGGTCTATGATGGAACGAGTGAACCCAGAAGATGCCTATTCACTCTTGCTTTAAAGGCTGAAAGGTCAAAAGTGGCAGGTAACACAAGCCGGCAGAGAGATCCACGACTCGGCTGTAGGTACGTATAATAAATGTGGAAGAAAAGTGGTTGGTGCGACAAGACGGTATATCAACTAAGTACGGATGGTACAGTGCGTCTGGTTCTACTTAATGAGTTATTTATAAGTTTTTTCAGCTACTAGCAGCCGCGTGGAATTTCGCTTCCGTGTAGTTTGCCGCGATAAAAGCATATTCTCCTTTTTCAGTCGGGTAAAAAGTAGTCAAAAACCTTCCTCAAGCTTCAAGCTTCTGCTATACCAAATTCCAACCAAATCCACCCAGTACTTTCGAAGACGCGTTTAAACACACAAACTTTTCCATTTTACAATATTAGTACCTATAGATATTTGTTTGATATGGAGCAGGCATGCAGTCTAATCAGATCCAGCTGAGTTTTTTTTAAATTGTTATTTATGAGAGGCTCGCATGTTACCACCATCTCATGAAATCCACTCCTTAACTTAGTTTGCTTAATTTTTACCCAACTGCGGTGAAGCCCGAAAAGAGGGTCGTGTGTTTGATTTGTTATATTTTCCACAAAGTAAAGAGGAGTTACTTTGAACAGGCTAAACATTGCCAGACAACAGTCTCTCGTACGCGTTACCTGCCGACAGCGTAAATAATTTTTCTCTGGGTGGGAAAATCATCAAAAGATTCCTCCAGCTGTGGTTGGAGCAGAAGGGAGTGTCAGACTTCTACTGACTAAAAAACTTTTTAACAAAAAATTAAACCGACTTCCAAAAAACAGCAAAGTGAAAAATAGTACACAACCAAAATGAAAAATAGTACCTAAACACCGACTACCGAAATTAAAGTTATTTTTCACTTTGCTGTGTTTTCTGAAAGTCCGTTTAGTTTTTTGGTAAAAAGTTTTTATTTCTCTCTTTTTAGTTGGTCGGTTGTCAACTACCTTTTACAAAATATTGCTTTTCCTGACGCTGGGCCATTAATTTTTGAAGAGTTCTCCTGGTACTTCACCATCAGCTTCACTTCACCATATGCATTGTGACGAGCATATTGTGCTTAATAACCATATTCATGTAATCGAAGCGGAACCCATGAAATACTTATTGTTGAGTAGTTCCGGTGGCCATTTCTGGTCTTTATCATCAGTTTCACTTTATCAAATGGTGCTTTTCGAATCCAACTGCACAAGTTACTATAAAAAAATACTCAAATCGCTATAAGTGTGCCTATAATATTTGAAGAGTTCCCTCGATTATACCACATGACAAGACCAGTGGTAGACAAACGGCGAAGCGCCATCGTTACATGATGGACATCCCACCCATACGCACCAAACGTTTTGGGAATACCTTCATTGTGCGTACAGCTAAGGAGTGGAATTCCCTGCCGGAGTCTGTGTTTCCCGATAGCTATAACCTAGGAGTCTTTAAGTCAAGAGTGAATAGGTTACTTTTAGGTAAGCGTGCTCCATCTTCGACCACATCATCACTTACCATCAGGTGAGATGGTGGTCAAACGCGAACCTATTCTAAATAAAAAAAAAATAAAAAAAAGATTTTCTGGCTTCTGACAAATGATATCCAGGACCGACGGCTTAAAGTGCTTTCCTGAAATGGTCACTGATCCAAAAAACCACCTTGACAAACGTTGCTTAACCACGATGATCGATCACCATCGAAGTTTTCCTACGAGTATCTTTAAAATCAATTTAATAATCACAAGCAAGGCGTTAAGCCTTAATAATTGGATCTGACTTCACCTTCTAGCATTGACCTTGGCTCTGCTGGCTAACTAAGCGAAAATACCGCAATATCGATACGACCTACTTAAGGCTATGTGCACAGTCTAGTGCACAGCGGAACGTGTAGCAACAAGGGACACGTTAAGGGTGGGGACACGGGGCATTACCATTTTTTCTGGGGGATAAGGGGAAAATTATGAATGATATTTCCTGCTCTGGGTGGAGAGGAAGAGAGTATCAGACTTCTGCTGACTTTTTAGTAAGAAGGAAGTTCGCAGTTCAGTGCACAGCGGAACGTGTAGCAACAATGGACACGTCAAGGGTAGGGACACGGGACCTTTCTTTTTTTTTCAGGGGGAAAAGGGGAAAATCATCAGATGACTTCTCCAGCTCTGGGTGGAGAGGGAGTGTTAGAATTCTACTGGCTAAAATCTCATCCTGTTCCTCGAGTTGCCCTTGCATTCTGAGACTGCGGTATCTCGTTGAAGGAGCCTTACCCTTAGGAGCATTATATGCCGAGTGACCTAGAACGAGGCCTATGTTTTAATTTTTCTTATTGTCGTTTGGCCTGCAGGCTTTGGCTCCAAATTTACGTAATTACAATACTGCGAAGGGTAGTTTGGGTAGTTTTTTGGGTGGTTGTTCATATGAGTATTATCTAGTAGCAGTGCATAGTCTGGATTTATCCAAGGTAGTCGGTTCATCATTACCATTAACAACTGGCTGCTATTTATTGATGATGTTTTATGTAAATATTAATTTCAAAGAAGGGGTAAAATTTCTATAACTAGATTTGAACGACGGGGATGAAGTTAAGCTTAATTAAACCATGAAGCCAACGCATAAGAGAAACCATAAAGTTTGATTGCCAGTTCTTCTCCATAGGATACGACCAATTTCGAACCATACACTAGCGTCTGGCGTTTAAAATGTAGGTACACATCGTCGTTGTAGAATGAATACCTCGTATGTCAAAAAACATTTTTTTTTTCATTTTTTTGTTAAAATCGTAAGGAAACCACGTATTTCGTAATACGGTGAAACTGTGAACCCAGTATATGACTACAAGTGCCATCTATGGAGTAAAACGAAAACCTCTTATCTATAGAGACATGGGCGTTTAAACAAAAACTACGTAGATATAAGAACAGAAAACCTCTTATATCATTTCTCTGGCACAATCCAGTTAAGTAACGCATTGGTTAATAACATAAATAAGTCCTTTTATCATTCAAAACATGAGACAAAAGCCCATAAAAGTATTTTAAACATTGATTAAATTAACCGTTTTTTTCGTTTCCTGTGAAGTTTGGATTTCTGGACATACGAGGTTATCATTCTACAGCGACGACATGTAGACCTGTCTAATAAAATTAGAAAAGCGGAATAGCTTGTTTGTTTAAACGCGCTTAAGTACTGTGTGGATTTGGATGAAATTTTGGTATAGAAGTAGCTTGAAGTTTGAGCAAGGTTTTCCCGAATGAAAAAAGGGTTATGTTTTATATTGATAAAGTCCCTGAGAGCGAAGCCCTGCGCGACTGCAAGTATTCATGTAAACGAAAAAAATAGCGTTTTACAAAACGCTACACGCTCCTCTTAAGCGCCTATCAACGCAACCTTAACTTCCTAGCCGATAATAAGCACTCTGCGAGCTACAAAAATACAATTTTCCGAGATAATGTTGACCATTTCATAATGATATTATGGAATTATTATGATTGTTTGGTTGCGGTTTGGGATGAGATGATTATGTCATTATAGTTTCACAATATGATTGTCATCAGCATTTGCTTAGTTTTTTTCCAACTATTTTGGGGTCGGCTTTTTTCTAACCGGACGCAGCTGAGTACTGGTATTTTGCATAAATCCTTACTAATATTATAAATGCGAAAGTAACTCTGTCTGTCTGTGTGTTACGCAATCACGCCTAAACTACTGAACCAATTTAAATGAAATTTGGTACGCACATAGTCTAGAGCCTGAGAAAGAACATAGACTGCTTTTTAATGCGAAAAAGGGGCGTGCGCCCAGAAAATGCTGAGTTGGTTATTTTGATAAAGATTTTATGGCTTCTGACTTACCTATAACGAGTGTAATGACTGTCAAGGTGTCTTAACACTCTCACCGCCATACACATTTAAGGATTTCGTCTTTTACACCACGCCACGCTAGATTTCGTGTAACTTTTGCAGCTAGTTGTGGTACGCAGGCAGCCCACATGGCCTGCCTGTAAAAATTAAAGAATCTATAGTGGCTTGCTGCACCGAAATTTATGTGGGCGGCAGGCGGACCACATGACGGTGAGAGTGTTAATGACAGCTGGGACCAATGAATGAATGTGCTTTCCGGGACACGAGGGTATCACACCACCAACTTTTATTTTTTTAAATAGAACTAGCAATCTTGGTAACCCTTTCAACTAAGTTAAATTTCACTGGCTCACCGGCGAAACGTTGCTTGCCTGTCTATCTTCTACAGATTGTACTTCGGAGAGTGTGCGCAGGAGCTCCACGACCTAATCCCTTCATCCCCATTTTACTATCGGTCTACCAGACGTACCGCAGGATACCATCCACACTTGGTCGATATACCGTCTTTGTCGTACTAAGCGCTTTTCTTCAACATTCATTGTGCGCACAGCCAAGGTGTGGAACTCTCTGCCGGCTTCTGTGTTCCCTGCCACATATGACCCGTAAGCCATTAAAGCAAAAGTGAATAGGCTTTTTCTGGGCTCCCTCGTTCGATCGCAGACCTCATCTTACACTTACCATCAGGTGTGATCGAGGTAAAGAGCGGGCCCATTCGTAATTAAAAAAAATATGCTTGTATCTGGAGTGGGTATACGGTGATAGTGTAATAATAGGTGGGGTTTGAACCCGCGATCTCTCGATCATAAGGCCGACACCTTAGGCAGTGACGCTTCAAAACTTCCTAAGCCCGGCTTCCGGCTTCTACTGAGAAATTACTTATAGAAAAACCCAATAATAGCGCACAACTACTACACCAACGAGGCAGTTTTAAAATGCTTCAAAGTGAACCTAAAATGTCGTGAAATTGATTTTATAGAATCCACCAGAACGAGACAGTGTTGTAGACACTTGCTAACGACTATAATTCTTAACTTTTGAACAATGAGCTAGGCATAGCTCGTACCAACATTATGATAAACTAGATATACGCGTGACTTCGATCGCATGGCATATTTTTCCTGCAATAATCCCCATCCCGTGGGAAATCCGGTATGATATGATATGATAAGATAATCTATTGGGACAAAAATACATTTTACAAAATTATTAGTTACACATTAGTTAATAGCCATATAATGTACTGATACTTATACTGTTAACCTGCATCATCCCACAGCTGGGCAAATGCCTCTCCGCATGATTTAAAGATGTTTCTGTCCAGGGCCAAAGTAAACCACTGCTCGTTAGTTTGGTCCAACTCGTCTCACCATCTTCTACGAGGTCTACCGCGATACCTTCTGGCTGTATCAGGGCTCTAGAAAGTAGTCTTTGTAGAGGTAACGGGGCTTCCCTGTTCTTTACCCCAAGGTTCAGGCGCCTTTTGAAGGTTTCCCCCCGATAACAAAATAAAAGGTCTCCAGAAAGTGGTGATTTTGCCACACAACTCATCGGGCATGCAGAAGACGTGACCAGTCCAGGCCCACTTCAACTTAGTATCATGTAAGGCAGGGCTTCCCAAACTGTGCGTGGCGACGCTCTGAGGCTCCGCGGTTTTATCCCAGGGGCGTCGTGAGGCGATCTAAATGTTTTGTCTTTATTTTTTGTTATTTATTTTCTAATAAAAAAAATTAGATGCTATTCTTTCCGACGAGAAGTCTTTCTGACGAATTGTTAACGCAAGCTTATCAACTATAAAAAATAACTATCGCTAAAACCTGGGAGTCTTTAAGTCAAGAGTGAATAGGTTACTTCTAGGCAAGCGTGCTCCATCTTCGACCACATCGTCATGGTGGTCAAACGCGAGCCTATTATAAATTAAAAAAAAAAGCTAGAACTACAACTAGTAGATAAAAGTATGGCAAAGCTAGGGCATCGCAAAAATATGGCAACTTCCCAAGGGCATCACAGTTAAAATAAGTTTGGGAAGCCCTGATGTAAGGTATATAAAAGCGAAAGGTCACTGATTCACTGACTCATCCTGAATTCTCAGAAACTACAGGTGCTAGGGGTCTCAAATGTATGGGGGTTCCTTTTAGGACGTAGGTGCTCGCTGAGACGGAATTTTGCAAAATTCCCTCGGGATCGGGATTTACACGGGAAAAACTTCCCACGCGAACGAATTTGAAGCAACAACTAGTAACTTACATAAAGACTCGAGCTAATACAGTTGAAAATCACAGACAGACACCTCAATTTAATGTATATATATATTGTATAGATTATGTATTCATACCACGAGGTTGGTGTTTGTCTAGAAGTACAAGCCTTTCCACAGAGACTATCCGTTTGGAATACTAATATCAGGATTGTGTTTTATTTATCAGTTACAAAACCGGCCAACAACAATGGGATCCAAATATTTCGCAAGGACATCGAACATTTTAAAAGGCAATTCATGTCCTAAATCGGCATGAGGAAAATGACTATGTTGTCCTTTTTTAAGGCAATAATTGACTAAGTATATACCTAATCATCGATAACTTTTATGTGGGAATATTCCACATAATGATTACATACTCAATTATGTAGGTTTTACTCTACTCGCGCTTCCCTGCGAATTCGTTCGTTTCAAAATGTTGATGTATATTTGTGAGAAATACTGGCTTGCTGACTTTACTACAAACAGCGAACGGCGAGCCATCGTTATATGGTGGACATCCCACCCATACGTACAAAACATCTTGGGAATACTTTCATTGTACGTAAGGCACACTCCCTTGAACAGGCATCTTCTCGGCGAGCGAGCTCAGAAAATGCCTCTTCACTATTGCTTTGAAGGCAGTAAGGTCAAAGTAGCAAGGAACACAGATCAGCAAAGAGATCCACATCTTGGCTGTGCGCACAATAAATGCGTAGGAGAAGCGCTTGTTTTCCCGGGTGGGAAAATCATCGAAAGACTTCTTCCGCTCTGGGAGCGGAAGGGAGTGTCGGACTTCTACTGACTAAAAACCCACCCCGTTCCTTCAGCTGCCCTAAGTTCCGGGGCCGCGGTATCTCGTTAAAACTTTTCCGCAACCCCGAAGGAGAAGCGCTTAGATAAGACGGTATATCAACCAAGTATGGATGGTACCCAGCAGTGTGTCTCATCTCACTTGATGGTAAGCAATGATGAAGATTGCTTGCCAAGAATTCACCTAGTCACTCTTGATTGACTCCCATATTATAGCTATCAGGAAATACTCTTGCAGGGAATTCCACTCCATAGCCGTACGCACAATTTTATTGATTTCATTAGCAGAACTGATATACAACGTGTAATTTAAAGGGTATATTCATACCAAGTGCATGGCTTCTTTGGATGATAACAAACGATATGTCAAGGGTTTTGTAATCCTAAGTCTACGTGTGTAGAACTTATTACAAATTCCAATACACTGATACCAGAGACCGAATTTTTTAAATTAAGAAGAACGAAAAGAATTATCCTGTTATTGGCAAGTGACGTGGAAAGTTATTGATCCTCGTAGTGCTGTGACACGTTTGTTATTATTGGTATTCAAGAAATATATGAAACTAATAATTTGGTATCAATTCTTTGAGTCAGTTATTTTGTGCTGAAACTGTGCATAGAGACTCCATACCAGATGTTGTCTTCCGCCCTTTTGGATGGATATGGTTTCCGTTACACGTTGTACCTATAATGCATGACCTGTAAGAAATTGATACACTTGTCCATAAATGTACTGAATGGTATCTCATATATTTGTATCAGTGTATTCAATTGTTGGTGAGCCAAATAAAAAACATAACCTGTTATTTGCTTCACCGAGATCTTTTTGACACGCTTGGCGCAGCGGTTGAGCGATTGGTTGCTACGCTGCGTGTCTCGGGTTCGGTTCCGCATCGGGACATCTGTTTACAGTCAAATTTTCTTCCTACGTTTGATGGTATATACAACGTGTAATTTAATAGTAGATTAGTAGCCAAGGGCTGTAAGGCATCAATTGCAGCCCGAGATATTTAGGCGCATGAGCGCAGCGAGGGCGCCTATAGTTCGAAGGTGCAAATGATGCTTACACCCGAGCTAACTACTCTGCTTCACATCTCGATTGTGAGGTAAGTAGAAAAAACCGGCATTACAAGAATAAAACATTTTAAAGTAAAAGTTTTCTATTCCCGCCTTTTTTCATCTTTGTTTTTTTTTTTTTTTTTTTTCAAGAACGAAATTGAGCTTCGCCGTTCGATATTTAAAATTGATGACTATTATACTCATACGAAGACAAGGCTGAATAGCGAAGCCACCTCTTTTGTCATTGGGCTGAATGCATGATGTCTGGTTAGATGTACGCGAACTTTTTGAAAGGGTGAAGAGATTTTTTTTTAAATTACTTTCCGCCCTAGGGCTTTTCTAGCTACATTATTACCCTAGAGCGCTAATTGGTTACCTACAAGCCCCATTTGGGGGTAATAAGGACCTACTTACCGAATATGAGAGATGTAAAGAGTATATACATACCGAGTGCACGGCTTCTTTGGATGATAACAAACGATATGGCCAGGGTTTTCTAATCCTATGTCTACACGTGTGGAACTTATTAGAAATTTCAATACATTGATACCAGAGACCGAATTTTTCAAATTAAGAAGAACGAAGAGAATTATCGTTTTATTGGCAAGTGATGACCCTCATAGTGATGTGATACGTTTGTTATTATTGGTATTCAAGAAACATACGAAATCAACAATTTGGTGTCAATTCTGTGTCACTTATTTTGAGCTGAAACTTTGCATAGACACTCCATACCAGATGTTGTCTTCAGTCCTTTTGGATAGATATGGGGTTTCCGTTACACGTTGTATATCATTGTAAACAAGTGTTATTGGCTTGTCCACAAAAACCATTTCACAAAATTGGAAGTTTACGTTGCTTCACCGAACTTAATTACACGTACACGTTTCTTAAGTGGAAAAGTTGCAAAGATCCGATTTTTATAAAATTCGGTAATTTAGTCCAAGAAAAACTTTCTTAATCTATTGTACCTATTATCAAATCTGACTAATACCTAGCCTGTCAATTCACCTGGTACAGAGAATTCAGATAGTATAGGTACCTTCCATCTTAGTCAAGAGATTTACAAACATAACATATCAAGGTCGTAATTACATCCGTTTCCATGCAAGTACCTTATAGAGCGGCTTTTATGGCGATATTACACGATTCAACCAAATTGATTCACATTGAATAAATTTGATTGATTGGCGCAGAAGTGAAAGATACCTATTGCTGTTTACACGTATTTTAGAAGTGAACTATCAAAATAGTGTCAGTAGTCCTCAGTAGTGGTGGTTTAAGTTTTTCAATGCGATTGAACATAATTGAACCTTGACATTGAATGATTCACCTTTACGTTTACATTGTTCAATTTGGTGGCTTTATTCAAATTGAAAGGCAAATTGAACCGTGTAGGTACTTATCGCCATAAGAGTACCGCTAGAAATATAACAATGACTTACCGCTCATATTCAATCGTTGATATGTCTGCATCGCTGGAACTATGATTCACACTAAGCAGTCCATTCCTTCTGAAGAACGACTTCCTTCTGGTTCCGGCTCCCTTCTCTTCTGTGCTCGATTCTACGAATGATATGGTGGATGATGATGTAAATTCTTTATGGTTATCCATGGCTCTGGAAAATAAGATATTTTTTATTTATATATTCCATTCGGACAACATAAATCCATGATGTTAGTAAATATACACGCATAAAACTAATGTTAGTAGGTATGAAAAATAAATTACAAGCACAAAAAAGAATAATAATAATATAATGAAATCTATACTAATATTATAAAGCGGAAAAGTTTGTTTGTTTGTTTGTTTGTTTGCTTGAACGCGCTAATCTTCGAAAGTACTGGGTGGATTTGGATGAAATTTGGTATGGAAGTAGCTTGAAGCTTCAGGAAGGTTATACGCGCTTTTTACGCGACTGCAAAAAAGGGAAGTTATGTTTTTACCGTGATAGAATCCACGGGAGCGAAGCCCCGCGTGAGTACTAGTAATAAATAAGTCGAGTACATCTTGCATGAGGGATGAACAGGCAAGTATTTAATTGTTCATCACCCATACAAAATGTCTCAAAACAGGGGAGTAAAAATTCTCCGCAACAGTTTTCAAAATGCTGTTATTACTGACCCGCAATCTGGTCACGAGAGATGCCGTTTTTTGCGTATGAAGGCCTGAAACCCATCGGTTTGGTACTGCGCAAACATCTCAAACGCACTACAGTAGCTGAGGCTTACCATAACTAAACCATTAATACTTATATTAATTGTTTAGCTATGTTCTACTCTTTATCATTTATCTTTGTAAAGTCATTATCATCGTCTATCTGTTTAGGCTTTATCCAACGACTTTGAGGCTGGGTTGGGCCAGTCTAACCGATACAGCTGAGTATTAGTTTTTTATATGGAGCGACTTGCTATCTAGATAGATAGTCTTTTATTGGTCAACAGAAGACACAACACACAAAAGCACATGCACATAATTATAACACATAAATTACAGAAAAAAAAGAACAGAACAAACGTAACGACCAAAAACTTTTTTGCAAAAAATAAAACCGACTTCCATATCAAAACACTACAAAGCCAAAAATAATTTTAATTTCGGTAGTCGGTGTTATTGGTTTTGTATTTTCTTTTTTTTTTTCACACCGCCTTCCGAAATTAAAATTATTTTTGGCTTTGTAGTGTTTTGATATGGAAGTCGGTTTTATTTTTTGCAAGAAAGTTTTTATTTTCGCGTTTTTAGTGGGTCAGTGAATTTTCCAAATCGGTTCGTAAAAGACGGAGTTACGCGCGAACAAAAAACGCAATGCAGAGTAAATGAAAAGATCATCAACGTAAATATTTTTTTTAGACTTTTGTTGATTTTTCAGAAACGGCTTGTCCGATTTCTATAAAATTTTCATGGGACCATTTGGGAAGTATACCCTTTACAACAAAAAATGAATTTTTCAATTCGGTTAATTAATAATTCGGCAAGGGACGGAGCTATGCCCAAACAAACATAAAAAAAAAACAAACATCCGAATTGAGAACCTCCTCCTTTTTTAGAAGTCGGTTAAAAATACAATAAAAGAGAAAAAAAAAAAAACAAACTTAATAATGTAACACGGAAAATTGGTGTGGTGTGTGTCTCCGAATTGCACCAAATGGGAGCCCAGCTCAGCATGTGCCAGGCAAATATGCCTGACGCTGGTATGCTGCTGGCTCCCAGTAGTACTTACGGACGTCGAGCAGGTGGCGTACAATAAAATTAACATGAGAGTAAAGCTCTGACTCTACCTGACCTCCAGAGCCCAGTAGCTGAGTAACACGATACGAGACGGTCAGACTAGTCTCAGATTTTCAGGCTTTTGACTACGTGTAACCACTGTAAAGCCTGCAATACATGTTGGCCGAGCGTAGGCCAACGCGAGCGTTGGCAAATAGGTACAAGGCAAGAAATAATGTCCACACGTTCGACGAGTTCGTCGAACGCCAATGCAGACGACCAATGTAGAAGAGGGTCTGTAGAGCTGCCCACACGTAGGCCGAGCGCAGGCGAGCGCCTTTGATTTGTGACCAAAAACCGACACCGATCCGAAGTGAGGCAAGTGATCACGAGCAACGGCGAGCGAAGACAAGTTGCACCAAATGAGCTCTATACACGTTGGCGCTGGCCTCCACTCAGCCAACTAGGCAAGTGACACCGAGCGATAGCAAGGCAAGACAAATATACCGTCTACATGTTGGTATTGGCCTTCACTCGACAACGCTCGGCCAACATGTATTGCAGGCTTAAAAGACAGGACAAACGACAGCTGAGACCTTTCCGGGGCACGGACGAATATCGATATGTTAAAATGGTCACGCCATCCAAAAACCGACCTCGGTGAGCGTTGCTTAACCTGGAAAATTGACCCGTGTGCCCTAGGAGCTCGTCCATGAGTACATTAAAACCAAATCCTTACTAATATTATAAATACGAAAGTAACTCTGTCTGTCTGTGTGTTACGCAATCACGCCTAAACTACTGAACCGATTTTAATGAAATTTGGTACGGACATAGTCCAGAGCCTGAGAAAGGACATAGGCTGCTTTTTAATGTGAAAAAAGGGCTGTAAGGGGTTGAAATAGGGGATGAAAGTTTGTATGGAAATTACGTCATTTTTAATGCTACAAGCTTAATACTTATTTTTTAGGCTTTTGATCAGGTATTAATAAATACGACATTCAAATTATGTATGAGTTTTATTTTCAAAATAATTAGCATAAAAAATTAAAAATGCTGCCGAAAGTCACTATACCGCCCGGACGAAGTCGCGGGCACAGCTAGTAATAAAATAAAAACATTTGGAACATACCTACGAATCCGGTCTCATTGAATGTTTTTTTAATTATTTATGAGCCCGGTCTTAACCCCGAGCACGACTAGTGGGAAGCGGTAGAAGAGGTCTACGATGGAACGAGTGAGCCCAGAAGATGATTGTTCACACTTGCTTTAAAAACTACTATAAAGCTCCAGAGCCTGAGACGCGTTACTGCTATAAAAATGGTACATTTCAGTTCTTTCTGTTTTTTCCGAAAATTTGGTTAAGTTAAAAAAATATTCGATGGGCACATCTCGAAAACGGTGCGTCGTAGGACCATGCTTCTGGGAACCTAAATGGTTTTTATGGTCAAGGTTATCACTATACTGCAAAAAAACTATGAAAATTTCCG
Source organism: Tholera decimalis (assembly GCA_943138885.2). Classification (NCBI taxonomy): domain Eukaryota; kingdom Metazoa; phylum Arthropoda; class Insecta; order Lepidoptera; family Noctuidae; genus Tholera; species Tholera decimalis. The sequence goes on from OW964576.2 coordinate 10,440,435, forward strand.
AAAAAAAATACAACGAAAATTCCGCCGTCCCAAAAAAAATTCGCTCCATTGCGCCCCTAAGGCTATATACGCTCAGCTTGAGTATTCTTAGGGGCAGGGACTTAGCCAAATTTTTCATATTTTCATATTTACATTTCTTTTTCATGGAAACCTAAAAGTTTCTGTGAAGTTTCTATAAAATTTAAAGATTTGATTTAAGCTTTTGTTATAGGAAAGCCTCTTTTATAAATCTTGTATTGTTATTTTTTTGTTGCCTAATTAATTTAATAATAATAATATAATATAACATAATTTTTTCGTCCAATGTATTTTATAAATTTGTGACATTATGTAAATTAATATATTATGAATGATTGTTTTTGAATATGTAAGTTAAGCTATTGTGACGTATTTTATTTCTATTAATAGTATTTCAATTTTGTAGTGTCTATTTTTAAGGTATTAATGTATATGGTTTTATGGGTGCAAAGCCCGAAATAAATGATTCTATTCTAAAAAAACAATAACTATTTTTCTGTCCCAAAATTATAAATAAAAAAAAATTCTTAGCTGCTCATAGTGCCCGTAAGCGTATACTCCAACTCCTAAAACTCCGCCCCGAAGACGATCCACTGACCGCAACACGTCGCGAGGTCAGTCTATGCATAGAATTCTTGAATCTTGATATGGTCTCTCAACCATGGTTGAGAGACCATATCAAGATTAAAGATTCCTCTGCGAAATGCACGTGAAGCCGGCTGTCTTTTGGAATAGAATAGAAATCTATTTGCTTAGTTTGTAGGGTACATAATTGGTCTTAATTACATAAATACGAGATCCTTGTACAATCTACCTTATATTAGGCATGCAATCATTTGGAGCAAGAACAAAAATAAATACAGTCATATCAAAATTCAATGTTCCAATTTCAAATTAAATATAGTTAAAAATAAATGTTTCATATCAAATTGGAGTTTCCTTGTGTATAATGGTATTTTCCAGGTTTTTTGACACTCTACGTATTATCAGAAGCCAAGAAATCTGTCACCAGTTTTGCAAAGGGTTATCGTGTTATTCTGTTACCGAGTTCTGAAGGTCAGATAGGCTGCTCCAAGGCTACTCCAAGTAAAAATCTTGGTACTCAACTGCATCTTATAAATGTTGGAAATACTAGGCAATTAGATTTAATCAGATGTTTAAAACATTTGATAAAATTGTCCTATATCTTTATTGATCGGTCTGACTGGGAGCATTTTGGGAGAACAACCTTGACCCAGCCAGTTGCTATGGATATATATAGGTACCTACATAAGTATCTTCCCAACCTATTTTTATTAAGTAAGTATTAAGATATTCATCGTAATATATGGGCTAATAAGCATCTAGATTTGTATTGCATTCATAAATCATGTCGAAACACTAGATTAATAACAAAAAATTGGAAGCCGCAGTTCAGATCTTATAACTTCTCCTTTTCGCAACAAAAAAGATGTATTACACATCCTTACCTGAATTCGCCAAATTAAACAGTAATTCTTATCCTTTAACATCTGTATTTCCAAGTAAATTAATCACAAAAATATATTTATCACTTTATTTTCACACTCTCACTAACCTAAACTTGTTAACTTTTGTAAATACCCACATTTTTTAACAAATATTGTCTAAACTTGACTCCTGTCTTAATCTGTGGAGCTAGTATCGCGCGGCTGGATTCGGAACCAATCGATTGATTATTTATTATACAGTAAAACGTTTTCCTTTTTTGCTGTGATACGTTTATTCTGTATGGTAAATTGAAATATTATTTTTAGCTTAGTAATTTGTGTTATTTAATGAGATGAAAGTTGTTGTTTCTCACTAATCTCCTAAAAATGCCAGCGACATTCTAAGGACCACTATACGTAGGTATCTACTATGTATATGCGAAACGGTATTACACAATTATACCCTCTTAATGAAATGTAATCAATACGGCTAAATATAGATCCTTTGAAGTCTTACAAGTAGTTTAACTTTCAGATTTCAGTATTCTGTAAATAACGATGGGCGATTAAAGATATTGTAATACCTACAATTTTTCCTGAAAATAAGTAATATGACACAATTTATTTTCTTTTCCCATTCTGTTTGTCTTATTTTATTACTTTCCTTAGTTTGGCTTGATTACTTAGTATTAGTAATAAAATTAACTATCAATTTTATTTTCTTTTTCATAAAAATTACTTCATAGTACTCAATAGGCGACACCTATTAGCATAAATCAACACTATGACACCACTTACTATAAGTAATAGTTACTCTATTACACAATAGATGGCGGTATTAGCAATTCCAATTATATAATGGATTTAATAGACAGCATTAATTAATAACTATTAAAATCATAATGCGACATAGGGAAAAATATATTAATAAACTATCAATATTAAATCCTGTAAGTTTCCTAATGTATGCATACTTCAGTCTTTTCATTGTGTCCGTTTGTGACGTTTGCTGTCTCATACTAATAAACGAGAAAGAAAGAGAAAACACATTCATAGGTTTTCTATGGTCGGAAAGAGGCGACCGATTTTCTTGTTTCCATTATAGTGTTTTGTTTCCGCCTACTAGTGCCTTTGCAAGAATGTTCGGTGAAAAATATATCGTGAATATGTTTTATTTACGTTAGTTTGACTTATTTTTTGTGTGAAAAGGTAATAATGTATTAAAATAGGGATTTTGTTGTGATATGTGATTTTTGTCAGCCTGAATCAGTGTTTGTTTCTGTAAATTATTGATTTTTACTAGAACTAGTGATTCGTTTTGTGTTTTGTTTCGACGATCGAAATTTGAAAATAAAAGGTGAGTTGATAAATAATTGAACAAGACCCTTTGTTTTATATTTTTTTGAGTATTTTAAAAGAGAAAGAGTTGGTGTCACGTAATGAATTTATTGATAAGGAATTTGAATTGGAAATCCAATTTAAAAATAGAAAACATGATAGTTGAATAGAATGGGGTAATGTTTATATTTTGTGTACCTGCATAATAATAATAGTGATAACAATTCTTTACAAGTAGGTACCTAATCACAAAAAATACGAATTCGTCAGTGAAATCAATGGGTAAGTTTTTGTGATTCCACTAAGGTTATGATTAGAATTTATTCTCTTATTATTTTAAAACTATTTTCCACGCGGTTAAAATATAGATGTTGTGTTAGGTTTTTGCTAATATAACTATTGCTGATTAGCATAATGATCAGACATAATTACATAATTAGTTAGTAAAATAAAACCTGCCCAATCTTAATTCTTACGTTTACGCCCGACAGGCGACAATAATAATAATTAGTGATGTAAAGAATATTCGCATTCGCATTCGCAAAATTTCTGCGAATGTTTTTCTAGCCTGTTGGTCTAGTGGTCAGTGGCCCTGACTGCTATGCGTAAGGTCGTGGGTTCGATTCCCCCCGGACAAATGTTTGTGTGATGAGCATGATCATTTGTTCTTTGTCTGGGTGTAATTTATCTATAATATGTATGTATTTAGAAATATATATGTATGTTTATCAGTTGTCTAGTACTGAGAGCACAAGCTCTGCTTAGTTTGGGACTAGATGGCGTTGTGTGAAAGTTGTGGATAAAAAAATATGAATATCAGAAAAAAAAAGCAATTTGAAGATAATAATAGGTTAATTAAATCAAAATCCATTCATTTCTTATGTTTTTAATACAAGAAAAAGTATTCTAATCTTGTAATCATACTATCAGTTTTCACTTTATCATTTGATATTTATTTATTTATTTATTTATGGTTCACCAACAAGTGTTACAGCTAAACATGATTGATATTTGTTAGATAACAATATTAATAATACTGCACACCTAATTACAGGTAAACACCGCATGCTTCGTGTTTGACAGGTAACAAGAAGAGATAAACAGACTAGTAATTATGAGTGTTAGTAGCTTAGACTAAATATTAGTACTTATTGCTATGTGCTTCTACATGCTATTTTGTTTCAAATTTCATCGATTGGCGTTACGGATAAATTCAGACAAGCCGTTTGTGTGGATGTCTATTAGACGACTGTGCTCATTTATGTATTTGCATAACCGTGGTATTGGGGAGCTTGCGCCAAATTTAGTTCTACGAAAGGGGGGGACCAAGGGCGTGATTGGTTTTCGGGGAGGTTTCCGAGGCACTCGGAGAGAAAATTTGCTTAGGAGATGCGGGCGGGTATTATTTATTTACATATAAATTTACTTTACTTTGGGCTTAAAAATTAAATTTTCATTAAAACTTATAAGACAAAATATATAATGCAATGCAAACAAACAAAAAGAAATTCTTCTATGAATTTTTTATCAGTTATTACTTAAGTCTTTAATGTTAATTATAATAAGTAGATTATGAACTGTTGAACAAACCAAAAAAATATGATAAATATAGTCTAAACAAACAAAGAAGATGAGCGATTGGCTTACTCTTAAACAAAAAAACTACTCTTTTAAAAAAAAAATAATTAACTATCTTATTTTCTTAACATATTTTTCAAGGTTATAATTAAAGTTCAGTAGCGTAAGATCAAACTTTAAAAATAAAATTTCGACACCTTCTCTCCTTCAAGTCTAGGTTTCGATGTGATGTGTAAATAAGACTGGCCTGTTGGTATAGTGGTCAGTGGCCCTGACTGCTATGCTCAAGGTCGTGGGTTCGATTCCCACCCAGGACAAATGTTTGTGTGATGAGCAAGATCATTTGTTCTTTGTCTGGGTGTAATTTATCTATAACATGTATTTATTTAAATATATATGTATGTTTATCAGTTGTCTAGTACTCATACCACAAGCTCTGCTTAGTTTGGGACTAGATGGCGTTGTGTGAAAGTTGTAGAAAAAAAAAAAAAAAAATCTAGCGCCACTAAACATGCACTCGCTCGGAAGTCGGAAGACTCATTGGTGGTCTAACTAAATAATGTCGAACCTTGTTCACTTTCCACCAAGTTAAAGGTCGACGTCTTTTGCCACGCGTTTTTCCGTTGAGTGTTTTGTGATAGTGTTACGGATTAAAAAATTAACGGGGTTTTATAAAGTGTAAACAAAATACAAACGGAACGCACCTCGTTCAAACTGCCATTAAGCCATAGACAATTGGCACCAAGTTTGAAAATAAAAACTGAATATTCGCATCCGCATTCGCGAATGTCGATAGCAGATACTCGCATTCGCATCTGCGAATGTTCAAAAAACGACATTTGTTACATCACTAATAATAATCATAATCTAGTTTTTGAAAACAGCGTCTGAGAATATTATGATTTTTTTTGCAAATGGCCTCGTAAGTTGCAAAAAGGCGGCTTAACCGGATTTGCATGTTTTAATTATAATAACTAATTAAAGCATACAGAACAGGATTTATAACAAAAAATCTAAGCGACTGCACGCTAAGGGCACCCCTTGTAGGGTACATACCTATGTTTAGGGCATCGCTGAAGGAAGAAGAAGGGCTAGGGACGAGCTAGATCGGATGAGGATAAGTTTGGGACGAATTAAAAAGTACAGGCTTATAGGCAAGCAAGAGTCGGGGCGGGCATTATTTTACGGGGACGCCGGACGTCGCGGTGGGCGTCGCAGGCTAGGACGGAGGGACCGAACGGTCGCATTCATTGTTTACCTAAGTGCTTCCCTGGACAACGCGCGGCTGTTTGTGTACATAATATGTAATTACATATATTATCTTCGTGCTTTTTATTTTGCAAATAGGTGATAAATAAGACTTTTTCAGTCATTTCTTTTTCATAAATGTAAAGTAGATGTGGCCTGTGTTTCGTAACTGACTAGGTATCCTGAGAAGAAACTTCGAAACAAGCTTAGAGGTAAACGTCTCTTTTGTAGTCCATACAATCTGTAGTGATCGAATCATATGAGAACCGTGTATACCCGATATATGTGGATTAGAGGTCAAAATCATACAGATTTGAGCAGGCCCGTCCAAACAGTGCAAGTATTTGTCAGTTATCGCATAGCTCAACTTAGAACTGCCAGTCAGCGTGGTAATTGTTTAAGATCTTCAAGTTATCTATTTCGATTGCAGTGTCTAGTCTATTAATCTCTAGGGTCTTACTGGTTCCAGTCCACTTTGTCTGCTAACTTAGCTCGCATGCAAATGTTGTTCCAAGTTGAGCTTAGCGAAAATAAAGAAAGACTTTAGGTACAGACTGACAAGTCCACACAAATTTATGTTCTTTGTCCTCAAAATAACACCTCAGACGATACGGGAATGTTTTAACGAGATAACGCGACCCTGGAGCCCGAGGGTAACTGCAGGAACAAGGTGGGTGTTTAGCCAGTAGAAGGCTGACACTCTTCAGCTCCACCCAGAGCGGGAGAAGTCATTAGACATTTTCCCACCAAAAAAGGAAAAGACGTTACTTTTCCTGATTCTGTAGTCCTGATTCAATAGAGGTCATTATCAGGAATATGTCAGGAGAGTGTCAGGAGTACCTATGTGAAATCGTTGAGTTCCCTGAAAGTTCCGATTTTTACACCATAACCAACACATACCCTACCTAATTACTTGTATTGTCTGGACAGGGCCACTCCAATCTGTGTGGTGCTTTCCTCAATAGCCCATCTCATGGTTCTACCCACCTACGTGGTTGTCATAGGTATGATTTGTCCAGCACGGTTTTTTGTACATTAGAGGAGACTTGGATCTCTTACCTGACTTTTATCTTCTCAGAGCTACGAAACCTATTAACCTACGAATTCCCTATCGGATTCTGTATTTCCTGATAGCTAACCTAAAGGGGTCTTTATGTCAAGAGTGAAAAGGTTGCTTCTAGGTAAGCATGCTTCATTTTCGATCACATCATCGCTTACCATCAGGTGAGATAGTGATCAAACGCGAGAGAAAAAAACTTGTCGGTTGGATTCACAGCCGATATCTGTCACAGTGACTGCGTTCTCTACAGTTGATATGTGTCCTCACATGAGTGAGGTAACGAATTTTTGAAATAAACGTGTGAGCACAAATTTTACATGTGAGCACTCCGTTCACGTAATAGTAGGTAGGAAACGTGAGACGGCAATTTATTTTTGAGGTGTTCTCGTTTAGCGTCCTATTCTCGCCGTCTCCAATCTTCGAACTGCTTTACCCTGAACAGCCCTTCTCCATTTAGGGCGGTGAGCGGCTTACATTTCCAAGATGAAGGAGTAAACTCTTCACCCTTTCATAAGCTTCTTGAGCAAGTCCTTGTATCTCAGGAACTGACCACTGCGTTTCCGCATACGGTCTCGTAGATCCGAGGGAAAAACGGGCTTCGATACTCTATCATTAGACATTTTGGAGATGTGTCCTGCCCACCGCATCTGCCTTCGCATGAGGTAGGACTCGATGCGTAACACATCCGCAAGCTTCAGAACGTCTGAGTTTCTGATGCGATCATACCACTTTATGTCGACGATGTTTTCTAGACATTTAAGATGGAATCTGTCAAGAAAACAAAAATGTTTATTATTTCACCATGATAAACAATACAATATAAATATACTGTCACCTAAAATAGGATTCCCTATGCTATTAGGTGACAGTAAGAATCGCTGTTTATCTGGTTACAAATAATTACGTATCATCAGGCTTCATTGTAAGTGGAAAGAAAAAGAAACAATATTTTAATAACGTAGACAAAAACAAATAACTACAGTTTGAAATAAAAAATAAATTTGGGGAAACTAAATAACAGAATGCGAATATGTCGTCTGTCTATAAAGGTCATGTCTCTGAGGCATTTAAAAGATTCAGTCGTTTCTCAATTTCATTAATTTGTTTACGTAGTTAGCGATTCATAATAAAGGAGGTAAGTAAATAGGTACTTAACTATAACAAAATATCTCGTATAGCAAGCAGGCAAAGTCAATAAATCACATACGGATGCGATTCTATATTAGAGGTATCGTTTATCCAGCTACTTTATTGTGAAGGTCAGATATTCAGTGGGTCTATGTTAAACAATAGTACTCAGCTGCCTTCGGTTAGACTACCGTGACATAGTTGGGAAAAGTTGGGAAGGCTATGCAGGTTTTGATGATTTCGAGCATTTATTGTCCTTTCTGATTCGATAACAACATGAGCTGGCCCAGTCAATTGTCGTTTATTTTCTGTATTTAAATTCAAAAACATTCTATTTTTATTTTTTGCATGGCTGTTATAAAGTACCATTCAGTTACATGCCAGTCCTGCACGTAAGTTGCATAGCATGACAGTACTTACTTAAAGCCTGAAGAACCATAATTTTTCCCCTCCTTGCTCTATTATACATTTGATATTTATTAGTGTATGGTTTTTAGTATTGTATGCGTGTATTTTATATTATTATGTTTAATCAATGTTATTTATGTTGTTTGTACAATGACAGCCCTAAATTTGTGTCCTTTAAGTTCTGTCCATCCAACGGTTGTCTGTAAGAGATCGCCCTGTGCGATAAGACCGCCCATTGTACACTAGTTTTACCTTTTGTATGCATAGAGATGTTTTAAGGTGTAAGTACAATAATAGTACATTGTTCACCGAGAGGAGAAAGTGGCCGATCACCGTCGAGGGTGTCGTTTGAAGCCCGAGCCGTAGGCGAGGGCTTTAAAACACCCGAGATCGGGAATCGCACTTTCTCTCGAGTGATACATAGTGCTTTATACTGCACCTACGAGGAAAATAAATAGTACTTTTCAACATTGAGTACATAGACCGAAGTTACCGAAGCACTGGTACCGTGGCTGAGCGCCATGGAGGACGGTATCGCTGCACCACACGGAGACAAGACCGATACATTCAAATCTTAACTCGAAGAGCTCCAACAATAACCGCCATGATGTTAGCCGTGATGCTTCATCACTCTTCAGGGAACTTAATTAGCGACCAAACAGTCAGAAACCGCTTGCATGAAGTGAACCTTCATTCCCGAAGACCGCTACGGGTACCACCTATAGCAATGCACAATCGTAGGATTCGATATCAATGGGCTCTTGAACACAGAAATTGGGCAGAAGAACAATGGCGTTTCGTGTGCTTTTCTGATGAGTCTCGTTTTGGTATGAGACCGGATACAAGACGTATATGACACTGGAGAACCCCTGGACGCCAACAGCGATTAAAATCCTGCCAGGAAGTCCATTCTTATAGTGGTGGAACCATCATGGTATGGGCGGGTATTTGGATCGGCGGAAGAACTGAGTTGATTTGGATCAGAGGCAACCTCAACGCTTAAATTTATGCTGAGACGATTGTATCTGACGTCATCGTTCCTCTACAAGTGCAAATCGGTCCCTTATTTCAGTTAATGCATGATAATGCACGTCCGCACACCGCAAGAGTTGTAAGACAGACTCTCGCCGCAGCTAACATCAATGTCCTGCTCTGGCCTGCTCAGTCGCCAGACTTGAACCCGATTGAGCATGCATGGGATACGCTACAGAGAAGAGCTCTGCCGAATATGGAGGGTATCCAGTCGCAAGAAGACCTTTTTTTGTTGTTGCAACGAACATGGGCGGCCATTCCACAGCGTGATTTGGATGAACTCATTTTGAGTATGCCAAACCGATGTTCTTGTGTTGTTAGTGTTCGCGGTAGAAACACGGATTATTAATTGTTTAAGTTACCCAATAAAATTTTAAAGAAAACTGTTATTTCAGTCTTTTTTTCGAACTTTAATGTTAGTGGTTCAAATGTCAAAAATCCCTTTATTAGGAAAATGGCAAATTTCTTTATTAATGCAAAGGTGACTTGGTTTATCGTTACTGTGACAAACGAAAACATTTTATTTAATGAATCCTTAAAGAAATTTTTTATTAATATCAATCAGGAGAAAAAATATTGCAAAAATATATGTTGATCCCTAGACACTTTTGATGTGTGTATATCTTACACAAATTTAATTAAACTATTATGAGCAGTTCCGGAGTTAGGTGTCGACAAAATATGATGGAATCATCGAACATCCCAACATGATACATTTGTCTCAAGCTCTCTAAACGGTATAGCTATTAACGTAAACAGAGTTGATTGTTAAGTATATTAAACATATGTGTTGACGTGCATAATAATATTAATAGATCTGTGAAGTTATAATAACAGGAAAACGTAAAAGTAACTCTTAGGTGCAACCCGTCATCAACCGAGTACAAATCCAGACTTCTAGCTGTCATTTACCCACTTAACGTTAAAAACTACCATCAGGCAACTTTCGACTGGCGTTGAATGTATTAATGAGACACCGTGGCATCAGAACGCATCCCTTGCGTTCTGGCGCCACGGTTCTATTCCAACTCCTTGTACACTGGTCTTTCAATAATTCCTCTCATAGAGAATATGAGACGGAATGAGCCGTAATCCACCACGTGGGTTCAGTGCGAGTTGATGAATTATCACATGTCGAATGTCTGGTCCTAGAACTTGCCGGCTTCCTCACGGTGTTTTACTTCACCAGTTTGAGAGAAGTGGCATTTTTTTAAGGATGGCATATCATCCAATGACTACCTCTCAATCTGGGCGAAGCGAACGCACCCGCTTTGTGTGACAGACTTTTACTGACTAAAACCCATCCGTGTTCCCAGCGGCGTGCACAGGATTATGACACTGGGTATGCGGCTAGGGTTGCCAACTTTTTTGACGAAAAAAAAAAACGAACACATGCGAACAAATGTCCTGCTAGACGCGGCGGCATGACTTGGGAGACAGGGAGATTAGGTACATTAATTTGCAGCGCCTGGCAAACATAATGTTTGTGTGCTTGCAAATAGGTGCTATTTATAAAATATTAGGCGTTTTTAAGTTATTATATGTTTTTTATTCATTTATTTACTATTTTTTTTAACGGCTAATGATTGTTTATTTAAATAATAACCAAAACTATACACTTCAAACAAATATACAAAATTATGTACTAAAATACAAACTACAATAAAACATCAAAAAATTTATCCTCAACGCTTTCGGCTGGCAACGTACCCAAGATACTGGCGACATTGCCTCGTTGTATAGCAATGCTTAGCCGTTGACCAAAGAAACAGCCAGCCCTTGGGTCGCGGGAAGCGTCAACGAGCCTTTTCGATATTTCTTTAAAAAGGCTGTGAGCACACGGGCCCCATGGTCCGAGAGTTTCGACCCCAAACGGCTCGAAAATATAGTTATCACTGAGATGACTATATTTACGCCACTTGAGGTTTTCCACAGCCGCAGCGGGAGCGCCAGCACAACATGATAAACTGGGAAGATGTGATGGCGCGACAGTATCGACACAAGTTGCGTCCCACACTAAAGGCCTACCCATCTTCCAAGGAAACAATGACATGCCGTCCGGTCTCCTGCCATCGTCACGCGCTAGTCCAATGGGTTCCAATACGGCTGGAACGCCGACGGTGACAAGGGCTCGTTAGATAATGTCAATTAATGTTTACTATTAATTAAAGTCATCTAAAACGTACGAACGTTTTATTAAAATATCTGTGAATGGCAAGTAAAGCACTGCATTTTTGCCTACAAGGAGAGCACGCCCATGCGTGTTCCGCCATTTGCCCTTCGTGTTCCGAGGTCGCGATAACACTTTCGAACAATTCCGAAACCTATGTGCCTGTCTAGGTTCAAAGTCATAACCTGCAACACCCAAGTCGAGCCCGTAACGACTGAGCCAACATTACAATCTTTAAAAATACTTTTTTTTGTCAACAGATCAGATAATTAAGCAAGATGAAGACCAAATTGACATCGGTGACATACCTTGGCTTCACGGCTATGGACCGGCGGTTCTCAAACGCCATGCTTCCGTGGTTGCTAAGGGAGATCAGGGCTACTGGCATTAGAGATAAGGTATGTTATGCAATGATAGACAATTGAGAATTGGTAGGATAGTTGTACTACGGATGAATGATCGCATACAAAGTTTATGATGACACGGTTGGTGCAGTGGTTAAGCGATTGAATGCTGCGCCGCTTGTTGTGGGTTCAATTCTCGCACCGGAACAAATATTTGTATGGCCGACAATTAGTATTTCCGGATCTGGATGTTTGTAAGAATGCACCCACGATACCGGAGAAAGTTGTCGTGTGTCCTACACTGTTTTTATTTTATTTTTGTCACGGGTCTTTAAATCTTGATAGATAGACACGCGGACAACGAAGTGATCCTAACTATAAGGGTTCCGTTTGTCCTTTTAAGGTATCCTAAAAACAACATTCTACACCTATTATAAATAAAATTGAAGTAACTGTATGTCATGTCAAAATAATGGTATTTATTCAAGCGTTTACAGTTATTTACACGATAATAGAACAGAAACAAATGTTTTCTTTTTTTGTGTTTGGCTGTCCTCCTGTTGGCCGGGATACTCTCTGGAATGGTTGAACCGATTTTAATTAGATTTTTACTTGCCAATAGAGGAGGCTACTTTTAATCCTGGAATTCGCGTTGGATCGGTAATTACGCTTGTAAAAGCCGTGCGCGTTGGAAGTTTTGTATAGAGCTAGTAAAACATTAAGGTGTAACAAATCCGTAATAGGTGGTATTGTGTGCATGAATAAATTGCATTTAAATTTAATTTTATAATTTTGTACACCTGCCACAATGAGGTCTTTTCAACTCAAAGGTTGACTGGTAGAGAATGCCTTGTTGCATCAAGTCCGCCCATGTACCACTATTGTACATAAAGTTTAAATAAACATGTTATAATAAATTATAATTATTTTTCCACAGCTCAGCATAGCTATCGAAGATGGCTACCTGAAGGCTTACAATGGCAATTTTGAGCCTGTCATCGTGCATCGGCTGGTCGACATAGTGCGGTAAGTTATCATTAATTTATTTCCATCATCGGACTATAAGACGAACGGCGATGTGCCATCGTTACATGGTGGACACCCCATCCATACGCACAAAACGTTTTGGAAATAGTTTCATTGTGCGTACAGCTAAGGAGTGGAATTCTCTGCCGGAGTCTGTTTCCTGGTAGCTATAATTAACCTGGGGATCTTTAAATCAAGAGTGAATAGGCTACTTTTCTAGATAAGCGAGCTTCATCTTCGACCACATCATCGCTTACTATCAGGTAAGATGGTGGCGAAACGCAATCAGAAATCACAGACTCCGACAGGGAAATCCACTCCTTAGCTTAACTTATCTTTCAGAACACTCACACACTTATTATACAACGTATAATTTAAGGCCGTGCGCGCACTGCCTTGCGGTGGCCGCAATTGCGGTAGTTCTACCGCACCGGTTGAATGACCGGGGCCACCGTTGACTCTACCGCACGCGTTTATTCGACCGCAGTGCGCGCACTTCTATGACACTCCATACTTCACAGATTTTGCGTTTCCAAAACGCAACGCAGTGCGCGCATGGCCTAAAGGGTATATACATACCAAGTGCATGGTTTTTTTGGATGATAACAAACGATATGGCAAGGGTTTTGTAATCCTAAGTCTACGTGTGTAGAACTTATTACAAATTCCAATACACAATACCAGAGACCGAATTTTTCAAATTACGAAGAACGAAAAAAATTAACGTGTTATAAAAAAAAAAAAAATTATCGTGGCAAGTGATGTGGAAAGTTATTGAGCCTCGTAGTGCTGTGACACGTTTGTTATGATTGGTATTCAAGAAATATATGAAACCAATAATTTGGTATCAATTCTTTGAGTCTGTTATTTTGTGCTGAAACTGTGCATAGAGACTCCCTACCAGATGTTGTCTTCAGCCTTTTTGGATAGATATGGGGTTTCCGTTACCCGTTGTAGATCTCTTTCTTTTTCTTTTCGAGGGGATATCATGAAATGACTCCTACCGATCTGGGTGGAGCGGAAAGGAGATCAGCCATTCATATACCACTCGAATCCCGTTTATAACTTATTTTCGGGGTTGGAAAACACCCGGGATTGTGGAATTATAGTAAACATTTTAATCTCCATCTATCAAGCACGAAACAGAAATATAGATGGAGAACGAGTGATCTCAAGATCTTTTGATAAGCTGTGGAGCTTGTAACCAAATATCGTGATGATATAAAGATTAAAATTATTTAAAACCAGCTGTGCCCACGACTCCGTTCACGCGGAATTAGTTTTTTAGGGTTCCGTAGCCGAATGGCAAAAAACAGAACCCTTATAGTTTCGATATGTCTATCCGTCTGTCTGTCTGTCCGTCCGTCCGTATGTCACAGCCATTTTATTCCGAAACCATTAAGACTATACATGTGAAACTTGGTAGGTAGATGTATTCTGTGAACCGCTTTCCGATTTTAAGAAAAAAATCAAAAAATATTTAAAATAAAGGGGGGTCCCCATACATGGAACTAGAACTGAAAATATATTTTTTTCATGAAACCTATGCGTGTGTGGGTTTTATAGACAGGTCTTTAAAAATGACATTAAGGTTTCTAAAATGATTTTTTCATAAAGTTAATGGTTTAAAAGATATACGCTTCCAAAGTGGTAAAATGTGTATCCCCCCCTCTAACTTCTATACTAATGAAGTGAAAATTCAAAAAAAAATATTTGTTTGTAGATCTTAATGTAAACTTTCAACCAAAATTAGTTTGAACGAAATCGGATCAGCAGTTTTTGAGATATAGCATATTTTATAAAACCAAAAATATAACTTTGTAATTCATACAAACACTATGAAAAACAAAGTTATTTGGCGTAGTTGTAAATAAATGTAAATAAGCTAGTTTTACGAAATTTGTAACGTTTTTTTTTGTCAAATAAATATACATATTATATTATATTATGATGGTTACTTCGGAACCCTTCATGGGCGAGTCTGACTCGCACTTGGCCAATTTTTTTAACTATGCTACAGAATTGTTAACCAAAATGTTTTAAATTACATATGAATAGAATAGTGTGAATAGTGTAAATCCTAAAAATAACTCAAATAAGTAAACATCGATACCTACATATAATAAATCTGTAAGTGATCGCTGTCTGTACATGTAAATATCTTCTATTTAGGAGAAAACTATTGTTAGGGGTCTTTATTAAACAAGAGAACACAAAAAAAGGTTTTTAGAATTTTTGTCTGTTTGTCTGTGCGTTTGTGCACGCTAATCTTAGAAATGGTTTATCCGATTTGAATGCAATTTGCACGGATGTATTGTGGTAAGCGTCACGTAACATTTAGTGTTTGTTTTATACAAATCGGTTCATAAATAAAAATGATGAGTCAATTTAACAATTACGATGTATTCGTTCTTTGTTCGATAAAAATTTGTTCCATAAAAATGTTAATAAGTAACTCTTTAGTCGAATTTGATGAAACTTAAATTAAAGTTCCTAATTTTCTAAAATTTCCATTTATAATCTTTCAACCGTCGTAATTTTACATTTTACACACCATAACACATATATGGTCAACCGTCGTAATTTTATATTTTACGGACCATAATACATGTATGGTCTGTAAAATGTAAAATTACGACGGTTGAAAGATTATAAATGGAAATGTAAACGCCTAAAAAATGCTTGAAATGGACAGAAACTACTAATAGTCCTTAATTCTATTGAGAATAAAATATGAGTAATGAAATAATTCTTAAGTTTGTAAACCTAGGGAGAAAATATCAGTATCATAAAAATATTTAACTTGATAACCGTCTGATCCATTCTTATTTTTTTATTGGCGGTCAGTGTTTATTTGACGTGAGTAATCGACATTCAGCCAAACAAGAAACGTCAAATAATCGTTAGCGAACTATTTTATAGTTATTGCACAATAATCATGAATTTAATATAATTCGATCTATTTATAAATGTAATTAAAATAATATATGTGTGTCAATATTAACAATTTTAGGATTCTTTCCATTGACTGGAGTATGATGTACGGAATGCATGATTTGGAAGAAAAGTTGAACTTCTTTTATGATAATATTAATTCTACTATTAATAGGTGCGTACCCCGGAAAAGTAGTGGAAATTCGCGGTGTGTATACCCAGTATGGTACACGAGAGATATAATAACAAATATACAAATTAAAGCCAGACTTTACAAAAAATTCAAAAAAACTAAGTTGGATAATGATTATCACAATTTGCGGAATGTAGAACTCGTATAAAAAAGTTAATAGAAACTGCGCATATACAACACTAGCTTCTGCCTGCGACTTCGTCCGCGTAGAAGTCGAAAATATTCCACGGGATCCCGTGCCCGACTTGCTTGACAAAGATTATTATTATTATTAGCTCGGCTAATATGCATGATATAAAGATAAGTTATAGCTTATAGCACTCAGGGATAATGCAGCTACATATAAGCGAAAGAATTTTCAGAATCGGTTCGGTAGTTTCAAAGATTACCCCATACATACAAACTTACAAATTTTACCTCTTTATAATATTAGTATAGATAAAAATAAAATTCAGTATCAATTTGTAAAGGATCCGAAATCGTTTTGGCAGTATATAAGATCGAAAATAAAAACACTAAATAAGCAGAGTATCATAAAAGAAGGTCAACATCTAACAGATGATGAGTGTGCTGTGCAGTTCGCTGACTTTTTTGAGTCTGTGTACAGCAAGGAGCCACCCAAACTGGACGCGTGCGCGGCAGCGGCGGAGTTCGGCGCGACCAGTGCACGGGTACACATTGAGACGCTGAGTCTCGCGGAAGTTCAGCAGGCGCTTGGGAGTCTCAAGCCAAAACGTTCGTATGGCCCAGACGGGATACCAGCGTTTCTGTTCCGAGACTGCGGGAGGGTACTGGCAGAGCCATTACTTCACATTTTTAATGCATGTTTACAACAAGCCACGTTCCCTCAAAGGTGGAAGGTCACGCGCGTTGTTCCGGTTCCTAAAGGAAAACCAAGTTCAGATACCTGTAATTATAGACCGGTGGCTGTACTCTCCACGCCTGCTAAAGTACTCGAGTCGGCTATTCAGCGCTCCGTTCAGGAACAAATGCGTGCGCGTCTATCAGATGCGCAACATGGGTTCCGACCTGGCCGCAGCACTGCTACAAACCTTATTAACTTTATGGTACAGGTGGTGCCGGCATTAGACTCGGGGGTACAGGTAGATGCTGCGTACTTCGATTTTAAAAAGGCGTTCGATACGGTGGATAATGACATCTTGTTAAGGAAGCTCGCGAAAATTGGATGTACACTACCTCTGCTACAGTTTTTCGCTAGCTATATGAAGGATCGCCAGCAATATGTCGACTACAATGGCTGTGTATCTCAACCATATTACAAGAGATCGGGCGTGAGCCAGGGCAGCAATGTAGGGCCTCTCGAGTTTATTGTAATGATAAATGACTTGCCGGAAGTCGTCAGACATGGGACTTGTTTATTGTTTGTGGATGACCTGAAATTGCTGCTCGAGGTTCGGGATCACTCTGATTGTGAACACATACAGGAAGACATTAACAGAGTGGTCGAATGGAGCAATGACAACAAACTGCATTTTAATGTTGCTAAATGTTCGGTGATGTCGTTCACTCGCGCGCGAACTCCCTTGAATTATCAGTACAAGGTTGAGGATGTGCCGATGCAACGAGTGTCTCATGCCAACGGTATGAGACTTAGGGGTAGTCTTCTCTCAGGAACTAACCTTCCGTGAGCATATCAATAAGATATGTAAGAAGGCATACAGAAACCTAGGTTTCGTACTCAGGCAGTCCCAAGGATTCACCAACATCACGACACTACGGGTACTATATGACGCATTAGTCAGAAGTCACCTCGAGCATAGCGCATTCATTTGGGCTCCTCATGAGGCAAAATATAGTGTTATGTTGGAACGTATCCAAAATAAGTTCACGAGACACTTGTATTACAAGCTGTATGGGGTATATCCATTATACCCATTGATGTACCCTACACTATTTGTTCTGGGTATGGTAGGGTATAACACTCTAAGAGTACGACGGGAGTTTTCGCTCGTAGCGTATGTAGTGAAACTACTACGTGGCATGGCACATAACCCGGGAGTGCTGCGACACCTACAGCTGTGTGTGCTCGACCGGTACGTGTGGAGGCGGCACCGCCCACCCCTGCTCGCTGTGCCTGCAGCCAGGACCAACCTACTGGCGAGAACTCCTCTCACTAGAGCCATACGCGTGGTGAATAAGGTTCACGGGAGGGTTGATGTATTGTGGTGCAACTTGAGTGAATTCGCAAAAGTAACACTATATGTAATAAGTTATTCAGATTAAGATATTTTTTAACTAGGTATAAGGTGTCGATTTAGGATTTAGTTAGTAAGGCCACTCTGTCGCATTGGATCATAGATCTGTAATGATAGTGTAGGTAAGATTGTTATAAATAAATAAATAAATTAATTATAATCAAGTTATTTTCAAAGTGGAAAACGTATCGTAGACTGTATGAATCATAATTATGTCCTTTGCCTCACTGACGTCTGATAGTTTGACATTACTGCATTTCATTTTTTCGATTGATTACTTGATTGGTTAATGGTTTTGCGTGTGCGACTTGAGTTTTAAACATATTGCTTTTAAGGATATTTAACGACGACTGTGGCCATTTTTAAGGATTTTGATTTGACTTCTACACGCGTTACCGATTTTGCACTTTTGGACTTTTGCACCCGCCTAAACGACGACTCGGCTTTTCGACGGACCTGAACCTGTTTTACATAATAATTTGAATCGTCGCAGAACGCAATTCCAAAATATTAATGTAAATAATAACAATGTTGCATCAGCAACATTGTTATTATACCATTTCGCTGTATGCCAGTTGCGGAAAATCATTTCCACAACTGGCATACAGCGAAATAGTTTTGTTGGCATGTGGAACTTACCAAATAAAACAGGCTCGCTCATACTATGGCGAGCATACACGAGCTAATGGTACGTAATTATAAGATTGAGATAAGCAGAGAAATGGATAATGCATTGGTTGAGGATTTAGTTCTTCCGGGTAATTGTTTTTTACTACGAGGAGAAATACAAAGTAGGTATATTTCTCAAAAAATATACTTTGTATACATAATAGTTAACAATTCTTTGTCTGGAAGTAGAACTCTACAGCATCGTTATTGTAACTGTCTAGTGGGACGGCGAACAGTTGGTACCTGTGCCCATACTATCTCAATAATATGGTACTTAGCATGGGCCCGGTACCAATCGGATATCTATCCTCCTGCACAGATTCTTGATGACATATTAGTGGTTTTTAATGATGATTAAAACATTTAAATGCTGTTTTGTTATTTATTTGTTGTATATTAATTCTTAACCTTGACCTAACCTATATTTTAGAAAAATGGTTGGAACTAGTTTCTACCTAGTTTTTTGATAATAATTGAAATTTTTATGCGTTCCCTATGATTTGTAGTGCAATTTGGCGTATATTTTATTGTTGTTCATTTCAAGCATTTTTTTGTGTGGCTGATGGGCATTCCCCTGTAGAAAATCAAGAACTTCCAATTTCAATTGAGCTCAAATTTGTATGATTAATTATATTAAATTGGGTTCAGCTTAGACTGGCAAGGTAAACGGGAATTTGAGAAACTTATCGAAAGTTTCACAAATTCCCGCTCAGCCTCGCTATTCACTTTAGATTACACAACAAAAGTAAGAATATTCAACTACAGGATTTTAGTAATTAAATTAAATGGTACAATTTTAGACTCTACCAAGTTAATCCGATCACCAGGATAACAAATTATAACAAAAAACGAACAGCCCTACAATTTCATTCTTACCGGATGCAAATAAGACAAAACTGTTTTAATTATTTACGATCTTGAGAATTGTCTTCCCAATTCATCGTAGACATGTATGCAAAACTATAACCGGAAAGATTAATTTATACAACGTGTAACAGATTAAGCGCAATACCCCAAACACCCCAATTAGAATATCGTGAATAAGGGCAGCGATCAAACAATAGTAGGCTGGGAGCAAGCAATCGTTATTATCTGTAGATAATAACGATGAAGTTACCATGTACCAGTCTGGCCTATATATGAGCTCCTCTGAAGCATTTTTACGCATTTTAAGTTTTCCGATACTGAAAGACAGCCACCAGTTATGTATCTTGACGTACATCTCGAAGGTGGACAAAGAACCCTGATAATGTGAAAATTTTTAGAATGTCCAAGACGAACCACACTGCTCGCATTCTTTCAACTTTGTGAAATAGATGCATTTGCCAAGACACAGTTATACTACGAAATTCCAGCATACTACACCTATAATAAACAACAAGGTATTTTTAACCGCCCGGAATGCTTTTACCTGCGCTTGCTTCTGCACTCTGTTTGAGGTCTCATCTCTTTTGCTGAGTTCCGAAAGGTTGATAACATTGTATACCCTACATACCAAGCGGCTTGCCGAGCACGTCATTTACTGGATGGGGATCGACACTGGGATGACGCTTTGTCTGAAGCATGTATAAGTGAAAGTCCTCATCGATTGCACCATTTGTTTGCAGTCATGCTGGTGTTCTGCAGACTTTCAGATGCTGCACAGTTGTGGCATAAATATCAAGACAAATTGGCCAAAGACATTTTCAGGATGGGAGCGAGGAATCGTTATTATCTACAGATAATAACGATTGCTTGCTCCCACCCTACTATTGCTTGGTCGCTGCCCTTGTTCACAATATTCTAGTTGGAGTGTCTGAGGTATTGCGCTTAATCTATTTCACGTTGTATAAATTAACCTTTCCGGTTATATTTTTGCATACATGTCTACGATGATTTGAGAAAACAATTATCAAAATCGTAAATAATTAAAACAGTTTTGTGTTATTTGCATCCGGTAAGAATAAAATTGTAGGGCTGTTCGTTTTTTGTTATAATTTGTTATCCTGGTGATCGGATTAACTTGGTAGAGTCTAAAATTGTACCATTTAATTTAATTACTAAAATCCTGTAATTGAATATCTTTACTTTTGTTGTCTAATCTAAAGCGAATAGCGAGGCTGAGCGGGAATTTGAGAAGCTTTCGATAAGTTTCTCAAATTCCCGTTTACATTGCCAGCCTAAGCTGAACCCTATTTAATATAAGTAATCATACAGATTTGAGCTCAATTTAAATTGGAAGTGTCTAAATTTCTAAAATGTCCATTTATAATCTTCCAACCGTCGTAATTTTACAGTTTAGAGACCATAATATATTAAGTTTCAACCAATTCGACTAAAGAGTTACTTATTAACATTTTTATGGAACAAATTTTTATCGTGCAAAGAACGAATACATCGTAATTGTTAAATTGACACATCTTTTTTATTTCCCATACCACAATACATCAGTGAATCCCATTCAAAACGGATAAACCGTTTCTAAGATTAGCGTGCACAAACGCACAGACAAACAGAGAAAAATTCTAAAAACCTTTTTTGGGTTCTCTTGTTTAATAAAGACCCCTAACAACAGTTTTCACCAAAATATCTTCCATGTACAGACAGCGATCACTTACAGATTTATTAGTATCCACAAAACTCGCAAAACCACTTCGATACCGGAACAGTTAATTTTTTTTTGCCAGGCGAAGCTACATCCTCAATTATGTATTACAACCGGTTTTTCTGCATAAAAACGTTTCATTTATTTCTAAGCAAAGGTTAATTTCCACGATCTTGTATGACGTTATTATTTAAAAAAAAAAACTCTAATAAATAAATAAGGAGGTACATTATTGTTTTTCTTATGATATATGTATGACGTAGGGATAATGACAAGAAAAGTTACTTGTATACTTTGAGTTCACAATATGTCAATTCAATATAAGGCTGCGTTTCCACCAGAGATGTGCGAGGATGCGTAGCGAGGGATGTGTTTGTAAAGAACCAATAGAATCGCTTCATTTACCTCGCCTCGGTCAGCACAGCTCTGGTGGAAACGGCTTTTGCACATACAAAACAAGCGAGGGATGTGTACGAGGGATGTGTGCGAGAGATGTGTTGCGAGGGATGTGTTGCGAGGAATGTGTTTTGAGAAGGATGTGTTGCGAGGTTTGCGCATCCTCGCACCACACATTAATGCGCATTTGCACAGCTCCGCTACACATCCTCGTAGGCACATTTTCATCGCACAGCTTTGGTGGAAACCCCACACATTTTCACAGCACAGCTAGACATCCTCGCACGACACATTTCCATCGCATTTCTCTGGTGGAAACGCAGCCTAAGTGTACTAAGTGTGGATAAGTAACTGCCTCGGTGGCTTAGTGGTTGCAAGCGCGACTGCTGAGCAGGAGGTCTTAGATTCGATTCTCGGGTCGAGCAAAAATTGCTATTGGGTTTTTCTATTAGAAATTTCTCAGTAGACTGGAGGGAAGTTGGCGGTATGATACCTCTGTGCCTCGGAAAGCACGTAAAGCTGTTGATCCTGGGACTGATCTCTCTCCGGTCGTGTCGGATTGCCGTTCTACCGGACTATGAGAGTAAGAGAACAGAGAGTGCACCTGTAAGGGTGCGTTTCCACCAGAGATGCGCGATGGAAATGTGTCGTGCGAGGATGTCTAGCTGTGCTGTGAAAATGTGTGGGTATTTCCACCAAAGCTGTGCGATGAAAATGTGCCTACGAGGATGTGTGGCGGAGCTGTGAAAATGCGCATTAATGTGTGGTGCGAGGATGCGCAAACCTCGCAACACATCCTTCTCAACACACATTCCTCGCAACAAATCCCTCGCAACACATCTCTCGCACACCATCCCTCGCAACACATCCCTCGCTTGTTTTGTATGCACAAAAATCTAGCTCCGCTGAGCCGTTTCCACCAGAGCTGTGCTGACCGAGGCGAGGTAAATGAAGCGATTCTATTGGTTCTTTACAAACACATCCCTCGCTACGCATCCTCGCACAACTCTGGTGGAAACGCAGCCTAATTGTGCACATACTTGTGCACTATAATATTTCCTGCGCACGTAAAGCTGTTAGTACCGGCTGTCATTTGTACAGTCAGCGTCAGAGAAAAGGAACCCCCCAAAGACTTACAGAATATCGCCCGAGTGACGGCGGGCGCGTCACGAAGGGGTTCCTTTTCTCTGAAGCTTACTGTACAATTTTGACAGTCGTTATAAGCACTCAGAATCGAGAAAATCTAACAGTGGTCTAACCATGTGGTCTCGTGTTACCCAGCAACTAGGTCGTGGAGGTCAGATAGACAGTTGCCCCATGTATAACACTCAGATACATATTACTCAAATGTATCACAATACTCAGATCATCCAATTAAAATAGAAGTCAATCTCAAAATAGTCGGTTAAGTTGGCCTTTTGAGTAGATGTTAATGACGAATCTGCTCAAATTCCCTGCCGGAGTCTGTGTTTCCTGATATCTATAACCTAGGTGTCATCAAGTCAAGAGTGAATGGGTTATTTCTAGATAAGCGTGCTCCATCTTCGA
Source organism: Tholera decimalis (assembly GCA_943138885.2). Classification (NCBI taxonomy): domain Eukaryota; kingdom Metazoa; phylum Arthropoda; class Insecta; order Lepidoptera; family Noctuidae; genus Tholera; species Tholera decimalis. The sequence continues at coordinate 10,463,773 of OW964576.2, forward strand.
CCACATCATCACTTACCATCAGGTGAGATGGTGGTCAAACGCGAACCTATTATCAATAAAAAAAATCGAAGTAAAAATACAGTTGACATTTTCAGAGTTAAAATATTTATTTCTTGATGGATTTTGTAGATTTCTTATACATTTAAATTCCGATGGTTTTGTCTCCTCTCTTACGATTTTTATTTCTGTTGCAGAGCCAGCCAAGTGCCAGGTCGTCCCGAAGAGCTGTTCTATATCCTGCTGAATGAAAAGGAGGGTCTTCTTAACTGCTTCTTATTCAAAGCCGCTACCGTACACGAGGTAAGTTTTACCTGATAAGCACTCAAACTCTCAAACTCAAAATATATTATTTCACGCTAGAAGTCGCCCGGAGCTTTCGCACCGTGGACTTTATTACAACAAAGACATAACCTCATTCTACAGTCGGGTAAAAAGTATAGCCTATAACTTTTATCAAGCTTCAAGCTACTTCCATACCAAATTTCATCCAAATCCACCCAGTACTTTCTAAGATTAGCGCGTTTCAAACCAATAACCAAACTTTTCCGCTTTATAATATTGGTATAGATTATTTTATTTTATTTTTCTTAAATTAGATATACTGTTATACTTAATCTATTCTATATTTATGTTACTACACATGTAACCCACCCCATTGTCCACGAAATCACAAAAAAATATTAAAAGAAAACAGACATATAGTTTGCATCATAAATGATTATTAATTAAAAAGGAGGATAAAAGGTTATACAATATACATACTTATGAAGTTAGTATCTCTATTGCTCTTGCCTTAAAACTATGTTTAGAAAGAGTAAATATGTCAAGCTCCATGAAGTAAGTGTTGTATATATCAACAAGGCGACGAAGAGGCACGCGCACCCGGCATTAGTCTTACACGAATTTGTATGGAATAATCGAGGCACACGCACCCTACGACACATGACAGATCTGGGTACTATATAATGTAAACTATTTGACAGTGGAATGTAGTCGAATCTGTCATTACATATTCCATGCAGCGTCATTACACCCAGTAGAAATCTTCTAGATTCGAGACTAAGAATATTATACCGTTTGAATAACTGTTCAAGGAGACTTTAGGACTATCGTCCTAAAGTTTCCTATGAACATTTATAATTCATAGTACGTAAATACTTTTTCTGAACAATTTCTAGCCTATCTTTGTACTTATCATGTAGGGGATCCTAAATTTGGACAGCGTATTCTAATTGCGAACGAATCAGAGTTTTATATAATGTTAAAAATGTAGAGGGTCGTACAAAGTTACTTGAAAATCACATCACTAGTCCATACATCTGAAATGCTTTTTTCACAGTATTGTCAATATGAACATCAAAATGCAGACGAGAGTCAAGCGTAACACCCAAGTCACGTAAAAATTGAAATTCTTTAAGTCTCATATTATTTAATGAGTAATTAAATGTTATCTGATTTATGTTTTAGTAAAAGATATTGTGTAACATTTAGGAAGGCTGAGGAAAAGTTTATTTTTGAGGCAGTATTCATAAAATCTATCAAGGTCCTCTTGTAAATAATGGCAGTCACGAATATTTTTACAGGTAGTATAAATTTTCATATCGTCTGCATACATCATGAAATTTAAAAAAGAAAAAAAGAAAAGAAAAGAAAATAAAATTTATTTGACCCAGATGTAAAGGCACGCAATAAATACAAAAAAAATAAAACTAAAACTAAAAAAGTAATTCAATAAAACTAAAACAACAACTAAATTAAATAAAACTGCGTTTCGTGTGCCTCACGGCTGTGCCAAATAGGCCCAGTTCAGCAAAATGCCAGACAAATGCAAATTGCCTGACGCTGGTTTTCAACTAGACCTTATGTAGTGAGGACGTGCTACAGATGTAAATCAGCTTTAAAGTGACCTAAAAGTGTGTTTGTGTGTGTGTGTGTGTGCGTATGTAATTTGTATTGACAATACATAGTTTTATATCATTGATGAACAATACAAAAAGAAAAGGGCCTAGTACTGATCCCTGAGGTATCTACCCCGAATTGAACAACAGTAGAGTCAGATTCATGCCCATTAATGACGATTTTTTGAGTCCTATTGAAAATATATGAAGCAAACCATGTCAATAAATTGCCGCGAATACCATTAAAGGCATTTTTTTCCATAAGGAGGGTGTGATCCACCTTGTCAAAGGCCTTCTGAAAATCCGTATAAACTACGTCAACCTGCGTACCCTGCGGTCCATATTCTCAAAGAGGTAATTGACAAAAATCATCAGGTTAGTGGTGGTAGAGCACCGTTTGACGAAACCGTGTTGTTCGGGTATAATAAGAAGATGGATATGAGGATATAGCACACTATGCACAAGTCGTTCAAAAACTTTTGACAAAGTGGAGAGAATGGAAATGGGCCGATAATTCTCAACATTATTTTTATCGCCACTCTTGTACACAGGGGTGATAGAGGCTCGTTTCCAGACAGTAGGAAAGATCTTTTAAACACTTATTGAAAATTATATGTAAGGCGGAAGATAAGTGGTTAGATGTTTTTATGAAGAAGGAAGGTGGTATGCCATCGGGTCCAGCTCCTTTATTAGAATCCGGTGACTTTAATGCTGAATGCTAAATACGTATTAATTCTATTGACAAGTAAATGTCAGAGATACATGGCAAATTGTCTTCATAGCAATTAGATGGTTGCCATTGGTCTGGGTTAAAGGTAGAAGGTTCGTATACCGAACAATAGAAAGTTGAAAACAAATTGCATTGATTAGTGTAGATAGGCCTACATGGGCACTTATAAAACGTCAGAAGCTAGTGCACGGTTTGAAATTGGTCGTTCCCTATGAAGAAGAACCGGCAAGAAACTCCACTTACTCTTTTCAAAGTAAATCATTGCAAATTCACAACGAGACAGCGTTCAAATTTCTATTGTATAAGGTTCTTAGGAACCCTAGGTAGATAGGAGCTCTTCATATATCTGACTAACTTGAAATAAATGCACTTTATTTTTCAAAGAATTTTATTGAGGGATTTTTAGGTAAATCTTTTAAATATCTCAACTAATTAATTGCGATATGTAAAATACCATGTTGGTACTAAAGCAATAGCTTAAACAGTTAGTAATACCATAGCAATGTTAGTAAGTTTTTTTGTTTTGTTTTATCTCTACTTTCACGTTTATTGTTTACTAGCTTTTGCCCGCGACTTCGTCCGCGTGCAATAGTTACTTTGGACTAAAGTTAAATTTAACCCCGATTTTGAAGCATTCTTCATTGGCGCTCCGCTCCTATTGGCCTTAGCGTAATGATATATAGCCTATAGCCTTTCTCTATAAATTGACTATTTAATTAAAAAATAATTTTTCAATTCGAACCAGTAGTTCCTGAGATTATCGCGTTCAAACAAACAAACAAACTCTTCAGCCTTATATTATTAGTATAGATAGCTGTTGCCCGCGAATTCGTCCACGTTTCCGTCGTTTTTTCGTAAAAAAAAGTAGCCTATGTCCTTCCTCACGGTTCAGTGATTTTGATGTAAGAGACAGATTAACCATCGTAATTTAGTAGGGAAATATAATATGTCAATCAATAATACTGTTGAAAAATATCGCAATACCGAACCGCACAATATTATTGTTAATAGGTGTGCCCGCGACTCCGTCAGCGTGTAACTCCTTGTGTGTTATTAAGTTAATGTATTGGTAATATTGTTTAGATCACGTTCACATGAGGCTTAAGTACCTATAGAACGAAAATACTTCAGCGCAAAGCTTCCGGGTAAACTATGTTGAAAGTTGACCCGTCCGGCACGTGAACATAAAGATTTCTAGAACTGCTAACCCGGGAAAGAGCGACGTACAACTGACCATGCGAGAAACAACTGACACCGAGATCTACTCCAGCAACACGAAAAGTCTGCCCTTGAGCCTTATTAATTGTCATTGCATAATACACCGATACTGGGAATTGCGTTCTTTTAAATTGGAATGGAAAATTATTTGGTATTATGGGAATTCTGGGAATAAAGACGGTTTCTCCTGCACCGCAACCTGTTAAAATTTGAGCCTCGATTATATTTGTTGCAACTGGGTTACTTTTAGCCGAGTTCCATTGCAAAGTTGTGGTGGTTTTAAATTTCGGAGCAGAATAATAATCAGAAAGCTTCGAACTGCTAAGCTATCGGGAGTTACACGTGTTATTGTGAGTCAACCATAAAAGATAGATATATGCTGTCGTGGGATATTTTTTATATAATTTTAAGGAGAAAATTTCCGTCATAAATGATTTCTGTGTAGCTTTAACCACTAAGGTTGCACTCGCGACGGAAGCTTAAAAAATGGAGTAACTTCTCCCGTTTTCCCAACATTTCCCTTCACTGCTCTGCTCCTATTGATTGTAGCGTGACGAAAAGTATACTATAACCAGCTCAGGAGTATGAAAAAGAATTGTACCAAGTTTCGTTAAAATCCGTCGAGTAGTTTTTGTTTCTATAACGGTTATACAGACAGACAGACAGACAGACAGACAGACAGACTGACCGACAGACAGACAGACAAAAATTTTACTGATTGCATTTTTGCCATCAGTATCGATCCCTAATCACCCCCTGATAGTTATTTTGTAAATATATTTCATGTACAGAATTAACCTCTCTACAGATTTATTATAAGTATAGAAAATATATTTCATGTACAGAATTAACCTCTCTACAGATTTATTATAAGTATAGATAGGATGCCGTGGCAGCCTTTAATTATGACTACACTATTTTTTGTAATAATATTGTTAATTGGTATATGCTATGCTGGTTGTCCTTAAATAAATAAATAAGTAAAGGGTTTTTAGTTAATACTCGAATTGCGCGATCAATGTCGCTTAGTCACATATATGACCTAAACGACTGATGGGGCTCATATTTGTTGAGTACTTATCATTAAATTTTAATATAGCATTTGGATATACTTACATGATATGCTATCTTATAAAGGGTATCCGGAATGAAGTATTGCGATTACATTTACTTAGTTTTAATAATTATATTCGATGTTAGTAATGCCATTCTAGACTGGAGCACCATACTTCTCCGTTAACTTTAAAAAATCATTTCGTCATTTATTCATACAATCAACGGTAATCGCTGATTTATTTATTTACACTTTATTCACATAGGTACAAAGACGGACCTATTGCCGTAGGTATTGTCTACCAGTCAATCACGGTGACTGATAGCGTGGTAGGTGCAATAATTGTACATGAGAAAATAATTTAAAAAATATTAATTGAACAGGAACTTCACTTATGTTTAGAGAATGGTTCATCTTTTTTTTATTGATAATAGGCTCGCGTTTGACCACCATCTCACCTGATGGTAAGTGATGATGTGATCAAAAAAGGAACACGTTTGCCTAGAAGTTATCTATTCACTCTTGACTTAAAGACTCCCAGGTTATAGCGATCAGGAAACATAGATTCCGGCAGGGAATTCCACTCCTTAGCCGTACGCACAATGAAAGTATTCCCAAAACGTTTTGTGCGTATGAGTGGGATGTCCACCATGTAACAATGGCGCATCGCCGTTTGTCTTGTAGTCCGATAATGGAACGAGCTTGGCGGAATTAGATTATGTAATTCCAACGCACACTCCCCGAAATGTAACCGATAGAAAACCGATAGACTTGCAACTCGTCGTCGATGTTCAAGGCTCTGGAGCTTTGATTCGACTAGTGAATCGTTGCCAATGAGTCTCTTAACCCTTTTCTCGATGGACAAAGATGAGAGCAGTACTCCATACACGACCGAACCTGGGCTATGTGTACTGGTGGTCAGATTACCTCAAAAATATACTTTCTCATTAATACATGAAGGTCATTATTCGAGTGTTTTACAACACTGTTATCTTTTTAATTTTCGTTGACATTGTTGACACTGGGACGTAATACATCAGTGTCAGGATACAGTGTCGGTAAACAAACCTGGGTGGTACGCCAGTAATGCGTTGTTTTTACGATAATTGATCGTTTAGTTTTTAGCTTACTTGTATCTACTACTAGATTTTGCCTCGGCTTTGCTAGCGTCAAAAGATTTCAGCAAAATTAAAGTAGCCTGACACTATCCAGTTCCTTAAACTATCATTATACCAGAAAAATACATCTAACTGCTGCTCCGGTTTGACGTAAAGAAGGACAAACAAACAATAATACCAACAATATTTCGCATGTTCTCAAAATTTTGTTGTAGGTAATAATGAATAGCTTTATTCATGTAGTACGTAACTTTCTCTCTCTTAATAGCTTAATCAGCGCACGCTAAATAATAATGAACTTTTGGGGCAAAATTTAGCTATGTTGAGTTACATTATTGTAATTTTCTTAGGGATCTCATCATTAAAATAAATTGTAGCCAAATAGACTACAAAAAAAAAATATTTTAGTTTAGGATACTAGCTGATAACATTATTAGCTGATAAAGCAGTTTTTATTGGTGAAAAAATGGTTAAAATTGGTCCAGTAGTTTCGGAGCCTATTTGGTACAAACAAATAAACAATAAAACTTAAATCTTTAAAATATTAGTATAGATAGGTAGTGTAGATCCATTTTCTAAAGTACACAGTTTACCTAACTCAAGTGATGTCATTATCTGTATATTTCAGAAGCGAACTCTTTTGTTTTGAACTTTGTGAATCTTGCTTACAATGGTTTGATAAATTATTATTTATTTTGCAAATCTATATAGATCTACATAATTATACAATTAAGGTCTGTGATTTCAAAAGAACTGTCTTTTCTCAAGTGGTCATAGTTATTTACCTACTTACATAATACTAAAAAACATTTTTTTTTAATTGATAAGAGGTTCGCATTTCAATACTTTCATTGTGCGTACGGCTAAGGAGTGGAATTCCTTGCCGGAGTCTGTGTTTCCCGATAGCTATAACCTAGGGGTCTTTAAGTCAAGAGTGAATAGGTTACTTTTAGGTAAGCGTGCTCCATCTTCGACCACATCATCACTTACCATCAGGTGAGATGGTGGTCAAACGGGAGCATAAATGAAAAATAAAAAAAATGACGAATTTAGTAACATCATCCTGAGGGGTTTTCGGTGTTTTACAATTAACCCTGTATAAGGTACTCCAACGACTTGTTCCCTAATAACATATTATATACCCAACTTAGATATACATCTATTATCATGTTGAATTTGTTACTAATACACAGCTTAAACATCAAGAAAATAAATACAAAACTATGACATCGGTTTCTAATTAAAATTAAAGATAAAAAATGGGTTACTTCACAACATAATACTTAAGGACATGCCAAAGACATGTAGAGATATTAGCAAAACACGCACCTTAGGATCATCATTTGCTTAGCCTTCACTACATATCGTACTCTTAGAATAAAAGTGACCTAACTCTAAATTCATGTAATTTCAGATTTTGATGTAAACTGGACTGTAACATTACTCTGAATCCGCGAGTTGACAGTACGTTTAAAAATTTAAAATAACTATTTAATTATGTAAATCTATTGAAATGAAGCACAAAATAGTACAAATGAAGAAAAGATTATTAATTATTAATTTTATTTTCCCTTGAGAAAAATGAGACTTTTTATCTGTGAGTCACGTGATTAGAAACACCAATCAGAAAACGAGACGTCATCGTTCAATATTTTGACAGCTGACTGGTTATCTTTAGTTGGTGCGTAAGACAAAATAAGAAATAACTAACTAACTGCTTGCACTGTCTGGACAGGTCCGCTCAAATTTACGTGGTTATTTCCTCAAAAGAATACCAAAAACATGAACCTACATGCTTCTCATATACAAATACAAATTGTTTGGACTTTAAAAGAGACGTTGACGACAAACTCAGAGGGAGTTTGTTTCGGTGTTTCTTCTCAGAGTAGTCAGTTAGGAAATATTGGCCTCATCTAGCTAAACTAAACACGCAAAAAATCATGACGTGTAAAAGTGTTATTATAACCAATTTACAAATAAATATTTCATTTCATAACTAACTCTCTCTCTCTTCTGGTTCATTTGTCTTATCGTCCTGTAATAGTTGTTCGATGAGTTCCTTTTTTTGTCTTTTTAAAAAAGCAGATAGATAGATATATTATTTTATTGTATGTACACCATAACAGTAAAACAAATATGGACTTAACAACTAAAAAGGGTGATACAATGGGCGGTCTTATCGCTAAAAGCGATCTTTTACAGACAACCTTTGGATAGATTTGACACAGAAGTTCTAACCACTTCTTGCGAATATCTCTTTTTAAAGGGACATGAATAAATAGTTTCGTTGGCGTTTTTATAGTAGTATTCCCACAACAATAACTGCACAGCACTGATAATAATTTTTCACGTTCATAATAGAGTAAAATATCATAAAATACCCGAAGTACATTTATGTGCCAAATGCCAGGAAAGTTGTTTTTTGAACGATGACGTCATACATAGTCACGTGACCACAATGCCACGATTTAGGCCATAGTTTTTAATAAATTAAAAAAATACTTATATTTTAATTGAAAGGTTAAGTTATGAATAAAATATTATTTTACGAGTATACATGAAGCGCTTCGAAGCGTTTCAAACAATTTTTACAAAGTTGTCAACTCGCGGATTGCCGTGGAAACAGGAATCTGAATTAGGAGTTACAAAGAGACAGCTTATACATTTGCCACTTGAGATAAATAAATATAATTTATTCAATGCTGCTTTTTTCTGCTCAAATCCAAAAAAATACTATTCTTTAGGGTTCCGTAGCCGAATGGCAAAAAACGAAACCCTTACAGTTTCGACATGTCTGTCCGTCTGTCTGTCTGTCTGTCCGTCCGTTCGTATGTCACAGCCATTTTATTCCGAAACTATTAGGACTATACATGTAAAACTTAGTAGGTAGATGTATTCTGTGAACCGCTTTCCGATTTTAAGAGGAAATTTAAAAAAATATTTAAAATAAAGGGGGCTCCCCATACATGGAACTGAAACTGAAAATATTTTTTTTTTTCATGAAACCTATACGTGTGTGGTATCTATAGACAGGTCTTTGAAAATGACATTATGGTTTCTAAAATGACTTTTTCATAAAGTTAATCGTTTAAAAGATATACGCTTCCAAAGTGGTAAAATGAGTGTCCTCCCCCTCTAACTTCTATAATAATGAAGTGAAAAATCTAAAAAAACTTAATGTAAACTTTCAACCAAAATTGGTTTGAACGAGATCGAGTCAGCAGTTTTTGAGATACAGTATATTTTCAAAAAACGCAAAAATAACTTTGTAATTCATACAAATACTATGAAAAACAAAGTTATTTGGCGTAGTTGTAAAAATTGTAAATAAGCTAGTTTTAAGAAATTTGTAAAGTTTTTGTTTTTTTTTTTTTTCAAATAAATATATTAAGTATGTTATATTTATTATAGTTACTACGGAACCCTTCATGGGCGAGTCCGACTCGGGACGCATTTACGTTTTCTCGCAAATATCAATGTTTTTCTGGTCCCATTTTGATACATAAGGAGTTAAAATTTTGACAATGTTATGGTATTAATTTCAAGATAATTTATTCATCTTCACATTGGATGCATTATAATTGCACAGTCCTATACATCTTTTTCACACAAATACGTTTTTATCGCCGCAATAATCGTAGAAAATTACAAAAAATGGGGTCTGAATTCGTACCTGTAAGCCAAATCTGGAGCATATTCCTAACTTCAAAATAACAAGAAACTATAGCCTATGTATTTATCTATACGTTAAGCTAATTATTTTGAACATACATAAAAAACTTTATGATTTATGAGAAAAATAAAATCGGTCTCAAATTTCTTCATACATTTTTCTACCGAACGCACGGCTCCGACCGTCATTCTGCGCTCAGACGCGCTCGTGAACGCAGGGGTGTATCGCTTTCCTCGAAAAAATAAATACGTCGAAACCTATAATAAAGACAGTGGCGTCTTGTATACTGTGACTAGAATACGTTGATACTTTTTCGTACCGAAACAAAAGTAAGAACGAGAACCATACTTATTTTTAGGATTGGATGGATATTGGTTACTGAACCTAGCATGAAACAACAATTTTTTTTAACCGACTTCAAATAAGGAGGTTTCGCAATTCGACTGTATAAATGTTTTTTTTTTTTCATTAAGTTTCTTAAAGTACTACAAATTAAGGAAGGTCTAGAGTTGATCTGATGATGGAGCCTTTCATCAGATTGACTCCTGACAGTCGAGGGAACTCCTCAACGATTTACAGCAGTAACCTTTTGTTTGTGCTTGATTAATTTGAATTGACCAGAACTTTACACCTAGATAGTTTGTGACTGTCATTAGAGGTCTGATGATGAAGACGAAGGACAGTTAAGGGAACTCCTCAACGGTTTACAGTAGCTACCTTGTGTTTGGACTTAATTCATTTATATTGATGAGAACTTTGCACCCATATGGGTTATAAGTGCCATTACAGGTCTGATGATGGAGACCATAGACAGTCGAGGGAATTCCTCAACGATATACAACAGTTACCTTTTGTTGGGCTTACTTCATATGGTTCAATATGCCAAAATGTTCAGTTCGTACAAAAACTAAAAAAATTGGCCAAGTGTGAGTCAGACTCGCCCATGAAGGGTTCCGTAGTAACTATAATAATATAATATAATATGTATTATTATTTGACGAATAAAAAAACCCTTAAAAATTTCTTTAAACTTGTTTATTTACATTATTACAACTATGCTAAATAACTTTGTTTTTCATAGTGTTTGTATGAATTACAAAGTTATATTTACGGTTTTAGAAAATATGATGTATCTCAAAAACTGCTGACCCGATTTCATTCAAACCAATTATGGGTGAAAGTTTACACTAAGATCTACAGACACATATTTATTTAGATTTGTCACTCCATTATTATAGAAGTTAGAGGGGGGGGGGGGCACACATTTTACCACTTTGGAAACTTATATCTTTTAAAGGATTGACTTTATGAAAAAGTGGTTTTAGAAATCCATATATCATTTTTAAAGGCCTGTCTATAGATACCACACATGCATAGGTTTCATGAAAAAAATATTTTCAGTTCTAGTTCCATGTATGGGGACCCCCCTTTTTTAAATATTTTTTTCTTAAAATCGGAAAGCGGTTCACAGAATACATCTACCTACTTAGTTTCACATGTATAGTCTTAATAGTTTCGGAATAAAATGGCTGTGACATACGGACGGACGGACAGACAGACAGACAGACAGACAGACAGACAGACGGACAGACATATCGAAACTATAAGGGTTCCGTTTTTTGCCATTCGGCTACGGAACCCTAAACATTATTATTAGCAGAGCATACTGGTGAAAAGTTGCCCGATGTGGTTCATAAGATATTAACCGACCAAATGGGCTTGTCTGAGATTAAAAAACACAATATCCATGTCTGCCATCGATTGGGATCTACACAGGGCAAAGCTCGGCCTATATTGGTCAGATTATATACCACTGAGCACCGTCACTTGATATGGGAGAATAAAAAGTCCTTGAAAGGTTCAGGAATAACTCTTTCTGAATTCTTGACACAAACTAGGCATCGTACCTTCATAGATGCACGCAAACACTTTGGAATTCAGAGTTGCTGGTCGGCGGAGGGCAGGATAGTGATCATCACACCTGATACTAAACGTCACAAGATTGAAACTCCGAGAGAACTTCGTGCACTGGTTTTGCAATTCCCAAATACTTCCTGTGACTCTGGAAAGGCTGAAAGAACTTTAAAACATGTTTCTACGAAGAGTGTTAAGGCAAAGAAGGGCGCGCCGGCAACGCGGCGTGACTAACTTAGTTATTTTTCTGACCCGACAGTAAGTAGCATCTTAATTTTGTCGGAGTGTATGATTCCAGTTATATGTCGGTAGTTAAAGCATTTTGCACTTTTTGAATCACCTTCATAGTGATTTTAAATAAAATGTCAGTGTAGTATTTACGTTTTCCTGTTTGTATATATGTCAATGACAATATGTCATATCTAGCTTAAACTGTCATTGTCAATTTGACGTTACTTGTGACTAGAATAGTTTCGTTCCGTAATTGCATTGTATGTTTTCGTGAATATTTTAATGTTATTGTTTAATGTCGTAAAAAATTATTCGTTACTTTGTGTTTGATCTTTAGTATTTTATGTTTGTGGTATTGTCATTAATTGTTAATTTCCTCCAACATATCAGCGAGTTAGGGTAGTTAAACTCAAAGCAAAAACTAAAAAGTATTTAGTGTTAACTTATTTATTTTTATTTTATTTATATATATATATATTTATTTTACTTTGTATTTATCTATGGATGATCTAACAGACTTAAATGATAGCTTTTTCTCTTGTTCTTCTTCAACTTGCAGTTTTATTAGCGCGGAAAGTGAGACACCGGTTCACACTTTGCATGATAATATTTCCTCTACTTTTTCTAAATACCCCAAAAATTTTCATATAGCGCATATTAATGCTCAGAGTGTTCCTGGTCACTACTCCGATCTTCTGGCATCCTTTAGCAGTGCTCATCTAGATGCACTTCTAATTTCTGAAACTTTTCTTAAGCCTTCTCTTCCTTCTACGCACTATTCACTTCCTGGTTTTGTTCTGGTCAGAAATGACAGAACCGGCAAGGGTGGTGGTGGTGTTGCCATATACATACGTGCTGATATACCACACAAAATTGTTAGCTCGTCTCCATCCCAGTACTCTGGCTCGGCTGAATTTTTATTCCTTGAGATTACTTTAAATCATACCAAAGTTCTACTCGCGGTATTCTACTCCCCTAATTTACACATTAACTACTTTGACTCCTTAGAATCATCTCTTAATGAACTTTGCCCCGCGTACGAGCACGTTATTCTAATGGGTGACTTTAATACATGCTTACTTAAAGATGACGCTCGTTCTCGCAAACTTCGTACTCTCTTATCCTCCTTTAATCTTGAAATTTTACCTCTATCTGCGACCCATAATTTTCCTAACTGCACGCCTTCTCTATTGGACCTAATGATTGTCTCTTCACCTAGCAAAGTTGCTGAGTTTGGGCAGCTCACTGCAACCTTTTCTTATCACGACCTCATCTTTCTTTCCTATCGTATCCGATCTCCCAAACCTAAACCTCGCTTCTGCTATTTACGTAATTACAATGGCCTAGATCTTGTTGAGTTAGCAAGTGATGCAAGTGATATCGACTGGACCTCCGTAGTCGAAAGCTCCAGTATTGACGAGAAAGTCAGCTATTTCAATTCCGAGCTATTGGGTCTTTATGACAAACATGCGCCGCGTCGGCGAATTAAAGTAAAGCATAATCCTGCTCCTTGGATTACTGCTGAAATCAAAGATGCTATTACTCGTAAGGATAAAGCGAAGAGTAGGTATAGACGTAGATCCACGGAGCAGAATTTTGATCACTTTAAAGCTATGCGTAATCGCTGCAATCGTATGTGTCGAGATGCTAAAAGACGCTATTTCCACGAATCTCTTATTGATCGAAAGTCCTCTGATGTCTGGAAATTTCTAAAGTCAGTTGGCATCGGCAAATCACCCTCTAATACTTGTGCAGATGTTGACATATGTGCTCTTAATAAACACTTTTCTCTTCCTCCTGTTTCTCTTGAACCTAATGTCAAAATTTCAACTTTGCAAGAGCTCACTGATTTGCCTTTACCAAATTGCTCAACTTTTAATTTGACTTCTGTTTCTGAAGATGATGTTAAAAAATCTCTACTTTCTATTTCCTCTTCGGCTGTTGGTCATGACAATGTGTGTTCGAGGATGATAATACCTATTCTACCTCAATTGCTCCCCATTCTAACACACATTGCTAACTATTCCTTATTTTCTGGCTCATTTCCTAGTGCCTGGAAACAGGCACATATAATACCTGTTCCCAAAATAAACAATCCATCGACCTTGTCTCACTTCAGACCCATCTCCATTTTACCTTTCCTTTCTAAAGTTCTCGAACATATTGTTCATGGCCAAGTTTCTAGATACCTTACAGCACACAACCTAATTTCCCCTTTCCAATCTGGATTTCGTACTGGTCACAGCACAGTAACTGCACTTCTGAAAGTCACCGACGATATCCGCTGGGCTATGGACAATAAATCACTCACCGTATTAGTCCTACTTGACTTCAGTTGTGCGTTCAACTCAGTGGATTTTGACATACTTCTTGGAGTCCTTCGTTCATTTAACTTTTCTCCTTCTGCACTATCCTGGTTTGACTCTTATCTTCGGGGTCGCTCTCAGTGTGTCCACCTTGATGAAAAATTTTCTGATTGGTGTGATCTCACTGCTGGTGTGCCTCAGGGTGGCGTTCTTTCTCCTCTTCTTTTCTCTATCTTTATTAATACAGTTACTCAGATTATCACCTCGCACTTCCATCTCTATGCAGACGATTTGCAGCTCTACCGACACTTCTTGCTGGCTGACGCGGACTCGGCGATTAGTGCCATGAATTGTGACTTGGAGAATATTAGTCAGTGGGCTAAATCATACGGATTACAGATTAATCCCTCCAAGTCCCAGGCTATGATCTTGGGTAGTCGATACTATCGATCTGCACTTGACACTTCCTCTTTGAGGTCATTATCCCTTAACAGCTCGGTCATTGCGTACACGGATCTGGCAAAGAATCTCGGTGTATTACTTGACAGCAATCTTTCTTGGCGAGCACAAGTAAGTGAGGTTAGTCGAAAGGTGCACTTTTCCTTCCACTCTTTAAAATCCCTTCAAAGCTTCTTGCCTTTCAAAACTAAAATCTCTTTAGCTCAAACTTTAATCCAGCCGATTATTGATTATGCCGATGCCTGCTATTTGGATGCCACTGAGGAGCTCTTATGTAAGCTTGAGCGCTTGCAAAACTTGTGTATTCGCTTTGTTTTTGGTCTGAGGAAATACGATCATGTCTCTCAGTTTCGCAAGGATCTCAAGTGGCTCCCTATCCGTCTTCGCAGGAACACTCGAATATTATTCCTTCTGTACAACATCCTATTCAACCCTGCATATCCTAACTACCTGCGTGATCGTTTTTCATTCACTTGTCCTACTGATGCACTTTGTAGATCCCACCTTAAACTCCATCTCAATTTCCCAGCCCATAAAACCCGTTTCTATTCCCACTCCTTCTCCTTTCATGCAGTACGACTGTGGAACTCACTTCCCGCTAAAATCCGGGAAGCTAAATCCATTAATATTTTCAAAAAGCTGGTCAAAGATCATTACCTATCCAACATCCCGTAATTTTATATATTTATTATAGGTATATATTTTTATAGCATTAATATAAATATGTATTTTAATTCTATGTATGTATATATTTGTTTATTATATCATTATAGTTTAATTGTATAGCTAAGTATGTTTTATTTATCATAACTAGTATTTATACACACTGTGTCTATCATCTCCTCTTGAACTCTCCTGTCGCAGGTCTGCTGGAAGAATTTTCTTGGGAAATAAGCAGCACCTTTGTGCTCTTTTGTCTGTATTTAATTTTTTTTTGTAAGTGTCATGTGTGTACATAAATAAATAAATAAATAAACATTGGCCAAGTGCGAGTCAGACTCGCTCATAAAGCGTTCCGTAGTAACTATGGCAAATAACTTTGTTTTTCATAGTGTTTGTATTAATTACAAAGTTTTATTTGCGGTTTTAGAAAATATGCTGTATCTCAAAAACCGCCAACCCGATCTCGTTCAAACCAATTTTGGTTGAAAGTTTACATTAAGGATCATAGCATATATTTTTTATATAATTTTTGACTCCATTATTATAGAAGTAAGAGGGGGGGACACATTTTACCACTTTGGAAGTGTATATCTTTTAAACGATTAACTTTATGAAAAAGGGCTTTTAGAAACCCGTATGCCATTTTTAAAGACCTCTATTAATACCACACACGCATAAGATTCATGAAAAAATATATATTATCAGTTTCAGTTCCATGTGGGGTACATGGAACTGAAACTGAAAATATTTTTTTTATATTTTTTTAGTATATTTTTACTTTATTCTTAAAATCGGAAAGCGGTTCACAGAATACATCTACCTACCAAGTTTCACATGTATCATTCTAATAGTTTCGGAATATAAAAACTTTTACCAAAAAAATTAAACCGACTTCCAAAAAACACTGCAAAGAGAAATATAACTTTAATTTCGGTAGGTAGACGGTGTCCGACTTCCGAAATTAGTTAGAAAGTAGACAAAATATTGCTTTTCCCAATGCTGGGCCGTTGATTGTTGAGGAGTTCTCCTGGTACTTCACCATCAGCTTCACTTCATCATATGCATTGTGACGGGCATATTGTGCTTAATAACCATATTCAAGTAATCGAAGCGGAACCCATGAAATACTTCTTATTCATACTTATATATTGAGTAGTTCCAATGGCCATCTGTGGTCTTCATCATCAGATCCACTTCACAAATGGTGCTTTTCAAATGCAACTACACAAGTTACTATAAAAAATACTCAATTCACTGTAGGTGTGCCTATAATATTTGAAGAGTTTCCTCGATTACTCCAAGATCCCATTGTCAGCTCCTGACTTGGTGACAATGGGACCAATTTCAAACAAAAAAAGAATTTTCCAAATTGGTTCAGCCGTCTTCGAGTAATCGGTGATCAAACATTAAAAAAAATATACGCGTCGAATTGATAACCTCCTCCGTTTTTTTCGTCGGTTGAAAATGGCTGTGACATACAGACGGATGGACAAACAGACAGACAGACAGGCATGACGAAACTTTTCTTTATTTCTTATTAATTTTTATACCACATATGAGTATTTTATTTCCAAAGTCCCCTAATACTCCTAATAGGTCGTCAAACACATTAATAAACTAACATCTAATCAATAAGCATGTAACCCTTTGTAAACAATAAGTTACAACTTATTATGATCAAACAATATTAAAGAAAATATAATATTACCTTCAAGTATCAATATTAGTTAAGTAATGTATAAAATCGGGCGAACAATGGTTTGTAAGTGTGTGTGCGCGCAATGTTGTTGTGTTGCTACTAGAATACCTAAAATTGAGCGAGTGATAAACGTAAATGCGTCCTTAAGTCCCTTTCATTATGAGACTGCGATATGTTGGGGTAGGTTTCCAGTCTAACCAGAAGCAGCTGAGTATTAGTGTTTTACATGGAGCGACTGACTATCTGACCTCCACAACCCAGTAACTGGGTAACACGATACCCATTGGCTAGACCAGTGTCAGATTTTCTGGCTTCTGACTACCCGTAACGACTGTCAAAGATGTTCAAATGACAGCCGGGACCAAAGGTTTAACGTGCTTTCCGAGGCACAAGGGTATCACACCGCCAAGTTCCAAACTCCAGGCTACTACTGATAATTTCCTTAAGCCTGCAATACATGTTGGCCGAGCGTTGTCGAGTGAAGGCCAATACCAACATATAGACGGCATATTCGCCTTGTCTTGCTATCGCTTGGTGTCACTTGCCTAGTTGGCCGAGTGAAGGCCAGCGCCATCGTGTATAGAGCTCATTTGGTGCAACTTGTCTTCGCTCGCCGTTGCTCGTGATCACTTGCCTCTCTTCGGATCGGTGTCGGTTTTTGGTCACAAATCAAAGGCGCTCGCCTGCGCTCGGCCAACGTGTGGGCAGCTCTACAGACCCTCTTCTACATTGGTCGTCTGCATTGGCGTTCGACGAACTTGTCGAACGTGTGGACATTATTTCTTGCCTTGTGCCATTTGCCAACGCTCGGCCAACATGTATTGCAGGCTTTACAGAAAAACCTAATAGCACTTTTTCCACGACCCAGGAATCGAACTCGAGACCTCTTGTTCAGAAATCACGCTTGCAACCACTTAACCAATGAGGCAGTATAAGGTGGTACTTTAGGATAACTTGTTTTAATAATCATATCATCCAATTTAACGACGTATAATGGCTGACGACTAAACGTGTTTTGATCAAATCTCGCTCACCTTGCGACATTGGACCAAATCTTGTATCGGTATATCCAACTTACATTAAACATCTCGTACCTATTATATAGGTGTACACTGGCCAATATATAATCTTCTTTTTTTATTGCCACTACATTACCACTTCGTTCGCGTGGGACGGTTTTCCCGCGTAAATCCCAATCCCGTGGGAAACCCGGGATAAAAAGTAGCCTATGTTTTATTCCAGGATGTAAACTGTCTATGTGCCAAATTTCATTCAGATCCGTTCAGTAGTTTTTGCGTGAAAGAGTAACAAACAAATATTTCACAATATTAGTAAGATTAGTTGTCGCGCTGGGCTTTGTTTGCTCGCGTGGGCTTTAACACGATATGAATATAACCCTTTGTAGTCAATTAAACAGTAGCCTATAACCTTCGGGCACGCCGCAATTGCGGCGGTAAGACCCCTCTTTGAGGAGTGGCTAGATCGGCGTCACGGCGTCCTGACCTACCGCATGACGCAGGTCCTCACCTGACACGGAAGTTTCGGGAGGTACCTGTGTCTGATGGGAAAGGAGGAAACGCCTGGGTGTCACCAATGCGAGGGTCGCCCTGAGGACACCGTAGAGCACACGGTGCAAGACTGCCCCGCCTGGGCAGAGCACCGACGTGTCCTCACGGCGACAATAGGCGGAGACCTCTCGCGCCCGGCCTTGGTCGAGGCCATGCTGCGGGGCGAGAGGGAGTGGGAAGCGGTCGCCTCCTTCTGCGAAGCAGTCATGCTTCCGAAGGAGGAGGCGGGCCGCGTGAGGGAGAGGATGGCGTCCTCCCTCCAGCCCAGCCGCAGTGGTAGACGCCCACGGCGTCGGACGTCGGCCGACGATCTCCGGCCACCGTAGGCGCGGGCATGCGGACAGCGAGTAAAGGGCAACTCGCTGCCCGACCATGGACCATGCCCGGGTCGACGGCGCGTCGTGTTCCACGCGCGCCTCAAAGAGCGTCAGCAACATGACGAGGCCCCCTCTGCAGAGGGCCGAAGCCCGCCGGGGTCGTGGGACTCATCCCGTTACCGTGGCCCCGGTATGTAAAGGGTTATTGAAGGAACACCGTGGATTTTAGTCAGTAAAAGTCTGACAGTCCCTCCCACCCTGCCCGGAGTGGGAGGACTTATTTGATAATTTTACCACGTTAAAAAAAAAAAAAAGCCTATAACCTTCCTCAAGCTTCAAGCTACTTCAATACCAATTTTCATCCGTCAATTACATCAGTAATTTCGAAGATTAGCGCGTTTAAACCATCAAACTTCTCCGCTTTATAATAGTACTAGCTTCTACCCGCGACTTCGTACGCGTGGGAAGGTTTTCCGCGCAAATCCCGATCCCGTGGGAATTGCGGGATAAAAAGTAGCCAATGTGTTATTCCAGGCTGCCAACTATATACTTACCAAATTTTATTCAGATCCGTTCAGTAGTTTTTGCGTGAAAGAGTAACAAACATCCATCCATCCTCACAAACTTTCGCATTTATAATATTAGTAGGAATTAGTAGGAAGTAGGATTAGTAGGATGTGCCCGCGTTTGACCATCATCTCAATCATGATGCTTTGTAGGGCTTTTACCGAGTGTTTTTTTCCATTATTACTAAATGTCCAAAATCCTCCAATCCGCACTGGACCCGGGTGGTGTATTACGGCCCATTACTTCTCATAGAGGAGAGGCCTGTGTCCCATTAGGATAAACTTGCTTAATTCGTACTTGCGCCTAACTCGTACCTCGCTTATATCTCGGCTTGGGTAACAGTTAGCAGCACCTCCTGTGGTTAAATATGATTTTAACAGCCATATTGCTGGGTAGCAAAAAACACCTGTTACTCTGCTTTAGACAATAATATTGAAAAAGTAAGTTTTGTCTAACTTTTTTTAAATTGTTTTGCATATTTCATAAGAACTGCCTTCAAAGTATTTCATTCGTACCTAACTTGTTTTAACATTTATGTCGTACTTATTGTATAATTGTGAAACTATTTGACGCAGTAAAACCAGCATGTTGGTTGTCATTATTTTTTGCTGAAAATTTGAAATTCGTTGTGCAATTGTGCCTATTTCGTACTCGAAGCAAGATCTTAAAACGTACCGGTACGATTTAAGAAGACGATACGAAAATTATTTATATAACTTCGTACCAAGTTACTGTTCCAATTAACTTATTATTATTTATTTATTTATAAATAATTATCTGTTTTAGGACAAAATTTATAAAAAAGGAAATATAATGATGGAGACTTAAAATTTTATGAAGTTTGTCGAGGATATAACATACCTAAACCAACATTTAGACGACATTTAAAAGGACTAAACAAATACCAAAGAATAGGTCGTCCAAAAGATTTGACTGTTGAAATGGAAACAGAACCTGTCAGACATGTTTTATTGTTATACCAATAACAAAACACTAATGCGATGACTGCCAAGAATTAGCGAAGACCATCCACCGAATGTTTGAGAACTAATTAACATTATTTAATCATTTAATTATAAATATTGTGATTATTAAGACTAAACCAATGATAGGATCTCAAAGTACGATTTAAGATAAATAATTCTAAATCGTACTTTTTTAGTTTTTTTAAATTGTTTATTTCTCAGAAGTTTGTAAGATTTTTGTTATTTCATGTTATAATAATAATAAAATATTAACCAATAATTATATTTAGTAAGTTCTGGAAAGCCACAGGTAAGCTGGATACTAAGCCTGGGCTGCCGGTGAGCGTCGGTGGAATGAATGAACCAAAGCAAATTGCAAATATGTTCATGGAACATTTTAAAATGCGATCTCCCCTTGGGCCCTCAGGTACGATAGCCAGTGCTGAGTCCTTCCGTGAGGGAGTGGAACTGGTAATGTTTTTCTCGACGAAACAGGTTGGGGCGGTAGTTAAAAACATGAGTAGAGGTAAATCACTCGGACACGATGGGCTCAGCATCGAGCATTTTAAGTATGCTGGTAGTCACCTGCCGAGGGTCCTCTCTCTGTTTTATTCAATGTGCATTAGTCACTCGTACCTACCAGCAGAGCTAATGAGAACGATTGTGGTACCGATTGTCAAAAACAGGACAGGGGATATCTCGGACAAGGGAAACTACCGGCCAATCTCTCTTGCAACTATCATTGCTAAAATATTGGACAGTATGCTTGATTCGTGCTTGGAAAAACATCTGGACCTGCACGACTCACAGTTTGGGTTTCAACATGGGCTGTCCACTGAAAGTGCAATCCTAAGTCTCAAGAATACTGTCCAATATTATACAGATCGTAAAACGCCGGTGTATGCCTGTTTCCTGGATTTTTCCAGGGCCTTTGACTTTGTGTCATATGATGTGCTCTGGAGGAAGTTGGGGGACAGGAATGTACTGGCGGAAGTTCTTAAGGTTCTGCAATTTTGGTATACTAACCAAACAAATCAGGTGAAGTGGTCCAACATTCTCTCTGAGGCTTATGGGTTGGAGTGCGGGGTGAGGCAGGGGGGGTTGACCTCACCCAGGCTCTTCAACCTTTATGTGAATGACCTCATAGTCGAGCTCAGCAGTATGCGTGTGGGCTGTCAATATTAACAGCATCAGCTATGCAGACGACATGGTGCTGCTGGGCCCGACTGCAGGTTCTATTGGAGAGATGTTGAAAGTTTGTGAGGACTACGCGGCTAGGCATGGGCTCGTGTATAACGTGAAAAAATGTGAGTACATGGTCTTTGGGGTCGCCGGTAAGTATACAGATTATTCACCTAACTTTACCCTAAATGGCTTGAGCATAAGAAGAGTAAAACAATTCAAATATCTGGGACATATGCTTACCGACGACCTGAAAGACAATGTGGATATTGAGAGGGGGCGCAGGGCTTTGGCGGTCCGCGGTAATATGTTGGCTCGTAGATTCGCCCGCTGTACGGACCAGGTAAAAATAACGCTTTTCAAAGCGCATTGTCAGGGTCTATACACGGTGGTCTGTGGATCAACTACACCAAAAGGTCGCTAGATGTCCTGCGCGTCCAGTACAACAATGTGTTTAGAATGCTCTTGAGACTGCCCCGGTTCTGTAGTGCGTCAGAGATGTTTACGCAGAACTATACTGATGGCTTCCACGCAGTTGTGCGGAAGAAAATAGCGTCTGTGGCTGTTAGAACCCGGGCCGGGGGCAACAGCATTCTAAAAACAGTGACTGAGAATGTGTTTTCCCCTTTTATGAAACATTTTGTGGAGAAGATGACCGGTTGAGGAACTGGTTTCGTCTTCTTTACAAAGTGACTCATACCCATATAATACCCAAAATGTTTTCCTAATTTATGTATATACTAACACTAGGTATAAGGTACTTTACTAACACTACGGATCTCTGTTATCTGATTATTTGAAATAAATGAAATTAATTAATTAATTAATTAGTATAAGTATTTTTCATAAAAAATAATAAGTTCTCATTAATTTCCAAAATATTAGTGGGTACGAATTACGCAAGTTTCCCGTACCTCGTTAACTATGCTAGTTCAAGTCAAATAGGTATAAAAATATCGTCATTTCGGGAAAGGTCAATATGGGAGCGTTCCCGGAAGATTTACATTTTTCAAATTCAAATCCATTTATTTGCTTTAATTACTTTCAATATGTATAATTTATACCTACCTCATTTCCATGAAGACACGTGTTTTTTTTTAATACCAATACTAACTACTAGCCTAGAAGGTTCATTTGTGTGGAAATTTCGTCTATTTTCCGGGGATAAATAAGAGCCTAGATGCGTAATTGTTAGATTGTAAACCAGTTATTTATTTATTATATAAGTACTTTATTGTACACCTTACTTGATTATTTATTGGCATGAATGAATGGTTGTGCCTACTTTATAAAATCATGTTTCCATCGTGTATATTGCCTAGTATTTATATGCCCAATAATATTAATTTATTTCCTTAGATTTTATTTTAATTGTTTCCTACTTCAAACAACAGTTACAAAAACGCGTTTTTTGTGTATAAAAAGCTCGGTGCCCCGTTAAGACCGCCTTAGACTTTTGGTGGTGCATAAAATTTTAATAAATTAATTAATTTCAGTTATTATTTTTGGTGCATCTTTTGTAGTTGTATATGTAATGTATACTATATGTTATGATTATGTTTCTTCCAAACCCCTGAAACTATTTTGGGTGATTGAGATACAAACGGCCAAATTACTTGAGCCATCAAAGTAAAACTGCGGTTATTATAAGTTTGACAACACGGTTAGTGCAGCGCAGCGGGCTGAGCGATTGACTACTGAGTTGTGTGGCGCGGGTTCGATTTCCGCATCGGACAAATAATTGCTCCGGCTCTGGGTGTATGTTAAAATGTACCCAAGATACAGGAATAATTTATAGTATGGGTCAAAGTTAAAAAAAGTAATTTTAAATAAAATTATCAGGAAACGGACGTGGATATGGCGAAACTACAAACAAAAGGTTACGTTACGTGTTGCGGAACCCTAAAAAGTTCAAGTACTTCCCAATGACATTTACGTTTCCTGATTATATCACTTCCATTTAATGTCATTAAACAAAATGAACGAATTATTTATTTAGTTACATATTATAAACAATGGCCCAAATCAAACGTAACTCGTTAGAACCTTGATCTACTATAAATTTAGATTCACAAATGAACTTCATAAGTCAGTTGTACATCAGTTTCGGTAATAAATACTAGTTGGCACATGTTTATTGAGCTCATCGATCTTATTATTAATTGAAATAAAATATTAATAATAATTGTATTTGGAAGTGCAGATTTTAAATTAATTAAAATTAAGTGAAATCATAATAAATGAAAGTAAAAAATGTTTAAACAAACCAAAATGTGACAGTCTCGTTCATCCTGGCAACATATGAATTAGTGATAAAAAAAAGAAAGTGGCATTCCAATAAAAAATCGTGAATCTTATTTTGAAATGTTCGATTTTAGAATAGATGAAGAGATCTTTATGGCGCTCGACGAATGGTTCTCAAATTTGGAACGCTACGTCATCGATAACAGACTTTGTTCGATATTCAAATATTAGTTAACGATTGAAAAAAATAGTGTTGCATACGTTTGAAATAATGTTTATAGTTTTATTTTATTATACTTTATTTGTGTTATTTTGTATTCATCAAAGTGCATTAAAAATAAGAAAGACTTTGAAAACAGCAAACCCGTAAATAAAATTAAACTTAACAAGTATCATTGACCGAATGTTATCGATTTAAAGATTTATAATTTGTTCTAAAAGAACATTTCACTTAGCGAATAAATATATAATTAAGGTAGGTTTAGTCCAGTAGCTAACAGTATTTTTACTTAGAGTACCTAGGTAGGTATGTTGTCGACATTATTGTGCGTAACATTAATTTTTTTGTTATCTTAATAGGATAGTGTTGTTAATGACATACTGTTTGAGTTTTTCTTTAAATATATTAAAAAAATGATGTCCGTCGGTAAATTGTTATAAAGTTGGATGCCTTCGTACATTATGTTCCTCCTGCCATATTGCGTTCGGGGTGGCCGCGTCTTTAACTGGTTAGGGTTTCTTTGACCGTATTTTTATGTTTTTGTGTTGAAGGATAACTGTGTGTGTATGGTATTCTTTTAGTTAAATCGAAGGCAAAAAGGGATATATATTCAGTTTTAAATTAACAAAAAACCTTTATAAGGATAACCTCTTGAAAACCAACAAATAGGTATTAAATATTAAACGTACAATATCTGTTACATTAACAATAAGCCATGAGCACAAAGGCTCCAAGAGTTACTTACCACATTGGATGCCTACAATCCGCCGACAGTCTATTTATAATATTGATTTGGTTTGTGGACACCGAAAGGATTAAATCCGAAAATGACACGATTTTTTTAAATTATTTATGTATATATATGTACATACTTGTAATAAGACTTTTACTTTGAATACATTATCTACTTAGTTTATTTTTTATGCACCTGCCATGTTACCTCTTCATCATCCATGGTTGACTGGCAGAGAATGCCTATGGAATTAAGTCCGCCTTTATACATTTTGTGTTGCATAAAATTTTAATAAATAAAAATATCTTAAATTTTCTGCACTTCTTTAAACTTACACCTTACACAAAAAAAAAATGAAAATTTAAACAAAAGACATTCAGTTACAGAAAATAATATAAATATAATAATATTCCAAGACCAAAGTCATTTACTATATTATCTCGAAAGCGGTAAAAGTATCTCAATAAAGGAAAAGCAATAACTAATTGTCGATCAACTAACAAACAATACAAAAGAAGTCCAACACAACGCGGTGACGCTAAATACGTCAATTAATTACGATTTGACAGCTGTGCCAAGAAAATAACCATGTCGACTTCAGTGTTCATCCCACTGGCTCGTCAAGCGGCCGTGTGCTATGCTAGTTTCTCCGACGTACAATTTTGGTTCGGAGCCGTTCTCGTAATCGTCGCGTGTGAAATGGACCTAATATGTTTTCACATACTAAACGCCATGCATATAAATGAACTGAACTAAGTGCGACAAGTTGAAAACTATAGTGAACAACAAAATGACAACTAAGATTTGAATAAAGAACAAGTGGTAGTTTAAAACATAAATGAACTGAACTAAGAGCGAGAAAAGAGGTCGAAAACTACATTGAATAAAAAAATGGCATCCAAGATTTGAATAAAGAACAAGTGTTCATTTTAAAACAAATACAGGACCTTGATTGCGTTTCGGGATTTCTCCATTCATTCGCTGGCATGTTTTGAAAATAGAACGTCAGTTTTGTGCCAACGTTTTAAGCGTGGCAACGTTTGCGGCAGTGTAAACAGAAAACATATGATTCGCGCGCATTATCAAATACAATTTGACAGATTTGCGAACGAAAAACTATTTGGTGTATCCATTTTTATTTTTGGGCGTTGAAAATGTGAATACAGATCAAGGAAAACTAATAGTGGACTTTGCTGAAGCGAAAATAATTTGAAGACAGAGTTAAATAAAACAGCAGAAAAACACCAAAATCAAAAACTAGTGCTGTTTTCTTGCGAAATTCATAAGCAACTGTATTGGAGACACTTTCTCATTTTCTGATTAGGAATGCGCTTAAGAATGTGGCTGTGACAAGCTGTTTGAAATTAAATCTAAATAATTCAAAACGCTCTTAAAATTAAGACTAATGACATTTTAATAGACAGTGACCTGATAAACAAGAAAATGATTATATAGTGAAGTACATGTTGGAATTAATTTAAATTGAGGAACATTAAATCGTAAGTACCTTACATATTAATTTATCTTTTTAAGATCAATTTAATATGGCATGTGTTTTTTATCGCCCATTGTAATTTTGAATATAGGTACTATTAATCGCATGTCATCGGTGACCTTCCTGATCTGAAACTTCTAATGAGCAGTAAGTCTACTTAGCAAAATGCCCATGTACAAGATTTTATTTCGGGGGAATATCATTCAATGTCTCCTGCTGCTCTAGGTAGAGTGGAAGGGAGTGTCAGATTTCAACTGACTAAAAACCCTGTGTGTTAACCTTCAGTTGCCTTTGCCGTCTGGGGCCGCGATATCTTGTTAGAATATTCTCGCAATCCCTGGCCAGTGTTGCCAACTGCTATTGTAAGAAATGCGCTAAACAAACCCTAAAACGCGCTAATGTGCTAAAAGAGCACCAAATAAACAAAATCAATCAAAATTTTAAAAATAAGTTTTTATTGAGAATAATTAAGTTGTTATTAAAAAATTAGATCGTCGTCCAAATCAGAGTTGGAATCATAGTATATAGAATCAATTCACCGTTGCTGTGGTGGCTGTTTGAGAAGTTGAGGGACCGGACGTTCTTGTCTCTCCACGGAAACAGCTATGCTATCTTTGAGTGTTTCTCATAGATATATGTAGGATTCCGAAATTCTATATCTATGGTGTTTCTAGTTGAATTCGGATACTCGACACGCATTTCCATAGATAATTAATTCAAGGTGCGTTCTGAAATTTAAATGTGTTTCAGAACGCGCCATGGTTTGATTTTGTTTTTACCAACGTGCGTGGTAAATTGCAGACTTTTAAAAATGCGCTAGTTAGGGCACTAGGCACTGTCATGGAATGTTGAGCGCTAAAACATCAACAAATGCACTAGATCTAGTGCCGAAAGCACTAAGTTGGCAACATTGTCCCCGGCACCGGTAGCATTTAAAAATGCTGTGTTGTTTGCTGTGCTAGTGTATCCAGCGATGTGGGGTTGACTGTACTCATTATTTATTTTTCTATCAATTAATTTGAATATTTTTTTTCAAGTTACAACATTTTAATTATACAACGTGTAATTTAAAGGGTATATACATACCAAGTGCACGGCTTCTTTGAATGATAACAAACGATATGCCAAGGGTTTGGTAATCCTATGTCTTCATGTGTGGAACTAATTAGAAATTTCAATACATTGAAACCAGAGACTGAATTTTTCAAATTAAGAAGATTGAAGAGATTTATCGTGTTATAGGCAAGTGACGTGGAAAGTTATTGACCCTCGTAGTGCTGTGACACGTTTATTATGATTGATATTCAAGAAACATATGAAACCGATAATTTCGTATCAATTCTTTGAGTCACTTATTTTGTGCTGAAACTGGGCATAGAGACTCTATACCAGATGTTGTCTTCAGCCCTTTTGGATTGATATGGGGTTTCCGTTACACGTTGTATACACAACTAAACCTAATATATATATTTTTTTAAATGCCCATTGTAACCTTTTAGTTTTTAAGTCCTCATTTAATTCTGTTATGGTGTACAATAAAGAGTATATCTATCTATCTATCTATGTATCTTCCGGAAGACTGGCAACAATGCCACGCTGTATGGCAATTCTTTGGGCAAAGATTGAGCCAGCCCTCTGGTCACGGAAGGAATCGATCAGCCGGCGAGACAATTCTTTGAAAAGAAGACGCGCAAGCGGACCCCTTGACCTAAACTGCTCAAAACTGTAATTACCAGAAAGGTTACAGTTTTCTATTATATTTATATTAATTCTTATATAGTTGGAACACACTTTTACTTCGTGTAATTTGCGTAAGATGAAGATATCCGTAATGACATTGACGACTAAAATTAACACAAAAATATATATATACGCTCTCGCGTTTGACCACTATCTCCACCATATATACCATATGGTAAGTGATGATGTGGTCGAAGATGGAGCACGCTTACCTAAAAGCAACCTATTCACTCTTGACTTAAAGACCCCGGTTACAGCTATCGGGAAACACAGACTCCGGCAAGGAATTCCACTCCTTAGCCGTACGCACAATGAAGGTATTCCCAAAACGTTTAAAAGGGTAATAACGTATAAACTGCAATTTGAATTTTCAAGCTCCAACAAGCAGCAACGCTTGTCTTAGATACCGGTCCTTGGATGGGGGAACATCTTCACGTGAGATTCCTTCGTGTATTCTGCTTTTGACGTCCCGTAACGACTCTTAAAGAAATACAAATGAAACCGTGACCAATGGCTGAACGTGTTTCCGAGTCACGGGATTCACACCGCCAACTTCCAAACTTCGGGCTACTATTGAGAAACTCCTTATTGAAAAACCCAATAAAAATAATAATAGAAACCCAATTGAAATAGTACATTGTTCACCGAGAGGAGAAAGTGACTGATTACCGTCGAGGGTGTCGTTTGAAGCCCGAACCGTAGGCGAGGGCTTTAAAACACCCGAGATCGGGAATCGCACTTTCTCTCGAGTGATACATAGTGCTTTATACTACACCTACGAGGAAAATAAAAAACTAAATCTTTACTAATTGAAATTTATATTGAAATTGTTGCAGTTAGTGAAGCTTAATTTAACACTGTTTTCACAAATGGCGCCAATGGCGTCTGCAATTTTCACATGTTCTTTTTTCAAATTGTTTATCCTGCCGCCGCAGGGTCGCACTGCCAGCCCGACACCATCCAACACACAGCTAGTGGCCAGTGTCATTTTGCGAACTTAGAGATAAAAACTCACTGTAAAAACTTTTTGGCTTTTGATATTTAGGTTACCGGCGCATAGTCTTACCCAAAATTAAAAAAGAAAAACCACGTAAGAAATGGATTTTCACACACTTTTCTCTCCCGCTCAGATGCGTTTTCTCCCCGCATATTTGTTCGATATGCAATGACGTACTTTCTACCGTAAATTTGATAAAGTATTAAGGTACTTTCCAAGCAGGTGTAGTATAAAACAAATTTCATATTCGTTTTATTTTTTACGTCCCTTCATAATCACATTTTACTTTTTAACCGACTTCTGAAAAAGGAGGAGGTTCTCAATTCGTTGGTTTCTTTTTTTTTAATGTTTGTTCGGGCATAGCTCCATCGCTTGCCAACCGATTTGAAAAATTCTTTTTTTGTTGGAAAGGGTATACTTTCCAAATGGTCCCATGAAAATTTTATCGAAATAGGACAAGCCGTTTCTGAAAAATCAACAAAAGTAAAAAAAATATATTTACATTGATGATTTTTTCGTTTACTCTGCATTGTGTTTTTTGTTCGCGCGTTTTTAGTTTTTGTAGTTGAAATTTTGGCTTTTATAACTACATTAATTACAAATTGACCCACTAAAAAGCGCGAAAATAAAAACTTTTTGAAATAAAATAAAACCGACTTCCATATCAAAACACTACAAAGCCAAAAATAATTTTAATTTCGGAAGGCGGTGTGAAAAAAAAAAAGAAAATACAAAACCAATAACACCGACTACCGAAATTAAAATTATTTTTTGCTTTGTAGTGTTTTGATATGGAAGTCGGTTTTTTTTTTTGCAAAAAAGTTTTTTTATTAATTTCACACAACATTACTAAATAAATCGTTTCCATCGTTATTCGATTTTATTCCAGAATCGATTAATTTAGTTACATAACAATTTCATAGTTGTCATTATCTGACAACTCAGAAACTGTCAGTCTACAGCATCGAATTAAAAGTCCGGGTATATATAAACTTTATGTATCACAAAACGGTACAATGGTGGACTTAATGCCATAACCTATCTCTACCAGTCCATGAGTGGTGAAGAGATAGACCAAATGGCAACTAATCCGCATCGAATAAAAAATAATCACGTAAATCGGATCGTGATCGGAAATGTCGACGTAATCGCTGTACATACATTAGAAAAAACCAAACGAATTGAGAACCTGCTCCATTTTGAAGTCGGCTAAAAAGTTATAGCTAGCAGCTCTATTTGTAATATGGCTCATTTCTGACTGTATATACGATCCGTATTTTTATTGCACCTACATTCGTGCAAATAAATGATTGATTGATTGTTTAAAATATTGTAAGGTCTCATGAAGATGAGAACTTACTATATTAAGTAAATAAAAAAGTTAAAGTACAATATTAAAATGCAATGAGGCTACTTACTCCAAGTTCAAAACCCATTAGAATATCAAAAAGAGGTATTGTGCTAGCTAACGGTTGTCTAAGGGCCGG
Source organism: Tholera decimalis (assembly GCA_943138885.2). Lineage (NCBI taxonomy): Eukaryota > Metazoa > Arthropoda > Insecta > Lepidoptera > Noctuidae > Tholera > Tholera decimalis. Next base: position 10,494,251 of record OW964576.2, read on the forward strand.
CCGGCATTCAGATTGAGTTGACTGTGCAACTGCGTACGTGTCATAATCAAATTTACCGTTTATGGTTAGTGAGCCTACAAATTATCAGCTTGTAGTTTGTTCGAGCGATGCTGTTGAAACGACATTCTTGATCCGTTCTATCAATGCTAACTGCATTGAATTCATTAATCCCTTTCACTACCGGTCTCCCATACATACTGTAGGGTACCATCTTCGCTTAGTCAATATACCGTCTTATTCGTACGTTTTTTTTAAATTACTGATGGGCTCACTTTTGACCTCGATCTCGTCTGATGGTAAGCGATAGATGAGGTCTAAGATGTGACGAGCGAGCCCAGAAGATGCCTATTTACTCGTGCTTTAAAGGCTGAAAGGTCATAAGTGGCAGGGAACACAGAAGCCGGCAGAGAATTCCGCAGCTTGGCTGTGCGCACAATAAATGTGGAGGAGAAGCGCTTGGTATGACAAGACGGTATATCAACCAAGTGTGGGTGGTACCCAGCCGTGCGTCTGGTAGACCGGTAGTGAAAGGGAGATGGAAGAATCAGGTCATGGAGCTCCTGCGCACACTCCCCGAAGTACAATCTGTAGAAAACCGACAGGTAAGCAACGGTTCGCCGATGAGCCAGGCTATGAAGCTTGTCAACCAGCACCTCGTCGCCTATAAGCCTTTTAGCTCTGCGCTCGACCAAGTCCAATGCAGCAAGTTGGTACTTTGCAGAGCCATCCCACAAGTGGCTGCAATACTCCACGCAAGAACTGACCTGTGCTTTGTACTTACTAAGCGCTTCTTCTCTACATTTGCTGTGTGGAACTCTCTGCCGGCTTCTGTATTCCCTAACACATATGACCCATCTGCCTTTAAAGCAAGAGTGAACAGGCACCATCTGGATTCGTTCGTTCCATCGTAGACCACATCTATCTCTTACCATCGGCCGTGATTGATGTTAAGAGCGGGCTCATTAGTAATAATAAAAACGCGCGAACAAAAAACACAATATAGAGTAACCGAAAAGGTCATCAATGTAAATATTTTTTTAGACTTTTGTTGATTTTTCAGAAACGGCTCGTTCGATGTCGATAAAATTTTCATGGGACCATTTGGGAAGTATACCCTTTCCAACAAAAAAAGAATTTTTCAAATCGGTTGGCGAGCGACGGAGCTATGCCCGAACAAACATAAAAAAAAAAAGAAAAAACAAACAAACAAACATCCGAATTGAGAACCTCCTCCTTTTTCAGAAGTCGGTTAAAAAACAGGAAACGGTTTTACGTAACAATAAAAATCACAATGGAAGCAGTGGTGCCCCAGTGATTATAGACAGACATGAGTTATGAGTAGCAAGTTGTGGGTTCGAACCCAGGTAACTTTCACATCGTAAGGAAACCGGCATGTCTCAGGACCAAAAATCTAAAGCCTGCAACACATGTTGGCCGAGCGTTGTTGAGTGAAGGCCAATACCAACATGTAGACAGTATATTTGCCTTGTCTTGCTATCACTCGGTGTCACTTGCCTAGTTGGCCGAGTGGAGGCCAGCGCCAACGTGTATAGAGCTCATTTGGTGCAACTTGTCTTTGCTCGCCGTTGCTCGTGATCACTTGCCTCACTTCGGATCGGTGTCGGTTTTTGGTCACAAATCAAAGGCGCTCGCCTGCGCTCGGCCAACGTGTGGACAGCTCTACAGACCCTCTTCTACATTGGTCGTCTGCATTGGCGTTCGACGAACTTGTCGAACGTGTGGACATTATTTCTTGCCTTTTACCTATTTGCCAACGCTCGCGCAGGCCTACGCTCGGCCAACATGTTGTATTGCAGGCTTTAAGATATGCAACATCAACCAGCTAATAGATATTGAATATTAATTATGTTTTCTTCAAATAAAACAAAGCCTAAAGGTATGTAAGAAAACTGATGAAAACATAAAAGAATAATTTATACTGAGCTTTAAATTTTGACAAAAAATCAAACAATCGTTCTTATGTATAGATTACTCAAACACGTATAAGAAGTAGGTACCTACTTAAATAGTTTTAAAGAAGTCACGTGTTTGCATCCGAGTCCAACTCGTAATTCTCCACTCCCCAAACCATCGCAACGTGCAGAAACTGTTTACTTTGCACACACACGGTTGTCTTCTAAACATGCGCCGCACGGTGGGCTGAAAATCGGCTTTCATAGACTTAGGCATTTTATTTTGCAAGTGCGAGTTTTTTTGCCGGATATCACTTCTATTAGTTATAACAATATACAAAAATGACACCAGAATTGATTCTGCACAGAAACGAAGGAATTATAATTTTTTTACGAAAATTTTGTATGGAGCTAGTATGAAAAATCGAAATATCTCTAAAACGGCAGCGATAACAGTAATATCCTTATAGGGGGTTATAGTACTAATTATTTATGATTTTTTGACATACGTTACATAATGGTTGTAGATGCCTTTTTTTTTTAAAAAATCGTCAAAATATTTTTATTTATTTTTACATATTTAAACGTTCCTTTTAGTGTTTAAGTTGAAGAATTCAGAGCTTTAACAACTCTTATCATAAAATAGCATCACCCCTATAGACCTGAAGGACTAGACAGAGGTGTGTAGTGTCTTGTTGATCTTGTAAGATTTCCAACAATACCAAATAGTTGAATATCAGTGTCAAAGTGCCCATGCTGTCGCTTCTTTTTGAAAGATAGGGGAATGAAATTGTTAATTGATCATACCCTAAAAGTATGATTACAACATAACCGGACACATAATAATAATAATATCCTTATAGGGGATTATAGTACTAACATTATTTATTTTAACATATGAAACTGTTCAAAACGATCCATGAACTGTGTCAAAGTTAAGAACATCGTTAGGAAGCATGCTTTTTCCCCAAATATTAAGAATATGTGAAAAAAAAAAAGACTGTATATAAACTTTTTATTGATAGGTAATTTAAATAAAACAGAAGTAACAAAAATAATATCTAATAAATTCAATTATACAAAATACATATTTGAAACTATAATTTATGAAATTATTAACTAAACATATTGGTACAATAAACTAACATAAATAACAAAAGAACATAAAAAAAATAATTAATTTTTACAAATTTTCTTTACAACTTTCGTTGTCGGACTCCAATTCCGAGTCAGAATCCAGATCGGATATACCTACAAACTCGAACTCAGTTTCCGGAAACTGTATTAGGTCGAGAGTTTCAGCAAAAAAGGTTGTCTTCCTTTTGGCATCTAACTTCGGCCTTTGTGCACTTAGAAAAGGATCCGAAGAAACAACAAGCATATTTAGGATATCTTGATTAGAATCTTGCCTGCTTCTTTTCCGCGAATGATGTTCCCGGAACCTCCTAAAATCTTTGTTTCGAGACTCTGAGGCGTCTTCCGAGAGAGTCCCAATCGGGACAATATCATTTTTTTCGATTATGTCAGCTCCGTGTATTAATAGTTTATGTACGGTTGATGACATGTAGTACCAGTCGTATAATTCCACGTACTTTTCTGCTGTTTTGCGAGCAAAATCTTTAAATTTGATGACATCGATCTTCTCACCAGATGTTATTGATTGCAAAATAACAGCAAATCTTTTTATCAGGTTTTGATCCAACCCAGTAATAGCTGCAGTTTTATTGGGAAACTCGAAAAACTTCCTTGCGGTATTCCCGTCATTGGTAGTTCCCGAGCCTTGTTTTACTATATCAATTAACAGATTGAGCTCCTCTTTAAATTTATTTCGAATGTTTTTTTTTCTGTTTTGTAACATATCTTTATGCTCATTACTTCTTGCTGCCCACTGTTTGAAGTCAAGTCTGTACGCAATGTGTAACAGACATTCCATGCAATTTATACGGGCATGTAGGGATGATAGGCCAAATTCATATATGTCAGAACACACAGTTTTTGATGTTACAGCATCTAAGTGGTTCATTTCTGTTGGTTTTGCTAAGCACAGGTAGCATGATGCATTTGATCTAGCTTCAGAAAGGTACGTGCAGACTTTTGCGTCGATCATTGTCATCATTAGTTTATGAGTCACCCTGTTACTATTAATGCACTCTGTGGGGTTAAGGGCCTCAATTTCCTCATCCATTTTTCTTTTGTTATCAATGACAACTGCATGGCTTTCTTTTACAAAAGTGAACTGAACCGGACGACAATAAAAAGTTGAGCATGATTTCGGGTTTGTCCATATAGTATTATCTCCATCTGTCAGTTTCAGTGGCACCAAGGAGGTCATGAAAATGCTTGAATCATCATGCTCGCCGTCCATTTTCTGCTTGTATCGGCTTTGATTGGAAGCACCATCAAATCCCCACTTCGATATCAGCTTTAACTGCTTATTTTCCACATTATCAGAAAGACTTTGAAGAATCCGCTTCACCGTGATGTCAAGTAAAGCTTGAAGTGTAATTCTAGCTGATGAATCCGTAACTGATACTGATTGATTAGGAGGGTAGCATGCAAGCTTAGTTTGTTGCAGTTTATAGTAGGATGGGTAAATATCCTTAGCACCTTCCCGAATGGCAGTCTCTCGCAACGTAATATATTGCCACTTTGAAAGCTTAAGTGAAAGAAGCAATCCAAGTGCTTTCTCTGGTGTAAATATTACTGTTTTCTTAATGCTTTCCTTGATTTTAACGGCAGCTTCTGGATTTTTGATCATATAATTGATTACAGATGCGATATCTTCATAACCTTCTTCTTTTAAACGTGCTGCAGCTGCATATGCCAATTCACAGGAATCCTCGCCTATGTGCTCACTAGATCTTCTCTTTTTCTGTTTGCTTCCCAGATCTTTGAATGGTTTTCGGGACCTTTTTGTCATTGTTCCAACAGTCGATGATGTCGAAGGTTCTGGAGAGACTGAGCGTGCTCTTGGTATCTCATCAACAGTTGGTTCTTGATTTATTAAAGTTTGCACGCAACTCGGCCAATCAATATTTGCTTGCAACCACTCTCCGTACGTATTTCTAAACTTATCAAAGAATCGTTTAGATTTCTGCCACCTGTTTAAAGCAGCTCGCGTGAATCTCCGGCAAAATTCTTTGAGAGTTACTTGATCTTCGGCAGAAAGGCAATCGCCTATGCGGGACACAATTGCACTAAACAATACTTCATGATTAAATGAAGGACACTCACTTTTTAGAAGAACAAACAAATCTAAGTTGGTGATTAAACTTTCCATTCTAAGATTTTGTAGTCGCAAAGCAAATAGTTTTAGTGTTAGCAGTTACACGGTTGTGAACAATCTAAATTATGGAACAAAATTATAGCCCTTTTATTGTATAAAGTCAATAATTAGTTAACTACCCTCATTAAAGTTATAAAAGATATGATAATAAAAATTTATAATCGTCAAAAACATTTCGTAGAACTCATAGTAGAACTAATCAACATTAGCAAATTACATTAGCTCACTAATTATAACAAGGTGAATGCAGTTCTTAGTTGGTATTGTTGCGAGATATTTCAAATCATTTAATCACTTAATAGGCTCATTAGAATCAGAAGACTACAACCATCATTCTAATTACTTAATTACTTGTCATCAGACTCATTAGATGACTACACAATATGTTATTTTGTATTTTGAACGTATGCAAGGTTTTAAAATTCCTTTTGTGTCGATATTATTATGTGTCCGGTTATGTTGTAATCATACTTTTAGGGTATGATCAATTAACAATTTCATTCCCCTATCTTTCTAAAAGAAGCGACAGCATGGGCACTTTGACACTGATATTCAACTATTTGGTATTGTTGGAAATCTTACAAGATCAACAAGATACTACACACCTATGTCTAGTCCTTCAGGTCTATAGGGGTGATGCTATTTTATATTAAGAGTTGTTAAAGCTCTGAATTCTTCAACTTAAACACTAAAAGGAACGTTTAATATGTAAAAATAAATAAAAATATTTTGACGATTTAAAAAAAAAAAGGCATCTACAACCATTATGTAACGTATGTCAAAAAATCATAAATAATTAGTACTAAAACCTCCTATAAGGATATTACGGTTATCGCTGCCGTTTCAGAGATATTTCGATTTTTCATACTAGCTCCATACAAAATTTTCGTAAAAAAATTATAATTCCTTCGTTTTTGTGCAGAATCAATTCTGGTGTCATTTTTGTATATTGTTATAACAAATAGAAGTGATATCCGGCACAAAAACTGGCACTTGCAAAATAAAATGCCTAAGTCTATGAAAGCCGTTTTTCAGCCCACCGTGCGCCGTCACTCGGGCGATATTCTGTATGCGGTAGTATGTATATAATGCGGCGTTTCAATAGTAAACATGTTATTATAGTGTCTATCAAAAAGAGATAGCAGAGAAATATTTATTTATTTATTTTATACTTTATTGTACACCTTATAATATTTCATTTGATACAACAAAAATTAAAACTTGTGTACAATGGGCGGTCTTATCGCTCAGGGCGAATATTAGTGTTCTGAGTAAACCGGTGTAACTGTAACGGTATAGGCAGGAAAAGATTGTACGGGAATTATCTTTTCACATTCCTTAGAAGTCATATTGACGCGGAATCAGATGACTGTGATTTAAGATTCTCAGGAGGATTCGTGATGCAAATGATCTGTATAATGAGGTCTGCAATCTGTTTGTCCCAGACAATTACTGTGGTCATAGCAATTACCGCCTATTGGCTGTCCAACTCGCCATGCAATTGCCTATTCTTCGGAAATTAGCCACTATTAACGCTATCCTGGACTCTAACGAATCTAAATATGTTCATTATTACAATTTTTTAAAGTTATTTATTCATATTGTATCACCATCATATTAATTTTCCATAATATCCCCATTGTGGCAGTAAAACTACGTTTATGTAATTAATTTTGGTGTACGACATTAATTATATCTAAACATCATATCAAAAACTATAATTAATCGCTTTAAAACCCATTATTATTAACTACGACAGAATCCATTATTTGCCCCTAAATTCATCTGACATGATTTGTGTATATGCGTAAACACATGGTTTTTATTTATAGTTCGTTAAAACGTTGTAAACCCAATTACAATACGTAAAATCAAAAACAAAACAAAGTTTAAATGTAAACATGAAAATCACAAAATGTTGTGGATTAAATGAAAACTAACACATAATACTGAACACTCTTGGATAAATCACCTTCCAGAACGCCAGACATACACGTATCACTCATCCGCAAACTAATCACATTCAGGGTTGACAAACTAAAGTGCTTTGGGTATCCTAAAATTCTCTTTTCTTCTTTTCCGGGTGGGAAAATCATCGAATGACTTCTCCCGCTCTGGGGGGAGCGGAAGAGAGTGTCAGACTTCTACTGACTAAAAACCCACCCTATTCCTTCAGCTGCTCTTAAGTTCCGGGGCCGCGGTATCTCATCAGAACATTCCCGCAACATCCTAAAGTTCTCGTAGGATATTTTTAGAACATATAGGAGATTCAGCTCTAGTGACGGTTTTGGATGACGGTGGGGCGAAAAGATTGTGCCAGTGGATCTGAGCGTAGAGGTAAAAAGTAGGTATCCATGACCCATCGGTGACCCGTCCCTAATTAGTGCGACTAAAAGTCGTCAATCAAGTTTTATGAGCCAAAGTTACATCGCTATTACCAAAGTCCATGCAGTGTTAATTTAATGAATTTTGCTGTCATTAACAAGCCTATTCTATTTTTATTGGTTGTAAAATCTTATGTCATCTTTGACGACTGAATAAAGTTGCTAATATTAGATTTTGAGAGTAATGTATAATTGACTAATTGAGTACATAATATAGCCAACTTGCGGGCAAGCTATTGTTATTTTTAATCAACAGTGATTGATGTTATCAATGTACTCGTTACTCGTACATCTATGCTATACGTACATGCATGTACTTATAAATAAAATTGAAAGGTCTGTACATTAGTACAGACTTTTCAATTTTATTGTACGAAGTCGAGAGCGAAAATATACAATAAGTCGAGAGTCAAAATATATAATAACTAGCAACCCACCCCGGCTTCGCACGGGTGCAATGTTTATATTAAATATAGGCAGCGTTCGCGAGAATCGTTAACGTACGGCAGTTTTTTCGACGCCTTACTCCACAATTTTCACTACCACGAAAAATCCTATCTATTTTCCGGGATAAAATATAGCCTATACGGATTCGGTAGAATCCCTCTAAGTAATGGTAAAAGAAATTTTGAAATCGGTCCAGTAGTTTTTGAGCCTATTCAATACAAACATACAAAAATACAAATATACAAAGGTTTCCACTTTATAATATTAGTATAGATTGGAAAGAATAAAGATTAGTAAAATAGGTACAAAAGTCATTCCTAGTTCTACGGAAATGTTTTTTTTGTAATACTGATGAGTAAACTTTTGACCTCGATCTCGCCTGATGGTAAGCGATAGATGAGGCTTAGAACTCTGCCGGCTTCTGTGTTCCCTTCCACTTATGACCTTTCAGCCTTTAAAGCAAGAGTGAACAGGCATCTTCTGGGCTCGCTCTTTCCGTCGTAGAACTTATCTATCGTTTGCCATTAGACTAGATCGAGGTCAAGTGTGGGGGCTCACCCGTAATATGTTTATACCTTCTTGTCGTACTAAGCGCTTCTCCTCCACATTAATTGTGCGCAAAGCCAAGGTGCGGAACTCTGCCGGCTTCGCTTACTATCAGTCGTGTTCTAGGTCAACAGGCACATCCAAACAAAAAAAAAAACAAACCTACTTACTACTAAAATACAATAACATTGCGTATTTTAGTTATTTAGTTAATTATTTATAAATTAAATACTAGCTTCTGCCGCGGCTTCACTCGCCCGGAAAAGTTTCTTCCAGCGAAATTAAAGTAGCCTGTATTGCTAATAATATATGTAGCTTTATGTTGGCGCAATAATTTTCGAAATTGGCCAAGTAGTTTTGAGTTTATCCATTACAAAACATTCATCTTTATTACTATAAAGATGATTGTTTTGTAATGAGTGACATAGGCCAAATATTTTCACGTTAGCGAAGTCGAAGGCAGAAGTTAGTGCTTACCAGCCTTGGCCTATGTCACTCAGTGCTAACCAGAGAGTATATAACCACTTGAGAGCGTATAGGTCGATTTTTTTGAAGAACATGACTCACTGTTACGGGTCGGGCGGCGGGAGAGAGAAATGCAGAGCTGTAATTGGTCAGTTCAAGGTCAAGTTGCGTAGATATGCCTGGTTAGGGATTGGTCTACTTGATTAAGGGAAAGTATTGAAGTGGTATAAAATTGATTTTATCATTGTAAAAATACCGAGTAAAAATAAAAATATTTTAATTAAGACCCAAGTTAATTAGTGTTAGAGTCCGCCATACTATTTAAAGCCTAAAAAGATTGAATATAGGTATCTTATTTTCACGATTTGACTCTTCTCAACATAAAATAAAAAAAAAAAACAAAACTAGAAACCAATATAACTATTTAAGCTAACATGGTCACAAACAGTATCATTAGAACTTAATATAAAAAATACGTACATGGTAAATATCCCGTTTTACGTTCTGTAGAAACAATATCTATCCACTGTAATTTTAATTCTGGAATCTTCGGAAATCTAAAATGAAAACATGCATGTCACACAGAAGAATAACCTTTAGAACTTCTTCCTTTTTGAAAGTCGGTTAAAAGTAGATAGATAAATAGTAACTGAACTGAATTAAAAAAAAATAAGTTTAACTTTATAATTATCGATATCGTATTCAGACGTTAAAGGTTAACAGCACAGATTTTTACGATAAAAATACAAAGTGAAAGAAAGGGATAAAAGGATTAGAATTTTAATAAAAGAAAGAGACTTTTCCAAAAGACTCGCGACTCAACCGTGGGCTCGCTCACCTAAACTACCATTTTAAATAGTCCCTTACAGTGGCTTATAATTTATTATTAATAAATTATTTTCGTATTATTTTATTACTGATGAATAGTTATGTCATCCATTTAGTATACAGATGTCTGGGAATGTTTTCCACACCACTACAAGGCACATGAAGGCATTATTATGCGTTATAAATTGGATACAACAATTTTAAATTTGTAATTGTTTAGCATGCACATAGGTCTAACACTTGGTTACAACTAAAATGGTTCGTGTACCGTAGCCAATATACTATAGGTGCAAAAATCCTAATAGTTTTCGTGCGTCGGGGCACTGTATGCACGCTCAAGTGGTTTTATCGTCTTTGGTGCTAACGAAGCTTTATATTGGCAAAATTATTTTTGATATTGGCCCGCTAGTTTTTCGGTTTATCCATAACAAACAAACAAAACTTTCCACTTTATAAAATTGTAAATTAAATTGTAAACTTTAGTACGGAGGCGGTCTTAGACATTTTCTAGCATTCAAACTAGATATTATTGTAGACCGTTGTTGGCCTTGAATGTGAATAGGTGTATAAATGTACCCGGAACATGAATAACTAGAGTAAGCTACGCAGACGCCGTAGTAAATGCGAAATTATAAATAAACTGTCCACGCCGCGACGTCTCACGCGCATCGAGACGATAATTCTGAGAACATTTTTGATACACAATTCATACTAACCCCAGTATGAATTGAAATACTTCAAAAACTATGGCTTTGTTTCTTTCACATGCATCATGGGCTTAGTATGAATTGAAATACTTCGAAAACTATGGCTTTGTTTCTTTTACATGCACCATGGGCTTAATATGAATTTCAATAGTTCGAGAACTATGGCTTTGTTTCTTTCACATGCACCATGGGCTTAGTATGAGTTGAAATATGTAGTTCGAAAACTATGGCTTTGTTTCTTTCACATGCACCAAACTTGTAGATGAGTGCGAGAGAGACAAAGTGTTCGTTTTCGAAAACCTTTATAGTATTGCAAACTAATACTAAGCTCCTAGAACGGGATAGAGTCGTATTTCATTTCTAAAAAGTCAACACAAGCTACAAAAATCTGTCAAATTTCTTTAATAGATTTTCAACGTTACTGTTAAAGAAATTAGGTTCAAGATTGATTGGGAAAATTTGACAGTTTCGGGTAGCTTCATGTGCTGGCGTCTGTACAAAACCTCTTGGTTTCCCCTCAAGTTGAGGTTTTATAAATCATCATCGCTTACTTTGTCTGAACACAACTTACCTTTTCTGAATGATGTTGGGGTCGGCTTCCAGTCTAACTAGATACCTTTTTTATTTTTTTTCGTCACTAGTGCTGACAGCTCTTTGAGACACGCGTGGATCACGACGCGCCGCCGACCCGGGCCTGTTCCTTACCGGACGGTGAACTACCCCTGCTCGCCGTCTGTAAGCCCGCGCCTACGATGGCCGGAGGTCGGCCCGCGATCCCCGATGCCCAGGGGCCTCTCCCGCGGTGGCTGGGGCGTAAGGAAAAGAGTTGCCTCTCCCTCGCGCGTTCGGTCCCCTTCTTTGCTAGCATGACTGCTTCTCAGAAGGAGGTGACTGCATCCCATGTCTAACAAGATACCTACAGCTGAACGAATGCTATTACTGTTTAATCATATGTAATACGAGCTTCTGCCTACGATTTTATTTGCGTGGGCCCTCCCACGCAAATAAAATCGCGTTTTCCCGCGTAAATCCCGATCCCCTTGGAATTCCGGGGTAAAAAGAAACCATCACACATCAACCATCTACTTACCAAATACTGAACGAATATGAATGAATCAGATCCGGTCAGTATAGATCCAAACATCCATATACATGATCTATACATCCATGCTTAGTAAGATAAGATTGATACGAGTTAACAAATGACAAAATTACTGACTGCTGAAATTGATTGATTGAGGTAAGAACATGGCATAATATGTGATTTTCCTGTTATTAAATGATGCATAATTGCAGTTCTGTTATTGTGTTATGTTTGCATTTTTTGTGTAAGCACAAAAACCATCCGAATATTTTCATTGATGTAGATTGACTAATGTTTTTATGGAAAACTCTGTAATCCTATTTTGTGGCTTTAGTGCAAGATTGATTGAGGTAAGAACATGGCAAAAAATGTGATTTTCCTGTTATTAAATGATGCATAATTGCAGTTCTGTTATTGTGTTATGTTTGCATTTTTTGTGTAAGCACAAAAAGCATCCGAATATTTTCATTGATGTAGATTAACTATTGTTTTTATGGAAAACTCTGTAATCCTAATTTGTGCAAATCATAATCTGCTTAGTGTTTTTCCAACTATGTCTGGGTAGGCTTCCAGTTAAAACGAATACAGCTGCCTATCTGACTTCCACAACCTAGTAGCAGTGTAACACGATACCCCTTGGTAACACCAGCGCATTAATTTTCTGCTTCTTACTACTCGTAACGACTGTCAAAGATGTACAAAAGACAGCCGAGACGAGAAGCATGGAAAAATCTCGCTATCTTGGTCAGATGTACAAAAGACAGCCAAGACGAGAAACATAGAAAAATCTTGCTATCTTGGTCAGATGTACAAAAGACAGCCGAGACGAGAAACATTGAAAAATCTTGCTATCTTGGTCAGATGTACAAAAGACAGCCGAGACGAGAAGCATGGAAAAATCTCGCTATCTTGGTCAGATATACAAAAGGCAGCCGATACGAGAAGCATGGAAAAATCTCGCTATCTTGGTCAGATGTACAAAAGACAGCCGAGACGAGCAGCATGGAAAAATCTCGCTATCTTGGTCAGACGTACAAAAGATAGCCCAGACAAGAAGCATGGAAAAATCTTGCTATCTTGGTCAGATGTACAAAAGACAGCCGAGACGAGAAGCATAGAAAAATCTCGCTATCTTGGTCAGATGTACAAAAGACAGCCGAGACGAGAAGCATAGAAAAACCTCGCTGTCTTGGTCAGATGTACAAAAGACAGCCGAGACGAGAAGCATCAAAAATCTTGCTATCTTGGTCAGATGTACAAAAGACAGCCGAGACGAGCAGCATGGAAAAATCTCGCTATCTTGGTCAGATGTACAAAAGACAGCCGAAACGAGAAGCATGAAAAAATCTTGCTATCTTGGTCAGATGTACAAAAAACAGCCGAGACGAGAAGAATGGAAAAATCTCGCTATCTTGGTCAAATGTACAAAAGACAGCCGAGACGAGAAACATAGAAAAATCTTGCTATCTTGGTCAGATGTACAAAAGACAGCCGAGACGAGAAGCATGGAAAAATCTCGCTATCTTGGTCAGATGTACAAAAGACAGCCAAGACGAGAAATATAGAAAAATCTTGCTATCTTGGTCAGATGTACAAAAGACAGCCGAGACGAGAAGCATGGAAAAATCTCGCTATCTTGGTCAGATGTACAAAAGGCAGCCGATACGAGAAGCATGGAAAAATCTCGCTATCTTGGTCAGATGTACAAAAGGCAGCCGATACGAGAAGCATGGAAAAATCTCGCTATCTTGGTCAGATGTACAAAAGACAGCCGAGACGAGCAGCATGGAAAAATCTCGCTATCTTGGTCAGACGTACAAAAGATAGCCCAGACAAGAAGCATGGAAAAATCTTGCTATCTTGGTCAGATGTACAAAAGACAGCCGAGACGAGAAGCATAGAAAAATCTCGCTATCTTGGTCAGATGTACAAAAGACAGCCGAGACGAGAAGCATAGAAAAACCTCGCTATCTTGGTCAGATGTACAAAAGACAGCCGAGACGAGAAGCATCAAAAATCTTGCTATCTTGGTCAGATGTACAAAAGGCAGCCGATACGAGAAGCATGGAAAAATCTCGCTATCTTGGTCAGATGTACAAAAGACAGCCGAGACGAGCAGCATGGAAAAATCTCGCTATCTTGGTCAGATGTACAAGAGACAGCCGAAACGAGAAGCATGAAAAAATCTTGCTATCTTGGTCAGATGTACAAAAAACAGCCGAGACGAGAAGAATGGAAAAATCTCGCTATCTTGGTCAAATGTACAAAAGACAGCCGAGACGAGAAACATCGAAAAATCTTGCTATCTTGGTCAGATGTACAAAAGACAGCCGAGACGAGAAGCATGGAAAAATCTCGCTATCTTGGTCAGATGTACAAAAGGCAGCCGATACGAGAAGCATGGAAAACTCTCGCTATCTTGGTCAGATGTAGGTACAAAAGACAGCCGAGACGAGAAGCATGGAAAAATCTCGCTATCTTGGTCAGATGTACAAAAGACAGCCGAGACGAGAAGCATAGAAAAATCTCGCTATCTTGGTCAGATGTACAAAAGACAGCCGAGACGAGAAGCATAGAAAAATCTCGCTATCTTGGTCAGATGTACAAAAGACAGCCGAGACGAGAAGCATGAAAAAATCTTGCTATCTTGGTCAGATGTACAAAAGGCAGCCGATACGAGAAGCATAGAAAAATCTCGCTATCTTGGTCAGATGTACAAAAGACAGCCGAGACGAGCAGCATAGAAAAATCTCGCTATCTTGGTCAGATGTACAAAAGACAGCCGAGACGAGCAGCATGGAAAAATCTCGCTATCTTGGTCAGATGTACAAAAGACAGCCGAAACGAGAAGCATGAAAAAATCTTGCTATCTTGGTCAGATGTACAAAAAACAGCCGAGACGAGAAGAATGGAAAAATCTCGCTATCTTGGTCAAATGTACAAAAGACAGCCGAGACGAGAAACATAGAAAAATCTTGCTATCTTGGTCAGATGTACAAAAGACAGCCGAGACGAGAAGCATGGAAAAATCTCGCTATCTTGGTCAGATGTACAAAAGGCAGCCGAAACGAGAAGCATGGAAAAATCTCGCTATCTTGGTCAGATGTACAAAAGGCAGCCGAAACGAGAAGCATGGAAAAATCTCGCTATCTTAGTTACCCATCCACGGACCGACCCCGGCAAGTGTTGCTGAACCCTGAAGATCAATTCGTGTGGCTGTTATTAGCTGGCTACGAGCTCCTTCTATTTTGAAAGTCTTTCTACGTACAAGTAAAAATTTAAATACTATTTTTTGTGTGTCATGTGCCGTCTCGTAACAACGAAACACTAAAATTTTTGAGGCTTCCTATCTCGTAAAAAGGGTAAAAACGGAAATCCAAGACCGGGTTGCGAGAATGTTCTAACGAGATACCACGGCTTTGGAACGGAAGCGCAACTGAAGGAAAATGGTGGGTTTTTTTTAGTGAGTAGAAGTCTGACACTCCCTTCCGGAGTGGGAGGTGTCATTTGATGATTTTTTGAAGAAAAAACATAAAACAGGTCAACGCAGTAAAAAAATGCAGTTATTTATTCGAGGTATTTTTGTACTAACAAAACAAAACAAGGTACTTACAGTTGACCTAGAATCATGAAAATTGGCACGAAGCAGTGCACAAGCACAGGAAAATGTCAAAGAACCGTAATTTTGTAATCGTACTAACAGTCACGCGGGGCAGTCGCTTCTTTCAACTTTATTACGAAAAAACATAACCTCCTTCTTTTTCAGTCGGGTAAAAACTATATAGCCTTCCTCTAGCTTCAAGCTACTACTATATAAAATTTCATCCAAATCCACGATTAGCGTGTTTAAACAAACAAACAAAATATCCCGCTTTATAATATTACTATAAATTACGTAGTCTTGTTTTACAATAACAAGGTTATATTATTCTGTGGTCGGCGGCTCAGAGCAATGACTTCGTCATCATTTGTTATTGCACACACAACATTGTCTACCACAACTTAGGTCCCCAAGATACAGGCTTAGCCTAGTTTGGGGATCACCGGAATTTTGTAAAAAAAATCTAACAATTTTTTTTTACCAAGTAAATTCTAATATTGTACCTCTTTTTTTAGGGTTCCGTAGCCGAATGGCAAAAAACGGAACCCTTATAGTTTCGTCATGTCTGTCTGTCTGTCCGTCCGTCCGTCCGTCCGTATGTCACAGCCATTTTATTCCGAAACTATTAGGACTACACATGTGAAACTTGGTAGGTAGATGTATTCTATGAACAGCTTACCGATTCTTATACGAAAATTATAAAATAAATGAAGGGGGGCTTCCATACATAGAACTGAAACTGAACATTTTTTTGGCTCCCACACATAGAACAAACTGATTTTTTTTTTTCATCTAACCTATACGTATTTGGTGTTTATAGATAGATCTTTGAAAATGACATTAAGGTGTCTAAAATATTTTTTTCCTAAAATCTATCGTATAAGAGATAGACACTTTTAAAGTGGTAAAATGCCCCCCCCCCCCCTAACTTCCTATAATAATAGAGTGAAAAATTTAAATAAAATAAATGCTGTAGATGTTATTGTAAACTTTCAAGTAAAATTAGTTTGAACGAGATAGAGTCAGTGGTTTCTCAGATATAGCACATTTCCTAAAACCGCAAATATAACTTTGTATTTCATACTAACACTATGAAAAACAAAGTTATTTCGCGTACTACTATATGTACATACTACAAAGTTATGTCGCGTAACTACGGAATCCTTCATGGGCGAGTTTAACACGCACTTGGCCATTTTTTTATAGTTGATAGGCTTGCGTTTTGTGGTCGGTACCTCTGTTGCATAACTTGCAAAATTATAATATTATTCGAAGAAGTCACGGGCTCTTGAAATACAGGTTTTCTAACCTAGCTCTGGAGGCAGAGTCTCATTATTTGTAACACTGTTTATGCCAATAAAGTATTTATTATAAATTCATTATTATATCATTTATTCAATTCGATAGAATAGAATATATACAATTCAATCTACTGCTAAGCCTTTGTCGGCCATCAGGCTAACCAGATGAAGCTACCTATCTCACATCAAAACCCAGTAGCTGGGTAACACGATACCCTTTGAGCAAGACTGGTAGCGGATTTTCTGGCTTCTGTCTATCCGTCTATATTATGTATACAACGTGTAACGGAAACCCCATATCTATCCAAAAGGACTGAAGAGAACATCTGTTATGAAGTCTCTATGCACAGTTTCAGCTCAAAATAAAAGACTCACAGAATTGACCACAAATGATTGGTTTCATATGTTTCTTGAATACCTGTAATAACAAACGTGTCACAGCACTATGAGGGTCATCACTTTCCACGTCACTTGCCAATAAAACGATATTTCTATTCGTTCTTAATTTAAAAAATTCGGCCTCTGGTATCAATGTATTGAAATTTCTAATATGCTCCACACATGTAGACATAGGATTAAAAAACCCTTGCTATATCGTTTGTTATCATCCAAAGAAGCCGTGCACTCGGTATGTATATACCCTTTAAATTACACGTTGTAGATGGACACTGCTCCACTGACCGACCTCATCAAGCATCGCTTCACCATGAAGATCAACCCGCGTGGCTGTTATTTAGATAAGATAAGATATAGCCGCCTTGTCGCACCAAGCGCTTTTCTTCCACATTGTACGTACAGCCAAGCTGTGGAACTCTGCCGGCTTCTGTGTTCCCTGCCACTTATGACCTTTCAGCCTTTAAAGCACGAGTAAATAGGCATCTTTTGGGCTCGCTCGTTCCATCGTAGACCTCATCTATCGCTTACGATCAGGCGAGATTGAGGTCGAGAGTGGGCTCATCACGAATAAAAAAAAAAGATAAGATTTTATTTGTTTAAACATGATGTACATGATACATTGCATGCAAGATAATAAAAAGATACAGGAAGTTCTAATGTATTTAGCCGCATTGTGGGCCACGATGCGGCTAAATATACATTAGAACGGTAGGAAGAGATGGTGCATAAACTGTGATAATATTTATCAAAATTACATTATAAACAGATTATGTAGTAACTTATTAAATCTCTCTGTATAAAAATTAGCCACTCCTCGGTCGGAGCTCGGAGAAATGACTGATGTAGGTAAAAGGCTAGTGGAACTTTCAACGAATCTACTTATCTATAAAAACTTTTTACCAAAAAATTAAACCGACTCCCAAAAAACACTGCAAAGTGAAAAATAACTTTAATTTCGGTAGTCGGTGTCTTTAGTTTTGTTTTTTCGTTTTTGGCACCGACTTCCGAAATTAAAGTTATTTTTCACTTTGCAGTGTTTTTTGGGAGTCGGTTTAATTTTTTGGTAAAAAGTTTTCTATTTCACTCTTTTTAGTTGGATGATTTTTAATTTACCTAGTTACAAGAGCCTAAATGTCAACTACTTATAACCTTTTACAAAATATTGCTTTTCCCAATGCTGGGCCGTTAATTGTTGAGGAGTTCTCCTGGTACTTCACCATCAGCTCTACATCAACATATGGATTGTGACGAGCATAAAGTGCTTAACACCCATATTCAAGTAATCGAATCGCAATCCACTCAATACTTATTATTGAGTAGTTTCGGCGGCCATCTGTGGTCTTCATCATCAGTTCCACTTCCCCAAATGGTACTTTTTGAGAGCAACTGCACAAGTTACTATAAGAAATACCCAAAACGCCATAGGTGTGCCTATAATATTTGAAGAGTTCCCTCGATTTCTCCAAGATCCCATCATCAGATCCTGACTTTGGTGATAATGGTACCAATTTCGAAGTATACCCATTCGAACAAAAAAAGAATTTTCCAAATCGGTTCAGCCGTCTTCGAGTACTCGATGATCATACATAAAAAAAAAAAAAAAAAAAAAAAAAATATACGCGTCGAATTGATAACCTCCTCTTTTGGTCGTCGGTTGAAAATTGGGCGAACGCCTTACGTTAAAATTATTTCGATGAAAGAATGGAACGAAATTATTGGTTGGAAAAGATACCGGCTCAAAATTTTAATTATTTATTTATGAGCTAGCGTGTGATCACCATCTCCCGTAATGGCACCAGCGTCAATTTTCAGTGCTTTCAAACTTTATGAACTCTCATATAGATATTATTATTCTTATTACATAAGTATGTATATTATTCTCATATCTCTATACGGATTTGAACATTTTTTTTCCGAACCTTTTTTGTCGTAAGTTGAAAATGTCTTGACATGTTAATGGAAATACCAGCTATTAACGAGATATTTTGAACATAACCTAACTTGAAAAAAAAAAAAAAACAACTCTCGGTAGTTATTCTATGACAAATATTCGTGAGAACTTACGTGAACTGTGCTACAAGTAAGCTGTCAATCCTAACATAAATCAGTTCACTTCACTTTTGTTTTTACGATTTTTTAAAAGTAAGTAGGTATATTCTGGCTGTAAAGTTCTTAGTTGACCACTTAAATGAGCGCACAAAATTCGAAAAGTGAACTCATTTGTTTTTAAACTGAATCATCGCAGACCGAGTGTGTGGCGGAACAAAAATTTTGTTGATGTGAGAGCGTTCCGGCCGAGTACGTCCCGGAATGAGGACGTAACGGCCTGACCCTTCAAAACGAGGCAACGTTAAAATTTACAAGTGATGTTTAGAGAAAAATACCTACTGTCTTTTCTCTCTCTCAACAAAACTATCTGTCTAATCTTTGACAGGGTTTAAAAATAAAAATGTTATACTATTCTCCAAAATATTCACGTAATTCCTAATTTCTAACCAAGTCTTAGACGAGCCAAATACATAATGATAATATGATTTTCCAAGAAGCTCGTTGGATTGAGTCCAATATTCTAGCCATATTAACTAGGCACGGCAGAAGGCCAGTTCTTACTCAATAATTCTAACTTATTGCTTCATATACTCTTGAATACAGGCAAATTGAAAGTGCTGGGATTACTGGAATATTATAACGAGAAACCACGGCTCTGGAATGCAAGAGCAACTGAAGTAACAGGGGTATTTAGTCAGTAGAAGTCTGACAATCCCTTCCCCTCAAACAGGAGTGGGAGGAGTCATTTGATAATAATATTTTTTTGTTTTTGGTTTTGCCGCGTAAATCCCAATCCTGTGGGAATTCCCGAATAAAAAGCAGTTTATTTGTTATTGCATGATGTCAACTATGCACTTACCAAGTTTCAATCAGATCCGTTTAGTAGTTTTTGCGTGAAAGAGCAACAAACATCCATACTTGACTTCTTTTTTTGGCTGACTGCTAGAGAATGCCTACGGCATTAGGCCCGTCTTTGTGCCTATGTGCATGAAGTGTAAATATAGTACATTGTTCATCGAGTGTAGAAAGTGACCGAGTACCAAAGAGTAGTAGTAGTTTGAGTACTTAATACACACGAGTTGGGAATCGCACTTTCTTCCGAGTGTTACATAGTGCTTTATACTATACCTACGAGGAAAATAAGAGAGAATAATAATAATAATAATCTATCTCTTGTCTTTTGACATTATAAGTACTTTTAAGTGAGCTAATGAATTGGTCTAAATTAAAAAAAGAAAACAGCGCGTTAGTAATGGATTTTCATACACTTTTCCCTCCATCTCCAGTGTTTCCAGCACGTTAGTAATGAATTCTCATACCCTTTTGCGACCCTCACATTTGTACTACAGTAATGACGTCCTTACTATAAAACTTTTTAAAAAGTAGTAAGGCACTTTCCAAGCAGGTATAGTGTAAAATAAATTATATATAAATACATCCATCCATACAAATTTTCTCATTTATAATATACCTAAGTAAGTTTAGTAAGATAAGATGAGCCTGTGGTGTCCATGTGCAGGGCAAAGGCCTCCCTTCCCTCCTTCCACAGTTCGTGATCCAAAGCTATAAAAGGCCAATTCTCTAGGAATGAGTCCAGCTCATCCCGCCATCACCTTCTCGGCCTGCCGCTCTCGTTTCCTGCCAGTTAGAACCCAATTTTAATGATTTACCTTACGAAAAGCACATAAGACTAAGTAGAAGTACCTACTGAATGTGAGGGCTTTAAGGAAAAATAACAAATATTATGAGTAAATTACCGCACTGTCTGGCAGTTGGAGTACTTTATACGACCTACCCAAATGTACTTACTTTAGTAGTGTTCGTCAAATCGTTCGAGCTCAACAAGTTCTAAGTTGAGCTACGCGATAACTGACAAATGCTTGCACTGTTTGAACAGCTCCACTCAAATCCGTGTTTCTCTTCTTAAAAGAGCAACACTGACATAAACCTACACAGTTCTTACGTGATTTGTTATTTTCTTCATATAGATTGTATGGCATTCAAAAGGGACATTGACCTCTGAAATTGTTCCAGGGGTAGTCAGCTAGGGAATGACGGCCTGATCTCGTTTAAATTTACGTAAAAATAACTTGAAATATTAGAAATATAAGTGTTATACAAGGTGTCACATAAGAAAGTTTATATTTGTTTAACTCACTGTATGATCGCAATGATTAGGAAGAACGCGGGGGTTATGTCAATCGGCAGCCTGGTTCCTCGGAATTCAGTCGATATGGAGCGTTTTCGGGATAGAAAATATAAACTGGCTTTTGAGACACATTAAATAACCAATTGTAAAATAAATATCAAATCCTTTATTTGCTTACTAAGTTTAAAACAACAGTTGAATAAGATTTATATTAGGAACTCATTACATAGCGGCCTTTTTCCATGCATTGCTTTGAAGGTTAATATTTCGTATACATATATTACAATTCATTGTTTATCGGTTAGACAGTCACGGATATAGTATATATTTATATATGCACTAACTTCTGCCCGCGACTTCGTTCGCGTGGGACATTTTACTCGCGTAAATCCCGATCCCGTAAGAATTTCGCAAAATCCCGTCTTAGCGAGCATCTACGTACTAAAAGAAACCCCATGCAAAATTTGAGAGCCCTGCTACTTGTAGTTTCTGAGATTTCGTGATTAATCAGTTAGTGGTATTTCGCTTTTGTCTATAATAGATAAATAAGAAGAAGTAAGTTTTCTTATATATTACGATGCATTGTTTATCGGCTATACAGTCACGGAACTGTATACATATATATACAAATATTATATAATCTCAGAGCTGACCGCACTTAGCCTTGTGATAGTAAACCTTTCATAACATCAACTTAAGAACAGGTTTCCATAGCAACGCGAGGTCAATAGATACGTTTTTCTAATGAATAGCTGTTTTAAACATCAATTTTAGATTTTATGAGAATCGTGGACTATTCGCGTTAAAATAACGTTTTAAATATTGTTAGGAATGTTGGAACGCATATTAGTTCTAACAAGTCATAACAGATCGTAGACCATATCGTTACTGGGAGCCCAGAAGCCTTATCTGACGCGTCTTGCCAAGAGGTATCGTTATTACCCAGTTACTGGGTTGTAAAGATAAGATGATAAGATACCTAGTCGCTCCATGTAAACAACTAGTACTTGGCTGCATAAGGTGACTGGAAGCCGAACCCACAGCTTTTCATTCTGTACACGGTACTCAAAAAACATTCCCAGTTAAAATACGAACCTGACAAATTTAGCAACAAGCGCCGTAAGGATTTAGTTTGCACCACAAAACCAAACTATCTCACCGATTCTTTTGCTTCCAAAGCTGTAATTTGTATAACAAATTAAATCGAGCCTTGTCTATACAACGTGTAACAGAAACCCCATATCTATACAAAAGGACTGAGGACAACATCTGGTATGGAGTCTCTATGCAAAGTTTCAGCTCAAAATAAGTGACTTGACCCCAAATTATTGGTTTCATTATGTTTCTTGAATACCAGTAATAACAAACGTGTCACAGCACTGAGGGTGATCACTTTCCACGTCACTTGCCAATAAAACGATAATTCTCTTCGTTCTTCTTAATTTGAAAAATTCGGCCTAATTTCTAATATGCTCCACACATGTAGACATAGGATTAGAAAACCCTTTCCATATCGTTTATCATCCAAAGAAGCCATGCACTCGGTATGTATATACCCTTTAAATTACACGTTGTATACGCATTACCTACCTAGTGCTAAATGCAAATCTGTTGTCATGGAGTGGCTGATCAAGTATAACCTTATAGTTAGACTGGAAGCCGAAACCACTATAGTTTGGAAAAGGCTGAGCAGATTATGTATTTATTTATTTATGTACACACATGACACAAAAGCAAAAATATAAATACAGACAAAAGAGCACAAAGGTGCTGCTTATTTCCTAAAAAATTTCTTCCAGCAGACCTGCGACAGAGAGTTGAAGAAGAGATTATAGACTCATGGCCATTTTCACCAACGACCCCTAAATTTTAAGTAACCCTTAAGCCAATTTAAGTATCACTTAACGCAAGTTTTGTTTTCACCAACGTTTAAGGGACACCTAAACTCTTAAGGGATCCCTTATATTTAGGGGCCCGAATATTCGGCCCCTAACTGACCCCTAGCCTAAGGGTTAGTTTTATGTTGTTAAACAAGTCGCGTTTTCTTTAATTTTTGTTAAAATGGAAGATATATTATATATCTCGACAGCTTCAATACTATCAAAAAACTCACTTTTTTGATAGTATTGAAGCTGTCGAGACGGTGGAATTATTGGCAAACCCTAGGTTAAATACACGGCCATGTGTTTATCGTGAAAGGCCAGACTTTTTCACACAGTATGATGATAAAGACTTTTGTACAAGATATAGGTTATCCAAGGATTACGTGATATTTCCACTACAAAAACTAGAACATATTTTAGAATATCTGGACGACAGGTAAGATACCTATGCATTAAATATTAAAACAGAGTTGATAATAGGTATGTGTACCTACAATATCTATGCAATGCCTAAAACTGTTTGCTATAAAGTGTAGGTATGTTGGTCTTAGTAGGTGCAAGTATAGAAACTTTAAAAGGTTTTCTATTCTAGCAGGTACCTCTCTATCTATGTTATCATTAACTTTCAAATTATTTTTACAGAAATTAATCTGTGCCCCCGATCAAATATGTGCCCTTAGATTTTATGCTACCATAATTATGTTTCCACGTTTTATTTTCTCAGCTATTGTTATTAATTTAATAGGTATAAAATCCAGACAAATACTGGCAAAATAACCACACAAATAATGACCTAACATCAACCGAAATGTCACTGTCAAAGATGATACGTTGCAAAAAGTCAGAACTTAAAAAAAAGGCACTGGAATTTCGTTAAACAACCAAACAATTTTGTAAATATGTTAGTTTTTCGATGTTGACATATTGTTTTGTAACGTAATTGTTGTTATAACATGTTCCTAATGTAAAATATTTTTATTTTGTTCTGAGTTATTGTAAAAATGTAACTTAAAAATGTTGTCGGTAAAAGTGCGGTTTTCAGATTAACTATGACAAAAAAATCTGTCACTTAACTAAGTAGCCCCTAAGTAGGAGTCCCTTAGTATGGTGAAAATGAATTAAGTTAAGGTATGCATTTAAGGGGTACCTTAGCCTAAGGGATCCCTACCAAGGGTATAGTTTAGGGGTCGTTGGTGAAAACGGGCATTAGTGTGTATAAATATACAACACTAGTACTCACGCGGGGCTTCGCTCCCGTGGATTCTATCACGGTAAAAACATAACTCTCCTTTTTTGCAGTCGCGTAAAAAGTAGTCTATAACCTTCCTCAAGCTTCAAGCTACTTCCATACCGAATTGCATCCAAATCCACCCAGTACTTTCGAAGATTAGCGCGTTCAAGCAAACAAACAAACAAATAAACTTTTCCGCTTTATAATATTAGTATAGATGTAACAAAAATTCTGTTCGATCCAATAACGGCGTATTCCTGGTTCAACAAACGTACTAGAAAAAATGTTTTAAAAATGTAACTCATAAAAACTAAAAGTTATTGATTTTTTATTTTTATAATCCATGCGAATTTTAACACTGAATATGGCAAATTTTCATAAGTTGACAACACTCCACCCGGTCAGACGGCTTCCTAGTTCTTTGACACAAAACTGTAGGTAGTAGTAACATGTGAACGTCGAGCGATCAGTGTTGCCTTTGATAAGTTTTTATTTTATATTTAAATTTTATTTTATTCACTGGGGAAAAATATTAATCTCAAATCCCATTAAATGGCTACGTATATGTGTACGCAGTACGATGCCGAATAATACTCTCAAGGATCGGACAGGGTTTTTGTACATGCTGTATATGATGATGATGTTTACGACTGTGGGTTTTAAAGTCGAGAGTGAACGTACTTCTAGGCAAGCGTGTGGCATCTGCAACAATAAACGTCAATAGCCTATGGCTAAGGATTTGGACTTGTGATTTAAAGGTTGCGAGCTCGAACCCTATCGATTACACACAAAAACATGGTAAAAGATCTCTATCTCTCTCTTTAATTTGTTACTATTTTTATGTAGGTTATTACTTATGTATTGTATATAAGTGAATAGTACACCATGGACTACCCGCGTATTTAGTGCGCTGCTGTGTCAAATCCATCCAAAGGTTTTCTGTAAAAGATCGCTTTTAGCGATAAGACCGCCCATAGTAGTTTTTTAAGTCCTCATTTAATTCTGTTATGGTGTACAATAAAGGGTATATCTTTCTATTTATCTATTTATAAATATATCAGCTACCCGGATGACGTGGTGCTGCTGAGTCCTTCGATTGAGGCTCTTAGACGGTTGCTTGCAGTGTGTGAGAGGAATGCTGTTACCCACGGATAATGTAAGAAACAGAAAAGTCATGTTGTTTAGTGTGGGTACCATATATAAAAAAAAGATCAAGTAGGTTCCTATTTTATCATACAATCATGAAGTTTCCAAGATCAACACATTTATAACCAAACTAAACAAGTTACAACAACATTGACTATATCGGTTTCAAGTGCAGACGTAGTTTCCTGTATGAGTATTAAATGTATGTATTTGTACTAATTTTGTCGGTTTCCTATATTTTGTAACATACAATTGCGTCACTATAACTTCTTGTTCTATATTTCTTCGCTCTTATTCTCGTGTTACACCGAATACAAGTCACAAGAAAATCTAGGAATATTTTTCGGCTGTGGAATGCTATACCCGTGTCAGTGAGACAAGCACAAACCCTTCCTTTTTCAAAAACATGGTAAAAGATCTCTATCTCTCTTCTTAATCTGTTACTTAGTAGGTACTGTAACGGGGACGTGTGTGTACTCGGGATTTTCAATATAAACGCGGTAAGTTTTAAACTTTGTATAATTATGTTTACATTTTTATGGAAGATTATTCTAATAACATTTTCACGTTATTTTAATCCCATGAAAAACAATACTTGTCAAAAACCCAAGTCTCGCAACTTAGTTGTTCTACCGTAACAAGTTGTGAGATCCATGTAATACCAAGTCGGTTATTAATTTATTCAGTCCCTACTTAAGGGACCTTCTGTCTTAAATTGTTACGTAATTATCTAACCTAACGACATCTTATAGTGACCATATCAATATTAAAAATCTTTACCGTTTTAAATAAATAGATTGACTCGGCCATCGCATGAAAACACAATATATCTCACAAGTAATACATATATAAATTAAATTGTTTATTGCGATTGCCAAGTCAATCTATTTATTTAAAACGGTAAAGATTTTTAATATTGATATGGTCTCATTGCTTTTTAAAGAAAGTCCTACTTTTTCCTTTCCGGTACCTTCTACTTCTTGTATACCAACAACCAGTTTTCTTAAAGCCCTCTCTCTGTCTTATGAGCTTTTCTTATTTTTGTAGGTAGCCTTCCTTTTTTTATTTTCCGGTACTACTTCTTGAACTTCAGCTAAAGTTTTTTTCAAAGCCCACTCCCTGTCTCTATGGGGTTTTTTCGGAGGCTTTGATACGCACATATGAATACGCACGTACGTCTTTTGCATTAGTTAGTAATAATTAATGCCACACTCGTCAAACGTCTCGGTTAAAGTTAATCCATAAGTAAGTAATTATGCAATTTCGGGCAATTTACTCTACTTAATACTCCCCAATACTCTTAATACTTCTTGCTTTTTTATTCCGTTGACTATTTAAGAAGTTACCTTTGAGCATAATTATTATATCTAGGTACCTATCTACACTGGAAGACACGGTGGAGCATATGGTCGAGGTGTGCCCTGCATGGGTGAAGCACCGTCGTATCCTCATAGAGGCGAT
Organism: Tholera decimalis; assembly: GCA_943138885.2. Taxonomy (NCBI): domain Eukaryota; kingdom Metazoa; phylum Arthropoda; class Insecta; order Lepidoptera; family Noctuidae; genus Tholera; species Tholera decimalis. Next base: position 10,521,128 of record OW964576.2, read on the forward strand.
CGGCGGCGGCGACTTCTCGCGCCCTGCTCTGGTTTAGACCATGGTGCGAAGCGAGAGGGAATGGGATGCAGTCACCTCCTGCTGCGAAGCAGTCATGCTAGCGAAGGAGGAGGCCTAACGTGCGAGGGTGAGGCAACTCTCTTCCTCGCGCCCCAGCCGCCGGGGGAGACGCCCCGGGCGTCGCCAGTCGCCAGGATCGCCAGTCGATTTTGGGCCACCGTAGGCGCGGGCCTGCGGATGGCGAGCAGAGGTCGCTCACCGTCCGGTAAGGACCAAGCCCGGGTCGGCGGCGCATTGTGTTCCACGCGCGCCTCAAAAAGCTGTTAATACCAGTGACGGGGCCTCATAGAGCCATTGCCTGTCGGGGTTTGCGGGAAAGTTCCATCGAGATACCGCGGCCCCGTAACTTTAGGGCTTCCGAAGGAACAGGGTGGGTTTTTAGTCAGTAGAATTCTGATACACCCGAGCGGAAGAAGTCATTCGATGACATTTTACACCAAGAAAAAAAAAAGTACCCATCTACATCTATTATTTCATTATATTATACAGGTACTCTTGCGTCCCAAATGAATTTTTGAACGATCTTTGGTGTGGCAACATTCTATTGTCTTTTGATGTTGACACTTGACATAACCTTTTCACTTGACAGATAGACTTTGCTTCCTTGTTGAAAAATGTCCGCTTGGGACCTGTTGAGTTAATTATAATTGGTAAAATATCGTTTGGAATCGCCTGTTGAAACCGATAATTGGGTCGCGAGTAACGATTAATTGGAATTTGTAATCCCCATTTGATGAAAGCCTGGGATATTTTGGGATTTATCGCCGGTTAGTTGCCACCGCGTGGCACGCGCATTTGTTGGAAATAAGTAGTGATAAATAGCTTCAATCCGGTGCGAGTTAGGGCTGTGATGCTGTCTGAACCGCGCCATCTGGAGATCGACGCCTTGTGACCGTTCAGAACACTTGACTTACATCACACTTTCAATTACTCACCTCATATTTACATACATACCACACTTGGGCGTGACCTAGGAAGGTCGAAGTTGGCGGACCCAGCACAGAAGGTTAGTGGTACCGATAAGTTATTTGTATATATGGTTGTAGGCCGAAGAGCCTGTAGTTTTGTTTATTGTTGTTGAAAGCAACGGTAGGGCTCCACGAACCGTGGACAGTTCGGACACACCAGTATCGTTGCACTGGCTTCTTGTAGTCCTGATCAGGTACACTGATTAATTAACTGCAAATGTAACTTTGTAATCCTATATATTTATATGGGATTACAAAGTTATTTATGCAGTTGATGTATCTAGAAAACTGGAACGAAATTGAAAAACATTATAGTTTTTCCTTAATTCATATACTAAACACTAATTGTATTCTAAATTTGAAGCTTCTATGTCTGCTAGAAGTGCCTTAGACTTTTGATGATCGGTCAGTCAGTGAGTGACTAAATTTACAAAATTAAGGAACTTTGACTCGTTATAATTCTTAAACTACTGGTTCAAATTGAATGAAATTTGAAATATACCGTGTTTATACAATGCCTGTTTGGTTACTGAAAATTCAGGCTTCTAGTTTTATCCATAACGAAGTTATAGGGGGTCGAAAATGGCCTGAATTGCTTCGAGAAAAGAATGGTACGGCCGTGCCGCTTTTTTGCTCGACTTGGCGGGGGCACTGCCATGCCCCCAGATATTGAGTCTGCTTATGCGGGCGGCGTCCCAAGCCGTTCTCCCTCTTATTAAAAAACAATTTCTTCGCATATCTAACATTGCGATCTAAATTCAAACATTTCAAACTATGCCAGCCAGTGCGGTTCGGTAGGCTGACCGCTCGCATAGCAGACCTCCACAGTACTAATAGAAGAACAAATTAAGAAGCGAGCCATATAGGTAAAAGTCTCAGTTTTTTATGTATATGTATATGTATTGAGTATGTAGTTTATTATCAGAAATAAACATAAGAATACTAATGATATAATATGATATGATAATATGATATGATATGATATGATATAATATCTAATCCAAATCAAGAAGTAGGTAGTACTGTTCACTAAGCGACTACCCGTAACAAATGTCAAAAATGTCCAAATGACAGCAATATCACACCCAGACAGAAGTCGATGCACGTTATTACCCACGTTTTACGATTTCTACTGAATTGAATGAATCAGATTGTTATTTTCATCCAGTAGGTTCTAACACGTGCAAATGTTGATTACAATTCGATATTCAAATTGATTCCTGTATTTGAAATAGGAATTCTTGATTGAATAATATACCTACGTAGTTGTGTGGACTATTTTATAGTCACTACTCATGGATACAATGCAACTGGCCAGTCTACCTTCTCTGAGGAGGCAGTCGTTGGGCAGCTGGATCAAGGGTTTGATTCAGAAAGCAGTATTTCTGGACACGGCACGGATTATTAAGGTTTCTCTCTCAAGAGCCCTGACTACCGGTAGCTTGGACCCTATTTCAGATACAGGCGGGCTAAAAAAAATAGCTTAAAAAATTCTTCATGAGTGCCACAAGCACATTTTTCACTTTTTTGCGAGCGAGAGAACTTTACGCGCGAGTGAAGCCGCAGGCAGAAGCCAGTAAACTATAGGTGCTATCTCTTCATAAAATTAAAACACTTTAGACTAGACAAAACACATTTGGCTTCGTATTTCCTCATCTATAAATCAATGTCCACACGTTTTGCTCGCATATCATACGCGTGACTTGCTACCGACACATTTAAGGCGGCGCCCATAGAGAGGATACCTTAAAATGACCACTTTTCGTTGCACAGTTAACTGTATTGCTACATATTACAACCTCAAAATATAACAGTGTATAGTCAAATGTATTGTATGTATTCTTAAGAAATAAGCAGTACCTTTGTACTCAAATATTATAATTATGCTTGTCCTTTTGTATTTTACTGTTGTGTTTGTTGTGTACATAAATAATAAAATAAATAAAATAAACTAAATAAATGTATCAGTACTTAAAATATTTGTACACAAAGAATTGCTTTTTTTATTGATTGCGTTTGACAACTATCTCGCTTGATGATAAGCGACGATGTAGTTGAACATGAAGCACGCTTGCCTAAAAGTAACCTTTTCACTCTTGACTTAAAGACCCCTAAGATATAACTATCAGGAACTTTAGACGACAGAAACCGAAATATTTAACCGGAATCTTGAAAAAATTGCATGAAAGACTTCAACTTATTTTTCTCGAAATTTTCAATAATATGAGCGATAAATATCATATTTTGGTTATCATCAGGAAGGAACCTTAACAAACTAAAGATCATTATCACCTGCTTAGCCTTTTCTGAACTATAATGGGGTCGGCTTCCAGTCTAAATGGATTTTAGTAGCTGGGTAGCATGATACTCCTAAGCAAGACCTGACCAATCGACTAAAAACCATATAAAAATATTTTAACATAGTGTACGTTTTTTTAATAAATTACAACTGCACTATATCTTTCATTTTCTAATATGTTTCATATTGCAGCTGGAAATAGGCGTCCCCTGATATATAAAATAAATGAATAAAATGCGTTTATTTCATATACATTATACCCTTTTAGCATTAATAAATTTGACTGATTATTTCATTTTGTTTATTTTTATGTAAATGCCAATAAACGCATTTTTCTTTCTTTCCTTTATATGTAAAGGTAGTTTTATGGTATCCTCTCTACAGGCAGCGCCTTAACAAAACAACACGTGCTAACAATTTCTTGTTCGCGGTACATTTGACATGACATAAATTGCTTTCCGCACGGCGTAACATTGTAAAGAGGTAAACATTTAATGAAAACATACACAAGTTAGCGTGTTTTGAATAATCTCTGCGGGATGTTGTGTATGAATTTGAAATTATAATTATGTTTTGTTGTTGTTTATGGAAGGAAATTTGATTTACCTGGTACACGTTAGCCGAAGTGATGAGGCATCGGAAATTTCTCTACTTAAGCTTACAATGCGGCCGTTCTAACTTGGCGAGTGTGAAGTTAGGCTCTGCGAATTTTAACGCTTGAGCTCTCGTAAAAAAAAAATGCCAATAACAGTTGTTAACAGGAATAACAACTGCTAATTGCATTTATTTTTTTAAACCTTTATTGTTGTACGAGTGCACAAGCACTAAAGTTCGCAGAGCCTAACTTCACACTCGCCAAGTTAGAACGGCCGTACTGTACTATCATACTAATATTATAAATACGAAAGATTTTGAGGATAGATGTAAGGCTGTTTGTAACTCTTTCACGCAAAAATGACTGAACGGATCTGAATGAAATTTGGTAATTAGGCAGTTGACATCTTGAAATAACACATAGGCTACTCTGTATCCCAGAATACCCTCTGGATTGGTATTTACGTGGGAAAACCCTCCCATGCGAACGAAGTCACGGCAGAAGCTAGTAATATTACAATGTGAAAGTTTTTGAGGATGGATACCTACATGTATGTTCGTTACTCTTTAACACAAGAACTACTGTTCGGATTAAGATGAAACTTTACAGTAGTAGAGCTTGTACACCAGAATAAGATAGATGTCTATCTAAAAACTTTTATTGGTCAATAAAAGACACAACACACAAAAGTACATTAACATATAACACATTAATTACAGAAAAAAAAAGAACAGAACAAACTTATATATACCATCAAAAATATTATAAACTTACAAAAAGAAAAAGAAAACAAATTAAAAACGTAACACGAAAAATCGGCGTGGTGTGTGTCTCCGAATTGCACCAAATGGGAGTCCAGCTCAGCATGTGCCAAGCAAATATGCCTGACGCTGGTATTCTGCTGGATCCCAGTAGCCGTACTTATGGACGTCGAGCAGGTGGCGTACAATAAAATAACAAAATGAACTTGAGAGTGAGCCTAGTGATCTGCGATATTATTTGTGCAATATTTATACAAAGGCAGCATTTCCGATACATAAATAACACATTAGCTTACATTTATCTCGGGAAAATGTGCGAAATTTCTAAGCCAGCGAAGTAAGTAGCCAGTAGTAGTATTCCAAGGGAAAGGCCACGTTGCTTTATAATAACAGGCATATCAGCTTCGATCACATCATTGCTTACCATCAGGTGAGATGGTGGTTAAACGCAAGCCTATAGTTAACAAAATTTGGGGACAAAGAAGGTTTGATATAAGTAACGCGTGCTGTGTTTCTTTGGTGTCTCGAAAAGCAAGAAAGCCATTTGCCCCGGCTGACACACAGTAGTAGGTATATCATTGATACGGGTTTTCAGAAGATATGGAATTCGGCATCGGTCTTTTAGTTGCGTTGTAGGGGTGAGATAAGCAGTCGTTTTATATCCAGCTGCGTTCGGGGATAAACATGGTAAACATCCCACACATACGCACAAAACGTTTTGGATATACTTTCATTGTGCGTACGGCTAAGGAGTGGAATTCCCTGCCGGAGTCCGTGTTTCCCGATAGCTACAACCTAGGGGTCTTTAAATCAAGAATGGAATAGGTTACTTCTAGGTAAGCGTGCTCCATGTTTGACCACATCATCACGTACCATCAGGTGAGAAGTTAAAAAAAAATGTGTCGTTGATTTGAAAGTTATTAAATATGATCTTATTGGGAGTTACTATATTTGTTTGAGCCGTTCGGGGTTGAAATATTGAGTCCAATGTGAGATACTGCGGTCCGAAACGTAATGGTAACTGATGGAACAGGGTATGTTTTTAGTAGTAGTAGAGGTCTGACACTCCTTCTTGCTCCACGCGGATTGAGAGGAGTAATTTGAGTGGTTCCTTTTTTTTTAATGTGTTCGTTGTGTTTTCTGAACACTTGTACTCTTCACGTGTCCTGATTTCCTGAAGGCTGGTCTTGTCTTCACTCAAAGAATCTGCATTGGTATATATACTCTTCATTGTACACTATTTACAAGTTTAAATAAAGACTCTTCAAATATAGAGGATGCTATTAAGGAATATAAACTTTTGCCGTGAATCCACTCCAGACACAAGCATATTTAGCTTAGTTGGAGGGGTTAATAAGATTGCTAGTAATGTGAAATCTGCCCACAATGCTCGTTCTCTTTTTTATTTAATAAAATTGACTGAACGAGTCAGACTCGCCCACGAAGGGTTCCGATTAACTTTGTTTTCAAAGTTACTCATTGTCAAAATTATATTTGCGGTATTCGTAAAGATGAAAATACTATGAAAAACAGAGTTATTTCTCATAGCTACTACGGAACCCTTCATAGGCGAGTCCGACACGCACTTGCCCAAAGTTTTGCCATTCGGCTACGGAACCCTAAAACATAGTTTACTGTCGATAACCTTCCGAAAAACAAACATTACTTTAATTCACACATTATCATGTACATTCTTAAGTTTATTAAACAACTGGTCTTCCTATATTCAGTTACATAAACATCAAAAAAATCTTTTGAAGGCAACTTTGAGATAAATCAAGTTATGCTTAAGTGTTTTTAAGTTAGCTTACCTATGTTTGAATAATTTATTTGCACTTTTTGTTTATGGAGTGGTGTCGATGCCAATATTGTCATAAATATTAATGTCATTTTTAACATAAACATTTGCCAAACGAGAAGGAGCCTGTTATTTCTCACTCGCTAAATAACAGGTATTTATTGTTGCAAATCTATGCTTATATTAGAGTAAGATCCTAGGGCCCCTGGACCTTCCTTATTTTCGAAGTAACGAAATTTACAGAATGGATATTCTATGTGCTTAACAGTGTGTGCATACTCGCTTGCTTGGCTAGGCGCCTTTAAAAAAAAAAAAAAAATGTTTTTGTTTTCCTCTCCTTAAAGAAAGCAGGGTTGTGGTCACATCCTGTGAAGGCATAGAATCCTGGTAAGCTTTTATACAAGGTGTAACTGATTAAGCGCAATACCTCAGACACCCCAATTAGAATATTAAATATAAGTCTAAAACAACAGCCGTAACTAAATAAATTGAAAGTAAACTTAGACATTTTTTATAAAATAGTTATCTTTATTAAACGCAAAACGTATGTGCGTCATACAATATCCTTACGCAGACGCATACACTCATGCAATGTTAGCGGCCGACGCGACACGCACACATTTTCCTTGAATTCTTAGATTGTATTAATTTGTCATGATACTTCTGTTTCCATTTTTAACCGACTTCAAAGAAAGGAAGAGGTTCTCAGTTCGTCTTGAACTTTATTTAATGTATTTTGCCTCATAACTCGAAGACGGCTGGACCAATTTGGAAAATTCTTTTTCGTTTGAAAGGGTATACTTTCTAGTTGGTCCCATTGTTATGAAATTAGGATATGATGATGGGATCCTGGAGTAGTCGAGGGCACTCTTCAAATATTATAGGCACAACTATAGCGTTTTGGGTATTTCTTATAGGGTGTATTCCCGTTGTCCCCGTAGTCCATATCCCCGTTAACAAAACACAGGACAAAGGGAATTTAATAAAATAATTAAAATTACTTCCCGTTGTCCCCTTTAAATTTTTATTTATTTACTAAATACCTTATTTATTTTGATTTAGTTTTAAATGAAAGGGTGGAATGAAACACAAAGTATTTCAATATTATACTTACAAAAACATACCCCATTAATATACCTATTTAACTATAACGTCACAGAATTAACATTGCATAAAAACAATTTAGATAATAAAAACAAAAATAGGATTGAACTTAAAGCTTAAACATAATGAAAAAAAAATTAAAATAAAATTGACTACAAACAGAACTTTGATGTTATACTTATTAATAATATCACATTTAATTAGATTACAGAATTGGTAATAATCAACATTTATATATTATCATTTATTTCATTATTATTTTTAATACATTCGTAGATTATAAATACTTGTTTCGCAATCACGTGTGTAGCTATTGCTTAGATATTATGTGTTTTTTTTTTAAATTTTATATGTAGTCCTTAGTTCCATTTAATTTGTATAGGTACAATATTATCTCTATTAAGGCACAATATCATCTCTATTAAGGCACTCTCACTTCTAATTTTAACTCAACGGGGACAACGGGCATAATTTGAAAAGCATATATTACAAGAAATTAACGGGGACAGCGTACGGGCACAACGGGAAGTAATTTTAATTATTTTATGAAATTCCCTTTGTCCCCTTTAATGGGGACCCGGACTACGGGGACAACGGGAATACACCTCTTATAGTAGTGCCTTGTGCAGTTGCTCTAGAAAAGCACCATTTGGGGAACTTCACACAATGCATATAGTGATGTAGAGCTGATGGTGAAGTACCAGGAGAACTCCTCAAAAGCAATATTTGATTAAAGGTGATAAGTAGTTGACATTTTGGCTTTTGTAACTAGATAAATTACAAACCGACCCACTAAAAAGCGTGAAAAAAAAAACTTTTTAAACTTCTTGCTAAAAAGTTTATTTATTCGTAAGCTTCACACAGATTAGTTATATTGCGGGTCACGAAAATACAGGCTGTGCCTAGTTTGGGACCCGCTGTGTAAACCTGTGATATGTAAATGTATCAACTTATAAATAAATAAGATTGGACCTGTCGAGCTGTCCAAACAGTGCGAGGTAAAAAATGGACTTGCATTTTTCTCGAGGTGGGAATTCTCGTGGAAGTCCTCCGTCCGGGGATGGGTCAAGGGGTCTGAATGACTCTTAACTTATTCAACTGCCCCGTATCCCCCCGTCTCTCACACATGCGCCGGAGCTGCGAGAACATTAAATAGTAATAACCCCTTGTTTCAGGCAACTAGGCCCAATAAAAAAACAATAAGCAAATACTAAATCCCATAAATAAGCATTGTTAACAAAATCTACTTCACACAAAAAGACTGCGTCGAGTTGCGCTGCGTGGTGTCGTGTAACCTTCCGTGAAAGCGTCGATACACGACACCCTTAGGCCAAATTTCCTGCTTAAGGGATGACTCCATATGTTGAGCTGGAAGCTGCACCACAAATGATTTAAAGTTCGTGTTCTAGCGTGATTCTAACTCTTCAACCCTTAAAGTCTAACCGGTTTTAACTCATGCATGTATTCCATGCAATACAGCCTGGACAAGTAGAGCTGCGTCGTCGGAAGAGCTGCACGCAGCAGGAAGTTGGTTCCAACCAGGGCGGTACCGCACTGGTTTCGACAAGGAGGCTGCTTTATCTTCCTCTTCTCCACCTGCGTGAAGCTATCCTTGTCACATTTACCTTTTTAGGACCACGCTGTTTCAGGTCCTCGATGACTGAAACACAGCGGCTCTGCATTTCTCTCGTTAACTTGATTTGCTAGTCGCTTTGTTTGTGATACAGCAGGCTACTTTGTAGGTTTTTTAAATTAAAATTTATGGGAGTTGATGATTTTGCCATCGAAAGTGTGGGAGCTGTTCGACCTCAGTTGCTCCGACCACAGTAACGATGATCTCCCTTAAATCTTTTGCCCTCTACTTTTACGTAGATGATTGATGACAAACTAAAACCCTGTGTTTTTATTTTAACAGATCAAATATGTATTCGACCCGACCACTTTTCGGTTCCCACTCGGATACCTCGGCTATCAATATTAAGAATATGGTAAGATGCACGCTCTTGAATTGTTTCCCTAAATGTGCATTTTAACCCCTCTTACAAATTCTTTCAGCTTTCTTTATGTTGTCATCTTGGCCCTTTTTTGCAATGAGCGTCCACTAATGTAAACGTGATTATAGAGACCAACTGTTTAACTGCATGCGTGGTAACTTCTAATAGAGATTTCGACTGAATTATTTCCCTTAATAAGTATGTTTCTTAACCCAGATAAGAGTATTGCGTGCACTTTAAAATTCTTTTTATACACATCTTAAATATGAACATTAAATCTATTATTTACAAATCATTTCTTTGCTTCAGTAACGTGATATATGCGTAATTACCAATTTTTCAGAGTGAGAGAAAACTTTTTGTAATTTCAGGAAGCTTATTTACCACTATGTACTTATTCTTAAACATTTAGGTAAAAATATTTTGAACACATTTTGAAAATTAAAAAGAAGAGCGTAAGTATACAAATAAATTAATGTGACTGTCTGTGATCTCAAAATAACTGTGTTTTGTCATGTGCTTAGTTATTTACATATACTAAAGCACAAACCAATGCCTGCGGAGTTTGTGTGAAAGTTCTAACGAGATACCGCAGCCTTGGTACGCAAGGGTCACAGAAAGAATAAGGTTGGGTTTTATTCAGTAACATTTTGACACTCGACTGAAGGAAAAATTTAATGATTTTACTGAAAGATTACTAGCCAGTTAAAGTGACCCTTTATGTAATATTTAGTCTCCATGGCCACTTTCGCTCAGTGTGCGTCCTCGTGTGTCATACGAGTACTTCAAAAGCGATCATCGCCTATTACGATATCGCCGATGGGCCTACCAGCGTTGCGGGCGATCGCAATCGCGAAGCTTTCTATTAGGACGAAACTCAATTGGACCCAGTTGTGCCAAAATGTTCCGACCCATAAATTCACAGTATCGAGTTATCTGTGCCAGCCTACCTAACATTAGCCTCTTTTTCATGTAGCAAAAATTCACTTTGGTAGCTGTTTTCTAGGAAAAACTACCTATGTAACAAAATACAACGTGTAGTTTAAAGGGTATATACATACCAAGTGCATGGCTTTTTTGGGTAATAACAAGGGTTTTGTAATCCTAAGTCTACGTGTGTAGAACTTATTACAAATTCCAATACACTGATACCAGAAACCGAATTTTTCAAAGAAGAAGAACGAAAAGAATTATCGAATTATTGGCAAGTAACGTGGAAAGTTATTGACCCTCGTAGTGCTGTGACACGTTTGTTATGATTGGTATTCTAGAAATATATGAATCCGATAATTTGATATAAATTCTTTGAGTCAGTTATTTTGAGCTGAAACTGTGCATAGAGACCCCATACCAGATGTTGTCTTCAGCCCTTTTGGATAGATATGGGGTTTCCGTTACACATTGTATAGACTAACACGTGTGGCTAGTGTTAATGCGGCATTATGTGCATACCATGGCCATCCAACCATACCAGATGTTGTCTTCAGCCCTTTTGGATAGATATGGGGTTTCCGTTACACGTTGTATATATGGGAAAATAACATTTCAATGTTTAAGCGTAAATAACTCAACATATTTTCACTGTGGGTTGGATCATTTTGGCACAACTGGGTCCAATGGTTTTCTCGCTAGCTGAATCTAAACTCTAAACTTTTCTGCCTCTGCCTAGGGGTATCGTGTTACCCAGTTACTGTGTTGTGGAGGTCAGATTAAAATGTAAATTAATTAAATATTAATAATTATTATTAATTATTAATTAATTAATTAATTGTCGCTCCATGTAAAACACTCAGCTGCATCAAGGCTTAGTATGAGTTTGTAATAATACTATTATCGTGTTCGAAAACTATCGCTGTCTCCTTCAGACTTATCTACAAGTTTGACGCATGTGACAGAAACAAAGGGATAGTTTTGGAAAATGAGTGATGTATTTCAAACTTATATTAAGCCCATTGTTTAGACTGGATCCGACCAATCAATCGATCAATCAAATACACTGACTGATGGATTCATCGACCCTAACGAAGTTGGGAAAAGGCTACTCTAAGCTAGCATACCATTCTGTAAATCGCTCCTAATTTCAACATGTGGACAATCACAACACGTCTACAATTTTATTATTAGTTAAACTAAAATACTTATATTCACACTTTCTTGGAAATCTCAAACTCGTACTTTAATTATATTTTAATGCCTGAATGCAAAATTAATACCTTTTAAGTGTTGCCAATTTCTTAATTATCTTGTGTGCCTACCCTAAAGGCTTATTAAATGTATTTTCCAGTTTTCTTGATAACTTTTACATTAACCTTTGATATTATGGTTCTTCTATTTGCTTATGATGTATGAGTATGATTTTTAATAAATCGTGTAATTATAAGGTACAGTTTCCGTTTTTAGGGTTCCGTAACCGAATAGAAAAAAACGGAACCCTCATAGTTTCGTCATGTCTGTCTGTCTGTCCGTCCGTCTGTCCGTCCGTATGTCAGAGCCATTTTATTCCGAAACTATTAGAACTATACATGTGAAATATGGTAGGTAGATGTATTCTGTAAATCGCCATACGATTTTATAAAAAAAAAAAAAAAAAAATACTTAAAATAATAATATCTTTTTTCATGAAACCTATGCTGCATTTGGTATCTATAGAAAGGTCTTTAAAAATGACATTGTGGTTTCTAAAAGTACTTTTTCTTAAAGTCAATCGCCTCTAACTTCTATAATAATGGAGGAAAAATCTAAAAAAGCATATGCTGTAGATCTTAATGTAAACTTTCAACGAAAATTAGTTTAAACGAGATCGAGTCAGCAGTTTTTGAGATATAGCATATTTTCTAAACCCGCAAATATAACTTTGTAATTCATATAAATACTAGTATGAAAAACAAAGTTATTTGACGTAGTTGCTACGGAACCCTTCATGGGCGAGTCTGACTCGCACTTGGCCAATTGTTTTGAATTCATATGAGGAAGGTTACATAGGCTACGTTTAACCGCAAAAGAAGGAGACCCCGCGACTGCTAGATAGATAGAATATACTTTGCATCCCCCATCTCGGAAAGAGTATTTTTGCTCTTCGATATCTGAGTGCAAAAGCCGTTTTTATCCGCTAGAAGATAAAAGTTTGTGAATTCAAAACATCATTAAACCTATTTACTTCTACCTCCATGGGGCCGAATTTATCATTCAACTTTTTTTAATTTGTTAAAAACTCAGACTCTGGAACCTTCTTGGTGTACTTACTTTTTTTTAATTTGCTTTTTGCGCCATTTTTTTTTGCATTTAGTCATTTCCTCGCTGAGGTGGGATGAAAAGTTACGTGTTGCACTCGAGTGCAAAGATTTTTCACCTCGTGCTCTTTTGATTCCCTCGCTAACGCTCAGGATTCTAATGTATGAATCACTCGCTGCACTCGTGATTCAATTTTAGAATCCTTCGCTTGCTCGGTCATCAAAATTGAGCACGCGGTTAAAAAGCAACTTTGCAATCTTGTATAACAAATAACTATTATCGAACACTAAAATTTAAACACACCAATTTAACATTATTTCTTAATTCTATGATTACTACTTAATACTCAATCTGTCTACTATTATAGAGAAATACACATTATGAATGTATGTATAACCTATAATCAGAGAACATAATATATTATTGTGATATTTACCACATGCAAAGCATTTCCTGCCTCGACTCAAACCAGACATGATTATTTAGATTATAATTTATTTGTGACTGGTATCTATGGAGCTAAACTATACGTTTGTTTACCATCATTAATGACGTTTGTTAGATTATATGGCAGTGTATGTTTCAAATGACACCCTGTTATCACAAACTGGAAAGCAGATACAAATGTAGATACATCATTCTCATCATCAACATACGTCAGGTCGTTAAAGTCAAGAGTGAATAGGTTACTTCTAGGTAAGCGTGCTTCATCTTTTTTTTTATTGAAAATAGGTTCGTGTTTGACCACTATCTCACCAGCGGGCCTAGACAAAATCCATTTTCTGTAAGCGTTAACGCCAACGGAAAAATTAATTGTATGCAGTTGACATTTACTAACACGTGACAATCACGTGACATGTGGTTAGCAAATGTCAACTCCATACAATTTAATTTTTCCGTTGGCGTTAACGCTTACAGAAAATGGATTTTGTCTAGGCTCCCTGATGGTAAGGGATGATGTGGTCGAAGATGGAGCACGCTTACCTAAAAGTAACCTATTTACTCTTGACTTAAAGACTCCTAGGTTGTAGCTATCGGGAAACACATACTCCGGCAGGGAATTCCACTCCTTAGCTGTACGCACAATGAAAGTATTCCCAAAACATTTTAGTAAACTCTTGGCCCGCTTCTCGATAGACTCAAGCGCGTCCAGTTGGTATTTCGCAGATCCATCCCAAAGATGAGAGCAGTATTCCATACACGACCGAACCTGGGCTTGATACAAATTGAGCAGCTGTTCCGGTGTGATCTTCGACCACATCATCGCTTACCATCAGGTGAGATGGTGGTCAAACGCGAGCCTATTATCAATAAAAAAAATACAACAGAAAACTGACAAATCAGTAGGAATGTTATCAGGCTGTACTTCAAGGAGGAATGTTATATTAGTCAAGAATAGACTATTTATTTGTTGAAAAACGTAAAAATATGGCCTGATTCGGAATTCTGAAATCAATTTTTTTTTCACACTGGCCATCAAACAGTTTCAAGAAGTATGTATAATCTAAAAAAAACATACACGACAAGAATCTGTTTCGTGGCTAAATAATTACAGCCGAAATTGTCGATCTTCAAAGCTTAAGCAACGATTGCTTAGCTCAATCGGCGGATGGGTAAACATGTTAACACCATGAACCTGTTAGGAAATCTGGCACTAGTCTTGGTACAGTGTATGTTGTCCAGCTAATGTGTTGTGGAGGTCAGACAAGCAGAAAATACTGTAACTCAGCTGCGTTTAGTTAGACTTAAAGCCGACTCGATGATGTTAAGGCAAGAATTTACATACTAACTTTATTATTTTATTTATTTATTAAAGAAGTATGAAGGATTAACAGCTATTAAATACAGGGAATGTCTAGTATAGTGGACATAGAACCAATTAAAAGTCCTCACGTTTAGTGGCAGGAAAATCTTACAGTGAACACACGTGTAACGGAAAGGGTATATACATACCAAGAGCACGGCTTCTTTGGATGATATCAAACGATACAAAAAAAAAAAAATACAAAATGTTTTATTAATTTATCAAAAGTCTTACATTAGTTGGTGATTGGAATCTCCTTTTAAGCATATTGATGCCTGTGTTAGGAGACTCCGCTCTTCCAATAACTTAATTTTCTAGGGCTAACAGACTTAACTTATTATATTTACATTTATGTAGGTTAAACATTTAAAATGTTACATAATCAAATATTTACTTGTTGCATGTTTCTGTGCATGTGTGCGTGTGTGTATGCAGTCTCTGAATAGGTGATCGATTTTATCCAATCAATTAACATTTTTTTACTTTCTTCCAATGGTTTATTGTATATGTACGTATTTTTGTTTATTTTATTATACAATTGAGCGGATTGTTTGTTATAACTACTGTATAGCAGCGAAGTTGGTATTGGACTGTGGGACTTGCGCAATAATATCCTTCCTCCTCTTTTGCGTTATATTTATTTCATATGGCAGTGCCTTGTGTTTTTTTAAAACCGTGGTGGTGATGTATAATTTCCTAACAGAAAGGAGGCCACTGATTTCATAGAGACTGTTAGTAGCCAATCTTCGATTTTTAAAATACATTATTTTTAAGAGGGCTCTTTGTGCTCGTTCTACATCAATAAACTTAGATTTTGCCGCCCCGCCCCACACAGGTTTACAATAAACCATCACAGATTGTGCAAGTGCAGTATAGATTTCGTTTATTAGATTTCTGTCAGTTCTTCTTTTTTTGTCTATGCCTGCAGGGACAACGTATCTCAATGATTTAAATATCCAGCCCAACTTTCGTATCCTGCCAGTAACGTAGTCAAGATGAGAATACCAATTCAAGTTTTGATCAATTACGACACCTAAATACTTTATTTGTGACCCGTTATTTAATCCTATGTCTACATGTTCGGAAGTAATGAGAATTTTTAATACATTGATACCAGAAACCGAACTTTTCAAATTGAAATAAGCACATCACAGAAGAGATTTATCGTGATATTTGCAAGTAAGGTGGAACGATATTGACCTACGTAGTGCGGTGACATGATTGTTATGATTTCAATTTGAGAAACTTACGAAACCGAAAATTTGGTATCAATTTTTAGAGTATTTTATTTTGAGTTGAAACCCTTCCAATATCGTTTGATATCATCCAAAGAAGCCGTGCCCTTGGTATGTATATACCCTTTCCGTTACACGTTGTATAATCTTAATATAAACCATATCGTACAATATTCAACATGAATAAATAGATACATAGCAGTGACTACAAATATTAATAATTCAATAATAATAGTAATTTGGGATGTGAACTCAGCAATCATGGCTTAATAGCCAAGAGCCTCGACCAACACCTTAGGAGGCTCTCGTTAGGTGGCTGGATCAAGGGCTTGCTTCAGAAAGCGGTACTCCTGGACACGGCGCGTATCGTTAGGAGGTTCCTCTCTCTAGAGCCCTGACCACCGATGGCTTGGACCCTGTTCCCGATGCCGGTGGGCTACTATTTTTTTATATTTTTAAATGTTTTTTGTTTATTATAGAAATATTACACAATATTACATATTAATTTGACAGGCCCGTTGGTATAGTGGTCAGTGGCCCTGACTGCTGTGCGCAAGGTCGTGGGTTCGATTCCCACCTAGGACAAATGTTTGTGTGATGAGCACGGTCATTTGTTCTTTGTCTGGGTGTAATTTATCTATAATATGTATGTATTTAGAAATATATATGTATGTTTATCAGTTGTCTAGTACCCATACCACAAGCTCTGCTTAGTTTGGGACTAGATGGCGTTGTGTGAAAAGTTGTGGAATATTATTATTATATTATTTAAAAATTTAATTTATATGTAAGTATACAATGAGGAATAAAGGAAATAGTAATTTATATTCTGGGACAGTAAAAAACCACAATAAAATAAACATAGATTTAACAACATACTTATAGCTAGTATTTACAATATAGCAGCTCACTTCATTTTCTTTATGTTAAAGCAGTCAAAATCATAACCCTCTTTTTAGCTTCGCCATAACCGGTTAAAAATAGAGTTCCTATAATACATTCGTTTTGCAATATCTCGATATGACATACCGATGTAAAACCGCTCGTGTAGTCTTTCTAAAAGACAAATGACTGCCAGAAAGGTGCAAAGTCCACGTTAATTTCATTAGAATTCGTACAAAGTGCGGAGATATGGCACGCGAACGGTTTTGTCCTTTCTTCTCTGATGGAGCCTGGCAGTTGGCCAGAACATTGGTTATTTTGATGCCAAATAAACCCACGGATATACAGTACACATATTATCTATAGTTCTTTGTTATTCTTTGTATCGATGAGTCCATTTACATGGAAATATAGGGAATATCATGAGTAGATTACGGCAATGTCTGGCTGAGTACTTTATGTGGCCTACTCTAATGTCCTTATTTGGTACTAGCCTAAAAAAGTAGCCTTCCGTAGGCAGTTGTCCCACCGTCGATGATGAACGAAAAGCGAATAGAGCTATAGCATCTGAAAACGAGTTGGCGAGCAGCGAGTGTGTTGTTCCGATAGTTTAGTCGCTGAGCTGTCATCTGGTTGGTCTCTCAGCGTGAGTTCTGACCGCTAAGTGATCGCTGAGCGAGTATTATTTTTGACAGTTCTTGTCGCTCAGCGACAGAACTAGTGAAGCGAGTAGTCGCCGGCAGTGTAAACAGTCAGAGAGCAACTAGTTTACACGGAACGTAGATATATTTCACTGTGCGTTTCTTGAGCGAGTAAATCGCCGATAGTTAGTCGTTTACTCGCCGGAAGTCGGACAACTGCCTTAAGCTTCCAGCTAGTTTCGAAGTTTAGTGTGATTAAAAAAAACAAATGAACTTTTCCGCTTTATGATATTAGTGTTAGTATATACATATTAGGGCACACTGTAGTTTGAGTATTTTATGGCTAAATAACAGCAGCTACACGAGTGGAAGTTCAAGGTTAAGCAACACTCGCCGCGATCGCTCTGTGGACGGGAGACTATCTTACCAATCGAGATTTCTCTGTACCTCGGAAAGTACTTAAGCCGTTGTTCCCGGCTGTCATTTGGACATCTTTGACAGTCGTTACGGATAGTCAGAACTACTACTACTAGAAAATCTGACACTGGTCTGGCCAAGAGATATCGTATTACCCAGCCACTGGGTTGCGGAGATCAGACAAGTAGTTGCTCCATGTAAAACACTAGTACCCAGCTGCATTCGACTTAGGCTGGAAGCTAAGCAAATGATGATGACTGTGAGTACTTTACGTAGCGTACCCAACAGTCCCTAGTTTGGGTATTGATCGACAAATCGTTCGAGCTCCTCAAGGCAGTTGTCCCACCGCCAGCGAGGAACCGATTAACTGTCAGCTTATTTCTCGCCCAAGAAACCTACAATAAATATACTTTCTGTGTAAACAAGAGATATGCATATATTAATAGTCGTTTGCTGACTGTTTACACTAGCGGTGAGTACTCGCTTCGCTAGTTCCGTCGCTGAGCGACAAGAACTGTCAAAGATAATACTCGCTCAGCGATCACTTTGCGGTCAGAACTTACGCTGAGAGACCAACTAGACGATAGCTCAGCGACTAAACTATCGGAACAACACACTCGCTGCTCGCCAACTCGTTTTCAGATGCTAGCACTATTCGTTCATCGTCGGCGGTGGGATAACTGCCTATGAAAGGCTACTTTTTTAGGCTAGTACCAAATAAGGACATTAGAGTAGGCCACATAAAGTACTCAACCAGACATTAGCCCTAGGTTCCAAGTTGAACTACGCACTAACTTACAACTGCTTGCTCTGTTTGGACAGGTCTGCTCAAATCTGTATATGTCTTTCCTCAAAAAGTACTACAGAAATAAACTGACATGGTTCTTATATGATTTTACCAGTACAGATACAGCCTTCAAAAGAAACTTAAGGCCTCTAATCCCCAGAAGTCAGAAAATCACTTTATGCCTTGGGCACTTTGTTTGCCTTTGCTAATGGAAATACCTGTTTACATTTTGATTAACAGAATGACCAATGTTCAAATGTGTAGTTACCTATCAATAAATATACACAATGAAAAATACAAACAGTTTTTTTCGACAATTATTAGTTTGACGTAGGTAATTCTTTTTTGTAACAAATAAAAGTATTTGTCATCGTCACGTGCTTTGCTTTTTTCTATCTATTTTTCTGGTGGGAAAATCATGAAATGACTCCTCCCTTCTGCTCTACCCAGAGCGGGAGGAACGTGTCAGACTTCTACTGACTAAAAACCCACCCAGTTCCTTCAGTTGCTTTTGGTGTCCGGGACCGCGGTATCTCGATAGGACCCCTTCGCAGCCGCAGCAGCCAATTGTCCTGTCGGGCCCCGTCAATGTGGTTTTTTCCATCTATGTATGTTAAGGTCAACTTCCACTCTATCTGGATGCAGCTCAGAACTAGAGGTCAATGTATTATCTCAATTAAAATTTGAATATAAAGTTGTTTTATTGGGAATGTCCTAACGATATACCGTGGCCCTGGAACTTAACCTCTCAAGAACCGCCATTATTTACGTCAACCATTCGTCAAGCACCGCGGGCGGGCTCTTATCGTAAGCGTAATCTGACTAGGGCTTTCAAATACCGGATTTTTTCAATACCGGTATCAATACCGGTATTGGAAAAGTCAATACCGTGATCCCGGTATCAATACCGGTAATCCGGTATTAAACGCAAGTTCAATTAGGACATTAATAAAAGCAATAAAATATGTGTTTTTTTATTTTCAAATCAATCTTTATTGTTCTTATTTATTGAAAATAATAATAATAATTGAGTCCGCTTTGGTTTTGCTTAGCCTTGAATCCTCTAAGCACACTGCTGGAGAATTCAGGCCTAGGCTATAGGTTGAAAAGAGGTGTTCAGGTTATTTCTCACCTCCTTTACATGGATGATTTAAAACTTTTTGGCGCCACTAGTCTACAACTGATGGAACTACTGAAGGTAACTGAAACTTTCAGTAGTGCCATCAGGATGGAGTTTGGTGTCGACAAATGTGCGATTATGCATGTAAAGCGAGGGGAGATTGTGGAATCCGTGGGATCTCAACCCTCGAATTCCATAAACCTGAGATCCCTCTCTCCAACCGAAACCTATAAGTGTTTGAGTGTGTCGGAAGCATTAGGTATCAATGTAGTTAACATGAAGCAATCGCTGAAGTAGCGCTTCTTTGGTCGCCTAAAGAAGGTATTTAAAAGCCTTCTATCGGGTGGGAACAAGGTACGTGCCTTCAACGGTTGGGTCATGCCGGTGTTGATATACTCTTCCGGCGTACTCAAATGGACTCAAACTGAACTTGACGCCCTGGATAGGAGAATTCGTACATTGCTGACTGCATATCGAATGCATCACCCACGCTCGTCGGTGATGAGGCTGTATATCCCGCGGAAATGTGGAGGTCGAGGCTTTTTGAATGCTAATATTCTCCACAACCGCGAGGTATGCAGTCTCAGGGTACATTTTCTTAGCCTTGAATCCTCTAAGCACAAATCCTTCCGAAGTGGGTATGCATCGAGATGTAGTAGCGGTGGACAAAGGACTCACCCCGCTCTCCTCGGCTAATGAGAACTGGCGCAAACCTGCAGTACTAGACACTAACGATCAGAGGGGGATATGGCAGAGTAAGGAGCTTCATGGACGTTTTTTCCGGGCCCTACATGTGTCCGACGTAGACCAAGTGGCGTCCCTAGCTTGGTTGCGCTTCGGTGACCTCTTTGGGGAAACCGAAGATTTTGTCTGTGCAATTATGGACGAAGTTATCATGACGAACAACTACCGGAAATTTATTGTGAAGGATGACACGGTTGACATATGTCGGGCATGTCACCGTCCGGGTGAATCAATCTGCCACATTATCTCTGGTTGTTCTCGTCTTGCTAATGGCGAGTACTTGCACAGGCACAACCTTGCAGCCAAGATAATTCATCAGCAACTTGCTCTGAAATATTCTCTTGTGGAATCGGAAGTGCCGTACTATAGGTATGTGCCCAACTCAGTTCTCGATAACGGTCATATCGCATTATACTGGGATCGGTCCATCATCACTGACAGGACTATTGTAGCCAATAAGCCTGATATAGTGGTGGTGGACCGAATCGAGAAGCGTGCCATGATTGTCGACATAACCATCTCACATGACGAGAACCTCGTGAAAGCTGAGAAAGATAAGCAAATCAATTATCTTGACTTCGCACATGAGATTGTCTACATGTGGGATGTGAACTCGGCAATCATTGTACCGATAGTCATCTCAGTCATTGGGTTAATAGCCAAGAGCCTCGACCAACACCTCAGGAGGCTCTCGTTAGGCGGTTGGATCAAAGGCTTGCTTTAGAAAGCGGTACTCCTGGACACGGCGCGTATCATCAGGAGGTTCCTCTCTATGGAGCCCTGACTGCCGGTAGCTTGGACCCTGTTCCCGATACCGGTGGGCTGCTATTTTTTATATTTTTAAATGTTTTTTTTTTTCATAGAGAATATTTAAAAATGTAATTTATATGTATGTATTGGAAATAAAGAATAAATAATAATTAATACGTTTTATCCATAGCTCTCTTATATAACAATTTGGTAATGGTTGATTATTTAAGTAGGACTAGGAATTGGGAACATAATGAAAACTGAAACATAATCTATTAATTTTGCAGGAAGGCTTTTCACATAGACTTTGTGTAGTACAATTTAAAAAAAAGCTCATGTAAAAATTAACATAGGTACCATTATTTTCTGAAATGTAAGTAAGTAAAATATAGCTTAAGTAGTTAGCTAGCAATCATTTGGTGATCGTTTTAGTAACATTCTTAATAATGATGTAACAAAAAATAATCAAAAAATCTAAAACTAAACAAGTAACAAAATAAATCAAGCGTTACAATTTCTGAAAAACATAGTAAAAAAATGTAAAAGTATACAAATAACACAATAATACAAAAAGTTTTCATTCAAATTTCTGAAATTCAAACGCCAAGAACACACAAAGAGGCAGCAACGACGGCAATCTAATTAAACTAGCAAAAATACCCGCTATTATATCAGAACTTCACAGTTACAAGTTAACACAACACAATAACAAAGTCTATATACGCGTTATCCCGTCGCCTTTGCGAAACTGACTGACAATAACAAAAACGACATAAGTGCAGCTCGATTTCGGCTTAAGACAGCAGCGAGACGCTTGCGCTGATGAAAACTAGTATGAGAATAAGATCACATACATTTTCAGATCTAATGTTTGTAATACCGTAATCACGGTATTGGGGCGTCAATACCGGTATTGTAAAAGGCCAAAATAAAATCCGTGATCACGGTATTACGGGATCCCGGAATACCGGTATTGAAAGCCCTAAATCTGACCCCGGTCACAAACGATTTTAAGACTTATCTTTACTACAAATACAGTTTTAAATCGGTCGAGGTTTGGTGGCACAAATTTGTGCCAGCGGGGATCAACTAATACTTGTTTACTGGCACGTTTTTGTGCCGCTAGGGCTCTAGAGGTTAAGGACCTTCAGCTGTCTTTAAGTTCCAGGGCCACGGTATCTCGTTGCAGCAGGGTGGATTTTTAGTCAGTAGAAATCTGACACTCACTTCCGCTCCACCCAGAACGGGAGAAGTCATTCGATGATTTTCCCACCCGGAAAAAAATATTATATTGTATTACATAGTTGCGGACATGTTAATAATATCTACAGGTAACAATTTGTGTAAATAGTTTAGTTCTAAATTATATTTATGCTAAGTTTTAAACAAAGTTTGTCCTTATTTTATCAAGAATGACATTGTCATTTAATTAACCCTAGATTCATAAACTATATTTAGGGTTACATAGTCCATCACCTCACTTTTAAGGTCACCTAATTAATGATTATGGGAGATATTAAAAAAAAACCACAGTGATTAATTAGAATGAACTTTTATTAAGAATTAAAACATAAAAAACATTTAAAAAATATCAATCCAAGCATTCTAGGCACAAACTACCACGATGTTCCATACACATGTAACGTTTGCAGGACGTGCAGATAAATCTAGTCACACATTTTTTTTATAACAGCAAAAGTTGCACAATTTTCTGGATTGATTTTCGGGGTTGGCTGGTGTATCAAGCAAAGTATCACCTAAAATAGTATCAATGTTCCGTTTTAGGCATCGCCTCAAAGTTGGTGTTTCGCGTCGACTTCGTAACCAAGGCTCTATCATCTTATCTGACACCATGATCCACTTCTTCCTCGTCATCCACTCGCGATAATATTGCACCAATTTCATCGTCTTTCAAAAAAGCTATGCGGGAAAACAACACACAATAAATTCTTGAATAATATTAAAAAATAAGTATAACTACGAATTAATACACAGTAAAACAGTTTGATTAGCAAAATTATAACAACGGCAATAGATAACATTGTTTCATACTAACAACTACTTTCGTAGAATATAATAGAATAAATACATACCTTTTTAAAAAAAAATCTGTACTTTCCTTCGTTTTATAAGGCAAATAGTAAAACTGTCCACTATATAAAGTTGTTACACTAATCATAAACATACGTATCTGAGACACCTCGTGCTCAGTATATCCAAAATTATAAGTTTACGTGCCAAAACTAGTCTTGGGTAGTACATGTACGATGTACTAATAGGTTACGTTACTTACTGAGGTACGAAAAGTAATATTACCAAACGTCAATTGCTATTCGGACCTAATCGGACTAATCGTACACTGTAACAGTACTTAATCTGTGGTACTTGGTACAACGTTGAACTACGTTCAGCGAGGTCCGATGTCCGATTTGTATTGTATAGTCTATGGGTCCGACGTCCGACTGTACGAGATGGTCCGAGATGATGTTATTCGTACATTTTGTACGACGTTCGATTGTTCTAAAGCCGGCTCTACACGTTGGCCAACACAGTGGCGAATGTAGTGGCCAGCATATTGGCCAAGAGTTCGTGATAGCGTCCACACGTTGGAAGGTCGTTCAGTTTGCTACGGTTCAGGCCAATGTGCGGACGTATTTATTAAAAATGGATATTGAGGCGCTAACTTCTGCTTCTTGGGTAGTACAAACAATTTATGGCTAGGTAAAGCTCTATAAACCGAAAAGTTTCTTCGTTATTAGTCATTACTGATATTTTGTTTACACTAGTTGTTACCGACGCGTGACTATAAAAACTTTTTAACAAAAAATAAAACCAACTTCCATATCAAAACACTACAACGGCAAAAATAACTTTAATTTCGGTAGTCGGTGTTATTGGTTTTGTATTTTCTTTTTTTGACACCCCCTTCTGCAATTAAAGTTATTTTTGCCTTTGTAGTATTTTGATATGGAAGTCGGTTTTATTTTTTGTTAAAAAGTTTTTTTCACGCTTTTTAGTGGGTCGGTTTGTAATTTATCTAGTTACAAAAGCCAAAATGTCAACTACTTATCACCTTTTACAAAATATTGCTATTCCCGATGCAGAGCCGTTAATTTTTGAGGAGTTCTCCTGGTACTTCACCATCAGCTCTACATCACCATATGCATTGTGACGAACATAAAGTGCTTAACATCCATATTCAAGTAATCGAATCGCAATCCACGAAATACTTATTACTGAGTAGTTCGCTGGTCATCTGTGGCCTTCATCATTAGTTCCACTTCCCCAAATGGTGCTTTTTCAAGAGCAACTGCACAAGATACTATTAGAAATACCCAAAACGCTATAGGTGTGCCTATAATATTTGAAGAGTTCCGTCGATTACTCCAGGATCCCATCATCAGATCCTGATTTCATAACAAGGGGACCAACTAGAAAGTATACCATTTCAAATGAAAAGAGAATTTTCTAAATCGGTCCAGCTGACTTCGATTATGAGGTAACATACATACATAAAAAACAAGTTCAAGACGACCTGAGAACCACCTTCTTTTTTTGAAGTCGATTAAAAATTTTAATCAGGTGCGTGCGATCGTTCTGGGAGCTCGTAGCATACTAAACGCGCGGCCAACGTGTGGACGCGGTAGCCAATACTCGGCCACAACCCTTTGATCTTTTGCAAAAAACCGACACCACACAGATCTCGCGCCAACTTGTCGGCCATCATTCCAATACAACCCAAGATGCACAAACACCCCCTTTACACGTTGGCCAATAGGCACTGGCCACTACATTCGCCACTGTGTTGGCCAACGTGTAGAGCCGGCTTAAAATGAAACAGAGCTATACGGCAGAACGGTACGAAGGAACGGCTAATGTAACGTCGCGTCGATGCGTCTCGCATTTTATTAATTTCGCGTTTTAAGTAGTGTCCCCTTTTAAATCAAAGGTTTATAAAAACAATTACTTTTACGTAAAAGTAAAAGTGTTTTTGTTTAGTATAAGTAAAAATTGAGAATTTTAGTAATTTAAAAAGCTTTTTAAATACACTTTTACTTTTACGTAAAAAAAAAACAAAATAAAAAACAAATATTCAAAAAAGCTATTCAATAAATCGTTGTACATACTTATTTGATTTTTAAATACGCTTTTCTTTCTATAATAAAATGACAATTCCTGTTGAAGTATGAAGGGAAATCAAATAATGTGTATCAATGACTAATGAGGTTGTTACTTCATAATTCGTATCTTTAGTGCTAAAAGATACTAAATATTATCAAAACCATGAAAAAAGTATTGTGACCTGTAGGTACATTATTTTTGTAACTGGTTATTCAGGTACTGTTTATTATTACTGGGTCAAAAAATCTGGGTACTACTAAGTACTAATAAGGTGTACTAGTACATTTTTCAAATTGTACGAATAGAGTGCGCACCCAACAACGTCCGATTTAGCCCAAGACTAGCCAAAACCGCTGACGCTGACGCCCTACTGAGCTCTCGTCGCTTTATGAAGGTACTGAGAGACACGTATTTCTATATCTTTCGCGCCGCGCGCTGCGAGGGTTATAATACTTATGGGTGTGGTGTATGTGAGACGTATGTTTATGAATCTAGGGTTAATAAAACTAGCACTTCGCGGTCTCTTCCTTTTCATTTAGTCAACGTAACATAAACAATGAGATGAAATACCGTAGGACAATGATAATAGAGATCGTGCTTTTTGGTACCCGTAAGACCAATGTGTGTCCGGGTTTTACTTGGACGCTTATTGGGAAAATACCCCCGGACGCCCCCGGACGCTCTCCAAACTAGGACATATCCGGGAAAACCCGGACGGATGGCAACCCTACCTATTAATTCGTAGGATAAACTAACTGGTGAAGTGTGGTTGCAAAATGCCCTTTCACTACCGGTCTACCAGACGTACTGCTGGGTACCATCCACACTTGGTTGATATACCGTCTTGTCGCACCAAGCGCTTTTCTTCCACATTTATTGTACGTATAGCCAAGTCGTGGAACTCTGCCGGTTTCTGTATTCTCTGCCACTTTTAAAGCAAGAGTGAACAGGCATCTTCTGGGCTCGCTCGTTCTATCATAGAACTTATCTATCGGTTTCCATGAGGCGAGATCGAGGTCAAAAGTGGGCACATCCTGAATATAAAAAAACCTACCAATGTCTACCCCGTTTGGGATATAATGCCGTGATGTTATGTCAATCACACAGTAATAATACCTTGCTTGTCCGCTTCACCTTTGTGTTTTGCAAATCGTGACAACGATTGTTTATAATTTTATTGTTTCCTACAAATTGATGGGTGGCAAAACAACGGCCAATACAATAACAGACTATGCCACCGCTATTCTGCCTCGCAGGAGTGGTATACTGTATAATCACGTAAGTATATATTTGTATAGACGTGATGAGCTGTCACGTCTGAGTTTCGGACTACTTCTTCTAATTATCAACTAATATTCAACATCGTGGATATCACCCATACGCACAAAAGGATTGGGAATACTTTTATTGTGCGTACGGCTAAGAAGTGGAATTGCCTGCCGGAGTCTGTGTGTCTTCCTGATAGCTATAACCTGGGGGTCTTTAAGATCAGGCAGTCCAAAATAATTTTCACGCAAGCTCCGCCCCCATCCACCCCGATTAGGCCGTTGTATACTAAACGCTAATGCAGCAGTAATAAAGTTGAATATCGCGTGCACACTTTCACCATGTTCGGTTTCGAAACTGCCGTTGTGTACTAAACGCTAACGCAGCAGTAGTAAAGTTGAATATCGCGTGCGCTCTTTTACCATATTCGGGTTCGAAACTGAATGTCGTAAGTCTCAATTCTTACTTCGTTTATAACTAAAGTAATAATTGATCTAGAGAAAAAATGTCCTATATTTAGATAATAAACTGTATTTTCTTACTTTCAATACTAATTTTAGACATAAAAGCCGAGTAATCTTGATTAAATTTTGAATAATCATTAAAAAAGACATGATTTACGATTAAAAAAATAAATCGAGCGAAAATGTTCCAATTACGAAACTGGTCTAGAGATGGAAAGAAAAAGATCCAATAAATCATATACTAAAGTTCCATTTTGATTGTATGCGTAATTGTTTCAGAATAATAATACAAAATTATATACAATTTAGGGAGCCTAGTGAATAGGTTACTTCTAGGTTGACGTGCTTCATCTACGACCACATCAACACTTAAGTACCATCAGGTGAGGTAGTGTTCAAACGTGAGCTTATAAAAAATGATCATTTGTTTTAAAATCGTCCTAAAATAGATGGGTTACAACTTTGATTTGGCTTGGTATAACATAGTTTGTTTTTGTTGTAACAATATCAAAATTTGATGATTTTCATGAATAGGGTTTCCTGTATTACAAAATTATTATTTGTTGGTCTATTAGTTAGATTTACAAAAGGAAGTTCCTATTTTTTTTTAAATGTCCATTTATAATCTTTCAGCCGTCGTAATTTTACATTATACATACCATAATAATATATTAAGTTTCAACCAATTCGACTAAAGAGTTACTTACAACAAATTTTTATCGAACAAAGAACGAATACATCGTAATTGTTAAATTAACACATCTTTTTTATTTATTATCCGATTCGTATACAATAATTACTAAATGTTAAGTGACGCTTGCGTCAATATATCAATGAAAATCGCATTAAAATCGGATAAACCGTTTTTAAGAGTAGTGTGCACAAATGCACAGACAAACAGACAAAAACTCTAAAAGCCTTCTTTTGGGTTCTCTTGTTTAATAAAGACTCATAACAATAGTTTTCTTCCTAAATATCTTCAACTAGTACTCACGCGGGGCTTCGCTCCCGTGGATTCTATCACGGTAAAAACATAACTCTCCTTTTTTTGCTGTCGCGTAAAAAGTAGCGTATAATCTTCTTCAAGCTTCAAGCTACTTCCATACCAAATTGCATCCAAATCCACTCAGCACTTTCGAAGATTAGCGCGTTCAAGCAAACAAACAAACTTTTCCGCTTTATAATATTAGTATAGATTATTCTCATATCCCCATACGGATTTGAACATTTTTTTTTCGAACCTTTTTTGTCGTAAGTTGAAAATGTCTTGACAGGTTAATGGAAATACCAGCTATTAACGAGATATTTTGTACAGACAGCGATCACTTACAGATTTCTTATATGTATAGATTTGGTCAGTTAGTTAGATTTTCAAAAAAAAATTGTTCATGTATTTTTTACCTTTTCAAATCAGTTAAAATTTACAAAGATCAAAAGCTTCAAAATTCAGGAGTAGGTGCTACTGGCGTCACAGAGTGCTGAAAAGTACACCACAGCGTGACGTCGTAAAAGAATTACTTATTTTTAAACATATGTCAGTTTGCCATGCGTATTTATTGTTTCGAGTTTCCGATGTTTCGGCACTGTTGCAAGCACCATATGGTCACAGATAAAATGTAGTTATGATGCGGTTCAACCGCTTGTTTGTGAACATGATAAATAGCCCGTTTTTAGATCTAATTTTAGTGTCCGTTCAAAAACTTGTGATACCATTTAATATTAGAAACAAGAAGGAGTCATGAAGTTTCAATTACTTGTAATCATAAATAGTAGTTTGCGAGTCGCAGATCAATTGGTTGGAAGGTCGTAGATATAGAAACATTGATTGATAAAGATTGCTCGCGTGTGAACAAACATCTTCTACGCACAAATACATATTATGAGTATTGAACTTTGTACATATAATATAATGCATTTTAATAGTGATAGCTTGAGAATTTACATACTGTCTTGAAAGCTTTTCGGTTTGTAACTTTTGGCGGTTTTAGAGCAAAATATATTTAATAACTAGCTCACCCGCCACGACTTCGTTCGCGTGGTATCCTACCCCTACCCAACCGATACCACTACCCCTATCCTACCGATACCCTACCCATACCTTACTCTACCCCTAACTTACCCAAACTCTACACTACCCCTACCCTACCTTACCAATACCCTATCCCTACCCTACCCTACCGTACCGTACCGTAGAGGTAGGGTAGGGGTAGGGTACCCAAACCCTACCTCTATCCTACTCTACCCCTACCCTTGAGACCCTTCCTCCTTTTTTTTTCATAAGAACCTTCCTGACAAAACCAAACACAACAAAAAAAGAATCAGCCAAATTGGTCCATCCGTTTCCGTGTTTTGCGCTTAGCAACACATTTAGCGATTCATTTTTATTATATAGATTCAGAAAAATATCTAGTGTTCATTCCGCCAAGAACACGATGATCAATCTTGCATGCAGTATATTCGGCCCTCTGCAGAGGGGGCCTCGTCATGTTGCTGACGCTCTTTGAGGCGCGCGTGAAACACGACGCGCCGTCGACCCGGGCATGGTCCATGGTCGGACAGCGAGTTGCCCTTTACTCGCTGTCCGCATGCCCGCGCCTACGGTGGCCGGAGATCGTCGGCCGACGTCCGACGCCGTGGGCGTCTACCACTGCGGCTGGGCTGGAGGGAGGACGCCATCCTCTCCCTCACGCGGCCCGCCTCCTCCTTCGAAAGCATGACTGCTTCGCAGAAGGAGGCGACCGCTTCCCACTCCCTCTCGCCCCGCAGCATGGCCTCGACCAAGGCCGGGCGCGAGAGGTCTCCGCCTATTGTCGCCGTGAGGACACGTCGGTGCTCTGCCCAAGCTGGGCAGTCCTGCACCGTGTGCTCGACTGTGTCCTCAGGGCGACCCTCGCAGTGGTGACACCCAGGCGTCTCTTCCTTACCCATCAGACACAGGTACCTCCCGAAACTTCCGTGTCCGGTGAGGACCTGCGTCATGCGGTAGGTCAGGACGCCGTGACGCCGATCTAGCCACTCCTCAAAGAGGGGTCTTACCGAGTTTTTGAGATATAGCATATTTTCTAAACCCGCAACTGTAACTTTGTAATTCATATAAATACTAGTATGAAAAACAAAGTTATTTGACGTAGTTGCTACGGAACCCTTCATGGGCAAGTCTGACTCGCACTTGGCCAATTGTTTTGAATTCATATGAGGAAGGTTACATAGGCTACGTTTAACCGCAAAAAGAAGGAGACCCCGCGACTGCTAGATAGATAGAATATACTTTTCATCCCCCCATCTCGGAAAGAGTATTTTTGCTCTTCAATATCTGAGTGCAAAAGCCGTTTTTATCCGCTAGAAGATAAAAGTTTGTGAATTCAAAACATCATTAAACCTATTTACTTCTACCTCCATGGGGCCGAATTTATCATTCAACATTTTTTTAATATGTTAAAAACTCAGACTCTGGAACCTTCATGGTGTACTTACTTTTTTTTTATTTGCTTTTTGCGCCATTTTTTTTTTGCATTTAGTCATTTCCTCGCTGAGGTGGGATGAAAAGTTACGTGTTGCACTCGAGTGCAAAGATTTTTCACCTCGTGCTCTTTTGATTCCCTCGCTAACGCTCAGGATTCTAATGTTTGAATCACTCGCTGCACTCGTGATTCAATTTTAGAATCCTTCGCTTGCTCGGTCATCAAAATTGAGCACGCGGTTAAAAAGCAACTTTGCAATCTTGTATAACAAATAACTATTATCGAACACTAAAATTTAAACACACCAATTTAACATTATTTCTTAATTCTATGATTACTACTTAATACTCAATCTGTCTACTATTATAGAGAAATACACATTATGAATGTATGTATAACCTATAATCAGAGAACATAATATATTATTGTGATATTTACCACATGCAAAGCATTTCCTGCCTCGACTCAAACCAGACATGATTATTTAGATTATAATTTATTTGTGAATGGTATCTATGGAGCTAAACTATACGTTTGTTTACCATCATTAATGACGCTTGCTTAGAATAACAACGCATAGAAGAGGCGTCTAGAACAAAACACGAGCGATTTCGTGTGTCCACTTTATTTTCTTTGTGTGCGTGAGCCGAATGTGTCTACGTTCTTCAAACGCACACAAATATAGCTTTCAGTGATACCATTACCAGTACCATTACCACAAAAATGGGAAAACGCACTATTATGTTGCTGGATCAAATCAAGTATTTTATGTTATGAAACTAAATATGATGTTTTTTCATGTAATATGACTTATTCTTCTTCTACTATATAAAAATAAGTCGGGTTTTCCTTCCTGACGCTATAACTCCAGAACGCACGAACCGATTTCATTCATCTTGGTTTTGAAATGTTCGTGGAGGTCTAGGGAAGGTTTAAAAGATGAGAAAAATAAAAAAAAAACCGGGAAAACCGTCAAAACAGCCCTTTTCTATTTCCTATACAAACGTTTTCTAAATAAAATGGAGAGTAGGGTAGGGGTAGGGTTGGTGTAGGGTAGGGGTAGGGTAGGGGTAAGGTAGGCGTAGGGTAGGCGTAGGGTAGGGGTAGGGTAGGGGTAGGGCAGGGGTAGGGTAGGGGTAGGGTAGGGGTAGGGTTAGGGGTAGGGTAGGGGTAGGGTAAGGGTAGGGTAGGTGTAGGGTAGGGTTGGAGTAGGGGTAGGGTAGGGTTAGGGTAGGGTTAGGGTTGGGGTAGGGTAGGTGTAGGGTAGGTGTAGGGTAGGCGTAGGGTAGGGGTAGGGTAGGGGTAGGGTAGGGTTAGGGTAGGGTTAGTGTGGGTTAGGTGTAGGGTAGGGGTAGGGTAGGCGTAGGGTAGGGGTAGGGTAGGTGTAGGGTAGGGTTGGAGTAGGGGTAGGGTAGGGTTAGGGTTGGGGTAGGGTAGGTGTAGGGTAGGGGTAGGGTAGGGGTAGGGTAGGGTAGGGGTAGGGTAGGGGCAGGGTAGGGGAAGGGTAGTGCTAGGGTAGGGTATGGGTAGGGTAGGGGTAGGGTAGGGGTAGGGTAGGGGTAGGGTAGGGGTAGGGTAGGGGTAGGGTAGGGGTAGGGTAGGGGTAGGGTAGGGGTCGGGTAGGGGTAGGGTAGGGTAGAGGTAGGGTAGAGTAGGGGTAGGGTAGGGGCAGGGTAGGGGTAGGGTAGGGTAGGGGTAGGGTATTGGTAGGGTAGGGTAGTGTAGAGTAGGGGTAGGATAGGGGTAGTGGTATCGGTTGGGTAGTGTAGGGTTTGGGTAGGGTAGGAGTAGGATAGGGGTAGTGGTATCGGTTGGGTAGAGGTAGGATACCACGCGAACGTAGTCGTGGCGGGTCAGCTAGTATGACATATATTTACGGAAGGTAAACGAAATGAGATATCGTTTATTCCGTTTAGAATGTTTGATGTGTAATGTGTTATAATTATATTATAGAAATGTATTATTGCTTGAAAAATCTCGTTTGATATCAATCAAAAGTATGTGTTGTATTTATGAAATCGAAAAATATTATTGAGAACATTACTTAAATGAAAAGAATCTTAATCAATAAAATTGTCATCTTTATGATGCCACTCTTCGAACTAACAGTAACTTTTAGTTATAAAACACTGTAGGTAGTAGCTGTAAATAAATACGCTTTTTTGCTCGACTTGGCGGGGGCACTGCCGTGCCCCCAGATAGTTTAGTTTGACGCATACATTAATTGCCGCCAAAACTATATTTTTTTTTTAAACAAAAATAAGCACAAATGAAATCAATATGGGTATTTTTTTCCTCACGGATAGCAACATTGAATTGTGATAAGTTAGGTTATTAGAATTTTTGTTTGATGGTCGATTTACTTAAATATAATGTATAAAATGTAAGTATTTACTTGTGAAATGTAATTTGATTACACGTTTTTTTTGTTTTTCTAAAGGACTATGACATCCCTTTACGCTACAAACGGTCGTTTTAAATTATTTACTCGCGAGCTCTGTTCGGCAGAATGTGACTTTGAGTACTGACAGCTCGTCGAGCAAAGTTAGCCAAAAATGGCTAAGTTTTAGTTGCCTCACTTTTTGCACTCGTACTATCCTTCTACGCGTTGTTGTTCTAAGGACGCTTGTTAGATTATATGGCAGTGTATGTTTCAAATGACACCCTGTTATCACAAACTGGAAAGCAGATACAAATGTAGATACATAATACGTCAGGTCGTTAAAGTCAAGAGTGAATAGGTTACTTCTAGGTAAGCGTGCTTCATCTTTTTTTTTATTGAAAATAGGTTCGTGTTTGACCACTATCTTACCAGCGGGCCTAGACAAAATCCATTTTCTGTAAGCGTTAACGCCAACGGAAAAATTAATTGTATGCAGTTGACATTTACTAACACGTGACAATCACGTGACATGTGGTTAGCAAATGTCAACTCCATACAATTTAATTTTTCCGTTGGCGTTAACGCTTACAGAAAATGGATTTTGTCTAGGCCCCCTGATGGTAAGGGATGATGTGGTCGAAGATGGAGCACGCTTACCTAAAAGTAACCTATTTACTCTTGACTTAAAGACTCCTAGGTTGTAGCTATCGGGAAACACAGACTCCGGCAGGGAATTCCACTCCTTAGCTGTACGCACAATGAAAGTATTCCCAAAACATTTTAGTAAACTCTTGGCCCGCTTCTCGATAGACTCAAGCGCGTCCAGTTGGTATTTCGCAGATCCATCCCAAAGATGAGAGCAGTATTCCATACACGACCGAACCTGGGCTTGATACAAACTGAGCAGCTGTTCCGGTGTGATCTTCGACCACATCGTCGCTTACCATTAGGTGAGATGGTGGTCAAACGCGAGCCTATTATCAATAAAAAAAATACAAGTGCGTTGAAAACTGACAAATCAGTAGAAATGTTATCAGGCTGTACTTCAAGAAGGAATGTTATAGTCAAGAATAGACAATTTATTTGTTGAAAAACGTGAAAATATGGCCTGATTCGGAATTCCGAAATCATCTTTTTTTCACACTGGCCATCAAACAGTTTCAAGAAGTACCTATGTATAATCTAAAAAAACATACACGTCAAGTATCTGTTTCGTGGCTAAATAATTACAGCAACGATTGCTTAGCTCAATCGGTAGATGGGTAAACATGTTAACACCATGAACCTGTTAGGAAATTTGGCACTAGTCTTGCTACAGTGTATGTTGTCCAGCTAATGTGTTGTGGAGGTCAGACAAGCAGAAAATACTGTAACTCAGCTGCGTTTAGTTAGACTTAAAGCCGACTCGATGATGTTAAGGTAAGAATTTACATACTTACTTTATTATTTTATTTATTTGTTAAAGAAGTATGAAGGATTAACAGCTATTAAATACAGGGAATGTCTAGTATAGTGGACATAGAACCAATTAAAAGTCCTCACGTTTAGTGGCAGGAAAATCTTACAGTGAACACACGTGTAACGGAAAGGGTATATACATACCAAGAGCACGGCTTCTTTGGATGATATCAAACGATACAAAAAAAAAAATACAAAATGTTTTATTAATTTATCAAAAGTCTTACATTAGTTGGTGATTGGAATCTCCTTTTAAGCATATTGATGCCTGTGTTAGGAGACTCCGCTCTTCCAATAACTTAATTTTCTAGGGCTAACAGACTTAACTTATTATATTTACATTTATGTAGGTTAAACATTTAAAATGTTACATAATCAAATATTTACTTGTTGCATGTTTCTGTGTGTGTGTGTGTGTGTGTGTGTGTGTGTGTGTGTGTGTGTGTGTGTATGTGTGCGTGTGTGTATGCAGTCTCTGAATAGGTGATCGATTTTATCCAATCAATTAACATTTTTTTACTTTCTTCCAATGGTTTATTGTATATGTACGTATTTTTGTTTATTTTATTATACAATTGAGCGGATTGTTTGTTATAACTACTGTATAGCAGCGAAGTTGGTATTGGACTGTGGGACTTGCGCAATAATATCCTTCCTCCTCTTTTGCGTTATATTTATTTCATATGGCAGTGCCTTGTGTTTTTTTAAAACCGTGGTGGTGATGTATAATTTCCTAACAGAAAGGAGGCCACTGATTTCATAGAGACTGTTAGTAGCCAATCTTCGATTTTTAAAATACATTATTTTTAAGAGGGCTCTTTGTGCTCGTTCTACATCAATAAACTTAGATTTTGCCGCCCCGCCCCACACAGGTTTACAATAAACCATCACAGATTGTGCAAGTGGAGTATAGATTTCGTTTATTAGATTTCTGTCAGTTCTTCTTTTTTTGTCTATGCCTGCAGGGACAACGTATCTCAATGATTTAAATATCCAGCCCAACTTTCGTATCCTGCCAGTAACGTAGTCAAGATGAGAATACCAATTCAAGTTTTGATCAATTACGACACCTAAATACTTTGTTTGTGACCCGTTATTTAATCCTATGTCTACATGTTCGGAAGTAATGAGAATTTTTAATACATTGATACCAGAAACCGAACTTTTCAAATTGAAATAAGCACATCACAGAAGAGATTTATCGTGATATTTGCAAGTAAGGTGGAACGATATTGACCTACGTAGTGCGGTGACACGATTGTTATGATTTCAATTTGAGAAACTTACGAAACCGAAAATTTGGTATCAATTTTTAGAGTATTTTATTTTGAGTTGAAACCCTTCCAATATCGTTTGATATCATCCAAAGAAGCCGTGCCCTTGGTATGTATATACCCTTTCCGTTACACGTTGTATAATCTTAATATAAACCATATCGTACAATATTCAACATGAATAAATAGATACATAGCAGTGACTACAAATATTAATAATTCAATAATAATAGTAATTTGGGATGTGAACTCAGCAATCATGGCTTAATAGCCAAGAGCCTCGACCAACACCTTAGGAGGCTCTCGTTAGGTGGCTGGATCAAGGGCTTGCTTCAGAAAGCGGTACTCCTGGACACGGCGCGTATCGTTAGGAGGTTCCTCTCTCTAGAGCCCTGACCACCGGTAGCTTGGACCCTGTTCCCGATGCCGGTGGGCTACTATTTTTTATATTTTTAAATGTTTTTTGTTTATTATAGAAATATTTAAAAATTTAATTTATATGTAAGTATACAAT
The DNA here is from genome assembly GCA_943138885.2 of Tholera decimalis. Classification (NCBI taxonomy): domain Eukaryota; kingdom Metazoa; phylum Arthropoda; class Insecta; order Lepidoptera; family Noctuidae; genus Tholera; species Tholera decimalis. Next base: position 10,557,260 of record OW964576.2, read on the forward strand.
GAGGAATAAAGGAAATAGTAATTTATATTCTGGGACAGTAAAAAACCACAATAAAATAAACATAGATTTAACAACATACTTATAGCTAGTATTTACAATATAGCAGCTCACTTCATTTTCTTTATGTTAAAGCAGTCAAAATCATAACCCTCTTTTTAGCTTCGCCATAACCGGTTAAAAATAGAGTTCCTATAATACATTCGTTTTGCAATATTTCGATATGACATACCGATGTAAAACCGCTCGTGTAGTCTTTCTAAAAGACAAGTGACTGCCAGAAAGGTGCAAAGTCCACGTTAATTTCATTAGAATTCGTACAAAGTGCGGAGATATGGCACGCGAACGGTTTTGTCCTTTCTTCTCTGATGGAGCCTGGCAGTTGGCCAGAACATTGGTTATTTTGATGCCAAATAAACCCACGGATATACAGTACACATATTATCTATAGTTCTTTGTTATTCTTTGTATCGATGAGTCCATTTACATGGAAATATAGGGAATATCATGAGTAGATTACGGCAATGTCTGGCTGAGTACTTTATGTGGCCTACTCTAATGTCCTTATTTGGTAGTAGCCTAAAAAAGTAGCCTTCCGTAGGCAGTTGTCCCACCGTCGATGATGAACGAAAAGCGAATAGAGCTATAGCATCTGAAAACGAGTTGGCGAGCAGCGAGTGTGTTGTTCCGATAGTTTAGTCGCTGAGCTGTCATCTGGTTGGTCTCTCAGCGTGAGTTCTGACCGCTAAGTGATCGCTGAGCGAGTATTATTTTTGACAGTTCTTGTCGCTCAGCGACAGAACTAGTGAAGCGAGTAGTCGCCGGCAGTGTAAACAGTCAGAGAGCAACTAGTTTACACGGAACGTAGATATATTTCACTGTGCGTTTCTTGAGCGAGTAAATCGCCGATAGTTAGTCGTTTACTCGCCGGAAGTCGGACAACTGCCTTAAGCTTCCAGCTAGTTTCGAAGTTTAGTGCGATTAAAAAAACAAATGAACTTTTCCGCTTTATGATATTAGTGTTAGTGTATACATATTAGGGCACACTGTAGTTTGAGTATTTTATGGTTAAATAACAGCAGCTACACGAGTGGAAGTTCAAGGTTAAGCAACACTCGCCGCGATCGCTCTGTGGACGGGAGACTATCTTACCAATCGAGATTTCTCTGTACCTCGGAAAGTACTTTAAGCCGTTCTTCCCGGCTGTCATTTGGACATCTTTGACAGTCGTTACGGATAGTCAGATACTAGAAAATCTGACACTGGTCTGGCCAAGAGATATCGTATTACCCAGCCACTGGGTTGCGGAGATCAGACAGGTATTCGCTCCATGCAGAACACTAGTACTCAACTGCATTCGAATTATGCTGGAAGCTAAGTAGATGATGATAAGTGTGAGTACTTAACGTAGCGTACCCAATAGGCCTTAGTTTGGGTATTAATCGATAAATCGTTCGAGCTCCAGGCGGTTGTCCCACCGCCAGCCAGGAACCAATTAACTGTCAGCTTATTTTTTTTTTTTTTTTTTTTTTTTTATTTAGAATAGGTTCGCGTTTGACCACCATCTCACCTGATGGTAAGTGATGATGTGGTCGAAGATGGAGCACGCTTACCTAAAAGTAACCTATTCACTCTTGACTTAAAGACTCCTAGGTTATAGCTATCGGGAAACACAGACTCCGGCAGGGAATTCCACTCCTTAGCCGTACGCACAATGAAGGTATTCCCAAAACGTTTGGTGCGTATGGGTGGGATGTCCACCATGTAACGATGGCGCTTCGCCGTTTGTCTCGTAGTCCGATGATGGAACGGGCTTGTTGGAATTAAATTGTGTAATTCCATCGCACACTCCCCGAAATGTAACCGATAGAAAACCGATAGACTTGCAACTCGTCGTCGATGTTCAAGGCTCTGGAGCTTTGATTCGACCAGTGCATCGTTGCCAATGAGTCTTTTGGCCCGCTTCTCGATAGACTCAAGCGCGTCCAGTTGGTATTTAGCAGATCCATCCCAAAGATGAGAGCAGTACTCCATACACGACCGAACCTGGGCTTGATAGAGATTGAGCAACTGTTCGGGTGTGAAGTACCGTCTCACCTTTGCTAGGATTCCCAACTTTTTTGATGCTAGTTGAGCCTTAGCCTCGATAAACGGGCCAAAATTGAGGGTAGAAGTTAATGTTACCCCCAGAAGCTCGATATGGTCAGTTATCGGCACAGTTACACCTCGGAAAGTAGGAGCCGGTTCAAATTGGCTCCTTTTTGCGGAGAAGAGACACGCCTGGGTCTTAGCTGCATTAAACTTGACCAGGTTGGCATCGCCCCATTCGGAAACAGCCTTCAAGGTCAAGTTCAAGCGCCCGACCATGTCCTCACGGAGAGACTGGATCTGTGACCCACCAGCTCGCGCGCTGGACACATATCTCTCAGAAACTGTGCTGTCGTCTGCATACCCAAAGGTACCGGGCATTAGCAGATCGTTAATGTGCAGCAAGAATAAAGTTGCTGAGAGAACAGACCCCTGAGGGACCCCGGCATTAATTGCCAATTGGCCAGACGAGCAGCCATCAATGACCACTCGAATGGACCGATCCCTCAGGAAGTCTTCAATCCAAACGCAAAGTTGGGTGGGTAACCCGAAAGAAGGAAGCTTAGCAATAAGGCTATCGTGCCAGACCCTGTCAAAAGCCTTGGAGATGTCAAGGGAAACAGCAAGTGCTTCCCCTTGCCTCTCAATGGCCTCACTCCAGATATGAATGGCATACGCTAGAAGATCCCCAGTTGACCGGTTTTTGCGAAAGCCGTATTGCCGGTCACTGAGGATGTCGTTGGCTTCTAGGTATGCCAGGAGCTTACTATTAAGTACACGCTCCATACTCTTACAGAGTATGGACGTGACTGAAATAGGCCTGTAGTTGGCAGGGTCAGCACGACTGCCCTTTTTGGGTACAGGCTGTACGTTAGCCAGCTTCCATGCTTTCGGCACCTTTCCAGTCTCTAGCGAAAGGCGAAACATTTCTCGCTCAAAAAACGTACAATAGATATACTTTCTGTGTAAACAAGAGATATGCATATATTAATAATCGTTTGCTGACTGTTCACACTGCCAGTGAGTACTCGCTTCGCTAGTTCCGTCGCTGAGCGACAAGAACTGTCAAAGATAATACTCGGTCAGCGGTCAGAACTCACGCTGAGAGACCAACCAGATGATAGCTCAGCGACTAAACTATTGCAATAACACACTCGCTGCTCGCTGCTCGCCAACTCGTTTTCAGATATTATGCTAGCTCTACTCGTTCATCGTTGGCGGTGGGACAACTGCCTATGAAAGGCTACTTTTTTAGGCTAGTACCAAATAAGGACATTAGAGTAGACCACATAAAAAATATATAAAGTACTCAGCCAGACATTAGCCCTAGGTTCCAAGTTGAACTACGCACTAACTTACAACTGCTTGCTCTGTTTGGACAGGTCTGGTCAAATCTGTATGTGTCTTTCCTCAAAAAGTACTACAGAAATAAACTGACATGGTTATTATATGATTTTACCAGTACAGATACAGCCTTCAAAAGAAACTTAAGGCCTCTAATCCCCAGAAGTCAGAAAATCATTTTATACTTTGGGCACTTTGTTTGTCTTTGCTAATGGAAATACCTGTTTCCATTTTGATTAACAGAATGACCAATGTTCAAGTCTGTAGTTACGTATCAATAAATATACATAATGAAAAACACAAACAGTCTTTTTCGACTATTATTAGTTTGACGTAGGTAATTCTTTTTTGTTACAAATAAAAGTACTCGTCATCGTCACGTGCTTTGCTTTTTCTATCTTTTTTTCTGGTGGGAAAATCATGAAATCACTCCTACCTTCTGCTTTACTCAGAGCGGGAGGAACGTGTCAGACTTCTACTGACTAAAACCCACCCAGTTCCTTCAGTTGCTTTTGGTAACCGGGACCGCGGTATCTCGATAGGACCCCTTCGCAGCCGCAGCAGGCAATTGTCCTGTTAGGCCCCGTCAATGTGGTTTTTTCCATATATGTATGTTAAGGTCAACTTCCACTCTATCTGGATAGAGCTCAGAACTTGAGGCCAATGTATTATCTCAATTAAAATTTGAATATAAAGTTGTTTTATTGGGAATGTTCTAACGATATACCGCGGCCCTGGAACTTAACCTCTCAAGAACCGCCATTATTTACGTCAACCATTCGTCAAGCACCGCGGGCGGGCTCTTATCGTAAGCGTAATCTGACCCCGGTCACAAACGATTTTAAGACTTATCTTTACTACAAATACAGTTTTAAATCGGTCGGGGTTTGGTGGCACAAATTTGTGCCAGCGGGGCTCAACTAATACTTGTTTACTGGCACGTTTTTGTGCCGCTAGGGCTCTAGAGGTTAAGGACCTTCAGCTGTCTTTAAGTTCCAGGGCCACGGTATCTCGTTGCAGCAGGGTGGATTTTTAGTCAGTAGAAATCTGACACTCCCTTCCGCTCCACCCAGAACGGGAGAAGACATTCGATGATTTTCCCACCCGGAAAAAAATATATATTGTACTAGTACTCTCGCGGGGCTTCGCTCCCGTGGATTCTATCACGGTAAAAACATAACTCTCCTTTTTTGCAGTCGGGTAAAAAGTAGCTTATAACCTTCCTCAAGCTTCAAGCTACTTCCATACCAAATTTCATCCAAATCCACCCAGTACTTTCGAAGATTAGCGCGTTCAAGCAAACAAACAAACTAACAAACTTTTCCGCTTTATAATATTAGTATAGATTACATAGTTGCGGACAAGTTAATAATATCTACAGGTAACAATTTGTGTAAATAGTATAGTTCAAAACTACATTTATGCTAAGTTTTAAACAAAGTTTGTCCTTATTTTATCAAGAATGACATTGTCATTTAATTAACCCTAGATTCATAAACTATATTTAGGGTTACATAGTTCATCACCTCACTTTTAAGGTCACCTAATTAATGATTATGGGAGATATTAAAAAAAAAAAACAACAGTGATTAATTAGAATGAACTTTTATTAAGAATTAAAACATAAAAAACATTTAAAAAATATCAATCCAAGCATTCTAGGCACAAACTACCACGATGTTCCATACACATGTAACGTTTGCAGGACGTGCAGATAAATCTAGTCACACATTTTTTTTTATAACAGCAAAAGTTGCATAATTTTCTGGATTGATTTTCGGGGTTGGCTGGTGCATCAAGCAAAGTATCACCTAAAATAGTATCGATGTTTCGTTTTAGGCATCGCCTCAAAGTTGGTGTTTCGTGTCGACTTCGTAACCAAGGCTCTATCATCTTATCTGACACCATGATCCACTTCTTCCTCGTCATCCACTCGCGATAATATTGCACCAATTTCATCGACTTTCAAAAAAGCTATGCGGGAAAACAACACACAATAAATACTTGAATAATATAAAAAAATAAGTATAACTACGAATTAATACACAGTAAAACAGTTTGATTAGCAAAATTATAACAACGGCAATAGATAACATTGTTTCATACTAACAACTACTATCGTAGAATATAATAGAATAAATACATACCTTTTTAAAAAAAAATCTGTACTTTCCTTCGTTTTATAAGGCAAATAGTAAAACTGTCCACTATATAAAGTTGTTACACTAATCATAAACATACGTATCTGAGACACCTCGTGCTCAGTATATCCAAAATTATAAGTTTACGTGCCAAAATCGCTGACGCCCTACTGAGCTCTCGTCGCTTTATGAAGGTACTGAGAGACACGTATTTCTATATCTTTCGCGCCGCGCGCTGCGAGGGTTATAATACTTATGGGTGTATGTGAGACGTATGTTTATGAATCTAGGGTTAATAAAACTAGCACTTCGCGGTCTCTTCCTTTTCATTTAGTCAACGTAACATAAACAATGAGATGAAATACCGTAGGACAATGATAATAGAGATCGTGCTTTTTGGTACCCGTAAGACCAATGTGTGTCCGGGTTTTACTTGGACGCTTATTGGCAAAATACCCCCGGACGCCCCCGGACGCTCTCCAAACTAGGACAAATCCGGGAAAACCCGGACGGATGGCAACCCTACCTATTCATTCGTAGGATAAACTAACTGGTGAAGTGTGGTTGCAAAATGCCCTTTCACTACCGGTCTACCAGACGTACTGCTGCGTACCATCCACAATTGATTGTTATACCGTCTTGTCGCACCAAGCGCTTTTCTTCCACATTTTTTGTACGTATAGCCAAGTCATGGAACTCTGCTGGTTCCTGTATTCTCTGCCACCTATGACCTTTCAGCCTTTAAAGCAAGAGTGAACAGGCATCTTCTGGGCTCGCTTGTTCTATCATAGAACTTATTTATCGGTTTCCATGAGGCGAGATCGAGGTCTAGAGTGGGCACATCCTGAATATAAAAAAACCTACCAATGTCTACCCCGTTAGGGATATAATGCCGTGATGTTATGTCAATCACACAGTAATAATACCTTGCTTGTCCGCTTCACCTTTGTGTTTTGCAAATCGTGACAACGATTGTTTATAATTTTATTGTTTCCTACAAATTGATGGGTGGCAAAACAGCGGCCAATAGAATAACAGACTATGCCACCGCTATTCTGCCTCGCAGTAGTGGTATACTGTATAATCACGTAAGTATATATTTGTATAGACGTGATGAGCTGTCACGTCTCAGTTTCGGACTACTTCTTCTAATTATCAACTAATATTCATATATTCAACATCGTGGATATCACCCATACGCACAAAAGGATTGGGAATACTTTTATTGTGCGTACGGCTAAGAAGTGGAATTGCCTGCCGGAGTCTGTGTGTCTTCCTGGTAGCTATAACCTGGGGGTCTTTAAGACCAGGCAGTCCAAAATAATTTTCACGCAAGCTCCGCCCCCATCCACCCCGATTAGGCCGTTGTATACTAAACGCTAACGCAGCAGTAATAAAGTTGAATATCGCGTGCACACTTTCACCATGTTCGGTTTCGAAACTGCCGTTGTGTACTAAACGCTAACGCAGCAGTAGTAAAGTTGAATATCGCGTGCGCTCTTTTACCATATTCGGGTTCGAAACTGAATGTCGTAAGTCTGAATTCTTACTTCGTTTATAACTAAAGTAATAATTGATCTAGAGAAAAAATGTCCTATATTTAGATAATAAACTGTATTTTCTTACTTTCAATACTAATTTTAGACATAAAAGCCGAGTAATCTTGATTAAATTTTGAATAATCATTAAAAAAGACATGATTTACGATTAAAAAAATAAATCGAGCGAAAATGTTCCAATTACGAAACTGGTCTAGAGATGGAAAGAAAAAGATCCAATAAATCATATACTAAAGTTCCATTTTGATTGTATGCGTAATTGTTTCAGAATATTAATACAAAATTATATACAATTTAGGGAGCCTAATGAATAGGTTACTTCTAGGTTGACGTGCTTCATCTACGACCACATCAACACTTAAGTACCATTAGGTGAGGTAGTGTTCAAACGTGAGCTTATAAAAAATGATCATTTGTTTTAAAATCGTCCTAAAATACACTTGAGAGCAATAAAATCGCACACCTCTTGTAATTTGGTTTATAACTGTTTTTTCTTCTTAAATCTAAAGATATTGGGTACAAATCATTAGGCAAAATAAAGAATACAAGCTTAGCTTTAAAAAACACAAAATTAAAATCATTGACCTTCACGTAACTTACAGAAACCAGCCGTACACCAAATTCCCCAAATTCACCCGTTAGCATTGTCACTAATTGCACCCCTTACCCGCAGGTATGAAAGGGTTGGTTTTTTTGGAATTCTAAGCACGGCTAGTAAGAGATTAAAGCCCCGATCCCTAAAGCTAGGTTACTTCAATGCTAATGGCATCACCAATCAACGGGACGAGATCGCGACTTTCCTTCGCGATCATAGTCTCGACATCCTTCTGGTCCAAGAGACCTTCCTCAAACCCCACCTTAGGGATCCCAAGGTAGCCAACTACCGGCTAGTTAGGAACGATAGGACTAGATGCCACAGAGGTGGCACTCTAATATATTATAGGAACTCCCTGCACTGCATCCCTATGGATCCGCCGCCCCTTGCCCACTTAGAGGTATCCGTTTGCCGGCTAGGCATGACGGGCCATCCCTCTATCACAATAGTATCCGCGTATCTCCCACCGCACAGCGACGTAGATTCAAATTCTTCGATAAACGCCTCACTAAGAAGCGACCTTACAGCCCTTCTTGACATGAGTGACTCCGTCCTTATAGCGGGGGATCTCAATGCCAAACATCCCGCATGGTGTAGTCGTATTACCAACCCCCGTGGGAAGGTACTATACGACCTTTGCACACCTCTCCACATAGATATCATAGGTCCTATGCGGCCTACTCATTATCCGTTCGAGCCATCCCACTTGCCCGACGTACTCGACATTGCCCTCCTGAAGAATGTGAACTTACGTTTGCACTCTTTAGAGACGGTAGACGAACTTGACTCTGACCATAGACCGGTGATCTTGGAGTTAACTCCGAGATCGGGTCCCTATGACCCTAACCGCCCCCCTCCCACACAGGTGATCACTGACTGGAGGAAAGTAGGCGAATTGCTGAAATCCAACACGTCTCCGCACCTGGACAAGATCCCCGACCACATCCAGTCCGCCGCCGACACGACGGCTGCGATCGACTCACTCACAGAGCACGTGCAATCTGTCTTGAACGACTGTTCAAAGGAGATTCCGGTGTCAGAGCACTGGCGCCGGAAACTCCCGGACGATGTACGGGCCCTGCTGACTGAGAAGAACGCAGCAGTCCGTGCCTACAGAGCTTTCCCCTGCCAGAATAACAAAACTTTCATGCGGTACTTACAGCGCAAAGTAAGTAACAGCATCAGAGAGTGGCGTGAAGCCGGCTGGGACAAGACCCTGAGCGAACTGGAACCCACCCACCATGCCTTCTGGCAACTTCAGCGGAAAATGCGCGCCACTGAGGTTGCCACAATGCCTCCCCTTATCCGCCCGGACAAAAGCATTGCCTTCGACGACGAAGACAAAGCCGAATGCCTAGCCGACAGCCTGGAGGCACAGTGCTCTCCCAGCTCCCAACCAGTCGACCCAGCCCACCTTGCCCACGTGGATGCTGAGGTCGAACGTAGATCTGCCCTACCCCCTGTCGAGGACCCTGATGCTCCCCTCCCCCCCGTCACGGAAGACGAGGTGGAGGAGATCATCAAGAAACTCAAACCTAGGAAAGCTCCCGGGACTGACAGACTGACCACTAGGGCACTTAAACTCCTCCCACGTACGATCATAGTCCTACTGGCTGCCATCTTCAATGGCGCCTTGTCCAACAACTTGTTTCCACAAGCTTGGAAAGAGGCTATAGTGATAGGTATCCCAAAACCCAAAAAGCCCAAGAACCTCCCGACTAGCTATAGACCCATTAGTCTGCTCAGCGCCCTCGGCAAGGTCTACGAGCGGATTATTCTTAATCGGCTCAAGGACTTTGTCGAGGCCAAGAGCCTAATCCCTAACGAACAGTTTGGCTTTAGAGCCCATCATTCCAGTGTCCACCATGCCCACCGCATCGTAGAGCACATTAGCGGCCGTTTTCAACGCGGTCTGGTGACGGGGGCCCTATTCTTTGATATAGCAAAGGCTTTCGACAAAGTCTGGCACAATGGCTTAATTTATAAGCTTTACCAACTAGGTGTGCCGGACCGTCTCGTGCTCATCATTCGAGACTTCCTGTCGAACCGCTCCTTCAGATATCGTATCGAAGGAGCGCTTTCCACTCCCCGCCCTATCAGAGCCGGCGTCCCTCAGGGCGCCGTGCTCTCCCCCCCACTCTTCACGCTATTCACTAGCGATATCCCCAAAAAGCCCCCAGTAGAGTTATCCCTGTTTGCCGACGACACGGCCATCTACTACTCGGGACATAATCCCGTTAGCATCGCTCATACCCTCCAGACCTCAGCCAACGCACTAGGCGATTGGTTTAGGAAATGGAGGATTGAGGTAAATCCCGACAAAAGTCAAGCAGTCCTGTTTCGCAGGGCTCGCCAGCATAAAAAATTCACCCCCCCACGCCCGATCACTATGTTCGGCAAGCCAATCCCTTGGGAGAAGCGAGCCAAATACTTAGGTGTGATCCTCGACCAGTTCCTGAATTTCAGTGAGCACATAAAGTCGGTTCGCTCGCGAGCCGCTTTCGCTCTCGGTAGGCTCCACGCCCTGCTGAATAAACACAGCAAGCTCTCCCTTAAATGTAAAATCCGAATATACACGACATGCATACGTCCTATCATGACGTATGCCTGTCCGGTGTTTGCTCATGCCAGTCCCAATCAGATCCATAGGATGCAAGTCGTTCAGAACCGTTTCCTCCGAAAGGCCACGGGTGCGCCCTGGTTCTGTAGGAACGAGGATCTCCACGTAGACCTCAAACTCCCGACCATAAAGCAAGTGTTGAAACGCATGTCAGTGCGTTACTTCACCTCTGCTGAGACCCACACTAACCCCCTGATCGTATCGGCCGCCCGATACAGACCCTCCAAGATTTCTCGGGTTCGTCGCCCGCGTATCATCCTAGACGAGCCTGACGACCCCACCACCATCCGACAAGAGAGCAGTAGGGAAACCAGCACTCTTAGAAGACACAGATACAGAACGCGTTCCTTATTCCGGCCTCGCCGACGAGGCCCATCGCGACGTCCGCGTACTTGTAATGAAAATCCTCCCCGACCTTTGCCAAACGCGCCAGCCCGCGATGCTGAGCCAGTAGCAATAAATACTCCCGAAAATAATATGACCCAGCCTGTCCCTTTGCTGCCCTCCCAAAATGACCCCGCTATGCCGAGGCCCGTACTCCACAGGGAGTGCCCTTAGCGTGCGGTCATTAGTTTTTAAGTATATTTTAGTTTGTAAGCCCTGGCTGGGGGCCTTTAATTTATTAGAGGTCACCACAGGAAAGTCCGGTTAAGTAGACTCACAGCCTTAGTGTGCTGATCTACAAGTGGCCCTACCTAAAAAAAAAAAAAAAAGGAATTCTAATCAGTTGCATACCAAAGGTCAACGTGATAACATCTCTACCGAAAGCATACGGAAAAATATGGATACCACGCCCGCAGAAGCCGCTCAAGTTATTGCCTTGCTCGAAGCAGGCCTTAATCAAAGTGAAGTTGCTCGACGACTAAATTTGAGCCGCTACTCTGTTCGTCGTGTGTACCAGAGGTTTCAAGAGACCGGTGGCTACATTCGGCGACCAGGATCTGGCCGGCGACGAAGAACATCAGAGCGTGATGACCGCTTTCTTGTGTCGAGGTCTTTAAGAAATCGGCAACTGAATGCGGTTCAACTGGGACAAGAGCTTCGAGAAGTTCGCAATGTCGGTATAAGTCGGTGGACAGTCAGAAGAAGACTTGGTGAAGCAGGACTGACTTCAATCGCCGAGCAAATGGTCCCAAATTGACCACAGCTCACCGACAAGCCCGACTACAATTTGCCAGGGAACATTTAAATTGGACGTATGACCAATGGCGGTCTGTTATGTTCTCCGATGAGTGCAGAATGACATTACATGGTCATGATGAACGCTCTAGGGTCTACAGAAGGTCATCAGAGCGATTTTCACAATGCTGCATAAGCGAACGTGTGGCTTTTGGCTGTGGATCGTGTATGTTTTGGGGTGGCATAACGTTGGACACTAAAACTGACATTGTATTCATCACTGGAGCGAATACCGGCCCGAGATCGAGAGGGTTGACAGCTGCATGATACGTCAAAGAAGTGCTCGAAGGACATGTGAGGCCGCTTGCGTGGCTTATGCGAGAAGATTTTCTCTTAAAGCACGACAACGCGAGACCGCATGTCGCTAGAACAGTTTGCGACTACATGGAAGACGTTGGAATCACCGCGATGGAGTGGCCAGCTCGTAGTCCTAATCTCAATCCGATTGAGCATGTCTGGGATGAGCTAAAAAGAAGAGTTCGAGCAAGAAGCCCTGCTCCTACGCGCCTCCGAGAGCTTCAACTTGCCATTGAAGAGGAGTGGAACGCTATACTACAAGATATCACGGTAAAATTAATACGGTCCATGAAAAACCGATTAAGAGCTGTAATTAAGGCTAGGGGAGGGAATACACCTTATTAATAAACAATTTGATTCCGTCGTACGTACACTAGCTAGAGCAGACGTGTTATCGTGTTTAAGCTCGGTTAATAATATTCGGTGTCATTTAAAATCGTATCCTGTCACTAAGACAATAAACCACAAAGTGCTTCGTCTACTTATTACAAATATTTAAATCACGGGTGACAGTAAAACAGTGCGATTCATACTTTTGTTTACCCGCTCATTGTGCAGTGAAACAGACAATCAAATTGTGAGTGTGCGACCACTTAACCGTTATCTTATCACACATCATTATCTCATACGTTTGCCCAATTGAACGCTGTTTGTACACAATGATGCACTCTCCGAAAGGTAGTAAATGCCAATCGGTTCCAGATCTGTACTCGAGCGAAGAGTCTGACCGCAACGTAACCCAGAGAAATCTCAAGAGGAAGCAACCCGACTGCGAGCTGACTATGGCTATATCTTCATTATCTGAAGAATTTAAGAGGTCAATGAATGCTCTGCGTAATGATATGCGTGACCAGTTTACAAATATAAACACGAACATCAGCAATCTGAGAGATGATTTTAATAATTTATCATCTACCTCCTGTCAAATTCAAAACGATTTGAAAGAATTACGTTCCGAGTTCTCTCATACCAAACAGGATATATTAACTCTAAATACAAAACACCAAGAATTATCGAAGATCGTGACTGAGTTGAAGTCGTCAGTTAACTTTAACTCAGCGAACAACGTTGATAACGTGAAGCGTATTACGGAGATGGAGTCAAGGATTAATACCTGTGCGTCCGCGACCATATCTTTATTGGAAAATAAAATAGATCGTCTGGAACAACATGCTAGACAATGCAACATTGAAATAGGAAACCTGCCTGAAAAACGTGGTGAAAACCTAGTCGTTATCTTGGAGTCAATTGCGTCGGCAATCAACATACCCTTAACGCAGAGAGATATAGTGGCTATTCACCGTGTTCCACACGGACACTCGCATAATTCTCGTCCGAAAAACATTATAGTGAAGTTGAGTTCCCGGCTGCTACGTGATAACGTGCTAAGCGCTTTTCGACTGTCTAAAGGTATTACGTCAGATCGTATTGGTCTCGCGGGTACTCAGTGCCGTATTTACATGAACGAACATTTGACGCTTCGTAATAAGGAGTTATTTCGTAAAGCTCGCGACGCTGCCAAATCAAACAAGTACAAGTATGTATGGGTCCGAAATGCAACAGTTTTGGTCAAGGAAACTGATGATTCATCTACCTTTGCGATCCGCTCAGAAGACGACATTGCTAGAAATATTAGGTCTAAAAACTGTTCGAATAACAATGTCGGTAACAACAAATCATAAACTGTATTGTATGTTTCACCTCATTAGTATAAGTAAGCTGTCATTTATGGGTTATTATGTTTGTATTATGTTATGTTTTTTTGCGGTCAGAAGTGTGATTGTTTTTCGTGTGATTTTAAAGCTCTGTTTACATTTTAAAATCATCCTACTCATTAATAACGTAAATATTATAGTCCTGCCACCTATCGTGATATTTTTGCCGAATATTATAATCACTTATGTCGATTGTGTCTACTTTTTGTTTTTTTTTCTAAGTTTATGGAAAAGTACCATGTAAGTAATAAGCAATGGGTTGCGTCAATTAATTATATGTCACTGCTTAATTTCATTATACCCTCACACATTATAAATGGCTGATAATAGTAATATTTCTATATATTATCAAAACTGTCGAGGAATTAGGACTAAATTAAATGCCTTATATTTAAATATTTTGTCGCATACATATGATGTCATTATTTTGACCGAGACCTGGTTGACGCCAGAAATATCTGATAACGAATTTATTGATCACCGATATTTGGTATTTAGATGCGATCGTGACCGTGTACTCACCAATAAAAAGGATGGCGGTGGTGTCCTTATCGCTGTATCTAAGGACCTGAAACCGACCTATCTTGCATTTTCGCCCCCGTTAACGTTACCAGAACATGTTATTGTAAAAGTTCCCTCCAACAAAAATAAGTATCATTTAATATGTGCTACGTACATACCGCCAAACACTATGGATGATGTATACATTACTTTTCTTGATTCTCTATCAACTTTATGTGATGACCCGTGCATAGATAATATTATTCTAACAGGTGATTTCAACTTGCCTTTAATTAACTGGGTAAAAAAATCATCATACATGGATTATGCCACAAATAATAAACTCACAAACGTTCATCGCTATTTAGCAAACTTCTGCTCACAACAAGGTATGAAACAATATAACCATATATCCAACTCTGTTGGTCGCATCTTAGACTTATTCTTTTGTAACGCACATACCTTAACGTTTTCTCCTGATACCTCCCTTTTACCCATTGATAACTATCATCCGGCTTTCTATGTACATATTTCTTTCAGTTGTCCTACACATATTATCTCCAAAAGAAGTGTTCATAACAAACTTAATTATCATAAAGCTAATTATCACAAAATAAATACCGATATAGGAAACGTTGAATGGAATTTCGTACTTGACAACATATCACCAAATGAATCTGTTTCTAAATTCTATGAAAAACTTTATGAAATTATAAGATCACACACGCCATATTGTAAACCCAAAAATATGAATTTCCCAAGTTGGTTTTCCAAGTCACTTATAAATATTTTTAAAAGTAAAAATCGGGCTTGGGTTAGGTGGAAGAAGTATGGCAATTTGAGCGATTATGAGATATTCTCTATCAACAGGACAAAGTTTAAAAAAGAAGCCGATAGATGCTATAAAAGTTACATCAATGCTGTTGAAGATAGTGTTTCTACCAATATTAAGACGTTCTGGACATACGTTGCCAGACGCAAAATTACAAATAAAATCCCATCAACGGTTCACTACAATCAAATCTCCTCTAATGATCCTGTAACTACCTGTAACTTATTCGCTACATTTTTCCGTTCTGTATATGAGCCGACAACTTCTGACAATCACTCTTGGACACCACCCCTTAACAGTGCTGACAATGATCTCAATTTGTGTAAGCTGCAGCTTTCTCTTGATGCTATACGAAGAGAATTGAAGTCACTCGATTCATCTAAAGGTCCAGGTCCGGACGGGATTCCATCAGTTTTTCTAAAAAATACGTGTGATACACTTTGCTATCCCTTATTTATCATATTTAATAAATGCTTATCTTTTGGTGTCTTTCCCGATGTCTGGAAACATGCAAATATTGTGCCAGTTCATAAAAGTGGATCCAAGCATGATGTAGCTACTTATCGACCTATCTCTATGCTATCTGCTTTTTCCAAGCTCTTTGAGAAGCTAGTACATAATGAGGTATATCCGGCTATTCACAGTGCTTTAATAAATGAACAGCATGGTTTTGTTAAGGGTAGATCGTGTATTAGCAATCTCCTTACTTTCACATCTCAGCTCTTTGAAAGTATAGACAATAGAGAACAAATCGATGCGGTTTATACTGATTTCCAGAAAGCATTCGATAAAATTGATCATACACTGCTACTTAATAAAATTGCGTATAACGGAATCAGAGGTGACCTTTTGCGGTGGTTTACATCTTACATAACTAACAGAACTCAAAAAGTGGTGGTTGATGGCTTCGAGTCCAGCGCTATTCAGGTCACATCTGGCGTTCCTCAAGGTTCCATCCTGGGTCCCTTATTATTTATCTTATTCATTAATGATATAAAAATCTGTTTCCAACATTCTAAATTTCTTTTATATGCGGACGATCTGAAGGTTTATAAAAAAATATCAAATCAACAAGATTGTATTGATTTCCAGCAAGATCTGGACCGTTTTTCTGACTATTGTTCTTCTAATAAGCTATATCTTAGTATTCCAAAGTGTCACGTTATAACATTTACCAAAAAGAAAAATAAAACAGAGTTCAACTACTGCCTTGCTAATACACTTTTAGATAAAGTTACTTCCCTCCGTGATCTTGGGGTTCAGCTTGATTCGAAGCTGCATCTAGATGCTCATATAGACAAAATAGTTAGTAAGGCTTACCAAATGTTTGGTTTCGTAATGAGAGCATCTAGGGAATTTCGTCGCCCTTCCACCTTTTTGCATTTATACAAATCTATAATAAGGCCACAATTAGAGTTTGCGGTACCTATATGGAACCCACTGTACAAGAAATATAATGAGAGTTTGGAGTTGGTACAACGTAAATACCTTCGTGCTGTAAACTACAGATGTTTTCGAAAGAGAGTCTCATACAGCCTACTTCTAAAAAAATACGATCTCCTTACCTTGCAGTCGAGACGGAAGCTCCTGGATGTTATGACTCTGTTTAATGTGTGTCGGAATAAATTTGATTGTCCTGACCTAGTGAAGAATTTAAGTTACCTTGTTCCCCGAACAGTACATGTACGTGAGGTACGCACACGACACTTATTTGCTACTAGCCGTTGTAAATCCAATGCTGGTTCACGCTCACCTCTTCATCGTTTAGTTGAGACTTACAATAATGAGTTTGGCACAGTCGACATATTTTTCCTCAGCAAAAATTTATTCAGGAAACAAATTCGAGCAATTATTAAGGATTGGCAGTTGACTTTGTGATTAACGTGTAATTTCGTCTGCCCTGTTTATGAAATCATTTGTATTTTACATTTTCTGCACCGCACTTTATTAACTGTTGCTTTTCTTTTAGTTTATAAAGTAAATCACACCGTATTATAATTATGTCGCTCTAGTTTTTATATAGTAATCCGTGGAAAACGTTGTGGGTAGCATATTTACCATATTTTTGTATGTAAGCCTATGTATAACTATGTAATATGTTACTGTTTGTTTTTCCCTAAAATAAATAAATAAATAAATAAATAAATAAATTTGATCAAGAATTTTGAGTTTGATTTTCATTATTTCTTAAGCAAAATTGGGTAATTTTACCCGTTTGTTGGGTTTTGTGCCGTAAAACCTCTTATGGGTATTTTTTACACTGTATTTGATATCATTAGAATGGTAATGAGGTAGACTTTCAATTAGTGTATGTGTTTTTTTAAATATTTATTCAGATTCATGAAAAAAAACTGCCTTAACAAAAAAAGTCAAGGTGTGCGATTTTATTGCTCTCAAGTGTAGATGGGTTACAACTTTGATTTGGCTTGGTATAACATAGTTTGTTTTTGTTGTATCAATATCAAAATTTGATGATTTTCATGAATAGGGTTTCCTGTATTACAAAATTATTATTTGTTGGTCTATTAGTTAGATTTACAAAAGGAAGTTCCTATTTTTTTTTAATGTCCATTTATAATCTTTCAGCCGTCGTAATTTTACATTATACATACCATAATAATATATTAAGTTTCAACCAATTCGACTAAAGAGTTACTTACAACAAATTTTTATCAAACAAAGAACGAATACATTGTAATTGTTAAATTGACACATCTTTTTTAATTATTAACCGATTCGTATAGAATAATTACTAAATGTTAAGTGACGCTTGCGTCAATATATCAATGAAAATCGCATTAAAATCGGATAACAGACAAACAGACAAAAACTCTAAAAGCCTTTTTTTGGGTTCTCTTGTTTAATAAAGACTCATAACAATAGTTTTCTTCCTAAATATCTTCAACTAGTACTCACGCGGGGCTTCGCTGCCGTGGATTCTATCACGGTAAAAACATAACTCTCCTTTTTTTGCTGTCGCGTAAAAAGTAGCGTATAATCTTCCTCAAGCTTCAAGCTACTTCCATACCAAATTGCATCCAAATCCACCCAGTACTTTCGAAGATTAGCGCGTTCAAGCAAACAAACTTTTCCGCTTTATAATATTAGTATAGATGTACAGACAGCGATCACTTACAGATTTATTATATGTATAGATTTGGTCAGTTATATTTTCAAAAAAAAATGTTCATGTATTTTTTGCTTTTTCAAATCAGTTAAAATTTACAAAGATCAAAAGCTTCAAAATTCAGGAGTAGGTGCTGCTGGCGTCACAGAGTGCTGAAAAGTATACCACAGCGTGACGTCGTAAAAGAATTACTTATTTTTAAACATATGTCAGTTTGCCATGTGTATTTATTGTTTCGAGTTTCCGATGTTTCGGCACTGTTGCAAGCACCATATGGTCACAGATAAAATGTAGTTATGATGCGGTTCAACCGCTTGTTTGTGAACATGATAAATAGCCCGTTTTTAGATCTAATTTTAGTGTCCGTTCAAAAACTTGTGATACCATTTAATATTAGAAACAAGAAGGAGTCATGAAGTTTCAATTACTTGTAATCATAAATAGTAGTTTGCGAGTCGCAGATCAATTGGTTGGAAGGTCGTAGATATAGAAACATTGATTGATAAAGATTGCTCGCGTGTGAACAAACATCTTCTACGCACAAATACATATTATGAGTATTGAACTTTGTACATATAATATAATGCATTTTAATAGTGATAGCTTGAGAATTTACATACTGTCTTGAAAGCTTTTCGGTTTGTAACTTTTGGCGGTTTTAGAGGAAAATATATTTAATAACTAGCTCATCCGCCACGACTTCGTTCGCGTGGTATCCTACCCCTACCCAACCGATACCACTACCCCTATCCTACCGATACCCTACCCATACCTTACTCTACCCCTAACTTACCCAAACTCTACACTACCCCTACCCTACCTTACCAATACCCTATCCCTACCCTACCCTACCGTACCGTACCGTAGAGGTAGGGTAGGGGTAGGGACCCAAACCCTACCTCTACCCTACTCTACCCCTACCCTTGAGACCCTTCCTCCTTTTTTTTTCATAAGAACCTTCCTGTCAAAACCAAACACAACAAAAAAGAATCAGCCAAATCGGTCCAGCCGTTTCCGTGTTTTGCGCTTAGCAACACATTTAGCGATTAATTTTTATTATATAGATTCAGAAAAATATCTAGTGTTCATTCCGCCAAGAACACGATGATCAATCTTGCATGCAGTATGCAGAACCCACCCTGTTCCTTAAGTTGTCCTTTCGTTCAGAAGCCGCGGTAACTCTTTGAAATATTTCCTCTACCCCGGCTGGCAAAGGCCTATCCGGCCCCGGCGTTAATACTGACAGCTCTTTGACTCGGGAGCCTAGTTTCTCTGAATCCCTGAGCCTCGCTGAGACCACTGTACCACCATCTTACCTGTAGAGGTATACATATTAGAAGACATTTTTTTCATTGAACAATTGTTCGTAACTTTGTGGGCCATGATGGCTCTCCTTCAAGCCAGCCCACCTCCCTCCAAAAGCAAATTTGGTTTCTCGGTCTATTCAGGATGTCTGTGAGGAAATCCTGTGTCGCAAATGTACCTATGATGGACTCCATTATCATAAGAGCACTTCTGGCTAGTCCATTAAATATAATAATTAGGGTTGCCAGATGTTTTTTTCAGCTTGTAAGGGACAAGTGTTTAAATAGGCAGAAAAATACGGGACTTAAATTTTTTATCGGGGATAAATAAATACCAAATTATTTACTACGCGCATGTTATACCGTATTTTTGACATACTAAAAAAAATCATTACAATTATAATCATTAAATTAGTCAAATTAGTTAAATATGGTCATTAATTCGCTTGTTATTAAGTTGGGGGTACACTTATTTCGTACATCAGTCCACTTTAACACCATTTGTGAAAAACTCCTACGAAGCAATTAGAACTAGGGATACTGAAAAAGAAACATTTCAAGACTTTCTTCCACTTTTCAATCGCACCTATTGTTTTGTCAGCAGAAGATGTAGCAGCATCCAGGCCTTTTTTAATCATTTGAAATTCTTCGTATTATTAGTAGTCCATATTCAACTCATCTCATCCTTAAAAGTTCCGCAGCTTCTTGGAAATGGTTGTAATTTACTGGCAATTTAAGCACCACATTAGAGAGGATGTTACTTTCTGAGAAATCGTACCGTTGTACCAAATAGCTTAGGAAATTATTGTAAAATTGTAAAAAAATCGCCTTTTATGGATTCCATTTGATATACGGGACAGTCGGTTCCGGCGGGACATTTGAATTTATGCCTGAAATACGGGACGTCCCGTGAAATACGGGACGTCTGGCAACACTAGTAATAATACTAAAACATCATTTTCCAGCTGTGTTAGAGTCGGTTTCCAGTCTAACTGCAGCAAGTACAAGTGTTTTACATGAAGCATCTGCCTGTCTGACCTACTAGTAGCTGGGTAAGAAGATACCCCTTGGTTAGACCAGTGTCAAATTTACTGGCTTCTGAGTTTCTGACTACCCGTAACGACTGTCAAAGATGTACAAATGTCGGCCGAGACCAATGGTTAACGCGTTTGCCGAAGCATGGGGGAAACTCGATACCTATGTTAAGAGTTACCCATCCAAAGCTAAACCTTGAAGTACACAAGGTGTAAAAGATTAAGCGCAATACCTCAGACACCCCAATCAGAATATCCTTACTTAATATTATAAATGCGAAAGTAACTATGTCTGTTTGTGTGTTACGCAATCACGTCTAAACTACTGAACCGATTTAAATGAAATTTAGTACGGACATAGTCTATAGCCTGAGAAAGGACATAGACTGCTTTTTAATGCAAAAAAAGGATGTAAGAGGTTGAAATAGGAGATGAACGTTTCTATGGAAATTACATTATTTTTAAAGCTTGAGACTTATTTTTTAGACTTTTGATTAGAAAAATGTACTTAAATAAGCTATCAGCAGTAAGATATTTGTAAATAGCTTATTTATGTATGAGTTTTATTTTCAAAATAATTAGTACAAAAAATTAAAAATGTTGCCGAAAGTCATAATACCGCGCGGACGCAATCGCGGGCACAGCTAGTTAAATTATAAGTCTAAAACAACATCCGTAACTAAATAAATTGAAACCAAACCTAGACATTTTTTATAAAATCGATATCCTTACTAAACGCAAAACGTACGTGCGTCATACAATATCCTTACGCAGACGCATACACTCATGCAATGTTAGCGGCCGACACGCACACGAGCGCATTTCCTTGAATTAAGGATTGTATTCATTTGCCATGAAACTGTGTTTCCATTTTAAGTTAAATGTAAGATTTTTCCGTCAAAATGTAACACCTATTTTTCAAGACGGAAATCGATTCGGATGCCGATTCTGAGCCAACTACTTTCAGGAATTGCGTTTATTCTGTTACACGTTGTATACGAACTAAATCAAAGCAATTATTATTTTCAATGACTGTCTAAAACATCGCTTTGTTCATCGTCTATAAGCAATGGTAGGAACACAGTGCTTATTTAATAATATGGTTACTCTGCCAACTTAGGTAATAGCGATTATCTATAGGTGTGTACTACAATTCACGACAGCAATTACTGTGCTACTTCAATTGACGTAGCATAATAGACACCGTGTGTGAATATCTGTTACTAACATTTTGAATTGTAAGTATTTATTATTGTGGATCTTGTTGTCTCTAATAAAGAAGGAAAGATTAATAAGAAGGTAGGTACTAAAACTGACAATAAATAGATACCTGTTATATCAACGGTTAAAATGTAATCTAAATATATAAATAACTCAAAGGTGACTGACTGACTGACTGACATAGTGATCTATCAACGCACAGCCACTGGACAGATCGGGCTGAAATTTGGCACGCAGGCATCCACTAAGAAAGGATTTTGCGAAATTCCCATGGGATCGGGATTTACACGGGAAAAACTTCCCACGCGAACGAAGTCGCGAGCAACTGCTGGTATAAGTGACATTTTGGACTGGTATTATTTTGAAAGTCGACTGTTTCTTGTGTTCTATTATCTTTCATATTTCCCGATTGGAAAATTAAAAACTGTTTTAGTTTTCACGATGTTTTAATAAAAAAAAATACATCAGTTTTTCTAAAATTCTAAACTTAAACGGCTCTCCTGAACATTTCTTTTTTTTGTCGCTTATACCTACCCTATTTCCTTTTAACCATCGATATGTAATGTACAGAATATAGGTATTCAGAAATCCTGCCGGGGTTATGGGAATGTTTTAACGAGATACTGCGGCCCCAGAACTCCGTCTGTTCCACCTAGTGCGGAAAGAGTTGAGAGTTGAGAGAGATATATATTTTTTGTAGTGGTGATTGTTATTATTTCTATAAATAGTTGTTTGTTATTAAAATGCTGTTTATTTTATAATGTTGTTTATTGTGACCAGTCCCATAAGACCATAATACACAATAAAATACTTTTGTTACTGGAAATTTTCTCAAACCGAACTCATACATTTAAATAATTTACTCGATATCTATTTATTATAACCATTTATTTATTTATTATGTTTGAAACTGTTTTCTGTCTGTCACTTACCCCTCAAGGTTCATTGGAAGACCAGCGTCAGACAGCGTAACCTGTCTGGCATGAATGCTGAAATGGACCTTTTTGGCGCAGCCGTGAGGCACACAGTAGGCATATAGTATTATGATTGTATTTTTCTTTTTCTGTAACTTTTTTTTTCTTTTTTTCTTTTAATATTATTATTGTGTGTGTGCTTATTGTACTGACGTCAAATAAATATTTTTTCTTTCTTTCTTTCTTTCTAGTTATTCGATGATTTTCCCACCGAAATAAAAGGTATTCAGATATGCGTGGCCTTTTTGTTTTATTGGAGCTTCACACTTAGAATTCCATTGTGAAACTCGTGGCTAAATGATAACAGTCTCTCGGGTCGATTTACAAGATAAAGCAACGCGTTCTATTGTTAGTCTGTAGATAGGTGATCGTCTTAAAAGTTAGCAGTTTTTTCATTACTGTCATGATTCTGAAATAATCTTGTTAATTTTCATCACCTTAACCTTAACATAGTATAAAGCAAAGTCGCTTCCCTGTGTCTGTCCCTATGTATGCTTAAATCTTTAAAACTACGCAACGGATTTTGATGCAGTTTCATTCAATAGAAAGAGTGATTCAATAGGAAGGTTTTTAAGTATATAACATGCATAATATAGTAGAGGAACACTGATAATTTTTGAGGTTTCTAATGTGATGTCGCAAATAAACACATTTTTTTGCACTTGCTTTGCAAACGCTGGCTGAACCCTATGAGATAGATCAAAATAATGTAGTACAGTATTGTACACCTTAAAAAGTTCGACAAAAAAGTCCTCGATGGCATCTGTCTACCTCTTATAGATAACCCACAACAACCATTTTTTATCCTTTACATTTTATGAGAAATACAAGCATATTTTACGAAGCAATTTTAAGCAATACAGCATTAATCCTTATCCAATTAAGTACCATAAATACATTGTGCATTTAATATAAATCAATATTGCCCTTTACATAATATAATTTAAATAAATAGTTTCGACGATATTATAGATTTAAAATACAAGGACATAGCGGTTGCGGCGCGGTGCCGGCGGAGGCACGGCGCGCGTGCCTATGTTGCTTAGATTTGAGCGTTGAATGTTTTTCCCATGGTAAATTATGTGTCGCACTTTCAAGAGTAATTACTAAAGAGAACATGTATGTCGAATGACAAAAAGGCTGTCAACGATGTATATAAAGACTTTCTATAGTATATTTAATATAAACATTGCACCCGTGCGAAGCCGGGGCAGGTCACTAGTTGTAGTATATATTGTAGATTTAAAAATGGCAACACTAGTAACGACCGTGACGCATAATAGAAAACAAAGGAAGACAGTTTAAAAAAAATGGCGGAAGAGACGCTCTCGTATAAAATTGTAAATATTATGTAAATAGCTAACTTAAACTAATAAACGAAGTTATTGGATTGTTGTATGAATTGCGGTATCCATACGCATGTAATGTAAACGGACAAACTTAAATAAACAAGTTATTGGAGATAAGGTCGTTTTCGTTACATAACAATTTTTTTCCGGAGGAAAATCATTCTTGGTGTTACAAACAGATTTAGTTTTGAAAGGTTTTCCTTTTTTGTCGGGGAAAATGGACTTATGATTCCTCTCGCTCAAGGTGAAGTGGATGTTGGAGTATAGCAAAAGCAAATCAATCTTTCTTCAACATCTATCGTTCTTTTTCTAACCCATAAATATTATTTTTAATGGTCTGAGCCCTGTGTCATTACTTGACTGATATTCCTTGTGTGAAACAGTTACTATATTCCTTTAGCTCTACTTGGGATCACACGTCTTACGTAATATTATTGAAACACACCTTCCGATGTATAAAGTAAAGGATAATAAACTCTTATTATTGAAATCCTTCAATCGGTCTTTCCTTTCGTATCCACCCCCTCCATCCTACAGTAGAAGGGAGTGTCAAGCTTCTACTAATTAAATACCTACCCTATTCCTTAAAATAACCTTTGCGTTTTGGAGCCGCGGCATCTGTTTCTTCATAAACCAGCACCGTGAATTTATTCCTTAAGGAAAACAACACAATAACAAACCGCACTATTGTTAAAAATCAAAACAATACACTTCTCAGAATATATCAATATAACACATTTAATATTTCTCGTACGAACTTCAACCACGTTACTAAGAATAACGCGGCATAAAATGATAATAAATGTGTCAAGTGGCTTCATTACTAGAGTGTGTATGTCTATAGCCGGCTCTACACGTTGGCCAACACAGTGGCGAATGTAGTGGCCAATGCCTATTCGCCAACGTGTAGACGGGCTGTTAGTGCATGTTGGGTGCACAAACACCCCCTCTACACGTTGGCGAATAGGCATTGGCCACTACATTCGCCACTGTGTTGGCCAACGTGTAGAGCCGGCTTACCACGAATGAACTATTTCTATAAAATACTCCTAACGTATAAGACGTGTTCGAGGTCAAGAGCGAGTTGATCCGAAAAAAAAAACTTTGATAAGGACTCGACTTAACTGCGAATGAGTTTTTAGACGAAGATATGGTCGATTTTTAAGGTTAAACAACGGTTGCGGATCCATGCATGATTGCCAGATTTTTTTTCAGCCTGTAAGGGACAAATGTTTAAATAGGCCAAAAATACGGGACTTCAATTTTTCTTACGGGATAAATAAAAAAACAAATTATTTATTACGCGCATGTTTTAACGTATTTTTGATAGATTTGACATATTAAAAAAAAAACAATTATAATCATAGTTAAATATGGTCATTAATTCGCTGTTTATTAAGTTGGGGTACACTTATTTCGTACAGTACACTTTTACACCATTTGTGAAAAACTACTACGAAGCAATTAGAACTACGGATACTGAAAAAGAAACGACTTTCTCCCACATGCCCTAACAAAAGAGTATTTCGTAAACTATCTGTTTATTTCTGTGGAACCCTTGAGCTCCATAAAGATAGATTTTTGCCTTGAAAACGTGACAGACAGACAGACTTTCGCATTAATAATATAAGTGTGAGTGAATAATTAATTATGATTTCATTAATTATTCATTGACACTTGTATTCATCAACCTGGTATTTCAATATCTTTTGTTCCGTCGGCTTGTAACTAAAAAAATTATAACATTTTCTTAAAAAGTAAACGATTTTTTTACCTTCTAAATTAAACGCAACAATATGTCCTATGCTAACCTAATCACATCTATCACCATAAGGTTGAGCGTCATCTATACATATAAATTAAAATAAAGTGTCTATCTGTGGTTTCTAAATAACTAGGTTTTCTCAAAAAGGTACTTAAAGTTATTTACACGACATTTAAAAACTAACAAAACTATTTCAAAATTTGTCTGCTCCATTGTTTTTCTGTTTGACCGGCCTAATATCTGGATCGGCTGAACAGATTTTCTTTTCAATGTCTTTATTTCAACCTCGTGAATTTTACAAGATCCCGACCTGTCGGGCATTAGATAATATTGGCGACGTGTTGCAAATATATCGGTTTTCTATTGGTTACATTTCGGGGAGTGTATGATGGAATTGCACAATCTAATTCCACCAAGCCCATAACATACACACATTACAAGACAAATGCAAATGGCGTCGCGCCATCCTTTCACGAAACGTTTTAGAATACTTTCATTGTGCGTTCGACTAAGGAGTTGAATACCCAACCGGAGTCTTTGTTTCCCGATAGCTATAACTTGTCAAAAGTGAATAGGTTGCTTCTAGGTATGCGGTTATATCAGAGCTTATTAACAATAAAAACTTTTTACCAAAAAATTTAATCGACTCCCAAAAACACTGCAAAGTGAAAAATAACTTTAATTTCGGTAGTCGGTGTCTTTAGTTTTGTATTTTCGTTTTTGGCACCGACTTCCGAAATTAAAGTTATTTTTCACTTTGCAGTGTTTTTGGGAGTCGGTTTGATTTTTTGGTAAAAAGTTTTTACTTCACTCTTTTTAGTTGGTCGATTTTTAATTTACCTAGTTAAAAGAGCCTAAATGTCAACTACTTATAACCTTTTACAAAATATTGCTTTTCCCAATGCAGAGCCGTTAATTTTTGAGGAGTTCTCCTGGTACTTCACCATCAGCTCTACATCACCGTATGCATTGTGACGAACATAAAGTGCTTAACATCCATATTCAAGTATTCGAATCGCAATCCACGAAATACTTATTATTGAGTAGGTTCGGCGGCCATCTGTGGTCTTCATCATCAGTTCCACTTCCCCAAATGGTACTTTTTGAGAGCAACTGCATAAGTTACTATAAGAAATACCCAAAACGCCATAGGTGTGCCTATAATATTTGAAGAGTTCTCTCGATTTCTCCAGGATCCCATCATCAGATCCTGACTTGGTGGTAAATGGTACCAATTTCGAAGTATACCCTTTCAAACAAAAAAAGAATTTTCCAAATCGGTTCAGCCGTCTTCGAGTAATCGGTGATCATACATAAAAAAAAAAGAGTAAAAAAAATATACGCGTCGAATTGATAACCTCCTCTCTTGGTCGTCGGTTGAAAAAAAAAATATACGCGTCGAATTGATAACCTCCTCTTTTGGTCGTCGGTTGATAAAATAAAAAAGTGGCTTTAGACAATAATATTTTAATGTCACTTTCACTACGAAATAGAGGAATTTTTCGGGCAACATATAGGCTACTTTTGTCCCGGAGTTCCCGTGGGATGGGATTTTCGCGGGGAAACCAATCCTCGCGAATGTGGTCGTGGGTTCAGCTAGTTTCATGATTATGTAAGTGGAAACACATCGTCTCTTAATTCGAAGCAGTGCCGAGTATTGACCTGTTGACGCGTGGTATAAACAAATGTTTTTGGTTCAAGGCTGACCAATTAACATTGCTTTTGTAGGGCTGTCTCAGTTGTTACTTATCTACACTTCCTCCTGTCTCTTAGTATTTGAGTTTTTTTTTCTTGAGAATTTGTTGTTCCACTTCTTCAGAGATATATATATCACTGGGAAGTGTTAATGGAAGGGTGATTATGAGACTTTCTTTATGTAAAACTACACTTCTGGACACATCTATTGGCCCACCTTAGAGTTTAGGTTTCGATGGCCCCTACCGAAATATGATTGCTAGATTGAACAAAAACTGTTGATGCAGTTTTAAACCTGATACATTTTACCATCTTTTTCGATCGTATAGTTTTAAATTTGAATTCAGAATACCATACGACATGGACCTACGCCTAACAAGTCGGATATGCGCCTTGTTAAAGGCAATTTATTTTTGAATAAAAAACATGTTTTATCAAATAAAGGTTTAATTTAATAACGCGTGTTGCCTCCATGGGCATCTACCACAGCTCTCATACGATTAGGCATAGAGCTTATCAACCGCTCTATGAAATTTTGAGGGATCATCTCCCATTCCTCTTCTATGGCAGTTTTCAACTCCTGCATCGTCTGGGCAACTGGCTGACGAGCCCTAACACGCCTTTTTAGCTCGTCCCACATGTGCTCAATGGGGTTCATGTCTGGGCTTCTGGCTGGCCAGTCCATAACTGTGATGTTCACATCCCGAAGATATTCCCTGACGATGCCGGCCGCATGGGCTCTTGCATTATCATGCATAAAAAGGAAATTTGGGCCCACATAGTCCGCGTATGGTATCACGTGAGGTTCTAAGCACTCACGAATGTATCTTTCAGCATTTAATGTTGGCAGCCGTGGTCCTGTAACAACCTCAAGTTGAGTTTTGCCGCTCGCGGATATACCGCCCCAGACAGTCCATGAGCCACCGCCATAAGCAACCCTCTCTTCAAAGCAGCATTGTGCGAAACGCTCTCCCTTACGCCGGTAGACCTTCTTCCTTCCATCATTGCCATGTAACACAATTTTAGACTCATCAGAAAAGAGTACACGGCTCCAATCTTGCTGTGTCCAATTTAAATGACTGCGTGCGAAATGAAGGCGCGCTGTTCGGTGGGCTCGCTTTAGTTTGGGCCCATTAGCTGGCTTGTGTGGTACCATATCGCGTTCTTTTAACCTTCTCCGAACAGTTCGAGCGCTCACAGATACTCCGTGGAAGTCGCGAAGTTGGTTTTGTATCTCAATGGAGGTAAGGTGACGATTTCTCAAGCTGGTCGTCACGATGAATCGATCCTGCCTTTCAGTTGTGACCCGAGATCGTGGCCTTCCTTGGCGACGAACAAAGCCGCCAGTCTCTAGGTACCTCCGATAAACATTTCGGACCGCAGATCGACTTAAATTAAGTTGAGCACTCACGTTTCTTTGGCTGTGTCCGGCCTGAATAAGTGCCACAGCTTGGGCGGCGACTTCAGGTGAAGTATCCATAGATTATTGATAGAACCTCACCTTAATGTTAAGAATAAGTAATGTTTGTTGCAAAAGCAAAGATATCAACCACTTTTTCAAGAATTAAATCCAAGTAAACCAATAAAACCAAGTTTTCTTAGTATTCGATTGTTTGATATCAACAAACAGGCTCCAAATTGTCTTTTGTTTCTTTAAATTCTGTGTTCGAAATTCAAAAAAAGACTATTGAATGAAATTGTGAATGTGCCAGGTTCAAAACTGCATAAAAACTTTTTGCTCGACCTAATATAAAATTTTAGCTAGGACCAAACGAAACTGAAAATACAAGGTGGGCCAATAGATGTGTCCAGAAGTGTATATAGCTTCTGCCCTTTCCTCCCGTGAATAGTATAATATATTTTATCGAATAAAGTAGTTCTTCTTCAAGTTTTAATCTATCTCTGTACCAAATATTTAATCAAAATCGTCTAAGCGGTTTAGATGTGGCGTAACAAAGTTTTTTTTTTTTTTTTACTAGTTGCTTTTGGCATTTGTAATATTGTAGGGATTGTGATTCTGGGCACGCCGCAATCGCGGCGATAAGTCCCCTCTTTGAGGAGTGGCTGGAGAGAGGCCACGGTGTCCTCACCTTCCGCCTGACGCAGGTGCTGACCGGACATGGCTGTTTCGGGAGGTACTTGTTTCGGATTCAGCGGGAGGACACGCCCGGGTGTCGTCATTGTGAGGACCACCTGGAGGACACGGTGGAGCATACGGTGGAGGTGTGCCCTGCTTGGGCGGAGCACCGCCGTGTCCTCGTAGAGGCGGTCGGCGGCGGCGACCTCTCGCGCCCTGCTCTGGTTCAGACTATGGTGCGGAGCGAGAGGGAATGGGATGCGGTCGCCTCCTTCTGCGAAGCAGTCATGCTAGCGAAGGAGGAGGCCGAACGAGCGAGGGAGAGGCAACTCTCTTCCTCGCGCCCCAGCCGCCGCGGCAGACGCCCCGGGCGTCGGGGATCACGAGCCGATTTCCGGCCACCGTAGGCGCGGGCCTGCGGACGGTGAGCAAGGGTCGCTCACCATCCGGTAAGGACCAGGCCCGGGTCGGCGGCGCGTCGTGTTCCACGCGCGCCTCAAAGAGCTGTCAACACCAGTGACGGGACCTCATAGGGCCATTGCCTGCTGGGGTTTG
The DNA here is from genome assembly GCA_943138885.2 of Tholera decimalis. Lineage (NCBI taxonomy): Eukaryota > Metazoa > Arthropoda > Insecta > Lepidoptera > Noctuidae > Tholera > Tholera decimalis. The sequence continues at coordinate 10,587,229 of OW964576.2, forward strand.
CGGGAAAGTTCCACCGAGTTACCGCGGCCCCGGAAATTTAGGGCAGCCGAAGGAACAGGGTGGGTTTTTAGTCAGTAGAAATCTGACACACCCTTCCGCTTGACCCAGAGCGGAAGAAGTCATTTGATGATTTTCCCAACCCAAAAAAAAAAAAAAAAGGGATTGTGATTCAAAAGTGCTGCTGCAAGTAAGATGACCGGATTTTTCTGTGACATTATTGAAGCCAACCAAAATTTCCTGTTTTGACCTCATCCATATATTGACCCTCGATTAGCTATAACTGTATTTTAAAATATAAGTTAACTGCTATCAAAACGGTGCAGGAAAAACATCGTGAGAAAAATTTCTTATCACCTAAAAATCCGAAGCAATGCGGCAACTTGATGTCACATGTCTTCGGTTTTTGCAGGAAAAACATCGTGACAAAAATTTCTTATTACCTAAAAATCCGAAGCAATGCGGCGACTTGATGTCACATGTCTTCGGTTTTTGCAGGAAAAACATCGTGACAAAAATTTCTTATTACCTAAAAATCCGAAGCAATGCGGCGACTTGATGTCACATGTCTTCGGTTTTTGCAGGAAAAGACAAAAATTTCTTATTACCTAAAAATCCGAAGCAATGCGGCAACTTGATGTCACATGTCTTCGGTTTTTGCAGGAAAAACATCGTGACAAAAATTTCTTATTACCTAAAAATCCGAAGCAATGCGGCGACTTGATGTCACATGTCTTCGGTTTTTTATAACGTTACATTTCCTGTCATAGGAGTGGCCTGTGTCCCAGCAACAGTCGGAATGATATAGGCTGATTTAGTTATGTTATAAGTTAGTTCTGTTTTAATTTAGATTAATACTAGCTGAAAAATGTTCGCACATTTTCCTGGGATATAAATTAGCATTTTTTTTATTACTGATATGTGGGAAGAAACAAGCCGGCAACCTAGGGATTTTTTGTAAAATAGTTATCCTTGCTAAACGCAAAACGTATGTACAACATACAATACCCTTACGCAGACGCATACACTTATGCAATGTTAGCGGCCGACGCGACACGAACACGATTTCCTTGAATTAAAGATTGTATTAATTTGTCATGATAGTGTTTCCATTTTTTCTATCAAAATTTAACATCTCTTTTTTATGACGGAAATCGATTCAGAAGCCGATTCTGAACCAACTACTTTCAGGAATTCCGTTTATTCTGTTACACGTTGTATAGTGCCAGCCCTGTCCTTCATCTAATGTATCAACTAGGTTATATAGGAAGTAATTGGTTGTTTACATTGACTGCTAATGTAGCCAATTTCAACATTGACCCAGTGTACTTAAGGAAATGGGCATGCGTGCGTTAGTACACGCGCACTAATTTTGTATATTTTGTCAGTAGCTCTGCCCTGTCAATCCAAAACACTGTAACTTTCGAAAACCACATTTGCGATATTTGACGATATAGCTTTTTAATTTATTTAATTCAAAAGTGATACGGGTTTTTTAGCTTGCCTTATCTTACAGAATATACATTGTAATGAAAAAAAAATTAAGTCAGGGGTGTTAAACAGACTTCAAGGAACTAATTAACTAACTAACTTGTGGGATGGCTCCGCAAAATACCAACTTGCTGCACTGGACTCGATCGAGCGCAGGGCTAAAAGGCTTATAGGCGACAAGGCGCTATCGGGCAAGCTTCATAGCCTGACTCATCGGCGAATCGTTGCTTGCCTGTTGGTTTTCTACAGATTGTACTTCGGGGAGTGTTCGCAGGAGCTCCATGACCTGATCCCTCCTTCTCCCTTTCACTACCGGTCTACCAGACGCACGGCTGGCTACCATCCACACTTGGTTGATATACCGTCTTGTCGTACCAAGCGCTTCTCCTCCACATTTATTGTGCGCACTTCCAAGCTGTGGAATTCTCTGCCCGCTTCTGTGTTCCCTGCCACTTATGACCTTTCAACCTTTAAAGCAAGAGTATTTCTGGGCTCGCTTGTTCCATCGTAGACCTTATCTATCGCTTACGATGGCAAGGCGAGATCGATGTCAAGACTGGGCTCTTATATAAATACTAGTATTTGCGTGTTGCGCGAGGTGCAAGCACCTCGCGTGCTTGTGAAAAAAACTAAAGCATTGCCCCTCTAAATCAAGTATTTGCGTGTTGCGCGAGGTGCAAGCACCTCGCGTGCTTGTGAAACAAAAAAAAAAAAAGGGGGGGGGTGATGGGGGGGGGGTTGCACAAGTATTTCGACTAAAGCATTGCCCCTCTAAATGAATCTGAAAAAAAAAATGTTCCAAGTCTCTTAGATTCCGAGATCCGCCTAAAGGGGGGGAGAAGGGGGGCGGGGGGGGGGGGGGACTTTGAAAAATGGTTTTTACTTTACCGAGCCTCCTCTATACGAATCCGTAAAAAAAAAAAATACGGGTCTCGTAGTTTCCGAGATACGATAGGGAGGGGGGAGAAGGGGGGGGAAAAGGGGAGGTTTGGCACTTTTCCCGTAGGTTTCAGAGTTACTTGTTTACGAATCTGTCAAAATATACCCACCTCCCCATCCACCATCTGGGAGAACAATTATGTCAGTGAGTCAGTGAGTGGTAATTTAGCTTTATATAGTATAACTAGTATTTGCGTGTTGCGCGAGGTGCAAGCACCTCGCGTGCTTGTGAAAAATAAAAAAAAAAGGGGAGAGGGGGTGATGGGGGAGATGGGGGGGGGGTTTAGTAGCACCTCGCGTGCTTGTGAAAAAAGAAATTGGTATTTGCGTGTTGCGCGAGGTGCAAGCACCTCGCGTGCTTGTGAAACAAAAAAAAAAAAAAAAAAAAGGGGGGGGGGTAAATGGGGGGGGGGGGTTGCACAATTATTTCGACTAAAGCATTGCCCCTCTAAATGAATCTGAAAAAAAAAATGTTCCAAGTCTCTTAGATTCCGAGATCAGCCTAAAGGGGGGGAGAAGGGGGGCGGGGGGGGACTTTGAAAAATGGCTTTTACTTTACCGAGCCTCCTCTATACGAATCCGTAAAAAAAAAAAATACGGGTCTCGTAGTTTCCGAGATACGATAGGGAGGGGGGAGAAGGGGGGGGAAAAGGGGAGGTTTGGCACTTTTCCCGTAGGTTTCAGAGTTACTTGTTTACGAATCTGTCAAAATATACCCACCTCCCCATCCACCATCTGGGAGAACAATTATGTCAGTGAGTCAGTGAGTGGTAATTTAGCTTTATATAGTATAACTAGTATTTGCGTGTTGCGCGAGGTGCAAGCACCTCGCGTGCTTGTGAAAAAAAAGGGGGGTGATGGGGGGGGTTTAGTATTTGCGTGTTGCGCGAGGTGCAAGCACCTCGCGTGCTTGTGAAAAAAGAAATTGGTATTTGCGTGTTGCGCGAGGTGCAAGCACCTCGCGAGCTTGTGAAAATAAAAAAAAAAAAAAAAGAGGGGGGGGGGGGTGATGGGGGGGGGGGGTTGCACAAGTATTTCGACTAAAGCATTGCCCCTCTAAATGAATCTGAAAAAAAAATGTTCCAAGTCTCTTAGATTCCGAGATCCGCCTAAAGGGGGGGAGAAGGGGGGCGGGGGGGGGGACTTTGAAAAATGGTTTTTACTTTACCGAGCCTCCTCTATACGAATCCGTAAAAAACAAAAAATACGGTTCTCGTAGTTTCCGAGATACGATAGAGGGGGGGGAGAAGGGGGGGGAAAAGGGGAGGTTTGGCACTTTTCCCGTAGGTTTGAGAGTTACTTGTTTACGAATCTGTCAAAATATACACACCTCCCCATCCACCATCTGGGAGAACAATTATGTCAATGAGTGAGTCAGTGAGTGGTAATTTAGCTTTATATAATATAACTAGTATTTGCGTGTTGCGCGAGGTGCAAGCACCTCGCGTGCTTGTGAAAAAAAAAAAAAAAATGGGGGGTTTAGTATTTGCGTGTTGCGCGAGGTGCAAGCACCTCGCGTGCTTGTGAAAAAAAAAAAGGGGGGTGATGGCGGGGTTTAGTATTTGCGTGTTGCGCGAGGTGCAAGCACCTCGCGAGCTTGTGAAAAAAAAAAAAAAAAAAAAAAAAGAGAGGGGGGGGGTGATGGGGGGGGGGGGTAGCACAAGTATTTCGACTAAAGCATTGCCCCTCTAAATGAATCTGAAAAAAAAAATGTTCCAAGTCTCTTAGATTCCGAGATCCGCCTAAAGGGGGGGAGAAGGGGGGCGGGGGGGGGGACTTTGAAAAATGGTTTTTACTTTACCGAGCCTCCTCTATACGAATCCGTAAAAAACAAAAAATACGGTTCTCGTAGTTTCCGAGATACGATAGAGGGGGGGGAGAAGGGGGGGGAAAAGGGGAGGTTTGGCACTTTTCCCGTAGGTTTGAGAGTTACTTGTTTACGAATCTGTCAAAATATACCCACCTCCCCATCCACCATCTGGGAGAACAATTATGTCAATGAGTGAGTCAGTCAGTCAGTGAGTGGTAATTTAGCTTTATATAGTATAATTTAGCTTTATATAGTATAATAACTAGTATTTGTGTGTTGCGCGAGGTGCAAGCACCTCGCGTGCTTGTGAAAAAAACTAAAGCATTGCCCCTCTAAATCAAGTATTTGCGTGTTGCGCGAGGTGCAAGCACCTCGCGTGCTTGTGAAAAAAAAAAAAAAAAAAGGGGGGGTGTGATGGGGGGGTTTAGTATTTGCGTGTTGCGCGAGGTGCAAGCACCTCGCGAGCTTGTGAAAAAAAAAAAAAAAAAAAAAGGGGGGGGGTGATGGGGGGGTTTAGTATTTGCGTATTGCGCGAGGTGCAAGCACCTCGCGAGCTTGTGAAAAAAAAAAAAAAAAAAAAAAGAGGGGGGGGGGGTGATGGGGGGGGGGTTACACAAGTATTTCGACTAAAGCATTGCCCCTCTAAACGAATCTGAAAAAAAAATGTTCCAAGTCTCTTAGATTCCGAGATCCGCCTAAAGGGAGGGGAGAAGGGGGGCGGGGGGGGGACTTTGAAAAATGGCTTTTACTTTACCGAGCCTCCTCTATACGAATCCGTAAAAAAAAAAAATACGGGTCTCGTAGTTTCCGAGATACGATAGGGAGGGGGGAGAAGGGGGGGGAAAAGGGGAGGTTTGGCACTTTTCCCGTAGGTTTCAGAGTTACTTGTTTACGAATCTGTCAAAATATACCCACCTCCCCATCCACCATCTGGGAGAACAATTATGTCAGTGAGTCAGTGAGTGGTAATTTAGCTTTATATAGTATAATATAAAGCTGTTAAGCAAAAACACTGCAAGTCGACTTACAGTATTTTGGATTGGCACGGCAGAGCTTCTGCCCACTAATAGTAAGGCGTTCAAGCATGAACTTAAAATGTTTCTTTTGCAAAAGGCATATTATGGTGTCTCTGAATTTGTAAACGAAAAGGTGTTTTCTTTTGACTGATCGACCGACTGAATCCTTTTACTGACATATTATATTATTTTTTATTGACATAAATACTATTGAATATTAATGTGTATAACTATTTAATATGGAATCTGGACATTAAAACTAAACTAAATTTGACTGTAATACTAAATTGACAAGAAGAAAGAATTTTGACCGAGAATGATTTTAAATTTATATAATTTCTAAATTTTTTTAACTTTGTTATTGCCTATTTTAGTAAACGTTTTGATTATTTATCTACTCTAATCACCTAGGTATATGAAATATTTGTACGCCGAACTGACGGCTAAACATGATGGTCTCAATCATAATAATATCTTGCATGCTTTTGTATGTATACCATGTTTAAACAAATAAAAATATCTCTCTCTCTCTCTCTCTCTTCTGCGTTTGTTCTTAGTTTCCATACAATAATTCTAACATCATCATCGTCTAATTAGACTTTTTCCAACATGTTGGTGTCCTCCTGACCTCCACAACCCAGTAACTGAATATCACGATACCCATTGGCTAGACCAGCACCAGATTTACTGGCTTCTGACTACCCATAACGACTGTCAACGATGTACAGACGCCAGCACATCAAGTTACAACAATATGTCAAATTTCTTTAATAGATTTTCAACTTTATTTTTAAAGAAATTAGGTTCAAGGTTGATTGGGAAAAATTGACAGTTTCGGGTTGCTTCATGTGCGGGCATCTTTACAAGTGACAGCTGGGACTAAAGGTTTAACATGTTTTCTGTAATTTTCGTCTCGGCAAGCATTCAGAAGTTCGATGAATGCGTCTGTTATATTACATAGTTGGCTACGATCTCCTCACATTACTAGGCATGCATTTTATCATCAATAACCTAATGGTTGAGATGTCGGACTTGTGATCGAGAGGACGCGGGTTCGCAGGAACACCCGTTACAGTCTTGCCGTGAATCCACCCCAGATACAAGCATATTTAGCTTACTTGGAGGGATTAACAAGATTGCTAGTAATGTGAATTCTACCCACATTGCTCTTATATTGCTAGTTCTATTTTTAAGAAAAAACAGTTCCATTCTCTAGGCGCCGTTTTGAAATTAGAACGCTGTCTCGTTGTCTCTGCAATGATTTACTTTAAAAACAAATGAGTTAGCTTTCTAATTGTGTGTGCTCACTTGAGTGAGGTGTGCAGGGGACTGTACAGAAATGCAGTAATATACCTACTGAAGTACCACCTAACTCAATAACTTTGTAAACAAAAGTAGTGACCCATGATCTCTGGCAATTAACTAATCTTAACCAATTAAGTTCTAAGGAGCATGTGGGACGTACTTAAATATGTTGTTTTTCTGGTAAATTAAGACGAGCACGCTTTGTTTAATTCGTCTTTAGATTTTCTTAATCTTCTTATTTTGACGAGAATTTTGCAGATCAGGTACTATTCCAATATTAAAATTAGCTGTTGGTTATTTTGGTGTGGTCTTGATATAACATTTAAAATGTTGCTAGTTAGCTTTTGCCCGCAACTTCGTTCGTGTGAAAATTTCACAGGTTTATTATTGTAGGTACATTAAAATCCATTCAGTAGTTTTTGTATGATTGCGTAACAATCATCATACATCCTCACAAACTTACGCATCTATACCAATATTATAAAGCGGAAAAGTTTGTTATTTTGAGCGCGCTAATCTTTGAAAGTACTGGGTGGATTTGGATGAAATTTGGTATGGAAGTAGCTTAAAGCCTGAGGAAGGACTCAACTGAAAAAAGGAGGTTATGTTTTTATAGAGATAAAGTCCACGGGAGCGAAAAACCGCGTGGAAGGTTCTTATGAAAAAAAAAGTAGGAAAGTTCTCAAGGGTAGGGGTAGGGTAGGGTAGAGGTAGGTTAGGTCTAGGGTACGGTAGGATACGGTAGGATAGGGTAGGGTAGGGTAGAGGTAGGGTAGGGTAGAGGTAGGTTAGGTGTAGGGTACGGTAGGATACGGTAGGATAGGGTAGGGTAGGATAGGGGTAGTGTAGGGTTTGGGTAGGGTAGGGGTAGAGTAAGCATCGGTAGGATAGGGGTAGTGGTATCGGTTGGGTAGGGGTAGGATACCACGCGAACGAAGTCGTGGCGGGTCAGCTAGTTTATAATATTAATAGAGAGGACTATACGTATAATATAAATATCGATGAGATGACTGAAATTTCAAAATAACCTTGTTTTTGTATAGTTAGTCACTTTAATGATTGATTCTTGAACAATGATGCATTGTTACTTATTTGTTTTCATATTGTTTAACCTATAGGTACATTCGGAAGTCAATCATTTAAACGAATTAATTTGTGAGACCTACGATTGTTTGCAAAATAGGAATGGAGTATGAAATCGTATCATCACTACATACATAGTATAAAACAAGTCGCTTCCTGTTGTCTGTCTTTCCCTATATATGCTTAGATCTTTCAAACTACGCAACGGATTTTGATGCGGGTGAGGAAAGTTTTAGTGTATAATAAGTTAAGTTTTTGTGTAAATTGGATGAAATACAACGATATTGCTTCAACATTTCGGGAAAAATTAACCCTATCGGGAGCTATCGAAAACGCTGTCCATACTTGTACCTTTTGAGATAAAAAAACAATATACGGCGGGATTGTTCCTCTTTTATCAACCGACGACCAAAAGAGGAGGTTATCAATTCGACGCGTATATTTTTTTTTTTTTTTTTTTTTATGTATGATCACCGATTACTCGAAGACGGCTGAACCGATTTGGAAAATTCTTTTTTTGTTTGAAAGGGTATACTTCGAAATTGGTACCATTTATCACCAAGTCAGGATCTGATGATGGGATCCTGGAGAAATCGAGGGAACTCTTCAAATATTATAGGCACACTTATAGCGTTTTGGGTATTTCTTATAGTAACTTGTGCAGTTGCTCTCAAAAAATACCATTTGGGGAAGTGGAACTGATGATGAAGACCACAGATGGCCGCCGAACCTACTCAATAATAAGTATTTCGTGGATTGTGATTCGAATACTTGAATATGGATGTTAAGCACTTTATGTTCGTCACAATGCATATGGTGATGTAGAGCTGATGGTGAAGTACCAGGAGAACTCCTCAAAAATTAACGGCCCAGCATTGGGAAAAGCAATATTTTGTAAAAGGTTATAAGTAGTTGACATTTAGGCTCTTTTAACTAGGTAAATTAAAAATCGACCAACTAAAAAGAGTGAAATAAAAACTTTTTACCAAAAAATTAAACCGACTCCCAAAAACACTGCAAAGTGAAAAATAACTTTAATTTCGGAAGTCGGTGCCAAAAACGAAAATACAAAACTAAAGACACCGACTACCGAAATTAAAGTTATTTTTCACTTTGCAGTGTTTTTGGGAGTCGGTTTAATTTTTTGGTAAAAAGTTTTTTAGATCTACAATCTCCCAATATTAAACCACAATAAACATCAATAAAGAAAATCTCCTCTTTCCAGGTAACCGACCTCTTCACCCAGATGCGGGAACCGTCCCCCGGCACCCCGGGAGGTGCGAGCCCCCGGGGGTCCAATACCTCCCTGGCCAACGGCGCCGTCACCAGGAACATCGGCTTTCAGCAACAGAACAGCGCTGAGCATCTGCCTTGGAGTAATCCTGCTATCACTCTGCCAGGGAACTGTAACTCCAACTTGTAAGTTTCTTTTACTATGTATACTGATAATAGCATCTCCTCTACATTTAAGAAAGATAGAAAAAGCATTATTTCGGCATCAGTTTGTCAGGCATACACATACAAAAATACAAGCAAATAAAAGGGAAAAAACAACAAAGACCGTGCGTGCCTCACGGTGGCGCCAAAAGCGTCCATTTCAGTATTAATGCCGGACAGATAATACAGTCTGACAATGGTCTTCCAATGAACCTCAAGGGGCAATTCACGATGACGGAACTAGTTTAAAAAAAAATGTAAATAGGTAACTTATTTATAAACGAGTAAACTCTCTGCCTGCTTCTGTGTTCCCTTCCACATGACCCGTCTGCCTTCAAAGCAAGACTCGTTCCATCGTAAATCCTATTTATCTCGCTTATCATCAGGCGTGTTTGAGGTCAAGAGTGGGCTCATCAGTAAAAATTAAAAAAAAAAGATTATAATATCCGAGGCCTAAGCAACGCTAGCCGAGCTTAGTCCGTAGAAGTGTGTCCATCTTAAGATTTCAAGATTCCACCGTGAAATGAAAATGAAATGAAATATTTATTTTGTACATTGTTTATAAATAAGGCTCAGCGCAAACAGAACGGAGCGCAGCGGAGAGGATTTTACTAACGCACTTGAAAATAAACTTTAAAATTATTACAATAAAGTGCATAAATGCTTGAACCTGACAAAAAATGCTCGCGCTTCCTCAAAGATACGCGGGAATCCCCGCGCGGCGTCGAGTCGGTGCCCGCGTCGTACGCGTACTTTCAGTGTTGTCACTAGACCTGCGAAATGTAACTCACTGAAAAGAAAAGAGAGATATAGCTCTTTTGATCAAAAGAGCTATATCACTCTTTTAGCTCTTTAGCTCACCGAATAACTCTTAACTCTTGAGCTCAATTGACTCACTTGAGAGCTACTGATCAAATTAAGCCGCGCTATTTTACGCGAGTCAAATACGTAAAACAAAGCTCCTTTCGATGGTAAAGTCGTACACAGTGATTCACCAAAACTACACCTTTCTTGCTAACATTCCTCGACCTATATTCTTTGACTTTCTGACGCCTTATTTTATTAACATGTTCTTCCATTTCTTCTTCTTCCGCCAAAAGCACAATTATAATCATATCCCAGTCCACCATCGTTGACGAACTTTCGCGATAAAGTGGCATGTTTACTGTAGAGTGGTAACCCAGAACGGTTTACACGCGCAGGCTCGCGGGGTCGCGCGCAAGCTCGAGCATACGCGAGCCGTAAAGAAAATGCCCGAGACCGCGCGAGGATTATTCCTCTCTGTCTGCGCTGACCCTAACACTTTTACACGTCATGTTTTTTGCGTGTTAAGTTTAGTTTAGCTAGATGAGGCCGGTATTTCCTGACCACTCTTAGAAGAAAAACTAAAAAAACTCTGAGGTCATAGTCTCTTTTAAAGGCCATACAATTTGTATTTGTATATGAGAAGCATGTAGGTTCATGTCTGTGATGTTCTTTTGAGGACATAACCACGTTGAGTGGATCTGGCTAACAATTTGACGAACAATACCAAAGTAAGGACATTTGGGTAGGTAGGCCACACAAGTACTCAAACTGCTTGACATTATTAAATAAATTATAGTGCAAGTAAAAACAACGAAGAAAGAATAACCTACATAGTCCTCACAATAATGAAATAATTATATATATAAAAAAATAATATATATAGGTATATACAATACATGACAAAGCAAATATTTTAATCAATAAATCAACAACCAAATTTTAAAAATAAAAATGCTCGCCCCGAAAATCACGTTAATTAATTCTGCTATCACTAATCTGCCTGGGAATTGTAACTCCAACTTGTAAGTTTGTTATTCTCTACATTAAATCACTATTTGATGAAAGAGTGTTAGGTTCAAATGTTGATAGATGGAAGAGGAAGGCTAAAGAAAATATAAATAGATTGTGTGAGGAATGATACGAAAGAAAAAGGAATAATGATTCTGTGACGTCTGATAGTGGAGAATGAGAGAAGAAAACGTGTTGCGTCGACCACAAGTAATTTGAATAAGATAGCAGGAAGATGATTTATCCTGTATCGTAAAATAGTAATACCATCGTTTCTTACAACTTTTTTGTATTTATAATCATTTTAATTTACTCGCGAGTTTGACGAATTTTTTCATGTCCTATTATAAGTCCTTCCCCTGCTTTATTTTTATATTCACCTGTGTATGATGTAATAACAGTCAATCTTTTGTTTCTAGGACCAGTGAGAACCAGTCCCCGATGGCCCGCACGATCAGCAACGCTTCAGCGCTGACCTCGCTATGTGCAGATCTCTCTGTTTCCGACTCTCATTTCTTTGAGGCAAGTCTCTTTATACGTCACGCTCCAGCCGCCGCGGGAAACGCCCCGGGCGTCGGAGATTGCAAAATCTCCGGCCACCATAAGCGCGTGCTTTTGTTTCTACCAGCGATCTAATTAAATCTTAGAACAAAAAAGCTGCTATTGTGACTTCTATAATATTTTGATATATTCCGTCAAGGACTTTTGTACGTAATAATGAGTTCTTTATAATGTACCTAGTACATCATTTTTATGTATCATCAATAACCTTTTCAGCGCACACCAATTTTTTTAGTGTAATGTTGCTACATAGGACTACATTATTCCTTTGAATGTTCTAACGAGATACCTCGGCCCCGGAACTTAAGGGCAACTGAAGGAACTGGGTGGGTTTTTAGTCAGTAGAAGTCTGACACTCCCTTCCGCTCCACCCAGAGCGGAAGAAGTCATTCGATGATTTTCCCACCCGAAAAAAAAAACCTTTACATTATTTAAATTTTCGTAATGAACTTTATTATTTTCGAAAATAAAATACATATAGCCTTTGTTTCATTCTGATAATGTAGCATTCTATTGGTGAAAATTTTAAAATTGGTCCAGTTGTTTCGGAGCTTATTTAGTACAAACAAATAAACAAAGTATAAAAAAAATCCTCTTCATAATATCAGTATAGATAGATAAATTGCGATTAGTAATTATGAGTAGAACATCGCACAATCTCGCAGTTAATCCATTTTATGGGGCCTACCCAAATGTCCGATTTTGGTTTTGTTTGTCAAATCCTTCGAGCTCCTTAAACTTCTAAGTTTTTTCAAATTTTAATTTCTGTGTTACTGTTCCCAAAAGAGCACATACAGTATGTTAACTAACAGAGGGCGTTCCCGTTAACCCGCAATAGTATAGCGTCCATGTACTTATGCTAAAAAAAATATTACCATTCGAAAACAAAATGTTTTTATTTTATTTAATATTAAAATATTCACTAAAAATGTTAAATTGATGCGTAAAAAAAAACACTCTGTACACGCGTACTTGAAGGACGGCAACGTCGCAATTTATTTATGACGGGCCACGTGTGCGGCGATCTAATTGCTTGTATTGTTGTAATGTGCTTATACTATTGCGGGTTAACGGGAACTTGTGATCGAGAGGTTGCATTTGAACTCCACTCATTACACTACTGCCATGAAGCCACACCAGACTCAAGCATATTTAGCTTAGTGGGAGGGGTTAACAAGATTGCTAGTAATGTGAATTCTACATACAACGATACTTCTCTTTAAAATAAAATTATAAACAATTTGCACAATAAATATTATATATCATTTAAAAATATGATCCAGATTTAATATGATATTTAATATTTAATTTGATTTAAAGATGTATCGAAACTGACAATTTACAATTTCAAATAATCTTTCCAGGTGCTGTACATCGGGAAGGTCAGGATTTCACAGCGGAAGGTCCCGGAGTCCTTGATAGACGATGCTTTGAATAAGTTCGCTCAACATGAAGCTGAAAAAGTACAGAAACAACGAAGACATAGCTTGCTGTCTTCTACTGGGGTAAGTTCTTAGCAACGGGTATTTGTTTGAAAAAAAAAAGAAGAGACTTATATGATTCCGTAGTCGAATGGCAAAAAACGGAACCTTTATAGTTTCGTCATGTCTGTCTGTGTGTCTGTCCGTTCGTCCGTATGTCACAGCCATTTTATTTCGAAGCTATTAGGACTATACATGTGAAACTTGGTAGATAGATGTATTTTATAAACCTGTGTGTGCGTATTATCTATAGACAGATCTTTAAAATTGACATTGAGGTTTCTAAAACAACTTTTTCATAAAGTCAATCGTTTAATAGACTTACGCTTCCAAAGTGGTAAAATGTGTCCCCCCCCCTCTAAATCTATAATAATGGAGTGAAAAATCTAAAATAAATATATGCTGTAGATCTTAATGTAAACTTTCAACAAAAATTGGTTTGAATGAGATCGGGTCAGCAATTTTTGGGGTATAGCATTTTTTCTAAAACCGTAAATATAACTTTGTATTTCATACAAACACTATGAAAACCAAAGTTATTTGGCGTAGTTGTTAAAAATGTAAATAAGCTTGTTTTAAGAAATTTGTAAGGTACTTATTTTTTTTTTTTTTTTGTTAAATATATATACATATTATATAATATAATTATAGTTACTACAGAACCCTTTATGGGCGAGTCTGACTCGCACTTGGTCATTTTTTTATTTTTAAATGTATTAATTAAAAATAGCCTTTTCGTCGTTCAGTCTAACCGGATGCATCTGAGTACTAGTGTTTTACATGGAGCGACAGCCTATTTAACCACTACAATACAACACACACCCTTGGCTAGACCACCGTCAGATTTACTGGTTTATGACTACCTGGCTTAAGAAGAGGCTCCCTAAATTGTATGTAATTCTGCATTAGTATTCTGAAACAATCACGCATACAATCAAAATATAACTTCAGTATATGATTTATTGGATCTTTTTCTTTCCATGGCTAGACCAGTTTTGTATTTGGAACATTTTCGCTCGATTCATTTTTTAATCGAAATTCATGTCTTTTTTAAAGGTTATTCAAAATTTAATCAAGATTACCCGGCTTTTATGTCTAAAATTAGTATTGACAGTAAGAAAATATAGTTTATTATCCAAATATAGAAAATTTTTTCTCTAGATCAATTATTACTTTAGTTATAAACGAAATAAGAATTGAGACTTACGACATTTAGTTTCGAACCCGAATATGGTAAAAGAGCGCACGCGATATTCAACTTTATTACTGCTTTTTTTTTAAGGATGGGAAATCATCCAATAACTGCCTTCCGATCTGGGCGAAGCGGGAGGGTGTGTCAGACTTTTACTGACTAAAACCCATCCTTGTTCCATCATATGCCCTTCGTGTTCCGTGGCCGCGGTAACTCTTTCGAACAATTCCGCAACCGCGGCAGGCAACGGTCCCCTTATGGGCCCCGACATTTTGCTGATACTCTTTGAGGTGCGCGTGGAACACGATGCGCCGTCTACATGGGCCTGGTTTCAGTCGGGCGGCGAGCTATCCATTGCTCGCAACCCGCAGACCCGTGCCTACGATGGCTGGGAGTCACCCTGTGACTCCCGACGCCCGAAGCGTCTCCTGCGGCAGCTGGGGCGTGAGGGCTGTGAGACCTGCCTCTTCCTCGCGCGTCCCACCACCTCCTTCGCTTGCATAACTGCTTCGCAGAAAGAGGTGACTGCTTCCCATGCCTCCTCGCTCCGGACCATGGATTGAACCAGGGCCGGGATCGAGAGGTCGCCGCCTATCGCCCCTACGAGGACACGGCGGAGCTCTGCCCACGCGGGGCAAACCTCCACTGTGTGTTCCACCGTGTCCTCAGGCCGATTCTCGCAGTGGTGACACCCGGGCGTTTCCTCCCGCCGAATCCGACACAAGTAACTCCCGAAACAACCGTGTCCGGTGAGCACCTGCGTCAGGCGGAAGGTGAGGACGCCATGACGCCTCTTTAGCCACTCCTCAAAGAGGGGACTTGCCGCCGCTATTGTGGCGTGCCCATACTGCGTTAGCGTTTAGCACACAACGGCATTTTCGACACCGAACATGGTGAAAGAGCGCACGCGATATTCAATTTTATTACTGCTGCGTTAGCGTTTATTATACAACGGCCTAACCGGGGTGGATGGGGGCGGAGCTTGCGTGAAAATTATTTTGCACTGCCTGGTCTTAACATGCTTTAAAAAATATTTTATACATATACACATAAATAAGAGGCGCTTCTGGGGAAGTAAGCCGCACCTGTCGATCATCATGGTTAAGCTTCGCTAGCCGCATGCGGCTAGTCGGTCCGTAAATGGGTTAGCATCTTACGGCGGTACCCTGAGCAAAATAACCTTGAGCTTTCGTTCTCCCTTTGCCGCACCCCACCTCTACAATAATTCGTAAAACATTACTAGCGCCATCTGGCGATCAACTTACAAATACAAGTAAAACCCACAGACCTTGGAATTCACAGACACGGCATTAAATAAAATAAAAAAATCTTTCTATGAATGAAAGAAACGGTGCGCATAAGTAATTTTGGTCATGAATTCAGTGACTTTATACTTATGTCCACGAATACTTTCAACTTTTGGATTGAATAACGAAAAAGCGATGCCACTCCATGCGACTTTCTCTTTAACAAAAATTGCTTATAACAAAATCTAGGGTCAAAATCAAAATTTAAGATGGCGCCTCCATAAATTTGCAAATTTTTCGTCATGGGTGTCGTTTCCATGATTTTCGAGGGCGATGACGTATCGTGATTCCTCCGTGCTTTGAAAGCACATTAAACTATTGCTCCGGAATGATATTCATACATCTTTGACAGTTGTTATAAATGATCTGAAGCCGGAAAATCGGACAACAGTCTTGTGAAGGGGTATCATGTAAACTTCTGGGTTGTAGAGGTTAGATAGGCAGCCGCTCCAAGTAACACACTAGAATCATAATATCGCACACCTAGATCTAAAGGGAGCTAACTCAAAAATTGAGATTTTTTGAGTTAGCTCTCTTTAGATCTAGGTGTGCGATATGGTATTAATAAAAAAATAAAAAGAGTTAGAACGCCAAAAGGGATTGGAAGTAAAGATATTGGTTAAAATATTTATATATACTCCAATTCATTGAGACATTAAGTTTAAAACTGAAAAGCTCTTCCTAGTGTCGCAAACAAGATTCTAAAAATTAAAAAATGTCATGTGTTTTCAGTCAAATGCCAAAAAATCCACGTTAAAGAGGTAATGCTTGTTAAATAAAAAAACTGTTCTTCTTTCCAGACCTCAATCTACAGTGGAGATTCAAAGGAAAACCTCGATCAAGACTCCCCACCACCCCACGAGCTATTTAACAACAACAGCAAAAAAATCCTCACACCCAGTACAACACCACTAGAACCAGACAAGGGCAAAACCTGGGCCAGTGCAGAAACACTAAGCGTCCAAGCAAAACCAGACCCAAAGAAAATCGACGAAGAATTCGACATGTTCACTAAAGAAAGAGCAGAAACTTCTACAAAAGAAACAAATATCCTCAGGAAACCTACTCCAACACCTTTAGAACCTCACGTTTTGGTACTAAACGTGCCTAAAAATAATCTAGACACAGTAAAGGAGGAAGATAAAGCAGACATTTACTCAGTGATATCAGAAACCGCTTCATCAATCACTGAATTCTGTCAAAGGACTAAAATCCAGGATTCGAAAATTGATTCTAAGGCCCAAGATCCGTTTCTTGA
Organism: Tholera decimalis; assembly: GCA_943138885.2. NCBI lineage: Eukaryota > Metazoa > Arthropoda > Insecta > Lepidoptera > Noctuidae > Tholera > Tholera decimalis. Next base: position 10,603,921 of record OW964576.2, read on the forward strand.
TAACCAAAAAGGTCGAGACGATAGTCCTGCTCCAATGAGTTTCCAAGAGATTACTAGAAAGCCAGTGGTTACTGAAATAAAGACGTTGAACGAAAATAAACCGTTTCTGAGGAACCGTTCAGCTTCTATCGGGACTATAATTCAGAAGACCCCCATTGCTCATCTGATTGGTGAGCAAAATAGGACTATGCTGTTCCAGGTAAAGATCCTTTCTTATGGAATAATAATATCAATGGCCTATAACATTCCCATTGCAGGGACACAGGTTTCCTATCTATGGGAGGGAATGAGATGCGGGACCAGCAGGTTGGTGGATGTCGCATGTCTTTGGATTTTTTGGTCCTAGGACGTTTTCCTCATGATATTTTCCTTCACTGTTTTGAGAGCAGTAGTGATGAATGTGATGATGAAAATTACACAAAGTAATATGCCTGTCTGGGTTCGAGCCCATGACCTGCAAATTGCAAGTCGAGCCCGTGGCCCGAGGCTAACAATGCTCTCAAAATAAAAATTGTACTTTTTTCTTGGGTAATATCATCAAATGCCTTCTCCCGCTCAGACTCACTCTGACTAAAACTCACCCTTTTCCTTCAGTTTTCCTAGTGTTCCAGGGCCGTGATATTTTTTTTTTATTTTTTTTATTTAGAATAGGTTCGCGTTTGACCACCATCTCACCTGATGGTAAGTGATGGTAAGATGGAGCACGCTTACCTAAAAGTAACCTATTCACTCTTGACTTAAAGACTCCTAGGTTATAGCTATCGGGAAACACAGACTCTGGCAGGGAATTCCACTCCTTAGCCGTACGCACAATGAAGGTATTCCCAAAACGTTTGGTGCGTATGGGTGGGATGTCCACCATGTAACGATGGCGCTTCGCCGTTTGTCTCGTAGTCCGATGATGGAACGGGCTTGGTGGAATTAGATTGTGTAATTCCATCGCACACTCCCCGAAATGTAACCGATAGAAAACCGATAGACTTGCAACTCGTCGTCGATGTTCAAGGCTCTGGAGCTTTGATTCGACCAGTGCATCGTTGCCAATGAGTCTTTTGGCCCGCTTCTCGATAGACTCAAGCGCGTCCAGTTGGTATCTCGTTATAATATTCACGCTACCATTTTTTTTTGTTTAAGTATGGGAAATCATCCAATGACTGTCTCCATATCTGGTTGAAGCAGGACTTGTCAGACTTTTACCGACTAAAACCCATCCGTGTTTCGTCATTTGCCTTTCGTGTTCTGAGGCCGCGGTAACTCCTTCGAACAATTCCGCAAACCCGGCAGTCGGGCAGATAAATACCTATCCTTGACTCCGGATTTCCGAATATTTGAGCGTATTGTTAACGAATTCTCCATTCCGTTCCTCAGGTCGGCCGCTCAGAGCTCCGTCTTATAAGTCCAGACAGGAAACAGATCCTTCTCCACCGTGGCTTCAAAGACGTGGCGTCCTGCGTTCTTGGAAGAGTGAACAAGGAACATTTCGGGTTTGTCTGCCGAGAGACCAACGACACGTATGCTTGCTACGTGTTCAAGTGTGAGAGTGACTCTGTGGCGCTGGAGCTTATCAATGGTAAGTTACGGTTGAAAACCAGCATCAGTACCTCTACCATGAGTTTACGCAACCAAAACTCGCTAGTGTCTCCGTAAATTATTTGTATGAAATATTGTACAGCGCCTCTAGCGGTCACAGAAAGAATTAAAATTCGTACCATGAGCACTATAGATTACGATAGGTTTAAAACCTAACGTAATCTATACGATAGTTACTCAGGTACTAGGTGACATGAATTTTTTTAGTACTGTATTACCCGATCTTAAACTCGATCATTCGTGATATTAAGCGATAGACAAGCTAGACCTCACACGTATGCTCGCTACGTGTTCAAGTGTGAGAGCAATTCTGTGGCGCTGGAGCTTATCAACGGTTAAAAACCGTCAGGTACTAGCTGACTTGCATTTTTTTTGTTATTTTAGCACTGTTTGAAACATTACGTTATCTGTTTTCTATATTTAGAAGTGAGTTCTTTATGTTTTTTTTCTATCTTGTGTGTTTTTGTGGCATAAACAATCTTCTTTCAATTGATGATACCTTAATTCATCAATGATTCATTTTTCTAACAACTACTTTGTCGGTTCCGGCTTCCAGTCTAATCGGAGTGTTGGTGATTCTCAGAGGAGTTTGAAATAAAATAGCGGACTGTAACTATAGGTAGGTTCGTATATTAGGATTATAAGATCGCGTGCTTCTGGTCCGTGTCATATGTGTGAATGGCGGCTCGGCAACTCGTCCCCCGCTCCCCGCTCGCCGCTGTCGCCCTCCCATCGTTGGAGTGACTCATGGTGCGTTTTGTCTCCAACACGGAACGACTGCCTATCTGGTCTCTACAACCCATTAGCTGGGAACACAATACATCTTGGCAACACTGGTGTCAGATTTTCGGCTACTGATTATCCGTAACGTCTGTCTAAATTGTACAGACGCCAGCACATCAAGCTACAACAATCTGTCAAATTTCTTTAATAGATTTTCAACTTTATTTTCAAAGAAATTAGGTTCAAGGTTGATTGGGAAAATTTGACAGTTTCGGGTAATCTTGGCAACACTGGTGTCAGATTTTTCGCTACTGATTATCCGTAACGTCTGTCTAAATTGTACAGACGCCAGCACATCAAGCTACAACAATCTGTCAAATTTCTTTAATAGATTTTCAACTTTATTGTTAAAGAAATTAGGTTCAAGTTTGATTGGAAAAATTTATCAGTTTCGGGTAATCTTGGCAACACTGGTGTCAGATTTTCAGCTACTGATTATCCTTAACGTCTTTCTAAATTTTACAGACGCCAGCAGATCAAGCTACAATAATCTGTCAAATTTCTTTAATAGATTTTCAACTTTATTGTTAAAGAAATTAGGTTCAAGGTTGATTGGGAAAATTTGACAGTTTAGGGTAGCTTCATGTGCTGGCGTCTGTACAAATAACACCCGGGACCAAAATCTTAACGTGCTTACTCGTGTTATCTTAACCTCTAGAGCCCCAGCGGCACAAAACGTGCCAATAATCAAGTATTAGTAGAGCCCCGCTGGCACAAATTTGTGCCACCAAACCCCGACCGATTTAATACTGTATTTGTAGTAAAGATAAGTCTTAAAATCGTTTGTGTCTTAAAATCGTACCGGCAAGCGTTGCTTAACATTGAAAATCGACCCGTGCAGCTATAGTTTAAAATATTGATGCTTAATCTCTATTACCCTTAATTTGATCTATTTGTCTTATTTCAGCCATTAAGCAAGCGTTTGTCGCTCACGCTGATCTACTGAAGAAGTCCCGAGAGAAGTCGCCGAACATGACATGTGAACACTGCCCCATGCTGTGGTACCATCGACTGTGCCATGATATTGAAGGTAGGTTTATCTAACATGTCATCACCGGAGTTGGAGTTATCCATAAACATAAAGTCTTTAAGTCAAGAAGGAATGATTCAACTATCTTGAAGCCTGCATCGAAAGTGATCAGGACATAACAATAGAACACTAAGAAGAAAGGCATAATTTCCACTTCATTCCTTGTCTCAATGATTGAACTGAACTAGGCAAATAAATAACGAGGACATTTACAACTGGAGTAAGCCTAGTTAAAACAGCTTTTTCACATCCATAATGTCCTTATGTGATGTGTAGAATTCTCTATCAGAGTTTGTGTTGTCTGATATATATTAGGTTTAAAGAAATTTATTTCTCATAAGAACATTATGGTTCAATTAAAATGAGATACAAAGTATTGCAAATATTTGAATATTAATTATTAAGTAGCGTTCACTCTTAGGATGTTGGAGGCGTTATGTTACATTGTTCGGACATGCTTCTTAAGTTTATTTTTGAAGATATTGCCACTATTAATTCGTTTCAAATCCGCCGGCAGACCATTGTTCAGCCGTACTCCCCGTATATAACGTTTATTTATAGCGTTTAGGCGCACACCTACAATAGTACATTGGTCATCGAGGGGAGAAAGTGACCGATTACCAACGATGGTGTAGTTTAAGTTAATACACATGAGTTGGGAATCTCACTTTCTTCCGAGTGATACATAGTGCTTTATACTATACCTACGAGGAAAATGAGAGAAAATAATAATTTGTCTCTTGTTTTTTGGCATTATAAGTAGGTACTTTTAAGTTAGCTAATGAATTGGTCTAAATTAAAAAAAAAACAGCGCGTTAGTAATGGATTTTCATATACTTTTCCCTCCCTTTCCAGTGTCTCCAGCACGTTAGTAATGAATTCTCATACACTTTTGCGACCCGCACATTTGTACTACAGTAATGACGTCCTTTCTGTCAAACTTTTTAAAAAGTAATAAGGTACTTTCCGAGCAGGTATAGTATAAAAATACAAATAAATGAAAAGTATAAAATTGAAAAGACCGTGCGTGCCTCACGGCTGCGACATTTCAGCTTTAATGCCAGACAGTTACAGTGTGTGACGCTGGTCGTCCAATAAATCTAGGTGTCCCTACGACTGTCAGTGACCGAACAACAGATTCAAACAAAATAATTACATATATGTTTATTAATATACCAGTAAAGTAATATAGATACAAATATAGGTACCACGTAACAAGTATTTCACTGAGATTATTCCACGCAACAGTTTTCTTTTTATTTGTCTATAACCTGGGGGTCTTTAAGTCAAAAGTGAATAGGTTACTTCTAGGCGAACATGCTTCAACTTCAAGCATTTCTTCGCTTACCATCAGGTGAAATGCTGATCAGACACGAGCCTATCAAAAATATAAAAACTATAGTTATTATATGTTCCTTTTAGCTATGTTGGGTAGTTTCTAGTCTAATTGCGTTAAACATTCAATCAATCAATCAATAACTATAATAACACACACAGTATAAAACCTTAGGATAAGTCACAAAAACAATTATATACAAAAACTGTGCAAATGGTTTTACAGTGACAGTACAGATCGCAACTGGCATCTTAGCTAGATTACCAAGTTTAAAGATTAGTACACAAGTAGATTACCACATTAAAGTACTCCTTCAGCCTTCAGCGCGTGCAAGTATGCGAGGGAACACGGAGTGGTTTCAGTCAGAGTCTGGTAGACCCCTTTGCTCACTCAAGGGTGGGGGACATCCATGACAATTTCCACTTGGAAAAAAAAAACAAAAGGTTATGGAATAAAAAATCCTCTCAAACACTTTCATGTAAAATGTTGCCAAGACGAGACATTATGTGCCATATTATCACATCTCTTGTAGAGTCAAGCTTTTAACAGTAGAAGTCTGACTGTCCTTTCCGCTCCACCTAGAGCGGGAGAAGTCATTCGATGATTTTCCCACTAGGAAAAAAGCTAATTCTACACGCTCTAACTCCTCAAGCCCTAACTTCACAAACTCTACAGCTTTGTCAAAGTATGTCGATATTTTAAATGATATTAGGCTCGATTCCACCACCACCTCACCTGATGGTAAGCATTGATGCGGTCGACAATGAAGCACGCTTACCTAAAACTTTTCCTCCTTCAAAAAATTACTGCGCCTGTAATTCATAAATTTCATGAATTTACAAATATCTTCAGGTATGAACGACAAGAAGACTCACGCGTTCATCCTTCGTCGCATAGAACAGCTCCCTGAAGATGAGCAGGACCTCATCATCACCAAGTATCAAGGAGGCACTAACCATATATATGAGGTAAGGAGATTTTCTATCTTTGTATCCAACCTTACCACTTAAGATCCGTCAGGCTTTAACGCAAGAGAGAATAGGAGTTTTCTGGGCTCGCTCGCTTCTACGTAGACCTCATAATACGCTCACCGGAGTGATCGAGGTCAAGAGTGAGATTGCCCAACGCGACCCGTCTTTAAGATTAAGCAATTTTTTTATAATAAAAACATATTATGAAATAAAAAATAGGTTAAAGTACAATTACCTACTTTTCCACAGATTACATCCGAATTTAAAAGTACATGTGGCTTATTATAACTATTAATATAAGCAACTAGATATTATTGTAAAAATATAATCTAACTTGGTTGTAACATCTTTACAGTACTTTTCTGAAACTTATGTCGAGGTTCTGCAAATATATCAATTTTACAAAAGTATTGGTAGCTCTTTACTAATTTTTAGAGGGGTGCCCGTTCACCCGCATTTGTACGACTAGTATTCGTAGCAAAAAGCGGGTAAGCGCGCGCCTCTCGTCTATTAACAGTTCGGAGAAATGCTTGCCTTAGTCCTTGGTTGGCTGATCATCTCAACATACCTAGGTTATTCCATGTACCGGAAAGCACGTCAAGGCATTGGTACCGGCTGTCATTTCACATTGACGTGTAGTCAGAAGCCAGAAAATCTGACACTATTCTTGCCATAGGTTGTTTGCTTGTGTTACTCACCTACTAGGTTTTTGTGGTTAGGTCGTTCCATGAAAGGGTCACAGCACATATATCAACTCAGGAGCAAATCGTCACCGTCTCGTTTTTTCCTTGGCGTCAAACAGGCGTCCACGTAACGTAACCACGTAACGTAAGCGGATCAGAAGCTCCGACACGTCGACTCAGCTACAGCTAGGCGACGCCGCGCTTACGGTTCGCCGACCGCTGGTTGACGGCTAGGCGGCACTAGGGACTACGGAGAACCGTAAGCGCGGGAACTGCAAGTCGACGACGCACCGCACCGCAGTTCGTGAGCTTGCTCCGAGGCAAGGCGATTACGTTACGATTCCGATTAGTGTGCGTTGCAGTAGGGAGTTTCATACAAATAATACTGAACGGCTCGAGTTGATACGGTGACGATCCCTTTCTGAGTAGATATGTGTGCTATGACCTTTAGACATTCGTACTAGCTGCTTTCGGTAAGACTAGAAGTCGACACTGGAAAAAAGGCTTAGACTTATATCGACGGTTCCTACGTACATAAGGTCAAGTCAAAAACCGAGGTTTACAGGAGAGCGTAATTTGTGTTCAACACGCCCTAGAAATAATTCCATGACCAATAATAAATATTTTTTTTCTACAATATTTTAACAGTTTTAAGAGCTTTATAATGCTATTTACACATATTTTATTTTTTTACGTTTTCTTGGAAAAACTGACGGATGACCGTTTCTACGCCGATAATAAAATAGAAGTATGTAAGTCATGTCTATGATACCTTTTTATACGCAGGAAACAAAAATACAGTGTCTGATATATTATTTAGATAAAATGTTTTATGAAAATGTCGGATTATGTTACTATTTTTAAATCAATACGTTAAACATCCTGAATTCGTCACCCATGGATATAAAAAGTACTTCAATGAAGACATATCACTTTATACGTGGTTTTAGTCATTCGGGGTAGGACTATAGTTCTTGTAATGTAAATAAAGACATGTCTTTTAAAATAATCAGGTTTGTGTTTTATTAATTAAACAAGGTTTATAAATTCAACATTATCTATTATTAAAAAACAATCATCTTAGCATCTAAATAATAGGTACCTATAGACTCACTGAAGTATGAACTAAACATAAAAAATCACTGTTGTCTAATATTAGTAATTAACAATTTTAATGTTAAGCATGTGCCTCATCCTGATCATGTCTAGCAATGCAATTTGTACCTAGTATTTAATTATCATCACAGTTTTATGAAGTAGGTACCTCAGCTTAATTAACTACCTATCGACTTATTAATTAGTAAAATTTAATAATCATCACAGCATTGTTTGAGTATGTGCCTCATCTTTAACACCTAATTGGTAACTTTTAAAAATCATCACAGGTTTATTCAGACTGATTCATCTTATTACTAATAAAGTTTCCTTAGCAGTTAAATAACAAAACAAAATGTATAAAAAGTAAAGATAAATTTAGCAATCTTCGTCGTCATTGCCCTGTTCTTGCTCACTATGCTTAAGGCTTCTATAAAAGTCATGATACTTATTAGGAATAATCAAAGTATCGCATAAACTAAGCAAGTCTTTATATTTGACTTCTGTGATAGGAATAGGATTATTGTACACCTTCTCTAGAATTAGTTCTTGTTCCTTCTTTTTCCTCCCTCTAGTCAATTTCGATTGATTGCTACAGTTAAGTTTTCTATAATTTTCTTCAGAAAAGTCGTATTTAAATTCTATTATGTCTGGATTATTTCCTTGCACTTTTACTTCTCTTACCTTATTCCAAGAAATTTTCTCTGAATTTGTCTCTTTTGCCCAGTTTTTTGTATGCAGCCAAGCTTTAAAATCCAAGACCAAGTCTTGGTCTACTTCTACAACTGTATATGGTGGACTATTCTGTTTAGCCCAACAAACCAGTGTGTACCATTCATCTGGTGAGTAAATTAGTTTATTTTTTGCTGTTCGCTCTATTAATGCGTGAACGCTATCCGCCTCATTTTGGGTGTGGCCCTTTTCTAGGAATCGATGGGACACATTTACTTTAAATCTATCGCTCGCATATAAGTACATAAAAAAAAACAATGCGATTGCGGTTCTGACCAGCACAGTTGTCTGACCAGAATCTAAAATCTTTGACTCCAGCTTTAACCTTGTTGTCAACGAAAGAAAACAAACAACTAGCCACTTCATTGGCGCCACGTTTAGCAATTGTTTCATCCCACATGTAACACGTAGCTTTCTTTAATCCGGCGTCAAAAACAGTGAAATTATATACTGATAATTTTCTTTTATAATACAGCACACTAATTTCGCCATGTGGAGTGTTATTTATTTTTTGGAAGTCAAACATCGCTGTGCAAATATCGGAAGGATTCGATTGAGCTTCAATTTTATCAACATTTTTCAATTCCCTGGCAAGTTTTTTGTTATCAATGTGCGACTTATGTTTCAGTTTATCGTCATAAGTTGGCGAGGTGTTATTTTTCATTGCATGGCACAGGTCGCATTGGTCTTTTTTGGGTAAATGAAAAGCTATGTTTAGTTCTTTGTTAACAATATCTTTGTATTGTCTCACAGAAGCAGCTAAATTTTTAGTTAAATTCAGTTCTTTACACCATACGGTATATAGATCGTACATTTTTTTAAAAGTTAATTCACAATCTAAATACTGTTTGTTTGAGTCTTTGCGAATATAATGACTTTCTATGGGCGCAAAACTTTTAACATGTTGAATTACACTTTCTTTCATTGGCGCATTTATAATAGTTGGATGATTTGAATGAAATCCCCTCATATCTTTAATACAAATACCCGTATTTTTATCATGCTTGTCGATGGCAGATTGTATGAAAGTGTTACTTATCGAAAATGTATTTTTAAACATGGTTTTGCATACCATAATCTTTTCTTTGTGACCATTACCAGACAAAAGCGGCAAAAAAAACTTAAAAACAAATAACCTCTTGGAACCCTCTGTCCATTGTTTTTTTCTTATTTCTTTCATATGTGAAGCAATAAACGACCACTGCTGTGAATGGTTACCTAGATTCCAAAAGGTTTTAAATATATTTTGGCGAGATAGAATATCAAACTTATCAAAACATTTTAATCGACAGTTAGATGAACATGGACCCTTTATTTGTTTTGCCATTTGTTGTTTGCCAGATCGAGATGTATGGGCTTCACCCAAATTAACGAGCATCTTCCTTTTTTCATCTAGCCAGTAAGATTTGTTAGTAATTCTGTTTCTTGTTATTGCTTTTTTCACATACTGACGCTTTTTTTTTCGATGGTGCGGTGTTGATGAACCAGACATTTCGCTAGATCCTAACGGGCTTGATCTTAAGGTGGTATCAGAAAGAATAGCGCTACTCTCACTCAAATAGTTAAACTCACTTACGGTGTCCCCAAAAGTCCTGCATGGACTTGGCATTGGTGTTGTAACCAAAGATTCTTTATCATCATTTTCAGGTACTTGTCGTGTTGTTTCATTTCCACAAATGGGTGTGTCATTGTCATTTTCAGGTATGTGTCGTGGTGTTTCATTTTCACAAACTGGTGTGTCTAGAAAGCAATTTTCAATTCCATCATTCGAAATTTCCCCTACCGTCTCAATTATATAATTTAAATCACTTTGCGATAATAATATATTAGTTGCTGTATGATTTTGTTCTCCGTTACTGTGTGCTTCAACAACTTGATTTTCGTCGTTAGAAACTTCCTCAAGATCCATTAAAATACTGCTTTCGGAATAAACACGACGTGAGTCTAAAAAAAAAAACAAGCTATAAGTAATCATTACACAGAGGAACACAAATCTCTTCACTAAAAAAAATGTTTATTGAACAGTAAGTAACCGTAAATAATAACAAATCCATAAAAATATTAAGAGTTACGCGTAAAAACAAACATGTAAAACATAACTTCATTTACTTTGATAACAATAAGAAGTTATTTTCTTTGTAACAATTATTTAGGAAAGCATATTTGAAAGAAGCATACAATTTATTATTGTTATTTGTGAAAAAAAAAATGACGCAATTACTAAGTCATAGTATAAGCGGACATGTCTGATATGACCGCTTCTACACTGATAATCTGCCGTTCTAGGTTATAAAAACAACTAAGAATGATATTAAATCGGTTTTTGGTATTTTTGAGCGTTTAATGTATACTTATTTGGAATACTAGGTACTTACCCTCATTAGCTTTATCGATATAATTAATTAAATCTTGTGCTTCAGAAACGCAAATAACATTATTTCTGGAGTTTGCAATATCCACCAATAACTTTGATCTGCTGTTATTCATGTTTGTGTATTGTTGAAGGTAATATGAGCACTTATAACTAAATAACACACCACTAAATCTAAACTGTATCAAATTATTAAATTGTTTCATCACACGAACACGCATCGACCTGTCTCGTTCGGGGAACTCCCTAAATGGCGATATGTCTGACAAGACCGCGTTCGCACCGAGTGGCGCGCATTTTAAAACACCGTACAAAAAGATATGTATAGATGTCCGCATCTACGACACTTATTCGTTGTATTTATAATACTTGTTCTTTTATACGATTTGTAAAACAAGGTAAATAAAAAAAATAAAAAAAAAAATCGTACATCAGTATGTGCGCATAGATAATCTAAAGCCAATGATACAATAAAAAAAAAATGCCAATTTCGACATGTCTTTTTATACGTAGGGACCGTCGATATATCAATCCCTTGTTTGATGTAGATATAATAACACTTTCCCATGTGCCTATGTCCGAAGCATTCTAGAGTATTGTAGTCCAATCTGGTCACCTTAATATCATTTATTTATTTATTATATACTTTATTGTACACCACACAATATTTCTATGGATACAAAAATTTAAACTAGTGTACAATGGGCGGTCTTATCGCAAAGGGCAATCTCTTAAGCCTGCAATACATGTTGGCCGAGCGTTGTCGAGTGAAGGCCAATACCAACATGTAGACAGTATATTTGCCTTGTGTTGCTATCGCTCGGTGTCACTTGCCTAGTTGGCCAAGTGAAGGCCAGCGCCATCGTGTATAGAGCTCATTTGGTGCAATTTGTCTTCGGTCGCCGTTGCTCGTGATCACTTGCCTCACTTCGGATTAGAGCATGGATACCGGTTTTCGATATTATCGAAAAACCGGAATATCGGACCATAAATCCGATATCGAAAAAAGCGATATTGGATTTTAAATATCGGTTTTTCGATATTTTATAAGAAACAAAAACCAGACGCAATAGAATCTTTCTTACGTATTTCATTGAATTTAATTAATGTAAACAAAACCTATCGGTTAATTATAATAATATGTATGCTACAGTGTCATTTATAAATGAATATTTCCATACAAAAGTGTACAACACTTGGGCCGGCGCCCGGCATTATGTACATACGTGCAACAAAATAAGATCGTATCTCAAAGACGAGCCCAGAAGTTGTACGTTCACTCTTGCTTTGAAGGCAGACGGGTCATATGTAGAGGGGAACACAGCAACCTGCAGAGAGTTCCAAACCTTGGCCGTGCGCACAATAAATGTAGAGGAGAATCGCTTAGTACGACAAAACGGTATATTGAACAAGTGAGAATGGTACCATGCAGTACGTCTGGTAGATTGTTAGTATAAGGTAGATGCAGGAATCGGGTCATGGAGTTCCTGCGCACACTCTCCGAAGTACAATCTGTGGAAGACCGACAGGCAAACAACGTTTCGCCGATGAGCCAGGCTGAAGCTTGTCTGCTAACACTGCATCGCCTATGAGTCTTTTAGCTCTGCGTTATTCGAGTCAAGTGCAGCAAGCTGGTATTTTGCTATGCCATCCTACAAATGACTGCAGTACTCCATACAAGAATAAACCTGTGCTTTATACAAATTCAAAAGATGTACAGGTGTGAAGTATCGCCTCACCTTGTGGAGGATTTCCAGTTTTTTGCTGCAGTCAAAGCTTTTGACTCAATGGTTGAGCCGAAGTTTAAGTTAGACGTCAACTATTTGCCCAAAAGCTCCAGGTGGTCAGTAACTGATAGGTATAGATGCACCTCTGAAAGTAGGAGATAATTTAAATTGGCTCTTTTTAGCAGTGAAGAGATAAACCTGTTTTCCAAGCATTGAATTTGACCAGATTGTCGGGTCAAATTAATTTGCTCCAACATGGCCTTTCTAAGACAGTCTGTTTCATCCCTGCTAGCTAGAGCTTAGAATTAAAGATATACTTATCTAGTGCTAGAGCACTGGATAAGTATATCTTTAAGTCTGTGCTGTCATCCGCGTACCCAAGAGCTGGAGCAGGTCCTTGATATGCAGCAAAAAAGAATCGCAAACAGAACAAACCTCTTAAGAATACCGCATTGACATTGACAGCCATAAGATCCGATGAGCAGCCATCGATGACCGCTCGGATTGACCACTCACTTAAGAAATCAGAAATCCGGTTGCAGAAGCCAGCAGGGACGCCAAATGTAGGAAGCTTACTCAGTAGACTAGCGTGCCAGACTCTGTCAAGGTCTTTGAGATATTGAAGGACTCTACAAGAGCATTGCCGTGTTTCTTAATGGCCTCGCCCCAGCAGTGCGTAACATACACAAGAAGATCTCGGGTCGACCGACCAAGGCGGAAGCCATACTGGTGGTCACTAAGTAGCTAAACTACCTTCCGCCACCGCCTAATTCCGTTCAGCCCAAGGAACATCTGCCATCTGGACGTGACTTGCTGTGGCCTATTTGGAAAGCTAACAATGGACTACGAACCCAAGTAGGCCGCTGCAAGCACAATTTAGCAAAATGGGGCGTTATATGCCAAATTGACATCCAGTGCGATTACGGCGTTCCTGATCAAACAATGTCCCATTAGCTGGAGTGTCCAAATGACCCAAAAACGTGTACAATTAGAAGACCTAATAAACGCTACTGAACGAGACCTGCGTGACTGGGCCTGATACATATAAAGTACGCAATTTACCATCGACACGAAGAAGAAGAAGAGACTAAGGAGGTCATTGTCTTCAAGGTATACTAGCAGCTTATTATTGAGTAGGGTACTCCATCACTTTGCAGATTTTGGAGGTTTTTTGGGTACTGGTTACACATCTTGGTTGCTTGTGACAACTCCAGAGCATAACTTTTTAAGACTCGTGCAGGTATTCCGTCCGGCCTGCTGGCTTTGTTCTCGTCTAGTCTGCAAAGAGCTTTATGGACCTCTTAAATGGGAATTTCTAAAACTGACGTTCCATATTTCAGCAATAGCGATCTCTTGAATTGCCGTAGTCTTCGTATAAGATGACTGTGTAGTCACCCCTCCCATTGAATATCTCCTTCTTTGCGTTTAACGTAATATATATTTATACAAGGTGTAACAGATTAAGCGCAATACCTCAGACACCCAAATTACAATATTAAATTATAAGGCTAAGACAATATCCGCAACTAAATAAATTGAAACCAAACCTAGACATTTTTTATAACGTAAAACGTATGTGCGTCATACAATATCCTTACGCAGACGCATACACTCATGCAATGTTAGCGGCCGACACGCACACGAGCGCAATTCCTTGAATTAAGGATTGTATTAATGTCATGATACTGTGTTTCCATTTTAAGTTAAATCAAAGATTTTTCCGTCAAAATTTAACACCTATTTTGTATGACGGAATCGATTCAGAAGCCGATTCTGAACCAACTACTTTCAGGAATTGCTTTTATTCTGTTACACGTTGTACCTATTTATGCTACTCAATCATTTATTTTAACTTGTGTTGATTTTTTTATTTAATGACACAGCAGAGTATGTTAAGAAATTTATATTTTTTGTGTATCATACTTTTAAATTCGAATTGATATAAGATTGCAATGAAATATTTTTAATAATAAATGACGGTGATTTTATATTTCCAGAGCACACTTTGATACAGTCTCTAAATTCTAATATTTGGACCCTTACAACGTTATAACTAATTTGATCATTTTATTTCCATAATATCGGAAAAATATCGAAATACCGGAATACCGATATTTAAAAATTTAATATCGGAACAAAACCGGTATTGGGAAAAGGTTCCGATATTCCATGCTCTACTTCGGATCGGTGTCGGATTTTGGTCACAAATCAAAGGCGCTCGCCTGCGCTCGGCCAACGTGTGGGCAGCTCTACAGACCCTGTTCTACATTGGTCGTCTGCATTGGGCGTTCGACGAACTTGTCGAACGTGTGGACATTATTTCTTGCCTCGTACCTATTTGCCAACGCTCGCGTTGGCCTACGCTCGGCCAACATGTATTGCAGGCTTTACAGACAACCTTTGGATGGACAAAAATTAAAGGAGCCAGATTAAGGTTTGTCAGTGTACAAACAACATAAATAATATTAATTAAACATAATATTAGGCAGAATAGAAAGTCTCCAAAATCGATTTGTAAAATTTTTAGTCTTTAAAGGTAACAAGCGTCATGCTTCTTATCTCGCAGACTCTAGTCAGTATAGCTTGCTTCCACTCAATGATAGACGTATAATGTTGGATATGCTGCTATTATTTGATATTCTTTGTGGTGAGATTGATAGCAGTGACCTTTTGTCATGCATAGAAAGGTCTCACACAAGACACTTACTCATTTAGTGTAGCTTTACATCGGTCCAATTATGGACAAAATGCTGTTACGACTCGACTGCCTCGCTTATACATAGACAAATTAGAAAATCTGGATATATTCCAGCTATCTAAGGTATCTTTTCCTAAATCTGTTGTAAAAATACTCACCAGTAAGTGAATAATATTCGTATATTATTATTTAGCAGTTGTTATATTTCCCTTTTTTTTAGGTAAAAAGTTAAAATTTTAAAACTACCGTACGTTCTAGTTTTATATGCATGCTGTGAAACTCTATAATAGGCTTCAAAATCCCATGTGACATTGTTACCATATAATGAGCACTGTAAAAAAAAGCTGTTAAGTTTCCTATGAATAAATAAATGTTACAGACGGGTGAACACAATGCATTTCTGATGATGTTACTGCGAGCGCACTGCGAGGCCAAGCAAACAAGACATGTTCACGACACCGCGGAGAATAGGTAAGCAAGAGCATAATTAATGCGGATTCTGAATATGTGGTCTTTACAGGCATTTTACATCTGATTAGTGTATAATCTACATTTAGTCACTTTGCTACAAATAACAGACTGTACAGCATTGATGTATTAAAAGGAGGAAGATAATTATGTTATGCGCTAACATCGCAATCAGTAAACAAGGGGCTTGGCGCACGAATACATGCACGGAAACTCACACGTCTGTGTTCAGTGTCATTATCAGTCCCAAACCTACAGTTACCGATAGACAAGGACAGAGATAGGAGAAGGCGCTGTAGTGCGAGCGAAATCGCCTCAGCTGCCGAATGTTTGATGATTTGATTATGAATGAAATGAGATTGCATGTAATAGGTAAGTAAATAGTAAGTGATCCCATAACCAATGTCGCTTATTTTACTTCCTGGTGTAATTAAAACACTATTTAGCTACACAAGAAGTAATTTATATACGTATTTATTCCAAAAAATCCTTAAAAATACGAAGAGACGAGAATTTCTTGAGCTGTGTGATCAACAACGTTCCGTGCGCGACTGAGCGCCAAGCGCCAACTACGGGTAATCACTTAGTTTAGTAGGACCAAACGCTATGTCCAGTACCGTATCTTCCTCCTTTTAATACATCAATGCGGTACAGTGTATAATACAAAACTGTGCTGTAAGAGCGCACAGTGACTTAGTGATTATGTGGAGGTTTAATAACAGTTATAGATTTCTTTTTTGTCTCTGGCGGTATGAATGGCGTTATGAACCGTAGAGTCGACGCGGTGTGAATCTGGTCAGACTAACGTATGGCGCTGCGTCAACGAGGCCTTTTCCCGGTTACTTGCTAGTAAAATGTAATTATGTTAAATTAAAAAGAGAGTCCTAATCAACATAGTACACCAACTCGCTGAATAATTTCGCTACATCTAACTTTGGTTGTACTAAAATTTATTGAATTGAACCTACCTGTCATATATTTAAATAATACTTATAGTTTAGAATTCTGCTTTTGTCTTGGTTCTTGATGCACTCCAGCAACAAATAATGTACATATTCTACTACATTGAATGCGTTACAGTTGGGAGAACTTAACTTTCTTCCTGAGCAATATATAGATTTAAGTTTCTTTTTACTAACTTAATTTGTATTATCAAAGTATGTATGTAAATTTGTAAGGTAATCAGGACTTACCAAAACTTGATAATTATATCAACTTCGAAATCCAAATAAAATGTCTTTGAAAAAAAATTACCCATAATTCTATATTCAAATACAGTATGTTAACTAACAGAGGGCGTTCCCGTTAACCCGCAATAGTATAAGCACATCAATTAGATCGCCACACACGCGGCCCGTCATTCATAAATAAATTGCTATGTTGCCGTCCTTCAAGTACGCGTGTACGGAGTGTTTCTTTTACGTATCAATTTAACATTTTTAGTGAATGTTTTAATATTAAAAAAAATAAAAACATTTTGTTTTCGAATGGTAATTTTTTTTAGCATGTATGGATGCTATACTATTGCAGGTTAGCGGGAACGCCCTCTGTTAGTTAACATACTGCATATCGAGGTGTGATTCAAATTTATTTGCTTTCAGGTCTGAGTTCCTGAACCAATACCTAGGTGGCAGCACTATATTCTCGAAAGCCAGACGCTCAATATCCAGCAGTTTTGATCTTCTCAAACGAAAGGCCAGCAGGGACGAGGGCATCGCGCCGCCTCCTATAATAATTAAAAAGGTCAGTATTCTGTAAAAAATTTTAGAGAAGTCAGAACCCGGGAAATGACAACAAACTACCTAAGGGGGTATCGTGTTTTTGTAAAACACTTGTGTTCACCAGCATGCAGTTAGTCTGGAGGCCGGCCCCAATTTAATTGTGGAATGGTTTGGCAACTGATGATTTTGATAAGTTGAGCTACGAGATAACTGACAAATGCTTACACTGTTTGGACGAGCCTGCTCAAATCTGTGTGATTCTGTCCTCTAAAGGGTGCCACAGACATAAACCTATAGGCTCTCATATGATTTGATCACTACAGATTGTATGGACTTTAAAGAGACGTTGACCTCTGAGTTTGTTTCAGTGTTTCTTCTGAGAGTAGTCAGTTAGGAAACACTGCCTTCATCTAGATTACATTTACGAAAAAAAAAGACGTTAAAAGTGTTACTAACCTTTTTGCAAAATAAACATTATTAGGTATTTCATTATTTAGTTGGGAAAAGGCTAAAAGCAAAGGTTGATTCTGGTAAATTATATTTTATTCAATTTTTTTACATAATTTCTCATCTATTTTTAATTCCTAATTCGTCTTATATATTGTTTTCAAATTTTGATTATTTTTTAAGCTACCTATACTAATTTTATCGTGCATTTTATGGTCTCTTATAAGTGAAAGAGCATACTTACAAAATACTTAATTTATATAACCTGTATTTTTTTTATTCGGAATAGGTTCGCATTTGACTACCATCTCACCTGATGGTAAGTGATGATGTGGTCGAAGATGGAGCACGCTTACCTAGAAGTAACCTATTCACTCTTGACTTAAAGACCCCCAGGTTATAGCTATCGGGAAACACAGACTATCTATGTATATATTTTGCTGGAGATCCTAAATAAAGAAATACAATATTAATAATTGTATCCCAACTATTTATTTGCAGGAATCTTCAACCCTGCCCACCACTGTGCCGATAGTACTGGACACAGCATCAGAGCCTACTAACCAGGAGCTGCTGTCTCCTGAACTTGGAAGGAGTAAGAGCCTTTCCCCTGCAGTTATAGAAGGTAAGCACCTTTAGGTAGACCTTAAAATTTCATCCTCATCATTTATTTCTATGATTCCAACTCTTGACAGTTATATGTGTGTGTATTACAGTTATACTTTAACACAAAAACGTACAAATACAGCCAAATAAATCTTTCAGCTTATTCTTAAAAACACAATTTAAGAATAAGCTGAAATTATTTTTAGTTAATAAATACATATAGTATTGATAAATTCTTAAATGACGAATTAATTTAAAATTAAAACGATTGATGATGCTTGATTATTAAGCATTTAAAATTTTTTGAGATTTATATTATTTTGACATAACTATTAATCATTTGACGTTTCTATTTAATCATTTGACATTTCTATTTACCATGCACACATTCGACATTTTTAATAATTCCTCATTTAAGACTGGCATAAGTTATTTTCAATTCAATTCATTTTAATTTAATTCCAAAATTATGTATGATTAATTGTATTTTAAATAGACTCTTTAGAGTTTTGTAGAGTATTTGTACGGCTCATGGCATAACATAGCGCTCTTTAATTAGCATAACACCTGTACATATGCTTTACCTATGTTAACAAATAAATAAATTTGATTTGATTTGACGATGAAGCGGTATATACTTCCTCCACAATAGCTTTCGTAATCGAGATTGTTTCACGTCGAATAGACTTATTAAATGGCTACTGAGGTCATGATGCTACTATTCATTATTAAAGTGAAGTACAACTTCCTTATTTCTTATCTATAGTAATATTATAAAACGGAAAAGTTTGTTTGTTTGAACGAACTAATCTTCGAAAGTACTGGATGTAGTTGTATCTGGAAGTAGCTTGAGGAAGGTTATAGGCTTATTTCTCGACTGCAAAAGAGAGTTATGCTTTTATCGTGATAAAGTCAACGGGAGTGAAGAGTGCAAAATATTCATATTCAATTCTCACTTATTTCAATTTTATTGAATTGCAGAAGTAACACCATCCCCCCGTTCGAACATGACCCCAACTCCAGAGGAGAGTGAAGAAACACAGGCAGAGGGCACTGTCAATTCTCCTATGATGGAGATGTAAGTATTTTTTTATTGTTTAAAAAGACCAGCTATCCTCTGTGGGTCCGATTGTTGGGCCATAAGAAAGTGTGATGAACACAAAGTACATGTTGCTGAAATGAAAATGCTGCGCTGGGCTGGGGTGTCACTAGATTAGACAAAATCAGGAACGAATATATAAGCGGGTCCTTCAAAGTTGCAAAGATTGATAACAAAATGCGAGAGAGCTGTGTATGGTCTGGACTTGTGATGCACAGAAGCAAGGAGCACATTACGAAGCGGGTGATGAATGTACAGTATTTTAGTTTAAACGCGAGGGACATATTTAAATCTACAATAGTGTACGCTTACATGATACTAATTAAAATATAAACAAAAAAAAAAACACTGATAAATAACAGACAGAACCATACAAAAAGTCCTCGGGGGGACTCCCGCGGGGGCGGAGTTTAACACAAGCTTCCTTTTTTTGGCAGAATCGGGCCGCGTTTTACCACGTGATTACTTTAGGTACTGTTTACAAGTTCATTTACCTCTTGCGCCTCAGTGTACATGATAAATGTATTATATTGGACAATTACGTCAAAAATTTAAGTCATAGGTTTTTCACATATTTGGGACGAGAATCGAATACTGAATACCCTCCCTCAATAAGTCCCTCGTTTAACCTAACACTCTGTAGAAGAAGGAGTACGCGGTACAGCCCCCCCACCCCCACCCCCCTGGATGAGTACTATTTAATAAGCAACAGTCTTTTCTAACAAAACAATGGATTTTGAGAACATGGCGGGATCATCATGAGGTTAGCCTTTTCCCAGGTATGTTGAGATTAGCTTCAAATCTAACTGTATGCAGCTGCGTGCCAGTATTTAACATGGTCCAGTAACTGGATAACACAATGTCTCTTGGCAAGATACTTGTCTGATTTGTTATGACCCGCAACAATTTTCCTTTGATGTATAAAAAAAGCCGGGCCGAACGGGGTGATGTGGTTTTCGAGGCACGCAGGAATTTTAATGTGCTTAGATTGTCACCCATCCGTTATTCGATCTCGGCAAGCCTTGCTTAACCTCAGACGTCCGATATTATGAATCTCCTTTTAGCTAACAGGCTAACTCAAACCTACGTTCCTAATTGATTGTATTGTGTTTTCAGATTCCTAAAAGTAAGTGATAGCCGCCCCGCCCAAGTTGAGGCTGGCAGCGAGAACGAAGCAACTTGGAGACAAGCGATCTACGAAAAGATTGTACAACCAGAAGTGCAGGTGGAAGGTAAAGTGACAAATCTTACTAATATCATAAGTGCGAAAGGTGAGGACGATGGTATAGATGTATGTATGTTTGTTACTCGTTCACGCAAAAACTACAGAACGGATCTGAATGAAAATCAGTAAGTAGATAGTCGACATTTTGGAATAACACATAGGATATTTTTGTTCCGGAATTCCCGAGGGATCGAAATTTAAGAGGGAAGACGCTCCCACGCGAATATAAAATCACGGGCAGAAGCTATAACAGTATTCCCTATCACATATGGTCCGTCAGCCTTTAAAGCAAGAATGAACAGGAATCTTCTGAGCTCGCTCGTTCCATCGTAGACCTCATCTATCGCTTACCATCAGGCGAGATCGACGTCAAGAGAGGGCTTATCTGAAAAAAAAATACACCTATTTAACACATTATTATCTTGGGAAAATATGCAGTATGTTAACTAACAGAGGGCGTTCCCGTTAACCCACAATAGTATAGCATGCATACATGCTAAAAAATATGTTACCATTCGAAAACAAAATGTTTTTATTATTTTTTTAATATTAAAATATTTACAAATGTTTTTAATTTATACGTAAAAGAAACACTCTGTACACGCGTAATTGAAGGACGGCAACGTCGCAATTTATTTATGAATTCGTACGCGTGTACAGTGTTTCTTTTACGTATCAATTTAACATTTTTAGTGAATATTTTAATATTAAAAAAATAAAAACATTTTGTTTTCGAATGGTAATACTTTTTAGCATGTATGGATGCTATTATATTGCGGGTTAGCGGGAACGCTCTCTGTTTCATATTTGTGAACTTACGGGGACGTGTTCTGCGGTGTTTCACTTTTGTAATCACGTTTCACACTCGTTGAAGATAAAGCACGCTTACCTAGAAGTATATGAATAGGCACTTCTATTAAGTTAAAAACCCCCAGGTTATATAGCTCACTGGAAACACGACTCCGGGAGGGAACTCCACTCTTTTATTCCTTTTTTTTTTCGGGAAGTCAAGAGTATTATTCCGGTTATCCACACCGTACTACATACATATTTTAATAATACGAATAGAGTTAGTAAATGGAAACTTAAACCTATGTAAGTAATGATAAATAGGTTGCGTAACCTTGAAGTCCGTGTGGCTGTTATTATTTAATTATTAAAGTAGTTTATTGACATTTGTTGTAATTAATTAAAATTTATGTAAGTAATGAATTTGTGGGAATTTTCCTTGAATGTAACATCTTAATATAATTTGTTTAAAGGTTACTTAATTTAAGTGGTTAAACTGTAATGATATATTAATATGATTTTAATATGACCATAACTTAAATATTTTTTAGGTTTCTTACACTCTACAACATTTTTTGTTGTAACATTTATTTATTTACTACACAATATACACGCAAATAGATAGATAGAATATACTTTATTTTACAACAAAATTCAAACACTAGGTGTGTTAACAATTTTTACAGGTATGGCTTATAACTAGTGTATACATAACCCTGTTAGGGCGCAGCAAATTAACTTAAAACTAACATGTTGCAAAGTAAGGTACACATAATTTATATAATAAAATTAATCCTTTAGCTAGTTTGACAATACTAAATTTTATATGGAATAAGGGTATGATATTAATTTACAGTTTTTTATCTTCCATAAATTCTAGATAGTATTAATGATTATAATAACTGATGTTTAAATATATAATATAATAAAAATTAATGAAAATAAATAATAAAACTAGTAATGATTTTAATTTAGCTTTAAATATACATAATGTTTTGGTGGTCCTTATACATTCAGGTAATTTATTATAAATTTGGATGCTTCGGTATTCTGTGCTGTATATTCATACATTTGTAGTCTAGGTGCTGGTAGTATTAACTTATTTTTGCGACGCTCGTTCTTATCAAAATTAAACATTTTTATATTTTTCTTCACAAAAGTGGCTAGTTCTAATATATAAATGGAGGGTAAAATTAACAATTTTTCTTGTATAAAATGAAGTTTACAGCTATTTCTAGGTTTAACATTAAATATAAATCATAGCCATCTACACTGTGGCCCCACATTATGATACAGTATCGTAGCCATGCGCAGGCATACGCGTAGTATGCAGTGAGCACACTAAGTGCAAATGAAACTTGTGCTAGTTTAATTTTAGTTATGTTGACATGTTTTTTCCAATTTTAATGCGAGTCTAATGTGATACCTAATAGTTTGACTTCTTCAACTTCTTCAATTTGGATATTGTTAGTTATAGTTTTTAAATGAATGTTTTGCTTTTGGTAGGTTTTGAACTGTATGATTTTAGTTTTTTTTTGTTATGTACTTCAAGGTTTTGCTTTAGGAGCCAAGATTTTATTACGTTATATGTCTCAATATTTTTTGAGTTATATTCTAAGTTGTTTGAAGGGCTTTTGAAGAGGACGGAGATGTCATTAGCGAAAACATGTTGTTGGCATGCTTTAAAAAATAAACTCGGAATGTTTTAATTTATATATTAATTGATTTCAGGAGAACTAACATCGAAGCGCAAGTCTTCGGGTCCTAAAGCAAAGAGAACCAGAGAAGAGTTGCGGCAACTGTGGAAGATGGCTATAGACCAGACCATACTGCTGGTTCGGATGGAGAAGGAGAATGCTAGACTTAAAGGTGAGACTTTTTTATCCTAATATCGACGTCACTTCTTGTAAATGATTTTTAAAGTAACTTTTTTGTTTGTTTCCAAATATTGTATGCCTAATATGGTGGAGCAGTGCGAACGCACACAATAAACTAATAACAACCCTGTAACCACTGTCTCACAATAAACAACTTTTGACTTTGACTTTGACTTTGACTTTGACTTTTTTTTTAAATTTAATTGAATTTTTATTTTTAAGAGAATGCCTTGCTGCATTAAGTCCGTAACACTATTGTACATAAAGTTAAAATAAATAAATATTTAAGAAAAGTTATTTTAAAAATCAGTGTTAAAAAAATTATTTTAAAAATCAGTTTTAATTAATTTATATTTTTAATCCAAGGGGAATTAAAAAACAATAAATCAAAACTGAATTTTAAAATAACTATTTTTATATTTAGCGGTCGGCAGTTCAATCTATCATTTATTTAGTAGATCTGTTAGGTTAGTTTAAGGTGCGTATACCTTCTCACTGAGCATTCGAATATATGAATAAATCAAAATTCTATTTTTTTGGTTGACTCACTTTAATCTAGTAGTGCAGTTTGGTTATTTGGGACTCCATTTAATATAGATATGGGTATTTGGAGAAATTACATTTTAGAAGTGGAAAAAATGGAGCGGTCTGTCTTGATAAATAGAGTAAGGTTCATAAAACCCACACTAATTGTTTCGCTGATGAAGATGATGTGATGTTAACTAATGAAATAAACTATCTAAACCAATTAAAAAACACTGAAACAGTGTGCTGTCTAAACAGGTCCAGTTAAATCTATGTGGTGCTTATCTCAAATAAAATTACGGTCTTTAAATGAGACTGTGGTGTTTGTTCTCGAAATTGTATGCTACGAAACACTGACTTTATATTTACACACACATTGCAACTTCTCTTTAAAAAAATAGAAATAGAATAGAAATAGTTTAAAGGGACCAAAATGTACGTTTAAAAGTGTTCTTTTTAATCTATTTACAAAATAAATAAGTCTCATTTATTTTTCACATTCAGCAGCCGTATGATCACTGCATCATCGATTCAATTACTCAATTAGTTTAAAATTCTCTTTCAGAAAGTGAAGAATCTTCAGCGGTCCGCAGAATAAAACTAGAGTACCAAGAATTGGGCGTTTGTGATGCTGGAGTAAGTCTCATGTGGGACTCCTTGTTGACAAGAGACTCCTCGCAACCAATGGCTAAGGTAGACAGGCATATGCTGACACAGGCTGTAATACAAGGTAATAATCATTTTCAATCTAGCATTCCTAGTAATTTCCCTGATGGAGTCTGTGTTTTTGCTAGCTGTAACCTGAGTGTATTTAAGTCGAGATTGAATATATTCTCATTATTCAATTCTTGGTTCACATTGCTGGTTCACTTTTAAAAAAAGAGCATGCGCTATATTGAAAAAATTGGGTATAAAACGTCAATAGTTAGTGAAAAGAAAAACATAAAAGAATGGTGAAGAAGCATTACCTCTCCCTATAACTTTTCCCCTTCTTTCTCAACTATACATGTAATTTTTATTAGTGTATGATTTTTGTATTGCATGTATGTATTTTGTATTATTATGTTCAATTAATTATTATTTATGTTGTTTGTACACTGACAGCCCTTAATCTGTCTCCTTTAATTTTTGTCCATCCAAAGGTTGTCTGTAAGAGATCGCCCTGTGCGATAAGACCGCCCATTGTACACTAGTTTAAATTTTTGTATTCATAGAAATATTATGAGGTGTACAATAAAGTATATAATAAATAAATAAATGCTAAGTGCCAATTGCCCTGAGTCATGCCCCAAGAAGTACATAGTAAGCCCTGTGTGCCCCAATGCTTAGCGAAGGCGCCGGGCAAAACTGATGATGGCAAGAAATATGAAAAGAAGATACGAGCTCGTTTAGGAACTTACAACAAGCAGGCACCATGCTAACTCCTTGTTTACAGATGAAAATGGATAAATGTTTTGTTTATATATTTCTTGACAGTTATTTTATACAACGTTTGTTAACAGCGAGGTGCATTCAATCAAACCACATATTTTATACGTACTTACGGTTATTATTGTGTTGCTTGTGAGCTTACACTTTGCAAGAAAATCTTGGTATGACAAATAATATCCATAACATCTATAATTCATAGTACGCAGGAATTTATATTGAACACGCTCGATCATTTCAACGTACTTTTTATTGTATGGACTTCAGACGGACATGGCATACTCCAGTTGAGAGCGTAGTAGAGACTTGTACAAGCAAATAAAAGAAGAGGGCTTTTAAAGTCGGCTGGTGATCGCATTACAAATCCATATAATTGATATGCTTTATTAACAATCCTTCCTATGTGTAGATCAAAGCAAAGTTTAGAATCAAGGATAACAGCGAGATCACGAATGAAGTCCACACTTTAAGTAGGGGGTCATTGCACCAAGTGTATGTATAGTCAATTTTTGTTTTATTTTTGGTAAAGCTTAAAAAGTTACATTTGGGTAAAATTAGTTGCAACTTATTTATTTGGCAGTACCTAATAGGATAGTCGGTCCAAATCTTGTTGCAGCAGAAGGCAGTCATTTGTTTGTCATATGGGTCTATAAACCTTGTAAAAGATGTAAGACCCTAGATAACTATGCGTAAGTACTTAGTCAGGTGTTCGGGAACATACATCGTGTTTTAATTAAGAAAAGCATTCCTGTGACTAAACTATTACTTCTATTGATCAGATTTTTGATGTGTAGCCTGAAAATGATACATGGTAAATGTGGTTTCATTTGATGCCTCTCGTTTTTATCAACGTTGTATAATGTATTTTGAAATTTATATTCGGTTACATTATTAAAAAGCATCTACACTTATCGCTTGACATCGTCCGCGTTCGTTGGTTGGTCAATATACTCGTATAAACATATTTCCCCCCCTACCCCACAGGAGTGCCCCGAATGTCCCGCGGCGGGGTGTGGTACTTCCTGGCCGAGCAGGCATGCCTGCGCTCGGCGCCCCCCGACACGGCCACGTGTCCGCTCTACCACACGCCCTACGCCACGCTGCTGGCTGGCCTCACCAAACACCAACATGCCATACTCATCGACTTAGGTAAGCTAACGATACCTTCCCAACTAGCACAAATGGGCTGCATTAGAGCTTTGGAGCGTATCCGATTATTACTTATGGTAATAGACGTAAGCGCTAGAGCGTCTACTGCAGACTTAAAGCAGCCGCTTTAGCGCTATTTGGGCGCCATTTTATGCAACCTAAAGTTCCATTTAACCTGCACAACGGTTGCATAAAGGTTCCTTAATAGCTATAACGATTTATTAACGCTATACTAAAGCTCTCGTAGCGCTACTTTTGAATGATTTTGAACTACTTTGAACAAATGAATTGATTATAGTTATTTATTGTATATCTTCAGTTGACATTGTTTGTAATATTTTGGTAAAGTGTTTTCGTAGCCATCATGAAAATAAAACAAAAAGAAGTAAATGTTTGTATTCTGTATTAGCAAGATATATAAAGATACTTAAAACGCTGTCCAGTTTACTGAAGATATATAAGATAATTTTCGAGTAATTTTAACGCGCTTTTATGATATTTCAAAAATAACAAAAGATATGTGATATATTTTATTTGTTATACAGAATAAATTTTTTTTCCGTATTTTTACGTGTCGATAACTTACTATTTGTGTAAGTGGCCGATTGTTTACCGGTACATTTAATGCACATTTAACTGAAAAACCAATGTATATCAACTCAATTTTGCAAGTGAATTATAAGTTTTCTTAAAAAATCATGGCGTCATTGTACTGTAGTCATAACCTGCAGTTTGAGCTCTAATAACTCCCTTTTGAGAATCATAGCGCTAATTTTCACCCTTCTAACGCTTCCAGTGATTTTTGTTCCCCTAGTGCAACTCACAGCCACAAAAAGCTCCTATTTTCCTGTTTTTGAGGTTATAAGATTAATTATTTGTATCCTTAAGTGTATTGTAAGGTGTACAATAAAGTATATAAATAAATAAATAAATAAATAAGATCTAGTTACGTACTTATTCGTTTAGCATCCATTTTATTAAATGTTTTATAATAGTTACAAAAGCGGCTGTAAAATGGCGAATGGATTGAGCCTACAAGGAATGACTATTGCTACTAAAGGCCTTAGACACTGATGATTTTTTTGTAACTATAGTATGCATAAGAGTTTCTATTATTTCTATAATGAAACTTATAGTAGTATAATAGTGGTTACTATAACTATAACCTATACAAGTTACAATGGAAACTACTATGCAGCTGTGAGTGGCAGAATGACCTTCGTAACTCTCATATAAAGGTGTAAGTGGTAAATGAGTTCTACCGTGGACTACTGTGAAGGCTAGGGTAGTATTTGATTCAGCTTATAGCACCTTAAGTAACTTTTATAACTATAGACGTTTACGGATGCAGATATGCAACTCTGAACTGCTTTTTGAACCCTTAAAGCGCCATTTTACAGCCCAAAGTAACAAAATAGGCTGCTATTTCCACTAATGTGCTCGTTGGGCTTACTTCATTAAATAGTATAATAAAGAAAAAAAAAATACCATACAAGTGTTACCAACACTTGAGTTCAGTCAGTGTTTTCAGTCTATAAAATTTCACACGAATGTATTTGATTTTCTGTCAAAGTCTTACTCTCAGAAATACACATAGAACTTGCAGATAGTAAGAGTTATAGTGAGTAAGTGACTTATAGAAATACACAGCACTCACAGAGTTGCGTACTTTTAATTTTACATAGCATAAGTACATTACAATACAAGTACATTACAATTGCATTACATTACAATTACATTACATTTACATTACAATTGCATTACATTACAAATTAATTTAATTGGTTATTTTTCATATTGTTCAGCAAATCATATTTAATAATGTATTATTTATTCCAGGTCGCACATTCCCAAAGCATTCGTACTTCGCATCAGCGTTGGGCCCGGGACAACTGGCTCTATACAACATTCTGAAGGCCTACTCTCTGCTGGACCCAGATGTGGGATACTGCCAGGGACTGAGTTTTGTGGCTGGAGTCTTATTGCTGCATGTAAGTTTTAAGCGACAATTGCCGTGAACACACTCCAGACACAAGCATATTTAGCTTAGTTGGAGAGGTTGACAAGATTGCTAGTAATGTAAATTCGACATGTACCTACTCACATTGCTAGTTCTTTTTTTTTTGTAAAAAAAGGTATATTGAAAATCGGTATTACACTAATGTTTACAAAAGTATTTGCGGTACTTGGCGCGTTGGGGATTTTGAGCCGATCTCCGGCCACCGTAGGTGCAGGCTTGCGGACGGCGAGCAGGGGTAGCTCACCGTCCGGTAAGGACCAGGCCTGGGTCGGCGGAACCGAGTGTTCCACGCGCGCCTCAAAGAGATGTCAGCAGTACTGACGGGGTCCGATAGGACCATTGCCTGTCGGAGTTGCGGAAATGATGAAATACCCCGGAACGAAACAGAAGTTTGAAGGAACAGTGTTGTTATAGTCAGTAGAAGTCTAAGACTCCCTTCCGCTCCACCCAGAGGAGAGGAGTCATTAGATGATATTCCCACCGAAGAAAATTATTTCCATAGTCCATTTCATAAATTTTGAAAAGTCCCATAAAATCTACATGAGCAAAGGTCCGAATCTGCAAAGCGAGCAGCGAGAATATCACGTCTGCTAAATTAATTCTATTTTTTGCTAAAGGAAGTGTCATAATAAAAACTATATTCTTGTGTAGGTAACAAGAACATAGTTTTTAACCTCTAGAGCCCCAGTGGCACAAAAAACGTGCCAGTAAACCAGTAGTAGTTGAGCCCCGCTGGCAACAAATTTGTGTGCCAGCGGGGCTCAACTAATAGTTGACGTAAATAATGGCGGTCCTATAACACTTATTTTATAAAATATTCTAATTCATATTATGCTCTTTTAACGATAATGTATGTAATTTCTCAACAGATGGAAGAAGCGGAAGCATTCATTCTGCTCCGCCACTTAATGTTTAGAAGAGGTCTTCGGAAGCAGTACCTGCCTGACATGAGTGCTCTACAAGTCCAGGTAATTATATCATACTTTTTATTTATTTACACTTTATGCACATAGGTACAAAGGCGGACTTAATGCCGCGGGCATTCTGTGCCAGTCAACCATAAGTGGTGAAGAGATAGTGTGGGAGGTGCAGTAAGTACGTGAAAAGTAAAATTAGAAAAATATATATTGTATATTTAATAAGAGTAATAACACAATCATAAAAAAAATAGAAATCTACATAAATAATTTCTTTCAACTGATTCAGAGAGATTTAGCAATTAGTAAAGAGAAAAACTGTAACCGACTAATAAGCTTAACAATGTAATAGTTGATCAACTTATAAAATGTAGTTGGTAAAGAAGTTAATTGTTATTCCAGGACTTCAGCTATGTACATACCTAAGGGGAATGCCCATCACCCATACAAAAAAAATGCTTGAAATGAACAACAATGAAATATACGCTAAATTGCACTACAAATCGTTGGGAACGCATAAAAATTTCAATTATTATCAAAAAGCTAGGTAGAAACTAGTTCCAACCATTTTTCTAAAATATAGGTTAGGTCAAGGTTATGAATTTATATGCAACAAATAATCAACAAAACAGCATTTAAATGTTTTAATCATCATTAAAACCACTAATATGTCATCAAGAAACTGTGCAGGAGGATAGATATTAGATTGGTACCGGGCCCATGCTAAGTACTATATTATTGAGATAGTATGGGCACAGGTACCAACTATTCGCCGTCTCAATATGCAGTTACAATAACGATGCTGTATAGCTCTACTTCCAGACAAAGAATTGTTAACTATTATGTAAACAAAATATATTTTTTGAGAAATATGCCTACTTTGTATTTTTCCTCGTAGTAAAAAACAATTACCCTAAAAAGCAAAATCCTCAACCAATGCATTATCCATTTCTTTGCTTATCTCAATCTTATAATTACATACCATTAGCTCGTGTATGCTCTCCATAGTATAAACGAGCCTGTTTTATTTAGTAAGTTCCACACGCCAACAAAACCATTCCGCTGTATGTCAGTTGTGGAAAATCAGCAACATTACATTAATACTTTGGAATTGCGCTCTGCGACGATTCAAATAATTATGTAAAACCGGTTCAGGTCCGTCGAAAAGCCGAGTCGTCGTTTAGGCGGGTGTAAAAGTCCGTGTTGAAAAATGGGTAAAGTGTGCAGAGGTCAAATAAAAATCCTTAAAAAATGGCCAATCGTCGTTAAATATCCTTAAAAGCAATCTGTTTAAAACTCAAGTCACACACGCAAAACCATAAATCAATCAAGTAATCAATCGAAAAAATGAAATGCAGTAATGTCAAACTGTCAGACGTCAGTAAGGAAAAGGACATAATTATGATTCATACAGTCTAAGATACGTTTTCCATTTTGAAAATAACTTGATAATTAATATTGACACACATATATTATTTTAATTACATATACGGTATAAATAGGTCGAATTATATTAAATTCATGATTACTGTGCAATAAATATAAAATAGTTCGCTAAAGATTATTTGACGATTCTTGTTTGGCTGAATGTCGATTACTCACGTCAAATAAACACTGACCGCCAACAAAAAAATAAGAATGGATTAGACGGTTATCAAGTTAAATATTTTTATGATCGTGATATTTTCTCCCAACGTTTACAAACTTAAGAATTATTTCATTATTCATATTTTATTCTCAATAGAATTAAGAACTATTAGTAGTTTCTGTCCATTTCAAGCATTTTTTAGGCGTTCCCCACTTACCGTCAGGTGAGATGGTAGTCAAACGCGAGACTATAATAAGGAAAAAAAATAACACGCAGGTTACATTTTATCCCTGAATTCCCTCGGGATCGTGCTTTGTGCGGGAAAAACTTCCCACGCGAACAAAAGCTAGTTTCCTTATAATTTGCTTTTATATCATATAATCTGCTACTTTCAATCCTGTCGGTTTTATTGATTCGTACATTGTTCATGACACGCCTGGGGCAGCATTATTCTGTAATTCCTGTAATTGAGCTGCATAAGAGGACTTCGTGGCTATACAGAGTTAATTGTAAAACACCGTTAACGTGTGTGATGAATGCGAAGCAAAAGAAAGAGATAGTATAAATCGCTTTCTTTTGCTTCGCATAGACTTGCTAGCTAGACTAGCGTTCAATTTAAATATTTTTATTTTTGTATGATAATCTGGTGAACTAAAATATGACTAATTTTGAAAAGTCATAGAACAACAACTTTTGTTCTATGACTTTTAAGATTCGTCATATTTTAGTTCACCAGATTTTCATACAAAAATAAAAATATTTAAATTGAACGCCCTAAATGTTACGAAGTCTATGCGATGCAAAAGAAAGCAATTTATACTATCGCTTTCTTTTGCTTTGCATAGACGTTACATGCGTTTAGGGCGTTCAATTTAAATATTTTTATTTTTATATGAAAATCTGGTGAACTAAAATATGACGAATTTTTAAAAGTCATAGAACAAAAGTTGTTGATTATGATGTTAGTAACATAGTCCTGAGAGGTTAACGGTGTTTTACAATTAACCCTGTATAATAACGGTCGCACGGATCGATCTTGCCGATGGTCGGTCCGTGGGTGGGTAAACATGTGAATATATTTATTTATTTATTTAAACTTTATGTACAATTGTGTTATATATATATATATATATATATTCCATAATAATAATAATATTCCACAACTTTCACACAACGCCATCTAGTCTCAAACTAAGCAGAGCTTGTGGTATGAGTACTAGACAACTGATAAACATACATATATGTTTCTAAATACATACATATTATAGATAAATTACACCCAGACAAAGAACAAATGATCGTGCTCATCACACAAACATTTGTCCTAGGTGGGAATCGAACCCACGACCTTGCGCATAGCAGTCAGGGCCACTGACCACTATACCAACGGGCCTGTCAGTTGGTATTCTCTACCAGTCAATCTTTGAGTTAAAAAAAAAACACACTGTGGTAGGTGTACAAGAAAATGGAATGAAATAATATATTTAATACTAATAAATATAATACTAATATATAATAATACTAATAAAATACACATATATGTTAAAATGACAAACTAATAGATACTGTGCTTTATAATATTCTTTCTGAATAAGAGAGCTCATAATAATTATGACGAAGACCAAACTAAGAATAACAGCCCCTTAAGTAGTGGTTTTTAATTTTGCGCTTAAAAGAAAATTTTGACTTCTTGATGTCAAGGTGTAGCAAATTCCAGAGTTTAATAGTAGAAATAGCGTAAGAATTAGATAGAAACCCGGTGCGGTGAGAAGGAATGTGAAGAAGTAAGTTTTTGGATGCGCGAAGGTTAAGATCATGAGAACTGCCCAACAATTTAAAATTTTGTTTTAAGTAAACAGGAGCACAAGGATCGTTCATAATAGTGAAGAGCATACAGAGGGATCTGAGGGATCTCCTTTTATCGAGATTCCTTCGTGCTTCGCAAAGCACGTTCAGCCGTTGGTCCCGGCTGTCATTTGTACATCATTGACAGTCATAACGGGTAGTCAGAAGCCAGTAAATCTGACACTGGTCTAGCTAAAGGGTATTGTGTACCCAGCTACTGGCTTGTGAAGAATAGATCTTTCACAACACTCACCACACACGCACACAAACCATAGAATACTCTCACACCCACACACTTTTTTATTAGGGTTCCGTAGCCGAATGGCAAAAAACGGAACCCTTATAGTTTCGATATGTCTGTCCGTCTGTCTGTCTGTCCGTCCGTCCGTATGTCACAGCCATTTTATTCCGAAACTATTAAGACTATACATGTAAAACTTGGTAGATAGATGTACTCTGTGAACCGCTTTCCGATTTTAAGAGAAAATTTAAAAAAACATAATAAAGGGGGCTCCCCATACATGGAACTGAAACTGAAAATATTTTTTTTCATGAAACCTATACGTGTGTGGTATCTATAGACAGGTCTTTAAAAATGACATTAAGGTATCTAAAATGACTATTTCATAAAGTTAATCGTTTAAAAGATATACGCTTCCAAAGTGGTAAAATATGTGTCTACCCCCTCTAACTTCTATAATAATGAAGTAAATAATCTAAAAAAAAAACAGATGTTGTAGATCTTAATGTAAACTTTCAACCAAAATTGGTGTGACCGAGATCGAGTCAGCAGTTTTTGAGATACAGTATATTTTCTAAAACCGCAAATATAACTTTGTAATTCATACAAATACTATGAAAAACAAAGTTATTTGGTGTAGTTGTAAAAATTGTAAATAAGCTAGTTTTACGAAATTTTTAAGGTTTTTGGTTTTGGTTTTTCAATTAAATATATTAAGTATATTATATTTATTATAGTTACCACGGAACCCTTCATGGGCGAGTCCGACTCGCACTTGGCCAATTTTTATTAAAAATTTTATATACTAATACTCGTCACATCTGTTCCTTGTAAAAAATCTTCATCATTAGTTATAGTATAGGTAGTCCATGTAAACCGCAGTGACAATCAATTCGGTATTCACTCACTTTATATCGCTCGTAATGACTGTAACACTGTCTCCCAAAACACAAGCTCTAGCTTAATTTGGGAATCAGCATCAGTAGTTTTGTATTAATACATTTAAATGAGTCAATTCAATATACCAAGACTAAATGTATTTACATGTGCTAACAAACAATTTTTATTTATTTTATTTTATTTTATTCAGGCGGAATTTGTATTATCTCTCGGAAGATACAGGCATTGCCTAGTTTCTGAGCCAGAGTTTCAATCCCTGTATTTACTAAATTACTGCTAACCCCAGATCATTGTAGACCTACCAGAATGTGACCACTATATCCATTGTACAACGTGTAACGGAAAGGGTATATACATATCAAGGGCACGGCTTCTTTGAGTGATATCAAACGATATTGGAAGGGTTTTTTTAATCCTATCTCTACATGTTCGGAAGTAATGAAATCACCGCCTGGACGGTAGCTACTACAGTACTAGGCGCACAGAATTACGGAAGAGATTTATCGTGATAGTTGCAAGTAACGTGGAAAGTTATTGATCTACGTAGTGCGGTGACACGATTGTTATGATTTCAATTTAAGAAACTTCCGAAACCGAAAATTTGGTATCAATTTTTAGAGTATTTTATTTTGAGTTGAAACCCTTCCAATATCGTTTGATATCACCCAAAGAAGCCGTGCCCTTGGTATGTATATACCCTTTCCGTTACACGTTGTATATGTACTTAATTGAAACTTAATACTTAAAATGTAATGTAACAAAGCTGTTATTGTGTAAAATGGTTTTTAAATAAATTATATTTATACTATACCTGCTCGGAAAGTGCCTTATTACTTTTTAAAAAGTTTGACAGAAAGGACGACATTACTGTAGTACAAATGTGCGTGTCGCAAAAGTGTATGAGAATTCATTACTAACGTGCTGGAGACACTGGCGAGGGAGGGAAAAGTGTATGAAAATCCATTACTAACGCGATATTTTTTTTTTATTTAGACCAGTTCAGTAGCTAACTAAAAATACTTATAATGCCAAAAGACAAAAAAGTTTTTATCACCAAGAGAAAATGATACTGGCCACATAGTATTGCTCAACATTGATTTAAAATTACTCCCAACACGCTGCTGAACAAATTCTCACATTAACTTTCAGTATTCGAACATAATAAGAATAACAATTTGGCGCGAAAAATAAATGAGGTACCTACTGTCTATGGCCATAGGTCCTATCTTTTAACTCGGTTTCATTTATTAATGTACAAAAAGCTATTTTCCTCGTAGGTATAGTATAAAGCACTATGTATCACTCGGAAGAAAGTGCGATTCCCAACTCGTGTGTATTAAGGCCCTCAGCTGTGCTTCGGGCCTCAAACTACACCCTCGTTGGTAATCGGTCACTTTCTCCCCTCGATGAACAATGTACTATATTATTATTAGATAAGCAGTCGCTCCATGTAAAATACTAGTACTCGGATGCACCAGGTTAGACTGGAAGCCAAACCTAACATAGTTGGAGAAAGTCTAAGTAGATGACGACTGACTATAATGACGTGTGCTACAAAGACGTAAAACCGGTCCTTTTTGCCCTCTTGACCTTGATCACGCCTGATGGTAAGCGATAGATAAGGTCTACGATGGAACGAGCGAGGCCAGAAGATGCCTGTTCACTCTTGCTTTAAAGGCTGTCGGGTCATATATGGCAGGGAACACAGAAGCCGGCAGAGAGTTCCACATCTTGGCAGTGCGCACAATAAATGTAGAGAGAAGCGCTTAGTACGACAAGACGCTATATCGACCAAGAGTGGATGACTTGCCACCTTGCCTTGAATTTAATTTGACTTTTAATTTGAAATTTAATTTGACCTTAATTTGTTTTTAATTTGATAATTTGGCATGATTTTATTTTTTTTATTATTTTAATTGACTTTTAATAATTATATCTTTGAATCTTTTTTGTATGTAAAATCTCCATTTGTATTTTAAATTAGGAAGCCGAATTGTTTGAATTTGTGTATTTTTATTTTATTTTATATGGGTCTTCGACCAGAAACAAATGTTTTTTTTTAAGTTAAGTTTTTTTTTATAAGTTCGAGATCGAGAGGTCACGGTTCGACCACCACCCATTAAGCTATTGCCATGAACGTATTCCAGACACCAGCATATTCAGCTTCGTTGAAAGGGTTGACAAAATTACTAGTTATATGAATTTGCTAGTTCCCTTTATAAACGAAAAAAAAATTCCGTTCTACTTTCAGCTGTACCAACTGTCCCGCCTCCTCCGTGACCATGAGCCGGATCTCCACGCGAAGCTGGAAGCTCTGGACATCTCCCCGGCACTGTATGCAGCTCCCTGGATGCTCACACTCTTCACCAGCCAGTTCCCACTGGGCTTCGTGGTCAGAGTCTTTGGTAAGTTAATACAGACATGCCAAATACACACACACACCTCAGACCCACCCAAACATACACACACTATAGTAGTTAGTCATATAATTTATTTTTATTTGTATTTTTCACATGTATAAGTTATCTTTCTTCAATTACATGCAATGGAAGTTTCATATCCTTGTGCCTACAGAATGTATTAAAGAGCTAAAATTACGTTGTTTTAAACATTGCCCCATACTAGGAGCTTCACCGGTATTCTTGAGTATATTTATCCAAAATGTATATTTTTCCGGATGAAAATCATTAAAAAGGGAGCTCTTTGGTGAAAGATGAAGCGAATATCAGACTTCCATAGACAGAAAACCCACCGTGTTCTTTAAATTTACCTAAAGTTCCGGGGCCGCGGTATCTCGTGAAACATTTCCGCGACCTCGTCTGAAATACTTGGTCGTAGTATTCACGCAACTCCTGCCTTATATGTCACGACTACTTTCGAAGATTACCGAACATATCCGAAGTTTGCCATTCAAATACGCCCAGGAACAACGTGTGACACTCCTTGTGTTTGATGGTGATGATGCCATCTAGCCGATTGCGGCGACAGCGACTGTAATCAATGACTTTTTAAGGTGGTTGATAAGAGCTTTGCTGAGCTGCTCTTTCATGTGCCGTACTTTGTTTAACATATCCAACTTTGTTCAAGAAAATTACAGAACAAAGAAGGCATATAAGAACACCATTAACAACATTATAAGCCATGGCTATGAGTGGTCCAGCTATTAGATCATCATGTTTTTCAACTAATTGCGCTTTTTTTTAGGGGTCCGTAGCCGAATGGCAAAAAACGGAACACTTATAGTTTCGATATGTCTGTCCGTCTGTCTGTCTGTCTGTCTGTCTGTCTGTCTGTCTGTCCGTCCGTCCGTATGTCACAGCCATTTTATTCCGAAACTATTAAGACTATACATGTGAAACTTAGTAGATAGATGTATTCTATGAACCGCATACCGATTTTAAAAAAAAAATTAAAAAATATTTAAAATAACAGGGGGTCCCCATACATGGAACTAGAACAGAAAATATTTATTTCATGAAACCTATGCGTGTGTGGTATCTATAGACAGGTCTTTAAAAATGATATAAGGATTTCTAAAACTACTTTTTCATAAAGTCAATCGTTTAAAAGATTTAAGCTTCCAAAGTGGTAAAATGTGTGTCCCTCCCCCTCTAACTTCTATAATAATGGAGTGAAAAATCTAAAAGAAATATGTGTCTGTAGATCTTAATGTAAACTTTCAACCAAAATTGGTTTGAACGAAATCGGGTCAGCAGTTTTTGAGATACAACATATTTTCTTAAACCGCAAATATAACTTTATAATTCATACAAATACTATGAAAAACAAAGTTATTTAGCGTAGTTGTAAAAATGTAAATAAGCTAGTTTCAAGAAATTTTTTAAGGTTTAAGGTTTTTTTTATTCGGAAAATAAATATACATATTATATTATATTATTATAGTTACTACGGAACCCTTCATGGGCGAGTCTGACTCACACTTGGCCAATTTTTCTTTTTCAAAGTCGATGACTTACTGTTAGACATGACGTCTTCTATGAGGCCGGTTTTGGGCTTTTTTCTCTCATGTAGAGGGGTCGATTTCGCATCTTTTGAAGTGTCTATTCAGAACATGTAGAAAGAAAGAAAATATCCACCCAGAGTGGGAGAAGTCATTCGATGATTTTCCCACCCAGACAAAAAAAAGGACAACAATTTAGAGATTAAAGAAGGAAAATACATGGCAACTCAGCATCATGCTATGCTATAGGCGTACCAAGGCGTGGCCTGCCTCGCTGGTCGAGTGCTCGCAATTGCAACTGTTGAGCACGAGGTCCCGGGTTCGATTCCCAGGTCGGTCAAAAAGTGCTGTTGAGTTTTTCTGGAAGGAACTTCTCAGTAGTAGCCCGGAGCTTGAAAGTATTTTTATTTTGTATTTTCATACAAAAATAATAATATTTAAATTGAACGCCCTAAATGTTACGAAGTCTATGCGAAGCAAAAGAAAGCGATTTATACTATCGCTATGAAAATCTGGTGAACTAAACTATGACGAATTTTTAAAAGTAATAGAACAATAGTTGTTGTTTATGATGTTAGCAACATAGTCCTGAGAGGTTTTCGGTGTTTCACAATTAACCCTGTATAATAGGCTTGTAACAGTCAATATCTTCTTTTACAGACCTAATCTTCCTAGAGTCGCTTGACATAGTATTCTCTGTCTCGCTCGCTCTGCTATCCGCACACAAAGACGGACTGATGCTTTGCGAGAGCTGCGAGGAAGCTGCGGAATATCTTAAGCACAAGCTGCCTGACATGAACCGTGGATTCTACAAGAAAGTTATGAAGAAGGTACGTTGTATACGTTTTTAAGCTAACACGGTCACTAGCACTATCATTAGAACTTAAGGCTAAACTTAAGGTTAATTTATATGTATTTATTGTTTTGAGCTTCCGATATTTCGGCACTGTTGCAAGCGCCATGATCACGGATGAACTGAAGTAATTGCGGGTGAATGTTTATGGGCAGACGAATCAGTCTACCCTCTTTCTCATTCGTTTTTGTCAAATAAGCTCGCGTTTGACAACCATCTCACCTGATGGTAAGTGATGATGTGGTCGAAGATGGAGCACGCTTACCTAGAAGTAACCTATTCACTCTTTATATAAAGAC
Organism: Tholera decimalis; assembly: GCA_943138885.2. NCBI lineage: Eukaryota > Metazoa > Arthropoda > Insecta > Lepidoptera > Noctuidae > Tholera > Tholera decimalis. The sequence goes on from OW964576.2 coordinate 10,642,895, forward strand.
ACAGGAAACAGACTCCGGCAGTGAATTCCACTTAGCTGCATTTTACATACAATGAAAGTAGACCCAAAACGTTTTGCGCGTGTGTGGAATGTCCACCATTAATGATGGCGCATCACCGTTCCTCTTGTAGTCCGATGATAGAACGGGCTTGGTGGAATTAGATTGTGCAATTTCGTCGTACACTCCTCGAAATGTAACCGATAGACTTGCTTCTTGTACTCAACATAATTTAACATGTATTAGCTGATAAATACACGAGTTCTATTAACGTTATTGGGCACTTGAAAATATAAATACTATTTATTTCGCAAATATTTTTTTATTATTGATACTTTATACAATATGAAACATAACTATTGAAATTAGATAAAACAAGCGTCAATAGCCTAATGGGTAAGGTGTCGGCCTTGTGATCGAGAGGTCGCGGGTTCGAACCCCACCCATTACACTATTGACGTGAACCTACTCCAGACACAAGCATATTTAGCTTAGTTGGAGGGGTTGACAAGATTGCTAGTAATGTGAATTCTATCTACATTGCTATTTCGCTTTATAAAAAATATATACATATCTGTACAACGATATCCCGCTTTATAATACAGTTTGCCGATTTTTACTATTAACTGTCATGTATTTAGTGACTCGCATGTTTAGGACGAATCAATTAACGTGAGAATTATTCAACTCGGCACACGCCCCATAGCTACTGTTCAGTCCCAAGCCAGCGCAACGCTTACTGGTATGCTGAACGGTCCACGTTACGTGGAGCTATAAACGTGGCTTACAATAATCAAAAGTACTTACACAATAGTCTACAGGCTCTCCGGCCGACAACAATCTATAGCCTCTGAGGCTTTATAAATACCACTAACCTTCTGTGCTGGGTTCGCCAACTTCGACCTTCCTAGGTCACGCCCAAGTGTAGTATGTATGTAATATGAGGTGAGTAATTGAAAGTGTGATGTAAGTCAAGTGTTCTGAACGTTCACAAGGCGTCAGTCTCCAGATGGCGCGGTTCAAACAGCATCACAGCCCAAACTCACACCAGATTGAAGCTATTTATCACTACCTTTTTTCCAACAAATGCGCGTGCCACGCGGTGAGGCAATACGGCGATAAATCCAAAATATCCCGGGGTTTTCGTCAAATGGGGATTACAACTTCAAACAATAGTTAACTCGCGACCCAATTATCGGTTTCAACACGCGATTCCAAACGATATTTTACCAATTATAATTAACTCAACAGGGTCCCATGACCGACATTTTTCAACAAGCAAAGTCTATCTGTCAAGTGAAAAAGTTATGTCAAGCCCACAGATAATTGATGTTGCCAACCAAAAGGTGCGTTCTGTTTCACGTCGGACCGAACAGCTACAAACAGGTTAGGACGAATCAATTAACGTGAGAATTATTCAACTCGGCACACGCCCCATAGCTACAAACACTCATAAATACCTACATAGACTGGGAAACACTTTACCCTCCCTTGCAAAGCTACGATTCAACAAACCGATATCGTAGGTACAGTCGCCAGCACATCAAGCTATCCGAATCTGTCAAATTTACCCAATTGAGTTTGAACCTTATCATGTTGTAATAAAGTTGTAAATCTATTAAATTATTTTGAAGTAGGTTGATGTGCCGGCCACCGTACAAAAAAAGGTACAACACTGCACAAAAGAGCTGGGAACATTATTTGTAAATTTGACATTTGCATGTGTCAATTTTGTCTCTAAGATTAAAAAACAGGCTATAAAATAACTAAAATATAAATTAGTCTAATTTTATTTATTTACACTTTATGTACAATAGTGGTACATGGGCGGACTTAATGCAACAAGGCATTCTCTACCAGTCAACCTTTGGGTTAAAAAGACCACAATGTGGTAGGTGTACAAATAAAATAAATGTAATTATTGAAAGAATTATTATCTGCCATTTTTTTATATTTTTAAATGTTTCTTTATTGTAAGTTTTTTTCATAGAAAAATACCTATTTAAAAATATAATTTTTGAGAAATGTGTTGAATAAAGTAAATAATAATAAAATATATATATAAGTATGCTAAAATAATAGACTATTAAATACGGTGCTTTATAATTTATAATAATCTTTCTGACTAAGAGAACTCACATCAAATATATTTATGGCGAAAACCAAACTAAGAATGACAGGCTTTTAAGTAGTGGTTTCTCATTTTACGCTTAAAAGAGAATTTAGACTCGGCCTTCTTGATGTCAAGGGGTAGCATGTTCCAGAGTTTAATAGTAGAAACAGCATAGGAATTAGCCATAAACCTGGTGCGGTGAAAAGGAATGTTAAGAACTGCCCAATTGTCACTTCTATCATTGTCATTCGTCTTAATGCAACAACTAAATCTTTATTTCCAGGTCCTATCACTCGATATAAGCCGTCAACTATCTGACTACGCAGTGGAGTACGCCGTACTTCGCGAAGAGATGCCTCGTCTCGCAGCTCTCACAGAAGACAACAAGCAGTTGATCGAGGACACGAAGAAGATGGGAGAGGAACTCGATGTAAGTGACGACATACATAAATATGCAGTACTAGTGACCCGGCCCGGCTTCGCTCGGGCAATAGAGTTTATATTTGCTTATATTATTTTGCTTAATTCTCTTCCGGTAATTTTTATTTTGCGGTAACTCATAAGATATTCATTTTATGAATATAGTGTAAAAAGCAATTTTGATTTACATTAAATGCTCAACTTATCTATCGTATTCATTTGAATAAGAAATAATACTATACTGTTAAAAAAAGATTCGTTTATAATAATATAATATAACGTTTATTTGGCTTAAATAAGTTATGTTAACAATATGAGCACTGTTACTTAAACTAGGTATAAGCACCTGTGCTATAAGCAACAGTTACAATTCGTGGTTGATCTAATATTACAATATATGAAGTATTGTGCAACAATCCGTTATTACATATATAAACGATTCGTAAATAACCCATCATTTTATTGTAATTTGTAAAAGAAAAAAATGGTTATTGTGGGTTATCCCCAAGAGATAGACATTATAGCATCGCGGACTTTTTGTATGTAGACCTTTTTAAGGCGTACAATACTGTAGTATTGATCTATCTTGTAGGGTTCAGCCAGCGTTTGCAATGTAAGCGCAAAAAAAATGTGTTTATTTACGAAATCACATTAGAAACCTCTAAAATTATCGGTGTTTCTCATTATGCATGTTATATTATATACATATAAACCTTCATCTTGAATCACTCTATCTATTAAAAACAACCCACATCAAAATCAGTTGCGTAGTTTTAAAGATCTAAGTGTACATAGGGACAGACAGACAGCGGGAAGCGACTTTGTTTTATATTATGTTATGATGATGACTGAGACCTCGTGGAGAAGCTCGTGGTTAAATAATAACAGCTATACGGGTCGATCTTCAAGGTTAAACAAATAAAACATGGACATATAAATACATGTTTGGGGATAAAGCCTGCAATACATGTTGGCCAAGCGTTGTCGAGTGAAGGCCAATACCAACATGTAGACGGTATATTTGCCTTGTCTTGCTATCGCTCGGTGTCACTTGCCTAGTTGGCCGAGTGGAGGCCAGCGCCATCGTGTATAGAGCTCATTTGGTGCAACTTGTCTTCGCTCGCCGTTGCTCGTGATCACTTGCCTTACTTCGGATCGGTGTCGGTTTTTGGTCACAAATCAAAGGCGCTCGCCTGCGCTCGGCCAACGTGTGGGCAGCTCTACAGACCCTCTTCTACATTGGTCGTCTGCATTGGCGTTTGACGAACTTGTCGAACGTGTGGACATTATTTCTTGCCTTGTACTTATTTGCAACGCTCGCGTTGGCCTACGCTTGGCCAACATGTATTGCAGGCTTAAAACGTCAGAAGCCAGTGCACAATTAGAATTGGTTGTTTCCTATGGAGAAGAACCGACAAGAAACTCCACGAACTCTTTGAAAATAATAGATTTTCGCAATCTTTGCATAATTGATATATATATGGTACTTTGGAAGGCACGATAATGTAATAATACGACCGTCTGATTTTCAATCCGTTTATTCCTCGACTGACTCAGTTACAAGATGGCGGCCGCATCCGTGCGGCGGCGTTTGGATACACATCATTCCTCCACACTTAGATGTTTTGACCTGTACAATTTACATACCCTTATAAATAATAAAATAAAAACAAGTTAAAAGTATTTCTTATAATTTACAACCTTCCTAATACGCTTTGGGCGTGAAGGTGTGGGTGGTTGAGCTGGTGGTACATCAACATTGCATTGGCTGCCCTCGGCATAAGGCTCAGGCTGCGCTGCCAGTTGTGGTGATGATGCTATACCATCAGCCGCACTTCCCTCACTCTCAATCGCCTCACAATCCCGCCATTCCTTCTCATTGCCGTCTGCGACATTTTCCACAGCTGTGGCATTAGGTGCATTATCAGTTTCAATTGGTCCGCATGAACTTAAAACCTTGCTTGCTGGTAATACCCTGGTTTAGTCTGGGCTTGGGTTCAACGAAATGTCGGTTGATGATTGCTGATTAGGCACCTTTACAGTCTTAGAAATTGTGGGCGCATTGCTGCCTGTGTACCTCAATAGCTGGTCTACATGTCTTATGCAGTCAACATTTAAATCATTAATAAAAAAATTATACATTTTAATTCCTATTTTATTTTTAATTATACCTAACTGCCACGTTTCTTTTCGTGCACTGTACCAGCGGGTCCAAACAACATCACCAATTGTGAATTGTCTTTTCCCTTGCACCATAGCTGTATCAAATTAATAGGTTTCTTTTGAAGATAAGACTAAATCGAGACGAGATCGCAGATTTCTGCCGAACATTAATTTGGCTGGCGTTTCCCCAGTGGTACAGTGCACCGTATTCCTATAATTAAAAAGATATCCCTGTAACAGTTCACTAATTTTATTCAGTGGTAAATCGTCTTTTAATATACATTTTAGCATCTTTTTACATGTTCTTACCGAATTCTCGGCTTGGCCTTTACTCGGCGGATGATAAATGGGTGACGTCATATATTTGATACCATTAGATGAACAAAACGTCTTAAACTCATCTGAATTTATCTTAACGTCGTTATCGGATACCAACACATTTGGTATACCAAAAGTTGAAAAAACTTCTTTGAGTTTAGTGATAAGCGCTTTAGTTGAAGTTCCATTATGCATGTGTAGACATTCTACCCATTTACTAAATGAATCGACAACCACGAGATATACCCTCTGCCCTATAGTCATATAATCTATATAGATTCACCCCACCCCCCCGCCACCCGCGTTCATATGAACGCGTTGCCAGGCGGCGGCGGCGGCGGGCCAAGGGGCGGGGGGTCGCGCGGCGGTGCGGCTCGCACGCTGGCGCACATGGTACAGGTGCCTATCCAGCGCTCGATGTCGCTGTCGATACCTGGCCACCACATTCTACTCCGCGCATTACTTTTCGTTTTTATTATTCCTAAATGTGTATCGTGCAGTTCCCGTAACATTTTTTTTCTTAAAGAATCTGGAATAACAATTTTATGACCTCTAAACAGGCAACCGTTTTCATACTGCAAATCGGACTTACACTGGAAATAGGGGGAAATGGACTTGCAATTAATTTTCCGGGGCCAACCTTTTTTCATGTACCTACGGACTGTTTGAACCACGATATCGTTCTCCGTAGCCTGCGTTATATCGTGAATCGTAGTGGCGGGAGAGGCCGCGTCTAAGAATTTTAGGGAGTAGTAGGTATCTTCACAATTGCCTTCGGACATACTCGTGCATTTTAAAGGTGCGCGTGAAAAATAATCGGCGACAATGTTATTGCTACCGGTTACATAACGTACTACATAATTATATGCAGATAATATAAGAGCATATCTCTGCAACCGTAAGGCTGTCGTTACCGGTATTCCGGTCTTATTGTTAAAAATCGACACCAATGGTCTATGGTCCGTTTCTAAAATAAATGGATCACTGCGACCATACAAATATTGATGGAACCTTTTCACACCAAATATGATCGCGGTCCCCTCTTTCTGTATTTGGCTATAGTTCCGCTCACTAGAGGTTAGCGAGCGCGATGCGTACGCGAGCGGCCGCCTGTGAGCCTCGCCATCCCCGAGCTGCTGGCGCACGGCGCCGAGCCCGGCCGGGCCCGCGTCCACCGTGAGCACTAGTTGCGCCGCCGGCTCGAAATGCGCGAGTACGCGCTCCGACGCAAGTTCGCGGCGCACAGCTGCCATTGCTTGGCGCTGCCTATCACCCCATTCCCAGGGCGCATTGCTTCGTAGCAGTTCGTGGAGGGGATTTAGTACTGACGATGCGTTAGGAATAAAATTCCTATAATAATTTACGACGCCTAAAAATCGTTTTACTTCGGTTACATTGGTTGGCTCGGGAGCGTTTAATATTGCCTTGACTTTATCTGAACTAGTCATTAGACCAGTTTTACTTATAACGTAGCCTAAGTAAACAACATTTTGCTTGAAAAATTCGCACTTATCCTTTTGAAGGCGAAGACCGGCATCACTTAGCCTCCTTAAAACCTTTGTCAATCTCTCTATGTGGGAGTTTCTATCAGGACCTGTGATACAAATGTCATCGAGCCAAACACTAACTCCGTCTATTCCAGCTAATAGCATCTCCATTGACTTTTGAAAAATAGCGGGTGCGTTAGCGAGTCCATAAACTAAACGCGTATATTTGAACAGACCTTTGTGTGTGTTTATGGTTATTAATTCCTGCGATGATTCGTCTAGTAAAAATTGATTGTATGCATTTTTTAGATCTATTTTACTATACAACTCGCCCCCTCCAATCTTGGCAAAAACCTCTTCAATTCTGGGTAATGGGTATTTTTCTATAATAAGGCCTTTATTCAAGGTTACTGAAAAATCACCCGCTATTCTGACTTGATTATTATCTTTTAAAACTGGCACTATCGGAGTGGCATATTGGGAATGATTTATGGAGACTAAAATACCTAAACTTACTAACCGATCTAATTCTTTTTCAACTTTATCTCTTAAGGCAAAGGGCACAGTTCGGGGTTTGTAAAACTTCGGAGAGGCGTTATCCTTCAGTTTTAAGCTCACTTTAAATTTATTAAATGAACCCAGTTCATCTCGCCACAGGTGTGGGTATTTTTCATGCGATTCTAGTATATCATTATTGCTATTTGATATTGAATTAATATTAGATGTGATAATTAGATTAAAGGCGGACATGAAATCCCTACCTAATAACGGAGGGCCTCCGTTTTTAACTACGAAGACTTTAATATTTCTTTGCAAATTATTATAATTCGGTTTAGCAGTGAAATAACCTAGTGGAGAGATTTTATGTCCATTATACAAGCACATTTTTATATTACAATTATGTAACTGGTACTGTGAGTATTTTTTATTGTAAAGATTATCAGAAATGACCGTGCTTCCCGATCCAGAATCTAATTCCATTTTAATAAGTTGTTCGCCTAAAACCAATTCAATTTGAATAGGCTTATCAGCTGCATACCTTATATTAAAATTCTGGCACTCCTCACAACCATGATTCTGAGGCTGACCACCACCATCTCCTTCGATTGAGTCAGCATGGTACACTCTCGTGGAACCCTTTGAATTACCGCACACTTTTTTTAAATGACCTTTTGACCCGCACTTTTGACACGTATAGTTTTTAAAACGACACTTGTCACTACTGTGGTTTTTTAATCCGCAAACCTCACAGCAAACCGTATCGCGGCGAGATGCTGCATCCACACCGCTGCCGCCAGCGCCTCGTCCCCGGCTTGCTCGACCTTGGAACTTCGCGCGATAAACCGGTTCTTCCTTTATTGATATGGGCACCGAGTTGCCCAATAACGCCTTCGCCTCCTTGGAACACGCTGCCTGCTCTGCCATTTCAATAGCCCGCGACAACGTAAGCGTGGACGGGTTTTGCTCGAACAGCTTGTCGCTTTCTGGGCCAGCACTCAGACCGAGGACGAAACGATCCCTCAAGTTCGTTTCAAGAGCGGTGCCGAAATCGCAATAAGTTGCCAATCCTCTTAATCGCGCCGCCCATTCTCCAATGGATTCGCCTGTTTCTCTGCTGGCACCAAAGAATTTTGCCTTGTCAACGAACGTGCACTTCCTCAGTTTAAAATGGCCGTCGAGTAAAGACAAAAGAACTTCGTAACTTAATGTTTCCACTGGATACGCTAAGTTTTGCAACAGACGGTACGTTTCTTCCGTTAGGTGGCACAGTAAGATTCCACTTCTGACTTCTTTGTCGATTTTATTAATCTTTAGGAATTGCGTCAGCTTCCCTTTGAAAATGTGCCAATCGTTGATTTTATGGTCATAGATGGTAAGATTACCTAAATATGAGTTCATCTTGCGTGGATTAGATTTGAACACCTCGTCGCCAATGATATACATATATATGGTACTTTGGAAGGCACGATAATGTAATAATACGACCGTCTGATTTTCAATCCGTTTATTCCTCGACTGACTCAGTTACAAGATGGCGGCCGCATCCGTGCGGCGGCGTTTGGATACACATCAATAATACAGTTCAATTTTTTAGGTATGAGAGGACAGTATAGACCAACTGACATATTACAAATCAGATCAGATAATAACTAATAAAAAAAGTCTATAGTGTTCTCTCTCGCATTCATTAGATGAGCTTAACAAAACTGACAACAAAATAAAGTAAACACATAAAATATATTTATATTTAAGTATGATAAAACAGAAGTTATATAAAAATAAATATAAAATTTACGAAACGTCAAGTAAAATACAAAAAGTGGAGTTGTTAGTAGATCTACAATAAGCCAGGGAAGCCACATGTGGAATCATTGTCAAGCAGTCATCATTGTTCATAATCTTATGATATGTATTTTTCATAAGGACACGTTTATTATGGGTTTTAAATTTTCCCTTGCGGAGTTCTGTCACAGACTTGCAATTTGTTATAAAAGCGTATGCTATTTATGAGGAATGACTTGCTTGTCTTGACTAATTTCTATTTGGTTATAATAATTTCATGTTTATTGCGCGTGTTTATTATATGAAGATCGCTTCTAATCTTAAAAATTCCTATATTTTTGGATACATACAATATGCTTTCTAATATATAAAGTGAAGGCAGAGTCAGTATATTTACTTCTTTAAACACAATTCTAAGGGGCCCCATTTTATACATTGCCCGAACAATACTCTCGAAATCGTTTTACCCAGTAACTGGATTGTGAAACCGGTTTGCCTAGAAACCGTCCCCAACAAAATAGTTGGAGAAAAGCGAGATTGACCTTTAAACTCAAAAACTACTAGACCGATCTCAATTCTTCTTTCACCAACATAAAGTTACATTATCAACATCGAAGATTACATTAATATTGTTAAAATAAAAATTTTATGTTAGAAAAACCATTGGCAGAAACTAATTCTTAATAAACGTATAGCCCCTTTAGTTTCTCAAAGTAGCCAAAAATTATTAATATTAATCAAATCTTCTCCCATTTCAGGAAGCAATGGATGCGATAGCAAACTACCAGAAGAATCAAACAAGACTAGAAACAATGAACAAATCCTTAGAACAACAGCTGACTCTACTCAGCAGATACATATCTGCCCACCACAAGCAAGACATACCGATAGAGATCAAGAAAATAGTACAAAACCACTCCAAGAAACTATCCTTCAAAATATTCTCCACGAAATTCTCCAACGAAGAACAAGAAGATCCGAGGAAAAACTTCAAAACGGGACTCAGTTCACCAAATCTTTTCGCGAAAATTCGGGAAGATTCGCCGAAAGAAATCGAACACGACCGAAGGCAGTTTATGATGAAGAAATCTCAGTCCGTACACTCAGGGTTAATAGCGAACATGAAAAACTCCCCGCTCAAAGCGTTAGGAGAGAAAAATGAGAACCAGAAAACAGAGAACATCACCGATACTATAAAAGAACTCGGAAAGAAGAATACAGGATTCTTCGCAAGCACCCAAGAACAAGTTCGTCAAGAGCGTCTATTCGAACATCAACTCAAAAACAATTTCGACGAAAATCTTCGACGTTTGGACGAGAAATTGAACGAGAAGTTAAATCCAACATCCTACATTGACGATCTAAGCATATTCCAGAGTCGGAAAAGCATGTCTTTGAATCTACAGCCTCTCAAAGATGGGAAAGTGAACGATAGTGGTTTTGTAACTCCCCTAAGTCCGGAAGATAATAAAATCGATTCTTGTTCAACAATCTCTCACCCGTTGAGTGATATAGATGTTGAAATCAAATTTGATGGACAATCGACTAAGTTAAAGCAGATTAGACCTATTAAACATGTTAGTGATAAATCGTAGTACTTGGCTTGTATTAAAGTGTTAGTATGTAGATGCCTCTTTGCCGGTAAATGTTATATAATTGTGGATCAATTAGAATTAGCTTTTGGAACTTCATAGATGCGAGGAGTATCGTTGTCTTAAGAAAATAAAGAAACAATGTCTTGAGAAAAACACAATCTCTGAAAACTTCATCAGTATGCTTATTACTGTTCATGAGATATAGTTTACAGACAGACAGACAGACGAACAACGTAGGCTGTAGGGCTTGTGTGAATTTGGTTATTAAACCCTAGAAGTATGAACAGTTTCAAAATAATACTGACCAAGTTTTTATACAAATTTTTGCATTTCCAAGGGTCTTAGACCAACACAATCGGTGTACACTTCAACCGTCTGCTTATTACTGGTCAGGAGATATAGTTTGGTAACAAATAGGCAGACGATGCGTAAGTAATGCTGACTTGATTGTCAAGTAACGTTACTTAAAATTATCAGTTTGTATAAAAGGCTTTCCTTGCATTTCTCCATTTCGCCCAACCTTATTCACGTCATGTTTTCGATTCTCTGTCAAAAGGTACCCATTTTTTATACTCTTCAACGCATCTCCAAGATCATAAGATACTCGTCGTAACTGCGATGTTCCGCTAGTTAATTGATTTGGTCCCTGTTTACATGAACAACACAAAAATTTAGTTTTAAGGCTTATAGGAGTTGATAACAAAGGCGTAATCTCGGCTGAAAGTAGATATGATGACTACCCTCAATTTCTGAATTCCTACTTCGATATGATTGTTGTTGAAATGACATTATAATAAATATATTTATTCCATAAGTAAAAAGAATTGAAAAATACAAAGTAAATCTTAGAAATAATGTAGGTAATACAATGTTTAATGTGTACTAGGCCAATTAAAACCTGTATTACGGGCGACAGAGGGTTCTATTTCTAATTGGACAACAGATTCTGTCACCATTTCTAAAATAAGAGTATTATTACATTAATAGACAATCAAATATGCGATCGATAATAATTTATTTAGAACAATATATTTATATATAATTGAGAATTTTTTTATCAAATTGAGATAGTAATTATAATAATATAATACTTATTTTTTTGGAAAAGGCAGGTAGAAATAATAAAAAGGAGTTATATAAGGTGCTATATAAATATCTGCCATGGCTTCAATGGGAAATAATATTTTATACACATTTAACCACTTAAAAAAATATAAGAAAAAAGAAAAATAGAAATATCCACCTTTCAAACGATTGACATTGAGAACCTATCTATAGATACACCACACGTATAGGTTTGATGAAATTTTTTTTTTCTAATCAGTTCCGTGTACGGGCAAGCCTCTTATTTTTGTATAAAAATCGTAAAGCGGTTCACAGAAAACGTACCTTCCCAACTGTATAATCCTAATAGTTTCGGAATAAAGTGGCTCACAGAAGGACAGACAGACATGATCTATCTATCAAGGTTCCAGTTTTTTGCCATTCAGATACGGTACCCTGTAAAAGCTAAACAGGTGATGAGTTGCAAAACTTGATGGATTTTAGAAACGAGGGTAGTCGTAGCATTGATGTTACAAGAGACGTATTAACTAAAAGCTTATGATATTGGGTCTGTGTTCATAGACTAAGATGATACAGGTTATTTACTTTATGGGATAAGTTGAAAAGCTGTCTCATGTCATGTCATGTAATGTTATTTTTGAGAAGAATGTATGTTTTGATAGACAAATTATTGGCGCGCCACATTCATTCCAAAAACAGGTTTTGAATCCAAAGATATCGTTGTTTTAAAAGCTATACAGCGCGAAATTTAGTTGTTTTCCCACAGCAGGACGGTTACCCATCAGTAGTAGTATCGAAACATATAGTTAAACATAAAAAAACGAATGTTTTTTTTTTCAAACTATTAAAAAATATTCATAAACTCGAAAGCGCGAGAATCATTAGTAGTTCAGTAGACGTAACGTAAGTACCTACACGAAACACGCACCGCCGCGCGCTGCCAATAAAGGAAAAAGTGATTAATAAATGTTCAGAGCAAAATAAGCTCTCACGCATGGTGATAATGCATTAACTACACTGCGCCATTTTTTGTTTCTAATATTTTATTTGTTTATAAAACGATTGTGTTACCAAGACAAAGCTATTTCGCCGAGGGAAAACAACCATTAAAATTTCACGGTGTATAATGATGATGATACCAAGAATATAAAAGATGGAGATGACTAATCGATTGTAGATTAAAACAGTATGCTTTCTAATTCATGTAACGGGGCCCCATAGGGCCATTGCCAGCCGGGGTTGCGGGAATGTTCTAACGAGGTACCACGGCCCCGGAACCTAAGGCAGCTGAAGGAACATGGCGGGTTTTTAGTCAGTAAAAGTCTGACACTCCCTTCCATTCCACCCACAGCGGGAAGTCATTCGATGATTTTCCGCACCCAGAAAAAAATGCATTCTTATTCATTGCAATATTTTTCAACTAACAAAGCTAATTAAAATGGCTGTCTTTTTTTCCAATCACAAGCAAGAACGTTACGCTGCTTGCAACTTGGTTGGCAAGGTTTTTAGTCCTCCAAAATCCTACTCATATTATAAATGTGAAAGTTTGGATGGTTGTATATTTGGATGAAACTTGACACACATATAGTTTACAACCTGGAATAATACATGGGCGCAGGAAAAGGTGCAAAATTTCCACACCCTGAATTTAGGAACCCTGATTTTCAAAATGTCTGTTCAAATAAAATAAAAAATATTTCAGTTCACGTAGGCCTACAAAATCACTTATAAAACTTCAGAAGCTAGGGCACGCTTCGAAAGTCGTTTCTTATGGAGAAGAAGCGTTAAGAAACTCCATGAAATGTTATATTTGTATGCTAGTACTTTATGTAACTTATCCCGTCAGGTGAAACCTTTAAAATAACCATTAGGTAAATAAAAATATTCAAATGTTAGACTCTATGTAAACTTGCTTATGTATCACAGCTGCCGCTGTAAACACCAACAAATATAATATAATATAAAACAAATATAGATAAATGTTTAATATAAATATAATATACAAAAGTATATTGCACACTATAATATTGCTATTTGTGGACACTAGAAATGTATGGAAGAATATATCGTAGTAGGAAAAATATTTATTTTATATTGGTATTGTTTTTATATTTGTATTATTTATTTTAGACAATTTTATGTGCGATAAAATGAAATCACTTTTGCTGTCAACAACTTCCATTGTTCAAAAAAATCTGTGTAAAAAAACTGTTTTACTTTTAAGTATACTGAAAAATATTACTTATTCTCTGTTTATTTAAATATTTGACGTTCTAAGTGATACATTGATATTCAGGATGTCTTATTTTAAACAGTTTTATTTAGCTCGTTTTTTCTACTTAAACTTATGAGTTCATATTCATTGTATATTAAAGCCCTAAACCAAAGAATCGCTACAATATATTTCATTAATTTACGTTCAGATCACAGCGGAAGATTTTTATAAAATAAATCAATATGAAAAACAAAAACGATGTATAAAAAATACAAATTGCTCAAAATTGTTTATTTTTATTACTTATACGTATTTTATTAGATAAGGGCACTGTGAAATTATTGTTTGGCTTAAATATAGTGAAATATTGTGATTTATGATATAAATATTAAAATATAAATAAATTAATAGTTGATAAATATTATTAGTTTTATTTTTATTATTGATAGTCTCACTTTTGACCACCATCTCACTTGATGTTAAGTTTCGATGTGGTCGAAGATGGAGGACGCTTACCTAAAAGTCACCTATTTACTTTCATTTAACGACCCTCAGGTTATAGTTATTAGGAAACACAGACTGGCAGGGAATTTACTCCTTAGCTGTACGCATAAGGAAAGTATCGCCAAACGTCTTGTGCGTATGTGTTTGATCTCCACCATGTAACGATGGCGCATTGCCGCCGTTTGTCTTGTAGTTCGATGATGGAACATGATTGGTATAACTTGCTACAGATTTTTGTCGATCTGTTAATAACTCATTTATTTTTACGTATTGTTCGTGAGTGAAACTCTTATCATATAAATAAAGGGCTCTCTTATCATATTTTTTTTTTATTGATAATAGGCTCGAGTTTGACTACCATCTCACCTGATGGTACCTATGTGATGATGTGGTCGAAGATGGAGCACGCTTACCTAAAAGTAACCTATTCACTCTTGACTAAAGACTCCTAGGCATTGATTTAACTGATAACGATCATCATATTACTACATCTATAATATGAATTCATTGAATTGATTTCATTTACATAATCAGGGGGTAGGAGTAGCACTTACGCTTGCGCGTATTTAAAATACGCGCAAGCGTAAGTGCTAATAGATACAGTGACTCAGGCTGAAGCGACCGAACGGCCGTGGTCACCAACATCGATCGAGTTACCGCGCCCCGCGCTCCGTCGCATGCAAGCGGCGAAAGCAGGGGAGTAGCGCATCGCACGGCTCGTGCTACGACGCTTTATCAGTATTATGCGTGAACAATACGTAGTGATGTGGGAGCTTGGTATGTACCGTATCTATCGATATTTCGCAAGTCTGTTTGCCCTAGGTCAGCAATCAATGTATATTTATGACATTTATTTTTAGTGTAAACTTCACGCGTTTTTTTTTAATATATTGTGTAATGCTAGGTAATTTGATGTTAGCGTGAAGAACTTTAAGGTTAGTTTTAAATGGAGTTGTAATGTAAAGTTGAATGAATCTAAGACTGAAGTGATACTTTTACTTTGTTTACTACGGTGAATCCAAATTAGGTTATATTTATGAATGGAGGTCGATCTTCAAGGTTAAACAACACTTGAAGAAGTTGGTCCGTGGATGGGTAACCTTAAAATATTGAGATTCCTCCTTGATTCCGACTGTCATTTGTACAGTTCTCACAGTCATTACGGCTAATCAGAAGACAGAAAATGTTACACCAGTCTTTATTTATTTATTAAGATCTCCAATAAAAGATATACCTACACCCCGTTTTTTTAATCTCAGAGACAAAGTTGACATTACGACGGTTACCAGTTTTTTGCAAATCTTAAATAGTGATGTGCCACTATCGAAACGTAACGTTAATAAAATCAAGTACCGGTTTTTTATAACACGTTATCCTGAAATAATGTGTAGGTGCTAATTTAAAACTTAGAAATGCAAAATTAATAATGTAAGATATTACATTATATTTTTAATAACATAATTAATTACAAGTATTCGTTAATCAGATTCAAATAATTACTCCATGTCTTAGGAATATTCTGAATCATCAGAATCGCCACCTATTTCTATCATATACCTATCAGTAATGTCGTCAACTATATGGCCCATATGACACATAGAACACACAATAATTATAAAGTTATCAAATAACAATATGTTCAGAACTACAATTGGCCAGTGCAACGATACTGGTGTCTGAAACTGTCCACGGTACGTGGAGCTATAAACGTTGCTTACAAACAACAATAAACAAAAGGCCTTACGACAACCTATAGCCTCTGAGGCTTTATGAATACAAATAACAGGTCTAACCACTAACCTTCTGTGCTGGGTTCGCCAACTTCGACCTTCCCAAGGCCACGCCCCAAGTGTGGTATGTATGTAATATGAGGTGAGTAAGTGAAAGTGTGATGTAAATCAAGTGTGTGGACGTTCACAAGGCGCCAGTCTCCAGATGGCGCGGTTCCAACAGCAATCACAGCACAACTCGTTTCCAGCAAAAGCGCGTGCCACGCGATGGCAACCAACCAGCGAGAAATCCCAAAATATCCCGGGTTTTTCATCAAATGGGGATTACAACTTCAAACAATTGATAATTCGCGACCCAATTATCGGTTTCAAAACGCGATTCCAAACGATATTTCAATTACAATTACAATTACAAGAGGGTCCCTAGGACCGGCATTTTCAACGGGGAAGCAAAATCTATCTGTCAAGTCAGAGTAATGTCAAGATCAAATTTCTTTATGTCAAAAGGGTGCGTTCGGAAACGCTCGGTACTAAACATCTACCCCCCCCGGACGGGCCTACCCGTCCGCTAATCAATTGGAAGTCTTGACAAGGTTGCGAATTCAACACAGCTTCAATGCGGCCAAATACCGTAGCTAGTTCCTCAAAGGTGAGAACGGTGTCTCCCAACAATCTCCGCCAGCGTCCCTTTGCCGCTTTCACCGCGGCCCCAAAAATACCCCCCCAATGGGGGCAGGCTGGCGGGTCAAACAACCAAGTGACCCCTCAGCGGGCCAAACTATTACCAATGTCAACCTGGCTCTCACTAAGGAAGGCATATACCTCCTTCAAATAGTTACTTGTACCCTTGTAATTCGTACCGCAATCAGACCTAATCAAAGAAGGTAACCCACGGCGAGACACAAATCCTTCCAAAGTCGCCTCAAAGGCCTCTGTCGAGAGGGAGGTTACCAGCTCCAAATGCACTGCCTTGGTTGACAGGCAGACAAACACACAAATAAGCCTTACTATTACGAAGGGTGGACGTCTTCAACAAAAGGGAACCAACAAGACCGTTACGACGCCAGCAAAGGGCCACGCCTCATTGACGCGATCAGCCGACAAAATCCAAAATTCTCGCTGCAGAATGGCCAACAGCGCATTGCAACCGGCATGCGAGTTCTTAACGTGACGATCAGTCACCAACAATTGAACCAAGTGGCCCTCCTTGGGCAACAAAAGGGGGTGACGGGCCCCATAAGGAAGGCTAGAGTGCCTCAACCGTCCTCCAACAGGGTTTCCCGAAGTGGCTCGTCCCAACCAAATTCAGTTATAACAAGGGCAGGAGCACCAATTTTAGGGTACGGACAACTCACAAGGGTGATTTCAAACCAGGTCCTTCCCTCAACAGTGGTGTCAGCCGGTTCGCCATTTCCCCAAATCTTGCCTGAAAGGTCATTCACCTTCAGGCCAACCTGTCCCGCTAACCAAGACGACAAAAGGCAACCCCGGACTCCCGTGCCCAAAATGACACGGACCACAATTGAGTCACCCAAGGGTCCCCAGACCTTGACCGAGGCCGTTGGCAACAAAACCGTCTTGATCGGGGGGGTCCTTTAGCGGGCAGGCGTCAATCTCTTAGCGATGCCTGGGCGGCGACCGATCGCCGCATCCAGGCTGCCTTCGTTCACGACGAGGCCAACAATCAAAACATTCGTCCGCGCGGTGTCCCGAGCCGCTCGCCATCACTGGAGGGGCATATCCCACCGGATGCCCGAATGGCGGAGGGCGCGACTCCAGCCGGGGACGTTCCGCCAACGGAGGGGAAAGGCAGCGGCGCCGACCCGGCCACTGCTGCCTAGCAGCCAATGCGCGTTCTCCCTGACGAGGGGAGACCAAATGGCGCTCGTGGGGCTCCCGTTCAACTAGCGCGGAGGGTGGAGTGCGGCGTACAGAATCGCGGGTCTCAGCCCGGTGCTCGTCTCCGGGGTACCCCCCCTGCGCGAACCCCCCTCAGAAGCTGGTCTGCTGGAGCGGTTCGCGTTGGCGCACAAAATCTCAAGGTGGGACCCTTCACAAATTCTACACGGGCGGGGGTCGGGGCAGTCCCTATGGAAGTGGGCCCCCAAGCACGAGAAGCACAAACGGCGTGCGTTGACAATTCGGCGGCGGGCACTTACGTGCAAATTCAAAAAATCCGGGCAGCTCGCCATGACATGCCCCGTTGCCTTACAAAAGTCACAATGATAAGGACTCCGGGCACCAGCAAAACGGGGGGCGGGGGGAACATCAACAGGCCCCCTAGCCCGAGGACTCCGGGCGCCAGCAAAACGGGGGGCGGGGCGATCATCAACAGGCCCCCTAGCCCGAAGACTCCGGGCGCCAGCAAAACGGGGGGCGGGGGGAACATCAACAGGCCCCCTAGCCCGAGGACTCCGGGCGCCAGCCAAACGGGGGGTGGGGCGATCATCAACAGGCCCCCTAGCCCGAGGACTCCGGGCGCCAGCAAAACGGGGGGCGGAGCGAACATCAACAGGCCCCCGAGCCCTAGTCCGTCCCTGGTCTCTAGGGTGAGAAGGTAGTGGGGGTGACCCCGTGGCGCCACGAGTGTTATCCGAAAACCGACACTCGTCTTCCAAAAATTTGAGGAGGTCGTCAAAGGGGGAAAGATGGGTGGCACTATCCCCACCATACTTCTGCTCAAAACGTGACCTCAACTCCGCGGGGAGCAACTGCAGCACTATGTGCACCAACAAGTAGGACCAATGTTCTACCGGTAACTCCAGGCGTCTCAAAGCGTTGGTCGCTGAGACCAACGGGTTCAGCAAGTCAGTGCGCAACGTCGACGTGCTGGCAATGGCCGGTAGTCCCAAAATCTGGTCGATCTGCACATCAGCCAGGCAGCGCTTGTTCTGATACCGTCGGCAGAGAAGCTCCAGAGCGGTCGGGTAAGAGGAATCCGTCACCGGCAAGTGCTGCACCAAGGCTCTGGCTTCGCCCTCCAGGACAGACAATAAATAGGCCAGCTTCTGGGCAGGTCCGAGGTCCGTGCGTGCATCCACAAGACTTTTAAAAAGATTTAGGAAGCCCAGCCAGTGGTCCAAGCGACCGTCAAAATGTGGCAGCTCCAGGGTGGGCAGCCTACTCAATAGTCCAGGGCCTGCAACAACAGGGGTCTGCAGCTTGGCCGCATCAGGCACCCGACTCTTCAAAATTTCCCGCGCTCGTAGACATATGACATCCCCCAGGTGGACAATCTGGTCATAGTCACCCAAAATCTTATCGCGGGCTGTCTGATCCATCACCCCCAAATCCACGTCCATGATGTACTCGTTGAAGCGCGTGAGCGCAGCATCAGCTGACTTGATCCTCTCAATCACTTGCCCATACCGAGCAAGGGTGAGCTCTTCCAATTCCACACGCTCAACCGTTGCAGCTGCCGATGTGAACTATCTCAACTGTGAGGTCAATCCGGCAGCAGCCTCCCTGACTGCCCTTAATGAGGCCATTGCAACAATCAAATATTAATACAAAACACCAATCAACAACCAACAATCAAATATTAAACAAACAGCAATGACTTGTTAGCCGACCAAATAATCTCAACAAAATAAAAATTCAAATTCAATTATTTCAAGTCCAAATCCGACCCTGTACTTATTCCAAGTATGAATCTAGCTTGGTACAGATGGCTAGTTACAAAATAAATAACAATTCAATGTATATATTGTGCAGGATCACACCAATAAACATCAATAAGCACAACAATTGTCTGTATAATATTGCGCCGGAGAATCTCTATCAACACAGTCCAATAACTACTATAAACAACAACCAATACAACAATTCAAGTCCTATTATGTTAGACTATGTGTAATTATTATTTAGATAACCTTTCAAATTCAGATCAGTAACATTCAATTATTAATTGCAACAAATACCAAATTATGTACCAAATTATACCAATAATTCCTAATTTCACGAATAAATCTTACTTGTCAATTCAACAAAGGGCTACAGTACAAATTACAAATACAACTTCAATTGATTCAACTTCAATTAGATAGCCCGGATGACATGGTAATATATTCAAAACTTATTAAGTTATAAGTTGTGTTAAGTAATCAAACCAAAGTTACTTTCAAAACTTCCAATTAAACCAGTGGATCTTATATTATAAGAGCCACGCCTGCTACCAGAATGTACTATGTGGATTTTATATTAAAACCCACGCTCTGCTTACCAAAATGTTCAGAACTACAATTGGCCAGTGCAACGATACTGGTGTCTGAAACTGTCCACGGTACGTGGAGCTATAAACGTTGCTTACAAACAACAATAAACAAAAGGCCTTACGACAACCTATAGCCTCTGAGGCTTTATGAATACAAATAACAGGTCTAACCACTAACCTTCTGTGCTGGGTTCGCCAACTTCGACCTTCCCAAGGCCACGCCCCAAGTGTGGTATGTATGTAATATGAGGTGAGTAAGTGAAAGTGTGATGTAAATCAAGTGTGTGGACGTTCACAAGGCGCCAGTCTCCAGATGGCGCGGTTCCAACAGCAATCACAGCACAACTCGTTTCCAGCAAAAGCGCGTGCCACGCGATGGCAACCAACCAGCGAGAAATCCCAAAATATCCCGGGTTTTTCATCAAATGGGGATTACAACTTCAAACAATTGATAATTCGCGACCCAATTATCGGTTTCAAAACGCGATTCCAAACGATATTTCAATTACAATTACAATTACAAGAGGGTCCCTAGGACCGGCATTTTCAACGGGGAAGCAAAATCTATCTGTCAAGTCAGAGTAATGTCAAGATCAAATTTCTTTATGTCAAAAGGGTGCGTTCGGAAACGCTCGGTACTAAACATCTACCCCCCCCGGACGGGCCTACCCGTCCGCTAATCAATTGGAAGTCTTGACAAGGTTGCGAATTCAACACAGCTTCAATGCGGCCAAATACCGTAGCTAGTTCCTCAAAGGTGAGAACGGTGTCTCCCAACAATCTCCGCCAGCGTCCCTTTGCCGCTTTCACCGCGGCCCCAAAAATACCCCCCCAATGGGGGCAGGCTGGCGGGTCAAACAACCAAGTGACCCCTCAGCGGGCCAAACTATTACCAATGTCAACCTGGCTCTCACTAAGGAAGGCATATACCTCCTTCAAATAGTTACTTGTACCCTTGTAATTCGTACCGCAATCAGACCTAATCAAAGAAGGTAACCCACGGCGAGACACAAATCCTTCCAAAGTCGCCTCAAAGGCCTCTGTCGAGAGGGAGGTTACCAGCTCCAAATGCACTGCCTTGGTTGACAGGCAGACAAACACACAAATAAGCCTTACTATTACGAAGGGTGGACGTCTTCAACAAAAGGGAACCAACAAGACCGTTACGACGCCAGCAAAGGGCCACGCCTCATTGACGCGATCAGCCGACAAAATCCAAAATTCTCGCTGCAGAATGGCCAACAGCGCATTGCAACCGGCATGCGAGTTCTTAACGTGACGATCAGTCACCAACAATTGAACCAAGTGGCCCTCCTTGGGCAACAAAAGGGGGTGACGGGCCCCATAAGGAAGGCTAGAGTGCCTCAACCGTCCTCCAACAGGGTTTCCCGAAGTGGCTCGTCCCAACCAAATTCAGTTATAACAAGGGCAGGAGCACCAATTTTAGGGTACGGACAACTCACAAGGGTGATTTCAAACCAGGTCCTTCCCTCAACAGTGGTGTCAGCCGGTTCGCCATTTCCCCAAATCTTGCCTGAAAGGTCATTCACCTTCAGGCCAACCTGTCCCGCTAACCAAGACGACAAAAGGCAACCCCGGACTCCCGTGCCCAAAATGACACGGACCACAATTGAGTCACCCAAGGGTCCCCAGACCTTGACCGAGGCCGTTGGCAACAAAACCGTCTTGATCGGGGGGGTCCTTTAGCGGGCAGGCGTCAATCTCTTAGCGATGCCTGGGCGGCGACCGATCGCCGCATCCAGGCTGCCTTCGTTCACGACGAGGCCAACAATCAAAACATTCGTCCGCGCGGTGTCCCGAGCCGCTCGCCATCACTGGAGGGGCATATCCCACCGGATGCCCGAATGGCGGAGGGCGCGACTCCAGCCGGGGACGTTCCGCCAACGGAGGGGAAAGGCAGCGGCGCCGACCCGGCCACTGCTGCCTAGCAGCCAATGCGCGTTCTCCCTGACGAGGGGAGACCAAATGGCGCTCGTGGGGCTCCCGTTCAACTAGCGCGGAGGGTGGAGTGCGGCGTACAGAATCGCGGGTCTCAGCCCGGTGCTCGTCTCCGGGGTACCCCCCCTGCGCGAACCCCCCTCAGAAGCTGGTCTGCTGGAGCGGTTCGCGTTGGCGCACAAAATCTCAAGGTGGGACCCTTCACAAATTCTACACGGGCGGGGGTCGGGGCAGTCCCTATGGAAGTGGGCCCCCAAGCACGAGAAGCACAAACGGCGTGCGTTGACAATTCGGCGGCGGGCACTTACGTGCAAATTCAAAAAATCCGGGCAGCTCGCCATGACATGCCCCGTTGCCTTACAAAAGTCACAATGATAAGGACTCCGGGCACCAGCAAAACGGGGGGCGGGGGGAACATCAACAGGCCCCCTAGCCCGAGGACTCCGGGCGCCAGCAAAACGGGGGGCGGGGCGATCATCAACAGGCCCCCTAGCCCGAAGACTCCGGGCGCCAGCAAAACGGGGGGCGGGGGGAACATCAACAGGCCCCCTAGCCCGAGGACTCCGGGCGCCAGCCAAACGGGGGGTGGGGCGATCATCAACAGGCCCCCTAGCCCGAGGACTCCGGGCGCCAGCAAAACGGGGGGCGGAGCGAACATCAACAGGCCCCCGAGCCCTAGTCCGTCCCTGGTCTCTAGGGTGAGAAGGTAGTGGGGGTGACCCCGTGGCGCCACGAGTGTTATCCGAAAACCGACACTCGTCTTCCAAAAATTTGAGGAGGTCGTCAAAGGGGGAAAGATGGGTGGCACTATCCCCACCATACTTCTGCTCAAAACGTGACCTCAACTCCGCGGGGAGCAACTGCAGCACTATGTGCACCAACAAGTAGGACCAATGTTCTACCGGTAACTCCAGGCGTCTCAAAGCGTTGGTCGCTGAGACCAACGGGTTCAGCAAGTCAGTGCGCAACGTCGACGTGCTGGCAATGGCCGGTAGTCCCAAAATCTGGTCGATCTGCACATCAGCCAGGCAGCGCTTGTTCTGATACCGTCGGCAGAGAAGCTCCAGAGCGGTCGGGTAAGAGGAATCCGTCACCGGCAAGTGCTGCACCAAGGCTCTGGCTTCGCCCTCCAGGACAGACAATAAATAGGCCAGCTTCTGGGCAGGTCCGAGGTCCGTGCGTGCATCCACAAGACTTTTAAAAAGATTTAGGAAGCCCAGCCAGTGGTCCAAGCGACCGTCAAAATGTGGCAGCTCCAGGGTGGGCAGCCTACTCAATAGTCCAGGGCCTGCAACAACAGGGGTCTGCAGCTTGGCCGCATCAGGCACCCGACTCTTCAAAATTTCCCGCGCTCGTAGACATATGACATCCCCCAGGTGGACAATCTGGTCATAGTCACCCAAAATCTTATCGCGGGCTGTCTGATCCATCACCCCCAAATCCACGTCCATGATGTACTCGTTGAAGCGCGTGAGCGCAGCATCAGCTGACTTGATCCTCTCAATCACTTGCCCATACCGAGCAAGGGTGAGCTCTTCCAATTCCACACGCTCAACCGTTGCAGCTGCCGATGTGAACTATCTCAACTGTGAGGTCAATCCGGCAGCAGCCTCCCTGACTGCCCTTAATGAGGCCATTGCAACAATCAAATATTAATACAAAACACCAATCAACAACCAACAATCAAATATTAAACAAACAGCAATGACTTGTTAGCCGACCAAATAATCTCAACAAAATAAAAATTCAAATTCAATTATTTCAAGTCCAAATCCGACCCTGTACTTATTCCAAGTATGAATCTAGCTTGGTACAGATGGCTAGTTACAAAATAAATAACAATTCAATGTATATATTGTGCAGGATCACACCAATAAACATCAATAAGCACAACAATTGTCTGTATAATATTGCGCCGGAGAATCTCTATCAACACAGTCCAATAACTACTATAAACAACAACCAATACAACAATTCAAGTCCTATTATGTTAGACTATGTGTAATTATTATTTAGATAACCTTTCAAATTCAGATCAGTAACATTCAATTATTAATTGCAACAAATACCAAATTATGTACCAAATTATACCAATAATTCCTAATTTCACGAATAAATCTTACTTGTCAATTCAACAAAGGGCTACAGTACAAATTACAAATACAACTTCAATTGATTCAACTTCAATTAGATAGCCCGGATGACATGGTAATATATTCAAAACTTATTAAGTTATAAGTTGTGTTAAGTAATCAAACCAAAGTTACTTTCAAAACTTCCAATTAAACCAGTGGATCTTATATTATAAGAGCCACGCCTGCTACCAGAATGTACTATGTGGATTTTATATTAAAACCCACGCTCTGCTTACCAAAATGTTCAGAACTACAATTGGCCAGTGCAACGATACTGGTGTCTGAAACTGTCCACGGTACGTGGAGCTATAAACGTTGCTTACAAACAACAATAAACAAAAGGCCTTACGACAACCTATAGCCTCTGAGGCTTTATGAATACAAATAACAGGTCTAACCACTAACCTTCTGTGCTGGGTTCGCCAACTTCGACCTTCCCAAGGCCACGCCCCAAGTGTGGTATGTATGTAATATGAGGTGAGTAAGTGAAAGTGTGATGTAAATCAAGTGTGTGGACGTTCACAAGGCGCCAGTCTCCAGATGGCGCGGTTCCAACAGCAATCACAGCACAACTCGTTTCCAGCAAAAGCGCGTGCCACGCGATGGCAACCAACCAGCGAGAAATCCCAAAATATCCCGGGTTTTTCATCAAATGGGGATTACAACTTCAAACAATTGATAATTCGCGACCCAATTATCGGTTTCAAAACGCGATTCCAAACGATATTTCAATTACAATTACAATTACAAGAGGGTCCCTACGACCGGCATTTTCAACGGGGAAGCAAAATCTATCTGTCAAGTCAGAGTAATGTCAAGATCAAATTTCTTTATGTCAAAAGGGTGCGTTCGGAAACGCTCGGTACTAAACACAATATTATAAGCGGAATAAAAAGGAATAATTCAAACTTTATCCTTTCTTTAGTATTACGATTTTTCAGTCTTCTTACATGATTTTCACATCTATTTAGTTTAATATATGATATGAACTCCTTGCCCATTTAGAAGATTTTATGATAGATTGTTATACTTTGTTTTCCACCGTCTTGTCACTGTCTGTTATTTTCTCATGTTGTATTTTAATGTTGAATAAAACCAATATTCCATAATTGGTTTTGTCTTTTGCATGTATCAATTTATTCAACATTTATTCAACATGCCTACTACCGGAAAAGAAAAATGTTCGTCGATGTCGCGGTACCTACGGCCCGAACGTTTTGACATAGAACCTTCCATGGCTGGCTCGGACTTGAAGTGGGCTCACTGGAAGTATTCGTTCGAGAACTTCATCGCTTCCTCTGCACATGATGCCCTTAAGTATAAACTTCTTGTTAAGCATATTATTGCCGTCAATATTTAACTATAATCGTGCCTGCGCTACGTACGATGATGCAATTACTACTCTGAATACCACCTACAAAAAGAGGCGAAATATTATTCTCGCTCGCCATCGCTTGAATACCAGGAAACAACAATCTGACGAATCGTTAGCGGAGTACTCGGGATCTCTTAATATAATCGCTCGTGCCTGCCTCTTTAAGGCAGTCACTGCCGATGCGCACCAAAATGAAACCGTGCGTGATATATTTATTGCCGGTATATAGTCAATAAAAATTAAAGAAAGACTCTTAGAGAAATCCACTATGACTCTCGAAGAAACCTTGGACTTGGCTATATCTTTAGAAACTGCTGAAAATACCTCGCAACTATTAACAGCAGCGCCTTCTCCTCCTATGCCGTTTGTTCCTGTCAATGCAGTCTCTCAAAATCAAGAAACGTCAATGTGGCAAAATCTAGCAACCAGCACTCAAAACAATTTTCAATATAGACGCCCTATAATAAATAGCCGTCGATGCTTTTTCTACGGCGGTAATATTCACCAAAGACTCAAATGTCCTGCTAGAAACGCTGTCAGCTTTGCTCCAAAAAAGGACATATCGCCAACGTATGCCGTAGCATCGGACAAAGCCAACGCGCCGCGAACGCTATTAGTACGAACGACGATGGCTGTCAATTATCTCTGCTGCTGCTCCGACAAGCCTGCAAAAAGCGACTATCAATATCATTTTAAATAACTTACGTGTGGATGCTCTACTCGATACCGGAAGCTCTTTCAGCTTTATCGATAAGAATCTTGCTCAAACTATGAATCTAAAACGCAAGCCCTGCAAACAAGCAATAACTCTAGCATCTCTAAGCAACATTTCATACGTAGAGGGGCTATGTTTCGCTAACATTCAAATTGGTGAGCACAAATGTCAACGTCGACCTCTACTCATTATTGCCAATCTATGACGTAATTATCGGACATGGTATACTGAAAACACACTCTTCGGTGGAACTCCAGTTCGGAGGAGATAAACAACCCCTGAAAATTTGCAATGTAATAGAGGCGTCTGTCCCGCCAGCATCAGTTTTTACTAACCTTGCGCCAAATATTAGGCCTACAGCGATTCGCTCGAGAAGGCATTCTCAAGAAGACCAAAAATTCATATTATCTAACGAGATAAATGATTTACTTAAAGACAATGTCATTGAACCTAGTGTTTCACCATGGCGAGCTCAAGTACTCGTTGCCGGAGGGGGCCATCATCGGAAGCGCCTTTGTTTAGTACCGAACGTTATTGAACGCATATTTTTGGTGCGGCAACATTAATTATCTGTGGTCTTGACATAATCTTGACTTGACAGATGTCCTTGGTCCGGTTGAAAAAATGTCCGCTTTGTTGAGATCGATTTATTGTTGGTAATTGGAAAATCCTGTTCAATCTCAGTTAATTAAGGACAAATTGGTGTGATTAACTATTGGTTGAAATTGTAATCCCGAATTGACGAAAACCCTGGGATATTTTTGGACATATCGCCGGTTTGTCGCCACTGCATGGCACGCGGATTTGCTGGAAATAAGTGTTTGTGCTGTGATGCTGTCTGGACCGCGCCATCTGGAGACCGGCGCCTTGTGAACGTCCAGAACACTTGACTTACATCACACTTTTCAATTACTCATACTTATACACACACTTTGGACGTGACCTAGGAAGGTCGAAGTTTGGCGTCTGCAGCTCAGGTAAGTGTTATTAACTTAGTTATTGATAGAGCCTAAGAGGCTATTGTCGGCCGGAGAGCCTGTGTAGTTTTGTTTATTGAAGAGCAACGTTAAGCTCCATGTACCGTGGACTGTTCGGACACACCAGTATCGTTGCGCTGGCTTTATTGTAGTCCTGAACAATTTTGGTAAGCAGAGCGTGGTTTTTATAATATAAAATCCACATAGTAAATTGGAAGTTTTGAACATCGTTGAAAATAACTTTAGTTTAATTACTTAACATAACTTATAACTTAATAAGTTTTGAATATATTACCATGTCATCCGGGCTATCTAATTGAAGTTGAATCAATTGAAGTTGTATTTGTAATTTGTACTGTAGCCCCTTTTGTTGTATTGACAAGTAAGATTTATTTGTGAAATTAGGAATTATTGGGTTGTATTTGGTACATAATTTGGTATATTTGTTGCAATTAATAATTGAATGTCACTGATCTGAATTTAAAAGGTTATCTAAATAATAATCACACATTTGTTAACATAACAAGATTTGAATGGTGTGGATTGACTTATTGCATTTATTTGTATTTATTGGATTGTTGTTAGCGATTGTCCGGAACAATATTATACTTCAATTGTTGTATTTAATTGGTGTTGATCCAGCATAGTATATACATTGAATTGTTATTTATTTTGTAACTAGCCATCTGTACCAAGCTAGATTCATACTTGGAATAAGTACAGAGTCGGATTTGGACTTGAAATAATTGAATTTAAGTTTTTATTTTGTTGAGATTGCTCGGTTGGCTAACAAGTCATTGTTTGTTTAGTTAGTGAATTTTAACTGATTTGTATTAATATTTGATTATTGCAATGGCCTCATTAAAGGCAGTCAGAGAGTCTGCTGCCGGATTGACCTCACATTTGAGATGGTTCACATCGGCAGCGGCAACGGTTGAGCGTTTGGAATTGGAAGAGCTCACCCTTGCTCGGTATGGGTGCTTGAATGAGAGGATCAAGGCAGCTGATGCTGCGCTCACACGCTTCAACGAGTACAACATGGACGTGGATTTGGGGGTGATGGACCAGGCAGCCCGCGATAAGATTTTGGGTGACTATGACCAGTGTTCGACCCCAAGCCCAGCCAACGGTAACTGGTATGTCGAACTGTCCGCGATTACGCGGAGCCCTACGTTGTGGTAGGCTCTTAGGCCTTATTTCAATAAACAAAAATGTACCACTAACCTGAGTGCTGGGGACGCCAACTTCGACCTTCCAAGGTCACGCTCCAAGTGTGGTTTGTATGTAATATGAGGGTGAGTAATTGTAACGTGTGATGTAAGTTACGGGTTCTAGGACGGTCCCAAGGCGTCGATCTTCAGATGGCGCCGTCCCGACCAGCATCACACCCAACTCGTTTCCAGCAAGCGCGCGCTACGCGTGGTAGACAATAAGGCGATGTGTTCCGAGAAATATCACTGGATTCTTGTTAATCCGAGATTACAAAGTTCAATCAATCACTGAACACAATTAATCTGTTCATATCTCGTGAGATCCAATTCGATTTTCAACAAATTCCGCGTGCCAGCTCAACCGACGACAAGGTGGCGTACGATTCAACAATATCCCGGGGTTTTTGGCAAATGGGGAATACACTTCAACAATTAGATAATTCGCGACCCAATTATCGGTCTCGACAGGCGAATCCAACAATATTTTACCAATTAATCAAATCAAAGTCCCAAACGTGCGGACATTTTTCCAACAAGCAAAGTCAATCAGTCAAGTCAAGAGAGGTTATGTCAAGTCCACAGATAATTAATGTTGCCGGCCAAAAGGTGCGTTCTGTTTCACGTCGGACCGAACATCTACCCCCCCCGGACGGGCCTACCCGTCCGCTAATCAATTGGAAGTCTTGACAAGGTTGCAAATTCAACACAGCTTCAATGCGGCCAAATACCGTAGCTAGTTCCTCTAAGGTGAGAACGGTGTCTCCCAACAATCTCCGCCAGCGTCCCTTTGCCGCTTTCACCGCGGCCCCAAAAATACCCCCCCAATGGGGGGCAGGCTGGCGGGTCAAACAACCAAGTGACCCCTCGGCGGGCCAAACTATTACCAATATCAACCTGGCTCTCATTAAGGAAGGCGTATAGCTCCTTCAAATAGTTACTTGTACCCTTGTAATTCGTACCGCAATCAGACCTAATCAACGAAGGTAACCCACGGCGAGACACAAATCTTTCCCAAGTCGCCTCAAAGGCCTCTGTCGAGAGGGAGGTTACCAGCTCCAAATGTACTGCCTTGGTTGACAGGCAGACAAACACACAAATAAGCCCCAACAATCCTGCTATTACGAAGGGTGGACGTCTTCAACAAAGGGGGACCAACAAAATCCGTTACGACGCCAGCAAAGGGCCTCGCCTCATTGACGCGATCAGCCGACAAAATCCAAAATTCTCGCTGCAGAATGGCCAACAGCGCATTGCAACCAGCATGCGAGTTCTTAGTGTGACGATCAGTCACCAACAATTGTACCAAGTTCAGTTACAACAAGGGCAGGAGCACCAATTTTAGGGTAAGGACAACTCACAAGGGTGACCTCAAACCAGGTCCTTCCCTCAACAGTGGTGTCAGCCGGTTCGCCAATTCCCCAAATCTTGCCTGAAAGGTCGTTCACCTTCAGGCCAACCTGTCCCGCTAACCAAGAAGACAAAGGCAACCCCGGACTCCCGTCTCCAAAATGGCACAGACCACAATCGAGTCACCCAAGGGTCCCCAGACCGTGACCGAGGCCGTTGGCAACAAAACCGTCTTGATCGGGGGGTTCCTTTAGCGGGGCAGGCGTCAATCTCTTAGTGATGCCTGGGCGGCGACCGATCGCCGCTTCCAGGCTGCCTTCGTTCACGACGAGGCCAACAATCAAACCATTCGTCCGCGCGGTGTCCCAAGCCGCTCGCCATCACTGGAGGGGCATATCCCACCGGATGCCCGAATGGCGGAGGGCGCGACTCCAGCCGGGGACGTTCCGCCAACGGAGGGGAAAGGGAGCGGCGCCGACCCGGCCACTGCTGCCTAGCAGCCAATGCGCGTTCTCCCTGACGAGGGAAGACCAAATGGCGCTCGTGGGGCTCCCGTTCAACTTGCGCGGGGGGTGGAGTGCGGCGTACAGAATCGCGGGTCTCAGCCCGGTGCTCGTCTCCGGGGTACCCCCCCATGCGCGAACCCCCCTCAGAAGCTGGTCTGCTGGAGCGGTTCGCGTTTGCGCACAAAATCTCTAAGTGGGACCCTTCACAAATTCTACACGGGCGGGGGTCGGGGCAGTCCCGATGGAAGTGGGCCCCCAAGCACGAAAAGCACAAACGGCGTGCGTTGACAATGCGGCGGCGGGAACTTACGTGCAAATTCAAAAAATCCGGGCAACGCGCCATGACATGCCCCGTTGCCTTACAAAAGTCACAATGATGAGGACTCCGGGCACCATCAAAACGGGGGGCGGGGCGAACATCAACAGGCCCCCTAGCCCGAGGACTCCGGGCACCAGCAAAACGGGGGGCGGGGCGATCATCAACAGGCCCCCTAGCCCGAGGACTCCGGGCGCCAGCAAAACGGGGGGCGGGGCGAACATCAACAGGCCCCCTAGCCCGAGGACTCCGGGCGCCAGCAATACGGGGGGCGGGAGGAACATCAACAGGCCCCCGGGCCCTAGTCCGTCCCTGGTCTCTGGGCTGAGAAGGTAGTGGGGGTGACCCCGTGGCGCCACGAGTGTTATCCGCAAACCGACACTCGTCTTCCAAAAATTTGAGGAGGTCGTCAAAGGGGGGAAGATGGGTGGCACTATCCCCACCATACTTCTGCTCAAAACGTGACCTCAACTCCGCGGGGAGCAACTGCAGCACTATGTGCACCAACAAGTAGGACCAATGTTCTACCGGTAACTCCAAGCGTCTCAAAGCGTTGGTCGCTGAGACCAACGGATTCAGCAAGTCAGTGCGCAACGTCGACGCGCTGACAATGGCCGGTAGCCCCAAAATCTGGTCGATGTGCACATCAACCAGGCAGCGCTTGTTCTGATACCGTCGGGAGAGAAGCTCCAGAGCGGTCGGGTAAGAGGAATCCGTCACCGGCAAGTGCTGCACCAAGGCTCTGGCTTCGCCCTCCAGGACAGACAATAAATAGGCCAGCTTCTGGGCAGGTCCGAGGTCCGAGCGTGCATCGACAAGACTCTCAAAGAGATCTAGGAAGCCCAGCCAGTGGTCCAAGCGACCGTCAAAACGTGGCAGCTCCAGGGTGGGCAGCCTACTCAATAGTCCAGGGCCTGCAACAACGGGGTCTGCGGCTTGGCCGCATCAGGCACCCGGCTCTTCAAAATTTCCCGCGCTCGTAGACATATGACATCCCCCAGGTGGATAATCTGGTCATAGTCACCCAAAATCTTATCGCGGGCTGTCTGATCCATCACCCCCAAATCCACGTCCATGATGTACTCGTTGAAGCGTGTGAGTGCAGCATCAGCTGACTTGATCCTCTCAATCACTTGCCCATACCGAGCAAGGGTGAGCTCTTCCAATTCCACACGCTCAACAGTTGCAGCTGCCGATGTGAACCATCTCAACTGTGAGGTCAATCCCGCAGCAGCCTCCCTGACTGCCCTTAATGAGGCCATTGCAACAATCAAATATTAATACAAAACAACAATCAATAACCAACAATCAAATATTAAACAAACAGCAATGACTTGTTAGCCGGCCAAGTAATCTCAACAAAATAAAAATTCAAATTCAATTATTTCAAGCCCAAATCCGACCCTGTACTTATTCCAAGTATGAATCTAGCTTGCTAAGGATGGCTAGTTACAAAATAAATAACAATTCAATGTATATATTGTGCAGGATCACACCAACAATTAAATACAACAATTGAAGTATAATATTGAGCCGGAGAATCTCTAACAAAATCCAATAAATACAAAATGCAATAACCAATACACACAATTCAAGTCCTATTATGTTAGACTATGTGTAATTATTATTTAGATAACCTTTCAAATTCAGATCAATGACATTCAATTATTAATTGCAACAAATACCAAACAACTTTTACAACAATATACCAACTTATGCCAATAATTCCTAATTTCACAAATAAATCCTACCTGTCAATGCAATGAAAGAGGCTACAATACAAATTACAAATACAACTTCAAATAGATAGCCCGGATGACATGGTAATATATTCAAAACTTATTAAGTTACAAGTTATGTTAAGTAATTAAACTCAAGTTTTAAGTTTTCAACAATATTCAAAACTTCCAATTAAACCAGTGGATCTTATTATTATAAGAGCCGCGCTTCTGCTACCAATTTTATATTAAACCACGCTCTGCATACCAAAATGTTCGACCCCAAGCCCAGCCAACGGTAACTGGTATGTCGAACTGTCCGCGATTACGCGGAGCCCTACGTTGTGGTAGGCTCTTAGGCCTTATTTCAATAAACAAAAATGTACCACTAACCTGAGTGCTGGGGACGCCAACTTCGACCTTCCAAGGTCACGCTCCAAGTGTGGTTTGTATGTAATATGAGGGTGAGTAATTGTAACGTGTGATGTAAGTTACGGGTTCTAGGACGGTCCCAAGGCGTCGATCTTCAGATGGCGCCGTCCCGACCAGCATCACACCCAACTCGTTTCCAGCAAGCGCGCGCTACGCGTGGTAGACAATAAGGCGATGTGTTCCGAGAAATATCACTGGATTCTTGTTAATCCGAGATTACAAAGTTCAATCAATCACTGAACACAATTAATCTGTTCATATCTCGTGAGATCCAATTCGATTTTCAACAAATTCCGCGTGCCAGCTCAACCGACGACAAGGCGGCGTACGATTCAACAATATCCCGGGGTTTTTGGCAAATGGGGAATACACTTCAACAATTAGATAATTCGCGACCCAATTATCGGTCTCGACAGGCGAATCCAACAATATTTTACCAATTAATCAAATCAAAGTCCCAAACGTGCGGACATTTTTCCAACAAGCAAAGTCAATCAGTCAAGTCAAGAGAGGTTATGTCAAGTCCACAGATAATTAATGTTGCCGGCCAAAAGGTGCGTTCTGTTTCACGTCGGACCGAACAACCAGATTGTCCACCTGGGGGATGTCATAAGTCAACGAGCCCGGGAAATTTTGAAGAGCCGGGTGCCTGATGTGGTCAAGCCGCAGACCCCCGTTGTTGCAGGCCCTGGACTATTGAGAAGGCTGCCCACCCTGGAGCTGCCACATTTTGACGGTCGCTTGGACCACTGGCTGGGCTTCCTAAATCTCTTTGAGAGTCTTGTCGATGCACGCTCGGACCTCGGACCTGCCCAGAAGTTGGCCTACTTGTTGTCCGTTTTGGAGGGCGAAGCCAGAGCCTTGGTGCAGCACTTGCCGGTGACGGAGTCCTCCTACCCTACCGCTCTGGAGCTTCTCTCCCGACGGTATCAGAACAAGCGCTGCCTGGCTGATGTGCACATCGGCCAAATTTTGGGACTACCGGCCATTGCCAGCACGTCGACGTTGCGCATTGACTTGCTGAACCCGTTGGTCTCAGCGACCAACGCTTTGAGACGCTTGGAGTTACCGGTAGAACATTGGTCCTACTTGTTGGTGCACATAGTGCTGCAGTTGCTCCCCGCGGAGTTGAGGTCACGTTTTGAGCAGAAGTATGGTGGGGATAATGCCACCCATCTTCCCCCCTTTGACGACCTCCTCAAATTTTTGGAAGACGAGTGTCGGTTTTCGGATAACATTCGTGGCCCCACGGGGTCACCCCCACTACCTTCTCGGCCTAGAGACCAGGGACGGACTAGGGCTCGGGGGCCTGTTGATGTTCGCCCCGCCCCCCGTTTTGATGGCGCCCGGAGTCCTCGGGCTAGGGGGCCTGTTGATGATCGCCCCGCCCCCCGTTTTGCTGGCGCCCGGAGTCCTCGGGCTAGGGGGCCTGTTGATGTTCGCCCCGCCCCCCGTTTTGCTGGCGCCCGGAGTCCGCATCATTGTGATTTTGTAAGGCAACGGGGCATGTCATGGCGCGTTGCCCGGCCTTTTTGAATTTGCACGTAAGTGCCCGCCGTCGCATTGTCAACGCACGCCGTTTGTGCTTCTCGTGCTTGGAGGCCCACTTCCATCGGGACTGCCCCGACCCCCACCCGTGTAGAATTTGTGAAGTGTCCCACTTGGAGATTTTGTGCGCCAACGCGAACCGCTCCAGCAGACCAGCTTCTGAGGGGGGTTCGCGCAGGGGGGGTACCCCGGAGACGAGCACCGGGCTGAGACCCGCAATTCTGTACGCCGCACTCCACCCCCCGCGCAAGTTGAACGGGAGCCCCGCGAGCGCCATTTGGTCTCCCCTCATCAGGGAGAACGCGCATTGGCTGCTAGGCAGCAGTGTCCGGGTCGGCGCCGCTGCCTTTCCCCTCCGTTGGCGGAACGTCCCCGGTTGGAGTCGCGCCCTCCGCCATTCGGGCATCCGGTGGGATGTGCCCCTCCATTGATGGCGAGCGGCTCGGGACACCGCGCGGACGAATATTTTGATTGTTGGCCTCGTCGTGAACGAGGGCAGCCTGGATGCAGCGATCAGTCGCCGCCCAGGCATCGCTAAGAGATTGACGCCTGCCCCGCTAAAGGACCCCCCCGATCAAGACGGTTTTGTTGCCAACGGCCTCGGTCAAGGTCTGGGGACCCTTGGGTGACTCGATTGTGGTCCGTGCCATTTTGGACACGGGAGCCCAGGGTTGCCTTTTGTCGTCTTGGTTAGCGGGACAGGTTGGCCTGAAGGTGAACGACCTTTCAGGCAAGATTTGGGAATTGGCGAAACGGCTGTCACCACTGTTGAGGGAAGGACCTGGTTTGAAATCACCCTTGTGAGTTGTCTTTACCCTAAAATTGGTGCTCCTGCCCTTGTTATAACTGAACTTGGTTGGGACGAGCCACTTCGGGAAACCCTGTTGGAAGACTGGCTCCAATTTGTATCTGCACTTCCTGCGGTGCTTCTTGTGCGTCTCTTAAGCCACGTTGCGCGCACCTTGGGTGGAATTGTTGTCATTCGGGCTTCTTACGCCTGGACGGACAGTCAAATTGTTTTGTGTTGGTTGAAGACGTCCGTCCACTCTTTGGAGGTCTTTGTTGCGAACCGAGTGTCGCAGATTCAAGTTTCTGAAACGCCTTTGATTTGGAGGCACGTGCTTGGTGACCTGAACCCGGGCGACGCAGCCTCACGCGGGAGCATGGCCCCTCACTTGATTGCTCACCCCCTTTGGTGGGGACCGGACTGGGCTGACTCGCCCCGAGGACGATTGGCCTCGAACGCCAGTCTTGATGTCGGATCCTTTGCCTGGACTTGAGGTGTTCGCTGTTGGGACAAAGGACCCTCCGTTTGATTTTGATTTTTTGATGAATCGATACAGCTCCCTCGACAAATTGTTGAACGTCACCTCGTGGATCAGGCGTTTTGGCCATAATTCTAGGAATCCAGGGGACAATCGCCTGTCACCAGTTCTCTCTCCTCAAGAGCGACAGGAGTCACTCCTCTTTTGGGTCCGCTCCGGTCTTGAAGACTGGTAGGGTCAGGTTGTCGGGAGCCGTTGGTAAGTTGAATCCCTTCTTGGATAGGACGGGTCTTTGGCATATTGGAGGACGGTTGAGGCTCTCTAGCCTTCCTTATGGGGCCCGTCACCCCCTTTTGTTGCCCAAGGAGGGCCACTTGGTTCAATTGTTGGTGACTGATCGTCACGTTAAGAACTCGCATGCCGGTTGCAATGCGCTGTTGGCCATTCTGCAGCGAGAATTTTGGATTTTGTCGGCTGATCGCGTCAATGAGGCGAGGCCCTTTGCTGGCGTCGTAACGGACTTGTTGGTCCCCTTTTGTTGAAGACGTCCACCCTACGTAATAGTAAGATTGTTACGGCTTATTTGTGTGTTTGTCTGCCTGTCAACCAAGGCAGTACATTTGGAGCTGGGAACCTCCCTCTCGACAGAGGCCTTTGAGGCGACGTTGGAAAGATTTGTGTCTCGCCGTGGGTTACCTTCTTTAATTAGGTCTGATTGCGGTACGAATTACAAGGGTACAAGTAACGATTTGAAGGAGGTATACGCCTTCCTTAATGAGAGCCAGGTTGACATTGGTAATAGTTTGGCCCGCCGAGGGGTCACTTAGTTGTTTGACCCGCCAGCCTGCCCCCATTGGGGGGGTATTTTTGAGGCCGCGGTGAAAGTGGCAAAGGGACGCTGGCGGAGATTGTTGCGAGACACCGTTCTCACCTTTGAGGAACTAGCTACGGTATTTTGCCGCATTGAAGCTGTGTTGGATTCGCAACCTGGTCAAAACTTCCAATTGATTAGCGGACGGGTAAGCCCGTCCAGGGGGGGGTAGATGTTTAGTACCGAACATTTCCGAACGCACCCTTTTGACATAAAGAAATTTGATCTTGACATTACTCTGATCATATTTTTGGTGCGGCAACATTAATTATCTGTGGTCTTGACATAATCTTGACTTGACAGATGTCCTTGGCCCGGTTGAAAAAATGTCCGCTTTGTTGAGATCGATTTATTGTTGGTAATTGGAAAATCCTGTTGAATCTCAGTTTATTAAGGACAAATTGGTGTGATTAACTATTGGTTGAAATTGTAATCCCGAATTGACGAAAACCCTGGAATATTTTTGGACATACCGCCGGTTTGTCGCCACTGCATGGCACGCGGATTTGCTGGAAATAAGTGTTTGTGCTGTGATGCTGTCTGGACCGCGTAAAACACATATGTTTACAGTTTTCATATTTTTTACATGCTATATTATATTGCTTCTTGCCAAATTTTATGATGCTTGGTCAACACCAAGCATCATAAAATGTGGTATATTTTTCTATTGTTTACGATTGCAGTTATGAAATGTGTACATGAAACGGTAAAATCATTTAATCGTGTTGACTTACAATTTTTTTACAGCTGAAAAAACTATTAGGCCCGACTATTTCATATAACTATGAGTTTGATATCACTGCTCGTTACTGAGAAAAAGGTTTTTGAGAAACAGGCAGATAAAGAAGTGATTCTAAGAGGGTTCCGTTTTTGCTTTGGAGGTACGGAGCCCTAAAATGATAAAAAATTGATCCGTATGATCAGGACACTAAACAAAAATTTTACCAAGAATTCTTGGCGAAGACGAACTCGAATAAACTGTTCCTCCCGATACTTCTAAAATTATCTAGACTTAGTTAATGTCGACAGCCTAAGTTGTAGTTTAAAATAGCCTGACGTCTTCAAGCTGGCAATCGATTTCATGTGCTGTGTTCACACTTCTAGCACGACCTTATTTAGGTCAGTGGAAAACATAGAGACCAAGCTATATAACGTAGATTTATATTGGTACTCACAGCTGTTCCACAGTGTTGGGTGATAGACATTTTTAGCTTTCAAAGACATCTTTAGGGATAAGAGATGGAGGCAAGCCCTGGGTCTCGTAGGAGACAACTCTGGAGCTCCTTGTGCAACGCCTGTCAGGGTTCGTCCCTGGAAAACCTGAATGCAGGTCTCCCCTGAGCTTTGCTGTGTACGGTAACCACTTTGAGCATGTGACCACCGTGATCGATAGATCATTTATTTTCCGTGGAAAAATCATGTAATGATTTCTCCCGCTTTGCGTGGAGCGGAAAGGAGTGTTAGACTTCTACTGACTAAACATTCATTCTGTTCCGTCAATTGCCCTTACGTTTGTCAGGTATCCCTGCTCACCATCCGGTAAGGACAAGTGACGGGGCCCCATAGCGCCTACCGGGTTGCGGGAATGTTCTAACGAGATATCGCGGAACAGGGTCGGTTTTTAGTCAGTAGGAGTCTGACACTCCCTTCTACTTAACCCAGAGCGGGAGAAGTCAATCGATGAATTTCCCACCCGGAAAAAATAAAAAGGATCTAGAAGCATTCGTCAGTTATCGCGTAGCTCAGCTAGTACTTTATGGAGCTCAACAGTGCAAAGTACTACATGACTTGAAAAAAGTACGAGTAGATATGGGAAGAGTCGATCGAGGTTGGTTATCTCTAAGTAAATATGGGTTAGATCTATTAAATGTGGTTATAGCTTTTCATTACGATATGTAGGAGCTGCGATAAACTAACTCTTGAATCTAGGCTAACCATGTTAAAGCAATGTTTATACCAAACTCAAACAAAGTATATTCAATTATTTGAAACAAAAATGAAAGGGTTCAAATTGAAAGTTTGTTTAGATAGAATACTCTTTATTGTACACCAATATTTTACTTACATCACACTTTTCAATTACTCATACACACACTTTGGACGTGACCTAGGAAGGTCGAAGTTTGGCGTCTGCAGCTCAGGTAAGTGTTATTAACTTAGTTATTGATAGAGCCTAAGAGGCTATTGTCGGCCGGAGAGCCTGTGTAGTTTTGTTTATTGAAAAGCAACGTTAAGCTCCATGTACCGTGGACTGTTCGGACACACCAGTATCGTTGCGCTGGCTTTATTGTAGTCCTGAACAGCCTTGTTATCGATTATTCACAAACAATAAACAGATTCACTGAGCTAGACGCATATCCCCTCCCGATCATTGACTCTATCATAACGCAAGTCGCTAAATATAACGTCTTTAGCGAAATTGACCTCAAAAGTGCCTATCATCAAGTTCCCATTCTCTCTAGAGAAAAGAAATATACCGCCTTTGAAGCATGCAGTAACCTCTATCAATTCACTCGAATACCATTTGGGGTAACAAATGGTGTAGCGGCGTTTCAGCGAACTCTGCAATATATTATTGATTCTGAAAATCTAAAAGGTTCGTATGCTTACCTTGATGATGTAACCGTTTCTGGGAAAAATAAGGAAGATCACGACGCAAACCTTGACAAATTCACGGAAGCCGCTAAGAAATACAAACTCACTTTGAATACTTACAAATGCACTTTTGAAACAGACTCGATCAATCTTCTTGAATACACAATTCATCGTAACATTATCAAACCTGACAAATCTTGTTTGGAACCACTGATGAATCTTCCAATCCCAAACGATACTGCTACTTTGAAAAGATCACTTGGACTATTTGCCCACTATTCAAAGTGGATCTACAACTTTTCTTCCAAAATAAGACCACTAATTGAATACTCTACCGTTAACTGAAGACGCTATCAATTCATTCAATAATCTTAAAACTGATATTTGCGAAGCTTCATTGGCTGGAATAGACGATAACAAGACATTTTCCGTTGAAACCGACGCTTCGGACTTCGCAATCGCAGCAACATTGTCACAGAAAGGACGTCCTATAGCGTTCTTTTCACGATCTCTTAACGATTTTGAAAAGCGACAACCCACAATTGAAAAGGAGGCAAGCGCAATTTTCAAAGCTTTACGCAAATGGAGACATTTCCTAATCGAAAGACACTTTCTACTAATTACTGACCAACAGTCAGTTGCATTTATGTTCAACCAAACACATTCAAACAAAATCAAAAATGAAAAAATCGAAAGATGGCGCCTAGAATTGTCATGTTTTAGATATGATATTGTTTATAGACCTGGTAAATAGAACTTAGTTGCTGACGCACTCTCGCGAGTCTGTATGTCCATAGACACTGCGACCTCTCACTCCAGACTCGTCGAGCTCCATCGTTCTCTCTGCCATCCAGGTATCACCCATATGGTTCACTGGGTCAGATCAAAAAATTTGCCATACTCGATTGAAGAAGTATAGAAAATTACGGCAGCATGCCCAATCTGTGCCGAAATTAAACCACGTTATGTCGGTCATCAAGGACATCTCATAAAAGCAACTGCACCCTTTGAAAGATTGAACTTGGACTTCAAAGGACCAATCCCTTCTAATACTCAAAACCGATACATCCTCACGATTATCGATGAATATAGCAGATTCCCTTTTGCTTATGCCTGTAAAGGATTGACCTCTGAAACAGTAATTAGATGTCTGAAAGACCTATTCTCCACGTTCGGCACTCCAGCTTACGTTCATTCGGACTGAGGGATCTCATTTTTATCTGACGAACTAAGACAATTCTTAATTACACTCGGTACATCTTGTAGTCGCACAACGCCCTACAATCCTCAAGGAAACGGCTTGGTAGAGCGCTTAAATGGTACACTATGGCGCACAATCCAACTACATCTCAGATACAATAA
This sequence comes from Tholera decimalis, assembly GCA_943138885.2. Lineage (NCBI taxonomy): Eukaryota > Metazoa > Arthropoda > Insecta > Lepidoptera > Noctuidae > Tholera > Tholera decimalis. The sequence continues at coordinate 10,683,330 of OW964576.2, forward strand.
CGAGGATACCGCAAACTGGGAGAAAGCTATACTACCGGCGCTACACTCCATTAGATCTCTTTTGTGTACAGGAACCAATGCGACCCCGCATGAGCGTATGTTAATCTATCCTCGCCGCTCGATAAATGGCCAATCTTTACCATCCTGGCTTCATTTGTCCGGACCTGTTTATATGAAGAAAAACGTAAGGACCTCGAAATACGACCCAGCTGTACAAGAAGTTCAGCTACTACAAAGCAATCCTGAATACTCCTTTATTCGTTTACCAGATAGGCGTGAAACGACGGTCTCTAATAGGTTCCACTGCCAAGGATCTCAAATGATGATCTGTTGGATGAAGAGGAATTTGAGCAGCCTATTCCAGGTACAGACACGCCTGATAACCCAGAAGCGAATGGTTCTCAAGTGCGCCACTCCGCACGCGAACGTAGACCTCCAGGCTACGATATGAACTCCTTGCCCATTTAGAAGATTTTATGATAGATTGTCATACTTTGTTTTTCACTGTCTTGTCACTGTCTGTTATTTTCTCATGTTGTATTTTAATATTGAATAAAACCAATATATCATAATTGGTTTTGTCTTTTGTATGTATCAATATAAATAAATCACACATATTTATTTATTGTTCTCTCGTAATGCCCTTTGTTTTGATACTTCACTCGATGGGTTTGAAAGAAAAAAAAACCACACCCTGAATATGGCACTGATCCGTTTTAAAACATATAATATATCCTAAGCGATTGCTTTAAATGAAAAAACCTAAAAATGGCTAAGATATTGGGCTTGTGACCGAAAGATCGCGAGTTTGAACCTCTCCCATTACACTATTACTGTGAACCCACTCCAAACACAAGGATATTTAGCAGAATTGGAGTAGTCAACAAGATTGCTAGTAATGTGAATTATACCCACATTGCTAGTTCTCTTTATAAAAAAGATATATTCAACGATACCCCAACGATATTTGATATAGTTTGTCGATTTTTATAATTAACTGTCATATCTCTTGTGATACTCGCATGGTTAAGACGAATTGATTAACGTGAGAATTATTCAAATCAGACCACGCGTTTGGCCTGTACAACGCCACATAGGTACAAACATACATACCTACGTACATACATAGACTGTGAAACACATTCCTCTCCTTTGCGTCGCACAGTCGGGTAAAAAGTTACGATTCAACAAACCGGTATTGTAGGTATAACACTGCACAAAAGAGCGGGCAACATTATTTCTAAACTTGACATTTGCATATGTCAAGTCTGTCTCTGAGATTAAAAAAACAGGGTATACACAGGACACATAATATAAATATTAAGAAAAATAAAACAATCCTGGTAAATTTTAAAGTCTTGCAAGGAGTTCGTGTTACACGGCTACTGGGCAATATCCTAGTTCAAATAGGCAGTCGCTGCATTTGAAACAATAGAACTCCCTGCGTTAGAGATATTAATGTTTTTAACACGCTTTTATTAGGTCGACCTGTATGTAACTAACTATGGAATGGAATCTAAGATAACTAATTTAACCATCTTCCAAGGGTCGTAGAGCAATGAAAATTGGCCGCTGTATGTAGTTTTGATGACGATACAATAATATGGTACTATCGAACTGATTTGATGATGGAGCCGGAACTGAAACTTCTGCTGGAAAGCTGCAAGCTGGAACTTCATGATGCAAAATCGTAACATAGCAGTTTTGGATTTCTTAGAAAAGTCTTGTAATGAACTTTGACCACGATTAGGTTTCAAGGTCTGATGATGAAGCCGGAAGATAGGTACTGGCATTCCATGATGGAATATCGTATCATAGTCGTGTTTGCACTTGTGAGAAAGGCCACGTAATGGACTTTGAACACAATCAGGTTTCAAGGTTATAACAAACCTAAAGATTTTTTTTGTTTTTACACGCATTTATAAAAGCGTGTTTTTCTAGTGTTTTTCAAACTATTAATTTATTATTAAAGATAAGACTTGTTTTATTAGAACTTAAAACGAGATATTTACTATGTGTCTTTATTGTTTTGAGTTTCCAATATTCATCCGATTCGATGTTTATCCGTGATCAAGGCGCTTGCAACAGTGCCGAAATATCAGAAACTCGAAGCAATAAACAACAACAGTATTTATTTTATTTTATTATCTTTGGAAAACTTACAGCTAGACAGAGAAAATAACAGGGATAATAAATACAATATGGCCAATTCCTGTATTTGTATGTAGGTAGTTATGGATACCAGTGGCGAAGGATGAATTTTTATAAAAGGGAAGCCGGACCAAAAAATGCTTACCTTGCTCAAATGTGTTGCGTGAATTCCAGTAACTGTGGCCCTGTGGCTGACTTCGAAATCTTGTAACTTCGTAAATAATTATTGGTTTAATTGAAAATAATAGATTACTATTTATATATTCTTATATAAAATAATAGACTAATATTTGCCATAATTCAAAAGGGAAGCCGGTAGGAATCGAGTTGTATGGAGCCTTTGCCACTGATGGATACACCTCGCCCGTCTGCTCTAGATTAAGCTAATTACATCTTTGCAAACTCGGCGGTCTATGTCCGCCGCATGAGTCCTGTACGCTTTGGAACTTAGAATAAAACTCGCCTCCAAATCGGCAGTACGTGTTCTCATTTTTATCCTCAGTAAAAATCCTGAGTAGTTAGTTTATTTCTAAAAAGGTTTCTCACGCTCCGAAACCAAAAGTAGGTGTTTGTTTTGTTGTCAAACCATAGTGCGCATATTTTTAATCCCTACCTTTATTTTCCAAAATGAATGAGTGATAGTAAAACCAATCAGATTACGAAGTTTTAAAAAGTTTGAACGTTATCATAAAAGTCCTTCCTTCTTTGTTCTTTTCTTCGGAATTCTTACCCTTATAAACATCGACTGCGTAATTTTCACAAAAAGTAGTCCAAGCTTTTTGCTCCACGAATCAATAAAGGTATAGATTAAAACGGTGGCGTTTTTGGAAAATCTTAGAGAACGCAATTGGGTATTGCGAAGGTTCCCAATTGAATGGGGTAGGCTACGTAAAGATCATTGTATAGTGGCTGGTAATTACTAGAAAAAGTAGCCGCGACTGAAGAGGCCTATGCCATCTTTATAGCAGTTTTTTATACATCTTATAGTGACGCCAAATAACTTGGCAAGGTTTTGGCGTAGTGGGGGTAAGTTCGCGCATCGTGCACTAAGTGGAAGAAAAAAGTGGTCACTTTTACTGCTTGCCATTATTCTATGGTCATTGCCATCATTTATTTTTAATCATATCTATTCAGAAGAATGTTAAAGAAAGAAGAGGAATTCATTCATTAATTCGTTATTATAAATAAAATAGATATAATACATAAATACATTAAAAAGCGAAAAAAAAGTATTTAAGAAAACATTAAAAATAATATGTTCTCGTCGTCACAATTAGTTGATAAAACTGCTACCCCTTTTATTCTTCTTTTTTCCCGGTGTCCTAAAGACAGTGACGAATTCGGAATTTCAACCTTCCATAACCTTTTAGGCCGTGCGCGCACTGCCTTGCGGTGGCCGCAATTCCGGTAGTTCTACCGCACCGGTAGACTGACCGCAGTGCGCGCACTTCTATGACACTCCATACTTCACAAATTTTGCGGTGCGGTAGAACTACCGGAATTGCGGTACCGCAAAATTTGTGAAGTATGGAGTGTCATAGAAGTGCGCGCACTGCGGTCAGTCTACCGGTGCGGTAGAACTACCGGAATTGCAGCCACCGCAAGGCAGTGCGCGCACGGCCTTAACCACCCGACTTCATATCGTTTGTCGGGCCCCCAGCACCCGGCACAGTGAATCGAAAAATAAATACCTACAACAAAAAAAGCAGTGCAATATAATTAGGACTTCTGATTAAGAGACTAAAGTTTATTAAACTGTTAAATGATTACTTAATTAACTATTTACCTAATATAAACATCGTTTTGATAAAATACAGCGTAATTAAACAAAAAAGTACATGAAACGAGCTGTGATATTTTTGTCGTATATATACGACTCAGGCGAAATGGGCCCGAAAATATTTATCGTAAAAATCCGACGTAGGCGGTTAAAAGGTTAACTATAGTGTCTAACTGTTCTTTCTGACGTTTTAATAGTCTGCGTAAAACGGTATTTGGTCCTGGCATTGTAATCGAGGTAACAAAAAATAAATTTAAGACAACAACTCGTAACAAAAACAAAGGGTACAACTTTCGTGTATGCAAGTGTATTCGGGAGCAAATTGAACGAGAACTACTGACGCACCAATCGCGCGCTCGGAGCGGCGATACGTCATACCCCGCGTCTCGCTGACAACCGATGACACCTAAAAATCGACTATAATAATGCTGTACTGTTACCCTGGTCAAATGACGACAAGGCACTGTTACATGACCTCGGGGAGGCAGATATAAGGTACCGGAGGAATAAATAAAGCAATTTTCTAGTCTTGAACTGAAGGAATAGGCTCTGCGGGGTTCAGCTTTGGTTTTCCATATTGTGCCTCTTTTTTATTACTAATCGGACATATAAGAAAGAATTCTATCATTTGAGCAAAGTTTCAAAGACGGAAATGGAAATTTTCGATTTTCCTAGTACTTTGGAATGCTCTGCTGGCAATTAAACCTAAGTTTTGGACTTGGTTCTTCTTCGAGGTTGTAGTTCTCTTACTCTAAAAAACTAATATAAGAAAGAGTTCTATCATTTGAGCATAGTTTGAAAGCTAGAAATGGAGAAATGGAAAGTTTCGATTTTTCTAGTACTTTGGTATGCTCTGCTGGCAATCAAATCTAAGTTTTGGACTTAGATGTTGTTGTAGATTGCAGTGATTTTATTATTTCGACATATCAGAAAGAGTTCTATCATTTGAGTAATGTTTGATTGATGGAAATGGAAATTTTTGGATTTTCTTAGTAAGTACGTAGTGTAGCGTAAAACCGCTACGGTTAAAACCTCCTCCAATCCTAATGCAAACTTTTCAATAAAACATTTTTTCTTCATAGCTGTTATTCACATTTGAACCAGGAATCGTGAAAAAATCGTCGGTTGTTTGCCTTTCGACGGCGTCATTACATTTTTGGGACTCGATAAGTGATGGTCGACCTTATTTTTTGTGATTAATATCGAAATTATGAAGTGAAAGTTTTTTTTCTGTTGTTGTAAACCCAATAAAAAATATAAAGTGTCCTAGCAAAAGTATAGTCTGTGGGTGATTTTCTGGTTAATTTGGTATGTATTGTCGTCTTTTTTCTTTTCGATCCATTTCGCACTAGTTTCATAATTAATCAAAGATTCAGCTTGCATCGGTGGTCTGAAGTTTCTTTTTTGTTTAGATCCCGTTACAAGCCAATTTTTGGCTCCACCCTACGGGCAAGCGACGTCGGTTATCGACGACGGAGGTCGGGGCGCTCTCGCCCGATATCCGAGCACATCCTGTGCCTGAGACGTCCATCTCAAAGGCCTGAAGAGAGTACGAGGTAGATGCGGACTCCGCAGCGCAGTGGCTCCGTGATTTCTACGTTACTTCCCACAGTCGTGTTCAGCCGTCCAGGAATTACCGAGTTTTCGCAGCAGGAGTTCTATTTTAAATAGTGCACCTAATTTGTATATTTCTTATCTAAAAATTCTCACGTCAAAAACTCTTTCTAACCTAAGGCCTATCAAGACGCGTTGGATGCTCTTAGTGTTTTTGTGATTAAAATTACTAATAATGCGTATTCGCCTAGCTATAACCGATTGCAATCGATTTTTTTTGTTAGGTAAGTTAAAAATATTTGCATAATACTTTCGATAACATTCTTTTTCTTTCCGCTAAGTTAACCCACGCCATCACTGAAAGGTTCCCAATAATAACTAATATTTAACTTTTTTATATTTTCTAATTAAGTACTTGTTTTCTATCTTTTTCCTTTTAATCAAAATTAAACGTGTTAAGTAGCGGTTTGTGTTTTACTGTGCACTTAATTTTATTTACGCTACAATATGGCGCCCGAATTAAAGTAAGTTTGCATATTAATTATTACTAAAATACCTTTTTTTTTTGTTATCTCGTGTGTGGTTGCTCTTGAGAGCAATCTTTAATTTTCATCTTTCTTGTTGTGAGTTTCAGGTTTTAGAATTGGTCAGATACCCGTATGGAAGTTAAAAGGATTACCTGTCTTGAATGTTTTCCCGATTCATACGACTGGACTACAGAATTGCTAACTAAATTTATGTTCTTTGCTAAATTGTGTGATGTTTGTGAAATTCAATTTTAAAGATTAACTTTGTAACTATACCCAATTTCCAATTCTTTTATTTTCTCCCAAAATATACGTATCTATCCCGAGTTTTATTTTATCCCAGTAGGTAGCGGTAGTTAGTTTCCCGTAGAGTGTGTTTGATGTGTGGATGGTTAGGCATCGTGACCAAAGGTAAGCTTTTTGAATGGTCGTGTGCTAGTGTCTACCTTTTTTATTTTTTAGCCCGACTGTTTGCTTTTCTGCTATTTGCTAGTATCTGTTTTTGTTGGATTCTTAGCCCAGCGGATTCCTTTGACGTTCATTTTGTTGTCTTCTTCCCGTATCGATATTACGGCACGATATCTAACGATTTCCTGCTAAGTCCCGCTCTCTTTCATTTAATCTATTTCTATTTTGTGTTTAAAAATGTCTGAAGAAGGTTCTATCGGTGAGACTCCTTTACACGAAAGTATTATTATTTCTAGACCTCCTCCCATTCCACCTAGGCCCACTCCGGGTACTAGTCGTTCTAACTTACCTTCTCCTATGAAATCCGAGGACTGTCCCGGTTACCTTCTAAAACGATTTTCGCTAAGAAAATGGAACATAAATTATACTGGAGATACCAGTGTTCGAAATTTTTTCACCAGTATCGAAGAAGAGAAGGATTCAGACGACATAACTGACAGATATCTGCTTAAACGCTTCCACGAAGTGTTATCCGGTCGCGCCTTGAATTATTATAGGTCAATCCGTCGACCTGATATGACTTACCCCGAATTAAAAGAAAATTTCTTCAATACATTCGGAGAAATTGATTTAGAGTTTAAAACCGGTCAACAAGTTAGAAATAAAAAACAGAAATCAGATCAACCTGTTTTACATTTTGTGCATCAGATTTCTCAATTGAATGATACATGACGTAAACCAGTCGATAAATCTGAACTATTAGAAATTATCACTCACAACATGCATCCTAGATATTTTCCATGCTTATCGATACATAAATTTACTGACTTAGATGCGCTCATTGACACTGCATCGCATTTTGAAAGTTTTTTGCCCAAATCTACAAAATTAGTTTCAAGTGCAACAAATCAATCACAAATGTGTCCAAAATGCAATAAAACGGGACACCCCTATCGTACTTGCCCTGATTTCCCTGGTATGCTATGTTTTAAATGCCGCACACCTGGTTTTATAACTCGTGATTGCCCAAAATGCAATCCAAAAAAATGTTTAGCCCACCGGCGACACGCATTACTCCGTACAGTGTCACCGGTGATAGCGTCCGATTCGTCTGATAACCGTCCTTTCATCGAGATCATATTGTGTAACCGGGTCGTTAAAGCCCTACTTGACTCTGGTGCACAAATGTCCCTTATTAGTGATTGTTTAACCCAACAACTGGGTATTTCTTTAAAATCAAACGTTCAGTGCCCACGTGTTATTTCCGCTAATAACTCTCCTATTGATATTTTAGGAACTATCTTTCTCCCAGTTAAGTTTAATGGTACGACTTTTGTCCACGAATTTTTAGTAGCACGTTCTATGTCTTCTTCAGTTATTTTAGGTATCGAATTTTGGAATAAGTTCGGTTTGACTTCAGTTTTTAGTCAAGCTTTTAACAAAAATATCAAAGGTAATATGTACCTTCCTCCCGACTCTAATTCCCTACCTCCTGACTCACATACCCTTCCTTCTGACTCTCAATCCCTTCCTCAGATTAATTGCATTAGCGAGGTTCGATACATTTACCCTCGTAACGTTTTATTACCAGACCAAGAGCTAAAGTTACAACGGGTCATTGAGGAATTCGATGTCATTTCATCCGATAAAGTTGGCCTTGGTAAGACTACTTGGCTATCACACAAAATAAACACTACTGGACCACCAATTAGACAACGTTTTTACCCTCTTTCACCTGTTAAGTTAAAGTTGCTCAATGAGGAAATCGATAAGATGCTGGAGATGGGTGTCATTCGTCCCTCACGTTCTCCATGGGCCAGTCCTGTTGTGATGGTTACCAAAAAGGACGGTTCTGTACGTTTTTGCGTTGATAGTAGGAAATTGAATAGCGTTACTACTAGAGATTCTTATCCGCTCCCCCGTATTCACGATATTCTTGACAACCTTCGAGGTGCAAGGTATATAAGTTCTCTTGATTTTAGGAGTGCATTTTGGCAGATTCCTCTCGCTGATGATGAGAGTTGTGAAAGAACCGCTTTCATAGTTCCACAACGAGGTTTATTTGAGTTCGTCAGAATGCCATTTGGTCTCACGAATGCAGCTTCCGAGATGCAGCGCCTTACTGATAAGATCGTCAATTTTGAATTCACTTCGACCAGTGATAATTGCGTCTTCGGTTACGTCGATGATCTAATCATAATATCAAAAGACTTTGATAGTCACCTCTCGCTCCTTAGAAAAGTACTAGAGCGTCTCAAGGAGGCCGGTTTAACTATTAACCTAAAAAAACGCGAGTTCTGTAAAAGCGAATTGAAATATTTGGGTTATATCATTAACGAAAAGGGTTTACAAACTGATCCCAGCAAGCTCGATGCTATTAGGGATTATCCCGTTCCTACTACAGCTAAGTCACTACGTGGTTTTATTGGGTTATGCTCATATTATAGGCGTTTTGTTGATGGTTTTTCTTCTATTATAGCTCCACTCACTGCCCTTATAGGAAAAAAGAAGGGTCGTGACCCTATAAGTTGGGATGATGCCGCCGATCAAGCATTCCTAAAATTAAAGGATGCGCTCATCAATACTCCCGTTATGGCATGTCCAGATTTCTCGAAGCCCTTCATTTTGCAATGTGATGCGTCAGCTGTTGGTCTTGGTTCAGTTCTTTCTCAAAAGTTCGATGGTGTGGAACATCCTATCGCTTATTATTCACGCTTATTCTCAAAAGCAGAACGCAATTATAGTACAACTGAACGTGAACTTTTATCCGTTCTTGATTCCATTAAGCATTTTCGCTGCTATTTAGATGGAATGAAGTTTTCTGTTATAACCGATCATATGGCCTTGAAATGGCTCCTCACACTATGTAATCCCTCAGGGCGTTTGGCGCGATGGGCTACTGTGATTTCCCAATACACGTTTGATATCATTCATCGCAAAGGGTCGCAACACGTCGTTCCAGACGCTTTATCTAGAATGTACGCGAGTCCGGTTACATTCGATCAAGGACCTGACCATACCAATGATAGATGGTATAAAAAGGTGTATTTAGGGGCTCGTGACTCCCCTCAAACGTTTCCAGCTTACGCCATTCGGAACGGTGTTCTGTTAAGACGCATGCCAATCACTAACCCATTGTGCTCTGATCCTTGGCGCGTAGTTTTACCCGTTGAAAAAGTTAAATCCGCTATATGGGAAGCTCATAATAATCTACATCCATACATACATCTAATCCCTACATATACCCCTTATTACACTCCACAAGCAAACACGGTAGAACGTTATAACCAAAGTGTCGTTACTTGTTTGAGCATATTGGTTGGCGAGAACCAAAGGAATTGGGCTAAATTGTTACCCAAGGTCAAACTTTACCTCAATTCATGTATTAATTTAGCCACAGGGTTTACGCAAAACTTTCTCATATTCGGTAGAGAAGTCTGTATGGATTCATCGCGTGCGAATAACCAGACTCTAAGCACTAATTTAGCTGAAAGTCGGGAACAACACGCGAGTAATCTGACTTCGCTCGCCGAGATTTACGCAAAAGTAGCGGACAATCTTTCTTCTGCTTTTCTCCGTAATTCACGAAATTACAATACGAACCGGACGGCTATTACACTTAATGCCGGCGACATTGTATGGAGGCGTAATTTTTCAAAATCGTCAGCTGCTGAATACTTTACAGGAAAGCTTGCTCCTCGTTTCATTAAATGTCGTGTGATCAGAGTCATCTCCATGACTACATATGTCCTACAAGACTGTGATTCTCATCATATTGGACAATATCATATAAAAGACATACTTAAATGAATTAATTTGTTCCATATTCTTAACTTAATCAGCATTACTTATGTTAGGCCATTAGTTTTCAATTAACGACACCTCTTTTATTATTTCGACCCTCATTCCTCCCTGGAGTTAATATTTATTCATAACCATTTCCTCTCATTAGGCGTCGTATTTTTGATTTTGATTTAAGGTCCACCCTCTTCAACTTAACCCTCTCTCTTTAACTTAACCTTCTAACTTATCCCTCTATAACTTAAGCTCTTAAATTCAGTCTTGAGTCGTGTTTGACTTTGAGTCGTGTTTGACTTTGAGTCGTGTTTGACTTTCAGTCGTGTTTGACTTTGAGTCGTGTTTGACTTTGAGTCGTGTTTGACTTTGAGTCGTGTTCGACTTTGAGTCGTGTTTGACTTTGAGTTGTGTTTGACTTTGAGTCGTGTTGGACTTTGAGTCGTGTCTCACTTCGAGTTTTTATCTGACTTCGAGCTTTTGTGTTCGACTTCGAGTTTTTGTTTGACTTCCTTTGAGTTTTCGTCGTATTTTTAAGTTACTTCTTAATCTCAACTCTTATTTGTTTCGTGTTGATTATTGTTCTTTGTTCCTATATATATTTAAGAATATTATTCTAGATCTATCGTTTGTTTTTCTATTCTAATGTAGGTTTAGGAGACGCATCTGAAGCTCGCACTGTTACCGTCTAAACTGGAGGCCGGCTTTCAATTTTATTCAGTATCAGCTGCACCTCGATGTTGTTGATTTGATGTATTTAGTTTAAAGTTAGTTAGGCTAGTTTATTTAATTTGTATATTATGGTTTTCACTCTTGGTTGATGCTATCCCTTTTGTGTTGTCAATCTGTTATTGTGTTTTCAATCTGTTGTTGTGTTTTCAATCTGTTGTGATGTCAATCTGTTATAGCGTTGTCACCCTCTCACTGGGTTGATACATTCACTTGGGTTGATCTCTCACCTTTCTTTTAGGGTTGTCAACCACCTTTCTTTTAGGGTTGTCACTCACCTTTCCTTTAGGGTTGCCACTCACCTTTAGGGTTGCTACTCTCAATTTTTTTTACTGGAAATGGGGTAGTGTAGCGTAAAACCGCTACGGTTAAAACCTCCTCCAATCCTAATGCAAACTTTTCAATAAAACATTTTTTCTTCATAGCTGTTATTCACATTTGAACCAGGAATCGTGAAAAAATCGTCGGTTGTTTGCCTTTCGACGGCGTCATTACATTTTTGGGACTCGATAAGTGATGGTCGACCTTATTTTTTGTGATTAATATCGAAATTATGAAGTGAAAGTTTTTTTTCTGTTGGTGTAAACCCAATAAAAAATATAAAGTGTCCTAGCAAAAGTATAGTCTGTGGGTGATTTTCTGGTTAATTTGGTATGTATTGTCGTCTTTTTTCTTTTCGATCCATTTCGCACTAGTTTCATAATTAATCAAAGATTCAGCTTGCATCGGTGGTCTGAAGTTTCTTTTTTGTTTAGATCCCGTTACAAGCCAATTTTTGGCTCCACCCTACGGGCAAGCGACGTCGGTTATCGACGACGGAGGTCGGGGCGCTCTCGCCCGATATCCGAGCACATCCTGTGCCTGAGACGTCCATCTCAAAGGCCTGAAGAGAGTACGAGGTAGATGCGGACTCCGCAGCGCAGTGGCTCCGTGATTTCTACGTTACTTCCCACAGTCGTGTTCAGCCGTCCAGGAATTACCGAGTTTTCGCAGCAGGAGTTCTATTTTAAATAGTGCACCTAATTTGTATATTTCTTATCTAAAAATTCTCACGTCAAAAACTCTTTCTAACCTAAGGCCTATCAAGACGCGTTGGATGCTCTTAGTGTTTTTGTGATTAAAATTACTAATAATGCGTATTCGCCTAGCTATAACCGATTGCAATCGATTTTTTTTGTTAGGTAAGTTAAAAATATTTGCATAATACTTTCGATAACATTCTTTTTCTTTCCGCTAAGTTAACCCACGCCATCACTGAAAGGTTCCCAATAATAACTAATATTTAACTTTTTTTATATTTTCTAATTAAGTACTTGTTTTCTATCTTTTTCCTTTTAATCAAAATTAAACGTGTTAAGTAGCGGTTTGTGTTTTACTGTGCACTTAATTTTATTTACGCTACAGTAGGTATGCTCTGCTAGCAATAAAACCTAAGTTCTGGTCTTGGACCTTGTTCAAGATTGCAGTTTTTTTTTTCTAATCTGGCATTATAGAAAGAGTTCTATCATTTGAGCATAGTTTGAAAGCTGGAATTGGAAATTTTCGATTTTCCTAGTACTTAGGTACGCTCTGCTAGCAAAGAAACCTAAGTTTTAGACTTGGATCTTCTTCCAGGTTGCAGTTCTCTTACCAATCCGGCATATAAGAAATAGTTCTATCATTTGAGCATAGTTTGGAAGATGGAAATGGACATTTTCTATTTTCCTAGTACTTTAGTATGCTCTACTGGCGCTAAAACGTAAATACTACACTAACGTCTTGTTCTAGATTGCAATTCTTTTACCAGTATGGCATCTGAGTAAGAGTTCTATCATTTGAGCATAGTTTGAAAGATGGAAATAGAAATTTTCGATTTTCCTAGTACTAATTATAGAACTCTTTCTAAAATGGTAGCATTTGGTATGCTCTGCTGGCACTAAAACGTAAATATTTACTAAACTAATGTATTGTTCTAGATTGCAGTTCTTTTGCCAATATGGCATTTTAGAAAGAGTTTGATAATTAGAACAAAGTTTGATAGATTGGAATGGAAATTTTTGTTTTTCTTAGTACTTAGGTATGCTCTGCTGGCAATAAAACCTAAGTTCTGGACTCGGATGTTGTTCTAGACTGTAGTTTTTTTAACAATTTGGCATTTAAGAAAGAAATCTATCATTTGAGCATAGTTTGAAAAATGGAAATGGCAATTTTCAATGTGTCTAATACTTTGGTATTCTGCTAGTATTAAAAAAAACGTCAGAACTATATCTGAAAAGTATCAGGAACTGTAGAACTCGGCTGTATGCATAAATATTGCACATTTATTTTTGATCTGCCAGAAAATGATCTGCTACGGGAAGTTAGCAGAGCATTTTTAACCGACTTCTGAAAAAGGAGGAGGTTCTCAATTCGGATGTTTGTTTGTTTGTTTTTTTTTTTATGTTTGTTCGGGCATAGCTCCGTCGCTTGTCAACCGATTTCATAAATTCTTTTTTTGTTGGAAAGAGTATACTTTCCAAATGGTCCCGTGAAAATTTTATCGAAATCGGACAAGCCGTTTCTGAAAAATCAACAAAAGTCTAAAAAAAATATTTACATTGATGATCTTTTCGTTTACTCCGCATTGTGTTTTTTGTTCGCGCGTTTTTATTTTTTTGTAGTTGTCATTTTGGCTTTTATAACTAGATTAATTACAAATTGACCCACTAAAAAGCGCGAAAATAAAAACTTTTTTACAAAAAAATAAAACCGACTTCCATATCAAAACACTACAAAGCCAAAAATAATTTTAATTTCGGAAGGCGGTGTGAAAAAAAGAAAATACAAAACCAATAACACCGACTAAACAAATTAAAATTATTTTTGGCTTTGTAGTGTTTTGATATGGAAGTCGGTTTTATTTTTTTGCAAAAAAGTTTTTATAACATATGACTTTTTCAGGGTAAAAACGCCAGAACTATTCCTGAAAAGTATCAAGAACTATAGAACTCAGTTACATGCGAAGAAAACTAATTAATTTGTTTTGATCTGCTGGACAATGATCTACTATGTTCACTGACATCTTCACAAAAATATACTAGAGCGAAATAAATTAAAATACTCGCTTTTCAGAGAATCATAAACAAATGGCTTCAAATAAATACTCAAGATATGAGAAGTGTCCCACCAAAAACTAACATCTTATCCAATCTTATAAAACATAGTGTATTACATACTCTTTGAATCTTATCCCTCTCTCGTTTGTTGTCAAAACAAGAGATGTCTAAATTTCTGTTCACAATATAATTTATTTATTCGATCTAAATTATAAATTAAAATACAGTTGATGATTAAATCTAAATTCTTGTGTTTCCACGCAAAATCTGTAGTGTGTTGCGAAATAAAATTATAAGTACGTATAGGTATATAAATTGTACAAAACACATACCCAAGTATGAAAAGTATACAATCCTTATACAAAATATAAGAAGAAACTAAAATATAGCATCAAAAAATCCTTACTCATCTCTGTTGGCTGGTAATGAACTAAATGTAAGTCGATAATCTATATCTATACTAATATCCTAAAGCGGAATATTTTGTTCGTTTGTTTAAACGCGTTTTCTTATTTATGCAAAAAAACACAAACCCTTCGGTTATGTTCGGTTCGGGTTATGTTTTTTCATGATAAAGTTCACGGGAGCGAAATCTCGTGCGACTATAGTCTAGTGATGCCTAGCGGTCGCAACTGCTGAGCAATAGATAAATAGGTCTTAGTAGGCGACATAAACGGTCATATATTTTGATCGCGTTGACTAATTTGTTATTTTCACAGTTGTAAGAGACCGTAGACATGACTTTCTGATAATATACATTCCAGTTCGATATCTCTACCTATTCATGAGAAAAATTGTCTTGATGGACAGATAGACGGACGAACAACAAAATTATCATATAATAACGGTTTAGTTTTTCAGGAGAACGGAACCCTAAAATTGTTTTAAAGCATTGAAGATCCTTGAAATATAATGGAGGCCATACACGTTAGGTTTTGCATAATGGTTTTAGCTGTACATGTATAACCGACAGGCAAGCTCTAGCGTGTATGTGATAAAACTGTACAGTTATCGGTGCATATACATGCAACCGAGCAAATATCAAAATTGATATTTTGTAATCTGTAAATTTCAACTAAGTTATCAAATTTATGTGGAAGAAATGCTTTCTTTTCTATAACCAGCGTTTAGACTATTCAGTGCGATATCTTTTTCTTTTTCTCTTCTGCAAAACAAGTTCTAAGCCAAGTACAGCTATCGCATCGTCGTCGTCCATTATAGCTTGGTAGGTATACACCGTTCACAATACTTAATAGGCGTCCTACACACACCGTCACAAAACTCAACTGAGAGTAATGGCAAAACTGTGCATGCAAACCCTAACGTGTATGTGCAATATGAAACTCGGTTATACCTGTCGGTTATGCATGTACGGTTAAAACCATCATGCAAAACCTTACGTGTATGGCCTCCATAAGACAAAAGTCCGTGATTGTGTATTTCTTTCACTTTCAGTTGCGTCACAGTAACCATATTCACCCGTCCGAAGCTGGGTCGCTCGTTTCTGGCGAAGCTCTGTTTGTCTGTTTGTAAGATCTTTATGGTTGAGTCGGCTGTGAGCATTATGATAGAACCTGTTACAGGAGTAAGCAATGTCCTGGAATATGATATAAGATTTTTTTGAACAGATGGGCGTTCAAACCCAGGCATGCACATTTACTTTGCTTTCTGATGTATTTCTCATTCTTTTAGTTAACATCCAAAGACTCATACAATGTTCCGCATCATATTTTACCCTTACTATGATGAAAATTCTACAAAATTATAATATTAGGATCTCCTAACAAAGGATTTTGTATTTTTTTTTTTTAACATAAGCTAATGTTACAAAATGTACCAATATTCCAAATGTCAGCTTTCTATAGTAAGTTGTTTTAGCCTGTGGTGATAGATAGTACAAACGATTACCGACAAAACAACCAGTAAATGATACAAGGCATAAATATTGTTACGCCATTCGCTTAGCGTAGTACGTCGAGAAACTTCGACAGAAATCTAGAATGTTCGAGACACTAACGCCATCTAGCGGCGAGTAGCAGTACTGTGTATCTCGAATAGATTCTGGAATATTCTTGGCAGTATAAACAATGAGTCGATTTTACAAGAATGTTCTAGAAGTCATAGACCGGATATACCGGATAAATAGATCGCAGAGGAACGCAGAGAGCAGTCTTATTTCAAGATACGACGCGATATAATTCGAAGCTTTTTTTTATAATCTATAATTCGAAGTGAATTTCGGTGCGATTTAAGTGTTAAGTGACAAGTATTGTACTTTGAATAACTGTGTTGATTTTTGTTTCGTATTTATTTAAGTAAAGTGTTAGTTTTGGTTTGATTGGTGTAAATTATTTTTATCCCAAACCCCAGCTCGTACCAATATTATTAGTTTGAGAGATCTTTCTGTTTTCATTCTGTTATGGTGTACAATAAAGAGCATGTACCTAGCATTTCTTTGACTGTGATTATCTAGCTTTATATCATTTCATATCGATTTTTTTCTTAATATTTCAGCAGATAAGAAACTAAAATGTCTAAGCTAAAAGTACCTACGAAGTATGACGCGACAATAGCTGTGCAGAACAAATGGTTACAAATACTGCGTACAGCACAGGATATCGTTGATGCGGATGTTGGGCTACAAGTAAGTGAGTAGCTTACCGTTTCCGGGACATAATCATAAAAAGACTTCTGTCGCTCTGGGTGTAATGGAAGGCAAGGCTGGCTGAAATCCCACCTTGTTCTTTCTACTGCCCTTACGATATGGAGTCACGGTATTTCGTTTGAACATTCCCACAAATCTGGGATGCTATCGTGTATTTTTTCTGGAAGCAATATCATCAAATGACTCCCCCTACGCTGACTGTAGCGGGAGGGAGTTTCAGACTCTTACTGACTACTAAAAAACCCACCCCCGTTGCGTTTCGGGACCGCGGTATCTCATTAGAACATTTTTTGGATCCAAACCTTAAACCTTAGCTCTTGAGATTCCCGTCCCTGCTACTGACTGCTCTTTGAGGCTCGCGAGCAACACGCCGATGACTATAGTTTGCAGTACATCTCTAAAGATGTTCAGTTGTAAAGGCCAATATCCAGCAGGGATAATGTTAGAAGGTGATATGAAGCGTCACTTTGTGAACTGCCTCCAAGCCAAATGTCTCCTTTTATAAATAGGGTATCAGGGTTCTGTCATAAATCTACGTTATTTTCATTGTGCGTACGGCTAAGAGTGGAATTCCCTGCCGGAGTCTGTGTATGCTGATAGCTACTAAGCTACTTCTAAGTAAGCGTGCTTCATCTTTGACCACATCATCATTTACCATCAGGTGAGATGGTGAAATGATGGTTAAATATGTATAAATCACTGTTGAGACCAAAGGCTTAGCGTGCTTTCCGAGCCACGGATTAATCTCGATATGTTTTTTATAGTTCATAAGTGCTTTTTTAAATTGTTGATTTTAAGTTTGTTCTATTATCAACTAGCTATTTTGTAAGCTAATCTGTGGATAACGTCTTTAGTAGTGTATGTATTTGTTACTTTTTAGGGTTCCGTAGCCGAATGGCAAAAAACGGAACCCATATAGTTTCGATAATTATGTCTGTCCGTTGTCTGTCTGTCTGTCTGTCCGTCCGTCCGTCCGTCCGTCCGTATGTCACAGCCATTTTATTCCGAAACTATTAAGACTATACATGTGAAACTTAGTAGGTAGATGTATTTTGAAATTGGTTTGAACGAAATCATGTCAGCAGTTTTTGAGATACAGCATATTTTCTAAAACCGCAAATATAACTTTGTAATTCATACAAACACTATGAAAAACAAAGTTATTTGGCGTAGTTACTGCGGTAACTTTCATGGGCGGGTCTAACTCACCCTTGGCCATTTTTTTATTATTGATCTTTATGTTGTGTCAACTATTTAATATACTGCTGTTTGTTGTCCCTATTAAAATAAAATAAAATAAAAATATGTTAAAATGGTCATCGATACACGGACCGACCACTTCTCAACATATCCATATTTTTATAACTATTGTGCTTATTCTTACAGCAAGTATCAACTCGCAATGGGCTCGCGTGGTGTAGTACAGCCCATTCCCTCTCACAGAAAGCAGGCCTGTGTCCTAGCATTGAGAACGTTATAGACTGTTTAACCTCCCAAGGACCGCCATTATTTACGTCAACCATCCGTCAAGCACCGCGGGCGGGCTCTTATCGTAAGCGTAATCTGACCCCGGTCACAAACGATTTTAAGACTTATCGTTTTAAATCGGTCGGGGTTTGGTGGCACAAATTTGTGCCAGCGGGGCTCAACTAATACTTTTTTACTGGCACGTTTTTGTGCCGCTGGGGCTCTAGAGGTTAATTTATGTTACAGCAAGCAGCGGCCAGGGGAATGCGCCTTAAATCCCGTGCCCTACCTCCCGAGGTGGTCGGCATGAACTATGCCAGGTACTGTAACCTCGTCAATCAGATGTATGACGCATACCTGAACAATGTACACCTGCAGAGGGCGCCGTATATTCTGGAAATTATCGCTGTTATTATGAAAAGGTTTGTATGTTGTTGTCTAGCATTTAAGTCTAGCTCTCTCACCGCCACCCGTATATAGGATTTTTCTGTGCAGCAGGCCGTGCGGGCTGCCGGCGGCCGCAACTGTGCCTACCTGTGCAGGCCGCGGTGAAAAATCTATAATGTTACGAGCTGGGGTCCGGGATAGAAATAATTTACACCAATTAAACCAAACTTAACACTTTACTTAAATAAACACAAAACAAAAATCAACA
Source organism: Tholera decimalis (assembly GCA_943138885.2). Classification (NCBI taxonomy): domain Eukaryota; kingdom Metazoa; phylum Arthropoda; class Insecta; order Lepidoptera; family Noctuidae; genus Tholera; species Tholera decimalis. The sequence goes on from OW964576.2 coordinate 10,702,135, forward strand.
CAGTTGTTCACAGTACAATACTTGTCACTTAACACTTAAATCGCACTGAGATTCACTTGTATAGCTTCTATTATATCGCCTCGGATTTTCAAATAAAACTGACTGTCCGCGTTCCTTTGCGATCTATTTATACCCCGGTCTATGAATTCTAGAACATTCTTGTAAAATCGACTCACTGCCTATACTGGCAAGAAAAATCCAGAAGCTACTTGAGATACATAGTACTGCTACTCGTCTCGACTCGATATACTCAATACTGCTACTCGCCGCTAGATGGCGTTAGTGTCTCGAACATTCTAGATTTCTGTTGAAGTTTCTCGACGTACTTCACTAAGCGACTGGCGTAACAATAATGAGTTGAGCAGGCCGTACGGGCGGCTGGCGGGCTCACTGTTTGTTTTTACTAGCAGGCAATGCGGTCCGCTACGACCTCACAATTTCATATTAATTTTGTAGTGCCTGGCCTTTATTATTTAAGTAATAACGTAAATTTTGTTAGATTTTGGCGCTAAAGGTGCGGGGCGCTGGCGGCCCATACGGCTTGCTGATCTCGCTCAGTGCAACATTAGGTGGCGTGCCTTAGGATTTCGCCACACTTGGCGGAAATTCCGACGCCGAACTTCCGTTGCGGTAAATCCGTTATACATTGCAGCCACATTGAATATTCCGTGGCAGAGTATCAGTCGACTTATACGGTGTGGTCATAATGGATCCGGTAGACGTAATAGCTATTTATGAAGCCTTAAAACAAGAAAGAAGAAGATAATATTGGATTCTTCCCATAAATACTCTTCGATTAGCAATTGGGCAATTTCATACCTTGTATATGCAACTAAAACTGTATCCAGTTAAAGCATTCTAATATTTTTGAATATCAATACAATCGTTTGATGTGTTGCTGAATTTAACGAAGGACTTCATAACCAAGCAAGATACAAAACTTAGAACGGCTATATCTCCCGAAGAAAGGCTGACTGTTACATTAAGGTAAGACATCCTGTGCGTGAGCCGTCACCGCGAGTTATCCGCCGAATGTGGCGCGATACAATATAATACCTGGAAATCGATCTTGCCCATCTTACGCCGACGGAAGATCGGTGCGCGGAGGATGGAACAGACGCAGAGTGCGAGCGGTCCGCCACGGAACTACCGATCTTCCGCGTAGTGTGTCCGTTATTAGTCATTTATATGCAATCACGTGTATTGGCGTTCCGACGCGGAGATCCGCGACGGAATTTCCGCAAAGTGTGGCGAAGGCCTTACTCGAAAATATACGTCCCACCGGTGGACCGTATGGCGGTGAGACTGCTAGTTAACATTATCTGCCGAGTCCTTTTCAAAATATGTTGGGATCGGCTACCAGTATAACCTGATGCAACTGGGTATTAGTGTTTTACATGGAGGGGCCACCTTCACGACCCAGACGCTGGGTAACAAGATACCTGATATATTTGGCCCATCATCAGTAAGATTTTACACGTAATTTTTCGAAAATATGTTGGGATCGGCTACCAGTATAACCTGATGCAACTGGGTATTAGTGTTTTACATGGAGGGGCCACCTTCACGACCCAGACGCTGGGTAACAAGATACCTGATATATTTGGCCCATCATCACTAAGATTTTACACGTAATTTTTCGAAAATATGTTGGGATCGGCTACCAGTATAACCTGATGCAACTGGGTATTAGTATTTTACATGGAGGGGCCACCTTCACGACCCAGACGCTGGTTAACAAGATACCTGATATATTTGGCCCATCATCAGTAAGATTTTACATGTAATTTTTCGAAAATATGTTGGGATCGGCTACCAGTATAACCTGATGCAACTGGGTATTAGTATTTTACATGGAGGGGCCACCTTCACGACCCAGACACTGGGTAACAAGATAACTGATATATTTGGCCCATCGTCAGTAAGATTTTACACGTAATTTTTGCCTTTTCAAATCAATGTAAAATTACAAAGACCAAACGGTTCAGTTTCTGAAGTGGAGGCTACTGACGTCAGGAACTTATTTCAAGTCACTGTAACGTCATCATTTTTAAAAACTGCCAAGAGTAAAAATTAGTGTCCTATATTTTTTGGTAATTTAATTGATGGTCAAAATATGCATAATATTTAAAAAAATTACCCTAGTTATAGTTCGTAGGTATATTTTGGTATAGATGTTGCTACATTTGCTTGAAAATAAGCCTTTTTCATTTTATTATATTCTAGCCTACATCACTTTTCTTTGCTTGCAGGCTTTATGAGCTGCGGAATGAACTAGTCCATATCATAGTGAACGACTACATCTACGTAGATTCTGCGCTACAGCAGCTTCATATGACACCTTTAGATATTGAGGTATATTAACAAATTCTATTAACTGTGGCCGCGACTACTTTCGCATGGGAGCCTTTTTTCGCGTAAATTCTGATCCCCGTGGTATTATATTAAGTATTAAGTAAGTACATGTTGCACTACAAATTCCTCATCTTCCAGTGAAAGTCTTGTAGCGCTTTGTAGGGTGTTTAAGTAAAACTCCAGATGAATATAGAACTGTATCGAACGGTGTACTGAATAGCAGTCTTTATTAGGTTCGCTTTATAGCCTAACGTTATGGCGCCAAATATTCCTAAAAAGCATCTAGCCAATAAGACTACAGGATTTCATTCTTAGGTTCCACATTCCGTCCGTAGGGGTCGCGTCGATCGCAGCGCCGCGCCCCGCCTCGGGCTGATGGTGGCCGGCGAGCGGCGGCCGGCGGCGCTTTGTTTAGTATGCGCGCGCGCTCGCAGCGTGCAGATGTATGTGTTCCAGGTGCGGAAGCTACAGTACTCCCCCTCAAGAGAAGCGTACGTTTTTCTTAACCAGTCTTCCGCTTCTCGTAAGATAGGGTTGATTTGCAGGTACAGTGGTAGTGGTTGAACCATGGTGAGCTGCAGATGTATGGGAGTGTGCCGGCGACGCCTGGGTATTTTCATGGCTTGTCTCTGTTTCGCTCACAATGTAGGCAGGTTTAAGTCGATCCAGTGACACAACTGTAGTACGTAAAGGTAACTGGATTTTATAGTACTTTCCATTGCGCTTTAGTACTTCATAAGGACCATCGTACGGTGGTGTGAGGGGCGCTCTGGTGGTATCGTTTCGAACGAAAACATGTTTGCACGTTGATAAGTTCTTGTAAACAAATGGCTTGTCAGCTGATTGTGAGCGGTGCGGGGCCGGCGTGAGTGATGTCATCGTGCGAGTGAGACGGCGTACTAGCTCGGCGTCGTCGATTTTTGCATCTTGTGGTTCAAAGAAATCAGATGGCACGTGAAGTGTGGTACCATACGTCATGTGAGCTGGGCTTAGGTTGTTGTCTTGTCGCAGAACAGTGCGTAAACCTAATAATATTGTGCTTAGCTCCTCTGTCCCTGTCGTTGTTACCCCGCGAGCCATTAGCGCTGCCTTCATCGTTCTGTGCCATCGTTCAACTTGGCCGTTTGACTGTGGGTGGTACGCCGTAGTACGTATTCTGTTTATTCCCATCCTCTTCATGAGTGCGTTGAACAGTGTAGATTTGAACTGGCGTCCTTGATCTGTTGTAATGCGTAGCGGGCGGGCGGTTTCATATAGCACCTGCGCGATGACGTCCGCTGTGATGTCATGAACCGGTATTGCTTCGGGCCATCTGGTACATCGGTCAATAATAGTGACGCAGTAGCGATATTCATTAGACAAACGCAGCGGGCCAACGATGTCCATGTGAATATGTTCGAAGCGTTGTGACGGCGGGAACTGTACTAACGGCGTGTTTACGTGTCGATGTACTTTCGCTCGCTGGCAACTTATGCATGCTCGTGTCCACTGTGCTACTTCCTTATTAATAGATGGCCAGAAGAATTTTCTTGACACCAGTTCTCTTGTACTGCGTACGCCTGGGTGACATAACTCATGTTGCGCTTTGAAAGCTGCGTAACGTTCTCTCACAGGTACATATGGTCGCAGTACCGAAGTTGAACACTCACACGTGATTGGCCGGTTAATTCCGGGTATAGTTATTTCTTTGAACATTAAGTTTTCTTGTTTTCTACGTTTCTTGAGTTCTTGGTCTTGCTGTTGATCCATGCTTAGCCGATTATAATCGATAGTTGATGGACAAATAATCTCTTCGAGTCTTGATAAAGCGTCGGCGACTGTATTTTCTTCCCCTTTTATGTACTTTATGCTAGTACAAAACTGACTTATAAAATGCAGTTGTCTTTCGCGTCTCGGTGTGTCGGAGGTACTTGCGGTTCTTGTGAGGGCATAAGTAAGAGGTTTGTGGTCTGTATAGATGATGACGTCACAGCCCTCTATTAATCGGCGAAAGTGTTTAACAGCTGTATACATCGCTAATAGTTCGCGATCGTATACACTGTACCGGCGTTGTGTTTCACTCATAGCCTTCGAATAGAATGCTAGTGGTTTCCAAACATTGTCCACGTTTTGCTGAAGAACAGCACCAAGTCTGTGATCTGAAGCATCTGTCATGATGGCAAGGGTACTTCCTTGAACTGGATGTGTGAGTATGGTGGCCTCTGCGATGCTTTGGCGGCATTTCTCAAAGGCTTGCTCTGCGTCCGTTGTCCACTGGATAGGCGTGTTGTCGTTGCGTTTTCTATTATGTAGGTATTTGTTAAGTTCGCACTGGAGTTCTGCTTGTCGTGGGAGACAATCTCGGTAGAAGTTGATCATCCCCAGGAAACGTCGAAGTTGGAGAATAGTTTCTGGTTTCGGGTAGGTAGATATAACTTTAAGTCGTTCCACTGTTGATTTTATACCCGTCGCCGATACTACATAGCCAAGAAAATCTATTGTTTCTTTACCAAACTCGCACTTTTCTATGTTTAGTGTCAGACCGTAGTTATCTAACCGCTGTAGAACTTGATGAAGAAGTTGTTTGTGTTTTGTTTCGTCTTCTTCACACAGGAGAATATCGTCGATAAAAGAGAAACAACCATCTATGCCTCTCAGCACTTCGTGCATGAATCTTTGAAATGTCTGACTTCCGTTTCTTAGACCAAAGGTCATGCAGTTGAATTCATACATTCCAAACGGTGTTGTGATCACCGTTTTCTGCGCGTCGTCCTTTGCAATTGGAATCCAGTAGTACGCCATTTTTAAATCATGTTTGGAGAATACCTTCTTGTTATGTAGCTAGTACGTGAAATCTTGAATGCGAGGTACGGGATAGCAGTCGGGTTGAGTGACCGCATTCAGACGTCTGTAGTCCCCACACACGCGTAATCTACCGTCTTTTTTCTTCACAACATGTAGGGGGCTGGCCCATGGGCTTTTTGATGGTTTGCAGATTCCCATTTCTAACATGCGGTCAAACTCTTCTTTGGCTGCCTTGTACTTGTCCGGGGGCAGCGGGCGGGGGCGAGCGTAGAGTGGGGGGCCGGTCGTTTCAATGTGGTGGACAACGTCATGTTTCGGTGGCTCTTTCAACGACATTGGCCGTAGGACATTAGGATATTGCTTCAAAATATCGTAGTATCGTTGGTCGTTGCTTATAATGTGAACTGATTCTGTGTTCGTAGAAACTTCTAATGCGTCGATAGATGGTTCGGTCATCTTGTCAATTAACTTTTTCTTGTCCAGGTCTACCAGCAGTTTAAAGTGACGAAGAAAATCAGCTCCCAGTATGGAGGTTTTGACGTCTGCAACGATGAATGACCAAACAAAGTTTCTTCGTAATCCAAAGTTTAGTCTGATAGTTTTCTGGCCGTAGGTCTTGATTGGCGTATTGTTCGCGGCGTATAAACTGTAGGCACTTGGAGTTTTGTTATTTCTATGATTGGCGGCCAACACGGAGATATCTGCGCCTGTGTCCACGAGGAAACGTTCGTGAGTGTTACGGTCGTGTACACAAAGGCGATTACTGGTGTTCGGGACACCGACGTCCGCCACAGTCGGTGTCGACTTTAGTTTTCCGACGGCTTGTTTCTTCTACAGCAGGGTGATTCACAGCGCTTCGCTTTGTCTCCGAAGCGGTAGTGGTAGCGGCATTCCCAGTTGGGGTCTCCCGGTTTCAGTGCCGATCCACGATGCGTTGACTGCGAGCGTGAACGGGAACGAGCCCGAGGATTGTACGTGCGGCGACGGTGTCTGTGGAATGGCTGACCTCGACGTAGCTCGGCGATCTCTAGAGTGAGTTTCTCCACTTGCTTCGCCAGCGTTTCTAGCTGTGCCATGGGTTCCGTAGACGACGAGGATGATGCTGGTACTGTGACTGCGGCAACGCTGGGACTCTCTGTGTACTCCACCATCTTATCTGCCATCGCAGCCAAGGTGTCTAACGATGATTCCTTGTTGACTGACAGAACGACTCGAACTTGTGTGGGTAGGTGATTTAACCATTCTATTTTTAGACCCTCTTCGGTAATCATACCGCTCGCGAGTTCTCGCATCTTTCTTAGCAGCTGGGAAGGCTTTTGATCTCCCAACTCTAGTCCGCTGATAAGCTTCTGGAAATTCTTGACGTCTGATTTATAGAGGATTTGGATTTGGGGATTTGGAGTAGGCGTTGTTTCACTTTTTCATATTTTCCAGTTGCGGGTGGATTGTAAAGAATATCGGTCAAGTGTTGTAAGTCAACCGTTTGTAGTTGTTGCAGAAGATACCGGAACTTCTGGTCATCTGAAGTCTTCAATGGGTCAATCACAGCTTCAAATTGGATGAACCAGGCACGGGGTATTTCTCTCCAAAAAGGTAAAAGCCTCGACTGCACGGACACTGCGCTCACGTCGTAATTCATCTCGGCCTGGATTCTTGGCTGTTGTTCTTCAGACATGGTCACTTGCTCCACACAATAAGATCTCCTTACTAGTGTTCCGTTTTTTAAAACGCGGGGTTACCAATGTAGCGCTTTGTAGGGTGTTTAAGTAAAACTCCAGATGAATATAGAACTGTATCGAACGGTGTACTAAATAGCAGTCTTTATTAGGTTCGCTTTATAGCCTAACGTTTTGGCGCCAAATATTCCTAAAAAGCATCTAGCCAATAAGACTACAGGATTTCATTCTTAGGTTCCACATTCCGTCCGTAGGGGTCACGTCGATCGCAGCGCCGCGCCCCGCCTCGGGCTGATGGTGGCCGGCGAGCGGCGGCCGGCGGCGCTTAGTTTAGTATGCGCGCGCGCTCGCAGCGTGCAGATTTATGTGTTCCAGGTGCGGAAGCTACAGTCTCATTAACATGAGTTCAGTCGTTCCAAAGATTAGCCCAGACATTTTTTATGTTTTAGGCAGTTGTCCCACCGCCGTCGATGAACGAGAAACGAGTATAGCTAGAAACTCAAACGAGTGGCGAGCAGCAAGAAGCGAGCGTGTAGTTCCGATATTTTTGTCGCTGGGCTATAAGCGAGTGTGCGAGTGTGACGGGCAATTACTCGCGCCATTCTCTCGCAGCGACGACTACACAAATGCTATCGTAAAATACGTCTGAACTAGATAACGATGAGACTTCAAATGATTGTTCGATATCTATAACAAATAACAATACGTGTATTTTCAAAGCCACACTGTAGAGAAATAACCGCTAGTTGGTGTCTGGGCGTCAGTTCTGACGGCCAAGCCAGCATCGCTGAGCGAGTATTATCTTTGATTGCTCTTGTCGCTTAGCGACAAAACTAGTGAAGCGAGTTGTCTCAGGCAGTGTGAACAGTCAGAGAGCAACTATTAATATGCATTTTTTTATTGATAATTGGCTCGCATTTGACCATCATCTCACCTGATGGTAAGTGATGATGCGGTCAAAGATGGAGCACGCTTACCTAAAAGTAACCTATTCACTCATGACTTAAAGACCCCTAGGTTATAGCTATCGGGAAACACAAACTCAGGCAGGGAATTCCACACGTTTTACACGGAATTTATTTTATTGTGCGTTTCTTGAGCGGGAAAATCACCGATAGTAACTCGTTTTCTCGCCGGCAGTCAGACGACTGTCTTAGTATCGTAAACTGTACTTCGTATAAAACTTTGAAATCACAGATAAACAATTCAATTTGATTAATAAGTATGTATAGATGCAGTGGTAGCCCAGTTGTTAAAGGGTGACTTGTGAGTTGCAGGTGGTGGGGGCTTTGTGTAATTTATATCACAACAACTGCTCTCAAATTGGTGAAGGAATACATCGTGAGGAAACCTAGGGGTAAAAATTCGAAGAACCCATAGACTTCTATGGGTTCTTCGAATTTTTACCCTAAATCTATCTCCTTTAGTTTTGTCAATCCAAAGGTTGCCTGTAAGACATCGCCCTGTGTGATAAGACCGCCCATTATACACTAGTTTTAATTTTTGTATGCAATGAAATATTGTAAGATGTACAATAAAGTATACAGTATGTTAACTAACAGAGGGCGTTCCCGTCCCACAATAGTATAAGCACATCAATTAGATCACCGCACACGCGGCCCGTCATTCATAAATAAATTGCAATGTTGCCGTCCTTCAAGTACGTGTGTACAGAGTGTTTCTTTTAAGTATCAATTTAACATTTTTAGTGAACATTTTAATATTAAAAAAAAAAAAAAAAGATTTTGTTTTCGAATAGTAATAATTTTTTTAGCATGTATGGATGCTATACTATTGCGGGTTAACGGGAACGTCCTGTGTTAGTTAACATACTGTATAATAAATAAGATATGTAACATCTACCTACCCCTCTTTTCCCCAAAAGTCCAGGCGCCTTTTTAAGATTTCTTCCAGATAGCAAAAAGGTTGTTATATTAGGGGTTTAAATAATTGTCTGTCAGTTTGAGTACTAACGTATGCGGCCTATCCAAATGCCCTTACTTAGGTATTGTTCGTCAAATCGCTGAGCTCCTTAAAGGTTCTACATTGAGCTACACGATACCTGAAAAATGTGCTTTTATCCTCAAAAGAGCACCCCAGACATGGTTCTCATATGATTTGATTAGTAAGAATTGCATGGACTTAAAAAATGATTTTGATCTATGAGTTTGTTTCGGGGTTTCTCCTCTGGGAAGTCAACTAGGAAACACTGGCATCATTAGTTTTAAAGTTACGAAAAAAAATCTTTGCAAACTAAATATCATCAATCAATCAATGTATTTATTTGTGTACACATTGATTGATTGATTGATCATGTATCTTAAAGGTCAATACTTGCGACTGTTTGAAACAATAATTTTCTCTGTAACTCATATAACTTAAAAAGCTCACACATGTACCATTTCATGCGAAAGTATGTTTGTTTGTTTGTCCTTTTTTTCACGTAAAAACAGAGCAACTGATATGTGATTGTTAGGTGTGCATATGGTTCAAGGTCTGGAGAATGACATGGCCTACTTTACTCTCGCTGTAAAAATACCTTTTCACGCGAGATGAACCTCGTGCATAAACTAGTATAAAATATACTAAAATTACAACAAAAATAAATATACTGTTTAACTCAGGCTCGCGTTAAATTACTTTTTTTTTATTGATAATAGGCTCGCGTTTGACCACCATCTCACCTGATGGTAAGTGATGATGTGGTTGATCTTCAAGCACGCTTGCCTAGAAGTAACCCATGCAGTCTTGCCACCACCTCACCTGATGGTAAGTGATGATGTGGTTGATCTTGAAGCACGCTTGCCTAGAAATAACCCATGCAGTCTTGACTTTAAGCCCCAAGTTATAGCTATCAGGAAACACAGACTCCGGCAAGGAATTCCACTCCTTAGCTAAGTATAATTACTTTTCTTGTTTCAGATAATAGTCCCATACCATTTCCCTATGGAGTCGCGAAGTGACACTGTGGAGAAGGTTCTTCAACAGATGTGGGCAGATGCCTTGAAGAGAAAGAAAAGGAAGGAAAGACCAGTAAAGGTAAGTTGTATGGACTTGTCAACAATTATAAATAAATTCTTTAGGCAGTTTTTTTTAATCTATACTAATATTATAAAGCGGAAAAGTTTGTTTGTTTGCTTGAACGCGCTAATCTTCGAAAGTACTGGGTGGATTTGGATGCAATTTGGTATGGAAGTAGCTTGAAGCTTGAGGAAGGTTATAGGCTACTTTTTACGCGACTGTTAAAAAGTAGAGTTATTTTTTTACCGTGATAGAATCCACGGGAGCGAAGCACCGCGTGAGCACTAGTATAAAAATATAACTAGCATTGTGGGTAGAATTTACATTACTAGCAATCTGGTTAACCCCTCCAACTAAGCTAAATATGCTTGTGTCTGGAGTGGGTTCACGGTAATAATGTAATGGGTGGGGTTCGAACCCGTGACTTCTCGATCAAAAGTCCGACACGTTAGTCATTAGGGTATTGGCGGTTCCCGTCTTCTAACATACAATTTCGATTTTCTTGTTATCTTTCATTTTTATGAGTTGTATTATTTTTGGATCCATATCCAAACTTATCAACATATCTAGTGTTTCAAGCTATCTGTGGATACAGTCGAGAGTAAAAATGGTTAGTCGAAATATATTAATTATAACGCAATTCAATGAGGTTCAAAAGTCTATTCTCTATCAAAGTCTAAAATAGTAGTAGTTGTCCAACTGCAGGCGACTAAACGACTAACTATCGGCGATTTACTCGCTCAAGAAACGCACAATGAAATATACATTCCGTGTAAACGAAAGAGATGGATATATTAACACGTTCGCTGACAGTGAGCACTTACCCTGACACCACATTACGACGTAAAATTTCCACCACGTACTCTTAATAATAAGTGGCCCGTCCCTCGACGTACTGTCATAACGCACTATTTTAATTTCCCGCCTAACGACGTACTGTCAGCGAACGTGTTAATAGTTGCTCACTGACTGTTCACACTGCCGGCGACTACTCACTTCACTAATTTTGTCGCTGAGCGACAAGAGCTGTCAAATAATACTCGCTCAGCGATCACTTGGCGGTCAGAACTCACGCTGAGAGACGAATCATATGATAGCTGAATGGTGGATGGCAAGAATGGTGTAAATTTTACTTGGACAGGTACAGGTAGGTCCGAGGCACGGAGGATTCCCTATGCACGGACCAACCTCGGGAACCGTTGCTTAACATTGAATGAATAGCTCAGCTGTTTTTATTTAACCAAGCTTTTAATTTTTCTGTCACCGACTATTCTCGATTATAACATAAATTAATTGTTTTTTTTTTTCGTAGATATGTAATAGACTTTACGTCCTATTTTCATGGTTTCATACCAATCAAATATTTTTTTTTATATATTTTTTTTTATATTTCTAATTTTCTATTGTTTGTTGTTGTGTGTTTATCACCGAATAAATATAAAAAATCTAAATATTTTATTTATTTATGGACTTAAAAAAAAAATTGTTCCCTACTGTGACCCCAGTGTAAACAAAACAGTGTAACTTTGTTTCATCGTGATAGATCATTTATTTTAAAAGTTACACCGTTTTGTTTACACGGGGATCACAGTAGCGAACAAATTAAAAAAAAAAAATCCATAAAAAATAATATTTAATTTTTATTATTATTATTTTTTTATTATTTTTTTATATTTTTACCGTCGATAAAATTAAGTAAAGATTCCCTCATTTTGATTTGTGCACATTATAAAGACTCATACTGTATAAGATGTAGGTACTCATTACTTAGTTTACTCTCATTCTCTAGTTACTGAAGCGATAGTCTCTGCGGTGATATCTCGGTTGGATTTAAGCGCTTTTTACCAGAATTATAATCTATAGGTATTATTCTGTTAAATTTTATTTGTTGCCAGTCGAAACCACTGGTGTTGAGAGTCGGCGGCTCCACTTCTGCCCAAGAAGTCGTTGCTGAAGAAGAGGAAGAGGATAGTGCGTCTCCTCGTGAGTCTTTTTCTCTTCTATTCTCTTCTATAATGAAACTTTAAAAACTGTTATTAAAATTGTAATTTCATACGCTTTTTATTCTGAAAAATGGAAAGTGGAATTCCCTGCCGGAGTCTGTGTTTCCCGACAGCTACAACCTAGGAGTATTTAAGGGCTCCCACACAAAACTGCGATGCGATGCGATGCAAATTCGCATCGCAGGAACTTGCGATGCGAATTTCTGCGATACGATTTAGTGCGGCAAACCGTTTGGTAGGGCGACCATTCCTTCAAGTGTAGTCAGCCGTACTGGACGTGTTTTTAGGAGGCGTAAGATGGATCGCAAAAAGATTATTGCACTGCTGTTATTGTTAAATAGATAGAAAAAGAAGATTCTGGCTTCATCCGTTTATTACGATTATGAACTCTGATGGGAACTCACACTTGTGTCCCAAAGGACGGGACACTCCTCAATTAAAGATATTAAAAAATCTATATCATATTCCGTCATTTTTTTATAAAGAAAGCAGGCGGCGCAGGCGCCACGCGTCTTTCTCTAAAGCTGTCTCAGAGCGGACTAAAATGGCGTCACCAAGGATGACATAATATCGCAGAAATGTGCGATGCGAAGCAGATCGGAAATTCTTGCGGTGCATTCGTGTGAATTGGCAGATATTTGCGATGCGATGCGATCGCGGTTTTGTGTGGGAGCCCTTAGTCCAGAGTGAATAGGTTACTTTTAGGTAAGCATGCTCCATCTTCGATCACATCATCACTTACCATCAGGTGAGATAGTGGTCAAACGCGTAACTATTTACAATAAAAAAATCTATAGGTTCTTAATTTGATTGCGATTCGATCTTATGATGTGAGAGGCAGGTGTCCGCAACTCAATGACCAAGTACATATTTTGCGTACGGATAATAATAAGAGTCCTCCAACCCGATTTCGACCACGTCGGCCAATTTCATAATTGATTGGCCAACTGCTCAGGAGATATTATAGTGCACAAGTACCTGCAGGTATAGGTGCACTCTCTGTTCCTTTACTCTCATTGCCCGATGGGACCACAATCCGACATGACCGGAGAGAGATCAGGCACAGGACCATCGGTTTAACGTGTTTTCGAGGCACGGAGCTATCACACCATCGACTTCCAAACTCCAGGCTACTACTGAGAAATTTCTAACAGGAAAACCCAATAGAACTTGTTGCCCGACGATATGTATACATACCTGTATCGCCCGATCCATCTCAGCTCCTTCCGAAAGATGAGTAACGACCTGTTTTTAACATGCTTTTATTAGGTCGACCTGTATGTAACTAACTATGTAATGGAATCTAAGGTAACTAATTTAACAATCTTCCAAGGGTCGTAGCGTAATGAAAATTGGCAGCTGTATGTAGTTCTAATGACAATACAATAATATGGTAATGTCAAACTGATCTGATGATGGAGCCGGAAGATATGAACTGGAACTTCAAGATGGAAAATCGTATCATATCTGTTTTGGATTTCTTAGAAAATTCCTGTAATGGACTTTGACCACGATTAGGTTTCAAGGTCTGATGATGAAGCCGGAAGATAGGCACTGGCATTCCATGATGGAATATCGTATCATAGTCGTGTTTGCACTTGTGAGAAAGGCCACGAATGATGTGCATACCTGTTAGTGATATATTTGCACTGAATCTGAAACCTTAGTCTGCTTGTATTATATTGCGTTTGTAAATATATCGTTGGTGTGCCTTGCATAAATAAATAAGTAATGGACTTTGTACACGATCTTTTTTGTTTTTACGTGCATTTATAAAAGCGTGTTTTTCTAGTGATTTTTAAACTATTAATATTATGTATAGCTTCTCCTTATTTTATCTCAGGAAATTCTGAACACATAAAATTACTAGTTCGCCATCTGGGGGTACCCGCTATTGATTTTAAAATAATGTAACTTAGCTAAATAGTTCATATGGCCTATCTGAAATCTGAAATAAAATGAATGTTGAGTTTGAAATAAACTTTATTGTGTTATACCAATTTTCTTTCTTTTCCAGCGGCCAGTATGCATACTTTAATTGCAGAAGAGTACATACAGTCTGTTTTAATTCAGAAGCATGAGAGATACAGGTAATTAAAAAAAAAAACGGCCAAAAGCGAGTTGGACTTGCACACCGAGGGTTCTGACTTCCGTACAAGCATAAACTCCTTCAAAGTAGTGACAGTGAGGACTTTACGAAATGTACCCTACATTTCGTAAAGTCCTTTTTTTGTGTACCCTTCATTACTTTTGCGGGTGGGAAAGTCATTGAATGACTTCTCTCGCTCTGGGTGGAGCGGAAGGGAGAGTCAGACTTCGACTTACTGAAATCCCACTCTGTTCCTTCAGCTGGCCTTGTTTTCCGTGGGCACGGTATCTTGTTAGAACATTCCCGTAACCCAGATAGACAATAGCCCCATCACTAGTGCTGACGACTCTTTGAGGCGCGCGTCGAACACGATACTCCTTCAACCCGGGCCTGGTCCTTACCGGACGGTGAACTACCCCTGCTTGCCATCCACAAACCCGCGTCTACGGTGCCCGGGTTTCGGCTCGTGATCCCCGACGCCCGGGGCGTCTCCCGCGGCGTTCGTACCGGATATACAAACCTGCCATTTTCAACTACGTTGTGGTCTTTTCCAGTCTAACTGAATTCAGCTGAGCACCTGTGTTCTATATGGAGTGACTACCCTATACAGTATGTTAGTTGAAACGAGGGACATATTCAAACCTACAATAGTGTATGCTTCCATGATACTAATAAAAATATGAACAAAAAAAAAACACTGATAAATAACAGACAAAACCATACCAAATGTCCTCGGAGGACTCCCGCGGGGGCGGAGTTTACACACGAGCTTCCTTTTTGGCAGGATCGGGCCGTATTTTGCCACGTAATTACACGTAAGTACATGATAAATTTATTATATTGGACAATTACGTCAAAAATTTAGATTAGGTTTTTAACATATTTGGGACGAGAATCGAATAATGAATACCCTCCCTCAATAAGTCCCTCGTTTAAATTAACACACTGTATATACCTTGTTAAGACTAGTATCAGATTTACTGGCTTCTGACTGGCCGTAACGACTGTCAAAGATGTACGTGGTCAGCTGGGACCAACGACTTAATATGCTTTCCGTGGAATATTGAGTTACATTATGTATATTGTCACCCATTCACGCATAGACGTCGACAAGCGTTGCTTAACACGTTCGCTGACAGTACGTCGTTAGGCGGGAAATTAAAATAGTGCGTTATGCCAGTACGTCGAGGGACGGGCCACTTATTTTTAAGAGTACGACGTGGAAAATTCTACTGTCGTAATGTGGTGTCAGGGTAAGTCCTCAATGTCAACGAACGTGTTAAACTCGGAGATCGCACCACGCAGCTGTTGTTTTTAGCCACGAGCTCTGCTGAATTTTTTTAGCTGTTTTTTTTTTTCAAATTTCCAGGCAATGGCGTATGTCGGACGTTCGAGAAAAAGGTTTGAAACGCAAACAGTTTCGCTTAGTATCAGTTGAGCCATCTCCTATCGAAGTCAGGACGAAGGCTGCGCTCTTAATTCAAAAGATTTTCAGGTCTGTAATTTAGGTAATTTCTTTGCCTTTTTCAAGTTTACTTACATACATATTTTTATATTTATCTACTAAAAATGTAAAGATAATATTTTTTTAGGAATTTAAAGTGTATATTATGAAGCTTTTCATTAAAATAACAAGCCACATAAATAGAAAAAAATATATATTTCACCCTTAAAAATTACAAGTTTTAGGAACATTATTACACAATCCTAATACTATGTGGTGGCTGAGATACGAGTGCCTGTATCTCAGGGGAAATTACTAACTAAAAATTTATTTCCAAAAAATAAATCCCGACTTCCATATCAAAACACTAAAAAGCCAAAAAAAAACTTTAATTTCGGAAAGCGGTGTGAAAAAAACTAGTGTTTTGATATGGCAGTCGGTTTTATTTTTTGGAAAAAAAAAAAATTTTTACGCTTTTTAGTGGGTCGGTTTGTAATTTATCTAGTTACAAAAGCCAAAATGTCAACTAAGTATCACCTTTTACAAAATATTGCTCTTCCCGATGCAGAGCCGTTAATTTTTGAGGAGTTCTCCTGGTACTTCACCATCAGTTCTACTTCACTATATTCATTGTGACGAGTGCTTAACATCCATATTCAAGTAATCGAATCGTAATCCACGAAATACTTATTATTGAGTAGTTTCGGTGGCCATCTGTGGTCTTCATCATCAGTTCCACTTCCCCAAATAGTGCTTCTCGAGAGCAACTACACAAGTTACTATAATAAATACCCAACACGCTATAGGTGAGCTTATAATATTTGAAGAGTTCCCTCGATTTCTCCATCATTCCATCATCAGATCCTAACGTGATGACAATGGGACCAACTAGAAAGTATACCCTTTCAAACCGTCACCGAAATATGAGGTAACATACATTAAAAAAAATGTTCAAGACGAACTAAGAACCTCCTCCTTTTTTGAAGTCGGTTAAAAATATACCTACCTTTTTTCTTTTAGTATTTAGTTTAAAATTCCAGTGTAAGGGAACACGACTAGATATACTATAGTTAATTTTATTTATTTTGTTCATATAACAATGATCTTTTATTTCTGTTATTCTTAATCGACCGCATCTTAATAATTAAAAACTCAAAACAATTATTATATTAAAATCCATGCAATTTCAAAATGCGAAGCAAAGTCTGATTCTGATTCTTCGCGACTAATTTCGAATTATTAGGGACTTAATCTAGGCCGCAGTAGCGACTGCTACCCAAGTAAATTAATGTATTTATTTTTGAGTTTCCATATAGTAGTAGAATATTTTTATTTTATTTTTTAATCTCTGCGCTAGATATATATGCTAGATCTAGCTCTAGATTTTGGGATACAGAGGGGGCTGAGCCATAAAGCATGATTCTAAAAGCATGATCTCTTAAATCACGAACCGACTAATGGTTTATTAGTTCAAATTAGTCACTAAATTTAGCGACTAATTTGGACTAATTAACAATATGTACAAACTTTTAAATCAGTCTATAACAACAAAATAGCTGTTGAAATGATCGATGCATGAAATGATACAATGCTGAAGAGGTTGATTCATATACAGATGCCGCAAAGACCTGTATCTTAGCAGTGGGAACTTTGTAGGCATATTATCCATATTAATATCAATTTTATAAAATAATGTGAAAGTCTATCTGTCTCTCTGTCTGTCTGTTGCACTTTCACGGCTAAACCACTGCACGAATTTGGAATGAGAATAGTTGAAAATTCAGGGCCAAATATAGCCTACTGTTTTTAATCAGTCCCTAAAAGTGGTAATGAAAATTTGTATCGTTGAGATGTTGATTGACGTGGGTGAAACAGCGGGCCACAGATAGTGTTTAATAATTTTGTAAACCTTTCAGGGAATACATGAAAATAAAACGTAACAGATTTCAAGATTACAAAAGGGACATATTACTCGGTCTCGTATCAGATCCCTTTAGAAAGCGAGCAAGCTTTTTTGACGAGAATAATAAGGTAATCTTTAGCATAAATTTGAGCGGAGAAGTGAGTTCCCCCGCTGGACAAGACGGCTACGTCGGAAAGCACGTCAATCCGTCGGTGCCAGCTGTCATTTGAACATCTTTGTCAGTCGCTAAAAGTAGTTAGAAGCCCGAAAATGTGCCACTGTTCTGTCCAATATCGTCTTACCCAGCTTTTGGGTTGTGGAGTTCAGCTGTGTTATTCTGTAAGACCTCATTCTAAACTTCGAATCTGAATCCGCTGTGAGTTTATTGATTGGCATTCTAAAAACTCGGTTGTTAATTCGAATTTACACTAGCGCTACCCTTGTGAGCGTGTCAGCGAGTTGAACTAAAGATTTTGACAGATAAAGTATGAGATGACGTGAAAAGTGTCATTCGGTAAGGTAGACCTCATTCTAAACTTCGAATCTGAATCCGGTGTGAGTTTATTGATTGGCATTCTAAAAACTCGGTTGTTAATTCGAATTTACACTAGCGCTACCCTTGCGAGCGTGTCAGCGAGTTGAACTAAAGATTTTGACAGATAAAGTATGAGATGACGTGAGAAGTGGCATTCGGTAAGGTAATTCCCCCGTGACTTCGACACTGTTTACAGAATGCAAAATCAAGATCACTTTGAACCATAAGCGACGTGACGTTGTTCGAATTTTACAGAATTGACGTACAGATAGACAGTCGCTCCATGTAAAACACTAGTACTCAGTTGCATCTGGTTAGACTGAAGCTAACCCCATCATAGTTGAGAAAAGGCTAAGCAGATCATGGTGTACAATAATGAGTATATTTTCTATCCACCTATCATGACTTCTACCGGATCAGTGATGCAAGTCGGCCGTAGCAAAGATAATCTCTATAGATGGGAATTTACAGATTTTATTTTATTTTATTATGTTTGGAAAACTTACAGCTAGACAGAGAAAATAACAAGGATAATAAATACAATATGGCCAATTACAAGTTTTCACTAATAACTAGATATACAATATAATAATACAGAAAGGTTAGCTGAGATACAGAGAGAAAAAAATTATAAATAAATACGAATTGTTAAAAAAAAATAACTTCAATGTTTTCAAAGAAATGCCTACATAGAGTCTTCTTCAACTTAGTCACGCTAGTATTAAAGATGTCGATATCAACCTCCTAGCAAGTCGCATTGTACACACGGCTCGACCTAACCATGTACGAGTTTTGCCTATAGTTAGTTCTTGTCGTTGGTGTGTGCAATAAATGGGATGTACGTAAGAACGAACCAGATCCACGCAGCCCAATTTTGCCCAACAACTCAGGGACATCACTGGCTCAGATGTCAAATGTATATGCAACGTGACCCCTCAGACAATAACCCACCTTCTATCTTGATCCCTGTCACCTGCACTCTTGATGATCTTAAGTCTGTATCAGCGAGCGGAGTTCGCGTAGCTGAGTTTTAGGCCAAATCTAATAAAAAATTTTTGCCATTGACACGCTAAGAAGATGAAAGCGATTAACACGTTCGCTGACAGTGAGCACTTACTCTGACTCCACATTACGACAGTAAAATTTTCCACGACGTACTCTTAAAAATAAATGGCCCGTCCCTCGACGTACTGTCATAACGTACTATTTTAATTTCCCGCCTAACGACGTACTGTCAGCGAACGTGTTAATCACTTTGATCTTCTTAGTGTTCTTCTTAAACTGTTATCAGATATACAAACGACGTCGGAACATGCGGCTAGAGATAAAGAAGACTTATCTCGAAGAACTGGAGAAGGAGAAAACTCGGCTGATATTGTTGAAAAAAGAAGACACGATAGAAGATATAACAGACGAGATCAGGAACTGGTTTAAGGAATGGTGAGACTAGTCCAGATAGCATGTTTGCTCCTTTTTATAATAATTTAAGTAGGCCCGCTGATCTTATTTAAGATCGTGTGGAAAAGAATGTGGCTAAATAAAAAAATTGGCTAAGTGCGAGTCAGACTCGCCCATGAAGGGTTCCGTAGTAACTACGCCAAATAACTTTGTTTTTCATAGTGTTTGTATGAATTACAAAGTTATATATGTGGTTTTAGAAAATGTGCTTTATCTCAAAAACTGTTGACCCCATCTCGTTCAAACCAATTTTGGTTGAAAGTTTACATTAAGGTCTATTATTTTTTACAAGCATATATTTTTTACATTTTTCACTCCATTATTATAGAAGTAAGGGGAGGCGGGGACATTTTACCACTTTGGAAGCGTATATCTTTTAAACGATTAACTTAATGAAAAAGTGGTTTTAAAAACCTCAATGTCATTTTTAAAGTCCTATCTATAGATACTACACACGCATAGGTTTCATGAAAAAATATATTTTCAGTTTCAGTTCCATGTAGGGAACCCCCCTTTATTTTAAATATTTTTTACATCTACCTACCAATTTCATATGTATAGTCCTAATAGTTTCGGAATAAAATAGCTGTGACATACGGACGGACGGACATACAGACAGACATGACGAAACTACGGAACCATAAAAAGCCGCACATCTTCAAGGTCAAGTAAACTTTTCAGAGGTCGATCCGTGGATGAGTGATATCCTAATAAATCTATTTACACGTTCGCCTCTCGGTTAAGTAGTCAGAAGCCAAACAAAGGGGTATCCTGTTCACCAGTTACTGGATTACAAAGGTCAGACAGGCAGTCGATCCATATTAAACACTAGTACCCAGTTCCGTCCCTCGATTATTAAGGGAAGGCTAGAAAAATATATTGACAGTCAGCGAAGATTGGGGTCGCGAGCCGATCTCCAACCACGCCAAGTCGACGGCGCGTCGTGTTCCACGCGCGCTTCAAATAGCAGTCAGAAACATTGACGGGATCCGACAGGGCCATTGCTACTGCGGCCCTGTACGTCGATTTTGTAAAATTCGAACAACAACTCGCATCTCACATAGCTATTCACTGTCACTTCGCTTATGGTTCAAAGTGACCTTGATTTTGCATTCTGTAAACAGCGTCGAAGTGACGGAGGATTTACCTTACCGAATGCCACTTCTCACGTCATCTCATACTTTATCTGTCAAAATCTTTAGTTCAACTCGCTGACACACTCGCAAGGGTAGCGCTAGTGTAAATTCGAATTAACAACCGAGTTTTTAGAATGCCAATCAATAAACTCACAGCGGATTCAGATTCGAAGTTTAGAATGAGGTCTTACAGAATAACACAGCTGGAACGTAAAGGCAATTGAACGAACAAGATGGGTTTCTTGTCAGTAGAAGTCTGGCACTCCCTTCCTCAAAATCACCCACAGAGGTGAGAGGGAGCAGTCATTAGATGATTTTCCCAACGGAAATAATGATAATAGAAGGCTAGATAATATTTAGAGTAAACGAAGATTAATGTTTCAGGTACTATGGATACCAATTGTTTCCTCAATATCCCTTTGATGTAGAAGGTGGCACTTTAGTCGTTGTAAGAGGAGACTATCCAACCATAGAGGAGCAGAAAGAAGAAGATGAAAATATGTTGAAAGAATCTAAGGGGAAAACTAAAGAACAGGTGAGATAACTAATTCATTAACTAGCTGAACACGTGACTTCGATCGCTTGGTACTCGATATACGTAATTTTTCCCGCGTAAGTCTTAACCCCGTGGAAATTTCGGGATGAAAGTGTAGCTGATATTGCCTATATTCGCCTCTATTTTCCAGTGAAGTCCCATTAAAATCAGTTCTGTAGTTCCGAAGATAGCCCGGATAAACAGAAAGACAATTCAATCAATTCACACACTATAGTTCCACAGGCTTCATCCATATTTTGAACTAACAAATTTTTATACATCACTTTTTATTCACATGTGTTACGTGTTACGTCATATACATAATAATAATAATAATAAACGTTTATTTATCATCAAAAAAGTACATGGTTGATACATACATATTGTTACATGGTCAGTTCATCAATACATGGCTATTACCTATAAATACAACATTTGTACTCAAAGTCGGTGAACCCTGCCTCTTAAACTAGGGTTACCTGTGACTTAAGAGGCAGTGATCGGCTTAAATGTTTCATAACATAGTACATTACTGGTGCGAAGTGTGTCGGTCTACCATGTGAAGTAGATATTATACTAAAGGACTAAACCGTAAATATTTATGATAAATAGATAAATATTAGGCAAAATATGGAAAAAAGGAAGGGTAACTCGAGGATGTAGAGCGGTGTGTGTGAGTTTGTCTAACTGTGTGAGAGTGTGTGTGTATATGTAGAAGTATGTGAGTGGTTGTGTGTAACTGCAGGAGTATATAATGTGGGTGATGGTAGTTCTAAGTGTGCAGCAAAATACAATAAATATCATTAAGCAATGAGGAAACAGGTGTGTTACAGTGTTAAGCAATGAATGTAAGTAGGGACTCAGTTTGTATGTAATCCAGTTGAAGGAGCCATTCTGTCACTTTAGATTTGATATGGTATTTAACATAACGCTATACATAAAGTTATACATAACGCGTAAGTGCGCTGGGCTTTGCTCCCGTGGATTCTAACACGATAAAAACATAAGTCTCCTTCTTTTTCAGTCTGTTAGAAAGTAGCCTATAACTTGCATATAGATCAGCGTGTTTAAACAAACTTTTCCTCTTTTAGTACAGATTATATTACGTTATAAGATTAACCATGCAGTTTCTTGCCGGTTCCATAGGAAACGACCAATTTTAAACCATGCACTGTGCGGAAAGTAGCAGCATTATAATTAAAAAACAGCAGGCACACGTTATATGTATGAGTTTTTAATATTGAAGGCAAAACGAGTGTCAGAGAATTACAAGCAAATTAGGCGCGAACAATGTACTGAGCAATAATTACTAATTTTTGACGAATGACCACTTATTGGTAGCACCTGCAAAGGCGCTACTATACAGCGTGGAGATTTTTTTAATTACTGATGGACCCACTCTTGATCGATCTCACCTGATGGTAAGCGATTGATGAGGTCTAAGATGGGACGAGCGAGCCCAGAAGATGCCGATTAGGTTATCACATTAATTGAGCCATATTTTGCAGTATTGTAAATCAAATGTGTGTTTAAATTATTGGTGTACTATAAAGAGTATTCTATCTATCTATATTAGGTGTTTTATCATATACTATTAAAAATAATTTAATAATAAAGAATATTGTAGCCGTAGGACCTTTTTTCCTTTTTAGGGTTCCGTAGTCAACAAGGAACCCTTATAGTTTCGCCATGTCCGTCTGTCTGTCCGTCTGTCCGCGGTTTAGCTCAAAAACTGTTGGTACTAGAAATTAGTAATTTGGCACGAGTTTACACGTTAATGACGCCGAAAAAGTGGTAAAATAAAATTTTGGAAAAAAAAATTATTTAGGGTACCTCCCCTACATGTAAAGTGGGATGATATATTTTTTTTTTCTCATAGTGTGGGATATCGTTGGATAGGTCTTTCAAAAATATAAGGGGTTTAGGAAGACTGTTTTCTGATTAAGCAAACCGCTCGTGACTTATTAAGCTTTAAAGTACCAATTATGGTTAGAGTCAAGTGTCCCCCCCATCTATCAACTAAACGGTTGTAGTTAGAAATTCAAATGTCATGGCAATAGTCTATATATAACGAAGTTTAAAGGAAAACTATCACACATGAGTGGGCTTTACAAGTTTACGAGTAATAGTCGACCAATTGTATTTGACTCGAAAATTTCGAACAACTCCATAGAAATGTCGATAGATGGCGCTAAGCGTCAGTTGTATCGCGCTAGTTTCATATTTAAATAAGTTTTATATAAAAAAAACTTTTTAACAAAAAAATACCGACTTCCAAAAAACCACTAGGTACAATGTGAAAAATAACTTTTATTTCAGAAGATGGTGTCTTTGGATCTGCATTTTAGTTCTTTGCCACCAACTTCCAAAATTAAAGTTATTTTCCACATTGTAGTGTTTTTTTGGAAGTCGGTTTTTTCTTGTTAAAAAGTTTTTATTTCTCGCTTTTTAGTGGGTCTGTTTATAATTTATCTAAGTTACAATAGCCTAATGTCAACTTGCTCATCACCTTTTACAAAATATGTATTGCTTTTCCCGATGCAGGGGCGTTAATTGTTGAGAAGTTCTCCTGGTATTTCACCATCAGCTCCATTTCATCATTCACATTGTGACGAACATAAATTGCTTGGCAACTATTTTAAAGTAATCGAACCGCAACTCGTGAAATACTTATTATTGAGTATTTCCGGTGGCCATCAGTTCCGCTTCACCAAATGGTGCTTTCTGAGAGCAAATGCACAAGTTACTATAAAAAATACCAAAATCGCTATACTATCGGATTTCCTTCGATTTCCATGAGATCCCTTCATCAAATTCTAATTTGGTGACAATGGTACTACCTCGAGAGCATACCATTTCAAACGAAAAAATAATTTTCTAAATCGATCCACAATTGACGGAGTAATCGGTGCACATACATAAAAAAATATATATTATATATACGTGACGAATTGATAACCTACTCCTTCTTTAGAAGTCGGTTAAAAAACAGTTTCTGTCCAGTAAAATTATAGTTAGTTGTGTTTAAGTAATTAAATTAGTTGAGGATTGTGTCAAACCAGTCTCAATTTTACCATAAAACAAGTGCTGAATCGCCATTCAGTGCGTTACTTCACCTCTGCTGAAAACCACACAAACCCCCTGATCGTATCGGCCGCCCGATACAGACCCTCCAATATTTCTCGGGTTCGTCGCCCGCGTAACGTCCTAGACGAGCCCGATGACCCCACCACCATCCGACAAGAGAGCAGTAGGGAAACTAGCACTCTTAGAAAATACAGAAATAAAACGCGTTCCGTATTCCGGTCTCGCCGACGAGGCCCATCGCGACGTTAAGCCAGTAGCGATAAATAACCCCTTAAATAATATGGACCCAGCCTGTCTCTTTGCTGCCCTCCACTAACGACCTCGCTATGCCGAGGCCCGTACTCCACAGGGAGTGCCCTTAGCGTACGGTTGTTTAAAATGTAATTCTAGTTTGTAAGCCCTGGCTGGGGGCCTTTAATTTTAGAGGTCACCACAGGATCACCCGGTTGAGTAGTGACCAGCCTTAGCCAACTACGAGTGGCCCTATAAAAAAAAAAATGATATTTTGTTGATCGCCCGGTTAAGTAGTGACCAGCCTTAGTGTGCTGAACTACGAGTGGCCCTACCTAAAAAAAAATAAGTTTTTGAGATTGTGTGTAGAAAAAAAAATAAGTTCTTGAGATTGTGTGTAGAGGCTAGAGATAAAATTGAAATAGTTGAATTGTGAAATTCATAATCAAGTCTCGTTGAGTGTGGGAATTTGGAGATTGAAATAGTAATAATAGAATATATTTAAATTCAAAACACCGGCTATGACAAGTTTTATTTATACAAATCTCTAAAAAAAATAAAACTTTCCGTGCAAAATTGTCGGATCAGGTGAGGATTTATATAGGAAATCAAATTAGTTAGGTAGTCATGTTTGGCTTTTAGTTAGAGCATGGTACGAAACGACCAGTCAGCGAATACGACACGCACTTGGCTGTTATAAAAACTACGGAACCCTTAACTGCGCGTGGCCCGACACGCACTTAACCGGTTTTTATATTTCACATCATGTATTGCATAAACGTAATCAGCAGACCAATCACTCGGCGAGTACTCCGCCGGCGCCGGCGCCGCGGCGTTGCCGCTTTTACAGGTCAGTAAACTAATATTATAAAGGATTATTTATTTTTTACCAATACTGCCATTTATTTTGTTTAAAAATGCATTTTCTTAATTTTAGTAAAATATTTATATTATTATTGTACGCACCGGTACCAACCTTTCAATACGGCCGAGTCCAAGTGCATACAGTGGTGGCTATGTTCCAGACAGTTGAGCCTGGTATCTAGTAACTACCTAAGCCCTACTGACTAGCAACCTAGCCCTACAACACTACCTATCACCCTAGTTACCCTAAAGCCCTATCCTACCATACAAACCAGACCAAGCGCAGGTTGCGTTGGTTTTATCTACGGGAAGTCTGTTACAGGGAGACCTACGGTAACAGACGGAGTTTGGGTAGGAATAAGGGTTGTGTACGTCGTGCGATGTACACAGGGAATGGTTTTCTTACTGCCAATCCCACAGACTCATAGGACCGATGATGGCTAAAGGTGTCCTGGCCACAGTAAGAGGAAGTATAGGGTATGAATCACACGCAACTCCAGCTTGATGACTGATTTATTACAATAATTAACTATGTTATATACAAATATTATGGTCAATACACATTGATGGCTATTTACATGTGTTCTGTATGTTTATTGAGCCGATGAAGCGAAGATCTCATTAGGTCACTTCTTAGTGCTGACGGTGTGCCGGTGACTCCGGCGCGTGTGTCGAATATGTGTTGCTGACGCTGTGATGCTGAGGCTCGTGTACTCAATTATGTTCTAGTTTGAACAATTATTTTAACGGACTGATAATAACTTGTAATACCTGCTGCACAATTTAATGTGATAACCTAATCGCCACCCTGTATACTAGCTTCTTACGTTTTATAAGTGCCCATATAGGCCTATCATATTATTATCATCATCACATATAACATAGCAATTCATCCGCTCCGATTTAAAATAATTTATAGCCACAGACATTATAGCACTCACAAAAAATGCACCTTATGAAATGTGAAAAAAAAATGAATAAATTGATAGAATTGGATCATTAGCTCCGGAGATTACCCCTACATACAATCTTACAAAATAAATAACCTCTTTATAATAGACGATTCCTTTTTTCTTTTTGTCATTGGCGCCACTTTCAATACTTTGGGAATAATGTCTGTGAAAATACAATTTTACACGTCACCGTGTTTAATATTTAATATTGTGTATTTTACAGATTATTGCAGAAAAAAAACAAGCGAAGAAAGATGCTCTTTTGAAGGCAGAAGCCCACAAACTTGCACTGAAGAAGGATAGAGCAGCTTCAGTTAAGTTAATGTGTGACCCCTTCTCCGATCCAGGATATTCGATACAAAAGTCTGAAAATGTGCAAAATTTGATTGAGGTACACAATATTCTCTTCTTAAACATAAATCATTGCCATCTTAAGTGGCAATAGCATAAAGGCTAAGGTGTCAGCCATGTGATCGAGAATTTGCTGGTTCGTACCCCACATTTTACAACGATTACAACTATACAAGATTGCAAGTAATGTTAATTCTACCCACGTTACCTGCTTAGCCTTTTCTACTATAGGTATATACATATACAATGTGTAATTTAAAGGGTATATACATACCTTTGGGTGATAACAAACGATATGGCAACGGTTTTGTAATCCTAAGTTTACGTGTGTAGAACTTATTACAAATTCCAATACACTGATACCAGAGATCGAATTTTTCAAATTAAGAAGAATAAAAAGAATTATCGTGCAAGGAACTTGTACCTAAACTGGAATGCGGACGCGAAGCTCAAATCCGTTCCGAAGAGTATACCCTCGAAGGACCTAGCTATCTCTTTCTAGTAGTGTGGATATCAATTCGCGATAAACGTAAGGACAATTTTATTTGATGCAATATTTGCAGGTTTTTTTAAGACACTTATTATTAACCTTACAAATGATGTATTTCTGTTACCGCTATAACAAAAAATACTAAAAATTAATTAAAATTAATATTTAAGAGAGACTCCCATACAACAGTTGTGATTTTTTTCACTCATTACCTACCTATAAAAATACCCTTCATGCGCGAGTCCGACTCGTACTTGGCCGGTTTTTTTCTTAACAACGTATTAAATAGAAATAAATAAATAAATTAAATTATGAATACAAAGGTCTGTATCGGTCTGTTACGCTTTCACGGTTAAATCACAGAGCCGCTTTCGAAAAAATTTGGCATGGAGATAGTTTAAAACCCTGGGAACTATATAGGGTTCTTTCTATCTCAAATTTTTGAACAGTTGCTCGGTAGCGCGATATAACAGAATTCCACGCGGGCGAAAAGCTAGTTCTCAATATATATCTGAGGAACTTATATTGAGCGCGCTAATTTCTATAATAAACGCTTCGTTATGCAGACTAAATGCGAAATTGGTTTTCTTAAGCTGACTTTATTGCGTTGAATTATAAACTTTCAAAGTGGTTAAGACCCATGATACAAATACAATTATTGCAGATACAGAATCAATAACAGAATCACCAGCTGGCAATTCTTCGAAGGCTTGGCCTTGATAGGCAGTGGTATAGACGTCCAAACAAACATGCATTAATTGGTAATCTACGTTTATTCGACCCTTGTACGGTCAGAACCAGTAGACTAAAAATAAAATGATGCAGTGTTTATATATAATTAAAACTACTAAAACTCTTCATGAAAAACGATGATTATAAATAGAAAGAATAACAGAAGAGATATAATTTATTTGTGTATATATTTATTTAGGTTAACCTACAATTGCTTACACTATACATTTGTATGAAACAGTCATATTACATTTATAAGTGTAATAATTAATTACAGGCTAACATTACATGTGCTATTTAAGGTTAGAAATCAATATTATTAACATACATAATTCTAAACATAAAGGAGGCAGATCGAATAACAATTATAAGGTTATTATTATTAGGTTGGTTCTATATTTTCTAGTTCCTCATATGTTGAAGCTGCAGGTTTGTTACAAGATTGGCTTGACACACAACCCTAAAAAATGTATTACACTATTATTAGTTAAAAGTATGGAAATAATCTTTAAATTATGAATTATTATTAAGATTTGTCGACATTAACTAACTGCAGTGGATAAAAGTTAAGTAATTAAGTTATAAGTAATTATTAATATAATAAACTACACTTGTAAGCAAGTTTGCGTAGCTGAGTTTTTGGCCAAAATGATATAAAATATTTTTGCCATCAATTTGCTAAGCAAAAGTAAATAAATCAACTAAAATGTCGACTTTTATGCTTATTAATTTGACTCCTTTCATAACATTCACTTACCAGATCTTTGAATGTGCCCAGTACAGGTTGTATATTCTTTTCTTTAGTGGGTTTCAATATTATAGTACTTAAAACATTTATTTGTTTCGCTTTAACAGGAATCTAAAATAATAAAAGATTGATGAGAACAAAATTTTAGTAGGTATTTATAGATTCAAAATGAAAATTCACCTTGTAACGCTCATATTCTATTTCGGAACGGTGATCTTCATGTCATTTGTAAAGACTGATAACTTACTTTAGGGAAAATGGATGCAATTGCATCATTTGATCTTGTTTCGAAATGCAATATTTCTTCGGGCTTGAAATGGCGGCTACAAATTTTGGAACCGTTTCTGACCTTTTTCTGTGTAGAACACTGAGCCACCGGTCTCGAAAATCAACATTTTTAAGAAAGCTTAAAATAACAAAAAATAATAAATAATGAGAAGAAAGAAAAATAATAAATAAGAAGAATAAAAAGAAGAACATCCACTTTTACATTGAAAACATAGTCACCCTAAATGCAATTTGTAAACAAAGTCACAAAACTTACTTAAAAAAGGAAATTCCAGACCCGGGGTACCCTTCACTCTTGTAATTAACCACAAAACACGTTCTTACCATGGTTACAGTATCTTGCACTTTAATATTACGAAAACTCACAAAATTAAATATAATGCAAATTTACAAACATACAGATGTCAAGTAAACGTCAGACGGCAACGTAGTAATTGCCATGTATAGTATAATATATCACTACTAATTGTTACAAATTCCATTTTTTTTTTGTCTTAAACAACTTGTGTTTGCATGGTAAAATAACTATAATTTTCATTAATATGCATACAGTAATAATGATAATTCATTTTAAAGATAGAATTCCAAAGAAGTTTAAAACTAGGTGTTATTACTACAACAGACAGGTCGAAAAAATTACCATTGAAATAAATATTTTTAATCTGACACACAGAAGAAAGGAACACAGTCCACACACGCACTGTCTCGCTCGGAACGAAAAGTTCCTTCAGTTTTATGCGTGCAAGTTTATACTCTATTGTTTAACAGCTAAGAAAGACTTTCTGTATTCTTTGAATCATTCGTAAGCAATCCAGTTAGTAGGTAGAAGATCCTTGTTATCGTGTTATTGGCAAGTGATGTGGAAAGTTATTGACCCTCGTAGTGCTGTGACACGTTTGTTATGATTGGTATCCAAAAAATATATGAAACCAATAATTTGGTATCAATTCTTTGAGTCAGTTAGTTTGTGCTGAAACTGTGCATAGAGACTCCATACCAGATGTTGTCTTCAGCCCTTTTGGATAGATATGGGGTTTCCGTTACACGTTGTATACTTACCATCAGGTGAGATAGTGGTCAAACGCGAACCTATATTCAATAATAAAAAGAAAGGTATCGGGTTCAGCTTCCATTGTAACTGCATGCAGCTCTGTGGAATACATTCTAGATCCTTGGGATCATCAGAAAATTTAGAGTTAAGTATTCGTATGCATTTCAATTCTTTCTTTGACAAATCTGACAATTTTAACAATTTGCGTACGGTTTTTGAGATAATCACAAAAGATTTCAAGGGCTTTCCCACGCACACCGACACGTTCCAACTTCGTTATAAGTTTGGGAACAGAAACTATGTCAAACGCCTTAGAAAGATCCAGACAGATACCCATTTTGTTTTCCTATCTAGCTTACCTGCAGCATGTTTCGTGAAGTCCAATACAGCATCTGATTCAGATCAGAGTATAGATAGATAGATAGATAGAATACTCTTTATTGTACACCAATAATTTAAACAAGCACTTGATTTACAATAATGCAAAAAAAAATGGTTACAATGGCGGTCTTATCGCTAATAGCGATATCTTCCAGACAACCTTTGGATGGACTTTAAGAACATAAAACAAAGAGGGGAGGAGAAAGTCAGTGTACTTACCTCAAATATATAACATACACAAAAAGTAACTAAAGTAGCTAATATAACTATATATATATAGGTATATATAATACAATACAATACATAAATAAGTATAAATAAATATATGTGTTTCATATATATAAATATGTCATAAGGAAAGAAATACAAGGTAAAATCATAGGAGTGTATAAAAATGATTGACAACAGAGCTTTTAAAAGCAGCAAGTGACTGCGCTTGTCTAACTGACAACGGCAATGCGTTCCACAGACGAGTAGCCTGCACCGTGTACGATGAATCATAAAATTTTGTGGAATGCGCAGGCATTGAAAGTGTCAAATTTACCGATGATCTCAAATCTCTAGTATGTGTGTCATGAAGGAACTTAAAACGTTCTTTGAGGTAAAAGGGAATTCTTGGATTGAACAGAATATTGTAAAGTAATGATAAAATATGCGCATTCCGGCGAAGACGGATAGGCAGCCACTTGAGCTTAATAAGAAACTCAGAAACATGATCGTATTTGCGCAAACCAAATATGAATCTGATACAGAAATTTTGGAGTCGCTCAAGCTTATCTAGCTGCACTTCAGTGAGGTCTGGAAAACTTGCATCAGCATAGTCAAGAATAGGAAGAAGGAGAGATTGGGCGAGCGCAGTTTTAGTGGCAGTTGGCAGGAAATTGCGCAGTCTACGCAAAGACCCCGCAGATGCAAACAGATCGCCCTGTGCGGTAAGAGCACCAATTGTACACTAGTTTTAATTTTTGTATCCATATAAATATTGTAAGATGTACAATTAAGTATATAATAAATAAATAAATAGTGTTTTAAACATCAGTCGGCATGTTTCCTATCCTATCAGACGTCCACAACCCAGTATCTGGGTAGGACGATAACCGTTGGCAAGTCTGGAGTTAGATTTTCTGGCTTCGAATACTTGTTTGTCAAAGTCGGTCGTGCATGGAGTGCTGCTCTCATCTTTGGGATGAATCTGCCAAATACCAACTGGACGCGCTTGAGTCCATTGAGAAACGGGCCAAGAGACTCATTGGCAACAATGCACTGGTCGAGTCAAAGCTCCAGAGCCTTGAACATCGACGACGAGTTGCAAGTCTATCGGTTTTCTATCGGTTACATTTCGGAGAGTTTGCGATGGAATTACACAATCTAATTCCACCAAGTCCGTTCCATCATTGGACTACAAGACAAACGGCAATGCGTCATCGTTACATGATGGACATCCTACCCATACGCACCAAACGTTTTGGGAATACTTTCATTGTGCGTACGGCTCGCGGCTAAGGAGTGGAATTCCCTGCCGGAGTCTGTATTTCCCGATAGCTATAACCTAGGAGTCTTCTTCAGTCTAGGCACGGAGAAATCTCGATATCGAACCTTGAAGATTCAGTACAACTAAATAATTGCTAAATAATTTCTATTACAGGCCTTACAAAACTATCGTGGGACTTGGTCCATTTACGATGCCCTACCGCCTGAGAACTTTGGAGACACTATCTATGGCTACATGAAGCCACTACTCATTGAAGATGTCATGAAGGAAATACACTTCGAATGCAGAAAGTTTGTCGATGAATTGATGAGGTAATTGCCTGGACTTTTTTCCCCGTAATTACCTATTATATTAATACCTTCCCAAATGTACATACTTTGGTATTCAATTAAACGTTCTAAATGCTACGCAGTCTGCGAAGCAAAAACAAAAACGTTAGGAAGAGAAAAGGGGGAGAGACGCGGTAGCGGGAAAGACGAGGTACCCACCTCCAATTGGAAACCAATTGATTAATTACGATAGTTTCTACCACGGAATAGATGAATAAGGTTGGAATGGTAATTTGGGCGTGGCGAGCGCGCCACATTTATGATACAAAAATCATAGCTCGACCGATTAATTCATTCACCGCGTTTAGTGCGCTTCGGAATACTTTGGAACACAGAGCTCTGCTTTAAAATGCCGTGTTGTGCAATTATAACCTGTAAAACAAAAAGTTAGACCGCAAGTATAGAGCGAGGAGGTAAATCTTTCCAGCAGTGAATCGAAAATAACATTTAATTACAATTTTATTTGTAAAAAACATAAAAATATTCTGATCAATATGAAATTCCGCACATTAACAACATTATTGCAACAAGATACAAAAAATATACATTGCCCGATGTGTACTCGCTTAATCAACGCAATGACCAAGTCCGTTTACAATGTATTGCATCCTCTCACTTCAACCATTGAAGTTTCGTCCTTTGCCCTGATTGGCCGTGATGCACGGCGCATGTTTATCGATAGTGAGTTACCATCAGTAGCAAGCTCTCGATTTAAGTATGTGTAATTTATTTGTGTGCGTAATTCGCATACGTAACGGGCCTCTTGCTTGTAGTTGAGCTGTGGGAGTGGGAGACAAGCGGCGACACGCGTTCTCATAGAAATCAGGAACTATTTCCTTTCTAACCTCTTTTATCTGTTCTGTTGTTTCTACACACGATGCAGGGCCACCATGACAGTTATTAGTTAGCAAAGACAGTGGACGTGGAGAGAGTGGGGTACCACATCTTGTCCACAATAAAATAAGAATTATTTAAACTTTATTTTGGTAGTATTATATTTTGTTAGTAACTTTTTTCTATATTTTAATATTTTTTTACGTAATTACGTAACCTATGTAATTAGACTAAATTATGAAAGACTGATTACCAAAGATGATTATTAAAATAAAAATATTACCATAAACGCGAAATGTCTTATTTTATCGAGTTTCAAACGTTAACCTACCCGTCTTACTCCCCCCTCTTCCCCTAATGTAGGTAAACTGATAGTACAAAAGGCAGTGGAGGGGATCTTTATGGTTTGTTTTTGGTAACTGTATAATTTCTAAAAAGTCATAGAACAAAAGTTGTTCTTTATGAAGTTAGTAGATAATACAGTCTAGCGAGCTTGTAAGCGTTTTACCAACAACCCTATATATTCTAAGTTCTCTTACAGAATAGATCTAAAAATGTTGATTAAACTACATCAGTCTGAATACGTGAAGTCTGGGTTGCCATATCCAAAGGTGAAAACTAGGAAGAAACCAAAGGTTCCGACAGCGCCGAAGATATTAGTGCTGGGTGAAAAGTTATTGAAAAGTTCTGAGGTTAGCTGTAACATATTTTTATTCTTGGTCCTGGGTACCTAAAAGACCTAACGAGATACCACAGCCTCGGAACATAAGGTCAGTGAAGGAAGATGGTGGGTTTTTAGTCAGTAGAAGTCTGACACTCCCTTCCGCTCTACGCAGAGCGGAAGGGAGACATTCATCCATACATCTAGACTTTCGTATTTTTATTATATTAGTGGTACGGATTCAGTTAGGAAATACCGATCTTATAGTTTAACTTAAAACGACAAAAAATGACGTGTAAAAAATAAAAAAATGACGTTTAAATATGCAAAAGCAATGTTTGATTGTTAAATTAATAAAGACATTTTAAGAAAAAAATTCGAGGTTTAGTTATTCAAGATCGCATGCCAACGTTGTTCAGTTTTTCTTGTTAGTGTGCATTCGTTGTAAAGTGATTCGAGTAGGTGAAATTAGAGATTTAGTTATTCGAGATCCCATGGCTACGGCGTTAGGTAGTTCGGGGTAGCGTGCATTCGTTGTTAAGTGATTCGTATTCGTGAACTTACGGGGACGTGTTCTTCGGTGCTTCATTTTCGAAATCACGTATCACACCCGTAAAATACATATTATTATTTCATTTACCAAGCCTGTTCCATCATCGGACTACAAGACAAACGGCTAAGCGCCATCGTTACATGGTGGACATCCCATACATATGCTTTAAACGTTTTGGTAATAAATTCATTGTGCGTACATCTAAGGAGTGGAATTCCCTACCGATGTCTGTATTTTCTAATAGCTATAACCTAGGGTTTTTTAAGTCAAGAGTGAATAGGTTACTTCTAGGTAAGCGTGCTTCATCTTCGGCCTCATCAACGCTTACCATCAGATGAGATAGTGGTCAAATGCCAGCCTATCACGATGAACAAATTAGGTATATTATTTCCTTTAAGTAATTATACATTTCTGATTATACTTTCAGAGCATATTCGATCTAGGAATTGTGACGAAGCCTACGGTTAAATTGAGAGATATTATCGGAGATTCGAGCTATGCGGCTTATGATTACAACATTAAGGATCCTGATGCATCGTAATTAACACTATTTACTTTTAATATTAGAGCTTGTCAAGCGATAAGACCGCCATTGTAACCATTTTTTTTTGCATTATTGTAAATCAAGTGTTTGTTTAAATTATTGGTGTACAATAAAGAGTATCCTTTCTATCTATCTATCTATCTTGTCAAGTTTAAGCAACGCTTGCCAAGGTCGTTCCGTTGACGGCTGGTTAGAAAAGCACGTTAAGAGGAGGCTCCCTAAATTGTATGTAACTTTGCATTAATATTCTGAAACTATCACGCATACAATCAAAATGAGTAACATTTATAAAATTGGATTACAGAAATGTATTAGTATATATTTATATATTATTCTATTATTATGTTTAATTTGTATTATGAATGATGTTGTACACTGACAGCCCTAAATCTATCTCTTTTAATTTCTGTCCATCCAAAGGTTGTCTGTAAAAGATTGCGTTGTGCGATAAGACCGCCCATTGTACACTAGTTTTATTATTTGTATCCTTAAATGTACAATAAAGTATATAATAAATGAAGTAAATAAACAATACTCCGTACCAGTGCCATCTACAGATGCAATGATAAACTAATGTCTCGTCTGCGATATGTAGTTGTGTACAAGCCTTACAAATGGAGCTTTAGTATATGATTTATTGGATCATTTTCTTTACATGTCTAAGACCAGTTACGTAATTGGAACATTTTCGTTAAATTCATTTTTTAATCAAAAATCATGTCTTTTTTAAAGATTATTCAAAATTTAATCAAGATTACTCAGCTTTTATGTCTAAAATTAGTATTGTCAGCAAGAAAATATAGTTTACTATCCAAATATAAGATATTTTTCTCTAGATCAATTATTACTGTAGTTATAAACGAAATAAGAATTGAGACTTACGACATTTAGTTTCGAACCCGAACATGGTGAAAGAGCGAACACGATATTCAACTTGATTACTGCTGCGTTATCGTTTAGCACAAAACGGCTTAACCGGCGGTGCATGGGGGCGGAGCTTGCGTGAAAATTATTTTAGAGTGCCTGGTCTTAAGGGCCTATACTACATCAGCGCTTCTCACTCTTTATCTCACTTGCATACCACTGGCCGCGGTCACGCGAGCAAGCGAGACAGGGAGGCTGGGAAAAGACTCTAAGGCCCGTATTACAGAACGAAACTCGAGCACTGATCTCTGTTTAAAACTAGTTTTGGGTCGAGATTTAATTTTAGAATGTTCCTCAAGTATAGATTCATTGATCATAGTTCAGCCGGGTACGGCTTTATTCTAGATCGTTACTCAGTTGTAGATTCATCACCCAAGTATGGTTGACACCACGCTCGAGCAGAGATTTCCTTGTCAGTTAACTATTTGCTTTTCAGTTTATTATTTGATATAAACATGGTAATTTTTGGCGAATGATGATGAAATCGCATTTTATTTTGCTAATTGGTTACAAATAACACTTTTACACGTAATTTTTTGCCATTTTAAGTTACTAGATGAATCCAGTGTTTTCTAACTTAAACAGATTATAACAATGATTTTTTCACCGATGATTTGAACAGAAAAACAGAACTTCAGCGTTCCATGTGAAGGGCCCATAAAATTATGCTAATAATTATTTTAAGAAACGGTATAGATTTTCACAAGATGAAGATTTTTGACAATTTGTAATACTGCCATCTATTGACCAAGATTTGGTAAAACATGCATTTCTGTTTTGTTTTAACTATAACTTTGTTTCCTTTTAATATTTTTATTCATCGTTGTTCCCAAACCATTATTTATTTGAATATTACTTGTTATATGACCAATGAGCAATTCAAAACAACACTGTCACAGACATTATTTAGGATCCACTCCGTTCCACGAACAAGTTACTCTTGCTATATTTTTATATGTTAGAAAAACACCTTTTATCTTCAAGAATTTGCTTTTACAAATTCTTAAAAAATAATTTCTATAGTGAAACAATGCAATACATACTTTTTATTCTTAAAAATTTGGTATTAAAGTAAATTGAATTATTTACGATCATTCGTAGATCGGAACACGGAGACGAAGAAAATAAAACGTAAACGAAAACAGACTGATGCATAGATAATTAGATATTCTCTGCTTGAGGCTCGATTTGAATCTGAGTGTAGTTTTATTACCATTCTGGAATAAGACCAATGCTCAAGTGCAGATTCTATATTTAAACTGAGATCGGGCGAATTAAGCTCAAACTGGACTTGAGGAACGTTCTGTAATACGGACCTAAGACACCGCTAATTTAGTTTATTTCTTTTTACGGTGAAAATAATGGTAATTAAAATAAAAAGTAAAAAAACATAAGACCTGCCTTATAGTTAGTTCAATTAATATGCAAAGTTTCATCATCTAATTTGAAGTTATTTTTGAATAACAGCGGTTTATTGTTCGGTTTGGAGGTAACTTTGGTTTTTTTTTCTATCAAGAAAATTTTATGGAATCGTGTTTTCGTCAAACATAGTACCTAACATTAATCCTCAACTTTACCATATATTTATTTCAAAATTATTGCTGCAGCATTTTCGACATAACGGAGGATCATGCATTTGAGGTAGTATAGGCCCTTAAGCGGTTGATGCCGTCTGACATTTGTACATCTTTACCAGTCGTTACGGGTAGTCAGAAGCCAGCAAATCTGATACCAGTCTTGCTAAGGAGTATTTTGTTACCCAGTTACTGGGCTGTGGAGGTCAAATAGGCAGTCACTCCATGCATAACACTAGTGATAACCTGCACCTGAATAGACTGGAAGCCTACTTTCACGTATTTGGGAACAGCTAAGTAGATGAGTGATGAAGATGTTAAGTCCTTCCAAAGGTTGTCTGGAAGATATCGCCCTCAGCGATAAGACCGCCATTGTAACCAATTTTTTTCAATATTGTTGTTTAAGTGTGATTCAATAGTTGGTGTATAATAAAGTATATTCTATCTATCTATGTTCCTAAAATCTAAGGTAAACTTCAAGAGAGACAAGTCTAGTAATTTTTTATAAACAAATACATTTCTAGTTTTTTTTTCCTGTATCATGGGTGTGTTTTACAAATACCCAAACCTGTTACAACAATCTGTAGACCATACAATTATTTTCTCGTGCAGTTTTACATACTTAGAATCAAATTAGGTATTAAGTAATAAAAAATAAAACAGATCAAAGGTCATTTTTTTTTATTATTATTTTTTTACCAAAATCTTTTTGCAATATTTTTTTTTTTGCAATATTAGTCCAGATTGAATTCAAATTCAAATTATTTATTTCTTTGCCAACGGTAGGGTATAGTTGTTGTCCATGTTTTGTTTGTGTTCTCCATGCTCTGCCGGCATATGGGCATGCAAAATTTTGACACATCAATGAATTACAGTCTAGAATTAAATTACAATAAAAATAGAGTAACATGCTCGATATCAATAAATAGTACACAATTATTTAATGTCAATTCTTTGATAATCTAAAATAAGCTAACATGTTGTTATAATAACTATGTACCTACATAAAAAATAAAGTAAAGCGATATGGATGAGTATCATTAAAACTTAAAACGAAATATTTACCATGTGTAGTATTTATCGTTTCGAGTTATGAATTAAGTAGTTGTCATGTGGAAGAATACTTACTTAATAGTTAAGTTTATTAGTCTATATAATATTGTGAATATTCGGAATTAGTGTAAGCAAGTAATTTAAATTTAAATAGTGTATTTTCAGAAGTTATTTAAAATTATATCTGTTCGATCCCCAAGCCAGCCAACGGTAACTGGTATGTTCGAACTGTCCCTGTCCGCGATTACACGGAGCCCTAACTACGTTGCTTTACAAAAACAGTTACACAATAGCCTCTTAGGCTTCAGTACAACAATTAAGCTTACGCAATCAATGACAATAATCACTTACCCTCTGAGCTGGGATGACAAGCGAGGATCTGTTCTGATCACGTCCGTGTGTGAGTATATGTGAAATTAGGTAATGAGTAATTGAAACGTGTAATGTGGGCAAGTGGTGTCACGGCGGTCACAAAGGATGCAAGCTTCAATGTGTGGTCCAGTCCGGGATGTAGCACAACCTTCGCACCAGATTGGAGCAGCTATTTATCACCAATTCACAATTACTTTCAACAAATTCGCGGGTCAGTCAGTCTGACTTCAATACGGCGTTATTGTTCAAAATATCCCAGGGTTTTAGTCAATTCGGGATTCTAGATTTCAATTAATCACTAATCACGATCAATCCATTAATAGCACCTAAGATCCAATTCGATTTCCAATTACAATCAATAAAATCAATCTCAACAAACAAGGCAGTTAGTTTTTACAAAGAAAAAGATATGTCAAGTCAAGACAGGACCACAGATAATAATGTTGCCAACCAAAAAGGTGCGTTCTGTTTCACTTTGGACGGAACAATATCTTTTGTGTTAATTAAAAGTATTACATTGTAGTGTAGTCACATAAATAAAATATCATGATAATTTTTTCAGGTTTCCACCACCAGGATATGGTGATATCAAGCGTCGCCTGATGCTGTCATGTGTCCTCGGCTGCGGCATACAACCAGGTGCCACCAGGAGGAAGGCTGTCATGCTGCTTGGTCCTGAAAGGAACGGGAAGACGTTTCTAGCTGATACCGTTGCTGGGGAGTTAAGTAAGTAAGATTTACTTATATTGTTGTTTTTACTATGTTAGCCTGTAGTGCCCCACTGCTGGGCAAATAGAATAGAATACAATGTTAATTTATTAAACTGACTTTGATTCTTTGCTTACACATCATAGATGGGCCATCGTTGTGTGGACACTAGGGTGTTCCGAAAATTTTTTTTTTTTTTTCGCTTTTCTCTAATCAAGCCACCTCAAAAGTTGCATTGTTAGTTTTAGATTACCGTAAAAATAATAAAAAAAACATAAAAAAATATCTTGAGGGTTCTACTGGCATTTTTTTTTTTTATCACTTAAATAACCCTCCAGTCAATGTCGTCTATTCTATTTTATGTACATTATTCCCATTTTATTTTTTATTACATTGATAGTGAAACCCTAAGTTATGATTTGCAGGCAACGACAGGATTTTTTCTGTTAGGAATTGGTTTGGAACAAACTCGCAAAATTCATGTTTTGACTTGTTTTTCTTAAATTCTCTACTTCTACTGTGAGGCAGTTCGTCTCATTTCTATTGCGGTTTTATTGCTGTAAGGTGTCGCTCTGCACTTCCTTGTGATAAAATACGTGTTTTTTTTTTATATATAATAATGGGTTCAAGACGAAGTGAGACTACTTGTGCTATTTTGGGATCATATAAAGAACTTGATGAATGCCAGTTACCAGTGATAAGTGACGTTATCAAATTCATTTTGTTTACTAAAAATGAACTAAAACTACAGAAGAATGGAAAAGATCCTTCTAACACAGAAGTTTTTTCAATCGTTTCTGGAAAACTTGATACGATTTGGACCAAAGCTTCGATTCCTATCGTTTCCAACGTACGAGTTACCCAATTGCTGAAATCATATTTCGACAAATACCTGTCATTGATAAGATATCCCAAAAATAAAAGAAATGATAGTTACGAAAGCAAAGTGAAGTGCTTTTTGGAATCGTCGAACAAGCTCTTCGATATTGCTGCTTGTAAGTGCACTTCGTTTGACATTTGTTCCTGCATAAAACCTAAGATAGTTCCTATTTCTGAAAGAGACTTTTTACTGGATCAAAGAAGTGATATAAAAATGGCAATAAGCGGTATAGACACAAAAGAAACAGCAAGACTTTTAAAGAAACATCAGAGACAAGAAAATTTGAATTGGAAAGAGTCACAGCACGCATGTTTTCCCAGTGCATCACTAAAAACCAATCCTGTTTCGGTGCGCGAGTTGCCGCCTCGACCGCAGTCGCTTGTAACAGAGCTTTCTGCGAATAGTGACGTGCCTGTAAATGAGACTCCATCTACTTCGTTGAATCGGAACACTCTGGCGCTGCCAACAGTAGCTAAGGTATGTGATCGGTATGGACTATCAACGCGATCTGCGGCTGCGGTCGCTTCGGCGGTCTTAGCTGACGTAGGATTGGTATCTTCCGAAGATCTAAGTCTTGTTATTGATAAGAATAAAATTCATAGAGCTGTTTCAAAAGCACGGACCAAGGCCAGCAAAGACATTGATACGATTGTAATAAAAAGTATCTACTTTGATGGACGAAAGGACAAAACACTCATAAACGAGAAAATAGGCGATCGGTACCACCGCAGAGAAGTCTTGCAAGAACACATTTCAGTTCTCACAGAGCCGGGATCTATTTATTTGGGACATATGACGCCAAGTCGTGGCACTGCCAAAGGGATCGTCTCTTCTATCATATCTTTGTTAGAAAATCAAGGGTTGAACTTGGAAGAGGTGATCTGTGTGGGGTGCGATGGTACTGCTACGAATACAGGTTGGAAGGGAGGTGTCATTCAATACCTGGAAAACTATTTAAAGAGACCGTTGCAATGGTGTGTTTGTATGCTTCACGCGAATGAATTACCGCTTCGTCATTTGTTCATGTCTCTGGATGGTAGCACATCTGGGCCAAAAGAATATTCAGGACCTATTGGAAAACAGCTAGATGCTTGTGAAAGTAAACCTCTAGCGTCTTTTTGTGCAGTGTCTGGCAATTTGCTAGTATTACCTGATAGTATTGTGAAGGAACTAAGCACGGATCAAAAGTATC
Source organism: Tholera decimalis (assembly GCA_943138885.2). Classification (NCBI taxonomy): domain Eukaryota; kingdom Metazoa; phylum Arthropoda; class Insecta; order Lepidoptera; family Noctuidae; genus Tholera; species Tholera decimalis. The sequence goes on from OW964576.2 coordinate 10,743,366, forward strand.
TGTACGGAATGTGTCATGCTGTGATGGCTGGTTCCTGTTCCCTTGAGCTAGCGAACCGCCAACCTGGAAAAATGGCGCATTCGAGATGGCTCACTACTGCCAATCTCATACTCAGACTTTACTTAAGTACTGTTTCGCCGTCAAATAATTTGCAGCTGCTTGTGAACTACGTGGTCAAAGTTTACGCTCCTGTTTGGTTCCTAATCAAGCAAAACTCATCATTTAAAGATGGAGCCAAGCATATTTTTCAAATGGTTATATACTCTCGAGTTTTGCCTGATAGTCAGATCTATTGTAAATTCGGTGATCGAAAGAAACGCTTTTTTGCGCACCCAGAAAACTTGCTTATTGCCATGTTATTCGACGATAGAGAGCATATTCGAGAGCTTGCATCTCGCAAAATATTAAAGGCCAGAGAAGCAGAAAAGAGCAACTCTCGCAGGGTATTTAAAGCACCAAAGCTTAACTCCTGTGCGCGAGACTACACCGATATAATATTTTGGCAAGAGTGTGAAATATCAGCTCCACCAATTTTGCGACACGTCTCCAACGATGAACTTAGAATTAAGGCTAAAGAACACATCCTCGACATTATTGAATTTCCCTGCCACACACAGTCAGTGGAAAGATATGTAAAACTAGTGACGGAGGCTTCTCAAAGCGTCACGGACGCTACAGCTCGAGATGGTTTTATTAGTAACAGATTAAAATCTCGCTCAGAAATGCCTAATTTTGGTCACAAAAACCAGTTCCGTTTTTAAAGTTGTCATTGATTATTTTGTCTTTCAACTATTTTAAACCTTGCTTTAACTCATTGTTGTACCCTTAAATTTAATAAAAACTATTTAAATGTTATTTTTGTATGATTTATAGTTTATATTAGGAACCCCTTAAAATAGCAAATTTGAAAAACTTCAAGGACTGGTAGAGGCCTCAAGATGCCGGATATCTAATTAAATTTTATAATAATCGTAATATATGTGTCAAAACGCAACTTTTGATATCTCTTACGTAGCCGTAGCTCATTTTTTTTCCCCCATACATGAACGGGACACCCTAGTGGACACGGTGGACATCCCACTCAAATGCACAAAATGTTTTAAAATACTTTCATTATGCGCACGGCTAAGAAGTGGAATTATTCTCTGCCGGAGTCTGTGTTTCCTGGGAGTCTTGTAAGTCATTTAAGATATTTTCAGCAGAAAGAAAAGGCTCTCACTCAGATCTCACTGATCCGTGAACATACTTTTGATAATAAAGATTTAATTAACTCTTTTTACAGATGCCATCAAAATCGACATAACTCCAGAGGTTTTCACCGCAGTACTGCACCGACCAGTGAAGGTTTTAACTCAGGTCTTCGTCACAGCGAGAGCCTTTCAGCCAGCTGTGATCTTCATGAAGAATATTGAAAGGGTTTTTGCTAAAAGGGTGAGGTTTTACTTTTACCTATTTGGGATTTAAGCAAAATTGTTCATGGAAATTTTTATAATAATAATTTATTTACTATCAAACATCTGATGGCTCATAGATAACACGTTTCAAACTAACATACATACCTATTTCAAAAATATAAATTGAGATACAGTTAGAGTAAATAGAAACTATAAAAACTTATGTTAGTAACACTTCACATAAGCGGCGGATTTGGCGGAGCGGTCTATTACTCACTTCAAAGGAGACACGAGCCAATTACGTAGAATAAGGAGACTCCAATCATCAACTTATGTTGATGATTATTCTTTCTCCGTATTCTTACATAAAATTATAAAAAAAATATTTATTTATTATTTTTATTCATAATATGCTCGTGTTTGACGGCCACCTTACCTGATGATAAGCAATGTTATAGTCGAAGATGAAGCATGCTTACCTAGAAGACCCCCAAGTTATTGCTAAAGTATTCCCAAAACGTTTGTGCATATATGAGAGGGATGTCCACCATGGCGTATCGCCGTTCGTCTTGTAATCCGATGTTGGAACGGGCTTAGTGGAGTTAGCTTGAGCAATTTCATCGCACACTCCCCGAAATGTAAGAAAACCAATAGGCTTGCAACACGTTGCCGATGTTAAAGGCTTTGGAGCTTTGTCTCGACCAGTCACTCGTCGCTACTCGAGCCTCTTGGCCTGTTTCTCATTTGTTATGGACACAAAACAAAACTATTTGTGTTGTATAGCACTAAACCACAGTGCGCTCGTGTGGTCCTCGTTCGCGGAAGCGACGGAACACCATGCCCTGTGGCCAGAAATCTTCTGCCATGACCAGGTCCAGGAGACACGTTGGTACCCGTACTACAAACGCCTTAAAGTTGACATTCTTGCTAGTACGCCCTTGGTTCTCCCCTTGACCGCGACAATCAACGGGGCTACGAGACTAGCGGTGGCAGAAGCAGAGCTTCTGCCTGCTCGGCGGCAGGGTGAGTTCACGTCGAGCCCGCTCTACCTCCAACGCTGAGCCTCTCTGCTGCACAGAGGGGCACGCGTAGAAGGGATTCTCCTTCTCCTTTGGCCGCCTCTGGGCCCCTCCAGACAATATTAGCATACGGACAACAAGACCCCTTAGGTAAATGATTCCTAAGAAGGAGTTGTTGCCCGTATCCCGGGGTGCACCGGCCCAGAAAACTGGTCTTCCTCCCGGACGTGTCCGAAAAGGAACTCCAGCCCTCGGGCACACGGGGAGGTTTTCTGTCCAGCACCCCTTGGTTCTCCCCTTGGTAGAACTTCATTTGGCACAAGTTCCCTATACCACGGTTATGCTAACAAATCAACGAACATACTGATCTTTGACATCCACACAAACTGCCTGACTGAATTTATTAGCAATCCTAATAAATTAAAGTACTATATTGCATGTAGAAACAAAATTACATAGTAACAAGTAAGTACTAACATTTAGTCTAAGCTACTAACGCTCATATTATATAACTTATCATTTTGCTTTCTTACCGGTATTTATCTTAAATTAGGTGTGCAGTATTGTTTATTCTAAACATAAATCATTGTTTACTGATTTTTATGTAAACAATAAATAAACTCACTGACACTAATAATGTACCTAATCATAATGGCCAACACAATTTTGACTGTAGCTAAAACGATGTTAATTTCATAAAGACGTAGGTATGCATAGCGTATATAATCTTTCATAAAACTATATTATGTCTATCAGCTCTTCATTATGAGTTATCTGTTTAATAGTTCAAGAATTTCATAGTTTTGGAGATTCCATGATTTTATCCTAAAATCCGGTTTTGTATTTTTTACTGATGGGGCACATCAGCTCTTTACCTCAATCACGCCAGATGGTAAGCAATTGATGAGGTCAACGATGGAAAGAGGGAGCCCAGAAGAAGCCTGTTTTGTTTACTCTTGCTTTAAAACACAGAAGCATGCAGAGGGTTCGACACGTTAGCTAATTGCGAGAATTTTCTGGAAATGTAAACAAATAAATAAAATAAGCCCTGCTCTCTACATTTTACTTTGAATGAACTTTCTATGTTTTTCAGCTACCTACTGAAATATGGAACTTTATCATTATTAACATAACATAACTTTATTAACAACCAAATAACATTACAATAGTCAAAGAGTACATACATTTTTTGGAAGGGAAGATATACAAGGTGTGAGTCTGCTGACTCCCAAGCTAAAGTAATCTGTGTTACGGGAGTCAGTGTTCCTCGGTACAGCAGTGGCTAGCCTAAATTTTAATACATATTATAAACTATTGAGTAATACAAAATTAACTATTTGTGTATAAGAAAGAGTATATATGCTTGCATGTTTGTGTTGTGTGTTTGTGAATGTGTGTTGTACGTGTTGTGTATGTATGTTGTGAGTGTGGTATTTGACTGTCTGTTTGTGTACGTATCTCATTGGGTGTAACTGGCGATAGGTGTAGTAGAGGTGTCACCTGAGTATCAGCTTTTCAGTTTTATCATAATCAAGACTTAGCAGCCATACCTGCACTTGAACTTTGACATTTTTACATCGTTACCATAGAAATCGGATGGATTACGTAGGATTGGATGATTACTATTGTAAGAAAAAAATATAAAAATTTTAAACATTAATATTTCAATGATCGGAAATCATAGAGGGTGATTTTTCTGCCAGGGTTGCGGAAATATCCTAACGAGATACCGCGGCCCCGGAACTGCAAGAATTGCTAATGGAACAGGGTGGGTTTTTAATCAGTAGAAGTATGGTACTACTCCCTTCCGTTCGACCCAGAGCGCGAGCAGTCATTCGATGAGAGAGTGGCAGATGCTAAAATGCAATACGTCATTGGTCTAGGAATGCTTAAAACATGATTTATTATTTCTTTTTAAAGGTACAAGCAGAGGACAGACATCTTAATGCGAACATCCTGAAGGGAGCTCTAGGAAAAGTTGTGAAATCGATACAAAACGAAGATAAGGTTATTTTCATTGGTAAGTGTGACATTTCGATTATCGGTTTTAAGAAATATATCCACCTCTCATTAAGAAAGGTTTTAATAATTAGAAAGAGCAGTAGTGTCGCAGTGGTTACGGTTCCGACTTTTGAGTTGCTGGTTACAGGTTCGAATCAAGTCAGATAAATTGCTTTGTGTGATTTATTCAATTTATCATCGCTTCTACTCTCAAAACCGAGAAGGACAACATCGATAAAAAAATGTGTGTCCCGGTAGTAGGAACTATGGTCGGTGGGTCGGCTTTCTGCCTAACCGGATGCAGCCATAGAGATATGAATAGAGTGCAGAAACGGTTAAATATAACGATAGAGGCGAAGAGAGAGACAGGTGCTGACTATTCATCTGTCTCGCTCTTGCGGAGTACTGTGATGGGCATATTGAGAGTGTAGCAGACGGGGAGCTGTATGTAATTTTGACTGATTGTTTGGTTTATAGGATATTTAAAAAAAAATTGTAAGTATTATTTGAATTCAGTGCCGATAACAAAGGTGAATGAGTGGGAGAGTGTGAGAAAACTCACACTTCACCATCTTCAGTAGGGCCAATCACAACGCTCTGCAAGAGAGAGATGGATGAATAGTCGGCGTCTGTCTCTCTCCTCGCTTCTATCGTTCCCACTTACAGGCTAGTGTAGCACTTCTGCACTCTATTCTTATATCTCTATGAATGCAGCTAAGTACGAATGTTTTCAATACTCAATCATTTATTGCGTTCCACAATGTGAACTTAGGTGGTAGGTGCATACAAAAATATACAAAGTTTACATATCATTGTGGACCCAGTCGGGCACAGCAAATTATAATAGAGGAAGAGGGCTTTACAATTATTGTAAATATTATTATTTTTACTTATTATATTCTGCAAATTGGCAATCTGTGTAGTAGTCACAATGAGCAATTCAGTTGTGGATTATGTGGCTTTGTATTTTCTGTAGGAGCATGTTCTTATTCCTATCTAATGCTGTCGAACCTCGTGGCTAGGGTAGGTACACTATACCGGTTCAGCCGGGAATAAATAAAATGGGAATATATTTATATCTTAAACTACTCCTACATATTTTTATACTGTTTTATAAATTTTTAAGATACTATATTTTATATATTTTTTTTATTTATAACTGAAATATTCATTTACATCATAATAACTAATACTAATAATAGATAAGAAATTGTTTTAATTTATTCATAAATATATTACATTTTTGTTCATTTATAATTATCTGACCTACCGCAGTACCTTAGTGGCTACTGACTAACCAAGATGTACAAATTACAGCCGGGATCAACGGCTTAACTTGCATTTCGAAGCAAGCAGGAATCTCGAAATGTTAAAAAACTTTTTACCAAAAAATTAAACAGCCTTGGCTTGTACATTTGATCTCTCCGCTCCCCGCACCGCGCACCGCTGCCACGGTAATATTATGTATACAGTATTCCGACTTCATACAAACGGACGAAGCGCGAGCTATACCTACGCGCCTCGATCTCGGTGTGCGCTCGGTTTGATGACAGTCGCGACCGGCGACTGTGCTGCAGTGACGAACGGACGGTGTGTTGTTTTTTTAACAATAACCGCGCGATTTTTCGCTATAAATAAGTTCAAGTACATATTTAATATGACGAGTAGGATATATTGTGCTGTTTTTGGTTGCATGAATTCGTCAATAACGCATCCAGAGATAACTTTTTTTAGATTGCCTGAAAACTTTGAAAGGTACCTAAGACTTAAATAATTTTACTTACTAGTAGGTATGTACATAATGTGTTTCTTTTTAATGGATAATTATTTCCTTTTATCTCCCGAAAAAAAAAGATGTCTGGATTAATAAATAAAGTGAATAGAGTAAAGGAAAGTTATTGACACGAGTGAAATAGGTAGTTATAGGCGGTTCATGAATCATGATACGGTAGGTGAGCTAATTGCAAAAAAATTGCACCCTTTTTTGTCCATTTGTTATTAGTGGAACTTTAAAGCAAAATAAAAGCAAACTTTTAAAGTAAATAGATATAATTTTAGTAATTTTTGAACGTATAGTCAATAATTTGACGTTTTTACAAAGTATATCTTCTAGAATTTCCTTAAAAACTTTAAGATTTTCAAAAATATGTTTTGTCCACGAATAAAATATTTTGTGTTATTCCAATGCGTAACACTCTTTTTTCATTAAATATGGTATACATTTGGGCCTATTAATTAGCAACACATTAAACATTCGCAGAAGTGTAGATGGAGTGACAGAGCACGCATCGTGGCCTTTTTGTTTGTACCCCACTAAGCGTTTAGTGTGCGGCTGGTGAAAAAAAACTTTTATACGAACAAATTGTGTGTGTTTCGCAATAAAAACCGGTAAGTTTTTATCTACTTTGGTTTTACTATATGACGAAAGTATAAATTCAGTGATTAGATTGTAATTTATTGCTAATGTGCGGCACATTTTTCATGTAGTTTGAAATTCTTTAGATTAGGAAAACATGTCCTTAATTTCCTGTATGTCACGTTTGTGTGACAATTTTGTGTTACGTTATACAAAGGAAAGCATAAAGGTCTGTCCAAATCGGTAATCTGATCTTAAATTAATGTCAGTATTTTTTTACATGTAAGTACTATTTATACAGCACTAGCTTTTGCCACGCGGCTTCACACACGTTGTCTAATTCCAACACCTATCAAAACTCCTTTCAATTTGAAATCTATCTATATAGCAACATGTTGACGTACTTCAACCCGCAATTATGGTTTTTAGGAAATAATAACGCAAAATGGAACAATTTAAAGAATATTTAGTATTTTTGCCCGAAGATCATTCTCAACTCCGAAGTGAAGATTCTACCCCTGATATACTTCCATGTGTAGGAACACAAACTAAAATATTGATGAAAAATGTGTCAACAAAAACAGATGATGCTTTGATGATTTCGGCTGCTGTTAATATGTTAGCAACCAGCGTGTTTTCTGGCAATCAATTGCTACAAAATAAATTTTCTAGAGCCTTAAACGAGATGATTCCCATGGTTATAAACAGAATTAAGGAAAAATATGGAGATAACCAATGATTGTACAATAACATACAATAACATCCGTTGTCGTGCGGTTTTTCTTTTTTAAATCTATAAGTACTTTCTAATAAAAATGTTTGGATACAATTTGTATTTTTATTGCCCATTATTGTCTGGGAATCCTGTCTCATCCACTCATACACCCACATATATCCACTTACACACATCCACCCACACTCATTCACCTATACACACAAACTACCAAAACACATCGCAGGCGTATTCAATCAAAGAAAAAAACATTTTTAGACAAGAATAAACTATTTCGGATCCAAAACGACTATAATTTAACGGTGTATGTATAAGCCCTTATAATTCCTTTGTGTTACAATTATGTTACGTCACATAGAAGAAACACAAAGGAAGTTGTCAATTTTTTTGAAATTAGCTCAGGTACGCTTGTGTTAAAACCTCGGGGCATGTGTGTTTTGTTTTGTTAGTTTGTATAATTCAAAGTAAAGACGTGGTATTTTATTAATAATAATAGTTGTTTATTGTACTGTGTATGAATAATACTAGAAAAAGTATAAACATGTTTTTTTAATAATTAAATCTACCAATCAAAAAACAACACAATTATTATTTACAATCACAAAACTAAATGGAAACAAAAAGTAGGCAAATGTAATTAAAATGCTGGAGGCGGGCAGCCCTATCCCATGTTTACGTACCGCGCGGCTGTAGGTATTTATTTTTTCTAAGATACGCTGTATGATAATATTACCGTGCCGCTGCAGCGATTCGCTCCGACAAAACCGCGCGCGTTTTCGCTATGAGCGGCGACTCGTGGCGTGCTTCAAACATTTTCATACTTTTGTTCTTACCGCTCGCCGCCCCGCGCTTAGCCACCGCTCACCGCGGCAAGGTCGTGAATGGGCCGTAAGGGTTCCGTGTTTTGCCATTTAGCTACGGAACCCTAAAAAATTGACAGGTAGGCATTATTACAATACAGCACAAACTAATCAAAATAAACTAAAGTACAATATATTTAATTTCAAATAATATTCTTAGAATAGCATTGTTACACAAATCATATAATTATTGCAAATATAAACAAAGAAAAAATACAAAAAAAATACAAATTCAACCATTACAAGTCAGAAGTAAAAAATAATAATAATAATCAAAATTTAAATAATAATATCAATTAAATTAGCAAGTCCGCTATATTACGATGTCCAAATTATGTCAAATAGATATTGTAACTAACACCAAAAAGTTCAAGATCACCCATTGAAAATTTCGAAATAAAAAAATAAAAAATTACGTCAAATTAAAAAATCTGCGAGCCAACATATTGCAGCGGACAGCCAAAGCTCTGCGCTCACGTTCAATATCCAGGTTATCTTCATCGGAAACCTAGTGGCCTAATAAACCGCACAGCTCGATATTCAAGGATAAGCAATGCTTGCCGAGTTCGGTCAATAGATGGGTGACCATTTTCAACCGACGACAAAAAGAGGTGGTTATCAATTCGACGCGTATTTTTTTTTTTAATTTTTTTTTTAGTGTATTATCATCGAGTACTCGAAGACGGCTGAACCGATTTGGAAAATTCTTTTTTTGTTCGAATGGGTATACGTCGAAATTGGTACCATTATCACCAAAGTCAGGATCTGAAGATGGGATCCTGGAGAAATCGAGGGAACTCTTCAAATATTATAGGCACACCTATGGCGTTTTGGGTATTTCTTATAGTAACTTGTGCAGTTGCTCTCAAAAAGTACCATTTGGGGAAGTGGAAATGATGATGAAGACCACAGATGGCTGCCGAAACTACTCAATAATAAGTATTGAGTGGATTGCGATTCGATTACCTGAATATGGATGTTAAGCACTTTATGGTGAAGTACCAGGAGAACTCCTCAACAATTAACGGCCCAGCATTGGGAAAAGCAATATTTTGTAAAAGGTTATAAGTAGTTGACATTTAGGCTCTTGTAACTAGGTAAATTAAAAATCATCCAACTAAAAAGAGTGAAATAAAAACTTTTTACCAAAAAATTAAACCGACTCCCAAAAAACACTGCAAAGTGAAAAATAACTTTAATTTCGGTAGTCGGTGTCTTTAGTTTTGTTTTTTCGTTTTTGGCACCGACTTCCGAAATTAAAGTTATTTTTCACTTTGCAGTGTTTTTTGGGAGACGGTTTAATTTTTTGGTAAAAAGTTTTTATTTCACCCTTTTTAGTTGGTCTATTTTTAATTTACCTAGTTACAAGAGCCTAAATGTCAACTACTTATAACCTTTTACAAAATATTGCTTTTCCCAATGTGTGTCCAGTGATTCCTCGAAAACTATTACAGCAAAATAATTATGCTTCTTTCAGTTAGGACGTTAAATACAAAGCAAATGGTGAGAGATACCAATAACTTGTACAAAAAAAGAGTAATGTAATTTTATTTTTATTTATTTTATTTTAATACAAAAACTAAATAAAAACTTTTTACCAAAAAATTAAACCGACTCCCATAAAACACTGCAAAGTGAAAAATAACTGTAATTTCGGTAGTCGGTGTCTTTAGTTTTGTATTTTCGTTTTTGGCACCGACTTCCGAAATTAAAGTTATTTTTCACTTTGCAGTGTTTTTTGGGAGACGGTTTAATTTTTTGGTAAAAAGTTTTTATTTCACCCTTTTTAGTTGGTCTATTTTTAATTTACCTAGTTACAAGAGTCTAAATGTCAACTACTTAATAACCTTTTACAAAATATTGCTTTTCCCAATGCTGGGCCATTAATTGTTGAGGAGTTCTCCGGGTACTTGACCATCAGCTCTACATCACCATATGCATTGTGACGAGCATAAAGTGCTTAACATCCATATTCAGGTAATCGAATCGCAATCCACTCAATACTTATTATTGAGTAGTTTCGGCAGCCACCTGTGGTCTTCATCATCAGTTCCACTTCCCCAAATGGTACTTTTTGAGAGCAACTGCACAAGTTACTATAAGAAATACCCAAAACGCCATAGGTGTGCCTATAAAATTTGAAGAGTTCCCTCGATTTCTCCAGGATCCCATCATCAGATCCTGACTTTGGTGATAATGGTACCAATTTCGACGTATACCCATTCGAACAAAAAAAGAATTTTCCAAATCGGTTCAGCCGTCTTCGAGTACTCGATGATAAAACACTAAAAAAAAAAAATTAAAAAAAAAAATACGCGTCGAATTGATAACCACCTCTTTTTGTCGTCGGTTGAAAATGGTCACCCCTCTATTGACCGAACTCTGCAAGCATTGCTTATCCTTGAATATCGAGCTGTGCGGTTTATTAGGCCACTAGGTTTCCGATGACTTAAAAGACAACCTGGATATTGAACGTGAGCGCAGAGCTTTGGCTGTCCGCTGCAATATGTTGGCTCGCAGATTTTTTAATTTGACGTATTTTTTTTTATATTTTTTATTTCGAAATTTTCAATGGGTGATCTTGAACTTTTTGGTGTTAGTTACAATATCTATTTGACATGATTTGGACATCGTAATATAGCGGACTTGCTAATTTAATTGATATTATTATTTAAATTTTGATTATTATTATTATTTTTTACTTCTGACTTGTAATGGTTGAATTTGTATTTCTTTTTGTATTTTTTTCTTTGTTTATATTTGCAATAATTATATGATTTGTGTAACAATGCTATTCTAAGAATATTATTTGAAATTAAATATATTGTACTTTAGTTTATTTTGATTAGTTTGTGCTGTATTGTAATAATGCCTACCTGTCAATTTTTTAGGGTTCCGTAGCCAAATGGCAAAACACGGAACCCTTACGGCCCATTCACGACCTTGCCGCGGTGAGCGGTGGCTAAGCGCGGGGCGGCGAGCGGTAAGAACAAAAGTATGAAAATGTTTGAAGCACGCCACGAGTCGCCGCTCATAGCGAAAACGCGCGCGGTTTTGTCGGAGCGAATCGCTGCAGCGGCACGGTAATATTATCATACAGCGTATCTTAGAAAAAATAAATGCCTACAGCCGCGCGGTACGTAAACATGGGATAGGGCTGCCCGCCTCCAGCATTTTAATTACATTTGCCTACTTTTTGTTTCCATTTAGTTTTGTGATTGTAAATATACTATTTTTATAGAAACAAATAAAATATTTTGTGAATGGAATAGGAAGTGTTCAATAAAAATGCGTGTTGTTTTTTGATTGGTAGATTTAATTATTAAAAAAACATGTTTATACTTTTTCTAGTATTATTCATACACAGTACAATAAACAACTATTATTATTAATAAAATACCACGTCTTTACTTTGAATTATACAAACTAACAAAACAAAACACACATGCCCCGAGGTTTTAACACAAGCGTACCTACCGTATCATGATTCATGAACCGCCTATAACTACCTATTTCACTCGTGTCAATAACTTTCCTTTACTCTATTCACTTTATTTATTAATCCAGACATCTTTTTTTTTCGGGAGATAAAAGGAAATAATTATCCATTAAAAAGAAACACATTATGTACATACCTACTAGTAAGTAAAATTATTTAAGTCTTAGGTACCTTTCAAAGTTTTCAGGCAATCTAAAAAAAGTTATCTCTGGATGCGTTATTGACGAATTCATGCAACCAAAAACAGCACAATATATCCTACTCGTCATATTAAATATGTACTTGAACTTATTTATAGCGAAAAATCGCGCGGTTATTGTTAAAAAAACAACACACCGTCCGTTCGTCATTGCAGCACAGTCGCCGGTCGCGACTGTCATCAAACCGAGCGCACACCGAGATCGAGGCGCGTAGGTATAGCTCGCGCTTCGTCCGTTTGTATGAAGTCGGAATACTGTATACATAATATTACCGTGGCAGCGGTGCGCGGTGCGGGGAGCGGAGAGATCAAATGTACAAGCGAATGAGTGCGACGCCACGAAACAGAGCGACGCGGGTAGCTGTGTAGGTGGACGGAATCGGCGGCGAACTTATAAACAAAAAATTTTAGACGATTTTGTGGCGGTAATGTATAATACCGAGGCGAGAAACAATTTTTCTGGATTAGTGACAACCCTTTTGGTTCTGATGTGCTGTTTTAAATATACGTCTATATGCTGCAGAATATACTTAATCAAATGTTTCCACACTCATTCTTGTGTACTCATAAAACTTATCCGGATATTTTCTGTAATCTTCGTATAGGTCACACAATTCGTCATTTAAATATCGATCTTTATTCAGTGCGTGCACTCCGTCTCTCATATTAAGAATATCTTGTTTTCATTTTTAGAACATACATAAATAAATATATATATACGCGTCGCTTTGATAACCTCCTCCTTTTTTGTCGTCGTTTGAGAGTATACTGCTTTCTAAACACCGAAGGGATAATTTTGATAACGCCATAATTTTGAGCACGTTCTGACTACCTAAATACGTCCACCTCGGCCGCTGCCGCTTGACGCTATTGAGGGTACGTGGCGTGTAAAACGCACCGCTTGCCGCCGCCGCGCCGCCTGCCGCGCCGCTCACCGCTAAGACCGAAGTCGTGAATGGGCCGTTATAGTTTCGATATGTCTGTCCGTCTGTCTGTCTGTCCGTCCGTCCGTATGTCACAGCCATTTTATTCCGAAACCATTAAGACTATACATGTGAAACTTAGTAGGTAGATGTATTCTGTAAACCGCTTTCCGATTTTAAGAAAAAAATTAAAAAATATTTAAAATAAAGGGGGGTCCCCATACATGGAACTAGAACCGATAATTTTATTTTTTATGAAACTTATGCGTGTGTGGTATCTGTAGACAGGCCTTTAAAAATGATATAAGGGTTTCTAAAACTACTTTTTCATAAAGTCAATCGTTTAAAAGACATAAGCTCCCAAAGTGGTAAAATGTGTGTCCCCCCTCTAACTTCTATAATAATAGAGTGAAAAATCTAAAAAAATATATGTCTGTAAATCTTAATGTAAACTTTTAATTAAAATTAGTTTGAACGAAATTGGGTCAGGAGTTTTTGAGATATAGCATATTTTCTAAAACCGCAAATATAACTTTGTAATTCATACAAACACTATGAAAAACAAAGTTATTTAGCGTAGTTGTAAAAATGTAAATAAGCTAGTTTTAAGAAATTTTTAAGATTTTTTTTATTCGTCAAATAAATATACATATTATATTATATTATTATAGTTACTACGGAACCCTTCATGGGCGAGTTTGACTCGCACTTGGCCAATTTTATTTTATGTTTGTGTGTATTTAGAGCGATAATTTCAACACAATGTTAAAATTGTTTATGAAATAAATAAATGAATGAATGAGTCTTTTTGAAATGTTCGACTGACGTTAAGGCTAAACTGTTTAAAGCGTACTGTCAGTCATTTTATACATGCAGTCTGTGGGTAAACTACACACGGTGGACATACAGCGCTCTGCGCGTTCAATATAACAATGCTTTCAGGGATTGGGTTGCCGCGCTACTGCAGTGCCTTTGGCATGTTTGCCGAGGCAGGTATGGATGGCTTCCATGCGCAAGCGTTGCGCTTCAATCATGCGCTGGGTACGCATCAACCCCATCCTGAACATTATAGCAGACAGGTGGGACCGCCCCACTGGGACATTAAATACGCCTATATGCCACTGTGGCGTATAATAATTAGTTATATTTGTCACTCCGGTAGTCTTAAGGAAAAACATTAGTTATAGTTGTTTGTATATAAACCAAATGGATTCTGTCCGAAATAAAAGAATATTATTTTATTATTTAGTCATGAGCTTCTTAGCAGGGGGAAATGAGCAGAAAATACCTATATCAATTTGCATTTCCAAACGTTTTGTATTTATTTTTTTCAGCAACGTGCTCAAATCCGTGGTCGGCCGCAGTGAAACCCATGATAAATATCTTCGATGAAATCCTGCTTGTCCCACGAACTGACTACGCGACTTTACAGCAATTCTTCTCTCAAAAGTTTCAAAGGTATGTAAAATAAAACTGACTCTGGAAAGTTAGACAGGGCTTACTATGTTAGTACCTTTTAAGGGTTCCTTAGCCGAATGGCAAAAAAAACGAGACCTTATAGATTCGTCGTGTCTGTCTATCTGTCCGTCAGTCGTATGTCATAGCCATTTTATTCCGAAACTATTAGAACTTCACAGTTGATACTTGGTAGGTCTAGGTTGATATTCTGAGAACCCGAAGATTAAATTGAAAGATAGACACTTAAAATCTTTCAAAATTTTAACTTTAAAAATAAAGTGAAAAAAAAATTCTATACTAATATTATAAAGAGGTAAAATTTGTAAGTTTGTATGTATGGGGTAATCTCTGAAACTACCGAACCGATTTTGAAAATTCTTTCGCTTATTTGTAGCTGCATTATCCCTGAGTGCTATAGGCTATAAATTATCTGTATATCACGCATATTAGCCGAGCTATTATAATCTTTGTCAAGCAAGTCGGGGACGGGATCCCGTGGAATATTTTCGACTTCTACGCGGACGAAGTCGCAGGCAGAAGCTAGTATGTTGTAAATCTCAATTATCACTTTCAACGAAAATGTGTTTGAACGAGATACAGTCTCCAGTTTTTGAGATATACTTAGCACATTGTAGTGGCTGAGATATTTGGACGGATAGGTACATCTGCCTACCTACACCAAGTACAGACACATCCAGAAATAAATGGACGTAGTTAAGCGAAAAGGATCCAATCCACACCCAGTTATTTTTGAGATATTGACGTTTGAAGTTCAAGAGGTATTTTTTCATTACTATTTGTTTTAAAATTAACAAAAAGTATATTTTTTCTGTGGAATATTAACACTTTTTTTATAAGTAATGGTATATTTATGCATAGAGTCATATTTTGTAGGTATGGATCCTTTTTGTGAAATTACTATCTCCATAGAGCATGCTCTAGTCTCAATTTCGGCAAAACGATCCACATAATAAATAATCACGTAAAACTAATATTTTAATAAAAATAAATACAATATACTTTTTTTTTTTTTTTTTTTTTAGCGTGGTAAAATTATCAAATAAGTCCTCCCACTCCGGGCAGGGTGGGAGGGACTGTCAGACTTTTACTGACTAAAATCCACGGTGTTCCTTCAATAACCCTTTACATACCGGGGCCACGGTAACGGGATGAGTCCCACGACCCCGGCGGGCTTCGGCCCTCTGCAGAGGGGGCCTCGTCATGTTGCTGACGCTCTTTGAGGCGCGCGTGGAACACGACGCGCCGTCGACCCGGGCATGGTCCATGGTCGGACAGCGAGTTGCCCTTTACTCGCTGTCCGCATGCCCGCGCCTACGGTGGCCGGAGATCGTCGGCCGACGTCCGACGCCGTGGGCGTCTACCACTGCGGCTGGGCTGGAGGGAGGACGCCATCCTCTCCCTCACGCGGCCCGCCTCCTCCTTCGGAAGCATGACTGCTTCGCAGAAGGAGGCGACCGCTTCCCACTCCCTCTCGCCCCGCAGCATGGCCTCGACCAAGGCCGGGCGCGAGAGGTCTCCGCCTATTGTCGCCGTGAGGACACGTCGGTGCTCTGCCCAAGCTGGGCAGTCCTGCACCGTGTGCTCGACTGTGTCCTCAGGGCGACCCTCGCAGTGGTGACACCCAGGCGTCTCTTCCTTACCCATCAGACACAGGTACCTCCCGAAACTTCCGTGTCCGGTGAGGACCTGCGTCATGCGGTAGGTCAGGACGCCGTGACGCCGATCTAGCCACTCCTCAAAGAGGGGTAAAAAAACTTTACACTTTGCCTAGTTAAGTCAATAAATACTGCAGACAGGTGTTAAGTAGTAGTGATTTATCAAAATGAATAGCACTTAGGCCCGTATTACAGAACGAAACTCGAGCACTGATCTCTGTTTAAAACTAGTTTTGAGTCGAGATTTAATTTTAGAATATTCCTCAAGTATAGATTCATCGATCATAGTTCAGCCGGGTACGGCTTTATTCTAGATCGTTACTCAGTTGTAGATTGATTACCCAAGTATGGTCGACACCACGCTCGAGCAGAGATTTCCCTTGTCAGTTAACTATTTGCTTTTCAGTTTATTATTTGATATAAAAATGCTAATTTTTTGCGAATGGTGATGAAATCACATTTTATTTTGCTAATTGGTTACAAATAACACTTTTATACGTAATTTTTTGCCATTTTAAGTTACGAGATGAATCCCGTGTTTTCTAACTTAAACAGATTATAACAATGATTTTTTCACCGATGATTTGAACAGAAAAACAGAACTTCAGCGTTCCATGTGAAGGGCCTATACAATTTTGCTAATAATTATTTTAAGAAATGGTATAGATTTTCACATGATGAAGATTTTTGACAATTTGTAATACTGCCATCTATTGACCAAGAATTGGTGAAACATATGCATTTCTGTTTTGTTTTAACTATAACTTTGTTTCCTTTTAATATTTTTATTGATCGTTGTTCCCAAGCCATTATTTATTTGAATATTACTTATTATATGATTAATGAGCAATTCAAAACAACACTGTCACAGACATTATTTAGGATCCACTCCGTTCCACGAACAAGTTACTCTTGCTATATTTTTATATGTTAGAAAATATTGCCTTAACACCTTTTACCTTCAAGAATTTGCTTTTACAAATTCTTAAAATATAATTTCTATAGTGAAACCGTGCAATACATATTTTTTATTCTTAAAAATTTGGTATTTAAGTAAATTAAATTATTTACGATCATTCGTAGATCGGAACAGCGGAGACGAAGAAAATAAAACGTAAACTAAAACAGACTGATGCATAGACAATTAGATATTCTCTGCTTGAGGCTCGATTTCAATCTGAGTGTAGTTTTATTACCATTCTGGAATAAGACCAATGCTCAAGTGCAGATTCTATATATAAACTGAGATCGGGCGAATTAAGCTCAAACTGGACTTGAGGAACTTTCTGTAATACGGACCTAAGTCATTGTTGAGTTTTTGAGGGTAGAAGTTTAACATGCATTTCTTCACTGGTATTAATTTTACAATGAATTGAACATACAATTTTATTGTGAAATATTAACATTTCTTTGTTTACAATAGTATTTTCAGGTGTAGTGTTATATGATCAGATTTTTTGTAAATATATAGATCTGGATCCTTTTCGTTAAATTTTAGTTTCTATAGTATATTCTCTAGTCGTAATTTCATTAAACGATCCACATAATAAAGTGTTTAAAAACTTATTAAAATTTCATAAAATAATATTTAGTGAAAGAAAACAATACTCATACAACTTTATTTAAAGCTTCAACATAATTTCTAAAACAAAATCTTAAAAACCACTCTAAACTTTTCTTTATTCTTCCATATTAATTAATCATTTTACAATAATCAACAATCAGTTATCAAAAAATAAAAAGGAAGTTTCTTCTTATTATAATAATATCCATACTTAATCAGTCTTTTAATCATCTGTCTCAAGGACAAAATCGAGCTCACCATCGTAATCATCTACATCCTCTGAAATGTTATTATTCCCCATTAGTGATGTATAAAACTCCTGACAGTCCTTTGGGATAAGTTCCAACATTGACATTAGATCATTGAGCTTGGCTTGCGGTATTTCCTTGCCGTCAGGCCATAGTAAACTAAGATCATCCTCAGATATGTAAAAGAAAAAAACTAAAATAAAGAAATTACTTACCTTGCTTCAGATCTCCTGTTACACTTTTTAAATCATCTAACGCATTTGACATAATTCTATCAATCCTCTTCATTTTAGGTACAACAACGTAATAACTAAGTCTAAGACTTAACAATTAATGCTCTCACGACTAAGACGTGTAAACGGCTAATGCAGCTCTAGATCAACTTAAACAGTGTTGCCATTTAATAATATTGGCGTGGCCATTTTTTTTTTATAAAAACTACTATTAATCATCTGGTATATTAGTAAGATCGGCGTCACAGCATCCTGACCTACCGCATGACGCAGGTCCTCACCGGACACGGAAGTTTCGGGAGGTACCTGTGTCTGATGGGGAAGGAAGAAACGCCTGGGTGTCACCACTGCTAGGATCGCCCTGAGGACACAGTAGAGCATACGGTGCAAGACTGCCCAGCTTGGGCAGAGCACCGACGTGTCCTCACGGCGGCGATAGGCGGAGACATCTCACGCCCGGCACTGGTTGAGGCCATGCTGCGGGGAGAGACGGAGTGGGAAGCGGTCGCCTCCTTCTGCGAAGCAGTCATGCTATCGAAGGAGGAGGCGGGCCTAGTGAGGGAGAGGATGGCGTCCTCCCTCCAGCCCAGCCGCAGTGGTAGACGCCCACGGCGTCGGACGTCAGCCGACGATCTCCAGCCACCGTAGGACAGCGGACAGCGAGTAAAGGGCAACTCGCTGTCTGACCATGGACCATGCCCGGGTCGACGGCGCGTTGTGTTCCACGTGCGCCTCAAAGAGCGTCAGCAATATGACGAGGCCCCCCCTGTAGAGGGCTGAAGCCTGCCGGGGTCGTGGGACTTATCCCATTACCGTGACCCCGGAACGTAAAGGGCTATTGAAGGAACACCGTGGATTTTAGTCAGTACAAGTCTGACAGTCCCTCCGGCCCTGCCCGGGGTTGGAGGACTTATTTGATGATTTTACCACGTAAAAAAAAAAATAAGTTTACATAGATATAAACTTAGAAAAATCAATCTTTTTTCAATCCTGCTTGATTTTAATATTTTTTGATGTCTACAACAAAAAATATTAAAATCAAGCAGGATTGTTTTTGCGAAATAAGTTTCTTAGATTTTGGATGAAAATCAAATCAACAAAAAGTCACCAAACACTGTGGGTCGTTTTTGTTGACTGATTTATGGGAATAATAATTGAAAATGAATTTCTCGAATAAGATCCAAGAGTTCTGAATTGTTTTAATTATATTATTTAGATGAAAGTGTATTCATCAAAAAGGTCCCAAGTACAATGGATCATTTTTGTAGTTTTGATCAGTGAAGATAATGAATAAATTGCATTTACGCAAAAGCAACCCAGAATTCTTGAATCGTTTTACCTAATCTATTAGAAATACTAGTTCAGAACCAGGAAGTTTGAATTGTTTATGCTGAAAAAAAAATAAGAAGCGCTATACATGTGGACTGGTTCTGAAGTTTAAGTATACAAAAATAGAGCTATATTTAGCTAGGTTGGTTTTACTGAACCTTAGTGTCTATATTTTGGATCAGTTTGGTGCACTTAACTCATTTTTGACCAAGTTGTGGATTGGATCCTTTTTGCTTAACTACGTCAAAATTATAATCAAGAACCATCCAACTTTCTGGTTTTGTAATACAGACATGACGAATCTATAAGGGTTCCGTTTTTAACCATTCTAATCAAAATAACAGTCAAAAGGAGTACATACGATTAAATTAGTTCCTTTTATATTGTCGGATGTCAAATATTTTACATTAGGGAGGTGGGTGCCAAAACCTAGCAGCAAAATTCGTCTTAGGTCGATTTATGGACTCTTGTCGATCACGACCGATTGTTTCATGGTTAATCCTTGCAGTATAAGAAGTATGCCGCGCGACTACCCAGTCCAACCCCTCGCCCAGCTGTGTCAAGGATTTGGTTTTGTTGACGTCATAGACATTTACAACGAGGTCATGACTCCTGAGAGGATCGTGAGGTAATAGCATTGTTCTAGACCGTATCCCTGCCAAAAAGCATACGTCTTAGGAAATAATCGTGAGTTAGGGTAGTTCTGTTTTTATGCTAACGCACACATTTATTATTCTATGTAATGCCATCTAGCGAAATCACATTTACATGTCATTTCCCTAGATGGCGTTATATACTTTGGACACCAAGTTTGTGTATCACTTCCCCAGATGACGTTAGCGTTGAAATAGTTCGCGATATACAACGTGTAAACTTAGAGTATAGTAACAGATTAAGCGCAAACCTCAGACACCCCAATTAGAATATTAAATCATAAGTCTAAACAGTGGCGTAGCGTGCCTTGTCGGGGCTCCATATAAAAAATTTTTTGGAGGCCCTTATATGGAGGTAAAGATTTTTCACAAAAGAAAAAAAATATTGTGAGAAGTAATATTTATTTATCACATAATTTACCCATTTTACAAATAAAAATCGAATTTTAAATATTCACTCTCCTTGCCTTTTTATCGGCAAACTGATTTATTAAATCATTTATGGCTGATGATGATTTTAGTTTTTCTAAAGTTTCTGCCTCTATGGACAATAGTGAGATGTCTGACAGCCGTTCTTGTCCCATCGAAGTTCTTAAGTAATTTTTTATTAGTTTTAATTTTGAAAAACTTCTTTCTGCCGTTGCGGTTGTAACTGGAAGGGTCAAGAATAAAAAGCATGCTGTGATTACCTCGGGAAAACTGGATGCAAGACTATTGAATTTTACTAGCAATAATTCAATGAGTTCTTTAATGGAATAATTTTTTTTAATTTCAGAATTTAAGCATGTTTTTAGAGCCTTTAATTGGTCACAAACATTAAGTGAGATGTCTTTACTGTATTTAGCAGACAGTTTTCCGGAAGCGTTTAATATCTCTTCGCTTGAAGAAGATAGGAGTTTCTCCGGTTGTAATATTTCGAATATACTACTCAGGTTGCAAAGGCTCTGAAATCTTTCTTTAGTTTGAGAAATTAATATATCTAAACAGCAATAGTATACATTGACTTTGAAATAGGATTCCGGGTCGGAAATTCTCTCATCTTGTGATAACTCATCAAAAAAACGCTTCGTTATCTTTCGCCTACTGTTTTTAAAAACAGTTGTTACCCCCCACTTTTTTGCTAAATCTTTGGATTCATTTAGCAAACTATTAAATGAATTCTGATTTCTTAATTGGCACAGTCTATTTAAAAGATTACTTAATAAAATACTAGATTTCTGTAAGTCATTATTATCATGCTGTAGAGCTTTAGAAACAGGATTAATAATTTCAAATAGTGAAGAAAAAAATGTAACGAGCACTAAGAAATCAAAACTCTCTAAAATATTAATTATACTTTTACATTCTTCACGTTCATCTTTTTTATTTGAAATTAAATTTAGTTGGTACAAAGTTTTCATGATTAGTAAAAAATTTTTCTTTACTGCTAATAAAGCGTCGTTCCTAGAAGACCATCTGGTAGGACATACCTTTTTAAGGGTAATCAAATATTTTTCAGATGAATCGTCACTTAGCATAGCCCAGCGTTTTATACTATTGCCAAAAAAAGTATATATTTTTTCTAAATTATCGAAAAAAGTCGATACTTCACGAACATGTCTCGCAGCATCGTTCAAAACCAAGTTTAAAGCGTGCGCAGCACAATGAACATAATCGGCATTTGGAGCATGCTCTTTTATTAGGGTTTGTAATCCTCCATACACACCCGACATAACATTTGCTCCATCGTATCCCTGTCCTCTACATTTAGTCAAATCAATTCCATATTCTTTAGTCAAATTTAAAATGACAGTTTTCAGACCTGCAGCACTGCAATCGGTTACTGCTATGAATCCTAAAAAGGACTCACAGATTTTTATTTCTTTAGGCACATTATCATCATTTTCTGTAACCGAGATATATCGAAAAACTACAGATAGTTGGTCAATTTTTGACAAGTCTTGTGTTGTATCCAGAATTATTGTCAGAAATGGAGCTTTTTTAATTTCTGAGATAATACTGTTCCTAACGTTAGTACCAAGCAAACTAATAATTTCGTTTTGAATCGTAGGGCTTAAATAATTTATTTCACCTTTCGGTTTTAGAAAAAGTTAGTTGCATCATAGTTAGATAGCAGACGTGAAATTGCCATAAAATTACCAGAATCAGAATCATGCCCCCTCAAAGGTAGATTACAAGATACTAAAGTAATTATAACATTAATTATACGATGCAGTACATCTCTCCAGAATGTAATTTTACTATCGATTTCACTTTTCAATAGAGTATCGATGGTATTTCCTTGCAACCAATTATTATAAGAGAGTGAGGCACTAATATGCTGCTGTGACTTTTCATGGTCAAGAATAGTTTGTGTGAAATTGCTTCTAACCGAAACACCGTTAACCCAAGCAGAGGAGTACGATTTGTTTTGACGATCTGCTAATAACCAACAGAAGTGACAGTACGGTTTGTTTAAAACGTTAGAATAACATAACCATGGTCTTATAATTTTTATGCCTGCCTGATTGAAATATGAATAATAATAAGCTGAAAAAGGTCGGTTATTTTCTGAAACTTTTGGAAATGGTCCTTGTGGTTTAAATGGACCCAATTTAAAAATTATTTTTCATTCGCATTCAGTTAAATTGTCACCAAAATTTCCTCTATCTGATGAAATTATATTACAATCTGCATTATCTGCAGATATATCAGAATCGTTGACTTGGGGTTCCTCGATTTCTGGATGGACATCCGATAAAGTATGTGCTTGGCTTTCTTCTATTTCCGGATGGATATGTGACGAAGAACATGCTTCAGAAGAATCTAAAAATAAACGAGTAATTGTTAAAAAATAAATACGAATGCTTTGATACTAAACTAAAAAGAGTTATATATAAATAAATAACGTTACTAAGGGTCACAGTTAGAGAGTGTTCAGTTCAGACGCACACAGATTCTACGCGGATTGTGCTCGTACCTATTAGTAGATACAAAATCACCTGCAGCCCGTCCGTGCATTACTATACACCTGCGTGCTATTTAAACGCAGCGCGTAGTGTAGTGGCCATACAAAACGAGAACCCGAAAGCGAGTCTGCACATCTGAAGTTCTCAACACGCAATTAACTATACGATACGGACTGATAAACAAACAACAAAACAAATCGATCCTATAGATAAGTTAGAATTTTGTTTTTTTTAATCAAGGCACGGAACCCTAAAAACAGTATAATTGTGAAAATCGAGGGGGGAGACAACTTTTTGTGACGGACAGATGGACAGACCGAAATTAAAAGATTTCCTTGTTTATCACTACGGGCCCCTAATAAATGGGTTGGGTAGTAGTGTAGTACTTACCTTTCCAATCTAAATCACTCACAGTATCTTGTCTCTGAAAAAATGAAGAAATTTTGGGCACTTTTTTTATAACCTCGTCCCTTTTCTGTTTAATTTTTCTTTTCTCAGCGCCGCTGGGATAATCTCTTTTCCTTTCACTCATTTCTTTTACAAATCGTTACTAATACTGCTAAACCAGAAGAACAATATTGTTTGTACTGAATTACAATGTAATGCACATTTATATAAAGCGCGTAAATAAACAGTGCACTGCACTCCGTGGTTTAACATCCAATGCAAAGTACAACAACGTACACGTACATCGCGATATCGATGAAGGATTCCCGGGGATTCCCCGCTGAGTTGAAGATGAAGTAAGTAAAACGGGGAAGTCCCGCAGCCCGCCATAACGATGTAGTGTTGTAGTGTTGAAAAAAAGGAATTGCTTTATAGAATTTTGTCATTTGTAAAATAAAATAAATTAGAAAGTTTTTATTCTTTTTCCTTACACACTTTGGGAGCCCCCGTGGCCCGGGGGCCCCGTATAATTGATACGGCAAATACGGCGGTAGCTACGCCCCTGAGTCTAAAACAACATCCGTAACTAAATAAATTGAAACCAAACCCAGACATTTTTTATAAAATAGTTATCATTACTAAACGCAGAACTTATGTACGTCATATAATATCATTACGCAGACGCATACACTCATGCAATGTTAGCGGCCGTCGCGACACGCACATAATTTCCTTGAATTAAGGGTTGTATTAATTTGTCATGATACTGTTTTTCCATTTTAATTTAAATGAAAGATTTTTCCATAAAAATTTAACACCTATTTTTAATGACGGAAATCGATTCAAAAGGCGATTCTGAACCAACTACTTTCAGGAATTGCGTTTATTCTGTTACACGTTGTATATAATTATATATATATATGCGATTGGAGTTTTACTGGGGATTTTAAGTCCATCAAAAAACAATCACGCTCCGAGGAATAATGTTTTTCTACACAAATGCTGGTGTTCGGTTAATATTGTAAAACAAAGAGTACCGGTCTTCTTGTAATGGTGTCTTTGTAGATGAGTCAACATTTTTATTTCAATCATTATTAGAGATGCCTCTGTGCCTCGTTATCATTTTAGAACATTTTTGGTCAATCTTTCTTGTCATTCTGGTAAATAGAGTTAATTTCATTACTTCACAATAGTGTTGAAGTAGCGGACGCCCATAGTTTATAATGTGTTATACCGTTGTATCTTTTTAAAGTGTATTATTGTATGGGCCAAGCAATGAATTATTGATAAATAAGACTCAATGTATGTTTTTTTTTCAGATTAAACGTAAAAGAACTTTCACCAGCAGAGATAGTAGAAAAGTTTGTCGAGAAACAATTAGAACCTCTCACTGTAGCCGTAAGTATATTTCTTCACTAAAACTCGATTCAATGGGCAGTGTTGTAATCACCACTGCTCTTGAAAAAAGAAAAATACACTTCAGGGTAACAAGCAAGAACCGCGTGGGAAAAGAGTTCGCTAGCTAATCCTCAAATGACTCCTCCCACTCTCTGCGAAGTGTTAGACTTCTACTGGCTTAAACTCTTCCTGTTCTATTCTTTCCTGTTGTACCGGCGGGGCAGTAGTATCTTGTTAGAATATTCCTGCAAGCGCGGCAGGTATTGGCCCTATCGGGCCCCGTCTTTTGAGTTAGCTGCTCTTTAAGACTCAAGTCGGGTTAGTGAAATGGAGCAGCCTACTCTTTCTAGTGATCGTATACTAAGTTCGAAAGCTATAGCTGCTGCCCTTCTCTCTGAGACCAGTTCCCTTATCAATTAAATTGGTGAGCCTACATAATACCGCGACAGGACGGAAAAAAGGGGGCATAGATAGATAGATAGATAATACACTTCTGGACACATCTATTGGCCCACCTTGTATTTTCAGTTTCGTTTGGTCCTAGCTAAAATTTTATATTAGGTCGAGCAAAAAGTTTTTATGCAGTTTTGAACCTGGCACATTCACAATTTCATTCAATAGTCTATTTTTGAATTTCGAACACAGAATTTAGAGAAACAAAAGACAATTTGGAGCCTGTTTGTTGATATCAAACAATCGAATACTAAGAAAACTTGGTTTTATTGGTTTACTTGGATTTAATTCTTGAAAAAGTGATTGATATCTTTGCTTTTGCAACAAACATTACTTATTCTTAACATTAAGGTGAGGTTCTATCAATAATCTATGGATACTTCACCTGAAGTCGCCGCCCAAGCTGTGGCACTTATTCAGGCCGGACACAGCCAAAGAAACGTGAGTGCTCAACTTAATTTAAGTCGATCTGCGGTCCGAAATGTTTATCGGAGGTACCTAGAGACTGGCGGCTTTGTTCGTCGCCAAGGAAGGCCACGATCTCGGGTCTCAACTGAAAGGCAGGATCGATTCATCGTGACGACCAGCTTGAGAAATCGTCACCTTACCTCCATTGAGATACAAAACCAACTTCGCGACTTCCACGGAGTATCTGTGAGCGCTCGAACTGTTCGGAGAAGGTTAAAAGAACGCGATATGGTACCACACAAGCCAGCTAATGGGCCCAAACTAAAGCGAGCCCACCGAACAGCGCGCCTTCATTTCGCACGCAGTCATTTAAATTGGACACAGCAAGATTGGAGCCGTGTACTCTTTTCTGATGAGTCTAAAATTGTGTTACATGGCAATGATGGAAGGAAGAAGGTCTACCGGCGTAAGGGAGAGCGTTTCGCACAATGCTGCTTTGAAGAGAGGGTTGCTTATGGCGGTGGCTCATGGACTGTCTGGGGCGGTATATCCGCGAGCGGCAAAACTCAACTTGAGGTTGTTACAGGACCATGGCTGCCAACATTAAATGCTGAAAGATACATTCGTGAGTGCTTAGAACCTCACGTGATACCATACGCGGACTATGTGGGCCCAAATTTCCTTTTTATGCATGATAATGCAAGAGCCCATGCGGCCGGCATCGTCAGGGAATATCTTCGGGATGTGAACATCACAGTTATGGACTGGCCAGCCAGAAGCCCAGACATGAACCCCATTGAGCACATGTGGGACGAGCTAAAAAGGCGTGTTAGGGCTCGTCAGCCAGTTGCCCAGACGATGCAGGAGTTGAAAACTGCCATAGAAGAGGAATGGGAGATGATCCCTCAAAATTTCATAGAGCGGTTGATAAACTCTATGCCTAATCGTATGAGAGCTGTGGTAGATGCCCATGGAGGCAACACGCGTTATTAAATTAAACCTTTATTTGATAAAACATGTTTTTTATTCAAAAATTAATTGCCTTTAACAAGGCGCATATCCGACTTGTTAGGCGTAGGTCCATGTCGTATGGTATTCTGAATTCAAATTTAAAACTATACGATCGAAAAAGATGGTAAAATGTATCAGGTTTAAAACTGCATCAACAGTTTTTGTTCAATCTAGCAATCATATTTCGGTAGGGGCCATCGAAACCTAAACTCTAAGGTGGGCCAATAGATGTGTCCAGAAGTGTATATTCCTTATTGTACACCATAACAGTAAAACAATAAGGACTTTACAACTAAAAAGGGTGACAATGGGCGGTCTTATCGCTAAAAGCAATATTTTACAGACAACCTTTGGATAGATCTGACACTTTACAAGGATATTTCATGGTGTACTATTTATCTATATAAAAACAATAAATAAAATTCTCAAAACATATACAATACATATAAATATAAAAAAGAAACAAAGACATACATAATAACAACAATTTAAGAAGAGAGATAAAGATCTTTTACCAAATTTTTGAAAGTTTTTTTTTTTTTGGTTTGTGCTTGTCTTACTGACACTGGTAGCGCATTCCACAGCCGTACTGCTTGAACTGCGAACGACTTACCATAAAAATTGGTGGCGTGAGTCGGCACCGCAAGCCTTAAGTTTTCTGATTACCTCAGACTTCAAAGATTTTGCATGCGTGTCATGAAGGAACTTGAATCGTTCTTTAAGATAAGTGAGGGTTTTAGGATTAAACAGAACACTGGAGACAAGATGTGTAAGTTCCGGCGAAGACGTATTGGAAGCCACTTGAGTTTCGTACGAAATTCGGATACGATCATAGATCATATATTTTGCGCAAGCCAAACATAAATCTAATTCGAAAATTTTCGAGTCGCTCAAGTTTATCAAATTGTGCCTCAGTAAGATCAAGATAACTGACATCAGCGTAGTCCAGAATAGGGAGTACAAGAGACTGTGCTAGCGCAATTTTAGTCGCAGCTGGCAGAAAGTTACGCAACCGTCTTAGGGCAAATAATTTGCGACTGACTTGTAATTGGGGACCCCAACAAAGATATTTGTCAACCCAAGCCCCAAAGTTCTTAACCTTCTCGCTTAGTGGAATCTACCATTTTAGTAGCCTTTATATAATTTACGTCACGATCACGACCACTCTGTCAAGAGTGAAGCGACTGAGAAGAAGAATATAATTTGCAATATATGCATGCAGTTATATAACATATCCCAAAATAGTATATATTATATCCTGAAATTGGATGTGCGAATATAACAAGTCATTTTATAAACTTATATTACCTACATTTATAATTTATAATGATGAATAAAATTCCTTAAAGAATGTTATTAATGATCTTTAAATTATACGAATATGATGTCGCCGCTGTACCACATTAAAGATGTGATTGAAAAGCTGCCAATGCCTATGTAGTTCGATCATATAAGATTAATTAAAAAGGCTGTTATTGTTTCCATTTATAGGACTACCAAAAATACGTAGACTTTTACATCGAGAACTCGGAACTAAAACAAGAAAGGGAAGATTACGCTAGAATCAACTTCGTGAGAGCTGACATTTACATGAAAGCGGAGAAGAAAGCTAAGAAAAGTGGCTCTTGAAATTCTTAGTTTTTTAATTTTGCAGCTCAGTAAACTGTGTATTACCTACAGGGATATTTAGAATTAAGCAAAAGGCTGGCAAACCTCCATTGAATAGGGAGCATTTTCCAACCAGCCGCATGGTGTATTTTGGTAACTATGTAGTGTGTTCAAATCGAAAGAACTTAGATAGCGCGCTATAGGATTTGATCTATTTTTAGTTCGTACATAGTGACATAGATGGTGCTGTATTCAATGATGTAAAATTTATGTGATATAATCTTGTAGTTTGGTGGTAGCGGCATAGATGGCGCTATATTCAATGATATGGGATTTATGCTGTGTAATCTTTTCTTTGTTCATGTGTTGTGGCATAGATGGCGCTATAGTCAATAAGTAAATGAATTTGCTAGTTTCAAATAGAGATGTGTTGATGAACAGTTTGAATAATACATATTTTTTACTTTGAGCTGCAAAATTCATATTACAAAGATAAAAAAATCCGGTGCTACCCTCAGTTATCCTTATTGGAAAAACAATGTTATTATTATGTGAAAAATAAAATAGACATTAAGTGTTATTGTGAAAGTTATAATTATAAAAATATGTAAAGTAATGTTTGGAATGCACTTCATGTGAAAAGTTCTTATGAAAAGTTATTAAAATAATAATTATAATTGTTGGTTTTTACTTATTCCATTTCATCCCGATGAAGTCTACGATGAAACCAGTGAGCCCAGAATACGACTGTTCATTCTTGCTATAAAAGCTGAAAGGTAATGTATCGAAGGGAACACAGAAGCTGACAGAGAGTTCCACATATTGGCTGTGCGCACAATAAATGTGGAGGAGTAAGCGCTTCGCTTAGTATGACAAGAATATAATTATATCAACCAAGGGTGAATGATAGTCTGTAGTAAGCCTAGTGGACCGGTAATAAAATGGAGATGGAGAAATTAGGTCGTGGAGCTTCTTTGTTTTTCCTTTTGGGAAAATCACCGAATGATTTCTCCCACTCTGGGTGGAGCGGAAGGGAGTGTCAGACTTCTACTGACTAAAAACCCACCCTGTTCCTTTAGCTGCCCTTAAGTTCCAGGGCCGCGGTATCTCGTTAGAACATTCCAGTGGAGCTCCAGCGCACACTCCGCGTAGTACAATCTTTAGAAGATCGACAGGCAAGCAACGCTTCGCCGATGAACCAGGCTGTGAAGCTGATCTACCAGCGCCTCGTCACCTATGAGCCTATTCCGGGATTCGGTCGTTATCTACCTGCTTAATTTACCTGGGTGGACCACGAGTAGGTTTTCTTGCCGGTGTTCCACCTAAATGATGAGGAAAATAAAAATCAAAAATGTCTATAGGCCATGGTTTGCCTAAAATTAATTCCACGGAAATAAAATTCTACTACTGATCCTGATCTTGTTATTTTACTACAATTGAAAAATGAATGACGAATGAACAAATATATATCGTAAAAACAAATTATATCGAAAAAGAATTTTAATAAAATAATTATTTATTATTGGGACAATATTTAATTGTATTCTAAGCTAAGTATATTCAATTGTAGTTTCGAAAGTGAGGCCTACAGAAATGTCTTTGTGTAACAATTCTATTTGTATTTATATTATATCGTCATCATCTGCTATATTATATTTGGTTTTTCTTTTGTCGGAAACTAGGAAGATCTGGATTCAAGACTCTTCAGTTCAGTTAGAAGACGCAAAATGGTGGCACTCGTTAATTTTTAGGAACGTTTATTCCTTAGGTACATATTATTTCTTATGCAATAGCAGTACCTAATCGACTTTGGTGTTATTTTTAAATAATTGCAATAGATTTAAATTAGTCGGAGAGGCTGAGGTGGTCCGCTTACGCAAATACGCAAATGCACTCAAGTGAGCTTTTTTCAAAGTAACTGCATATTATTAGTGATGTTACTTAAGAAGTAGACTAGACTCCCTCTTCCCTTTAGTAAATAAAAGTACGTTATGGTCGACCCCTATCAACCCTAAATCTATACTAATATTATAAAGCGGAAAAGTTTGTTAGTTTGTTTGTTTGTTTGTTTGCTTGAACGCGCTAATCTTCGAAAGTACTGGGTGGATTTGGATGAAATTTGGTATGGAAGTAGCTTGAAGCTTGAGGAAGGTTATAGGCTACTTTTTACACGACTGCAAAAAAGGAGAGTTATGTTTTACCGTGATAGAATCCACGGGAGCGAAGCCCCGCGAGAGTACTAGTTGTCTTATGTAATGAATGGATGAACCCTTAATATATTATTTATTTATTTAAACTTTATGTACAATTGTGTTACATGGGCGGATTTAATGCAGCAAGGCATTCTCTACCAGTCAACCTTTGGGATAAAAAAAAACACATTGTGGTAGATGTACGAGAAAATGGAATGAAATAATATATTTAATACTAATAAATATAATACTAATATATAAGAATACAAATAAAATACACATATATGCTAAAATCACAAACTAATAGATACGGTGCTTTATAATATTCTTTCTGATTACGAGAGCTCATAATAATTATGACGAAGACCAAACTAAGAATAACAGCCCCTTAAGTAGTGGTTTTTAATTAAACGCTTAAAAGAAAATTTTTACTCAGCCTTCTTGATGTCAAGGGGTAGCAAATTCCAGAGTTTAATAGTAGAATTAAACTGACATATGTATATACCTATGCGTCATTGGCACAAAAAAAGAAAAAATGCTTGACGAAGCTAGCCATCGAAAAATTCGCATTTTAATGGAATTTAATTAATCGCTTCCTTGAATGAAATACCTCCAATACCTATTCAAATTTCATACGAGCGAATAGTTTTTGTTACACAATTTTGTTTAGATATTGAGTACAGTCGCAGACAATGGTGTTTATTGAAAATAAAGATGGAATATTTTGAAGTATCATTGTATAAATATTACCTTCATCATGAAACCACTAAGTTGAAGTGGGCTTGGGCTGGCCGTCTTTTATTTTTATTTTTTTATAAAAGGGAACTAGCAATGTGGGAAGAATTTACATTACTAGCAATATTGTTAACCCCTCCAACTAAGCTTAATATTCATGTATCTGGCGTTTACGGCAATAGTGTACTGGGTGAGGATCAAACCCACAACCTCTCGTTCACAAGTCCGACATCTTAGCCATTAGACTATTGACACTTAACAATGCCGAATGCCCATTTAGTTGTGAACCAAGATAACCACTTTCTGAAGCCCTAACACAGCCAGAAGACGTCACGGCATACCTCGTAGAAGATAGATAGATAGATAGTTAGATATACTCTTTATTGTACACCATAACAGAATTAAATAAGGACTTAAAAACTACAAAGGGTGTTACAATGGGCGGTCTTATCGCTAAAAGCGATCTTTTACAGACAACCTTTAGATGGATTTGACACAGCAGGAGAAAATAAATTCGCGGGTAGTCCATGGTGTACTATTTACTTATATACAATAAATAAGTAATAACCTACATACTCAATACACATATACATATACATACATAAAAATAACAAAGCTGAGATATATAAAAAATAAAATAAAAATAGTAACATATTAAAGAGAGAGATAGAGATCTTTTACCATGTTTTTGAAAGAAGGAAGGGTTTGTGCTTGTCTTACTGACACGGGAAGATTATTCCACAGTCGTACTGCTTGAGCTACGAACGACTTACCAAAGAAATTGGTGGAGTGACTCGGTACCTCTAGCCTCAAGTTTTCCGATGACCTCAGAAATTTGGCATGTGTGTCACGGAGGAACTTAAAACGTTCTTTAAGATAAAAGGGGGTCTTAGGATTGAACAGAATACTGTAAAGCAGAGACAATATGTGTAAGTTCCGGCGAAGACGTATAGGAAGCCACTTGAGTTTCGTACGAAATTCAGATACGTGATCATATTTGCGCAAACCAAATATAAATCTTATGCAAAAATTTTGAAGTCGCTCAAGTTTATCAAGTTGTGCCTCTGTGAGATCAAGATAACTGACATCAGCGTAGTCTAGGATGGGATGCAAAAGAGACTGTGCTAGCGCAATTTTAGTGGCAGTTGGCAGAAAGTTACGCAACCGTCTTAGGGAACTGGCAGAAGCAAATAATTTGCGACTCACCTCTTGTAATTGGGGACCCCACGAAAGATATTTGTCCAACCAGACCCCAAGGTTCTTAACTTTCTCGCTTAGTGGAATAGCTGTGCCGTTGAAAATAACCTGAGGAAGCTGAGACCAGTTTACCTTAGATGCTAACCTAGAGCTGCCGACTACAATGACCTGAGTCTTTAACGGGTTAACCTGCAAACCATGTGCCTCACTCCATTCGCAAACTGAAGCCAAGTCCTGGTTTATCATATTTATTGTAGCATCTAAATCAGTATGAGGCGCTTGTCTGTAAATTTGCAAGTCATCAGCATAAAGGTGGTAGGAGGATTGAAGTTTTTTGGAAATGGAATTTATGAAAATTGCGAAAAGTAAAGGAGATAACACGCCACCCTGAGGAACACCGGCTACAGTACTACACCAAGAAGAGCAGGACTCATCTATGCAAATACGTTGCCGGCGGCCATACAGGTAACTACGAAACCAGTCAATCGCTGTTGGAGATATGTTAATAGAGTGAAGTATGCTGAGCAGAATATCGAAATCGACGGTATTAAAAGCGTTACTAAAATCAAGCAAGCAGAGAACCGTCATATTTCCTTTATCCATGCCCATCCGTATGTCATCAGTTACATTAACTAACGCGGTAGTAGTACTGTGTCCAGGACGAAATCCGGATTGGAAAGGATTCAGCAGACTATTCTTGCAAAGAAAAGCACTTAGCTGATTGTGGACAAGGCGTTCAAGGACTTTAGAGAGAAAAGGTAGGATGGAAATAGGTCGATATTCTGAAAAAGAGGCAGGATTTGATTTTTTGGGTAAAGGAGTAATTTTGGCCTCTTTCCATACCGATGGAAAGACACCATTGGAAATAGAATAGTTAAGGATATAGGTCAGGATAGGAAGGATTTCATTGAGGACAGGAAGTATCATCTTCCGACTGACACAGTCGCTGCCAACCGCGTTAGATGTAATTGAAAGTAAGCTCTTCTTAACATCACAATCAGAAAATTGACTAAAATTAAATGCGGAGTGATCCGGAGTTGGAAGGTTAGAAAGATAATTTATAGTAGCTGCCTTCAATGTCCCATTGCAGTAGGACGAGGATGAGAAGTGTTCTTGGCGTGATTTTCCAACTCCCATTGATTTAAGAAATTTCCAGACTTTAGCTGGATCACCGTTTTCAACAGAATCATGAATATGTCGGCGCATTGCATCCCTACACACCCTATTGCTGCGATTGCGTGCATTCACAAACATCTCTCGGTTTAATGGTGAGGGTCGGCTTCTGAATTTTGACTTACATACTACTTTCTTGTGCATGACAGCCCTCACTTCATCTGTCAACCATGGTGCTGGAAGATGCTTTAATTTGACTGCACGAATAGGAGCATGAGTGTCGTAAAGTTTTACAAGATTATCCGTAAGCAGGTTAACTTTGTCATCGACCGATTCAACAGCGACAAGAGAGGTCCAATCAATGTTGTTTGCATCCGCCTGGAGATTATCAACATTTATACAACTAAAACTGCGTAACAGAAGAGTTTTAGGCTTGGCCTTGGGAGGGCGAATCTTGTAGGAAAGGTATATTAAATCGTGATAGGAAAACATGTCAGCCGTGCATTGGCCATGCTTACTGACATGATGTGTAGAGGAGACAATTACAAGATCCAAAAGAGAGGGATTACAGTTTGGGAAGTGGTGTGTGGCACTAGAAGGAAGGACAGCCATGTTTGACGACTGAAGTATTGACTGAAATGCTAAAGATCGAGAATCATTTTTCAATAAGCAAGTATTGAAATCCCCCATAATTATTGTATGACTGTAAGAAGGAGTTAAATCTTCAAGGATCTTTTCAAAGGAGGAAAAGAAATTTACACGTGAAGAAGGACTGTAATAAACACCAAGAAGAATTTTCACATGATTTAGGTTAATTTCCAAAAAGAGATGCTCACCCGCATTCTGTGGCGGAGGTTGTGTTGATATATCGACAATTGAAAAAGGAATCTGCGGACGAAGATATATGGCAACACCACCTCCTCCACCACGCGCGCGATCATTTCTAATTAACTGGAAACCTGGTAAGGAATAGGATGTTGAAGGGAGACATGGTTTGAGCCAAGACTCTGAAACAAGGATTGCATGGATGTTCTTACAGTCAAGGTTAACTAACATGTCAGAGTAATGGGCCGGGATACTTTGAGCATTTATATGGACTACATTAAAATTTTTAGGTACATCAGAAAACTGAGATTCAAGCGTGTCGGCAAGGGATGGAAAACTAACAAAGCTGTCATTACTGAGAGCTGACATAAAAGTATCAGAATCGCTGTCATCATGTGATGACATTGACAAAATATATATGAATATGTATATAACTAATTAATAATTAAAATGTGTTTACTATATAATATATAAAAATAGCTATTATTCAAATCCACCCGCCAGTTGAGTGTTACAATGCATAACGGGCTTTAAACAACTAAAACAAAATGTTTATTCACTGTCCGAGCAAACCGAAAAAGTTATATCAAAATAAATAACTAAAAAGTAAACTGCAAACTAAATCCGAAAACAAAAGAAAATAACAAAAAACATCAAGGTGCTGGAACGCTGTTCACTAGTTTCTGAACGAGTACATAAATGACAAGACATGTCACATGTCAATGTGACATTATTGACAGACAGAAGCAGGGTTGGATTTTGTACTATAATTATAGTATTTATACTATAATTTCGCCCTTTGTACTATATACTATCCACATCTAAGGATAGTACGCTAACATACTATAATTTAAAGTATGCTCCCGAATGCTTAGTTTTACGTCATAATTATGAATATTCTGACCGAATTCCGATCTTTCAAGGTTTTCTGTGTTGATGACCGGGGATTCCCCGATTATCTTCCGAAGTACACTTCTCTCTTTCCCAGGGTTAGATTTTGTATTATAATAATTTGTATTTAAAATGCCATTTTATTGTCTTGTGGTTGTGACGCTATCAAAAGCGGTAGCAAAAGTGGGAATTTTACTGATTTTATTCCTACTAAGGATATGTTGATGAGATTAAATGCCAAGGATGAATATTGAACTAATATTAATATTCAAGAACTGATAAACTTAGAAGAGGAGTAAATTTTGCCTTAATGGGTGTTGATGTTAATGACTATTATATGTAAAATTAAATAAAAAATGAAAGTGTACTATATTTTTTTTATAAATACTATCCTTTTCATTTGTTTGTACTATCTTTTTCAACATACATAAATCCAACCCTGGACAGAAGTGATTGTAAAATAAATAATACCGACGTACTTGGCAAAAGTGAATAGATGAAGGTTAAAGAAGTCAAAAGATACAATATAGAGATGAGAGGGTAATGCTAGCTACACAATAAAATAACTAAGGTACTGCCCGGACGGTGGTACTACTCCAAAAATGAACACAATCACCTCCTCTTTGCAGCAACACGACGGGCCTTCTTCTTCGTTTCTTGCGACGGGGATGATGACGACAATGGTACCGATGCTAAGGGCGACATAACCGTTTCACCAACCCGCTCAATGTTTTTGAGGTCATCAAGCGAACCAATTCGATGCCGGGAACCGTCGGAGCCAAGAACATAAACAAGGCCTTGTTTTGTCCAACAATTGTTTATGCCGAACTTCTCACGTCCAGACATGAATAACTGATGCCGGGATCTTGTCAGAAATTCAGATACCGTAATGCCAGAGCCCTTCAACTTCGTCTTAGCGAACCAGACACTATCCCTAACATTGATGTCCCGGAGCTTGCAGAGAATGGGCCTCGGCTTGCTGCCACTGGCTTGTCTCCCCATGCGATGGCATCGATTTATATCCGCAACAGTGAATTCATCGTACTTTAGTTGACCCCGCACAACTTCAGCAACCACTTGGGCTGTATCTTCTTTGGCCTGCTCGGAGATGCCATGAAACAATAACATTTTCCGCCGTCCACGCATCTCCAGATTGTCGAGTCCTTTTGCCAGCATATCCACCTGCTGCTGGAGGCAGCCAAGTGCTTCCAATATAAACTTTTTAAAAGTACTGAAGTCCTCTGACAAACTGTCAGTGCTGCTTGAGGTGCCTGAAGGATTTTTGTGAAGTTCTGCCTCGAAGTTTGACATCCTATTTTCAAATAAGGTCATCATTTCAGTGAGTGATACCTTCAGTGCATCCATGTGTAGTTTTGTGCTGTCGTTTTAGTTTTGGAGTAAGGTTTTTGGAGATAACACTTTACTGGTGGGTACACTAAATTACCATGTATATGTATACATTAAATATTCAATATAATATACAATTTCAATTTTTCAAATGAGTTTTAAATCAGAGCAAAAATTTTTGACACCTTTCGTTATTCCTACCCACATTTTTTTTTTTCCCCAAAATTTTTTGCTGGACCATATTAACGTCCAGTAGCCCACTTTGGCCCTGGTCAGAAAAAAAAAAATAGAT
Source organism: Tholera decimalis (assembly GCA_943138885.2). Lineage (NCBI taxonomy): Eukaryota > Metazoa > Arthropoda > Insecta > Lepidoptera > Noctuidae > Tholera > Tholera decimalis. The sequence continues at coordinate 10,780,316 of OW964576.2, forward strand.
ATCATGGGCCTTTGCCCAGCAGCGGGATGATGCTGGCTAAACAATAACATACATACATTTATATGTAGAGAATAGTTTGGCTACCGCTTTCTACATAAAGCCCTTAATCCGAGTGCCTACTGAGAGCCTCCTACGGTGTTGCTTGAGACTCATGGCTTGTAGGAGTAGGTATAATATTACTTAGGCCCAAAACTGCGTAAAGCGGACGCCCACGCTGTCCCATACAAAAGTGCTCCTTCGCGTCGCGAAGACCCGCGCACAAACACGGTGCCCGAAAGTTGAACAAATGACACTGCGTAATAAGCCGGTATCCGCGACGGGGACCGTTGCGGTTCCACGGAAACAGCCGCACGACGCACGCGCGTGGGCACGCAACTGTTGACCGTCCGGGCGACTATTTAACGCAGTTTCAGCCCTAATGCTCAACAACACACAAACCACCATATTCTCAGCTTCCAGAATCTTTTTGCCAAAACGGGACGGTTATGGCATCAATCACACACAGTTCGTTTCTCAATGAAATCCACCACTATTTTATTGAGCAAACTAGCTATACTGCTATCAGAAACTATGGATCGATTTCAGTACAATGCCATATTACTATCATCCTGAACTGATTCCGTTTCATATCTGTAGTACGGTACTTTTAATTTGACAAAATTGTAAAAAAATTGCATTGAAAATTAAATTGAAATTGAAAACCATTTATTCGGTTATAAACACACACAACAACAGAAAATTACAAACATAAAAAAAAAATTACATTAAGAATTTCGCTGAGCATGTCTACACCGAAAGGGTTACCAACTCAGCATTTGCTGGGCGAAAGACACCCAGCGCTGGTTTTCAGTTGGCACCCCGCAGTGACACACGGACGAGGGTAAATAAACTAATATTAATTAATGTGTAGTGTATTAAATACATAAATAAAACAAAAATTGTAACGTTTAATATCGTGCTACGTGCTAAAAATAAAAAATAAAAAAATAAACCTTTAAATTGTAATTTGAAACTCGCCACCAAAAAGCGCGTTAGTTGCCTAGTATCAAACTGCCCGCCAAAGGAAAAAAATAAATAATAACAAAAAAGTGACAAGAAAAGTTATTAATGAAATACGATTTTTTATTAAAACTAGATAAAATAAAATTGATCAAATAAATTTTACAACAGGTGTTGAGATTTCAAATAACTGCCCTAATACTAAGTTTGTCAAATAAAATTGAGTAATTAATTATCTTATTAGAATAGAATTACCTATAGCATATTGTAACTAAATAAATGATTTGTCAATATTTATATTATTAAAATTAATTTGCGACTGAAGGACAAATTTCTTAAGACTTTTCTTAAAAGTATTTAAATTCTTTAAGTCCCTAATTGGTGGGGGAATATTATTCCAGCACTTGGAGGCTGCGTACCGAAAACTTCCACGAAAGGCAGCAGTACGGTGATGCGGGGTAGCTAGCTGTTGGGCGCAACTTCTAGCCTTGCGCTGCCGGTGATTATTAATCCACGCCAGTTTTGAGTACAAGTATGAAGGAGATTTATATTTGATGACGCCAAAAAGAAGACAAGCTAAATGCAATTTTCGGCGTGACTTCATCTTTAAAATATTGTTGCGATTTAAAAATGGTGTAATATGGCTCCTGGGTGGTACATTAAAGCAAAACCGTGCGCAAGCGTTTTGTACCCTTTGGATTAATCGTACGGTACATGCAAGAAGTCGTGGTCCTACAACGGTGTCGGCATAATTCAGTTTCGATAAAATCAGACTTTCAGCTAGTTGTACACGCAGGTCCTCACTTAAGAATGGGCGCATTTTGTACAAGACCTTGAGACGATAGAAGCAATTTTGAACGCAATTTGCAATGTGAGCTTCAAAACGAAGGTCTTGGTCCATAATCAGACCCCGATTTCTTGCCTCGTAAACACGATCAATGCATTGACCCATTACGCTTACGTTAACAAGAGAACTGTTGACTTTGTCTAGTTGACCTTTAGAACCAAATAGCATAAATTTAGTTTTGGCAGGGTTAAGTAATAGTGAGTTCCGTTTTGACCAGTCGACGATCCTTTCGAGATCCTCGTTCACCAATCTTACTGCATCAGCATATTGTTCAGGTTTAAAAGAAAGGTATAACTGGATGTCATCAGCATAGATATGAAATTTACAGTTCTTCAAAACATCAACAACATCAGCGCTATACATAATAAACAAAGGAGGGCCCAGAATGGATCCCTGCGGAACACCCTTAACCACTGCAGTCATATTAGATACAATGCTAGATCCATTTGCATCTTGAATTTCAACAAGCTGCTTGCGATTGCTTAAATAACTGTTAAACCATTTAACCGTGGGCGCGTCAAATCCATAATACGTCATCTTTGAAAGCAAAAGAGACAAATTGATAGAATCAAAAGCTCGGGAGAAATCTAGTAATACTAATAGAGTACAACATCCCTCATCTTGAGCCGCCAGTATGTTGTCTATAACATCTAACAGAGCCGTAGCGGTACTACGACCCCTCCTAAAACCTGACTGCACATCCGGTAATATATTATTTTGCTCGAGGTATGCAGTCAGTTGGGAGTTAACTACTTTTCCCAGTACTTTTGATAAAAATGGTAAAATACTTATTGGCCTTAAGTTTTTTACAGTGATAGGGTTCGCGAGTTTAGGAATAGGTCGCACAATGGCAATTTTCCATATATCAGGGAAGGTCGACGTAGAAATGGAATCATTAATAATAGACGTAAGAATTTCTAAGGTTTGAGGAAGTGTCAGGAAAAACATGTCTAGTGTTATGCGGTCAAAACCCTCCGCATTGGATTTAAAATTAGATAAGATCTTAATAATGGATAATTGGATATAACGCATGATCGATAATCACACATATTCTTGGAATAATATAAAAGAGGACGGTGATTCTTAGCTACTCAGAAAATAACAATGAAAAAAAAAAACTCAGAGTCAAGTATTAGGTACATATACATTTTATTATTGAATATACACATAAAACTTTATTAGAATTGGATTCTTACGAACGTTCACTATCAGTAACTACATAACTTTATTGTTACATAATTTATTAAATCCAATTTATAACGAAGGCACTGCTGTACTCTATAGTATTCAAATACAACGTTTAAGTATAGCCGCTAGTGTTTACAGTTCATATAAAAACAAATGAATCGGATATGGATAGTTATCATAATCATTTGTCATATAACAATTGAAGCCAATGTTTTTGTATTCAACCGTATGACATTTTCAATAGTTATGATTTTAGTTAGATAATTGCCGTGAAAGTGAACGTTACTCCCGGAGAAGAAAAGTACGATAGTGGTTTGGATATTAACAGTTTTTTTTTTTAAAGAACATAAATCTTTTTAATCAGTGGATGTTTGGACAGTGCATTTAGTGTTAAACTCTGGAAAGTACAGTATACTTAAAGTGTAAGTATTTAACGTCAATTACGAGAGTTTTTAAGTTCGCAGAATGGAGGAAAAAGAGTGAAAATAAATATACTTACTAATTTATTTTTCTTTTTCTATACATTCACCTGCTACCCTAATACATTTTTCAGATCCTCAATAAAAAAATGTTTTGTCTTTGTCCGAAAAATAAACTGAAACCGCGTCCTTCACTTCTTCATCAGTTGAAAATTTCTTTCCACGAAATTCTTTTTTTAGTTTTGGAAAGAGGTAATAATCACCGGGAGCCAGATCTGGGCTGTAGGGTCTGGTCTAAAATATCAAAACCCACCTTATTTATGCAGAGCAGCCAACGCAACATGGCTCTTGTGAAGAAGAAGGATAGGTACCTTTGGTCAATTTACCCTCCTTTTTTAGGGTTCCGTAGCCGAATGGCAAAAAACGGAACCCTTATAGTTTCGATATGTCTGTCTGTCTGTCTGTCTGTCTGTCTGTCTGTCCGTCCGTCCGTATGTCACAGCCATTTTATTCCGAAACTATTAAGAATATACATGTGAAACTTAGTAGGTAGATGTATTCTATGAACCGCGTTCAGATTTTAAGCAAAAAATTGTAAAATATTTAAAATAAAGGGGGGTCCCCATACATGGAACTAGAACTGAAAATATTTATTTTCATGAAACTTATGCGTGTGTGGTATCTGTAGACAGGTCTTTAAAAATGATATAAGGGTTTCTAAAACCACTTTTTCATAAAGTTAATCGTTTAAAAGATATAAGCTTCCAAAGTGGTAAAATGTGTGTCCCCCCGCTCTAACTTCTATAATAATGGAGTGAAAAATTTAAAAAAACTTATGTCTGTAGTAACTTTCAAAAGAAATTGGTTTGAACGAGACCAAGTCAACAGTTTTTGAGATACAGCATATTTTGTAAAACCGCAAATAAAACTTTGTAATTCATACATGAAAAACAAAGTTATTTAGCGTAGTTGTAAAAATGTAAGAAATTTTTAAGGTTTTTTTGTGTAAAGTCCCGCATTCCCATTGAAAAGGGAGGATCCTCCGACCAGACAGGTGTTTTGCCTGATGGCTAACCATACATACAAATCACCCTATCACAAACATCGGGCATGTTTGTGATCGGGTGATTTGTATGTATGCTAGTTGTGCGGTAAACTCTGCTTGCGCGATACAGGATAGTTTGTATGTTGCGAGATAGATGTCGCTACATCACTACCCTCCGAGACCGGAGGTCGTAGCAGGATGAGTCGTCCATACATCTTGTGATGCTTGCCGGGCCAGTGGAAGGTAGGTTCCAGTGAGTCGGAACCGGAAGTCGCATAGTAGACTAGAGGTAAATCTCCAGGTCATGATGGGCTTAGCATAGAGCATCTCCAATCTGCCGGTCCGCATCTTCCCAGGGTCCTATCCATGCTCTATAACTTCTGTATGAGACACTCCTATCTTCCAACGGAGCTAATGAGGACAATTGTTGTGCCCATAGTGAAGAATAAGACAGGAGATATCTCAGATAAAGATAATTATAGGCCTATTTCGCTGGCAACTATTATTGCAAAGGTGCTTGACTGTGTGCTTGAGCGTAAAATTACTGGACAGATAGAGCTGCACGATGCTCAGTTCGGCTTTCGAGCTGGACTTTCCACAGAAACTGCTATCCTGGCGCTCAAGCACACGGTCAGGTACTACACTGATAGGAACACTCCTGTTTATGCGGCTTTCCTAGACCTATCGAAGGCTTTTGACCTGGTTAATTATAACATACTATGGCGTAAGCTGCGAGAGCAACAAGTACCTCATGAGCTTGTTGAACTTTTTAAATATTGGTACAGCCATCAAATTAACCAGGTCAGATGGTCGGATACATTGTCTGGGAGGTACGGGTTGGAATGTGGGGTGAGGCAAGGAGGTCTGACCTCCCCGGTGCTTTTTAGCCTGTATGTCAACCAGCTAATCGTGGAGCTCGGCAGCACTGGTGTCGGATGCTCAATCGATGGCAACATTATAAATAGTATCAGCTACGCGGATGACATGGTGTTGCTGAGTCCGTCGATTGAGGCTCTTAGACGGTTGCTTGCAGTATGTGAGAAGTATGCTGTTACCCACGGACTCTTATATAATGTAAGAAAGAGCGAAGTAATGGTGTTTGGTGTGGGTACCAAGAAGCACAGAGCGGTACCCCCAGTCTTCCTGTATGGAGTAGCGCTGAACAGAGTGTCGAGTTTTAAGTACCTGGGTCATATAGTGTGCGATGATCTTTGTGATGACCAGGACATTGAACGGGAGAGAAGGGCGTTGTCGGTCCGCTGCAATATGCTGGCCCGGAGGTTCGCACGCTGTACAAGTGCTGTCAAGATCACCCTTTTCAGGGCGTACTGTCAGTGCTTTTACACGTGCAGCCTGTGGATTAGGCATACGCAGAGGGCCAACAGCGCCCTTCGAATCCAGTACAACAATGCTTTCAGGATGTTGTTGGGCCTCCCACGATTCTGCAGCGCGTCCAATATGTTTGCTGAAGCGGCGGTAGATAGCTTTGGCGCTATTATGAGACGGCGATCTGCGTCACTGCTGCGTAGGATTCGTGGGAGTACCAACAGCATTCTGAAAGTCATTGCAAACAAACAGGATTGTGTTTTCCTGCAGCATTGGACTCGCATGCATTGCGGTGAAGCTGATGCTGCGGAAAAATATATGAATTAGTTTTTAGTGTTTATTATTTTAATTAATTTTATTACTAACATAGAATGTTTGATGAATGTTTTTTATTTTGATATAATTTTGATAATAATTGGTAATTTGACACAAAATATTTTTATGGTTATTTTTTATGATTATTATTTTTTCTGTTTTTAATGTATTTTATATAATTGCAAAGATGTATAGTTCAGTAATAGTTTATATAAATGTTTAGTTATAGAAATTCAGACATGATGTAAAAATCGTTATTGAATAAATGAATTGAATTGAATTGAATTGAATTGTAAGGTGTTTTACTAACAAACTTTGTATGGATTTCTTTTCTGAAATAAATAAATAATAATAATAATAATAATAGTTCACGGTGAGTCGGAACTGTCTGCGGTGCTGCCCCCTTTGAGTCGGGGTGATATCCCAGTGAGTCGGGATGATACTCCAGTGGGTCGGAGTGATGCTGCATAGTCTCCAGTGGGTCGGAGTGGTGCAGTGCTGCGTAGTGGCTGGCTGCTGCGTCGACCAGGAGAGAAGTGCGTCTCTGCTTGCTGACCGGCCGAAGTGCAGGGTGCTGTGCCAAGGTTACTGAAGAGGCTGGGGGTGATGACCAGGTATGCGCGTCCGCTGCATGCTGGTGGTCAGGATACCCGTAGAAGCCGAGGGTACTGGCTGGCTGTATGACTCGCTGCTCGAAAGCTTGAAGGAAGTGATGATGACGTCACGCTGAACTAGCTCTGCACGAAGGCTGCGCTGATGTTCATGCCCGGGGTCACCAGTTTGGGGATATGTGGAACAGGGTGTAAAGTCCCGCATTCCCATTGAAAAGGGAGGATCCTCCGACCAGACAGGTGTTTTGCCTGGTGGGCAACTGCCCGATGTTTGTGATCGGGTGATTTGTATGTATGCTAGTTGTGCGGTAAACTCTGCTTGCGCGATACAGGATAGTTTGTATGTTGCGAGATAGATGTCGCTACACCTACATATTATATTATATTATTATAGTTACTACGGAACCCTTCATGGGCGAGTCTGACTCGCACTTGGCCAATTTTTTTTCTATAATGCTTTTTTTCAACCTCTCGAGGATAGAAGCATAGTATTCACCGGTTATCTAAATAATAACCACCGCATCGGTCGATCTAATAGGATTTAACAAGAAGCATCGTTTGCCGAGTCCGTCCGCGGATCTTATGGAGATAGCTCCGTTCCTCGGAGAGCACGTTAACCTGTTGGTCCCAGCTGTCATTTTTACATCTTTGACAGTCGTGGCTTCTGACTACCCGAGTTTAAAGCCAGAAAATCTGACATCGGCCTGGCTAAAGGGTTGGTGTTACCCAGATTCTGGCTTGCGAAAGTCAGATAGGCACTCCACGTAAAACACTAGTGCGTACTCAATTGAATCTGGTAAGACGAAGTGGACCCTAACGCAGTTGAGAAAAAGGTCAAGCTGATGATGATGCTAGATATGGGCGATGAGGGCATAGGCCCTACGCATAGATACGGGATCTATGTAAGTTCTGAATCCGAACCCAGCGGTGGATTACTTTGGGTAATTTGTAACATCACTACCGCTTTTAAAACGGTGAAGGAAAACATCGTGAGGAAACCGACATGCGCTTTTTTTTTTAAGTATGGGAAATCCTTCAGTGACTTTTACTGACTAAAACCCATCCATGTTCCTTCATATCCACTTCGTGTTCCGAGGCCGCGGTAACTCTTTCGAACAATCCCGCAACCCCGGCTGGCAACGGCCCTCTTGTGGGCCCTGACAATTTTTCTGATACTCTTTAATTAAGGCGCGCGTGGAACACGACGCGCCGTCTACACGGGCCTGGTTTCAGTCGGGCGGCGAGCTACCCATTGCTCGCAGCTCGCAGGCCCGCGCCTACGGTGGCTGGGAGTCACCCTGTGATTCCCGACGCCTGGAGCGTCTCCTGCGGCGGTTGGCGTGCAAGGATTGTGAGGGCCTTGAGACCCGCCTCTCCCCCGCGCGTCCCGTCACCTCCTTCGCTTGCATAACTGCTTCACAGAAAGAGGTGACTGCTTCCCATACCTCCTCGCTCCGCACCATGGATTGAACCAGAGCCGGGAGCGAGAGGTCGCCGCCTGTCGCCCCTACGAGGACACGGCGGACCTCTGCCCAAGCAGGGCAAACCTCCACTGTGTGTTCCACTGTGTCCTCAGGGACATCCTCACAGTGGTGACATCCGGGCGTTTCCTCCCGCCCAATCCGACACAGGTAACTTCCGAAACAACCGTGTCCGGTGAGGACCTGCGTCAGGCGGAAGGTGAGGATGCCAGGACGCCTCGTTAGCCACTCCTCAAAGACTTACCGCCGCTATTGTGGCGTGCCCAAACCGACATGCCCTAGGACTATTAATTCGAAGACAAGTGACACCAACCAACCTGCAGAATATGTACCCAGAGCGAGTGTATCGGACACTGATATTTAGTAGATATCCAGGATGTCATTGCTGCTGCCTCGTACTCTGCATAATCCATTAGGTGTCAGATCATAATCGTTAATTCGTTTAAAAGAAAAAAAAAATATGTATAGGCAAACATTTGTTAGATAACGTACCTTTAGTTCAACTTGGATTTTTAGGGAGCTCAAGCAAAAATTTCTCAGACAACTACCAGACAATCATGTTTATTCGAATTGAAACAACCTACATACATAGGTACTAAATATTATGCTGATAAGGGTCTGAAATAACCTTTTGAGGAAAGAATCACACAGATTTCAGTGAACCTGTCTACGTAGCATGCGTGTGGGGCAAGAATTCCAATTTATTTTTTTAATTTGAACACACACGTATGTATAGATGAATTGCAACTAAATGAACAGCCTGACCTTTCGCAGGTGGAACAAGGATGTCCTTGTCGATTGTCGGCTACTTGAAAGTGATGGTCTTAATTATAATAAGTGAAGCTTATAAAAAAAACTTACAAACTAAACGACTACACACTTGGGGCACCCCTGTAGGGGCTCCCTCGGCTTAGGGTGTCTCTGAGGGAGGACAACTAGGGACAGACTGGATCGGACAACCTCTAACACGAGTGATGTATTTTTGTCTTGTATAAGACTTAAATATTTCTAGAAAACGGTGGTTAGTTTGTTAAAACCGCGAAGTAAATGCACTGTGGTTTACGCCAAGGATTCGATAAAAATAAATCCTAAATACTCTTGTGGTTATAACATAACAATAATTTAAAACCAATAGGCAAATAAAACGTGTACAGTCTCGCACAATGCTGCTTTTTTGGGGTAAATCATCATATTATGACTTTTCCCGCTCTGGGTGGATCGGAAGGGAGTGCTAGACTTAGGCTTAATTATCTTTGTTCTCTAAAAAGCCACACAAGTCAATTACATGACAACATTATTATCATTATGTTACTGAACTTCGTCACTACACGTTTTCCAGATAAAACTGGCATATTCAACGGTTCCTGGGTTGGAAGAATCCGGGGTTTCGGGAATGTTGTAGCCCCGGAATGCAGGGGCAGCTGAAGAAAGTGACTGGGTTTTTATTCAGTAGAAGTCTGACACTCTGAAGCAGACATTAGGTGATTTTCCCACCGATATCTCCATCCCACCAAAATCATTTGCAAATAAAATGTTGTCAAGACGAGACTATATTGCTCGCAGTGTCAAAAAGTTACCAGATTTTATGTAGAGCCAAGCTTCTAACTCTACACGTTCTAACTCTGCAAGCCACACAATTCATACCTTAGTTAAAATATATGGTTTGGTCATTTCTTTACTACTTACAAGAACTCAGAAAAGTCATGACAGTGAATAAATGTTTTACCTTACGCCCATGTGACGGTAGCGAAAGGGGCAAGCCATATATTGGGGGTGAGGTACTACGGTGTCACCGTCCACGTTACCTACTGATAATAGAGTGGAGGCAATAGCCAGCACATCATCTTTAGTAGAGCTTCCCTGTCTGAACTGAACATAGTGTAAGATGATATCCCTGATCATCGATTCCTTCAGATCGTTCGAGCTTCTTAATGTTCTAAGTTGAGCTACGCGATAACTGACAAATTCTTGCATTGTTTGGACGGGCCTGCTCAAATCTGCATGATTCTGTCCTTTAAAGAGCGCCACAGACATAAACCTACATGGCTCTCATATAATTTGATCACAACAGATTGTATGGAATTTAAAAGAGACGTTGACCTCTGAGTTTGTTTCAGTGTTTCTTTTCAGAGTAGTCAGTTAGAAAACACTGGCCTCATCTAGTTTACATATACGAAAAAAAATGCACTTAATTTTTTTCGTCGAAATAGTTATTCATACCTATTTGCAAAAAAAACATCATTATTTAATTATATCATCCGATCCCAAGATTCAAGGGTCTATTCTCTCAGCAACTTTATTCTTGCTGCTTGTTAACGATCTGCTAATGCCCGGTACCTTTGGGTACCAGTATGCAGACGACAGCGCAGTTTCTGAGTGATATGTGTCCAGCGCGCGAGCTGGTGGGTCACAGATTCAGTCTCTGCGTGAGGACATGGTTGGGCGCTTGAACTTGACCTTGAAGGTTGTCTCCGAATGGGGCGATGCCAACTTGGTCAGGTTTAATGCAGCTAAGACCCAGGCGTGTCTCTTCTCCGCAAAAGGAGCCAATTCGAACCGGCTCTTACTTTCCGTGGTGTAACCGTGCCGATAACCGATCATATTGAGCTTCTTGGGGTAACTTTAACTTCCACACACAATTTTGGCCCATTTATCAAGGTTAAGGCTCAGTTAGCATAAAAAAAGTTGGGTACAGCTGCTAAATTTGTATCAAGCCCAGGTTCGGTCGTGTATGGAATACTGCTCTCATTTTTGGGATGGATCTGCGAAATACCAACTGGATGCGCTTGAGTCTATCGAGAAGCGGGCCAAGAGAATCATTGGCAACGATGCACTGGTCGAGTCAAAGCTCCAGAGCCTTGAACACCGACGACGAGTTGGAAGTCTATCGGTTTTCTATCGATTACATTTCTGGGAGTGTGCAATGGAATTACACAATCTAATTCCGCCAAGCCCGTTCCATCATCGGACTACGCGACAAACGGCGAAGCGCTATCGTTACATGGTGGACATCCCACTCATACGCACAAAACGTTTTGGGAATACCTTCATTGTGCGTACGGCTAAGGAGTGGAATTCCCTGCCGGAGTCTGTGTTTCCCGACAGCTATAACCTAGGAGTCTTTAAGTCAAGAGTGAATAGGTTACTTTTAGGTAAGCGTGCTCCATCATCGACCACATCATCACTTACCATCAGATCAGATAGTGGTCAAACGCGAACCTATTTTCATTTAAAAAAAAATATCGCAGGGTTAACCGGAATACTCAAACTCTTACCCACCCACACACATTCACCCATACACACACGCGCAATCTTGCTCAAAATATCCACATTTGCTATCTTTTCTTTATATTTTTACTCATTTACTTTCAAATCATCATCTTTTAGCCTTTTCCCAATTATGTTGGGGTTGGCTTCCAGTCTAACTGGAAGCAGCTTAGCCTATCTGACCTCCACAACCCAGTAGCTGGGTAACACGATACCCCTAGATCAATTTATATGTGTGTGATTTACTGTCTTTTCGAAAAGACAGCCGGGACCCGTTGGACTTGGCTGTCAATGGGAATAGACCAGCTTAAGGAGCTTTCCGAGCCATAGGGGCATCACACCACTAACTTCCAAACTCCGTGCTACTACTAAGATATTTCTTACAGAAATACTCAATAGTTCGTCTTTTTCCCCGTCCCGGGAATTAAATCTGAGGCCAAGTGCTCAGCAGTCGCGCTTCCGACCACTTGACCAACGAGGCCTTCATTTACTTTCAAATGCAATACAAAAATTAAATAAACAGGTGTCCCCAGTTACATTTCACACACAAGCATTTGTATTGCTTCAAGGGATATTCCATTATAGTAATGTATTATTGTAGACTGAATGTAAGTTACTAAATAAACTATTGTTATATACAACGTGTAATTTAAACGGTATAAACATACCAAGTGCACGGCTTCTTTGGATGATAATAAACGATATGGCAAAGGTTTTCTAATCCTATGCGTACATGTGTGAAACTTATTTCTCTGGTATCAATACATTGATACCAGAGACCGAATTTTTCAAATTAAGAAGAATGAAGAAAATTATCGTTTTATTGGCAAGTGACGTGGAAAGTGATGACCGCCATAGTCAAAGAGTAAAGTAATATATGGCCATAGTGATGTGACACGTTTGTTATTATTGGTATTCAAGAAACATACGAAATCAACAATTTGGGGTCAATTCTGTGAGTCACTTATTTTGAGCTGAAACTTTGCATAGAGACTCGTTACCAGATGTTGTCTTCAGTCCTTTTGGATAGATATGGGGTTTCCGTTACACGTTGTATATTAATACAATTATGAATATTGTTTTTATTGAGTGACTGTTTGATCAGAGCCTATGCTGTCTGAAAAGTTCTGTCGTTTAAAGAGGGGCTTGTCCCTATTTTTTTATGAATACTTTCAATATCACCTATTCTGGTAGTTAAAAGAAAAAGTTAATGAATATATCAACTTGAGCCGACGATGGGTGAGACGAACATGTCTCATGTGGAGAGAAAGAGAGAGAGATCTTTATTTGTTTAAACATGGTATACATACAAGATCATGCAAGATATTATTTTGTTTGAGTCCAGTCATGTTTAGCCGTCAGTATCGGCGTATAAATATTTCACATAGTTGATGAGAGCCACACACACTTAACTCTTGTTAAGTGGCGTTTGTGCAGGAGTCACCACAATTTTGCCAATATCACGAGTAGAATGATAGACCATCAAACGCAGGAGATTGTTCGGTTAAGTATTTTGGATGGAATGAATATGTCTCCGTTGAAATCTCTCATTCAACGCTTCTTGAAGCGTGCGTGGAACACGATACGCTTTGGCAAGACAGGTGCCAGATTTTCTGTCTTCTATTTGCCTGTAACGACTGTCAAAGATGTCCTAATGACTGCCAGAACCAACGGCTTCCTGTGCTTTCTGAGGCACGGAGAAATTTAGATAAGTATGTATATGATTTAGATGTGTATGTATAGCATGAACAATATGTTATGTATATTTAAACATACTTTTATGTAGGTAAAAACACTCATCAATAGTGCGGTACTTGTAAATTGATTGGAAATGCTTAATGAGTACAAGAACTTTTTACGACGTTGTAACATTTTGTAAAAGAAATAGTATGTAATAAAATGATAAGCAATATGTAATATGGTTTACGATAACACAGGGTGTCTCAAAAGAAAATTTGCATTTGTTTAGTTTACTTCGTAAGCGCAACGATTCGGCGGGGTACGAGGGATAGCTTCGCTCAGTCAGTTGATAGCTTCGCTCTTAGGTATTTAGTTTCTATGGAGCGTTTTTTAGAAGCGCATCGCGCGTTGTGCGTACGTAAATTTTACAAAAATGGTAATTCTCCTACAATATTCGAGGTTCTCGTCACTTCAATGATGCGCCAAGCATTCCTCTCATTCGGAAATGGGTAAAAAAATTTAAAGAGACCGGTTCAACACTAGTTAAATCAAAACCTGGGCACCCAAGGTTATTGAGAACAGAAAATAACGTAGAACGGATTTATCAGACTGTTCCTGATGATCCCGACTTCTCAATTCGGAAGCATGCAAGTGCTTTGAATGTGCATAAATTATCGCTATACCTGTTTTTGCACACAGATCTAAAGCTTAAGCCCTTTAAAATTCAATTCGAAAAATTTCTTCGCGCCATTGCTTGTAATTGGCCTTTTTCTACATATTTCAATGATCACTCAAATGTATACCTGTAAGTTTCCTTAAAAATAATAAAATAAAATACTTAAAATAAATAAATAAAATAGTCTCAGGTTTAAAAGCGCTCCATAGCGACTGAATTCCCAAGAGCCAGGCTACCGATTGACATACATATTCTCCGCGTCCCTCCTAATACCTAATCATTGCGTTCACACAGTAAGCAAAACAAATGTAAACTTTCTTTTGAGACACCCTGTCGATGGATTAGACTTTGGGGAAGGCATTACACTTTTTTGGATAATGAAAAAAAAATATACATAACGGGCCGAAGCCAGAAATAAATAAAAAGTTAAAATAACAGAATGAGATAGCGAATATAAGTAAGTACCTATGTACTTTATATTGCGGAGAGGCGACGATTACAGTCTTGAAAAGCTGGTAGTTGTTGAAAGGAAGAGAGCCCGAGGTATTTCGCTAAACAAGTGGTCCGATCACGTGAAAGAAGCATCTTGCTCAAATGAATTTCACAAGGCAGTGAGAGTAACGATGAATAGGGACTGAGGGAAAACCACCAAAAGTTGGCAAACATGCACGATCCTCAGCAATGAGGGAACGTATGGAACGATTAGAGAGAGACTATATCTTCGTCTTCTTAATGTACTTTATACTAAACATCGCGAGGTGGCACATGAAATCTCTATTGTAACATCTATGATCTGTGGTAACATTGTTACGAAAACCAATTTGTCCTTACGGGTCGAACAGTTGCAGTCTCATCATAGGACGAATTTCATTCTTTCGTGGTGAGAGCGCCGACTGAACATCTGTCGACTTTCATGAAGGAGGATTTTGGCTGATAGCTACGATTTCGAGGCCGGTTACTGAACACCGCACGACACACGACGCCGACAACATGTGTAACACAGAATTATAATAATGAAATAATGATGTTTATTTTGTAAATAAGTTAGATATAAATAACACTTTAACCAGACCCCTCTTTCCCATTGGGCACTTTGGGAAAGTGCCCAGGGCCCCGCAATCGATAGGGGCCCCCCTCAGATCAAATACAAAGTTCCTAGTTCCTCTCAGATCATCAAACGATAACCAATATTTATTACCAAAAAACTTATTTAATTCGAAGAAATCGAACCTAAATTACTGACTAAAATACCAACTTACTAGCTTTTAAATGCGCGAAGCTATTCTACTCTCGCCCAAAAATTAGGCTTTCCGACTTCAGCATGCTTAGATAAATTTAAATATACAATGGTATACTAAGCACATACACAATTTAAAGAAAAATCATCAGTAGTACACTCATCGGTGTGACTCGCTCCATTTAAATTGAGCGAACGAAGCGAAGCATGAAGCTCCAAGTTTGAATTAACCAATTAATTTAATTGAGAAATTACATAGAAAATTGAAACAAAATGTGTTCGACTTTATATTTAAGGAGATGGTGGAATGGAATTCCATACAAGTTTGGCCCTGGTTTGAATATCGATATCCAAGAATAATTTATGCCACATTAGTTAGGTATATAAATGCTAATAATAGGTACATATTTTATTTATTTACAATGAGTTTTATTAAAACAATGGAATTTGTGATCTGATAGATTTGTTTTTTTTGAGAACTTCGGTTCACATTGAGGTTTTTTATTATAAATGAAGACTTCTTTATTATTACTTCCGTATATTCTACATAAAAACAATAATTTGTCAATTATCCATTCGCAACATAGACAGAGAAGGCATTGGCAACATGACGATTCTTTTCGTACTTAACAAATAAGTGTGGTATGATGGATCCAAATCCTCCTCCTTAATACCTTGAGTTTCTATGGGCAAGTTGTGTGAATGTCCTTGAGAATTTTTTTCGACGTCTAGGTGAAAATAGCTTGGATATACTGATTGCTCGTAAGCTCCTTCCAAAACAACTCCAGCTGACTACCCAAACCAAACTGACCAAACCAACTCTCCAACCAACTAACTGAAATTCACAATTTTGAAAATAAATTATTTCTCTTAGTAAGTCGTACTTACGTATTATTATTATAAAAATACAAAAATCTATAATAAATAATAAAATTTTTGGCATCGAGAGGGCTTTCGTTTCGCGGTGACAATGAAATCCTAGGATCTCCTAATAATGGAATTTATTTGGGATGTGTGGAATTGAGTGAATTCGATCCATTTATAGCAGATCACTTAAAAAAATTTGGGAATCCTGGAAAAGGTAACATTTCTTATTTATCAGCGAATATTTGTAACGTGTTTATTGACGTAATGGGAAAACAGGTTCTAAAAAAAATTATAAGTGAGGTTAAATTAGCAAAATATTTTTCCATTAGTGTTGATAGTACGCCCGATCTGTCTCATGTTGACCAGCTAACTTTTATAATTCGATACGTGAATGACAGTGTTCCTGTTGTAAGGTTTCTGAAGTTTATACCTATTATAGGGCATAAATCTGAGTATTTAGCGGAAACCATCTTGAATTTTTTAGATAACCATGATATTCCCATAAAAGATTGCAGAGGGCAAAGCTACGACAATGCTTCAAATATGTCGGGGAAGTATACTGGTCTACAAGCAAGAATCAAGGAGAAATGTGAATTTGCCACCTTTGTACCATGTGCGGGACATTCATTAAACTTGGTAGGTGTACATGCTGTTGGGTGTGTATCGGAGGCAACAAAGTTTTTTGAAATGGTTCAGAAAGTGTACAACTTTTTTTCGGGCTCTACTCGTCGATGGAATATATTGACTGAACATTTAGGTTCAAAAAAAGTTGTTAAAAGTCTTTCACAAACCAGATGGTCAGCCAGAGCAGATGCAGTAAGCGCTTTGCATGAAGGTCATGAACAAGTTATAGAAGCTTTGATATCCATCGCAAAAGATACAAAACAGGCACGAGAAACTAGAGACGAAGCCCTTAGTTTATCCAGAAAAATGGAAAAACTTGAATATATTATACTAACGGAAATTTGGAACTGTGTATTGGAAAGAATAGACAAAATAAGTAATTATCTTCAGAAAGAAACAATAACACTGGACGTTGCAACTAAAATGTTTACTTCACTTGATAATTTTATTATTAACCTCAGGGATAAATTTGATTACTTCGAATCGTCTGCCAAAGAAAGAAACCCGGAATCTGACTACAAGGACCTATCTCAAAGAACAAAACGCAGAAGTTCTCGCCAGAGTTTTTTTGATGGCTCTGCGCCGTCAGTCCAACTAAATGTAAGAGAGAAATTTAAAATAGAAACCTTTCTTCCCATAATTGATACCCTCAGCGTTCATTTAAAACAGCGATTAAGTTCGTATAAGAATATCAGTAAACGTTTTGATTTATTTTTTCGCTTGAAAACTCTCAATTCTGAAGAGTTGAGACAAAGTTGCAAAGAATTTGCTGAATTTTATTATGAAGATGTTAATGAGAAAGAGTTAGAAATGGAATGTTAATGAGAAAGAGTTAGAAATGGAATGTTTGCATGTAAAAGAATACTTGAAAATTGATGACAGTGAAAATAAGGATTGTATATTGAAAATATATCAACTTTTGAAAGAAAACAAAATTGAAGACACATTTCCAAATGTAGAAATCGCATTGAGAATCTTTTTAAGCATGATGGTAACTAACTGCAGTGGAGAACGCTCCTTCTCCAAATTAAAAAGAATTAAAAATGAATTAAGAAGTACAATGCTTCAAGAGAGATTAATTAGTTTGTCGCTGATGTCCATAGAATCTAATGTGCTAAAAAGCATAGATTTTGAAGAAGTGATTAACGATTTTGCCCATCTGAAATCTAGAAAGGTTCCTCTTCAAATAACATAGATTTTTAAGCACTAATCTGTAAATGTTAAAAGAGTTACTTTTGTGGACTTTATTACATTTATCTATTCGTTTCATGTGATTGTTAATAAAAATAAATATTTAACCTTGTTTATCTAGTTTCTTTGTCTATTCTAACAAAATAGTGTTCTGTCAAAGTCATAGGGGCCCCACTATCCTAACATGCCCAGGGCCTCCAATAGGTTAAAGACGGCCCTGACTTTAATAGGTCATTTTCTTTTCGTAAATGTAAACTAGACGAGGCCAGTGTTTCCTCACTAACTACTCTGAGAAGAAACACTGAAACTAACTCAGATAGTCAACGTCTCATTTGAAGTCCATACAATCTGTAGTGATCAATTCATATAAGAGCCTTTTCGTTGAGTAATTTGTATAAGTTTATTTATAGTTATTGTTAAAGTATTCATTTTATTCGCCTGAAATAAATGGATTGGCTTTTTTAAAGAACAATGTGTGTAGATTTCACATTACTTATTAGCAATCTTGTTAATCCCTCCAACTAAACTTAATATGCTTGTGTCTGGAGTGGCTTCAAGGCAATATTGTAATGGGTGGAGTTCGCACCAGTGACCTCTCGATTAAAAGACACTATGCATTAGCCATTAGGCTGTTGACGCTTAGATTTGATTGGTTGATTGATTGATTATAGGGTACCGTGATTTTCTCTCTCTTTCTAACCCTAGGACGTTTGCGCTTACAAACAGCCGTATGTTAGCCCTACTCCACCTATACCTCTTTCTTTCGGGGAGAAAACTAGAGATGAAACGGATATCCGGTAACTATCTAACTAACTATCCGGTATCTGGCCTATCCGGCCTTGTTTTCACTATCCAGCCGGATACCGAATAGTAACTCAGTATCCGGCCGGATGGATAGTAATATTCAAAAAATTCTCATTATTTTACACGAAGAAAATGATATCACACTACGTTATGGACACGGTTTATTTTAATAATATATTAAATTTTATTATCCTTTTTAAATTTATATTAATTTATTTATTTTTAATTCTAATTTCAAATCAAACTGGTCGCGTCATGTAACGCAATAAAGGGCCGAATATCTGGTTGCCGGATATCCGGCGCTCCGGCCTCGTAGCTTGCCGAATATCCGGTATCCGGCCAAACCACTATCCGTTTCATCTCTAGAGTAAACCATACAATGACTGCTCCCACTCTGGGTGGAGCGGAAAGGAGCATCAAACTTCTACTGATTAATAACCCAACCTGCGCCTTCAACTGTCTTTATATTCAGGGGCGTATCTCGTTAGAACATTATATTACACCTGCTACCCTGACAGGCAACGGCACTGACAGGCCCCGTCAATCAGGGAGATGGCTCGAACGCAGTCCTCACTACCAGAAATTACGCATCTGGGTTATCCACATTAAGGATAATCGCAGGGGTCAACCTAGCCGCAGTGCAATGGAAGGGCCTCGCCCTGGGGGAACCGCCTTCTTAATCACGGTGTCCCCAATGCCACGGTGAAAAAAAAAAAGTTGGAAAAGGGATAAGCAGATCATGATTAATATTGTATGATCAAACTATTTTCTGACCGACTGTATTTTATCGTTATGTGGAGAATATCACGTAAGATTGTGTCACTTTTGAATTTCGAATTATTTATAATACAATAAGACGTGCTGACCAATCATTCTCACTCATTCGTTCAGCTTAATAAGTGGTTCATAATTAGCAAATAAGTTTTCTGCACGCAGTGCATTAATTACATTCGTTTAATTAGCTGAATATATATATTATTTACTTTTCTTCGTCTTCGAATTATTGCATTTTGAGTACGTAAAATTTTAAATTACAATCTGTGTGTTATGAAGTGATTTTAACTGTGAATAATACATTCAGAGCAACCGTAGAGGTCAGATAGACTCCACCCAGGTCCAGCGCTGACTTACAACTGCAACTTCCAATTGGCGACTGACTTGAATATCATTCTTCAAAAAGTGTCACTTTAGTGTTATTTTGGAAATATCAAAACTGTAAGTAAGTAGGTATAGGAAATATTCTTATTTTCCTATTTGCACACTACTATACTTACTCTTCTTGCCATTTCGTACTATGTTAGGCGGAGCGGAGTGAGAGCAATTTATGTTTGTACACACATAACTCATAAAAGAGAAAATAACAAATAACTACAGTCAAAAGAGAACAAAACTTCTGTTTGTTTCTTCTATAGACCTGCTACAAAAGAATTAGATAAGATACCATAGACACAGTGTGTATCTATAAATACTTATTACGTCAATTAAATTTTTATTTTATTGATTATATGCTCGCGTTTGTCCTCCATCACACCTGATGGTAAGCGATGATGTGGTCGAAGATGATGCGCGTTTGCCTAGAAGTAACCTATTCAGTCTTGACTAAAAGACCCACAGGTTATAGCTATCAGGAAACACAGACTCCGGCAGGGAATTTCACTAAACAATTAAAGTCTTCCCATAACGTTTAACGTTGAGGTAATATGCACACATACATAAATACTATAAAAATATGTAACTATATATCAATATCATCAATCAGTACATAATTAATAAAATCGCAAATGAGCAGCGACTGTCTGTATATTACATAATTACAAGTTTTAATTTTGGTTTCCAATGAAATCTTGTGAGGTGTACAATAAATGAGTATATTATAAATAATAAATTACATATTTTTTATAAAACATCATTTGTGCTTTATACATAGTTAATCCGATCTTCGTAAATTGTTGTTGGATTTTACGTACCTACAGGAAATAAATAGAAGAGGAGATAGTTTTAGAGTACTACAAATACCTACCTATCATAAACGAAATGAATTTAAAATCTACATACATATAATAGTAGGAGGGTAGTACCTATCTTTTAACACATAAAATCACGTATTTGAACTTATAAAATTTCAATTAATTGTGAACTTTATCTAATCAGCTTTCATTCTGACCAGACAACATTGATATGGCACATAATAAATATATATACATATGTTAATACGAGAAGCAAAAACTTTGCATCACATTTTACGAAAATTACACAGACGGTGTTTGAAGTTTGGCATAGTTAAAGTTTATCATGGACAAGGTGTAAGTTTTTTTGCCAGTTTTTCTCAACAACAATTATTCTAATCGTACACTAGTTTCTGACGTTTCAGATGTGCCCATATAATAAAATATTTTTAATTCTCATTTTTCACAGTTCATAAGATAAAACGGTAGAAAAAAATAGTTTAATAAACTAAACACACGCTTTTATTTACTGTACTATAAAGCGAAAAATTAAGACGATCTAATCTAAGTAATCAATCCAAGTTTCCATCAGCTACCTTCCAATTCCATCATCAGAACAGCTCGATGGTACCATAATATTGTATTGTCAGATAATCTACATATAACAGCTGTGGCGACCCTTTATATTTTGCTGATTTGTAAGACAACAAATAAAAATGCGTGCAATTCAGATTCTTAGACTTTATTACATAGTTACTTATTTTGTTACAGCTCGACGTAATAAAAGCGTGTTAAAAAGTAGTGTTCTGCTAAGTGCCAAAAGTAGTAAAGAGGCGGTGGACGCCCAGTGGCTACCAGGTACCACTAACAAGTTGTAGATCGTGGGTTTGAACATTACTTTGTCAAATTTTCATCGTCGCCACTGCTCTGAAAAGAGTAAAATAAAGCGTCGTAAGAAAACCGGTATGTCCAAGGACTGAAAATCCAAAGATTTGCGACATCCACTAACCCATACTGAGTCCGCGTGGTAGATTAGAGCCTAATCTCTCTCATAGACAGGAAGCCTGTTTCTCAGTAGTAGAAACGTAATAAGCTGAAAATGTGACCCCCAGAAAACAATGATTTACATCCCAAAACGATGGTTTTTACAACAAAAAGCTAATATTATAACTTTTTCTTAAATTTCAGTAACAATAATGTCGGACGCAAGCCGTGGGGTAGTAAACAATGCCTTTGACAATACAGAAAGCGAAAATATTACCAATGTTATTATCACAGAAAATGATAAAAACAGTGATGATATCAATGAAAGAGATAAAGAAAACAGAAGTACCAGTAAAGAAGTTAGGGGTAACAATATAGATACTACAGAAAATGATCATGTAAACAAAGAAACACACTTTACAACAGACGCAGTATTAGATTTTATCTACAAATTGAGAGGTCCAGCATTTAGAAGTATGAGAGAAAAGAAACTGAAGAGAATATGGAGACGAGCATCACTCGAGGTAGAAGATGCAGAAGCTGAGATGTGAGTATTACTTTTCATGTTTATATGTTTGTGTGTGTGGAGAGCTAGTAATGTCCTGGATCAGAAGTATGCGTATACTAGTGTCCACAACATAGTAGATAAATAAAAGATGGTAATCCGTTCAAATTATATATATTCACGAGACACAATAGGAATGACTGGCGTATGCACCGAGCTGCGGTATCGCGTCGCATATATAAAAGTGTACTATATTATCTAATGTCTCTACACTTTTATTGATATGATAAGAATTTAAAGTGTTGTGTTGGCTCGGGTGTTGACAAACCCGCTTTTAAAGACGAAAAATGCGTGATTGAAACCTATGAAGTCCTGGGCCTGTTGAGTCTGTACAATATGATTTATTTAAATTTTCGCGTAACATTTACAGTAAATCATCTGAAAACGTAAGTTTCTCATTCATGTATTTTAAATGAACGTAACTACCTATCAAAGAATGGGATGTAAACGGAATAATATTTACGAATATCATTCAATTTGGCTAGGCGTCTTGATCTTCAATATTAAACATCACAGCCCGGGTTCGGTCCATGGAATGTTAAGGATTTATAACATATTGGATTTATAATATTATATTATTATTATTATTATTTACACGCACACAGATGCACGTGTACGCACAGTGCAGCGGCTCATTGTCACGCACACATAACTATAGAAGTGGGGCCACCCGCGAGTTCGGTGCGCGCCATCTGCCTTTTGTTTTATAATCTGAGACTATGAAGTTAAACTGATTTGGTTGCGCGAGCTCGCTGTCGCATGAATGTGTTTAGAGTTAAATGTATAATCATGTATGTACCTAGTTACCGTAGGTTAGAAAGATAATTATTAAAACAAAAAAGATAATTATTAATTATATTATTTAAAATATTGAGATTCATAGTTCACCATCGATAGTGCTTCTGTCCAATCCATCCAAATCATCATCATCATCATCTGCTTAGCCTTTTTAGCTTCCAGTCTAACCGGACGCAGCTCAGTATTAGTGTTTCACATGGAGCGACTGCCAATCTGTCCTCTACAAGCCAATAGCTGCGTAGCACGATATCCCATTATCAAATTTTCTGGCTTTTGGCTACCCGTAACAGCCGTCAAAGGTGTCCAATTGATAGCAAGGACCAACGACTTTTCATGCTTTCCGAAACACATGAGTATCAAACTAGGTGCAGGCCTGCGGATGGCGAGCAGGGGTCGCTCACCGTCCGGTAAGGACCAGGCCCGGGTCGGCGGCGCGTCGTATTCCACGCGCGCCTCAAAGAGCTGTCAACACCAGTGACGGGGCCACATAGGGCTATTGCCTGCCGGGGTTTGCGGGAAAGATCTATCGAGATACCGCGACCTCTGAACTTTAGGGCAGCCGAAGGAACAGGGTGGGTTTTTAGTCAGTAGAAGTCTGACAGACCCTTCCGCTTAACCCAGAGCGGAAGAAGTCATTCGATGATTTTCCCACCCAGAAAAAAGAAAGTTTCCAAACTCCTAGCTTCTACTGATAAAGTTGTCTTATAGAAACACCCAGCAATTTTTGCCTGACACGGGAATCGATCCGATACCTCTGAATACTCAGCAGTCACATGCGACCATTAGACTAACGAACCACATTAAATCCATCCAAATGTTGCCTGTAAATATCGCTTTTAGCCATAAGACAACACCCTTTTTAGTTGTAAGTCACTGTGTTAGTGACCATCATAACGTAATAATTTCTAAATTATTAAAGTAATATTTAACTTTGTGTCTCAGAAAGAACGTCAGCTGGAGCATTGACGGTCAGTTTTTCGCATCAGTCTAGACGTAAAACTGTGGCGTGACTCCAAATGGTTTAGGCCAACTTATAGTTTTCCCCACTCACTGGCGTCACTCCGGGTCTTCAGTCGTTCGTCACTCGGCCGAGGAGGAGTACTATCAATTTGCGTCGTAAAAAAAAATGAATTCTGATTTCGAAGAGGAAACATTAGTTCTTATCATTCCAGAAACATATAAAGCAATAATCAGTGTATTAAAGGATTACATGAAAGTACTAACATACTATTCAACGCCATTGGAATGACGATCACACACTCATGGGCAGTTTGACGCGACGCGCCGGTTTGTATTATGGTAGCGTCGTCAGTTAAAACTCTGGAGTGATGATTTGACACTCACGATCAAATTTTGGATGGACGTCAGTTCAACTGACGCGAAAAACTAACCGTCAATGCCCAACTTCAAGCTATTGCTCCTGTTTGTAATTTGTACATCTTTGACAGTTCTTACGAATGGATATTCAGAAGCTTTTTTTTTAATAAGGCCACTCGTAGTTCAGTACACTAAGGCTGGTTACTGCTTAACCGAATTCAAGCAAGAAAAACTTATTTCACTTAGAACTGGTGTCAGTCTTGCTATGCCAGCTGGTATGTCAAGTGGTATCGTGTATACAGGTTTGATAAGGATACGCAGTTGCCCAATTTAAATACCGACACTCACTGCCTCAGGTGGAGGAGGAGTGGAATTCCCTGCCGAAGTTTGTATTTTCTGATAGCCAGGGCCGCGCTGACCTAAGACATCGCCTGTGTGCAAAATCTATGAAGCGCCTATGATTTTTTCCACAAGCGTGAATATTGTCTTGGGGTCTCCTAAGACAATACTCACGCCTGTGATTTCACATTACACTGTTTGTACCTACTCAATTATAAAGAATAATATGTTGTAGTTTTACAAAAATAATTTCAATAATTAATGCTGGCATTACATCCGGCGCCCCTTCTGCCTTGGCGCCTGCGTGCGCCGCTCACTTCGCACATAGGGACGGCTCGGCCCTGTTGATAGCTATAACCTAGAGGTCTTTAAAGTCGCCTCAAAGAGCAGTCAACAGCATTGACGGAGCTCAATAGTGCCATTCTAACGAGTTACCGTGGCCCCGGAAAATAATGGCAGCTGAAGGAGCAGGGTGGGTTTTTATTATGCCCACTCCACACACAGCGGGAGTAGTCATTAAATGATTTTCCCACCCAGAAAAAAAAGGCTCTTTAGAGTGAATAGGTTACTTCTAGGTAAGCATGCTTACCATTACATAACATTATTTTAAATTGAATTTTGACTATTATCGTTTTGAATTTCTTATTTTCTTTGACATGTATTTATTCGTTTCTTTTTTTTAATGGTATTGTTTTATTTTACAAAATTTCTACACAATGTATATTGTTTCGTAATAAATGACTTATGACTTACTATCAGGTGAGACAGTGATCAAACGCGAGCCTTTGATCAATAAAAATAATTAAGTTGGATTGCGAACCTGTGTAAAGGGTAGGGCGGTAGGCAGATGATGACTGGCTGACCCAGGAATCGAACTAAGCACCTTACATTAAACATAACACTGCCGGATCAAGAAGGCAGTCTGTTGCGTAATTAAGCGAGGTAAACATTAAACAATTCGTAATTTTATCGCTTGTGTATCGTCATAACGCCTGCCGGAATTATTATAGCTATAAAACTCGAAATGTTTGTTTATGGCTATGAAATTGTCAGTGACTACAATCAATAACTTGATGATAAGAAACGTATAGGGTTGAATAGATAGATGCATATACCTTTATCAGATTTATAAACACTATTTATTACATAGGTATTTACTAGTTAGAAAAAGCTTGGTTGTGTGTTTGAACGCTCGAATCATCGAAAGTACTGGATGGATAACAAAGACTAGAAATACTCTCTGATGGATACGGATAAAGTTTGGTATGGCTTGAAGCTTGAGGAAAGTTATTGACAACTTTTTATCCGACTTCAAAAAAGGAGGGTTATATTTTTATCGTGATAAAGCTCACGGTAGCGAAGCCCTGTACGACTGTGAGTAAGTAATATAATGTCATAATTACCTGCTGGGTTAAGTAGAGTTTATGTGTATTTACTCGTGTATTTATTTAATTACAACGGTTATGTTTACAATCAATGACAGTGACTAAAATTAAAAGAGACAATTATAACACTTACAAAAATATACAAAATAAACAAAGTAGGTATAGTAAAATTTTAAGTGAAAACATAAATAAAAGAAGGTTAACATTTTAACAACACTTTCATGAATTCTTCTCACAGTACATCTGAAATACCCATAAAATCTTCATCCATACATCCGCAAACAGATCGCTTGTTGGATTAGAATCCAAGAGATCATTAAGGGCCTATACTACCTCAGCGCTTCTCACTCTTTATCTCGCTCAACCACTACTGGCCGCGGTCACGCGAGCAAGCGAGACAGGGAGGCAGGGAAAAGACTCCAAGACGCCGATAATTTAGTTTATTTCTTTTTACGGTGAAATTAATAGAAATTTAAAAAAAGTAAATAACATAAGACCTGCTTTATGTTATGACCTTTTAGTTCAATTAATATGCAAAGTTTCATTATCTAATTTGAGGTTATTTTTGAACAGCGGTTTATCTAGCTTTTTATCTAGGTTTTTTAGATGTTCACTTTGGAGGTAATTTTGGTTTTCTTTTTATCACAAAATTTTTATGGAATCGTGTTTTCGTCAAACATAGTAAGTACCTAACATTAATCCTCAACTTTACCATATATTTATTTCAAAAGTATTGCTACAGTATTTTCGACATAACGGAGGATCATGCTAAGCCATTTGAGGTAGTATAGGCCCTTAAGCGCGGCCAGAGTGCGAGGAATTGGCGACTTAGCACGTGCAACAGTACGACATCGTATATCTTAACATAACCTAATCAGCCTATAATGGTCTTACTGCTGGGTCATAGGCCTCCTTTCTAAGATCCTCTCTTAAAGAGGACACCTGTGTCGTAATCCACGACGCGGTCCAAATGTGGATGGGTGGATGTAGTGTGTCTTCGGATTTTCCGTCCCAGGATATGCCAGTTGCGTCACTGTGTTTTCCTTCAGCATGTTGAGAGCAATAGTGATGATGATAATAACATAAAGAAATATGCTTGTCTGTGTTCGAACCCACGGCCTACAATTGGCCTGGCCTGGTACTGCTCCGCACTAGGCCAACACTGCTCCTGATGAAAATCTAACTTCAAAACCACAAACCAAATCCACTTCTTTCTTTGACAAATCTTTTACTAAACAAGCAGCTCGTTTGTGGAATGCATTCAGCATTACCCATAGAAGTGAGGCGTGCTCAAACGCTACCAGCGTTCAAAAGAATGGTGAAGGAGCATTACCTCTCCCTATAACTATTCCCCTTCTTACTTAATTATACATGTAATATTTATTAGTATATGATTTTGGTATTGTATGTAATTTATATTATTATTTTCAATTAATATCATGATGTTTGTACACTGACAGCCATTAATCTGTCTCCTTTAAGTTTATCCATCCAAAGGTTGTCTGTAAGAGATCGCCTTGTGCGATAAGACCGCCCATTGTACACTAGTTTATTTTTTTTTCTATCCATATAAATATTGTAAGGGGTACAATAAAGTATGTAATACATAAATCAATAAATAAAATGCATATGACACAACATAATAATAAGAACATGCTTTAATTATCCGAAAGATAAGGCAGACTTGGCCCTATACGTGTAGTTTAAAGGGAAGGTATATACATACCATGTGCACGGCTTCTTTGGATGATATTGATAACAAACGATATGGCAAGGGTTTTGCAATCCTATGTCTACATGTGTGCGTGTGAAATTAAGAACTAAGAGAATTATCGTGTTATTGGCAAGTGACGTGGAAATTGGTTGACCCTCGCAGTGCTGTGAAACTTTTGTTATGATTAGTATTCAAGAAACATATGAAACCGATAATTTGGTATCAATTCTTTGAGTCACTTATTTTGAGTCGAAACTGTGCATAGAGGCTCCTTACCAGATGTTGTCTTCAGTCCTTTTGCATAGATATGGGGTTTCCATTACACGTTGTTTATTCGCACTTTAAATTAACATTTTATTTATCCTAAATTAAGTAACTAGTTCATACATTTTCTACATTTTTGGCAGACAATAACTTACTCCATCCATTTGATATAATGTTGCAATATTAATACCACTCGGCCGTATTTTTAACTGTACCTACAGGATTCATGCAAATAAAAAGCTTCAAGCTAAAAAAAAAGCACCTACGTTCGCAATGTATATACCAGAAAAACAGAATATAATACACTACGTTTTAATACCAAAATAATAGTGCGTTTGTCAAATATGACCACAGTTTTTTAACATTAATCAAAATCAAATTCATTGTCGATTCATCAATACTTAGGCCATATTTTAAAGGCACATTTGAATCTTACTAATATTATCAATGCGAAAGTTTGTGAAATTGTAAGAGTGGATGGATGTATGAAAGTGTGGATGTTTGTTACTCCTTAACTTCTACCTGCGACTTCGTTCGCGTATAAGGGTTTTTCCGTATTAATCTCGATCCCATGAGACTTCTGGGATACAGAGCCTATGTGTTATGCCTGCATCTCAACTATCTACGTGCCAAATTACATTCAGATCCGTTCAGACGTTTTTGCGTGCAAGAGTAACAAACATCCATACTCACAAAGAGGATGGATGTTTGTTGTAAGGAAGAAAATATATATATTTTTTATTATTTCAAAAACATTATTTACAGGAATATTTTGTTTTTGCTCTCCTACTAAAATTCATAGGATCGCATAATTTTTGCAATAAGGGGTAAAAAGTTTTGGCTTCTCGTAAAAACATACTAGCTTCATCCGCGACTTCGTTCGTCCCATGGGAATGATTAAATAACAAGTAGCCCATATATTATTCCACGATATCAACTATTTACTTAAAAAGACGAAGCAGATCTTCATGTTACACAGAATGTCTATTCTAAGATGGTAGCTGTAACACTTATTTCAAGCTCTGGATAGCAAAATAAACTTTTAATGATACCTAATGACGTCAGAATCCGTAACTTCGTAAATGTTTACAATAATACCTGCAGCTGTTTAGAGAGCTGTTTTATTTCTGAGTTTCTATAAACACTTGTTTTATGCATTTCTAATGTTTTAAATGTTCTGACTCAGTGTGAATTTCTCATAGGAGCTCGTTGCTAAATAATTACAGCCCACGGGTCATACTTGAAGGTCAAGCGTCGCTTGCGAAGATAGGTCCGTGAATGGGTCCATCTGAATGGGAGACCATCTTCTTCTTCTTCTTTGGTCCGGTTTCCGCACTTAGTCTCTGCACGAGACCATTATGCGTGAGCCGTGTTGGCCGTCACTCCATCCAGCCAACCTCCCTCCAGAAGCAGATCAGGGC
Source organism: Tholera decimalis (assembly GCA_943138885.2). Lineage (NCBI taxonomy): Eukaryota > Metazoa > Arthropoda > Insecta > Lepidoptera > Noctuidae > Tholera > Tholera decimalis. Next base: position 10,809,626 of record OW964576.2, read on the forward strand.
TCTCGGTCTATTCAGGATGTCTGTAAGGGAATTTATTTATTTATTAAAACTTTATTCAACACAAAATGTACAAAGGTAGACTTAATGCCATAGGCATTCTCTACCAGTCAACCATGGGTGGTGAAGAGATAACATGGCAGGTGCATAAAAAAACCCAAGTACATAATATATTCAAAGTCTTATTATAATTATTTATCAGATCCTAACAGAAGTAAAATAGTATGAGATTAAGTATGGTACACTACAGGCATTCATCATACACCACATACCTACACACACACACACACATACACACACACACACACACACACACACACACACACGCACACACACCAAGACACATTCATTTAATACTCCCCATGCAGACTTCTTAATACTGTATAATAATGTTAATCCAAAAAAATATATTTCCTACATGTATGTTACTAGTGAATAAATTGTAAATCCGTAATTGACTGTAAGATTAGATATAAGTTACTGCAAAACATTGTTTTAAGAGCTGTGGATTTTGTTATAAATAAATAAATAAATTATATATATACATAAATAACTATTATAAACTTACATACATATTTATCATAATACATACCAAATATATATAATATCTACTATATATTAATAAAAAGTCATAGAAAGGGGGTTATGAAAACTCTGCTTCCACTATTTGTTTTGAAAATAATCCCGCAACTTTTTCTTAAACGCATATTGACTGGTGGCCGTCCTGATATCAAGAGGTAGTGCATTCCACAGAAGAATGGACTGTATATAAAAGGAAGAATGAATAAAATCAGAAGTATGAGAAGGACAGAGTTAGAGAAGATTATTGGAAGATTATTAGAAGATACGATGACCTGAGGGTTTGTTTTCGTATGTCGGTGATTTCTGTGCACTCTAGGAGAACATGTCCCACCGTTTCCTCCGTCCTAATGCATGCCCTGCACAGGGGTTTGTCCGTTATACATATTGTGTGGTAGTGTTTGTTCAGTGAGCAGTGCCCGGTGATGGTCCCCGCCACCATTCGCAGGCTTCTTCTGTCCATGTGTAGGGGCGCCTGGTTTGTTTTTTATTTAGTTTTGGCATTGCCTCCTTGGACTGCCTGCAGCCTGGTGTCGAGGACCACCATTTCTGGGCTTGATTCTGTGTGTGTTCTTTTAGCAATGTGCGCAGCTGGGTGAAGGGGAGCGGCACGATGATGGGTGGACCATCTTATCATATAGAGATTCTTCTGTGCCTCCAGAAGCACGTAAAGCCGTTGGTACAGGTTGCTATTTATCAGTCTTTGACAGTCGCTACGAGTAGTTAGAAGCCAGAAAATCTGGCACTGGTTTTGCCAAGGGGTATCATGATACAAAGCTGAAAGTCTGTGAAAGTCAGACAGGAAGTCGCTCCATGTAAAACAGTAACTAACACTCAGCAGCATCCGGTTAGTCTAAAAGCCAACTAAAAAGATGATGAGTCAGTAAGAGTTACCTTAATTTATAATCGGGTGTCCGAAGAGTTCGTTGATTGAGAATAACAGCACGCTTCGAATTTCTAGTTTAAGCAACGCTTGTGTAGGTTAGTTTCTCGAATGGGTGAGAATGCATTACATACCGCGATCGCCCGTATCTCAGAAAGCATATTGTTCCGTTGGTGAGTACAATGGTGCCCCAATTCGAAAAATCCTTAAGTCCTAGTTAGGGATTTTTTACACTAGTAGCACATGTTGATCGGCCGTTTTTTCTCTATCGATACGTCCAACACTTAGAACAACAACGCATAGAAGGATAGTACGAGTGCAAAAAGTGAGGCAACTAAAACTTAGCCTTTTTTGGCTAACTTTGCTCGACGAGCCGTCAGTACTCAAGGTCACATTCTGCCGAACAGAGCTCGCGAGTAAATAATTTAAAACGACCGTTTGTAGCGTAAAGGGATGTCATAGTCCTTCAGGAAAACAAAAAACGTGTAATCAAATTACATTTCACAAGTAAATACTTACATTTTATACATTATTTATATTTAAGTAAATCGACCATCAAACAAAAATTCTAATAACCTAACTTATCACAATTCAATGTTGCTATCCGTGAGGAAAAAAATACCCATATTGATTTCTTTTGTGCTTATTTATGTTTAAAAAAATATAGTTTTGGCGGCAATTATGTATGCATCAAACTAAACTATATTTATTTACAGCTACTACCTACAGTGTTTTATAACTAAAAGTTACTGTTTTTATTTTGTTTGTTTTTGTTTTTAGTTCGAAGAGTGGCATCATAAAGATGACAATTTTATTGATTAAGATTTTTTTCATTTAAGTAATGTTCTCAATAATATTTTTCTATTTCATAAATACAACACATAGTTTTAATTGATATCAAACGAGATTTTTCAAGCAATTAATACATTTCTATAATATCATTATAACACATTACACATCAGACATTCTAAACGCAATAAACGATATCTCATTTCGTTTACCTTCCGTAAATATATGTCATATAAGTCATATTACATGAAAAAACATCATCTTATTTAGTTTCATAACATAAAATACTTGATTTGATCCAGCAACATAATAGTGCGTTTTCCCATTTTTGTGGTAATGGGATACCATTCTGAACTGAAAGCTATATTTGTGTGCGTTTGAAGAACGTAGACACATTCGGCTCACGCACACAAAGAAAATAAAGTGGACACACGAAATCGCTCGTGTTTTGTTCTAGACGCCTCTTCTATGCGTTGTTGTTCTAAGGTCCAACAATTTTTTTGTTATGATATTCCTAAGTGAGTTTTTGAAAACTATAAAAATTAAAATTGACGATACTTTCAGTTCCGAAAATCCCCAAGTCCTATAAATCCCTTAGTCCGTAAGTTTTTATTGAAAAAGGACTAAATTAAAATCAAAATTAATATTTCAAAATATATATACCTATATAGATATACATAACTTAAAAGAAATCTCAGCAACTGTGTACTTGTTTACGGAAAATTATGCCCATAAAGGGCCGAACGAAGTAATAACTGCTTTAGATAATTATTTTTTACACCATAAAATCCCAGACCAGACCCGTTTAGAAAAATTTTGTGATAATCGTTTCAGTCAAAATAAAACCAGATTTATTTTTACGTATTTCGATCAGTTGTGTGCGAAAGGCTTATTTCAAACAATTTCTGTACATTATCTAATTCCTGGGCATTCAATGATGCCCATTGATAGAGATTTTGCTCATTTTTGATTAATAGAATACTGTTAAAGAAGCTAATTTTGATTTGTTAAATTCCTTAGTCCTTAAAAAGAGGGAAAGATAACCCTAAGTCCTGTTGATTTATGATAAGTCCAAATTATTATTTTATTAATTAAAGATATTATAAATGCTTTTTATGTTTTGTTTTATATACTAAAATAAAGAGTATATTGTGTACTATAACTGAATGGTATTTTAATTTCAACATGACCTGTGGTTTGTTTTAAAAAAAAATTAAATATGTTTATTTTATTTATTACCAAAAACTGAAAAAGTGGACTTAGCTATTTCTCGATTTGGAGCACCCAATTAGAGAAGCTAGAAGATTGGACATAGTCTTGCCAACGGGTAAATTGAAATTGAAATTGAAAACCATTTATTCGGTGATAAACACACAACAACAAAAAATTACAAACATAAAAAAATAGCACTAAGAATTTCGCTGAGCATGTTATCCACGTAAAAAGATACATCAACTTCGCTGTCTAGGACAAAATAATAATTTATAGAATTATTTATTTTCGACTTCTTAAAGCTAACTTATAAATGGCTAAATTAATCAATAGCTATTATATACAAATAATGACCAGGTGCTCGGCACCGAAAGTAATTTTTTTCTCTAGCTTTTACTTACCCATAGCTGGGTAAAAGACCCCAAATTCCTTCAATGAACATACCTCCAATTTCTTCACGCATCTTTTCAAACCAGCCCTCATAGTACACGTTCAGGTCGTCCACCTCTTGCTGGGCCTGCCTACCCGCAATAAACCAGCGTAGGTTACGGTCTAAACCCCTCCAATGTATAAAAGAATAAGAAACTGATTAATAATTTAACTAAAAGTTACACCATTATTCATATTTAAATTCACTTGCACAGATCTGTAGGCAATACAAACATTTGTTCCGGAGCGGGAATCGAACCTCCAACGCGGTGCAGCAACCGATCGCTCAACCGCTTCTATATCTAATTCTATATAAATCCTCATAGATGACCTCTGCTCTGCAGCGGACGAAGAGATCTGTCAAACTCTTTTTTATTGTTGATACGCTCGCGTTCGACCACCATCTCACCTGATGGTAAGCGATGATGTGGTCGAAAATGGAGCGTGCTTACCTAGAAGTAACCTATTCACTCTTGACTTATTAACCCCTAGGTTATAGCTATCGGGAAACAGACTCCGGCAGGGAATTTCACTCCTTAGCCGTACGCACAATGAAAGTATTCTCAAAAAGCTTTGTGCCTATGGTTGGGATGTCGACCATGTAACGATGGCTCTTCACCGTTTGTGTCGTAGTCCGATGATGGAACGGGCTTGGTGGAATTAGATTGTGTCATTCCGATAATTGTAAAATAAAATTTTAATATTTCTTACTTCAGTCTTCAAGGACTTTTAAATGAATATACAGTTATGCAGTTATGAGTTACACTGTACAGACGTGATAAGTGTGAGCACTGTCAGGTAATTCATTATACAGTTTTGCTCCCGCATACAGTATAGTGTTCTTACCATAGTTAGTTCAAGTTGATCTTAATTCTAGTTTGTTTTACGTCTAGACACCACGCCAGTTGGTATTGCCCCAAAATTAACATATCTAAATGGACCCTCAATTAACAAACTACTTCGAATGGCTTAGCAACATAGGCACCCGTACCGTTACAAATTATTTAATACGATAATTAGTCAAGAGCGATTAAAAAAAAAACTAATCAGCTACCGTTTTAAAGTGCCACGTGCAAGTCGTAATTATTTTGTTGTCAATTACCGGTACTTAAGAACTTACCTAAAACAATTCAGCTTTTTCTTATATTTTCTATCTCTATACTGTAGTTAATGGCATTTAAAACTCATACACAAAATACTATGGCTTTATTTAATTGGAAATACATTTAATGTCAGATTTTATAATAATTTTAATAATATAATATTTCCAAAAAAATCTTAGCACTAAGTTACAACTTTTTATTTTATTTGGCCTGGCCTGGCCTGGAGTATCATCCCGACTCACTGGGATATCACCCCGACTACTCCGACCCACTGGAGTATCATCCCGACTCACTGGGATATCACCCCGACTCAAAGGGGGCAGCTCCGCAGACAGTTCCGACTCACCGCGAACTATGCGTCTTCCGGTTCCGACTCACTGGAACCTACCTTTCACTGGCCCGGCAAGCATCACAAGATGTATGGACGACTCATCCTGTTACGACCTCCGGTCTCGGAGGGGAGTGATGTAGCGACATCTATCTCGCAACATACAAACTATCCTGTATCGCGCAAGCAGAGTTTACCGCACAACTAGCATACATACAAATCACCCGATCAAAAATTTGCGTTGAACTTTGTCGCGAGTGCACGTCTGTCAGTGTTTCTGAAGATCTTTTTAGTCGAAATTAATTTATTTTTGCGCATTGGTGTGGAAATCGGTACCTCTCTTACTATCTTGTGGAGGTACCCATTGGCAGTGGCCGCCATCATTGAAATTGTATTGCGCCATCTCGTTCTTCGACTCGCTGGGTGAGAACACTCTTTTGATTCTGTTTTAAATACTTATGAGATTTTAAAACATAGAAAAAGTCATCGGCGTTTGTGCGAGGTTCGATCCAGCGACGCGTCGTACTCGGCGTTGCGTTTCCACATCTTTTACCGCTCGACCAGCAATCAGTGAAGCTTACGACTCGAATTACTTGATGCTATTGTCATAACATATATTTATTTTCTACACTATGTTACGCTCACCTGAGGCTAAGTATCACTCAGATACTGATTTATCAAATGCCTCGGTTCCGGGAACTAGCATAAATATTACGCAACGAAAGAGAAAGCAACCCGAATGCGAAATTAAGGATGCAATTAATACCCTTTCTCAGGAAATTAATAAATAACTTGATGATTGGCGTAAAAATTTAGACAATGCGATGTCAAAAATCTCGGAAAATATCACCACGATTAAATCTGATCTTGAAAAAGTAACTCAGGTAACATCGGACATAAAGATGGACCTTCAGACTCTGCGTTCTGACCACACTGCTTTGGATAGGCGTGTGTCTAACCTGGACGGCAAACATCAACAAATATTACAGGATATTTCGGATCTTAAGATGTCTGTTCAATTTACCAGCGACCAACATAATGATATGAAGAAGCGCATCGATTTGATCGGCTCACAATCGCTCAACGTAGATCTTATTAATAGTGTAGTGCAGGGATTGGAGTTCAGGATTGATTCATTGGAACAACAAGCGAGGCAATGTAACTTGGAAATATGTAACGTTCCTGAGAAGCGAAGTGAAAATCTGGTGACTTTCTTGGAGAGCGTTGCTTCACAAATAGGCTGTTCATTATCTCAAAAAGACATTTTGGCGATACATCGCGTCCCGCATGCACATAAAGAAAATAATAGACCAAAAAACATCGTTGTTAAGCTGGGTTCTCGTATGCTGCGAGATAATCTCCTGAGTGCATTCCGTCTAGCTAAAGGTGTGAGCACAAATCAACTAGGACTCTCTGGAAATTCGTACCCCATATACATGCATGAACATCTAACTCTAAAAAATAAGCAATTATTTCGAGAATGCAAAGAGGCAGCCAAAAGAAGTAATTACAAGTACGTGTGGATTAAACACGCTACCATTCTTGTCAGAGAAACTGATAGTTCACCTGCTTTGGCAATACGATCAGCCCGCGACCTTCAGAAAATCAAAGTTACCTCCGTTCCAAATTCAGCTAAATAACCACAGTGCGTATCTAACAGTACTCGAATTGGTGATTTTAAATATCAACGTATTTAGTATAAATACTAGTTCTAAGTTAAATAACAGTTTTATAAGCAGCCTTAACTTGAAAGTATTTTGTGTCTTTTCTATTGTTTACACAAAAAATCATTACAATATTAGCCTATGCTACTTATTGCAATACTTTTTGTTTCAATTCTATTTGTTAATATTAGGTAATGTTATAAATTTAATTATTCTTTATTCGTTCAAATATGAGTGCAGTCTGGACTTCATACACGACTTATTTGTGATATTTTTGGTCGTATCGCGGCATCTTACACTATTAGCGCCTATTAATTTAATGTTATTCGCACCTGATGTCACATAATTTAGCTGTGTATTATCAAAACTGTAGGGGCTTACGTACTAAACTAAATACTCTCTACATGAATATTTTAACTAATTGTTACGATATTATTATTCTGACGGAGACCTGGTTAACGCCTCAAATACAGGACAATGAATTTATAGACGAGCGGTACGCGGTTTTCAGATGCGATCGAGATCGTATTGCCACAAATAAAAAAGATGGAGGCGGAGTTCTAATAGCCGCACTGAAAACCCTCAACGCCGTACATGTAACGCTTCACTCATGTACAGAGCATGTCATTGTCCAACTACCTGGAGATGGTCTTGATAAATATTATATAAGTGTTGTTTATATTTCGCCTAATACCCCGGAAAGTATTTACTTAGATCATTTTGAAGCGATACAAAAGTTACTCGAATCAACGGACCCAGCAACTCTTTTCTTATTGGGTGATTATAATTTACCGGAAATTGAATGGCTTCCTGTTACTTATAATCAATTTGGTGCATTGTATAGCAGCGGCAGCTCATCTATATGTAAACACATGGACAATTTTATGTCAGTAATAAATAGTTACCAATATAATACTATAAAAAACAGTATGGGACGAACTTTAGACTTAATAATCAGTACTACAAGTTGTAATGTTTTCGCACCTTCATCTTTGGTACCGCCTGATAAGTTTCACCCCCCCATAGCTACAACAATTACTTATAAAACTGACCTCCAAATGTTACCACGCGCTAAAATTCTAAAATATAATTTTCACAAAGCCAATTACGATTTAATAAACGCAGACTTAGCTAAAATAGATTGGAATAACATATTCAGTAGTGTATCTGCTGAGAATTGTGTAGATATTTTTTACGACCATATTTTGAACACAATAAAAAAACACGTGCCTAGGACATCGTCACATTCTTCAAAGTTCCCTGTTTGGTTTTCGAAATCCCTAATAAAAATTTTTAAAAATAAAAACAAAGCTTGGATTAAATGGAAAGTATACAAAAACTTGTCAGACTATGAGCATTTCTCTTTCCTAAGACATATATTCCAATTGGAGTGCCAAAAGCAATACAATGCGTACATTAGTTCCGTTGAAGATAACATAAGTAAGAACGTTAAGTATCTATGGAGTTACATTTCAAACAAAAAATCAAAGGCAGGAATACCTTCTACAGTCTCATATAAAAACCAAAGCACCAGTAACCCTACAGAAATATGCAACTTATTTTCAGACTTTTTTCAATCCGTCTATGAACCATCATCTCTTAAAATGGACAATTGGTCTCCTCCCAATAATTATCTAGACAACTCGGATATCATTAGTGACATTCACTTTACTGTTGACAAAGTTTTGAAAGCATTGAAAGCATTAGATAATACAAAAGGTCCCGGACCAGATGGCATACCCGCATATTACCTTAATAAAACCGCGAGTACCATATGTGTGCCATTGTGTATTATTTATAACAAATGTGTCGCAGAGGGTACTTTTCCTGAAATCTGGAAAAGAGCAAATATTACTCCAGTTCATAAAGCAGGTCCCAAAGATGATGTTGAGAATTATAGACCTATCTCTATACTGTCTGCCTTGTCGAAGCTTTTCGAGAGACTTATTCACGATGAGATTAGTCCTATCTTGTACAACATAATAATAAAACAACAGCATGGATTCGTTAAAAAACGATCTACCGCGACCAATTTGGTAGTTTTTACCGATTATTTGTTTAACAATATGGATCAGCGTGTGCAAGTGGATGCAGTGTACACTGACTTTCGGAAAGCTTTCGACAAGGTAGACCACGAGTTACTTCTTACTAAGATAGCATACAATGGCATACGTGGAGATCTTTTGCGGTGGTTCTCATCATACGTGACAAATAGGACCCAAAAAGTTGCTATACGCGGTTATGAGTCCTCTTCAATTAGTGTTACCTCTGGTGTACCCCAAGGCTCAATTCTAGGCCCTCTTCTTTTTATTTTATTCATTAACGATATTCATAGTTGCTTTAAACATTCAAAATTTTTACTCTACGCTGATGACCTCAAGATTTATAGAAAAATTGAAAATATTAATGATTGCAATTTATTTCAAGAAGACTTACATCGATTTTCATGTTACTGTAACAATAACAAGCTTCAATTAAGTATCTCGAAATGTCTATCTATAACGTTCACAAAAAAAACAAAGATAATATCACACACTTACTATCTAAATCAGACCCCTCTGCAAAATAAATCTTCAGTTCGAGACCTTGGGGTGCTGCTAGATACTAAACTGCATTTGGACCAGCATATTAATAATATTATAAGCAATGCGTTTCGTATGTACGGATTTGTAATGAGAGCTACAATTGATTTTAAACGCCCACATACATACATACACCTATTTAAAGCTCTTATTAGATCACAGCTAGAGTACGCCGTCACAGTGTGGAATCCTTATTACAAAAAAATACATTCACAACCTAGAGAGGATACAGTATAAATTTTTAAGATCAACGCACTACAGATGCTTTCGTAGAACTTTAAGTTACGATAAACTATTAAATTATTACAAATTAAGCAAATTGAAGTCCAGGCGCACTCTTCTTGAGACAATGTTTCTGTATGATCTCTGTAATAACCGTTATGACTGTTCTGACCTAACGAATAATCTATGTTATATTGTACCTAGAACTGTGGTAAGACGAGAGGTGCGCGTGCGTCCACTGTTTGCGGTATTTTCTTGTCGTACTAAAGCTGGGAACCGTGCACCTTTGCGTCGCATAGTGAAAACCTATAACTCACATTTTGCAGATATTGATATATTTTCGTTGTCTGCCAACAAATTTCGCAATATTGTTAGTGTTGAAATGAAAAACTCAGAAACATAGGATATAGTGTCACTCGTGCATGTTTTAAAACGACTTAGTTTATAATTATATAAAATGTGGATAACGTAGTGGGTTACACACTTATACATATTGTTGCATGATAATTTTAAGTTCATTTACAGTGTGTAATTGTTTGTTTTCCCGAATAAATAAAAAAAATAAAAATAAAAAAAAAATCATAAACATCGGGCAGTTGCCCACCAGGCAAAACACCTGTCTGGTCGGAGGATCCTCCCTTTTCAATGGGAATGCGGGACTTTACACCCTGTACCGCATATTCCCAAAATATAGTAAACTAGCTGACCCGCCGACGACTTCGTTCGCGTGGTATCCTACCCCTACCCGACCGATACCACTACCCCTGTCCTACCTATACCCTACCCATACCTTACTCTACCCCTACTCTACCCAAACACTACACTACCCCAACCCTACCCTACCGTACCGTACCCTACCCCTACCCTACCCTACCGTACCGTACCCTACCCCTACCCCTACCCTACCTCTACCTTACACTACCCTTACCCTTGAGACCTTTCCTACTTTTTTTTTCATACCTTCTACTGACAAAACTAATTACAACAAAAAAGTATCAGCCAAATCAGTCCAGCTTTTTTCGTGTTTTGCGCTTAGCAACACATTTAGCGATTCGTTTTTATTATATAGATGATGTTTATTTGTCAAATTGGTTAAAAATATCACTTTTACAAGCCATTTATCTTTGTAAATTTAGAATAAATGAGGCCGGTGTTGCCTGGCTGACTACCCTGAGAAGAAACATCGAAGCAAACTCAGAAGTCCATGTCTCTTTTGAACTGCCTACAATCCATAATGCTCAAATCATTAACTATATATAGCAAACACAACCTATTGGATGTTCCAACTCGCCGTAAAGATGCTCACTCCAACTCGCCGTAAAGATGCTCACTCCAACTCGCCTATTATTCGGTTATTATAGCCACTAATTAACGCTGTCTTGGACTCAAACACGGATCGGGATTTGTTTGCGGATGAATGGAAGATAATACTGTCGGAATGTTTGAATTTTTGTGAGAACATTGTTTGAATGTGTAAAATAAATTATGTTAAATATTTAATTGGTTTCGGTCGTTCCATTTTAATAAATAAATAAAATGGATTTGTAGGGACACATTTAAGTATGTATGACAGAGTGCAAGGGCAGCAAAATGTATGCGAGCGCGATATACAGAGTTGATACGGCAGAGGGGCATTAAATTACACTACGTATACTATACGTGTTTAGTGTTAATTTGATACAGTTAAAAATATAAAAGAAAAAAAAAAATTTTTCAAACAAACTAAATAGCTTACAAATCAGAGTAAAACGTAACCAACCTTTGTAAATAAATGTGACTGACTTAAAATACCTAGGTAACATAGTGGCAACGTAGCGCGGCGTGTGTTATCTCTTGTCTTGGTCAGATTTATCGCTTTAAGGTGCATCTCATCAAAATCATTTGCGACTAAACTACTTCTCCTATTTAATTGAGTTTTGGTACAAAGCTTGAAAATTATACCTAGTACTTATACGCAGTTTAAAGGAAAGCCCCTCGGTCGTATCAACTCTGTATAAATGATACTCTGTAGCAGGACTGATATCAGTTTTGCTGGCTTCTGACGACCAGTAACGATTGTACGTAAAAATTGTCACCCATCCGCGAACTAACCTCTGGAACCGTTGCGTAACCTTGAAGATCGAGCCGTTCGGATGTTATTAGCTGCCACTATATTATCCACAGATAATTATTACAACTATTAATCAGTGGGTGTCACTTAATGGATAAAAACATTTAATTGGCACATACGTCATTGATAGCGCAATCGTCTTTAAATAAAACGTGCCAGCTAATAGCTTCATAGCTTAGTATATGGTTTTATAGCGTTAGCATTATAGCAGTCAATATAAAGAATTTTCAATACACTTCCTCGAAAACTGGCTCTTATCGCACTACGATTAGGTTCAACATACAATGTGTTTCACACTCTTTTCATTTTTTACACACGAGGGTTTACCATTCCAGATTTTGCCACAGATAACATTAAACAACTATTCAATTCCCTATATACGGCAGTAATTGTTTTTTTTTTTTTTCACAGCAAATAGGTGTACGTTTTTAAGGCCTTATATTTAATGAAAATTAAAATTGTGTTTATGGACAGAATATCAGAAATAAACATAATTATTTATAAAATAATTTTGCTTTTATCAACAAATTAACATTTATTTGTGTACTAAATAAAAAAAAATCGTTCTGTTATTTTATTTCTTCGAAAGTGTATTGAAAGCGTCGTTTGATACACGTGGACATTTTTGTTACTGCAGTACCTACTCGGCTCCATAACCCCCTCGCCTTGCGGCTCGGGCATAACTCCGCCTCGGCCGCAATAACAAACTTTCTCCACAAAATTATCAAAATGTGCTATATAAGTATTGGAATAACTTTATAGTTTATATATTTATCTAAAAGTGCAAATTTCTCTTAGTCCAGATTTATACAAAGTAATGAATTTATAGTTAAATTGTAAGAGGTCACGTAACGTGACCTCTTACAATTTAACTATAATTTTTTTAACTATAAATTCAAGTTATTAAATTATAGCACAGTCCAACGTGACTCACGTTGGACTGTGCTATAATTTAATAACAGTCGATAATGTCTTCCATCCAAGAGCTAATATTATTGTAATAAACAAAATAGCCAATAAAAACTAGAAAAGGTGAGTTTTACGTAATACATGGAGATGTTGGTTAATCTGTAATTGGCAACTATGTAAGCCCAAAACGATTTGTTTCCTAGCCGATGGTGAACCTTTTTTGAATAAATAATAGTACATTGTTCATCGAGGGGAGAAAGTGACCGATTACCAACGAGGGTGTAGGCTGAGGGCCGAAGCGCAGCTGAGGGCCTTAATACACACGAGTTGCGAATCGCACTTTCTTCTGAGTGATACATAGTGCTTTATACTATATCTACGAGGAAAATAAGAGAGAATAATATTAATAATAATCAGTCTCTTGTCTTTTGGCATTATAAGTACTTTTAAGTAAGCTACTGAATTGGTCTAAATTAAAAAAAAAAAACAGCGCGTTAGTAATTGATTTTCATACACTTCTCTCCCTCTCCAGTGTCTCCAGCACGTTAGTAATGAATTCTCATACACTTTTGCGACCCGCACATTTGTACTACATTAATGACCTTCTTTCTGTCAAACTTTTTAAAAAGTAATAAGGCACTTTCCGAGCAGGTATAGTATAAAAAATAAAGATACCTACATTAGAGAAGGTAAATAATAATTACCGCACGGGTCAATCTACAAAATTAAAAAATAATAATAAAATAAAAATAAAATTCATTTATTGCAGGTCCATGACCCATATAAAAATAAATTAAAATAATCATGTTACTATTGCTTACCGTCATAAATTCCAAATGTCAAAATAACATACCTATACGAGTAAACAGAGTTAAAAGAAAACTACAAAGGTGATTGAGTGAGAACAACTTATCCTGTTATAAAATGTCAAAGTATCAAATTAAATGTCAATAAAAAAATAATAATGTCAGAATGTCAAATTAATTGTAATTTATATGTCAGAGTATTAGATTAGACGTCAAACGCTTGCTGGGGTCAGTCTAGGGATGGGTGAACATCTTTTGATATCGAGATTCCTTCGTGCCTCGTAAAGCACGTTAAGTCGTTGGTCTCGGCTGTCATTTGTACATTTTTGACAGTCGTTACGGGTAGTCAGAAGCCAGAAAATCTGACACTGGTCTAGCCAAGGGGTATTGTGTTACCCAGTCACTGGGTTATGTTGTCAAATAGTTAGGCGCTCCATTGTGTTACCCAGTCACTGGGTTATATTGTCAAATAGTTAGGCGCTCCATGTATACTATATAATACACTAGTACTCAGTTGAATCTCGATGTATAATACACTAGTACTCAGTTGTATCCGGTTAGACATGGCAGGCAAAGATCAGACAGAACACAGATATATAATATATAATACTCACCATATAAAAATACACACAAGTAGATACTTCTTACTTTTCTGCAATAACAACGCAGGCATTAAATTTATCCTTAAACCATTATTCCGCGGACATTGATGTGGGTTACACGTTTACTTATTTATAAATTTTATTTCTATACACTTATATTGTAATGTGCAACTGTTTTGTGTCCCAAAAAAGAAAAAAAGAAAATAAGTAAGACTGAAATAAAATGAAATATTTATTTTATAAATATACTTAATTGGGATTTAAAACGTTAATTTTAAAAATAGTGCTAAACCTAACTATGCACATAAATAAAAACAAAAATTGACTTAGGCGTCAAAGTACTCATCCACATCGCTGTCGTCCGGAAACGTGCCCAGAAGACTGGCAGCATTGCCACATTGTATGGCAATTATTTGAACAAAGAACGAGCCAGCCCTCTGGTCACGCAAGGAATCGATCAGCCGGCGAGATAATTCCATATAAAGGAGATGCGCACTCGGGCCCCATACCCAAACGTTCGTTGGGTTAAAAAAAATTGATTATAAATAACTTTATACCTTTTTTGTGTAGCTAAATGATGCCAGCTGTCTGATGTAGGTAATTAGTCCTCTCTATTCCCTGTTTACTGTGCCCGACAGGGTCTATAAAGGTAACTTAATAAATATATACGTTGCCAACTTTTTCCGGTGTGAAAATCTTCTAATGACTCCTTCTGCTCTGGGTAGAGCGGAAGGGAGTGTCAGACTTCTACTGACTAAAAACCCACCCTGTTTTTCAATTGCCCTTACGTTCCGCGGCCGTGGTATTTCGTTAGAATATTTCCAGAACCCCAGTGACCTCACCACCTAAAAAAACGCCTTTCGAAATTAAAGTTATTTTTGCCTTTGTAGTATTTTTATATGGAAGTCGGTTCTATTTTTTGCTAAAAAGTTTTTTTTTTCACTTTTTTTAGTCGGTCGGTTTGTAATTTATCTAGTTACAAAAGCCAAAATTTCAACTACGTGTAACCATTTACAAAATATTGCTTTTCCCGGCGCAGAGCCGTTAATTATTGAGGAGTTCTCCTGGTACATCACCATCAGCTCTATTTCACCATATGCACTGTGACGAGCATAAAGTGTATAACATCTATATTCAAGTAATCTAATCGCAATCCACGAAAAACTTAAAAAAAAAGTTCAAGACGAATTGAGAACCTCCTCCTTTTTTTTGAAGTCTGTTAAAAAAACATACTACAACTTACAACAACAACAGAAATGCAATAAACTGATTTAGTATGACATAAGTACTAATATCACAGTCCAAACATCATCTATACTAATATTATAAAGCTGAAGAGTTTGTTTGTTTGTTTGTTTGTTTGCTTGAACGCGCTAATCTCAGGAACTACAAAGTTAGATAGCCCATTTATCGAGGAAGGCTATAGGCTATATATCATCACGATAAGACCAATAGAAGCGGAGCTCTAATGAAGAATGTTTCAGAATCGGGGGATTTTTTTTCCACGCGGACGAAGTCGCGGGCTGAAGCTAGTATATTAGTGTTTGTTTGAACGCGCTAATCTCCGTGAATTCGGATGTTTGGTACGAAAGTAGCTTGAGGCTTGAGGAAGGTTATTATAGGCTACTTTTTACCCGACTGCAAAAGAAAGAGGATATGTTTTATCGTTATATAATCCCGCGACTTGTTTGAGTAATAAAATGAATAGGGTGACTCAACAGTTTCCAGCAGTTTCCGAGCCACGAACAAACAGACACATTGACACGTCACACTCATTAGCAATGTTTAATTAACAAGATTAGATAAAAGCGTACTGAGAATGGAGGACTTGTGCGAACTAACAGTTGATCATGTGTAGGGCTGCCATCACTAAAATTGGTGGCCCCAGACAAAGACTTCATAAACTCCGGACAGTTGAGTAAAATCGCAATTTTTTTCCGGACGCCGTAGAAAAATAATTTTTTGTATTTGAAACTATAAAAAATGATGTTTAATTATGGTTTTTATTTACTGGTAACATTGTAGAAAGTTAGAATTTTATTAATAACTAGTACTCACGCGGGGCTTCGCTCCCGTGGATTCTATCACGGTAAAAACATAACTCTCCTTTTTTTGCAGTCGCGTAAAAAGTAGCCTATAACCTTCCTCAAGCTTCAAGCTACTTCCATACCAAATTCCATATAAATCTACCCAGTACTTTCGAAGATTAGCGCGTTCAAGCAAACAAACAAACAAACAAACTTTTCCGCTTTATAATATTAGTATAGATAGATAGGCTTTCTTTTTAATTAATCAACGTAACAAAAACAATAAGATGAAATACAGAGATCGTGCTTTTTGGTGCCCGTAAGACCAATATGTGTCCGGGTTTTACCCGGACGCTTGTAGAAAAATCCCCCCGGACGCCCCCCGGACGCTGTCCAAACTAGGACAAATCCGGGGAACCCCGGACGGATGGCAGCCCTAATCATTTGTGTAGTTTAGTACGACTAGCTGAGTTATTGTTCGGTTCCCGGCTACTAACATACAACTTCGTTTTTCTTCTCACCTTTCATTATCTACTTAGCCTTTTTCCAACTATATTGGGATCGGCTTCCAGTCTAACTGGATGCAGCTGAGTATCAGTGTTTTATACGGAGCCTATCTGACCTCCACAACCCAGTAACTGGGTAACACGATATGATATATTCCTTTATGTCGAGTCCCTTTACATCTAGTCTGAGAGTCTATTGTTCTTCCAAAATATTGCTATTTTACGCTTTCTAATACCATTAAGCCCGATTTACACTTCAACAAGTACAGTAGCCAGTTAAGAACTCAGACAGTTAAGTAATAAGTAGTAAGTTGTAAGTAGCGTCCAAACGTAGGCGAGTGAGTAGTCATAAGTTGCCCGAGAAGAAAAAAAGAAAATAAAAAAGCTTGAGAGGTGTCAAGGGACGCCCGGATGGAACGAAGTTCCTTTCGATTAATTAGTGAAGGAATTGTAAAAAAAAATATGTGTGCAATTCACACGTGGTAGAAGTGAAACCTTCAAAAATTTACGAAATTTCAAAGGTATACCGTTGCGCGTTGCCCTCTCTCTCTCTCTCTTTACCTCAACTCCCCACGAGACGCCCCTCAACTCATGCCTCAACTCATCCCGCAACTCGACCCGCAACTCGACCCGCAACTGGACCCGCAACTCGACCCGCAACTGGACCCGCAACTCGACCCGCAACTCGACCCGCAACTCGACCCGCAACTGGACCCGCAACTGGACCCGCAACTCGACCCGCAACTCGACCCGCACCTGGACCCGCAACTCGACCCGCAACTGGACCCGCAACTCGACCCGCAACTCGACCCGCAACTCGACCCGCAACTCGACCCGCAACTCGACCCGCAACTGGACCCGCAACTGGACCCGCAACTCAACCCGCAACTCGACCCGCAACTGGACCCGCAACTGGACCCACAACTCGACCCGCAACTGGACCCGCAACTCGACCCGCAACTGGACCCGCAACTCGACCCGCAACTCCCCCCTCAACTCCCCTCTCAACCTACCTGTAACCTACAAATTTATGGACTATACTAAACTCGCCCGTCTACATGCCAGCCAGTTAAATTGGAGGGGTGCGGGAGACGCGAGAGAGGGGGCTACTTCACACTGGACTCACCGAAAAATAGGATCGCGATCTATTTAACTCAACTTAATCAACAACTTACTACTTAACTCGCTTTTGCCGTTCAAACTACAATAACAACTTAACTCGCCGATGACGCAAGTTAACTCGCTACTGTACTTGTTGAAGTGTAAATCGGGCTTTACGTGTTTTATTATTTGTTGTGATTAAGTATGATTATGAACAGTACATTTTCTTATTAAGTAATAAATCATCCTTATTAATATAAGTTAGTATTAATAATTCTTCTCAAATAAGTATATTTTTTAATCTATATAAATCACTGTATCACTATTAATGTAAGTAAATGTAAATCAGCATATAGTTTTATAGTAAATAATTCTTCTAAAAATACACTTCTGGACACATCTATTGGCCCACCTTAGAGTTTAGGTTTCGATGGCCCCTACCGAAATATGATTGCTAGATTGAACAAAAACTGTTGATGCAGTTTTAAACCTGATACATTTTACCATCTTTTTTGATCGTATAGTTTTAAATTTGAATTCAGAATACCACACGACATGGACCTACGCCTAACAAGTCGGATATGCGCCTTGTTAAAGGCAATTAATTTTTGAATAAAAAACATGTTTTATCAAATAAAGGTTTAATTTAATAACGCGTGTTGCCTCCATGGGCATCTACCACAGCTCTCATACGATTAGGCATAGAGTTTATCAACCGCTCTATGAAATTTTGAGGGATCATCTCCCATTCCTCTTCTATGGCAGTTTTCAACTCCTGCATCGTCTGGGCAACTGGCTGACGAGCCCTAACACGCCTTTTTAGCTCGTCCCACATGTGCTCAATGGGGTTCATGTCTGGGCTTCTGGCTGTTCTGATGTTCACATCCCGAAGATATTCCCTGACGATGCCGGCCGCATGGGCTCTTGCATTATCATGCATAAAAAGGAAATTTGGGCCCACATAGTCCGCGTATGGTATCACGTGAGGTTCTAAGCACTCACGAATGTATCTTTCAGCATTTAATTTTGGCAGCCGTGGTCCTGTAACAACCTCAAGTTGAGTTTTGCCGCTCGCGGATATACCGCCCCAGACAGTCCATGAGCCACCGCCATAAGCAACCCTCTCTTCAAAGCAGCATTGTGCGAAACGCTCTCCCTTACGCCGGTAGACCTTCTTCCTTCCATCATTGCCATGTAACACAATTTTAGACTCATCAGAAAAGAGTACACGGCTCCAATCTTGCTGTGTCCAATTTAAATGACTGCGTGCGAAATGAAGGCGCGCTGTTCGGTGGGCTCGCTTTAGTTTGGGCCCATTAGCTGGCTTGTGTGGTACCATATCGCGTTCTTTTAACCTTCTCCGAACAGTTCGAGCGCTCACAGATACTCCGTGGAAGTCGCGAAGTTGGTTTTGTATCTCAATGGAGGTAAGGTGACGATTTCTCAAGCTGGTCGTCACGATGAATCGATCCTGCCTTTCAGTTGTGACCCGAGATCGTGGCCTTCCTTGGCGAAGAACAAAGCCGCCAGTCTCTAGGTACCTCCGATAAACATTTCGGACCGCAGATCGACTTAAATTAAGTTGAGCACTCACGTTTCTTTGGCTGTGTCCGGCCTGAATAAGTGCCACAGCTTGGGCGGCGACTTCAGGTGAAGTATCCATAGATTATTGATAGAACCTCACCTTAATGTTAAGAATAAGTAATGTTTGTTGCAAAAGCAAAGATATCAATCACTTTTTCAAGAATTAAATCCAAGTAAACCAATAAAACCAAGTTTTCTTAGTATTCGATTGTTTGATATCAACAAACAGGCTCCAAATTGTCTTTTGTTTCTTTAAATTCTGTGTTCGAAATTCAAAAAAAGACTATTGAATGAAATTGTGAATGTGCCAGGTTCAAAACTGCATAAAAACTTTTTGCTCGACCTAATATAAAATTTTAGCTAGGACCAAACGAAACTGAAAATACAAGGTGGGCCAATAGATGTGTCCAGAAGTGTATATTAACTACTTTCTTAATCTATACAAATCACAGTATGATCATCACCATTAATGTAAATATAAATCAGCATATAGTTTTTATTATTATTATTATATATATTATTATTTTATATAAAAATACCCTTAACCTTGGCTAAATCAGTGTCAGATTTACTGGTTTCTGACTACCCGTAATCACTGTTTAAGATGTCCAAACGACAGCCGGGTTTAACGGGTTTCCCGAGGTACGAGGGTATTGCACCGCCAACTTCCTAACTCCGAGGTGAGAAACTCCTTACGGAAAAACCAATAGCCCTTTTTACCCGACCCGGGAATCGATCCCAAGACCTCGTACTCAGCAGTCTCGCTTGCGACCACTCATCCAACGAGCCATTTTTCTTCTCACCTGTAATATTTTTCTTTTCCATAATATTTTGTATTTCTTTTTAAGCTAACATTAAAACAAAAAATACACATGGTAAATATCCCGTTTTATGTTGTATTTCGTATGTTGTATTTCTTTTACTGTACATTCACAAAAAAAACTTCTTCAACTTCAAGCTATCTCTGGATACAGTCGATAGCAAAATGGTTAGACGAAATATAATGATTAAAACGCAATTCAATTAGGTTATTACGTGTTACGTGTATTCTCAATCAAAATATGAAATCTTTTCAATTATGTCATGATAAACCTTTTCATAACGAGAATACTAAGTGTTGGTATATTTAAATGAGAGAAGTGTTAGCCCAGTTGTTACGGGCCCAACTGGCGAGTTGCATGTCGTGGGTTTGAACCCAGAAAGGTACATTAATTTATTTGTTTTTTATCAGTAACACTTCTCTTAAATCGAGAACTTAAAACATCGTGAAGGAACCGGTATGTCCTAAGACCAAATACCGGAAGATAATATTATTATATGACATTCTAACACCCGCATTAGGCCTTTCAAGGTAGATATTAAAAAATACTCGAGTATAGAAAATATATATTTCTTTTCTTTTTAAATAAAAGTCAAGTTTATAGTTTAAGCATCAAATAGATCGAATGATTGAAAGGTCCATTTGAAAGACGCGCAGAGTAGGGTTCCTTAGTTTATTACAACGCCAAGTGCGAGTCGGATTAGCTGATCGAGACTCGAGAGTTCCCTACTAAAAACAAACTACTCGGTTGTGGTTCTAGGCGAAACTATACGGGGAACCCGTATAGTTTCGCCGTGTGATTTCCTTGTTGACTACGGAACACTAAAAACAGGTGCCCTCTTAGAAAGTGCTATCACAAGCGTTATTCAATGGGGCCAAGGAATATTCAAATCTTTAGAAAAATGTTTCATGCATAACGGAAAATAAACAAAACAAATTAATACATCCATATTTAATTCCAAAAATATACAAAACAAAGTCGAAACGACCTCGCCTTAACAGCATCGACTTGGCAAAGTAAATAAAATCTAAGAAATAATATGCGAATCATAATTGTCATAATCTCTATTACAAACAAACAATCGAGCAACAAAAATAATGAGATGCGGCACTGATAATGTTTACAAAGCCAGTCTAGAAGCGCGCGCGGCTGAATAAGCACGTATGTACCGTTGCGCGGAAAACAAAAAAATAATCATAGTGCATTCGCGCCAGTTAAGACGTCAGCTGTCAAAAATATGTTAAAAGTGTCCTTTTAATGAAAATACGTTCAAATTTTCCTAATTAATACGATAACTGTAACAGTGTTTCCAGTATTGTTGTGTTGTGTTTCCGTCAAGTTGGCTTCCTGCCAAATTCAAGTGACATTTCAATGTTTGTATACAGACTATTTTGGTTCATATATTTTTTTTTTTGTTAAATTTATCGCATATGTGTTTGCGTGTGCCTAGGTATTTTTCCTACTGACTTTAGGTGTAATTCTAGTTAGCCAGAAGATGACTTACACAAGTAGGTCAACAGATAAAAATATTATGATAGAATCAGCTGTTGGTCGTATCATACGAGTTATTTATATTTATACATGCGTTTAAAAGATACAATGGCGATTTGACCTTAGTATTTTAAAACGTTTTCCCTGTTTATATACTTATATTATAAATGCGAAATGAACGCTGCCCGTATGGTAGATTTTTACCTGCAACAGATACACTGATTTAAAATGTGACACTAACTTATGCCCGCGGCTCCGCTTGCGTGAATTTCTTTTTCTACGAATATGGAGCCTATTGTCCTTCTCCAAAGTCTAATGAACCCCTTTTTCTCTTATTTTTCTGGGTGGGTAAATAATCAAATGACTCCTCCCGGTTTCGGTGGAGCGGAAGAGAGTATCAGACTTCTACCGACTAAAAACTGAGTGGTTTTTTTTGTGCCCTTACGTTCCAAGGCTGCGGTATCTTGTTAGAATATTCCTGCAACAAAGCCTAATGAAACCCTGTGTCTAATAAATATCGATAAACTGGTTCACACGCGAAATGATGACAGACACACATAAACAGACAGAGATACTTCCGCACTTTTATTATCGGTAGTGATTTATTGTGGTGATAGTTTGAATCCTTTGGAAAGTTATAGAGTAGTTTAATAACCGATTTCCATGCAGGAAAAGCCGCGGACGGAAAGCTTGTCAATTTATAAATGTAATGAAAACTTTTGTGCAAAAAATAAAACCGACTTCCATATCAAAACACTACAAATCCAAAAATAATTTTAATTTCGGTAGTCGGTGTTATTGGTTTTGTATTTTCTTTTTTTTCACACCGCCTTCCGAAATTAAAATTATTTTTGATATGGAAGTCGGTTTTATTTTTTGCAAATATTTTTTATTTTCGCGTTTTTTAGTGGGTCTGTTTGTAATTAATCTAGTTACAAAAGCCAAAATGTCAACTACTTATCACCTTCACCAGCAGAGTAAACGAAAAGGTCGTCAATGTAAATATTTTTCTCAGACTTTTGTCTATTTTTCCGAAACGGCTTGTCCGATTTCGATAAAATTTTCATGGAACCATTTGGAAAGTATACCCTTTCCAACAAAAAAATATTTTTTCAAATCTATTCGCAAGCGACGGAGCTATGCCCGAACAAACATTAAAAAAAAAAAAAACATCCGAATTGAGAAGCTCCTTTTTTAGAAGTCGGTTAAAAAAACATTAAAAAGTGCGTCTGTACTTACTTTGAATAAAGGTAGGTATGTACAAAAAAACAATTAAGGAGGGTTTAGAAACAGTGGTACAGCAAGAATTATAAAATTATTTGTCTGTATAACTAGGTATTTGTACCTGCTAATCTCTGGAACTACTAGACGGATTTGAATGTTTTTTTTTTTTACATAGCTAATAAGTCTGAGCGACATATTTTTATAGGCTATAATAGATTTTGGAGACCAGAACACTCAATGCAGAACACGCAAGGGAAGCCACAGGCAGAAATGAAATGAAGCCATGACTCCTGAGCTAGGTGTACTACCTGTGTTACAAGAGCCAGTGTCTTCTCCCAATTACATTATCTTTTATTTTTCTGGATGGGAAAATCATCAAATTGCTGCTCCCGCTTCGGGAGTGTCAGACTTCTTCTGACTAAAAACCCTCCCTGCTTCTTCAGTTCCCCTTGAGTTTCGGGGCCTACATATCCGCAACCCCGTAAAATTGCATTATCTTAAGTTTAAGCAAATTATGATAAGCTAGTACTATAACATAAGTAGTATTATTCACAAGGTTTTAATCTCTACTGAGAATGATATTGATACCTACGTGAGTATACTACGAGTTAAGTATTAAGACGAGCGAAACAAAATCTTAATAGTGTTTTAATGGCAAATATGTTTATAGTCTGTATTCAGGTACGATAACACTGTCCACTGACGAAACAACAGGGCTTAAATAAACACGTGCTACTAATCTATATATGTATAATAAAATCTCAGAAACTACAAGTAGCAGGGCTCTCAAATTTCGCATGGGGGTTTCTTTAAGTACGTAGATGCTCGCTAAGACGGGATTTTGCGAAATTCCCACGGAATCGGGATTTACACGGAAAAAACTTCCCACGCGAACAGTCGCGAGCAACTGCTTGTAATATTATAAATGCGAAGGTTTGTTATGATGTCTATATCATGTACATTTGTTGCTTTTTCACGAAAAAACTACTGCATGGATATCAATGAAATTTTATAAGTTAGTGAATAGGTTACTTCTAGGCAAGCGTGATCCATCTTAACATCAGGTGAGATTTATGGTCAAACGCAAGCCAATCAACTATAAAAAAAAGTTGATTGTTGACATCCTGGAATTACACACAGGCTACTTTTCATCCCGGAATTCCCACGGGATCGGGATTTACGCGGGAAAAACCTCCTACGCGAACGTAGTCGCGGGTAAAAGCTAGTTGTTTTTTATTGATAATAGGCTCGCGTGTGACCACCATCTCACCCGATGGTAAGTGACGATGTGGTCGAAGATGGAGTACGCCTGCCTAGAAGTAACCTATTCACTCTTGATTTAAAGACTCCCAGGTTATAGCGATCAGGAAACACAGACTCCGGCAGGGAATTCTACTCCTTAGCCGTACGCACAATGAAAGTTTTCCCAAAATGTTTTGTACGTATGGGTGGGATCCTAGAAATATAAAAAAAAACAACTTGTTTATTATATCTATGGGTGGGATGTCGACCATGTAACGATGGCGCATCGCCGTTTGTCTTGTAGTCCGATGATGGAACGGGCTTGGCGGAATTAGATTGTGTAATTCCATCGCACACTCCCCGAAATGTAACCGATAGAAAACCGATAGACTAGCAACTCGTCGTCGTCGTCGGTGTTCAAGGCTCTGGAGCTTTGACTCGACCAGTGCATCGTTGCCAATGAGTCTCTTAGCCCGTTTCTCGATAGACTCAAGCGCGTCCAGTTGGTATTTGGTATAGTATAATAATATATGCTTTTATACAACCAATTTACCTCGTTGGTATAGTAGTCGCAATCACGACTGCTGAGCATGAGGGCTTGAGTCCGATTCCCGGGTCGGGCAAAAAATGCCATTAGATCTACTAAAACTTTTTTGCAAAAAATAAAAGCGACTTCCATATCAAAACACTACAAAGCCAAAAATAATTTTAATTTCGGTAGTCGGTGTTATTGGTTTTGTATTTTCTTTTTTTTTTTACACCGCCTTCCGAAATTAAAATTATTTTTGGACTTGTAGTGTTTTGATTGAGTCGGTTTTATTTTTTGCAAAAAAGTTTTTATTTTCGTGCTTTTTAGTGGGTCAGTGAATTTTCCAAATCGGTTCGTAAATGACGGAGTTACGCGCGAACTAAAAACGCAATGCAAAGTAAACGAAAAGATCGTCAACGTAAATATTTTTTAAGACTTTTGTTGATTTTTCAGAAATGGCTTGTCCGATTTCGATAAAATTTTCATGGGACCATTTGGGAAGTATACCCTTTCTAACCAGATAAGAATTTTTCAAATCGGATGGCAAGCGACGGAGTTATGCGCGGACAAACAAAAAAAAACATACAAACATTCGAATGGAGAACCTCCTCCTTTTTTAGAAGTCGGTTAAAAAGAAATTATCAGTGGTACTTAGCCCGGAGTTTGGAAGTTGCAGTTGTGATACCCCTGTGTCTTAGAAAAAACGTTAAGGCATCGGTCCCGGTTTTCATTTGGATATCTTTGTCAGTCGTTACGGGTAGTTCGAAGCCAGTAAATCTGACACTGGTCAGGTTAAGGGGTTTCATGTTACCCAGTTACTGGGTTGTGGAAGTCAGATAGGCAGTCACTCCATGTAAAACACTAATACTCAGCTGTATCCAGTTAGACTGGAAGCTGACCCCCACATAAGGCTGCGTTTCCACCAGAGATGTGCGAGGATGCGGAGCGAGGGATGTGTTTGTAAAGAACCAATAGAATCGCTTCATTTACCTCGCCTCGGTCAGCACAGCTCTGGTGGAAACGGCTCAGCGGAGCTAGATTTTTGCGCATACAAAACAAGCGAGGGATGTGTGCGAGGGATGTGTGCGAGAGATGTGTTGCGAGGGATGTGTTGCGAGGAATGTGTGTTGAGAAGGATGTGTTGCGAGGTTTGCGCATCCTCGCACCACACATTAATGCGCATTTTCACAGCTCTGCTACACATCCTCGTAGGCACATTTTCATCGCACAGATTTGGTGGAAACCCCCACACATTTTCACAGCACAGCTAGACATCCTCGCACGATACATTTCCATCGCACATCTCTGGTGGAAACGCAGCCTAAATGAGAAACGGCTAAGCAGATGATGACAACCACTAAACATAGAGAAACAAATATATTGAGGAGCTCGTGGCTAGTAAATAAGAACAGCTGCATGGATCAATCTTTAAGGATAAGCAATACTTGCAGAGGTTGGTCCGTGAATGGGTCATCTTATCATATCAAATTTTGAGACGTTTGAGACTTTTGATGCCTACACATTCCACATTTATGACCATTCGTTTACGGTGCAAGCTATTCGGTTGTGGAATGGAGTGCCGGTGTCAGTAAGACAAGCTCAGTCACTCGCTGTTTTTAAAAGCTCGGTTGCCAATCATTTTCTTTCCAACTTATGATTATTCCTTTGTTAAAACCACACGATGTTAAAGAACACATTATATATTTATATATTTTATGTACTTATGTTTTGTATTTATATATACATATGTATAATTATATTTATATTTTGTTAGTTTTTCTGTTTTGATGAGTATTTGTAAAGTAGTACACTAATATAGCCCCCCCTTTTTATTTAAAGCTCGTAAAGTACTGCCAAAGGTTGTCTGGAAGATATCGCTCTCAGCGATAAGACTGCCATTGTAACCAATTTTTTTTTTACAATATTGTTATTTAGTTTGATTCAATTATTGGTGTACAATAAATTATATTCTATTTATCTATCGAAGCCGTTGGCCCTGGCTCTTATTTGCACATCTAAGGGCCTATGCACACCACGTAGGCATATGCAATCGATACAAACGACAACAAACTGCTCTGTAGGATAAAAGCACGCTGTCTATGGCGCGTTTAAAAAACGTGGTGTGCACAGGCCCTAAGACAGTAACGCCGTTCGACAAAATATATGACATACAGTCTTATCTACCCGGTATCTGGGTATCGTATTACCCAGATACCGGGGTGTGAGGGTCAGACAGGCAGTTGCTCCATATAAAACACTACTATTTAGCTGCATTCATTTAGACTGGCAGCCGACAGTAGTTCGGATAAGGCTAAACTGATAATGAGACCAAAATATATTTTAAAGAAAAAAAAAATGTACCATCTACAATAAAATATCTGTCTCGTTTACGGCAACGATATTTAAAATAAGAATTTTACATAATGTTATGAAGTCAGTACATGCGTATTTGAATCGCCATTGTTATGCAAATTTGTCACTAGTTCTTACAACAGGTTGTTTATATATTTTGTATGTATACAAGTATGTTTTTGTTTCTATATATGGGTTGTCTATAATTGTCTTATATTTACGTACAAATTATACATTATCTGGCAGTCGCGCGGGGATTCGCTCCCGTGGATTTTACGTGGACTAAATAAAAATTCACCTCCTTCTTTTTGTCAGATAAAAGCCTATAACCTTCCTCAGGCTTCAAGTTACTTACATACCAAATTTCATCCAAATCCACCCAGTACTTTCGAAGATTAGCGCGCTTAAACAAACAAACAAACTTTACGCTTTATAATTAGATTCTCAAAAAATATTGTTCAAGAATTTGTCATTCAAGTAATTTCTTTTTATTTTGTCCATTCTATCCCACTCCTGAGCCAAAGCCTCGCCCCATGCATTCCAGTTCTTGCAATAGTGTCGCCAATTCCCGGGGAAGATCTCCAAGGCATCCCGCCATCTTCTCTTCGGTCTACCACGACCCCGTCTAACTATCTCAGGGCTCCATTCTAGTGGTATCCAGGCTTACAGCTGTGACGGCATCTGGAAGACATGGTCTGTCTAGTCCCACTTCAATCTTGTGGCTTTTTGAGCTAAGTACATCGGCTATTTAAGTTCTGGAGGGCGGTAACTTTATGCTAAATATTATACTTGCAAGTGTCAAGAAAAATGTTACCTCCCTGTATCTTCTTCAATTAATTATTTACATGTCAAGATATATATATATTTTAAATCTTACTGACAAAATATGAATATGTATTTTTCAGAAAATGTACTCTATTATCACAACAGAAGCTAACCGTATGTTTCCTATGAGTACGTTTCGTTGGAAGTGAAATCCACGGTTTGGTATGTAGGTACCTACTCTACTACATATAAAAAACATGCCCCAATGACTATTCACGTAGGAATGTAGGTACAAGTGTATGAATAATAAGTCAACAATATTTAATACATATTCTATGAATTATTGTTTTGTACCATAAACCTATTTTATTAACTAAAGTAAAGCATTAAAATATTCGCCCTCAACGCTGTCGGCTGGTAACGTACCTAAGAGACTGGCGGCTTTGCCACGTTGTATGGCAATGCTTAGCCTTTGGCCAAAGTAGTAGCCAGCCTTTGGGTCACGAAAAATTCTATGAAAAAGCTCTTTGCAAGATCCGAGAGCTTCAACTCCAATCGACTCGAAAATATAGCTACCTAGTGTGATACTACATATATTTACACTTGAGGTATACTGCAGCCGCAGCGGGAGCGCCAGCACAACATGATGAACTGGGAAAATGTATCGATATAAGCTGCGTCCCACACTAAAAACCTACCCATCTTCCAAAGAAGCAAGTCTCCATAAAATAAACATCCAGCTATTGTTGTTATCTCTTTTTTTTCCGTGTGGGAAAATCATCGAATGACTTCTCCTGCTCTAGGTGAACGGAAAGGAATGAAAAAGACTTCTACTGACTAAAAAGCCACCATGTTACTTCAGCTGCCCTTAAGTTCCGGGGCCACTGTATCTCGATACAATAGAACATTCCCGCAACCCCGCCAGGTACCCGCAACTATTGTTAGCTCTAGCTTGTGCTTGAAGCGGAGTTGACCGTCCACGTTAAAAACATTAGGGCCATTAGGTCCATTGTGGTTGGAAAGTTCCACTCAAATCTGTCTATTTCTTTCCTCAGATGACCTTCACAGACATACGTTTCTCATATGATTTGACCAGTACGGATTGTTTTGCCTTTAAATGAGTCGTTGACCTCTGTGTTTGTTTCGGTGTTTCTTCTCAGGGTGATCAGCTTGGACACACCGGGTCTTATGCAATGAATTATCCAAATTTACCACATTCGTTCGGAAGTTATACGCGTACATACATTTCAACGATTCATTTTATTTATATAGTTATATTTGAAAAACATTTTTGAAGTGAAAACTTCTTTAGCATCGTGATTTGAAGGTTTATGAAACGAAAAAGCGACAGTAAAAAGAGACAGACACATAAATTGCCTAATTTTGGAATTCTGTGGGGCCAAGTGGTAGAGCTTTTGATGCCCTTTAAAATGAGCCCAAACTCGGCTATCTTGCGACCACGGGAACGAAGTTAGGTTGCGGGGGGGTGAGGTAGCCCTGAGAGGGGGGCGAGGAGGGTGGGTCTCGTGGGGAGTCGAAAAAGCGACAGTAAAAAGAAAGACAGAATTTTTTTTTTTATGATTTCACTTCTACCACCTGTGAATTGCACACAGGTTTTTAGGGTTCCGTAGCCAAATGGCTAAAAACGGAACCCTTATAGTTTCGATATGTCTGTCCGTCTGTCTGTCTGTCCGTCCGTCCGTATGTCACAGCCATTTTATTCCGAAACTATTAAGACTATACATGTAAAACGTAGCAGGTAGATGTATTCTGTGAACAGCTTTCCGATTTTAAGAAAAAAATTTAAAAATATTTAAAATAAAGGGGGGTCCCCATACATGGAACTAGAAATGATAATATTTTTTTTCATGAAACCTATGCGTGTGTGGTATCTATAGACAGGTATTTAAAAATGATATAAGGGTTTCCAAAACCACTTTTTCATAAAGTCAATCGTTAAAAGATATAAGCTTCCAAAGTGGTAAAATGTGTGCCCCCCCTCTAACTTCTATAATAATGGAGTGAAAAATCTAAAAAAAATATATGTCTGTAGATCTTAATGTAAACTTTCAATCAAAATTGGTTTGAATGAAATCGGGCCAGCAGTTTTTGAGATACAGCATATTTTCTAAAACCGCAAATATAACTTTGTATTTCATACAAACACTATGAAAAACAAAGTTATTTAGCGTAGTTGTAAAAATGTAAATAAGCTAGTTTTAAGAAATTTTTAAGGTTTTTTTTTATTCGTCAAATAAATATACGTATTATATTATATTATTATAGTTCCTACGGAACCCTTCATGGGCGAGTCTGACTCGCACTTGGTCATTTTTTTATTTTTTTATAAGAGAACTAGACCCCTCCAACTAAGCTAAATATGTTTGTGTCTGAAATGGGTTCACGGCAATAGTGTAATGGGTGGGGTTCGAATCCGCGACCTCTCAATCAGAAGGCTGACACCTTAACCATTAGGTTATTGTCGAAAAATCTAAATCATTAAATAAATATAATTTATCATTAATTCATTACATTAATTAAACTAGGCTATGGAGGCTCTCAAACCCAGTTCATGGGTACCTGTTTCCTCTCTGTCTCCATACCCGAAGCCTGGTGTATCCCTTTAACCACTGCTCGCTCAGATATTGTGTTGCCACCAATAAAGAAATCTGTGGATTACAATTTTGAAATGAGTGCACACTTCAAGGCGTTATTTTCTAGAAGGTTGAATAAATTAATTCATGATAAAGCCAAAACTAATATGAAAATGCCAAAACTGTTAACCTTAGATATTAGAAAAATATAATACGTCTATATCTATACAAACATATAAATAAAGTTGAAGTGTCTGTCCGTGTTTTCAAAATAACTATATTTACTCTTGCTGAAGTGCTTTTAGTAATTTACATAGTAGTAAAACACTAACAAACATTTTTAAATGTTTGTATGTATGTCTTTTCTATTTGTCCGGGCTTATGAACCAATTTCAATAGGAATTTCAAAGGTAGATAGAGGAGGTTATCGGCTTTTTCTTCCTTTTATCCCGGAAGTGCCACGGAATCAGGATTTACGCGGAAAAAAACCCCCACGCAAATGAAGTCGCGCGCTTAGCTAGTATATTAATAAAAAAACAATAAATAATATTATCTGGTGACTGCGAATATTATTAAGTAAAACACAATTTAAATGCATATTTCTTTTGTTTTTCCCTTAAAATAAACTGTAAATATATAATGTACATAAATGTATGTAAGTATATGTGTGTGTCCTCTTTTCCTGAAGGCTTCATCTGATCTACATTTTTATTAACAAACAAGTTTTAAATACTTATAATAATATATTTGGTATCTAGTTATGTTATTCTAGCGACACTACTAATAATATTCATGTATTATGTAATATTCATATAAACCTGCCTCTTTAATCACTCTATCTAATTGCATTAAAATCCGTTGCGTAGTTTAAACGACCAAAGCGTACAGACAGCAGAAGTGACTATGTTTTATATTTACTAAAGAATACTTAAGCTCATAAGTGGACCCAAATGTGTATTGGGTCTAATTCACATGCCCGATGCTGCACTTATTGTCGATTTCAATTCAGCTAGATTCAGCCGAATCTAGTTTATTGTACTTTAATTAAAAGGCAACGGCAAAAGCTAGTTAAAAAAAAAGTCGAATTAAAAATCTATTAAAAACAACACGAATTTTAAATTTAGACGCGGTGTCTACGCGGAGACTACACGGTCACTACGCAAACCCTTTAAGCCTTATCTTTATTTTACCATTTTGTTCACACGTTCGTATCTGGTTCTACGCGGTTACTATGCTGAGCCTACGTCAGCCAACGCAGGTTTATCTCTATCTACGGTTTGATAACGTTACGTTAAGCCTCATGCTGGACTTTTGCCCCATGTAAACGCTGTCTAATGCTCACACGTCACATTATGTCAGTAATCATATTATTATGCAGCTTTATTTATTTATAATAGGTTCGCGTTTGACTACCATCTCACCTGATGGTAAGTGATGATGTGGTCGAAGATGGAGCACGCTTACCTAAAAGTAACCTATTCACTCTTGACTTAAAGACCCCCAGGTTATAGCTATCGGGAAACACAGACTCCGGCAGGGTATTCCACTCCTTAGCCGTACGCACAATGAATGTATTCCCAAAACGTTTAGTGCGTATGGCTGGGATGTCCACCATGTAACGATGGCGCATCGCCGTTTGTCTTGTAGTCCGATGTTGGAACGGGTTTGGCGGAATTAGATTGTGTAATTATATCGCACACTCCCCGAAATGTAACTGATAGCTTGGAACGTGATATTGGAAAGATAATACTGTATCACGTTAGTAACACCACCCTGTGCTCCATTAGTCAGGTAAGTTATGATTATCATCAGCTATTTTCTCAACTATGTTCGGATTTATATTACCTACTAGAATTCACATTGCTAGCAATCTAAACCCTTCCAACAGTGGCGTAACTATACCATCTGAAGACAGTGGCAAATCCATTGCGGAGGCCCCAAGAAAACTTGTCACATTTTAATTTAGTTTTAATAAATCACTGAGATATACTCAGAAATCAAATTCGAGAACAAAAATGTAAACAAAGGTGTTGCCATATTGAAATAATAACCTCAATTAAGCAGTTTGCCGAAAAATACTATAACATAGTGGTAAAATTGGCGTTTAAATCTTAATTATTTATTTGAATTTGTATATGGTCTTTGTTTGTAACTTTAAATGATTTTAAATTTGGTGTAACTTTAATTCATTTTAAGTAGGTACCAGTGGCGAAGGGTGAATTTTCATAAAAGGGAAGCCGGACCAAAAAATGCTTACCTTGCTCAAGTGTGATGCGTGAATTCCAGTAACTGTGGCCCTGTGGCTGACTTCGAAATCTTGTAACTTCGTAAATAATTATTTGTTTAATAGAAAATAATAGATTACTATATATTCATATATAAAATAATAGACTAATATTTGCCATATTTCAATAGGGAAGCCGGTAGGAATCGAGTTGTATGGAGCCTTCGCCACTGGTAGGTACTTATATAACTTTTTTACTAAATTTTGTTAAAAATGTTAGGTCTCATTTGAGCTCGCAGCCTCTCGGGCTGGGGGCCCCGTCAGGCCGGGGCCCGGGGCATTTTGCCAGTCCTTCCACCCTATAGTTACACCACTGCCTTCCAACTAAGCTAAATATGCTTGTGTCTGGAGCGGGTGGTTGGAACCCACAACCTCTCGATACGACACCTTAGTCATTAGACTGTTAAATTACAGCCTTTCCCAACAATGTTGAGGTAGACTCCAGCCCAACCTGTTGCAGCTGAGTATTAGTGTTTTCTATGGGGCAACTTCCTATCTAAACGCCACAATCCAGTAGATGGGTAGCACTATACACCTTGACAAAACCAGTGACAGATTTTCTGGCTTTTGAACACCCGTAAAACACAGTGGCGTAGCTGAAGGTCCACAGCCCCGCGGCGTGGGGGGCCCCAGTGTCTTAATTTTTTTTTCCAATCTACGTGTATATTTTATGTATAGTTATGAGTTTTTAATAAGCTTCTCAAGTTGATGTATTTAGAGTACTAGGAAAATGAGCTAGTTTAGTAAGTTCTAGGTTACGTAGGGTTGACTCGCTTGGGTCTTAGGATTTTTTGGGTTATCGTTGGGTTATAGAGGGCCTTATTGAGATTTTGGCGGGGGGGCTCCGAAGTTTCAGCTACGCCACTGGTAAAACATTCAAAGATGTATAAATGCGAGCCGGGACCAGCCGCTTAACCTGCCTTACGAGGCACGGAGAAATTTCAATACGTTATATAATCACTCATCCATAGACTGACAAGAGTTGCTTAACATATAGAAACCGGCCTAGAGTGAGTCGGACTCGCGCACGAATGGTACGGAACCTATAAAAACGTCAACAAATCACGTTTGTTGTATGGGAGCCCCCTTTAAATATTTAGTTTTGAGTATTTGTTGTTATAGCGGCAATAGAAATACATCATCTGTGAAATTTTCAACTGTCTAGCTATCACGGTTCATGAGATACAGCCTGGTGACAGACATACAGACAGTGGAGCCTTAGTAATAGGGTCCCATTTTTACCCTTTGGGTACGGTACCCTAAAAAGGGATGGTTTTCCTCAGTAGTGGGATACAACATTGGCTAAGAAAAATACACTGTATCACGTTTCTACTGTTTATATTTCTAGATAATATTATATCTGCATTCTAGTACTTATGCCAAGGTTTTAACAAGGCCTGAATTTGTATTGAACCCTGACTAGCATTAATGCGTCAAATACGTTTTATTTGCTGTAAGAAAATATTCATATTATTATCATTGCAAAAAACAAACTGGTCAAGGTTCCGTAGAATTGTATTAAAACGTGTTAGATTTTCTTTTTATATTTTTTATTTTATTTCAGAACGACACTATGAAAAGACGTTTTAAATTTGGAAACGCAGAATATATTATGTCTTGAATATTATAGTGTGGTGGGTTTAGGCCCGGAACTGCGTAAAGGGGACGCCGCCGGACGCCTGCGTGGTCACATACATAAGTGCTCCGTTGCGGTGACCCGCGCGGTGCCCGACAGTTGAACAAGCGACACTGCGTAATAACCCGGTCTCCCCTACGGGTACCGTTGCGGTCCCATGGAAACCCGTTTAATGCAGTTTCAGCCCTTAAAACATCAGAAAAAAAGGAATTGATTCGACTGCGCCGATAGGGCCATTGCGTGCGAGTTAAGTGAATCCGCTCCCCAGAGCGGAAGGAGGCATTTGATGAGTTTCCCCCTTAAAATATGTCTATTTACCTACTGGTAGTTATTAATATCGCTCGGATTCGGGTCTAGGTAAAAAAAAAATTGCCATCCCACCCAGGTAGTTGGTATCTTCGTTTGATTTGTATTAAACTCTCAGCTAGTTTAATGTAAAAACTTCGTACCACAAGTAGGTATGTTAAAACCAGAATAACCCTAATCGATCCAGCCGTTCTTAACATTGAAGCAGGAATTGATTTTATACACATAGATTTATGATATTATACAAATTTTGTGGGTACATGTAGACTGATAAAATATAATCCTATCGTACTTACCTTCAATACGCATAGCAATAGCGATACCAACTTCAGTTTTTTTTTTGTTTAGTTTGAACAGTGCGGTATCCAAATATTCTGTAGATCTGAACCATCCACTTCCACTATTAGGACACAGATCGCCTCTCTATGAGAAAGACTGCAAATGAATTTTTGTTTCCAATTATATATTGTATGGTGTACAATCTATCTATACTTATCTATACTATATAATATTATAAAGCTGAAGAGTTTGTTTGTTTGTTTGTTTGTTTGTTTGTTTGTTTGTTTGTTTGTTTGTTTGCTTGAACGCGCTAATCTCAGGAACTACGGGT
Source organism: Tholera decimalis (assembly GCA_943138885.2). Taxonomy (NCBI): domain Eukaryota; kingdom Metazoa; phylum Arthropoda; class Insecta; order Lepidoptera; family Noctuidae; genus Tholera; species Tholera decimalis. Next base: position 10,844,913 of record OW964576.2, read on the forward strand.
CTGATTTCAAAAATTCTTTCAGTGTTAGATAGCCCATTTATCGAGGAAGGCTATAGGCTATATATCATCACGCTAAGACCAATAGGAGCGGAGCACTGATGAAGAATGTTTCAAAATCGGGGGAATTTTTTTCCACGCGGACGAAGTCGCTGGCGAAAGCTAGTAATATTATAAAGCGGAAAGTTTGTTTGTTTGTTTGCTTGAACGCGCTAATCTTCGAAAGTACTGGGTGGATTTGGATGCAATTTGGTATGGAAGTAGCTTGAAGCTTGAGGAAGGTTATAGGCTACTTTTTACGCGACTGCAAAAAAGGAGAGTTATGTTTTTACCGTGATAGAATCCACGGGCTAGCGAAGCCCCGCGTAAGTGGGTACTAGTAAAGTATATAACAAATAATAAATAAATAAATAATAAATGAATGAAAATATTAATCGACCACGCGGCCCCAGTGAGGTTTGGTGGACGTCATAATGTCTTCAGATTTTTTGTTTCCGTTTTCCTCAAGATCCTCCATCTTCGACCACATCATCACCATCAGGTGAGATGGTGGTCAAACGCGAACCTCATTAAAAACAAAGATGTTTTCCTTCAACGTTTTGAGAACAGTGGTAATGATGAAATGTTCACAAAGTAATGTACCGGATGGGGTACGAACCTACAACTCGTAATGAGGTATTCCTCGAAGCGCTACCATTTTGAAGCGCACCTAATGAAGCGCTCCTTTTTTATTCCTCGGAGCGCTCCTTTTAGTAGCGCTCCCGATACCATGTAATCGGAAAAGGAGCGCTCTGAGGAATAAGAAAGGAGCGCTTCATTAGGTGCGCTTCAAAATGGTAGCGCTTCGAGGAATACCTCCTCGTAATTCGTGCCTTTTACCATTGGGCCACCGCTGCTCTACATCACAGGTACCGCGCGTTTTCGCAATTAGTTTACTGAACCCTAAAAAAATCATGCTGAAATCTTACTTCTTGTCTTATTTCTTACTTACAAACTTTTTGCATTATAATAGTAGCATTTATAATGGATAAATGCTACTATTATAATGCAAAAGTTTGTGAGAATTAATGTACGAATGTTTGTTACTCTTTCACGCAAAACTACTGAAGAGATCTGAATGAAATTTGGTACGTAGATAATTGAAATCTTGGAATAACATAGAGGCTGCTTTTTTATCTTCTTCCGCTTGAATGAAGTCGCGGGCAGAAGCTAGTCAATAATAAAATCGTTTCACAACGTGAGGGCATTATCAAATACTTTAATACTCTTGCGCAAAAACTTTTCCTAATACTTGAAACCTGTGCGACCTGACAACCAACTGATAATTATTAATTATCACACATAATTACTGAATATTTTGCCATTAAAAAGGTATTAAAAGATCTATAAGACTACATTAACCGATAAATTTAATCATCATTATTAAAAGTAATAACGTTAAGTCTTTTATCAATTGAATCGGTTAATCACCATAATTTATAATAGTGATAAGGACAAAAGTCGGCGTGAACCGGAATTTAAAGTTAGAGATTATATTGTGAACGGATTAGATTAAAGAACTAATTATCGAGATATTGGAAAAACACATAAACATCTTAGCAACGACCTTGGATTTCCAAATGGAAAATTTCACTCGAATATGAATCAAACAGTATATAGATTACCTAATGTTGAAACTTACAATTTTAGCATGTCAAATTTGTCTTGACATGAAACATGCTTTCTCTCTTTCTGTTAGTAGGTACACATGTGATACAAAATTAAAAAGAAACAGGTAGATAATGACGAATAAAGTTGCAAGAATCTTTAGGCGGTGTTATAGATAAAAACTATCCAATGAATATAATTAAATTTTAGCATCTTTAGCCAACGCCCAGACTGAAATAAAAGATCCGTCTTTAACTAAAAATTTATATTTTGATTTTCTTAGATAAAGCTTGGTTTTCAGTACAAATCTACTAAGAAATTCTCGATGGATAAACCCAAAAACACCTTTTCTGAATAATTGGAGTCGAACCCAGAAACGCATGCTTATTTGCAGTACTTGCACATGACCAACATCGCGTACCAGTAGCTTCAGTCGTCATTATCTACATAGCCCACCCATAAAAATAACATTCAGTTGATTTAGTTTAATTACTTAATTAAATAAATTATGTCAATTACCGTGTGAAGGCGTGCTTAGAGATAATTATGTCAGGGTTAGAAAGTCACGGAATTGCCCAGTTTATTCATATAATAATGATCCTTGTGTCCACTGAAAAAATCACATAGGTTTACAAACCTTTGTGATATAATCAAATCTTATACGTCCTGTGTGGTGTAGGCAAAATAAAGAATATTTCGAGTAGATTACCGCACTGTCTGGTAGTTTGAATATACCAGTCTACTAGACTGGAAGAATACGCAGTGTAGAATATCATCCATACTCGGTTCATATACCGTCTTGTCGTACCAAGCGCTTCTCCTCTACATTTATTGTGCGCACAGCCAAGGTGTAGAACTCTGTGCCGGCTTCTGTATTCCCTGCCACTTATGACCTTTAAGCCTTTTAAGCAAGAGTAAACAGGCCTCTTCTAGTTTCTCTCATTTCATCGTAGACCTCATCCATCGCTTACCATCAGACGTGAACGAGGTCAAGAGTGGTGATCTGAAATAATTAAAAAAATACAAATGTCTTTACTTTGATATTGTTCACCCAATCATTCGAGCTCCTTGAAGTTCTTAGTTGAGCTACGCGATAACTGATTTTTATTTTTATTTTATTTTATTTTATTTCATAGGAATAACAAACAGTAGTATATTAAAGATTATAAATAGTACAGGATCGAATCATAGTTACAAATATACTACTCACTACGTTATTCACAAATTATAATAGAGTTTAGCTAGCTGTTGTTTAATAAAATTACATTGTTAACTTAGAGCTTACGACTACAATTACTTATTTAATGACTATAAATTTAATTATAAACTGCTATCTTTTAAAGCAGATGTAATATCTTTTTTAAATACATTTTTACCAAGAAACAAAATATCTATGGAACTGAAGTTTTTATTATAAGTATCAACTAGACGGTGTAATGGGGAGCGTGCCCCAGAGTTGGTACGACGGAGGTTGGTTGCGAACAAATGTCTCGTACGTGTTTCTCGACCGTGTACAGTGCGAGGGACCAGAAAGCACAAATTGTTCACAAGTTCGATGCAGTCAAACTTGTTGCGACATATACTAAAAAGAGTCATCATTTCCAGTAGAGTACGTCTAGATTTTAGTGTGAGAAGATTATACTTTTGCAGTAAAGAATCACTAGATACTTTTTTCCGAAAGCATCTATAATGCATGGTGCGAAGATATTTACGTTAAACTAACTCTATAATATTACTATATTTATTGTAGAATGGGTTCCAAATGGCAACGGCGTATTCCAGTTGGGGCTGGATAATGGATTTGTAAAGATATAAGTAAGTAGAAGTAGTGATAAATGCACTTGCACTATTTAGACGGGTATGCCTACACTTGAGAGCAATAAAATCGCACACCTCAGATTTTTATTAAAAAAACTGGATTTTCTTAAAAAAATTGATAAAAAATAAAAATGTTGTCAACTTAAAGGTTGATTCATTACCTTTCCAATGACCAATCAATCCAGCTTCAACTAATGTGCTTCTGACTGTACACTGACTTATGCTGACATTGCGTTCTTCTCGAAGCTTTTGTCCAAGCTCAACCGTGTTCAGGTACCGATTTCACAAAGATCTCGTCACAAGAAAGCGGTCATCGCGCTCTGAAGTTGTACGACTACGGCCTGAACCTGGTTACCGAATATAGCCCCTTGTTTCTTGAAACCTCTGGTATGCACGTCGAACCGAATATCGACTTAAATTTAACTGTCCAGCCACTTCACTTTAATTTTTTCCTGCTTCCAGCAAGACCATAACTTGAGCAGCTTCTGCAGGTGTAATATCCATGTTTTTCTAAATTTTCCGTATGTATACACACAAGGTAATATCACGTTAAAGATCAGTGCACAAAAAATTCAAAAAATTCCTTTAATTAACCCTTTTATACCTGCGGGAATGGGTGCAAGTAGTGCCTACTTGAAACGAGTTAATTCACGGAATTTTGATGTTTGTGCGTGTAATTTCCAGGGAAATGATTTTCTTATCACATTACATTATTTTACTAAATACCATCGAATTATGTCAAAAATTGAGAACAAAACTCATAAACAAGGGGTGTGTGATTTTATTGCTCTCGAGTGTACTTAATTCTGTGTACTTCATTCCTTTAAAGAGCATGGTACATGGTTTCATAATATTTGACCAGTACGGATTTTCTGGACTTCAAAAGAGACGTTGACCTCTGACTTCATCACGGTGTTTCTTCTCAAAATATTCAGCTAGAAAACAACGCCTTCATCTAAGTACTTAAAATTTAAAACAAAAGGAAATCTATCTAAATATATATAACTCAAAGGTGACTGACTGACTGACTGACTGACCGACATAGTGATCTATCAACGCACAGCTCAAACCACTGGACGGATCGGGCTGAAATTTGGCATGAAGGTAGATGTTATCACGTAGGCATCCGCTAAGAAAGGATTTTGAGAAATTCCCACGGGATCGGGATTTACACAGGAAAAACTTCCCGCGTGGGCGAAGCCGCTGGCACAAGCTAGTTACGTATAAAAGTATAACTTTTAACCAATTTCCAAATTAAATATAATTTACTATTAATATACATTTATAAAAATATTTAAATATTTTTTTATGAGTAATGTAGTAAGTACACAAATTTAGCCCTCCCCACTTTAATTAAAGTTTTTAAAGTCCTTCTAAAGGTTGTCTGGAAGATATCGCTTTTAGCGATAAGACCGCCATTGTTACCATAGAATAAGCAATATTGTTAAATATGTGTGTTTAAACTTTGGTCTACAATAGAGTATATTCTATCTATCTATTACAAATCACAGTCGAGATCAGCGGCTTAACGTATTCCCCGAGGCATGGAAGAATCTCGAAATATTAAAATAGTTACCCATCCAAAGACTTTGCTTAACCTTTGAGAATACCCATGCGGCTATTATTAGTTACCCTTACTTCCTTGTTTCTTTTTTCTTTTCTTCCTTGTTGTTACCTTTTTGAAAAATTTGAAGAATTAAAGCGTAATATCGTCGTCAGCTATATTCATACCGAAGTTTGTTTTATATCTGAGTGCAGTAACGGTTTGTTGGTATTGAACTTAAATCTTGTTATCATTGGTAACTAAGATAATATTAATTTCGCTGCATTATCGGGTTACTGATAACTATGTTTATAACATATAGTAACCTGTTTCTTGCTAGAAATACTTAATACATTTATTAAAAGACTTCCATATCAAAACATTACAAAGCCAAAAATAACTTTAATTTCGGTATTCGGTTTTGTATTTTCATTTCTTTGACACCGCCTTCCGAAATTAAAGTTATTTTTGGCTTTGTAGTGTTTTGATATGGAAGTCGGTTTTATTTTTTGCAAAAATGTTTTTTTTCACGCTTATTAGTGGGTCGGTTTGTAATTTATCTAGTTACAAAAGCCAAAATGTGAACTACTTATCACCTTTTACAAAATATTGCTTTTCCCGATGCAGAGCTGTTAATTTTTGAGGAGTTCTCCTGGTACTTCACCATCAGCTCTACATCACCATATGCATTGTGACGAGTATAAAGTACTTAACATGCGTATTCAAGTAATCGAATCGCAATCCACGAAATGCTTATTATTGAGTAGTTTCGGTGGCCATCTGGGGTCTTCATCATCAGTTCCACTTCCTCAAATGGTGCTTTTCGAGAGCAACTGCACAAGGTTCTATTAGAAATACCCAAAACGCTATAGGTGTGCCTATAATATTTGAAGAGTTCCCTCGATTACTCCAGGATCCCCTCATCAGATCCTGATTTCATAACAATGGTACCAACTAGAAAGTATATACTTTCAAACGAAAATAAAGTTTTTCAAATCGGTCCAGCCGTCTTCGAGTTATGAGGTAACATACATTAAAAAAAAAGTTCAAGACGAACTGAGAACCTCCTTCTTATTTTGAAGTCGGTTAAAAATGTTCATCATCATCATCTACATTCTACATACTTAGTCATTTCCCAAATATATGGGTTCGGCTTCCAGAGCCTTGAACATCGACGACGGGTTGCAAGTCTATCGGTTTTCTATCGGTTACATTTCGGGGAGTGTGCGATGGAATTACACAATCTAATACCGCCAAGCCCGTTCCATCATCGGACTACAAGACAAACGGCGATGCGCCATCGTTACATGGTGGATATCTCACCCATACGCACGAAACGTTTTGGGAATACTTTCATTGTGCGTACTGCTAAGGAGTGGAATTCCCTGCCGGACTCTGTGTTTCCTGATCGCAACGCCCAGGGAGTCTTTAAGTCAAGAGTGAATAAGTTACTTCTAGGCAAGCGTGCTCCATCTTCGATCACATCATCGCTTACCATCAGGTGAGATGGTGGTCAAACGCGTGCCTATTACCAATAATAAAAAAAAAAAACGGATGCAGTTGAGTATTAGTGTGGTACATGGAGTCTATCTGACCTCTACAACCCAGTAACGGAGTAACACAGTACTCATGATAACAAAATGACAAGACTGGTAGCTCTTTTTTTAAATAAAAACGCCAACTAGCAATGTGGGTACAATTCAAATTACTACGAGTAGCAATCTTGTTAACCCCTCAAACTAAGCTAAATATGCTTGTTTCTTTGAAAACGTCGAATGAAAAACTTCTCCCGCTCTAGGTTAAACGGAAAGGAATGTCAGACTTCTACTGACTAAAAACCCACACTATTCCTTCAGATGCCCTTAAGTTCCGGGGCTGCGGTATCTCGTTAGAACATTCCCGCAACCCCGGCAGGAAATATGCTTGTGTCTGAAGTGGGTTCACGGCAACTGACTCTGTTAGACCAATTTTGCTAGCAGGTTAAAGGTAAGAGGCTCATCAGATATTAACTAGTCTTTATAATATAGAGATAAATGCATCGTTGGTCTAGTGGGCGCAAGTTTTGGGCTCGATTTCGAGGTCAGGAAAAAGTGGATTTTCTGTTAGAAATTTCTCAGTATTAGCCCAAAGTTTGGAAGTTTGGTGGTGTGCCTCGGAAAGCACGTCCTGCACTTTCGGTTTTGTTGGATTGCCGCTTCATCGGACATCTATATATATAAAAGAAAGTCGTGTTAGTTACGCCACTTATAACTTAAGAACGGCAGAACAGATTTGGGTGAAAATTGGTATGGAGGTAGCTTAGAGCCAGGAGACGGACATAGGATAGTTTTTATCCCGGAATTCCCACGGGATAGGGATTTAAGCGGGAAAAACATCCCACGCGGACGAAGAAGAAATGGAGAGTAGGGTAGGGGTAAGGTAGTGGTAGTGTAAGGGTAGGGTAGGGGTAGGGTAGACGTAGGGTAGGGGTAGGGTAGGGGTAGGGTAGGGGTAGGTAAGGGGTAGGGTAGTGGTAGGGTAGGGGTAGGGTAGGGGTAGGGTAGGGTTAGGGTAGGGTTAGGGTAGGGGTAGGGGTAGGGTAGGGGTAGGGTAGGGTAGGGGTAGGGTAGGGGTAGGGTAGGGGCAGGCAGGCGCGTGCATAGGATTATGACAGGGCATGCGGCGGAGTAAAAACCCACAAAAACTTCTTTTATAGATTTTTAGCATAGTCACAGCCACGCATCGCCACCATGCTACGATGCGTGGCTGTGGCTATGCTAAAAATCTATAAAAGAAGAAGTTTTTGTGTGTTTTTACTCCGCCGCATGCCCTGTCATAATCCTATGCACGCCCCTGGGGGTAGGGTAGGGGTAGGGTAGGGGTAGGGTAGGGGTAAGGTAGTGGTATTGTAGGGGTAGGGTAGGGGTAGGGTAGGCGTAGGGTAGGGGTAGGGTAGGGGCAGGTAAGGGGTAGGGTAGTGGTAGGGGCAGGTAAGGGGTAGGGTAGTGGTAGGGTAGGGGTAGGGTAGGGGTAGGGTAGGGTTAGGGTAGGGTAGGGGTAGGGGAAGGGTAGGGGTAGGGTAGGGTAGGGGTAGAGTAGGGGTAGGGTAGGGGTAGGGTAGGGTTAGGGTAGGTGTAGGGTAGGGGTAGTGTAGGTGTAGGGTAGGGGTAGGGTAGGGGTAGGGTAGGGGTAGGGTAGGGGTAGAGTAGGGTTAGGGTAGGGTTAGGGTAGGGGTAGGGTAGGGGTAGGATAGGGGTAGGGTAGGGGTGGGGTAGGGGTAGGGTAGGGGTAGGGTAGGGGTAGGGTAGTGGTAGGGTAGGGGTAGGGTAGGGTAGGGGTAGGATAGGGGTAGGGTATCAGTTGGGTAGGGGTAGGATACCACGCGAACGAAGTCGTGGCGGGTCAGCTAGAAAATAATAATTTAATGATATAAATAATTTGCACGCTTACTTGCAGGCAAAATACAGTGACTTTTAGGATATAAGATCTTTCCTTATAAACAATGTATTTCTTGCAAATAAACATTTTGATTTGATTTGATTTGAAAGGAACAGAGAGTGCACTTGTTCCTTCGCATATAATTTTTTTTTTTGTTCTTTTTAGTTAATCGCGTATAATAGCTTCTGCGCAGATGGCTGATATGCGCTGAAATTGGCCGGTGTGGCCGGAATCGGCCGAAATCATATAACCGAGACAAGGTCTATTCAGTTTAGATAAAGTACACTAGCTTTTGTGTGCGGCTTGCTCGCGTTTTTTTTAGGGTTCCGTAGCCGGATGGCAAAAACGGAACCCTTATAGTTTCGATATGTCTGTCCGTCTGTCTGTCTGTCTGTCTCTCTGTCCGTCCGTCTGTATGTCACAGCCATTTTATTCCGAAACTATTAAGACTGTACATGTGAAACTTAGTAGGTAGATGTATTCTGTGAACCGCTTTCCGATTTTAAGAGAAAATTTAAAAAATATTTAAAATAAAGGGGCGTCCCCATACATGGAACTAGAACGGAAAATATTTTTTTTTCATGAAACCTATGCATGTGTGGTATCTATAGACAGTCTTTAAAAATGATATAAGGGTTTCTAAAACCACTTTTTCATAAAGTCGATCGTTTAAAAGATATAAAGCTTCCAAAGTGGTAAAATGTGTGTGTCCCCCCTCTAACTTCTATAATAATGGAGTGAAAAATCTAAATAAATATATGTCTGTAGACCTTAATGTAAACTTTCAACCAAAATTAATTTGAACGAAATCGGCTCAGCAGTTTTTGAGATACAGCATATTTTATAAAACCACAAATATAACTTTGTAATTCATACAAATACTATGAAAACAAAGTTATTTGGCGTAGTTGTAAAAATTGTAAATAAGCTAGTTTTAAGAAATTTGTAAGTATTTTTTTTTCAAATAAATATATTAAGTATAATTATTATATTTATTATAGTTACTACGGAAACCTTCATGGGCAAGTCCGACTCGCACTTGGCCAATTTTTTATAACTAGCCTAGGGTTCACGGCATGCGATGCAAATTGCATCGCATGCCGTGAACCCTAGGCTAAAAACTTAACACGGAACAATTGCCTATTGCATCATGCAATAGGCAATTGTTCCGTGTTAAGTTTTTGGACTCAGCTGAGTTCTGTTAGACTGGATGCAGTCAAAGACTTTGAACTTGCCAGGGGAGATAGGCTTTGTTGACAATTAGAACCATTGTTTGCAAGCCGCTACAAGATATCAACTTGTGCAAACATTGTCGTATTTTTTTTTATTGTCGAGCAATTATTTGGCGAATAAATTGTTGCAGTACCTACCTACATAATTATAAGTGTGTGTGACAAGCTCGTGTTGAAGGTAGTGTATTTATTAAGAACACGTGCTTTGTATAGGTGTGACGCAGAAACCATTGGCATTATGTATGTAACAGTAGTTTTAAACTGCGTGTATATGTTCGCCGGAATGCACATATTTTATCATTACAGTATTCTCTTCAATCCAACAACTCCGTTTTATCTCAAAGACCGTTTTAAGTTCCTTCATGAGATCATCGGAGAATTTTAGACTTTCAATGCCTGCACATTTCACTAAATTCTATGGCTCATCGTTTACGGTGCAAGCTGTTCGTTTGTGGAATGCATTGCCGGTGTCAGTAAGAGAAGCTCAGTCACTCGCTGCTTTTAAGAGCTCGGTTGCTAATCATTTTCTTTCAAAATGATTATTCTTTTGTTTCCTCTCCACATGATGTTAAAGAACACATTATATTTATATATATATATACAACGTGTAACATAAAGGGTATATACATAACAATCGCACGCCTTCTTTGGAAGATAGTAAATAATATGGCAAGGTTTTTGGAACCCTATGTGTGGAACTTTTTAGAAATTTCAATAGATTGATACCAGAGGCCCATTTTTTCAAATGAAGAAGAACGAAGAGAATTATCGTGTTATTGGCAAGTGACGTGGAAGTTATTGACCCTCGTAGTGCTGTGACACGTTTGTTATGTATGGTATTCAAGAAACATGTGAAACCGATAATTTGGTGTCAAATCTTTGAGTCACTCATTTTGACCTAAAACTGTGCATAGAGACTCCATACCAGATGTTGTCTTCAGTCGCTTTGGATAGATATGGGGTTTCCGTTACACGTTGTATATATTATTTTCTGTTTTATGAGTACACTAATTTAGTCCTCCCCACTTTAATAAAAGTTTTGAAAGTCCTTCCAAAGGTTGTCTAGAAGATATCGCTTTTAGCGATAAGACCGCCATTGTAACCATAGAATTAGGAAATAATGTTAAATAGGTGTGTTTAAATTTTGGTGTACAATAAAGTATATTCTATCTATCTATATGATAACTATGCACTGTCCACTCATGATTTTAGCTTAGCCTGTTCCAAACTATGTGGGGGTCAGCTTCCAGTCTAACTGGATGCAGTTGAGTAATATTGTTTTACATGTAGCGACTGCCTATCTGACTTCCACAACCCAGTAACTGGGTAACAAGATACCCCTTAGCCAGCCCAGTGTCAAATTTTCTGTTGTTTATCTGTGTTAAAATAATATTATTTTTTAAATTTCATTTATTGATTATTTATTAAACCTCACTTTTGATCACCATCTCATCTGATGGTAAGTTGGTTGCCGATTAAGTACGCTTACCTAGAAGTAGCCTATTCACTCTTGACTTACAGACCCCTAGAAACACAGACTTCGTTAGGAAATTCCACTCCTTAGCCGTACGCACAATGAAAGTATTCCCAAAACGTTTCGTGCGTATGGGTGGGATGTGGGTTGCGGAATTGTTCGAAAGAGTTACCGTGGCCTCGGAACATGAAGGGCAAATGACGGAACATGGATGCGTTTAGGCAGTAAAAATGTGAAACGGCAAAGCGGGAGGGTTGCTTTGCCCAGATCGACAGGCAGTCATTGGATGATATGAAAATGGGTGGGATGTCCACCATGTATCGCAGACTCCCCGAGCTGGAATGCGATAAATTTATAACGAAATGTTATTTGTGTAATCTAATGAATCGATTGTGGTTTTTTCTGATTTTTTTTTAAACTAATAGCTAAATCGTGATCATGATTACCACAGACAACTACATAAATATAGGTATCTCATAAGATTTGAACACTGCGGATTGTATAGCATTTAAAAGAGACGACTTCTAAGTTAGTTTCGGCGTTTCTTCTCAGAGCAGTCTGCCAGGAAACACCAGTATCATCTAGTTCAATCTGACCAAAAAGAGTGACGTTAGTTAGTGCTAACTGAAAAAATAAATATAATTTAACATATACGATAAAAAATGTCCAAGTGCGCGTCAGACTCGCCCATGAAGGGTTCCGTACTATGCCAAATAACTTTGTTTTTCATATGTAGTGTTTGTATGAAATACAAAGTTGTATTTGCGGTTTTAGAAAATATGCTATATGTATCTCAAACACTGCTCACTATATCTCGTTCAAACTAATTTTCTTTGAAAGTATTTTTAAGATCTACGGGACATATATTTTTAAAGATGTGTCTCTCTGTTATTATTAAAGTTAGAGAGGAGGGGGGAGGGGGGCTACACTTTGCCACTTTTGAAGTGTCTATCTCTTAAACGATTGACTCTAAGAAAAAATGGTTGTAGAAACCTGATTATCATTTTTAAAGACCTGTCTATAGACACGAACAGGATCGACGCAAAAAAATCGATTCAGTTCCATTTTTTTTGTATAAAAATCGGAAATCGGTTCACAGAATACATCTATCTACCTACCAAGTTTCACATGTGTAGTCTTAATAGTTTCGGAATAAATTGGCGGTGGCATACGGATTGACAGACAGATAGACATGACGAATCTATAAGGGTTCAGTTGTTTGCCATTTTTGTTACAGAACCCTAAAAATACTTTAAGCACTTGTTTTAATTACGTAGTATTCTGTCTAAAACAAGATTTGACTATCCATGACTCAAATGAATACTGCGTAAATAAATGCATGTATGTAGGTATCATTTAGTTACTAACATTGTTGTGATAAGAGTAATGATAACAGAGTCGGCACGGGAAACACACGCGACAGGAAAACATTTCAAAACACAGAGAGATTTATGTGTCGTTTCATTTTTGACGCGTAAAAATTTAGAGGGCGATAACCTTATACTCTATATCTTTGTATCTAATATACAACCTGTAACGGAACGGGTATATACATACCAAGGGCATGGCTTCTTTGGGTGATATCAAACGATATTGGAACGATTTTTTAATTCTATCTCCTTTCTCGCGCCGACAAAAGAACACCGCATTTACGCTAAGCTACTACAGTACTAGGCGCACAGAATTACGGAAGAGGTTTATCGTGATATTTGCAAGTAAAGTGGAAAGTTATTGACCTACGTAGTGCGGTGACACGATTGTTATGATTTCAATTCAAGAAACTTGCGAAACCGAAAATTTGGTATCAATTTTTAAAGTATTTTATTTTGAGTTGAAACCCTTCCAATATCGTTTGATATCATCCAAAGAAGCCGTGCCCTTGGTATGTATATACCCCTTCCGTTACACGTTGTATAAATAAAGTTGAAGTGTCTGTCTGTGATTAAAAAAAAATACAGTATTAAAACGGGGAAAGTTAAAAAAAAATATCATTATCTTAGGCTGTCCAATTACGCTACAGTCGGCTTTTAGCCTAACCGGGTGCAGCTGAATTGTTTTATATGGAGCGATTTCTTATCTGACTTCCACTACTCAATAGCTGGGTACGATACTCCACAGAACAGATAAAAGAGGTTAGAAAGGAAATAGTTCCTGATTTGTATGAGAACGCGTGTCGCCGCTTGTCTCCCCACTCTTTAGCTCCACTACAAGCAAGAGGCCCGTTACGTATGCGAATTACGCACACAAATAAATTACACTCACTTAAATCGAGAGCTTGCTACTGATTGTAACTCACTGTCGATAAACATGCGCCGTGCATCACGGCCAATCAGGGCAAAGGACAAAACGTCAATTGTTGAAGTGTGGCGCATGCAGTACATTGTAAGCGGATTGGTCATTGCGTTGATTAAGCGAGTACACATCGAGCAATGTATACTTTTTGTAACTTGTTCCAATAATGTTGTTAATGTTCGGAATTTCGTAGTGATCAGAATATTTTTATGTTTCTTACAAATAAAATTGTAATTAAATGTTATTTTCGACTTACCGATGGAAAGATATACCTCCTCGCTCTATACTTGCGGTCTGACTTTTTGTTTTACAGGTTATAATTGCACAACACGGCATTTTAAAGCAGAGCTCTGTGTTCCGATTTTCCGAAGTAATCCGAAGCGCACTAAACGCGGTGAATGAATTAATCGGTCGAGCTATGATTTTCGTATCATAAATGTGGCGCGCTTGCCAGGCGCACATTACCATTCCAACCTTATTCATCTATTCCGTGCGATACCCCATTGGCCAGACCAGCGTCAGATTGTCTGGCTTCTGACTACCAGTGACGACTGTCAAAGATGTACACATGACAGCTGGGATCAACATCTACCGAGGCACGAAGGAGTCTCAACATGTTTCAATGGTAACCCATCCACATAGCAACCTCGGCAAGTGTTGCTTAACCTTGAAAAATGACCCGTGCGGCTATTATTATTAAGCTACACGCTACTCTCAGTAAGATCATGTGACAGGTAATGCATGGTACATATATCATCATAGTATGTATCATAATGTACTGCATATTAAATGCACTCTTTATGAGTCATCCGAGAATATCGTTGTAGACTATATTGTATACTAATTTATTGTATATGTATACAACGTGTAATTTAAAGGGTATATACATACCAAGTGCATGGCTTCTTTAGATAATAACAAATGATATGTCAAGTGTTTTGTAATCCTAAGTCTACGTGTGTAGAACTTATTACAAATACCAATACACTATACCAGAGACCGAATTTTTAAAATTCGAAGAACGAAGAGAATTATTATGTTGTTGGCAAGTGACGTGGAAAGTTATTGACCCTCGTAGTGCTGTGGCACGTTTGTTATGATTGGTATTCAAGAAATATATGAAACCGATAATTTGGTATCAATTCTTTGAGTCAGTTATTTTGAGCTGAAACTGTGCATAGAGACTCCATGACAGATGTTGTCTTCAGCCCTTTTGGATAGATATGGGGTTTCCGTTACACGTTGTAGATCCATTCTATAAATCCATACTCATATTGAAAATGCAAGTCTGTCTATCTTTCGCTTTAACGGCTAAACCACAGCACCGATTTTAATGAAATGTTGAATGAAAATAGTTAAAGAGGGTCAAAAAGGGTACTTTTTGCTTAAAAAACCGGCCAAGTGCGAGTTAGACTCGCGCACGAAGGGTTCCGTACCATTATCTATAAAAATGGCAAAAAATCACGTTTGTTTTCCAAACTGACCCTGAGAAAATACAACCGAAACAAACTCAGAGGCCAAAGTCTCTTTTGAAGTCCATAGAATAAGTTGATACCTTTTTTTTCCGGGTTGGAAAATCATCGAATGACTTCTTCGATTCTAGGTGGAGCGGAAGGAAGTTTCAGACTTCTACTGACACACACATTTATTGTGCGCACAGCCAAGCTGTGGAATTCTCTGCCGGCTTCTGTGTTCCCTGCCACTTATGACCTTTCAGCCTTTAAAGCACGAGTAAATAGGCATCTTCTGGGCTCGCTCGTCCCATCTTAGACCTCATCTATCGCTTCCCATCAGGCGAGATCGAGGTCAAGAGTGGGCCCGTCTGTAATAATAAAAAAAAAATATATACATAAATGCTTACCAAAATGTATAAATGCTCACCAATTTTACTAAAACAAAATATTAGGTTAGGCTAGGTTCGAGAGGGAATGTGATGCGATTGCCTCCTTCTGCGAGGCAGTAATGCTAGCGAAGGAGGAGGCCGAGCATGCGAGGGAGAGGCAACTCTCTTCCTCACGCCCCAGCCGCCCAGTAGGTATCTACTGATGTTGGAGATCACCAGCCGTACTCCGGCCACCGGGGCTGCGAACGACGAGCAGGGGTAGCTCACCGTCCGGTAAAGATCAGGCCCGGGTCGGCGGCGCGTCATGTTCCGCGCGCGCCACAAGGAGCTGTTAGCACCAGTGACGCGGCCCCATAGGGCGGTTGGTTGGCAAGGTTGCGGGAATGTTTTTTTAACGAGATCGGGAAGCAGTCATTGGATGATTTCTCATCCTTAAAAAAAGACTAGGTTAGGTTATTTGGTGAGCATTTATCCAATTTGGTCGGCATTTCGAATTTTTAGTACTAAAATAGGTACTTTTCTGGTAGGCATTTAAACACAAGCCCTTCGGAAAATTGTACATCTTAGAAAGTCGTTACGGGCAGTTAGAAGGCATACAATCTGACACTGCTCTTGCCAAGGGTTATTGAAATGAAATGAAATTAAATATTTATTTTGTAAATTGGTTATAAATAACAATTTTACACGTCATGTTTTTTTACGTGTTAAGTTTAGCTAGATGAGGCCGGTATTTCCTAATTAAAACCGAAAAAAAATCAGAGGTCATAGTCCCTTTTAAAGTCCACACAATTTGTATTTGTATATGAGAAGCATGTAGGTTCATGTCTGTGGTGTTCTTTTTAGGAAATAACCACGCAAATTTGAGCGGACCTGTCCAACAATTTGACGAACAATACCAAAGTAAGGACATTTGGGTAGGCCTCATAAGTACTCAAACTGCTTGACATCATTAAATAAATATTGTGTTAACTATCTACTGGATGATGGACTATCCAGATCCAGTATTAGTGTAGTCTAGTACTAGTGTTTTACATGGAGCGACTGCGTATCCTATCCGTACCTGGTTAGACTGGAAGCCGATACGGAAAAGGCTAAACAGATAATAAAGATTCTGTTCAATAACAAGGCTGGAGGAAAATGTTGACCTCGCCACTTTTCCTCTTGACTGCCCTACAATGTCACTCGACAGATCTTATCATTCACAGCCGAACGAACATTGATCACCGCGCAAACTCAATAAGCGTAGATAATTAAAACGAGGTACTTATCATAATACCTGTCCTAGACAGTGCAAATACAGTATGTTAACTAACAGAGGGCGTTCTCGTTAACCCGCAATAGTATAGCATCCATACATCCTAAAAAAAATATTACCATTCGAAAACAAATGTTTTTATATTCTTTAATATTAAAATATTCACTAAAAATGTTAAATTGATACGTAAAAGAAGCACTCTGTACACGCGTACTTGAATGACGGCAACGTCGCAATTTAGTTATGAATGACCGGCCGCGTGTGCGGCAATCTAATTGATGTGCTTATACTATTGCGGGTTAACGGGAATGCCCTCTGTTAGTTAACATACTGTATATTAATATAACTGTTACAATGATGATAATTTCTTATAATTATATAGGCTTGATCAACCAGGTACTTGTTGGTATTCTGTGATGGTTTTCCACAGCTGACCATCACATAGTTCCTCCCACACTGTCTGAAGCGGAAGAGAGTGTCAGACGTCTACTGACTAAAATAAACCTTGATCCCTCAGTTGCCTTTGTTATAGGGCCGCGTATCTTGATTAGAACATTCCCGCAACACCGACAAGCAATGGTCGTCCTATCGGGCCCCCACAACGCTGCTGAATGCTCTTTGAGGTGTACGTGGAACACGACTCGCCGCCAACACGGGCCTAGTCCTTACCGCTTACTGCTCGCCGTGCGCAAGCTCGCGCCTACAGTCACCGGAGATCGGCTCGCAACCCCTGGGTTCGTGGTGTGATTAGCCACTTAATCAATATAGCATGCCCCTTTTTTCAGGGGATATAAATCAAATGACTCTTCTCTCTCAGGGTAGAAATAAAAGGGAGTGTCATACTTCTACATGGACTACTCGCGTATTTATTTTCTTCTGCTGTGTCAAATCCGTCCAAAGGTTGTCTGTAAAAGATCGCTTTTAGCGATAAGACCGCCCATTGTAACATCCTTTAGTTTTTATGTCTTCATTTAATTCTGTTATAGTGTACGGTGGCCGGCACATCAACCTACTCCATCTGTCAAAATAATTTAATAGATTTACAACTTTATTACAACATGATAAGGTTCAAACTCAATTGGGTAAATTTGACAGATTCGGATAGCTTGTGCTGGCGACTGTACAATAAAGAGTATATCTATCTATCTACTGAATAAAAACGCACCATGTTCCACTAGTTGCCCATACTTTTTTTATTGTACGCTCGCGTTTGACATCCGTCTCTCCTGATGGTAAGCGATGATGTAGTCGAAGATGAAGCACGCTTGCCTAGAAGTAACCTATTCAAATTATTTGCCCCTGCCTACCCTTTCGGGGAATCCAAGTGTGATGTACCATCTGTTATGTGCTCAAATGTAACATTGTATATAAATGAGAAGACGTTAACTTATATAATTATGTTAAATGCATGACGCTATTCTGTGGTTATAACAATGGGTTATTGTGAATCAGAAGATTTTACTTAGAAACCTATTAATTTACACCTATTGTCGCTAATTTTAAAGAATAAAGAGACTGTATTGATTTCTGTAACGGTTTTAAACAATGACTTTATCTTCACCTATGCATTTATTTTAAATAGCTTAGGTACATATATACATACTAATATTATAAATGTGAAAATGAAGATTTATGAAGATTTAAGTCAATCACGAGAAAATAGCAAATCGGATCTAGATGAAATTTGGCACATAGATTATACTAACTTTTGTCCGTGACTTCGTTCGCGTGTGAGGATTTTCACGCGTTCATCCCGATCCTCTGGAAATTCCGGGCAAAAAAGTAATGTCAACTATCGACTTACCAAAGGTAAATGCCAAGTTTCGGCTCGAATCATGTAGCGTCCGACAGACTTTCTAAATTAATGATAATTCACTATATAAAACTTCAAGAATTATACAGTACAAATAAAATCTGTAGAAGTATAACTACCGTTTAAAAGTCATTTTAAATAGTTATTCAATTTTCAACACGTTTTCTATCTACAATTTCAATTAGAAATGTTGCCAATACCAAAATAAAATAATATCGATACGAAATTGCACGTGCAAATCGATTACATAAATATTATTATGAACCTACGTAAGTGAATTTATTAGTTACTAAAGTCGTAACTCGTAATTCTTATAATAATTAATAATGTTTAGTTATATTTTTTAATATCTTATAACAATTTAAAGTGATTCAATTAAATTATCGATACAGTTTAAAATAGTTATTTAGTGCTGGTAACACTTAATCTTGTAGTTGTCACTGATAATTGTCAAAAGTTTTACTTTTCCCGCGTTTTATGACGAGCAACGAAGTGTCTTATGTGTTTTCTGAGTTTTGTGTTGTTTATTGCTTTGTTACCGGACTCTGATTTCTGTATTACTAACGACTACCTTGGCTGTTGAAAACGAATTCAATAGTCATTATTCAATAATTTTATAGTAGTAAACTTCAAAGAACTATAACTTTTTTTGGTGTACTTCTTATAGAAAACTAACTATACATTTAAATTATATAATTGTTTTCCTTTTTTATGATATATAGTTCATCTTTGTCGTTTCTGGCCGAGTCTTGATGGAAGCCTTGGCATTCTCCTTTCATTCTGATCCGTGACAAACATAAATACATCCTCACAAACTTTCGCATTTATAATATTAGTAGGATTACAATATTAGTAAGAGCCATCTCGGTATGTTAAGATGTTTACCCATCCAACGACTGACCTCGACAATGCTTAACCCTGAAGATAACCCGTACTGTTAATGCGTCACGAGCTCCACGAACATTGACATTATAATTAAAAGCATATTTTTATGTCATTAGGGCGTAGTCAGACGAGCGATTAGCGAGCCGTTATATGTGTAATCACCCTTATCGGATCATGTTCGAGTTGAGGTGTAAATTAGGTACAGTCAGGTGGAGAAACGAAGTTTACAAATATAAAACTCATTTTATAGTATTCCATTCGTTTATTTTCTTAGCTCCTGTCGACTTCGCTCATCTGAAAAGCGTTTACAGCAAAAACATAAGTAGCATATATCATTTACTAAGGTTTAATCTTGTTCTGTACAAAGGTACAAATTACTGGTATTATTACTGACTAGTACTCACGCGGGGCTTCGCTCCCGTGGATTCTATCACGGTAAAAACATAACTCTCCTTTTTTGCAGTCGCGAAAAAGTAGTCTATAACCTTCCTCAAGCTTCAAGCTACTTCCATACCAAATTGCATCCAAATCCACCCAGTACTTTCGAAGATTAGCGCGTTCAAGCAAACAAACAAACAAACTTTTACGCTTTAAAATATTAGTATAGATTATTTCCATCATCGGACTACGAGACAAACGGCGAAGCGCCATCGTTACATGGTGGACGTCTCACCCATACGCGCAAAACGTTTTGGGAATAGCGTCATTGTGCGTACGGCTAAGGAGTGGAATTCCCTGCCGGAGTCTGTGTTTCCCGACAGACCTAGGAGTCTTTAAGTCCAGAGTGAATAGGTGACTTTTAGGTAAGCGTGCTCCATCTTCGATCACATCATCACTTACCATCAGGTGAAATAGTGGTCAAACACGAACTTATTTTCAATAAAAAAAAAACAATGATACCAGTAATTTCATCAAAATCGGGTAAGTGGCTTAAATGTGGCAGTGTAACAGACAGACAGATTTACTTGTGATATTTGCAGGGAAGTGGGGATTAGTAGAGATAGATAAAAATGTATACAAAAACCCACCATGCTCCTTCAGTTGCCTTTGCGGGCCGGGGCCGTGGTAGAGTGAATAGGTTACTTCTAGGTAAGCGTGCTCCATCTTCGACCACATCATCACTTACCATCAGGTGAGATGGTGGTCAAACGCGAGCCTTTAATCAATAAAAAAAAAAAAACTCGTTAGAAAATTCCCGCAACCCCGTAAATGGACATTCATACCTAGATAACACAAGATAAGTTACTTGCACTGCATCAACCATAACGTCACGATTAATTGAGTGAAATAGTTTCGGCTTCCTATCCGGGGACACACTAACATAGATTGGATCCACATAAACTATGCTATTTTACTTGACACAAACACTTCCAACGGATAAAAAAGGTCTCTAACTTAATTTTCAACTATGGGCAAACCTATTTTTTATTACCCTAAATCAGGTTTTATTATTTGATCGCGAATAAAAATAAATCGTACGAAGATCGCTTTTATCAGGACGACGCCTTTTCTACCTGACAGTAAATTTCCGCAGCCGACTTTCTACCACGTCGCATTCTCGATTAAGCTCGACTGCTTTCTACTTGTTGACAGTGATATATAGAATAGTACTTACTTATATATTATTTTTTTAATTTAATTGTAAAGTGTGCTATGTTGCAATGAATATGTTATGTTGAAGATTTTCCTTGTGGAGCAAATATGAATAGTAACATTTATTGTTAAGAGTCACGTCTTGTGTCTGCTTTAATGCCGGCCGTTGTTAATGTCCTTATTGTTTTTGTTTATATTCGTAATAATTAAGAAGGCGTACCACTTCGGAATTACCATAGTGTTACCTCCCTGCCTGTTGTTGCTTTTTATCTAATAGTGACACTTCTGGAGTTAAGGGATACCTTTTTATGGTTATTGTCGTTTTTGTATCAGGGATTTTACCCAAACCAAATTCTAAATGCTCTCGGAAAAAACGTATCATTCAAAAAAGTTTTTGTGCCTTTCATATGTCTTGGGTAAAAGGACAGCCCCTAACTTTTAGTGTGGTAAAACTAAATGCTTTCTGTTTTAAATGTGAAGCATTTTATTTAGTTTTGTTTGTTTTAATAATGACTTTACTGACGTTTACGCTTGGTATATTTTGAAGAGAAATTGACGAGCTTGTGGCTTAAGCCCGATTTACACTTCAATAAGTACAGTAGCGAGTTAACTTGCGTCATCGGCGAGTTAAGTTGTTATTGTAGTTTGAACGGCAAAAGCGAGTTAAGTAGTAAGTTATTGATTAAGTTGAGTTAAATAGATCGCGATTCTATTTTTCGGCGAGTCCAGTGCGAAGTAGCCCCCTCTCTCGCGTCTCCCGCACCCCTCCAACTTAACTGGCTGGCATGTAGACGGGCGAGTTTAGTACAGTCCATAAATTTGTAGGTTGCGGCCGCGAACACGTGTTATTTTCTTTTTTTCTTCTCGGGCAACTTATGACTACTCACTCGCCTACGTTTGGACGCTACTTACAACTTACTACTTATTACTTAACTGTCTGAGTTCTTAACTGGATACTGTACTTGTTGAAGTGTAAATCGGGCTTAAGTAATAAAAGACGCACGGGTCAAGTTTTAAGGGTAAGCATCTCTCGCCGAGGTCGATTTGTTAAAATTCCTCCATGCCCCGGAAAATTCATGTAGGTACATATATATTTTTAGATGACAGCAGACGCACTGCAGGGTACCATCTGCACTTGGTTGATATACCCTCTTGTTGTTCTTCTCCACATTCATTGTAAGCACAGACAAGGTGTTGATTAACTCTCTACCGGCTTCTGTGTTCCCTTCCACATATGACCCGTCAGCCTTTAAAGCAAGAGTGACCATGCATCTTCTGGCCTCTTTCGTCCGTCGTAGATGTAGACCAATCGCTTACCGTCACTTAGGAAGATGGCGGCGTGATTTCCATGCCTTGGAAAGCACGTTAAGGCACTAGTCTCGACTGTCCTTAGTACCTACACATTTGAGAGTAGTTACGGGTAGTCAGATCTTAGAATAACAACGCATAGAAGGATAGTACGAATGCAAAAAGTGAGGCAACTAAAACTTAGCCATTTTTGGCTAACTTTGCTCGACGAGCCGTCAGTATTCAAGGTCACATTCTGCCGAACAGAGCTCGCGAGTAAATAATTTAAAACGACCGTTTGTAGCGTAAAGGGATGCCATAGTCCTTCAGGAAAACAAAAAACGTGTAATCAAATTACATTTCACAAGTAAATACTTACATTTTATACATTATATTTAAGTAAATCGACCATCAAACAAAAATTCTAATAACCTAACTTATCACAATTCAATGTTGCTATCCGTGAGGAAAAAAATACCCATATTGATTTCTTTTGTGCTTATTTTTGTTTAAAAAAATATAGTTTTGGCGGCAATTATGTATGCGTCAAACTAAACTATATTTATTTACAGCTACTACCTACAGTGTTTTATAACTAAAAGTTACTGTTAGTTCGAAGAGTGGCATCATAAAGATGACAATTTTATTGATTAAGATTTTTTTTCATTTAAGTAATGTTCTCAATAATATTTTTCTATTTCATATATACAACACATAATTTTAATTGATATCAAACGAGATTTTTCAAGCAATTAATACATTTCTATAATATCATTATTACACATTACACATCAAACATTCTAAACGCAATAAACGATATCTCATTTCGTTTACCTTCCGTAAATATATGTCATATAAGTCATATTACATGAAAAAACATCATCTTATTTAGTTTCATAACATAAAATACTTGATTTGATCCAGCAACATAATAGTGCGTTTTCCCATTTTTGTGGTAATGGTACTGGTAATGGTATCACTGAAAGCTATATTTGTGTGCGTTTGAAGAACGTAGACACATTTGGCTCACGCACACAAAGAAAATAAAGTGGACACACGAAATCGCTCGTGTTTTGTTCTAGACGCCTCTTCTATGCGTAGTTATTCTAAGAGTCAGATGCTTAAAAATCGAACACTTTTCGGGCCAAGAGATATCGTGTTACTCAGTTTCTGGATTGTGGAGGTCAGGTATGCAGATTGCTCCATGTAAAACACTAATACAGTGGACCCCCGGTAATCCGACAAACGTTTTGCAGGGCGGTGTCGAACTATCGAATTGGTCGGATTATAAAGTACTGTCTTAGACCAGATTTTTTTCCAAAAGAGTACCCTCTAATCCGATAAATTACAGATCCAATGATAAGATTCTATACAACGTGTAACGGAAACCCCATATCTATCCAAAAGCGCTGAAGACAACATCTGGTATGGAGTCTCTATGCACAGTTTCAGCACAAAATAACTGACTCAAAGAATTGATACCAAATTATTGGTTTCATATATTTCTTGAATAACAATCATAACAAACGTGTCACAGCACTACGAGGGTCAATAACTTTCCACGTCACTTGCCAATAACACGATAATTCTTTTCGTTCTTCTTAATTTGAAAAATTCGGTCTCTGGTATCAGTGTATTGGAATTTGTAATAAGTTCTACACACGTAGACTTAGGATTACAAAACCCTTGCCATATCGTTTGTTATCATCCAAAGAAGCCATGCACTTGGTATGTATATACTCTTTAAATTACACGTTGTATATTGTCTCTCAAGTACAAATTATACTTCATTATGTAAACAGCAAACTTAATTGAATTAATGCTATAATAAAATTACTTTCGTAAATAATTGTGTACAAACAAATTTCTTAAAATAGGTATATTAAAATAATAAAAAAAATAAAAAAAATATGAATAAAAATCATAATATGAATCAATCAATTTATGAAGAATATAATATTCACCAATATTTTTTTAACTATTAAATAATAATAGACATGTCGAATTACAGGGGGCGCCGGATTAGACAGGGCCGGATTACCGGGGGTCCACTGTACTTAGTTGCATCCGATTAAACTTGAAGCCGACCCCAACATAGTTGGGAAAAGGTAGTAGGCAAATGATGATGATGATGGATTAAGATTTACACTTAAAGCATTGCAGGCATTATTGAGGTATGGGGTAGTGCCAAATAAATTTAGACCTTATTGCTTCTGCAATACTGTCAAAGTTGCATACTGAAAAACGGGCGCCAGTACCACAGAATTCGGCGCGGCTCGAGCTCGCTCCCTCTCACTCTCGCACAGGACGGGCTGTGCATCATGTTTTGTGTAATGTATCCTGCTTAGTTTGGTCGAGTAACATGTAATGTTACAGTACTCCATCGGGTATATTACGCGTAATCCATCTATGCATACTTACGCAGTACTAGTATATATAACAGTGTAGTTTACATGTATTGCGGAAGTTGTTAATAAAATTGCTACATAGCAGTCACATTTAAAGTAAATTATTATTGTAAAGTACCTTTCACATCATAATTTTGGATGGTACGCTGAAATGTCCGATAAGATAGAACTTGATACAATCAGCAATATTTCAGGGTAAGTTTTAAACAGAATTGGATTTATTTATATAATAATAAAGAATGTAATTATAAAGTTCTGCTAATAAAACTTCAAGGATTAAAACAGCTATGAAGCTAAAAATTAAGACAAAGGATTATTAATTTACTTATTTTTAACTTAATGACAACGCCATTCTATGAAATATTTTTGAAATAACGATCATATTCTAACAAAAACGGCGGATTTATTCCTGAAAACGAAATCCATCAACAAACTTTCCGAGCCAACACAATACTCTTAGTTCCTATTACCAAAGAGTTCCTTACCAGGCAATCAACGTAAACACCTATGCCAAATACTCTCCTTAAAAAAAAACAACCTGTCAAATACAGCACAACAATTCTAAAATCATAAGCTCAAAATTATAGTGTTATTTATGTATAAAATTTATCAGAAGACATGTACAAATAAGTTACAAAATGGACAAAATAGTGAAAAATGTAAAGGCGTGGCGTGCCCCCAGACCCGTCGAGGAGTTGACCAGAAGCCAGTACTCCCTGGTGTCCACCGATCTTACCGATGGAGCTGTTCAGCTGTGGCTCGGTCTTCCCGATGAAGTTAAATATGATCCAGCCTTGGAGCAGTTTCGGCAGCACTACGAGAAGGAACATGGTGAGTTATTTTATGAACTTTAATTTACTTAAAAACGAATGTAGGTACTCTTATACAGGGTTGTTGGTAAAACACTAACAACCATAGGGAATCAGACGTTATTATTTTTTTATCTATTATATACTTTATCGTACACCTTGCAATACATTTAAGGATACAAATAATAAAACTAGTGTACAATGGGCGGTCTTATCGCACAGGACAATCTCTTACAGACAACCTTTGGATGGACAGAAATTAAAAGAGATAGATTTAGAGCTGTCAGTGTACAACATCATACATAATACTAATTAAACATAATAATATAAAATACATACCACAAAATATAATATATAAATATATACTAATACATATCAATTTCATAATAGAGAAAGGAGGGGAAAAAATTATAGTGAGAGGTAATGCTTCACCAGTCTTTTGAACGCAGTTAATGTTTGAGCATGCCTCACATCTATGGTTTGCATTCCACAAACGGGCCGATTGAATAGTGAAAGATTTATCGAAGAAAGAAATGGAATGCATACGGAAAATTAACTTTAAATTTTCCGATGATCTCAAGGACCTTGAATGTGTGTAACAAAACCGAAAGCGGTCATTAAGATAAAAAAACCGGTCAAGTGCGTGTTGGGCCACGCGCAGTGTAGGGTTCCTGCGGTAGTTTTTATAACAGCCAAGTGCGTGTCGTATTCGCTGACTGATTGTTTCGTACCATAATCTAACTAAAAGCCAAACATGACTACCTAACTAATTTGACTTCCTATACAAATCCTCACCTGATCCGACAATTTTGCACGGAAAGTTTTAATTTTTTTTAGAGATTTGTATAAAACTTGTCATAGCCGGTGTTTTGAATTTAAATACGGACACAGAGCTACACTACTCAATCGTCACAAGAAGCTAGCACGATACAACTGGCGCTTAGCGCCATCTATCGACATTTCTATAGAGTTGTTCGAAATTTTCGAGTCAAATACAATTGGTCGACTATTACTCGTAAACTTGTAAATCCCACTTATGTGTGATAGTTTTCCTTTAAATTTCGTTATATATAGGTACTACTGCCGTGACATTTAATTTCTAACTACAACCGTTTAGTTGATAGAGAGGGAGGACACTTAACTCTAACGAAAATTGGTACTTTAAAGCTTGATAAGTCACGAACAGTTTACTTAATCAATAAACGGTTTTACCAAACCCCTAATATTTTTGAAAGACCTATCCAACGATATCCCACACTATGGGAAGAACGAAAAAAAAATAATTATCATCCCACTTTACATGTATGGGAGGTACCCTAAATATTTGTTTTTTTTTTCAAAAAATTTTTTTACCACTTTTTCGGCGTTATTAACGTGTATACTCATGCCAAAGTACAACTTTCTAATACCAATAGTTTTTGAGTTAAACCGCGGACAGACGGACAGACAGACGGACATGGCGAAACTATAAGGGTTCCTTGTTGACTACGGAACCCTAAAAAGGAGTGAAAAGATTAAATAGCACATTATAAAGAAGAGAAATTAAATGAACATTCCGGCGAAACCTAATAGGAAGCCATTTGAGCTTACTGTGACATTAATTATCTACCACACACATTGAGGTAATATGTACTACGTAGTACATATTACCTCAATCACCACACGGGCCCAGTGAGGGTAGATGGATATCGTATTCTTTAGGATTATTTTTTGCGAGCAGTAGTGATGATAAAAAACTTTACCAAAAAATTACCTATACCTATTACCTATTTTAAATTTAAAAAAAGAAAATTAAACCGACCCCCAAAAAGCACTGCAAAGTAAAAAATAACTTTAATTTCGGTAGTCGGTGTCTTTAGTTCTGTATTTTCGTTTTTGGCACCGACTTCCGAAATTAAAGTTATTTTTTACTTTGCAGTGTTTTTTGGGAGTCGGTTTAATTTTTTGGTAAAAAGTTTTTATTTCACTCTTTTTAGTTGGTCGATTTTTAATTTACCTAGTTACAAGAGCCTAAATGTCAACTACTTATATTCATTTACAAAATAATGCTTTTCCCGATGTTGGGCCGTTAATTGTTGAGCAGTTCTCCTGGTGCTTCACCATTAGCTTCACTTCACCATATGCATTGTGATGAGCATATTGTGCTTAATAACCACATTCAACTAATCGAAGCGGAACACATAAAATACTTATTATTCCTACTTATATATTGAGTAGTTCCAGTGGCCATCTGTGGTCTTCATCATCAGGTCCACTTCACAAATAGTGCTTTTCGAATGCAATTACACAAGTTACTATAAAAAATACTCAAATCACTTTAGGTGTGCCTATAATATTTGAAGAGTTCCCTCGGTTTCTCCAGGATCCCACCATCAGAACCTAACTTGGTGACAATGGGACCAATTTCGAAGTATACCCTTTCAAACAAAAAAAGAATTTTCCAAATCGGTTCAGCCGTCTTCGAGTAATCGGTGATCATACATAAAAAAATATACGCGTCGAAATGATAACCACCTCCTTTTTTGTCGTCGGTTCGGTCCTTTTTCATCATCACTTACTATCAGGTGAGATGGTGGTCAAACGCGAACCTATTATCAATTTAAAAATATAAGTAGCCAAATGCCTGGACGTTGGCGTTGTAAAAGCTTAACAAATGTCTTGGAAAACACGTTAAGTTGTTGGTCCTGGATATCACTTGTCATCATTGACAGTCGTTACGGGGTGTCAGAAGCTTGAGTAGTATCGTGTTACCCAGTTACTGGGTTGTGGATTCAGGTAGGCAGTCGCTTCATATAGAACACACTATACAGCTGTAAATTTGCATGTAGAGGGCAATCTCCGGAACTAATGAATCTAATTCTTTTTCATTAGTAGTTAAGAGCATTATTGGTGAGTGCTATAATAGGATATAAATTATTTCAAAATCCACACGGATAAATTCGTGGGTGAAATGCTAGTAGGAAATAAATACAAAAATAATTTAAACCAGAGGGAAAATATACACCACATAGGTACAGTCGGCCAAGAAAGTGGTGTACCACCCTAAGGTTGAATATCGCTTGCAGATTCATAGGTGATAAAGATTAGTTTCGCTTGCAGATCGATCTGACAACTTCTATTGCTGTCTTTATCTGATTATTGATAACGACTATTACTGTTTGTAACGTGACAGCTGTTCTTAGTTTGAACTTGATGGAACCAATGACGTCGTAAAATCAACGGCGGGGGGCTGTAGATTTTGATGACAAAATTGTATCTACAAATTCAGAATTGTAATCAACAAGTTACATAAAATTGTAAAGGCACAAGGCGAGTCCACAAACCTACAATTTCTGTAAACTTGTAATTACAATATCAATAAAAAACAAGCTAAAAATAGATTTATCCTTTTATTAAATTTCTACAATCAATTTTAAAATACTTATAACAAACAAAAACATAGCATATATAGTAATATTTAGAAGATATTGAAAATTTTAAAAAATTAGAAACGGGTGTAACCGCCGTTGGCCTCTATAACCTCTAAAAGACGAGACCTCATTGAACCGACAAGCCGTGAGCAAATATCGGTTCCCCGCATTTCCTCCCAGATATAATTACAGTGACTAATAAGAGCTTGTTTGGTTCTTTCATTTTGATGCGACCATCGTTGGACCATAAGGCCCCAAAGATTTTCTATCGGGTTGAGGTCCGGCGATCTTGAGGGCCACTGAATTACCCTTACGTCAGTGTGTGAACGAAACCAGGCTCTTACGATCCTCGCATTATGAATTGAACAATTATCTTGAACAAAATCAAATTGTGGCACTTCGTTCTCCGGGTAAACATTACGGACTGTCGGTAGCATTGCATTCTGAAGCACGTCGATATAATTTACAGCCGTCGCTCGAGGAGGTAGAGAACACAATTCTCCTACACCATCCGTACTCATCCAGCCCCAAATATTTACGGAAATTCGACCTGATTCTCTATTTGGGATTACATGATCATCTTTATACCGTGTTGAATTATATCGCCAAAGGTGAAGACGTCCATGCTGACTGGATTTAAACGTTTTTTCATCACAAAACACTGTATTAGACCAATCAAACTCTAAGTGCTCTCTGGCGAAGTTCAGACGAGCAAGTCTGTGAGCATCCGTCAAATATATTTTCTTGGCGTAATGCCTGTGGTGCAACCCCATGTAATGTAGATGATTCCTTATTTTTTCCTTTTTTGTTTGGGCACTCACATCGAACATCTCCGCAAAATGTTTTGTGGGCTTAAAACCATTGATTTCATATTCCCGTCTCATGAATTCTCTATCGTTATTGGAGAGTGCAGGCCGGCGACCACTTCTTCTGTGATCCAACAAACTTCCCTCCTCTCCTTCACGACGAATCCAAAAGCGGACAGAACGCCTCGATATATTCAAATTCCGGGATATCGCACTGATACTGCTTCCCTCATTAAATTGGGCAATTATTTGTGCTCTTTCGGCAATGGTCAAGTTGGCAGGCATTGAGATGATTTTATATGCAGTTGATTGAAAAATAACACGGAAAATATATCGATTTTTTGCATATATTTGACAAAATGTCAATTGTCAGTTTTCTTTTTCAAATGGAATTCGGTTGTCTAAATAGTTTTTATTACTTTTGTTTGGAAACATTTCAATTGCTTTGTAGAAACTAATGTCCTTTTCATTTATACTAAAGGTTAAAATGTCATGTACTTATATGTGACATATGACGTATGAATACTAAATACATAGGTTTACGTCATGATAATGTTGTCTCTTTCAGTAATATCTTTTTATAACGAACCTTGTTGTAATTTTCGATGACCGGGAAACTAAATCAAAACTGGTACACCACTTTCTTGGCCGACCGTACATGCAAAACGAAAACATCCATCCATCGATAATAGGGTAGTTATAAAATATTTTATTTAGTCCGTCACGTAGTTTAACAAAAAACATTGGCCACGTATTTTTTTATTTAAAAATACGTGGATTTATTCATACGTAATAAAACCGTGAAACCCTCCAACATTGCCCGCTCTTTACAGTTTTTTAACCCTTCCCAAAAAGTTACAGCATATAAAATACCCTTGAATCTCTAATACGATAATTACGCCATTTTAGAATTGATTTAAATGCTTTTATATCTCAAAATCTCCATAATTTCTCTAAAAATAGAAAATAAAGAGGCGGGTAAAGTTAGGTGAAAATGTGCCTAACTTTGCCACTCTTCAAATTTCAAGCCATTTTAAGCCATATGAAGCTTATTTTAAAGGCCAAGGAAAGGGAATTGGACAAAGATACGACCAACCACATAAAAATAGAACTTAACTGAAGAGATTAACTGAGAGGATATTAGTATAGATCGCTCGTATGGTAGTATTATACATTTAGGTATTGACTAGCCGTTGCCTACGAAACCTCTGTGCAAAATTTTAAGTTTCGACACCAAAGGGTTTGGGCTGTGCATTTTTTTTTTTGCAATTATTTAATAATATATAAGTAAAAAAAGAACAGGTTGACAACCCTAGCACTCAATAACCGGTGGGCAATGATGGGACTGTTGATGTTCTGCTTTATAATCTAACATTGCCCAACACCATAATTTGAAATCTAATAGCCGTTTCTGTTCCGAAATCGCCACGTCGACATAATTTTACATGCCCTTTTATTTACTGATTGTCATACTCACGTCAGTCAAATAGCTTGCGCCCTGCTGATGAAGTTTTTAAGCAAAATATTTGCACCACGTTTTCACCACGTCGTTAAAACAACACTTGCTGGCTTATTAAAAGAAGTTAGAATTTTTTGACACATCGGTATTACCAGTAGATATTATCAAAATTCATAGCACAGAGAAAAAAAAACAATCAAACCAATACTTTTTTATGAAAATCGATTTTAAGTTATTTTTTCTCTCTGGGCAAAGATAGGAAGGAGGGGCAATGTTGGAGGGTTTCACGGAAACATTTTTTTGTAGTTATTCAAAAATTAAAAACAAATTAAAGAGATTTGAATTTAAAAAATATTTTGTATTGATAAATTAAGTCGATACAGTGAGTTGAAATTTTGCGTGACGTCACACCTCGGTATAATTCTTAGCAATATGTGACGTCAGCAGCCCCCACTCCTGTACTTTGAAGCTTTCCATCTTTGTGAATTTTTCTTGACTTGAAAAATCAAAACATACCTGACCATTATTTTTTGAAAATCTACCTAATGGGCCAAATAAAATAATTATTTTGCATTTTACACAGGAAACTACCCTATTTAGAATATAATATTAGTACAAAATTTCTTTATTATCAACTTTACACTTTAACACTAGTTGAGGGCGGTATCGCCTAGCTAACTACTCTGAGAAGAAACACCGAAATAAAAACAGAGTACAATAAAATCGGCCATGGACGCCATAAGAAGGCATTTGTATTTACTAACACTTGCCATATTTGTAAATAACATTTTGACAAGTAAATAATAAACTTGGGTCCTTGAAATGTTAAAGCTAATGGTCTTGTTTAAGTAGAAAATCTAATATGACAGTGTAAAATTGGTTTACTTTGTTTCCGAGTATTACCTTTTTTAGGGCTCCATAGCCAAACGGCAAGAAAAAACCGGCCAAGTGCGAGTCGGACTGTTGTATAAGAGCCCCCTAAAATATTTTTTCCTGTTTTTAGTGTTTTTTATTATAGCGGCAACAGAAATACATCATTTGTGAACATTTCTACTGTCTAGCTATCACGGTTCATGAGATACAGCCTGGTGACAGACAGAGAGCGGAGCCTTAGTAATTGGGCCCCGTTTTTACCCTCTGGGTACGGAACCCTAAAAATGGAACCCTTTAGATGCGTCAAGTCAGTCCGTCTGACCGTTTTTATGTCACAACCACTTTATTCCGAAACTATTAAGACAACGCAGTAGAAACTTTAGGTTAGAAGATGTATTCTGTTAACCGCTTCACGATTTTTATACAAAAAGAAATATCCCATAAAAAACAATACTTGTCAAAAACCCAAGTCTCGCAACTTAGTTGTTCTACCGTAAAAAGTTGTGAGATCCATGTAATAAAATATGTATTACTTGTGAGATATATTGTGTTTTCATGCGATTGCCAAGTCAATCTATTTATTTAAAACGGTAAAGATTTTTAATATTGATATGGTCACTATAAGATGTCGTTAGGTTAGATAATTACGTAACAACTTAAGACAGAAGGTCCCTTAAGTAGGGACTGAATAAATTAATAACCGACTTGGTATTACATGGATCTCACAACTTTTTACGGTAGAACAACTAAGTTGCGAGACTTGGGTTTTTGACAAGTATTGTTTTTTTATGGGATCTCATTGCTTTTTGTAGAAAGTCCTATTTTTTTCCTTTCCGGTACCTTCTACTTCTTGTATACCAACAACGAGTTTTCTTAAAGCCCTCTCTATGTCTTATGAGCTTTTCTTATTTTTGTAGGTAGCCTTCCTTTTTTATTTTCCGGTACTACTTCTTGAACTTCAGCTAAAGTTTTTTTCAAAGCCCACTCCCTGTCTCTATGGGTTTTTTTCGGAGGCTTTGGTACGCACATATGGATACGCACGTACGTCTTTTGCATTAGTTAGTAATTATTAATGCCGCACTCGTCAAACGTCTCCGTTAAAGTTAATCCATAAGTAAGTAATTATGCAATTTCGGGCAATTTACTCTACTTAATACTCCCCAATACTCTTAATACTTCTTGCTTTTTTATTCTGTTGACCATTTAACAAGTTACCTTTGAGCATAATTATTATATCTAGGTACCTATCTACACTGGAAGACACGGTGGAGCATATGGTCGAGGTGTGCCCTGCATGGGTGGAGCACCGTCGTATCCTCATAGAGGCGATCGGCGGCGACGACTTCTCGCGCCCTGCTCTGGTTTAGACCATGGTGCGAAGCGAGAGGGAATGGGATACAGTCACCTCCTGCTGCGAAGCAGTCATGCTAGCGAAGGAGGAGGCCTAACGTGCGAGGGAGAGGCAACTCTCTTCCTCGCGCCCCAGCCGCCGGGGGAGACGCCCCGGGCGTCGTGGATCGCGAGTCAATTTCGGTCCACCGTAGGCGCGGGCCTGCGGATGGCGAGCAGGGGTCGCTCACCGTCCGGTAAGGACCAGGCCCGGGTCGGCGGCGCGTTGTGTTCCATGCGCGCCTCAAAAAGCGGTTAATCCCAGTGACGGGGCCTCATAGGGCCATTGCCTGTCGGGGTTTGCGGGAAAGTTCCATCGAGATACCGCAGTCCCGGAACTTTAGGGCTTACGAAGGAACAGGGTGGGTTTTTAGTCAGTAGAATTCTGATACACCCGAGCGTAAGAAGTCATTCGATGATATTTTTCACCAAAAAAAAAAAAGTACCCATCTACATCTATTATTTCATTATATTATACAGGTACACTGATTAATTAACTGCAAATGTAACTTTGTAATCCTATATATTTATATGGGATTACAAAGTTATTTATGCAGTTGATGTATCTAGAAAACTGGAATGAAATTGAAAAATATTATAGTTTTTCCTTGATTCATATACTAAACACTAATTGTATTCTAAATTTGAAGCTTCTATGTCTGCTAGAAGTGCTTTAGACTTTTGATGATCGGTCAGTCACTGAGTGACAAAATTTACAAAATTAAGGAACTTTGACTCGTTATAATTCTTAAACTACTGGTTCAAATTGAATGAAATTTGAAATATACCGTGTTTATACAATGCCTGTTTGGTTACTGAAAATTCTGGCTTCTAGTTTTATCCACAACGAAGTTATAGGGGGTCGAAAATGGCCTGAGTTGCTTCGAGAAAAGAATGGTACGGCCGTGCCGCTTTTTTGCTCGACTTGGCGGGGGCACTGCCGTGCCCCCAGATAAGCGTCTCCCCATACATGAAATTAAAACTAAAACAAAAGAAATCATCATATCTATACATGTTGGGTGTTTATAGACAGGTCTTTTAAAATGTCATCGATGATCCTAAATTTTTTTCGAGTGTAAGTCGATCATTTGTAAGATAGACACTTCTAAAGTGGTAAAATTTGTCCTCCCTTCTTAACTTTTAAAATAAGAGAGTTTAAAATCTTCAAAATACATGCTGTAGATCTCTAAAAATTTTTCGTAGTTTGACAGGATACAACCAGGTTTGGAGATAGAGAACATTTTCGAAAAATGTAAATATAACTTTGGCATTTAAATAAACATTATGAAACGCAAAGTTATTTTCACTTGGCCACTTTTTTATTTTATACATTGACCCACACTAGGAATTTCTGAACCCGGAACAAATATAAGGCCGTGCGCGCACTGCCTTGCGGTGGCCGCAATTGCGGTAGTTCTACCGCACCGGTAGAATGACCGGGGCCACCGGTGACTCTACCGCACGCGTTTATCCCTTTCAGGACCATAAGATTATAGGAGGTAAAATAATCATTTTGACTATTTAGGATGATT
The DNA here is from genome assembly GCA_943138885.2 of Tholera decimalis. Taxonomy (NCBI): domain Eukaryota; kingdom Metazoa; phylum Arthropoda; class Insecta; order Lepidoptera; family Noctuidae; genus Tholera; species Tholera decimalis. The sequence continues at coordinate 10,879,695 of OW964576.2, forward strand.
TATTGGGCATCTAATAAACATACTTTTAAATAAAAAATAAAAAAATGTTAGTGGCTTTTCTGATTTTTTTTGGGACATATTTGTCCCTCTGGACGTCAAGGGCTGACTTTTTGCTTATTCAGCTTATCTTTACGTGTTTTACATTTATTCATAATTTACGATTTTTACAAAAACAAACAACATATTTATTATTATACGTATTTAATTATTAATATAATATTTTAATTCACAAGTTATATTTTAGTGACTATGGTAAACAGCGAAAAAAAATTCAGTCCTTGGTGTAGCAGAGGTGAACTTCACATGAACCACAAGTACTATTATTCTTCTAATATGTTCGTCTCTTGATTGTTCTTTAGTGTTGTTGAGGGCACTTTAGAATTATGTATTCAGATTTTCAATGACAGGTCTAATGTTATAGGCTCGGTCAAAATTAGGTCTAATAGGGTCTCGTACTTATTGCAAAAATTGTAGATTCCTGCATATCTTTTCTAAACGAGCTCTTGGCATAACATTTACTATGAAAGGTACTGCCATGTCAGGTTCCGTTGCCCAGTCTCTCAACGATGGCAAAATATGATAACCCATTACTAAGTTTACACCAAGAAATTCTTGCATTTCAACGTGGAATTCTCATCCGTTCTAGTGAGCGCATCGCACTGATTCTGATACTTTGAATTGCATTAAAATGTCAAATTTTGTTGTTGAAAGGAATATCTCAAAAGGAGTCAAGTTATTGTTATCCAAATCTTGACAGATTTGCACCTTTCCGAATTCATATTCAACATTTCCAAATACATTCAGAGCGTATGTTCCCTGGGTCCACTTGAAAACTGGTTGATGGTCGCTAAGTGGTTCGTTGACATGTTCTACCGCAGAAGTTGAAGGCTCGAGTGATGATCTCCTGGATTCATAAAGTTAAAGTTTTGTAACATCAATCTCAACATCAAATACACTATGGTCATCATCCTGTGTGAATACGAATAGCCTTACATCTTCGTTGAGCAATAAATTTTCTACAGAGTCACTGTTATAACTCATCAAAATCTGTTGGATTTCAATTTCCCTGAGTTAGAAAACCGTACGTCTTCTACAAAACATTATCTGCAAACATTAAAATAAAAAATGTGGGCAATAGTAAAAAAATCACAACCGCAATATTGAAACAGATAAATACCCTCATGGGCCATAGGGACACCGGTGTCCCTCTGTGTTTATAATCACAGATCAAAGCGTACAGTATGAATTTAGATTTTATTAGTGTACAAAATAAAAGAGTACTTACCAGCCAGTAAATAGTTCACAATATAATATTTTTAGAACAACTTTTGTACTTAAAAATACTTTTTCAAAATATAAGATATCCACGCGAAACAAACTATCAATTTGCAATTATCATAAGCAAGGTCTGACAGTTGGAATATTTTGTAGCTATGATAATAGAATGAAAAAGTATGTTCAGAAAGTAGTTAAAGCTAAAGTCACACCTACCACTTTCACAGTTATTGAATTATTTGATTTTTTCCTCTGATAAATATAAATGTAACTAAACGTTTCCGGTATATTATACTATATAAAGCTAAATTACCACTCACTGACTCACTGACAGAATTGTTCTCCCAGATGGTGGATGGGGAGGTGGGTATATTTTGACAGATTCGTAAACAAGTAACTCTCAAACCTACGGGAAAAGTGCCAAACCCCCCCTTTTCCCCCCCCTTCTCCCCCCCCCCTATCGTATCTCGGAAACTACGAGACCCGTATTTTTTCTTTTTACGGATTCGTATAGAGGAGGCTAAGTAAAGTAAAAACCATTTTTCAAAGTCCCCCCTCCCCGCCCCCCTTCTCCCCCCCTTTAGGCGGATCTCGGAATCTAAGAGACTTGGAACATTTTTTTTTTCAGATTCATTTAGAGGGGCAATGCTTAAGTCGAAATACTTGTGCAACCCCCCCCCCATCACCCCCACCCCCTCTTTTTTTTTTATTTTTATTTCACAAGCTCGCGAGGTGCTTGCACCTCGCGCAACACGCAAATACTAAACCCCTCCATCAACCCCCGCCTTTTTTTTTTTTTTTTTCACAAGCACGCGAGGTGCTTGCACCTCGCGCAACACGCAAATACTAGTTATATTATATAAAGCTAAATTACCACTCACTGACTGACTGACTGACTGACTCACTCATTGACATAATTGTTCTCCCAGATGGTGGATGGGGAGGTGGGTATATTTTGACAGATTCGTAAACAAGTAACTCTCAAACCTACGGGAAAAGTGCCAAACCTCCCCTTTTCCCCCCCTTCTCCCCCCTCCCTATCGTATCTCGGAAACTACGAGACCCGTATTTTTTTCTTTTTACGAATTCGTATAGAGGAGGCTCTGTAAAGTAAAAACCATTTTTCGAAGTCGCCCCCCTTGCCCCCCTTCTCACCCCCCTTAGGCGGATCTCGGAAACTAAGAGACTTGGAACATTTTTTTTTTCAGATGCATTTAGAGGGGCAATGCTTTAGTCGAAATACTTGTGCAAACCCCCCCATCACCCCCCCCCTTTTTTTTTTTTTTTTTTTTCACAAGCTCGCGATGTGCTTGCACCTCGCGCTACACGCAAATACTAAACCCCCCCATCACCCCCCCTTTTTTTTCTTTTTCACAAGCCCGCGCTGTGCTTGCACCGCGCGCAACACGCAAATACTAGTTATTATTATTATTATTATACTATATAAAGCTAAATTACCACTCACTGACTCACTGACAGAATTGTTCTCCCAGATGGTGGATGGGGAGGTGGGTATATTTTGACAGATTCGTAAACAAGTAACTCTCAAACCTACGGAAAAAGTGCCAAACCCCCCCTTTTCCCCCCCCTTCTCCCCTCCCCCCTATCGTATCTCGGAAACTACGAGACCCGTATTTTTTCTTTTTACGGATTCGTATAGAGGAGGCTCGGTAAAGTAAAAACCATTTTTCAAAGTCCCCCCTCCCTGCCCCCCTTCTCCCCCCCTTTAGGCGGATCTCGGAATCTAAGAGACTTGGAACATTTTTTTTTTTCAGATTCATTTAGAGGGGCAATGCTTAAGTCGAAATACTTGTGCAACCCCCCCCCCATCACCCCCCCCCCCTCTTTTTTTTTTATTTTTTTTTCACAAGCTCGCGAGGTGCTTGCACCTCGCGCAACACGCAAATACTAAACCCCTCCATCAACCCCCGCCTTTTGTTTTTTTTTTTTCACAAGCACGCGAGGTGCTTGCACCTCGCGCAACACGCAAATACTAGTTATATTATATAAAGCTAGATTACCACTCACTCACTCACTCACTGGCTCATTGACATAATTGTTCTCCCAGATGGTGGATGGGGAGGTGGGTATATTTTGACAGATTCGTAAACAAGTAACTCTCAAACCTACGGGAAAAGTGCCAAACCTCCCCTTTTCCCCCCCCTTCTCCCCCCCCCCTATCGTATCTCGGAAACTACGAGACCCGTATTTTTTTCTTTTTACGGATTCGTATAGAGGAGGCTCGGTAAAGTAAAAACCATTTTTCAAAGTCCCCCCCCCCACCCCCCTTCTCCCCCCTTTAGGCGGATCTCGGAACCTAAGACACTTGGAACATTTTTTTTTCAGATTCATTTAGAGGGGCAATGCTTTAGTCAAAATACTTCTGCAACCCCCCCCCCCCATCACCCCCCCTTTTTTTTTTTTTTCTCAAGCACGTGAGGTGCTTGCACCTCGCGCAACACGCAAATACTAACCCCCCCCATCTCCCCCCCCACTTTTTTTTTTCACAAGCACGCGAGGTGCTTGCACCTCAAGCAACACGCAAATACTAAACCCCCCATCACACCCCCCCCCCCATTAGGTTTAAAGAATCTTTATTTCTCAAAAAGAACATTGTACAGTTCACTTATATGAGATTTATGTTTTAACAATAATTTCATCGTCGTCTAATGACGCAGCATGCAATAGTAATAATAAAAAAGTACATTAAATTTACGTTTAAACATAAGATGGAGAAAAAACAATTGTAAAACATTAGAAGGGTAGGTCTATCTAAGGTTTGAACTCATAGCTGGCCAGTTAGAAACCAAGTACCCTCAAAACTACGTTCTAACTATTTAAAACGTCAGGCCAAATGTGTCATGTTTGTGTGCGTAAACCAGTATAGTCTCGGAGATCAGCAACCATTTATTTTTATCATGTGTTTTATTAATTTTAATTTAGTGTAGATAAAATACATATTATATAAAATAAGTATGCAGTAACTACAATGTAAACAAATAAATATAAGTTTATTGATCCACAATACAGTCAGCACACGCACGTTCTCCCAAATAATTACATACAATATTATACTTGTATAATTACATTCATGAGGTGTATATAATTATGTAATGTTAATACATGTATAGTTAATAATGTATGTATTCTTTATCATTTATATACATGTATATATACATATATATTTATATATATAAGTATTTAAGTAAGTATGTATTCATTGGGTATGTAATATAATATAATCCTTTAGTTTTCTTTTGTAAATTTCAATACTTTTGCATTCTTTGATTTCATTTGGCAATTTATTGTATAATTGGACACCTTCATATAGAAAGTTCTTTTTACCATATTTTACTGTCCTAGGGAAACGCAGAACTAAGTCATTTCTGTTTCTTAGGTTATGTGTATATATTTTTTTTGTTAGTTTAATATTGCTTTGTGTACTTTCATCCAATATTTTTTTCACTAATATACATATATAGTAATTATATAGCTGTAATAAATTAAAAAGTTTAGTTTTTTCATATATTTGTTTGGTAGGTGTTAAAAAGTCATAACAGTATAATCGTTTTATTATTTTATTTTGGGTCCTCTGTAAGTAGTTGAGGTTAGTTTTAGATGCCGATCCCCATATCTCAATAAGATATTCAAGATTAGCTTTTACTAATGAATTGTAGATGGTGCGTTTAATCTTAGGAGGTAAGCAGTTTCCCATTTTGCGAAGAGCTCCAGAAAGTGATACAAGTTTGGCTCTAACATGATCGATATGAGGTTTCCAGGACAGTTTGTCATCTAACAGCAGGCCGAGATATTTTTCTATGCTAGACTGTTTAATATTTAGACTATTAACGACCAATGGTGCGTGAGTTGGTATCCTTTTATTTTTGGCCGCAAATATCATGTAGGAAGTTTTTGAAGTATTAATGGTAAGCAAGTTGTGTAGAAACCATTCATTAATTATGTGTAAATCATTTTGTGCTTCACTAATGATATCGTGTATGGATGGCCCGAAGTAGAAAAGACAAGTATCATCTGCATACAATGTTAGATACCCTGTTAGCCCTATTTGATTTATGTTGTTTACATAAATAAGGAATAACGGAGGTCCCAGAATAGATCCTTGTGGAACGTCATATACAATTTTTTGCGGAGTACTCTCGTAATTACCAATTTTAACTATTTGGTACCTGTTTGATAGATAAGATTCAAATAACTTGTATGCCGTTCCAGTGATACCTAAGTTAGAAAGTTTTTGTAAGAGCTTTAAATGGGAAACCGTATCAAATGCCTTTTTTAAATCAATAAAAATGCCTAAGCCTATATTTTTGTTATCTATATTTGTTTTTATTGTTGTTATTAAGTCGATTGTTGCTGATAGGGTGTTCGATTGCGATCTAAAGCCATATTGTTGTTTTATCAAAAAGTTTTTCTCGTTTAGGTAATCAATTAAGCGGTTGTAAATAATTTTTTCAAAGATTTTAGATATCACTGGAAGCACAGAAATTGGCCTGTATTTACTGGGGTCTGTTTTTGTGCCTGATTTGAAGATAGGAGATACTTTCGCCAACTTTAGGCTATCAGGGAATACACCATGATCGAGACATTTATTAATGCAACTAACCAGGGGTATAATTATAGCACTTTTTATACATTTTAGTGTTTTTGTGCTTATTCCATCTACGCCTGTGCTGGTATCAATATCCATGTTTTCGATAATTTTATCTACTTCGTCAACCGAGCAAGGTTTTAATTGAGTAAGTGTTTTTGTGTGCTTGTGTCCGTCTGTGTACATTAGTGTGTTACCTGAGTTTAAGTGATATTCCAATGGTATTCCATTGGCCAGCTCTGAACCAATAGTAGCAAAATAAACATTGAATATATTACAGATTTCTTCACCATCTGTTACATTTTGCGAATTAATTATGAGTTTAGGAGGTGACGTATTCATTTTGGTCGTATTCATTGTTAGAAAATTAATAGTTTTCCACATCTTCTTGGGATTTTTACAATTTTGAAATTTGTTGTAGTAATAACTGGTTTTGCAATGATTTATTTTCTTCCGTACATTATTACGTTCCGCTAAGAACTTTGTCTTCACATCTATATTTGCTTCACCATCCTTTAACCGTTTCCAGGAGGTGTTCCTGCTTTCTATCATCTGAATAACTTCTTTGTTTATCCAGTCATCCTTTGGTAAGTTCATTATTTTAGTTTTTTGCTTCTTGTTTTGTAGTATGTGTGACTTAATAAATTCTTCTAGATATTTGTAATCTTCATTCTTGCTTATGTATCCAGCTTCACTTATACTTTTATATAAATTTTGAAAATCTATCGCTTCATATTGAACCTTCTGTTTAGTTTTTGGCTTGTATTTGAACATTTCTAAATAAATTTGTTTATGGTCAGACATGGCCGACTCTAGAATGACAAAATGGAAGGATTGTTTCTGAAGGTCCGTTGCAACATGATCTAAAATGGTGTTTGTTGTCTGAGTCTGTCTCGTTGAGTAATCCTTATCTATTTTATTTAAGATGTCGTAGCCACTTTCTTCGAGTTCTGATAAGTATTGAATGACACATGTGTTCTTGGAATCCAGTAGGTCTAGGTTGAAGTCACCAAACACTATCGATCTCTTTCTAGCTTCCAGTTGCAAGGTATATTTTTCGAAGAAATCTTTTATGTTAGTGTTCCCTGGTTTGTATATACCACCGACATGCAGTGCATATTTAGGAAGATATATCCATAGGTAGTGGTTGTTATCTTTACAGGTGTTTTCAGTTATTTCGAAGGGAATACCGTCATAAATGTAGATTGATACGCCCCCACCCTTACTGTCATGTCTGTAGTTGTAAATATGTTTATAGTTAGGTAGATCGTATAATTTTGCGTCTTGTTCTGATGTTATCCAGGTCTCTGTAAGTATTATGACATGTACTGTGGAGGGAATAGCTTTAAGGATGCATTGTAGTTCTTCAAATTTTCCTGTAGCGCGGATACTTCGCACATTTGCATTAATTTTTCATTTCACCAGCACGCGAGGTGCTTGCACCTCGCGCAACACGCAAATACTAGTTATATTATATAAAGCTAAATTACCACTCACTCACTCACTCACTGACTGACTCATTGACATAATTGTTCTCCCAGATGGTGGATGGGGAGGTGGGTATATTTTGACAGATTCGTAAACAAGTAACTCTCAAACCTACGGGAAAAGTGCCAAACCTCCCCTTTTCCCCCCCCTTCTCCCCCCTCCCTATCGTATCTCGGAAACTACGAGACCCGTATTTTTTGTTTTTTACGGATTCGTATAGAGGAGGCTCGGTAAAGTAAAAACCATTTTTCAAAGTCCCCCCCCCCGCCCCCTTCTCCCCCCTTTAGGCGGATCTCGGAATCTAAGAGACTTGGAACATTTTTTTTTTTCAGATTCATTTAGAGGGGCAATGCTTTAGTCGAAATACTTGTGCAACCCCCCGCCCCCCCATCACCCCCCCCCCTCTTTTTTTTTTTTTTTTTCACAGGCTCGCGAGGTGCTTGCACCTCGCGCAACACGCAAATACCAATTTCTTTTTTCACAAGCACGCGAGGTGCTTGCACCTCGCGCAACACGCAAATACTAGTTATATTATATAAAGCTAAATTACCACTCACTCACTGACTCACTGACATAATTGTTCTCCCAGATGGTGGATGAGGAGGTGGGTATATTTTGACAGATTCGTAAACAAGTAACTCTCAAACCTACGGGAAAAGTGCCAAACCTCCCCTTTTCCCCCCCCTTCTCCCCCCCCCTATCGTATCTCGGAAACTAAGAGACCCGTATTTTTTTCTTTTTACGGATTCGTATAGAGGAGGCTCGGTAAAGTAAAAACCATTTTTCAAAGTCCCCCCCCGCCCCCCTTCTCCCCCCATTTAGGCGGATCTCGGAATCTAAGAGACATGGAACATTTTTTTTTTCAGATTCATTTAGAGGGGCAATGCTTTAGTCGAAATAATTGTGCAACCCCCCCCCCATTTCCCCGCCCCCCCCTTTTTTTTTTTTCACAAGCACGCGAGGTTCTTGCACCTCGCGCAACACGCAAACACTAAACCCCCCCCCCATCACCCCCGCCTCCCCCACTTTTTTTTTTTCACAAGCACGCGAGGTGCTTGCACCTCGCGCAACACGCAAATACTAGTTATACTATATAAAGCTAAATTACCACTCACTGACTCACTGACTGACTCATTGACATAATTGTTCTCCCAGATGGTGGATGGGGAGGTGGGTATATTTTGACAGATTCGTAAACAAGTAACTCTCAAACCTACGGGAAAAGTGCCAAACCTCCCCTTTTCACCCCCCTTCTCCCCCCTCCCTATCGTATCTCGGAAACTACGAGACCGGTATTTTTTGTTTTTTACGGATTCGTATAGAGGAGGCTTGGTAAAGTAAAAACCATTTTTCAAAGTCGCCCCCCCCCGCCCCCCTTTTGACCCCCTTTAGGCGGATCTCGGAAATTAAGAGACTTGGAACATTTTTTTTTCAGATTCATTTAGAGGGGCAATGCTTTAGTCGAAATACTTGTGCAACCCCCCCCATCACCGCCCCCTCTTTTTTTTTTTCACAAGCACGCGAGGTGCTTGCACCTCGCGCAACACGCAAATGCTGAATCCCCCATCACCCACCCCCTTTTTTTTTTTTTATTTACAAGCACGCGAGGTGCTTGCACCTCGCGCAACACGCAAATACCATTTTCTTTTTTCACAAGCACGCGAGGTGCTTGCACCTCGCGCAACACGCAAATACTATTTATACTATATAAAGCTAAATTACCACTGACTGACTCACTGACTCATTGACATAATTGTTCTCCCAGATGGTGGATGGGGAGGTGGGTATATTTTCACAGATTCGTAAACAAGTAACTCTCAAACCTACGGGAAAAGTGCCAAACTTCCCCTTTTCAGCCCCCTTCTCCCCCCCCCCCTATCGTATCTTGGAAACTACAAGACCCGTATTTTTTTTTACGGATTCGTATAGAGGAGGCTCGGTAAAGTAAAAACCATTTTTCAATCGCCACCCCCCCTGCCCCCCTTCTCACCCCCTTTAAACGGATCTCGGAAATTAAGAGACTTGGAACATTTTTTTTTTCAGATTCATTTAGAGGGGCAATGCTTTAGTCAAAATACTTCTGCAACCCACCCCCCATCAACCCCCCATTTTTTTTTTTTTTTCTCAAGCACGCGAGGTGCTTGCACCTCGCGCAACACGCAAATACTAGTTATACTATATAAAGCTAAATTACCACTCACTGACTCACTGACTGACTCATTGACATAATTGTTCTCCCAGATGGTGGATGGGGAGGTGGGTATATTTTGACAGATTCGTAAACAAGTAACTCTCAAACCTACGGGAAAAGTGCCAAACCTCCCCTTTTCACCCCCCTTCTCCCCCCTCCCTATCGTATCTCGGAAACTACGAGACCGGTATTTTTTGTTTTTTACGGATTCGTATAGAGGAGGCTTGGTAAAGTAAAAACCATTTTTCAAAGTCGCCCCCCCCCCGCCCCCCTTTTGACCCCCTTTAGGCGGATCTCGGAAATTAAGAGACTTGGAACATTTTTTTTTCAGATTCATTTAGAGGGGCAATGCTTTAGTCGAAATACTTGTGCAACCCCCCCCATCACCGCCCCCTCTTTTTTTTTTTCACAAGCACGCGAGGTGCTTGCACCTCGCGCAACACGCAAATGCTGAATCCCCCATCACCCACCCCCTTTTTTTTTTTTTATTTACAAGCACGCGAGGTGCTTGCACCTCGCGCAACACGCAAATACCATTTTCTTTTTTCACAAGCACGCGAGGTGCTTGCACCTCGCGCAACACGCAAATACTATTTATACTATATAAAGCTAAATTACCACTGACTGACTCACTGACTCATTGACATAATTGTTCTCCCAGATGGTGGATGGGGAGGTGGGTATATTTTCACAGATTCGTAAACAAGTAACTCTCAAACCTACGGGAAAAGTGCCAAACTTCCCCTTTTCAGCCCCCTTCTCCCCCCCCCCTATCGTATCTCGGAAACTACAAGACCCGTATTTTTTTTTACGGATTCGTATAGAGGAGGCTCGGTAAAGTAAAAACCATTTTTCAATCGCCACCCCCCCTGCCCCCCTTCTCACCCCCTTTAAACGGATCTCGGAAATTAAGAGACTTGGAACATTTTTTTTTTCAGATTCATTTAGAGGGGCAATGCTTTAGTCAAAATACTTCTGCAACCCACCCCCCATCAACCCCCCATTTTTTTTTTTTTTTCTCAAGCACGCGAGGTGCTTGCACCTCGCGCAACACGCAAATACTAGTTATACTATATAAAGCTAAATTACCACTGACTGACTCACTGACTCATTGACATAATTGTTCTCCCAGATGGTGGATGGGGAGGTGGGTATATTTTGACAGATTCGTAAACAAGTAACTCTCAAACCTGCGGGAAAAGTGCCCAACCTCCCCTTTTCTCCCCCCTTCTCCCCCCCCCCTATCGTATCTCGGAAACTACGAGACCCGTATTTTTTTTTTACGGTTTCGTATAGAGGAGGCTCGGTAAAGTAAAAACCATTTTTCAGTCGCCCCCCCCTGCCCCCCTTCTCACCCCCTTTAGGCGGATCTCGGAAATTAAGAGACTTGGAAATTTTTTTTTTTCAGATTCATTTAGAGGGGCAATGCTTTAGTCAAAATAGTTCTGCAACCACTTCCCCCTTTTTTTTTTTTTCTTTTTTTTCACAAGCACGCGAGGTGCTTGCACCTCCCGCAACACGCAAATACTAAACCCCCCCATCTCCCCCATCACCCCCCCCCCCACTTTTTCTTTTTTTTTTTTTTTTCACAAGCACGCGAGGTGCTTGCACCTCGCGCAACACGCAAGTACTAGTATATATATATATTTTAATCTGTAACTTTTAAGCTGACTGACTTTTCTGAATAATTAACTTTTAAAAAAGTTTTTTACTGACTACCTGTTAATTGACCTAAATAAACCGTCCCGTTTTGAGTCAAAGAATTAATGGTCACGTTAGTCATACCATACGACTGTATCAACAGGATGTGATAAGAAAATCCGTTGAATTATTTTACAGCGACCAAAAATAATAAACTTAGGATTAGGAGATTTATTTAAATTGGGTATTATACGCTTATTGTATTGCAAAAAAATTGGTTATTAAACACTATTATCAGAGGTCTGAATTAGGTAGAGTTATTTATGTACTTGCATCGAAAAGTTGATGTAAATATGGATCTTCCCGGGATTTCTAATAGACAATTCCGTGTGACAACAATATTACAAATAAATAATAAAAAAAACCTCAGAGATAGATAAGACAAAAAAAAAACAAAGATAATTAACAAAAAAAATATTCGTATTAGATTCACTATACAAATTATTAATAGTCTTAAGAAAATTCTCATACTTATACTTCGCCTGTTTTCTACTCTTCAAAATTAATGCCGGAATTTGAGGCATATCCACTTTATTCTTTCGTTGTATGAAATCAGTGTAAGTACATAAATAACTCTATCCAATTCTGACCTCTGACTATTATACATCTTTCTTATCCCGAAACACACTTAGAGATCAAATCATATCAGAAATTCAGAACCATCTAGGCTAATATCTTAGGCGAGCTTTTGAGGAAAGCTGTAAACAGATTTTAGTGAGTCTTCTTCTTCTTCTTTTGGGTTTGGTTCCCGCACATAGCCCCTGCACCATTGTGCGTGGGCCATGTCGGCCATCACTCCATCCAGCCAACCTCCCTCCAGAAGCAGATCAGGTCTCTTGGTCTATTCAGGATGTCTGTAAGGGAATTCAATGACCCGAATGTTGTCCGTGGTTGTGTTAGTGGGCCTGCCCGATTTAATTATTCGTCGTATTTTTCTATTATAATACTTTTACAGTCCTAAGGACACGTTTCCGTCACCATACTAATATGTAATAATTTTATGATACTTGCAAATAAACATAAAAAAATTGTAGTTTCTTTAGCAGTTCATTGTTTTTTTTATTATGGATGAGCCAACTATTGACTTCGATCACGCCTGTTCGTAAGCGATTAGTGAGATCTATGATGGGCCGAGCGAGCCCGTAAGATGCCTGTTCATTTTTGCTTTATTGGCTGACGAGTCATATTTGGAAGGGAATATAGAAGCCGGCAGAGTAGAGGACAGTGCTTAGTTCGACGTGAAGGCATATCAACCGAGAGCGTATGGTACCCTGCAGAGCGTCTGATAAAATTTATTCAATAGAGAAAGGTTACTAAGTACTTTAGCTGCATCGTTTATCTATTTTTGCCTTCTAATTTGCTAAAAAAATGTGTCATTCCCTATTCTTTACCTTTCAGCATATCAAAACAAACGCTCACTGTTTGCGAAGTTTTTTGTCAGCGTTCCAAGCTCTAGGCTATATTTAAACCGGTCTAATCCAGTTCGCACCGGTATCTTGTTATACCTATGTTATGTTTCCGTCTCGCTCTGCCATTATGGTATTTTGTTCTGTCGTCTCGCTCTGTCTGCGAATGTTACTAGTTTCTAATCGCAATCATATGCGCTTTTATGTGAGAAATGTGATGGTAGGTAAGTAGTTTTATTTTATCATTTATTCATAGGGCAGAATGCTTTTACTTGTAACGATAAACTACATTAGATAAATAGAAATACAAACGGATCTAGTCTAGAGAGAATTTTACTGTTCTAGAAGCATTCTTGTCAAACCCAAGCCTATAAAAAAAAGAACAAGATGTAACCAATTAAAAAAAAAACTACCTTCTTATCACTCTTTAATACGTAAAAATTTATTACACAGCTAAAATTCTCGACTCTATGAATAATAACCAGTTGAATCCAGTTAGTTCCGCTTTCTTCAATACATGTACCAAATTTTACAGTATCAAAAATCATCCACTAGCTTCAAAAATGCTATTTCTGTCTATAATCTATCTGGCTGGGATATGTACTATTAGTGAGCTAGTATTAATAAACATAGTTCTTGCCATAGTCTACGCTATATTTAACTGGTTTGATCCAGTTCAATCCGCATCTAAAGTCGGGTTAACGACCTTTTACAGACTAGACTTTCATATGTGGTAATGTAGACTATGCTTTAATGTTCGTGCAAGCTTGACTGGGAATTCGTTTGTGTAGAAATTTTGCATTTTACTTGTCTAACTGTATGCCGAAATTCATCCAGATCTGTTCAGAAATTTTTGCGGGAATAAGTAACAAACATCAGTACGTTTTAACTTAAAGAAAAGGAATCTCCTCAGAATACGAGCCTTATTGCCTACCCCCCTTAATCCAAACGTGCAGTTTTGACAGATGGTCGCTAAAGCCGACGATACTGTTGGTGCAGTGGTTAAGCGACATGCTGCTGCGCTGCTTGTCACAGGTTCGAATTCCGCACCGGAACTATTATTTTTTTGGTGTGCTACATATATTTTTGTTCCAGGTTTGGGTGTTTGTGTACGTACCCCAATAAAGGAGATTCTAAATGTAGGGTGAAGTTTAAAAAATATATTCAAATTAATCTAGGTGAGGCCGGTAGGTATATCCAGCTAACTACCCTAAAAAGATACACCGAAACAAACTCAGAGGTCAACGTCTCTTGAAATGTAGACAACCCGTACTGTTCAATCATATTAGAACTACTTAGGTAGACATGACTGTGGTGCTCTTTTTAGGAAAGAAATATATAGATTCGAGTGGACCCGTCTAGATAGTGCAAGCATCTCTCAGTTATCGAATAGCGTACAACTTTAAGAAACTTACATTAAGACTGTATGCTTCTCCTAAATGACTGTATTTTTGTTTTGAAAGTAGTGCAGTTAGTTCCAGTACATATTGTAATCGTAAATATTGATACTAAGCCACATCTGGTTACTCTGGGCCCCGACCCTGACAAATAGCAATAACTTTAAAGTATGTATATTTATTCAAACTGCATCTGCAGTTCACACAGCAGGCGAGCGAGGTCGCTGTGCAACATATGTATAGGTTAGATCCGGTATACACTTGATATTACCAGTTTGTTGGATCGAATTTTGTGGCGAAAGTTTAAAGGAAGTTGCTTTTTGAAGATTCTTCCCGTTCTGGGTGGAACGAAAATGAGTGTTAGACTTCTACTAAATAAAAACCCGTTCTTTCAGTTGCCTTTGCATTCCTGGGCCGTGGAATCTTGTTAGAACCTTCTCGCAAACCCGGCAGACGATGACTCTATCGGGCTGCTGGTGTACAAGCCTCCTCTCTTACCTCTAAGAGAGTAGGGATGGATAATGACCTCTTCCTTCGAAGAGGTCATTATCCATCACACGGATCAAGTGCGGCTTGATTTTTTAATCCTAAGACGGTTTCTTCATTCGGGAGGTACCTGTGACACATGGGGAAGGAAGTAACGCCTGGGTGTCACCACTGCGAGGATCGCCCTGAGGACACAGTAGAGCATACGGTGCAAGACTGCCCCGCTTGGGCAGAGCACCAACGTGTCCTCACGGCGGCGATAGGCGGAGACCTCTCGCGCCCGGCACTGGTCGAGGCCATGCTACGGGGCGAGACGGAGTGGGAAGCGGTCGCCTCCTTCTGCGAAGCAGTCACGCTATCGAAGGAGGAGGCGGGCCGCGTGAGGGAGAGGATGGCGTCCTCCCTCCAGCCCAGCCGCAGTGGTAGACGCCCACGGCGTCGGACGTCGGCCGACGATCTCCGGCCACCGTAGGCGCGGGCATGCGGACAGCGAGTAAAGGGCAACTCGCTGTCCGACCATGGACCATGCCCGGGTCGACGGCGCGTTGTATTCCATGCGCGCCTCAAAGAGCGTCAGCAATATGACGAGGCCCCCCCTGTAGAGGGCCGAAGCCTGCCGGGGTCGTGGGACTCATCCCATTACCGTGACCCCGGAACGTAAAGGGCTATTGAAGGAACACCGTGGATTTTAGTCAGTACAAGTCTGACAGTCCCTCCGGCCCTGCCCGGGGTGGGAGGACTTATTTGATGATTTTACCACGTAAAAAAAAAAGACGGTTTCTTCATGATATTTTGCTTTACTGTTTTGAAAATTGTGGTGTTGGTGAAAATTACAAAAAGTAATGCCTACCTTAGTTCAAAACCATGACCACCACTGCTAGCTACTACATCTATACTAATATAATAAGGCGAAAAAGTTTGTTTGTTTGTTTAAAGGCGCTAATCTTCGAAAGTACTACGGGTATTTGGGTGAAATTTGGTATGGAATTAGCTTAAAACTCGAGGAAGGTTATATGCAAATTTTTACCCAACTGCAAAAAAAGAGAGTTAAGGTTTATCGTGACAAAGTCCACGGGAGCCTGACCCTTCGCGACTGATAGTAAGTTTCAAAAACTCAAAATCCCCAACATTTTTGGATTTCTTGCGGGTCTTTATATGTTTTGTAGTTTCACAACTCAGGCGAAGGATATGCGGTCAAGGGGAGAGACATAAACACGAATATTGTAGTCTTTTCCTTAACAAAAAACATAATTTTATCTGAACTTTCGTATTTATAAGATTCGATTTGCAAACAACCCACCTGAGCTTAGTATAACCGGTTCAATCCAGTACTAACTGGTATGCTATATGCAGTTTTATAGTTGTAATGCTAGACACCTGCTTTCGACCTTGTTTAAGTCTGTATTTTGATGCGCATTTGACATATAAGGAGTAATCTATAGTAATACTATTTATTATAATATTATTTAGTATTAATTCTGTATAATTATTATTCCGTCCTTATTTAGTTCAGTATAATTTAAGTAATTTTTTTTGGTAAATATTTTATTATGTACTTGGTATTATTTATAATTTTTAAGTTTTTTATTTTACTGTTAATAACTTCACTTATTGCTTGGGTTTGGGGCTTAGGATAGTGTTCTAACAAGATAACGCGGCCTCTGAACGGCTGTGAAGGAACTGAGTGGGCTATTAATCAGTAGAAGTCTAGAAGTCTGACACTCCCTTCCGCTCCTCTCAAAGCAGGAGGAGTGATTAGATGATTTTCCCACTGCAAAAAGTACTTAACCTATAACTTGTGTGATATATAATTACTGTTAGTGCAAGTTAGTGATTAATGTATACTAATACTAGCTATGCCCGCGACTTCGTCCGCGCGAAATAGTGACTTTCGGCAGCATTTTTATTTTTTAGGCTTATTATTTTGGAAATAACACTCATACATAATTTGAATATCGTATTTATTGGCGCAAATACAATAATATGTCTATTAAAATAATTGAAATGTTTAAAGATTAATAATTTGATTGTTTTACAAACTATTAATTGATTTTTAAGATGTAAAATTAACGTTTAACATGTTTCAACTTAAAGCATTGTAATTTAAGTAGTTTAATATTTAACTAGAAAATGTGGGTACATGTGTGACAATCCCTCTATTAAGGCCGCACTGTGAGCGCTAGATTCATTCAGATTCATTCTTGTTCGAGTCGCTGGACAGTGCGGACCTCTCTGTAAAGTCGTTACGCTGTCAGTTGAATAAACGAGTCTCCGGTAACATTAACAAGTGCTTTTATTTGAAAATCAAACACGAGTGATCATCAAGACAACATTCGTGATGTCAGCTGAGCTGACGTCACACTTAAAAAAAAACACATACAACGCCGTCTCTCCGTCATATTTATTAGTATCTAATCAAAAGTAAAAAAAAATAAGTTTCAAGCTTCTAGCTTTAAAAATTACGTAATTTCCATACAGACTTTCATCCCCTATTTCAACCCCTTAAAGCGCTTTTTTGCTTTAAAAAGTATCCTATGTCCTTTCTCAGGCTCTAGACTCGGCTAGAATCGGTTCAGTAGTTTAGTCGTGAATGCGTAACACACAGACAGACAGAGTTAGTTTCGCATTTATAATATTAGTAAGGATATCATAAAGCAAAAAGTATGTTTGTCTAAACGTGCTAATCTTCTAAAGGATTGGGTAGATTTGGATGGAATTTGGTATGGAAGTAGTTTGAAGCTTGAGGAAGGTTAGACTTTATACTTTTACTCGACTGCAAAGGAAAGAGGGATATCTTTTTATTACTACGTGCTTAGTACTAGTTTATTACGTGCGATGTAGGTTTGATACCAGATAGGAATTAATGTTTTATCTTAGATTTATTTATTTATATTTATCCTGCGTGGAATATTGCAGCCACTTGTGGGATGGCTCTGCAAAGTACCAACTTGCTGCATTGGACTCGATCGAGCGTAGAGCTAAAAGGCTTATAAGCGACGAGGTGCTGGTAGACAAGCTTCATAGACTGTCTCATCGGCGAACCGTTGCTTGCCTGTCGGTTTTCTACAGATTTTACTTCGGGGAGTGTGCGCAGGAGCTCCATGACCTGATTCCTCCATCTCCCTTTCACTATCGGTCTACCAGACGCACGGCTGGGTACTACACACACTTGGTTGATATACCGTCTTGTCGTACCAAGCGCTTCTCCTCCACATTTATTGTGTGCACAGCCAAGCTGTGGAATTCTCTGCCGGCTTCTGTGTTCCCTGTAGTGTTGCCCAAACGAGAGTCTCGCAAGAGTCTTGCAATTAGCGATTATCTACCGTTTAATAAATAGCAATAGGATAATCGCTAATTGCAAGACTCTTGCGAGACTCTCGTTTGGGCAACACTAGTTCCCTGCCGCTTATGACCTTTCAGCCTTTAAAGCACGAGTAAATAGGCATCTTCTGGGCTCGCTCGTCCCATCTTAGACCTCATCTATCGCTTATCATCAGGCGAGGTCGAGGTCAAGAGTAGGCCCACCAGTAATAAAAAAATATATAAATTCTCTCTAAAAAGAGAGAATTCTAAAATTAGATCGGGATTTACACGAGAAACTCTCCCACGCAGACGAAGTCGCGAGCAGAAGCTAGTATAATATTTATGCCACGAAATTGGACAATTTTGTCAATGACACTGCATTAAGTACATAAGTACTAAAATTGTATTTTAACGATACCCAAGTTATGCTAATGATTATAAACAGCGGATATGGTATTTTGAAAAGCAAATAATTATGATTTTAGATCAAATGACTGATCGCTAATGGTGGGTACCATTAGCGATCAGTCATTTGATCTAAAATAACTAGCTGATATTACTGATAATGGTTGTATCTAATGATTTTTGTCATGATTCGTAGCGAAAATCTATTCAAATTCAAACCAGAGTATAGGTATCTGTGTAATAGCTTCTGTCCGTGACTTGGTTCCCGTGGGAGGGTTTTCCCGCTTAAATCCTGATCCCGTGGGAATTCCGGGATAAAAAATAGCATATAGCTATGTGTTATTCCAGGATGTCAACTATCTACTTACCATATTCCATTCTGATCCGTTCAGTCGATTTCGCATGGAAGCGTAAAAAACATCCATACCTACATCTATGCATCACAAGCTTTCGCATTTATAATTTTAGTAAGAAATAAGATATACAACGTGTAACAGAATAAACGCAAATCTTTTATTTTTTCTTTAATTTTTGCCTCCTTATCTAGGTATATAATAAAAATGAATCGCTAAATGAGTTACTAAGCGCAAAACACGAAAACGGCTGGACTGATTTAGCTGATTCTTTTTTTGGTGTGTTTTGTTTTGTCAGAAGGTTCTTATAAAAAAAAAAAGTAGGAAAGGTCTCAAGGGTAGGGGTAGGGTAGGGTAGAGGTAGGGTAGGGGTAGGGTACGGTACGGTAGTGTAGGGGTAGGGTATTGGTAGGGTAGGGTAGGGTAGGGGTAGTGTAGGGTTTGGATAGGGTAGGGGTAGAGTAAAGTATGGGTTGGGTATCGGTAGGATAAGGGTAGTGGTATCGGTTGGGTAGGGGTAGGATACCACGCGAACGAAGTCGCTTCCATTCCATTCCGCGGCGGTGTAAATTGAGCCATAGTCCGTAGTCCTTATAGTTCCAGAATAAAATGGCTGTGACATACGGAAATATATGACGAATTTATAAGGGTTCCGTTTTTTGCCATTCGGCTACGGAGCCCTAAAAACTACTGCCCATCTGGTTAGACTGGAAGTCGGCTCCGGATAAAGGCAAAGCAGATAATGAATAATCTCTATGAGAAATTATATAAAAAGAGGTGAACGGCAGCGAGACGTTTGATACTACCGAAGGGGCGAAGAAAACGTGTGAAAACGCTTAATGATTCGCCCCATAAGAGCTTATTAAGCAGTCAAACACCGCAAATATAGTTAATGCATGATTCATTGCTGTTTATGTAAACATTGCATCGTTTGAAAACACGTTCTGTGCAAATGTAATGAGAGGTCGTTGGCCTTTCGGTCACGGGCTTTGCACAGAGTTTATGTAATATTATAGTAAACACATAGCTGGGAATAGAATTTTCATACATACAGTCAGTAGAACGACAGCAGGATGTAGTTAATATTCCCATGTTTATCATTTTAAAGACCATCTGAGAAGTTAATCTCACGTGTCTATGTCTACATTACTTCCCATCTGTACAGCTTCTGAATTTGTACAAAGCACAGGTCCATTCCTGTATGAATGGCTCTGCAAAATAACAATTTTCTGCACTGGATTCAATTGAGCGCAGAGCTAAGGGCTTGCTTGCCTGTTGGTCTTCTACATACGCAGAATGTGTGCATGATCATGACGATATGATCCCTCGATCTCCCAGATTCGGGTCTATCAAACACACTGCAGGGTACCATCCACACTTGGTTGATATGCCGTTTTGTCGCTCTAAGCCTTTCTCATCTATCGCTTACCATCAGGCGTGATCGAAGTCAAGCGCGGGCTCATACGAAATAAAAAAAAAACGTTTTTATATAAATTGAAAAGAGAATTTCAATTTATATAAAATCGTTTTTTTCGTAGCTGAAGTCGCGCTTCCTTGAGCATCGTTTCGCGCGAAACCGTACTTTTCCCCTAGATAAATGAAAATTGTAGTCCACAAGAGATCTCTGAACGGTGCATCGTTTGCTTCAAAAATATATATAAGAAGAGCTTGTGTTTTCTGAGGGGGAGTGGGGATAGGTCAAGAGTGAAAAGGTTACTTCTAGTTTACGGACTACAAATAAAAGCATAGATAATTCAAAGGCTGTGTGGACTCTGTTTACAGACAACCTTTGGATGGAACAGCAAACGTGTACTGAGCAACACAAATGTTTAAATAACACCTATTAAAATATATGGGTTACGAGTTACGATAGCTATAACCTGGGGATCTTTAAGTCCAGAGTGAATAGGTTGCTTCTAGGTAAGCGTGCTCCATCTTCGACCACATCATCACTTACCATCAGGTGAGATGGTGGTCCAACGCAACCCATTAACAATAAAAAGTAATAATAATAATAAAAAATGACAAAGTTTACTTATCGTCAAAGAATTCCTTTAGAGTGTAATACGATTTTAACGTAAGGTATTTTTGAAGACTGTTTTTATATTTATTTTCGTAATCTATGTCCTTATTGAGTTTCGAAGCTATATTTATGTAACTATGACTTTATATCTGCAGGTGGTTTGGGCGCACCACGGAGAAGTAAGTCCGGCACATCAGCGAAGCGTCTCCCCAGCGTCAACTCCGCGCCGCACCTCAATAACAATCTCCAGGTCCTGAACGAAGACAGCTCGGTGACCTTCCTTAATGGCGACAAGAAAATCCCTCCCTGTGAAGATAAGAAGGAGAAAGTGTAAGTTTTCAATTAATGTTACTGTTCAATTTAATTCAATTTATTTATTTATCACATATCAAGATCCATAATGGTTAGTAACAATTGATATTTAAGTATAAACTATGTTAGTAGGTTTTTTTTAAAAAGATAACTACCAATGTGGGTATGATTCACATTAATAGCAATTGTGTTAACCCCTCCAACTAAGCTAAAAATGCTTGTTTCTGGAGTGGGTTTACGGAAATAGTGTAATGGGTGGAGTTCGTATTCGTGACCTCTCGATCACAAGTACGACACCTTATCCATTAGGCTATTGACGCTTTGCCGAGGCTTTTGACGAGGTATGAAATTTAAATGGTTGTTTTCCCGCGGCAGGACGCAGGACGGTTACCCATTAGTAGTAGTTTCGAAACATACAGTTAAACTTTAAAAAAAAGCATCGTTTTTTTTTCAAATTATTTGAATAATATTCATAAACTCGAAAGCGCCAGAATCATTAGTAGTTCAGTAGACTAATGTAGGTACCTAAATGAAACACGCACCGCCGCGCGCTGCCAACAAAGGAAAAGTGATTAATAAATGTTCAGAGCAAAATAAGCTCTCACGCATGGTGATAATGCATTAACTACACTGCGAAATTTTTGGTTTCTAATATTTTATTTATTTATAAAACGATTGTATTACCAAGACAAAGCCATTTCGCTCTGGGAAAACAACCATTAAAATTTCACGGTGTATATATACAAAGTCGTGAAATCTTAACTTACTTCACAGTGCCAACCACAATATTTGAATCCAAAGCGAGTGTATCGGACACTGATATTTGGTAGATATCATCTTTAGGATGTCAATGCAATTTCTTTTTGTAATTATTACTTAATTTATATTATTTATTTTACAGATTTGAAGATGTATCTAAAAAGCCAACAAAGGTAAGGTTTTATGATGTGTTTATGTAATTTTTGACTTAAGTTTTTAAGCTAACATGGTCACTAACAGTATCATTAGAACTCAAAACGGGATATTTATCATGTGTATTTTTTGTTTTGAGTTTCCGATATTTCGGCACTGTTGCAAGCGCCATGATCACGGATGAACTGAAGTAATTGCGGGTGGAAGTTTATGAGCAAACAAATCGGTCTACCTTCTTTCTCGTTCGTTTTCTGTTAGCGACACCGCTACCACTGTCACATGTTTCACTAAACACTCGATTGTGTTCCCGACACACAAAACTCACCGTGTTTTGTGTTTTTTAATATCACCGATTTGTCTGCTCATAAACTTCCACCCGCAATTACTTCAGTTCATCCGTGATCATGGCGCTTGCAACAGTGCCGAAATATCGGAAACTCGAAACAAAAAATACATATATACTTGTAAATATTCCGTTTTAAGTTCTAATGATAATTTTTGACTTCCAAATCTTCCAGACAGTAAAAGTGCTAACGAATGTGAATATCTTTTAGGAGTTTGAATGATTACTGATCAACTCATATATTTTAAGGTGGGTAAGACAGGTGTTATTAAAATATTTGAGTTGCTCAGTACACTTTTTTTATATTGATAATAGGCTCGCGTTTAACCACCATTTCAACATTCTTTTGACAAACGCAGACGCGATGAAGTCTCGTGTGTTTTGTTGGCATGTGCAGTGGTTCCAACTCTTTTATCTTGCCTACCTAAACGTGTCAGACTTGCAGTACAATATTGGCTTAAAATATATACTATTTATTAACCGACAAAATAAAACGGAGGAGCTTATCAAGTAGGGCATGCAATATCGCAAGATTCTCAATTCCGGAACTGAGTTCCAATACTGGAAATCTGATTCCGGAATTCCGGAACCAGTTCCGGAATTCTGGAAACTTTTAAAGTTTGTTTCAAATTAAACAAGATTAATAATTATATCAGTCTTTTAACCTTTTGACCACCACGTCAAAAAAGCAAAAGCGTGCCCTCAGCGCCAAGCTTCGAATTCATCTTTTAAACCTACAAAATAGTAGTGAGGTCGAAATGATATCGATAAAGGCCCGTTGGTATAGTGGTCAGTGGCCCTGACTGCTATGCGCAAGGTCGTGGGTTCGATTCCCACCTAGGATAAATGTTTGTGTGATGAGCACGGTCATTTGTTCTTTGTCTGGGTGTAATTTATCTATAATATGTATGTATTTAGAAATATATATGTATGTTTATCAGTTGTCTAGTACCCATACCACAAGCTCTGCTTAGTTTGGGACTAGATGGCGTTGTGTGATAAAGTTGTGGAATATTATTATTATTATTTATGTTAAAGCTCATGGAAAACTGACAATATTTTTTTAACATAGGAAAGCCCATCTCTCCGAGAGGCAATGGTAGGGCGCTTGAACTTGACTTTGAAGGCTGTCTCTGAGTGGGGCGACGCCAATTTGGTCAAGTTTAATGCTGCCAAGACCCAGGCATGTCATTTCTCCGCAAAAAGGAGCCAATTTCAACCGGCTCCTTCTTTCCGTGGTGTAACCGTGCCGATAACTGATCGCATCGAGCTTCTTGGGGTTACGTTGACATCCACCCTTAATTTTGGTCCGTTTATCGAGGCTAAGGCTCAATTGGCTGCCAATAAGTTGGGAATCCTAGCAAAGGTGAGACGGTACTTCACACCGGAACAGCTGCTCAACCTCTATCAAGCGCAAGTTCGGTCGTGTATGGAGTACTGCTCTCATCTCTGGGACGGATCTGCCAAATACCAGCTTGATGCACTTGAGTCTATAGAGAAACAGGCCAAAAGGCTCATCGGCAACGAGAAACTGGTCGAAACAAGACTCCAGAGCCTAGAACATCGGCGACGTGTTGCAAGCCTGTCAGTCTTCTATCGGTTACATTTCGGGGAGTGTGCGATGGAATTGCACAGTCTTATTCCACCAAGCCCGTTCCATCATCAGACTACAAGAAAAACGGCGATGCGCCATCGTTACATGGTGGACATCCCACCCATATGCACGAAACGTTTTGGGAATACTTTCATTGTGCGTACGGCTAAGGAGTGGAATTCCCTGCCGGAGTCTGTGTTTCCTGATAGTTACAACCTGGGAGTCTTTAAGTCAAGAGTGAATAGGTTACTTCTAGGCAAGCGTGCTTCATCTTCGACCATATCATCGCTTATCATCAGGTGAGATTATGGTCAAACGAAAGCCTATCAAATATAAAAAAGTGACTCTTTATGAACCGCTATTAGGTCCATAATGCAGTGTATTAGAAACGCGTGCTTTTTACTTTACGTTACTGCACTAGAGTCTGGCAAACGAAAGTAGAGAGTGAAAAAGCGCGGCAAATTTAAAAAATATCAGCATAGCAACCCCAAAACTACTATGAAATACCTGGAATAACCTTGATACTTTAGAATTATCTATTTTATTTCATCGGAATAAAAATACAAGAGGTATTTTGGGTAGGTAATAGTTTAGATATTGTGTCTTAATTCGAATTAAAAAAAAAAACAACAGTATTCTAAAATAGTTCTGATTTATTCACCATAATCAAAATCTGAATTCTTCTGACTTCCATCTGGAAAGTTTCATTAGAGTCATTGGAATCATTGTTTCCTACGTTAATTATAAAACTTTCTAAATTATTTTCTGTAATTTTGTCCCTTTCATTATATTTATTTTCAACATGGATGACATGATCAGTCATTTTCTTTCACTTCTCGGGAGTTTTATTTTCAAACGACTCTTTTATAACTTTCTCTAACTCCACTGCAGGCAGAGCAATATTTTTACTTGCCACTTTACGTTTAGCCAAACTCTATACTAACTCAATGGCATTTAGTTCACAGTGGTAGGGGGGAAGTCGCAATACCTCGTGCCCATTCTGCTTCAAAATTTCATCAGCTTCATATACTAGCTTTGGTGTGTTTCGTTTTAAACTTAAAAAATAAAATTCGTTAATTTTGTTACGAATAGCATCTATGTCGAAACTTTCTAAGTCGGACACTGTGGGTTTATATGGCCTTTACGCGCACCTTCCTTTTTAATTTTTTTTAATGTAGTAACGCTCACTTCTGTAAAGAATGGTAAAACAGAATGATTAGGTTCTGCAAATCATGAATTCAATAACATCTTTATAAAAGTTATGTACTCCTAGTAAAAATTTACCAGTGATTGAAGCTATTTCATCCAAGTACTGGTTCTGGGTTCTTATCTTTCTGCTCTAAAATCCGTAAGTTTTTCAATAGTTTTCACTATCTCATCAACCCTTGCTACATCCACCAGATTTTCTATAAAACAAAAAAAAATGTTAAAAACCATGCAACATTTAATAGTATGTTAAATAACCATAATGCATTATTATGAAGGTGTTTAACATACTATAAAATGAATGTGAATCAAAATAGATAAATATTTTTCCTCGCTAAAAGATAAATATAAATTATGAATTCCGACAAAGTATCAACTTAGTAGCGTCATACTAACTTATGAAATCGAACACCACACGTAAACAATCTTATTTTTGTTTGAATTCGGCGTCTTTCTCCTGTTGTTTTTCTTGATATTTAGACATCATGCGAAACAACATCTCCCGTACTCCACTTTTAATACTTTTCTTCATTTTTCGCTGAATAAACGCTATTAACAAGATCACAAAAAATCACCAACAACACGTCATCTTGTTTTGGAAAATTGAGTTTGACATTAGTATAGCATTGCCATATAAAAAGTTTGCAAATAATTCGAGTGTCTACTTTCGTTTGCCAGACTCTAGTGCTATAACGCCACAGATAACTAACTATTTACTAGTCGGTAGGTACGGTAGGTTGGAGATAGCGGCTTGTGGAAAGTTCCACAGACTAGTTTGGTTGCGTTCAGAAAAAATAATAATCAAAATATCAAAAATTTATGAATATCGGAATTCCGATATTACTCCTCTCAATTCCGGAATTGAAATACCAGAGAAATTGTTACGGAATTCCGGAATTACGAAATTCCGGAATTCCGGAATTCCGGAATGCATGCCCTATTATCAAGTTGCCGCGTATATTTTTTTATGTATTAACACCGATTACTCGAAGACGGCTAAACCGATTTGGAAAATTCTTTTTTTTGTTTAAAAGGGTATACTTTGAAGTTGGTCCCATTGTTACCAAGTCAGGATCTGATGATGGGATCCGGGAGAAATCGAGGGAACTCTTCAAATATTTTAGGCACACCTATAGTGATTTGAGTATTTTTAAGTGGGCCTGATGATGAAGACCACAGGTGGCCACTGGGACTACTCAATATATAAGTAGGAATAATAAGTATTTCATGGGTTCCGCTTCGATTACTTGAATATGGTTATGAAGCACAATATGCTCGTCGCATTTCATATGGTGAGAAGTGGAGCTGATGGTGAAGTACCAGGAGAACTCCTCAACAATTAACGGCCCAGCATTGGGAAAAGCAATATTTTGTAAAAGGTTATAAGTAGTTGACATTTAGACTTTTGTAACTAAGTACATTAAAAATCGACCAACTAAAAAGAGTGAAATAAAAACTTTTTAAACTTGGTTTAATTTATTGGTAAAAAGTTTTTTTAATTGCTTGCCTTGCCTTTTTATTCATGGTAGGCTCGCCATCATCACTTACCATTAGGTGATGTGGTGGTTAAACGCGAGCTTATCTATAATAAAAAAAAAATCTGTTGTACGTTTCTTGTGCGAGAAAATAATCGATAGTTAGTCACTTCCTCGCTCAACTGCCTAACGCACTACTTTTGGACTGAAAATCTACGCCATGCACGAAAACGCTACACTGGTGCTAAATAGTCATCTCTTTGTCCGCAGTTGGCTCAAGCTAGACATGTCGTGAAGATGAGCTTGCTAGTCGCCTTGTGGGTATTCTTCACCATAGTATTCCTGATGTACAATGAGAAGGAGCAGATCAGCAGACACTCATCGATAGCTCCTGGAGAAGTGAAGAGTAAGTACCATACTATATGTATAGATAGATAGATAGATAGATAGATAGATAGATAGAATACTCTTTATTCAAAATTTTAAGAAAATGACTTTTATACACAGAACGACTTATAAACATGTATTTAAGTCGTTCTGTGTATAAAAGCCATTTTCTTAAAATTTTGAATTAAGCCACTTCAATTCCAAAGGTGCGATATCTTCTTTTTTGTCGCTTTGCTCTTTGCAGAGCAGTCGTGGACACATAGAGCCGTCCGCGTTGGTGGTAGGGGCGGACTCAGCTCTCCGCACGATCTCCCGCCATCTCTCCCTCTTGGCAGAGTACCTGGCGCAGTAAAAGACGCGATTTCCTACTGCAGATTTCAGTTGGTCAGTCCAGCGAATAGGTGACCTGCCTCGCGACGTTCCTTCCACTTTTTCTTGAACGAACAGCTGCTCTATGGAGTCATTACCCCGCCTAGAGACATGACCACACCAAAGACACTATCCTTAAAATATTTTCAAAACTGTATTCTTTTTTCAGGTTACGCGATACAATCAGATAAGGACTACATATCAGTTCTTCTCAAGATGACAGGACCCTTTGTGTCGGAACAGAATGAGAAGAAATTAAATTCTAGTGAAAAGTTAAGAATGGCCAAATTGGAAGTCTGGCTTGAGAGAGAGGGGCTTGAAGATTCTAATCAGGTATGGCGTAATAAAATACAACGATTTTTTTCATTGTCTCGAAGCCCTTTTCGCCGCCCCTGGGCGGAGTACAGTTATTCTCCGCCCCAGCGCAGGTTAGGTGCAGCCGCAGGGCGACGAAAGGGATTTATCAGATTCTAACTGACTAAAAGTACGGCGTGTTCTTCAACGAGGCCCTCTACGTCTACTGGTACCGTCTGTGCGGGTCTTGTCTGGTCAAATGGGGTGTTTTACTCCCCCCACGACATGGCAGCAACTCCCTGTGTCTTCTCTCGCCTGGTAAGCTTTTCCTTCAGCGAAAAGGTATCCTATGTGGTTCCCAAGGTCTAATCTATCTCTGTACCCAATTTCATCAAAATCGCTTAAGTGGTTTAGACGTAAAATTGTAACAGATAGACTGAGTTATTTTTGCATTTATAATATTGACTAGCAGCAGCGCAGACCTTCGGTCCCATGGACTTTAACACGATAAAACATAATCTTCCTTCTTTTGAAGTCACTTCAGGCTACTTGCATACCAAATTTCATCCAAATCCACCCAGTATTTTCGATGATTAAAATAAGCATATATACCGCTTTAATGTTAAGTCTGCAATACATGTTGGTCGAGCTTATGCCAACGCGAACGTTGGCAAATACATACAAGGCAATAAATAATATCCACACGTTCAGCAAGTTCGTCGAACGCCAATGCAGACGACTAATGTAGAAGAGGGTCTGTAGAGCTACCCACTCGTTGGCCGAGCGCAGGCGACCGCCTTTGATTTGTGACCAAAAACCGACCCCGATCCGAAGTGAGGCATGTGATTACGAGCAACGGCGAGCGAAGACAAGTTGCACCAAATGAGCTCGATACACGTTGGCGCTGGCCTTCACTCGGCCAACTAGGCAAGTGACACCGAGCGATAGCAAGACAAGGCAAATATACCGTCTACATGTTGATATTGGCCTTCACTCGACAACGCTCGGCCAACATGTATTGCAGGCTTTACGTTATCGTTGAGCTCCTTAAAGTTCTAAGTTAAGCTAAACGTTTTCTGATAAATGTTTGCACTGTCTGGACAGGCTTACTCAAATCTGTGTGCATCTTTCCTTAAAAGATCGCCTCAGACATAAAAGCTTATTTTCGCCTTTTATATCGCCTCAGACATACAGACTTACAAGACCTACAAGGTTCTCATATAATTTAACCAGTACAGATTACATGTATTTCAAAAGAAACTGACCTCTGAATTTGTTTCGGTGTTTCTTTTCACCCTCATCTTGTTCAAATTAACAAAAAAAAAACATCTTACAAAATTAATGTCATTTATGAGTATTGATTTGGAATTTTAATTCCCCTAGTCATTTTATATATCTGTTTCTTCCTCAGACGACATGGTGGCCACTATACCTAGATCCTTACGACGAGATAGACTTCACGCAAGGCGAGACGAGGTCCAAAGTCTTGAAACTGCCCCCTACAAGCTTAGGACTCGACGCTTCTGGTCCAGGGTCCAATTACACGGGAGCTACAATCAAGATATCTACTACTTCTAACACCACTACACCATTCGCGTTGAGCTACACAATGGATCCTTTGGAACTGTCTACAGGGGTGATCTACGCATGCGTACTCCTGTGCGCACTATACATACTTATTATATTTGAGGTAAGTCTGGAGAAGCCACGATAAATTATGTTAAACACTATGATGCTATGTTTTCCATTTTATTGTCCTTAATACCGGTAGCGTAACCCTTATAGAATTATTTCAGTATCCGTCTGTCTATCTGTCAACGCACTGTTACGCAGGAACGTTAACAAATATATCAGTCCCTAAATCGTGACGGAGCTAAAGAAATTACTTTTCTCATTGGAAACAACGGAGACATGTACAGGAAAAGTCGTGACAAAGACCAAGTTTGTTCAATGAATCTTAAGCCACGCGTAGTTCTTATCAGCTTACGACAGTTTGCAGACAGCTGTTCCTGATAACGTCGTAGTGAATAAATACATTATCCTTTGGTTTTCGCGACATAGGGTTTGGGCTAACTAGCTTTATTTATTGCTAATTTGATGATTCTGCTGTTAACTAAATAGCATTGAATTTTATTGTAAGGTTATGCTTAACATTTTTGTGAAAGCAATAACAATTAAAATTTATTTATTTATCATCATACAATTATCTTTACCGGTTTGTCACCTTATGCGACAATGTATTTAACTTTTATATTTAAGAACTACAGCCAAACAATTCAAAAGTAACAGCTTTCGATCCTTGTTTTTTTTGTTACTAGGTACAATCTCCATGTGTATGCCATAACATGACTATAAAATATCTCATAGAGAGCTCTCACTATGAACCCATCCAGTGTACGGTGGCCGGCACATCAACCTACTCCAATCTGACAAAATAATTTAATAGATTTACAACTTTATTACAACATGATAAGGTTCAAACTCAATTGGGTAATTTTGACAGATTCGGATAGCTTGATGTGCTGGCGACTGTACAACAAAATAAGTGTATGTCTTCAGCTATACTGTTGAGGATCCCTCCGTGCATTGGAAAGTAAGTCAAGTTGTTGTTCTCAGCTTTCATTTGTACATCTTTAACAATCGTTACGGTTAGTCAGGAGCCAGAAAATCTAACACCATTCTTCCCAAGAAGTATCGTAGTACCCAGTAACTGGGTTGTGGAAGTCAGATAGGCAGTCACTCCATGTAAAACGCTGGTAATCAGCAGCATCCAGTTACTGGATATCAACCCCGACATAGGTTGTCTGGAAGATATCGGCATCGCTATCAGCGATAAGACCGCCATTGTGACCATATTTTGCAGTATCGTAAATCATGTGTGTGTTTAAATTATTGGTTGACAATAAAGAGTATTCTATCTATTTAGAATTGGGAAAATTTTGAGCACGTAATGATGCACAAGTAAAACGATGATAGCAGCAAAAGTATAAACTGAAGGGCATTCAACGACCTTCTCAAGATGCAGAATGGATTGATGTTCCATGCAAACAGTGCTTTGTTAATTGATAACAATAATAAAGAAGACATAACGAAAGAAAAGATAAAACTATACGGTTGGTAGTGGTACTCCTTTTTTTCCGAGGTGGAAATCCTAATGGATGTCCTGAGCCCTGGGGCGGGCAAAGGGGTCTGGCAGTCTTACTGACTAAAACCACCCCGTGTTCCTTCGTACACATGCGCCGCGCTGGGGGCTGGAGGAACACATAAGTATTCAACATCGCGGTCCCCGACTAGTGCCGGCCCGCCTCTGCGGGCCCCATTTTTTTTTAAAAGGGGAGAGTGAGGTGTTTGGCATCCCTGTGACTTCTGAGAAGGGTGGTAAATATGTACCAATTTTTTTTCTGTTTATAATACTGGTGCTCATATGGTGATATGTCGAGCAAGATTTTATTTATAGTGATGCCTTTAGTCGCATTAGCGCACTCTAAAGCCTGCAATACATGTTTGCCGAGCGTTGTCGAGTGAAGGCCAATACCAACATGTAGACAGTATATTTGCCTTGTCTTGCTATCGCTTGGTGTCACTTGCCTAGTTGGGCGAGTGGAGGCCAGCGCCAACGTGTATATAGCTCATTTGGTGCAACTTGTCTTCGCTTGCCATTGCTCGTGATCATTTGCCTCACTTCGGATCGGTGTCGGTTTTTGGTCACAAATCAAAGGCGCTCGCCTGCGCTCGGCCAACGTGTGAGCAGCTCTACAGACCCTCTTCTACATTGGCGTTAGACGAACTTGTCGAACGTGTGGACATTATTTTTTGCCTTATACCTATTTGCCGACGCTCGCGTTGGCCTACGCTCGGCCAACATGTATTGCAGGCTTAAGATGTGTAAGCATTGTGGCTAGAATGTGGATTCCAAATTCGAGATAATTATCAGTTTGGAAAAACCTACTATATGTTTTACACCATAAAGCTTAAATTCCATTGCAACAAAAACTTTTCGAAATAGTTTCCCTAACATAACGTTCCCATTGCTGAGACACAGGCCTCCTCTCTATGAGAGGGAATGGGCCGTAATGCACCATGCGGGCCGAGTACGAGTTGGTGGATCTCACATGTTCTAGAACTTTTGGTCCTAACACATGCCGGTTTCTTTCACCACATTTATGTATAACTAGCTTTTGCCCGCGGCTTCGCCCGCGTTGTTTTACACTTTGACAATAATTCTTGTTGCCAAAACTATTCCCATGCCAAATTTCATCTAAAGCTGTTCAGCGGTTTAGGCATGAAAAGGTAACAGACAGACAGACAGAGTTACTTTTGCATTTATAATATTAGTATGGATATTAGTATGTTTTTGATTCCCTATACGAAATCCAACACCTTTTTACATCCTTTAGGGATGATTTCCGGGATAAAAACTAGCCTATGTCTTCCCCAGGTTCCTTAACTATTCCCATACCAATTTTAAAAATCTTAGTAAATATTAGTATGGATAAAAACTGACTGTGAAAACATAAAAAAAACACTGAAAAGAAAAAACAAGTTCTAGTATAGCTTACTTTACCATACTTTACAGTCAGGACCCATCTTGGGTAGAATGATTTGAGTCTAGATTATGTAAGTAATAGCTTTCGACTGTTTTTATTTTAAAAATATAGGTATACGTACCGTGCTCCATCTTCGACCACATCATCACTTACCATCAGGTGAGATGGTGGTAAAACGCGAACCTATTTTCAATTTAAAAAAATGTCGGGAAGTGTGTCTGAATCTTATTCCACCAAGCCCGTCCCATTATCAGACAACAAGATGAACGGCCATGCGCCATCGTTACATGATGAACATTCCACCCTTACGCACAAAACGTTTTAGGAACACATTCATTGTGCATACGGCTAAGGAGTGAAATTCCCTGCCGAGTCTATATTTCCTGATAGCTTTAACCTGGGGACTTAAGTAAAGAGTGAATAGGTTACTTCTAGGGAAACGTGCTCCATCTTCGACCACATCATCACTTACCATCAGGTGTGATGATGCCCAAAGTAATGATAATATCAATAAAAAAATTATGTTGCTATTTTACACTTTTAAGTTAACAGGTGTATATTTCGTATTTTATTTTTAAAATAATGGTCATGATACACTATTTTAGAATCATCATGATGAGCCCTTTAGCATTGCAATATTGGAAAAACTTAAACTAAAGTGTTTCACAATCCAGTCGCCATTTTGTTTTTGTTAACGTCATTTATCTAAAAACACTTGGGTTATCTAGACGTAGGTATCTGACAATATCTTAATTACGTAAATACGTTCAGTGGCTTCGGAAATTGTTTTTTTTAGAAAACTAGTAATGTGGGTTCAATTCACATTACTAACAATCTTGTTAACCCCTCCAACTAAGCTAAATATGCTAGTGTCTGGAGCGGATTCAGGGGATTAGTGTATAGTTAGCAATGATGTGGTCGAAGATGAAGCACGCTTATCTAGAAGTAACCTCTTCACTCTTGACTTAAACACCACCAGCTATCAGGAAACATAGACTTTGGTAGAGAATTCCGCTGTACGCACAATAAAGGATTCCCAAAACGTTTAGTTCGTATGGGTGGGATGTCCACCATGTAAAAATGGCGCATCGTCGTTTGTCTTGGTCCTATGATGGAACGGGCTTGGTGTAATTAGATTATGCAATTCCATCGCACACACCTCGAAGTGTAACATATAGAAATCGATAGACAACTACATAGCACTAAGCTTACCAAAACACTTCTTTCCAGGTAATAAATCGCACAATGGCTGCAGTCATGATCTCCACGACGTCGTTGGCAGTGCTAGCGTTGGTTGGAGAGAGACCTTCCCTTCCGGAGCTGATCTCTTGGTTGGACGTGGAGACTCTCCTGCTGCTCTTCAGCATGATGCTGCTCGTGGCCATTATGGCTGAAACAGGCCTGTTCGACTTCCTCGCTGTATTTACTTTTGAGGTAAGTACGCTTAGAAACCTCAAGATAAAGACCCGGCTGTCCTCAATCTCTTACCAAAGAATCCTTCGTATATTAATTTATTGTAATTCGTGTACTCCAGTCAAATATTGGTTTATTCCACTTAGTTACGTTTATTTCTAATTTACATTTCAAATTTTATTTCACATAAATTACGAAACTAAAAAAATAGAATAAAAAAAAAAACTTTACACATGGTTCCAAACACTTGATTATTCGCAGACGGAAAACTTATTGAAAGATTCCTTAAAACATTATAGGTAACATAACCAAGCGACAGAAAGACTACCACCAAGCACAATTACTCGTACATACACAATTTTCACGCCGAACGGATGTTCGGTTGACGCTCTCACCACAAAATAATTAAAATTAGTTCCATGATGAGACTCCAACCGTTCGACGGGCCTCGGTATTATATGCTGATAACCTTAACTATGTGAGGAGCTGGTATCTGAAATAGGCATAATGCCTGTGTTCTAAATCACCAGGTCCTCCATAGTTAGCCCACCAAACCATTACTTGGTATAAGGTTTATATGATGTGATGAGCCTTATGCCAACTGAATGGCATATTATATATTTTATCAGCTGCATAATTATCTATTGCCCTGATGCGGCACGTGATCGCATATAACGTCAGATAGGAGTAACATTCATTGAAGTTTTATTGTATTCTTATCGCTCCATGTTAATATTTCCTTATTTGTTTTCTCAAAACTCAAATGAGACGAATGTATGGCAAACTATAAAATAAATGCTTGCCTGTCGGTTTTCTACAGATTGTACTTCGGGGAGTGTGCGCAGGAGATCCATGACCTGATACCTCCTTCTCTCTTTCACTACCGGTCTACCAGACGCACGGCTGGGTACCACCCACACTTGGTTGATATACCGTCTTGTCGTACCAAGCGCTTCTCCTCCACATTTATTGTGCGCACTTCCAAGCTGTGGAATTCTCTGGCGGCTTCTGTGTTCCCTTCTACTTATGACATTTCAACCTTTAAAGCAAGAGTAAACGGGCATCTTCTGGGCTCGCTCGTTCCATCGTAGACCTCATCTATCGCTTACCATCAGGCGAGATCGAGGTCAAGAGTGAGCTCATTCTGAATAAAAAATAAAAAAAAATATGCTGGTATTATTTTGTAATTTAGAAAGAAAGAAAAATTATTCCTCTGTTTCTCGGAAGAGCACAAGCACGCTAAGCCGTTGTATTATTGTTAAAAAAAAATTAATATATATTTTTTGTCTTACGTTATTTCTATATAACTATGTCACAATTAGCTCTTGGACTTAAGAGTCAACAAGTTTCTTGCGTCGTCTGTCTTGGGGTTTACCTACTTGCACGTGTGCAGAATTAAACTGTTAAAGTTGATCATCAACTCGGCGATAAGATAGTACCTACGACGGGTAATGCTGCCTATACATTGCTAAAATGTATAGTCAACATTAATCACAATCCCATTCCATCAGCGGACTACAAGACAAACAGCGATGCGCCATCGTTACATGGTGGACATCCCACCCATACGCACAAAACGTTTTGGGAATCCTTTATTGTGCGTACAGCGGAATTCTCTACCAAAGTCTAGCCCGGGAGTCTTTAAGTCAAGAGTAAATAGGTTACTTCTAGGCAAGCGTGCTTCATCTTCGACCACATCATCGCTTAACATCAGGTGAGATAGTGGTCAAACGCAAGCCTAACAACAAAAAAAAAAAATAAAAAAAAAAACAAAACAACACCACCATTGGTTGGCTGATAGAGAATATATTTTTGGGAATATAAATATAATATAAATATTTGGTGGGAAAATCAAGAAATTACTCCTCCCGCCGTGGGTGGAGCGGAAGGGAGTGTCAGACTTCTACTGACTAAAACCCACCCTGCGCCTTCAGTTGCCCTTGCGTTCCGAGGCCGCGGTGTCTCTTTAGAACATTCCCGTAACCCCGTAAAGCAATGGCCCTTTCGGGCCCCGTCAATGCTGCTGACAGCTCTTTGAGGCGCGCGCGGAACACGGCGCGCCGCCGACTCGGGCCTGGTCCATACCGGACGTTGAGCAACCCATCTCACCGTCCGCAGGCCCGCTGGTAGAGAATGCCTACAGTATTATGTCCGCCTTTGTGCATATGTGCATGAAGTGTAAATAAATAATTAAATATGCATGGTGAATGATGTCTTTCGGAAACGACAGTTCCGTTTACTTATCTATGTAATATATTGTTACGAGCTGGGGTTCGGGATAGAAATAATTAACGCCAATTAAACCAAAGTTAACACTTTAATTAATTAAACACAAAACAAAAATTTAACACAATTATTCGCACCACAACAGGTTGTCACTTAACACTTGAATCGCACTGAAATTCACTTGTAAAGCTTCGATTATATCGCGTATTTGCCTCGTAATAAGACTGACTCTCTGCGTCCCTTTGCGATCTATTTATACCCCAGTCTATGAATTCTAGAACATTCTTGTAAAATCGACTCACTGTTTATACTGCCAAGAATATTCCAGAAGCTACTTGAGATACACAGTACTGTTACTCGCCGCTAGATGGCGTTAGTGTCTCGAACATTCTAGATTTCTGTCGAAGTTTCTCGACGTACTTCACTAAGCGACTGGCGTAACAATATATATACTAATATTATGAAGAGGTAATTTTATTTGTAAGTTCGTGTGTAGAAGGTAAATTACGGAACTAA
Organism: Tholera decimalis; assembly: GCA_943138885.2. Classification (NCBI taxonomy): domain Eukaryota; kingdom Metazoa; phylum Arthropoda; class Insecta; order Lepidoptera; family Noctuidae; genus Tholera; species Tholera decimalis. Next base: position 10,915,923 of record OW964576.2, read on the forward strand.
TGATCCAATTCTAAAAAAAAAAACTTTTGTAGTCACGTGCATTATTCGTGAGGCTATAGGCTAAAATATATTATTTATTATTTAAAATTATTTCAAAATCCACGCGGATGTTTCACGGGGATTCTTTAACCCAGAAACCGTCCATATTGAATAACCTACCGGCTGATATAAGCCATGAAACAGGTAAATAACGTTAAAATTTAAAAGAAAATTGCTGAAACATCTAAATATACATATAACTCAAAGGTGACTGACTGACTGACTGACATAGTGATCTATCAACGCACAGCCCAAACCACTGGGCGGATCGGGCTGAAATTTGGCATGCAGGTAGATGTTATGACGTAGGCATCCGCTAAGAAAGGATTTTGCGAAATTCCCCCGGGATTGGGATTTACACGGGAAAAACTTCCCACGCGAACGAAGTCATGAGCAACTGCTAGTTTTATATAAAATGAAGCAAAACCTTTGTACCAAAACGTTTGTACAACTAGATGATATCCCTCAACCAGTTCAAGGGTCACACGTTTAGTGCGATTGCCATTTCTCTTACCTTATGATTAATTAACATGCAATATATGTATTTCAGGTGACAAAAGGCAAGATCTGGCCGCTGATAACATTGCTGAGCGCTATCACAGCGCTACTGTCGACGTTCCTGGACAACGTGACGACTGTGCTGTTAATGACGCCCGTAACTATCAGGTACACCTTTGCCAGACGCTTAGGTTTAACACGTTCGCTGACAGTACGTCGTTAGGCGGGAAATTAAAATAGTGCGTTATGACAGTACGTCGAGGGACGGGCCACTTATTTTTAAGAGTACGTCGTCTCACGATAATTTTCCATATAAGTATTATGAAGAGCAGTATCCACTATCATATTATGAGCAATTTCATATTTCTTACTGCCGTGATACGAGTATTTTGTGGGTAGTTTCATATTGCACGAGTACTACGTTGAATTGTCATTTAGTATGGAAAATTTTACTGTCGTAATATGGTGTCAGGGTAAGTGCTCACTATCAGCGAACGTGTTAACAATACCCACATATGGAATGCAATAAAAGTATTGAGTATTGACATTTATTTCTCATAAAAACATTATGGTTCACTTAAAATCAGTTTATTTATTTTCTCAAGAACGAACACAGTACAATGTCACATGGCACATTACATATAGGCTTACCCTCCGTCGGACAATTTTTACATATGACCTGTATTAATTGAACATGATATTAATACAATCTAAATATATATAACTCAAAGGTAAATTATTAAAGGTAACTGACTGACTGACTGACTGACATAGTGATCTATCAACGCACAGCCCAAACCACTGGACGGATCGGGCTGAAATTTGGCATGCAGGTAGATGTTATGACGTAGGCATTCGCTAAGAAAGGTTAGGAAGGAAAGAAGAAATTTTGCGAAATTCCCACGGGATCGGAATTTACACGGGAAAAACTTTCCACGCGGGCGAAGCCGCTGGCACAAGCTAGTATGAAATAAAACATTAATTAAACAATTAGTAACAACAATAAGAAAAATAAATAGGAATAACAATTATTATGACTAAAGCTAAGCGGTCGGTAGGTTAACGTTCAGTAGAGGATATGTGTAATGAATGTGTGTATGTGTGTGTGTGTATGTGTGTGAGTGCGCGAGAGCGCGTGTTTGTGGGTGGTGTGCATATGAGTATTTTATTGTATTGTTAGTGAATTGTTATGGTAAGGGTTTCAATAAACATTCTGTTGTATCGTAATCAGTACCTTGAAGCAAGAACAAACTTTCCTCTTGCACTCTGCCCGAGTAAGAGGATATATCAACAGTTGTTTTTTAATCTTATTATACAAGTATGGGGCGAGAAAATACTATAGACTGTTCTTAAATCTAGTGGTCGTGCAAACAGCATCGGATCTTCTTTTATTACAAAGATTTTTGTGGTCATAGGAAAGTTCCGAGTGCTTCCTGGTTACTTACTGTTCCTAAGATAAAAAGTTGCCGAACTGTCAGTACCTACCTTACAGCGTTGATATACATAGATCAAAGGTTGGATATCGTATGGGGAGGAAAGAACTTCCTTTTAAAATAGCTCTTTGTGCTCTCTCTAACTTCACAAGGTAGGTACGTTTTAGCAGCACCACCCCAAGAAGTCATGCAATAAGTCAGTACGGATTGGCACAGTGCTAGATAAACCATTTTAATTATTGAAAAGTCAGCAATATGTCGAAGAGATTGAAATATGTAAATAAGTTTACGTATTCTAGGAACTAGGGCCTCGAAAATGAGATAGATAGATAGATATACTTTTTATTATACACCATAACAGAATTAAATAAGGATTTAAAAACTACAATGGGTGTTACAATGGGCGGTCTTATCGCTAAAAGCGATCTTTTACAGACAACCTTTGGATGGATTTGACACAGCAGGAGAAAATAAATACGCGGGTAGTCCATGGTGTACTATTCACTTATCTATCTATATATATATAACTCAAAGGTGACTGACTGACTGACGGACTGACTGACATAGTGATCTATCAACGCACAGCCCAAACCACTGGACAGATCGGGCTGAAATTTGGCATGCAGGTAGATGTTATGACGTAGGCATCCGCTAAGAAAGGATTTTGCGAAATTCCCACGGGATCGGGATTTACACGGGAAAAACTTCCCACGCGGGCGAAGCGGCTGGCACAAGCTAGTATAGAATAAATAAGTAATACTGTTATAAACAGGATAAGCGTTATTAGGGACCTGGGTGTAACGTTTGACTCTAAGTTTCTTTTTGATGCACACATCGATAACGTTGTTAATAAAGCTTCCAAAGCACTTGGTTGTTACTTAGGTTGTCAGCTGATTTTAAAAACGTAAAAACGTATAAAATTCTATATTGTGCTTTTGTCCGTAGCCATTTGGAATACGCCTCCCAAGTGTGGAATCCTAGTTACAATATTTATATTGACAGAAATGAGGGGATTCAAAAGCGCTTCCTACGTTTCTTGCAGTACAAGACTAGGAAATATACTCCCAATTATATAGCGCGATGTAAGAGGTTTCACATCTTACCACTACATGAGCGAAGACGCATTGCGGATATGGTGTACTTATTTAAGATTGCGAATGGTACTGTAGATTGTCCTGAGCTGTTAAGCTGTTTAGGATTAGTTACACATTGCAAAATGTTTCGTAATCCTACCTTGTTACATGTCCCTCATTCCAAGTCAGCGTACAGGCAGAATTCTTATTTAATCCGTGCGAGCGGAAGTTTTAATAAACTATCTGGTGAACATAATTTGGATATATTCAATACCAGTGCTTCTCGACTTAAGCTATTGTTGGTGAAAAGCTTTTTTATGCAAAAGTAATGATTAACGTCTAAATGATTTTCTGTTTGTATGTATTTGTCGATCGTGTTCTATTTACTTCCTAATTTATGTTATAGGTATTTTGTAATTACCTTTCTTTTATTTATTTTTTTCTCTTCTTGTTTTTGTTTTTAGTGTTTATCAGTGGAAACTTGTAAATGGCCTTCAATTGTATATTGCTTATTAACATTGTATAAGTTAGCTGTAAGTTTCCCGAATAGAATAAAATAAAATAAAATAAAATACCCAATACATATATATACATAAAAAGAACAAAGCTGAGATATATAAAAAATAGTAACAAATTAAAGAAAGAGATAGAGATCTTTTAGCATGAAATACAAAGTATTGCTTAATATTTGAATAATAATTATTGAGTAGGGTTCACTCTTGGGATGTTGGAGGAAGGTTGTTATGTTACATGGTTTGAATATACCTCTTTAGTTTATTTTTGAAGATATTGACACTATCGGTCTCTTCAACTTAACAACTTCTGATCAACCTTTACCCAACTATGATGGGGTCCACTTCTAGTCCAACCGGATGCAGCTGAGTAATAGTGTTTTACATGGAACAACTGTCTATCTGACCCTAGTAGTCTGGAGTTTGGAAGTTGGTGGTATGATAACCCCCGTTCCTCGGAAAGCACGTTAAACCGTTGGTCCTGCGCCTGATTCCTCTCCAGTCGTGTCGGATTGCCGTCCCACCCAACTATTAGAATAAAAGAACAGAGAGTTCACCTGTATCTGATCTCTCTGCAGTCGTGTCAAGTTGCCATCCCATCTTACTAAAAGAGCCCAGGAACAGAGAGTCTGTATCTGCGCACATACTTGTGCCAGGCGTCCGTCATTCGCTCAAGGTCACGTTATATGCCTACCGCTTCGCGTATCGCCGTCGGTACATCCGACAGTGGGCTTCCGCACGCCTGCCTGAGCCTTTTTAAATAATTTTGACAATGTCATAATGGATCGACCTAAAAACAATTGATTTTCCTCCGCTTTGCTCCTGTTTCCCTTTTGATTATTTATTTGCGCGAAATTTTATTAAAATTAAAATTATTTACGCGGTTTCGGATATTTTCGACACTAAAATTTAATAATCGGGAATTCAGGGAAGGAAAAATGCATCTATCATTTTATTAAACTGAAACATGAGTGATCAATAAATAAAAAATAATTGTTTTTCTATATTCGTTTTATTACCAATATCATCATAATTATACAACCCTAGGATATTCGCTCGATGACGTGGGTCGCGCGGCGGGCAAAACAATCTCAACTTTCTGTGTGCGTACTTATGGTACATTTCTTCTCGCTGCAAACAGCTGGTATTATTATTATACTCGGAATTTTAATTCGATTCCAGATTTGACAATTTCAGTGTTGCAACGTTATGACAAGTACTAAATAGTGACGTTGCGAAATTATTCGAAATGGAAATGGAATATTTCCGGATCGATTCTTCTCGTTTATAATTTTACTCTAGTAAACTAAGTATATCAGGAAATTAAATATTTCTGAACCGATAATTTAGTTTTGACGATTAATTATAGATCTGAGACTTTTCTTTTATAATTGTGTGTGAAATAAATAAAAAAATGTGAATATGAAGGAACATGACAAATAAAACAGATAGATGTATTATGGTAATAATTTATTTTATAAATTGTCGCCGTCATCGCTATCGCTATCGCTGTCATTTTCTGTAACATCTATACTAATATTATAAAGCGGAAAAGTTTGTTAGTTTGTTTGTTTGTTTGTTTGTTTGTTTGTTTGCTTGAACGCGCTAATCTTCGAAAGTACTGGGTGGATTTGGATGAAATTTGGTATGGAAGTAGCTTGAAGCTTGAGGAAGGTTATAGGCTACTTTTTACCCGACTGCAAAAAAGGAGAGTTATGTTTTTACCGTGATAGAATCCACGGGAGCGAAGCCCCGCGAGAGTACTATTTATTATAAATGTGTCTGTGATATTGTCAATTAACATATCTAGCCTACTCATTTTTTCCTCTTCTTTGACAACATGGGATACGCATTTAGACCATTCGGTAGCCGTAATTTTTTGAATGCCTTTCTGAAATAAATTTCTCACGTCTGTCAATTTGAAGGTTTTATCATTTTGAGCTACATGCCCCTTTACCTGCGCCCATATCAATTCGATAGGGTTTAGCTCGCAATGGTAAGGGGCAGTCTTAAAACCGTGACCCCATGTTGTGCTGCCATTTCGTCTACAGCGTACTTATTAAAAGACTCGTTATGTGGAATCAGTTCTAAAAGCGTAGCTTTAACCATATCTGGTTCGTAATGAATATTTTTATTTAAAAGCCAATCTTGAATGGCAGCTTTTTTCCAGCTCATTTTTGGTGCCGTTTCCAATTTTCGGGAGTGGTAAGGTGCATTATCCATCACCACAATTGAGTTTGGTCTTAATTTTGGTAAGACTCCAGCGAACCACTCCTCAAAACCAACTGCATTCATCTCATCATGGTAATCTTCACAATTTTTCTTGGCTTCAAAAATCATGAGCTTCACCTTCATGAGCTTCCAGGAAGCCTTCTTCACTACCTATATGGCTAATTATGAGACGTTTGCCTTTTCCAGATGGATTTTTTAATCCAGTGGTCAGTCCCTCCAAAAAGCTTGTTGAGATGATGTGACTTTCTTGTCCACCCAAGTTTTTTTTACAGTATGACCTTAAAATAAATATAGTACTTACATGAACATTCAATATTACTATTAAATTTAATGTAAAATGTATATAAATTCATTTTGTGTATAAATGTTAGCCTTACCTACGTTAACCCAAGTTTCATCTTGATAATATATATGTCTCCCTTCTCGTCGAAACTGACATATAGATCGCAAGTAACGCTGGCGCCATGTTATTATATCATTTCGATCAATAAGTGTGCTCTTGCGTGACCGTGCAACAAATTTAAAATTAAGATGCTTCAAAATTTTTCTGAGGGTGTCTTTGGAAATCTTGGGCATTTCTGAATCATCGTTCATCACTTGTAAAATCTAAAATAGTAAATTGTATAATAGCTTGGAATCATTACTTATATATAAAAGATGTAGGTATAAAATAATACTGTCTGACTGATTGACTAACCTTTGCAATGGTTGGAGGTTCATTTCGGTAAAAGAACTGATGAACAATTCTTCGTATTGCAGAGAATGTAAATTCATCAATTTTATCTTTGAAACTTCGCTTTGGTCCAGTTTTTTTAGGAGGAGTTGGCGGCGCACCTTTCTTTACTTCCTTCAAAACGTTACAAACAGAGCGTGAGGTTATTCCCAATATGTCAGCAACTTTGCTCACACATTCATTTTCTTCCACAACTTCAAAGGCCTCCAATTACACAATAAATAATTATTATGAATAATTATGTATTTATTTAAATAAAAATCAATAATTTAGTCTTTAATTGGCACACTGATGGCACACACTGTGGGACATCCAAACATCAAGCGCGCCCGACCGGCGCAACGGCCGGACGGTGACTGGCACTACTGGCAGCGGCGGCGCAGCGCGCGGCATACGAGGCGCGTGGGCCACCGCTGGCCGGCTCGCGGTACATATTTTGGACGTGCTCCCACGACGGCTAGCTACATTCCACTAAACGTGCCTCCGTGCGCAAGTAGTTTTTATTAAGCGAGCGCCCGCTCTGATTCGTCGACTACGTTTTAGAATTGTGTGTAGCCAATCAAATTCATTTTTGGATATTTTGGATTTACGAAATTTGTATATATTAAGGCGTTCCCTAATAAAGATTCATTCGTTACCCATACATCGCTGGTTTCACTCAAATCCTCACAGAAGACCTCATATTTGGTGACCCCGACTACAAGATGGAAAAGTACGACGACGCTGTTGATGATACCTCTGCGAAGACCTGCGAGAAAGAAATTTCTGCGATTGCACTTCAAGCGAAGATTCCACCGTTCTGGCGAGCGCAACCAAGGCTATGGTTTGCCCAATTTGAAGCGGTCATAGCCTTACACAAGATCAGCGAAGAACAGAAATACAATTTAGTGATCCCAGTCTTGGACAGGAAAGATATTGAGCAAGTAAGCGATATCATCTGCAAGCCCCCAGGTTCCGGAAAATACGATGCATTGAAAAAACGGTTATTGTCGGTTTATGAAGAGTCCGAGTCCCGGCAATTCCAAAAGCTGCTAAGTGGTTTAGAGCTCGGAGATCAGAAGCCATCTCAATTGCTACGAGTTATGCGAGACTTGGCTGGAGAAAAAGTACCTGACGACGCGCTGAAAATATTATGGATGGGACATTTACCTGCTCAAGTTCGTGCTGTGTTATCTGTTAATACAGAATCAACGCTCGACCCATTAGCATTGATGGCGGACAAGATGATAGAGCACACAGAAAGTACGATAGCGGAAGTCAGCCAAAGTGCACCTTCTACTAGCAGCGGAAGTGGACAAGACCTGAATTATCAGTTATTATCGAAACAAATAGAAAAGCTCACACTCGAAATTGCTGAATTACGAAGACATACTAGTTACAATCACCGCCGTCCACCATATCGCTCGAACAATTATCGGTCAAGATCTCGTTCACGTTCAAGAAAGATGGGCCCTGGGAAGAAACCGGGAGATGCAGATTGGGAATGCTATTACCACCATCGCTTTGGAGATAAGGCAAAGAAATGTGAGTCTCCATGTTCTCGGAAGCAGTCGGAAAACTGATGACCACATCGACTGTGGCGGACGTCGGTGTTGCGAATACAAATAACCGCCTATGTATAACAGACAGGACCACGAGAGAACGATTTTTAGTCGACACGGGAGCAGATATATCAGTGCTAGCCACACGAAGTAAGCGAACACCGATATCAACGTCGTTCAAACTATTCGCAGCTAATAATACACCGATCAATACTTACGGAGAGAAAACACTACACTTGAACCTAGGACTTCGCCGCAACTATAAGTGGACATTCATTATGGCCGATGTGAAGATGTCTATCCTTGGAGCTGATTTTCTAAAACACCATAGACTGCTTGTGGACCTCCATCGCAAGAAGCTCATAGACAGTGTAACTGAACTCTCAGTAAATACTATGGCGATACGGACTACCCAAGATACAACGCTCTACGTAGTTGAACCAAATCACCGGTACCACACACTATTGCAAGAGTTTGCTGATGTACTGAAGCCTCTAACACCTGCCAAGAAATCTAAGCATAATGTGAGACACCACATCGAGACTGTTGGACCTCCTCTTTTCGCTAGACCGCGACCACTACCACCGCATAAATACAAAGCAGCGAAAGCTGAATTCGAGGCAATGATGGCAAGTGGGATATGCCAACCATCAAAGAGTCCATGGGCCAGCCCGTTACACGTTGTTACCAAGAAGGACGGTAGCCTGCGCGTCTGTGGCGACTACCGCCGACTTAACTCAGTAACGCTGCCGGACCGCTACCCAATACCCAGGATACAGGACTTCACTTACCAACTGAATGGCATGAAGATCTTCTCTAAAGTAGACCTTAAGAAAGCATTCTTCTGGATACCAGTGGCCGACCAAGACATAGAGAAGACAGCTATCACGACACCGTTCGGCCTATTTGAATTTCTTTGTATGCCGTTTGGTCTACGCAACGCACCCCAAACTTTCCAACGCTTCATGCACGAAGTTCTGCGAGGCCTGGACTACTGCTGCTACTGCTTCGTTGACGATCTTCTGGTTTTTTCTGAAACTGAAGAGCAGAATATCGAACATCTACGTCTAGTTCTGAAACGTTTATCTGAATATGGGATCGGAATAAATTTAGGGAAGTGCATCTTTGGCGAGAAGAAATTAAATTTCTTAGGCTATGAAGTCACAGAAAACGGTATCAAGCCCACAGAAGAAAAGATCGAGGCCATTCTTAATTACCCAAAACCAGCAACCATTCAAGAACTACGACGTTTCCTGGGCATGGTAAATTTTTATCACGACTGTTTACCTAAGCAAGCGGAAATCCAGATAGAACTGAACAAACTTCTACACAATAAGAAGAAAAATGACAAAACGCCTATCATCTGGAACCAGGTAACTGAAGACGCCTTCCATAAATGTCGCCAGAGCATATCGGAGGCTGCCCAATTAACACATCCAGTGCAAGGAGCGCCCCTATGCATTATGACCGACGCTTCGTGTCTCAGTGTAGGCGCTGTCCTACAACAGAAAATAGACGACACCTGGAAACCACTCTCATTCTTCTCAAAAAAGCTCAGTGACACACAGGCGAGATACAGCGTATACGATCGCGAGCTCTTAGCGATCTATATGGCTGTTAAGCATTTTAGAAGATTGATAGAAGGGAGCGACGTTGTGATTTATACGGATCATAGGCCCCTCACTTACGCTATGAACAAGTCCACAAGTGCAAGCGATACACCGAAGCGAGAGAGACAACTCCACTTCATATCACAATTTTGTAGCAAGATCGAATACATCCATGGAAAAGATAACGTAGTTGCTGACGCACTTTCACGCATAAGTGCCATAGACTGCCCTACAGTCATAGATTTTATCGACCTGGCTGAGAAACAAGAGAGAGATGAGGAATTAAGCAGACTTCTGAAGCAAGATAACCTCCATTTCATCAAGATATTATTACCTGGAACAAAGAAAGAAATTTACTGTGAAAACTCGACAAAATCTCCACGGCCGTACCTACCACAACATTTTCGTGAAATAGCATTCAACGCATTACACGAACTAAGTCATCCTGGTATACGCACGACAAGAAAGATGGTCACTGACAAATACTTCTGGCCGGGCATGAACAAAGATGTTTCATCGTGGACGCGAGCCTGCATTTCGTGTCAACGCGCCAAAATTCACCGTCATACTGTTACACCACTAGTGCAGTTTCCTGAGTCAAGAAGATTTGAACACATTCACGTGGACATCGTAGGACCTCTCACACCATCAGAAGGTTACCGATATCTAGTAACCATCATCGACCGATGCACCAGATGGCCCGAGGCAGTCCCAGTCAGTGACATCACCGCGGAAACAGTTGCTCGAGTTATATATGAGTCATGGATAACGCGCTTTGGTTGTCCATTACGCATCACTACGGATCAAGGACGGCAATTTGAGTCAACATTATTTCAAAAGCTAATGAACAAACTTGGCATAACAAGAATCCGCACTACTGCTTACCACCCTCAAGCGAACGGACTTGTAGAAAGACTGCACCGTACTCTCAAGACAGCTATCATAGCAAGAGGAAATAATCAACAGTGGGTACAAGACTTACCGACGGCATTGATGGGAATACGCACAGCCATTCATAAAGAAACCAACTATAGCCCCGCTACGATGATATATGGCACGTCATTACGATTACCAGCAGATGTTTTCACACCGATAAAATCTAACAATGAAGACCCGTTATTTATACGAAATTTAACTCAATCAATGGAGTTGCTTAATGAGGTCGTCGCCGCAGGTGCAACGATTAGACAGCGCAAGACCTACGTACCGAAACAGCTATCTACTTGCACGCACGTATTTATACGTATAGATTGTGCGCGGAAGTCACTCACACCGCCATACGAAGGACCGTACGAAGTTATAGAAAAACATGACAAGTATTTCAAGATACAATTACCTACTCGAGAATCAGTGGTGTCATTGGATAGATTAAAGCCCGCTTACATACTACCAGCTGAAGATGAGAAGACAGAAGAGATCCCATATGTTACTCGCTCCGGAAGATCGGTTAAACCTACGAGAAAGGTGCGGTTTTCTTGAAGGGGGGTAACTGTGGGACATCCAAACATCAAGCGCGCCCGACCGGCGCAACGGCCGGACGGTGACTGGCACTACTGGCAGCGGCGGCGCAGCGCGCGGCATACGAGGCGCGTGGGCCACCGCTGGCCGGCTCGCGGTACATATTTTGGACGTGCTCCCACGACGGCTAGCTACATTCCACTAAACGTGCCTCCGTGCGCAAGTAGTTTTTATTAAGCGAGCGCCCGCTCTGATTCGTCGACTACGTTTTAGAATTGTGTGTAGCCAATCAAATTCATTTTTGGATATTTTGGATTTACGAAATTTGTATATATTAAGGCGTTCCCTAATAAAGATTCATTCGTTACCCATACATCGCTGGTTTCACTCAAATCCTCACAGAAGACCTCATACACACACTGATTGTTTATCGATTTTTGTGTTCATCACTACACTATTATATGTGGTATAATTATTTCACAAAATGACAGTAGCTAATGTCAAATCTGGAATAGAATTAAAATTCTGACTTTAGGGTTTTGTAGGCTATTATAGCGTAGGTATTATCGCTTTTGTATGAGAGTGATGTATCTGTTACGAAGTAACTATTTAGTAATCTGTGCTTGTGCACTATAATTTCGCCTGCGCCGCTGTCTACTATACGGTAGGGTTAGCCACCGAAATTAGTGAGAAGGAATATTATAATTATTATTATATACTTTATTGTACACCTCACGATATTTCTATGGATACAAAAAATTAAACTAGTGTACAATGGGCGGTCTTATCGCACAGGGCGGTCTCTTACAGACACCCTTTGGATGGACAAAAATTAAAGGAGACAGATTAAGGGCTGCCAGTGTAAAAACAACGAAAATAATATTAATTGAACATCATAATATAAAATACATACAAACAATACAAAAATCATACACTAATAAATATTACATGTATAATTGAGAAAGAAGGGGAAAAGTTATACGGAGAAGTAATGCTCTTTCACCTTTGTTTTGAACGCTGGTAGCGTTTGAGCACGCCTCACTTCTATGGGTAATGCATTCCACAAACGAGCTGCTTGAATAATGAATGATTTGTCAAAGAAAGAAGTGGAACCATCGTAACCATAGAATAAGCAATATTGTGTAATAGGTGTGGATAAATAATTGGAGTACAATAAAGAATATTCTATCTATAAATTATTTCTAAATAAAGTTTAAAAGGCAAGCTTCATAGACTTCTCAGTAATTAAATATGATTTTGATAAAACCGTTAACAACTTTAAACAAAATATTGATCAGTTATGTTTGATTTCCAGGTTATGTGAAGTGATGGACCTGGACCCCATTCCAGTACTGATGTCAATGGTGCTATTCAGCAACATAGGAGGCACTATGACCCCCGTCGGTGACCCCCCAAACGTCATCATAGCTTCAAACAAGGCTGTCATCCAGGCCGTAAGTATACACTATAAATTTTAATAGTAATCTTCTGTCTTTTTCCACATATGTATATCACTACATGGTATAAAACAAAATCGCCCTCCGTCTCTGTCTGTTTCTAAGCTTTCTTCTTTTAAACCAGGCAACGGATTTTGATGCAGTTTTCACTGTTATTTAGAAAATTAATTAAGTATTTGTATAATAGAAAAAATGCCATATTTTGTGATGAAACCGTGAAAAAAAATATTTTCGAGCGCTTAAATTGCAAGTGCTGTCTAACCTGTATGAGATATGTAAAAATAATGTACTATGGAAATGTACACCTTAAAAAGGCCCACAAAACTTAATACTTCGCAATGGTATAATCTATCTCTTAAAAGAGCACAACACCAAAACGTATAAGTAAGGCATCACGCCAAATTAATTCACCAAACGACATAACCAGTAGGCGTGAATCTCTTAGCATCCTACCCACCAACAAAAATAATAAAGGTACTCAGACTACTAATAGTCGTAATCAAACACCACACGAAGATAAAAGGTTGCAGACTCCTGAATTATCGACCAATCTATTAATACCGAAGCCTGTGAAATCAAAACCTCACGAAAAGAATAAACTGTGTATTTTAAGTAGTAACAAATACAATAGTTCGTTGCCCTTCATAGAGGAAGTTTTCTTCAAATACTTCAAATACTGTCATTACCTAATGCCTAATAGTACCTTAGAATAATTATTAAGCGGCATTGAAGAAAGGTTGAAAGGATTCACTCTAAACGACTACTGCCTTGTTTTTATTGGAGAAAATCATATAATTACAAATGAAAACAACTATATACACATAATAAAGTTTCTAAATGAGTCCTTGCGAAAAGTAATGCACACCAACGTAGTTATTTGTCTTCCTACGTATAAAATGTGATCGCTTATATATAACTTCAAAGTCGAGCTGTTTAATAACCTTCTCTACCTGGACAACCAAAACCATAAGTACGCATACGTCTTCGACAGCAATCGTGACCTAACACATCAGATGTTTTCTTACACTACCTGTAGACTCAATAGACACGGAATCAAATATATATATGACAATATTATGAATAACATACTGATTGACATAGACTTATATTGTCAGACAAGCAGACAGACACAAAATAACAACAGACCAGACTATGACGAGAATTTAACGACTCCCATTGGTGATGCACACAATTCAAGCCTAAACGAAAACCCCAACTTTTTTCATTTATAAGAGTATACATATCCTTCATCAGAATATTGCTGGGCTCCTAAATAAAAGCGATACGCTTACCGTACATTTGGAAGAACTAGAAAATAGCAACAGACGGATCGACACTATATGCATAACCGAACATTTTATGACACCTGAACAAGAAGAACTTCTGAATATACCAAATTACAGTCTAGCTACAAGTTTCTCCAGAGATAATAGAAGAGGTGGCGCGTGCATTTTAATCAGGTTCGGTCACAAGTATAAAGTGGTAAACATAGGTAAATATGCCGTAACTAATGTAATTGAATGTTGCGCGATAGAGTTGACAGAACACAACATTATTATAATATGTATATATAGGGTGCCCCAACCTCATTACATTTTTCGAAAATTTAAATAATATTTTGGATTTACTGTGTTTAAAATTGAATAACAAAAATATTGTCCTATGTGGTGACTTCAATATTAATTTACTGAAAAGGAATAAACCAACTTTAGATTTCGAATATACATTATTAAATTATAATTTAAAATTACAATTTTATCAACCCACTAGGCTAAGCAGTGCGACCTGCTTGGACAATATAGCGCATAATGTAAAAGGCTGTAAAGGAAATTATAGAATTGGGTCTATCAGATCATACTGCTCAAGTTTTGAAATGTCCTGTTCAGAAGACATGTATCTTAAAGCGTTGGAAAATAAAAAGACGGGATTACTGTCAAGAAAATATTGAGAAATTTAGAAATTGCTTAAAAAATGTCAGTTTTTCGGAAATATATACATGTAGCGACGTCAATGAAGCTTACGACCATTTTCTTGATCTTTTCGGATGTTTTTACGATCTTTGTTTTCCCTACAAAATAATAACAAAATCAATTACCAAAAAATCTAAATGGATCACTAACGGGATAAGGAAATGTAGTAAAAGGAAACGGCAATTACTATGGCAATATAGAACAAATCCAACCCCAAATAATAAAAAATTGTTTAAGACATATTCTGCAAGGTTTAAAAGAATTTTATCATCAACACAATCATCACAAAATAACTAATTTATTAAGACGTCCAAAAATAAATCTAAAGCGTCATGGACCGTGATTAATAATTCTAAGACTTATTTTCCTAAAGAACCAATTACAAAAATTCAAACAGAGACACAGACAATCACGAACCCATTGAATATAGCTCAAGCTTTCAACAATTTTTATATAAAACAAGTAACCAAACCAAAAAATAAAACTATACCAGAAATTAACGTGCGCTCAAATACTTCAAAATCTTTATTTATGGAACCTACGATACCTCAAGATATACATAATCATATTAACTCACTTCGGAATACGAATAGTGTTGGTTATGATGGAATATGCACTAAAGTTATCAAAGAAGTGTCTCATTATATAGCTCCACATCTCAGTCACATAATCAATATGAGTATTTCAAGCGGAATTTTCCCAGATAAATTAAAAACGTCAATAATTGTTCCTTTGCATAAAAAAAAATGATCGACAAATTATGTCAAATTATAGGCCCATCGCGTTGATACCTGTCTTTTCAAAAATATTTGAGAAAGTCATTTATAAGTCCTTGTACAATTACCTCGAGAAATCAAACATATTAGTAAATGAACAAAAGGGATTTCGTAAGCAGAAAACAATAAACATGGCTATACATGACTTGCTTCTCCCGATTTTGTCAAATGTAGATAAGAGAAATCCTGTATGTGCTATATACATGGATTTAACTAAGGCTTTTGATTATGTTGATTATCCAATACTAATACATAAACTTGAAAGATATGGTATTAGGGGCAATATACTTGATCTCATACGATCTTACTTAACGGACAGAACACAATTTGTGGAAATCACACAATTATCCACAATTACAAAATCTGAGGAGAAATATCGTTCTGAAAATGCGGTAGTTAAATACGGCGTTCCTCAGGGCAGCGTGCTAGGAGCCCCCCTTTTTTTGCTCTACATAAATGACCTTCCGAGGCAAATAAACCACCCCATGGTACTGTTCGCCGATGATAGCACAGTAATCATTAAGTGTGATGATCCCAATACGTATGAAAATGAAATCAATGAGACACTAAATAGAATTATATCATGGTTTGACAGCAATAATCTAATTATAAACTTAGAAAAGACAAAAATCATGCATTTTTATCAAAGGATCCCAAATACAATTCTTGACATTAACTATCTAGGGACGAAAATTGAATCAACTACCACTACTAAATTTCTTGGAATTAATATAGGTAGACAACAATTTGACTTGGAGAGCCCAGACAGACGAAATATGTAAAAAACTGAATAAATTTGCCTATGTTCTCTTTAAACTATCAAAGATTGTGAGCCTGGAATCATTACTGATAGCCTACCACGGCTATGTTGCATCAACACTCAGATTTGGTGTAATATACTGGGGTAATTCAGTAGATAGAGAAGTCGTATTTAGAGCCCAAAAAAGATGTGTCAGAGCTATGTGTGGTCTTAAAAGCACAGACAGTTGTCAGCCGTTCTTTATTTGCCTAAAAATTCTTACCTTGCCATCGCTGTACATATACGAAGCAAATATATTTGTCAAATCTAACCCTTCACTATACAAAATAGCACCTAAAAGCTACTACAGAAAACTACGAGACAAAAATAAGTCAGAGCTCGAAGTGAATAATGGCAAAACTGCACTAATGAATAAAGTAGGTATCTTTTGCATGGC
Source organism: Tholera decimalis (assembly GCA_943138885.2). Lineage (NCBI taxonomy): Eukaryota > Metazoa > Arthropoda > Insecta > Lepidoptera > Noctuidae > Tholera > Tholera decimalis. The sequence goes on from OW964576.2 coordinate 10,932,451, forward strand.
TCAAAAAATATTTAACAAACTACCTGAAAAGATAAAGACATTAAATCTGGACAATTTTAAAAAAGAATTATTAAGAATTTTGATAAACAAATGCTATTACTCAGTAAAGGAATATTTGGACGATAATTCTATAATTACTGCTTCAGAAAATTGTACATAAACTTAGACGATTTTGATTTATATTTGACATTATAAAATTGATTATAATTTTTTATATTGCTATACATGTTTCTATAAAAATATTGACTTGTTGACTATTAAAATTGTACATCACCTTAGACGACTTTGTATTTTAGACATTATAATTATGACATGTAAAATAATCTATTTGAATTGACTTAACTTAAAATTTATTAATATGCATGTACTAGATTAATACCGTAAAAGTCTGCATAGATACCTTACGTTGACAATGTCAATTAAATCATATTTGTACGCTTCTAGGCAGAACATATACATATATCTGACATTGATTTTGACATTATTATTATTTTAATTTATTTTATATTTAACTTAGAGTTGACAATTTATGTAACTTAACTATTTTTTTTTTTTTTTTAATTTATCTATTTTGCATTGTATACTATTGTCACATCATAATATTATAATTAATGCATAACTTAAATTCATAATAATATATTTGCACGCCATATTTGGCAAACATGATTGAATCTAATTTTTATTATGTTACCTTGCATGCACGTTTTTTTTATTTTTGTATGTATACACATGTTTATGCAAATAAATGAATCTGAATCTGAATCTGAAAAAAAAAAAGGTTGACTCACAGTAACCATTTTTACCGCAAATAAATAATTTAAAATATTATTTTATTCGTAAAAGCTAATTTCTTCTAATAAATATTAATCCTTATCCAAATAAGTATAATTATCAGTTACCTTGACCATTTAATTTAATGTAGATCAATATTGTCTTCTACTCCACCTTTATGATGAGGCACCTGTATGGTCAAATATAGACTGTCTGGTGTCCGACGTTTAGGACTAAGCTCAACAGCCTACAACGGAAAATGGACATTCGTGTCGCACGCGGGTACCGAACAGTGTCCTTTGAGGCGGCAACAATCCTGGCACGCTTTCCATTTCTGGACATCCTGGCGGATATGGATGCAAGGGTATATAACCGGATTCGCACCATGCGCCAGGATGGCAAAAGCGTGCCGGGAGTCTTACTCGCTAGAATGAGGCGGCAGGAACGGTAAGACACACTCGAACAGTGGCGCGAGCGGCTGCTAGGAATTTATTGCTGCAAAACGGCTAGCACAGCCCCGCGTCTTCCTTATAAAATGCGTAACGCGGGCACTGTACTCTGTGCTCGATCTTGAAGAGGCTATCCACTTTCCTACAGAATTTCTCAATTCCTTGCAGCCCTCTGAACTCCCCTCACATAAGCTGGTGTTGAAAGTAGGGTGTCCTACTATTTTATTACGGAATGTAATCCACCCAAACTGTGAATGGGTACACGTTTGCAGGTAAAATCTTAAAATACCTAAATAATGTTTAAACAATACTGCCCGGATGTGGAACTGATGAAGTTGTTCTAATACCTACTAATTTACCGTTTCAATTTAAAAGACTGTAATTTCCAGTGAAACTGTTTTTTTTTTCAATGGCCATGAATACGTCACAGAGTCAAACGTTCAATGTTACAGTTTTTGATCTCACCGTTCAGTGTTTTCACATGGACAACTGTAATGTAACAATGTAGCCCTTTCACGTGTAACTTCGAAGCAAAATCAGTGTGTGCTGTGTAATGAAAAGTCTGCTGTAAACATTGTTTATTAAGACATTTTGTAGTTACTGTCAGTTTAGTCTGATTCAAGATAAAACTTTTATACAAACACATATATTATGTTTATATTTTAAATTAAATGATAGCTAAACGCACTTTTTGTAACGACGTACTATCACTGTCGAAGCAAACAATTTTTCAGAGGACTCCGTGCGAAGCTGGCCGGATCGCTAGTAAACTATAAATAATAATCATCTGTCTTTTTCTACATAACGGGTTTTTCAACAAGAACTTTGTTTTCTAAAACAAAATAAAACAAAGAATTTAGAGGAAAATGAATAAATTTTTTATTGTATTACAAAAAGTTTGGCAATTATGAATGAAAAATGATATCTGGCAAATGTCCACCACGAGCATGCTGACAGATGTTGATTCTTTCATCAAAATTACTGACAAATTAATGACTGAATTGTTGACGTACCCTGACATATGAAAATGTGCTTCGTCTGAAAAATTTATATTTTCAGAAAAAACCAGCAGGTTGTTCCTGAATGAACTGAGCGAATCTACGGCGATTTGAATGGTCGGTCAGCTTCAATTCCTGCACCAGTTGAATCTTGTAAGGCTTCAAAGCCAAATCCTTTCACAGAATTCGCCATGTGGTGCTTTTGGATAACCCCAATTGTTGAGAACGTCGTGAAATTGACAAATTTTGATCTTCCTCAACACTGTGGCTCACGGCGGCGATGCTTTCTGTTGAACGACCCGGTCGAACACGTGTTGATGTTGGCACATTTTGTACCGAGCCTGTCGACTCAAACTTCGTGACCAAATTCTTAATAGCGGTCTCAGAAGGATGATTATGTTGTCCGAAAATATCACGAATTTTACGAAATGAAACTTTAACAGAACGACCATTTTCATAGTGGATTTGAATTATTTTAATGCGATTTTCGAGCGAAATTGAATTCATTGTAACAATTGCCAAAGCACCTACTACGAATACTGCCAAAAACTAAATGTCAAAACTATCACGTTCTTTGTGTTGCCCCAATTGAAAAACAAAGTTCTTGTTGAAATACCCTGTAGATATATGTATGTGAAGTAAATAATTAATATTACTAGCAATCTTGTTAACCCCTCCAACTAAGTACATACTATGCAATTGGCAATAGTGTAATGGGTGGGGTTAGGACCCGCGACTCCTCGATCACAAGTTCGACACCTTAGCCTTAGGCTAAGGACGCCTATATATAGTTTCAATCGCCATTAGCTTTATTTTAATTTAGCGTATACCTTCTGTTTCCAGGGTATCAACTTCACGAATTTCACGCTGCACATGGCGTTTGGGATTCTCATGGTGTGTGTACAGACGTACTTTCAGTTCCGTTTTATCTATAGGGATACTGAAAAACTGAGGCTCAACGTACCCCGGGACATACAAGGTAAAAAACTACTTTGCATCTACATCCCCACATAATACTAATCTCACTAACAGTATATTAAATATCATAATTATAAATTATTAAGTGACTCCTGACCTGACCACTAGATTAGAGCACAGCAGAGCACTTGAAATGTCAAGTAACCTAACTCGTGGAGACCTGATGTCCTGAAATACAGGTCCATTGCCTAATTTAGGTGCCAGTCTCTGAAATGGGTCCCTTATAATTGCAAAAGTGTACATACATATATTGTCACGAGGGAATAAATATTACGATTATACAATTTTTGTTTCATATATAAAAAACAATAGCTGATCTTTAGTTTCGTCAAGAATGCGTCGAATTTAATAATTCTTACGTCAATCGCTTAGTCTTAACCTTGCGAGTGTCACAAAACATGCATGCAGGCATGACAGTTTGATGTCGCAATTGAACTTATTATGGGTCTATCAACTTTTTTTTGTACATGTGATTCAAAAACTAAAAATGATTAAGAATTCTAATTTCACTGTGATTTTTGCATAGGGTAGTAGCTAACACAACCTAGTTTACAAACAAAACCCGTGGCGCAACCAACAACGTATGAAACATCTTACATCTCCTGGGTAACCAATGATTAGATGATAATTATGTGAATGAAAATGCAATTTTTAAATTTATTTTTTAATGTAATCAATACAATGTAGTAGTAGCTACTTTACGCAAACAAAAATTCGGGTAAAGCTAGAATACTTTTTATAAAAAAGTCATGAACATGGTCTCTTGGGTAACCAAAACGAAAAAAAAAACTTAAGTATTTTGTACTCAGTGTTATTTATATAGATAACTTTATGTTAAACGTAATATAATCAAATTAATTTAGCTAACCGTAAAAAAAAACTTATAGGTAACTTAGGGGTAAGGGGACACCTATGATTTGAATGGGAACGTGTGATTATACTTCCGCTGAGTAACCAATTATTTTTGTTTAAATGTATACGTAAACTTTATCAATAAATATTTTAGTATCGTGGATTTATCTTGTAGTTATCAAAACAAATGTAAAATTATCTAATTATTTAAAAGTTTTCGAATAAAGATAATAAGTTCACTCGGGACAGATGTTGGACAAACAAAAGTTGATTGACCCTTATAATTATAAAATGGGATGGGTTGGGATGGGCCCCGCCCACACATCACTTTTTTATTAATACCTTTTTTGTATTATATTCCCTTTCACACAAGAAGTTTAAAAGGTCAGAAAGACTACGTCTATTGGGTCAGCTAGTCTATTTAAATAAAAATCGATTGCTGTTCGTTAGTCTCGCTAAAAGTCGAGAATGGCCGGACCGAGTTGTCTAATATAAAATAATAAAATAAATAAGAAATAAAATAATAGGTTGGTATAAAATACTTGTGGAAGTCCAGGGAAAGTTTTAATTTAGTTTCAGGGAAATGTTGTCTGTAAAAGATCGTGTTTAGCGATAAGACCCCCTATCGTAGACAGATAGATTTATTTGTTACAGTATTGTTATAAAGTCGTTACCCATGATATCTTGTTCATAATATTGTGCTATTTACAGCGTACAAATATTTAAAAAATAGATATAATCGTGTCAAAATGAAACCATACAATGTTAAGGAAAACGTTAACTACTACTATCAAATACAATGCCAAAGGTTATTATTACAATGTGACCTTTTGTAGTTGTTTTGTCCTGATTTATTTCTGTTATGGTGTATAATAAAGAGTGTATCTGTTACTGTAAAACCCCGAACCACGGTAAATCCTAAGATTTTCTGGTAAAACCTAAGATTTACCAACTCTTAATGTTAAAAGTCCGAATAGTTCTGTAACTATCGTTCAATTCGAACTTTTACCACCATTCACTTGGCAAATTTTAGGATTTACCTATACGGTATATGCACGGTATATGTTGAGGAAAATTTGTCATAAAGTGTTCAGCGCATCGTCTTGTACTCATGGGCAGTCTACAATCCCCCGCCACCCGTACGGGTACTTCCCGCTGGTTAATAGCCTGTGGTTAACACTTAACAACTGGGAAGCTCCTAACTTAACAGCTAGTGTTTTTGGTACAGGTCTTTCACAATTTATTTTTTTCAATTCTGTGTCATGTAGAAATCATTATTAATTTGGTGCTTAAGTCTTAATTAAAGCACTTTCAAGAACCGTTATATTTTTTACTTCTTTTTACTTTTCTTTAACCTGACTCCTGAACTATACGCGAGACGAGGGTATTAACAATTGGGAAAAAATGTCGCGTTCGTCAACACTGTTAACCAGTAGAAAGCATCATTCCCAGTAGTTAATAGTGTTAACCACGGGGTATTAAACAGCGGGAAGTACCCACCCATACCACCACCGCGCCTCAGCTCCGCTTACCTCAGTCGATCGTTTGAATACGCACGCTAGTTTGATTTCTGTCTATGTTTTCGATGACTTGAAAGTATTTCAAGCGTCAATAGCCTAATTGGATAAGGTTTCGGACTTGTGATCGAGAGGTCACGAGTTCGAAACCCACCCATTACACTATTGCTGTGAACCCACTCCAGACACAAGCATATTTAACTTAATTGGAGGGGTTAACAAGATTGCTAGTAATGTGAATTCTAACCACATTTAACCCTTTGACGACCACGGGGACACCCATGTCCCAAACAAAAAAAATCAAATAATTCAATAACTTAACTACTTTCTGAATATACTTTTTCATTCTATTATCATAGCAACAAAATATTCCAACTGTCAGTCCTTGCTTATGATAATTGGAAATTGATAGTTTGTTTCGCGTGGATTTCTTATATTTTGAAAAAGTATTTTTAAGTATAAAAGTTGTTCTAAAAATATTATATTGTGAAATATTTACTGGCTGGTAAGTACTCTTTTATTTTGTATACTAATAAAACCTAAATTCATATTGTACGCTTTGATCTGTGATTATAAACATAGAGGGACACCGGTGTCCCTATGGCCCATGAGGGTATTTTTCTGTTTCAATATTGCGGTTGTGATTTTTTTTACTATTGCCCACATCTTTTATTTTAATGTGTGCAGATAATGTTTTGTAGAAGACGTACGGTTTCCGAACTCAGGGAAATTGAAATCCAACAGATTTTGATGAGTTATAACAGTGACTCTGTAGAAAATTTATTGCTCAACGAAGATGTAAGGCTATTCACACATGATGATGACCAAGGTGTATTTGATGTTGAGATTGAAGTTACAAAACTTTAACTTTATGAATCCAGGAGATCATCACTCGAGCCTTCAACTTCTGCGGTTGAACATGTCAACGAACCACTTAGCGACCATCAACCAGTTTTCAAGTGGACCCAGGGAACATACGCTCTGAATGTATTTGGAAATGTTGAATATGAATTCGGAAAGGTGCAAATCTGTCAAGATTTGGATAACAATAAGTTGACTCCTTTTGAGATATTCCTTTCATCAACAAAATTTGACATTTTAGTGCAATTCAAAGTATCAGAATCCGTGCGATACGCTCACCAGAACGGATGAGAATTCCATGTTGAAATGCAAGAATTTCTTGGTATAAACTTAGTAATAGGTTATCATATTTTGCCATCGTTGAGAGACTGGGCAACGGAACCTGACATGGCAGTACCTTTCATAGTAAATGTTATGCCAAGAGCTCGTTTTGAAGAAATATGCAGGAATCTACAATTTTTGCAATAACGTAGAAGTACGAGACCCTATTAGACCTGATTTTGACCGAGCCTATAAAATTAGACCTGTCATTGAAAATCTGAATAAATAATTCCAAAGTGCCCTCAACAACACTAAAGAACAATCAAGAGACGAACATATTAGAAGAATAATAATACTTGTGGTTCATGTGAAGTTCACTTCTGCTACACCAAGGACTGAATTTTTTTCGCTGATTACCATAGTCACTAAAATATAACTTGTGAATTAAAATATTATATTCATAATTAAATACATATAATAATAAATATGTTGTTTGTTTTTGTAAAAATCGTAAATTATGAATAAATGTAAAACACGTAAAGATAAGCTAAATAAGCAAAAAGTCAGCCCTTGACTTCCAGAGAGACAAATATGTCCCAAAAAAAAAACAGAAAAGCCACTAACATTTTTTTTATTTTTATTTAAAGAATGTTTATTAGATGCCCAATAAATCATCCTAAATAGTCAGAATGATTATTTTACCTCCTATAATCTTATGGTCCTGAAAGGGTTAAAAAAAAGAGATTCATAATAATATGTATTACGAATCATTTTTTTTATGTATGTGTACAACAAAGATTTTATGAAATAATGGAAGAACTTGTGGCAAACAAGAGAGTCAATAACTTTTATCTCGATAAGAACAAATACGCAAACTATTGACTACAGATTTGAATAAAAAGTATTTGCGGCGGTGAAGGAAGAGAATGGAGAGCTCAAGTATTATGTTTGTTACGATTACTTATTTAACATTCTCAGAGAAACAAATGTTGCTGTTGGACACAATGGAACGACAAGGATGCTTTAAGAATGTAACCGCTGTACAAAAACAACAGTTGAGGCTATAATTACATATTTGAGCTATGCCAACCTTGACAAAAAAAAAAAACAGGAATCTTTGAAAACAGGCATCGTCATCAACCCTTTATAATATACTTAATAGTTAATAATTATGCCTTTTTCCATAGTTTTCTGTTTTTATTTGACAGTTTTCTCAACATATACGTAGATATAGATTTGCCAAGTGAATGGTGGTGAAAGTTCGAATTGAACGATAATCATAGAACTATTCGGACTTTTACCATTAAGAGTTGGTAAATCTTAGGATTTACCGTAGTTCGGGGTTTTACAGTAACATATCTTTCTCATAATTTCATACTTTCAGATCTTCGACATCAGATTTCAATATGGCGTCGAGCAGCCGACTCCCTCCCTCATCTGAGCAGAGACGAGCAGGTCGTCAGAGACCGGCTAGAGAGGAAGGTTCGGAAGCTGTCCATCAAACTCGAAGCATTGGTAAAGGAGACGAAGATCAGAGCGTGTCCCAAGGACTGCTTCGAGACTATGCTTGCTGATATGAAGGATAAGGTAATCATACTGATATATCTCAGTTCTGTTCAGTTCAGTTCAGCTCAACCATACGCACGAAACGTTTTGGGAATACTTTCATTGTGCGTACGGCTAAGGAGTGGAATTCCCTGCCGGAGTCTGTGTTTCCTGATAGTTATAACCTGGGAGTCTTTAAGTCAAGAGTGAATAGGTTACTTCTAGGTAAACGTGTTTCATCTTCGACCACATCATCGCTTAACATCAGGTGAGATTATGGTCAAACGCAAGCCTATCAACTATAAAAAAAAGTTACCAATAAGATAAATTTGCTTCTGTACATAAGCCGGCTTCTGTATTCCCTTCCGAATATGACCCATCTGCTTTTAAAGCAAGAGTGAACAGGCGCTTTCTAGGCTTACTTGTTCCATCGTAAACCTTAACTTTCGCTTACAATCAGACGTGATCGAGGTAAATCAGACGTGATCGAGGTAAATCAGACGTGATCGAGGTCAAGAGTGGGCTAATAAAATAAAATAAAAAATACAATATTCTTGGTAGGTACATAGAAAAACAGTAGTTTGTACAACAATGTCATATTGGTGTGAATACGAGGCTGACACTGAAATTTCTTAGAAAATCAAAAACTACACAAACAAGAAGGTTATTAGTTATATTATATCTTTTCAAAATAGTGTCCATGTACTTCAATATATCGCTGCATCCGATGGAACCACTGAGAAAAGCTCTTTACCCACTCGGGTACCTTAAGCGGACCCTTAAGCTTTGGTTTCCTAGGAAAGCGGTGCCGTCATATAGCAGCCGTAATATTACGGACGCAAAAAGGCGGCCGTCTTTACGGTGACGACATGTGGAAAGTTCCACGGCCGTTTTAACACACTGCTTCATCACTATCAATGAAACGTTCACGAAACCATCTGACACCGACGAGAAGGCCGTCATGCAAATGGCGGCACCGCTTTTTGACGTTACGGTGTCAGTTACCGCTCTCTAGGAAACCTCGCCATTTTGTTTACATAGACAACGATCTAGTGACGTCATTCACCGTTGTATTACGGCCGCTATATGACGGCACCGCTATCCTAGGAAACCAAAGCTTTAGGGGTCTCTTCGATGGCATTTTGAAACACAGCCACTGCTTCCTCGCCATTCATAAAACGTTTTCCTCGAAGATTTTCTTTTATTTTCGGAAATAAATAAAAATCGCAAGGTGCGAGGTCGGGGCTATAGGGCGGGTGACACAGTAATTCCACGTCTGACGTCACCAAGTAGTCGATTGTTTTCCCATGCTATGATCTCTCTTCACTTTAGTTGGCAACTCCTCGTAAGGAAATACCCAGACAGCAGACTGTCTCTTAGTTTCGGGGTCATAATAATAAATCCAACTTTCGTCACCCGTAAGTATGTCGAACACAGCATTTGAGTCACTTCCGTTAAATCTTCGAACCATTTCACGACACCAATCAGCACGACAGAGTTTTTGGGCCTCTATCAAATTATGAGATATCTACTCGGCCCAAAGCTTCCTGATCGCTAAATGTTCATGGATGGATTTTGTACACTTGACTCATAGCGATGCCTAAGCTTGTCCGAATCTGTTGATATGTCACTCTTTTGTCAGTCTCTATCATACGCCGCACAACACTGATGTAATCTTCAGTCGTCGTCGTAGAAGGCCGTCCCTCACGCAGATCATCGGTGAGATTAGTGCGACCACATTTAAACTCATTAAACCAGTTGTAAACAGTGGAACGAGATGGACCTTTATCGTGAAAGGCCAATCGAAGTCTATCATAACTTTCTTGTTGACTTAAATGACAAAGAAAGTCATAAGAAATCATTGTACGAAAAATTTCTCGCGTTAAATTCATGCTGACGTGACACAGACAATTTTCAATTTGCTGCCAAATCGTAAACAAATGCATCGCATCTCGCAGGTCAACCTCAGAGGTTGTCGGCTGCTTAACCGGGCTTGCCTGTGGTTGCCTTAATTAATTAAATCCTCCAGCCAGGGCTTATTATAAAACTAGGCGACTACAACTAAGGGCTCCCCGTGTGGGGTACGGACCTCAGCTTAGGACGTCGTTGGAGGAGGGCAGCTAGGGACAGGCTGGATCATATCAGTATTATTATTAATAAGGGAATTTAAAGCTATCGTCGCGGGCTGGCTCTGGCAAGGGTCGGGGCGGACAATTACGGGGACGTCGCGACGGGCCTCAGCGGCGAGAACGGAAGGACGGTCGGTTTTTGTTTTCGTACACTGTGCTGGTTTCTCTATGGCTCTCTTGGAGCAGGGTGATTGCGTCATCGGGAGTAACTAGGGTATGCCTTGGTCGACGAATCTTAGAGATGCGCGAGGGTTCGTATCGGGCGGCCGATGCGATAAGGAGATTTCTATGTTGGATTGCAGTTTCAAAGAAACACTTGGAGACGCGTTTCATGAACTGCTGGATGGTGGGTATCTTGAGGTCTACGGTTTTGGAGGGTTTGCACCTTGTGGAGGAGGTGGGGCTTTGCGTGTGCGAAAACAATGCAGGCGTAGGTCATGATGGGACGGATGACCGCGGTGAAAATACACAGCTTGCACCTGAGTGATAATTTGCTGCGGGCGCCAAGGATGAAGTAAAGCCTACCTAGAGCGAGAGCGGCGCGCGAACGTGCCTGCCTTATGTGCTCAGCGAAGGAGAGGTGTCTATCAAGGACAACGCCTAAGTATTTGGCCATTGTTTTTGCGAAGGGATCGGCTTGCCGTACATGGTAATCGGACGGGGGAAGGGTGGGTTTATCCGCGGTTTGGAAAAGAGGACCGCCTGGCTTTTGTCTGGTTTGACTTCGATTCTCCACTTCCGGAACCATTTGCCCATAGTGTTTGCGGAAGCTCGGAGAGTGCAAGCGATGGCATCAGGTTTCTGACCAATATAATAGATAGCCGTATCGTCGGCGACTAGGGCTAGCTGGGTATTTTTATGTTTGGGAATATCGCTAGTGAACAGCGTAAAAACGAGGGGAGATAGTACGAAGCCGTGAGGAACTCCTGCGCGAATAGGATGGGGGAAGGAAAGCTCCCCCTCAATTCTATAGCGGAAGGTGCGAATCAATAAAAAGTTCCGTAAGATGAGCACAAGACGGTTAGGCACGGGTGTGATACGTGATTTCGAAAATGAAGCACCAAAGAACACGTCCCCGTGGGGAATATGAGGGGATATAGGTAATATGAGTTCTTTTATCGTTTAAAATAGCAAAGATTTTAAATTAATAAAGACATTTTACGAAGACTTTTCGAGATTTATTTATTCGATATTGCATGGCTACGGTGTTCAGCTTTTCTTGGTTGCACACAACCGAGAAAAACTGAACACCGTACGTTCGTTGTAAAGTGATTCGAGTAGGTGAAATTAGAGATTTAGTTATTCGAGATCCCATGGCTACGGCACTAGGTTTTTCGTGCTAGCTTGCATTCGTTGTTAAGTGTTTTGTATTCGTGAACTAACGGGGACGTGTTCTTCGGTGCTTCATTTTCGAAATTATGTATCACACCCGTTAGGCACGCCGAGTTGGTATAGCTTATAGATTAAGCCATTGTGCCAGACTTAGTCGAACGCTTTCGCTATGTCGAAGAATAAGGCTCCCATCATCGCGCCCCGTTGGAGGCCGGCGCTGAGGTGTTCTACGATGCGGTGGACTTACTGGATGCATGAGTGCTCAGTTTTAAATCCAAACTGTTCATTGGGTATTAGGCTTTTTGTTTCAGCTATTTTTTTTTTTTGATAGGGCCACTCGTAGTTCAGCTCACTAAGGCTGTTTTTTTTTATTGATAACAGGTTCGCGTTTGACCACCATCTCATTGATGGTAAGTGACGATGTGGTCGACGAATGGAGCACGCAAGATCCGGATACTACTTAACCGGACGATCCTATGAAAAAATCAAAAACATCCTGTAAATCATATGAGAGCCATGTAGGTTAATGTCTGTGGTGCCCTTTAGAGGTCAGAATCACACAGATTTGAGCAGGCCCGTCCAAGCAGTGCAAGCATTTGTCAAATATCGCGTAGCTCAATATTAGTGTGCGTCTTTACCATTTGATGCTTGTATGTGGTTGTAACTCGTTAACGTCACGACACTTCACACCTCGTATGATAAATGTCACTATAGTTGGTTCACGTTAAGAAAATAGTGACGTAATCAATGCAACTGCAGGGTAAAGGTGTTTTCACAATGGAGTAAAAATTCAAAATTAAATGTGTTTCAAAAGATTAAGTTTAATGGAAAAAATTAAATGAATTGTCTAAAATTAGTAACATTTTTTAAACACTGTCACTAGAATCTTCATTTGAATTTATTATGAAAGAATTTTGTTCTGCGTTCTCTATGACGTCATCCAAATTTCACATAAAATTTTGTTCTTGTATTACGTTATTTTTTGTGGGCCTACACCAATTCAATAGGATTGAATTTAATTAAATTATTTAATTTAGGTAGGTAACGCATAAAAGGCAACCGTTTCGCCAAAAGATCTCCAGTCAACTGGTCACTGTGAACTTAGCTTTCTAATTTGTTGCGACTTGATTGGTCGAGAGGCGCGGACAACCATGACGTCACTATTTTCTTAACGTGAACCAACTATCTCTCTCTAACTCTACAGGTACTGTACATACGTACGTTTTGTGCGTATGGGTGGGATGTTTGTCTTGTAGTCCGATGATGAAATAAGCTTGCTGGAATTAGGTGTGCAATTCCATGGCACACTCCCCGAAATGAAACAGATAGAAAATAAAAAAGTAAACAATAAAGCTATTTTATCATTATCATTTGAAAACAAAACGGGATTTTACCATGTCTGTCTTCATTGTTTCTAGTTTCCGATATTTTGGCCAAAAACAATAATATCGTAAACTCGAAACAATGTAGACACATGGTAAATATCCCATTTTGCATAAAACCTAATATTTTATTATTAACTTCTTCAACTTTGTTCCCATTTCAGTACAAAATTCGAGACAAGGTGTTGCTGATCAAGTGTACCGTAGCCATCACATTCGTCGTCCTCGTGTTCTTCCTACACTCCATTCCTGAGTTCAGTAAGTGATTTTTAAGCATCTGAAATAGTTGGTTCAACTAATCTAATCATCACGAATATTTGGTTAAAGATTTTTCTGTTTGTATGTACCAAACACTTAGGCTTCGAAACAATTTTTAACAACGTTTTCACCACTAGACAGGAACATTATCAGAATGAAACATAGGCTATTATTTATTTAAAAAAGAAACAGATTAATGACATTAAGAAAATTGCAATCCAAAGTAGCAAAATTTTTGCCTATTTACTATTTTTATAGCATTATTAAACAGAATTTATCATTATTTGGCGTGCGTTGAAAAAACTATTAATGACACATAAAAAATATATTGTTAGGAACGAAGGAATAACGACTTTTTAGAACCTATAAAAGCAGCGCGCGCGCCAATACTCGGTCACATTCTGCTCCGACGCTCGCCCGCGACAGTCGTGCCGCTCCGCGCTCTCGATCGTTCCGTGCCTGAGTCATCGCTCCGTTCGTCACGCCCGCCGTGACGTCACTCGTAGTCGCCGACTACGACGCCTGGTCCGGATCCGCCTTTTTCGAGGCGGTGAAGGATATCGTGCTTCTCTAACAGAGATTGTCAAAACAATTTGGTTTGGCCCCTTCAGGGTAAAACCACAGTTTCGTGGTCCTTGGTTGGAAACCTCACGGTGTCAACAATACCAAGGGGGTGCTGACCCGACGCACCCGCTGATCCCCTTCAGGGTGAAGCAGTCAATTGGAGTCGAGTGCTAGGTTTTGGCCTTGGGGGATCTCCTAGTCAAACCTAGTTACTGAGTTCTCTTCACAGCATACACACCTAGTGTCGGTTGGGTGTATCTACCCCTTCGCACTAGACCCAATAGGGCCCGGTACGCACATTGAGATTGGCGACCGGATTACAAGCTTAGGGCACACCATTAGGCACACACCTCCCTGCTATCCCCGCAGGGAGCGAACTCACCTCCGGGTCATTCCCGCCCGGAGGGTTAGGCAAATAGGGCCCCTCAGGCCACATCAGACGGCAACACAGCTACCGAGTTTGTCTGGGTTTCTCTTCTCGGTAGCGAAGTGTTAGGAGAAACTCCGGGGCAGGGCTCTTTGGGGACCGTCTGCTCGGGGAGCTCACGTTTGACGTGTCTCCTCGAGGCGCTTATGTTAGGGTTAGGAGATTAGGATGCCCACCTCTGTCGCCTCCAATATGGAGGACAGGATTGAGGATCTCGTGTCCAAAGTCGAATCCCTATCGGCTCGGTTAAATCTAACAACCGATTTATTAGGAAAGATCCTATTTGAAAACCCCGCCCTACAAAGGGAGTATAAAGATGAAATTGTAAAATTACCCCCCGCGGTGTTTCCCGCCCCACAGCCAGATTTAGGTCCCACCCCCGCGCCCAACGCAGATAGGTCCCCCTCCCCCCCAGACGTCGAAATGGACTCTGAGGAGGAGGAACAAGAAAAAGAGGGCTCGGAAGGCGAGCGCTCGGAGCGCGCAGAGAGCATACACTCTGAGCGCTCGGAGCGAGCGGAGTCCGAGCACTCCTCCTCCGATCAAACCTCTTCCTCCGACGAGTTTATCCTCGTCGAGGGAAAGAGGAAGAAGAGGTCGCAGGCCTCGTCCTCCACCCAGGCCCCTAAGGCCAAGAAACCCTCCCCTCCCGAGCCAGCACGCTTAGTGCAGAGCCAGCCCTCCACTTCCTCGGCCACTAGGCCCAGCCCTACTCAAACCCCAGTCGTCAGCGCCTCAGTGCGCAAGACCATCCCTCCCCCACCCATCTTCATACATGATAAGGGGGCTTGGACAAACGTGTCCAAAGCGTGTGGCGAGCAACGCATCGCCTACACGAATGCCCGCGCCGTTCAGAACGGCATAAAAGTAGGGTTAGCGACAGCTAACGACCACCGCGCGCTTTCGAAGCTACTCAAGGCTCGAAATATCCCCCACCACACTTATACGCTCCACGAGAGCAAGCCCGTTCGGGTGGTCCTCTGCCGGATCCCCAGTGAGATCCCCACCACCGAGATCGTCTGCGACTTAGAGTCACAGAACATCCCGGTGATTGAGGTGCACCGTATGCACGGCAGAGGTGGCAGGGCGTCTAACAACGTCCTCGTCATCTGCCACCCCGTCTCCGAAGGTCCCCACCCCATCTTTGCGCTGAAGACTGTATGCAGTCTTTCAGGAATCCTAATTGAGAAGCCACACAAGAGTGGCACGGTAGGCCAATGCCACCGTTGCCAGTTGTATGGGCACGCGCAACGGAATTGCTTCGGCAAACCCCGGTGCGTAAAGTGCCTGGGCGATCACGGCACCGCGGAGTGCAGTCGCCCAAAAGATAGGTCCCAGTGCCCAGACCCGCCCAGCTGCGTGCTGTGCGGGCAATCCGGCCACCCCGCCAACTACCGAGGCTGTCCGAAAGCCCCGAAAACCTCCGCCCCTAAACTGGCAACGCGCGCTAGCGCACGCCAGGGACGAGAGTGTCCTACACTCTCGTCTGAGCTCCCCCAGACCCTCAGTCCCCAGCGTCCAACTCCTTGGACGGCGGCGAATCACGCCCAAAACTTCCCGGCACTAAGGCCGAAAGTCCCTGGGCTGATGGATCAACCCATCATGCCCTCCGCTCCGGTTGTTGTGGCTTCTCAGCCCCCACCTCCTCCCCAGTCACTCCCTCGCTCGGTAGAGCCGGAACTCGATGCGTTCCTCATCCTTGGAAATACCTTCAGTTTCTTCCAGTCCGCCCGCGCCATCCAAATGGCAAAGGAGGTCGTGGCCTGCACTAGCATCAACTCCCTGATTCGGGTATACCATCAGTATCCCGATGTCAAAAGTCATTTTGATAACCTTTTTAAACAGCCATAATGTATAACACGGCTAGTAAGAGACTAAAGCCCCGATCCCTAAAGCTAGGTTACTTCAATGCCAATGGCATCACTAATCAACGGGACGAGATCGCGACTTTCCTTCGCGATCATAGTCTCGACATCCTTCTGGTCCAAGAGACCTTCCTCAAACCCCACCTTAGGGATCCCAAGGTAGCCAACTACCGGCTAGTTAGGAACGATAGGACTAGATGCCACAGAGGTGGCACTCTAATATATTATAAGAACTCCCTGCACTGCATCCCTATGGATCCGCCGCCCCTTGCCCACTTAGAGGTATCCGTTTGCCGGCTAGGCATGACGGGCCATCCCTCTATCACAATAGTATCCGCGTATCTCCCACCGCACAGCGACGTAGATTCAAATTCTTCGATAAACGCCTCACTACGAAGCGACCTTACAGCCCTTCTTGACATGAGTGACTCCGTCCTTATAGCGGGGGATCTCAATGCCAAACATCCCGCATGGTGTAGTCGTATTACCAACCCCCGTGGGAAGGTACTATACGACCTTTGCACACCTCTCCACATAGATATCATAGGTCCTATGCGGCCTACTCATTATCCGTTCGAGCCATCCCACTTGCCCGACGTACTCGACATTGCCCTCCTGAAGAATGTGAACTTACGTTTGCACTCTTTAGAGACGGTAGACGAACTTGACTCTGACCATAGACCGGTGATCTTGGAGTTAACTCCGAGATCGGGTCCCTATGACCCTAACCGCCCCCCTCCCACACAGGTGATCACTGACTGGAGGAAAGTAGGCGAATTGCTGAAATCCAACACGTCTCCTCACCTGGACAAGATCCCCGACCACATCCAGTCCGCCGCCGACACGACGGCTGCGATCGACTCACTCACGGAGCACGTACAATCTGTCTTGAACGACTGTTCAAAGGAGATTCCGGTGTCAGAGCACTGGCGCCGGAAACTCCCGGACGATGTACGGGCCCTGCTGACTGAGAAGAACGCAGCAGTCCGTGCCTACAGATCTTTCCCCTGCCAGAATAACAAAACTTTCATGCGGTACTTACAGCGCAAAGTAAGTAACAGCATCAGAGAGTGGCGTGAAGCCGGCTGGGACAAGACCCTGAGCGAACTGGAACCCACCCACCATGCCTTCTGGCAACTTCAGCGGAATATGCGCGCCACTGAGGTTGCCTCAATGCCTCCCCTTATCCGCCCGGACAAAAGCATTGCCTTCGACGACGAAGACAAAGCCGAATGCCTAGCCGACAGCCTGGAGGCACAGTGCTCTCCCAGCTCCCAACCAGTCGACCCAGCCCACCTTGCCCACGTGGATGCTGAGGTCGAACGTAGATCTGCCCTACCCCCTGTCGAGGACCCTGATGCTCCCCTCCCCCCCGTCACGGAGGACGAGGTGGAGGAGATCATCAAGAAACTCAAACCTAGGAAAGCTCCCGGGACTGACAGACTGACCACTAGGGCACTTAAACTCCTCCCACGTACGATAATAGTCCTACTGACTGCCATCTTCAATGGCGCCTTGTCCAACAACTTGTTTCCACAAGCTTGGAAAGAGGCTATAGTGATAGGTATCCCAAAACCCAAAAAGCCCAAGAACCTCCCGACTAGCTATAGACCCATTAGTCTGCTCAGCGCCCTCGGCAAGGTCTACGAGCGGATTATTCTTAATCGGCTCAAGGACTTTGTCGAGGCCAAGAGCCTAATCCCTAACGAACAGTTTGGCTTTAGAGCCCATCATTCCAGTGTCCACCAAGCCCACCGCATCGTAGAGCACATTAGCGGCCGCTTTCAACGCGGTCTGGTGACGGGGGCCCTATTCTTTGATATAGCGAAGGCTTTCGACAAAGTCTGGCACAATGGCTTAATTTACAAGCTTTACCAACTAGGTGTGCCGGACCGTCTCGTGCTCATCATTCGAGACTTCCTGTCGAACCGCTCCTTCAGATATCGTATCGAAGGAACGCTTTCCACTCCCCGCCCTATCAGAGCCGGCGTCCCTCAGGGCGCCGTGCTCTCCCCCCCACTCTTCACGCTATTCACTAGCGACATCCCCAAAAAGCCCCCAGTAGAGTTATCCCTGTTTGCCGACGACACGGCCATCTACTACTCGGGACATAATCCCGTTAGCATCGCTCATACCCTCCAGACCTCAGCCAACGCACTAGGCGATTGGTTTAGGAAATGGAGGATTGAGGTAAATCCCGACAAAAGTCAAGCAGTCCTGTTTCGCAGGGCTCGCCAGCATAAAAAGTTCACCCCCCCACGCCCGATCACTATGTTCGGCAAGCCAATCCCTTGGGAGAAGCGAGCCAAATACTTAGGTGTGATCCTCGACCAGTTCCTGAATTTCAGTGAGCACATAAAGTCGGTTCGCTCGCGAGCCGCTTTCGCTCTCGGTAGGCTCCACGCCCTGCTGAATAAACACAGCAAGCTCTCCCTTAAATGTAAAATCCGAATATACACGACATGCATACGTCCTATCATGACGTATGCCTGTCCGGTGTTTGCTCATGCCAGTCCCAACCAGATCCATAGGATGCAAGTCGTTCAGAACCGTTTTCTCCGAAAGGCCACGGGCGCGCCCTGGTTCTGTAGGAACGAGGATCTCCACGTAGACCTCAAACTCCCGACCATAAAGCAAGTGTTGAAACGCATGTCAGTGCGTTACTTCACCTCTGCTGAGACCCACACTAACCCCCTGATCGTATCGGCCGCCCGATACAGACCCTCCAAGATTTCTCGGGTTCGTCGCCCGCGTAACATCCTAGACGAGCCTGACGACCCCACCACCATCCGACAAGAGAGCAGTAGGGAAACCAGCACTCTTAGAAAACACATATACAGAACGCGTTCCTTATTCCGGCCTCGCCGACGAGGCCCATCGCGACGTCCGCGTACCTGTAATGAAAATCCTCCCCGACCTTTGCCAAACGAGCCAGCCCGCGATGCTGAGCCAGTAGCAATAAACACTCCCGAAAATAATATGACCCAGCCTGTCCCTTTGCTGCCCTCCCAAAATGACCCCGCTATGCCGAGGCCCGTACTCCACAGGGAGTGCCCTTAGCGTGCGGTCATTAGTTTTTAAGTATATTTTAGTTTGTAAGCCCTGGCTGGGGGCCTTTAATTTATTAGAGGTCACCACAGGAAAGTCCGGTTAAGTAGACTCACAGCCTTAGTGTGCTGATCTACAAGTGGCCCTACCTAAACAAAAAAACAATACTCGGTCACTTTCTGGTTGTCGCTCGCTCTGGAAACATCGTCAAAGGGCCGTAAGACCTATATTTTCCTAAACTGCGCTTTTTGTGTACCTACTTTTTATTGTTGTGAATATTTATGTGTTAAATTGTATAAGTGACGATTTGTGGTTAGATTCAGTGATTCGTATTTTTTCCTTAATTTAAAATAAAGAGTTGTATTATCTGTGTTGCGTCTCGTATTGTTTTTTTTAACATTTCCACTTCTGATTCCTAACATCAGAAGTGGGATAAAGAACTTAAATTGCCCACTAGATAACGTATAAAACATCCAAGGAACGAAATATACGAATACTTCTCTACCCACAAATTTTACTTTGTTATTTTTCCTTTGTTTAAAATTAGCAAGGAACATTGTGTCACACATTCGAATCGTGATTGTGGTATGTGAAGTGATATCCGAAAGCACCGCCGTGCTAGGATAGTGTCGGTCGTGAAATTACTGTTTAGTTAGTTCGTATTAAATCATTAGAAAGTATTGTGCATAGTTCATCTCAATCATGCGTGTGTCGACACGTGGTCGCCAGTTAGATCCCTCAAGTCATTCGTTCCACGTCGTTTCCTTTGATAAATATCGCCTTGTGCTGTTTGTACCGATCAACCGGCGGAAACGAATAATGTGGGTACCTAGAGAAATAAATACATCATCTATGGTGACCAATAGGATTGTCGTCTGTTGTATTATTTTTCGCGGTCTGATTATTTAACTTTTCATAAGTTGACTGTGCTAAAACTTTTAAATAATTAGAACGAGTATGACTGTCTTATGCGTATTGGTAATGGCTTGAAACGTGATACTAAGACTTGGCTAACGTATGTGAAAGAAACATACTCGGAATTGCGCATTCAGTGAATTTACAAGCCGACGTTACAACCTTACAACGATCGATGTTTGTTTACTAGGAAAAGTAGATTTTTGAACATCGTTCATCGAAATAGTTTATTGTTATGTAACATTTCTCACTTTAAATTCTCAAAGTGGGAAATCCATTGTAAATCTAGTAGGTTCTGTCTACAGTTTACTTGTAGTTCAAACCTTTACCTACTACATCGAACTAAGATAAGATTTACTTATACGCAACTCTGGTTCGAAAACAGCAAACGATGCGACGTCATACCATACGGACACGCTTTTGTTCGTTGCTTTGGCACTTCTAGTTATGACCAATTTAAAGCGCTTGCCGTTTTATAACAAAAAATAGCTCTATGTGCTATCATAAATAATCATCATTTGTGACGTTAGCCATAATCGTTTTTCAACGCATATTTAACTAGAGTAGTTAAATAGTCGATTATTGTGCTTCCTAATACTGTGGGTTGCCATGACTAATATTATGATTTTTACGTCAAGGGTAACCGTTGCAAGTATCGATTAGACTAGTCGGTTATAGTCGATTATTGTCTATGCTAACATGAGGATAACGTGAAAAATGTTTTGATGTGATCCGTTTGAACAAAATAATTAGATTGCAACAAAAAGGGTAAGGTGATATGGAGGTCCTCTCATCTAGCAAGGCAAAACCAAGGTTTATTTCTGTGTCAGCTAGTTTATTTACATGATCACGTTGTGAAGAAATTAAGATGTGGAAAACCAATCTACCCGCATTATTTATTTTGTTATTGCGGCTATACATGGAGTACTGATCAATGTTATCATTGATAGTGGCTTGTATATTTCTCATGTATCATCCTAATTTACCTGTGTGCACAAACCTACGTTTCCGCGTATTGAAAGGTTTGCGAAAACGAAAGTATTCTTTTGTTTACATTTCATATCGAGCGTTTGTGACGTAAATGTTTGTTATTGAAGAACTAGCTGGTGTCTAGATAATACTAGTAGCATAACTCGATTTTCAAAGTTGGGCAACCCTGGCCGAGGTTATCCCGTGGATGGGTAACCACTTTGACATGTCGAGATTCCTCTGTAACTCTAAAAGTACATTAGGCTGTTGGTTCTCGCTGTAGTTTTTCCAACTTTGACAGTGGTTAAGGATACTGACGCCAGAACAATCTAACACAGGTTTTGCCAACAAGTATGGTATTACCCAGCTACTGGGTGTGCATAAGCATAAGGTGTCATAAGGAATCGCACAAATACCAAACGTGGTGGTGTTTATTTGGAGAGCGGCGCCCGCTGATGGTTCTCCATTCGCAGGCTTTTTCTGTTTCTTCCGCAAAATTGCAGGAGGTGCCTGGATTTTGTTTTGTTTAATTACGACATATCCTCCTTGGACTGCCAGCAGCCTAGGCCAAGGTCCATCATCTTTGAACTTGAGTGTGTGTGTGTTTATTTTTAGCTACGTGCGTAGCTGATTGAATGGGAGTGTCCCTTTCACTATACTTAATCCATCGTAGTGTTGTCGTATTGCGGTTGTTAGCCGCAGTGCGTTGTAGCGAGTTGTGACTATAGTATGAGTTTAGAGTTAAATTTGTCGTTTTTTTCATAAAGATTTGAAGAAGTGAGGCACGATCAAGTTATTTGGATATGATTATCCGTAACGCTCCTGGATTCCATAGCATGGATTGCTTGGATGGAGCGCACACTGTCCACGTGATAGTTTGTTGAGTGTTCCTATTTTGATGACAAGATTTGAACTCCAGTTTCTGTGCTTGTCTTTGACATGTCTGTATAGACTGACAGTCCTTCAGGTTCTGAGTTAGCCTGTAGCTCCAGCGTGAGCTGTTTGGCAGTTATTGGTTTTTGTATTTGACAGTTTTATTTGGAAGTGATGTGTTTTCATAGCATTATCACAGGGTGAGGCAATCATGGGAGGTTGATTGATGGAGTCCTCTGCGTCTCTAAGGATACCTACTGACCGATACATGTGTTTGGTTCTGGAGTTTTTCAATAGTGTCCAAGACATACCGAGTCTGATGGTTGGTTAAAAGCCTCGTCCCGCACTATTAGGTGTAGTGGCGGTTGTCCCAGCATAGCCCTTAGGCATTAAGGGACGCAGTTCTCATGCTGCTGGTGATTGCCACGTAGGCAAGGCGTTGCAACTTGAAGTTTTACGCTATGTTTATGCGAGTGATTCGCTGCAACTATTTAGAGAATCTGTTAAACTAGACTGAGTACTGCTCAGTCTCATGTGTCCATTATGATGGATGGTGGATTAGAACTTTTACGTAAGGTTCTTAAGATTTTCACGAGTTCTGGGTTTCTACAAATCTGAAGAAATGTGCTTTTCATGTATCCGAATTGTATATTTGGATAAGACCGTAAGTGAAGGTCAGGTAAGCCGAGCGCTCTAAGTCGAAACTTTGGTAAACATTGAAACATGTACAAGTTATTATTAAGAAATAAGTTGTGCTGGTTGCTGTCGCTCTCTGCTTATGTGTTTCAGATTTCTGACTTCGTCTTTGTGATCAAGCACTCACAAAGGCACTACCAGGCGGCGGTCGAGTAGTGCAGTCCTGTCGAGCTGCCGACCTTGCGTAGCGCACCGTTGCACCTGGCGAGCACGAGTGGTGCTGGCGTGGCATACTGCTGAGCAGCCGGTGCTGGTGGTGCGGTGTTGAAACGCCGACCTGGAGCGATGAGCAATCCAGTTGCCGAGCACGAGTGGCGCCTTGGCGTGCTGTAGCGCTTGAGCGGCGCCTTAGCGCGCAGACCTGCTGTCGCGCTGGTGGAGCGCGCAGCCCTGCTGTCGCGCTGGCGCAGCCCTGCTGTCGCGCTGGCGCAGCCCTGCTGTCGCGCTAGTGGAGCGCGCAACCCTGCTGTCACGCTAGTGGAGCGTGCAGACCTGCTGTCGCGCTGGTGTACCGCGCAGACCTGCTGACGCGCTGGTGTAGTGCGCAGACCTGCTGTCACGCTAGTGGAGCGTGCAGACCTGCTGTCGCGCTGGTGTACCGCGCAGACCTGCTGACGCGCTGGTGTAGTGCGCAGACCTGCTGTCACGCTAGTGGAGCGTGCAGACCTGCTGTCGCGCTGGTGTACCGCGCAGACCTGCTGACGCGCTGGTGTAGTGCGCAGACCTGCTGTCACGCTAGTGGAGCGTGCAGACCTGCTGTCGCGCTGGTGTACCGCGCAGACCTGCTGACGCGCTGGTGTAGCGCGCAGACCTGCTGTCACGCTAGTGGAGCGTGCAGACCTGCTGTCGCGCTGGTGTACCGCGCAGACCTGCTGACGCGCTGGTATAGCGCGCAGACCTGCTGTCGCGCTGGTGGAGCGCGCAGACCTGTTGTCGCGCTGGTGGAGCGCGCAGACCTGCCGTCGCGCTGGTAGAGCGCGCAGACCTGCTGGTACAGCGCGCATTCCTGCTGTCGTGCTTGAGCGGCGCTTTGGCGTTTGACGCCCAACAATGAGGTCTGTCCTCCATCAATGAGGTGTCCTCCACCAATGGCGTGTGTCGCCCAATGAGTGGGTTAGTTCCCCAGGCGTATATCGCCCAACGAGTGGTGGGTTAGTTCCCCAGGCGTATATCGCCCAACGAGTGGGTTAGTTCCCCAGGCGTATATCGCCCAACGAGTGGGTTAGTTCCCCAGGCGTGTGTCGCCCAACGAGTGGGTTAGTTCCCCAGGCGTATATCGCCCAACGAGTGGGTTAGTTCCCCAGGCGTATATCGCCCAACGAGTGGGTTAGTTCCCCAGGCGTATATCGCCCAACGAGTGGGTTAGTTCCCCAGGCGTATATCGCCCAACGAGTGGGTTAGTTCCCCAGGCGTTTGTCGCCCCAAAACTTGCTTAACAGTAAGCGTTAGTCGCTATGGTAAAATACTAAGCAATGATATAGGACGGTTGGGACACTGACCATCCTATGTTATTGCTTGTGAATAGGAACTCACGTTTCCTTGGTTTTTCAGAACATATATGTTGCTTACATGGGTAAACGCTGTAAACTCTTTCAGATGACGACAGGTGAGCTCGAGGGTGACCCAGATCGTTTGGAAGTTGACAAGCAAGTACCCGGTCCGTCAGGGCTGTCCATGCCGAGCCTTGGAGCTGATACAGGAGCAGTGAAGACGCACCAGCTTCCCCGCGCTGCAGGGAAGACGCACCAGCTTCATCGCGCTGCAGGGAAGACGCACCAGCTTCCTCGCGCTGCAGGGAAGACGCACTAGCTTCACCGCGCTGCAGTGAAGACTCACCAGCTTCACCGCGCTGCAGGGAAGACGCACCAGCTTCACCGCGCTGCAGGGAAGACGCACCAGCTTCACCGCGCTGCAGGCGCACCCCAAGAAGTTCAAGTCGAGGACGACTTGCCGTCAGGAGAGGCCGTGTTAGGAACGAAGGAATAACGACTTTTTAGAACCTATAAAAGCAGCGCGCGCGCCAATACTCGGTCACTTTCTGGTTGTCGCTCGCTCTGGAAACATCGTCAAAGGGCCGTAAGACCTATATTTTCCTAAACTGCGCTTTTTGTGTACCTACTTTTTATTGTTGTGAATATTTATGTGTTAAATTGTATAAGTGACGATTTGTGGTTAGATTCAGTGATTCGTATTTTTTCCTTAATTTAAAATAAAGAGTTGTATTATCTGTGTTGCGTCTCGTATTGTTTTTTTTAACATTTCCACTTCTGATTCCTAACAATATACATTTATGTACTACATGATAACTATCATATTTAAATCAAAATTTAGTTAGATCGCTGGTAGAACCAAAAGGTGGCTACATTCGTAATTAGTAATATTAGCAATATATACATAAGCAGGAAGCAACATAGATTTTTTGAATTTCGAAGACAACAGGAGAACAACTTAAAACCTTATGTAATCAATTAATCCATGAAATAAAAATATGAGACAATTAAAAATTGTACCATGAATTTGTTGTCAGCTTGTAGTATTGGCTTTTAAGCTTACTTAAAAAAAATAGGGTTACCTCAGGGCACAATTATAGGACCTTTTTTATTTTTGAAACTACTTTGTCCTAATTGATACTCGTAGTTATGGTGCTCTCTGAGCAACAAACTACAGCTGAAGTCTTAAACAGTAGTAAACAAATATAAATTAAGATGTGGAAAGCGATTCGCTAGCCTAAACGATGTTAATTTACTCTTTCCATATAGCCAGAAGAGTCATAATAAGTGATAGGTAACTTAGATGCTGGCAGAGATTTACAGTCTCGTCTCTGTCTCCTTTTTGTCTGTTACTGAATAAACTATTGTTGTTAAAATGTCGTTAAACTGGTGTTAGATTGCTGTTAAACTATTGTTAGACTGTTGTTGAACTGTTTTTAAACTGTGCACATAGAAATTTTCCCATCCTGACTCCTGAGTTTTGATGAAGCTGACCTTCTGTTTGTCAGACCGTGTGTCCCTGGGCTGGACGGCGCTGCTGGGCGCGCTGCTGCTGCTGACGCTGGCAGACCGCGAGGACCTGGAGCCCGTGCTGCACAGGATCGAGTGGTCCACGCTGCTCTTCTTCGCAGCTCTCTTCGTGCTTATGGAGGTAAATAACTTCCTGTTGGTCAGACCGCGTATCCCTAGGCTGGACGGCGTTGCTGGGCGCGCTGCTACTGCTGACGCTGGCAGACCGTGAGGACCTGGAGCCCGTGCTGCACAGGATCGAGTGGTCCACGCTGCTCTTCTTCGCAGCTCTCTTCGTGCTTATGGAGGTAAATAACTTCCTGTTGGTCAGACCGCGTATCCCTAGGCTGGACGGCGTTGCTGGGCGCGCTGCTGCTGCTGACGCTGGCAGACCGCGAGGACCTGGAGCCCGTGCTGCACAGGATCGAGTGGTCCACGCTGCTCTTCTTCGCAGCTCTCTTCGTGCTTATGGAGGTAAATAACTTCCTGTTGGTCAGACCGCGTATCCCTAGGCTGGACGGCGTTGCTGGGCGCGCTGCTACTGCTGACGCTGGCAGACCGTGAGGACCTGGAGCCCGTGCTGCACAGGATCGAGTGGTCCACGCTGCTCTTCTTCGCAGCTCTCTTCGTGCTTATGGAGGTAAATAACTTCCTGTTGGTCAGACCGCGTATCCCTAGGCTGGACGGCGTTGCTGGGCGCGCTGCTGCTGCTGACGCTGGCAGACCGCGAGGACCTGGAGCCCGTGCTGCACAGGATCGAGTGGTCCACGCTGCTCTTCTTCGCAGCTCTCTTCGTGCTTATGGAGGTAAATAACTTCCTGTTGGTCAGACCGCGTATCCCTAGGCTGGACGGCGTTGCTGGGCGCGCTGCTGCTGCTGACGCTGGCAGACCGCGAGGACCTGGAGCCCGTGCTGCACAGGATCGAGTGGTCCACGCTGCTCTTCTTCTCAGCTCTCTTCGTGCTTATGGAGGTAAATAACTTCCTGTTGGTCAGACCGCGTATCCCTAGGCTGGACGGCGTTGCTGGGCGCGCTGCTGCTGCTGACGCTGGCAGACCACGAGGACCTGGAGCCCGTGCTGCACAGGATCGAGTGGTCCACGCTGCTCTTCTTCGCAGCCCTCTTCGTGCTTATGGAGGTAAATAACTTCCTGTTGGTCAGACCGCGTATCCCTAGGCTGGACGGCGTTGCTGGGCGCGCTGCTACTGCTGACGCTGGCAGACCGTGAGGACCTGGAGCCCGTGCTGCGCAGGATCGAGTGGTCCTCGCTGCTCTTCTTCGCAGCTCTCTTCGTGCTTATGGAGGTAAATAACTTCCTGTTGGTCAGACCGCGTATCCCTAGGCTGGACGGCGTTGCTGGGCGCGCTGCTGGGCGCGCTGCTGCTGCTGACGCTGGCAGACCGTGAGGACCTGGAGCCCGTGCTGCACAGGATCGAGTGGTCCACGCTGCTCTTCTTCGCAGCTCTCTTCGTGCTTATGGAGGTAAATAACTTCCTGTTGGTCAGACCGCGTATCCCTAGGCTGGACGGCGTTGCTGGGCGCGCTGCTGCTGCTGACGCTGGCAGACCGCGAGGACCTGGAGCCCGTGCTGCACAGGATCGAGTGGTTCACACTGCTCTTCTTCGCAGCTCTTTTCGTACTTATGGATGTAACCATATACTTGCTTCGGCAGTACATATACTAAAATTGGAACAATACAGAGAAGATTAGCATGGCCCCTGCGCAAGGATGACACGCAAAATCGTGAAGCGTTCCACATTTTTTTTTCCATGCCCGGGTCGACGGCGCGTTGTGTTCCACGCGCGCCTCAAAGAGCGTCAGCAAGATGACGAGGGCCGAGTAGAGGGCCGAAGCCAGCCGGGGTCGTGGGACTTATCCCATTACCGTGACCCCGGAACGTAAAGGGCTATTGAAGGAATACCGTGGATTTTAGTCAGTAAAAGTCTGACAGTATCTCCTGCCCTGCCCGGGGTGGGAGGACTCATCTGAAGATTTTACCACGTTAAAAAAAATGGAGGTAACCATGACATGTTTTCATGGATTATAACAAAACATCTTTGTCTGTAAAATATTTAGGGCCTTGTTTTCAAACATTAGAGAATTGACAATCAATGTTGATCGAAGGTTTTACTGCGACTGCCTATCTGACGTCCACAACCCAGTACCTCCACAACGCCAAAAACACGTTTCTTGATATTTCACCTATTTGTTGTAATAGCGGCAATGTAAATTAGTATCTACTACTTTTTACAAAAATAAAAAAAAAAAATTCTGCAACTCTATAATAAACAAATATATGTATATTTTGTAATTATGTAAGTACTAAATTACTTAAAATACAAACTAGAATAAAGCATCAAAAAATTGATCCTCAACGCTGTCGGCTGGCAACGTACCCAAGATACTGGCGGCATTGCCGCGTTGTATGGCAATGCTTAGCCGTTGACCAAAGAAATAGCCAGCCCTTGGGTCACGGGAAGCATCAACGAGCCTTTTCGATATTTCTTTAAAAAGGCTGTGAGCACACGGACCCCATGGTCCGAGAGTTTCGACCCCAAAAGGCTCGAAAATATAGTTATCACCGAGATGACTATATTTACGCCGCTTGAGGTTTTCCGCAGCCGCAGCGGGAGCGCCAGCACAACATGATGAACTGGGAAGATGGGATGGCGCGACAGTATCGACACAAGTTGCGTCCCACACTAAAGGCCTACCCATCTTCCAAGGAAACAATGACATGCCGTCTGGTCTCTTGCCATCGTCACGCGCCAGTCCATTGGGTTCCAATTAGATATGAGCGCCGCGCCGGCGCGCCGCCGCCGCCGTGAAATCCCCCGCGCCGCCGCCGCCGTCCCCAGGCGCCGGCGCGCCGAACCCGAGCGGGCGGCGTTCAGTTTAAGCTAACACGCTGACCAAACTGAACGCATGATAATAAATGCTAGCAAAATAGCGCCACTAGACGTAAACGTTTATAAAACGAAACTCTTTGACATTACAATTTCAGTGTTGTCCAAGTTATCAGCTAACAAACACAGTTTTTGTTGGACCTATTTTGGTCAGTTATTTGTTAATATTGAGGGAAAAAAAGAAGAGAGAAGAAGAGAAGTTTATGTACCTCATATTAATATAATTAAATTGGTACCTACTTACCTATGTTGATAGCTTTTTTACGAGGTTAATAACCTGGTTAAAAAAGCTATTTAATAAGTAAGTTGTGTTTTATGATTTTCAGCTCTTGTTTTTATCTAACATTGCTAATATAGGTACATATTTTGTTTGTTTCTTATCTATAAAATGTTACTAGCTGACATATTTTTAATTGCCTATGTATTATATTATGTTGCTCTTTATTTCCGTTAGGTTTGGTATATTACGTTTTTATTAGGATTTTGGGAGCTTGAACGAAAATCTTTAATTTTGTTTCAGAGCACTCATTAAGGCCTACAGTAAAAATATAGCCACGACCAATTTACTGCGTCATTTAAAGGATGAACATAACTTAGAAGATACTGAAAATAGAAAAAAAACGTAGCCAACATTAAGGATGTTTTTTTTTCGTACAGAGAAAATCAAAACCTGTCACAAAAAGTGGTGAAACTGGTGGAAAAAAGACAAGTGGATGCTAGCGCACGATCTAGCACTATGGTTCGCCAGATCACTATTGCCATTCGACAGCATTAATGATGAAGCCATGATTGGTTTTTTCTTAAAATATAATATAATTTTGGCCGATGACGATCTACCCTCACGGCATAATATTGCTCGAGAGAGGCTAGAAGATGTATATAACAGTATGTTAACATATGTACAGATTATTATTAAAAAACAAAATTTAAGATTTGGTGCATTAACAACAGATTTGTGGACAGACCAATTTAGACGTCGCAATTATATAACCTGCACTTTCCATTATATTTCTCATGAGATGAAACTATTGAAAATCACACTAGCTACCCAATAAGTTATTGGAAAACATACAGGTGAAAAGATTAAAGACGAAATTTAAGGTATTTTGCGGACATTTCAGATTCCACAAAAAGATATTGTCCTTGTGACTCACTGTGGCAGTAATATGAAAAGTGCTGCTGATTTACTGAATATGAAAAATCATCTTTGCCTGGGCCATGCTTTGTATAATCTAGTCACCGTGGACGGTATTCAGAACACTGATGCGGTTTAAAATAGTCAAGTACTTGAGGTATAGAGCTTCTCAACTAGAAGCCGCTGCCAGCAAGGAACAACGTGATCTGCTTTCATCTTTTGAAGATATTGGGGAAAATATAAACCACTCGGATGACGAAACTTCATCGAATGATTTTGACCTAGACGAGGTTTCGACAAGATCTGGAACAGTGCCCCCCCAACTATAAAGACGAGTATACCAACGAAATGGCACAGCATGCTTATGATGCTAAAAAGCATCAGCCACAATGCAAATCGCCGACCCATTAGAGACATGTTGATTGATATAATTCGCAGTGCTCTTTTACTAGATGAGAATAAGTACAATTTAATTACCAGCTTGACATCTTTCTTTGATAAATTCAAGACGACAGTGCAATGTTTAAGTTCTGAATCACAAACCACGATTAATTTAGCATTGGTTTTTAAATCAGAAATTAGAAGGTTGCTGGAAGAATGTAACGACGAGGAACCTATCATTGTCACTAGACTAAAAAATAACATGTTGCAGTGTTTGGACCATCGCTTTCCTGTTACAGACACTATTGTGGCGGCTACTTTATTGAATTGTAGGTTTCAATCAATTAAAGAAATCGACATTTACATGGAAAATCAAGACACCAATAAGGTAGCATTTTTGAATAAATTTTTAAAGAATATTTTGAAAGAGGAGGATGTTATTGACCCAACAAGAGATGCAACACCTGAACCGAGTTCCGCGCCTGCACCGTCTAATTTTTTGATGTTTTTGGTTGATAAGCACAGCAGTACATCCAGTGAAAGTGAAATAGACAGCGTGGTTGAAAATGAATGCTGGAAGTATTTTAGCACAGCTCTAGTGTCAAAGATCTTCAGCCATACGAAGGTGATGTATTAATGTCCTGGAAAGACAGAAAGATCTCCTTTCCAAGGCAAAACTTTGGCTCGAGCAATATTGTTTGTACCGGCGACAAGTACCCCAAGCGAAAGAGTTTTCTCTGTTGCAGGGCAGGTAATAACCGCAAAGAGGTCTCGCTTAAATCCCTTAAGGGTAAACCGAATATTTTTGACAAATATAATTGACAAATATAGCCATTGCAAACGAGAAACCGACATTTGAATTTAATTGGTATTTCATCTTTTATCTGACTGAACCTATAATGTGTTCGTTAAAGTTTTAAATAATGTTTACAATTTTCGAATTGTTTTTAAAATGAATAATATTTATATATAAGTACCTTGAGTTAGTAAAATTAATTAAAAAATAAATATAAAAATAATTAAAATAAGTAATTAAAACGGTTTTATGTTCCTAATTTCCTGTTAATTTACAGATAAGTTACTAAATATCACACTTTTAATGTTAATTTGGTTTTCCCTTTTTTAAGTTTATCTTGTCAATTCAATTTGTCTCGTCAAAATTATAATAAATCTTATTTATACGTAAATTATTGTTTTATTTCTTCTCTTAAATTAAAGTAGTTAAAGAAAGGTCACGCCGCGCCGCCGACGCCGCCGCCGCCGACTTCAAAAAGTCGGCGCGCCGCCGCCGACAGATTGATCATCGGCGCTCATATCTAGTTCCAATACGGCTGGAACGCCAACGGTGACAAGGGTTCGTCGGATAATGTCATTTAAATTGGCATATCGTGCAAAACGACCCGTACTCTATACTTACTGTGTTCTGACTTTCTGAGACAAGGACGACGTCTAGTTCCAAAATAGAGGAAGCACGAAATTGTAAACAAAATGTTTTCAAACTTAGTACATAGATAGACTCTAAGTTTAATTTTAGAATAAATATTGTTGAACTAATGACTTTTTATTTTCAAGCGATATTTTAAATTTATTGCTTTCTACCTTTCTCGGAAGAAATGACTTAAAAGAATATAATTTGCAATGGTAAGTAAACTTTATGTAGTAGTACTAAGGTTTATAATAAAGTGAAGTTGTTAATATTATTATCATTTATTTCTGAGAAATTTAGGTGTTTACGTGTGTGCAAACGTGGCCACTTTAGCGACTTACACCTGACCTCACACCCGAACAGTTGCTCAATCTCTATCAAGCCCAGGTTCGGTCGTGTATGGAGTACTGCTCTCATCTTTGGGATGGATCTGCTAAATACCAACTGGACGCGCTTGAGTCTATCGAGAAGCGGGCCAAAAGACTCATTGGCAACGATGCACTGGTCGAATCAAAGCTCCAGAGCCTTGAACATCGACGACGAGTTGCAAGTCTATCGGTTTTCTATCGGTTACATTTCGGGGAGTGTGCGATGGAATTACACAATCTAATTCCACCAAGCCCGTTCCATCATCGGACTACGAGACAAACGGCGAAGCGCCATCGTTACATGGTGGACATCCCACCCATACGCACCAAACGTTTTGGGAATACCTTCATTGTGCGTACGGCTAAGGAGTGGAATTCCCTGCCGGAGTCTGTGTTTCCCGATAGCTATAACCTAGGAGTCTTTAAGTCAAGAGTGAATAGGTTACTTTTAGGTAAGCGTGCTCCATCTTCGACCACATCATCACTTACCATCAGGTGAGGTGGTGGTCAAACGCGAACCTATTATCAATAAAAAAAAAACTTATTTTTGTTCCTGATCCTTAATCTAGTACAATTGTTGATCGGAGGTATTACATGGAGCGACCTAGAGCCTATCTGACTTCCACAACCCAGTTGCTGGGTAAGTCTCTCTCTCTTGGTTAGACCGGTATCAGATTTTCTGGCTTCTGACAACCGGGACCAACGGCTTAACGTGCTTTCCGAGGCACAAACCCAATAAAACTTTTCCCCGAATTTAGGATGTTAATAATTATTATTTATTAAGTGATTTTGTTCTTTTTTCAGGCTCTTTCCAAACTGGGACTGATTGAATTCATCGGAGGGCTCACCGAAGGCATCATCCTTAAGGTGGACGAGAGCGCTCGACTGGCTGTTGCTATTTTGCTCATGCTATGGGTATGTGACAGAAATATTTAATATGTATGTACAGACGCCAGCACATGAAGCTACCCGAAACTGTCAATTTTTCCCAAACAACCTTGAACCTAATTTCTTTAACAAAGTTGAAAATCTATTAAAGAAATTTGACAGATTGTTGTAGCTTGATGTGCTGGCGTCTGTATATTCCCGAGCAGAAGATCTTATATAAAAAAAACGTTATTTTTATTTTTTTATTGTACAACAAACATCTACAAATAAAAAACATAAACAACTTAAGTAATAAAGTAGCCCACAACGCTATTCACAGATTACCAGTAATGAATAAGACCTTACAGTCACTAGGAGGTGAGCTGTTCATACATGACTGTTACATTAATATTCAAAAACAACAACTCAAAAGAATTGTTGGTTCATGAAAATAAATAAACAATTAGGTAGTCTTATGTTTAAGTGCCTCATACGGCTACGAAACCTTTTCAAGGAACATGTAAAAATACCTGTGTTCAAATGCTTCATTGTAGGTTACCGCCATTCGCCGAACTGGTGAACGTAAACCAGTGTTGGATCGGCAGGTACTCGTACATACTGCAAAGAACTTTCCCGCACACACTCGCCGTCTATGGACAGTTCAGGGGACTGCATGGCACAATACATTATTTTAGTCTATGCGGTCAAAATTGCCATTAATAATGTTGAACAATGTCATTGCCTCTAATTGCTTGCGTCTAGAGCTGAGCGTAAAAAGCCTGTATTTATTGAGTAACTGGTTCTACTATAGATAAGTTTTGTGACACATATAGCGCATTAATATAGTGCGTAATAATACACAACCCTCCAAACACTCACCTATTCCATACACTACACCACAACACGACACAACAAACCACACTGCATCACACCATATCACACAGCCTCCTCCTTTAACACACTCCTACACTTTCCAGGTGATTAGAGCTTCATTACGTTACATATACAGGATTATTGGAAATATGTCCCGATCCTGTTAAGGGCGTGTAGATTAGGTCATTAACTAACAAATCAACCCTAAGTTTCTAGGCCTAAAGTATACCATTATCGAGATTTTTTATAATATTAAAATAAAATAGGACTTTATCTCTTTTAAGAATTGATAAAAAAAATGGAAACACGTTTTAGCATTCTTATTTATTAAATAGCTAAAGAATTAAGTTGCGCATAATAAAAAAAAAAACATAAAACAATTAAAAGTCTCCGTACTTTTGAAAAAAGAGATCCAATAATTATTTTAATTTTATTATTATTGCAACGTCTTATGAAATAAAAAAATTTTCTCCTAAAAATCACTAATCTATTTTGACGGCGGAACATTTTATTTGTTAGTTAATGACCTCATCTACACGCCCTTAACAGGATCGGGACATATTTCCAATAACCCTGTATAAAGGTTTTTTGTCCAAGAAGTTACTGGGTTTAAATTAAAGTAAACATAGAAGTAGCTTAAAGCTTGAGGAAGTTTATAGACTACGACTGCAAAAGAAATGGGGTTGTTTTTATCGGGATAAAGTTCAAGGGAGCGGAGCCCCGCTCGTCTGCTAGTAATATATATAGCAAAAAAATTAGCCAAGTGCGAGCCAGACTCGCCCATGAAGGGTTCCGTAGTAATTATAACAATAACTTTGTTTTTCATAGTGTTTGTATGAATTACAAAGTTATATTTGCAGTTTTAGAAAATATGCTATATCTCAAAAACTGCTGACCCGATCTGGTTCAAAGCAATTTTCGTTGAAAGTTTACATTAAGATCTACAGCATATATATTTATTTTAGATTATTATAGAACTTAGAGTGGGGGACACATTTTACCACTTTGGAAGCGTATATCTTTTAAGCAATTTAAATTATGAAAAAGTTGTTTCTGAACCCTCAATGTCATTTTTAAAGACCTGTCTATAGATACGGTCGGCCAAGAAAGTGGTGTACCAGTTTTGATTTAGTTTCCCGGTCATCGAAAATTACAACAAGGTTCGTTATAAAAAGATATTACTGAAAGAGACAACATTATCATGACGTAAACCTATGTATTTAGTATTCATACGTCATATGTCACATATAAGTACATGACATTTTAACCTTTAGTATAAATGAAAAGGACATTAGTTTCTACCAAGTTTCTACAAAGCAATTGAAATGTTTCCAAACAAAAGTAATAAAAACTATTTAGACAACCGAATTCCATTTGAAAAAGAAAACTGACAATTGACATTTTGTCAAATATATGCAAAAAATCGATATATTTTCCGTGTTATTTTTCAATCAACTGCATATAAAATCATCTCAATGCCTGCCAACTTGACCATTGCCGAAAGAGCACAAATAATTGCCCAATTTAATGAGGGAAGCAGTATCAGTGCGATATCCCGGAATTTGAATATATCGAGGCGTTCTGTCCGCTTTTGGATTCGTCGTGAAGGAGAGGAGGGAAGTTTGTTGGATCACAGAAGAAGTGGTCGCCGGCCTGCACTCTCCAATAACGATAGAGAATTCATGAGACGGGAATATGAAATCAATGGTTTTAAGCCCACAAAACATTTTGCGGAGATGTTCGATGTGAGTGCCCAAACAATAAGGAATCATCTACATTACATGGGGTTGCACCACAGGCATTACGCCAAGAAAATATATTAGACGGATGCTCACAGACTTGCTCGTCTGAACTTCGCCAGAGAGCACTTAGAGTTTGATTGGTCTAATACAGTGTTTTGTGATGAAAAAACGTTTAAATCCAGTCAGCATGGACGTCTTCACCTTTGGCGATATAATTCAACACGGTATAAAGATGATCATGTAATCCCAAATAGAGAATCAGGTCGAATTTCCGTAAATATTTGGGGCTGGATGAGTACGGATGGTGTAGGAGAATTGTGTTCTCTACCTCCTCGAGCGACGGCTGTAAATTATATCGACGTGCTTCAGAATGCAATGCTACCGACAGTCCGTAATGTTTACCCGGAGAACGAAGTGCCACAATTTGATTTTGTTCAAGATAATTGTTCAATTCATAATGCGAGGGTCGTAAGAGCCTGGTTTCGTTCACACACTGACGTAAGGGTAATTCAGTGGCCCTCAAGATCGCCGGACCTCAACCCGATAGAAAATCTTTGGGGCCTTATGGTCCAACGATGGTCGCATCAAAATGAAAGAACCAAACAAGCTCTTATTAGTCACTGTAATTATATCTGGGAGGAAATGCGGGGAACCGATATTTGCTCACGGCTTGTTGGTTCAATGAGGTCTCGTCTTTTAGAGGTTATAGAGGCCAAAGGCGGTTACACCCGTTTCTAATTTTTAAAAATTTTCAATATCTTCTAAATATTACTATATATGCTATGTTTTTGTTTGTTATAAGTATTTTAAAATTGATTGTAGAAATTTAATAAAAGGATAAATCTATTTTTAGCTTGTTTTTTATTGATATTGTAATTACAAGTTTACAGAAATTGTAGGTTTGTGGACTCGCCTTGTGCCTTTACAATTTTATGTAACTTGTTGATTACAATTCTGAATTTGTAGATACAATTTTGTCATCAAAATCTACAGCCCCCCGCCGTTGATTTTACGACGTCATTGGTTCCATCAAGTTCAAACTAAGAACAGCTGTCACGTTACAAACAGTAATAGTCGTTATCAATAATCAGATAAAGACAGCAATAGAAGTTGTCAGATCGATCTGCAAGCGAAACTAATCTTTATCACCTATGAATCTGCAAGCGATATTCAACCTTAGGGTGGTACACCACTTTCTTGGCCGACTGTACCACACACGCGTAGGTTTCATGAAAAAAAAATATTTTCAGTTTCCGTTCCATGTATGGAGAGCCCCCCTTAATTTTAAATATTTCTTTCTTAAAATCAAAAAGCGGTTTACAGAATACATGTACCTACCAAGTTTCACATGTATAGTCCTAATAGTTATGGAATAAAATAGCTGTGACATACGGACGTACGGACAGACAGACAGACAGACACAACGAAACTATAAGGGTTTCGTTTTTTGTCATTCGGCTACGGGACCCTAACAACGTCAGCCCGGCTAGCTAGTTATTAGATAAAGGTTAATTCCTATATGTATGCTGGATACTTTATTTTTTTACTAGCTACTGCCCGCAACCCCGATCCTGAGGGAATTCCGGGATAAAAACCTATCTGTTGTTCCAGGATGTCAACTATCGACTTACCAAATTTCATTAAAATCCATCCAGTAGGTCCGGATATTAGCGTGTACAAACAGGCAAACAGACAGACTTTTTTTGCCGTGTTACCGTTTCTTAACCCACCTTCATTGTTATTTTTGTATACAATTTAAATGTACAGACAGACATTTTTTACCGTTTTATTATATGTATAGATCAATAATAGGCTTGCATTTGACCACCATCTCACCTGATGGTAAGTGATGACGTGATCGAAGCGATCGCTTACCTAGAAGTAACCTATTCACTCTTGACTTAAAGACCCCCAGGTTATACATATTATCTATTTTGGTCGTCGTATAAAACCGTTTCTTTGTCTGAAGGTATCGGGCGTGACGTCAGCGTTTGTGGACAACATCCCGCTGACGACGATGATGGTGCGCGTGGTGACGTCACTGGGCAACAACCCCATGCTCGGCCTGCCCATGGCGCCGCTCGTCTGGGCGCTGTCCTTCGGCGCGTGTCTAGGGGGTCACTATATTCTCCTATATATATTTACATAAATATTTTTTTTTTTATTTAAACCTATCAATGTGGGTTTAATTCACATTACTAGCAATCTTGTTAATCCCTCCAACTAAGCTAAATATGTTTGTGTCTGGAGTGGGTTCACGGCAATACTTTAATGGGTGCTTTATAAAATATAAAGATATTATCATTTACTAAAACTTTATGCACAAGGAAAAAATGGAGTGAAAAGGTTTTTGGAATTGTTCCTGGAAAATATACAGAGTTGATACGACCGAGGGGCTTTCCTTTAAACTGCGTATACTAAGTACCATTTTCAAGTTTTGTACCAAAAATCAATTAAATAGGAGAAGTAGTTTAGTCGCAAATGATTTTCATGAGATGCACCTTAAAGCGATTAATCTGACCAAGACAAGAGATAACACACGCCGCACTACGTTGCCACTTTGTTACCTAGGTATTTAAGGTCAGTCACATTTATTTACAAAGGGTGGTTGCGTTTTGTAAGCTATTTAAAGCTGATTTGTAAGCTATATAAAGCTGATTTGTAAGTTATTTAGTTTGTTTAAAAAAAAAATGGCTCTTTTTATTTTTTAACTGTATCAAATTAACACTAAACACGTATAGTATACGTGGTGTAATTTAATGTCCCTCTGTCGTATCAACTCTGTATAGAAATATTCGGCTGTCCCTTTGAATATGTGCTTGGGGAATGAAGCCCACTTTGTTAAAAGTCTATGAAAATGTGCTTAGGATTCAGTGAAAATTCCCAAAAAAATGTGGAAGTTTATCTGTAGCGACCATAGTTTAAAAAATACTTTTCATGTGAGCCTGAATTGAATTGAGGGCCCAGCTTTACACATAACTCGCTTATTTGACTCTCACAAAATCATTCTGATTTCAATCAATCTCTTAGCTCAATCCTTATTAAGCGTCGCCCTTCCTGATACTTTGTGTCATCTCTACTGTTTAAAGCTACGGTTTTAAAGTCGTTAGCTATGGTTCTCATCCAGGTGGATGGGGGAATGGGCTCTGTCGGGTACTTCTTCTATATTCGTCACCCGTCTTGTCATGTGTTCCTCGCGTCTACGCATCACATACCAATACCAGCATACACGGCTCTCTCGCATTTTGTTATCAATTTTTGCAACTTTGAAGGTTTCACAAATTATGATTCCGATTTTCAATATTCTTTGTTCCCTAAATTTTAATCGTAAGCACATTTTCATGAAAAAGTTGGCCTCACACTACAAGCACATATTTCAATTGATACCTACTAGAATTTCATAGTTCGTCACTTGCAATATTTGCTAGTTGACATAGATCTTTCTTTTGCTTTTTATGCCAGAACTAGATTGCATTAGATACATGTTAAGTTAATCCTTACATATTATACAACAAAGTCTTCTGCCGCGTCTGTCTTTCTGTATATTCGCGATAAACTCAACAACTACCGAACAGTCCTCATGCGACTTTCACTTATAAATAGAGTGGTTTATGAGGAATGTTTAAATGTTTAATTCATTAAGGTTTTGTATGAGTTAGCAGTATGTATGATACCAAGCGAAACCGGGCCGGGTCGCTAGTTTGATATAAAATTAAAATTTCGTTTTGTATTTCAGGTAACGGCACACTGATCGGCGCGAGCGCAAACGTTGTGTGCGCGGGAGTGGCCGAACAACACGGCTACAAGTTCACCTTCATGCAGTTCTTTAAAATCGGATTTCCCATCATGATTGGTCATCTCATAGTTGCTACGGGCTACCTAATGCTCTGCCATTGTGTTTTCGAATGGCATTAAGGGAAGACAGACTATCCCAGACCTATTTAATACAAGTATTTTTAGATTCGTAAAAAAATCGATATAAGAAAGCTACCGAGTTGTTTTCGGATTCCAATCAATCCTTAGCGATTGGTTTTGGTCAGTTACCTAAAAAAATGGTTATTGCCAATTTCAATGCTTTGGAAATGTAATTAGGAATACAGTCGATATTTCTTTGTGTGTACGGTGTACAGGTACATATATATGTTAGTTTAAACGAAGGACATATTCAAACCCACAATAGTGTATGCTTATAGGATACTAATAAAAATATGAACAAAAAAAAACACTGATAAATAACAGACAGAACCATAGGTACCAAAAATTTCGCAAAAATCTCACAACGTGTATACACCCTAGCGCTAACGTTTCGTTTTAATCGCAAAACATGTGCGCGGGTCAATGACCATTAGGTAGAATCCATTTTCCCTTCATACTTTAAACCTGGCTTAGGATAGGCAAAAATATCTAGGTACCAAACAAAATTCGTCAAAAATTTAGGTTATAGGCTTTTCACATATTTGAGACGAGAATCGAATACTGAATACCCTCCCTCAATAAGTTCCTCGTTTAACCTAACATACTGTATAACTACGGATTTGAAAAGTGATAGTTAAAAGACAAAATAGAATAGATTATGATATGATGGTAGAAAAACTTTGATGAAGACGTTTGTGTGACGAATTTAAATCCCAAAGAAATGGAAGACTTACTTGCTTATACATATAAATATTTCAACCATTTGCTTAATCTTAATACTGATTGAGTTGATGTATTTAAAGAGTAGAACACAGTGAAGTGCACTTTCTTTTTTCACTGTGTACTGTGTTTAGCAATTAAGATTTGGTTGATTGATTAAACTATACAACGTGTAATTTAAAGCGTATATACATACCGAGTGCACGGCTTCTTCGAATGATAACAAACGATATGGGCAAGGGTTTTCTAATGCTATGTCTACATGTGTGGAGCATATTAGAAATTTCAATACATTGATACCAGAGACCGAATTTTTCAAATTAAGAAGAACGATGAGTATTATCGTTTTATTGGCAAGTGACGTGGAAAGTGATGACCCTCATAGTGCTGTGACACGTTTGTTATTACTGGTATTCAAGAAACATATTAAACCAATAGTTTGGGGTTAATTCTGTGAGTCACTTATTTTGAGCTGAAACTTAGCATAGAGACTCCATACCAGATGTTGTCTTCAGTCCTTTTGGATAGATATGGGGTTTCCGTTACACGTTGTATATAACTAAAATTCGAAATTTACGGTTAAGTAAACGGATGTAATATTGTTTTTAAATCACCAATTGGTGATTTTATAAATACAACTATTAATCTTTGAACCCTTGGTTAGACTTCATTGAACGAAATTCTTCTTAATCAAGGAGCTCATATTATACCTAATGTTCAAATACCCATAGTTTAAGGCAATGTTTTTAATATGATCTCTCTGTGTATTTTATTGAACTTCAGATAACAAAAATCCTCCGAAAAAAAACTCAAATCAAAAGATAATATTGTTACAAGTTTTGTACTAATAAATTGCAACCGTAATAATATAATACCGTAAGTTCAATATGGGTATATTCAATATGTATATTTTCCAGTCTTTACTTTTTCCGGCCATAAGGATAAGATTTTTGGCCAGTTTATCGTTTTTTAAGGAAAATACAGGCTGAAATAGCCGTTGTACAAATAAATTGTGTAGTGTGATATTTAATTCAGTATTGATTTAGAACAACTTCTAGCATAAGTTTATTTATATAAAAGTGTGATTTAAATATTTGTTTTCTGAACCTGTAGTGTGTTTTTGTTTCATTTTACTAGTATCAAAATCACATCAATAATGAAATTATGATAAATGGACTCTACTTTCTGGACCCCTTTATGTTTCAACTATTTGGACAGAAAGTGGACACAAAAGTATTAAAAATATAATTACTATATACTCTATAGAAATAAAAATATAGTTAAAATATAATTACATATTGTAATTATTAAAGAAAATGAGAATGTAACTTTAACAAAGTTTTAAAGCGGTTTTTTATTTCGGTTTTTGTGGAATATTTTCATTTTAAAATATTTTACATATTTTTTAAATAAAACTTTAACTTATTTACCAAATTCTATAAACATTGAAACTGTTCAGAATCAATGTTATCAATATATTGTTATATTTTTTATAAAAATATTTTAAAATAATCAACGGTTTCAAGACTTGCTGGTGTCTTACTATAACTTTTATAATTCTTGTAAAATATAGATACTTAGATAGGAAACTAAACTATATCCTGTCCTGTAATATGGTTAAATAAAATAAAATGTAGTATTATATTTAAGCAATATTCCAGTTGCCCTTAATTTATTGAATATTTTAGATTGATAAATAATTGTATGATGGTTTAATTTTAAAATTGCGCGTCTCACTGGTTATTATTGCGAACATATTGAAATAAATGTGTAAAAAAAGACGGATGGCTGTGCATTTTACTTTAAGCCTTGCGGAGTCTGTTTTTCCTGATAGCTTTAATCTGGGGTTCTTTAAGTCAAGTGTGAATAGGTTACTTCTAGGCAAGCATGCCTCATCTTCATCCACAGCATCGCCCACCATCAGGTGAGATGGTGGCCTAACGCGAGCCAATCAAAAAAAAAGTGGCCAAGTGCGAGTCGCTATCGAATAGGAGGCTATCACGCATCGAAAAGTTACATCCAAATCCCTAAAGCCATTATTGTGAGATTGAAATAAACATACAAACTTTCACATCTATAATATTAGGATTATGTAAATATTTTTGTGATATTATCAACTAAAACAGTTACTTAAAAATATTTATTTTAAATAGTTACGGTTTAAGATGAAGACAAAATTACGTTATAATATTTTTGTTATAAGTTTAATAAAAGTGCTGTTAAGAGTGATATTTCTTTGTTTTATTTGATTATTAGCTGACCCGGCAAATTTCATGTCACCATATTTTTTTTTCACTTTCCCCATTTTTACACGTTTTAAACTTTCGCTGGACTATCAGAAATATATTAAAACCAAAATTATTCAATTCGGTCCAGCCGTTCTAAAGTTTAAGTGAGACTATCGAACAACACTTGATATTTGTAAACGTAGATAGAACATTATTTTTTTAAATAATACATGTTATGGAGGAGCTCGTGCGTAAAATTATTGAAATAAATATTCAAGGTTATGCTCAAAGGTAAGTTAAGATGTGGAACAGCCCAACATATTCATGTATACCCAGAAATCGAATTCGAGATCAAAAATGTAAACAAAGGTGTTGCCAATTTTAAACAATAACCTCAATAGTGTGATTTGATGAAAGTGCTAAAACATAGTGCTATAATTGTAGGCATATATTAAACAGTTAAAAAATAATATTGCACACAGTTTTCAACTTTAAAGTGAAGTAAACTACGATACAAGAATAAAATACAACTGTTTGAAATAAAATCGTAGAAATTATTTTTATACTACTGGCAATAAGGCAGTGCCCAAGTAACACAATCGCGTCTAAAAACGGACTATTAGATATCTAATAGAATTTAATTTTATCGTCTACCTTAAGAGTAAAATATCCCCCAAGTAATCTTCAAGAACGCTTATAGACACAGTTTAGTAAAAGTGGGCACAACCTTATCCGCTCTCATAAGAATGAGTTAAGAAAACATGAATAGATAGAGATAAGAGTTGTAAATTTTCTAATGGTCTATAGAGATTTTTCTAGTGTCTCACTAAACTGTTTATAGACCACAAATTTTACTAGTAGTTAGTTTATAGATAAAGTTGAGACCTTTAAAGAAGTCTTTACTCGTCGAGTTTTTAAACCAAAATTAACTCAAGACTAACAACTTTAAGTAACTTTTGATTTGTAATAGACAACGACACATAATGGCGAAGAACTTACAAGAGTTATTTAAACTTATTATTGTACCTATTGCATCATGGCGTAACAAATTTCTTATTTCATATATACTTATGTTTTAGCTAGTTATAAACAAGCAAATCTATATGCGATTGAAATTCTATCGTCGATTATTATGTAAAACTTTCTTAAAATAAGAGCGCCCGTTGTAAATGTAAGATTTAATATTTTTTTACCAAATTATTTCTATAAGGCAATTTTTTAAATTGCATTATAATGTTTCAAATACTCATTTAAAATATAGTAATATAAAACATGTTAAATGTTTAATAAGACATAATTTAATTATAAAAATATAATAATAAGCATTAAAATATGTAACGAAAATCATTTGAAGCAAAATTAAGCAATAAAAATGGCGTCAAGATAAAATTTACTAGAAAAACGACAGAACAAAACAAAACAGACTTATGAGTGGTTTAAGATTATCTAGTAACTGTCATTCAGGTCATTAGATGTGTTGTGAACGGAAGACGATTTTATGCAGTAACAGAGCAATCTAATTAATCAATTCAAGAGGGTAAGTAAAAGATTTTATAGACAATGTGAAAAATAGTAGGTATAATAGTAGGTGGCTATGTGTAGATATACGCCGGCGGCGGTGGCGGTGCCAAAGACGCAAAGTGTTAACATATGGCTGGTATACAAAAGTGGACCTATTCGTATATAATTTGTTATGGGCATATTCGCAGATTTGCGTACAAAGCCCGTAATTTGACCGAGTAATAGATGAGTAACGCATGTTTTGACATGTTCGGTTGTATTATACCTACTCAGGCGCGGTCGCAGCCTGCAATTTTGGAGGGGTCACTTATAATAAAATAAGTCGACTAAATTTGACTTTATTGCACAATACACTATTTTATTCCTTTTATAGCGGAAGGGAGTGTCAGGCTACTTCTGACTAAAAACTGACCCTGTTCCTTCAGTTGCCCTTGTGGTCCGGGGCCGTGGTGTCTCGTTAGAACATTCCCAGCAGGCAAAGGCTCAACACGACGCACCGTCTCTCCGAGCCTGGTAAGCAAGGGCTGCCATCCATCCGATTTTCCCCGGATTTGTC
Organism: Tholera decimalis; assembly: GCA_943138885.2. NCBI lineage: Eukaryota > Metazoa > Arthropoda > Insecta > Lepidoptera > Noctuidae > Tholera > Tholera decimalis. The sequence goes on from OW964576.2 coordinate 10,976,778, forward strand.
CTAGTTTGGAGAGCGTCCGGGGGGATTTTCCCTATAAGCGTTCATGTCTTACGGGTGCTAAAAAGCACGATGATTTTATCACATTGTTTTTATAATGTTGATTTATATAAAGAAAGAGACTATATGAAAAAATATAGAGCTCTATCATAGCTCTATAATTTTATAAAAAAAAAACCATATGTTCAACCACACCCAAAGTAATCTGTCAAGTCAAAAGTTATGTCAAGCCCACAGATAATTAATGTTGCCAACCAAAAATATACGTTCGGTTAAGCTTTGGTTTCCTAGGAAAGCGGTGCCGTCATATAGCGGCCGTAATATTACGGACGCAAAAAGGCGGCCGTCTTTACGGTGACGATATGTGGAAAGTTCCACGGCCGTTTTTTCACACTGTCAGTCATTTTTTTAAAGCAAACGTCAAACGAAAAGTATCCAAGATAGAAAATGGATGACCTTGATTTAGCTTTATTAATTTACTTGGAGGATGAACTATCATCAGAAGAGGAAAATAGTCGTATGGCGGAAGACGATTTATTCCAATCTCGTGGTACTGAAGGTGCATTTGAGATTTTAGTACGTCCAAGAGTTGGAACTCATTTTCTACGTTGTTCCGGTAAAAAAAAACACAAATACGTATTAAAAATAGCTTCACCGCTATCAATGAAACGTTCACGAAACCATCTGACACCGACAAGACGGCCGTCATGCAAATAGCGGCACCGCTTTTTGACGTTACGGTGTCAGTTACCGTTCTCTAGGAAACCGCGCCATTTTGTTTACATGGACAACGTTCTAGTGACGTCATTCACCGCTGTATAACGGCCGCTATTTGACGGCACCGCTATCCTAGGAAACCAAAGCTTTACACATATCGGACGGAACATCTACGCCCCCCGGATGGGCCTACCAGTCCGCTAATCAATTGGAAATCTTGACAGGGTTGCGAATTTAACACAGCTTCAATGCGGCTAAATACCGTAGCTAGTTCCTCAAAGGTGAGAACGGTGTCTCCCAACAATCTCCGCCAGTGTCCCTTTGCCGCTTTCACCGCGGCCTCAAAAATACCCTCCCAATGGGGGCAGGCTGGCGGATCAAACAACCAAGTGACCCCTCGGCGGGCCAAACTATTACCAATGTCAACCTGGCTCTCATTAAGGAAGGCGTATACCTCCTTCAAATAGTTACTTGTACCCTTGTAGTTCGTACCGCAATCAGACCTAATCAAAGAAGGTAACCCACGGCGAGACACAAATCTTTCCAAAGTCGCCACAAAGGCCTCTGTCGAGAGGGAGGTTACCAGCTCCAAGTGTACTGCCTTGGTTGACAGGCAGACAAAAACGCACAAATAAGCCTTAACAATCTTACTATTTCGAAGTGTGGACGTCTTCAACGAAAAGGGACCAGCAAAGTCCGTTCCGACGCCAGCAAAGGGCCTCGCCTCATTGACACGATCAGCCGGCAAATCTCCCATTAGGGGCTGCATAGTGGAGGCCTTAGTCCGATAACACGGCATACAACGGAAGACAATGCTACGAATAGTACGACGAGCCGACAAAATCCAAAATTCTCGCTGCAGAATGGCCAACAGGGCATTGCAACCGGCATGCGAGTTTTTAACGTGACGACCAGTCACCAACAATTGTACCAAGTGGCCCTCCTTGGGCAACAAAAGGGGGTGACGGGCCCCATAAGGAAGGTTAGAGTGCCTCAACCGTCCTCCAACACGCAAAAGACCCGTCTTATCCAAGAAGGTATTCAGCTTACTAATGGCTCCCAACAACTTAACCCTACCAGACTTCAAGACCTCGATCTCCTTCTCAAAGTGTGCAGCCTGCACAGAGCGGACCCAAAGGAGGAGTGACTCCTGTCACTCTTGAGGAGAGAGAACTGGTGACAGGCGCTTGTCCCCTGGATTCCTAGAATTATGGCCAAAACGCCTGATCCACGAGGTAACGTTCAACAATTTTTCGAGGGAGCTGTATCGATTCAACAAAAAATCAGGATCAAACGGAGGATCCTTCGTCCCAACAGCGAACACCTTAAGTCCGGGCAAAGAATCCGACATCAAGACTGGCGTTCGAGGCCAATCGTCCTCGGGGCGAGTCAGCCAGTCCGGTCCCCACCAGAGGGGGTGAGCAATCAAGTGGGGGGCCATGCACCCACGTGAGGCTACGTCGCCCGGGTTCAGGTCACCAGGCACGTGCCTCCAAATCAAAGGCGTTTCAGAACCTTGAATCTGAGAAACTCGGTTCGCAACAAAGACCTCCAAAGAGTGGACGGACGTCTTCAACCAACACAAAACAGTTTGACTGTCCGTCCAGGCGTAAGAAGCCCGAATGTCAACAGTTCCACCCAAGTGTGCGCAACGTGGTTTAAGAGACGCCCAAGAAGCACCGCAGGGAGTGCGGATACAAACTGGAGCCAGTCTTCCAACAGGGTTTCCCGAAGTGGCTCGTCCCAAACAAGTTCAGTTGTAACAAGGGCAGGAGCACCAATTTTAGGGTAAAGACAACTCACAAGGGTGAGTTCAAACCAGGTCCTTCCCTCAACAGTGGTGACAGCCGTTTCGCCAATTCCCAAAATCTTGCCTGAAAAGTCGTTCACCTTCAGGCCAACCTATCCCGCTAACCAAGACGACAAAAGGCAACCCTGGGCTCCTGTGTCCAAAATGGCACGGACCACAATCGAGTCACCCAAGGGTCCCCAGACCTTGACCGAGGCCATTGGCAACAAAACCGTCTTGATCGGGGGGGTCCTTTAGCGGGGCAGGCGCCAATTTCTTAGCAATGCCTGGGCGGCGACCGATCGCCGCATCCAGGCTGCCCTCGTTCACGACGAGGCCAACATTCAAAATATTCGTCCGAGCGGTGTCCCGAGACGCTCGCCATCACCGGAGGGGCATATCACACCGGATGCCTGAATGGCGGATGGTGTGACTCCAACCGGGGACGTTCCGCCAACGGAGGGGAAAGGCAGCGGTGCCGATCCGGCCCCTGCTGCCTAGCAGCCAACGCACGTTCTCCCTGACGAGGGGAGAGCAAATGGCGCTCGCGGGGCTCCCGTTCAAATTGCGCGGGGGGTGGAGTGCGGCAAACAAAATTGCGGGCCTCAGCCCGGTGCTCGTCTCCGGGGTACCCCCCCTGCGCGAACCCTCCTCAGAAGATGGTCTGCTGGAGCGGTTCGCGTTGGCGCACAAAATCTCCAAGTGGGACCCTTTACAAATTCTACACGGGCGGGGGTCGGGGCAGTCCCGATGAAAGTGGGCCCCCAAGCACGAGAAGCACAAACGGCGTGCGTTGACAATGCGGCGGCGGGCACTTACGTGCAAATTCAAAAAGGCCGGGCAACGCACCATGACATGCCCCGTGGCCTTACAAAAGTGGCAATGATGAGGACTCCGGGCACCAGCAAAACGGGGAGCGGGGCGAACATCAACAGGCCCCCTAGCCCTAGGACTCCGGGCGCCAGCAAAACGGGGGGTGGGGCGAACATCAACAGGCCCCCGAGCCCTAGTCCGTCCCTGGTCTCTAGGCCGAGAAGGTAGTGGGGGTGACCCCGTGGCGCCACGAGTGTTATCCGAAAACCGACACTCGTCTTCCAAAAATTTGAGGAGGTCGTCAAAGGGGGGAAGATGGGTGGCACTATCCCCACCATACTTCTGCTCAAAACGTGACCTCAACCCCGCGGGGAGCAACTGCAGCACTATGTGCACCAACAAGTAGGACCAATGTTCTACTGGTAACTCCAAGCGTCTTAAGGCGTTGGTCGCTGAGACCAACGGGTTCAGCAAGTCAGTGCGCAACGTTGACGTGCTGGCAATGGCCGGTAGTCCCAAAATCTGGCCGATGTGCACATCAGCCAGGCAGCGCTTGTTCTGATACCGTCGGGAGAGAAGCTCCAGAGCGGTCGGGTAGGAGGAATCCGTCACCGGCAAGTGCTGCACCAAGGCTCTGGCTTCGCCCTCCAGGACCGACAATAAATAGGCCAGCTTCTGGGCAGGTCCGAGGTCCGAGCGTGCATCGACAAGACTCTCAAAGAGATTTAGGAAGCCCAGCCAGTGGTCCAAGCGACCGTCAAAATGTGGCAGCTCCAGGGTGGGCAGACTATTCAATAGTCCAGGGCCTGCAACAACGGGGGTCTGCGGCTTGGCCGCATCAGGCACCCGGCTCTTCAAAATTTCCCGGGCTCGTAGACTTATGACATCCCCCAGGTGGACAATCTGGTCATAGTCACCCAAAATCTTATCGCGGGCTGCCTGGTCCATCACCCCCAAATCCACGTCCATGATGAACTCGCAGAAGCGTGTGAGCGCAGCATCAGCTGCCTTGATCCTCTCATTCATGCACCCGTACCGAGCAAGGGTGAGCTCTTCCAATTCCAAACGCTCAACCGCTGCTGCTGCCGATGTGAACCATCTCAACTGTGAGGCCAATCCGGCAGCAGACTCCCTGACTGCCTTTAATGAGGCCATTGCAACAATCAATTATTATACCAACCCGCTAAAATTCACTAAACAAACAAACAATGACTTGTTAGCCAACCGAGCAATTTCAACAAAATAAAACTTAAATTCAATTTATTTCAGGTCCAAATCCGACCCTGTACTTATTCCAAATATGAATCTAGCTTGCTAAGGATGGCTAGTTACAGAAAAAATAACAATTTAATGTATATATTATGCTGGATCAACACCAATTAAACACAACAATTGAACGTACAATACTGTGCCGGACAACCTCTAACAACACAATCCAATAAATACTATAAGCAATAAACTAATCCACACAATTCAAGTCTTGTTATATTAACAAATGTGTGATTATTATTTAGATAAACTTTTAAATTCAGATTAGTGACATTGAATTATTAATTACAACAAATATACCAAATTATGTACCAAATACAACCTAATAATTCCTAATTTCACAAACAATCTCACTTGTCAATACAACAGGGACTACAGTACAAACCACAAATACAACTTCATAGAGCCCGGCTGACAAAGTAATATATTCAAAACTTATTCGGTCTTATTACAAAAAAAATGCTTAAGTACTGGTTTAAACCAAGACTAAAAGGTCTAGGATTGTGACGGTATTAACGTTAGTACCAGTATCAAAATGAGTCCCAATTACAAAACGAAGACTATCTGAGGATCTGTTAGTACCAAAGAAGGTCCATGGTTCAAATAATATCCACAAATAAGAAACAAAAATGGCATTCTTTCATTCGTTCGTACAATCTTTATTTGAAGCAACGTTCCGTTTCTATAAATATTGATATTATAATAACACTTGAAATTATTAAATAATTATTAATAAATACAAAAATATGTCATAAATTTTTCGTTGTTCAGGTTACAATATAATGAACAAGCGCAACTTGTACTTTTGACGCGCTGTTTGTAATCAAGTTGTCATATTTTTAACACCTCTAGCTTGAAATGGAATGAATTACATTCGGAGACAGCCCGCGTCATTTGATGCCAATGTTTACGTCCTTTTGAATAAATAAATATACTTCTTATTTATTAATAGATATTATTCTTGGTATTTCTATAACTAACAGTTTGTTACTTGGTTTTTTCGTGAGTTGTGTGTGATTAAACGTGAGCTAGCTAACAAATGGAACAACAAAAGAAAAAACGGGGTGAAAACTGGAGTTCTGAAGAAAAAGTTAGTGAAACATAATTTTTTTATTATTAGGTAAACAAAGCTTTGTTTTATCTTCTTTCGACTACCTAACGCGGATGTTCTTATTATTATAGGAAATATTACGTGAACTTATTGCTGAATCAGCACATATTATAAAGATAAGTTTTATATATAAAATATTTTTAATTAGTAGGCATTTTTGTAAATCTTCGGGACATCCGTGACAAATTTTCCAGACATACCATGTAAATCAGCTGTATCGTCTTGAATCTACAAATAAAACAATAATATTAGTAAGTATAGATATTATTTAGATTTTGTCATGATTTTGTCTAATGTTATGTTAGCATTGACCAAGGGTACTTACTTTATGGCGAGCCCAGTTGCGTAATGCGCAAACCACTTGCACTTCAGGACTCAATGGGCATCCTCGAGGGTCGTGGGATAAACCCTCACGTAAAACAACCACTATTTCTTCCCCAAAACGTTTTGTGAACCTATACTTATATTTAAAATCTTCGTCACTCAATTCAAAAGGATTTACACGATGACGACGTCTGTAAGATCGCCGAGACACCTCCAGTATATCCAAATCTTCCAAATCCATCAAGTCAATCATATTAATATCCATTTTTTACGATTTGCAAATAAAAAGTCAATAACAACCAACGCAACCTCAAAAATTTATTACCGATGTCAAAGTTAATCCATGGTTAAACTAGGGGTCTCCGCGGACTAATTTTAGTACCTTAGATAGTTCCTGAACTAGTGATAAACTTCATTTTATAATAACGTTTTATTTAGTCATGGTTTAAACCTAGTAATAATCCCAGTACTAAATTTAGATCGTGTTTTGGAATAAGACGGATTAAGTTATAAGTTATGTTACGTAATTAAACTACAGTTATTTTCAACAATGTTCAAAACTGCCAATTTACTTAGTGGATTTTATATTATAAAAACCACGCTCTGCTACCAAATTGTTCGAGACTACAAGAAGCCAGCCAACGGTAACTGGTATGGTCGAACAGTCCACGGTTCGTGGAGCCCTAAACGTTGCTTACAACCGATGGCCTTAGGCCAGTCAGTACATAAAATTACCAATAAATAGTTAACTTTACACAATTTGACTTACCAGTTCTAGACGCCAAGCAAGGATCTGTTCTGATCACGTCCGTGTGTGTGTATGTGAGTATATTTGAAAGTGTAATGTGAGCAAGTGTGGATGGACGAAGGTTCTCAAATATGCAGGTCCTCCCAATGCGGTCCGTCAGCAATCACAGCACAAACTTCGCACCAGATTGAAGCAGCTATTTATCACTTTGAACAATTATTTTCAGCAAAGTTCGCGTGTCAGATAGGCTGACGACATTCGGCGTTATGCTCCAAAATATCCCAGGGTTTTCGTCAATTCGGGATTACAATTTCAATTAATCGTTAATCGCGACCCAATTATCGGTTACAACAGGCGATTCAACACGATATTTCCAAAACCAATTAAATCACAAGGTCCCAACAGCGGACATTTTTTCAACCACACCCAAAGTAATCTGTCAAGTCAAAAGTTATGTCAAGCCCACAGATAATTAATGTTGCCAACCAAAAATATACGTTCGGTTACACATATCGGACGGAACATCATAAGTAAACCTCGTTTTGTTTTCAACTTCGAAAATATTTTTTTCTAGGGTGTCCGGGAAAAAACTATAATTTTAGTTGGGGGTTGGATTTTGAAGTCTGAGGCAGGCAATTTAGGTGACAGCAGACCTATCCTTACCGAACGGTGGGCTACCTCTGCTCGCCAGCCGCAAACCCACGCCAACGGTGACCGGACATCGGCTGCCAACGCCCGAGGCGTCTCCAGCGGCGGCTGGGGCGTGAGGAAGCAAGTTGTCTCTCCCTCACGCATTCAGCCTCCTCCTTCGCTAGCATGACTGCGTCGCAGAAGGAAGCAACTGCATCCCATTCCCGCTCGCCCCACACCATGGTCTGAACCAAGAACGAAAGATCGCCGCTGCTGATCGCCTCTACAAGGACACGGTGGTGCTCCGCCCAAGCGGGGCTCACTTCTACCGTATGCTCCTCCGCTTCCTGCGGGTTATCTTCACAATGACGAGACCCAGGCGGGTCCTCCCACTGTTTCGAATACAGGTACATCCCGAAACAGCCTCGAGTTCGGTCAGCACCTGCATCAGGCGGAAGGTGAGAACGCCATGGCGTCAGCTCATCGGCGGCTCCAGCCACTCCTCAAAGAGGTGATATATCGACTTATCCGATCAGTCTTTTTCTCGGTCAGTCTAAATAGACGGATGTGCCAGTGGCAGTACAATTTGTATGGAGCTGTTCACATTATGACTGATCCGGGAAAAAAGACTGATCGGAGTTATTTGACGGACGTTTTGCCACTGCGATGATCAGTCAAAACGCCCGGATCGGAACATTGCGTCTAGACTGAAGACGAGACCCCCTCCGCCCCGCCTTTTCTCGCGTCGCTAGTCTCATTCAGCGTCTAGTGTATTACATTCTCTTTGGCGTCAGTGCTCGTGCAAAATGGACGTGGACGCTTGCGCGTTAATATCGCTAGTCGAAAATAAACCCATATTGTGGAATAAAACGTTGGACGAGTACAAATTCACAAATCGACGATTAGAAGCGTGGCGGGAAATTTGCATACTATTAAATCCTGAGTTTGAGAAACTGGACGAAAAAGAAAGAAAAAAATTTGGTAAGTTAATTTTTTATTCAATACTATGTAGGTAGTTTCATACAGCTGCTTCCTACCAAGGTATTCTTCTCTTGCTCTTCGAATTATATTTGCAGTAGGACCACCTCTATACGGTCGCGGATGTGGACTATGTGGAAACGGGCCCGTTTCTTCACTTGTTTCCATACTTATTGGGTTTTGTTGTAAATTAATACCGTCTTTATCTCGGACAAAGTTATGTAAAACCGTACAAGCTTTTATGACGTTAATCGTCGTTTCTATTTGAAGATCTATCAGCAGATGCAGGATTCTCCATTTATTGGCTAGAATACCAAAGGCACACTCAACATAATATCTTCTAGCTCGGCTCAAGCGATAGTTGAAGATATTTTTTTCATGATTTAAATGTGTACCCCGATATGGTCTTAAGAGATTCGGTGTTAAGCTAAAGCCTTCGTCCCCAATGAGTACATACGGCATTTCTTCATGTGTGGTTTCATGTACAGGCTTGGGGTTTGGTATATTTAATGAACCATCATTAAACTTTTGCCAAAAGGTACTGTTCTTTAATATGGTAGAATCACACTCTTTTCCATATGAACCAACACTTATGTAGATGAATCGGTATTCTGAATCGACCACAGCAAGTAATACAAAATAGAAATAATCTTTATAATTAAAGAACATAGAACCACTATGGCATGGTTTTATAATTCTGATGTGCTTTCCGTGTACAGCTCCAAGACAATAACGAAAGTTAGCTTTTTTTTCAAATTCATTTGTAATGGCTTCCCATTCTCTCTCTGTATCAGGCAACTTCATGAAATCTGTGAATAATCTCTTCCAAATAATGACGCTGGTTTCTTTATTATTTTACTAATAGTCGATATTCCTACCCTATAATTATGAGTAGTGGAGTTCCTTGAACGAACACCCAGAAGCAAAATATCTGAAAACAAATAAAATGGATGAAAACACTTAAACAACAAAATTTTATAATACCTATTATTATTTGTATGCAGGAAAATCTGTATCGGATAAATGGAACAACATTCGAGACACATGGCGAAAATCGATGTAAAATAAGAAAAATGAAAAAAAAAATTGTATCTACTGCCAAAAAGTCTCGACGTTATGTACACGATGATAGATAATGTTTTTAATGAAGGTTTATGAGCCGAGATCAGCCGAAGAGTCAATTCAAAACTACGATGAAGGAAATGTACAAAGTGGTCCTAGTAATGAAACTGACTTTCGTAAACCTTCGATTCCCATAAGCACGAAAAGCACAATAGACGTCGCCCGTTGCCCGTTGGTATAGTGGTCAGTGGCCCTGACTGCTGTGCGCAAGGTCGTGGGTTCGATTCCCACCTAGGACAAATGTTTGTGTGATGAGCACGGTCATTTGTTCTTTGTCTGGGTGTAATTTATCTATAATATGTATGTATTTAGAAATATATATGTATGTTTATCAGTTGTCTAGTACCCATACCACAAGCTCTGCTTAGTTTGGGACTAGATGGCGTTGTGTGAAAAGTTGTGGAATATTATTATTATTATTATTATGAAAAGATGTCTAAATTCCTGGACTTTAGGATGACACAAGAAAAAGAAAACCCAAATTTATTATGTTTCAAGGGTGTACTACCCGCCGTTGATTCTTTGACAATGGATGAAACTTTAGAGTTTCAAGCAGGAGTTTTAGCTCTTATACAAAAAATCAAAGGAATAGTGTTGGTTTCCAAAGATATGATTATCAAACTGAATGGCAAGATTAATATCGTGGATACCATACACAACCTCTTCAGCAGCCGGCAGCGTTCGTACATTCACCATCACCAACCTTTCAGTCATCGTATCATTCTCAACCATCTCCTGTAGCGACAAGTGCATTACAATCTCTACAGCAAACGGCAGCGTTCTTACGTTCACCATAACCAACCTCTCAGTCATCGTATCATTCTCAACCATCTTCTGAAGCATCGAGTGTATTAGATTATGATTTTGAAGGAATTTAGTCACTATGACTTAATCAAGACGACAAAAACAAAAGCTCTCATGTGACTGTTTCCAATAAAAATATTTCAATAATTGCATATCTGTATTTTATTAAACTCCTAAAACTATATTACAATCCAACTAGCCACCTTGGAAGAGCATTTCCTATATAAATATTTGAAAAAAAAGGACGTACCTTAAACATATGGACAGCCTTTGTTGTGGACAAATGCACTCTCTAAATCTTGTGTCTTGTAATTTTATGTCCATTTAAATTCTTCCCAAGAGATCGTCGAAAGAGGAAAAAGACATTCGAAAGTAGTTAAAGAACTTCGCCTCATCATTCCTTAATTCACCCATCAATGTTTCAAATATGTTGAAAATCGGTCTCGAAGTATAGGATGCACTCAATGTTATCTCCGTTTTCTACTACTTTTTCGTCTCAAATACCACCACAATATAAGAACATCATCGTCGCCGTCCATCGCGTACGAAATACAAATGTAAACTGGCGGCGAGTCGAACCACCGACCTTCCGGCAAAACAGACTGATCGGATATAATGTGAACACCCACGTCCGACGTCCGGTTTCAGGACAAAAAGACTGATCGGATAAGTGGGAACGGACTCTACGCTCCGTTTAAATAGCTTTCTTTTATTTTGTAGAAGATTTTTCAATTTGACGTGTACGATTTTGTGGGGGGGGATCATATCCCCTGTGACCCCCCCCCCCCCTTCGGACCGCGCATGTACCTACTATGCGTCCGCGGGGCCGCTCCGTCGCAGTTTCGACGTGTTGTCTTTTTTTACTGTTTCCATTGCATAAAATCATCCAATTCAAATATTTAATATAAAATACACTTAATTAAGCCATTTTTAAGAAAAAAACCACTAGAAACACGTTTTCACTATACTTTTTTAAGACAATCTGAAAAATATCTATTTAAGTATCTTATCTAGACTTAAAAGTCTGTTTATAAGCAAAGATAAGAGTACCAATAGATAAAATAGAATGTTTTATCTTAAAATATATCATATTATCTATAAAGTTATATCAAGTTAGTTAGAGCATTGTATCTTAAAACATTCAATATACCTATAAACGTACTTAAAATAAGTGTGCTTTAGAACAAATGCTCTAAAAATAATCGAGCTTGAGAAAAAAAACTATAAGAATACACGTTCTTTATTGAAACCACCTTTAGAAAGCCCCTATATAAAGATTTACCATGAATAGACTGTCTATAGACAGATTTGTTTTAAGCCTCCAAGACTGTGTTACTTGGGTGGTCTTAAACATTTAGACTTCATTTAGTGTTTTCAACTAGCGAATCACCTCAGCTTCACACGAGTGCTTATTACTAATGAAATGAAATAAATGATAATTTACTTTCACACAAACCTTGTCCTAACAATTATGAACAGAACAAAAAAGAAATCAGCCAAATCGGTGAAAAAATGAAATCTTTTATTTTCATTACGTTTACCTTACCTATTATATTAGGACTTACCCTAGGCCTCAGGGGCTTTAGCCAAAGTAACAATTTAAAACGATAACGAAGTTAGAAAAGACTGAAATGTATGGGATTGACATAAGTCACGTGGTCAATCGACATCGTTATCGCAAGTTGGTAGACAATGGTCCTTAGCCAAAGTAACATTGCTTCGTAGCGAGACGATATCTACATTCATCGTCGTCTCTGATTGTCGCGATCGTTGTGTCGAACACAGTGTCGAATTGTTTAGTGATGTGCCAACCCGGAATAAACACAACTCGAGTTAACTCGAGTTGAAATTCACGTAACTCGAGTTCAACTCGAGTTAACTGGGTGAAATGAAACTGAGTAAATGATTTTTCGTAACAATATTTAAACAAAATTGAACAAATTCAGCATAAATATGTCCATACATTATAATGGTCCCCATGGACCATTATAATTAAAGTAGGTAGAATTCAAATAAAAAAGAAATGTATTTATTTATGCTTTATGTTGTGGCGTAGTGGTTTAGGTGGTAGTAAAATGAAACCGAAGACCACAGGTTTACAGCATTTATTTACGAAGGGGGGTGGGTTCAGTTCACAAGAGTTCCCTCACTGGTCGAAGGTATTGGATGGTATTGCCCTGAGCTCAGGCCGCGACGCACGCAGACCGGCGGGCCGATCCCGAAGCCGGCAGCGACCACGTGTCCGAAGCAGAGGTTGTGCAGGACAGGCCACGGGGGAGGATGTCTCTCCAGCGGATAGCCGCGGAGGCAGCTTGACACCCAACTCGCACGTGGCAGGCACAGAGGTTGTTGCAGGTAGACCACGCGACAGCGCGTCTCTCCGGCAGTAGTACGCGGAGGCAGCGGTGACACCAGTCGCGCGGCAGCCGTTAAGGTAGTTGGAATTCGAGACCCAAGGCAGTAGGAAAACGAAGGAGGAAAAGAAAAAAACCCTGGAATCACACGAAGGGTGCTTCCGTAAGCGTGGTGCCAGGAATCGTGAGCGCCAGCGATGTGTGCGTCTCCCAGCCGTGAACCCAAAGAACAGTACCCGGGAAACGGATGGAAAACTCACCATCGCGGCGGTTCACAAAGGTTAAATAGAGATAAGCGTGCGCATACCGCGTGCAACGATATAAAACGTAACCGCGTGCAAGGCGTTTAAGCTCGTAGCTGCTATGACACTGCAGAAAAGTAATACTGCGGCATGCGGACGATCCACAATTTAGAAACACTAGTGGAAAGCAGATGACAATGAAATAACACATTTACGTTCCAGACGAAAGCCATCTTGACAACCGGGCAATTATATAAATTTACAAACGCTGCAGATTATGTCGAAATAAAAGGATTACAATTTGGCAAGATGGAGAGAAAATGGCAGATACAACGAGCACTTACCCTTGGGCACGGAGGGGTTTTTATATAAGTTACTTGCAACAGTAGGCGGCGAGAAAAGGAGCTTCGCGGACTAGGGGTTAGAATTTATAGCCGGCACAAGTGTTGTCACTTCAGTGAAACCATAGATATTAGGGATGAGCGTGTTAATTCGATTCTAGTTCGATTCCCGTTGGTATAGTGGTCAGTGGCCCTGACTGCTGTGCGCAAGGTCGTGGGTTCGATTCCTACCTAGGACAAATGTTTGTGTGATGAGCACGGTCATTTGTTCTTTGTCTGGGTGTAATTTATCTATAATATGTATGTATTTAGAAATATATATGTATGTTTATCAGTTGTCTAGTACCCATACCACAAGCTCTGCTTAGTTTGGGACTAGATGGCGTTGTGTGAAAAGTTGTGGAATATTATTATTATTATTATTATTATTATTAATCGACTAACACGCTACAATGTACTTAGGATTAAATTTTCGTAACATAAATAAATTAAGTATTTCTATTAATTAACAACAAAACTATATTTGTATGAATCTGAAAACTGTTTGCACTTAGCATGTCCATTCACTGTCGATTCAAATAAATGCCAAACAACAGATTTCCTTTTAGGTCCCGGCATTTTTTCTATACAGTACCTAATAATTCGAAAAATTAACAACAATAACAACCGGCACTCCAAAATAACCTCAAATCTGCAACAATGCAATGTTGTGTTGTTGTGACATTGACATAATTGACATTTGTAGTGAATTAAATGAATGAAAAAAAAAGTTATTTAAAAAATCTAAAAAACTCGACTGCTCAACTGAAATGCAAGGAACAAGCACATTTTTATTTTAAAAAGTGACAAGCAGGCGGGACCCAAAAGATCATATTTTTTTTTAAATTTGACGTGTCCTCCTGCTTGTCACTTTTTAAAATAAAAATGTCCTTGTTCCTTGCATTTCAGTTGAGCAGTCGGGTTTTTTAGATTTTTTAAATACTTTTTTTTTTTCAACTTTTCAGTTTAAATATTAATTAACATTTTTTTAATTTTCCCGGTCGTCTCACATTGGCACCCCACCGGATTCAGAAAATGAAAGAGCTCAAGTCCATATTTTAAACTTTCTCTTTGTATTATTTTTGCTACTATTACACTAATGATAAATATGATATACCTTTTTGAAATCCTTGTGGTAAGCCCTTTAATTTGATACCCATATTGTGGTATTCGAAAAAAAAAAATTTTTTTTTCACTATGTATAATGACTTCGCACAGCCGCCATGTTTGATTTTTTCAAATGTCACCTATCTAAGAACACTTGGGCTGCTAAGACTATTTACAATATAAGGAATAACTTACCTAATAACCAAACGTGTTCACCACTTTCATAAAGCCCTTGCATATATGTGCCCACGTGACTCGCAGACCATATGTGGGAGTCATGTGCAGCACCACCAAATTTTGCATTAACATTTGTTATGTGTAAGTCATAATCACACATCTGAAAAGAAAATGAAATAAAACTATAGGTAGGTATTGTTTGGTTTCCACAAAGAACCAAATTGCATTGGAGAGAAGGGATTTAATTGAGTGCTGATAAATAAAGTTACTTAATCTGATATATCATATACTTATTTCTTTACATGATAGGACATATAATAAATATAATAATAATAGCCCTTAATTATTAGAATTAAGGTACCTACTTACAATACAAGACATTTTATAGATTTTACAATAATATGTCCCTTTATTTCGCTATGCTGCTTGGCATAGGCTTCCTCTAACATTCTTCATTGAGTTCATATGATAAATAAGGGATATTTTATATTTATAAATACATAGTTATATACATAGTTTCGATGAAGTTTGTTAACCACATAGTTTTATATTATGATTAGAATTTAATGATATCCTTTTCTATTAAAAAACATATGTTCTTCCTCAACCGGTCTTGTGATAGCAATATTAGGTACAGTCAATGCACCCATCACACCAGGCAAATTATGTGTCCTTTGAAATCTGTAAATTATTTTACAACAAATACCAAAAAGTTACTATTGAGGTATGTAGGAACCTAAGAAAAAAATTTAATTAGGGATTTGACCTATTTAAAAAAAAATTACGTACTTATCTTTAATTAAGGATCTCTCGTGTGGCGTTTGTGGATACACTATCCACCTACTGACCATCTAATTGTGATTAAGGGCGTTCACAAATCACAACCTCCCTGATGCAGCGACTTGTTGTCCGCTGCGTCAAATACTGGCCTACACCCACAATTTTTTTGTACAACCCTGTAGCTAATAAGCTAAGAGCACACAGCACCTGAAAAATACAATAATACATAGGTAGGTACCTATTTGGGTTGATGTGATTTTATTTCAATTTACAGCAGTTAATAAAGTATTGTGCGCATTGTGCGGTACCAGAAAATTATTGTTGTATAGTATAAACTAAAGCCGGCTCTTTACGTTGGCCAACGCAGTGGTGAATGTAGTGGCCAATGCCTATTGGCCAACGTGTAGATGGGGTGTTTGTGTACCCAAGATGAACTGAATAAGAAGACGAAGATGCTTTAACCCAAGTTATAAAGTGCAACAACTAACAACTTATGTAGGTACCTAGATGCCTGCATTACCTGTAATTAAATTGGTTTATTAATGTAAAATTTCTTACCTTTATTTCCAGGGGAACCTTTTAATCCAGCATGACCTTTTAGGTCGTTACATAACTTCCTAAATGTTTTTTTATTAAGCCTGAAATGTTGAATAAACAACAATTCTGGCATATCCTCAATTGTTTCCAATTGCCGTCGCTGTCTTAATCGCTTTTGGCGCCTCACCCAGGTGTTCTCGTTATTGTTTCATATTGAATACGACACGCACTTGGCTGTTATAAAACCTACGGAACCCTACACTTCGCGTGGCCCGACACGCACTTGACCGGTTTTTTGGTTACTTACCGATGATAGATGACGTTAGGTGATGTGTTTAGTTTTACCCTTCCTTTATAATTTCGGCACAGTTTAATAGCGCATACCGTCATTTTATCACTGTTATTTGTTTATTACTTAGCGCGCATAATACGTAGTGACACCAAAGCGACACGATCGGCACTAATCACTAATCGGCGGGTAAGAACTTATAAGCCAACAGCTGGCTGATATTTTTTAACACGTTTGGGCGCATTTGATGCTCCATCTAGAGATTATATGATCTAAGGATTATAAACGAAGAAATAAAAACGCATTAACCACATAGTGTCAAAAATCAGCTGTTGAATGAAATCCGGCCAAATTGTTTCAATAACTACAACGTTTTAACATTCGTTTCGTTATCTTTTTTGGCGATCACGATCGAAGCGAAGGCGAACACTGAAAGCGCTGCTTGTCTACGCATAGTACGCATTTGTATGGGATAAACACGATAACGATTCGTTGCGGATCGGAGAGAGGATATGCCAGAATTGATGTTTATTCAACATTTCAGGCTTAATAAAAAAATCATTTAGGAAGTTATGTAACGACCTAAAAGGTCATGCTGGATTAAAAGGTTCCCTTGAAATTCCCCTGGAAATAAAGGTAAGACATTTTACATTAATAAACCAATTTAATTATAGGTAATGTAGGCATCTAGGTACCTACATAAGTTATTAGTTGTTGCACTTTATAACTTGGGTTAAAGCATCTTCGTCTTCTTATGCCGTGTAGATGGGGTGTTTGTTCATCTTGGGTACACAAAACACCCCATCTACACGTTGGCCAATACGCATTGGCCACTACATTCACCACTGCGTTGGCCAACGTGAAGAGCCGGCTTTAGTTTATACTATACAACAATAATTTTATGGTACCGCACAATGCGCACAATACTTTATTAACTGCTGTAAATTAAAATAAAATCACATCAACGCAAATAGGTACCTACCTATGTATTATTGTATTTTTCAGGTGCTGTGTGCTCTTAGCTTATTAGCTACAGGGTTGTACAAAAACTTGTGGGTGTGGGCCAGTATTTGACGCAGCGGACAACAAGTCGCTGCATCAGGGAGGTTGTGATTTGTGAACGCCCTTAATCACAATTAGATGGTCAGCAGGTGGATAGTGTATCCACAAACGCCACACGAGAGATCCTTAATTAAAGATAAGCACGTAATTTTTTTTTAAATAGGTCAAATCCCTAATTAAAATTTTTTCTTAGGTTCCTACATACCTCAATAGTAACTTTTTGGTATTTGTTGTAAAATAATTTACAGATTTCAAAGGACACATAATTTGCCTGGTGTGATGGGTGCATTGACTGTACCTAATATTGCTATCACAAGACCGGTTGAGGAAGAACATATGTTTTTTAATAGAAAAGGATATCATTAAATTCTAATCATAACATAAAGCTATGTGGTTAACAAACTTCATCGAAACTATGTTTATAACTATGTATTTATAAATATAAAATATCCCTTATTTATCATATGAACTCAATGAAGAATGTTAGAGGAAGCCTATGCCAAGCAGCACAGCGAAATAAAGGGACAGATTATTGTAAAATCTATAAAATGTCTTGTTTTGTAAGTAGGTACCTTAATTCTAATAATTAAGGGCTATTATTATTATATTTATTATATGCCATATCATGTAAAGAAATAAGTATATGATATATCAGATTAAGTAACTTTATTTATCAGCACTCAATTAAATCCCTTCTCTCCAATGCAATTTGGTTCTTTGTGGAAACCAAACAATACCTACCTATAGTTTTATTTCATTTTCTTTTCAGATGTGTGATTATGACTTACACATAACAAATGTTAATGCAAAATTTGGTGGTGCTGCACATGACTCCCACATATGGTCTGCGAGTCACGTGGGCACATATATGCAAGGGCTTTATGAAAGTGGTGAACACGTTTGGTTATTAGGTAAGTTATTCCTTATATTGTAAATAGTGAGACATCTGAAATGGCCTTATACTCCAAGTAGTAATTTACTATATTTAAGTGAGCATAACTACAAATAAACAACGATTATACAATTCTTTATTAGAACTGGAGTAGTCTATTAACAAAAAAATATTTTTTTCTGGCTATTCACAGCAGTTCTGGTTGATGACACCTATATCAAATGCTGAACCAGGATCCCAGGAAGAGATGTACACACGACGTCATGTCCAAGCCAGGCTCCCGTCCTTGAGCCGAAGGTGGAGTGAGCACGAGCGGGAGGGGTGGTGGTGTTTGCATCTGGGATGAGGAAGGCAGAAGCCAATTATTTGATGGCTGTGAAGTGGAAGGTTGTGGTGAAGATGTCAGTTGTGGAGTTTCTGCAAAAGAAAATGAGTGTTACTTTGGACAATTTATGGATACCTTCCTTTGTTTGTTGAAAATGTTTTCTTAAATCAAATCCTTCTAATATTGTAAAATGTAAAGGTTTGGATATTTGTTTGTTTCTTAGTCAATCACGCAAAAACGGCTGAACAAATTTGGATGAAAATTGACCCACACAGATATAGAATATAATTAGCAAAACTGAGGTATCCTTTTTGGGGAGGGATTTTACATTATGTACTTACATAATAAAAATTCACTATAAAAAATATTATGATATTTTAAACCTAGACTTACCATCTACAATTTCCAAAATATACTGTATCATCTTGGGCGCCGGGATCATCTTGTGCAGAACATTGAGGTCCCTGAAAAAGATTGGTTGTGGTAGATTTATTAAAATAATGAATATATATATATTAATGAAATTATGTATTACTGAAAAAAATATTTATTTTAGGATGTAGTTATGTAAAAATTATGACAACATTTTTTCAGGTATATATATAATATTTACAAATACTAATTAATAACCACTTAAACCAACTTAAACTAAATAATCAAAAAAATAAAAATGAAATGATGTCTTTCATGTTAACTAAGTAACTTTTGTTGCCATTAACTAACATCATTTACTTTTATTGTTGATTGACCATTGTTAATAGAAATTTGAATACCTTATAAAACATCTGCCTACTAGAGAAAATGAGCTCATTATTGAGCATGAGCCTTGAAGATGTAAAATACTTACATTAAATCCTAGCTCTTCTACAGAGACTTGCCCGTCCACTGCTAAAGCACCCATTATAGCCAGCGCTCTTTCATCACTAGCTGACAAGGTTTGCCTGCTTGCTAGCCCACCTCCAGTCCCTCTTGCATGATTGCCTTATGGTCAATGCCTCTTTTTCGTCTTGGACTTCCAATCTGCCCACACCTAGATCAGTCATAGTCATAAGTATGTTATAAGTGTAAATGAGATTAAAAAGCCAAAAATTTGGTAAGAACTTTTGAAATTAATTGAAAAGTAAATAAACATCCGGGGCATGTTCTCATATGGCCATCGGACCCCAAAGCATAGCTTGAACTATGGGTGTCAGAGACTGATCATAATCATGTCGAAAATCCCCAGTCTAGTAATAACAGAGAAGCAATGACAAGCCAACCTTCATAACCGCAAGGGTGTGTCTACTTGTCCAAAACCCTTGAAAACATAGCTAGGATTGCTAGCATCACACCAGTCTATCCAAAAATGTTCATTAGGTCCTTACTTTTTTCCACTTATCTGTAGTCTTGCTGACACCACCGCCAACAGCATTCAAAATGTTGGTAAGTTCAGACCATAATCGGTCTGACCTTACCCGACCTTGTGATCCAGCAAGAGGCCTCGCCAGGTCACCATGACTGTAACATAAACAAACAAAGATTCAATATAAGTATTTCATTGATAAGATCGCGTCATTGTTTACATTACATACTCATGAATAAAACTTGGATTTACTTACGTTTCCATATACTCAAGTAGCGTTGACAATTGTTCGGGACTTGCTCGCACTCTTGATTTCATGTTTTATCACTAAAAATTAAAATACAGATTACTCCATCATCGTTTTATTTTGAATACCATTAAGTTTTGGAGACGATCTAAAAGTAATAACACTCTATTTACTTACCACTGTCAAAATATTGTTTTTATTATAATTTGAACAAGATTAAACGCAACACTCACTATATAATTATTCTTATCATTAAAAGCAACAACAAATAAAAAGTTCACGGGTTTGATGATTTTGATTTTTGATCCGATTTGACACTTCTTGACTGACACTGATTAGTGATGTGTCAACTTGATTTACTAACTCGAGTTGGGCTTAGATCGAGTCGAATTCTCGAGTTGAATTCTCTTTAACTCGATTTAGTCGATTTGAATACGCTAGGTTAATGCGAGGTTTGCCGATCATTTATGACTATTTTCATTCATTTAATTCGCTACAAATGTCAATTATGTCAATGACACAACAACACAACATTGCATTGTTGCAGATTTGAGGTTATTTTGGAGTACCGGTTGTTATTGTTGTTAATTTTTCGAATTATTAGGTACTGTATAGAAAAAATGCCGGGACCTAAAAGGAAATCTGTTGTTTGGGATTTATTTGAATCGCCAGTGAATGGACATGCTAAGTGCAAACAGTTTTCAGATTCATACAAATATAGTTTTGTTGTTAATTAATAGAAATACTTAATTTATTTATGTTACGAAAATTTAATCCTAAATACATAAAGCATAAATAAATACATTTCTTTTTTATTTGAATTCTACCTACTTTAATTATAATGGTCCATGGGGACCATTATAATGTATGGACATATTTATGCTGAATTTGTTCAATTTTGTTTAAATATTGTTACGAAAAATCATTTACTCAGTTTAATTTCACCCAGTTAACTCGAGTTGAACTCGAGTTACGTGAATTTCAACTCGAGTTAACTCGAGTTGTGTTTATTCCGGGTTGGCTCATCACTAAACAATTCAACACTGTGTTCGACACAACGATCGCGACAATCAGAGACGACGATGATTTTAGATATCGTCTCGCTATGAAGCAATGTTACTTTGGCTAAGGACCCATTAGAAAACAAAAGGCAGATGAAGCGCGCTGAACTTGCGAGTGGCCCCACCTCTATAGTTATGTGTGCGTGACAACGAGCCGCTGCACTGTGCGTACACTTGCATCTGTGTGCGTGTAAAGTTACCAGATATTGAAAAATTAACTCCCTCATTTTTTCTAATAAATTGTTGTAATATTGGTAACGTCCTTTTGTAACATAAAATACTAAAGTAATATAAGGACAAAATAGTTGTTATTAATCACTAAATAAATTACAATAAATAAAAAAGGTATCGGTAAATATATCACAATTAAGACAAGCATGCTTCATCTTCTACCACATCATCGCTTAACATTTGGTGAGATGGTGGTGAAACGCAAGCCCACCAACAATTGAAAAAAAATCTGGTGCTTACTAGACCAGTATTAACATTCACTTTAAAAAATTGACCAACTGCGAGTCAAACTCGCCCATGAAGGGCAAAATAACTTTATATTTAATATAATTATACAAAGTTATAATAATGTTTCATAATAAATACATAGTTATATTTGCGGTTTTAGAAAATGTGCTACATCTCAAAAACTACTGACTATCTCATTCAAACTAATTTTCGTTGAAACTTTTCATTAAAATGTGTGCGTTAGCCCAGCAAAATAATGTCGAAAATAGTCATTTAAATCTTATAGATAATTAGTTGCCCAGCTTTTGTAATTGTTAAGCACATTTTTAAATTTGTTACACATATAGTTTTTTAGTTATTACTCAAAAACATATTTTGCTGGGGTAACGTTTGAAACGTTACCACAGCAAAACTTTTTTTTTTAATGGGAATATTGAAATAAATATAAGCTATACATTTAGTTGTCTAGACGAGGTAAATGTTACACGTTATTTTGTATTTGTAATTTCTTCGGCTGCGAAGTTATTCAAGATTTTGCTGGAGTAACGATTGTGGTTTTGCTGGATCTCTGAAACGGTTACGCGGAATCTTATCATCTTTTGTACATGACTTCTTAGGAATTAGTTTTAATTTGTTTCGCAATAAAAAAATCTAAATGATGTACCGTTTAAAAGTTATTTAATGAAATATAAAAACACTTCTTTAGGTCCTAACACTCTGAATATGAGCTCTGAAGACATACTTTAAACGTTATTTTGTAGCTTTTAATTACCTTCAAATGTATGTGAAGTTTCATTAGTATCCTGTAGGTAATTAACAAATTATGATGATATTCAGTTCTCCACGTTCACGGTCACAATGCGCGCGGAGTTATTTGGCCACCGATAAACCTGTATACGGTTATATAAACTGAATGTTATATCAGTATTTAGTTGCTTAATTCAGTTATATACCTGTAAAATTTCAGAGTAGTACATACAATAATTAACGAGATAATTAAATAAAAGTCATTAGGAACTTCAAGACCGTGATAATCCAACCAAGTTTAGGTGGTTACAAAAAAGCGACCGCGTAGAACATTATGCCATCTTCTAAAATTGGTAGGATAGTGTTACAAGTTTAGTACAGATGTGTACACAAGTGTTAAAAAAAACTACATATTTCTTAAAGAATTTTTATTTACAGGTGAAATAATAATTTCAAAAATATCAATTAAACTTAAAAACAATCACAGATAAAAATTACAGATAGCAACTTTGCTTTTATGGCATTTTCCATTATTTTTTAAATGAATGATTTCAGTTTACTTACACTTTTACATTAAAAATAAAAATTTATAACAATCACAGATAATAACAGATACAATGAATATTCAGTGTGCAGTGGCCATCACATCACACTATAATTCATATAATATAATAAACTCTATTACCACTATCCTCAAATGATCTTAACATCTGTATGCTGATGACTTACAGCTCTACGCGCAAGCTGACATTGAAAACTTGGACAACTGTATCTCATTGCTGAATGCTGATCTATTAGCTATCAGCGATCGGTCAAGCAGATTTGGCGTTATGGTCAATGTCAGTAAATGCCAGGTTATCCTGACCGACAGCTCACATGCGCTACGAAAATTAGACACTAGCCAATTACTCCCACTTAGCTTCAACAACACCGTCATTCCACTCTCGCCACACGTTAAAGACCTAGGCTTATTAATTGACAAGTTAAGTTGGGATAAGTGGATTGCACAGGTTAGCCAGAGAGTAACATTCACACTGCGATCTCTTTATAGATTCAAGCATTATCTTCCTTCTAGCACTAAAACCAGGTCCAATCGCTTGTCCTTCCTGTTATTGATTATGCTGATGTTTGCTACTCTGATCTATCCCAAGAACTTCTTAACAAACTGGATCGACTTCTTAACAACTGTATCCGTTTCATTTTTGGCCTTCGTAAATATGATCACATTTCTTCCTTTCGTTCTCAGCTTAAATGGTTGCCTATCCGTCAAAGGAGATCCCTCAGATCTCTCTGCATGCTTTTCACTATTTTGAACGATCCTTGTGCTCCTGATTACTTAAAACAAAATTTTAAAGTGCTAGGCAGTTCTCATAGCCTTAACCTTCGCGCATCCAAAAACTTACTTCTTCACATTCCTTCTCACCGAACCGGGTTTATGGCTAATTCCTATGCTATTTCTACCATTAAATTCTGGAACATGCTACCCCTTGACATCAAGAAGGCCGAGTCCAAATTCTCTTTTAAGCGTAAAATGAGAAACCACTACTTAAAAGCCTGTCATTCTTAGTTTGGTTTTCGCAATAATTATAATTATTATGAGTTCTCTAAGATTATTAGAAAGCACCGTATTTATTAGTCTATTATATTAGCATATATATGTATTCTATTATTATTATTTTATATATTCTTTCGATAGACATTTATTTTACTTGTACACCTACCACATTGTAGTCTTTTTAACCCAAAGGTTGACTGGTAGAGAATGCCTTGTTGCATTAAGTCCGCCCATGTACCACTATTATACATAAAGTTTAAATAAATAAATAATTTTGTAAGTCAGAATCATCTTTAGGCATAAAATTCATATCCATAATAATTAAAACGTAGAACTATCATTATCTCTGAAAGTTTATAGTTAGAACCATCTTTTGGCATACATTAAATAAAACATTTGATTGTGAACATACGTGGTTTTTATTTCCCTGTAAGAAACATTCAAACATGCAAGTAAGCATGCAGCGTGCAAGCAAGCATGCAGTTATGCTAAACGAAATTATGCAGAATTTTAACTCTGCCAAAAGTAATTTATGCCATTGTGAATTCGAACATATAAACATTCAGTCAAATAATAATTATACACACTTAATAATTTTTATGTCTTAAAATATCCGTTTAAGGAAGACTATACAAAGTGTGTTATGCCAAATGAATTTCGGAGTATCAAGATTCTGCCAGATAGAAGGAACCCGTGTAACTATGCCATTGAACTGGTGCACATAATACAATAGATACCTATCTAGTAAGTAGCTGAAAGGTAACAATAATAATGTTTATAGTACAGATATTACAATATTTTTATGTATTTAACAGTGTACGCTTCTGTACCGAAATTTAAAGGTGTATTATCCTACATATTTTAGAAGATAGCATAATGTTCTACGCAGTCGCTTTTTTGTAACCACCTAAACTTGGTCGGATTACCACGGTGTTGAAGTTCCTAACGACTTTTATTTAATTATCTCGTTAATTATTGTATGTACTACTCTGAAATTTTACAAGTATATAACTGAATTAAGCAACTAAATATTGATATAACATTCAGTTTATATAACCGTATACAGGTTTATCGGTGGCCAAATAACTCCGCGCGCATTGTGACCGTGAACGTGGAGAACTGAATATCATCATAATTTGTTAATTACCTACAGGATACTAATGAAACTTCACATACATTTGAAAGTAATTAAAAGCTACAAAATAACGTTTATAGTAAGTCTTCAGAGCTCATATTCAGAGTGTTAGGACCTAAAGAAGTGTTTTTATATTTCATTAAATAACTTTTAAAGGGTACATCATTTAGATTTTTTTATTGCGAAACAAATTAAAACTAATTCCTAAGAAGTCATGTACAAAAGATGATAAGATTCCGCGTAACCGTTTCAGAGATCCAGCAAAACCACAAACGTTACTCCAGCAAAATCTTGAATAACTTCGCAGCCGAAGAAAGAACAAATACAAAATAACGTGTAACATTTACCGCGTCTAGACAACTAAATGTATAGCTAATATTTATTTCAATATTCCCATTATTTAAAAAAAGTTTTGCAGTGGTAACGTTTCAAACGTTACCCCAGCAGAATATGTTTTTGAGTAATAACTAAAAAACTATATGTGTAACAAATTTAAAAATGTGCTTAACAATTACAGGAGCTGGGCAACTAATTATCTATAAGATTTAAATGACTATTTTCGACATTATTTTGCTGGGGTAACGCACACCATTAAAATCTACAGCATATATTTTATTTAGATTTTTCACTCTATTATTATAC
Organism: Tholera decimalis; assembly: GCA_943138885.2. NCBI lineage: Eukaryota > Metazoa > Arthropoda > Insecta > Lepidoptera > Noctuidae > Tholera > Tholera decimalis. The sequence goes on from OW964576.2 coordinate 11,002,413, forward strand.
AAGTTAGAGGGGGGGGGGGGGGGACGCCCATTTTACCACTTTGGAAGTGTCTATCTCTTAAACGATTGATTTTAGGAAAAAATAATTTTAGAAGCTTTTATGTCATTTTCAAAGCCCTATCTAAGTATAGATACCAAACATAGGAGATGTATGATGTACCAATAATATGGAGAGGCCCCCTTAATTTTTTTAAAATGCTTGTATATCTACCTACCAAGTTTCACATGTGTAGTCCTAATACACACATCAAAAGTGTCTAGGGATCAAGCATTTTTATGCGGATTTCTTGAGATTGAGATGTGGCTTTGTAATAAATTTATGATTTTATAAATTTATATGGATCCTTTTTGGTGCATTTCATAATTTGAAACAGGAACTGTTAATCAAATTTGAGTAAAAGATGAAAATCAGCTGTCAATATTTTCCCTATAAAAACATACAACGCATTGAAGACATTATTAGTGCTACTGTTTCCCTACTACTGATAAAAACCAACGTTATTATGGCCTGCTCAGTCGCCAGACTTGAACCCGATTGAGCATGCATGGGATATGCTACAGAGAAGAGCTCTGCCGAATATGGAGGGTATCCAGTCGCAAGAAGACCTTTTTTTGTTGTTGCAACGAACATGGGCGGCCATTCCACAGCGTGATTTGGATGAACTCATTTTGAGTATGCCAAACCAATGTTCTTGTGTTGTTAGTGTTCGCGGTAGAAACACGGATTATTAATTGTTTAAGTTACCCAATAAAATTTTAAAGAAAACTGTTATTTCAGTCTTTTTTTCGAACTTTAATGTTAGTGGGTCAAATGTCAAAAATCCCTTTATTAGGAAAATGACAAATTTCTTTATTAATGCAAAGGTGACTTGGTTTATCGTTACTGTGACAAACGAAAACACTTTATTTGATGAATCCTTAACGAAAATTTTAATTAATATCAATCAGGAGAAAAGTTATTGCAAAAATATATGTTGATCCCTAGACACTTTTGATGTGTGTAGTTTCGGAATAAAATGACTGTGTCATACGGACGGACGGACGGACAGACAGACACAGACAGACAGATAGACATGAAAAAAACTATAAGGGTTCCGTTTTTTGCCATTCGGCTATGGAACCCTAAAAAAACCTGACATAAAAAGTTGAGATAAATCTTGAGATTTTTTTTGTAAAAAAAAAACCGTGTGATCCAGACTAATATTATAGTATTTATTTATTTATTTATTATTAAGGTCATCCAACAGCTTCTGTATATAGCATTTCGTGGGTATAAGTAACAAACAGCCTTAGTCTTATACAGTCGCCAATTACAGGAAAACCAGCATTCAACATAATTAATAACATTAAAACAAAAAATAGTATTACAAAATTAACTTAAATCTATAGAAATTAAATTATTACTAAAATTAAATTATAAAGATTTGAGTAAACCTTCCATTGCATATTAAATTCTAACCCATTAAAAGCAATACATTTCTTATTCTACAATAGTTATATTATCTTATTTACATATAAGTGTCGGGTTTCTTTCTTTGAGACTCCAGTATAATTGTTTTAAAGACCTTCAAGGAGTTGTAGTGGATGTCAACTTCGGGCATAGATTTTATGAGAGAGTTCATTTCCCTACAGACCCTGTTTATCGGTGAGTTAACCCCAATATTAGTTTTGGATGATGGAACATGAAACATATTACTGACCGGAAATCTGGGTAAGTTATAAGGCACTTTAAGTCCAATTCGCGCGATCAACTTAATGCAGTCTAACTTATTATTGACCAATTTATGGAGGAACGTTAAACCCTGCACCAGTCGACGATCACTCAGAGAAGTCATATTGAAGCACTGAATACGTTGCTTATACGGACACCTGGGAGATATTTTACCGGAGGTATAAGCTAAGTGTTTCGTGAAAGCCCTCTGGATACTTTCGACTCTTTGTGATTGCACTGCATAGTGCGGGTTCCACACAATACTAGCAAACTCTAAGTGGCTCCGAACTAATGAATTGTATAACACGATTTTAGTCTTTACCAGCTTAAAACCTCTAGTGGTTCTCTTAACAAATCCAAGTAACCGCGCTTATTTAGCAACGATCTTTTCAATATGACTCCTGAAGTTAGCTTTATCGTCCATGATGATCCCAAGATCTCGAATCTCATGAACTGTATCCAATGATACTCCATTAATATTATATGAGACAGCTGTAGATTGTTTTTTCCTAGTAAAACGTATGTGGTTACATTTCTGCACATTGAGCTTCATACGGTTCGAGTTGCACCATCGTTCAATCCTATCCAGATCCTGCTGAATTAATGTAGCATCTTCACTTGACCTGATTGTTCTATAAATTTTGAGATCGTCTGCAAACATTAAATATTTACAGTGATAGATTTCATTAGCTATATCGTTAATGAAGAGCGAGAATAGAACTGGAGCTAGGTGAGAGCCCTGAGGAACACCTGAGTCAGCATAGTAAGGGTAGGATTCATAACCATTGACGACTGAACATTAGAACACACCGACATTGATAGTATCGTGTTAACAGTAACTAGGTTTCAGAGATCAGAAAGGCAGTCCATCAGATCCTGTAAGACTGGAAGCCAACTGCAACATAGTTGGGAAAATGCTAAGCTGATGTTTAGATGTGGATGGATGGGAAGGTTGGGACATGTATATCGGAGTTAGTGTTAAAGAAGTGTTGTCAAATTTATTTTAAAATAACTCGAGCAACATTTTCCTAGTAATTTTTATTTATTCTGGATAACTACAAATATTTATAAAGTTAAAAAACTAAAATGATTATTATTTAAATTATAAGTCACAATTAATATCTTTATTTAAATCAACAAGAATCAAATGAATACTGAGTAGTTTTGTTACTTTTCATATAATAAATAGGTGAATGGAATCGACTGAATCGACAAGATGATTTTTAAACTTCAAAACAATGAAATTGAGTTTGTGACTAGTAAAATTGCAAAAACTGTTAGATTATAATCGACTATTTTTATTACGAGATTGTAATATATCGATACTTTGTATTCCGTACAATACTGTTCACAATTTGACGCATTATTTTCGTTAGATTATAATCTAACAAAGTAAAACTGTGACATGGCATACAACGGAACGTAACTGGTACGCTGATTAGTTGACGTCATTTTCTCTGTGCTGCCAACAGAACATTGTTTATTATATTATAATCTCAAGAGATTGACTATAATCTAATAGTTTTTGCAATTTTACGGTGACATATACCAACATGTACAATAATAGTAATACTTAGAACTTGCAGAATATCTAAACGGAGGTATAAACCTTAGAACCTTTATGCCTATATTAAATACTTTTAACATTTATGAGACAATAACATTGCGAATAATAATGCTGTTTATTTTTTGTGTATATGCTTAGCCACACTGGACCCACATGGTGGACTGTCGGCCAGTCCTTCTCAAAGAAAGGAGGCTTGTGTCCCAGCAGTGGGTAAGCAAATTACCTATGTACAGACGCCAGTACATGAAGCTACCCGAAACTGTCAAATTTTCCCAATCAGTCTTGAACCTTATTTCTTTAAAAATAAAGTTGAAAATCTATTAAAGAAATTTGACAGATAGTTGTAGCTTGATGTGCTGGCGTCTGTACAAAAATAGCTACATAGTTACATACATATTTGCTAAAAATAAAAGAAAATGTATCCACCGCTGAATTAGGCTAAAGCCTGTATTTCAGCACAAAGTTTCACTCCAGAAAATTTTAAGTTAATCTCGCTTTAGTACTCAAAACGTAGGCAAACAAAAAATTTAAATAACTATAACTTATAACTAAAAACTTAATCTAAAATAAGCATATAATGTTTGAATGAGTATGTTACCTATAATGCTTGAGTGAGTACGATCTAGCACTAGCACCTCAGAGCACGGAAAAGTCCTGGCCACTGAAGATTAAATGCCTAATGTACAGTAAATGAGAAGTGATACGAAAGGCCATTCACCTAGAAAATGACAGTGGATTTGGCAATCTATTCTTTTTATCTTGTGTATTTGTCGTAATGTCTAGTTCTCTGAGCCAAAAACATGTCAAAGTCAAAACGGGTTCACAAACGTTCGAGCATCTGTCAACATTGTTGAAGTTTTGTTATTTTTCGTTGATTATTTAATTATTGTAAGATTGTTGTTGTTGATATTATTATTTGTTGTTATTAAGAATGATGAATGATGTAGCCAAAAATAAGTACTTCGAGAGATAAATCAACAGGTTTTACTTATCCAAAAAAAAATCGTTTAAATGTATGAACAGGAAATCTTGTACAATTTGCATTAAATTTGGATTTTAGCTAATAGATATCAATTTTGATTAGGAGTTTTAATTAAAACTTCATGGTCTGCAGTGTACATTTAAATCATCTCAAAAAACCACAACTGGAATAATAAACCTTTATTTATTTACTTTATCCACCATCGTTACATGGTGGACATCCACCTATATACATACACACTAAACGTTTTGGGAATACCTTCATTGTGCGTACGGCTAAGGAGTGGAATTCCCTGCCGGAGTCTGTGTTTCCCGATAGCTATAACATGGGGGTCTTTAAGTCAAGAGTGAATAGGTTACTTCTAGGCAAGCGTGCTTCATCTTCGACCACATCATCACTTACCATCAGGTGAGATGGTGGTTAAACGCGAGCCTATTATCAATAAAAAATATTTTAAAGACGCACGTGAATAAAGTATATAATTTTAATTAAATTTTCAATTTAGATGACTAGTTTTATTGTAAATGATAAAAATATGGTTATTGACCTACAAATATGTTAAAAAAACTTGACATAATGATAATTACTCAAACAGAAAAGAGATTGCATAGAAAGTAGTTGGTATTTTCTCTAAATAAAAATGTTTTGAACCCCTTAAAGTTTGTTTACATTGGGTATCGCTTCTCGTTGGCTGTACTTTAGTTGGCCAACCTACTGATATTTATCAATTTCTGATTGTTGTGAGACTGATTGTGCAGATTTGGGGGACTGTCTTTAATTTACCGAAACTTTCTGTGAACAATCATAAATAGCATATTAAACCCATATTCGGTGTTCCAAATTATATTTCGGTGCTCTATGCAGTCTGTGCCTAGCATAAAATGATCTACATATATAATGTGTTCATTCTGGTTTGTTTAACATTATCATAGTATGTTCGTACAGTTCTCTAGCATCTAGTTCCGTTTTTATTTTTTATTTTTCAAAGGCTCGCGTTTATGCAACATCTTACCTGTCAAGGATAAAGTACGCTAGCTTAAAAGTAACTTATTCAAGATATGACGCAACCTATACACGATATATTCGTGATATAACCTAACCGAGTCATCGATACCAAATGTTTCATTCTAACCTTTCCGCGGTTCACTGTAAGTGGGCTCCGCGTACTCTTGCGCATTGCTGTTCGCATACAGAGAGTTATTTAAGTTGGCGTACTCTGCGCTCTGAGCCTTAGCAGGCTCGCAGTACATAGGTTCAGGAACGTTTGCGTATGGCGGTTCTTTAGTCACGTTCGAATACTGTTGGCTGTTTTGTTCCATCTTGTTTCTAACGCTTTTTGCTAACACTTTGGCGTAACAAGCTTCTGGTCTGGTAGCATACACTTCAGAATAATTCGGATCATCTGTTTCTTTGAAGATATTCTTCTGACCCTGCTTATTTGGGACTTCTAGGACTGCATAGGTTGGATCGAGTGGTTTCTGATTCTTGTTCCTCAAGTTCTTCGGTGTGGGCGTGGCGTAGAGGTCAGGCTGCGGACAAGGTACGCTGTATGTCTCGTCCTCAGGTCGGCGGTCTACGGGCACCGCGTAGTTATTATCCCACTGTGGTGGGGAGACGGGGATGGAAGCTTCGGTGGGTTCCGATAGATTCTCGTAATTGCGGTTGTGGGGACCTCTCTGAAATGATGAATAGAAGGAAATCTTTATTCCCGTAAAGTGAGAGTCTAATGTCAAAATATATAAACGATATATTTATAATGGTATAACTGATATTGTACTGAAACTAGCAAATGTTCTTGTTCTTTCTCATCATCTGCCTCATCTCTCATCATCTTCCCAACTGTGTTGGGCTCGCCTTCCAGTCTAACCGGATCCAGCCGAGTGTTTACAAGGAGCTACTGCCTATCTGACCTCGACAAACTTGTGCCTTAAGCAGGAACCTTTTTTTAACGGTGGAGAAGAAGGGAACGGAAAAGGCGCTCCTACTGAGTAAAAACCCAAACTGTCCCTTCAGTTGCCCTAACATTCCAGAGTTGCTGTATCTCATTAGAAGTGGGTACCTGCGAGTGGTTCCGCTTGCGAAGCTTGATGATGACTACAGATGCGCAGATGATGATGATGCATAACACGGCGCAGGCAATCACTGCCAGGTTCATTAAACCAAGACCGCCATAGCCTTCTTCTGCAATGGAACACTTGATCAGTAACTGCATCGGTAGTATGTGATATATTATTGTGTAATACAATTACACAACAATATGTCGTTTTAAGATCTATCTTATCTTTCTTCTCACTAATCTTACTAATATTATAAATGCGAAAGTTTCTGAGGATAGGTGTATGGCTATTTATTACACTTTCACGCAAAAACTACGTACGGATCTGAATGAAATTTTGTAAGTAGATAGTTGACATCCCATAATAAAACATAGGCCACTTTTTATGTCAGAATTCTCACGGGATCGAGATTTAAGCAGGAAAACCCTCCTACGCGAACGAAGTCGCGGGCAGAATCTAGCAAAATAATGTATTAGACTAGCAGTTGCTCGCAACTTCATTCGCGTTGGAAGTTTTTCCCGTGTAAATCCCGGTCCCATGAGAATTTCGCAAAATCTCGTCTTAGCAAGCATCTACGTACTAAAGGGAACCCGCATGCGAAATTTGAGAGCCCTACTACTTGTAGTTTCTGAGATTTCATGATTAATCAGTGAGTGGTATTTCGCTTTTATATACAACGTGTAACGGAAACCCCATATCTATCCAAAAGGACTGAAGACATCATCTGGTATGGAGTCTCTATGCAAAGTTTCAGCTCAAAATAAATGACTCACAGAATTGACCCCAAATTATTGGTTTCATATGTTTCTTGAATACCAGTAATAACAAACGTGTCACAGCACTACGAGGGTCAATAATTTTCCACGTCACTTGCCAATAACACGATTTATTCTCTTCCTTCCTCTTAATTTGAATATTTCGGTCTCTGGTATTGATAATGTATTCAAATTTCTAATAAGTTCCACACATGTAGACGTAGGATTACAAAACCCTTGCCATATCGTTTGTTATCATCCAAAGAAACCGTGCACTTGGTATGTATATACCCTTTAAATTACACGTTGTATATTTATTTATTTATTTAATTTGTTGGAGATCCAAATTAAATAAATAAATAAATATGCCTATATACATTACTCGAGTGTACCATTTTACCGAGTGGGGACTTAATCGTTGAATCGATAGCGCACATTATTTTTTATGGTTTTGTAGTCGACAAGGAACCCTTATAGTTTCGCCATGTCCGTCTGTCCGTCCATCAATCCGCGGAACAATATTATTGGTACTAGAACGCTGAAATTTTGCATCGATTTTTTGTATCACGACGATAAAGTGGTAAAATAAAAAAAAAAACATAATTTTAGGGCACACTGCACCTGGCGTTGTAGTAAACCACGAGAGCCTACTCTGCGCGTGACCCAACACGCATTTTGGCGTTTTTTTTTTTTTACTTTAGATGTAAGATTGAGTGTAATTGTGGTTCTCGTTGATCAATATGTATTTGGAAATAACTAGCTTTATTTTTTACTAGCTTGTGCCAGCAGCTTCGCCCGCGTGGGAAGGTTTTCCCGTGTAAATCCTTTAATAGCGAATGCCTACGTCATAACATCTACCGGCATCCCAAATTTCAGCCCGATCCGTTCAGTGGTTTGGGCTGTGCATTGATAGATCACTATGTCAGTCAGTCAGTCACCTTTGAGTTATATATATTTAGATATAATGAATTATATGTTGGAGCTGGAGGCGTTATAGGCGGTGAAGGGAGTGTCAGACTTCTACTGCCTAAAACCCCTTCCTGCTCCTTCAGAGCAACTGAAGTAGCAACCTCGGACGAATTGTATGTCGATGTATTCGATAAAGCTGTGCTTCGCTCCCGTGGCATTGATAGCGTTAAAGATATAACCTCCTTCTTTTGCAGTCGGGTAAAACGTTGCAAATAACCTTCCTCAAGCTTCACGCTAGTTCCATGTTAAATTTCATACAAATCCACGTAGTACTTTCGAAGATTAGCGCCTTTAAATAAAATTTTCTGCTTTATAATATTAACTAGAATCGTTGTTAATAGTCGGCAGGTACGGTAACTACTACAAGCACGTCAACCTACTCCAAACTGTCAAAACAATTTGATAGATTTACTGTTTTATAACATTATGATACGGTTCCAGCTCAAATGGGTTTTAACAGATTCGGGTAGCTTGATGTGCTGCCGACTGCATATGACGTATTAGGTAATGAAAAAAGATACCTGTTGTTGTTTGCTCCAGTGGTTTGGACGTAATGGATCCAGGATTTCCACCAGCTTAAACAACAAAGTTTTTTTTTATTTATTTATTTTATTATTAATGTACAGTCGGCCAAGAAAGTGGTGTACCACCCTAAGGTTGAATATCGCTTGCAGATTCATAGGTGATAAAGATTAGTTTCGCTTGCAGATCGATCTGACAACTTCTATTGCTGTCTTTATCTGATTATTGATAACGACTATTACTGTTTGTAACGTGACAGCTGTTCTTAGTTTGAACTTGATGGAACCAATGACGTCGTAAAATCAACGGCGGGGGGCTGTAGATTTTGATGACAAAATTGTATCTATAAATTCAGAATTGTAATCAACAAGTTACATAAAATTGTAAAGGCACAAGGCGAGTCCACAAACCTACAATTTCTGTAAACTTGTAATTACAATATCAATAAAAAACAAGCTAAAAATAGATTTATCCTTTTATTAAATTTCTACAATCAATTTTAAAATACTTATAACAAACAAAAACATAGCATATATAGTAATATTTAGAAGATATTGAAAATTTTTAAAAATTAGAAACGGGTGTAACCGCCTTTGGCCTCTATAACCTCTAAAAGACGAGACCTCATTGAACCAACAAGCCGTGAGCAAATATCGGTTCCCCGCATTTCCTCCCAGATATAATTACAGTGACTAATAAGAGCTTGTTTGGTTCTTTCATTTTGATGCGACCATCGTTGGACCATAAGGCCCCAAAGATTTTCTATCGGGTTGAGGTCCGGCGATCTTGAGGATCACTGAATTACCCTTACGTCAGTGTGTGAACGAAACCAGGCTCTTACGATCCTCGCATTATGAATTGAACAATTATCTTGAACAAAATCAAATTGTGGCACTTCGTTCTCCGGGTAAACATTACGGACTGTCGGTAGCATTGCATTCTGAAGCACGTCGATATAATTTACAGCCGTCGCTCGAGGAGGTAGAGAACACAATTCTCCTACACCATCCGTACTCATCCAGCCCCAAATATTTACGGAAATTCGACCTGATTCTCTATTTGGGATTACATGATCATCTTTATACCGTGTTGAATTATATCGCCAAAGGTGAAGACGTCCATGCTGACTGGATTTAAACGTTTTTTCATCACAAAACACTGTATTAGACCAATCAAACTCTAAGTGCTCTCTGGCGAAGTTCAGACGAGCAAGTCTGTGAGCATCCGTCAAATATATTTTCTTGGCGTAATGCCTGTGGTGCAACCCCATGTAATGTAGATGATTCCTTATTGTTTGGGCACTCACATCGAACATCTCCGCAAAATGTTTTGTGGGCTTAAAACCATTGATTTCATATTCCCGTCTCATGAATTCTCTATCGTTATTGGAGAGTGCAGGCCGGCGACCACTTCTTCTGTGATCCAACAAACTTCCCTCCTCTCCTTCACGACGAATCCAAAAGCGGACAGAACGCCTCGATATATTCAAATTCCGGGATATCGCACTGATACTGCTTCCCTCATTAAATTGGGCAATTATTTGTGCTCTTTCGGCAATGGTCAAGTTGGCAGGCATTGGGATGATTTTATATGCAGTTGATTGAAAAATAACACGGAAAATATATCGATTTTTTGCATAGATAAAATTTTCTTATTATCTATGATTTTTTGCATATATTTGACAAAATGTCAATTGTCAGTTTTCTTTTTCAAATGGAATTCGGTTGTCTAAATAGTTTTTATTACTTTTGTTTGGAAACATTTCAATTGCTTTGTAGAAACTAATGTCCTTTTCATTTATACTAAAGGTTAAAATGTCATGTACTTATATGTGACATATGACGTATGAATACTAAATACATAGGTTTACGTCATGATAATGTTGTCTCTTTCAGTAATATCTTTTTATAACGAACCTTGTTGTAATTTTCGATGACCGGGAAACTAAATCAAAACTGGTACACCACTTTCTTGGCCGACCGTACACACAGTAAAATACATTAAGATAAGTATAATTATAATATCTGAGTACAAAGGTACTGCTTATTTCTTAAGAAATTTCTTCCAGCAGACCTGCGAAAGGAGAAGTGAAAAAGAAATGTAGACAATAGTGTGTGAGAACAAGAAGAGAAATAAATATAAATATGTGAAGTCTAAAACTAAAATATTAAATATACTTTAACATACTTACAATGCAATAAAAATAACATATACTTACATAAATACATAATGTTAGAATATATAAACATATTATATAAATATATACATAAATAATTAACACAGTTAAGAGGAAAGGCAATGCTCTTTTAATCGACATTTGAATAGAGATATATAGTTTTTAAATAACGAATGCTAGGTGGAAGTGAGTTCCACAATCTTATAGCATGGACAGAGAAGGAATAAGAGTAGTAGCTAGTTTTATGAGGATGAGATTTAAGGAGGGATCTAAGGTGTGATCTACACGGTACGTCGCTAGAACGAGCGTAAGAAAAACGCTCACGCGGGTAGGAAGGGTGAGACGGGATGTGTAGAATGTTATTATTATATTATTTCACAACAAAGTAACTGATACAACATGACAGACACTTTATCGTCATCTGCTTAGCCTTTTATCAATTACTAGTACTCACGCGGGGCTTCGCTCCCGTGGATTCTATCACGGTAAAAACATAACTCTCCTTTTTTGAAGTCGGATAAAAAGTTGTCTATAACCTTACTCAAGCTTCAAGCTACTTCCATACCAAATTTCATCCAAATCCACCCAGTACTTTCGAAGATTAGCGCGTTCAAGCAAACAAACAAACAATTAAACAAACTTTTCCGCTTTATAATATTAGTATAGATGTCGGGGTCAGTTTCTAATCTAACCGGATGCATCTAAGTACTGGTGTTTTTACGTGAACTGACTGGCTATCTGAGCTTCACAACCCAATCTGGGTAGCCCGATACCCCAGGCGCGTGCACAGGATTATGACAGTGTATGCGGCGGAGTAATCGGTCACAAAAACTTTTTCTTTTATAAATTTTTAGCATAGCCACAGCCACGCATCGCCACCATGCTACGATGCGTGGCCGTGGCTATGCTAAAAATCTATAAAAGAAAAAGTTTTTGTGACCGATTACTCCGCCGCATACCCTGTCATAATCCTGTGCACGCCCCTGCGATACCCTTGGCCATACCAGTGTCAGGTTTTCCCATAAGACAACAGGGAACAACGGCTTAACGTGGTTTTAGAGGCACGGGAGTATCACACTGCAAACTTCTCAAACTGTTGGCAACTGATAAATTTCTTATAGAAAAACCCAATAGTACGTTTTGGCCGACCCAGGAATCAAACCCGAAATCTCATGTACAGAAGTCGCGCTTGCGACCACTGGACCCACCCTTCCCTCAAATTCCTGACGTGTCGAGGTCACGGTATCTCGTAAGAACGTTCCCACAATCCTGGCAGGCTATAGCGCTATCGTCCCCGTCAATGTTGCTGACTACTCTGTGAAGCGCGCGTGGAACACGACGCGTTGTCAACTCAGGGTCTAGTCTCTAAAGCACCGTGAACTACTCCTGCTTGTTGGAAGAGATCGGCTCGGGGCGTCTTTCACAGCGGCTGGGGCGTGAGGAACAGAGCTGTATCTCCCTCACGCATTAGACCTCCTTCTTCGCTAGCATCATTGCTGCGCACAAGGCGATTGTATTCCATTCGCCCTCGCCCGCACCATGGACTGAACCAGAACGGGTTGCGAGAGTTCGCCGCCCTTTTACCAACCTAAGATTTCCAGCTCCATCAAACACTTTAAAGCTGTTGTAGTGAATACTCACGTGTTGAGGATGTTGATATACTACCGATATATGTAGGTGCCTTCGTAGACTTGATAATGTGAGTACTGGGGGGACGCTCGAGGAAGACCACTCTGATGGCTCTTAACACATTATCGTTTTCTAGTTCATGCACATTTTCCTCTTTTAAATAACACGTTATGTCAGTATTCACTGTATTCCTCGTTAAATTTGTCGTTTTTGTTAAGTAGCGATCTTGTGTTTTGAATTTTTCTGAAATGGAAAATAATATTATCATGGTATTTTTTTACTTGGTTTCCAATTTGTCATGTTTTTATCTACATTACTTATCATGGATTTAAAATAAAAAATTAAAATATTAAAAAATATAACCTCAAACATAAACCTTCATGATGGTATAGCATGATATAGACGAAAATTAGGTAGCTGAGATTATTTGGGTGTCATCCAGTTCAAATTTCAAATTCAAATTCATTTATTCATTTTGTGAATATAGGTGATTACAGGTGTTTTTCAATATTTTAAACTTCAATTGTACAAACCATGTTCTGCCGAAAGGCATACAAAATCAGTCTTACGATGTTAGTAAGTATATTTGATATAAAAGAATGTCAAAGGTACATGCATGTCAAATTATAAAATTGTCTCACTAAAATAGGAAAAATGTCATGAAAATAGGAAATAATACACAATGTCAAATGATTGCAAAATAAAAAACACAATAAATAAAAAAATTAAAAATATAAATTATAAAAATTGATCAAAATTTGTCATCCAGATACTCACTGACTGAATAATATACTTTGTTATTTAATAGCTTAAGGATATTACTTTTAAATTCGTTATTATTCTTACTGTTTCTAATATGACAAGGTAATTTATTATACAATTTAGGTGCCATTGCATAGATACTTTTATAAGCAAAGGCAGTTTTGGTGATTGTTGTTTTTAACTTATCTGAGCGACGTTGACTTTCTACATGACTAAACAAGTGTATATTGGTTTTTACAAACATCAGAACTTCATAGATATACAGCGACGGTACTGTCAGAATCTTTAAATCCCTAAAGTGTGGCTTACATGTATCTGTCGTTTTTAATTTGCAGATGGCTCGGATGCATCTTTTTTGTGCCAAAAGTACGGAGGATATATTTGCAGCATTACCCCAAAATATGAGTCCATACCTTAACGTGGAGGCTACATGCCCATGGTATGCCGTTAGGAGGGCAGTTTTGTTTGCGATTTTACCTAACATATAAAGGGCATAAGAGAATCTGTAAAGTCTCAGACAAACACTATCAATTTGAGCTTTCCATGTCATATCATTGTCAATGTGTAATCCTAAAAACTTTGTAGTGTTCGATTCTCAAAGAATTCATTCAAATTCCCCATCCCACAAACATGTTTCCACTTTCAAACTCTCACTCACTCTATCACAATACTCACCACACACGCACACACACCATAGAATACTCTCACACACACCATAGAATACTCTCACACCCACCACATTTTTCTATTGTTAAAAGTTATATACTAATACTCGTCACATCTGTTCCGTGTAAATTCAGGCTGAATTTGTATTATCTAAGAGGAACCACTGACTCGGAAGATACAGGCATTGCCTAGTTTCTGAGCCAGAGTTTCAATCCCTGTAATTGCTAAATTACTGCTAACCTAAGATCAGTGTATACCTATCAGAATGTGACCACTATATCCATTGTATATGTACTTAATTGAAACTTAATACTTAAAATGTAATGTAACAAAGCTGTTATTGTGTAAAAGGTTTTTTTTTTTTTGAATAAATTATATATATATATATTCTAATACTGCGTCTCCTTTGTACCTGATTTGATATTGTGTCGGTTTTCTCTGTCGAAGTTTAAAGTCCATTATTTTAGTTTTAGTCAAATTAATTTTTAGATTGTTGGTATTCAACCATTCTATGATAGACACTAGGTTTGTGTTTATGTCTGATTCAATTTCTTTAAAATCTCCATTGTCAAAAACAATAGTGCTATCATCTGCAAATAAGCACATCTGATGACTGGTTACATTGGGGAAGTCGTTTATATAGCAGATGAAAAGTAATGGACCTAACACAGACCCCTGTGGAACACCATACGAAACTGTTCGCGTACTTGAGGAGTATATTGTTTCAGTTTTTGTCTTAATGTTGACTTGGCTGATCTGAGTAACCTGTTTTCTACCTTCTAAATACGATTGCATGAGATCAAGTACATTACCTCTTATACCGTAGCTATAGAGTTTTTTTAATAGTATTTTATGGTCAACGTAATCAAAAGCGTGCGTCATGTCCATATACATTGCTACAACTGGTTTCCTATTGTCCATGTTATGGTGTATCTTTTTAAGGAAATTGTACACTGCCATATTAATAGTTTTGTTCTGCCTAAATCCCATTTGTTCCTTACAAAAAATGTTGTTTTTCTCAAAATAATTGTTGAGTCTATTGTAAATAACTGTCTCAATTTTTTTTGAAAATATTGGTATTAAAGCTACAGGTCTATAATTGCACATTTTTGTTTTATCGTCTTTTTTGTGTAGTGGCTTGATAATCGAGATTTTTAGAGCTTCTGGAAAAACTCCATTGTGTATACAAGCATTTATTATATCGCATAACACTGGTGCTACAATAGGTCCTACTGATTTGATCACGCTGGTCTTGATGTCATCATACCCTGTACTATTTGTATTTTTGAGGTTATTTATTATAGTTATCATCTCTTTTGGGAATATTGGTTCCATGAACATAGATTTGTGGGATTTTAAAACATTCGTATTATTATAAGTTTGACAATTTACATTGGATTGAGCTAGGTCTGTGAAATAATCATTAAAATTTTGCGCAATATTTTGAGGGTTTGTGATACATTTGTTGTTTACTTCAATAGCCTTTTTTTTTTTTTTTATCGTGGTAAAATTATCAAATAAGTCCTCCCACTCCGGGCAGGGTGGGAGGGACTGTCAGACTTTTACTGACTAAAATCCACGGTGTTCCTTCGCCCTTTACGTACCGGGGTCACGGTAACGGGATGAGTCCCACGACCCCGGCAGGCTTCGGCCCTCTATGGGGGGGCCTCGTCATATTGCTGATGCTCTTTGAGGCGCGCGTGGAACACGACGCGCCGTCGACCCGGGCATGGTCCATGGTCGGACAGCGAGTTGCCCTTTACTCGCTGTCCGCATGCCCGCGCCTACGGTGGCCGGAGATCGTCGGCCGACGTCCGACGCCGTGGGCGTCTACCACTGCGGCTGGGCTGGAGGGAGGACGCCATCCTCTCCCTCACGCGGCCCGCCTCCTCCTTCGGAAGCATGACTGCTTCGCAGAAGGAGGCGACCGCTTCCCACTCCTTCTCGCCCCGCAGCATGGCCTCGACCAATGCCGGGCGCGAGAGGTCTCCGCCTATCGCCGCCGTGAGGACACGTCGGTGCTCTGCCCAGGCGGGGCAGTCTTGCACCGTGTGCTCTACGGTGTCCTCAGGGCGACCCTCGCAGTGGTGACACCCAGGCGTTTCCTCCTTTCCCATCAGACACAGGTACCTCCCGAAACTTCCGTGTCCGGTGAGGACCTGCGTCATGCGGTAGCTCAGGACGCCGTGACGCCGATCTAGCCACTCCTCAAAGAGGGGTCTTACCGCCGCAATTGCGGCGTGCCCGTACTTCAATAGCCTTAATATGTGTTTTCGGTACGTTGCTTTTCAAATTGTTTATTTTTTTCCAGGTAGCTTTAGACTTATTGTTACTAGTTTCTATGTAGCAGCTGTTTTTTTGATAACGCGACGGTACCTGGCGCTAAATGTCGATAAAGCAGTTTTAGTGTCTTTGTTTGGGTTAAACCTATATTGCCATAGCAAATACCGTCTTTTTTTGCTGCAGACTTTAATGCCTGGTGTGATCCATTTTGGTCTATGAGTTGTCGATATTTTGCATCTTACTATTGGGAAACATAGGTCGTAGAAAAGTTTGAATAAGTCAAAAAACGCATTAAACTTTTCATTGGGGTCATTTTCTTCAAAAATATCGGAAAAGCTCAAACTGCCTATGCATTGCCTAAATTTATACATGTTCAGTTCAGTTTAAACTGAACAAAGGAGTTCATTATCTACTAACAAAATAATTATAATTTATGTCTATTTACAAGATGTCATTGTAATAAATACACGTCATGAAATTAGGTTGTTCAAAATCGATTGCTATGATTTTATTTTATTTTATTTTATTCATTAGGGACAAAAACAGTTAAATGGTAGAAACGAAAAAAATACTTAAACTAGAGATATAAACATGTCACCCACTCCATTGTCCACACATAATTAAAAGTGTTTAAAAGAACTTGAGGACTGTGGTTAGGCATCTATTATTCCAAATATAATGTACTTATAATAATTAATTAGTGTGCTCCTTATTTAACAATATGGGAATAGCCTTCGACTTAAAGGACTGTTTCGATAAGGTTCCATAAAGTGAGTATTGTATGACTCAACGAGACCACGAAGAGGTGCGCGCTCCCCAGCATTAGTCCTACACATGTCTCTGTGTGGAACAGTCGAGGAACTCGCACCCCCCGTTGTACAACAGTTCTGGGGAGTTCAAGAGTCATTACATTAACAGTAATCGTCTTGACTTCAAACTTAGAACGCTGCAACGTGTTAACAATTCCACATAGGGTACTTTTGAACGACGACATTTGTAGTTCATGGAACGCAAGAACTTTTTGGCGTACTGTTTTTAAGAGCAATATTAATCGTAAACAGGATTCCAAATCTGTGTAGCATATTTCAACAGGGATACAGTACCAAGAACGTAAAGGATCAAAGAACAAAGTCATCTGATAATCTAATGGTGAATCGATATATTCGAAATGCTTTGTTAACTATATCTTCAACGTGTATGTCGAAGTGTAAGCAAGTGTCCAGGGAGACATCTAATTCGCAATGATGTTCAACAAACATTCAATAAAGATTAAAGAAAAAGTATAAATTCCTTGAAATAAGTTTCATTAGTCCTATGCCTCTAAACACGATTATTTTATTCATGTCTTTACTAATTTATACATTGTGAAAAAATGTGGATGCGATTATAAAGTTACTAGCTTCTACACGCGACTTTGTTCGCGTGGGAAGGATTTCCCGCGTAAATCCCGATCCCGTGGGAATTCCGGTATCAAAACTACCCTCGTTATTCCAAGTGCCTACGTGTTATTCCAGGATTTCAACAAATTTTTCTTTCTGGGTGGGATCATCAGGAAATCATCAAGTGTCTCCCGCTCTGGGTGGAGCGGAAGGGAGTGTCAGATTTCTACTGACTAAAAAACCACCCAGCTACTTCAGTTGTCTCGTTAGAACATTACCGCAACCCAGGATGTCAACTATCTACTTAACAAATTTCGTTCAGATCCGTTCATTCGTTTTTGCGTGAAAAAGTAACAATCAAGTTCAATGTTATTATTAATAAATGAATCGTTTAAAAACACTAGAAAAACACGCTTTTATAAATGCACGTAAAATAAAAAAAAATGTAAAGAAAACCGATAACGGATTTTCTTTAGGTTTGTTATAACCTTGAAACCTGATCGTGTTCAAAGTCCATTACGTGGCTTTTCTCACAAGTGCAAACACGACTATGTTACGATATTCCATCATGGAATGCCAGTGCCTATCTTCCGGCTTCATCATCAGAGCTTGAAACCTAATCGTGGTCAAAGTTCATTATAAGACTTTTCTAAGAAATCCAAAACAGCTATGATCCGATTTTCCATCATGAAGTTCCAGTTCATATCTTCCGGCTCCATCATCAGAGCAGTTCGACAGTACCATATTATTGTATTGTCATCAGAACTACATACAGCTGCCAATTTTCATTACGCTACGACCCTTGGAAGATGGTTAAATTAGTTACCTTAGATTTCATTACATAGTTAGTTACATACAGGTCGACCTAATAAAAGCGTGTTAAAATTTACATAACGAACTAGGAGTAGCAGAAAACCACACCACAATTTATAATTTATCCATTAAATCGCATCGCAATTAAACGCAGTCGACATCAAATCATGTGACAAGATACTCAGCTTAAAAACATTTTTTAAGTCGGAAGCACTTGTATCCAATAACAACAATAGTAAAAATAATAGTACTGTATTACTACTGGTTAAAAATAAAACAAAAAGCATGTGATGGAGACTCACTTGCCCGAATCTAAATTCACCCGACAACCCTTATCTCCTTATTTAAAATGCATGTGCATCAAGCACATGCTTTATAATTAATGATGCGATGCGATTTACTAGGCAAAAATGTATCATAGTAGCAGTTATCTCGCGCTCCTAGTAGTAGATATGTAATGTACTTACTCTCTTCCAATAAACAGTAATAATAATAGTCAAGCTGTGAACGATAATTTGGATATAATCTGAACCCTATAGACACATAATAAGTAATTTTTTAATGAATGTCGTTCTACTAATATTTCCATGTTTACCTTCAAATATCTCGGTAACTTGACACTTTGGGGCACCATGCTAAATTACATTTTTAGTTCGTCTATGTGTCCTCTACCTATCCATAACAATTTCATCGTGCCCCACGATTTTGATAAAAAATCAAAATGGCAGCGAGTCGATATGCCAGATCTTCTTTAATTTTATTTTTATTTTTTATAATTATTTTTTTGTAGAGACTTTTATATTGTATTGGATGTCTAATTCTGTTTAAAATAAGGTCTAGCTATCTATTCACATGACTGAAGTCGGTGCCAAGATAAATGAATAGGTTTGATTAACTCGGGCGTGCCTCAGAATGCTGCGTACTTAGCCTATAAAAACTATTCATTAGTTTGGCACGAACTTCAGCCATGTGAGTAGTTAACTAGCCCTAATTTTAATCAGAATTAGACATTCAATGAAACACTCTTTTTGGTTATTTTTTGCATTGTAGTGCAATAGTGTTTTTGTTTGTTACGAAGTCGGTTAATTTTTTTGTTAAAAATGTTTTTGTCATACCTTTTCCCTAGTGAGCTTGACAGTCAGTAAGAAACTTATCTACAGCATAATAGCATTTTCAACCAGAAATGATTTTAGTTACTCCGATGATTAGTTTGTAACTGGTACTAAGAAAAACCGATTATTCCCGATGTCCACCACTTGTCTGGCCACCACTGGGGGACAGCGAGACAACTATAAAACATTATTCTCGTTGTCCACCAGTGGTGGCCAGACAAGTGGTGGACATCGGGAATAATCGAGAAAAACAAGTTCATTATAACTCACCAGCATCATTATCAAATTGTAGATAGCTAACTTGGAATTGTAAAAGTCTATGAGGACCGCATGTTAATTCCAGTGGCGTGTCATCTTGGAACTCAAAGAAAATAACATTGAGTTTGTAATCATTATAGAGCTCCATCACTCTACCGTTTGATGGTTTGAATTCCATGTACAGCGGGTATAGTTCTGAAAAGAGAATGTTATGTTAGGAAAATGGAAAGATAGTACCTAATACTTTAATAGTACACCATAAAAAATTACAATCATTATGATCTGCTTAGCCTTTTCCAAATTCTGTTGAGGGTATCTTCCAGTCTAACTATTATTTCTAATTATTTGGTCTAATTATTATTAGTGTTTAACATGGAGCCAGTGCTATCTGACCTCAACCCTGTAGTTAGTCTGTGACATACGAAAGGACAGACAGACAGAAATACTTGACGAATTTATAAGGGTTCCAAATTTTGCCATTCAACTACGGATTCCTAATAAGCAGAGAATGAGTATAGTGGAAGTAATCGTAACATAGAAGACATGAGAGATCAATTCGTCACTTATGACGAATTTATCTTAGTAGGGACAAGTGATAGTTTGAAATCGGAGAAAGAACCAGACGGTTATAGCGATTCTAAAATCGCTTTCACCCCCTCGTTGTCAGCGTTTTCCCTCAAAAACGAGGGCAGTCGAAAACTTCATCGAAGAAATTTCCACACTAGCAAGTGACAATGGTTGATGGTGAATCAATTTATTTTTCTCCAGATCCCCACCCACCAAAGTTATGGCATGCGTTATAGATAGTACAGACGCCAGCACATCAAGCTACAACAATCTGTCAAATTTCTTTAATAGATTTTCAACTTTATTGTTAAAGAAATTAGGTTCAAGGTTGATTGGGAAAATTTGACAGTTTCGGGTAGCTTCATGTGCTGGCGTCTGTACACCATAACAGAATTAAATAAGGACTTAAAAATTACAAAGGTGTTACAATGGGCGGTCTTATCGCTAAAAGCGATCTTTTACCGACAACCTTTGGATGGATTTGACGCAGCAGGAGAAAATAAATACGCGGGTAGTCCATGGTGTACTATTAACACTATTACTTACTTTATTATTGGTATACGAAATTAAAAGAGTAAAAGTTATGAAAAGTTAAAGTATATTAAATTAGTGTTAGTGTTTGGTGACAGCCCCGTTGGTCTAGTGGTCGCAAGCGCGACTGCTGAGCACGAGGTCACGGATTCAATTCCCGCGTCAGACAAAAAGTGCTATTGAGTTTTTGTATAAGGAATTTTTCAGTAGTAGCCCGGAGTTTGGAAGTTAGACATGTCAAACAGGTAGTCACTCCATGTAAAACATATACTCAACTGCGTCCGGGTAGACTGGAAGCCAGCCTCAACATAGTTAGGAAAAGATGATGTTAGTGTTTGGTGGCGGTTGTCTACCGCAAACATTTTCATAAATTTAGTCGCTGACTTCAGCCCGACAAACTGAGAATGCGCTAACTGTACTTTACTTACGAATAGGGAATGAGTTTGTAGCAAAATTAATATCGACTTGTTCTGCAGCTGTACCATTTTTATAATCTGTATAACACTGTACCGTTTCTGTAGCTTCACGAGACGTTAGATAAATCTTCATCCCATTTGTGACGTTTTCTGTAATTTAAAAAAGAACAATAATTATAATTTGATGTACGAAAGAGCCACTGAAAGTTTTTAGAACTGGTCACTTGTAGTTCCATTTTAAAAATTTGAATTTTTTTTATAAAAAAATAAGTTAAAAATTTGAAAATGGAGCTCTCAGTCAATATTATTATATATGTATTTTATTAATTTGTCATTTGTTTACGATTTGGCGGCAAATTGAAAATTGTCTGTGTCACATCAGCAAGAATTTAACGCGAGGAAATTTTCGTTCAATGATGTTTTATGACTTCGACGTCATTTAAGTCAATAAGAAAGTTATGATAGACTTCGATTGGCCTTTCGCGATGGAGCCCCATCTCGTGCCACTGTTCACAGCTGGTTTAATGGGTTTAAACGTGTAGCGAGTAGGCAAGTTTACTCGCACGACTCGAACGACTGAACGCGCATCAAGATCATACGATTTTACGTCAGAGCGTGCCGTGTACAAAACAAGTTGCAAAGTTCCGCCTACTTCATGACGTCAGTCGGGCTTAGCCCCGCCTTCCGAATCGTGGCGCTCGCGCATCCATTGTTCGAGCGTTAATGAGGCAAGATGTCGTCGGACTCGTCTATTGTCTGCGCTAACGAGGAGGCGTCGACTCCTGCGTAAATCGGTCAAGCACGAACCGTTATTAGTATTATTTAGTTATAATCTGCTAGTATAAATATCCGTCTATTTCGTATTTAACATTCAATTACTGCTTCTTGTCACTGCAATATAACCCTGTCGCTTCTCGCTCTGGATTTTACTGCTTAGACGCTTCAGTAGCCATACTTATATAATACTGCAAGTAGTATAATAGACCTACAGAACGGAGTCCTGTGATACTTCACTGTTGACCACCGACGTTAGTTCCGGATTGAAGAAACCTGATAAACATCAGTTATGGCGCGCAGCATAGAAAAGGCATACCGAATGCGGGTCAAGGTCAAGGTCAAGGTCATTTTTCAACGCCGATGATCCTCTGTTATGGTTTGCACAGCTGGAGGGTCAGTTCATGCTCTCCAACATCACCACAAACAGCTCGTCCAAACTGGTTGGGCGTGACGTCATCATCACTTCCATCATCATCATACAGCAGCCAGTTCTACGGGTATCCTGACCACCAGCATGCAGCCGACGCGCATACCTGGTCATCACCCTCAGCCTCTTCAGCAACCTTGCCACAGCACCCTGCACTTCGGCCGGTCAGCAAGCAGAGACGCATTTCTCTCCTGGTCAACGCAGCAGCCAGCCACTACGCAGCACTGCACCACTCCGACCCACTGGAGACTATGCAGTATCACTCCGACCCACTGGAATATCATCCCGACTCACTGGGATATCAACCCGACTACTCCGACCCACTGGAGTATCATCCCGACTCACTGGGATATCACCCCGACTCAAAGGGGGCAGCACCGCAGACAGTTCCGACTCACCGCGAACTATGCGACTTCCGGTTCTGCCTCACTGGAACCTACCTTCCACTGGCCCGGCAAGCATCACAAGATGTATGGACGACTCGTCCTGCTACGACCTCCGATCTTGGAGGTGAGTGATGTACCGAATCCCACACCTTCAAGAGCCTCGCCGCCCTCACATACATGGCGAGAGAGGATCTGGACCCAGGTCGAACACAAAGCCAAACTTCAGATCCAGCGCAAGCTGACAACGCAGTCAGAAAGACCAGAAGCGGCAGGACAGTGAGATTCCCCGATTACTATCGCCCGTAGTCACGGTCTCACCGGGGGAGTGGTGTAGCGAGTAGGCAAGTTTACTCGCACGACTCGCACGACTGAACGCTCATCAAGATCGTACGATTTTACGTCAGAGCGTGCCGTGTGCAAAATAAGTTGCAAAGTTCCGCCTACTTCATGACGTCAGTTGGGCTTAGCCCCGCCTTCCGAATCATGGCGCTCGCGCATCCATAGTTCGAGCGTTAATGAGGCAAGATGTCGTCGGACTCGTCTATTGTCTGCGCTAACGAGATGGCGTCGACTCCTGCGTAGATCGGTCAAGCACGAACCGTTATTAGTATTATTTAGTTATAATCTGCTAGTATAAATATCCGTCTATTTTGTATTCAACATTCAATTACTGCTTCATACATGTCACTGCAATATAACCCTGTCGCTTCTCGCTCTGGATTTTATTTCATCGCCTACTGCTTAGACGCTTCAGTAGCCATACTTATATAATACTGCAAGTAGTATAATAGACCTACAGAACGGAGTCCTGTACTACTTCAAACGTGGTCGCACTAATCTCACTGATGATCTGAGTGAGGGACGGGCTTCTACGGCGACGACTGAAGATAACATCAGTGTTGTGCGGCGTAGGTATGATAGAGACAGACAAAAGAGTGACTTATCAACAGATTCTGACAAGCTTAGGCATCGCTATGAGTCAAGTGCACAAAGTCTTCCATGAACATTTAGCGGTCAGGAAGCTTTGTGCCCGGTGAATACCTCATAATTAGACAGAGGCCCAAAAATCCGTCGTGTTGATTGGTGTCGTGAAATGGTTCAAAGATTTAATGGGGGTGACTCAAATGCTGTGTTCGACATACTTATGGGCCACGAAAGCTGGATTTATTATTATTATCCTGAAACTAAGAGACAGTCTGCTGTCTGGGTGTTTCCTTCCGAGGAGTTGCCAAATAAAGTGAAGAGAGATCGAAGTGCGGTAAAAAAGTTGGTGGCCTCGTTTTTCGGAAGGACAGGTCATTACGCAACAATAGCTTTAGAGGATCGAAAATCAGTTAGGCCGTGCGTGCACTGCCTTGCGGTGGCCGCAATTGCGGTAATTCTACCGCACCGGTAGAATGACCGCAACCTCAGGTGCGCGCACTGCGGTGAGAAAAATGAACTTTTTGTCTGACAATATTGCCATACATACAGATTTCTTCGTATTTATACATAGTTTCGATATGTGATTCAGATTAGCACTCGATACAGATTTTATACAAATTTCACACTGCATTGATAAAATTAACTGGTACAACTAAATACTGAACTTGGCAAAATAAATTACCTAGATACCGCATTTATTACGTTACACACACCATTGTATGATTCTATTCTTTATACTTATTTTAATTTTTTTATAAGCAACGTTAATTTAAAGATTCTAATTAAGTATTTGTATTATAGAGAAAATTCCATATATTTTGTGATGATGCTGCCAAAAAATCGATTCCAAGCTCATTCTTACATTGCAAGTACTACGTCCATAGACTCAGCCTATGTTAAAATAATGTACTACGGAAATTAATTAAAATAATAAATCAAAATAATTAGAATATTTAAATTAACGTTGTTTATAAAAAATAACCATAAAGAATAGATTCGTTCAATGGTGTGTGTAACGTAATAAATGCGGTATCTAGGTAATTTATTTTGCTAAGTTCTGTTTTAGTTGTAACAGTTATCTGCATATATAGGTATTGTAATAATATTTTTTTTCTCTCTTTTTATGAGTAGTAAGTACACTAATTTTGCCCTCCCCACTTTAATTAAAGTTTTTAAAGTCCTTCCAAAGGTTGTCTATCTATCAATACAGTGTGAAATTTAGATAAAAATCTGTATCGAGTGCTAATCTGTATCACACATCAAAAATATGTATAAATACAAAGAAATCTGTATGTATGGCAACATTATCAGACAAAACGTGCGTTTGTTTCACCGCAGTGCGCGGTACTACATACATTCCTATGCGGTACACAATATTTGCGGTAGACTCACCGCAATTTTGCAGCGAGGGGCCACCGGTGACTCTACCGCACGCGTTTATTCCACCGCAGTGCGCGCACTTCTATGAAACTCCATACTTCACAGATTTTGCGTTTCCAAAACGCAACGCAGTGCGAGCACGGCCTTACTGCAGAGTGGTACACTAACAATTGTTTGCAACTTGTCTTGGAAAAAGTTCTGGAGATTATTTTAGGTAGTTACCTCATAGCAGGATCCTCCTTCACCGCAACAATGCCTCGTCACACACCGCCAAGCAAACAGTCGACTACTTGGCGACGTCAGACGTGGAATTACTGGGTCACTCGCCCTATAGCCCCGGTATCGCACCTTGCGATTTTTATTTATTTCCGAAAATAAAAGCTTCGAGGAAAACGTTTTATGGACACCGAAGAAGCAGTAGCTGCGTTTCAAAATGCCGTCGAAGAGACCCCTAAGGACGAGTGGGTAAAGTGCTTTTCTCAGTGGTTCCATCGGATGCAGCGATGTATTGATGTAAATAGACACTGTTTTGAAAAGATATCATAAAACTAATAACTTGCCAGTTTGTTCAGTTTTAAACTAAGAAGTTTCAGTGTCACCCTCGTAATGTTCAAGTTTGTTTTTTGAGACCTAGCAATTTGGGTAGAATTCACATTACTAAAGTTAATTAAGCGATAATTCGTTTTACTTTTCATAATTAATTGAAGAATAAATTACGAACGAAAGGATTATTATTTATCATTTTCTCAACTATTTGGTACTTGGTGTTCCACTTCCTGAAATTAATTACCTTTAACCTTTATGTTGTCCTAACTGGAATAGCTATACTTATAGCAAAAAAAGTTTCATTCAAATCCGTCTAATAGTTCCGGAGTTTGCCGTGAACAAACAGATAAACAGGCATTTTTTGTAACTTGCAACAAGTTAAAAAAGATGCCTTATAATATTTCTATTGCTCCCCTTCATTTTAATTTTTTGGAAATATATTCAATGTACGACATTCTTTTTACATTTTTATTACATGTATACCCACATATTGATTTTAATAAACCAAAGCATAACAAAACATCTTCATTAATATAGCAAAAAATATTACGTGGTGATATAATCGTGACATCTGACCGCTTTACTTCACATTTCACGTATATGGGTTGGTTCATTGCGTATCGGTATTCAATTTTATAGGAATTGTTCGGAGTCTCAGCATGTATTGGCCGTAGAGTCATCCCATTAATCGTTACATGTACAATACCTGTGAAAGAAAATCATTGTTAGTAGGTACGCACATAAATATTGTAAGTTTATATTTATATTTTTTATATTCATATATACAACGTGTAATTTAAAGGGTATATATGCATACCGAGTGCACGGCTTCTTTGGATGATAACAAACGATATGGCAATGGTTTTCTATTCCTATGTCTACATGTGTGGAGCATATTAGAAATTTCAATACATTGATACCAGAGGCCGACTTTTTCAAATTAAGAAGAACGAAGAGAATTATCGTTTTATTGGCAAGTGACGTGGAAAGTGATGACCCTCATAGTGCTGTGACACGTTTGTTATTACTGGTATTCAAGAAACATATGAAACCATTAATTTGGGGTCAATTCTGTGAGTCACTTATTTTGAGCTGAAACTTTGCATAGAGACTCCATACCAGATGTTATCTTCAGTCCTTTTGGATAGATATGGGGTTTCCGTTACACGTTGTATATATGTATATTATAGTTTGGGTGTAACCAGATGCAGCTGAGTATTAGTGTTTTACATGGAGCGACTGCCTTTCTGACCTCCACAAACCCCCTACGCAAGACCAGCTGTGTCAGATTTACTGGCTTCTGACTACCCGTAACGACTGTCAAAGATGTCGAAATGACAGCCGGGACCAACGGCTTAACGTGCTTTCCGAGGCACGGAAGTATCACACCGCCATCTTCCAAACTCCGGGCACTCCTCCAATAGTACTTTTTGCTCGACCCAGGCATCGAACCCGAGACCTCGTGCTTAGCGGTCGCGCTTGCGACCACTAGAAAAACGAGACAATCCGAAAAGTGACTCCAGGTTTTACTTACGTACCTAGGTGATCTATACTACGTGTAACGGAAACCCCATATCTACCCAAAAGGACTGAAGACAACATCTGGTATGGAGTCTCTTTGCTAAGTTTCAGCTCAAAATAAGTGACTCACAGAATTGACCCCAAATTATTGGTTTCATATGTTTCTTGAATACCAGTACGAACAAACGTGTCACAGCACTATGAGGGTCATCACTTTCCACGTCACTTGCCAATAAAACGATAATACTCTTCGTTCTTATTAATTTGAAAACTTCGACCTCTGGTATCAATGTATTGAAATTTCTAATATGCTCTACAGATGTAGACATAGGATTAGAAAACCCTTGCCATATCGTTTGTTATCATCTAAAGAAGCCGTGCACTCGGTATGTATACACCCTTTAAATTACACGTTGTATAGGTAGAGATACCTACCTACACCTTTAGCCCGTTGCAGGGTTTACGTGATATTAAAAAATAGTCAAAAAGATTCCTAAAACTTTTGTTTTAATGTATTATGCTACTTTCGGACGTGTCATTCGCTCTTTTCAAAGCTCATCATGCAAATCTCAGTATTTCCGATACTTTCCCACCTTGTAACACACCTATCTATTGTATTTTTGAAGTGAAAACTTCTTTAGCGGCGTTGTGCACTTTTTTTGTGATGGGTAAAAATGTTAAACTCGCGTCAGGACACGTGACCTGATCGAAAATTCGTAAGACGGACGGAGAGTTGAAAATTTCTTTAGCGGCGTTGTGCACTTTTTTTGTATTGGGTAAAAAAAGTTAAACTCGCGTCAGGACACGTGACCTAATCGAAAATTCGTAAGACGGACGGAGAGTCTAAGAGATAAACTTTTTAATGTAATATAAATTGTCATTTTTGTGTACGATGTCGCAATAAATAAATATTGTATTCTACCACATAAATGATAGTACTTTTATACTGATAATTAAAGCAATTCGTGCAAAATTATTCACTAACCATTCCAAAATATCAAAAATGCACAACGTTAATATTCAAGTTTTCACTTCTGCCGGCACTCCCGGAGTGCAACCCGATTTTTTTTTTACTAAAATAGGTTCATAAGTAAGTATAATAAATAATAATAATAATAATAAGTATAATATCACTGTAAAACACAATCAAAAATTCAAGATATACAACGACACTCGGGACCAACGGCTTTACGTACTTTCCGAGGCACGGGGTATCACAACGCCAACTTCCAAACTCCGGGCTACTACTGAGAAATTTTGACGTCACAACGTCTTATAATTCGATGAAACTGGCTGCACACACGAAAATACATGACTCATGCGGCGTTACCTCGCTCTGAGGCGTTCCATTTAAGGCTTGAAGTGCAAGCGAGAGCGCGGAACGAGCGACAAAGTGGCATAATCGGCCTCCACGTTCGGCAGCGTTCGACATCTGTCTCTCTCCTACTTGAGTGAGCGGTGCGTCCGCGTGGACAGCTGCTATACAATAATACATTTACATGTTTTCGTCAAGTATGAAGTGCAGTGAAAAGTGAATGCGGTGTTAATTGTTTATAGCAACCAACCATTCCATCAGTGTTTTCTTGTGACGTTGTCACGTTCAACTATCGTCAGTAAACCGACTTTACAGACAACCGATTTTTTTATTTGAAAAACCCTATAGCACTAATTGTCCGACGCGGGAATCGAACCCTCGTTCTCAGCAGTCGCCCTTGTGACCACTCGACCAACAAGGCAGTTGAAGCCGAGGCCAACAATGCGTTATCACGCGTTATCAGTTGTCTCAAGATGACTTTAGGTAAAAGCAAGTACGACAATCAATTGTTCTCGATAAATAGAAAAAGAAAATTAAACTTACTGAATTCAGTCCACATTACAAATCTCACCATAGCTTTAGTGTAGTCATCATTCTCAGTATGAGTACATATCATGTAACTATTATTGTGCCCGGAATGCAATTTTGTAATAAAACCGATCATTTTGCTTGATGATAGTTCATGCATGATAGACTTATCTAAAACAAAAAAAAAAAAAAAAATTTAAAAACAGTTATTTAAAAAATATAAAAAACCCGACTGCTTAACTAAAACTCAAGAAACAAACACATATTCATTTCAAAAAGTGACAACCAGGCGGGTCCCTATTGAACATAATACTTGAAAAAAATTGGAAAAGAAGTATTTTTAAATAACTTTTTTTATTTTCAGCATTTTAGTTTAAATATTTATTAGCAATTTTTTAGCCCTTTTATACGATTGAATTCAATTTTAAAACGGTTGCTTAAAATGAAAAATGGTGAAGGAACCTCAAAATTACTTTTAATGACCAAAGTTAACGATGCCCCACTTGACATAGTTTTTCGATTATAGATTTCTTATTTTTAACAATATACCTACCGTCTGGTTGTCGTTGTGGTGATTTGTTTTTTGTTTTAATGTGATTAGTAACTCTTGCGCCATCAAGATAAATCCAAGCACGTATCATTTATCAAAACCCGTTTAAACGCGGTAAAAACATTACCCTCCTCCTTGCTTCACTGCAGTCGGGTAAAAAGAGAGAATTATCAATGTGGGTAGAACCCACATTCCTAGCAATCTTGTTAACCTTTCCAACTAAGCTAAATATGCTTGTCTGGAGTGGACTCGCGGCAACAGTGTAATGGGTGGGGTTCGAACCCGCGATCACAAGTTCGAAAACCTAAACATTAGGCTATTGATGCTTCAATTCGATATTTATAGTTATGGCATAGCCGTGGGTACTCACCGCCCATTAATTGACCCCAGGGAGGATGATGGCACCTAGGTTGCGGGTATTTGATATCGAGATACTTGGAACATAAGGGAAATTGAAGCAACAGGGCGGGTTTTTAGTCAGCGGAAGTCTGACACAGCATTCCAATCCACCCAGAACGGGATTATTAGACAAAATCTTATTTTTTATTTTATTTATTTTGGAAACAAACAATTGTGCAATAAGTATTACAAACAAAAAAATGGTGTTAAAAAGTATGGGTAAGTGTCCACAACATTTCCACAGTATACTTGTATACATTATTAATTAAGTTGGTAAGTAAAAGTATAATAACACTCAAATATTATCTAACATTACTATTAAGATAATATTTAAGTGTAATTATACTAAAATCATTAAATATATATACAACGTGTAATGGAAACCCCATATCTATCCAAAAGGACTGAAGACAACATCTGGTATGGAGTCTCTATGTAAAGTTTAAGCTCAAAATAAGTGACTCACAGAATTGACCCCAAATTATTGATTTCATATGTTTCTTGAATACCAGTAATAACAAAGGTGTCACAGCACTATAAGGGTCATCACTTTCAACGTCACTTGCCAATAAAACGATAATTCTCTTCGTTCTTCTTAATTTGAAAAATTCGGTCTCTGGTATCAATGTATTGAAATTTCTAATATGCTCCACACATGTAGACATAGGATTAGAAAACCCTTGCCATATTTTTTGTTATCATCCAAAGAAACCGTGCACTTGGTATGTATATACCCTTTAAATTACACGTTGTATAATATACTAGCTGCGCCCACGACTCTTTAGACTCTTTTAAAAGGCTCTAATTCAGCTCTTCGGACAAGAGCTGAATTAGAGCCTTGGTATAACAGGCAGAGTCTAACGAAAATCGCCACAAAAATGTACTGCTATACCACCTATGGGTTGGTCATTTTGCTCGATATCCCTTAGTGTGCAATCTACTACTTCGACCGCTTTACGGTTTGCCATTACATATATATGGCAATCACGTAAAACCTTACTCTTGTCGCTGTTTCTAGATGTATCACAAACAGGCGAAACGGCATCTGTTCGACTTTCCTGAGCGATTGAAAGAGTAGTAACATGGCACTGCTGATCTCGTCTTCTTTATAGGAGGACTTGCAGATCTGCAAAATGCTGACCTCGTCCATATAATCGATGGCATGCTTCATGAATGTCAATAACTAGTTAGCTATGAACGTTTCAGAGCCGATAGCAACATTAACCGACAGCGGCTAGAGCCGCGCATCACGTGAATTATAATATTCGTACAGTGCAGCGTAACCACGTTTGCACGCAAGCGCGTATATTTCCATCGCGTTATTATTATACATACGTACACCATCAAATAATGATTCGGGCAGGCTATATTGAGTTATAGGATTACCCCCGATAGATACAACGATGTCTTGAATAGCAAGCAAACAACGATTCAAGTGACTTTCTCTTAACATCTCACTAACAGCGTGGTCATTATTTGGTTGTGAGTGCCTGAAAATGTCCTCGGCCAATTTTTCTTGATATTTATGCCACAACTGTGCAGCATCTGAAAGTGTGCAGAACACCAGCATGACTGCAAACAAATGGCGCAATCGATGAGGATTTCACTTACACTTGCTTCAGACAAAGCGTCATCCCAGTGTTGATCGCCATCCAGTAAATGACGTGCTCGGCAAGCCGCTTGGTAAGTAGGGTATACAATGTTATCAAACTTTCGCACCTCGGCAAAAGAGATAGGACCTCGAACAGAGTGCAGGAGCAAGCGCAGGTAAAACGTTTCGAGTTATTTGGTATGCACAGTATATACAAGGTGTAACAGATTAAGCGCAATACCTCAGACACCCGAATTAGAATATTAAATTATTAGTCTAAAACAACATCCGTAACTATATAAATTGACACCAAACCTAGACATTTTTTTTTTTAATTTATAATATTTTTATCCTTACTGAACACAAAACGTATTTGCGTCATACAATATCCTTACGCAGACGCATACACTCACGCAATGTTAGCGGCCGACATGCACGCGAGAGCATTTCCTTGAATTATGGATTACAGTATTAATTTGTCATGATACTGTGTTTCCATTTTAAGTTTATTTATATATTTAGGATCTCTAACAAAAGATATACACAGTTCATAAATATTCAGGTCATACAAATTATGTGTTTTGTAGGTGTACTCTTTCACTTATAAGAGACCACAGCATGCACGAGATAAAATTAATAACTAAGCTAAATATAAGTTAATTGAAAATTAAAAAATAATAATTATAGAAATGAATTAGATATACATAAAGAAAGAAAGAAAGAAATCATTTATTAGCCATAATGTAGGTATACATATAAAGTTGGTTAGATTTAGTAGCGTCCCAATACATTTTACCATTACGGTGTGCTAAGTATTACAGTATTATTTAAAACTAAATCAAATTCTAAAAACATATAATTTAATACAGCATTGTCCAGCATCATTAATGCAATTTGGCCCAAAATAATAATGGCAATAACGCAACAATAATAATGTCAAAAATATAATTATAGTAATGTCAAAAGTAAGAGTGTCTAAGATAACAATGTCTATAATAATAAGAACAAAAATACAATTAATTTGTGACGATTAAGATTAATTACAATATATTTACCATTACGGTGTGCTAAATATTACAAAGTTATATACCATGGTTATATACTTATATCTAAATCAAATTTTGAACAAGATTAACACTAATTATAATACATCTTTTATATATTTTCCGTCAAAATTTAACATCTATTTTTTTATGACGGAAATCGATTCAGAAGCTCAGGAATTGCGTTTATTCTATTACACGTTGCATAGTCTCTAGCAAAATCGTGTTCTTTAAAAATACCTGTTTCACTAAGTACAGCTGTTCCCGTCTTCTGCGTTTAAAAATACTTTGTTGTTTATTATACGTGTAATATGCTGGAACTTCGTGGTATAACAGTGTCATCGCAAATGCATCAGTTTCACAAAGTTGAAAGAATGCGAGCAGTGTGGTTCGTCTTGGATTTTCTAAACGCTCCGTCACATTATGAGGGTTGAAGTACGCTCTTTGTCCACCTTCAAGATGTACGTCAAGATGGATAACTGGTGGATGTCTTTCGTGAATCGGAAACTTAAAATACGCCAACCTGCTTCAGAAGAGCTAATATATCGACCCTGGAAAGGAAAAATTATCCAAGCGACAATTTTTGGCCATTTGAGTTATATACATTGTTGGAATCACCTGATTTTTCTGCGTCGTTTGGTCTTACTCACGTCCTTCTACGACGACGTTTGATGTCGCTTCGACATTTTGAAGTTCGCGAGAGTTCACTTTTTTTTTTCTTTACTAAATGACAACATTTTCGAGCATTTTTGAAAATTTGGTGGTTGTCGTAATTGTGAAATGCTAAATTTGCCTTTGGTCAAGTTTGACATTTCTGTTCGTACGGTAATTACTCCACTTAGTTAATGTTTCCAGTATCTGGCAATATAGTGTTAGGCGCATAATATATTTTTTCTTCAGAAAGGATTTGTTCTTTTATCACTTAGGTAATTTTGACTTATTTGGTTTTTTCCTACATGGCGTTTAGTTGAAATTGGCAGTTTTCGTTTTTTATTGTTCAACTAGTTCAGCAAATATTACCTGCTTAAAAATACAACTGATTGTCGGTTAGTCAATTTTTGCCTGCCGTTTTCAAGTGTTATTTTATTGTTTAGGCAACTTTTACTTGAACGTATACGATTATCCAATGTTAACCAACATTGGATAATCCTATGGTAGTGTCACGCACAGGCGCAAAGTGTATTTTTACCTAAGATAATTCACATAAAAAACGTCGGTTCACCTACGGATAACGCGTGAGCAGTCGCTTGAGCATGCAGTGAAGTTAGTTTCAAAGTAACTTAGATACTTCAGTGCACGGCCGGTCGTCGCTTGGGAGATACGCGCACGCTGCAATTCCGTTGTCAACTGAGGTACCGCTTACGTTTATCTTATGACAACCACGAAAACTGTAAGTTAAACTAACAAATAAATTCGTTTTATAATGCTGTTTTCGCGTTACTACATGGTATACCTTTATTTCAGAACAATGGACCGAAGAAAACGTGGTCATAGTCTTTTGGAAAAGGCTCTTAAAAAAATCGGGAATCTCTTTTAAAACCAAGGACGACTTACAGTCGGTATGATGCCATGATGATCACGACTGCCAATCGCAGAGGCCAAATATAATGATCTCATGAAACTTTGTAAAGATAAAGTATGCTCCATTCCATCATGAATACTCTATTATCCCAAAGGATATGAATTTAAAAGATACCTTGCCTGAATCAGATATTGAAGATGATCAATAATAATTACAACATACAGATTCTTTTATGTTGTATTTTTAGAAGTTTCTTTTTAGTTCGGTTTATTCAATGAGATAGATAGATATACTCTTTATTGTACACCATAACAGAATTAAATAAGGACTTAAAAAACTCCAAAGGAAAAATCAACAACAACATACCAGTAAACAATACTCACACACCCAATACATGTTATCCACCTCAACACCTCAAACTTGTACTCATTCCTTACACCAACGTATAATAACATATCTTCACCTTAATACTGCACCATTACCTTATACACGCACTTTCGTTATTAGTACACTAAGCCTGCCTAGATTTTGCTGTATTTGTGATGTATCAATTATAGCTACCAGTTATATAATACACAATTATTATCTAAAGATAGCCCAGTATAGAAGACGCATAATTTACATATCTCACCAGTGGATTACATAACTAAAATTGTTAACAACATAGACGAGATTTCAGTATCTAGCTCGCTTAACTGCAAACCTGAGGAATGTACCAAATATGTCACAGAACCTACGAAACAATTAAAAATAATCACCCAGAACATTCGGTCCATTCACGCTAACATAGACTCCTTTTTAACGCTTCTCTGCCGAGTAAACATTGACTGTGAAGTGCTTGTACTTACTGAGTGCTGATTGAAACGCCGCGCCGTAACGACTCTATTCCACTCATCGATAACTACTCCCATTACTCAACAAAAAGAGTTCTAAACCAAAACGTTGGCATAGTGGTTTATGTTAAAAATATAGCGAACTACACAGTCGAAGAACCAGACTTGGTGGATGCCAGCTGTCTAGTGCTTAAAATTGGTAATGATAAGGCAATAATATGCATTTACCGATCTCCTTCATTTGCAAACATTGGTAACTTTCTGAAATCCCTTGACTCTCTCTTATTAAATTTGTCTTCTTATAGGACCATAGCTACTGTAGGTGATATTAATCTCGACATTGCATCCAGTACACCCACCAACCAAATCTCTGATTACCTAGACCTGTTAGCTCTAAATGGCCTGCTAACTGCACACACCCTCCCAACAAGAGAGAGCACTTGTCTAGATCATGTCATGCTTAAGTCCAACTTGTCAGCCCTTACAGTAGTAACAGACACCTCTGTTACTGATCACAACCCAGTGTTACTTTGTCTCAAACAAAAAAGAAAGTTAACGTACATTTGAGTACCATTGCAAAAACAGATTACAATGCTCTTGATAGTGATATTAACCTAACAAACTTTTGCTGATGAAGCTACAGTTATCTTAACTACTACCCTCATTAGACTTATTGATACCCACACATCAATTATAAAACTACCAAATACCAAACGTTTACTGAAACCGTGGATGACAGCTGGTATGCTCCGCTGTATGCGAAACAGAGATTTAATGCATAAATCCCTCAAACAGTCACCTAACAATGCTATTCTAAGTACAACGTACAAAAGATACAGGAATTACTGCACCAAAATCCTAAAGAAACTGAAACGGGACTTTTACAGAGAAGAATTAAGAGAGGCCTCTAATGACAATAAAAAGATTTGGAAGGTAATAAAGAGACTTACAAATACAGAAAAGCCAAGAACACCCAATTCTAACCTATTAAATTGTTTTACGTCACCCAAACTTTCTGTAGATAAAGTAAACCAATTTTTTGTCGATGTAGGTAGAGACCTTGCTGCCAATTTCTCACGTATTTCCGGGAGCCCTAACTCATTGGAAGATTTTACCTCCAAATCTAAAGGCAGCTTTAGATTCAATTGTCATGCTAGACACCGATGAAACCGAGGTTGAAGAATTAATAAAGTCTCTAAAAACGGATTCCGCGGTTGGTTGGGACAAAATTTCCACGACATTTCTCAAACGTTATAAACACATTCTTACCCCACTACTCACCCACATCTTTAATCTCAGTTTAAACACAGGTACTTTTCCTCTACACTTTAAGAAAGCGATCATACACCCTATACACAAGGCTGATAGCACATATTGTGTGAATAATTATCGTCCTATCGCCGTACTACCCTCAATTTCCAAAATTTTAGAACGCTTGTTAAATAATAGGCTTGTGAAATATCTAGAGGACAAGTCGCTTCTTTCTCCCAACCAGTTTGGTTTTAGGCGCTCCAATTCAACAAATGACGCGATGCTCGAGCGTACAGATTATGTTACAAAAAACATTGACAAGAAAAAAAGGTATTATCAATATTCTTAGACTTAAAAAGGGCCTTCGACACAGTTTCTATCCCAGACTTAATAATAAAGCTGGAAAAACTAGGCATCCGTGATCATGCACTTAAGATCTTTGAAGATTACCTCAAAAACAGATACCAGTCTGTAAAAATTGACAACCATCTTAGTGGAGAACAGCCTGTGACATTCGGAGTGCCCCAAGGGAGCGTGATTGGACATCCTTTATTTCTTATATATGTAAACCAACTATGTAATCTTAAACTAAAAGACGGGAAAATCATAGCGCGTTTGCAGACGACACTGTTCTTACTTTCTCTGGCGATACTTGGCAGGATACGGATGGCGTAGCGTAAACAACTGCTAATCACGTCGCTTCATATTCTAATTTTCAACTTCGGAATTAACGTCGGTCGCGGCGTAGTGGTATTAACCGTCACCAGGTGAAGTAAATACATTGGGTTCGAATCTTCCATTCGCCAGAGTGCACAAGTACTACTTTTTTTATTGTTTACAAATTTTTATACCAAATTTTTATTTTTATTTTTGGTTTAATTAACTTTAATTTTTCTGTTACTGTTTGAAAAATTACCAACTAGACTATAGAAACTGCTTAAAAACTAAAGCACTCTTATCACCAACGATGCCGCTCAAACGCACTCCTCCGGCGTCACCTGCTGTAACAAGGCAATCACCCGTACACCACCAATCTGAGCCGAACATAAGTTTGTTTGTAGAAACGAGTGAAACTTGCATGGACACCAACATAACCAGTCATTGTAAAAGGAAGCGGGATCATCACGATGACTTTGTGAACATGAACGAGTTCAGGGACGAAATTTTCATAAACTTTGTTACCAGAGTAATCTCCTCTAGTTTTCATCTCTACGCAGATGACTTGCAGCTTTACCGTCATTTTACTGTAGTTGACGCGGGTTCTGCAATTGCTGCAATGAATCATGACCTGGCTTGCATCAGCGTTTGGGCTAAGTCATTTGGTTTGCAAATTAACCCGACTAAATCCCAGGCCATGATCATTGGCAGCAGATTCGTTCGCAGTGCGGCTGTTGTTGCATCTCTGATGCCTTTATATCTCGACGGTGTTCGCATTGACTATACCGAAACCGCTAAAGATCTGGGTGTGGTTATTGACTCCGATCTCTCGTGGCGTGCTCAGGTCAATGAGGTCAGCCGAAAGGTAAATTTCTCCTTTCATTCACTGAAATGCCTTCAAAGTCTTCTGCCCTTGAAGACTAAAGTTTCTTTGGCACAAACACTTATTCAGCCGATTATAGATTATGCCGATGCCTGCTATTTGGATGCTACCGAGGAGCTATTAAACAAGCTTGAGCGCTTGCAAAATCTGTGCATTCGCTTTGTTTTCGGTCTTCGAAAGTATGACCATGTTTCTCACCTTCGCAAGGAACTCAAGTGGCTCCCAATCCGTCTTCGCAGGAACACTAGGATTTTGTGTCTCCTCTTCAACATCTTACACAACCCGTCTTACCCTTCTTACCTGCGTGAGCGTTTTTCTTACGCTCATTCTAGCGACGTACCGTGTAGATCACACCTTAGATCCCTCCTTAAATCTCATCCTCATAAAACTAGCTACTACTCTTATTCCTTCTCTGTCCATGCTGTAAGATTGTGGAACTCACTTCCGCCTAGCATTCGTGATTTAAAAACTATATCTTTATTCAAATGTCGATTAAAAGAGCATTACCTTTCCTCTTAACTGTGTTAATTATTTATGTATATATTTATATGTACGTATATTCTAACATTATGTATTTATTTAAGTATTTGTTATTTTTATTGCATTATAAGTATGTGTAGGTATATTTAATATTTTAGTTTTAGACTTCACATATTAATTTTCATTTCTCTTCTTGTTCTCACACACTATTGTCTACATTTATTTTTCACTTCTCCTTTCGCAGGTCTGCTGGAAGAAATTTCTAAAGAAATAAGCAGTACCTTTGTACTCAAATATTATAATTATGTTGTCCTATTTTATTTTACTGTGTGTACATAAATAATAAAATAAATAAATAAATAAACAATCACTGTTCCACTCCAATATAGAAACAACGATGCTTGAAATAAGAAACCAATACAGCAAACTCCATGAATATGTTGATTTTTCTGTTGCCAAATACGATGAGATGCTGAAAAAAATGCAGGAATATGAAGTTGAGAGGAAAGAGACTCGAAATCACATATGTAAACTTGAAGAAAAAGTTGACCAGCTGGAAAAACAATCCAAAATTACTAGTCTTGAGATTAAGAATATCCCTAAAACCACAGATGAATCAAAGTTTGTTCTGGCTAACATGGTGAGAAATATCGGTAACGTCCTAGATATGACAATTGTCCAGTCCGATATTAAGGATGTGTACAGAATGGGCTCTAAAAATCCCATGAATAACACTATCATAGTCGATTTTACTACCGTAATCCTCAAGTCTAAATTACTTCAATCGATTAGGAGCTTCAATAAAACGAATAGCAACAATAAACTAAATACCACGCATTTGGGCGGATTTCTCGGACGTTGTTCGTGACGTAGTGTAATTCCACAATTTACAACAATCTTTTTTTTACTGATTGTGTGTTCTAATTGATTTATTATTAATTATTATTTATGACACTGTAAATCTGTATCCACAATCTTTATTAGTTTTTGCGTAATCTCAATTCAAAGTTGTACTCGGTCAATAAAGAGTTCCATTACATCATGAAAATAAGTTGTTGTCAAATAAAAGCTAGCCAGTAATATTTTTTGCAGCATTTATTAATTGAACACTTATAATATTCAGTCTTATAAAAAGTAATCACTTAACGATAAATCCACTCAATTCCGTATAATTCGGTCCTTAAATAACTTTACGTCACTTTTGCGTACTTATCGCTTCACAAAAATGTCTTTTTATTGGTACATTTATATGGCACGTTGATACATTTAGGAAAAACTTAAATATAAATCTCCTATTTTTCATTAAATATAATTTTCCTTACATTGAATAAAGAGTTGTAAGAATTATTCAAGCAAAATAGAACAACAAAAAAGAGGACACATGACGTAAATGGAATGTGACGTGACGTATAAGAACTATTAGGCTCAGTCTCCATGGCATCATAAAAAAGGACAATTATAGATGTATTTTATGTTTTAAATTAAGGCTGACAGCCATTTAACATACATAATTAGAAATATTATGTTTTGATGACACAATTAAATTCTCAAAAACATAAAAGGTAAATTCTCAAAGATTACTCAAATTGTTTAGGAACTTATTAAAATAATACTACCTAATGGCTTATAAACTGTTAGGAACTCACAACAAAATTTCCCGTTAGCACCCCTGGTGGTTCAATTTGGTGAGATTAGCGGGAATAAACTTACAACAAGACAACAAAAAGTAACACTGTTAAGACCGTGGACGTCGTACGGCATTTCATACAAACTTTCAAGTCCTTATTTTTCGAAATGACTGAACCGATTTTAATGACGCTTCATACGCATAAGCAGGATACATAGATCTAAAAATTATCGAAAAATAGTGTTACAGTATATATGTGTGGTGTTACAAAATGTTCTGTGATAACTTTTTAGATCTATGTATCCTGCATAAGCGTATAAAGTTTAATTAAAACTAGTTCAGTCATTTCGAAAAACAAGCACTTGAAAGTTTCACAAGAAAAAGAAAAATCGAAATATAAAAAAATATTCTTCCATGTTAAACTAAAAATATTTCTCAAAGATGTAAGAAATTAAACAAAAAAAAAAACGTTCAAATCGTAGTAAAAAAGTCTTCTAAATACGTACACTAAAAATCAATTTTTCAAACAAACAGGGCAAATGTAGTCGAAAAATGTTGTACCACTGCATGAAAAGCACACCCATTTTTTGCAAACCATGCATTGTACCATTCTTTGAAGAATAAAAGGGCGGCGAGTCTTGCATACATGACAAGGAAAGGTCCTCGACGATGACCGCCTTTCAGTCTTGTTAGGAGCCAAAGCCAACTGATTTACCCGACTCGGTAATAGAATCCTTGCTCGTTTGGCAGGCGAATTTACTTCGGAGGTTGGTCGGCAGTCATCAGGCATCGGTTTTAAAATTTTAACTCTCTTTGCGGCCAGGAAGACTTCGGATGGTTTCTCAGCAGCAGAAGGTTTCAAAGTTATTTGCTTGATATGCGGTGCGACTTGGAGATGGACATTATCTAAAGGTTCAATTTGGGAGTAAGTAGAATATGGTTTTGGTAGGTAGTTACTTGAAACGTTGTTGGTATTCGTAATATCTTCGATAGGTAAAAGACACTCAAATGACTCTTGGTTTTCAGGTAAAGATGGTATCGTTATTTGCTCCTCTAAATATATAGGAAGATCAAATAAATCTTTGTATTGCTCTTGTTCAATGCCTGTGTGTGCATATGAATGAGTGAACTCTCTGAGCGAGACATCAATTGATTCTATAGCAAAATCAGATTCATTACTTTGCTTCGTAGTGGTATATACTGCTGATTCCGATGTTTCTGTCCGTGCTTGTCCTTGTATAAGATCTATGTCTAACCTTGCATCCAAAGCATCAGAGACTAACGACTGTGATGATTGTTGATATGCGTGGTTTTGCGATTGTCCAAGCCCAAGATCAGTAACGAAAGTTTGCTCAGTACTTACAGACACCGATGGAACCGCTGCCGAAGATGTCGATAGTCCTTTCGTCGCTGTCACAGGTTCTTTATCTGAAGACAACTCCTTGATGAGATTATCCGGTACTAATATGTGTGTTTTAGGTCCATGACAACCACACAGACCACGCATTTTACCGCAGAAACAACTGAGTTGCCTATGCTCAATCTGATTTGGCCGTGACGATATCACTTGATGCAGTTGCATTGTACTACGTACAGCGCAAATATTTTCAGGAATCAGTTTCTTTATATTTTTTACATCGTCGGGAGATATATAATAACTCGTCACAGCTTTCATTGTTCTTAGCAATATCCGATGAGCATCAGTCGCATTAGTGATATCCTCGCCATATAATACCCTCCTGTCCAATTGCCGTTTTACAGACCCCCCAATGCCATCGGCCAAGCTTTTGCCATGTCCCGCTTCCGAAAACGACCAAGTCGCATAAGATAATTTCAATTTTTGTGTAAATAAGTTCAGCAAAAAGAAATTTTCTTTTGCCTGTATTGG
Organism: Tholera decimalis; assembly: GCA_943138885.2. Lineage (NCBI taxonomy): Eukaryota > Metazoa > Arthropoda > Insecta > Lepidoptera > Noctuidae > Tholera > Tholera decimalis. The sequence continues at coordinate 11,044,095 of OW964576.2, forward strand.
CTACTTGGTCCGTCAGAGAAATAGTGTATTATTTTGATCTTAGGATTAATTTCTTTTGCTTTTTTTTAGTACCGGTAAGAGGTGCGCCCAGATAGCATTTGGCTCATGGCAGTTATCGTCACATACGGTCACAAATGATTGACTAAAGTCTTTTCCAAAAATTACACCAGTGTGTAAAGTTATTGCATTTTTTGATGCACCGAAGTGCATCGACTGTATCTCATTACTGTACTTACAGTCAAAGTTTTCAGAAAAATCACATAAAATGACAATTTCTTCATCAGTAAGTTTTGTCACACACTCTCTGAATTGGCGGTGTTGCTCACCCTAGTTATAAACATGCGTTTTAAATGGTTTTAATTGATTCTCGAATTCCATAATTATTTCAGTCAAATTTCCTTTTATTTGTTGCTTCGTTGTCTTTTTAGTAAAGTGCTCTTGGCCAGCTTTTTCATATTTGTGATCCGCTCTAACCCATTTGTTCCAAGTTAACTCGCCCTGTACTTTTCCCTATTGTATTGAATATGGAGACTTTCACACTCTTTGCATGTGTTGTACATGCATTGCATCGATTTAGTGTCACACGCAACATCTTTCAACAACTCACTGATACTTTTGTAACGTATGACTCCCTTTAATTTTAAAGCGAAAATCATTAATTCTATGTTGCTATGTTTTATACACATGCATGTGTCTCTGCTCGTAGAACTTGGAGAGAGTACGTAGAATGGCTTGTATCTGAAGAATGTTGCGTAACTATACTTTCCGCCTTCAGCCCTATAAATTTGATAAAGATTTAGCAAAGTGTCAACCAGCTATCTGATTTGCATTTTCATTTTATTTTTGGTTCTGGTTTCTTTCTTTCCAGAAGTACTTCTACTAATATCATCTCTGTTAAAAAATATATCTAATTCTGATTGTATCTTTTTATTTATCGGTATCTTCACATTCTTGCTAATGGTTCTTAACCTTATTTGTCCCTTTAAACCTAAAAGTTTGCGATCTGCGTCTTTTTCTGTATTTTCTCCTATCTTTATAGCTAACTTTTTAATGAGTTGCTTGTCAGCGGGTATTTTGCAGTCAGAATATGCTTCACGTATTGATATCTCCAACAATTCTTGGCGTGCTTCAAGCTTGTCCCTTTCAGCTTGTAATTTCATGATTTGTTGTTCATATTTCTTTTGTGCTCTGTAAAACTTCTTTGTAATATTATTGAGTGTCGTTTTGTATTTATCTATAGTCTTCATTGCCATTTTGTACCTTTTAGATAGATTGCTGTGTTTAACTTGAAAAGAACGAGAAACTCTGTTGCTCATATCAGACACTTGCGACTTTGGCAGACATAGTTTTCGTTTTTCTTTTTGTCTTTTTTTTTGTTCTCTCCACTTTTTTCTTCTTTCATTTTTTTCTTCATCAGTTAGTTCATTTATCTTTTTTTGTACTTTTTTCAATCTTTGCAATTCTTTTTTTTATGGTTTTCGTATTTTTCTGGGTTTTGTTTAAGTTTTTCCCTATATCGTTTCGCTCTTTCCGCAGCCGTCAACGCCATTTTGAAAGTCTAAATAAATAAATAAATAATACAATTAAAAATTAACAGTTAAAATGCGAACCGAAATCATAAAATCGTATTAAATGTGGAGGGCCTAGAAACAGTGCCATTCTATAATAATAATAATAATATTCCACAACTTTCACACAACGCCATCTAGTCCCAAACTAAGCAGAGCTTGTGGTATGAGTACTAGATAACTGACAAACATACATATATATTTCTAAATACATACATATTATAGATAAATTACACCCAGACAAAGAACAAATGATCGTGCCCATCACACAAACATTTGTCCTGGTGGGAATCGAACCCACGACCTTAGTATAGTCAGGGCCACTGACCACTATACCAACAGGCCTGTCGCCCTGGCGTATTATAGAAAACGTTAATAAATAACCAACCAAAAATTCTAATTCCATTAGTCAACCATATATACGCTGCCTATGAATTCCATTACGTCACATTTCGGAATCCCTTATACAACACGTTACGTAATGGATGTGACGTATATCTACCGGTCGTAAATCAAATGATATTTATGTGAAAATGATGAAAAGCTAACAACCTACAGTTACTTATTATGAATAATGATAAATTCTAAAGTAAAGACCCAAAAATAAAACAACGTTAAACACTTACATACCTTCAAAAGCACCCGTTTGTAATGGAGTAAAGATTTTCGACGCGTGACGGACCACCACTTCGAGTGAGATTTTTTAAGTTATACTGGCTGTCAAATTAATGTTTGATGGTTGTTTGTGGTATGATAATGTTGCCATGTTTTAGCATTAATCCTAATACGGTAATCTTTTTACTCAAACTCAAGAAAAGTGTCGTTACGTATTGTGGAATTTCCGCACGACCGTTTTTCAGACACGGCAATTATTTTACTTTATTTAATGTTTTTCAATCTAAACGTCTTAAAATAAAGTTAAATTTCACATTTTAAACATATGACCTTTTCAAAAAATGTTTAAGCCGAAACCAATCAGAGACAACGTAAAAAATAATTTTGATTTGAAACATTGAACTGGGTGTGGACACTTGAAATTTTCCATTTTTTTTTATTTCTGTTTTGTCGATATTGTTAAAAATGCATAATAATTACTGTCGTATAAGAACACTTTACTGAGAATAAGGTTTGCTTTATTGCTCTATGTAAAAAAAAAAACATGTTGTAAAGTAAGTTCTACGGATAAACTGAGTCAGAAGTCGTAGGACACAGTTATTTTGGGCAAACAACGTCCGAGAAATCCGCCCATTTACGACTCAACGGCCCCAAGACACCAATTTATATATCGGACAACCTACCCTCAAAAACCCGAAAGATATACTTTCTAGCTAGAGATTTCGCCGCTCAGCATAAATATAAACATTGCTGGACAGCATATGGTAAAGTTTACTTACGCAAAGAAGACGGAGCGCAACGTATCATAGTGAACTCTGAAAAAGACTTAGTAAAGTTAACCCAATCCTGACTATGTAGTAATTGTGTTAATAATATGAAAACTAGCCCCTCCACTTTTGATTACTGTGGCTGTTCCTATTGTTCCTATTTATTTATAACTAAGGAACTATGTTGTATGCCTAACTTTGGATATTTTATAGATCTTTGTTATTTAATGTTATATTATTTTGGTTTCTATAAAACACTTATTCACCCACACACTTTCATACAATCACACTGTCACAAAAATATACACCACCTTATACTTTACGCACACAAAGTATATGCAAATTCACGATTAAGACCGGTAGTGGATTTTATAGTTAGTTCGCGTATTTCATTAGAATACTGGCATGACTCACATGTTACTGATAAAATAATATTATTAAGAATCCTATACTTTGTCTTCCTTGTTTTAAAACCGTACCATTCGATAATTCAAATAATGTAAATGGTATATTAGAAAATTTGGATAATGTTACTTTTTCAAATGCTGTAACCCTGTGACCCTGAAGATTGTGCCAAACTTTTGCCGTCTAATCCATGTTTGACTATTTTATCTCAAAACATCCGCAGTATAAACGCTAATTATGCAGGGCTTTTAACTCTATTACAACGAATTGCGGTTCCTAATGATGTTATTATTCTCTCGGAATGTTGGCTCTCCCGCAACCCCGTCGTTCCAATCCTAGAGGGATATAGTTCATATAAGTCATCGAAAACCTTTAATCAGAACGACGGAGTAATCGTATATATTAATAGTTCGTTAGCTAATGTGAAAGCCAAAGAGCCCATCGTATCCGAAGCGAACTGTTTGACAGTCACAGTTGGAACTGATACAGCCATAATTGCTGTATACAGACCCTATGCATTTAAAGATCCCTCAAAATTCATACAATCTATGGACAGTATTTTGTGTGAGCTTAAATCATTTAAAAATGTTGTTATTATGGGAGACATCAATATTGATATTTCCCACAAAAATTGAAATTTAGTGGTTTAAGGCTTGTATTCATGCCAATAACCTTGACCATTTGGGCGGAGCTAACGACCCCTCTCCGCGCGCCACTCCGCGCAGCTCTCCGCTACCCGCATGCAACAGAAAAGAGAGGCGCGCTCGGCCCGCGCCTGCGCCGCCAGCATGCGTCGTCGCTTCGCCTAGTCTCGGCACAGAGTATCGAAATCACAGAAGGTCAAGTCATCGTGAAAGTTAAATTCATTTTTATTTGTAGCGCATCAAAAGTGGTCAAATTTTGTTTTTATTTATTATCTATTGATATAGATGCACTTTGAGTATGTACTGTAGAAACTATACCTCTATTATAGATCAGCCTGGCTCGAAACATGAGGTAAATAACTTGATGTATATTTTTAACTAAATTATATATAAATAAAAATTAATGGCTAAATGTGTTGCTAAGCGCAAAACTCAGGAATGGCTGGACCAATACGGATTTTTTTTTTCGAATATTCGTTATAGACTGAGGAAGGTTTCTATTAAGAGAAAAATGGTAGGTAGGTAGGTAAGGTAGGTATGTAGGTAGGAACTTAGAGTAAGGTAGATAGGCAGTATAATTATTACTAGTGTATGTCATATAATTTGTTACATTTTTATAAACAAATAGATTATAACTAAAATTCACTGAAATTTAACTTTCTTTCAGCAAGTATTTTTATTCTTTTGGTTGGTTGAACTTCTTCATCCTCATTTATTTCTCCGTGTTCACATATATTTATTTTTAGAAATTTTGATAGCCATATAAAATCTTGTTCTATGTTTTCTTTTCGTCCTTCTTCGTTCTCGTTTTCTTCATTTTTCTCATTAATCTATTTTTCTTTCCTTAGTTCTATTTCCTTCTCTTTGTCGTTTTCTTCTTTCTCTTGTACATTATCTTAACTCTGTCTCTCTATCTCAACTGGCGGCTTCGTCCGTACGAAGAGAAACCGGTGCATATCGGCTCAAGCCAGGCCTCGCTCAGACGAAGCGCACACACGCGCCTTGCTTGTAGTAGTGTACCTATCATAGCGCAGTTGTATGAAGCTTACCCTCTGTCCGTTTACTCTGTGCTATCTACTTTTATGCGAGGTAAGTAAAGCGATATTTTATAATGAAATATGTAGATAAAACTTTAAACTTACCTTGATAATAAATGTATACCCTTTTGTTTGTAATATTTATTTAGACCTCTCTTTCTGCTTATTCCCATGTTTTACAAACTAAATTTAAACACTACTAAAACTGTAAAATACTATGAGTTTATAACACTAACACTACTTATAGATACATAGAATACTCTTTAACTTATAAACAAGAATCAGAAATAAAACTTTTTGACGAATCGAAAGTCGGTTCTATTTTTTGATAATAAGTTTTATTTCACGCTTTTTAGTGGGTCAGTTTGTAATTTATCTAGTTACAAAAGCCAAAATGTCAACTACTTATCACTTTTTACAAAGTATTGCTTTTCCCGGTGCAGAGACGTTAATTTTTGAGGAGTTCTCCTGGTACATCACTATCAGCTCTACTTCACCATATGCATTGTGACGAGCATAAAGTGCTTAACACTCCAATAGTCGCGCGTTCTACCATTGTAGAACGCGTATACATTTTGTTGAATTTTGTCGCAAGTTGAAGGTCACTCACGCACACATTCTTAGTATTCCTCTATTACTAGGCAATAAACAATAGTAGTGTTCTTGCGGCGACGGATGCGGCCGCATATCTGTGAAATTTGGCGCCAAAAGTGAATTTCTACGATTGTAGAGCGCGCGACCACTCCCGTGACATTTTTCTCGTAAGTTGCCGTTCATGTTTTTTGTTGTAATAATGTTTATTACCTTTTTATTTATTGTTATGTTTTATTTTTATTGTTATGATATGTACAACATATTGTAAGATTAGTAGTAACAAGAGTGGTCCTTTTTTTTCAGAGAAATGGCTTCCCGCAGTGAAGAAGAGAGAATTAGTAGATGGCTGGAGGGAGTAGACCAGTGTCTACTCCCTCCAGCCATCAACTAATTCTCTAATTCAGCCATCTACTAATCCTAGTGATATAGTAGAGAGTGACCCTGAAGATCGATTATTAGAAGAGGACTGGTTGGAAGAATCTCAGCACGATATGGAATTTGGATACGGATATTGTGGACAAAATGTGCGGTTCTTACGACGTTTCCAGAAACTAAACGTTGGCCGCTCACTGTATTCTTTGATATGATGAATATAAGTGCCATAAACGGATAATATGTTGTGTATACAATAAACAAGGGCTACAGTAACAAGCCTCGAAAAGATTATTTGTATGAAATTGGTTTTCAACTTGTCGCTCCATGCATAAAGCGCAGAATAACTGTCGAAAGCATTCCAAAATCCCTGAAAATAAAAGGAAAACTTCTTTTGGGTCCAAATGATCCCTCTGAGTTCAACCCAGGTCCAGCACAACCTTCAAACACCGGACGTGTTGGTAAATGTTCTTTATGTGGCAGAGCGAGCAACAAGTCCACCAGGAAGCTGTGTTATATATGTAACAAGTGGATTTGTCCCGACCATCAGGTTCTTCTTTGTCCCGACTGTGCCAAAAACGAAGAAATGGAGGTGGAAGATATGACTGATTAAGAAATATGAGACTTATAATGTTACGAGCAAAGATTTTGCGTTCATTTTTTGTTTTTTTCAAAAAGGCTGTTTTTTAGTTCCTAATATGTTTAAATTTGATTATGTTTTGTTTGTTTTAGCTTTATAATAATAAAGTTTATCTCAATATTTTTTATTTATGAAACTTTGCTTTAAAACTCCATCATTAAATATGTTCTACAAATGTAGAGCGCGCGACTACTAACGTCCCAAATAGAGGCGCGCCTACTGGAGTGTTAACATCTATATTCAAGTAATCTAATCGCAATCCACGAAATACTTATTATTGAGTAGTTTCGATGGCCATCTGGGGTCTTCGTCATCAGTTCTACTTCCTCAAATGGTGCTTTTCAAGAGAAACTAAACAAGGTCCTATAAGAAATACCCAAAACGCTATAGGTATGCCTATAATATTTGAAGAATTCCCTCGATTTCTCCATGATTCCATCATCAGATCCAAACGTGACGACAATGGAACTAACTAGAATGTATGGGTGAAATGCAGAAAATATGTCACTAATTCTCAAAAAGTAACGCAACTGAGAAATAACTAAACTGATAAAATTAATAACAAAACTGATACTATAAAGGTGAGACCACACAATACGGTCAAGGCAAGCCAAAAAACAAAACTAAAAAAAAATCAATAAGTCAGGTTTGAGGGCTTCATATGTCACTTGAACATGGTATGTTTTATATCAAATGTGCCGAAAGCACATTGTTTTTAATCTTGACGTACGAGAAGTTGTCAATATTTAATTTCCGAGATATTCACTATAATCAAAATAAAACAAAAAATTGAAAATTTAAAGTCATTTATTAGTATCTACTTCACTTTTTTTTTAACGTGGTAAAATCATCAGATGAGTCCTCCCACCCCGGGCAGGGCCGGAGTATCTACTTCACTAAGTAGTAGTGATTGTACTAAACTTTTATTTATCGATATAAACCTCTTATTATCAAAAAGATAAAACTTAGAAAAAATAAACAAGGTGGCATTTAATTGGCAAGATAAACAGCTTCTTAAAGTCATTTTGTATTAAACCTTTTGTACGAATTATTTTTATTTGATTAGACTCTAATCAAATAAAAATAATTCGTTTATCAATATTACTTTTAAAGGAACTTTCTTAACTTAATTGGACCATATAAAATTACACTTGTATCAAATGTCAGTCTTATTCAATCTAATAAAATTGTTTTTATTTTAATCTCAACAATAAACGTCTTATGATAACTCTGGAGCTTTGACTCGACCAGTGCATCGTTGCCAATGAGTCTCTTGGCCCGCTTCTCGATAGACTCAAGCGCGTCCAGTTGGTATTTAGCAGATCCATCCCAAAGATGAGAGCAGTACTCCATACACGACCGAACCTGGGCTTGATAGAGATTGAGCAACTGTTCGGGTATGAAGTACCGTCTCACCTTTGCTAGGATTCCCAACATTTTTGATGCTAGTTGAGCCTTATCCTCGATAAACGGGCCAAAATTGAGGGTAGAAGTTAGTGTTACCCCCAGAAGCTCGATACGGTCGGTTATCGGCACGGTTACACCTCGGAAAGAAGGAGCCGGTTCGAATTGGCTCCTTTTTGCGGAGAAGAGACACGCCTGGGTCTTAGCTGCATTAAACTTGACCAGGTTGGCATCGCCCCATTCGGAGACAGCCTTCAAGGTCAAGTTCAAGCGCCCGACCATGTCCTCACGGAGAGACCGGATCTGTGACCCACCAGTTCGCGCGCTGGACACATATCTCTCAGAAACTGTGCTGTCGTCTGCATACCCAAAGGTACCGGGCATTAGCAGATCGTTAATAGTCATAAACAAAATAATTAATTAAAATATTGAAATGAAAATCCCTCTCTCAAATCTTATTTAAAAAAATATTCTCATCGTCACCTACTGAGATCATCTCTTTGGTTGATATTTAAATCATAATTCAAATCAATTTTGGTTAACTTTAAGGGACCTTCTCTGGTTACATCCAAGTAGGCGCAATTTTCAGCAGAAAATTTTACGTCGCTCAATACTGTCACCTTATTTTTGTTCTGTGGAGCCATTTCCCTATTATAAAATAGTGAAGAATTTTTGTCACTTTCACTTTCGTACCATGGACTCACATCATCATCACTCTCTGCATATAAGTTGCTATCCATTTCCGAATCTGAGGTAGAATACTCTATTATTCGCTTTTTCTTCTTATTTTCTTTTCCCTCGAAGGTCCTGCTTGGGGACTTACTTCATTTTATTTTTTTTCCATGCTCGTTTCTTCTTCTCTGTCATTTGTATCTACTGGTGTAGTGGATGATTGACCGGTCATCTTTTTTTTATAATATCTAGACGAATATTTTCTCCATATTTTTCTCATTTCTTGTTTTCCTTTATAACTTAAATCTTTTATTTTGCTTTTTCGGGCTTTAATTCTTTCGAGATGTTTTTTTCTTAATTCTTCATATTTTATTGGATTTTCTTTTAGACGCTCACGGTACTTTCTTTGCGTTTCTGCATTTGATAGTGGCGCATCTCTGTATATATATATATTTAATTTTAGAAATAGATTGATTCAGTATTAATTGTATGTAAACGCAGCCTCACATTTTCTCAGTTTCGCTACGTAACGAAATAATAACGAAATTGATAAGAAAATCTGAGAATTTATAACCTAAAAATGTTTATATCTCATAGCTTTTGAAAAGCAACTAATATTACAGCGGATTACAATATTATAGGAAACATGCGCATAGTTTCCTTTAGAGAAAACATAGTTTTAAAGCATAAAACATATTGATTTATCACCGTTAATCACCCTGATAAAATATACAAGCAAAATGAATACTCACCGAAACGCACAATTTCTCCGCCGTAACAAAATGGCTGCAGTTTGACATTTGTCAAAGAACATTCGAAGGTAATGTGGCTAATTAAAAAAAAATACGGATTCGTTCTAAAACTTAACGTACGTCTTTAAATTTCCCATAACGAATCCTGAGTAACGAAACATTTATTTTTAGGGACAATACATTTGGAGTAAATAAATATAATAAAAAAGGCGTATTTTGAGAACCACATAAATAATATAATATTTATTGATATGAAGGAACTGTTAAAATTAAAATTAAGTAGGTAAGTTCATCAGAAAAAAAATAATAAATAATGTAATGTGTAACGAAATGAAAAGGACACTAATAAAATGTATGGAAATAATTTTAACCCATTTTTCAAAACCTATTAAGGATTTGTTTTTGCTATTACGAAGTTATAAATAAATGTTTACGATGTTGATTATAAGGTATAATATTGAAAATAAATATTTATTGCGCATTATTTAAACACGCTATTAACTCAATGCATTTTAAAACCATAGTACACAAACAAATTCAAAAGTTACAAGTTTTCTGCATTTCACCCGTATACTCTTTCAAACAAAAAAAGAATTTTCTAAATCGGTCCAGCCATCTGCGAGTAATGAAGTAACATCATAAAAAAAAGTTCAAGACGAATTGAGAACCTCCTCCTTTTTCTAAAGTCGGTTAAAAAGTTATTCCACTATTTACAAAATTAATTTTTGCAGTAATATTTTACGATATTATTTCGTAGTGCTTGAGCTCTCGCAACGCGACGTAGGTCCACCTAGCAACACGATGCGCCCCGCACTGAATTTGTGGACGAGTGCGGGGGTGATGTAAACGCAGTCTTTAATTGGACGCATTTTTAATTTATTGTAATAAAAATAATACATATTTGTAAAAAGTAACAAAACCAAATCATTTTCATTTGTATTGCAAAGCAGTAGTATATTTTTTTATACTCTTTTGATAAGAAATTAAGGAGTAAAATGGTTTCATCTCAATGATTTGGAGGTGATTTGGCATTTTTTTTTCTTATTATGTGATACCGATAGAAAAATTGTGGCTAAACCAAATTACGGTTCATATCATGTAGATTACTAACAATTTTTTTCAGATGTAATTTCTCTGTAATTGCCGACGAAAAGTTGCTTCATCTGAATGCCTTTTTCAAGCTTTTTTCGAGAGAGCAGCCTTAAGCTGGTAGGAAGGTGTGTGAAATACGCTGAAATGGTTTCAGAAAAGGATAGTACGACAGTGTTTGCTTCGCACTCGACTCGGCAGGGGCACTCCCGTGCCCCCAGATTATGTAGGTGGCACTCCCTTATAAGAACGAGGCCTGTATCCCAAGAGTGTGAACATTATAAATCGTTAAAAACATTATTTAGGTTCCTATTGCTAATACTATTCTTAAAGATTTTCATAAGCTTTTTATTGTGTATGCATGTCATTTGTCTGTTCTTTCTTTCTTATAGGCCAATTTTTTTTAAAGATTACTAGCAATGTAAGTGGAATTTACATTACTAGCAATCTTGTTAATAACTCCAACTAAGGTAAATATAATAGTGCCATGAGTGGGGTTGAACCCGTGACCTCTCGATCACAAGTCCGACACCTAACCATTAGGCTATTGGCGCTTATAAAATGTTATTATTATGTGCCGCGTGTAGAAGCTATTGCTGTTGGCTCCGCGAATAAGTTGTGTAATAATTTGTAGTGTTGTTATTTAATATAAAACTTACTGCTCATTATGCCTGCCATGTTATACTCCATCATAAGCATTTTATGGTCCTTGAAATTGGCACAAGTAACGTTCACTATATCTCCGTCTGCGTATCGGTAGTCGAAGGTGAAGTCGACTTCCTTATCCGATAGTTCTGTGCGGATTATTGGCAGCACCATATTGTTCACGAGGATCGTCTGGGGGGCTTCTGTGGAGTAAATTGATCGATAGTAGAGTTCAAATTTAGAAGGTTATATATCTGTTAAAAGCACTGCTACATTGTGTACATTTTGCATTAAGATAAGGTACATGACAAAAAGACGTACATAAAATTAACGTAAATTAACATAAAGTTTACTTAAAACAAAATTTTAAATTGTTGGGCAGTTCTCATGATCTTAACCTTCATGCATCCAAAAACTTACTTCTTCACATTCCTTCCCACCGCACCGGGTTTCTATCTAATTCTTACGCTATTTCTACTATTAAACTCTGGAACTTGCTACCCATTGACATCAAGAAGGCTGAGTCAAAATTTTCTTTTAAGCGTAAAATTAAAAACCACTACTTAAGGGGCTGTTATTCTTAGTTTGGTCTTCATCATAATTCTTATGAGCTCTCTTATTCAGAACGAATATTATAAAGCACCGTATCCATTAGTTTGTCATTTTAGCATATAATTATATGTATTTTATTAGTATTATTATTAGGGCATCCAATCCCGGAATAACGAGATCTCGGTATTGCGGGATCCCGCGTCAGTTTCCAATCCCGCGTGATGCGGGATTACGGGCGCGGGATCCGCGGGATTTGCGGGACTGAAACAAAGCATGCATGCGACCTCTCACGAGCGCGATCGCTCGGCGCATAGATTGCTCGGTGACTGGCGGTTTTTTTTTTTTTTTTTTTTTTTTTTAGGTAGGGCCACTTGTAGATCAGCACACTAAGGCTGTGAGTCTACTTAACCGGACTTTCCTGTGGTGACCTCTAATAAATTAAAGGCCCCCAGCCAGGGCTTACAAACTAAAATATACTTAAAAACTAATGACCGCACGCTAAGGGCACTCCCTGTGGAGTACGGGCCTCGGCATAGCGGGGTCATTTTGGGAGGGCAGCAAAGGGACAGGCTGGGTCATATTATTTACGGGAGTATTTATTGCTACTGGCTCAGCATCGCGGGCTGGCTCGTTTGGCAAAGGTCGGGGAGGATTTTCATTACAAGTACGCGGACGTCGCGATGGGCCTCGTCGGCGAGGCCGGAATAAGGAACGCGTTCTGTATCTGTGTCTTCTAAGAGTGCTGGTTTCCCTACTGCTCTCTTGTCGGATGGTGGTGGGGTCGTCAGGCTCGTCTAGGATGTTACGCGGGCGACGAACCCGAGAAATCTTGGAGGGTCTGTATCGGGCGGCCGATACGATCAGGGGGTTAGTGTGGGTCTCAGCAGAGGTGAAGTAACGCACTGACATGCGTTTCAACACTTGCTTTATGGTCGGGAGTTTGAGGTCTACGTGGAGATCCTCGTTCCTACAGAACCAGGGCGCGCCCGTGGCCTTTCGGAGAAAACGGTTCTGAATGACTTGCATCCTATGGATCTGATTGGGACTGGCATGAGCAAACACCGGACAGGCATACGTCATGATAGGACGTATGCATGTCGTGTATATTCGGATTTTACATTTAAGGGAGAGCTTGCTGTGTTTATTCAGCAGGGCGTGGAGCCTACCGAGAGCGAAAGCGGCTCGCGAGCGAACCGACTTTATGTGCTCACTGAAGTTGAGAAACTGGTCGAGGATCACACCTAAGTATTTGGCTCGCTTCTCCCAAGGGATTGGCTTGCCGAACATAGTGATCGGGCGTGGTAGTGACTGGCGGCCGGCAGTCTCAGTATTTATATGTATCATCTATGGCCGGCAGTGTTGCAAGCAACGCGGGGGCCGATGTCGCCCATTTTTCACAGCTTAGAATAGAATAGAATAGAATCATTTATTTCGGGCTTTGCACCCATAAAACCATATACATTAATACCTTAAAAATAGACACTACAAAATTGAAATACTATTAAAAGAAATAAAATACGTCACAATAGCTTAACTTACATATTCAAAAACAATCATTCAAAATATATTAATTTACATATGTCACAAATTTATAAAATACATTGGACGAAAAAATTATATTATATTATTATTATTAAATTAATTAGGCAACAAAAAAAAAAAATAACAATACAAGATTTATAAAAGAGGTATTCCTATTACAAAAGCTACCTCAACCTGTATTTTGGACTAGACCCAGAGTGCTCAATGTGAATGCTATTCCAGTGATTCATGATTGAGCACTCCTGGTCCATCCGGCTGGCAAATAGCTGCAGGTAGCTGTTGTCGCCGCCGGCGACTCGACTCATTAGGGACGCGACTCGCTTACGCAGAATCGATGCAAACCCGTCAATGTGTGCATCGGCAAACATCCCAGAAGCGCTACACCATGGCGGCAGCCTCATCAGCGCCCTGAAGGCATTATTATACTGGATGCGCAGAGAGTTGTACGACTTCTTTGTAAACTTAACCCACAGACTGCACGTGTAAAAAGATTGGCAGAAGGCTCTGAATAGTGTGATCTTGACTAGCCTAATATAACCGAACTTCAGTCAGTGGTAGCCTAAGTATGTAGTCTAAAATATCAGTAAAGTTTTTTATTCAGTATTTGTTACTGTTTTAAGTGAAGATGTAATTTGATTGATCTCATACTTATAGTATTACGTAAATAAATGTGGAGTTAGTTGATTAATTCATTGTTTTATTTGCCTTATATAAATGTGAATATTTTCAATATGCGGGATCCCGCAAATAATGAGATCCCGCGGGATTGAAAATCCGTAGTCCCGCAAATACCGAGATTGAATTCAGGCTGCGGGATTGGATGCCCTAATTATTATATATTAGTGTTATATTTATTAGTATTAAATATATTATTTCATTCCATTTTCTCGTACACCTACCACAATATGTTTTTTTTAACCCAAAGGTTGACTGGTAGCGAATGCCTTGCTGCATTAAGTCCGTCCATGTAACACAATTGTACATAAAGTTTAAATAAATTAAATTAAATTATTTGTCGGTTATGTTTTCTTTTTTTTTTAATTCATGATAGGCTCGCATTTGACCACTATATCACCTGATGGTAAGCGATGATGTTGTCGAAGATAAAGCAAGCTTGCCCAGAAGTAACCTATTCACTCTTGACTTAAATACCCCCAGGTCACAGCTATCAAGAAATACAAATAAGTATTATGTGATTACAATGAACATACCTACATATAAATAAAATAGAAGTGTCTGTTTGTGTTTCACAAACTGTGTTTTCTCAACAGCTTTTACTTTTTACAACATAAATTAACATTTTTGCATGTCTGTCTGTCTGACCTTCTATGTCTCCGGGCTAAAGTCTGGAACAGTTGAACCGATATTAATTATAGATACGTAGGCAATATAAAGGCAACTTCTTAACCCGGGATTCAGGTGAGATCGGGATATACCTACGCAGCAAAAACCCAGGCGAACAAAGTCTGGGGCATAGTGAGCTTAGAATATAATTGTATTGTATTATGTATATTCATTGGTTTAGTTTAAATCCTTCCAGATTAACAACCTATACTTTTTTCCAGCTTTTATGGAAGATCGTCACAGAGGCGGGGCCAGGATGTCACTCAAGAATTTTATACAAATTCCGCCGTTTAATACAAATGAAAGAAAAATTAACTTTTCAAGGAATTTAAAGTCTCCTATAAAAACCGTATACATATACGAGTACTACTAAAAATTCAGTGTATGTCTTGTGATTATAACATACTTTTCAAATTGGGCGTTTTAGGGTGTGCCTTAATTAGGATACAAATTGTATTATGGGAACACGGGGCCGTGGTGTATGCCATCATCGAACGTTAGTAGCCAATATACCGTCTAGTCTTACTAAGCACTTCTCCTCTACATTTATTATGCGCACCAACCAAGTAACGAACTCTCTGCCGGCTTCTGTTTTCCCTTCCACATATGACCCATCTGCCTTTAAAGTAAGAATGAACAGGTCCCTTCTAGGCTCGCTCGTTCCATGTAGACCTAATCTGTTGCGTACCATCAGTCGTGATTGAGGTCATGAGCAAGACCATCAGTAATAAAAAAAACCAGGCAATGTTTGTGCCGTGACACCTGAACTAGCGGAGCGTTCGTATTCTTGCATATAAATACTAGTAGAATTCATACTAGTAATCTTGTTAATCTTTCCAACTAAGCTAAAAAAGCTTTTGTCTGGAGTGGGTTCACGGTAATCGAAGTAAATGTTCCGCAATTGCGGATGCGGTGGCAAATATTTGCAACAACCTTGCTTGCAACTTTTAATATCGTGCATGTTGTACATGCCCATATCCTGTGTAAGGGTCAAAACATAAAACTACGTATTGATGTGATGTGAATTTGCAACCCAGAAAACAGTGATGCGAGTGTTTTCGATGTCACTTCGTGCGAATTGACGTCTCACTTTTACGCTTAGGACGTCCATTCCTTCGACGATCAACCGTTACGGAACATATAATATTGTGCAAAATAGTGACTTGGATCGTAAAAAGTGTCACGTACTCCTGTACGTCAATTCTGTAAAATTCGAACAACAACTCGCATCTCACATAGCTATTCACTGTCACTTCGCTTATGGTTCAAAGTGACCTTGATTTTGCATTCTGTAAACAGCGTCGAAGTGACGGAGGAATAACCTTACCGAATGCCACTTCTCACGTCATCACATACTTTATCTGTCAAAATCTTTAGTTTAACTCGCTAACACGCTCGCAAGGGTAGCGCTAGTGTAAATTCGAATTAACAACCGAGTTTTTAGAATGCCAATCAATAAACTCACAGCGGATTCAGATTCGAAGTTTAGAATGAGTACTTACAGAATAACACAGCTGTTATTGATTAGATGATATACAAGAAAGATACAAAGATGTTTTTTGTTATAAGAAATATTTTTGACAAATATATAAAGTATGAATCATTGAAAACAGACGAACAATATTATTTTGATTATTTCTTAGGATGCCTCAGAGAGGACTAAAAGTGGCGTCAAAAAATGTTATGTAACATCTCAAGAACGCGCGATACGATTGAATTCGTAAGCTCTTGCGATGCGTCGGTTTAGGCCGTGCGCGCACTGCCTTGCGGTGGCCGTAATTGCGGTTATTCTACCGCACCGGTAGAATAACCGCAATCTCAGGGGCGCGCACTACGGCGAGAAAAACGCACCTTTTGTCTGACAATGTTGCCACACATACAGATTTCTTCGTATTAATACATATTTTCGATGTGTGATTCAGATTAGCACTCGATACAGATTTTTATACAAATTTCACACTGTATTGATAAAATTAACTGTTACAACTAAAGATAGAACTTGGCAAAATAAATTACCTAGATACCGCATTTATTACGTTACACACACCATTGTATGATTCTATTCTTTACAGTTATTTTTATTTTTTTCATAAACAACATTAATTTGCTGTGCTCAGGAAATCTGTCAAAGATGTTTTGTGTGCTATCCAAGGCTCTCGCATTCGTAGTGTCGCACGTAAGTAAAATACGTAAATAATTAATATCATAGGTACAAACTTTTATTTAATTTAACATTAATTTTGGAACAATTTAACGTAAGTATTTCTATATATAATAAAAATATATACAGACGAAAATAAAGATAAATTATAGGGCATCGAAAAATTCGTCAACATCGCTATCAATGGGAAAAGTGCCCAGAACTAGGGCGTCCAAAACCGGAATACCGAGATCTCGGTATTGCGGGATCCCGCGTCATTTTCCAATCCCGCTTGATGCGAGATTACGGGCGCGGGATCCACGAGATTTGCGGGACTGAAAAAAAGCATGCATACGACCTCTCGCGAGCGCGATCGCTCGGTGACTGGCGGCCGGCAGTGTTGCAAACAACGCGGGGGCCGATGTCGCCCGTTTTTCACAGCTTATGTAGCCTAATATAGCCGAATTTCAGTCAGTGGTAGCCTAAGTATGTAGCCTAAAATATCAGTAAAGTTTTTTATTCGGTATTTGTTACTGTTTTTTGTGAAGATAAAATGGTGTAATTTGATTGATCTCATACTAATAGTAATACGTAAATAAATGTGGAGTTAGTTGATTAATTCATTGTTTTTTTGTGATAGATAACCGGTGTAATTTGAATGATCTCATACTAGTAGTAATACTGGAATAAATGTGGTGTTAGGAGATTAATTCATTGTTTTTTTCTCGTGATAAATAAACGGTGTAATTTGATTGATCTCATACTAATACTAATACGTAAATAAACGTGGAGTTAGTTGATTAATTCATTGTTTTATTTGCCTTATATAAATGTGAATATTTTCAATATGCGGGATCCCGCAAATACCGAGATCCCGCGGGATTGAAAATTCGTAGTCCCGCAAATACCGAGATTGAATTCAGGCTGCGGGATTGGACGCCCTACCCAGAACACTGGCCGCATTGCCACGTTGAATAGCAATGCTGATTCTCTGTCCAAAGAAAAGGCCAGCCCTCTGGTCACCTGTGGAGTCGACTAATCGTTTGCCGATGTCACGAAATAGTCGATGCGCACTCGGACCCCATGGTCCTAACGTTTCAACCCCAAACGGCTCAAACATATAGCACCCAATTAGGTTGTTGTATTTGCGCCGTTTGAGATTTTCTGCACCTGCAGCTGCCGCCCCAGCACAGCCCGCCATACTGAGAAGATGAGATGGCGCAAGGGTGTCAACACAAGTAGCATCCCACACCAAAGGCCTACCCAACTTCCAAGGCATTATAGTCATCCCGTCTGGTCTCTTCCCATCGTCCCGTGCCAAGCCGTTGGGTTCTAAAACAGATGGTACTCCAGCGGTGACAAGAGCCCGACGAATGATGTCATTTATATACATTAATATATATATATATATACATTAATTAATTTAAAAACCCAGAGTGTGGCAAAAATTGTCATTCTGCCTATTGGAGCTAGATAAATTACAAACCAAAAAAGGTTTTCTCCTGGAAAAACCGGCCTTGTCTAGTTTACATTAACGTAAAAGACCTATATACTAGCGGCTTGGCCTGAATTTGCACGGGGTCCTTAACAATTGTTTTCTTCGACAGTGATAGTACGTCATTACAAAAAGTTCGTTTAGCTATCATTTGATTTAAAATATATATATATATAAAAGTTTAATCTTGAATCAGACTTGTGCCAGCCGTTTCGCTGCAATGAATTTCTTGGCTGCGTAATTTTAAATCTGTGATAACTTCTAAACATTTAAATGAAAAAAGTAAAGGGCAATTTTTGATCTACATTAAGTGACCAAGAAAAACAATATACTTATTTGGATAAGGATTGGTATTTATTAGGAGAATTTAGCTTTTGCAAATAGGTAATATTTTAAATTAATTATTTAGAGATAAGGTGAGCAATGGTTACTGTGGGTCAACCATATAAGATAGATATATATCAAATATACATATATATATATATATATATACAAAAAAGGACGTTTTTGTAGGCCTTTTTATGATATATACATTTCTGTAGTTTTTAACATAGGTATCTATTGAAGTAGTACTTGCAATGTAAGCGCTTGAAAATCGTTTTTTTGGCGGCATCATCATAAAATATTGAATTGTCTCTATAATACAAATACTTAATTAGAATGTTTAAATTAATTAACGTTTTTTATGAAAAAATAAAAATAACCATAAAGAATAGATTCGTACAAATCTAGGTAATTTATTTTGCTAAGTTCTGTTTTAGTTGTAGCAGTTAATTTGATCAATACAGTGTGAAAAATTTGTATCGAGTGCTAATCTGTATCACACATCAAAAATATGTATAAATACAAAGAATCTGTATGTATGGCAACATTATCAGACAAAACGTGCATTTTTTCACCGCAATGCGTGGTACTACATACATTCCTATGCGATACAAAATATTTGCGGTAGATTGACCGCAATTTTGCAGCGAGGGGCCACCGGTGACTCTACCGCACGCGTTTATTCCACTGCAGTGCGCGCACTTCTATGACACTCCATACTTCACAGATTTTGCGTTTCCAAAACGCAACGCAATGCGCGCACGGCCTTAAGCTTGTAAATTTTTACGATGCCTCGCATCACAGTTTTGTGTTATGGCCCTTAATATTAAGTGAAGAACATCCCAAACATTAGGTTAAAAGTATATGTCGTTGAGAAGGATACATACTCTTTTGTCTCACGTGTATTGTCATATAGCAATAGGCTGCTACATAACTGTTATTGTCGTAGTGCACCACGGGTGTCAGCACTGCGGTATCTCGATGAGCCAAAATCATACATTTCCATTGAGTACCCATTCTTTTTTCTGCTTTAAACTATAAAATTATTAAACAGACACAGATATACTAGTTTAATAGACATATGCAACAGATGAAATCCAAATTGCTTAATTAAATATAAATACTTACTTTATATATACGTCGTTGTTTATCATATTTAGCATCAAATTCATTATTCTCTTTATATTTGGGATAACATCTGTAAAATATCAAAAAGTGAAAAAACTTTAAAATCTTTCATATTACCAATATACATGATACGACGATCTATATCTAAAAACATCTTGTCAACTAGGTAACATTAATTAATGTAATCCAAATCGCAATGAGGTATTAAAATTCTATACTTGAAATTTTAGTATTGGCAGAATAAAACTACTTATATAATTATCATATTATAGATAGATAGATAGAATATACTTTATTGTACACCAAAATTTAAGCACACCTATTTAACAATATTGCTTATTCTATGGTAACAATGGCGGTCTTATCGCTGAAAGCGATATCTTCCAGACAACCTTTGGAAGGACTTTAAAAACTTTAATTAAAGTGGGGAGGGCTAAATTAGTGTACTAACTACATTACTCATAAAAACAGAGAAACATAAAATATTAAAATATTAAAATAAATAAATGTATATGCAAATATATATATTTATGCATATAAATACAATGTAATACATAGGTAATTAAATAATACAATACATATAATGTGTTCTTTAAAATCAAGTGGAGAGAAAACAAAAGAATAGTCATAAATTGGAATGAAAATAATTAGCAACCGAGCTTTTATAAGTAGCCAGTGACTGAGCTTGTCTTACAGACACCGGCAATGCATTCAACAAACGAATAGCTTGCACCGTAAACGATAAGCCATAGAATTTAGTGAAATGTGCAGGCATTGAAAGTCTCAAATTCTCCGATGATCTCAAATCTCTTACATGTGTGTCATGAAGGAACTTAAAGCGTTCTTTGAGATAAAACGGGGTTGTGGGATTGAAGAGAATACTGTAAAGTAATGATAAAATATGTGCATTCCGGCGAAGGCGGATCGGCAGCCACTTGAGTTTAGTTAGTGTATATAATGTTTTTCATTTACTTACATAACTTGATTGATAACTTTGATATAAGACGCAAATATGTGAAAAGTTTCTCCCTCGTAAACCGTGTATTTAATCAGTGTTTGTTCTTCACTATGATCGCAGATTAAATTTTGCGACTTTGTTGTGATATTAAATCTAATCGTTACCAAAGGCTCTGTAAGGAAAAAAGAACACATTTACTAATTTAGAACTTTGAACGTACTATTTGATTCGTAAACTTCTTCACGCCCCATTCCGCCGCAGGAGAAGCCCTGGGCGATCGCGAGCCGAGCTCCGGCTATCGTAGGCGCGGACGTACGGACTGTGAGCCGGGACAGCTCACCGTCCGGTAAGTAACATGCCCGATGATTTTCCCCCAAAAGAAGTGTTAATAGATACAATGGTAAACAGAAAAATAATTTAGAACGGTCTTTTCGACAACAGTGTTTAAAAACAAAACAAAACTTATTGAATATACTTCGACAGTATTAAACTTAACACACTTATTTGTAAAAAACAAATTAAAATTGGTAAGTTAGTAAAATTCTTACGATATTCGATACAATTTATACCATTGCTAGCCGCACCCATTAGGGAACATAAAAATACTAATAAGAATGTGTTTCTACAAACATGCTGTATAAAATATTTGGATAATGATTGCACCTACTTGTTATCACAGGTTTCACTAAAACGAATCCAACTACACACACAAAAATAGTTCTGTAAAACATTGTTACTGCAACAAATGATTTGGCAATAAATAAAACTGTCACTTTACCATAATTGTTACACAATATTGCAGTGGTATTGTTAGCAAGTGTCGTATTGAGTACTATTACGTCAATAGAAACATATTCGAGTATTCATCAGATAAACCTATTGTTTTCCGTAATGCTGGATTCGATTCGAAAACGAATGATGTCTTCTTGGGGTGAGTATTTTTTATCGATTCTTATTTGTATAAACGAAATAATGAGGCCGGTAAACAAGCATTCGGCTCCGAGTTACAATCGGATCGATTTGCTTATTCGAATAGCAATACGTACATTTATTAAATTCATTCGGTGTTGACTAATTATCGTATCCTTCTTCCTTGTAGGTTTTCCTGTATTCACAATGTCATAAATATTAAATAGAGAAATATGTTTGACGACATTAAAATGTAATTCTATACCTACGTCTTTGGACTATGAATAATTATGTGATCGTGATTGCGTAAGTTTTAAAGACATTTTGTTATGTAGAGTTGACAACAGGTTGAACTTTTGCATGCTTATTTAATATCTTCCAGAGAATCGCTATGATTGCAACCCTTATTAGAGACAAGCACAACATGCATAAAGATATATTAAGACACTAGCTGTGCCCGCGACTCCGTTCGCGCGGAATTGTTTTTTTCATTATGCTACAGAATTGTTAACCAAAATGTTTTAAATTGCATATAACAGAATAGTGTAGACCCTAAAAATAACTCAAATAACAATCAATAAGTAAACATAATATAGCAAAAATTTCTCATTTCATCTTTAATTTTGTTTAACATATTAAGTGCTATTTCAGCTGTGTTCCCTACATAAATGATTGCATCGATGAAACTGTGCAACGCAGGTTTTCATGTAGAAAGACTTTCTCTTGTTCCTGCGGGTACACACTGTTACCAGTCGCAAGTAAAAGATCAGGGAATTTCTGTGCATTTTGGTTGCCCCCGATTCGCGATTTGATATTTAATGTCAAATGCATAGGATAATATAGCCCCACAGTTTAGAACTTTTTGGACAGGCTTTAACTTCATCAGCTCTTGTCCCACGTGGTATAAAAGGCAGAGTATGACGTAAGTCGCCACAAAAAACTACTGTTATACCGCCCGTGGGTTGGTCATTTTGCTTGATATCTATAAGATGACAATCACGTAAAACCTTACCTTTGTCGCTGTTTCTATAACTATTACAAATAGGGCTCTCTATGCAGTCTAAGTCCATTGGAATTTCAAACATTTTATGGGCAGTTTTTACTCCTGGAAATAATGTGACTGCTATTCCCGATGAAGCGCAATCTTACTTTGTCTTCGTACCTTCGCCAAAATCACCTTGGTAAGAAAAGCCTTTGCCGTTACATTCGGAGCATCTACAAATAGTATTTCTCCCAAAGCACTATCCACACTACGACACACACGATCATATATTAAATCTGTTCTTCAGTTAGTTTCGAGACATCAATTTGCAGGATTTTGGCCAGTTCTACTTGGTCACAGTTTATTTCCATCGCGTAATCTTTATTAATACGTACACCATCAAATGATGGTTCGGGCAGGCCATATCGAGTAATAGGATTACCCCGATCGATACCTATAAGGCCGTGCGCGCACTGCGTTGCGTTTTGGAAACGTAAAATCTGTGAAGTATGGAGTGTCATAGAAGTGCGCGCACTGCGATGGAATAAACGCGTGCGGTAGAGTCACCGGTGGCCCCAGTTATTCTACCGGTGCGGTAGAACTACCGCAATTGCGGCCACCGCAAGGCAGTGCGCGCACTTCCTAACTATGTCTTGCATACAATGTTATCAACCTTTCGGAGCTCGGCAAAAGAGGTAGGACCTTGAACTGAGTGCAGAAGCAAGCGCAGGTAAAAGCGTTCCGATTATAAACTCTACCAATAACGTGTCCTTTAAAAATACCTGGTTCACTATGCACAGCTATTCCACGTCTTCTACGGGTAAAAATACCGTGTTGTTTATTATAGGTGTAATATAATGGAACTTCGTGGTATAACTGTGTCTTGACAAATACATCTGTTTCAGAAAGTTGAAAGAATGCGAGCAGTGTGGTTCGTCTTGGATTTTCTAAACATTTTCACATTATCAGGGTTGAAGTACATTGTCCACCTTCGAGATGTACGCCAAGATGCATAACTGGTGGCTGTCTTTCAGTATCGGAAAACTTTAAATACGCAAAGCTGCTTCAGAGGTGCTAATATATAGACCAGACTGGTAAATAGTATCTTCATCTACAGTTAATAACGATTGCTTGCTCCCACCCTACTATTGCTTGGTCCCTGTCATTGTTCACATTATTCTAATTGGGGTGTCTGAGGTATTGCACTTAATCTGTTACACGTTGTATGAATTAACCTTTCCGGTTATATTTTTGCATACATGTCTACGATTTACTATACAATCAAAACAGTTTAAACAAATATACAAAATTATGTACTAAAATACAAACTACAATAAAGCATAAAAAATTGATCCTCAACGCTGTCGGCTGGCAACGTATCCAAGATACTGGCAGCATTGCCTCGTTGTATGGCAATGCTTAGCCGTTGACCAAAGAAATAGCCAGCCCTTGGGTCACGGGAAGCTCAACGAGCCTTTTCGATATTTCTTCAAAAAGCCTGTGAGCATATGGGCCTCATGGTCCGAGAGTTTCAACCCCAAACGGCTCTAAAATATAGTTATCATCGAGATGACTATATTTACGCCGCTTGAGGTTTTCCGCAGCCGCAGCGGGAGCGCCAGCACAACATGATGAACTGGGAAGATGGGATGGCGCGACAGTATCGACACAAGTTGCGTCCCACACTAAAGGCCTACCCATCTTCCAAGGAAACAATGACATGCCGTCCGGTCTCTTGCCATCGTCACGCGCCAGTCCAATGGGTTCCAATACGGCTGGAACGCCGACGGTGACAAGGGCTCGTCGGATAATGTCGTTTAAATTGGCATGTCGTGCAAAACGACCCACACTACGGCTGCAAGAGAGTCCATGGTGCCCGAGGCTTTTGAACGCTTCCCCACAATTACAGCGATGAGGGGAACAACAACAACGATTTTTATTAAAACAGTTTTGTCTTATTTGTATCCGGTAAGAATAAAATTGTCGGGCTGTTCGTTTTTTATTTTAATTTGTTATCTAATTAACTTGTTAGAGTCCAAAATTGTACCATTTAATTTAATTACTAAAATCCTGTAATTGAATATCCTTACTTTTGATAATTTTCTCAAATTCCCGTTTACATTGCCAGCCTAAGCTGAACCCTATTTAATATAATTAATCGTACAGATTTGAGCTCAAATTAAATTGGAAGTTCCTAATTTTCTAAAATGACCATTTATAAAATTTATAAATGGTCATTTTAGAAAATTAGGAACTTTCAACCATCGTAATTTTACATTTTACAGACCATAATATATTAAGTTTCACTAATTCAACTAAAGAGTTACTTATTAACATTTTTATGGAACAAATTTTTATCGAATAAAGAACGAATACATCGTAATTGTTAAATGGACACATCTTTTTTATTTATGAACCGATTCATATTAAACAAACACTAAGTGTTAAGTGACGCTTATCACAATACATCAGTGAATCACTCAGTGAAAATCGCATTCAAATCGGATAAACAGTTTCTAAGATTAGCGTGCACAAAGGCACAGACAAACAGACAAAAATTCTAAGATCCTTTTTTTTGAGTTCTCTTGTTTAATACCCCTAACAATAGTTTTCTCCTAAATATCTTCCATGTACAGACAGCGATCACTTACAGATTTATTATATTTATATAGATATATAGATTAGAAAATAAAGAAAATCTAGAAACCCGACGGACTGATTCCCAAAACCCGTCAAGGTTCAACAATAAATGTCTATTAAGTATTTAATTTTTGAATAAATTGAGAGGATCGCTTAAAATATCAATATCATCTTGTTTTGTAACTAGACCAATTCTCAATTCTTTTTGCGTAGTTATTATGGATGGTTATACACCGTGAAATTGAAATGGTTGTTTTCCCAGACCGAAATGGATTTTTCTCGGTAATACAATTTTTTTACAAATATTTTAGTTTCAGTTTTATAAACAAATAAAATATTTGAAACAAAAAATTTCATTATCACCATGCGTGAGAACTTATTTGCTCTGAACATTTATTAATCACTTTTTCCTTTGTTGGCAGCGCGCAGCGGTGCGTGTTTCGTGTAGGTACCTACTTTACGTCTACTGAACAACTAATGATTCTCGCGCTTTCGAGTTTATGAATATTGTTTTAATAATTAGAAAAATAAAGCATTAGTTTTTTTTTATGTTTAACTGTGTGTTTCGATACTACTACTGATGAGTAATACAACTGGTGAGTCCTGCCGCGGGAAAACAACTATTTAAATTTCACGCTGTATAAGCAAAACTGAATAACTGTTAAAACCATCCGCTAGCATGATTATCAATAGCATGATTGCTTTTATGATGTACATACATTACAACTTATTTATACACACCTTCACAATATTATCTTACCTATTATCTTCCCTACTAGTGAACTGTACGCCTTACTGAAATTACCTACAGTTAGGCATTCCTTTATCCTAAATACTTTTCTCCGAAAACATTCCGAACTTACCTTTGATCCCAATTAGAGTAGACGTAAACGGAGGTCTGACATAGTCTGTCAGACCCAATTGGATCGCAGTCGTACAGTGCGTCGTCAATACAAGTTTTGTGCTCCCTCTTTATATAATAAAATAAATAGGGTACTCAACATTTATCCCCATACTTCCCGAAACTGCAAAAAACTCATCAATGAATGGCTGTACACGCTTACGTATGAGGAATTAGAAAATCTTGTAAAATTATAGAGGCTGCATAATTTCCTTCCATACTACAACTTCCATTTACAGCAATTATCCTATATTTTATTTTATTAAACTACATTTACACACCTAGCACGCACCTATACACACACATCAACATCCACACACAGAATTCTCACACTACTACATTACACTACAGTCACTCACTCACGCTTCGCATATTCTCAAGCATCCACTCAAAACTCTAAACACACAAAGAAATACAATAAATGCATACTCATGGTTTTAGTAGCAACAATTATTTGCTAAATGCTTAGTTTGTAAGTTATTTCGTTTTAGTTTAGCAATATTTTTATCTTTTTTGTTTTGTATTTTCTGTTAATTTGGTACGCTGACTCTTAAATTCCAGAGGAGGGCGTTAATAGCTACAACACAGTTTGTAACTTATGTAGCTATTATCGTTAATATAATTATGTAACATGTGTTTTGTTCCAAATAAAGATTAATTTAATTTAATTTAATTTACACTTACACATCATATTATTATTAACACTTTTACACTCTTCGCTACCCATATTTATACAGCCCACTATAGCGTTAGAATACTTTGAAAATTTGTATGGTACTTAGATTAATCACTCTTGTTCTTGTTCCTTTTTTAGCGTTCCGCAGCCAAGTGGCAAAAAACGGAACCCTCATATATTCTGAGTCTGTTTGTCTGTCCGTCCATATATCACAGCCATTTTATTCCGAAACTAGCTTCTGCCCGCGACTTCGTCCGCGTAGAAGTCGAAAATATTCCACGGGATCCCGTCCCCGACTTGCTTGACAAAGATTATAATAGCTCGGCTAATATGCATGATATAAAGATAATTTATAGCCTATAGCACTCAGGGATAATGCAGCTAAATGTCAGCGAAATAATTTTCAAAATCAGTTCGGTAGTTTCTGTTGAAGCCAATGTGGGATGTTAAATAAAATGGACTGTATATAAAATTCGTAGGCGCGGTTTATTGCCTTCCCTTTTACAAAAAGTAAGAGCTTCGCGGACAAACAGAAAAAGATTTAAATTAACGATAAAATGACCGTAGTCGGTGGAGTCCGAGAGCGCGAGTGCCGGGTCCATGCCCTTCTCGCTCCGTCGCCCCCTCGCCGCACACGTCCCCGCCACCGCTCGCCGTCGATGACTCAGGCGCAGGTAAGTGCGCTGCTCACGCGTCGGCCGCGTGTATGTTGGGTTTGATTCCCAACATGTTCCCCGGGTTGAAGGAACTTCAAAATTCTGGAAGGGGACAAATATTATTAAAAGCCCTCCTGATAGTGCCCCTCTTCGTCTTGATCTCTGCGACTCTGGATATACCGTCGCTACCAGGATACACCTTGGTTACTCGTCCTAGGCTCCAAAGTGAAGGAGGAAGAGCTCTGTCCTTTATTAAGACCAGAGAGCCGAGCTTCAGCTCTGACCTTGAGGAGTGCCACTTCACCTTCTGTTGAAGTAGAGCTACATACTCCAGAGAGAAACGGTCCCAGAAATGTCGACGTATGAGCTCTATTCGCTTGAAACGCTCCAAACTGTTGATCTTCTCAATGTTTACATCAGTACCCTGCGAATGAGGTAGAGCATTAAGTGGTCGTCCAATTAAAAAGTGAGAAGGTGTAAGAGCGGAGAAGTCAAGAGGATTTGAGGAAAGAGGAGTAAGAGGACGGGAGTTTAAAACAGCTTCTATTTGAGCGAGGCAAGTAGCCATTTCCTCGTAAGTTAAATGAGTGGTATGTAACAACCTTTTTAAATGGTGTTTTATGGAACGAACAGCTGCCTCTGCTAAGCCGTTGAAATGGGGACTGTATGCAGGAATGAATTTAAATTCAATTCCTTCAAGAGCTAACTGACCTTCAAGGTCTGATCTTGCTAGAACCTTTGATAGTTCGTTAGATGTTCCGACAAAGTTTGTGCCATTATCAGACGTGATACTTTGAGGTTTTCCACGACGTGACACAAAACGGTTAAGAGCGGCTATATAAGCTTCACTAGATAGAGCCGTAACGAGCTCGATATGACAGGCTTTAGTGGCATTGCAGACAAAGATTGCCAAAAAAGACTTTATTAGTTTGCAACCTCTGCCCTTCCTGTCCGCTATCATCACTGGTCCTGCGTAATCAACGCTGCAATGTAAAAATGGATACTGTAATTCAGTGCGCGATGACGGTAATTGCCCCATGATGGGTTGAGCACATTGTGCCTTGTATCTGCAACACCGAATACATTTTGAGACAATGTTTTTAGAAAGGTTTCTGCCACCTAAAGGCCAATATGTTTGTCTAACGTTTGCTAATAAAAGTTGGGGACCAGCATGTAAATGTTTTAAATGAAAATATTCAAAAATGATTTTAGTTAAATGGTGTTTGCTACACAGTAGGATAGGATGCTTAGTATCAAAACTATATGGAGAATTATCTAACCTACCACCCACTCGTATAAGGTTGTTTTGATCTAAATAAGGAGACAAAGAAATTAGTCTATTATTTTTAGATAAAGGTTTCTTTGCTTTAAGAATAGCATATTCATCAGGAAACATTTCCAACTGAGCTTTATGTAATAATAAATTTAAAGAATTTTTAAGTTCATCGACCGAAAAATGACCGTTTCGTTTGTTGGATTTGTTTCTAAAATTATAAATAAATCTTTGTAAATATGCTATTGTTTTCTGTAAATAAATAAAGTTAGATGTATTATTAATTAAACTACAAATAGGATCTACGTTAGTATTAGAAGAGACAACAGAACATGAAATCAATTCTGGTAGATCGTGTTTCTCCTTGTGATTGGGCATTTGTGGCCATTTAAGTTCATTTTCTAATAGAAAAGTGGGACCAGACCACCACAACGATAAATTGCTGATGGAATCGGCCTTCAGCCCGCGGGAAACAAGATCCGCCGGATTGTCTTTCGACGGTACGTAGCTCCACAAGTGACCCTCTGTGCTCTCTTGAATTTCGTGAACACGGTTGCGAACGAAATTTTTAAGTTGCAGTGGTGATGTAGTTAGCCACCCTAGAACTATGGTAGAGTCACACCAAAATCTGCATTTGCTAACTTTAAGAGTTAAAGAGGCTAATACCTTAGCGCACAACCTTGCAGCCAACAAGGCACCGCAAAGCTCCAGACGAGGTATCGTCATGGGCTTTATCGGCGCTACTTTGCTTTTGGATGTTAAAAGGTTTACCTTTACTAACCCTGAACGCTGCACGGAACGAATGTACAAACAAGCGCCGTACGCGAGCTCTGAAGCGTCTGAAAACACGTGAATTTCGTAATGTTCACAATCATCACTGAGAACCCAACGAGGAATTTTCAGTTGATTTAAAAAAGGTAAAGTGTCAGCAAATGAAAACCATGCACTCTTTATGTCCTGTGAGATTTCATCATCCCAATCATATTTATTAATCCACAGCTTTTGCATTAGGATCTTGGCTTCTATCACGCATGGGGCTACAAGACCTAATGGGTCGAAGATCTGACTAATGACAGAAAGTATGTATCGTTTTGTAATGCTTTTGACTGGCTGCTTTAAGTTAATTGAAAATGACAAAGTGTCTGAATCACAGATCCAGTTAAGACCTAAAGTTTTACACGTGCCATCTGTACTAGTGTCTGAAAGGTCTAACATTTGATTTGAATTATTAACTGAAGAAGGAGAGATATGATTTAAAATGATTTTACTATTAGATTTAAATTTTCTTAAATTAAATCTTGCAGATCTTAATATAGAAATGACTCCCAAGCACAAGTCTATGGTTTTATTTATGGTTGTAGAGCCCCCCAAATAGTCATCTACATAAAAATCTCTCTGGATCGACTCTCTGACGTCATTATTCAGATTACAAGAGGCTAGACTCACTAAGCACTTAGTGGCTAAATAAGGTGCAGATGCCGTGCCATAAGTCACCGTGTTAAGTGTGTAGGTTTTAAGAGGTTCTTTGGGACTATAGCGAAAAATGATTTGTTGTAGAGTCCTTTGAGATGGATTCAGTTCAATGGCTCTATACATTTTCTCTACATCACCAGTTATGACATATTTATGCTGGCGAAAACGTAGTAAGATGGAATAAAGATCTTCTTGTACAGTTGGTCCGACCATTTGAATGTCATTCAAAGACAAACCTGAACTAGTAGTGGCCGAAGCATCGAAGACTGTACGAAGTTTGGTTGTGGTGCTTGCCTCACGGATCACGCCATGGTGAGGTAAGAAGTAACTCACATTTTCATGACAACTATTATAAGACTCTCTATTTTCAGTCATATGACCTAAACGTTCATATTCATGCATGAACTCTAAGTACCTATTTTTGAAGACAGGGTCTCTATGAAATTTACGTTCTAATGATAAGAACCGACACTTCGCCTTTTTATAGGAGTCGCCTAAGACTGAAGGATTTTTCTTCAGCGGCATGACAACGACGAAGCGCCCGTCGTCTCTACGAAACGTATTATTTTTGAAACTCTCTTCACATGCGTGTTCTTCAGGAGATAGGGAGTGCTTAGTTGCTACGGAGTCTAATTCCCAGAAACGAGTTAAGTCTGGATCGCCTTTCTCACTTAAAAAATTACAAAGAAGAGGAGAAGAGCGCGACTTATGTCGGGCAACATACCCTGACACCAGCCAACCCAGTTTTGTTTCATATAACTTGGGTTGATTTTTACCCAAGTCAATAGAATTATTACATATTACGGACCAAAATGCATCGGCTCCGAGTAAGATGTCTATTGCTGACGGTATATTAAATGAAGGGTCAGCTAGACTTATACCCAATGGAAGGGGAATATTGTCTATGTTTATAAATGAAGACGGTAAGACTTTGGTGACGTGAGGTAATATATGACAGTCCACAGAAAATCTATATTCCTCATCATAATTAGAAATAATAGTAAGGCTGCAAGATTGTGAACTATGCGAAGTATTATTATTTATACCTGTCACTGTGGTGCTCGCAGCACGTCGTGACAAACCCAGCTTACCGCACAGGAATTCTGACACGAAGTTGGCCGTGCTGCCATTATCGAGCAGTACCCGAGCTGTGTGCACGTCACCCTTGCTGTCCACCACCCTCACGAGCGCTGTGGAAATCAAAACATTCGGAGGAGTAGTAAACTGTTTGACGTCAGTTGAGCTAGAAAAGGTATCTATATTGCTAACTGGTATAGATGGCTCAAGAGCAGTTTCTGCCTCATGCATATGAAGAAGCGTGCTGTGCTTTTTCTTGCAATATTTACAAGGAACAAGATGACATTTTGAATCAATGTGCCCTGGTCGTAAACAATTAAGACAGACTTTAGCATCTTTAGCCTTTTGTCTACGATCTTCAATGGATAGGGATCTAAATGCTTCACAAGAAAATAAGAAGTGGTTTTGATTGCACATTGGACAACTTAATGGTTTTTTATAAGAATTGTTGTGTTTTTTATTTGTATTATATTGTAAATATGTGTTTTGATTATATTTAGTAGATGTAGGTAGATTGTAATTATGTTTTTGTGTTTCTGATGTATGTTTATTATATGGTTTTATTTTACCTTTACTTTCTTGCAAAGTTTCCAATAAGTCTGCCCTGTTGCTAAGAAATGTAATTAAAATTTCTAAAGAAGGAGGATTATTCAAGGTGTTTCGATGTTCTTCCCATTCCCTATGTGTAACGCTATCTAATTTCTCCGCCATCATATGAATGATAAGCGTGTCCCAGCTTTGAGTGGGCTGATCCAAAGTAGACAACGCACGAAGGTTTTTATTTGTCACATCAATAAGATGGCGTATTGCTGAACAAGATTCATGTTTTATGTGTTCAACATTAAACAACGCATGAACGTGATTATTCACTAGCAACCTTTTGTTATCGTACCTACTGCATAACAAATTCCAAGCGGACTCATAATTCTCAGCCTTAAAATCTAAATTATCAATAACCAATAGTGCACTACCTTTAAGTGAAGCTCGAAGATAATGGAGCTTATTTATATTATTTATGTCTGACCTTAAATGTATTAAAGACAAATAAGTATCCCTAAATTCAAGCCAGTGTTGATAGTGACCATGAAAGGTAGGCAAATTAATCTTTGGCAATCTAACGCAATTAGATATAAAACCACTCGCCTGACGATCCTCGCAAACCGTCACGGCACCATCCTGAAGATTAGAAGACTGGTGAGGACGAGTACCGATTCTCGAACTGCTCACGCTCCTCGCTTTCGTCGTCGGGATCCTCCGACATCATCTCGATATCGCACTGCAATTTGTCGAAATCATCGTATAAGCTACCGAATTTATTATATCTTGTTTCCAAGTCTAAAATCTGCAAACCACTAAGTTCTTTGCAACTTTCTAAAGTACTAATGTAATTAGTAAAAACCGTTAATTTGGATTTCATACAGCTGCGTCGTTTGACTAGTTTAGCGATCTTTTCGTCAGCCATCGCGATAAGTAATAACCGTTAGCAAAATGAAGTTTAAATAAAATGCAACAAGAAACGGGTTTTATAAGCAAAGCAAACGAAAAAAATGTGCGGTGCGCTAATGACTCAGCGACGCGAACAAAAGATCAGCTGTGTCGCAGGTAACGGCCGGTCAGCTGTTACAGATAAGAGTTTGCGTAAACCAGTTAATGACTTTAGCTATGTGATTGAAGAGATGATATTTTGCAAGCAGAAGTGGTAAAAGTACGGAAATATATGGCTTTGAAAATTAAGAAATCTACTGTATAAGTTAAATTGAAATTAAAGGAATACACTCGCTTAAATATTACTTTTTAAACACGTAAAATAGTAACGAAGAAAGGAAATAATTGGAACGAACTCACAGAATGTCTAAACCATCCACAGGATAAACGATGATCTGCAATTTTTTGTTCTTCTTTGTTCTCGAAGATGACTCGTCACTTTCGATGGGTACAAAGTCCGTCGTACGGTCAAGTCTTCGATTTTTCGAAACGTAGGTATGTATGCGGCTGCGATGCGAAGAAGTGTTCGTCAGGACCTTGATGACTCCTGCAGGAACAGTCGCTGCTGAAGACCGCAAATTGAAGGGCTTCGAAATCGAAGTCAAATGAAGATGCCCCCGAGTTCTTCTAATTCTTGTAATTAGGCCGGCGAGTTCCACGAAGGACCATGTTACAGCCAATGTGGGATGTTAAATAAAATGGACTGTATATAAAATTCGTAGGCGCGGTTTATTGCCTTCCCTTTTACAAAAAGTAAGAGCTTCGCGGACAAACAGAAAAAGATTTAAATTAACGATAAAATGACCGTAGTCGGTGGAGTCCGAGAGCGCGAGTGCCGGGTCCATGCCCTTCTCGCTCCGTCGCCCCCTCGCCGCACACGTCCCCGCCACCGCTCGCCGTCGATGACTCAGGCGCAGGTAAGTGCGCTGCTCACGCGTCGGCCGCGTGTATGTTGGGTTTGATTCCCAACAGTTTCAGAGATTACCCCATACATACAAACTTACAAATTTTACCTCTTTATAATATTAGTATAGATTATTAAGAACACTCATGTGAAACTTGGTAAGTAAATGTATTTAGTAAACCGCTATCCGATTTTTATACAAAAATAAAAAAATAAAATCAAGAGGGACATGAAACTGAAACTATTTTTTTTTTCATCAAACCTGTACGTGTCTGGTGTCTATAGACACGTATTGATTATGAATTTGAAGTTTCTAACACCATTTTTCTTAAAATTGATCGTTTTAAAGATAGACACTTCCAAAGTGGTAAAATGTGTAACTTTATTAACTAACCCCTGTAACTTTATATTAATAGAGGGAAAAAAAAAAAAAATATGCTGTAAATCTTAATGAACACTTTCAACGGAAATTGGTTATGAACGAGATAGAGTTAGCAGTTTTTGAAACATAGCACTTTAAAAAAAAATTCACACCATAAGATCCATAGTTTTGTTAGTATTTATTACACATGACTTATAAACTATGTTAGTAACACACGCCTATACGTTTAAATATTGTTAGTAGGTACACGATACTTACATACTATGTTAGTAACAACAAAATATGTATATACAGTATGTTTAACTAACAGAGGGCGTTCCCGTTAACCCGCAATAGTATACATGCTAAAAAAATATTACCATTCGAAACATAAATGTTTTAATTTTTTTTATATATTAAAGTATTCACTAAAAATGTTAAATTGATACGTTAAAGAAACACTCTGTACACGCGTACTTGAAGGACGGCAACGTCGCAATTTATTTATGAGTAACGGCGATATAATTGATGTGCTTATACTATTACGGGTTAACGGGAACATCCTCTGTTGGTTAACATACTGTATATCGCTTCATGTATAAACCAGAAATATAATTTTGTATTTCATACAAATTTTTTTTACGAATGAGCCCGCCCTTGACCTCGATCACACCTGATGGTAAGTGTAAGATGAGGTCTACGATCGAACGAGCGAGCCCAGAAAATGCCTATTCACTCTTGCTTTAAAGGCGGCGGGTCATATGTGGCAGCGAACACAGAAGCCGGCAGAGTTCCACACCTTGGCTGTGCGCACAATGAATGTTGAAGAAAAGCGCTTAGTACGACAAGACGGTATATCGACCCAGTGTGGATGGTATCCTGCGGTACGTCTGGTAGACCGGTAGTAAAAGGGAGATGAAGGGATTAGGTCGTGGAGCTCCTGCACACACTCTCCGAAGTACAATCTGTAGAAGATAGACAGGCAAACAACGTTTCGCCGGTGAGCCAGGCTGTGAATCTTGCCTGCCAAAACCTCGTCACCTATGAGCCTTTTAGCTCTGCGTTCGATGGAGTCAAGTGCAGCTAGCTGGTATTTGGCTGAGCCATCCCACAAGTGACTGCAATACTCCATACAGGAACGGACCTGTGCGTTATATAAATTCAAAAGCTGTCCAGGTGTGAAGTATCGCCTCACTTTCTGTAGGATGCCCAGCTTTTTGGCTGCAGTCTGAGCTGTAGACTCAATGGTTGAGCCGAAGTTGAGGTTAGACGTCAACTCCATGCCCAAGAGCTCCAGGCGGTCGGTAATAGGTACAGATGCACCTCTGAAAGTAGGGGACCATTCAAATTGGCTCTTTTTAGCAAAGAAAAGACAAGCCTGTGTTTTCAAAGCGTTAAAATACTTTGAAGATCAAAGTTATTTGGCGTAGTTACTACGTATTTTGAACGGTTCTTCAAAATGAGCAAATGCCTATCAGACTTCCATAACCCAGTAGCTGGGTAACATGATACCCCTTGGCAAGAGTGGTGTCAGATTTTCTGTCTTTCTATACACGTAAGTGAATTCTTCGTTGGAAAACCACCATGGAAGGCACCGGCGCGCAGCAGACGGCGAGCAGCGCACTCACTCGATCAGACAGCTTCTAAGGCATACGCGTCCCTCTATCGACCCCTCACTGTAACGCTACTTATTTTTGCTACTCAAATATATTTTCATATTATACAGTCCACTTATTTCATTCATCTCCCTGAGATCTTAAACATGGTCCTTGGTAGCTGGCCGAGTATGCCCTGTAATAGCGTGAAACACGATCTACCGAATTCCACCGTAGCGTTAAAACCGCTTAATTTCGCGCATTTCAAAACATTGATTAAAAATCTATATCGGCACTCGACCATCAGTGCATTTTAGTTTTTTCCTCATTGTGGTACAAACTCACAATTTTATTCATAATTTCCTCTTAGGTAGGTACTCACGACTGCTGGGGCCATCTGGTTAAGGGAACCGAAACTAGCGGGAACATTTAAGCATGAAAATTGCTTTTCTAAACTAACATTATATGGAGGAAAGATTTGTATTTTTGAATTAGTAAATTTATAAACTCAAAAACAACTGGAATGCTTTCTTTCACCATGAAAATGCTACTTTATCACTGAGTGAGAATTTCAATCCAGAGGGAGAGGTAAATATATTCTGAAACTGAAGTTACTTTATTGATATACAGGGTTATTGATAAAACACTAACAACCTCGCAGGACTACTAACATCATAAACAATTTTTGTTCTATGACTTTTTATAATATACAAAGTGTAATTTAAAGGGTATATACATACCAAGTGCATGGCTTCTTTGGATGATAACAAACGATATGGCAAGGGTTTTGTAATCCTAAGTCTACGTGTGTAGAACTTATTACAAATTCCAATACACTGATACCAGAGACCGTATTTTTCAAATTAAGAAGAACGAAGAGAATTATCGTGTTATTGGCAAGTGACGTGGAAAGTTATTGACCCTCGTAGTGCTGTGACACGTTTGTTATGATTGGTATCCAAGAAATATATGAAACCAATAATTTGGTATCAATTCTTTGAGTCAGTTATTTTGTGCTGAAACTGTGCATAGAGACTCCATACTAGATGTTGTCTTCAGCCCTTTTGGATCGATATGGGGTTTCCGTTACACGTTGTATACTGTATAGGTAATACTTAATTTACTAAACACAAACCTTCAAGATCCCCTCCGCTGCCTTTGTACAATCAGTTTACCTTCTTTAATAGCGCTTTTTAGGGTTCCGTACCTAAAGTGTAAAACGGGACCCTATTACTAAGACTCCGCTGTCCGTCCGTCTGTCACCAGGCTGTATCTCATGAACCGTGATCGTTAGACAGTTGAAATTTTCACAGATGATGTGTTTCTGTTGCCGCTATAACAACAAACACTAAAAAACAGAATAAATTAAATATTAAGGGGCTGCCATACAACAAACGTGGTCTTTTGTAGAAAATGGTACGGAACTCTTCGTACGCATTTAGGCCGCACACTGCCTTGCGGTGGCCGCAATTCCGGTAGTTCTACCGCACCGCAAAATTTGTGAAGTATGGAGTGTCATAGAAGTGCGCGTACTGCGGTCAGTCTACCGGTGCGGTAGAACTACCGGAATTGCGGCCACCGCAAGGCAGTGCGCGCACGGCCTTATAATATTAGTAAGAAGAAAGATAAAATAGTGTCTTAGCCGAAGTCAATTAACAAAGGTCTTCAAAATGAAGTTCTGTAAATTGTATTTATTGTAATTTAAAAATGGGTGTTCTTGTGCTCTCAGCCTTTTCGAAGAAATTTTGAAAATGCTGGTTGATATTTCCCGTAAACTAAGGCTGATGGTAGGGCCTGACTATTGGCTATTACCTGGGCTAAGGGCTGACCATTGCCATAAAATCTGGCAATGCCGCTAGTTTTTTGGGCAAATAGGGTAGTTTCCTGTGTTACGAAATGATTATTTTATTTGGCCAGTTAGTTAGATTTTCAAAATATATTGTTCACGTATTCTTTGCCTTTTCAAATCAATAAAAACTTTAAAGTTCAAATCAAAAGCTTCAAGGTTAAGGAGTGGCCGCTGCTGACGTCACAGGGTGCGAAAAGTATACCCTAGCGTGACGTCACGCGAAATTTCAACTCACTATATCGTCTTTATTTTTCAATTACCTACGTGAAAAATAAAAACTACGTGTCCAATATTTTTTATTAATCTGAGTGACGCACTAAATAAAATATTTTAGGAAACTACCCTATTGTCGGCTGGCAATATTTTTGTATTTTATTTATTTCTCTCCACGACATAAGATTAGTTACAACAGGAGACATAATTACAATATGAGGGAGGGTAAATACTGTAAGAGACAGGTGCCTAAACAGGCTTGTAGCCTGTATTTTAGGCCAACCAGATCTCCACCTTTTACACATATTATAAAACAGTCTCCCATCGCGTCTGTCTGTCTGTATGTTCGCGATAAACTCTATAATACAAGACCAAATTTTCATGCAGTTTTTACCAATGGATAGATTGTTTAGTGAGGAGTTGATAATTTATCAAGTTTTTGTGTGATTTGGCAGAATGAGACTGTACGAAGCCGAAAGTAGGTTCACTAGTTTATCTATAACTTAATAAGTTATTTAACGATAAATGATGAGCCACAAAAAAAAAAAATTCATAGTGATATTTTTCTTTTTCCTTTTCATAAGAAGCCATGATCAGTCTATCTTCTGGTGCAGTTGAAAACCAGCGTCAGGCAATTTGCAGTTGTCTGGAATTTTGCCGAACTGGACCTCTTTGGCACAGCCACGAGGCACACTTAATTGGCAATGCAAAGATTCGCACTTGATTCTAACTAGCATTGAGATAGGAAAAGTATCTATAACTAGCGTCTCAAGTGTCAAAATTGTGAAGCTGTCTAAGAACGACACTTTGGCAGTTTTGTAAAACATAGTGTATTACATTCTCTTTGGATACAATTTACGTGACGGAAAATAATTATGTTGTCCATAGTCGATGTAATTAAAGTGTCTGCAGGATACACAAAACCAATGCGTTCTGGACAAGAACATATTGGTTTAATCGCATCTATAATCAAACTTCATCGAATCTTCGTATGTACTACATTGAGGATCGCAACAATATTCCGTATTTCTGCTTTTATTAGCAACAGGTTTCTGTATTTGGGGATATGTGGAACAGGGTGTAAAGTCCTGTAATCCCATTGAAAAGGGAGGATCCTCCGACCAGACAGGTGTTTTTGTGTGGTGGGCAACTGCCCGATGTTTGTGATCGGGTAATTTGTATGCAGGCTACTCATCGCGCAAGCAAAGTTTACTGCACAACTGTTGTGCAGTAAACTTTGTTTGCGCGATTCAGGCTTAGAATACCAGAAATAACTAGAAGCCGTGAGCGCGCCTAATACTGAAGCAACAAAAACTACTCCTAAATGGAGTAGTTTGACGCGCAGCCGATCAGTTGTACTATGAACGTCATTTTGCGTGACGTGTTTTACCCGTGTCCAATTTATTTAAATTATGATTATGACGTCTTGTGTCGTTTCTACCTGTAAAAATGCAGCGGGGCTAAAAGAAAAACAGGATGGGATCACATTTCACGTGTAACTAGCGCATTCACTTATCGTTTTATTTAATTATTGAATAAATTGTTTAGTTTGTAATTGTCAAAGAATAAGAATAATGCTGGATGCATTATTCTTATTCTTTGTTCTCTTGTTAGTGTTGCCAATATAAGAGTTTTGATTTTCCCTTCTTTTTATTACCTACTGAGGGCTTTTATTCTTTGTAGTATATTAATAACTACTTTAATAAAAAAATATTTAACCAACTTGAAAAAAAAAAGTTAACAGTGCGACCCGTATACGTGTAACAGAATAAACGCAATTCCTGAAAGTAGTTGAAAGTATTTGTAGAATTGCATAACATTCATAATACCTAGTTGTGTGTAATGTTAGTCACATAGTACCTATTAAGATTACGAAACAAATATACAAAATTTGTCGTATGTGTGTGGTGTGTGTGAGAGAGGAAGGGGAGGGGTGTATGAAATTATGTTTCTATGTAACATTGTAACTAACTAAAATTTTAGCTTCCCTGATGAAGAATTTACCTCTAAAACGGAACAATAATGTCTGAGCTAGCAACATTACGCGGGTGAGAAGGGAGGCTATCGCGGGGGGCTTGTCTTATATTTGGACATAGAGCGCGGCTTGCAATTACAGTTGAACGCGGTTTCTATTGTATTCTAAGGATTCAGGATTACTATCGTTTTTTAGTTTGTATGTTGCGAGATAGATGTCGCTACATTTATACAGCGTGAAATTTAAATGGTTGTTTTTATTAATTTATTATTTTGTGAGAGTAATTAAAACACCACAATTAGAATTTTCACTTAATATTTAAACGTTTATTAATCGTTTAATTTATTTGGAAGGAATGTGTCTAGCTCCTAACACACAGGCGGGATGAAAGAATAGAACGATAGAGGGCAGGCGAGTACAGAGCTTTGTTGTGTTGAAGCTTGTTTATATTAATTTTTGTAACTAATTTATGTAGCAATTCAACACGCCCCCTCAAAAATTAATCGATAGTTATACAAACAAAAATAGATTTAAATCGACTACCTAACTAAATCACATTAACTTCCAAATACTTGCTGGGGAATTACAATTTGGTCCAACATTCGTTCGAGGGTTGAGGAAAACCCAGTAAAACCTTCAACCAGACCAATTCAAATAAAATTAATACTTATTATAAATGACGTGTGTTCTTAAAATTAATTCGTTCATTACACACTTATTTACACTGCACTGTTATTGCACACCCATTTTATATCTCATCATTTGAAATGTACTTGCAGGCAGAGCTTTTGTTAATGCGTCGGCCAGCTGTTCACCTGTGGGAATGTAATTTAATTTTATTACATTTTTCTCAACTTGTTCCCGAGAAAAGTGATATTTTATATCAATATGTTTTGACCGTTTATGACTTGACGGGTTATTGGCTATGCTTATACATCCATTATTGTCTTCATAAATGACAATTGGTGCAGTAATAAGTATATTTATACTGGCTGCTAAAGACCTTAGCCACAATGCTTCTCTAACTGCCTCGAACAATGCCATATACTCAGCTTCAGTTGAGGAAGCTGCGACTGACAATTGTTTTCGAGTACACCAGGAGATCGTGCACTGGTCAAAGAGTTTAAATAAATACCCAGTTGTACTCTTTCTATCATGTGTATCATTGCCACCCCAGTCTGAGTCTACGTATCCACATAAAATCTCATTGTATTTACACCTTTTGTAACACAATTTAAGATCAGTTGTGCCTTTTAAGTACCTTAGTACCTTTTTTAAACATTGCCATAGTTCTTTATTATTTTTGTGTGTGTACCTGCTCAGTATGTTTACACTGACGCTTAAATCGGGCCTAGTACATAGCATAATATACATAAGGCATCCTATGACGTTTCGACAGGGTGCGTCATATCTTTCCTCGGAATTCAACGCGTCATAGTTTAACTTATTTTCTAAGGGTGTAGACACAGGTTTACACTCATGCATATTAAACTTAGTCAAGACTGTTTTTATGTATGCACTTTGGTCTAAATACACTTGATCACCTTCTCTAGTGATTTTTATGCCTAGAAACAGTTTTATTTCTTTTAAATCGGTCATTTCGAATTTTCTCATCAAATATCTTTTCAAATTAGTCATAGTATTTATGTCAGC
Source organism: Tholera decimalis (assembly GCA_943138885.2). Lineage (NCBI taxonomy): Eukaryota > Metazoa > Arthropoda > Insecta > Lepidoptera > Noctuidae > Tholera > Tholera decimalis. The sequence continues at coordinate 11,085,404 of OW964576.2, forward strand.
GCATACTACTACTAGATCATCAACGTATAACACTACGTATATATTTTTACATATATATCCTTTATCTAGTATATATATACATCTGTCAACTGATGAATTCTGAAACCCTATTTCTTTCAAAGCATGTTCGAATACTTCGAACCAACACCTGGCGGCTTGTTTAAGCCCATATAACGCCTTTTGTAATTTACAAACATAGCCTTGTTTACACGATACACCTTCAGGAACCCTTAAATAGATTTCCTCTTTTGATTCGCCATTTAGGAAGGCGGTCTTAACGTCCAAGTGATGAACTAATAAATTAAATTGATTGGCAAGGCTAATAATGAATCTAAAACTGGCTATTCTGGCGACAGGTGCAAATGTTTCATTATAGTCTGTAAGATACTCTTGACTAAAACCACGCGCCACTAAACGCGCCTTGTATCTTTGAGGATTTCCAAATTCATCATTTTTGATAGTAAATATCCATTTACAATCTACGATGTTTTTGTTTGGGGGTTGTGGTACTAAAGTCCACGTTTCATTTTTATGTAATGAACTAAGTTCCTCTTTAATCGCGCTTTCCCATTTACTTCTATCATTTCTATACTTAATTTCTGCAAATGATTTTGGTAAATTGCATAAAACAGTTTGAGCACATATCAAATAGTCTTGGTCATCAATTTCATTATATGAAACAGGGGGTTTGTCTTTAATCCTATCACTCCTCCTAAGTTCAGTATTTTTGTTTACATTTTGCGTATCATGGTTCAATTTGCAAACTTTAGTAGGACATTCACCTTTCTCACTAGATTTTGAACCATCTAGTTTCGTTTCGAGATAGTTTCGGGACTTACTTGACACTGATTTTGACACACTATCATTATCAGTTTTGTCATGAGAATTTCCAATATTCTCTTCAGGCTTCCAAGAAGGCCTGGACCTCAAAAAGTTAATTTCGTCCACGATAACATCTCTAACCACTACGAAGTTTTCGCAGTCTGGGTTCCAAACTTTATAACCGTTTGGTTCATACCCCACCAAAATACCTTTCCATGATTTGCGCGACAGTCTTTGAACGCAGCATATACGTCAGACTTGTATGATATTAAGTATGTAACACAATAATGGGTATACTGATCAACAAACAACACGAAATAATTTTTATTATCAACTGTCATTGGAGTGATAGGACCACAGACATCAGAACTGTAAATGTAAATGCAAATAGAGGTCGATTTACGTGACTTCTGTCCTTGGCATGATTAAACGGCAGTCGGCTCTGCTTCCCATTAATGCAAGCTTCACATAATTCATTATCCGGCACTACAGCGCTTAACTCACTTATGTCCTTAAACAACTCAAGTCGTTTTATTTCAATAAATTTGTTTTTACTCATGTGACCAAGGCGCTGATGCCATAATTTGTAATTAGTTTTTTCACTAATGCATGCTTGGGAAACAGGATGACTCTCGCTTACAGACGCCACAAAATCTACAGCAATTAAATTGTTAAAGGGCATACCTTTCATCACTGTTTTACCATTTTTGCATATTTGCGCACCATCAGTACTGAAAATGACAGTGTATCCAGCTCGCTGCATTTTGGAAACCGACAGCAAATTGTACGGAACCTCAGGGCAGTACAGAACACCGTCCAAACAGCCCTGGATACCCATGTTGCTGGTAACCTGCAGTGTACCTCTTTTTGTAGCTGAAATAAATTCACCATTTTTAGCAACTGAAATTTTCAGTGGTGTATCTAAAACGACAAAGTTAGTAAACAAGTCTTCTCTATTGATAATGTGATGCGAGGCGCCGGAATCCAGAAGAAAGGTAACTTTGTTATCACAGTCTTGCGTTTCATATTCTCCGGTCATAAAAGCAAATCCTGAGAACTCATTCAATGCTGATTGTTTATTCTGGCTTATCTCAACTGAGTGTACTGTTCTTGGCCGGTTATTGTTTATATTATTGCCCTTTTGTTGATTCATTTGTTTGAAATAGAAACAATCATTAAGTTTATGTCCTCTACGCCCACAATGATGACATTTTGTTAATTGAAAGTTCTCATTCATTCGTTTTATATACTTATTTGACTGTTTATTATTAAATTTTCTTTTCGTCGACTTGTCACTTTTCATTTCAATTTGCAACACTTTTGCGCTCATATCGCCTGACTCGTTTTTCAGCTTCACTTCATGATCCAATAGCCGTGTTTTAACGAAAGCTAACGTCATATTATCTTCCGATAACGTCTCGATCGCTGTTATCACTCCGTCGTAAGTTGAGGGTAAACTTAGCAATAAATTAGCAACTTTATCGGTTTCTTCTAACTTCGCACCAGCTGAAAGTAGCTCTGTGATGAGGTCATCGAACGTTGCAAAGTGTTTTATGAGCGACACTTCACTTTTTAACTTTAACGACAACAACTTTTTTCTTAAAGCCAATTGAGTTGCAATGCTCTTACGCTCGTACAACGTATCTAAATTCTTCAAAATGTCTTTTGCCGATACACCCTCCTTAGCGAAACCGAGATAAGAATCCGATAGATATTCGATGATTACATTTTTAGCTGTACTATTATTTTTTTTCCACGTTTCGTTGCGAGGTAATGAGTCGTCGTCAATAACTTTTATCACATCCATTTCGTTAAGCAACGCACGAATACGAAACTTCCATACACTATACTTCTCACCGTCGAACGGCTTGATATTTCGTTTTATCTTGGAATGGTCCATTTTTTTTTTTTGTTATTGTTCAATACAGCGGATTTTCACTCGCGCACAACTGGTCCCATAACCTATTAATTTATTATTTTGTGAGAGTAATTAAAACACCACAATTAGAATTTTCACTTAATATTTAAACGTTTATTAATCGTTTAATTTATTTGGAAGGAATGTGTCTAGCTCCTAACACACAGGCGGGATGAAAGAATAGAACGATAGAGGGCAGGCGAGTACAGAGCTTTGTTGTGTTGAAGCTTGTTTATATTAATTTTTGTAACTAATTTATGTAGCAATTCAACAGTTTTCCCGCGGCAGGACGGTTACCCATCAGTAGTAGTATCGAAACATACAGTTAAACATAAAAAACGAATGTTTCTTTTTTTCAAATCTATACTTATAATAAATCTGTAGAGAGGTTCTGTAGGTACATGAAATATATTTCTAAAATAACTATCAGGGGGTGATTAGGGATCGATACTGATGCCAAAAATGCAATCAGTAAAATTTTTGTCTGTCTGTCTGTATAACCGTTATAGAAACAAAAACTACTCGACGGATTTTAACGAAACTGGGTACAATTATTTTTCATACTCCTGAGCTGGTTATAGTATACTTTTCATCACGCTATGCGCTACAATCAATTGGAGCAGAGCAGTGAAGTGAAATGTTGGGAAAACGGGAGAAACTACTCCATTTTTAGGGTTCCGTAGCCGAATGGCAAAAAACGGAACCCTTATAGTTTCGATATGTCTGTCCGTCTGTCTGTCTGTCTGTCTGTCCGTCCGTCCGTATGTCACAGCCATTTTATTCCGAAACTATGAGAACTATACATGTGAAACTTGGTAGGTAGATGTATTCTGTAAATCGCTTTCTGCTTTTAAGAAAAAAATAAAAAAAATATTTAAAATAAAGGGGGGTCCCCATACATGGAACTAGAACTGAAAACATGTTTTTTCATGAAACCTATGCGTGTGTGGTATCTATAGACAGGTCTTTAAAAATGATATAAGGGTTTCTAAAACCACTTTTTCATAAAATCAATCGTTTAAAAGATATAAGCTTCCAAAGTGGTAAAATGTGTGCCCCCCCTCCTTCCCCCCCTAACTTTTATTATATTGGAGTGAAAAATCTAAAAAAATATGCATCTGTAGACCGTAATGTAATCTTTCAACCAAAATTGGTTTGAATGAAATCGGGTCAGCAGTTTTTGAGATACACATATTTTCTAAAACCGCAAATATAACTTTGTAATTCATACAAACACTATGAAAAACAAAGTTATTTGGCGTAGTTGTAAATAAATGTAAATAAGCTAGTTTTACAAAATTTGTAAGGTTTTTTTTTGTCCAATAAATATATGTATTATATTATAATAATTACTTCGGAAACTTTCATAGGCGAGTCTGACTCACACTTGGCCAATTTTTTTAGCTTCCGTCGCGTGTGCAACCTTAATGGTTAAAGCTACACAGAAATCATTTCATGACGGAAATGTTCTCCTTAAAATTATATAAAAAATATCCCACGACAGCATATGTCTATCTTTTATGGTTGACTCACATTACCCGATAGCTTAGCAGTTTGAAGCTTTCTGATTATAATATTTGTCTACTCTTACGTTTATAACACTCTCAGTCACCCCTAATTGAAAAAGTTAACATTATTAACTATTCCATAAAAAAGAATCATATAAATCGGTATAGAAACACCAAAGTTATACATGAAATACGCTAATAATAAGCCATCGCGCGTGAATACTGAATCATGCTATAAGGATTATTTTTGAGAATCGGTCGCCACGCTCGATGCGTCTCGCGGCCGAAGGTATAAAATTTCGTTCTATAGGTACTTAAGCCTCATGTGAACGTGATCTAAACAATATTACCAATACATTAACTTACGCTGACAGAGTCACGGGCACAGCTACAACAATAATATTGTGCGGTTCCGTATTGCGATATTTTTCAACAGTATTATAGATTGACATATTATATTTCCCTACTAAATTACGAAAGTTAATCTGTCTGTTACATCAAAATCACTGAACCGTGAGGAAGGACATCGGCTACTTTTTTTTATGAAAAACGACTGAAACGCGGACGAAGTCGCGGGAAACAGCTATCTATACTAATAATATAAGGCTGAAGAGATTGCTTGTTTGTTTGAACGCGATAATCTCAGGAACTACTGGTTCGAATTGAAAAAATATTTTTTAATTAAATAGTCAAAAGGCTATATGCTGTATATCATTACGCTAAGGCCAATAGGAGCGGAGCGCCAATGAAGAATGCTTCAAAATCGGGGTTAAATTTAACGTTAGCCCAAAGTAACTATTCCACGCGGACGAAGTCGCGGGCAAAAGCTAGTTATTAATAAAATATTCATAAAGTCGAAAGCGCGATAATCATTAGTAGTTCAGTAGGTAGAACACCTACACGAAACACGCACCAACAAAGGAAAAAGTGATTAATACATGTTAAGAGCAAAAAAAGCCCTCACGCAAGGTAATAATGCATTAACTACACTGCGCCATTTTTTGTTTCTAATATTTTATTTGTTTATAAAACGATTATATTACCAAGACAAAGCCATTTCGTTTAGGGAAAACAACCATTAAAATTTCACGGTGTATAAGCGTGATCCATCTGATTTTCTAAATTTAACCTCAACTTTAAAACAGTGTCGTTCTTAGACAACTTCTAAATTTTGCCGCTACAGGCACGCGGACAATCTTTGCATCACCAGTACTGTTCTATCTAATTATATTTTTGAATTATTAAACTAAGTTTGTTATACCTTTTTAAATTTTCTTTCTATCTTTCTCCTCTTCTTTGCTCACTTGTTCAATTATGGGATAGGTTCTTTAGTCACCAGATACTGTATATCCAATTCCTTTTAATGCACTAGAGATTAACAGCGACGTGTGTCTTATCAATAAGGCTTCGGACTTGTGAATGAGAGATCGCAGGTTCGAACCCCACCCATTACACTATTGCCGTGAACTCAATCCAGCAAGCATATTTAGCTTAGTTGGAGGCGTTTACAAGATTGCTAGTAATGTGGATTCTATGGCGGTCTTGGTTTAATGAACCTGGCAGTGATTGCCTGCGCCGTGTTATGCATCATCATCATCTGCGCATCTGTAGTCATCATCAAGCTTCGCAAGCGGAACCACTCGCAGGTACCCACTTCTAATGAGATATAGCAACCCTGGAATGTTAGGGCAACTGAAGGAACAGTTTGGGTTTTTTTTCAGTAGGAGACTGACCTTTTCCGTTCCCTTCTTCTCCACCGTTAAAAAGGTTCCTACTTAACACGTTCGCTGACAGTACGTCGTTAGGCGGGAAATTAAAATAGTGCGTTATGACAGTACGTCGAGGGACGGGCCACTTATTTTTAAGAGTACGTCGTGGAATATTCTACTGTCGTAATGTGGTGTCAGGGTAAGTGCTCACTGTCAGCGAACGTGTTAAGGCAGAAGTTTGTCGAGGTCAGATAGGCAGTAGCTCCTTGTAAACACTCGGCTGTATCCAGTTAGCCTGGAGACGACCCCAACACAGTTGGGAAGATGATGAGAGATGAGGCAGATGATTAGAAAGAACAAGAATATTTGCTAGTTTCAGTACAATATCAGTTATATCGTTATAAATATATCGTTTACATGTTTTGACATTAGACTCTCACTTTTCGGCGAATAAAGATTTCCTTCTATTTATCGTTTCAGAGAGGTCCCCACAACCGCAATTACGAGAATCTATCGGAACCCACCGAAGCTGAGAAGAAGACCGCCGAACCGAGGACGAGACATACAGCGTACCCTGTCAGCAGCCTCATCTCTACGCCACGCCCACGACGAAGAACTTGAGGAACAAAACTCAGAAACCACTCGATCCAACCTATGCAGTCCTAGAAGTCCTAAATAAGCAGGGTCAGAAGAATATCTTCAAAGAAAGTGACGATCCGAATTATTCCGAAGTGTATGCTACCAGACCAGAAGCTTGCTACGCCAAAGTGTTGGCAAAAAGCGTATTCGAACGTGACTAAAGAACCGCCGTACGCAAACAATCCTGAACCTATGTACTGCGAGCCTGCTAAGGCTCAGAGCGCGGAGTACGCCAACTTAAATAACTCTCTGTATGCGAACAACAATGCGCAAGAGTACGCGGAGCCCACTTACAGTGAACCGCACAAAGGGTAGAAGGAGACATTTTGCACCTATGACTCGCTTAGGTTATATCACGAATATATCGTGTATAGGTTGCGTCATATCTTGAATAAGTTACTTTTAAGCTAGCCTTGACAGTTAAGATATTGCATAAACGCGAGCCTATGAACAATAAAAAAACGAACTAGATGCTAGAGAATTGTACGAATTACGTTAGGCTGCAGTCGAGGATGCAAATAAGACCGACACAATTTACTTACCTAATTAAATTTAATTAATATAAAAATTACATTTAAGTCGCTAAAACTAATTTACGTGACAATTATTGTTCGAAGTGAGAAAAAAGAGTGAAGCACTAAACACAAAATTCACATTAATCACTGCTATTGAACAGTCTTCGATCCTACGCTATTGGAATGCTGAGAAGGCGAATCTCACAGTGCACCGCACAGCGCGATGTTAGTCAACATCTTCGCAAAAAATGCATTATTTTAGAAATGGAATTATTTATTCCCATCTTCTCCTATATTTGAAAAAAAAATGTCCTTTCTGTATCACTTATGAGGTAGCGCACTTGGCGCGTTTTTAGGGTTCCGTATTCTTATGGCAAAAACAGAAATCTTATAGATTCGTCATGTCTGTCTGTCCGTTCGTATGTCACAGCCACTTTATTCTGAAACTATTAGGATTACAGAGTTGAATCTTGGTAAGTTGATGTATTCTGTGAACCGCTTTACGATATTATACAAAACTATAATATTATAATAGAAAATTAAGGGGACTCTACATACATGGAATTGAAACTCAAGTCTTTAAAAAAGTAAATCAAGGTTTCTAAAACATTTTGCTAATCAATTTCAAAATCAATAATTTGAAAGACATTCCCTCAATTTTCTTTTTCTCTAACTTTTAAAATAAGAGAGTGAGAAATCTACAGCGATTTTCAGATACTCAAATATGTATAAAATTTACAAGATCTATCGTAATAATTAAGACTTCATCAACCTGGTCGACAATCGTTGTCGGTAATACAATTACACATTGCCTCTTGCGTATTGTAACTTAATCGATTTCCTCGTATGCCGGGTTCTTGTTGGGTTTCTAGCTCTCGTTCGTACTGCCGACGAAATATTTCAAGATTTAGGTAGAAAACACTGTCAGGCTGAAAAAAAGTTATATAAGGAAATTAGCTAATCTGATAAACGAAAACTATCTTAAAATGACGAACTTCCAGGATTTAAGTAGTCTGTGTGTTAATGCAGTTTTAGAACTATGTTTTATCGAATTTATTTTAAATCAGATCAGTTGTCTATACGTAAATGAGTAACAAACAGAAGTGTTATACTACAAGTATCCATATCCGGCCTCATCAACTTTAATGACGAAGTTATTACCGTCGAGGCTGTCACCGATATCTTTAATGTAAGACGTATCTAGATGCGAAGGAGACTGTAGGTAGCAGTTACTACAACAGTAAACTGGAAGGCGATGACTATGGTGATATAAGGCATGAAGGATCGTGGAGGTAACTAGCTCGAGGCCTAACACGCTGAATTTCTCGCCTGTACCTATATTTTAATGGATGGATGTACGAAGTCACGGCCTCACAGGCGCACAGAGTGGCCAATTTGTCCGCTTACCGAGTGATCCCAGGGAAGACGATGGCTTTGTGATCACAAGCCACCGTATACAGCGAGGCTTAGGGGAGACCCTTTTACATTTTCCCCAGGGATGGGCCAGAAGAGAGAGTTCCAGAGTGATCTGTTATGAGGTCTTTGTGTGTTGATGGTGAGTAGGTATCGGCAGTTTTAGTGCGGTATATCCTCCTTGTTGGTCTTTTCCCCAAATGTCCAGGCGCCTTTGGAAGGGCCAAAGGTAATAAAAGTAGTTACTTAAGCCATAAGATGACACTGCAAGCCTTCACCTGGATCTACAAAAGCTTTTAATGCATCCCGCACTTTTCCAGTAGATAATCTTTTCAAGACCGAATAGTAAACGCTCAGTCCAATCTCTCTCTTTAAAACAAAGTATTTTTTTTTCTACACAAAACATAAATTTATGTACATACTTATAAATATACAACGTGTAATTTAAAGGGTATATACATACCAAGTGCATGGCTTCTTTGGATGATAACAAACGATATGTCAAGTATTTTGTAATCCTAAGTTTACGTGTGTAGAACGTATTACAAATTCCAATACACTGATACCAGAGACCGAATTTTTCAAATTAAGAAGAACGAAAAGAATTATCGTGTTATTGGCAAGTGACGTGGAAAGTTATTGACCCTCGTAGTGCTGTGACACGTTTGTTATGATTGGTATTCAAGAAATATATTAAACCAATAAGTTGGTATCAATTCTTTGAGTCAGTTATTTTGTGCTGAAACTGTGCATAGAGACTCCATACCAGATGTTGTCTTCAGCCCTTTTGGATAGATATGGGGTTTCCGTTACACGTTGTATACTTAATAAGTTACTGAAAACTATATTTGAAAATTCAACTTATTTGTTAAGAAAGAAGATGCGCTTCTTCTTTTAAAGTGCATTGCGACTGTTAGCGATCCTGATCTCATCTCATCACAGATATACATAGGTACTTACATCAATCGGAAACTGCAGTGGCGGTTGATCAGTCCGTTTGCAAAAATATTTTTTACAAATAATTGTAACCACTCCTAATACAATAGTAGCGAGTCCGATCCCACACAATAATATATACAATTTTTTATCGGTTAAAGTTGATTTGACCTCATCTGAAACAAAAAACATGGTTTTAGCATTTGAGGACGCTGAGGATAGTAAGGTAGTATGAATATTATAATATCTAAAATCAAAGATATTACATTATCTTATTATTTACAAACATAAGCCGTCCATTGCTGTCGGTCAAACAAACAAACTTTTTCGCTTTATAATATTAGTTAAAAAAAAAGATTAATAAAAATTAAAGACTTTGAATCGCTAGGTGGCGCTGGCAAGTAAACACAACATTGATTTGTGCTCCTGTTATAACATTGAAATAAATATAAAAATTTTAGTACGCACCGTGTAAAGTGATTTAAAATGAAAAAGGACTTATACACTAACTGTGACAGTGTTATCCATTGTAAAAGTGCACTAATAACTAAATTAGTGAAAACTGTTGATCTATATAGGGACTTTCGTATTTACGGAACTGGACGTTCGTAAGTTATTTCTGGCATATTATAAGAGCCATACGCAAAAGTTCAGACATAGACTTAACATTTAATGATATCATCTCTCGCGATCGACGCGACTTTATTGCATTTTTTGCACTTCACCATAATTTATCTTAAATTATTAGCAAAATCAACTGTCTGTATTTGGTACTTAGGCGTAATTCTATTTTTTGCACAACGATACACATCCATATGCCAAGCGCGCACGCACGAGACGAGTAGATTACTATAGAAGGACCATCAGATACTGCACATCATGGACCTATTTTCCATACCTCTATCCAGATTACCCTCTTTTTCATATTAATCTACACATTAGCCATCCATTTTTTCTTGGCCTGCTTTTTCACCCCATCCATACGTGTCTGCAGGTACATCACCGCAAATCTAAGTACACACATCAACACTGTCTAGGGATATTTTAGATTTACTCAATTTACTCAACATTTATTAAAAATAACATACAACATGCATATCTATACTAATATTATAAAGCGGAAAAGTTTGTTTGTTTGTTTGTTTGCTTGAACGCGCTAATCTTCGAAAGTACTGGGTGGATTTTGATGAAATTTGGTATGGAAGTAGCTTGAAGCTTGAGGAAGGTTATAGGCTACTTTTTACGCGACTGTAAAAAAGGAGAGTTATGTTTTTACCGTGATAGAATCCACGGGAGCGAAGCCCCGCGTGAGTACTAGTATTTTTATAAAGCCCATTTATCAGACTACACTCCAGAGTAAAAGAATTTTTTTTTTGCGTAAACAAATTTTAATTTAAATAAAGAAAAAACGTGAAGTAATGGTAAAACTACAATAAAGGTATGAGGTAAAGGTAAAGGTGTGGTAAAGAAGGTATGTACAATCTATACTAATATTATGAAGCGGAAATGTTTGTTTGTTTGTTTGCTTGAACGCGCTACTCTTCGAAAGTACAGGGTGGATTTGGATGAAATTTGGTATGGAAGTAGCGTTATCGTGCATGAGCGTATATTCTTGGCCCATTTGTAGTCGGTGGGGGTAGATTATTGGTACTACCACCTCGTTACGGTATTTTTCAGCCGTCATGGTGTTTCTGATCCAAATGAGGTCTGTTCTTCCACCAACACGAATTCCCGCCCAAACCATAATTGTCCCGCCGTGGTATGAATGGACTTCCTGAGGATGTTGCAGACGGCTCTCACGATCAAGAACTCTCCAAACACGTACTCTCCGTGTATCGGGATGGAAACCGAACCGGGACTCATCGGTAAACAGCACTACAGAGTACAGACCACTGGTTATCTTCCCAGAGCAAATGTTCACGAGCCCACTCTAGTCGTCGTCCACGATTTCCTCGGCGTAGTGCTGGAGTATGAAGCGGTCTGCGAGCATGGAGGCTAACTTCATGCAGCCTTCTCCTCACAGTTTAGTCACTCACATCACAAGCAACTGGTGCTCTGACATTCTAATTCTAAATTTAAATTTGAAAAAATAAATTAGAAACAAAAGATTTACGCTGCGTAATGGTATCGAAGTCCGAAGGTTTCATTTACCTACAGTAGTTTTGGCAATTTATTTGTGTCAAATTTAAGTTTTATAATAATTAATATTATAATAATATTAATTTCGAATTAATGTTATTGTGTACATCATGCAGCGGCACCATTTAATGAGAGAGGAAATGTTAAGGGCAGTAGGCATGCTCCAAGCTGGGGCTACTCAACGGACTATTGCTGAGCATATTGGAACAAGACAAAACGTGATATCCAGGTTATGGTCACTGTTGCGTCCCAAATGTATTTTTGAACGATCTTTTTGGTGTGGCAACATTCTATTGTCTTTTTGATGTTGACACTTGACATAACTTTTCACTTGACAGATAGATTGGTTCCGGTTGGAAAAAATATCGGTCGTCGGGACCCTCTTGTAATTGTAATTGAAATATCGTTTGGAATCGCCGTTTGCAACCGATAATTGGGTCGCGATTAACTATTGTTTGAAGTTGTAATCCCCATTTGATGAAAAACCCGGGATATTTTGGGATTTATCGCCGGTTCGTTGCCACCGCGTGGCACGCGCATTTGTTGGAAATAAGTTGTGCTGTGATGCTGATCTGAACCGCGCCACCTGGAGACTGGCGCCTTGTGAACGTTCTAGAACACTTGACTTACATCACACTTTCATTTACTCACCTCATATTTACATACATACCACACTTGGGCGTGGCCTAGGAAGGTCGAAGTTGGTGTACCCAGTGCAGAAGGTAAGTGGTTAGAACTGTTATTTATATGTATGGTTTGTAGGCCGAAGAGCCTTTTGTTTATTGTTGTTGAAAGCAACGGTAGGACTCCACGAACCGTGGACAAGTTTCGGACACCCCAGTTACCGCTGGCTGGCTTATTGTAGGACTGAACAGTCACATTAACGTGCTACTGGTGAAGTGGCTGAAAGACAACCAAATGTTACGGCCATGCAGTTGGTTCAGAGGCCCCAGTCAGAGCACCAGTTGCTTGTGAGTGACCAAACTGTGAGGAGAAGGCTGCATGAAGTTAACCTTCATGCTTGCAGACCACTTCGTACTCCAGCACTACGCCGAGGAAATCGTGGACGACGACTAGAGTGGGCTCGTGAACATTTGCTCTGGGAAGATAACCAGTGGTTTGGACTCTGTAGTGCTGTTTACCGATAAGTCCCGGTTCGGTTTCCATCCCGATACACGTAGAGTACGTGTTTGGCGAGTTCCTGGTCTTGAGAGCCGTCTGCAACATCCTCAGGAAGTCCATTTATACCACGGCGGGAAAATTATGGTTTGGGCGGGAATTCGTGTCGGTGGAAGAACAGACCTCGTTTGGATCAGAAACACCATGACGGCTGAAAAATACCGTAACGAGGTGCTAGTACCAATAATCTACTCCCATCGACTACAAATGGGCCAAGAATTCACACTCATGCACGATAACGCCTGTCCGCACACAGCGACAGTAGTGACGGGCTGGTTGCAGGAGCACGACGTATCGGTCTTAGGCTGGTCTGCTTAATCGCTTGAACACAGGAAAAAAGGACAGCTGCTGGGAATGGAACTCCAAGTACGATAAAGCCTTTGTGGAAGCGAAGCGATCTCTCCTGAGCGAACGTGTATTAGCACACTACGAGGAAGGGCGCGAGCTGGTACTATCGGTGGGCAGCAGCGCGTAAGTTTCTTCCCCCACGACCGTTATTAACATAAATACCTTCAAATCTTCTGTAATATCGTTTAATTTGATGAACTGGTTGACACGACGAATATATGCTGGCCATTGCTTTGAGCTCACCGCAAATGGTTCTATTTTACCGATAGGCATGGTTCCAATATATATTTTTTAAATCCTATCCTCGTCGCCAGTGTAAGATCAATGAAAGGCGCGGGTCTCAGTAAATATATGTATCATCTATGGGCGCGGGTCAGCAGCAGACTGGTTTATTCCAACAAACTAAATTACAATTCTTCATGTTGCTAAGTAAACAAACTGACAGATGTCACACTAAACCCCATAGAACACACGTGGGACATGCTCCAAAGAAGGGCTTTGAGGAATTTCCTTGCAAACATTGCGACGGAAGAGCAACTTTTTTTACATCTTAGCCGGACCTAGGACAGTATACCCCAGCTAGACTTGGATAACTTAATCCAAAGAATGAAAAACCGTTGCAGGACCGTTATTAACGTCATAGGTGGTTTTAATGACTACTGATTTTCCTTATTAATCGTTTAATTTTCCGTATTTTTCACTTTTTCTTAAGAAACACATTTATTGTTAGTTTTACCATTACTTCACGTTTTTTCTTTATTGAAATTAAAACTTGTTTACGCAATTTTTTTTTCTTTTACTCTGGAGTATAGTCTGATACATGGGCTTTATAAAAATATATGCATGTTGTATGTTATTTTTACTAAATTTTTAGTAAATTGAGTAAATGTAAAATATCCCTAGACAGTGTTGATATGTGTACTTAGATTTACGGTGTTGTACAGACATGTATGGATGGGGTGAAAAAAGCAGGCCACGAAAAAATGGATGGCTAGTGTGTAGATTAAATATGAAAAAGAGAGTAACCTGGATGGAGATATGGGAAATAGGCCCATGATGTGCAGTATCTGATGGTCCTTCAATAGTAATCTACTCGACTCTACTCGTCTCATGCGCTCGCGCTTGGCGTATGGATGTGTATCGTTGTGCAAAAACCGGAATTACGCCTAAGTACCAAATACAGACAGTTGATTTTGCTAATAATTAAAGATAAATTATGGTGAAGTGCAAAAAATGCAATAAAGTCGTGTCGATCGCGAAAGATGATATCATTAAATGTAAAGGATCATGTGCCGCAGTCTTCCATAAAAAGTGCGTAACACGATCTACCATCAGAAATAAAAATTTGATTATTGGGTCTTCCTGCCAGGTTCTCAGCCTGGTTCGCCTAGTCTTGAGGAACCTAATATTGCATTAACCCTTGCTGCTTTGGACAGAAAAATGGATGTTGTATACAACATGGAGAAAAAGTTGAATGAGCTGGTAGGACTAATTGATTTCCTTTCTGAAAAGCACGACAATGTGTTGGAATACCAGGTATCAGGTGAAACAAAAATCAAACCCCTAGAAAATATTATTATTATACAACGTGTAACGGAAATCCCATATGTATCCAAAAGGGCTGAAGACAACATCTGGTATGGAGTCTCTATGCATAGTTTCAGCTCAAAATAACTGACTCAAAGAATTGATACCAAATTATCGGTTTCATATATTTCTTGAATACCAATCATAACAAACGTGTCACAGTACTACGAGGGTCAATAACTTTCCACGTCACTTCCCAACGAGCACATTAGTGGAAATAGCAGCCTATTTTGTTACTTTGGGCTGTAAAATAGCGGTTTAAGAGTTCAAAAAGCAGTTCAGAGTTGCATATCTGCATCCGTAAACGTCTATAGTTATAAAAGTTACTTGAGGTGCTATAAGCTGAATCAAATACTACCCTAGCCTTCACAGTAGTCCACGGTAGAACTCATTTACCACTTACACCTTTATATGAGAGTTACGAAGGTCATTCTGCCACTCACAGCTGCACAGTAGTTTCCATTGTAACTTGTATAGGTTATAGTTATAGTAACCACTATTATACTACTATAAGTTTCATTATAGAAATAATAGAAACTCTTATGCATACTATAGTTACAAAAATATCATCAGTGTAACTAAGGCCTTTAGTAGCAATAGTCATTCCTTGCAGGCTCAATCCATTCGCCATTTTACAGCCGCTTTTGTAACTATTATAAAACATTTAATAAAATGAATGCTAAACGAATAAGTACGTAACTAGATCTTATAACCTTTATAATATTAATACTTAATACTTAATACTAAACATTAATACTTATAATATTAATCTCAACATTTCACAAATCACAAACTTAACCTCAAAAACAGGAAAATAGGAGCTTTTTGTGGCTGTGAGTTGCACTAGGGGAACAAAAATCACTGGAAGCGTTAGAAGGGTGAAAATTAGCGCTATGATTCTCAAAAGGGAGTTATTAGAGCTCAAACTGCAGGTTATGACTACAGTACAATGACGCCATTATTTTTTATAAAAACTTATAATTCACTTGCAAAATTGAGTTGATATACATTGGTTTTTCAGTTAAATGTGCATTAAATGTACCGGTAAACAATCGGCCACTTGCGAATAGTAAGTTATCGACACGTAAAAATACGGAAATAAAATTTATTCTGTATAACAAATAAAAAATATCACATATATTTTGTTAATTTTTTAAATATCATAAAAGCGCGTTAAAATTACTCGAAAATTATCTTATATATCTACAGTAAACTGGACAGCGTTTTAAGTATCTTTATATATCTTGCTGATACAGAATACAAACATTTACTTCTTTTTGTTTTATTTTCATGATGGCGACGAAAACACTTTACCAAAATATTACAAACAATGTCAACTGAAGATATACAATAAAGAACTATAATCAATTCATTCGTTCAAAGTAGTTCAAAATCATTCAAAAGTAGCGCTACGAGAGCTTTAGTATAGCGTTAATAAATCGTTATAGCTATTAAGGAACCTTTATGCAACCGTTGTGCAGGTTAAATGGAACTGTAGGTTGCATAAAATGGCGCCCAAATAGCGCTAAAGCGGCTGCTTTAAGTCTGCAGTAGACGCTCTAGCGCTTACGTCTATTACCATAAGTAATAATCGGATACGCTCCAAAGCTCTAATGCAGCCCATTTGTGCTAGTTGGGTTGCCAATAACACGATAATTCTTTTCGTTCTTCTTAATTTGAAAAATTTGGTCTCTGGTATCAGTATATTGGAATTTGTAATAAGTTCTACACACGTAGACTTAGGATTACAAAACCCTTGCCATATCGTTTGTTATCATCCAAAGAAGCTATGCACTTGGTATGTACATACCCTTTAAATTACACGTTGTATACATTTATTTCAGACAAAAATTATCCATATACACATAATTAAACACAATACAAAGGACATAGAAACAAACACATATTACACATAATACGCACACTACACAATTAATATATTAATTAGTACCCTATCTGCTCCATGACTTGTACACGGGGGCATATAGGGCCCGCCAATGCCGCAAAAATGGCCCGTCCAACCTGTCGGCAACGACGGTAAGGAGACTATTACCGCCGTTGTCCCGCACTCTACCCGCTATCGAGGTAACCCTGTTCCGCATCATTGTATGGAAACAATTCACGCGCACCTTTGCGAACATTCCCGACGCGCTGCAGAAGCGAGGCAGACGCAACAGTGCCCTTAACGCATTGTTGTACTGAACGCGGAGAGCGCTATACGATTTTTGCGAGTATGACACCCATATGAAATCCAGAGTGAATAGGTTACTTTTAGGTAAGCGTGCTTCATCTTCGATCACATCATCACTTACCATCAGGTGAGATAGTGGTCAAACGCGAACCTATTTTCAATAAAAAAAAATAGGCTGCCCGTATAAAATTATGTGTAGTCGAACTCTGATTATGTATACTCGAAACAAGATGATTTTGACTTTCTTGGAGCAACGAGCAAACCTACGGGCTATCATATTCGCCCGCACCGACAGCGCCCTCCTTTCTCGCTCAATATCAGTATCGTCCTTCAAATCGGACGTCACAATATGGCCCAAGTATTTAAAGGTTAGTACCCGCTCCAATGGCACGCCGCACAACTTGACCGGTGGTACCTCCGCCGGACATTTGGTTCCTGCTCTGAAGACCATAAGCTTGCTCTTTTTGATGTTATATTTAAGTCCATGCGAGTGGGCGTATGTTTCGCAAATGCTTATGAGCTCCCTGAGTCCACCTACTGACGCGCTCAGCAGAATCATTTTATCATCGTAGCTGATATTGTTAAAACAAACATCATCAACGTGGCATCCTACATGGCGACTGCTGAGCCCGGCAACAAGCTCATTGATGTACAGATTGAAGAGCGTTGGTGAACTCAACCTCCCCTGAATATGAATGCATACTTGGTTAAGTGCAATAAATCACTAGAAGAAGGTGTTAATGAGCTGGAAAAGAAAGACAAGGAGAAAAAGGTGGAGCTAGCTGGATTGGAGAAGAAAGAAAACAAAGTTTTTGCTTAAATAGTCGCCCAGGTTGCTCAAAAGCTTCAGATGGACGTTAGTTAGATTGAGCATGCAGAGCGGGTAGGCCGTGAAAACCAGACACGGAGAAACCTGTGCCAGTAGTTATAACACTGTATTACTGAATGGATTATAATAAGATAGATTTTTCTATGATTTCAATGAAAATCAACTTCTCCGTAGTAATATTTTTTATTTCTGATGACAAGGAAAAATAACAAAAGCGTATCAAAAATAGACAAAAATATAAAAGTAAAATATAAAAACACAAACAATATCAAAAAAGGTTCCATTTGGCCACATGCTCCCCTTTTTTAGAGAAGCACAACTTTCTTTAGTGGCCGCCTCAAAATGCCTGCTTGTGTCCGAATATCCACCACCCGTACTACCCCATCACGGCCCGCGTGCAGAGCCGCGATCACGCCGCGTGGCCAGGTTCCCCTCGGCAATTCCCCATCACCGATGAGAACCGGGTCCCCAACTTTGACGGCGACATCTACTCCTGGTACGTGACGGGGCGCCAAAGTGGGCAGATACTCGGATACCCAACGACGCCAAAGTCAGTCGGAGTGCCTTCCTCCAACCGCTCCGGCCAATTAATGCTGCATCCGTCAATTCCTCTGCCGGAAATGGACGACCCGATGAATCCCCTAGTAAAAAGTGATTAGGGGTGAGCGCCTCCGGGTAGTTCCCGTCAGGGGAGATGTGCGTTAGTGGGCGCGAGTTCACTATTGCCTCGGCTTCGGCTAGTAAAGTCGCTAGGACCTCCTCTTTCGGCGCGTGCTCTCTCAGGGTTACTCTCAGGGCGGACTTTACCGACCGAATCAACCGCTCCCAAGCTCCTCCCATGAAGGGGGCCGATGGGGGAATAAAACGCCATTTTATCTTCTCACGCGCTGCAAACTCTGGTACCGCGGCATCATATAAGGCTCTTAGTTGCCTATTCGCTCCCACAAACGACGTCCCGTTGTCCGAAAATATTTCTGTGGGTGTTCCACGTCGGGCGATGAAGCGTCGTAGGCACATAATAGCAGAATCCGCGGATAAGCTGGCTACGACCTCGAGGTGGACAGCTCTGGTTACCAGGCACGTAAATAAGGCAACCCACCGCTTCTCACGCCGACGTCCAATACAAATAGATACAGGCCCGAAATAGTCCACGCCGGTATATGTGAAGGAAGTCTCGCCTCTGGTAGGTCTCCCATGGGTGGTTGTAGGGTTGAACTCTTCAATAGCTTGCACAACTGACATCTATGTACCACTGACCGCACAGCGTTCCTCAGTCCGAGAATCCAGTACTCTTGCCGCAGCTCATTAATTACGGTCTCTGTGTTGGCGTGAGCGAACTTGTTGTGGTAATGGGAAATCAAAAGTCGAACAGCTGGCTCCTTTCCATCCAAAATAATGGGTTGAGTGTCAGAAACAGCAGACGTTCTCCCGGCTAGGCGAATCACTCCATCACGGAGTATTGGTGACAACCTGGCCAAACGGCTCTTCTTGTTAATGGGTTGCCCACGTGTCAGACAAAGGAGTTCCTCCCCGAAGGCGCTAATCTGGCTTTTCCCCAAAATGTGGAGTTCCGCACGAACGATGTCCTCGGCGACCAATGGTACCAGAGCGGTGGAAGGCGTAGCATCCGGCCGCGAACCGCGGTCAGGTGTATTTCTACCGACACAAATACCCCGAAACCAAAAATTTTGAAATTCATGACCCCGATTTCTAAAGATGGCAGCAATGAATTGATGTGTCCTAGCTGTTGCCCTTACAAGCCCAATCCACGAGCTAAAATGGGTAATGTCGGCTACAACTGGTAAGGGTAACTGATGGGAATTAGTGACATTAATGAATTCTGTGACATGTGATTGATGCGTAGATGATTTTGACTGATGAAGAGATGGCTTGAGCTCTTCCACTCCAAGAGTTACCGGCGCTGTGACTTTGGGCTCTGAAGGCCACTCAGTAGTGGGAGCCAGGAGAAAGTTCGGGCCACATATAAACGTAGTTCAATGTTGACCTTCCCCCTCGTCGCATCGTCAGCCACGTTCAGTTCGGTTGGAACCCAATGCCATTCCGCTAAACTAGTGATCTCCAAAATCTCTCCTACACGATGCGCAACAAAAGGTTTGTATTTCCTCGCATCACTGTGTAACCACCCTATCACGGTCATCGAATCGCACCAAAATACTCGTCGATTTGGCTTAAAGCGGTGGGCTTCACAAATCCTAGCAGCTAGTCGAGCGGCTATCAAGGCGCCTTGGAGTTCCAGGCGCGGGATTGAAACTGGTTTCAAGGGAGACACACGCGCCTTGCTAGCTATCAGCGCAAGTTTCACGTCACCATTGGGAAGCACAAATCTTCAGTAGGCAACGGCGGCATGTGCCTGCTCGCTAGCATCACAAAACACGTGCAACTCCAGCTCCGAGAACTCACACGAATTATAGCACCTTGGAACTCTTAATACTGAAATGGATTTAAGGCACTCGAACCATTCGAGCCAAGTTTCCTGGTCAGCCTGTGATAGCCTCTCGTCCCAGTCAAGGTTCTTACGCCACAAGTGTTGGAATAAAATCCGGCCTCTCACTACGATGGGGGCTAAAATACCTAATGGATCGTAGATGCGCATGACGTGGGCTAATACTACGCGTTTTGTGAAATGACCTGAAATTTCGTTGAGGCCGGAGTTGAAACTAATGATGTCCTGAGCTGGTTTCCATATCAGACCTAGAGTACGTGTGGTGGTGGCTGAGGGTGGTAAACTACCCAACTACGACGATTAACTAGTGAGACGTCAGACCACAGCTCGCTTGGCAACTGATTGAGTGCGCCGGGCTTATTCGACACCCAACCACGCATTTCGAAACCTCCGCGCTTATGAATCTGTACGATATCGGCTGCCAATCGAGCGGCGTCCTCCGTAGGGACATCTACACTTCCGATGAAGTCATCCATGTAGGTATCCGAAGTAATAGCCTCCACAGCCTGCGGAAATTCGGCCATAAATTCCGATGCGTTTCGGTTGAGGATGTAAATTGCCGTAGATGGGCTAGAGCATGCCCCAAAAATCATAGACGACATACGAAAGGTCTTTATTGGGCCCGTAGGATCATCGCGCCAGAGAAATCGCTGCGCGTCGCGGTCGCATTCCTGTATTTTTACCTGCGAGAACATCTCCTTTATATCGGCTGTTAAGGCAATTTTCCCCTCTCTAAAACGCATCAAAATTCCTAATAGAGGTTGTAAAAAATCAGGACCCGACAGAAGCGTAGAATTAAGCGACACACCATGTACTTTAGCAGCTGCATCGTGGACAACTCGAAGTTTCCCCGGTTTGTTGGGACTTACCACTCCGAAATGCGGCAAGTACCAACAAACCGATATGGACGGCTGTCCTGTACACTCTTCCGCATACCCCTTAGCCCGCACGTCGTTGATATTGGCCCTATATCGTTGGGCAAAATCAAAATCCTTTGTCATTTTTAGTTCTAGGCTTTTGAAACGAGACAGCGCCAAATGATAACTTTCAGGGACAGGTCGGTTATACGCCTTCCACTGTAAGCCGACTTGGAAGTGCCCATCTGGTCGGCGCTGGGCAGTTTGTTCAAGGATGCGTAGAGCCCGCTGGTCATCCGCGCTGCGCGGCTCGTGTTTAGTTATGCCAATCGCATCTAACCTATACTGATCCCTGATGAGCACTTCCAGGTCATGCGCTGGACGCTCACGCAAGTGGCAAGAAGTTTCTACTAGACATGTCCGACTACTGGCACATCCGAACAACACCCATCCCAGTGGTGTTCGGATGGCGACAGGCTGGGACTTCGTTCCTTTTCTCACCTCAGATGCTATGATGAGAGGCCAGTTGTCAATCCCTAACAGAATGGTGGGCTTTGCTTCGGCATAACACAGTTCCTCCATCACGTCCGAGAGGTATGGAAAGGAACGTAAAGACGCTCGTGTGACTGACTGACTTTGCAGCCCTAAGTTCTTAATTGCCCTAGCTCGCTGAATCAAAAACGTCTGTGAGGCTGATCGGCCTTTTAACTGGAAGTCAACAAACTGCACGCAACTATCTCTAGACAATCCCCCCACACAATCCAAATGCAGACTGCCTACCGGACCCTCGGCTCCAATTTTGGAGGCGATGTCAGCATCTACAAAGTTAGCCGTCGAGCCATCGTCTAAAAGGGCAAAGGTATCTACACTCCCAGCTGGTCCAGAGACTGTGACGAGTACTACTTACAATAATGGACGGAGTGTAGTTTCAACCTGCGTGTTGTTGACAGCTACGAGAACCTGCTCCGGTTTTTCAAAATCCGTTGTTGTAGGTTCAGGTTTGACCTTCTCATTAACATGAGCGGGTGTAGCGAACTTATCATTATGCAAAATAGTGTGATGCCTACGCTTACAATCAGTTATTGTGCAACTAACCTTATTTTTGTTACAATACTTAAAATTGTGCGGAACTTTTTGAAGGCAACGATAACAAACTTTGTTGTCTTTAACGAAACGCCATCTGTCATCGACTGTCAAAGACGTGAATGTTGGACAATTTGATAACTGATGTCCCCCTTTGCAAAATAAACAAACATTTTCCTGAAGGGATGTTTCCGCAGGTTTCGTTTTGGAATTAAATGTAGTTGAAGCCCGCGCTACCGACTCTGCTACGGCATGCGCTCGCTGTTTCTGTGAAGGGTTCGTTGATGAAGATGTTGTCGCCTCAAACACAGCGCCAAACTTCATTACCAAATCGACCTCACGATTTAGGAAACGCGACAATAACTCCACCCTAGCCTGGCCTAGGTCCTCATGATTCGCTGCAAAGTCTAACCACCGCGCGCGCAATAGTGGAGAAAATTTGCTAAGCAGCACACCAAACAGTTCAGGAGAACGTAAATAGTCACTATGCTGCAGCAACTTAGCAACCTCGACACAATTGCGCACGCGAGAGGTGAAAACATGTAGGTCTCTTACCTCCTACCCAAGCTTGGGCAGCGCCTTGATTGCGCTCAGCTCTTGTAGCACAATTTGCTCAGGTCTACCAAAACGACGATCCAGGGCATCGATGACGTCATTGGCGTGAGGTGCCAACACCAACAGCATGCTCACGGCCTCCCGTGCCGTGCCTTTTAGGGCTTGGTTCAGGCGCGCAAGGTTTTCTGCGTCTGTAAATCCACCTACCGTATCCTGAAAAGCCTGCCAGATTACTTACACGTCAGGATAGGGAATCCTGACGTGTAGGTAATCTGGCAGGGAGGGCAGTAGTATCCACCCAATGTTCGACGCTGGCACGGCTCCACCCACTGTGAGAACCGTGGTTACTACCCTCTGCCTCAATTGCTGCGAGCTCAGCTTGATATTCAGCTTCAGCAGCTTTGCGCTCTAATTCAACCTGCCTAGCCTCTAGTTGTGCTCGTAATTCTGCTTCCATTTGGGCAATTTCTAATTGAGCTACGCGACGAACATGTTGCGCTTCCGCTGCGGATTTTCTCACCGCGACCAACACGGAAGAGCGACTAGTGCGGCTAGTGCGATTAGCGACAGAATGTGCGCTCGAGGTAGGCTTTAACTGAGATGGATGTACCTGAGTTTCCCCACCGGTTGTCTGTGTAGAAGTAGGTACTTGAACTGCCTCACTACTCGACTGGGAGGGTACATAAGGCTTATCTTGGGGCAGTTTCGTCTGTGATCTCGTCACAACCATTTTGCCCTCTGAAGAAAAGCGCTGAAAAAATGCTGAAAAAGAGCTGCTGTGGACTAGTTTTCACAATACACTAGTTAAACTCGTCGAAGGACCACTTTATTACTGAATGGATTATAATAAGATAGATTTTTCTATGATTTCAATGAAAATCAACTTCTCCGTAGTAATATTTTTTATTTCTGATGACAAGGAAAAATAACAAAAGCGTATCAAAAATAGACAAAAATATAAAAGTAAAATATAAAAACACAAACAATATCAAAAAAGGTTCCATTTGGCCACACACTGAAAACAAAAGAATTTCGTGACAAATTGATTGAAAGTCGCAAAAAACGCCTGACCAACGGCGAAGTTTATGGTACTCAAAATGGCAACCGTATTATTTTAATTTTTTATTTTTAAAAAAGAACCTCCTATAGGTCACTAAAAATCAGCTAAAGCAAACCTATAAGTACTTTTGGATTCAGGATGGAAAAATACTCATAAGAAAGAGTGACGAGAAAAAGAAAATTACGTCAATTAGGAACGAAAGTGATTTTCAACGACTAGTAGAAGGCAACGTTAATACGGCAACTTGCTAGTTGTGTTTATATATATGTATCTAGCGCACACGTAGTGCGAAATAAACATTGCAAGTATCATTGTGACACCAAATAAATGTGGATCGTTTCGATGCTATTGTTACATTGGATTAGATTTCAAAACGCAACTGCTTGGGATCAGAGTATATCTTGCAATAACAAGTACCTACACATAGTACATTTAAATATTAGATTGATAACAAAAAACTTTAATGAGTTGTTAATTTTTCTAAAAAGCTGCTCTGAAATGATAAAAATAATATTAGTGTTGACAGAGGTTAACGTCAAAGAAGACGAGTTATCGTTATACTACATAAAGGGATACAATCTATTTGCAAACACGAGGGAGAACACAAGAGGAGGCAGTGTGATTATTTATGCAAAAGAATATCTTATTTTCAATGCAAATGAAACCCTGACTAGTTCAGTAGAAGGCTTTCTTGGTAAGCTCACTATTAACCACACATCTATAAATATACTAGCAACCTACAGGCCACCAAGATCGAATAAGATGTTATTTATTGATGAAATCGAGCAGATACTCAAGAAGCTTCCAGTAAAACAGGATGTCATCGTGTTAGGTGACGTCAACATAAATCTGTTAGGAGTGAGTGAAAGTCAGCAAGTGTCGAACTATAAGGACTGCCTGTGCACTCACTCCTAGCCTAGTGGCTTACAGTGCGTGATACCACCTACGGAGGTGACACGAGAGGCTATCGTCGCGGGTGTATGAGAAGTGTCGTGCATTGATCATGTCTCGGTCCGAACAGGTCAGATGCAAGATTGCCTGTCGTATCTTATTGAGTGCTTCATGTCGGATCGTCATGTGGTGGGAGTCTCAATACCGTTGCACGCTACGCGAAAGTGGACTGACAGTAAGAACTCGGACACTCGGTATGTGATAAATAATAAGATTGTAGCTAAGAATAGCTACAATCTTATTATTTAATTACCGATTATGATAGGTCCCAATTGTTATTTGTTGATTGCCCGTTAACCATGTATGATAAGTTACAGAATGTTTTAATGGTATCTATAAAAGTAGTAAGACTGTAATGCCAAAGACTAAAAAACAAAATACTCAACCGTGGATAAAAAGGGGTTTAAATGATATGTTGTTGCGTAGGGATAGTTTATTTAGGGATTGGAAAAATACACCTAACAATAACACTAAAATACTAGAGAATACACGATTTAGAAATACGGTAAACAAATTATATTAATTTTTAAATCAAGAAATAGGTACGTTCCGGCAGGAAGAAATAAAGAAATGTAATGGAGAACCAAAAAACTATGGAACAAGAAGCAGGACAGGTAGAAAAAAGGCAAATATAGATGATATAGTTAAGAGATACTTTGGAGGTAAAGACACAATGTATAATGTATGTAGTAAATTCGCAGACACATTTACTCAAGAAATTGTTAGTATAAAACATACATAACTGTAGTGTTCAATTACTAGATAGAAGTAAGTATGTTAGATCAAGTGATGTAACGTTTCGTTTTAAACCACTATCCAGTAACACGGTATGTAAAGTTATCGATCAGCTAAGCAGTGATTGATTGCGCCGGGCATTGATTGCATTCGAATTATGGATTTAAAAATAACCAAGAATAAAATCTCACCGGTCTTGTCGCACTTTGTTAACTTGTGTTTATCGAGAGGAGAATATCCAAGTCAGCTAAAAAAAAAGCTTTAATTAGACCCATATTTAAGCAGGGAGAACACTCGGATTAATAAACCAATTTAATTATAGATAATGCAGGCATCTAGGTACTTATAAAAGTTGTTGGTTGTTGCACTTTATAACTTGAGTTAAAGCATCTTCGTCTTCTTAGTTTATACTATAGAACAATAATATTGTGGTACCGCACAATACTTTATTAACTGCTGTAAATTAAAATAAAATCACATCAACCCAAATAGGTACCTACCTATGTATTATTATATTTTTCAGGTGCTGTGTGCTCTTAGCTTTTTAGCTACAGGATCATACCAAAAAATTGTAGGCGTGGGCAAGTATTTGGCACAGCGGACTACAAGTCGCTGCATCAGGGAGGTTGTGAACGCCCAATTGGACAACACAATGGCGAGCTTTCCGCAACTCGCTCAGCTATTAAATAGTTTTTTGTTAGTGGTTTTCTGGTGATTTTACGAGTTGTACCTGGTGGAGAGCTGGTTGAACTGTTGGCAACACTGTAATACATACTCTTAGGCGGGCATACTGAAGGACTTGTATCCATGGTTATGAATAAATAAATAAAAAAAATACTCTGCTCTTAGGCATTTATTTTGTGCTGGAGGCATTATTGCAGGTCGAATAAATTATAAAATGCATTCCTTACGCTTATTGTGGGCTGCACACAATGAGAACACCTGGGAGAGGCGCCAAAAGCGATTCAGACAGCGACGGCAAATGGAAACAATTGAGGATATGCCAGAATTGTTGTTTATTCAACATTTCAGGCTTATAAAAAAACATTTAGGAAGTTATGCAACGACCTAAAACGTCATGCTGGATTAAAAGGTTCCCCTGAAATTCCCCTGGAAATGAAGGTAAGAAGTTTTACATTAATAAACCAATTGAATTATAGGTAATGCAGGCATCTAGGTACTTATAAAAGTTGTTGGTTGTTGCACTTTATAACTTGAGTTAAAGCATCTTCGTCTTCTTAGTTTATACTATAGAACAATAATATTGTGGTACCGCACAATACTTTATTAACTGCTGTAAATTAAAATAAAATAACATCAACCCAAATAGGTACCTACCTATGTATTATTATATTTTTCAGGTGCTGTGTGCTCTTAGCTTTTTAGCTACAGGATCATACCAAAAAATTGTGGGCGTGGGCAAGTATTTGGCACAGCGGACTACAAGTCGCTGCATCAGGGAGGTTGTGAACGCCCAATTGGACAACACAATGGCGAGTTTTCCGCAACTCGCTCAGCTACCTGGTGAGTTTTCCGCAAGAACAGAACAGAACAGAACAGACTGGCGATATTCCTGGAGACTAGCAAGGCTGGCGATATTTCCGCAACTCGCACACCTAGCTGGCAATATTTCCGGAACTCGCTCAGCTACCTGGCGAGTTTTCCGCAACTCGCTCAGCTACCTGGCGAGTTTTCCGCAACTCGCTCAGCTGCCTGGCGATATTTCCGCAACTCGCTCAGCTACCTGGCGATGTTTCCGCAACTCGCTCCTCTGCCTGGCGAGTTTTCCCGAATCGCTCAGTTACCTTGCGAGTTTTCCGCAACTCGTTCAGCTACCTTGCAAGTTTTCCGCAACTCGCTCAGCTACCTGGCGAGTTTTCCGCAACTCGCTCAGCTACCTGGCGATATTTCCGCAACTCGCTCAGCTACCTGGCGAGTATTCCGCAACTCGCTCAGCTACCTGACGAGTTTTCCGCAACTCGCTCAGCTAGCTGGCGAGTATTCCGCAACTCGTTCAGCTACCTGGCGAGTTTTCCGAAACTCACTCAGCAACCTGGCGAGATTTCCGCAACTCGCTCAGCTACCTGACGAGTTTTCCGCATCTCGCTCCGCTACCTTGCGAGTTTTCCGCAACTCGCTCAGCTACCTGACGAGATTTCCGCAACCCGCTCGGCTAACTGACGAGTATTCCGCAACTCGCTCAGCTACCTGACGAGTTTTCCGCAACTCGCTCAGCTAGCTGGCGAGTATTCCGCAACTCGTTCAGCTACCTGGCGAGTTTTCCGAAACTCACTCAGCAACCTGGCGAGATTTCCGCAACTCGCTCAGCTACCTGACGAGTTTTCCGCATCTCGCTCCGCTACCTTGCGAGTTTTCCGCAACTCGCTCAGCTACCTGACGAGATTTCCGCAACCCGCTCGGCTAACTGACGAGATTTCCGCAACCCGCTCAACTACCTGACGAGTTTTCCACAACTCGCTCAGCTACAATGCGAGTTTTCCGCAACTCGCTCAGCTACCTGACGAGTTTTCCGCAACTCGCTCAGTTACCTTGCGAGTTTTCCGCAACTCGTTCAGCTACCTTGCAAGTTTTCCGCAACTCGCTCAGCTACCTGGCGAGTTTTCCGCAACTCGCTCAGCTACCTGGCGATATTTCCGCAACTCGCTCAGCTACCTGGCGAGTATTCCGCAACTCGCTCAGCTACCTGGCGAGTTTTCCGCAAGAACAGAACACAACAGACTGGCGATATTCCTGGAGACTAGCAAGGCTGCTTAATGAGTATAACTCGCCCATCAGCCTAGCAATATTTCCGCAACTCGCCCAGATACCTAGCGATATTCCTGGAGACTAGCAAGGCTGCTTAGATACCTTGCGAGTTTTCCGCAACTCGCCCAGCTACCTGGCGAGTTTTCCGCAAGAACAGAGCAGAACAGAACAGAACAGACTGGCGATATTCCTGGAGACTAGCAAGGCTGGCGATATTTCCGCAACCCGCACACCTAGCTGGCAATATTTCCGGAACTCGCTCAGCTACCTGGCGAGTTTTCCGCAACTCGCACAGCTACCTAGCGATATTTCCGCAACTCGCTCAGCAACCTGGCAATATTTCCGCAACTCGCTCAGCTACCTGGCGAGTTTTCCGCAACTCGCCCAGCTACCTGGCGAGTTTTCCGCAAGAACAGAACAGAACAGAACATACTGGCGATATTCCTGGAGACTAGCAAGGCTGCTTAACGAGTATAACTCGCCCATCAACCTGGCAATATTTCCGCAACTCGCCCAGATACCTAGCGATATTCCTAGAGACTAGCAAGGCTGCTTAGATACATGGCGAGTTTTCCGCAACTCGCCCAGCTACCTGGCGATATTCCTAGAGACTAGCAAGGCTGCTTAGATACATGGCAAGTTTTCCGCAACTCGCCCAGCTACCTGGCGAGTTTTCCGCAACTCGCCCAGCTGCCTGGCGAGTATTCCCGAATCGCTCAGTTACCTTGCGAGTTTTCCGCAAGAACAGAACAGAACAGACTGGCGATATTCCTGGAGACTAGCAAGGCTGCGTAACGAGTATAACTCGCCCATCAACCTGGCAATATTTCCGCAACTCGCGCAGATACCTTGCGATATTCCTGGAGACTAGCAAGGCTGCTTAGATACCTGGCGAGTTTTCCGCAACTCGCCCAGCTACCTGGCGAGTATTCCGCAACTCGCCCAGCTACCTGGCGAGTTTTCCATAACTCGCCCAGCTACCTGGCGAGTTTTCCGCAAGAACAGAACAGAACAGACTGGCGATATTCCTGGAGACTAGCAAGGCTGCGTAACGAGTATAACTCGCCCATCAACCTGGCAATATTTCCGCAACTCGCGCAGATACCTTGCGATATTCCTGGAGACTAGCAAGGCTGCTTAGATACCTGGCGAGTTTTCCGCAACTCGCCCAGCTACTTGGCGAGTATTCCGCAACTCGCTCAGCTAATTGGTGAGTATTCCGCTACTTGCTCAGCTACCTGACGAGTTTTCCGCAACTCGCTCAGCTACCTGTCGAGTTTTCCGCAACTCGCTTGGCTACCTGGCGAGTTTTCCGCAACTAGCTCAGCTACCTGGCGAGTTTTCCACAACTCGCTCAGCTACCTGGCGATATTTCCGCAACTCGCTCAGCTACCTGGCGAGTTTTCCGCAACTCGCCCAGCTACCTGGCGAGTTTTCCGCAACTCGCTCAGCTACCTGGCGATATTTCCGCAACTCGCTTAGCTACCTGGCGTGTTTTCCGCAACTCGCTCAGCTACCTGGCGAGTTTTCCACAAATCACTTGGCTACCTGGCGATATTTCCGCAACTCGCCCAGATACCTAGCGATATTCCTGGAGACTAGCAAGGCTGCTTAGATACCTGGCGAGTTTTTCGCAACTCGCCCAGCTACCTGGCGAGTTTTTCGCAACTCGCTTGGCTACCTGGCGATATTTCCGCAACTCGCTTAGCTACCTGGCGTGTTTTCCGCAACTCGCTCAGCTACCTGGCGAGTTTTCCACAAATCACTTGGCTACCTGGCGATATTTCCGCAACTCGCTCAGCTACCTGGCGATATTTCCGCAACTCACTCAGCTACCTGGCGAGTATTCCGCAACTCGCCCAGATACCTAGCGATATTCCTGGAGACTAGCAAGGCTGCTTAGATACCTGGCGAGTTTTCCGCAACTCGCCCAGCTACCTTGCGAGTTTTCCGCAACTCGCTCAGCTACCTGGCGATATTTCCGCAACTCGCTCAGCTACCTTGCAAGTTTTCCGCAATTCGCTCAGCTACCTGGCGAGTTTTCCGCAACTCGCCCAGCTACCTGGCGAGTTTTCCGCAAGTACAGAACAGAACAGAACAGACTGGCGATATTCCTGGATTCAGCAAGGCTGCTTAACGAATGTAACTCGCCCATCAACCTGGCAATATTTCCGCAACTCGCCCAGATACCTAGCGATATTCCTGGAGACTAGCAAGGCTGCTTAGATACCTGGCGAGTTTTCCGCAACTCGCCCAGCTACCTGGCGAGCTTTCCGCAACTCGCCCAGCTACCTGGCGAATTTTCCGCAACTTGCTCGGCTACCTGGCGAGTTTTCCGCAACTTGCCCATCTACATGGCGAGTTTTCCGCAAGAACAGAGCAGAACAGAACAGAACAGACTGGCGATATTCCTGAGACTAGCAAGGCTGGCGATATTTCCGCAACCCGCACACCTAGCTGGCAATATTTCCGGAACTCGCTTAGCTACCTGGCGAGTTTTCCGCAACTCGCACAGCTACCTAGCGATATTTCCGCAACTCGCTCAGCAACCTGGCAATATTTCCGCAACTCGCTCAGCTACCTGGCGAGTTTTCCGCAACTCGCCCAGCTACCTGGCGAGTTTTCCGCAAGAACAGAACAGAACAGAACATACTGGCGATATTCCTGGAGACTAGCAAGGCTGCTTAACGAGTATAACTCGCCCATCAACCTGGCAATATTTCCGCAACTCGCCCAGATACCTAGCGATATTCCTAGAGACTAGCAAGGCTGCTTAGATACATGGCGAGTTTTCCGCAACTCGCCCAGCTACCTGGCGATATTCCTAGAGACTAGCAAGGCTGCTTAGATACATGGCAAGTTTTCCGCAACTCGCCCAGCTACCTGGCGAGTTTTCCGCAACTCGCCCAGCTGCCTGGCGAGTTTTCCCGAATCGCTCAGTTACCTTGCGAGTTTTCCGCAAGAACAGAACAGAACAGACTGGCGATATTCCTGGAGACTAGCAAGGCTGCGTAACGAGTATAACTCGCCCATCAACCTGGCAATATTTCCGCAACTCGCGCAGATACCTTGCGATATTCCTGGAGACTAGCAAGGCTGCTTAGATACCTGGCGAGTTTTCCGCAACTCGCCCAGCTACCTGGCGAGTATTCCGCAACTCGCCCAGCTACCTGGCGAGTTTTCCATAACTCGCCCAGCTACCTGGCGAGTTTTCCGCAAGAACAGAACAGAACAGACTGGCGATATTCCTGGAGACTAGCAAGGCTGCGTAACGAGTATAACTCGCCCATCAACCTGGCAATATTTCCGCAACTCGCGCAGATACCTTGCGATATTCCTGGAGACTAGCAAGGCTGCTTAGATACCTGGCGAGTTTTCCGCAACTCGCCCAGCTACTTGGCGAGTATTCCGCAACTCGCTCAGCTAATTGGTGAGTATTCCGCTACTTGCTCAGCTACCTGACGAGTTTTCCGCAACTCGCTCAGCTACCTGGCGAAATTTCCGCAACTCGCACACCTAGCTGGCGATATTTCCCAACTCACTCAGCTACCTGGCGATATTTCCGCAACTCGTTCAGTTACCTTGCGAGTTTTCCGCAACTCGCTCAGCCACGTGGCGATATTTCCGCAACTCGCTCAGCTACCTGGCGATATTTCCGCAACTCGCTCAGCTACCTGGCGAGTATTCCGCAACTCGTTCAGCTACCTGAAGAGTTTTCCGCAACTCGCTCAGCTAACTGGCGAGTTTTCCGCAACTCGCCCAGCTACCTGGCGAGTTTTCCGCAAGAACAGAACAACAGAACAGACTGGCGATATTCCTGGAGACTAGCAAGGCTGCTTAACGAATGTAACTCGCCCATCTACCTGGCAATATTTCCGCATCTCGCCCAGATACCTGGCGATATTCCTGGAGACTAGCAAGGCTGCTTAACGAGTATAACTCGCCCATCAACCTAGCAATATTTCCGCAACTCGCCCAGATACCTAGCAATATTCCTGGAGACTAGCAAGGCTGCTTAGATACCTTGCGAGTTTTCCGCAACTCGCCCAGCTACCTGGCGAGTTTTCCGCAACTCGCCCAGCAACCTGGCAATATTTCCGCAACTTGCTCAGCTAACTGGCGAGTTTTCCGCAACTCGCCCAGCTACCTGGCGAGTTTTCCGCAAGAACAGAACAGAACAGAACAGACTGGCGATATTCCTGGAGACTAGCAAGGCTGCTTAACGAGTATAACTCACCCATCAACCTGGCAATATTTCCGCAACTCACCCCTAGCTGCTGCTCTTGCGGAAAACTCGCTGGTAGCTGGGCAAGTTGCGGAAAACTCGCAAGGTAGCTGAGCGAGTTGCGGAAAACTTGCCAGGTAGCTGGGCGAGTTGCGGAAAACTCGCCAGGTAGCTGGGCGAGTCGCGGAAAACTCGCCAGTTATCTAAGCAGCCTTGCTAGTCTCCAGGAATATCGCTAGGTATCTGGGCGAGTTGCGGAAATATTGCCAGGTTGATGGGCGAGTTGCGGAAATATTGCCAGATTGCAGAGCGAGTTGCGGAAATATTGCAAGGTAGCTGAGCGAGTTGCGGAAAACTTGCCAGGTAGCTGGGCGAGTTGCGGAAAACTCGCCAGGTAGCTGGGCGAGTTGCGGAAAATTAGCCAGGTAGCTGAGCGAGTTGCGGAAATCTTGCCAGGTAGCTGGGCGAGTTGCGGAAAACTCGCCAGGTAGCTGGGCGAGTCGCGGAAAACTCGCCAGGTATCTAAGCAGCCTTGCTAGTCTCCAGGAATATCGCTAGGTATCTGGGCGAGTTGCGGAAATATTGCCAGGTTGATGGGCGAGTTGCGGAAATATTGCCAGATTGCAGAGCGAGTTGCGGAAATATTGCAAGGTAGCTGAGCGAGTTGCGGAAATATCGCCAGGTAGCTGAGTGAGTTGCGGAAATATCGCCAGCTAGGTGTGCGAGTTGCGGAAAACTGCCTTACTCGCCCAGCTAACTGGCGATATTTCCGCAACTCCCTCAGCTACCTGGCGAGTTTTCCGCAACTCGCCCAGCTACCTGGCAAGTTTTCCGCAAGAACAGAACAGAACAGAACACACTGGCAATATTCCTGTAGACTAGCAAGGCTGCTTAACGAGTATAACTCGCCCATCAACCTGGCAATATTTCCGCAACTCGCCCAGATACCTAGCGATATTCCTGGAGACTAGCAAGGCTGCTTAGATACCTGGCGAGTTTTTCGCAACTCGCCCAGCTACCTGGCGAGTTTTCCGCAACTCGCCCAGCTACCTGGCGAGTTTTTCGCAACTCGCTTGGCTACCTGGCGATATTTCCGCAACTCGCTTAGCTAACTGGCGATATTTCCGCAACTCACTCAGCTACCTGGCGAGTAATCCGCAACTCGCCCAGATACCTAGCGATATTCCTGGAGACTAGCAAGGCTGCTTAGATACCTGGCGAGTTTTTCGCAACTCGCCCAGCTACCTGGCGAGTTTTCCGCAACTCGCCCAGCTATCTGGCGAGTTTTTCGCAACTCGCTTGGCTACCTGGCGATATTTCCGCAACTCGCTTAGCTACCTGGCGTGTTTTCCGCAACTCGCTCAGCTATGTGGCGAGTTTTCCACAACTCACTTGTCTACCTGGCGATATTTCCGCAACTCGCTCAGCTAACTGGCGATATTTCCGCAACTCACTCAGCTACCTGGCGAGTAATCCGCAACTCGCCCAGATACCTAGCGATATTCCTGGAGACTAGCAAGGCTGCTTAGATACCTGGCGAGTTTTCCGCAACTCGCCCAGCTACCTTGCGAGTTTTCCGCAACTCGCTCAGCTACCTGGCGATATTTCCGCAACTCGCTCAGCTACCTTGCAAGTTTTCCGCAATTCGATCAGCTACCTGGCGAGTTTTCCGCAACTCGCCCAGCTACCTGGCGAGTTTTCCGCAACTTGCTCGGCGATATTCCTGGATACAGCAAGGCTGCTTAACGAATGTAACTCGCCCATCAACCTGGCAATATTTCCGCAACTCGCCCAGATACCTAGCGATATTCCTGGAGACTAGCAAGGCTGCTTAGATACCTGGCGAGTTTTCCGCAACTCGTCCAGCTACCTGGCGAGCTTTCCGCAACTCGCCCAGCTACCTGGCGAATTTTCCGCAACTTGCTCGGCTACCTGGCGAGTTTTCCGCAACTTGCCCATCTACATGGCGAGTTTTCCGCATCTCGCACAGCTACCTGGCGAGTATTCCGCAACTCGCTCAGCTACCTGACGAATTTTCCGCAACTTGCTCGGCTACCTGGCGAGTTTTCCGCAACTTGCCCATCTACATGGCGAGTTTTCCGCATCTCGCACAGCTACCTGGCGAGTATTCCGCAACTCGCTCAGCTACCTGACGAGTTTTCCGCAACTCACTCAGCTACCTGGCGAGTTTTCCGCAAGAACAGAATAGAACAGAACAGACTGGTGATATTCCTGGAGACAAGCAAGGCTGCTTAACGAGTATAACTCGCCCATCAACCTGGCAATATTTCCGCAACTCACCCCTAGCTGCTGCTGAGCGAGTTGCGGATTACTCGCCAGGTAGCTGAGCGAGTTGCGGAAATATCGCCAACTAGCTGAACGAGTTGCGGAAATATCGCCAGGTGGCTGAGCGAGTTGCGGAAAACTCGCAAGGTAGCTGAACGAGTTGCGGAAAACTCGCAAGGTAACTGAGCGAATTGCGGAAAACTCGCAAGGTAGCTGAGCGAGTTGCGGAAAACACGTCAGGTAGCTGAACGAGTTGCGGAAAACTCGCAAGGTAACTGAGCGAATTGCGGAAAACTCGCAAAGTAGCTGAGCGAGTTGCGGAAAACTCGTCAGGTAGCTGAGCGAGTTGCGGAATACTCGCCAGGTAGCTGGGCGAGTTGCGGAAATATCGCCAGGTAGCTGAGCGAGTTGCGGAAATATCGCCAGGTAGCTGAGCGAGTTGCGGAAAACTCACCAGGTAGCTGGGCGAGTTGCGGAAAACTCGCCAGGTAGCTGAGCGAGTTGCGGAAATATCGCCAGGTAGCTGAGCGAGTTGTGGAAAACTCGCCAGGTAGCTGAGCTAGTTGCGGAAAACTCGCCAGGTAGCCAAGCGAGTTGCGGAAAACTCGACAGGTAGCTGAGCGAGTTGCGGAATACTCGCCAGGTAGCTGAGCGAGTTGCGGAAAACACGCCAGGTAGCTAAGCGAGTTGCGGAAATATCGCCAGGTAGCCAAGCGAGTTGCGGAAAACTCGCCATGTAGCTGGGCGAGTTGCGGAAAATTCGCCAGGTAGCTGAGCGAGTTCCGGAAATATTGCCAGCTAGCTGGGCGAGTTGCGGAAAACTCGCAAGGTAGCTGGGCGAGTTGCGGAAAATTAGCCAGGTAGCTGAGCGAGTTGCGGAAAACTTGCCAGGTAGCTGGGCGAGTTGCGAAAAACTCGCCAGGTAGCTGGGCGAGTCGCGGAAAACTCGCCAGGTATCTAAGCAGCCTTGCTAGTCCCCAGGAATATCGCTAGGTATCTGGGCGAGTTGCGGAAATATTGCCAGGTTGATGGGCGAGTTATACTCGTTAAGCAGCCTTGCTAGTCTACAGGAATATCGCCAGTCTGTTCTGTTCTGTTCTTGCGGAAAACTCGCCAGGTAGCTGGGCGAGTTGCGGAAAACTCGCCAGGTAGCTGAGCGAGTTGCGGAAATATTGCCAGATTGCTGAGCGAGTTGCGGAAATATTGCAAGGTAGCTGAGCGAGTTGCGGAAATATCACCAGGTAGCTGAGTGAGTTCGGAAATATCGCCAGCTAGGTGTGCGAGTTGCGGAAAACTCGCCAGGTAGCTGAGCGAGTTGCGGAAAACTCGTCAGGTAGCTGAGCGAGTTGCGGAATACTCGCCAGGTAGCTGGGCGAGTTGCGGAAAACTCGCCAGGTATCTAAGCAGCCTTGCTAGTCTCCAGGAATATCGCTAGGTATCTGCGCGAGTTGCGGAAATATTGCCAGGTTGATGGGCGAGTTATACTCGTTACGCAGCCTTGCTAGTCTCCAGGAATATCGCCAGTCTGTTCTGTTCTGTTCTGTTCTTGCGGAAAACTCGCCAGGTAGCTGGGCGAGTTGCGGAAATATCGCCAGGTAGCTGAGCGAGTTGAGGAAACATCGCCAGGTAGCTGAGCGAGTTGCGGAAATATCGCCAGTTAGCTGGGCGAGTAAGGCTGAGACTAGCAAGGCTGCTTAGATACCTGGCGATATTTCCGCAACTCGCTCAGCTACCTTGCAATATTTCCGCAACTCGCTCAGAAATCTGGCAATATTTCCGCAACTCGCTCAGCTACCTGACGAGTTTTCCGCAACTCGCTCAGCAATCTGGCAATATTTCCACAACTCGCTCAGCTACCTGACGAGTTTTCCGCAACTCGCTCAGCTACCTGGCGAGTTTTCCGCAAGAACAGAACAGACTGGCGATATTCCTGGAGACTAGCAAGGCTGCTTAACGAGTATAACTCGCCCATCAACCTGGCGAGTTTTCCGCAACTCGCTCAGCAATCACGCGATTTTTCCACAACTCGCCCAGCTACCTGGCGAGTTTTCCGCAACTCGCCCAGCTACCTGGCGAGTTTTCCGCAACTCGCACACCTAGCTGGCGATATTTCCGCAACTCACTCAGCTACCTGGCGATATTTCCGCAACTCGCTCAGCTACCTGGCGAGTTTTCCGCAACTCGCCCAGCTACCTGGCGAGTTTTCCGCAACTCGCTTGGCAACCTGGCGATATTTCCGCAACTCGCTCAGCTACCTGACGAGTTTTCCGCAACTCGCCCAGCTACCTGGCGAGTTTTCCGCAACTCGCTTGGCAACCTGGCGATATTTCCGCAACTCGCTCAGCTACCTGACGAGTTTACAATTTGCACCCAGAGCGAGTGTGTTGGACACTGATATTTTGTTGATATTATTCTCAGGATGTCATTGCTGCTGCCCCGTACTCTGCCTAACAGGGATGACACCCGCTTGCGTAAAAATCATCCGTACGTGCTTCGGCAAACATCGCGGACGCACTGCAGAACCGTGGCAACCGCAACAACATCCTGAAGACGTTATTGTATTGTACCCGCAGAGCGCTATATGTCTTCTGCGTTTAATTAACCCACAGGCTGCTCGTGTAAAACGACTGGCAATATGCTTTAAAAAGCGCTATCTTAGCCTCAGCCGAACAACGAGCAAACCTGCGAGGCAACATATTACCACAAACAGCCAGCGCTCTGCGTTCACGTTCAATATCCTCATTATCCTTCAAGTCCTCATTGATAATATGCCCCAAATATTTAAATTTCTTCACTCTTTTTAGAGGAGAGCCATTAAGAAAGACAGGTGGAAGTTCATATTGTGTTTTATCACCCAGGCCGAAAAACATACACTCGCTCTTGGCGACATTATATTTCAGACCATGACACTCGGCATATCGCTCGCATACTTTTAATAGCTTGCGAAGGGCCCCTATTGACGGGCTCAGCAGCACCATGTCATCTGCATAACTTAAATTATTGACCGCAACCCCGTCAATGTGGCAGCCCACATGCATACTGCTGAGCTCGGCAATCAGGTTGTCCATATATACATTGTATAGTGTAGGTGAGGAGATCCCCCCTTGCCTCACGCCACACTCCAGCTTATACTCTTCAGAAAGACAACCCGCCCAATTTACTACATTTAATTGGTTGTCATACCAATATTTGAATATGTCAACCAAATCAGTAGGTATATGCAGTTTACGAAGCTTCTCCCACAGGACCTCATAGGAAACCAGATCAAACGCTTTGGATAGATCCAAATAGCAGGCGTAAACAGGATTACTTCGATCCAAATAATACCTGACCGTGTGCTTCATACAGAGAATTGCACTTTCGGTGGAAAGGCCTGGTTGAAACCCAAATTGCGCGTGATGAAGGTTCAGGTTCTTTCTTAAATACTTATCTAGGAGTTAACACTCTGGGTAAATGACAGCCCGCGTGCCGCAAATGCTCAATATTAAGACCGTCATATCCCGGCGATTTACCTCGTGCCATGGTATTAACGACACTCTTAACATCTTTGGATATTATCTGTATACTACAAGCATATTGATGGGGACCGGATTGCTTTGAATCAGGAGACACACGAGGGCTTACTTTAAAATGTGTTTTAAATAAATTAGCAATTTTAATGGGATCCCTCTCAGAATTTATACATTCAGCACGACTCTGTTTTAAGTTAAGTTTATTAGTACACTGCCAAAACTTTTTGAAGTCATTATTAGTACAATGAGTAGCCAAAATGTTCATTTTACACCACTTAAGTCGAGATTTAAATATTTTTCTACTATTGAACATATCATCATAAATGCTTCCTGTTGAGGGTTTCCCATGCCAGACCCAATTTTTGAATTTATTTCTAGCCTCTACATGAGCCTCCCTTACATGCTTATTCCAACCAGATATCGTTTTTTTTATGTTTATATGGACTATGAGAAACAATGTCATAACTTTCTATACTCGCCTCACGTAGCGTTTTTATAATATTGTCATACATTTTGTCAAGACTTCTAAGATGTTCTATATTATTACAATATTTGTCTGCGCAAATTTGAAATTCACGTGGAAAATCGATCAATTTAAGACTATTATTACAGACTTCAAGATATCGCCTACTTTGTTCAGACGTCCTATTGCCCCAAACTATTTTGTTGAGTACACACTTCGAAGTCGTCTTTTTATGCCTTACAACATTATAATTACACTCTATTTGGACCGGAAAATGATCGGACCAGAAAACGTTATAATGTATTTTTACGTTAGTTATAATTTTATAACCCATTTCAGTACTAACACAATGATCAAGCCACCGACAAGAACCATGAACATCATTTATAAAAATATAGTCACCTGCATTAAGGCCTAGGCGTTCCGTGTCGGCACATGTCCATCTTTGCTCACCACAAAAATTCCTTAGCTCACTAAAGAAAAGACCACCCGGGTGGGCATTAAAATCACCGAGCACGAACACTGACTCCACGCCACTACTGTCAACTACTGCACATATTTCGCTCAAGCATTCCGTGAACTCGTTATCGAGTTCACGGAAATCTTATGATTGTCACTGGACTCGACAGGCATATATATACAGAAAATTAATACCGCGCATTCATTGTTCACCACTACTTTACATGCCGCCAACCGATCACTATTACAGTCCACGGGAGCTACGGACATAAAAGCACTTTTCCTCCACAGAATAGCCAATCCTCCATAAGGTCTTCCTTTCAGACAACCAGCTGACGTATCAACCGAAGATTTGCCAAAAT
This sequence comes from Tholera decimalis, assembly GCA_943138885.2. Lineage (NCBI taxonomy): Eukaryota > Metazoa > Arthropoda > Insecta > Lepidoptera > Noctuidae > Tholera > Tholera decimalis. The sequence continues at coordinate 11,124,915 of OW964576.2, forward strand.
ACGCATAATCCTCACTTATTGTTCCCAGCAGTGGGATATCATGTGGGAGTAACCACGTCTCCTGCAATGTTATTATATCTGCCTTGCCACAAAAAGATCTCACACCTTCTATCGACCGCTTAAGGCCTTTACAATTAAATGTCACGATTTTACTACGTTGTGTGTCATCCATTTGATTTATTTATTATTGTTGGATATCGTATCAGGGCGCTTATCCGCAGTTCGGTACTGATAGTGTACAAACCGACGAAAAACTATCCCTTTCGGCCACAAGGATTCATTTAAGAACATATGTACAAAAATTTTATAAGCGTTATATTTATTTTCATTCTTGATAGATAACTTTGTAAGTGTAACTTTTTCTCCAGTTTTCTTTAGAATATAATTGGTGATATCATCTATGGAAGTGTCTTTGTGAACATTCGTTATGTATATCGGTAATCTTTTCTCTGCCGCTTTGAAATTTTATTCAGTATCTTTTGATGCATTACCAACTTTTCCACTAAAGTAATTTGTCCTTTTAGGCCGCTGAACCAAAGTCCACTCATTACTATCATCCGCTTTGGTAGACTGCCTTACACTATTTTGACGCAAAACGTCGGCCATCGTTATTCCTCTATTTGGGGACTCTGTAATACAGTCATTACTAAGTAGTTGCGATGCGAGCGGCGCTGACTCATCGGCCCGGCTCAGCTGTTTTGTATCGGTTACCAGTTCGCTTTGCTTTTGAACACATGAGTTATGTCCTTTTATGTCGACACAATCCTTTTGTTTACAAATAACATCGCTGACTGCATATGTTTTAGATCCTTATCAAATATTAGTCCTACGGGTCCACTGTCGAGTTCACACCCGGAAATATCAATATTCCGATACCCTCCTCATTTTTTATTGACGTTGTAATCGAAGTTGTTAACGATTGATGCTTGTTTGATGTTATCAAGGTCCAAACGCAACTGATTTAATTGGTCCACCGTAGCACAATCACTTTTAAGTGTTTTTATTTCATTTTGCATCAAAATAATGTCTTTGAGCAATCTTGTGGCGTCGATATGATCGAACGTAACGGGGGGTAAACGGTGCAATTCTCTCGCCACAAAAATTGGAATTTTCTCAGGATCCACTCGTTTTAAAGTACTTATTATATCTTCAAGGTTACGTTGATTCTTGCCGTCCCCTTTTCGTGTAGTTTTCTTAATTGCCGATATCGAGTCAAACAGCAAATTTTTGGCCGCATCGATTTCTTTCTCCAGGAAGGACGTTGCACATAGACGTATAATACTTTCTTCATCCATCACGTCCATTTTTGATTGAATGAACGCTAAAACTTCGTTAATCACTATATTACAGTGAACACATTTAACAGTATTTGACGACATTGTCAATCACTACACAAACAATAGCTGAGGGCGCGCGCGTACATCAAGCCGTTACGTGGCAGACTGTTTTGTATATATATTAAAGTACATTTTTTATTTTTGTATATGTATACTGTTTTCTTTAGGAAAAAACTAAATAAAATGTGTACATTTTAGCGATTTTTAGAGCAGGGCCGATTTTTGTTAGTGGTTTTCTGGTGATTTTACAAGTTGTATCTGGTGGAGAGCAGGTTGAACTGTTGGCAACACTGTAATACATACTCTTAGGCGGGCATACTGAAGGAATTGTATCCATGGTTATGAATAAATAAAAAAAAATACTCTGCTCTTAGGCATTTATTTTGTGCTGGAGGCATTATTGCAGGTCGAATAAATTATAAAATGCATTTCTTACGCTTATTGTGGGCTGCACACAATGAGAACACCTGGGAGAGGCGCCAAAAGCGATTCAGACAGCGACAGCAAATGGAAACAATTGAGGATGTGCCAGAATTGTTGTTTATTCAACATTTCAGGCTTAATAAAAAAACATTTAGGAAGTTATGCAACGACCTAAAACGTCATGCTGGATTAAAAAGTTCCCCTGAAATTCCCCTGGAAATGACAGTAAGAAGTTTTACATTAATAAACCAATTTAATTATAGGTAATGCAGGCATCTAGGTACTTATAAAAGTTGTTAGTTGTTGCACTTTATAACTTGAGTTAAAGCATCTTCGTCTTCTTAGTTTATACTATAGAACAATAATATTGTGGTACCGCACAATACTTTATTAACTGCTGTAAATTAAAATAAAATCACATCAACCCAAATAGGTACCTACCTATGTATTATTATATTTTTCAGGTGCTGTGTGCTCTTAGCTTTTTAGCTACAGGATCATACCAAAAAATTGTGGGCGTGGGCAAGTATTTGGCACAGCGGGAGCGGAGGTTGTGAACGCCCAATTGGACAACACAATGGCGAGTTTTCCGCAACTCGCCCAGCTACCTGGCGAGTTTTCCGCAACTCGCTCAGCTACCTGGCAAGTATTCCGCAACTCGCTCAGCTACCTGACGAGTTTTCCGCAACTCGCTCAGCTACCTGGCGAGTATTCCGCAACTCACTCAGCTACCTGGCGAGATTTCCGCAACTCGGTCAGCTACCTGACGAGTTTTCCGCAACTCGCCCAGCTACCTGGCGAGTTTACCGCAAGAACAGAACAGAACAGAACACAACAGACTGGTGATATATATCTGGAGACTAGCAAGGCTGCTTAACGAGTATTCCGCAACTCGCTCAGCTACCTGGCGAGTTTTCCGCAACTCGCACACCTAGCTGGCGATATTTCCGCAACTCGCTCAGCTACCTGGCGATATTTCAGCAACTCGCTCGGCTTCCTGGCGATATTTCCGCAACACGCTCAGCTACCTGGCGAGTTTTCCGAACCTCGCCCAGCTACCTGGCGAGTTTTCCGCAACTCGCTCAGCTACCTGGAAAGTTTTCCGCAACTCGCTCAGTTACCTGGCGAGTTTTCCGCAAGAACATAACAGAACAGAACAGAACTCGCCCAGCAACCTGGCGATTTTTCCCAACTCACCGAGCTACCTGGCGAGTTTTCCGCGAGAACAGAACAGAACAGAAATGAACAGACTGGCGATATTCCTGGAGACTAGCAGGCTGCTTAACGAGTATAACTCGCCCAGCAACCTGGCAATATTTCCGCAACTCGTCCAGATACCTAGCGATATTCCTGGAGACTAGCAAGGCTGCTTAGATACCTGGCGAGATTTCCGCAACTCGCCCAGCTACCTGGCGAGTATTTCGGAACTCGCACAGCTAACATAACATAACTCTTTTTAGTCGGTCGTTTTTTTTTTTCAGAACAGAACAGAACAGACTGGCGATATTCCTGGAGACTAGCAAGGCTGGCGAGATTCCTACAACTCGCCCAGCTACCTGGCGAGTTTTCCGCAACTTGCTCAGCTACCTGGCGATATTTCCGCAACTCGCCCAACTACCTTCTAATATTTTCGAATATTCTGCCGGACAATGTACAATATGTATTGTTCTCATACCGAGTTTTTGAATATGTACCCCCATTAAAGCAATGTTTCCGTTGCTTTAAATTTAACAGAACAGAACAGAACAGAACAGAACTCGCCCAGCAACCTGGCGATTTTTCCGCAACTCGCCCAGCTACCTAGCGATATTCCTGGAGACTAGCAAGGCTGCTTAGATACCTGGCGAGTTTTCCGCAAATCGCCCAGCTACCTGGCAAGTTTTTCGGAACTCGCACAGCTAACATAACATAACATAACTCTATTTAGTCGGTTGTTTTTATTTTTCAGAACACAACAGAACAGAACAGAACAGACTGGCGATATTCCCGGAGACTAGCAAAGCTGCTTAACGAGTATTCCGCAACTCGCCCAGACACCTCGCGATTTTCCACAACTCGCACACCTACCTGGCGAGTTTTCCGCAACTCGCTCAGCTACCTGGCGAATTTTCCGCAACTCGCTCAGCTACCTGGCGAGTATTCCGCAACTCGCTCAGCTGCCTGGCGAGTATTCCGCAACTCGCTCAGCTACCTGACGAGTTCTCAGCAACTCGCTCAGCTACCTGGCGAGTTTTCCGCAACTCGCTCAGCTACCTGGCGAGTTTTCCGCAACTCGCACACCTAGCTAGCGATATTTCCGCAACTCGCACACATAGCTGGCGATATTTCCGCTATTCGCTTAGCTACCTGGTGATATATCCGCAACTCGCTCAGCTACCTGGCGAGTTTTCCGCAACTCGCTCTGCTACCTGGCGAGTTTTCCGCAACTCGCCCAGCTACCTGGCGAGTTTTCCGCAACTCGCTCAGCTACCTGGCAAGTATTCCGCAACTCGCTCAGCTACCTGACGAGTTTTCCGCAACTCGCTCAGCTACCTGGCGAGTATTCCGCAACTCACTCAGCTACCTGGCGAGATTTCCGCAACTCGGTCAGCTACCTGACGAGTTTTCCGCAACTCGCCCAGCTACCTGGCGAGTTTTCCGCAACTCGCCCAGCTACCTGGCGAGTTTACCGCAAGAACAGAACAGAACAGAACACAACAGACTGGTGATATATATCTGGAGACTAGCAAGGCTGCTTAACGAGTATTCCGCAACTCGCTCAGCTACCTGGCGAGTTTTCCGCAACTCGCACACCTAGCTGGCGATATTTCCGCAACTCGCTCAGCTACCTGGCGATATTTCAGCAACTCGCTCGGCTTCCTGGCGATATTTCCGCAACACGCTCAGCTACCTGGCGAGTTTTCCGAACCTCGCCCAGCTACCTGGCGAGTTTTCCGCAACTCGCTCAGCTACCTGGAAAGTTTTCCGCAACTCGCTCAGTTACCTGGCGAGTTTTCCGCAAGAACATAACAGAACAGAACAGAACTCGCCCAGCAACCTGGCGATTTTTCCCAACTCACCGAGCTACCTGGCGAGTTTTCCGCGAGAACAGAACAGAACAGAAATGAACAGACTGGCGATATTCCTGGAGACTAGCAGGCTGCTTAACGAGTATAACTCGCCCAGCAACCTGGCAATATTTCCGCAACTCGTCCAGATACCTAGCGATATTCCTGGAGACTAGCAAGGCTGCTTAGATACCTGGCGAGATTTCCGCAACTCGCCCAGCTACCTGGCGAGTATTTCGGAACTCGCACAGCTAACATAACATAACTCTTTTTAGTCGGTCGTTTTTTTTTTTCAGAACAGAACAGAACAGACTGGCGATATTCCTGGAGACTAGCAAGGCTGGCGAGATTCCTACAACTCGCCCAGCTACCTGGCGAGTTTTCCGCAACTTGCTCAGCTACCTGGCGATATTTCCGCAACTCGCCCAACTACCTTCTAATATTTTCGAATATTCTGCCGGACAATGTACAATATGTATTGTTCTCATACCGAGTTTTTGAATATGTACCCCCATTAAAGCAATGTTTCCGTTGCTTTAAATTTAACAGAACAGAACAGAACAGAACAGAACTCGCCCAGCAACCTGGCGATTTTTCCGCAACTCGCCCAGCTACCTAGCGATATTCCTGGAGACTAGCAAGGCTGCTTAGATACCTGGCGAGTTTTCCGCAAATCGCCCAGCTACCTGGCAAGTTTTTCGGAACTCGCACAGCTAACATAACATAACATAACTCTATTTAGTCGGTTGTTTTTATTTTTCAGAACACAACAGAACAGAACAGAACAGACTGGCGATATTCCCGGAGACTAGCAAAGCTGCTTAACGAGTATTCCGCAACTCGCCCAGACACCTCGCGATTTTCCACAACTCGCACACCTACCTGGCGAGTTTTCCGCAACTCGCTCAGCTACCTGGCGAATTTTCCGCAACTCGCTCAGCTACCTGGCGAGTATTCCGCAACTCGCTCAGCTGCCTGGCGAGTATTCCGCAACTCGCTCAGCTACCTGACGAGTTCTCAGCAACTCGCTCAGCTACCTGGCGAGTTTTCCGCAACTCGCTCAGCTACCTGGCGAGTTTTCCGCAACTCGCACACCTAGCTAGCGATATTTCCGCAACTCGCACACATAGCTGGCGATATTTCCGCTATTCGCTTAGCTACCTGGTGATATATCCGCAACTCGCTCAGCTACCTGGCGAGTTTTCCGCAACTCGCTCTGCTACCTGGCGAGTTTTCCGCAACTTGCTCAGCTACCTGGCGAGTTTTCCGCAACTCGCTAAGCCACCTGGCGAGTATTCCGCAACTCGCTCAGCTACCTGGCGAGTATTCCGCAACTCGCTTAGCTACCTGACGAGTTTTCCGCAACGCGCTCAGCTACCTGGCGAGTTTTCCGCAACTCGCTCAGCTACTTGGTGAGTTTTCCGCAACTCGCATACCAAGCTAGCGATATTTCCGCAACTCTCACACCTAGCTGGCAATATTTCCTCAATTCGCTTAGCTACCTGGCGAGTTTTCCGCAACTCGCCCAGCTACCTGGCGGGTTTTCCGCAACTTGCCCAGCTACCTGGCGAGTTCTCCGCAACTCGCTCAGCTACCTGGCGAGTTTTCCGCAACTCGCTCAGCAAAGATAATATAACATACCTAATTCATTTTAGGAGGTCGTTTTTTTTTTCAAAACAGAACAGAACAGAACAGAACTGAAAGGAACAGAACAGACCAGAAACGCTTCTTGGCACTCGCCAAGAAGCGTTTCTGGTCTGTTACTCAACCGCAACTCATTAAAATAACTACTCATTCCGCAACTCGCACAGCCACCTGGTGATATTTTCGCAACTCGCTCAGCTACCTGACGAGTTTTCCGCAACTCGCACAGCTAACTGGGTGAGTTTTGCGCAACTCGCTCAGCTACCTGGCGAGTTTTCCGCAACTCGCTCAGCTACTTGGCGAGTTTTCCGCAACTCGCTCAGCTACCTGGCGAGTTTTCCGCAACTCGCCCAGCTACCTGGCGGGTTTTCCGCAACTCACCCAGCTACCTGGCGAGTTTTCCGCAACTCGCTCAGCTAATTGGGTGAGTTTTGCGCAACTCGCTCAGCTACCTGGCGAGTTTTCCGCAACTCGCTCAGCTACCTGGCGGGTTTTCCGCAACTCGCCCAGCTATCTGGCGAGATTTCCGCAACTCGCTCAGCTAACATAACATAACTCTTTTTAGTCGGTCGTTTTTTTTTTTACAGAACAGAACAGAACAAAACAGAACAGAACAGGACAGAAAGGAACAGAACAGACCAAAAACGCTTCTTGGCGAGTATTCCGAAACTCGCACAGCCACCTGGTGATATTTTCGCTACTCCCCCAGCTACCTGACGAGTTTTCCGCAACTCGCACAGCTAACATAACATAACATAACTCTTTTTAGTCGGTCGTTTTTTTTTTCAGAACAGAACAGAACAGGCTGGCGATATTCCTGGAGACTAGCAAGGCTGGCGAGATTCCTACAACTAATAAATAATAAATAAATAATAATTTATTGAACATAAAAATATTACATCTTTCAAGTGAAGCCCCTGACTCCTGTGCTAGGCGAACCTGTGTTACAGGAATCAGTGTCCTAACTATACATGAATACACATTTTAATTTTTATGTTATAAATTTCAAACAAAAAGTAACATTAGAAGGTATAGAGAATAACTGAAAGAAAAGCGAAACGTGTATGCGTGTGTAATTTTGAGTGTATGTGCGTAATTGGGAGTGTGTATGTGTATGTGTGTGTGTGTGTGTGTATGTGTGTCTGAACGCGTGTGCTTTAATATGAGTCAGTGTTTTGAATAGCTTAATTTACTGTACTGACGAAATTAATTTTTCAGTGTCGTCATAGCTTAAAGACTGAAGCCATGGTTTCAAAATTTGTTTGACCTTATGTAACGTATTCTTATAAATTGGAATCGTTTTATTTGCTCTATTGTAGATCCTAGAACTTAATGCCCAAAAGTGTCTAGACGCAAGTTTAGTGCGACATTTGGGAACTTGACAGACGGGAAACCCAGTGCGTTTGCTTATTAAATCTGGGCTTACGGGTAACAACCTGTGTCTACGAAGTGTGATACGGAGGATATATAATTGCCGAACTGTAAGTACTTGAGCTTCCGAGTATAGCAGTCCAGTGGGATATATTCGTTTTTTGAACGACATAACTTTAAGTACTGCCCGTTGTGCGCGTTCCGCTCTTAGTATAACAGTTTTAAACGTCCCTCCCCATACTGGAATACAGTACGTAATTATAGATTCACATAAGGAGCGGTATACCATTGTTGCTGTCTCCTTGTCCGCAGAATATCGCAGCTCTTTAAACAAATAAATAAGCTTACGAAGCCTAGAGCATAAAGCATCTATATGTGGTCCCCAGTCAAGTCTTTCATCAATATGGACTCCTAAATATTTAATATGTGGTACCAAAGTGAGACTTATACATTTACATTGAGTAGAATCTGTGCAGATATGTGGGATTATATCTTTTGTAGATGGAGGCTTTGGGCAGTTTTGAGGAGAGAACTGTATGACCTTAGTTTTGGCAATATTCAGTGTTAACATGTTGTCGCTAAGCCAGTCCATTACAGTACGCAATGAGGATTCTACTCTATCACTCGCCTTGGACCAGTCTCTGTCATAAATAAGGAGTGCCGTATCATCAGCGTAAGTAAATATATCACAACAGTAGACCGGTACTTGGCAGAGGTCATTAATGTAAATTTGAAAGAGGGTAGGCCCTAATATACTGCATTGTGGTATACCATAGCAAACCGGCTCCTCTGTACTAACAAGGTTATCAATTTTAACGCACTGGCTGCGGCCACTTAGGTAACTTTTAAAAATATCCAAAGCCAAACCACGTATTCCCATGTGCTCCATTTTGGCCACCAGTCTAGGGATTGAAACGGTATCGAAGGCTTTAGTGATGTCTAAAAATATTCCGTAGCACTTAAATCGATTGTCCAGTTTATCCACCAAGCTGTTAACAAAGTCTGACACCGCATCTTCAGTTGAGATACCAGATCGAAAACCGTATTGTTTTGGAGATATCGTTTTATTTTTATCAAGGAATTTAGTCAGGGAAGTATTAAGAATGCGTTCTAGGATTTTGAATAATGCGCTGAGAACAGATATTGGTCGATAATTAGATACATTGTCTCTTGCCCCAGCCTTGTATATAGGATGTACTACTGCACGCTTAAAAGCTTTAGGAAAAGTCCCCGAATTTATAGCACTATTACATATGTGAGCTATTACAGGAGCGAGGGAACTACTGGATTGGCGAAGTATTTTGGCAGGTATGTTGTCCCAGCCAGCCGCACATTCACTACGCAAATTATGAATTATGCTTATCACCTGTTCTTCATCTACTAAGGGAATTGCTAATGAGCTCAGTGGCGAAGGGGAAGAGGTAGACGTGTTGATGAGACTGTTAGACTTGAATTTTGTTGCAAGATCTTTTCCGATATTGACAAAGAATTTGTTAATATTATTAATGGAATCGGCTGGATCCACTTTCAATTTTAATAGTACACTGGGTGTTTGCTTAACTCGGTAACTATTAGTGATATTTTTTATTACTTTCCACGTGGCCTTAGGGTTATCTTTTGCCTTCACTAATTCTGTCTTTTCATATGCCCTTTTTAGTTTTCTAAGTAAAGCATTGCAGAAGTTACGGTATCGATTATAGGAAACTTTTAAAATTAAATTGTCTGGTTGTAACTTGACTTTTCGATGCATCTCATCGCGATGTCTTAGACAACGGACTAGACCAACAGTCATCCAAGGTTTCAAAACTGTTCTTCTGTTTGATGTATATACTGTTTTACAGTGCTTAGACAGAACTTCTTGCACGTTAGTAATCAGAAGATCAGTTGCAAGATCCGGATCTTGAATACATAGGACATCGGTATAATCGAGGTTATCAATTTCATTCTTTATGAGTTCGTAATCATATCGTAATGAGGTTCTTTTTAATGGAGATTTGTTGTCTTTCGAATCTATGAAAAGGGCAACGGGAAGATGGTCTGTTACGTGGGAATCTAGTACGATGATTTTTGCGGGCAATCGGGTTCTTAATAGAACATGGTCAAGACAGTTATCTATTCTAGTGGGAAATGTATGTGCGGGTAATAAGCCGAGGGTCGCAGTAGTGGTCAAATAATCATTAGAATGTCGATCCGAGCTACCAGGCTTAATATCGATATTAATATCACCTATTAACGCTATACTGCAGTAGGATTTGACAGATGTTACTATTTCACATAAACTCGAATAGAAATTTGTAGCATCGCGATAAGATGGCGATCGATAAACCGCAATAATAGCTGTATTATTGTAGCAACACACAAGACAGTTGGCATCACGTATCAAAGGTTCATGTATGAGACAGTTCAGGGTATTTTTGGCATATATTACAACACCGTCATTTTTAATGGGGTTATTTATTGTATGATAGGATGTATATCCTTGTAAGTAGGGTAGTTGCCCCGTAAGTTGTAGCCAGCACTCGGTAAGAACTATAATATCAAATTCGATTTTTGTAACTGAAAGCATGGTGATAAATTGATCTAGATTCTTTTTAATGCTCCTTATGTTTATATGTATTATGCCTAGACTTTGATTGTTATGTTGAGCAAAGATCTGACAATCTTCTGGAGTACATATAAAAGAGTCTGCAACTGAGACATTATCTATGTCAAGAGATATTTCATTAATATTCGTCATTTTTAATTGTATGTATATATCTGATAATCATGTCACAGTCCAATTTAAGAATAGAATATAATATTATTATCCATTTTATCATAGTTATTTTCCAATTACTAAGGTCATACAAACGAAAAGCATAGAATAAATGAGCGAACATTTTAGATGTTTTGATTGTGCAGTAATAAGACCGCATACGAAATATATTAGGATGTAAGTATTTTGTTTTATATATTTTTAGATACATTAATATATATATGTGTGTACTACGTGGAATGTATGTATGGTAATATGATACGTCCAAGGAAAAGTGGTGTATGTGTGTATTGTACGAATGGATTGTGAGTATGTTACTTGTAAATGATTTTGATATAGTAAAAAAGAATCTATCTAATAAAAATGTACATATTATGGCTAAAAAACTAAGTATTGTAAAACTAATATGAAAGAAAAATAGTCATTGCTCGACGGTTTCAGATGTCTTCAGTTTGTTGAGGCAGTGTTCCGACTCCACAAGTATATATCTAGAACCTTGCTCCTTTCTCAAGAATACTTTCCCGTTTGAGTACCAGCAGAATGTATATTTCTGTATTTTTGCAAACTCTCGTGCCATCAAGTAGGTTTTTCTTGCGGATGGTGTCATATACTCGGCTAAATAAATAGGTTGGCGCGCTCCAGGAAGACCCAATATTTCTGAATTTAACTTATTCTCTTTGGTGCGGGTTTTGTTAAAGTTACGAGTAGCTGTTAATAAATTGTTTTTCATATGAACTGTGGAGAGTTCAGCAACAATAGTTTTATTAGTGTTTGGCTTACCAGGGAGTCGGTATACGTCTCTTATGTCCTTGGGGCTGATGTCGATCTGGACCGCCGTACCAACCTTAGTAATTAGGTTCGTCAAATCGGCTAATGTCTCCCTCTCCCGAGCTGGTACATTTCTTATTTCAATACTGGAGGTGCGTGAAGAAAGTTGCATGTCTTGTATTTTCCTCTCAAGCTTGGTAATGGAGTTTAGAAAGTCTTGACGCTCATTTTCTAGAACTTTCATTTTAATTCTCATTTCTTCGTAGTCCTTATTTATGTAGTTTATAGACTTTTCAATTTCAAGGTTTGACTCTTTTATTTGTTGATTTTGCGCTTTTAATTCACCCACATCACAGACTAACTTTTTCAAAATCACCTCTTGATCTGATTTCCAAGTTTCCAACATGGTTTTTAGCTGCTCAAATTGGTTATCAGGACACAGGTCGTCCGATCTCATTCGTTTACGAGTCGTAATGTTCGGCAAGTCGTTATCACTCTCTCTCATCGAAGATAAATCCGGTTCAGATTGCGCGTCACTAATGGCACCGGCATTCGTAGAAGGAGGAGTTCTTGGTGTACGGGGCATGGCTACCTTCAAGTCGTTACCGTGGTTATTATATATGTAGTAAAAACACTAGAAATAAACCACACAGCATACAGCGTTCAACGTTCTACGCACCGTTCGTAGCCGCTGGGTCGTAGCAAGCAACCAGTGATGTAGTGAGCAGGAGTGTATTTAAACTGTAAGCTACTATGCAGAACTTTATATCTTTAAAATAAAGGTTTTTAATTCGCCGTGTTGAACGTCTTTAACGCCTGGCAGATTTTTATATGCAGTACAAGGAACTATAAATTGCTCACACTATTGTCACAGGCGTTTATCATGTACATGCATATTATTCGGTAAGTTGTGGGTAACCGTACAAAATTGAGATGGAGTTCAATCAATTGTTTTTGGTGATTTAAGCCATAGATCACAGCACAAACGATGTAATTAATACTGTCACAATTCACCAACCACTTAATTTGTCCATTCACATTAAATGTTCGCACCTTAAGACGTTTTTTTTACACCAAAAAGTTATTATTTATCGAGAGCACTTTAAACATGACCTACTTGTCAGAAGCACTTTTTGACATCTAACCTACAACTAAACTAAACCTACAACTCGCCCAGCTACCTGGCGAGTTTTCCGCAACTCGCTCAGCTACCTGGCGATATTTCCGCAACTCGCCCAACTACCTTCTAATATTTTCGAATATTCTGCCGGACAATGTACAATATGTATTGTTCTCATACCGAGTTTTTGAATATGTACCCCCATTAAAGCAATGTTTCCGTTGCTTTAAATTTAACAGAACAGAACAGAACTCGCCCAGCAACCTGGCGATTTTTCCGCAACTCGCCCAGCTACCTAGCGATATTCCTGGAGACTAGCAAGGCTGCTTAGATACCTGGCGAGTTTTCCGCAAATCGCCCAGCTACCTGGCAAGTTTTTCGGAACTCGCACAGCTAACATAACATAACATAACTCTTTTTAGTCGGTTGTTTTTATTTTTCAGAACACAACAGAACAGAACAGAACAGACTGGCGATATTCCTGGAGACTAGCAAGGCTGCTTAACGAGTATTCCGCAACTCGCCCAGACACCTCGCGATTTTCTACAACTCGCACACCTACCTGGCGAGTTTTCCGCATCTCGCTCAGCTACCTGGCGAATTTTCCACAACTCGCTCAGCTACCTGGCGAGTATTCCGCAACTCGCTCAGCTACCTGGCGAGTATTCCGCAACTCTCTCAGCTACCTGACGAGTTTTCCGCAACTCGCTCAGCTACCTGGCGAGTTTTCCGCAACTCGCTCAGCTACCTGGCGAGTTTTCCGCAACTCGCACACCTAACTAGCGATATTTCCGCAACTCGCACACCTAGCTGGCGATATTTCCGCAATTCGCTTAGCTACCTGGTGATATATCCGCAACTCGCTCAGCTACCTGGCGAGTTTTCCGCAACTCGCTCAGCTACCTGGCGAGTTTTCCGCAACTCGCTCCGCTACCTGGCGAGTATTCCGCAACTCGCTCAGCTACCTGGCGAGTATTCCGCAACTCGCTTAGCTACCTGACGAGTTTTCCGCAACTCGCTCAGCTACCTGGTGAGTTTTCCGCAATTCGCTCAGCTACCTGGCAAGTTTTCCGCAACTCGCATACCTAGCTAGCGATATTTCCGCAACTCGCACACCTAGCTGGCGATATTTCCGCAATTCGCTTAGCTACCTGGCGAGTTTTCCGCAACTCGCCCAGCTACCAGGCGGGTTTTCCGCAACTCGCCCAGCTACCTGGCGAGTTTTCCGCAACTCGCTCAGCTGCCTGGCGAGTTTTCCGCAACTCGCTCAGCTAACATAATATAACATACCTAATTCTTTTTATTTATTTATTTACTTTATGGAGGACTTACAGCTAATAAAACCATAAAAAAAAGGAATACATAGTCGCCAGAGAGCCAATAACAAGTCCTCACGTTTAGACTTATACTAAAATAAAGTTATAAGCAATAAACAAGCAATAATAAATCTAATTATAAATTAAAGTATTAATTAATTTAAAATTCAATTATAAATTTATTTGCTTGCAATGAGTCAACAGCATAACATAACCACGCTAACATAACATAACGCTTGAAAAAGTTTAAGCTTAAGCACCTTCTGGCTGAGTTCACACTAGTTGTGAAAGGATCCAAATCATACTGCTTGCATATCTCATTAAAAGTACTGCTTGCGCGCACATTATAGCTATTTTGCCTATAATTAGATGATGAATGAGGTATACATATAGGAGGATTAAAGCGCAATATTTTGTTAGGTACGTTAAAATAAAATTTAGAAAGTAGTTCTGGACTATCAATATTATTGTGGAGGATTTTCAATAAATACAAACAGTCTGCAATATTACGCCGATCTACCAGTGGCAACAGATGGTACTTCTTACAGAGTTGATGATAACCTGCTGAATGATATGGAATCTTTTGATGGAAACTGTTCAGGACTGCAATAGGCCCAGTGCAACGATAACTGGGGTGTCCGAACTGTCCACGATACGTGGAGCCCTAGCGTTGCTTTTCAGACAAAGTTCTTACAAAGGCCTACCTCTACTAGGCTTCGGCCTACAACCATTTGATCAGATAGTTACAAATAACACTCACCTGAGCTGTAGACGGCAACCCGGATCTGTTTGATCACGTCCAAAGTGTGTATGTATGTAATATGAGGCGAGTAATTGAAACGTGTGATGTAAGTTACGTGTTCCAGGACGGTCACAAGGCGTCGATCTCCAGATGGCGCGGTCCTGACCAGCATCACACCTAACTCGTTTCCAGCAAGCGCGCGCTACGCGTGGTAGGCAATAAGGCGATGTGTTCCAAGAAATATCCCTGGATTCTCGTCAATCCGGAATTACAAAGTTCAATTAAACACTGTTCACAATCAATCTGCTCATATCTCGTGAGATCCAATTCGATTTCCAACAAATTCCGCGTGTCAGCCCGACTGACGACAATACGGCGTATGATCCAACAATATCCTGGGGTTTTCGACAAATGGGGATTTCAACTTCAAACAACAAATAATTCGCGACCCAATTATCGGTCTCAACAGGCGAATCCAACGATATCTTTCCAATTATAATTAACTCAAGAGGTCCGCCGCGGACATTTTTTCCAAGCAAGCATAATCTATCTGTCAAAGTCAAGTCATGTCAAGATCAAATTCCTTAGTCAAAAGGGTGCGTTCTGTTTCACGTCGGACCGAACATCTACCCCCCCCCCGGACGGGCCTACCCGTCCGCTAATCAATTGGAAGTGTTGACAAGGTTGCAAATTCAACACAGCTTCAATGCGGCCAAATACCGTAGCTAGTTACTCAAAGGTGAGAACGGTGTCTCCCAACAATCTCCGCCAGCGTCCCTTTGCCGCTTTCACCGCGGCTCCAAAAAATACCCCCCCAATGGGGGGCAGGCTGGCGGGTCAAACAACCAAGTGACCCCTCGGCGGGCCAAACTATTACCAATATCAACCTGGCTCTCATTAGGAAGGCGTATACCTCCTTCAAATAGTTACTTGCACCCTTGTAATTCGTACCGCAATCAGATCTAATCAAAGGTAACCCACGGCGAGACACAAAATCCTTCCAAGTCGACTCAAAAGCCTCTGTCGAGAGGGAGGTTACCAGCTCCAAGTGTACTGCCTTGGTTGACAGGCAGACAAACACACAAATAAGCCTTAACAATCTTACTATTACGAAGGGTGGACGTCTTCAACAAAAGGGGACCAACAAGTCCGTTACGACGCCAGCAAAGGGCCTCGCCTCATTGACGCGATCAGCCGACAAAATCCAAATTTCTCGCTGCAGAATGGCCAACAGCGCATTGCAACCGGCATGCGAGTTCTTAGTGTGACGATCAGTCACCAACAATTGAACCAAGTGGCCTTTCTTGGGCAACAAAAGGGGGTGACGAGCCCCATAAGGAAGGCTTGAGTGCCTCAACCGTCCTCCAACAGGGTTTCCCGAAGTGGCTCGTCCCAACCAAGTTCAGTTATAACAAGGGCAGGAGCACCAATTTTAGGGTAAGGACAACTCACAAGGGTGATTTCAAACCAGGTCCTTCCCTCAACAGTGGTGACAGCCGTTTCGCCAATTCCCCAAATCTTGCCTGAAAGGTCGTTCACCTTCAGGCCAACCTGTCCCGCTAACCAAGACGACAAAAGGCAACCCCGGACTCCCGTGCCCAAAATGGCACGGACCACAATTGAGTCACCCAAGGGTCCCCAGACCTTGACCGAGGCCGTTGGCAACACAACCGTCTTGATCGGGGGGGTCCTTTAGCGGGGCAGGCGTCAATCTCTTAGTGATGCCTGGGCGGCGACCGATCGCCGCTTCCAGGCTGCCCTCGTTCACGACGGGGCCAACAATCCAAATATTCGTCTGCGCGGTGTCCCGAGCCGCTCGCCATCACTGGAGGGGCATATCCCACCGGATGCCCGAATGGCGGAGGGCGCGACTCCAGCCGGGGACGTTCCGCCAACGGAGGGGAAAGGCAGCGGCGCCGACCCGGCCACTGCTGCCTAGCAGCCAATGCGCGTTCTCCCTGACGAGGGATAACACTCGTGGCGCTACGGGGTCGCCCCCACTACCTTCTCAGCCCAGAGACCAGGGACGGACTAGGGCCCGGGGGCCTGTTGATGTTCCCCCCGCCCCCCATTTTGCTGGCGCCCTCCCTCTCGACAGAGGCTTTTGAGGCGACTTGGAAGGATTTTGTGTCTCGCCGTGGGTTACCTTTGATTAGATCTGATTGCGGTACGAATTACAAGGGTGCAAGTAACTATTTGAAGGAGGTATACGCCTTCCTAATGAGAGCCAGGTTGATATTGGTAATAGTTTGGCCCGCCGAGGGGTCACTTGGTTGTTTGACCCGCCAGCCTGCCCCCCATTGGGGGGGTATTTTTTGGAGCCGCGGTGAAAGCGGCAAAGGGACGCTGGCGGAGATTGTTGGGAGACACCGTTCTCACCTTTGAGTAACTAGCTACGGTATTTGGCCGCATTGAAGCTGTGTTGAATTTGCAACCTTGTCAAGACTTCCAATTGATTAGCGGACGGGTAGGCCCGTCCGGGGGGGGTAGATGTTCGGTCCGACGTGAAACAGAACGCACCCTTTTGACATAAGGAATTTGATCTTGACATGACTTGACTTTGACAGATAGATTTTGCTTGCTTGGAAAAAATGTCCGGAGTCCTCATCATTGTGACTTTTGTAAGGCAACGGGGCATGTCATGGCGTGTTGCCGGGACTTTTTGAATTTGCACGTAAGTTCCCGCCGCCGCATTGTCAACGCACGCCGTTTGTGCTTCTCGTGCTTGGGGGCCCACTTTCATCGGGACTGCCCCGACCCCCGCCCGTGTAGAATTTGTGAAGGGTCCCACCTTGAGATTTTGTGCGCCAACGCGAACCGCTCCAGCAAACCAGCCTCTGAGGGGGGTTCGCGCAGGGGGGGGGTACCCCGGAGACGAGCACCGGGCCGAGACCCGCGATTCTGTACGCCGCACTCCACCCCCCGCGCAAGTTGAACGGGAGCCCCACGAGCGCCATTTGGTCTTCCCTCGTCAGGGAGAACGCGCATTGGCTGCTAGGCAGCAGTGGCCGGGTCGGCGCCGCTACCTTCTCAGCCCAGAGACCAGGGACGGACTAGGGCCCGGGGGCCTGTTGATGTTCCCCCCGCCCCCCGTTTTGCTGGCGCCCGGAGTCCTCGGGCTAGGGGGCCTGTTGATGATCGCCCCGCCCCTCGTTTTGCTGGCGCCCGGAGTCCTCGGGCTAGGGGGCCTGTTGATGTTCCCCCCGCCCCCCGTTTTGCTGGCGCCCGGAGTCCTCGGGCTAGGGGGCCTGTTGATGATCGCCCCGCCCCCCGTTTGGCTGGCGCCCGGAGTCCTCGGGCCAGGGGGCCTGTTGATGATCGCCCCGCCCCCCGTTTGGCTGGCGTCCGGAGTCCTCGGGCTAGGGGGCCTGTTGATGTTCGGCCCGCCCCCCGTTTTGCTGGTGCCCGGAGTCCTCATCATTGTGACTTTTGTAAGGCAACGGGGCATGTCAAGATCAAATTCCTTATGTCAAAAGGGTGCGTTCTGTTTCACGTCGGACCGAACAGAAACAAAGATATTTGATGAACCGTTTCTGTATATTTTCAATCCGGTCGATGTATTTATGATACCTTGGATTCCATATCTGAGACGCATACTCGAGCTGACTTCTTACAAAAGTGCAATACAATATTTTGAGCGTTTTAGCATCTGTAAAGCATTTAGAAAGACGCATTATAAATCCCAGCAGTTTCCATGCTTTTTTGACTATGGCGTCAATGTGTGTATCAAAAACTAACTTACTATCTTGAAAAACGCCCAAGTCACGGATAGTATTGCACCTTGGCAAGTTTTGGCCCGCCAAAGTATAAGTGGTGACCAGGACCGCACGTTTCCTAGTGAAAGTGATAACGGAACACTTTGATGGGTTGAGATCCAATTTATTGATCTGACAATACTCTTCAAGCCGACATAAGTCAGCTTGAAGTGCCAGCATATCATCAGCCGATTCAATAGTGGCAAAAATTTTCATGTCATCAGCAAAACATAATAGTTTGGATGCATGGAGGCACAGATCAATGTCGTTCACATAGACCACAAATAAGAAAGGACCGAGCAGCGATCCCTGAGGCACCCCACTGGGCACATTCACCCAGCTAGACGTATAGTTATTAATTACTACCGCTTGTGACCTGTTATCAATGTACGAAGCGAACCACCTCAGCAGGTCTCCACGAATCCATGGTCGATCCGATCAAATGCCTTACTGTAGTCCGTGTAAACCACATCAACCAGCTTACCATTGTCCATAGCATCTGTAATAAAATCGTTAAATAGGATCAAGTTAGAACTCGTAGACCGTCCCTTTAGAAATCCATGCTGACCTTCCAGCATGGATTTCTCAATGCTCAATGAGTTTGCAAGGGCGGGGTATAACTGGTTATAGATTATCCTCTCAAATATTTTGGCAATAATGCACAGTTTGGATATAGGTCTATAAATGGTAATCTCAGTCTTTGAACCCTTCTTATGCACGGGTGTAATAAATGCAGATTTCCATAGTTTAGGGACGACACCTTGAGACAAAGACTTAGTGAATAATATTGAGATAGGAATGGCAATGGAAGGCGCACATTTAATAAGAAATGTAGATGTCAAGTTATCAGGACCGGCTCCTTTAGATGGATCCAAGTTGCGAAGTAGACCGGCAACAGCATCGATATTTATTTCTATGTGACAAATGTCAGAAGACATTTCATCACTGTCGAAAGGGAGGAAAGAGGCTGAGCTGGGGGGAGTATTAGCTGAAGTGTTATCGAGAAAAGTCGATAAGAAGTAAGAAGAAAAAGCCTCACAAATAGATTCTCCTGTAAGCAATGTTTCATCATTATACTTTAATGTATTGGGAATAGCATTCGAGTTGTAGCGATTTTTAACAAAGGTCCAAAAATGTTTAGGGTTGTTTTTAATTGAGCTTTCAGTTTGATTGAGATAACACTTATAACATGAGGCTTCCATAGTCTTCACTCTTTCACGCAAATATTTAAAAGTAAACTCATCAGACTTGTTGCCATAAGTTTTGAATTTTTTCAGGTATTTATATTTTTCCTTATTTTTTTTAATAAGGGATGTGTTGTACCAGATTGGGTATGATTTATTACGTGCTAGCTTTTGCGGTATATACTTGTTTTGAAACTGTTTGATATTGTCTATAAAGTACGCAACGGAGTCATCCAATGATCTGGCTGAGAACTCACGCTCCCAGTTAATAGCATATATCTCGTTATTTATAGACTCAAAATCACCTTTACTATAGATATATCGCAATCGCGGCGCATGGTCGAGGGAAGGAAGTTCAAAGGTATCAATATTAATTAACAAAGCCGGATGATAGGGATCAATAGGCACTAGAGGGTCAGAACACTCACTAACACAGGCAAACCTACTTGAAATGACTAAGTCCAATAGTTTCCCGTACCTATTAACTACCCTGTTATACTGGCCAAAGTCCAACGTACACAACTCATCCGCCAGCATACATTCATCACTAGTGGCTGGGTTCACTGGGACCAGCGAAAGATTATTGGATGGAGCCCACGAGATTCCACTCATATTAAAATCACCCACAACTAAAAATACATCAGAAGTTTCATTCAATGCTGTATGGTTCAATTTAGACAAGAAATTACTAAGTTGTTCCGAGAACGAGAAGCCCCTGTTCTGTTTACACAAATAGACACCGCAAATATGTAAGTTAACGTACTCACGTGATTTCATTTTTTTAAGCCATATGGTGATCCAGATATCCTCCGCTGTAGAGTGAAGGAGCGGTTGCGGAGTGACGGGTAACTCCTTACGCGTCGCAATGAGTACACCACCACCCCTAGTTTGTCCAGTAACAGTATACTCCCGGTCACGACGCCACACTAAATATCGGTCATCAAACAACTCTGAGTTTAACATACCATCAATTAACCATGTCTCCGTTAAAACAATAATATCGTATGAATTCATTAAAACCTGACGATAGAACGAGTCTGTCTTTGTTCTTAATCCTCGCACATTCTGATAGTACACAGTAAGACAGTGTTCACTGTTATTAGCCGTTACAGATAACTACAATAATGATCGGATAAGCATCGACAACAAAATGACATAATAATGTCAGCAAATGAACTTTAGAAGATTTAGATATTTGAAAAGTGGGTAAAAATTAACGTAATTTGCATAAAAGCGTAAGTCATCCGTTGTTGGACAGGACATGCGAGTGCGAGCAGGCAAGCAGCAGTATATCATGAATGCATGCGTAAGCGAGATAAGTATATTGTAAAGTATTAGAACTAGAAAACAATCAGCGCGATATGGAACACAATAGAGACTAATTAGTGGTGCCGAGGTGCTAAACCTTTTACAAAAATATAACAAATAAATTTTGATACGTAAGATTCGATACATTTTAAAGGTAAAAAGACAAAAAATTAATAAAGGATGCAAATAGAAGCTGTTTATACTATCTTGTTTAAATCCAGTTCTTTTCTTACTATGAAAGTGTTGCAATTAGCATCCTTACGTACATGAATTTTGCCGTGTTTCACCCATACAAATTCATAATGTTTTTCTTTGGCAATTATTTTAGTTTTACTCAACAGTTTTTTAGACTCAAGGCTTAGATGGTCGTTAACATAAATACGATGCGGTGCTCCTTTGAAGCCTATATCCGAGGTTGACAGATCCTTATCAACACGTGCAGCTGCTATAAAGTCTTCTTTTATATAGCGGTTAAGGAAGCTCACTATCACTAATTTCTCCTTGGAATTATGTATAGGCACCCTCGTGATATAATTGATTTGGGCCTTCGAACAATTATAGTTTATTTTGCGGCAGATAGCATCCACGATTGTGAATAAATTTTCATCCCTTTTTAGAGGTACGCCCTTAATCTCCACATTATTTAGCCGTGAGCGCTGATCACTGGAAGAAAGCTCGAACTTTGTAGAGGCTAGTTCTGTTTGCAGCGAAGAAACAGTGTCCTGGAGCTTTTCAAATGCTTTAGCTTCTAGCTCAATAAGTCTAATGTCGAAGTCATCGAGTCGATCACTAGAGAAATCACAACTTTTCTTGAGCTCAATCATCTCATCTTTTATGGATCGTATGTCGTCGGCTAAAGTTGGTAAGCTCAGCAATTGTTGTTTCATTTCACGAATTTCACTCAGCACAATATCCAGCGAAGCAGGAGGTTGCGGTGAAAGCAAAGTTGGCGATGATTTACACACAGAACATTTCCATTGTGCTCTTCGATCAGAGCCGAGTTTTCTCCAGCTCACTTCCGACACACTTGCACAAGAAAAGTCCAAGAATTTCTTGCAACTTCCACATTGCACCCCATCGTTAAACTGGTTATTGCAAATTGCACACGTCTTCATCGCAAACAAAATAATTACTTTATAAATGTAGCTCTATGGAATCGTAAAAAGGTTGACGATCTATTTTTTGCGAGCGAAATGTGTACTGTGCTTATGCGTGCTTATTCGGTACTGAATTTTAGTAGGTCGTTTTTTTTTTTTCAAAAACAGAACAGAACAGAACAGGACTGAAAGGAACAGAACAGACCAGAAACGCTTCTTGGCGAGTGCCAAGAAGCGTTTCTGGTCTGTTACTCAACCGCAACTCATTAAAATAACTACTCATTCCGCAACTCGCTCAGCCACCTGGCGATATTTCCGCAACTTGCTCAGCTACCTGGCAAGATTTCCGCAACTCGCTCAGCTACCTGGCAAGTTTTCCGCAACTCGCCCCGCTACTTGGCGAGTTTTCCGCAAGAACAGAACCAACTCGCTCAGCTACGTGAAGAGTTTTCTGCAACTCGCTCAGCTACCTGGCGAGTTTTCCGCAACTCGCCCAGCTACCTGGCAAGTTTTCCGCAACTCGCTCAGCTACGTGAAGAGTTTTCCGCAATTCGCTCAGCTACCTGTTGAGTTTTTAGCAACTCGCTCAGCTACCTGGCGAGTTTTCCGCAACTCGCTCAGCTACCTGGCGATATTTCCGCAACTCGCTCAGCTCCCTGGCGATATTTCCGCAACTCGCTCAAGCTACCTGGCGAGTTTTCCGCAACTCGCTCAGCCACCTGGCGATATTTCCGCAACTCGCCCAGCTACCTGGCGAGTTTTCCGCAACTCGCTCAGCTGCCTGGCGAGTTTTCCGCAACTCGCTCAGCTACCTGGCTAGTTTTCCGCAACTCGTCCAGCTACCTGGCGAGTTTTCCGCAAGAACAGAACAGAACAGACTGGCAATATTCCTGGAGACTAGCAAGGCTATTTAACGGGTATTCTGCAACTCGCTCAGCTACCTGGCGAGTTTTCCGCAACTCGCTCAGCTACCTGACGAGTTTTCCGCAACTCGCCCAGCTACCTGGCAAGTTTTCGGCAACTCGCTCAGCTACGTAGTTTTCCGCAACTCGCCCAGGGATTATAGACCTGTGGCGATACTTTGCGCTCCAGCTAAGGTGTTTGAGATGACCATCCAGAGTTGCTTATATGAACAGGTGAGCGCCCATTTATCTGATGAACAGCATGGCTTCCGACCCGGACGAGGCATAACAGGAAACTTGCTCCACCTCATTACTATACTTGTTCCAGCAGTAGAGTCGCATATTTAGATTTTAGAAAGGCATTTGACACAGTTGACAATGATGTCCTTCTCCTAAAATTAGCAGCAAAAGGTTTTACACCTCACACTTTGAAATTTTTTGCAAGCTATTTGAGAGATCGACGTCAGTTTGTGGACTGTGACGGATATCATTCTGCACCATATTTCACTAGATCTGGAGTCAGTCAAAGAAGTAATTTAGGACCTTTTCTCTTCATTTTGATGGTAGATGACTTGCCAAAAGTAGTTTCTGACTCAACTTGCCTCCTTTTTGCTGACAACGTTAAGCTTCGTGTTGTAGTGAGAGACATTACGGATCACGACGTTCTGCAGAGGGACATTGATAGGGTTGCACAAGAAAGCTGTATTTTAACGTAGAAAAATGTTCAGTAATATCTTTCACTAGAGCTCGAATACCTAACCACAACTTTTATAAAATTTAAGGTCAGTCTTTGTAGCGCGTTACGGAAGTAAAAGATCTTGGCATTCAATTTTCAAATGATATGACTTTCCGGAAACATCGAAACTTATCGTAATTTAGGATTTACTTTACGGCAAGCCAATGAATTCACCAAAATAAGTGTAAAACCACAGAAATCTTAATAATAAGGCAATAGAAGTCGCAAAGACGCGTGACCTTGTCGCCGCGCATGTGACACGTAGGCCACAAGTGCGCGTGGAGCGTTTGTTGCGGTTACTTGTGTTGTTTGGGACGCAGAGAGGTAAACATGGTGTTTTGTAGCATATCCAACTGCGGAAACTCTTCCGAAATTTGTAACTTTACAAATAAAGGGAATAACATTTCATATGGAAGTACTTAATTTTTGAAAAAATGTCGTTTTTAAAA
The DNA here is from genome assembly GCA_943138885.2 of Tholera decimalis. Classification (NCBI taxonomy): domain Eukaryota; kingdom Metazoa; phylum Arthropoda; class Insecta; order Lepidoptera; family Noctuidae; genus Tholera; species Tholera decimalis. The sequence goes on from OW964576.2 coordinate 11,148,869, forward strand.
AATATAATCAAAACAAATATTTTCGCCACCATTACTACGATTATCACAGATAACGTTTATTTTTCTCAATTCAATTACCATTAATACTTAAGCTTGTTCATGCCTACTATTACAACTACTAAAAGCAGCAATGAAATATTATAGTCATGCGCAATAAACAATATCGTCGTTTACGTACATTCCAGGAACACGCCGCACGAGTTGGCCGCGAATTAGTGACGTGCCACTACTATTTTGTATCGGTAATTTATTACCTTTAGCTTAAAAGTTAATAACATAGTTTTACCGAAATTCGAATGAAATATAATTTTTCGTTAAATATTTCAATACGTATTTTCATTAAACATGCTTTTTTCCTGTTTAAATAGTTTATAAAAAGTCGTTTTTGAACGGTTATATATCTGTTAATTCGTACTTTTTAACTATTTTTTCATTCAGAAAATTAATAGGAGGTAGGCTTATTATTGTTATGTACGTAGGTAAGTTAAACAACAGTCTGCGTTGAGTATCCTTGTATCATTGAAGTGTTCAGTATTTATCTTTTTTTATGACAAAATAATTAAGGATACATATTATTATGTATATTATAAGTATAATGGATTAAGTTGGATCGGATCGATACGTTTTCATATTATTTATGCATCTGTTTTACTTTATCCAATGCTATTATTACAGGTTTCCAAAAAATCCGGATATCATCAGTCCATACTAAGATTGTCTAGAATATAGACCGCCATCGTAACCATAGAATTCACGTATAATAGTTGTGTAACAATTTATATTGATGAACAATAAAGTATATTCTTCATTGTTCGGTATTCAGTTGTGCCATTATTGCTCTATTTGATTTGGCCTTTTTTTCCCATAAGGTGAAGTATTGGAGAGTCTTTAAGATTTGTATAACTAAATAATAATAAAAAATTGGCCAAGTGCGAGTCGGACTCGCCCATGAAGGGTTCCGTAGTAACTATAATAAAAATAACATACTTAATATATTTATTTGAAAAAAAAAAACCTTACAAATTTCTTAAAACTAGCTTATTTACAAATTTTACAACTACGCCAAATAACTTTGTTTTTCATAGTAATTGTATGAATTACAAAGTTATATTTGCGGTTTTCTAAAATATACTGTATCTCAAAAACTGCTGACTCGATCTCGTTCAAACCAATTTTAGTTGAAAGTATACATTAAGATCTACAACATATAGTTTTCTTAGATTTTTCACTTCATTATTATAGAAGTTAGAGGGGGCGGGACACATTTTACCACTTTGGAAGGGTATATCTTTTAAACGATTAACTTTATGAAAAACCCATTTTGAAAACTATAATGTCATTTTTAAATACCTGTCTATGGATACCACACACGTATAGGTTTCATGAAAAAAAATATTTTCAGTTTCAGTTCCATGTATGGCCAGCCCCCTTTATTATAAATATTTTTTAAATTTTCTATTATAAACTTGCTCAGCTACCTTGCAAGATTTCCACAACTCGCTCAGCTACCTGGCGAGTTTTCCGCAAGAACAGAACCAACTCGCTCAGCAACGTGAAGAGTTTTCTGCAACTCGCTCAGCTACCTGGCGAGTTTTCCGCAACTCGCCCAGCTACCTGGCAAGTTTTCCGCAATTCGCTCAGCTACGTGAAGAGTTTTCCGCAATTCGCTCAGCTACCTGTTGAGTTTTTCGCAACTCGCTCAGCTACCTGGCGAGTTTTCCGCAACTCGCTCAGCTACCTGGCGATATTTCCGCAACTCGCTCAGCTCCCTGGCGATATTTCCGCAACTCGCTCAGCTACCTGGCGAGTTTTCCGCAACTCGCTCAGCCACCTGGCGATATTTCCGCAACTCGCCCAGCTACCTGGCGAGTTTTCCGCAACACGCTCAGCTGCCTGGCGAGTTTTCCGCAACTCGCTCAGCAACCTGGCGAGTTTTCCGCAACTCGCTCAGCTACCTGGCTAGTTTTCCGAAACTCGCCCAGCTACCTGGCGAGTTTTCCGCAACTCGCCCAGCTACCTGGCAAGTTTTCTGCAACTCGCTCATTTACGTGAAGAGTTTTCTGCAACTCGCTCAGCTACCTGGCGAGTTTTCCGCAACTCGCCCAGCTACCTGGCAAGTTTTCCGCAACTCGCTCAGCTACGTGAAGAGTTTTCCGCAATTCGCTCAGCTACCTGTTGAGTTTTTCGCAACACGCTCAGCTACCTGGCGAGTTTTCCGCAACTCGCTCAGCTACCTGGCGAGTTTTCCGCAACTCGCTCCGCCACCTGGCGAGTTTTCCGCAACTCGCTCAGCAATCACGCGATTTTTCCACAACTCGCCCAGCTACCTAGCGAGTTTTCCGCAACTCGCCCAGCTACCTGGCGAGTTTACCGCAAGAACAGAACAGAACAGACTGGTGATATATATCTGGAGACTAGCAAGGCTGCTTAACGAGTATTCCGCAACTCGCTCAGCTACCTGGCGAGTTTTCCGCAACACGCTCAGCTACCTGGCGAGTTTTCCGCACCTCGCACAGCTACCTGGCGAGTTTTCCGCAACTCGCTCAGCTACCTGGCAAGTTTTCCGCAACTCGCTCAGTTACCTGGCGAGTTTTCCGCAAGAACATAACAGAACAGAACAGAACTCGCCCAGCAACCTGGCGATTTTTTCCCAACTCACCCAGCTACCTGGCGAGTTTTCCGCAAGAACATAACAGAAATGAACAGACTGGCGATAATCCTGGAGACTAGCAAGGCTGCTTAACGAGTATAACTCGCCCAGCAACCTGGCAATATTTCCGCAACTCGCCCAGATACCTAGCGATATTCCTGGAGACTAGCAAGGCTGGCTAGATTCCTACAACTCGCCCAGCTACCTGGCGAGTTTTCCGCAACTCGCCCTGCTACCTGGCGGGTTTTCCGCAACTCGCCCAGCTACCTGGCGAGTTTTCCGCAACTCGCTCAGCTAACATAACATAACTCTTTTTAGTCTGTCGTTATTTTTTTTTCAGAACAGAACAGAACAAAACAGAACAGAACAGGACAGAAAGGAACAGAACAGACCAGAAACGCTTCTTGGCGAGTATTCCGCAACTCGCACAGCAACCTGGCGATATTTTCGCAACTCCCCCAGCTACCTGACGAGTTTTCCGCAACTCGCACAGCTAACTGGGCGAGTTTTGCGCAACCCGCTCAGCTACCTGTCGAGTTTTCCACAACTCGCTCAGCTACCTAACGAGTTTTTCGGAACTCGCACAGCTAACATAACATAACATAACTCTTTTTAGTCGGTCGTTTTTTTTTAGTACAGAACAGAACAGAATAGAATAGAACAGAACAGAACAGAAAGGAACAGAACAGAACAGAAACGCTGCTTTCCGAGTATTCCGCAACTCGCACAGCCACCTGGCGATATTTTCGCAACTCGCCCAGCTACTTGGCGAGTTTTCCGCATCTTTCACAGCTAACTTGGCGAGTTTTGCGCAACTCGCTCAGCTACCTGGCGAGTTTTCCGCAACTCGCCCAGCTACCTGGCGAGTTTTCCGCAACACGCTCAGCTGCCTGGCGAGTTTTCCGCAACTCGCTCAGCAACCTGGCGAGTTTTCCGCAACTCGCTCAGCTACCTGGCTAGTTTTCCGAAACTCGCCCAGCTACCTGGCGAGTTTTCCGCAACTCGCTCAGCTACCTGGCAAGTTTTCCGCAACTCGCTCAGTTACCTGGCGAGTTTTCCGCAAGAACATAACAGAACAGAACAGAACTCGCCCAGCAACCTGGCGATTTTTTCCCAACTCACCCAGCTACCTGGCGAGTTTTCCGCAAGAACAGAACAGAAATGAACAGACTGGCGATAATCCTGGAGACTAGCAAGGCTGCTTAACGAGTATAACTCGCCCAGCAACCTGGCAATATTTCCGCAACTCGCCCAGATACCTAGCGATATTCCTGGAGACTAGCAAGGCTGGCTAGATTCCTACAACTCGCCCAGCTACCTGGCGAGTTTTCCGCAACTCGCCCTGCTACCTGGCGGGTTTTCCGCAACTCGCCCAGCTACCTGGCGAGTTTTCCGCAACTCGCTCAGCTAACATAACATAACTCTTTTTAGTCTGTCGTTATTTTTTTTTCAGAACAGAACAGAACAAAACAGAACAGAACAGGACAGAAAGGAACAGAACAGACCAGAAACGCTTCTTGGCGAGTATTCCGCAACTCGCACAGCAACCTGGCGATATTTTCGCAACTCCCCCAGCTACCTGACGAGTTTTCCGCAACTCGCACAGCTAACTGGGCGAGTTTTGCGCAACCCGCTCAGCTACCTGTCGAGTTTTCCACAACTCGCTCAGCTACCTAACGAGTTTTTCGGAACTCGCACAGCTAACATAACATAACATAACTCTTTTTAGTCGGTCGTTTTTTTTTAGTACAGAACAGAACAGAATAGAATAGAACAGAACAGAACAGAAAGGAACAGAACAGAACAGAAACGCTGCTTTCCGAGTATTCCGCAACTCGCACAGCCACCTGGCGATATTTTCGCAACTCGCCCAGCTACTTGGCGAGTTTTCCGCATCTTTCACAGCTAACTTGGCGAGTTTTGCGCAACTCGCTCAGCTACCTGGCGAGTTTTCCGCAACTCGCCCAGCTACTTGGCGAGTTTTCCGCAACTCGCTCAGCTACCTGGAGAGTTTTCCGCAACTCGCTCAGCTACAAGAACAGAACAGAACAGAACAGACAGGCGATATTCCTGGAGACTAGCAAGGCTGCTTAACGAGTATTCCGCAACTCGCCCAGATACCTGGCGAATTTTCCGCAACTCGCACACCTAGCTGGCGATATTTCCGCAACTCGCTCAGCTACCTGGCGATATTTCCGCAACACGCTCAGCTACCTGGCGAGTTTTCCGCACCTCGCACAGTTACCTGGCGAGTTTTCCGCATTTCGCTCAGCTACCTGGCAAGTTTTCCGCAACTCGCTCAGTTACCTGGCGAGTTTTCCGCAAGAACATAACAGAACAGAACAGAACAGAACTCGCCCAGCAACCTGGCGATTTTTCCCAACTCACCCAGCTACCTGGCGAGTTTTCCGCAAGAACATAACAGAACAGAACAGAACTCGCCCAGCAACCTGGCGATTTTTCCCAAATCACCCAGCTACCTGGCGAGTTTTCCGCAAGAACAGAACAGAAATGAACAGACTGGCGATAATCCTGGAGACTAGCAAGGCTGCTTAACGAGTATAACTCGCCCAGCAACCTGGCAATATTTCCGCAACTCGCCCAGATACCTAGCGATATTCCTGGAGACTAGCAAGGCTGGCGAGATTCCTACAACTCGCCCAGCTACCTGGCGAGTTTTCCGCAACTCGCCCAGCTACCTGGCGGGTTTTCTGCAACTCGCCCAGCTACCTGGCGAGTTTTCCGCAACTCGCTCAGCTAACATAACATAACTCTTTTTAGTCGGTCGTTTTTTTTTTACAGAACAGAACAGAACAAAACAGAACAGAACAAGACAGAAAGGAACAGAACAGACCAGAAACGCTTCTTGGCGAGTATTCCGCAGCTACCTGACGAGTTTTCCGCAACTCGCACAGCTAACTGGGCGAGTTTTGCGCAACTCGCTCAGCTACCTGTCGAGTTTTCCACAACTCGCTCAGCTACCTGGTGAGTTTTTCGGAACTCGCACAGCTAACATAACATAACATAACTCTTTTTAGTCGGTCGTTTTTTTATTTTTTATTACAGAACAGAACAGAATAGAATAGAACAGAACAGAACAGAAAGGAACAGAACAGAACAGAAACGCTGCTTGCCGAGTATTCCGCAACTCGCACAGCCACCTGGCGATATTTTCGCAACTCGCCCAGCTACTTGCCGAGTTTTCCGCAACTCGCTCAGCTACCTGGAGAGTTTTCCGCAACTCGCTCAGCTACCCGGCGATATTTCCGCAACTCGCCCAGCTACTTGGCGAGTTTTCCGGTACTCGCTCAGCTACCTGGAGAGCTTTCCGCAACTCGCTCAGCTACCCGGCGATATTTCCGCAACTCGCTCAGCTACAAGAACAGAACAGAACAGAACAGACAGGCGATATTCCTGGAGACTAGCAAGGCTGCTTAACGAGTATTCCGCAACTCGCCCAGATACCTGGCGAGTTTTCCGCAAGTCGCACACCTAGCTGACGATATTTCGGCAACCCACTCAGCTACCTGGCGAGTATTCCGCAACTCGCTCAGCTACCTGGCGAGATTTCCGCAACTCGCTCAGCTACCTGACGAGTTTTCCGCAACTCGCTTAGCTACCTGGCGAGTTTTCCGCAACTCGTTCAGCTACCTGGCGAGTTTTCCGCAACTCGCACACCCAGCTGGCGATATTTCCGCAACTCGCTCAGCTACCTGGCGATATTTCCGCAACTTGCTCAGCTACCTGGGAAGATTTCCGCAACTCGCTCAGCTACCTGGCGAGTTTTCCGCAACTCGCCCAGCTACCTGGCGAGCTTTCCGCAAGAACAGAACCAACTCGCTCAGCTACGTGAAGAGTTTTCTGCAACTCGGTCAGCTACCTGGCGAGTTTTCCGCAATTCACCCAGCTACCTGGCAAGTTTTCCGCAACTCGCTCAGCTTCGTGAAGAGTTTTCCGCAATTCGCTCAGCTACCTGTTGAGTTTTTCGCAACTCGCTCAGCTACCTGGCGAGTTTTCCGCAACTCGCTCAGCTCCCTGGCGATATTTCCGCAACTCGCTCAGCTCCCTGGCGATATTTCCGCAACTCGCTCAGCTACCTGGCGAGTTTTCCGCAACTCGCTCAGCCACCTGGCTAGTTTTCGCAACCCGCCCAGCTACCTGGCGAGTTTTCCGCAACTCGCCCAGCTACCTGGCATGTTTTCCGCAACCCGCTCAGCTACGTGAAGAGTTTTCTGCAACTCGCTCAGCTACCTGGCGAGTTTTCCGCAACTCGCCTAGCTACCTGGCAAGTTTTCCGCAAATCGCTCAGCTACGTGAGGAGTTTTCCGCAATTCGCTCAGCTACCTGTTGAGTTTTTCGCAACTCGACCAGCTCCCTGGCGATATTTCCGCAACTCGCTCAGCTCCCTGGCGATATTTCCGCAACTCGCTCAGCTACCTGGCGAGTTTTCCGCAACTCGCTCAGCCACCTGGCTAGTTTTCGCAACCCGCCCAGCTACCTGGCGAGTTTTCCGCAACTCGCCCAGCTACCTGGCATGTTTTCCGCAACCCGCTCAGCTACGTGAAGAGTTTTCTGCAACTCGCTCAGCTACCTGGCGAGTTTTCCGCAACTCGCCTAGCTACCTGGCAAGTTTTCCGCAAATCGCTCAGCTACGTGAGGAGTTTTCCGCAATTCGCTCAGCTACCTGTTGAGTTTTTCGCAACTCGACCAGCTCCCTGGCGATATTTCCGCAACTCGCTCAGCTACCTGGCAAGTTTTCCGCAACTCGCTCAGCCACCTGGCTAGTTTTCTGCAACCCGCCCAGCTACCTGGCGAGTTATCCGCAACTCGCCCAGCTACCTGGCATGTTTTCCGCAACTCGCTCAGCTACGTGAAGAGTTTTCTGCAACTCGCTCAGCTACCTGGCGAGTTTTCCGCAACTCGCCCAGCTACCTGGCGAGTTTTCCGCAACTCGCTCAGCTGCCTGGCGAGTTTTCCGCAACTCGCTCAGCTACCTGGCTAGTTTTCCGCAACTCGACCAGCTACCTGGCGAGTTTTCCGCAACTCGCCCAGCTACCTGGCGAGTTTTCCGCAAGAACAGAACAGACTGGCGATATTCCTGGAGACTAGCAAGGCTATTTAACGGGTATTCCGCAACTCGCTCAGCTACCTGGCGAGTTTTCCGCAACTCGCTCAGCTACCTGACGAGTTTTCCGCAACTCGCCCAGCTACCTGGCAAGTTTTCCGCAACTCGCTCAGCTACGTGAAGAGTTTTCCGCAACTCGCCCAGGGATTATAGACCTGTGGCGATACTTTGCGCTCCAGCTAAGGTGTTTGAGATGACCATCCAGAGTTGCTTATATGAACAGGTGAGCGCCCATTTATCTGAAGAACAGCATGGCTTCCGACCCGGACGAGGCATAACAGGAAACTTGCTCCACCTCATGTCTATACTTGTTCCAGCAGTAGAGTCGCATATTTAGATTTTAGAAAGGCATTTGACACAGTTGACAATGATGTCCTTCTCCTAAAATTAGCAGCAAAAGATTTTACACCTCACACTTTGAAATTTTTTGCAAGCTATTTGAGAGACCGACGTCAGTTTGTGGACTGTGACGGATATCATTCTGCACCATATTTCACTAGATCTGGAGTCAGTCAAGGAAGTAATTTAGGACCTTTTCTCTTCATTTTGATAATGAAATAATGATGTTTATTTTGCAAATAGGTTATAAATAACACTTTTACACGTCTTTTTTTTTTTCGTAAATGTAAACTAGATGAGGCCAGTGTTTCCTAACTGACTACTCTGAGAAGAAACACTGAAACAAACTCAGAGGTCAACGTCTCTTTTAAAGTCCAGACAATCTATAGTGATCAAATCATATGAGAGCCATGTAAGTTAATGTCTGTGGCGCCCTTTAGAGGACAGAATCAAACAGATTTGAGCAGGCCCGTCCAAGCAGTGCAAGCATTTGTCAAATATCGCGTAGCTCAACTTAGAACCTTAAGGAGCTGGAATGATTTGACGAACAATACCAAAGTAAGGACATTTGGGTGGGCCGTATAAAGCACTCAAACTGCCAGACAGTGTGGTAATCTATTAATAATATTCGTTGTCATCCCACATTACTCTCATATTCACAACATAGCTTTTGCTTTTACACAAAAAATATATATATATATTACTTGAAAAGAAAATAATATTGTCATCTTGTACAAACAAAATTAAAAATGTTAAAGAATAAAAATAAAAAAAAATAAAAGTATATTCTATTACTTAAAAAAGTAAATAATATTGTCATATCAAAATGTATATGAAATAATCATCACAATAAAAAACAAAAAAAAATGAGTAATAAGAAAAATCAAACAAAACAGAATTTCAACAGATGTAATTGGAGCAGCTTAATCCCAGGCATTTTTGTCCGCAAGATAGTCTTTAACAGAATAAAAAGCTTTCTGGCAAAGTTTCTGCTTCACAAATGATTTAAATTTATTGAGGCTTAGTTCTTGCACATGACTGGGAAGTTTATTGTAAAAGCGTATACATTGACATTTAAATGAGCCCGCAATTTTCTTGAGCCTAGTTGAAGGAACAATAAATGTGTGTTTATTTCTAGTATTTATGTTATGGATATCACTGTACTTTTTAAACATATTTTTATTTTTATGAGCGTACAAAATATTTTTATAAATATATTGACAGGGCACAGTCATTATATTAATATCTTTAAACTTATCTCTGAGGGAGCATCTAGGACTTAATTTATAAATTGAACGAATAGCCCTTTTTTGTAAAACAAAGACTGTCTGAATATCGGCGGCATTTCCCCACAAAAGAATACCGTACGACATGATGGTAGATGACTTGCCAAAAGTAGTTTCTGACTCAACTTGCCTCCTTTTTGCTGACAACGTTAAGCTTTGTGTTGTGAGAGACATTACGGATCACGACGTTCTGCAGAGGGACATTGATAGGGTTGCACAGTGGAGCAAAGACAATAAGCTGTATTTTAACGTAGAAAAATGTTCAGTAATATCTTTCACTAGAGCTCGAATACCTAACCACAACTTTTATAAAATTGAAGGTCAGTCTTTGTAGCGCGTTACGGAAGTAAAAGATCTTGGCATTCAATTTTCAAATGATATGACTTTCCGGAAACATCGGAACTTATCGTAATTTAGGATTTACTTTACGGCAAGCCAATGAATTCACCAAAATAAGTGTAAAACCACAGAAATCTTAATAATAAGGCAATAGAAGTCGCAAAGACGCGTGGCCTTGTCGCCGCGCATGTGACACGTAGGCCACAAGTGCGCGTGGAGCGTTTGTTGCGGTTACTTGTGTTGTTTGGGACGCGGAGAGGTAAACATGGTGTTTTGTAGCATATCCAACTGCGGAAACTCTTCCGAAATATGTAACTTTACAAATAAAGGGAATAACATTTCATATGGAAGTACTTAATTTTTGAAAAAATTTCATTTTGAAAAAATATAATCAAAACAAATATTTTCGCCACCATTACTACGATTATCACAGATAACGTTTTTTTTTCTCAATTCAATTACCATTAATACTTAAGCTTGTTCATGCCTACTATTACAACTACTAAAAGCAGCAATGAAATATTATAGTCATACGCAATAAACAATATCGTCGTTTACGTACATTCCAGGAACACGCCGCACGAGTTGGCCGCGAATTAGTGACGTGTCACTACTATTTTGTATCGGTAATTTATTACCTTTAGCTTAAAAGTTAATAACATAGTTTTACCGAAATTCGAATGAAATATAATTTTTCGTTAAATATTTCAATACGTATTTTCATTCAACATGCTTTTTTCCTGTTTAAATAGTTTATAAAAAGTCGTTTTTGAACGGTTATATATCTGTTAATTCATACTTTTTAACTATTTTTTCATTCAGAAAATTAATAGGAGGTAGGCTTATTATTGTTATGTACGTAGGTAAGTTAAACAACAGTCTGCGTTGAGTATCCTTGTATCATTGAAGTGTTCAGTATTTATCTTTTTTTATGACAAAATAATTAAGGATACATATTATTATGTATATTATAAGTATAATGGATTAAGTTGGATCGGATCGATACGTTTTCATATTATTTATGCATCTGTTTTACTTTATCCAATGCTATTATTACAGGTTTCCGAAAAATCCGGATATCGTCAGTCCATCCTAAGATTGTTTAGAATATAGACCGCCATTGTAACCATAGAATTCACGTATAACAGTTGTGTAACAATTTATTTTGATGAACAATAAAGTATATTCTTCATTGTTCGGTATTCAGTTGTGCCATTATTGCTCTATTTGATTTGGCCTTTTTTCCCATAAGGTGAAGTATTGGAGAGTCTTTAAGATTTGTATAACTAAATAATAATAAAAAATTGGCCAAGTGCGAGTCGGACTCGCCTATGAAGGGTTCCGTAGTAACTATAATAAATATAACATACTTAATATATTTATTTGAAAAAAAAAACCTTACAAATTTCTTAAAACTAGCATATTTACAAATTTTACAACTACGCCAAATAACTTTGTTTTTCATAGTAATTGTATGAATTACAAAGTTATATTTGCGGTTTTCTAAAATATACTGTATCTCAAAAACTACTGACTCGATCTCGTTCAAACCAATTTTGGTTGAAAGTTTACATTAAGATCTACAACATATGGTTTTCTTAGATTTTTCACTTCATTATTATAGAAGTTAGAGGGGGAGGTCACACATTTTACCACTTTGGAAGCGTATATCTTTTAAACGATTAATTTTATGAAAAAGTCATTTTAAAAACTATAATGTCATTTTTAAATACCTGTCTATGGATACCACACACGTATAGGTTTCATGAAAAAAAATATTTTCAGTTTCAGTTCCATGTATGGCCAGCCCCCTTTATTATAAATATTTTTTAAATTTTCTATTAAAATCGGAAAGCGGTTCACAGAATACATCTACCTACCGGGAGTGTCGTATCGGTATTCGTATTGAACGGTCGCGTACAGTGTATTCTCATTAGTTAATGAGCTTCTTGTTATTGTTATTGTGTGACGACTGACCTGAGGCCGATTGACGCTTTGTGTCTTGGTGAGAATGTCGGACCATAGTGATGGGGATAATACAAGTGTTATGGAGATAATAACAAGTTATGAAAATAATCAAAAGGATTTGGAAGTGAATAATTTACAACGCACAGAAAGTAGTGATATTATTAGAAGGAGTGCAGAGAAGAGAAAAGAAATGGAAGATGGAACTAGTGACGAACGGAATGATGACGGATTCAAAACGGTTAATAGAAGAAGAGCGAAACGTATGCTGACCAGTAAATTAGTGGAACTAACAAGCAATGTGAGGGTAGATGAGGAAAAAAATGATTTATATCGAGACTTAGTTGAGCATGAAGTATGTGTCACCTCCGTCGATGTTTTACCTAAGCAAATAGCTATGGCTAAGTTACTCCGATCAGAAAACATCACGGGTATAATTAGGATCAAATATAAGAGCTCTTTTAAAGTTTTAATCCAATTTAAGGATAAAGAATCCGCGGTAAAACTATTGGAGTGTCACGAAATGAAAGAAAAAGGACTACGTTGTCAGCTGACTCAAGATTTGACTATGACGTATGGTTTAGTGAGAGGGGTCGATATGGACCTGCAAGAAGATGAACTTACTAAAATCTTTGAGTCATCTGCTGAAATCTTATCGATTAAAAGATTAAATCGTATAAATTCGGACGGCAAATGGGTGGAAAGTGAGTCGATAAGGGTGTGTTTCAAAAGCAATAGCATGCCGGCTTTTATTTATGCGTACGATTGCCGCTTCAAAGTTGAGCCATATGTGTTCCCAGTGACACAATGTAATGGTTGCTGGCAGTTTGGTCACTTCTTAAAATATTGTCCTATTAAAAAAATAATGTGTCCGAAATGTGGAGGGGATCACGTTAATTGCAATATTCAAAATTATAAGTGCCTTAACTGTAAGGGGGATCACTTTGTTTTAGACAAAAAGTGTCCTTTTTTTGTGAAAGAAAAGGCTATTCGGAGCATCATGAGTAAACAGCAAGTAACATACCGCAGGGCCCTACAGTTATACTATCAAAATAAACAAATAGAAAAGGTCAATAGAAAACATTCAAATAAACATACCGTGCCGCCTCCCAACCAGCCGAATAATTGTGAATCATACCGAGATAAGTTAATGATGGGATTGTACCGGCAAGATGCATTATCTGATGATCAGAACATAGAAGAAGAATCAGAAAAAGTTCAGACGAAATGTCTACTATTCTTCAAGCACCTAAATCAAAACGCAAGAATAGTAAGAAAAAGAGGGAGTTTTATAACTTTAGCACGGGAACAATAGAAACCGTAATAGAGAAACCGCAGAATGAAGGAGAAAGTGGTGAAAGGGATGGCGAGTTGACATACAAATTTGAGTTTAAGAAGCTCTGGTTCAAAATTAAAAATACTATACTATCAGGGGGTACTTTTGAAGAAAAAATTGTTTCTGTTTTGAAAATTATTTCTGGTGAACTTAATAAGTTTATGACTAATATGTTATTAAATGGGAGATTAATTGAGCGATTAATTACATTTCTTAATGGATAAATTATCTAAACATATAAGGTTAAACATATTCCAATGGAATGCTCAAAGTTTTTGCCCGAAACTAATTAGTTTTAAGGATTTATTAATACGTGAATGTATTCACATTGCCATTATTAGTGAGACATGGTTAAACATCGATTCTTTGATAAATATAAGTGGCTACAATGTATATCGAAAGGATAGAATTGATTCGTATGGAGGAGTAGCTATAATAGTACACAAATCTATTCATTCTCATATTTATTCTTTTAGTACTAACAATTCTGGCATTGAAATTTTATGTGTTAAACTGCTAAACTGCAAAGATTTAGAATATGTTCTGTCTATATACTGTCCATCTTCCGCACGAACACAATTGGCTGACTGGGATACACTTTTCTCAACTTTCACCTCGAAAACAATAATTGCTGGCGACTTCAATGGCCACCACGCTAATTGGTCGGTCAGAACCGATACGAGAGGCAGTCAGATTATGAACTCAGCGCTTGACAATGATTTTATTTCACTTAATAGTGGTGTGTCCACTCGAGTTAAGTTAGTGAACGGAATGTTACAACAAACCTCGCCTGACATTTCCTTTGCCTCTTCAGACATAGCTATCAAGTTTATATGGCAGGTGTCTAGTGAAAACTTGGGAAGTGATCACTTGATAATTAAAATGTCGATTCAAGTAGTTAACGACTTTAGTTTAATTAAAAAACGAAACCTAAAAAAAGCAGATTGGGCTGGATATTCTCAAACTATCGCCGATAGTCATATTGTATATAGTGACGAGTCGGATAAGATTCAAAATATGTATGATGATTTTGTTAATGACATTAATAATGCGGCGGATAAACATATCCCCTACATTAAATATTGTAATAAACCGGCTGAAAACTTTATCCCAAAGGAATATTGGAATCCCCAATTATCTAAAATAGTGGCACAGCGTAGACTAGCTTTGACCATCTTTCGTCGTAACCCCACACCAGAAAATTTAACAACTTTAGAGAAACTAACTCGAGATTCACAAGACCTAATACGCAAAGAAAAATTTCTAAGCTGGCAGAAATTCTGTAACTCTATTGATGAATCAACGTCAGCCTCTGATCTTTGGCGTCGCATGAGATGGATGAAGGGTTTTAGGCAAAATAAAATGTATTGTTCTCTTGAAAACCAAAGCGAGTTGCTTTGTTCACTTACTCCGGATTACGTCAGAAATGTGATGCCGTCTTTTGAATCTAGAAATTCAACCTTAGAAGCGGACTTCTCCATGCAAGAACTTAAAAGCTGTTTAAGAAAAAAGGATACAGCGCCAGGTGAGGATGGCATAACTTATTCAATGATCTATCATTTACCTGACACAGCTAAAGATTTCATGCTTAGATTATATAATAATATTTTTAAATATGGCATTATTCCTAGACAGTGGCGAAACATACAGGTAATTCCCATTCCAAAGGTTAATTCAGCTTCTCATGGTGAACCTAAATTAAGGCCTATATCCTTACTATCTTGTCTGTCTAAAATTTTTCATTTATTAATATTTAGACGTGTAGAGTGGTACATTGAAAATACTAAAGTTCTCTCCCCGCATACAGTAGGTTTTAGAAAATCACAGTCCTGTTTAGACTCCTTGGCTCGTTTGGTCTCACACATTCAAATAGGTTTTTCTAAGAATATTCCGACGTTAGCTTGTTTTCTAGATATTGAGAGCGCCTACAATAACGTATCTATTGATGTAGCTATGAAAATATTGGATAATATTCAAATAGGAACTAAAATTTGTACATATCTTTGGTCCTTTTTAAGTGAAAGATACCTGAATATCAAATCGGACACTGGCAAAACTATACTCTCCAGATGTACCAATAAAGGCCTTGCACAAGGAGACCCTTTATCCCCGCTGCTTTTTAATTTAATAACACACAAAATATGTATCCAAACACAACACATATTACTATCGCAGTATGCCGACGATTTTGTTTTATTTGTTAGTGATAAAGATATTCAAAGCTGTGAAATACGTATTCAAGAAGCGCTCGACTCAGTAATTATTTTGTTGCAGGAATTAGGTTTAGTCTTATCTGCAAGCAAATCTCACTATTGTCTCTTTAGTAAGGGCCAAAGGAGATTTTTTCCTACCCTAAAAGCAAACGGCCAGTTATTAGCAAGATCGGATTGTGTAAAATATTTGGGGATTTGGTTGGATAGTAAATTGCGCTGGGGAAAACATGTAAAAGAAACTATAGATAAATGTTCTAAATTTTTAAATATTTTGAAAGTATTGGCTGGTAGTAGTTGGGGTGTACATACTAAACATTTACGTAGGTTGTATATCTCATTAGTAAGAAGTAGACTCGACTACGGTAGCTTCATTTATGATTGTGGCGCTAAGATTCACACTAACAAATTAGATAAAATTCAAAATCAAGCTTTGCGAATTACGGGAGGATTTATTAAAAGTACCCCTATCCATGTTATGGAGTGTGAGTTAAATATAATGCCCTTATTTTTAAGAAGACAGTACCTAGCCTATAAATTTATGTTGAAAAGTGTGTCCTGGTCTAACAACACAACTGTTGATACGATATCTGATTTGAGCGAACTGTGCCATAAAGAATACTGGAAGAACAAAAAAAAGCCATTACTCGTCAATTCGGTTAATGATATAAAAACGTTTCAAGTTTCCTCATCAGATACGCTTAAGATGTTTAGTTTAGAAACCTGGATGTCAGCCATTGAATTACAGGAGCATATTAAAAGTAATCTAGAATGTGTAATAGGTAGTAAAACTTCATGTGAACCGAATGTTCTATTGAATAATGTTATACAAGAACTTAATACAAAATACAGTGGTTGGCATAAGTTCTATACGGATGGGTCGAAAAGTGCGGTTGGACAGGGGGTTGGGTATTTCTATCAAAATTTTTATATTAAAATTGGTTACAAAATAAATGCTTGTGTATCAATCATGACGCTGGAACTTATTGCAATCTTTCAAGCCATGTCATATGCAAATGAACAAAGATTAAATAAAATTGTTATTTTTTCCGACAGCAAAAGTGCTTTGCAACACTTGGCTCGATGTGCCTCTGCTATCAGAGGTGTATCGATAGCCTACGATATTATTAGTATCATTCATAAATTTAATAAAAATGGCATTGAATTTAAGTTGCAATGGGTTCCAGCTCATATTGGTGTAAAGGGTAACGAGGAGGCTGATCGAATATCTAAATTAGCAGCAGTTGGAGGAAATGAGATTAGTTTTTTGCCGGACTACTCAGATTTGATACCTAAATTTAAAATAAAGTGTTACGAGTTCTGGAAAAATCATTTTGATCAAAAATCTGAAACAAAAGGAATTTGGTATAAAACTATTCAGCATGAGCCTCCTCGTTATCTTTGGTTTGATGACGGTCAACTAAGCAGATTTCATGTTAAAATAGCATTAAGACTCCGATCGGGACACTACCCATCGGCAAAGTTTGCGTTCTTGATGAAAAAAGTCGAATCACCAAACTGTGTTACTTGTAATGAAATCGAGGACGTACAACATTTGTTGATGGGTTGTGTTAAAAATAAGATTGACAGAGAAAAATTGATAAGAGAGTATGGCTTAAACAGGCTAGACATTGGCTTGATACAAACGATCCTAGCATACCCTAAGTCTGATCTAGCAAAAAAACTTTGTAGGCTGACAGTAATATCAGATCCATAGTTAATGTAATATCTATTTATTGTTAAAAGTATTGTGAAGTTTGTGTATACTGTTTATAAGGTACAATGGGGTTGACGTATCCTTGTGGATAAAAACCCCTAAATAAATAAAGAATAAAAAAAAAAAAAAAAAGTCTACCTACCGAGTTTTACATGTATAGTTCTAATAGTTTCGGAATAAAATGGCTGTGACATACGGACGGACGGACAGACAGACAGACGGACAGACATGTCGAAACTATAAGGGTTCCGTTTTTTGCCATTCGGCTACGGAACCCTAAAATAAACTTACACTTATAGTTTTATTGTATTCCCTTTTCTCCTAAATAAATCGTCTAAAAGCGCGTCAAGGAATGAAAAACTTTCAATAAATTAGTTATCTATTGTTACGAGACTCCTTGGCCATTAACGCTCAACAGAAAATTATCGATAATAATATAAGCATTACGAGCTTTGCACTGCACTATTTCTAAGTAAGAGTGAGCGCGCGATATCTTTCTCTGCTTTTCGCACACGTTACGCCACATGAGATTATGCGTTTTTAGAAAATATTGCGTAATGTCATCGCTTAAAGTTTAATTTTGTTGTAATAATGCAAAATGCATGTGTAGGCGAAAGTGTGTATCTATTGCTTGTTTATGTGGTGATAGCTGCGAACGGGCGACACGCGTCCCAGTATTAAATGACAGTAGATAGCATTTCTATTGCCTTATTATTAAGATTTCTGTGTGTAAAACTAAGTATAAAACAATGTTGGAACGTATTCAGAATAAATTTATTCGATTTTTATATTTTAAATTATATAAGGTTTATCCTGGTTATCCACTGTTATATCCAATACTAGCGACCCGCCCCGGCTTCGCACGGGTGCAATGTTTATATTAAATATAGGCAGCGTTCGCGAGAATCGTTAACGTACGGCAGTTTTTTCGACGCCTTACTCCACAATTTTCACTACCACGAAAAATTTTCCGGGATAAAATATAGCCTATACGGATTCGGAAGAATCCCTCTAGTAATGGTAAAAGAAATTTTGAAATCCGTCCAGTAGTTTTTGAGCCTATTCAATAGAAACATACAAAAATACAAAAATACAAAGGTTTCCTCTTTATCTATACTTATAATAAATCTGTAGAGAGGTCAATTCTGTACATGAAATATATTTAAAAAATAACTATCAGGGGGTGATTAGGGATCGATACTGATGCCAAAAATGCAATCAGTAAAATTATTGTCTGTCTGTCTGTCTGTATAACCGTTATAGAAACAAAAACTACTCGACGGATTTTAATGAAACTTGGCACAATTATTTTTCATACTCCTGAGCAGGTTATAGTATACTTTTCATCACGCTACAATCAATAGAAGTAGAGCAGTGAAGGGAAATGTTGGGAAAACGGGAGAAGTTACTCCACTTTTTAAGCTTCCGTCGCGTGTGCAACCTTAATGGTTAAAGCTACACAGAAATCATTTATGACGGAAATGTTCTCCTTAAAATTATATAAAAAAATATCCCACGACAGCATATATCTATCTTTTATGGTTAACTCACAATAAGACGTGTAAATCCCGATAGCTTAGCAGTTCGAAGCTTTCTGATAATAATCAGAAAGCTTCGAACTGCTAAGCTATCGGGATCTTTTAAATTTCGGAGCAGAATAATAATTCTGCTCCGAAATTTAAAAGAATCACAACTTTGCAATGGAACTCGGCTAAAAGTAACCCCGTTGCAACAAAATATAATCGAGGCTCAAATTTTAACAGGTTGCGGTGCAGGAGAAACCGTCTTTATTCCCAGAATTCCCATAATACCAAATAATTTTCCATTCCAATTTAAAAGAACGCGATTCCCAGTATCGGTGTGTTATGCAATGACAATTAATAAGGCTCAAGGGCAGACTTTTCGTGTTGCTGGAGTAGATCTCGGTGTCAGTTGTTTCTCGCATGGTCAGTTGTACGTCGCTCTTTCCCGGGTTAGCAGTTCTAGAAATCTTTATGTTCACGTGCCGGACGGGTCAACTTTCAACATAGTTTACCCGGAAGCTTTGCGCTGAAGTATTTTCGTTCTATAGGTACTTACGCCTCATGTGAACGTGATCTAAACAATATTACCAATACATTAACTTAATAACACACAAGGAGTTACACGCTGACGGAGTCGCGGGCACAGCTATTAACAATAATATTGTGCGGTTCGGTATTGCGATATTTTTCAACAGTATTATAGATTGACATATTATATTTCCCTACTAAATTACGAAAGTTAATCTGTCTGTTACATCAAAATCACTGAACCGTGAGGAAGGACATAGGCTACTTTTTTTTACGGAATACGACGGAAACGTGGACGAAGTCGCGGGCAACAGCTATCTATGCTAATAATATAATTTAATTAAGTAATTTATTTGTCTCAGACCATTGATCCATAGAGTGTTAGTAAAAAACTTAACCTATTGTTAGTACAATAAATTAAAACATACCATCAATTTAATTGGCGACATGCACGCCTGTGCGCACATGCCTACGCCTTATTGCGCACTTTAAAAAACGATTACTTTGCTTTTAGTTTCATTATACCTCAAGCCATGAGCCTCCGCATAACTCTCACAGACGGCCAACAATTTCCTTAAGCCACAGATTGATGGACTGAGCAACACCATGTCATCAGCATAACTTATGTTGTTGATCATTCTTTCATCAATAGAGCATCCGACCATGGTGCCGCTCAACTCACCAACCAGCCGATCCATATATAGGTTAAAAAGACTGGGTGAAGTTAACCCTCCCTGCCTTACGCCACAATCTAGCCTGTAAAACTCAGAATGAGCATCAGCCCACCTGAAATAATTCTTTTGATTTTTATACCAATATTGAAATATGTTAATGAACTCTGCAGGTAGCTCGGTATCATCCGATAATTTCTACCACAAAATGTCATAGTTTACCAGGTCAAAAGCTTTTGACAGGTCCAGAAAGCAGCCATACACTGGTGTCTTCCGGTCAGTGTAGTACTGCACAGTCTGTTTGAGGCACAGGATTGCACTTTCAGTAGACAAACCGGCTCTAAGTCCAAACTGCGCGTCATGTAATTGAAGGCTGAAGAGTTTGTTTGTTTGTTTGAACGCGATAATCTCAGGAACTACTGGTTCGAATTGAAAAAATATATTTTAATTAAATAGTCAATTTATAGAGAAAGGCTATAGGCTATATATCATTACGCTAAGGCTCATAGGAGCGGAGCGCCAATGAAGAATGCTTCAAAATCGGGGTTAAATTTAACGTTAGCCCAAAGTAACTATTCCATGCGGACGAAGTCGCGGGCAAAAGCTAGTACCTAATATTAGTATAGATTGTTTATACTTGGTATGGTAGGGTATTATAAACTAGAAATAAGGCGGGAAGTGGCTTTAGCCACATATATGTTTAAAATATTACGTGGCAAGATTCATAACCCTAGTATCTTGTGCGAAATACATATTAGTGTTCCGGATGGGTATGTGGAGCGCCGGCGGCGGCCGCCGCTGCTGGCGGTGCCTAGCGCGCGTACCTACTTGCTACAGCATGCGCCGATGATGCGAGCCTTGCGGGCACTCAACACTGTAGCCTCACGTATCGACTTATTTTCCTGTGCAATGAGCGAGTTCACAAAAACCATATATTTTGTGTTATGTTACCATGATTTGTAAATATAGTAAGGGAATGTAGAGAGATCTTAATTGTGTTTATATAATATATAATTATACCTTATCTATCGCATTGGGTGCAACCTGTAATAGTATGTTAAGTTTGTAAAAAAAAAACCTATAATAAAAAACGATGTAACTTGTATTTAACATTAAGTTTCCTGTAAAATTATTGATAATAGTATTTTTATATGCAATAGAAAATAAATAAAACTTTAAATTGCTCAACTGAAAAATTTTGATGTTGTATTAGTTTTCACCGGAGGCACAGAATTGTACAAGGATCGACTGGCTAATGCAGAGAAGCTATCACAAAATATTGCGTTTAAGCAAGTAGAACATATGTCTAAACCAGCTAAATTATTCGTGTATATGCAAAAATAGAAAATAAAGAAAATTTAATTTAATTACATACAGTTGTTTTAATAAAAATCCAATTTTTATATTAACCCTGTATTTATTTAACAGTGGCGAACAATTTTGTTTTAACTATCTTGTGAATATTGAATTGCCAAAATATTAGTTTTATTCACAAGAAAGTTAGAACAAAATTGTTGGGTACTGGATAAGGCTCAATGTAATACTGACTATAGATATGTATGTATATATACTGACTATAGATATACGTATATATATATATATATCATTAGTTCAGGGTTAAGAAATAGAGATGGCGCTTCAAATTTGGACTGACAGATTTCCCGAGAGTGGGCTCTCTATATCCGTAGTATTACAGTACTCTATGAAGGGTAATCTCCTACGACCCAAATCTAATGATGTGACTTATATTTTGTTTAAGTATCAAGTACTTATAAAAGTACCGAAACAAAAGTATCGATACTACTCAGGTATCGGTACTTTTTGCGGATCCCTACTTCTTTCTTTCTTTCGAACAAAAATAATTCAGTTAAGTAATACCTAATACTTAAATATTTCCACTATCCAACCTGAAGTAGGTTGCAAGGTGGCACATAAAATTTTCAACCTACCAACTTGGGTGTGGATGACTAATGGCTAGGTTGGAAGATACGAATGAGTAAATTTTGTCACCCCTCATTTTTTGCCGCTCTGGGCAAATGCCCGGCTTGCCGCCCATTAGAACCTGTAGCAATATAAGGATACGATGTCATACTGTTTCTTGTAATACAGTTTCTACTAGCACAGGAGTCAGAGTTCCAAATATTTTTTATATGCAAATGCGACCTCAAAACGTAGGTACCTCACTTAACCGAGTTGGTTATCTACAGCTGCTACTACTTCTATTTTTTTTTCGATTTTTATTCTTTATTTTTATAGGAACTTTTACGCCATAGCGTATGTCAGTTCCATCTTACCCTAAACATACATATATAAGGCAATTACATACTATAAGTAGGCCATAAAGGACATAGCTTTCGTCTTATGCAGTTATGCCTACGTCAGTCTTGTTCCAATTCAAGGCCGATATTAAATTATTTCTAGCAGACTCAGATCGGACACTTCTATTCCTAATCCAGAATATTGTACTTACCTGTATATAGAAAAAAATAGAATCGATTTATATATCTGGGAGTCTTTTTAGATAAACATTTGTGTGCTCTAAAGGTCACACAGATGATGCGAATCTTCAAGCAACTGGGTAAGGTTGCATATGACGCCCTAACCAATCATCAGCACAATATACTTACCTTTAGTTGTATCGTCGCATTATTTTGTAATACAGCATTTGCATCGCAGCTGAAAACGCCTTCTCAGCTGCGATCAATATTACTATACTCTTTGGCTGCGATGCAAATGCTGTATTCGTACTTTCGACTTCGTACCGCCATTTTTTTTAAATTATCTTTCATACATATCTTGTTCTAACAAAAACGAAAACAAAAAATAGATTATCCAAATTGGTGTAGTTGGTCTTTCGAAAGTTATGCGCCTACAATATAATTTCGGCGATTCAATTTTATTTATGAAGATAATTTATAATAGGTACAGTGACATCGTACGGACAACGGGAGCAACTGTGTCGTCGAAAATGGAATGTTTTCTAGTTATAGATAGATGGCGCTCATTACAAGCTCAAAAGCGTAGTGGACAGATAGCGCTACTTGGGATATCAATTGCTTTTTGTTTTGCAATGAAAATAATTGGAATTGCGGCATAAGTTCGAAGTCAAATATGAAATAACTTATAACCAAAGATATATAATAAACTATTATTATAATACGTCATTGCTTATAACTGGTAGAGCAAGTTACATAGGCTCTTGACTACTAGTACAAAACCGCGCCGGGCGTAAAGAAGAAATAAATCTTGAGTCTCAGGATCAAAATAAGAATAAATAGATATTAAAAATAAATTAATATTTTAAAAAACACTAGAAAAACACGCTGTTATAAATGCACGTAAAAACCAAAAAAATGTTAAGAAAACCGATAACGGGTTTTCTTTAGGTTTGTTATAACCTTGAAACCTGATCGTGTTCAAAGTCCATTACGTGGCCTTTCTCACAAGTGCAAACACGACTATGATACGATATTCCATCATGGAATGGTGGCTGGTGATGAAGCCGGAAGATAGGCACTGGCGCCTATCTTCCGGCTTCATCACCAGACCTTCAAACCTAATCGTGGTCAAAGTTCATTACAAGACTTTTCTAAGACATCCAAAACAGCTATGATACAATTTTCCATCATGAAGTTCCAGTTCATATCTACCGGCTCCATAATCAGATCAGTTCGACAGTACCATATTATTGTATTGTCATCAGAACTACATACAGCTGCCAATTTTCATTACGCTACGACCCTTGGAAGATAGTTAAATTAGTTACCTTAGATTCCATTACATAGTCAGTTACCTACATACAGGTCGACCTAATAAAAGCGTGTTAATATGATCTGATATGTCATAAGAATGATTTCGATATATTCCAAATTTACGAAACCCTTTTTACGAAAATTATGCAGACGAGATTATGCGTTAGATAGAGTATGAAAGTTAAAGTTTATATGTACCTATATGCAGAAAGCTATTTTTTTTTTACGAATTTTAATGCATTCAGTGTCACTTTAATTATAGCCGAATTTTACCTGGCAATCCGCTTATTTTTTCTCGCTGGGAAAATCATCTAATGACTCGTCCCGCTATGGGTGCAAAGGAAGGGAGTGTCAGACTTCTACTGACTAAAAACCCAACCTGTCCTTTCAATTGCCGTTACATTCCGGGGCTGTGGTAATTCGTTAAAACGTTCCCGTAACCCCGGCAGGCAATGGCGCCCCATCACTAGTGCCGAAGACTCAGTTAAATCTTTGTTGACCAAGTAACGGAATTGGAGAGTGCACATAACTAATTTAAAAAATAACAAAAAGGCGTCCTCTTACCACATAAATAATAGCGTAAGTTCAATTTTTCTTAGACCTTCAACGGCCGCAGAAGTGGATAGAGAAATAAAACAGCTTAAAAATACTCACAGCGTGGGTGACGATGGTATTTGCACTAAAGTATTGAAGTATGTCTCACTTCCGATTGCTCATCACTTAAGCCATATAATAAATTGAAGCATTTATAACAGAAAAACTTAAGACTTCCATTGTCATACCACTCCACAAAAAAGATGACAAAGAAAATATGAGTAACTATAGACCGATAGCATTGATCCCCATATTTGCAAAGGTATTTGAAAAATCATATGTACATTTTAATCGATGAACAGAAAGGGTTTCGCAAGGGCAAATCAATAAATTTGGCTATTTTTGACTTTCTTAAAAATATTCTGACAAATATGGACAAAAGAAATCCAATTTATTCTATCTTAATAGGTATGAGTAAAGCTTTTGACCGTGTTGACCATGAGATTCTAATTGACAAACTAAATATGTACGGCGTGAGAGGCAAAGCATTAAAACTCATTTCTTCATATCTACGTAATAGAAAACAAGTCACAGAGATTACACAAATCTGAAAAAAAATCTGAAAAAGCTGAAGTAAAATACAGATCAAAACCTGAATTATAAAACGTGGAGTCCCACAAGGCAGCGTCTTTGGTCCCTTATTATTATTGGTACATAATTATCAATGATCTCCCTAGTCAGATTAAGGAACCAATGGTTCTTTTTGCAGGTGACAGCACAGTAATGATAAAGTGTGACGATCTTAAGAATTATGAAGAAAACGTTAATCAAACATAACATACAATTATTCAATGATTATTACAAAAAAATCTTAAAATAAATATGGATAAAACTAAAATTTTACAGTTTCCTCAAAGAATATCACCAATAAATATAAATGTTACTTACCAAGGCATTACAGTACATCCTGTTATAGAAACACATCATTCCTAGGACGATAAACTATCATGGAAAACACGTATAGATAATATCTGTTAGAAGGTAAATAAATCCTCTTTTGCCCTTTAAAAACTCGCTAAAATTGTAAATAAATAAACTGTTTTGACTGTCTATCACGGCCTTGTAGCACCTATTTTAAGATATGGAGTAATATTATGGGGTAACTCGGTGAATAAGGAATACGCATTCAAGGCTCAAAAGACGTGAGACTTTAGGGCAATGTGTTATCTAGATAGTACAACCAGTTGTTAACCGCATTTTAAAACATTAAAAATATTAACATTGCCTTTGTTATACATTTACGAACTTTGTTTATTTGTCAAATCTAATTCCAAGCCATAAGATTCCTATTAAAAGCCAGTATAGAAAATTACGAGACAAAAAAGGGTTAGAATTACAAAATAATACCGTATGGGAAAACGGCGTTAATCAACAAAAGTATTATTTGTATGGCGTCCGTAGTCTACAATAAACTACCAGATGAAATAAAAAATTTGCCATATCTAAAATTTAAAACTAAATTACGTAACTTTCTTATTAGTAAATGTTACTATAGTGTCAAAGAATTTTTAGATGATAAGCTTTTGACAATCTAATTCTGACTACTTACTTTAATTGAATTCAACCAAGTTTTTATACACTGATCTCATGTTTATCATTAACCGTTTCCGTGCGGATGATGCCGCACAGGCACCATGTAAATCTATTGCGTATGGCGTATGGTGCCCGAGAGGATACAAAACTGAAACACAAAAAACTCGGCTAAAACGACATTTGTCAAAAGAGTCACGTAAATAAAAGTGTCTTTATTTGTCACCCATATCCTGCCCACAGTGTTCGTTTCAAGTAATTTCGTAAATTAGCAGACTTCAGGGGTTGTAAACCAAGTTGTCGAGTCACATTTTATTATTGATTATAATTCTAACAGCCAACTTTCTGGAAAGTTTCTCAAAAAAATTAAATGCTTTTGTCATAAGGTTCATTTTTGCCTCAAAACATGATGGGGTTACAAAGAGTGCGAGGCGGATCGGTGACCTAACAAACAATGGGTTTTGCCCATTTTTTGCGCTGTTCGCCGGCCTATAATAATATATTTAATTTTTTTTCTGCGTAACTCTACAACAAAATAAAAAGGTTGTCAATTAAACGCTTAACAAAAATCCACATTTTTAAGTAAATAGTCATAGATATTATTTATCAATAAAATACATTTACATTGTTATCCAAATAAAACACTTCATAATCATTTAAGTGTTTATAGGTACGAGTAGAATATTTTTGATTCATTAGATTCGGACTTCCCATTCAGTTATATGTTCTATATTACATTGTTTTGTAGAGAAACAATTTTACCATCAAAATAGCGGATTTAAAATTGTTTCCCTACATAACACTGTATAATAAATAATAAATAAATATCACCTCGCTGCAAACTCAAAAAGTACGTGAACAAATTCTATATAACACTCTTGAATAAATACATCCATAAAAGAATGCAAAAAGGTTTACAACACCTAATAGAAATTAGTCAATTACCTTGCATTTCCATAAAAACACACATATCGTCACTTTTAAATGCACTGAACGAATTTACTGACTGATTACGTTCGATACACAATGGCAAATGACTCTTTAACAAGTGCAAAACACGAGAACAAGCTAAAATTTACAATTCATGGCGGATGATTCCCCAGGGGAATCATCAAAGTCTCTGGCGCTTGGTGCCCCAGAGGCATCACGAAATTTTTGTTTGACGCCAGGCACTAAAGATTGCTAAAAAGACCTCTGCACGGAATCGTTAAACAATTATACCTCATACTACACGCTAAATCAATTAAATCAAAATGACGGGGTGGTAGTTTACATTAGAAACGACCATTTGGCCCAGGTAACAGAAATTAACATAACACATGCCTCTGCCCTTCAAATAACCATATCTAATTTCACCATAATAGGAATGTACCGCTCCCCATCTAATGCCTGTGCAGTGCAGATGAGTATATTTGCTCAGTAAATCACCATCTTGAAACCCTAAGTACGCACAGGAATATAATTATTATAGGTGATATTAATATTAACCTTATAGAAAAATGCTCGGAAACATCCCAAAGAAGATCAAATAGGAATAAATATTTAAATATGTTGTCACTACATGGTCTTCTACCAGGCCACACCCTACCAACTAGAGAACAGAGCTGCCTAGACCATATTTTTCTCAAGTTTGATAAGCATAAAAACTCAGCTTTTGTAGCGGTACTCAACACAACCATTACTGATCATGCTATGGTTATCTTAAGTATAGCAAACTCACAGAAAACACGCAGTTGTCATAGGTCCAAAACGGTCATAGACTTCGAAAACGCTTATAAATCCCTCACTGAGATAGATACATCTCTCTTCAAAACCTACACACTGCCTGATATTTTTGCCAGTAAATTGATAGAAGTAATCAGGTCGTCTCTTCTCTCTAACTCGCAAACTAAATCTATTTCTAATCATAAGCGAACATTAAAGCCCTGGATTACTACTGGAGCTCTACGTTGTATTAGACTTCGGAACAAAATGCAACGCCAGGCAAGAATAGATCCTTTTAATATAATACTAAATATTACATATAAACGTTTCCGTAACTTTTGCTCAAACTTAATTAAGAAAATAAAAAGAAAATATTATAAGAAGCAAATAGAAGACTCAGCTAAAAACCCTAAAAATCTCTGGTTAACTATAAATGAAATCACGCAATTTAAAACGCCTAAAGTCTCAAATGTACACCTTCTTAATAATATAAACTGTTATTCTGACATAATATAATTGTATGAAATTATTTAAAATATTGTATTGATCAAAATTAGATGTAACTAGCATATACATTTGCACACCACCGGAGATTATAATATAGTGTATCTAATATAAAATTGTTGTGACATATTGTCAACCTGTATTATGCAAATAAATGTTTTGATCTGAGGCGCGCGTGAGACAAGACGCGCCCTCGTCTCGTCGACTTGGGCCTGCTCTTTACCGGACGGTGAGCTACCCCTGCTCGCCATCCGTAAGCCCTCGTCTACGGTGGCTAGATATCGGCTTGTGAATCTGGATTTGTTATCCCCGACGCCCGGAGCGACTTCCGCGGCGGCTGGGGCGTGAGGAAGAGAGTTGTTTCTCCCTCACGCGTTCAGCGTCCTCCTTCGCTAGGATGATTGCTTCGCAGAAGGAGGCGACTACATCGCATTCCCGCTCGCTCAGCAACATGGTCTGAACCAGGGATGGGCGTGAGAGGTCGCCGTATGCTCCACCGTGCCTTCACCTGGCGACTCCTAGCTTTCTTATTTCGACGACCTGGTGGATTTAACTGAATTATAGCATTCGTGTCCAAATGCAAGAGGACTTGAGAGGATTATTCAGGATAGAGGGGTTACGAATTGGGTAGGTACCCTAAGTTTGACTTTAATTACGATTTATGAAGACAGCCTACGATCTTAGTCCTGGGACGTCCCGGGACTTCAACACTTCACCGAATCTTTGTAGCGAGTTAATTTCTGTCGAAATGTAGCACTAGCACAGGTATTTAATAAAATGCTTATAATAATATATTAATATTTTATTAAATACATAGGTACCTACTACATTGCGATTTTACATTTTGCTATCAAATACATAGTAATAACTTATGTATTTAATAGCAACACAACAAAACAAAATGCCTTTTGTTTTTTTAATAAACCGCATTTAATGAAACACTTAATGAGTTCCTAACAATTTTCACGTTAATTACAGTCTTAATAAGAATATAATTGGTACCTATGTTAACTTACTAAAACAAACAAAAACACTCCTACAATAAAAAGCAACATATAATCTTAAAAACTGTTTAATTGTATGTTTATAGGTATATACAGACGAATTGAGCACCGCCTTTTTTGGAAGTCGGTAGAGTAAAGAAGGTATGGTGAATTAAAATGAGACTGACAAGCAGTTGCGTCATAATGGCTGGAGGAGGCGGATCATAGAGAACAATTGTATTGTACTAGCCATGGTGTTTTATCACACAGTTGGACAAATTGCGCCAAGGCGGATCATAGGAGCTCATGGCGAAATAATATCAGTCGCAAAAGTCGAAGCAACGCTTGCCAAGAACGATCTGCAGATGGGTGTCCTCGGATAGGACGTTAACCC
This sequence comes from Tholera decimalis, assembly GCA_943138885.2. Taxonomy (NCBI): domain Eukaryota; kingdom Metazoa; phylum Arthropoda; class Insecta; order Lepidoptera; family Noctuidae; genus Tholera; species Tholera decimalis. Next base: position 11,178,019 of record OW964576.2, read on the forward strand.
GTTGGATCATTTGAACATCTTTGACAACCGTCACGGGTAGTCAGAACCCAGAAGCCAGACAATTTGACACCTGACACCAGTCTTACAGGGATATCGTGTTACCCAGTTACTGAGTTGTAGAGGTCAGATAGGCAGTAGGTCCATGTAAAAAAAAAAATTGCATCCAGTTAGCCTGGAAGCCGACAGAACCCAGCAAATAATGATGAGTTGTTTATTAATAAAAGAATAAGTTGACGTGGTAATCAGACTAAATGGCACTTCATCATCTGCTTAGCCTTTTCCCAACTATGTTGGGGTCGGCTCCCAGCCTAACCTGGTGCAGCTGAGCATTAGTGTCTTATAGATGACGCCAAATAACTTGGCAAGGTTTTGGCGTAGTGGGGGTAAGTTCGCGCATCGTGCACTTGAAGAAAAAAGTGGTCACTTTTACTGCTTGCCATTATTCTATGGTTATTGCCATCATTTATTTTTAATCATATCTGTTCAGAAGAATGTTAAAGAAAGAAGAGGAATTCATTCGTTAATTCGGTATTATAAATAAAATAGATATCTATACTAATATTATAAAGCGGAAAAGTTTGTTTGTTTGCTTGAACGCGCTAATCTTCGAAAGTACTGGGTGGATTTGGATGCAATTTGGTATGGAAGTAGCTTGAAGCTTGAGGAAGGTTATAGGCTACTTTTTACGCGACTGCAAAAAAGGAGAGTTATGTTTTTACCGTGATAGAATCCACGGGAGCGAAGCCCCGCGTGAGTACTAGTTAGTTAATAAAACTGCTTTTATTCTTCTTTTTTCCCGGTGTCCTAAAGACAGTGACGAATTCGGAATTTCAACCTTCCTTAACTATAGTGCCTAACTGTTCTTTCTGACGTTTTAATAGTCTGCGTATTTGGTCTTGGCATTGTAATCAAGGTAACAAAAAATAAATTTAAAACAACAACTCGTAACAAAACCTAAAGGTACAACTTTCGTGTACGCAAGTGTATTCGGGAGCAAATTGAACGAGAACTACCGCGTCATACCCCGCGTCTCACTGACAACCGCTGACACCTAAAAATCGACTTCTGCGCATTGAACGACTCTTGCCAAGTTGTTTGGCGTTACCTATACATGGAGCGACTGCCTATATGAGTTCCACAAGCCAGTAGCTGGGTAACAAGATACCCCTCGGCTAGACCAGTGTCAGATTTACTGGCTTCAGAGTACCCATATCGACTGTCAAAGATGTCCAAATGACAGCCGGGACCTACGGCTAACGTGCTTTCCGAGGCACGGAGTATCACACCTCCGACTTCCAAACTCCGGGCACTCCTCCAATAGTACTTTTTGCTCGACCCGGGCATCGAACCCGAGACTTCGTGCTTAGCAGTCGCGCGTGCAACCACTCGAACAACGAGGCAATCCGAAAAGTGACTCCGGGTTTGATACACAACTGAATTCTCCCGGTGTGAGAGTAGTTACGTACCTAGAGATCTAAATAGGTAGAGATACCTACCTGCGCCTTTAGTCCGTTGCAGGGTTTGAGTGATATTAAAAAATATAATCAAAAAGATTCCTAAAACTTGTATTATGCTACTTTCGGACGTGTAATTCGCTATTTTCAAAGCTCATCATGCAAATTCCAGTATTTCCGATACTTTCCCACTTTGTGTGTTACCTATCTATTGTATTTTTTTTTACTAAAATAGATACATAATTAAGTATAATAAATTCATCATCAATCAAATCAAGAACATATAGTCTGATATCACTGTAAAACACAATCAAGATATACAACAACACTCGCGCAAGCGTGCCTACATTAAAATTATTTTATTAGAAATCGCATTGAAGAAAAAGAGACAAAAATATTATTTTTAATAATTCGAATAAACAAAAAGCATACCGCATCCAAAACAAGTTGTGGCTACTCGAGACTTTCCAATTCAGTCGTATTATACGATCGAATAGTGTTGAAATTATGAAAAATGTCAATCAATTATTTTACTTATTGAAGTGAGAATAAAGTGTAATTTAGATTGCGGTCATTTGACGGCTGATGTCGGCCGCCATTTTCCACAATGGCCGTCAGAAACGCGACATCTATGCGGAGTTTAGTGTCATCGCGAGCGTGCGTAGTTCGGGTCGTGCGTGTTTTTATCAGCACTTTATTGTTTGCATCCATTGTATAAAGAAATATGACACGAAAAATTGCTCGGCGTAATCATAATTCATACCTATCTGTCGTGTTGTAACGAAAATAGTTTATTTATAATAAATCGTGCCGTGCCGTATTTTATTGGTCCGCTACATAGTAAAATAATGAATTTAACACGCCGCCGCAGTCTTCTGTTTGAATTGTCGTGAGCCTTGTTGTGGGATCGATTTTTAGGTGTTATTAATGAAATTACGGAGGTGTTCGCGAGTGATATTGTTACATAAAGAACTCGTTTTAAAACACTCCCGTTACACTGGTGTTCTATCTTGTTCGAGCTGTGGAGCGCTTATAATCGATATAAGTTAATAAAAAATGCATATTTTCCCCATGGTTTCATAAAGGATCGGGTCAATACAGTGCCGGCTTGAACGGCGTTACGAATGTTGTTGATTCGCGTTCAAAATGTGGTATTGTTGATGACTGCAGTGCGTCCAATTTATTTAATCTTAAAGTGATGGTGATTATGACAACATACTTACTGTTTTGTTGTGCCACGGAGTTTTCCACTTTGAGAGGTTAGTAAACAAATCACTTTTTTTTACTAATTCATATAATTTTATTTGATTAGAATGTAAATATTGCTAATAATCTTTAAGTAACTGGGTTGTGCCACTGAAAAATCCGTACTAATGGCGGGAACATAAATTATTTTAAATCATCAAACCTAGGTCCCTTGACCTCTTCTGTGTGGCTAGTATTTTATTGTAATTATCTGCACTGCAATCATTACAAGAAAAAAAAAGGTCGTGCTGTGTTGCGCACTATGAATAATAAATAGGCACAAAGGCTGCATTCAAAACACGATAAAAAAGATAACTGAACGATCGCGTGATTTAGATATTATAATCTGCAAAATCTAATATCGACATTTGACTTTAATGTTTGGTTTATTATATGGCACGAATTGTTATTAATATTTTCCACGTTATCTATGGTTAGGTGTTCATATTATTAAAGCGTAAATCTGTTAATCATCTGTCAAACAAAATTAGGATTAGCAAAATAGTAGGTATTCAAATTTTGAGATTTTAGGTTCTAATGTAATAAACCTATCTCACAATATCTATTTATGTATCAGATATTCTATACATATATCTAGGATGTGAATGAGAAAGTGTCAAAAACAATACAAAGAAAAGAATCTAATTACTGTTAGCCACATAAAAACACCATTTCAACTTTTACCATGTTTATTTTAACAAGGAAGTAAAGCACCATGATACTATCAAATTATTAATTAAACAAATGACTATGGTCATTATTGAGTGTCTTGGTTCCTTTTTCAAATTATGTAATAGGTCTTGCCTGTCAGGTGTTACAGTGGCAGTACTGATTAAAACCTTAAAATATTACTTTCTAAGGAAGCTGTTTTGTTTGTTTTGTTTTATTGAATTATCTATAGCCTGTTTTTAATCTCATGAGACAGAATTGAAACATGCAAATGTTAAATTTACAAATAATGCGGACAAGCAGGTGGGTAACTACCGAGTTATTGTGTTTTTATGTGTCATCTGGGCTATATAGTTGACAACTTTAATTATAAGTTCATCAAACAAATAGGTGGTGATTCTGATGATTCAGAATATTCATATGATCTGAATCTGATTATCGAATACCTGTAATTCATTATGTTATTAAAAATAATGTCTTACATTATTAATTTTGTATTACTGTTTTAACATCACATATTATAAACAGTGATACTTACTTGATTTAATTAACATTAAGTTTCTATAGTGGCACATCTCTATTTAAGAATCACAAAAAACTGGCAACTATTGTAATGTCAACTTTGTCTCTGAGATTACAAAACAGACTGTAAGTAGTTTATTGTAACTGAAATTTCCTTTAGCATGGATTGGATATATAGAATCATAATTTGTTGATCTATAATTCTTGCTTTTTAAAGATGTCCACAAATGAGTTCATTTTGTTTCAGCAATCAATCAAAATTTGGACTCTTCACAATTATTCTTTATATTATAAAGTGATCCCACAAAATGAGTCAGTTGCAAGTGTCAAAAGTAAATACTTAAATTGCCACTTAACAATGTAATTTTTAGCCCCACCTAATTGTTTTTTAACCGACTTCTGAAAAAGGAGGAGGTTCTCAATTCGGATGTTTGTTTGTTTGTTTTTTTTTTAATGTTTTTTTCGGGCATATCTCCGTCGCTCGCCAACCGATTTGAAAAATTCTTTTTTTGTTGGAAAGGGTATACTTTCCAAATGGTCCCATGAAAATTTTATCGAAATCGGACAAGTCGTTTCTGAAAAATCAACAAAGGTCTAAAAAAAATATTTACATTGATGATCTTTTCGTTTACTCTGCATTGTGTTTTTTGTTCGCGCGTTTTAATTTTTTTTGTAGTTGACATTTTGGCTTTTATAACTAGATTAATTATAAATTGACCCACTAAAAAGCGCGAAAATAAAACCTTTTTTGCAAAAAAAATAAAACCGACTTCCATATCAAAACACTACAAAGCCAAAAATAATTTTAATTTCGGAAGGCGGTGTGAAAAAAAAAAGAAAATACAAAACTAATAACACCGACTACCGAAATTAAAATTATTTTTGGCTTTGTAGTGTTTTGATATGGAAGTCGGTTTTATTAAGTTTAATATGTTTCAATGTTATTGATGAGCTTGTGGCTAAATAATAATAGCCATACGGGTAGATTTTTTAAGTTAAGCAACCCTTGCCAAGTTTGTCTAGATGGGTTACACATCGAGATTCTACATGCCGCAGAAAGCATCTTCTTCTGTAGTGTGGTTTCCGCACGTCTCTGCACGAGACCATTGTGCATCAAAGAAAGCGCCGGAGAAAGCATTTCCATTGGTTGCAACTGTCAATTGTACATCTTTGACAGTCACTACGGGCCGTCAGAAGCCAGAAAATCTAACACTAGTAACTATGGCCAAGAGGCACCATGTTACACAGTTACTGGGTTGTGTAGGTCAGATAGGCAGTCGCTCCATGTAAAACACTAATACTCAGCTGCATCTAGTAAGACTAGCAGCCATCCCCAAAAAAGACAGCAAAAGGCAAAGCAATATAATTATCCAATTGGCAGTGGTTTGGCAGTTATACAAGGTGCCAGATAAACGGGAAATAAAGTTCATTGACCTTTTTCTAATATCTCTGCGTAGATACCCGAAAAACAAGCAATGAACTGTTTTTCATTACTATAAAATGTAAAGGGTCGCAATAGATGTGGATTCAAGACAGATTTGTCTTTATTTCCGTTTTTGAAATAAATTAGTCAACAAAAATGTAGGAGGGTCAATGACTTTTATTCCAAGTTTATGTGGCGTTTGGTATAGTTGACAGTGTAGATTAAGAGTAGTAACACAACCTATGTAGTTTTATCATGTATGTATTACAAAGGTAACGGTTTAAAATCATCTCACTTTCATTAGAAACATAAAATCCATACTATTATTGTAAATGTGAAAGTCTGTCTGTCTGTTAAGCTTTCACGGCTAAACCACAGCACCGATTAAGACCCTGGGTCAAACATAGGCTACATATTTTTATTAAAAATCAACCCCTAAGGGGTTGAAATAGGGCATGAAAGTTTTTATGAAAAATTCAAACTGCTTAACAGATTTCATGCGTTTTGGTTTTTCCTCAAAGCGCAGGTGAAACCGTGGGGTACAGCTAGGTTTACACAAATATAAGTTTAGTTATGGCTCAAAAGTGGCTGTAAAGGGGATGATAGTTTGTATAAAGGAAGACACAGGTACAAGCTAAACTATATTTAACATTCAACTACATAACTAGCAAAATATATTTTTTTATAATCTACAATCAATTGCAAGACTATAAGCAGATGCCGTCCGTATGTGTCGGAGTCTGTTTCCTGATAGCTATAACCTGGGGGTCTTTAAGTCAAGAGTGAATAGGGTACTTCTACGTAAGCGTGCTTCATCTGTGACCACATTATCACATACCATCAGGTGAGATGGTGGTCAAACACGATAAAAATAGATGTTAAGTACAGCAGAAATAGTGGGCATTTGCATAGAGCGATATGTTGCCAAGTTGATGATTATTGTGTTTAGATCCTCCATAGCATGAGTAGCTGCCTATCTGAACTATACAACCCAGCAGTAGTGCGGTAACAAGATATCCCTTGGCAGGATTAGAGGCAGGTGTTCCGACTCCTCACTACCTGTAACTACCAATGGCTAAACTCGCCTTAACTTAACATGTTAAGATGGTCACCCATATGGACTGACCTCGGCAAGCGTTGCTTAACCGGGAAGATTGTCCCGTGCGGCTATTATTATCTAGGCAGTTGTTCGACTGCCGGCGAGAAAACAACTACCTATCAGCGATTTACTCACTCAAGAAACGCACAATGAAATATTAGGTACATTCCGTGTAAATGAAAGAGATGCATATATTTATAGTCGCTCTCTGACGGTTCACACTGCCTGCGGCGACTCGCTTCACTAGTTCTGTCGCTGGGCCACAAGAGCTGTCAAAGGTAATACTCGCTCAGTGATGCTTGCTTAGCGGTCAGAACTCACGCCCAGAGACCAACTAGCGAGTAATTGAAAGTTGAAAACTATTTACAACAATAGAAAAAAACAAACATAAAAAATAACACTAAGAATTTCGCTGAACATGTCCTCGTCGCGCTAGCCCACTCGCTTATAAGTAACCCAGCGCCAAAACTATCGGAACTATACGCTCGCTGCTCGTCAACTCGTTTTCAGATGCTAGCTCTAATCGCTACTCGTTCATCGTCGGCGGTGGGACCACTGCCTTAGCAGCGAGCTCCTACGTACAAACAAAACAAAATATGATGAAGGATAATATGATGAAGGACTTCTATCTCTCTATTACTTATGTATTGTACGTAAGTAAATAGTACACCATGTGTAGTCGTGCGGGTAGTCCTACCCGCGTATTAATTTCTTCTGTCAAATCCATCCAAAGGTTGTCTGTAAAAGATCGCTTTTAGCGAAAAGTAACACCTTTGTAGTTTTTAAGATCTTATTTAATTCTATTATGATGTACAATAAAGAGTATATATCTATCTATCCTCGGAGTAAAAACGTTCATGCTAAAATGATATTTTTTCTAGTCTTAGAGCTTCGGTGAAGTTACTGCGAAAGCCGGAGCCATAGACCCGTTCTCAGAAACAGGTTTTTAATATAACAGTGTAGGGTTACTTTAGGCAAAGGTAAGTTGGCAGCATCCGTTGGTTTTATTTTTCACACGTTCTATGCAAAGGTGATTTTGTCTGTGGCCTTACTGCCAATTATTTAATTTGTATTTAGTTATTTATTAAAACAATTTATTGTATACTTTGTGTCCCACTGCTGAGCAAAGGCCAAAGGAAATTTCGGACCATGTATGCCCCGGGGTTGCGGGAATGTTCAAACGGAATACCGCGGCCCCGGAACTTAAAGGCAGCTGAAGGAACAGGGTGGGTTTTTAGTCAGTAGAAGCCTGACACTCCCTTCCGCTCCAGCCAGAGCAGGAGAAGTCATTCAACGATTTTCCCACATGTAAAAGAAATGTATGCCCCTCGAAAATAATCAGACGTCACCCCACCGGCGCAGTGGTCGACCTCGACGGCGTTGTCCTCCTTCAGGCGTCCATCGGGTGACGATCTTTGCCCACCTCTCCAGGTGTATTTGTGAATCGTGGCCTGCCCACTCCCACTAAATCAAATGCGATTTAAAAAAAAAATTCTAGTGTCTATATTTATATTACCTCTGCCATGATATCTCTTCACCAACCATGGTTGACTGGTAGAGAATTCCTAAGGCATTAAGTCCGCCGCAGTTTTAATAAATAATAAATAAGTAACTATATTGCTGCGCATATAAGCCTGAATTTCAGGCTCGTGCAGTGTTGTTGAGGTTATTCATTTTCATTTAGCATCCGGGGTTCTAGATTTACGTTTAGGTGATAAGTCATTATGTATGGACTCTTTTCGCATGCGATTGAACATTAGTTGCTGGGGTAATCAGATGGTGGTTTATGTAGAAGTCTCCTAATACAAGCTTTATAAGTTTAACTGGATGCTCAAACCACTAATATAAATAAACTTAAGAAGTTATAAAATAGTTTCATTTTGATTTCATTTTCAAGTAGCTTCTGCTTAACCTTTCGGGTAATACAAGCGTGATGTAACACCATTTAAAAAAAAATCTAATGGTGGGTTTCCATTAAGCACGGGTTATATTTCGTTTTGCCTAAATCCGTAGTACGTGGAACGCATTAGCGTTTGTCTCTGGTTACCCCTATGCGCAGGCGAATGGGAACTCGAAACCAGCTTTTTCAATTTGTTCATAACTATGATGTTTTTATTTTATTTTTGATAGGCTCCCGTTTTACCACCATGGTAAGCGATTATGTGGTCGAACGTGAAGCACGCTTACCTTAGAAGAAGTAACCTATTCACTCTTGACGTACAGAACCCCAGGTTATGGTATCAAGTAACACAGACTTCGGCAGCGAATTCCACTCCCTAGTTATAAGCACAATTAAAGTATTCCCAAAATGATTTTTGTGAGGGGTGGGACGTACCATGTCACGATGGCGCATCATCGTTCGTCTTGTGTTCCAATTATGGAAGGGGTCGAATGAGGAATACGTTGTGCCATTCATACTCCCAGAAATATAACAGATAAGTACCTACGCAATTCGTCATGCAAATTTTTGAAATCGTGTAGTAGTCGCAGCTGAAGGAATCTCTTAAATTCAAATTTATGGTTAGTAACAATGATACTTATAAATAATCTATGTTTTAGTATTATATACAAAGTTGTGAAATATTTACTTATTTAACAGTACCAGCCACAAATTAAACGTGTGATCCAGCATCTTACCTCAGCGTGTAGGTACTACCCATCTAGTTAAAAACCATTACCATCAGGTGTGTGTGTGATGATGAAAAAAAAAAGCACTATCCATACTATCCGTATCCTTACTTTCATACTAATATTATAAATGCGAAAGTAACTCTGTCTGTTACCTTTTCACGCCTAAACCGCTGAACCGATTTAGATGAAATTTGGCATGGGAATAGTTTAGGACGATGGGAAGGACATAGGATACTTTTTACCCCAAAACTCCCACGCGAACGAAGTCGCGGGCAAAGGCTAGTTCTCTATCATTTCGATTGTGTTCTATTATCAATAAGTAAGCATCTTTTGCCTAATTAACCTGTTGACCTGCTTACAGTCGAGATAATGTGCGTTCCCACGATTTGAGTAATTGGTTACACATTTATTACACGTTTTGTTATAAAGTAATGTAACTAGCTTTCCTCTACTTCTCATGAATGGTCTATCTCAAAAAACTGGATAGCAAAGAAGAAAGAGAGAAAGAAGAGTAGAGAAGAGAAAAGAGATTAAAAACTAAAGATTAAAACAAGAAGTTCAAAGTAAAGTTTAAATGTGCTAGTGACAAAAGATCGGATCATTTTACAAACAATTCTTCAAAAACTTTTTTCTTTTGTACACCATTTAAGTTGTAGAAAATATCGATATAAAACGTTAAATAAGGTTACGGTTATTGGTACTTTACATGGTTAATAGGCTCGCGTTTGACCACCATCTCACCTGATGGTAAACAATTACGTGGTCGAAGATGAATCACGCTTACCTCTAAGAATAACCTATTCACTTTTAACTCCTTAAACCTACGTACAATGAAAGTATTTCCAAAAGGCTCTGTCAGATCTTTGTTAGCTGTTACTTGGATATTATGTTACCCTGTTACTGGGTTGTTGAGATCTGATAGATAGATAGAATATACTTTATTGTACCTAAATAACAATATTGTAAAAAAAAAATGGTTACAATGGCGGTCTTATCGCTGAGAGCGATATCTTCCAGACAACCTAAACGAAGGACTTTACGAACTTCAATTAAAATGGGGAGGGCTAAATTAGTGTACTACTTTACAAATACATACTCATCGAAACAGAAAAACTAACAAAATATAATTATATACAATACATAAGTACATAAAATATATGTGTTCTTTAATATCGTGTAGTTTTTTAGTCGTTCTATGGTACATTAAGAAAAAGCAAGACAAATAGAGTTTTAGTTGACAGCTGTCAAACTTTTACCGACTAGTCAGAATCATTTTATAAATCTCCATTATATTACCCATCTACTATGTTAAGTATATGTATGCGTTTATTATAAGAAGATACTTATTTCGATACTAAATGGGAATACGTTTGCGTGTATGAAACCGCTTATAAAATGTTTACGGCGTTTCTTTACTGTTCCATTTATTACTGGTACATTGTCTATGGCATAAAGTTATGGTTCCATTTGTTGTAACCTACTTTTGGAGACGGATTTGCGTGGAAAGCTTCTTGAGATTATGACGACAAATAAAAGATAAAGTTATATTGCTTAGTTTGGAATAGTTTGTATATTAACATCGCTAACGATCTTCTAAATGTATAAAAGTTCTACATAGTTAGTGACATTCGGTCCACGATAGATTGGCGGAAGTGGTTAGCGAAGTGTCAAAAATTTATGGGATTTACAATCATTTACATTTTGACATTTAGATATTCACTCATAGATTAACATTTGTGTAGAGCAGGGTTTTCCAATATTTCTAATGCTGAGCTCTCCTCGAGTCATCCTTAGGCTTACATATTATTAAACTAGCTGTGCCCGCGACTTCGTCAACGCGGAATAGTGACTTTCGGCAGGATTTTAAATTTCTTAAGCTAATTATTTTGAAAATAAAACTCATACATAATTTGAATGTCGTATTTATTAATATCTAATCAAAAGTCTAAAACATAAGCTTTAAAAATAATCTAATTTCCATACAAACTTTTATCCCCTATTTCAACCTCTTACAGCCCCTTTTCGCAATAAAAAGCAGCCTAAGTCCTTTCTCAGGCTCTAGACTCCTTCTGTACCAAATTTCATTAAAATCGGTTCAGTAGTTTAGGCGTGATTGCGTAACACACAGACAGACAGTTACTTTCGTATTTATAATATTAGTTAGGATTAAGCCCCCAAGCCGCATTTGTCTGTCCGTATGAACGCAATAAACTCCAAAACTACCTAACTGATTGTACGGTTTTCATCAATAGTTCTCGCGAGGCTCGCGTTACCATCTCTCCTGATGGTAAGCGATGATGTGGTCGAAAATGAAACACGCTTTCCTAGAAGTAACCTATTCACTCTTGACTTAAAGACTCCCACGTTATAGCTATCAGGAATCGCAGAATCTGGCAGGGAATTCCAGTCCTTAGCTGTACGCACAATGAAAAAACGTTTTGTGCGTATGGGTGGGATCTAATGATGGCGCATCGCCAGAGTAACAAAGAGAAAAATAGTAACTATCATTTTGATTTATTGTGAAATATTCCTATCTGTCCACATTCCCTGCAGTTGGGACACGACTATTTTGACCATTTCGTAATTTCCTTACGATTCATCCATTTCGATCCCGCGTCATATACTGTCATCTGACCCCAGACTTTACCATGGACGCTTTCTCAGCCGGTACAGTCGAGCACATAATTGCAGCAATTTGCTCCAATCACCCACTAATTACCGGTATACCACTGCCGCTCACTGTACTCGCTAACTACCCGCATTTAAGTGATTAACCATGCACTTACAATGTTTAACTGTACGTGGTTTCTTTGAAAACAATATCGAGCAATTATGTTCTCATATCGTAATTAGTATCGATTTCTTGTGCTTTTCAAACGGCATGCTTCATGAATTGCTTTGTATTAGTAGTTATGCGTTCTTGAGCTGTAAGTCCAGAACACCCAGTGTTAGTGTACTTGATTTCTAAGAAGGATTGTATAAGAGACGGCTTACGGCTGGAGGGAGGTGCTGCATAGTGCATGTAGGAATGAACATCTGTTTTTTCTTGGATCCGCAACGTAACCCTTGACTCCATTCATATTTCTGTAGGTTTTGGCTTATGTTTTACAGTCGGCCGCCTGCCTGACACTAACGGCAATCGGAATGTTGGGCTGTGAAAAAGATGGATGAAAAACAATGCATGTAGCAGAGATGCGAATGTATAAAGTAAAAAATGAGTACCTATATAAAAGGAAGTTTGAAAGTGCCACCTATTACGGAAAAATTGAAAGGAACTCGCCTTTCTTCATGACATGTGATGAGGGAGGATAACACGCACGTAACTAAAAGTGTGATGGGTTTAAATATTAATGGAGGTAGAAAAAAGTCAAAGAAAAGATGGGTGGATTGATGAGTAAATGATGCTGTGACGTCTGACAGGGGAGATTGGAAGAAGGAAATGTGTTGTGCCGACTCCAAGTAACTGGGACAAGGGCAGGAAGATGATGAACGCTTAACTCCATTCAGTATAAGTAGTTTTAGCTTTAGCAGTTTCCCAAGGCCATGTGAAGAACAGCACCAGATCCCCGTAATACGTTGGTACATTATTGGTAGGAATTTAACGAGAGTTTTATGATCTTAATACCCCCTTTATTGCCTGATATCAAACTTGGAGGAGCTAATAAATGCTTATATAGGGGGCGCAGATTTTCCGCTCTCAGATTTTATGTGAAGCGAAGTTTTCGGACGATATAAATAGCATTTTGCCGCATTTCTGTTGATGGGTAAATCGGATATGCGGAACAGGGTGTACTCTCATTGAATAAGGTGTTTTGTCTAGTGGGCAACTGCCCGATGTTTGTTATCGGGTGATTTGTATGCAGGCTAGTTGTGCGGTAAACTCTGCTTGCGCGATACAGGATATCTATCGTTAGTAAATATGTTGCGAGATAGATAACAATATCACTTTTATATGTCAATCTTTTGGTCACTTTAAATTATACGAGGCCGGTGTTTCCTAGCAGACTTACCTGATAAGAAACATCGAAACAGACTTCTTTGAGTCTGTTTCGCTGATCTGTGTTCGAAGGACCTATCTGTTTCAATGCAATTGGTACTGGTCAAATCATATGAGAATCGTGTAGGTTTATGTCTGAAGTGAAAAATACATAGCGCACTATTGAATCATGTGAGTGTATATTTTTCCATCCATCACCGTGCCTCGAAAAGGTGTACTTGATGTTACCCGGGACTAACGGCTTAGAGTCCTTTCCGAGGAAGAAATATCATGATAGTCCACAGAAAGAGAATCCACAGACCGATTTCGACAAGCGTTCCTTAACCTCGAAGATAGAACCGTTATGTAAAAAAGACCTTTAAAAAACTTTTTTGTAGAGCACGTGCTTTCAATTTTAATATCCGTTATGATTTACAAAAACAAGTGATACGCGAGTTTTTTTTTAATTCGGGGTGAGCCCACTCTCAACCTCAATCTCGCCTGATGGTAGTAGATGAGGTCTACGATGGAACGAGCGAGCCCAGAAGATGCCTGTTTACTCTTGCTTTAAAGGCTGAAAGGTCATGTGGCAGGGAACACAGAACCCGGCTATCCACAATTTCTTGTTCACATCTCACTTTTGGCGCGTTCTTCTTTAATGAAGGTCGTGTCTGTCTTGAAAAATCTTAGTAGTCTCGTTCGTAATTCTCCTCCTTTTATTCCGATCTTTGGCTTTCTACAACGCTGACGTGACTGGAAGGCCCATGAGTGTCGTGATCTGGTCGGATGGGACAGCGGCCCCGAGATCGTTTACCGTTACCTTTCCCGGTCACAACTAGCTTTTCAAGGTTGTCTGGTTCCCAGCGTGCAATATGACCGAAGTAGTTAAGGACTTTTTGGTAGCAGATAGTAGAGAGTCTGGTTTTGGTTTTGACTTTGGCTTGTTCACATAATGACTAGTAATTAAATACATGAAACTTGAATTGAACTTTAAAAATGATCGATCATTAAAAGTAAACCAATTTCTTTCGAGTGACATTTAAACTTGAAAGTTGTATTCGCGGCAGTATGTTGTTTATTAACAAAAAAAAAAACGTGTACTTAAAGGTTAATATTTTCACTTGGAACGATTCCATTTTGAAAGATATGTAATGAAATTAGTTATGAAATTTGGCAAACAATATCCTTAGTATCTCTTCCATTTAGAACTAATCACCTTTAAGTAATACCGATTTTCAGTCCTGCACCCAAATTTCGAAATAAAAATATGACATAGCAACAGTATGATATCCTGAATGCTATTGTGGCTGATATTTCTTCTGTTATGTTAAGGGCTTCCCTGCCGGAGTCCGTGTTTCCCGATCGATAGCTATAACCTAGGGGTCTAGAAGTCAAGAGTGAATAGGTTCCTTCTAGGTAAGCGTCTTCCACCACATCATCACTTACCATCAGGTGAGATGCTGGTCAAACGAGAACCAATTATCAATAAAAAAAAATTGAAAAAGGCATTTTGTGCGGAGATAAAATTATTACTTAGTTCCATGCATCTGCGCCTATTAAGTTATAATTATTATATTTGTATAAGTTTAAGTTAGTAACAATAGTATTGTTAAAGTTTACTTACGATATATGGATTTTTTACCCATCTAAATATATATAACTCAAAGGTGACTGACTGATTGATATAGTGATCTATCAACGCACAGCCCAAACCTCTGGACGGATCGGGCTGAAATTTGGCATGCAGGTACTTAAATGTTATGACGTAGGCATCCGCTAAGAAAGGATTTTGCGAAATTCCCACGGGATCGGGATTTACACGCGAAAAACTTCCCACGCGGGCGAAGCCGCTGGCACAAGCTAGTTCGAAATAAAACGAATAATAATAATATCAATATATTAGGATTTCTTTTCGATTGTGAAAGTATCTGATAAATATTAGATGACCCCGATCACACCTTATGGTAAACGTTAGATGAGGGCTACGATATAACGAGAGAGCCCAGAAGTTGGACTGAAAACCTTTTTTTTTTGTAAGGCTTACGTTTGACCACAATCTCACCTGATGTTAAGCGATGATGTGGTCGAAGATGAAGCATGCTTGCCTAGAAGTAACCTATTCACTCTTGACTTAAAGACTCACAGGTTATAGCTATCAGGAAACAGACTCCGGCAGAGAATTCCTCCCCTTAGCTGTAGTTACGCACAATTAAAGTATTCCCAAAACGTTTTGTGCGTACCGATGATGGAACGGGTTTGGTGGAATTAGACTGCAATTCCATCGCACACTCCCCGACATGCAACTGGTAGACTAATTTACTTTAAAAAGGGCTTGACAAGTTAGGTACATCTATTTTATTCGCGCATTTCAACGAGGCAACGCATCATTGAAATGTTGAAGTGTGAGAAATGTAGGCGACATAATATGTATGCTCAGTCTTAGCGTTCCTTCAGTACGTCAGTTAGACCCGTCCGTATCCGCGTATCAAAGGATAAAACGAGAAAAACACGCAAAGTTAAGCCTTGTGTGAAGTAAACGGCGTTTCAGTAGAGGTGCGCAAAGAATGGAGAGGTGACACGATGTAAAGGGGTCGGCTCGAGAGCGCTGCACTCGAGGACCCTTCAAATTATACAGGTGAGCGTTTAGAGTTGGGACGAGGGCGGTATCGGTGTCGATGTTTTATATAAGCTCCTACGTTACACATTCATTATAAGGAATTTATATTGATGTTTAAAAAGACTCCACCGTTCCTACAAACTGATAATAAGGCTTTGTGGGACTTAGTTCTTATGCACAATAAATAATTACTTCTAGTTAAAAAATGTGACTGAATAGGTAGGTTGGGGAAAAATATTCCTTCGCATTTTTTAATATAGTTTATTTACATTTAACTACAGTACCATTTTGTTCGATAACTTTTTGCCATCTTGTAGGTAGGGACATGATCCCATTGCTATAGAAATTTTGGGACTTCTGATCAAAATACCGCGACAAGTGGTTTTGGCAGTCCTCTCGTGATGTTAACCTGACAATGCCTAAAGAATTCTGAAGAGACCGAAACAGGTGGAAATCTGAAGGTGCAAGGTCAGGAGTATATGGCGGATGCATTAACACCTCCCAGCCAAACTCTTAATTTTTGCTGAGTGGCTAAAGATGTGTGAGGTCTAGCGTTATCATGATGAAAACCCGCTTTCTCTCAACTTCTTGCTTTAATCTCATCAGTTGTTCGCAGTAGAGTTCAGAATCGATGGTCCTGCCTTGTGGTAACAGCGCATAATGAATTCCCTTCCAATCCCACCACACACACAGCATCACCTTGTTGCGAGTTAACCCGGGTTTCGCCACAGTCTGTGAAACCTGACCGGCCTTTGACCACGACCTTTTTCGCACGTTCTTGTCGTACGTGATCCACTTTTCATCACTAGTTATCAGCTTCGAAAGATTAGGAGGATAGAGATGATAGAAGCTAAGCTAGAATCATCAGCTTCTTCAAAAATGGTTCGGTTTCATTACATCGTAATAAAGAATCACAAACAGTTCATTAGGTTTCTTTCAGTGATCTCGTCAGGTACCCAAATATCGAGCTTTTTGTGTACCCAGTTTTTTTCAAATGCGCCAAAACTGTTTTGTGGTCAATTCCCAGTTCTTCAGCTACGTCGTAACTACTGATATGCGAATTTCTTCATTAGATTCACACATCTTGACAGTACGAAAAACAAATGAAAATCACACATTTTCCTAATTTGAATTTGGAATAATGTTCTTTAAAAAGCTTTCAATGATACCAAAACCAAATAGTATAGCCAAAGAGATTTTATTACAAGTTCATACATACTAGACTTTTTCCCCAACCTTATATGTGCAGCGATCCAGATTTAAAAGATGGGCATGAGGTCTTTTAAGGAACGAGTGTGCGGTTTTAAACCTCAACCACTAATGATATTTTATATTCTTTTTAGGTTACTCTGTGACTTAACAGACCGTATAACCATAGTTAAGTTAGTAAACTTTGGATGTTGTCATTATCTGTATCTGTCTCCTGCGGTTTTAACCGACTTCAAAAAAAGGAAGAGGTTCTCAGTTCGTCTTGAATTTCTTTTTATGTTTGTTACCTCGTAACTCGAAGACCGATTTGGAAAATTCTTTTTGTTTAAAAGCGTATACTTTCTAGTTGGTCCCATTGTCATCACGTTAGGATCTGATGATGGAATCATGGAGAAATCGAGGGAATTCTTCAAATATTATAGGCGTACCTTGTGTAGTTGCTCTTGAAAAGCACCATTTGGGAAAGTGGAACTGATAATGAAGAGCACATATGGCCACCGAAACTACTCAATAATAAGTATTTCGTGGATTGCGATTCGATTACTTCAATATGGATGTTAAGCACTTTATGCTGATGGTGAAGTACCAGGAGATCTCCTCAAAAATTAACGGCTCTGCATCGGGAAAAGCAATATTCTGTAAAAGGTGATAAGTAGTTGACATTTTGGCTTTTGTAACTAGATAAATTACAAACCGACCCACTAAAAAGCGTGAAAAAAAAGTTTTTAGCTAAAAATAAAACCGGGTTCCATATCAAAACACTACAAAGCCAAAAATAACTTTAATTTCGGAAGGAGGTGTCAAAAAAAAAAAAAACATAACCCCGACTACCGAAATTAAAGTTATTTTTGGCTTTGTAGTGTTTTGATATGGAACCTTTAACTTGAATAATTAAGTTTATTTGAATCTGGACCCACATGCTGCATTAGTCATGTAAATCACTTCAGGCAGTGAGCAAGATTAATGACAAATGTTCGTCCTTCGCAGTAAGAAAATACTTTAAACTTGATATCGGCTTTGTCTTTAGCACTTGAACTTAAATTCTACGTTGCACATTGTCTAAAGACTTAAACGTAAAGGTGAAATAAAATATCGATATTTGAAACCTACAGCTTTCGCAACCCTACGGCTCTTGACTGTCGTTGAGCGGTAGCAAGATTTTTCTGCTTACATTGGTTAAAAAAAAGGAAAAGGTCACGAGGTCGCGATGTTTCGGTACCCCCTCTAGGGGGTGGGAATTTATAATTTTTGCTAGCCACCCCTGGCCTCGTTTAAACAATCGATTTGGCGTCGCGGTCAGTCCCGTCATTAAGAGGGCGTTAATTAATGAGATATCTGTTTGGTTATGGAACTGCCTTTTACAGGGAATTCTAGCTGTCGTTATATATGATTTCGCACATTGTTGACATACCATCACGGCGTTATAACACATTCGTGTTATAAGTTATAACGCAAGGAGTTTTTGTTTGTTTGTCCTCACATTCGTGAGGACAAACAAACAAAAACTCCTTGTTTTTAGGATAAAGTCCCTATTTTACTATTAAGTATTTGAAATTAATAATATCAAACAAAAAACAAACCGAAAAATAGTTGCTTATTTATTATTGTACATATTTCTTTTCTTAATCAATATACAGTTTAAAGAAAATACCTTTAGATACAGTCTTGCATTTATGTCACATTCTAATATAAGCTGCGATCACATCCCGGAAGGCGGTAATGCAAGTAAAGGTCAATGTCACATAATGTCAAATGCTCCACATTTAGTTCTATAAATCGCCGTGTGCCACTCTGGCGCTGCAGTCGCCTCAAGGCCCCAATCATTTGATTGTTATCCAATCAAGCCACTGGATCACAATTGTTACACAATTGACTGACATAAATGCGTTATTTTAATTCATCTGATTGATTGATGGTAGCTTAATAACTAGAATACATGTAGTTTTATAGGGGAAAAGCTCTATTTAAGGGACATATTAAATAATAACTCTTGCGAGTTTAAAAATAATTGTATCAAGCTTCATAGCATCAAACTCTATGCTTGTTCACTCAGTGAATGAATGATTGAATATTTACTGTGTCAAAGTAATTGTTTATCAAATACTAGCTTCTGCCCACGGCTTCGCGTAACTTTCTGATAATGTAGCTTTTTAGGGTTCCATAGCCGAATGGCAAAAAACGGAACCCTTATGGTTTCGACATGTCTGTCCGTCTGTCTGTCTGTCTGTCTGTCCGTCCATCCGTCCGTATGTCACAGCTATTTTATTCCGAAACTATTAGGACTATACATGTGAAACTTAGTAGGTAGATATATTCTGTGAACCGCTTTCCGATTTTTTAAACATATTTAAAATAAAGGGGAGCTCCCCATACCTACATGGAACTGAAACAAAAAATATTTTTTTTTATGAAACCTATGCGTGTGTGGTATCTATAGACAGGTCTTTAAAAAAAATATATACGCGTCGAATTGATAACCTCCTCCTTTTTTTGTCGTCGGTTGAAAATGACATTGAGGTTTCTAAAGCCACTTTTTCATAAGGTTAATCGTTTAAAAGATATACGCTTCCAAAGTGGTAAAATGTGTGTCCCCCCTCTAACTTCTATAATAATGGAGTGAAAAATCTAAAAAAATATATGTCTGTAGATCGTAACGTAAACTTTCAACCAAAATTGGTTTGAACGAAATCAGTTCAGCAGTTTTTGAGATGCAGCATATTTTCTAAAACCGCAAATATAACTTTGTAATTCATACAAACACTTTTTAAAAACAAAGTTATTTGGCGTAGTTGTAAAAAATGTAAATAAGCTAGTTTTAAGAAATTTGGAAGGTTTTTTTCTTCATGGGCGAGTCTGACTCGCACTTGGCCAATTTTTTTTATATTGGTGAAAGCATTTTGAAATCGATTCAGTAGTTTCTGCGTTTATCCATTACAACTGAACAAAAATCAGAACAATATAGGTAGTGTAGAATGTGTGTTATAGCAATTTTTTGAACTCATCACCGTCGCTAAGTTACAAAAATGTAAAGTGAGTGAGCTGCGATTCATTTGTAGGTACTTGAATTGTATTTTAAGACGAATCAGCTTAAGCTGCATTTGATTAGTTCATTCGAAGCCAGAAAATGTGACACCAGTCTTACCTAGCGGTATCATGTTGCCAAGGTACCATGTTGTGTAGGTCAGATTGGTAGTTCGTTGCATACGACTGACTAACTCCAACATAAAGGGATGATGGATATCTTGGGGTTAAAGGGAACACAGAAAAACCTATTATCTATTCAAGATAGGCTCACGTTTGACCACTATATCACCTGATGGTAAGCGATGATGTGGTGGAAGATGAATCAAACCAATCATAATTTAGAGATAGACTATAAGGTTTTTCTCTTGTTTTTAAGCAAAGAATTAGAACTTAAATAAATTAATAGTTTAAAAAACACTAGAAAAACACGCTTTTATAAATGCACGTAAAAACAAAAAATACTTTTTGTCATATTATTCCCATGAGTAGTAAACAATTAAACGGGCGATCTCCCCAGAGGATTTGAAAGTGACATCTATAAAAATAATAATCTATGGATTACGCGGTAATTCAAAAAGGTTAAGAAAACCGATAACGGATTTTCTTTAGGTTTATTGTAACCTTGAAACCTGATCGTGTTCAAAGTCCATTACGTGGCCTTTCTGACAAGTGCAAACACGACTATGATACGATATTCCATCATGGAATTCCAGTGCCTATCTTCTGGCTTCATCATCAGTCCTTGAAACCTAATCGTGGTCAAAGTTCATTACAAGACTTTTCTAAGAAATCCAAAACAGCTATGATACCATTTTCCATCATGAAGTTCCAGTTCATATATTCCGGCTCCATCATCAGATCAGTTCGACAGTACCATATTATTGTATTGTCATCAGAACTACATACAGCTGCCAATTTTCATTACGCTACGACTCTTGGAAGATGGTTAAATTAGTTACCTTAGATTCCATTACATAGTTACATACAGGTCGACCTAATAAAAGCGTGTTAAAAATAGCAGTTAGTAAAATAATATTAGTACTAGTTTAATAGTTCTAATGATACTGTCAGTGCCCATGTTAGGTTAAAAACTTATAGAAGAGAATTAGCTAGCATATTATGCTTGTTTTCGAAATGAACCCAAAAGTTTCAATTTTATAAAACACCAAGGAGAAAAAGATAAACTTTTAAAATCCTAATCCTTTAACTCGCTACTAAAAGTAGCGTCGCTTACCACGACAATATTTGTAACGAAATCAGAAAAATCTAAACTGTTCTATTTTTGTAGAGCCAGCAGCTGTGCTCACTAACTTTTTTGGTACCGAAGTGTCAAAACATGGCACAAAAAAGTGTCAAAAGTACCGTCTCGCTGTTTTTTGTTTATGTAATCCGTTTGTCTTAAATATTTATTTTAACGCTACTAGGAAAGCGTTTTGTTTGAACATAGATATTATTTTGACTGAATTATTTTTCCTAGAGAAGAATTAAATGGTAATTAAGTAGTCCCTTGGTCAGACCAGTGTCTGATTTTCTGACTCTTCCCATAATGACTGCCAAAGATGAACAAATGTCAGCCGGGACCAACAGCTGAACGTGGTTTCCGAGGCGTGGAGGATTCTCGACATTTTAAGATTAATTACTTAATTTCTCTTCAAAATAAACTTGTAAAAAGCTAACAATAAATACAAATTTAGTAAAGATCGAACCTGACTGCCGAGATTCCGGAAATATTCCGGGGTACTGCAGTCGCCGAACACAAATTATTATTATTATCTTTATTTCAGACACAAGGGCCCATAGAAATAATTACAAACAATGTTAGTAGGTACAAAAGCATGTTAGTATGTGTTAGTAAAATGGACAAAAGAAATTAAAGGCAACTGAAGCAACAGATTAGGTTTTTAGTCAATAGAAGTCTAACACACAGGAGACATCTGATGACTTTACAGACCGAAGAAATAAGACTAGGGGACTCGTTCCTCAATAAGTTGCAAGCGTAACTGGTGAGCGTGAGGTCTCGATAGGATTCGATTCTCGGGTCCGGCCAAAGTTGCTATTGGGTTTTACTATCATTTAAACATGTTAGACAGTCGTTACGCGTAGTCCAGAAGCCTGAGATTCTGACACTGGTCTGGCCAAAGAGTATCGTGTTAGCCAGCTACTGAGTTGTGGAAGTCAGATAGTTACGCAGTCGCTCCAAGAAAAACACTAGTACTCGACCGCATCGGGTTAGTTTGGAAGCCGAATTCAACTAGGCCAAGTAGATGATGATGACAGACCGCAAAAACGAGGCAACGGAATGATGGTGAGATATAATGTGACGAAATAAAACGCTCGACAAAAAATACTCTATCCAACAAAGATATCGTAGTAACTAATTCATCACAGTTCACTTTCAACTTGTGCGGTTTGTAAAGCATTCGTTACAGTACGCTTTTTACACCATTCTCGATTATTCATGGGAATACATTTGGAGTTAGTTGTTAAGGCGCTGCCAATAGATAGGATACCGTAAAAAGGCATATTGGAATCGCACAGTCATATCGCTTGAAGTAACTAATTGATATAAAAAAATAGTTACACGGTTTTTCTAAAATATTTTTATGTACATCTTTAATTGATTAAATATTTATTCATTTATTAATATTAAAATATCCTTCTTGATGGTACCAAAAAATGGATGGTTATCGCTCTTTCGAGACGCAAAAGTATTCTCGTGTTCTAGCTTGCAGTTGTTTCAAGATTCGTTTTTATAGTCTGTTTTTTTTTTAACAAATTAGTACCGAAAATTTTAACTGCGTTTCTATTGGTCCACGTAACCAACATAAACTCCGTTCCACACAAACAAACAAAAAGGTATGAAAAAATGTACGGAGTTGACAATCATGTAGAAAATATGTAACAGCAGTTTATTATTGACGTAACTGCAGAAAGTTCATCAGAAGAAAGTGATGACGATAGTTTTTAAGATTACAAGAATTGTATAATAATTATTTGATTTATATGTTCTAGTGCATAATATATATATACAATTACATTATTGTTATTTATTTAAATAAAGTAAATTTAAATCATAAAATAATAATTTAATTTTCTCTCCAGTAAATTTTAGAAGTATTCAATATGAACGGGCCTGTACTCGTTTCTTAAAAAAAAACAGACTATAGACAATATTTTAGTATAAATATTTTAGTTACATATTTGACTATACACTGTATTTATTGGGCTTTTAATCATTATTACATATCGATACGTCTGACTGTGCAATAAAAATGTTATCGTCTTACGGTATCCTAACTATAGCAGCGCCTTAAACAGCGTATCTTCTGGTAGTCGGTATCTAATTGACGGTTAAGCTTATTAAGCAGATTAAAGTTTAGTTTTTTATTTGGGTTGCCGTTTCTTGGAAGGATATTTTGCTAGAAATGGTTGTTAAAAATTTACAAGATAATTATGTTTAATTTGGCTTTTTTTGCGTCTATTTTAGTTATCATAAAAACACTTAGCTGAGTACCAGTACTTTATATGAAACGTCTGCCTATGTAAACTCCACAACCCAATTACTGGGTAACACATTACTTATTGGCAAGAATGTTGTTATTTGTTTACAGCTTCTGAATACCAGAAACGGCTGTCAAAGATGTAAAAATGGCTGCTGGTATCTACGGCTTAGCGTACTTAGTTAGTAGCCTTTTATAAGTTTGTTAAAAAAAACGGTTTATTAGGCTCTGACAGCCACCGATGCTGTTCCCAGAAGAAAAGTTATTAATTCATATTGCTCCACGAACTTCAAACAAACGTTTCACAAATAAGCATTGAAAAGACAGTGTTTGTATTTTAAACTTTCGTTTGAACCTTGGTGGTTCTTTTGATGATCACTTGTGGATGTATAGTATCAAAATCTTCTCATCTGCAGGGATTAGAAAATGTGTAGATTTTGATCAAAATATCTGATTTCTCAAGTGCTTATTTACACGATACTAAAACACAAACACACACACACACACAAACACGGTTGGTGGGCCTTTGCTTGAGTGCACCAAAATGTCGGCAAATAAGGAGAGATGGTGAGGCGAGCTACATCCGCCACTCCAGCATTTACTACATGTTAACCACGACTACTCTAGCAAGAGTGATATGACTGAGAAATAGAAAACACTAACAAACTTTTTTATTTTTCGTATGTCTGTCTGTTGGTGTCTGGAACAGCTGAACCGATTTTTACGGGCCTTCCACTGGAAAATAGAGGAGGCTATAGGGCAACATTGTTATAGGCTTTTCATCCCGATACTACAGCGGAATTGGGAGTCCCACAGCTAGTTCGTATTAAAAATATATTAGGTATGCTGGGGCTGCGGCAATGTTCTAACGACGTCCGCGGACCACAAGGTCAATCGAAGGAATATGGGGTTTATAGTCAGTAGAAGATTGATTTTGGATGTTGGCGGCTTTCCAAGGCAAGCACGTTAAGCCATTGGACTATGAGACTAAAAGAACAAAGAGTGCACCTGTTACTGTGTATATACTTGTGCACTATAATATCTCCTGCGTAGATGGCTATTTTCCCCTGAGAATGGCCGCTGTGGCCGAAATCGGTCACCAGTCCTTCTAAAGCCTGCAATACATGTTGGCCGAGCGTAGGCCAACGCGAGCGTTGGCAAATAGGTACAAGGCAAGAAATAATGTCCACACGTTCGACAAGTTCGTCGAATGCCAATGTAGAAGAGGGTCTGTAGAGCTGCCCACACGTTGGCCGAGCGCAGGCGAGCGCCTTTGATTTGTGACCAAAAACCGACACCGATCCGAAGTGAGGCAAGTGATCACGAGCGAAGACAAGTTGCACCAAATGAGCTCTATACACGTTGGCGCTGGCCTTCACTCGCCCAACTAGGCAAGTGACACCGAGCGATAGCAAGACAAGGCAAATTTACCGTCTACATGTTGGTATTGGCCTTCACTCGACAACGCTCGGCCAACATGTATTGCAGGCTTTAGAAGGACTGGTGACAGATTTTATGGTTTCTGGCTTCCTAAAACGACTTTCAAAATCTAAAAACGGCAGTTATGAACTCGTTATCGTATACAATGGGCAGCAAGACAGTTCGAGAGACTGCCAACAATATGGAAAAAATCAAACATGCTTAACCTTTCCGTCCTGCGAGTGTACATTAAGCTAATTCACACAATTAGACACTAAACTGAACATCTTGACGTGATGAAAGTCCCCGCCGCTTGCAAAGGGCGGGAAAAAGAAACAAAATGGCTGACTGAACGCATTAATCATTCTTTTGACATACGCAGACGCGACGAAGTCTCGTGTGTTTTGTTGGCGTGTGCAGTGGTTCCAACTCTTTTATCTTGCCTACCTAAACGTGTCAGACTTGCAGTATAATATTGGCTTAAAATACATACCTACCATGTTTTCATTGCTTGCTTAACCTTTTTTTATTCATGGTAGGCTCGCGTTTGACTATTATCTCACCTGATGGTAAGCCATGATGTGGTCGAAGATGGAACACGCTTGCCTAGAAGTAACCTATTCATTTTTGGCTTAAAGACCCTCAGGTTATAGCTATCAGGAATTACAGACTTTGACAGGGAATTCCACTCCTTAGCTGTACGCACAACGAAAGTAATCCTAAAACGTTTCGTGTGTATGGGTAGGATGGATTAGATTGTGCAATTCCATCGCACACTGCCCGAAATGTAACTGATAGAATACCGATACACTGGCAAACCGTCGCCGATGTTCAAGGCTCTGGAGCTTTTTAGCCTTTTCCAAACTATGTTCGCGTTCGTTATCTAGTCTAACCGGATAGGTACTCAGCTCTGACTGCTTATTTGACCTCCACTGTTGAGTTACTGGATAACAAGATAAGCTTTAGCAAGTCTGTCATCTGATATTCTATCTCAACGTGCTTTCCGAGCCATGGTCGTTCACCATAACAATACGTGCGTTATGTGATTATCTACAAATACTATTTTTTGTTTCCCAGATAAGTTATGTCGTTACTTTCCATGCTTTATACTGAGCAAAAGCCGTGTACAAAGACCCCATTATTATTGTTTCAACTTGTGCCCAATCACTGAAACTAATATCTTATTTAAGTAAATAACATTGAATTTTGATCCTTCGTTAAACAGGAGGTTTTGGCAAAAATCTTCATCTCTGGATTATTTATAACATCAGAGGCAGGTTACATACCACAGAGCTTGGAGTGTGTCGGCAAGCAATGCTAGATATCGCATGGCTAGGTATTGTTCATGTTGGGCAGAGCACTGCCGTGTCCTCTTGGAAGCGATCGTTGGCGGCGACCTCTTGCGTCCGGCCCTGGTTCAGACCATGGTGTTCGGGGCGAGCGGGAATGGGATGCAGTCGCCTCCTACTGTGAAGCAGTCATGCTAGCGAAGGAAGAGGCTGAACGCGAGAGCGAGAGACAACTTTCTTCCTCACGCTCCAGCCGCCGCGGGTCAACATTGTCGAAATGAAAGTTTTCGGTGCAACCGTGAGACACACTATTGTCTTTTGCCCTTACTGTCTCTTTTTCGGTATTTTTGTTAGGCACTTGATTTTTCAAGTGCTTACACTGTTGTTTCAGAATCACAGATTGTTGTAACCACTGTAACCACTATTTAAGCCATATTGTGAATCAGGTATGTTTTAATTGTTGGTGTGCAATAAAGAGTATTCTATCTATCCATCTATAGACACTTCAATTTCATTCATACGGATATAGTTAATGAGTATGGTCTGATATCAAATAAATGTACTTTTTTTTACTGGATAATGGTATGTCTAGTCACTGCCAGCGTGGAGATTCTATGCTCTGTGTACTGTACCCTCGCCGCAGTTGAACATGAAAGGTACGTCCAAACCAGCCCGCGGCGTAATCTACGGTCATGTTCATGTAATAACGAACCACTGACAGTATTGACATTTATTTTTCTTTATTAAAGTAAGATTTTATCCCAAAGGCATTTTCTAACAACCTTTTGTCTTAAATCCGGTCATTATGGGTCTGACTCTGTATGTTTCTAAGTTTGGACAACGTAATGACTGTGTACTTGTTGAATGTTGATAGTAGTCCTTTTGTAGGATTATTTTCCGTCGCCTGAAGGTATTTTTTTGACTTAATTAAGATTGGCGACCGCTATCTGCCGTAAGCTAAGTAAGAACTCTGTTTTGATTAAATAGAAAATGGGAATTGTATTGAAGCTGTTTTTAGTACCTAATCCTATTGTCGTAATAAATGGCTATTGTTAGTTTTTTTTTTTCACAAATGTCCAATCTATATGCTAACTATCATGAATTCATGAACTATCTAGCCTCTTGTCAGTTATGTTGGTATCGGCTTAGTATAATAATATATAACATGCTATGACTCGATTGTAAAGAATCTGCAAGAATCGAGGAATCATAAAGCGGAAAAGTTTGTTTGAACGCGCTAATCTTTGAAAGTACTGTATAAGTAGATTTGTATGAAATTTGATATGGAAGTATCTTGTAGCAGTCTTCAGTCATCAGTGGGCTTAATTACGATAGAAACATTACCTCCTTCTTTTGCAGTTGAGTAAAGAGCAGCCTTTAACCTTTATCAAACTTCAAGCTACTTTCATCGAAGATTAGCGCATTTAAACAAACAAACTTTCCCGTTTTAAATATTAGTGTAGATAAAGATACGAACCATCAAAATGTGATCACCTTAAAGTTTGATTGTGCCTCCCCAAACACAACGTAATGGAAACAGGGCCTTTAAAATTACATTCCATAGCACCGTCATTTTGGAAACGTAATTGCGTCATTACGTACTTAAATTAATGAAAACATAATTTGATTATAGTGTTTCAGGAGGACGCTCCTATCAAATACAAGGGCATTAGTTCAAGTGTACTTAGATTATTTCGACCTCATCATTAGATAAACCAGTCCTCACTTCTAACTTTCGAAAAAAAAGTAATTATTTCTTGTTTTTTTTTTTTGTTACGTCGAAATAAACGCTCGAATGATCACAGGAAAAGTTTATTTTAGTCGAACACAGCCAGAAATTAATGAAATTAGTTCAGCGCTAGTGAGCATGGTTTAATTATGTAACTTTTTTTATTTTAATTTTTCGGCTTACGCATCGCACATCAACCTCCAGGGCATTTAATTTCTTCGCTAATTTGCCAAAGAGAATTTAGCTTTTATGTTTCCACTGACTTCTTCTAGTGGGTGGGGATGTGGGTTTAAGACAACACATTCCAGGTTTTAGACTTAGGCTATGGCTCCTTTTGTGTCAAGCTTAAAATACCTGACATACAATTTTTTTTATGGGCATTCATCCAATGTTTCCCGGTCTGAGCGAAGCGGGCGGTGGTGTCAGACTTTACCGACTAAAACCCATCCGTTTTCCGTCGTGTTCTCGTTGTTTCTTTCGAACAATTCCGCAACCGCGGCAGGCAAGGGCACATACGAATCTATAGATGTGGAATCGTGTTAATCATCCTTTCCTCACTATGTTGGGGTCGGCTTTTGGTCTAATTGGATGCAGCTGAGTGTTTTACTAGCAGCGACTGCTTATACGACCTCCAGAAGGCAGTAACTGAGTAACACGATAAAAACTTGGTGTCTGATTTTCTGGGTTCTGACTACCCGAAATAAAGATCCAAACAGATGTACTATAAACCAATCTTCCGCATGCTCACCTTTAAGGCTATAATCGCATAGCACGGCTCACAACTCGATCGCCTAATGCATGTATTTTGACCAATAGAATGCACGAAGCGTATATAATGTTACACGCCCTGTACTCACAAAATGCATCTTGACTCTAATTGGGCGAAACCAGGAAGGGCTGTGGTTTGTCACTAGCTGCGCTTCCGCAGAATATATTTTCTTAAGTGAGCATGCGTATCTTTGGCCGATAGTACAAATGAGAGCTGTGACCCACAGCCAGGGGCGTGCATAGGATTATGACAGAGCATGTCATAATCCTATGCACGCGCCTGCCCACAGCTTAACCTCTAGATCCCCAGCGGCACAAAAACGTGCCAGTAAACCAGTATTAGTTGAGCCCCGCTGGCAACAAATTTGTGTGCCAGCGGGGCTCAATTAATAGATGACGTTAATAATATATAATCTTTATTGCCCATCCGCGGACCGAGCTCGGCCATCGTTGCTTAACCTTAAAAATCAACCCGTGTGGCTGTTATTATTTAGCTACGAGCTTCTTTTGATCATGTGAATGTGACACATACATGAAATGAAATATTTATTTTGTAAATTGTTTATAAATATCACTTTTACACGTATTTTTTTGTGTTTTAAGTTAAGCTAGATGAGGCCGGTGTTTCCTAACTGACTACTCTGGGAAGAAACACCGAAACAAACTAAAAAAAAAAAAAAAAAAAATTCTTCAATAAGTACAAAAATAAAAACAATACAAGAAACAAACATTGACTTGAGTGAGGTGGATGTACAGAGGCATTTTAATTTGAGACAACGACTCCCAAACTGAGCTATGCTCGTATCTTGGGTAGTCGGCGGTCAACCGCGCAGTTTTCGCATACATATCACCGTCCTATTTTGTGCCAAAATATTACAATTTTATTTTATATAATTAGCAACTTACTTTAAATTAAATCTATCTATATATTTCTATAATTTAATTTAAAAAAAAATCAAAGATTAAGATTTTATTTTTATTTTACAATTTCAATAAGTTTCTCAGTCTCAACATAACTCAACAACTTTAACCAATTAGTTAATTTATCTTTAAAATTGTGTTTATTTAGTTCATACAGTGAGATCTTCTTATTAAGTTTATTATAAATCCTGGAACTTAATGCGTTGTATTGTCGCAGTGCGAAAGCCGTTCTATATCTCACAGAGGGACAAACAAGTGCACCACTTCGTTTTTCTAAAACTTCCGTATTAAGGGGAAGTAGCGAATGTCGCCGGAGCATCGTGCGTAGAATAAACAGCTATCGCACCGTCAACACCTTGCATTCCTTGTATAGTTCTGTGGTAGAATAGTGACGCGGCTTACCATGTATGACCTTGAGAATAGACCTTTGTGCTCTTTCTAATTTCAAAAACAGAGTTTTGTAAGTCCCACCCCATGCAGGAATACAATAACCCAATATTGATTGACACAGTGCAAGATAGACTGTATTCAATAACGCATGATCGGCGGAGTGACGAAGGTTCTTAAACACGTATAGTAGTTTTCTGACACGTCTGGTGAGGGTCTCCACTTGTGGACGCCAGTCCAATCGTTCATCAACTATAACACCAAGATACCTTGTACAGTCAACATTCGACAATGGTGGACAACCACAAATAATCGATGATCTGGCACAATTATGGGCAGTTAGAGTTAGAGTTTCTTCTGATGGCGTTGAGGTGTTGGGGAGATAAAAGCGAATATATTTCGTCTTATCTACATTCAACGTAAGTAGATTAGAAGATAACCATAACATGAACTCCCTCAAATTACTCTCGACATGTGTCTTAGCTTCCACCCAATTATTCCCATACACTAAGAGTGCTGTGTCATCCGCATAAGTAAAAATATCACAGTTTTTCAGTTCCATCTTGCACAAGTCGTTGACGTATATAAGAAACAATGTGGGTCCAAGAATACTCCCCTGTGGGAACTCAGAGGTCAACGTCTCTTTTAAAGTCCATACAATTCGTATTTATCAATCCATATGAGAAGCATGAAGTTTCATGTCTGTTGTGTCTTTTGAGGAAAGGAGCACGCAGAGCGGACTTGTCCAGACAGTGCAGGCATTTGTCAGTTATCGTGTAGCTCAACTTCGAACTTAAGGAGCTCAACGATCTGACGAACAAAACCAAAGTAAGGACATTTGGGTAGGCCACACAAATACTCAAACTGCCAGACATCAACTATAAATTACAATGAAAATAGCTTAAAAGGAAATAATAACTTACATATTTCTCACATGCATAATAATGTCACCATTAGAGAATCCAATCCCGTATAATTTTTGCGGGATCAGTAATGCGGAAATACAGGAGCAGTTACGAATTTGCGGCACTGAATAAAAAATGGAATTTGAAAACACATG
Organism: Tholera decimalis; assembly: GCA_943138885.2. Classification (NCBI taxonomy): domain Eukaryota; kingdom Metazoa; phylum Arthropoda; class Insecta; order Lepidoptera; family Noctuidae; genus Tholera; species Tholera decimalis. The sequence goes on from OW964576.2 coordinate 11,208,961, forward strand.
GGGTGCAGACGCCGTTCTCATATTTATTCCACGTTAAGTAATGATTTTGTATGGCAACATTGAGTTTTTAAAATAACGTTGTTGAAATTGAGTCGATGCATATTATTTTTACAGAACCGGGATTTTCCTATCATACGAAGGTATCGGAACGAGATAAATGTCAAGTTTTGGTACAATAGGAGACACCATTTGAGTCCTCAAGCACTAAATACAATGCGTTTCAACTAAGAATAGGATCGACTTAGCGCCATATTGTGACGTCATAGCTGTCAAATCGAACCAGTTGGGTAGAGTGAGCAAGAATGTATTTATGAAATATTGAGCGAAACAATATGAGAGATCATTGACGTTCTTATTCTTATTTCAATCGTATAAAAGTAATGATTTTTTAAAGAAAGCTAGTAATGTGAGTAGAATTTGCTTTTCTAGCAATTTTATTAACCCCTCCAACTAAGCATAATATGCTTGTCTGAATTCTCAGCAATAGTGTAATGGGTGGGGTTCGAACCCGCGACCTCTCGATCACAAGTCCGACTCCTTAGACAGAAACTTCAATTGTATAATATAGGTACCTATGTATACCTACTTAGGTACCTACCTATAAAATTGAAGTTTGTGTCAGTGATCAAAATCTGTACATTACGTCTTTTAATCTATACTGGTGATGTAACGAATATTCGCATTCGCGGATATTTGCATTCGCGGATATTCGCATATTTTTGCATATTCGCATCCGCATTCGCAAAATTTCTGCAAATGTTTTGCGAATATGAATATCAGAAACAAAACACAATTTGAAGATAATAATAGGTTAATAAAATGAAAATCCATTTATTTCTTATCTTTTTTAATACGAGAAAAAGTAACGTAACCTCGTAAGCATTATTATTATCAGTCTTCACTTTATCATTTGGTATTATTTATTTACCTATTTACTCGACTTTGGGCAATGAAGCTTCACGATTACAAAATATATTGTAATGCAATGTAAACAAACAAAAACAAATTATTCTATTTAATTTTTATTACTTAAGTTTTTAATTTGTATCTTCTGGAACAAAACGAAAAATATGATTACTAAAACTATATTCTACAATAAAATATAAATATAGTCTAAGCAAACAAAAACAATTATAGATGAAACAAAAATACTAGATACTCTCTTAAAAATTACAATTAATTTCTTTGTAACATATTTTTCAAGTTAATAATTAAACTTCAGTAGAGAAATATTAAATTTTAAAAATAAAATATTACTAGCTCTCTTTAAAAAATTATTGTCTTTAATGTTTATTTGTGAGCTGTTTCTTTGAAGTTATATTGAAATTACCTACAGACAGACACTTCAATTTTATCTTTATGTGAAGATAGGAATATATTTCACTACAGTTACACAGTCCCATAACATACAACTACTTACAATAATGAAAGAGCAACTTAGAAAAACTTACAAAGCGCAGAAATATATTTAAAATAACAATTTGAAACGTGCATTTTACATTATTCGCTTTGTTAAACATTTAATTTGTGAAGAGAGTAACGGAATGGTTCTTGGTTCTCTCTGGTTGCCGCGGGCGGTTGCCTGATGGAGCAAAAATACAAAGTGCAATAATTATAATTACTGCATTAGAACATCCTTGGGGGTTAGGGCAACTCATGTCCGTATTACGGGAGGAAAAATGGCTTTTTTGGTATTATGTTTGTTGTTAAGTTTACTAAACTGCTTGCTGGGGTTGCGGGAATGTTCTAACGAGATATCGCCGCCCCGGAACACAAGGCCAACTGAAGGAATAGTGTAGCATTCTGATCAGTAGAAGTTTGACACTTCTTTCCTCTTCACCCAGAGTGGGGGGAGTCATTTAGTGATTTCCCATCGGAAAAAAGCCGTGTGGGGAAAGTCAAGCGTTAATAGCCTAATGGCTAAGGTACTGGACTTGTGATCAAGTGGTCGCGGGTTCGAATCTCACCCATTACACTATTGCCGTGAACCCACTCCAGACACAAGCATATTTGGCTCAGTTGGAGGGGTTAAAATGATCGCCAGTAATCTAAATTCTACCCATATTGCCAGTAGTAATCTATAAAAAAATCATTGATATCCGTACACCTCCCATAGGTCTAGTTGGAAACCAGCGTTGAATGTAAAGCTTTGTTGGCGAGTTGGTTATGCCTGTATTACGGGAGAAAATTTGGCTTTTTGTGTAATTTTTGTTTTGTTGAGTTTACTTTACCGTGTTACTAAATAATAATAGCCACATTTTTTTTTTATTAAAAGTAGGTTCGCGTTTGACCACCATCTCACCTGATGGTAAGTGATGATGTGGTCGAAGATGGAGCACGCTTACCTAAAAGTAACCTATTCACTCTTGACTTAAAGACTCCTAGGTTATAGCTATCGGGAAACAGACTCCGGCAGGGAATTCCACTCCCTAGCCGTACGCACAATGAAGGTATTCCCAAAACGTTTTGTGCGTATGGGTGGGATGTCCACCATGTAACGATGGCGCTTCGCCGTTTGTCGCGTAGTCCGATGATGGAACGGGCTTGGCGGAATTAGACTGTGTAATTCCATCGCACACTCCCCGAAATGTAACCGATAGAAAACCGATAGACTTGCAACTCGTCGTTGATGTTCAAGGCTCTGGAGCTTTGACTCGACCAGTGCATCGAGTACATGGTCGATCTGCAAGGTTTAGCAACGCTTTGAGGTCAATCTGTGTTTGAGTGACCATTTCAATATATCGAGATACCTCCGTGCTTCGGAAAGCACGTTAAGGCGTTGGTCCCCACTGTCAATTGGACTTATTTGACAGTCGTTACAGTCAGAAGCCAGAAAATCTGATACCAATCCTACAGAGTGGTATCGTGGTACCCAGCTCCTCGGTTGTGGAGGTCAGATAGGCAGGCAACTTTTACGTGTGGTTTCTCTTGTAGTAGAAAAATTAAACTGTCTATACCGGAAAAATAGGTATTACATTGTTATGTTTGGGCACTGTAAAGCCTGCAACACATGTTGGCCGAGCGTTGTCGAGTGAAGGCCAATACCAACATGTAGACGGTATATTTGCCTTGTCTTGCTATCGCTCGGTGTCCCTTGCCTAGTTGGCCGAGTGTAGGCCAGCGCCAACGTGTATAGAGCTCATTTGGTGCAACTTATCTTCGTTCGCCGTTGCTCGTGATCACTTGCCTCAATTCGGATCGGTATCGGTTTTTGGTCACAAATCAAAAGTGCTCGCCTGCGCTCGGCCAACGTGTGGGCAGCTCTACAGACCCTCTTCTACATTGGTCGTCTGCATTGGCGTTCGACGAACTTGTCGAACGTGTGGACATTATTTCTTGCCATGTACCTATTTACCAACGCTCGCGTTGGCCTACGCTCGGCCAACATGTATTGCAGGCTTTACACTCAGAAGCCAGAAAATCTGATACCAGTCCTACAGAATGGTATCGTGGTACCCAGCTCCTCGGTTGTGGAGTTCAGATAGGCAGGCAACTTTTACGTGTGGTTTCTCTTGTAGTAGAAAAAAACTTTTTACCAAAAAATTTAACCGACTCCAAAAAAACGTTGCAAAGTGAAAAATAACTTTATTTTCGGTAGTCGGTGTCTTTAGTTTTCTATTTTCGTTTTTGGCACCGACTTCCGAAATTAAAGTTATTTTTCACTTTGCAGTGTTTTTTTGGAGTCGGTTAAATTTTTTGGTAAAAAGTTTTTATTTCACTCTTTTAAGTTGGTCTATTTTTAATTTACCTAGTTACAAGAGCCTAAATGTTAACTACTTCTAACCTTTTACAAAATATTGCTTTTCCCAATGCTGGGCCGTTAATTGTTGAGGAGTTCTCCCGGTACTTCACCATCAGCTCTACGTCACCATATGCATTGTGATGAGCATAAAGTGCTTACCATCCGTATTCAAGTAATCGAATCGCAATCGACTCAATACTTATTATTGAGTAGTTTCGGCGGCCATCTGTGGTCTTCATCGTCAGATCCACTTCCTCAAATTGTACTTTTTGAGAGCAACTGCATAAGTAACTATAATAAATACCCAAAATGTCATAGGTGTGCCTATAATATTTGAAGAGTTCCCTCGATTTCTCCAGGATTCCATCATCAGATCCTGACGTTTATGAAAATGGGACCAATTTCAAAGTATACCCTTTCAATCAAAAAAAGAATTTTCCAAATCGGTCCAGCCGTCTTCGAGTAATCGATGATCATACATAAAAAAATAAAAAATAAATATACGCGTCGAATTGATAACCTCCTCTTTTTGTCGTCGGTTGAAAATTAAACTGTCTATACCGGAAAAATAGGTATTACATTGTTATGTTTGGGCACGGTAAAGCCGGCAATTCATGTTGGCCGAGCGTTGTCGAGTGAAGGCCAATACCAACATGTAGACAGTATATTTGCCTTGTCTTGCTATCGCTCGGTGTCACGTTGGCGCTGGGCTTCATTTGGCCAACGTGTTATAGAGCTCATTTGGTGCAACTTGTCTTCGCTCGCCGTTGCTCGTGATCACTTGCCGCACTTCGGATCGGTGTCGGTTTTTGGTCACAAATTAAAGGCGCTCGCCTGCGCTGGGCCAACGTGTGGGCAGCTCTACAGACCCTCTTATACATTGGTCGTCTGCATTGGCGTTCGACGAACTTGTCGAACGTGTGGACATTATTTCTTGCCTTGTACCTATTTGCCAACACTCGCGTTGGCCTACGCTCGGCCAACATGTATTGCAGGCTTAACAGACTTAACTACTGGCAGTTTGATAGCTTTATACGGCCTACCCAAATGTGCTTACTCTGGTATTGTTCGTCAAATCGTTCGAGCTTCTTAAGGCTCTAAGTTGAGCTACGCGAATACTGACAAATGCTTGCACTGTTTGGACAGGCCTACTCAAGTCTATGTGATTCTGTCCTCTGAAGGGCGTCACAGACATAAACCTATGTGTTTCATATGATTTTATCACTACCGATTGTATGGACTTCAAAAGAGACGTTGACCTCTGAGTAGGTATGTTTCAGTGTTTCTTCTCAGACTAGTCAGTTAGGAAAGACTGGCCTCATTTAGTTTACATTTACGAAAAAAAGACGCGTGGAAGTGTTATTTATAAACTATTTACAAAATTAATATCAATATTTTATTTACTAACCTACATAATAATAATGTTATGTATATCTAGGTACTTTAAACTTACAAAAAAAAATGACCTGTAAAAGAGTTATTGAATAACCAATTTTCAAAATAAGTAGGGACCGTGGTAAGTAAAACTAACAAAACGGACCAGATCTAACTTATTCGAATCTTGAAATAAATTCGCCGCCCCTCCGTGATCCAAGCTTAGTTGTCATTAGCGTCACTGGGGTCGAGTAACACGATAGCGCGGCTAATGCACTGTCCACTGTTCGGGATAATAGGCGTAATACACCCTCGTTGATAATGTTATAACTTTGATTATAATGACTATCCCTTTTCGCGCCCGAGGTCAAAAGCCTGCACAGGAGCGTGGCTAAGAAATTCAAACCGACAAATTCTCTTTTTAAAAATATTTGCGTTGTCTGAGTTGGCTTTTGTAAATACATTTACCTTTATAGCAATGGACATATCACTTTTCTCATACAACGGTGTTTTTCTTCTGAGTCCATACTTCTATAGTTACTAATAATAATATTACACAGAGGAAATGTTTGTATTTTTTAATGATTGTAATTCAGGGTGGAGCGGAAGAGAGTGTCAGACTTCTACTGACTAAAAACTCACCCTGTTTCTTCAGTTGGCCTTGTGGTCCGGGGACGCGGTATCTCGTTAGAACATTCCCGCAACCCCAGTAGGCAAAGGCCCTATCGAGCCCCATCAATGGTGCTGACTGCTTTTTGAGGCGCGCGTGGAACATGATGCGCCGTCTACCTGGGCCTGGTACTTACCGGACGGTAAGCTGTCGCTGTTTGCCGCACGCAAGCCCGCGCCTAAAACCTTTCGAAAGTCTCGAAATTCTCGCTAGCTCTGGCATAAAAACTATCGTCTCTCCTACCTTTCTATTTGTTTGAGCGCCCATTACTCGAAAATCGCTTATCAGATTTACGTGAGTCTCGGTTTTATTTCATTATTATTCTGTAACACAATAAGCATACGCAAGGAATAAGCGGTACTTATATACCTACTTTAATCTTTACATAGTATAAAACTAAGTCGCTCCCAATGTCTGTACGCTTAGATTTTCAAAATTACGCAACGGATTTTAATGCAGTTTGCAGCAATAGATGAGTGATTCTAGAGGAAGATTTTTATGTATAATGTCGGGTCGCTAGTGTAGTATAAATTCATCTTGGCCGCAGATTACTTGAGTTTTTATGCTTATGGCTGAACGAAATTTTTTGCTTACCTGGGAAATTTAACTTTTAATTTATTTACTTAAGAACAACCAACAAACCATTCACCAAAATACATGTTAAATCTATGTATATATAAAAGAAAGTCGTGTTACTTAGTTACACCATTTATATCTCAAGAACGGCTGAACCGATTTGACTGAAAATTGGTTGAGAGGTAGCTTAGAACAAGGAGACGGATTTTTTTATCCAGAAATTCCCACGGGATCGGGAATTACGCTGGAAAAACCTCCCACGCGAACGAAGTTGCGGTCAAAAGCTAGTTAACGATATTTTTAGATTTTATATTGCAGCCTTAATTAAGGTTGCAACGACATGCATTAATCATAAAAATAGGAAGATATATCAAGTGCAGGTTAATGTTATTACAAGAATCGGTTTATACCAATTCTTTCAATAACATACAAAAAAGCAAGACACTTAAATAAGTAAGAATGAATATATTCATTTCATTTCACAACATAGGTCCAGTAGTTAGTACAAAAATTATCAATTGACTCTAATAGTATGACTTGTGGCGGTATTAGGTACTCGCACTATATATCCACGTTTGACCGCTATCACCTCATGCTAAGCGATGATGTGGTCGAAAATGAAGCACGCTTATGTAGACTACCCATTCACTCTTGGCTAAAAGTTTTTATGACGTTTTAACTGACAAACCAAATTGGCGTTCCATCATCAGATTACAAGACGAACGACGATGTGCCATTGTTACATGGCATACATCTGTCTAATTTTCTGACTATGCAACATTTTTGTGCATAAAATAATTGTGTTTTTTCTTCTGTCTTTCCAGAAGCCGAATCGTCCCGCGAATGATTTCACAAGAAACAACGTTGAAATTCACACCAAGAACTCGAGAACCGAATAGAATAATCAAATTAATATCAGTATTATGTAATAGCGAGTGTTTAGTTTAGCTAGTCGGCCATCTTGTGTTGCTATGGGCGCCATTTTGAATATGTTCCGCGTGAAAATGGGCGTGGTCATCGCCAGGGTCTGCCTGCTGCTGATGTTGGCCGTTTATTCTTCATATGGTGAGTTTTTTTTTTAAATATGTTCTTATTTAATTACTAATTTACATGTATGGTTTTTACCTACGATAACGGAACGGAACGCACCGCGGGGTCATTTTATTTTAATTTATTAATTAACAATTTACATTGTGTTCAATATACAATTAATTATAAAAACATATACAAAAAAAGTTGGGAGGTAGGGTTCTGTGCATTGAGAAACACACTACAACCGCTAGAATCGCATGATGCCCGTCCTATAGTTTTCCATTTCTTCGCAGGCTTTCATAATATTCGTATAGTCGGAATCATCTTCTGCTCTTCATTACTTTATGGGTTTGAATTGAGAAATTTAAGCTGTCAAACAAAATTCAAATTTGAAGTTAAATCGATAAGGTCCATAATTAATTATTAATCTGTTTTTGACTATAGATCTAAGACTATCCATTGTGTAATTTTAGAGTCAAGTAAAATAATTTATCTAGTTATTATGCATAACGGTATTAGGAATTCAATTGGTAGACCACAGCGATTTAACTCAGAATTGTACCTTGTAATAATACCTATTTATAAACAATAGCTAGGTAAGTGCCCACTTTCTATCTTTACAACACAAAAGAGCTCTTTTCGACCCTTTAAGTTTTCGACCAATAAACCAATGAAACCATTTTTAAAACTAAAAAAAAAACACTAATACCCAATAAACACTTCTCATTACAATGCAGGCCAAAAAAACGGGCCACCCATCACATAATAAATTCTATAGGCGCTTGAAAGCGGTGTAGTGTAATAAAATAAATTGGACATCTCTACACGAAAGCCAGTTTGTGTACAATTACATATTATTTCATATCGTTTAAGTTGAGATTTGTTCCTTTTTGGAGAGTAAAATTGGGTGTAATAAGACAGGTTCTGATGATGTTCGGTTGGGTTTCTGAGAACTGTAAGCTAATTATATACTTCCTAGACTGGACTATTGTAATATAATTTTAAGTGGGATTTAGTAGTCGTAGATCCTCATTTTTATACTATAATCACAAGGAGTTGCAATGAACACCCTTGCCACAGACCTTAAGTTTTAATGTTTTGTATGGGTAATTAACCCCACAAGTGTCGCATGTTGAATGCTTTTTTTTATTTTTGGGTAGGACTTCAGAAAAAATGATAAATCGGCAATTTATGGCCATTATCATGGTATATATTATACCTTCCTGCTTACATCAAGCTACAACAATCTGTCAAATTTCTTTAATAGATTTTCAACTTTATTGTTAAAGAAATTAGGTTCAAGGTTGATTGGGAAAATTTGACAGTTTCGGGTAGCTTCATGTGCTGGCGTCTGTACAAACGGTGTACCGTTGACACTTGAGGGGTTAATAATAACGAGAATAATAGCAATCATCTGCTTATCTTTTCCCAACTTCTTTGTGGTCGGCTTCCAGTCTAATTGCATGCAGCTGAATACTAGTATTTTACATTGAGCCTATCTGCCCTCCACAACCCAGTGGCTGGATAACACAATACCCTTTGGCAAGACTTGCATTAGATTTTCTCGCTTCTGACTTACCCGTAATGACTGTCAAAGATGTACATTTGTACATTTGATAGCCGCGAGCAATGGCTTAATGGGCTTCTCGAGGGACGGAGGAGTCTTGGTCACACATACAAAGATTGACCTCGACCAAGCGTTACTTTACTTTGAAGATCAATTTGTGCGTCTCTTATTATTTAGCCACATGCTCCTCCAAAGCGAAATAATGGCGTTTTGAATAGTGAGGTGGCACGCCAGTTTAGAACTGGCGTGTCTCAAGAATCAACAAAAAATTAAGATTCAAGCAGTACTTGTCTTGTAGGTACTGAATACTCCTTTTTAACCGACTTCAAAAAAAGAAGGAGGAGGTTCTCAATTCGTCTTGTACTTTTTTTTATGTATGTTACCTCATAACTCGGAGACGGCTGGACCGGTTTGAAAAATTCTTTTTGCGTTTGAAAGGGTATACGTTCTAGTTGGTCCCATTGTTACGAAATCATGATCTGATGTTGGGATCCTGGAGAAATCGAGGGAACTCTTCAAATATTATAGGCACACCTATAGCGTTTTGGGTATTTCTTATAGTACTTTGAGCAGTTGCTTTTGAAAATTACCATTTGGGGAAGTTGAACTGATGATGAAGACCACAGATGGCCACTGAAACTACTCAATAATAAGTATTTCGTGGATTGCGATTCGATTACTTGAGTACGGATGTTAAGCACTTTATGCTCATCACAATGCATATGTAGAGCTGATGGTGATGTACCAGGAGAACTCCTCAAAAATTAACAGCTCTGCACCAGGAAAAGCAATATTTTGTAAAAGGTGATAAGTAGTTGACATTTTGGCTTTTGTAACTAGATAAATTACAAACAGTCCCACTAAAAAGCGTGAAAAAAAATTTTTAGCAAAAAAATAGAACCGACTTCCATATAAAAACACTACAAAGGCAAAAATAACTTTAATTTCGGTAGTCGGTGTCATTTGTTTTGTAGTTTCTTTTATATTTTTGACACCGCCTTCCGAAATTAAAGTTATTTTTGCCTTTGTAGTGTTTTTATATGGAAGTCGGTTCTATTTTTTTGCTAAAAATTTTTTTGATAAAGATATCTTACACAATCTCCCAACTCCTATTACCTAGTATTCTCAATGCTTTGAAAACGTTGAATATTTTGTATCGTAATTTGAAACAGTATAGTTATCATAACAAAAGCTCCGTGTCTGCTCCCTTCCATATAATGCGTTTTAAATGACCCTACGTGAAGTGCATAGTAAAAAAAAAGTTCTAATTTATGTTTTTCTGTATTTTCTTTGTAAGTTGCGGCTTTAGAAATTATAAGACGGTACATAATGCTGCACTGGAGTGTATGCAGGGAATTCGTTTACATTAATGGTTGATATGAGATTTCTCTAATGGGCTGTATTCATTTGGCTGGGGCCCTAGTGCACGTATTCTCAAGAACGTATCGTACATGCAATACTAATTAATATAATAATTGTGTAGTGTGCATATTATGTGTAATTTGTGTTTGTTTGTATGTCATTTGTATGGTGTTTAATTATGTGTATATGGATAATTTTTGTTTGAAATAAATGTATATAAATATACCTTGCGTGATCAGAGTGCTGCCTCGTTCTTTGGCTAAAGAGTACAGCATTGCCATTGAACGTGGCAATGCTGCCAGTCATCTGGGCATCTTTCCGGACGACAGTGATGTGGAAAAGTACTTCGACGATTAAGTGCATTTTAGTTTGTTTTTATGTACAAACCTGTCAAATTTTCCCAATCAATCTTGAACCTAATTTCTTTAACAATAACGTTGAAAATCTATTAAAGAAATTTGACAGATTGTTGTAGCTTGATGTGCTGGCGTCTGTACATGGAGCGACTGCGTATTTAACATATCTATCTATAACTCAGAAGCTGGGTTTACACGGTACCCTATAGCAATACTGTGGCAGCTTTTCTGGCTTCTGACTACCCGTAATGATTGTCAAAAATTTACAAATGACAGCCGCGACGGCTTAGCGAGCGTTCCAAGACACGGAGAAATCTCGACCTCTGCTAGCATTGCATTATGTTGAACATCCACTCGTGCGTTCTTTAGCCACGAGCTCCTGCGTAAGCCGAGTCCTGTGCAATGTCTTGTCAAAAACGTTTAGTTGTTTTTTTTTTCTCATTATTGAGAGGCTCGCGTTTGACCACCATCTCACTTGATAGTAAGCGACGATGTGGTCGAAGGTGAAGCCTGCTTACGTAGAAGTAACTTATTCACTTTTGACTCAAAGCCCTAAGGTTATAGCTATCAGGAAACACAGAGTCTGGCAGGGAATTCCACTCCGTGAACGCACAATGAATGTATTACCAAAACATTTTGTGCTTATGGATGGGAAGTCACCATGTAACGCTGGGTCATCGTCGTTCGTCTTGTAGTCCGATGATGGGATGGGCTTGGAAACTAGAACTTGTAATCAGTTGTCGCGATGTACTCCCTGCTGTTATTGCAGTTAGAATACCACGGCAACCTGTTCGTTTTATTATGTGCATTCGAATTTCAAGCCTACCCTGATATTAAAGGGCAATAGAAGTAGGTTCAAGAAGTGAAACTAGTTACCTAGTTAACTGCGCCAACCCGATTACAGCCGGCTATGGTAATTCAGGCGTATAACCTGAATTATGTTTCTCTACTTTAAAAGTACTACGATTTGACTAGTCACAGAATGATGGTAGTTTGAAGTTCTATAATAATGATATTCTGTTGTCACAGAAGGCAACATACCGGGAAGATCTGAAGACATTTTTTTATCTCTGTAAAAAGTCAGTATATCGAAAGACCTTTGTCTAACTATGGTACAGTGTTAAATAAAAAAGGTCCAGTGATCCAGTCTTCTGTTTGCTATTAAGTAGGTACTATTTTTTACATAGAACGATTGCCTAACCGACCGCTATAACCCGTTTTGACTTTGGCTCGCGTTTGACCCCCATCTCTCCTGATGGTAAGCGATGATGTGGTCGAAGATGGAGCACGCTTAACTAGAAGAAACCTATTCACTTTTGACTTAAAGACCTTAAAGATCTCAATCGATATACACTACTACAGACCGCGGTAAACACAGTAGTAATCACAAATGTGATATTTATAGAAGGCTGGGAATGAGAGCCGATGAACTAAACCATAACTTTTAACAACAGTGTAAGTACCAAGTACACGCAAAATCAGGCCGCTACCGCAAACACTACTAAACGCACTTATACAAGCATTAAGAATGCGTAATGGCGTAGTCGGTGACTATAATTAGAACATACTGCCTTAACCCTTGAGCCGCCACAATTATCTAGATAATTAACCCGCAGCTGAATTCTACGGACGAACGTTAAGGGATGTTTAGAGCCACTAAGTAATTAGTTGATGGAGTAGGTATGTACTTAGATCAGATTTCTTCGTGTATACGTGGGACTTGCTGAACATTTTATCGGTTACATTGATGAATAGCGTCGCACAGTTCCTAAGCACCGACCCCGGTGGTCACCGGAGACCCGGTGGTCACTTCCCGCTGTAAAGATGATTAGAAACACCAGGCTCGTCTTACTGGAGAAGCTGAAATGGATCAGGTGATATTTATATTATTATAGCAATCCTGCACGACTTAGCTTCCCGGGGCTTTATCGTGATAAAAACATAAACATAACTTTCCGCTTTATTATGTTAGTATAGATGTCCTACCCGTATACAAAAATACGCGCTTTGTCGTACAGTTGCGGGCACCGTCATTATCCGTCGTAGGTACACCCAACAACCTCTTAAGTTCTACTGTTCTACAAAAACTCAACAATTCAATATTCCGTTATTGGTAGATCCGACTTTTGACAGACTTCTTGCGCATCGCTGGCTTTATCTCCATTATTTCACTCCTCTATGTTTAGACCCCTACATGTTTATAAGAAACGATATGCGTTGCCTGCGATGCTCAAACTTCAAAGTTGATCTCCCCAGGGGCGTTGCGTTGGGGGGCGTCAGTGATTAAGGTTAAATGCGCAGATTTAGGATAGTTGTGATGACTAAAATCTTTTGAAATGTGGTTTAGTGCGCCCCTAGAGGAATGTTTATGATGGGGGCTTTAATGATACCTTTTGATTGTGATGTTTTGTTTTTGATTGAGTGTGAATTTTAGAGCACTTATATGACGCCGTATTTTAGGCCAGTTTCACATTAGCGCTTTTAATTATGACCTTTTTAGTAGTGTAGGTTTGGGATGGGTTTTTTTGTGATTTTTAGTTTGAGACAAATACATCAGTGGTTTCGGTATGACAATTGATGACCAAGTCCTTTTTCAACCGACGAAAAAAACGGAGGAGGTTATCAATTCGACGCGTATTTGTTTTTTTTTTTTTTATGTATGATCACCAATTACTCGAAGACGGCTGAACCGATTTGGCACATTCTTTTTTTGTTTGAAAGGGTATACTTCGAAATTGGTCCCGTTGTCACCAAGTCAGGATCTGATGATGGGATCCTGGAGAAATCGAGGAAACTCTTCAAATATTATAGGCACGCCTATGGTGACTTGAGTATTTTTATAGTAACTTGTATAGTTGCATTCGAAAAGCACCATTTGTGAAGTAGACCTGATGATAAAGAGCACAGATGGCCACTGGAACTACTCAATATATAAGTAGGATTAATAAGTACTTCATGGGTTCCACTTCGATTACTTGAATATGGTTATTAAGCACAATATGCTCGTCACAATGCATATGGTGAAGTGAAGCTGATGGTGAAGTACCAGGAGAACTCCTCAACAATAAACGGCCCAGCATTGGAAAAAGCAATATTTTGTAAAAGGTTATAAGTAGTTGACATTTAGGCTTTTGTAATTAGGTAAATTATAAATCGACCAACTAAAAAGAGTGAAATAAAAACTTTTTACCAAAAAATTAAACCGACTTAAAAAGATTTTAATAAAAAAAACTTACCTACTTACAATTAGCGCCTATAAGTTTTATGTATTTCCGCATAACAACTGAGCCTTTCTCGATACTAACAAATAGCTTTAAATACAAAACTACGGAATAACCAAGAGGTAACACCACGAGGGGCATAACAAAACAGTTTGAGCATCAAAGGCGGATTACCTTCGCACTCCTGCGTTACCATTAGCGAGCCCGTGATATGTTAGCCCTGTTATGGGGTTTTAAACACATGCCTACATCGTTTCCCATGTGTCTGAACTTGTGAATCTGACTTCTATAGAGGGTATTTAAAAACTCTGTAAATATCCCCCTTCTCACCGTATGCCTAGCTTTTTACAAGCTTAATATTAACTTGCTTCATTCTATTGTTTAATCCATTTGTACATTAAATGATATTTATTTATATAAATATAGTTGTTAAGTAATAGATAATACTCTTACACGGCAATTTCTTTTCGTGATTTTAAAGTATATGAAGTCGGTGTTTCTTTTTAGCACGTAGCACGATATTAAACGTTACAATTTTTGTTTTATTTATGTATTTAATACACTACACATTAATTAATATTAGTTTATTTACCCTCGTCCGTGTGTCACTGCGGGGTGCCAACTGAAAACCAGCGCTGGGTGTCTTTCGCCCAGCAAATGCTGAGTTGGTAACCCTTTCGGTTTAGACATGCTCAGCGAAATTCTTAATGTAATTTTTTTTTATTTTTATGTTTGTAATTTTCTGTTGTTGTGTGTGTTTATAACCGAATAAATGGTTTTCAATTTCAATTTCAATTTATCTATACTATTTTGCTTCTTATGAAGTCTATATAATTCTTACTGGTAAGTTAATATCTGAGTTGCCCTTTTGCGGAAATATGGTGTTATGAATGGCTAGACTGATGGTGAAGCCAGGCAGAGCCTATAGAAAATCCCTCAACTATAAGTACAAGTTTCTTGTCTTGGGATAAGCCTCAAGATAATACTGTAGTTTTTTTTTGATTGAAAATATGTTCGCGTTTGACCACTATCTCACCTGATGGTAAGTGATGATGTGATCGAAGATGGAGCACGCTTACCTAAAAGTAACCTATTCACTCTGGACTTAAAGACTCCTAGGTTGTAGCTGTCGGGAAACACAGACTCCGGCAGGGAATTCCACTCCTTAGCCGTACGCACAATGAAGGTATTCCCAAAACGTTTTGTGCGTATGGGTGGGATGTCCACCATGTAACGATGGCGCTTCGCCGTTTGTCTCGTAGCCCGATGATGGAACGGGCTTGGCGGAATTAGATTGTGTAATTCCATCGCACACTCCACGAAATGTAACCGATAGAAAACCGATAGACTTGCAACTCGTCGACGGTGTTCAAGGCTCTGGAACTTTGACTCGACCAGTGCATCCTTGCCAATGAGTCTCTTGGCCCGCTTCTCGATAGACTCAATCGCGTCCAGTTGTTATTTCGCAGATCCATCCAAAGTTGTAGTATTATAAGATTTCTTAATTAATTGAATGCGTGTTTTTTAATATTATACTACATTGGACTTGGCTTGTCACCACTATTCTTAACACTACCCTACTTGGTTCTAATTATTATACTCAAAAGAATACTCCGTTAGCAACTTACGAGCAAACAGTCCTGCTCACCCCATAAATTTAAAAATACACCAGTGAAGAGCAAAAGTCTTCGTATTCGGAGTTTTTAAATATAAATCCGTGGTGTGACAGGAGCAGTCAATAAATTAAGTCCTCAAACGTTTAGCGGGTTTGTGTCTGCGTCAGGGCTAGAGTGACCACGTGGATACAGATTTTTGGGACTATATATATTTTCTTATTGTTGATAGGCTCGCATTTGACCACCATCGCTCCTGATGATAAGCGATAATATCGTCGAAGATGTAGCACGCTTGCCTATTCACTCTTGACTTAATGACCCCCTATTAGAAAATACAGACTCTGACAATATACTCCTTACTTCTACAAAACCTCCTTTTAGCATCTGAAAGTAAAAAGAAGGGAAAATAGTTAGTTATCAATACTCTCAATTATTTGCATACTAGCTTCTGCCCGCGATTTCGGTCGCGTGCTAGGTTTTTCACTGGATTTCTTGGATAAAAAGTAGCCAGTAGATATACTCTTTAACAAGTAAAAACGGTGATAAAATGGGTGGTTTCATCGCTAAAACCAATCTTTTACAGACAACCTTTGGATGGATTTGACACAGGTTTTTCTCATGTAATTACCGATCCTGTAGGAATACCGTTATAAAAAGTACCCTATATGTTATTTCAAGATTTCTACAAATTTCGTCCAGATACGTTTTGTAGTTTTTGCATGAAAGAGTAACAAACATCCACCCATCCTCACAAACTCTCGCTTTTATAATATTAGTAGGAATAAAAAAAGAAAAAAAAAAGTACCCTTCTTTAAGTAATCTCGTTCCACTAACAACGTGGCCACCCTACCCACAACCCGTTCCTTTTCAAAACGTCCGTATATCTGTCGCCAGTGATGACACATGACGTCCGCGACCCTCGCATTAATTACAATGAAGATATCATTGACAATCGATACGAATCTACGGACTTTTGTCTTACGTTAATTAGGAAGTAGAATTTCAGGGTTAGAAGACCTTTCCTACTATATGGAGGGTAGTTAGGTCATGTTCAATGTTTATACAATGTTGATAAAAGCGAGAGGCCTTAAATGAAACCACATTTACTAAGTAAAAAAAAGTACCGAAAACCAGATCAATATTAGAAGCAATAGTTAGCCACGGGAAATGTTTGAACGATGTATCTCTTTAGTTTATTTGCAGTTTTGTAAAGTTAATTTTTAATGTAAATGTGTGAACACTATAGACTCTGAGATTCATTTCTGTTTAGTTATATTACATTTTATTATGTCAATTAGTCTATACTGTCCTCTCATACCAAAAAAATAAATAAAAATTGTATCTGTTATGCAAAGATTGTGAAAATCAAGAATTTTTTTTAAAAGAGTGACCGTGGAGTTTCTTGCCGGTTCTTCTCCATAGGAAACGACCAATTTCGAACCGTGCACTAACTTCTGACGTTTTATGAGTGCCCAATTTAGGCCTATGTAAAATAAAAACAATTTTGATTTTGATTTTGATTTTATCTTCCCGAGCAGCTGACTAGGTACTAATGCATAGTTGTCCAGGAGTCGTACACCTTTGCGGGCTTGTGGACGGCGAGCAGGGGTAGCTCGCCGTCTGGTAAAAGGACCAGGCCTGGGTCGGCAGCGCGTCGTGTTCCACGCGCGCTTCAAAGAGTTGTCAGCAATAATCAGAGGGCCTCATAGGGCCATTGTCTGCCGGGGTTGCGGGAATGTTCTAACGAGATACCGCGGCCCCGGAACTTAAGGGCAGCTGAAGGAACAGGGTGTGATTTTAATCAGTAGAAGTCTGAAACTCCCTTTCGCTCTACCAAGAGCAGGAGAAGTCATTCGATGATTTTCCGACCAGGAAAAAATAGGGTCGTACCTACATCTTAAAACGACAAAATTCACGCTACGATGCCGCTCGGTGTTTACGTTTTACTTTGATCCTTCAGCTATTTAAGTTCTTTGAAAAAAGATTTTTTCGTATTTTTTTGTAAACTTTTTTTTTATAGTTTCCGATTAACTGTAAGCACGTACGTGGTTTACGTGTACGTGGTACGAGAGTGGTTTAATTTAATGCCTCTCGCTTTTATCAACGTTGTATACCACATATAACATAATTAACGCATATTCTGAAATTTGTTTAGAACAGTTTATTAAATCAATTTATATAATTTTTAATACAGGTTTTTTTTTACTTTGAATGGAAATAAATTTAACAATCGCTGTACGGTCAAAACAAACCAAAACGGACCGATAATCAAAGTAATAACCTTTTTTAAATGCAGTTTTATACAAACTCCGTCATTGAAATCAATTAATGAAAAACTCAAATGAATGAAAAATTAAACGTTTCATAGGTGTTAACTGTTAATAAAAATAAAACAAAAAAATCTGTAGATTTAATATAACATTATTTTCTAATTCGGGTATTTGAGGGTATGCGTCAATTAGATACGTTTCATGATGGAGGTAGGTGAAAAAAGAAGGTCGTGTCTATACATTTCTTAACAATATTTTTAGAAAAATCTTAGACTTAGACTTTAATCAACTGTCATGTCTGTATGATTAAAATAGCTAAGAATGCCTTCTTCCTCTCTATAATACCTCATGTCCTCATTGATGTATACCACAGAAATATTAATATTATTTTTAAGATTTCTGTGATGTATACATATAAGAATATATTAGTGTGAAGGGTTTATATGTGGTTTGACATAAAGGCAGTACATCAACTTTGAACTAGAATAAAGCTAAAATTAAAAACACATATTTCTTCAGCGCAGCTTCGACGTGTCATAATAAATTCCCATTAAGATGTTACTAATAATAATACCATCCGCAGTAATACGTATATATGTATAAGCATAAAACGACAAACCGCCATATTTAAAAACGTTTACTGTTCGTAATAGGCGAAACGTGCCTCTTCGGCTAATCTCGGATATGTTCGGAAGGCATGGCGCGCGCAAATCCCTAGACTTAGAAATGTACTTACTGAAAACTGGCTTGCTCAGGGTCACGCGTGGTGACGATGCGACACGGAGAGTGACTTGCGCCAGTGAAATGTAATCTTCTGCAACTAAGTATTTTATATCAGGCTGGTTTACTTAGAATTCCGTTAAAAAAAAAAACTTCTTTTGTTTGTAAATCAGTACGGAAATTCCCTTACTTACAAGGAAGTCCTTATTTTAATCTCAAACTGTAAAAATAACTATGATTTTCGTAATGTTTACGATATCGATTGCTGCTGATACACCTACAACGTTTTTATGTATAGAATTAGTCTATCAGATGTTTTACTGTCGAGCTGTACTTTTGGAATCGATACAGCCACCATATGCATGTTTTACCTCGTTTCAACATCACAATGAAGTTTATAAAGATTTTATATTGAAGCAAAATTCCCCCTCTACCGGTCCTTTCTTCTACCATGGTCCATGATTGTCTATACCATAAATTACCATCACTACTATAAAACCTCGTTCTGCACCGGTGTGAACACCCCTTACTCCGTTCGTTGCTGGCGCCATCTGTCATCGAGTTTGACAGTTGACAGTTAAACGATTTAAAAATAGAATGCTCATCGGAATGGGAGATTTTGAATGAGATTTAAAGTTTTTTTTAGGCGTTAGCGGTGGAACAATCATAACTTAGTAAGTTATAAATATTTCTTCTTGTAAAAGCATATTCTGTATAACATTACTTGTTTCTGAATTCGGGATTAACTATATCATTTCGGTCAAGCCATTTTGAACATGCGATATGATTTCTGAAATATATAAAGGTGTGGAACTCTCTGCCGGCTTCTGTATTTCCTGCCACATATGACCCGTCAGCCTTTAAAGAAAGAGTGAACAGACATCTTATGGGCTCGGTCGTTCGTTCGTAGACATCATCTTACACTTACCATAAGGTATGATCGGGGTCCAGATCGGGCTCATTCGTAATAAAAAGGAAAGAAGTGGAAGAAGGCTATTATAATTATTTACAATTATTATAATAATATTATTATTATTCCGCAAAAATTCTAGTATCAGTCTACCGGCTTTTATATCCTCGGTTCACGGCACTGAGAAATTAATCAGGAATATCCTAGTTTCGTCGCTGGTTGATTTCAATGTACGGTACCTACATCATTATGGTACAAGAGTGAATAGGTTATTTTTAGGTTAGCGTGCTCCATCTTCGACCACATCATCACTTACCATCAGGTGAGATAGTGGTCAAACGCGAACCTATTTTCAATTTAAAAAAAAGATTCAACGCAGGGGGATCCGGAATCATGTACTGAATCCATGGTAAGCGGTTGCCACCCTGTATATATATAAATTTTTTGACATTTCTCATTTTATTTTATTGACATTTTTGTATTACTTATTCTAAATTTAATTTAAAATTAATTTTTTTGCATGTATTTATGTTTGTATAATAGTGTAAGCCGACCAATGGCACATGTGTAACTTTTGTATTTTATATGGGTCACAGACCTGAATTAAATGATTTTTATTTTTATTTTATTTTTTATTATTTTTATTTATAGTTTAGGGTTTTTATTTAAGTGTATAAATTTTCTGATTTGAAGCAATATGTTACTACTTCACAATTTGAATATAAATATTTTCTTATGTTTAGTGTAACAAGCTAATGGACCGATCACAGTCTATTAAACAAAATCTAAAACTTATAATAACATCATCTGTTTAGCCTTTTCCCTACTATGCTGAGGTCGTTCCCAGTCTAACTGGACGCACCTGAGTATTTGTGTTTTACATAGTGCGACTGCCTAACTGACCTCCACACGTAAGTTTCACGATACCTTTTGGCAAAACTGGTGTCAGATTTTCTGGCTTCTGACTACGTAACGATTGTCAAAGATGTACAAATGACAGCAGCGACCAACAGTTTACCGTGCTTTTCGAGGCACGGACGATTCTAGATGTATTAAGTTTGGTCACCCATCCAATGGCCTACCTCCGCAAGCGTTGCTTAACTTTGAAGATCGATCCGTGCGGTTGTTATTCAGACACGAGCTCTTCACTCACACTTATAATATGTCAAAGTTAATTCAGGTAAATACCCTAACATCGATATTTAAGTACATTATAACGTGAAGCGAAATTCGAGTGTTGCCAGATTGAATCAGCTATTGAGCGGAAACCAAACACGTCTCTGTAAAACGATACGTCTTATTGGGACCGAGGAAATGCTTTTGTACAAATACTGGGAATTTCTCAAGTAGGTATGTCAAACATATTGGGACGATTCCGTGGAATATTGGCGGTATTAAATCACTATCAGCAAAAAATAGCTATTAGTTTTGCTCCCGCGGCTTCATCTTGTGACCTGTAATTATTTTTTTATCACGATAAAAACATAACCCTCCTTCTTTTGCAGTCGGGTAAAAAGTTTTTAACCTTCCTCAAGCTTCAACTCTCAGTTACTTCCATAACAAAGGGGATAGAACCAATCTGGCATTTCGACCCGCCGCCATTTTGAGTTTTCTCGAAATCGCGACGCTCGATGAAAGTGTTATTCATGTATAGAGGGCACAGACGAACAAAAATGTCATGGAACATGGTACCCCAAAGTGTCACGTTACCATCTCGGTAACGTGACACTTTGCTATAAACAATTAATTGTTGTAGTAGTTTTCTCCTCATCCTAGTAGTCTGTACCTAAACATATTCAATAAACAGTAATAATGACAATCAACCTGGGAATGATAATTGGATATAATGTGACACATATAGACATGTAATAAGTCCATTTTTAATGATTTTCGTTGTACTCATATGTCAATGTTTACCTTCATATATCTCGGTAACGTGACACTTTGGGGTACCATTTTTCCTCTATCCATATATAACACTTTCATCGTGCTCCGCGATGAAACTCAAAATGGCGGCGGGTCGATATGCCAGCTTCCATACAAAAAGGTTCAAACCCTATTCATCCAAATCTACCCAGAACTTTCGAATTATAATATTAGTATAGATGTCAATAAAGGAGGTTTAATTACTGTTATTACAAACGTAATGGCTAAAGAGTGTGATCGGGATGTCGCAGGTTCGAACCCCACCCGTTATATTATTCGTGTTCAACCCACTTCAGACACAAATATCGGCTGCGGAAATGTTCTAACGAGATACCGCGGCCCCGGCCTACAAGGGCAACTGGGTGGGTTTTTAGTCAGTAGAAGTCTGACGGGGTTTCCGGGAGTCATTTGATGATTAAACCACCAGAATAAAATATGCTTAGTTCTCTTTAAAAAATAATCTATTCATATTCTTTTTCTAGACGGTTCTTGGTAACAAAAACAACGGATCTACGAGTAGTCATACAGATTCAGAGCTAATTCTACGAACCGTATAATACCAGTCGGATTCACAATATGATTCAACTTCTAGTTACGTTTGCTTGAAAACAGCCCAGTCATTTTGACTGATTATAACTAAAGCAAACATGTATAATTAATTTTTGTTCTTTTTTTAACTTTGTTCATCTTTTACCGTTATGAGATGGTAGGTATCTGCGTTTAGTGTCTACTAGATTACATTCGCGTGGGGTGGTTTGCCCGCGTAAATCTCGATCCCGTGAGAATTCCGGGATAAAAAGTAGCCTATGTGTTATTCCAAGATGTCAACTATCAACTTACCAATTTAGATTCGTTCAGTAGTTTTTGCGTGAAAGAGTAACAAACACCCATACATACATTCCATTCTCACAAACTTTCGCATTTATAATATTAGTAAGATTCTTATGTATAAGACTGTTAAATCTACAAGAATCGCTAAAATGACATAAAAACTACCAAAAACCCTGCTTTAATAACCATAAATAATTTAAATGGCTACATCCCACCCATACGCACAAAACATTTTGGGAATACTTTCATTGTGCGTACGGCTAAGGAGTGTAATTCCCTGCCGGAGTCTGTGTTTCCTGATCGCTATAACCTGGGAGTCTTTAAGTCAAGAGTGAATAGGTTACTTCTAGGCAAGCGTGCTTCATCTTCGACCACAACATCGCTTAACACCAGGTGAGATTATGGTCAAACCCAGGCCTATCAATTATATTTAAAAAAAAGCCAACTCTAACCTACCTAACTAAAATTATCCAACAATTAAATTTAAAATTCTTTATTTGCTTATAAAATACAACAATTGTTTTGTAGAATTATGAAATCGCACCTAATGACCTAAAACCTCTCAGCTAATATTCGGTGATGCCAACTTAAAAATGAAATACACACGTACACAGGAACTTTTCATATTAATGATACACGAAAATATAGTTTGCGTACTTCGTGAATTTACACCAACTTATTGAATGTAACGAAAATATTATTTTTGCTCTTTATAACAAGGGATTAAGGTGCAAAATTGAAGGTTCTGGTACTTAATAGGGTGTGTCGAGAAGAACGTTTATGGAAATAACTTCAAAATAAATCCGTAGAGTTTAAAATGCAGTTTAACAGGACAGAAACGAATGGAGTGGAGTGTTGGTATATATTTTTTTAATATTTCTTTGTTTGAACATGGGAAATGATCAATCAGTTTGAGAAAAATTTTCGATTGTTGTTTTGTTTCGGTTATTTAGTCGAGATATGCCGCGTCAGGACCCAGGTTATGCCAATTGTTTACATTAACTTGAACAGTGATAAAGATCTTATCTTTTTTGACTCGACTATGTCGATGCAAAAAGGAGGGTTATGATTTTGACCGGTATGTTCCTATGTATGCTCATCTGGGATCATAACTTCTAAACTACGTATCGTAATTTAACAAATGAGGTATTGTTGGAAGCGTCTTAATTGCCTGCTGCTTAATTGCTATGACCCGCCTCTATGTCCCATGAAACATGGTGGCCTCTAGAGGCCATAAATTAATGAACAAAATAAAAAAAAACTATGTTTTCTAAACAACAACAACATCGCTTTACATCAGGTGAGATAGTGGTCAAACGCGAGTCTATAACGAATAAAAAAAAACAGAGGTTTTATTAAAAAAAAATATAAAGGAAATTATTTTTTCTGAATTATTGCATTGGATGAACCAAATTGTCTTGCATGTAATGTAGTGCTTTTAAAATTTGGTTACGTTTGCTCGCCTTGTTTTGTGCTCTTACTTCTTCTAACTAGAACCAACACTGCTAATAAATATTTCCTTACCAGTTCTTCCCGTAAAACCCTTTCTCGAAAACCCAACACAATAAATATCCCGAACCCTTTTCTGTAACATCTCTATCACAAATTGCCTATTACAAATTTTACTACTAGTAAAGCCACTCCACCTTCTTTGTCCAATTGATTCATTACCACTGCAGGGACCCGAATTTATTATCATCTACGTCTTAAGGCTTCCTAGGGACAGTTCAACTTATTTACTTTAACTTAATAACCGGCTTACATGCCCTTATTTATGTCAAAACTGCCGAGGGGCGGTTTTTTCCGGTGCAAACTGGATCTATCCGGTTAAGGGATGTCAATGTGAATTTGAATTTATGAATGGTTCTGTGTTTGGGTTTTAAGAGGTTCTTAAATTAGAAATTTGTAAGTCGGTTGTAATTAGAAAGTGAAGTATGGTTTTATGGGTGTATTGGTTTGCACTTTTAGATCGTTCCGTGATAAAATGGGGACTATTTCGCATTTAGAGATGAATATAATACTAATATATTTAGAAGATGAAACATTAGAATAACGTAGATACTTATATTCATCCATATGATATTGCACTTATTAAACATTGCACAAATTAATGTGTGAAGTGTCAATAGCCAAATGACTAAGGTGTAAGACTTGTGATCGTGAGGTCGCGTGTTCAAACCCAACCATTACACCATTGCTAGACACAAGCATATTTAGCTTAGTTGGACGGGTTAATAAGATTGCTAGTAGGGTGAATTCTACACACACATATAGTTATCTTAAAAAAAAAAAAGTTGCATAGACTTTTTGACATATCAATGCGTTATTATGGCTTTGACAGAACTATTGCATCTTCAAAACTATGTACAAGTAAATGCATTATTTTGATGTTTATTCGCTAGAAAAAAAAAAACATTTTAAAAGATGGTTTATACAGTATGTTAACTAACAGAGGGCGTTCCTGTTAACCCGCAATAGTATAGCATCCATACATGCTAAAACAATATTACCATTCGAAAACAAAATGTTTTACTTTTTTTTAAATTAAAATATTCACTAAAAATGTTAAATTGATACGTAAAAGAAACACTCTGTACACGCGTACTTGAGGGACGGCAACGTCGCAATTTATTTGATTAGATGTGCTTATACTATTGCGGGTTAACGGAAACGCCCTCTGTCTGTTAACATACTGTATATTTTTTAGAAGGTTGTCGCATCGTTGTTGTATTAGTGCAACTTATGATAGCGGTACACATCTAAGACGAATAAAATATTTCAGCAACAGCTAAGATTTTATTTTATTTATTCTTAAGAACATAGTTGCCTTAGGTCTTAAGATCTTGACAGACTTTTTCACCCGTTTTTTCTTGAAGTCTGTTTAAATTTTCAGACATGGTGTTCCCCGGGGGTCGCGCCCAAAATGGGTTTTTATCTAATTTGTAAAACATTGTACGAAAATAATTCGTAACTTGATATATACCCGGGAGATATTTTGCTTTAAGCTTGGAGTTACGAATAACATATTTATGAAGTTTTGCTGTTAGATAGATACTGAATCAATCAATCCAGCTTTTAAGCCATTTTTAAAGGATAGGAAATCATTCAACGCCTGCCTTTCGATCTCATGTCAGTGTCGAGGGTGTGTCAGACTTTTACTAACTAAAACTCATCCGTGTTCCGTCATTTGCCCTTCGTGTTCCGAAGCTGCGGTAACTCTTTCAAACAGTTCCACAACCCCGGCAGGCAACTGCCCGCTAGTGTGCCCCGATTTAGCTGACAACTCGAGGCGCGCGTGAAACACGAAGCACGGGAGGTTAGAAGGCTTAGATTTTACCTTACCCTGCAGGGAAATTTTGCGATGGACTGCTAATAAATTCAATTCCATAAGTTCACTGCTTAATCCACACCCACACTTTTGTTGAAATTTAGCTTGATACCAGGCGTGTCTATAACATACGCACAGCAAAAATCATTTGGGGTATACTTTCATTGTGCATACAGGTAATGCCTGGAAATCCCTGCCGGAGTCTGTCTTTTCCGATAGCTATAAATTGGGGGTCATTAATTCAAGAGTGAATAAGTTACTGTTGTAGTTGTGACATGGTGATCACTCCACTAATTTTCCGTTTTACCATCAAGTAAATCCTGTCTAACTACACATCTTTGACACTTATTAGGAGGAACGTGTTATGCATAAGTGGTCTCTAGAGGTTCATTGGAAGACCAGCGTCATACAGTGTAATCTGTCTGGCATTAATGCTGAAATGGACCATTTAGCGCAGTCGTGAGGCACGCACTGTCTTACTATCTTTTTGTTTTTGTGCCTAATAAACTGATGCCTAATAAATGCTTTTCTTTCCTTCTTCTAAGAGAACACACCTGTGATGTATTTGCTCGTTATAATTTGAGTCAGGAAGCATCCTTATTAAAATGAAATGAAATGAAATATTTATTTTGTAAATTGGTTATAAATAACACTTTTACACGTCATGTTTTTTTGCGTGTTAAGTTTAGCTAGATGAGGCCGGTATTTCCTAACTGACTACTCTGAGAAGAAACACCGAAACAAACTCAGAGGTCATAGTCTCTTTTAAAGTCCAGACAATTTGTATTTTTATATGAGAAGCATGTTGGTTCATGTCTGTGGTATTCTTTTGAGGAAATAACCACGCAAATTTGAGCGGACCTGTCCAGACAGTGCAAGCATTTGTCAGTTATCGTGTAGCTCAACTTAGAACTTAAGGAGCTCAACAATTTGACAAAAAATACCAACGGACATTTGGGTAGGCCAAATGGCAACTTATTAAGTGGCAACACTGAGCCTAAATTCGGGGTACTACCAGTACACCGTCTAAGATATACCACACTATCTATCCTACTTAGTTATGACCATTCAATATTGTGCTCAATTACGAAAACTTGGCCTTTTCTTACGAAAACTTGGTCTTAGCCTTTTCTCAACTCGATCAGTCTAACAGGATGCAGCTGAGTAGTAATGTTTTACATGGAGAGACTGCGTATGTCCACAACCCAGTAGCTGGGTAGCACGACTTGACCAACGAGGTAGTCAACTCAACTACGAAATGTGCGACAAAATTGTATATTGTTTCCCCGTCTCTTACCGTCAACTTTACGGTAAACGCGACAGACAAAATACCTTCCACCTGCGTCCCTAACCGACCATACTCGGAATACATTTTTCCAGTGTAATGGACATGGCTATTTAAATAATATAATGAGTCAGTCCAATCAGACGGAAGAATGGACTGTACTCTGTGAAACATTGGAAAGGTCTGCAGAGCGGAAATGTCCAGTGGCGTGTAAATTAATATTAGGGAACAAATAGGTTTTTTTATTTGGTTTACCTCGTTACTGTCCGATTGCTTCGTTGGTCTCGTGGTTGCAAGAGCGACTGCTGACCATGAGGTCGCGGGTTCGATGTCCGGGTCGGGCAATAAGTGCTATTGGGTTTTATGTAAGGAATTTCTCAGTAGTAGCCCGGGGTTTGCTGTTGGTCCTGGCTGTTATTTGGGCATCTTTGACAGTCGTTACGAGTAGTCAGAAGGCAGAAAATTACGTCTGGTTAGACTGGAAGCCGACCCAACAAAGTTTGCAAAAGGCTAAGCAGATTATGTCCTCGTTACTGTCCGGCTGTCATTTCTATATACATTTCAGTCGTAAGTCTTGCCAAAGCTCGAGCCACAAATTTACGGTTGCTCCATGTAAAATACTCTGGTAATCAATTGACCCATATCCAGATAGACTGGTAGCTGACCGCAACACATTTGTTGATTGATACGTAGTAACTAGAACTGGAGAACAAGAAGAAATGGTGTGGCACCGATCCTAAGTAAAAGCGATATACTATACACGCTTAACTGTTGTGTGTCCTAAAATAGGCACGACCTTTTCTGGTGCTACAAGTGATCTGGCTATGGCTAGTTAGTCATTGAATTCAAATAATAGAAGTCGTAACCTCTGATATCCAAAAAGAGTCGTGTCATCTTGAATCTAGATCAAGAAAAGATCGACTTTTTATTAAATAAACCAGCTTCTGCCCGGGACCGTTCACGGGGGGATACCGGGATAAAAAATCCTTTGTTTTATTCGAAGATCTATCTAGTTACGAAGAAAATTTTATTCAGATCCGTCTAGTAGTTTTTGCGTGAAAGAGTTACACACGTCCATAACTCCATACCCATACATATTCTATCCTCACAAACTTGCATTTATAGTAAGATTAGAACTGAATAGTCGACACAATTTCTCCAATCCGTAATCCGAGACAACTTCGAAAAAGGACAAACAAGCGACCATAAATAAAAAGCCCGCCATAATTACAATAGAACCAATTTAGAACGCGCTCGAATCATTACAGACGAAAAAAAATAAGGCAAAGGCAAGCGCGCCGACAGCCAACATAGTTGACATGGCGTACTTATTTCAGTGTTGCCATCAATTTCCAACCCGCCCGTTCTGGGTAATTTGCCGAGACGTACTCCGGCTGATTATTTATGCCGCGCTCATTGGCGGAGACATTCTTAGCTGTGGGGACTTTTAATTTTTATTTCCCCGAACGGCGGGCGTTTGTTTTGACGTCAATAAATGGCGGGAAGGTTTGGCGGGAATTAGCAGTGGATAGGACGTGACGGCGCGAAACGATGACTGATTATCGATTCGGGGTGTTCATTTTTCAAAATGCTTTTTAGGTTAAGTGACTTGTCTTCGCCGTTTAAGTTCATATTGAAAGTCTGGAATTTGAAAGGTTTTAATTAGGTTCGAGACCCGAAAACTTCGTATAATAATGTTACATGTTTTTGCTTTCTAGATATTCCTGATCTAAGTACCTATCTAGTTTGTTTGATGCTGTATTTTAGTTTCTACCTTAGATTATAATTATGTAAGTTACAAAATAGTTAACATAAAATAAACACAAGCATGCAGTTACTATTAGAGGTACTTTTTTTCAATAGGGTCTGGTATAAATGCCATCTCCTGAACCTCCTCATACATACCTGAGCAAATCTTAAAATCTTCCCTGTGTTTATAAAAAATATATTTATGGCATGTGACCAATGATACTCATATAGTGTTGTAGCCATAAGCAATAAATAAACTTTAAAATCTTGTAAGTGCCAATCCATCTTTAAATCTGCAATCACGATAAATTATTTAACACATCACATTAATAGCTCCATGTTACTCCCCCATGATTCATTAAATAGTAATAAATAAATAATGTAGGTATGCCACTTATAATAAAAAAAATCTACAGGAAGGTAGGTATCGAATATTAAATGCTCTTTTGAAAAAGGTCATGAAGTGAAAATTATTAAAATGTCGCGTGATGTAACCACATATTAATTATGAAAGCGGCTATAAATCATAGAGGGCAGTGTTGCCAGGCATTAAAATGGGTTTCCGTAAGTTTACGTCAATATTTCATTAATGAATGTAGTCTGATTATGATCTTAAAATACTTGTGCTTATATTATGGTACGCACCTAAAAAACAGTTTAGTTATTACGTAAACAGATATCGGAAATTGACATGGTCATTCGAACCAAAAATTCTAAAACACGGTGCCATCGTCAATGCATCCATGGAATGCGGCAAACTACCTCCCACAGAGCTAAGAACAGTAAAGTAGTATAATATGCTAAAGTAAATATCGCAAAAATACACCCGGAGAGGTGGGCAAAGATTGTCACCCACTGCACACCTGAAAGAGGACAACGCCGTCGAGGTCGACCACGGCGCAGGTAGGGGGACGATCTGATCATGTTCGCGGGGAAAACATGATCGGTAATTATTCAGGACAGAGAGGTTTGGAAGGAAAAGCAGTGGTACACAACATAGGCTAAGATTTTTTTTTCTAAAGCAACATAGGTATCACAATCTTTACATATTATAAGACGAAGTCGCTCCAGCTGTCTGTACGCTTAGATCTTTTGAACTACCCAATGGATTTTGATGTAGTTTTCAGTAATAGATAGAGTGATTCAAGAGGAAGGTTTTTATGGATAATAAATGCATATTATTAGTAGGTACATTACACCCGTGCGAAGCCGGGGTGGGTCGTTAGTCTAGAACAAATTACAAGTACAGTCATTACAAGTGTGTCATTGGCGAGGAGGTGCTTAGGCTTTTCTTTTTTACTGTAAGCTGTTTTTAAGTGTTCATGTAACCTAATTCTTGTAAAATATTCTCTAGATTAAGGGTTTATGTATACTTAAGTTGTTTTTAAGAGTAACATTTTTTTTATAATGCGGTGTGCTGGCGGTACTATAAGGATATGGTGCTCACAGATATAATTATAATATCACATGTTGCAATTTGTTTACTGTTTACTTTTTAATGGAATTAGCTATCTGGGTAGAATTAACATTACTGGCTCTTGATCTCGATCACACCTGATGGTAAGTGTAAGATGAGGTCTACGATCGAACGAGTGAGCCCAGAAAATGCCTATTCACTCTTGCTTTAAAGACGACGGCTCATATGTGGCAGGGAACACAGAAGCCGGCCGAGAGTTCCACACCTTGGCTGTGCGCACAATGAATGTTGAAGAAAAGCGCTTAGTACGACAAGACGGTATATCGAACAAGTGTGGATGGTATCCTGCGGTACGTCTGGTAGACCGGTAGTAAAAGGGAGATGAAAGGATTAGGTCGTGGAGCTCCTGCGCACTCTCCGAAGTACAATCTGTAGAAGATAGACAGGCAAGCAACGTTTTGCCGGTGAGCCAGACTGTGAAGCTTGCCTGCCAGAACCTCGTCACCTATGAGCCTTTTACCTCTGCAATACTATAAAGGGTGGGGTTCGAACTCTGGATAACATGTCCGACACCTTAGCCATTAGATTATTGACGCTTAAATTAACGACTCTTTAATTGGCTTAACTATTCGTCTCCCATTTAAATAAATAAATAAACTAAGTTGTGTCTCTATTCAGGCTAAGTATCTATGAGAAAAACAAAAGAAAATAAAAAATGAATTCCCGTTCGGACATCAAGCTTGTCCGCACTTCAGACAGCATCGATTGCAGCACACAATCAGTATTCACCGCGTCCTACACCTCCCGTTATCAGCAATATATTATCTCCTTATCAACGGTAATGCCAGGGCCCGTGTACGCGTAAGTGCGTCTAATCTACAGATAAAGATAACAGCGGATATCTCTTAAGAAAACACTATTCATTTAATTAAAAAACGGTCTCATTAAGTTTTTTTTTGTGACGGGGTCTTTTGACTGTGAGGGCATTTGAATGCATTTTTATTTAATTAGTTTATTGATAAAACTACTCACTAATTTCTGCCCGCGACTTCGTTCGCGCGGGAGAGATTTACCACGTAAAACTCGATTCCGTAGGAAATCCGGAAAATTAAGTAACCATATTATGTTATCGTCAAATTAAATATTTACAGCGCTTTTAAAAACACAGTTCTTTTAAAATAACAGACAGGCACATCAATTTTATTCTTATCTATAGATAGTTTCTAAATTTGATTGATTTTTGTTTGTAGTTAAAATCCATTATACCTACATAATTAGGGTAAAAGTGGGATAGTTGCCCTAGGAGGATAGATGCCCCAAAATTCAAATTATGACTTGCAAACGTTCTATGATCGCAGTTAATACTTATAAGCAAAGAACATCCCCCACCCCGCTAGTGTGCGAGCGACAACCGCTGTGATAGGACGTGTTGAGTGTTCATGGAGAAAGTTCGAACGGCTCGCTCTCAAAGATCGCGGATTACGGATGTTGATGTTTTAGAAACGCGTGGAACTTTTCATTTCCAAAGGTAAGTGATATTATTTTATTATTATTTGCAAGTGTATAGTTTAAATATAACCGTCAGTATAACATTTTGTCATTTTTTAAAAGGGATTATTTTTTTTAAATTAGGGCATCTATCCCTATTGAAAAGGATAGACGCCTCGTATTTTGTGAGTATAGATGCCCTTAGGGGCATCTATCCCCTATGGATTAAGTTGATGTTTGCATTTCATGTTCCCATTTCTTCTTTTCAGAAATGCCTCGCAAATATATTAGAAAGGTTGGAGTTCGTCCACGAGCTGAATGGACGCAAGAGGCATTAATAGCTGCAATAGATGAAATTTCGAGAGGCATTCTAGGAATTAACGAAATATCTCGTAGATATGGAATTCCCTCGAGAACGTTAAGGCGAAGATTCGCTAATAAAAATACGGAAAAACTGACATTAGGTAAAAAAGTTGTATGACCAAAGTTCTTGTTAAGTAGGTAACGAAAATATCATATTATTCCTAACTTTGTTTTTTTTTTTTTTATGGGAAAACACCCACTTCTTGATTTTGTAAACGAAAAACGTTTGGTGAGCCATATACAGAAATTAGAAAAAGCTGGTTTCCCTCCAACCCGGGACATGATTCGAAGATTGGCATTCGAATTCGCTGAAAAACTGGGTAAAGAAACCAATTTTGATAAGGAGACTCGAAAGGCTGGGCCGCATTGGTTAAGATCATTTTTAGAACGTAATACAGAGTTAAGTATTCGTCAGGCAGAAGGCTTATCAGTTGCAAGAGCACAGGGATTAAATCGAGATGAAGTCAACAAAATGTTTGAACTACTGCTTAAAGTAATGACAGAGCATGACTTACTGGATAAACCGGATAGGATTTACAATATAGATGAGACAGGTGTCCAGTTAAATAACTCTACTGGAAAAGTCATTGCTACAAGAGGCGCAAGAGTAGTCCATTCTATAACTTCTGGAGAAAAAGGAGAAACTCTATCAGTAATAGCGTGCTGTAATGCTGTAGGGAACTTTCTTCCCCCAGTAGTCATCATAAAAGGAGTAAACAAGAAACCAGAATTTCAGGATGGGCTCCCACCTGGATCAGAAGTCTATATGAATAGAAAATCCGCGTACGTGAATGCTGAATTATTTCACAAGTGGCTGAAAGAACATTTTGTTCCCAAAAAACCAGTAGGAAAGATTATTTTTATTCTGGATGGTCATTCTTCTCACACGAATGCAATAGATATGCTTCAAACTGCCGAAGAAAATGATATAATTTTATTTTGTCTACCCAGCCACACCACTCAAGCCCTGCAACCACTGGATCGCAGTTTCTTTAAGCCTTTTAAAACATTATTTGCTGCTGAAACACGAAATTGGGTAGTGTCACACAAGGAACGAAAGATTAATCGATTAGTTGCAGGAAAACTCATTGGGAATGCGTGGACCCGAGCAGCCACGAGTTCTAATGCGATTTCGGGATTTAGGGCGTGTGGTATTTACCCTTTCAATCCTTCTGCAATTCCAGAGAGCTTTTTTGCAATATCTGACATTTCTTTGAGTAATCAAAGGCCTACAGAAGACAATGCAGTTGAAAATGATGCTCCAGAAACGGAACAAGTTTCATCTAATAGATCAACTCCTGTAGTTGATCGAGTTCTTTCTAACATTACTCCTAATTATATGGATATTTCTTATAGAAATGAAGAAGCTCTTGAGCAGGAACCAGGTCCATCCAATGTACAAACTCTGGGAGTCGGCCTAAATCTATCCAATATTTCTCCTTGTAATACGGATCAACCAGATAGGAGATTTTCTAATTCAAGCCCATCAATTCTTTCACAGAATAATAAAATGATCAACATTGAGGAACTAGAAACACCAAGCAAATATTTGCAAGAATGTTCGCCGGTGCCAATTGTTCCGGTTCCATTTCATAAGAGGGGAAAACAATCAGCTGCAATTTTAAACACAAAAGAAAATATTGAAGCGAAGCAATCTAAAGTTAAAGGTAAAGCTACTCCAGGAATACGTTGTAAAAATAAATGTCGACCAGCGAAAGCTGATGTACAGAAAAAAGTGTTAAGACCTGTAGTCAAGTTTCCAAGGAAGATTCCAGCCAAATGTATTAAGAAAAGAAAAGGCATTAGAGAATCAAGTGATGAAATGAAAATCTCGGATATTTCTATTGAAACTGATTCAGACATCGACCAGGCGAGACCAGATGAAACTGATCTGCATAAAAAAAATCGGAGATCTCAAGCTAAGATTCAGAGTAAAGTTCCAGCAAAAATGATTAAGAAAAGACGATTAGAACACAAGGAATCAAGTGATGAAATATCGATCTCAAATAATTCGGACGAATCTGAGTCAGACGCATACAAGGATTGGAAATGCAAAGAATGCTTTGAAGAATATGAAAAGACCAAATCAACTGCAGATTGGATACAATGTGTAATGTGTAAAAAATGGCTACATGAGGATTGTACCATGTACGGCGACTATTGCAATAAATGCGGTAGGATTAAACGAATGAATATGAAAAAAACACCGTAGACTGAACCATAGAAATATTTTTTTCTGAAGCTGATTAATGTAAGAACTAAAAATATGAAAATGATACCAAAGTGAAAAAGTGAAATATACCTAAGTGAAGAAGTAGAATAAACCAAAGTGATGAAGATATTTTTTTCTGAAGTTGATTAGTGAAAGAATATGAAAATTAAAACCAAAGTGTAATGTGCCATTGCTAAATATTAAAATAAAACATGTTAATTATAAATATGCTTTGATTTATACCTAAGGGCAACTATCCTCATAGTGACAACAGCATCGGGGCATCTAACCCATATAAGAGGCATCTATACTCAGAACTAGTACTGTAACTTTTTTTTTAAATATATTTATAAGCAATAGCTGCATTGAATTTCTGTTTAAAATATAATAAATAATAGACCAATGTACCATTACATTGAAAAATCTGTTTAAATATAATTTATTTTGTAGGAAAAAAAAATCATTTTCAAAATGTGGGGCAACTATCCCACTTTTACCCTATATGGAATTGGCTGACAAGCGCTAGCTAAATATCACGTAATGCATCTCAAACATTTGGAACTTTTGACAATCTACCATCGATAAATTGACGTCACTTCTAATATAATTAGACACCGTTACATGCCCAAAAATGCTAAAAAAGAAAAGATGACGAGATTAAATAATTACCAGCACTACTTACTTAATTCCTTAATTATCCTTAAGAAGAAACATCCCACCCATACGCACAAAACGGCTAAGGAGTGGAATTCCCTGCCGGAGTTTGTGTTTCCTGATAGCTGTAACCTGGGAGACTAAGTCAAGAGTGAATAGGTTACTTCTTGGCAAGCGTGCTTGATCTTCGACCACATCATCGCTTAACATCAGATGAGATGTTGGTCAAATGCGACTCATCAACAATAAAAAATTGGCCAAGTGCGAGTCAGACTCGCCCATGAAGGGTTCCGTAGTAACTATAATAATATCATATAATATGTATATTTATTTGACGAATAAAAAAAAACCTTAAAAATTTCTTAAAACTAGCTTCCATACATTTTTACAACTACGCTAAATAACTTTGTTTTTCATAGTGTTTGTATGAATTACAAAGTTATATTTGCGGTTTTAGAAAACATGCTGTATCTCAAAAACTGCTGACCCGATTTCGTTCAAACTAATTTTGGTTGAAAGTTTACATTAAGATCTATAGACATATATTTTTTTAGATTTTTCACTCCATTATTATAGAAGTTAGAGGGGGGGACGCCCATTTTACCACTTTGGAAGCTTATATCTTTTAAACGATGGACTTTATGAAAAAGTGGTTTTAAAAACCCGTATATCATTTTTAAAGACCTGTCTATAGATACCACACACGCATAGGTTTCATGAAAAAAAATAAAAATATTTTCAGTTCTAGTTCCATGTATGGGGACCCCCCTTTATTTTAAATATTTTTTAATTTTTTTCTTAAAATCGAAAAGCGGTTAACAGAATACATCTACCTACTAAGTTTCACATGTATAGTCTTAATAGTTTCGGAATAAAATGGCTGTGACATACGGACGGACGGACAGACAGATATATCGAAACTATAAGGGTTCCGTTTTTTGCCATTCGGCTACGGAACCCTAAAAAGGATGAAAAATCATAAAATACTAATTATAGTCGCGCGGAGTTCCCGTAGACTTTATTACGATAAAAACAACCTTTTTTGCTGTCTAATAAATAGCCTATAGGTAACCTTCCTCAAGCTTCAAACTACTTCGATGCCGAATTTCATCCAAATCCACCCAGTACTTTCGAATATTAGCGCGTTTAAACAAACAAACAAATATTTCCGCTTTATTATATTACTATAGATATAGTTGGTTCAATTTATATATAAGAAGCGCACAATAATATCACATTCTCGTCTGATTCCTGAAGGAAAAACTATGACAAGAATTCCTCGGAACGAGTCAATGAATCAAGATGAGATTTAAAATTATAATGCTAGTATTAAGTAGGAAACTATTAATGTTTCATTCATGTTTCCTGAAACGTAGCCCGCTTTTTGAAGACATGTGCTCGCCATGTGTCGACAGAGAGAAGCTGTGGAGTCGGGTTCGTAGTACAAATTTTAATGTTTTTTTTTCATCATTATTTTCAAATTACAACGTTGAAAGGATCCTTACTTTATTGTAAGTAATCTATACTTAATATTATAAAGCTGAAGAGTTTGTTTGTTTGTTTGTTTGCTTGAACGTGCTAATCTCAGGAACTACGGTTCTGATTTGAAAAATTCTTTCAGTGTTAGATAGCCCATTTATCGAGGAAGGCTATAGGCTATATATCATCACGCTAAGACCAATAGGAGCGGAGCACTAATGAAGAATGTTTCAAAATCGGGGGATTTTTTTTCCACGCGGACGAAGTCGCGGGCGGAAGCTAGTGATGAATAAATTGATTGTACTTGGATCTTAAGAAAAAAAATATTTTAAGCAATGATCACGTCGGTTTTCTAACAAAAAAAAAAAACTGCACCATAATCAGTCCATTCGTTTAGGAGCTGCAATCCAACAGACAGAAACACAGACACGTCAATCTTATAGCACCCCTATTTTTGCGGCGGGGATTAAAAATGTCTAGTTACGATACCCAGGAAACAACATCAGTTGCACTGTGGGCCCGAAACTGACTTCTGACTGGCAAAATTTGAGAAGTTTGAACGTCTGAGAGATAGATTTATTTGTTTATCCTCACATTGGAACACCTTTCAGCAATTACACCAATAGAGAGCTGATTTCGTCAGAATCCAACATTCTTAGCTCAGTGGATTTAGAACTAACTCATGTGTAAGAAAAAAAAACAAAAAATTAGTTGTGCATTGTATTCTTTATCCTTGTTTACAAATTACCTAAGCCACATAGGTTATCCTTTATTAATTTCCTGAACTACCCACAAATGTAAGTACCCATTAGCTGGTAATTTTCTTCCCACAGACGTAAGTACCAAGTGAAATTGCTAAGCTAATGGGCTCGTCAACGCTGAGGAGTTGTAGCGGGGGCTGATACGGAAGCGATATAAGTATTCAGTTGTTCACACTAGTCTTAAACTAAGAAATTTTCCGAGGTTGCGGAAATGCAGCTGAAGAAACAGGATGGGTTTTTAGCCAGTAAAAGTCTGAAACTCCTTTCCGAAATTTAAAATTTACCGAAATTTACCACCGTGCCTTTTTTTTTTTTTTTTTTTAACGTCGTAAAATTATCAAATAAGTCCTCCCACTCCGGGCAGGGTGGGAGGGACTGTCAGACTTTTACTGACTAAAATCCACGGTGTTCCTTCAATAACCCTTTACATACCGGGGCCACGGTAACGGGATGAGTCCCACGACCCCGGCGGGCTTCGGCCCTCTGCAGAGGGGGCCTCGTCATGTTGCTGACGCTCTTTGAGGCGCGCGTGGAACACGACGCGCCGTCGACCCGGGCATGGTCCATGGTCGGACAGCGAGTTGCCCTTTACTCGCTGTCCGCATGCCCGCGCCTACGGTGGCCGGAGATCGTCGGCCGACGTCCGACGTCGTGGGCGTCTACCACTGCGGCTGGGCTGGAGGGAGGACGCCATCCTCTCCCTCACGCGGCCCGCCTCCTCCTTCGGAAGCATGACTGCTTCGCAGAAGGAGGCGACCGCTTCCCACTCCCTCTCGCCCCGCAGCATGGCCTCGACCAAGGCCGGGCGCGAGAGGTCTCCGCCTATTGTCGCCGTGAGGACACGTCGGTGCTCTGCCCAAGCTGGGCAGTCCTGCACCGTGTGCTCGACTGTGTCCTCAGGGCGACCCTCGCAGTGGTGACACCCAGGCGTCTCTTCCTTACCCATCAGACACAGGTACCTCCCGAAACTTCCGTGTCCGGTGAGGACCTGCGTCATGCGGTAGGTCAGGACGCCGTAACGCCGATCTAGCCACTCCTCAAAGAGGGGTCTTACCGCCGCAATTGCGGCGTGCCCGTACCACCGTGCCTAGGAGAAAATTTAAGTCATAGGTCTCTAGTGCCCTATAGTGCCCGACTCGCAATTGGAGATCTTTGACAGTCGTTACGAATCATTATCATAAGCATTCTTACTCAGATGTATCTTGATACCAAAAAACTGGCTCATGTGGTCAAATAGGCATTTTGTAATAATATGATATATGTTTATTCCAGAGGTCCATGAAATCGATACTTAAATGCTTTCAAAATAATTGTTTAGTAAACAGAACAAAAAATTATACTTTAATACAGCTAATTTTTTATTCCCTTGCAAGTGTACACCTGCCTAATATACAATGAACAGATCTTAAAAATATGTGTAAAAATTCTAGTATTCAGCTGCATGCGGGGCAGCTGGAACCTCAACAAAATACGGGGAAAGGTGAAGAGATAATGAGACCTAGCCATCGATAACCACTCGTACTATACTCGTTCACTAATTCGTTCTTTTTGTTTACTGAAGAAATTCTAACAGCATCACGACCTGTTTTGATGGGCAATAGCTTATTACAACAGTTCGCCATGCAGTCTTGAAATGTTGGGGGTCCGAAGGTATGTACTTTAATATAAAGGAAATATGTTATAATGCGCATTACAGTAAAGTGCTTACTTAGCATAAAATTATAGTTATATTCTAAAGGAGCGTATTTACTACGTTATGCATTAGGGAGCATACATACACTTCAGTCTATCCACCTAATCGCTGCCCGCTACCGCGCTTCTCTCCGCTTGTCACCGCATCCCAACCCCCAGACGAGGCCTATATTCTTACCGAGCATAACTACAAATGTGGCGGCGATGATGCGAAAATTAGCTAGCAATGAGGTGCTGTGCTTACAGAAATGTTTGTTTGAAGATAAGCTAATTATGTATTAAAGGTTATGAGAGGAACGTGAGTTTTGTGCGCAGTGTCTGAGTATGCTCTGTTTCTTTAAAGTTTGGCTTCTGGTCTGGCTCAATCTGTTTCCTGATAAAATTAAAGCGATAGTTTTTGCCTCAAGATTAAAAAAAAAATAAGCGGCCATAGCCTAATGGCTAAGCGTCAGCCTTGTGATCGAGAGGTCGCGGGTTCGATATTCTATTGACGTGAACCCATTCCAGACACAAGCTATTTAGCTTAGTTGGAGGGGTTAACAAGATTGCTAGTAATGTGAACTTTTTACACATTGCTAATTAACTTTAAAAAAATACAAGTTATTTTCACCACAATATTTAACAGTAACTTATACATATATTTACTTAATGCCAAGTAGTATAACACAGAAAATGTCGTGGGGACTAGTGCCAAGCTGGGCCAAAGGCCTGAGTTTACTAAGCCTGTGTTACTTAGGTAAAATATTGGTCAAACATGAGCCTATTCGAATATCTACATATCTATCTTAAATCGGCACTTAATGTTCAAAGCCTTTTGCACGCGATTGTCAACTATATTTCAGTTGCAACCAAGTTCATTAACAATGAAACACAGAAAAGAATATTATTATTTACTTATTTAGTGTTCTCTATACAGTAATGAAAACAAAATATTGACAAATAATTTTATTAATTAAATCAATGTTGAGTCAAGACGACTCCATCAATTTCTGTAACAAAATTCGATGACGTTTTTAAAGAGTCGACGTGGATATTTGCTTAGAATTTAGAAATGTGGATAGTTATGTATGTGGATACTTATGAGTGTTCAAACTATAAATAGATTTTGTTCGTTTTTAGAACTTAACGATGGTCCATTCTAGATTCTTCTGCGGTTCACTCACTGTTTCTAAAATTCGTAGAACCTTCTAGACCTTTATTATTATTTAGTCATAAATACAATTTTCGTTTATTTTTTGCAAGCTTCAAAATACTTTTCATTTGTCCAGGTAACATGAAAGCTGTACCTACATAATAATCGT
Organism: Tholera decimalis; assembly: GCA_943138885.2. NCBI lineage: Eukaryota > Metazoa > Arthropoda > Insecta > Lepidoptera > Noctuidae > Tholera > Tholera decimalis. The sequence goes on from OW964576.2 coordinate 11,248,863, forward strand.
TAATCACATAGGTACTATAACCAAATACCACCGAGACATTATTCTTATCCAAATTCAGCGATCCTAGTTACGTTTATTCGATCGAAAGTCGTCGACTTTCAAAGAAAAAGTGACATATCTTTTTGTAAACTAAAATTAGTGTGTAGCTTCACGAATTTGCTCTGTATTTTTTATTACATAAGCTTCAAAATTGTCTAATTCTCTTTCAAAGGCGGACTTTTTCCATTGATATAGGTTTTTTCACCTCTCTTCAAAGGGATAGTCGTTCTTTTGGGTTCCGTTAGGAAGTGTGTTATTGGTGATAAATATAGTTATGAGCAGATTCCGGATATTATTCTCTTTTGAGGTTTTATAACTTCAATGTTTGTTTTGAATTTTCTTTCTAATTAGAGTGTTGTTTTAAGATGTTATGTGGTTTCTGTTAACACTTTAGGTTATAAAGTTTTATTGCCGACGAAACTACAGGGTTTCACATTGATAAGTCTATTTGTCAGTATGTTAGATTTTCATAAAATATTTTATGCTTATTTTTTGCCTTTTCAAATCAATTCTGTCTGTTTGTGTTTCCTGATCGCTATAACCTGGGAGTCAAGAGTGAATAGGTTACTTCTAGGCAAGCGTGCTCCATCTTCGACCACATCATCACTTACCATCAGGTGAGATGGTGGTCAAACGCGAACCTATTATCAACAAAAAAAAATCTAACGATAAAAACCTTCAAAGTTACTTTATTTATAAAAAGAACTAGCAGTGTCGGTAGGATTCACATAACGAGCAAACCTCACCAACTAAGCCAAATATGCTTGTGTTTGGAGTGGTTTCACGGCAATAGTGTAATGGGTACGAGTCGAACCCGCGACTTCAATCACAAGTACAACACCTTAACCAGTGGCTAAATAATAACAGTCGCACGAGTTGATCTTCAAGGTCCGAGGCCAGTCTGAATGGGTGACAATCTTAACAAATAGAGATTCCTCTGTGCTTCGGAGAGCACTTCAGTTGCGCCCGGCTGTCATTTGTACAGAAATTTTCGCAATCAACCTTGAACCTAATTTCTTTCACAATAAAGTTGAAAATCTATTAAAGGAATTTGACAGATTGTTGTAGCTTGATGTGCTGGAGTTGTAGATGGCAGATAGACAGTGGTTCCAGGTAAAGCACTAGTACTCAGTTGCATCCAGTTAGATCCACCCATACGCACAAAACGTTTTGGGAATACCTTCATTGTGCGTACGGCTAAGGAGTGGAATTCCCTGCCGGAGTCTATGTTTCCCGACAGCTACAAACTCGGAGTCTTTAAGTCCCGAGTGAATAGGTTACTTTTAGGTAAGCGTGCTCCATCTTCGATCACATCATCACTTACCATCAGGTGAGATAGTGGTCAAACGCGAACCTATTTTCAATAAAAAAAAGACTGAAAGCTGACTCCAAAATAGTTGGGAAAAGGCCAAGCAGATGATGATGAAAATATCCTAAGTTAAATTTAACGTTTAAAGGCTATTGGATAAAGGCATTCAAAATTTTCTCGGACAACGGTCTGTTATCCGAATCTCCTTTATGTTTGCATGAACCGCACACCATGACAATGCAGGCGCGGTGAGCACAGTTGGCGCGCGAAGATAGTGAATAACAAGCTTAATATGTAACGTTTTTTATTAAGTACTACTAAGATCATCGTTTTTTTGTTGTTTTGTTTTGTATCATGGATGAGCTGACTTTTGACCCCGTTCACGCCTGGTGGTAAGCGTTAGATGAGGTTTGCGGTGTAACGAGCGAGCCCAGAAGATGCCTGTTCACTCTTGATTGCTTTAAAGGCTGACGGGTCATATGTGGCAGGGAATACAGAAGCTGGCACAGAATCTACACCTTGGCTGTGCGCGCAATAAAAGTAGAGAAGAAGCAGCTTAGTACGGCAAGACAGTATAAATACCAAGTGTGGGTGATAATAACAATTATGTAATAATAATGTCAATATTGTTAACCCAGCGTTAATAGTAAGATTTTGTTGTACCTAGCTGATTTTACGAAAATCGTAATCGGCTTTATCGCTGGCACTAGGTAGATACGTAGTAGGATTTCGCTCTACCCTAAAGTTAAAAGCTTTTCTTGATAGGATATAAAAGTAGTTTTAATAAAGTATATTTTAATACCTAAGCTAATATATCGTGGCGTCTCCAGACGCAGAAGATTGTCCACAAAGCACATTACGATGTGACTTAGACTTGAACAGTTAAATTACAGATACGCAAGTCCACCGTACTCTACTTAAGAGCCATCCCAGTATATTCCAGCGACCAGCCTTCATCGCTCAAGTTTCCTTCAAAAAATAAGTTAGCCTTTTTCTCAAGTCCTCAACTAAATCGGTAACACTTTGCGGGTGCATGTTGGCTTGTCGCCCAGCGCTGGGCGTGGCCGCGTGATCGAGTGGGGTACCGCCTCGGACCATAACTCACCCAGAGGCGTGGACTATCTGCAGTCTGAGCTGTAATTCAGTTGTCTAGGCTTTCAAATTGTTGCAAAGCTTCGGCGGGGAATGTTGCAAGAATAAGTGTAGGATGTGATGTATTTTGATAAGTGTAAGTAGGTAGGACTGTTTCTGCAATTAAATAAGTAGCAGTGTTTTTATCCGACTGTCACAGAAGAGGTGTAATATTTATTAAGGCCAGAAGAAGTTTATTTGAGTTGTGAAAGGAAGGAAAATAATAAATAGTGATATGAAGTATGAAGTTCGTCGTGTAAACTAGTTTGAAGTAAAAGACAACATTTGTTTGAATCTGTCACCATATCGCATCTCTGTTAGTGCGGTACGTTTCAAACTCAAGAACAAATGTATCTGATTTACGTGACTTTTCTTTTGATGCATAGATGGTCGTTGGTCGAGAGTGTGGGTTGTATCTAGCCACGTATAAGTGTAACTAGCTTCTGTCCTTAGTATCCCACGCGTGGTAACTTTTTGTCATCACTCTAGCCCTTAACTATCTTTATACCAAAAAGCACATTGTTACGTTGGACCAGTTTTACATTAATGAAGGACGACCAAAATCACATTTTCGCATTTATAGTATTAGTAAGTTTTTTTTTTATTCAGAAAAAACCCACTCTTGACCTCGATCTCGCTTGATGGTAAGCGATAGATGAGGTCTACGATGGATTATAATATGAATGTGAAGTTTAATAAAAAAGCTGGTCAAAGAAATTGAAAAACATTTATTCGGACGAAGACACACACAACAACATACAACACAAAATTACAAACATTATAAAAAAAAAGGATAAAAATAATCGTTGAGCACGTTGAGGAGCTCGTGACTTAATTAAAGCAGCAGCAAGGATCTAACTTCAAGGTTAGGCAAGGCTTAGAGCCGGGGCACACGATGCGTTGCGGCGGCGGTGCGGCGCCGGAGCGGTGTCGCTGCGTCGTCTTACATAGAAATATATTCTGTGGCATGCACACGATGCGCTCCGGCGCCGCACCGGACTTGCAACCACCAAGACGAGGCGGGGAGGGGTGAATGCGTTGCGACGTCGGAGCGGCACCGCTCAGTTGTTTTGCGTCACAAGGAAGGACACACGCTCGCTCGTTTCGATTGTCTGTCAACAGACTGTCCAACGCTGCTACGGCGCCACTGCGACATAACAACGTTACGGCGCCGCACCGCTCGTGTGCCCACTAACACGGTGAAATCTTTGTGGTGCGGCGCCGCAACGCATCGTGTGCCCCCGCCCTTACAGAGGTCTTAACTTGTCGATATTCCTCCATGCCTCTGAAAACACTGTAAACCGATGGTCCAAGGTGTCATTCGGCCATCTTTGACAGTCGTCACTGGAAGTCAGAAGCCAGAAAATGTGACACCAGCCTTGCTAAGATGTATCGTGTTATCGTGCTACTGGATTGTGCTGCCCTGCACTAACTAAAAGGCCGTTAAGCCACAAAAGGTCATTTTTCACTTTTTAATGTATACTTAAACTACTTTCGATTCTCTATCTTTTGGTCTAAGAATCATTTTTCTACGATTAATACTTTTCGAGATATGGCAATTTTGCTGAGCAGTTAAACAAAATAAATTTTTTCACTTCCTTTGTTAAAAAGTGACTAAACCACAATACTTGTATACACAATACTAAAATATAATACAATACTAAAAGATACTTTTATTTACTTTAAAAAATACCTCACATATATTGTGCACAGAAGCTATGCCCACAAAAATAATTTACCATCGTCCTAGCTAGCGTAGTTTTGTAGAAAAATCATTTCCCACTTATTTTTACGTTTACTCGAAATATACTTTTTGGGGTTAGCTGCTTTTTAGTTAGTGTAGGGCAGTGTGGTAGTCAGGTAACCAGTCGCTCCATGTAAAACACTATACTGAAAGCCGACTCCAGCTTAGTTTGGAATCTGGGGCCTCATAGGGCCATTGTCTGCCGGGGTTTGCGGGAAAGTTCTATCGAGATACCACGGTTCCGGAACTTTAGGGCAGCCGAAGGAACAGGGTGGGTTTTTAGTCAGTAGAAGTCTGACACACCGTTTCGCTTAACCCAGAGCGGAAGAAGTCATTCGATGATTTTCTCACCCAGAAAAAAAAGCATAGTTTGGAATAGCCTAAGTAGATGATGATAATTAACAAGTTGTCTTTTTAAGGTTGATTTTTCGACGTAATAGGTCAGCTACCGTTGTGTTTATCTCAGCCGGCCGACCCCAAATAAGTCTGAGTATGTCAACACAAAGCAATCAATATACTAATAAGGACAAATCGCGCTGAAACACACTTACTTGCTCGTCCCACTTGTGTCCCGAGTTTAATCACTCGCAGGGCTGTCAGTGAAGCGAAACATTTTGATTTTTATTATTGATGCTAGCTCATCTGATAGTAAGCGATGATGTGATTAAAGATGACATATGCTTACCTAAAAGTAACCTAATCACTCTTGACTTAAAAACCCCCAGGTTGTAGCTATCAGGAAACGCATACTTAGTTGTACGCTTAATGGAAGTATTCCCAAAACTTTTTGTCCGCCACGTAACGATGGCATTTCCTAAAAAAAAAATACTAAACACTTATTTAGTTCGCTTACAGTGAGCTGTCATCACATCTGACGATAGGCGTTTCAGTAAACAATATTTTATTTTACATACAAATACATGGCCGCTTACAAAACGTCAGAAACAAGTTCACGGTTCGAATTGGTCGTTTCAAGAACGGCGGAAACTGCAACGTAACTCGTTTCAAAACTGAATGGATTTTCAAAATGTTTCCATAATGCAGTTTTTACAGGTATAAGACAATATAGAACAATTATTAACATAGCATAATGTAATGACAAATCAATAACGAATCTAAGAGTCTTCAGTGTTCTCGCATTCATATAAAAACATGAGCTTTATAAAATATACATTACTAGTACTCACGCGAGGCTTCGCTCCCGTGGATTCTATCACGGTAAAAACATAACTCTCCTTTTTTGCAGTCGTGTAAAATGTAGCCTATAACCTTCCTCAAGCTTCAAGCTACTTCCATACCAAATTTCATCCAAATCCACCCAGTACTTTCGAATATTAGCGCGTTCAAGCAAACAAACAAACTTATATAGATAAAGCTAAATTACCACTCACTCACTCACTCACTCATTGACATAATTGTTCTCCCAGATGGTGGATGGGGAGGTGGGTATATTTGGACAGATTCGTAAACAAGTAACTCTCAAACCTACGGGAAAAGTGCCAAACCTCCCCTTTTCACCCCCCTTCTCCCCCCTCCCTATCGTATCTCGGAAACTACGAGACCCATATTTTCTTTTTTTTACGGATTCGTATAGAGGAGGCTCGGTAAAGTAAAAACCATTTATCAAAGTCGCCCCCCCCCCCACCCCCTTTAGGCGGATCTCGGAAATTAAGAGACTTGGAACATTTTTTTTTTTCAGATTCATTTAGAGGGGCAATGCTTTAGTCAAAATACTTCTGCAACCCCCCCCCCCCCATAACCCCCACCCATTTTTTTTTTTTTTCACAAGCACGCGACGTTCTTGCACCTCGCGCAACACGCAAGTACTAAACCCCCCCATCTCCCCCCATCACTCCCCCCCACTTTTTTTTTTGTTTTTTTTTCACAAGCAAGCGAGGTGCTTGCACCTCGCGCAACACGCAAATACTAAACCCCCCCATCTCCCCCCCCATTTTTTTTTTTCACAAATACGCGAGGTGCTTGCACCTCGCGCAACACGCAAATACTAGTATTAGTATAGATTTACACTTGCAGTTTTATTACTAGTAGTGTGTTGAGTTGACGTAAACACAAAAATAACACTTCAGTGACTTAAATGTAACTTTTTGTAAATAAATTACAATATAGGATTCGTTTTTAACCGACTTCAAAAAAAGGAGGTTTACAATTCGTCTTGAACTTTTTTTTTTATGTATGTTACCTCATAACTCGGAGATGGCTGGACCTATTTAGAAAATTCTTTTTTTGTTTGAAAGGGTATACTTTCTAGTTGGTCCCATTGTCGTCACGTTTGGATCTGATGATGGGATCATGGAGAAATCGAGGGAACTCTTCAAATATTATAGGCACACCTATAGCGTTTTGGGTATTTCTTATAGTACCTTGTGCAGTTGCTCTCGAAAAGCACCATTTGAGGAAGTGGAACTGATGATGAAGACCCCAGATGGCCAGCGAAACTACTCAATAATAAGTATTTCGTTGATTGCGATTAGATTACTTGAATATGGATGTTAAGCACTTTATGCTCGTCACAATACATATGGTGAAGTAGAGCTGATGGTGATGTACCAGGAGAACTCCTCAAAAATTAACGGCTCTGCACCGGGAAAAGCAAAATTTTGTAAGAGGTGATAAGTAGGTAGTTGACTTTTTTTTTTTTTAAAGATGGCTTTTGTAACTAGATAAATTACAAACCGACCCACTAAAAAGCGTGAAAAAAAAAAACTTTTTAGCAAAAAATAGAACCGACTTCCATATAAAAACACTACAAAGGCAAAAATAACTTTAATTTCGGAAGGCGGTGTCTTCAGTTTTGTATATATTTTCGTTTTTGACACCGCCTTCCCAAATTAAAGTTATTTTTGCCTTTGTAGTGTTTTTATATGGAAGTTGGTTCTACTTTTTGCTAAAAAGTCTATTTTTATTTTTACTAGGAATGTAACTTTTTAGAGGAGCTGTTGGCTCCGTAAAAACAGCCGCACGGGTCCGTACGCGTGGGAGCGCCAACACCATCCTGAACGTGCTCAGCCACAAGCTAGACGGCCCCCTTCTGGGACACTGGGTCCAAACACAAGTGCGCGTGCCCGGTGCCCCAGAGGGAGGCAAATACTTAAATTAAATTGAATTAATGAATTAAATTAAATTAAATTAAATATTTTATTTTATATTCTAGGTTAAGCAATGTTTGCTGAGGTGGGTACGTGGATGGCTGACCGTCTTAAGATATCGAAGTTCCTCCGTGCCTTGCACGTTAACAAATTGGTCCCGGATGTCATTTTTACAATGTCGTTGCGGGTTGTCAGAAGCTAGAAAATCTACAACCACAGTTAGTATTACCCAGTTACTGGGTTGTGGAGGTCGTAGGCAGTCGCTCCATGTAAAACACTCTTACTCAACCGTATCCAGTCAGACTGGAAGCCGACCCTCACATAGTTGAGAAAGCTAGGCAGATGACATTGAATCTACCCGTTTCAGAATATAAAGACACTCCTGTATTCTTCGTAGGGTTGGGCAGATGTTTCCATTACTTTTGATACTAAAACAAATCATCAATCAAAATGGTCGGTTACACTATAAAAATAACAAATTGAAAGAAAAACTGCTCTTTTACAAAAATCGTTTAGTAATTAATTCACAAAGCTGTCACCAAACAAGTAAAAAGGCATTTATTACATAAAAATAGTCGGTGAATATCAAATTATTCTGCTGTGTAATTTCTCAGTGTTTTAATAATAAAGTTTCATTTATAAACCTTTGCCTGAAGCTTAATTCGAGTGGAGGGTTTTTCGCACGTAAATCCCGATCTCCCAGGATATAAAGCTGCCCCATAACCTCCTATACTTGCCAGTGAAAGTCTCATTAAAATCGGTCCAGCCGTTCCAGAGATTAGCACCGGATAAACGAGACGAAAAACATTAAAAAAGGTTTGTTTGTGTTGTCGTATTGTGTACATAACTGTAAGCACTGCATTGTGAAAACGCAGGTGAATAATATAAAAAATATATATGATAACTAAGTACTTAACATTTTACTTGTATGTAGGCATGTACCTAGTGTAAGTCAGAGATGAACAAAAAATAAACATCATCAGTGGTGGCTGGTGGTCCAGTGGTTACGGGGCTGACTTGCGCAATGTAGGTTGTGGGTTCGAACCCAGTCAGACTCATTACCATGTGTAATTTATACCATCACCACTGCTCTCAAATCGGTGAAATAGAAATCCCTCTCATAGAAAGCAGGACCGAGTCCCAGCGGTGGGAACATTATAATCTGAATTATTTATTATAACAGCAGCTAGTGATTCGGGGGCCTGTTTTTCTGAGGAAGATAGAACGTGTGTTAAGAAAGTGTCCTCTTCCATAACTTCTCAACTGAGATGCCACTCGCGAGTGGCAGCCCTAAGCACACGCACACACGCGCGACAGTACCTACGTAGTGTACACTCGGGGACAGTCTTTAATCGCGCACACATAAATCCCTCTGAATCCAATTCCTAACGCTATCATTTACAGGGGAAAATGTTAGTTTGGCCGCACACGCTCGATTTGTTTACTGCGACTACTTGGCCAATGTAGATTTATTTTGAGTAGTGTTTAAAGATCTTTCAGGCGCCTAGTTGGCACTTTGCGAAATCTAATGTCTAGCTTTAACCTTGGATAGAGGTTAATCATTGCTATACATGTTGTTTTAATATATTGTGTCGTATTACTTTGTTTTAAATTCAAACTGATTTGCAGTTTGGATGATGTGATGGTAAAAAACATAATCTTTACTTACCTATATTTCAGATGGATGGATGTTTGTTACGCGATCTGACTACACGAGCTGATCAGGATCTGGTTGACATCCTAATAGCTCTAACCTGGGGGTTTTTAAGTCAAGAGTTTCAGGTCAAGGTTGCTTCTAAGTAAGCATGCTTCATCTTCGACCACATGATCGCTCACCATCAGGTGAGATGGTGGTCATAGGCGAGCCTAACATCAATTAAAAAAAAATTAACGCAGAGATAGATTATAGTCTGGAATATAACTTAGGACTATAGGAACTACACTTTTTATTCCGGGAAAATGTGCAATATTCATACGTGTACTATGTTGAAGGGTACCTACAGCTGGTTTCTATATAAAATAAAGATAGCTTGACGGATATGAATTAAATTTGGCACAGGGATGGATTATAGTTTGAAATAGCAAATAGTATTCCGGGAAATTGTGCGATATTTCCTCAAAAATTAGTCGCAGGTTGCAACAGCATCGCAAATAAAATACGTGGAGTCCGTAATGTTGCTGCAGTATTGCGCGGCTGCCCTTACCCGCTTTATGTGAACATCCGCCCTTGATTATGGAGGGGACAACACATTGTTTCATTAGTTAGTGTTTGGTCAGCAAGCGCCGGTAATCCCGAATGGCGTGATTGCGAATTTATTTTAAGACCGCCGGCGCCTGTAACGTCTATTTGCGGAAAACGATGTCGTTTTGTTCCACTAATCTGTCTTGGACTTAGATTGTCTACGATATAATTATTTTTTAAAACCATTGCCCCAAATTTCTCCTTTTTTATTTATAATACGCTCGCGTTTGACCACCATCTCACTTGATGGTAAGTGATGATGTGATCGAAGATGGAGCACGATTACCAAGAAGTAACCTATTCATTACTCCCACGTTATAGCTATCAGGAAACCCAGACCGCGCCAGGGAATTCCTCCACATAGCTGTACACACAATGAAACTATTCACAAAACGTTTTGTGCGTATGGGTGGAATGTCTCCTGAATCTTGGGTGCTTTGAAACTTTCATGCACAAATCGATTTACGGCACCTATAAAACACTAATGCACGGTTCGAATTGGTCAATTTCTATGGAGGAACCAGCAAGAAACTCCACGGCTATTCTTTTCAAAATGTAATTAATTTTCAACCTTTCCATTTTTTTTTTTTGTATGTGAGGCAGATAAACCAATTAACATAGTACAACGTAATTAAACATAAAAATCGAGTCTATAGTGTTCTCAAATTCTATCAGTAGAACTTAAAACGCGATATTTACAATGTATATTTATTATTTCGAGTGTCCGATATTTCTGCACTGTTGCAAGGATGAACGTGGCTATTTGCAAATATTTCGACACTGACTAAAATAACACACACACAAACACACTACACATACACACGCAAACTTACACTTACACTTACAAAAACTCACTTTTGTACATAGTATTTCTTATACTTGGAGATGAGTACAGTTCTTTACGCCCGGTATGCACTGCTTTCGTTTAAAACGTAACACAACTTTGAATTCCCTCACAATATTGTATTACAAAGCTAGATTAAAACTCCCCATCTCCCGTCAACCTGTCGTCGCTACGCGCCCTATCTTATTTTGTAAATCTTTTGCTAATTGCGTCAGGAATTCGGTCGTGGTGTGTGATAGCGGGGAAGGGTTAAATTTAAACTAACATACGGTAGTTAAGATTTAACCGTTTCAGGGATAATTGTATCCCGGTGTTTGTGAATTTAATAGGTCAACATACGGTCGGTCTACTCGGAATCGTTAAACTTGTGTCAGTACTAGCTTTTGCCCGCGCTTTCGGTCGCGTGGGAATCCCTATTCTGATTACCAAATTTCATTGAGATCCGTTCAGTAGTTTTTGCGTGAAAAAGCAACAAACATACATGTATCCTCACAAACTTTTGCATTTATAATATTAGTAGGATAGGATGTGCATGGCCAAGGTTTGGTACTCTCTGCCGACTTCTGTGTTCCCTACCACATATTATGACCCGTCTGCCTTCAAAGCAAGAGTAAACAGGCACCTTCTGGGCTCGCTCGTCCCATTGTAGACATCATCCATCGTTTACCATCAGGCGTGATCGAGTTCAAGAGATATCAGAAAAAAAAGGTCTGAGATGCTATATACCAAGTGATTAGATTGACAGTTTACGACAAATAAATCAAAATAAATTGCTTGAGATTTGACAGCAGGTTTCCTGATCTGGGATTCAGAATCTGAAGGTCCAAGGTCCTCTAATTCATGTTCCACGCACAACTCAAAGTGCAGACAATAGTAATGAATTAGGGGGCCCGATACTCGATAGGGTCATTGCCTGCCGGGGTTGCGGTAATGTTCTAACGAGATACCGCGGCCCCGGAACGCAATGGCAACTGAAGGAACAGGGTGGGTTTTTAGTCAGTAGAAGTCTGACACTCCCTTCCGCTCCACCCACAGCGGGAGAAGTAATTTGATGATGACCGGAAAATACTAAATGTGAAATGGCATTCCCCATTACTTTTAACTATATTTGTTATAAATTAATTTAATAACTGTAAGCATTTTAGAAAACTCAGTTATTTTGAAACCACAGACACTTAGACTTTATGTATATGTACTTATCTTCCAACTTTAAACCCTAATTATGTTGCCCATAATATATTTTGAAACTTAAATATATATGCATTAATTTAACATAAAGTTATTACTATTATACATATAGAAACGCCTTAACGACCTCCCAAAATAGTTAGTTACTGACATAGGTTAGTTTTAACTAGATCATCCTGTTAACTGTGTCAGCTAGTTCAAAGTTACGACGCTACGGTTTTGTTATCGTTTGTTTTATCTTTACCAGGGGCGCAGAGTGGTGTAAGTGTTTGAATTGATTGTTTGATTTGATTATAAGTTTAACTCTTCATAGAAATATCGTGATTAATGAAATCTAATTTTTTTTTTGTTTATTATTGTAAATAGGTTCGCGTTTGACCACTGTCTCACCTGATGGTAAGTGATGATGTGATCCAAGATGGAGCATGCTTACCTAAAAGTAACCTATTCACTCTGGACTTAAAGACTCCTAGGTTGTCGCTGTCGGGAAACACAGACTCCGGCAGGGAATTCCACTCCTTAGCCGTACGCACAATTAAGGAATTCCCAAAATGTTTTGTGCGTATGGGTGGGATGTCCACCATGTAACGATGGCGCATCGCCGTTTGTCTTGTAGTCCGATGATGGAACGGGCTTGGCGGAATTAGATTGTGTAATTCCATCGCACACTCCCCGAAATGTAACCGATAGAAAACCGATAGACTTGCAACTCGTCGTCGATGTTCAAGGCTCTGGAGCTTTGATTCGACCAGTGAATCGTTGCCAATGAGTCTCTTGGCCCTTTTCTCGATAGACTCAAGCGCGTCCAGTTGGTATTTGGCAGATCCATCCCAAAGATGAGAGATGAGAGATTGAGCATCTGTTCCGGTGTGAAGTACCGTCTTACCTTTGCTAGGATTCCCTACTTTTTTGCTGCTAGCTGAGCCTTAGCCTCGATAAAATTGAGGGTGGAAGTTGGTTCCGGCTGTCATTTGTACATCTTTGGCGATCGTTACAGGTGATCAGAAGCCTGAAAATCTAACACTGGTCTTGCCAATGGGTATCATGTTACCCAGTTACTGGGTTGCTGAGACCAGATAGGCAGTCGCTCCATGTAAAACACTTGAACGCAGCTGCAGCCGGTTACACTGGAAGCCGACCCTAAAAAGTAGTTGTTGTATGAAATTTGGCACAGTTGTGGTTCTTATTACTATTATCTAAGATTCAAACTTTAAATAAATTATAGTCTTGTTTGATCCAATTTAGTGTTCAATTGTGTTATAATTGTTTTGACACTCTTCATCAATTACTATTGACTTCTGTGAGAGATTTTTTTTATTTATTGACTAACTTTGCCCTCGCCTTCTTCGTCTGTGTGAAATTTAGTACAAGTTTACAATAGAATAAAACGGATTTTCATGTTAGTCACAGTAAAAGTTTGTTTAACAGTCTGTTAAAGTTTAATACGCAGTTCTAGCAGCAAATGCTGAGTTGGTAACCTGTTCGGTGTGGACATGGCACATGCCCAGCGCAATTTTCTTTGTAATTTTTTATAATTTTTGTAACTTTCTATTGTATGTTGTTATGTATCTATAACAATCGAATAAATGTCTTGCTATTCTACGCTATTCACTACTAAAACTTCCTATGTAAATGCTTTGTAAGTGTACTAACACAAAAAGAAACGCCGGGTACGAAAAATTTTGCAAATGTGATTATGAACTGCTTCGTTAGTCTACTCGATGTTAGGGCAGAGCTGGTTTACATACTTTTTTATTTTACTGAACTCGTACAGGTCCAAAGAAAAGATTAGTAGGTATGTGAGGAGTGATATTTTTTTTATTTTATTACTCATGATCCCACTTTTATCTCGATCACAGCTAATGGTAAGCGATAGATGAGGTCTACGATAGAACGAGCGAGCCCAGGTGTTCACTCTTATATTTATAGGCTGACGCGTCGTATGTGGTTAAACCGACAGAGAGTTCCACATTTTGTCCGTGCACACAATAAATGTAGAGGAGAAGCACTTAGTATGACGAGACAGTATATCGATCAAACTTATGAAAAGATTCAAGAATAGTATGACGTTGACAAGCCAGAATAAAGGAAAAACGTGTTATTCCGAATCCAAGTAACAAAAAATAAGGTAAGGAATATGATGGAATGTAAATGTTTAAATTTATTCGGGGCTATATTAGATTAGCTAGGGAATCTATATTCAAATGCAAACTCAAAATATTTTATTTTACATAGGCCTACGTAGGCACGTACAAAACATCAGAAGTTAGTGCACGGTTAGAAATAGGTCGTTTTCTGTGGAGAAGAACAGGCAAGAAACTCCACAGTTACGCTTTTCAAATCAAAATATCCTTTTTAAAATGTATCCATAATACAGGTTAATTAGTTATGACAGGACAGTATAGACCAATTAATACAGCACAATGGAATTATAAATAAAAAATTGTAAAACAAATCTAAGAGTATACAGTGTTCTCCCATTCACAAAAAAAAACTTTATAATATATTAAAATAAACTTGAGAAGCGACAACTTTGGACTTCAATAATGAAGGATAAAATAATAATAAAATTAAACCAAAAAGAAAATCTGTCACATGGGATGGATTACCGTAAGGAAAAATAAAAAGACACACGATAGCCACATGTGCAGAAAGAATTGTGGTTATGGGTATCGATTCCCATATTGTGACAATCAAGCATACATACTTTAATAAATAAAAAAGCTGAATGGTTCACTAGCATCCCAGTTCTTCATAAAACCGCAACGAATTCTTCTCATAAGTCGTAGGGGGGTACTGCGACGTCATCAGGGTAATCCCCTTCCATTACAGGAACACCGATCACTCTAAATCCAGCCTCTACGCCGCGATGGCACTAGAATATTAATTCGAGAAAAATCTAACAAGAAACGGTGTAGAGCTTTGATTTCTCTTCAGAACTTTGATAATGTTTAAAGCACAACTGCTTTTTATGTAATTTTAAAAGGGATTTCAAGGGTTGTTTCCATGATTGCGACTTATTAGTTGGTCCTTTTTTGCGGTTTGCCTCTTTTCCTTTTCCCTTCCTTGGGATACCACCTAGTGATTTTCTTGTTCCATTTGTCATGACCTTTTATCATGTGCCCTGCCCATCTCCATTTGAGTCTTTTGATTTTCAGTGAGACATCTATGGTTCTTGTTTTGTTTTTGATGACACTATTTTCCAGTCTGTCTGATTTCTTGACATTCAACATAATTCCTTCCATAGCGTATTGGCAAGTTGCGAGTTTGCTTGTTACTTCCTGGGATAAGGCCATGATTGGCAACCATACATACGAACAGGTAGTACGCAGGTGTTAAATAGTTTTCTTTTTATATTTATATATATATATATATATATATTAGTTTCTTGTTTTTCATAGCTTCTCTCAAGCTCCAGTATCTTTTCCAACCGGTTGTTATTCTTCTTTTTAGTTCCTCGCGCATAGTGTCTTTTTGGGTTATGAGCTATCCCAGATTAGATTACTGAAAGGAAGTGCTAGACGGGATTGACTTACGCGTCGTGAATTTGAACCTATCCAGATACATTATTTTGGGTACCTACTTAATTACTTAGCATCACTGCTAATACCTGAGAGTCTTTAAGGCAAGAGTGAATAGGTTACTTCTAGGCGAGTGTGCTTCATCTTCGACCACATCATCACATCAGGTGAGATGGTGGTCAAACGCGAGCGTATGTAGAATTAAAAAAATTGGCGAAGGAAACCAGCATATCCTAGAACAAAAATACAAAATCATATATCCACCAACCCGCACTGGGTCTGCGTGTTGAAGCACGGCCCAGGCCTAGAAGTGGGAATGTTACAGGCTGTTTATTTCTCGATTTCAGTAACTTTTATTTGAAAGATATATGAATTAGGACTCGAGGTGGCTCTGCACAAGTCCGAGGCCATGTGTTTTATGGCCATCGGAACGCGCCACCTTCGGACTCCCAAATAACGGTGGGAGGGGTTCGCATCGGCATCGAGACGACGATGAAGTACCTGGGACTCGTCCTCGACAGCTGGTGGAACTTCGTGGAGCATTTCCGACGTTTGGCTCCAAGACTGGACCGGGCGGCACTCAAGCGGTTCCTACCTAATCTAGGGGGGGCCAATGGCTCCTGCCGGAGGCTCTACGCAGAGATCGTGCGGTCCATGGCCCTCTGGGGCCCCTGTGTGGGCGCTGAATCTACAGCGGCGACCAGCCCGGCAGCTAGTTGCGTCTCAGAGGGTCATGGCCATCCGGATGATCCGAGGATACCGCACGATCTCCGGTGAGGCGGCGAGCCTCCTTGCCGGATTGCTGCCGTGGGATCTGGAAGCGGTAGCCCTCGCGTGCGTGTACATTTGGCGCGTGGAGGTGCTAAGCCAGGGTGAAACTCCGCTGCCGCGGCAAATCGCGGCACAGCGGACAGAGCTCTGGCACGATCTCACGGCGGCATGGAAAGAGCGGCTGTCGCAACCGAGGGCTGGGCACGCCGTAATTGCAGCGGTCATTGTGAGGACCACCCGGAGGACATGGTGGAGCACACGGTCGAGGTGTGCCCTGCTTGGGAGGAACACCGCCGTGTCCTCGTGGAGGTGATCGGCGGTGGTGACTTCTCGCGCCCGGCCCTGATTCAAACCAGGGTGCGGAGCGAGAGGGAATGGGGCGAATCCCCCGGGCGTTGGGGATCGCAGTGCAGATCTTAGGCCACCGTAGGCGCGCGCTTGCGGGCGGTGAGCAGGGGTAGCTCACCGTCCGGTAAGGACCAGGCCCGGGTCGGAGGCGCGTTGTGTTCCACGCACGCCTCAAAGAGCTGTCAGCAATAGTGACGGGGTCCTAAAGGGCCATTGCCTGCTGGGGTTGCGGGAATGTTCTAACGAGATACCGCGGCCCCGGAATTTAAGGGCACCTGAAGGAACAGTGTGGGTTTTTAGTCAGTACAAGTCTGACACTCCCTTCCGCTCCACCCAGAGCGAGAGAAGTCATTCGATGATTTTCCCACCCAGAGAAAAAAAAACTTCTACTTAATAATATCTAGCGGTAGAAACAGCAAATGTTACACACAAACTTGCATGCCTTATTTAATCTGTCAAGTCATCCAATAAGCTAAATAAAAATATCCTCTTTCAGTACTTACTTTCTTTAAGTATCAAACTTCTTTGCAATTTATTGTCTATAGTACCTTCTGATATTGACTGTTGGACCCGGCTTATCTGGAAAAATTGAACTACGGATAATTTCAATTTTCATACCTCTAAGGCATTTCTTCAAGGAATTTCTTCAAGGCCTTCTATCCGAAAAAAGCCTTAAAAAAATTCCAAATAACATCTTAGAATGAACTAAAGGCACCCACGGAAAGTCAAGACGTAAACAGGTGCGAAGCGTTTTCTAGAAATTGATTTATAAAATCAAACAATTTCTAAGAGAGCGTTTAAACGTTACATGGCAACTGACTTACTTAACTCAGGTTATCTTAAACACGGGTTCTTGCAGTGGCGTAGCTAGGTCTGGTCGAAGTGGTCCTCGCACATGGCCTCGCGAGGCCCCTTTAAATGCGATGCCCCAGATTTTGCCACAGATGACCTATAATAATATAAATAAACTAAGATAAGGGCTTGTAATTAAGCCTTCCGAAAATAAAATAAATAGTAAACATTGTACCAACACTTATCGCAAATAAATAAATTGAATTGAATAACTAATCTGTGGCAAACCAGATAACTTATAATAAAACCTATATCATGCTTTTAATTTTGTTCCACCGCATATTTACCTATATTTTTTCATTGTAATAAATGTGTAAGGACGTAAAAGAGGCCTTCGCCCTCGTCTATAGATATCAGTCCACGCTACGCCTCTGGGTTCTTGTACACATCTACTTAATAATTAAAAACATATCTACCTTAAAGCTTGAGCACACTCAGGGAGCCGTCATAATCATAAGGCTGAGTATACAACAGAGGGCCGTCACACTAATATAAGGAGCAGTGTACAAGGGTATTTGAACAACATTCAAAATTCACTGGGGTATTAGCCACGTTAGTAATAATGTATGAAATGTTAAATACTCCCTGATTATGTGTGGAGATTAATTTTATCATGTATTTAGTATTTATACGTTTATTTGTAGTTTAGTTTGTGAAATTAAAGTATTTGTTTGTGGCATCGTCAGAAATAAAACAAGCTGTTTTGATTTCTTTTCCTGCGAATTCCATGATGTATAAGTTTATTATGCAATAAAAACAAAACAATATGTTAAAAATTCTCTTTAAAAAATTATAATATCCTATCTGTATTTTTGTATTTAAAACGAAGGCTCTTCGCACAAAAAATCAACGAAAACAGATGGATTCCATTTGAATTAACATTCCTTTTTTGAAATTGGTGGGAATTATAAGTGAAAACAAAATGGCGGGTCACCCACTTGACATTCAAATCGCGTTTGCTTGATTGAAAATAAGAATTCACAAGTCAAAAATGTCGATGGCGAAAAATGTTTTTGTATTAAATTATTGTGACGGTGTTAGCGCGGTGGCTTAGCTTTCCTTCGTATTTTCGTTTTGAATTTGTTAACTTTTATATTTTTTATGATAATTGCACTTATTCATGAAATGTTTTGTCTGTTCCGAATACGAGATTTACTAATGAATACTAATAAGTACGTTATTTATTCTGATGTTACATCAAAATATTTTTGTCTGGATAATTATACATATTTCATGAATTTTAATGATTAATTATATTTATTTTGCAAATCGTTACATGGTAGACATCCCACCCACACGCACAAATCTTTTGGGAATACTGTCATTGTGCGTACGGCTAAGGAGTGGAATTCCCTGCCGGAGTCTGTGTTTCCCGATAGCTATAACCTGGGGGTCATTAAGTCAAGAGTGAATAGGTTTCTTCTGGGTAAGCGTGCTCCATCTTCAACCACATCATCACTTACCATCAGGTGAGATGGTGGTCAAACGCGAACCTATTCCGAATAAAAAAAAATATGCAAGAAATTGTACGTGTATTAACATTTCTTTTCGTAAATTACTAGATATTAATTATTTAGGGTACTTAGTTAACGAATTATTATCTTTACATGAATATTTTCCGAACTGACTACCCTAAGATGAAACACCGAAACGAACTTTTTAATTACGGTTAATCAGAAGCCAGAATATCTGACATCACCAGTCTTCACCAGTCACATTTAAAATTATTTCATTATTGTAAATGTGAGGACAATGTAGGTTATTCTTTCTTCGTTGTTTTTACTTTCACTATAATTTATTGAATGATGTCAAGCAGTTTCAGTACTTGTGTGGCGTACCTTACTTTGGTATTGTTCGTCAAATTGTTGAGCTGCTTAAGTTCTAAGTTGAACTAAACGATAACTGACAAATGCTTGCACTGTCTGGACAGGTCCGCTCAAATAACCGTGGTTATTTCCTCAAAAGAATACCACAGACATGACCTGCATGCTTCTCATATACAAATACAAATTGTCTGGACTTTAAAAGAGACTATCACCTCTGAGTTTGTTTCGGTGTTTCTTCTTAGAGTAGTCAGTTAGGAAATACCGGCCTCATCTAGCTAAACTAAACACGCAAAAAAACATGACGTGTAAAAGTGTCATTTATAACCAATTTACAAAATAAATATTTCATTTCATTTCCCAAGAGGTATCGTTTTACCCAACTACTGCGTTTTGGAGTATTGTGAATTCGCTCCTTGTCATCAGTGAATCAGATTTCCTTTATATTTTATTTTAATCAGGCTTCCAGTATAACCGGATGCGGTTATACTGGAAGCCGACCCCAAAATAGTTGGAAAAAGGCTAAGCAGTCATCTTTTTCCGGCTTCCAGCGCTTTTAGCGATAAGACCACCCATTGTAACAAACACCCTTTATAGTCGTTAAGTCCTTATTTAATTCTGTTATGCTGTACCAGTGGCGAACATACAACAACAAACAACAACAACAACAATAACAACAACAACATACCACATACAACTCGATTCCTACCGGCTTCCCTTTTAAAATATGGCAAATATTAGTCTATTATTTTATATATGAATATATAAATAGTAATCTATTATTTTCAATTAAACAAATAATTATTTACGAAGTTACAAGATTTCGAAGTCAGCCACAGGGCCACAGTTACTGGAATTCACGCATCACACTTGAGCAAGGTAAGCATTTTTTGGTCCGGCTTCCCTTTTATGAAAATTCACCCTTCGCCACTGTGCTGTACAATAAAGACATTTCTATCTGTGATGGGGTTTAAATATTGCAACATAATATTGTTTACTGACTTATACCTAGAATACGCAAATATATGAATTATTGAGACGTCGTTCAAAACCGCATTTAAATCAGGCTAGCGGTTTTGGAGTTACAATTACGTGACTTGTAGTAGTAACTTTAGGTAATACTGAAAGAAGTTTGTTTTCTTTCAGTATTACCTAAAGTTACTAAAAGCGAATTATTTTTAAACATATACGGCTTATATTCATTTATCAGAGATTATCTCTTAAACATGTAGCAGTTCTGCTTGACAAAAATGATACAGCACCATTTGCTCTTCTATCTGTATTATATATAGTACATATTCGTTCTTTTCATTATTAACAATTTTTTTTTGACTAAAATTTAAAAATAAAGAAAACTTAGCCCTTAAAATGGTAGATCAAAACATTTTAGCACCTCAGTATAATTTGATGCAAGATACGAAGACCAGTGTCCAAACTTAGCAAACGGTTGCAAAACATAAATCATAATATTCACGATTTACATTTTACTGTAACAAAGCATCGTCAATTTCCCGAGGTTTTCGCCTCACAAACAGACAAGTACTCTTCCTGAAATTGACAAAGACTGCACCGTGCGGTACTGAATAAAAATCAGAAGGCTTACTTATAACTGTCTTCTTTTTGTGTCGTTTGTTTTTTTCGATCAATCGGTAAATGTCGCAACAGAGTAGCTCATGAGCTCAGAGTAACTAATACGAAAATAAGATCTTAATTAAATCTCACATTAAAGATACAAGTACATTTCCGGGGTTTCGGAAATCTTCTAACGAGATACCGCGGCCCCGGAACTTAAGGGCAATTGAAGGAACAGGGTGGGTTTTTAGTCAGTAGAAGTCTAACACTCCCTTCCGCTCCACCCAGAGTGGAAGAAGTCTTTCGATGATTTTCTCACCCGGAAAAAAAAGACACAAGCACATGTATTATATATACACACATCAAAAGTGTCTAGGGATCAAGCATTTTTATGCGGATTTCTTGAGATTGAGATGTGGCTTTGTAATAAATTTATGATTTTATAAATTTATATGGATCCTTTTTGGTGCATTTCATAATTTGAAACAGGAACTGTTAATCAAATTCGAGTAAAAGATGAAAATCAGCTGTCAATATTTTCCCTATAAAAACATACAACGCATTGAAGACATTATTAGGGCTACTGTTTCCCTACTACTGATTAAAACCAACGTTATTATGGAGCGGCGACGTCATTTAAGCAGGGAAGAAATGCTCAGAGCCGTGGGAATGATAGAAGCTGGTTCCCGGCAACGTACGTTATCAGTCGACTTGGGACACGTTACCGAAGCACTGGTACCGTGGCTGAGCGCCATGGAGGACGGTATCGCTGCACCACACGGAGACAAGACCGATACATTCAAATCTTAACTCGAAGAGCTCCAACAATAACCGCCATGATGTTAGCCGTGAGGCTTCATCACTCTTCAGGGAACTTAATTTGATGAATCCTTAAAGAAAATTTTAATTAATATCTATCAGGAGAAAAGTTATTGCAAAAATATATGTTGATCCCTAGACACTTTTGATGTGTGTACATTATTTGGAGAGGTTAATTAGATTGATAGTAATGTGAATTCTACCCACAGTGCGTTTTCTATAAAATATAAAATAAAATAACAGCCACATGAGTCGCGAGTCCTTCACGTTTAAAGCAACGGTTGCTGTCATCATTGTACCCATATGCTTTTTAAAAAAACGCCCTTAAAATAAATAAAGACAAGAATAAATTAATACCTGAAGCTTTGGCCAATCGTGTAAAGCGAAGACTCTCACTGACACTGTATTTACGATCAATGAAAGAGAGGTCGGTACTTTTTGACCCGATCTATTTAATTAACACTGTATTTTAATTGCATCTCAATATCTTGTTGTACATCGCTTTACAAAGGACCTTGCCTGGGGAAATGCTATCGTATCACGTGTCTGTGTCTTCAGCAGTTGCCGGTGTAATCAAAGGTACATTAGGTATTACAGCCTTGTGTCTGGGAAAGGCAACACAGGCAGTGCTTGGATACTGGAATATTTTTCAAAACGCATTCGCCATAAATACCTAAGAAATGATTAGTTTCGACCAGTTAGAAAAAAACGTTTTTGGAGAAAAATTAAATTGAAACCGATTGACCGTTTTTCCATGTTTTGGGTTCGATACGAAACTACGGATTTCATGATTAATTTCATCGCTTCAATTAAAATTATCTGATAAACTAACTAAACTTCTCATTTCGTTTTCGTTCCGAACAAAATGATGTGGACCGTACCTACTTTGTACAAAGTACTATTAACATAATTTAAAACCGTTATTTTAAATAACGTTCTCAAGCCCTGAACACAGATACAATGCGTTTGGCATTGCATGTCTTCAAGTGGGGGGTGGTCACACTGACCATATGCTAGCCAGCAGGTGGCCGACCTGCTTGATTACCCTATAGCAATACTAATCTACATCAGCATATCCAGTCTTCCATACTTATATATTACCGGGTTTCTATTAAACTCTGTAATTTGCTACCCCTTGACATCAAGAAGGCTGAATCAAAATTTTCTTTTAAGCGTAAAATTAAAACTACTACTTAAGGGGCTGTTATTCTTAGTTTAGTCTTCGGCATAATTATTATGAGCTCTCTTAATCAGAAAGATTGTTATAAAACACCGTATTTATTAGTTTATTATTTTAGCATATAAGTATATTAGTATGAAATATACTATTTCATTCCATTTTCTCGTACATCTACCACAATGTGTTTTTTTTTATTCCAAAGGTTGACTGTTAGAGAATGCCTTGCTGCATTAAGTCCGCCCATGTAACGCAATTGTACAGACGCCAGCATATCAAGCTACAACAATCTGTCAAATTTCTTTAATAGATTTTCAACTTTATTGATAAAGAAATTAAGTTCAAGGTTGATTGGGAAAATTTGACAGTTTCGGGTAGCTTCATGTGCTGGCGTCTGTACATAAAGTTTAAATAAATAAATAATCATCTGCCTAGCCTTTATCCAACTATGTTGTAGTCGGCTTCCAGTCTAACCAATTGCAACTGAGTATTAGTGTTTGACATGAAGCGACTGCCTATCAGATCTCCACAACCCAGTAAACTGGGTAACGTAATACCCCTTGGCTAGACCGGTGTCAGAGTTTCTGGCCTCGACAACCCGTTAAGACTGTCAAAGATGTCCAACAGCCGAGACCAATGACTTAACGGGCTAGCTAAGGCACGGGGACGTAATACATACTAATGTTCGCCGTAAATTCAAAAGAATATTTGTTTCTTCTTTCACGTCAGAACGGAACAACGACTTGATGTGATGTGAGGTGTGTAGTAGGAGTGGGTGATACAAATCGTATATAGATACAATACCTATATATTGGTACAATATCCAATACCTATATATCGGACGGCACTGAATCTATATATCAGGTATCCGCGTATCTAATGCGTTGATGTTGGTATGATGAGTCATAAAACAAAAACACCACACAATATCGGTATCGCACTATGATATTCGGTTCAAACTGATATTGTGATACGCGTGTTCGATGCGCGCTGGAGTGTCAACAATACACAAAAAATACATTCACTGATTTCGAGTATACAGTTACAAATAAAATATAATGATGTAAAAATATAAGATGTTAAATATATCCAACAAAACCGAAACCTAAAAATCACAGTATCTTACATAGCAGTTTCGTTTCAGAGTTCCACACAGATTCAGCCAATATATAGATATTGAAATATATAGATGCGATATCCGATATTCAAAACCGATACATAGGTACGATTTGATACAGAGTAAAACCGATATTACCCATGCCTAGTGTGTAGACAGTTGAAAGGCTGGAGGGTGACATGGGGTTATTTGACACTGAATAAAAACTTTTTACCAAAAAATTAAACCGACTCCCAAAAACACTGCAAAGTGAAAAATAACTTTAATTTCGGTAGTCGGTGTCTTTAGTTTTGTATTTTCGTTTTTGGCACCGACTTCCGAAATTAAAGTTATTTTTCACTTTGCAGTGTTTTTTGGGAGTCGGTTTAATTTTTTGGTAAAAAGTTTTTATTTCACTCTTTTTAGTTGGTCTATTTTTAATTTACCTAGTTACAAGAGCCTAATTAACCATTACTTATAACCTTTTACAAAATATTGCTTTTCCCAATGCT
This sequence comes from Tholera decimalis, assembly GCA_943138885.2. Classification (NCBI taxonomy): domain Eukaryota; kingdom Metazoa; phylum Arthropoda; class Insecta; order Lepidoptera; family Noctuidae; genus Tholera; species Tholera decimalis. Next base: position 11,272,958 of record OW964576.2, read on the forward strand.
GGGCCGTTAATTGTTGAGGAGTTCTCCTGGTACTTCACCATCAGCTCTACATCACCATATGCATTGTGACGAGCATAAAGTGCGTAACATCCATATTCAAGTAATCGAATCGCAATCCACTCAATACTTATTATTGAGTAGTTTCGGCGGCCATCTGTGGTCTTCATCATCAGTTTCACTTCCTCAAATGGTACTTTTTGAGAGCAACTGCACAAGTTACTATAATAAATACCCAAAACGACATAGGTGTGCCTATAATATTTGAAGAGTTCCCTCGATTTCTCCAGGATCCCATCATCAGATCCTGACGTTTATAAAAATGGGACCAATATCGAAGTATACCCTTTCAATCAAAAAAAGAATTTTCCAAATCGGTTCAGCCGTCTTCGAGTAATCGATGATAATACATTACAAAAAAAAAAAAAAAAAAAAAAAATATACGCGTCGAATTGATAACCTCCTCTTTTTGTCGTCGGTTGAAAAATATTTCCTCGTCAGTGAAGCAGCGGACATAAGCTAGTTTATTATAACAAAACTGGAGTAGTTTTTCTCGGCTGCGCTGTTTTCTTCTTAACTTAGCATTTTAATTTGAGCCTTTCAGGTTGATTTTTGAGGTGAAGCAACGCTTGCTGAGGACCGTCCATCGTAGCATATCGTGACTATTTCTTGCCTCGAAAAGCACATTAAGTTGTTGTTTTTTTTTTTCCGGATTAGCCCACTCTTGACCTTGATCTCGCCTGATGGTAAGCGATAGATGAGGTCTACGATGGAACGAACGAGCCCAGAAGATGCCTGTTCATTTTTGCTTTAAATGCTGAAAGGTCATAAGTGGCAGGTAACACAAGCCGGCAGAGAGTTCCACAGCTTGGCTGCGCGCACAATAGGTGTCGAGGAGAAGCGCTTGGTCCCGCCTGGCATTCGTAGATCTTTGACAGTCGATACGGGTAGTCAGCGAGATAAACTGCCACCAGAATTGCCAAGGAGTATTGTGTTCCACAGTTCTGGTGATCAGATAGTAGAATCGCTCCATGTAAATGGACTGGAAGCCGAACCCAAACTCATTAAAAAAATGCGAGGCAGGTGATGTTGTATTCTGAAGGCTTCACATGAGTTTCATATAGTACGAAAATCTCGGTATTCTGTTTATTTGTGAATCGGCGGATTGCTGTATAAATAAAACGCAAGATATTTCTTTTATTCGGGGTTGCGTGAATGTTGTCACTAAATACCACGGCTCTGGAAAGCAATGGCAACTGACGGAACAGGATGGGTTTTAGTCAATAGATTTCTGAATCTTCCTTCCGCTTACCCAAAGCGATTGGAGTGATTAATTGATTATTAAATCACTAAACATATACCACTCACTCTCACTTAATCACTAAATATATTTACTTACTAGCACTTCGCACCTTACTACCAATGTATCGTTAGTCCTGAAGATTACCCCTGAATGCTTACTAAATCATACAAAATTTTGCCTTTTTTAATATTAATGTAGACTTCGTATTCCACAAACCTTCTAAACATTTCTTGTCTGGCGAAAGGGCAGCCATTTTGAATTATTTTACTTTTTCGTTCTGAACCATCAGCCCTGTTGACACTGTACCTTTAATGAAATGTTAACTTTACGTTCAGAAATTGTAATTAGTTCACAAATATTTGGTTTTTCTTCTGCCTCGACTTCGTTTGGTGGGGTGTGATGATTTTTTTTCATGTTGGATTTTCTTATTTCGGACGAATTATTCTGACAAAGAAAAGTAACTTTTCGAGTTTCGGTTTTTCACAAGGTAATACTCAAAATGCAGATATTAGAAATTTATAATGGCGGAGGAGCAGCAGAAAATTCCATGGTATCTGTGTCTAATCGAATATAAAACTAACAACATTATGTCTTCGTAGAACGCCAGTTATGCAAGGATAGACTGGTTATCCGTTTAAGAAAAACTTACTAAGATAATTTAAAACAATCAAAAATAGAATGTAATCTTTTAACGTATTCAATTTTATTTATATGTGGATAATGCAATCGCCTGCAAAATTGTAAACACTACTTATGTTAAATGTTTACATTTTATATAGTAGCTCTGTATGGCCCCATATTAAATTAAATAATCAGTTCTATTGACCGAAATCGACTGTCTCCCCACAATTCTCAACGCTTTCCCCCAACTAAAGTGAAAAATTAATAAAAACCGTGGTCACTTTAGCATCAACAAGCAGTCCGTGTAATATATAGATCGTGTGGACACCGCACTCCGTGTTTCCCAGGATTATTTGGCGAAACAGAGCGTTAACCGATCGACGCTAGTGCGGGGGAGGAGTCGATAGATTTTATATCGATATTTGCTTTCAGCAATTTCGACCGTGTGTAATTCTGAAATTATCCCACAAGAACTTATAAATAAATAAATATAAAAATGATGCACCAAATTAGTGAAAAGGTAACCAATTGAGAAACAGAATTACTGATGACTGAGACATATAATGTTAGTAACTTAGTATGGGTAGCAGCTCAAAGCTAAATAATAACAGCCGCACGAGTCGATATTTAAGGCTAAGTAAAGCTGTTCGAAGTCGGTCTATGGTTGATGACCTTCTTAATATATCGAGATTCCTCTGTGCCTCGAAAAGTCCGTCAAGTCGTCCTTTCCGGCTGTCACAACTGTGATAGTTGTAACGGGTAGTCAGAATCCAGAAAATATGACACTATTCTTGCCAATTTCGCGTTACAGCTACTTTGGTTGTGGAGGTCAGACAGGCAGACTCTCCATGAACGCTTCCGATTAAACTGGAAACAGACCCCAATATAGTTTGGAAAAGCTAAGCATATGATGACTATATTTATAATAGTATAGAATAGACCAATATTGGTTCACCCCTATGATATTGTACGCAAATATTAGCTTAGTATATAACATATTTGATGAGTTAAACACTACGGGTGTTATAGCAATTTAGTTAAACTGTATGTTTACTTATCTGTTATTAAACTTAGGTTATTAATACACGGTCTGGACAATAGTAATTTGGTTCTTAAGTCGTTTAGCATCTGGTTGTCGTATCATGTACGATAGTTTAAGTACCTACACAAGATAATATATGTCTGCGGTCTTGTCTTTGGCCTACTAACCTTGATAGTAACGGCTAGTTATTACCGTTATCCTTTACAGTAGCCGACATTATATGAAGAATTAAATCTGTTTATTTGTTGACATAGTTTATATGCAATTAAAGTTTCCGATTAGGACATGTATGCGCATTTTTATGAACACAAGAAAATGTGTACATAGCGTTGCTGGGATGTAAGAGTAAGCCAAAAGCTTAATTTATTTAGGGTCATTGACGAACGAGTATTCTTCTCAAATACTTCTCTTGTCGTCAACGTCACTCATACAGCCATTTTCTAGTAATTTATGTTTATACGGAAAACCAACAATTGTATGATGTGTCTTAGTACATCTTAATACATATTAAATTATTAATAATTAGGTTAAAGTTCAATTCACGTCGTTTCCACAGTTACTATAAAAAAAGTACATTATGTGGCTAATTCTAGCTAAAAACATAGATATCTACTATACCTCGTTTTTTTTGGTCTGTCCTTATTCTTATACTCGTATAGCGACAAAGAACAGGATGTCATGCGGTTTTTCTTTTATCATATCATCGTTAAGTTCAAATTTTTGCATACTTTTTTTAATAAGCGGTAAGCGTTAACGTATTCAAGGAGGAAGTCAGCGCAATTTTTAACATCTTTGTTAAATCATCGATAAAACAACAGCCCATCCCTTTCAGCCCCAAGGCGGTATTACGTGGCGTTGTGCACGCCGCCTTACGCCCTTTGTTCCGTGCACGCCCTAACAGCGCTCTCATGGCGTACCATGGCAAATAAACGGGTATTGCCATGTTTAACCCCGAGCAACGTATTCAATCATACGTGAATACTATTTTAGGAACGGACGTAAAATATTAATTTGAACAAAAGAGTGGCGAAAACAGGAATTATCCGACTGCTGATTAACACCGGTATTTTATACTAAAAGCTGGTATGTAATCCCGCGGCTTCACTGCTATGGCCCATCTCACATTACTCGTATAATAATGTGATATTTTTATTTCCTATCAGTAAAATAATTTTGAATAGCGAAATGAATACCGTACAAAAGAGTGCCGAAAACCGGAATTATCCGACTGCTGATTAACCGATATCGGTATTTTGTACTAAAAGCAGTTATTTATTTCAGGCTATTAAGGTCTATAGAAAAGTCGTATAATAATGTGATGGTTTCTTCGAATTTTTGGTTCCAGGACATGCCTGTTTCCTTACGATGTTTTTTTCCACCGATTTGAGAGCCGTGTTGATTATGTATGTATATTACACAAAGTACTGTGCCTGACAGGGTTCGAACCTACGACCCACTAATCACAAGCCGGGCCCGTAGCCACTGGGTTACCACTGCTCATAAATATTATAATATGCTAGAGAAAATACAGTATAACTATATAAAATGAATTTTGCATTGTCACTTAAGTTGGCATGAAACCTCGTGAGTGTGCAACTTACAGTTTTAATAAGCATCTGAGATCCTGAAGTTACTTGGCAGTGTAAAGTTTACTCATAATTTGACAGCTTTGGTTTTTTGAAATGTCTCCCGAAATATCTGTTTTTAACTAGCTAATAGAGTTTTCGAGGAGAAAATTATGAAATTAATCCTGCTCTTGGTGGAGCTGGTGGGAATGTGAGACTCTTTAAACTTCAAAACCCAATGAAGAAAAGGTTTTCGATAATTTTAATTAAAATTTCATTTTTATTCTCTAGAGCAGTTTATTTCAGGAGAGCAGCGGTGACCTAGTGGTAATTGGCTCTAATTGCGAGTTGCAGGTCTTTGTGTCATTAACGTCGTGAGGAAACCGTGAAAATGACTTAGGTCAATAAATTCGAAGACATGTACCAACCCAGACTGGGCCCGCGTGGTGGATTACGACCGGTATTCCTTTCAAGGAGGCCTGTGTTTTTTTTTTCAAAGATGTAGTGGTTAGAATTCACATTACTATCAATTTTTTTTTCCTTATTATATTACGAATGAGCCCGCTGTTGATCTCGATCACACCTGATGTTAAGTGTAAGATGAGGTCTACGATCGAACGAGCGAGCCCAGAAAATGCCTATTCACTTTTGCTTTAAAGGCTGACGGGTCATATGTGGCAGGGAACACAGAAGCCGACAGAGAGTTCCACACCTTGGCTGTGCGCACAATAAATGTAGATGAGAAGCGCTTCGTACGACAAGACGGTATATCGACCAAGTGTGGATGGTATCCTGCGGTACGTCTGGTGGACCGGTAGTAAAAGGGGGATGAAGGGGTCGTGGAGCTCCTGCGCACACTCTCCGAAGTACAATCTGTAGAAGATAGACAGGCAAGCAAGGTTTCGCCTATCTAGTCTAATTAACTAAGCTAAATATGCTTGTGTCTGGAGTTGGTTCACGGCAATAGTGTAATGGGTGGGACTCGAACCTGCGACCTCTCGATCGCAAGTCACTACCTTAGCCATTAAGCTATTGACATTTATTATTTTTCTTTAGAAGCTTGAAATTTCATAGTCTTTCTTTCTTTCTTTATTGTTGATGGTCTTGCGTTTGACCAGCAACTCACCTGATGGTAAACGATGATAATTATGGTCGTTCTCGCGTTCAACAGCCCGCCCCACCCGCGCTCGCCCCGTCTTCGTTGATTTTTTGGAGCGCGTTCATTCCTAACATACTGCGCACTCACTTCGCTCGCAAGTCGCCAGTGTTATATCAGCCTAAGTACGTATTTTTACCGATCGGAACCCTTTAGAGCACGACACCTGACGTCCAAGACCTTGTAGGCTTTCATAGACAAGACTTATTCCGTAACTAGATATTATAAGAGCGGTGAACTGAAATATTATATTGAAGCCTATCAACCTGGATTCGTTTGTTTAGAACGCACAATCTAAGTGTGTAGAAGAGTTTAGCAAAATCCTACGGTTACAAGAAAGATAGAAAAATAAAGGTTTACTATATTTCAATTTGAAGGTTTGAACTCGGCCCTCTGAACGTTGGGGCAACTAAAGGAACAGGGTTCCTTTTTTCCGGCTTTTGTATTCGTAGGGAATACAAAAGCCGGCAGAGAGTTCCACACCTTTTTTTATTGATAATAGGCTCGCGTTTGACCACCATCTCACCTGATGGTAAGTGATGATGTGGTCGAAGACGGAGCACGCTTGCCTAGAAGTAACCTATTCACTCTTGACTTAAAGAGACCCAGGTTATAGCAATCAAGAAACACAGACTCCGGTAGGGAATTCCACTCCTTAGCCGTACGCACAATTAAAGTATTCCCAAAACGTTTTGTGCGTATGGGTGGGATGTGGACATTGGCTGTGCGCACAATAAATAGAGTAGAGGAGAAGCGCTTGGAACGACAAAAAGGTATATCGACCAAGTGTGGATGGTCACCTGCAGTACGTCTGGTAGACCGCTTTTTAGTCGGTAAAAATCTGTCACTGTCTTCCGCTCTACACAAAGCGAATAGTCATTTGATGATTTTCCCCCCGGAAAAGAAAAGCTTATACCCAGCACTTTTTGATGGTCGAAAATAAAAAGTCCCTAGTTTGTGCCCTAAACCCCCGGCACTACTTGTCTTTTAGCTAGTAGTTGAGCAAGCTATAAATAGGTATGATAATAATTAGGAAAAACTGCATAAAATCTGATTTCAACGAATAAATCGTCAAAAGTTAATACACAAATGTCCGTCTTTCTTGATTTGGTCCATATAGTCGCTATTAATCGCAAACATTCCATGTCTACAGAAATCCCGAGTCCCGCCAGCCATAATGGCGTCATTAAGTAATAAACATCAATTGAAAGCTAAAGATTCTCACGAATTCACATCACAATCCGAATGATTCATTTTAAACCGCTCATTAAAAGTTTTCAACATCAAACACTAAACAATATAATATCTTAAACAACCGAACTCCCGCCATTCTGTCTCGTCGCCATCTTTAAAATAGCCGCCATATATCTTTATCTGTCAAATCAAGTTCTTTTTATAAATCGTTCGAATACATTTCCTCAGAATTAGACATTTTTCTTCACAAATCGCTCGAATAACGAACAAATTAAAAAGATTAGTAAGAATTTTTATCGTTTCCGAAAACAGTTAGCGCTTGTGTGGTATTTCCGGAGGGTGGCAACACCAGTTATTCGTCGAGTAAATAAAATTGGACTTAAGTATCAATTGTTATTCGGGTAAAAAGATTTATCTTGACACCTTTTCCGCTTTTGAGTAGATGGTCGGCTGGTGATTGGTTGAGCTCCACCGAACTGTGAACTTCGGCTTTGTGGTGAAGTTTCGCGTCCTTTAAGTCCATACTTTGATTTCTGAATTACGAATTTGAGGAAAGAAGGAATAGTTTTGTTTTATAAACTTTAGCCTGAACCCTGTCAACTCGGACATTCCAGTATAGGTATATGGTATGACACATTTGATTACAAACCAGTGAAATATAATGAAAACATCTGAAATATTTCCCTGGTAAGATATAGTACATTTTTCTGTGTTTCGTTGTACATTTCTCATAGCCTGGGGTAAAGAATGCAGCAAAAATAACGTTACTTTCAATTCTCAAAAAATATAGATAAATAAGCGATAATAATTTTCGGATGATTGCTTGTGACGTCACTTGTCAATCACAACTTAGTGAATACAATTCGAACGAAGTCTTACGTGACAAGGATAGAGGAAAAACTTCAAAAAACCCGTGAATTATGCTTCGATTTGAGTTAATGTTTCTCAAGTCGTTGTATGTACCTATATCAAATAACTCCTATGTATATATGCTGTTTCTTTTTTTTTTATTCATGATAGGCTCGCATTTGACGACGATTTCACCTGATGGTAAGCGATGATGTGGACGAAGATGAAGCACGCTTGCCTATTCACTCTTGACTTTATTAAGACCCCTAGGTTATAGCCGACAGAGAATACAGACTGGCAGGTAATCCACTCCTTAGCTGTTCGTATAATGAAAGCATGCCCAAAACGTTGTGTGCGTTTGAGTGGGATATCCACCATGTAACTTTGGCGCATCGCCGTTCTTGTTTTAGTCCGATGATGGAACGGGCTTGGCGGAATTAGATTGTGCAATTCCATCGCACACTCCTCGAAATGTAACCGATAGACTTGCAACACGTCGCCGATGCTCAAGGCTCTGGAGATTTGACTGATCAGCCTCCCCGTTGCCAAGCCTTTTGTTGTGTTGGATCATATTTATCAGAGACAGACTATAAAGACAGACATGCATCTGCCCATCCCTATTCAGCCTAGTACGTAACACCCATGAAGATACATCACTATCGTATAACGTATCAGATGGAGCTTTTTATCACCGGCAATAAAAAATGTCTTAACTACTGATTTATAGTCTGAATTTACGCTGCTAATAAAATGGAACCGCGAAATGTTGGCTAAGGTGCTGGTGACAGTTCTAGGTAAATGAAGGCGGATCATCAGATTCTTTTATTGGGGAAAATCTCTGGATTGAGCAGAAGGGAGTGTCAGGCTTCTAATGAGTAAAAACCTGCCTTTTGCCTTCAGTTACTCTTGTGTTCCGGAGCCGTGGTACTCGTAAGAACTTTCCCGAAACCCCGGCTGGATATCAGACCCTAGTTGATTCTACTTATATTTGTTGTAGGTGTTGTATTCTACGAAAAGAAATGTGAACCTGCTAAGAACCTATAGCATCTCATTTTAAGCTGAATCACTGTCTCTCAAGATACAGGGTGGAACCCTAGTTTGAGAGGCAGGGTTTCCCTTATTGTGTACAGATTACAGTCCCTAGATTGTTTTGTATTGTGTTTCTACCAAAGCTCACTCAAGTTGTTTTTATGTAAAACATGTCAAATCTGTATTTTTAACCGACTTCAAAAAAAGGAGGTTTACAATTCGTCTTGAACTTATCTCATAACTCGGAGATGGCTGGACCGATTTGGAAAATTCTTTTTTTGTTTGAAATGGTATACTTTCTAGTTGGTCCCATTGTCGTCACGTTTGGATCTGATGATGGGATCATGGAGAAATCGAGGGAACTCTTCAAATATTATATGCACACCTATAGCGTTTTGGGTATTTCTTATAGTACCTTGTGCAGTTGCTCTCGAAAAGCACCATTTGAGGAAGTGGAATTGATGATGAAGACCCCAGATGGTCACCGAAACTACTCAATAATAAGTATTTCGTTGATTGCGATTAGATTACTTGAATATAGATGGTAAGCACTTTATGCTCGTCACAACGCATATAGTGAAATAGAGCTGATGGTGATGTACCAGGAGACAGGAGAACTCTTAAAAAAATAACGTTTCTGCATCGGGAATAGCAATATTTTGTAAAAGGTGATAAGTAGTTGACATTTTGGTTTTCGTAACTAGATAAATTACAAACCGACCCACTGAAAAGCGTGACTTTTATATAAAAACACTACAAAGGCAAAAATAACTTTAATTTCGGAAGGCGGTGACAAAAAAATAAGGAAATACAAAACAAATGACACCGACTTCCGAAATTAAAGTTATTTTTGCCTTTGTAGTGTTTTTATATAGAAGTCGGTTCTATTTTTTGCAAAAAAAAAAAAATTTATGAAATAAAGATATTATTATTAAAAAATAAAAAATAAAAACATTTTTATAGTGGTGTTTATCTTTTTGACCTTAATACGTCAAACCAAATTATATCTCAAATCTGTTCAAATGTAAATGCTGTGTGTTATCCGTGGGTCTCAGCAGTCATTTGGAAATCTTTGACAGTCAGTCAGTCAGACAGGTTGTTACGTAACAACCCCTAACGACTATCAAAGAAGCCAGTAAATCTGACACTGGTCTTGCCAAGGGCTATCGTGTTACCCAGTTACTGGGTTTTGGGGGTCAGACAGGCAGTCGCTCCATGTAAAATACTAATACTCGGCTGCATCCGGTTAGACTGGATGTCGATCCCAACATAGTTCGGAAAAGGCTAAGCAGATCATGTCGATCTCAAATCTGTTATCAAATCCAGTGAAACCTAATTCATGTTTGCGACTCCGAGACAACACTTTCGCTTATTTTACTCACCTGTCGGCAACAAAGTACTAAGTTTATCATAAGAGTTTATTAAAACCTAGCCCATTCGTGTCAGTATCTTGACCATAAATACAATAAAATTACCCTACACGATGTATGGCCTGACATTCTTAGCCAATTTTTATGCATGAAATTAATTTCCATTATATTGGTAGGTAAAAGAGGTCAAGAGTGGGCCCATCGGTAATAAAAAAAAAAAAAAATAAACAAGCTAGTAAGCAGATTACCATTGTGTCAGTGTTGCTAACGTCGTGGTTATTACGTTACTGGCTACATTTGCCATTAACGTAGCATGTGGTTCCAGTCACGAACTTATAGCGTTTTGATTGCTGTCAAAAATGCACGTTTAACGCCACTTGCCTCGAGTTCTGTCATTCGGGACCGGGACTGCGGTCTCAAACGCGACCTTGAATTTAATTAATATTTTCGAGGGGTCATTCGGGACTGGTGCGATGCCGTGGTTCCAAACGCCCCTTGGAATTAATACATTATTTTGAGTGGTACGTTGGGACCACAAATAATAAAGTATGTTTGTTTAAAGTATAGTCAACGATAAAAGTTTACATTTAATGTATGACTATTAGTAATTGTATTGTAATTGTGGTGCTATTTACTTTCGTTGAAAATATAAGTAAGCATTTTCACGAGTAATATTGTCGTGTCCCTTTGCCAGCTTACCTTGCCAGCTTGTCATGAGTCGTGACATGAGCGCTAGTTAGCTTACCTTGAAAATACATAGGTTGAGCACCGACATACAACGTGGCATTACCACCAGTGTTTTGGGTGCATTAGTAGTGGAAGGAATTTTGACGCTATAAACTTAGTTTCTCCATTTAATATCACGTTCACGACTTACAAACAAATTTTATTTCCGCTACTTTGTCGCTAACATTAATAAAATGTACAGAAGTTTTAATAAACGTTAAAGAATTACCTACTACTTCATAAACTATTTAACCTTATAACTTGGAGCATCGACAAATCGTCCAGTATGTCATATTCATTGACGCGTCGTAAATTGGTTGTAGACCATTTAGAGCTAGTGCGTCGATGAATAAATGCATTCAATTTATTTCTGACTAGCTTTTGCCCGCGACTTCGTTCGCGTAGGATGGTTTTCCCGCGTAAAATCCCGATCCCGTGGGAATTCCGGGATAAAAAGTAGCCTATGTGTTCTTCCAAGATGTTAACTATCTACTTGCTAAATTTCATTCAGATCCGTTCAGTAGTTTTTGTGTGAAAGAGTAACAAACATCCATCCATCCTCACAAACTTTCACATTTATAATATTAGTACGATACGATTAGTACGATATTAGTACGATACGATTAGTACGATTACATACGGAAATCATATTCACTGTGCTTGTAGTGGAACATGTTTTGATAATAATTTATGATAATTTTGACCGGAATGTAAAGTTACATCATGCCGGTTCAGACAGGGGAGTTTGATACCCTGCCGGGGTTAAGGGAATATTCTAGCGAGATACCGCAACCACGGAAGTTAAGAGCAACTGAATGAACAGGGTGGGTTTTTAGTCAGTAGAAGTCTGATACTCCCTTCTGATACTCCCTTCCGCTACATCCAGAGTGAGAAGGGGACATTAGATGACTTCCCCCGGAAAAAAAATTGTTTGTATGTGTACACAAACAATTTTTTCTCAATCACGCCAAAATCGATAAACAGATATAAAATTAAAAGATGATTGATGATTTTGATCTGATTTAAATTTGGTACAGTGTGTATGCGGTGTTCTCCCACAGGCTGGTCCACCGTCTATCTTGCTCCGCATGCCTTATCACCTGTTGTTCGCGTACCTGATTTTTGTACCAAGTTTATATGAAAGATTTTTACCATTAACTCGCCAAGAAGTGGTAAATTATAGTCCGGGCAGCACAAAGACATAAAAAAGTGATCTTTTATCTGCCATGTTTAGTGATTACACGTTTTTATTTCGAAACGAAACAGCACGCCAAAAGTTTCCAGATCAATACCGTCTTCAATACTGTTGCTGCGAAAGTCCGTGCCAAAACACGGTACACTTGACTATTTCAAGATCCTTGTGTATTTGCGAGCATCCCTTACTTCTGAGCCTTTAAGCCTGCAGGCGGTGCTGGAGTCACGAACCCTCTCCTTGCTTCTTGTTTACTATTTAAAATAGGTTTAACGCCTAACTAATACAAGAACATAATTGTGTTATGGTGAAACGGCGCCATTTTCATGTTGAGAATTCGTCTGTGAAGCAGACAATTCATTGGACTTGAGATTGTAGCATCGATTGTTCTTTCCAGCTAGACCTAAAGGAAGTGGTGACAGGCATTCTTTTGTAACTTACCAAATTTCATTCAAATACGTTCAGTAGTTTTTGGGTGAAAGAGTAAGAAACATCCATCCATTCTCACAAACTATCGCATTTATAATATTAGTAAAATCACCTAGCAATATTACAAAGTAAGACTAGTGTATAATGGACGGTCTTATAACATAGGGTGATCTCTTACAGACATCTTTTGGATGTACAGAACTTAAAGGAAGTGATTTAGATTATTTCATTTTAAAATAAGTCTTCTTATTTTTGTTATGTTGTTAGACTAACACGCCTCTGAGTTTGTCTGTGAACCATATCCTCGCTACGATAGGTCAATCCGTCGGTTATGATAACCAGTTATGAGATTCATTCCAGCGATCTCCGGGCATAGTTTGGTGGGTAGTCCGGCAAAATACTCTGTGGTCCGATTTGTGAATTCCCCGCTCAAGGGTGCCATTATGCCAGGTTTGTCTAACGAATATCTAGACTTCGTAACGCAAGGACCAGGCCCGGGTCGGAGGCGCGTCGTGTTCCACGCGCGCCTCAGATTAGTCAGCATTAGTGACGGGACCCCATAGGGCCATTGCCTGTCGGAGTTGAGGAAATGTTACGAGATACCGTGGCCCCGGCACTTAACGGCAACTGAAGGAACAAAGTAATGTTTTTGAACATACATCTTCTTCTTATGTAGGTGACCTAATAATGGATCAGCTATACATAAACACCTCGAAATACGTTATTATAATTATAATAACGGTGGTTCAGCTCTAAACTTACACATCAACAAAACTTAGTTGTACCATTGTAACTATCAGTTAAGATCAAGTTGTTAAGATATTAATAACTAACGTAATCTGTTAGCACTGTTTGCGTGTTCACACGTGGCGGGATAGGATAACATAACATAGGTTAGTTAAACGATGTTAAACCAACCGGTTGAGAAATGGTGCCATAGGACCGGACTGGTTAGCACTTACTGGGAAGGTCTTTAGATGGCCTTATTTTGTCTATTTTAGGCTTCTAAGGCCGAAAATATACATATCTACATAATAAGTAACGAAAAAGTAATACATATTTTTCTAATTACACGATAGACAACTTGGCCCATACAAATAAAATACATTCTATTACACAATAAACTATATACTAACATATATTTTCATAAACAGTAACACTATCACTATGCACGAAGTGGCGGCCCACGAAATCGTCGATACACACCCTTTTGCCAAAAATATTCTTTGAGAAAACTCTTCTTTCTTTTACCTGACTGCGCCAGAAGGAGGGTTATGTTTTTCGAGAGTATGTATGTATGTATAATTGTTTGGCACGCTCTGTGGCCTGAACGGCTCCACGGATTTTAGCTTGAGAGGTATCGTTATATTCGTATTGACTGTGAAAGTGACACTAGGTATATCAAAATATAAAAAAAAAACAAAATGGCGGATTTTTGGCGCCATATTATGCCTTCAAAATAGTTTTTTTTTTCTCAAAAGCTATCGAGTGGGGTATCAAAATAAAGGGTTTTAAAAGGTGATTACAAACATATATACAACTTATATGGTTAAAAGTAATTCAAAGTGACAAGTAGTAAAAAACACGTATCAAGAACTAAATCGTCTACGAAATCTTTCACATTTCTAAACTAAAAAGCTGGAAATAAAAAAAGTAATTAAAAAAAAATAAAAAACCCGACTGCAACCTTATACTAAAACTAACTGAAAAGCTAATAAAAACAAGCCCATTTTAAATTAAATAAAAGTTGGAAGCAGGCGGGACCCATTTGAGTTTGAAACTATAATAATGGTATGGGCCCCGCCTGCTTCCAACTTTTATTTAATTTAAAATGAGCTTGTTTTTATTAGCTTTTCAGTTAGTTTTAGTATAAAGTTGCAGTCGGGTTTTTTAATTTTTTTAATTCCTTTTTTTACATCTACTACTTAATTCTACTGAACATAAATAGACTATAACGTTCCCACTGCTGGGAAACCGGCCATCCTATCTATGAGAAAGAATGGGCCGTAATCCACCAAGCTTCGGGTTGGTGGATATAGGTTATCTTCGGATTTGTCGGTTCTACGTCATGCCAGTTTCCTTACGATGTCTTCCTTCACCGGTTTTAGAGCAGTAGTGATTTGGGTTCGAACCCACGACTTACAGCTCGTAAGTCTTCATTAAGTGTGCCTATATCAATTAACAATGGATAACTAAATTATACAGGGTGGCCCGTTTACCGTGCTCCAAAGATTTTTTTCAGCTTGAGAGCTACATAAGTGATCATTTAAGTAAGTAAGTAAGTAAGTAAGTAAGTAAGTAAATTGTTTATTTCTCGCCACAATACAATGGTTTTGTACATTAACAATATATTACAAATAATATAAAAACACATTGTGGGAGACTGGTGCCTAAGCTAGGCTCATGGCCTGTATTTCAGGACACCAGGCCTCCTCCTTAATTATTTAAAATTTACAAATTTGTGCATAGAATAGTTTACAATAGATTATGGTCGAAAATTATATAACACAGAAAACGAAATCACAAATCAAAAAATAAAATAACAATAAAACTATACAAAAAATAATTAAAAAATAATAATAATGGACAAAGATGTGTGTGAGCGAGCGAGTGCGTTAGATTGTGTGTGTGTGCGTGGATTAGAGTGAATGTGCGTGTGTGTGTGTGTGTGTGTGTGTGTGTTTGAATTTAAAATATACTTTAGTTAAGCGAAAACTTATGGTTTAGAAAGTATGTTTTTTTTTAATTATCCGAAATTTCAATATTTTTGACACAAAACCACTCTGTTATGAAAAGTACTGGACCGAATCGAATGGATTTTGGTATAAGCATAGTGCAATAATCTACCTATCGCGCTACAGGCTCATCTGGTGTAAATAACTAGACTAGATCATTAAATAATAATTTAATAGTTTAAAAAACCAAAAACACGCTTTTAAGACTAATGTAATGAGCAGAACTTAGAAATGTTTACTAGTATGCAATCCAAGTTCCATCAGCCACCTTCCAATTCCATCGTCAGACTAGCTCGATGGTACCATAATATTGTAATGTCGTCTAATCTACATATAATTGCCAAGTTTCATGATGATACAACAATTAGAAGTACGTTTAAATCAGATTCTTAGATTTTATTACATATTTAGTTCGTTACAGATCGACCTAATAATAAATCTATGGATTACGCGGTAATTCAAAAAGGTTAAGAAAACCGATAACGGATTTTCTTTCGGTTTGTTATAACCTTGAAACCTGATCGTGGTAAAAGTCCATTACGTGGCCTTTCTCACAAGTGCAAACACGACTATGATACGATATTCCATCATGGAATGCCAGTGCCTATCTTCCGGCTTCATCATCAGACCTTGAAACCTAATTGTGGTCAAAGTTAATTACAAGACTTTTCTAAGAAATTCAAAACTGCTATGATACGATTTTCCATCACGAATTTCTTGTTCATATCTTCCGGCTCCATCATCAGATCAGTTCAACAGTACCATATTATTGTATTGTCATCAGAACTATATACAGCTGCCAATTTTCATTACGCTACGACCCTTGGAAGATGGTTAAATTAGTTACCTTAGATTTCATTACATAGTTAGTTATATACAGGTCGACCTAATAAAAGCGTGTTAAAAAAACATAATTTCGAAACCATAAGTTTTCTCTTAACTAAAGTATGTTTTAAATGATCACTTATGATGCTCTCAAACTGAAAAAATCTTTGGACCACTGTAAACGGGCCACCCTGTATATACTAAAATTATTCAACCCTTTACCGAACCCTTAAAGCATAAAAAATACATATAATAACTTATATATCTTAGTTAATAAATTATAATGTTACTTGCCATGTCATTTAGCTCTAAGGTACCTGGGAAGTTTACGAATTAGACTTTTGAAGGAAGATGCGTAGTCCAGCACACCTATTTTTGTTACCAATTAATCAATTTTTTTGCTTTTTTTTCAGGTAAGTTCTAGTCAAAACAAACATTTGTGGAGGTTTAAGGTAACAAATTATACATTTTTGATTGCTTTTAAACAGACCGTACAATTAAGTTATTTTTTTGTCACTAGCTTCCGACAGCGGCTTCGATCGCGCGAAAAGTTTATTTAAGCAAAAATTTTAGCCTAGTTTGCTCTGGAATTATGTAGCTAGAATTATTTGAGAAGAAATTTTCAAAATCGAGATCAGAAGCATAGATTATAGGTACTATAACTTTTCATTATTGATAATAGGTTTACGTTTGCCCACCATTTCACCTGATGATTAGTGATGATGTGGTCGAAGATGGAGCACGCTTACCTAAAAGTAACCTATTCAGTCTTGACTTAAAAACTCCCAGGTTTTAGCTATCGAGAAACACAGACTCCGGCAAGGAATTCCACTCCTTAGCTGTACGTACAATGAAAGTATTCCCAAAACGTTTTGTGCGTATGGGTGGGATGTGTGATTCTCCTATTTTTCCATTATGTTTGAACACAACACACTAATTAAAATTGCAGATTTATGCCTTTTACTCTTGATAGAACGCTAGTTTACGTTTAGTGAGTCATGAAAGTTTAGATAGATAGATAGATATACTCTTTATTGTACACCATAACAGAATTAAATAAGGACTTATAAACTACAAAGGGTGTTACAATGGGCGGTCTTATCGCTAAAAGCGATCTTTTACAGACAACCTTTAGATGGATTTGACACAGCAGGAGAAAATAAATTCGCGGGTAGTCCATGGTGTACTATTTACTTATATACAATAAATAAGTAATAACCTACATAATCAATACACATATACATATACATACATAAAATAACAAAGCTGAGATATATAAAAAATAGTAACATATTAAAGAGAGAGATAGAGATCTTTTACCATGTTTTTGAAAGAAGGAAGGGTTTGTGCTTGTCTTACTGACACGGGAAGAGTATTCCACAGTCGTACTGCTTGAGCTGCGAACGACTTACCAAAGAAATTGGTGGAGTGACTCGGTACCTCTAGCCTCAAGTTTTCCGATGACCTCAGAAATTTGGCATGTGTGTCATGGAGGAACTTAAAACGTTCTTTAAGATAAAAGGGGGTCTTAGGATTGAACAGAATACTGTAAAGCAGAGACAATATGTGTAAGTTCCGGCGAAGACGTATAGGAAGCCACTTGAGTTTCATACGAAATTCAGATACATGATCATATTTGCGCAAACCAAATATAAATCTTATGCAAAAATTTTGAAGTCGCTCAAGTTTATCAAGTTGTGCCTCTGTGAGATCAAGATAACTGACATCAGCGTAGTCTAGGATGGGATGTAAAAGAGACTGTGCTAGCGCAATTTTAGTGGCAGTTGGCAGAAAGTTACGCAACCGCCTTAGGGAACTGGCAGAAGCAAATAATTTGCGACTCACCTCTTGTAATTGGGGACCCCACGAAAGATATTTGTCCAACCAGACCCCAAGGTTCTTAACTTTCTCGCTTAGTGGAATAGCTGTGCCATTGAAAATAATCCGAGGAAGCTGAGACCAGTTTACCTTAGATGCTAACCTAGAGCTGCCGACTACAATGACCTGGGTCTTTAACGGGTTAACCTGCAAACCATGTGCCTCACTCCATTCGCAAACTGAAGCCAAGTCCTGGTTTATCATATTTATTGTAGCATCTAAATCAGTATAAGGCGCTTGTCTGTAAATTTGCAAGTCATCAGCATAAAGGTGGTAGGAGGATTGAAGTTTTTTGGAAATAGAATTTATGAAAATTGCGAAAAGTAAAGGAGATAACACGCCACCCTGAGGAACACCGGCTACAGTACTACACCAAGAAGAGCAGGACTCATCTATGCAAATACGTTGCCGGCGGCCATACAGGTAACTACGAAACCAGTCAATCGCTGTTGGAGATATGTTAATAGAGTGAAGTATGCTGAGCAGAATATCGAAATCGACGGTATTAAAAGCGTTACTAAAATCAAGCAAGCAGAGAACCGTCATATTTCCTTTATCCATGCCCATCCGTATGTCGTCAGTTACATTAACTAACGCGGTAGTAGTACTGTGTCCAGGACGAAATCCGGATTGGAAAGGATTCAGCAGACTATTCTTGCAAAGAAAAGCACTTAGCTGATTGTGGACAAGGCGTTCAAGGACTTTAGAGAGAAAAGGTAGGATGGAAATAGGTCGATATTCTGAAAAAGAGGTAGGATTTGATTTATGCTGTCTACCACAGTCGACAGAGTGCTATTATTACTAGTCGCTTGTTAAAAGATAAATTTGCCGAATGTTCTAACAGGATACCGCGGCCCCGAAACGTAAGGGCAGTTGAAGGAACAGGATGTGTTTTTAGTCAGCAGAAGTCTGACACTCCTTTGCACTGCACCCAGACGGGGGGAGTCATTTGATAATTTTCCCACTAAAAAAAAAATGTGTCCTGTAAATAAGGCATAAGACTGTAGCTACCTTTACCCAAATATAATTGAAGTTCAAAGCCACGTTCTCACTTTCAACAGTCCTTAAAGACCAATGAAACATACTCTAGGCTTTTCAACCCCTAACTGACATAAGCAAAGGGAAGATTTCGTTTGTAGTTGAGTTTCTGTACCAAAAATCATAGCATTTATCAACCCTAGGGTATTATTATATTTCTGTTTCACTAGACAACCCCCGGTTAACGAGTTCAAAGGCCTGTCAGTTACCCGACTTATGAAGAAAAGTGATGGGTGCTTGGATGTATGTTGCCTGGCTTGTTGACGCGTTGATCTTATACCTGACTTTAATTATGAGAGATTCTTGAATATGTTCGGTAGTAATGCTAGAACAAGACTCTTAGATTTGTTTCTTAGTAGTAATTACATAGTATTATGTTGATTGGTCTACTCTTTGCTAGCTGATAGCTGGAAAGATTAAAAATCATTTATATTTAGGGTTCTGTACGGCAAAAGGAAAAAAAGGGACCCTCTGTTTTTAGATGTGGTTAATCAATTGCAAAAAGCATTTACCTCTGCATCAACATAACCACCTTATAACGTTCCCAAGACAGGCTCTTTGAGAGGGAATGGCCATCCACCACGCGGGACCAGAGCGATTTCATGATTGTCGCAAGCCTTCGGATTTTCGGCCCTAAGACATTTCGTTTCTCACGATGTCTTCGTTCTCCATTTTGAGAGTATTAGTAATCATGAAAATCCGATAGTGTGTGCTTGTCTGGATACGATTCTCCGACCCACAACTTGCAAGTCACTAAATCACCAATAATCCGTATCAAAAGTTCAGCGGTTTAGCCTTGATAGTGAAACAGACTTTCCTTTTTTGAAATGTTAGTTAAAAGGATTGACTACTAACTTTGAACGCCGAGGATTTGCATAGTCGGCTTATGTCGAAAAAAAAAATAGGGTGTGGTGAATCGCAACCCGACTATAAAAGGATTAAATAATTTAGGACACACATAAAAAAACTGGCGACACGGCCCGGCTTCGCACGGTCTCATTCTGCTAATTCACACAAAACCTTAATAAACTTTAAAACCTTCCTCATTAATCACTCTAATCTTTGGTGAAACCGCATAGAAATCTGTCCAGTAGTTTTCGAATATATCGCGACCATACAGACAAACAGACTCAATAGGAGACTGCTTTATAATTTACTAGTACTCTCGCGGGGCTTCGCTCCCGTGGATTCTATCACGGTAAAAACATAACTCTCCTTTTTTGCAGTCGGGTAAAAAGTAGCCTATAACCTTCCTCAAGCTTCAAGCTACTTCCATACCAAATTTCATCCAAATCCAACCAGTACTTTCGAAGATTAGCGCGTTCAAGCAAACAAACAAACAAACTAACAAACTTTTCCGCTTTATAATATTAGTATAGATAAGGATACTCACGCTATACTAGTTCCATGTCCTGTAAAGAAATCTTCAAATAAAATCTTTTTTTATTATTAAAATGTGAGTTGAGTAGGTACAGTTTTTGGGTTGTCAGGGTTGCGGGATTGTTTCAACGATATTTCGTAAGAATATTCTGCGGCCTGGAATGCCAGAGCAACTGCAGGAACTATGTTTTAGTCAGTAGAAGTCTGACACTCCATTCCGCTCCACCCAGAGCGAGAGAAGGAATTCGGTGTTTTTTCTCCGAAATATAAAAAATTGGCCAAGTGCGAGTCGGACTCGCCCATGAAGGGTTCCGTAGTAACTATAATAAATATAACATACTTAATATATTTATTTGAAAAAAGAAAAAAAAAACCTTAAAAATTTATTCAAACTAGCTTATTTACAATTCTTACAACTACACCAAATAACTTTGTTTTTCATAGTATTTGTATGAATTACAAAGTTATATTTGCGGTTTTCGAAAATATACCGTATCTCAAAAACTCCTGACTCGATCTCGTTCAAACCAATTTTGGTTGAAAGTTTACATTAAGATCTACAACATATGGTTTTTTTAGATTTTTCACTTCATTATTATGGAAGTTAGAGGGGGAGGGACACACATTTTACCACTTTGGAAGCGTATATCTTTTAAACGATTAACTTAATGAAAAAGTCATTTTAGAAACCTTAATGTCATTTTTAAAGACCTGTCTATAGATACCACACACGTATAGGTTTCATGAAAAAAAATATTTTCAGTTTCAGTTGCATGTATGGGGAGCACCCTTTATTTTAAATGCTTTTTATTTTTTTTCTTAAAATCGGAAAGCGGTTCACAGAATACATCTATCTACCAAGTTTTACATGTATAGTCCTAATAGTTTCGGAATAAAATGGCTGTGACATACGGACGGACGGACAGACAGACAGACGGACAGACTTGTCGGAACTATAAGGGTTCCGTTTTTTGCCATTCGGCTACGGAACCCTAAAAAGGGTGTCGGGAAAGGTTCCCAGGGTCGCATGTAAGTACCAACACGCTGCACCCACATTTCAGTCAGCCAGTAACCTAGTTTTGATGCCCATCGCGTTCTCAGTTTATTTATTTTCAGTTAAATTTTGTATCACTTTGTTGGCACGTGTATACTTTAACATAACAATGAACTTGATTATAATTTAACATTATATTTCGTAACAACGTTGTCTGGATTTTGTCTTTGTGGCATTCAGTGGGATAAACTTAATTATTGTTGTTAATTTATACTATGTCCTTGTATTATTAAACAAACATAATATTATGCAGTGTTTGTTTTCCTTTTAATTATAAAGTCAATTGGGATACCATTACTGTCTCCATTTTTTACGAGGTTGAAGCTCTCATGTATGACTTTCGCCTTGAGTGAAGCAATCCCGTGTTCCCTCGCACACTTGCGTTGGGGGCTGCGGGAGCACAAATAGTTTTCACCGTGGCTTACGACAATTCATTACTTTTTTTAATTTATTCATATATTGATCAAGGAATCTGTAACACTTGCGTTAGTATACACTGTGTTGCAGGAGTTACTGTCTTCCCCTTAATATACATATAGTGACAATTTCTTTTTTTTTTCTTTTTTATTGAAAATAGGTTCGCGTTTGACCACTATCTCACCTGATGGCAAGTGATGATGTGATCGAAGATGGAGCACGCTTACCTAAAAGTAACCTATTCGCTCTGGACTTAAAGACTCCTAGGTTGTAGCTGTCACTAGTACAATATTCTTATATCATAAAAAAATAGAAAACAACATTAAATTAAAGAAAAAAATTACTATCTCTGTTCCCTAAGGTTTTAGACAAGATGGCATTTTATCAAAGAACGCAGTGTTCGAAATGCCAAAATAAAAGGCACTACCTTTTGCCCGGGAGCTCGTGTGGAAATGGAGCTGTGGTGGCCCTGTGATTAGGGGCCCTACTTGCGACTTATAGGACGTGGGTTCGAACACCGTCAGGTACATTAGTATTTGTAATTTATATCATTAGCACTGCTCTCACATTGGTGAAGGAAAACGTGTGATAATCGGCATGTCCTAAGACCAAAGTTCGAAGACATGTGACATCCACCAACCCGCACTTGGTACACGTAGTGGATTACTTTTTAATACGGTTTTTTTTCTGCGTGTTTTTTTTCCCTAAGAATTTATTTATTAAGCTATTGCATAGCTTTTATCGCGGGCTTTGAGCGCGGCGACCGAATCAAGAAATTCCGTAACGAAAATAAACCTAACACCCCACTTCGACCGGCACAGGCGGTGCGGCGTTGAAAGCCGTGCATCGTCTAACGTCGTTTCAGTTCGGCAGACTTCGGCACGGTGTTTGTGTGCGTGAGACTAGACGTATGCGTGTAGACTATAATTGCATAAGTTGATAAAAAATGCTATGCAATAGCTTTACCGCGGCAGTCCCCGAGTGCCACACTCATTTTTTATTATTACCATTACTCAACATAGGTAGATTTACTTACATCAATGAGACATGAATGAGCTCATGACTCATCAATTCACTAGTACAAACAACATTTGCAATGCCTAGTCTAAATAATTCGGCTTGCGGCCAGTTTTCCGATAAGAAACGAGTCAATCAAGCGCAAATCAGCTGTTAGTGATTATGAAGTAGTAGGTAAGTAACAGTTTAGTTTCTGACGTCCTAGTTTACTGCCCATTCTCTCATGTGAGGAGGCATATTTCTCAGCAGTGGGCACGTAATGGGCTGAATAAAATTATATTACTTTTATGTTATTCCAAGATTTCGGTTATCTTTTTATACCGAATTTCATTCAAATCCGTAAAGCCCTTTTGGCGTTATTGGTTTATCGATTTAAATTTTCTATATGTTAATACTAGTATTGTTTACTTAAATAAGTATGTGTTTCACTATCAGACTGTTTTATAGTAGAAAATTCATCTGAAAGTCTAATCTTTCATTTCGGCAAATTTCATGGAAAATTAAAAGTAACAAAAAATGCCTTCTTCAACACCGAATGTTGCAACGACCTAAATAATTATCATTATATAAATATGCGTCATTTGGTTAGTAAGGCATGCTATATTTACCTTATGAGTGTACCGATCTGTTACCGGGCCCTTATCAGTTATTATTCATTCTTTCTTAACTTCTTGGAACAGCCACAAGGTATCATAACTGCTTTATTGATGTAGTACATAGTTTATATTCAGGCGGCATATTATCATAATTATGTACATATTCGAATTTCTTAGAACGAATATCTGGCAGTCTAGGGTCTGGGACTAGCTCGCCGCCCGACGGAAACCAGGCCCGTGTAGACGGTGTTTCGTGTTCTACGCACGCCTCAAAGAGTTGTCAGCAAAACTGTCGGGGCCCACTAATGGGCCGTTGCTTGTCGGGGTTGCTAAATTGTTCGAAAGAGGCAAATTGCGGAATACGGATGGGTTTTAGTCAGATCAAAGAGAAGAAGTCATGGGATGATTTTCCATCATTAAAAAAAGGGTCTGAGTGAGAGTTTCTCTATACGGAATAATAATTGTTGAATGTCCAAACTGTGTTTCACCAACATAATAGATTTAACCACACTGAAATGACAACGTTAAAAATCTTTTCTACTGAACAATACAACCGAATAATAATTTTGAATTTCGAATGGTGTCTCGTTGTGAAATCGCGATGATTTACTTTAAAAACAAATGAGTTCGCTTTCGAATTGTGTGCGCTTACTTAAGTGACGTGGGCAGCAGTGGCGTGCCTAGGGTTTCAAAATAACGCAAGCCCAATAAAATTTTAACCGATTTCAAAAAAAGAAAGTTCAGTTTTCGACTGAGTATGTAGGTACCTACGTATGTATCATCGCAATTTTCTCATAAACTACTGGTTAGGTACAATAAATTAAAAGTGAATTCATCCATCTTCTTCTTTCCTCTTCTTTCTTCAATTTCACTCTTGCTTGTCGTGCGGTGAATGAGGTAACCAAAGCACACTGAAGGCATGCTAGTGCTAGATTGAATATAATAAACATATCAGCAATTGCATACCTCCGGTGGCTTTGAAAAAAGCCGTTTGGTTTGCTTCATTGCTTGAGGGGACAAAGTTATGGTAAGTAGTTGCTTCCTTCGTAACAGAACCCAGGTTACAGACAAAAAAAAAACAAAACAAAAAGTTACAAAACGAAAGTTAAAAAATAGCTAGATAGAATGTAATAAGGAATTTAAATAAATTATTTATATTCTAATTGGAATCGTCTATCTTTCTTAAGAAATGATTTAATTACATCAGAGTAAAATGTTAGTGATCGTTTTAATTCTACCAACAACTGTTTTTCAATAGCTATCATTGATAATTCGGAAAGACGCTCTTGACCTTGTGTATTTCTCAGATAGGTATGGATACGTTTAAGAGACGAAAAAGCACGTTCCGCGGAAGAACTTGTAGCCGGAATAGTTACAACAAGATACGCTAACTTTAACAGCTCGGGAAAGGCATCTTCGAGGTTATTCTCATGAATGAAATGATTGACTGATCTATTAAATTTTCGTTTATGCGATTTACTAGTCTGAGAAATACACAGATTAGGCGTCGGTTTTAATGAAGAAATTAACTGTTTTTTCTGAGCAAAGTTTAAAGATTTTACCTTATCTTCGCCAATCAAAACTTGAACGCATTTTAAATCCTCACAAGGTACAATTACCTCCATTGTTGTAGGTAAATCACCAAAACAATTGTATCACTGAGAAAATCTTAGACATAGAGTACTATAATACTACGGATCTTAGAAAACAAACAAAACCTTTTCTCAGCAAATGAAACTGAAGTTAGCTGCACTCTCTGTCGGGAACTACTCAAGTGTTGTCATTTAGGCAAAAAAAGTCGCCAGGTATATGAAAAATCTAGCTAATTTTATTTTTATTTTTAAGATATTGCTTGAATACAGTCAAAATCTGTTATAACAACATCCAAGGGACCACTCATATTTGGTTGTAAAAACCGATAGTCGTAATAACCGGTGATGTTTTCAATATATGATATTATGATTTTGGTCTATATAACCGGTATGTTGTTCTAAATGATGTTGTTGTAAACGGTTTTGACTGTATTTAATTTCGTTATTATAGCAATATTTAGATCATTAGATGCTACAAATGCGAAACTCTGCGCGCGAACAATCGCGATGCGTAGTAGTTTAGTAGATTCATTGTGTTATTTTGATAAGAATTAAGCGCGCGAACTTTTAAATAGTTCGGGTTTGACATTGATTCTCTATCGAGCATTTTTTAGTAAGGCATGCCGGGCTTTTGGGCTTATATGAAGGTACCGCCACTGGTGGGCAGGCACATTTACAGAACAGATACTGACAAAACTGACTTATAATCATCTCATATACAGGCGTCCTCTCTATGAGAGGCAATGGACCGTAGCCCGTAATCGGCTGTAGTTATAGGTAGTTATATATGTAGGTAGTTGAAACATTTAAATTGCAATGCCCTTAACAGGTAACTAAGTTCTGAAAAACTACCTATTGTTAACAGCCTCAAAAAATGCCTATACCTATTTTGCAACAAAGATTTTGAATTTGAATCCACCAACCGGGTCCAGTACGGGATGTTGGATGTCACGTGTTTTTCAACTTTTAGGCCTAGGTAATGTCGGTTCGGGCACGCCGCAATTGCGGCGGTAAGACCCCTCTTTGAGGAGTGGCTAGATCGGCGTCACGGCGTCCTGACCAACCGCATGACGCAGGTCCTCACCGGACACGGAAGTTTCGAGAGGTACCTGTGTCTGATGGGGAAGGAAGAAACGCCTGGGTGTCACCACTGCGAGGATCGCCCTGAGGACACAGTAGAGCATACGGTGCAAGACTGCCCCGCTTGGGCAGAGCACCGACGTGTCCTCAGGGCGGCGATAGGCGGAGACCTATCGCGCCCGGCACTGGTCGAGGCCATGCTGCGGGGCGAGACGGAATGGGAAGCGGTCGCCTCCTTCTGCGAAGCAGTCATGCTATCGAAGGAGGAGGCGGGCCGCGTGATGGAGAGGATGGCGTCCTCCCTCCAGCCCAGCCGCAGTGGTAGACGCCCACGGCGTCGGACGTCGGCCGACGATCTCCGGCCACCGTAGGCGCGGGCATGCGGACAGCGAGTAAAGGGCAACTCGCTGTCCGACCATGGACCATGCCCGGGTCGACGGCGCGTTGTGTTCCACGCGCGCCTCAAAGAGCGTCAGCAATATGACGAGGCCCCCCCTGTAGAGGGCCGAAGTCTGTGCGGGGTCGTGGGACTTATCCCATTACCGTGACCCCGGAACGTAAAGGGCTTTTGAAGGAACACCGTGGATTTTAGTCAGTACAAGTCTGACAGTCCCTCCGGCCCTGCCCGGGGTGGGAGGACTTATTTGATGATTTCACCACGTTAAAAAAAAAAAAAGGTAATGTCGGTTTGCGGGAATGTTCTAAAGAGATCCATAGGCCTTTAAAGCAAGAGTGAATAGGCATTTTCTGGGCTCGCTCGTTCGATCGTAGACCTCATCTTACACTTACCGTCAGGTGTGATCGAGGTCAAGAGCGGGCTCATTCGTAATAAAAAAAATAAAAGATACCGCGGCCCCGGAACGTAAGGGCAGCTAAAGGAAGAGGGTGGGTTTTTAGTCAGTAGAAGTCTGACACTCCCTTCCGCTCCACCCCGGGCGGGAGAAGTGATACGATGATCTTCATACCCACTAAAAAGTATAGGTAATGACCGTTTCATCGCAATGTTTTGCTTCGCTTTTGCAAATGTTGAGAGCAATAATGTTGATATAAATTACCCATAGAAATGTATGTGACTGGCTTCGGACTCACAATACACAACTCGTAAGTCGGACCTGTAACCTTTTGGCAACCACTAGTCTATACAACGTGTAACGGAAACCCCATATCTTTCCAAAAGGACTGAAGACAACATCTGGTATGGAGTCTCTATGCAAAGTTTCAGCTTACAATAAGTGACTCAGAGAATTGACCCCAAATTATTGGTTTCATAATTATTAATTATGTTTCTTGAATACCAGTAATAACAAACGTGTCACAGCACTATGAGGGTCATCACTTTCCACGTCACTTGCCAATAAAACGACAATTCTCTTCGTTCTTCTTAATTTGAATAATTCGGTCTCTGTTATCAATGTATTGATATTTCTAATATGCTCCACACATGTAGACATAGGATTAGAAAACCCTTGCTATATCGTTTGTTATCATCCAAAGAAGCTGTGCACTCGGTTTGTATATACCCTTTAAATTACACGTTGTATAGCTAGAACTAACTTCGAAGTTCGAAATAATATTGCTTCTAACTAAAGCTATCACTATTCCGAGCCACCTCAGGTCGGGAAGGTCACGCTATCGATCTGCCGACCCCCAAAGGATTATAAAGTGTAATGTTCATCTCCCTCTGAAGTTGAGCGCCGGTAGTAGACTATAATTGATTTTAAACTTGCATGATGCCTGCGAAATGGTAATTTTTCGAATACGGCGCTCGTGAAACTAGTTTGAACCGGTTCTAGCTGGAAGCTTTACTGGTTTAAAGCGGATATTTTAATTCGGGTGGATAGGGGAACTTTGTTTTTATCCGACTATGGGAAACTGATAATGGTATGCGGAATGGAAATGCGCTGCAGCCTAAATGTTATCAAGTCTTACGATAACATGTGAGAAGTTGTGTTTTTTTTTTCACAATTTATCCGTAATACAGGTTTAATTGTGTATGATATAAAATGAATCGAAGTCTAAAGTATTATCCCGCTCAGATAACAAACAGCTTTATAAAATACTAGTATTCACGCGGGGCTTCGCTCCCGTGGATTCTATCACGGTAAAAACATAACTCTCCTTTTTTGCAGTCGCGTAAAAAGTAGCCTATAACCTTCCTCAAGCTTCAAGCTACGTCCATACCAAATTGCATCCAAATCCACCCAGTACTTTCCTAGATTAGCGCGTTCAAGCAAACAAACAAAATTTCCGCTTTATAATATTACTAGTACTCACGCGGGGCTTCGCTCCCGTGGATTCTATTACGGTAAAAGCATAACTCTCCTTTTTTGCAGTCGCGTAAAAAGTAGCCTATAACCTTCCTCAAGCTTCAAGCTACTTCCATACCAAATTTCATCCAAATCCACCCAGTACTTTCGAAGATTATCGCGTTCAAGCAAACAAACAAACAAACAAACAAACAAACAAACTCTTCAGCTTTATAATATTAGTATAGATAGTATAGACTAGTACTCACGCGGAGCTTCGCTCCCGTGGATTCTATCACGGTAAAAACATAACTCTCCTTTTTTGCAGTCGCGTAAAAAGTAGCCTATAACCTTCCTCAAGCTTCAAGTTACTTCCGTACCAAATTGCATCCAAATCCACCCAGTACTTTCGAAGATTAGCGCGTTCAAGCAAACAAACAAACAAACAAAATTTTCGCTTTATAATATTATAGTATAGACTAGTACTCACGCGGAGCTTCGCTCCCGTGGATTCTATCACGGGAAAAACATAACTCTCCTTTTTTGCAGTCGCGTAAAAAGTAGCCGATAGCCTTCCTCAAGCTTCAAGTTACTTCCGTACCAAATTGCATCCAAATCCACCCAGTGCTTTCGAAGATTAGCGCGTTCAAGCAAACAACTTTTCCGCTTTATAATATTAGTATAGTATAATATATATTAAAAATATGGCAAACGACAACATTAGATTTCAAGAATAGAAACTAAAACATTCAATATGAATAATAAAAATTACACAAATAGAAAATCTGTCAAGTTACAATTCTTCCAGTGATAATGAACTAAGGTAAGCTGTTACCAGTTACCACTACCTTTTTATATCGACTTTGTATCTTAAAAACTCGCTTTTGACGCTAATTTTGCTTTATTTTAAAGTAGAGTCCTTCGCAGTTCGAGGAAAACCTCTACCCCGCAGCGCCAATTAAAAATAGCCTTTCTAAATAGTCTTTTCCAAGAGTACTAAGTAAAGTTACGCTAATTAAACACTTAAATAGAACAGCGTAGGTTGAATAAATGTTAAGTATGACAATACAACGATGTTGATTCTAGTCCGGCGTTTGGACACAGAGCTTGGAGCCGCTGTGCTATGTAAAAACTTGTCTAAGACCACTGATTTGAAAACCACTTGATCGCACATACATTGCCCCGACGCACGAAAACTATGCGAGTTTTTGCTCCTATATATTGGCTACGATACACGAACCATTTTAGTTGTGACCAAGTATTAGGCCTGTGTGTATACTAAACAATTACAAATTTTAAATTTTTGTATCCAATTTATAACGCATAATAATGCTGTCATGCACGTTGAAGTGGTGTGGAAAACATTCCCAGACATCTAGATACCAAATGGATGACATAACTATTCATCAGTAATGAAATAATATGAAAATTATTTATCATTTAATCCGATTATAAGCTACCGCAGAGGTCCATTTAAAATGGTGGTTTGGGTGGTCAAGGACAAAATTGTGTCGCGCGTTGATGTCTTTTGGAAATGTCTCTTTCTTACATGAAGAAATTCTAATTCTTTTATCCCTGTCTTTTCATCTGTATTTTTATCGTAAAAATCTGTGCTGTTACCTATAACGGCTGGATACGATATCGATAATTATAAAATTAAACTTATTTTTTTGTAATTCAATTCAGATAGTTGTCATAAAATACCTATCTACATTAACCGACTTTAAAAAAAATGGCCAAGTGCGAGTCAGACTCGCCCATGAAGGGTTCCGTAGTAACTATAATAATATAATATAATAATTATGTATATTTATTTGACGAATAAAAATAAACTTAAAATTTCTTAAAACTAGCTTATTTATTTAAATTTTTACAACTACGCTAAATAACTTTGTTTTTCATAGTGTTTGTATGAATTACAAAGTTATATTTGTGGTTTTAGAAAATATGCTATATCTCAAAAACTCCTGAGCCGATTTCGTTCAAATTAATTTTGGTTGAAAGTTTACATTAAGATCTACAGACATATATTTTTTTTAGATTTTTCACTCCATTATTATAGAAGTTAGAGGGGGGACACACATTGTACCACTTTGGAAGCTTATATCTTTTAAACGATTGACTTTATGAAAAAGTGGTTCTACAAACCCTTATATCATTTTTAAAGACCTGTCTATAAATACCACACACGTATAGGTTTCATGTGAAAAAATATTTTCAGTTCTAGTTCCATGTATGGGGACCCCCTTTATTTTAAATATTTTTTAATTTTTTTCTTTAAAATAGAAAAGTGGTTTATAGAATACATCTATCTACCAAGTTTCACATGTATAATTTTAATAGTTTCGGAATAAAATGGCTGTGACATACGGACGGACGGACAGACAGACAGACAGACAGACAGACAGACAGACAGACAGACAGACGGACAGACATATCAAAACTATAAGGGTTCCGTTTTTTGCCATTCGGCTACGGAACCCTAAAAAGGAGAAAGTTCTGATATTTTTTCTTCTGTGTGACATGCATGTTTTCATTTTAGATTTCCCAAGATTCCATATTAAAAAGAAAAGTGGATGGATAAGGTTACTAGGCAATATTGGTTTCTAGTTTGGTTTTTATTGATATAATGTTGAGAAAAGTCAAAATAATATAAGATACCTATATCCAATCTTTCTAGGCTTCAAATAGTATGACGGAGTCTAATATTAATTAACTTAGACCTTTGCATTACAATATCGCCCTCGTTAGTTACTTTGGTTCCGGGGATGTGGTAATGGTCTCTATGAGATTCCGCGGCCCCGGAACTTAAGGGCAGCTGAAGGAACAGGGTCGGTTTTTAGTCAGTAGAAGTCTAACACTCCACTTTACCCAGAGCGGGAGAAGTCATTCGATGATTTTCCCACTCAGGAAAAAGAAACAGGTTCCTTTGTTTCGATGTCGAGTCCACGGGTTAAGTGTATGTAGGAGGGAGGAGTCATTAGATAAATCATCTAATGGTGGTGAGTACCACCAAAAAATAATTATTACCTAGTGCCTGCTGAAGCTACAGTTGTTGACACATCTGATTTTAATGAAAATATATAATATACGGAATATAAAATAAATATAAAAAAATAAAATATAAAAATAATATATGGCCGGCTACATTGTCCATGCTCTGATAAAGCAAATAAAATGCCTAACTTGTATTGGAGCGTTGATTGGTGTTATAAATCAAAACGCCTTACAATTTCAAAAAGACACTAAAACAAGTTATTGTACGGATCCACCACAGTAATAGAAATTTGTCGTCGTTGTGAAATTTATATTAAAAGGGCGATCAACGAGAGTGGTTCGAAAGTGCTGTCTCAGAAATATAATTCCAATTATTTTATGAGATCGGTTTTAAAATCACTGATTGGGTATAATTTATTCCCGGATATTAATTTTCATCAATATGAAATAGAAACTACCAATCATTTGATTGAATTAGCAAGATGCGTAATTCAGAAATATGTAGACGCTCGGTTATCATTTTTTAGCAAAAACAATCAGGACCCTAAAACTTTAATTCGAAAAACATTTACCAAATTAATTCATTTTAAAAATCAATAATAACAGCATACTTGTTTTTCTTTTTGTAATTGAGACTGATAATGATTAAATATTATTATGTGATTTTATTGAGTAATTTTATAATGTTAATGTTCATTTTATCGATATCGATAACTTTCCCTCAATCAAGTAGAGCAATCCCTAACTCGGCATATCTATGAAGCTTGACTTTGAACTGACCAATTGCAGTAGCGCATTTTTTCCTCGCCTCCCAACCCGTATTGGTGAGTTGTGTTCTTCAAAGAAATCGGCCTATAAGCTCTCTAGGTTAAATACTCTCTGTCTAAGACCGAAGGTGCAAATGTTGATGGAGTCCATAAGTTCTGGAATTGCGATAATATATACATTTAGAGATAGATTTACTTTTTTATAGCATATACATATACAATTCTTTTTGTACCCCATAACATAATTAATTAAGGACAAGTAAACAGCGAGTTACAGTCGACGGTCTTATCGCTAAAAGTGATTTTTTACAGACAACCTTTGGATGAATTTGACACAGCAGGAGAAAATAAATATGCGGGTAGTCAATGGTGTACTATGTACTTGTATACAATACATAAGTAATAAACTACATGCTTAATAAATATAAATATAATACAAGGTGTAACAGATTAAGCGCAATACCTCAGACACCCCAATTAGAATATTATAAGTCTAAAACAACATCCGTAACTAAATAAATTAAAACCAAACCTAGACATTTTTTATAAAATAGTTATCCTTACTAAACGCAAAACGTATGTGCGTCATACAATATCCTTACGCAGACGCATATACACGTGCGATGTTAGCGACCTACACGCACACGAGCGCATTTCCTTGAATTAAGGATTGTATTAATTTGACATGATACTGTTTCCATTTTAAGTTAAATGAAAGATTTTTCCATCAAAATTGAATACCTATTTTTTATGAAGCCAATCGATTCAGAAGCTGATTCTGAACCAACTACTTCCAGGAATTGCGTTTATTTTGTTACACGTTGTAAACATATAAACAAAGCTGAGACATAATTATACTATTAGTATAATATGTTTATAATTTAAGGAGAGAGATCTTTTAGTTCTATCTATTTACTTATTACTACCTTTTTAGGGTTCCTTAGCCAAATGGCAAAAAACGGAACCCTTATACCTTACCCTTGTTTCCTCATGTCTGTCCGTCCGTCTGTATGTCACAGCCGTGTTATTCCGAAACTATTAAGACTAAACATCTGAAACTTGGTAAGTAGATGTATTCTGTAAATGGCTTTCCGATTTTCGGACAATAATAAAAAGAAATATAAAATTAAGGGGGGCTCCCCATACATGAAACTGAAATTATTATATTTTTCCATCAAATCTATACGTGTGTATCTATAGCCAGGTCTTTAAAAATGACATTAAGGTTTCTAAAACCACTTTTTCTTAAAGTCAACCGTTTAAAAGATATACGCTTTCAAAGTGGTAAAACGAGCGAAAAATCTAAAATAAATATAATTATGCTATAGATCTTAATGTAAACTTTCAACGAAAATTAGTTTGAATGAGATCGGATTAGCAGTTTTTGAGATGTAGTACATTTTCTAAAACCATAAATAAAACTTTGTATTTCATACAAACACTATGAAAAACAAAGTTATTTTGCATATTTACTACAGAACCCTTCATGGGCGAGTCTGACTCGCACTTGGCCAAATTTTTATAGTAGGCAATAACGTATCTACTCTATTGACTGCCAATGGTGTACTGTGACTGAAATCACTGAACCTGGTGCTCATAAATCTTTAAAAATGGCGTCTCTTGTCTTGGATATTCCATGCTCTGTGGTTTGGAAGGATGTCGTCGGGATGAATATGAAATGGAAAGCACACTTTATCAAGTAAGAACGTTCCGGAGGTAACGGCAAATACGGTTCAAGTTCTAAGAAAATGGCGGAATATCTGCGACTCTAGGTGTCCTGAGAAAATGCCTAAAATGGTATAATTATGGCTTTCATTTAAGCGTAACTATCTTCCACAGTCGAGGTTTATACTTTTAGTATCGAAAGATTTTTTGTCAGATTTCCACGCGTCTCCACCCAGAGCTGACAGTAAAACCGACTGTCTAAAGTACAGATTTTATTTTATCTTAGGAAAACTTACAGCTAGTTGAAAAATATTTAAAGAAGACCAGTTTTCTCAGACAGTATTGGAATAGAACAAGAGACAGTAGACAGAGAAAAGAAAGCAAGAAGTAAAAGCATTTGGATCGAGTTATTAATAGAGAAGTGTATACAAGTACTAGTTGCAGTAGTGTTCGAAAACCTGGTAACACATCATTTTCATGAGTTAGTGACGATGGTGGAGAATAAGTCAAGATCATCAACACTGACACATTGCATTATATGATCTGATAGCTATTATCATATAAGAGTTTTGCCGATCAATACACCGCACAGAGGGAACTGGGAACATTCATGGGTAGGTGCAGAGTTTAGAGTCACCGATCACCCATCATCGAATTCTATAGCATCTTCTTCACCATAACCCGCTACCTTCTTTCAACCAAGCATCATCCGAAAACAGAACAGTCGACCAAAACAGGAGTGGGAGAGGATTGTACTTTTTTCATCAAATTTGCGCATAGAATACTAAATGAGGCCGTATGATGAGCACCCGGGTTGTTGCCTCAGAGGAGTGAGGGGAGAGATTAGTTGATTTTGAACTTAAAATAAAGTGATTATAAATCTTAGGCTCTCAAACCGAGGAAGGAAATATCGTGAGGAAACCGGTTCGGTGGTAAAATTATAAAATGACGGGAGTGTCAGACTTCTACTGACTAAAAACTCACACTCTTCCTTCAACTGCCCTTCAGTTCCGGGGCCACGGTATCTCGATAGACCATTCCCACAACCCCCCTAAACCGGTATGTGACATCCACCAATCCGTATTTAGCTCGCGTGGTGGATTCCCAGGCCCGTTCCCTCTCATAGATAGAAGGCCCAGCTGTGGGAATGTAATAGGCTGAATTATAATATCTATACTAATATTATAAAGCGGAAACGTTTGTTTGTTTGTTTGAACGCGCTAATCTTCGAAAGTACTGGGTGGATTTGGATGCAATTTGGTATGGAAGTAGCTTGAAGCTTGAGGAAGGTTATAGGCTACTTTTTACGCGTCTGCAAAAAAGGAGAGTTATGTTTTTACCATGATAGAATCCACGGGAGCGAAGCCCCGTGTGAGTACCCACTAGTAATTTAATAAATCATGAGCACAGCAAATCATGCTGGTTTAGAGTTTTAAAATAAAACTGATGAAAAAAGACTTCTATATATATAAAAATGAATTGCTGTTCGTTAGTCTCGCTAAAACTCGAGGACGGCTGAACGGATTTAGCTTATCTTTGTTTTGACATGTTCGTGGAGGTCTAGGGAAGGTTTAAAAGTTTAGAAAAAATCGAATAATTGCCGGGAAAACCCTCAAAACAGCCCTTTTCTATTTCCTATACAAACGTTTTCTAAATAAAATGGAAAGTCAATTTGTAATTTATTACCGCTGCATAAAGTTCAAGGGTAGGGTAGGGGTAGGGTATTGGTAGAGTAGGGTAGGGGTAGAGTAAGATATGGGTGGGGTACCGGTAGGTAGGGGTAGTGGTATCGGTTGGGTAAGGGTAGGATACCACGCGAACAAAGTCGTGGCGGGTCAGCTAGTCAGTGATAAAATTTTAAAATTAATATCCACGTGTTGTTTACTGTCGATTCTCTCTTAGAGATGAAACCTGATCCCAACGGTGGGAAATACTATAATAGGCTATTATATTAATATATGAATTATATTTTCATGCCATTGAAAGGGAGCTTACATGGAGAGATGTTAGGTACTGTTGTGAGGCAGTTAGATCGATATTTTAAATTTCCCTCTGAAAATATCAAAACACCGCCTTTGTACCAATGTGCATGTGTATAAACAAATAAAAAATAAACTTTTATTTTATTTTTATGCAGATGAATTACGGTCCAATTCCGACCATTGCATTGGGCGACTAACTAGTATCGAAAGATGAGTAGGGTAAATACGCTAAACGTCGGCCCCCCCCAATCTTCGGCCGTCTGTACGTTTTCAGCTTGCGTTCATTCAAAAGGTAATTAAGTGACAATTTGGCTACCTGAATTACAACCTTAGTTCATACTCTATATGTACAAACCGTTACTATTTGTTTACGTCACTCGCTCTTCGCACACTGAACGTAAGTCGCGACTGCGCCGTTGAAGCGTCAAGTTTGCGTTAAAAGTAGTTTACCTGATGTGAATACCCATACTTCGGGAATTGATATTACTACGGTAAGACATTTCTTTATTTTTGTTCTGAGCTTTATTATCACTAAAACGTTATTTCTACTATATTTTGAGATAGTTTTTTCAACGTTTTGCGTATTGTTTTAAGGGCAAAATAGGAGGCCGTCAATAGAGCGCCAGTTTTGACTTAAAACCCGATTCTCGGCCGTGGCCGACTTAAAGTAAATGCAGTCTGTTTTATAAATTCCAATTCTACCAATTCCATTAGTTTAACAAGAGAATTTGCAAAGCTTACATGCAAATAAATCTATTTTACGTTTAATTGCCAAATACCGGCCGGGGTGACATTAGTTGAATCTCGAGAAATAAGGTACACGAAATAGGGGCCAACATTAGAAATATTAAAGATCGTAATGTCGACCAGCCTCAAATTCGGACGCCACTATACAGGCTGATTACTTTTGTATTTTTTCATTGATTGGGTGGTAGGTAGTCATTTTGAATTTATTTATCATACTTATTTTCTCAAAATTAAATATGTATTATGACAAGTATATTTTATTAATATTATTAAGAAGTTTAGTATTAATGTAGGTATTAACAATATTGAAAACATATTTATGGTAGCTAATTATGGTTTGGGAATTTGGGATATAAATATAAATTGCTCATTGGAACTTGCTATCTATGAAACCCTTGTTTATTAGCTTAAAAATATCTTTGAAGTTTACTTACTTTCATTGATTCATTAACCTGCACGTGACAAAAAGCTCGTTCGTTTTCACTTAATGCTTTTAATTTAAGGTACTACAATGACAGAGCAGGTAGATGCAAGGCCTTCGTGAAAGCATAGAGAATTATGCGGTTACGATCGCAATCAAATAAAAGCTCTTGGGGCAATAGGTAATGGGATGTCCATTCGTGCATTAAACTATTTGGCGTCCCACGAACAACGTTACAAGTATTTTATTTTATTGTGATGTTTTACTTTGTTATAATTTTAGTACCTAACATTGTTGAGGGGAAAAATATATTTTAGTAATAAACAAATACAATTACAAATGTATACTTAGTGTGATATTAGACTCCTGCCAAAATAAATCATATTAATAATATTGGTCAGTCTTAATTTAAAACACCCTATATACGGCCAACATTTGCGAAAAACGCGACCGACCATGGGCCGTGAATGGCCGACTTTAGGGTTTTTTCGTTCTCGACTCATCTAAACCTTAATACTTTTTCTTTTAATAGAAATGTCAACTTTATGCCTATAAACATGAAATAGATATATGAAACTATCCAAAACCGCATCAGTAGCTATCCTTCGTTGCAAACTGATGGCGCCAGAGCGATCCCCAGTCAGAAAACCCGTTAGGGGGCCGACATTTGGCGTATTTACCCTGCATAAATTCAAATAGAATTATGACAAAGCTCCTGCTTTCTGAGCTCAAGGAAGTGATGTCATTGATCATCACGTTGGTAGTGCATACTAATCGGTTGCATATTCGTAGTGATATTTAAATGCAATACGATACTCATTCATCGTTATCTTAATTAACGGTAAAAGTATTGTTATCGATTGACTTTTGTTTAGGCTCATCCAAGAAAGTACTGTCGATCATACGGTACAATAGTTATTACATTCATTTAACTATAAATATAACATACTAGATAGATAGATAGATATACTCTTTATTGTACATTTTTATTTATTTTAGTACATTTAGGTAGATTGTGATGATGATCATCCTAAAACGTTGACATTGCTGCGACACTAGCCTTCCCTCTATGAGAGAATGGGTCGTAATCCACATCGAGGGAGCAGGGCGGGTTGGTGGATTATTAAATAAATATGTATGTAGATTGTAGATATGTGAATTTAAACTATCCTAATAATTTTATTGAATTTTGTAGTAATTGTTTTAACCAAATATTAGACATGCGAATTTACTGGAAAGAAACGAGAGATATAGCTGTTTTGATCAAAAAAGCTATAAACATTTTTTTGGACTTATTATTATTTAGCTTATAACACTTATTTAACACTACCTACCTATTACTTACTAATTCTAACTAACTACTACTAATAATAATTAAATTAATAATTAAGCAACTAAAACTAAACTGCGCTTAGCGACATGCGACACGATATTCCGCCGAAACAGAGTAAATAAAAAAAAATAACGACGGTTTTTTTTTAATAAATACAAAATCACAAACTATTATTCCCTAAGGATTTTAATAATTATGTAAAAGTGCTAAAGCATTTTTACTTTTAAATCAACGACTTATTTTACAATGACGTATTGAGCCGAAGAGTCGGTTAGTGAGTTAATACAATACGAAATCGTTCACCTGTTCGTCGGGGAAATTCGGGCATTGTCGGCCACTGTCGGCGCTTCGGTATCGTGCGTTACTCGCTTAGCATAGTGTATAGATATAGAGCCAACGAGCTAGAGAGCTATTCCGTGAACGACGGAGCGACTGAGAGCTAGATAGAGCTAGCTCAATTTTATCTCTCATTCGCGAGCTACCCATGTATACCAAATATACATTATTAAGGGCAAAAGTTAGTGCCCACAATTGTATGCCCGTGCAGAAAATGCAGTGATGCACATGCAAGCCAAACTTATAAGGCTATAATCGACACTCATTTTCTCTGAGGTTCCTCAAAACACTCAGATCTACTATCTGTGCTTTTGCTTAATTTATAGGTTCAGAAAGAAATTATCTGTTTGTCAAAGATAGAAAAAATATGTAAGCACAATTTAAATAAAAAATTAAATTGAATTGGATAGACCGCTCTCAGACACGTAAATGTTAAAACTTGGCTAGTATTAAAGATTCCCTACTCAAATATATTTCAAACTGTCTCTTGTAATCGAAGCATGGCAGTCTTTATTTTACCTTTACTTGCTAAGCTTTGTAACTTATATATTGCCCTATAACATATTGTATCTTCCAGTGAAAATCCCATTAAAATCAGTTCAGCCGTTTCAGAGATTCGCCCGGACTAACAGAAAGATAGACAACATTCTTATTGTTTTATTTCTTTGAAAAATTTAAAATACCGCTGGAGAAAACTCAGTTATTTGACAACACAGACAGAGACTTCAAATTTATTTATATGTACCTTACCTAGGTATAGATAAGCGTGACTTTCTACAGTCAGGTGAGTCGAAAATTTATCTCTCTATAAAATTTCTTTGAACCAAGTCTCACTTGAAGCATGCACAAACAATCTAAAACGGATATGTTTAAATAAAACTGTTTACAATAACGGAAAGTAAACGGTCAGTGTTTACGTAACTTAAGTGCCTGCGCCGGGAATCGAACCCCGCACTCGGCTAGTTTAGACGAACAATTCTTAGTAAACATTGTTTCTTAGACATTTATTCTAACGTTGTGCTGGTTTTCTTAGTAAATATTTTGTTCTAAGTATAGGATTAGTTCTGAACCTTGAGTTCCGTGGCACAATAACAAACACATGCAATTATCATGGATCTATTTTTTTAAAGAAATCAATCAATCAAATCGTCTATTTCAGACTTACATAATCCTTACTAATATTATAAATGCGAAAGTAACTCTGTCTGTCTGTGTGTTACGCAATCACGCCTAAACTACTGAACCGATTTTAATGAAATTCGGTACGGACATAGTCTAGAGCCTGAGAAAGGTCATAGGTTGCTTTTTAATGCGAAAAAAAGGGCTGCAAGGGGTTGAAATAGGGGATGAAAGTTTGTATGGAAATTACGTAATTTTTTAAGCTTGAAACTTTTTTAGACTTTTGATTAGATAGTAATAAATACGACATTCTAATTATGTATGAGTTTTAATTTCAAAATAATTAGCCTATAAAATTAAAAATGCTGCCGAAAGTCACGCGCGGACGAAATCGCGGGCACAGCTAGTATGAGTATAATGTAAACTATAATGTAACTGCCTCGTTGGTCTAGTGATCGTGGGTTCGATTGCCGGGTCAAGAAAAAGTGCTATTTTTTTTAATAAAAAAATAGGTTCGCGTTTGACCACCATCTCACCTGATGGTAAATGATGATGTGGTCGAAGATGGAGCACGCTTACCTAAAAGTAACCTATTCACTCTTGACTTAAAGACTCCTATGTTTTAGCTATCGGGAAACACAGACTCCGGCAGGGAATTCCACTCCTTAGCCGTACGCACAATGAAGGTATTCCCAAAACGTTTAGTGCGTATAGGTGGGATGTCCACCATGTAGCGATGGCGCATCGCCGCGCGCCGTGGCCATGTCTCAGAAGTCCCGTGGTTTGGGAAGGACGTTAAGCCGTGGTTCCGCCGCCTGATCTTTCCGGTGGTGTCGGATTGCCTTCCCCATCGGAATATGTGTAAAGGAATAGAGAGTGTACCATCTCCGCTGATTTTGGCCGTCGTGACCGAACCCGGTCAGGAGGAGTATAATATCTAATGCGTTAGTAGGTATATAATATACAAGAATTAAATAACCTAATTATGTTAGTATATTTCAAAACACAACTCAGTAGTTGTACCTACGCAAATTACACACAATTTCTCAAGATGAAATAAGTAACCTATGTCAATAAAACCTATAATCAATTACTGTACAAAATTTCATCCAAATCCTTTGAACGATTTGGAGTAATTTTTATACCTAGCGTTTGGTTTTTCGCGGTGAAATTTATTAAATCATTCCTCAGAGCGGAAGGGAGTTCAGACTCTAAAGTACACACAATTTCTCGGGATGAAATAAGTAACCTATGTGCTGTATCAGACTATAATCAATTACTGTATAAAATTTCATCCAAATCCTTTGAACGATTTGGAGTAATTTTTATACGTAGCATTTGGTTTTTCGCGGTGAAAAGCAACAAATCATTCCTCTCGCTCTGGTTAGAGCGGAAGGGAGTTCAGACTCTAATACAATTTCTCAGGATGAAATAAGTAACCTATGTGCTGTATCAAACTATAATCAATTACTGTAAAAAAAATTCATCCAAATCCTTTGAACGATTTGGAGTAATTTTTATACCTACAAGCATTTAGCTTTTCGCGGTGAAAATCACCAAATCATTCCTCTCGCTCCGGTTAGAGCGGAAGGCAGTTCAGACTCTAAAGTACTTACAACTCAGCCTGTTATTTCAGTTGCCCTTACGTTCCGTGGCTGGGGTATCTCGTTAGAAAATTCTCACAACCCGACCTATTTTGCATTTATAATATTAGTATTGATTTATCTTGCTGGGGTTGCGAAATTGTTCGAAAGAGTTACCACGGCCTTGGAACAAGAACACGGATGGGTTTTAGTCAGTACAAGTCTGACACACCCTCCTGCTTCGCCCAAATTGGGAGTCAGTCAATGGATGATTAATTGATTACCCATCCTTAAAAAAAGTATTTATTTATTTTCTGTAGCAGAAAGCAAACATCGAAATAACTCAACGTCAAATACATGACTCAGGCCTAAAAAGTTCTCGTCCAATCTTATGTTCAAAATGCTGGGTTATGTCTAGACTACACATACACACATAGTTGGAAGCTACCTACCCGGTACCCGTTCGTCTCGGTCTTAGGTAATATATTCCGCCGGCACGCATCACGTTTATAACGGCTTGTCAAAATAAATAAACTTGTCTGGAACACCGCACGAACGATAGGGTTGATCGTTATCATGAATGGTATAGAAAATAAGACTTTTGTTCAGAATTACCAATTCAGCATTTCCGAAAGACACCCAGCGCTGGTTGGCACCCTGATCTGAAAGACGTGTACTGATAGACAGATCTCTCTTATCTAATAACCATCATTAGTAGCTGATGGGAAAGTGTGGTGGCTAAATAACAACAATAGCACACGTCAATTTTGAAGGTTAAGAAATGTTTGCTGAGGTCGATCCGTGGAGTCCGTGTGCGATTCTTAAGCCAAGCCGTTGATTCTGGCTATTATTTGTACATGTGTGACATTTGACTGTGCTTACGGGTAGTTAGAACCCAGAAAATCTGACACCAGTTTTGCCAAGGGGTAGTCTACTGAGTTGTGGAGGTGATATACACAAAATACTGGTATTCAATTGGAACTGGATTCCTTAGAAGCTGGTGTTATTCGAAGGTTGTTTGGACGTGGAAACCAGGTAGATTGGTGTCAATCAAACACATTACAGAGATTTTGAATATATATTTTATATGTAACTAGCTGACCCGCCACGACTTCGTTCGCGTGGTATCCTACCCCTACCCAACCGATACCACTACCCCTATCCTACCGATACCCTACCCATACCTTACTCTACCCCTACCCTAACCCTACACTACCCCTATCCTGCCCTACCCTACCAATACCCTACCCTACCCTACCCTACCGTACCGTACCGTACCGTACCCTACCCTACCCTTACCCTGCCCGACATGGTTCGCGTGGGAGGGTTTTCCCGCGTTAATCTAAACTTACCTTTAAATCCGTTCAGTAGTTTTAAAGATTAACAAATATCCGTACATCTATACATTCATCCTCTCAAACTTTCGCATTTATTAGATAGATTATTAATATAAGAAGTAAGATAATCTGTTCTATCAGCAGAGGTTAACACTTGATCGCAATTTTGTAGCTGACATTTCTTCAACTCAACGTAACTTTTGTCTAGTTTCGAAGACAACCCTAACACATAATAGATCGCTCCAGTACATAAGTTATTTCATTACCCGAACGTGCACACTACGTACAATATTGATGTCTCACTAAATATATCTTTGAAGGTATATGGATGTCCTGAGCTGCGTACTTGGGCGGTTTTATTATCTGCGTATGGATCCCTGGGTAGACTTAGTGTCCTATCTACCTAACTTACTGCCGGTGGATAAGACTTAACTTGTGGAGTCTTGGGATGGTTTTTGTTTTACGATTCGCAATTGTCAATCATTGATGTCTGACAGAATTTTGTACCGGCTGTCTTTTCGGTTTCCATACGCACAATGGCCCCTGCACCGAACTATGAGGGATTGCGGCCCCGGATCGCAAGAGCAAATGAAGGAATTTATATAATTAAAGGTTGCGCCTTGCGCTCCTCCCAAAGCATTGGGAGTCATTAGATGATTCCAGCGTCAGGCATGTTTCCCTGGCACATGCTGAGCTGGATTCCCATTTGGTGCAACTCGGACACACAACACACCGATTTTCCGTGTTGTATATTTAAATTAGTAATGTTTTTTTTTTTGGTTGTATCTACAACGTGTAACAGACTAAACGCAATTCCTGAAAGTAGTTGGTTCACATTCGGCTTCTGAATCGATTTCCGTCATAAAAAATAGTTATTAAATTTTGATGGAAAAGTCTTTCATTTAACTTAAAATGGAAACAAATTAATACAATCCTTAATTCAAGGAAATTGTGTGCGTGTCGCGTCGGCCGTTAACATTGCATGAATGTATGCGTCTGCGTAAGGATATTGTATGACGCACATACGTTTTGTGTTTAATAAGGATAACTATTTTATAAAAAATTCGAGGTTTGGTTTCAATTTATTTAGTTAAGGATGTTGTTTTAGATCTATAATTTAATATTCGAATTGGGGTGTCTGAGGTATTGCGCTTAATCTGTTACACGTTGTATAGGTACGTTTCTTCAATTCTGTTTTTTTCTGTAACTTGTTTGTAAGATTTTATGTTACTGTGGATTTGTCGTGTATTAATTTTTTTTTTTAATTCATTATAGGCTCGCGTTTGACCTCTGTCGCACCTGATGGTTATCGATGATGAAGTTGAAGATGGAGCACGCTTGCCTAGAAGTAACCTATTCACTCTTGACTTAAAGACCCCCAGGTTATAGGTATCAAGAAATACAAACTCTGGCAGGGAATTCCACTCCTTAACTCTACGCACAATGAAAGTATTCCCAAAACATTTTCTGTTGTTGACGACGAGTTTTCTTAAGACCTGTGCGCTAGCCGGCAT
Organism: Tholera decimalis; assembly: GCA_943138885.2. Classification (NCBI taxonomy): domain Eukaryota; kingdom Metazoa; phylum Arthropoda; class Insecta; order Lepidoptera; family Noctuidae; genus Tholera; species Tholera decimalis. The sequence continues at coordinate 11,317,090 of OW964576.2, forward strand.
TTCTAAGTGTCTAGTCGTTTCCAATAAAAAAAGTATTACGACATGACCACGGAGTACTATTCAAATATTTAACTGTATTACATCTTTCAGATAGGCTGTCATACCCTCAGACCAAATAAATAAGAAGACGGAACTCTGCGAACATAAAAGTGAGGCCGGTTTTCTAAACATGTGGTGCGTGGGCCGGTGTTGCCATGATAATTCAAATTACCCCAAAATAACGTTACTAATTAATAACGTTATTGTAACGTTATTAGTTAGTAAATTAAAAACGTTATAACATGATGTAAGAAGTGTACTGGGCCAGCAGTCTCAACATAGATAACGACGCTGTCGCAAACTTTCGATCATTCTCGATAGATCTTGCGAAAATTCGGTTGCAATAACGATGCTCGCGAGAAACACATCCTGGATGCAACCGATTTTATCGTTAGTAATTAGCGATTAAAAGTTTGCGTCATCGTCGATATCTATGTCGAGACTGTCCTGGTGATCTCGTGAATCTAAAAATATAATGTAAAGCGGTAATTATTACTGGCTATAAGTACTATTAAGCATGAAAGGGTAACAAACGCTTTTACAATATAATTAATACAATCTTATAAATAAACTGCCAATTAACATAAAAAATGCAAAATCTATGACAATATTAAAGAAACACCTAAAATTACATACCTACAATAAAAATAAAGTGAGCGCACCTTAGTACAATATTTACCACATCTAGTAATAATAGGTACTATTAAGCATGAAAGGGTAACAAACGCCTTTACAATATAATTAATACAATCTTATAAATAAACTGCCAATTAACATAAAAAATGCAAAATCTATGACAATATTAAAGAAACACCTAAAATTACATACCTACAATAAAAATAAAGTGAGCGCACCTTACTACAATATTTACCACATCTAGTAGCGCGCGTTCCGTGTATGTTTACATTTTGCGTTTTTGTATTAAATAGTTTAATATTTCTCATATTAAGTGAAATAAAGATTTCTTAAACCTCTTATTAATATGGAAAAATTTTATGGTGGTATGGCACCATTTTTTTTTCATATATGACCTATTTAAAGAAAAAATAATCATAAAAATCGGTTCACAAACGGCGAAGATATCGCGTAGTCATAAGCATCAAAAAAATACAGTCGAACAGAGGACCTCCTCGTTTTGTGTAGTCAGTTAAAATATGTACACTGATAACTATCCTATAAGCAAACGAGTAACATTACGTTACGTCTTACATTATTACTCAATAATAGGGTAAACGAAAACATTTCATACTGACAACACTGTCTTAAGCAATAACCTCAAAGTTTTATTTTGATTTATTGAAAATATGGGTTTCCAAAATAACTTACGTGTGATATGTGATTCCATCCAGCTTTTTATCTTTTGCGGAGTGATTCGTACACCCTTTCACTACACAATTCGGCATTTTTCAGTGATAAACACCCACGAGCTGCGATAGCTAGACTGACAAGTCAAGACGTAATTTCGTTGTACGTGTGTGCGTGTTGTTGTGTATGTACACGGCAAGACGTAATTTGGCCGGCCTCACTTTGCTGTTCGCAGAGTTCTGTCTTCTTATTTATTTGGTCTAAGGTCATACCGTGTTAAATACGCGTATTTAGCTGCAGCCTAGATAGTCGGAAAAATGTTAGTCATTATCTATAGAATAGAATATTATATTTATTGTAAAACATGAGTATACAATAATATGTGCAAGGTCTTAAATAAACAAATAGATCTGCATGTTTTGCCATTCATGGCGTACGAAACATAAAAGTTTCGGTTCATAATAAACCAAAAATTAAAATATTTGAGTCATAACATAATGCGTAAGCAAGCTATGAAATGAATTACTTAATCCGCATGGTAATAAAAAATAAAGTATTGTTGTAGATCTTGGAGCCAAATCATAAAATTATTGTAATTCTTACAAAATTACAACACTTTCATTATTTGAATTGATTGTGAAAAAGGACATGGCTAAATTGAAGTATGGACGACTGCCCCAGCAATGAATAAACATGGTTCCTAGCAATATATAATACTGAATAGCTGAAAATTAGTATTTTGTAATTAAAAAGGTTCAGGAACTTTTCATATCTGCACAATCCTGAAAATAAAATCACGTAACTCCTACGACAAAGGTACAAAAACTTCAGACAATGACATTGCTATAAACTTTTATCTAGGCGTTTTAATGTTTCTGCGACGATTATAATCGATAATTGTTTTTTTCATTGGCGATTTTGCACTAAGGTACTTGAGTTAAATATCTACAAAGTGGTAATTGCACCAAAAAAAAACTTAATACAACGGACTTACGATAGATAATCTCCACAAAAATGATAATAATATAAGTATTCTGTTGTAAAACCTAAACTACTTATGCAAATGAGTTAAAATAAAGACAGTATTCACAAACAATGTGAATAACATTATGGTTGAAATGATGAATGTATTGAAAAAGATCTTAAAGATTAACTGAGCCAATTATTTATAATTTCTGTATTGATGTAGGTAGGTAAACAATTCTGCCTAAACTAGATAATGAACACACTGAGTACCTAATCCAGGACATAAAAGATATAGAAATAAAACAACAAAAATGCGATTTATCTATTTATTTTTTCAGTAAGTCTTATATATATATAATGTAATGATAATGTCCTATACATTATCTAAAAATGAAGCCGGTGATGATAATGTGTTCTGATGTCTCGCCCACCCGATATACCAGAGTTCTGTTACCCACAATACAGCTACAGTAATATGACAGTATGTCATCTAAATTATTATTTGTGGGTTCACTTTCATATAAAATATACACATAGTATATTTTTTGGCCGTTATGCCTCGACTTTATTCAGCCTCTTAAAAGTTGAGGTCTTGATCCGCCTAAATGATTCACTGTTTCAAGATCTGGGCACACTTCAGTATTGTAAACACCATTTGCTCTAATATGCTCTCCGTAGTATGACCAAGCTTGTTTAACTTGATATGGTCCTAATGCAATCAATATTAAGTGCCAAACATTCAAGTTTAAATGTACATCACATACCCTTGTATTGTGGGGAATATAAAGATTATATTTTCCAATAAGCATTTTTTTTATAAATGCTGGAATAACATGTAACTGTTGTTCTATAATACAACCATTAAACACACAGTGTCTAGAGGTTTTTGCATAATAATAACTCTCTGCACATGTTGGTTTTGACTGTTACTGTAGAGAGTACCTGTAAAATAAATAAATAAAATAATGCATTTTATTTAAACATCACTTTATTTACCTGATGGAAATCTGAATGTGATATTGGTAAATCCTGCATCAGCAAATCGTTTCTTTCCACTACATGATATTGCATACTTCTCACAGAACTACCACTAGTTATGCACACCATTTTATGGCCAAATAAACGACCATCATTAGCTGCTTCTGAATTCAGCCTTTCATAACAAGGATGACAAATGTTGGCATCCCTTGGAACCTAAAAAAACAAAACATAACTGAATTACCTTACTAACTACCCATATTTTTTTTTTATTGATAATAGGCTCGCGTTTGACCACCATCTTACCTGATGGTAAGTGATGATGTGGTCGAAGATGGAGCACGCTTATCTAGAAGTAACTTATTCACTCTTGACTTAAAGACCCCCAGGTTCTAACGATCAGGAAACACAGACTGGCAATCAATCAAACATTAAGGTATAAAACCTAAATATTTGATTATTATGACATCTAAGGCTACCGGTCTGTTGTCGTCGTAACAATTACAAGGCAAGTATTTTTAGTCCTTTGTGCCTAAGTGATGTATTTGGAGAACCAAGGTAAACAACTTGACAATCACATTTATTCATTGTTTCTTATATTTATTAGTCGAAGAATTATTCGAGCTGCAGATGACTTACCTCGATTGTTAACCATCGTCCTAGGTTCATGAGTAAAAGAGCAGGCAAAGAAGAGGTCAAATGCCGCCGCAGTCTTAGCGTGGCTACACCGCAATTTATGCATCGCATGATTATAATTCAAGTCCATGTCCAGTAGCGAGAGGTCAGTAGGTAGACGAGCAAACAATAAGTCCAATAAACAAGCGAAGGTCAATGATAATCAAAAATCCAAATCCAAAAAGCACAACGAAAGAGTAAACCGCAGAGCGTTCAAATGACGTTTGACGTTTGTTTTTTTTTTCATAGAGTAGAGATGGAATCAGATTCCAAATGTAAGAAAACAAAATCGATAAAATACTCGGAAAAGTAGAAAGAAAAAAAAAAGTTGTTGTTGACCTTGACAGACACAAAATATGTAGTAAGATTGTGCGTGCGAAGTGTTAGTAACACACTTATCCAGTTATAATTATGTAGTTTCTGAAGATAAATCGTTTTGATAACCGTTGTTAAAAATCGATGTTAGTTCAATTATTTCGATTTGACATTCTGGAAATGCGATATGTCTCAACCCTAGCTTGCAGTACTTGATCTTGTCATGTCAAACCAAAAAAAAAAACATAAAATCAATTATGAATCTTTTTTATGTTTAATAGTTCACGAAAGTTATAAGAAATTATTAAACACTAAATAATTTATGAATGAATATTTCAATATTACGGGTTAGTGTGAAATTCCTATACATGCTGGGGGCAGCCGTTTAGCCATCTCCTTTATCAAAATCCACTAATGTATTTAAATTTTGTTTTTCAGGTAAGTTCGAGACTTTTAAACTGGAAAGCGTATACAAAGGTATTTTATAAAATAATATAAATGTAAGTTATCTAAAACCCAATAGTTTTGTATTAAAAATTGGCCAAGTGCGAGTCAGACTCGCCCATGAAGGGTTCCGTAGTAACTATAATAAATATAATTTAATATATTTATTTGAAAAAAAAAAACTCGTATTTCGATATTCGATTTCGTAGTGTTTGTATGAATTACAAAGTTATATTTGTGGTTTTAGAAAATATGCTGTATCTCAAAAACTGCAGACCCGATCTCGTTCAAACTATTAACTATTTTGGTTGAAAGATTACATTAATATCTATAGCATATATTTTTTTTAGATTTTTCACTCAATAATTATAGAAGTTAGAGGGGGGACACACATTTTACCACTTTAGAAGCGTATATCTTTGAAACAATTAACTTTATGAAACATTAGTTTTAGAAACCTCAATGTCATTTTTGAAGACCTGTCTATAAATACCACACACGCATAGGTTTCATGAAAAAATATATTTTCAGTTTCAGCTCCATGTATGGGGAGCCGCCCTTTATTTTAATTTTTTTTTTATATATAAAATTGGAAAGCGGTTCACAGAATACATCTACCTACCAAGTTTCACATGTACAGTTCTAACAGTTTCGGAATAAAATGGCTGTGACATACGGAAGGACGGACAGACAGACGGACAGACATGTCGAAACTATAAGGGTTCCGTTTTTTGCTATTTGGCTACGGAGTCCTAAAAACTATTGCTTATCATATATTTTTCTATTTTTCTTTTTTTTTTTACCAAGCCGCTCTTGGCCCGGGTAGTGGGCCCTCGCATTGAGAGGAGGCCTGTTCCCAGCAGTGGGAACGTTATATGTAGGCTGGTTATGTTAATTTAATTTTTAACCGACGAAAAAAAACGGAGGAGGTTATCAATACGACGCGTATGTTTTTTTTTATGTATGATCGCCGATTACTCGAAGACGGCTGAACCGATTTGGAAAATTCTTTTTTTTGTTTGAAAGGGGTCTTCGAAATTGGACCCATTGTCACCAAGTCAAGATCTGATGATGAGATCCTGGAGAAATCGAGGGAACTCTTCAAATATTATAGGCACACCTATAGTGATTTGAGTACTTTTTATAGTAACTTGTGTAGTTGCATTCGTAAAGCACCATTTGTGAAGTGGACCTGATGATGAAGACCACAGATGGCCACTGGAACTACTCAATATATAAGTAGGTAGGAATAATAAATATTTCATGGGTTCCGCTTCGATTACTTGAATATGGTTATTAAGCACAATATGCTCGTCAATGCATATGGTGAAGTGAAGCTGATCGTGAAGTATCAGGAGAACTCCTCACCAATTAACAGACCAGCATTGGGAAAAGCAATATTTTGTAAAAGGTTATAAGTAGTTGACATTTAGGCTTTTGTAACTAGGTAAATTAAAAATCGACCAACAAAAAACAGTGAAATAAAAACTTTTTAAAAGGTATAGGGGTAAAAAGTTTTTTCTTAACTACGAATTCTATTATAAAGTGGGAAAATCGTGTGGTACATACAAATATTCGTAGTCGTAGCAATCGGTTACATGATTATGTTGCTTTTCTTATAAAAAGAGAACTATCAATTTGGGTAGAATTCGAATTACGAGCAATCTTGTTAGCCCCTCCAACTAAGCTTAATATGCTTGTGTTTGGAGTGGGTTCACGGCTATAGTGTAACGGGTGAGGTTCGAACCCACGATCTCTTGTTCACAAGTCCGACCTGAGCCATTAGACTGTTACCGCTTTGATTTAGCATTGCATCCCTGTCTTGAGTTTTACGTTGTCAAGTCAAACTGACGAAATAAGCAAAGAATCTCGAGTTTGTTGAAAAGAATAGGCATAGGCTATTTATTTTTCTGAAAAAATGAAACGGTTTCATGGAATAATAGATCACGGAAGCCACTCAGCGGGAGATAAACCACTTAGATTAGAATTACTGATTTTCGTTGGCACCCCTGCAGTGTCAAAGTCAGAATGTTGGCCGCCCCTACCCATGTAACTTGACTACTAACACATAAACATACACGCAGGCCTACACGAAGTTCTCCCATACATCTTTGTCGCAAAAAACTTGTGCCACCAACTTCTAAGGCGGGGTGCGCAATAATAATGTAGTTTTGTTGCTTGTACTGTTAAAGGGTTGGTGGGTACGTATACTCGTCGCTTAGCTTGGTAGAGGGTACGTGTGTAGAGAGTGCGAAAATGTGCCTTTATAGCAGGCTGAAGATTTTTTAAGGTATTCTTTAAGTTTAATCAGTAGGAGAAGCTCGTAGGTAAATATTATATTAATAGCCACATGGATCAATCTGTAAGGATAAGCAATGCTTGCTCAGATAGGTTTCTATGTGTAATTTTCATCAACATCACTGCTCTCACCCTTTTGTCCTATACCAAAACCCGAAGATATGCTCCATCCATCAAACCCGTACTGGAGATTCACATTTCTCATTCACACATTCTCTTTCACAGAGAGGAGGCCTATGTCTCAGGAGTGGGAATATAATAGACTGATTTTGTTCACTGTTTAAAAAAAATACAATCTCTTTAGTATCTATTTGATTGGCTACTTCATGCTATGATCAGATGAATGTTTAAATATCGCATTTATCATGTTTTCGCACTTAGCTCATTTATTAGCTTCTTTTATTCTATAAATTTATGAAATAGAGGATTCATGTAGGGCATTCTCCGACCTAGTTAAAATCTAGGTTTTCAGGCTACATAAATATCTCACTTAATATAAAACTAAAAGTATCGCCCGCAGTAATCAGTGCATGCTAATAAATATTCCCGCGCAAAAGCAATGACCCGACTTAATGGAATTAACTTCCACCGCATGGGGAAGCCCTAAGTTGAATGAAATTTTAAAACGGGGACATACGGCGGTTAAATCGTGCGGACACGCGATTGGTTGGTTCGTATTTCGACGAAAAAACATTGTCACTTAATGTGTAAAGGGGTTTTTACCTGATGTAGTTAATTAGCCAACGACACGAGTACAACGGTACGAGCTGACAAATTGCAATGCGGTTAAAAATACTAACAACTTAGGTAGGTAAAGTATAAATTAAATTGAAAACTTTTTGACCATTAATTTATTATTATTAGCCCCTCCTTCTGCTTTTGTTTATTGATGTTAGGCCCGCGTTTGACTACCATCTCACCTGATAGTAACCGTAGTGATGTCGAAATTGAAGCACGCTTTTCTAGAATTAACCCATTCACTTTAGAACTCTAGCTGTCAAGAAACACAGGCTCCGACACTTATCGCTATCCAAACCTGATCGTGGCCAAATTTAAGATGAGAGTCGAGCTAGTCCCGCCATATCCACCTGGGTCTGTCGAGTTGCCGTTTGCTGGTGTTTGGGATCCACTGTGCGGCTATTATTGCGTATAGCTCTTCCAGCGTGGGATGGATGAGCCAGTCCGAAACCATTTAAGCTTGGCAGCCATTGTAACCATTTGCTTCATTCTAATTCTCCATACATGGTTTGAATAGAAAATCTTCTAAACGATAGGCCAGAGCGACGTCAAAATCTCTGTATCAGGTTTATATTTGGCTTGCGCAAGTATGACCACGTTTCTGATTTTCGCACTCAGCTCAAATGGCTTCCTATTAGGTTTCTTCGGAATCTTCACTTACTTTTTCTACTTTATAATCTTTAATCCTTTTACTATTTTTTGTTTTTATTGATAATAGGTTCGCGGTTGACCACCATCTCACTTGATGGTAAGTGATGATTGGTTGAAGATGGAGCACGCTTACCTAAAAGTAACCTATTCACTCTTGATTTAAAGACCCCCAGGTTATAGCTATCGGGAAACACAGACTCCGGCAGGGAATTCCACTCCTTAGCCGTACACACATGAAAGTATTCCCAAAACGTTTAGTGCGTATGGGTGGAATGTCCACCATGTAACGATGGCGCATCGCCGTTAGTCTTGTAGTCCGATGATGGAACGGACTTGGCGGAATTAGATTGTGTAATTCCATCGCACACTCCCCGAAATGTAACCGATAGAAAACCGATAGACTTGCAACTCGTCGTCGACGTTCAAGGCTCTGGAGCTTTGACTCGACCAGTGCATCATTGCCAATGTGTCTCTTGGCCCGCTTCTCGATAGACTCAAGCGCGTCCAGTTGGTATTTCGCAGATCCATCCCAAAGATGAGAGCAGTATTCCATACACGACCGAACCTGGGCTTGATACTAATTGAGTAGCTGTTCCGGTGTGAAGTACCGTCTCACCTTGGCTAGGATTCCCAACTTTTTTGATGCTTCTCATAGGCCTGTATCACTTCTTCTTCTTACCATTATCATGGCTTCTTTTATGTTATGTATAAGGTTTAAATATTTGTATGAATAAACTTCAATCAATTTGGAATGACGTTTCTCCGATATTTTCACGGCGAGATCTTAATAGAATCGGATGGCTGTTCCAACTGATTTGCGTGCTCGCCTCACTCAAGTGAGCGCACACAATTCGAAAGTGAATTCATTTGGATTTTTTAAAGTAAATCATCGCGGATTCACGTTCCGAATTTCAAAGTCGTTGTTTAGTGAATTAATGATCCCTCTGATGCAGATGAATACATTCAAATGAGGGTAATTATAGTACAAATACTAAACGTTCCAGAATTAATGAAAAATTGATTGTTATCGCCTCTGCCCGTAAAACATCTTTAGGAAAGATACATACATATCTGCATATTATATATTTACTTACATTTATTTTAAAATTTTAATATTTTTTTCTCTGTTTTTATGAGATTAACACTAATTTAACACTAACACTAATTAACACTAATCTAGCCCTCCCCACTTTAATTAAAATTTTTAAAGTCCTTCCAAAGGTTGTCTGGAAGATATCGCTTTCAGCGATAAGACCGCCATTGTAACCATAGAATAAGCAATATTGTTGAATTTTGGTGTACAATAAAGTATATTCTATCTATCTATCTATACATATGTGATATTCTTGTGTGGGTTAGTGTACGCGGGCTGCGTGGTGGAATTCCATTCCTACTTACTAAGAGCAGTCCCACTGCTGCGACGTTATAGGCTGGTTAGTTACTTACGTGACATGTGATAGCGCAAGTATTGTTTTATTCATTACCAGTCGACCCGTGCCCACTTCGTTGGGCGTTAATTATATTTTTGTGATGCAATTATGTTGTGGAGTTCTTATTGGTACTATGATTTATCAGGTTCATTGTTTAGAATTAGCTTGTATTGGATGTGGTACTTATATTAATTGTTGAAGACTTTTAAAATACCTATCTCCTAACTTACACAGCCAAATAACATACTTTACGACTAATTTAATCTTCATAAAATTATCTCGATGACAAAATCATTTATTTTGATATAGATTCATAATTTCATCATGAAAAAGACATCTCAACTTCACATAAAATTTCTTTCTTTCATTTAATAAAAAAAGCCTTTGTAGTGATTCAAATATAAAAGCTAGCTAAACAGTACCGTGGACTTTTTCGTAGAACTATAAATAGAGCTGGTAAAGCATCACATCTTGCCCAATTTCCGCTGACTTGATGTAGGCACTTACATATTATGCCATTATTTTGAGGAATTCCTCGAAGCGTTACCATTTTGAAGCGCACCTAATGAAGCGCTCCTTTTTTATTCCTCGGAGCGCACCTTAGTGGCGCTCCCACAGAAATCAAAAATACAGTATTTTATCTATGGGCGCTCCCGATAGCAATTAAAAATATTAAAATTTTATTCCTTGGAGCGCACCCACGTTTAAAAAAAAGGGAAGACCATGAAGTAAACGTAATAAATTATATTTTAAAAACTCCTCATCATCATCGAAGTTGCTTAACCAAAATATGAAATTGACAGAAAAATATGTTTTTGCTTTCGGCACTATAATGTGTATTCAAAGAGTAACGTGTATTCAAAGAGGATGTTATTAAATAAAACGCACAGGATATAATATAAATGATATTAAAGAATTTTCATGATGGGTTCAGTATTTCCGAAGATTAGCCCTTAGAAACAAACAAACAATCAAAGTTACAAACTTAACCCCTCTTTAATATTAATGTAGACAGGCTTGCGTTTGACCACTATCTCACCTGATGGTGAGCGATGATGAAAATGAAGTAGGTACGCTTATATAGAAGTAACCTATTCGCTCATGGTTTAGACTGTTTAGAGACCCCTAGGTTATAAGCTATTAGGAAATATAAACTCTGACAGGGAATTGCACTCCATAGCAGCTGTACTCACAGTGAAACTATTACAAAAAATGTTTTGTGCGTACGGGTGGGACGTCCACCATGTTACGATTGCCATTCGTCTTGTAATCCAATTTATTTATTTTCTTTATTTCTTATTTATGTAGCAAATGAAGAATCCATGTTTGTGTATAAGAAATGTTAAAGTAACAGCTGTGAGTATTTCAGACAGCTTAATATTTCCCGATATTCCTTACAGTCGTGTCATAGAGTAGGGAATTAACTTAGATCCCAAGTTGAGCGGCTCTGGGAGTTCTAAGTTTGGGCTTTGATATGACAACACAGGTATGAACGTAGGGAATAGGAATTCGGAGGTTTTATATAATGATTTGGGGGATTTCCAATGTGATTATTGATTCTTAGGATCCGTTCCTCAAAAGTAAAAACGGAATCCTTATAGGATGACTTTGTTTTCCGTCTGTCTGTTAAGACCCTTTATTTCGGAATAGCGTGGAGATATCGATATGAGATTAAAACTATATACTCAGGTCTATAGTCCCTTGAAGATCTGAAAAAATTGAACTTTAAATTAACGTAAAAAGATACGGTAGTTTTTACAGCAAAATACTAATTTTTCGACACTCCAGGGAATCAAAATTGATAGGGAACTTCTCGTTGACTTAGAACAATGACATTTGGCAAGTAACATCCTGTTAAGTTTCAATGGCCTTTAGGTTTCAATTTCAACAAGTTTAATGAATAATTTGAAAACTATAAATTATATATTTTTTTAGTCTTATCGATCTTATCGATTCGGTTCGTGATTTAAAATTGAAGCTACTACTTCAAGTGAAGTATCATATGATAGAAGAAGAAAGGTCGTGATGTGCATAGTTCAAAACTTATTTAGTTTATTTTTTACAACGCATAAATTCTTATTTATAATGCAAAATAACGAAACTGTTTTGAAGTAACACAATTTCAATCTGGTCCTTTTTGGTACATATAATAAAACAGTAAAAAAAGTGTGTCTGTACATTTAAATTTTATACAAAAAGTCTGTCTGTTTGTACACGCTAATCTCCGGACCTACTGGATGGATTTTAATGAAATTTGGTAAGTAGAGAGTTGATCATCCTGGATTAACACATAGGCTACTTTTTATCCCGAAATTCCCACGGGTACGGGATTTACGCAGGAAATCCTCCACGTGAATGCAGTTGCGGGGCAGCAGCTAATTATAATATAAAATAATATAATGATGATTATGAAAAGGCTAAGCAGACGACCATAAGAACAGCAATTTGAACCATTTCAATGAAAAAAAAAATCATTATACACACATTAATCATGCGTAGATAAGGAACGCTTTCCCTGCCCAAACATCGTCCCTTGTAACCCAAAGTTATCCCACTACCAAATCCTGGTATCAAATTATCCATGCAAATAACATTTTGATGATCATAGTAAGCGATATACCATTGAGTTCTGCTAAGTGATTGTGGACTTAAGACCTCCTGTGCCTCCCTCCCAGAGGGACCTGTGATTAGAGGTAGTTTGGAGGGTACCTCGAGATGATGAGGTTTAAGTTTGAGTGTTTTGAATTTTGGATAAGATCCTTTTCTGAATTTAAACATTTATTTTGCTTTGGGAGTACTTTGACGGCGCTTTTGTGGTTGTATTAATAAAAACTTTTTTGCAAAAAAATAAAACCGACTTCCATATCAAAACACTACAAAGCCAAAAATAATTTTAATTTCGGTAGTCGGTGTTATTGGTTTTGTATTTTCTTTTTTTTCACACCGCCTTCCGAAATTAAAATTATTTTTGGCTTTGTAGTGTTTTGATATGGAAGTCGGTTTTATTTTTTTGCAAAAAAGTTTTTATTTTCGCGCTTTTTAGTGGGTCAATTTGTAATTAATCTAGTTATAAAAGCCAAAATGTCAACTACAAAAAACTAAAAACGCGCGAACAAAAAACACAATGCAGAGTAAACGAAAAGATCATCAATGTAAATTTTTTTTTTTACTTTTGTTGATTTTTCAGAAACGGCTTGTCCGATTTCGATAAAATTTTCATGGGGCCATTTGGGAAGTATACCCTTTCCAACAAAAAAAGAATTTTTCAAATCGGTTGGCAAACGACGGAGCTACGCCCGAACAAACATAAAAAAAAAAAAAAACAAACATCCGAATTGAGAACCTCCTCCTTTTTCAGAAGTCGGTTAAAAATTACTCGCTTACCCTCGTAATATTCTCTAGATCTATCAAAAACATTACATAGGGTGATATAATGGCTGTCTGGGTTGCGGGAATGTTCTAACGAGATACCGCGGCCCCGAACGCAAGACAAGCTGAAGGAAAAAGGTGGGATTTTAGTCAGTATAGAAGTCTGATACTCCCTTCCGTTCCACCCAGACCGGGAAAGGTCATTTTCCACCCGAAAAAGAAAGATCAGTCTCTTTTAAAGCCACGCAATACTTACAGTTCAAATCATTTAGAAAACTTGTAGGTAAATGTCTGATAACTATTGTGTCGTCTCTCACACATGTGTCTGCATCTTATATTCAAATCTCTTATCGCATGTATGATGCAAGGGATTTCTTTTGAAACAATTTTCTTTTTTTCAGTCTGATATACAGACAGTATGTTAACTAACAGAGAGCGTTCCCGTTAACCCGCAATAGTATAAGCACATCAATTAGATAGCCGCACACGCAGCCCGTCATTCATAAATAAATTGCGACGTTGCCGTCCGTCAAGTACGCGTGTACAGAGTGTTTCTTTTACGTATCAATTTAACATTTTTAATGAATATTTTAATATAAAAAAAAAACATGGTAATACAGAATGGTAATTTTTTTTTTAGCATGTATGGATGCTATACTATTGCGGGTTAACGGGAACGCCCTCTGTTAGTTAACATACTGTATGTGGTGTACACATGTAACACAATAATGGTTAAATAATTAAGTGTTTTTTTTTCATAGAGCCGTAGTGCTGTTGATGTTTATGTGTATTCTATTTTGATCGTGTGTGTTAGTGCATATCAGATCTCGAAGCTTCAATTATTTTTTCTGTTTTCTTCCTTTGCAATCAATGTAGATTAGCTGTTGGTGTTGCGTGAATATTCTAACAAGAGGGGCCGCACCCCAGAACTTAAGGACAGCTGAAGGGGGGGGGGGGGGGGGGGGGTTAGTCAGTAGAAGTCTGACACTGCCTTCCACTCCACCCAGAGCGGGAGAAGTCATTCGATGAATCCCCCACCCGGAAAAAAAGAAAAAAGTTATTGGTTCTCGTTTTAATAAATAAGAAACATTATTACTTAAATGGTTATACCTGTTTCTAAATCGGGCACGCGCATTAGCAACGCGACGGGATGGATTGCTAATCGTACGTGAAAGTAGACCTAACTCTTGCGTCAGTAAAAATATGAAGTAACTTGGTCTGATTGTGTAAATGTGTAGGTTTTAGATTTACTTATACTTAGATTATAATTAACTGATTATGTTTTTTTACTTTTCATAAATTTGTATATACCACACACACTTCCACAAGTACACACTACACTAATAAATCACAGGCGTCATGACAATATCTAAATTTAATTTAATAATTGTATATGCTTTTAATTTTATTGTTTACTAGTAGGTAGGTACTCATGCGGGGCTTCACTCCCGTGGATTCTATCACGGTAAAAACATAACTGTCCTTTTTTGCAGTCGCGTAAAAAGTAGCCTATAACCTTCCTCAAGCTTCAAGCTACTTCCATACCAAATTTCATCCAAATCCACCCTGTACTTTCGAAGATTAGCGCGTTCAAGCAAACAAACAAACTTTTCCGCTTTATAATATTAGTATAGATTTGTCACTTACTTTTGTTTTCTAAGATTTTTATCATAGTTAGTTACTTGAAATAAAGTTAATTTAATTGGGAGAAAACTCAAGGTCCTTTAACACGGGTATTATATATACCTAGCTCAGAAGCCAGCAAAGAGTTGTCAGCACCAGTGACGGGGCCTGCCGGAGTTGCGGGAATGTTGTAACGAAATACCGTGGCCTCGGAGCTTAAGGGCAGCTGAAGGAACAAAGTAGGTTTTTAGTCAGTAGAAGTCTGACATTCCCTTCCACTTTACCCAGAGCAGGAGAAGTCATTTGATGATTTTAGCACCCGGAAAAAAAAGAGTCAGAGCTTCACTATATCTGAAAAACTTTTGAAAAAGATAAAGATTTTTACTGTTTAGATAACTCTTCTGAATTATGCCTGACCTTTTTGATAAGTCGAGCTGGCCCGATGATCAGTGTCAGATTCTCGCCTTACAAAACAGTCTAAAGCAAAGCTGACTCACTGCTCATAATCAATAAACTCCATGTAACACCCACGAGAGTGAAGATGACTATTTTTAGCTAATACAAACATAAATATAGCATCCATTAGTTTATAAAACTCACAATGCCGTTAATCTAACCGATGAGTAAGACGGATGTGTTTGAGTACGTTTTAGCAACTCTTTTATGAAGCTTCACTTAGATATATAAAGAGTACAAACGTAGAGGAAAATTCAGAAGTCTCACTCACTGTTGGCTATCGTTTTCCTACTATTCTGTAAAGAACGCTATCTCTGGCAGATGCCGTTTCCGTTTTAAGGAATACTTTCATTGTGCGTACAGCTAAGGAGTGGAATTCCCTGCCAGAGTCTGTATTTTCTGATAGCTATAACCTGGGGTTTAAGTCAAGAACGAACAGTGAAGCGTGCTTCATCTTCAACTACATACATCATCGCTTACCATCAGGTGAGATAGTGGTCTAACGCGAGCCTATCATGAATAAGAAAAAGGTAATCTGTATCTTCTGACCAGATAAGACAAGCAAGGAACACTTACTGGAAGTCCATTAGATACCGATCGAATTCTGATTCGATCGGTATCTAATAGACTTTAGTGTCCAAATGACAGCCTGAACACATCGTATCACATCATGAACTTCAAACTAACAAAACTTTTGTTATACAAATACCCAATAGAATATTTTGCCTGACCCAGGTATCGAAATCGAGACCTCACACTCCACCCAATGAGTTCGCTTTCGAATAGTGCGCGATCATTTGTGTGAGGTGATCAGAGAACTTTAAAGTTCTAATCCTTCTCATTTGCCTATTGTGTGGTTTCCACAAGTATACAAGTAGTGGGTACAAATAACACGGAGCGCGAGTGTTAATGAGTGTTATCCGTTGCCTTATAAAATGTTATTAGTGCTTTTAATTCACTGTTAGGACTCGGTTTGCTTTACGCGTTTTTTTTTTAAATGTGAATGACGTTAGATATTCCTGTCATATATTAGACAGAAAACCTTGATATAGAACGTAGTCTCAGACGATGGGACGATCCAGGTATCTGAAGTCTGCACATGCCGATGTCCCTCTCTCTCTAGGGCTCTCCATCAAGCTGAATGCCGTAGCAGATGGAGAAGCCTGTTGCCACGTTTCCGTCGTAGCCACGATTCTCAGCACTGAGGGACTGACATGAGGAGGAGGAGGAGCAATCTTTATATTTAAAATGTGTACAAAAGGCGTAGTCTTAAGTTCTGGAAGTACGAATTTTGCTGTCTCTCTTTACACTATGGATAAATCCATATCTATACTAGTCCATTCTACTTACTATAAGTTTATTTGTTTGTCTTTCATACACGTCAAAACGGAGCAATGTATCGGCATGATTTTTGTTGGAGAGATAGTTGAAGGCCTGGGAACCGACACAATGTCTGAAAAAAAAAACACATAAAATGCGAGCAAAGCCTCGGGCAGAAGCTAGTAATTAATAACATAAAAAGCTTTTTATAACCTTAAATTACACATTTTACATGATGTTACGGTTTTTGTTTTGTCATCTTTGACTCTCGCTACATGTTGGGCCCATTTCCAGTTTAGTTTTCTTACATGATTTAGAGTTTTTTTTTTCACTATGGATATGATCTTTTAATACCTATATATGTGATATTGATTAAATTGTACCAGTATTTAATAACGTAAATAAATTAAGTCAAAGTTACTTAATCATATGCTAAAACGATTACTAAATATTTGTATAAATTTAAATAAAATTGAAGTTTCTGTCTGCCATTTCAAAATTACTAAAATGCTTCTAGTTATTTACACGATTATAAAACACAGACAAACTTTTTATATTGGTATATGAGGTAAACGGCACGTTTTTAATAAATAAAAAAGATGTGTATCTAATTAGAAATTCCTTATAACTGGAAGATACATTAATGACATATCAAGCTACGCAATACCAATATACACTAATCTCGCATTGTAAAGAAATCCGAAATCCGTGCAATGACAGGTCACCATATACTGGAAATTGTCAGCTTAATTTGTCGTACATTATACGTCTAAGACGAACTTTACGAGTGAAAAAGACGTTAAGGGAGTTATAATAAAAAAGTCTTTGTATTCGCGAACGATGCATAAAAGTGATCATAAGAAAATATTAAATTTCGGGTGAGCGCATAAAGGAATTGTTGCCTTTACGGTCAAATGTACTATGGTTGTTCAACCGAGTATGGCATGTGAGGGGATAAACACAAACAATGGCGTTTATTTCTATGGTTTATGGGAAGAGTGTTATGGTGTCGTAAATATAGGAATATGAGATATTTTACAGAATGAGTCATGAGGAAATACAGATTTAAGACACTTAATTCAATTCAATATGTAATAAACTAGTAAGAGCTTGTAGCTAATTAATACCAGCCATATGGATCGATCGAGAGATTAATAAATAAAAAAGAGATAAATAAAGAGATTGATAATAATAATAGTCAAGGTTAAGCAACGTTTGCGGAGGTCAGACCGTGAATGGGTGCCCATCTGAACGTTGCGATTTCCTACCTCGGAGCCAAGAAAGAACGCGATGTCAGGGCAGATAAATGATAAATAAATGATAAATGATCTTTATTTTGCAAATTGGATATTAAATAACACTTTTACACGTCATTTTTTTTCGTAAATATTAATTAGATGAGGCCGGTGTTTCCTAACTGACTACCCTGAGAAGAACCACCGAAACAAACTCAGGGGTCCGTCTCTTAAAGTCCATACAATCTATACTGGTTTAATTATATGGGAACCTTGTAGGTTTCAGTCTGAGGCGGTCTTTTGAAGAAAGATGCTCACAGATTTGAGTGGGCTTGTCCATACAGTGCAAGCATTTGTCAAATGACGTATAGCTAAACTTAGAACAAGGAGCTTAACGATTTGACGAACAATACCAAGGTAAGGACCTTTGGGTAGGCCGCAAAAAGCACTCAAACTGCCAGACAATTTATTATGTTTAACTCGAATAAAATAACCTACATAGTGCACATATTCACAATCGTTTATGAGAATTATGTAGATTAGTCTGAAATGGCCTTTTGAGGAAAGACCACACAGATTTGAGTAGACCCGTCCCGTCAGTTAGTCTGTAAGCTCAACCCCAGATAGTGGATCACCCATATCCAGGGTTGTGGATGTTGAGGTAATAGACCTCTTCATATGGTACTCGTGTGTAGAATGCGTGAACAGTTGCATCCAGGTAGACTGGGTGGCAACAACGACATTGCTGGGAAGCACACATAACGCATAGTTTCTCTAATTTTCTCAAATAATAATTTCAGGTTTTTAGTTCAAGCTTCGTAGCCTGGCTCCTCGGCGAACTGTTGCTTGCCTGTCGGGTTTCTACAGATTGTACTTCGGGGAGTGTGCGCAGGAGCTCCATGACCTGATCCCTCCATCTCCCTTTCACTACCGGTCTACCAGACGCACGGCTGGATACCATCCACACTTGGTTGATATACCGTCTTGTCGTACCAAGCGCTTCTCCACATTTATTATGCGCACTTCCAAGCTGTGGAATTCTCTGCCGGCTTCTGTGTTCCCTGCCACTTATGACCTTTCAACCTTTAAAGCACGAGTAAACAGGCATCTTCTGGGCTCGCTCGTCACATCGTAGACCTCATCTATCGCTTACCATCAGGCGAGATCGAGGTCAAGAGTGAGCTCATTCTGAATAAAAAAAATAAAAATAAAATTGTTTAAAAACTTTTAACAATAAGTCAGACTCACTTATTGCACATTAGCACAACGAAGAACTTAATAAAAGCCTCTAAATAAATATAGATTAAAAAAAAAAAAAAAAAGAACTTAATGCTCTAGCATTCACTATCGGTCAAACATAACATACGCACTTATCAAGAAAAATTCACAATCCTGTGCGGTGTTTGCGATATTCATGTTATTATTTCATCTAATAAAATTTACGTTTTACATTGTACTTGCATCTGACCTCGCCCAAATCGTATAATGACATGTTAGCTTTTAACCTGCCTTCCAACCAGTTCTACAACTCTGTTGGAAGCATGATTCATCTCCCTATGTGACTGCATCTTTACCGTTGTAACGTTGACTCATTGGTTGGTTACAATACAACTTTTATGCTACTTTTGATGTGGATATTAAATGGTTTAATCACAAAATACTAAGATAAGTTCATTTACTTTTACCGGCGCCCCCCTCCTCTAACTTCTGTAATAATAGAGTGAAAAATCTAAATAAAATAAATGCTGTAAATCTAAATGTAAACTTTCAACAAAAATTAGTTTGAACGAGATAGAGTCAGTAGTTTCCGAGATATAGCACATTTTCTAAAACCACAAATATAACTTTGTATTTTTTGAAAAACAAAGTTATTTTGCGTAGTTACTACGGAACCCTTCATGGGCGAGTTTGACTCACACTTGGCCAATTTTTTATTACTACTCGTTTCTGCATGCGTCTTCTCTCGCGTGTAAAGTTCTGCTTCTAGTGTTCCAGTTTCCGAAATCAATTAGGTATAGCTTATATGTTGCCCAAACTTAATAACTATATTACAAAAAAGATTCATTCTAATACGTCTAGGAGTTCCGGATATTACCTAGTGTGTACAAACAGATAAACAGACAGACATTTTATTTTAAATTCTTGCACTGTTATTTCTGTTCTGAACCTTCCTCAAATATTTTTTTTAATACCTACATATTAATGAAATATAACAGATACACTTTTTTACTGTTTTATTATATAATATAATAATAATAATATTTCACAACTTTCACACAACGCCATCTAGGTTCAAACAAAGCAGAGCTTGTAATATGAGTACTAGACAACTGATAAACATACATATATATTTCTAAATACATACATATTATAGATAAATTACACCCAGACAAAGAACAAATGATCGTGCTCATCACACAAACATTTGTCCTGGGTGGGAATTGAACCCACGACCTTGGGCATAGCAGTCAGGGCCACTGACCACTAGACCAACAGGCCTGTCAAAGTAAGTAAGTATATTGACATAATAGAAGCTCGTGGCTAAATAACAAACGCCATAAGAGTCGATCTTCAACGTTAAGTAACACTTGCGTCACTAGATGAGTCACCATCACCACCAGATTCCTCCCTGACTCGGAAAGCACATGAAGCCGTTAGTCCAAATGTACTAACAAGATACCGCGGCCCCGGAACTTACGGGCAGCTGAAGGGACTAGGTGGGTTTTTAGCCAGTAGAAGTCTGACACTCCCTTCCGCTTAACCCGGAGCGGGAGAAGTTATTCGATGATATCCCCACCCAGAAAAAAGGCTGTCATTTGTACATATTTGACTATAGTTAAAAATCTGACGCCAATCTTGTCAAGGGTTATCATGTTACAGTTGCTCCATCTAAAACAGTAATACTTGGCTGCGGTTAGACTGGAAGATGACCCCAAAATGTTGGATAAAGGCTTAGCAGGTAATGATGATAACTTTCATATGTAATACGTTTAATGGATACCGTAGGCATAAATAATCTTACTACTCACCAATCAACAAAGCCTCAGTTTGTTCATATGTTAAGCCACTTAGACATGGATTTTTAGCGTTATACAGGGTGGCCCGTTTACAGTGGTCCAAAGGTTGTTTTCAGCTTGAGAGCACCATAAGTGATCATTTAAAACACCTTTTTTGGTTTCGAAATTATGTTTTTTTTAATAATCTAGTCTAGTTATTTACTCTAGATGAGCCTATAGCGCGATAGGTAGATTATTGCACTATGCTTATACCAAATTTCATTCGATTCGGTCCAGTACTTTTCATAACAGAGTGGTTTTGTGTCAAAAATATTGAATTTAAAAAAAAAAAAACATAATTTCTAAACCATAAGTTTTCGCTTATCTAAAGTATGTTTTAAATGATCACTTATGATGCTCTCAAGCTGAAAAAATCTTTGGACGACTGTAAACGGGCCACCCTGTATTACTCATATAGTTGATATTGAAAGGCTTTTTTTTATTTTAAAGAGAACTAGCATTATGTTCACATTACTAGCAATTTTGTTAACGCCTCCAACTAAGCGAAAAATGCCTGTGTCTGGAGTGGGTTCACGGCAATAGTTTAAAGGGCGGGGTTCGAACCCGCGACCTCTCGATCACAAATCCGAAACCGTAGTCATTAAGCTATTCGCTATTCGTCGTTTTACTTTATTTTTTGTTCGTATGTATGAGTACCAGATCCTGTAATGTTCACTGCTGATTTCACTCAAGTGAGTGCACGCAATTCAAAAGCGAACTCATTTGTTTTTAAACAAATCAGCCCTAATTCACAGCGGAGCGATAGTAGAGTTTAAAACTGATATTTGACGAGTATAATCGAGGAAAAAAAAGTGGCCCATAATCTGTACAGCAAAAAGGACACTTGATTCATGTTACCATAAATGAATACATCATTACCAATTACTTCGTCCAATTCAAACTGCACCCTTTACAAAAACCGACTTAACGAATTAAATATAATGTTTATTGTATTTATAATTGCGCATGATATATTGCTGGCAGCCCCATTCCAATCTTATAATGGTTCACAATTCGAGGATAGGGTTACAAGACTAAAAAATTAGGGGACCATGTGACAACATTGAAAGTTGAAACCGCCACTTATCATTTATTTATATTCACGCTTTTTTCGATTACGTAGTGTGCTGTACAAGTGGTATCCCATTGAATTCCCACTTCAACTACTGCATTAAAAGCAACAATCACCAATTGTTTTTTTATGATCTCACCTGGTGGTAAGCGATGATGTGGTCGAAGTTCAAGCGCTATTGCCTAGAAGTAATCTTGACTTAAAGACTCAGGTTATAGCTGTCAGCTGTAAACACAATGAAAGTATTCCCTTTAACGTTTTGTGACCATCGTGTTACGATGGCGCGTCTCGCTGTAGTAACATCGTAACGTAGTCGCAAATAATAATAATAATAATAATAATTTTTTATAATCTGTGGCCCGGCTGTCAACAGGCTTGTCAAAAAATTTTCTTCGCGATTCTTTTTGAATAAATATTTATTAAATTACAATGCACCATGTTCAACAAAACCAAATCAGTTAAAAAAAAAAACTAACAGAAATGCATAACATACCAGTTTGGTAAAAACCCCATATGAAGCAATACGAACGAAGATCGAATAGAATACAGACGATGATATAATGTTGACAAGACGCCGGGCACAATTACAACAACCCACACGCCCAACACCTGCGGAATCGTCGCTCAGCTCCGCCTCGCAGCCGCCGGGACCTGCTCCAGCCGTGAGTGAAGAGACTCCGGCCGCTGCAGCTGCGTCGAGCTCGAGCGACGAATACTTCTCGCCGCCGACGACACCACCACCTGCGCGTCGGCGAGGAAGAGGCCGCCCTCCGGCCGGCTTAGGACTTCGAGGCCCACCGGCCTCCGATGGGGTCCCCGCTGCCGGTGGAAGTGTGCAGCGCATGCGATGGACACATTCCATCAATGAAAATGTCATGCGCTCATACTTTGGGGCTACAGAGGGGGGAACTAACCTGACTGCGTACCGTGGTCGGATGCTCTCTCTGTTTCAGGTACTTGAACCAGCTGTCAACGTTTCGGCCCAACGACTATCGGATCAGGTGCGGGTCATCCAGCGTAACCGTATGTTGGATGACGCCGTACTTGATAGACTACGCCTCGAATCACGGTGCAGCCGTGTCTCATCTGCTTCGCCACTGGCCGCGGTGCAACTACAACCCAGTATTTCACCGCGACCCGACCACGTCGGTGAAGATGATGATGACGAGGCTATAACCGTGAGTACCCAGTGCAGTGAACGATTGAGGAGTGCTTTGGAGTGTGCATTACGGGAGTATCGCTCCACACCGCCTGAGCTTAGACCTCGTCTGCCTCGTTTACCCATGCATAAGAAAAATAGGGCGCTAGTGTGTGCTCTAGATTCACTGCTGTCAAATTATTTTGACAATAGTGAAGACCTCACCGATACTCATTCGATCCTATACTGTGCAGCTGTAGCGGCTTGTCGGGTAGCTCATGTCAAGTTTCCAAAGACTGACAGAGTTATTCGACCAGCTGTACCAGCTTGGCAGGGCAGGATCGAACGTCGTATTGCTGAGGCTAGAGCACTCATTGGTAAACTTATCTGCTTCAGGCAGGGCAACACTCGTCCTAGAGTGATGCGCTTTGTGAGGCGGGCGTTTGCGGGGACTGATATCAGTCCTCGGGATTATCTGACCCGCGTCACAGAGCGTATCGACTTCCTGAAGCAGAAAGTCTATGCATGGGCAAATCGAATTCGTCGATATAAGCGGCGGGTGGAGCGATACACTCAGAATCGCACATTCCAAAGCAATGAAAGGTGGGTTTATAGGGCCTGGGAGCGACCTAACCAAGGTGTGACTGATACGTGCCTACCGAATGATGACGCCATGTGTTCGTTCTGGCGCAGCATCTGGTCGGTGCCTGTCAGCCACACCGAGGGTGACTGGATGAGTGAGATCAGGCGCACGTGCGATCTTATACCAGAAATGGGGGCAATTACGATCAGCCCCCAAGATGTAACCCGTGCAGTCCGTCCGTTATCCAACTGGAAATCTCCAGGGCCGGACGGGCTGCACAATTTCTGGATAAAATGGTTTCTAAGCTCGCACGCTCGCTTGGCCGCTCAGTTCCAGTCTGCCCTAGAGCTAGGATCGCTACCTCAATTCCTAACTACAGGAATAACCCACCTGCTCCATAAATCAGGCAGTACTTCGGAACCTAAAAATTATAGACCGATCACGTGCTTACCGACGGTCTATAAAGTTCTTACATCCATCCTGAGAGCCAAAATTAATAATCACATAGATACAAATTCAATCATGTCTGCTTCTCAGAATGGATGTAGGAACGGGTCCCGCGGTACTAAGGAGCTTCTCCTAATCGATATTGCCATAAACCAACAGGTTCGTCGTTCCCGAAGGAATCTGTCGACATGTTGGATAGATTATAAGAAGGCCTATGACTCGGTTCCACATACATGGCTCATGAAGGTGTTGGAGTTGTACAAAATAAATCCAATACTCCGCACTTTCCTTGAGTCATGTATGGGGCAATGGAAGACGGTCCTCTGCTATCCAGGATGTCGACAGATCCAGGAAAACAGCGAACCTATTAGGATTGAGCGTGGTATTTTTCAGGGCGACAGTCTGAGCCCACTGTGGTTTTGTCTGGCTCTCAACCCTCTCAGTACACTGCTGGAGGGTTCGGGGCAAGGCTACCAGTTGAGAAGAGGTGGTCAGGTCATATCACACTTGCTTTTCATGGATGATTTGAAACTTTTTGCCCCCAACAACTTGCAACTCATGGAGCTACTGAAGGTAACGGAAACCTTCAGTAGCGCCATCAGGATGGAATTTGGGGTGGACAAATGTGCGGTCATGCATGTAAAGCGAGGAGTGATTATGGAATCCGTGGGAACTCAGCTCTCGGATTCCATACACCTAAGATCCCTCGGCTCAACTGAAACCTACAAGTATTTGGGTATGTCAGAGGCACTAGGCATCAATGTTGCTTATGTTAAACAGTCATTGAAGGAACGCTTCTTTGGCCGCCTGAATAAAGTACTGAATAGTCTTCTATCAGGCGGAAACAAGGTGCGTGCCTTCAATGGTTGGGTCATGCCAGTATTGATGTACTCTTTTGGCATACTCAAATGGACTCAGACTGAACTTGACGCCTTGGACAGGCGGGTCCGCACAACGCTGACTGCAAATCGAATGCATCACCCACGTTCATCGGTGATGAGGCTGTATATCCCGCGGAAGTGCGGGGGTCGTGGCTTTTTAAATGCAAAGACCCTGCACAACCGCGAGGTATGCAGCCTTAGGGAATATTTCCTAGAAGCCGACGTGGGTATGCATCGAGATGTGGTAGCGGTGGACAAAGGCCTCACTCCGCTCTCCTTAGGTACCGAGAATTGGCGCAAACCTGTAGTATTAGATACTAATGACCGCAGAGAAGTATGGCAGAGCAAGGAGCTTCACGGACGCTATTACCGGGCCCTTCATGGGTCTGACGTAGATACGTTAGCGTCCGTAGCCTGGCTACGTTTTGGTGACCTCTTCGGGGAAACCGAAGGTTTTGTCTGTGCAATTATGGATGAAGTTATGATGACGAATAACTATCGGAAATATATTGTGAAGGATGGTACGGTAGACATATGTCGGGCATGTCACAAACCGGGAGAATCCATTCGTCACATTATCTCCGGTTGTTCTCGTCTGGCTAACGGAGACTATTTGCATAGACACAACCTTGTAGCTAGGATTGTTCACCAGCAACTTGCTCTTAAATACAATCTCGTGGAATCAGAAGTACCGTACTATAGGTATGTGCCCGACCCAGTTCTCGAAAATGGCAATATTACACTGTACTGGGATCGGTCTATCATCACTGACAGGACTATTGTTGCCAATAAGCCTGATATAGTGGTAATAGACCGATTAGAGCGTCGCACAGTGATTGTTGATATAGCGGTCCCTCATGACGAGAACCTCGTGAAAGCCGAGAAAGATAAGCAAATTAAGTATCTTGACTTGGCTCACGAGGTTGTTGACATGTGGGATGTGGATACAGCAATCATTGTGCCGATAGTCGTCTCAGCCAATGGCATAATAGCCAAGAGCCTCGACAAACATCTTAGGAGGCTCTCGTTGGGCAGCTGGATCAAGGGCTTGGTCCAGAAAGCAGTACTTCTGGACACGGCGCGAATTGTTAGGAGGTTTCTCTCTCAAGAGCCCTGACCACCGGTAGCTTGGACCCTGTTCCCGATACCGGTGGGCTACTGTTTTTTATATTTTTAAATGTTTTTTTGTTTTTTTTATAGAAATATTTAAAAATATAAACAATATGTACATAAAATGTAATAAAGGAAATAATAATAATAATAACTTATTACAAATATGTACCACAAACAGTTTTAGAAAATACAACCCACAAACTCTACTATGACCGCGCCATACTGACTGACAAAACCATTCACTACAATAGACCAGATATTACTCTCCAAGACAAAGTTAATAAAGTCACTTACCTTATTGATATTGCAGTCCCTAATACACATAATTTACAAAAAACAATCAGTGAAAAAATAAGTAAATATGCTGAACTCAAAGAAGAAGTAGCCAGAATTTGGAGACAGGAAAAAGTGTATGTTGTGCCCATTGTTATTTCCACCACGGGGGTAGTACCTAATCACCTTCACCATAGCCTAAAACTACTAGATTTAAAAGACTCAGTTTATATTACCCTCCAAAAAGCCGCAATTTTAAACACCTGCAGAATAGTAAGAAAGTTCATGCAAACCGACGAAAATGAAATCTACTCACATAACACATATACATTAACATAAATACACACATACGCTACATTGACTTGGCTTGGCCCGTTAATGTAGCTTAAAACTAGCCTAGAGCTAAGAAAACATCACGTTTGCCCAAAAATAATAATAATAATGTGGCCCGGCTGTCAAACGGCTTGTCAAAAAATTTTCTTGATTTTTTTTGAATAAATATTTAATAAAATAATAGTTCACCAAACCATGTTCCACCAAACAAAATGCGTTAAAAAAAAAACCAAACTAACATAGAAATGCAGAACATGCCATTTTGATGAGAAAAACTCCTACACGAAGAATGAAAATAAGATGTTGACAAGACGCCGGGCACAAATACTACAATCCACACGCCCAACACCTGCGGAATCGTCGCTCAGCTCCGCCTCGCAGCCACCGGGACCTTCTCCAGCCGTGAGTCAAGAGATTCCGGCCGCTGCAGTTGCGTCGAGCTCGAGCGATGAGTACTTCTCGCCGCCGACGACACCACCACCTGCGCGTCGGCGAGAAGAGGCCGCCCTCCGGCCAGCATGAGACTTCGAGGCCCGCCGGCCTCTGATGGGGTCCCCGCTGCCGGTGGAAGTGTGCAGCGCATGCGATGGACTCAATCCATTAATGAGAACGTCATGCGCTCATACTATGGGGCTACAGAGGGGGGAACTAACCTGACTGCGTACCGTGGTCGGATGCTCTCTCTGTTTCAGGTACTTGAACCAGCTGTCAACATTTCGGCCCAACGACTGTCGGATCAGGTGCGGGTCATCCAGCGTAACCGTATGTTGGATGACGCCGTACTTGATAGACTACGCCTCGAATCACGGTGCAGCCGTGTCTCATCTGCTTCGCCACTGGCCGCGGTGCAACTACAACCCAGTATCTCACCGCGACCCGACCACGTCGGTGAAGATGATGATGACGAGGCTATAACCGTGAGTACCCAGTGCAGTGAACGATTGAGGAGTGCTTTGGAGTGTGCATTACGGGAGTATCGCTCCACACCGCCTGAGCTTAGACCTCGTCTGCCTCGTTTACCCATGCATAAGAAAAATAGGGCGCTAGTGTGTGCTCTAGATTCACTGCTGTCAAATTATTTTGACAATAGTGAAGGCCTCACCGATACTCATTCGATCCTATACTGTGCAGCTGTAGCAGCTTGTCGGGTAGCTCATGTCAAGTTTCCAAAGACTGACAGAGTTATTCGACCAGCTGTACCAGCTTGGCAGGGCAGGATCGAACGTCGTATTGCTGAGGCTAGAGCACTCATTGGTAAACTTATCTGCTTCAGGCAGGGCAACACTCGTCCTAGAGTGATGCGCTTTGTGAGGCGGGCGTTTGCGGGGACTGATATCAGTCCTCGGGATTATCTGACCCGCGTCACAGAGCGTATCGACTTCCTGAAGCAGAAAGTCTATGCATGGGCAAATCGAATTCATCGATATAAGCGGCGGGTGGAGCGATACACTCAGAATCGCACATTCCAAAGCAATGAAAGGTGGGTTTATAGGGCCTGGGAGCGACCTAACCAAGGTGTGACTGATACGTGCCTACCGAATGATGACGCCATGTGTTCGTTCTGGCGCAGCATCTGGTTGGTGCCTGTCAGCCACACCGAGGGTGACTGGATGAGTGTGATCAGGCGCACGTGCGATCTTATACCAGAAATGGGGGCAATTACGATCAGCCCCCAAGATGTAACCCGTGCAGTCCGTCCGTTATCCAACTGGAAATCTCCAGGGCCGGACGGGCTGCACAATTTCTGGATAAAATGGTTCCTAAGCTCGCACGCTCGCTTGGCCGCTCAGTTCCAGTCTGCCCTAGACCTAGGATCGCTACCTCAATTCCTAACTACAGGAATAACCCACCTACTCCATAAATCAGGCAGTACTTCGGAACCTAAAAATTATAGACCGATCACGTGCTTACCGACGGTTTATAAAGTTCTTACATCCATTCTGAGAGCTAAAATTAGTAATCACATAGATACAAATTCAATCATGTCTGCTTCTCAGAATGGATGTAGGAACAGGTCCCGCGGTACTAAGGAGCTTCTCCTAATCGATATTGCCATAAACCAACAGGTTCGTCGTTCCCGAAGGAATCTGTCGACATGTTGGATAGATTATAAGAAGGCCTATGACTCGGTTCCACATACATGGCTCATGAAGGTGTTGGAGTTGTACAAAATAAATCCAGTACTCCGCACTTTCCTTGAGTCATGTATGGGGCAATGGAAGACGGTCCTCTGCTATCCAGGATGTCGACAGATCCAGGAAAACAGCGAACCGATTAGGATTGAGCGTGGTATTTTTCAGGGCGACAGTCTGAGCCCACTGTGGTTTTGTCTGGCTCTCAACCCTCTCAGTACACTGCTGGAGGGTTCGGGGCAAGGCTACCAGTTGAGAAGAGGTGGTCAGGTCATATCACACTTGCTTTACATGGACGATTTGAAACTTTTTGCCCCCAGCAACTTGCAACTCATGGAGCTACTGAAGGTAACGGAAACCTTTAGTAGCGCCATCAGGATGGAATTTGGGGTGGACAAATGTGCGGTCATGCATGCAAAGCGAGGAGTGATTATGGAATCCGTGGGAACCCAACTCTCGGATTCCATACACCTAAGATCCCTCGGCTCAACTGAAACCTACAAGTATTTGGGTATGTCAGAGGCACTAGGCATCAATGTTGCTTATGTTAAACAGTCATTGAAGGAACGCTTCTTTGGCCGCCTGAATAAAGTACTGAATAGTCTTCTATCAGGCGGAAACAAGGTGCGTGCCTTCAATGGTTGGGTCATGCCAGTATTGATGTACTCTTTTGGCATACTCAAATGGACTCAGACTGAACTTGACGCCTTGGACAGGCGGGTCCGCACAACGCTGACTGCAAATCGAATGCATCACCCACGTTCATCGGTGATGAGGCTGTATATCTCGCGGAAGTGCGGGGGTCGTGGCTTTTTAAATGCAAAGACCCTGCACAACCGCGAGGTATGCAGCCTTAGGGAATATTTCCTAGAAGCCGACGTGGGTATGCATCGAGATGTGGTAGCGGTGGACAAAGGCCTCACTCCGCTCTCCTTAGGTACCGAGAATTGGCGCAAACCTGTAGTATTAGATACTAATGACCGCAGAGAAGTATGGCAGAGCAAGGAGCTTCACGGACGCTATTACCGGGCCCTTCATGGGTCTGACGTAGATACGTTAGCGTCCGTAGCCTGGCTACGTTTTGGTGACCTCTTCGGGGAAACCGAAGGTTTTGTCTGTGCAATTATGGATGAAGTTATGATGACGAATAACTATCGGAAATATATTGTGAAGGATGGTACGGTAGACATATGTCGGGCATGTCACAAACCGGGAGAATCCATTCGTCACATTATCTCCGGTTGTTCTCGTCTGGCTAACGGAGACTATTTGCATAGACACAACCTTGTAGCTAGGATTATTCACCAGCAACTTGCGCTTAAATACAATCTTGTGGAATCAGAAGTACCATACTATAGGTATGTGCCCGACCCAGTTCTCGATAATGGCAATATTACACTATACTGGGATCGGTCTATCATTACTGACAGGACTATTGTTGCCAATAAGCCTGACATAGTGGTGATAGACCGATTAGAGCGTCGCACAATTATTGTTGATATAGCAGTCCCCCATGACGAGAACCTCGTGAAAGCTGAGATAGATAAAAAAAATAAGTATCTTGACCTGGCGCGCGATGTTGTCGACATGTGGGATGTGGAGACAGCAATCATTGTGCCGATAGTCGTCTCAGCCAATGGCATAATAGCCAAGAGCCTCGACCAACATCTAAGGAGGCTCTCGTTTGGCAGCTGGATCAAGGGCTTGATACAGAAAGCAGTACTCCTGGAAACGGCGCGTATTGTGAGGAGGTTCCTCTCTATGGAGCCCTGACCACCGGTAGCTTGGACCCTGTTCCCGATACCGGTGGGCTACTATTTTTTATATTTTTAAATGTTTTTATTTTTTATATTAATATTTGAAAATGTAATTTATATGTACATAGATTTAATAAATGGAATAATAATAATAATAATATTCCACAACTTTTCACACAACGCCATCTAGTCCCAAACTAAGCAGAGCTTGTGGTATGGGTACTAGACAACTGATAAACATACATATATATTTCTAAATACATACATATTATAGATAAATTACACCCAGACAAAGAACAAATGACCGTGCTCATCACACAAACATTTGTCCTAGGTGGGAATCGAACCCACGACCTTGCGCATAGCAGTCAGGGCCACTGACAACTATACCAACGGGCCTGTCAGAAATGAGATGTCATTCCATCGAACGCACTTTACGCCACTGATGGAGACGATGTTTTTGATGCGATGTTCGCCACTGCTAGGTGACACCTGTAACCCATTGCTGGGTGACAACTGTAAAGCACTTTGCTGGATGTTACTCCCAGTAATCGTTGAGATGACCTTTGCGCTATGAATAAGCTCAGTCCAATTTCACTGTATTGTTCTGTGAAATAATTCATATCTTTTTCGCTGAGTTTGTTACTGTTGTGTAGTGTCCGAGTCGAATAAATGTTTTCTATTCTGTTGTATAACATGAAAGCCAGAAGTTAAGTTATTGCTTTCTGCTCTACTGTTTGTTGAAAACCCAATTCCCCTGTTAGGCCCGTATTAATAGATAGGTCTCAATCGTGATCCCAAGACCGGCATCAGTTGATAAGTTCTCAAGATTGGACCAGCATCTTAATGTCGACGCTAATTAATAAACCGATATCAACAGCATCTCAGATGATACCGAGTATAAGATCACGATCTTTGGATACGTAATTCGACACCCAATGAAATCCTGATCTTAAGATTTACTACGTCACAGTGAACGAACTATTTTATCTTTTGTTTATATTACGCTTAGTAAGTACTTTCTTTGTAGAAGTGTAATGTTCAACTCTGTGTGTGCACGAATACAATTTATTTTTCAGTTTATATCGATTAAATTTTTAGAAAATTTAATCACATGTTTATTAATTCATACGTATAATATTTATACACTATAGAAAAAATTGGCCAAGTGTAACTACGCCAAATAACTTTGTTTTTCATAGTATTTAATTAACCAATTTTCGTTGAAAGTTTTTCTTAAAAAGTTTTAAGATCTACAACATATAGTTTTTTTAGATTTTTCACTCGATTATTATAGAAGTTAGAGGGGGAGGGACACATATTTTACCACTTTGGAAACGTATACTTATCTTTTAAACGGTTGACTTTATGAAAAATTGGCCAAGTGCGAGTCAAACTCGCCCATGAAGGGTTCCATAGTAACTATAATAATATAATATAATATGTACATTTATTTGACGAAAAAAAAACCTTACAAATTTCTTTAACCTAGCTTATTTACATTTTTTACAACTACGCCAAATAACTTTGTTTTTATAGTGTTTGTATGAATTACAAAGTTATATTTGCGGTTTTAGAAAATATGCTGTATCTCAAAAACTGCTGATCCGATCTCGTTCAAACTAATTTTGGTTGAAAGTTTACATTAAGACCTACAGATATATATTTATTTTTCACTCCATTATTATAGAAGTTTTCAGGACGGACGGATGGACGGACGCACGGACGGACGGACGGAATTTTTAGGATTCCGTAGCCGAATGGCAAAAAACGGAACCCTTACAGTTTCGTCATGTCTGTCTGTCTGTCTGCTCGTCCGTCCGTATGTCACAGCCATTTTATTCCGAAACTATTAGGACTATACATGAAACTTGGTAGGTAGATGTATTCTATGAACGGCATTCTGAATTAAAAAAAAAATATTCTAAATAAAGGGGGCCTCCCCATACATGGATCTGTTTTACATAAAGTTAATCGTTTAAAAGATATACGCTTCCAAAGTGGCAAAATATGTGTGTGTGTGTCTCCCCCTCTAACTCCTATATTAACCGAGTAAAAAAAATCTAAAAACCTTTAGATCTTAATATAAACTTTCAACGAAAATTGGTTTAAACGAGATCGGGTCAGCAGTTTTTAAGATATTTACATACAGCATATTTTCCAAAACCGCAAATATAACTTTGTAATTCATACAAACACTATGAAAAACAAAGTTATTTGGCATAGTTACTACGGAACCCTTCATTGGCGAGTCTGACTCGCACTTTGCCAATTTTCTAAAGTTTTGCATAGGTATTTCGAAGGGATTTGGCGCGTCCCTTATATAAACGTTAGGTAATCGAATTTGAAAAGGCCGTAAAATATCATCATAATAGTCTTGTTCATCGTAATAATTGATTTCGGAAATAATATTTTACAAGTTCCCGATCTTAAGTCCCGGATCGACTGGACTCAACTATTATGATCTTGATAAGCATCTTAATACCACTGTTGAAACCCGAGTATTGTTTATTAAACAATACGATCTCAGGTGATGACAGAGTATTAAACCGCATCTTAACTTTTGTTTATTAATATGCCAGGATCTCAAACCAGCTATTAAGATCTTAGTCTTATGCTGATATCGGTTTATTAATACGGGCCTTAGTCACCTGAAAACGAAACACACATTGGTACAGTCACAGAAATAGCCAATATCACAAAAGTGAAAAAACTACATTGTTTTATATTTTCTTCCGTACTTTTAGGGTTCCGTAATCGAATGATAAAAAACGGAAACCTTATAGATTATCCATACCTGTCTGTCTGTCCGTACGTGTGTCACATCCCTTTTATTCTGAAACTGTTAAGACTACACAGTTGAAACTTTGTACGTAGATGTATTCTGTGAACCGCTTTACGATTTTCATACAAAAATTAAGTAATAACGTAAGAGCAACTTAAGTATGGGTTTTTAATCAGTCAAAGTTTGGTTCGCTTCCGCTCCTTTACAAACTTAACACACAAAGTCGATAGTTACCTATTTTAGTAAATGTGATACGAACTACTAGAGCCAAAGTAACTCTTTGGTGTACTGAGTCGTAAATTAAAGCTAAGTCAACTGAAATATAAATAAATAATATTACCTATACTGTACTGATACTTAAATACTCGTATTTACGAAGCCTAACTTTTACTTATGAAAATGTTTCAAACTAAATAAAAGAGACTGCAATTTATATTACACTAGCAGTTGCTCGCGACTTCGTTCGCGTGGGAAGTTTTTCCCGTGTAAATCCCGATCCCGTGGGAATTTCGCAAAATCCTTTCTTAGCGGATGCCTACGTCATAACATCTACCTGCATGCCAAATTTCAGCCCGATCCGTCCAGTGGTTTGGGCTGTGCGTTGGTAGATCACTATGTCAGACAGTCAGTCAACTTTGAGTTATATATATTTAGACTTAATTTAATTATAATGATTAATAAATCAGCCTATTAAATTAAATTAGGTAATTAGGCCTCCTCTCTATGAGAGGGAATGGGCCGTAGTCCACCACGCGGTTCCAGTGCGGATTGGTGAATGTCGCGGGTCTTAAATCCAACCTTAAGTCATGTCTTAAAAGAAACCGTCACGTCCTAACATTTTCTTCGGTCTTACGATGTTTTCTGTCACCAGTTTGA
Source organism: Tholera decimalis (assembly GCA_943138885.2). Classification (NCBI taxonomy): domain Eukaryota; kingdom Metazoa; phylum Arthropoda; class Insecta; order Lepidoptera; family Noctuidae; genus Tholera; species Tholera decimalis. Next base: position 11,351,378 of record OW964576.2, read on the forward strand.
GCACTAGTAATGATATAAATTACATAAAGTAATTTTCCTGACTTGGTTTGTATCCACGAGCTGCACAACTCACAAGTCCGGGCCGTAGCCACTAGGCCACCTCTACTCATTCAATTCGAAAAACAATTTATGCGAGAAATATTAATTCGAAGTTATACCATCCGTAAGCTAGTGACGTGACAAATTTAATTACAAATCGATTAGTTGTCTAGTGATGGGAAATCTATATTTTTAATTGCTATGAAATGTAATAAATTCGATTGAAATTTGAATAAGTGTTGTGCCCAAATTGATTGCGTTGATATACGTTCCCGGTAGGATTACTGAGGGCGTGTGACAAACATTGTAAATTCATACGTCATAGTCGATAGCCTAACCTAGCGGTTCAGATTACACAATTCAGATTATTAGTGACGGGACTGATGTCGATAGTTTTTATTTCTTTTCATAAAGAAAATTTTTAGAAGCCAACGTACTGCATGGTATAGTTCATAATTACTTCGATTCCATTGACCTCACAAGTAAGTTATGTTATGTGGTCCCCCGCACTGTGAATAAGCGTAGAGTCCGTGCAGGTATATTGTTCGCAGTAAATACCTGTCGGACTAATTCAGGACTGCGTTGCCCTATTCGTCGTATGGTGGAATCTTATAATAGCAACTTCATTGATATTGATATTTTTGTATGTTCCAAATCGAAATTTAAGTCCAATGTTTTTAAAATCTTATCCAATGCTAATAAGAAATAGTGTAAGTCCTTTATTATTATTAACTTAATACGAGTATATGTCAACCGTTTTAATTATTTATATTAATGAATTGTATGAATTTGTAATTGTGTTATAATGATGATATATTATAATGATGTGATGTCAAGTCATTTAGCATAATTTCAATTCTTGTGATAATAACGAATAATCCTAAATTTTAATTTTTTTTTAATTAGTTCTTTTTTTAACGTGTATTTCATTTTAAATAATTAATTAATTGTATTGTATTTACTTCATAATCTATGTTTTTTGTTTGTTTCTTTTTTACTTCAATTTATCTACATATCTGAGTAATGCTAAATCTAGTGGCACTTTTTACCTTATCCTAATATTGTTAACATGCGGATAATGTAGTGGGCTGCAATATTGTTAATACTTCATATGTATATTATTGTTATTTGTAGACGTTATATATTGTAGCTGTTTATTGTACCATAATAAATAAATAAAAAAAAGAGATCTAGCAATGTGGGTAGAATTCACATTAGATCAATCTTTTTAACCCCAGCTTGTTTCTGGAGTGGGTTCACGGTAATAGTGTAAGTTGATGATTTTTTTTAATAGACCGTTTAAAAAAATAGATTTTTTAAAACGGTCTATAAAACTCAGTTATAATAATAGTCAGTAATTTTATTTCAACATCTCATAGCGGTATTTTTAAGATATTTTATCTGTGTGTGTATCTTGTTTGCAACATAAAATCCCTACTAATGATTTGCAACATTAGTAGGGATTTATGTGCAAACGTAACTCTGTCTACCTGTCTGTTACACTTTCACGTCTAAACTATTTAACAGATGTTTATAAAATTTGGTACCGAGATAAGAGGAAAAAATCCATGTATAACCTATATTAACATGGATATTTTTTCGCTAATTAAAAGCTTTACTCGCGAGCAAAGACGAGAGCAGAAGCTAGTTTAAGTTTATACTATGAATTGATAGATAAACATATGTTTGGTTGCTTTCACCTCAATCACCGAAAAAAAAAAACTTTTTAGACAAACGAAGTTGCGGGCAGAATCTAAGTTAACATGATTTTTGCTATTTTGACCTACTTAGGTCTGTCTGTCTACACAAATCGTTATTAAATTCATGTAAGGCAAAACAAATATGTAATTCCAAATAAATAATAACGAACGAGTTTCATAGAAAACTTTTACAAGTCAAATATACGTTTGTAAAGTAATTAAGTGAATAACTTTTTTATTGTTTCAAGCGAAGTGTGTCAAAATACTGAAAATTCCTCCCCAACTTTGAGAATTATTATTTTGTTTCACTCCAAGCAAATATGGAAGTTTTAATATAGGAATGTTTATCTTTAAACATATTTTGAGGTTGTTTTTGTTAAAGCGTTGTTATCCTTTCGGGATTTAATATGTTGAAAGTAATAGGAACGGGCTGGAACTTTTAGAAATACAAGTTTTCTTTTGACATTCAAAGTATTTATTATATCGGTTATTTTATAGCAACAAAAAATGTTTTTTTTCTTCCGACAATAGAATAAACTTAAATAGAAAAATGTACATCTCTTTTGCGTTATGTCAGGGACTGACATTTGCCACTACGACTCCATATATATAATGCAGAACACCTTAACGTCAATGGCGTTGTTTATGTAAAGTTGTCCGGCACCAAGTGACTACGACTACTACTAATAATAATATATTTCTTTTTTATAGATTAGATTTAGTAAAACGCCACATTTTAATTCCTTAATTCAGCCATGATGATGTTCCATTTTGTAAATTAAATCATCAAATTGAAAAAAAAAAACGCGCTCACAATTTATTCAACCCTTAAAGCCTGTCTGATTACTACATAACGTCAAATATCAATCAGTCATTATCGCGCCTTCTAATTTTATCGATAAGAGCCCAACACTACGTTGTCCATTATAATAGGCGTTTTGTTTACAATGCCAACTGAAGGGGAATCCGGACCCCAACTCAATAACACAATGTCTGAAATCAAACCGCATTACCTCCACAAGATGTACTTTAACCCCATCAAAACAAAGTTGATTTTCCTTTGAATCAGCATGGAATAAACTTGGAGTGATGTTTAATGCAAATGGGAATAAGTGACATTATGTATCAATGTAAAAGGAACTGTATTACAAGAGTGTTAAAGTTGTTCTTGGAATGTAGTTTGCGGTGTAGATAAATGGGTTAGGTCGTGGCGCTGTCGCCAGAAGAAATCGATAATACAAAATTGCGTTTCCGTCACCTATTCCCTGCAGTAAGTTGTGTTTTTAGTGCGATACGATGTTTTGTAGCGACATATTGCTCTAATGGAGGTTTTGCTTACGAGCACACGTGATTTGACTTATCCTTTATACACTAGATTAGTAGGACAATTCACAATGTAATCCTGGATGATTTAGATTTGCTTGTATATAGGATTTATTGAAAAGGTTGAAAGCCTAGAATGAGACTGATAACTAATTGGTTAAGGTTTCGGCTGACTAGAAGTCATTTTTTATCATAAAAAAACTATTCTGTAAAGTTTCCTGCTCACGTCACTCAAGTGAGCGCACAGAATTCGAAAATGAACTCATTTGTTTATAACTGACTTGAAAAAAAGAGGAGGTTCTCAGTTCGTCTTGAACTTTTTTTTATGTATGTTAACATCATAACTCGAAAACGGCTGGACCGATTTGGAAAATTCTTTTTTTTTTTTTGAAAGGGTTTTCTATATCTTTCTAGTCTATCTAGTCTATCTATCACGTTAGGATCCGATGATGAAATCATGGAGAAATCGACGGATCTCTTCAAATATTGTAGGCACACCTATAGCGTTTTGGGTATTTCTTATAGTACCTTGTGCAGTTGCTCTCGAAAAACACCATTTAGGGAAGTGGAACTGATGATGACCAGAGATGGCCACCAAAACTAATCAATAATAAGTATTTCTTGGATTGCTATTCGATTACTTGAATATGGATGTTAAGTACTTTATGCTGGTCGCAGTGCATACGGTGAAGTACCAGGAGAACTCAAAAATTAACGGCTGTGCATCGAAAAAAGCAATATTTTGTAAAAGGTGATAAATAGTTCACATTTTGGCTTTTGTAACTAGATAAATTACAAACCGACCCACTAAAAACCGTGACAAAAAAAAACTTAGCAAAAAATAAAACCGACTTCAATATCAAAACACTACAAAGCCAAATATTACTGAACCCTGTATGTCTCGTTGTGTATCCGCGATGATTAAATTTAAAAAAAAAACTTTTATTTCGGTAGTCGGTGTCGGTATTTTCGGCGACACCGTCTTAGTTTTTTTTTAAATTTAATCGTCGCGAATACACAATGAGACAGCGTTCGAAATTGGGAGACATGTTCAGAGTTAATCATAAGAGGACCTAGATATCGGCTTATAATCTCGACCTACCGAAAAATAAACAGATTAGAGATTCTGCAGTCAGGTGATACTGGCATTTCTTTAATTTTGAATAGCATTATTTTCAGTAGTTATAACACTTAAGTAGGTATCTGGCATAGCAACCAATCCTTAATTTGCATATTAAATCGAATACAAACAACACTAGTTTACAAAGCTTTTATCCTAAGAAATTTATAATCGTTTTCTAAAGGTTTCTAAGTGTGCTGAATTGAATTATAATGTTACAAAAATTCCAACACATCAGGCTTCCTAGATAATATCTTAGCTCAAAGTGAGAGCGTGGTCTCTAGTGTTACTATAAATTAGCTCCCTAATAATTCGCACGTTTAACGTAGGTACAAATGTACAGACGCCAGCACATGAAGCTACCCGAAACTGTCAAATTTCCCCAATCAACCTTGAACCTAATTTCTTCAACAATAAAGTTGAAAATCTATTAAAGAAATTTGACAGATTGTTGTACCTTGATGTGCTGGCGTCCGGTACATCTTTGACAGTCATTACTAGGGAAGTCAGAAGCTAGAAAATCTGGCACTAGCCTTGTCAAAGGGTATCGTATTACCCAGCTACTGGGTTGTGGGGGTCAGATAGGCAGTCGCTTAGCTGTATTTGGTTAGACTGGAAGTCAACCCCAAAATAGTTCGGAAAGCAGATGATGGTGATAGGGCTGCCATCACCAAATTTCCCGGCCCCAGACAAAGACTTATAAACCCCGGACATTTGAGTGAAATCACAGTTTTTCCCCGGACACCGTAGAAAAATAAATTTTTGAACTTGAAACTAAAAACAACGATGTTTAATTATGGTTTTTATTTACTGATAAAGTGATCACATTGTAGAGCTTTAGAACTTTTTTAATAACAGTCTCTTGTTTTTCATTTAATCAGCGTTACATAAACGATGAGATGAAATACCATAGGAAAATAATAATAGAGATCGTGCGTTTTGGTACCCGTAAGACGAATGTGTGTCCGGGTTTTACCTGGACGCTTATTGGGAAAATCCCCCGGACGCCCCCGGACGCTCTCCAAACTAGGACAAATCCGGGAAAAACCGGACGGATGGCAACCCTAGATGGTGACTAATAAATTACAAAAAGGTTCTTAAAATTTGTATGTAAGGGGTATTCTCTGGAACTAGTTCTATAAATGTTTAATAAGGTGCATATATGTGAGATATAGGGCCTATAGCACTCACATAAAGTATATTGCTTAAAGTAAAGGCTATTTTTGGAAATCCTAGTTGATAATAATTTTAGTAATAGTTTTTAAGTGGGGGTATCTGGGAAAGACAGATAACAGTAAACATAATTTCAGAATAACCTTTCAGTACACTTTGTGCCCAAACCTGCCCATAATCTCAACCGTAAAGAAAGCAACTGGCATTTTGAATAACCATGTAGGTACAGGTTTGTAGGTTTTAAGTTGAACAGCTGTGGCACATTGCACGGACTTGCAAGGTATGTCCACTGACCGTCTGCCGGTAGTCTGAACAATACACGCCGAAACAATGGGGTCATTAACCGCAGTCGCCATGTTGTTTTTTTGTGAAATTAAAACAACTTTTATTCTGTAGGTCGAGTAGAGTACTTTAGGGGTAGAAGGCTTTTTTAATATTGGATGTTTTTACTGTACAGAGCTTCGTATTTTTAAAGGTGAGCTGTAATGAATTCCTTATCTAGATACTGCTTGCGAAATATCTTTTCTATTATTATTTCTCATAATACAATATTACCTACAGAACAATCGTTCATAACATTTTTACTAAGGAAAGCAAAAAAATAGCAATCGTGTATTAATTTTTCCATAAATTTCTTACGTTATAAACGAAGGTTATGAATATTAAACTGGGGGCCCGATTATTTTATCTTACACAGGGGGTCAAAAACGGGCAAAAATCTTCTTACATAACAAATTGGGGGATCTTTACCCTTCCGCTACTTCTTCTTCGGTTAAAAATAGCCTGTTTCATCTTAGAAATCGCTCACCATCAAGTGAGATGGTGATGATGGATTTATTCCAAGTAGTTAACTATACGTTAAGCCATTTCTTTGTCTGATTGCCATTAAAAAAAAAACAAAACAAATGGCAATGCGCCATCGTTACATGGTGGACATCCCACCCATACGCACTAAACGTGTCGAGAGTGTTTTCATTGTGCGTGCAGCTAAGGACTGGAATTCCTTGTCCGAGTCTGTGTTGCCTGATAGCTATCACCTGGCTTTTAAAGTGAAAAGTGAATAGGTTATTTCTAGGTAAACGTGCTACATCTACTATCACAACTTCACTCTACGAGCGACCTCAAAAGAAGGCTGTTGTTCCTTGGTTTAAGGCCGGCCGCAGACGTTCGGTTTCCGAATTAGGTTTCCTGATCAGGAATACAGATTCGGAAACCAAAATGTTTAACAAGGTGAACGATTCCGAACGGAAAAATGAAGAATAATGTGCGCCTTGTTGAATATTTTGTATGTAAGCAGAGCATTCAGGTTTCCGAATCTGAATTCCTGATCTGGAAACCTAATACGGAAACCGAACTTTTGCGGCCGACCTAAAGGCTGACAGGACATATGTGGCAGGGAACACAGAATCCGGCAGAGGGTTCCACACCTTGGCTGCGCGCGCAATAAATGTAGAGGAGAAGCGTTTAGTATGACAAGACGGTATATCAATCAAGTGTGGATGGTACCCTGCAGTACATCTACCTACTATAATGGCCTAGTGGGCGCAAGCGTGACTGATGAGCAAGAGGTCTTGGGTTCGATTCCCAGGTTGGGTAAAAGTTTCTCAGTAGTCCGGAGATGGAAGTTGGTGGTGTGAGAATCCCCGTGCTTTGGAAAACACGTTAAGCCGATGGTCCTGCGCCTGATCTCTCCTATCGTGTCGGATTGCCGTCCCATCGAACAATGAGAGTAAAGGTACAGCGAGTGCACTTGTACTTGTGCAATATAATATCTCCTCCGTAGATGGAGCCAATCAATTATGAGATTGACCGCCAAAGTCGAAATCGGTTAGGACTACTTTTTTTTTTGACTTACCTTTAGTAGTCCATTATGTCATTCTATACAGTCGAACTGTAGACAATCTGTCTGTTTGCCAACGTATCACATAAAACCTCAAACAACATTTTAATGGAAACGCAGCCTCTGGGCCGCACTACTCTGTGCGGTAGTTAAATCGAGTTTGAAATTGGCGCGGCTGCCCTAAACCCAACTTTGTATTGAAACAAGCTTTTTACGTTCTATCTGCATGTACGGACAAACTGATATGTGTGTATGTATGTTTGCGTTTTTGCGGTCCGTTTTCATATTTTTTACTGTAGAGTTCTTCGTCATAGCGAAAGCCTTATCACAACAAAATGTTTGTGGAGCTCGTGGCTAAATGTTAACAGTCGTGGTTTGATCTAGGTTCTAGGCAGCCTCAGAACACGAAGAGCATATTGAAAGGAAACCACTCGATTGATTCTCAGATATTTTTATTTGGCATCACATTAGCAGAAATTAAATAATTTAGATTATCTGTATCTCATGCCTCTTAAGAACAGACTAATTCATTGGTATCGTTACAGACACTACTTTTTACAAACTTTAGAGTAATTACACATTTGTACATACCTTAGTTAAATAATAGGTACAATACTACTCTGATCCGTCTCTTCGGGTCTCGTTGCAATACTGTGCCTGCTCTGGTGCCACGTCCTCCGTCTGACAATCGTATGTCATGGTGGGGGGAGGGTAGCACCAGCGCAGCCAACATTAGAATTATGAATGAGGGAAGTGACGTGTTAGCTTATTTCTTAATAATTAAGATATGATATTAAAATTATCTTTAACATTATAAAATAAGATCAATTTATAAATAGGCATAAATATCCAAACATAACATGTTTGAATATTTAATTATTTTTAATTTAAAATAGGTTCGCGTTTGACCACCATCTCACCTGGTGGTAAGTGATGATGTGGTTGAAGATGGAGCACGCTTACCTAAAAGTAACCTATTCACTCTTGACTTAAAGACTCCCAGGTTATAGCTATCGGGAAACACAGACTCCGGCAGGGAATTCCACTCCTTAGCCGTACGCACAAAGAAGGTATTCCCAAAACGTTTTGTGCGTATGGGTGGGATGTCCACCATGTAACGATGGCGCTTCGCCGTTTGTCTCGTAGTCCGATGATGGAACGGGCTTGGTGGAATTAGATTGTGTAATTCCATCGCACACTCCCCGAAATGTAACCGATAGAAAACCGATAGACTTGCAACTCGTCGTCGATGTTCAAGGCTCTGGAGCTTTGACTCGACCAGTTCATCGTTGCCAATGAGTCTCTTGGCCCGCTTCTCGATAGACTCAAGCGCGTCCAGTTCGTATTTAGCAGATCCATCCCAAAGATGAGAGCAGTACTCCATCTCCATACACAACCGAACCTGGGCTTGATATAGATTGAGCAACTGTTCGGGTGTGAAGTACCGTCTCACCTTTGCTAGGATTCGCAACTTTTTTGATGCTAGTTGAGCCTTAGCCTCAATAAACGGGCCAAAATTGAGGGTAGAAGTTAGTGTTACCCCCAGAAGCTCGATATGGTCGGTTATCGGCACGGTTACACCTCGGAAAGTAGGAGCCGGTTCGAATTGGCTCCTTTTTGCGGAGAAGAGACACGCCTGGGTCTTAGCTGCATTAAACTTGAGCAGGTTGGCATCGCCCCATTCGGAGACAGCCTTCAAGGTCAAGTTCAAGCGCCCGACCATGTCCTCACGGAGAGACTGGATCTGTGACCCACCAGCTCGCGCGCTGGTCACATATCTCTCAGAAACTGTGCTGTCGTCTGCATACCCAAAGGTACCAGGCATTAGCAGATCGTTAATGTGCAGCAAGAATAAAGTTGCTGAGAGAACAGACCACTGAGGGACCCCCCGGCATTAATTGCCAATTGGCCAGACGAGCAGCCATCAATGACCACTCGAATGGACCGATCCCTCAGGAAGTCTTCAATCCAAACGCAAAGTTGAGTGGGTAAACCGAAAGAAGGAAGCTTAGCAATAAGGCTATCGTGCCAGACCCTGTCAAAAGCCTTGGAGATGTCAAGGGAAACAGCAAGTGCTTCCCCTTGCTTCTCAATGGCCTCACTCCAGATATGAATGGCATGAATATTTATTACTTAGTTCCAAACAATATGTTGGAACACGGATGGGATTTAGTCAGTAAAAGTGACACACCCTCCCGCTTCACCCAGCTCGGGAGGCAGTCATTGAATGATTTCGCTTGCTTAAAAAAACCCTTGGGCCCCTATGCAGATGCACCTTACTTGTACAGCTTTGACAGTCGTTACGGGTAGTTAGAAGTAAGAAAATACGACTCCAGCCTTGTCAAAGGTGACTATGTATCGGTCCATATAGAACTCTACAACTCAGCTAACTAACTAATATTTAACTAAGCTAGTTAACTAATATTTTTTGCCAGGCTTGATTTCCGTACGTCATACATATTTATAAGGCAACCACTGAAAACCAGCGCCGTGCTATGGGCATGCCCATGGTATAGCATTATGCTGAGTGGGAGCCTTGTTGCCACGACCATGACGTGCATTTGCCTTGTTTTTTGTTGTTTCCTTTTTCTTCGTAAATTGTCAATATCTAAGTCTTTGTCCTTAATTACTAACATAATTATAAGTACCAATTACTAACTCTAGTCTAAGGAACTAAATAAGTTTTTAATATTGTTAGCATGTCGTTTGTCTGTTGGCAATAAATACTTTTTCTTTCTTTTCTTTTCTTTTTTCTTTTCAGCTGTATCCAGTGAGACTGGAAACCAACCCTCACGTAGTTAATAATAAGCACATACTCAGAGAAAATAGCAAAATATACAGATTAATCCATAGAACTCAAAACGCAATGGAACATTACTCATACCAAAACCATCCCCATCATATTGTCCAGTACTGGAGTAATACCAAAAACCCTTCACAATAGTTTAAATTCATTAAATATACTGCAAAAGCAGTCATTTTAAATACATGCCGGATAACTCGAAAATTCCTAAACACCTAAATTTTAAATATAGGTATACGCACTTGGCTTCGGCCCGTGCCTGCAATCCCCACTTAAATGGGAGAAATGCAAAGCATAAAGAGAAATAATAATAATATAATAATATTCCACAACTTTCACACAACGCCATCTAGTCCCAAACTAAGCAGAGCTTGTGCTATGAGTACAGGCAACTGATAAACATACATAATATATATCTCTAAATACATACGTATTATAGATAAATTACACCCAGACAAAGAACAAATGATCGTGCTCATCACACACATTTGTCCTCGGTGGCAATCGAACCCACGACCTTACGCATAGCAGTCAGGGCCATTTACCACTAGACCTAAGCAAATGATGACGAGTTTTATACCTACAACCAATTTTGAAAATAGCTTTCCGACTTCAAGCCAAAGAGCTCGACATTTAAACCAACCGCACAATAAAAGTTAGGCTAATCGACTTCCTTTGCAAACTTAAACTATATTTTTCTAAATTAATTTCCGACATTGTACCGTTAATTACATTTTAATTGATCACGCGACTGTGCAGATTGTGGGGAATCACTTATTATGCTGTAAACTAAAACTTATTAGCTTGTAAGTTTATAATGTTAATTTTTACTAGAATTGCAAGGCTATCGTTTTCATCTTTCTGACTTGGGAGAAAAGATTTTGCCGTTCAACTATACAAATGTTATGAATGCGAATATTTGTTTGTTTGTCCTTTTCACGTCAGAACGGAATAACATTTCGACGTAATTTTAAACATGGATTGAAGGGTTTTTTTCCGAGTGGGTAAATGACTTCTCCCGCTCGGGGTGGAGCGGAAGGGAGTGTCAGACTTCTACTGACTAAAAACCCACCCTGCTCCTTCAGTTCCCCTTGCGTTCCGGGGCTGCGGTATCTCGCTAGAACATTCCCGCAACCCCGTATATACTTGAAGGACTGGAGAGTGACATAAGCTTTCTTATCATTAGAACTTAAAACGAGAAAATTACCATGTTTATAAAACAATAACTACTTTCATGAAGACGAGTTTCCAAGGCTGACACCAAAGCGATAAAAATTCTGTAAGTAGGTACTTGGAGAAAGCCAAGTCAAGCAAACAAAGCCGCGGCAGAATCTAGTAAAATTTAGTGTGGTTTTGTTATGTTATGCTTCTACGGTACTGCTATCGTCCAAATCTAGTAAGTTTTATGTTACGCTTGCAATATGAAATCGACAGCATATGCGACCGATCACACAGTTATATTACGTAAAATTACGCTGCTGGCTTTGCGCCAAATTTATCAGTCCTCAGGCTTTCACTAGCATGTCATTCTTTTAACAAACGCGATTGTCGTAATTAAATAAATATTTTTAAACGTTATATAAAATCGCTTTCCAGTCGATGGGCAGACTTCTCTAAGCAAAACAACTAATGCAAATAAAATTTGTGTGTTAACATTTTTTTTTTGTAAATCATATAAGTGCTCCTTTCAGGCATACCTATTATGACTGTATTAGGAGATTCCGCTCTTCCATAAATTAGACACTACATTATTTACAAGAATATTCTAATGAGATACCGCTGCCCTGGAACCCGGAAAAGAAGAAATTTTCGTACGAAACTCAAGTGGCTTCCTATACGTCTTCGCCGGAACTCACACATCTTGTCTCTACTCTACAGTATTCTGTTCAATCCTAAAACCCCCTCTTATCTTAAAGAACGTTTCAAGTTCCTCCATGACACACATGCCAAATTTCTGAGGTCATCGGAAAACTTGAGGCTAGAGGTACCGAGTAATTCCACCAATTTCTTTGGTAAGTCGTTCGCAGCTTAAGCAGTACGACTGTGGAATACTCTTCCCGTGTCAGTAAGACAAGCACAAACCCTTCCTTCTTTCAAAAACATGGTAAAAGATCTCTATCTTTCTCTTTAATTTGTTACTATTTTTTATATATCACAGCTTTGTTTTTTTTTATGTATATATATGTGTATGTGTATTGAGTATGTAGGTTTTTTATTATAGTACACCATGGATTACCCGCGTATCTATTTTGTCCTGCTGTGTCAAATCCATCCAAAGGTTGTTTGATCGGTCTTAGCGATAAGACCGCCCATCGTAACACCCTTTGTAGTTTTTAAGTCCTCATCTGTTATGGTGTACAATAAAGAGTATATCTATCTATCTAATACACACACTAATAAACATTTAATTTATACCTAACTAGCTTCTGCTCGCGGCTTTCCTCGCGTGAAAAATTTGTCTGTGTAAAATGTAGTTTTATATTGATAGAAGAAATTTCAAAATCAGTTCAGTGGATCCAGATATATTCCCTACAAACTTACAAACTTTACCTTTATACTTTTATAGTATAGATTTCTGTTAGTGCTGTTAGAGCTTAAACTTCTCCAAAAAAAAACGCTTATTCACTCGCCAAAACTCTTTGATTACACTCCCATTCCCGCCCACGTGTACAAGTACCTAACATACCACTAAACAAAACAGCACACGCATGAAACCTATGAAATAGTATGAAACAATCAAAACTTGGCTCCTCACGGCTAACTTCCTTCATTATGCCATACAACTCATGGACTGACCGTGCGTCGTGTGGCGATCGGCATCTACACTAATATTATACAGAGGGCAGTTTTGATTGTTTGTTTGTAATGTATAAACACAACGATAATAGCCGCACGGGTCGATCTTCTAAGTTAAGCAGCGCTTACTAAGGTCGTTACGAAGATGGGTGACCAACTTGGAATAGAAGCATCAATAGCCTAATGGCTATGTGGCGGTTGTTCTGAAACTATTGCCGTGAACCCACTCCTGACACAAGAATATTTAGCTTAGTTGGACGGATTAACAAGATTGGTATTAATGAGAATTCTACCCACATTGCTAGTTCTCTTTACAAAAAAAAAAAACGAGATTTCTCCGTGCCTCGGAAAAACACGTTAAGCCGTTAGTCCCGTCTGTAATTTGTACATCTTTGACGGTCATTACGGGTGTAGCGACATCTATCTTGCAACATACAAACTAAGCGAAAGAAATCCTGAATCGCGCAAGCAAAGTTTACCGCACAACTGGCCTGCATACAAATCACCCGATCACAAACATCTGACAACCTGTCTGGTCGGAGGATCCTCCCTTTTCAATGGGAATGCGGGACTTTACACCCTGTCATATCCCCAAATGGGTAAGCCACCAGAAAATCTGACACCAGTCTTATCAGGGGGTGCCTTGTTACCCAGCTACTGGGTTATAGAAGTCAGATACGCATTCGCTCATTGTAAAACACTATTTCTCAGCTGCATGCTGTTAGACCGGGAGCCAACCCCATAAAACAGATGATCATGTAGCGGGTAAACTACTAGACTGATTTCAAAAATTCTTTTACCAATATCCTCCTCTTCCTTAAGACGTTCTCCCAGCGCTGAGAATAGACTTATCCTAGTCTTCAGTTTGATTGATATCGGCATCCTTAATTCTTGGGACTCTTGATCTAGTCCCAGACGATATTCTGCGTCTGGGACTAGATACCTTTTGCAAGAAAGAAAGAAAAGCATTTGGCATCAGTACATCAGGTACAAAAATACATAAAATTAACACTGCTGCGACAAAAAGGTCTATTTCAACATTAATGCCATACAGATAATACTAAGGCTGATCTTCTGATGAACCTTTTGGTTGGTCGTTTTCCATCTACATTGCTGGTTATTATAAGTTTATTTAGATTTTGTGTACCTTGTGCTGTAGTAATATTCTGTTCATTAATATAAAGCTACACTATCAGTAAGTAACAGCTTTATTAATTTCGCAGAAAAAAAAACCTTACGCTATCGAAGCCGCGTGCAGAATCTAGTCTTACATAATTAGAATTTGTTCAACTCACGTGACTTTATTTTAGCCCAACCTTTGTCGGCCTCGTTCTCATTGGTAAGACACGGGTTCGCTAGCCGTGACGGGAAATGGGTTCAAATTGTAATCCAACACGCGGACACAGTTTATTCGAGGACTTTTGTTTCTGGACTGAAAGAGAAGAGGACAATTTTACTTCAATACTTACTTAACCATACTTATAATATTATAAATGCGAAAGTGTGACTTTGTATCATTCTTACACGTCAAGACGGAGCGACGCGACGGATCGTTGAGATTTTTAGTGTGGATATAGTTGAAACGCTTACATAAGCGCTTATTTCGCGGAAACAATATAATTAAGCGAGTGATACCGGGTGCTGAAGCAAGTAATAGTTTTTGTATTTGGCTCTTCAATAATGAAAACTCTATTACATACATCTTTACCCCATCACGTAGAGAAGAGCACTGCATGCACTATATTATACGCATAAACTGCTAAATAAAAATTAATTAATTATAGTTATGCGTTAACAAATTAGTCTGTTTGTCCTTGTTACTTTAGTTACTACTAAAGTACTTGTTTTTATTTTCGCTGATATGAATATGAAATTGTGTATTTTGTTCTGCTTTCACGTCAAAACGGAGCATCACATCAATGTGATTTTTGTTATAGAGATAATTCAAGGGCAAGAAAGAGACAGACCTGGTTTATTTAAAATCTTCATCTCTTTCTTATGTAGTGGTAAATAATTTCCACTCATGTATTTAATTAGCAGCCTTATATTTCACAGTTATAAATGTGAAAAACAACTTTGCCACCGTCAATTAAACTAATGACATGTTTGTTATTCTTCTACAGGTAAGCATCTTGTCGCTCCAGTTTTTACAAGACCACCTACCCTGCCTACCCACGTGAAAGTAATCGGCTTATGAACTGGTAATGAGAAGTTTTTGTATTCAAATATCTGCGAAGAAAACGTCTTGTAGTTGCTTGCGGTTCAATCTTATGTCTAATTAATATTTTTTAGATATCTACGACTTTACATTAAATTTGTATGTTACGCCTACGCCGTTTGTGCTATTTTTATATAAAATATGTTACATGAGACCATTTTCTAAGTACTCTAAATATTTTTAATGATATGTATCTTCTAAAATTTGGCAAAATAAGACTGCAAATAATTATTATCACCCGATTTGCCAATAAAAATAGAAGACTTCCATTTGTTTTATAATGTGTGCAATAAAAATTGTATTGTGCAATAAAGAAGACTCATTTACTCGACATATTTTATCGTTAGTGACTCCCCCAAAATTCCAGGCTGCGACCGTACCTGAATAGGCGTAAGACGAACAGATCGCGTTAGAAACACCACAGTGCGCTTCTTTACTCAGGTAGCTGGTGTTGGAGGAGTTCAAAACCGCTACACTGAAGTGGGAGTGGACAGGCCACGATTCACAAATACACCCGGAGAGGTGGGCAAAGATCGTCACCCATTGGACGCCTGAAGAAGGACAACGCCGTCGTAGTCAACCACGGCGCAGGTGGGGGGACGATCTGATCATGTTCGCGGGGAAAACATGATCGACAATCAAACAGGACAGAGAGATTGAGAAGAAAAAAGGGGAAGCCTTTGTCCAGCAGTGGGACACATTACCTATAGGCTATAAAAAATAAACGATTCAAGAAATTTAATCAATGTGAATACGTATACATATTGGTATTAATTTTAACGTTGCATAAATGCAACGTTTCTTATTCCTCCGCTGTTCTTTACAGATTATTTAACAAAATAAATCAATAAAGTTTTAGTTTTTTTAAACTTACCTACTTCTGGTCCCTAACAGTACCTATCAATAGAACTTAAAATGGGAGGATCGATTTCAACTGTCGAAGGCCTGGAATCCGTTAGTTCAATTGTGTAAAACCGAATAAAGTTCGCGAGTGGACTCGGTGAGCTTTGTGTATCAGGTATAGAATCGAGTTTTACTAACAGTAGGAGCGGTGTCGATCACAAAAAACGAACGAGGAAGAGGGTAGACCGATTCGTCTGCTCAGAAACATCCAGCCGCAAAAACATCAGATCATCCGCCGTGATCATGGCGCTTGCAACAGTGCTGAAATATCGGATATTCGAAACAATAAATACACATGGTAAAATGCCGCTTAAAGTTCTCATAATACAGTAGGTATTGCTGTATACCTGCTTGCTCAAATCTCCATGTCAGGTTATGGGTAATTCAGTAAGGTTACTTCTCCGTTCGTGTTTCTGTTGTAGTCATACACGCTACTGATGTCGATAAAGATCTCGGTTCAGACCCGGGCTTGGGTATAGTGTTAACGTATTATTCTTTCTGTAATTTCTCCTCAAGATCTGCCTCTATGTTGCTCGGAAATGTTGGAACTAATCGTAATAAAAAAAAAAAAAAAAAAAAAATTATAGTATAATACAGATTACTCTGTAATCTAAGTAAAACGTCAGCAACAAAACTGATACGAAACTACCTTAGAATCAATAAGTTCAAGATTCTAACATGACTGTAAAACCCTTTTGTGGAATAAAGAATGATTAATTTCTGGAATGTAGAAAACTCTTATCTGAGCACCACTGCCTTATTCTTCACAGAATACGAATATTTCGATAAGTTCTTATTCTTTGAAGTATTTATGAAGTAAACTTAGATTATTTTGAATTTCCAGATTGATATTGTATCACCTCAAAATGGTACCATTTCAAATGCCCCACAATACATGAATTTTCTTCGAACCATTGACGCCGCGCAGTCGTATTTATAACGGCAGTTACAACGCGAAGCCGAATCTGGAGAATTGTAGTAACCTCTATGAAAGTAAATATGATTGCGAAAAGCACATCTTAAGTCCGATATCCTTAAGGGGGCATCCTCTGAATAATTAATGAGGACGACCTACTGAAAATCAAGAAACACTCGTTCGTACAAAGAAATGGATTTTGTCTGGCCGACATGAACGCACTGTCTGCCAAATAAAATTACCTTAGAAATGATTTGGTACAGCGGCTGTCAACATTTCATGTCCTATCTTAATAATTATACTTTTTCATCCCATCTATTCGAAAAGGACGACTTGGTTCGCCTTTAAGTGCACCCAAAGGTGGTGTTTTCTATAAGAAACTTTTAGCGGGCAGTAATGAGTTTTTAATCATCTTTATAAGTGCGCCGCAATTATATTTGCCGCGCACTTTTTGAATTTGGAACATCTTAGTTTTCAGCGCCAAAGAAATCGAACGCAAATATTGTTTGAATAAAGACCGGCTGGTACAACGGCCCATAGTGGCCCCGCCGCGCCGGCTGAATAAAAAAAAAAGAATACAATTTAAAAACGCGCGAACTACAGACCGCGTTTTCGTCAATTTTCCAGGATTGTTAGAAATTCATAGTTTTGTTTTGAAAAATGAGTTCTTCAAGTGACAGTGCATAAAATATGAGGCACCTTTTATGTTCTCATAGTGGGTGATGAAAAGTAGAGTGTATCACTCAGGCGCAAAATATTTTGTTGGCTTGGGCGACGTACATTGAATCCCTCGCTACGTTCAGGATTCTACTAAAGAATCCTTCGCTACGCTCGGGATTCTACTCTAGAATCCCTCACTTCGCTCTGGATTCAAAAAAGCGCCCTCGCCGTATAAATATTATTTTGCTCCCTTATAACAATCTACTATTCTTATTTAGTGTTTATATCTAAAGTTTATAAATTAAATTTCGTTTTCTTTATTTCATAGGAGTCTGTCACACGGTCCTTGGACAGCTTTTATCATTAATTTACAGAGATAATAAAAGCAACGAAAGATCCACTATTCATGCACTTATTGTAAACTAGCAGTCGCGCTGGGTTTCGTTCCCGTGGCCTAAATCACGATAAAATCATAACCTTCTTCTTTTGCAGTCGGATAGAAGTACCTTGTAACCTTCCTCAAGCACCAAGCTACTTCGATACTAAATTTTATCCAATTCCACCCAGTACTTTCGAAGATAAGCGCGTTCAAACAAACAAACTTTCCACTTCATAATATCATATAAAACATGTTATGAATTGTAAAGTTTAGCGCAGTAAATCGCTTATGTAGGTAGCAAGTTTACTATTAAATTATTATGTTTGCCTTAAAGATTATACACATCTTAGTACCTCATCAAGGAGTACGAGTATTTAGTCTACAGTTAAATAAAGTTCGTTTTCAATAGGGGTCAAGATTTAAATTTGAGAAACACAGCCATTTAGGTGCTGGGGGCGACAGGGCGCGTGGATGAAATAGGGGAGCAGAGCGGGGCAGGGGTGGGGTGTAAATTATGAATTTGTGAATAATTCACACGAACCATCAAAATACGAATGTTCAAAGATGACACGAAAAGCCTGGAACGTACCGGGCGAGTTTTGTTGCTATTATTATATTTTTCTTCCACTGTGGATATTTTTAACTGTAGATGTACTTATTCTAAATAAAGAAATATGTAGACCAGTGGTAGCCTAGTGGTTATGAACACGACTTACGGGCTTAGGTTGTGGGTTCTCATCATCACCATTGCCCGCGAAACGGTGAAGTGAAACGTCGAGAGGAAACCGAATACTTGACATGTGATAGCCACCACTATTTTATAATATTCGCTTGGATGATATGCTCTCCAAATGCTAGCTGCTGTGCCCTACGGTTTCACACACGTGAATTTGAGGAAAAACCAAAATTCATTAAAATCGGTTAAGAGGTTTAGATTTCTCATACAAACTGTCATCCTCTATTTCAACCCTTTACGGGTTGATTTTTGAGAAAAATGTAGCCTGTGTTTCATCCGGAGTCTTCAACTAGTTATATTCATTTTAAATTTCATCCCATTCGGTACTGTGTTTTAGAAAGCGTAATAGACAGACAGGCAGTCGCGTTTACAATAAATACTACTATTGATGTGTTATTTATTACTTTTCAGTCAACCGATCAACCAACCACTTAGTATCTATCAGGGCTTATGGTGTTATTAAATATAACAAATACCTACAACCCATTTTCTACTGAGACTCCCATAAATAACACTAACACAGCGATTTACAAAATCAAACCATTTCAGCCGACTCACAAACATATAACTATGACGTAAGCATACAAAAAGTCATTTCAAGGGTAAAATATATCGTAAAAACGTGTAATGAAATAACTACATTCTAACCCAAAAAAAGGTACACAACAATCAATCATACATTTGTGGCGACCACTGGACCTTTTATTGTGGCACCGAGTGTACAACAATAGTTTAAAAGTGCCTTTATGTGTAATGTCGAAAGGGCAGTACAAGGAATTGAGAAAGTCACTTTATCGTGACGTGCAAGGTGATTTTTTTGTTAGACTATACTGTCTCGCTGAGGAGCTCGTGGCTAAATAAAAACAGCCGTAAATATCGATCTTCGAGGTTAAGCAACACATGGCGAGGTTGGTATTTGGATGGGTGACCGTCTTAACATGGTCTGGCCACGTAGTATCGTGCGTGTAACCCAGCTATAGCTGTCGCCAAATAACTTGGCAAGAGTCGTTCAATGCGCAGAAGTCGATTTTTAGGTGTCAGCGGTTGTCAGCGGGACGCGGGGTATGACATAGCGCCGCTCCGAGCGCGCGATTGGTGCGTCAGTAGTTCTCGTTCAATTTGCTCCCGAATACACTTGCGTACACGAAAGTTGTGTCCTTTGTTTTTGTTACAAGTTGTTGTTTTAAATTTAGTTTTTGTTATGTTGATTACAATGCCAGAACCAAATACCGTTTTACGCAGACTATTAAAACGTCAGAAAGAACAGTTAGACTCTATAGTTAAGGAAGGTTGAAATTCCGAATTCGTCACTGTCTTTAGGACACCGGGAAAAAAGAAGAATAAAAGGGGTAGCAGTTTTATTAACTAATTGTGACGAAGAGAACATATTATTTTTAATGTTTTTTTAAATACATTTTTTTACACTATTAAATGTATTTATGTATTCTATTTGTTTTATTTATAATACCGAATTAACGAATGAATTTCCCTTCTTTCTTTAACATTCTTCTGAACAGATATGATTAAAAATAAATGATGGCATAATGGCAATAACAGCAAGCAGTAAAAGTGACCACTTTTTTCTTCCACTAAGTGCACGATGCGCGAACTTACCCCCACTATGCCAAAACCTTGCTAAGTTATTTGGCGACAGGTATTAGGGTTGTGGAGTTTCGATAGGCAGTCATTCCATGTATTACACCAATACTCAGCTGCATCTGGTTAGACAGCCGTAAAGATGTCTAATGAACAGATGTCTGGCCAAGTAGTATCGTGCGTGTAACCCAGCTACTGGGTTGTGGAGACTGGAAGTCGACACCTACAAAGTTGGGAAAAGGCTAAGGAGATTATGATAACTGTCTCACTACTGGGCCGCTCCAGTATTTTTTTCATGTCAGTCTTGTTTGCAGTCTCCGGCCGATCCGTCAGAAATGAGTCAAGATCGTCACACCAGCACTTTTAAGGCCTTGGGTTTTCGCAGGGAATATCGTCAAATGAGTCCTCCCGAACTCATAAGCAATTTATTTACTGCCGGGGATGCGGGAATGTTCTTACGAGACTTATGACCTTTCAGTCTACGAATCGGCTACCGCCAGATTTCGCCACCAACTGTCAGAAACTGACATACAACTGAATGACATTTAGAAGGTAAACAAAACCACAACTTGATTACGATATAATGGCTCTAGTTTATTTTGAAAGCTGGTTTATTAGGATTTTGAAAAGCGATTCAACGTCCGAAAGTGTTACCAAAGAGTTCAGTGACGAAGTACAGATGAAGGGATGTTCCCTTTCTATAAATCGCAAGCCAAAGTCCATTGTACAAACTACAGGGAACTGTTCACTTGGAAACCTTATAATTTACAACGCAGGTAAGCTAGGATAAAAAAAAACAACTTAACAAAAGCAAGAGTGAAGAGGCGTCTTCTGGGCTCTCTCGTTCCATCGTAGACCTCATCTATCACTTACCATCAGGCGACATCAAGGTCAAGAGTGGGCTCATCCTGAATAAAATCTATACTAATATTATAAAGCGGAAAAGTTTGTTTGTTTGTTTGTTTGTTTGTTTGCTTGAACGCGCTAATCTTCGAAAGTACTGGGTGGATTTGGATGCAATTTGGTATGGAAGTAGCTTGAAGCTTGAGGAAGGTTATAGGCTACTTTTTACCCGACTGCAAAAAAGGAGAGTTATGTTTTTACCGTGATAGAATCCACGGGAGCGAAGCCCCCCACCGGGGACCCGGGCAACGTAAGGGCAGATGTTGGAACAGGGTGAGTTTTTAGTCAGAAGCGATGATTTTCCCACCCGAAAAAATTAACGCTCGCATTTTAACATAATTTTGAAACTTGATAGGTTCTTCAGACAAAATTGTAATGCTGTACACAAATAATATTTATAAAAATCACGTGTAATCAAAAACCATCAAAACTAAATGTAACTTAGGTACTTATTTGAAACCATTCTCAAAAAGACGGTTAGAAATTCGGATACGTCTGTTTATTGTAAAGCACCGTGTCATATCGAAATACAAAACCTCTTCAATCTTCAGTGAAAAGTGCCATTAAAATCGGTTGAGCCAGATATGAACTCAAACCAACAAAAAGACACGACGGACAAAAATTTATTTAGTATAATGTAAATAACTATACCTAAGTACTTGAGAAAACACAGTTATTTTGTTATCACAGAATAACATTTCTCGGCTTTCCTCTACTATAAAATATAATGATTCCAGTGTGATTGCGTTGCTCCAGACCTTACCAGATATATCTGTTGCAGTGTCCAAAGTGCCCATATAGGTGCACCTTTAAACGCTACTGAGGCTGCGACTAGCGTGGCTACCTCCTGGCCCCAACGTACTATTTAAACTATTACTACCATCAAATCGAAGAAGAAGAGAGAAAATTATACCTTCCACCTGAATCACTCTGTCTATTGCTGAAAACTGCATTAAAATCCGATGCGGAGTTTAAATGATCTAAGCGTACAGACAAAAGGAGCGACTTTGTTTAAGATATAGAAACTCGACCACAAATACGCGGATTTCCGACTTTAACATAATAATATTTTTCACAAGTATTTCTAACACGCAATAAATATAGGACAAGTAATAACATAAATGTTTAATCGCATAGTGGTCGATGTCCTATCATTAATCACGCGGGGGCTGGCAGAGAGCTGGGGTCCAATAATTTGATGCGGCGACATATTGTCGCTGGACACGGCTCCGGAACGGGGTTCCGTGGGGAGTGCAGGAAAACGGTAGAGTGTTTGCTGAAGGCGATCAAGTTAGATTTTTTTACACAACTGTTTGAATCACAGAAATCTTAATTATCAAGATTTCTGTGGTTTGAATACATAAGTTGTTGTAAGATAGATAGATATACTTTTTATTATATACACCATAACTGAAAACAAGTGATACAATGGACGGTTTTATCGCTAAGCGTGATCTTTTACAGACAACCTTTAAAAAATAAATGCAATTAGCAGTTGTTATTTCTGTCAACAACCGTTGACAGGACAGGCATTTATTTTTTTTAAACCTTTATTACAAAATAACGGTTTTGTTTTGTTAGTGCACAAGCGCTAAAGTTCGCAGAGCCTGACTTCACGCTCGCCTAGTTAGAACGGGCGTACTGTACAACGATTTATAAGTTGTAATAGATATTAAATCTAAAATATTGAAAAGAACCCATTCTCGAATATAAAGGACTCCATACTAGCCCAGCATCCTGATCTATAAACATACAGCATCCCCACTTACGTTGATGCGTGAGACATGCCATTACACCCCAGCATCCCCAAGGACACAGAGGTACAAGGAACCCTCGCATAAG
Source organism: Tholera decimalis (assembly GCA_943138885.2). Classification (NCBI taxonomy): domain Eukaryota; kingdom Metazoa; phylum Arthropoda; class Insecta; order Lepidoptera; family Noctuidae; genus Tholera; species Tholera decimalis. The sequence goes on from OW964576.2 coordinate 11,374,325, forward strand.
AAAAATTACTACCTTTTTAAATAGTCGAGAGACACGACACGTTTCTTTATGAGGAAGACCTAAAATTTAAGTGTATTTTTTTATTTCTTTCTTTCTTTTGTTGGAGGAATTCTTGTTATGTATTATTACCTAAGTGTTTCGCGTCCAATACGAGTACTCTGCACGTGTATCTGTGTTCTTTTGGATATCAAAGTTGGAAGCTTAATCCTCCATTTTAGTGTCGTTTTGCAGTTCCCCGCAAAGGAAACACATTAATTATCTGCTTAGCCTTTTTCCAATATATAGATATATTAATATATCTATATATTGGAAAAAGGCTTAAATATATTTTATAATATATTTTCCATATGTCGGGGTTGCATTCCAGTCAAACCGATACCCCTTGGCAAGACTGGACTTGGTGAGACTCTTTGGCCTTTGCCCAGAAGTAGGACAGGGCTGGCTTATAAAAAAATGTTGTACGTAAGTTTCCTTAACAATAGTTTTACATTTCCATTTATTTATCTGTCGTATGATATTTTGTTGCTACATACAGGTCTACTACAAGTTAGCGCTCACAATTCTAAAACCACTTCTCTTTTGTTTCGGTTTTTATCTTTTGTTTAACATCTTGGCAATACTTTCATTGTGCGTACAGCTATGGCAAGGAATTCCCTGCCGGAGTTTGTGTTTCCTGATAGCTGTAACCTGGGGCTCTTTAAGTCAAGAGTAAATAAGTTACTTCTAGGAGTTCTAGGCAAGCGTTATTTATCTTCGACCACATAATCACTTACCTACAGGTGAGATGGTGGTCCAAAGCAAGCCTGCACGTCCCAAAGGTCCCAGCACCAATAAAAAAGTAAACCATTTAGAGTTTTCAACTAGATGCCGTTTAAATTTCGAATTGATTTTTAGAAGGCAAACGAAACGAGAAACGGTAATGTGACAGCTGTGCCACAGATTTTTTCCAGACTATTTTCTAATGTAATTCCGTCATCGCATTTTGTCACGTAGCGCCTATATACGGGAGCCTCATGCGCGTTGTCCTCAAGCGTCGCAGAAAAAAAGCCTAACAATAAAATCACATACATCATTCCTGTACTTATTAACTTCTTTAGCTACGGCACTTACAATAGGACTTACATCAGTTGGTAATCGAACCGGGGAACCCTTGCCGTCGAAAATTACATGAAAGCCAAACGGCTCAATCAATTATACGGCTAACTATTGTGACTTAGCATTTTTGACCCCTTCCCGCTAGGTATTAGAAAATGTTGTTATTTTGTTTGGTACTCGCACTTCGTTGTTGAAACGCAGCGTTTTAGACGCTGATATCTGCAAACAATTTGACTCCCTTCTACCTTTTTTACACGAAACAGGAATCATGACAAGATAAACCGCTTCATTCTAAGTACTTTATTGCCTATTAAAAACACATTCAAAACATTATGTTCGTTTTCTCCTCGCATTATTGAATCATACATAGAAGAATAAAGACGTGTATGAATCACAACAAATGAATCGATTTAAATTACGAAAAAAATAAAACATTCAAAACTAAAAAGTTTGGATAAAATTTCTCGAAAAAGAGTTGATGAAGCTTGTAATAGCTGTATTGCTGTAATCTCTTCAGTTATGTGCAGTTTTTCGGGTACGCTTAGACTAGCAGCTGAAATAAACAGCGGCGTTTCCCCAACTTAGTGCGATCGTGAGCCAGTTAGCGACATATGGCAACGTTGTGACCGGCCGTCCCCACAGTTTGCTGTTTGCAAGTCATCTAATTGATTGACTATTTCTATGTTTAGTGGTTGCTGTGCTTAGATTTGATGTTATCATGAAAATATTCGATATATAGGCGTTCTGTATCGGATGATTGACTGATTCGGATGTACCGACTCGTCGGGTAAGCCGACTCTCATAACGTATTTAGACGGCAAGAGACACTGACTAGTTGGCACCTAAACATCTACAGATGATCTGGAAAGAAAATAAAAAACTTTTTACCAAAAAATTAAACCGACTCCCAAAAAACACTGCAAAGTGAAAAATAACTTTAATTTCGGTAGTCGGTGTCTTTAGTTTTGTATTTTCGTTTTTGGCACCGACTTCCGAAATTAAAGTTATTTTTCACTTTGCAGTGTTTTTTGGGAGTCGGTTTAATTTTTTGGTAAAAAGTTTTTATTTCACTCTTTTTAGTTGGTCTATTTTTAATTTACCTAGTTACAAGAGCCTAATTATCAACTACTTATAACCTTTTACAAAATATTGCTTTTCCCAATGCTGGGCCGTTAATTGTTGAGGAGTTCTCCTGGTACTTCACCATCAGCTCTTCATCACCATATGCATTGTGACGAGCATAAAGTGCGTAACATCCATATTCAAGTAATCGAATCGCAATCCACTCAATACTTATTATTAAGTAGTTTCGGCGGCCATCTGTGGTCTTCATCATCAGTTCCACTTCCTCAAATGGTACTTTTTGAGAGCAACTGCACAAGTTACTATAATAAATACCCAAAACGACATAGGTGTGCCTATAATATTTGAAGAGTTCCCTCGATTTCTCCAGGATCCCATCATCAGATCCTGACGTTTATGAAAATGGGACCAATATCGAAGTATACCCTTTCAATCAAAAAAAGAATTTTCCAAATCGGTTCAGCCGTCTTCGAGTAATCGATGATCATACATTAAAAAAAAAAAAATATATATATACGCGTCGAATTGATAACCTCCTCTTTTGGTCGTCGGTTGATAATAAATGAATTTATCTTTGTGCTGGCATGCATGAAATAATGTTATTTATTTTTCAATACACTTCCTCCAAAACTGGCTCTCATCGCACTACGATTAGGTTCCCTGACTGCTATGCGCAAGGTCGTGGGTTCGATTCCCACCTAGGACAAATGTTTGTGTGATGAGCACGGTCATTTGTTCTTTGTCTGGGTGTAATTTATCTATAATGTAATTTATCTATAATATGTATGTATTTAGAAATATATATGTATGTTTATCAGTTGTCTAGTATCCATACCACAAGCTCTGCTTAGTTTGGGACTAGATGGCGTTGTGTGAAAAGTTGTGGAATATTATATTATATTATTATATTCATTCCAGATTTTGCCACAGATAACATTAAACTTCTATTCAATTCCCTATATTTGGCGGTGTTGGTTTTTTTTTTGTTTTCACAACAAAGAGGCGCATGTTTTTAAGGCCTTATATTTAATGAAAATTAATATTGTGTTTATGAACAAAATATCAGAAATAAACATTATTATTTATAAAATTATTTTGCTTTTATAAACAAATTAACATTTATTTGTGTTCTAAATAAAAAAATATATATTTTATTTTAATATCCTGCTGTTTTGCGGCTTCATACCTTTGCTTCTCCTTTAACCCGCGAAGGTAAAGCGCGAGGAAAATTAAATATTTTAATGACAAAAATACTTTTCGTTCTATTACTTTATTTTTTCGGAAGTTTATTGAAAAACGTCATTTGATACACGTGGACATTTGTTACTGCAGTACTCGGCTCCGTAACCCCTTCGCCTTGCGGCTTGGGCGTGACTCCGCCTCGGCCGCAATAACAAACTTTCTGTGTTTCCTATCTGACTACCCTGAGATCTCGTCTATTTTGAAGTCCATACAATCCGCACTGATCAAATCATATGAGAAACACGTAGTAAACCTACATGGTTTGGTCTGTCAGACCCGTCCAACAGTGCAAGCATTTGTTATCGCGTAGGTCAAGTGATCTTTAAGGATCTCGAATGATTTGACGAACAATAACCAAACCTACCTACCCTACCCAAATGTCCTTTACATTTGGGTTGGCCGTATAAAGCATTCACTGGCAGACAGAGCTTGCATGTTACCGTGAGGAATATACGCTCTAATTTACTCAGCACACTCTAATGTATTTTTTTTATATTGATAATAGGCTCGCGTTCAACCAACATCTCACCTGATGGTGAGTGATGATGTGGTCGAAGATGAAGCACGCTTACCTAGAAGTAAACTTATTCGCTCTTGACTTAAAGACCCTCAGGTTATAGCGATCGACCCCGCCAGGAATTTCCTTTGCCGTACGTACAATGAAAGTATTCCCGAAACTTTTTGTGCTTATGGCTGGGATGTCCTAGTGGACAGCCTCGTGTAACGATGGCGCATCGCCGTTTGTCTTGTAGTTCGATGATGAAACGGGCTTGGCAGAATTAGATTTTGTAATTCCATTGCACACTCCCCAAAATGTAACCGATAGATTTGCAACTCGTCAAGGCTCTTTTATATACATACTAGTTTCTGCCCAAAATTTCGTTCGCGTGGGAGAATTTTCCTGCATCAATCCCGCTCCCGTGGAAATATCTGGTAGAAATATATCTTATATGTTGCCTTATAAAGTTTTCTATCTTCCAGTGAAAGTCCCATTAAACTCGTTTCATCGGTTCCAGATATTACCCAGACAATAAGAAAGACAAACAGACAATCCTTTTTTAAAAGTTTGTGTTTTATGTATCGTGAAAATAACTATAAGCTCTTAAGAAAACAGTTATTTCGAAATCACAGACAGACAATTCAATTTTATAATTTTATTTATATGTATGTGGGTACGCATATGTATAGTAGATATACATGTATAGATTTCTCTAAAATCGTACTCTAGTAATGAACAGCTATAATTATAATATGCGCCGACAGATCAAAAGACTAGGCGTTTTGCGGTGAAACTCGTAAATCACAGCTTCCGCTAAACGTCCGCCCTACGAGTTGCGCCGATATAAATCTTTAGGCTGTTTGTTAGTAAATCCTTTGCTTCGTCGCGGAGAGATATGGTCGAAGAGAGGTTCGTGATGGAATAAGTTGTTCAACATTATTTGTGTTACACATACACCCATACTTACTAGAATTAAGCTACTTTATTTATTCATTTTTGTTCACATTTAAGTTAGCTTACTTTTCTTTTAATATTTGAACAATTGTGATTAGATCGACAGAGTCAATACAAAAAAGACAAAACTCTATGGCCGTTGTACCTATGTTTAACAAATAAACGATTGTGATTCTGTATGGGATCGTTAGACCTTACTGCCCACACGATAAGAAGAAGATTCTGCCGTCCACTGTCTCATAAAAAAAAAATAGGTATACCCTAGATTAAAAGGCAGCGGACGTAAATTGTCAACAGAAGTACACCACCTTTTACTATAATTATAGTTAATAAGGATTGTATATTTCATCATAGTTCGTAGTTTAAGATTTCTACTTTCCGTTTTTGGATCAATAAACTATTATTCATTTCTTCTATTTGTTATGTTTTTTGGTTGAGGTAGCACATACACAAATAAAAAAATATAGCTAGCAATGTGGACAGAATTCACATTACTAGCATTCTTGTTAACCCCTCCAACTAAGCTAAATATGTTTGTGTCTGGAGTGGGTTCACGACAATACCTCGATCATACCTGATGGTAAGCGATAAATGAGATCTACGATGGAACGAGCAAGCCCAGAAGATGCCTATTCACTCCTGCTTTAAAGGCTAACAGAAATTGTAATAAAGCTAACATTTTTAATGGCTACCGTTCAAACAGCTATTGCATGTCTTGTGACAATTATGTACCTTCGTTATATGCGTCAATTTATTATTGATTATGCAAATGCATCGTGTAATTTTATGCATTTTGAAAATTAAATCCTTTTCAATTAAAAACATTTTTTAACAATTACACACCCTTGCCTCTTTCCGGAAAGGTGGTGGAATATTACCTTAATTATTAATAACGTAAATAATAATGACAAATTGGTATTTATTGGAATGCCAAGTCTACCTTATAAATTACGACTGTAGCCATATCAAGACTGCACAAAAGGTAATTCCTTTTTATATCCTCAGCAATTAAACTTTAAAGAGCGTGAATATGAAACACTTAGAACAGTATAATTTATTCTCGACATCAAAAGCATTATGTCGTAGTGCAACTCATAAATCTGACTTTATACCAAACGTCCGGTTCCGTCGCTAAAATGGCGCAGTTCGCTGTTTTTGACGTTTTAACGCTAGTGACGTGACAGGAGTAAGTTATGGGTATTGTCTGCATTGGCCGGGTGTTTTAATTACTAGTAGTTCTACCAGGGTTTATGGGTTAGACGCGACCGATTCAATTTAGGGCTGTTTCTAGATTAATTGGAAGCCACAAGCTGGTCTGTAAAATAGCTAGAAACCTAACCATAGCTATGTTATGTTTGCGTCAGTTCAACGAGCTGACACAATTTGTAACACATAAAAGTTTACAACAAAAGTAATGTAAAACTAAACTGATAATTAAAAGAAAATTAAATCCGTTTTCATCAACCAATCTCATTCATTCACACCACATTTAATTACTTACATGTTGGTTATTTCTTTCCAAAAACTGGAGAAAATTTTCACATCCACACCGTTTATTAATTAAAAGTAATTTGCTTTGAAGTCCCAATAAATGATATATCCTGAATGACTTTGAAGTTTTGATTGAACGAAACGAATGCGTTCGGTTCGGTCTCAACAGATGCTAATAACGCAGAGTCATCGTGGTTATTCGTTTTTATTTTTTGTTTGACCGCGAATAAAATGTTGTTGAGTTATGGTGGTCGTGATTTTGCATTTATTGTGGGTTATGTTTTTGTTCTTTTTTTATTGTGCTGTTTAGCTAATCAGATTCGCGTGAAAATAATTACACTCATTGAAAGTTCAAACTTATTGGAGAGTATATTATTAATCTGAAAGTTGTTAATTACTGTGAAATAATCTTCTTTGCAGCGTTGTTTCATGGACTGGTGTTATGCTTCTTTCATCCAGTAATACAGGTTTTTATGGAAACTGTTTTTGAGCACCAGTTGCTCACAAAGTCAAACCGTTAGTTATGTTTACTTTGATAGGTTTAAGTTACTTTGTGGAAGAAAAATCTTTGTAGAAGAAAAATTTGTGGAAATAAAATCTTATATAATTATCACCAGGTCATTAGACCACCCTGAAGACCTCCCAACTAAGCGTATTTCGTAGGCACGTGGTCGCAACTTCAGAATCTTTGGGACGTCCATCGATTTTTGCTGAAGTTTGTCACATGCAGTTTATTTCAAGGGCAGTAAAGTAATTTTTTTTATACCCATAACATTTTCATACAACAACATTTATACAATGATTATTTAATTACAGATCCTTATGTCAAAATGCTTGCAATCGGTTACTCATTATCATCATATTGATAGATTACACAAGATATTAAATTTATCACATAGTTAAATAATAATCCCATGATTATTATTTGTGAAATACGCAAGATTATAATATTAAAAATTTTAAGTTATGCATTATCGATATGCATAAGTTGATTATGCATTATTAAAATATAAAAATGGCTGAACATATCCAGATAAAATATGGCAGATTATAGTCTGAAATAGCATTATTTTTATGTCGGTAATAGTATGATTTCCGTGGTATAGATTTATCGAAATTTCCACGCCAACGGTTTCAATTTTTCTGTTATAAAAATTTTTTCGCTGACACAAACATATATTTCACGTACAACTTCTCGGAAACCTATCTAATATATGATATAGGCGCAACGTGACCCATAAATAAAATTCTCATAAATAATAATATATCAAACGGTTATAAAATGCACTTCGCGTAACGTCATGTTACGGTGGAACTCGTAAACCGGGGCGAACGCGAATACGTCCAGTTGTAAATTATAATATATGCCTGAAAGGTTTTTATGTTTTGTAGGGACACCATTTGAAGATTGGCAGGATGTTATTGCTTGGAAGATTCGTACAGGTGCTTTTTTAAATATGTATATAGTTAGTACGTATGTTATAGGATCAGTGGTTATTGACCCACATTATTAGCTGCTGAAGAATAGGTTTCTCTAGGTACTTACATATAACAAAACAGATTTTTCTTTTTGTGATAGACACAACACCTTCAGCTATTTATGTATCTATCACAAACACAAATAAGAATTATTTATATATGTATATTATATTCTGTCTGTTTGTTTCTAATTACATATTTTTGGAATTAATAGACGTATTTTCATGTAGTTTTTTGACAACAGAATATAGACTTATCGTTGCAAATCGTATATTGACAAAAAGTACCATAATATGTACTAAGTATTAGGGGCTTCGCTCCCGTGGATTCTATCATGATAAAAACATAACTCTCCTGTTTTGCAGTCGCGTAAAAAGTAGCCTATAACCTTCCCCAAGTTTCAAGCTACTTCCATACCAAATTGCATCCAAATCCACCCAGTACTTTCGAAGATTAGCGCGTTCAAGCAAACAAACAAACAAACAAACTTTTCAGCTTTATAATATTAGTATAGATATAGATTCAACACGGACTTGGCCAAAGCTAGGAAGATAAGGCCGTTATAAAGCGTAATCTATCGTGATCTTAAACTGTTAAGAATAACAGTCTAAGATCATGATTAGATTGAGCTAATGGGATACCAAAACGTCTCAACTACAGAATTTTTAATTGCCGTGTAAGGTTCTCTAACTACTCTAGTTTCTTCTTAAATTAATAACGTTCTTAAAAAACATAATACAACAGTGTTCGTAATCACCCTATATCGTTACTACTACTGGGACTCGGCCCTACTCCTACTCAAAAGAGTAGGAATGGACTGTAATCTACCACACTAACTCAGTACGAGTTGTTAGATAGATAGATATACTCTTTATACACCATAACAGAGTCACATCATTCTGCTCCGACGCTCGCCCGCGACAGTCGTGCCGCTCCGCGCTCTCGATCGTTCCGTGCCTGAGTCATCGCTCCGTTCGTCACGCCCGCCGTGACGTCACTCGTAGTCGCCGACTACGACGCCTGGTCCGGATCCGCCTTTTTCGAGGCGGTGAAGGATATCGTGTTTCTCTAACAGAGATTGTCAAAACAATTTGGTTTGGCCCCTTCAGGGTAAAACCACAGTTTCGTGGTCCTTGGTTGGAAACCTCACGGTGTCAACAATACCAAGGGGGTGCTGACCCGACGCACCCGCTGATCCCCTTCAGGGTGAAGCAGTCAATTGGAGTCGAGTGCTAGGTTTTGGCCTTGGGGGATCTCCTAGTCAAACCTAGTTACTGAGTTCTCTTCACAGCATACACACCTAGTGTCGGTTGGGTGTATCTACCCCTTCGCACTAGACCCAATAGGGCCCGGTACGCACATTAAGATTGGCGACCGGATTACAAGCTTAGGGCACACCATTAGGCACACACCTCCCTGCTATCCCCGCAGGGAGCGAACTCACCTCCGGGTCATTCCCGCCCGGAGGGTTAGGCAAATAGGGCCCCTCAGGCCACATCAGACGGCAACACAGCTACCGAGTTTGTCTGGGTTTCTCTTCTCGGTAGCGAAGTGTTAGGAGAAACTCCGGGGCAGGGCTCTTTGGGGACCGTCTGCTCGGGGAGCTCACGTTTGACGTGTCTCCTCGAGGCGCTTATGTTAGGGTTAGGAGATTAGGATGCCCAACATTGTCGCCTCCAATATGGAGGACAGGATAGAGGATCTCATGACCAAAGTAGAGTCCCTAACGGTTCGGTTAAATCTAACAACCGATATATTAGGAAAGATCCTATATAAAAACCCCGCCCTACAAAGGGAGTATAAAGATGAGATAGAAAAAATACCCCCCGCGGTGTTTCCCACCCCACAGCCAGATTTAGGTCCCACCCCCGCGCCCAACGCAGATAGGTCCCCCTCCCCCCCAGACGTCGAAATGGACTCTGAGGAGGAGGAACAAGAAAAAGAGGGCAAAAAAGGCGAGCGCTCGGAGCGCGCAGAGAGCATACACTCTGAGCGCTCGGAGCGAGCGGAGTCCGAGCACTCCTCCGACCAAACCTCTTCCTCCGACGAGTTTATCCTCGTCGAGGGAAAGAGGAAGAAGAGGTCGCAGGCCTCGTCCTCCACTCAGGCCCCTAAGGCCAAGAAACTCTCCCCTCCCGAGCCAGCACGCTTAGTGCAGAGCCAGCCCTCCTCTTCCTCGGCCACTAGGCCCAGCCCTACCCAAACCCCAGTCGTCAGCGCCTCAGTGCGCAAGACCATCCCTCCCCCACCCATCTTCATCCATGACAAGGGGGCTTGGACAAACGTGTCCAAAGCGTGTGGCGAGCAACGCATCGCCTACACGAATGCCCGCGCCGTTCAGAACGGCATAAAAGTAGGGTTAGCGACAGCTAACGACCACCGCGCGCTTTCGAAGCTACTCAAGGCTCGAAATATCCCCCACCACACTTATACGCTCCATGAGAGCAAGCCCGTTCGGGTGGTCCTCTGCCGGATCCCCAGTGAGATCCCCACCACCGAGATCGTCTGCGACTTAGAGTCACAGAACATCCCGGTGATTGAGGTGCACCGTATGCACGGCAGAGGTGGCAGGGCGTCTAACAACGTCCTCGTCATCTGCCACCCCGTCTCCGAAGGTCCCCACCCCATCTTTGCGCTGAAGACTGTATGCAGTCTTTCAGGAATTCTCATTGAGAAGCCACACAAAAGTGGCACGGTAGGCCAATGCCACCGTTGCCAGTTATACGGCCACGCGCAACGGAATTGCTTCGGCAAACCCCGGTGCGTAAAGTGCCTGGGCGATCACGGCACCGCGGAGTGCAGTCGCCCAAAAGATAGGTCCCAGTGCCCAGACCCGCCCAGCTGCGTGCTGTGCGGGCAATCCGGCCACCCCGCCAACTACCGAGGCTGTCCGAAAGCCCCGAAAACCTCCGCCCCTAAACTGGCAACGCGCGCTAGCGCACGCCAGGGACGAGAGTGTCCTACACTCTCGTCTGAGCTCCCCCAGACCCTCAGTCCCCAGCGTCCAACTCCTTGGACGGCGGCGAATCACGCCCAAAACTTCCCGGCACTAAGGCCGAAAGTCCCAGGGCTGATGGATCAACCCATCATGCCCCCCGCTCCGGTCGTTGTGGCTTCTCAGCCTCCTCCTCCCCAGTCACCCCCTCGCTCAGATGAGCCGGAACTCGATCCGTTCCTCATCCTAGCGAATACATTTAAATTCTTCAAGTCCCCCCGCGCCATCCAAATGGCAAAGGAGGTCGTGGCCTGCAAAAGCATTGAATCCCTGATTCAGGTATACTATCAGTATCCTGATGTAAAAAGCCATTTTGACAACCTTTTTAAACAGCCATAATGTATAACACGGCTAGTAAGAGATTAAAGCCCCGATCCCTAAAGCTAGGTTACTTCAATGCCAATGGCATCACCAATCAACGGGACGAGATCGCGACTTTCCTTCGCGATCATAGTCTCGACATCCTTCTGGTCCAAGAGACCTTCCTCAAACCCCACCTTAGGGATCCCAAGGTAGCCAACTACCGGCTAGTTAGGAACGATAGGACTAGATGCCACAGAGGTGGCACTCTAATATATTATAGGAACTCCCTGCACTGCATCCCTATGGATCCGCCGCCCCTTGCCCACTTAGAGGTATCCGTTTGCCGGCTAGGCATGACGGGCCATCCCTCTATCACAATAGTATCCGCGTATCTCCCACCGCACAGCGACGTAGATTCAAATTCTTCGATAAACGCCTCACTACGAAGCGACCTTACAGCCCTTCTTGACATGAGTGACTCCGTCCTTATAGCGGGGGATCTCAATGCCAAACATCCCGCATGGTGTAGTCGTATTACCAACCCCCGTGGGAAGGTACTATACGACCTTTGCACACCTCTCCACATAGATATCATAGGTCCTATGCGGCCTACTCATTATCCGTTCGAGCCATCCCACTTGCCCGACGTACTCGACATTGCCCTCCTGAAGAATGTGAACTTACGTTTGCACTCTTTAGAGACGGTAGACGAACTTGACTCTGACCATAGACCGGTGATCTTGGAGTTAACTCCGAGATCGGGTCCCTATGACCCTAACCGCCCCCCTCCCACACAGGTGATCACTGACTGGAGGAAAGTAGGCGAATTGCTGAAATCCAACACGTCTCCTCACCTGGACAAGATCCCCGACCACATCCAGTCCGCCGCCGACACGACGGCTGCGATCGACTCACTCACGGAGCACGTGCAATCTGTCTTGAACGACTGTTCAAAGGAGATTCCGGTGCCAGAGCACTGGCGCCGGAAACTCCCGGACGATGTACGGGCCCTGCTGACTGAGAAGAACGCAGCAGTCCGTGCCTACAGAGCTTTCCCCTGCCAGAATAACAAAACTTTCATGCGGTACTTACAGCGCAAAGTAAGTAACAGCATCAGAGAGTGGCGTGAAGCCGGCTGGGACAAGACCCTGAGCGAACTGGAACCCACCCACCATGCCTTCTGGCAACTTCAGCGGAATATGCGCGCCACTGAGGTTGCCTCAATGCCTCCCCTTATCCGCCCGGACAAAAGCATTGCCTTCGACGACGAAGACAAAGCCGAATGCCTAGCCGACAGCCTGGAGGCACAGTGCTCTCCCAGCTCCCAACCAGTCGACCCAGCCCACCTTGCCCACGTGGATGCTGAGGTCGAACGTAGATCTGCCCTACCCCCTGTCGAGGACCCTGATGCTCCCCTCCCCCCCGTCACGGAAGACGAGGTGGAGGAGATCATCAAGAAACTCAAACCTAGGAAAGCTCCCGGGACTGACAGACTGACCACTAGGGCACTTAAACTCCTCCCACGTACGATCTTAGTCCTACTGACTGCCATCTTCAATGGCGCCTTGTCCAACAACTTGTTTCCACAAGCTTGGAAAGAGGCTATAGTGATAGGTATCCCAAAACCTAAAAAGCCCAAGAACCTCCCGACTAGCTATAGACCCATTAGTCTGCTCAGCGCCCTCGGCAAGGTCTACGAGCGGATTATTCTTAATCGGCTCAAGGACTTTGTCGAGGCTAAGAGCCTAATCCCTAACGAACAGTTTGGCTTTAGAGCCCATCATTCCAGTGTCCACCAAGCCCACCGCATCGTAGAGCACATTAGCGGCCGTTTTCAACGCGGTCTGGTGACGGGGGCCCTATTCTTTGATATAGCAAAGGCTTTCGACAAAGTCTGGCACAATGGCTTAATTTATAAGCTTTACCAACTAGGTGTGCCGGACCGTCTCGTGCTCATCATTCGAGACTTCCTGTCGAACCGCTCCTTCAGATATCGTATCGAAGGAGCGCTTTCCACTCCCCGCCCTATCAGAGCCGGCGTCCCTCAGGGCGCCGTGCTCTCCCCCCCACTCTTCACGCTATTCACTAGCGATATCCCCAAAAAGCCCCCAGTAGAGTTATCCCTATTTGCCGACGACACGGCCATCTACTACTCGGGACATAATCCCGTTAGCATCGCTCATACCCTCCAGACCTCAGCCAACGCACTAGGCGATTGGTTTAGGAAATGGAGGATTGAGGTAAATCCCGACAAAAGTCAAGCAGTCCTGTTTCGCAGGGCTCGCCAGCATAAACAATTCACCCCCCCACGCCCGATCACTATGTTCGGCAAGCCAATCCCTTGGGAGAAGCGAGCCAAATACTTAGGTGTGATCCTCGACCAGTTCCTCAACTTCAGTGAGCACATAAAGTCGGTTCGCTCGCGAGCCGCTTTCGCTCTCGGTAGGCTCCACGCCCTGCTGAATAAACACAGCAAGCTCTCCCTTAAATGTAAAATCCGAATATACACGACATGCATACGTCCTATCATGACGTATGCCTGTCCGGTGTTTGCTCATGCCAGTCCAAATCAGATCCATAGGATGCAAGTCGTTCAGAACCGTTTTCTCCGAAAGGCCACGGGCGCGCCCTGGTTCTGTAGGAACGAGGATCTCCACGTAGACCTCAAACTCCCGACCATAAAGCAAGTGTTGAAACGCATGTCAGTGCGTTACTTCACCTCTGCTGAGACCCACACTAACCCCCTGATCGTATCGACCGCCCGATACAGACCCTCCAAGATTTCTCGGGTTCGTCGCCCGCGTAACATCCTAGACGAGCCTGACGACCCCACCACCATCCGACAAGAGAGCAGTAGGGAAACCAGCACTCTTAGAAAACACATATACAGAACGCGTTCCTTATTCCGGCCTCGCCGACGAGGCCCATCGCGACGTCCGCGTACTTGTAATGAAAATCCTCCCCGACCTTTGCCAAACGAGCCAGCCCGCGATGCTGAGCCAGTAGCAATAAATACTCCCGAAAATAATATGACCCAGCCTGTCCCTTTGCTGCCCTCCCAAAATGACCCCGCTATGCCGAGGCCCGTACTCCACAGGGAGTGCCCTTAGCGTGCGGTCATTAGTTTTTAAGTATATTTTAGTTTGTAAGCCCTGGCTGGGGGCCTTTAATTTATTAGAGGTCACCACAGGAAAGTCCGGTTAAGTAGACTCACAGCCTTAGTGTGCTGATCTACAAGTGGCCCTACATAAAAAAAAAAAAAAAAAAAAAAAAAAAAAAAAAAAAAAAAAACAAAAAAAAAACATAACAGAGTCAAATAAGGACTACAAATGTCTTCGGTTTTTTTGTATCTATGACATGCAGGTTTTCTCATGATGTTTTTCGTCACCGTTTTTGATAGCAGTGATAATATATATCTTAACTTCGTACTCGCGTTATATATACGAGAGTTTGTCAAGATGGATGGATCTTTGTTACAACTGCACGCTAAAACTACTGAACAAATCTGAATTGAAATGGAGTCGCGCAGTCGAGCGGGCACAGCTAGCCCTAATACGCTACCTTTTTTTGACCTACAAGTCGGAACGGTATATAATTGTAAATTTAACTTTTATTTCCCACTAGCTTGTGCCAGCGGCTTCGCCCGCGTGGGAAGTTTTTGCCGTGTAAATCCCGATCCCGTGGGAATTTCTCAAAATCCTTTCTTAGCGGATGCCTACGTCATAACATCTACCTGCTTGCCAAATTTCAGCCCGATCCGTTCAGTGGTTTGGGCTGTGCGTTGATAGATCACTATGTCAGTCAGTCAATCAGTCAGTCAGTCACCTTTGAGTTATATATATTTAGATGATAAGCGAACAGTATTATTTTTGAGATATGCATAAATGAGTTCAACGGTAAGCAAGTCGACAATATTCTCTGCTATGTAAACCCACATGTCTCTGAACCGTATTTCCCCTGTTTCCTCGCAGCGGGACACTTTCCTCCCCCTATGCAGTCAGACTGGAGCCAGACTGTTGGAAATGTAACGTATTTAAAAAACCTAACGTGTCTGCATAGCTTTACTAACTTACTCATATTTCTGCCTCGGTGGTATAGTAGTCACAAGCGCGACTACTGAACAACAGGTCTCGGGTTTGATTCCCGGATTGGGCAAAAAGTGCTTATGGGTTCTTCTAGTAGAAATTTTCTCAGTAGTAGCCCGGAGTTATATAGCTATAGAACTTTAGATCTTGTACCCAATGTAACGAAAACAAAACCACGTGTATAAGCATGTATCCTATATCCGCAAACCCAATAAAACTGACTCAACACAACTGAGGTAGATACTATTTAAAACCCCTGACTGTAGTCATTCTACTAAATGCAGCACAACATCCTACCCTCATATCGCTTGAAAAAACATTTCTATGCAAAAATATTAGTATCTGACCGGCCGTAAACAGTAGCGGACGCGGCTTTGCTCAGCAGAATATACAAATTCTATCCAGCTCATATTTGTATGAGGACTCATATTAAACCGTTTATTTGTTTAAATTAATTTGGAAAGCAGAAAACAACTATGGACCGTCCCGAAAAGATTCACTAGTTATCTCTATTTTAAGATTTGATTTCTCTACCAGTACTTTTTAATAAATGAGTAAATATTAGAATGTTTCATTGAAATATTGTTACAAATAGCCAGAGGGCCATATTTCATGTTACTGACATAACACAAGTAAACAGTTGTTTCGGACTTGCAAGGAAGCCGCTAAACAACACGATTTTAAGTATGTTTGGGTTAAAAACTCAACAGTACTTGTACGAGAACGAGACGGCATGGCTTCGTTTGCAGTTCGCTCACTGGATGACATCCGAAAAATTAAAAGCGGTAATAAAACCCTGCCGGTCAGTATGCAAAACACCATATAGTGACTATTACGTTACGTCATATTATGTAATTATGTTTAGTATACCGAATCTCACAGTTTTTGTTAACGGCATTGTTATGTTTAAGATTTACTTTTGTTCTTTGTACTCGTCACGCGTTGAATATCTTAGTTCTTATTTAGTTACACTGCAAATATACAGTATAGGAAGGTTATTACTCTATCAAGTAATATTATTACATTTTTCCAATTTTGTCTGCTTACTGTTAAAACATATTATTTCTATACACCTGTTTCTTATTAGACTTTTAATGGAAGTAAAAAAAATGGCAAAATTATGCCGTTACTGCAAGACTTTGTTACTTTGTTTAGCTGGCATGAGTTTCTCTTATTGTTTGACGGAATTAAAACCATTTCTCTGTGTCACGGAGTTATTATCATCTGATTTCCTTAACATCCATTATCTCGGCATTCTATTGTTATTAGCACGCAATTATTATACATGTATATATTCTTCCATCACCAATGGCTGACAAACATTTAACCATATACTACCAAAACTGTAGGGGTATCCGTACCAAACTGCAAGCTTTATATATGAACATTCTCATGAGAACATATGACATCATTATACTTACAGAAACATGGCTAGTGCCGGAGATCCATACCAATGAATTCATTGACCAGCGTTACACTGTATACAGGTGTGACCGCGATCGGACTAGCACTAATAAACTGGAGGGTGGCGGAGTTTTGGTGGCTATTTTAAAAATTCTCCGACCAATAGAATTAGACCTAAAAACGTCCGCTAATGCTACCCCACTGCATAACTATATAGAGCAAATTGCCGTTGAAATACCGAGTGATCAAAAACTAAAGCATCACGTCGTGACTACTGCATATATACCCCCTAAAACTCCCCCACCAGTGTATGAAAAGCATTTCGAACCTCTTTATGAAGCTCTGTGTGATCCTAATGTTGATCTTTTCTATGTAGTCGGAGATTATAATCTTCCAGAAGCGACATGGCATATATCTGCTTCTCAGAGTACGGTGATAAGCTCCCGCTTGTGCTCTGGCTCAACTACGTCTTGTGACCATCTCAACAACTTTATGTCTCTTCTAAGTGCCTCTCAGTATAACGGAACACTTAACTGTAAGAGCAAAATATTAGACCTCTTAATATCAAACTCTCCCTGCTGTGTGCAACAAGAGAAATCTCCCCTACTACCTGCTGACGTTTATCACCCTCCTTTTGTTTGTGATATTGATATTAAAGTTAAAAGTCCTCCCTTAGACAGGCGTCCGCTGCATAAGTATAATTTCTACAAAGCTGACTATGAAAAAATAAATGACATGATACAGAGAACCGATTGGCCGGAACTTCTTACACATATAAAAGCTGAAGATGCTTTATCGCTGTTCTATGACAAACTAGACCAGATTATCAAGCAAAATACTCCTCTAACTTGTTCTAGATCCACCAATTATCCAGTCTGGTTCTCACGCTCTTTGATCAAAACATTTAAAAAGAAACAGACAGCCTGGATAAAATGGAAGAAGTACGGAAACATATCGGATTATGAAACATTCACAATGCATAGAGCCAGCTTTAGAGAAATGTGCGCAAAATGTCATTCGTCTTATATAAGTTCGGTAGAAGATAGCCTACACACAAATGTTAAACACTTTTGGACATATGTTACAAACCGAAAAGATAAACCTTGCATCCCAGCAAAAGTACACTACAAGGACACTCAATCCAGTGAACCAGAAGTAATTTGTGATTTGTTTTCAAATTTCTTCCACTCTGTATACGAACCAGCGTCACCACTCTTGTCACAATGGCAACCGCCCACGGAAGCTTCCTCAGCTTGTGATATTATTACTAGCTTACACTTTGACGAAAACAAGATCCTAAGAGAACTCAGGTCCCTGGATCCAGCCAAAGGACCAGGACCCGACGGTATACCTGCTTATTTTCTACGCAACACTGCTGCTCACATCTGTAAACCGTTAGTTATAATTTATAATAAGTGCATAACTGAGGGGGTATTTCCAAAAGAGTGGAAACGCGCTAACATCACACCTGTACACAAAAGTGGTTCGAAGGGTAATGTGGAGAATTACCGTCCAATCTCGATTCTCTCCACTTTGTCAAAGGTCTTTGAGAGACTCGTCCATAATGAAATATATCCCTCATTACACAACGTCATTATACAACAACAACATGGCTTCGTTAAACAGCGATCTACCACTACAAACCTCTTGTCCTTCTCTAGTTTCTTATTTGATAGTTTTGATAATGGCGTGCAGGTAGACGCTGTATATACAGATTTTTGCAAGGCCTTTGACAAGGTGGACCACGAGCTGCTGCTTAGTAAAATCGCCTTCAATGGCATTCGCGGTAATTTGCTGCGGTGGTTTGTATCGTATATTTCAAACCGCTGTCAAGGAGTAGTAATCAACGGATACAGATCAAAAATTATCGAAGTTACATCTGGCGTCCCACAAGGCTCTATCCTCGGACCATTATTATTTAACATATTTATTAATGACATAGGTAACTGCTTTCGCAACACTAAGTTTCTATTGTACGCCGATGATCTGAAGGTCTACAAATCCATCAAAACAGTAAATGATTGCATATTACTACAACAAGACCTTGACAGACTAACAGACTACTGCCACAGTAATAAATTAAAGCTAAGTTTGCCGAAGTGCAGCTACCTTACTTTTACCAAAAACAAGCATCTTATTAAGTTTAACTACACTCTTTGCCACGTGCCCCTATCTCAATTAAACTCAATTCGTGATCTCGGTGTTATACTAGATTCCAAACTATGCCTAGACTCGCACATCAGTAAAATAGTCAGCAAAGCTTTCCGTCTATTTGGTTTCATTATGCGGTCCACCCTTGATTTCAAGAAGACCTCGTCATATTTGTGCTTATATAAAGCCCTTGTTCGTTCTCAGCTAGAGTATGCAGTGTCAGTCTGGAACCCATTCTACAAAAAATATGCTGAAATGGTTGAAATCGTACAGTACAAATTCTTGCGTGCTATGCACTATAGATGCCATAAATACTACCTATCGTATTCACAACTACTCAAAAAATACAACCTTCTCTCCCTTAGTTCACGAAGGAAGTACCTCGAAGCCACAGTGCTATTCAAAATTGTCAGAAACAAATTTAACTGTACAAATCTCAATAACATGATTTGTTATGCTGTACCTAGAACCATTCACAGGCGGCGGGTACGCGCAGGTACTCTTTTCGCTCTGAGTGCTTGTCGAAATAATTCAGGCCTGCGCTCGCCTATCCGCCGTATGGTTGACACATACAACAGTAACTTTGTCGAAATTGATATCTTTAATTGCACAATAAGTAAGTTTAAAAGACTCATTCGTTGTACTCTATTGAACACAATTAGTGATAATAACTGATGTTATATTGTAGATACTATTTTATAATTTTATCTTGTATAACTACCTAAGTACTTTATAAATTGTCTTATTTTTTTTTTATGTTCATTATAGTTTGTTACATTTATATAAATATTTGACTAATTGTTACAAATTGATATAAACGTTGCACTTCACGCTACCTAGCGATTAGATATTCTCTATCACTAAACTCTAATGCTTATCTGTGGACAGCGTAGTGGGTTCCATTATAGTCAAAACTTCATTTTTTGTTAAACTAGTTGTAAGTTTTTATAATGTAACTGTTTGTTGTTCCATGTAATAAAAATAAAATAAAATAAAAAATAAAATAACACATTTGACGGAAAATGGTATCAGTGTCTTAATTTCAAACCGGTGCTATTAAATGTTGCAGAAATGTTTTCTTACATACATTTTCAATTATTATAGTATTGGAAGATCGACACATTTGCAGGACTGTTTTAATTAATAAAACCTATGAAAGTGGACCCAACAGAGGACCACTTTTTTAAAAGACCAAACTTATGACATAGAGATAGGCTATCTATGTATGTCCCCGTTTGAATAATACTCCATCAGAAAATTCGGACAATATTTAACCAATGGAAAAGGCACAAAACCTTACCTTATAATCCAGATATACACTCTAGGAGAAGAAAACACAATATAGTTCAAATACCTTTAACCAAGACCAAATTCGGATCTATGCAATTTAGTAAGCGATCAGCTCAACTGTATAACAAAATAAATAAAGAAATTTTCATATATGCAAAGTCGTATCATATATGTAAAGAAATGTTAATTGACTGGATAAAACCACTGACATATGAAAAAACTGAAGCTCTCCTACAAAACGTAACGTAATACAAGTATACGACCCGCTCACACACACAGCGACTCTCCCTATACCTAATTACCTACTCGTACATTCACACTCATACAACCACACATCCATAACACTCATTTACACTCAACAACACACCCTCACTCACACACGTTCACATAATTATATTTTATCTTACTACTTATCCATGAACTGTTTTTACTGTTTTTTATTTTTATTATTGTGTTTTAAGTAAATACCTACTGCTGTGAAGGAGCGGAGTCTTCTAATACAGGCATTATTTGCTTAATTGAAGACTCCAAACCCAAAATTGTTTGTTATAACTTTTGGACACAATAAACGTTATTATTATTCTTATTAATGGAATACACTTCAGTAGGTAGGTATAACGTCTTCATATTTTCATCTAAAACTCGAAGAAATGAAGCATGAATATGTGTACAACTCCACTTAAACGTCCTTAACATCACAACAAAAACCGACAGTCTTGTAGTGCGGTCGATTCGAGTCCCGCACCCCGGGATTAAAGGATTAAACGCGGGACCGTGTCGATACAATCTACCACAATGGCGCTCGCCAACTGCGTTTGTGATCAACAACAAAGCGTTGCTTAAATAAATAAAATTGTGTCCAAAACATTCGGGAATTTGTACAGGGAAAAGATATTTTGGTAATAAGGAAGTTGAGTGAGGAAAATCTTATTATTTGTTCGTGGAAGCTTAGAAGACAGTTGAACTCTTATCGAAGAAGATGACACAATCTTTTTATCATATTATATTCCAAAATACGGAAAATATTATGAAATCGGATTATATCGATATGTTAACAACACGATTGAACGATTGGTCTTGGTTATATTCATCACATTTCACATTCAGTAATTCCTTAGTAATTGTGGTCTATTAGCCACACACGGACCATCCGATAATAGGAAATCCCTATTCGTAAATCACTCAGATTAATTAGATATGGCGTGCCAATCTAAAAGCGAACACAAATCCGGCTGAAACCACGGAAATAAACAAATGACAAACTAATTCACAAATTAAACATGAATCCGAATGTCCCCTGGCAAACACTAATTTGTCTCGAAAGATAGCTGGATCCCGTAACCGCAGCGACCCGGTCTAATCCCGGACAGTGCGTGCGACCGCATATAATCCCGGGATTATATCGATAAATATTTCACTTCACTAGTCATTAAATTATTTTAGACGACAAATTAGCTCTAGATTTGATACTTAAGGTCTATTCGTGACTGTGTACATATTCACTGAAAGAGATATTTATTGAAACATCGATGATTCGTTTTTAATAAGAAATGAAAGTGATTCAGGTGTTGATAAGCTTATATCAATCCCAAGCAAAGTAGATAATGAACTATAGGCTGGACTGAAATTGGACAACTAAAGCACAATACGGAATTCCTTAACGGTAAATAGCGCGGCTGTGTAAATTTGACTTATTATAAGTCAAACTTATTTAGTTTTTACTTTACTATACTATTAGAATCACATCATCTGCTTTCCCAACTACCTATGTCAGGGTCGCCTTTCAGTCTAAGCGGATACAGCTGAGTACTAGTGTTTTACATGGATGGATATATGAAAGGTGGCCCACCCTTCCATGAACTAACCTCAGTTAACGTTGTAGGCATGGGCCTACAAAGTTAAGCAACGCTGCCGCAATAAGAGCCGCGAGGGTGTCCTTGCGGCCCTTATTTAGCCACGAGAACCTCACTATTAAAGCCACAAACAAAGTCAAAACCTTTTTACTGATTTTGGTAGTAAAAAAAAACGAAAATGGGTACCGAACCAAAAACACCGAATTTCGAAATTAGAGTTTTGTATTTTGTTGCGTTGGTTTTCATAAAACATTTCTGCCATCGTTACACTTTCAGACTTGAAGCCATAATCCTCAGAATATAGCGGAGTCCATCTAAAGTAAATTAAAACGTAAAAAGTATTGCAAGGTGTCATTATCAATATTCTGTGAAATATTACGTTCCTAAGAGATTACTATTTTGTGCGGTGCATCTGTGTCCTGGCTACTGCTAAATATTGGATATCGGACGTTTCATAGATAGGTGGTGTGATCGAGATGAATTGTTGCAATTGGTGTATTAAAAGGAAGGGAGGTTTGTAAAGTGTAAAGGCGTTGAAAGGATTTTCTGTTAAAATCATCATCAGATAAATTAGTATTGAACGATTTGCCGAAGCTTACCCAAAAATGTGTACTTAAAACTGTTTGTTTTATTCATGATAGGCTCACGTTTAACCACTATCTCACCTGATGGTAACCGATGATGTGGTTGAAGATGTAACCTATCCACTCTTGACTTAAAGACCCCCAGGCCCCAGGTTATTACTATCGGGAAATAAAGACTGGCAGGAAATTCCACTCCGTAGCTGTACGCACAATGAAAGTATTCCTAAAACGTTTTGTGCGTATGGGTAGGATGTCCACCGTGTTACGATGGCGCATCGCCGATTGTCTTGTAGTCCGATGATGTAAATTGCCTGGCAATGTGCGTACGTATGTATAATACGTTAACAAGTAATTTCAAATATAAAACTTAAGATTATTTCGATTAAACTACACAGGTGGATGAAAGATTGATATATATAGATCAACAGCTTGAAAGGATATGAATATATGATGTTGAGGAGTCAGCATTTCATATCACGTTTCTTTCCATCATAAATCATTTTCCCAATTGTCAATAATTTTAATTTTGCTATGCTATTCCAGCCTTGTTTTTATAATTCTAATTTTTTTTTTTTTACATGTTTTATTAATTGAGATGGTCTGAAACGTTGAGGCATTGCGAAAAATACGGAAAAGAGCCTCGTGCCCGATTTTGATGTAAACTAAATGTGGAAGTGGATTAACAAAAAAATATCGAAAACCAGCGAGAGAAACTCAGCTTATTTTTCAAAAACCTAATGACTTTTCATCTCGCCCAAAATGTTTTAATCATTTCTAATAAGCTATGAAAGACAGTTGTCACATATAGAAAAGAAAGGCGTATCTGCTTACGCTTTTCAATAGGCCAATAACTATGTTTTATTCCTGTCCAATTATTGGTTTATATACAAAACCGGTAAAAAAGTGATTTAAAAACTGATAACCACATTCGTTTCCAATTAACCAAAAAACCTATTCCTAAAAACCCCATCAATATAAATACAAAATGCCCCAAAAGCGTTCCATCTCACCCCAGGCTTTTAAACGTAAGTTATATTTATATTTGCGACACTTTCCCAATTGGTGGGCGTCCCCAATAACTATAAAATAAAAATAAAAACGTCTTATAGTCTAGACGAGCGGCGAGTGCCGGGTTAAACATGCATGAATTACTGTGGGGACTGCCGTACTCACAGAGTTATGCGTAACGCATACCTACACCTACATACATGTGGACGTAAACACCGTTTGGATGTTTGGATGCATGCATTTTTCCCTGAGGACTTGGCGAGAACTACACTGCCCTCGGAAGCTGAAAAGCGAAGGTATTAAACAAAATTGTTTTTGCGTCAGTTAGTTTGTTTTGTGTGTGAAGTTTGGTGTAGCTGTGGTGGCCCTACGAGGTCGTGAGTTTGAACTCAGGCAGGTATAATTACTTCGGGTAATTTATATCATTATCCGTTCTCTTAAAACGCATAGGTACAGATACAGAGCCCGCGTGCTTGATAACGCCCCATTCACAGGAGTGGGTATAGGCTGATGGCTTAATGAAAAATGAATAAATACCACTTCCAACGGCTGAAATATCTATGATACGTATCAATACAAAAGTGTGCTTACTAGAAATAGGTTTAATACATTGTACACTTGTATGGACGTAATGTCATGGCTCGTATCGGCTGCTAATTTTTGAATGGTGTCTCGGACGAATCCTTTTTAATATCTACTGACAGTTACGTTATTCTATTATGCAAAGATTGTGAAAATCAAGATTTTTTTAAAAAGAGTAATTTGTAAGTGTAATTTCTTTCCGGTTCTTCTTCATAGAAAACGACCAATTTCGGCCAGTGCACTAACTTCTGACGTTTTATGAGTGCCCATGTAGGCCTATGTAAAATAAAATAATTTTGATTTCATTTGATTGAGTTCGGTCATTGTATTACAAACGCAAAAGTGATTATTTGTTTATTACGTTTTCACTCCTAAGGCACGAATTTAAAGAAATATATCGTAGAGTCCTGGAAAAGGCACTAAGATAAATTACATCTGGAGACAGCCGCTGGCAGAGGCTAACTTGTAATATAAAGTGTCATTAAGGTGATTGGATATCTTTTACTAGCTTCTTCTCGCGGCTGTACTCGCAATTAAACTCGGCTATCGCAATTAATCGGCACTGTTATTATTTACTCTTAATATTCTGGCAGACACATGGTAAAATGAACACGATAGAAGTGTTTAAGCAATTAAGAATACTTGACTATTTAGCTTTTAATTTTATCATTTGTTATGACTTTATGACCTTAGTTGCTCGTTATACTCATGAATTGTACTCTTGAACATAATATTTTTAATACATAGTTGAGAACAGACAGCCCGTTTTGTCGAAGTCCCTTGTGATTGGCGTTAGACTATAACTACCCTTAGGCAGTCGTCAGCAATTACGATAAAAACGTCTTGCGTCTAGACTGGTGAGTTAGCCACACATGAATTATTTAGTGGCTCGAAGCTTATGGTGTGGGGTGCCGAAGGGGTGAGTAAGATATGGTGTTAAATAGATAAGACGTAAGAAAATCTTATTCATGATCAGAATATCCCGTTTGCCGCTCCACCTAACAACAATAAGTACTAGTATCACTACCGAAAATGGAACATGCGTAAGTACTTATGGCACTAGCTTCTATCCACGGCTTATCGCCTGTTTTTTTTTAATCGTGGGTTTTCCCGCGTAAATTTTGATACCGCGGGGGAATCCCGGGGTAAAATGAAACCGCCTGTATCATCAGACGGACAGACATAATATTAAAAAGAAGTTTTGTGTTTTAGTATTGTGTAAATAACTTTACAAAATATGCGCCAAAAGCTAACGGCCAAGGTGTCGGACTTGTGATGAAGAGGTTGCGGGTTCGAAACTTCGAATCCCCCATTACACTATTGCCGTGAACCAACCCCAGACCCAAATATATTTAGCTTAGTTGGAGGGGTAAACAAGATTGCTAGTAATGTGAATTCTACCCACATTGCCAGTTCTCTTTAAATAAAATAAGTATAAATATTTGAGAAAACACATTTATTTTGTAACCTTAGACAGACACTTCAATTTTATTAAGATGCACTTTTAATTTATTTTCAAATAGTGCTCCTCATTAAAATGTATCTCAGATAACACTTTAAATAATTACGCAAGAGTTACCATTCAAACAATTTTATATTAAAAGGATCAATTTCTTTGAGTAACGACTGTTTTTATTAATTAGTAATCTTAGAAGTTTGCTTCAATTTAAAATTTAGATTCACTGAGAGTTATTTGTGAAATATTTTGATATGAACGGAGGACGGTGATTGATTCAATTTCTGAGAATAATAAATAATACCTTTAGTGCTACTATTTAATTTTACTCATAAATATGCATAATGTAAGTATGTAATTCAAATATATATACAGGTTACTTTTAGGTAAACGTGCTCCATCTTCAACCACATCATCACTTACCATCAGGTGAGATGGTGGTCAAACGCGAAACTATTATTATAAAAAAAAAATTATGATGGAATTACCAAATCGTGGGACAAAAACTTTATGTCATACTGTAAAGGTCAAATTCTATTGCAACCTAAATGGGTTGTAATGGAATTTATTATGCCTTAAATTGGCAGTATACTCCACCGAAGACATAAACTTTAAAAAATCGGTTGTAGTACAAATAAAAATAAAAATACCATCTATTTTTATTTTTAGTTTGCAAATATTGTAAAATTTGTTAGAAAAAATATTAGGACGTAGTAAAATCTAAAATGATCAGTTAAATTCAAAATGTCTTCGAAGAGTTCTAGTTTCTTTGCGTCACGCGTAAGGTATTTCTATACTTTTTTGAGTGGTTTTTGTAGTAACTAGACTTTACATTGCTTATATACAATATAAAAACTTTTTACCAAAAAATTAAACCGACTCCCAAAAAACACTGCAAAGTGAAAAATAACTTTAATTTCGGTAGTCGGTGTCTTTAGTTTTGTATTTTCGTTTTTGGCACCGACTTCCGAAATTAAAGTTAGTTTTCACTTTGCAGTGTTTTTTGGGAGTCGGTTTAATTTTTTGGTAAAAAGTTTTTATTTCACTCTTTTTAGTTGGTTGATTTTTAATTTACCTAGTTACAAGAGCTTAAATGTCAACTACTTATAATATTTTATAAAATATTTCTTTTCCCAATGCTGGGCCGTTAATTTTTGAGGAGTTCTCCTGGTAGTTCACCATCAGCTATACATCACCATGTGCATTGTGACGAGCATAAAGTGCTTAATATCCACATTCAAGTAATCGAATCGCAATCCATGAAATACTTATTATTGAGTAGTTTCGGCGGCCATCTGTGGTTCATCATCAGTTCCACTTCCCCAAATGGTACTTTTTGAGAGCAACTGCACAAGTTACTATAAGAAATACCCAAAACGCCATAGGTGTGCCTATAATATTTGAAGAGTTCCCTCGATTTCTCCAGGATCCCATCATCAGATCCTGACTTGGTGACAAATGGTACCAATTTCGAAGTATACCCTATCAAACAAAAAAAGAATTTTCCAAATCGGTTCAGCCGTCTTCGAGTACTCAATGATCATACATAAAAAATTAAAAAATACGCGTTGAATTGATAACCTCCTCCTTTTTTTGTCGTCGGTTGATAAATAACATCAATCATTAGTAACTGTATGTGTAAATTACGTAATTTCGTTTTTATAACGTCGAAACTTAGTGTGTACTCCGTGAATACCGTTGCCAAAAGAACACAAAATAGGTTTCGGTATACATGAAGTACCTACATTGCCAACTACACGAAAAAATTACGACTGGCTTCTTTTATTTGTAAGAACATTCCCGTAACCCCCACAGTATATCACACTTAAATATGAGAAGACTGACTGACTGGTTCTTTAAACAATTCACATTTTTCAATATTTGTTGAGCCTTTTCTCTATGTTGAGGTCAGCAGTAGCTGAGCAACAGTATTTTTCACAGAACTACTGCCTATCTGACCACCACAAACCAGTAACTGGGTAACACGATACCCATTGGTAAGACTGCTGTCAGATCTCCAGTCGTATGATTACCTGTAACGACTTTCAGAGATTTTACAAATGACAAGTAGGAAGAGCCAATCTCGGTATATTAAGTCACCCAAGTGTGCTCCAATTTTTGGTGTACAATAAAGTATATTCTATCTATCAACAGTGCGGCTATTATTATGCAGGCACGTGCTCTTGATATGCCATATTTGCACGGAACTTATGCCATCAAACTCGTTTATACCATTTTTACAAGCTGGTTGCAAGGTATGACATCATTATCCTGTGCGATTACTAGACTTTGCTGTTTGTGTTTGGAATAGTATTAGTTAGTCTTCAATATGACAATATTTAGCGACAATAGACTAATGGCTAAGGCCATGTGACCGAGAGGTCGCGGGTTCGAACCCTTCCCATATAACACTATTGCCATGAACCCACTCCAGACACACGCATATTTAGCATAGATGGAGGGGTTAACAAAATTACTAGCCATTTGAATTACTAGTTCTCTTTATAAAAAACAGAAAAAATACATACATACGTGTCCAGGTAAATAATTCTCCCGACGAAATTAAATCTTAATTAAAATACTAATTTCCGGCTGGGAAAAACATCGAATGACTTCTTCCGCTCTGGGTGGAGCGAAAGGGAGTGTCAGACTTGTACTGACTAAAAACCCACCCTGTTCCTTCAGCTGCCCTTAAGTTTCGGAGCCGCGGTATCTCGTTAGAACATTCCCGCAACCCAGGGAAACTGAGATAAGCCCAGTATGCCTCGTAGAAGAATATTTCAAGTGCTCCCGTTGTCACCGGCGCACACGTGCGAGGGAACACGGAAACACTTTAAGTTAGAATCTGACAGACCCCTTCGCTCATTCCAGGGCAGAAGATATCCATACGGACGTATAAAAATAGGGCTATTTGTAATAATTTTATCTTCAACCATAACACTGCATATCATCAGGTGAGATGGTGGTCAAACTGTTTTGTCTTGAGCTGTATTCCCATTCCCTACCACATAATATGACCCGCTAACCTTTAAAGCAAAAGTGAACAAGCATGTTCTGGGCTTGCTCGTTCCATCGTAGACCTCATCTATCGCTCACTATCACGTAGTCGAGGTTAAGAGCAAGCTCGTCAGTCATAAAAATAAAAGCCAATTGTGCATGAGATGTTATAATACAGAAGCAAATGTGGTATATAGGTCGGCGATCCGGAACGACTGGGGAGACATTAATTGCAAAACCAACAGCTAAACACGCTTTTCGATACTTAGGGATAGACACACAATCTACTAAGAATTTGAAAACTATAACAACACATCTCCATCATCAAAGTGCTTTAAATGGAGTGCTGGGTTTCCAATACCCCGTGGCAATAATGGTGTCAAATTTTCTGGCTTCTGACTTTCCATGACGACTGTCAAAGATGTACTATCGGCCAAAGATACGCATGCTCACTTAAGAAAATATTTCTGCGGAAGCGCAGCTAGTGACAAACCACATCTCTTCCTGGTTTCGCCCAATTAGAGACAATATACATTTTGTGAGTACAGGGCGTGTAACATTATATTAATACTTACTATAACGAACACTACTAAAATACGCTTCGTGCATCCTATTGGTCAAAATACATGCATTAGGCGATCGAGTTGTGAGCCGTGCTATGCGATTATAGCCTTAAAGGTGAGCATGCGGAAGATTGGTCGATGGTACAAAGTGACCAATGGCTTAACGTGCTGTCCAAGGCACGGAGACATTCCGATATGTAAAGACCTTGGCCTTGACCTTAGCTTTTTTTATTATTGATAATAGGTTCGCGTTTGACCACCATCTCACCTGATGGTAAGTGATGATGTGGTCGAAGATGGAGCACGCTTACCTAGAAGTAACCTATTCACTCTTGACTTGAAGACTCCTAGGTTATAGCTATCGGGAAACACAGACACCGGCAGGGAATTCCCCTCCTTAGCCGTACGCACGCGTACGCGTGCGGTTGTTATCAATTAGCCACGAGCTCCTCTTCAACAACTTCTTGATGAAAATAAAACCCCACCCTTCTTAGCACTCGCTTTTGACCTGTTTAAATATGTAGGTACCAAAGTACATGCCAGAACATTAACCAGATGTCTGTCATTGAGTTAACATCAGCCGTTCGGTGCTGAGACGAACATTTTCCAGTCTAGCTAACCTGTCTGTGTGATAGAGACAAATTCACAGATTTAGGACGTACCAGACTTGTGAGCTCTAAAATCTAGCTTTATAGCGGTCGTAGATGGAAAATTTCACCGTCGTTGATAGATCGATAGATATCACTTATTTGACAATAGTAAACACAACACAAAAACACCGTAACAGATAAATTACAAAAAAAATTGGCCAAGTGCGAGTCAGACTCGACCATGAAGGGTTCCGTAGTAACTACATATAATAATATAATATGTATATTTATTTGACGAAAAAAAAAAACCTTGCAAAGTTATATTTGCGGTTTTAGAAAATATGCTGTATCACAAAAACTGCTGACTCGATTCTCTTTCAAACAAATTTTGGTTGAAAGTTTACATTAAGATCTACAGACATATATTGTAAATATTTTTTTTAGATTTTTCTCTCCATTATTATAGAAGTTAGAGGGCGGGGTCACACATTTTACCACTTTGGAAGCGTATATCTTTGAAACGATTTACTATATAAAAAGTGGTTTTAGAAACCCCAATGTCATTTTTAAAGACCTGTACCAAACACGCATAGGTTTCATGAAAAAAAAAATGTTTTAGTTCCATATATGAGCAACCCCCCTTTATTTGACATATTTTTTAATTTTGTTCTTAAATTCGGAAAGCGGTTCACAGAATACATCTACTTACCAAGTTTTACATGTATAGTCCTAATAGTTTCGGAATAAAATGGCTGTGACATACGGACGGACGGACAGACAGACAGACGGACAGACATGATGAAACTATAAGGGTTCCGTTTTTGCCATTCGGCTACGGAACCCTAAAAACAAGAACTGGAAAAATGTATACAACCTAATTGTCTGATTAGCGTTTTCCCGCTATATTTGGGTCTGTTTCCAGTCTAACCAGATGCAGCTATTATTGTTTTACATGGAGCGACTGCCTATCTGACCTCGACGACCCAGTAACTGGGTAACATGATACGCCTTGGCCAAACCAGTCTCAGATATGCTGGCTTCTGAGTACCCGTAACGACTATCAGAAATGTCCAAATGACAACTGGAGGCAATACTGCCCCCGTTGTCATAATTACAGTAAGTCAAAAAAATGAAATGTTGGGAAATCGCACTTTTGTTTTGAAATGTTTGAATAGGATTCCTGTGTTACAAAATAATTATTTTATTTGGTACATTAGTTAGTTTTTCAAAAAATATTGGTTTTATATGGGTCATGGACCTGCAATAAATGAATTTAATTTAATTTTTAATTTTAATTTTTTGCTTTTTCAAGCCAAAAAAAAATCACAAAGACGGAAAGCTTCAAAGTACAGGAGTGGGGGCTGCTGACGTCACACCTTGCTAAGAATTATACCGAGGTGTGACGTCACGCGAAATTTCAACTCACTGTATCGTCTTAATTTTTCAATTACGTGAAAAAATAAAAAATACGTGTCCAATGTTTTTTGTTAAACTACGTGACGGACTAAATAAAATATTTTAGGAAATTACCCTATTGGTGTATCTTGATAATTATAGCAGATAGCTTAAATATTTAAACGGATAACAAAAGATACATGTTTGTAGATTAATTAATCCTCAATATAATTGATTTGTTAAATATTGATGGTTTTGTTTAAATCTAATAAATTGTATCTATAAATACCACTTCTATCAGCCCAACTAACACTTCCTTAAGCGTATTTACAGTCAGTCGGTAAGATACTGTAATTACATTGTTACAGTAAGTATATCTACACAATCACTTGATATACATCAAATAAGTGGCTTACGGATTGGTTTTATTTTTTGTGAAATACACAAGTTATAAAAAGAGTAACTATACTTACTGTGAAAATGAGTAGCTAAAACGCCATATTTAAAGAATGTCAATCTACCGGAACATTAGTTACGGTAAATATGATAGTGCAAATACGAAATAAAACATAATTTTAATACAGTAAGTCTACTTACTGTTATTATTATAATGAACGATTGAGTCTTCTCAACATTTACTGTGATTGTGCATATCGTAACTTTGTTAATAATTTAGATATAAAAAAAAGAAAAATTTTCCTTATAGGGCTTGATTTAAGGATCACAGTAATGTAAAAAAGTCATTTTATTTTATTTAAATAGATTCACCAACAATTGCTGACACTAGTTTTATGGCTAACACAACATGTTTAACAGCAAACTAAAGTGTAACAATTCTGCATGCATTAGTTATGTTTATATCTATACTATCATTATAAATAACATTAATCTATCGATAATTTAAGTACACACAACAAGATCTAATATTGACTTAATATTCTAATCAATCCTTTAACACTGATGTTAACAATAAGGTTACTCCAAATACTCTCTCTCGTTACTCCATGTCGATACATTTATAAATTTTGGCTTTTAGCTTGATCAAAGAATCAAATTGTTTTTCAAATTCAATTCAATTCAAGAATCAAAAACTTTTTTTTTTATGTATGTTACCTCATAACTCGGAGATGGCTGGACCGATTTGGAATTATTTTTTTTTTTGTTCGAAAGGGTATACTTTCTAGTTGGTCCCATTGTTACGAAATTAGGATCTGAAGATGGGATCCCGGAGAAATCGAGAGAACTCTTCAAATATTATAGCGTTTTGGGTATTTCTTATAGTACCTTGAGCAGTTGCTTTCGAAAAGTACCATTTGGGGAAGTTGAACTGATGATGAAGACTACAGATGGCCACTGAAACTACTCAATAATAAGTATTTCGTGGATTGCGATTCGATTACTTGAGTACGGATGTTAAACACTTTATGCTCGTCGGAATACATACGAGTATGGTGATGTAGAGCTGATGGTCAAGTACCAGGAGAACTCCTCAAAAATTAACAGCTATGCATCGGGAAAAGAAACATTTTGTAAAAGGTGATAAGTTGTTGACATTATGGCTTTTGTAACTAGATAAATTACAAACCGACCCACTAAAAAGCGTGAAAAAAATTTATTAACAAAAAATAGAACCGACTTCCATATCAAAACACTACAAAGGTAAAAATAACTTTAATTTCGGAAGGCGGTGTGAAAAAAAAACAGAAAATCTAAAACCAATAACACCGACTACCGAAATTAAAGTTATTTTTAGCTTTGTAGTGTTTTGATATGGAAGTCGGTTCTATTTTTTGTTAAAATTTTTTTTTTTCTATTTCCTTACACACTATGTCTTAAATTCCCATCCTACTTTTCGGTTAGAAGAAATTTGTTTTGAAATAAGCAGAAGGTACCTCTCTGTATATCATATTATTTTATAAATGTATTGTGTGAGTGTTTCGATCAACAGCGTCCAATAAAAAATTCATGTCGTGAACACCACACGCAAAAACACAATAATTAAATTCATTGCTTGAACAATGCACGAATCACATCGCTTGTCTATCCACTCATACTTTTATTATTTCTGCCTACCCCTAAGTGCAATGCATTGTTCGGAATTATATGTGACCAGTGAAGCGGGTTTTCATTACGGGTTTATTATTATTAAAATATAGGGGAGCTGTATTTTTTTACCGAATTTGAATTTGAAAAAATATTCTCTACATTTTGGGGATTATTTATTTAGCAAACTTTGGTTGAAAATATCGTAGACTAAGCCTTTTTAGGGTTCCGTAGCCGAATGGCAAAATACGGAACCCTTATAGTTTCGATATGTCTGTCCGTCTGTTTGTCTGTCTGTCTGTCTGTCCGTCCGTCCGTCCGTATGTCACAGCCATTTTATTCCGAAACTATTAAGACTACATGTGAAACTTGGTAAGTAGATGTTTTCTGTGAACCGCTTTCCGATTTCAAGAAAAAAATTAATAAATATTTAAAATAAAGGGGGGCTCGCCATACATGGAACTAAATTGAAAATATTTTTTTTTCATGAAAATTATACGTGTGTGGTATCTATAGACAGGTCTTTAAAAATGACATAGGGGTTTCTAAAATCACTTTTTCATAAAGTCAATTGTCTAAAAGATATACGCTTCCAAAGTGGTAAAATGTGTGTGTCCCCCTCTAACTTCTATAATAATGGAGTGAAAATCTAAAAAAAATATATGTATGTAGATCTTAATGTAAACTTTCAACCAAAATTGGTTTGAACGAGATCGGGTTAGCAGTTTTTGTGATACAGCATATTTTCTAAAACCGCAAATATAACTTTGTAATTCATACAAACACTATGAAAAACAAAGTTATTAGGCGTAGTTGTAAAAAAAATAAATAAGCTGGTTTTAAGAACTTTGTAAGGTTTTTTTTTCGTCAAATAAATATACATATCTATACTAATATTATAAAGCTGAAGAGTTTGTTTGTTTGTTTGTTTGCTTGAACGCGCTAATCTCAGGAACTACCGTTCTGCTTTGATTTGAGATAGCCCATTTATCGAGGAAGGCTATAGGCTATATATCATCACGCTAACACCAATAGGAGCGGAGCAGTAATGAAGAATGTTTCAAAATCGGGGGATTTTGTTTTCCACGGGGACGAAGTCGCGGGCGGAAGCTAGTTATATTATATTATTATACCTAGTTACTACGGAACCCTTCACGGGCGAGTCTGACTAGCACTTGGCCAATTTTTTATTATAAAAAAAGAGAAATAGCAATGTGGGTAGAATTCACATTACTGGGTGGAGCGGAAGGTAGGTTTAGACTTATAATACTACCTAAAGACCCAACCTGATCCTTCAGCGCTTTTGCGTTCCGAGCCCGAGATATCTCGATAGGACATTTCTGCAACCCCTGGCACAACAGACAAGCATCCTAAAATATGACACGGACTCCAAAAAAACACTATGATAAAACCTCAGTTTAGATATTTTATCCCTTCGCTATAACAGCGTTCACCAATAACTTGTATTCCCCCGTACAGCCTGGAGCGCAAGTCTCGCTGACAGTTCAATTTGTTTTCCCAACAATAGATGCACAATTTAGTGGCGCGGTGTACCGAGCTGGATGCCTCGCTAATTTTAATTACTGATGTATTTGTGCTAGGTGGGTAGGCAAACTGGGTACTGCTTTTCATTATAGAAGCCTGCATTTGACCCTTTGAGTTAGTGCCTCATTGCTTTTAGAAGAGGCCAATGTTCTATTTAGAATATTTTCCCCTACTGACCTCACTCAAGTGAGCGCATAGAATTAAAAATTGAACTCATTTGTTATTAAAGTCATTTACAGTGCGTTTCAACTAATAACAAGAATGACTAAGCGCCATATTGTGACGTCATACCTGTCAAATCGAACAAATTCGGTCTGAAGGAGGGGGGGGGGGAAACAGGGGATCCCCTAAAATCGTACACCCCAAAGGGAAAATATTCTAAAATTTTGCAAAATAAGACGTTCCAAATATTATCACCCGATTTGTCCATAAAAATAGAAGAGTTACATTTGTTTTATAATATGTGCGATAAAATTTGTATTGTGCAATAAAGAAAACTCATTTACTCGACATATCTTAATGTTAGTGCACCCCCCCCCCCCCATTCCAGGCTGCGACCATGCCTGCTTGTATGGGGTATCATGTTATCCATCTGCTGGGTTGTGGTGATCAGGTAGACAATGCGCTCCATTAAAACACGGATACTCAGCAGCATCCGGAAGTCGACCCCGGACATTGTTGAGAAAAAGCTAAGATCAAGCTAAATATCTGAAGAAGATGATAAGCAGAAATATTCAATTACACCCTACCTATTAATATTTAAAGTAGGTAAGTTTAGTTGTTTTCGATTGACGAAGTCGTTCTATCCTTCGAAATAATATTTAGAGACCTTAATTAAGAAAACTTTTTAAGACATATCGAAAAGGCTCGTTGACGCTTCCCGCGACCCAAGAAGGGCTGGCTATTTCTTTGGTCAACGGCTAAGCATTGCTATACAACGAGGCAATGCCGCCAGTATCTTGGGTACGTTGCCAGCCGACAGCGTTGAGGATCAATTTTTTGATGCTTTATTCTAGTTTGTATTTTAAGTATTTTAGTACATAATTGTGTTTATTTGCTGAAATAAATGTTCTTTGCAAAGATTGTGAAAAAAAAAAAAAAAAACATGTGATAGCTTTCATAAAACTTTTTTACAAAAAATTTCACCGACTTCAAAACTTCCCAAAAAGGCTACCGCACTACAAAAAATTTAAAGAACCTTATCGATTGTTTCAAAATAAGGGCTAGGTATACTCACATGGCTGCAGTCGGTGTCAAACCAATGAATAGTTTTGATAGACATAATACGCCGCATTCTGGGGCACACCCGAGGTGATCAAAGCTAAAAACTATGAATCAGTAATAAACACCGTGATTTTCTGTGCATAATTATGTATGTATGTATGTATATGATTCTAGGTATTTCTTGCGGCTCGCTCACGTGCTAAAATGACTGTTCTCCTGGTACGAGAGTTGTTTTCAAAACAAAATGCAAATACGTGTTTTTCCAGCCTTTCAACTATCTCCAAATATAATCAAAATTCTTGTTACTTTACGTCTAAGAACCACAAACGCTTAAACATTGTTTCGTATATTATAATATTAGTATGAATTATCATATACAACGTGTAATTACACGTTTTAAATTTAAAGGGTATATACATACCGAGTGCACGGCTTCTTTGGATGATAACAAACGATATGGCAAGGGTTTTCTAATCCTATGTCTACATCTGTGGAGCATAATATTAGAAATTTCAATACATTGATACCAGAGGCCGAATTTTTCAAATTAAGAAGAACGAAGAGAATTATCGTTTTATTGGCAAGTGACGTGGAAAGTGATGACCCTCATAGTGCTGTGACTGCTGTGACACGTTTGTTATTACTGGTATTCAAGAAACATAATTATGAAACCGATAATTTGGGGTCAATTCTATGAGTCACTTATTTTGAGCTGAAACTTTGCATAGAGACTCCATACCAGATGTTGTCTTCAGTCCTTTTGGATAGATATGGGGTTTCCGTTACACGTTGTATATGAATACAGTGTAATTTGAAAAACGTATAAAAGGTGATTCTACCGAGATACATTGTCATTTTCCCTTTTTTTGCCTGCATGGAGCCTCCTACTGTTCCTAAAGATACAAGCTCTAATTAGTAAAGTTTTGAACAACGTCCTCGTTCACTGTTTAATATTTTAGTTGTCTTTTTAGCAACACTAGAACTGTAAAATAAAGACACATTTTAAATAATGAATATAAAGTTAAAATTATTTTTTGATAAATATACCTTTTTCGCTAGCGTTTATTACCTTACCTTACCTGATGGTAAGTGATGATGAGGTCGAATATAAAGCGCATTTATCTAGAGGTAACCTATTCACTCTTCACACCCAAAGACGCCTAGCACGGAATAACTATCAGGAAACACAGTCTCCGGCAGTGAATTCCACTATAGCTATCCTTGGCTGTACGCAAAATGAAAGCATTCCCAAAACGTTTGTGCGTATGGGTAGGATGTTCACCATGTAGGTAACATCCTATTTGAGTTAAACATTATTTCGTATTTTGAACGCAGTCTCGTTCTGAATCCGCGATGAATTACTTTGAAAACAAATTAGTTCGCTTTCGAATTGTGTGCCTGTACTTTAGTCAGGCAAGCTCACCTATTCCGAAGTCAACCTTGGATGGGAGAGCATCTTCAGACCATCTCAACATGGGGTTAGACTAGGAGCTGACCCTAACATAGTTGGGAAAATACTAATCAGATGTTGAATGAGGTGAGCAGGAAACATCACAAAATACCTACAATTCTGAAGCTTTGCAATTAAAAGAAGTTGGAAGTCTAAGAGCCTCCACATTTGATTATATTCCTCTCCTACGCAATAAACATGATATTTGTTCTAACATCGTAACTCTAACGTGCATAATAATGTTGGCAGGCAGACCGGGAATAAATAACTAGTATTGTTTCATGAGTTTATAAACGCTGCCAAGACACCGACTGGTTTTCATAGAAATGTTAGAAATTATGGTTGGCGACATTTTTTTATTGTATTTATGTAAAACCTTTTCTGAAATATTATGAGAAAAGCCAAGTTATGTTAGGTTGTGTGTTTATCGTTAGTTCAGAACAAGTTAACAATATCTATTTTTAAAATACTTGTATGAAATTCACCATATTTCATACACTACGTATCAAAGTAAGTAAAAGATGAAAATAGTAAGTAAAATTTTATTCAAACAAGCAATGATGTGGTCGCTATTAAAAGTAAACCTGCGTTATGCTTTTTTTCGGGGGATTAGGATTATTTTTCAGGGCAAACGGCGCGGTGGTGAAGCGCCATCGTTACATGGTGAACATCCCACCGATACCTACGCATACAACGTTTTGGGAATACTTTAATTGTGTGTACGACTAAGGAATGGAATTCCCTGCCAGAGTCTGTGTTACCTGATAGCTATAATTTGGGTGTCTTTAAGTCAAGAGTGAATTGGTTACTTCTATGTAAGCGTGCTTCATCTGCGACCACATCATCGCTTATTATCAGGTGAGATGGTGGTCACACACGAGACTCGTCCTACTCTATGTAAAGAGAAAGAGAGTGTCAGATTTCTACAGACTAAAGATACTTAGGGGGGGGTTAAGGTTTAGGTTAGGCTTAGGATGGGTTCCCTAAGCCTTCAGCTGCTCTTTCGTTTCGGTACCGCGGCATCTCAAAAAGAGGAAAAGAAAGTACCCTAAACCCTGACGGGACCCGTATTTCCTACATATTCACGCTGTTTTTTAACACTAAATTCCACAAGTTGATCTTTAGCACAATAAATAAAACTCTTATCAAAATGCACGACCAAAAGTTTTCACAAACAAACCGACCCAATTGGGTATGGTAATAGAATTACAAACATATTTCATGATTGGCGGGATCCATCGGCATTTGATTATCCCGCGCGAGAAGAGGGGGACAGGCACATTCCCTACTAATGAAACGGTGGAGTTGTCAGTTTGTCAATAGTTTTGTGGGTGAGATACTATGATTGAGTTTTCAACATGAAATGGATTGGTATTTGACCAAAATTGGAATGCTACTGAGAAATTCCAGCTTGGAAAGCAGCAATGACTTTCATTTTAACAATTCTGACTATTAAATTGCGTTAAATGCAAGGATCTGGATCACTGGATTAGTAATATTCCTAAAATCAATTAAATAACAATCCGTGTAGCGTTCAGACTGTTAGGACGCAGGCATCCTCTCTTTTTTGTGTTTATTGTCGGTGAGACAATCATTTAATGACTCCTCCCGACTGCTACTGACCAAAAACCCACGCTGTTCCTTAAAGCTAGAACATACCCACAACCCAGGACCTGAGCCTAATTTAGCAAATTCTTTAACTATTAAAAAGCAACAGCTTAACATTCTAAAGACAATATAAAATGGGCTAAAAGAAAAATAACCAGTCCGGAAACAAAACATCTCGCTTCTAATTAACCTTACAATAAACTTATTCCCATTTAAACTGAAAGTTCATTTGCAGGCCAGGTCGATTCGACCGGCCGTGTCGGGAATACTCAGCGAGCGGAGGGTTAGATATTTTAATTTATAACTAATCAGAACGCAACAGCGTTGCCAATGTTTATATGGACGTGAACATTGGAGGGTTAAAATCGAATAAAGTGGCTTTTAGTGTTTTTACACGATTTCTTTTGAAGGGTTGTAGATCTGCTGGTTGGATAACCAAGATAAAATTGACTTTTATTATTATTGAAAGTGTGTTTCAAATCCACATTAAAATAATCACAAATAAAACTATATCCCATAAAAAACAATACTTGTCAAAAACCCAAGTCTCGCAACTTAGTTGTTCTACCGTAAAAAGTTGTGAGATCCATGTAATACCAAGTCGGTTATTAATTTATTCAGTCCCTACTTAAGGGACCTTCTGTCTTAAATTGTTACGTAATTATCTAACCTAACGACATCTTATAGTGACCATATCAATATTAAAAATCTTTACCGTTTTAAATAAATAGATTGACTCGGCCATCGCATGAAAACACAATATATCTCACAAGTACTACATATATAAATTAAATTGTTTATTGCGATTGC
The DNA here is from genome assembly GCA_943138885.2 of Tholera decimalis. Lineage (NCBI taxonomy): Eukaryota > Metazoa > Arthropoda > Insecta > Lepidoptera > Noctuidae > Tholera > Tholera decimalis. The sequence goes on from OW964576.2 coordinate 11,414,104, forward strand.
CAAGTCAATCTATTTATTTAAAACGGTAAAGATTTTTAATTTATTTTAATATATTTATTTAAACCCACCCTGGGTTTTTAGTCAGTAGCAGAATTCTACTGACTAAAATCTCCAGGGTGAGTTTAACACCCGAGCGGAAGAAGTCATTCGATGATATTTTTCACCAAAAAAAAAAGTACCCATCTACATCTATTATTTCATTATATTATACAGGTACACTGATTAATTAACTGCAAATGTAACTTTGTAATCCTATATATTTATATGTGATTACAAAGTTATTTATGCAGTTGATGTATCTAGAAAACTGGAACGAAATTGAAAAATATTATAGTTTTTCCTTGATTCATATACTAAACACTAATTGTATTCTAAATTTGAAGCTTCTATGTCTGCTAGAAGTGCTTTAGACTTTTGATGATCGGTCAGTCAGTGAGTGACAAAATTTACAAAATTAAGCAACTTTGACTCGTTATAATTCTTAAACTACTGGTTCAAATTGAATGAAATTTGAAATATACCGTGTTTATACAATGCCTGTTTGGTTACTGAAAATTCAGGCTTCTAGTTTTATCCACAACGAAGTTATAGGGGGTCGAAAATGGCCTGAGTTGCTTCGAGAAAAGAATGGTACGGCCGTGCCGCTTTTTTGCTTGACTTGGCGGGGGCACTGCCGTGCCCCCAGATATATAAAAGAAAAGTCGTGTTAGTTACACTATTTATAACTCAAGAACAGCTGAACCGATTTGGCTAAAAAGTGGTAGGGGGTAGCTTAGAACCAGGAGACGGACATAGGATACTTTTTATCCCGATACTCCCACGGGATCGGGATTCACGCGGGAATAATCTCCCACGCGAACGAAGATGCGGGCAAAAGCTAGTTATAAATAAATGAGTGATAATCTTTATATAGAAATCATAATCACAAAATGTTTCCATACTAAACCATGTAAGTCTTACCATATTAAATGAATTATCTCAGAACAAAATCAAAATTAAAATAAAATCACAGGCAATTGCACAAAAAATGCACCAATCAATCAATCCATTGATGAGCCAGATTCGTCGGCAATCGGCGTCATTTTTGTCATGTCAACTTTGAATATTACCCTTCTCTTAAGCATACTAAAACTAGCATATAAAATATTCAAGTAAATAAATATGAAAATGACAGCTATAAACTTTTTTTAATTAATTTAAACAAGTTAAGGCGGTGATGCCTAGGTATCTTAGGAGACCTCCGAAAAAACTTATAAATCGACCAGAGATTCTTCCAGCTGTGTTCGTCTACTTAGCCTTTTCCTAAGTATGTTGGAGTCGGCTTCCAGTCTAACATATATTATTAAGTTTTACATGGAGCGACTGGCTATCTGACCTCTACAACTCAGTAGGTAACACGTCTAGGCAAGACTAGTGTCATATTTTCTAGCTTCCGAATACTCGTAACGACTGTGAAAGATGTACAAATGTCGGCCGGAGCCAGCTTTGGTTTCCTAGGAAAGCGGTGCCGTCATATAGCGGCCGTAATATTACGGACGCAAAAAGGCGGCCGTCTTTACGGTGACGACATGTGGAAAGTTCCACGGCCGTTTTAACACAGTCTGCTTCATCGCTATCAATGAAACGTTCAGGAAACCATCTGACCCCGACAAGACGGCCGTCATGCAAATGGCGGCACCGCTTTTTGACGTTACGGTGTCAGTTACCGCTCTCTAGGAAACCGCGCCATTTTGTTTACATAGACAACGTTCTAGTGACGTCATTCACCGCTGTATTACGGCCGCTATATGACGGCACCGCTATCCTAGGAAGCCAACGCTTTAGCGTGCTTTCTGAAACACGGAAAAATCCCAATATACCGATCCACACCTAGGGTTACCAGATCCGTAAAATAAGTTTTCCTGAAAAAACCCTTGTTTCGGCAATAATTTTCCTGACATTTTGGCAGAAACTTATATTATTTTACAAAGTCGCGCGCGGCGCGTGGGAGTGTGAGTATGAGTGTTAGATGCCTTGTGGCGGGATGCGGGGCGCGGTGCGACTGAGCGAGTCAATTAGTAGTTCAGTATTCTTGCAAACGGTGCTAAGTTTACTAGTGTTGTGCGTATTTGTGTGGCAAGCATTTATTTTATAACGAAAAGGCTTACTTTTCTCTTTTTTTTAATTCCTGAAAATTTCCAACTTTCCCTGTTTCCCTGACAGAGAGCTGAAATTCCGGACATGTCAAGAAAATTCCTGTCATCTGGTAACCCTATCCACACCCCATCCTCAGCTGTCATTATTAAGCTTCAAAAATTAACAAAACCTCAAAACTATCCTAACCTCAGCTTTAAAATTATAGCCTCACATTATTAAAACCATCATCGAATCCAGTCAAGCATTTCCCAATGAAATTCAAAAATACAATAACCACCTGTAGTGAACAATTTCCCGCTCCTATTGGATAATGGCCGCCGGAAATGGCGTCGCGCTGACGTCACTTCGCTTCCGGGAGACAGCCTACCCAGGCAATCTGTAGTTCAGTCCGCCAATATGTTGCTATGTTAGTGGAGCTGGGAAATTATGAGTAATTGGCTGAAGTATGTAGGTTTTGCTGCGGCGACTTGCGAACAGAAAATATTCTATTAGAGAAATAAGTCAGTATTGTCAAGCGTCAATTCAGAAAAGGAGTGAGACTACCCCGATGCAAGTGTTATTAACTACTTGCTGGGGCTGGTTCAGTCACATTTGTAAATGTTTGACGCACAAAAAGCTAATTTTATTTTATTTATTTCACTGACTACGTGTGTAAAACGTTTTATTTGACAAAAAAAAACCTTAAAAATTTCTTAAAACTAGCTTATCTATATTTTCTACAACTATGCCAAATAATTTTGTTTTTCATAGTGTTTGTATGAATTACAAAGTTATATTTGCGGTTTTAGAAAATATGCTGTGTTTCAAAAACTGCTGACCCAATCTCATTCGAACCAATTTTGGTTGAAAATTTACATTAAGATCTACAGACATAATTTTTTTTAGATTTTTCACTCCATTATTATTATTATTATATTTTACCACTTTGGAAGCGTATATCATATCATATCTTTTAAACGATTAACTTTATGAAAAAGTACTTTTAGAAACCTCAATGTCATTTTTAAAAATCTGTCTATAGATACCACACACGCATAGTTTTCATGAAAACAAATATTTTCAGTTTTAGTTCCATGTATTTTATTTATATTTGTAACCCCCCTTTATTTTAAATATAAATTAATTTTTTTGTTAAAATCTGAAAGCGGTTCACAGAATACATCTACCTACTAAGTTTCACATGTATAGTCCTAATAGTTTCGGAATAAAATGGCTGTGACATACGGACGGACGGACGGACAGACAGACCTAGACATGACGAATCTAAGGATAAGGATTCCGTTTTTTGCCATTCGGCTACGGAACCCTAAAAAATGACTCCTTTGTAATATGTGTATAGATAAAATTGTTATTAGATGTACTTACTTCTTCAATTATTAATATGTAGATGAGCAAGCAATTAATTCTTATTTTTTTGTCTTTTCCAGGTAAGTTCCAGAATACAAAAATACGAGATGCTGACAAAGGTATAGTCTAGTCGTCTGAAACATTATCTTGTTTTATAAGGATGCCGTTTTTGCCATTTGGGTTCGTCACCCTAAAAGTAACGTAAGAAACAATCGGTTAATACATTAATCACACAAACTGTCAACACGAAGCGTTAATGGCTAAGGTATCGGACTTGTGATCGAGAGGTCTCGGGTTCGAACCCCACCCATTATACTATTGCCGTGAACCCACTCCAGACACAAACATATTTAGCTTAGTTGGAGGGGTTAACAAGATTGCTAGTAATGTGAATTCTACCCACATTTATAGTACCTAATCTTTATAAAAAATCGAATTCCAAGGTTTTTTTTTAATTTTCCCACAAAGCTTAAATTGTTTTCATAGCTAAATAAAGTTAACCCTAATCGTATTTTAGGTTGCACATCCAGTAGACACGATGTAGTCTAGCTATTGTATATCTTGAAAGCGAATTTGTGACTTGGATCGTCTTGATGTAAATGTATAGGTTGCCTGTCCACTGTGGTGTAGCAACTAGTTTAGATTTTGGCGCATTTATTAGGTCGAACTGTAACAAACTATGTAATTAAATCTAAAAAAAATAATTACACGCACTTCTTTCATCAATTGTTGTCTCATCATGAAACTTGGCAATTATATGTAGATTAAATGATAATATAATTTTATGGTACCATCGAACTAGTCCGATGATGGAATTGAAAGTTAGCTGAAAATACATATATCCCTTTTTCACCATAGTTGTACAAGAAGGGTTCCTTGGACAAAATTAAATAATAGACCAAACGATTAATATTACGGCCTTATATTTTAAGGGCTTTTACAAAGCAATCTTGTCCACTGCACTCAATTGTCTTTCTATGTCAACAAAAACAGGCCCTCGATTCCTCATCTGCTTAGCTTTTTCCCAATTATAAATACTACTACAATTAAACTAAGGGAGGGGCTTTCAGTATAACCGGATGCAGCTACGTAACAGTATTATACATTGAGCTACTGCCTAACCAACCTCCACAACCCAATAGCTGTGTCAAAACTCGATTAAAATCAATAAAATTACAACCCATAACTGTCCATATCATTGAGCCAAGTGGAGTTGACTTTCAATACATACAATAGGGATATCGCTGTGCGTTGTCTCTCAATGAATGAATATTTATCATGAACTTTTGACCAAACCACGTTACACCCCAGTGGGCACCAGGTCTAACCGGTCAGTATTCTCGTTGGCAGTGTTTCAGGACATAAATTGGCACACGCGATAAAACCAGCGTCGCGGTCAGCGACACCGGCTTGAATTGTGTAAGATTGTGCCTTCTTATTTTATTAGAGTTCGTGTATACTTCGCTCGGGATCTGCCATTATCCTTCTGAGTGAATGTGACGGCTATGGAGTTCTTTTTGGTTGGCGTGTGAAAATTTATACTTTTTTGTTCAATTTGGGATGTCTGTCATTCACGATTTCTGATAGCGCACGCCTTGATATACTTATTCAGTTTATACAGCCGTATGTTTAGAGAGGCGAGTATTGCGAGTTACAGGTTGTAGGTTCGAACCCAGTCAGGCACATTACTTACTGTAATTTGTATCATCACCAATGTTCTCAAAACGTTGAAAGAAACATTGTTTTTACCCTTTACAGTTTTCTTTGTGACAGGCAGACTTACTGTATATCAGACTAGAAATTCGACCGCGACTTCGTCTGCATGAATTTTTAATGAATTTTTTAGAATTGGTTCATGACTTCCGAAAATTACCTCTTACATACAAACTTACAAACAAATTATACCTCTTTATAATAATAATATAGATACAGACTTGACATCCACGAAACTCGTGCCATAAGTAACCCCTTATACCCCAAATTGAAACCTCAAAGTGGCGTAACAAATTGCGTCTGATAAGCATACCTCCAGATACCGAATTGAATACTAAACGTATAATAAAAAATACGCATGACATCGCGATATTGAAATAAATCGCGAAATAGAAATTACTTCAACAACCAACAACGTACCCAGTGTTGGGGCACAGGATGGGCACAGGCTTTTTTTTTCTTGCGTGGCAAGTTCATCGAATGACTTCTTCCGCTCTGGGTTAAGCGGAAGGGTGTGTCAGACTTCTACTGACTAAAAACCCACCCTGCTCATTCGGCTGCCCTATAGTTCCGGGGCCGCGGTAACTCTATAGAACTTTACACTCTAGGAGAGGACATGGACCGAAGCCCACCATGCAGACCCAGTGCGTGTTGGTGGAAGTCGCATATTTTTGGATTATTTGGTTCTGGGATATACCGTTTTTCTGAAAACGTTTTCCTTCAACGTGTTGACAGTGGTGATGATGAAAATTACACAAAATAATGCGCCTGCCATTCTTCGGTTCCAGCCCAAGATCTACAACTTGTTAGTCGTACCTCAAACCACTGTGACACAACTGCTGTCATCATATTTTTTTTTCCCAATTATGTTGGCGTAAGCTTCCAGTTGTAACCCAATGCAACTGAGGTTTTTACTTGGACCAACTGCTTTTTTTTTTTTTACGTGGTAAAATCTTCAAGTCCTCCCACCCCGGGCAGGGCCGGAGGGACTGTCAGACTTGTACTGAGTAAAATCCAGTGTTCCTTCAATAGCCCTTTACGTTCCGGGGTCACGGTAATGGGATAAGTCCCACGACCCGGCAGGCTTCGGCCCTCTACAGGGGGGGCCTCGTCATATTGCTGACGCTCTTTGAGGCGCGCGTGGAACACAACGCGCCGTCGAGCATGGTCCATGGTCGGACAGCGAGTTGCCCTTTACTCGCTGTCCGCATGCCCGCGCCTACGGTGGCCGGAGATCGTCGGCCGACATCCGACGCTGTGGGCGTCTACCACTGCGTGGACCAACTGCTTATCTATCCATTCACAACACAGCAGCTTTGATAAACGATCTTTATTTTGCAAATTGGTTAACACGTCAATGTTTACTAGATGAGGCCAGTGTTTAACTGACTACCCTGAGAAGAAACACCGAACCAAACTCAGGGGTCCGTCTCTTTTGAAGTCATACAATCTATACTGTTTAAATTATATGAGAACCTTGTAGGTTTCAGTCTGAGGCGATCTTTTGAAGAAAGATGCTCACCGATTGAGTGGGGGCCTGTCCATAAAGTGCAAGCATTTGTTAGATGACGTATAGCTCAACTTAGAACAAGGAGCTCAACGATTTGACGAACAATACTTTGTAACACGATACATCTTGACCAAGACTGGCGCTAGATTTTCTGGCTTCAGACTACCCGTCACGACTGTCAAAGATGTATAAATGACAGCCGAGACAAACGGCTTCACGTGCATTCGAGGAATTTCGAAGTGTTAAGAAGAACCTTGAACCTAATTTCTTTAACAATAAAGTTGAAAATCCTATTAAAGAAATATGACAAATTGTTGTAGCTTGATGTGCTGGCGTCTGTACTATAAACACTTAACAATATGCAGTAGTACGAATAGGGCAAAGAATGTTTTAAAGAGTTCTGGCACCCAATGTAAGATCTAACTTGGGCTTAGGGTGTAGATATGTTTTTTTTTATTAATGCAACTATTTTTGTACCTATGGATGGGTGTATGTATGAGAGAGATAATAATGGTGAAAAATACATATACAATACAACAATAGCCTAATGGCTAATGTGTCGGTCTTCTGACCGCGAGGTCGCGGGTTCGAACCCCACCAATTACATTATTACACTTACATATGTACATCACCATAAAGTATATTCCCGTAAACTCACTCCAGACACAATCATATTATGTAAATTAGTTGGAGTTGTTAACAAGATTGCTAGTAATGTGAATTCTACCCACATTGCATTCTCTTTACAAGAAAAAATATAATAACTATTTATATCTAACCCCAATAAAGCCATCAAAGCTCAAGTCTACGTCTAACAGAAGGACGCGGTCTATTATTGACTTAGCCTACCTGCACACGAAGTTTGCCTAAGTTAGTTTCAAGTTCAGTGAGCAGTGGCTCGGTTACAATAACCGTTGTTATTATCTATTCAGGCAGGGTCGGGGCGCGGGCTAGTTAATTTGTTTCCTTAGAGGCACGGATCGATTGAAGTCGGCGCGTGTTGCTAGTATACATTGTGGTACGGTACGACTTTTTGATGAATAACATAGTTGATTGGTTTACCTCATCATTATTATAAGTTCTCTTCATACGGGTTATGTAAAGTATTTCATAATAATATAAAATAGAGGTCACGGTCAGAGGTAGGCGCTGGCTTGCGGGCGGCTAGCAGGGGTAGCTCACCGCCGAACCGAGCCTGGTCCTTACCGGACGATGAGCCATGCTCGCCGCCCGCAAGGCCGCGCCTACGGTGGCCGGAGATCGACTAGCAATCCCCGTCGCCTGGGGCATCTCCCGCGGCGGCCGGGGCGCGAGGAAGAGTTGCCTCTCCCTCACGCGATCGCGGTTAACCTAGCATACAATAATTGCTTATCATCAAGCCATTTGAATTGTAGAAGAAAATGTTACTTCTTTTTACTTATATTATCAATGCGAACGTTTATGGTGGATGTGTTTGTTACTACTGAACGGAACTGAATGAAACTTAGTATGTACATAGATAGTTTAAATCCTAGAATAACACATGTATATTTTTGTCCCGAAATCTCACTGGATCAGGTTTTACGCGGCAAACCCTTCGACGTGAACGAAGTGGCGGTCAGATTCAATAGAAAAGAAAACAAATATAATTTTAAAATATTAATAAAATTGGAGGAAACTAAATAGCATTTACATTTGCTAATCTGATCTATGTATCATTAAATTAAATACGTAACAAATGTCCGTTTTTGCATTAGGAGGAAGGTCAAAAGTACTCCAAATGTTATTAAAACAGAAGTCTTTACATTTTATTTAGGCACTCATCCCAGGATGTACCTACTTAACCATCATAAGACATATGACTTATCGGATTTATCTATAAAGCTTGATCCCTACAAAGACACGTTTAATGGTAACAGTTTATCCTTACGAAATGTCTAAAGGTCGAAGTTTTAGGTAACCGTATTCGTTTGCCGAAACTCATAGGTAATCTTATAAGTAATCCTTAAGAAGGAATTTGTGGAGGATGACGTGGTAGAAAAGAGTTAAATATTTTATACTAACATCACCTTTTTTGTGTTAGTGGTCTCTCTCAGGTCATCGTAATATCCAGCTCGGGCTGATAATAAACTTACGAACCAAGCGACTGCACTGCACGCTGAGGGATCCCCTATGGGGTACGGTCCTCGGCTTAGGGTGTCCCTGAAGGAGGGCAGCTAAAGACAGGCTGCAGCACTGCCCTCCTATCCGCAAATATATGCACATGCAGAAGGTGCGGTAGTGCAACATGTAACCCAAACCTGTACTCGATACATATTTCGGACTTCCGCGGAGCTTTAGAAGATGATGGAATCGTGCCTAAAATATTCTTTTGTCATGGATTTCCGCAAAATAATGCAATATTCCATTAGTAGGTATATTGTATACCCCGAACAATCAAAGATTCATATCAGTTTCGATCTCCGCTGTTTTGTCATACCTCTTTAATATCTTTCTAAAGAGAGATTCTTCTTTATAGATAACTAACAATTGTTACCCAACTTCAGACGTTTTATGCTTTTTTAAATGCTGATGCAAGAGTTAACTACAAGTCAAAGCCTATGCGCATCGTTAAATGTTGGAGCATACGCACAAAACGTTTTGGGAATAATTTCATCGTGCGTGCAGAAAAGAGTGGAATTCCCTACCGGAGTCTGTGTTTCGTGATAGCCATAACCTGGGGGTCTTCAAGTCAAAATAGGTTACTTTCAGACAAGCATGCTTCAATTTCGACCATATCATCGCTAACCATCAGGCGAGATGGTGGTAAAACGTGAGCCTATGAACAACAAAATAAATACTTCGAGCCAGATTTTGATAATGTAAAATCCAGTAAGACATGCTGTGCTGACCCCAATTCAATTATAATAAAATATGAGATACAAAAAATATTTGATTAACATTTAATTTACATTAAATTAACGTAACATTTAAGACACATAATAGTTTTTAAACAATATATGATTTTTGAGTGATAATGTATAATATTCATAATTTACTTTGCTTTGCATTTTGTTGTTGCTCCTATAACGTATCGAAATGTAATTGTAAATTCGAACATAATGTAATTTTTTAACGAATAAATGATTTATCCTTTTACTCGTCCTTTTATCACTTTAAGATAAAAAACACACATTGTACGAACAACAAAATAAAATTTTCACAGCATAAAATTTTCCCCCTTTACAAATTAACCCCCCTAACGTCCCGCGCGACAACGCAACTCAACCCTGGCGTGTCTACGTGTCCTTAACCCTACGCTTGTAATTCAGAGCACCGAGCAATTGTGTTACCGAACACAGTTTCATCTACTGCGGACACCCCTTATTGGCACTCGCCGTTTTGGGGTTCCGCGGACCGAAAATGTGTGTGGTGTGTGATTGTTTTATTTCGTGATAAGTACGGTTTTTGATATATGGATTGGAAGTAAAAGCGAGGGGTGCTCACTTTCGAGTTTTAGCCATATTTGGGGCATACGAGTCTGTTTCTTGATAACTATAACCTTTTAGTCTTTAAAGATTAAATAGGTTACTTCTAGGTAAGTGTGCTTCATCTTTGACGACGTCATTGCTTATCATCAGTCAAATCATGGTCAAACGCTAGCCTATAATCAATAAAAATAACGAAGGTGTCAAAAGTGGCACTAGGCGCCACGGAATAGTAAAATGGAGACCTCTGTAACTATTCTATGCTTAGCTTGTAAAGAGAAGGCTTATACCCAGCAATGGAAGAAGTCAGCGTGTGAGGATGAGAAGGTGTGAGCATGACCGGCCGAAAATTATAATTATTATTAGGCGTTTAAAATTGTGTGTATTTAAGTAGGTATATAATAATAATAATCTTTATTGTGCTAAAAATAATACATAGTTCTTAGTTTAATACACCCTAGACCCCACACTAGGATTCCCTGTGTCGTGGGATGTGTATAGATTAGTGTCCGACCGAAGTTTCGGTTTCGGTTACGGCCAAGTTTCGGCCAAAAATCGTGTTTAGGCCGAAGTTTCGGTTTCGGCCACAAATCAGCCGAACCTTTCGGCCCGCCGAAACGCGCATTCGAGATTTTTCGGATTATGTTTTCGGCTTCGCTAATCAAATCAAATCAATTTTATTTGTGTAACATAGGTAGTGAATATAGTTCTTAAATTAAAGCTAAGCATTTCATTCGTAGCTGCTTGACCTGCAGTGCATCCCCTAACCGCGTCTACTTCTGATATGTGTCATTTTTGTTTTTGTGTTTTTATACAACGCTAAGCCTTAAATTGGTACCCACATGAAATATTTATTATATATTTTATACATTTGGATTGTTTGTCGTAATTATTAAATATATATAATATATATATATATATTTATCTTTTAAGATTGAACTTTTTTACGGTAATCAATTTTTTTTAATATTCATTCTGTATTTTTGACTTTATGTTATTCTAAGTCTGCCTAAGCCTGACAGACGACTGAGTGAAAATTGGTGATCGCGATCATCAGTCATGCAGGGTCCGCCACAGAGAGAGATGTCTATACACTGAAAAAAAAAATCGGTAAAGCCAATCGATTTTTCGGTTATATTCACCGCTTTGGTCAGTAAAAATAGAGCCTATTGTCCAAAGAAGTAAAAATAAGTGAAAAAAAAACAGTTGAGTTATGACAGTAGATTTTACTGTTTTCTGGTCGGCTATTCTTACTGTTTGTAAATCAACACGGAAATGCTTAAAAAAAACAATTTATTTATTTTATTTAACGTTAATGTTCAAACAATTGAAATAACTGTTTAGCTCTTTACTGTATGCTACAATAACTGTTCAGAAGCAGTAAAAATAACTGCTACGATATCAGTAAAGCTCTGAAAACGGCAATACTTAAAAGGAACTGTTTGTTTCAGTAAATTTTAATGTTCATCCAATTGAAATAACTCGTTAGCTCTTTACTGTTTGTGCCCATTTCAGTGCACTGTCAGTAATCAATTATTTTAACATAAAAATAAGTTTACTGAACCGTTTTTTTTAAATTACAATTGGCATACGACTAGAGCATGCCCTAGAATATGATATTGGTTTACATTTAATACAGAAGTTTGAAAGTAGTTTGCTGGTTGGCTTAATATTTTCTGACAAGTTGTTCTAATTTAAGCTGTAGGATAAAATAGAAATAAATTGTTATTTTACTAGCCAGAAAGAAAGTTATCGGAGTTTTCAACGATCAGTTTTAATAGAATAATCCCTAAACGAAAGGAAATTTTACTAAGATTAAAATTCAAGATTAGCCTTTTCTGTAGATATTATATTATATACGGTTCTTTATTGCGATTTCTTTATTAATATAGTTAGATTTTATGTGACTTGGTTGTTGAATTGGATGTGTCAACGAGTAAATGTGCATAAAGAATGTTCAACGGCTGGTCACATAAAATCTAACTATATTAATAAAGAAATCGCAGTAAAGAACCTTAGACTTGGCTTGCCTTTTCTTAGAGATTTCTGTACTTTTTATAGAGAAACAAGAAGCTCCATCGAGACTTGGCTAGGTTTTTACAGGATGTTTTGGTGGAATCTTCATTACATTGTAATTCAAACGCTATCTCGTTGTGATCCGCGATGATTTACTTTAAAAACAAATCGACGCTTGAAAGGCAATCATAACTAAGCGACATTGAGTAAACTTTACAGGAGAGCGATTTAAAGTTCAAATATTTACAAAAAAATTCATAAAAATTTTCCTAATTGTTCGATTAAAATGATGTTAACACTCCTAGAAATCATTTTTTTATAGCTATCCAAATTGTTAAAATAAGACACCTGACACTTTTAAAAACACCGGTTTGTGTCGGTTAGATAAAATTTACCTGATTTGATAAACAGGTAAAATTATCTAAATCATCATTGTAGTGTGTGCAGTAACATGTAAAAATAGGTAAACTTACTTAGTTTAGAATTTTGAAACATAAAGATTGATCTAAAAAGATCTGACAGTTTAAAATAAAATAAGTAAATTTACCTAAGCATTCTTTAATGGTTTTTGTGATTTTGGAAATTGTATCTTAGTTATTAAAATTACCCCAAACCTCCCTTCATAACCGACATTTAACCAAGAACTGTATAGGTAATTGTTATCATGCATAAAAATAAATGAAATCAATTATTATTGAATAAAAGTCTTTATTGAAAATTAAACAAATACGCTATGTAGTGCCGACCAGGAAACTAATTATGACATAACATTCAGTCTGAGATTAATATATTTTTAATTGAACAATTATTATTGCTGTCGCAATTATAAATTACCTAGCATATTCATAATTCAGTTTCTAAAAAAATTGTATCCCACAATTGCTTTTGATATAGGAAGCTGCGATCGATAACAACGTAAAATGATTCCTTGGTTTTAGACTGAATTTCAACTTTTTTTTTGATAATAGGCTCGCGTTTGACCACCATCTCACCTGATGGTAAGTGATGATGAGGTCGAAGATGGAGCACGCTTACCTAACAGTAACCTATTGACTCTTGACTTAAAGACCCCTAGGTTATAGCTATCGGGAAACACAGAATCCGGCAGGAATTCCACTCCTTAGCCGTGCACACAATGAAGGTATTCCCAAAACGTTTAGTGCGTATAGGTGGGATATCCACCATGTAATGATGGCGCATCATCGTTTGTCTTGTAGTCCGATGATGGAACGGGCTTGGCGGAATTAGATTGTGTAATTCCATCTTACACTCTCCGAAATGTAACCGATAGAAAACCGATAGACTAGCAACTCGTCGTCGATGTTCAAGGCTCTGGAGCTTTGATTCGACCAGTATATCGTTGCCAATGAGTCTTTTGGCCCGTTTCTCAATAGACTCAAGCGCATCCAGCTGGTACTTGGCAGATCCATCCCAAAGATGAGAGCAGTACTCCATACACGACCGAACCTGGGCTTGATAGAGATTGAGCAGCTGTTCGGGTGTGAAGTACCGTCTCACCTTTGCTAGGATTCCCAACTTTTTTTATGCTAATTGAGCCTTCGCCTCGATATACGGGCCAAAATTGAGGGTAGAAGTTAGTGTTACCCCCAGAAGCTCGATACGATCGGTTATTGGCACGTTTACATCTCGGAAAGTAGGAGCCGGTTCGAATTGACTCCTTTTTGCAGAGAAGAAACACGCCTGGGTCTTAGCTGCATTAAACTTGACCAAGTTGGCATCGCCCCATTCGGAGACAGCCTTCAAGGACAAGTTCAAGCGCTCAACCATGTCCTCACGGAGAGTCTGGATCTGTGGATCTGGAAAAACTGTAAACCATTGTGATGGTGCGTAAACAGTTGTATTCTTCAATCTATTTTCAATAATAGCATGCACTGTATCTACACATAAAATCAATATATTTAATATCTTTCTTGGATTTTATTTTACCAACTTTACTTTTAATTGGATTTGATACGGTAGATTCTTTACTTTCATGCCGATGTAGACGGTATATCATGATCGGACGTAAGTGATGTATATTGTGTGTTTTCCTCAACCTGGTGATCATTCAAAGTCGGTTTCTCAATGTCTGGTTCAGCAGTTAGTCATATTAAATGCGTGATCAACCGATATACGTGGAGCAGTAATCGATGCAGTCGTTTCAGTGTGATCTGTTGTGGTGCATAAACTATCGGCAAGAACCGGAAAAGCTAAATCTTTCGAAGTGTCAATGCTGATAGAAGCTGACTCTAATGTTTTGTTAAACTGTTTGTGTTGCTATTAATTGACGAAGCCGCAGACTGCAAAAAAAATCAATTCGATGATGTCAGATTTATACCGTGTATTTTTACTAAGTGAAACTACAAGATAAATAACTACTGTTTATTTGTCTTGTAGGTACTCAAACAAATTATAAAAAGCAACTCATTTTTAACTGCAAAGATAATAAAATTGATTTAAAATGAGTACTTTGTTCCATCTAAAACATAATAGGGTTTAAAAATAATCCGAAACAAAATGCAGTTTTGAAATAGGTACTACCTTTGCATAATTTGATTGAATACTTACCATGTCTTCATAGAATATGCGCCAAAATGTGAAGTACGTTCTCCCTAAGCGACGGCGGGTGCCTGAATTAGAACCTGTATAGACGTGTCACGACGCGTGTCGCGCATACCTACACGATGTTTTTTAAACTCGTGCGGTTCTTTAGCGACGAGAAAATATAATTTTGCGTACGGGTAAATTTATCTACGCGCCATTGTTAGCCATTTAGCAAATCAAGTAAGACTATCTAACCGACATCATTAGTATTAAGCATTGTCAAATAAAAATATCTAAGAATAAAAAATAAATATTATGATATACAAGTAAAAATATCTAAGCTCTAATATTCTTCCACTTTATTTCAGGCTAACTTATACAAATGACACTGTCACAAAATATATTATCGAGTTAAAATATATAACCACATAAATTACAATTGCTTTATGTAGGTAAAATCTACTAAGTAATTTCAAAGGAAAAATTCTTAACAAGTAAAAATACGTCAATACAAATAAATGAAAAAGTCAATACATGAAAAACCGACTAAGTTCATATTCCTAATTGTTAGAACGTCATAACTGCTAGATATTCAAAAAATCACTATTTTTTGGTCGTTTAGTAAGCACAAAATGTAGATTTTACCAAAATCACGCAATATCTAAGCGACAATAAAACTCGTCGTAGAACTATGAGACCTAGACCAAACGACGCAGAAAAATCTGCCGGTTCGAATGGTATATATAACTCATTTTACGGATTTATGTCGCTTAGTTAGGATTGCCTTTCAAGCGTCGAAATGAATTCGCTTTCGCATTGTATGCACTCACTTTAGTGAGGTGAGAAGGGAACGTCACGTCATGGAAAGTGCTGAGACTTCTAATGCAATTTGTCCAATTTTGTCACTTCAAGATATCAATTTGTAACTTTAGTCCACATGCTTCTCATGCTTAGAAGGTACGTAGCCTACTGAAAACTCTCAAGTATCCGTAATATCGCTGCGATAAAACTAAAATCCAGTCATCCTTTCGTTTTACCTAGCCGTATAGTAAACATACAATGACTAACCGCTTCAAGCTATTTCTGGTTGCAAGTAATGTTATCGCTCGAAATTAAGTTTTCTTTTTTTTTTTTCTCATTCTTTGTATATACATATACCAAATACATATGTTTTACTTTTTTGCGGTACCTAAACTTACATCATTATGTTAACTTAATTAATATTATTTATGAGGTTTGTACGCGGATAGTCTGTAAGAGATTGCCCTGTGCGATAAGACCGCCCATGAAAAACTAGTTTTATTTATATCGTTAGACATAATAAATAAATACTGATCAAACTATACGGAACCCGCTTCTCAATTCTTAGATCCACATAAAAAAAATTCGCCAAATTACTGACGCAATGAACGAAGTACCTCTACAGTTCTCGATTAACTGTTTCATCGTACAGTACATTCCCCCCTTTCATCCCCTTTCGGCGTTGCACGTTGAAAACCCCAGTTTTAGAGCATTGATTGTGTCCATCTGAGTGAAAGGAGGGGTGTGGCGTAAAAATCGAGGTTTGTTCGTTTGTGAGCTCTAAAGTGTGTGATGGTGAGGAATGCTGATGAAATGGTATTGTTTTTGACTGGGTCTGAGGGGCAGGATTCGGTATGTTGAGTTATCTGTTGGGGAATGTGGAAGTGTAAAGAGTTGAGGTATGTTAGCATATTGCGTTGGTGTATAGGTCTTAGTAAAAATAGTGAAAAAATCACTGTTCACGCCGCATTTGTATGCTTTGTAAGTTTGTAGACGTGGGCAAGGATATATATAAAACTAGAGCAATGAAAAAGGCAAATTTGAAGTGTCAATAGCTTAACGGCTAAGGTGTGACTTATGATCGAGAGGTCACCGGTTTGAACCCCACCCAATACACTATTGCAGTGAACCTTCACTGGACGCGAGTACTTAGTTTAGTTAGAGGGGTTAACAAGATTACTAGAAATGTGAATTCTACCTAAATTGCTAGTTCTCCATTATGTTATTTTTTAATAAAGGTCAACCTTCGGCGATGGAAGTCACACTGTAGTAGTACTCTGCGTTTATCAAAGTTTTCATTAACTGAATGTAGTCTTTGAGGAGCTCGTGGCCAATAAATAACAGCCGGACGGGTCGATTTTTAAGGTTAACCAACACTTGCTGAGGTTGCAATAACATCTTAACAAACACTGATACTGACACTGATAACATCTTAACAACTGACAGGCCTGTTGGTCTAGTGGTCAGTGGCCCTGACTGCTATGGCCAAGGTCGTGGGTTCGATTCCCACCCAGGACAAATGTTTGTGTGATGAGCACGATAATTTGTTCTTTGTCTGGGTGTAATTTATCTATAACTAGTACTCACGTGGGGCTTCGCTACCGTGGATTCTATCACGGTAAAAACATAACTCTCCTTTTTGCAGTCTAGTAAAAAGTAGCCTATAACCTTCCTCAAGCTTCAAGCTACTTCCATACCAAATTGCATCCAAATCCACACAGTACTTTCGAAGATTAGCGCGTTCAAGCAAACAAACAAACAAACTTTTCCGTTTTATAATATTAGTAGTATAGATATGTATGTATTTAGAAATATATATGTATGTTTATCAGTTGTCCAGTACTCATAGCACAAGCTCTGCTTAGTTAGGGACTAGATGGCGTAGAGTGAAAGTTGTTAAAAAAAATGAATATGGCACTCGGGGACTGCCGCGGTAAAGCTATTGCATAGCATTTTTTTATCAACTCATGCAATTATAGTCTACACGCATACGTCTAGTCGCACGCACACAAACACCGTGCCGAAGTCTGCCGAACTGAAACGACGCTAACGCTGAAAGCCGTGCATGGTCTAAACCATGCACGGCTTTCAACGCCGCACCCCTATGCCGGTCGGAGTGGGGGTGTTAGGTTTATTTTCGTCACGGAATTTCTTGATTCGGTCGCATGCCATGCTCTGCAATAGCTTAAAAAAAATATTGCTCCGTGGCTCGAAAAGCAGGTCAAGCCGTCGGTCCCGGCGGTCATTTGTATATATTATGTATGTTAGTCATATCGTGTTACCCAGCTACTGGGTTATTGTGGAGGTCAGATAGGCAGTCGCTCCATGTAAAACACTAGTATACACCTGCATCCAGTTAGACTGGAAGCCGACCGCCATATTATAGTCGGGACGTGGCTAATGAGATGAAAAAAACTCTTAAACGGATTTGGACGAAACATTGTCCACATCAGCACAATTCCGTCCAAATCCGTTGAAGCGTGACAGACGGCGATGCGCCTTCGTTACATGGTGGACATCCCAACCATACGCACAAAACGTTTTGGGAATACTTTCATTGTGCTTACGACTAAGTAGTGGAATTCCCTGCCGGAGTCCGTGTTTCCCGATAGCTATAACCTAGGGGTATTTAAGTCAAGAGTGAGTAGGTTCCTTAAAGGTAAGCGTGCCCCACCTTCGACCACATCATCACTTACCATCAGGAGAGATGGTGGTCAAACGCAAGCGATTATCTCATCTAAATATATATAACTCAAAG
The DNA here is from genome assembly GCA_943138885.2 of Tholera decimalis. Classification (NCBI taxonomy): domain Eukaryota; kingdom Metazoa; phylum Arthropoda; class Insecta; order Lepidoptera; family Noctuidae; genus Tholera; species Tholera decimalis. Next base: position 11,432,375 of record OW964576.2, read on the forward strand.
GTGACTGATTGACTGACATAGTGATCTATCAACGCACAGCCCAAACCACTGGACGGATCGGGCTGAAATTTGGCATGCAGGTAGATGTTATGACGTAGGCATCCGCTAAGAAAGGATTTTGCGAAATTCACACGGGATCGGGATTTTAAGGGAAAAACTTCCCATGCGGGCGAAGCCGTTGGCACAAGCTAGTCATAAATAAAAATAAAGTTTTGTCTTCAAAGAGTAAAAACCTCAAAACCTCGCAAGCTTGTCCTACATCGTTACACTAACTACTGTATCATACATCCAGACATTCTAAGTGTTTTTTTCCGCGGCATATTTGCAAAGCCACAGTATCATTAGGCCGAGTACACAAGCCTGGAGTTTAGTGTCGCCATGGGAACGATTGTGTGCCCTCCGCACAAGCTGACGTCATTATGTGTTTGCCCTTACTTATGTATATTCACACTGTTTTCGTGTTAAGTGGTGAGTGGAGAACTAAGATGCTGGTTCGATCAACCTGAATAGGAAGGAAGGCTTTGTTGTAGCTATAACTGCTTCGTTGATCAAGTGAGCATGAGGTCTGGGCTCGTTTCCCGGGTTGCTTAAAAAGTGCTCATAGGTATTTCTGTAAAAAAAATTGTCATTTATTGAACACTCTGCCTTGGAATGTTTATGTGATGTTGCTCCACAAGCCATGGCGCAGTTAATTTCCTGTCCTGTGTGTTATTTAGCCATTTGCCATCGACATGCTAAGAAGAAAATAATAAGAAAAACCCTATAGCACGTTAAGCCTATAGCGACATCTATCTCGCAACATACAAACTACTATAGAAATCCTGTATCGCGCAAGCAGAGTTTACCGCACAACTAGCCTACATACAAATCACCCGATCACAAACATGGGGCAGTTGCCCACGAGACAAAAACACCTGTCTGGTCGGAGGATCCTCCCTTTTCATTGGAATTGCGGCACTTTACACCCTGTTCTGCATATGCCCAAAAGCCAGCAAAAAGTTGGTATCGGTTGTCATTTGAGTCATTTGAACAATTTTGGCAGTCGTTACAGATAGTCAGAAGCCTGATAATCTGACACTTGTTTTCCCCAAGTGGTATCGTGTTACCCAGTTACTGGGTTGTTGAGGTCAGATAGGCAGTCGCTCCAACAACAGCTCAGCTCCTTCCATTTTTTATTTTTATTGATAACTAGCTGTGCCCGCGACTTCGCCCGCGCGGAATAGTGACATTCGGCAGCATTTTTAATTTTTTAGGCTAATTATTTTGAAAACAAAACTCATACATAATTTGAATGTCATATTTATTAATATCTAATCAAAAGTGTAAAAAATAAGTTTCAAGCTTCTAGCTTTTAAAATGACGTAATTTTCATACAAACTTTCAACCCCTTACAGTCCTTGTTTTTCACATTAAAAAGTAGCATATGTCCTTTCTCAGGCTCTAGACTATGTCCGTACCAAATTTCATTAAAATCAGTTCACCAGTTTAGGCGTGATTGCGTAACACACAGACTGACAGAGTTGCTTTCGCATTTATAATATTAGTAGGATAGGTTCGCGTTTGACCTCCATCTTACCTGATGGTAAGTGATGATGTGGTCGAAGATGGAGCACACTTACCTAGAAGTAACCTATTCACTCTTGACTTAATTCTTGGTTAGACTGGAAACCGAACCCAACATGTTCGAAAAGACTAAACAGTTGATGACGTTGATGAGTCATGACGGGTCGTTAGAATATAGAAAATCTGACGCCATTGTTGCTAAGGGGTGTCGTGTGACATGATTGTGGAAATGTGGAGGTCAGAAAGATGTGTGAAATTGGTCGATCCCAACATAGTTTAGAAAGGGCTAAATGCTTCCGAGTTCTGTTAGGTTAACCTTTCTCAAGTGAGCGCACTAAACTCGATGGCGGACTCTTTGTTTTTAAAGTTTCTCGCCTCAGGTTCACGAGACACCGTTCGAATTTAGAGAGCAACACTTTAACGTTAGACACTTAATTATTATCATTCTAAAGTTATTGAAAATTGGGGCTTCGTGTTTTATTTTGCTTTACATATCTTTTTACTATCTTACTTTCTTAATCCATATCCATACTTCCATACTTAATATTATAAATGCGAAAGTAACTCTGTCTGTTACCTTTTCACGCCTAAACCGCTGAACCGATTTAGATGAAATTTGACATGGGAATAGTTTAGGACCCCGGATAGTTTTTGTCCCGAAATTGCCAAGGGATCTGGAATTACGCGGGAATCCCTCTCAATCTAGGAAAATAATGCGCAATAATTTAAAAAAAAAACACAGCTGTCAATATTTATGAAGAAAACTTAAATCTACGCTTTCTTTGTATTTAAAGTACAAGGTAAAATAAGAAGGAAATAATTTTTTGATGTTTGCGTATATAATTTAAGGAGAGTTAAATCTGAATCTGATATGGGTAAAATGAAGAAACAAGTGCATTATATTTTTCAAAATCGGCTGGAAGTTAAAAAAAACCCTTTTCAATCAGCCGGTATCATTTAATAATATATAATATTTTTTCCAGTTTTACAATTTATATATAGGTATTTAGTCATTACTTACTAATAATAAAACATTTCATCTTATAAATTGTAACTTTACACCGAGTTATAGACCACTGACACCCAAGCTAAGATTAAACTTGTGTTATGAGTGTCAGGGCTCTCATAATTGACACTATTAACACTATTAAATGTTCGGAATATATTTAGTTGTGTACACGTATTACGCACTATAATTAATATTAAACTTTCTGTGCAGTGTTATGTGTGTGTGTATTGTGTGAGGTAATTATAATTGTATATGATGGGTCGAGTTAGTATGATTGTGTGTGGTATATGTGAGTAGGTACATGTTTGTGAGAGTTGAATTGTTTAAGTTCAATTACAGACTATGTCAACAATGGAATCAAACAACTCGAAAAGTGATTCTTTTGGTCGAACTTCTGAAACCTAGATTTTATTTAGTAAGCACTAGGGTTGCAAAATTACGTAATTTCTTTTAAATCTCGCATGCGTAAAGATTCAAAATCATTATGCGATGTTGCCGATTAGTACAGTTCACCATATTGTGCGTGGCTTGTGCGGCAATATGATTATAATCCATGACATGGTGTGATGATTCACATCTTGAATTCATGCCTTGAGAATAAAGTTTTAGGGTTTTTTAGTACGCATGAGTCGCACAAACCCAGTTTTCTCTCTTTTTTTTCATGTTCCAATACTGAACAAGGGAAGAAGTTCCAGTATGAAGTAGTGACCTACACACAAACATACTCACTACGTATTTTTTAATGTTAGTGGGTATGAGTACGTTTAATAGGGTTTTTGCCGAAAATTACCATGTTTTGCCGTAAAATACCATAAATTACGTAAAATAATATTTTTTACCGTATTTTACCACGGTAATTTTACCGCTTTACATCCCTAGTAAACACTGTGGATAGAATTCACAGTGCTAGCAAACTTCAACCCCTCCAACTAAGCTAAATATGCTTGTGTCGAACCACACTTCACGGGAATAGGGTAAAGGGTGGGGTTCGTACCAACGACCTCTAGATCACAAGGTCGATACCTTAGCTATCGACGCATTAGTACTTATTAGTAAGGTGCTTGTTTTTTCGCTATTACGTACCAGTTGCGACGTTGCGTTGCGTTCCATTTAGATATACAACGTGTAACGGAAACCCCATATCTATCCAAAAGGACTCAAGACAACATCTGGTATGGAGTCTCTATGCAAAGTTTCAGCTCAAAATAAGTGACTCACAGAATTGACCCCAAATTATTGGTTTCATATGTTTCTTGAATACCAATACCTAATAACAAACGTGTCACAGCACTATGAGGGTCATCACTTTCCACGTCACTTGCCAATAAAACGATAATTCTCTTCGTTTTTCTTAATTTGAAAAATTCGGTCTCAGGTATCAAGGTATTGAAATTTCTAATATGCTCCACATATGTAGACATAGCATTAGAAAACCCTTGACATATCGTTTATCATTTATCATCCAAAGAAGCCGTGCACTCGGTATGTATATACCCTTTAAATTACACGTATATATTTTAGAAATAGTGGATGGACAAAAATAAAACTAAAGATTTTGAGAGTTGAACCAAAAAGTAGGAAGATTTCCAAAACAATAAGTAAATCTACTTTAAAAGTTACAAGGGTGGCAACCCAGCTGCGTTCACTTTTTACTGCTGAGTATCTCGCATCTAGAAATACGAACGTAGGTGCTGACGCTTGCTTATCTTTTCATATATCTTTCTATCGATCATTACCTTTGTGCAGTCGTGTTTGCTTGCAAAAAGTTTGCTGCAATCCGTTCTCTTGGGAAGAAATTTTCATTGGTGAAATTTTCTTTATTGTGCACCATTACAGAACTAAATAAGGACTTGATAACTAAAAAGGTATGGGCTAAAAGCGATCTTTGATTAGATCTGACACAGAAGGAGAAAATAAATACGCTTTACCGCATCTTGAAGTTTGGGCGTAGACAGAAATGAGATGGCGGAATGAGCTAGACATTTAGAACTCAGATTATAATTATACCCCTATTACACTTGACCGCAAAGCAAGAGGTTTTTGCTATTTAGGTAATATCATCTGTTCAGCCTTTTGCCAACCATGTTAGGGTCGGCTTTCAGTCTAATCAGTTACAGCTGATTAGTAGTGGTACATGGATCGACTGCTTCTCTGACCTCTACAACCCAGTGGCTCGGTAACTCGATACCTCTTGGGAAGATCGGCGTCAGATTTCTTGACTTCTTAAGCCCGCAATACATGTTGGCTGAGCGTAGGCCAACGCTCGCGTTGGCAAATAGGTACAAGGCAAGAAATAATGTCCACAAGTTCGACAAGTTCGTCGAACGCCAATGCAGACGACCAATGTAGAAGAGGGTCTGTAGAGCTGCCCACACGTTGGCCGAGCGCAGGCGAGCGCCTTTGATTTGTGACCAAAAACCGACACCGATCCGAAGTGAGGCAAGTGATCACGAGCAACGGCGAGCGAAGACAAGTTGCACCAAATGAGCTCGATACACGTTGGCGCTGGCCTCCACTCGGCCAACTAGGCAAGTGACACCGAGCGATAGCAAGACAAGGCAAATATACCGTCTACATGTTGGTATTGGCCTTCACTCGACAACGCTCGGCCAACATGTATTGCAGGCTTTACCTCTAAATACTGTCAAAAACCAACAGCTTAAAGTGCTTTACCTATAAGGCACGGAGAAATCTCGATATGTTAAGCTATGTTAAAATATATTTATCGTAATATACTAAAGAATATATTTTCCTTTTTAGGGTTCCGTAGCCGAATGGCAAAAAACGGAACTCTTTTAGTTTCGACATGTCTGTCCGTCTGTCTGTCTGTCCGTCCGTCCCTATGTCACAGCCATTTTATTCCGAAACTATTAGGACTATACATGTAAAACGCGGTAGGTAGATGTATTCTGTGAACCGCTTTCCGACTTTAAGAGAAAATTTAAAAAATATTTAAAATAAAGGGGGCTCCCTATACATGGAACTGAAACTGAAAATATTTTTTTTCATGAAACCTATACGTGTGTGGTATCTATTAACAAGTCTTTAAAAATGACATTATGGTTTCTAAAATGACTTTTTCATAAAGTTAATCGTTTAAAAGATATACGCTTCCAAAGTGGTAAAATGTGTGTCCCCCCTCTAACTTCTATAATAATGAAGTGAAAAATCTAAAAAAAGCCATATGTTGCAGATCTTAATGTAAACTTTCAACCAAAATTGGTTTGAACGAGATCGAGTAAGCAGTTTTTGAGATACAGTATATTTTCAAAAACCGCAAATATAACTTTGTAATTCATACAAATACTATGAAAAACAAAGTTATTTGGCGTAGTTGTAAAAATTATAAATAAGCTAGTTTTAAGAAATTTGTAAGGTTTTTTGTTTTTTTTTTTCAAATAAATATATTAAGTATGTTATATTTATTATAGTTACTACGGAACCCTTCATGGGCGAGTCCGACTCGCACTTGGCCAATTTTTATTTATTATGATTGCAAAGCAAATAAAAACCGCAGTGGAATTGCTTTGGCCAGCTGACAGAAGTAGGCCGTGCTGACTGTCGTGAGTGAATTTCAAGCAATGAAACCTCTGAGGACCACAGTCCTCAGAGGTTTCATTGCTTGAAATTCACTGGCTAGAGATATGGAAGATAGGTGCTAGCTTTTGGAATTTGCTTGTCTTCGTAAAACTGAGATTTATTTTAAACTAGCTTTTGCCCGCGACTTCGTCCGCGTGGAATAGTTACTTTGGGCTAACGTTAAATTTAACCCCGATTTTGAAGCATTCTTCATTGGCTTTCCGCTCCTATTGGCCTTAGACAGACAGACAGACAGACAAAAATTTTACTGATTGCATTTTTGGCATCAGTATCGATCCCTAATCACCGCCTGATAGTTATTTTGGAAATATATTTCATGTATAGAATTGACCTCTCTACAGATTTATTATAAGTATAGACTAGACTTGCTATTGCTATTGCGGTTTCAGTTGCATCAGTAAATGACTTATGTTTGTGTACAGTGTATCCGATATTTGGTTTGTTGCTTTGTAGTCGAAACATTAGGAATTGTTAAAAATTTACTTGATTTTTCTTGCGACTATATTGACGAAGTAGCAACCCCTTTGCCTATTTACTAACGGGAATAATTATCTATTTAACTTGAAAGATAATTCTCGCGCTATAAACATCATATGGGCACTCGTGTGTTCAGTATTTTGCTCACCAATATTAAATGTAGCTTAAAAACTGTTACATATATTTTTTTATACAAAAAAAAAACAAAATTTAAGTTTTCTCCCATTCACAAAAAAATCTTTATATTATATCAAAATTAACTTCACAAGCGACAACATTAGACTTCAATAATGAAGGAAAAAAACTCAGCTAATGTACATCACTCGAGAAATAGTTTTTGACATTAATAAAAAAATATCATTAGCAAAATCCTCAATATCGCGAAAATAATCAGCTCTCTTTACTAGCATCAAAAATACCCGACAAAATGAATACCACGACTTAATTCGGTTCAATAAACTGACATAAGCTTATGTCACTTTATAAAATAGTGATACCTTACTTATCCTTAAAAATATAAGTACAGGTTCCTACATTTTGTCGCGTATAAGTACATATTATTATGTAAGTATGTATTTTCTTTCTCAGGAGAATATTTTTACATAAAATATAATCTGATTGATACCTGATTCCCGGTAAAAATTACTTGTCAAAGAAATATATTCTCGTAGACTGAATGTATCAGAAGTATTTACGTGACAATTTTTTTTTAGCAGAGCTTTTCACTTTTATCAAAAATCTTTAAAGATGTTAATAAGACAGAATGACAAGAACATCATCTGCCTCTTCTGGGAACTATTTAATTCACTTTATATTTATAAGGCTTTATCGAACCGTCTGAGAGCCTTCCATCTGGGCACGTGTTATCGTGGCCCGTTTGGAAATGCATTAACAGTCCGCGATCCCAAGTCGGCCGTAGCAAAGATAATCTCTACAGATTCACTGATGGCTCAGATCTCAAGTGCATATGCGCCATGACCTCACAGACAATGGCTCACTTTCTGGCTTGCTGCATACTTGATGTTCTCATGTCTGCATCAGAGAAGTTCGCGTAACTAATTTTTGGGCTAAATTTCTTCTTTTTTAATCGACTCACTGAGTAGGTATTCGTGTTTTATATGTTCTACTGCCCCTTGGTAAAATTGGTTTCAGATTTTCTGTGTCAAATATGTACAAATCACAACCGGGAACAACGGTTTATCGTGTTTTCCGAGGCACTGAGAAATCACCCATCCAACTTCACCAAGCGTTGCTTAACCTTAAATTAGGGACCGTACAACCCCGATTAAGAGTTAAGTCTTTGAAAGGGTAAGCCATTTATAAGGTTACCTTTATCGTGATGTAACTCTTTGAATGGGTTTTAGGCTAGAACCCATTAAAAGGGTTATCTCTTCAATATGGATAACCCATTGAATGGGTTTTATACAAGAACCCCAGTGAAAGGGTTACACCTACATTATGATAACCCATTGAATGGGTTCTATACCTAAAACCCTACATTAAGATAACCTATAAAGTATAGGTAAGGGTTTTCTTCGGGTTACCATATTATTATGGTTATTCAATAGACTTGTGCTAAGTAGGTGCTGGATGGAGCACCACACACACCATCGCTAGCGCACTGACTTTATTGCACTACACATTGCAGACATGTAGCCGAAACACGTGTTACCTACAATATTTAGATTTTAGATACTCTCATATTAAGGTGTATGTCCTGAACTCCCGCATTTGCGACATTGTGTTGTCTTGTATGAGTCATACAAGACAACTATTACCTACATATACACTTGAGAGCAACAAAATCGCACACCTTGACTTTTTTTTGTTAAGGCAATTTTTTTCATGAATCTGAATAAATATTTTTAAAAACACACACACTTATTGAAAGTCTACCTCATTACCTTTCTAATGATATCAAATACAGTGTAAAAATACCCATAAGAGGTTTTACGGCACAAAACCCAACAAACGGGTAAAATTACCCAATTTCGCTTAAGTTTCGTTTCGTTTATTAATAAGGTGCATTCCCTCTCCTAGCCTTAATTACAGCTCTTAATCGGTTTTTCATGTACCGTATTAATTTTACCATGAAATCTTGTGGTATAGCGTTCCACTCCTCTTCAATGGCCAGTTGAAGCTTTCGGAGGCGCGTAGGAGCAGGGCTTCTTCCTCGAACTCTTCTTTTTAGCTCATCCCAGACATGCTCAATCGGATTGAGATCAGGACTACGATCTGGCCACTCCATCGCGGTGATTCCAACGTCTTCCATGTAGTCGCAAACTGTTCTAGCGACATGCGGTCTCGCGTTGTCGTGCATTAGGAGAAAATCTTCTCCCATAAGCCACGCAAGCGGCCTCACATGTCCTTCGAGCACTTCTTCGACGTATCGTGCAGCCATCAAACCTCTCAATCTCGGGCCGGTATTCGCTCCAGTGATGAATACAATGTCAGTTTTAGTGTCCAACATTATGCCACCCCAAAACATACACGATCCACCGCCAAAAATCACACGTTCGCTTATGCAGCATTGTGAAAATCACTCTGATGACCTTCTGTAGACCATAGAGCGTCCATCATGACCATGTAATGTCATTCTGCACTCATCAGAGAACATAACAGACCGCCATTGGTCATACGTCCAATTTAAATGTTCCCTGGCAAATTGTAGTCGAGCTTGTCGGTGAGCTGTGGTCAATTTGGAACCATTTGCTGGGCGATGTGAAGTCAGTTCTGCTGCACCAAGTCTTCATCTGACTGTCCACCGACTTATACTGACATTGCGAACTTTTCGAAGCTCTTGTCCCAGTTGAACCGCATTCAGTTGCCGATTTCTTAAAGACCTCGACACAAGAAAGCGGTCATCACGCTCTGATGTTCTTCGTCGCCGGCCAGATCCTGGTCGCCAAATGTAGCCACCGGTCTCTTGAAACTTCTGGTATACACGACGAATAGAATAGCGGCTCAAATTTAGTCGTCGAGCAACTTCACTTTCATTAAGGCCTGCTTCGAGCAAGGCAATAACTTGAGCGGCTTCTGCGGGCGTGGTATCCATATTTTTCCATATGCTTTCAGTAGAGATGTTATCACGTTGACCTTCGGTATGCAAAAATAAAAACCGACCCTTTTATACCTGCGGGTAAGGGGTGCAAGTAGTGACAATGCTAACGGGTGAAATTGGGGAATTTGGTGTACGGCTGGTTTCTGTAAGGTCCAAGTGAGAGACCAGACCAAGAGAGACACCGGGATGGAGTCACTCCTGATCGATCGATGAGAGTCGATTGACAGTAGACGTGACTACGCTGCTGCGGTGCGGGCGCACCAAAGCGGCGAGTGTCTTTCCTCGAAGAGTAGTTTTTGGGGAGAGAACTTCTGGCGGGTTCGCTGAGTCGGGTCGGCCGGACAGCGAACGGAGGCATGTTTAATGCCGCCGCCAGGGGCTTGGCTTAACCGCCTGGCCCAGAGGAAGGCCACCTCTAAGATAAAAAACCACCTAATCAAAAGCTTTTGAGGCGCGGCGAAAAGATGAGTGGCTGGTGGGTGACCAGTTATTAGCGCCTCCCCTGTAGAGCACCTGCCGCACTCTACAGTATGTAGGCTTACCTAGGTAAAAGGCTCTGCCTAGGTGGACACTTATTTCCTAACTACTCGTGGGAACAAAATGAAAAATATGCAAAACACAAAGGACAACGAAACATCGAATGATAGGCTGAATGCGACGACATGTGGCGTTGCAACAGGGGGGAAGGGTGCGGTGTCAGACACTGACACTGCATCCGACGTCATGAGCTTGGCGAGCGTGGCTAGCTCGAAAGCTGACGGTGAGACCGATGGGCGCTCCTCCAAATTTTGGAGGAAATGCCCACGTCGTGGTGGAAAAAAGCGGGCAGATTTGCTGAGCCTCTCTTCAAGTGAGGAAAATATCCCAGCCGCAAAAGTGCCTACGGGCAAGAGAGGACGAGGTCGCGGAACTGGCGGTGCTTCATCGTCGACACGCGACACCCGGGGACGTTTTACCAAGCGTCCAGATACGCCGCCGCCGGTACCGTGTGGAGCATCATGCACGGCACCCGAGCAGATAAAGGATATTGTCACTGGAGAAGCCATTACGCTAGTCCCTACAAAGGGGTTAATCGGCTCCGCCAGAAGGGAGGAAAGGCGCGTAATGGCAGAAGAGGAGGTGGCAAACATGTCAAGAGAGGCTAAGGAAAGGCGATCTGCGCGCCTAACCACGGCCGAACATCTGTCGGCGGCGGCCCTCAATCGCCAAGTTCTGGACGGCGTGGACGTAGTCCTTGAGGTTGCTACTAAATCTGGCAATTTGAAGGGCACGTTCACGCGAGCACTTAAAGAGGCGGCGGAGGAGATTAAGGAAGCTGTAGGAGTCCTTCTCAATCGTACGACCTCTGAGGAGACGAAAAAATTAGAAGAGGAGAATGCCCGTCTCCAATCTCAGGTCGAGGAGATCCGGCGAGAAATCACCGCATTAAGAGCTGATTTCAACCGGCAACAAGAACGGGTGACTCCCGCCCCATCTGTGCCGACTTCAGCACCGTCTGTGCCGACTCCAGCACCGTCCGTGACCGTTCAAGCACCTGGTAGCCTGCAGGCCGACCAGGTCGCAGAAATAGTCCGGACGGTCATGCTCCAGGTGGGGGGCATGGTAAACGCCCGCTTTGAGGGGTTGGAGTCAAGACTTCTTCCAGCGCAGACTCTTCGGCCTCCACTTGCAGCAGATTAGCGGGGGCAAGAGGGAACGGTGTTGAAGGCACAGTCTTCAAAGGCAACTGGGGCTAAGAAGAAAACGGGTTCGGCCAAAACAAGTGGGGCTAAAATCAAAAAACTAGTGGAGGCGGGCAAAAGAACCGCTGCTGGGGCTGAAAGCTTAGCAGAGAACACCCGGCAACCCATAAGTGAGACTTCCAATCAGGAAGCAGCCGCTGAACCTGCAACCGCAACCGAGCAAAATTCCCAGTCCTGGTCAACGGTTGTTAAGAGAGGCCGCCGGGGCAAGAAGGCATTGGAGGCAAAAGGCCGCCAAAGTGGGAGGACGCCGGAGTCTAAGGACCAGGCTGCAGCAAAGACCTCGGACTCGTTCAAGATCCGCACGCCAAGATCTGCGGCTATTACGGTCACGCTGCAGCCTGGAGCCGCGGAAAGGGGCGTCACTTACAAGGCGGTCTTATCGAAGGCGAGGGCCAGGATTGGGTTGGGTGAACTTGGCATACCATCCATCCGCTGCAAGGTTGCCGCAACGGGAGCACGGCTTATCGAGGTGGCGGGCACTTCCAGTGACGGGAAAGCGGATGCCCTGGCTGCAAAACTGAGGGAAGTCCTTAATTCGGAGGACGTCCGGGTCTCCAGGCCCATGAAAACCGCTGAAGTGCGCTTGGATGGGCTAGACGACTCCGTGACTCCTGAGGAGGTAGTGGCGGCCATTGCCCGAAGTGGTGAATGCCCACCTGAAAATCTGCGAACGGGTGAAGTTCGCTACGATGCAGGCGGACTTGGCACGATTTGGGTGCGGTGCCCGGTAGCAGTGGCGAAAAAGGTTGCCGAAGCGGGGCGCTTATTGGTTGGGTGGGTTGCGGCGCGGGTGAAGCTGCTGCAGCCTAGGGCTATGCGATGTTACCGATGCCTAGTCAATGGGCACGTTCGGGCACAATGCATGTCCGAAACTGATCGCAGCGATGAATGCTATCGCTGCGGTCAGACCGGCCACAAGGCGGCCCAGTGCTCTGCGGCACCACACTGCAGTCTTTGTGCAGCTGCAGGAAAACCCGTGGGACACAAAGCAAGCGGTAAGGCTTGCACCGCGCCCGCTGCTACGAAAACGAAAAGCAGATTCGCGGAGGGGACCAAGGCTGCCAGGGGAACCGCACCCCCCTCGCAGTCTAGCTGCCCTTCGGCTGACTCCCAGCCCCAGGAAGAGACGGCCGAGGAAATGGCATGCAATTAATGGCACAATACCACTTCCTTCAGGGCAATATCAACCACTGTGCCAGAGCTCAGGACCTTTTGCTCCAGAGCATGGCAGAGTGGTCGATCCATGTGGCAGTGATCGCTGAACCGTATTTCGTCCCTCCCCGTGACAACTGGGTGGGGGATCTAGACGGTTTAGTGGCCATCATTGGCGGGACGCTTGCCAACCCATCCAGAGGCCATGGCTGGGTTGCTACCCTCGTGGACGGTATGGTTGTCATCGGGGCGTACTTCTCGCCCAACAAGAGTCTCGCTGACTTCGAGAATTTCCTTGTGGAGCTAGGAGCCGTCGTAGGCCGGTACCACCCTCACCCCGCGTTAGTGCTTGGCGACCTCAATGCCAAATCTGCAGCTTGGGGATCGCCGGTCACTGACGCTAGGGGTCCGGTACTGGAAGAATGGGCAACTGCGACGGGTCTGTCCGTCCTTAATCGGGGTTCGGAATACACGTGTGTGCGGCAACGGGGTGGGTCCATAGTGGATGTTTCCTTCGCTAGCCCCTTGGTCGCGCGCCGTGTCCGCGACTGGCGTGTCGCGGTGGAGGTGGAGACGTTGTCGGACCACCGATACATTCGGTTCAATGTTTCTACCCAGACCACTGGCGACCGTCGTCTATCAGCCCCGCAAAGGGACGGACCACGCTGGGCGCTTAGGCGTATTAACAGGGAGATTCTTGAAGAGGCCGCCATTGTCCAGGCCTGGAGCAGAGAGTCGACGAACGGACCCGTTGACGTCGAAGCGGAAGCGCTATGGTTCAGTGAGGCGATGACAATAATTTGTGATGCGTCGATGCCCCGGAGCCGAAAGCAGTCCGCAAGGCGCCAGGTGTACTGGTGGTCTGCCACACATGCATAGCAGCTAGGCGCCGGTACACTCGCTACCGAAGAAGACGTCGACGGGATCCCGAAGAAGAGGCTGTGCGGTATGAGGTGTACCGCGCAGCAAGGCTGGCTTTGCGGCTGGCCATCGGTGAAGCCAAAACGCGAAGCAGAGAAGAGCTGCTGGCGACTCTAGACGGGGACCCGTGGGGGCGTCCTTACCGAATGGTTCGGGGAAAACTCCGTCCCTGGGCCCCCCCACTCACGGAAAGTCTCCAGCCTCAGTTGTTGGACGAGGTAGTCGCGGCACTTTTCCCTGCTATAGCAGAACCTATACCACCGACGATGGCACAGCCCACAGCCGCAGAGTCAGCAGAAATTGAAGACCCAAACGTCCCCGAGGTGACAGAAGCTGAGATGAGGGTAGCGGTATTGCGACTCCAGGCTAAAAACACAGCCCCCGGGCCAGACGGAGTACCTGGCCGTGCCCTCGTTCTCGCTTTAAAAGCCCTTGAGCCCCGATTGAGAGGGCTCTTATCAGCATGCCTTGAGCAGGGCCAATTTCCCACGCAGTGGAAGACTGGCACATTGGTTCTGCTCAAAAAGATGGGGCGCCCGGCGGATATGCCGTCCGCTTACCGGCCCATAGTGCTGCTTGATGAGGTGGGTAAGTTGTTCGAGCGAATTATCGCGAACCGCCTCGTCAGCCACTTGTGCAGAGAAGGGCCGGACCTGGATGACGGCCAGTTCGGCTTTCGGCACGGGCGCTCTACCATTGACGCAATTATAATAATAATAATAATAATAAAATCATTTATTCACAAAAACTTACAGATTGTTACAAAAAATTAAGTACAATTTTATTATTTTAGGTAGGTACAATTGGTTGAACTTAAATATTATAAAAACAGTCGGGTAAGAAGCCCATTGCAGAATCTGTACAAAATTAATATAACCCTGCCTCCTAAACTAGGGTAACCTGTGTCTTAGGAGACAGTGTTCGGCCAAGTGATTTTTGAGCTTGGTTACATTACACAAGTAGACGGTGCTTAGCTACCACTGGATGAATGTTCATTTTATACATGTACACATATTATACTGTATCAGTTTTGCGAGTGAGAGCCCTGGCGGAGGAAGCAGTGTCCCGGGGTGAGGTGGTGCTGGCGGTGTCCTTAGACATCTCCAATGCCTTCAACACTCTGCCCTGGAGTTGTATTAGGGAGGCCCTACGCTATCACCAAGTGCCTCCCTACCTCCGCCACGTGATCGGGGCTTACCTTGCAGAAAGGTGTGTCACCTACAGGGGACGCGATGGCAGAGGACGGCGCGAGATGTCGTGCGGTGTTCCACAGGGCTCGGTTCTAGGACCACCCCTGTGGAACATCGGGTACGACTGGGTACTGAGGGGCGAGCTACAGCCGGGCGTAAACCTAACGTGTTACGCGGATGACACGCTGGTCACGGCTCGGGGGAGCTCGTATAGGGAGGCAGCGTTGCTAGCTACAGCGGCGGTTTCGCAAGTGGTGAGCCGCATCAGGCGCCTGGGCCTGAAGGTGGCCTTAAACAAATCTGAGGCCATCATGTTCCATGGCCCCCGACGGGCGCCACCGCCGGGATCACACATCGTGGTTGGGGGGACCCGGATCGCTGTCGAGTCAACCATGAAGTACCTAGGATTGGTGCTCGACGGCCGCTGGGACTTTGGCCCCCACTTTCGGTGGCTGGCGACCAAACTAATGGGCGCAACAGGCGCGCTATCAACGCTGCTTCCCAATTTGGGGGGGCCGAGCACCGCCTGCAGGCAGTTGTACGTGGGAATCGTGCGATCCATGGCCCTGTATGCGGCCCCGGTTTGGGCAGGTGACCTGACGGCCTGCAGCATCGCAGTACTGCGAAAACCACAGAGGGTGATGGCCGTCAGGGTAATCAGAGGATATCGCACGATTTCCTACGAGGCGGCTTGCGCACTGGCCGGATCCCCGCCTTGGGACCTGGAAGCAAGAGCCCTCGCGTCACTTCGTCGGTGGCGTGAGGAAGCGCGGACTCGGGGCATAGTATTGGTGCAGCAGCAGCTCACTCTGCGCCAGTCACAGCTCCACCAGGTCCTTTTGGCGGAATGGCGGGACAGGCTTATGCGACCTACCGCTGGCCTCGTTACTATCGAGGCGGTCCGGCCAGTACTCGATAACTGGCTCGGGAGGAGGCACGGCTCCCTATCTTTTAGGGCGACGCAGGTGCTCTCGGGGCACGGCTGCTTCGGGAAGTACCTGCGTCGCATAGGCAGGGAACCAGACGCTCGGTGTCATCACTGCGTCCATTGTCAGGAGGACACGGCATGGCACACGCTCGCAGAGTGTGCAGCTTGGGAGGAGCCGCGCCGTGCCCTCGTTTCAGAAGTGGGAAACGACTTGTCGCTGCCGGCTGTGATACGTTCCATGGCCGGTGGCGCAGCGTCCTGGGACGCGGTGATTTCCTTCTGCGAAGTAGTCATGTCGCAGAAGGAGGCTGCGGAAAGGGAGAGGGAGATCTTGAGCGCTCTCCCGGCCCGCAGTAGGCGCACCGGGCGTCGACAGAGGGCAGACAATGCCCTATTTCGGCCCCCCTAAATGGGTTCAGGGACGGTGGACTTGGGGATGCCCGCCGTCCCCTATAACACGAGACCCGAGATGGCAGCGCGTTTTGTTCCACGCGCGCCCTTCTCATTAGTCACAGGGGGAGCAAAACACCTTACTCCCCCCGCTTAAAGAGATGGGGCCCGCAGAGGCGGGCCGGCACTAGTCGGGGGTCGCGTTGAAGAATGCTTATGTGTTCCCGCACCCTCGACGCATGTGAACGAAGGAACACGGGGTGGTTTTAGTCAGTAGAGTCTGACAGACCCCTTCGCCCGCCCCAGGGCGGAGGACATCCATGAGGATTTCCACCTCGCAAAAAAAAAAAAAAAAGGTCAATGATTTTAATTTTGTGTTTTTTTTTTAAACTAAGCTTGTATTCTTTATTTTGCCTAATGATTTGTACACAATATCTTTAGATTTAAGAAAAAAAAACGGTTATAAACCAAATTACAAGAGGTGTGCGATTTTATTGCTCTCAAGTGTAGATGTAGACTGATGTCCTGTAAAGTAACGCAAATAATGTTTTTTAACGCGTTGTAAATACCTACGTACAGTAAACATTCGAGTAAAAAATTAACAAAAAAAAAAAACGATAACTACGTTAAAAGATAACTAGAGAACTAAAATTACGGAAACTAAATATAAAATTGCTTCATAATGACGACAATAACAAAGAGAATACATACATATACATTCGCGATTTATTTGCCAAAAATTTAAACAAATATGAGTTTATGGAAAAATAACTTTAATTCCTACATAATAAAGTTCAATTTACGCTACAATGTCAGACATTTCTATAACTTTTTTAATAGTGCTAGTCCCTCTCAAATCAACTTAATCCCCATTAAAATAAAGTTGATATTTGTGTAACTTGAAATAACATCAATTTGAGACATTAGTTTGAATATAAAGGGCCTTTTCAACCGACGAAAAAAAAAGGAGGAGGTTATCAATTCGACGCGTATATATATATGTATATTTTTTTTTTTATAATGATCACCGATTACTCGAAGACGGCTGAACCGATTTGGAAAATTCTTTTTTTGTTTGAATAGGTATACTTCGAAATTGGTCCCATTGTCACCAAGTCAGGATCTGATGATGGGATCCTGGAGAAATCGAGAGAACTCTTCAAACATTATAGGCTCACCTATAGTGATTTGAGTATTTTTTATAGTAACTTGTGTAGTTATATTCGAAAAGCACCATTTGTGAAGTGAACCTGATGATAAAGACCACAGATGGCCACTGGAACTACTCAATATATAAGTAGGAATAATAAGTATTTCATGTGTTCCGCTTCGATTACTTGAATGTGGTTATTAAGCACAATATGCTCGTCACAATGCATATGGTGAAGTGAAGCTAGTGGTGAAGCACCAGGAGAACTCCTCAACAATATTAACGGCCTAACATTGGGAAAAGCAAAATTTTGTAAATGAATATAAGTAGTTGACATTTAGGCTCTTGTAACTAGGTAAATTAAAAATCGACCAACTAAAAAGTATGAAATAAAAACTTTTTACCAAAAAATTAAACCGACTCCCAAAAACACTGCAAAGTGAAAAATAACTTTAATTTCGGAAGTCGGTGCCAAAAACGAAAATACAAAACTAAAGACACCGACTACCGAAATTAAAGTTATTTTTCACTTTGCAGTGTTTTTGGGAGTCGGTTTAATTTTTTGGTAAAAAGTTTTTTTAAACAATTAAAAGGGATTTTATTAAACTAAAACAATAATATTAAAATTTTTGCAAATTTTACGTTTAGTGACCAATATTCTATCTGTGACGCAAATCACAAATTAATGATCAATCAATCAATAATCAAGTGATAGGTTTATACCTACTTACATCGTTACCCATTGTACGGTGTAACTATAACCCACATTCTTGCCAATTTACTAAACTACTACTAGGTACCTACCTACTAAAAACCATTATCTGAACGTTCGTTTCGAATTTCGAACTTATAGCTACATAATCATTATATTGCCTTTCTTATTAATAAGTCTACCATATATTGCTCTTTTGAATTTAGATTGATGAATTACGTAACATAAGTACCTACCTACCTATTGTAAGGTTTAACATTTAAATAAGTAAGTTGTCAGGATAACTAAATATTAAAATGTAACCTTACCTTTAAGAAATTTCCACATAAAGTACCTACCTTTACTTGTATTATTTGATGCATCATATACCTAAATAATAGCGATATACAGCGTCTCGTTTCGTTTTTAGCATTTTTTCAATATTAATTCTTCAAAATTCAAAATAATAAAAATAATATCGCAAAAGACGTCCGGCTTTAAAAACTCAAACAACAAAAATGACAATAAAGTGGTAAACAAGTACAGACATGAAAACATCATAATAATAAGTCATTTCGATATCCGACTAGCAAAGCTAAAAAGAACTATACCTACTACATGCAATAATGATCATATCATAGATCCCTGTTTGCAAGGCTCTCGGTAAGTAACCCCAAAGGAGCCCCGCCACCGTTTACGCTTAAGGCTTGTATTCATGCCAATAACCTTGACCATTTGGGCGGAGCTAACGACCCCTCCCCGCGCGTCACTCCGCGCAGCTCTCCGCTACCCGCATGCAACAGAAAAGAGAGGCGCGCTCGGCCCGCGCCTGCGCCGCCAGCATGCGTCGTCGCTTCGCCTAGTCTCGGCACAGAGTATCGAAATCACAGAAGGTCAAGTCATCGTGAAAGTTAAATTCATTTTTATTTGTACCGCATCAAAAGTGGTCAAATTTTAAATTTTGTTTTTATTAACCGACTTCAAAAAAAGGAGGTTTACAATTCGTCTTGAACTTTTTTGTTTTTTTTTTATGTATGTTACCTCATTACTCGGAGAAGGCTGGACCGATTTGAAAAATTCTTTTTGCGTTTGAAAGGGTATACTTTCTAGTTGGTCCCATTGTCACGAAATCAGTATCTAATGATGGAATCCTGGAGAAATCGAGAGAATTCTTCAAATATTATAGGCACACCTATAGCGTTTTGGGTATTTCTTATAGTACCTTGAGCAGTTGCTTCCGAAAAGTACCATTTGGGGAAGTTAAACTGATGATGAAGACCACAGATGGCCACTGAAAATCCTCAATAATAAGTATTTCGTGGATTGCGGGATTGCGATTCGACTACTTGAGTACGGATGTTAAACACTTTATGCTCGTCACAATACATATGGTGATATAGAGCTGATGGTCAAGTACCAGGAGAACTCCTCAAAAACTAACGGCTATGCATCGGGAAAAGCAATATTTTGTGAAAGGTGATAAGTTGTTGACATTATGGCTTTTGTAACTAGATAAATTACAAACCGACCCACTAAAAAGCGTGAAAAAAAAATTTTTGTAAAAAAATAGAACCGACTTCCATATCAAAATACTACAAAGCCAAAAATAACTTTAATTTCGGAAGGCGGTGTGAAAAAAAAGAAAATCCAAAACCAATAACACCGACTTCCGAAATTAAAGTTATTTTTGGCTTTGTAGTATTTTGATATGGAAGTCGGTTCCATTTTTTGCAAAATTTTTTTTTATTATCTATTGATATAGATGCATTTTGAGTATGTACTGTAGAAACTATACCTCTATTATAGATCAGTCTGGCTCGAAACATGAGGTAAACAACTTGATGTATCTTTTTAACTTATTTATATATAAATAAAAGTTAATGGCTAAATGTGTTGCTAAGCGGAAAACTCAGGAATGGCTGGACCAATACGGATTTTTTTTTCGAATATTCGTTATAGTCTGAGGAAGGTTTCTATTAAGAGAAAAATGGTAGGTAGGTAGGTAAGGTAGGTATGTAGGTAGGAACTTAGAGTAAGGTAGATAGGTAGTATAATTATTACTAGTGTATGTCATATTATTTGTTACATTTTTTATAAACATATAGATTATAACTAAAATTCACTGAAATTTAACTTTCTTTCACCAAGTATTTTTATTCTTTTGGGTGGTTGAACTTCTTCATCCTCATTTATTTCTCCGTGTTCACATATATTTATTTTTAGAAATTTTGATAGCCATATAAAATCTTGTTCTATGTTTTCTTTTCGTCCTTCTTCGTTCTCGTTTTCTTCATTTTTCTCATCAATCTATTTTTCTTTCCTTAGTTCTATTTCCTTCTCTTTGTCGTTTTCTTCTTTCTCTTGTACATTATCTTAACTCTATCTCTCTATCTCAACTGGCGGCTTCGTCCGTACGAAGAGAAACCGGTGCATATCGGCTCAAGCCAGGCCTCGCTCAGACGAAGCGCACACACGCGCCTTGCTTGTAGTAGTGTACCTATCATAGCGCAGTTGTATGAAGCTTACCCTCTGTCCGTTTACTCTGTGCTATCTACTTTTATGCGAGGTAAGTAAAGCGATAGTTTATAATGAAATATGTAGATAAAACTTTAAACTTACCTTGATAATAAATGTATACCCTTTTGTTTGTAATATTTTTTTAAACCTCTCTTTATTCGTTTCTGCTTATTCCCATGTTTTACAAACTAAATTTAAACACTACTAAAACTGTAAAATACTATGAGTTTATAACACTAACACTACTTATAGATACATAGAATACTCTTTAACTTATAAACAAGAATCAGAAATAAAACTTTTTGACGAATCGAAAGTCGGTTCTATTTTTTGATAATAAGTTTTATTTCACGCTTTTTAGTGGGTCGGTTTGTAATTTATCTAGTTACAAAAGCCAAAATGTCAACTACTTATCACCTTTTACAAAATATTGCTTTTCCCGGTGCAGAGCCGTTAATTTTTGAAGAGTTCTCCTGTTACATCACTATCAGCTCTACTTGACCATATGCATTGTGACGAGCATAAAGTGCTTATCATCTATATTCAAGTAATCTAATCGCAATCCACGAAATACTTATTATTGAGTAGTTTCGATGGCCATCTGGGGTCTTCGTGATCAGTTCCACTTCCTCAAATGGTGCTTTTCGAGAGAAACTAAACAAGATACTATAAGAAATACCCAAAACGCTATAGTTATGCCTATAATATTTGAAGAGTTCCCTCGATTTCTCCATGATTTCATCATCAGATCCAAACGTGACGACAATAGAACTAACTAGAATGTTTATTCTTTCAAACAAAAAAAGAATTTTCCAAATCGGTCCAGCCATCTGCGAGTAATGAAGTAACATCATAAAAAAAAGTTCAAGACGAATTGAGAACCTCCTCCTTTTTCTAAAGTCGGTTAAAAAGCTATTCCACTATTTCCAAAATTAATTTTTGCAGTAATATTTTACGATATTATTTCGTAGTGCTTTAGCTCTCGCAACGCGACGTACGTCCACCTAGCAACACGATGCGCCCCGCACTGAATTTGTGGACGAGTGCGGGGGTGATGTAAACGCAGTCTTTAATTGGACGCATTTTTAATTTATTGTAATAAAAATAATACATATTTGTAAAAAGTAACAAAACCAAATTATTTTCATTTGTATTGCAAAGCAGTAGTATATTTTTTATACTGTTTTGATAAGAAATTAAGGAGTAAAATGGTTTCATCTCAATGATTTGGAGGTGATTTGGCATTTTTTTTTCTTATTATGTGATACCGATAGAAAAATTGTGGCTAAACCAAATTACGGTTCATATCATGTAGATTACTAACAAATTTTTTCAGATGTAATTTCTCTGTAATTGCCGACGAAAAGTTGCTTCATCTGAATGCTTTTTTCAAGCTTTGTTCGAGAGAGCAGCCTTAACGCGTGCTATGCCATTTTAAAGCGTATGCCTAACATCGAGATATCATATTACATTGCTTCGAGTTGGAATGTTACGCTGTTATCTTTTTCAAAATAGTTGAAAGTGTAAGGAACCCTTTTGAACGACTTAATTTAGCTGTTCAAAAGTGTTACCCACGTCGTATGGGTTTTTGAATAACCAAAATGGTCCATTAAGCCATTTAAAAGGTTACCTACATCATATGGGTTTTAGATTAACTGCTTAAAAAAACCCTATCGAAAACCCTTCCTATAAATAACCAAAATGGTCCTTTAAGCCATTCAAAAGGGTTACCTATATCTTATGGGTTTTTGATTAACCGCTTAGAAAAACCCTGTCGAAAACCCTTTCAATGGGTAACCAGAATGGTCCCTGCCTTAAATACTAAACAGTGCGGTTGTTATTATTTAGCCACTAGGTCCTCTTACTTACGAATTTATTTATTAATAGCACTTCGCCCGCGACTTCGGCTGCGTGGATTTCGAAATAATTTCAAGCACTTAATTGGGTTTTTAAAATTAGATCATTACTCTGGAGATTTGCCGCCACTGATTTGAAAACCACTTGATTGCACATACATTGCCCCGACGCACGAAAACTATGCGAGTTTTTGCTCCTATATATTGGCTATGATACACGAACCATTTTAGTTGTGACCAAGTATTAGGCCTGTGTGCATGCTAAACAATTACAAATTTTAAATTTTTGTATCCAATTTATAACGCATAATAATGCTTTCATGCACGTTGAAGTGGTGTGGAAAACATTCCCAGACATCTAGATACCAAATGGATGACATAACTATTCATCAGTAATGAAATAATATGAAAATTATTTATCATTTAATCCGATTATAAGCTACCGCAGAGGTCCATTTAAAATGGTGGTTTGGGTGGTCAAGGACAAAATTGTGTCGCGCGTTGATGTCTTTTGGAAATGTCTCTTTCTTACATGAAGAAATTCTAATTCTTCTATCCCTGTCTTTTCATCTGTATTTTTATCGTAAAAATCTGTGCTGTTACCTATAACGGCTGGATACGATATCGATAATTATAAAATTAAACTTATTTTTTTGTAATTCAATTCAGATAGTTGTCATAAAATACCTATCTACATTAACCGAATTTAAAAAAAAATGGCCAAGTGCGAGTCAGACTCGCCCATGAAGGGTTCCGTAGTAACTATAATAATATAATATAATAATTATGTATATTTATTTGACGAATAAAAATAAACTTAAAATTTCTTAAAACTAGCATATTGATTTACATTTTTACAACTACGCTAAAAAACTTTGTTTTTCATAGTGTTTGTATGAATTACAAAGTTATATTTGTGGTTTTAGAAAATATGCTGTATCTCAAAAACTGCTGAGCCGATTTCGTTCAAACCAATTTTGGTTGAAAGTTTACATTAAGATCTACAGACATATATCTTTTTTAGATTTTTCACTCCATTATTATAGAAGTTAGAGGGGGGGGACACACATTTTACAACTTTGGAAGACTTGACTTTTTAGACTTTATCTTTTAAACGATTGACTTTATGAAAAAGTGGTTCTAGAAACCCTTATATCATTTTTAAAGATCTGTCTATAAATACTACACACGCATAGGTTTCATGTAAAAAAATATTTTTAGTTCTAGTTCCATGTACGGGGACCCCCTTTATTTTTTTTTATTTTTTTTTAAATAGAAAAGCGGTTTACAGAATACATCTATCTACCAAGTTTCACATGTATAGTTTTAATAGTTTCGGAATAAAATGGCTGTGACATACGGACGGACGGACAGACAGATAGACAGACAGTCAGACAGACAGACAGACAGACAGACAGACAGACAGACAGACGGACAGACATATCGAAACTATAAGGGTTCCGTTTTTTGCCATTCGGCTACGGAACCCTAAAAAGGAGAAAGTTCTGATATTTTTTCTTCTGTGTGACATGCATGTTTTCATTTTAGATTTCCCAAGATTCCATATTAAAAAGAAAAGTGGATGGATAAGGTTACTAGGCAATATTGGTTTCTAGTTTGGTTTTTATTGATATAATGTTGAGAAAAGTCAAAATAATATAAGATACCTATATCCAATCTTTCTAGGCTTCAAATAGTATGACGGAGTCTAATATTAATTAACTTGGACCTTTGCATTACAATATCGCCCTCGTTAGTTACTTTGGTTCCCGGGATGCGGTAATGGTCTCTATGAGATTCCGCGGCCCCGGAACTTAAGGGCAGCTGAAGGAACAGGGTGGGTTTTTAGTCAGTAGAAGTCTAACACTCCCACTTTACCTAGAGCGGGAGAAGTCATTCGATGATTTTCCCACTCAGAAAAAAGAAACAGGTTCCTTTGTTTCGATGTCGAGTCCACGGGTTAAGTGTATGTAGGAGGGAGGAGTCATTAGATAAATCGTCTAATGGTGGTGAGTACCACCAAAAAATAATGATTACCTAGTGCCTGCTGAAGCTACAGTTGTTGACACATCTGATTTTAATGAAAATATATTTATTATGGAATATAAAATTAAAATAAAAAAATAAAATATAAAATAATATATGGCCGGCTACATTTTCCATGCTCTGATAAAGCAAATAAAATGCCTAACTTGTTTTGGAGCGTTGATTGGTGTTACAAATCAAAACGCCTTACAATTTCAAAAAGACACTAAAACAAGTTATTGTACGGATCCACCACAGTAATAGAAATTTATCGTCGTTGTGAAATTTATATTAAAAGGGCGACCAACGAGAGTGGTTCGAAAGTGCTGTCTCAGAAATATAATTCCAATTATTTTATGAGATCGGTTTTAAAATCACTGATTAGATATAATTTATTCCCGGATATTAATTTTCATCAATATGAAATAGAAACTACCAATCATTTGATTGAATTAGCAAGATGCATAATTCAGAAATATGTAGACGCTCGGTTATCATTTTTTAGCAAAAACAATCAGGACCCTAAAACTTTAATTCGAAAAACATTTACCAAATTAATTCATTTTAAAAATCAATAATAACAGCATACTTGTTTTTCTTTTTGTAATTGAGACTGATAATGATTAAATATTATTATGTGATTTTATTGAGTAATTTTATAATGTTAAAGTTCATTTTATCGATATCGATAACTTTCCCTCAATCAAGTAGAGCAATCCCTAACTCGGCATATCTATGAAGCTTGACTTTGAACTGACCAATTGCAGTAGCGCATTTTTTCCTCGCCTCCCAACCCGTATTGGTGAGTTGTGTTCTTCAAAGAAATCGGCCTATAAGCTCTCTAGGTTAAATACTCTCTGTTTGCCGCCTACAAACAAACTTACAAACAAATTGTACCCTGTATATAGTAATAGTATATGGATGAGCGATAATGCGAAAGATTGCGAATTTAGAAATTTGATTTGCACAAAATTGACAGGAATGCGACGCTTGGATTGGAACAAAAAGTATAAGAATCAGGCGCCGTGAAGGTTTGGATGCACTAACCTTAATCGTGCCGGCTTGTCTCCCTGCACTCTGGAACCACGTATAAGGACCAAAAACACTCAATTTCTTTTTTTTTTAATTGAAAATAGGTTCGCGTTTGACCACTATCTCACCTGATGGTAAGTGATGATATGATCGAAGATGGAGCACGCTTACCTAAAAGTAAACTATTCACTCTGGACTTAAAGACTCCTAGGTTGTAGCTGTCGGGAAACACAGACTCCGGCAGGGAAACGATAACGATTTTTCTCACACAGGTCGTGTATGTTCGATCGCAAGTTGTCAGCCATTGAAGTTGTTCGATTCTAAGATTTTGTGCGAGGAGAGGGTAAAGCGGAAGGACAAATGTGTCAACCAATTAATTACAAGGCGTGTTGCCAACAATCAAATATAAACGAAAAGAATCATATATCAGCGCAACCAGTATAAATTAGATGATTTCTTGCCTAAAACATCGTAAGCAACATTTTGAATGACCATGCCAAAATGGCAGCATATGAAAATACAACCCGACTTAACTAGGTATGTAGATAAACCGTTCGCATTCAATACGAACTCCTAAAGGAGCCAGTTGACATACATAAGATAGTCATGTGTTGGTGACCCAGATGCGTCAAGTACCAGGTACGACAATTTTATGGCCAATCTATTCGCGTATCGACGTTTCAGACTAAACCACTAACTTTTTAAAGGCGATATACAAAACGTACGGACTGTAAAGTTCCCTGCTCATTCAAATCAGTGCATACAATTCGATAGTGAAATAATTTGTTTTTTTTTTTGTTTTAAGGCCGTTTTTAGGGTTCCGTAGCCGAATGGCATAAAACGGAACCCTTATAGTTTCAATATGTCTGTCCGTCTGTCTGTCTGTCCGTATGTCACAGCCATTTTATTCCGAAACTATTAAAACTATACATGTGAAACTTGGTAAGTAGATGTACTCTGTGAACCGCTTTCCGATTTTAAGAAAAAAATTAAAAATTATTTAAAATAAAGGCGGGTCCCCATACATGGAACTAGAACAGAAAATATTTATTTTCATGATACTTATGCGTGTGTGGTATCTATAGACAGGTCTTTAAAAATTATATAAGGGTTTCTAAAACCACTTTTTCATAAAGTCAATCGTTTAAAAGATATAAGCTTCCAAAGTGGTAAAATGTGTGTCCCCCCTCTAACTTCTATAATAATGGAGTGAAAAATCTAAAAAAAAATGTATGTCTGTAGATCTTAATGTAAACATTTAACCAAAATTGGTTTGAACGAAATCGGGTCAGCAGTTTTTGAGATACAGCATATTTTCTAAAACCGCAAATATAACTTTGTAATTCATA
Organism: Tholera decimalis; assembly: GCA_943138885.2. NCBI lineage: Eukaryota > Metazoa > Arthropoda > Insecta > Lepidoptera > Noctuidae > Tholera > Tholera decimalis. The sequence goes on from OW964576.2 coordinate 11,459,031, forward strand.
CAAACACTATGAAAAACAAAGTTATTTAGCGTAGTTGTAAAAATGTAAATAAGCTAGTATTAAGAAATTTTTAAGGTTTTTTTTATTCGTCAAATAAATATACATATTACCTACATTATATTATTATAGTTACTACGGAACCCTTCATGGGCGTGTCTGTCTCGCACTTGGCCAATTTTTATTAATGCTATCACTCAACGACTATCTTCCTTCTACCACTTGTATGCTGATGATTTGCAAAGTGCGAGTCAGACTCGCCCATGAAGGGTTCCGTACCCTTCATGGGCGAGTCTGACTCGCACTTGGCCAATTTTTTATCAAATAAGTATGTAAGGTGTCGGACTAGTGATCGAGAGGTCGGGAAATCGAACCTTACCTATTACACTTTTGCCGTGAACCCAAACACGAACACATTTAGCTTAGCTGAAGGGGCTAACAAGATTGCTAGTGAGACTTCTACCCACATGATTAGTTACCTATATTTTATATTTCCCTCAGAGAGCTCTCCTTTATAACTGCTTATCTAATCTTCTATATTCTGAAGAAGAATTGATGTTAGCTACACAATCCCCAAATGGATCGCTGCACATGGTCGCTGCACGACCCAGATGTGTCACTAGCCAGGTACAGACCATTTATGGTGAATTTATATACGTACTGCTACGAGGGACAGAGCTCGGTACATTAGATCGTTCTTTACAAATACAGCAAAAATTGTTGATGTTATTGGGGCTTGCATGTAACGTTACGCTTGCTTTCTTTGTAGATATGGGCAGTACATATTTCAAACATGTTTTTCAAGTTTAAGCGGCATGCTTATAGCTAAGGCCTTGTGATCGAAAGGTTGCCTTTCATTGGCATAGGAGGGTTTTCCTGCATAAATCCAGATTCCGTAGGAATTCCGGGATAAAACAGAGCCTATGTGTTATTCCAGGATGTCAACTATCTACTTACCAAGATTCCATTCAGGTCCGTTCCGATCAGTAGTTTTTGTGTGAAATAGTAACAAACATCCATACATCATCACAAACTTTCGCATTTATAATGTTATTAATATTAATAAGAAGTAAGATAACATATGTGAAACCTATTCATCTCACTCACGTGAGTGCGCATCATTCAAAAACAACTCATGAGCCCTGCTACTCCTACATATTTTTGTCTACAGGGACAAGGACAAAGGACACTTGAGATGACAGGAATCTATGCAAGCTAACTTCGCTCCCGCCATCTCATTCATACCTAAACTTTCCATCCGAATAAGTCGATCAATCTATCAATTAATTCTACTGCTACGACAGAACAACGAGGGTTCAATTTTTTGAATGAATCATAGGGAATAACTAGAGAAAAATACCTCACAGTAATTCATGTCATTATACAAACTAGTTTCATCAAATAAACTGTCACTTTATCAGCGAAAACGACTGTCGAAATGTCCAAAATATATAGTATTCGTGTCTATTCCATTTTGCTTACCAAATGACACGCAATCTCAAATACCTAGCCTTTTAACTGCCAGTTTCGCTGATAGAATATAATTTAGTCACATTAATATTTGTTTTACACAGAAATTAAACGCCATACATATAATTCAAGGTATTTCTCTCCTAATTAAAGCAAGCCGCGTGTTTCAACCCACTTGTATATTTAGGTATAAACACAATGAGAGGTACGCTTCCAGAATGTTAACACATTCCTAATCATTTGCTACGTGATACTGAAATACATGTAATTGATTTTGAATATGAATATAATATTATAATGATTGCTTTGTTTGTGTGTGTAAGTTGTGATTAGAGAGGTTGTCTGTTTGTTTATTCGGCTGGAATTTATTTAATATAACGTGCTATGCGACGGAATTAAGATAGGGGTTTGTTTTAAAACAGTCTGCCTAGCCTTTTATAATCGTGGGGATGGCTCTCAATTCGCCTATTTTTGTTTAAGTTTATGCACAAATGCCGACTTATTGCTTAAGCATTGTCTTGTCATTGTCAAGTCAATTAAGGGTGATATAGCGCACACTATTTACACAACTACATATATAAATGTATATGTATGCTTATATAAATATATGCTTAATATATTCCAGAATTTATAAGTAAGTATAAATAAATTAAAATATTCTGTTTATTTCTTAGGAAGGTACATCCGCAATTTACATTTAAATATACAGGATTAATTGTAAAACACCGAAAACCTGTCGGGAATATGTTACTAACATCATAATCAACAACTTTTGTTCTTGACTTTTAAAAATTCGTCATATTTTAGTTCACCAGATTTTCATACAAAAATAAAAATATTTAAATTGAACGCCCTAAATGTTACGGAGTCTCTGCGAAACAAAAGAAAGTGATAGTGTAAGTCGTTTTCTTTTTCTTCGACTCTAGGCTTTGTAACATTTAGGGCGTTCAATTTAAATATTTTTATTTTTGTATGAAAATCTGGTGAACTAAAATATGACGAATTTTTAAAAGTCAAGAACAAAAGTTGTTTATTATGATGTTAGTAACATAGTCCCGAGAGGTTTTCGGTGTTTTACAATTAACCCTGTATACTGACTAGTAGTATGTGATAAACCTTGGATCTCATAAAAAGATATTCAAAAGTGTTTTTTATTGAAATTGTTATAGTTTCTTTTGTTATTTGTATATTTTTATTATTTTCTTAGATTTAATAGCATGTCACAGTGTGTCCCGTAGTAAGTCACACTGTACCCCAGACATGGGGCAGTCTGTGACTATACTATACTACTAGCCGTCCTGATCTCGAGAGCAAACTTTTTTCTTTAATTGTGTTCAGCTATATCTTCGTCAATCGCCAACCGATTTAAATAATAGTCTTTTGTTTGAGAGAGTATTTTCGCGAAGTGGTTCCGTTTATAGTTTGGTGACAATCTGATCAAGAACTTCGGGGATAAGGCATTCAATAGAAATCGCTGGAACAAAGTACAAGTGATTTCGTCAAATTAAAATCTATATTTTTGATGTAAAGACATTATATTTTGTTGAGTAGAACAGTGCGAATGTTTTAACGACTCATTACTATTGTTGTAATACATATAAATCGTTAAGGGCCATTGTCTACTGGGTTGGGGGAATATTGTAACGAGATACGCAGCCGCGGAACGCAAAGGCAACTGAAGGAACAGCGTGGGTGTTAAGCCAATAGAAATCTGACACTCCCTTACGCTCCACCCAGAGCGGGAGAAGTCATTTAATGATTTTCCCCCGAAATAAAATTGTATAAATATTCCTTACAGTTTAGATTTAGTCGGCCATTTGCCCATTTTTATGTGCAAGTGCAAGTGATTAATGCTTAAATTCCAAGCCGGTGCAGTTCACGGTTCTAGCAGAAGTTTCCATAGCCAATGCTGCCTTCCATTCCTTAACATTTGAAGAGTTCCCCCGATTTCTCCAAGAGTCCATCATCAGATCCTGACTTCATGACAATGTGACCAACTAGATAGTTATACCCTTTAAAAAAAAGGATTTTCCAAATCGGTCCAAAAAAATGCCAAGCTAGTAGGACGATTTGGTGAATACTCAAAATTTGGATATCTAGGCATATATATCAGCACGGATACTCTTGTTTGCGTGCCAAGAGAGAAATGGACATGTCGTATCAATTCTTATAAGTTTTTGAGTCCGGTGTGGCCTTTTCTAGTTTGTCAGGAGGAATTCCGAAATAGAAATGTCAAGGTCACTTTCAAACCCCTATGCCAGGGTTCATACTATATACAGTATACTCGATTGTCAATAAATCTACTCAACCTTTCACTCACTATATTTGGGTGGGCTTGCAGTCTAAGCATGTAGCTAGCTGCCTATCCAGCTTCATGCGGAATGCTTTAGAACTATACAGTACTCCTTAGCTAGTTAGTGTCAGATCATCAGGGTACGAATAAAAACAAGAGACTTTCGAAATTTGAATGAACTATGACTTTCAAATGCATTTCAAAGCATTGTCAAAAGATATCATACACGATCGATGTATCACAAATTAAACGCAATTCAAGTTATTTTTGAGATGTCTCAATACAATTAGAAAAGAAGATAAAAATGCTGTCTAAGTGTTTTTATGAAAAGGAGATTGCCACGGAACATGTCCCTTTTGTGGTATCATGTGCCTGATTTTAATAATAACCAAAAAATATTATTAATTTGTTTGTGCACATGGTGTTTTTTATACAATTTCTTTCACCCTGGGAATAAAGTTAAAATTAATTAATGCTTAAACGTTACGTCGACATCCGCTTGATTCAATGTTGTCTGTGGTTTGATTGGTATACAAAATAAAGTTGCCAGGTATCAAAGAATTAAATAACGAATGCCATCTTTTAATCAATTGAGTAATCGATATCAAAATAAAACGATAATTAAACAATGAAAAAACATTTTTAATTAAGTACATATAACTTTTTAGTAGGCAGTTTACATAACTTCAACGCTACTGTCTTATTATTTTGTTTTACGACGATGAGGTAGAATGATGTTATCCCTGTCCTTTAAATATGTATTATTATACCATGTATATCCGAAACAACGACAATAAAAGGTTGCACAAATTCATAATAGGCCTACATTGATAAATAATAAATGTTCACAAAAGCAATAGACATAATAATAGTAGCCATTTATTTATTTAGAAAACCCCTTATTAACGAAGTAATTTTTATCGATTGATCTATAACGATTTATTAATAGATTATAAAAAAATGATCTGGCAACATTTACTTGCGAATGTCACAGATCTCGCAAACTGCGTTCGTTACGAGCGTGATTGCTTTGTTTAGATACGTTGATTTTGATCCTATATACTTTTCTAGAGACATAATCATGGGATTATGTCTCTAGAAAACATGATGGGGATGGCCCCATAGTGATGTATAGTAGATAGGTAGTAGAAGAAGGTACTTAATCTAAATAGAATAAGCAGGAAATGTCAATGTCAATTTCTAATTATAACCTAGATTTTTACAACAGAATAACAATGATATCTCTTGAACCAGGGTGAATAAATGAAAAATGGTTTTTGATTATGAATATACTATATTTTTACTATTATTTAAAATAAAAATCTTCAGGGCACAACAATTTTCCACTGGGACCCAACGTTCCTTACAAATCGGGCAATCTCCTTTACTACTATGTCTCCTATTTTTTTAAAGTTGCGGACTCGATCGAGCGCAGGGCTAAAAGGCTTATAGGCAACGAGGTGCTATCGGGCAAGCTTCATAGTCTGGCTCATCGGCGAACCGTTGCTTGCCTGTCGGTTTTCTATAGATTGTACTTCGGGGAGTGTGCGCAGGAGCTCCATGACCTGATTCCTCCATCTCCATTTCACTACCGGTCTACCAGACGCACGGCTGGGTACCATCAACACTTGGTTGATATATCGTCTTGTCGTACCAAGCGCTTCTCCTCCACATTTATTGTGCGCACAGCCAAGTTGTGGAATTCTCTGCCGGCTTCTGTATTCCCTGCCACTTATGACCTTTCAGCCTTTAAAGCACGAGTAAATAGGCATCTTCTGGGCTTGCTCGTCACATCGTAGACCTCGTCTATCGCTTACCATCAGGCGAAATCAAGGTCAAGAGCGGGCTCATCCGTATAAAAAAAAAAACAGGACGCGATACCGACTACAATTTTTATTAATAATTGGCTCGTGTTTGATAATGAGGAACTGGTGGCTAAATAATGTCATCCGCAAGGGTCCTGGATGATCCGTGGATGGATGAACTTCTTGACATGGAAATTCCTTCGTGCCTCAGAATGCACGTTAAACCTTAGGTTCAGGTTGTAATTTATAAATCTTTTACAGTCCTTACGGATAGTCGGAATACACATTCGAGCTCCTTAAAGTTCTAAGTTGAGTCACTGTTTGGACGGGCCTGCTCAAATCTGTTTGATTCTGTCCTCCTAAAGGGCGCCACAGATATTAATTTACATAGCTCTCGTATATGTTTTGACAACACAACAAACCCTTCAAAAACCCACCAAATCTTTCAAAAACATGGTAAAAGATATCTATGTCTCTCTTTAATTTGTTATAATTTTTATATATCTCAGCTTAGTTTTTTTTTATGTATATGTTTATTGAGTATGTAGGTTATTACTTATTTATTGTATATAAGTGAATAGTACACCATGTTCTACCCGCGTATTTATTTTCTCCTGCTGTGTCAAATCCATCCAAAGGGTGTCTGTGAAAGATCGCTTTTAGCGATAAGACCGCCCATTGTAACACCCTTTGTAGTTTTTAAGTCCTCATTTAATTCTGTTATGGTGTACAATAAAGAGTATATCTATCTATGATTTGATCACTACAGATTGTCTGGACTTTAAAAGAGACGTTGACCTCTGAGTTTGTTTCAGTGTTTCTTCTCAGAGTAGTCAGTCAGGAAACACTGGCCTCATCTAGTTTACATTTACGGAAAAAAGTGACGTGTGAAAGTGTTATTTATAAACTATTTGCAAAATAAACATCATTATTTCATTTCTTTAAAGATAATCTCACAATTTTGTGGGGGTGAAATAGGCAGTTGCTCCATGTAAAGCTCTAGTACTCAGATGCATTCGGTTAGACTCAAAACCGACCTTAAATAGTTTGGAAAAGACCAGATGTTCGCTCGCAATTCGTTTGACAAACACTCTTGATTCATTATCATTTTACCCGTTCTGCTATAACTAATATCATAATTCAATGGACACTGCCTAAAATTGGAAGTTGGGTATGTACTTATGTGGTAAGTACTAAATACACGTTGTTCGCGCGGTATTGGGCGTTGTTTGCTCGGTTTAACTGCAGCCCATACATTTTATCCCTTAGCTCAGGGATCGATGGTCCGTACAGCGATAACCCTTACCAAGAAATATTTAGAGAACATTACTTATATGCTTGAAATGCACTTCTTTGATAGTCTACAAAGTCTCCAGTTTATCTCACTCAAGTGAGCGCTTTCAAATCGAAAGCGAACTCATTTGTTTTTAAAGTAAAGCATCGCGGAGCCTCAACGAGACACCACGGTGTCTCGTTGAAGCTCCGCGATGATTTTTTTTTCCATAGTACATGCGATGTTGCATGTACTATGAAAGCACAGATCCAACCAATGGAGGAACTAGTTCTCTAGTAAAATTTAAACTCTTTCAAGACTTGATGATGGAATTACCCTCCTTTAATAATAATTTTAACCCTATCTATTACCCTATTGCCGTGAACCCAAACTCCAGACACAAGCATTTTTAGCTTAGTTGGATACGTTACCAAGATTGCTAGTAATTTGATTTCTACCCACATTGCTAGTTCTCTTGTTAAAAATTAATAAAAACATTTTAATAATTTCCTATTTAGAACCTCCAGCACCCATCTGCCTTTCGTCACTGCCCTTTATTTTTTAGCTAGCAGGGTTGTCAATTGATTTTGACCAGCATCAAGACATTCAGTTATATAAACATTGTAATTATTTTGGCTTAGAAAGGGGATTGCACCTCAAACTTAGCAAACATATAGTTTACAACCTGCAATAACAAATACACGAACGAAGTCGCGGGCAAGTTGTAGATAAAACCATCTCATCTATTGCTTCCTCAGAACCACATAGCACTTAGTCCATCTCTATCTTATCCTTGCAGACTACCCACACCTAATAAAAGCAACAAAAAGCCGTCTCACATGTAAGACAAACCGCAAATGTAGTTAAAGGCCTTTCAGACACGACTGGCGCGTCCTCGCTGCGGTTTGCGCCGAGTGGTCGTCTATTGATGCCTTATTGAACGTTAGGTCACGTTCGTATTGGACGATCTGTCGCTGCGGTGGTGGCGGTAATTTTATTATAAACGATTGAGATTGGTCTGTAGAGTGCTCTAAGATTTTTTTGCAGATTTAATGCTAGTTCATTTTTGACAGTCGTTACGGGTAGTCAGAAGCTCGTAAATCTGACACTGGTCTAGCTAAAGGTTACAGTGTTAGTACAGTTACTGTTACAAAATGGTTGAGAAAAGGCTAAGAAGATAATGATGAATGTTATTAGGAAAGTAAACGTATTTATAATGTCTTAGCCGGACACACTGAAACGTAAGAATCAAATATTTAAAATTAAAAATCTTATAAAATCAAATTCCGTTTACTAAAACTGCTTAAATTTCGCCCAAACCAGCTAGGCATAAAACTCAATCCTGAGTCCCGAAGTCCCAACTCAGAAATAAATAATATCATTATTTCACGACAATCTTTTTGGTTAGCTTACGCTTTATATGAGGCCGCTGTTTCTTAGCTTTCGATGTCAGTCTCTATTAAATCATGTCACCTGATGGTAAGTGATGATGTGGTCGAAGATGGAGCACGCTTACCTAGAAGTAACCTATTCACTCTTGACTTAAAAACCCCCAGGTTATAGCTATCGGTAAACACAGACTCCGACAGGGAATTCCACTCCTTAGCTGTACGCAAAATGAAAGTATTACCAAATCGTTTTGTGCATACGGGTGGGAAGTCCACTATGTAACGATGGCGCATTGCCGCAGCGTATTGGCCAAATCATATGAGAACCATGTAGGTTAGTGTCTGATGTGGCTTTCAGTGCACCTGTCCAGACAGTGCAAGCATTTATCAGTTATCGTGTAGCTCAACAGAACAACATAGATTCTGTATTTCCTGATAGCTATAACCTCGGGGTCTTTAAGTCAAAAGTGTAAAAGTTAATTCTAGGTAAATGTGCTTCATCTTCGACCACATCATCCCTTAGCATCAGGTGAGATAGTGGTCAACGCAAGCCTATCATGAATTAAAAACAAAAACTTAACAAGCTCAAACTTTCTCCCATGGAAAATTTATGGATGAATTTAGTAATTTCTTGAAACTAAGGGATGACGTAGAAAATAACCGCCCCATCTGTACTCACCCTTACAAGAATTGCCACAGGCTTGCGACTAACCTAATCAGAGTAGTTCCATTTGTACGCGACTGTACTCAATGCGCTACTCACGAGAATTACCCAAGGTGCAGTCATGCACGCTGAATTATAAAACTAAAATGTGCTTTTGAGAGATTTCACTTTAATGGAATCGTAAAAAAACTCTGCGGCTAAAACTAAGATAAACAGATTTATGAATTTAAGAAAAGATTGCGTACCTATATCTAATCTATTTTAAAAATTGTTCTCAAGTTATTTAGTTTTTTTTTTGTAAATGTCAAAAGATTTCTAGTAGGTAATTATATTTTTGTTGAACCAATGACGTGCGCTTGTGAATGTCAAAACTTAAATGACGCTTTGAAAAGAATGTTATTTAAGCATTTGTTTACTTGCAACAAGTTGAAATATTGTTTTGCGAATTATTCTTACTACTTTGCGTAGTACCGCCCAATATTTTAAAAATGATCTACAAAACTTTGCATCCATTATAATAAGCTGAGTAACGCGAGTCTAAGAATGAATAAAAAAAAATCCATGATAAGCTCGTGTTTGACTTCCATCTCACCTAATGGTAAACGATAATGTGATCGAAGAAGAACGGTTGGGAAAAGTTAGGTAAAAAGGTTCTCCGTTTTTTTTTTATCATACACAGTTTTACAAGATATCCCGATTTATTTTTTAAAAGAAGCTCTCTTGCTAAATTGTGACAACATCGTTTTTCGTCGAGGCTAGTCCGTGGACGGACCATCTTTACACGATCCAGATTATCTGAGCCTCGGAAAGACTGTAAGAACGTTTTATTTATACGGTGTTCAGGGCCGGATTAACCATTAGGCGGAGTAGGCAACTGCCTATGGGCCCCGCATCAACTAGGGGCCCAGGCCCAGTGCACGCACCAAGAAAACATGTTTCTTCGAACGAGAATTTAATGTGCGTGTGAACTTAGGGACCTTACTGTGATCTCACAAAATACAAATCGTTAGTTTAGTAGTCGAATTAAAACAATTTTAGAACAAATCTGGGAATAAGTAAACAAATATATTATTAAAAACGACAGCCCTTAATGTGCGTTTCCTCAGTTCACACACGATTTGGTCAGTCAAAGTAAGAAAAGGGGCCCCGAGAATGCCATTGCCTTAGGGCCTCTGACAGGGTTAATCCGGCTCTGACGGTGTTCGCTTAAACGACGAGTAGCGCTTACTGCTACGGACCAGCCTCGGTTGATTCGTGGATGCGTGACCATCTTAACACATCTAGACTCCTTCGTCTCTCCGAAAGCACTTTCAGTCATAGGTACCGGCAGTCATTAGCAAATTGTTGACAATCAAAACCAGTCTTCCAAGAACGCAGTGTTTCTCCCACAGAACAGATAAAAGAGGTTAGAAAGTAAATAGTTCCTAATTTATTTATTTATTTATTTATTATATACTTTATTGTACACCTTACAATATTTCTATAGATACAAAAAAATTAAACTAGTGTACAATGGGCGGTCTTATCGCACAGGGCGATCTCTTACAGACAACCTTTGGATGGACAAACTTAAAGGAGACAGATTAAGGGCTGTCAGTGTACAAACATATAATTGAACATAATAATATAAAATGCATACAATACCAAAATTATATACTAATAAATATTACATGTATAATTGAGAAAGAAGGAGAAAAGTTATAGGGAGAGGTAATGCTCCTTCACCATTCTTTTGAACGCTGGTAGCGTTTGAGCACGCCTCACTTCTATGGGTAATGCATTCCACAAACGAGCTGCTTGTATGGTAAAAGATTTGTCAAAGAAAGAAGTGGAATGCATACGAATACTCAACTCTAGATTTTCCGATGATCTCAAGGATCTAGAATGTGTGTCACAGAGGAACTGAAAACGTTCCTTAAGATAGAAAGGAGTGAAAGGATTAAATAGCACATTATAAAGTAGAGAAAGTAAGTGAAGATTCCGGCGAAACCTAATAGGAAGCCATTTGAGCTGAGCACGGAAATCAGAAACGTGGTCATATTTGCGCAAGCCAAATATAAACCTGATACAGAGATTTTGAAGACGCTCTAGCTTGTCCAATTTGTATGAGAACGCGAGAAAGCTAAAAAGTGGGAGACAAGCGGCGGCTTGTCTCCCACTTTTTAGCTTTACTACAAGCAAGAGGCCCGTTACGTATGCGAATTACGCACACAAATAAATTACACACACTCAAATCGAGAGCTAGCTACTGATTGTAATTCACTGTCGATAAACATGCGCCGTGCATCACGGCCAATCAGGGCAAAGGACGAAACGTCAATGGTTGAAGTGTAGAGGACGCGTCTCATGCAGTACATTGTAAGAGGACTTGGTCATTGCGTTGATTGAGCGAGTATACATCGGGCAATGTATACTTTTTGTAACTTGTTGCAAAAATGTTGTTAATGTTCGGAATTTCATAGTGATCAGAATATTTTTATGTTTTTTACAAATAAAATTGTAATTAAATGTTATTTTCGACTTACCGATGGAAAGATAATACCTCCTCGCTCTATACTTGCGGTCTGACTTTTTGTTTTACAGGTTATAATTACACAACGCGGCATTTTAAAGCAGAGCTCTGTGTTCCGAAGTAATCCGAAGCGCACTAAACGCGGTGAATGCAGAATTAATCGGTTGATCTGTGATTTCCAACCTTATTCATCTATTCCGTGGTTTCTCCAGCTCTTGGGCTGTGGAGGTCAAATAAGTATTCGCTTCTTGTAAAATACTGATACTCAAATGTGTCTAATGTGACTGAAAGCCGACCTCAGCATAGGGAGACGTCTCGCTGCCCTGTGAGGTGGTTTTTATCACCAAAATAAACTTCAAACGGCCCATCGCTACACATGTCCAAAGCAGCCTCATTTAAGTCGAATGAATACCTTTCTTAGGACATGTTAACAGTATGCGATAATAAGCATAAGCATATTTCCACGAAATAGACGCGATAATAGTAGACTACGTCTTCTTAGAGCAAATACAGCCCTAATGCGCAAAAGTGTTTGCTGCATGGCACCAGAAATATACAATAAATTGCCTAAAGACTGGAAGGATTTGAAGTTGTATTTGTTTAAAAAAACATTACGCAACTTTTTAGCAGACAAAACGTATTATACTGTAAACGAATCTTTGACGGAAAAAAAATTGTAAATATATAGTTTTTATTTTAAGTATTTTTAGATTCAGTAGTAACGTAGTTTGATATTGTAATCTTGCTTTAAAGCTATCATAATTATGTATACTTTTCTTTTATTATTTTTATATTTTTGCATGCCTGATGGTAAAATATGGTTGAACGTAATTTTCTTTTTGTTTATGTCACCACAATATTATGTTGTAAAACCCATATTTGCAAATAAAACACATCTTTATCTTTATCTTTAAAGAATCAAGCACCCTATCTTAAAGCCCTATTCTTTTGCAACAGTAGTTTTCATGCATCGCTAACATATTCTAAAACACAATTGAATTTGTTAAGTGTATAATGTATCGTTAGTTGCGCCACTCTGCGGAAATCGTCAACGTAATGGTTTGCGTCTAAGGGGCGGACCCTCTCCCTTCCGAAGTTGTCCGATACAAACTATTAGCGAATGAGCTAGTTGATTTACAGTCTTTACGGCAGAGTTCGATGGATCACAAGCGTTGGGAAAAAGTCTTTTGTAAATTGCCCTTCTGGAAATAAAAAAATCTGTAATCAACATCTCTAGTCAAAAGTGAATAGGTTATTTCTAAGTAATACATATATTAATATAATTTATTCAAAAAACCCTTTTACACAATAACAGCTTTGTTACATAAAATTTAAAGTATTAAGTTTTAATTAAGTGTTTTAATTAACAATGGATATAGAGGTTACATTTCTGGTAGGTATACATTGATGTGGGTTTTTTTTTAAATTGATAATAGGCTCGCGTTTGATCACCATCTCACCTGATGGTAAGTGATGACGTGATCGAAGATGGAGCACGCTTGCCTAGAAGTAACCTATTCACTCTTAAAGACTCTCAGGTAATAGCGATCAGGAAACAGACTCCGGCAGAGAAGTCCAGTCCTTAGCCGTACGCACAATGAAAGTATTCCCAAAACGTTTTGTGCGTATGAGTAACAGTAATATAGCAAATACAGGGATTGAAACCCTGGCTCAGAAACTAGGCAATGCCTGTATCTTCAGAGTCAGTGATTCACATCATCGCTTACCAACATGTGGGATGGTGGTCAATTGCGAGTCTATTATCAATAAATAAATAATAATGAATCATGTAAATCTTTGGGACTAATAATAGATTATATATTGAATTGGAAACCCCAAATAGAGGCACTTAGTAAAAAATTGAGTAGTGCAGCCTACGCTCTGAAACAGCTTGCAGTTAGTTCTCAACATAGATGCGCTAATTACTGCTTACTATGGATTAGCCGAATCAGTTCTTAGATATGGAGTCATCTTTTGGGGGAACAGCACGGACAATGAAATAGCGTTTCGGGCACAGAAAAGGTGCATTCGATCGATGTTTAGACTGCAAACAACGGACAGCTGCAAATCTTATTTTATAGAACGTAGGATATTGACATTGCCCTCTTTATATATCTTAGAAACAGTAATGTTCATTAAGTCCAACTCCAATTTATTTCAGCGATTGTCTGATGCTGTCCCTAGGAATAGACGTGATAATTTCAAACTCTGTGTACACGGCGCTAAGACAGCTCTTATGCGTAAGAGCATCTTTTGCATGGCTCAAACCATTTTTACTAAATTGCCCAAATCATGGAAAACATTAAATATATCTGCTCTTAAAAATAAATTAAAGAGATTTCTAACTCAGAGAGCCTATTACAGTATAACAGAGTTTATGAAAGAGGACAATTTTCTTAATTTTTGAGATGACAATGTTGTATTTTTGACATGTTATATATGGTATTATTTTGAATAATTGTAATTTGTAAACTGACATTTTTGATGACATATTCATAATATTATTGACTAATTTATTTAAATTTTACTAACTTCTTTGACATTGAATTTTAATGAATAATGATAATTTAATAAATACATACATAATCTATCTATTGTGTAACTTTGATGAATATCAGCACGGTTTATGCACCATCTCTTCGTAATTTGTACGCCACAACACAATATGCGGCTGAACATGTTAGAACTTTCTGTATGACTTGTTATCTTGCATGCAATGTATCATGTACACCATGTTTAAACAAATAAATAAATCTTATCTTATCTTATCTTAGTCTTTTCCCAACTATGTTGAGTTCGGGTTCCAGTCTAACTGGATGCAGCTGAGTACAAGTGCTTTACACGTAGCGTCTGCCTATCTTACCTCTACAACAACGCAATGGTTCGACGTGCTGGAAAGCAGGGTCCTACGTCCCCCGCTAGTGGCGAGCCAGACGTCCTCATATGCGGCTGCAGCGGCTAAACCTCCATCTGAGCCGATCAGCCGTAGGGCTGGATCGTCAGCCGAGATGGTATCTCACCCAGTATCGGAAACACGATAGGTCCACCAACAGTACCAATGTCAGATTTCTGGTTTCTGACTACTCGCTATGACTACCAGAGATATACAAATGACTCTCGTTATTAGACTGGAACATAGTTGACAAAAGGCTGAGCAGATTTAATTTTGAACACTATTTGCGTATCTATTTGTTGACAATATTTCTCAGGAAAGGATGTATCGTTGAATATCCTACAGCAGTACCACCTTATATTTTTCCGCTCCATTTTCAAAATAATTTAGCATGCAACCCAAACGCTGACTTATGTGTGTAATAAAGTAACAATTGACTCTTCTCTTTGATAAATAGTCTTTCCGCATGTTCCCTCGTACGCTACACAGAAGTTTGCCTACTTAACCTCTGTTCGTCCGTCTCGATCATTTGTCCTACTGTACCATATAGCTTCGGTGCTGTCATGTAGACTAAATAAAACAGGAGATGTTATGTAATAAATGGTTAAATCATAACGGTCACTGTATGCCTCGAGAATTTCCAAGAGAAAAGGTTTTTTCTAAACATCACTTCTAAATACGAACGACGGTGTCGCAAAATCGCAAAAAAATGTTCGCATTTAAAATATTAAAAAATTAAGATACCAATAGTAGATACTAACCTATTTTAATATTATATATGGTGGATTATTCTTGTATTTTATTTTCGCATTTTGCTCAGACAATACTTATATTATATAAGCTTAGTTGGTGAGGTTAACAAGATTGCTAGTAATGTGAATTCTGCCCACATTGATAATTATCTGTTTAAAAAAAAAATACATGTTATGTGAATATCCCGTGATAAGTTCTCAAATATATAAAGAGTTACTCCATAATCTCCGATGTATAGCAGTCGTGACTACGAGTAAGCAACAAATCCAAATGAAAGCTCTCGCTCAGTTGAACATTACGCCTCGATAACCTAGTTGGCTCTCAATACGATGGTTACAGGCTTCCACTGTAATACACAATTTTCTATTCCTAGAATCTCCGATATGTTAAATTTTGCCCTGAAAATATGTGTATTTTTTGTTGGATTCATATTACTTTCTCGGCAGACGTATTTTACTAAAAAAGCTAAACGACTCTTTGGAAAGGTATGATGAAATATCATGATATACTGCTCCCAATAAGAGGAGCTCGTGGCTAAATAATAACTGCCGCAAGGGTCCATCTTTTTGCGGGAAAGTTCTACCGGGTTACCGCGGCCCTGGAAATTTAGGGCAGCTGAAGGAACAGGGTGGGTTTTTAGTCAGTAGAAATCTGACACACCCTTCCGCTTGACCCAGAGCGGAAGTAGTCATTTGATGATTTGCCCACCCAAAAAAAAAGGGTCCATCTTAAAGGTTAAGCAGCTTTCCGAGGTCGATCCGTGGATGGGTGTCTTAAAATACCGTGAGTCCTGTAAACCTCGGAAAGAACATGAAGTCATTGGTTTCGCCTGTCATTTGCACGTCTTTGACAGTCGTTACGCGTAATCAGAAGCCAAAAAAATTGACACCAGTCTTGCCAAGGGATATAAAGAAATAAAGAAAAAACGTTTATTGACACATGCCACAAGTACACACAGTAAAAAAAAACTTACAAGAAACAAACAAAATCATATTATTATGAAAATAAAATATATTAAAAAAGTGAAATTGAATAGATCCAGTATGATTAATATTACCGTGTGACTCACGGATGCGCCAAATAGGCCCAGTTCAGCAAAAAGCCGGACAACTAGTGTCCAACGCTGGTTTTCAACTGGTCCTAATAGTGAGTGTACGGATGTCAATCAGTTTATCATATAATATAGTAAAAATATACATATAATATAATAATAATATACATAAAATAGAAATATAAAGTACTTTACGAATCCAATAAATATTTATAAACAATACGTAATAATTATATGTGTATTTATTATGTGTGTACCTAGCTATGGGTTTTAGATGTGGAGCTCAGACAGGCAGTTGCTCCGTGTAAAACACTAGTAGGTACCGTAAGCACGTGTTATATAGGCCCTTGGGCATAACTATGACCCAAACACTTACACTACAGCCAAAGGTGTGTGGTCCATAGTAGTACGATCTTCCTTTACTCTACTGGATCAGGTAAGACTGGAAGGTGACCTCATAGTTGGAAAAAAAGCTAAGCAGACGATGACCTCTCCCACTCTAGATAAATTGGTATTAAGGGTTTAAGAATGATGAAAGAATATCTCCTTCAGCACGCCTTCATAGAGCATACGTCTTACCAGATTCTGTTCCTGTGACCCTGATTTAGGTCTCTCTCGGCAACACATGTCCTCTGACCGCCTCTATGTCGTCGAACCAGTCTTCTTTGTGAAGATACATAGATATACTCTTTATTGTACACCATAACAGAAACAAGATTTAGCAATTAAAAAGGTTGATACAATGGGGAAGATGCTGATTTTGAGATGTAGAAGTTGATTTATTCCTTACGTAAGGTGTTCAAAAAAGTCAACATGCTATCGCAATACAGTTGAGATATTACTCCAATACAAATGGCCTATACACCACATCCAGCATTTGTCGAGCCGGGCCCAATGAATAGTCCCCGCACCGCTGGGCTCATACTAATGCCGAACTAATGTTGTGCGTTGTGACAAGAATACGGATCGCCGGTGGCCTAATATATTTACGGGGTGGCGGCTGGGTAAGGTATAAGCGATCGGCGTTTTTTGTCTCTCAGTCTTGCCAAGGAGTTTTGTGTTAACCAGTGACTGAGTTGTGGAGGTCTGATTGGCTGTGGCTTCATGTAAAACACTAGTACTTAGTTGCATTAAGTTAGGCTGGAAGCCGAAGTCAATATAGTTGGGAAACGGCTAAGTAGTTTTCTAATTTGCGAGTACTTAGTTACCGTGAATATATCTTTGTTCCGAGCTCCATAAGCAATCAAATGGTTTATAGTATCTCACCAATATCTCAATCAAATGCGTCCATCTGTCCTTCTCTGGGTCTAGCCCTTGCATTTTAAATTAATCACGAACTGCTCCCGTTTTAAATAGTAAATTACGTTGTCATTAAAATCACATAAGTTACTTCAAACCAGCTCGGTCTTACAACGTGCACTTAGTACGAAAACCGTACTTTTATAAATTTCAACGTCATTTTTACTTGAAAACTAGCAAGGAATTATGATTCTCTGAGGTTTAGAATTTATATCTGCTTAAGAATATCAGCATCGTTACCAGAATAAAAGCAGGAGTTATAGAAATATTGTAGTGCTTACTTGGTCTCGTCAAAGTGGGGTGCTTCGCCTCACGTTTTGCGGACTACTGCGCTGGCGTTATCTGTTTGTGCGGGTGAATTCTTCAGCTCTTAACGAATCGTGACGGATCATCACTGGTTACCTTAAGCCGACCCCGGTACAGATGTTGTATCCACTGGCAGGAATAGCGCCAGCGGAAGTTTGCAGAGCGGTGGCAAGTCCATTGCACGGGTACACCTTAGTGCCACTAAGGCTGAAAAGTCGAAGAAGTTTCCTGAATTGTGTCACTCCACTTACTGGCGAGCAGCCTAAGGAGGGCCTAAAGCTGTGGCTAGAAAGTACATCCCTTCCAAGATCATTTATCCCACTAGCTGAACATCTACCACCTGGACATGAACTGCTATAGCTGACCTGGAAGTCTTGAAACAGACTCCGTACCCAGGTTGGTCGCAGCAAAGAAAATCTGTTCAAGTGGAGATTTATGGATGCCTCTGCCTTGAAGTGTATAAGTATGTAGTTCTGCTCCACAATCAAATGCTCCATGGCACACTTAAATTCCCGTCCTGCGTGCCCTGTCAACTGCTCACTGCAGGACTTGATGAAAGCTACCGAAGATGCCAAACTTGTTGCCCAGTTCTGGGCTGACTCCATCTAGCTATTTGCCATCGACACGCTAAGAAGAAGTGCTTACTACACTAAATTGTAGTGATGATCGAGCTTAAATGCAGTTTGCAGGCTCGTCCTCTCGCCCGCAGATATATGCAAACCTCGACACGTGTTCTGTCCCACCACGAATCATCTAAAGGAGTCAACTTCGCAACACGAAATTGCTTAAAATTTTCATCTTTTTCATGTACAAATATATGCGGACGAGAGCCGAAACGTCTTTTTTATCCGGGTGGGAAAATCATCAAATGCCTTCTCCCACTCTGGGTGATGCCGAAGGGAGTGTCAGACTTCTACTGACTAAAAACCACCCTGTTCCTTCAGTTGCCTTTGTGATCCAGGGCCGTGGTATCTCGTTAGAACTTTCCCGCAACGCCAGCAGGAGCCGAAACGTCTAACTTGGCGGATATATCGTAACAAATTTTATATTAAACAAAATATATTTCATATTTTTATCATCATCAGATCGAAAAAGTTCGGACCTTAGCGAGCATTCAAAACGCTACATTTCGTGTCTTGAACCACACCCCAAGTATAATAAGAAGTCGAGTGGGCTCTAAGGGTGAAGGTTGCCGCCCGCACCGACGACGGAGGTAGTGTTCCGGGTTACGTTCCCGATGGAGGAAAATTACTGATTAATGTATTAGAGCATCTACTATTTTTACTTGAAGGGGTTTTTCTGTAATTCTCGTTGTGATTGAAGCACAAGTTTCTTAAAGATTGGATTCTTAGTTTGGAGTTAAATCAATAAAATTGAGTTTGGTTTTTGTTAAATAAAAACAGCAAATAATAAATGCAGAAGGTTTAACTATTGTGTTTTTACCCGTGTATAGAAAATTAGAAAATATTAAAAAAAAAACATTTAAAATTAAATCAAATTGTTAAAAAATAATGTAAATTCTTACTACACAGTATGAATACTAAAATGGTAACAAAATAGACACATTTATTCTCTTTACTTATAAAAATGAGGAGCTTGTGGCTAAATGATAGCGGCCGTACGGGAAGATCTTCGATGTTAAGCAAGGCTGGTTGAGGTCGGTCTATTGATGGGTTATAATCTCAAAATATCGAGATGTCTCCATGCCTCAGAAAACACGCTAAGCGGTTTTTCCAGGCTGTCATTTGTATATCCTTGACTGTTGTTACGGGTATTGAGAAGCCAGAAAATCTGACAGTGGTCTTGCTAACTCTACAACCCAGTAACTGGGTATCATGTTACCCAGTTACTGGGTTGTAGAATTCAAGTAGGCAGTCGCTCCATGTAAAACACTAATAGTCAGCTGGATCCGGTTACACTGGAAGCCGACCTAAATGTTGTTGGGGAAAGGCTAAGCAGATGAGGATGACTCATACAAACATTTTTAAGATCAGGCAGTCTAAAATAATTTTCACGCAAGCTCCGCCCCCATGCAGCCCGGTTAGGCCGTTGTATACTAAACGCTAACCCAGCAGTAATAAAGTTGAACATCGCGTGCGCTCTTTCACCATGTTCGGTTTCGAAACTTCCGTCGTGTGCTAGACGCTAACGCAGCAGTAATAAAGTTGAATATCGCATGCGCTCTTTTACCATATTCTGGTTCGAAACTAAATGTCGTAAGTCTCAATTCTTATTTTGCTTATAACTAAAGTAATAATTGATCTAGAAAAAAAATGTCCTATATTTGGATAATAAATTCTTACTGAAAATACAAATATTAGACATAAAAGTCGAGTAAACTTGATTAAATTTTGAATAATCTTTAAAAAAGACATGATTTTCGATCAAAAAATGAATAGAGCGAAAATGTTCCAATTACGAAACTGGTCTCTAGATATGTAAAGAAAAAGATCCAATAAATCATATAATAAAGTTCCGTTTTGATTGTATGCATGATTGTTTCAGATTGATACAATTTAGGGAGCCTCCTCTTAAACTATGATCACTCAAATTATTCAGTGCTCTTTCATTTTATTGCATATGATGCACTTATTTGATTCTGACAGAATACTATCGAGATAGATAACAACTTAAAATAAAAGAATGTCCACAAATAAAAAAAAAATATGAGTAATTTTTTTTATTCATGATAGGCTCGCGTTTGATATCTCACCTGAAGTCGAAATAAGATGTGGTTGAAGATGAAGCACGCTTGCCTAGAAGTAACCTATTCACTCATGACTTAAAGACCCCCAGGTTTTAGCTATCAGGAAATACAGAGTCTGGTAGGGACTTCCACTCTTTAGCTGTACGCAAAATTAAAGTATTCCCAAAACGTTTTGTGCGTATGGGTGGGATTTCCACCATGTAACGATGGCGCATCTTAGTTCGTCTTGTAGTCCGATTATGGAACGGGCTTGATGGAATTAGATCGTGCAATTCCATCGCACACACCCCGAAATGTAACAGATAGACTTGCAACACGTAATATTTAATAGAGCCACGTTTTCATTTAATCAATGCAGAGATTATTTTCAGCACCATAACTTCTCGCAATTCGTGAAGAAATACGATTCTATTCTTGCCGGCCGTGCCGCTACAAGTCTTCTGCGCTCGGTATTGAGCAATTGCGTATTTTGCGCTTCAATATACCCTATGTTCACCCTATGGGGTTTCAGCGAGAGCATTTTATGGGATTTGGATTTGAGGTGCTCAATACTTTGGACAACGTTGTATATCTCAAATGAGTCGATAACCCATGACGTTATTTTTTTAAGATCTTCAATTTATTCGAGACTTCACTACCAGTGTAAATTGTAATTGACCTTCTTTCAATATTTCACAATTCGAACTGTATCCTAGCTGTAAGGTTTCTTAAGATAATAAGAATAGTTTTTTTATAGCCCATTCCTTGAAATCGGGATGAGTCCAATATACTATTCCGTACTTGGGGGCGATATTCATCAAACGTCTCCTCCAGTTCAGGGTGGAGTGCAAGGGAGTGTCAGACTTCTTCTAATTAAAAACCTACCTCTGGTCCTTCAATTTTTCTTGCGTTCTGGCGCCGCGGTATCTCATAGGTAAGAGGTAAAATACTAGCAGCGTACATTTAAATAGGTCGTCACAAGTATAATGCATGATAATGCCGCAAGAAACGCTGTCCATTCACATCTGGCAGCAGATGACAGGATTCTCAAACAAGTCGCATAACAACACAACTCCAGCGAGCTCCTCTCACCAGAGCATTCACTCTCAAAACTTCTGCCCGGACATATTTCTTAAAGCCAACTTACACTTTAACGCAAACAATAACAGACGCTAACAAAAAGTGCAGACATTCGCATAAACTCATACTTACTGAGAGGTTCCACTGTAACTTATCGTTTTTAACTTAGTTCGTACTGTTACTGTACTGTACTGTGGGAAAAGTTTAATGTTTGTTATTTCCGTGTATTGACGGCGTTTATTTATTTATTTATGGTTAATAACTTATAAAAAGAAGAAAGTATAGATTTTTGCTTGTAAAGGATAAACTCAAAAAGTACTGGACAGATTTCAAAAACTGTTTAACCAATATAAAGTTAATCAGGTTATTATCAGTAACGACAGTTACTTTAATTTCGCAAACAAAAAGACTCTTGCGAAGCCTTGGGCGAAAACTAGTACCTATATGATCGAGGATATTATATATCTCCATTTTAAATTAAATGAGGCCAGTGTTTTCTACCTGCCTACTTAGAGAAGAAACACTGAAACAAACTCAGAGGTCAACGCCTCTTTTGAAGTCTATGTAACCTGTAATGGTTAAATCATACGAGAACCATTTTTTTTAGTATCTAGGGTGATCGTGATAGGGTCGTGGAGGTGATCGGTGGCGGCGACCTTTCGTGCCCGGCCCTGGTTCGGTCCATGGTGCGGAGCGAGAGGGAATGGGATGCAGTCGCCTCCTTCTGCGAAGCAGTCATGCTAGCGAAGGAGGAGGCCGAACGCGTGAGGGAGAGACAGTTATCTTCTTCACGCCCCAGCCGTCGCGGGAGACGCCCCGGGCGTCGGAGATAACGAGCTGATCTCCGGCCACCGTAGACGCGGGTCTGTGGACGGCGAGCAGGGGTAGCTCACCGTTCGGTAAGGACACGACACGGGTCGGCGGCGCTCCGTGTTCCGCGCGCGCCTCAAAGAGCTGTCAGCAGCATTGATGGGGCCTGATAGGGCCATTGCCTTACGGGGTTGCGGGAATTGTTCTAATGAGATACCGCGATACGCCTTGGAATGCAAGGTCAACAGAAGGAGCAGAGTGGGTTTTTAGTCAGTAGAAGTCTGACACTCCCTTCCGCTCCACCCACGGCGGGAGGAGTCATATGATGATTTTCCCATCCAGAAAAATAAGTGTTTTCGTTTGAGGAAATAACACTTCAGACTTTTAGAATCTTACATTCGTTTCAGGTTAGAAATAACATTGTATAAAGGTAATTAGTCTATACTGGCCTACACCTAGAAAAACTGTGTTATGGAAAGATTTTGAAAATTAATAAGTTTTTGAAAAGAGTATGAAACAACCAAATCGAACTGAGCGCTAGCTTCTGACGTTTTAAAGCGCCCATGTGGGCCTATGTGAAAAAAAAATGTTTTTGATTCGATTTTGAACCACAGAGATTTGAGTGGACCTTTTCAGTCAGTGTAAGCATTTGTCAGTTATCATTTAGCTCAACTTAGAACTTTTGCCCAACTATTTTTACTAGCTTATGTAGTACCTATAGATCTGTATATAAATTCATTTAAATCAGTTCGACGATTTCGTCGTGATTTCCTTACATCGAAACGAGTACACATATTTTCGCTTTATTAATTTTAGTTAGAGTATATTAATAACAAACACCACACCACATATGTATACAGTGCTTCCTATGTGGTGTACTGTATAGGTATATAACAGAAGTGACACGACATAATTATATTAACACAGTAGTACAATAGGTGGTCTTATCGCACAGGGCAATCTCTTACAAACAACCTTTGAATGGAAATGGAATAAAGGGAGATGATCATTCAGTGAACCAACGTCATCAATAATATTTAACTGAATATAATAAAATAATATAAATGAATAACACAAAATGAACTGTTGTCATATCGAGTTTCCGCCGTGATTCGGCAAGCACGTTAAGCCTTTTCTCGTAGCTGTCATTTGTATTATGTACAGACGCCAGCACATAAAGCTACCCGAAACTGTCAAATTTTCCCAATCAACCTTAAACCTAATTTCATTAACAATAAAGTTGAAAATCTATTAAAGAATATTGACAGATTGTTGTAGCTTGATGTGCTGGCGTCTGTATATCTTTGACTGTCGTGACAGTCGATAGTCAGAAGCCAGAAAATCTAACACTGATTTTGCCAAGGGGTATGGTGTTACCCAGCTACAGGGTGTTTAAATTTATTATAACAATAAAAAGCTACAATATGCTACATTTAAAAGTATAGAAATATAAGTACCTGGTGTTTACTTAACAGATAACTAAATTAAGCTAGTTAAGAAGCCAAAATATCTGACACTAATCTTACCAAGGGGTATCATGTTACCCAGCTATTGGGTTGTGGAGGTCAGATAGGCAGACTCCATGTAAAACACTAATACTGAACTGCATCCAGTTAGACTGGGAGCCGACCCCAAAATAGTTGGAAAAAGGCTAAATGTATTTGATGATGAATGGCTTTTGGATAGTTCTTAAAGAAACTGAGCCAGTACTGAAGGTAGTCTTTACTTTACTATACTATGTGCGTACTGCTAAGGAGTGGAATTCCCTGCCGGAGTCTGTGTTTCCTGATCGCTATAACCTGGGAGTCTTTAAGTCAAGTGTGAATAAGTTATTTCTAGGCAAGCGTGCTCCATTTTCGACCACATCATCACTTACCATCAGGTGAGATGGTGGTCAAACGCGAACCAATTATCAATAAAAAAAAAATTGACATCTGGACAACAGCAGCTAAACTTTTAAGATTGACCAGTAAGGTTAGTTTACTTGAGCAACGAGCTTCTCATAGTAAATTGGACCCAGTTGTGCCAAAATGTTCCAATTCACAAATTCACAGTAACGAGTTATCTATACCTGCCTAAAATTACGCTTATTTTCATGTAACAAAAGTAAAGTTTAAATGTTAAACATAAATAACTCAAAATATGTTCACTGTGGGTTGGATCATTTTGCCACAACTAGGTCCATTAGTATAAATTAGAAAAAAAAAAATAGGCCTGAAAATTTTGCATTCGCATACAATCCGTCCGCGATAACTGGATATGGTTAAAACAATTATTACACAATGTTTTCGTAACTCAGTCAGAGCCGAACTGAAGGTTTAAAAGGCTTTCCTTGTTATATCAACGTTAACTACGATAATATCGAAAATATTCTCCCCTTCGCAGAACTTGAGTCGTTGAGGGTAGAATACATTTTTGGTGTTGATATTATTAACCAACTTATTATAGTATTCTGTAAAGTTCCGTGCTCATGCTCACCTTACTCAAGTGAGCGCACACAATTCGAAAGCGAACTCATTTGTTTTTAAAGTAAATCATTGCGGATTCACAACGAGACAAAGTCAAATTTCGAAGTGATGCTTCTCTCTCTTCTAATTCTCAGTCAGCACTAATTCCGGGTCCGATATGGCTATTGTCAATTAAAACACTCGTCGAGTGGACTAAGTCTGGAAATTGATAAACATGCCGCATAGACGATACGCGATGAAAAGAAAGTCCATTTTCTTACAACACTGAACTAAAAAAGAACGGGACATCAATTCAGCCATATACTTCGTATCAATTTTATTTGTTATGGGACAATAAACAGCTACAATAAGCATAAATTAAAAAAAGAAGACTAATAGGTATTCTTTATTTAACAGAGAAATTCAACTATTTTAGAAACCTGAAAATCTGACAGTTGTCTTACCAAGGAGTACAGCTACTGGGTCGTGGAGGTCAGCTAGGCAGCACAAGTAGTCAGATGCATCCGGTTAGTTTGTAAGCCGACCTTGACATAATTAGGAATAGTTTTTATTATCCACATGTGAACAAGATTAAAATTAGTAAAAAAGTGCCACTTTAGCTTTACTTTTTTTTTAAATTGATAGGCTTACGTTTGACCACCATCTCACCTGATGTTAAGCGAGGATGTGATCGAAGATAAAGCACGCTTGCCTAGAAGTAACCTATTCACTATTGACTTAAAGACCCCCAGGTTATAGCTATCAGGAAGCACAGACTCCGGCAGGGAATTACACTCCTTAGCTATACGCACGATGAAAGTATTCCCAAAACGATTTATGTTTAGATATTGAAGCTCATAAAAGAAATTGATTACTAAAATACATTTTTATTTGATGATTTTTTTTAAGTTTTTTGTTATATAAGATGTTTATATGTATAAGAAGGTGGAGAAAAACTGAAATCCTAAGGTACTTGGAAGTTTGCGAATTCGAGATATTGCTTAAAGGCATCTATGAGCAGAGTAGTCAAGTGGACGAATGTTTGTTATTCAATATTAATATATATTTTTTTAATTTCAGGTAAGTTCCAGTCAAGACAATCTTTTGTGGAGGTTCAAGGTAGAAAATTATACGTTCTTGATGATTTTCCAGTGACACTAAATCTAAACTAAAAAATATCTAAAAAATCTAAACTAGATCTGTACTAAAAAAAGCGGAAAAACGCACTAATCTTCGAAAGTACTGGGTGGATTTGGATAAAATTTTGTACGGAAGTAGTTTGAAGCTGCCTTACTGCAAAAGAATGAGATTATGTTTTTATCGTGGACTTTTCCACGGGGCCCGAGCCCCGTGCGACTGCTAATAGTTACTATTTTATTATGCTATTAGTTATAATTAAAGATATTTCAATTGATTTGAAGTCAGTTAAAAAGTATGTTGTATTAATACCATAAACTTCTCGTAAAAAAACTAATTCTTAACCGTTGACGCTACATAAGTGACAGTTTCTCGTAACGATCAGTTTAACAACGTCAATTTTAGCGACACTCGCACTTGGCAACACATGTCCGCGTCCATTGGTTGCAAGTAATTGTGTCCGAATTAGTAACAACCAGTCGTTACCGGCAGAGTTGCAAGATGAAGATATAAATAAACTGTCTGAAGGGAGGGTATGTTAGTGTCCACAAAATTAAAATTCTAATGGAATATTTTGTACGATTTTTAACTTATAAAGACCTATTTTTTGTGTTGCCATTACGATTTTAACCATCGAGTATGGACCATAATCAATGTTAACGTCGTTAAAAAAATCATTCAAGTCATGGACACATAAATCGTCAAACGCTCGCTAGTGCACGTTTCGATTTGATTGTCTCCTATATGATAAAGCGGCAAGAAACTCTACAAAATAAGTACTCTTTTAAAAAAAAACTGTTGTTCCGTTTTGACGTGAAAAGAAGACAAAAGAAAACAAAACATACTAACACAATTATCTCTACTAATATTGTAAAGCGGTACAGTTTGCTCAAACGCGCCTAATCTTCGGAAGTACTAAGTAAATTTCGATGAAATTGAAAAAAGGTTACACCCGACTGCAAAGGAAGAGGAGGGTTATGTTTTTATAGTGATAAAATCGACGGAAGCGAAGCTCCTCGTGACTGCTAGTTTATTTATAAAAGTGTTCCCCGTGTTCGAAATTCGACAATATTTTTATTTTAATTTTAAGGTTGAACGTTACTATAAAAATATTAGCATTCTGCACTTCTTCATAATGAATGTGCCAAACTTCATTTCTCTCTGCCCGCTTAGTGTTTCGTAAATAGGGTTACAAAGTCTTTACCTATCCATATCAAAGTCATTATATTCTGTCAAATTTTGACAGCTGTCATAAACTTTTTTGAAGTTTGTGTCAAATTGTAACTTCCTTATTAAGTCAAAAACACTGCACTATGGTTCGCATTGTCTATTGCAAATAATGGCGCTAGAATCAGCCACAGTCGTTACGTCAGCGTATTTAGAGACACGCGTGTATCTCGGCTATAAATTGCAGACACTCCCGTATTGCTTTTGTTTTAGCAGTGGGCTATGGATGTACTATGAGTGTGATTCAATCGCAGTGGAATTATTCTCTAAACACCAGGTCCAGTTGAAAACCAGCGTCGGGCACCAATTTCTGGCATTTTTTCTAAACTGGGCCTTTTGGGCAGCCAGGAAGCATACAATATCGTGTAGAATTTAGTTTTTTTTTTTTATAATAATATGTATGTTATTATAAAAAAAATATATTATAAGGAAGAAATAGCTAGTTTTGTTATATTTTAGACAAAGAAGAATATATCGATTATTTGATAAAGTAACGCTGATTCGTTCACACGATTTTTCACATAAACTTTCAGCCCCTTAAGAGTTTATTTTTGAAAGAAAATTTGCCATATTTTTGCCCCCAGATTTCGGATGCACCATGCCAAATTTCATCAAAAGGTTTTGTGGTTTAGCCCTGATAGCGTAACAAAAAGACTGACTTTCACATTTATATTATTAGTAGGTATGTACTAGCGGTTGACCTCGACTTCGCTCCCGTCAAAACATTGGAATATCTATCCCACGAGAATCGTAAATTTTTTCAATGCTTTTTAAGCGGATGATGGCTGTTTTGGCTAGGTTAGCTACTGTCGTTTACAATATGTAGTATTCCCTGTTGGCTCTCACAACATGCTCCCATATCTACTAACCGCACTTAACCTCTTTATAAACATGATAAATGACATCTGTCGGTCTGTCCACTTCAGCGTTGATTCGACACTACCCGCCGTATTGGTAAATGGGTACTCGTTAGCAATGTAAGAGTTCCGGGTTGTGGGAACTCATTGGTGTGTACTGGCAACTTGCGGCTAACAATGAACTATCTTACGATAAGTGCTTTTTTGTTCATCATCATCTCTCGTGCGGCTGTTATTGTGTAGCCACAAGCTCTTCTCCTCTCTTGAAACCCAACAATAAAGGGCAGGAATAAATATTCTACCAAAAGGTGATGTTACATTTTTCAGCGCGGGATACGAGACTTCCCTATTACTACTTAAATCCAGCCGTATAAATCACTGAAACTACTCAAACAAAGCAGCACAAAACTAAGAAGAACTCCTATCCATTACGTCCATATACTTACCCTCAAATGACTTCATATAATGAATATTTTTAACACAATCCCAGGCCCAGAACCTGTAAAAACAGACGCCGTCAAGGTTGTGGGCAAACGGGTTCTCCCAGGGGCCCAGGCCACTCCCATATAAATGGAAAGGCCTTGTACCGGGGCCCCAGGAGGCCTGAACGGCTCGTGTTAAAAAATGGACACAGCTCCGTCGTTGGCTTTCGTAAAATTAGAATATGGAAAATACCAAGCAAATGGACATGTTTGTGTCCTATAAAAGAAACTGCTGTCGTTTTGGTATTTTGTGATTGGGATAAGATCAAGTATGTAGATATATATACGATAGAATGGCTGATTCCTACCTCACTCAAATTAAAGCTTTCTTTATTCGGGGGAAAATCGTCATCAAATGACTCCTCCTGCTCTAGATGGATGGGAAAGGACCAGTGTCAGACTTTACTGACTAAAAAACCAATCTGTTCCTTCAGTTGTCCTTGCGTTCCGAGGCTGCGGTATCGCGTATTCCCGCAACCCCGGCTGTGCGTAAAGTTTTCTGTTCACATGAAACAGTAGTTTTTGAAGTCAATCTCCAACCCCCCACAACCAGAAGTTCCACCGACTGAAGTTTAAGCTGGCTGGCAATAACCTTTTTTTGTATATTTATCTCTAAATTGTTGGAATAAACTTTTGTTGTTTGAAAGAGTTTGTTGTTTCAATACCAACCCACCTTGCATCAGGGCTTTTGTTCCATTACCATTAGAGGGATAAAATCTCATATGTAACAGTGGCGGATTCTAAACGAAATGCCGTTAGAAGCATTTGTGTAGTTCAACTTAGAATTTTAAGAAGCCCACGATGTTTACCCTCGGCGTTCTGAGAGCAGTAGTGATAATGAAAATTACACAAAGTAACATGCCTGTCTGTGTAAGCAAGTCGTAAATCAGGCCTGTAACCACTGCCATCACTACTAAAACAATAATTTTTTTTTTTGCAAAAAATAGAACCGACTTATCAAAACACTACAAAACCAAAAATAACTTTAATTTCGGAAGGCGGTGTCAAAAACGAAAATATATACAAAACTAAAGACATTTTTCACGCTTTTTAGTGGTTTGGTTTGTAATTTATCTAGTTACAAAAGCCACAATGTCAACAACTTATCACCTTTTACAAAATGTTGCTTTTCCCGATGCATAGCCGTTAATTTTTGAGGAGTTCTCCTGGTACTTGACCATCAGCTCTACATCACCATATGTATTGTGACGAGCATAAAGTTTTTAACATCCGTACTCAAGTAATCGAAACGCAATCCACGAAATACTTATTATTGAGGAGTTTCAGTGGCCATCTGTGATCTTCATCATCAGTTCAACTTCCCCAAATGGTACTTTTCGGAAGCAACTGCTCAAGGTACTTTAAAAATACCCAAAGCTATAGGTGTGCCTATAATATTTGAAGAGTTCCCTCGATTTCTCTCTCTCCAGGATTCCATCATCAGATCCTGATTTCGTAACAATGGGACCAACTAGAAAGTATACCCATTCAAACGCAAAAAGAATTTTTCAAATCGGTCCAGCCGTCTCCGAGTTATGAGGTAACATACATAAAAAAAAAAAAAGTTCAAGACGAATTGAGAACCTCCTTTTTTGAAGTCGATTAAAAAGAAAAACAATCAAACAATAAAATCTAAAGAAAGCTCCTCCTTTGTCAATACCACACGACATGTAATTGGCTCGCGACGTATCACGAGTCACCGACGCATTCAATTAACTTTTACCCCAACGTATTTATGTCAAACGTGATCTGGGCTTTGACACTAAATATAAAGTGTTTTGAGACTGCACAAGTAATGTAGACAAACAAACAGATTGTCTCTTTACCTAGTTTTGCACTTAAGAACTTCGATGGCAAAAAGATCCTTAACTCCCACTTCAAGTATACATAGCAACCACTAATAAAGCTCGCCGAACGATGCGCCCATGGCATAGCATAATGCTGAGTGGGATCTCTGTTGCTACGGCCACGACGTGCATCTGTCTTGTTTTCTTTAATTGATAATAGGCTCGCGCTTGTCCACCATCTCATTTGGTGGACTGTGCTAGTAAGATGAAGCACGCTTACCTAGAAGTAGCCTATTCACTCTTGACTTAAATACTACCAGATTATAGCTATCACGAAACACAGACTCCGGCAGGGAATTCCTCTCCTTGGCCGTACTCACAATAAAAGTAGTCCCAAAACGTTTTGTGCGTATAGGTGGCATGTCCGCCATATAAGTACCTAATCTGAAATGTAACCGATAGAAAAGCGATAGACTTGCAGCTCGTCGCCGATGTTCTAAGCTCTGGAGCTTTTTCCTTCTTTGATCAATTGTTAGTATTTAAATATTTGTCTTTACTGACCTAATTTAAGTACCTATATCTTTATTTTAAACAATAATGGAATATACACTTAAATAAAAACCCTAAACTACATAATTATATACATCTAAAAATAAACTAAAATATGGCGTCCAGAAATTCGTACGCATCGCTGTCCACTGGTAATGTGGCCAAAAGACTGGCGGCATTGCCACGCTGTATGGCAATGCTTAACCGCTGTCCAAGGTAAAAGCCAGCCTTTGGGTCACGCGAAGTGTCAACTAGGCGTTTGGATAGATCTTTAAATAATCTGTGAGCACTCGGACCCCACGACCCCAAGGTTTCAACCCCAAACGGCTCGAAAATATAACTACCAACAAGGTTATTATATTTCCGCCGCTTGAGGTTTTCAGCAGCCGCAGCGGCAGCGCCAGCACAGCAAGACGAGCTAGGAAGATGGGATGGC
Organism: Tholera decimalis; assembly: GCA_943138885.2. NCBI lineage: Eukaryota > Metazoa > Arthropoda > Insecta > Lepidoptera > Noctuidae > Tholera > Tholera decimalis. Next base: position 11,490,233 of record OW964576.2, read on the forward strand.
GCAAGAGTATCGACACAAGTTGCGTCCCACACTAAAGGCCTACCCATCTTCCAAGGAAATAAAGACATGCCGTCCGGTCTTTTGCCATCGTCGCGTGCCAGGCCATTGGGTTCTAATACAGCTGGAACGCCGACGGTGACAAGAGCTCGTCGGATGATGTCGTTAATATTCGCGTGCCGTGCTATGCGACCCGCACTGCGGCCGCATGAAAGGCCGTGGTGACCGAGGCTGTTGACAACTTCGCCGCAGTGGCAGCGATGAGCAGAACAACAAGGAGCACCTAATCGAAGGGAAGCAGCGAGGCGGAAAGTAGTATCATCGAACAAGGTGCCTATGTTCGACGACGGTAGTGCATGAAGCCAGAGACCCGACTCCCATTCACTCACAGCCAGCAAGCGCGCACGCTCTGCAGCCGAAGCAGATGTGGCAATAAGGTCACTCTGAACTGCTTTACAGAGCGGCTCATCCCACCGCCTCTGAGATGATTGGTTGTCGGGTGGATTTAGATTCGGGCAAGCGATTCTCCAGGTGTCCATAGCCTCGGTGAAGCACGGCACATTGAAATCAACCAGTGACGGAGCTAGAATATTCCTGATTAATTTCTCAGTACCGTGGACCGAAGATATAAAAGCCGGGAGACTAATGCTAGAAATTTTGCGGACGCCGAGACCTCCCATACGAATGGGAAGAGTAGCTTGTGCCCAAGTTCGGTCGTCCATAGCCACATTTAAAATTGCTGTCAGAGTATGCCGGATAATTTGGTCCATTTTTTCCAAAAGGTGAGGATGATGCCAAAGATGCGAAGCACGAAGAAAGTACGTTAATTTAGGTCCAAAGCAACAGTAACGAATTAATGTGATAGCCGAATGCATGTTAATTTGGTGTAATCTGTCCGAAATGTCGTTAAAATTTTGTATTTTTTCCTCGACTAAATCGGGAAAGGAATTCTCAAAAATTGGAGACCCAAGAAGACGAAGAGAACTTTTATCCACAATTTGGATTTCTGGGGCTAATGCGTGGAATTTGGAAAGTGTCAGTTGTCTGTCAGTACTGTCGGATATGAATAATTCACACTTCGAAAGGTTGAGATCCAATCATATGGTATGGAGTTGATTTCTTAAAAACTGTAGATCATCTAAAACTGTGTCTACATCGCCTCCCAGGGTTCCATCATCGAGATACCAAACATTGAATTTTGAATTTAGTTGTCGAATAATTGGGTGAATAGCTAAACTAAAGATCGCTGGCCCGAGGGGATCACCTTGTTGACAGCCAACAGCTGATTCCAAAAGGTTTTCCTTATAAAGTAATTTAGTCGGATGTCTGTAACATTGCCAAAGAAAACTAAAAATTTGTGGTACTTCTTTTTTAGTTTCTGCTAACAAAGTGTCCCTATTGACTGAATTAAAAGCATTTTTAATGTCAACCTTCAAGATGACCTCTCCTTTACCAGAATTTAAATAGGTCGACAAGGCGTGTACCGCAGCCTCACAACCCCCTTTGGAGCCGTAACCCAGCTGTAGGGGCTGAAATTTGGTCGAAATATCCTCACCAAAAAATTTAGAGCAAATCTTGGCTGCCATACGACGGTAGGTAGTTCCCACGGCAATGGGGCGAATGCCGCCATCCCTTTTGCGTAGGGCACATAGATTGGCCCCGTACAAAATATCGGTGACGGCTTCGTTCACCTGGCCCGAGAGCATAAGGTTAATCAGAGCCGTTAGCTCCTTCAAAAGCAACTCACCAGCCTCCCCAGCGCCTGAGCAGAGTAGGTCCTTCAGGTGCTGTGGACTCAGACCATCGAGGCCGCCAGCAGAGCCGCTTCGAAAGGAACAAACGGCAGTGACCACCTCTTGACCTGTAACGGTGAGGGTGTTTAATTCCTGATCGGGGGGGTCGGGAAAGGAAAGACCATATACTAACCATATACCAGTACCTATTACTTATACTATTCTTAAGAAATTTTGAGTAAATTTTCAACTGGGTATGTGTTTCACATGGTGGACGGGAATCCGCGGTATCGATGTGGCAATTCTTGGGCGAGGCCTCATGTCTAGCAGTGACGTAATGATGAGTCGCTTTGACAGTCTCCGAAGTCGCAAAAGCTTACACATTTATTTTACTCTTCTGCCAGTAACTGCCACAAATATTCTAGTTATCCATATCCCAAACATAATTGGGCACAAACAAACGCAGCCCGATATTATCGACAGCTAATATTATTTACGTGGCCACGCGCAACGGGAAGCGGATGTGACCGTATTCGCGACTGAAGGAGTCTCGGCCGCCCGGTAAAGCGATTTGTCAATACCCAGCTGTGTGACGAGCGAAACGTTTTGATACTTGCTACTTTTATTTTTGCAGATGATTTTTTTTTTCATTGATGTGTCAGCTTGGTAATCGATTTTGTCTTCGACGATCAAGCATACGACGGTATCGAGTCTGACCCCCCCTCTCACCTGATGGTAACCGAAAATTTCACCTCAAGTCAGTCCATCATTGCTGAGAATCGTGGCTACGACGGAAACATTGCAAGAGGCTTCACCATCTACTACGGTCTTCAGCTTGATCCTGAGACATCGGCATCTGCATACTTACCTAAAAGTCACTTATTCACTCTTGACTTAAAGAACCTGACCCAGACCAGATTTAAGATATTAGGAAACAGAATATTTATTTTTATTTAAAATATTTTTACGAGATACCGCTTCGAATCACTAAGGCAATCTAGGCTGTTGGGCTTTTAGTCAGTAGAAGTCTGACACTCTTTCGCTCCACACGGGGCAGAGGAAGTCATTTGATAATTTTTTCCCCTGAAGATTCTACTCTAAATAATAAACACATCAAATTATTTTCGTTGAAGGGTCAGTAGAGCATACGCATTACAGGCTTGGTTTATGCACCTTAGAGTTCTCAGTTGAGTTACACGATAACTGACAAATGCTTGCACTGTCTGTACAGGTCCTTTCAAATCTGTATGGTATACTACAAAAGATCTGTTGGGTTGTGAAGGTCAAACAGGTAGTCTCTCCATGTAAAATACTGGTATTGAATTGCAAAAATCAAAGTACCTAGTTGGGAGATTGATTGACAGGGTCTATATGCTGAAATCAACAAAGTAAGATGAAGAAAATATAATAATCACGGAAAATATTCTATTGTCGTCTAAAATAAACCAAATTCTTTTTGGGCACCAACGAGTGAAAGCATAATTTCTTGAATCAATAATTTCCACTTATTATTCAGAAACTCGTGTTTCTATATAATTTGTACATTAACATAGAAATTATATTACGTGAAATATGAATACTTCTAGGGCTTCTGTAAAAGGAAAGTAATTTCTAAATAAATGGAATATGTAAAACGTTCAATGATTACATTTCTTCCTCTCATAATTTGCGTGTTGTCTCAGAAATTAAAGATAAACACAATTTTACTTGTTACATTGTATTTATCTTGTACCTTAGTGCAGATACATTTTTATGTATATAAAAATCTCGTCCCACAGTGTTTGCTATCGAAATCCTCCGAATTGGCTTGACCGATTTTTATAATTTTTTTGTGTATATTTGATAGGTGTGAGAATATTTATTTTTTACTAGAAATAATTTATATGACAAAACACGTTTGTTGGGTCAGCCTGTTCATAGCTGCGACAATTTTCATCTAATTAGTAACTGTTATCGTGCGCAATCAAATTGTCATTACCTATGTGTTTTGGGTCCAATAAAAGATTATTATTATATAGATATTCAGGGTTATTGGAAATACGTCCCGATCCTGTTAAGGGCGTGTAGATGAGGTCATTAACTAACAAATAAAATGTTCTGCCGTCAAAATAGATTAGTGATTTTTAGGAGAAAAAAAATATTTATTTCATAAGACGTTGCAAAAATTATAAAAATAAAATAAGTATTGGATCTCTTTTTTTCAAAAGTACGGAGGTTTTTAATTGTTTTATGTTTTTTTTATTATGCGCAACTTAATTTTTTAGCTATTTAATAAATAAGAATGCTAAAACGTGTTTTCGTTTTTTTTTATACATTTTTAAAAGAGATAAAGTCCTATTTTGTTTTAATATTTAAAAACAATTTTTTTCTCGATAATGGTATACTTGAGGCCTAGAAACTTAGGGTTGATTTGTTAGTTAATGACCTCATCTACACGCCCTTAACAGGATCGGGACATATTTCCAATAACCCTGTATATTCTTATCCTCTGTCTGGGGTTTGTCAAGTTTTATTGACTCGGAAGTTTTTTGGTGGTTGTCACTTTTGTTGATTATTTTCAGTTGGTTGGGAATAAATTAGCAGGCTTGTCCCATGAAAATAAGATTATTTCAATATCTAATAGAATAACGCTTCGTTTATAGCCTTGCATACGAGTGAATGATATGGCTCGATAGGGCCATTGCATGCCGGGGTTGCGGGAATGTTCTAACGCGATACGGTGATCCCGAAACGCAAGGGTAATTCAATCAAAGGCAAATCAGTAGAAGTCCAATACAGGGAATATTATCCGCTCTACCAAGGAAAGAGTCATGTGATGAAGATTCCAAAAAATACGATGTCATAAATATAAAACAAGACGCTCTACCGAAGTAATCAAAAACTAAGAGCTAGACGGTCTCGTGTACGAAGGTTTTCGTACATCCAAAAAAAAGACGTTTGACCGGCTTTAATTGTTATGTTATTCTGTGAAATATACTACAGTCTACATATTACGATTCATGAAATCATCCGCTGTAAAACTGACGGACTTTACGCACAGATATAAGCAAAGGGTAGGATAGGATAATAGTTGCTTGGCAAAAGACACATAAAAAAAAAACCATTATTAAAAAATCAAGTGTCAAAACTGTCAATCGCGCTACAATACATTGGGCAGCAGGTTTTGATCGTCGCACCATTCACGTCGTTAAGTGATTGGCTCTTACGGTCCATAGATCTGCTGAATGATTTGATATACAAAAACAGTATCGTATATCATTTCCTATATATGTATTCTTTTGAATATATTTACAAAAACCAGAAAACATACCTACACACCCAAATGTCGTCAGATATGTTTTAATTGTTGAGCTCCTTAGATCCTAAGTTGAGCTACACGATAGCTGACAAATGTTTGCACTGTCTGGACAGGTCCACACAAATCTCTATGCTTATTTCCTCAAAAAGAACACAACAGACATAAACCTACAAGTTTCTCATAATTATGATTTGACCAGTAGGAATTGTATGGATTTCAAAAGAGATGTTGACCTCTGAGTTGATTCGGTGTTTCTTATCTGGATAGTCAGTTAGATAGCAACAGTCTTATCTAGTTTAACTTGAAACTGCAAAAAATATCGTGAAAAGTGTTACATAAGTTCTATGTGGGGGCAACCAAAGTGAAAAACCCAATAACACTTATCCGACCCGGGAATGCAATACCGGACCTTAAACTAACGAGGCATTCAGTAACGTTATTTATAATGACAAAACCCATAAAATATTTACCACATTAACACTTCCCTGTGCCCTTCATTAGAAAACACGCCCTATTCATTAGTAAAACAAAAGAAAGTCTTTTAATTAACCTTTTAAAAAATGATATTTAGCAAAAATAAGAAGGCTTTCAAGGCAAAACGTCTGAGTCCTCCATTGTCATAATTGCCAGCAGTCAAGCGTTGATTTATGGAGTACTTTGAAAATAAAATATTATTTTGACACACCTTTTCAAAGACTTAGAAGAAGGCGAACATTAAAAGTAGCTAAAAAGTAAAGGAAAATATTTTCAGCAACAAAAAATAGTAGATTTTACAACAAGTGCACAAAACAAACCATTTTTATCCGAGACTTTTAGCGAGCCGAAGGCGAGGGCTGATAGTAATGTCGAGGATAAAAATGGTTTTGTGGACGAGTTATAAACTCTGCTTTTCACTTCGATTGCGAGGAAATAAAACAGTAGTATAACATAACATTTCTTTAATTAAAATTCAAAGTAAAATTAGAACAGTTTTGAATACTGAAGGAAAAGAACAAGAACTGTTTCCCGCCGCTTTATTTTTTTTTAAATCTTACGACATTGATATTAGGCTGCAGACCTATACAGCCGACTATTAAATTAATTTTGTAAAAATAATTTTCTTAAATCAACTAACCTACCGTACTTGAATTAAAATTTTAATATCTATTATATCTTAAAAAACACATAAAATAAAGTAAATATTATATAATAACAAATTCTATCTATGAACTTCTTATTGCATTTGGCTGTATGGCACATTTTCTTTGCCTTAATATAATACATTTATGAGTAGATACGTTAATGCCCTTGTGCACAAAATTCGATTTTGTGCAGCCTATACCCTGCACAAAGAAGCACTTTCAGAGCATGAGAAGTGAAAAAATATTTTACAATAAAACTGACTTACAAATATAACGCTTTTAAATAAATAAACAAGTACACCATCCTTAACTATGTTGGAGTCGCCTTCCAGTCCAAACGAATGCAGCTGAGTGCAGCTAGTGTTGTACATGTAGCGACTGCCTATCTGACCTGCACAACCCAGTAGCTGGGTAACACGATACCCTTTGGCATGACTGGTGCAGACTTTGTGGCTTCTGACTACCCGTAAAAACTATTAAAGATGCACAAATGATAAATGGAACAAACGGCTTAACGAGCTTTCCGAGGCCCGGAAGAATAAATAAAATAAAACAAAAAAAATATCTAATATACATAGTATTCTTATCCAGTTTCTTCATATTTTATACAACTACTTCCGAAATTGAAGTATTTTTGTATCGACCGTTCCATCACATGGACAGACAAACGGCGATGCGCCATCGTTACATGGTGGACATCCCACCCATACGCACAAAACGTTTTGGGAATACTTTCATTGTGCGTACGGCTAAGGAGTGGAATTCCCTGCAGGAGTTTGTGTTTCCTGATAGCTATAACGGTGGTATTTTTTAGTCAAGAGAGAATAGGTTACTTCTAGGTAAGCGTGTTTCTTGTTCGACCACATCATCGCTTACCATTAGGTGATATGGTGTTCAAACGCGAGCTTATTATCAATAAAAAAGAGTCATCATTATTGCCGACTTCGCTCACTGATGACCAAGTATAACATCTGCCATCATTTCTTATAAGGGATTGCAAATAACGATGATATACGCATTTATTCAGAGCCTAACTAAAACATATGAACAACCATTCTATTCTGATCAAAATATATCTGAAATCCTAAATAGAAAAACATTTCGCGCACCTGACAAATGTCGGTATTAAATATTTCATGATACCAGACGTGAATCAGAAAATAAAACAAATATCCATCATTATATATTCATTTACAAAAATCAAGATATACCTCAGGATCATCTTTATGGAAATGTCGAATGTTTTGAATAGAGTAAGAGTGATCGCTATGTTTTCAAATAGGGTTGCCGCTGTGCACAAAGTGACACTATGTCGGCCGTATCGATCGATGAAATACTAAAGCGAAAGAACGATTAAATCGAACACTAAAAAAATTCATGCTACAGTATTGTTATCTAATTCTGCCGACACTGCTTGATCGGTTTTTATGAAATCATAATTTTATGATTTTTTATACCGCTAGGTGAATAAAAATACCTCGGGTAAAGCCGCGGTACAGAAGCTAGTAGATACCTTTATAAAAATCAATTGCTGTCCGTTAGTCTCGCAAAGAAGCGAGAATGGTTGGACTAATTTTAGCTAATTTTGGTTTAAAAGATATGTGGGAAGTCTAGGGAAAGCTTAAGAAATCAAAAAATATGGAAATTAAAAATATGGCTGCACTAAGTTCGCCGGATCAGCTAATAAACAATTAATTCCACAAAAACATTTGACAATATCTATAAAACAAAACACAGGCTAATTAGAAGAGATAGTCATTAGTTGAATGCTCCTAAATTAGGTGTAGTTATGTACCTATTATTTAGGAGTCAGTGATTCTCCGTAACAACAAACCATAATATTAAAACATTTAAACGGGACGCTGTTACTAATAACAAAAAAAAATAGAAAAGAAAACAGCACCTACGTAAAGAATAACAACAACAAAATAAAAATGTTTTAAGATGCAGTGTTTATGAAGATTTTAGGTTTGACTTAATGTCCTAAGTGGGGCCCCTAGGTGGGGCAGAGGGCATCTACAGTTCTCCGCCATCGCGTTCTGTTTTGGGCTATCCGCTTCACCTCAGGCCTCGTTAACCCAATTTTCTTCAACACCGCCGCTACCAAACGCTTCCAAGTAAGCTTTGGACGGCCACGTTTCCGTTTCCCATGTGGGGTCCACTCTAGACCTTGTCTAGGGAGGTGGTTGTCATGGATTAGCCATACTCTCCAAAGGGGGGTTCCTTCGGAGAGTATGGCTAATCCATGACCCTTGCGGTGAGCGTTCTGTTGTCCGATTGGTATCTCATGGCAGAATTCCAGCAGGCGTTCCGTTTGTTCTTTTCTGGCCAGAAGATACCGAGAATCTGTCGAAAATAGCCTTAATAATTACTACTACTATTTATTATCTATTTATTTTTTATTATTACTAGATGGGTGAATACTAAATCCGGAAAGCCAGACAGACCAGTTTATTTACATAGCGTTTATAGGAAACCTACTTTCAGGCGAGTTGTTCACCATCGTAAATAGTAAAAGCTTTGCCCAGTCCCTAAGAGTCAGGACTGAATAGTAATAAATAGGGGGAATCAAACGTTTCTTGATAGTATAATTTCAGCTTTAATATTTCATTTATATTGTTGGCTGTTTTCCATGAAAATTTCCTCAGTCTTATACGGTTCGTGACGGAGAGACAAAAAGTGAAAGCTTATGAAAGCTTAGATTTTGTTTATACAATAAACTGACAGCTTTGTAATAAAATAACAACATTAAATGAATTATTCTTCTTAAGAATGAGATTTACAAGTTAAGCTAACATGGTCACCAACAGTATCATTAGAACTTAGATTAACCATTAAATTACAAAAACGAACGAGAAAGAGGGTAGACCAATTCGTCTGCTCCACCAAACGTCCACCCCTAAGATGGGCAATCCACCGGGTTTAAACCCGGTGCTTTGATAAACACCCGATAAACACCCGCAAGCACCCATAAACATCCAGAAAATTGGGTGTTTATTTGATTTGATAAAATTAAATTATTGATGTTAAAAAATATGTTTTAAAAGTGATTTTCATTCATTTCATTTCTTTGTAGGCAATATTAGTTAGATCAGCGAGGGTAAATTAAAATGGTACGAAATAAAAACAAAATTTCAAATATCACATTTTATTTATTATATACTTTATGTGACCGGTTTCAGTATTTGATTATAATTTTAATTATTTTTTAAATGTCAACACAAATTGCTAGAATTAAAATGAATTATAATCATATTTAGTGAAAGTATATTTAATTTGAAAGGAGATCAGTTTGGTATCCACAAAATATACATTACGTTTAAAGATATACCGGCTAAAATACGTTTCGGATTGCCTCATACTTCAATGTTATCGAAGAAAGCAAACAGCAAATTCTGACATCAGTCGCTGATAGGCGCAAAATATCCATTAGACCAATTCATTTGGCGGCGTATATGCTGGATCCTTCAGCTCAGGGTGTTGAACTTACGCATGGAGTTCATCCACGATTTAGGCTAGCAACTAAGTTTATATAATGTAATGGCCGAACTGGCTTGTTACAAAGCTGAAGAAAACTTTTGAGCCGGACAATTTATATGGAATTCAGTGCGTAGCATTGAGCCCATTATGAGGTGGAAAGGAATCTGTAGTTCGACTAAGCTAAGCAAAGTAGCGGTACGCATTCTGTCATCTCCGTGTACATCAGCAGCAACCGAGCGTTCCTTCCGTATTCATGGATATATACATAATAACAAAAGAAATCGACTTTCAACGGAAAGAGCCGCAAAAATTTCATATATTTGTTACTTTTGTTAGATTCCAGTTGAATCTTAAACATAGGTAAACTTAATAATGAGAACATTCAGTTAGATGAAGAAAATGAAAACGAAAACATAATAGAGTTTTATAGACCAACTTAATGAGAGTTATGATGAAAATGAAACCGGAATAGAGAGTTCTATAGACCCGATAATATTGGACAACTACAACGAATCTACACCTTCAACGCCAGGGGAAGCCAGACAGCCTTTACATTTTGTCGTTTAAAACAATGATAATGGAGAATCCGATAGTGATTGACTGTTAAGTAGGTCATTTGTTTTTGATTAGTAACAGAAAAAAGATTTTTCTTGCATTATTTTATTTCACCTAATTATGTAAAATTCAATAAAAAAAAATTAAAAACTTAATGCCATTTATATATAAAAATCATTTACACCCAAAATTTGGGTGGAAATCGGGTGTTTATCCCAAAACACCCGGTTTAAACCCACCAGGGTTTAAACTCGGGTGGGTGGATTGCCCATCTATAGTCCACCCGCAATGTCTTAAGTCCATCCGAGATCAAGGCGCTTGCAACAGTGCTGAAATATCGGAAACTCGAAACAATAAACACACAATCTATATTTTTTGAAACTATTGCTATACAATCTCCATGCGTGACAACCCTACTCACAAAGATACGGGAAAAGAAATATAAATATCTTTCGCTCTGTTGTTTTACCATTTCTTTCATGATTATCCTTGATATAACGGGGCTTGTCGAAGGTTCCTTAAGATAGATCGGACTGTCATGTCACGTTACTTGTGATAACCGTATTATATGTACATATAGGAACGGTATATGTTATGTTTGTTTTCAATAAAAAAAATTGGCCAAGTGCAAGTCGGACTCGCCCATGAAGGGTTCCGTAGTAACTATAATAAATATAATATAGGTACTTAATATATTTGAAAAAAAAAACAATAAACCTTACAAATTTCTTAAAAGTAGCTTATTTACAATTTTTACAACTACGCCTAATAACTTTGTTTTTCATAGTATTTGTATGAATTACAAAGTTTTATTTGCGGTTTTAGAAAATATACTGTATCTCAAAAACTGCTGACTCAATCTCGTTCAAACCAATTTTGGTTGAAAGTTTACACTAATATCTACAACATATGTTTTTTTTTAGATTTTTCACTTCATTATTATAGAAGTTAGAGGGGGGACACACACATTTTACCACTTTGGAAGCGTATATCTTTTAAACGATTAACTTTATGATAAAGTCGTTTTAGAAACCTTAATGTCATTTTCAACCGACGACAAAAAGAGGAGGTTATCAATTCGACGCGTATATTTTTTTTTTTTTTTTTTTAATGTATGATCATTGATTACTCGAAGACAGCTGAACCGATTTGGAAAATTCTTTTTTTGATTGAAAGGGTATACTTCGATACTGGTCCCATTTTCATAAACGTCAGGATCTGATGATGGGATCCTGGAGAAATCGAGGGAACTCTTCAAATATTATAGGCACACCTATGTCGTTTTGGGTATTTATTATAGTAACTTGTGCAGTTGCTCTCAAAAAGTACCATTTGAGGAAGTGGAACTGATGATGAAGACCACAGATGGCCGCCGAAACTACTCAATAATAAGTATTGAGTGGATTGCGATTCGATTACTTGAATATGGATGTTACGCACTTTATGCTCGTCACAATGCATATGGTGATGTAGAGCTAATGGTGAAGTACCAGGAGAACTCCTCAACAATTAACGGCCCAGCATTGGGAAAAGCAATATTTTGTAAAAGGTTATAAGTAGTTGATAATTAGGCTCTTGTAACTAGGTAAATTAAAAATAGACCAACTAAAAAGAGTGAAATAAAAACTTTTTACCAAAAAATTAAACCGACTCCCAAAAAACACTGCAAAGTGAAAAATAACTTTAATTTCGGAAGTCGGTGCCAAAAACGAAAATACAAAACTAAAGACACCGACTACCGAAATTAAAGTTATTTTTCACTTTGCAGTGTTTTTTGGGAGTCGGTTTAATTTTTTGGTAAAAAGTTTTTAAAGACCTATCTATAGATACCACACACGTATAGGTTTCATGAAAGAAAATATTTTCAGTTTCAGTTCCATGTATGGGGAGCCCCCTTTATTTTAAAAAAAATTAAAATTTTCTCTTAAAATCGGAAAGCGGTTCACAGAATACATCTACCTACCGAGTTTTACATGTATAGTCCTAATAGTTTCGGAATAAAATGGCTGTGACATACGGACGGACGGACAGACAGACAGACGGACAGACATGTCGAAACTATAAGGGTTCCGTTTTTTGCCATTCGGCTACGGAACCCTAAAAAAGGCCTCAAAGTAGATAGTTTTCTATTAGAAAATTCTCGTACAAATACGAGATTTGTGGTCTTCCGTACGAGGTACGAGGACACTATCAACCTCGTACAATTATGTACGAGATGTTGATAATTAGAAAATTCTCAGTAGTTGCCCGGAGTTTGGAGATTGGTGGTATAATACCACTGTGCCTGGAAAAGCACGTTAACCCATTGATCCTGCGCCTGATCTTTCTCTGGTTGTCTCGGATTGCTGTCCCACTGGACTATGAGAACAGAGGAACAGTAAGCACGACTGAACTTGCCCACTTACTTGTGCACTATAATCTCCGCTGAGATTGGCCGCTATGACCAAAATCGGTCAAGAGGACTATTATATTCAAGCCCGTTTTCCGTGTGAAAATTGTAATAACTTCTTGGAAAATCCTAGTAATATTGTAAATGCGATTTGTAAGGATAGATAGACATTTCTTATTCTTTTACGCAAAAACTACTGAACGGATCTAAATGAAATTTGTAATGTAGATAGTTGAAATCCTGCTTTAACACATTGGCTACTTTTTATATTGGCCAAAACCTCTCACGCGAATGAAGCAGCAGGCAACAGCTATGTGCAATTCTTGAAGGGATTTTGTCAACAACCAAATCAGCATATTTACTTTATACCCTGAATGAATAATAGCACTTCGTTCTTTGTCGAAGAAGTATATTTACCATGGTTTATTCGTTAGATCGCGCCGCGACTGGCACGGGCGGTGACGCGGTGTTCAGTATGTATGTACTTTAGAAGTATGTACACAGCTGTATATCACGGAGGTTATGGTAATTTTCTTTTTACGATGTAAAATGGAATTGACTTGTTTGTCTTCAACTGCTGCTTGCATCGCGTATGGAGCACGGGTACCTGAAGCCACCGTGTGGTTTTCCAAGTATTCCCTTCGCTCTACCCAGAGGAATGGTTCATTTGGTGATTTCCCCTCGAAATTTAGATTTTTTCGCATTTCGAAATACAGAAAGATAACCAAGAAACTTAAGTACGAAGAAGTAGGTAAGTCTACAAAAGAAAGTGTTTCTGAGGCTGTAAAAATCCAACTTAAACAACATTCGACATTCAACTTCGAAATTTTTACGGTGTCACGTTGTGCACACGGTTATTACGAAGAAATAAGATCTCTTTCGTATTGTGTGCCCTTTACTTTACAGAGGCGAACATTGAACTTTACGAATGTCACATTTGTACCAAAGTCCCGTTGAAGGAAGTTATACATAGTCTTTACATACATATAAATATTATTGAACTGTCGGTCTGTGCTTCGCTATAGATCTGCTATCTACGGTTAAACACACTATTTGTGTTTTTTAATCTTTTTATGATGAAATAATGATATTTATTTTGCAAATAGGTTATAAATAACACTTACACACGTCATATTTTTTTGTAAATGTAAACTAGATGAGGCCAGTGTTTCCTAATTGAACCTCTGAGATTATATAATAATATATATCCACTAGCAGTTGCTCGCAACTTTGTTCGCGTGGGAAGTTTTTCCCGTGTAAATCCCGATCCCGTGGGAATTTCGCAAAATCCCGTCTTAGCGAGCATCTACGTACTAAAAGGAACCCCCATGCAAAATTGAGAGCCCTACTACTTGTAGTTTCTGAAATCTCGTGATTAATCAGAGTGGTATTTCGCTTTTATGTATATAGATATATCTATAATTTGAATCACTTACATTGGCATGCATTGAGCCAGAAATAAATAGTTATTTTTCCAGTGCTTGTAGTTATTTACATGACTAAACACAATCAACCCTTGCTTAAAAAGAACTGTCAGTCGTTCTGTTTTTCCGGGCTAATCCCTGAATTTACCGAATTTATATGGACACATTTAGATAGAGGATGTTAGAGGGCAACATGTAGGCTACTTTTTATACCAGTTATCACCACGGGATCGGGATGTACACGGGAAAAAACTTCATAGCTATATATGTATATATCGACTCCCAGGCGACCAAAGTCACGGGTATAACCAGTTGCTTTAACGAGATTTCGCGGCCCCAGAACGTAAGGGCAACTAAAGTTACAGGGTGAGTTTTAAGTCAGATGTCTCTCACTTGATGAGATTCCCACCGAAAAAGCTAGTAGCTATCATATTGTATGTATATTTTTAAACGCCACTCCCATATCTTTCCTCAGACAGGTCTATTTTTTTCATAGGAAAGGTAAAATAACATTGTTTTGTAGTATGTATGTATGTTAGATAGATCTCGTGAATAAATAAGTGGGGTCTCGTTCGTGCTTATGCTACCGGCGCCTGTCACGCGAATTTATCACTATTATGAGCCCGGGATATGCTTGGGAAATATTGTGTATTATTTTTGCTTTTGAAACAAACCCAAGAAGAATAGAATGGAAACACGCTATTCCAGTAAAGACACGACAGTGACAATAGAAAAGACTCATTAGCAACGACGGCCTCGTCGAGTCAAAGCTCCAGAGCCTTGAACATCGGCGACGTGTTGCAAGTCTATCGGTTACATTTCGGGGAGTGGATCTCATTCCACCAAGCCCGTTCCATCATTGGACTATAAGACAAACGGCGATGCGCCACGTTACATGGTGGACATCCTACCCATACGCACGAAACGTTTTAGGAATACTTTCATTGTGCATACGGCTAAGGAGCGGAATTCCCTGCCGGAGTCTGTGTTTCCTAATAGCTATAACCTGGGGTCTTTATGTCAAGAGTAAATAGGTTACATCTAGGTAAGCGTACTTCATGATCAGCCACACCATCGCCTAACATCAAGTGAAATAGTGGTCAAACGTGAGTCTATTATCTATAAAAAAGGTGAGATTGTGGTCAAAGGCGAGCCTATGAACAAAAATAAACAGAATAATTATAATCCTACATAAATACCAGTTCAATTCCGTTACAGTAAGGAACTGTCTTCAACTTGCTACCCAAAAATAACCCCAAAAGTAAATGATATTTTTGGGGTTATTTTCGCACAGCAAAGTACCTACTCAACCAGACATCTGTTACATCACCGACTGCGGTACCATCAATAACTGCTTGCAAACACAACATGAACCCTAATTTTATGACCTCAAGGTACTTTTTCGTTCGACACGCAAGTTACATAACTCGGGAAGACGCTATGTTCTCTCCAGTTTTATGCGACGATAATATCTAGTAATAAATGTTGTTTATTTGTATGTATGTGTGACTTTATGAGCGTTTTATTTGGTGTGTCCGGTTGTATGGTTTTAAGTTTGCTGAACGCTGATTTGTGGAAGAAATAATAAAACGATCTGAACGAAATTCTGTCAAGGGTAAATGTATTTTTTATTGCAGACCAACAAAATATAAAACTTCTATATTCTTAGAAGAATAATTACATTGAAATTGTGTTAGTAAACTAACAAACGCTACGCCTTATCAATTATCATTTTGCCTAACACATATTGGGACTAGACTACTAGCCTAGTGCTTAACAAAAGTTTTGTCAATCTTGCCTATTGATATTCTTTCTTAGGATGCCGTTGTAAAACCCTGATGCTGAATCAAATACGAAGATGGAAGGAGAGCCAAATAAAAAAATAATAGTTTTGTGCGCATGGGTGAGATGTTTTAACCCAAAGGTGGTAGAGAATGCCTTGTTGCATTAAGTCCGCCCATGTATCACCATTGTACATAAAGTTTAAATAAATAAATGTAACGATGTACACCATGTAACGATGGTAAGTGATGATGTGGCCGAAGATGAAACTCGCTTACCTAGAAATAACCTTGAGTAGGTTACTTCCAGGTTCTTCTTTTAGGCTTAAAGACTTTTTTGTACCTAGTAATCAAGGAAAGGGTTGCCATTCCGAACCATCTGCACATGAGGGACAATCCCAGACCGTCTTGAAGGAGCATCACCAAATGTCAAACGATGTTCTATACACTTAGTACCGCAATCATGTATGCATCTTAGGCAACCTCGAGTACGCCCACACAACTATGTATAAGTATACATTTATTCCCAAGACGCCTGCCGACGTTGCGGAAAATTCTAAGGAGACAGCGTCCCCGAAACGCAAGGGTTTATAGGTTTTTAGTCAGTAGGAATCTGACACTCCCTTCTGCTCCATGCAGTGTGGGAGAAGTCATTGATGATAAATACCCCCGAAAAAATTGCATTTGTTAACAATAATAAAAAAAAGTTGTGCAGGTCAGAAGGATCTATGAAAGGTTTCGTAGTAGCAAGCATAGGTGTGAAAAATTAACGTTGTTTTTCATAGTGTTTTTTCGACAAATTTATATTTGCGGTGTTTGAAAATGTGCTATGTCTCCAAAACTGCTGACTGTATTTTTTTCAAACCAGTTTTCGTTGAGTCTTCATTAATATCTATACCATATATTTTTTATCTCTACCTTATTTTAAAAGTTACAGGGGAGGGACACGTTTTACTACTTTGTCTTTCTTGCGGTGGTTTAGCCATGAAAGCGTAACAGACTGACAGACTTTCGCATTTATAATATTAGTATGGATTTCGTATTCATTCCCTATAAGTTCCTAACATTCGGTCAGTCACATAATATACATAGGTAATATCTCATCTGCGAGCACATACCTGCACGAACCGAGGCACAGGGGCTATTCCGTCATTTATATTATTACACCCCTGATGAGGAATTTATTGCTGTCTTCACCGTTTTCGTACTGGGTGGGAGAGAGCTCAGCGTTATTAAATAGATAAGGATAATTTATTAGACTTAGGTATTGTAATTGTCGTGGGCTAAATAGTGGAATGTTGAGTGGCGGTTTGTACCTGGCAGGCATATCGTTAACAACAATATTGTTATCGTTGACCCGTCAGCCTTTAAAGCAAGAGTGAATAGGCTCGCACGTTCGATCGTAGACCTCGTCTTACACTTACCATCAGGTGTGATCGAGGTCACGTGCGGGCTCATTGGTAAATTAAAAAAAAACTCTTTATAGAAATATAGCTATAACCCGGGGGTCTTAAGGTCAAGAGTGAATAGGTTACTTCTAGGTAAACGCATCATTTTCGACAACATTAGCGCTTAACATTAGGTAGGGTGGTGGACAAACGCGAACCGTGACGTGAAACGTAGAGTGTGGGCACATTACTCGTCATGCCAATATTTCCTGTTTTGTCGGTTTTTTGGACGCGAATCAAAAGGCAATATGCGCAGTACCCTAGTGCGGAGTGCCACGATTAATGGTGAACGCAGACCTAGCCGCACCGCACGCGCCGCAGTCTTTGCATTCGAATTCTTTATATGAAGTTCTATGCAACCTCGCACACCTACCCGCGCCGCAGTCGCCGCAGTCCCTGAAACGACCGAACTCCCCTAGCCGCAGCTGATGACGTCACCCGCACGCAGCGTGGATGACATCATTCGCATCCACGGCGCGCAGTGTTGCCAGAGTTATAAAGTAGACAGAGAATCTCTGTCAACGGTTTATAATAAAATTACTTATTCTCGTATAAATAATTACTTGGTTATTCCCTATTATAGCACTTACAGATAAAATTACACAAAAGAGCAAAATACCAATACCAAATACAGATTTTATACAGATTTTTAAAATCTTTGGATAGATAATGCTTTCAAAAATCTGGCAACACTGACGGGAACGACTGCAGCGACTGCGGCGCGGATAGATGTGCGAGGCCATTAACAAAAAGCGATGACTGCGGGGACTGTAGAGACTGCGGTGCGGCTAGGTCTGCGTTCACCTTAAATACGCGAGTAGAACATTGCTGGGAATAGTTGCACAATGGCTTAATCTATAAGCTATACCAACTCGGCGTGCCTGACCGTCTCGTGCTCATCCTACGGGACTTTTTATCGAATCGCACCTTTCGTTACCGAATTGAGGGGGAGCTTTCCTCCCCCCATCCCATTCGCGCAGGAGTTCCTCAAGGCTCCGTACTATCCCCCCTCGTTTTCACGCTATTCACTAGCGATATCCCCAAGCATAAAAATACTCAGCTAGCCCTATTTGCCGACGATACGGCTATCTATTATACCGGTCTTAAACCCGATGCCATCGCTCGCACTCTCCAAACTTCCGCAAACACTCTGGCCAAGTGGTTCCGGAAATGGAGAATCGAAGTCAATCCAGACAAAAGCCAGGCAGTCCTCTTTTCTAAGCCGCGGATAAACCCACCCTCCCCCCGTCCGATTACCATGTACGGCAAGCCGATCCCCTGGGAAAAGCAAGCCAAATACTTAGGCGTGGTCCTCGATAAACACCTTTCCTTCGCTGATCACATAAAGCAGGCACGTTCGCGCGCCGCTTTCGCTCTAGGTAGGCTCCACTTCATTCTTAGCTCCCGCAGCAAGTTATCACTCAGGTGCAAGCTGCGTATTTTTACCGCGGTCATCCGTCCCATCATGACCTACGCCTGCGTTGTTTTCGCACACGCAAAGCCCTACCTCCTCCACAAGATGCAGACCCTTCAAAACCGATTCCTCCGTAGAGTCACGGGAGCCCCCTTTTATGTTCGAAATGAGCTTCTTCACGTAGACCTCAAGATGCCCACCATCCAGCAGTTCATGAAACGTGTCTCCAAGCGTTTCTTTGATACTGCAATCCAACATAGGAATCCCCTTATCGTATCGGCCGCCCAATACGAACCCTCGCGTATCTCTAAGATTCGCCGACCAAGGCATACCCTTGTCACTCCCGATGACGCAATCACCCTGCTCCAAGAGAGCCGTAGGGAAACAAGTACAGTGGCACACAAAAACAAAAACCGACCGTCCTTCCGTCCTCGCCGCCGAGGCCCGCCGCGACGTCCCCGTAATAGTCCGCCCCGACCCTTGCCAGAGCCAGCCCGCGACGCTGAGCCAGTAGCTTTAAATTCCTTTATTAATAATAAAAATGATATGATCCAGCCTGTCCCTAGCTGCCCTCCCACTGCGACGCCCTAAGCCGAGGTCCGTACCCCACAGGGGGTGCCCTTAGCGTGTAGTCGCCTAGTTTGTAAGTTTTCTAATAAGCCCTGGCTGGAGGCTTTAATTAATTTATTAATTAAGGCAACCACAGGCAAGCCCGGTTAAGCAGCCGACAACCTCAGAGGTTGACCTGCGAGATGCCACACACAAAAAAAAAAAAAAAAAAAAAAATTGCTGGGAATAGTGCTGCCAATGTTGAGGGAGCGCGATGACCAGTGCGAGGAGCATAGTGTAGCAGGGTTAATAAATATTTTGTCAATTAAAAAAGCCCCTTTCTAAACGTAATGTTTATTTAATAGCCCAAATAATCATTATCCAAATGAGTTTATTCTTAGCGACAGACGACCTTTTTACAAATGCGACATATGTTTGATTGGTGATAAAGTTATTACTGTGATCCAAATAATGTTTTTATGAATTATGTATTCGTGTTTTCGTAATGATGTGGGTGTCGTAATTATTTGTACTAATGTTAGCTTTTTTTTTAAATTATATTTGTACATGCTATGGAGAGGTAAGTAATAGAATGATAGAATAGCATCACGCGTTTTAAAAGAGTGTATAAAGAGGGGGTGTACTACGCCAAATCGAATGCCAAATAATCGAAAATCAATTAATCGACCACTATAATATATCGAACATCTAAATACTCGAACGTTTATAATATCGAATGTTTGTTTGATCGAGCGTTCAACGCATCGGATATTCTTTCTCTCTAAATAAATCTACTGGTAGAATACAAAAAAAAAAACTAATAAATTACTTTTTAATTATAACATTCAATAATATATTACTTATAACATTTTAATATTATGTGTGTATTTTTTTTGTATTCTTCCTATATAAAATGTTATGTACAATGAATATGCGATGCGTTGAACGTTCGATCAAACAAACATCCGATATTTTGAACAGTCGATGTAATGAGTGTACGATTATATCGAATGTTATATATATGGTGGTCGATCAATTTATATTCGATTATTCGGCATTCATTTTGGGGTAGTACATCCATAAAGAGGTCTGATATTCTGCGAAGTTCCCTACTCACCTCACTCAAGTGTGTGCATACAATTCGAAAGCGAATTCACAACGAGACACCGTTTGAATTTCGAAGCTGGTGCTTAGAGAATCCTTCTGAATTATTAATGTTAAAAGAAAATATAGGATTTTCGACGAAAATTGCTATAAAATTCATAAAAATAGTCATTTGTTTAAACTATTCTGAACTTTTTATACGAAAGAAAATTAGATAAGGACGGTACCCCACAACGGCCGCTCACCACTATTCCTAGTGTCTTAGCTGGGAATAAAAAGTGATGCAAGAAACTCCCCAGCAACACAGTGCAATCCAAAATAATGGTTCTGTAGATCGCAAGTGCTACTGCTGAGAATGAGGTCTTCGTTCGATTCCGACGTCGGAAAATTTGCTACTGAATCTGGAATAGTCCCAAGTTAAATTTATAACACTACTAGCCCCAGTCTATGACCTCGGGAGTTCAACTATCTGCATACCAGATTTAATTAAAATTGGTTCAACGGTTTGCTATGAAAGGGTAACTGACATACTGAAATCTATACAAATATTGTAAAGCGTAAAAGTTTGTTTGTTTGAACGCGCTTATCTTCGAAAGTGCTGGATGGATTTAAATGAAATTTGGTATTGAAGTGGCTTGAAGTTTGAGGAGGGTTATATATAGCCAGGCTAGGAAGTTATGTTTTTATTGTGATAAAGTCCAATGGAGCGAAGATGGCGTGACTGCTAATAATATTATATTAGGATTATTGGATCATTACGTCGCTGCTTAACTCTCCGCTGAATACTAGCATGATGTGGTATGTTTTAATATTACTTTTACTTGTCCAGCCCATAAAAAAACAGAACAGCTCAACCCAACACATCAACCGTTTACGCTGTCATCTAACAACTTGAGAGGCTCGAAGCAATTTGTTCGTGTCACTCGATCATTCGTCCGATCCGTCCGATATGTCGGCCGCTTGCATCCGATGACGTTCCATTCGCGCGCTGACGTTTGATGGAGAGTCCAGCGATGGATATGCCAATGAAAAAGGACTCGCAAAACGGACGAATTTTCAGTATTTGTAGACCTAGCTTTGGAAATGTTTGAGCTGGTATTCCAAAAGCATCGGGTTTTGTTTTATTATGGATCGTCAATCAACTCATAGCTCGTGCTAAATAATAACAGTACGGGTCTAACTTCTACGCTAAGCAATATTTGCAGGTCGGTCCGTGGATCAAAAAAAAAAATTGGAAACCATTTATTCGGTGATAAACACACACAACAACAAATAATAGAAAGTTACAAACATAAAAAAATAATACTAAGAATTTTGCTGAGGATGTCTACACCGAAAGGGTTACCAACTCAGCATTTGCTGGGCGAAAGACAACCCAGCGCTGGTTTTCAGTTGGCACCCAGCGTTGACACACGGACGAGCATCTCAGACAGTCGTTAAAGGTAATCAGAAGCTAGGAAAACTGTACACAATAATAACTAATTTTAAATAAATATTTCCTATTATGGAAAAAGCCATTTTACATTATGGATTGCAATAAATACTTGAATACAGCTTACGGGTTGTAGAGGTCAGTTAGACAGTCGCTTCAAGTAAAACACTAGTACTCAACTGCATCTAGTTAGTCTGAAAGCAACCCCAACATAGGAAAAGGCTTTGCAGATACTGACCAATTTCCAAATATCTGCTGAACCATTGAATGAACAGTCTCCAACCCCCGTTCATGTACCCCTCTTTTACACCCTATGCAATACACAAGCAACTCCTATAAACTCCAAGAAACACACACAGACGCGATCCTTGACAAAGGTATGTTTATTTATTTATTTTGTTAAGCAAAGCACTATATGAAGTCAAAGACGACTCTTTATCATATACCTTTGTGACAAATGGACGGACAATATGTCCAGTTTGAATGGTAAAACTATACTTTATTGAAACTTCACGCCTTTTACTTCCGAAGGAGAAGATAGATGTGTGTTTTATGGTATTTCATATTTGCCTTTTCCTTACTTTGTTGAAGTTGCCGGATGCAATTAAAAGAAAGAAATAAAATAAATTTTATTTGACCCAGATGTAAATATAATTAAGATAATTATTATTGAATTAGTATTGAACCCGTCAAAACTAAATATTTGTCCGCTCGACTATGCATCTTTCGGCAAAAGTCGAATATATGTAGTATTTTTTTTCGGGGGTAGATCATCACAAGACCCCTCTTCCGCTCGACCCAGAGCGGAAGAAGTCTGTCAGCCTTCTGTTGTGTTCTGTTCTTCTGTTGTCAGACATCTACTTACTATAAAAACCACCATGTTCCTTCTGTTACCCTTGTGTTCCGTTCCCTTTGTGAAGTTTCTTGAAGATAAGCGATTTCACTTATATTAATTAACCATGACCCTTCCGAAACCTTACTTTGAGAAATATCTTAAAGAAACCCGTGGCAAAATTTTAAATGGACCTACAATGCCGTCTTGCTAATTCAATAGCACATCTCCACCTAATTGTCAACTGTTTATAACAGCCATCAAATTATTTTATCGACAAAATGTCTCCGAATTACAAAGGCCCTCCGGCCCATTAGATTTAGGGGTGGCGCACACAGTTACAACTAATTAATTAAAGTAATTATGCCGCTAGATGTGTTTTGATTGACACGGGCTGCCTATTTTACTGGGTTCCCGAAATTGTAACTAATATCATTAAGAGGTCCTGAATTGTTTGGTTGCCTTTTAGAGGTGTTAGATCGGGAAGTACTGACGCAAATTTTAATAAAGATGTTATAAATAGAAAGCTTGGTATTCCGTAAATAGAGCTCTATGTTTCCACGTGTATAAAACATTCTCTAAGATCAGTGAAATCACTATTTCTTTGTTCTAGTCTGTAAAGTTCCCTACTCATCTCACTTAAGTGAGAGCAAAGAATTGGAAAAAAGTTGACTTGAATAAGTACAAGAGAAGATACATTCTTGCAAAACATCGTTTTACTGTTTGACTCAAAATAGTTATGGCGTGACAACTAAGATTTTAACATGACAATGCCAAATTCAAAAGCGTTACGAACTCATTGGTTATTTAACCCTTAGCCAGGCGGTGATCACATAGCGACCACATGGATTTTTATTTTTTGTGACGAGCCGATGTCATATCTAGGATTCATTTACAATGAGTAGTCTAACCCTTAAAATCTGCGTAGATATCATGTAGGACAGTGGCCACATACAGACCACATGTCTGCATGGGCAGCAGGCAGTGGTCATATAGAGACCACAAGGGTTTTTTTTTTCAGGAAAGGAAAAAAGAAATAAAAAACAAGAAATTATATTTGTTATAACCCTATAATCTATCAAAATCAGTATTCAAAAGAAAAAAAAATGGCTAGGCCTGGTTAAGGGTTAAGTAAATTGTGCAAAGCCATTCTAATTTCGAAAAATAATAATATTTTTGACGACTTCCTTTATACGCACAATCGAATTATTATGCTTATAAAGGCCGTCTTTTACAAACACGATATATTTTTGAATTGAGAACGGCGCGCGGCGCGGCGCAAAGACAATTGCCAATCTGTCAAGCAGCTGTCATCTCAGTGCGCGCCACCCCTAAACTAAAAGTTACAATTGTAAGGGATACCGAGTTTTCAAGTTAAATTAACTTGTTTATACAATTCCTCGACCGTTGGAGCTTCAACATTTGGCTATTTTCTTAGAAATACGATATTTATTCATCGCAGAGAGAGTATTTGACGCAAAAAGGTAGATTGGGTTGCAAGGTGACAAATTCGACTTGACATTTTGTCCGGTGCTAAGTGCTAAAAGTGTTGCCCTATTTGTTGAGGTTATTTTTTTTTTGTTTTAATGTAGCCTTAGTAGATGTTTTTTTTGGAATTTTTACTTTTCAAGATAATGAAACCGTTTTTTTGTTTTCAATAAAACAAAATCGCCGTCTTTGTGCCTGTGTTATTCTGACAAGTCAAATATTTTTCAAACTATTACTTAATAAAATCTTGATACTTAGTGCTTTGCTACATTTTCCTAACTATGTCAGAGTCAGATTTCAGCTGAGTTCTAGTGTTTTACATGGAGTGCCTTTCTGACCTCCAGAACCCAGTAGCTGGGTATCACGGTACCCCTTGTTCAGACTGCTGTCAGAGGTTCTCGCTTTCCCGAACATCTGTCATACATGTACAAATGACAGCCGGGACTTACCGTGCTCAATACTCAATACTTTATTGCATTCCACAATGTAGGCTTAGGTGGTAAACATTTTTTTTGGAGACAATCGTGGACCCTGTCGGGCACAGCAAAAGTGAGATATGTGGAGAGGACTTCTCATTTAAGTTTCTTATAATCTAACTTATTCTAAAAACATAGACATTTACATTACTAAAAACATTATTTTTCGAGCTTCAAGGATTTATCATTTAAATATTCGTTTACACTGTAGTAATAACTTTTTTAACTTGTTCGAAAATAAATGGAGTTTTTTTTTTTAATTTCTTATTGATTCGGGTAACATATTGTATATTTTTATTGACATAACCAGAGGACTTGTTGAATGTATTTTTAAGCGGGACGATGGTAGGTTGAGTCGCGTTTTGTGTCGGAGTGTGTATCTTGTTTGTATGTCTTCTCGTTTAGAGTGCTTTCCAAGACAAGATAGATAGATAGATAGAATATACTTTATTGTACACCAATAATTGAATCACACTTAAATAACAATATTGTAAAAAATTGGTTACAATGGCGGTCTTATCGCTGAGAGCGATATCTTCCAGACAACCTTTGGAAGGACTTTATGAGCTTTAATTAAAAAGGGGAGGGCTATATTAGTGTACTACTGTACAAATATTCCTTAATAACGGAAAAACAAAATAAAATAAATAAATATATTATGTGTTCTTTAACATCGTGTGGAGAAAGCAAAGGAATAATCATAAGTTTGAAATAAAATGATTGGCAACCGAGCTTTTAAAAACAGCAAGTGACTGAGCTTGTCTTACTGACACCGGCAATCCATTCCACAACCGAATGGCCTGCACCGTAAATGACTGGTCGTAAAATTTTGTGGAATGCGTAGGCATCAAAAGTCTCAAATTCTCTGATGATCTCAAATCTCTAACATGTGTCTCATGAAGGAACTTAAAACGTTCTTTGAGGTAAAAGGGAGTCGTTGGATTGAAAAGAATACTGTAGAGTAATGATAAAATATGTGCATTCCGGCGAAGGCGAATAGGCAGCCACTTGAGTTTAGTGCGAAACTCTCTATATGTTATGATATGTTATGATGTTCACCCATCCACGGACCGGCCTCGACAAACGTTGCTTAACCTTGAAGATGTCCTCGTGCCGCTGTTATTATTTATCCACGAGCTCCTCTAAATTGAAATTGAAATTGAAATTGAAAACCATTTATTCGGTTATAAACACACACAACAACAGAAAATTACAAACATAAAAATAAAAATAAAAAATTACATTAAGAATTTCGCTGAGCATGTCTACACCGAAAGGGTTACCAACTCAGCATTTGCTGGGCGAAAGACACCCAGCGCTGGTTTTCAGTTGGCACCCCGCAGTGACACACGGACGAGGGTAAATAAACTAATATTAATTAATGTGTAGTGTATTAAATACATAAATAAAACAAAAATTGTAACGTTTAATATCGTGCTACGTGCTAAAAATAAAATAAAAAAAATAAAAACCTTTAAATTGTAATTTGAAACTCGCCACCAAAAAGCGCGTTAGTTGCCTAGTATCAAACTGCCCGCCAAGGGAAAAAAAATAAATAATAACAAAAAAGTGACAAGAAAAGTTTAACATTTTTAACATTCGCATTAATCATATTAATGCAAAAATAACAAAATTACAATACAATATAACTTACCTACATCATTCTTCAAGAATATAAGAAACATGTACCATCCAACCTCAGTACAGCATCTATTTCTTGAGATATGTTTTGAATCTTCGCAGCCGGTACACTGGCTTGTCCCAACTATCCAGTAGTGTAGTAAAAACAATATTTGTCATACTTTGACTGATATTTTATGATTAGGGACGGGAGCGTGTTTCATCGATATCGATATTTGTCTTATATACAGAAAGAAATAGAAAGAAACATAGTTTATTTGGTACAGAGAACAGAGGGATGCAAGATATTAAATCATGTGCAAAAAAATGATTCTAGTCATAATTGTGTGCCTCACTGCTGCATCAAATATGAATGGAATCATCATCAAACTAAATCACGATCTGCTTAACCTTCTCCCAACTTTATTGGGGTCGGCTTCCAATCTTAACATTACAGCTAAGTATTAGTGTTTTACATTACCTATCTGACCTCCACAACCCTTTAGCTCAATTACAACCTTTCCACGATACACCTTCGCGAGACCAAACCAAATACTTATGAAAAATAACTAGTGTTAGCTCCGCTAAGAACATTATATATGTTTGTAGATATTTGATATATTTTGCATAACAGAAACGTTGGTAGGAAGCTAATATTCCATCTCGTGACATTACGCTCGTCCTCAATTAAATTAGAAAAGATTCGTTTGATAAATGATAAATGTTTTTATTGCAAATTGGCTATAAATAAAACTAACACATCATTTTATTTTTCGTATTTTAATCTGGATGTGGCTTGTTTTATCAAGCTAACTACCGTGGGAGGAAACACTGAAACAAACTCAGAGGTTTTATTTAATTAATTCAGACTTTATTATTCCTATTGCTGGGACATCGGTCAGAATTTCACACGGCGAATAAACAAGGGAAAATAAATAAACAACAATTACTATCAAACCATGTTGCTAGTTCGCCATAAAATAACAATTATAATGGGAATTAGTAACCTGGGTTTCCCATTCTCATTATGTATTACATTTCCAATATTGCCAGTAAAAGCCAATACACCAGTATTGTGGAAATAATACCACCGTTATTGCGGTTATGTTAATCTTATCGGTTACTGTTTACGACTTGTTCGACTTTATTGTACGCAGTTGTAATCATTTCCTATGTTTTCTTTTGCAAACAAAGGTATAAAAGTATGAGATTTTATAAAGACACAATTTAGGTTTCTACATGATACGTCAACAATTACTTTCTCTGTGCATTTATAATTTGCCATCAAATACTTATTTGTTTATCATCATCGTTAAGACGGTTAATTATTGTTGGTGGAACTAATTTCCTTCTTCAATTCATCGTTATCAATCATCACGCTATCATTCACAATAATCCATTGAAAACCGCTTTTGAAGGTCAGCTAAGAATCATTGATTTATTCAAAAAATAAATAGTATCGATAAACAAAATCGAGACAGTGTCCCATCCCTACGTAGCAATGGCACCGCGGGACCCGAGACAAGAAAAACGTCTTTATAACACACCTGAGCTCAGAGGACAGTACTCCGACCCGCATTCTTGATATTTTACGATAGAGCCGTAAAAATATTAAATGACACTGTCGCTTTGCTTGCGGTTATTAAATCTGGTACTTAGTATAATTTAAGTGTATAGTTTAAAATGTAGTTTTTGTTAAGTTTAGAATAAATCTATACTAATATAAAGAGGTAAAATTTGTTTGTATCGTGTTACCCAGCTACTAGGTTGTTAAGATCAGATAGGCAGTGGCTCCATGTAAAATAAAGGTGCTCAGGTGCTTTCGGTTAGACTGAAAGCGGACATAGGTGGGAAAAGTTTAAGCAGATGATGACCTAAAATCGCTGTCCTTTTAGAAGGTCATCTTCATAGGCTTTGCAGAGGTTTTGATTAGAGGTAGTTTAGTTATGATAATTTTTGAATAATTCTAATTGACCTTTTGTAACCTAAACATGTTCAAAATTCCATTTTAAAGTGATTTTAGGAGTAAATTGGTGGGAAAACCAAACCTGCGGTCGAAGGTTGATGCTGGGCTGTGCTCCTAATACTGAATAAAATAGTCCACATAATTTCCAATACAGTATGAACATTTCTTCCCTAATTCGCGTACCTATCTAAAATGAGAAACGTATATTATTGTTATAATACATTCTTTCAGAAAGTTTGTTGAGGCGTGCAAAATTGACGGCTCGGCTGAAGTCGGCTCAAACGAGCACTTTACCTGATTAACGAACCGAAACCGAACGGACCCACCGTTTGCCTCTCAGGTTAATTTTACAAATGAAACTAACAGATGAAGAGTTTCTCGATTGGCTGTTGAAAGTACCTCTGTATTCAAGGTAAATAATGAGCTTTTGATCCGAATGAGCGATTAATACGCAAGAATATGTTGATGTTTAAAAATGGAATTAGCTTCAAGAAACGTTTTGATGTGTATCAGAAAAAGTTTTGATTAAGAACAGACTTTAGTTTGAGAGAAGATTTTGTGTTTGCCCTATAGTGGGCAGGTTACATACAGGCTGGTATTGTTTGTATTTTTTTTTTCGTATACCAATGTCCTACATGCACAGAGTTTGTTCAGAGGCTCTAGACAAGTGACATTCTGTAAGCGGAGTAGCATGGGTGCGATTGACGAACCGCCGGCATCTGTATTCCCCCTGCTACATATGACCCGTCAGCCTTTAACGCAAGAGTGAAAGTGAATCCTCTGGGCTTGCTCATTCGATCGTAGACCTTACCCTAACGCTTACCATCAGGTGTGATCGGGGTCATAAGTGGGCTCATCCGTAATAAAAAAAACCTGTCGAGGTGTCACGGCAACAATCCCATAAAATATTTTGGCTATTCGAAAATCACATTCTTTATTAAACATACAATTCATATAGATAAACTGACCTAACATTTCATGTCTTATGTTATATTTACCTACTTCTGTTCTCAAAACATCCAAAGACGTCGTAAGAAACGACCATTCAGTCGAATACTAACGGACTAAAAACCTCTATAAATAACCAAATCAAAACAATCTTGAGATAGATACATATACTCTTTATTGTACACCATAACAGAATTAGATGAGCTTTGGATGGATTTGACACAGCAGGAGAAAATAAATACGCGGGTAGTCTATGGTGTACCTACTATTCACTTATATACAATGCATAAGTTTTTAGTGACTTTGTCACTATTTTTAATATTTTAATTATTTAATCTTTGTTAATACAAACACGGTATTAGGTACTTAGTAACACTTCGGGGAAAGAGCCTGGTATCTTTAGCACAGGTTACTTGATAATCTAGCTAAGATGCCAGTTGCGATCTGTACTGTTACTGTAAAACCATTTGCACTGTTTTTGTATATAAATGTATTTGTCACTTATCCTAAGGTTTCATATTTTCTGCTTGAGCTGCGAACGACTTACCAAAGAAATTGGTGGAGTGACTCGGTACCTTTAGCCTCAAGTTTTCCTATGACCTCAGAAATTTGGCATGTGTCATGGAGGAACTTGAAACGTTCTTTAATATAACCAAAAATATTAAAACTGAGACAAAAGTATCAAGACCGTTACGTCCGCCTCAGCGCCAGGTGTGTCCTTAGATACAATTACGTACATTATAATTTTTACGGAGGGATTTGTTTTATTCGCAAGGAACCCTGAATGTGAGGGCGTTGCTAAGTTATGTAGGTACTAGTCGGTTGATTTCGGTCGAGTTTTCTTTGCAGTAATTCGATTTATTGATGGTGTGTTTAATACTGTTTTGCATTTCCTCTGAGTTTAATAAGATTGCATAAAAAAATAGAATATTAATTTGAATTATTGCTACTACTTACCAAGGAATCAAAAGATTGAGAGAAAGACTATTTATTTTATGAGCCAAGCAACAATTTTACACTGGATAATTTTAAAATAATGTTTGTCTATAATCTAATGTTGCATATAGTGTTAACTTAATAAAATATTGGTCCAATAAACTATATTCTCAATAAAGCGAAGTCTTAGTCAGCTTACTAGTATAATATGTTTTTAAAATAAATAAAAAGATAACTGTGCACGTTGTCGCTCCACCGTGTCCTCCCGCTGTATCCGAAACAGGTACCTCCCGAAACAGCCATGTCCGATCAGTACCTGCGTCAGGCGGAAAGTGAGGACACCGTGGCGTCTCTCAAGCCACTCCTCAAAGAGGGGACTTATCGCCGCGATTGCGGCGTGCCCATGAAACTCAGACCTGCTTTTTATTTTTAATTGCGAAAGTGGTACTTACTTCGTTCAGCTCTTCTCCCCTTTTCATTCATTCAACTAATCGAATCTGGGATCTTTAAGAGTCAGTAGGTTACTTCTAGACAAGCATGTTTCATCTTCGACCACCTCATCGCTTACGATCAGGTGAGATGAAACGCAAGCCTATCAATAATAATAAAAAAATTGGCCAAGTGCGAGTCAGACTCGCCCATGAAGGGTTCCGTAGTAACTATAATAATATAATATAATATGTATATTTATTTGACGAATAAAAAAAAACCTTAAAAATTTCTTAAAACTAGCTTATTTACATTTTTACAACTACGCTAAATAACTTTGTTTTTCATAGAGTTCGTATGAAGTACAAAGTTATATTTGCGGGTTTAGAAAATATGCCGTATCTCAAAAACTGCTGACCCGATTTCGTTCAAACCAATTTCGGTTGAAAGTTTACATTAAGATCTACAGACATATTTTTTTTTTAGATTTTTCACTCCATTATTATAGAAGTTAGAGGGGGACACACACATTTTACCACTTTGGAAGCTTATATCTTTTAAACGATTGACTTTATGAAAAAGTTTAGAAACCCTTATATCATTTTTAAAGACCTGTCTATAGATACCATACACGCATAGGTTTCATGAAAAAAAATATATTTTCAGTTCTAGTTCCATGTATGGGGACTCCCCTTTATTTTAAATACTTTTTATTTTTTTTTTCTTAAAATCGGAAATCGGTTCAGAGAATACATCTACCTACTAAGTTTCACATGTATAGTCTTAATAGTTTCGGAATAAAATGGCTGTGACATACGGACGGACGGACAGACAGACAGGCATGATGAAACTACAAGGGTTCCGTTTTTTGCCATTCGGCTACGGAACCCTAAACACTAAAACATTTAACAACACCATTTTTTTTTAATCTATCTGACAGGCTATATCGTATAAGTAATCATTTCTAAAAACAGGGACGTAGTCTATTACCTTAAACCACTAAAGTTTCACAAATTCAGCTGTCCAACGGATCAGACTACACCAGGCTAACCAGAACCTTTCCAGCCGTCAGCCTGTCTCTAAATAAACTATTAAAACAAAAGCCCAGGAAAAGCCAATGATACACGACTGCACCTAAATTAGTTTTAAAGTTTGTTCTGCTTAGACTAACACGCATCCAGATAACGGTGATAATGTACATAACGTGTCTATAATCATATAAATTGACTTGATCGATTGTGCCTTTGCCTGAAATGACCTTCAGTTGATGTGGGGGTTTGGTGACTATTATACTTGAAACTTATCTATCTATAATATATAAATATGTGAACAATTTGTACCTCTTTTTACGAAAATTATGGAGACGTAGGATTATGAAATTTGGCACAGTTAAAGTTTATATTGAGAAGTGCAAAAAGCTAATGTGTTTCTATTTTAGTAAATTTGAAATAATTTACATTAGGGTTGAATTTCGACCACTGGCAATCACTAGGATTGATAAGATTGCTTTTTCACTGATAGCATTGTACGTGGTACTGGACTTCGCGCCCGTATTTGCAATTTGCCAAATGTACTCCTAACTTCTTACAATGCAATTTAGAATTTTGAAGCTTCAGTAGCATAATGGCTAAGTTGTCAGACTTCAGATCGAGACGTCGCAGGCATATTTCAGACATATTTGTATGAAGAATATTATATTTTATAATATGTACTTCAAAAGTAATAGACATAGTTTTGATAATTATGGAATACCATAGGCTACATTTTATCCAAGAAATGTGAATTTCTACACATTTGGAGTCGCGAACAACTAATAATACCAGTTAAATCTATAATTACAAGGACAAACAAACACTTAATATTTAGAGTACCCTTAAGGACGCACTCCTAACTATAATCCCGTAAATTCGACACTACTCAATGTAATCGGTAATCTGATTAATCCGGTTAATCTTCGTACATTATCGTAATCGGTATAACTGTAAACATTAAGTGGTCTGTGATATATGATGACGATGAGAGACTGCGAGTATGTGATCGGGGAAGTCTCGAGTGTCGGCGCGAATATGCGCTGGTTTACAGGGTGGTCATATTTTGTGGTTTTGTTTATATACTTTATACAGTAGTAAAAATTAGTTGGACGTTAAGGTTATTATAAAAAAGTATTTCTTAACTTTATTAGTTTTAGCAGCTTTAGGCATTTTCCTGCAGGCTGCCCTCCTGACGGTGTGTGGTGCTATTATACTGGAAAGAGAAACACAGAAAAAGGAAGTCACTTTCGCATTAATCTCTTATTTGTTGGCTGAAGAATTTGGGGGAAGAGATATGTCCAAAAATAGAACAATATTTTTTTACGTACTACAATTTAAATCGTATTTTTTATGGAAGAATAAAAATTTAGGAATCAATCAATCAAATCAATTATTTGTCTAACATAGGTACAAAAATGAAGTTATCAATACAATATTAAGAGCGCTACGTTATAGCCGAATGCGTAAAAATTTTAAGTGTTATAATATAGTATAATTACTAAACAAAATGTCAGAAACATAATTATTACATTCACAATATAAATATAAAATATTAGTAAAAAAATATGTCTATCGGTCATCAATACGTCTATTATAAATTGTATAAATTATATTTTCGTATCATTCATAATTTTTTTCTAACGCGTAACAGCACTTATGTGTCCATCCTACCCATTAGTTTTTCATAATAATAAGTGCCTTTA
Organism: Tholera decimalis; assembly: GCA_943138885.2. Lineage (NCBI taxonomy): Eukaryota > Metazoa > Arthropoda > Insecta > Lepidoptera > Noctuidae > Tholera > Tholera decimalis. The sequence goes on from OW964576.2 coordinate 11,523,387, forward strand.
TCTCTCCTTAAGTTTTTAGCAGGCAAATATCTGAATAGGTTCCCAGGTTTTTTAAACTCATGATAGGTAATTATAAAATAAAAAGCTTTCGCTTATATTTTTTCGCAGAATAAATCTCATATCCATATTTAGGAAATCGAATCATTTGTTTTTTATTTCGTATCGTTTCCATCAGGGCGATAAAGCCCTGATGGTAATCGATAGATCAGGTCTACGATGAATCGAACTGCGATGAGAAAGCTTTAAAGGTCATATCTGATATCCACACAGAAGCCGGCAGAGATTTCCACACCTTGGCTAGGCGCATAATAATTAATTTACATTATTATAATCATAACCATTTTCAAATTAAAAATAAACGGTAGCAAATAAAACCATTGAAACAGCATGTATGCTATCGAACAGGGCGCTACAAGAGGTCTCATTATACAATTGATACTGTCAAATACAATTGTAGGTTATAATATGGATCTCGTGGTGGTTACAGTGAGAAAGTGCTTGAGAATATTAGTATTGCAATTCAACCTATAATATATAATGTTCCCAGTGCTGGGACACAGACCTCCTCTTTATGAGAGGGAATGGGCCGCAGTCCTTCGCGTGATGGAAATCACTTATCTTCCGATTTTTGGACCTAAGACATTGATCTTCTTTCGCTGTTTTGCAAGCAGTGGTTACTCACAAATATAGCACAGTGGGTACTTGTGCGTTAGAGCTTCTAGTAATTCAAGAGTGGTAACACCAACGTTCGCTTATATGATATCGAATCCAAAAAAAAATAGCTATTCCTGTACGCTCTGATTTCTCAAAGAAAAGAGCAGAACGCAACTGAGGGAACAGGGTGGGTTTTTAGTCAGTAGAAGTCTGACACTCCCTTCCCCTTCAACCAAAGCAGGAGGAGTCAATTGATCAAAAAATAAATATGCTAAAACAATGTTGATTTACCACGACTTTAATCTTACAATAAATTTCTCCGACTTAGAAAGATTACTAGACATGTCAACAAGCATCACCAAGTGATTAATTTACACAAAATAAACCAAATAATAAACAAAATGAATATCCATCAAAATGTAATATCAATTAGGCCTTAATTGCGTAATTAAGAACAGGTGAAAAATACTCTATGAATTAATTAGCAAACACAAAACACTGCTATATTTTTGCCGCGCTTTTCATTGGGCTCCATTTTCCAATATGGCGGCTTTGTTTACGTCACTCGTGCAAATGGCCGACTATTTTTGCGCGGGAAAATAGCTTGTTTACTTAGCGTTTTTGTGTTCTAGTCATTAAACTAATTGAGCTGGTTAAAATTAATTGAATTTTGTTGTAAACACTATTTTTGATGATAAATAGATACTAAAAACATAAAATTAAAGAATTTTATGTTTTCAGTTACATCTTTCTTACTTATAAATGCAAAAGATTGGGAGGAATGATATTTGGTATTAAGATATTTGAAATACGCTACTTTTTAGCCTAGAATATCCACACGGACCTAGTCGCGGGTAGAAGCTAGTTTAAATAATATCTAAATAACTTTCTTACTACAAAATTGCGTCGTTTCCCATTGACTTGTTTAGTAAGGACTAGTCATATCGCAATCGCGATTTTTAGACTCGAAAGAATCGTACTCGCCACACGGTCGACAATCATCGGGAGTAGTGTTGGGCAATGATAATAATCCGGTTAATATCATTTGGCTAATAATCGATTAAAATCAGTTAGTAGCCATTAATAGCAATTATGGATGATAACCCTGCTGTTAATGTTATTTTAGTGATTGAATATTTCTCTTCATGGTTTTCAGGCTTAGGACTGTCAGATTAGACTTCATTTTCATCATCTTTCTTTGTAGTAAATAAATGTGCAATTTAAAACTAATCTGGCCCATTTAAAAATTTTCAATCAGGCATTTACATTGATTTTTGATAATTATATTTTTTATGTACTTAGTTTTTTTTTTTAAATTCTTAATCTGTCATTTATTTGGGATGTTTTTATTTCATTATTTTCGTTTTTTTTTGTTGCTCTAAAATAATTTTCAGCCTAATTACTGCTAGAAACACTGGATTCTTCAAAATCTCCTAAGTTTGGTACTTCGATTGGATCGGACGCTAATGGATTTTATTATTAACACTTTTTCACAAACAAAAAGTGAAAATAAATAAAAAGAATAACAATACATTGAATCACACTGCGTACACGCACCCAATTTATGTTCACACCCACAGATTTTACAATAAAACAAAAAGAGCATTTATTTTTTTTACAATACATTAATAGCAGGGTTATCATCCATTGCAAGGCTATTAATGGACACTTATGGATTATAATCGATAATAACTCAAAGCATCCGGTTATTTACCCAACACTAATCGGGAGCGATTGTGTGCGCTAGTAATTAACAATGCCGTGTTTTATTGTCTGGTACATACGTCCTATCCGAACGTTTATGAATCGTTTTTCTTCGTGTATGATTTAAGAATATGATTAAATGCTTCAATTAATTTCGGTAGAATTTGAATGCATGATTGTAAAAGCCCACCTCAGACCACTTTTTCCGAAATTCTGTTTATGGCGGATTTTTATTCTCTACGACAAGACAAACTGTTTGAGTGTAAAAACACACCTCGGTCATGCAAGCATCCCACAGTTATAAAGGCACGCATATTTCAACGAGCGTAAAAATCCACCTTATCCGGGATGAGGTGTTTTTTTACAACCAAACATACTCTTTAACATACGTTAAAGAGTACGTCGACAAAAAAGTGGTGGAACTTATGCTTTTTTCTGATAACTGCGCAGGGCAGAATAAAAACAATACAGTAGTACGAATGAATTTGGCCCTAGTCGACAGTGGGCGTTTCAAAAAAATTCAACAGATCTTTCCGATGCGTGGGCATTCTTTTCTGCCGTGTGATAGAGCATTTGGGATTATAAAAAGAAGCCTTCGTCGTAAAGAAAGGCTGTACAATGGAATTAATCGTATCTTCGAGCAGGCAGAGTGATTTTTTTACAGTTCACTTGGTCAGACGAAAAAATTAAGTTCTGAGACAAAATATTGCAATGGCCAACAGCTGAAAATGTCGAAGATGAAGAATTAGATTAATTCAGTTAATTATTTATGAAAATAAATATTATTAATCATTCGTACAAATTGGACTTTGATTGTAAAAACACACAAAAAATGAACATACAAGATGACTGTAAAAATCCACCTCATCCCAAAACTTAAAAGAATAAAATAAAAAAGACTAGGAATATTTATTATGCAACAACTTTTTAAAATACCATATTTTAATTATTTTTCAACATATATAGTAAAAAAAACACATGCCGTTGATTTTTTTTACACCAGACAGTTTACATTGATTTTCTGAAACTTTTGCATTTGGTCTGAGGTGGGTTTTTACAATCATGCATTCAATTGTAGTCAGCCGTAAAGTGATGAAACTATGGAACAATTTTCTTTCATTAGGTACGTTTCAGTTCAGGCAATTTAAAGACGGTAATTACATCTAGCGACACACATTTGCCACTCCGGAGAGTCTAAAATATTTTATTATGCTTATTTTATCTAAGTGATAAAGATTGTTATAATGCGTAAGTGCTTCTCTACTACTTTTTTTTTTAATTTAAAATAAGTTACCTGATGGTAAGTGATGATGTGGTCGAAGGTGGAGCACGCTTACCTAAAAGTAACCTATTCACTCTTGACTTAAAGACTCCCAGGTTATAGCTATCGGGAAACACAGACTCCGGCAGGGAATTCCACTCCTTAGCGGTACGCACAATGAAGGTATTCCCAAAACGTTTTGTGCGTATGGGTGGGATGTCCACCATGTAACGATGGCGCTTCGCCGTTTGTCTCGTAGTCCGATGATGGAACGGGCTTGGCGGAATTAGACTGTGTAATTTAAGCTAAGATATACCTGAATGCATGTCATGAGCTAGTGCTTACAAATAACTCTAGTAAGACTCGTTTATTGTACCAGCCATCATTCCATCGATAGACATGACTACTTAGAAACCCATTGCGATTGACCTGACTCCGTTTGCAAGACTATGTCGGGCTCGGCTACCAGTCTGACCCGATGAAGCTGAGTGTTAGTGTTTTACATGAAGTGACTGTCTATCACACCTCCACAACCCAGTAACTGGGTAACACGATACCATAACGACTGTCAAAGATGTCCAAATGACAACTGGTACCAAGGGCTTAACGTGCTTTTCGAGGCACGAGGGTATCACACCCAGGGCCGGATTAACCATTAGGCGGAGTAGGCAACTGCCTAGGGGCCCCGCATCAACTAGGGGCCCAAGCCCAGTGCACGCACCAAGAAAACATGTTTCTTCGAACGAAAATTTGATGTGCGTGTGAACTTAGGGACCTCACTGTTATCTCACAAAATACAAATCGTTAGATTTAGTAGTAGAATTAAAACTATTTTAGAACAAATCTGGGAATAAGTAAACAAATATATTAAAAACCACAGCCCTTAATGTGCGTTTCCTCAGTTCACACACGATTTGGTCAGTCAAAGTAAGAAAAGGGGCCCCGAGAATGCCATTGCCTTAGGGCCTCTGACAGGGTTAATCCGGCTCTGATCACACCGCCAACTTTCTAACTCCGGGGTGAGCAATTCTTTACAGAAAACCTAAATAGCACTTTATGCCCGACCAGGGACCCGAACCCGAGGCTTCGTGTTTAGCAGTCGCGCTTCCGACCACTTGACCAACGAGACAGTTTTTTCGGAAATAATCATTAATAATCTTATCCTTCAAAGAATCTCGTGCGTTACGTGGTATCAAACTAATTCCCACGTAAAACGGACGAATAACACGATTCTCACGAAACACCCAATAGATAACGAATTACATAGTTCTACACTGAAATGAATTACAAAGCCATTTAAAATCACAATCATCCAGTGTTAAAGCACTAAAATAACCGTCCACATTATTAGTTTTCTATTTAATACGCCATTCAGAAACTTGCTCACATGTTCTTTACAAAATTAATTAAAACCAAATGCAATAAAGAGAATGGTCCCTGTGAGATGAAATCACTCATTCGTGAAGTGTGCCGAGAAACTTGTTGCTGTCTCTTTCTAACGTATGTGTTGGGGGATGTATTAAAGAGACGGGGCACAGGCGGGTAAATGAGCGAAGTTCATTAGGCATTCGGAAAATGAAACTCAATCACATTTCTGTCGCGTTTAGAGAGGATAGCGTTATGCTAGACGGAGTAATTCAGTTTGCTTGGATTTTCTTAACGTGTTCCGGGAATTGGTCGGAAGTTTTAAGCAGGGTTAAGGTAATGGGGAATGTTATATTTCAGGATGTAGTATGCACTAGCGCTAGCTTATAAACTATAAGTCTTCTTTTTTTTTTTCAAGTTTCTTTCATACCGATCAGAGAGAACAAAGTAGTATATTGTGTGGCCATATGTAATGTTTGTTTCTTGATCCACAACATTAGAATACATTTAGTATTTATGTTAGACGCCAAAGTAGGCAAAATATGCTAGTATTTTTTTACTTTTGGATAGACTAGCGTTTGAAGGAAATTCCATTCTTTAGCTGTGCGTACAATGAAAGTATTCCCAAATCGTTTTGTGCGTATGGGTGTCCACCGTGTAACGATGGCGCATCGCTGTTGGTCTTGTAGTCCAATGATGGAACGAGATAGAGGAATTAGTTTGTGTAAGTCCATCTCACACTCACGAATTGTACCCGATAGAAAACCGCTAGACTTTCAAGACGTTGCCGATGTTCAAGGCTCCGGAACTTAGACTTGACCGCAGTACAGTATTTTGGGAGACAGCGCACAAGGGATCATAATTTATAAAATGGCTCAAATATTCCTTCAGTCTGTATTATAGGATAGTCTATGGTAATTAAACTGTTTAGAATAAATATTGAGTTTATTCTTTCGAGCTTTTACTGGCCAGACGTTTCATCATTGATATTTCCTTCTAATCTATTTCAACTGCGATTCTTCCCCCATCACAGAACTACAATAACTAATTCAGATTATTTCTTCACTCTAGCATAATGCTGCGCTCCAGTAACGTACGGAACGCGATTAAGAAAGCTTTGACGAGCGATGCATACTCGATTATGAGTCTCGGTAATTAAATCATGAAATATGTACACGTTTTATTAGTTATAATAGAAATTAATTCAATTATTAATTGATCTTCATTTTAATTAAGTTCATTCTGCGCACCTCACTCAAGTGAGCGCTCACAATTCGAAAGCGAACTCTTTTGATTTTAAAGTCATCGCGGATTCACAACGAGACTGCGTTCGAATTTTGAAATGATTTGACAGCCAATTGAGCGGGATATATGCTGTCATATCTCATGTCAACTGTCTTGTCTTTGGTTGAGCTTGATAATATTGACCCGTAAGTGTTCTCTACTCTTCTTTGTTCGTAACGGTAATTGTCTTTCTTTTTATTTTATTTTAGTATCTTAGGCCAATTGCAAGTTTTCACAGACAGTATTAGAATAGAACAAGAGACGGTAGACAGATAAAAGAAAGCAAGAAGTAAAAGCACTCGGAGCGAGTTATTATTAGAGAAGTAAACAAGTAACAGTTTCAAGAGTGTTCGAAAAACTGGTTTTCTTGAGTTTAGTGACGCTGGTGGAGAGTAAGCGTTTTGTTTTACGGGTTTGCCCGTTTTTAGCCTACAAAAATATAGGTACCCAAAAACATAATATATAAGTAGGTAAAATCCTTTGGTTTTTCAAAACAAATAACTTTTTGAAGCTGTTTGATGTAATAATAAATACAACCTTAAAAATACGATTTTTCAGTTTGATTGTTTCCCATAAAATCTACAACCTGTATTTTATTAAATATGTCCTTAAATCATAAGTTTTTCACTTTTGCCAATCTTAAAAACGTGTTTCTGTTTAAAATACCCATAAAATCCTCGAAACAGACGTGTGATTTAGTTAATATGTGTACAGGTAGGCTCTTTTCATCGACCATTGAGTCATCTTCACTAACGCCGATTGTCAAACGAGTGCTTGTGGGAAACGCTGTGGAAGGGATGGCACTTCTAGAGTATTTTAATTCAGCACCTATATCGGTACAGATAAAATACGGCCCCAGGTTTAACCAAAAACAATATTCCACATTGAAAACTGTCAAAACCTTTTACTCGCAATAAAATTAAACAGACTGACAAAAGATAAAAGATATCTAGATATAGCAGCACTCATAACTCAATTGTCTATCTGTCTGTCACCGAAATTGTTTTTGGCGGGTGCAATCTGGACAGCTAATTGTGCGCCATTTTATAATTGAATATATTTTGTTTACCTGCCCCTCAACGCCATCTTGCGCGGGGAAGCGTAATTAATTTGATAATAAATTGCCGAATACCGGAGCGAAATTAAAATATTATTGTGGTGGGGTCAGGGCGGAATTGGCCGGTGTTTTAATTGGTTTGGTTCTTATAGTGATCGAGATGGAATATGTAATTTTGATATATTGTATAGGACGTATAGCGTATATATGGGTCGATCTTGTAGGTGGAGCAAGCGTTACTTACAGATGCACGGCGCGTTGTGTTCTACGCGCGCCTCAATGAGCTGTCAGCACCATTGACGGGGCTCTATAGGGCCATTGCCTACTAGGCTCGCGAGAATGTTCTAACAAGATACCGCGGCCCCGGACCACAAGGTCAACTGAAGGAAAAGGGTGGGTTTTTGGTCGGTAGTATACTGACACTATCTTCCGTTTCATTTCATTTGATGGTTTTCTCACCTAATAAAAACATGTGGGTTCATAGATAGATGATTTTCTTGACAAAACTATATTCCTGCGTCGCGGTGGAAACCATATTAAGCTATTGCCCACTTTGATTTGTGCATCTTTCACCATTGTTTTGTGTAGAATGCCGGAAAATCTGGCTGGGGGGATGTCGGGTTACTCAGTTTCTGGGTTATGGAGAAAATATAGAAAATAACATAATGATGTGTATGCAATACGTGTAGTATATTATTATTCTCACACCGAAAAGTATCGCACCAGAATTGCAGTACAATGTCATTTTTTTTTTAATACGCCGCAACAATGGCCGGATGCAGTTCTGAAGAATAAATTCATTTTTAATAACTGAACGAGTTTGGTTTTTCTCGCTCGATTTTCGCGGGGTCCCGTACGTTTTTAAATATAGAAATGATGTTGTTTTATAATAACCCTTTACTGGGACATTGGGTACGCCTACATGTCAATGTGGCGTAGTTATTAAGTATTTATTTTACGTTTCTGGTAGATGTAAGTACTTACATTAGCTTCTAAGTTTAAAAAAAAAAAACAAGATTAGGAAGCCGTGAACTTTAAGGTGCGAATACACAGGCGTTTATTGTTTCAGCGGAAGATACTATTCTATTCTTGGTTAATGGAAAACAGAGCTGTTGTCGAATAATATGCTAATGTCTAAAGTAAATTGTAAAAGCAAGTGTGCAGCAGTAAATAATGACAATACAAGGAAACTATCACCTAAAATACATTACTGCACTATATGTGACAATAGGAATTGCTGTTAGCCTTACATACAATTGTTATTTTTAGTCTGTTTATATTCCAAATGAAAACTTTAAAACCAAATAAATAATACACCAGTATGGGCAGTAATAAGCAGGTATGTCCGTTCAATATTAATCAGAAGCGAAGTTCGTCAAAAGTTCAAACATACCTTTGTTTAAAACTTTTTGACTCATTTCAATTTCTGTACGAAAGAAAAGTATTCCAACTATTCAACTAAATTGTGCTGTCTACAATATATCATGCTGATAGTGTAAAAACAACTCAATGATCATAACGCGTTAAACTTATCACTCATCGCTTACCATTACGTGAGATGGCGGTTAAACGCAATCATCATTAAAAAAGAGAACTTATTCGCTTAAAAACCACGCGGAACCCTAAGGCCCTAGCATCCGTCATTGCACGGAACACCTGGAGTAAAGCTTGGCGTGTTAAACAAAGGGCAGGACAATGGCGGCAAATGTTTTATACATTGCCACCATCGCGCTGTGGTGCGAGGCAGAAGGTCCAGCGATATATTATGTTAATCCAGCCATTAACGTTCCCACTGCAGGGCAAAAGCCAGGGGCCATGTTGGTGAATGTCATAATTATGTCTTCGAACTTTCGCTCCTAAGACATGGGGGTTTCCTCTCGATGTTGTCCTTCATCGTTTCGAGAGTAATGGTGATGATATAAATTGGACCGATTTAAGCGAAAATGTTCCAACCCACAACCTCGACAACTTCGAGTTTTGTGACCTATGTACTCGAATATAAGGTATATTTTAACATAATAGGTTTGTGTGGTTTGGAACATTTTTGCTTAAATCGGTCCAATTACTGAAAGTAGTTTTTAAAGAGAACTAGCAATATAGGTAGAATTCACATTACTAGCAATCTTGTTAACCCCTCCAACTAAGCTAAATATGACTGTGTCTGGAGTGGGTTCACGGCAATAGTGTAATGGGTGGGGTTCAACCTGTGACCTCTCGATCACAAGTCCGACACCTTAGCCACGCTTCATGCACCAGACTGGGTTCAAATTCACGACTTAAAGCTCGTGAGTCGGCCTTGTAACCACTGGGTCTTCACTGCTCCAGCAATATAGTGATTAGTCCTAATGGTACACAAAATATCATGCTCATTCAAACGTATCACTGCTGACGACGCATATGTTGGATCATTCAGTTCCCTTCAAAATGGTTGAGCTGAATGACGCTAAAATTGTGGCGCATTTCGGGAAAATTTAAACCACAAGTTGGCGCTACTTAGGTTCTTCTTCTTTGACGAATACATGACATTGACGTCAATGTGACAGATGTCAAAAAGCTTAAGCATTTGACAGGTGCCCGGATCTGATGCATCAGTGCTGCTGCCTGGTGGACGTTATTACAGAAAACCTTCATTATGCTAGCGTATGCGTAACGTTCGACAACGAACGCTTTCAATTTAGACTGGGGATTTTTCAACTGCCCCGGTAAATATTAATTATATTTGTGTGTGTGTGGCTGTCTGGAAGATATTTCAGTCAGCTGTTAGACCGTCATGTATGATGTAACCATAACTTATTGCTAAATAGCTATATTACAATTTTGTTGTACACTAAAGTACCTATATTGTATCTATCTTATCTTAGTTTATTTTACTGAGTACGCCTTTTTGTACGTTGAATGTTGCTAGTTAACATACAAATGTTTTATCTAGAATTACGCCTGAATAGACATATTTTTTTATGATAGTTCATGTAATGTTCTTTACGTGACGTAATTTTAATATTGCTTCTTTCTTAACTATATCGCTGAAATCGAGCTTTGTAGTGCAGCCGTGAGACACGTAGCTTATTGCAGCATAATTTGAAAAATCTAAACAAATTTCTTTATTTCATTTAAAGCAGATAAAAAAGAAATAATAGTATTTTTTTTATATCGTGGTCCATATACAAGTCTTTAGTTTTACCACCATAAATAAGTACCTACTCAAGTAAAAGCATGTTGAAGCTAATTCCTTTAAAAGAAAAAAAAAATAAGAACAAAAAATAATCTTCTAATTTATTTAAGATGTTATTCTCTTGATGCATCTTCAATATACATAATTATGTTGAAATCTTCAACTTCACCACCAGTACAATACACAACAAAAACACGCTTATAACTCTTCACTTAGACCGAGCCGCAATCCATAGAATCTTTGACAGCTGTAAATTAGGCCTTACAAAAATAAAGAACAAAGCGATTCCAGCCTAGCCTAGCTGTGAATACTAGACCGAGACCTATTATGCCTAGTACCTACTATTGTTTTAACCCCCGACTTATTATTGAAATTATAGGGTAGTTTTAATTACGGTTAGAATGAAAAACGAGCTCGGTATTGCCTTTAAGAGCTATTGGGGTTCGGTGACGCAATTTGTAATGGTTTAAATTGTTGAGGGAATATTTAAATCGCGCCACTGATCCGCAATAGCTTTAAATTGTTGAGGAACTCGTGGCTCAAAAATAACAGCCGCACGGTTCAATCTTGAAGGTTAAGCAACACTTGACGAGGTCGGTCTCTATGGACGGGTGACCATGTTAATATATTGAGCCGTTGGTCCTGGCTGTTATTAACACATATTTGGCAGTCGTTACGAGCGGTCAGAAGTCAGAAAATAAACTGACCCCAGTCTTGCCACGGGTACATAATTAAGAATACGTATTTCATTATGTTTGGAATCTGGCTGAAGTTAGTATCTTCTCTCCTGACATGCTTGTTCATAATGCTTAGGTGTAAAGTTGCATCATTTATGTAGCGAGCGTTTTACTAACACACCCACATTCTAACTAACAGGGGTGAACCCGACCTTAACGCATTTGTGAAATATATCTGGAAATATCACAAATTATTATATATTGTGGTATTTTTAACCCATAGGTTGACTGGTAGAGAATGCCTTGTGTTACACATAAAGTTTAAATAAATATTCCCAAACGCCGCCTTCTCTGATCACACCAGCCTCCGTGTAGATAGAAGAGTACGGTAGTAAATCTATACAGTCGGTGGCCAAGAAATCCGGACATTATCAAGAATCAAGAATATTTTATTTGACCTAGGCCTATTTGGGCATTGGGCACTTATAAAACGCCGAAAGAACCGGACCAAACCAAAAAAGTCCACGGTTACTCTTATAAAACATAATTGTTTTCCATAATCTCTGCATAATAGGTACAGTTTTTTTTAGGTATGAATGGGCAGTATACGTAATCAATTGACATAATACAATGTAATATAATCAGAAATGGATCTCCAGAGTGTTCTCGCATTCACATTAAAAATGAGCTTTAAAAAACTGTTAATAAACTAAAGCAAAGCACATAAAAATATATTATACTAGTACTCTCGCGGGGCTACGCTCCCGTGGATTCTATCACGGTAAAAACATAACTCTCCTTTTTTGCAGTCGGGTAAAAAGTAGCTTATAACCTTCCTCAAGCTTCAAGCTACTTCCATACCAAATTTCATCCAAATCCACCCAGGACTTTCGAAGATTAGCGCGTTCAAGCAAACAAACAAACAAACAAACTAACAAACTTTTCCGCTTTATAATATTAGTATAGATAAGTAAAATAAAATAAAAATAACAACAACAAGCACACAAAACAGTCGAGTTGTTAATAGATCTTTATACAATAACGCAGTCGCAATATGCCAGGGAAGCCACATGTACAAAAGGAATCATTCTATTGTTTCATTGATAAATAGGTTATACCATACCTTGAGTAAACTTCTTAGATTACCCTAGAAAAATTCATCCGCCCATAGAAACAAAGATATTATGTTGCTAAAGCTGGTCTGATCGGTTCAATATCGCTATGGATAAACTCCCGTTCAATCCGTTTGTCTGAGGAGAGCTTAGATAAGTCTTTGTTAGATATAGTACCGGTAAGATATTATAGAAGAAATTGTTCAGGACTATTATTCTTACAAATTAGAATTTTAAAACAAAAGAGAATCAAATCGTATAATAAGTGATTAATTGTCAGCACTTCGGAATCAGAATGGTGTATTCTTGTACATCCGTGATCCGTGACTTTAAAAATCGCGAATATACAAATGTTTGTATATCCATACATACATACTGTAGGCAGGGCCGGATTAACCATTAGGCAGAGTAGGCAACTGCCTAGGGGCCCCGCGTCCACTAAGGGCCCACTGCACGCACCAATAAAAAGAATGACTCGTCGAACGAGAATTTAGAAGTGCGTGTGAACTGAGGGACCACACTGTTATCTCTCAAAATACAAATCCTTAGATTTAGTAGTAGAATTAAAACTTAGAACAACACCTGGGAATTTGTAAACAAATATATTGTTACGCCAGTCGCTTAGTGAAGTACGTCGAGAATTAACTAACTCTAGTCTAAGGAACTAAATAAGTTTTTAATATTGTTAGCATGTCGTTTGTCTGTTGGCAATAAATACTTTTTCTTTCTTTTTTTTCTTTAAATCTAGAATGTTCGAGACACTAACGCCATCTAGCTGCGAGTAGGAGTACTGTGTATCTCAAGTACCTTCTGGAATATTCTTGGCAGTATAAACAGTGAGTCGATTTTACAAGAATGTTCTAGAACTCATAGACCGGGGTATAAATAGATCGTAAAGAGAAGAGTCAGTCTTATTACAAGATACTAGGCGATATAATCTGAGATCTACAAGTGAATTTCAGTGCGATTTAAGTGTTAAACGACAAGTATTGTAGTGCGGATTGCCGTGTTAACTTTTTTAAGTGTTTATTTAATTAAAGTGTTAATTTTGGTTTAATTGGCGTTAATTATTTCTATCCCGAACCCCAACTCGTAACAATTTGGTATCAGAAGTGGGATAGAAAAATGCCGATTTTACCGAAAGACGACATGGAGGGTATAGGAACAAAGAATCAACGGCAGCAGGAGATCGACTAAAGGCGGTTCGAAGGCTCACCATCGATAGCACCGGGTGGAAATCAGCCGACGATGTAGGCGTCTGCGAGTACATCCGGAGTTACTCCAGTGACTATAGCCCCGGCTGCATTTGATATGGCTGCATTGATGGCTATGCTGCAGGAGCAAACCCGCCGCAAGGAAGAGCAGACCTCTCGCCTCCAGAAAGTTAAAGCTAGCCTGCTGCCAGGAAGAGCAAGCTGCTCGCCTCCAGGAGGAGCTAGCCCGCCGCCAGGAAGAACAAGCCCGCCACCAGGAAGAACAAGCCCGCCACCAGGAAGAACAAGCCCGCCGCCAGGAAGAGCAGGCTGCTCGCCTCCAGGAAGAACAAGCCCGCTGCCAGGAAGAGCAAGCTGCTCGCCATCAGGAAGAGCTGATGCACCTCATGAGGGGAAATGAATGCGAACTTCTACAAGGACCTTAGTGCAGTAAAGGAACGAGTGCACCAGCAAGAGGAACGGATTACTGAAGCTGAGATTCGTATCTCTGGAGCTGAAATCGAGATCGCTGAAGTGAAAAAAGCTCTGAGTGTACTGAAGTCTGGAGATTTGACTGCAGCTCCTGTGGTCGCCGCTCCTTCGGTGCGAGGCTTCAAGGTACCTCCGTTTGATGGTAGCTCTTCATGGTCAGCCTACAAGATCCAGTTCGAGGCCGTCGTCAAAGCCAACGGATGGAGCAAAGCGCAGGCTATGACGGCACTTACACTTAGCCTTCGTAACTAGGCTCTGACCATTCTAGAGGCCCTCGGGAAGGACGTCACGTACGAACAGTTGCTAGAAGCGTTAAAATCGCGCTATGGTGACGCACATTTGGAGCACGTGTTCCGTGCCCGGTTGAAAGACCGGGTTCAACGCAATACTGAAAATCTACAGCAGTGGGTCCTCGAAATAGAAAAGCTGGTCCGAAAGCTTACCAATCATCGCCTGCACTCATCGACGGTAATTTAGTCCAGGCGTTTGTCGATGGAATTCGGGACTTAGAAGTGAGGGCTGCTGTGAGACTCGAGCACCATGAGTCTCTGTAGGACGCCTTAGCCCATGCTTTGGAAGTAGAAGCTGTACGACAGGACCATCGAGCACACCGTATCAGGGAAGTGGTGTCATCACCCACCCATGACATTCGACCAAAGTTTAGCCCTAGGTGCTACGAGTGTGGAGAAAAGGGCCATCTAAGATTCAGTTGCCCGAAGCGAAATAGTGGAAGAGAAGAGACATCTCAGGAAGGTCAGGTGGCTAACCCAATCACCTTCCAGCAGCAGGGAAACGAGTAAACGCCAGGACCGCGGGGCGGGTGCTGGCTGGTTTTGAAAAGTCCCAAGAATTTCGATCACACAAGCCCATGATGGAAACAGCTTAATAATCAAAGGCGACATCAATAGAACACCTTGCAAGCTGACGATAGATACTGGTGCTTCTCGTACAGTGGTCAGCACTCAACTTACAAATCGTTCTATTGGGGACTTCTTCCGGAACCACGAGAAAATCTAACTCCTGATAGCAACCGGCCAGCACATACCCGTCCGAGGCGAGATGAAGGTGGAGATGAAACTTGGAGAAAGGACATTTTGGCATAGAGTCATCGTGGCCGATGTAAGGGATGATTGCATCCTAGGTTTGGATTTCATGAGGGACCATCATTAACCAAGGAATATTGAAATGTGGCACAGAAGAAATTTGTATGGAAGGTGGATCATCAGGAAAAGTCTACTGCCTGAAGAAAATTACCCTTCGTCCTAGATCAGAAATTATTGTGCCAGTAAGTTTATCACAAAATTTGGGAAAAAAGCGTCGGTGCTTATTTATTGAAAGAACAGACAATGATCATCCATGGTTAATGGCACGCACTATGGTGAGGCCCACAAATATTTCAGTAGTGAGGATTTCGAAACCAAGTAATGAAGAGCACATAATTAAAAAGGGAACATTGATGGGCACCTGATCGGAAGTTGCCTGGATACGCACATGCCAAAAAATATCCAGAAACAATAAATTTAATAGCAGATATAATGTGTTATCCCTTCCAGAAGGTTGTCACAAGGATTTGTCTGACGAGGAAGTTGCATTGGCTAAGAAAGTTTTACTTCGGTACGCCGATATTTTCTCTTCCAGTGATGCTGATATTGGAAAGACCGGACTGGTTCAGCACACGATAAATACTGGTAACCAATTACCAATCCGTCAGCGGCCAAGAAGATTGCCAGTTGCACGAGAGAAAGAGGTAGATGCCATGATTGAATGAATGGTAAACGATGGTGTGATAGAACCTTCATCCAGTCCATGGTGTTCTCCTGTAGTGCTAGTCAAAAAGAAGGACGGCAACTTACGTTTTTGTGTCGATTATCGGAGGTTGAACGATGCAACAAAGAAGGACAGTTATCTACTACCAAGAATTGACGACACGTTAGATACGCTGACAGGAATGAAGTGGTTTACAACCCTAGATTTGAAAAGTGACTACTGCCAAGTGGAATTAGATCCTAAGGATAAGGAAAAGACAGCATTTTACGAGAAAAGGTCTGTAGTAATTCAAAGTAATGCCGTTTGGATTGTGCAATGCGCCAGCATCTTTTGAAAGGCTAATGGAGCTAGTACTCATTGGGCTTATTGGAGACGCCTGTCTGGTATATTTAGATGACATACTTATCGTCGGACGCTCATTTCAAGACCATCTTAAGAACCTGGAACGTGTGCTAGCAAAAATCCGTGCAGCTAATCTGAAGCTAACTCCTAAAAAGTCCTCATTTTTCAAACTTCAAGTAACTTTCCTGGGCCATGTAGTTTCGCATGAAGGTGTGCAAACTGATCCGGAGAAAATAGTCGCTGTTAAGGATTGGCCAGTACCAAAAGACAAGACACAGGTCAGAGCATTTTTGGGGTTGTGCTCTTATTACCGTCGGTTTGTAAAGAATTTTGCTGATATTGCTAAGCCATTACACGAGCTCACTGAAGAGAGCGAACATTCTGCTGAGAAGTAGACTGCGACACTGCTTTCCACGAATTCAAGAAGTGTCTGTGCGATACACCTATTCTTGGATTTCCTGACACTGAGAACGAGTTTATCGTAGACACAGATGCAAGTAATACCGGAATTGGTGAAGTATTATCTCAGCAAAAAGGAGATAAAGAGATTGTGATAGCCTACTTCAGCAGAGCGTTATCAAAACCGGAAAGAAATTATTGTATCACAAGAAAGGAGCTACTAGCAGTAGTAAAAACATTGCAGCATTTCAATAAATATCTGCTTGGTCGGAAATTTTATCTGCGGACCGACCACGCTGCATTAAAGTGGCTTTTGCAATTCAAGAACCCTGAAGGGCAAGTGGTAAGGTGGATTGAACAACTGCAGGAGTTTCACTATGAAACTGAGCACCGTACCGAAAGATGTCACGGCAACGCAGACGCGCTATCAAGAAGACCTTGCCCTTAAGAATGTAAGCACTGTGTTAGGAAAGAAGAAAAAGAAGTAGTACCCGTCAAGATGCTGAGAACAGACCTTAGTGATGAGTACACTGAATACAGCGAGCGCAGAAGGATGACTTAGACGTCAAACCCATTCTTGAATGGAAGAAGGCCGCTGCTCCAAAGCCTAGTTGGCATGATGTTGCTGGAATGAGAACCACAACAAAAAGTTATTGGGCACAGTGGGACATTTTGGTGATCCACGAGGAAGTATTATGCCGCAAATGAGAAAATCCTCGAGGAGAGCATTGTCACCTACAAATGGTCATACCAAAGGTGAAGGTACCTGAAGTTCTATGGCTTTACCACGATGGATGTTCAGGAGGTTATATGGGAGTAAAAAGGACTATTAAAGATACGAGAGAGATTTTACTGGAACCACTGCCTAAACGACGTAGAAGACTGGTGCCCCAAATGCACTAGTTGTGCAGCAGTTAAGGGACCTTAAACGCGCAGTAGAGGAGCTTTAAAGATCTATAATGTGGGAGCCCCATGGGAACGGATAGCGCTGGATGTTGCGGGACCATTTCCTGAGAGCGAGAGTGGGAATAGGTACTTTATGGTCGTAATGGATTATTTTACTAAGTGGCCTAAGTCTTTGCCATTCCTAATCAAGAAGCTACCACAGTGGCAGATAAATTGGTTCACGAAGTATTTTGTCACTACGGAGTACCTTTGGAAATTCACAGCGATCAAGGAAGAAATTTTGAGTCCCAGGTATTTCCGGAGACATGTCGAGTAATGGGTAGGGGAAAGCAGGTAGCATTCGTACAGAGGGAGCATTCGTACAGTAGTCATATCTACAACACTAAACAAGTTGACGCGTTTGTATTTGTGTGTTCGTGAAGCCCGCTCAGGCGTACAGGCGCATATCCAAGCGCTGCGCCAATGTAACGTTTAGTTTCGGTGGAGCCAGTTGAAACGTGTTTTCGCACTTCGAAAGTAATTTTTCAATCCATCTTTGTAAACCTTTATTTATAACACGCTATGCTCAAAATGTTAAAGTAATTTATGAATACATTTAAATACGTGCCTTAAATTAATATGTAATCATTATGTTTGGGATATCTTAATCCGTTATTTTTATTTTGAATTTAGTTTTTGGTTGTTTTGGTTAGGGTTCTTTCGTACAGCTATGAGTGGGGTGGATTCGTACTGTACGAATGCGCCCTGCGAGAACATATTATTACCTATTTCAGGGTCATGCCGAGAAAAAACATAAAAAACAGCCTAGTGCGGGTAGGACTCGCCCATGAAGAGTTTCGTAGAAGCATGCAAGAAAAATAACTTTCTTTTTTTCATAGTATTTATAGTAAAATGTACTAGTAAGTAGTAGTTGGAGGGGGGGGATACTTTACCACTTTGGGAGGGTCTATCATTCAAGCAAATGATTTCGAAAAAAAAAGGTCTAAAAACCTCAACCTCAAAATCTATAGATACCCCACACGTATTTGTTTTATGTTTTTTTTTTTTTAGTTTCATTTCCATATAAGTGAAGAATACGACATTGAGAATGTAATTACAGACATGACCAAAAATATTAAAGAAGACAGCTTCTTCAGCTATATTGGGCAGATACTATAGAATATATAGAATATAAAGTTTTAACTCCTAAGAAAGAAGCCGGCAAAAGTTTTTTTTATCAGACGTAGTCTGCGTATGGCCGCCACCTAAATCTGCTTCTACAGCAAGAACAGCTAATATCGCTAGCTTTGAAAAAAAATTTACGAGTTATGTACAACGTGCAATAGTGGGTAGGTCCATGATGAATGATTACGACGTTATCCTAATTTTAATGTTGATTTACTATCCTAACTTTTCACAATTTGGTTGTATAACACTATATTGTTAATTACTATGACGTTTAAGGCTGACGTGTTAATTTTCAAAGGTTTAATGTCACATAAATAGTATTTTTAATTACTATATACGAAGGCGCCCCACTATGTACGAATGCACCTTACTCTATGTACGAATCTACCCGGCGGATGGGGTACTTTCGTACGATTTCCATTTTTTTTTTAAGTTACCGTAGATTTGCCGTGTTACTTTGTATCAACGCTGAAATATTTTATTATTAAATCCAGATAATGTAGTTTATCAGCAGCATTGAAATTATTTTAAAATAGCTATTAGTCTTGCTTTTATGTGACTTAGTGTAAAAAGTGTACGAATCCTACCTGCTTTCCCCTACTTACTCCTAAAACCAGGACCACCTCTTATCACCCGCAATCCGATTGAATAGTGGAAAGTTTTAACCAGACATTGGAGAGATATCTGGCTAAAGTTGTAGAGAGCAGGCAAAAGGATTGGGACAAACACATTCAGCTGTTCCTTCTGTCATATCGAAGTGCAGTTCATGAGAGTACAGCTTGATGAGTTGGGCGCTTGAACTTGACCTTGGAGGCTGTCTCCGAATGGGGTGATGCCAACCTGGTCAAGTTTAATGCAGCTAAGACCCAGGCGTGTCTCTTCTCCGCAAAAAGGAGCCAATTCGAACCGGCTCCTACTTTCCGTGGTGTAACCGTGCCGATAACCGATCATATTGAGCTTCTTGGGGTGACTTTAACATCCACACTCAATTTTGGCCCGTATATCGAGGCTAAGGCTCAGTTAGCTTCAAAAAAGTTGGGAATCCTAGCCAAGGTGAGACGGTACTTCACACCGGAACAGCTGCTCAATTTGTATCAAGCCCAGGTTCGGTCGTGTATGGAATACTGCTCTCATCTTTGGGATGGATCTGCGAAATACCAACTGGACGCGCTTGAGTCTATCGAGAAACGGGCCAAGAGACTCATTGGCAACGATGCACTGGTCGAGTCAAAGCTCCAGAGCCTTGAACACCGACGACGAGTTGCAAGTCTATCGGTTTTCTATCGGTTACATTTCGGGGAGTGTGCGATGGAATTACACAATCTAATTCCGCCAAGCCCGTTCCATCATCGGACTACGAGACAAACGGTGAAGCGCCATCGTTACATGGTGGACATCCCACCTATATTCAATAACAAAAAAAAAAAAAAAAAAAGCTGTTACACCTGCTTTCATGAACTTCAATATATAAAATACATACAGACATAAAGTGTTTAAAAACTACTTTCAAGTAATCGAATCGCAACCCATGAAATACTTAGTAGTTTCGGTAGCTATCTGTGGTCTTCATCATTAGTTCCACTGTACCAAACGGTGCTTTTCTGCCTACAATATTTGTAGTTTTCCCTCGAATTCTCCAGGATTCCATCATCAGATCCTGACTTTATGACAATGGGACCAACCTTCAAGTATACCCTTTCAAACAAAAAAGAATTTTCCAAATCAGTCTAGCCGTTATGAGTTAACACAAATAAAAAAATACAGCCGAATTGAGAACCTCTTCCTTTTTTGAAGTCGGTATAAGAGGGCCCCGAGGATTCCATTGCCTATAGGCCCCTGATAGGGTTAATCCGGCTCTGACTGTAGGTACTGATGACTGTAGGTACTGTACATACATACTGGTCAAATACAGAACCTCCTTTTTTGAAGTCGGTTAAAAACAAATGATTTCGCTCTCGATGTGTGCGGGCTCACTTGAATGAAGTAAGCAGGGAATTTTACAGGATAGCGAAAATTTCGCCATGGCCGGACGCGAGAGGTCACCGCCGCCGATCGCCTCAACGAGGACACGGCGAAGCTCTGCCCAAGCGGGGCACACCTTTACCGTATGCTCCACCGTGTCCTCCGGGTGGTCCACACAATGACGACACCCGGGGAATGGCGATGGATGGGGTACCATCTTAACATATCGTATCATATTATTATAACATATTTCCGCCGTGCCTCTGAAAGCACGCACTGAAAAAAAAGAATGATTGATTTTACTAAATTCCGCGTAAATTTTATCAAATCCGCGGGTTATATAGGTTCTACACACGAAATTGTTGATTTTACCAAATAGAACTGGTTGATTATGTAAATCAACAAAGTGGATTTTGTTAAATTCACTCTTGTTATAGTAAAATTAACTATGAAAAGGGTTGACTATGGCAGTTCATTACTCAACCTACGCTACTTTAGTACATTCAACAATTCTTTTTTTTCAGTGCGTTAATCTCTAGAGCCCCAGCGGCACAAAAACGTGCCAGTAAACAAGTATTAGTTGAGCCCCGCTGGCACAAGATTTGTGTGCCAGCGGGGCTCAACTAATAGTTGACGTAAATAACGGCGGTCCTTGAGAGGTTAAGCTGTTGGTCCCGGCTGTCAATTGTACATCTTTAGTCAGATAGGCAGTCGCATCATATAAAACACTACCACTAGAATCCGACATATTTGGGAAAAGGCTAAACAGATAATTTGGCTTGGCAATAAACTTGCTTTAGGCAGGGCTGTAAGCAAATGATTTTGACCACTTAAACTAACCTACCATCGTTCATTATTTTCAGGCGGCGGCTGTAACTTCCCCGAGGGTTGGACGGGCGGCTGGTTCCAGTCAGGGAACCCAGAGCTGATCTACATCAACTCTACCACCATGCAGGGCAAGGGGGAGTGCGCAGAGACGGATTCCAACGACAAGTTCCTCGTTTATGACAGGTATGTTTGCCATCTCTTCCTGCGAGCTTCTATGTTCTCTACTAAGTTAGCTTTCAAGACACGCGCGTCTCAAAGAGCAGCCAGCTGCAATGACTGGGACCGATAGGGACAGGAGGGGGCAGGCAATCGTGCCGGGATTGTGGGGTTGTCATTTCAGGGCCGCGGGGCCCTGAAATGGCAATAGTAAGTAGAAGTCTGAAACTTCCTTTCGCTCCATCTGATGGAGCAAAGTGTTTCATTTGATGATTTTCCACCCAAAAACTATCTTTCAAGACAAGAGTCAGGCGTCTTCTAAGCATGATATTTATTTACCCATCACTTTACATATCATCAATATGGAAATTATTTAACCGATTGAGGACCTAGGTTGGGCGCTATAAATATAATCTAGCCAAATGGGGTTTCCTTGACCCGTCGTAGACGCTATGGAGATAGATAGATATACTCTTTATTTTACACCATAACAGAATAAATAAGGGTTTAAAAACTACAAAGGGCGGACTTATCGCTAAAATCGAACAGACAACCTTTGGATGGATTTGACACAGCAGGAGAAAATAAATACGCGGGTAGTCTTGTCATGTCCATCGTGCAGGCACCTTGCAGGATCTTAACTAGGCCAATGAGACGAGCTGTTCAGGGGGTTCAAAGATTTCATTTAACCGACTTCAAAACAAACAAATACACCTTTATACAATACAAAATCAATAAAATACACTCTCAAAACATATAAAAATGAAACTAAGACATAACAAAAATGTTTTTAGGAGTGTGATAAAGATCTTTTAGTTTGTTTTTGAAAGACGAAAGGGTATGCAATCTATAACCACTAGTTTTACAAATTACAGCTTTTACTTACGCTTGCCATTTTTTTTTTTGCGCGAGCCTTTAGCTTCAGTAACCTTAAATGATCAACTGCAAGAAACAAAACGGTCGACTTGAAAAAATAGACAAACAGATCAGATTGTGACGTCAATTTGGATTTTATTTGAATGAAATGTAAACTAGACAACCGTTCTATATACAAACGTAAAAAATCAATACCAACAGTCATATCAGAATCAAGGTTAGTATCTTTTTATAGTGTTAGGTTAGTATATTCTTAGGGGTTCCATATCTTCAAAGGAAAAACGGAACCCTCAATAGGATTACTTTTTGTCCGTCTGTCTGTCAAGACTGCATTTCTCAGCAACTCGTAGAGATATCAAACTGAATTTTTGTCAAATACTCGGGACTACTGTCTCTTTTAGCTGTATTAAATCATATTTATTGATTTATTAAAACTTTATGAAACACAAATGGTACAAAGGCGGACTTTATGCCTTAGGCATTCTCTATCAGTCAACCGTAGGTGGTGAAGAGATAGATTGATAGATAGATTCATTTATTTGCCAGAAATATGGTATTTTACAGATATAACAGATATACAATAGTTCTACATATTTCGCCTACTAGATATCATGGCAGGTGCATAAAAAAATAAACTAAGTAGATAATATATTTAAAGTAAAATGAAAAAGTATATAACTAAGCTTCCATATTTATTATAATATATACATACCAATACATATTAATAATAAAAACTTTTTTGCAAAAAAATAAAACCGACTTCCATATCAAAACACTACAAAGCCAAAAATAATTTTAATTTCGGTAGTCGGTGTTATTGGTTTTGTATTTTCTTTTTTTTCACACCGCCTTCCGAAATTAAAATTATTTTTGGCTTTGTAGTGTTTTGATATGGAAGTCGGTTTTATTTTTTTGCAAAAAAGTTTTTAATTTCGCGCTTTTTAGTGGGTCAATTTGTAATTAATCTAGTTATAAAAGCCAAAATGTCAACTACAAAAAACTAAAAACGCGCGAACAAAAAACACAATATAGAGTAACCGAAAAGATCATCAATGTAAATATTTTTTTTAGACTTTTGTTGTTTTTTCAGAAACGGCTTGTTCGATGTCTATAAAATTTTCATGGGACCATTTGGAAAGTATACCCTTTCCAACAAAAAAAGAATTTTTCAAATCGGTTGGCGAGCGACGGAGCTATGCCCGAACAAACATAAAAAAAAAAAAACAAACAAACATCCGAATTGAGAACCTCCTCCTTTTTCAGAAGTCGGTTAAAAATAGAAAGGAGCAACTTTCGCTTAAATACATCATACTTGTAAGTCAATACGATCAAAATATATGACCGTTTATGTTCCTTATTTTGTGATTTTTCAAAGGAATAAAATACTATAGCGTACTTTCCGGCAATGTGTTACAGCATCAAAGAAATAAAATGTCAAAACCGTTTGTATAGTTAGTTCTACTGTTGATTTATATATTTATGTAATATATATATATATTTTTTATATATATTTATATAGTATTTAGGCAAGTTTGTACGGAACCCTTTTTTATGGGTGCGAAAATCGTAAAATGACTCCTGCTGCTGTGGGCGGAGCGGAAGAGAGTGTCAGACTTCTACTGACTAAAGACCGACTACCGACCCTGCTCCTTAAGGTATCTCGTTAGAACATTCCCTCAACCCCGTAAGGCAATGGCCCTATCGGAACCCGTCAATACTGCTGACTGCTCTTTGAGGGGCGCGCGATTCGGGCCTGGTCCTTACCGGACGGTGAGCTTTGTACGGTACCCTAGCCTCGGTGCGCGAAACACATGTCTAGATTCTTATGAGCCAGAATTAATTTTGATTGGCTTGTGATCCCTGCATTGATGCTAGGCTTAAATGATCATATTGTTACTGAGTCTCATTCCACGTAATCCTAATGTCAAAAATTTTATAGTCGAAATGTACGTACGCCCATAACTTCGAAACGCCTGAACTAAATTGGATGATTTTTTCGTTGGTGTTGTGTACGTTTTTGTCGGGACAAGGAAATTATTTTTTTTACGGGATCAGATACAAAAGCAGATGAAGTTGCGGGTAGAAGTTAGTTTTCTATTAACAATTTCCCAATGCTCACGCAACTATGTTTAACATTTCAGGAACGAAGACTGCTATAGGTGCCTGGTCATACATGAAAAGCATAAATATGTCTTACAATATAAAGAAAGTGAGTATTTTATACATTTGCTACATTCTTACTACACTAAAAATGAAGCTTTTATTAATATCTAAACTCTACGTACTAACATACAAAACACTGGAGCACAATTTATCCCTAACGAACTACACTAAACACTTCATTCTCTCACACACGCACACTCTTCAATACACATACACACTCAATCACCTGCATAAAAAATCTGTAAGAATAATCAGTATTTATCTTACATAATTAGAGCAAAATCTGATGAAGGAGGCTGGACCTCACAACACACCCTGTGTGGGGGTTCACTGCAATAAATAAAATAAATAATTAAATGATGTTACAGTTGCAGAAGCTAGAGAATGGTGTAGGTATTTAAACTTCTACAACGTGTAATTTATAGGGTATATACATACCGAGTGCACGGCTTCTTTGGATGATAACAAACGATATGACAAGGGTTTTCTAATTCTATGTCTACATGTGTGGAGCATATTAGAAAGTTATCAAATTTCACATTTTTCAAATTAAGAAGAACGAATGGAATTATCGTTTTATTGGCAAGTGACGTGGAAAGTGATGACCCTCATAGTGCTGTGACACGTTTTTTATTACTGGTATTCAAGAAAAATATGAAACCAATAATTTGGGGTCAATTCTGTGAGTCACTTATTTTGAGCTGAAACTTTGGATAGAGACTCCATACCAGATGTTGTCTTCAGTCCTTTTGGATAGATATGGGGTTTCCGTTACACGTTGTATAAGGATAACTCGATATTTCCAACTTTTATACATTTTCTACATCAATTTATATTAAGTACTCTCTATACTACATTTATACATAAGCGTCAATAGTCTAATAGCTAAGGTGACGGACTTGTGATCGAGAGGTCGCGGGTTCGAACCCCACCAATTACACTTTTGCCGTGAACCCACTCCTGACACAAGCATATTTACCTTAGTTGGAGGGGTTATCAAGATAGCTAGAAATGTGAATTCTACCCACATTGCTAGTCGATGTACTTGAACGCGAGACAATATGTAAATACTTTCTCCCAATAATCAACTTATAACTGTTTACTTTTCCAGCATACTGCGGCCAGAGAGACTCATTATCTACGATGTGTGAGTTAATAACTGGGGACGCCGCACTGTTCTCGATGTTCAGAAAGGAACCCAGGCCCTTACCGGAGCCGTGCCCGTTCCATCCTGCACCCTTCACATTCACTTACAGTCGGTAAGTACACGAGAATTCCAGTAGAATCTGTTCTTAATACTTACAGCTTGTAGGAAATTACCAAACTGTGCTCTTAAGCGGTTGCTCTGTGATTCATGCTCGCTAAAATTAAACAATTAGTCAAACGATATGGTGTTGCGCTCTCATACCACACCAATCTGCTTTCCAAGGCACATTACTGCAAAGGACATATCGTGCAATCGTATGTTGTCCTGGAGATGTCACTCCAAAAGAATATACCGGCTGTTAAAGACCTTTCTGGCCAAGAGAGACCTATAAGTGGGCAATTTGGAGAGCATCTGGAGTGGCGGAAGAAGATTTGCTTACCTGGGTCGGAACCCACGACCTTGAACTCGTAAGTCCAGCCCGTGACCACTAAACCACCACTGCTCTGCGTTTTTGTATGTAACTACGATATCTTCCTAAATGACTGACGTGACTTTTTAATTTGACATTTATCTTTATCTGATTCCTCCATCTCCATTTCACTACCGGTCTACCAGACGCACGGCTGGATACCCTTGGTTGATATACCGTCTTGTTGTACCAAGAGCTTCTCCACATTTATTGTGCGCACAGCCAAGTTGTGGAATTCTCTGCCGGCTTCTGTGTTCCCTGCCACTTATGACCTTTCAGCCTTTAAAGCAAGAGTAAATAAGCATCTTCTGGGCTCACTCGTTCCATCGTAGACCTCATCTATCGCTTACCATCAGGCGAGATCGAGGTCAAGAGCGGGCTGATCCGTAATAAAAAAAAAATAGTGTTTCTAATTGTGTGCGTTCAGTTGAGTGAATTGGACAAAGAACTATTACATCAAGATTGTCTAAATAGATAGATATTTAAATATTCTCTTTATTGTATATCACAACAAAATTTAAAAAAAAAATAGTGGACAAACATACATACACATACAAATTTAGCACACGTACTTGCCAGCCTAAAGAGGTCACCATACTCAAATATTATCCAAATCCTACAATACAGGTCAAATTGATAACCACCTTTTTGAAGTAGGTTAAAAGGGTTTCTAATCGCTAAAGGCAAGTTTTTAGAGATAACCTTTAGAAGGATTTGACATAGAAAGAGAAAAAAAATACCTACGCAGGTAGTCTGTGGTGTACTACATACTTAAATATATACAATACATAAGTAATAAACCACATTTACCTATATATAAAGCTGAGACATGTGCTAATAAAAAGAGATAAGATGAGGTAGAGATGTTTTACCATATTATTTTAAGAAAGCAGGGTTTCTTCAGATTGTTCCCTATGTCCCTTTGTGATGAGGGCAAATAATTATGTCAATCAAATCTTTTATTAAATTACATTACAACATTATTATTTCAAATTACATATTAATAAGAATTACATATGGAAATTAAAAAAAAAAAAATACCGCATCAGGACCGAGACAAACTGTATTACAGCATATCTTCAATTATGTAATTTTATTATGCAGCCAATATAAACGTATATTTTCTTAAATTACAAAAATAATTTGTGAGAGACGCACACGGCTTTAACGCAAATTCGTAGAGATAGAAATTGGTTGCAACGGTTTTGCTACCCAGGAGATGATCCTCTCGATGTTTACGCCGCGGAATACTTGTGCTCTTCGCCGTATGATGGCGTTTACTATTGAACTGGGTTTATTTTTCAAGGGCCTTTACCTTTGCTTGTGCAGTTATCTCATAATAAATGCTTCCAGTGGTTCGGGAGACTGCATCAATCCACCGTCGCGTGCGGAGTCGTGCACGGACGACTCGCGACTACTGCTGCGCTACATGGCCTGTCCAGATGTGCCGGGCACAGAAAGTAATGGTACGTAATCATCATTCATTGTAATATTTATTGAATGTAACATCATAATGTAATTTATTTTAAGGTAATTTAATTTAATTTATTGTAGTTTGACTGTAATTAAATATGATTTTAATGTCGCTAAATATAACTCTGTTCATTAAACTATGTAATAAGTAAGATAGACTGTTTACACAGTTCTTCTTCACTATATATGTTATTGTAAATATCGACGGTTAAAAGGTAATTGGGCATAGGCAACATTTTGGTCGAAATTGACTTATATATTTAAACTGCTCTCCTGAACAATTTGATTTTTGTCGCTTATACCCATACCCTTATTACCTTTTAACCGTCGATATGTTGTTGGCATACCTTAAAAATAAATAAATAAATATTTCGATATTTTTCTTGTAATAGTCGATGGCAAAAATGTATTGCATACATTTGGCCCAAAAATTTGCTACGTAATCTCCGCTCGCTTGTGCAGACATAAGATCATCAAGTGACAGGGCATGCGGAGCAAGATTGAGGTCACGCCGCATCATGTTTCTATGCTAAAAGCATCCTTATGTCTTTGATTATAAGGTGTACAAATCATCATCATTTGCTTAGTCTTTTCCATAATTTGTTGGCCTCCAGTCTAACTGGATGCAGCTGACTACCCGTATTTAACATGGAGCGAATGCAAATATGTGCTGTAATACTCACCTACAAAAAGTCATAACTAAGTACACGATACCCCTTAACTAAAGTGGTGGCAGATCTACCCGGAACGTTTATCAAAGATCTATGAATAATAAATAAAATGTTTATTCAAAATCATAAGGTACTTAAATAATAAATGCAATTTCGCTTAAATCTACATACAAGCATGTCATGTGCTTGAACTAGGTAATCCTGTGTTTCAAGCGAGAATAGGTTTTATTTTTTAAATAATCATATTTATATAAAATAAACTGTATATATATGGTCATAAAATAAATAAAGGTAAATAACTTAATGTAGATTTAAGCGAAATCTTATTTCTTATTTATCTTATGATTTTAAATAAACATTTTATTTATTTATTATTATTATTTATTTGTAAATGATAGCCGCTAGCAAAGGCTTAACGACCTTGCTGAAACTTCATGTTCGAGCCTCGTGGGACTGGATATTACTAAAATCCCGTAATGTAAAGTGATGGCTTGAAACACAGGTGTTTATAATAAACCTAGATTAGGCAGGCTGCAACATTACAGTAAGAATTAAATTTAAACTCGATTGAAATTGAGATAAAACATACTTTCTTCCACCCACTCAGATATCTCTCTTTCTGGCCTATCCGTTAATTTTTGTAAAAATGCTACTTGTGATAAAATTTTATTTATTTTTAATCAAGGATAGCATAGAAAGGTTGTTTGTACTATAATCTAGAGGAGGTTATAGGACAACATGCTTCATATCTTGTAGTGAAAATTGGTTCAGCCGTTCCAGAAATAAGCCCTAAAAAGAATAAGAAAGACAGAAAAACAAACATCAAGTTTGTTTGTGTTTTATTATCGTCTAAATCTAATAATCTTACTTCTTATCTTACTATTGCTAATAAAATATAAAAAAAAATGCGAAAGTTTTTAAGAATGGATGGATAAATGCTTGTTACTCATTCACGCAAAAATTACTGGAGGGAAATGAATAAAATTTGGTAAGAAGATAGATGAAATCCTGGAAAAACAATTTCCGCAATTCCCACGGGATAGGGATTTACGCGGGAAGCTCCCACGCGAACGAAATCGCGGGTAGAATCTAGTATAATATATGTATAATTTGCATTTGGTAAACATAGTTATTTTTAAATCACAGACTGACACTTAAATTTTATTTGTACGTAATTAATTATGTATGAGAGCTCTTGATTTTAGTGAAAGGAATATTGCCTGTATTTCCAGTTGAGGAGCTGATCTGCCTAGCTACGTGGAAGGAGGGCTCCACGCGGTACCTGGTGGGACTCATCTCACAGGTCCAGAGGAGGAACTCCATTTCCACGGATGAAGATATGTACAGGTATGATCTTTTTTGTTTTAAAGAGAATTAACAATGTGGGTAGAATCCACATTACTAGCAATCTTGTTAACCCCTCCAACTAAGCTAATATGCTTCTGTCTGCAGTGGATTCACGATGATAGTGTGATGGGTGTGGTTTGAACCCGCGATCTCTCCATCACAAGGCATAATAATTTTCATCACACTTGCACGTAAACAGTATCTAAACATACAGGTTAACTTGGCCGTAATGCCCCATATAAAACCCTCGGGCCAACCCAAGGTCGGTAAGTATTTTTTTTTAATTTATAGCACAGCACACAGGTCATGCAAGTTTAAGCAAGGAGTTTACACGCAATTGAAAAATTTTCTTAAAATGTTCTCTAAACAGGAATGTCATTGCAATCTCGCTACATGTTACTTAAATACTCAACACCGATGCCTGCCTTTATAAAGGCGAAGAAAAAAAAATTAAATACTCAACTAATGTTCTTAATAATCGATTTTAATACTTTTTTGTATCAAACCGTCGAAATTATTTTTATATTTTTCACTCCGTCATGGCAGTATACCTACGTAAGTATTTGCCCTTAACGTTTCTGAACGAAACATTTGTATAATCTGTGGCTATAAAGCCCGTCATCCGCTTTAAAAAAAAGTTCACTTATTTCGTAAGTTACGTAATAATAGTTGTGCTGACTTGTGTATTAAAGCTATAATTCATAATTATTTACCTTTTGTATTTGAAGACAAGTAAAAAGTTATAAAAAATGTCGTCGGCGTCGTCTGATGAGTGTGATTTAAATGCAACACCGCCAGCAAAAACAATTAATTAGTTTTTCTGCCCTATAATTATATTTATTTACTCGCAAATGTGATGAAAAACATTGCATGTTTCACGGGCGGTACGGGAATTACGAACCTCGACTCAGAAAGCCCTCAGTCTCCGACTTCGGGCTTCTACTAGAGCCTCGATCGAAATTCCTTACTTACCGCCCTTAATACACAATGTACTATTATAACTTAAGCCATAATAATCCAGCATATTACGTCCCCTCTACTGGGATATAGGCGAGGTGGCCTCTGCAAGAGGGAATAGGCCATAATTTATTTCTTTATTTATTATATACTTTATTGTACACCTGACAATATATCTATGGATACAAAAAATTTAAACTAGTGTACAATGGGCGGTCTTATCGCACAGGGCGATCTCGTACAGACAACCTTTGGATGGACAAACTTAAAGGAGACAGATTAAGGGCTGAC
The DNA here is from genome assembly GCA_943138885.2 of Tholera decimalis. Classification (NCBI taxonomy): domain Eukaryota; kingdom Metazoa; phylum Arthropoda; class Insecta; order Lepidoptera; family Noctuidae; genus Tholera; species Tholera decimalis. The sequence goes on from OW964576.2 coordinate 11,554,279, forward strand.
AGTGTACAAACATCATAATATTAAATGAACATAATAATATAAAATACCAAAATCTACTAATAAATATTACTTGTATAATTGAGAAAGAAGGGGAAAAGTTATAGGGAGAGGTAATGCTCTTTCACCATTCTTTCTTTCTAATCTACAACGCCAGCCCAGTGAGGGTAGGTACGTGTCACATTTTTTCGAATACTTGGTTTTAGGACATGCCAATTTCCTCACGATGCGTTCCATCACCGATTTGAGGGCAGTGATAATGTCATAAATTACACTTAAGTAATATGCTTGACTGGTATCGAGCCTACGAACTGCTCACTGCGCTGTTTGATAACGTAAAATGTCTTAAATAATACAGCAGACACCCACATACGCCCACCCACACTCACACATACACATATAAGGCTTGCATACGTTTTATTTTAATTTATTTTTATATCTTTTATTGCAGTCAGTCAGTGCTATTCGCCCTATTCAGTCATTAATGACTGAATAGGGAATTTATTAGGGATGAATTATTTTTAAATCCATGTTCTGTTCTTTCTTTCTTAAAAATAAACTTTAGACACACTATACGGAATTCTCTCCGATGATACTCATGTTAAGTCGATTCTTCAAAAGGATTATCCATTTTTTTCTTTTGGTTCAAGGAAACAGCATTTCATTTCAAAATCTTCACAGTGTTCTGGGCTCTTTTCTATCTCGCATTAGTTCTGTAGGTAACATATGGTGATGAATGAAGCGCCCTTTACACGCGCATTCCGTATCCTCAACAGAATAGCAGAAGACATAGACTTATTTTGTTGAGTTCATAGTGAGAGATCTCTATGAGATATGTTATGGTCCTGTTGTGGCGTAGACATGGAGATTGTACCCAGTAACAAAAGTACAAGGATCGAAAGCTGTTACTTTTGCATTGTTTGGCTGTAGTTGTTAAATATAAAAGTTGACTACATAGTCGCATTAGGTCATAGGTGATAAATCTGTAAAGATAGTTGTATGTTGATAAATTAATAAATATCACCTAAAATCTCATTCTCCTCTCCTCTCAATTCCAGATGTTTCGTATACAAAGGCCAACATGCCGACAAGACGGTGACGTACAACATCGCACAGTCGGGAGACGCCACGTGCAACGGTCTGACGTCTCCCTCCGATGGAAGCCGCACCATGAAGCTGACTAACAGTACGTATAGTGCGATTGAACTTGCTTGAACGATCCCATTCTTAAATGGGATCGTTCAAGCCAAGCCAAGTCAAGCAAGTTTAGGAGGAGTTTGATTACAAACACTGTGACACGATATTTTTATTAATTAGATTAACATGTTTATATAATTTTATGGGTGCCTTTGCCTAAAATAAACTATATTTAATTAATTTAATATATTAGATTAACGTGTTTATATATAAGATTAACGTGTTTATGTATTAGATTAACGTGTTTATATATTAGATTGACGTGTTTATATATTAGATTAACGTGTTTATATTTATGTTTTGCAGTCGACGACGAGCACAATCGCTGCCACTTCCCGAGCTGGGTGGTGGAGCATCACAAGTGGTTCAGTTTAGACCACACGCACCAGTACCACTTCACTACCAAGAATGCCACGCTCAAGGTACATAACAACTGTTATTATAATGCTTTGTCAGATTCAGATTTTGATAACTTTATTTGCTCAAACTAGAGTGTATATACAGTCTTAAAAAGAAATAAAAAGGGGCATGTAAGGTGTTATGAGTACATGGAGTTGTGCTAACATGCTTGGAGACATTTAAAACTAATAAACAAACATAATAAAATTAAAATTAAATAGTGAATTTTTCAAAAATTGTAAACAATTTAAGACAACATTTATTCCCATGACTATATCAGTAAATAATAACACTTTCCTCAGTGACTGTGCCACCATTGGATTGTTATATACTACGTGTAATTTAAAGGGTATATACATACCAAGTGCACGACTTCTTTGGATGATAGTAAACGATATGGCAAGGGTTTTCTAATCCTATGTGTACATGTGTGGAACTTATTAGAAATTTCAATACATTGATACCAGAGACCGAATTTTTCAAATTAAGAAGAATGAAGAGAATATCGTTTTATTGGCAAGTGACGTAGAAAGTGATGACCCTCATAGTGATGTGACACGTTTATTATTATTGGTATTCAAGAAACATACGAAATCAACAATTTGGGGTCAATTCTGTGAGTCACTTATTTTGAGCTGAAACTTTGCATAGAGACTCCATACCAGATGTTATCTTCAGTCCTTTTAGGCTTTATGAACTGTATGAAAAACGTACTTATATTAACACAATTGAATTTAATTTATATATTAAGAATTATTCTAAATTATTTAAAAAATACCTAGTCTAATGTAATTAAAATTACTTGAAATATTATCAATAGTGAAACGGGAGGATTTTGCAAAACAAAATAATGTTATAGCCTTGCAATAGATAATAGTATAATTAATTTAGATTCTCCACGGCATTTGAAACTTTCTTTGCTGCGATTCCCATATCAACAACTAAATCTCCTAGTGCCGAAACTTTACTTAAAGAAAATGTGCGTTATCAAATCGTTTATACATATTATAGTACCTACATTAGCTATTACTTTAAATAATTGTATTGACGGTGGTGAGATTCCCGATGTAATGAAATATAGTAAAATAATGCCATTATTTAAATCAGGTAGTACTTCAGATCCCACAAATTATAGACCTATATCAGTGGTACTTACTTTAAGTAAACTTTTTGAACAACTTATCTTGAATCAAAAGCAAAGGTATTTTCATAGTCACAAATTACTGCATCATAAACAAGGGATCGTTCAACAATTGATGCTGGTGTTGAATTCTTAGGTCATTGGGCATAATTTCCGATTTGTCGAAGGCATTCGATTGTGTTCTCCATGAAATATTGATCAGAACAACAGAATAAGTTGTGTACTACAGAATCACGGACGCCTCCTAGACATTACAATAAAAAATAATATAAAATTGATATACAAGCATGTTAAATTACATGATCATTAACAATAACATAATTCCAAAAATTTTAATAATCGTAAATTTAAATAAATAGTTCTACTAGAATGTCCCAATATTAGAGACTGTTCTATAATGTATAATTATCCTATCAATTTGCAGATAATGAACGAGGACGGGTCGTATGAGGAGAAGCGGCTCGTCTGTCACTCTATACTAGAGCACAAGGATAACAAGCTAGTGAAGCTGGTAGCCCATCTCACCAGGGGATGGTAAGCAAATAGTTAACCAATTGACAATTGATTAATCAAGTGACGCTAATTTCAATTGCTTACTCTCATTTATATGTGTTCGGGTTAAAGGGTGGATACTAAAGGAAATACCGATTCAAGGTTTTCAATAATAATAGTTAGCAAGGCTAAGGATATACAGTAACTTTTTCACATAAGGAATATCATGACATGTACTAAATAAAATCTACATTTCTTTAGCTATCCAACAAGGTATAACAAGCTAGGGTATTATCACAATTCTTAGAAAAAGCTTTTATAAAAGAATCCCAGGTAGTAGCAAAAAATAACTGTACTTAAGGACAAAGTTATCACTTGGGTCAGTAAACGAAATAAAACAAACTAAATAGCTTTAACAATATATTTTTTTTACATGTTCCACATGTCCGCCTCTGTTCCGTACACATCGCACACCTAGATCTAAAGAGAGCTAACTCAAAACTCTCAATTTTTGAGTTATACATACCATCGAATTCCTTATTACGTAAGGATTTCGATGGTATGTATAACTCAAAAATTGAGATTTTTGAGTTAGCTCTCTTTAGATCTAGGTGTGCGACATATTCGCATTCTGTGCTTTAGTTCACTTTTAACCACACCAGTCGTTAAGCCTCTTCTAATTTCATTTGCCGTATCAATAATTTTCTGTCTTAAGACATCAACAGATAAGATCGGATGAGGTTCATTATAAACTAAACTTTTCATATGGCCCCATAAATAAAAATCCATGGGGGTCAGGTCGGGACTTCGGGCTGGCCACGGTATGGGTCCACCTCTTCCAATCCATTTGTTGGGGTAATTAGTGTCTAGCCACTCTCTGACACTTCTTCCGTAGTGTGCAGGGCAACCGTCATGTTGATACCACATATCTCGGATTAAATTGAGGGGTAAATCTTGGAAGATTTACCCCTCAACAAACTTTTAAGAGACGATTTACCTGAATTACTGGAATAATTCAGGTAAATCGTCTCTTAAAAAGTTCATAATGTTCCCCATTTAAATTGTCAGGCAGAAATATGACCAAATCAAATGGATTGAGATTATTCCCATCCAGAAATTCAAACTGAACCGTTTTTGTGATCCCTTTGGTCGCTTCTTATTAGGATTTCTGTCTTCTTTCGGAGCCAAATAATGAGCATTGTGGTAATTGGTGATGCCGTCTTAAGAATGCTGGGTTCTCTAAATCTGCGTTGTGCATGAATCTGCAGAAATCTAACCTACTCACAGGATCTCCTTCTTCGATAACATGTACCGGCGTATAAAGGCCTGCAGTATTCACTGTAAACCACACTTTCCACTGCGATAGTCCAAGTTCTCGGGCAACAATATTAGTGGAAGTAGTTGGATCTGATCTAAACCGTTGCACTATTTCACTGTCATCATTGATACGTGGTCTGTCTGGGTCTGATCGTCGCCTCGAAACAGAGCCAGTCTCTCTTAGTCGCCGGTAAACTCCGTCAAAGACACTGACATCCGGTACGCGGCGCCCGGGATATCGTGCTATGTATTCATCCCGAGCTCGCGCGGATACACAGTTGCAGTACCCGTAACAAATTAAAATATCCGCATATTCCTCGTTCGTGAAGGTCGTTATCGTAAACAGTTCCAAATCAGAAGCACGTATCAAAATTCGTTCGAATATAGGTGCCCCCACCTTCAGTCGCGACAATGTCTGTGAATACGCTAAAATGTGTAAATTGCAATATTGTAATATGTGAGCTATTATCATTCATCCAAAATAAAATAGACGTGATGGACAATGACAGCCTCATAAGAATCTGTGACACGGCCTTCACGGTGGACGAAGTTGATAGTGCTAAAGACTTGCTATTTAGTTCAATTAAGACTAACAAGAAGAAAGTGACGAGACGTAAAGAAGGGAAAAAAGGAAGAGACCTAGAGGATATTATAAATGTTTTCAAAGTGACGGAACCTGATCTTATTCCAATATTTGTGGCGCGTGACTTGCAAAAATTACCGCCAGTTACATTTGATCATGTAGATGTGACCAAATTGTTAAAAGATCTAGTGATTATGCGTGCGGAAATCAATGAAATAAAAAGTGAATATGCAACGATTACTCAATTAGACCAGTTGAAGATGGAATTGGGATCCAACAGGCCCCCGGTATCGTTATTAACGTGCAATATTAATGCGAAAAAAAGAGGAGGGTATTTGCTCGATAGCGGGCCGGTAGGTCTATCGCCGGCGCCAGCATATGACGATGACACGATGATAAGATTCGCGAGTGCGGAGCGCCTTGAGTCACCAAAATATCGTTCTCTCGCTTGCACGCTTAACGTACCGAGCAAGACAAGTGCGCATGTACCGCGTAACTCAACGCTGTTGGAAAACCAGTTATGTACGGAGATTGCTGAATCATCTGTTCACCCTGCGGAGACAAATCATTTTGAACCTCAAATGAAACGACCCACGATGGCGGAAATAGCAAAGAATGGCGAATGGAAAACACCTAAGAAACCAAGTGATAATTGGGTATTAGTGCAAAAACGAAGGTCTAGAAACCGATTTACCGGTAAAATGGGCAAAGCTGCTACGGACTTGTCCGAAAAATTTATAGCCGCGGAAGTTAAAATCCCGTTGTTTATTTCAAACGTAAACAAACAGACAGCGGTGGAAGATATCTGTAAATATATTGAAAAAAAGACTGCGGAGGTGGTTACCCTTGAGAAAATTGTAATGAAGAAAGAAAAGCCATATAATGCATTCAAGCTGCTTGTCAACAAAAGTAAGCTAGATATCTTTCTAGATGATCAGATGTGGCCCGACGGAGTCACATTTCGGCGCTTTATTCACTTCAAAAACAGAAGAGAACACATAAATAATACTATTTGTGTGAACGAAGGAAAATCTACATCGTGTAATGGATAGTATTTCAAAAATGAACATAATATCTTATAATTGCAAGAATGTTAAAAAGTCTGTGAACTGTGTACGTACACTCTGCAAAACAGCCGATATTATTTTGTTACAAGAAACATGGCTATACCCACATGATCTAGCATTTCTGGATACGATTAATCAGGAATTCAGTTGCACGGGAAAGTCGTCAGTGGACACCTCAGCCGGCATTTGTAAAGGGAGACCCTATGGAGGGCTGGCTATACTATGGCGAAAGAGCGCATTTAACTCTGTGCGTGTAGTGCAATGTGTTAGTAACCGGTTATGTGCAGTGAATGTAGTGGTAAACAACGGCCGATCATTTATGGTTATAAATATATACATGCCAACGGACTGTATTGACAATTTGCCCTTATTTACAGAATGTTTGAGTGAAATGTATTCTATTATACAAAATAATGACGTAGAATCAGTGTACATGTTGGGAGATTTCAATGCGCACCCAGGTGAGTCATTTTGTAATGAACTTCTTAGTTTTTGTAGTGAGCAAGAATTATTATGTGCGGACCTAAACTACTTAGGCATGCAGTCGCAAACGTACACATTTATCAGTGACTCACACGGGTGTAAGCGTTGGCTCGACCACTGTCTTGTTACACAGGCGGCGGGAAAATCAATTGTAAACATTGAGGTAGTTTATGATACGTTTTGGTCAGATCACTTTCCTTTAAAAATCGAATGTGATGTTAATGTTATTCGATTAAAGTCAAGTGTAATTAAATCATCGCTTAACAATGTCCGCTGGGGCGAAAGAAACCCAGATGAAATAAATGAATACTTGTCTATGTGTAATAAGAAATTAAAAAATGTAGATTTTCCTGCAGACTTTGAAAAATGTGCTGATCATTTTTGTAGTAGTCTTGAACATCGATTATTATTGGATTCCATGTATGATTGTATTGTATTGAATTTAAGTGAAGCAGCTATACTAAACAGAGCCCCTAGGGACATTATAAGAAAAAAGGGTATCAAGGGCTGGAATAAACATGTCAAAGAGTATCACGCTCAAGCTAGGTACAAGTATAAGCTGTGGGTTTGGTATGGTCAGCCCAGTTCTGGGCCTGTGTATGAAAACATGATAATTAGTCGTAAATTATTTAAATCTAAATTAAAATGGGTTATTAAGCATCAAGAAAAGATTGAAATGGATATTTTAGCCTCCCTTCATTCTGAGAAACGATTTTCATCTTTCTGGAAGGGCACTAAAAAACTTAATAGTTCTCCTAGCTTACCAGTGAGTGTGGATGGTAAGAGTGACCACACTGATTTAGCTAATATGTTTAAGGAACAGTTTATAGTTAACTCACCTCTTGAGTCTGTGGTGAAGTTGGACGGTGATGAGATCCATCACTCAGGAGTACCCCTTCGATTTACGTGTAAAGAAATAAAAACAGTAATCCAATCTATGAAAAGGGGGAAATCTCCTGGGCATGATGGGCTCAGCATCGAACATCTTCAAAATGCTGGTGTACACTTGCCAAGAGTGTTGTCAATGTTTTTTAATCTATGTGTAGGACACTCTTACTTACCACAGAAAATGCTGGATACTGTAGTGGTTCCTATAGTAAAGAATCGGACAGGAGACATATCGGACAAGAGCAATTATAGGCCAATCTCATTGGCCACTGTGATAGCCAAAGTGTTTGACAGTGTGCTTGATACGCACCTCAGTAAATATACGACACTACATGATACACAATTTGGTTTTCGTGCTGGGTTGTCTACTGAGAGTGCAATATTTGCGCTGAAGCACACTGTCAAATACTACACCGACAGGAATACCCCAGTTTATGCTTGTTTCCTGGACCTTTCCAAAGCCTTTGACCTTGTTTCTTATAATGTCTTATGGGAGAAGCTTCGGGAAGCGGGAGTACCAAAGACATTAGTGTCAATATTATCTTTTTGGTATGAAAAGCAGAGGAACTTTGTTAAATGGTCCAATGCGTTATCAGAGCCTTATAAACTCGAATGTGGTGTTAGGCAGGGAGGTCTTACTTCACCGAGATTATTTAATATATATATTAATAACTTGCTTGTGGAACTCAGTAGCACACATGTCGGATGTCATATAGACGGGGTGAGTGTAAATAATCTAAGTTACGCCGACGATATGGTGCTGCTGAGTCCTACAATCAATGGATTAAGGAAGTTACTCGCGATTTGTGAAGGTTACGCCGAGCAACATGGTCTAAAGTATAATCCTAAAAAGAGTGAACTATTAGTTTTTAGAGGTAGAAATAAAAGTCCATCAATTGTCCTGCCAGTAGAACTAAACGGTTTGCCTCTAAAGAGGGTCACACAATTTAGGTATTTGGGCCATGTTGTTACGGAGGATCTTAAAGATGATCTCGATATGGAGAGAGAGCGCAGGGCGATGGCTGTGAGGGGAAATATGTTGGCTCGCAGGTTTGCTGGTTGTTCTCTACCGGTTAAAATCACTCTTTTTAAAGCATTTTCCCAAACATTTTACACTAGCAGCCTGTGGGCTAACCATACCCAAAAAACTGCCAACACCCTGCGAATTCAATACAATAATGCTTTCAGGGCGCTGTTGAGGCTTCCTCCGTATTGTAGTGCGTCTGGGATGTTCGCGGATGCGCATACGGATGATTATTATGCGATCATGCGCAAGAAGGTCGCGTCTATAATACGCAGAGTGAGAGGAAGCAACAATGGCGTTCTGAAAGTTTTTGCGGAAAGACTAGAAGGGCCTACAATGGATAGGTTTATCAAACTACACGTTAGACATGGGGCTTGATAAACCTTCCTCTGATTGTGATTGTGAGTTTTTTTATTTTTATTTTATTTTGTTTTTGTTTTGTTACCTTATAATTGTCTGTGTATGCCTAATTGTTTCTTACTAACATAGTTATTAAGTAAATTGTTTGACTAACACTATGGGCCTTAGATGCCTGAAAATAAAAGATTTTTTTTTTTTTTTTTTTTTTTTATTTATTTATTTTATTAAAAATCCAGTTAACAAGCATGGTCATAAATCGAAGGGAAAACAGACTAATACCAAACAGCAGTGTTGCCAACTGCTATTCTAAGAAATGCGCTAAAGAAACCCTAAAATACACTAGGGTAGTGCTAATTTTGATAAAAGAGCACTAAATAAATAAAATCAACAAAAATATTAAAAAAAAAGTTTTTATTGAGAATAATTGAGATGTTATTACAAAATTAGATCGTCGTCCGAATCAGAGTTGGAATCATAGTCTGAATTCACGGTTGCTGTGGTGACTGTTTGAGAAGTTGAGGGACCGGGCGTTCTTGTTTCACTCTCCACGGAAACAGCTATGCTATCCTTGTCGTATGCAATTCAGTGTTTCTAGTAGAATTTGGATACTCGACACGCATTTCCATAGATAATTAATTAGAGGTGCGTTCTGAAATTTAAATGTGTTTCAGAACGCGCTATTGATTGGTTTTTTTTTTACCACCGTGCACCATCAATTTAAGACTTTTAAAAATGTAGTTAGAGCACTAGGCACTGTCATGAAATTTTGAGCGCTAAAACATCAAGAAATGCACTAGATCTAGTGCCGAAAGCACTAAGTTGGTAACATTGCCAAACAGAATAACAACAAAATGCCCGAAAATAATCTATCTCGCTCACAACTACATAAATCGTCCCGCTTGCACGCACCACAGCTCCATCGAAGGACAATAGTACCGTAATTTTATGAAAGTTTTTTCTAAGAATTGTGATAATACCCTAGCTTGTTATACCTTTTTCGATAGCTAAAGAAACGTAGATTTTATTTAGTATACCAATTTGTTTATTTTTTAAACTTTCAATCGTCGACTACTACCCAGTTGGTTCAGTTACCTGTTTTTGTGTGTTGAGAGTAATAAATAAACTAATCTACTACATAAAAATAGCAAAAACATTTTAAATTAGAGGCACAAAATCCGAAAAAAGGACAATTATACAAACATCTTCATTTTATTTAAAAAATTTTCAAAATCCAATATCTCAATATGGGTTATGTTTGGGGTGGGGTGTTTAATAGTCAAATCAGATAGGAATGATGAAAACTAAAACCTCTTAAAGGATCTAGGTCCACTTAACTTTTAACCCTGTATACTGTGTATTTCACACACACAAACTGCCTCACACACAAACGTACGCACGACACATACACACACACTCACACTACACAGTCACATAAAAATCCTACTGAGCTACTTATTTAAATTTCATCTATTATTTATGTCTTTTCTTTTATTTAATTTTGTTTAAAATTCTTTACTAGCATACTTATTGTATATTGGTCTCACCATTGTTAACCTAGATATACTATTACTGGAAGATGCGAGACAGTCCCAACACAAGTACTCTCGTAACTTACTGGGACTACCTCAATTATTACATGAAAACAATGTATGAAATGTGAATAAAAAAAAAACGGGTTGCACTCCGGGAGTGCCGGCAGAAGTGAAAACTTGAATATTAACGTTGTGCATTTTCGATATTTTGGAATGGTTAGGGAATAATTTTGCACGAATTGCTTTAATTACCAGTATAAAAGTACTATCATTTATTTATTTTATTTTATTTTAATAAGTACAGAGACAGACTACAGACTAAGGCATTTAGTACAGTTATAACAATATACATACATTACATAAATCTGAGGTCCAATTATTACTGTACACAGCATTCATTGTTTAATATACTTCATTAGTGACGGTTGGGTTCTGTTAATATCAAGCTTAAAGTTACTAAATGATAATTATGGTTGTAATTACATTTTATAGAGCAAATTTCTAAATTCGTTAAAACTGTTCAAAAACAAATCTAAATTAGAGCATATTACATTATATTGACTACAAATTCTGGACAACGGATTGTTTTCAGAAACATTATTGTTACTAGAGGGAATACTGAACAATTGTGGAGTGCGCACAGATCGAGTTGGTATTTTAAAGTTTATCTGACCAAGCAATTGAATATCAAAAGAGCCACAGAGGCTGTATTAGTTTCAATAAAGTCACATAGAAGTCACTGTAGTAAAAAGTGCCCGTCTTACGAATTTTCGATCAGGGTCACGTGACCCTGACGCGAGTTTAACATTTTTACCCATTACAAAAAAAGTGCACAGCGCCGCTAAAGAAGTTTTCACTTCAAAATGTATTATTTATGATTGCAGCGAGTCAGGTCACGTGTGCGTTCGCCTGGCTCGGCGCGAGGGCGGCGTGCTAGAGCTGCAGCTGGGCGCCACGCTGCACGACGCGCCGCACCACGCGTGCGCAGACCTGCTCTACACGCCGCACGTCACGCTCATCTGTAAGTACACCACACTACCACACAATAGGTATTACAGCGAGTCTGGTCACGTGTGCGTTCGCCTGGCTCGGCGCGAGGGCGGCGTGCTAGAGCTGCAGCTGGGCGCCACGCTGCACGACGCGCCGCACCACGCGTGCGCAGACCTGCTCTACACGCCGCACGTCACGCTCATCTGTAAGTACACCACACTACCACACAATAGGTATTACAGCGAGTCTGGTCACGTGTGCGTTCGCCTGGCTCGGCGCGAGGGCGGCGTGCTAGAGCTGCAGCTGGGCGCCACGCTGCACGACGCGCCGCACCACGCGTGCGCAGACCTGCTCTACACGCCGCACGTCACGCTCATCTGTAAGTACACCACACTACCACACAATAGGTATAACAGCGAGTCTGGTCACGTGTGCGTTCGCCTGGCTCGGCGCGAGGGCGGCGTGCTAGAGCTGCAGCTGGGCGCCACGCTGCACGACGCGCCGCACCACGCGTGCGCAGACCTGCTCTACACGCCGCACGTCACGCTCATCTGTAAGTACACCACACTACCACACAATAGGTATTACAGCGAGTCTGGTCACGTGTGCGTTCGCCTGGCTCGGCGCGAGGGCGGCGTGCTAGAGCTGCAGCTGGGCGCCACGCTGCACGACGCGCCGCACCACGCGTGCGCAGACCTGCTCTACACGCCGCACGTCACGCTCATCTGTAAGTACACCACACTACCACACAATAGGTATAACAGCGAGTCTGGTCACGTGTGCGTTCGCCTGGCTCGGCGCGAGGGCGGCGTGCTAGAGCTGCAGCTGGGCGCCACGCTGCACGACGCGCCGCACCACGCGTGCGCAGACCTGCTCTACACGCCGCACGTCACGCTCATCTGTAAGTACACCACACTACCACACAATAGGTATAACAGCGAGTCTGGTCACGTGTGCGTTCGCCTGGCTCGGCGCGAGGGCGGCGTGCTAGAGCTGCAGCTGGGCGCCACGCTGCACGACGCGCCGCACCACGCGTGCGCAGACCTGCTCTACACGCCGCACGTCACGCTCATCTGTAAGTACACCACACTACCACACAATAGGTATAACAGCGAGTCTGGTCACGTGTGCGTTCGCCTGGCTCGGCGCGAGGGCGGCGTGCTAGAGCTGCAGCTGGGCGCCACGCTGCACGACGCGCCGCACCACGCGTGCGCAGACCTGCTCTACATGCCGCACGTCACGCTCATCTGTAAGTAACAACTAGTGGTTTGGCCGGATACTGGATACCGGATATTCGGCAAGCTACAAGGCCGGAGCGCCGGATGCCCGGCAACTGGATATTTATATATTAGTAAAAGAAGATGAAATTGGATCCAACTTCACACGGGAAGCTCATGACACTTTGAGACTGTTTCATTGAAGTGGCAAAGTATAATAGTAGTGAATGTCGCGATCAAGTAAAATAAAATCCAGTTGCTAACGAGATTGACTTTTTCTTAAAGACACCTCGAATCGATCGCAATCACGATCCATACATTTGGTGGTCATCTAATTTAAATCATTACCCACAGTTGTCAAGGTTTGCTAGAATTTATCTTTCAGCACCGGGTAGTAGCGTTTACAGAGAAAGGCTATTTTCAGAACCTAGTCTGGTATACGAAGCCAAACGGAGTCGCCTCTTACCAACAAATGCAGAAAATTTGTTATTCATTCACCATAATTTGCCACTTTTTAATTTTGAGTATTAATTAAGCTTATTAATAAAACAAACATTTTTGTCGAGTGATTATTAAAATAAACCGTGTCAATAACGTAGTGTGGTAATTTTCCTCGTGTAAAATAATGAGAATTTTTTTAATATTCCCATCCGCCGGATACTGAGTTACTATCCGATATTCGGCCGGATAGTGAAAACAAGGCCGGATAGGCCGGATACCGGATAGTTACCGGATATGCGTTTCATCTCTAGTACCAACATAACATTTTGATACACATCTAAACTAATACGTACATATTATCAAGTGGAAAAGTTTAAATGCGCTAATCTTAGAAAGTACTGTGTGGATATGGATGAAATTTTATATACAAAAAATTATGAAAAAAGCTTAAGGTCCTTTTTAGGGTTCAATCAAGATATAGTTAAAAATAAATTTAAAAAAATGTTTAAGTGTGTAATGAAGTGTTTTTGTAGAGTGTAAGTGTAAAAAGTGCCTCTGCGTGTAAAGTATTGTAATTTATAAAAACGTGCCTGTGCGTGCGTGTATAGTATTGTAATTTATAAAATCACTGAAAGTATCACTACAGGACATCCTCAGTGTTATGATAAAATAAGGACTGGAAAACTAGCTTTTTAGGGTTCCGTAGCCGAATGGCAAAAAACTGAACCCTTATATTTGTCATGTCTGTCTCTCCGTCCGTATGTCACAGTTCTTTTATTCCGAAACTATTAGGACTACAGATGTGAAACTTGGTAGGTAGATGTATTCTGTAAACCGCTTTCCGATTGTTTGTCTAAAATATATAAAATTAAGGGGAGCTCCTGATATATGGAACTGAAACAAAAATATATTTTTTATCAAACCTACAGGTGTATGGTGTCTATATTCGCATGTATTATTCGTAAAATATTACGATAATATTATTTATTCTTCTATATCACGAAATAAAAAATGTAACTGTTTGTCTGGCCTAGTAAAACATTTTTTTTTAATATATAGTTCTGACTAATATGTTTTTTACTTGTGTTTACAGCGACATCCCTTTACCCGGTGCGGTGTCCAATGCTGGGTCGCTACACTGTGCTGGACTCTCTCGCAGACAGGCGCAGGAGACGACAACAGCTCACTATTGGTAAACAACTTTACTTTTTAGGGTTCCCTACCTCAATAGGAAAAAAAACGGAACCCTTATAGGATCACTTTGTTGTCTGCCTGTGTGTCAAGTTATATATTTCGGCAACGCCTGGAGATATCGAGTTGAAATTATTATTAAATAATACCCTTGAAGCTAAAACGCCTATTACGATACGTTCAAGGGAATCAAAATTGATAGGGTACTTTCCGTTGACCTACAAGTATGAAATTTAGTAAGAAAAATTTAGTAACTATACATTTAAATTAAATTTCTTTTTTTTTCTATTTTTTAAAGAGAACTCGCAATATGGGTAGAATTCACATTACTAGCAATCTTGTTAACCCCTCCAACTAAACTAAATATACTTGTGTCTGGAGTGGGTTCACGGTATTAGTGAAATGGGTGGGGTTCAAACCCGCCGCCTCTTGATCACAATTCCGGCACCTTAACCACTAGGCTATTGACGCTTCAATATATTCTCTTACCATCATGGGTGGTGAAGAGATAACATGGCAAAGATAATAATTCGAAAACAGTTCACTTACAGACTGAGAAAAGTAAATAGTTATTATACAACGTGTAATGGAAAGGGTATATACATACCAAGGGCACGGCTTCTTTGGGTGATATCAAACGATATTGGAAGGGTTTTTTAATCCTATCTCCTTTCTCGCGCCGACAAAAGAACACCGCCTTTACGCTAGGCTACTTACAGTACTAGGCGCACAGAATTACGGAAGAGATTTATCGTGATATTTGCAAGTAACGTGGAAAGTTATTGACCTACGTAGTGCGGTGACACGATTGTTATGATTTCAATTAAAGAAACTTACGAAACCGAAAATTTGGTATCAATTTTTAGAGTATTTTATTTTGAGTTGAAACTCTTCCAATATCCTTTGATATCATCCAAAGAAGCCGTGCCCTTGGTATGTATATACCCTTTCCGTTACATGTTGTATAAAAATGTAAGTGACCAGTGACCATACATAACAAAGGTATTAAAAAGAATGACATAATTATGTTTCAATTTTATAAGGGTTTTGTAAAGAATTTAAGCTTACACAGGTAATTTTTTATATCGTTTATTATGGAAGTACTAGCTTCTTTCTGCCTGTGAATTCATTCGCGTGGGATGGTTTTCCCACGTAAATCTCGATCCCGTGGGAACTCCGGGATAAAAAGTAGCGTATGTCTTATTTGAGGATGTCAACTATCTACCATTCAGATCCATTCAGTAGTTTTTGCTTGGAAGATTAACAAACATCCATCCATACTCACAAACTTTGGCATTATTTTATATAATAATATAATATTCCACAACTTTCACACAACGCCATCTAGTTCCAAACTAAGCAGAGCTTGTGCTATGAGTACTAGACAACCGATAAACATAGATATATATTTCTTCATACATACATATAATTACATAGTATAAAACAAAGTCGCTTCCCGCTGTCTGTCCCTATGTATGCTTAGATCTTTAAAACTACGTGACAGATTTTGATGCGGTTTTTTTTAATAGATAGAATGATTCAAGAGGAGTTTTAGGTGTATAATTTATTGAGGTTTGCGGACGAAGTCGCGGGCAGGAAGCTAGTTATAGATAAATTACACCCAGATAAAGAACATAGAATCGTGCTGATCACACAAACATTTGTCCTGGGTAGGAATCGAACCCACGACCTTGAGCATAGCAGTCAGGCCCACTGACCACTAGACCAACAGGCCTGTGTTTTTTTTTTGGTATTTTGTAATATTAGTAAGTATTGTGTTGAATTATGGATTGTAACGTAATTATATTGACGATGTTTCCAGATGAGTCTACAGGCGAGGAGGTTGCCGAGAAGCCGGTAGAATGTGTGATGGGGCAGTACGACACCGCTAGCATCGGCTGTGGAGCCTCGCAGGATACCATCGAGTTCCAGTCCGCTTGTACTAGCACAGGTATGATCAGCCGCCTTTAATGTTCCCACTGAGACGGTTAGAGAGTAAGGAAGTTGTAGAAGATCTTAGAATATAATTATCCTTTCATAATAAAGTCTCCTGCCGCGTTCGCAATAAACTCAAAAACTACTGAACAATTTTTCCACAAAGTTTTCTCAATGCTATACATAAAAATGAGCTAGAATTTTTGCTACAAATAATTGAACAGAATTCGCTGTCGAAAAATATAAGGTTTAGTTTTTTTAAAGTTCAGTGCTTACTGGGGATAGCATGGCATGTTGATATAGGGAACAATGGTGAACATATTACCACTACACACAAGAGCCGAAGGGTGAATTTTCATAAAAGGGAAGCCGGACCAAAAAATGCTTACCTTGCTCACGTGTGAATTCCAGTAACTGGCCCTGTAGCTGACTTCGAAATCTTGTAACTTCGTAAATAATTATTTGTTTAATTGAAAATAATAAATTACTATTTATATATTCATATATAAAATAATAGACTAATATTTGCCATATTTCAAAACATACAACTCGATTCCTACAGGCTTCCCGCCTGTAGGAATCGAGTTGTATGGAGTTTTCGCCACTGCTACACACGTTGGTCTCATAGAGCAAAGGACTAAAATGAATAAAGGCGTGACGTTAGTTCTACTATAACTTTTCGAGTGTGCAGTTTTTGTCAATGTCTGCCAATAGTCAATGTGCCAAAATCCTGGATGCGCCAATGAGTCACATACAAAACTTTTTAACCAAACTGACAAATAAACCAAAACTAATGAAACTTCTAATAATGCCAATCCATCCTTCTATCTATCGACTATAGTCTATACCGGTGTTAAAACTCTGATTCTCTGGGTTTAAATCCTAATAACTTTTGACCGAGTGGATCAATTTAATGGAATAAAGACTATATTAAGTCAAGATACGGATAAATCTTTGATCAATCCCATGAATTTAATATAGTAGTGTTCTTTTGATACTCATCATCAAACATACAGACAGACAAACAAACAGACTATAGTTCTTATTCTAAGTCCCCCAAACTACTATTTTTCCAAATCCGTGCAATGTACAGAAACCCAGAACTTATATTCTTGTAACGGAAATCCCATATCTATCCAAAAGGACTGAAGACAACATCTGGTATGGAGTCTATGCAAAGTTTCAGCTCAAAATAAGTGACTCACAGAATTAACCCCAAATTATTGGTTTCATATGTTTCTTGAATACCAAAAAACTTTTTTGCAAAAAATAAAACCGACTTCCATATCAAAACACTACAAAGCCAAAAATAATTTTAATTTCGGTAGTCGGTGTTATTGGTTTTGTATTTTCTTTTTTTTCACACCGCCTTCCGAAATTAAAATTATTTTTGGCTTTGTAGTGTTTTGATATGGAAGTCGGTTTTATTTTTTGCAAAAAAGTTTTTTTTCGCACTTTTTAGTGGGTCAGTTTGTAATTAATCTAGTTACAAAAGCCAAAATGTCAACTACTTATCACCTTCACCAGCAGAGTAAACGAAAAGGTCGTCAATGTAAATATTGTTTTCAGACTTTTGTCTATTTTTCAGAAACGGCTTGTCCGATTTCAATAAAATTTTCATGGGACCATTTGGGAAGTATACACTTTCCAACAAAAAAAATAATTTTCAAATCGGTTCGCAAGCGACGGAGCTATGCCCGAACAAACATATAAAATTTTATTCTTTTATTCTTCTTTTTTCCCGGTGTCCTAAAGACAGTGACGTATTCGGAATTTCAACCTTCCTTAACTATAGTGTCTAACTGTTCTTTCTGACGTTTTAATAGTCTGCGTAAAACGGTATTTGGTCCTGGCATTGTAATCAATGTAAAAAACCAAACTTTAAAACAACAACTCGTAACAAAAACAAAGGGTACAACTTTCGTGTACGCAAGTGTATTCGGGAGCAAATGGAACGAGAACTACTGACGCACCAATCCCGCGCTCGGAGCGGCGCTACGTCATACCCCGCGTCCCGCTGACAACCGCTGACACCTAAAAATCGACTTCTGCGCGCATTGAACGACCCTTGCCAAGTTATTTGACGAGAACTATACAGTAGTACCCAACTGATATGGCTTACCGATGTACCTGTGCAGAAAATGAATTTTAGCACCGCGCTTCGTATCCTTTACCGCTAGTGGTCGGCAGCTGCCGCCATGTTATCACGCGACGCGTGACGCGGCAGTGAGACGGAACTAACAGCTGCAGTGTATTATGAACCTTATAGTAGTGATCTAAGGTTGATTGTAAGTTTTAAGCGTTCTTTCGTTAATCTTCGGGGCCATACTTTCTTTTATGTACAAACTAAGATTTATGACGCGCCTTATCAGTTGGGTACCACTGTACATTAATATTATAAATAAAAAATAATGTTAGTACAGTAAGAACTTAAAGAATTATTACAGAGTGTTAATTAAAGATAATAAAGTATACATGTTTGGGACAGAAACAGAGTTGTATATTTTTTATCCCCAAGGACATAAAATCTGGGAATAGAAAGTAGATGTAGAATAAATTTTGCGTATAATTATTTTCAAAGACTTGACTAGTACATATTATTATTTATAAACGTGTAATTTAAAGGGTATATACATATTAAATGCACAGCTTCTTTGGATGATAACAATCGATATGGCAAGGGTTTTGTAATCCTATGTCTACATGTGTGGAGCTTATTAGAATTCTCAATACATTGATACCAGAGACCGAATTTTTCAAATTAAGATGAACGAAGAAAAGAACAGTTAGACACTATAGTTAAGGAAGGTTGAAATTCCGAATACGTCACTGCCTTAGGACACCGGGAAAAAAGAAGAATAAAAGGGGTAGCAGTTTTATTAACTAATTGTGACGACAAGAACATATTATTTTTAATGTTTTCTTTTAATAATTTTTTTTTTCACTTTTTAATATATTTATGTATTATATCTATTTTATTTATAATACCGAATTAACGAATGAATTCCTTTTCTTTCTTTAACATTCTTCTGAAAAGACATGATTAAAAACATATGATAGCAATAACTATACACTAACAGCAAGCAGTAAAAGTGACCACTTTCTTCCACTTAGTGCACGATGCGTGAACTTACCCCCACTACGCCAAAACCTTGCCAACTTATGTGACGAGGACTATAGAAGTGTACATTTTCGTGATAAATATTGAATTATAATTGTCCACTTTCAGTGTACACGTGCTACGGCGGGTGGCGCGAGGGCAGCCTGGGCCTGCTGGTGGCGGCGCCGCAGCGGCCGCCGGCGCGGGCGCCCGCTCTGTGCTTTGTATATACCACCTACGTCAGGAACGGTCAGTGTCGACCACATACACGCACAACATTACTACACTTTTGAGACGTCACATATACATATTTATTGATTTTTAGACGTCACATATACATATGTATTGGTTTTTAGACGTCACATATACATATGTATTGGTTTTTAGACGTCACATATACATATGTATTGGTTTTTAGACGTCACATATACATATGTATTAGTTTTTATACGTCACATATACATATGTATTGGTTTTTAGACGTCACATATACATATGTATTGGTTTTTAGACGTCACATATACCTACATATAATTTGTTTTTGAGAGGTTACATATACATAGCGTCAATAGCCTACTCCAGACACAAGCATATTTAGCTTAGTTGGAGGGGTTAACATGATTGCTAGATCTCTTTAAAAGAAAATGCATTGGTCTTTTAGACGTCACACATATATATACATTAATTTTTAACGTCACATATACATACATATAATTTGTTTTTGAGAGGTTACATAATATACATAGCGTCAATAGCCTACTCCAGACACAAGCATATTTAGTTTAGTTGGAGGGGATAACAAGATAGCTAGATCGCTTTAAAAAAAATTCATTGGTGTTTTAGACGTCACATATACATAAACATTGATTTATAACGGCACATATACATACATATAATTTGTTTTTGAGAGATCACATATACATATTTAGAAGCGTCAATAGCCTACTGACTAAGGTCTTGAAGTTGTAGTCGAGGTTGCACCCATTAGACCCACTCCAGACACAAGCATATTTAGGTTCATTGGAGCGGTTAACAAGATTGTTAGTAATGTGAATTATAGCAACATTTCTACTTCTCTTTATAAAAACGAAGTATCTTTAATTACATGCTATATCTAGCCTGGATGTTTTAGTTTCTAATTCATCGTTTGCTTAGTTTTTCCAAGTATTTTAGGGTCGGATTTCAGACTAACCGGATGCAGTTGAGTACTAGTGTTTTACATGGAGCCGACTGCCTTTGTGTGACCGTAACGACTGTAAGGGGTTAACAAGGTTGCTAGTAATGTAAATTCTACCAATATTTCTAGTTCTCTACGTAAAAGAAACACTCTGTACACACGTACTTGAAGGACGGCAATGTCGCAATTTATTTATGAATGCGTACGCGTGTACAGAGCGTTTCTTTTACGTATCAATTTAACATTTTTAATGAATATTTAAATATTAAAAAAAATAAAAACATGTTGTTTTCTAATGGTAATATTTTTTTTGCATGTGTGTATGCTATACTATTGCGGGTTAACGGGAACGCCCTCTGTTAGTTAACATACTGTATTTGATTAATTTAATATGTGTGTGGAACATTCCAGAGTCGGGTGTGCCGGTGTCGATCCTGGCGTTGTCTGGCGTGTCCCGCTCGTGCGACCGCTCCGTGTTACCCGGCGTCGCCGGCGATAAGGCGTACAACCTCACTCTCAACGGTAATATATAGTAATACTAGCTGACCCGCCACAACTTCGTTCGCGTGGTATCCTACCAATACCACTACCCCTATCCTACCGATACCCTACCCATACCTTACTCTACCCCTACCCTACCCAAACCCTACACTACTCCTATCCTACCCTACCCCCCTACCGTACCGTACCCTACCCCTACCCTTGACACCTTACCTAATTTTTTTTTTTCATAGTAGTAGGGGTAGGGTAGGGGTACCCGGTAGGGGGTACCCCTACCTTACCCTTCAGACCTATTCTACTTTTTTTTTTCATAAGAACCTTCTCCTGACAAAACCAAACATAACAAAAAAAGAATCAGCCAAATCGGTCCAGCCGTTTTCGTGTTTTGCGCTTAGCAACACATTTAGCGATTCATTTTTATTATATAGATAGGCATTAATAACATTATAGCATACACGGAAAACTACCTATTACAACACTTTTAGATTCAAAATGCAGTATATTTCGCAGATTATGCGTCCTTGGATACGTTTCACCCGACTTCAAAAGAAGGAGGATTATGTTTTATCGTGATAAAGTCCAAGGAATTGAAGCCCAACGCGTCTGCTAGTATATTTTATTAATAACAATCTTACAGCAAACACATGGAAAACTGACCCCTATTACATCATATTTAGACTCCAAAATGCAGTGTTTCAGAGGCCAGCTGGTAGCTGCCATCTATCATAATCATAAATACGTTTATTTGCAAACATTCGTTACACAGTTATATAAAAGCCTCCTGAACTAGGTAGTTAAACAGTACCTTCCCAATAAAATAAAATGTTTGGTAATAGATACATTTATCGATAATGGGATAGATAATATATATCTAGATTATTGTGAACATAATCATTCTATTCATATAACTACCCAATCTATCAAGTAACAACCAAGTATTTATTTATTTATTATTCTAACAAGTATTTAACCCCATGTCTAGCAATTTTTGTAGGCTTAGAGAAATATTATTTTACGATTTTACGCTGGGCCATAACTTGTAGAATTATACGTAAACTAGCAAGCACTTCACGCGCGATTTCATCCGCGTGAATTTCGAAATAATTAATAATTCACCAATAATGCACCTTGCTACCAATGAAAAACAAAATTAGAATTGGATCATTAGTTCCGGAGATTACCCCCTACATACAAACAAATTTACCTCTACATTTTTAGATTAGTCATTTATTTTACTGGATGCAAAAACAAGCTTTCATCCTCTTTTTATCTACTCTTCGTAAACTCTCTCTAAGTATTTTTATACACTCCTATGTCTATACCTTGTATTTCTCTCCATATGACATTAAAACCACATAATATTTATATATAGTAGTAGAAGTACACTGACTTTCCCCTCCCCTCTTTTTTTTTAGCGTGGTAAAATTATCAAATAAGTCCTCCCACCCCAGGCAGGGTGGGAGGGACTGTCAGACTTTTACTGACTAAAATCCACGGTGTTCCTTCAATAACCCTTTACGTACCGGGGTCACGGTAATGGGATAAGTCCCACGACCCCGGCAGGCTTCGGCCCTCTGCAGAGGGGGCCTCGTCATGTTGCTGACGCTCTTTGAGGCGCGCGTGGAACACGACGCGCCGTCGACCCGGGCATGGTCCATGGTCGGACAGCGAGTTGCCCTTTACTCGCTGTCCGCATGCCCGCGCCTACGGTGGCCGGAGATCGTCGGCCGACGTCCGACGCCGTGGGCGTCTACCACTGCGGCTGGGCTGGAGGGAGGACGCCATCCTCTCCCTCACGCGGCCCGCCTCCTCCTTCGGAAGCATAACTGCTTCGCAGAAGGGGGCGACCGCTTCCCACTCCCTCTCGCCCCGCAGCATGGCCTCGACCAATGCCGGGCGCGAGATGTCTCCGCCTATCGCCGCCGTGAGGACACGTCGGTGCTCTGCCCAGGCGGGGCAGTCTTGCACCGTGTGCTCTACGGTGTCCTCAGGGCGACCCTCGCAGTGGTGACACCCAGGCGTTTCCTCCTTTCCCATCAGACACAGGTACCTCCCGAAACTTCCGTGTCCGGTGAGGACCTGCGTCATGCGGTAGGTCAGGACGCCGTGACTTATTTTATGTTCGTGAAATCCGTCTTAAGGTTGGCTGGAAGATATCGCTTTCAGCACCGCCATTGAAACTATAGTTATAGCAATATTGTGTAACAGGTGTGTTAAAATTTTTGGTGTGTAATAAAGAAT
The DNA here is from genome assembly GCA_943138885.2 of Tholera decimalis. Lineage (NCBI taxonomy): Eukaryota > Metazoa > Arthropoda > Insecta > Lepidoptera > Noctuidae > Tholera > Tholera decimalis. The sequence continues at coordinate 11,577,552 of OW964576.2, forward strand.
CTATCTATCTATCTCTCCTTAATCAGAAAAAATATTAATTATGTTTGTTTATCCCAGGTACGTGTGAACAGAGCAGCAAGTACAACAGCCTTGCGGCGCGACTTTGTCCGGCATTATTAGCTCTGCTCGGCGCCGCGGCGCTGCTCGTGCGGTGATACCCACACTGCTGAGGCAAGGGGTTTGGACGGCCGCTAGGCAAGGCTCGCCAAAACGGAGTAGCTGTAAACTAGAACTTATGTATAGGCCATCTTTTTTTTCCTCGAAAGAACTTTCGTCGAAAGAACTTTCATCGAAAGAACTTTTCCTCGAAAGAAATTTTCCTCGAAAGAACTATTTCCTTTCGTAAATCATCATTGGACTTTAAGGGCTAATATTATAACATTTATTTCTAAAATCGTACATTACATCAATGTAGTCTCGATCCCTGAATTAGGACAGCCTGTACAACAGGGATCAAGGATACTCATGTCACATTATATATTACATTTAAACTATAGTGACAATTCTACACAAAAAAAAACTGAAAGAGAAATATGAAAAAAGTATTATTGATTTATGAAGGTAGCATGAGTTAGTGAAAGGTGTGTTTAGAGATAGATAAGGAATTTCTGCCTATCTGGGTTCGGCCTCTTAACTTACAACTCATAAGTATCTGTAACTGGGCCACCACAATGAAAACATCTGAGCGTGTGTGGTCGATTTCAGCCCATTCCCTCACATAGATAGTAGGCCTATATATCAGCCGTGAAAATGTTATAAGCTGATTATAGGTATCGAATTTCTTACATACTAAAACCATATCGGTTAATGCTATGAATCCGTACATGGCTCTCTTGACCTCTTAAAGATGGCCTTCGAACTCTCTCTGCCAATGATCATCCCTAAGGAGACTGCCAAATCCTCCCAAACTAAAAAAAATAATCATCCCACGATAAAACCTGCGACTCCATAACCCCGCCTTAAAAGATGGGGGCGGGTTTTCGACACCACCACTGTAAAATTAATTAATTAATTAACAGACATACACTGATGTCATAATAGCCGCAGAGTTTAATCTTCAAATCGAGGTAAAGCAACACTTGTCTAAAACGCCTAGAATCTTTCATGCTTTGGAAAGCAAGTTACGTTAACGACTGTCAAAGATGTACAGTCGCCAGCACATCAAGCTGGATAGCTCTGTCAAATTCACCCAATTGAGTTTGTACCTTATCGTGTTGTAATAAAGTTTTAAATCTATTAAATTATTTTGACAGATTGGAGTAGGTTGTGCCGGCCACCGTACATCTCTTAAGAGACTAAATATTCATATTGAAAAAGTCATTACAAATGAGAAATTCCATTAAACGCAGGTATAGAAAATAATCAGATTTCTCCTTCCATCATCCGCTTATTCTTTTCCCAACACAGTTGGGATGGGCTTTCAGTTTAACCTCTCAAGGACCGCCATCATTTACGTCAACTATTAGTTGAGCCCCGCTGGCACACAAATTTTGTGCTAGCGGGGCTCAACTAATACTTGTTTACTGGCACGTTTTTGTGCCGCTGGGGCTCTAGAGGTTAACCAAATGCAGCTGAGTAACAGTATTTGACATGGAGCAACTGTCTATCTAATAAAGACTTCCAAAAAGCCGGGATTAACGCTTAACGTAGTTTCCAAGGCGAGAAAAACTGATATGCGTCTTGGCACAGTAAAAGTCCAATTATAAACAGCTAAGTCTAAACTTGTCCACTCCAATTGAGAAAAAAATCCCTCGCTTTATGTCAGTACGTAAAATATATTAAATGCGATTTGTTTGATTTTGAGTGTAGAAAACTTTTTTTGAATATATAGGTAAGATTCATCGCTATATATTTTCAAGTCCATGAAGTTCCCTAAGTAAGTCCTATTTATGCTTCATACTTTGAGGACAAAGGATGGCCTATACTAAGACCCTACTTAAACCGTCATAGATATAATTATACTTACAAGCTACTCCGTACTCGCAAGTCAGCTAATTTTCACATTTATTTTTTAATCAAAAACACATCCAAACCCTGCTGCATTATATATAGCGAATATTGTTACTTTTTTATGTGATAAGTGCAAGATAAGGCAAGGACACTAAGTAGTACCAGTGGTAGAAAAGTACCGAACACGTACCAACCTCATCTGTGGCTCGGCAGCTTATAGTAGGAATTAAAGGTTAATGTAATGGCAACACTAAAATTGAACTGTCAAAGTGCTAAAATGTTGCCATTTAACGGTGAATTATTTTATAGAGTTGGTATTTTCTTTTTGATAGTTTCGGTTGTTATTTTTTTTTTTTTTGTAAAACATGTTTTTTTAAGAGGAAACTCTGTGAAATAATTGAATCGTGTGCTATGTATAGGTTAGGAGGGAACGAAACAATGTTAAAAGAAACGAAGCAACGTGATCGATAATGTAAATATATAAAGGTATAAAGTTGGATTACTGAAGAGAATATGACGATTTTTAACTAACTGTTACTTATGTAATTTAATTATGGTACATATAAACATAATCTATCGTGGGGAATGGCTATAGAACTGTCTTAAAAATATCATGAATTATTTTTCAAATTACATAATTGAAAATAAATGAAAAAAATCACAGATGTTTTTAAGACAACGCTATATCCCATTTTGACTGCGAACAGATATTTGATATTTTTATTTTTAAACATACTTAGGTAGTATATAAATGTGGTTTTTGCCATATTTGTCAAGCTTTCCTACATGCTGACGATTTGTCGCTGCTATTAGTCGCACTATTATCATAGTCTTAGTTTGAATTGAATAGATGTAATCGCTGTTTCGTAAAATTTAAGGCTGCAGTCGTAAGCGCGACAAATCGCTGCGATTTTTCTTTGAGCGCAATCGCAAACCTGTTAAACAATATTCAGCGCACAGGCTAAAAAAAATTGCTCAAAAATCGCGCGACAAAATTGTCGTATGTGCGACTTTTCTTGTCAAATATGGCAATGATTTATTCTGTACAATATATTGATGATATACATAATATAGAAAAAAACGCTTTCAAAGTATACATTGTATGCAGATTATACATTACATAATGACTGAAGCCATTGCTGGACTTAGGCTGATCCTAGGAACTGTATTAGGAAACCATTGAGAACCTTTAAAATATACATAATTATTTATTTATACTTCATGCACTTACAGAGGCGGACTTATGGGGGGTTATTATTCTGTAAAATCTATTTTATTCATCGTGTTTCAAATGCAGATAAAATGTAATTGTATTCTTTTTCTATATGTGGCCTGTTGCAAGTTACCCTGTGAGGTTGTTCTCTGTTCTACAAGATTTAATTCAAAATGGACACAGGATCGAAAAATCAGTTTTCGACCCTGTCACACATTGAAGAGTTCAGTTGAAAACTAGCGTCAGGCAACTTTTAGTTGTGTCACATTTTACTGAACTGGAACTGGTTGCGCAGCTGTAAGGCCTACACTGTTATCGTTATAAATTACATTTCTTTTTATTGTGACAAATTCCAAATAACATCTTTGAGGTATTGGTTGAATGAGTTTGCAACAGCCATCGTGTACTTGACTATATTTAAATTTGTAATTTTCTGAAACAAAACTTTGTCTATAAAATTTTCTGTTATACAAAGTAAAGTTTAAATTCATTTTAATAGTCAACGTCAATAATTGTTGTTAAAATTGTCTTGCAACTAATGACCCGCCCTTGCCTCAAGGTGTGCCGTTCAAAGTACACAACCTTACTTATTTATAGGTCTATCCATGAGTGAAAGCCGTATCAAAATCCGTTGCGTAGTTTATATATTAAATTAGTAAGAATAAGTTAGCGGAGAAACAGACAGCGACTGTGTTTTATACAATAACTCAATTATATATTCCATTATGAAATGAGATTGGTACAACAGCCAAAAGCCAAAAACTTAAAAATGTCAGTCTACGTCCAACAATGGTTTCAGTGAGATATACAGAATATATGAATAAGACTAATTTAGATAGTACTAAATGTAGATAAAACTATGCTCAGCCAATTTTGATTTGTTTACGAGATACGTCCAACTATTTTATTATGCTCATTTTTCTTGTGTTTCTTATAAGTATTTTTGAGCTGAAGTGCGAAATAAGAGCTTGGGCTAGTCATAGTTTATCATTGGTTTTTTTTTTAATAAGTGTCAATAAATCTCTTGCATTCCTCCAAATCTTTAGGGGGTGGAAGCTGACCGCCAAACAATTTGGGGAAAGGGCTAAAAACTAAGGCATTGGGAAATGGCAGCAACTTTGGTAAACAACTATCTTATATTTATCAGTTCTATAGATTAACTTAAGCCGAATGCAGCTAAGTATACAGTAACTGTTTATCTGAGCTCCACAATCCAGTAACCGGGTAATACTGTACATATTGACAAGATAGTGTCAGATATATCAGTTCATAATTTAAAATCAAAAAAGAAATTGAGAGATTTTCTAGATGTTGTCTGTTTAGTGTTAATGAAACAATTATTTTTGATTTAAATCAAAGTATTGTCGATAATGTGAACATATTTGAATACATACAAAACTTGTTTTTTTTTTGTAGCCTGCCAAATTTGACAGTTGTTACAGAAATTAGGCTAAAACTAAAAGTCTAAAGTTAACGTAACCTACATGTATTATTTAAAGCAGCTATTTATACGTTTTCTATATAATTGTAAGAAAAGCTCTTATTCCGGACTAAACATGTCATAATTCATAATTTTTAAAATTATTTTTAAATATTGCGGTAATTTTAATTTATATAAATGTTAATGTATAATTTGTAGTGGGGTCATCACTAGTCTTTTTGAAACCATACGTACCTACCTACCCACAAATATATAAAAAATACTTTCTGATGATAAATTTGGAATCATGGATGAAACTTCCAATTTGTGTGAAAGCATTTCAAGATGACTCCCTTAATATAATTTCCTTTATATCATTTTTGCTTTCGATGCTAAAAATCAATATTGACCAACAGTAGTTATATAAATATACATTTGCTCATACGAAAATAGTTGTTTTTTATTTAGTATGTGATAAAATTAACTTAAGTATTTGTAAACCTTTGTACACGGATTTTTATTGGAGGGAAAAAAGTCGCAAAGTGCAAAATGTACCATCCATGTGCAAAGGGCCTAAACAATGTAAATATAATCAAGTTCCTGTACACTTTTAGTTGAACTCAAATTTTATCATTTGTGATAATGTCTGACTCGAAATGTCAATGCTTGCCTAAACTTTGTTTTTATAAAGAAATATTATGTAGCCCAGAAGACTATTGTACATAACTTTAGCTGGATAATTTATTAAAATTGATTCTTGCACAGTGGCGATTCGCTCGCTTTAGTGAAAGTAAATTAAATATTTATGTTTTAAAACATCAGACAACAGTAGTCGCATTTATTCAGTACCAGTGTTTTTGTGATAAATAATAGTAAAAAAAGTTGCTAATACAAAAAAGTTTTTTAAGCAAACGTGCGACTAGTCGCCAGTGTGCAAAAGACATAACTTTAAACGCATTTAAAAAAAAAAATACAGGACGAAAGTATTAATTTATATAAATAACCGAAGATAATAAATAGCTAATAATTATATTGAGAATTATAAACGAAAAAGGTTTCATACGATCATTTTTATCTAAAAAAAAAGGTTTTTTAAAGAATTATTTAATAAAAACGTGTTTAATGCACTAAATTGTTAAAAAATTGAATTCACTTAGATTTAAGAGCTTTTTTTTATTTTTATTTATTGTATTTTTAAATTAAGGCAAAAAATCTTCACTTTGTGAATAATCTGCACGTCTACGATTGTTTGTATTGTAAAAAAAATGTAATACTCTATTGGATATGTACTTTCGCGTGTAAATATTTTTTTTTGGCTGAAGGTTTTTGTGATATCAAAAAGGTTTTTTTTCGTGTAAAATAAGCGTTTATTGATGTTTGGTGGCGACTCCGTGTTGATTTCAATTTGGCCACGAGATACGATTTGTAACTATTAACGTATAAGCCTATTATTATATTTTGATTACTGAAATATATTTGAAAAATAATTTTGTTTTTTATTTTCGTCTTTAATTACCCTATCATACCACAATATACAGGGTGGCGATTAGGTTATCACATTAAATTGTACAGCAGGTATTACAAGTTGTTATCAGTCCGTTAAAATAATAAAGTAAATAATTTTACTAAAATTAAGAAACAGCATTTTTCAAACAAAATAAATGGCGTTATTGGTTTAATATTACCAATAACGCCATTTATTTTGTTTGAAAATAATCCTTTATAAAAATATATTAAATAAATTTAGTAAATAATCCTTTATATTATAATATTAGTTTACTGACCTGTAAAAGCGGCAACGCCGTGGCACCGGCGCCGGCGGAGCTTGACTAATACGAATACCGACACTCAAACAAGAGATACTAATTACAGAAACAAATAAGCGACAATAGCCTATTGGCTCAGGTGTTGCCCTTGTGATCAAGAGGTCGCGGGTTCCAACCCCACCCATTACACTGTTACCGTGACCCCACTCCAGGCATAAGCATGTTTAGCAATCCTTTGGCTCATTGAAAGTTCTTTAAAAAAAAACAGTAGATACTCTCAATACCTCAAAATGAACTTGCTCTAAAGCTTGTGGTTATGGTTATCTGTAATTCACTAGATTGAAAAGGCATAGCGTTCCAACTCTCTAAGATAGATTCAGCGTATTGGAATGAGAAACTTAACTGCGCAGTTCTCACTAAGATCGAAGACCTAATAAAAACTAGGGATATCGGAAAAAGGAGCAGCTTATTTTCATGACATTCTAAGCGACCCTTCGTTAGTAACCGACTTGGGAAGCTCGGTAAAACCCCTAAAGGTATACTACATGAAAATGTAGCTATTTAGTATTTTCTATTAATATTAAACCCATCTTTCAAAGAATATTAAACCCATTGCTTATTAAGTCGACAAAATATTCTGAAGCAAAAAATTTATTTTGTTTATTAAAACTTTATGCAACACAAAATGTACAAAGGCGGACTTAATGCCTTAGGCATTCTGTACCAGTCAACCGTGGGTGGTAAAAAGATATCATGGCAGGTGCATAAAAAAACTAAGTAGATAATCAATTCATAAGAGACGAATCGGTAAAAGATCGGATCATCGAATCTAGTAACTCGCCCAGACGAGATCAAGTCTTGGTAACAGGCGGCAAAATGTCGAGATCCGAAGACGTACGAAAGTTATTTGTTGAGAACAGTGTGGAGGTCTCGAAGGTGGTGATGAGAAATAAGTGGACTGTATGATTTGCTGGTACAAACTGAATATATTAACTAAAATCGACATAACAATGCGGTGGCCCGTGGAGAAGTGTCGTGCATGCGCGCTGCGCGAGTCCGCGACGCGGCCGTTCCTCGCCGCCCGCGCCCGCGCAGCCCGGTGCCCGCGTCCCCCGTGCCGCACTCCGCACCGCCTGGCCGCGCCTGGCTCAGCGGCTCGGAGGCGCTGCCTGCAGCGCGCGAAGGTGTCGAGGTTCGATTCTCGACAAGTTCCCGCCCACGTTGAGATGAGTGTTGAGGAAGTAATATGTCTTGAGCTGGAAGAGGGCAAATGTTATTGTATGCTCTCCGAATGTTGCCTCTCCTCGTCTTCACTTCAGCAACACGATTGATCCCGTCGACACCAGGGTAAACGTTGATGATTCTTCCTAATGGCCATAATAATGGTGGAAGAGTCTTGTCCTTTATAAGGACTAAGTCGTTCAACTTGAGCTCATTGTTGGAGGATGTCAACCACTTGGATCTCTGCTGCAGAGTTGAGATGTATTCGTCTCGAAATCGGGCCCAGAAATGTTGCCGGATATATTCGATTCTCTTATAGCGCTCCGTACAGCTAATATCCTTTTCTAAAATTTGTGGATGTGGAATTGACGTGAGTGGTCGTCCAATCAAGAAATGGGAAGGAGTGAGAGCGGTGAAGTCGAAGGGATCAGTAGACAGGACAGTAAGTGGGCGAGAGTTTAAAATAGCCTCAATTTGAGCCAAACATGTGGCCATCTCCTCATACGTAAAATTAACTGCTTGTACTAAACGTCTAAGGTGATGTTTAGTCGAACGGACAGCTGCCTCTGCCATTCCATTAAAGTGAGGACTATATGGAGGAGTAAATTTAAAATCAATACCTTCTTGTGCCATATCATATTGCATATTAGAACTGATGAGAAATCTATGTAGATCATTAGATGCACCAACAAAGTTCGTCCCATTGTCAGACGAGATGCTTTGTGGCTTCCCCCGGCGAGCAATGAACCTATTTAGCGCGGCTATGAAAGCTTCTTTCGTAAGTTCTGTAACAAGCTCCAAATGAATCGCTTTTACTGACATACACACAAAAATACACAGGTAGGACTTCAAGAGCCTGCAGCCTCGCCCTTTACGATCTGCTACCAGCACTGGCCCGGCATAGTCTACAAAACAGTGTAGAAAGGGAAATTCTAAATTAGTTCTATTAGAAGGAAGTTGGCTCATTATGGGTTGAATAGTCTGAGCCTTATATCTAAAACATTTTAAACATTTGTTAACAGTTGACTTCGATAAATTACGACCTTTTAGTGGCCAATAATTTTGACGTATCATAGACAACAATAACTGCGGTCCTGCATGTAATGACTTTAAATGATACATATAAAATAATATTTTTGTAACATGATGTTTGCTACAAATGAGTATGGGATGCTTTACATCATAACTAAACGCGAATTATCCAACCTGCCACCTACAAGAATAATTTGATTTTCATCTATGAAAGGTGACAGACTGAGCAATCGATTATTGCTTGGTAAAGCCTTACCAGCCTTTAATATAACGGACTCAGTGGGAAACATCTCAGACTGAGCTTGACGAATAATCATGTATAACGAGTCTTGTAATTCTAGAGGAGTGAAGGTATCGGTAAGTTTATTTGATGTATTTTTAGTATTATTTATAAATCTTAGTACATAAGCAATAATTCTTTGTATTTTATTGAAATTAGAATATTTTTGTGATAAATTTGATATTATATTTATGTTTTGATTGTTGTTAATTTTATTTGTAGTTAGGCATATTTTTTCTTCGGTTTTCAGGTGTACATTTTTATTTGTGTTTGGCCTTTGTCCTAAGGATTCATATTCTCGCATAAAGTGTAAGTATTTTTCTTTAAATTTTGGATCACGTGTTAATTTTTTCTCTAATGAGATAAACCTAATTTTGGCTAACTTTAACGAATCGCCTAAAATGTTGACTTCTCGTTTTAGAGGCTTTGAGACAACGAAGCGACCGTCATCATTACGAAATGTATTTGCTGCAAAACTTTGTTCGCATGCAATTTCTTCCACTGACATATTAGAATGTGGTGAATCTAAGGTATCCAGTTCCCAAAAACGCGTAAGATCTGGATTAGGATCGCCTTGCGAAAACATACATACATTAGACAATTGTTGTGGCGCTGTAACATTGCCAGTAACCAGCCAACCTAGTTTAGATTCGCGTAATGTGGGTTTATTTTTACCTAACTCTATAGATTCTCTTACCAAAATATTCCAGAAAATATCTGCATTTAACAGCAAATCAATGCATGAAGGTGTATTATATGTAGGATCTGCTAATGTAATACCCAATGGGAAACGTATATTATTTACGTCTATATAAGAACATGGAATGGGTGGTGTAATGTTGGGGAAAACAGTACAGTTTATGTTAATTTTGTAATCACTACAAAGAGACTTCACTGTTACGGTGCAAGACTGTGTGCTAGTAGTAACATGATTATTAAAACCTGATACGGCTGTTGACACGCAGCGCCTCGGCAGTTGCAATTGGTCACAGAAGCTTTGAGTTACCAAATTAATTGCACTCCCGTTATCCAGTAATACTCTTGCGTTGTGTTCCGTACCATTTTCGTCTATTACTCGCACGATAGCTGTGGATAGAAATATACGAGACGCAGTAGAATCTGTGAGGGTACCACTAGTAAATACAACACCTTCACTAGTAGGTTTAGATGTGGAATTGGGTTTTTCGAGATGTAACAGCGTGTTATGCTTATATTTACAATGTTTACAACACGTCAAGTTGCATCTGTTACTCGTATGGCCAGGACGTAGGCAATTTAAACAAACCTTTAATTGTTTGGCCTTTTCTATGCGAGATTCTGTTGAAAGAATTTTAAAAGATTCACAGTTAAATAAATAATGTGATTGATCACATAACAGACATGTTTTAGAAGTTGACTTGTCATTGTTTTCATTTAATTTTGTTTTATTTTTCAAGTGAGCAGAATTCGATTGGTTCTCATGATCCTCTAAACTTTCCAATAAATCTGCTCGATTTCTTAAAAACGTAATAAACATATCTAAAGTCGGATGATCATTTAACTTATGTTTCTGTTCTTCCCAATGACGTAAGGTTATTTTATCTAGTTTGGAAGACATTATAATAACTATTAAGGTATCCCAATATTGTGTAGGCTGCTTCAATGTTGTAAGCGCCCTTATATTCTTTGTTGTTATATCAACCAGATAACGAATTGACTGACAAGATTCTTTCTGTAAACGTTCAAAGTTTAGTAAGGCCTGAACGTGGTTATTAACAAGCAGACGATTGTTGTCGTACCGCTTAAGTAATGAGTCCCATGCTATGTTATAAGTATCACTCGACACGGTAATATGTTTAATAATTAAAGCTGCACTTTCTTTAAGCGAAGCGCGAAGGTAGTGAAATTGTCAATCTGTTTATTATTATGAATGACTGAAGTAAAAATATCCCTAACCTCAAGCCAGTGCTGATAGCTACCGCTGAAATGAGGCAAATCAATTTTAGAACCGGCCTTGAAATCCTCACCTGATTGTGCGTCATTGAAGCTCGCTGCAGAATCACGACGCTTTGCTGCTAGTAGACAGCGCGCACTTGCTAACACAGCAAAATATTCGTTTTCGAACTGCTCACGCTCTGAAGGCGACGCCTCATCCTCGCCGGACGATTCCTCACAAAGCATCTCGATCTCATCCTGCAAAATGTCAAAGTCACTATTTAACGCTTCAATTTTACTTAATCGGCACTCCAATTCAGCGATTTGCATATCGCTAAGCGCTTTGCAGCTTTTAAGGACATTTAAATATTTATTGAAAGTTGTAAGCTTAGCCTTTAATGATGATCGTTTCTTTATTAAAGTTTTGCAATTATCAGGCATTATGAAAATATGAAGGTGGAAGACTAAAAAAAATAACGGTAATTAGCTACACAATGGAACAAAGAAAGCAGCTGGCCGTTCGTACGTTGCTCACGCTCGACGCCGATATAACAAACCGGTTTTTTAAAAGTGGCAAACGAGTATGCAACAGAGACAATGATTTTAAATAAAACGAACACGTCAATTTAGCAATCTTGACGATTCAATGCTATACTATAAGTGTGTAATAAATAAATTGATGATGACGAATGAACTAGCGTATATGACCACTAAATGGTGGCTCAATTGGGCTATTTTGAAACTAGGCAAGGAAGGAAACAGAAATATTTGGTAAAAGAGATAAGCGGGAAAAATAGGATAAATTGGAACGAACTCACAACGTCTTATCCAACCAGTAATATTTCTTCTTAATTTCTCTTCGCCTTTGTTCTTCAAACTGTACTCCGTCTTATATGAATGTCAGCTGACGCGACGACGCCGACGTGCCGCCGAGCCTTCTCGAACAAAGAAGGTCCAAAGTCCGCTCGTAGAAAACGACGATTCTTGCTGTTTCTTCATATTCGATATCGAAAATCGCGTTATGGAACTCGAGTGGAATTGGGCAGGATACCTAGGTAGGTGCGGAGATCGCAGATAGAGTAAAGCTGTGACCGAGTGGCGTCCAAGGACTGAAAAGTGGAGCGTTGTTCATTCGCCAGCGAGATGGGTAGACGACATTGTTGGCACATGAACAGGCAGCACAACGGACTGCAAATGCCTCGTCCTTGATCAATCTAATGAATTAAACGTGTACCCTTTACCGTAACTACATACAATCGGTCGTTTCGAAGGTAGCATAATTTAATTTATTTAGTCAAATTTATTTACGTAACATGCGCATAAATGCATATATCATCCCATTTTTGTTAGTAAAAACTTATTGCTATGTTAGGTTAATAAGTAATCTTGAAAAAAATATTGCCGGCTGAAAATAAGTATATTTACAGCTTTCGAATTCGAAGCTTGCGGTAATTTATATGTACCAATTCACAAGAATGCGATTTGTATGTACGAATAGCGGTTATTCTGTATTGTAAAATATCACTATAATACAATGGCTTTACTTATTTTTACTTCCTTCGATCAATAATACTTAGTATTGATGAAAATCTTCACACTAAGCGCCTGGTTATTTTATGTTAGCAAAATAGGTAAGTAACTGTCCCCAGCGCAATTTTGAGGAGTGCATGTACGACAAGGCCCGTCAGGGCTCTTGTTAACGACAACGGATAACGGCCCGATTTTTATAAAAATTTTGTATAAAATTTAAATGTACAGACACACTTTTTTACTGGAAAAAAGTAGACACACATTTCTGCTAGCAATATTTTTGGTGCTGTTCTGGCGTCAAGCAATTGCTTAATTTGCTTATGGGCTAATCTGGCACTAGAGTCTCTCAATGTATGCATTCTGATTCAGATCGTGGAACAGGCTTTATATCTAATGAATTAAGTAAGAGTAGCTTTCCAAAGGTTTCAAATGGAATTACATGTGGTCGAATTACACCTAATAATCCGCAAGGAAATGGACAAGTAGAGCTTTTAAACGGTACAATTTTGACGACAATAAAGCTATGATTAACAACGAAAAATCTAGAAATCGAAAACTGGGAGCAGGTGTTACCGTTCGATTAACATTCAATTCGCTGACTGCTATGCACGGCAAGTACTGCTACACCATATGAAAGATTTTTTAATGATGATTATGATGGAATCAGGCCCAGTATTCGAAGTCGTCGGCGGAAGCTGGTTTTTAATACAATAACGTGTTCCGAGTGCTCATGAGGGCTGCCGTCACACTGTCGTGCTACTGCAGCGCTTCCACGACGTTCGCGGCGGATGGCACTGACGGCTTTGCGGCTATCATGCGCAAGCAGTGTGCATCTATCTTACACCGGACGCGCGGCAGTCCCAACACCATCCTGCGAGCGCTGGTGGACGGGACGTGTGGGCCTCCCCGATGCTGGCTCGCGATACGACTGCACAATGTCGTAAAGTGATTTGTCACCAGGACCTGCCACTTTCTGTTTAATTAACAAGTATACAGTAAAGTTGTTATTATAATTAATTTTATAAGTACTTTAAATTTATTTCTTTTTGCAAACAATAGTCTGTAAGCCCGCAATCATACTAACAAATATGGATATGATTCTGAAACAAATGACTTATTTATTTATCCATTAACGCGTAAAAAAAAATAAAAAATCAAAATACCAAACCTTATCCAACCATCTCTCTTTCAATACCGGTCTACCAGACATACTGCAGGGTACCATCCTCACTTGGTCAATATGCCGTCTTGGCGTACTAAGTGCTTCTCTTCTACATAATTATATTGTGCATTCGGCCACGGTGTGGAATTTCCTGCCGGCTCCTATGTTCCCTACCACATAAGACCCGTCAGCCTTTAAAGAGAGTGAACAGTCTTCTTCTGGGCTCGCTAGTTCTATCGTAGACCTCATCTATCGCTTACCTACCATTACTCCATCAGGCGTGATCGAAGACAAAGGCGGGCACATCAGTAAGAAAAAAAAGCAGTAGTGGAGCTTTTAGAGGCTAATCCATCTTAGTTATTCCGGTTACAGGATAGCTGTGAAATTATAATATCGAACAGGCAGCTAATCTCTCTCCCGTTCACTACGATGATGCCTAAGGTGAATTAGAGACACCAGCTGGGGTTGCTCCAGAATTACCAACTGCAGAACTCTCACCCAGCGATTGCTGTAAGAATTAAGCTGCCTCAAAGACAGTCTGTACAACAGATCTTGTGAGGCGCATCACAAGGCATAAAAGAGTACCAGTTTGTCTTTGGTTTTTTATATTATTTACTTTAACTACATTTTGTGTGTTATATACTTGAAGTAGGTGAACTGACTTTCCCCTCCCCTCTTTGTTTTTTGATCATAAAGTCCATCCAAAGGTTGTCAGGGAGATATCAACGATAAGACCGCCATTGTAACCACAAATTGAGAAATATTGTGATTCAGGTGTGTTTAAATTATTAGTGTACAAGAAAGTTCTCCAACGCGGTTCCAAAAGTTCCACGATCTCTAACGCGGTTCCAAAAGTTCCAGGATCCCTAACGCGGTTCCAAAAGTTCCACGTTCTCTAAAGCGGGGGTGAATGTGGTGTAACCACTCTTTTCTAATGTCTGTTTCATTATCATCATCTGTCTAACTATGTTTGGGTCAGCTTCCAGTCTAAACGTACGCAGTCAGCTACTAGCTAGCTAGCTCAGGTACTAGGTTTTTTACATGGCGACTGCCTATATCTGATCTTCACAACCCAGACCACAGGCAAGACCAGTGTCAAATATTCTGGCTACTAACTACCCGTAACAACTGTAAAATATGTACTTATAAAAGATTTATAACGGCATGATTCACAGCAAAAAGTTTTTAAAAATAAAATAAGGTGGTGTCAGTTAAATGGAAATAAAATAAAAATGGACATTATAGCTGCACACAGGTAGGTACAATAAAGACTGTAAAATTCTGGAAAGAAACTAATTAACTAAACTATAAATCTCGTCTGCCTTTATCCATAATTTATGGTGATCAAAACCCAGTTAGTATTGCAAATATGTTTGTGAAAAAGTTTAATCCGCCTCCACTACCACTTTCGACCACTACTATCAGGTATGCGAGTGGGATGCACTCGGCCCATGGTGGCGCGGAGAGCCCGGCGCTCGCGTGACGCGTCGCTTGTGTCGCCGACGCCGTCGGTGGCAGAGGCGGCGACGTCCGCTGAACCTAACGAGCTTTACGTCACTGCTGACGACGTGCTCCAATGTGTTAAAGGTATGAAGCGTGGCAAGTCTCTGGGTCATGATGGGCTCAGTGTCGAACACGTGTTGTTTCCACCTCAATAGTTGTTTGATAAAATTGCGCTTCTTTTAATGTTTGTATTGATCATTGTTACTTACCCGAAGATTTCATTAAAACCATTGTAGTGCCTATAGTAAAAAACAGAACTGGTGACTTGTCCAGCCTGTCTAACTACCGCCCTTTCCTTGCAACCTGTTATCCCTTGCAACTTTTTTTTCAAAACTTTTTGAACACCTGATGTTGAAACATTTTAACATAAGTAACATTCCCCTTCACAACGCACAATTCGGGTTTCGGCGAGGCTTATCCACTGATTTAGCCATTTTTGCTCGCAAAAACACTATTTATCATTACATTAATAGGAAAACAACAGTTTACGCATGCTTTTTAGACCTCAGCCGTGCTTTTGATACAATACATTATAATATAGGCCGGAATGAATTAAAAGAAATTCGTGTGCCACTTAAAATTATAGAACTTTTTGAATTTTGGTACAATAAACAAACAAACCAAGTCAAATGGCAGAATCAGAAACCTATAAGCTGATCAGTGGAGTAAGATAGGGTGGCCTAACGTCACCGGTTCTGGTCAATCTATATATTAACGACCTGATCGTGGAGCTGAGCAGCACCAGAGGCGGATGCCGTATAGGTGGGGAATGCTTAAACAATCTTAGCTATGTAGATGACATGGTGGTGGCGCATTTGTTTTGGCTCTGTCGATAGGAATAGATTATTGTGATTTAGTGTTAGTGTTGTTTATCTCTTTTCATTAATAAGTATATATATAATTTTTTATTTAATTTATAGTTTTATGTCGGTAAAAAATGTTATTTTAATTCTAATTTTAATTTTATGGGTGCTAATGCCTGAAATAAACGATTATTTAATTTAATTTAATTTAATAAAGGCAACCAACGGCTTAACGTACCTTCCGAGGCTCCACAATCTGACCTCGGCAAGCGTTGTTTAACCTTTGAGATCGATCCTTGCGTCTGTTATTATTTAGCCACGAGCTCCTCCTAATGTCTCTGTGTATACTTATCTAGGTACTTAAAAACAAGTCACCTTACAATCTTTGTCATAGCTCCGTCATATTGTCATACAAACTGCACAATTAAAATCTTTTGCGATTATTCAGAAATCGTTTTGTCTTCTATATCTTATAACACCAACTAATTCTTATAATTGGCGACTAAAACGGTATCATTAGAAATTAAAACGGGATATTCACTATGTGTATCATAGTTTCGAATTTCTACAAGCTGAATAGATATCCCGTTTTATCTTAATGATACAGTTCACTGAACGATTCACTGGTCGAATCAAAGCTCCAGAGCTTTGAACATCGACGACGAGTTGCAAGTCTATCGGTTTTCTATCGGTTACATTTCGGGGAGTGTGCGATGGAATTACACAATCTAATTCCGCCAAGCCCGTTCCATCATCGGACTACAAGACAAACGGCGATGCGCCATCGTTGGACATCCCACCCATACGCACAAAACGTTTTGGGAATACTTTCATTGTGCGTACGGCTAAGGAGTGGAATTACCTGCCGGAGTCTGTTTCCGGATCGCTGTAATAGGTTACTTCTAGGCAAGCGTGCTCCATCTTCGACCACATCATCACTTACCATCAGGTGGGATGGTGGTCAAACGCGAACCTATTATCAATAAAAAAGACTTAAATTGCCGACGAATTTCGACTAATAACTAAATCTGGGTGTGCACGGCTTCTCTGGATGATAATCCAAGGGTAAGGGTAAGGGGGGGCAAGGGTTTTGTAATCCTATGTCTACATTGTGGACCTTTAGAAAATTCAATACAGTGAAAAAATGGACACACCAGGACCGAATTATTCGAATTAAGAAGTACGAAGAAAATTATCGTGTTATTGGCACGTGACGTGGAAAGTTATTGACCCTCGTACTGCTGTGACACGTTGTTTATGATTGGTATTCAAGAAACATTACGATACCGATAATTTGGTATCAATTCTTTGAGTCACTTATTTTGAGCTGAAACTGTGCACAGAGACTCCATTCACTTCATACAAGATGTTGTCTTCAGTCCTTTTGGATAGGTTCCATTACACGTTGTATATGGCTGTATACAGCTTATTTGTTTAGACTTACCTACTCACTTTTCTTGGTTAACCGTTTGTCATGTCTGTGGGATATACATCGGCGGACATAGCAAAAGAAAACATGCCATTACAATAGTAAGTAGAGACTACAGTAAAAAGAAGACTAAAAGAATAAGATTGAGAGGAAAATAATACACGCGATGCTTGTTACTCAATCACGCCAGTATAGCTGAACAAATCTGAATAAAATTTCGCGAAAGACTGATTACAGTCAGGGCCGGATTAACCATTAGGCAGAGTAGGCAACTGCGTAGGGGCCCCGCATCCACTAGGGGCCCATTGCAAGCGACAAGATTTTTTTTATCGAACAACAATTTTTATGTGCGTGTGAATCCTAATATTTGTAATTAGTACTTAGCAGAATTTAAAAAAAATAACAATTCTGGGAATTTGTAAACAACTACATACTATATACATAAAAATTACAGCCCTTAATGTACGGTCCCAAGTTTACCGGGGGACCGTACTTAAGGGCTATAGTTTACAATTACGTACCTACTTATGTAGTCTCGCTTTATTTTTTTTATCTCGCGTTTGATCACTGAAATTAGGAAAGGGGAATCTTGTTGCGCTCAATATTTGTGAATATATATTTTAACAAATGCTTGTTTTGTTCACTCTACCCAACTAGTTCCATTTAACAGCTATGACGACACAATATGTCGCTAAGTCGATCCTGTTCTTAGTTGAAACACATCATAGTTATATTAAATGTTAAAAAAATTCTTGAATTGCGATTCGTGAGATTTAAGATCGTAAATGTAACCAAAAAAACGTTGTGCTTTGTGTTTAAAAATGTACAAACTTGGAGTAAAAGACTACATTGTTTTTAAGCACTGCCTTGACAAAATCGGCGAGAGAACGAGGCAAGTTTAATGATTTTTTTCGAAATATTAGTTTACCTACTCAACGGATTTTTGTACCGTTTTTAAGTATAATTCATTAAAATTTTATGTAAATTGATTGAAATATAACGATTATTGTTGAAGAGGTCGCACAATATCTTGCCTCCTGAGAGATTTACTCGCGTACGCTGCGTTGACCAGCAGAGCTACATTAAAGTAATATACTAGAAAATTGCATGTAGATCTACAATTATAATGCTACAAAAATCTACGATGGCATTTATCTCTCTCCTACAGTGGACTCACAATAACTACTTTTATGTCCAAATATTGATTAAAAATATTACGTTAATATCGAAGCTGTTTTGTATATTCGTATACTTGTAAATAAATACGTTCGAAAATATGATAGATTCAAAACTTTATGTCAATAAAAATTATTAAGTTGGAAAGAGCGACTATCGCAACCGAGGACTGGGCACACCGCAATCGCGGCGATAAGACCCCTCTTTGAGGAGTGGCTTGTGAGACGCCACGCCTCACCTTCTACCTGATGCAGGTGCTTATCGGACAGGGGTGTATCGGGAGGTACCTGTTTCGGATACAGCGGGAGGATACGCCCGGGTGTCGTCATTGTGAGGATCACCCAGTTGATATGGTGGAGGTGTGCCCCGCTTGGTCAGAGTACCGTCGTGTCCTCGTGGAGGCGATCGGCAGCGGCAGCCTCTCGCGCCCGGTCTTGGTTTAAACCATGGTGCGGGACGAGCGGGAATGGTATACGGTCGCCTCCTTCTGCGAAGCTGTCATGCTAGTGAAGGAGGAGGCTGAACGCTTGAGTGACAGACAACGCTCTTCACCATCAGCTCCACTTCACCATATGCATTGTGACGAGCATAAAGAGCACCAACCATATTCAAGTAATCGAATCGCAACCTATGAATGAAATACTTATTATTTAATAGTTCCGGTGGCTATTTATGGTCTTCATCATCAGTTCCACTTCACAAAATTATACTTTTTGAGAGCAACTGCACAAGTTATTATAAAAAATACCCAAACCGCTATAGGTGTGCCTATAATATTTGAAGAGTTCCCTCGCTTTCTCCAGGATTCCATCATCAGATCGTGACTTGATGACAATGAGACCAGTTGGAAAGTAGGTATACTCTTTCGAAAAAATATAGAAGTTTCTAAATCGGTTCAGCCGTCTTTGAGTAATCGGGGAACATACTTTAAAAAAGGGTTTCCGGTGAACTAAGTCGGTTAAAATCACCCAGACTTAAGACAACAGCCTATGTTGAGAATCGTACCCAGGACCACGAGGTGACACCAATTTTAGCGACACACGATTCGGTCAGTCAAAGTAAGAAAGGGGGCCCTGTGGGGGGCCCGAGAATTCCATTCCCTAGGGGCCCCTGACAGGGTTAATCCGGCTCTGATTACAGTCTGGGATAAGCACATAGGTTACTTTCAGACAAACGTCTTTATTAATTTCCGACACAGACTCGCAGAATATTACATAGGCCAAAAATAAAACACACAAATTTTATTTTTCAATTTATTATTTTGTTCAATGTTAACCAATAAGTTTCTTAAGCAAGTTACAGTATGGATATAGCGTAGCATAGTATACTCCCCTAATAATGTACAGATCCATCGAGTTTGGTCTAACGAACAAATGTCACTAAGAACCATCATAACTTGACCGCTCTCAAATATTTTGCTCAAAGACCAAAGAATATTTTTAATAGATATATTAATTATTAAGTATTTTACAGAGTTACACGAACACACAGAAAGTAAAGGGAATTGCATTTATATATCATATAATATATAAATATCAGAGGATATTATTTTGTTATTTTTCTCTTAAAAAATTACTGAGTACAAAATTATTTTCGCTTCTCAATAACAAAATATACGAATATTTTCAACGATACATTTATTATTATTTACGAAGGCATTATTCGTAAATTTATATTTTTACAAACACATCTTTTGCAAAAAAACGTTCATTCGCTTAATACAAATTGATTGAATGAATTATTTCCATTCACTCGTTCATTTCTAGCAGGCTTCGAAATCCTTCATATATTTTTGTATTCTATTTATTATTTTACCATTTTGATGTAGCCATAGCTTTGATAAATAATTATATTGAATGATGATGAAATTGTTTTATGTGATATGTCAAAATCAGGTCCGGTAGTCGAGGGAAATTTACAAATATTTTTACAGTAAAGAAAATATGGCATATAAATATTGGATTTGCTATCAAAGAACTTTATGTTCTTTTAATTTACTTAATTTTAACACAATTATAACCCAAAAGTTAATATAAAACAGAAAAAATATAATCGGGACTTTAAAAACATATTTTTAATAGGTCAATAATAATCAATAACACATTTTTAAACCACTTAAAATATTTTTGATTCAATTAATACTCATGAAATCTTCTAAAAATATTTTAAGCGATTTTTCAACAAACTAAGCACCTTAGGACAAGTTATTTTGGCAACGATACTTTGCATACATAATAATAAATAAAATAAAATTATATATTTTTTTTAGTTTTACCAACACATTGTATGGACGTTATCGTTGCCAATAAAATTAACAAATAAAATTACACTAACTGGGACTAGGAAATCACATAATGACTAGTAAATGTTACTAACATTGCATTCATAATTATCAAACATGGTAAAATAAATAGCACTCACAATTTCAAGACATTACTTATTACCTAATAAAAAATATAATCTTAACATTGCGGAGTAATTTCGCAAATTAATGTCTTCCCGCAAATTTTGAATAAAAAAAAAAACATTTTTGCCATCTCAAAATTGTAAATGCTAATTGAAGCCATTTTTACTTCGCAAAACGCGACCATAGGCATATTCAAAACGTTTTATACAAAAGCACTTGACGTATAATATACTATACAAATTACCTACCTACATACAATATCAGGGAATGTATGACATAAGTAAAGCTGTTGTATCATCAATGATATTATTATATATCACCATTAAATCAGGAATAAAATAATAATAAGAACTAAGAAATATTTCAGATGTACATAGTCGTGTTTAAGACTATTGTTCTGTAAAATTATATACAAAAAGAAAAAAATGTAAACAACGACAAGTTTAAAAAATAATCGAACATTTTTCACCCATAAAACATCGTCACACAAACTTCTGAACCATCCTCAAGATGTAAGTAAAATGTTGTTTAAATAAACAAAACCTATTATAAATATCAATTAATTCATAAAAATACACGGTTAAAGTTGGTAATGTAGAATGGGAATGATCTGACATCATAAAGAGTAAAAATATTACTCTGATCTATGATCGGGTAAAAAATTACCCCTTTAATGTTCTTTAATAGATACTTGTGGCTTTTCTCTGATTGTAAATGGAAAATTAAAATCTCAGCAAGCTAAGTTCAGCAATTTACTGTGCGTATTAAGTATTTTCAGAATCACACAATTATGCTACTCAATTGAAAAAGTCGTTTGACATCTTCAAGACAATACATACGTAAAAAAAAGAAATGTCATGAAAAAATATTTCACATGTAGAAGATGTCTTTGCGGTAATATTTACAAATAACTTTTTCAACAATAATAATATACAAACAGAAAGAATGCGTCGCTTACAAGATTTTTTTTCGGTACATTTTTATATATTATATAAATTGTATTTTTCAACATGTATATGGGTCTCGACGTGCAAAATATCGTATTGTTTTCGCATCTACAATAAACAGTTAAAATTGACATCATTAATTTTATTCCATGACAATGTTTTTATTGACTCTTTTGGAATATATTTTTATAAACCAAAAATATAGAGTTTCTTCAAGTAGAGTCTAGTACTCTGTCTATTTTTTACAAGAATTGGATGGAGAAACAGCTTAGAATCCTAAACTACCATGCATGATATAGGAACATGCATTTTATGGACACTTAAAAAATAACCATCGCCCAATCATGTATTGTTTAAGTTATCAAGGCTTTACATTATTTGAAGAACTTGTCGGTGCGCTACCGTGCCCCCAGATAAAGTTACAATATTTTGCACGATACAGGATATTAACTGACAATGAACACAGCATGTTATATTTTATACAGTAAGACGACTTTTAAAACCACTACTATACCGCCCTAAAAATGTGAATAATTGCTTTAATAAATAATTTTCTAATTTCAGTTATATTTTCAAAAAATCACATGAAATTCTATTGAATAGATATAATAATAAAAAAAAAGTTATTTATTTCTGTTTTCTAAATTCCATACATAATAAACATTATAAAAAAGAGTTGCCAGATTAATAATAAATAATTAATCTGGCAACTTTTTTCTCGTTTGAAAAAAAAAACCTCTATGGGCGATATACATAAAGTGCAAGTCTATAGAGTCTATAACTATAGTGTAAGCGTCGTCTATGGCAGTAGGTAAGGGTAAACATATACATATAATTATACCTTTTTTTGCAAAAATACAGCGTACATCTCATGCCTTAAACTAATTTAGCATAATCTCAGTACACAGGGGTAGCGTTTTTTAACATTTTAAAAAGTACATGGCCGGTTTCATTATTTTTATATAAGTTTTTTGTTCATTTATTTTAATTTAAAATTAACACATACTTTAAGCTTACTAAATACAGCTATATGTATACTTATAAAACTGGTTTTGCTACATTTTCTCCTTTATTTATACAGTTGTAACAAAAATTTAACTGCAAATATTAATAAACCTGCTTTCCAAATTAGTTTTTTTTTTTGTAACTTCCTGTATTGCATTCGTACTCGGTAATCTCGGGAAGTATCAATTATGATACTTATTTGCTTTAAAACATGAAACTTAAATGATTTTGATCGTCTTTAGTGGTAATCAAAAACATTTTTCGTTTGAGGCTTTTACTATTAAATAAAAAAGTATTTTTTATATATTTTTACAATCACTCCTCTGCAATACTTAATTATTTTAAAAATCTCAATATTTATATAATTTACATAAAACAAAACACATTTTCAAATCACCATGTTTTCTTATTATTTTCGAAAACGACAATTACTTTTTTGGGAGTATGCCAAACGTGTTTTTTTTTCAATCGATTTTTGCAAAAATGGTGTCAATTAGGAAGCTTTTGTGTCATCTATAATTTTGGAATTAATAAATTTGGAAGTACAATCGTTTTCAAAACCTTGTTAGTTTTATAGTCTTATCCAAACTTTTGTGCACTTCGAAGACGTGTTCTGTCTTCACAAAACGATTCAAAATAGATAATTTATTTAAGTTAATTAAAAAAATATAATTTCTTAATAAACTACTACTTAAAATTTGGGACAAAAAATATAAAAAAAAAACATGATTAAAACATTATAGAACACTTAATTTTTCGAAATCTTCGATAAGTGGGTAAATCCAGAGTAAATATATAATAATAGTATGTTATGGTCAATGTTATTCTGACAACGCCAAGTGAAGACAGAACCGTACCCAGCGTACTTACACAACCGTAACTCTCGATATTATTTTACTTAGCGGACTGAACATAACATATTTTCAATTTGAACCAAACTACAACAGAGACTCATAATCAATATATTAAAACCAGTCAATAAATCAACATTGTATTTGCATTAATGAACAATAAAACAGAGTAAACCCATCTCAGTCACTCATTCATTCAACTGAACGAATGGAATTATTTCATCATTCATTCTGTCATTCATTCATTCAACTAAATGAATGGAATTGTTTTTATCATTCACTCATTAACTAGTTTTTTTCACTAAACGTTGAATACTTGCAGCCATATAGGCATTTCGTGCTTAGTCTCTGTATTGTAGTCTAGCTCAATTTGAAGGAAAACCGACAATTCTATAGAATACATACATCATATTTTAGCTAAGGTCGAAATGTGATGGGGAATAAAAGGTGAAGAGAAGAATATTATCAAATATTATCATCATACAAAGGCTTGCTAAAAAATTGCGAAGCTGGTATGTTAAACCTACGCATGAGGCAATTATCCGACTGCCGGCGAGACTAACTATCGGCGATTTACTCGCTCAAGAAACGCACAATCAAATATACATTCCGTGTAAACGAAAGAGACGCATATATTAATAGTTGCTCTCTGACTGTTCACACTGCCTGCGAAGACTCGCTTCACTAGTTCTGTCGCTGAGCGACATTAGCTGTTAAAGATAATACTCGCTCAGCGATGCTCGCTTGGCGGTCAGAACTCACGCCCAGAGACCAACTAGCAGTCCAGCGGACCAACTAGCGAGTCGCATTCGCTCACTCGCTTATAGCCCAGCACCAAAACTATCAGAACTACACGCTCGCTGCCCGCCAACGCGTTTTCAAATGCTAGCTCTACTCGCTACTCGTTCATCGTCGGCGTGGGACAATTGCCTGAGCCCATGTATTTAAATTTTATGTTAAGCTTTGGAAGTTCACACAAAAAAAAACAGTTTTATTAAAAAAAGGTCTAACGTTTTCCGGAAATCAGATTTTACAAGCATTCATCACTGTATTTTCGTATGTTCAACAACAATATTGCGTGCAATATTCAATAATTTTATCACAATATTCAATGGGGTTCATTTATTTAGATATCACAAAAAATGTAAGTATTATTTTGCGTAAGCAGTTTCCTATTTTTAGTAATTAAATATTTCATCAAGCAGTCGGTTAAAATTTCTCATTAAAATCACAAATTTCAACCTTCATTTCGGGTGCACTGATATATTCATAGTTTTTGATAGTAAAATGTACGTCGGACGTACCCTATCTTGTAGTTTTATAGTTTTTTTTATATAGATTTTGTTCTTGCTGTTGTGTGTCAAGCAATATTGTATTGTCCGTCAGGACCGACTGGCTACTATTTTAAATACCGCATGAGCTATTCCAATATAAGTAGATCACACTGAATTCGTCATCTGCCAAGAGTATAGAATCGGGAGTACATTTCACTCCTCAGTATTCCCCATCACAATTCGCCAAAACTTACAAAGATTAGTCTCACGCAATCGACGTTGTAGGCGGTGCGACATCTCTGTCGCGTTGCAACAAGTCGCGGCGATTATCGCGCAGAGAGTTGTTGCGCCGCAACTCGTCTTTGATTGAGTTGTCGCGGCTGTCGAGCCCGCGGCGAGGGGACGACGTTGCCTCGCGACATTCTGACGAGGAACGCTTTGTGTGGGTGCCTGTGAATCGGGGGGTTGATGTAGTGGTGATTCTATGGGATGGGTGATTATTCGATGTTATTGGTTTTCTGTCCCAATTAATTTCTTTTGTAAAAGTAACTTTAATTAAAACACTTACAGACTCACTTACTAAACATGCCAATAAATTATTTAATCAAATACAAAACATTCGAACTCAATGTCTGTATTCAATGAAATGTAATAATTCTAAACAGAAATTAAACAGAAATAGTCTAATCAACAACCTTAAATAAAAGTAACGCTTGCGTGCGAAAAGAATAAAACGCTAGTATAGAAACGTTTGTACAGTAGAACGTACGATCTGCGGGCCTAGACAAAATCCATTTTCTGTAAGCGTTAACACCAACGGAAAAATTAAATTGTATGGAGTTGACATTTAATAACACGTGACAATCACGTGACATGTGGTTAGCAAATGTCAACTCCATACAATTTAATTTTTCCATTGGCGTTAACGCTTACAGAAAATGGATTTTGTCTAGGCCCGCTGGCCGGATTGCGAGAATTTTCTAACGAGTTACCGCGGCATATAGGGCAACTAAATGAACAGAGCGGGATTAATCTGTAAGTCTGACACTGCCCTCTGCTCCACCAAGAGCCGGAGGAGTTATTGGATGATTTTCCCCCGAAATTTCACGAAAATTTTAAAGCATTTATACGTCGCGCTACGCAAGGCCAGTTTGAAGTGATTTTATTACACCAGACATGCGTTCGACTGTACATACGTCATAAAAATAAGGGAGTAAGATAGGAAGATTAGTTGTCTGACCTGGCAGATCTCTCCCGCAGCTCATAATCTCGTGGTCGAGGGATGCGGAGGCTGGCTCGGCGGCGCGACGGCCGCGCGCTGCTTGCTGTCGATACAACTCTTGTTACTTGCTTTAATCTGTGCTAAACGCAATACGTCACACGTCTCATTCATTCAATCGTTCTATACATCTCACTCATTCACTCGTTCAACACCGCTCACTCATTCACTCGTTCAACGTAACTCATTCCGTCGTTCAATACGTTTCTAGTTCATACGGTTACGCATTCAAACGTTCACTAAGTATTTCATTCAAAATAATTCATTCTCACTTTTAAAAATCATGTTTGCATAATAGATTAAAATCATAATGATTGTATTTCTGTCAAGCTATTGCAATATTCACTGTATTTATTTATTGACATTGACATACGTTTTACAATAGCATCATAGGAATCTGTAACACTTGCATTAGTATACACTGTGTTGCAGGTGTTACTGTCTTCCCCTTAATATATACTGACAAGATTCTTATATCATAGAGAAAAATTTAGAAAAAAAAAGTTCAAGCTAGAGAAAATAATATAAACTAATAATTTCATAAACTTCATTTAACAATCGTGTTGTCATACGAGTTTATGTCTGTATATGTATGTGTGTATCTTTATATGTTTGCGTGTATGGCTGTGTAATTGTGTGTGTTTTGCAGAATAGATTTAATATGTTTTTAGAAGATTCTCTACATCATTGTGGTCCATTGTCTTTAGCCAGGTATTTAAAAATTATTTAAATTTATTATTATTCAATTTGCTGATTTTCTGGACTTTATTTAATTTATTATAGACGTGCGGAGCTAGATAACTATAGTGCCTTTTTGGAAATTTTGATCTGGCACGAGGGACAGGGTAGCATTCTACGCGCTTTTGTGTAGTGGGTAAGTTCGGAACAATTATTTTGTATGTATAATTGCGAAACTACTTTTTAATTGTCCAATTCAGAACAGAAAAAAGATTATTCCTAAAAATAAATTAGGTATCTGCTTTTTTTGTTCTGAATTGAAATTCGTCACAATATGTTTGGTACTGTGACTGACGAGTTACAGTACCAAACACATTGAGACGATTTTTTTCATTATTCAATTAAACAAAAAGCAAAGGTAAATTCTGTCACATGTTATACAGAAATATTTTAAGAAGGCTACAATATTAACGATACTAACACACTATATATTAAGTACTTACATAAATAATTGTTAGTTCGTAAGAACTTATAAAAGTTATAAGAACAGAATGTCAAAAGCTTATATCTAGGTACTGTTACCTGGTAACTGTTACCAAAATAAGAATAAAGTAAAATGTAAAGGGCGGAAACCTGGTGTCCTGCAATACAGGCCACAAGTCTAGTTTAGACCCAGTCTCCTGCAAAATTTATCCACATATTGTGTTCATGTCACCTGTTGTAACTGTTTGTAATATTGTGGCGAGAAATAAAATCATGAACTTTGATGAATTTGTCGTAGTAATTTCTTATAAATATAAAAAAATCAAGAAACTATACCGATAGTTTTGTCTGCTTTGTTTTGTTTGTTTTGCTTGTTTTGTTTTGTCTGCCAGTTAGATTACCAAAATTTATTTTTAGCATACCGATGCTAAAAATAAATTTTGGTAATCTAACTGGCAGACAAAATAAATTAATAAAATGCATCCAAGAATAATCTACAATTAAAAATGTAATAAACAAATTAACAATAATTCATTCATTTGATCCCATTCACTCACTAAATTATTCATTCATTCACAATGCAGTTCATTCATTGAAAAGTTAAAAAAAAATGTTCATTACGTAATAACAATTAATTTATTGAATAAGTATAAATATTTACTTTGTATCCACTAGAGCCGCTGGTGACAGATGAACTAGACCCGAGTGGATGCGTCCCATTCTGAAATATTTATGTAAAAATTAAAATTTATAAACAATTTAAACTTATCATTTACTTAGCCTTTTCCCAACAAGGCTGGGGTCGGCTTGCAGTCTAACCAGATGAAGCCGAGTATTATAAATATTTTATAGAGGTGTAAAAGTAACGAAAATAAAATTGGCCAAGTGCGAGTCGGACTCGCCCATGAAGGGTTCCGTAATCCGTAGTAACTATAATAAATATAATATACTTAATATATTTATAAGAAAAAAAAAACAAGAAACCTTACAATTTTTATAAAACTAGATTATTTACAATTTTTACAACTACGCCAAATAACTTTGTTTTTCATAGTATTTGTATGAATTACAAAGTTATATTTGCGGTTTTAGAAAATATACTGTATCTCAAAAACTGCTGACTCGATCTCGTTCAAACCAATTTTGGTTGAAAGTTTACATTAAGGTCTACAACATATGGTTTTTTTAGATTTTTCACTTCATTATTATAGAAGTTAGAGGGGGAGGACACACATTTTACCACTTTGGAAGCAATAAATAAGAAAGAAAAGGAATCTTTTAAACGATTAACTTTATGAAAAAGTCATTTTAGAAACCTTAATGTCATTTTTAAAGACCTGTCTATAGATACCACACACGTATAGGTTTCATGAAAGAAAATATTTTCAGTTTCAATTCCAAAATATTTTTTAAATTTTCTCTTAAAATCGGAAAGCGGTTCACAGAATACATCTACCTACCAAGTTTTACATGTATAGTCCTAATAGTTTCGGAATAAAATGGCTGTGACATACGGACGGACGGACGGACAGACAGACAGACGGACAGACATGTCGAAACTATAAGGATTCAGTTTTTTGCCATTCGGCTACGGAACCCTAAAAAAGCATACCCGTATGTATTCGTTATTATAGCCATTAGTACTCTCGTATCGTTACGTTACTCGTTACTTTGATACGTCATACATAATATAGAATTATAGACAAACACATCGAGTCGTATTGAGTATTCGTACGGTATGACGTCGCGGCGTCGCATCATTCGTAATTTGTAGAAATCATATACGTTACATGTTTATAAGATGCATTTTTTAATCTAAATTTAGTGATTTAATAGGTAAAGGTTGGAATTAATTACAAGTAAACTGCGACGAAATCAACTGAATTTACAATGAATAGAACTGTTTAAAAAAATAATTTTTACTTGAGAGATTTTTTTATATTATTTGAGAATGGCATGTCACACTAATATATCGCAATCATTGCAGAAACACGAAAAGGAAACCGGATTCAATACTCGCATCAACGGTACGTGCGCGATCTGAAACAGTTGTAACGAAACATGCGAGTAACGAATTGCATTCGTGAGTAACGTTTCGTTACTCGGTACTTGATGGTGCACCCGTTACTCAGTATCGAATAGATACGGTCACAGATTACTAATAAGTTACTAACGTAACAGATCCATCACTTCCCTGCAAAACGACAAATACCTACGCTATAATTAACTAAACTTTCTAGCTGTCAAGCGACACGAGGAAATATGAGTTTAACTGCTTTGACTCAACGGAGCGTTTCAAGTGCACAGCGGGCGATGACGTCGGACGGTATGAAAATATGTTAAGGTTGACCCAATGAAATAAAATGCAAAAATGTTTTATAAATGATTTAATTTTATAAAATGGTCATTTTGCTTTTTACCTTCTCTAAACGTTGTAGGTACTTGTAAATTTGATAACGGCAAAAATTCTGAATTTAATAAAAAGTTTGATCAAATAATCATGTGGGAAGCATGGACAGAAAGACTTAAATGATATTGATTTTAATACCTCATACAATTTGTTCCCAGGCCGTCCCATCAAATTCGATGAAAAGTTTAGTATAAATGCAATTTCTAATCTTCTAACATAGTCATTGAACGTCTCCGGTGGTACTTTCAAACCACCATAAAAGGAAGAGCTCTTGTTATATGCTTTGAAATGTGTGAACATTCCAGAGTTATTCACATTTGGTATGTTTTTCAATTCGTCTGCGAGAGTTGGACAATTATGTTTTTTGTTGCATTTAAATAGTAAATACCCAGAAATATACGTGAGAGCATTTTGCATGGGTAAATCAAAACGATAATCAGTATCACAGGCGGGCGTGCGGCGCCCCTCTGCCACTCGTGCGTTCGAACACACGGCTAGCCGGTCGGTACTTATCGCGCGACCTTGAGCGAGTGACGGAGGCCTGATACGGTTTGCTACAGCTTTAATATTTTACATGCCTATCTGACCTCGACAACCTAGTTAGTAGCTGGATAACACGTTACCCTTTGACTAGACCAGTGTCTGATTTACTACTACTAGACTAACCGTAACGACTGACAGAGGAATATGTTATATACAAGGTGTAACATATTAAGCGCAATACCTCAGACACCCCAATTAGAACATTAAATTATAAGTCTAAAACAACATCCGTAACTAAATAAATTGAAACCAAACCTAGACATTTTTTTTTATAAAATAGTTATCCTTACTAAACGCAAAACGTATGTGCGTCATACAATATCCTTACGCAGACGCATACAACACTCATGCAATATTAGCGGCCGATAGGCACACGGGCGCATTTCCTTGAATTAAGGTTTGTATTAATTTGTCATGATACTGTATTTCCATTTCAAGTTAAATTAAAGATTTTTCCGTCAAAATGTAACACCTTTTTTTATGACGGAAATCGATTCAGGAGCCGATTCTGAACCAACTACCTTCAGGAATTGCGTTTATTCTGTTACACGTTGTATAATATGTTAAAATGGTCACACATTTAATACAGACTAAACCCGGCAAGCGTTGATTAAAATCTTAGAGGTCGATTTGTGCAGCTGTTATTATTAAGCCACGAGTTATTTAAGAGCAGGCAGTCCAAAATAATTTTCACGCAAGCTCCGCCGCCCCCATCCACCTCGGTTAGGCCGTTGAATACTAAACGCTAACGTATCAGTAATAAAGTTGAATATCGCGTGCGCTCTTTCACCATGTTCGGTTTCGAAACTGCCGTTGTGTGCTAAACGCTAACGCAGCAGTAATAAAGTTGAATATCGCGTGCGCTCTTTTACCATATTCGAGTTCGAAACTAAATATCGTAAGTCTCATTGATACCGTGTCGCATATTTTCTTTTATGGTTGGTTTTTGATAAGACATTTCCAAATCATTGAAATTACTTGCCGTAAGCTTACAAAATGGGCATCTTAACTGTGAAGATGTTCCAGTAATTATATTGAGGACCTTACCATCAATAACGCTTAATGTCAAGTCACAATCAAATGTTATGTTGTGACCTTCTGAAGTTTGTATAGTTATTGGTGTCAAACTTCTGATCTGTTCTTCTAAAAATGTTTTTTCGGAAAGGATTTCTATGATATGATTGATTTCTATGTCACACCACATTTTACGTCGAAGTTCATACAAGCGGCTTTGTGTGCCAGAAGCTGTACGCGAACTTTTAAAACCAATTCACGAAGAAAATTTGCAATTAGCAGGAGGCGAAGATGAAGACGAAGACTCATCATTGGATGGATCTGTTTCATTGGATGATGATAATGCTGATGATGATGGCTGCACGTTAATATTAAGCAACGAAAGCGATTTGTATGAGTAGGTTATTTATTCGATGTGGTTCCAAAATAAAAAGTGTATTAACCAATGATGTTTTAAAGTAGTTTAGTGTCAGTACCATGTTGAAATTTATTTATTATTTACAAAAAATATACCTATATTTGTTTGACCTTTAAGCGACAACCCTAATTTCGTACCATTTGACCTTTGAACTAAATGGCACATAATTCCCAAAGGCCGCAATTGTGCAACGTGGTTTTTTTATCACTGATAGGCCTTATTACGAGAAATATTTCTATGCTAGTCACAAGTCGCACTTTTGAGTTTTTATGGAGAAAAAAAAATAAAAACGAAAATATGAAAAAAATTAAATTACTTGGTATCTAGAGGTGATTCTCTAAAAATAAAAACTAACAAACATGCGCCTAAAGATTCTCCATTAGACTGTATTTATTTGAAAACATTATCTTGGTTCATTAAATTTACAGAAAATATTTAACATTTTTTTAGGTTAAAGTTCACGTAAGTTTTATTATTTTATATTATAAAAAGTATATGAAATAGATACTTGGGTGTTCTAGTCTTGCATTTTAAATGCATTTCTTGATCAGTTTACATAATAAACAGCATAGGGAATTTTTTTGGGTCCGATCAAACACTGTGGCACGGTCCAATACAAAAGTGTTCCGTTGCGGTGCCCGAAAGGTGAACTAGCGACACTACGTAATAATGATGTTTATTTTGCAAATAGATTATAAATCACACTTTCACACGTAATTTTTCTTCGTAAATGTAAACTAGACCAGTAAATAAACCAACCAATAAACCGTTCTTCGTGACGATAATTAGCAATGTGGCTAGAATTCACATAACCCATGACCTCTTGCATATAGGCTGATAGTATACCTGATCCAGCTGGTCTATCGAAGTGTGGCTGGTGGGGCTTTTGATGGTATCGAACACTGAAGAGTCGCTGTCGTGGTCTGACTGCTGATGAGGGGTTTCTGGACTATCTGGTATCTCGCCCACCGCTGGAAAATGTTACAAAAAAGGTTATTAAAAATTGTTAGTTTATTGCCAAGCCTAAACGCTGATCTTACATAGTTAGCCAAAATAACAAATTAATTGAATGTACTATTCTCGTAATATTGTTAATTGTAACAGCACATTCAATGAATTCGTTATTATGGAATGGACCACTACTAATCTATTTAATGTCACCTTTAAACTTTCCCTGGACTTTTTTAACATAATGAAACCAAAATCGACCACACTTTTAGCGGGCTTACCAAACAGCAATTGATTTTTGTACATAAAAAGATAATTTAGTTGTTACCGTGTGGATGTATGTTCCTCCGCTGCGCTCTAGGCGAGGGTGGATGCAAAGCCGGAGCCCGGCCGGCGCCCGGGGCTCTGCACACGGCCGACTGTACCACTTCACACACTCGCCGGAAGCGACGGATGTTACCTGGGAACAACGGGGAATTTACATATTATAATAGTCAATCTCTTCCCAAATATTAAAAAAAATAAAAAGTAGTGACCATTTGTTTTCAATGTCATAAGTATCTAATTCGTTCTCACCTTCGCTGAGCACATAAAGCAGGCACGTTCGCGCGCCGCTTTCGCCCTAGGTAGGCTCTACTTCATTCTGAGCTCCCGCAGTATCACTCAGGTGCAAGCTGTGTATTTTCACCGCGGTCATCCGTCCTATCATGACCTACGCCTGCGTTGTTTTCGCACACGCAAAGCCCTACCTCCTCCACAAGATGCAGACCCTCCAAAACCGATTCCTCCGTAGAGTCACGGGAGCCCCCTTTTATGTTCGAAATGAGCTTCTTCACGTAGACCTCAAGATGCCCACCATCCAGCAGTTCATGAAACGCGTCTCCAAGCGTTTCTTTGATACTGCAATTCAACATAGGAATCCCCTTATCGTATCGGCCGCCCAATACGAACCCTCGCGTTTCTCTAAGATTCGCCGACCAAGGCATACCCTAGTCACTCCCGATGACGCAATCACCCTGCTCCAAGAGAGCCGTAGGGAAACAAGTACAGTGACACACAAACACATAAACCGACCGTCCTTCCGTCCTCGCCGCCGAGGCCCGCCGCGACGTCCCCGTTTTGATAACTATCTAAAAGTTCAGTCTATATTTGGAGTTATTTTCAACTGTCAAACTCACCTGATAGTAGCGTGAAGGTGATCGCATATAAATACTCCTTGCCATTCTCTCCCGGCGCTTTCGTTATTGTAGAAATATCAACCTAAAAAAAAATGTTTATAGTTAAAAAGAAGGCCTTAAAAATCTGCTTTGCCTTTTTCCAACTACACATAAATTCTTTTCTGTGCCTGTGTCCCATCATTTTGACATAGGTTATTGTATACATTTTTCATTAAGAACCTTAGTTTGTTTATATGCCTAATTTAAATTGGATTAATCTCTAGAGCCCCAGCGGCACAAAAACGTGCCAGTAAACATGTATTAGTTGAGCCCCGCTGGCACAAATTTGTGCCACCAAACTCCGACCGATTTAAAACTGTATTTGTAGCAAAGATAAGTCTTAAAATCGTTTGTGACCGGGGTCAGATTACGCTTACGATAAGAGCCCGCCCGCGGTGTTTGACGGATGGTTGACGTAATAATGGCAGTCCTTGAGAGGTTAAGGAAGGACTATTCAATTTATATTTAACTTCTATATTTTAATAGTATTTTATTTGACATTGAAACATTGAATTTCGACCGACCGATCGACTACGCTACACTATATATAACACACTAATCAAACCCCACCTAGACTATTTAATACA
Source organism: Tholera decimalis (assembly GCA_943138885.2). Lineage (NCBI taxonomy): Eukaryota > Metazoa > Arthropoda > Insecta > Lepidoptera > Noctuidae > Tholera > Tholera decimalis. The sequence continues at coordinate 11,612,012 of OW964576.2, forward strand.
AGTATGGGGACAAGCTGCTATTACACATCTACATGACCTACAAGTAACACAAAATAAATCAATCAAAACTCTGTTCAATTACAATTACTTAACACCTACGAAAGAACTCTACGTTAAAACTAAACTATTTAACCTACAAAAACTATACACATATCACACATGCATATTAATAATGAAAATTAAAACTAACAAAATACACTCACAAATCACATTCAAACGCAAAACATACCACTACTACGCTAGGAATAGTGATAGTATAGAACTACCGTCGATTAGAAAACTGTATGGAAGAAAAACAATTCAGTTTGAGGGAGCGCAGCGTTATAATAAGTTACCAAAAGAAATAAGGGACTCCACATCAATAAATATATTTAAAAATAGGTTAAAATTGTATTTGGTCAACCAGCAGCAATAGACTACTTACAAAATGTACTCGATAGATCGAACGACAATGTTTATATTTAAGATTTTTTTTAATGTTAAGTTTCTCATATTTAAGTGAACTTGTATGTTCTTTTGAGAAATAAATTTCTTTAAACCGAATTTTGACATAGTTGATAGTATTTTTTTTTCATTAACTATCTTCCCATTTTAATTAAAGCTCGTAAAGTCCTTCCAAAGGTTGTCTGGAAGATATCGCTCTCAGCGATAAGACCGCCATTGTAACCAATTTTTTTTTTACAATATTGTTATTTAAGTGTGATTCAATTATTGGTGTACAATAATGTATAATTATTATATCTATCTTACATGTTTACATGCCTTATTTAAGGTAGATTGTACAAGTATCTCACATTTAAATAAGACCCAATAATTTACTTAATCTACAATCTATGCAAATAAATTTATTTCTATTCAGCAATGAGAAATATAAGGAAGGCTATAATTTAGCTTATTACAGTGCGATTCAAATAAGAATAGGATCGACTAAGCGCCTTACCGTGACGTCTTAGCTGTCAAATCGAACCATTTACGAATATTGACAACAATTAAGAGAGACATATCGTATGGTGAAAAAAAAAAACTTATTTTGACTTTAAATATTTTATTTAATAAAGTAAAATAAACTGTTATTAATTTGTAAATGTTTGCTTTGCAAACCGTATTTTTCAAGTGTCATTTGACGGATAGAGGTCATTGACATTCCTATTCCTATTATACTTTATATATTATTATTTATATGTGAAAATTAGCTAGTATTCTCACCTGGAATCTGACGTGTCTCTGGAACATTGCGGGCGCGTTTGATCCTCGCTTGTACTCGACTCGAAACGACATCGGACTTAGCACGCTATGGGATAATTCTGCTATCTGCAAATTTAAGATAACGGTTAACACTGTTCAATACATGACGTGTAAAAGTGTTATTTATAACCAATTTACAAAATAAATATTTCATTTCATTTCATTTCAATAGGTATAAAGTCAGCAAAGATGTTGAATTACGGGTTGCTAATGAGGGCAACCTTAATTAATATTCAAGTTATCGTATTTTACTGTCAATTTTATTAAGAATTTAGTAATAAAAACCTTTAGTATTTTTACTGAATTCTTAATAAAATTGTGACTTGAATTTTGCGATTTGTTCTGTGTAGTTCAGTAGTGCATGAGTTATAATTAAGGTGATGTTCTAAAAAAAATCTAATATGATTATAGGTTAGTCAGAATGGAGTGAATCAATTAAATGTTTATTTGTATCCGAAGCATGAAACCAAATATATTTTCTGCCAACTAATTTTCTGATAAAACTTTTTAAAATTGTTCTTTGAATTTTTGTGCCCCTCGTTAAATACACTAATAAATTAAATCTAATAATTCAATAGTAATTATTGGCCTTCAATATCGTTTTAATTAGGAAATCAAATGTTACCTTAACAACCTTGTATAAAAATATTAAAAGAAGAAAATCTGATGTAATCTTATAGTACTATAATTATATTACTATAAATACGAATGTTTGTGAGGATGGATGTATAGATGTATGGATGTTTGTTACTCTTTCATGCAAAAACTACTTAACGGATATAAATGAAATTTGGTAAGTAGATGTTTGACATCCTGCAATAATACATCGGCTACTTTTTATCCCGGAATTCCCACGGGATCCGGATTTACTCGGGAAACCCCTCCCACGCGAACGAAGTCGCGGACAGAAGTTAGTAAATAAATAATTCTTATACTATACCTGCTCGGAAAGTGCCTTATTACTTTTTAAAAAGTTTGACAGAAAGGACATCATTACAGTAGCACAAATGCGCGTAAAAGTGTATGAGAATTCATTACTAACGCGCTGTTTTTTTTTTTTAATTTAGATCACATCAGTAGCTAACTTAAAAGTACTTATAATGGCAAAAGACAAAAGACAGATTTTTATTATTATTATTCTCTATTATTTTCCTCGTAGGTATAGTATAAAGCACTATGTATCACTCGGAAGTGCGATTCCCAACTCGTGTGTATTAAGTACTCAAAGTACACCCTCGTTGGTAATCGGTCACTTTCACCCCTCGATGATCAAAGTACTATTTCGCACGCGGAGGCGACTGCATCCCATTCCCTCTCGCTCCGCACCATGGTCTTTTTTTTTTTTTTTAACGGGGGGCAATCCTCATGGACTACCTCCGCCTGGGGAATGGCGGAGGGGCGTGCCGGATTCTTACCGGCTAAAACCACCCCGGTGTCTTCTCACACGTGCGCGGGGGGCCGCGGGAAACCTAATTCTTCCGCAGCTCCGCACCATGGTCTGACCCAAGGTCGGGTGCGAGAGGTCACCGCCGCTGATCGTCTCAACGAGGACACGGCGGTGCTCTGACCAAGCAGGACACATCTCCACCGTATGCTCCACCGTGTCCCCTAACTTCCCTAACTTATCATCTGCTTAACCTTCTTCCAACTAAGTATGTTGGGTTTAGCTTTCAATCTAACCGGATGCAAAATTAGTACCAATACTAATATCGGTTAAACAGTTCTGATTTCTCGTACAAACTCGAATCCATATTTCAACTTTCAACAGAATTTTGAAAAAGAATGTCTATGTTTGACCCTGGGTCTTCAACTATTTTCATTACAAATTTCATCTAATTCGGTGCTGTGGTTTAGGCGTGAAAGCGTAACAGACAGACGGACAGACAGCCAGACTTGCGCATTTATAATATTAGTATGGATGTTGATTTTACAATAACGACACCCGTCTTAACGACCTTGGTTAATAGAAAATAGACCTTTAAAATTACTTACACTCAAAAAAGCATGTATTAAGTCAGCCTTGACGGTCGCCAGAGGTTTCCCTTTCACTAACGCTGTGAAGGTTTCTTCCTTATCAGCCGAGAGGAGGAGGGAACCGAACCACGACCTCTTCGTTAGCTCCGGAGACGATTCAGGCGTTAAGTGGACCTCTTCTGATGATGCTGTGGACAGTAAATGGATATAGGATGAATGATATGTCACCGAAAAATTGCAAAAACGTTAGATTATAAACTATCTCGCGGGATTGTGATCCGCAACATACTGGTTGCAATTTAACGCGTTGTTTTTCGATGGGTCTGATTCCTCTGGCAGTCATTTGTACATCTTTGACAGTCGTTACGAGACAAAAGCCAGTAAATCTGTCACCAGTCATGCCATGGGATATCGAGTTAGTGGGTTGGTTGGTTGCCTTAAACCGACCCCGGTACAGATGTTGTATCCACTGGCAGGAATAGCGCCACCGGAAGTTCGCAGAGCGGTTGCAAGTTCTAATGAAAGGGCCAAAATGGTTAGAGACTCCCGACACCCAATGCATGGGTACACTTTAGTGCCACAAATGCTGAAAAGTCGAAGAAGTTTCCTGAAGTGTGTCACTGGCGAGCAGCCTAAGGAGCGCCTAAAGCTGTTTCTGGAAAGTACATCCCTTCCAAGCCCATTTGTCCCACCAGCTGAGCATCTCCCACCTGGACACGAACTGTCATGGCTGACCTGGAAGTCTTTAAACAGACTCCGCACCCAGGTTGGTCGCAGCAAAGAAAATCTGTTCAGGTGGAAATTTATCGATGCCTCTGCCTTGGGGTGTATATGTGATTCTGTTCCACAAACCATAGCACTTAATTTCCTGTCCTGCGTGTCCTAGAACTGCTCACTGCAGGACTTGATGGAAGCTACCGAAGATGCCAAACTTGTTGCCCAGTTCTGGGCTGACTCCATCTAGCTATTTGCCATCGACACGCTAAGAAGAAGAAATGGGTTGTGGAGGTCAGATGTGAATGTAAAACACTAGTCAGCTGCATCCAGAATGGAAGCCAACTCTCACATAGTTAGCACATGATAATGAACAATTTAACAAAAAAATATACGAAGTGTTAGTTTAAACGAGGGACATATTCAAACCTACAATAGTACATGCTTACATGATACTAATAAAAATATGAACAAAAAAAAAACACTAATAAATAACAGACAGAACCATACCAAAAGTCCCCGGGGAGACTCCCGCGGGTCGGAGTTTACACGCGAGCTTCCTTTTTTTGGCAGGATCGGGGCGTTTTGCCACGTGATTACTTTAGGTACTGTTTATAAGTTCATTCACCTCTTGCGCCTCAGTGTACATGATAAATGTATTATATTGGACAATTACGCCAAAAATGTAAGTTATAGGTTTTTCAAATATTTGGGACGAGAATCGAATACTGAATACCCTCCCTCAATAAGTCCCTCGTTTAACCTAACACACTTTATAGATAGAAAACTATACGAACACTAGTCAGTATCTATTCAATACTTACCTAGTTGCATATGTAAAGATTTTTTGAACAAATAGAAAGCAACACAGTATTTCCCACAAACCCTATCCATAACTTTTTGTTATTAAACTTATGTATATGTATTTGTATATATTTTATTTTATTAATTTTAAGTAAGCTAACAGCTTTTTTCCGGATGGGAAAATCATCGAATGACTTCTCCCGCTCTGATTGTAGCGGAAGAGAGTGTCAGACTTCTACTTACTAAAAAACCACCCTGTTTCTTCAGCTGCCCTTGCGTTCCTCCCTCCCTTGCGTTGCCACGTTAGCTCGTTAGAACATTCCTAACCCCGGCAGTAAGGAAACTTACAGCTAACACAATTGAGTAATCCAATGATTTCTCATATAATTGGACGTAGTTATGCAAAAAGGATCCAATCCACACTTTTACCGCCCATAAGACCGCCCATTGTAACACCCTTTGTAGTTTTTTAAGTCCTTATTTAATTCTGTTATGGTGTACAATAAAGAGTATATCTATCTATCTTTTCCGAAATTGATTTATTTATACTAAATGCATCTTCAGGGTGATATATTAAAGATATCAATATAACTCAATTTCGGAAAAAGTGGGGAATGGATCCTTTTTGCATAACTACGTCCAATTATGTACATATTGCTCATATTAGATTGCATATAATTATTATAGTATTGGTAGACCGATTTGTCTGCTCATAAACGTCCACCCGCAATTACTTCAGTTCATCCGTGATCATGACGCTTGCAACTGTGCCGAAATATCGGAAACTCAAAACAATAAATACACAAGGTCAATATCCCGTTTAAAGTTCTAATGATACAGTTACTGACCATAACCACGTTAGCTTAACAACTCAATTTGCTTGTTAGGCTAACTAAGTCTGGGGTGGGCTCGCGGCAATAATGTAATGGGTAGGGTTCGAACCCGCGACGTCTCGATCACAAGTCCGACACCTTAGCGATTAAGCCATTGACGCTGGCTAAGACCAGAAATTCATATTTCATGTAATTAATCTATGTCAATAAACATGACTTTATTATGCGATTCAAATTAGAATAGGAACGTCAATGACTTCTATCTGTCAAATGTCACTTGAAAATTGACAGCTATGATGTCACAATAAGTCAATCCTATCCTTAGTTGAAACGCACTATACTTAACTTTACCCTTTGTAGTTGATAATTACTTGTTAATTTAATTCTGTTATGGTATACAGTAAAGAGTCGATCCTATTCTAATTTGAAACAGATATCATAGGTTTGTATGTATTTTTTATTTATATTTAAGCTGTGTATTTCTATAAGTGACAAATTCACCATGACAAACGATGTATAAGTTGGGTATGTAAGTTGTTATAAGTCGTTGGAATAACTTATACAACGTGTAACAGAATAAACGTAATTCCTGAAAGTAGTTGGTACAGAATCGGCTACTGAATCGATTTCTGTCATAAAAATAGGTTTTAAATTTTGACGTAATAATCTTTCATTTAACTTTAAATGGAAAAACAGTATCATGACAAATTAATACAATCCTTAATTGAAGAAAATGCGCTAGTGTGCGAGTCGGCCGCTAATATTGCATGAGTGTGTGCGTCTGCGTAAGGATATTGTATGACGCACATACGTTTTGCGTTTAGTAAGGATAGCTATTTTATAAAAAATGTCTAGGTTTGGTTTTAATTTATTTAGTTACGGATGTTGTTTTAGACTTATAATTTAACTAGTACTCACGCGGGGTTTCGCTCCCGTGGATTCTATCACGGTAAAAACATAACTCTCCTTTTTTGAAGTCCCGTAAAATGTAGCCTATAACCTTCCTCAAGCTTCAAGCTACTTCCATACCAAATTGCATCCAAATCCACCCAGAATTCTCGAAGATTAGCGCGTTCAAGCAAACAAACAAATAAACAAACTTTTGCGCTTTATAATATTAGTATAGATATTCTAATTGGGGTGTCTGAGGTATTGCGCTTAATCTGTCACACCTTGTATAATGAAAAAATAAAAAATCTGTTATGGTAATAAATGAAGGTTAATTTTATGGTAATAAATAAATAAATAAAGAATATATCTGTGTACTTACTCTGCATTTTCCTCCTGTGGAATCGCGGCGAGCCGAGGAAGGAGTTCTTGATAGTAGCGAGCCGCACGCGCCACGGGGCCGCCGCGCCCCCCGCGCCCCCCACGCACAGGGGGGCCCCTCCCGCGCCCGGGGCCACGCCTGGGACACAACACATCATAACACATCACATCACATCATACAAAAAGCGAAGCAGATGATGATAGAAAACTGATACATAATTGTGTACAGACGCCAGCACATGAAGCTACCCGAAACTGTCAAATTCTCCCAATCAACCTTGAACCTAATTTCTTTAACAACAAAGTTGAAAATCTATTGAAGAAATTTGACAGATTCTTGTAGCTTCAAACTGTCAAATTTTCCCAATCAACCTTGAACCTAATTTCTTTAACAACAAAGTTGAAAATATATTAAAGAAATTTGACAGATTGTTGTAGCTTGATGTGCTGGCGTCTGTACATGTGGAACTATATTCTTATAAACGAACCACTCATTTAAAATTATTGTAACCTATTTAATATACTTAGTCTTTAAAGAATTAACCATAAATAGCCTGGTGACTTTTTCTGTGTGGGAAAATCATGTTAAGACTCCTCCAGTTGTGGGTGGATAATATACAACGTGTAACGGAAACCCCGTATCTATCCAAAAGGACTGAAGACAACATCTGGTATGGAGTCTCTATGCAAACTTTCAGCTCAAAATAAGTGACTCACAGAATTGATACCAAATTATTGGTCTCATATGTTTCTAGAATACCAGTAATAACAAACGTGTCACAGCATTATGAGGGTCATCACTTTCCACGTCACTTGCCAATAAAACGATAATTCTCTTCGTTCTTCTTAATTTGAAAAATTCGGCCTCTGGTACCAATGTATTGAAATTTCTAATATGCTCCACACATGTAGACATAGGATTAGAAAACCCTTGCCATATCGTTTGTTATCATCCAAAGAATCCGTGCACTCGGTATGTATATACCCTTTAAATTACACGTTGTATATTAGTTAGAGATTTCCACAAGCCTGGCAGGCATACGACGCTAGCTCTAACTCACACAAACTTTTATTGGAAACTGTGTGTGGAATGTTTTCCGCGGGTTACTTTTAAGTTCTGTCCATCCAAAGGTTGTCTGTAAGAGATTGCCCTGTGCGATAAGACCGCCCATTGTACACTAGTTTTACTTTTATATCCATAAAAATATTGTAAGGTGTACAATAAAGTTTACAATAATAATAAATACCGACCTCGTAAAAAAATTAGATTAAAATTCTATGTGATACAAGATTAATCTTACATGAAATCTTATGATTATACAGTGCCCTATAAACTCTTTATTAAAGTGAAAGTCCCATTAAAACTGGTTCAGCCATTCCACAGATTAGTCCGTGTTTTAGTATGGCTTCAATAACTATAAGAACTTGAGAAAACAGTTATTTTGAAATCACATATATTTTATTTCCATTTATATAAATAAACCATACGCAGACACTTTTGAATTGGTAGTAGAGTATGTGTAGGTAGATGTATCCTACAATCCAGAAATATTTAAGAATCCCATTAAATCTGGATAACAAGAGTTCTGAACGATAATCTCACTTCTGCTTAGTTTGAAATATTATTCTATTTTTTAGTATTAATTAATATTAACAATCCCGCCATATATATACTAAACCTAACTATGTACATAAAAAAATAAAATAAAATAAAAAAGAAACAGGCTTAGGCGTCAAAGTACTCCTCCTCATCGCTGTCGTCCGGAAATGTACCCAGAAGACTGGCAGCATTGCCACGTTGTTTTGTTGTTTTCTATTTTTGCAAAAGCTGCACAATTAAAACTTAAACTCAAAGCTCTTATTTCAAACCAGCTGTGTTCGTGATTTTAGATCCCGTGGGAATTCTGGGATAAAATTTATCCGACATGTGTGGCCCCATAAACTGTTTTTTTCAGTAGCAGTCCCATTAAAATCAGTTTAGCCATTCCACAAATTAGCCCAGATAAACAGACAGACAGAAAAAATAAATAAAGAGTATGTTTGTGTTTTAGTATCGCGTTAACTACAAGCACTTACGAAAACACAGTTATTTTGAAATCACAGACAGACACTTAGAATGGTTGATGTGTCATACATACATACATCTCGACGATTCATTTTTAGGGTTCCGTAGTCAACAAGGAACCCTTATAGTTTCGCCATGTCCGTCTGTCTGTCCGTCTGTCCGCGGTTTAGCTCAAAAACTATTGGTACTAGAAAGTTGTACTGGGTTTGACGCATTTGGTGCACTTCTCAACTTGTACACCATGCTCAAATGGTGAACTTAGCATTTGGTGCGCTTCTCATATGGTACACTTTGCAACTGGTGCACTTCTCAATTGGTGCACTTCGCAAAAGGAGCACCTTTTAAGATGAGTGGAGATTTGGAAAAATTGTCTAAAAATGAAAGAATCTTTGGTTTTGCGTAGGTAATTTTCTTAAAAATACAATCAACAAAATGATTTTACTTAAACTATAATCATTATAACATTTTATTTTTTCAAAATTAAAAAAGTCACTCGGAAATAATAAATATATAATTATGTAAGAAAAAATTAGATTTACAGCAAAAAGTTATCATAATAAAAACATCAGAATAAAAACATAAAACTGTCAAGACTACGGCAGCTAGAATATTGATAGGTTGACATTATTAGTATATATTTCTTGATTGTATATTCAATATGTGGTTTAGTGTTCATGATGGATGAAGAGGACGTTCGATTTGATACAAATCAAAGGGGGAATATTACTCTTATATGTGGTGAACACATACACAATAAAAAGAAGACCAATAAAAGGACTACTTTGTGGACATGTGTAAACAGGAAACATTGCAATGGTTCAGTTACCTATGATGAAACAAGGAAAATTGTTATAAGACAATCTGCACATACTTGTGACGGGCAAGACAATATTACAAATAAAATACGTAATCATATATCGTTTTTAAAAAAGGCAGTATGCAATGATTTTAGGCCTGTCCAAAAAATATTTGAGGAGAATGATATAAAGTTACACAGAATTGTTGAAAAAAAAAAAAAAATTTTATACTACCATCATTTCATTCCGTCAAAGACACATTGTACAGGGCACGCAAAAAATATCTAAACACTTGCCTATTACACCATAGTTCTCCTGCAGATGTACATATACCTAACGCTTTAGGTAAGAATTTTTTTGTGTGTGAGGATGGTGAAGAGGAAAAAATTATCATATTTGCCACTCGCATAGCAAGAAGACTAATGAAAGCGCCTGGACCGTATTACGCAGATGGTACTTTTCAATCAGCTCCACGTCCATTTTATCAGGTATTCACTATACATCTAGATGTGAACTCAAACGAACAGGTTACTGGCATAATAACTACAATTTATGCTTTACTACCTAACAAAACACAACAAACATACACACGGCTCTTTTCAATATTGAAGGAAAAACTCGGTATAAATATTAAAAAACTTAAATCTGATTATGAAACAGCGCAGTTGAATGCAGTTAAATCAGTTTTTCCGGCTGTAGAATTGAGCGGATGCTACCGTCATTTTAACGCCGCTATATGGAAAAAAGCTAAAACAATCAAATTGCTGAGCACAACAGCTGGGCGGAATACCGCCAGGTTGTGCTCCATTATACCACTAGTACCAGAGACCCATATTCCCGCCGCATGGACCTACATTTTAAGTGTTGCTCCAAACAATCAACAAATGACGAAATTCCAAGAATATTTTGAAAAAACGTGGTTTCCGAAAATACCACCGTCAATTCTGAGCTGCGCAAACCAGCGACACAGAACTACTAATGCCTTGGAAGGATGGCATCGCCGTTTAAATGCTCGAATACCTAAACATCCCAGCTTGTACATGTTTGTACACAAATTAAAAATAGAAAGCAAGTATTGGGACAAATGTGCGCTTAACATTTTATTTCACAATGTCAGAAAAAACCGTAAACAGTGTGATGTGATGTTTGACCGAAAATATAAGAAACTATTACGTAAATTGGAAGACGGAAATCTAGCGGTGGAACATTTCATGAAAAAGATCACGTTTCTCCAATTATTTAAGTAAATTCATTTATAGCTATTTACTTAATTAATAGTAACAATTACTAAGTTAGAAACAAAGGTTTATCTATATTATTTATAACCTATTTTTGAGAAACAGGTTATGATTTAATTTAAAGCTTTTATTGAATTTTTATTTTTGAAAAATTAAAAATGTTATAGTGGTTATGTAGAGTTTAATTAAAATTATTTTGTTGATTGTATTTTTAAGAAAATTACCTACGCAAAACCAAAGATTCTTTCATTTGTAGACAATTTTTCCAAATCTCCACTCATCTTAAAAAGTGCTCCTTTTGCGAAGTGCACCAATTGAGAAGTGCACCAGTTGCGAAGTGTACCATATGAGAAGTGCACCAAATGCTAAGTTCACCATTTGAGCATGGTGTACAAGTTGAGATGTGCACCAAATGCGTCAAACCCGTTGTACTTTGGCATGAGTATACACGTTAATGACGCCGAAAAAGTAGTAAAATAAAATTTTGAAAAAAGCAATTATTTAGGGTACCTCCCATACATGTAAAGTGGGATGATAATTTTTTTTTTTCGTTCTTCCCATATTGTGGGATATCGTTGAATAGGTCTTTCAAAAATATTAGGGGTTTGGTAAGACCGTTTCTTGATTAAGTAAACCGTTCGTGACTTATCAAGCATTAAAGTACCAATTTTCGTTAGAGTCAAGTGTCCTCCCCCTCTATCAACTAAACGGTCATAGTTAGAAATTCAAATGTCACGGCAGTAGTACCTATATATAACGAAATTTAAAGGAAAACTATCACACACAAGTGGGCTTTACAAGTTTATGAGTAATAGTCGGCCAATTGTATTTGACTCGAAAATTTCGAACAACTCTATAGAAATGTCGATAGATGGCGGTAAGCGCCAGTTGTATCGTGCTAGCTTCTTGTGACGATTGAGTAGTGTAGCTCTGTGTCCGTATTTAAATTCAAAACACCGGCTATAACAAGTTTTATACAAATCTCTTTGCAAAATTGTCGGATCAGGTGAGGATTTGTATAGGAAGTCAAATTAGTTAGGTAGTCATGTTTGGCTTTTAGTTAGAGCATGGTACGAAACGATCAGTCAGCGAATACGACACGCACTTGGCTGTTATAAAAACTACGGAACCCTACACTGCGCGTGTCTCGACACGCACTTGACCGGTTTTTATTTATATGTATAGATGAATATTTTATACTCACTTGTAATAGTACCTAGATTGGGGAAGAGTGAAGGTTGCGCAGGCGATTGGCTACCGCTCGTTGCACCTGGTAGAGATGACCTTTCTCTCACTGTAACACAAACAATTATTTTATATTAGGTAAATACTTAATATATTATAATAGGTGACTTTGTCCAATTATTTTGTATGAAAACAAAAATATAATTCTTATGCCAGTTGATTCTTTGATATGGTCCCATTCATACCTAGACTCCTGAGTTTATGTAATTAAACTTTATATACATAGTGGTACATGGGTGGACTTAATTTATTTTAATTTTATTTATTTATTCCATTCGGACAACATAAATCCATGATGTTAGTAAATATACACGCTTAAAACTAATGTTACTATGAAAAATCAATGACAAGTTCAAATAATAATAATAATATAACGAAATAATTAATAAGTCGAGTACATCTTGCAACAAGGCATTCTCTACCTCTTGTTGCATTAAGTCCGCACATGTCAACCTTTGGGTAAAAAATTATGTATACAATTTATGATGGATTGTTATCAAATTTTAAGCAGATAAACTTGTCCTTGATGGTAGGAAGAATGATTGTTATAGACAATTATATAAATAAAGAATTTTTATTGAATCAATAACAAATAGATTGTAACAGTGCACTGACGATACCATGCAGTAATGTAAAATCATGTTTTATTTGTTCTTTCTACAGGGTTAATTGTAAAACACCGAAAACCTCTCAGGACTATGTCATAGAAATGACTTTTAAAAATTCGTCATAATTTAGTTCAATAGCGATAGTATAAATCGCTTTCTTTTGCTTCGCATAGACTTTCATAACATTTAGGGCGTTCAATTTAAATATTTTTATTTTTGTATTAAATCTGGTGACCTAAAAATATGACGAATTTTTAAAAGTCATAGAACAAAAGTTGTTTATTATGATGTTAGTAACATAGTCCTGAGAGGTTTTCGGTTATTTACAATTAACCCTGTATAAGTAACAGAGTGGTCATCACTGATAATAGAGTAGGTAAAGGTCCGTCCATCATCATTTTTCAGTCTAACTAAATGCAGCTGAGGACTAGTGTTTTACATGGAGCAACTGCCTATCTGACCTCCACAACCCAGTAACTGGGTAATACGATACCTCTAGGCTAGACCAGTGTTAAGCCTGCAATACATGTTGGCCGAGCGTTGTCGAGTGAAGGCCAATACCAACATGTAGACGGTATATTTGCCTTGTCTTGCTATCGCTCGGTGTCACTTGCCTAGTTGGCCGAGTGAAGGCCAGCGCCAACGTGTATAGAGCTCATTTGGTCTTCGTTCGCCGTTGCTCGTGATCACTTGCCTCTCTTCGGATCGGTGTCGGTTTTTGGTCACAAATCAAAGGCGCTCGGCCAGCGTGTAGGCAGCTCTACAGACCCTCTTCTACATTGGTCGTCTGCATTGGCGTTCGACGAACTTGTCGAACGTGTGGACATTATTTCTTGCCCTGTACCTATTTGCCAACGCTCGGCTAACATGTATTCAACATGGGTTACCACACCACCAACTTCAAAACTCCGAGTTGCTACTGAGAAATTCCTTACAGAAAAACCCAATAATACTTTTTGCCCAACCTGGGAATTGAACCCGAGACCTCGTGCTTAGCAGCCGCGCTTGCTACCAGTCGACCAACGAGTCAGCTGATAATAAAGTATGTAGTAAGTGAGACAATAATGCCTTGATCACACGTACCGAGCAAACGGGCGAGACAGTAAAATGTTCCCGGCCAAGACAGTGATGTAAGCGAGTAGCTGTTCACACATCATTTGAAATTAGTACAGTCAGTTCAGTTCGAACTGACAACAATCATGTCGGCCGAGTGGAAAAACGGAGACATTGCACGTTCAGAGCTGCCGAGTGAGCGAGAGAGACAGTGCGGGGAAGCGGGAGGGTGGACACTCGGCCTAGTATGTAGAACGGGAGCCGAGCTACTGTCTCGCCGCTTCGTTCGGCCGAGCACTCGGCGCCTTATTTATACCTACCGAGTACTCGGCTGAGAGCACTGTCTCGCCCGTTTGCTCGGTACGTGTGATCAAGGCCTAAGAGTTGTATATTTTTGACACCCCCTGGGGATCTCTGAGAAAATCTCGGAATAAAAAGTAAATTCAAGCAAGTGCACAATGGAATGATGGTGAAATTAAGTTTCTGTTTTTAACAGTTCGTTTGCTCTACCGTGCACATACCTCGATGCGATTGCGAAGGGCTGTGTGGTCGAACTGCCACCGAAGAACCCATTATTGGTGATTCATTTATTATTATCACCGCCTCCCCAGGTTCGCCACCTGATAATGATGGTTATTATTTAAAACTAGCTAGTAACCGCGACTTCGATCGCGTGTAAATCCCGAACCTATGGGATTTTCGAAATAAATAGTCCCCTTTAGGTTGCTTTATCTTTCAGTGAGAGAACGTTATCTTTCAATGAAAGATTCATCATCATCATCCACAGCCTGACTTCACCCACTGCTGAGTATAGGCCTCCCTTCACTAGTGCCAAGCTCCACGTTCTGTACCAGTCTCATCCAGGGTATACCCACGATGGCAACAATGTCGTCTGCCCATCTCGCTGGCGGACGACCAACGCTCGTCTTACCAGTCCTTAGACGCCAGAGATTAACAGAAATACATTAAACAAAAATGTCTGTTTATGTTTTAGAATCTTTTATGGTTTTTTGTTAAGATTTATCTTTGTCATAACAACCACAAATCAGGTCCTCAAGATATAGGCATAGCCTAGTTTGGAGACCACAAAAATTAAAAAAATATCTAACACTGGTTTCAATAAATGCTATTCTGTTTCTTTCAATAACTTAAAATCTAAGATAAACACTTTAATTTTAATTATATTTATATTAGTATAAACCATAGATAACTGTATTTTATACTCATTTTAAAGTAGCCAGAATCGTGCCGTAAGCCAAGAGAAATGCAATCAAACCTAGATATAATTTTATACTCATAATTTAAAAAGTCATAGAAGTCGGTACTACATAGTAAAACAAACTTACTTATATTTAGACTTATTGTAGGTCCCGTAGAATTCGCTCTCTGGTGATGATGCTCCCGCACCGATGGAGACGCTGAAATTAAATAATAATAATCTTTATTGTGCCATTTGTAATGAAATGTCTACTCAATAGCTTATACAAATTGGAAGAGCATACTGGAGTATACTGGAAGAGCAGAACTTCCTAAAACAAAGTATACTTCTTACTTAAATGGAAATTTCCTGAAGACCAAATGTAAACTTATTTTTTAAGTTATTGAAATAAACATTTATTAATTATTCCGGTTGAGCCCGCTGTGTTGTTGGTCCAGAAATTTAATTCAACATTGTAGTCCAGTAAGCTTCCTTGATAGGTCCGACGGCATCCCGCATAACTAAGAGCTATCTGACCTATCAAAGATGCCTACATTATAGCGGTACCATAGGAATCCCAATCAGTCATTAAAAAACTCTTAACAAATTTAGCATTTTGAAAATTAAACATGTGAGCCGGATGGGTCATTTAACCTTTTACAAATTTAACCTTGTACGAGTATCCTGCCTGAGAGCTTCTTTGATAGGTCCACGGCATCACTAAGTAGACATGGGTAGTTCACGAACGAATAAACTTATCATTCATTCAGTTGTCTTTCAAATGTGTCTCTCCTTCAGTACTTCAGTATTTCTTTTGATCATTTCTAAATAAACTTATCATTCATTCAGTTTTCTTTCAAATGTGTCTCTGCTTCATTTAGTTAGTATTTCTTTTGATCATTTCTAAAGTTTTTTTTCGTTTCGTTCGGTTCGGCAAATACCTACTGAATGAAAGAAGGACACGATTAACAGCCAAAAAACTGACGCAATTGTTATTTGTAATGAGAAATTGCAAATAATCACCTATCAGTAAAAAGGTAGGATATACTGACCAAGGGCGGATCCACCGTTGTGGGCATGATGGGCATGCCCACAACCCTAAT
This sequence comes from Tholera decimalis, assembly GCA_943138885.2. Classification (NCBI taxonomy): domain Eukaryota; kingdom Metazoa; phylum Arthropoda; class Insecta; order Lepidoptera; family Noctuidae; genus Tholera; species Tholera decimalis. Next base: position 11,628,158 of record OW964576.2, read on the forward strand.
AGACTTGTGACGTCATACTTTCACGGTCTATTGACATTCATAGGCTGATGACAAGCCTTAAAAAACCGGCTATGCGCGTATCGGCTTACGCGCAGTGTAAGGTTCCGTAGTTTACTACGACGCCAAAGTGAGTCTATTAGCGAATTAAGTCTCGCCGGGTACTTCTCACTTGCTTGTCATAGTTACGACTCCTGAGACAACGTCAAGATAGGTATCTATTTGCTACTCTAGTGTACCTATATTGGCTTACTGGCTACTAGAAAAGTTCATTAAAAGTTCATTTGGGGGTCGGGTCTTACTTTCCTGCACCAGGACAGTCTGTAGGTTGTCGTTTCAGGCAATTGGGCTTTCTCGAGGTCTCTCTTTATCTGTGACCACTAGATCAATGGCGGGCGGCCCCCCTGCCACGTTTTTGTTCCGGGAGTTTTAGGGCAATATTTACAACGTGGTCCTCTTGGCGTCTTTTGATGTGACCATACCACCGTAAGCGATTCTCGTTAATTTTGTCAGTGATTGGTGCGACTAAAATCCCTCGTATATACTCTTTTCGTATTTTATCGTGTCTAGTCACACTTCCGGCCTACCTAAGCATCTTCATTTCGTTGGTATGAACTTTTTATTTATGTGTCTTTTTGACTGTCTAGCACTGGGTACCGTAGAGTAACGCCGGGCTCGTTGCCGGTATGTATACTTTCCCCTTGGTTTTATTGGGATACGGGAATCACAAAGCACGCTGGTTAGTGAGCATCACTTCAGCCATGCGGCGCTGACTCTGTGAGTGACGTCAGCGTCCACGTTTGCATCTCTCATTAACATAAAAACTAGACATTAAAATTGGTTTACTGTGGGTATGGGTATCGTATCAATGAGAATAGTCTCTGGAGTAGTATTTCCGCTGAAAGGATATTTTAGATACTCCGTTTTACTCTTGCTAACTCTCAGGCCGTACTTTTCCATCTGTATAGTGTATAGCATCCGTGGTTGACTTAGATGCTGTGAAGTCAAACTGGTTTGGGAACATTACACAGATTTTGTTGTGACGGTTGTTGATTCGTTCCCATATTTTGAGTGTGTAAGCGGTCCATTTTATATATCTATAGTTTTCACACTGCGCAGCATCACCCTTGTTTTTGTAGAACGGCATTAGATAGCTCGGGCGCCAAGATTCTAGAATACGATTTGTAATCATGACGATATTGCATAGCTTTGCTAACCAAGCTTCAGTTACTGGGTCTAGTCTTTTCCACCGATCTGCGGTGAATTCGTCTAGACCTATGCTTTGCGGCTTTTCATTTTACCTAATGTGTTTCTCACCTCGTCCTCATTTATAGTTGGTATTGGACCATGTGTGGGTGCACATGGCGGTGGATCTTCGTTTGGAAATTCTTCCTTCAATAGCTTACTATAGTATTCAACCGGGTCTACCTTTTATAGCAGAACTTTTTACGTCATAATATTATTTTGCATAACAATGGATAGCATAATCTTCATTTCGCAGAAAGTTTTTTGGCAAACACTCATTTATCATAAATTCGAAATACATAATTTTGTTAGTCAGAATCATCTTTAGGCATAAATTTCATGTCCATTATAATTGAAACGCAGAACCATCATATCGCAGAATAGTTGCAGTTAGAATCTTCTTATGGCATAGGTACATCTTTTTATATATTTAGCTTGGAGGCAGGCATGCAACATGCAGCATGCAAGCAAGGCATGAATTTTTTTGCCTTAAAAATATTCGATTAAAGAATATTATGCCAAGTGTGTTATGCCAAATAAATGTCGGAGTATCAAGATTCTGCCAAATAGAAGGAACCCTATTCAACCATCTCTCGTCAATTTACTTTTATGTTCATGGATGCTCTATGTTTGCGTTTTGCTAATTTCAGTACTTCGTCCGCATTTTGAGCACTCGTGATCTCTTGTGCATCTTTTAGCATCCTGCTTCGCCACTTTATATCGGTCCTTATCTTTCGCTAGCTTAGATCTTTCTATTCGCTAGGATAAACACAGGACATTTCTCTTTGATTCTGATATTTGGAGACTCCTAAGATCCCTGCCGCTTTTGTCCTGTACCAGGTTTCAAACTTAGACCAGATATCATTTGCGTTGTCATAACTTACTTCCAAATCGGTCTCCAGATAATTTTTTATCACGCTCATTAGTGTCTCCCCTGGACCATCCAGCTCTCTCCACTTAGTTTTTGGTGTTCTATCTACTATAATTTTTATAGGTTTTTGTCAGCTCGTACACAGACACGAGTATGCGATACTGTAATGTAAGATCATCACCAGGTATTACTTTACAGCCTTTAAACTTTTGTTTGACGGTCTTGTCGGACATGATAGTCTATCTTGACGCTCTACCCGCACATTTATAAGTGATTAAGTATTCTGGTTTCTTTTAAAATTCGTCTTTATTAGTGTAAGTGCGTCTTTCTGCAAACTCTAGTAGGTATTTCTTCTCGTTGTTTGTTTAACTTGCCTATCGCAAACTCACCATGCACATTATCTTCTGTGATATCCCTGGTATTCCCATGTGTCCATTCAGGTCCCACCCTATAATCTTGTAATCGTTTGCTGAAATGCTCTGGATGAGGTCGTCCATGTCTTCCCAGAATTGTGCCTTTTTTATTTCTGTGCATCCTCTTTGAGGTGTATAGGCTGATATGATGTTGGTTAGTTGTAGATCATCCAGAGCATGTTTAACGAAAATTAAACGGTCGCTTTTCCGTGTGATATTTGTGATGAGACTAATGCGAGACTTAAAGTTGTTTTCTAAGAGTATTGCCACCCCTTTTTTTATTGTCTGTGCCGTAGTAGATAACCTGGTTATATTCCATAGATCTTTCGACTTTGAGCTTTTCCATTTCGTTAGGACGAAAAATAATTATTGATTAAAATTGGACGAAATTGAAACTGTCTGACTTCCTCTAATTATTATTTCCATACCTAAGGCCAAAGTCCTAATGCGCGTAAAAAAGGAAATACTTAAACAAATTCAAAAGTCGTGACGAACAAGTTTGTACTCCGACTCGCACTCGACCGATTTTCGGGTGGTTGTGCCCACAACCTTTTTGGAGGGCTGGATCCGCCCCTGATACTGACAGTCATCAGTCTGTTTAATTTATGAAGGAAAATCAAGATAAGTTTGTAAAAAAGTGAACTAAGTGAAATGTATCATTCGTAACTTATCAATAATTTTATTGATAAGAGTGAATTATTGATAAGTTACGAATGATACATTTCACTTAGTTCACTTTTCTACAAACTTATCTTGATATGGTACGTATTTACGCGACCAGGTTTTTACACCAGGTATTTACTTCCAAGTACGTACACCAGGTACTGATCCGAAATACTTGCAAGACTTCAAAGTATTTTATACGGCTACTCGGACTCGCTCCGGTCGGGGCTTGACGCTCGCCCGACTATGCGATTATGCTCCTTATCTGTAAGAAACTACGGAACAATTTCGTATGCAAGTCTATTCTACTATATGGTTTGTCTTTTCAAGTATTTATATGTAAACGCGATTATGCTTCTTATTTATATAAACTCACGGGTCAATTTCCTATGCAAGTATTTTTTCTTCCAACAGGGCTTGGATTGAATAAAAGTAGAAACTTTCGTATTATGCAGGTATTTATTTGTAAACGTGATTGTGCTCCTTATTCATAGAAGCTCACGGTTCAATTTCCTATGCAGATAGAAAATACTTGAAAGTATTCCGAGCCCTGGTTTCTTATGATAGACTTACTTGAAAGCCCTGGTACTCGATTTAGCAAGTATGACCCATGCCTAGTGTGTAGTTTCCTCCCTGTAAGGCTTGTAAGCCATTATTGAGAATTCTGGGAGGACGGCGCGCAGTGTTGCCAACAAGACTTACATAAAACTTGCTAAACGGCTGTTAAAATTATGCCAAAATTATGCTAAAGGCAGTATAATTTAGCTAAAAATTATGCTAAAAATGTTCGATGTCAAATAAAACGTCATTGTAAATTCAAATATTATTTAATCAACATCAACAAATATATATATATGTTATGTTTTAATCGAGTTACAGTATGCTATCAAATAAAATATTAATATCTTGGTTGAACGACAACCATAACCGAACAATGTGAGCACACAAACATAGCTGCTGTCTGTGTATTCAGATTTTGTTTTACTTTGGGAAAATTATTTTTTTTTTACTTTTCACTGGTTCTATAGCTTTTTTATGCTTTGCTGATAAAATATGTAACTTTAAACAATAGATATTATCGTATAATTTTCGACAGGCTGTAACCAATCCTTGAAATGCAGCATTTGCTCCCACTCTGCTCGGTAATGCTAACTGTATTTAGGCGGCATATTAATTACCAATTAATTGATAATGCACGTAAAACTGACAACTGCACTGCATAAACTGTAAGATCTTTTATTTATAAAGTAAAGTAGTAATTTCACTTTTCTTACAAGAAAAAGGAAGACAATGAATAATGATTATCTATGGTATATTAAATTAAATTTCTATGGGAACCCCCAAATTACGGTAGAGAGCGTTTGATGTAAAGGCGGGCCCACACTGGTTGCCAATATAACGACAAAGGTAATGAATGCTTTGTCGTTATATTGGCAACCAGTGTTGCCACCTTATGTCTCATAAAATGTCGTACGCAAGATAGTAAAACGGTAGTTTGTGTCATGGTTTGACTTTTATTAAATAACTATATTTTATGCCAAAAAACATGCTATATGCTAAACAACAAATAAAAATGCTAAACAATATAAAAGTATGCTAAATCTAGCATAAATTATGCTAAATTGGCATCACTGACGGCGCGTACGCAGTCCTCACTACCAAAAATTACGCATCCGAGTTATCCACATTAGGGATAATCGCAGGGGTCAACCTAACCGCAGTGCAATGGAAAGGCCTCGCCCTGGGGGAACCGCCTTCTTGATCACGGTGTCCCCTATGCCAGGTAAGTATGAGTTCACTACGGTACCACGCGAGGGTCGTTCGACGGCGGACAATCTTAACACCGCGATTCAGAAACGTGACGTAATTGCACAGCGCCATCTACATTTTGGGGTTGGAACTAAATTGTGACCGGTTTGCAGTGTCAGGGTGGCTCATAACCGTCAATTCGTTTGTACCGTTTTATGTATTGTGCATTGAAGTAGGTTGTTATATTCGAGAGAAACATGATTGTCTAAGTTCAAGTACTATTCGGCACTATAAAATGTACTACTTCAAATTTTATGTCACGGTGCACGTTGATCACTCATCGTAAGGGTGAGAGAGACAGAAAGCGCGGCACATGCTGCATTAGTACGACATTTTTCAATGAACCGATGGACGAAACAAGACGCGACTCGAGATGTAATGATATATTTTATTCACTCTAATGCTAAATAAATGTACTACGGTGAGGCGTGAATTGAAACGTGTACGATATAAATTTAAAATTTTGAATCTGCATTCAGAATTTTAGTGCAAAAGTTTTGATAAATTATTGTCTTTAATTGTTTGTCATTGCGAAATAAGTTAATAAGTATTCTATCTAAGTGACAATTAATATTCATGTAAGTTTTTGTAATTATTCTGTTTAATGAATGACTTTCAATAACTATTTATTATGCTTGTTTAGATAGTTTGTGTTATAATTTTGGAGTGGTTTATTATTTTTATATTGGTTTGAGAGAAAAACAGAGTGTAATATTATGACAATACTAATTACACAATAACATCAAATATCATATTCGTACTGGTTACTTCAAATGTATCGCCGAGCTTCAGTACGCCTCGCCTCATTTGAAGTGTCACGTGGGACATTGTACCGGCTCAGAACAAAAAAGAGGCTACCCTTCCACTCTTTTTCAAGTCGTGTCCATCCCAACACTACTGGTTACTTCAAATGTGTCGCTGATCTTCAGTACGCCTCGCCTCATTTGAAGTGGGACATTGTACCGGCTCAGTACAAAAAAGAAGCTACTCTTACAAACTCTTTATCAAGTCGTGTCCTCCTACCCAACACTACTGATTTGTTTGTTGATATTTTGAAAATTTGATTTTTTCTTCTTTCATTAGAATGAAAGTGGTGAATTGTAATTTTAAAATTTTCGTAAAGATTTCTGTTTCTTAGTGTTTGTTTCCCACTTACTAGTGTTTTGTGTTCATTTCACATTTGGTTTATGTATAAGTTTAGAATTTTAGTTTAGGTTCGTTTTATAGTTTTGGTAGGTACTTAGTGTAGGTTGTAACAAATAGGTATATTTTTGTATTTAATTAGGTAAGTCAATAAGCGTAGTTTTTTAGTTTAGGTTATTGTTTTTATAATTTTACTTGTATTTTAGCAGTAACTGGGCGACAAAAATATAAATAAATATTCTATACCTATTTTTTATACGATTTTCGACTTTAAAAAGGAATACATAGAAAAGATATTCAATTGAGATTTAAATACGTATTTATCATCCGTATAAAAATAACAGCCCGTTATATATTAACAGACATTTGGATCTGTTATTTTTATTTAACAGTATTAACAGATATCGAGTTTAACCTGTTACAACTCATCTCATCAAAAAATTTTTGTTAATGATTTTATAGTGGTGATTTTTTCAGTTAAGGATTACAAGTAAAGAGAATATTCTTTATAAATTAAACACTGTTGTCCGGATGGGATATTTAACTTATTACAAATTCAACCTTGTATCCTGAGAGCTTCTTTGACAGGTACGACGGCATCACTAAGAGCTACTTGACCTATCAAAGATACCTGCTGTAGCCGGCGTCTATGCGGTGCAAGTCAGCACAGCAACCTTAAAATCATTGTTATATATTCTGGGAGGACGGCGCGTACGCAGTCCTCACTACCAAAAATTACGCATCCGAGTTATCCACATTAGGGATAATCGCAGGGGTCAACCTAACCGCAGTGCAATGGAAAGGCCTCGCCCTGGGGGAACCGCCTTCTTGATCACGGTGTCCCCTATACCAGGTAAGTATGAGTTCACTACGGTACCACGCGAGGGTCGTTCGACGGCGGACAATCTTAACACCGCGATTCAGAAACGTGACGTAATTGCACAGCGCCATCTACATTTTGGGGTTGGAACTAAATTGTGACCGGTTTGCAGTGTCAGGGTGGCTCATAACCGTCAATTCGTTTGTACCGTTTTATGTATTGTGCATTGAAGTAGGTTGTTATATTCGAGAGAAACATGATTGTCTAAGTTCAAGTACTATTCGGCACTATAAAATGTACTACTTCAAATTTTATGTCACGGTGCACGTTGATCACTCATCGTAAGGGTGAGAGAGACAGAAAGCGCGGCACATGCTGCATTAGTACGACATTTTTCAATGAACCGATGGACGAAACAAGACGCGACTCGAGATGTAATGATATATTTTATTCACTCTAATGCTAAATAAATGTACTACGGTGAGGCGTGAATTGAAACGTGTACGATATAAATTTAAAATTTTGAATCTGCATTCAGAATTTTAGTGCAAAAGTTTTGATAAATTATTGTCTTTAATTGTTTGTCATTGCGAAATAAGTTAATAAGTATTCTATCTAAGTGACAATTAATATTCATGTAAGTTTTTGTAATTATTCTGTTTAATGAATGACTTTCAATAACTATTTATTATGCTTGTTTAGATAGTTTGTGTTATAATTTTGGAGTGGTTTATTATTTTTATATTGGTTTGAGAGAAAAACAGAGTGTAATATTATGACAATACTAATTACACAATAACATCAAATATCATATTCGTACTGGTTACTTCAAATGTATCGCCGAGCTTCAGTACGCCTCGCCTCATTTGAAGTGTCACGTGGGACATTGTACCGGCTCAGAACAAAAAAGAGGCTACCCTTCCACTCTTTTTCAAGTCGTGTCCATCCCAACACTACTGGTTACTTCAAATGTGTCGCTGATCTTCAGTACGCCTCGCCTCATTTGAAGTGGGACATTGTACCGGCTCAGTACAAAAAAGAAGCTACTCTTACAAACTCTTTATCAAGTCGTGTCCTCCTACCCAACACTACTGATTTGTTTGTTGATATTTTGAAAATTTGATTTTTTCTTCTTTCATTAGAATGAAAGTGGTGAATTGTAATTTTAAAATTTTCGTAAAGATTTCTCTGTTTCTTAGTGTTTGTTTCCCACTTACTAGTGTTTTGTGTTCATATCACATTTGGTTTATGTATAAGTTTAGAATTTTAGTTTAGGTTCGTTTTATAGTTTTGGTAGGTACTTAGTGTAGGTTGTAACAAATAGGTATATTTTTGTATTTAATTAGGTAAGTCAATAAGCGTAGTTTTTTAGTTTAGGTTATTGTTTTTATAATTTTACTTGTATTTTAGCAGTAACTGGGCGACAAAAATATAAATAAATATTCTATACCTATTTTTTATACGATTTTCGACTTTAAAAAGGAATACATAGAAAAGATATTCAATTGAGATTTAAATACGTATTTATCATCCGTATAAAAATAACAGCCCGTTATATATTAACAGACATTTGGATCTGTTATTTTTATTTAACAGTATTAACAGATATCGAGTTTAACCTGTTACAACTCATCTCATCAAAAAATTTTTGTTAATGATTTTATAGTGGTGATTTTTTCAGTTAAGGATTACAAGTAAAGAGAATATTCTTTATAAATTAAACACTGTTGTCCGGATGGGATATTTAACTTATTACAAATTCAACCTTGTATCCTGAGAGCTTCTTTGACAGGTACGACGGCATCACTAAGAGCTACTTGACCTATCAAAGATACCTGCTGTAGCCGGCGTCTATGCGGTGCAAGTCAGCACAGCAACCTTAAAATCATTGTTATATATTCTGGGAGGACGGCGCGTACGCAGTCCTCACTACCAAAAATTACGCATCCGAGTTATCCACATTAGGGATAATCGCAGGGGTCAACCTAACCGCAGTGCAATGGAAAGGCCTCGCCCTGGGGGAACCGCCTTCTTGATCACGGTGTCCCCTATACCAGGTAAGTATGAGTTCACTACGGTACCACGCGAGGGTCGTTCGACGGCGGACAATCTTAACACCGCGATTCAGAAACGTGACGTAATTGCACAGCGCCATCTACATTTTGGGGTTGGAACTAAATTGTGACCGGTTTGCAGTGTCAGGGTGGCTCATAACCGTCAATTCGTTTGTACCGTTTTATGTATTGTGCATTGAAGTAGGTTGTTATATTCGAGAGAAACATGATTGTCTAAGTTCAAGTACTATTCGGCACTATAAAATGTACTACTTCAAATTTTATGTCACGGTGCACGTTGATCACTCATCGTAAGGGTGAGAGAGACAGAAAGCGCGGCACATGCTGCATTAGTACGACATTTTTCAATGAACCGATGGACGAAACAAGACGCGACTCGAGATGTAATGATATATTTTATTCACTCTAATGCTAAATAAATGTACTACGGTGAGGCGTGAATTGAAACGTGTACGATATAAATTTAAAATTTTGAATCTGCATTCAGAATTTTAGTGCAAAAGTTTTGATAAATTATTGTCTTTAATTGTTTGTCATTGCGAAATAAGTTAATAAGTATTCTATCTAAGTGACAATTAATATTCATGTAAGTTTTTGTAATTATTCTGTTTAATGAATGACTTTCAATAACTATTTATTATGCTTGTTTAGATAGTTTGTGTTATAATTTTGGAGTGGTTTATTATTTTTATATTGGTTTGAGAGAAAAACAGAGTGTAATATTATGACAATACTAATTACACAATAACATCAAATATCATATTCGTACTGGTTACTTCAAATGTATCGCCGAGCTTCAGTACGCCTCGCCTCATTTGAAGTGTCACGTGGGACATTGTACCGGCTCAGAACAAAAAAGAGGCTACCCTTCCACTCTTTTTCAAGTCGTGTCCATCCCAACACTACTGGTTACTTCAAATGTGTCGCTGATCTTCAGTACGCCTCGCCTCATTTGAAGTGGGACATTGTACCGGCTCAGTACAAAAAAGAAGCTACTCTTACAAACTCTTTATCAAGTCGTGTCCTCCTACCCAACACTACTGATTTGTTTGTTGATATTTTGAAAATTTGATTTTTTCTTCTTTCATTAGAATGAAAGTGGTGAATTGTAATTTTAAAATTTTCGTAAAGATTTCTCTGTTTCTTAGTGTTTGTTTCCCACTTACTAGTGTTTTGTGTTCATTTCACATTTGGTTTATGTATAAGTTTAGAATTTTAGTTTAGGTTCGTTTTATAGTTTTGGTAGGTACTTAGTGTAGGTTGTAACAAATAGGTATATTTTTGTATTTAATTAGGTAAGTCAATAAGCGTAGTTTTTTAGTTTAGGTTATTGTTTTTATAATTTTACTTGTATTTTAGCAGTAACTGGGCGACAAAAATATAAATAAATATTCTATACCTATTTTTTATACGATTTTCGACTTTAAAAAGGAATACATAGAAAAGATATTCAATTGAGATTTAAATACGTATTTATCATCCGTATAAAAATAACAGCCCGTTATATATTAACAGACATTTGGATCTGTTATTTTTATTTAACAGTATTAACAGATATCGAGTTTAACCTGTTACAACTCATCTCATCAAAAAATTTTTGTTAATGATTTTATAGTGGTGATTTTTTCAGTTAAGGATTACAAGTAAAGAGAATATTCTTTATAAATTAAACACTGTTGTCCGGATGGGATATTTAACTTATTACAAATTCAACCTTGTATCCTGAGAGCTTCTTTGACAGGTACGACGGCATCACTAAGAGCTACTTGACCTATCAAAGATACCTGCTGTAGCCGGCGTCTATGCGGTGCAAGTCAGCACAGCAACCTTAAAATCATTGTTATATATTCTGGGAGGACGGCGCGTACGCAGTCCTCACTACCAAAAATTACGCATCCGAGTTATCCACATTAGGGATAATCGCAGGGGTCAACCTAACCGCAGTGCAATGGAAAGGCCTCGCCCTGGGGGAACCGCCTTCTTGATCACGGTGTCCCCTATACCAGGTAAGTATGAGTTCACTACGGTACCACGCGAGGGTCGTTCGACGGCGGACAATCTTAACACCGCGATTCAGAAACGTGACGTAATTGCACAGCGCCATCTACATTTTGGGGTTGGAACTAAATTGTGACCGGTTTGCAGTGTCAGGGTGGCTCATAACCGTCAATTCGTTTGTACCGTTTTATGTATTGTGCATTGAAGTAGGTTGTTATATTCGAGAGAAACATGATTGTCTAAGTTCAAGTACTATCCGGCACTATAAAAATATGTACTACTTCAAATTTTATGTCACGGTGCACGTTGATCACTCATCGTAAGGGTGAGAGAGACAGAAAGCGCGGCACATGCTGCATTAGTACGACATTTTTCAATGAACCGATGGACGAAACAAGACGCGACTCGAGATGTAATGATATATTTTATTCACTCTAATGCTAAATAAATGTACTACGGTGAGGCGTGAATTGAAACGTGTACGATATAAATTTAAAATTTTGAATCTGCATTCAGAATTTTAGTGCAAAAGTTTTGATAAATTATTGTCTTTAATTGTTTGTCATTGCGAAATAAGTTAATAAGTATTCTATCTAAGTGACAATTAATATTCATGTAAGTTTTTGTAATTATTCTGTTTAATGAATGACTTTCAATAACTATTTATTATGCTTGTTTAGATAGTTTGTGTTATAATTTTGGAGTGGTTTATTATTTTTATATTGGTTTGAGAGAAAAACAGAGTGTAATATTATGACAATACTAATTACACAATAACATCAAATATCATATTCGTACTGGTTACTTCAAATGTATCGCCGAGCTTCAGTACGCCTCGCCTCATTTGAAGTGTCACGTGGGACATTGTACCGGCTCAGAACAAAAAAGAGGCTACCCTTCCACTCTTTTTCAAGTCGTGTCCATCCCAACACTACTGGTTACTTCAAATGTGTCGCTGATCTTCAGTACGCCTCGCCTCATTTGAAGTGGGACATTGTACCGGCTCAGTACAAAAAAGAAGCTACTCTTACAAACTCTTTATCAAGTCGTGTCCTCCTACCCAACACTACTGATTTGTTTGTTGATATTTTGAAAATTTGATTTTTTCTTCTTTCATTAGAATGAAAGTGGTGAATTGTAATTTTAAAATTTTCGTAAAGATTTCTCTGTTTCTTAGTGTTTGTTTCCCACTTACTAGTGTTTTGTGTTCATATCACATTTGGTTTATGTATAAGTTTAGAATTTTAGTTTAGGTTCGTTTTATAGTTTTGGTAGGTACTTAGTGTAGGTTGTAACAAATAGGTATATTTTTGTATTTAATTAGGTAAGTCAATAAGCGTAGTTTTTTAGTTTAGGTTATTGTTTTTATAATTTTACTTGTATTTTAGCAGTAACTGGGCGACAAAAATATAAATAAATATTCTATACCTATTTTTTATACGATTTTCGACTTTAAAAAGGAATACATAGAAAAGATATTCAATTGAGATTTAAATACGTATTTATCATCCGTATAAAAATAACAGCCCGTTATATATTAACAGACATTTGGATCTGTTATTTTTATTTAACAGTATTAACAGATATCGAGTTTAACCTGTTACAACTCATCTCATCAAAAAATTTTTGTTAATGATTTTATAGTGGTGATTTTTTCAGTTAAGGATTACAAGTAAAGAGAATATTCTTTATAAATTAAACACTGTTGTCCGGATGGGATATTTAACTTATTACAAATTCAACCTTGTATCCTGAGAGCTTCTTTGACAGGTACGACGGCATCACTAAGAGCTACTTGACCTATCAAAGATACCTGCTGTAGCCGGCGTCTATGCGGTGCAAGTCAGCACAGCAACCTTAAAATCATTGTTATATATTCTGGGAGGACGGCGCGTACGCAGTCCTCACTACCAAAAATTACGCATCCGAGTTATCCACATTAGGGATAATCGCAGGGGTCAACCTAACCGCAGTGCAATGGAAAGGCCTCGCCCTGGGGGAACCGCCTTCTTGATCACGGTGTCCCCTATACCAGGTAAGTATGAGTTCACTACGGTACCACGCGAGGGTCGTTCGACGGCGGACAATCTTAACACCGCGATTCAGAAACGTGACGTAATTGCACAGCGCCATCTACATTTTGGGGTTGGAACTAAATTGTGACCGGTTTGCAGTGTCAGGGTGGCTCATAACCGTCAATTCGTTTGTACCGTTTTATGTATTGTGCATTGAAGTAGGTTGTTATATTCGAGAGAAACATGATTGTCTAAGTTCAAGTACTATTCGGCACTATAAAATGTACTACTTCAAATTTTATGTCACGGTGCACGTTGATCACTCATCGTAAGGGTGAGAGAGACAGAAAGCGCGGCACATGCTGCATTAGTACGACATTTTTCAATGAACCGATGGACGAAACAAGACGCGACTCGAGATGTAATGATATATTTTATTCACTCTAATGCTAAATAAATGTACTACGGTGAGGCGTGAATTGAAACGTGTACGATATAAATTTAAAATTTTGAATCTGCATTCAGAATTTTAGTGCAAAAGTTTTGATAAATTATTGTCTTTAATTGTTTGTCATTGCGAAATAAGTTAATAAGTATTCTATCTAAGTGACAATTAATATTCATGTAAGTTTTTGTAATTATTCTGTTTAATGAATGACTTTCAATAACTATTTATTATGCTTGTTTAGATAGTTTGTGTTATAATTTTGGAGTGGTTTATTATTTTTATATTGGTTTGAGAGAAAAACAGAGTGTAATATTATGACAATACTAATTACACAATAACATCAAATATCATATTCGTACTGGTTACTTCAAATGTATCGCCGAGCTTCAGTATGCCTCGCCTCATTTGAAGTGTCACGTGGGACATTGTACCGGCTCAGAACAAAAAAGAGGCTACCCTTCCACACTTTTTCAAGTCGTGTCCATCCCAACACTACTGGTTACTTCAAATGTGTCGCTGATCTTCAGTACGCCTCGCCTCATTTGAAGTGGGACATTGTACCGGCTCAGTACAAAAAAGAAGCTACTCTTACAAACTCTTTATCAAGTCGTGTCCTCCTACCCAACACTACTGATTTGTTTGTTGATATTTTGAAAATTTGATTTTTTCTTCTTTCATTAGAATGAAAGTGGTGAATTGTAATTTTAAAATTTTCGTAAAGATTTCTCTGTTTCTTAGTGTTTGTTTCCCACTTACTAGTGTTTTGTGTTCATTTCACATTTGGTTTATGTATAAGTTTAGAATTTTAGTTTAGGTTCGTTTTATAGTTTTGGTAGGTACTTAGTGTAGGTTGTAACAAATAGGTATATTTTTGTATTTAATTAGGTAAGTCAATAAGCGTAGTTTTTTAGTTTAGGTTATTGTTTTTATAATTTTACTTGTATTTTAGCAGTAACTGGGCGACAAAAATATAAATAAATATTCTATACCTATTTTTTATACGATTTTCGACTTTAAAAAGGAATACATAGAAAAGATATTCAATTGAGATTTAAATACGTATTTATCATCCGTATAAAAATAACAGCCCGTTATATATTAACAGACATTTGGATCTGTTATTTCTATTTAACAGTATTAACAGATATCGAGTTTAACCTGTTACAACTCATCTCATCAAAAAATTTTTGTTAATGATTTTATAGTGGTGATTTTTTCAGTTAAGGATTACAAGTAAAGAGAATATTCTTTATAAATTAAACACTGTTGTCCGGATGGGATATTTAACTTATTACAAATTCAACCTTGTATCCTGAGAGCTTCTTTGACAGGTACGACGGCATCACTAAGAGCTACTTGACCTATCAAAGATACCTGCTGTAGCCGGCGTCTATGCGGTGCAAGTCAGCACAGCAACCTTAAAATCATTGTTATATATTCTGGGAGGACGGCGCGTACGCAGTCCTCACTACCAAAAATTACGCATCCGAGTTATCCACATTAGGGATAATCGCAGGGGTCAACCTAACCGCAGTGCAATGGAAAGGCCTCGCCCTGGGGGAACCGCCTTCTTGATCACGGTGTCCCCTATGCCAGGTAAGTATGAGTTCACTACGGTACCACGCGAGGGTCGTTCGACGGCGGACAATCTTAACACCGCGATTCAGAAACGTGACGTAATTGCACAGCGCCATCTACATTTTGGGGTTGGAACTAAATTGTGACCGGTTTGCAGTGTCAGGGTGGCTCATAACCGTCAATTCGTTTGTACCGTTTTATGTATTGTGCATTGAAGTAGGTTGTTATATTCGAGAGAAACATGATTGTCTAAGTTCAAGTACTATTCGGCACTATAAAATGTACTACTTCAAATTTTATGTCACGGTGCACGTTGATCACTCATCGTAAGGGTGAGAGAGACAGAAAGCGCGGCACATGCTGCATTAGTACGACATTTTTCAATGAACCGATGGACGAAACAAGACGCGACTCGAGATGTAATGATATATTTTATTCACTCTAATGCTAAATAAATGTACTACGGTGAGGCGTGAATTGAAACGTGTACGATATAAATTTAAAATTTTGAATCTGCATTCAGAATTTTAGTGCAAAAGTTTTGATAAATTATTGTCTTTAATTGTTTGTCATTGCGAAATAAGTTAATAAGTATTCTATCTAAGTGACAATTAATATTCATGTAAGTTTTTGTAATTATTCTGTTTAATGAATGACTTTCAATAACTATTTATTATGCTTGTTTAGATAGTTTGTGTTATAATTTTGGAGTGGTTTATTATTTTTATATTGGTTTGAGAGAAAAACAGAGTGTAATATTATGACAATACTAATTACACAATAACATCAAATATCATATTCGTACTGGTTACTTCAAATGTATCGCCGAGCTTCAGTACGCCTCGCCTCATTTGAAGTGTCACGTGGGACATTGTACCGGCTCAGAACAAAAAAGAGGCTACCCTTCCACTCTTTTTCAAGTCGTGTCCATCTCAACACTACTGGTTACTTCAAATGTGTCGCTGATCTTCAGTACGCCTCGCCTCATTTGAAGTGGGACATTGTACCGGCTCAGTACAAAAAAGAAGCTACTCTTACAAACTCTTTTTCAAGTCGTGTTCTCCTACCCAACACTACTGATTTGTTTGTTGATATTTTGAAAATTTGATTTTTTCTTCTTTCATTAGAATGAAAGTGGTGAATGGTAATTTTAAAATTTTCGTAAAGATTTCTCTGTTTCTTAGTGTTTGTTTCCCACTTACTAGTGTTTTGTGTTCATTTCACATTTGGTTTATGTATAAGTTTAGAATTTTAGTTTAGGTTCGTTTTATAGTTTTGGTAGGTACTTAGTGTAGGTTGTAACAAATAGGTATATTTTTGTATTTAATTAGGTAAGTCAATAAGCGTAGTTTTTTAGTTTAGGTTATTGTTTTTATAATTTTACTTGTATTTTAGCAGTAACTGGGCGACAAAAATATAAATAAATATTCTATACCTATTTTTTATACGATTTTCGACTTTAAAAAGGAATACATAGAAAAGATATTCAATTGAGATTTAAATACGTATTTATCATCCGTATAAAAATAACAGCCCGTTATATATTAACAGACATTTGGATCTGTTATTTTTATTTAACAGTATTAACAGATATCGAGTTTAACCTGTTACAACTCATCTCATCAAAAAATTTTTGTTAATGATTTTATAGTGGTGATTTTTTCAGTTAAGGATTACAAGTAAAGAGAATATTCTTTATAAATTAAACACTGTTGTCCGGATGGGATATTTAACTTATTACAAATTCAACCTTGTATCCTGAGAGCTTCTTTGACAGGTACGACGGCATCACTAAGAGCTACTTGACCTATCAAAGATACCTGCTGTAGCCGGCGTCTATGCGGTGCAAGTCAGCACAGCAACCTTAAAATCATTGTTATATATTCTGGGAGGACGGCGCGTACGCAGTCCTCACTACCAAAAATTACGCATCCGAGTTATCCACATTAGGGATAATCGCAGGGGTCAACCTAACCGCAGTGCAATGGAAAGGCCTCGCCCTGGGGGAACCGCCTTCTTGATCACGGTGTCCCCTATACCAGGTAAGTATGAGTTCACTACGGTACCACGCGAGGGTCGTTCGACGGCGGACAATCTTAACACCGCGATTCAGAAACGTGACGTAATTGCACAGCGCCATCTACATTTTGGGGTTGGAACTAAATTGTGACCGGTTTGCAGTGTCAGGGTGGCTCATAACCGTCAATTCGTTTGTACCGTTTTATGTATTGTGCATTGAAGTAGGTTGTTATATTCGAGAGAAACATGATTGTCTAAGTTCAAGTACTATCCGGCACTATAAAATGTACTACTTCAAATTTTATGTCACGGTGCACGTTGATCACTCATCGTAAGGGTGAGAGAGACAGAAAGCGCGGCACATGCTGCATTAGTACGACATTTTTCAATGAACCGATGGACGAAACAAGACGCGACTCGAGATGTAATGATATATTTTATTCACTCTAATGCTAAATAAATGTACTACGGTGAGGCGTGAATTGAAACGTGTACGATATAAATTTAAAATTTTGAATCTGCATTCAGAATTTTAGTGCAAAAGTTTTGATAAATTATTGTCTTTAATTGTTTGTCATTGCGAAATAAGTTAATAAGTATTCTATCTAAGTGACAATTAATATTCATGTAAGTTTTTGTAATTATTCTGTTTAATGAATGACTTTCAATAACTATTTATTATGCTTGTTTAGATAGTTTGTGTTATAATTTTGGAGTGGTTTATTATTTTTATATTGGTTTGAGAGAAAAACAGAGTGTAATATTATGACAATACTAATTACACAATAACATCAAATATCATATTCGTACTGGTTACTTCAAATGTATCGCCGAGCTTCAGTACGCCTCGCCTCATTTGAAGTGTCACGTGGGACATTGTACCGGCTCAGAACAAAAAAGAGGCTACCCTTCCACTCTTTTTCAAGTCGTGTCCATCCCAACACTACTGGTTACTTCAAATGTGTCGCTGATCTTCAGTACGCCTCGCCTCATTTGAAGTGGGACATTGTACCGGCTCAGTACAAAAAAGAAGCTACTCTTACAAACTCTTTATCAAGTCGTGTCCTCCTACCCAACACTACTGATTTGTTTGTTGATATTTTGAAAATTTGATTTTTTCTTCTTTCATTAGAATGAAAGTGGTGAATTGTAATTTTAAAATTTTCGTAAAGATTTCTCTGTTTCTTAGTGTTTGTTTCCCACTTACTAGTGTTTTGTGTTCATTTCACATTTGGTTTATGTATAAGTTTAGAATTTTAGTTTAGGTTCGTTTTATAGTTTTGGTAGGTACTTAGTGTAGGTTGTAACAAATAGGTATATTTTTGTATTTAATTAGGTAAGTCAATAAGCGTAGTTTTTTAGTTTAGGTTATTGTTTTTATAATTTTACTTGTATTTTAGCAGTAACTGGGCGACAAAAATATAAATAAATATTCTATACCTATTTTTTATACGATTTTCGACTTTAAAAAGGAATACATAGAAAAGATATTCAATTGAGATTTAAATACGTATTTATCATCCGTATAAAAATAACAGCCCGTTATATATTAACAGACATTTGGATCTGTTATTTCTATTTAACAGTATTAACAGATATCGAGTTTAACCTGTTACAACTCATCTCATCAAAAAATTTTTGTTAATGATTTTATAGTGGTGATTTTTTCAGTTAAGGATTACAAGTAAAGAGAATATTCTTTATAAATTAAACACTGTTGTCCGGATGGGATATTTAACTTATTACAAATTCAACCTTGTATCCTGAGAGCTTCTTTGACAGGTACGACGGCATCACTAAGAGCTACTTGACCTATCAAAGATACCTGCTGTAGCCGGCGTCTATGCGGTGCAAGTCAGCACAGCAACCTTAAAATCATTGTTATATATTCTGGGAGGACGGCGCGTACGCAGTCCTCACTACCAAAAATTACGCATCCGAGTTATCCACATTAGGGATAATCGCAGGGGTCAACCTAACCGCAGTGCAATGGAAAGGCCTCGCCCTGGGGGAACCGCCTTCTTGATCACGGTGTCCCCTATACCAGGTAAGTATGAGTTCACTACGGTACCACGCGAGGGTCGTTCGACGGCGGACAATCTTAACACCGCGATTCAGAAACGTGACGTAATTGCACAGCGCCATCTACATTTTGGGGTTGGAACTAAATTGTGACCGGTTTGCAGTGTCAGGGTGGCTCATAACCGTCAATTCGTTTGTACCGTTTTATGTATTGTGCATTGAAGTAGGTTGTTATATTCGAGAGAAACATGATTGTCTAAGTTCAAGTACTATTCGGCACTATAAAATGTACTACTTCAAATTTTATGTCACGGTGCACGTTGATCACTCATCGTAAGGGTGAGAGAGACAGAAAGCGCGGCACATGCTGCATTAGTACGACATTTTTCAATGAACCGATGGACGAAACAAGACGCGACTCGAGATGTAATGATATATTTTATTCACTCTAATGCTAAATAAATGTACTACGGTGAGGCGTGAATTGAAACGTGTACGATATAAATTTAAAATTTTGAATCTGCATTCAGAATTTTAGTGCAAAAGTTTTGATAAATTATTGTCTTTAATTGTTTGTCATTGCGAAATAAGTTAATAAGTATTCTATCTAAGTGACAATTAATATTCATGTAAGTTTTTGTAATTATTCTGTTTAATGAATGACTTTCAATAACTATTTATTATGCTTGTTTAGATAGTTTGTGTTATAATTTTGGAGTGGTTTATTATTTTTATATTGGTTTGAGAGAAAAACAGAGTGTAATATTATGACAATACTAATTACACAATAACATCAAATATCATATTCGTACTGGTTACTTCAAATGTATCGCCGAGCTTCAGTATGCCTCGCCTCATTTGAAGTGTCACGTGGGACATTGTACCGGCTCAGAACAAAAAAGAGGCTACCCTTCCACACTTTTTCAAGTCGTGTCCATCCCAACACTACTGGTTACTTCAAATGTGTCGCTGATCTTCAGTACGCCTCGCCTCATTTGAAGTGGGACATTGTACCGGCTCAGTACAAAAAAGAAGCTACTCTTACAAACTCTTTATCAAGTCGTGTCCTCCTACCCAACACTACTGATTTGTTTGTTGATATTTTGAAAATTTGATTTTTTCTTCTTTCATTAGAATGAAAGTGGTGAATTGTAATTTTAAAATTTTCGTAAAGATTTCTCTGTTTCTTAGTGTTTGTTTCCCACTTACTAGTGTTTTGTGTTCATTTCACATTTGGTTTATGTATAAGTTTAGAATTTTAGTTTAGGTTCGTTTTATAGTTTTGGTAGGTACTTAGTGTAGGTTGTAACAAATAGGTATATTTTTGTATTTAATTAGGTAAGTCAATAAGCGTAGTTTTTTAGTTTAGGTTATTGTTTTTATAATTTTACTTGTATTTTAGCAGTAACTGGGCGACAAAAATATAAATAAATATTCTATACCTATTTTTTATACGATTTTCGACTTTAAAAAGGAATACATAGAAAAGATATTCAATTGAGATTTAAATACGTATTTATCATCCGTATAAAAATAACAGCCCGTTATATATTAACAGACATTTGGATCTGTTATTTTTATTTAACAGTATTAACAGATATCGAGTTTAACCTGTTACAACTCATCTCATCAAAAAATTTTTGTTAATGATTTTATAGTGGTGATTTTTTCAGTTAAGGATTACAAGTAAAGAGAATATTCTTTATAAATTAAACACTGTTGTCCGGATGGGATATTTAACTTATTACAAATTCAACCTTGTATCCTGAGAGCTTCTTTGACAGGTACGACGGCATCACTAAGAGCTACTTGACCTATCAAAGATACCTGCTGTAGCCGGCGTCTATGCGGTGCAAGTCAGCACAGCAACCTTAAAATCATTGTTATATATTCTGGGAGGACGGCGCGTACGCAGTCCTCACTACCAAAAATTACGCATCCGAGTTATCCACATTAGGGATAATCGCAGGGGTCAACCTAACCGCAGTGCAATGGAAAGGCCTCGCCCTGGGGGAACCGCCTTCTTGATCACGGTGTCCCCTATGCCAGGTAAGTATGAGTTCACTACGGTACCACGCGAGGGTCGTTCGACGGCGGACAATCTTAACACCGCGATTCAGAAACGTGACGTAATTGCACAGCGCCATCTACATTTTGGGGTTGGAACTAAATTGTGACCGGTTTGCAGTGTCAGGGTGGCTCATAACCGTCAATTCGTTTGTACCGTTTTATGTATTGTGCATTGAAGTAGGTTGTTATATTCGAGAGAAACATGATTGTCTAAGTTCAAGTACTATTCGGCACTATAAAATGTACTACTTCAAATTTTATGTCACGGTGCACGTTGATCACTCATCGCAAGGGTGAGAGAGACAGAAAGCGCGGCACATGCTGCATTAGTACGACATTTTTCAATGAACCGATGGACGAAACAAGACGCGACTCGAGATGTAATGATATATTTTATTCACTCTAATGCTAAATAAATGTACTACGGTGAGGCGTGAATTGAAACGTGTACGATATAAATTTAAAATTTTGAATCTGCATTCAGAATTTTAGTGCAAAAGTTTTGATAAATTATTGTCTTTAATTGTTTGTCATTGCGAAATAAGTTAATAAGTATTCTATCTAAGTGACAATTAATATTCATGTAAGTTTTTGTAATTATTCTGTTTAATGAATGACTTTCAATAACTATTTATTATGCTTGTTTAGATAGTTTGTGTTATAATTTTGGAGTGGTTTATTATTTTTATATTGGTTTGAGAGAAAAACAGAGTGTAATATTATGACAATACTAATTACACAATAACATCAAATATCATATTCGTACTGGTTACTTCAAATGTATCGCCGAGCTTCAGTACGCCTCGCCTCATTTGAAGTGTCACGTGGGACATTGTACCGGCTCAGAACAAAAAAGAGGCTACCCTTCCACTCTTTTTCAAGTCGTGTCCATCCCAACACTACTGGTTACTTCAAATGTGTCGCTGATCTTCAGTACGCCTCGCCTCATTTGAAGTGGGACATTGTACCGGCTCAGTACAAAAAAGAAGCTACTCTTACAAACTCTTTATCAAGTCGTGTCCTCCTACCCAACACTACTGATTTGTTTGTTGATATTTTGAAAATTTGATTTTTTCTTCTTTCATTAGAATGAAAGTGGTGAATTGTAATTTTAAAATTTTCGTAAAGATTTCTCTGTTTCTTAGTGTTTGTTTCCCACTTACTAGTGTTTTGTGTTCATTTCACATTTGGTTTATGTATAAGTTTAGAATTTTAGTTTAGGTTCGTTTTATAGTTTTGGTAGGTACTTAGTGTAGGTTGTAACAAATAGGTATATTTTTGTATTTAATTAGGTAAGTCAATAAGCGTAGTTTTTTAGTTTAGGTTATTGTTTTTATAATTTTACTTGTATTTTAGCAGTAACTGGGCGACAAAAATATAAATAAATATTCTATACCTATTTTTTATACGATTTTCGACTTTAAAAAGGAATACATAGAAAAGATATTCAATTGAGATTTAAATACGTATTTATCATCCGTATAAAAATAACAGCCCGTTATATATTAACAGACATTTGGATCTGTTATTTCTATTTAACAGTATTAACAGATATCGAGTTTAACCTGTTACAACTCATCTCATCAAAAAATTTTTGTTAATGATTTTATAGTGGTGATTTTTTCAGTTAAGGATTACAAGTAAAGAGAATATTCTTTATAAATTAAACACTGTTGTCCGGATGGGATATTTAACTTATTACAAATTCAACCTTGTATCCTGAGAGCTTCTTTGACAGGTACGACGGCATCACTAAGAGCTACTTGACCTATCAAAGATACCTGCTGTAGCCGGCGTCTATGCGGTGCAAGTCAGCACAGCAACCTTAAAATCATTGTTATATATTCTGGGAGGACGGCGCGTACGCAGTCCTCACTACCAAAAATTACGCATCCGAGTTATCCACATTAGGGATAATCGCAGGGGTCAACCTAACCGCAGTGCAATGGAAAGGCCTCGCCCTGGGGGAACCGCCTTCTTGATCACGGTGTCCCCTATGCCAGGTAAGTATGAGTTCACTACGGTACCACGCGAGGGTCGTTCGACGGCGGACAATCTTAACACCGCGATTCAGAAACGTGACGTAATTGCACAGCGCCATCTACATTTTGGGGTTGGAACTAAATTGTGACCGGTTTGCAGTGTCAGGGTGGCTCATAACCGTCAATTCGTTTGTACCGTTTTATGTATTGTGCATTGAAGTAGGTTGTTATATTCGAGAGAAACATGATTGTCTAAGTTCAAGTACTATCCGGCACTATAAAATGTACTACTTCAAATTTTATGTCACGGTGCACGTTGATCACTCATCGTAAGGGTGAGAGAGACAGAAAGCGCGGCACATGCTGCATTAGTACGACATTTTTCAATGAACCGATGGACGAAACAAGACGCGACTCGAGATGTAATGATATATTTTATTCACTCTAATGCTAAATAAATGTACTACGGTGAGGCGTGAATTGAAACGTGTACGATATAAATTTAAAATTTTGAATCTGCATTCAGAATTTTAGTGCAAAAGTTTTGATAAATTATTGTCTTTAATTGTTTGTCATTGCGAAATAAGTTAATAAGTATTCTATCTAAGTGACAATTAATATTCATGTAAGTTTTTGTAATTATTCTGTTTAATGAATGACTTTCAATAACTATTTATTATGCTTGTTTAGATAGTTTGTGTTATAATTTTGGAGTGGTTTATTATTTTTATATTGGTTTGAGAGAAAAACAGAGTGTAATATTATGACAATACTAATTACACAATAACATCAAATATCATATTCGTACTGGTTACTTCAAATGTATCGCCGAGCTTCAGTACGCCTCGCCTCATTTGAAGTGTCACGTGGGACATTGTACCGGCTCAGAACAAAAAAGAGGCTACCCTTCCACTCTTTTTCAAGTCGTGTCCATCCCAACACTACTGGTTACTTCAAATGTGTCGCTGATCTTCAGTACGCCTCGCCTCATTTGAAGTGGGACATTGTACCGGCTCAGTACAAAAAAGAAGCTACTCTTACAAACTCTTTATCAAGTCGTGTCCTCCTACCCAACACTACTGATTTGTTTGTTGATATTTTGAAAATTTGATTTTTTCTTCTTTCATTAGAATGAAAGTGGTGAATTGTAATTTTAAAATTTTCGTAAAGATTTCTCTGTTTCTTAGTGTTTGTTTCCCACTTACTAGTGTTTTGTGTTCATTTCACATTTGGTTTATGTATAAGTTTAGAATTTTAGTTTAGGTTCGTTTTATAGTTTTGGTAGGTACTTAGTGTAGGTTGTAACAAATAGGTATATTTTTGTATTTAATTAGGTAAGTCAATAAGCGTAGTTTTTTAGTTTAGGTTATTGTTTTTATAATTTTACTTGTATTTTAGCAGTAACTGGGCGACAAAAATATAAATAAATATTCTATACCTATTTTTTATACGATTTTCGACTTTAAAAAGGAATACATAGAAAAGATATTCAATTGAGATTTAAATACGTATTTATCATCCGTATAAAAATAACAGCCCGTTATATATTAACAGACATTTGGATCTGTTATTTCTATTTAACAGTATTAACAGATATCGAGTTTAACCTGTTACAACTCATCTCATCAAAAAATTTTTGTTAATGATTTTATAGTGGTGATTTTTTCAGTTAAGGATTACAAGTAAAGAGAATATTCTTTATAAATTAAACACTGTTGTCCGGATGGGATATTTAACTTATTACAAATTCAACCTTGTATCCTGAGAGCTTCTTTGACAGGTACGACGGCATCACTAAGAGCTACTTGACCTATCAAAGATACCTGCTGTAGCCGGCGTCTATGCGGTGCAAGTCAGCACAGCAACCTTAAAATCATTGTTATATATTCTGGGAGGACGGCGCGTACGCAGTCCTCACTACCAAAAATTACGCATCCGAGTTATCCACATTAGGGATAATCGCAGGGGTCAACCTAACCGCAGTGCAATGGAAAGGCCTCGCCCTGGGGGAACCGCCTTCTTGATCACGGTGTCCCCTATGCCAGGTAAGTATGAGTTCACTACGGTACCACGCGAGGGTCGTTCGACGGCGGACAATCTTAACACCGCGATTCAGAAACGTGACGTAATTGCACAGCGCCATCTACATTTTGGGGTTGGAACTAAATTGTGACCGGTTTGCAGTGTCAGGGTGGCTCATAACCGTCAATTCGTTTGTACCGTTTTATGTATTGTGCATTGAAGTAGGTTGTTATATTCGAGAGAAACATGATTGTCTAAGTTCAAGTACTATCCGGCACTATAAAATGTACTACTTCAAATTTTATGTCACGGTGCACGTTGATCACTCATCGTAAGGGTGAGAGAGACAGAAAGCGCGGCACATGCTGCATTAGTACGACATTTTTCAATGAACCGATGGACGAAACAAGACGCGACTCGAGATGTAATGATATATTTTATTCACTCTAATGCTAAATAAATGTACTACGGTGAGGCGTGAATTGAAACGTGTACGATATAAATTTAAAATTTTGAATCTGCATTCAGAATTTTAGTGCAAAAGTTTTGATAAATTATTGTCTTTAATTGTTTGTCATTGCGAAATAAGTTAATAAGTATTCTATCTAAGTGACAATTAATATTCATGTAAGTTTTTGTAATTATTCTGTTTAATGAATGACTTTCAATAACTATTTATTATGCTTGTTTAGATAGTTTGTGTTATAATTTTGGAGTGGTTTATTATTTTTATATTGGTTTGAGAGAAAAACAGAGTGTAATATTATGACAATACTAATTACACAATAACATCAAATATCATATTCGTACTGGTTACTTCAAATGTATCGCCGAGCTTCAGTACGCCTCGCCTCATTTGAAGTGTCACGTGGGACATTGTACCGGCTCAGAACAAAAAAGAGGCTACCCTTCCACTCTTTTTCAAGTCGTGTCCATCCCGACACTACTGGTTACTTCAAATGTGTCGCTGATCTTCAGTACGCCTCGCCTCATTTGAAGTGGGACATTGTACCGGCTCAGTACAAAAAAGAAGCTACTCTTACAAACTCTTTATCAAGTCGTGTCCTCCTACCCAACACTACTGATTTGTTTGTTGATATTTTGAAAATTTGATTTTTTCTTCTTTCATTAGAATGAAAGTGGTGAATGGTAATTTTAAAATTTTCGTAAATATTTCTCTGTTTCTTAGTGTTTGTTTCCCACTTACTAGTGTTTTGTGTTCATTTCACATTTGGTTTATGTATAAGTTTAGAATTTTAGTTTAGGTTCGTTTTATAGTTTTGGTAGGTACTTAGTGTAGGTTGTAACAAATAGGTATATTTTTGTATTTAATTAGGTAAGTCAATAAGCGTAGTTTTTTAGTTTAGGTTATTGTTTTTATAATTTTACTTGTATTTTAGCAGTAACTGGGCGACAAAAATATAAATAAATATTCTATACCTATTTTTTATACGATTTTCGACTTTAAAAAGGAATACATAGAAAAGATATTCAATTGAGATTTAAATACGTATTTATCATCCGTATAAAAATAACAGCCCGTTATATATTAACAGACATTTGGATCTGTTATTTCTATTTAACAGTATTAACAGATATCGAGTTTAACCTGTTACAACTCATCTCATCAAAAAATTTTTGTTAATGATTTTATAGTGGTGATTTTTTCAGTTAAGGATTACAAGTAAAGAGAATATTCTTTATAAATTAAACACTGTTGTCCGGATGGGATATTTAACTTATTACAAATTCAACCTTGTATCCTGAGAGCTTCTTTGACAGGTACGACGGCATCACTAAGAGCTACTTGACCTATCAAAGATACCTGCTGTAGCCGGCGTCTATGCGGTGCAAGTCAGCACAGCAACCTTAAAATCATTGTTATATATTCTGGGAGGACGGCGCGTACGCAGTCCTCACTACCAAAAATTACGCATCCGAGTTATCCACATTAGGGATAATCGCAGGGGTCAACCTAACCGCAGTGCAATGGAAAGGCCTCGCCCTGGGGGAACCGCCTTCTTGATCACGGTGTCCCCTATGCCAGGTAAGTATGAGTTCACTACGGTACCACGCGAGGGTCGTTCGACGGCGGACAATCTTAACACCGCGATTCAGAAACGTGACGTAATTGCACAGCGCCATCTACATTTTGGGGTTGGAACTAAATTGTGACCGGTTTGCAGTGTCAGGGTGGCTCATAACCGTCAATTCGTTTGTACCGTTTTATGTATTGTGCATTGAAGTAGGTTGTTATATTCGAGAGAAACATGATTGTCTAAGTTCAAGTACTATCCGGCACTATAAAATGTACTACTTCAAATTTTATGTCACGGTGCACGTTGATCACTCATCGTAAGGGTGAGAGAGACAGAAAGCGCGGCACATGCTGCATTAGTACGACATTTTTCAATGAACCGATGGACGAAACAAGACGCGACTCGAGATGTAATGATATATTTTATTCACTCTAATGCTAAATAAATGTACTACGGTGAGGCGTGAATTGAAACGTGTACGATATAAATTTAAAATTTTGAATCTGCATTCAGAATTTTAGTGCAAAAGTTTTGATAAATTATTGTCTTTAATTGTTTGTCATTGCGAAATAAGTTAATAAGTATTCTATCTAAGTGACAATTAATATTCATGTAAGTTTTTGTAATTATTCTGTTTAATGAATGACTTTCAATAACTATTTATTATGCTTGTTTAGATAGTTTGTGTTATAATTTTGGAGTGGTTTATTATTTTTATATTGGTTTGAGAGAAAAACAGAGTGTAATATTATGACAATACTAATTACACAATAACATCAAATATCATATTCGTACTGGTTACTTCAAATGTATCGCCGAGCTTCAGTACGCCTCGCCTCATTTGAAGTGTCACGTGGGACATTGTACCGGCTCAGAACAAAAAAGAGGCTACCCTTCCACTCTTTTTCAAGTCGTGTCCATCCCAACACTACTGGTTACTTCAAATGTGTCGCTGATCTTCAGTACGCCTCGCCTCATTTGAAGTGGGACATTGTACCGGCTCAGTACAAAAAAGAAGCTACTCTTACAAACTCTTTATCAAGTCGTGTCCTCCTACCCAACACTACTGATTTGTTTGTTGATATTTTGAAAATTTGATTTTTTCTTCTTTCATTAGAATGAAAGTGGTGAATTGTAATTTTAAAATTTTCGTAAAGATTTCTCTGTTTCTTAGTGTTTGTTTCCCACTTACTAGTGTTTTGTGTTCATTTCACATTTGGTTTATGTATAAGTTTAGAATTTTAGTTTAGGTTCGTTTTATAGTTTTGGTAGGTACTTAGTGTAGGTTGTAACAAATAGGTATATTTTTGTATTTAATTAGGTAAGTCAATAAGCGTAGTTTTTTAGTTTAGGTTATTGTTTTTATAATTTTACTTGTATTTTAGCAGTAACTGGGCGACAAAAATATAAATAAATATTCTATACCTATTTTTTATACGATTTTCGACTTTAAAAAGGAATACATAGAAAAGATATTCAATTGAGATTTAAATACGTATTTATCATCCGTATAAAAATAACAGCCCGTTATATATTAACAGACATTTGGATCTGTTATTTCTATTTAACAGTATTAACAGATATCGAGTTTAACCTGTTACAACTCATCTCATCAAAAAATTTTTGTTAATGATTTTATAGTGGTGATTTTTTCAGTTAAGGATTACAAGTAAAGAGAATATTCTTTATAAATTAAACACTGTTGTCCGGATGGGATATTTAACTTATTACAAATTCAACCTTGTATCCTGAGAGCTTCTTTGACAGGTACGACGGCATCACTAAGAGCTACTTGACCTATCAAAGATACCTGCTGTAGCCGGCGTCTATGCGGTGCAAGTCAGCACAGCAACCTTAAAATCATTGTTATATATTCTGGGAGGACGGCGCGTACGCAGTCCTCACTACCAAAAATTACGCATCCGAGTTATCCACATTAGGGATAATCGCAGGGGTCAACCTAACCGCAGTGCAATGGAAAGGCCTCGCCCTGGGGGAACCGCCTTCTTGATCACGGTGTCCCCTATGCCAGGTAAGTATGAGTTCACTACGGTACCACGCGAGGGTCGTTCGACGGCGGACAATCTTAACACCGCGATTCAGAAACGTGACGTAATTGCACAGCGCCATCTACATTTTGGGGTTGGAACTAAATTGTGACCGGTTTGCAGTGTCAGGGTGGCTCATAACCGTCAATTCGTTTGTACCGTTTTATGTATTGTGCATTGAAGTAGGTTGTTATATTCGAGAGAAACATGATTGTCTAAGTTCAAGTACTATCCGGCACTATAAAATGTACTACTTCAAATTTTATGTCACGGTGCACGTTGATCACTCATCGTAAGGGTGAGAGAGACAGAAAGCGCGGCACATGCTGCATTAGTACGACATTTTTCAATGAACCGATGGACGAAACAAGACGCGACTCGAGATGTAATGATATATTTTATTCACTCTAATGCTAAATAAATGTACTACGGTGAGGCGTGAATTGAAACGTGTACGATATAAATTTAAAATTTTGAATCTGCATTCAGAATTTTAGTGCAAAAGTTTTGATAAATTATTGTCTTTAATTGTTTGTCATTGCGAAATAAGTTAATAAGTATTCTATCTAAGTGACAATTAATATTCATGTAAGTTTTTGTAATTATTCTGTTTAATGAATGACTTTCAATAACTATTTATTATGCTTGTTTAGATAGTTTGTGTTATAATTTTGGAGTGGTTTATTATTTTTATATTGGTTTGAGAGAAAAACAGAGTGTAATATTATGACAATACTAATTACACAATAACATCAAATATCATATTCGTACTGGTTACTTCAAATGTATCGCCGAGCTTCAGTACGCCTCGCCTCATTTGAAGTGTCACGTGGGACATTGTACCGGCTCAGAACAAAAAAGAGGCTACCCTTCCACTCTTTTTCAAGTCGTGTCCATCCCAACACTACTGGTTACTTCAAATGTGTCGCTGATCTTCAGTACGCCTCGCCTCATTTGAAGTGGGACATTGTACCGGCTCAGTACAAAAAAGAAGCTACTCTTACAAACTCTTTATCAAGTCGTGTCCTCCTACCCAACACTACTGATTTGTTTGTTGATATTTTGAAAATTTGATTTTTTCTTCTTTCATTAGAATGAAAGTGGTGAATTGTAATTTTAAAATTTTCGTAAAGATTTCTCTGTTTCTTAGTGTTTGTTTCCCACTTACTAGTGTTTTGTGTTCATTTCACATTTGGTTTATGTATAAGTTTAGAATTTTAGTTTAGGTTCGTTTTATAGTTTTGGTAGGTACTTAGTGTAGGTTGTAACAAATAGGTATATTTTTGTATTTAATTAGGTAAGTCAATAAGCGTAGTTTTTTAGTTTAGGTTATTGTTTTTATAATTTTACTTGTATTTTAGCAGTAACTGGGCGACAAAAATATAAATAAATATTCTATACCTATTTTTTATACGATTTTCGACTTTAAAAAGGAATACATAGAAAAGATATTCAATTGAGATTTAAATACGTATTTATCATCCGTATAAAAATAACAGCCCGTTATATATTAACAGACATTTGGATCTGTTATTTCTATTTAACAGTATTAACAGATATCGAGTTTAACCTGTTACAACTCATCTCATCAAAAAATTTTTGTTAATGATTTTATAGTGGTGATTTTTTCAGTTAAGGATTACAAGTAAAGAGAATATTCTTTATAAATTAAACACTGTTGTCCGGATGGGATATTTAACTTATTACAAATTCAACCTTGTATCCTGAGAGCTTCTTTGACAGGTACGACGGCATCACTAAGAGCTACTTGACCTATCAAAGATACCTGCTGTAGCCGGCGTCTATGCGGTGCAAGTCAGCACAGCAACCTTAAAATCATTGTTATATATTCTGGGAGGACGGCGCGTACGCAGTCCTCACTACCAAAAATTACGCATCCGAGTTATCCACATTAGGGATAATCGCAGGGGTCAACCTAACCGCAGTGCAATGGAAAGGCCTCGCCCTGGGGGAACCGCCTTCTTGATCACGGTGTCCCCTATGCCAGGTAAGTATGAGTTCACTACGGTACCACGCGAGGGTCGTTCGACGGCGGACAATCTTAACACCGCGATTCAGAAACGTGACGTAATTGCACAGCGCCATCTACATTTTGGGGTTGGAACTAAATTGTGACCGGTTTGCAGTGTCAGGGTGGCTCATAACCGTCAATTCGTTTGTACCGTTTTATGTATTGTGCATTGAAGTAGGTTGTTATATTCGAGAGAAACATGATTGTCTAAGTTCAAGTACTATCCGGCACTATAAAATGTACTACTTCAAATTTTATGTCACGGTGCACGTTGATCACTCATCGTAAGGGTGAGAGAGACAGAAAGCGCGGCACATGCTGCATTAGTACGACATTTTTCAATGAACCGATGGACGAAACAAGACGCGACTCGAGATGTAATGATATATTTTATTCACTCTAATGCTAAATAAATGTACTACGGTGAGGCGTGAATTGAAACGTGTACGATATAAATTTAAAATTTTGAATCTGCATTCAGAATTTTAGTGCAAAAGTTTTGATAAATTATTGTCTTTAATTGTTTGTCATTGCGAAATAAGTTAATAAGTATTCTATCTAAGTGACAATTAATATTCATGTAAGTTTTTGTAATTATTCTGTTTAATGAATGACTTTCAATAACTATTTATTATGCTTGTTTAGATAGTTTGTGTTATAATTTTGGAGTGGTTTATTATTTTTATATTGGTTTGAGAGAAAAACAGAGTGTAATATTATGACAATACTAATTACACAATAACATCAAATATCATATTCGTACTGGTTACTTCAAATGTATCGCCGAGCTTCAGTACGCCTCGCCTCATTTGAAGTGTCACGTGGGACATTGTACCGGCTCAGAACAAAAAAGAGGCTACCCTTCCACTCTTTTTCAAGTCGTGTCCATCCCAACACTACTGGTTACTTCAAATGTGTCGCTGATCTTCAGTACGCCTCGCCTCATTTGAAGTGGGACATTGTACCGGCTCAGTACAAAAAAGAAGCTACTCTTACAAACTCTTTATCAAGTCGTGTCCTCCTACCCAACACTACTGATTTGTTTGTTGATATTTTGAAAATTTGATTTTTTCTTCTTTCATTAGAATGAAAGTGGTGAATTGTAATTTTAAAATTTTCGTAAAGATTTCTCTGTTTCTTAGTGTTTGTTTCCCACTTACTAGTGTTTTGTGTTCATTTCACATTTGGTTTATGTATAAGTTTAGAATTTTAGTTTAGGTTCGTTTTATAGTTTTGGTAGGTACTTAGTGTAGGTTGTAACAAATAGGTATATTTTTGTATTTAATTAGGTAAGTCAATAAGCGTAGTTTTTTAGTTTAGGTTATTGTTTTTATAATTTTACTTGTATTTTAGCAGTAACTGGGCGACAAAAATATAAATAAATATTCTATACCTATTTTTTATACGATTTTCGACTTTAAAAAGGAATACATAGAAAAGATATTCAATTGAGATTTAAATACGTATTTATCATCCGTATAAAAATAACAGCCCGTTATATATTAACAGACATTTGGATCTGTTATTTCTATTTAACAGTATTAACAGATATCGAGTTTAACCTGTTACAACTCATCTCATCAAAAAATTTTTGTTAATGATTTTATAGTGGTGATTTTTTCAGTTAAGGATTACAAGTAAAGAGAATATTCTTTATAAATTAAACACTGTTGTCCGGATGGGATATTTAACTTATTACAAATTCAACCTTGTATCCTGAGAGCTTCTTTGACAGGTACGACGGCATCACTAAGAGCTACTTGACCTATCAAAGATACCTGCTGTAGCCGGCGTCTATGCGGTGCAAGTCAGCACAGCAACCTTAAAATCATTGTTATATATTCTGGGAGGACGGCGCGTACGCAGTCCTCACTACCAAAAATTACGCATCCGAGTTATCCACATTAGGGATAATCGCAGGGGTCAACCTAACCGCAGTGCAATGGAAAGGCCTCGCCCTGGGGGAACCGCCTTCTTGATCACGGTGTCCCCTATGCCAGGTAAGTATGAGTTCACTACGGTACCACGCGAGGGTCGTTCGACGGCGGACAATCTTAACACCGCGATTCAGAAACGTGACGTAATTGCACAGCGCCATCTACATTTTGGGGTTGGAACTAAATTGTGACCGGTTTGCAGTGTCAGGGTGGCTCATAACCGTCAATTCGTTTGTACCGTTTTATGTATTGTGCATTGAAGTAGGTTGTTATATTCGAGAGAAACATGATTGTCTAAGTTCAAGTACTATCCGGCACTATAAAATGTACTACTTCAAATTTTATGTCACGGTGCACGTTGATCACTCATCGTAAGGGTGAGAGAGACAGAAAGCGCGGCACATGCTGCATTAGTACGACATTTTTCAATGAACCGATGGACGAAACAAGACGCGACTCGAGATGTAATGATATATTTTATTCACTCTAATGCTAAATAAATGTACTACGGTGAGGCGTGAATTGAAACGTGTACGATATAAATTTAAAATTTTGAATCTGCATTCAGAATTTTAGTGCAAAAGTTTTGATAAATTATTGTCTTTAATTGTTTGTCATTGCGAAATAAGTTAATAAGTATTCTATCTAAGTGACAATTAATATTCATGTAAGTTTTTGTAATTATTCTGTTTAATGAATGACTTTCAATAACTATTTATTATGCTTGTTTAGATAGTTTGTGTTATAATTTTGGAGTGGTTTATTATTTTTATATTGGTTTGAGAGAAAAACAGAGTGTAATATTATGACAATACTAATTACACAATAACATCAAATATCATATTCGTACTGGTTACTTCAAATGTATCGCCGAGCTTCAGTACGCCTCGCCTCATTTGAAGTGTCACGTTGGACATTGTACCGGCTCAGAACAAAAAAGAGGCTACCCTTCCACTCTTTTTCAAGTCGTGTCCATCCCAACACTACTGGTTACTTCAAATGTGTCGCTGATCTTCAGTACGCCTCGCCTCATTTGAAGTGGGACATTGTACCGGCTCAGTACAAAAAAGAAGCTACTCTTACAAACTCTTTTTCAAGTCGTGTTCTCCTACCCAACACTACTGATTTGTTTGTTGATATTTTGAAAATTTGATTTTTTCTTCTTTCATTAGAATGAAAGTGGTGAATTGTAATTTTAAAATTTTCGTAAAGATTTCTCTGTTTCTTAGTGTTTGTTTCCCACTTACTAGTGTTTTGTGTTCATTTCACATTTGGTTTATGTATAAGTTTAGAATTTTAGTTTAGGTTCGTTTTATAGTTTTGGTAGGTACTTAGTGTAGGTTGTAACAAATAGGTATATTTTTGTATTTAATTAGGTAAGTCAATAAGCGTAGTTTTTTAGTTTAGGTTATTGTTTTTATAATTTTACTTGTATTTTAGCAGTAACTGGGCGACAAAAATATAAATAAATATTCTATACCTATTTTTTATACGATTTTCGACTTTAAAAAGGAATACATAGAAAAGATATTCAATTGAGATTTAAATACGTATTTATCATCCGTATAAAAATAACAGCCCGTTATATATTAACAGACATTTGGATCTGTTATTTTTATTTAACAGTATTAACAGATATCGAGTTTAACCTGTTACAACTCATCTCATCAAAAAATTTTTGTTAATGATTTTATAGTGGTGATTTTTTCAGTTAAGGATTACAAGTAAAGAGAATATTCTTTATAAATTAAACACTGTTGTCCGGATGGGATATTTAACTTATTACAAATTCAACCTTGTATCCTGAGAGCTTCTTTGACAGGTACGACGGCATCACTAAGAGCTACTTGACCTATCAAAGATACCTGCTGTAGCCGGCGTCTATGCGGTGCAAGTCAGCACAACAACCTTAAAATCATTGTTATATATTCTGGGAGGACGGCGCGTACGCAGACCACGGTGCTATAACTTAGAACAAAAGTGACGAAATGATAACCGACTAGTTTAGGTAGGGTTCTGCTTTTGGAGATATCCTACTCAATTCAATTGATTTTTAATTTATTCGTATAGCAATATGCAACGTTTAAGTTACGTATTTATAGATGGCACTTTTCTCAAATTATTTACACATTTAGCTTAAACTTGTTCTCCGTTTTACTCAGATATTCTAAATTATCTTTAGTTAATAACCATTTTATTTTATATAAATTAAAATATTAGGGATATTAGGACACCTTTTAAATTTTACACCTTTTATAATATATTAACACACGTATCTTCAAATTAATAAAATCCTCTAATTACGCAATCCTATTTTTCCTTTAACAATATTTAATTTTAAACTAAAATGGTAACGAAACTTGCGTAAATGCAGTGATGCCAGATTGGAGAGAATCCCCCCAAATTTGGGGGGATTTTAAAGTAATTAGGGGAGAATTGGGGGCAATATTTTTGGGGGAATATTTGGAAAGCGAAAACTGGGTGTGGAGGGAATTGGGGGATTTTTATTAACACAATATGGGAAAAGCCGCGGCTAGCCGTAGTGATTATAAAATATATTATCTGAACGCATCAATCACTAATAGATCGATGTCTGAACGCGAACAAACCACTAACTAATCTGTGAAAGCACACACACGAAAACAAAATGCTGCGCATGATGATAGCCGAGTGGCTCCGAAGTCGCCGCGCGGGGGGCGTGAATGATGTCGACTTAGTGGTGCAAGAATGGAATGATTTGCATCGTACAACTTGGAAGTCCATGCAACATACCGAAGAGTTCTGGGTTGAAGTTTATAATTTCAAAAATGCAGTTGGTGATAGAACATACCCGTGGAAATGTTAGCAAATTGGCACTAGGAATTTTGTCGTTACTTTTTTCCATCGCAGTTGCGGGAAGAGCCTTCTCTCAAGTAGCTATTATTAAAGACAAACGTCGAAACAGATTGGCCATTAACACTGCCGAATCCATCTTGAGAACAAGATATACATTGCTAGAAGGATGTGTTCATTTTCAACCCAGTTCAAAGATGCTAAACAGGTTTAACTCAGAAAAAATGTACGGACTGCAACCAACGCGAGTGAAGAGGCTAATTTAGTCATGGACGCTGTTGCTGAAATTGTATAAAATTGTATCATTAATAAAAAAGAATGGTCATTCGTGGGGGTTTTTTTTTCAATCTTGAATTTTAGGGGGATTTCGGGGAAGGTTTGGGGAGAACGCGAGACGGTCACCTGGCAACACTGCGTAAATGTCAAAGGATTGAAAAAAGTCAAATAATTTGTCAAATAATAAGTCAATAAGTGCAAATAATTAAAGAAATTTGAGATATAATATATTCTTATGTAATTGGTGTGTACCTAAGGATACTTCTAAGTTATTGTGTGGATCACGAAACGATTATAGATTAATATGGAAGATAAAATTCAGATGGCCATCAAATATTGTAACAGAAGATTTTAATAAAGTATTTGGTGTTGTAATTATATTATTTTATTGTAAATCAACATAAATTACTAAGTACTAAATAAAAAAGGAATAAATACGATGGTCTATGCAGTGGTACCCTGATTTGTAGGTAGCTAGCTATATGTATATATATACATATGCTTCATCCATTGTTGTTCTTACTTATTCTCAGAGGGCGCCCTGAAATCTTCAAGTGACGGCTCTATCTCAGTATATAAAATGTACTCTGTGTACGCAGACCTCACTACCAAAAATTACGCATCCGAGTTATCCACATTAGGGATAATCGCAGGGGTCAACCTAACCGCAGTGCAATGGAAAGGCCTCGCCCTGGGGGAACCGCCTTCTTGATCACGGTGTCCCCTATGCCAGGTAAGTATGAGTTCACTACGGTACCACGCGAGGGTCGTTCGACGGCGGACAATCTTAACACCGTGATTCAGAAACGTGACGTAATTGCACAGCGCCATCTACATTTTGGGGTTGGAACTAAATTGTGACCGGTTTGCAGTGTCAGGGTGGCTCATAACCGTCAATTCGTTTGTACCGTTTTATGTATTGTGCATTGAAGTAGGTTGTTATATTCGAGAGAAACATGATTGTCCGCAGTTTAAGTACTATTCGAACCAGAGTTGGGCAAAATTTATTCGAATGACGAATAACGAATAAATAAATTATTTCTATAGTTATACGCGAATAATAAATAATTTAATTGATTCAAAGAAAAATTATTCGAATGACGAATTTTCTTTTTGTTCGTTATTAGATTAATGGATAAAAATAAAACAAAGAATAAATAGCAGGGGTAGCTCATCGTCCGGTAAGGACCAGGCCCGGGTCGGCGGCGTGTCGTGTTCCATGCGCGCCTCAAACAATCGTCAGCACTAGTGACGGAGCCCCATAGGGCTATTGCTTGCCGGGGTTG
This sequence comes from Tholera decimalis, assembly GCA_943138885.2. NCBI lineage: Eukaryota > Metazoa > Arthropoda > Insecta > Lepidoptera > Noctuidae > Tholera > Tholera decimalis. Next base: position 11,665,798 of record OW964576.2, read on the forward strand.
CGGGAATATTCTAACGAGATACCGCGGCCCCGGAACTTAAAAGCAGCTAAAGGAACATGGTGGGTTTTTAGGCAGTAGAAGTCTGACACTCCCTTCCGCTCCACCCAGAGTGGGAGAAGCCATTCGATGATTTTCCCACACGTAAAAAAAGTACTGTAACACGTTTGTTATGATAAATATTCAAGAAACATACGAAACCGATAATTTGGTATCAATTCTTTGAGTTGCTTATCGTCGTTGCGCTTGCAAAAGGCGCTATGTGGTAAATAGTCATTTTCGTTCTTTTATGAAGTTTCAATCGTTATTTTAATACACACATGCTGTAAAAACAGCTATCTGATAAACGCAATATTGAAAGGTAACTCTTTAAATATTTCGTTTATTAGATAGCTGTTTTACAGCATGTGTGTATTAAAATAATGATTGAAACTGCAGAAAAGAACAAAAATGACTATTTACCACATAGCGCCTTTTGCAAGCGCAACGACGTTATTATGAGCTGAAACTGTGCATAGAAACTCCATAGCAGATGTTGTCTTCACTCTTCAGCCCTACTGGGTAGATTAAGGTTTCCGTTACACGTTGCATACATATATATGTATATTCTTTTTATAACGTATTAATAACAATATTTTTCTTGTTTGCCACCACCCGCTACCTTTCATCAAATTCCAGGAATCAGGTAGATTATTTCTAGATAGATATCTAATTGTACCAAATTGCCTTATCCCCTTTTCTTTCATATATTTGAGATCCGCAAAACAAGAGTCTCCAAATATTGGTAATGTGATATAAATAAGCTGTAAAAGTTATTTAAAATAACGAATAGAATCACGAATAAATTATTCGTAGCTAATTTAGTTACGAATAAATTATTCATGAATGAATTATTCGCGAATAATTTTAACGCGAACAAATTTTTATTCGAATAATTATTCAGATAAAAATTTATTCGAATAATGCCCAACTCTGATTCGGACTACCCAAACGTCTTTGCTTTTGTATTGTTCGTCAAATCACTGAGCTAAGTTGCCAGCCAATGACAGCGATATCGACGAATTTTTCGATGTCCTATAATTTCTTTTTGTTTCGCCTTTATTTACTACGTTTAATTTTTAAAGCTTTGTATAAATTCCGTAATCTATCGATATACATAAAAATTTAACGAGAAAAACAAATTTAAAATAAGTACTTTATAAAACAGCTATTTTGAAAGCAAAGACAGCTAGATACTTTGCTTTTATTTATATGTATAGAGTATGGATAATCTGTTATATTTACCTACTAATTCGTCCCGTAGCGTAGTTCATTTAAAACTATAAAATCTATGTTCTGCTACGTCTGATGGTATTATTAGCATTAAAACCAATGCCGTTAAACGATTTTTGTATTTATATCTGCAATATTAAGTTCATTGATTTTCTTTTTACTTTAAAGTACGCAAAAACATGAGACTTGGATGGACGTAAAAACCTTATAGACCGTAATGTGTAATTATTATTAAGACGTATATTTCAGACTTTGCATCCATATAGTGTTAGTAACAATAACCTTCAATCTAGTGTTAGTACTTATTAATCTGTTAATGAAATGGCTCAGAATAGGAAATACTGCTATAGTAATAATAATATCTGTTGACCAAGATTTGATAAAATATGCATTTCTGTTTTTTTTACTTCCTATTATAACTTTGATTTCCTTTCAATATTTCTATTAATGTTTTTTTTTTTCAAACTAACTTCTAACGAGATATCGCGGCCCCGGAACTTGGTAGGTTTTTATTGATTTTTATATGGGATGTTTTCCTGAATTAAATGATTCTATTCGATACTTTAAAAAGGAATACATAAAAAAGATATGCAATTGAGATTTAAATACGTATTTATCGTCCGTACAAAAATAACAGCCTGTTATATATTTACAGATATTTGGATCTGTTATTTTTATGTAACAGTAATAGTGGTAACAGATATCGAGTTTAACCTGTTACAACTCATCTCTAATTTTTGTTAATGATTTTATAGTGGTGATTTTTTCAGTTAAGGATTACAAGTAAAGATAATATTCTTTATAAAATAACTTTTTATAAATTAAACATTGTTATCCGGATTGGATATTTAACTTTTTACAAATTTAACCTTGTATCCTGAGAGCTTCTTTGACAGGTCCGACGGCATCAGCATCACTAAGAGCTACCTGACCTATCAAAGATACCTGTAGCCGGAGTCTATGCGGTGCAAGTCAGCAACCTTAACCTTTTACCTACGGGTGTCAACTATTGTTGATTTAGCGATGTCGTTTCTGAATACGGGAGGCAACTATAGATGATTTGCGAAAGGGTCTGTTTTAAACCTTTATATTGACAAAACTAGACTGTATTTCCTTGAGATAAAGATCACTATGTGGAGTCGATAAAATTATGATTCTGTTGAAAAAGTTCCCATATATTTACATAGATGGCAATAAAAATAAATCATAAACAAAAAACTAGGTTTTATTCTGGCCACCTTTGGTTGTCGGAAAAACTAGTTTATTTTGAATAATTATGGTTAAGTTCAGTGTTTTGGTTAAGTAATATGTTAAGAATACTATTAACCTCATATTGAATGTAAATAAAATAAAATTCTAATAAAAAACAAGTGATGTTTCGCCGAATACAGTGATTGATTCTGATGCTTAATTTTTTGGCAATTACGTAAAATTTTGTGAATAAACTATAAAATCTATAACATTTCTCAAAGGTAAGTGAAATAATAAATCAGTGTGTGAAATTTGAAGTACCTAGGTATTGTGCTTCAAAAAATGTAGACAAATAAAAACATAAATGACTGCGCAGTTGCGCGCCAAAAAGTACCCGTATTGGGTGATGACATCGCTTTTGATAGGGATGGTACGTATTTACGCGACCAGGTTTTTACACCAGGTATTTACTTCCAAGTACGTACACCAGGTACCGATCCGAAATACTTGCAAGACTTCAAAGTATTTTATACGGCTACTCGGAGTCGGACTCGCTCCGGTCGGGGCTTGACGCTCGCCCGACTATGCGATTATGCTCCTTATCCGTAACAATTTCGTATGCAAGTCTATTCTAGTATATGGTTTGTCTTTGCAAGTATTTATATGTAAACACTATTGTGCTTCTTATTTATAAGAACTCACGGGTCAATTTCCTATGCAAGTATTTTTTCTTCCAACAGGCTTGGATTGAATAAAAGTAGAAACTTTCGTCTCTATGCAGGTATTTATTTGTAAACGCGATTGTGCTCCTTATTCATAGGAAATCACGGTTCAATTTCCTATACAGATAGAAAATACTTTCAATTTCGTATGCAAGTCTATTCTAGTATGTATATGGTTTGTCTTTGCAAGTATTTATATGTAAACGCGATTGTGCTTCTTATTTATAAGAACTCACGGGTCAATTTCCTATGCAAGTATTTTTTCTTCCAACAGGGCTTGGATTGAATAAAAGTAGAAACTTTCGTCTCTATGCAGTTATTTATTTGTAAACGCGATTGTGCTCCTTATTCATAGGAAATCACGGTTCAATTTCCTATGCAGATCAAAAATACTTGAAAGTATTCCGAGCCCTGGTTTTAACGACTTAAAAAAGAGTTTGTAAGAGTAGCCTCTTTTTTGTACTGAGCCGGTATAATGTCCCACTTCAAATGAGGCGAGGCGTACTGAAGCTCGGCGATACATTTGAAGTAACCAGTAGTGTTTTGTAGGACACGACTTGAAAAAGAGTTTGTAAGAGTAGTCTCTTTTTTGTACTGAGCCGGTACAATGTCATAATACGTCATTGGTCCCACTTGACACTTCAAATGAGGCGAGGCGTACTGAAACTCGGCGATACATTTGAAGTAACCAGTACGAATATGATATTTGATGTTATTGTGTTAGTATTGTCATAATATTACACTCTGTATTTCTCTCAAACCAATATAAAAATAATTAACCACTCCAAAATAATAACACAAACTAGCTAAACAAGCATAATAAATAGTTATTGAAAGTCATTCATTAAACAGAATAATTACTAAAACTTACATGAATGAAATAAGTTAATAAGTATTATATCTAAATGACAATTAATTTGTCACTTAGATATAATACTTATTAACTTATTTCGCAATGACAAACAATTAATCCAAAATTTTTGTTAAAATTTTGAATGCAGATTCAAAATTTTAAATTTAAATCGTACCTACACGTTTCAATTCACGCCTCATCGTAGTACATTTATTTAGCATTAGGGTGAATAAAATATATATCATTACTTCTCGAGTCGCGTTTTGTTTCGTCCCTCGGTTCATTGAAAAATGTCGTACTATTGCAGCATGTGCCGTGCCGCGCATTCTGTCTCTCTCACCCTTACGATGAGTGACGAGCGTGCACCGCGACCGCGACATAAAATTTGAAGTAGTTAGAGATGAGTCGTATCTACTAGAACAGATCCAAAGAATAGGTAAATTTCGATACTAGGCGGCACCTATTCTCACTTTGACAACACCTAGTATCATGAAGTATTGCGAAATCCATATATATGAATGTACTCTGTGAACTGCTCTTAGCGTAGACAGAGAATGCTGTAGACAACGACAGAGCGTGTCGCAAAAAGAGACAAAAAATAAGTACGTCACCGTATTAAGGGTTACCATGTAAGGAATAATTTACCCCATAATTATTTATTTATGTACACACATGACACAACAGAAAAAATATAAATACAGACAAAAAAGCACAAAGGTGCTGCTTATTTCCTAAGAAATTTCTTACAGCAGACCTGCGACAGGAGAATTGAAGAAGAGATGATAGACACAGTGTGTATAAATACTAATTACGATAAATAAAACATACATAGCTAATAAAGTAAATTATAATGATATAATAAACAAATATATACATACATAGAGTTAAAATACATATTTACTTGAATTTAAACCCTAATTCAAAGTTCATAAAAGTAACGCAACGCGCACGCGTGTTGTGCAAGAATATATATTCTGTCCTTTTTTAACTACGCTATTCCGTAGTCTTCCCATCTTTATCTTTCAATACTCGAGACTAGTCAGTAATCATTCGATCCGAGAATACTCGATCTGAATGAGTCTCGAAAAGACTAAGTAAATAGATACTTCGTAATACTTGGTCTTGTCGAGACTAGGTGGTACTCATTCGGATCGAGTATTCTCAGATCGAATGATTACTGACTAGTCTCGAGTATAAAGTCCAATTACTAGGTACCTACCTAGTCTTATCACTGATTGCTGGTGCTAACACCCTAAGTTCAATAGAAATATCAAGTACAGGAGAAGTGGCAACGAGGTGAGTCCGTGAAGCTTAAAGACCGTCATCGTAAAATTTAATCAAAATACCGTGTTCATTTGCTGTTTAGCAGTTTCCTGCAAAATTAGTAGCCACAATAAAAAAAATACTTGGACTAAGTACGTGCACCATGACCACATTCGATAAGTAATAATTGATACTAGGTGGACTAGGGACTAGGTGGACTAGGTGGAATAGGTATCTGGATCACGTATTTTTAAATACTAAGAATAGGTGCACCTAGTCCCAAATTTACCTAGTACAACCCATCTCTAGAAGTAGTACATTTTATAGTGCCGAGCCGCTCTTACATTTTGACGTCATGTACGGGACAAATGTACTGCCTCTTGTAAGTCCTACTCAACACTAATGTCTACTTTTGAAGTCCCGTAGGTAGACATGTGTCAGTTATAACAAAACGTAACTGAAAACGGTTGCCGTAGCAATAACTTTAGGTATCGGTATCGTCTCAACCGGCAACGGTTATCAAATACCTGCATCTGCAGAGTAGGAGTAGCTACAACCAAACGCGCAACTACGAAAACATTAGAAACCGAAACCGATGATAACCAACCGGCAACTGGCAACCATGCCTTCCCTCTCTCACTTAGCCGATAATTAGGTGCAAGAAAGAGAAGATGCGATTATCGTTTTGTTGGCATACATTGGTTATCATGGATATCTTAAGGAAATAATATGGTCGTATATACCAATTGCTGGTCTAATGATGAACAGTTTTGATGTGTTTGTCGGTTATCACAGATATTTTTGCTAAATAGAAATACTTTTAGAACTAGTTATTAAGGAACTGAATATATTAGATACCGGTCATTTTGAAGTTGCTGAATAATTTGAAAGTTTGTAGAGTTATAAAAATATAATAGTTTACTTGAATGTGAATAATACCTATGTAATAACTAGCTTGACTCATCATCACATCATACCTCTTAGCTAATATTATGTGGAAAATGGTGTTGTGATTATATTTTTTTTTGTTTTGACTTACTTATTATTATTATGTTTAATGTAATGACGTTTATTCCCCAAATAAAATATAAAAAAAATACGCGTAGGTGGCCAACATCTGCTGGGGTTTGTGGGAAAGTTCTATCGAGATACCGCGGCCCCGGAAATGTAGGGCAGCCGAAGGAACAGGGTGGGTTTTTAGTCAGTAGAAGTCTGACACACCCTTCCACTTAACCCAGAGTGGAAGAAGTCGTTCGATGATTTTCCCACCCAAGAAAAGAAAAAATAAAAAAACATGTGTGCAATTCACACGTGGTAGAAGTGAAACCTTCAAAAAAAACCTTTTAAAAATTTATGCCCCCCCCCCCCCCCACTCCCCCCGAGACCCTCCCTCCCCCCACCCCGCCCCCCCTCTCAGGGCTACATCACCCCCCGCGACCTAACTTCGTTTCCGTGGTCGCAAGATAGCCGAGCTTGGGCTCATTTTAAAGGGCATCACAAGCTCTACCACTTGGCCCCAACAGAATTCCAAAATTCAACAATTTCTAATAATAATTTCGGAAATTTATTTATTTACAAAAAAAAATAAGATTTGTTATTTCTAACACTAGTCTGAAATATTTCTTTTTTCATTTTCTAATACAGTTTTTTTCCTATAATATCAAAATATGCGAAGTCCCTCGAGTGTAGTTATATAGAGTTAACACTGTAATTATATGATGCCCGCGACTTCGTTCGCGTTGGAGGTTTTTCCCGCATAAATCCCGATTCCGTGGGAATGCCATGCCATGTAAAAAGTAGTCTATGTATTATTCCAGTATCTTAACTATCTACTTACCAAATTTCATTGAAATCTGTTCTGTAGTATTTACGTGAAAGAGCAATAAACATACCTACATACAACCTCACAAACTTTCGCATTTATAATAACTTAGTAGGATTGACTAATTGACCATTGTGTAAATAGTATATCATGATAGTGATTATTTGGTGACGGTGAGTTAGTGAGCTATGTTAATTTAATCAATTAATGTAAATATGATGATCTTGAAATGCGCCGGATTTTTTGTATATTTTTCATATAGAAAATGTGCTAGTCCTAAGCCTAGAAGAAAGCTATGAAGGAAAATTACCAGTATCGTTATATTCCCTTTACTCCACTCATTGTTATATCCATACTTTAGTTATTTTAGCTATCCAGTTGTTGTAATAACTATACCGATACAACAACTGAATAGTTAGATTAACTGCAGTTTTGATACCGTTATTCGGCAACCGTTATCAATAACGTTATTGCCACTAAATACCGGTTAGATAACGGTTATCAAGAATAACTAATAACGCCCATGTCTACCCGTAGGTAAAAGGTTAAAATCATTATTATGAATTCTGGGAGGACGGCGCGTACGCAGTCCTCACTACCAAAAATTACGCATCCGAGTTATCCACATTAGGGATAATCGCAGGGGTCAACCTAACCGCAGTGCAATGGAAAGGCCTCGCCCTGGGGGAACCGCCTTCTTGATCACGGTGTCCCCTATGCCAGGTAAGTATGAGTTCACTACGGTACCACGCGAGGGTCGTTCGACGGCGGACAATCTTAACACCGCGATTCAGAAACGTGACGTCATTGCACAGCGCCATCTACTTTTTGGGGTTGGAACTAAATTGTGACCGGTTTGCAGTGTTAGGGTGGCTCATAGCCGTCAATTCGTTTGTACCGTTTTATGTATTGTGCATTGAAGTAGGTTGTTATATTCGAGAGAAACATGATTGTCTAAGTTTAAGTACTATTCGGCCTACCCAAACGTCTTTACTTTGGAATTGTTCGTCAAATCGTTGACCTCCTCAAAGTTGAGCTATACAATATCCGAAATGTTTTGACTGATTTTTTATGCTTATTATTAATTTCAACTTTGCAATTGAATGTTACATTTTTTAATTATTTATCTGATATAATATTTTGTATTCCTTCTGGCGACACATTGTTAAAATGTTTTATTTTGTATAACATCTACAAACAAAAATATACTCTGTTCACAAATAAAAATGTTGAATTTGAAATTTGACAAATGCTTGCACTGTCTGGACAGGCCCACTAAAATCTGCATCTTTTCTGAAAACATAGCCTCAGACATTAAAATACAAAGTTCACTTTAAGCTGAGTTTGTTTCGGGTTTCTTCTAAGGGTAGTCAGTTAGGAAATACCTCATCTAGTTCAAATTTACGAAAGAAAACAGTATAAAGGTGTAATTTAATAACCAGTTTGCAAAATATATATCGCTAGCACTAGGGAATTCGTTCGCGTGGGAGGATTTTCCTATGTGTTATTCCAGGATGTTAACTATCTACTTAAATTTCATTCAGATCCGTAACAAACATCCATATATCTTTACATCTATCCTCACTAACTTTCGCATTTATGATATTATTAAGATAAGAAGTAAGCCATACCCAATGGTGATCCAGGGGTAGCAGGCGTGCCTCCTAAAGACGACACCCGATGTGGAGTATGGCCAGCTGAAAAATTAATAAAAATGTATTAATAACATTATTTAAAACTAGCTTTTTTGAGCTTTTTTGTTTGTCACTGTGGTGTGCCAACTGAAAACCAGCGCTGGTTGTCTTCCGCCCAGCAAATGCTGGTAAAAATTGAAATTGGTAACTCTTTCGGTTGGACATGTTCAGTGCAACTTTTGTGATTATTTTCTATTGCAATTGATGTGTGTCTGTACTCCAATAAATGTGTTTCTATTGTATTATTTTGCCCGCTACTTCACGTGGGAGGATTTTCCCCCGATCCCGTGGGAATTCCGGGTTAAAAAGTAGCCATCGGTGTTATTTCTAGATTTCTGCTATCTCCATACCAAATTTCATTTATAATCGTTCGGTATATTTGCGTAAAAGAATATGAACAATCTATCTATCTTCACAAACTTTCGCTTTGATAATATTATTAAGAGGTAACATGATTAAAAAAGTATTTATTTAAGGACATGGAGTGAAACTTGTTATGCCTTAGCTAAGGAAGTAAGGACGATTTAGAATCTACACCAAGGTTTGGGTTCATTCATTCACAGGCTGTAATTTAATAAAACAATTCCTTTGACTTTTATAATTTACGGAATCAGTAAGAAAAATGTTTGAACACTTTACTTTGAGTATAGTATAGTATAGTATAATATATATCTTTTGAGTAGTATTGATGTAGTTGTTTTTAAGAAAATTACGCGGAAGAAGACTGAAACTTGATGTGACGTGAACGTTAAGTTAATTATGGAGAAGTGCAGAGAGAGCTAATATTTTTAAAGAGAATAGAATAAAATATAAATTTATTTGGTTAAATTGTAGGTACAGTCGGCCAAGAAAGTGGTGTACCACCCTAAGGTTGAATATCGCTTGCAGATTCATAGGTGATAAAGATTAGTTTCGCTTGCAGATCGATCTGACAACTTCTATTGCTGTCTTTATCTGATTATTGATAACGACTATTACTGTTTGTAACGTGACAGCTGTTCTTAGTTTGAACTTGATGGAACCAATGACGTCGTAAAATCAACGGCGGGGGGCTGTAGATTTTGATGACAAAATTGTATCTACAAATTCAGAATTGTAATCAACAAGTTACATAAAATTGTAAAGGCACAAGGCGAGTCCACAAACCTACAATTTCTGTAAACTTGTAATTACAATATCAATAAAAAACAAGCTAAAAATAGATTTATCCTTTTATTAAATTTCTACAATCAATTTTAAAATACTTATAACAAACAAAAACATAGCATATATAGTAATATTTAGAAGATATTGAAAATTTTTAAAAATTAGAAACGGGTGTAACCGCCGTTGGCCTCTATAACCTCTAAAAGACGAGACCTCATTGAACCAACAAGCCGTGAGCAAATATCGGTTCCCCGCATTTCCTCCCAGATATAATTACAGTGACTAATAAGAGCTTGTTTGGTTCTTTCATTTTGATGCGACCATCGTTGGACCATAAGGCCCCAAAGATTTTCTATCGGGTTGAGGTCCGGCGATCTTGAGGGCCACTGAATTACCCTTACGTCAGTGTGTGAACGAAACCAGGCTCTTACGATCCTCGCATTATGAATTGAACAATTATCTTGAACAAAATCAAATTGTGGCACTTCGTTCTCCGGGTAAACATTACGGACTGTCGGTAGCATTGCATTCTGAAGCACGTCGATATAATTTACAGCCGTCGCTCGAGGAGGTAGAGAACACAATTCTCCTACACCATCCGTACTCATCCAGCCCCAAATATTTATGGAAATTCGACCTGATTCTCTATTTGGGATTACATGATCATCTTTATACCGTGTTGAATTATATCGCCAAAGGTGAAGACGTCCATGCTGACTGGATTTAAACGTTTTTTCATCACAAAACACTGTATTAGACCAATCAAACTCTAAGTGCTCTCTGGCGAAGTTCAGACGAGCAAGTCTGTGAGCATCCGTCAAATATATTTTCTTGGCGTAATGCCTGTGGTGCAACCCCATGTAATGTAGATGATTCCTTATTGTTTGGGCACTCACATCGAACATCTCCGCAAAATGTTTTGTGGGCTTAAAACCATTGATTTCATATTCCCGTCTCATGAATTCTCTATCGTTATTGGAGAGTGCAGGCCGGCGACCACTTCTTCTGTGATCCAACAAACTTCCCTCCTCTCCTTCACGACGAATCCAAAAGCGGACAGAACGCCTCGATATATTCAAATTCCGGGATATCGCACTGATACTGCTTCCCTCATTAAATTGGGCAATTATTTGTGCTCTTTCGGCAATGGTCAAGTTGGCAGGCAGGCTACTGCAACTTCAAGGCGAAAAAAATTGTATGGACTTTGAGGGGAAATAATGGTACATTTTGCTGTCTCACCTGTTCCGTGCGCTTTCTCTTTCTTTCATGACAGTCAGCCACGTTTTAATCTATGGTCGGCCATATTTGTTTACTTGTCCTGTCTTCTTGTATATTTGAAGTTTGTGCTTATTATTTTCTGGCAGTAATTAAATTAATTTACGGTTCATTTTACATCGTAATTTGTAAAAAAATATCGGTTATTGTTCAGTGATTGTACCATAATGCCACCTAAAAACCGATTTATAACTTGGGAAATATGTGGAGATCGTGCAAGTCGTATAGGTAATGAAAAAAGGAAGTTTATGGCAAAATTTCCATTAGATGAGGCTCGGTAAGTATTAAATTAGATATTTGATTATATATTTTAATTAAAACATAGTACTAAAAGCCTTAATCGATCTTTTAATTTTCAATTTTATTTTGTTGTTTAGTGATGTGCTATAACGCAACGGCTTTTATCAATTATCGATAAATGGTGTGTCTGTTTTTAATTGTTTATAAACAACGTTGATTAAAGCGAGAGGCATTAAATGAAACCGCGTTTACTTTATGTATTATTTTCAGGCTCTACACCAAAAATCAGACCACTTTTTTTCTGGTTGGGAAAATCATCAAATGACCCCTCCTGCTGTGGGTAGAGCAGAAGGGAGTGTCAGACTTCCACTGACTAAAAACCCACCCTGTTCCTTTACTGCCCTTACGTTTCGGGGCCGCGGTATCTCGTTAGAACATTCCCGTAACCCCGGCAGGCAGTGGCCTTGTGGGGCTCCGTTAATGGTGCTGTCATCATCTGCTGTCAGCCCTGCAGCGCTGGATCCGTGACAGAAACCATGCTTGCTACATTATATGCTGCATGCTTGCTTGCATGAAAAATATCATGTGAAAGTGTTATTTATAACCTATTTCAAATCATATTAATAATAAACATCAATATTTCATGAAATAATGATGTGCTGTATGTATGGTGTGTGCTTGTTTGCATGACTGCTGGATGCATGGTGTATGCTTGTTTGCATGTTTTTTACAGGGAACTAAAAACCACATAATATGTTCACAGTAGTAGTTCACAGTTCGCCCGAAGTAAGCACATAGATGTCCGATATCATTACATCAGAGCAGGTTGCAGTCAATAAAATACTTATCAAATACAAGAATACAGAAGACACGGTCACTGACGTTCTGACGACGGGACTCCATCGAATGAAACATGAAATGTTTATGACTGCTATGGGTTTGCGTCCAGAAGAACGTTGGGAATAAATTAACTCAATCCTTGACATATATTATTAAGTCTAATGATCTGTACTAGTTTTAATAATTAACAATATACTACTTTTTTCTTAAACACTACAATCCTTGCTTTATTTCAACACAAATCCGCACTTAAATAAAAAAAGTTAAAAGTAAGCCCGTTTTTCGACCTGTATACTTTATCGATATCGATAAAGAGGCTGCTGCCATCGCTCAGCACTATTTAGTCTGATAGGTTGGTAGTACTGTTGTATGACGTCTTGTTCCCCGTGTATGTTCGTTCAGTTGGTATTGAAGTGAACTTCTACCTGTTTTTATTTTTTTAGTACTAAGTCCCGTCTCTTAAAACATAGTGTATTACATACTCTTTGTTGGCAGGCATTGAGATGATTTTATATGCAGTTGATTGAAAAATAACACGGAAAATATATCGATTTTTTGCATATATTTGACAAAATGTCAATTGTCAGTTTTCTTTTTCAAATGGAATTCGGTTGTCTAAATAGTTTTTATTACTTTTGTTTGGAAACATTTCAATTGCTTTGTAGAAACTAATGTCCTTTTCATTTATACTAAAGGTTAAAATGTCATGTACTTATATGTGACATATGACGTATGAATACTAAATACATAGGTTTACGTCATGATAATGTTGTCTCTTTCAGTAATATCTTTTTATAACGAACCTTGTTGTAATTTTCGATGACCGGGAAACTAAATCAAAACTGGTACACCACTTTCTTGGCCGACCGTACAGTACAGTAGTAGTAGTCTTAATTACATAAATACGAGATCCTTGTACAATCTGCCTAGACATGCAAACATTTGGAGCAGTAACAAATAAAATAGCGTTCTGACTTAATGTTTTAATCAATTATGGTCGAATTTCGCCCACTAGTTTATTAAATATTTCAAAAGTCAAATAATTTTTATTTTTAATTAATTTATTGTATTTTAAAGAAGCTTTTGCACGCGGCTTTGCTCGCGTAAAAAGGTTTTACTCTCAGCGTAATTAAAGTAGCCTATATTACTTGTTGATAATGTAGGTTAATATTGGTAATAGATTTTTTTGTAGTTTTAAAATATTTGACATTTTACATTTAATCTACAAATTTGACAGTGTTGCCAATTTAGCGACTTTGTCGCTAGATTAAGCGACATTTTGATATCAAAAACGACTTTTTACTCCGATTTAGCGACAAACATAATTTAGCGACATTTCTAGCGCCTTTTCTAATTTGGTTTTCATTTTTAAAATACATACATAAAATTCAATAAGATTTGTGAAAAGCGCGATTATGACGCGGCCTTTGATTATTTTCGAGGTTTGTGTTTACTCTATGGTATTTTGTCTGTGCCATGAAGTTCGTGCCAATCATAAAATATTTAAACATCAAGGTGAAGTTTTTGCAAGTTATAGACAATTTCTAAAAGGGGTGACTATTGAGACTAACCTGCATATTGCAAAACACGTAAGAAAATTTGGATTTCGCGGGCTACCTTTGTCGATCCACCGTAACGATGATCTCAACAAGTAAGCTCGTTTACCACAGAACACTAATAACCTACCGGTCGTTTATTCAAAATATTGGTTCGAAATTTGACCGTAATTCAATTTTTTTGAATTGATAACAGTAAACCTAGTCAACAACCACAAAAAACCGTTCACAAACTATTTTTTGTCGATGTTTTGTTCCAGTGCCTCTACGTCGTCTTGTGGAAACCTATAACACACACTTCATAGACATTGATATTTTCTCTCTTTCTAATAAAAAAATTTAAAACACTCGCTATTAGTGCATTAGCTTCTAAATTCTAATAAAAATGTTTAAAACTAACAGTAAAATTTTATTAATACGTTATCGTTTGCCATTCAATATGTTATTGATTGATCCGTGAACAATAGTGTGGATTATATGTTTACCTATATATCTTAAGAACATTAATGTAATATCATAACATGTAACTGTTTTTTGTCCCTAATAAATAAATAAATAAATGTTGTTTTCGCCAAATAACATTTAGCATCATCTAGCGACTTTTGGACCTTAAGTCTAGCAACATTTGTTTTAGTCGTGTTGGCAACACTGGTTTGACATTTGAAGAGTACTTACTTGGCGGGCTCGCCGGGAGCTGTGGGGAGCTCCGCCCCTCGGCGCGCCGCCCCGACGCAGACCTGCTGCGACCAAACCTGTGCTCAAACCTCCCATATTACACACACCACTACCTGTCATCTACTCTACCAATGGTGATCACACGAATGGGGCGTGCAAGTCAAAGCTGATCGCAGATGGCGCCACCACCGTAAGAACCTTTGTCACTGTCAGTGTTAGTTAGATTGTGAGATAATTTAGTTATCTGTATCATCTATGGTTATCTCATTATCTGTGGTGAGCTAAACATTTACACGCTTCGTATTTTTTATTTTCATTTCATTGATTTCAATTGATTTCTTTACAATTTTCCGAACATGTTCTTTAATCGGAAAATTCTCAATAACTGTCTCTAATTTAGGAATTCACTACTCCATAGTGTTCCATAGAGAAACTGCTTTGTTATTGGTAAGTGTGCTACTAGCGCCACTTTGACAGTTGCACGCCCCATTAGAGATACCACGAATAGTGATTTATATTGGCATTTTATATGAAACATATCGTCGCTGTAGAATGGTATTCATTCTACAGCGACGATGTGTTTCATATAATAATGATCCTGGGGGAATTCCGGGATAAAAAGTAGCCATCGGTGTTATTTCTAAATTTCTGCTATCTCCATACCAAATTTCATTTATAATCGTTCGGTATTTTTGCGTGAAAGAATATGAACAATCTATCTATTTTCACAAACTTTCGCTTTGATAATATTAGAGGTAAGATGATTAAAAAATTATTTAGTTAAGGGCACGGAGTGAAACTTGTTATGCCTTAGCATTATATAACTTAGCATTTTATATGAAACACATCGTCGCTGTAGAATGAATACCTCGTATGTCAAAAAACCTTTTTTGGTAAAAATCGTATGGAAACCACGTATTTTATAATACGGTGAAACTGTGAACCCAGTATATGACTACAAGTGCCATCTATGGAGTAAAACGAAAACCTATATAGAGACATGGGCGTTTAAACAAAAACTACGTAGATATAAGAACAGAAAACCTCTTAAATCATTTCTCTGGCATAAACCAGTTAAGTAACGCATGGGTTAATAACATAAATATGACCTTTTTATCATTTACACATTTTTATCATTCAAAAATATTTTAAACATTGACAAAATTAACTGTTTTTTTTCGTTTTCTGTGAAGTTTGATTTCTGGACATACGAGTTTATCATTCTACAGCGACGACATGTAGGACCAATATGAAGTTAAATGTACAATGTGTTTTTTATGACCCTTAACTCTAGGGTTACCTAAATTTACACACACATTTAAGTTTTATTGTATTTTTCTTCTATTAGAAAGTTTTAATATTGTTTTTGTCATAAAAGTAACCGGACTGACCAATTGTTTATACTATGGATATGTTGACACTGTACGCAGTATATTTAACTATTTATAAGTAAATTCACAGCTGTTCACTGCCTCTTAAAATACAGGTTTATCCTAGTTTGAGGCAGGGCTCACTTTATCTGTATACACATTTTGCAATATATGTAGCTAAGCATATATGTATAAATGTATACTTTTGTATTATTCTTTTGTGGCAATAAACTTTAATTTACTTTACTTTTATTGTATACATAAGAATAAAACAAAAAGTCCTAATATAAATGGTCCAAAAATGCATAGTTTCGAAGATATCATCAAAATACTAGCACTAGACTCTCGATGCGTGTAGTATCTAAGTTAAATTCAAACCAATCTTTCTTATTTGAAGTTACAAAAAAGCGACCTTGTCATATTTCATGTAAGGGTATTTTACATTAATAATCGTGACTGCTGAATTATTATGTATGAAAAATTAAAACAAAAAAATAATGAAATAATTCTTATGCCAGTTGATTCTTCAATAAGGTCTCATTCATATCCTAGAGTTATGGGACATACATAAAAAACACCTTTTATATAAGGAAAGCAAGCTTTTTCTATGAAACGCTAAAATAAGGAAATGATTATGATATGGCCATAGATTACCAATTTACTGTCTTTAATAATATCGAAGTTGGAATCGAACCAAGAATACTTTCTTGAACTTTACCAATTTTTTAAAAGTATTTTTCGTATATAGTCAGCAAATTTTTACATAAACCCAGACCCGGAACAAATATCTGCAAGCAGTAGAAACATTTGTTTCGGTGTAGGAATCGAACCCACGACACGCAGTGCGTTGATCAACCACTGCGTTAAAACATCTAATTAAGTGACAGATAGTTTTAGAAGTCTGTCTTTTGTTAATTTTGACGTTCAATATAATTATATTATCTTATTTGAATAGATTTATCTTGGTCTTGAACTAACTAGATGACCAAAACAGTATTGCATAAACGAAATCAGCTAACCAATCACTCGGCGCGTGCTCCGCCGGCGCCGGCTCCGCGGCATTGCCGCTTTTACAGCTCAGTAAACTAATTTTATAAAGGATTATTTATTTTTTACCAACAACGCCGTTTATTTTGTTTGAAAAATGCATTTTCTTTTAGTAAAATTATTTATTTTATTATTTTAACGGACGGAATGTGATAACGCCACCCTGTATATGAAAATAGCGCAAAATTTTAACAAAAGCCCAGCACAGATCAAATGAAAGGGTAGAAGGTTGTTCTATCTTAGCCTAGATGACTGCTTACCCCAATAACGAGTAATTTGGAGTGAAAGGAATGGATTTGAACTTCGTACCTATACTGTGATCTTCTTGGCGTAATCGGTGAGCCCTCACTAATTTGACCAAAGTGTGCCGACTGCCCGTTTACCTGAAATTAGTTAAAATTAATCTTGGTATAATAATCATCTTAAAGTAAGGTTTAGCGAGTTGACAATTTAATAAGTGACATATTGTAATCAAACGATTCCTGTTTGATAGATTCTAATCTAACGAAAAATAATGCGTTCAAAAGTACGGATCACAATTTATGACTGACGAGGAAGTTGGGATAAATCAGATATTTCCGTAACTCAAGCGTCAATAGCCTAACGGCTAAGGAGTCGGACGGATTACACTATTCTCCAGACATAAGCATATTTAATTTAGTCAAGGTTAACATTACTAGTTATGTAAATTCTACCCACATTGCTAAGATTGATTAGTGGATTTTTAAGATTTGTCAGATTTTGTTTTCATATGCATAGATCTCAGTTTTAGTAATTCATTTCTTTGTTTCCTATGTTTTATAACGGTTTCTGCGAAAACTATGTATAGTGCATGCAGAGTGATGGGACACTTAAGGTTACTTAAAGTTTTAAATCTAAATTTATATTTGTCACAGTGTACAGATCGTTGAAGAGTCAAACAAAAAAGAGAGGTTGACCTCTGAGTTTGTTTCAGTGTTTCTTATCAGAGTAGTCAGGAAACACTGGCCTCATCTAGTTTACATTTACGAAAAAAAATGACATGTGAAACTACATATAACCGTAACTTATAGTTGTAACCTATTCGCAAAATAAACATAATTATTTCATCCTTACTAATATTATAAATGCGAAAGTAACTCTGTCTGTCTGTGTGTTACGCAATCACGCCTAAATTACTGAACCGATTTAAATGAAATTTGGTACGGACATAGTCTAGAGCCTGAGAAAGGACATAGACTGCGTTTTAATGCGAAAAAAGAGCTGTGAGGGGTTGAAATAGGGAATGAAATTTTGTATGGAAAATTTTTAAAGCTAGAACCTTGAAACTTATTTTTTAAACTTTTGATTAGAAAAATATACTTAAATAAGCTATTAGCTGTAAAATATTGTAAATAGCTTATTTATGTATGAGTTTTGTTTTCAAAATAATTAGTCTAAAAATTAAAAATTCTGCCGATAGTCACTATTCCGCGCGGACAAAGTCGCGGGCACAGCTAGTTATAAATAAAATATAAGTACCAGCACTTCACCCGCGACTCGTCTGCGAGGATTTCGAAATAATTTATAGCGTACCCAATAATGCAGCTTACTACTAAAGAAATAATTTTTATAATTGGATCTTTCCGAAGATTACCTCCCACATACAAACTAACAAACAAATTTTACCTCTTTATAATATTAGTATGGATAAATGCGAGTTTTGGCATAGTTACAGTTAATATGGTGGAAAAAGTTAAAAGAGTGCAGAAAGCGTCTGTTAAAATATACAAACACATTTAAAATATATAAATGTACAAGGTAAACGGCGACAATAAAAAGAAAAAATAAATAAATAAAAAGAAAAAAATAATTAATAAAAAGAATATTTTTTTAAAATAAGTAGGCTAAACCATACTAAAACAAAAATATAAGTCAGTAAGTCAAAGTAGTAAGTCCACTTACCCGGCAGGTGTCGAGCCTCTTGCGCGGCGGGTCGGGCGGCAGCGCCGGCGCAGCGGGGCGTGGCTCGTCGTCCCTCGCAGGTCTCCGCCTCTTACGCTCCAAGAGAAGGAAATAGATCACTTTCTCTGTATTGTGGCTGGAAATTAAAAATATATTTCGTCAATAAATCACCATCATCATCCACAATTCGTTGAAACCCATGAAAAGATAAATTCAATACACTGAGGTCATTCAAGAACGGGATAGGCTCCAACTTGTGGACGGATTTAGGAAATGCAGCACAGAATATGAGCAAGCTTTGGATCAGAAATATTTGTTGCAAAAACAACTGCAAGAGGCTCAGACTCATATATCTGAACTGGGGACTACAAACCTGAACATCACCGCCTCGTTAAATCAAAGTCAATTTAGCGAGTTATTACCTATTGATCCATCAATGATTTCGCAAATTAAGCCATCTTACAAAATAGATTTAACAAATGAAGATGACTCTAAATCAATTAATCATGTGAGGGTAATCAATAGTAGTAAAAATAAATTGAAATGGTATATAAAAAACAATTACCTATACCGAAGTGTGCCTGGAAAAAAGTTGAAAGAAACGAATATTTGCAAAGAAGATATTTGTGTCCCAATAATATGGGAATTAACATAAGTAGTCTGGTGTTTTCACTGTCAGAGGGCACCAAAGATCTTTATAAAATTGTTAATGTAGGTACCTAAATGTTAAGAAAGATCCTACCAGGGTGGCATGGAGACAGGCCTGTTGGTATAGTGGTCAGTAGCCCTGACTGCTATGCGCAAGGTCGTGGGTTCGATTCCCACCCAGGACAAATATTTGTGTGATGAGCACGTTGGATGAGCACGATCATTTGTTCTTTGTCTGGGTGTAATCTATACTAATATTATAAAGCGGAAAAGTTTGTTTGTTTGTTTGCTTGAACGCGCTAATCTTCGAAAGTACTGGGTGGATTTGGATGCAATTTGGTATGGAAGTAGCTTGAGGAAGGTTATACGCTACTTTTTATGCGACTGCAAAAAAGGAGAGTTATGTTTTTACCGTAATAGAATCCACGGGAGCGAAGCCCCACGTGAGTACTAGTTTATCTATAATATGTATGTATTTAGAAATATATATGTATGTTTATCAGTTGTCTAGTACTCATACCACAAGCTCTGCTTAGTTTGGGACTAGATGGCGTCGTGTGAAAGTTGTGGAATCTTATTATATTATTATTCTATATTATTATTGTGATCAAAACTTATAAAAAAAAATAAGAAAAAAAAACCAGCACACCGAATGTCGTACACAGCATCCCAATCCACTCGCACCCGGATTAATTAACGAAATCGTGGTTAGGAGACTAAAAAGAAATCATGTGTTCTACATGGACAGAGGGGCGCTGGCTTCCAGATCCTACACTATCCAATGATCACAAAACGAATCAGATTATAGTCTGGTGACTGATTGCAGATACAAAAAACGAAAAAAAAATCCCTGCCGGAGTCTGTGTTTCCCGATAGCTATAACCTAGGGGTCTTTAAGTCAAGAGTGAATAGGTTACTTCTAGGTAAGCGTGCTCCATCTTCGACCACATCATCACTTACCATCAGGTGAGATGGTGGTCAAACTCGAGCCTATTATCAATAAAAACGATACCCCTTATTAAGACTAAACTTAGTACAATGTCATGAAATATGCAGAAACAAAGAAACTCTAGGAATTGACAGCAGATTACTCAAAATTTAGAGCTGATAGGCACATAGTTTCTAAGACAGAGACACACACTGTGCAGTTCTTTATGAAATGAACATCGTTTTAGCTGTATCAAAACGAAAGTCAAATTTTGTTGACTCTGTCCCGCCGGGGTTGCGGAAATGTACTAACATGATACCGCGGCCCTGGCACTTACGGGCAGCTGAAGGGACACGGTGGGGTTTTAGTCAGTAGAAGTCTGACACTCCCTTCAGCTTAACCCAGAGCGGGTGAAGTTATTCGATGATTTTCCCACCCAGAGAAAAAAAAATTGCCAAGTGCGAGTCAGACTCGCCCATGAAGGGTTCCGTAGCAACTATAATAATATAATATAATATGTATATTTATTTTACGACTATAAAAACCTTAAAATTTCTTAAAACTAGCTTATTTACATTTTTACAACTACGCTAAATAACTTTGTTTTTCATAGTGTTTGTATGAATTACAAAGTTATATTTGCGGTTTTATAAAATATGCTGTATCTCAAAAATTACTGACCCGATTTCGTTCAAACCAATTTTGATTGAAAGTTTACATTAGATCTACAGACATATATTTTTTTTAGATTTTTCACTCCATTATTATAGAAGTTAGAGGGGAATTCCACGAATGTTACTTTTTTTATGTTTTGCCATTAGTCTGTAAACTTTCTGTAAAATAAAATAAATAAATAAATTAATTTATCGCTTACCATCAGGAGAGATGATGGTCGAACATGGGCCTGTGTTTGGCCTTATTTCCTGGGTTCCTTAGGGTTTCTCTCCAAATGGTATTAATAATTAAAAAAATATGTTGGGGTCAGCTTCCAGTCTAACCAGATGTCAGGGCCGGATTAACCATTAGGCGGAGTAGGCAAGTGCCTAGGGGCCCCGCATCAACTAGGGGCCCAGGCCCAATGCTCGCGTCAAGAAAACATGTTTCTTCGAACGAGAATTTGATGTGCATGTGAACTTAGGGACCTCACTTTTATCTCACAAAATACAAATCGTTAGATTCAGTCATAGAATTAAAACAATTTTAGAACAAATCTGGGAATAAGTAAACAAATTTATTGAAAACCACAGCCCTTAATGTGCGTTTATTCAGGTCACACTCGATTTGGTCAGTCAAAGTAAGAAAAGGGGCCCAAGAATGCCGCTGCCTTAGGGCCTCTGACAGGTTTAATCCGGCTCTGCCAGATGCAACTGAATACTAGGGTTTTACATCATGGAGCAACTACCTATCTAACAGGCGCGTGCATAGGATTATGACAGGGCATGCGGCGGAGTAAAAACACACAAAAACTTCTTCTTTTATAAATTTTTAGCATAGCCACAGCCACGCATCGCCACCATGCTACGATGCGTGGCTGTGGCTATGCTAAAAATCTATAAAAGAAGAAGTTTTTGTGTGTTTTTACTCCGCCGCATGCCCTGTCATAATCCTATGCACGCCCCTGCTATCTAACCTCCACAACCCACAATACCCCTTCTTATCCAGACTATTGTCAGATTTTCTAGCTTCACCCCATCATCGCTTACCATCAGCTGAGATGATGGTCCAAACGCAAGCCAATCAACAATAAAAACACTCACTGCGGACTCAATAGCTCCTGTATCAGCTTCTCCCGCTGCTTAAAGCAGCCAAGGCTACAGATAGCCTGCAGGACATCAGGGTCTATTGCCTCCGCTGATGGTAGCACCCTCGTCTGGACTACCTCCATCATGGGCAGCTCCTGTTCCAATTCTCCACGACCTCCCGCTGTCACCCAGGGGTGTCGGGTTATTTCTGCCAACTGGAAATGAAATAGATCATTGATAATTTGACATTAAAGATGAATATAGTAACTTGATATTTCTAGAATTTAAATGGTTTTTATCTGATGCTAGCTGTGCCCGCGATTTCGTCCGCTAGGAATAGTGACTTTCTTTTAGAGCATTTTTAACCGACTTCTGAAAAAGGAGGAGGTTCTCAATTCGGATGTTTGTTTGTTTTTTTTTTTTTTTTTTATGTTTGTTCGGGCATAGCTCCGTCGCTCGCCAACCGATTTGAAAAATTCTTTTTTGTTGGAAAGGGTATACTTCCCAAACGGTCCCATGAAAATTTTATCGACATCGAACAAGCCGTTTCTGAAAAATCAACAAAAGTCTAAAAAAAATATTTACATTGATGATCTTTTCGGTTACTCTATATTGTGTTTTTTGTTCGCGCGTTTTTAGTTTTTTGTAGTTGACATTTTGGCTTTTATAACTAGATTAATTACAAATTGACCCACTAAAAAGCGCGAAAATAAAAACTTTTTTTCAAAAAAATAAAACCGACTTCCATATCAAAACACTACAAAGCCAAAAATAATTTTAATTTCGGAAGGCGGTGTGAAAAAAAAAGAAAATACAAAACCAATAACACCGACTACCGAAATTAAAATTATTTTTGGCTTTGTAGTGTTTTGATATGGAAGTCGGTTTTATTTTTTTGCAAAAAAGTTTTTATTATTTTTTTAAACTAATTATTTTGAAAATAAAACTCATACATAATTTGAATGTCGTATTTATTCATATCTAATCAAAAGTTTAAAAAATAAGTTTCAAGCTTCTAGCTTTAAAATGACGTAATTTCCATACAAACTTTCATGCCCTATTTCAACCCCTTACAGACCTTTTTTTCGCATTAAAAAGCAACCTATGTCCTTTCTCAGGCTCTAGACTATGTCCGTACCAAATTTCATTAAAATCGGTTCAGTAGTTTAGGCGCGATTGCGTAACACACAGACAGACAGAGTTACTTTCGCATTTATAATATTGTAGTAAGGATTATTGATATAAGTACTATAAACATAAAACTTTATAAAAAAATATATGAAATTAATTTACATCTTGTTTTAAAAGAAATTAGGTATTTATAACTTCTGCCCGTGGCTTCATTCCTGTGAAGTTTATTCAGGAAAAAATTTACCCATATTAGGGTAAAATATACTTTATTGTACAGCAAAATTGAAACACACCTATTTAACATTATTTCTTAATTCTAAGGTTACAATGGTGGTCTTATCGCTAAAAGCGATATCTTCCAGACAACCTAGGAATAATGTAGGTAGTGGTCTAGAAAATTGGTTCTGCAGATTCAGAGATTAGTGATTAAAACTTTTTTTTTAACAATACAAATTATAGAAATAGAAATTCCAATGCCATGCCCCCAGATAAATATTAGGTTCATTAGTTTGAACAAAAGCTGATCACTCAAAATATAACATTATAGCCTATATTACAATAAACAAAATCAGTGGCAAAGCTGATTAATTTGACAATTCAACAAGTAAATTCCTTTTTGATGCACCATTATTTCACTTCATCAACCATGATTGATTGATAGAGAATGCCTAAGGCAAACCGTACGCAAAATACGCGCTTGGTCATGGATACCTGCCCAACATACCTATTTACATACATGCCTTATGCCTAAGGTATTAAGTCCACCTTGGTTCTACCTTCTTGTGTTACACAAGGTTGAAATAAATCAATTTACATTATTATAATCCTACTAATCTTACTTCTTACTAATCTTATCTTATCTTACTAATAATATAAATGCGAAAGTTTGTGAGGATAGATGGATGGATGAAATGAAATGAAATGAAATATTTATTCTGTAAATTGGTTATAAATAACACTTTTACACGTCATGTTTTTTTACGTGTTAAGTTTAGCTAGATGAGGCCGGTATTTCCTAACTGACTACTCTGAGAAGAAACACCGAAACAAACTCAGAGGTCATAGTCTCTTTTAAAGTCCAGACAATTTGTATTTTTATATGAGAAGCATGTAGGTTCATGTCTGTGGTATTCTTTTGAGGAAATAACCACGCAAATTTGAGCGGACCTGTCTAGACAGTGCAAGCATTTGTCAGTTATCGTGTAGCTCAACTTAGAACTTAAGGAGCTCAACAATGTGACAAAAAATACCAACGGACGTTTGGGTAGGCCACACAAGTACTCAAACTGCTTGACATCATTAAATAAATTATAGTGAAAGTAAAAACAACGAAGAAAGAATAACCTACATTGTCCTCACATTAACAATAATGAAATAATTATATATAAAAAAAAATCAAAATAAATAGGTATATACAATACTTAACAAAACAAATATTTTAATCAATAAAAAATAAATCAACTATCAAAATTTAAAAAATAAAAAAGGCTCACGTATATCACTGGAGCAGCTCATTCCCAAGCCTTCTTGTCCTCAATATAATCTTTAACAGTGTAAAAAGCTTTCTGACATAGCTTACGTTTTATAAATAATTTGAATTTATTAATACTTAGTTCTTGAATATGGCTAGGAATTTTATTTTAAAAACGTATACATTGGCATCTAAACGAACCACCTATTTTTTTTAACCTTGTTTTAGGAATGACGTATGTGTCTTTGTTCCTTGTATTTACACTATGAATATCACTGTATTTTTTAAACAGATTAATATTTTTGTGTGCATACAAGAGATTCTCATAAATATACTGAGATGGCACAGTCATAATATTAATCTCTTTAAATTTGTCTCTTAAGCCGTGCGCGCACTGCGTTGCGTTTTGGAAACGCAAAATTTGTGAAGTATGGAGTGTCATAGAAGTGCGCGCACTGCGGTCAGTCTACCGGTGCGGTAGAACTACCGGAATTGCGGCCACCGCAAGGCAGTGCGCGCACGGCCTTAAGGAGTGCTTGGGACTTAATTTATAAATTGCACGAATGGCCCTTTTTTGTAATACAAATATTGTGTGAATGTCGGCGGCATTTCCCCAAAGTAAAATGCCGTATGACATCACACTGTGAAAGTAACTAAAGTAGACTAAACGTGCTGTTTCGATATCAGTTAACCCACGTATTTTTCTAACGGCATAGGTATGCTGCAGAACTTAACTTTTTTGACAATTTATCTATATGGGGGCCCCACTGAAGCTTCGCATCCAAAGTTATGCCCAAGAATACTGTAGTATCTTCGGGTTTCAATATTTCAAGAAGATTATTAACATTAAACCAGCTAACTACAGTTGCAAGGGCTCTATTTACTTCTTCAGTAACCTGCTGTTGACGTTTAATTTTAAATAAAAGAGAAGTATCGTCAGCGAATAGCACTATGTCATGATTTTTGATCAGGTACGGCAAATCATTTATATAAATAAGAAACAAAAAGGGACCTAAAATTGAGCCTTGGGGGACCCCCATCTTGACCACAGATCCCGGCGATCTTTTGCCGTTCACATCGACTCTCTGAATCCTTTCACTCAAATATGAGGTTAAAAGATTCAGAGAGGTGTCCCGGAATCCGTAGTGGTGCAGTTTCCTGATTAATGTCTCATGGGGAACACAGTCAAATGCCTAAAATGTATATTTGTTACTCTTTCACGCAAAAACTACTAAACGGATCTGAATGAAATTTGGTAACTAGATAGTTGCCATTCTGGAATAACACATAGGCTTCTTTTTATCCCGAAATTCCTACGGGATCGGGATTTACGCGGGAAAACCACACGCTCGAAGTCGCGGGCAGAAGCTAGTATTATAAATGCGAAAGTTTGTGAGGATGTCTGTATGTTTGTTGCTCTTTCATGTAAACACCACTGAACGGATCTCAATGAAATTTGATAATGAGATAGTTGACATTTTGGAATAACACATGGGCTACTTTTTATCCCGGAATTACCACGGTATCGGGATTTACGCGGGAAAAACCTCCCACGCGATCGAAGTCGCGGGAAAAAGCTAGTAATAAATCAATTTTTTATTGGCATAAAGAGTGTTAAAAATTATGTGAGATCCTGCCTCCAAAGCTAGGTTAGAAAACCTGTATTTCAAGAGTCAGTGATTTGTTCTAATGATGTTAAAATTTTGCAAATTTTGTGCAACAGAGTTACAAAATTAGAATCTACTTGGTAAAAAGTTATAAAAAAGAAAAGATAAAACAAAATGCAATAAACTAATTCAAAATAAATACAAAATCATTGATACATTGATTGTAGAAGAATTTTCCATACATGTAAGAAGAAAGAAAGAAAATAAATTTATTTGACACAGTTTAGGGCACACAAAAAATAAAAGATATAAACTGAAAAACTGTTTTAAATAAAAAAATGGCATTGTGTGTGCCTCACAGCTGTGCCAAATAGGCCCAGTTCAGAAAAATGCCAAACACCTGCTAGTGCCTGAGGTTGGTGATTTTTCCATCACTGTTGATTTAGTGATTCTCCAAGTTTTCTGCAAGTTCAAGATCAAATCCTATTAAAGCAGTTCATAAATAATAACAAAATCTTTTTTAGTTCTTACCGTCATCCGTTTCTCAGGGTTGACTTCTATCATCCCTCGTAGAAGCTGCTGGCAGTCAGGAGGAACGAAATGTGGAACGTGAAATACTCCTCGCTTTACCTGAAAACATATCGCAAACAGAGCATGGATATAGTTTCATAGTTTGTCAAACTAAGTTTATTGTAGGAACAATTTGAACAAACACACACATTTTAGAAGATACTCAGTAAAATATATTCATCCATTTATGATAATTATTGAATTTTATCAACTTGATTTTATTTTCTCTGTTTCAGTCACTACCATCTATATTATTTATCTGCAACACATGGCTGCGGCATACCATGAAGGAGATGGCGGGACAACCAAGATGGCTTCCTTAAGAATTGGAAGGAAGAGAACTGTGACCACTAGAAGAAATGGAAGGAGACCATTGCATGCATTACCCAGCCATTGGCGTATCTAGAGATATTTCCCAGGGGGGCCTGGCTCCCTGTAGTAAAAGCGATGATCGCTTATCAAAGTTGCGTCAACTCTTAACGTACAAAATGAAAATATTCACATGAATTAATTTAATATGTATCGTATAACGGAACCTTGCATGAGTGAGTCCGACTCGCACTGGGCCAGTTTTTTTAATTTTTCAGCCATAATTGTTTGTTAGTAAAAATTCTCGGGTGGGCACCAGACCATTCTGAGGTGGGCACGGCCCACCCAGCTCCCCCCCTTCCTATGCCTATGTGCCCAGCAGTTGGAGACTACAAGCTAACATAATAATAATAATTATCTAGTTAGTTGTACTGCTAGAAACTTGTAATTGGCCATTTTGTATATATACATTCATTTTGTCTGTTTATCTGTAAGTTTGCTGAAAATAATAAAATAAAATAATTAAAAAAAAAAAAACAAAACAGCATTAAAACACAGTAATAGTTACGTTTTTTTTTAATAAATGAAACCCTTTGTTTAAGTTTATATTTCGCGACCAAAAGGTTTTTATTTTTCAAAATCAGTTTATATTTTCCATTTTTTTTTGTCGTTAGTAAGATAGTTTACCTTTTCAAGTAATTGACGTAAATTATCATCGTCGAAGGGTAGAGCACCGACCAGCAGTGCATACAGGATTACCCCACACGACCAAACATCGGCACGCCGGCCATCGTATTTCTCACCCTGAAAAGACATTTTCAGCTTATTAGACAGCGGATATTTATTTGCCTACCTACTAAATCATATTTAAATATCATATCAAGTATTCAAGGAAGAAAAACATTACATATTCACAATATTTATCATATTATTACAATACGTTATACGAATAAAGCGTAAGGGTATCGAAACGTCACTTAGTTCGCTGTTAGTCCATGAAATTGATATTTTGTGGATTTTACAAAAACTATACTGGTTAATAAAGAGATACATACGTATCCTGTTTTATTATTCTATGAACCCATATTACTTTTAAATAATTCAAAAATATAAACGAAATCACACAGTTGTGGGAAACTTTGTGTGGAACGGAGTAAGTATTAGAAGTGAGTCGATCACGATTGATAGAATCACTTTGACTCGATCACTACCCGAACGTGAGTGATCGAGTCTTTAAGCATCAAAAGATTCGATCATTTGGGTACTCGAAATCGAAAAGAAAATTGAACTATAAGCAGTAAGATTTAGAACACACTTTTGTCTGCTTACAAAATGACCCAAACAACAAATATGTTTATCACTTTCTATCAAATACTACCGCGCATGTGTTTGTCACTTTCTAACGGAGACCCAAAAACGAGATGGCGCGCTATAAATGTATTACTTTCTCACTCTACTATGGGTCGTGACCCACATCTGCGCCGCCGTCGGGCGCGGATCGCGATCGAAATGATTCGATCAATACTTAGCGTAGTTCGTGTCGTGACTTTTTGAACCGCTCTGTTTTGTTTTGGTTTATGTAGGTACGTATTTGAGTTTGGTTTGGTTACCTGCTTAATGTAACATACACATTTCACAAAACACTCAATCTTTGTTTTAAGACATAAAGCGTATATTGTACATTTTTGGCGGCATTTAGTTCTTTCGATTACCTTCTGCCAACTTATACTTGACAAGGCAAGACATACTCACAATTGAATGAAATACTTCATCCAAAAACTATCACAGGTAGGTACGTCATTTAAACTTTAAATACTTCTTGTTTTTTGTGCCATTTATTAGGTACTTAGTTTTATATATATATTGGAAAGATATAAGATATGTCGTGATAGTAATCTGGATACTTACAAAAGGTAATGAAATTT
The DNA here is from genome assembly GCA_943138885.2 of Tholera decimalis. Lineage (NCBI taxonomy): Eukaryota > Metazoa > Arthropoda > Insecta > Lepidoptera > Noctuidae > Tholera > Tholera decimalis. The sequence continues at coordinate 11,695,015 of OW964576.2, forward strand.
ATGTGGATTTTTTTCAGTGTTCCCAGTTAAATACGATCGACTCGCTATATATTTTATAAATGAACTTTAATAAACCTTATCTATTATTTTTGAGTACCTATTTTTAATCTTACGGTAGCTATTATAAGTAAACAACTAAAGACGTTTTTCTTATAAAAAGGGCGGGCGTGATAATGCACGGCTCGCGGTTTCAATTCTTCAAATTCCCACTGATCGTGAGCCTGTAAGATGGGTCACGAGTCGAAGTTTGAAGCTCGATCGTTCGATCAAATATGATTGCATGACCGAGATTCGGACTGCGACCCAAACGATCGATATGATTGAATCATTTTGACTCGATCACCTACCGTATGGGTCGCGATCGACCCGGGTCACGAAGAACGAATGATCGACACACCTCTAGTAAGTATTATCTAAAAAAAAAAATTGTCAGCACTGCATTCCGAGTTGCATATTTTTAAAGATTACCCCCAGTTAGGGTAATAATAGAATTCATGAAAAAAATATTTTATACCAGTTTTATGCATTTCAAATGTTAATGTTATACTACTACTTTAATTTTAAGTTAAAATATACAAACATAATAATTATAACTATATAAGCACAAACTCATCGCTCAACATAGCGAAGGAATTACCAACGTCTAACGTCTGACTTTCGTCCTTTTGCAGACATTATGCGTAATGAGACGCTAGAAAATCTGTCACTAGTCTTGAATATGAGCATAAATAACATACTTAAATTTATATTTACTATTTTCATTTATTTTTATTAGTATTTATAGTTACGAGTTCCCGATATTTGACCGCTGTTGCAAGCACCTTGATCACGGATGAACGAGCGGACTTTTATGAGTAGATAAGTATCGTTAATGTTTCCCAGCTGCTAGGTTTTTGAAATTAGTGAGGAAACTGCCCTATGTAATATATTGGTAGGAACTTAGCTACATCCCGTTTGATTAATAGCCTAGAGATGCAGCTCATATGACAAAAAATATAGAGTACTCCTGTATTTCTTACAATATTGCACTATTTTATAATCATAAAAAAATATTTATTTAGATTGCGATTTATTTTTGATAATCTCTGTGGAGTTTTCGTTTGTAAATTGTAGCAACATTATTGTTACGTCAAACCAACTTAAAAACGGTATAGTATTAGACGACCAAATGCTGCAGATACTAACTGTCAGCCGTTACACGAGACAACAGCATACATATCCCACGTGATAGAATGAGATCGTATACTTCGCAATTCAATAATTGAAATGTTTGTAACATATTGATAATTCATGAACGACCCAACGACCGTTGCTTTGATTTCATCAATCCGTTGAAAAATATTATTTGTGATAGTGAATGTGATATCAAAATACGTTCAAAATGAAGTCCGCCAATTCGAAACAAAGATTAAACGACATGCGAACGCCAGCTCGAAGTAAACAAAACCTAATCGGGGAGAGAGATCCTGTTCACGTTTATTGCCGGCTACGACCTATGCAAAGAGACTCCGATTCACCATGTATGAAGATAATATCGCCTACTATGGTCCTCCTAACGCCTCCTTCGACCGCTATAAGCTACAGAAACGAGAATGCGAAGACTATGAAATACACTTTCAAAGAAGTATTCCCGCCAGAAACAAACCAACAAGAAGTGTTCGACAAAGTCGCCCTACCGATAGTTGAAGGCTTGATCAAAGGTAAAAATGGCTTAATATTTACTTATGGTGTCACAGGCAGCGGCAAAACTTTCACAATGACCGGAGAACCGCAAAATTGCGGCATCCTTCCTCGATGCTTGAATATTATCTTTAAAACTATAAACGACTTTCAAGCACACAAGTTCATCTTCAAACCTGACAAAATGAACATGTTCGATATTCAAACTGAGGCGGAGGCGATGTTAGAAAGACAGCAAGAGCTCCACAAACTCAAAAGTGGAAAAAAGAACAATTCAAATCCTGATTTAGCTATGTCATCATCAGATGTAACTAAAATTGAGGGTATTAATGAAGATAATCAATATGCTGTCTTTGTAACTTATGTAGAGATTTATAACAATAGTGTGTTTGATTTACTTGAAGACGGACCTCCAATAAGCAGGAACCTTCCTGTAAAAATAATAAGAGAAGATGCAGCACATAACATGTATGTACACGGAGTTACCGAAGTAGAAATTAAGTCTGCTGAAGAAGCATTTGAAGCATTTTACTTGGGTTTGAAACGAAAACGCATGGCACATACTTCGTTAAACGCAGAATCAAGTAGAAGCCACTCAGTGTTTACAATCCGTTTGGTGCAGGCACCAGTTGATGAGATGGGAGAAGCTGTGATCCAAAACAAAAAGTTTCTCAACATAAGTCAGTTGAGTTTAGTAGATTTAGCTGGCAGTGAACGCACAAATAGAACTAAGAACACCGGTCAACGTTTACGTGAAGCTGGTAACATCAACAAGTCCTTAATGACACTCAGAACTTGTTTGGAGTTATTACGAGAAAACCAAATTAGTGGTGCCAAAAATATGGTACCATACAGAGAGTCAAAAATAACTCATTTGTTTAAGAATTTCTTTGAAGGAGAAGGGCAAGTACGTATGGTTGTGTGTGTTAACCCTAGGGCTGAAGATTATGATGAGACTCTTCAAGTAATGAGGTTTGCAGAAATGGCTGCAGAGGTTGAAGTTGCCAAGGCTCAAAGTATTGATATTGCTGCTAACATTGGCCTGACTTCAGGCCGTCGTAAGGCTAACAGACTATTCACAACAGCTCGTGACAATATAATAAGGCCAGAAGCTAAAGACTTGGAGATGGACCTGGGACTTGTCTACAGCCTTGGACCTGATTTCCCGAGTCTTGAACTCAACAGTTCCCAAGCAGCTCACATAATTAAAGAACTAATGGCCCATTTGGAAATGAGGATCAGCCGGCGTGAAACTCTGAAACGCAGTAAAGCCATAAAAGATGAAAGGTTGAGGTCTGCACTCTTGGACCTGGAAAAAGACTCTTTGGAGATAAGAAGCGAAAATGCTTCCTTACGTGGGCAGTTAGCAGCATCAGAGCGAAGAGTCAGGGCTCTAGAAGAACGCTTGACTGCTACAGAAAATGCATCTCTAACCCATCAAAGGAAACTAAATGAATTGACTGAATACACATCTTCATTGAAAAGAGAGTTACAAGAAAAAGAGATGATGCTTAGCCAAAACAAATTCGACAAAGAAAAGCAGAAGAAGATTCTAGAAAAGAAATACAACCACAAGATTGCAGCAGAACACGAAAAAGCAAAAGAAATAAACTGCGAGAAGGAAAGATTGAGGAATGCTATTGAAGAAAAAGAGAACAGACTGAGAATGATAGCTGAAGCTCTAAACCGAGGTGACAATGATGATTTCAACAAGATGACAGGAGAGATGGGAGCACAGACAAGCAACAGAGATAGAGACTTCACTCCTGGGTCAACGCCCAGAGCGTTGCCAGCCCATCTGCTAACTCCTTTCAGCTCAGTACCACAGACAAATCTTAATCATAGAGAGACTTTAAGAGAAACACAGAGGGACACACCATCATCTTCCCGTCGTGGTATAGCAGTAGCCAACCCAAGACATCGTCGCTCCATATCCGCCGACGGCCGAGGCTGGGTTGAACACGCCCCCAACAGAATAGTCCCCATGGGCACTGTCATGAAGCCTAACATAGTTAACAGTAAAGTCATCAACAAATTAACAAGCGTAAAAGACATAGCGAACTCAAGAACTTCGAAATACTGTCTCATTTCCCAAGAGCAAGACACTGATGGGGAACTAGAAACGAAGTTGTATAAAGGAGACGTGGTTCCTACGTGCGGTGGAGGAGCTCAAGTTATTTTCAATGATGTAGAGATGTTAAAACAATTCTCTCCTAATAGAGAATCTTCACACTCTCACTCGCACTCAAATCGTCAGTCCGGTACGAATTGTGCAAGGCATTCCGGTAAGCGTAGAGACACAAATAACTCCCCACCGCAGACACCGTCAAACACTAGCAAAAAGCAGAGAGTTGATGATGATTGACTGTAAATATTTTTAAGATGCTTACGCCATTTTTTTTTGTCTACATACATCTGAAGCTCTTGATGAATTAGTACGTAAAGTTGGGTTACTTAGATTCAAAAGGCGGGATTTACAGTCAGCATATATTTACAGTTTTGTTACTGCAGTAAGTTAATACTGCATTAAGCCAGTGTTAGTAGGTTGCCAAAGAGACCAGACTACTAAATGTGTCAGCTGATTTAGTATTTTCCAATGAGGAAATAAAATTATTTATCAAGAATTTCAGATGTGTGACTGACTTTACAAAATAATATGAGTATGATAAATTGTGTGAGATAGCTAGAAAGTTTTGTTGTTATTTCTAAGTTTTGTTAACAAGTATATTACATTACAATTAGGACCCACTCTGGATTTTCTAGTAACTTGTATGAGCCTATTCATTTGATAGTACAAGATTAAAATAAAATTTTATTTTTTATTATAAAAATCTGTGTCCTGTAGGGATATTTTCCAATACTTAACAGTTCTTTGTAATAAGGCCAATTTATATATATATAGCAGCTACAATATACTATATCTGTTACAGGCCAAAGTCGGGTAAAATTAACACAAAAATATTAATATTAGTTTATAAACTTTACCATAGTAGATATTAATGGTACTTTTAGGAACTGAATAACTAATATAATATCTAATGCTTAAGTTTTTTAGTTGTAATTTTTCTCTTTAACATATTCTGTTTATACTATCTGGATTGCGGTTTGCACACTTAGTCTTTGTGCGGGACCACTGTACGTGGTTTTTAAACCCTTTAGCATTGTTTATCTTCTTTGATTTCGACTCAGTAGGTATGTTTCTTATAAAAATATCTCTTGTAAAGTGTAATTATTGAGTCAGCTTATTAAAGTAATAGGGAGGGTAGAAGAATATTCCATACAAAACCCTTAAAAGGGCATGTGATTTTATTGATATTCAAGACATTTTTGACTGTGATTCAAATAAAATTGCTCATTGTACAAGTACATACCATTTTTTTTGTTATATAATCGGTTTCATTGACAATGTAGTAGATAGTAGTCGTGGAATATATGAAATAACAATATCTGCTTTTTCCAAATTGATGAGTAGTTTAGAAGTTATTAAGACACAGCTGAACATACAACTGCTAGTAAGAGCTAATCATAAACATCCTTTTCATTTTGCAGTTGGCTAATCTCCTCGGCTAAAATCTTTCACTCACACAAATCAAATCTTTTAATATATAAAAATCTCGTGTAACAGTTATTGTGGTCGCGATTCTCTGAAATTGTTTGATCGATTTTTATGATTTTTGTGTATATTTGTTAGCTATGAGAGTTGGTCGTAAAGTATATTTCAAATCCAGTAAAAAAGAACTTTACGGTGCAATTGCATACAGTTATAGAGATAGTTATTTTATAATTTCAATATAATAACGTCTGATTTCTGGTTGCTAGTCAATAGTTAATTAGAAATGGCAAAACAGATGAAAATTCATTACAGTAATAAACATTTCATTTTCTCTGCTATACAAAGCATTCAATAGGTTCGTCTTATAGTTAATATTGTTAAGCATTGTCAATGAAATCAACTGCTTATGTTTAGTATACACATACTCGCATATATTATACAAATAGTATGTAAGTTTTTCTTAACTTTTTTTTCAAGTTTGTTAGGTAGACAGCATTTTTTGTAAAAAAAAATGTTTACCTTTAAAATCCTGATTATGTAGAATACAATTATTAACCCATTTTATTTTTGAACTATAGTCTTTTCAGACTATTCGAAAATATGCTTTGTTATGTATTTTCAAAGGATATTACTTAAATGTAAGTTCTAAAGAAATGATCTGAAAAAACCTAGATATTAGAAAAAAAAAACGCAAAGTTGAATTGAATTAAAGTCGATCTGGCTTTCTGATTCGTAAATATTTCAGTTGAATGGTGGTATTTATTATGTGGTGCCTAAATAATTATAACTATATGGGCTATGCAGGCGCGATGTTTTTGTTTTGTGAAGGTTCAAATAAGGTTCGTACAGTCTCATTCTGCTGATTCACACAAAACCGTAATAAATTGTACATAAAAACCTTCCTTATGAATCACTATCCATCGGTGAAAACCGCATTTTGCTCAGTCGTTTTTGAGTTAATTGCGAACAGACAAACACGCAGTGGAAGCTTTGTTGTTTTATGGTATTGTAAGAATGAGTCGGTAATTCTTTTAATTCCACTTCACAGTGGGTGAGTAATTAAAACACATTTAGAAAACGGAAATTGATAATCTAATGTAGGGGTGTCACTTTCCGGTATAAAGGTCACTCTTTCTAATCTGACCTCGATGAACCCTCGTTTCGGTAAAATCATCGTTAGTAAGCATATTTTGTTAATTGTATAATTTAAACTGTTGAAACGGTATTTCTTTGTTCTCTTAGGTAATTAATATAATAATAATTGTATAAGAGTTTAATTTTTGTTGAAATTGTAACATTATTAGATTGATTTTGATTAATAATGAAAATTCGGCTTAAATGATGCTGTATAGCTAAATCGATATTTTAATTAATAGCCAAGCCAGGGTACATTTTCTTGGTTCTTTTTAAAATGTAGAACAAAATTCTCCGGTGTATGATTTCACAGAGAAAACAGATTGCGTTTTCACATAATCGTATTTTCTATAGCTTTAATACATTTGAATGAGACTGGTCTGGTGAGAAGGTTGTGTAATATTTTCAGTTCTAATGATTCGATTTTCTAGTTGTTACTTTACTATAGTATTGTTTTTGCTCAACCACAACATACGCTCAAAAGGTCACTGAGCTGTCGGAGCATCGCATAGGTAGGGTAGGTATTCCCTAAATAAACGATTTTCCCATGAAAGTAGGGGTTGAAACATCCACCTAACATACGCCTTACTTAGGTTCATACTCCTTACGTATTACTTTGCTTATTTTACGTTCAAAACCCTGCCATATATCCACTCTGCGCTTACGCCTATAGTAAACAATTTAATCCATTTTAACAGTAAGAGTGTACCACATCCCACGCTCAATTCCAAGCCCTTTACAACACCGATTAATTCAATTACAACTACCGTTTTGCGTTCAAAGTACTTAACTAGATAATTATGAGGATATGGGTTATTTAATAAACTTTGGTTTAACTGTTTTGTGTACGACAGCTTGTGCGGTAATTGTCAAATGTTTTAGGCGCGGAATTGTATTAAAACTTTTCCATTGATTTTGTGGTTTTATTTTTGTGTTTATGGTTTTTTTTTTAAAACTTTTTGGAGGAAGAATTGTCTAACTAGTACTACTATCCCATGCTGGGCAAAGACATAGCTCTATTCTTGTTGGTATAATCCTACTAAACTGAAACTATGTACTTACATACAACATAGGTATATACATACCTTCATAGTTGTTTTAAACCTGGATTAATCTGTATTTTACATAGATTACCTATATTTATCACTATTCCTAACAAATATATTTGTGGACTTAAATCCACGGTCACGAAGATCTTCGCAACCCTTGGAATGATTTGCTTGTTTACTCCGCACAAGTGTTAGGTACAAAATCTAAAGGCCATTCTTTTAGATTTGGTACCTAACACTTGTGCGGAGTTTCGCTTGACAATCAAATTTGAATCGTAACTTAGCAAGAAAATAGTTAATCCCATCGGTCTGTCTCAAGTCCCGTATTAATTGAATAATATTACATTCGGTAATACAGGATACAGACACTTCGTTGTTATGTTGTTTAACGGCATTGTGGCATTTGACTCCATTGTGAAAGACTAGCCGTTGCCCGTGACTTTGATCGCAAGATTATTCGATCATTCAGCCCCTTAGGAGATGCTTCAATTATATCCATGCCAAATTTCATCAAAATTGACTCAGTGGTAGCCTAGAGCTTAATAGACTTTCGCGTTTATAATATTATTATGCGTTACATAATAATTACCCTAGTTTACAAATATACTGTTTTAGTTAGTCCTTTTATCAATAGGGGAGACTGGGTACGGTTGCAGCAGGTTACGGTTAAACCAACGCTAATAACTCGTAAACTATTAGCGGTGTGGTGAGGGGTACAAGGGGAAAGAGACGCGGCCGGCGAGTCCGGACATGAATCACATCACAGTGATGCGTTGCACTTTGCGCGCTCTGTACGTTTCCAGGGGACCCTATTATAATTGGCGCGCGGAGGTGCTAAGCCGGGGTGAAACTCCGCTACCGCGGCAAGTCGCGGCTCAGCGGAAAGAGCTCCGGCGCGATCTAACGGCAGCATGGAAAGAGCGGCTGTCGCAACCGAAGGCTGGGCACGCTGCAATCGCGGCGATAAGTCCCCTCTTTGAGGAGTGGCTGGAGAGACGTCACGGCGTCCTCAACTCCTCACCTTCCGCCTGACGCAGGTGGTGACCGGACATGGCTGTTTCGGGAGGTACTTGTTTCGGATACAGCGGAAGGAAACGCCCGGGTGTCGCCATTGTGAGGATCACCTGGAGGACACGGTGGAGCATACAGTCGAGGTGTGCCCTGCTTGAGCGGAGCACCGTCGTGTCCTCGTAGAGGCGATTAGCGGCGGCGACGTATCGCGCCCTGCTTTGGTTCAGACCATGGTGCAGAGCGAGAGGGAATGGGATGCAGTCGCCTCCTTCTGCGAAGCAGTCATGCTAGCGAAGGAGGAGGCCGAACGCGCGAGGGAGAGGCAACTCCCTTCTTCGCGCCCCAGCCGCCGCGGCAGACGCCCCGGGCGTCGGGGATCGCGAGCCGATTTCCGGCCACCGTAGGCGCGAGCCTGCGGACGGGGAGCAGGGGTCGCTCTCCGTCCGGTAAGGACCAGGCCCGTGTCGGCGGTGCGTCGTGTTTCACGCGCGCCTCAAAGAGCTGTCAACACCAGTGACGGGGCCTCATAGGGCCATTGCCTGCCGGGGTTTGCGGAAAAGTTTTAGCGAGATATCGCGGCCCCGGAACTTAAGGGCACCTGAAGGAACAGGGTGGGTTTTTAGTCAGTACAAGTCTGACACACCCTTCCGCTTAACCCCAGAGCGGAAGACGTCATTCGATGGTTTTTCCCACCCAGAACAAAAAAAAGGGGACCCTATTATATTTTTTCGACAAAAAGTAAGTATTTTCTATAGTTTTCTTTTTCAAATTACTTTGTTGATATTAGCATTTGCATTTTGAGTGATTTTCTGTTTCTGAACTTTTCTGAACCGTGATTCGTTTTTGTTTATGTTGTTTTGTTTCGACGCTGTTTGTTTTATTAGCGGTTGAGGCGTATGGGGACGGATGAAGCAATTATTGTAGGTACGATTGAAACAATGATAACCGTTGCTTTTTTCGTTCTAGATGCCCAGACAACGTATCAAAAAAACTTCAAGAGGCGAGTGTGATATAATTCAGTACAAAAATGCGTATGAAGAAGTCAAAAAAGGGACTTCTTTACGAAAAGCTGCAGAGATGTACGGAGTTCACCATTCTTGTCTTCTGCGATACAAGAAAAAAAGAGATGCAGCGATCGAAGAAGGTAACCAGGCTGATGTTAGTATGAGGTATGTAGCCCACAACCGAGTATTTATCCCTGACCAGGAATTTATACTGTCAAAATATTTGATCCGCTGTGCGGATATATACTTTGGTCTATCTGTCAAGGAAGTAAGAAAATTTACATTCCAGCTAGCTGTCAAATATAATTTAAACACACCTCGTACGTGGAACGAAAATCAGGTTGCCGGAGAAGAGTGGTTTCGCTCTTTTATGAGAAGAAATGTGGAATTGTCGGTGCGCACAGCTCAGGCAACCAGTCTCTCCAGGGCAACAAGTTTTAACAAGACCAACGTGGACGCTTTTTACGATAACTTGCAAGTTGTCCTTGACCGTGACCACTTTGAACCACAAGACATCTACAATGTTGACGAGACGGGTGTAACAACTGTACAAAAGCCCAACAGAGTTGTGGCAAAGCGTGGAACGCGACAGGTAGGAGCTGTCACCTCTGCCGAACGTGGGACGTTAGTCACACTAGTCTTTGCGGCAAATGCGTTGGGCAATGCGATTCCCCCAATGTTCGTGTTTCCAAGGGTTTGATACCAAGATCATTTTATTAGAGATGGTCCAGTGGGTTCTATTGGTACTGCCAACCCATCAGGCTGGATTCAAGACGAACTATTTGTTGAGTTTCTGAAACATTTCAAGAAACATTCAAATGCCTCTACATCCCATAAAGTACTGCTTGTTCTAGACAATCATTCTTCCCACGTCCACATAAATTCTCTGGATTTCTGCAAAGAAAACGGTATCGTTTTACTTTCATTTTCACCCCACTGCTCGCACAAGTTGCAGCCTTTAGATTGATCTGTTTACGGCCCGTTAAAAAAAGTTTAAAAAAGCTATAAACTCTACCGCTGATGCCTGGATGCGCAATAATCCTGGAAAAACTATGTCCATTTATGACATCCCTGGAATGATAAAAACTGCAATGCCACTTGCCCTGACACAGTCGAATATTCAGGCTGGGTTCCGTAAGACTGGAATATACCCTTTCAACCGGAATTTATTTCAAGATCTGGATTTTGCTCCGTCATTCGTAACGGACAGGCCAAACCCGAATGATGCGGTAGAAGACGTGGTTACACTTGCACCAGTGGAGGTAATCGCACCTGCACCGGAAGAAATAGTTGTTCTAGCACCTGACGAGGAGACGCCACCGCTGTCACCTTCCTTGTTGAACGAAGACATAGAATGTCTGAAAACGTGCCACAACAACTAGCCCCGATACAGAATACAGAGACTAATATCCCACAAAACTGAAGGTATAACGACGCCGCCCACACAAAGTTGTGCAGGTGTACGTCATCAGTTACAAGACACAGCAATACAACCGGAATCAAATATTTCTCCTAGAGATGCTACTGCAGCTCTGAGGTTGCCTTCTAGCCAAAGTTACGTCAGTCTTCAACAATCATCACCGCAGCCGTCTACAAGCAAACAACCTGTATTTACACCTGAAATAATACGGCCATATCCAAAAGCTGCCCCCCGGAAAACAACAAATAAAGCTCGCAACACAAAAAAGTCTACTATTTACACAGACACTCCGGAAAAAGAAGCTATTAGAAAAGAACATGAAGATAGACAGAAACGACAAAAATCTAAGCAGGTAAAGAAGACAATACTTGAAGATACTACAGCGAAGAAGCCTAAAAGTAAAGCAAAGAAGAAGAAGGCCGATTCACCAGCTTCATCGGAAGAAGATGAATATTTTTGCCTCATATGTGTGGGAGCGTTCACGGACAGTAGATCCAGAGAAAAATGCGTACAATGTCAAGGAGGCTGTAAAATGTGGTCTCACTTAGAATGTACAGATGGTGGGAGACATTATGTTTGCCACAATTGCGACGAATCTGATTAGGATCTATATTTTACTTTAAAAAAATTGTTAAGTTTAACAAATGACTTTTTTGTATTTTTTTTTAAATTATAGACAGCAGCTGCTGTTCAGCTTGTTTTTGTTCCTACTTATATATAATTTGAGGTATGTAAATCTTATATTATCATTTAATTATTGAGACTGATTGTTGATTTTTTAGTTATTCTTGTTTATTCGTGTTAGTTTGTTAGTTTAAACCAGAGCAGAAGAGCTCTTTTTATGTTCGAAACAAATTATTAAGACTGACAGAAATGGTGCCATACTAGAATGTAACTATTTCTTGTTGATTATGAATAAAGAAACTGATTTTTATTACGTATTTGTTTATGTTTCAACTAACCCCCATCGCTGTTTCAACCGCCCCTGGTATGGGTACGGTTGAAACAGTGGCACATTATTTTATTAAACTCTTCCCATCTAGTAAAAATGGCAGTTGAGCCTCTAATTCTGAGATGTATTTGAAAACCAAAGTCTATTCTCTCATTTTATGTGTTTTGTTGTTTGTTATGTTTCAAAATGGCTTTGTTACGAGCGTTCAAAGCAAAATTGTTTCAACTGTACCCAGTCTCCCCTACTACCCATTCTTGAACGTTTTTTTTTCTCGACGGTGTCGACTATCCTGCCAGTGTCATGTTATGACGGCTTCGTAACGTATAGGCACTTAGGCAGGCCGTCGAACTTTGTATTTTGTGGTAGCTGTTAGTTCAGCTGCAAGGACAGACACTTTGGTGTCCTGAATTTAAATCAGACGTCAAAACGTTTCTAACACGTCAGGTTTCTGAGTAATCTTAGGCAAAAAGTACCAAAATCTTGATTTTTATGATATGAAAAAAATATTTTCACGAAAAACTTGTCATGGTATTTAAAAGTACTACTATGCATTACAAACATATATAAAAAGCTAAATTACCGCATTCATATTTTTTTTGTAACGTTTATCAATATTTCCGAAGCAAATTTGTGATAGAATTTGCTAGCAAATATTCAATACTAAATTATTCGGAGATGAAAACAGATATCAAAAAGAATTAAATTAGATTATTATGAGGGAAGTGAAAGCTAAGTAATTGTAGCCGATTTTTACCGAGCTTATTAAAATTACACGGTGTAGCTCGCTACTTTGAGCGAAGATATCTAGATAGCCTGACGTGTTGGAATTTTTGTAACATCAGAATTCAATTCAGCATATCTAAAACCCTCTAAAAACAATAATATAATGACAGGGACAAATTGCCATTTATACATCATTGACAGTCCTTATGGGTAGTTAGAAGCCAGACAATCTGATAGCAGTCATGGCAAGACTGGGCAATTTGGAAACGATATACAGATATTTTTATTTATTTAGAGAACTAGCAATATGGTCGAAATCATATTACTATCAGTTTTGTTAACCTTCCTATCGTGTTACCCAGGTTGTGGTACCCATGTTAAATACTAGTACTCAGCCATTACTCAGCTGCATAGGTACGGTTTGACTTGAAGCCAACATCGTAGCATTTTTCCCACTATGTTGGGTCAAGGCTACGAAGTTTTGTCTGGAGGACACGGCGTGGCATACGCTTGCAGAGTGTGAAGCTTGGGAGAAGCCGCACCGTGCCCTCGTTTTATAAGTGGGAAACGACCTGTCGCTGTCGGCTGTGATTCGCTCCATGGCCAGCGGCGCAGCGTCTTGGGATGCGGTGATTTCCTTCGGCGAAGTAGTCATGTCGCAGAAGAAGGCTGCGGAAAGGGAGAGGGAGATCTCGAGCGCTCTCCCGGCCCGCAGAAGGCGCACCGGGCGTCGACAGAGGGCAGCCCCCCCCCCCCCGGCCCCTCCCCAATGCCGGCTGCTAGTCGGGGCAGCGTTGAAGAATACTTGTATGTCCCCGTAGCCCCCGGCCCATGTGTACCAGGGAAGATGGGGTGGTCTTAGTCAGTATGAGTCTGACAGACCCCTTCGCCCGCTCCAGGGCAGAGGCCATCTATGCGGATTTCCACATCGCAAAAAAAAGGCTACGAAGTTGATGACTTATTGTGTGTCCGTGTGTGCTCAATAAGCATGTCTTTTCTTTCATTCCTTTTAACTGGTTGTCACTTACTCTGATGACTTCAGGGCAGGCGTAATGCGGACTGCCACAAGATGTCTCTAGCAGAGAGCCAGCCGGCTGCAGCGATGCCATCCCGAAGTCAGCTATCTTTATGTTGTTCCGCTCGTCCAGAAGTAAGTTCTCTGGTTTTAGGTCGCGGTGGCTGGAAAAAAAAAACGAATTTTGTCTGTATCATATGGGTTGTTTCTAGTTTCTTTGAGGTGGGGGCACTAATTAGTTAGATAGATATACTCATTATTGTACTGTTGTACACCATTAAACATTCAAACGAGGGTTATCCAATTGAAAAACCGACGACATGCGACATCCACCAACATCCACAGTACCCGCCAGGCTGGCGCAACTTGAAGGGAAAAATATACTATCTAGTTTGCATGGCAAATATTGCCGTTTCACGTGTTCAGTGCGCTTTCTCTTTCTTTCATGATAGTCTTCTTGTATTTTGTAAGATTGTAAAAGCGTAGTGTATTATATTCTCTCTCTCCCGCATGGTGGACACCACAGAAATCTTAATAATAAGGCAATAGAAGTCGCAAAGACGCGTGACCTTGTCGCCGCGCATGTGACACGTTGACCACAAGTGCGCGTGGAGCTCAGTGTTACCAACTTAGTGGATTTTCCACTAAAACTGGTGGTTTCGAGCCCCCTTTTAGTGGCGTAATATTGCTTTTAGTGACTGGTGGTTTTTTCTAGTGTTCAAGTAGAATTCAGTTTCAATTACTGAAAGTGCTATTACTCAACTACTAAGCCACTAAAACTTGACGAAATATATTATTTTTACTTCATTAATGTACTTAATTTACTTTTACTGCGTAGGCACAATAAAAGTGCAGAACTTATGGCAAGAGTTGATGATCTATGGCGACAAATTCATTTGCAGAAATAGAACGAGAGCAAAGATACAAAAAAAATAATGGAATGGAGTATTGCATTGCAAAGATGCTCAAGGGGCATCTAGATTTGAGGAATTAGCGACTTTTGCGATTACTCTCTTAATACTACCTAATTCAAATGCCAATGTTGAGAGACTATTTAGAAGTATGAATGTAATAAAAAACAAGCAGAGGCACAGAATGAAGTTGTATATTTTAACTGCAATATTAAAAACACGCTGTGGTTTAAGATTGGAAGAAAAATGCTGCAATGATTATGAAATTCCAATAAAAGTTATAAAACAAATTGTTAGCAAAGCATCATACAAATGTGAAACCGACGATGATGATGCAGACAAAAGTTCTTGTATGTTGATTTACTGACTTAAAATATTTTTAGCGATTTTTTGAGTAGGGCCGATTTTTGTTAGTGGTTTTCTGGTGGTTTTAGAAGTTGGATCTGGTAGAGAGCTTGTTGAGCTGTTGGCAACACTGGTGGAGCTTTTGTTGCGGTTACTTGTGTTGTTTGGGACGCGGAGAGGTAAACATGGTGTTTTGCAGCTTATCCAACTGCGGAAACTCTTAAAAAATTTGTAACTTTACAAATAAAGGGATAACATTTCATATGTAAGTACTTAATTTTTGAAATAATGTCGTTTTTTAAAATATAATCAAAACAAATATTTTCACCACCATTACTACGATTATCACAGAAAACGATTTTTTTTCTTAATTCAATTACCATTAATACTTAAGCTTGTTCATGTCTACTATTACAACTACTAAAAGCAGCAATGAAATTATAGTCGCCGTTTACGTACATTCCAGGAATACGCCGCATGAGTTGGCCGCGAATTAGTGACGTGCCACTACTATTTTGT
This sequence comes from Tholera decimalis, assembly GCA_943138885.2. Classification (NCBI taxonomy): domain Eukaryota; kingdom Metazoa; phylum Arthropoda; class Insecta; order Lepidoptera; family Noctuidae; genus Tholera; species Tholera decimalis. The sequence continues at coordinate 11,710,331 of OW964576.2, forward strand.
ATCGGTAATTTATTACCTTTAGCTTAATAGTTAATACGTAGTTTTGCCGAAATTCGAATGAAATATAATTTTTCATTCAATATTTCAATACGTATTTTCATTAAGCATGTTTTTTTCCTGTATAAATAGTTTATAAAAAGTAGTTTTTCAACGATTATATAGCTGTTAATTCGTACTTTTTAACTATTTTTTCATTCAGAAAATTAATAGGAGGTAGGCTTATTATTATTATGTACGTAGGTAAGTTAAATAACAATCTGCGTTGGGTATCCTTGTATCATTGACGTGTTCAGTATTTATCTTTTTTTATGACAAAATAATTAAGGATACATATTATTATGTATATTGTAAGTATAATGGATTAAGTTGGATCGGATCGATACGTTTTCATATTATTTATGCATCTGTTTTACTTGTTTATTTTACTTCCAATGCTATTATTACAGGTTTCCGAAAGATCCGGATATCATCAATCCATCCTAAGATTGTCTAGAATATATCGCTATAAGCGATAAGACCGCCAACGTAACCATAGAATTTACGTAAAACAGTTGTGTAACAATTTATTTTGGTGAACAATAAAGTATATTCTTCATTGTTCGGTATTAAGTTGTGCCATTATTGCTCTATTTGATTTGGTCATTGTTTTTTTTCCCATAAGATGAAGTATTGGAGAGCCTTTAAGATTTGTATAACTAAATAATAATAAAATATACGTACAATTAACGTTTTATTGTATTTATTTATTTATTTATTTATTTATTTATTTGGTTTACTAACAATTAACCCCTTATTTTTTTTATTCCCTTTTCTCCTAAATAAATCGTCTAAAAGCGCGTCGAGGAATGAAAAACTTTCGATAAATTAGTTATCTATTGTTACGAGACTCCTTGGCTATTAACGCTCAATAGAAAATTATCGATAATAATATGAGCATTACGAGCTTTGCACTGCACTATTCCTAAGTGAGAGTGAGCGCGCGATATCTTTCTCTGCTTTTCGCACACGTTACGCCACCTGAGATTATGCGTTTTTAGAAAATATTGCGTAATGTCATCGCATAAAGTTTAATTTTGTTGTAATAATGCAAAATGCATGTGTAGGCGAAATTGTGTATCTATTGTTTGTTTATGTGGTGGTAGCTGCGAACCGGCGACACGCGTCCCGGTCCCGGTATTAAAAGACAGTAGATAGCACTTCTATTGCCTAAGTCCTGGCTGGAGGCTTTAATTAATTTATTAATTAAGGCAACCACAGGCAAGCCCGGTTAAGCAGCCGACAACCTCAGAGGTTGACCTGCGAGATGCCACACAAAAAAAAAAAAAAAACTTCTATTGCCTTATTACTGTAGATTTCTGTGGTGGACACAGACCTCTATGAGGGAAGAAGCTGTATCTAAGCTCATTCCCTCATAGAGACGAGGCATGTGTCCGAGAAGTAGAAAAGCTATAAGTTGCTTAAAATGTATGAATCAGTTCTGCTTTATACTTACCATATAGAGTGACTATGACAAAAATCGAGGGCAGATATGATTTGTCTGAAGAATCGGCGCGCTTCTTTGGGAGTCAGCCGCCCCTTCTTCACCAGGTAGTCGAATAGCTCGCCACCGCTAACGTGTTCTAATACTAGATATCTGGAAAAGAAAATATGAATGAGTTAGAAATGGCTTTCATTTGAACTTTCTTTATTAGTTTTAGTTGTAACTTAAGATACTGCTAAATTAAATTGTTAATTGAAATAATTGATTTACAAAAATGATAGGAAAAATAGTACAATTTCAATATCTCAGGTTACTCACTCTGGCGCTAACATAAGTGTCTATTTTTTAGGATATATGAAACAAACTGTACTGAACTGTATATAATACTAGCTTTTGTCCGCGACTTCGTTCGCGTTCGCGGAGGCTTTTCCCGCGTAATTCCCGATCCCGTGGGAATTCCGGGATAAAACTATCCTATGTCCGTCTCCTGGTTTTAAGCTACCTCCCTACCAATTTTCTGCTAAATCGGTTTTGCCGTTCTCGAGTGATAAATAGTATAACTAACACGACTTTCTTTTATGTAATAACATATTATGTTATTCCTTCGTGCGAATTTAACAAGACAGTAAGTAGGTAAGTACTGCCGAAAAAAGATAAGTAGGTATGTATTATTAGTATCCATATATGATTCAATTCATCTTTTAAAGTAGGTACTAATACAGCAGAATCGCAATTTATTTGGAACGAATGTACTCCTGTACATAATTCAGGAAGTCTAATTTTGTAAACAACATGTCATATTTAAAAAGATATAGGCAACTATAAAGGGCCATGCTGAATGAACTAAAATTGTTTTATTTTTCTTTAGGAAGTTGTATGAGAAACCAATGCGTTACATATGTTACTTGCTACTAGTTTAGTATTATTTGTTACTATCTGACCCGCCACGACTTCGTTCGCGTGGTATCCTACCCCTACCCAACCGATACCACTACCTTTATCCTACCCCTACCCTAACCAAACCCTACACTACCCCTACCCTATCAATACCCTACCCCTACCCTACCCCACCCCTAACCTACCCCTACCCTACCCCTACACTACCCCTCCCCTAACCAACCCTACCCCTACCCTACCCTACTCTCCATTTTATTTAGAAAACGTTTGTATAGGAAATAGAAAAGGGCCGTTTTGATGGTTTTCCCGGCAATTTCTTATTTTTTTTTAAATTTTTCTAAACTTTTAAACCTTCCCTAGACCTCCACGAACACTTCAAAACTAAGATAAGATAAATCCGTTCAGCCGTTCTCGAGTTTTAGCGAGACTAACGAACAGCAATTCATTTTTATACAGGGTTAATTTTAAACACTGAAAACCTCTCAGGACTATGTTACTAACATCATAATCAACAACTTTTGTTCTATGACTTTTAAGAATTCGTCATATTTTAGTTCACCAGATTTTCATACAAAAATAAAAATATTTAAATTGAACGCCCTAAATGTTACGAACTCTATGCGAAGCAAAAGAAAGCAATTTATACTACTTATCGCTTTCTTTTGCTTTGCATAGAGTTTTACATTTAACCCTGTATATATAGATTACACTTCTCATAAAAAAATAGAAACACTTCCGTTTTTATGGTTTCTGTCCTAATTTAACACAAAAGAGTCCATGTTCCATGAAAAACAATCACATGATTGTATAGCTGGCAGTTTGGCTATTACAGTGCTAAGCGAAAATTCTAAATTGAAAATTAGAATTTCATTTGTTTTTCCTATAAATGAAATGATTCACTATTTGAGACAAATGTGTGTTTAGAGTTGGAGTACATTTCACATTTGAAAACTAAAAATTAGCGCTTATCTTAAAACTTTTTGTTCTTTATTTGCTTACTGTGGCTTTGGGACGTCTGAAAAAGTTTTTTTTTCTAAAACATATGGATACTTCGCCCGCAGAAGGCGCCCAAGTGGTGGCATTGCTGGATTCTGGACTTACTCAGCGTGTTGTGGCTGAAAGATTGCAAGAAGTTGTAGACTCTATGAACACATAGAGTCTACAAACGCTATCGGGAGGCTGGTTTGTTCACGCGCCGTTCAGGATCTGGGATAATCGATTTATTTTAAAAAATTCTTTACGAAATCGCCGCCTTAACGCTTTTCCACTGCAGCAGCAGCTTCATGTTGTACGTAAGGTAGCTGTATATGAATCTACAATTAGAAGAAGATTGAAGGAACGTGGACGTAGCAAATGGGCCGAAATTAACTGCAGACCATCGAATTGCGCGCCTTAACTTTGCACGTGACCACCTAAATTGGTCATACCTCCAGTGGAACAAAGTCCTCTTTTTTGGTGAGTGTAAAATTATGCTGTATGGTAACGACGGAAGGAACAAGGTCCATCCTCCATCTCTTCTCTACAGAAGAGATGGAGAACGCTTTGCACAATGCTGCATTGAAGAAAAGGTCAGCTATGGTGGCGGTTCGTGGACGGTTTTGGGAGGAATCAGCGCCGACGATAAGACAGAGCTTGTCTTTGTATCTGGGCCACGTCTTCCTGCACTAAACAGTCATCGGTACATCGAACAGTGTCTTGAGCCTCACATGATGCCCTATGCACATTTTATTGGCAACGGTTTCATATTCATGCACAAAAATGCTAGGGCTCACACCGCGAGCGTCGTACGAGATTATGTTACCAAAGTCGGTATCTCCATTATGGAATGGCCAGCAAGAAGCCCGGACATGAATCCAATTGAACATCTATGGGATGAATTAAAGAGACGAATTCGTGCAAGAGATCCTGCCCCATAAACACTTAGCCAGCTGCAAAATGCAATCCAAGAGGAATAAAATGGAATGCCACAACATTTGATCGTGACTCTCATCCGATCGGTGAAGCAGTAATCCGTATGGAAGCAGTAATAAGAGCTCGGGGGGAATATAAGTTATTAAATAAACGTTTCTTAGCTTTTCTTTTCATTTACGTGTGTTGTTTTATCAATTTCCTTCATACTCCATACAGGGTAACAATGACTCGTCAAACAAAATACGAAACCTATGAAAATTGAATTTGAATTTAGAATATTAACATTAGGATTTGAAAACCTCATATTATTCACTATTAAACGACATTTGACATATATTCCTAAATATACATTTTTCTTACAAAACATAAACTTGCAAGGTGTTTCGATTTTTCTAATGAGAAGTGTAGTTTTTGGCTAAGATTGTTTTCTCTTTTTTAGATATTTTCTTATAATCTTTTTTCCAGCACGGCCCCCTATCCACATCTATATATTATTTGTTACTACGAATTCACAATATCTGTTGCGGTACATATAACGTGTTAATAGAGTACATTCCTTGAGTTTAAGAAACTTTTTAATACGCTATATATTTTTCAAGTTACATAGGGGCCGTGCTGAAAACGTTTGGCTGGCACGGCCCCCTTTTTTGCATATTTTTTCAAATTAGGTACAGAGGTACATTGAAAAGGAAACCGGTACATATACTCCTGGAGGCGAGGACATTGCATTGTTGCACACCTAAAACTCTAATTCTGGGGGGGGGGGGGGGGGCTTGCTGGGCAAACGTCCATAATAAAACGATTTTGTAAAATGTGTCCCTTACTAGGTTTCGAAATGGTACAGCCGTGCTCAGGCCGTGCTAGACCAATAGATAAGTCAGTACATTATCAGGTTACACTAATAACTGTGTTTCTGTGGCTAAGTGTGGAATTTAATTAGAATATACTTACAAATATTTCTTATTATCGTAAACATCGGACAATCCTAATACGTGTGGATGTTCTATCAGTTTCATAATTGCTATTTCTCTTTCCACCTGAAAAATATATAAATGTTTTATTTTAGTTCAATCAAAAATGAACATTATCGCTAACTAGAGAGACAAGTACAACTTACTTCTAGTTCTTAATATCGTTACTAGATGGCGTTAAATTCAAATAAAAAGTTTTAAAATTGTATACTAGATGGCGTTAAGTTAAGTAAAAAAATATTTTTTCACTGCCACAAACTTTTATACAAGATATTTACAGACTAATATGTAAATAGATATTACAGCTGTTTTTAAACAACTTTGTCTATAAAATAATATTCCACCATTTTAGTCCAAATATATATATTAAAAGAATATTATAAGTTAACAATAGATGGCGCTTCTGTAAGCTTAGTTTGGACTTTGGACGTTAACACTTAAATAGTGATTATACCTTCATCAGCACAGATTCGCTGAGTTTCTCCCTGTTGATGATCTTGATAGCAACCTTCTTGCCCGTCACGCAGTGGACACCCAACTTCACTAGACCTGAAAATATGAAATGTAACATTTTAATCACTGTATCAATTTAGAGTTGTTTATTTTGTCTAAGCGTCTGGGTTAACAGAATTTCAAAGGGTTTATCAATTCGACTAATGTTTTTTGTATGTTTGTTACGCGGTTTGTCTGCTAATTGTGGACCTATTTTAAAATTTCTTTTCGTGAACACATATCTATCACTCAGATAGCCTGAGATTTTCATAGTACGAGTAAGCAAATGATGCTACTATTTTCATTCATCAATAATTCTAGACTAGATTCTATCATATTTAATTTCGCTCGCCGCTCCCGCCATCCTGTCTGTGACACAGCAATAATAAGGCAGGCTATTTACATGAATGTGAAAGCTAGTGCCTACTTTCAGTGGCGTAGTTAAGAGCGGGCTCGACTTTTAAATGCGATACTCCCAGACTTTAGCACATACGACTAATTATAAAACCTTTTTTCAAATCTATATATCTTTTTAATATTCTCTCGCCGCACATTTATAAGTATTTTTTTAATTATCATGAGTGCATGAAAAGGAGCTTTGTTGATGTTTTTCCACCTATGTTATATCAGCCCATGCTACGCCACTGTCTAGTTTGTATGGGTGCGGATTTTAATACCATTACTTCGAATGGTAGGATACAAAACTGAGCCCATTTGGTAATGCTATGACTGCCCAGAAAGTCAGGGTGTTGGTGCATATGAGACTTGAGGCTTGCGTCCCTCCTTAGATCCCAAATCGACGCTACTTCGAATTCCACGTACCCCTCAAAGAGCAGTTATCAAAACGAGGCATGATTGAAGCAATATCTGCCAAGGTCGTGGGAATGTTTTAAAGAGATACTGAAGAGAAAGGAACAGGGTGGGATTACAGTCAGATTTATTTGATAATGTTCCCGCGAAAAATAAAAGACCAGCGCGTGATTCATCTATGGGCGCTCTTGACCTCGACCACGTTTGATGGTAAGCGATAGATGAGGTTTACGAAGAAACGAGCGAGCCCAGAAGATGCCTGTTCGCTCTTGCTTTAAAGGCTCACGATATTTCGATCATGCTCACACACAATCGATATTTTATATTTAACTACAGTCAATACTATCACCTGCGTAATGTCTTTCGCACGGTATATTACAAATATTTACGTATGATTTGGATTTAGTGCGAACAAGCGTGCTGTTTCGTTATTTCCTGCTCCGGTATTTGCTATTAACATGGAGTTGGTAATACCACTGTTTTTACAAATTCTGGACTACGTTTTAGCGTGGTATCACTATTTAACGCTTTCACGTCTTAACCACTAAACCGATTTCGATGAACTTTAATACAGAGATAGGTTAGTCCGTGGAGATGGACATAAGCTATTTATTTTCGCTGTAACAACCTTTCCACGAGGGCGAAGCCGTTGACAAAAGCTAGTTACCTATAAATACGAGTGTCAAATTTATTCAAAGGTTTCCTGTAAAATATCAATTTAAGCGATAAGATCGCCCATTGTGTACACAATGTTATGTGTCTATCTAAAAAGTTTAATATCTTTAAAAAGAGTACCTACTTCTATTTACGACTGTGTGTAAATTATTCGCGCAGTACGCATAAAAAGATTCACAATTACCTACTACTCGTTGTGGTTTCATCTGCTCTATACAACATCCAACCACAAACAGACACGGGAGTACATTAATAGCTAAACACCATTCATACGGAATCCGCGGAAAGTGTAACAAGTTGGAAAATTGAACAATAATGTCAGTTATGCGCGGGTAAGTCGAAAAAATCCCTTTGTAATTCAGAATAGTGGGCTCTAATGAAGAGGATACTTAAAACAGAAGCCAGGATAGGATACTAGGGTCTAATAACGAGCTAGTGGATTAAAATTGATACAACAGGCTATTTTTTTTATTTATTTATCTCAGCCATCTAAGGCCTAATTCCAATGGCGAGGACTTGTATGGGCTTAAGATCTTTTTTCATTCATTTTGGCCTGCTCATCACTTACCCATTTAATTTTAGGTATTTTCGTAGTGCCTTTGTTGGAGGTAAAGGCCTACTCTCTAGGAAAAGAGATTCTGAACCCTAGGAACGTTATAGGCTGATTATTGGAGTGGGTTTATGATTTCAGAATAACTGTAATAATTATTTACACGAAACTAAAACACAAACCATCAACATATCTGTCTGTTTATCCGGGCTAATCTATGGAAAGACTCAACCGATATTAATAAAATTTTCATTGGAAGTTAGAATAGATTAGAGGGCAACATATTGACTCCGGAATTCCCACGGGATTAGGATTTACGCGGGAATATGCTCCCGCAAGAACGGCACAGCTAGTGAGTAATCTTCTTCTTTTCGAGTCGATGCTCAAACATTTTTGGACCAACATGCGGCTACCGGCACAGCTCTTTCATTGGCCTCGTTCAGATCCTGCAAGTTGCAGGTGGCTGATGGGGGGCATGAAAGCCTCCTCGGTACATCGTATTGCGATTCCAAACGCCCGGCACACCTTGGCCACCTAGCACTCGGTAAAGTTGAGTCTGGCTGACTAATCAAAGGATTAGTCTGAATCATCGTGGTGAAAGCACCACGATGAGTCAGACTCAGAGAGTAATAAAAGCTGAGATTCGCGACGTCCGTCAAAGCGGCAATAGCGTGACAGGAGTTCCTATGGTTAGGCTTAGGCGGCAGGAGCAGCGACAAGCGCTTAAGCGGTGGCGTGAACGGAGCAGCCGGAATTCTCACGCAAGCGGGTTGTCAAAGCCGTTCTGCCGTATTTTGAAGACTGGCTTAAAAGAGGGGAGCGCATCACCTATAGGCTCACTCAGGTACTGACAGGGCACGGTTGCTTTGGTGAGAGGCCACGACAAATTGTCATCAATGCGGGGGTGACCTTGATTCTGCACAGCACACGCTCGAAGAGTGCCCTGCCTGGGCCGCTGACCGGCAGGCCCTGGTCGCGAGGACCAGGCGAGACCTGTCTCTGCCAGCAGTAGTAAGGGCTATCCTTGCAGAGACAGAAAACTGGAGGGCGATGGCATCTTTCTGTGAAACCGTGATGATCCAAAAGAGGCCGCTAAGCGTGATCGTGAGAAGGCCGATCCCACTCGGAGAAGAAGGCGTCGTCGGCAAGGCAACCGACTCGACGCCTAACACGCCGAAATCCCCGTCTGCATTCTTAAGGCAGCTGGGGCTCCGGGGTCAAGAGCGCTCAGAGTGGGGAAACTGAGCACTCACAGAGTGAACCCAGGGAAGTCAGTGGCACAGTGGTCATGTGCCACCGTGCACAGCGAGGCTCAGGGGAGACCCCTTTACAGTCTCCCCAGGGATGTGCCCTAATACTTAATAGGCGATGCACAGAGGGGGTTCCGGAGTGGTCTTTTAAGAGGTACCGGGACCCTTTCTATGTGCTGATGGTGATCACCGGGGTGGTTTTAGTGAGGTAGAAATCCCCAAAAGTCCAGGCGCCTTTTGAAAGTTTCCCCCCGATAACAAAAAATAGGTAATAGAAGCTGATGATATTATTCTCTCTTTACAGGATATTTGTTCTACTGGTCTTAATAATGGTATGCAGCTCTTCGACTGTCATGGAACATACAGCTGCTATACAAGCCGTTCCACCAAGTGTCGCCCTCATGCCCTTAACGGATAAGCATAATACGGGCAATTTTATCCATATGAGTGAGTAGTTTTTAACTAACTGCTTCATTGATCGTGTGGTCGTAAGGTCAACTGCACAGCATGAGGTCTCAAAGAAAATTCTCAGTACCTAGTAAGTAGTCCGGAGTTTGGAAGTTGGCGGTGTCATACTCCCGTGCCTCGGAAAGCACGTTAAGCCGTTAGCTGACATTTGGACATCCTTGATAGCTGTTAGGGCGGGGGCACACGATGCGTTGCGGCGCCGCACCGCAAAGATTTCACCGTGTCAGTGGGCACACGAGCGTTGCGGCGCCGTAACGTTGTTATGTCGCAGTGGCGCCGTAGCAGCGTTGGACAGTCTGTTGACAGACAATCGAAACGAGCGAGCGTGTGTCCTTCCTTGTGACGCAAAACAACTGAGCGGTGCCGCTCCGACGTCGCAACGCATTCACCCCTCCCCGCCTCGTCTTGGTGGTTGCAAGTCCGGTGCGGCGCCGGATCGTGTGCATGCCACAGATATTTCTATGTAAGACGACGCAGCGTCACCGCTCCGGCGCCGCACCGCCGCCGCAACGCATCGTGTGCCCCGGCTCTTACGGGTGGTCAAAAGCCAAAAATCTTTTTTTATACAGGGTGGGCCAGAAAGAATTGCGAATTTGAAAAAATCATTAAAAAAAAAACTAAGTACAACTCACATACAAATTTTTATTACTACAAAAATTTAGATCTGGAAAATTCATTTCTTAAAAATAACATCATCCAGATGTGCACCATCGCGCTGCAAACATTCTTCGAATCTGAACCTCAAATTGGTAAAAACTCGCTGGCACATTGCACGGGGAATATCTGCCATTTCTTTCCGGATATTGGTCTTCAACTGGTCAATTGTGGCTGGGTTATTGGAGTAGACTCTACTTTTTAGGTATCCCCACAAAAAAGAGTCCAGTGGTGTAAGATCCGGACTTCTAGGAGGCCATTCAATGTCACCTCGGCGCGATATAAGTTTCTCAGCAAACATCTCGTTTACGACCGCCAAAGAGGCATTCGCTGTGTGGCATGTCGCGCCATCTTGTTGAAACCATGTCGCACGATTATAGGCTTCAAATTGTTGCAGTTGTGGAAAGAAAAAATCCCTTAACATGGCTATGTATCGAGGTCGATGGTCGATGAGGTCTACGATGTGACGAGCGAGCCCAGAAGATGCCTATTTACTCTTGCTTTAAAGGCTGAAAGTTCATAAGTGGCAGGGAACACAGAATCCGGCAGAGAATTCCACAACTTGGCTGTGCGCACAATAAATGTGGAGGAGAAGCGCTTGGTACGACAAGACGATGGAGAAATCTACTCGAATACACGTAACACGACCGACCGTCTGGCTCCTGGGCCAGACCAGTATCGTATCAGTGTCGTGCTACCCAGCTACTGGGTTATGGTGGTCAGATAGGCAGTTGTTCAATGTAAGACACTAATACTCACCTGCATCCGGTTAGATTGGAAGCTGACCCATAACCTTTACCCATAGTTGAGTAAAGGTTAAGCAGATAATGACGAATGAGTAGTTTTTGTTGAAAGTGTGAACCGTCATCAATATCTGGGTCTAGACGCACGAAAAGTGACATTCTTCCAACGACAATGATTTTGAAAAAGTAAAAAATCCTTTGTATTTTGACACTGACTAAGCTTTTTAGGGTCTTCTCATCATCACTTGTTATCAGGTGAAAATAATAGTCAAATGGGAGCTTATCAATTATAAGAAAAGCTTCCAAGCTTGGATAAAATATAAACTGATCATAATGCAATCTACTAAAGATGAATGATATAGAAAACCTTTGGAATAAAAACTAACGTTGATTACCAACATAAAAAAAAATAGTCCAAGTTACCCAACAAAACAAACGTTCTATAATATTTTTCTTTGAAAAATATATACAAATAAATAAAACGCTTTATTGTCGCCAGTTAATACAATTATCTTATCTTAGAGTATTTTAATATTATCATATTCAAGTATCGCACTAAAAGAACTGTTACTGATCTCAAAATTAATAAGGGCTTGTATTTTGGGAAATAATATTCAGCCGCAGACCGTATCCATTAGTTTGAATCTCTGGTTTGAATATAAAAACCAAATGTGTATTCATTACTTCCATTAGATTCTTACGTAACAATTAATTTAACTGGCGCTCGACCGATTCTTTTTGTTACATATTATGTGGGGCTCAAAAACTAGCAAAAATCATCCTATTTAATAAATGGATTTCCCATTATTAGACTTAGGAGGTGCCCAGAATATAAGACGCGCCGGTGGCCTTCATTTGTCTCTTTCGTTTCATCAGATCAGATAGTATCTCTGAGAGACAATTCTTCCTCATGCACCAACCACCGCGGGTGACGAGACCGGGCGTGGGAGATCGCGAGCTGATCTCCGGCCACCGTAGGCTCGCGCTTACGAGCGGCGACCAAAAGTAACTCACCGTCCGGTAAGGACCAAGACCGGGTCGGCGACGCGTCCCACATGGCCTTGGCCTGCCGGGGTTGCAGGAATGTTCTTACGAAATACTGCAGCCCCGGATCACAGGGGCAACTGAAGGAACAGGGTAAGCCAGTAGAAGTTTGACACTCACTTCCACTCCACCCAGAGCGTAAGCAGTCATTCAAGCAGACTTAGACCATAACAGTATCTCTATTCAAAAACCGAATGTGAGCCAGATAACTACAGCTTTAAACATCACTACAATGTTCAACACCCTACCAATACCATGAAAACATCGGGTCTGCAACCTGTAACAGCAAACGTTTTCAAAAGGCTGTATGTGCTGTAAACAGCCTCAGCCTCTATTTCCCGAGGCCTTGTCAGCTGTCACCGTTTCCGCCATTTTGAATATTCGGGTCACATCGAAGCGCCATTGGAAATTCAAACGATTTGAAAATGGAGCCGACAAACATGGAATTGTTCACGAATTTTTGTTTGTTCGGAAAATGTTTATCGGTTTAAAATTCGAATTGATCTTTTTCTGTACCAATAGTCCAATACCACTTTGGTCGACCCGAGATTTGTACCCAAAACTTCATGATTAAAGCTTTTGACCAATGAAGCATTTATGAGTGTACAATTAAATTATTTACAAGTTAAATTGTTCGTTAATATTTGGGCTACTAATTTTAAATTACTGAGTAAACATTTTTTGGTAGGTAATTAATAAGTTTTTAAGAGCAGTGGTGGCCTTAAAAACGGGTTTGCGGATTACGGGTCTGACCTACGAGATATATGTATATCGTGTGTTCGAACCACAGAAATTTAATGATAAGATTTCTGTAGTTCGCACGGATCTCAAAACGATGAAGGAAACATTCGCGAGGAAACCGTCATGTCATCAGGTGAGATGGCATGAGATGGTGATCAAACGCGAGCATATTATCAATTAAAAAAAATGTCCTAGGACCAAAAATTCGAAGACGTGTGACAACCCATCAGTACGGGGTTGGTGCTCACAGTGGTCCCACGTTGTGGATTACGGCCCATTCTCACTCATAGAAAAGAAGATCCGTGACCCAGTAATGAGAACGGTATAGCTTGTTTATTTGTTTTAAATATGCCTGTAATACTTACGAAACAAAAATAAAAACAAAAAAGAAATGGGAAAAGTAAGTACTCATCCACCTTTGGATTATAGGCAAGGATTAGGCCGTCCGTAGATTTCTGTATTCGCGTTCGCCACTCAAGACACACTGCATTTTTAATGACTCTATCTTACTCGACGTTCTCAAAGACGACATGATTGGCTCAGTAGTTGCGCGATTTTCTGCTGTCCTGCGTGTCGGGGGTTTCATTCCCGTGCGGAACAAATATATTTGAGGCCTGCATATTGGTTTTCTGAATCTTCGTGTTTGTGAATAATGTGTATGTGTTTGTAACCGCATCCTCAACACATGTGAAGTTCATATTGTATGATGTTCTTTTTTTATAAAACTTGCTTCTGCCCGCTACTTCCCTCTCGTAAAAAGCCACAATAGCCTAATGGCTGAGGTGTCGGACTTGTGTTCGAGAGGTTGAAGGTTCGAACCCCACCCATTACACTATTCATATTGCCATGAACCCACTTCTGATACAAGCATATTTAGCTTAGTTGGATGGGTTAACAAGATTGCTGGTGATGTGAATTCAACCCACGTTGCTAGTTTTCTTGAAAAAATGTTTAGAGCTACCATATTAGTCCACTATTTGCGACAACGTCCATGAAACTTAATAAATGCGTCTACTAGCGGTTAAATTTCCAGCTGTATTGAAAGTTATTACACAACAGCGGTTGGAAGCTGGAACGATGCCATTTAATAAGCAAAGAGAGCCAATCAGTTTTAATAACTATAGCAATTATTAACAACATGGAATAAACAATTTAACTTTAATTAACGAAGTCGGACAAACGCGAGGAAATATTGAAATGCAGGTCTTTGAGATACCGTAAAATGCTGTAACTTTGCCCGGATTTTGACGTTTTTTGTTCGTATCTCTGAACCTGTTTATTATTGCGGCTTTTACAGACTTCCAGATGGAAAACAGACCTTATGCCTTACCAGGTAGAACCCAAACCTATTTAAATCACGCCGTTTTTCAGAATTACAAACACTCAAAGTCGTAGGCAAAGTTGTAGGTAAAAGACACAACTTTGCCTAGAAGGATATCTCAATAAATATATTGTTGATCTTTTTAGTATTTTTTTTTCCGTGTACAAGAGACACGTGCTTGTCCCCGGCAGTTATATTATTGCCATGACGGTATTGAATATTTTTTTACTGCTGATAGGCAATGTTGTAGCAGGTACCACAAACTTTTCATACAAAAATGTCGTTGAAACAAGGGTTGTCTAAAAAAATACGGATTATTTTCTTAAACTTTTATTCACTTTTTTCAAAAATAAAACCAAATTCCACTTATGAGTAAAAATCACAAATATAATGCTTTTTTAGCAATACTGACTCGTAATTACTAATAAAAAAATTAAAAAATGTGGCTTTTCCAGAGAATATTTGAGTTTATACAGTAGTCAGTGTCTTCACCCGACTTCGGAACTTTAACAATTTATGCAATAAAATATCGTAAAACGAAGGGAATTTAGTGCATGCAAGCGCTTACGTGTCGATTTGACCGGGTTCGAAGCTGTGTAAATTTCATGCTAATACAACATTTACATAGTAAAAATATATAATTATTAAAATCCGACTAGTGACATCCCTAGACACAGGCAAAGTTGTGTCACTCAAGTTTTCAAAACAGTGCACAACATTTCCTGCTAAGTTATTTTAATGAAATCGTGTCCTTTTAACAAAAATATCGAGTAATACGGAAAGTAGATAGTATTTTCATACCCTGGAATGTTATAGCTGCACGAAAACACCTTTTCTTTAGCTAAAACTTCAAAAGTTACAAGACACTAAAAATTTTCACTCAGTCGCACCGGTATTTGTCGTACAACTAACGGAATAATAATGAAGTTACCATTACAAAAAATGAAAAATATGTTGCCCTAATAATGTAAAATCACTATCAAATGGTAGAAAATAAGAAAAAACGAATCAAACGCGAAATATCGTTAATTAAACGAAATAGGCAAATTTGGGCTTAGTTGGCAAAGTTGCAGCGTTTTACGGTACGGACTTTTTTGCTTTTGACATACGGACTGGAATAAAGTGGCTGTAACATACCGACGATAAGACAGACAGACAGACAGAAATGACGAATCTATAAGAGTTCAACTGTTTGCCATTCGGCTACAGAGCATAAGATGAGATTAGACAGAACAAAAAAAAAACACCACTACACTGAAGAGCGAAAAATAATATTAAAGACTGGACTGGTTTAAGATCAGAGTTGATTACCCACGCATGCTCCAGAATGCGGCATATCTAAGTCGCCTATCAAAAGCTCTCATTTGGCTGGGGCACCAACTTTAACCAGATGTGTTGGTACCTAGCCCTTATTAATAAAAGAAATGAGACATCCAATGAAACTGTCTTTAACACTTTGAGAGCGAATGTTTTTATGCTTAAATGATCTTTATTTTGCAAATTGATTATTAAACAACACTTATACACGTGATTTTTTTCGTAAATTAAAACTAGATGAGGCCGGTGTTTCGTAACTGACTACCCTGAGAAGAAGAAACACCGAAACAAACTCAGGGGTCCGTCTCTTTTGAAGTCCATACAATCTACACATTCGGGTTATACTGGGAACGTCGTAGGTTACAGTCTGAGGCGATCTTTCGAGGAAAGATGCTCACAAATTTGAGTGGGCCTGTCCATATAGTGCAAGCATTTGTCAGATAGCGTATTGCGTAACTTAGAACTTTAAGGAGCTAAAGCTTTGTTTTCCTAGGAAAGCGGTGCCGTCATATAGCGGCCGTAATATAACGGACGCAAATAGGCGGCCGTCTTTACGGTGACGCCATGTGCAAAGTTCCACGGCCGTTTTAACACACTGTCTGCTTCATCGCTATCTAGTGTATTACATTCTCTTTGGAAACGTTCACGAAACCATCTAACAACGACAAGATGGCCGTCATGCAAATGGCGGCACCGCTTTTTGACGTTACGGTGTCAGTTACCGCTCTCTAGGAAACCGCACCAATTTGTTTACATAGCCAACGTTCTAGTGACGTCATTCACCGCTGTATTACGGCCGCTATTTGACGGCACCGCTATCCTAGGAAACCAAAGCTTTAACGATTTGACGAACAATACCAAGGTTAGGACGTTTGGGTAGGCCGCAAAACTACTCAAACTGACAGACAAACATCTACAATATGGGACACCACCGACCCGGGCCTGGTCCTTACCGGATGGTGAGCTACCCCTGCTCGCCGTCCACACCGTACAGTTGATTTGACCGACGAGTCTGTAAACCTTGATATTTTCTTTTACAGATCCGTTTCTAACTACTTCCTTGCTGCAAGCCTTGGTGGAAGAATCGGAGAATAAGAAACGCGTTCAAAGATACAGAGATGTCGCCTAATGTCTAATGTTGTTTTAAATAAATAGAAGTTTGATTTAATTTCTGTGTTTTGTGGTTGTCATGTGTAAGGCAATAGCTATGTTGCATATTCTTAAAACTATAGAAATAGTTGCGGATATGTTCTAAATAGATATCGTGGCCCCAGAACGCATGGGCATCTGAAGGAATATTAGAGTGGGTTTTTAGGCTGTAGAGTTCTGACACACGTTTCCGCACAACCGATAGCAGGAGTCATTAAAATTTGATTATTGTCCCCATGAAAAAAAGACATTAGAAATAGGGAATGTGTGTAAAAAAAACATAACATTCTCTTATACAACGTGTAATTTAAAGGGTATATACATACCAAGTGCATGGCTTCTTTGGATGATAACAAACGATATGGTAAGGATTTTGTAATCCTAAGTCTACGTGTGTAGAACTTATTACAAATTCCAATACACTGATACCAGAGAACGTATTTTTCAAATTAAGAAGAACGAAAAGAATTATCGTGTTATTGGCAAGTAACGTGGAAAGTTATTGACCCTCGTAGTGCTGTGACACGTTTGTTATGATTGGTATTCAAGAAATATATGAAACCAATAATTTGGTATCAATTCTTTGAGTCAGTTATAAGCGCCCTCCACACGTAAAGTTCGGACCGCGGGAAACAGCACGCGCCGTTCCATCCCTCGCTCCGAACTGTACGTGTATGTAGATGTGCGGGTCTAACAGTCCGATCTGGCATATCGACGCGAGCGCATGTCTCACAGTTTTACACGCGCATCACGTATAAACTTAAATTACAAACATGGCGGTTTGGAGCGTCCAAGCTATCACAGAGTTCATTCGTTTGTTCCGTGAACGAGATCAGGTCTGCAGTTTTTGAGATACAGCATATTTTCTAAAACCGCAAATATAACTTTGTAATTCATACAAACACTATGAAAATCAAAGTTATTTGGCGTAGTTTTAAAAATTGCAAATAAACTAGTTTTATGAAATTTTTAAGCTTTTTTTTCAAATAAATATATTAAATTATATTTATTATAGTTACTACGGAACCCTTCATGGGCGAGTCTGACTCGCACTTGGCCAATTTTTGTTATTACTGCGTAAAAAACTTTTAAAAGTTATAACGTTCCACGCGCCAGCCCAAACTGCAGTCCAAACTCTTGAAAATCAATTTACACGCACAGTTCGGAACGTTGGTCTAGATTATGTAAGTTTCGTCTGCAATCCAAACAGTGAATGCATTTTTAACCGTAATTAGCACAACAGTTTGATCCGCAGTCCAAACTGTACAGATCTAACTGCGGTTTGGAACGCAGTCCAAGATGCGCGGTCCGAACTGTACGTGTGGAGGGCGCTATTGTGAGCTGAAACTGTGCATAGAGACACCATACCAGATGTTGTTTTCAGCCCTTTTGGATAGATATTATTATGGAGTTTCCGTTACACGTTGTATTATTAATAATTTCTGCCCACGACTTCACTCGCGTGTAAAGTTTTTTGAGCGAAATACCGTGATAGTGTAACAGACAGACAGACCTAGGTACTATATCATTAGTAATATTAATAGCAATGTTGGCCATCTAATAAACGTATTTGTATTTTCTTATTTAGCCCATTATAAGTGAATGCAAGCAGAGTTATAAAGCGGTTGTGTGGACAGTAGTTTTTCCTTTCTAGAACTCTGATTGGTTATTGTTCTGTTGGTTGGACTGAGACAGCTATAGGCGTACCATAGCTTTGTCTCTTTCTCCAGAATAGTTCCCGTTCATGTCTTTAGTAAGGATATAGGTAGTTAGAATAACTGCCAAGTTTTTGAATAACTGGTTTTTTTTTCATTTCAAGTACAAAGGCGGACTTAATGCCATTTTACTATTCCTTTCCTGTTGGAGTAGAAGGCACTACCTTCCATATTAAAAAGCCGAATTAAGGGGTGACGATCCTGGGCTAAAAGCCGTTAAGACTTATATAACAACGCATAAGAACTTCATTAAAGACCTGTCTGTAGAATTAGTGATTTTGTCCTAACTTTTTCCAATAACATGCAAAAAAAGTAAAAATAATAATAAAGAAGTTGGTAGGTACCTGTTTGTCCCTTTCCCAGGGTCTTCTCCAACCTGAAAGGGCCCACATACTGGTAGACCTCTGAGGTCCCCGTAGAACCTCCACCTTCCATCTTCACGCGTCACACTAAAAGGTCCAATCACGAACATAAAAAACTTTCACATTTCACCAACACAATTCAGTCTTTTCGCCGATAGATGGCGTTGTACTAAATTTATAGTCATTTTATTTTTAAATCGAGTTCTTGTTCCGTTTGACGTACATTTCGAGCGATTTTATTGTTTGATTTTGCTTTTAATTGTTTTCACTATTATTATTTTTCCTGAAAAATAAAAAACAAAGTTATTTTAATTATTTATTGCAAGGTTAAATTATTTGGATTACGACAAAGCTATATTCCGGTGCCTCAATTAAAATGTGAAGATTCTATGAAAAGCATGCGTGTGGTTGATCTAAAAGAATTGATGCGTCGGCAACAAAATATATTATATAGGTACCGTTGCGTTAAATGAAATTATGTAATAAAAAATGAAATTATTATTCAACATACTTATGTTGAATAATAATTTCATTCGTTCGGCTTAATCAATTAATTTTTATTGATTAAACTAACTTTAAAACGCTAATATAACTTTGTATTTTATACAAACACTTAGATGACAAACAAAATTATTTTACGTAGAACTACTACGGAACCCTTCATGAGCGAGTCTGACTCCCACCTGGCTAATTTTTTTTGCTTGTCTTCTTGATGTGTCACTGAATATGTAGTCTGTATAGATGTTATGTATGGGTTTATATGACACGAAAGTCTAGGTATTTAGACGAGTTATTAAAACTAAGTAAAATAGCATGTACGTGAAAGAATGTAACTATGTCTAATTTAATTAATACGTTTTCTCCTGTCACCATAGCTTACTCTTGGAAATAAGTCTACCGAATTTAATAAAACTTGATAGGTATATCGCACATACCTTGGCGTGTAATTGATACCTTTTAGAAACAATTTCATTTATGGACATTATCCGTAACTAGGAATACAATTTAATATTTTCCCCTGTTAAACTCAATCAATTGCAAAGCAAGTAAACTCTTATTTCAGTTATTTTAAATAAGCTACGAAGTGAGTTTCATTACGTATCTCGCAGAAACTTGGTAACGTACGAACTGAAATTTCGTTATTAAATAAAATGTTATAACTTGTACGAAGCTGTGTTCACACAATTTCGTGCCATAGCATATCTTCGTGAATTGCGGACGCAGTCCCGAATAATTTTTAGAAGCGTCATAGCATAATGGCTAAGATTTCGGACTTGTGATCGAGAGGTAGCTGGTTCAAACCTCACTATTGCCATAAACCCACTCCAGACACAAGCATATTTAGTTCATAAAGGAGTTAAGAAGATTGCTAGTAATGGAAAATTTCCGCTATTGCGGCGGTAAGACCCCTCTTTGAGGAGTGGCTAGATCGGCGTCACGGCGTCCTGACCTACCGCATGACACAGGTCCTCACCGGACACGGAAGTTTCGGGAGGTACCTGTGTCTGATGGGGAAGGAAGAGACGCTTGGGTGTCACCACTGCGAGGATCGCCCTGAGGATACAGTAGAGCATACGGTGCAAGACTGCCCCGCCTGAGCAGAGCACCGACGTGTCCTCACGGCGGCGATAGGCGGAGACCTCTCGCGCCCGGCATTGGTCGAGGCCATGCTGCTGGGCGAGAGGGAGTGGGAAGCGGTCGCCTCCTTCTGCGAAGCAGTCATACTTCCGAAGGAGGAGGCGGGCCGTGTGAGGGAGAGGATGGCGTCCTCCCTCCAGCCCAGCCGCAGTGGTAGACGCCCACGGCGTCGGACATCGGCCAACGATCTCCGGCCACCGTAGGCGCGGGCATGCGGACAGCGAGTAAAGGGCAACTCGCTGTCCGACCATGGACCATGCCCGGATCGACGCGCGACGGCGCGTTGTGTTCCACGCGCGCCTCAAAGAGCGTCAGCAATATGACGAGGCCCCCCCTGTAGAGGGCCGAAGCCTGTCGGGGTCGTGGGACTTATCCCATTACCGTGACCCCGGTACGTAAAGGGTTATTGAAGGAACACCGTGGATTTTAGTCAGTAAAGTCTGACAGTCCCTCCCGCCCTGCCCGGGGTGGGAGGACTTATTTGATAATTTTACCACGTTAAAAAAAACAACAATGGGAAAATTTGTTTGGTTCAGTACAAGAATTTGAGAATGTTTAACACATGATTGTGAGTTTCAGGGTCCTAATTTCATAAAAATACTTATATGTGTTTACCAGCTTGTCCGGTTGGGGTTAAGGAGGTATCACACTACCCCCGGATTGTAAACCACTCACGTTTTTTAGGGTTCCGTAACCAAAGGGTAAAAACGGGACCCTATTACTAAGACTTCGCTGTCTGTCCGTCCGTCTGTCTATCACCAGGCTGTATCTCAAGAACCGCGATAGCTAGCCAGTTGAAATTTTCACAAATTATGTATTTCTGTTGCCGCTATAACAAAAAATACTAAAAACAAAATAAAATAAATTTTTAAGGGGGCTCCCATACAACAGACAGGATTTTTTTTGCCGTTTTTATAGAAAATGGTAAGGAACCCTTTGTGCGCGAGTCCGACTCGATCTTGGCTGGCTTTTTTTTCTAGCAATGATGAATGATCTTTATTTTGCAAGTATTATATAACTGATTTATGAAATAGTTGCTGCATCACTAACTCCCTCGCTTACCCAATAATGTATTTGTATTAATAGTATTGTAATCAATGTAATAATTAGTTAGATTAGGGTATGATGTGGCTGACGTACTTTTGTAAGGCAAAACCTCTAAAGAAATAAAGATAAAAAAGTACTAGATAACACTTTTACACGTCTTTTTTTCTGTACACTAGATTAGGCCGGTGTTTCATATGAGAACCTTGTAGGTTAATAAAAATGGGCACACAGCTTTGAGTGGGCCTATCCAGACAGAAGCATCAATGGAAATGGGAATAATGGAAATGGATGTCCTTAGCCCTAGGCTAAGCAAAGAGGTATGTCTCTAACTGTGGAAAGTACCCAGTGCTCCCTCGCAAATCGCAGACTTGTGCCAGAGACTGCAAGACCTCTCAGTACAACGCTACCCCTGACTGGTGCTGAGTGCTGACACGCGTCTCTGCAGTTTTGAGGGGTCCATTTAGTTCAAGTTTTATTTCAGGTATTTTTATGAATAAGGCTAGCCTTTGACCACCATCTCACCAGATAATAAGCGATGATGTGGTTGATGATGAAGCACGCTTACCCAGAAGTAACCTATTCACTCTCGACTTAAAGACCCCCTGGCTGTAGCTGTCAGGAAACACAGACTCCGGTAAGGAATTCCACTCCTTAGCCGCACGCACAATGAAAATGTTCCCGAAACTTTTTGTGCGTATTTTTCTATTAAGCTTGTTTTGTTAGGGGGAGTGGGCGTCAGTATTCCTGTATTAAAAAACACATACGTAATGCAGCCCAACCATTCTAAGTAGGAGATTATTAACAGCGTGCGTCTGAGCACGTGCTAGAAAATGTTACTCAAAGATAAATATACAAACAATATTTTCTATTTAAGGGCCTATACTACCTCAGCGCTTCTCACTCTTTATCTCACTCGCACACTACTGCCCGCGGTCACGCGAGCAAGCGAGACAGGGTGGCAAGGAAAAGACTCTAAGACATAATCTAGTTTATTTCTTTTTACGGTGAAAATAATAGTAATTTAAAAAAGTAAATAACATAAGACCTGCTTTATAGTTAGTTCAATTTTAATATGCAAAGTTACAATATCTAATTTGAAGTTATTTTTGAATACCAGCGGTTTATTATTCGATTTGGAGGTAACTTTGGATTTTTTTTTTATCAAGAATATTTGATGGAATCGTGTTTTCGTCAAACATAGTAACTAACATTAATCCTCAACTTTACCATATATTTATTTCAAAATTATTGTTGCAGTATTTTCGACTTAACGGAGGATCATGCTAAGCCATTTCAGGTAGTATAGGCCCTTAACGACGCTGCATCGTCTGCTTTCCAACGTGTTTCAGGGTCCGGTGAGGTCCGTCAGGGTCAGTTTCCAGTCTGACCCAATGAAGATGAGTACTACTGTTTTACATGGAGCGACAGCGTATCTGGACTCCACAACCCAGAAGCTGGGTAAAACGGTAGCCCTTGTCAAGAATAGTGACCAATTTAATTTTGTTGAGGTGCTTTTATCAAAGATAATTCAGCCCCATCGTACCCCTTTTACATAGATTGGCTTACACACACAGTATTAGTTTAAAATACTACTTAAAGTTGTACAAGGTGTAACAGATTAAGCGCAAAACCTCAGACACTCCAATTAGAATATCCAATCCTATCCTTCCTACTAATATCCTATCCTATCCTACTAATATCCTACTAATCCTACTTCCTACTATCCTATCCTACTATCCTATCCTATCCTACTATCCTATCCTACTTCCTACTATCCTACTATCCTACTTCCTACTAATATTATAAATGCGAAAGTTTGTGAGGATGGATGGATATTTGTTACTCTTTCCCGCAAAAACTACTGAACGGATCTAAATGAAATTTAGTGAGTAGATAGTTGACATTCTGGAATAACACATAGGCTACTTTTTATCCCGAAATTCCCACGGGATCGGGATTTACGCGGGAAGAATCTCCCACGCGGAACGAAGTCGCGGGCAGAAGTTAGTTAAATTATAAGTCTATTTCGCATTTATAATATTAGTATAACATTAAATTGAAACCAAATCTAGACATTATTTATAAAATAGTTATCCTCGCTAAACGCAAAACGTTTGTGTGTCATACAATATCCTTACGCAGACGTATACACTCATGCAATGTTAACGGCCGACACGCACACGAGCGCATTTCCTTGAATTAAGGATTGTATTAATTTGACATGATTCTGTGTTTCCATTTTAAGTTAAATGAAAGATTTTTCCGTCAAAATTTAACACCTTTTTATGACGGAAATCGATTCAGAAGCTGATTCTGAACTAACTACTTTCAGGAATTCCTTTTCACGAAGGTTTATTCTGTTACACGTTGTATAATAATATTTAAAGAATTCGTGTTATTTGCGTAGGACCATAATTAGGTACATGGCAAAACTTCTTAATAATCTTCGAAGATATGTGTAAAATTTTCCATCTTCTAACTACCCGTAATGACTGTGTTGATGTTGTACAAATTACATCCGGGACCTAATGTGCTTTCAATAAACACGGAAAAATCTTAATGCGTTAAGATGGTTCCAAGAAAACCATTGACCAACTTTTGACAAGCGTTGCTTACCTTGAAGATCGCTAAATTAATAGCCACGAGCTCCTTTTTAAAGGACACTTGGTAGCAAGTTAAAATCCCTTTAGACAAGAACCTTTTTGGGTTAAAACTTTGTAACCGAGATTTACGGCCGGTATTCGGTACGATGAATAAAAACCGGTCAAGTGCGTGTCGGGCCACGCGCAGTGTAGGGTTCCGTAGTTTTTATAACAGCCAAGTGCGTGTCGTATTCGCTGACTGATCGTTTCGTACCATGCTCTAACTAAAAGACAAACATGACTACCTAACTAATTTGACTTCCTATACAAATACTCACCTGATCCGACAATTTTGAGATTTGTATAAAACTTGTCATAGCCGGTGTTTTGAATTTAAATACGGACACAGAGCTACACTATTCAATCGTCACAAGAAGCTAGCACGATACAACTGGCGCTTAGCGCCATCTATCGACATTTCTATAGAGTTGTTCGAAATTTTCGAGTCAAATACAATTGGTCGACTATTACTCGTAAACTTGTAAAGCCCACTTATGTGTGATAGTTTTCCTTTAAATTTCGTTATATATAGGTACTACTGCCGTGACATTTGAATTTCTAACTATAACCGTTTAGTTGATAGAGGGGGGGACACTTGACTCTAACGAAAATTGGTACTTTAAAGCTTGATAAGTCACGAACAGTTTACTTAATCAAAAAACGGTCTTACCAAACCCTAATATTTTTGAAAGACCTATCCAACGATATCCCACACTATGGGAAGAATTTAAAAAAAAATTATCATCCCACTTTACATGTATGGGAGGTACCCTAAATAATTTTTTTTTTCAAAATTTTATTTTACCACTTTTTTGGCGTCATTAACATGTATACTCATGCCAAAGTACAACTTTCTAGTACCAATAGTTTTTGAGCTAAACCGCGGACAGACGGACAGACAGACGGACATGGCGAAACTATAAGGGTTCCTTGTTGACTACGGAACCCTAAAAATGGCATGGCTTGGGTCCTGTTAGCCGGAAAGCATATGACAAATGCTTTTTTTTTTAATTCATCCAATGACTGCCTCTCGATCTGGGCGAAGCAGGAGGGTGTGTCAGACTTTTACTGACTAAAACCCATCAGTGTTCCATCATTTGCCCTTCGTGTTCCGAGGCCGCGGTAACTCTTTCGAACAATTCTGCAACCCCGGCAGGCAACGGCCCCCTTGTGGCACCGACAATTATGCTGACACTCTTTGAGTCACGACAAATTCCTGAATCTTTTATTACATCGATCGTTTTTGTTTGGCTACAAGTAGGCAAAGCCCATGTTATCCTTTAAAGCCTTATACTGGGAATGAGGAATTAATACATCTAGGTACTCATCATCTAGGAACATTACTTTGTCGGACGGTGAGCAGAGGTAGCTCACCGTCCGGTAAGGAACAGGCCCGGGTCGACGCAACGGCGCGTCGTGTTCCACGCGCGCCTCAAGGAGCTGTCAGCATTAGTGACGGGGGGCCTCATAAGGCCATTGCCCGCCAGGGTTGCGGAAATGTACTAACAAGATACCGCGGCCCCGGACCTTACGGGGAGCTGAAGGGACAGGGTGGGTTTTAGTCAGTAGTAGTCTGACACTCCCGCTTAACCCAGAGCGGGAGAAGTTATTCGATGATTATCCTACCCAGAAAAAAAATACATTTGTGTGCAATTCACACGTGGTAGAAGTGAAACCTTCAAAAAATTTGTGTCTGTCTCTTTTTACCCGACTGCAAAGGAAGGGTTATGTTTTTACTGTCGCTTTTTCGTTTCATAAACTTTCAAAACACATCGATGCTAAAGAAGTTTTCACTTCAAAAATAAACACACGGGACCCCTCCTCTTACCCCTCACTGAACTCCCCACGAGACCCCTCCCCCTCTCAGGGCTACTTCACCGCCCCGCGACCTAACTTCGTTCCCGTGGTCGCAAAATAACCGAGTTTGGGCTCATTTTAAACGGCATCAAAAGCTCTACCACTTGGCCCCAACAGAATTCCAAAATTCGGCAATTTATGTGTCTGTCTCTTTTTACTGTCGCTTTTTCGTTTCATAAATTTTCAAACCACAACGATGCTAAAGAAGTTTTCACTTCAAAAAGGCACTTTATGTAATCTATATCATCCCCACTGCTCAAATCGGTACAGGAAAACATCGTGAGGAAATCGGTAGGCCCTAAGATCATAAATCCGGTAACATGTAATATCCACCAATCCGCACTAGGCTCGCGTCAGTGGATTTCTACCCATTCCCTCTTATAGAGGGGAAGCCGGTGTCCTAGCTGTGAACGCAATAGGCTGCATCTCACTCTGCTGAAAAACTTGGCTGAATCTGACTCATCATCTGCTTAGTATGTCTGCGCTCTTCCAATAATCTTCTCTTACTCTGTCCTTCTCATACTTCTGATTTTATTCATTCTTCCTTTTGTATACAGTTTATTCTTCTGTCTAATACTACCTTTTTATATCAGGACGGCCACCAGTCAATATGCGTGTAAGAGAAAGTTGCGGGATTATATTCAAAACAAATAGTGGAAGCAGAGTTCCATAAACCCTTTTCTATGACTTTTTATGAATAAATGACGATTTTCCATACAAACTTCCATCCCCTATTTAACCCACTTAGGGGTTGAATTTCAAAAATCCTTCCTTTTTTTCTTTTTTTTTTATTGAAAATAGGTTCGCGTTTGACCACTATCTCACCTGACGGTAAGTGATGATGTGATCGAAGATGGAGCACGCTTACCTAAAAGTAACCTATTTACTCTGGACTTAAAGACTCCTAGCTGTCGGGAAACACTGGGACGGGACTCCGGCAGGGAATTCCACTCCTTAGCCGTACGCACAATGAAGGTATTCCCAAAACGTTTTGTGCGTATGGGTGGGATGTCCACCATGTAACGATGGCGCTTCGCCGTTTGTCTCGTAGTCCGATGATGGAACGGGCTTGGCGGAATTAGATTGTGTAATTCCATCGCACACTCCCCGAAATGTAACCGATAGAAAACCGATAGACTTGCAACTCGTCCTCGGTGTTCAAGGCTCTGAAGCTTTGACTCGACCAGTGCATCGTTGCCAATGAGTCTCTTGGCCCGCTTCTTGATAGACTCAAGCGCGTCCAGTTAGTATTTCGCAGATCCATCACAAAGATGAGAGCAGTATTTCATACAACGAACGAATACGAACCTGGGCTTGATACAAATTGAGCAGCTGTTCCGGTGTGAAGTACCGTCTCACCTTGGCTAGGATTCCCAACTTTTTTGATGCTAACTGAGCCTTAGCCTCGATATACGGGCCAAAATTGAGTGTGGAAGTTAAAGTCACCCCAAGAAGCTCAATATGATCGGTTATCGGCACGGTTACACCACGGAAAGTAGGAGCCGGTTCGAATTGGCTCCTTATTGCGGAGAAGAGACACGCCTGGGTTTTAGCTGCATTAAACTTGACCAGGTTGGCATCGCCCCATTCGGAGACAGCCTTCAAGGTCAAGTTCAAGCGCCCAACAATGTCCTCATGGAGAGACTGGATCTGTGACCCACCAGCTCGCGCGCTGGACACATATCTCTCAGAAACTGTGCTGTCGTCTGCATACCCAAAGGTACCGAGCATTGACAGATCGTTAATGTGTAGCAAGAATAAAGTTGCTGAGAGAACAGACCCCTGAGGGACCCCGGCATTAATTGCCAATTAGCCAGACGAGCAGTCATCAATGACCACTCGAATGGACCGATCCCTCAGGAAGTCTTCAATCCAAACGCAAAGTTGAGTGGGTAAACCGAAAGAAAGAAGCTTAGCAATAAGGCTAATTAATTAATTATTAATCCTTATTCCTTGTCTACATTATAAAAGGAACTTCTATGCAAAATTTCAGGATTCTAGGTCTAAGGGTTTGGGCTGGGCGTTGATGAGTCAGTCAAACAGTCAGTCAGGACTTATCGTTTTATTTATAAAAAAAAAGGTTGGGAAAAAGTCTTTTCGCATTATAGTATGTATAAACTTGTAATAAAATCTCTTTGGCTTATACTATTTGTATCTGGCTGGTTTTGGTATCATTGAAAGTTTAAATTTTAAAGAACATAATTCCAAATTCTAATTAGGAAAATGTGTGATTTTCATTTGTTTTTCGTACTGTCAAGATGAGTGAATATAATGAAGAAATTCGATAAGGTCTACATTTTAAAATTTTACTACAAAAAAGGTAAAAATGCAACGCAAGCCACGAAAAAAAATTGCGATGTTTATGGACCTAGTGGAGTGTCGGTGAGAGTAGCACAAATTTGGTTTAAGCGTTTTCAATCCGGTGTCAAAGATGCACGTCGCACGGTGGGCTGAAAAACGGCTTTCATAGACTTAGGCATTTTATTTTGCAAGTGCCAGTTTTTGTGCCGGATATCACTTCTATTTGTTATAACAATATACAAAAATGACACCAGAATTGATTCTGCACAAAAACGAAGGAATTATAATTTTTTTACGAAAATTTTGTATGGAGCTAGTATGAAAAATCGAAATATCTCTGAAACGGCAGCGATAACCGTAATATAGGAGGTTTTAGTACTAATTATTTATGATTTTTTGACATACGTTACATAATGGTTGTAGATGCCTTTTTTTTTTAAAATCGTCAAAATATTTTTATTTATTTTTACATATTAAACGTTCCTTTTAGTGTTTAAGTTGAAGAATTCAGAGCTTTAACAACTCTTAACATAAAATAGCATCACCCCTATAGACCTGAAGGACTAGACAGAGGAGTGTAGTATCTTGTTGATCTTGTAAGATTTCCAACAATACCAAATAGTTGAATATCAGTGTCAAAGTGCCCATGCTGTCGCTTCTTTTAGAAAGATAGGGGAATGAAATTGTTAATTGATCATACCCTAAAAGTATGATTACAACATAACCGGACACATAATAATATCGACACAAAAGGAATTTTAAAACCTTGCATACGTTCAAAATACAAAATAACATATTGTGTAGTCATCTAATGAGTCTGATGACAAGTAATTAAGTAATTAGAATGATGGTTGTAGTCTTCTGATTCTAATGAGCCTATTAAGTGATTAAATGATTTGAAATATCTCGCAACAATACCAACTAAGAACTGCATTCACCTTTTTATAATTAGTGAGCTAATGTGATTTGCTAATGTTGATTAGTTCTACTATGAGTTCTACGAAATGTTTTTGACGATTATAAATTTTTATTATCATATCTTTTATAACTTTAATGAGGGTAGTTAACTAATTATTGACTTTATACAATAAAAGGGCTATAATTTTGTTCCATAATTTAGATTGTTCACAACCGTGTAACTGCTAACACTAAAACTATTTGCTTTGCGACTACAAAATCTTAGAATGGAAAGTTTAATCACCAACTTAGATTTGTTTGTTCTTCTAAAAAGTGAGTGTCCTTCATTTAATCATGAAGTATTGTTTAGTGCAATTGTGTCCCGCATAGGCGATTGCCTTTCTGCCGAAGATCAAGTAACTCTCAAAGAATTTTGCCGGAGATTCACGCGAGCTGCTTTAAACAGGTGGCAGAAATCTAAACGATTCTTTGATAAGTTTAGAAATACGTACGGAGAGTGGTTGCAAGCAAATATTGATTGGCCGAGTTGCGTGCAAACTTTAATAAATCAAGAACCAACTGTTGATGAGATACCAAGAGCACGCTCAGTCTCTCCAGAACCTTCGACATCATCGACTGTTGGAACAATGACAAAAAGGTCCCGAAAACCATTCAAAGATCTGGGAAGCAAACAGAAAAAGAGAAGATCTAGTGAGCACATAGGCGAGGATTCCTGTGAATTGGCATATGCAGCTGCAGCACGTTTAAAAGAAGAAGGTTATGAAGATATCGCATCTGTAATCAATTATATGATCAAAAATCCAGAAGCTGCCGTTAAAATCAAGGAAAGCATTAAGAAAACAGTAATATTTACACCAGAGAAAGCACTTGGATTGCTTCTTTCACTTAAGCTTTCAAAGTGGCAATATATTACGTTGCGAGAGACTGCCATTCGGGAAGGTGCTAAGGATATTTACCCATCCTACTATAAACTGCAACAAACTAAGCTTGCATGCTACCCTCCTAATCAATCAGTATCAGTTACGGATTCATCAGCTAGAATTACACTTCAAGCTTTACTTGACATCACGGTGAAGCGGATTCTTCAAAGTCTTTCTGATAATGTGGAAAATAAGCAGTTAAAGCTGATATCGAAGTGGGGATTTGATGGTGCTTCCAATCAAAGCCGATACAAGCAGAAAATGGACGGCGAGCATGATGATTCAAGCATTTTCATGACCTCCTTGGTGCCACTGAAACTGACAGATGGAGATAATACTATATGGACAAACCCGAAACCATGCTCAACTTTTTATTGTCGTCCGGTTCAGTTCACTTTTGTAAAAGAAAGCCATGCAGTTGTCATTGATAACAAAAGAAAAATGGATGAAGAAATTGAGGCCCTTAACCCCACAGAGTGCATTAATAGTAACAGGGTGACTCATAAACTAATGATGACAATGATCGACGCAAAAGTCTGCACGTACCTTTCTGAAGCTAGATCAAATGCATCATGCTACCTGTGCTTAGCAAAACCAACAGAAATGAACCACTTAGATGCTGTAACATCAAAAACTGTGTGTTCTGACATATATGAATTTGGCCTATCATCCCTACATGCCCGTATAAATTGCATGGAATGTCTGTTACACATTGCGTACAGACTTGACTTCAAACAGTGGGCAGCAAGAAGTAATGAGCATAAAGATATGTTACAAAACAGAAAAAAAAAACATTCAAAATAAATTTAAAGAGGAGCTCAATCTGTTAATTGATATAGTAAAACAAGGCTCGGGAACTACTAATGACGAGAATACCGCAAGGAAGTTTTTCGAGTTTCCCAATAAAACTGCAGCTATTACTGGGTTGGATCAAAACCTGATAAAAAGATTTGCTGTTATTTTGCAAGCAATAACATCTGGTGAGAAGATCGATGTCATCAAATTTAAAGATTTTGCTCGCAAAACAGCAGAAAAGTACGTGGAATTATACGACTGGTACTACATGTCATCAACCGTACATAAACTATTAATACACGGAGCTGACATAATCGAAAAAAATGATATTGTCCCGATTGGGACTCTCTCGGAAGAAGCCTCAGAGTCTCGAAACAAAGATTTTAGGAGGTTCCGGGAACATCATTCGCGGAAAAGAAGCAGGCAAGATTCTAATCAAGATATCCTAAATATGCTTGTTGTTTCTTCGGATCCTTTTCTAAGTGCACAAAGGCCGAAGTTAGATGCCAAAAGGAAGACAACCTTTTTTGCTGAAACTCTCGACCTAATACAGTTTCCGGAAACTGAGTTCGAGTTTGTAGGTATATCCGATCTGGATTCTGACTCGGAATTGGAGTCCGACAACGAAAGTTGTAAAGAAAATTTGTAAAATTTAATTATTTTTCTTTATGTTCTTTTGTTATTTATGTTAGTTTATTGTACCAATATGTTTAGTTAATAATTTCATAAATTATAGTTTCAAATATGTATTTTGTATAATTGAATTTATTAGATATTATTTTTGTTACTTCTGTTTTATTTAAATTACCTATCAATAAAAAGTTTATATACAGTCTTTTTTTTTCACATATTCTTAATATTTGGGGAAAAAGCATGCTTCCTAACGATGTTCTTAACTTTGACACAGTTCATGGATCGTTTTGAACAGTTTCATATGTTAAAATAAATAATGTTAGTACTATAATCCCCTATAAGGATATTATTATTATTATGTGTCCGGTTATGTTGTAATCATACTTTTAGGGTATGATCAATTAACAATTTCATTCCCCTATCTTTCAAAAAGAAGCGACAGCATGGGCACTTTGACACTGATATTCAACTATTTGGTATTGTTGGAAATCTTACAAGATCAACAAGACACTACACACCTCTGTCTAGTCCTTCAGGTCTATAGGGGTGATGCTATTTTATGATAAGAGTTGTTAAAGCTCTGAATTCTTCAACTTAAACACTAAAAGGAACGTTTAAATATGTAAAAATAAATAAAAATATTTTGACGATTTTAAAAAAAAAAAAGGCATCTACAACCATTATGTAACGTATGTCAAAAAATCATAAATAATTAGTTCTATAACCCCCTATAAGGATATTACGGTTATCGCTGCCGTTTTAGAGATATTTCGATTTTTCATACTAGCTCCATACAAAATTTTCGTAAAAAAATTATAATTCCTTCGTTTCTGTGCAGAATCAATTCTGGTGTCATTTTTGTATATTGTTATAACTAATAGAAGTGATATCCGGCAAAAAAACTCGCACTTGCAAAATAAAATGCCTAAGTCTATGAAAGCCGATTTTCAGCCCACCGTGCGTCGCTCTGGTTGCCCTATTACGGATAAAATGGATGCCATTTTTGAAAAAGTGGCGCAAGATCACATATCAGTAGTTACGACGTAGCTGAAGAACTGGGAATTGACCACAAAACAGTTTTGGAGCATTTGAAAAAAACTGGGTACACAAAAAAGCTCGATGTTTGGGTACCTCACGAACTCACTGAAAGAAACCTAATGAACCGTGTACTCATTTGTGATTCTTTATTACGACGTAATGAAACCGAACCATTTTTGAAGAAGCTGATAACTGGTGATGAAAAGTGGATCATGTACGACAAGAACCATCAGGCGAAATTGAGGTCAAGAGTGAGCTCATTATGAATGAAAAAAAGGTCGTGGTCAAAGGCCGGTCAGGCTTCACAGACTGTGGCAAAAACCGGGTTAACTCGCAACAAGGTGATGCTGTGTGTGTGGTGGGATTGGAAGGGCATTATTCATTATGAGCTATTACCACCAGGCAGGACCATGGATTCTGAACTCTACTGCGAACAACTGATGAGATTAAAGCAAGAAGTTGAGAGAAAGCGGCCGGAATTAATCAATAGAAGGGGTGTGGTTTTTCATCATGATAACGCTAGACCTCACACATCTTTAGCTATTCAGCAAAAATTAAGAGAGTTTGGCTGGGAGGTGTTAATGCATCCGCCATATAGTCCTGACCTTGCACCTTCAGATTTCCGCCTATTTCGGTCTCTTCAGAATTCTTTAGGCAGTGTCAGGTTAACATCACGAGAGGACTGCCAAAACCACTTGTCGCAGTATTTTGATCAGAAGTCCCAAAATATCTATAACAATGAGATCATGTCCCTACCTACAAGATGGCAAAAATTTATCGAACAAAATGGTACCTATATACTATAGTTAAATGTAAATAAACTATATTAAAAAACGTTTTGAATTTTCTTAAAAAATGCGAAGAAACTTTTTCCGCAACCTATTATATAAATATATCATATACATTTGGTACGTATTTTGATGAACATGTATGAAAGTTTATTTCAGTTATTTATTGTAATAGGACTTTTTCTTTGAACCTACGTCGAGAAACTTCGACCGAACTATCTGACTTCCAGAACTTAGTAGTGGGTAACACAATACCACATGTCAAGACTAGTGTTAGATTTCTGACGTCTGACTACCTGTAAGGACTGTGAAAGATGTACAGATGACGGCCGGGAACAAGGCACGAAGGAATTTCGATATGATGAAATACGTCTGGCCACGGACATATAGATATCCGAGTGTGGGCCAAAGACAACCTCTTGTTTATAAAACTTTGTTGTTGATGTTTTCCTACACCGGTTTTATGAATCTATAGTCTAAACATGTAACAAATATATCACACCGCTAGATCTCAACTAATTCAACTCAAAATTAGAGAATATTAATTTAAGGGTATTTTTTATTCTTGAAAGGCTCGCGTTTGACACCATCTCACCTGATGGTAAGCGATGATTTAGTTAAAGAATGAATGAAGCATTCTTGCCTAAAAGTAAACTATTCACTCTTGACTTAAAGACGATCAGGTTATAGCTATCAGGAACACAGACTCCGGCACGGCATTCTACTCGACTTAGCCGTACGCACAATCAAAATATTCCCAAAACGTTTTGTGCGTATGGATGAGTTGTCCGCCATGTATGCCTTTAACTTGTAGTCTGATGATGGAACGAGCTTGGCGGAATTAGATTGTGCAATTCAATCGCCACACGCCAAGAAATGTAACCGACAGAAAAGAGAAAACCGATAGACTTAATTGATTAGGATATGAACCCATTAAACCGCTGTGACAACATTATTTTCAAAATAAAGGACTTTGTCAGTACAACACTCAAAATCTAGGGCACCACATATACTTTGTTAGACGATTATACACGCTATGCATTGTTCCTTATGAAATTATCATTATTTCAGCTTCCATAAGTGACATATTAATCAAATTAGAAATGAATGATTAAGCAATTACTTATCTAGAATGTCTGTAATATATACCTACTTCCAAACATTACCAATAATACGGTACCACTCAAGTCAATATTAACTCAGGGTTGGGTGAAAAACAAACAAGAATGGGGGTGGATTATTACTGCATTGTATAGAAATAGAAGCCATGATTTGGCCCTTATGGAACAGAATAGATTATTGAAAAATAAAATTAAATAAATAGTGTTTTTTTTAACCCAAAGGTTGACTGGTATAGAATGCCTTGCTGCATTAAGTCCACCCATGTAACACCATTGTACATAAAGTTTAAATAAATAAATAAATAAAAATATTGCATTGAAAGGTTTCAACCTCTTTGGTCGTTTCACGCAGACTAAGCGATAACTATGCGATAACCCGACTGCTAACGTGTGCATCCGAAGAATTATTTTACGGTAACTAAGAATATGAAAGACTAAAATTATATTTCATACGTACATCTCATCGACAAATCTGACTACCTGACAACGTGCATTTCGAAAGTGAATTAATTCTTTTTTTCTGTTAAATTATCGTGTAAACGGCACACCGTTTGAGTTTCAAACTCATTTCAGAGGGAAATGTAAAAGGATTCCAGAATTCTCATTTTAAAAACCATACTCGAAAACAAAGATTAAAAAATGATCTGCCCTTGTTCTGCAAATATAATTAGGGCGAAATGTTTTTTTTTTTAACAACGTAAGTGAAATCCCTCTGAAAGATGCTAATTACGTAAACAATAAGCCTGAATGACGGCTATCCAGTTTGAAAGCAATTAACGTTGCCTTATACACCGTTTGGGTAACAAAATTGGGTCAAAAGAAAGGCTTTTAGTAATAAGTAGGTATTTCCATCTTGCTGGATTGTTGCCAGCATTAAAAAGTCTAAGAACAATGAGTTAGACTATTTTATTCTTTATGTGAAATGTGAATTTATTCGAATGTTTTAAAATAGTTTTCCAAAAAAGGTTTTTTTTTTGCAATTCTGTTTCAATGTACCCATATTGTAATGTACCTAGCTAGGTAGTCATAATTGATTGGTAGAGAGTTCCTAAGGCATTGGGATGGTAGGTATAATTATCGTATATTTGTTAAATTGTTCAAAAAAAAATTTTTATACAAGTTACATGAGATTGGTAGCTCAGTGGTTATGGCCTTACGACCTACTGTAAGTTCGAACCTAGTCTTGTACATTACTAACATCCTGTTCGTAAGGAAACCGGCATACACTAGGACCAAACATTCGAAGACATGGGACATCCAGTCCTCCGTCGACCTGATCGAGCCTACCTACGTGGCGAAAATCGGCCCATTCCCTCTCGTAGAGAGCCCTAACGTTATGGGCTGACTATGATGTTATGTACCTATGTTAGATTAATAACGTTGTATGTTAGATTTAGTGTTTCTTTAACAATATTAAGTTGAGCTATACGTCATTTGACAAATGCTTGCACTGTATGGACAGACCCACTCAAATCTATGAGCATCTTTCTTCAAAAGATCGCCTCAGACTAAAACCTACAAGGTTCCCATATAACTAAACCAGTATAGATTGTATGGACTTTAAAAGAGAGGGACCCCTGAGTTTGTTTTGGTGTTTCTACTCAGGGTAGTCAGTTAGGAAACACCGGCCTCATCTAGTTAATATTTACGAAAAAAATGACGTGTAATAGTGTTATTTAATAACCAATTTGCAAAATAAAGATCATTTATCATTTATGATAATATTCAGGAAGTTTAAAGAGTTTTGGTCTAGATTTAACTTTTACTTTTGTTTTTGTTTAACCACTTTTTTGTCATGTGGATGTGTGAGGATTACTTTTGTTTCTTTTTTTAATGTTGCCCCGGGACTTTGTGAATTTCTCCTGTAGGTATCGTGAGTTCTTTTACATTTGTTCTGGTGCGAGAATCGAAGCCGCGACACGCAGTACAGCAGCCGATAGCTCAATTACTGCACAACCCATGTCTAATGTCTTCAAAGTTTCTTATTCTAATTTTATTTTATTTATTTATTTTATACAATATCTTTATTTATTATATTTTTTTTATACAATATCTTTTTAGCTAATGTACCTAATAGACTTACTAAATTATAAACTTTATTTTGCTGCCTACCCTCATGGGAGAGAGGCGAGAGTTTTTATGTTTTAATTTGTGTTGTGTAAATATTGTTTTAATTTTCCTATTTTTTTTTTATTTGTAATATTTTATTGTCAAGTTGTAATTATTTATTTTAATGATGTATTTCAATTATAATAATAATGTAATTTTAAATAACATAGTTTGGTTCATTGCATATAAGTTGCACAACCTATTGAGAAGAAGACACTGACTACCGAAATACAGGTATTGTGTACCTAGCTCGGTAGACAGGGCTTCACAAAGTCTGTAAAAATTGTTATGCCAATAAAGAATTATTATTATTTGTCTTGCTCTTTACTAGAACTTGAGAAAATGGAGCAATTTTTATACCAAAACGTAATTTTCCGCCAGTTTTCCACTCCAAGAGCGTAAAGTCTTTGAATTTAATATTTTAAACCATTTAATATTAGACCTGTTTGTTTCCCGTAGAAATACACGTCCATATGATCCCAATTTGGTTTAAAGGCGTTACCATTTTTTTCTCAGTCGCAATAAACCCAATTACGTAAATGGTAGTTAGGTAAAACACTAAGTCTACTTTTTAAATAAGGTCGACGCCATCATTTTTAAGTTTTAGGATACTTTTAAGTCAATTATATGTACAGTATCTACTAATTATTTTATCTATCTAGTCTGCAGGTATGTATTCTGTTACGTACACACATGAACCTCATTCAAGTGAGCGTAAACATTACGATACCTATTTCGTGTGTTCATAAAGTAAATCTTAGCGGTTTCACGATTCACAATTAAATAATGAGTTTATATAATGGTTTACAAGTTCAGATGGGATGAGAAAACCAATTATTTCACCCAAGTGACAATCAAACGAAGCATTACCTAGGAAGTGTTTTTGGCGAGTATGACAGGAAATCTCAGTTGAGATGGTGGGCAAACGCAAGCCTAGACTTCTAACAACAATAAAAAAAATAACGCAAGTTCATTTGAGTTTAGGTATCCTAATAGGCCTTATTGCCTCATATTTTAATTTTACCAAAGTAAATATAAGACCCAATTCTAGCCGCGTGTTAAATCAGATTAAGCCCCTAGACCTCAGGGTTACCAACGTAAAAAAGTTCAAGGTTTAACGATAAGCGGTTGTCAAACGTGTCATTTCGAGTTTAATGATGAGATGAAACTTTTTCAACACGAACCTCTGTTGGCTTAGTAACAAGTAACAATGACTCTTTATAAATCTGTTAAAATTTTAGCAATCTCATCAAAACAGTAAAGTACAAATGTAAGGTGTCAGTTCAGTAGACAGGGTCGGTTCGAACAGTCCACATATTTAAATTTAAATGAAATTCGGTAAACTATAATGACTATCGAAAATGGTTTCCATAACTTTCCAGAGCTGTTTTGTTTTCATTATTACGAAAACCCGTTCTTGACTCCGATCCCACCTGATAGTAAGCGTTGGATGAGGTCTATGATGGAACAAGCGGTACAATAAATGTCATATCTTTTTGAAATAATTTGTTTAAAACCTTGTCAGATCTTGGGTCAGCAATAACAGCCCAATAGTTCATCTTCGAGAATAAGCAACGCTTGCCGAGGACATAATGGGACTTTTTCAGTGCCTCGGTTAGGACCTTAAACAGTTGGTCTTTAGCTGTCATTTGTAGAGTTTTGACATACGTTACGATTATTTACAAGAAAAATTGGACAGCAGTCTTGCCGAGCAGTACTTTAGAACGAGTAGTGAGTACGTAGACAGTTCGCTCCATGTCAAGACTGGTACTCGGTTAAATTGTAAGGCGAGAGCTGTGAGGTGTCTGGAGGTTGCAAGTGTGACTGCTGTGAAAGAGGCTCAGGTTCGATTTCTGAGTCGTGCAAAAAGTGCTATTGGATTGCTCTCTTAGAAATTTCTCCATTTGGAAGTCGGCGCGGATGTGATACCCCTGTGCCTCGGAGACCACGTTAACACGTTCGCTGACAGTGAGCACTTACGAACACCACATTACGACAGTAGATTTCCATACTATATGACAAATCAACGTAGTACTCGTGCACAAGCAAGCAATATAAAACTACCCACAAAATACTCGTAATACGGCAGTAAGAAATATGAAGTTGCTCATAAAATACTGCTCTTCATAATACTTATATAAAAATGATCGTGAGACGACGTACTCTTAAAAATAAGTGGCCCGTCCCTTGACGTACTGTCATAACGCACTATTTTAATTTCCCGCCTAACGAAGTTCTGTCGGCGAACGTGTTAAGCCGTAATTATTACATATTATAAGGTGATCCCAACATACATAGATGGGAAAAATTGGCTAGACTTTATAGCCTCTGGAATGGCGATTGCGTATGGGAAGTGATATGTAGGCTAGCCATCAAGTGTAACGATTCGATATGATGAAAAATATTGGAGTTCGCGGGAGTACCTCAGATAAGACGTCGACCTGTCTATAGGGCGAAACTTGTAGCGACTGCTAAACTAAAGAGGTCAACGACCGCTATACCACGTAAGGCTGTCTGGTATAAGCTCCAGTTGAAAACCAGCGTCTGACATCTTATTCTAAAATTTTGCTGAAATCGTTTGTTTTCTTTTTTTGTAGCCAATCTTTGTATGTAAATTGTGGTAAATACTAAATAGACATGTTTTTTTCCTTTCATACTAATTACTTACTATGCTAGTCTTGATACATAGACCAGTATTTATTCGCACCTGGGCGCACAGCGGTTTTTAGGGTTCCGTAGCCGAATGGCAAAAAACGGAACCCTTATAGTTTCGATATGTCTGTCCGTCTGTCTGTCTGTCTGTCTGTCCGTCCGTCCGTATGTCACAGCCATTTTATTCCGAAACTATTAAGACTATACATGTGAAACTTAGTAGGTAGATGTATTCTGTGAACCGCTTTCCGATTTTAAGAAAAAAATAATAATATAATATTTAAAATAAAGGGAGGGAGGAAAAATATTTTTTTTTTCATGAAACCTATGCGTGTGTGGTATCTATAGACAGTTCTTTAAAAATGATATAAGGGTTTCTAAAACCACTTTTTCATAAAGTCAATCGTTTAAAAGATATAAGCTTCCAAAGTGGTAAATGTGTGTGTGTGTCCCTCTAACTTCTATAATAATGGAGTGAAAAATGTAAAAAAATATATATATCTGTAGATCTTAATGTAAACTTTCAACCAAAATTAGTTTGAACGAAATCGGGTTAGCAGTTTTTGAGATACAGCATATTTTGTAAAACCGAAATTATACTTTGTAATTCATACAAACACTATGAAAAACAAAGTTATTTAGCGTAGTTGTAAAAATGTAAATAAGAAATTTTTAAGGTTTTTTTTATTCGTCAAATAAATATACATATTATATTATATTATTATAGTTACTACGGAACCCTTCATGGGCGAGTCTGACTCGCACTTGGCCAATTTTATTATTTTCAGAGGCAGTTACAGAAATCGCAACGTTTTTTAACTGGAAATTCAGATGGCCCATTGTACGTTGTGTCTTAAATAGTGCTGTCTCTCAAATCAGTAAATGAAAATACCGCGAGAGACCAAAAATTCGAAGACCTACATCCACCAACTCGCACTGGACCCGCGTGATGGAATCCCAACAAACATTTCAGTCGTATAAGTAAAAGTTACGCGACTCAAAATCCTATAAACATTGTATTGAAGTAATTTTTGTATGTAATACGACTTAGTGCCTCTAATTTTCAAACAACTTGTAGCCGTATATAGACATCTTATAAACTTCTAAACGACTCTTATATATGACCATTACACGACTATATAGTTATTTGTACGACTGCTACATGACTCTATTACGACCGAAATGGGCCTTTTCTCGGTCGTGTCAACGTGATACCGACGTATAGACGACCAGCGTATAGAACTTAAAGTTAAAATCGGCACGTTGCACTGTGGAAAATCGTAGAACAACTGCTAATTAAAAATGGTTTTTGTCAATGTCGCTACTGCCATGCTTTTTTTAATTTAATCAATAGTTTAAGGACCAAACTAGACTATAATATCAAAAAATTATACATATTATATGAAATGATTTTTTTACAACACCACAAACTTTATAGTTTTGACGGACGTCCATGTTAAGCCCGTTCACTTCATCACTTTCAAATTGATTTTATTGTTATACGTTACAGGAAAAGGTATAATGTATTATATATTTCTGGAAACCTGGTCTTTTGAAGAATATGAAACAACTAATATGTATTTAATATTATGTTAACATTTACCTTAAAATAATTGCA
The DNA here is from genome assembly GCA_943138885.2 of Tholera decimalis. Classification (NCBI taxonomy): domain Eukaryota; kingdom Metazoa; phylum Arthropoda; class Insecta; order Lepidoptera; family Noctuidae; genus Tholera; species Tholera decimalis. Next base: position 11,750,958 of record OW964576.2, read on the forward strand.
AAATAATATATGGTGAAAAAAAAGTTTTTTAAAGTTCATCGAGACTTTTGACAGTTGCCCACGTTTACCCCTGCTTTACATTTAATGTTGATTTGTAGCCTAGCTATCCATAAACATAACCAAATAAAAAAAGCTGCGGAAATTTGCGGTTTTCGGAGTAATTAGTAAAAATGTGATAAAAGCCAGAAAACGGAAAACCGCTCGCTATCTATTGCGGTTTGAAATGTTGGTGTTTACATCAATAGTTTGCGATAAGTTTTGTAATTTATCATTGATATTAGGGCGTTTATCTTTTTTTGCACTCATTTTGCGTGTGAAAATATTAATCAACAAGATGCACACTACCCTCATATTTCATATAGTATATAAACTGTTGTTTCATTTCATTGTAAATAACAGAATAGTGGTGAATTAACAGAAGTGTAATTGTTACGAATACAATATAACTCACTACGTGTTTTGTTGACTCTTCAAAATGTCTACTTTCAAGTGTTCTAAACGTGAAATAATACTTTCGTATATCGAAGGAGGAAAATCATTAGAGGCATTATAAACAGTTTTAAAAGAAAATTATAATGTATCTGAAGACAACTTATGTTTCATCCTCAGTGATTTTCAAAGACATATTATTCCCGCTTTTAATAAACGATGGACAGAAGCTTCACGGAAAAAGGATAGTTTTTTAATGAAAAACAGTAATTGGTTAGAATCAGAATATTCAGTAATTTTACCGAACACTGAAGACGTTACAACCGTCTCCACACCATCTACTTCTTCTGGAAAACGTGGGAGACCGTGCGTATCTTATCCAGACTTGTCAGAATCCAGTAAAAGAAGAAAAAATACAATGTTACTTAATGAATATGGATTTGAACACGTCTATAATGCATATCTTCAAGGGTTACGTTCGATAGGAGAAGGAACAGAAGCTAAACTTGTGGAAACATTAATGTTTGCTGAAACTGAAAATAAGACCTTATTCTCGATTCTCATAGAAGAAGCAAGGCAGACAAAAATGTTAACGGATGAAGAGGCATTGAGCGTATTTATTGACTTGGATTTAACGAAAGCACAGTATTTGTACTTGAGAAATTTAACGAACGAACGAAAATGTTTTGTGTTCCACCATATTACAAAGTGCAAGATGTTAAAACTACTTGCTATCCACCATCTTCAGCTATAGAAATTACAGACACAAGTGCAAGAATATTAAGACTTCAAGATTTATTAGATCACACTGCAGCTAGAATATTGAAAATAGATTCAGTGTATAGGAATGGATTGAATAACTTACTTCTATACAGTAAATGGGGCTGTGATGGCTCATCCGGTCAAAGCCAGTACAAACAGAAACTGCCTGAAGAGTCTGAACTAATTTCTGATGCAAATTTATTTATCACTTCTTTGGTGCCTATTAAGTTAATTAACGAGCTAACAGGTGATGTTGTCTGGCAAAATCCGGTACCGTCATCTGTTCGTTTTTGCCGGCCTATATTAATAGAATTTTGCAAAGAAACTCTCAAGAAAACTAATTGTTGTGGATGAAATAAAAGGTCAAATAAATTCTTTGGGTCCATCATTAATTAACAAAGAAGGTGAGGGAGTGCAAGTGAAGCATGATCTCTTTCTTACAATGATAGATGGCAAAGTAGCTCAGGTATTAACAGATACGCCTTCGGGTTCCACATGTACAATATGTGGAGCTACTCCACGCCAAATGAACGATTTGACTAAAGTGACTGCTAGGCCTGAAAATGAAGATTCTTATCAATACGGACTGTCTACTTTGCACGCCTGGATTCGTTGTATGGAAATGATTTTACATATTTCCTATAATCTGTCTTTCCAAACATGGTCAGCCACAAGCGAAGAAAAGAAACGACTAAAGCAAGAGAAGAAAACCCTGGTACAAAGGCGTTTCCGTGAAGAGCTAGGATTAATCGTCGACAAACCAAGACAAGTAAGTGGTAATTCTAATGACGGTAATACTGCCAGAAGATTTTTTCACAATGCAAGCTGCTCTGCTGAAATTACAGGAGTGGATATAAATTTGATTAAACGACATAATTCTGCAAGCTCTTTCATCGGGTGTAATGATAAATGCTGAAAAATTTGGCAGTTATGCTCTGGAGACTGCCAGGATCTATGTGAGCAATTATGACTGGTACTACATGCCATCTTCAGTTCACAAAATTTTGATTCATGGAGAAAGTGTCATAAAGCATTTTGCAATACTTCCTATTGGTCAACTTTCGGAAGATGCACAAAAATCTCGTAATAAGGATTATAAAAAATTTCGTCTACATCATGCTAGAAAATGCTCAAGATCCGCTACAAACGAGGATGTATTTCATACTCTTCTTTATACTTCAGATCCTTACATAACCAGCATTAGAAAACCATATACTAAAAACGTGAAGGAACTTGATGAAGACACCTTAGATCTTTTGAAAGTGAACGAATTAATTTTAGATCCCGAAGTTCATCAAGTATAAATAACATAAAATTTAGTAAACATTACAATCTGTGTTCGATTTTAACCCCAACATTTTTTTTTTCAAAAAAAAAAATGTTTTATTATTTAAATTGATTTGTATTTTGATGTACTATATGATATTTGGTTTTTGTAAACATTAAAATAATAGTATTCATTGTTAAAAAATAAATATTGGACATTTTTGATAATTTTGAATTTGTTTTATTTTTTAATGTATGGTTTCAAATCCAGTCATAAAAAATTACATTCCATTTGAAGCCATATACACTATTCTATATTTGTGCAAAATTTTAGAACATAATATTCAGAAATAAAAAAGTTATTGATTTTTAATCAGAAACAGACCTTTATTTTCCATAGTGCGTTGTGGCGACTTATCTAATGTTTGTTGGGATACGGCCCATTCTCTCTCGAACAGAGGAGGATTGTGTCTCAGCAGTGGAAACGTAATAAGTTGAATTATTATTATTGTAAATTATAAGCTGGCCTCGTATTCTACATAATAAGTCACCATCGGCTTAGCCTTTTCTAACTATGTTGGGGTCGGCTTCCAGTCTAACTGGATACAGCTGAGTATTAGAGTTTTACATGGTGACTCGACTGCCTATCTAACCTCCACAACCCAGTAACTGGGTAACACGATACCCCTTGGCTAGACCAGTGTCAGATTTACTGGCTTCTGACATTCGGGACCAACGGGTTAACGTGCTTTTCGAGGCACGTGGGTATCACACAACCAACTTCCAAACTCCGGGCTACTGCTGAGAAATTCCTTACAGAAAAACCCAATAACACTTTTTGCCCGACCCGGGAATCGAACCCAAGACCTCGTGCTCAGCAGCCGCGCTTGCAACCACTCGACCAACGAGGCAGTTTCTACATTTAACATTTTATTGTTGATAGGCTTTTTTTTATCGTGGTAAAATTATCAAATACCTAAGTCCTCCCACCCCGGGCAGGGCGGGAGGGACTGTCAGACTTTTACTGACTAAAATCCACGGTGTTCCTTCAATAACCCTTTACGTTCCGGGGTCACGGTAATGGGATAAGTCCCACGACCCCGGCAGGCTTCGGCCCTCTACAGGGGGGGCCTCGTCATGTTGCTGACGCTCTTTGAGGCGCGCGTGGAACACAACGCGCCGTCGACCCGGGCATGGTCCATGGTCGGACAGCGAGTTGCCCTTTACTCGCTGTCCGCATGCCCGCGCCTACGGTGGCCGGAGATCGTCGGACGACGTCCGACGCCGTGGGCGTCTACCACTGCGGCTGGGCTGGAGGGAGGACGCCATCCTCTCCCTCACACGGCCCGCCTCCTCCTTCGGCAGCATGACTGCTTCGCAGAAGGAGGCGACCGCTTCCCACTCCCTCTCGCCCCGCAGCATGGCCTCGACCAATGCCGGGCGCGAGAGATCTCCGCCTATCGCCGCCGTGAGGACACGTCTGTGCTCTGCCCAGGCGGGGCAGTCTTGCACCGTATGCTCTACTGTGTCCTCAGGGCGGCCCTCGCAGTGGTGACACCCAGGCATTTCTTCCTTCCCCATCAGACACAGGTACCTCCCGGAACTTCCGTGTCCGGTGAGGACCTGTGTCATGCGGTAGGTCAGGACGCCGTGCCAGCCACTCCTCAAAGAGGGGTCGTGGCGTGCCCATTGTTGATAGGCTTGCGTTTGACCATAATCTCACCTGATCTTAAGCGATGATGTGGTCGAAGATGAAGCACGCTTGCCTAGAAGTAACCTATTCACTCTTGACTTAAAGACTCCCAGGTTATAACTATCAGGAAACACAGACTCCGGTAGGGAATTCCACTCCTTAGCCGTACGCACAATGAAAGTATTCCCAAAACGTTTCGTGCGTTTGGGTGGGATGTCCACCATGTAACGATGGCGCATCGCCGTTTGTCTTGTACATTGTACATAATAAGTAAATTAAGAATAAGAAGCTATCACTATCTTCCTGTCTATTGAAGATGCTTGTACGAAATTCTCATGCGTCTCAAAGAGCAGTTAGCAGCATTGACGAGGGCTGATAGAGCCATTGCCTTACGGGTTTGCGGGAATGTTCTATCGAGATACCGCGGCCTCGGAACGCAAAGGTAACTGAAGGAGCGTGGTGGGTTTTTAGTCAGTAGAAGTCTGACACTCCCTTCCGCTCCACACACAGCGGGAGTCATTTGATGATTTTCCCACGCAGAAAAAAAAACTATGCAACCATAATATTTTCAGATTAGCAAAGTTGCTGGAATCCGGAAGGCCGATAGACTGATACGAACGCCATAGACACAGACATAGATATGACAGTTTTCGTACAGGGTCATTTTCAATGCAATGTCAATACCGTTGCGTCCTTGTTCCAATAAAATAGTACCTAGATACTAGGTAGGTTTTAAATTCTAGGAATCATGGTACGGCTGCGTAAAAATATTTTAATAAATAGAGACATTGATTTAAATCAGTGCACTGGCGAAAAAAGAAGTGATATTAAGTACTTTATCTATGGGTTATGGCATTAGTAAATGATTCTCTAAACAAAACATCAAAATATATGTTTAAAAAAAATGTTGTCCGAAATATCCGCAGCTTGACAAAATACAATCTAACACTATTTTGCATAATTATGTGAATACCAACCAGGTTTTGCATTCAAATTTCGAATATGTTAACCTGTAGGTACTTAATTGCCAGATTATACGATTTTTTTTCTTTGAATAAAATCTCTTTTCAACATGCAATTCAACTTAAACTTTAGGCCACAGGTTATGTGCTAGCAATTAATCGCACGATACACGAATTAAATCATGCTGTGTTTATAGCTAACAGCAGGCAAGAACCAACCCTTGATAACACTTGGGAAAATTGAGGTTTATCGTCATAAACCAAACAGGACGATTACGATAATGTATGGTATAAGCGTTAAGGGCGGGTAGCCCGAACAAAGTAGGTATTTATCGCTACCAAAAGTTGCCCGCGATTCCTGCGAAGCGAGCCGTGCGCTTACGTCGCTGGCGTGAACTTATATGAACCCAAAGCCGAGGGAAGTGCCACATTATAGGTAAACGGGCAGCAGGTCAACTTATTTTATTAATAATTTTAAAATTTTAAAATACTTATGTCATAGTTAGACATGTTGCACAAATGGATGTTGTTAAGACCGTTTATTACGCGCTTTGCCAATCACAGCTAATTTACTGCATCACCTCGTGGGGAGGTGCTTGTAAAACTACTTTCCTTAAATTAGAAAGAGCACAAAGAGCACTGTTAAAAGTGAGTTCATTCCTACCGTTCTTCCATCCTACAAAAGAGTTATATGGTAAATGGGAGGTTCTAACCGTCCGTCAGCTCTTTATTTATTATACAGTTATTAAGCAACATTCTCTGATAATATATGAACCAGATAAATTAAAAAATCCACGACGGAATAACAGAGTCTGCACTTCAATTTTATTTAAAACCAGTCTAGCACATAGATTTTTCTGCTACCAAGGTTCTCATTTGTACAATACATTAAATAAAGTATTATGTATATATCCATTACCAAAATCAAAATGCAAATCTGTATTGATGGAGTGGTTACAAAAATTAGATTATAATCGTACTGAAAAGCTGCTTCAGTCATGCTAAACAACACATTCCAATATAGATACCAACAAACTCACTCTAGTACCCGCACACACATTACACGCTCGTACATGCACACACACACACACACACACACACACACACACACACACACACACACACACAAACATGATAATCATTCTACTTTGTAACAATTTCACTCTACTCGTATTCAAATTAGGCACTTAGTTTTAATTTCAGTTTCATAGTATTGTATGTTTAATTTTTTTTCCTCGTACTTTGTATTTTCCAAATAATTCTACTGGAGCATGTTTAAATATAGTATTTAAATTAATGTTTTATTGTATACTTTGTTTTTTCCGTTGGGTGGGGACCTGGTGATCTGTAATTCAGGCATTTCTATGCCTAACACAGACTCCAGCTCCTCACAAGGTGTAATATAAGATGTACATTTATGATGTCACTGTTGTTAGCTTGTAATTTGTGAGGAGAAATAAATAAATATATTATTATTATTATTATAGTTGTTTGAAAAAAATAGGGATAGTTAAAAATAATACAATTGTGAAAAAAAAAAAGATTTATGTGCCATAATTTTGTCACAAAAATTATTGATTACATTTTTCTTACTTCTATGAAACAGTTGAAAGTATATTAACATATTAACGTCCTAAGATTATTAGGTACTTACTTACTTATTTTATATAAAACTAGATTCATTAATATCATTACCATTAATCCATTAAAAATCATTTAAATTTAACTGTCGTGTGCTTTGTCCCGGTTGTGAATCATTAGAGTCATTTTCGTTATCATCTTGATCATCAGGGTGAACATTTTCGTTATTATCTTGGATGGATAAGTTTCTAATGGACATACCACGTGCATTTCTGCTGTCTATAATTTCGCCATCTCCTACCATTCTGCCATATATAAGGCCATACGTCGCAATCGATATTTTGAAACCTTCAACGATTATGTCGGCTTCTATTGAACCAGACGATCCCTGGAAATTTTTGAAACACAAGTGGTCTTGAGGTGCAGTTTTTTTATTTTCGGCTCGGGCACATACGAGGCAATACTTATTTTTGACACCGAAGTATAGAACCTCACCCGTATTTCTGCCAATTATGGCTGCTGTGCCTGATGAAGCTTTATAGTTCGAACCATATGACCTAGCACACCAGGCCCCATCCACATAGACATCTATGACAGCATAGCCGTTTTTGGTCCGGCCATTTGCTAAAGCAATCTCTTTTTCTTTATTGGCAGCAGCTTCCATTGTAACACTAGCAGTTTCTTCCCATTTCTCATAAACTTTATTTTGCAGTTGATTAAAATATTTTGTAGAAAATATGGGGATGTTTATAGCCGAAAATAACTCTTCGATCTGAGAAAATCCTATACCAGAGGCTACAACTCCAGTGGTAGCAGCTATATTAGCATTTATATGCTCAATATCTTTGGTGTTTTCGGATGGAATCAAACAAACTTCTTTACACATATTGCACTTTTTAAAGATCGAAATAAGTCCATGTCTTCTTTCACCAACTAAGCAGAAGTTGCTTGATTTACAATCAAATAAATCATTGTGGCGTGCTTTTTCTTGATATTCTTGTAAAAAGTAATTGATATCAATTATTCGCCATCCTGATACGGGTTGGAAATGGTTTTCCTTGTTATCCATTTCAGTAATAGGCGCGTTTTCACTTCCATCATTTTCTCTGTAACAATAAAATACGATATGGAGATAGCATAACGTGGAATCTCAAAACTGAATGAAAACTATGTTAATAAAAGTGTCATGCACTTATAGAATTTGGTCCTTATTCTAATTCAGAATAAAAACCTAATTTTAAATATACAAGTACTTAATACAAGATAGAGGTTATACAGGTTGATAAGTTGTGACATGCTTGCTGCTCACATGTATTAGTTCTGATGACTTACTGAGTAGTTTCAGAATCAACAATTGGTTCTGGCGCAGATAACGAAGACATTGGTAGTGGTACATCTTGTAAAGTATCATTATTCGGTGAAGTCGATGTCCTAAAATAATAATTATTTATTTAACATTAATGTTTAAAAAAAACTGTGTTTATAAAACAAATTTCAGATTTGTATGCCTCTGAACGACAACAAAAAAAACTTACTTAGTAGCAGAGGGTTGCAAATCCACAGGCTCTAATGTAATATATGATGCGTGAGTCTTATTAGACGTATCGTTACACGGTTTTCTGCAAAAAAAAACACTTTATTATAATGCTAAATTGACTAAATCTAAGATATTATTGCAGCACCATGTGCAATTTGTGAGCCACACCAGATAGTCGAGAGCCGGCCACCACGCGCAACCGTACCGTATGACATATCAAATGAAAAGGCTTCCTGTGAGGCTCTCAAACACAGAAAATAGTTCTATTTATTTATTTATACAAATATATTACGGGAAAACCTATAAGACGTCTATGGTCTTAAAAATAACACGGTAAATCTCTCAATATTGTGCGTACAAACATACATTTGCAGTTGGAATGTATGGGAGTACATGTTTTTCAACTACAATGTTAAGTTTGTTCTTGTGATAAATTCATCCCAACTATGGAACCCTTCATTGTGCGTGGTCCGACACGCACTTGTTCTGTTTTTTTTATTCGCGCGGAGTGAATTTCAGTGGTCAGGCCGTTAGAACGATTTGAAAACAATAATATGTACGTATGTACCCAATGAAATGTGAACAGTTGCAAGAATAAAAAGGTTTCAGTTTCGCTTTCAGGTAGTCGGCGATTGACAAATTTTTATACCTAAACTGACTATTTAATAATAATAAAACGTTTATTTCAACCAACAAAGGATCATACATTGCGCCCACACAGCTGTTTTACAAATTTACAAACATTTTCTAACATTGTGATATAACACATTTAATAAAAAATTGGCCAAGTGCGAGTCAGAATCGCCCATGAAGGGTTCCGTAGTAAATATAATAATATAATATAATATGTATATTTATTTGACGAATAAAAAAAAAACCTTAAAGATTTCTTAAAACTAGCTCATTTATATTTTTACAACTACCCTAAATAACTTTGTTTTTCATAGTGTTTGTATGAACTACAAAGTTATATTTGCGGTTTTAGAAAATATGCTGTATCTCAAAAACTGCGGACCCGATTTCGTTTAAACCAATTTTGGTTGAAAGTTTACATTAAGATCTACAGACATATATTTTTTTATATTTTTCACTCCATTATTATAGAAGTTAGAGGGGGGGGGGGGCATTTTACCTGTGTAAATGTGTGTGTCCCCACACACATTTTACCACTTTGGAAGCTTATATCTTTTAAACGATTGACTTTATGAAAAAGTCGTTTTAGAAACCCTTATATCATTTTTAAAGACCTGTCTATAGATACCACACACGCATAGGTTTCATGAAAAAAATATTTTCAGTTCTAGTTCCATGTATGAGGACCCGCCCTTTATTTTAAATATTCTTTTATTTTTTTCTTAAAATCGGAAAGCGGTTCACAGAATACATCTACCTACTAAGTTTCACATGTATAGTCTTAATAGTTTCGGAATAAAATGGCTGTGACATACGGACGGACGGACAGACAGACAGCCAGACGGACAGACATATGGAAACTATAAGGGTTCCGTTTTTTGCCATTCGGCTACGGAACCCTAAAAAGGTTTTCATGTTAGGTATACTTTTATAACAGCAGTGTGGGAGCACCAATAGGCACAAAAGACAAAATAATAATAAAAAAACATACAATCAAAAAGACCACATAATCTTTTGTTCGGAGTGTTTTTTCTGTACGCTAGTATAGTAGGTACATTTTACTATGTATTCTGCAGTGAGGATTCCGATTATCAAGAAATCAAAGAAAGTACTTACTGTTCTTCTCTGCTGTTTTTTCGAACAAATAAGCCTTTTTCATTTCGATTCATTTTTGAACTGAAACAATAAAATATGTTATGGTATTAAAAAAGATTGGGGACTACCTGTACACGTAAGCGTTAGTAAACGGGCGGCGCGGGCGGCGGCGCCCGACATCAAAGGCGTTTTCCTACAGTAGGGAAATAATAAATTTATAATAATCCAATAATAAACCAATAATAATAATATCCCACAACTTTCACACAACGCCATCTAGTCCCAAACTAAGCAGAGCTTATGCTATAAGTACTAGACAACTGATAAACATACATATATATTTCTAAATACATACATATTATAGATAAATTACACCCAGACAAAGAACAAATGATCGTGCTCATCACACAAAAATTTGTCCTGGGTAGGAATCGAACCCACGACCTTACGCATAGCAGTCAGGGCCACTGACCACTAGACCAACAGGCCTGTCAAATATAATCTGTCAAGTCAAAATATAATACTGTGACTGTGGTCAATAGAAATAAATGAATAAAAAATATAACTTACCATATTTCTTTCGCGATTTTTTTTGCCTTCAACCGTGATTTAGTCCTTATTTTATTTATTTTATTTGCCATTTCACAAAACAATCACAAATATATTGTCTTAAAAGTTGTATACAAAATATTTACACAATGAGAAATAAACACATCAACAAAATCTTAACTATGGTCTATTTAAGTATTATTTATTTAATTTCCTATTAATATTATTTACGGAGCAGCTGAGAAGCGCGCGCGCAAAAATTTGGCACAGGTCTCACCTCGGTAACGTCCCGCGGGACACTGGCAAGCGACGCGTGTATCGAAAATCACTTGAATAATCGATAAAAAAATGTATAAATATAATAAAAAAAAAACTATCGGGTAGAATCGATTGCACAATGAATTACCTATAAATTGATATTAATTATAGGAAAAAAGGAGTATTAGTACTTGTGTAGAATGAAATTTTGCTTGTAAAAAAACTGCAAATCGAAGTTAGTTCGGTATTTTTTTCTGTAGAGAAAATGGTATTGTATCGTGTATTGAACGGGTACATGTTAAGGAGAAAGAATGTATCTAAAATATATATTTATTTCAAATTATAAATGTTATAATTTGCCTATCAAAAATGAATTCTAAAACAGACAAAAACGGGAACACCTGGCCTTAAAAGAATATTTAGTCTTATAAAGACGTAGCTTTATATCAAAAGCTCAATTTTCGTTGATCAAAAGGAATTTTGTTTTAATTTTTTTTTTAAATCGATCTAGCGTAATGGTTTGTAATAGAAATAACATAGTTATTTATTTAACGGTTTTTGGTGTCATTGGTTGGTGAAGGAATCGATTAATTGGACTATTTCACCAATAAATTTAGAAAATGTAAGTTTAGTTTATTTTAGGCATTCGATAAAAATAGTCTTTTTTGGGGTAGAAACTATTTTTAGAATGTAAATATGGCGACCTTTTTAGCACATTTAATTTACCACACGTTAATTTAGATTAAAAACCATTTGTTTTATAGAAAATACCTAGTGCGACATAATTAATTATGAAAAAAATTATGCAGACTTTTCACACATTTCCTATAGAGGCACAGGAATCTTTTCAAAGAGCCAATAGGTTCATTTTAACTGAATTCGTATCACTTTATTGGTGGTATGACTTACTGAATTATTAAAAGCACTATACGTTCTAATAATAACACTGTAGATATTCCGCATACAACGTTTTCTTCTGCACGTCAGTAGAAAATCAATATAGGCAGTCTTGGTCATAGCACTTTAGTTTGACACAGCACACGGACGCGTATCCGAAATAACAAACACTTGACATATTCCCGCGCATTTTCACTTTGATTTTAATGAATTTATTTTGTTAAAAAATTTGTAAAATATTACATAATAATGTGGGTTGAGATTTAGTGTTTTCCGTGCGAGGTCCGTACGCTCGCCGCTCGGCTATACTCGGGTTACGTCGGCAGTTTCCGTCGGGGTGGAACGAGTGAGTCATTTACCCCTCGAGTTCGGAGGGTGGCTTTTCGTTCCGTTCCACGAATGAGAAATGATAGGGGAACTAGGTATTTCTTGTTAGAACGTTTTTTAGTAAGGATTTAAATTGAAGCTTACAAAATAGAAAAGAAAGTAGTTAAGAATTTTTAAAAGGTACTAACTTTTTTATTTGTTTGTCAGCATTTTTATTAGTAGGTATGTTGGGTTTTACTATGTAGTTACTTTAAGCAATCACATTTTTTATGAAAATCTACAATAAAAAATATCGAAATGTACAATAATAGTATCATAATATGCAGCAAAATATTATAAGTACAAGGCTAAAACTGAATTGAAACTGGGTGCTATTGGGTAGGTAAGCGTAAGGTTTATTACTTCGTAGCAAATGGGGACAGACAGCGCCATCTTGTAACTTAAAGATAAACTACTGTGCTAAATACCTTCTTGATTCGTGTTAGTTTCGACCTACATCTAGAATGTGTAAATCTAACCATATGTATAGGTAATTTATGTACTGGTTAGCAGTATCCTTTTTTATTTAAACAAAAAGAGAAGTAGTAATGTGGGTTGAATTCACATTACTATCAATTTTGTTAACTCCTCCAACTGAGCTAAAATGTGGTTGAATTTTTTTTTCATGTGGGAAAATAATCGAATGACTTCTCCGGCTCTGGGTGGAGCGGAAGGGAGTGTCAGACTTACTAAAGACCGGGAGTACTGACCAAGAACCCACCCTGTTCCTTCAGCTAACCTAGCATTCAGGGGCCCCGGTATCTCGCTAGAGCATTCCCGCAACCCCGGAAATATGCTTGTGTCTGGAATGGTTTCACGACAATAGCATGGTGAGTGGGGTTCGAACCTGCGACCTCTTGATCACAAGAGCCACAACAGGGCACCCCTGTGGGGTACGGACCTCGGTTTATAGGTTTTTAGGAGGGCAGTTTGGCTCAGCTTCGCGCCTCATCGTGGCCAATGACGGTGGATATCTTCTTTCATTTGTCCGAATCAATTTCTGCGTAGCCTTTTCCCAATTAAGTTGGGGTCAGCTTTTAATATTAAAATATTCATTAAAAATGTTAAATTCTTCAAGTACGCGTGTACATAGTGTTTATTTTACGTATCATTTAACATTTTTAGCGAATGTTTTAATATAAAAAAGAATTGTTTTCGAATGGTAATATTTTTTTTAGCATGTATAGATGCTATACTATTGCGAGTTAACGGGAACGCCCTCTGTTAGTTAAGATACTGTATAATACAACCTCTTGGTGAAAGAGCGCTCCGTTTCACAGCTAGTGATTGGCAATGTGAAAATTATTATATCTATACTATCTATATACATATAATAAAATAGTAAAAAATGTGTGTCTGTACTGCAGGTACATTTAAATTTTATCCAAAAATAATAATTCGGCAAAAATAAAAAAAAGTCTGTTTGTAATAATGAAATGAAATGAAATAATGAAATAATTATGAAATAATGAAATAATTATGAAATAATGAAATAATTAAGAAATAATGATGTTTATTTTGCAAATGGGTTATAAATAACACTTTTACACGTCTTTTTTTTCGTACCTAAATGTAAACTAGATGAGGCCAGTGTTTCCTAACTGACTACCCTGAGAAGAAACACTGAAACTGTTATATATGTGAAAGCAGGTTTTAGTTGTGCAGGTTGCAACCTCACGCACATGTCACTTTTTAAATAATAAATTGTCAGTGCTAAGCAATTCGCCGTTTGATTCGCACGAACGTTACAGTGGCGACGAGGGAACTACAACGCTTGCAAAATGGCGGCCAATTTTTTCGGTATCCTTAATACCTTTGACTATACATCTCAAGATTGGGAGTCGTTCAAACATCGTCTTCAGCAGTGGTATATCGCCAACGATCTTGAGATAAATGACAAGTCGGGTGTGAAACGCAAAGCGATATTGCTTACGACACTCAGCGAGTCCACCTACAAACTCGCAAGCGACCTAGTCCTGCCAAGGAAATTGGAAGAAGAAGAGTACCAGAACATTTTGAACGTATTGGACCAACATTTTACACCAAAGCGTCATGGTTTTGCCGAGCGCTCAAAATTTTACGCGGCGACTCAGAGGGCAGACGAAGGTCACGCACAATGGGCAGCCCGATTAAGGGGGCTAGCGGCTCACTGCGGCTTCGGGAACTTAGAGGAGTCGTTGCTAGACCGGTTCGTCATGGGTATGATGAGCGGACCCGAGCGCGACAAGCTGTTTTCGAAGGATGTCAAGGAGCTGACGTTGGCGAAGGCGGTGGAGTTGGCGGAGAGCGTGCGCTGTGCGCGCGCAGCCGCCGCTACTGTTCCCGCGGTTTCGGCGTCGGCGTCCAGTGAGATGTTCAAAATTACGGATAGGAAAGTGAACGACGTGTCTAAATGTACTGTGTGTGGTTTTAAAAATCACAAATCGATCGATTGTCGTTTTAAAAATTTTACATGTCGGAAGTGTAGTCAAAAGGGTCATTTACGGCGTATGTGTACCGATAAAACGTCTAGTTCAGTGAAATATGTTGAGGAGAAATCCGGAGAGGAAGGCAATACAGGTAAAGTCGATCGCATTAGTAATATTCGCTGTGAGTCAGAATCGAAGCCAATGTCAGAGCGCATTCTTATTAACGGTTTGTATTTACAATTTGAAATCGATAGTGGAGCGGCCGTTTCAGCTATTTCAAATAAAACTTATAATAGATATTTTTCTAAAATTCCGTTATCGCATACTACTACAACTTTAAAAAGTTATGGTGGAGGTAGGATTGTTACCTTAGGCGTCATACGAGTGCCGGTGTCGTACCAAGGTCTCACACACACGCTTAATGTTTACGTGGTGCGCGACGGTGGACCCCCATTATTGGGGAGAGATTTTTTAAGGCTTTTTAGATTAGAAATTTCCCCTATAAAATATTGTACCATCGAAAATGAAAATATTCTGATAGACAAACTCGTGAATGACTATCCTTCGGTGTTTTCAGATAAAATAGGTTGTTTCACTAAATACAAAATAAGATTATCGTTAAGACCTGATGCCAAACCGGTTTTTCGTAAGGCTCGGCCGGTAGCATACGCACTCTGTAGTAAAATAGACAACGAGTTAGATCGCTTATTGTCATTAGGCATAATAGCACAGGTGCAGTATTCCGATTACGCCTCACCGATAGTTCCTGTCCTTAAAAAGAACGGGGAAATCAGAATCTGCGCAGATTACTCGGCAACGATAAATAAACAACTTATAATCGAAAAATATCCATTGCCTACAGTCGATGACCTTTTTGCAAAGTTACACGGGGGAGAGCAGTTCTCCAAACTAGACTTATCGAGTGCTTACAATCAATTATCGAAAGGTTACGGACTCGGTTTATCTAGTGCTCCCGCCATTTTTCAAAAGGCTATGCAAGGTATTGTTTCGGGGTTAGATGGAGTACTCTGTCTGATGGATGACATTTTGGTGACGGGAAAAAACAGATCGGAGCACTTAGAGAGACTGAGAACAGTGTTAGCAAGGTTAGCAGAAGCTGGGTTGACTTTAAGAAAGGATAAGTGTGTTTTCTTTCAAAACGAAGTTAATTATTTAGGACACATAATTGACAGGAATGGTGTACGTAAATCACCTGAGAAAATAAAAGCTATTCGTGACGCCCCGATACCGACAAATGTAACCGAGTTACAATCTTTTTTAGGATTAATTAATTATTATAGGAATTTTGTACCGGGGGCCTCGACAATACTTTGTCCATTGTACCAATTACTAAATAAAAATAGTAAATGGTTATGGACAGAAATACACCAACAAGCGTTTAACGAAATTAAACGATATTTAATCTCAGATAATGTATTAGCACATTTCAATCAGAACGCTACTATTATTTTGACAGTCGATGCGTCTCCATTATGGTCTCGGGGCGGTGTTATCGCAGGTTGACAGGGACGGACTTGAAAGACCAGTGTCGTTTGCGTCTCGCTCCTTGATTCCAGCTGAGAAGAGATATTCTCAAATACAGAAAGAAGCGACCGCGATTATATTCGGCGTGAAACGGTTTCACCAATATTTATATGGTAGGGAAGATCCGTTTATATTACGCACAGATCATAAACCACTTCTATCGATTTTCGGGTCACACAAGGGGATTCCAGAAGTGACAGCGAATAGATTACAGCGTTATGCAATATTTTTAGCGGCTTATAATTTCAAAATAACCTACGTTCGAAGCGCCGATAATATAGCAGATTTCCTGTCACGTTCTATTGCAACAAGCACGGATGAACCGAGTACGGGCCTGGATTTACGTGAAGAGGTGAACGAATGTGAGGATCGGTCGGCATACGTAAATTTTATTGTAGAGGGTGATTTACCGGTCTCTCTGGATCAACTTCGTATGTCTACCGACCGTGATTTAGTATTGCAAAAGGTAGTGGGGTACACACAGCGCGGCTGGCCGCGAAAGGTTACGGACTCGGTTTTAAAACCCTACTATCTATGCAGGACACAACTTTCAGTAGAGGAAGGGTGTCTGATGAAAGGTCATAAAATTGTAATTCCAGCGGAATTACATGGCAAGGTGATTAAGGAGTTACATAGTTCGCACTTAGGTGTAGTCCAATGATATTTTATAGTACAGATATGTTATAGGCGCGCGCGTCGTGAAGACTCGAACACGAGCTAATTGGAACGTCTTGCAACTAGTCTGCGTCGAACGCTACCACAAGCGTGCCGCACCGTTATACCCGTGTCCTTAGATTTTATTTATCAAAAATGCCATCGTGTGAGTTTCGGAAGTGTACGAATTATACTTCCAAAGTAAACGAAATACAAAGGATCTCATACCACATGTGACAATGCAAATATATTAAGATTATTTTTTATATTTAATTTATTTTCAAAACTTGCCAATAAATTATGCTTAGGAGCCATATGTAGGTGAAGACAGAGAGAGCAAACTTGTTTTGTCGCGAGTGCGATAAGGATGCGTGCGTGCGGACATAGATTAGTTAAAAGTTTACAAGTGTAGAAGCGATATCGATTGACTTGTTTTAATTTGTTTTGTGATACATTTTTTTGACTAAAGTTCATTTGACTGATTATCCAGGATTATAACTGTTTTTTATTAAATTAGGTTTCTGAGGGATCATGTTCGACTTCAAGATTGGATCGCAATTGTTCGTAAACAAAAACGCGAATCAGACTGGATAACATCAAAAAACAGCAGGATATGTAGCAATCACTTCCAAATTACTAACAAATATGTTTCGAAATGTGGTCGAACAATGCTTAAAAAAATGCAATTCCAAGTATAGAGGTAGGTAACTAAAACATTTTATAAAACATAATGCTGCCTGGCTGCCTGCATAATCTATACTAATATTATAAAGAGGAAACCTTTGTATTTTTGTATGTTTGTATTGAATAGGCTCAAAAACTACTGGACCGATTTCAAAATTACTTTTACCATTACTTAGAGGGATTCTTCCGAATCCGTATAGGCTATATTTTTTCCCGGAAAACAGATAGGATTTTTCGTGGTAGTGAAAATTGTGGAGTAAGGCGTCGAAAAAACTGCCGTAAGTTAACGATTCTCGCGAACGCTGCCTATATTTAATATAAACATTGCACCCGTGCGAAGCCGGGGCGGATCGCTAGTGTTTTATAAAATGTCAGATACAAAGAAACCGCTACATGACATTTCATTATGAAACCTATAAGGAGTTGTGTCATGAAATTGATTATTTATTGATTACTAGCTTTCCACCTGCTTCATCTAAGATGAAGTTCAGATTTGACGAAGTTTTCGAATCATACAATTATTGTTATGAGTTTATGACTGATCATAAATTATATAACATAATGACTATTAATTTCAATTTTAGTTTTGAATATAATGGGCTAAGCTGAATACAAACATTAGTGGTAATACTTGATCCGTGATTAAACCATTATGGTGTTTAATTTCTTACCTACGTATTTACTCTTCAATCGAGTGTCCACTCTACGGCTATAAAAATGTTATCCTATGGCACAAGGACTCATTTGAAGCGCAATTGTTAGAATTATAGCTATCTCTTTCACTTGCGTGTTGTTTCGTATCTTTTGTTCTATTTATCAATAAAACTTGTCAATGTGTGCCATAGATATCCGTGATGTGTGCAGTTTTTACTACGCGGAACAAATTTCAACGCAAATTACTATGAACGTAACATATCTGTACTTTATAATATCATTGGTGTAGTCAAAATGAAGTCGGAAGCGCGCGCGCGGCTGTGGTTTCCAGGAATCGACGCAGCGATCGAGAGCGCGGCGCGCGCTTGTTCTGTGTGCGCTCAGTTGCGACCGGCTCCGCCGCGCGCCCCGCTCGCGCCTTGGCCGTTTCCGCCACATGCTTTCTATAGGATACACATCGACTTTTTAGGTCCATTAAATGATCGCATGTATCTCATAGTTGTCGATGCTTATTCTAAATGGGTTGAATGTTTTTCGATGAAGTCCACCATCACATCGGACGCAGTAATTGAGCGTTTATACGAGTTGATGTCTAGAACGGGAGTACCGGCAATTATAGTAAGTGATAACGGTACATCCTTCACGTCGCAAAGATTCAGTGAGTTTTGTAGGTTGAATGGTATCCGTCAACTTTTTTCGGCCGTGTACCATCCTAGCAGTAACGGCCAAGTCGAGAGTTCCGTCAAAATTGTAAAAAAAGGTATCAAAAGTATTTTATTGACATGCCATGATAGGAAAAACTTGGACAATAGAATAAACAAGTTTTTATTTGATTATCGAAACTCCACACATAGCTCGACTAATAAATCACCGGCACAGTTGTTATATGGCCGCCCACTCAGGTGTAGGTTAGACTTATTAAAACCGACTCCATCGCCTTCCTCATCGGAGCTCTCCGCAGCGGTGAAATGTAAACAATCATTACAGAGTAAATACTACGGTGGTAAAAAGAGTAAAGACTTTAATTTAAGAGAAGAAGTGATGATTAAAAAATATGTGAATAAGATAAAACATTTTTGGATACGAGGAACAATAGTTAAAAAAATTGGCAGGGTGTTATATAAAGTTTTCGTTCCAGAATTGAACTCATATGTAACAAGACATAAGAATCAGATAAGGAAACATAGTGCCGAATGTCAGCACACATCTTCAACATGGGATACTGACAGTGATTCCGACGCGACCGATATCGAAACTGTACCTGAAATCACATCACAGTCGGAACAAGTCTGTCCAACTACTGTCCCAGACGATGAGCTCGTGTCAACGGAACCTCAAGTACAGGGACTTGATATACCACTTCCTGCTACACAAGCCAGGTCAACTCGTAATCGTCCTCGTTTTGATTATAAACAGTTTTTTTAGAATTAAGTCATTACTTGTAAGGGAGGGGTGTTATATATGTGAAAGCAGGTTTTAGTTGTGCAGGTTGCAACCTCACGCACATGTCACTTTTTAAATAATAAATTGTCAGTGCTAAGCAATTCGCCGTTTGATTCGCACGAACGTAACAGAAACAAACTCAGAGGTCAACGTCTCTTTTAAAGTCCATACAATCTGTAGTAATCAAATCATATGAGAACCATGTAGGTTTATTGCCTGTGGCGCCTTTTAAGGCGAGGTTATTCGAAAAAACGTCGTTTTCAATTGTGTTTTATTCGTAGATAACACGGATTTAAATTTTGAAAAAAACATATTACATTATTCATACTTTGATCTTTTTATTTCGGTCATCCGATACACGATTACTTGCATTTCACTGCATCTAATTAAATCGCAAAGACAAGTCTAAATTACGGTCTTATTCTTATTTTATTTGAGTTTTATTAAGCTTTGAATAATAAAACTTATACCATAATAAAGCTCGTATAAAATGACATACATGTCGGTCGTCATAATGTGAAATTTGAAAATATTTATACCACTAAATTCAAAAATAAGTGTTTTCCTATTATTTTCATGTGCGCGGCCGCGCGCCTCGCGTCCTTTAGTCCCGAGCGGAACGTGTTGGAGGTCGGACGTATGCCAATTTTTAGCGAACCTGCCACCCCCGCTAAGTTTGGTTCCGGTCGAGCCAAAAAATCATTATAAAATATTAATTCCTATCGTTTAGTTTTAAATAGTTGTAATATAAATTGTTTTTATTAGGTATTTTAGTTATGATTTTGGTCAGTAAAACTAATGGACAAAATCAACAAAAAGAAGTAGTCATCGCTGGCTCTACGAAGGCTGAATAAACAAAAAAAGTAAGAAGGCTTTGACAATATAAATATTTAGACCTATATAAATATTTTTTTTTACTAACTAGGTTCTTTCTGTATTCTGAGGTACTATCGAAACCACAAAATAATATGTGTGTAAATAAAGACGCCACGCGCGCAAAAGCTATAATAGTTTATTTTTCTCGCGGAATAGATTTGCCAACCGCAAAAAGTGTGTGAACAATTGAATTTGAACCCTATGTCAAAGAGTATAAAGCCGCTGCGTGCGCAAATGCTCTTTTCAAATGTCAGACTCAAAGGAAACTGACAATATTATTATAGGTACCTATAATTATACAAATTAATATTTTACTTTACTAAGTAGATAAGTACCTACGCGGAATAGATTTACAAACCGCAAATATGTGTGTAAAACAAAAACATTTTTGACTTTCTTTCTCCTATAAAAAAATGAAAATGTTTCTTATTTTATTCAACAAAATATTTACAAAAATACCTAAATATAATATAAAAGTACTTACAATAAAAAAGAAATCACAAAAAGATGTGTTTATAGTGCTGGGTTTGATCCAGAATACTGATGAATATCAATCCAATTCTTTACCAAACGCGCTAATAGAACGTTAGTAACCCGAGTTGAAATAACTGACCGTATTCGACTGTATTAGGTTTTATTTTCGTAAATGTAATAATGGTTATTATGGTACAGTCGATCATTCGTCGCTATGACCACAGTATAAAGATCATACAGTAGGTCGACACCTTTGATCTTGTGGAAAATGCCGACAACGTCTAGACAGTATCGCAACGGCCAGGGTTGTCACAAGTCAACAATATTTATTACGCGCAGCACACTTGTGCCATAGTGTAGAAATATACAGCATGACCATTTCCTACAAAAATATCATTTATTATTTTCGGTAAACTTCGGTAAACTTTATAACTCTCTGTCTCCGGTGTTCGTATCAACTTTACAATGATGATCTGCAGTTGTATGCATCTACGCGGGTGGAAAGTTTGTCATACGCTATAGGAGATTTAAACCGAGATTTAGATGCTATCAAAACTAGTCTAATTGATTTGGGGTGACTGTAAGCCCCTCAAAGTGTCAGGCCATTGTGATCGGAAGCTCACGTATGATCGTTAGAGTGGCAACTAGTTCACTTCCTCCTATCATTTTCAATTAAAGATCTCGGTTTGCATCTTGACTCTGCTTGGCTGGCAAAGTCAGGTTTGCAGTGTACTGTGTAAGCCAAAGAGTCAACGGGACTATGCGATCCCTGTATCGTCCGTACGGCACGGCTACTTTTTTGAGTACTGGTTGCACATTACCTGGCTTCCAGGACACTGGCACCACTCCAGTTTTAATAGAACGCGATACAGACGAGTATGCGATACAGGAGACAAATCCGGGGTACAACTCTTTAAGACTCGAGCAGGTATTCCTTCCGGTTCACTGGCTTTGTTCACATTTTGACTAGAAAGGGCTTTACGGACTTCCTTAACATGAAATAAACTGCATTTCATGTTAAGGAAGTAGCATTACGGAGCCAAAGTGAGGTATTTTAGGTGGTAAGTTAGACGCCGTGTCGAGATGTAAACTTACCGCAAAGACGGAGGCATTTAAATTTGCTTTTTCTTGTGCGGTGTGAGCCAGTGTTCCATCCAATTTTATCATAACTAGGAGGCAGCGAAGGATGGTAAAAGTTCGAGTTTCGCTTCGCAGTTTCGGAGTCTGCTGACTACTACTACTCACCGTATGCCCCTGGGGCATTTATCTGGAGGAGAAAAGGTAGATACCGTTTTCACCAGAAAGTGGTCATACGATCCGAGCGAGGCCCAGACCGATACTGTCAGTCTCTGGCAACGCAACGTTTGTTAGCACTAGGTCCAAACCATTGGGCGTGTGGCCGTCGATTTCTGGAATGCAGGTTGCTTGGTGAACCAGCTGTTCGAGATCTAGCGATAAAAAAACCTGCGGGCCTCTCTACCAACGTGCTCTGTTTGTTGGTACGGGAACAACCATTCTTTATGGTGGGAATTAAAATCTCTTAGAAAAACAAGCTTTGCCATCGGATATTTGTGCTTTGCCAGTTCACCGTTATGTAATCAGTAAACAACACCAACAACGAGCATAGATGGTAGAGAAAAGTGCTTACATTTCTTTTTCATGAAAATGATAAATTAGAAAAAGTTTCACATTTTTGTGTATGTCTACTTTTTTAAGAGTTTTCCAATAAAGTATTCATGTACCAAAGGGAAACAGATAATATGTTGTAAAATGTCAAAAATGTGACATATCGTGTCAGGAGCTATGGCTTTTAACAGCATTTCGAATCACGCGCACTCCCTAATGTTCCCCGTCCAACCTCCATTAAATGCCTTCTCCCTTTTGTATTTACTCGATTTGTTTATGATCTATGTAGGTTCATTGAGATAAATAAAATAAAGCTGTAGCGTACTGTATTATCGTTTTAACAGTTCTATGCCATATTTCTAATTTTCTCTATTCATACTCATTTTATTCCTGCTGCCACTGGTAAACTGGTAACACATTGAGTGAAATACATTTGACATTGCAAAATGTCATGTTTGCGTACAAAATGATTTTGTTTTTTTTTTACTTCAATTTTAATACTTTTCATAATCCAAAATACTTTACCAAACAACCTCCAGCGCTTGTGAAATTGTGGTGAGTCCTCCACAAAAGCCGCAAGAGTTGAAGTTGAAGTCGAATCACGGCATTAGCCAGTTGTGCATAAATGATTGTAGTTTTTAGAGAAAAAAAAGTGTGCGGTTGAGGGACCCTCGTCGTCTCTCTCGTCAGAAGATAGTCGTAAGTATTTACACTTTTGCGTTACAATTTCTGCCAGTTTAGAAGCCGCGTAAAATAAATTCGTTCCAAAAAGTGTTTGTGTGTTGCTATTATTGGTATAACTATTTGATTGAAAAATATTTATATTTTTTATTATATTTTTAAACATAATATTTCACACAGAATACCTCTAAGCCCTCATTCAATATAACAATAATTGAATTGTAATACAACTCTCCTAATGTAAGTGTGCCTACCTAATACTTGATTTTTTATACTGTGCCATGAAGATTTCGCACCCTTTGGGAAAGTCGAATAGCGCGCGGCGTATAATTTTGAATCATACCCGTATTCATGATCTGCGTGTCAGTCAGATTTTTTATTCACCTTGTCCCCAAATATAAATAAATATACTTATTTTTAATTATTACTAATTAGGTTCAAGTTTATACAATACGTACCTATTCTATCTATAAACTTGAAAATACTTACTATTAAAACAAAACAAAATAAACATATACTAATCAATTCAAGTTGATCTACTGCATTGCTCTATTCTGTGACGCATCTTCGTACCTACTTGAGTTCGTGAACTCATGAGCGGTGCGCTTGGCGCGCGCGTCTCCCGCGCGTCGTAATTTGTTACGTTTTGCTATTCGTTGCGGGGGCTGGGGTAAGCGTCGAATACCTACGGTGCTCTGGATAACCCGGCCTTAACCCTAGAAAGATAATCATATAGCAACTAGCGTAAAAGATAATCATACGTCTGTCAGACGTACCTTATTTAATTAGGATTGTTTAGTAAGCGTATGGAAGTATTATCATGCCTTATATGTTGAAATAATTGTTTGTATTCTAATTTAAGGAAATAAAACGATAAAATAGCAATAATAAAGGTTAACTGACAAATTACAAACAAAAATCGTAAACTTCTTTACAAATTAAGAAAAACTTAACTTATCTTCTATAAAATCATTTAAAATCACTTTCAGTCTTTATATTTTGTACTTTTACACTTAAATTGACGTAAACAATACCTACTACAATAATCAGTCTTTTAATTTCGGTTATTAAATGCACTTATGGCACACAATTCTGTTGTGTTCTCCACACATGGGTTTTTTGCACTTCACGCATGATAATTTTGACATCTTTTAGATGGACAGTACGAACAATATCTCTTTTTTTTTACAAGCGGCCCTTTTTGCTGAGCCTGGCCACTGTTTGCATTAGGATTATTTTTCCAACTTCTCTATCTTTGGCTTCTTTATTTAGGCATTTTAGGGAAAGGTGAATGCCGGATTTTGTATGGAAGCCTGTACCTTTTGCTTTTTCATGAAATAAACATTTTTAGCCAGCTTATTGTTTAATATTACCGTAGGCATGAAGCGTTTTTGTTTTCGAATCCGCAGTTCTGAGATTTTTTCTCATAAGCATATTTTTAAAAAACCCGCCAAAAATATACCAAAGGAAGGAATTCGTCCTTGATATCTAATTCTTTATAACAATTTCAATAAATGAATGAACTATTTAATAGAACTGTTAGAATCAATAAGAAATCAGGGACGTATTCCCCTTATATTACTTATAGTGAATGGTGTATTTGCATATTCTAGGCGGTTTTTCGTTCGTCCATCTCACTATTTCACTTATTATATCATCTGTTACGAACAGATTAAAACATAACAAGGGGTCGTAAACGTTTCTACACATACGCGTTGGTCCTCTAGCTGATCGAACAATATTTATTGCTGAGGTTCTACCGTGACTTTGACCCTTGCTTGTGGCCCAACAATGCTTATTTTTACCTCTAAGTGTGCGCGGAGAAGTAATAATTATGCGGCTATCAGATAGCATAGCTTGGTCGGCAGTAGACTCTGAATGGTCTTCAGCAGAGACTTCGGGTATATCCACAGCTTCATCGATGAATTCGTCTTCAGTGTCACTCTGCTGCACACCGTCTTCCAAGAGGTTATCTTCGCATTTGCTTTCAGATTCTGATGACGATTCCTCTTCATTTTGATATAAAAAGTTTCAATTTGAGAACTATCCAACACCCTTCGGTTTGCCATTATAATATAATAATAATTAATACCTGAAAATAATAAAAAAAGAGTGTAAATAACAATAAACAATCAGTTCAAATGATTGCAAAAGTTGCATTGAAGATAATCATACGTCTCGCGGACGTACGACATAGGTATATCTTTTATTTTAACGTACTTACCGTGTCGCCACTGCTGCTTAGCGCGAGCTTCGGCCGCCGACTGAGTTGACACGCGCAACTAGCGCGCTGCGATTAATAATAAAAAACTACAACGAAATTTAATTTCACGATACGTCTCGCGGACGTAGATTATCTTTCTAGGGTTAAACACGTACGTTTGTACACGCCAATCTCCGGGCCTACAGGATGTATTTTAATGAAATTTGGTAAGTAGATAGTTGACATCCCGGAATTCCCACGGGATCAGGATTTACGCGGCAATACCTCCCACGCGAACGAAGTTGCGGACAGCAGCTTGTATGTAATATGTAATGTAATATGATACGGTACAGGAAAATATTGGATTAAATACAAAACAGAAAACAGTTGACAAAATGACAATTAGTTGAATAATTAAAAGGCCCCCGAACAGTTATTACAATAATGTTAACTGTTGCTTAACCTAGTAGATGATGGACCCGTGTAACTGTTATTATTTAGCCCGAATATGACTCGCAAACCAAACTCACATGATACCTATAATGTTTTTTATGTTTGTGTCGAGCTAGTAATGTCTTGGATCAGAAGTAGTTGCGTATCCTAGTGTCCACAACACAGTAGATAAATAAAAGATGGTAATCCGTTGAAATTATGTATTGTCTATTCACGATACGCGATAGGTTACAACTAGGGCTTTCAGTCTCGATGCATTACTGAGTCCCGAGAAAAAAAAAACGAGACTAGGTGTGGTATCGAAATTCCCGAGAAAAACGAGACTTTCGAGACTATTTCTAAACTAGGTTTCTTATTTATAAGCTATGCAATTAGAGAGTCAAATCAAGATATTTTAATCAAATAGTTACTTTCATAAACAAATGCAAATTAAAAAAAGCCATTTGTTACAGTTTTAGCGTAAAAACAAAGGGCATTTAACCCTAATTTTGTTAAAAAAGTAACCCACATTAGAAAAAGCTGTTTCTGCCTGTACGCTAGAGGGATACTACTTGGTACCACTTCGCGCTTTCACAATGAAAGGGGTAGAACCTTACTAGCGTATCGACGTCACCATTTTGTTTTCTTTTATCGCGGTACATGATGAAAGTGTGGTATGCATGGCTAGAGGAACAAAAAATGTCCAGTAACACGGTACCCCAAAGTGTCACGTAAGCGTTTGAAGGTAAACATGGATATATAACTTCAACGAAAATCATTAAAAATAGACTCATTCACACGCGCGTCCATACGCTTAGGCCGTGCGCGCACTGCGTTGCGTTTTGGAAACGCAAAATCTGTGAAGTATGGAGTGTCATAGAAGTGCGCACACTGAGGTGGAATAAATGCGTGCGGTAGAGTCACCGGTGGCCCCGGTCATTCTACCGGTGCGGTAGAACTACCGCAATTGCGGCCACCGCAAGGCAGTGCGCGCACGGCCTTATTAGTATTTAGCTTATTAGTCTAGCAGTACGACAAAACCGCTACTATAATTAATTATTTGCCTACTAAATCGCATCGCATCGCAAAAAAACGCATGTCAAAGAATTCCACATGCGCATGTTGGCTGTCTTTCATCCCACCGTATTAAGGTGAACGCAGACCTAGCCGCAGTCTCTACAGTCCCCGCAGTCATCGCTTTTTGTTAATGGCCTCGCACATCTATCCGCGCCGCAGTCGCTGCAGTCGTTCCCGTCGCCACACGCATCGCACTTGCAGTGTTGCCAGATTATTGAAAGCATTATCTGTACCGAAGATTTAAAAAATCTGTATAAAATCTGTATTAGGTAAATTTAAGAAAATCTGTAAAAATCTGTGTTTGGTATTGGTATTTTGTTCTTTTGTGTAATTTTATCTGTAGGTGCTATAATAGGGAATAAGCAAGTAATTGATTTTTTTTATTTTTAAATATGCATTGTATTGGACCATAGATAGAAAAGATGTGGTGCACTTGTTTAATTTTTTACCCGACTGTGGCAAAGCAAGGAGGAGGGTTATGTTTTTACCGCGTATATATTTATGTATGTCCGTTCGTTCGTTCCCTCGTAACTATTAAACCCGTGAACGGATTTTGATAAATGATACGTCGTTGGATTTGTCTTGATGGCGTGAGTGTTATAAGATAGATTAAAATAAAAACAAATCACCACAACGACAACCAGGCGCCATATTAACGCCAACTATGTCAAGTGTGGTATCATTAAATAGATCTTTAAAAATGATTTTGAGGTTTCCTTAACTATTTTTCATTTTTAGCAACCGTTTAGGATATATAACGTTTTAAAACGGAATTAAATACTAAAAAGCAGAAAATAAAAAAAATATTTAAGTAATCAAAAAAAAAAACCCAACTGCTCAATTAAAATGGAAGAAACGAGCAAATTTTTTGACAAACAGGCGGGACCCATCCCATTTTTTTAAACTAAAATTATATTAGGTTCAATTGGGTCCCACCTGCTTGTCACTTTTTAAAATAAAAATGTGCAGGTTGTTCCATTTCAGTTGAGCAGTCGGGTTTTTTAAAAAAGTTTTTTTACTAGTTCATAATTTCTTTTACAACTCATTATTTTATGTTGCGTGTTTTTGGTGAAACTAATCGCAGACTCAAAACGTATCCTTCTCGATAGTTCCGTTCACTGACTTACATTTCCTATCTCAATTATTCCAGTAGTTACACGAACAAAATAAACGAGATCCACAGATTATTAATACGAGAACAAGTAATTTTATTATAAACCGTTGACAGAGATTCTCTGTCTACATTATAAAACTACCATT
This sequence comes from Tholera decimalis, assembly GCA_943138885.2. NCBI lineage: Eukaryota > Metazoa > Arthropoda > Insecta > Lepidoptera > Noctuidae > Tholera > Tholera decimalis. Next base: position 11,779,003 of record OW964576.2, read on the forward strand.
TGAGGTAATTCTGTATGAAAAAAAATTGGAATGTTGAAAATCTGTATAAATCTTACTCTCAATTTTTTATCGGTATGATATGTTGAAAATCTGTATGGATACCGCGAAATCTGTATATCTGGCAATACTGCGCGCCGTGGATGCGAATGACGTCATCCGCGCTGCGCTAGCCGCAGCGTCCGCTGCGTGCAGGTGACGTCATCAGCAGCGGCTTGGGGAGTTCGGTCGTTTCAGGGACTGCGACGACTGCGGCGCGGGTAGGTGTGCGAGGTTGCATAGAAGTTCATATAAAGAATTCGAATACGAAGACTGCGGCGCGTGCGGTGCGGCTAGATCTGCGTTCACCTTTATAGTTAAAATGAACAATAAGTGTTTTGGTAAATGTCTTTCTTTGGTACATGGATTAGGCTCGGCATCATCGGCCAACCTCCTTGCCGGATTGCTGCCCTGGGATCTGGAGGCGACTGCCCTCCAGCGCGTCTATGAATGGCGCATAGAGGCGCAGCGCCGGGGCGTATCCCCGCTGCCTCGAGAAGTCGAGGCGCGGCGGGAAGAGCTCCGGCGCGATCTCAGGGCAGTATGGAGGGAACGACTGTTGCAACCGACGGCCGGGCACGCCGCCATTGCGGCGGTAAGACCCCTCTTTGAGGAGTGGCTAGATCGGCGTCACAGCGTCCTGACCTACCGCATGACGCAGGTCCTCACCGGACACGGAAGTTTCGGGAGGCACCTGTGTCTGATGGGAAAGGAGGAAACGCCTGGGTGTCACCACTGCGAGGGTCGCCCTGAGGACACCGTAGAGCACACGGTGCAAGACTGCCCCACCTGGGCAGAGCACCGACGTGTCCTCACGGCGGCGATAGGCGGAGACCTCGCGCCCGGCATTGGTCGAGGCCATGCTGTGGGGCGAGAGGGAGTGGGAAGCGGTCGCCTCCTTCTGCGAAGCAGTCATGCTTCCGAAGGAGGAGGCGGGCCGCGTGAGGGAGAGGATGGCGTCCTCCCTCCAGCCCAGCCACAGTGGTAGACGCCCACGGCGTCGGACGTCGGCCGACGATCTCCGGCCACCGTAGGCGCAGGCATGCGGACAGCGAGTAAAGGGCAACTCGCTGTCCGACCATGGACCATGCCCGGGTCGACGGCGCGTTGTGTTCCACGCGCGCCTTTAAGAGCGTCAGCAACATGACGAGGCCCCCTCTGCAGAAGGCCGAAGCCTGCCGGGGTCGTGGGACTTATCCCATTACCGTGACCCCGGTACGTAAAGAGTTATTGAAGGAACACCGTGGATTTTAGTCAGTAAAAGTTTGACAGTCCCTCCCACCCTGCCCGGGGTGGGAGGACTTATTTCATAATTTTACCAAGTAAAAAAAAAAAAAAAGGATCGGCATCAAGAACCCCTATCCGACCTCCTGCTGAATTTGTGGATTATGTAGTATAGTAGTATTTATGATACGTGTTAAATATATTATAAATATTTTAAAATGTCACATCTTAGTATTAATATTCACTTATGTTTGATATCATACTTACAGTTATAAATAAATTTTAACGTAAATGACATACCTTTTGCCTTTTGTTTAACTACTGCTTAAAAACGTTTTTAAACTGAGTGACATGTCACATGATCCGCCACGCGATAGTGTCATGTTGACTGCGTTTCATTGCGATGTGATTTAGTGGATAAATATATATTTGTAGAAGTATTCTCGTGCTCCTAGTAGCGTGTAATGTACCTACTCTCTTTCAATAAACATTATTAATCATAATCAACCTGGGAACGATTATTTAGATACAATCTGATGCTTATAGACACGTAATAAGTCTATTTTTAATGATTATCGTTGTAGTCATATGTCGATGTTTACCTCCAAATATCTCGGTAATGTGACATTTTGGGGTAGCATGTTACTGATATTTTTTGTTACATACATGCCACTTTCAGTATGCGCCACGATTTCTAAAAAAACAAAAACAAAATGGCGGTGGGTCGACATGCCAGTCTTCATACAAAAAAGTTCCGACCCCTTTCAATTTAATCAGAATAGTTCCATAATTCAATTTTTATTGCAATCATAATTATGTGTAAACAAAATCTTAATATAAGTAGCAGCTCACATGGACCCTTTCGGGCACAGCAATTTACATTTATAATATGTGGAAAAAATCTGTGTTATTTGTCAGTAATGTTATTCAGCCTCCACAGATAATACTAAGCTTTACTCTATGCTCGACCATGCTGCCATTACCATATCAATAGTAAAAATAATAAAATTTGACTGTTGGTTTAATAAATTATTTAATACAGTTTTTATGTTACTGAAGTCTCAAAAGTCTCGTTATTCCCGTGACCGAAGATGTTAGTCTCGAGTCTCGAAAATACTAAAAAATCGTCGAGACTCTCGAAATTTTCGAGACCGAGATTCCCGGGATGAAAGCCCTAGTTACAACCAATATGGAAAAGAACAGATACCAGGAACGACTGGCGTATGTCTATGTACCGAGCTGCGGTATCGCGTAGCATAATAATGGTTTCCATAATCAAATGCCCCTACATTACATAATTATGGTACGGGTACCAACAATTTAACAGACGCTTCACTCCTAATAGTACTTGTTAACAAACGTGTCAAAATGTAAACCCTCATCTTGTTTACAATGAATACCTTATTTCCATTTGTTACAAATAGTTTAATTATGTCTAGGTAACCTAGCCTAGACCAGGTATCGTAGATATATCTGTGGTTATCATAGCGATACCAGCACTAGGTTTAGGTTACCTATCGTAGCATCTTAGTTACAAAAGCGCATTTAATGACGTCGGGAGCGAATTAAACATGAGAAGTAATAATTTCAATTCTATTTTATAGTCTATAATTATGTACTTTTCTGTCTAATGTTATAAAATTTTAATTAATATATAAGTGATGTGCACCCCTATAAGTGACAAATTCACTCTAGACCTTAAGTTTGATTGTTACAGTACCTCATAAAATGTATTAGTGAATAAGTCGTTGGAGTGCCTTAAATAAATAAATAATTAAAAAACAATATAAAAAACCGGTCAAGTGCGTGTCGGGCCACGCGCAATGTAGGGTTCCCTAGTTTTTATAACAGCCAAGTGCGTGTCGTATTCGCTGACTGATCATTTCGTACCATGCTCTAACTAAAAGCCAAACTTGACTACCTAACTAATTTACTTCCTATACAAATCCTCACCTGATTCGACAATTTTGCACGGAAAGTTCTCGCTCAATTGTGAATCGATTTTGAAAATTATTTTTTCGTTTGAAATGGTATGCTCTTGAGGTAGTACCATTGTCACCAAATTAGAATTTGATGAAGGGATCCCATGGAAATCAAGGGAACCCTCAAATTTTAAAGGCAATAGTATAGCGATTTTGGTATTTTTTTATAGTAACTTGTGCATTTGCTCTCAGAAAGCACAATTTGGTGAAGCGGAACTGATGAAGAAGATCACAGATGGCCACCGGAACTACTCAATAATAAGTATTTCACGGGTTGCGATTCGATTACTTTAAAATGGTTGCTAAGCAATTTATGGTCGTCACAATGCGAATGGTGAAATGGAGCTGATGGTGAAATACCAGGAGAACTCCTCAACAATTAACGCCCCTGCATCGGGAAAAGCAATATTTTGTAAAAGGCGATAAGCAAGTTGACATTAGGTTATTGTAACTTAGGTAACTTAGATAAATTATAAACAGACCCACTAAAAAGCCAGAAAAAACTTTTTAACAAAAAAAAAACGACCTCCAAAAAACACTACAATGTGAAAAATAACTTCTATTTCGGAAGTCGGTGGTAAAAAACTAAACTAGGTACAGATCCAAAGACACCATCTTCTGAAATTAAAGTTATTTTTCACATTGTACCTAAGTGGTTTTTTGGAAGTCGGTTTCTTTTTGTTAAAAAGTTTTTTTTTTATAAAACTTATTTAAATATGAAACTAGCGCGATACAACTGACGCTTAGCGCCATCTATCGACATTTCTATGGAGTTGTTCGAAATTTTCGAGTCAAATACAATTGGTCGACTATTACTCGTAAACTTGTAAAGCCCACTTATGTGTGATAGTTTTCCTTTAAACTTCATTATATATAGGTACTACTGCCGTGTCATTTGAATTTCTAACTACAACCGTTTAGTTGATAGAGGGAGGACACTTGACTCTAACGAAAATTGGTACTTTAAAGCTTGATAAGTCACGAACGGTTTGCTTAATCAAAAAACGGTCTTCCCTAACCCCCAATACTTTTGAAAGACCTATCCAACGATATCCTACACTATGGGAAGGACGAAAAAAAAAATATCATCCCACTTTACATGTAGGGGAGGTACCCTAAATAATTGTTTCTTTCAAAATTTTATTTTAGTACTATTTCGGCATCATTAACGTGTACACTCATGCCAAATTACAACTTTCTAGTACCAATGGTTTTTGAGCTAAACCGCGGACAGACGGACAGACAGACGGACATGGCGAAACTATAAGGGTTCCTTGTTGACTACGGAACCCTAAAAAACAGGACATACTAGTAACCTTTTATGTCTAGTTTTTTTTTTGTTTGTAAGCAGACATTATCGAGAGTGTTTGAAGCCATTATTCAAGAAAATCTGTACAGCCGTTTAAAGATTATCAGATGATATTATGAAAACAACTTCCACAGGTCTGATCCGACCCAGGCCTGCTCCTTACCGGACGGTGAGCAACCTTGTATACCGTCCGCAAGCCCGCGCCTACGGTGGACGGAGATCGGTACGCCATCCCCGACGCCCGGGGCGTCTCCTGCGGCAGCTGGGGCGTGAGAAAGAGAGTTCTTGCTTCCTTACGCGTTCAGCCTCCTCCTTCGCTAGCATGACTGCTTCACAGAAGGTGGTGACTACATCCCAATCCCCCTCGCCCCGAAGGCGGGATTGCCTGGAAGCAACTTAGGTTTTCACTGCTAACAAGCCCAGGTTGAAAATTAGAATCAGGAATCAGATTGAGGGTACATAGTTGTCGAATGGCTACATACATTTTGTTTGCAAGGTTTGTAAATGCGACATTCGTTTTAATTTACTTCGAAATCGTAGACATAAACTGCATATTAATTTATTATTCAAATAAAATCAGTAGTATTGAAATGTATAAGTGATTACTAAATTGTTTTCATGCAAATTTATTGGTGTGTCAACCGTACCACTTAATTTATTTTGAGCCATGTTTTATTTATATTTGTTGACGTTTTGACTTCAGGGGTTGAAAACACTCGGCTTTATTTGTTTTTATTCGTAATCTGGCTGCAGTTGCCTGTCTCTTTCTTGGTAGGTATCCGTATAAGTACAGTTACAAATAAATAACGAATATAGAACCAGGTTGGCTGCTAGACCTATAATCTGGACCAATGGCTTGAGTAAACGCGATGCCAGTTTAGAGCCCCTTTACAGGATATGACCTACCTCTTGTCATGCCAACCGTACACGGTCACCTGCACCTTGTTGGCTACCTGCACGTCTCGGACATTGGCTTCCTTTAAGAAGCCAATGTCAGATTCGTGCAGGTAGCTGTACAATTGTACTGTTGTATAGTTGTTGTATATTGGTCTGAAGATATATTTGAACATCGAATCGGAAAGAAGACGAAATGGATTCTTAGTAAAATGCTGGGAGGATTTAGTACTTACTTCTACTATATTAAAATAAAACATGAGATAGTTTTTTCTCTTTATTTTTTTTTTAGCTTTTTAATCATGAGATAGTTCAATTAGCTGAATATGGTTTTCAAACCTAATTGTCTATTTCGATGGGTTCTATGTATATGGGCCAAACTAACAATTTGGCCATTTTGACTTTTTTATGGTATAGGTACGCATCTTATCGATATAAAGAATTATGTGAGCTATTAAAAAAAAGATTTCTGCATAGAAACACGATTTTTCATTACAGTATAACGGCATATGTGACATGAATTTAAACGTACAAGGTCCTAATAGTAGTTAGAGACTTATACGCGGGGAGTTGCCGCGCGTTTATTTATTGTTTGGACCAATCAGCTGATTTGACAATACATTGAACGGAGCAACGGCCGCACTATGATAAATACAAATTATAATTTTTGAGTTTTTGGGTTACAATTTAGTTTAATAAGTAAAATATGACATCCAATTATCGCGCTAAGTTGTCTAGAAGTCGGAATTTAGTGAAAGAAAAAATATTATCCCACCTGCATATCACAGTTATTATGAAAATTTTGTAGCATCTAATGACATTGCGTCAATTAATGAAAGCGATAATGAAGAAAATTAATGAAGACTTTTTAAGAATTAGCACGGGGAAGCACTTGCTGTTTCCCTTGGCATCTCCAAGGCTTTTGACAGGGTCTGGCACGATAGCCTTATTGCTAAGCTTCCTTCTTTCGGTTTACCCACTCAACTTTGCGTTTTGATTAAAAACTTCCCGAGAGATTGGTCCATTCGAGTGGTCATTGATGACTGCTAAATTTCCAATTGCCAATTGGCTATTAATGTCGGGGTCCCTCAGGGGTCGGTTCTCTCAGCACAGTTGCTGAGAGATATGTGTCCAGCGTGCGTGCTGGTGGGTCAGATCCAGTCTCTCCATGAGGACATGGTTAGGCGCTTGAACTTGTCCTTGAAGGCTGTCTCCGAATGGGGTGATGCCAACTTGGTCAAGTTTAATACAGCTAATACCCAGGCTTGTCTCTTCTCCTCAAAAAGGAGCCAATTCGAACCGGCTCCCACTTTCTGTGATGTAATCGTGCCGATAACCGATCATATTGAGCTTCTTGGGGTTACACTAACTTCCACCCTCAATTTTGGTAAATTTATCGAGGCTAAGGCTCAACTAGCATCAAAAAAGTTGGGAATATTAGCAAAGGTGAGACGGTACTTCACACCGGAACAGTTGCTCAATCTGTATCAAGCCCAGGTTCGGTCGTGTATGGAGTACTGCTCTCATATTTGGGATAGATCTGGCAAATACAATTTGGACGCGCTTGAGTCTATGAAGTGATATGTCCGCCACAGTGAAGTGTCCGGGTTGTAATGTAGTTATTGACGAACTGTTAGCATTTGTGCAAAACAAGTTGTCAGTGATTGATGATGACCAAGGATCTTCTAAGGTACAAGTTCCTTGATGATGACAGCTTAATTCGAATCTGTTTTTCGGCATTTAATAACGATGACATCAAAAAGTCAAAAGCGTTACTTTTTGATTCTATACCGACGAACAAACGAAATATCCAGCGAAAGCAAAAGGGTAAAGAACATCGCGATTTGGCTGATATAATAGGCCTGTTTAAGTCGACTGACCCTGATATGATCCCGATATTCGTGGCGCGGCAGCTCGAGAAACTACCCCAATTACGTTCGATCACCATGATGTGACTAAGTTGCTCAAAGACCTTACGTTACTCAAAAATGAAGTTTGCGAACTAAAATCCAACAGTGTGACGGCGGAACAGCTGGAGAAAATCAAGTTAGATCTTCAGTATGATCTGAAATCTGGATCGTTGATCGATTTTGAACGAAATGATCAGCATGTAAATTCGAAGCTAGGCGTAGGTGATGGTGAAATCTCGTTATGTAACTCATCATACAGAAGTTTGGAGGTTTCTAAATATCCGTTGGAGAAGTCTCCACCAAAGGAGGTGATGAGCACTCAAGACAATATGAGTAGCAAGGAACGATCAGCTCTTGACAGTGATAAACAAACGGCCCATAAAGTAGGTGTGTTGAAAAAACAGCTGACAACATCGCAAGTAAACGGTTTATCGATGCGCGCTGACTCATTGTCGCCGCCGGCTCAAGCGGCTGAGACATTGACTTCATGGTCACAGCTAATGAACACTGCAAGTGATCAACAAGTGGTTTCGATGTCAGGTAACGACGTGCCTACTAACGATAATTTCGGTTGGACGGTTGCAATGAACCGTAAATCGAAGCAAAGGTATCGCTACTCTGGTAAAGCTGGTGTTGCTAAGGATGCAGTTGGGTGCTTTAAAGCAGCGGAAAGGAAAGTACCTTTGTTTATCACGAATGTGCACCGAGATTCAGCCACTGATGATATCATAAAGCACATTCAATTAAAAACTAATGAGCTAGTAAAACTAGAAAAACTGACTCTTCGGAAGCAAGTTGACTACGATGCGTACAAGTTTTTTGTAGCTGAAACGAAATTGCCTATATTTTTGGATAAAAATGTTTGGCCGGAGAATGTAATTTTCAGGCGATTCGTGCACTACAGCCAAAGATATGCAAAGGAAAAATCGCATAATTCCGGTCCTTTATTCAACAATTATGGATGATAAAAAGTTAGTTCGATTTGTCAGCTTTAATTGCCGTAGTATAAAGCGTTCTATTGAGGGCGTTCGTGATCTGTGGGCTGATTGTGATTTAATCGCGCTTCAAGAGTGCTGGCTGCTGCCAGATGATCTGCCATTCCTGAGCTCCATACATAGTGATTTTAGCAGCACCGGAACCTCGGCCGTAGACACTTCGGCTGGCATGCTACAGGGGCGAACCTACGGCGGGGTGGCCCTACTATGGAGGTAGAGCATTTTTCAAGATGTGTCGGTAATACCAAGTGACAACCCGCGAGTGTGTGCGATACGTATCAATACGTGTGAAGGGCCTATTCTTGTGATGAGTGTGTACATGCCTACGGATGCAGTGAGTAACCTGCCGGAATTCTCTCATTGCCTAGGCTTGGTGAGTGCTATTATTGAAAGCAGCGATGTGGAGGTGGTATATTGTCTGGGTGACTTTAATGCACATCCCCATGAGCTATTTTTTAATGACTTGACGAGTTATTGTTCTGAAAACTACACACATCAAAAGTGTCTAGGGATCAACATATATTTTTGCAATAACTTTTCTCCTGATTGATATTAATTAAAATTAAAATTTTCTTTAAGGATTCATCAAATAAAGTGTTTTCGTTTGTCACAGTAACGATAAACCAAGTCACCTTTGCATTAATAAAGAAATTTGCCATTTTCCTAATAAAGGGATTTTTGACATTTGAACCACTAACATTAAAGTTCGAAAAAAAGACTGAAATAACAGTTTTCTTTAAAATTTTATTGGGTAACTTAAACAATTAATAATCCGTGTTTCTACCGCAAACACTAACAACACAAGAACATCGGTTTGGCATACTCAAAATGAGTTCATCCAAATCACGCTGTGGAATGGCCGCCCATGTTCGTTGCAACAACAAAAAAAAGTCTTCTTGCGACTGGATACCCTCCATATTCGGCAGAGCTCTTCTCTGTAGCATATCCCATGCATGCTCAATCGGGTTCAAGTCTGGCGACTGAGCAGGCCAGAGCAGGACATTGATGTTAGCTGCGGCGAGAGTCTGTCTTACAACTCTTGCGGTGTGCGGTCGTGCATTATCATGCATTAACTGAAATAAGGGACCGATTTGCACTTGTAGAGGAACGATGACGTCAGATACAATCGTCTCAGCATAAATTTGAGCGTTGAGGTTGCCTCTGATCCAAATCAACTCAGTTCTTCCGCCGATCCAAATACCCGCCCATACCATGATGGTTCCACCACTATAAGGATGGACTTCCTGGCAGGATTTTAATCGCTGTTGGCGTCCAGGGGTTCTCCAGTGTCGTATACGTCTTGTATCCGGTCTCATACCAAAACGAGACTCATCAGAAAAGCACACGAAACGCCATTGTTCTTCTGCCCAATTTCTGTGTTCAAGAGCCCATTGATATCGAATCCTACGATTGTGCATTGCTATAGGTGGTACCCGTAGCGGTCTTCGGGAATGAAGGTTCACTTCATGCAAGCGGTTTCTGACTGTTTGGTCGCTAATTAAGTTCCCTGAAGAGTGATGAAGCCTCACGGCTAACATCATGGCGGTTATTGTTGGAGCTCTTCGAGTTAAGATTTGAATGTATCGGTCTTGTCTCCGTGTGGTGCAGCGATACCGTCCTCCATGGCGCTCAGCCACGGTACCAGTGCTTCGGTAACGTGTCCAAAGTCGACTGATAACACTCTGACTTGTATTCAGAGCTAAAGTCACAGTACGTTGCCGGGAACCAGCTTCTATCATTCTCACGGCTCTGAGCATTTCTTCCCTGCTTAAATGACGTCGCCGCTCCATAATAACGTTGGTTTTAATCAGTAGTAGGGAAACAGTAGCACTAATAATGTCTTCAATGCGTTGTATGTTTTTATAGGGAAAATATTGACAGCTGATTTTCATCTTTTACTCGAATTTGATTAACAGTTCCTGTTTCAAATTATGAAATGCACCAAAAAGGATCCATATAAATTTATAAAATCATAAATTTATTACAAAGCCACATCTCAATCTCAAGAAATCCGCATAAAAATGCTTGATCCCTAGACACTTTTGATGTGTGTATTTGTCATGTGTTGATATAAATATGCTAGGAATAAATTCTCAAACGTTCACATATGTGAGTGAATGTAACGGGGCAAGGCGATGGCTAGTTCATTGTCTGTGTACAGAATCTGCGCTAAAAACTGTTTGTAGTGTTAGTGTTAAGTATGACGTCATGTGGTCGGATCACTACCCATTGTTGATCGAATGCGATCTTCAAATAATTAGGCTTAAAGTGAGTGATTGTGTATCTAGTGTAAATAAAGTTATATGGGGAGACAAAAGCTCAGAGGCAATTCACCGTTATAGTGATGAATGTCATCACCGGTTGAGACAGATTGACTTCCCGTCAGTGTTATCGGAGTGTTGTGATCGCATGTGTAGTGAGCCGGACCACAAGGTTGTTATTGAATGTCTGTACAGGGATGTTGTATCCGCTCTAAGTGAGAGTGCCATAATTAGCAGGGACCGACGTGGTGTTGGAAGGAGGCCGCGACGCGTCGTGGGTTGGAGTAGACATGTCGGCGATGCTCATCGGCACGCTAGGCTTAAATTTAAAGAGTGGTTGTTGTGCGGTAGACCTTCTTCAGGAGAGGTGTATGAGGCTATGTGTAGTGGCAAAAAGATCTTTAAATCTAAACTACGGTGGTGTCAAAACCACCAGGAACAAATTCAGATGGATATCTTGGCTGAGAAACACAATAAAAAGATTTTAGAGGTTTCTGGAACAGGACACGGAAGCATAATCATAAAACTAGTCTGCCGGTGAGTGTCGATGGCGTGTGTACTGATAAGGGTATTGCTGAGGTTTTTAAGAGCCAATTTAGTGTGAAGCCCACCAATATTCCCCCCACGAAGGTGATCGATGCTGAACTGCAGTGTACACTCTTGGAGCCAAGTGTAAAAGTCACAGCTGCAGAAGTAGCAAATGTTATTAAAAGCATGACGAGAGGAAAGTCCCCAGGACATGACGGGCTCAGTATCGAGCACCTTCAACATGCGGGTCCTCATTTGCCGCGTGTCTTGGCCATGTTGTTTACGTTTTGTCTTAGACACACGTTCTTGCCAGACGAGTTAATGAGAACGGTCGTAGTTCCAATAGTCAAAAACAAAACAGGTGACATAAGTGATAAAAATAACTACAGGCCTATTTCATTAGCTACAGTTATTGCGAAGGTATTTGACAGCATGCTTAATTCTCACTTAAATAAGGCCATAACTCTGCACGATAACCAGTTTGGTTTTAGACCCAAGCTGTCTACTGATAGTGCTATTTTGAATTTTAAGCATGCTGTCAGATACTACACTGAGCGTAACACGGCGGTATATGCGTGCTTCCTCGATTTATCCCTAGCTTTTGACCTGGTTTCCTACCGGGTGCTGTGGAAAAAGCTGTACGACGCTAATGTGGCGCCAGAAATTATCAGCATTTTCCGGCACTGGTATGGAAATCAGGTCAACAATCTTAGATGGTCGGGAACGCTGTCGGACTCGTACAGGTTGGAGTGCGGGGTGAGGCAGGGGGGGTTGAGTTCACCAACGCTCTTCAATCTGTACATCAATGAGCTTATTGCCGGGCTCAGCAGTCGCCATGTAGGATGCCACGTTGATGATGTTTGTTTTAACAATATCAGCTACGCTGATGACATGGTTCTGCTGAGCGCGTCCATAGGTGGACTCAGGGAGCTCATAAGCATTTGCGAAACATACGCCCACTTGCATGGACTTAAATATAATGTTAGAAAGAGCAAGCTTATGGTCTTCAGAGCAGGAACCAAAGGTCCGACGGAGGTACCACCGGTCAAGTTGTGCGGCGTGCCATTGGAGCGGGTACCAACCTTTAAATACTTGGGCCATATTGTGACGTCCGATTTGAAGGACGACGCTGACATTGAGCGAGAAAGGAGGGTGCTGTCGGTGCGGGCGAATATGTTAGTCCGTAGGTTTGCTCGTTGCTCCGAGGAAGTCAAAATCACCTTGTTTCGAGCCTACTGCACATCATTTTATACGGGAAGCCTATGGGTGTCATACACGCAGAAATCGTATAGCGCTCTCCGCGTTCAGTACAACAATGCGTTGAGGGCACTGTTGCGTCTGCCTCGCTTCTGCAGCGCGTCGGGAATGTTCGCAAACATACGCGTGAATTGTTTCTTTACAATAATGCGGAATAGGGCGACCTCGATAGCGGGTAGAGTGCGGGACAGCAGTAATAGTCTCCTTACCGTCGTTGCCAACAGGTTGGACGGGCCATTTTTGCGGCATTGGCGGGCCCTACATGCCCCCGTGTATAAGTCGTGGAGCAGATAGGGTACGAATTAATATATTCATTGTGTAGTGTGCGTATTATGTGTAATTTGTGTTTGTTTGTGTGTCATTTGTATTGTGTTTAATTATGTGTATGTGGATATTTATAGAGTATTTTTAGTCATTTTAAAAATTGTAATATTTTAATTTGAATTTTGATAATAATTGTTTAATTTAATTGTATTTTGATTGTGACTGACATGTAATTGATAATTTGTATGAGTCTATGATACTTGAGAATGAAATGATATTGATTGATTGATGCACTAGTCAAGTCAAAGCTCCAGAGCCTTCAACATCGACGACGAGTTGCAAGTCTATCGGTTTTCTATCGATTACATTTCGGGGAGTGTGTGATGGAATTACACAATCGAATTCCGCCAAGCCCGTTCCATCATCGGTATATATGACAAACGGCGATGCGCCATCGTTACATGGTCGACATCCCACCCATACGCACTAAACGTTTTGGGAATACCTTCGTTGTGCGTACAGTTAAGGAGTGGAATTCCCTGCCGGAGTCTGTGTTTCCCGATAGCTATAACTTAGGGATCTTTAAGTCAAGAGTGAATAGGTTACTTTTAGGTAAGCGTGCTCTATCTTCGACCACATCATCACTTACCATCAGGTGAGATGGTGGTCAAACGCGAACGAATTAACAAAAAAAATAATACTAATGTTGATTTTGTTGATTTTATTACTTAATTATACTACAGAGATTTCTTTTAGTTTATTTACACAAGATAGGTTTTTAATTTTGTTATTTTTTTTGTAATTTTATTGAGATAATAATAATGTGAAGTAGGTCAAACTAAGATCTCCAGTAAAAGTTTCGTTCTTACTTATTATATTTTTTTTTTCATAAGTTTAGTTTTAAGGCTACTTTAATTTTTATTTCAATAAATGAACAAAACTATTGCGTGTTTTTTAATGATTCAAATGATCTAACTTAAAACTGAATTAGTAGGTAAGCCGATTGTAAAACGTATAAGTGTTAATGTGACATAAATGACTAAATATCTAAATAGCTTATATTCTAATTAATGAATTATCAACTACTTCAATTGTTACTTGATTTTATGAGTAAAATATATAAAAATATATAACGTATGCTAATTAACATAATACGCCAATGGCCAATATGACACATTGGCCCTTTTAAAGTGTTTTTAGAGAAAAATAATTTTAACAAAAACTAACGTAGAAGGGCCAATGTGACGTATAAAAAAACCGATGTATGTATATATAAAATACTGTAGTACAAATGAGGAGGATAGTTGTCTTAGCAAACAAGCAAAGATTCGTAAACTTCGGTTTTATCCACAGAAATCAAAAATACAGGAGAAGTGGTAAGGGGGCGTATCGGTGTCCGCGCGACATGGCCACAGGGCTCATGTCACAGGCAAGTGGTCGTCTCCGCGAACTAGTGCGCTTTCGACGGCGATCGTGATAACATATATGAATGCCGAGTTGTTCTGTGGTATCTTGTAAAAACCGAAGCCAAAATCAAACCTATGTGAATCATGGAATCACTTACCATATGTAAGTACAAGTATTTTACAATATTTGTCTTTAAAATCATGAAAAACAATAAATCGTAAAATATTTCTTGGTTTTACTATGTTATTTTTGTTTTCAAATATCAGAGCGACTGTACTCCTTTTGCTATAAATACATTGCTCCTTAACCACTACCTGAGTTCGTCACTAAGTAACTGGACAAGCAATGTAAACATAACATACGAAACTGTATTACGCGGATTCATCGCGTAGTGAGGCCGCCACTTCTTGCGACGAATTAGTGATGTGCTTGTGCAGATCCACTAACGTAGGCTATCGACAGCAATGTCGATTGACGAATGAAATATTGCTATTATAGTTTAGGGGTTTTTCAACCGACGACAAAAAAAAGAGGAGGCTGTCAATTCGACGCGTATATTATTATTATTTTTTTATGTATGATCACCGATTACTCGGAGACGGCTGAACCGATTTGGAAAATTCTTTTTTTGTTTGAAAGGGTATACTTTGAAATTGGTCCCATTGTCACCAAGTCAGGATCTGATGATGGGATCCTGGAGAAATCGAGGGAACTCTTCAAATATTATAGGCACACCTATAGTGATTTGAGTATTTTTAAAGTAACTTGTGTAGTTGCATTCGAAAAGCACCATTTGTGAAGTGGACCTGATGATGAAGACCACAGATGGCCACTGGAACTACTCAATATATAAGTATTTCATGTGTTCCGCTTCGATTACTTGAATGTGGTTATTAAGCACAATATGCTCGTCACAATGCATATGGTAAAGTGAAGCTGATAGTGAACTATCAGAAGAACTCCTCAACAAATAACAGCCCAACATTGGGAAAAGCAATATTTTGTAAATGAATATAAGTAGTTGACATTTAGGCTCTTGTAACTAGGTAAATTAAAAATCGACCAACTAAAAAGAGTGAAATACAAAACACTGCAAAGTGAAAAATAACTTTAATTTCGGAAGTCGGTGCCAAAAACGAAAATACAAAACTAAAGACACCGAGTACCGAAATTAAAGTAATTTTTCACTTTGCAGTGTTATTTGGGAGTCTGTTTAATTTTTTGGTAAAAAGTTTTTTATAACATACGGAAACCTCTGTTTAATTTTTTGGTAAAAAGTTTTTTATAACATACGGAAACCTCTAAGAAAATATGTTTAACTTTTATTTTACATGAGGTGACAGAAATAAAAATACGTTGAAAAGTCAAGTGTATCAAAAAGTAAAAAAAAAATAAACAATTTATTTTACGCCCGCAGCATGCGTAAGGAGTTCCGACGTCGCCGTCGCTACAATAGTTTATTTTTCAATCTGTCAACCGTTTTAGCCTGGTTGGAAGATCGATGTAAATAATGTTTTTTTACTTATTTTGATTTTTTTACAGAGTAGTAGAGAAATGCGTAACCAATATTCGTAAAGTAAGTTACTTTAATTTTAGGTTAATAATCGGTGGTGTTTTTCGGTTTAGAATTATAGTATGTTATGCCTTATCCTCTTGCTGTTTCTTTATTTTTTATGGTTTTTGTATTTTGCTTCCGTTGAAGCTTCGAATGCGTTATAATAATCGGCATGGTTCAGATAATGTATTTGTGAATCGAGCTTAAAATAAGTCAATATATTCATGCTATTTATTTGTTATGCATGGATGTGTGTTTGTTTTCATATATTTAACAATTTCTCTACTAACTAGGATTTTTCTTATAACAAAAATCTATTATAACCTACTAAACTATTTCCTGCGGGGTAATTGCGTAACACACTTACAGTAGGAGTCGGTTTCATTATGCTAAATCAACAACACTCACTGCGGTATTTACGTTGTTGAGCAGACCAATATTTCGAACATATGAAGCAATGCATTAGCAATATACGTCAAAATCATTCAGATCTTGATTTATAGTGTGTTACGTAATTATTGCGATATTATATGGTGACGTTTAGAAGTAGCTTAGGATGTATGTAAATGATAAATAAGTGTTTTTCGTACTTTTCAGTTTCCCAAAAGATGGTAACATAAAAAAGGAATGGATTGATGCCACAGGCATGCCACCTAACTGGTACCCTACAAAAAATAGCACCATATGCTCGGTTCACTTCAGCGCAGAAATGTTCTAGTCTCTAAAGAAAAGTCGCAGGATTTTTGAATGGAAAATTCCAAAATTAAGAGTACAACTGATTTTTGCAGAAGTGCGTTGAATTTTATTTTATTACTGAAAGCTATTCTCATGATTTAGGGTATTCATAAAATCAGTCATTCAACTTTTCAGGATTCTATACAACCTATACGGCTGGTATGTTCCGATCAAGAGCGTAATGTAAGTTAACATCAACTTCTATTTGACCTATCACTATGATAATTAAATATTAAGATTTAAGTCGAAAGCGCCAGGGTAGCCCTTAATACTTAGTAGGTAGTACTTAATAATAATTATGTAATGTTATGTTCTTAATAATATGTTTTTTGTTATTGTAATATTTTCTGGACATGCCATTTTTTATTTGGTTCATTTTCAGGTGCCCAAAAAAAAATTGTACAATAATAAATGGAAGAATCGATAACTTTCCGAGTTAGTCTATCACTAGCGTATATGTAAAATAAATTGCTTTTGCACAGCACAACGATAGCGACCGATGTTTTTGTGTGGGTAAGTTCTACGGTGCATGGTAAATACACGCTGTGTTTGACGGAATAAGGTTTATTATTGATTGTATAGTACGTTCTGATTTAAGAAATGCGGGTGTGTGTGCGAGTGCGTATCTATTGATTTTATTAAACTGCATGTGTAGTTGTTGCCCCGCCCAGCGCCTAACTGGAGACACACGGCTCCGATATAATTTCGTCTGTTGACCAAATCTACTTATTTATTTTATCTATGGAGTTGACATTTACTAACACGTGACAATCACGTGACATGTGGTTAGCAAATGTCAACTCCATACAATTTAATTTTTCCGTTGGCGTTAACGCTTACAGAAAATGGATTTTGTCTAGGCCCGCTGGCGTCAGATTATCTGGCTGACAGTCAAAGATGTCACATAACAGCCGGGACCAACGGCTTAAAGTCCTTTCCAATTGTGGTATTCTTTTTTTTTTTAATTTCCATTTACATTTTTTTTTCTCTCTCTTTATTACGACGTTGTCTGACAGTTTGAGTATTTTAGTGACCTACTCAAATGTACCGTCTTTGGCATTGTTCGTCAGGTCGTTGAGCTCCTTAGTAGTCCAAAGTTGAGCTTACAGACTAACTGACAAAGGCTTGCACTGACGGGACGGGTCTACTCAAATCTGTTTGGTCTTTCCTCAAAAGGCCATTTCGGACTAATCTACATAATCCTCATAAACGATTGTGAATATGTGCACTATGTAGGTTTTTTTTTTATTTATTTATTCGAGCTAAACATAATAAATTGTCTGGCAGTTTGAGTGCTTTTTGCGGCCTACCTAAAGGTCCTTACCTTGGTATTGTTCGTCAAATCGTTAAGCTCCTTGTTCTAAGTTGAGCTATACGTCATTTGACAAATGCTTGCACTGTATGGACAGGCCCACTCAAATCTGTGAGCATCTTTCTTCAAAAGACCGCCTCAGACTGAAACCTACAAGGTTCCCATATAATTAATTCAGTGTAGATTGTATGGACTTTAAAAGAGACGGACCTCTGAGTTTGTTTCGGTGTTTCTTCTCAGGGTAGTCAGTTAGGAAACACCGGCCTCATCTAGTTAATATTTAAGGAAAAAATGACGTGTAAAAGAGTTATTTAATAACCAATTTGCAAAATAAAGATCATTTATCATTTATCATTTATCAATTAAGGCACGGAGGAATCTCTTTGTGTTAAGATACTGCCCCACCAATTCATTGACCTACCTCGGCAAGCGTTGCCTAACCTTGTAGATCAATCCGTACAGCTGTTATATTTAGCCACGAGTTTCTCTAATCAGGAAGAGTATAAGCCGGTGGTGTGATGACCCTGTGCCTGGTAAAGCACGTAAAGCCGATGTTCCTGCGCCTAATATCTTCGCAGCTGTGTCGGTTTGCCGTCCCATCGGGCTATGAGAGTAAAGGAACAGAGTTTCCTTTTTACTGAATCCAAAAAAAGGAGGAGGTTCTCAATTCGTCTTACACTTTTTTTTTATGTATGTTACCTCATAACTCGCAGACGGCTGGACCGATTTGAAAAATTATTTTTTTTGTTTGAAAGGGTATAGTTTGTAGTTGGTCCCATTGTCGTCACGTTTGGATTTGATGATGGAATCATGGAGAAATCGAGGGAACTCTTCAAATAGGCACACCTATAGCGTTTTGGGTATTTCTTATAGTACCTTGTGCAGTTGCTCTCAAAAAGCATCATTTGAGGAAGTGAAACTGATGATGAAGACCCCAGGTGGCTACCGAAACTACTCAATAATAAGTATTTCGTGGATTGCGATAAGATTATTTGAATATAGATGTTAAGCACTTTATGCTCGTCACAATGCATATGGTGAAGTAGAGCTGATGGTGATGTACCAGGAGATCTCCTTAAAAATTAACGGCTTTGCACTGGGAAAAACTATATTTTTTAAAAGGTGATAAGTAGTTGACATTTTGACTTTTGTAACTAGATAAAATACAAACCGACTCACTAAAAAGCGTGAAAAAAACTTTTTAGCAAAAAATAAAACCGACTTCCATATAAAAACACTACAAAAGCAAAAATAACTTTAATTTCGGAAGGCGGTGTCAAAAAAAAAGAAAATACAAAACAAATGACACCGACTACCGAAATTAAAGTTATTTTTGCTTTTGTAGTGTTTTTATATGGAAGTCGCTTCTATTTTCTGCTAATAAGTTTTTCTTTTGTAGGGAAAACCATCAAATGTCTCCTCCAGCTTTGGGTAGAGCGGAAGGTAGTATTAGACTTCTACTGACTAAAAATCCACCCTGTTCCTTCAGTTACCCTTGCATTCCGGAGCACCGTTATCTCGATGGAATATTCCCACATCCCCGGCAGGCAATGTCAGAACCCGTCACTGCTGCTGAGTGCGCGTGGAACATATGGTCTCCCACGGTGGCTGGGGCGAGGGGAAGAGAGTTGACTATCATCACGCGTTCAGCCTCTTCCTTCGCTAGCATGTATTCTGCGAAATTGGTCCGTTGAAGTTGGCATCTTGGACGTAATTTGGTCAATAGGATTATATTCGCCATTAAACAAACCATTAAAAAACGATGCGTCATCGTCATAAAACGTTTTAGGAATATGTACTTCCATTGTGCATACGGCTAAGGGTAAGGAGTGGAATTCCCTGTCGGAGTCTGTCTTCTGATAGCTACGACCTGGGGGTCTTAAAGTCAAGAGTGAATAGGTTGCTTCTAGATAAGCGTGCTTCATCTTCGACTACATCATCACTTACCATCAGCTGAGATGACGGTCAAACGCGAGCCTATTTATCAATAAAAAAACATCGTATCAGAAATGTTGGCGACCTCTGCCCATATCAACTGAAACCAAAAAATAAGTATAACTAGTAAATTCCAATGTCATTGTTAACATTCATTTGAAGTTTATTATTCTAGCAGTTCACAGGGCTCCGAAACAAAATGTAAGTATCTACATAATGTCACTATTTATCCATTTTAATACGTTTATTTGTTACTTGGTAATGTAACCTATACAGCTTTTCAGTGGTAGTAAATTGCCTGAAATGATAAATGTAAAGGACTAAATTGTTTTTATTCAAAGTTATGAACGTTTCATGTTACCTATATCTATACCTTTTTTGTTTCGGTGGAAAAATCATCAATTGACCCCTCCCACTTTGGGTGTCGGAAGGGAGTGTCTAATCCTTCGACTGCTCCTTTGGTATCTCGTTAGGCCGTGCGCGTACTGCCTTGCGGTGGCCGCAATTCCGGTAGTTCTACCGCACCGCAAAATTTGTGAAGTATGGAGTGTCATAGAAGTGCGCGCACTGCGGTCAGTCTACCTTTTCAACCGACGACAAAAAAAGGAGGAGGTTATCAATTCGACGCGTATATATATATATATATATATATTTTTTTTTTTTTAATGTATGGTCATCGAGTACTCGTAGACGGCTGAACCGATTTGGAAAATTCTTTTTTTGTTTGATAGGGTATACTTCGAAATTGGTACCATTTGTCACCAAGTCAGGATCTGATGATGGGATCCTGGAGAAATAGAGGGAACTCTTCAAATATTATAGGCACACCTATGGCGTTTTGGGTATTTCTTATAGTAACTTGTGCAGTTGCTCTCAAAAAGTACCATTTGGGGAAGTGGAACTGATGATGAAGACCACAGATGGCCGCCGAAACTACTCAATAATAAGTATTTCGTGTATTGTGATTCGATTACTTGAATATGGATATTAAGCACTTTATGCTCGTCACAATGCATATGGTGATGTATAGCTGATGGTGAAGTACCAGGAGAACTCCTCAAAAATTAACGGCCCAGCATTGGGAAAAGCAATATTTTATAAAATGTTATAAGTAGTTGACATTTAGGCTCTTGTAACTAGGTAAATTAAAAATTAACCAACTAAAAAGAGTGAAATAAAAACTTTTTACCAAAAAATTAAACCGACACCCAAAAAACACTGCAAAGAGAAAAATAACTTTAATTTCGGAAGTCGGTGCCCAAAACGAAAATACAAAACTAAAGACACCGACTACCGAAATTAAAGTTATTTTTCACTTTGCAGTATTTTTTGGGAGTCGGTTTAATTTTTTCCCGACTGCAAAGGAAGGGTTATGTTTTTCGCGCGTATCTTGTATGTATGTATGTATGTATGTAATATTCTTTATTACCTCATATCTCCAGAACCGCTGAACGGATTCACATAATTGACATAACGTTAGATTCGTCTTAGCAGCCCAAGTGTTCTTAGATAGGTGACATTTGAAAAAAACAAACATGGCGGCTGTGCGAAGCCATTATACACAATGAAAAAAAAATTGTTTTTTTGGAATTTTGCAATATGGGTATCAAATTAAAGGGCTTAACACAAGGATTTCAAAAAGGTATATCATATTTATCATTAATGTAATACTAGCAAAAATAATACAAAGAGAATGTTTAAAAATCTGGACTTGGCTCTTTCACTTTCTGAATCCGGTGGGGTGGCCATTGTGACACGACCAGGAAAACTATAAAAATGTTAATTAATATTTTAACTAAAAAGACGAAAAAAAGTTATTTAAAAAATCTAAAAAACCCGACTGCTCAACTGAAATGCAAGAGACAAGCACATTTTTATTTTAAAAAGTGACAAGCAGGCGGACCCATCCCATTAATAAAAAAAGTTCAATTGGGTCTCGCCTGCTTGTCACTTTTTAAAATAAAAATGTGCTTGTCAGTCAAGTCAGGATCTGATGATGGGATCCTGGAGAAATAGAGGGAACTCTTCAAATATTATAGGCACACCTATGGCGTTTTGGGTATTTCTTATAGTAACTTGTGCAGTTTGCTCTCAAAAAGTACCATTTGGGGAAGTGGAACTGATGATGAAGACCACAGATGGCCGCCGAAACTACTCAATAATAAGTATTTCGTGTATTGTGATTCGATTACTTGAATATGGATATTTAGCACTTTATGCTCGTCACAATGCATATGGTGATGTGTAGCTGATGGTGATGTACCAGGAGAACTCCTCAAAAATTAACGGCCCAGCATTGGGAAAAGCAATATTTTATAAAATGTTATAAGTAGTTGACATTTAGGCTCTTGTAACTAGGTAAATTAAAAATCAACCAACTAAAAAGAGTGAAATAAAAACTTTTTACCAAAAAATTAAACCGACTCCCAAAAAACACTGCAAAGTGAAAAATAACTTTAATTTCGGAAGTCGGTGCCAAAAACGAAAATACAAAACTAAAGACACCGACTACCGAAATTAAAGTTATTTTTCACTTTGCAGTGTTTTTTGGGAGTCGGTTTAATTTTTTGGTAAAAAGTTTTTGTCTGACAATGTTGCCATACATACAGATTTCTTCGTATTTATACATATTTTCGATGTGTGATTCAGATTAGCACTCGATACAGATTTTTATACAAATTTCACACTGTATTGATAAAACTAACTGGTACAACTAAAGACAGAACTTGACAAAATAAATTACCTAGATACCGCATTTATTACGTTATACACACCATTGTATGATTCTATTCTTTATAGTTATTTTTATTTTTTTATAAACAACGTTAATTTAAACATTCTAATTAAGTATTTGTATTATAGAGAAAATTCCATATATTTTGTGATGATGCTGCCAAAAAACGATTTCAAGCTCTTACATTGCAAGTACCACGTCAATAGACACCAGCCTATGTTAAAATAATGTACTACGGAAATTAATTAAAACAATAAATTAAAATAATTAGAATATTTAAATTAACGTTGTTTATAAAAAAATAACCATAAAGAATTAATTCGTTCAACGGTGTGTGTAACGTAATAATTACGGTATCTAGGTAATTTATTTTGCTAAGTTCTGTTTTAGTTGTAACAGTTATCTGCATATATATTTTAATAATATTTTTTTCTCTGTTTTTATGAGTAGTAAGTATACTAATTTTGCCCTCCCCACTTTAATTAAAGTTTTTAAAGTCCTTCCAAAGGTTGTCTATCTATCAATACAGTGTGAAATTTAGATAAAAATCTGTATCGAGTGCTAATCTGTATCACACATCAAAAATATGTATAAATACAAAGAAATCTGTATGTATGGCAACATTATCAGACAAAACGTGCGTTGGTTTCACCGTAGTGCGCTGTACTACATACATTCCTATGTGATACAAAATATTTGCGGTAGACTCACCGCAATTTTGCAGCGAGGGGCCACCGGTGACTCTACCGCACGCGTTTATTCCACCGCAGTGCGCGCACTTCTATGACACTCCATACTTCACAGATTTTGCGTTTCCAAAACGCAACGCAGTGCGCGCACGGCCTTAGAATATCTCCGAAACCCTGGCACGCCTATCGGGCCCGGTCTATGCTGCTGGCGTTTCTTTGAGGCGCGCATGAAACAGGACGCGCAATAATGTATGGGTGAATAAATGATAATTTTTATTGTAACCTCTTTTTCGGTTACCTACCACGCCCACGACGACGTAGTGTATTAATACATACTCTTTGACGACGCCGCGCGCCGTCATCTTCACTTCGTGTGCCATAGTTTTGCTAACATAATTTAAAGTTTAACTAACTGTCACAATTTTAATCTATGGGTACTAATATTTTAAATATGTAAAATTAGTTTTAAAGTTTGTATGTATTTCCGAAACTAATGACCAAATACTAAAAAAAAATCATTGGTAGTTAGTAAGGCGCACTATTTGTGATAGACTATAAAAATTATTTCGAAATTCATGCGGACGAAGTCGCGGGCAAAATGCTTAGCTAATGAATGGGATTTTTTTCAGCCACGATGGATGACATATACTTGGGACTATCACCTGAAGAGTTCACGGTATTGTACAGTCGCTACCACGATTTCCTTGACGCCTGCAATGACCTGAGTAAAGAGCCTGTGAAGGTGTACAATCCTCCATCACAGAAGAGTTTAGCTGAACTGTACTTGAACAGAGAAGTAACCCAAGATTTGCAGAAGAAGAAAGAAGAAGACATGAAGAAAGCCGCAGTGAGTAGAAAAATTAATAAAAAGAAGTAAAAAATATGTTTTCATACACCAGCTTCTGGGTTTGTGGAGGTCTGATAAGCAGAAGATAATGATGGTGTTTTGTTTCACATGGGCATAAACAGACAGAAGGTAGTGCAAGGTTCGTAGTTGTCGTTTTTTATGGAGAAGAACCGGAAAAAATACGGCATTATAGTTAGGGTACCTATTTTATATCCCCGGAAAATAAACGTTTCGCGTGGGATAGAATATCAAAATGGCTACGCGAGCGACGTTGCGGCATCAGCTAGTCATATTGTCACATAATGGTGCATTTGTAAGTTAAAACGTTGAAAGCACGTTGGGGAGGGCTTTTTGCTAAAGGCCAAGCAAAAGTCACAGTTCTATCCAAATTTAGACCAAATGTCTTTTTAATTGTTGGTTTGACGGGAAGCCAACCTCAAAAAAAAATTACATACTTATATCTAATGTCCAAATGTAGGTATGTTTTGATTAACAAAAGTCAACTTTAGTTATTAATTAATGAATTATGGAGATATTAAACGCCGGGCAGCACTGCCCGACGCGGCCCGAACGGTAAGTCTAGTTGTCGGTCATCACTCATTACGGGAAGATGCAATTTTTTTCTTGGCGTCCAACGTGTTAAGAACAATATTGAGTAGATAGCTACTGAATATTGCTCTCTTTTTCTAGCCAAAGCCTCCAAAATGTCTTTTTTATTATTTGGGTTCCGTAGCCGAATGGCAAAAACGGAACCCTTATAATTTCGTTATGTCTGTCTGTCTGTCCGTCCGTCCGTATGTCACAGCCATTTTATTCCGAAACTATTAAGACTATACATGTGAAACTTGGTAGGTAGATGTATTCTGTGAACTGCTTTCCGATTTTAAGAAAAAAATAAGAAAAATATTTTTAAAATAAAAAGAGCCCCCCATTATTTCCCATACATGGAATTGAAACTGAAAATATTTTTTTTCATGAAACCTATGCGTATGTAGTATCTACAGACAGGTAGTTAAAAATTACATTGAAGTTTCTAAAGTCACTTTTTCATAAAGTTAATCATTTAAAAGATATAAGCATCCAAAGTGGTAAAATGTGTGTGTGGCGGAAACTTACAACGAAAATTGGTTTGAACGAGATCGGGTCAGCATATTTTGAGATACAGCATATTTTCTAAACCATTGTTTCTGAGATATAGCACACGCCAATATAACTTTGTATTTCATACAAACACTATGAAAAACAAAGTTATTTGGCGTAGTTACTACGGAACCCTTCATGGGCGAGTCTGACTCGCACTTGGCCAATTTTTTTTTGTAAATAGGCTCACGTTTGGCTACCATCTCACCTGATGATAAGATTGGAAGATGAAGCACGCTTGCCTAGAAGTAACCTTGATTTAAAGACCCCCAGTTATAGCTGGGTAAGTCAGTAGACTATCGTAGTTCGTCGCAAAGGGTAGCACCATAAATCGTTACTTGGTGTCAGGTCCAGTCTTTAAATCGCTTCGCGATACAATAATACGTATGTACTTTTAGATTTAAATAAACTATTTTAACAAAAAAATATTAACTATCTATACATTTATACATTAATACAACACTAAAAAAGTGTGTCTGTATGTACATTTAAATTTTATACAAAAATAGTAATTGAGGTGGGTTAAGAAACGGTAACACGGCACAAATAAAAACTTTTTTGCAAAAAATAAAACCGACTTCCATATCAAAACACTACAAAGCCAAAAATAATTTTAATTTCGGTAGTCGGTGTTATTGGTTTTGTATTTTCTTTTTTTTCACACCGCCTTCCGAAATTAAAATTATTTTTGGCTTTGTAGTGTTTTGATATGGAAGTCGGTTTTATTTTTTGCAAAAAAGTTTTTATTTTCGCGCTTTTTAGTGGGTCAGTGAATTTTCCAAATCGATTCGTAAATGACGGAGTTATGCGCGAACAAAAAACGCAATGCAGAGTAAACGAAAAGATCATCAAGGTAAATTATTTTTTTTGACTTTTTTTGATTTTTCAGAAACGGCTCGTCCGATTTCGATAAAATTTTCATGGGACCATTTGGGAAGTATACCCTTTCCAACAAAAAAAGAATTTTTCAAATCGGTTGGCAAGCGACGGAGTTATGCGTGGACAAACATAAAAAAAAAAAAAAAAAAAAAAAAAAAAATACAAACATCCGAATTGAGAACCTCCTCCTTTTTTAGAAGTCGGTTAAAAATTAAAAATGTCTGTCATTTTGTACACGCTAATCTCCGGACCTACAGGATGGATTTTAATGTAAGTTTAATTTAAGGTTAGTACATAGTTGACATCCCGGAATTCCCACGGGATCGGGATTAACGCGGAAAATTCTCCCACGCAAACGAAGTTGCGGGCAGCAGCTAGTTTAAACTAATATACAAACGAGAGTAAAGTATCAAAAAATTCATCCTCAACGTTGTCGGCTGGTAACGTACCCAAGAGACTGGCGTTCTGTGGCCAAATAAATAGCCAGCCACACGGAAAGTGTCAACCCTCGATGGCAAAAGACCATATAGAGCCAGCGCCAAACGCTATTGCTTTTTGGGTATTCCATCTTTTTCTTTCGGGGGAAAATCATTAAATGAATTCTCCCGCTTTGGTTGAAGTGGAGGAAGGATTCTACTCACTAAAAATACACCCTGTCCGGGTCTGTCCCTTGCCGTTTATGCTTAAGATGTATGAAAAGCCTTTCTCTATAACAGGCTTGGAGTCTGTATCGGTATCCATCTGATGGAAATAAGCTAATGGGTCTCAGAGCACTCCGCCTGTCTATGCGTAAAAACCGAACTTCCCAGACTTCATTGACTTCGATCTGTAGCCTGTAGCTATCCTATAGTGTACCTTACACATGCGATTGAAGAAATAGAAGCGTTTATATGGGTACACCGCGTTATCATCATCAGCTTAGCCTTTCCCAACTCTGTCGAGATTGGCTTCCAGTCTCATGCAGTCAAGTCTAGGTAGTCAATAAAGTCAGCCACGGAAAGAAACTCTGCCTAACTGACCTTCACAACCCAGTGTCTGGGTACCCAACTGATAAGTCGCGTCGTGAATCTTCGTTCGCGCAGAAAAGAAAGTATGGCCCTGAAGATTATCGAAACAACGCTTAAAACTTACAATCAGCCTTAGATCAGTATAATAAGGTTCATAATACACTGCAGCTAGTTCCATCTCACTCACATGTCACGCGTCGTGCGCTAACGGCGGCAGCTACCGACCAATAGCGGTAAAGGTCGAAAATTCATGTTCTGCGCAATGACGTATTATAATATCTTTAGTTCTGCGCAGGTACATCGGTAAGCCATATCAGTTGAGTACTACTGAAACATGCTAACCCTTGGCCAGCAGCCAGAAAATCTGATACCTACTAAGACTAGTATTAGATTTTCTGGCTTCTGATAACCCGTAACGACTGTCACAAATGTATGTAAATACAAATGATAGCTGGGACCAATGGCATAACGTGCGTTCGAGGCACAACTAATATTGACGCATCAGCAGCATTTCCCGATGATATCTTAATTACTTTTGAAGATAAGATAATAAATAAATCATCTATGTTTGTTTTTTTTTTCATCTTTGTCATACTGTTTTACAGTAAGAGTGACCCTTAATAAGTACCTACTATAACAGAATCCCACCTAGGTTACCATAATTTTAACATTTATTTTAACAATTATACAAAGGGTATGTACATACTAAGCGCATGGCTTTTTTGGATGATAACAAACTATATGGCAAGGGTTTTGTAATCCTAAGTCTACGTGTGTAGAACTTATTACAAATTCCAATACACTGATACCAGAGACCGAATTTTTCAAATTAAAGAAGAACGAAAAGAATTACCGTGTTATTGGCAAGTGAAGTGGAAAGTTATTGACCCTTGTAGTGCTGTGACACGTTTGTTATGATTGGTATTCAAGAAATATATGAAACCAATAATTTGGTATCAATTCTTTGAGTCAGTTATTTTGTGCTGAAACTGTGCATAGATACTCCATACCAGATGTTGTCTTCAGCCCTTTTGGATAGATATAGGGTTTCCGTTACACGTTGTATAGCTACACCACCTAACCTATAAATCAATGTCATTATTGTTTTTATTTAAAAACGAAAACCGCAAGTTTTACAGGTTTCAGCACAAATGTTTAGTTATCAGTAATAAATATACAATTAGACGCTGCATATTGCATGCTTGTAAATGACTTTTATTGAGTGGGGCAAAAGTCTATAGAGTATCTGGTATTATCCTTTTGAATGTTAAGAAGTTCACCCACTGACCGACCTCGGCGAGCGTTGCTTAACCTTGAAAATATTATTCTGCTGTTATTATTCAGCAACGAGCTCCTACTCCTCGTGTATACATAGTAACTACCTATACACCAGTGACGAAGGGTGAACTTTCATAAAAGGGAAGCCGGACCAAAAAATGCTTACCTTGCTCAAGTGTGATGCGTGAATTCCAGTAACTGTGGTCCTGTGGCTGACTTCGAAATCTTGTAACTTCGTAAATAATTATTTGTTTAATTGAAAATAATAGATTACTATTTATATATTCATGTATAAAATAATAGACTAATATTTGCTATATTTCAAAAGGAAGCCGGTAGGAATCGAGTTGTATGGAGCCTTCGCCACTGCTATACACCGTATTTATATTAATTTTAGTAAATTTCTTTGCTTACAGCAAGCTGCAGCAGAAACTGAAGAGATGATGAAAGAGAAGACGGAAGAAGTCGCAGAAGAGAAGAAGCCGGAGGAGACTGAGAAGTGAAATGTTCTATTTTAATTTATTGATTACAACGTAGTTAAGGGTATAATTTATTTCGTCGTTTTATTTTTGTTTATTTGGCTCTTGAACAATGAGTACCTGCCTACACTTTTTCTTCTAATATTATGAACGCGAAAGTTAATGATGATGGATGGATGTATCGATCTTTGTTACTTGTTCAAGCAAAAACTACTGAACGTGGATCTGAATGAAACTTGGTATGTACACATAACTGAAATAACGCACAGGGTACTTTTTATCTCGGATTTCTCACGGGAATTCTACCCATACATATATATTTTTTTCAATCTGAAGTCTGAATCTAACACATGAGGCTTCTGAGTCCGTGAACCTGACAAAGTTTTTGTTTTTTTTCAAATCTCGCACTTATGAGTTACATACAATTGCCACACACGTGTGGGCAATGGAATTGTACCAAGAAAAGTAAGTAACTGGGCTTGACGGGCCAATGTCTAATTTTCAGTTACCAAGTCAACGTGCTATACCTAATATAAATCACTTCAGGAATTGAGAACTCAAAATAAGAGTAAAACAATTAACCAAGTGCGAGTCAGACTCGCCGATGAAGGGTTCCATAGTTACTACGCAAAATAACTTTGTTTTTCATAGTGTTTGTATGAAAAACAAAGTTATATTTGCGTTTGCTATATCTCAGAAACAACTGACTCTGTCTTATTCAAACTATTTTTCGTTTTAAGTTTTTGAAGTGAAAACTTCTTTAGCATCGTTGTGATTTGAAAGTTTATGAAACGAAAAAGCGACAGTAAAAAGAGACAGACACATAAATTCATAAGATTTAACGTGGGAGGAAATGAGATAGGAAGCATTATACAGTGTTTCTTATGTCGTGGAAATTTTATATGGGCAAACGTATACCTTTGAAATTTCGTAAATTTTTGAAGGTTTCACTTCTACCACGTGTGAATTGCACACATGTTTTTTTTTTATGAAGATCTACTTACAACATATCTTTATTTTAAATTTTTCACTGCGTTATTATAAAAGTTAGAGTCTAGGGGACACATTTTACCGCTTTGGAAGTGTATATCTTTTAAACGATTGACTTAAAGAAAAATTGGTTTTAGAAACCTCGATGTCATTTTTTATAGTCCTGTGTATAGATAACTCACACGTATAGGTTTGATGAAAAAATATATGTTTAGTTTCAGTTTTATGTAGGTATCGGGTAGCTCCCCTTAATTTAATATATTCTTTAATTTTTAATAAAAATCGGAAAGCGGTTCACAGAATACATCTACCTACCAAGTTTCACATAATTATGCAGTCCTAATAGTTTCGGAATAAAATGGCTGTTACATACGGAAGGACAGACAGACAAACAAACAGACATGACGAATCTATAATGGCTCCGTTTTTGCCATTCGGCTACGGAACCCTAAGACGGCAATGGATGTCAAGCACCCTTTTAACATGGTAGACTTCAGAAGTTTATTTATGTGTGCTAATAGTAGGTAGTTAGATAATAATATTCTTTGGTCGCATCGCCTGGAAAGTTGGACGTACATTTATAATACCTACCTACATAATATGTAATTGGAGATTCTATAGCCAGATTCAAAATTAATTATCTGTGGATTGGCGCGCAATTCGAAATTCAAATAAATCTTATTGGAAAGCTGTGTTAACTATATTTCTAATACAGTCATTTGTTTTAAGAGATTTTTTTGTTTTTATGACGCTATGGATAAACTGAAAATTCTTACTATTTTCGAATATGAGTTCCTACGTGGAAATACCGCTACGTTATTTGTTCAATCGTTTTAAATCTGGAAACTTTGAGTTGAAGAACGAACCTCGTGGTTGGCCGGTACATAACCATTGTCAACAACGATGAATTCAAGGTGATAGTAAAAGCTGATCCAACTCAATCTACGACTGAGCTTGCTGCGGGCCTTCGAGTTAGTGTCAAAACAACATTAAAGCACTTTCGTCAAATAGGAAAAATACAAAAACCAGATAAGTGGGTGCCACGTGAACTAAGCGACCAACACGGACATCACGGATGAACTGAAGTAATTGCGGGTGGAAGTTTATAAGCAGACAAATTGGTCTACCCTCTTTCTCGTTCGTTTTCTGTTAGCGACACCGCTACCACTGTCAATGTATCATCACTAAACACTCGATTCTGTTCCCGACACACAAAACTCACAAGTGTCGACTCGCGAACTTTCTTCGGAACTTTTTCGGTTTTCAACCGACGACAAAAAGAGGAGGTTATCAATTCGACGCGTATATATATATATATTTTTTTTTTAATGTATGATCATCGATTACTCGAAGACGGCTGAACCGATTTGGAAAATTCTTTTTTTGATTGAAAGGGTATACTTCGATATTGGTCCCATTTTCATAAACGTCAGGATCTGATGATGGGATCCTGGAGAAATCGAGGGAACTCTTCAAATATTATAGGCACACCTATGTCGTTTTGGGTATTTATTATAGTAACTTGTGCAGTTGCTCTCAAAAAGTACCATTTGAGGAAGCGGAACTGATGATGAAGACCACAGATGGCCGCCGAAACTACTCAATAATAAGTATTGAGTGGATTGCAATTCGATTACTTGAATATGGATGTTACGCACTTTATGCTCGTCACAATGCATATGGTGATGTAGAGCTGATGGTGAAGTACCAGGAGAACTCCTCAACAATTAACGGCCCAGCATTGGGAAAAGCAATATTTTGTAAAAGGTTATAAGTAGTTGATAATTAGGCTCTTGTAACTAGGTAAATTAAAAATAGAGCAACTAAAAAGAGTGAAATTAAAACTTTTTACCAAAAAATTAAACCGACTCCCAAAAAACACTGCAAAGTGAAAAATAACTTTAATTTCGGAAGTCGGTGCCAAAAACGAAAATACAAAACTAAAGACACCGACTACCGAAATTAAAGTTATTTTTCACTTTGCAGTGTTTTTTGGGAGTCGGTTTAATTTTTTGGTAAAAAGTTTTTTACACATATGAACCACTGGATTCCAGGCAACAGTGCCGAAATATCGGAAACTCAAATTTCATCTCAGAGGGTGGACCCGGGTACATCACCTAATCAGCGCGTTCAAAAAAAAATACTCATAGGAAGATGATGATGACTGTCTGGTGGGCCAGTACTGAACTGGTACATCACAGCTTCTTACCGAATGGCACAATAGTGATGGCAGATGTATATTGCCAAGAATTGCAAAAAAATGTTGGAGATAATGATAATGATTTATTCGCCAAAAAGTACATATTACATGTGACACATTATTACATAAGAATTCAAGGAGACATTCTGAATAGATATGATTAAAGACCCCCATGCTAGGAAAACCTGTGTTACAGGGGTCATCCATCCGTCCATCATAAGATTCATAAGCGACACAAAAAAAATAAAAAGAAGAGTATACAGTGCCCTTTAAAATCACAATAAAGAAGAATACATTAAACTAAACTAACAATGTTATAATACAAAAACAAAATGGTAATAATTCAATTGTAAAGAAGGAGATCGGGAGATAGATTTTTTATTGGGTGTGTTCTTTATAATAAACATACACGAACACATATACACTACATAAACACGCATAAACATGCGTGTTTATGTAGTGTATATGTGTTCGTGTGTGTGTTTGTGTATGTGTATGTGTGATTTATGTGGGTAAGCCTGACTGCCTATGTATTGAGTAACCGTTCCGTGTCGTCATAGTTAAGGGTGAGCAGATATCCTTTCACCTTGGACTTACATTGAAACATGCTCAAATTGTGTATCTTGAGAGTGATGTGGAGTTTATTATAAATTAGGGCACCTAAGTAGCAGTTATGCGGCACGTGCAAAGGTAGTGTTTGTGTAAATTCGGGGGCAAACTGGCTTAGGTCTTCTTCGGATCGTAGGGCTTTGGTTTTTATTAGGTGGAGTAGTTTTGTGTATTCGCAAGACAGTTCGTATGATATACAGCTGCCGAACAGTGTGCGCTTTAAAATCGGAGTATAATCTTTGAGTCGGATATCGGAACGGCTTGCCTAGGAGGACTTTTATAACTGCTCGTTGGGCTCTTTCGGCTTGTATAATAATTGTTTTGGCTGCACCGCCCCACGCCACGATACAGTAGCCTAGTATGGACTCACATAAACCGATGTACACCATTTTTAGTATTTTTGTGTGGGCAGAGGTCCTTAGTTTTTTAAATACGTAAAGTAGCTTTCTCGTACGTGCAGCCAAGGATTCAATATGGGTCCTCCAGTTAAGACAGGAGTCTAGGTAAAGACCGAGATACTTAACTGACGAGACTCCGGACACTATCTGACACGAGCATGTGACGTTTCTTGCGCTATCGTCGCAGACGTGAGCCTTAATTTGTAGAGAAAGATGTGAGAGGTGAGTAGAGGATTTGGGAACAAAGGCGATGAAATTTGTTTTGACGAAATTTAAAGTTAAACTACTGTTTGCCCAGTCAGACCATAACTTGACTCAAGGATATTTCGGCAGCATCTCTTGCAGATTTCCAGTCGGGTCCACTGGACAGTAAAACAGTGTCATCAGCGTATGCTATAAATTGGGTAGAGGGAAGGGCGAGTAAGCAGAGATCATTTACATAGATTTGGAAGAGGATTGGGCTGAGCAAACTCCCCTGAGGCACACCGAAATCTAAAACTTCTTCACCACTGATGTATTCGCCCACTTTAACACAACAATTTGAAAGCAGTGCCACGTATTCCAATGCGCTCCAATGGGGACAGAGACAGTGTCAAAGGCCTTAGATAGGTCCAGAAATATGCCAATGCATTTGAGTTTGTTGTCAATTTTATTTACGACAGCATCCAGAAGTGCTGATACAGCATCTTCTGTGGAGACGCCTTTTTTGAATCCGTACTGGTTTTCTGCAATAATTTTATACTTTGCTAGATATTTGAGGAGATTTTTATAAATGACTCTTTCCAGTACTTTCGAAATTGAAGGAAGTACAGAAATTTGGCGATAATTGTTAACACTGCCTCTGTCACCAGTTTTGAAGATAGGATGCACGATGGCTTTTTTAAGGAGTTTAGAAAAAATGCCAGTAGATAGAGCGAGATTGCATATGTGTGTTATGGGCGGAATTAGTTTGTGACTAGTAGACTTTAGAAGTTTGGGGGGGATTCCATCCCAGCCAGAGGCACTGTCAACACGGAGGTCTTTTATAATAGCGTCAACCTGTTCCTCGTCTGTCTCTAGTAGGCCCATTGAGTTAAGCATAGTAAATGTACTGCGAGGGCCACTTATTGCTTTATTAAGGCTTTGTGGAGAAGCACGCAATTCAACATTCAAGACACAGATCATATAAACACATACGATCTGTGATTCAAGTCAACGCGCGGACTCCCACTTCACGACAGACCATTGCAAAGCTACGAGAGTTACAGCTGTAAGCCCTCCGTCACCCATCGTACTCACCAGACATTGCCCCAACAGATTTTTATTTTTTTCAAAATTTAGACATATTTTAAGTGCGAAAAAATTAAACACCCGAGAGTCAGTACAAAAAGCTTTCACCTCTCGTCCGGCAGACTTCTACAATAAAGGGATAAACAAACTGCCATCAAAATGGCCAAATTGTATAGATAATTAGGGCCAGTACTTTGTTAGCTGTAGTTAGCTGGTTCAATGTTAATAATCTTCTTCTTAATGAGAAAAAAACCAAATTCCTAAAATTTACGTTACCTCATGTTAGACAAGTGAATACTAGTGTATCAATAAAGGGCGAAATATTGAAACCCGAAGATACCACAGTATTCTTGGGCATAACTTTGGATGCGAAGCTTCAGTGGGGCCCCCATATAGATAAATTGTCAAAAAAGCTAAGTTCTGCAGCAT
This sequence comes from Tholera decimalis, assembly GCA_943138885.2. Classification (NCBI taxonomy): domain Eukaryota; kingdom Metazoa; phylum Arthropoda; class Insecta; order Lepidoptera; family Noctuidae; genus Tholera; species Tholera decimalis. The sequence goes on from OW964576.2 coordinate 11,813,555, forward strand.
ATGCCGTTAGAAAAATACGTGGATTAACTGATATCGAAACAGCACGTTTAGTCTACTTTAGTTACTTTCACAGTGTGATGTCATACGGCATTTTACTTTGGGGAAATGCCGCCGACATTCACACAATATTTGTATTACAAAAAAGGGCCATTCGTGCAATTTATAAATTAAGTCCTAAGCACTCCTTAAGAGACAAATTTAAGGAGATTAATATTATGACTGTGCCATCTCAGTATATTTATGACAACCTCTTGTATGCACACAAAAATATTAATCTGTTTAAAAAATACAGTGATATTCATAGTGTAAATACAAGGAACAAAGACACATATGTCATTCCTAAAACAAGGTTAAAAAAAATAGGTTGTTCGTTTAGATGCCAATGTATACGTTTTTATAATAAAATTCCTAGCCGTATTCAAAAACTAAGTATTAATAAATTCAAATTATTGATAAAACGTAGGTAAGCTATGTCAGAAAGCTTTTTACAGTGTTAAAGTTAAAGATTATATTGAGGACAAGAAGGCTTGGGAATGAGATGCTCCAGTGATATACGTGCGCCTTTTTTATTTCTTTTTAAAATTATGATTGATGATTTATTTTTGATTAATTAAAATTTTGCTTTCTCAAGTATTGTATATACCTATTAATTTTTGTTTTTGTTTGTTGTTTTTTTTATATATATAATTATTTCATTATTGTAAATGTGAGGACGATGTAGGTTATTCTTTCTTCATTGTTTTTGCTTTCACTATAATTTATTTAATGATGTCAAGCAGTTTGAGTACTTGTGTGGCCTACCCAAAGGTCTTTACTTTGGTATTGTTCGTCAAATTGTTGAGCTCCTTAAGTTCTAAGTTGAGCTACACGATAACTGACAAATGCTTGCACTGTCTGGACTGGACAGGGTCCGCTCAAATTTGCGTGGTTGTTTCCTCAAAAGAATACCACAGACATGAACCTACATGCTTCTCATATACAAATACAAATTGTCTGGACTTTAAAAGAGACTTTGACCTCTGAGTTTGTTTCGGTGTTTTGTTCTCAGAGTAGTCAGTTAGGAAATACCGGCCTCATCTAGCTAAACTAAACACGCAAAAAAACATGACGTGTAAAAGTGTTATTTATAACCAATTTACAGAATAAATATTTCATTTCATTTCATTTCATTGATAGGCTGAAATAAATGAAATATCAAAATTTTCATGTTTTAATATTTTCGAACAAATCTCCATTTTCATAGGTAAAGACCTAATACTAATCTAATGTAAGACTAATCTTTATTTTTATTAGCTACTAGTACTCACGCGGGGCTTCGCTCCCGTGGATTCTATCACGGTAAGAACATAACTCTCCTTTTTTGCAGTCGGGTAAAAAGTAGCCTATAACCTTCCTCAAGCTTTAGGCTACTTCCATACCAAATTGCATCCAAATCCACCCAGTACTTTCGAAGATTAGCGCGTTCAAGCAAACAAACAAACAAACAAACAAACTTTTCCGCTTTATAATATTAGTATAGATGAGCTGGGTTCACTCAGGGACTGCACACATTTTAATACTATGAACCATACGTGCCAAAGCTTTGGTTAATACAAAGTTGGTATTAAGCACAACAGGATGTGCGATACGCCGCTGGTACATGGTGAATTAGAGGTGGGATATACTAGGTAGAATGCGTACTGAGTCTTAGAAGTACGCGTCCGCACAAATACTTATTCCAAAAACTAGGTCCACGAGTATTTAGGCGTATCGAGTATTTAGGCGTCTCGAGTATTTAGGCGTATCGAGTTTATTGAAGTTTTGACGTCTTAAGGAGTTTCGACGTCTTAAAGCGTATCGATGTCTTCGTACGTTTATGTAGGTACTATCGAGACGATCAAGTATTGGAGTATTTTCGGTTTATGGATTATTAGACTACGCAGCTATTCATATATATTTTCTACATTTTAGAACATATAAAATTTAATTTTATTGAAAACTTCCCTTCATACTTTACAGGCTTAGGACTGTCAGCTTATTTTATAATAAATTATAGAAACTTATATAAGAAAAAGCTGGTGCATTTAAAAGAATTCAATTCGTTTTATCTACAAAATCAATTTTCAATTATATAAGTTCATATTTACTATTAATAAAATACGCATGCACATTTTCTGATAAGATTGTTTTGGTAAGTACATCAAACACAAACATAAACAAATAATAATGCACGCTGCTTAACAAAGTAATAAGGATTTTTGTTTTATTTATTTGGGAAAACAAACAGTAAATCATACAATTCAATAAATGAGATAAATGCACAACCAACAACATTTTCCACATAGGTAAATTTTTAACTTTAAATATATAAAAAATTGACATTCAAATTATATAACAATTAAATTCATATCAAATACTAAAATAGAATGAAATCGATAAACCATACCTGATCAAATCCAAATTAAACTAAAATCAAATTCAAATCTAATAAATAAACTAAAAATCAATTGAATTAATACTTAAAACTTAGATAAAACATATTGTACATAAATAAAATATTACGTGACTACGCGAGTGAGTATGGTATGTAGTCCGTCAACTGTCAAGTATCTACGAGTACGTACGCACCAGACTCGGTGAGACTCGGAGACGCCATACGCCTAAATACTCGAGACGCGTTTATGTGGTGCACACGGAATAAGTCTTTGCGCGTCCAGTCACATACCTGTTCCAAAAACCTGTTGCAGTATATACGTTTCATCTCTATGGTGAATATCCTACACATACGCATAAATAATTTTGGAAATACTTTCATTGTACGTAAGAATAGCTAACTAAGGAGTGGATCTCTCTGCCGGAGTCTGTATTTCCTGGTAGCTTACTTCTAAGAGCAAGTGTGATCACTCGTCAACTACATCTTCTCTATGCATCATGTGAAATTGTGGTCAAACGTGAGTCTATAGTATAATTTAAAAATAAATTGTGAATGGCCTCGTTCTTTGACTCCAGCCAGGGCTTTACACTTACAAACTAAGAGACTACAGCGACACCCTAAGCCGAGGTCCATATCTCACAAAGGGTGCTTTGGGGAGTGGACCTCGGCTTAAGACGTTACTGGGGCAGGGTAGTTTTTCTTTTTTATTAAGATTGTTAGCAATGTGGGTAGAAGTCACATTACTAGCAATCAGGCGCGGTCGCAGCCTGCAATTTTGGGGGGAGGGGGTCACTTATTATGAAATAAGTCGACTAAATTTTACTTTATTGCACAATACACTATTTTATTGAGACTTATTTTATTACACTATTTACAGAGTGTCAGGCTTCTATTGACTAAAAACCCACCCTGTTCCTTCAGTTGCCCTTGTGGTCCGGGGCCGCGGTGTCTCTTTAGAACATTAACCAAGGGTACAATGCGGCCGTTCTAACTTGGCGAGTGTGAAGTTAGGCTCTGCGAACTTTAACGCTTGTGCACTCGTACAAAAATAAAGGTTTTAAAAAAATAAATGCAATTAGCAGTTGTTATTCCTGTTAACAACTGTTATTGGTATTTATTTTTTTAAAACCTTTATTTTTGTACGAGTGCACAAGCGCTAAAGTTCGCAGAGCCTAACTTCACACTCGCCAAGTTAGAACGGCCGTACTGTAACCAAGGGCTGCCATCCGTCCGGTTTTCCCCGGAATTGTTCTAGTTTAGAGAGCGTCCGGGGGGATTTTCCCTATAAGCGTTCATGTCTTACGGGTGCTAAAAAGCACGATGATTTTATCACATTGTTTTTATAATGTTGATTAAATATAAAGAAAGACACTAAAAATATAGAGCTCTATAATGTTATACAAAAAAATAAAACCATAAGTAAACATCGTTTGTTTTGTTTTCAACTTCGAAAATAATTTATTCTAGGGTGTCTGGGGAAAAACTACGATTTTAGTTGGGGGGTTGGTTTTTGAAGTCTTTGTCTGGGGCCGGCAATTTAGGTGATAGCAGACCTATCCTTACCGGACGGTGGGCTACCTCGCCGCAAGCCAACGCCAACGGCGGCCGGACATCGGCTTGCCAACGCCCGAGGCGTCTCCAGCAGCGGCTGGGGCTTGAGGAAGCGAGTTGTCTTTCCCTCACGCATTCAGCCTCCTCCTTCGCTAGTATGGCTGCGTCGTAGAAGGAAGCGACTGCATCCCATTCCCGCACCATGGTCTGAACCAGGAACGAAAGATCGCCTCCGCAAGGACACGGTGGTGCTCCGCCCAAGCGAGGCTCACTCCTACCGTATGCTCCAACGTGTCGTCAGCTCATCGGCGGCTCCAGCCACTCCTCAAAGAGGATTTATCACCGATTGCGATTGCGGCATGCCTAGTCCTTTGTTGTAATAGTCTCTCTTTCCATGCCACCGTGAGATCGCGCTTGGTCGCTGTGCTGCGATTTGCCGCGCCAAGCACGCCAATTGTGCAAGCGCGCGAGTCCACCTCCAGATCCCACGCCCAGGAAACTCGCCACCTCACCGGGCGGTATAGGTCATTCGGATGGCCATGGCCATGACCCTCTGGGACGCGACCAGCTTGCGGGTTGGTCGCTGCTGTAAATTCAGTGCCCACACAGAGGTCCCATAGACCGCATAATCCCCACGTAGAGCGTTTGGCCGTCCTAGCCGGTGCAGCCTCCGCCTCGTCCAGCCTTAGAGCCAAACGTCAGAAGTGCTTTACGAACTTTCACCGGCTGTCGAGGACGAAATTAAGCACACCATAAAATGTATCACGCTCCGCTAAAATAGTACTTATTTTTTATTTTATTTTGTAGATTTTTCAATTTACGACTTATGGGGGGTCAAGTCCCCTGTGACTTCCCCTGCTAACCCCTCCAACTAAGCTAAATATGCATGCCTCTGGAGTGGGTTCAGGGCAATGGTGTAATGGGTGGGGTTAGAACCCGCGACCTTTCGATCACGATTCCGACACTTTTAAATCCATTAGGCTAGATTTTAGTTTTTTTTTTACTGAGATTCATATTGAGATACGGACTGACTGGATGACTATGTCAACTAGTTGAACAAACCACTACTAGATGGCGTCCGAGTCAGATCAGAGCTTATGCTACTAGAACAAATTATACTGCCAAGATGCTGGCTTACATTTTCTACTGGGTGTCAGATACTAATTAAAACCCACCTTTTGTAGAGTTTTGGGGCCGCGGTACGGAAATGTTCTTACAAGATACCGCCTCTGGGCTACAAAACTATATTCGATGAACCACAATGAAACTTCATATTTACCTTTTGAAGTGCCAAACCAGGAGTGTAAATCGATAAGTCTGTTTAACAATATCACTCTGCACTCCAAATTATGTATATGGTTCATTAGATAGGTACATTATAAACGTGAAAAAAATTTCACAATAAAAATAAAATAATATTATATAAAAATATATTCGTTTTATTAACATTAAACATAAAATGGAAGGTTACAGGGAAGTTATTAATTCAAACTACTTGTCTTAGTTATTATAAAAAAGTATAATTACTCCATAATAACACGTAGCAATATGCTTATATGAGTTATAAACTACGAGTTGTCTGTCATGATTTCTTCATCCTCATCTTCAGGTTCTGCTAAGTCCGGATGACAGACTCTGATATGGAGATTAAGATTAATTCTTACGATGAAACTTTTACCGCAAGTAGTACATTTATGTGGTCTTTTCACATCATCGTCCATGGTAGGAGGATGGGCCCTCATGAGATGTGTTCTGAGTAATGACGAATGCATAGTTCGGTCACACTGGGTACATTTCACATGGCAGTCAATAGGCTGCCCTTCATGCGTCTGTCGGTGTTTCTCCATCGTTATTTTTGACACAAACAGCTTATTACAACAGTCACACTTGAAATTTTTCACTTTTGTATGCTTTTTCATATGGATTTTCAAGCAGTTTTTAGTAGGAAACATCTCGTCGCATTTGGAACATTTAAACTTCTTAATATCATTATGTAGCTGCATGTGAAGCTTTAAATAAGCTTGACCTGTGAAACTTTTACTGCAAATCTCACAGTTTATTGTAGATGTGGAAGAATGAGTTTGCATATGACTTTTCAGAAATTGAGCAGCAACAAAACTACGGTCACAGACCTCACATAAATACTTCTTGGAGGCTGCACCTTCATGCTTGCTCCTATGTATATCCAAGTGGTACTGAGAATTAACTTTTACGTCACATTGATCACATTTAAATTTGCGCCTTTTCTTTGGACCTTCTTTATGATGTACTGGAGGCTCAGGCTCCATAATCGGCGTATCCTTGTCGTTACCATGGAACTTTTTATGCAACATCAAATACTCCATAGCTTCGAACGTCAGATCACAGACATCGCATCGGTACCTCGGATCATTTTGCTGTTGTTTCATTTCGTACGTTACGTTTTCACCACCATTGTAAGCTTCGGCCATTTTCTCGCGTTTAACTGACGAACGGTTATCTTGTTTGTCGCTGGACGCCGGTTCCATCATACTCTTCATCCAGTGGTCTTGAATGCCAACACCGGACTTCGTCTCCATTTGGTGTACCGACGCTTCGCTGTTGTTAGCGCATATTAACAAGTATGCGATATTGATTCATAAATCGCGATGCACTACTCACAAATTCGAGTAAATACACAATTCTAGCGTGCTAAATGCTAATCGCGCTTTGTTTACACGTTACTTTTGAGGATTTCACGTTAAAATATCAGCGGTAACACAAAAGGGAGCCTTGTTACAGTACAATAAATTCCAAAAGAGAAGCGATGCGCGTTGCTTTTTTTCGGGCGGTTCATTGACAGCGGGAACATTTTTATTTTTGACAAGTTTATTATTGCCATTGTAAAATAATACCCGCAAAATAATAAATGCCTAATAAATTAGACTGAACTTACGTTTTAATTATACAACCAGCTCTAGAAATTAATTGCTTTATTTATTCACTGCTTCTTATAGATGTGATCAACTAGGTAATTAATTATTAATCAGTGTCACTCATGTAAAATGCCAAAAAAAAACGAAATCAAATCTGACAGTTCGAAAATGGCGTCTGCGGTGAAGTGCGGTGTTTATTTTTATTTATATCCTTGAAAACTAAAGTTTTATCATGAAAATAATGACAATTTCGTGTAGTGCTAGCAATGAGTAACGTGTCCGTCGATATGGCTTCTGGTCCAGAGGCTCCAGCTACAACTTATGTTGATAGTTCTTCGGACGATGAGTGTTTGTCGGCGGTGAAACGAAAAGCCGAAATAGCTGAAGAAAACTCTAAAAGCTGCAAATATGAGGAGGATAGTGATGATGAACCTATCATGGCCGGGGTGCTGGTTACCGTGGAGGTCGAGGAAATGGACGAAGAGTGCCCCTTAGAGTTTAATAAAGTAAGTAAGATAGACCTAAAGTTACACTAATTTCGTTGATTCTAGTTAGTTTCAGTCGTGTTAAATAGTGTAAATACTCGAGACTGGAACTCAAAACCACTCCCAACAGTTATTCATTTATTTTGTACAGTACAAACAATGCTATTTATGTTTAAACTCACTCTACAGACATACTAGTAGGTACAAATATTAACACAATATATTTACTGTAAATCAAAAAACGAATTTATCAACATGTTTCATGCATGAATTTACCATGGTCCTTAACACATAGTAGCTGTTACTTATGTATGAAGTTTGATTGCACAGAACATTTCCATAATTTCTATCAAAAAGGTTTTACCAGAAATATTTACTTATTTATTTTGTAGATATACCTACTTATTGATAACATCATTCTCCCCTTATCTCTTTATGTAGGCACCGAAAATAGGTTTATATATTATTATAGAACCTGCCTATTTAATTCTAAAAAAATATTTAAATGGTAGGAATATTATGCCTTATAACAGTAATTAACCCATTAGTGCATAACATCCCATATATCGGACTTCAATAAAATATTTTTTTTTAAGATTTAAAACTTTTATTTTCAATGCTTTTCAGTAGTAAACAGGTGGTTACTTGCTCGGAAGAATGGGTGTACAAAAGACACTGAGTCCTTGTTCGCTTTTCAACGCTTTCTAGCAAGAAGCTTACTTGCTACACACGAGACACCACCACATCAAGGATTCAAGATTGCCCAACCATTGTCTACAATGACATACGATGGTAGAGATCATTGGCTGGTTCCAATAAATACAGAACGGCAATGTGCAAACCAATGTGGAGGGAAAAGTAAATTTCAGTGTCAGAAATGTGACTTAGGCCTTCATCCGAAATGCCATATGGCATACCATGTAATAAATTAAATAAAATTTCTTTTTTACAATAAATTTGTCATTCAATTCATATTTTATTTCAATCTATTTTTAGCGTCACTTGTGTCCGCCATGCATAGCATCCAATTTATCGGACAGGCTGTAAAATCTAAACTTACATATAAACATAGTATTTTATGTCATATAATCATTATAGATACTCTAAATGACAATATCTTATAGTTATTATAACGAAAAAGGCGAAAATAAACTCTATGCACTAATGGGTTAATATTCATCACATTATAAATAAATAAAAAACGATTTTAACAAATGTCAACTCTGTGTACATAGGAACTAGGTTCATTTCAAAAGAAGAAGAAACAAATTTATTGTTGCACTTGATAATAAACTTTATTTATTTATTAAAACTTTATGCAACACAAAATGTACAAAGGCAGACTTAATGCCATAGGCATTCTCTACCAGTCAACATATACAATTTTAAAGCAACCATTCAGCAGCTGGAAAACAACATGTACCTAATGAATAAAATAATTTACCATTACAATTAGATTGGAAGACATATTTATTTACAATTAGATGGACCAGTGAGCTACATACCTTAGATTGATAAAAATCTAAAACTATTTATTTTTCAAAGCTGTGAATACATTTTCTTAGATTTAATAATGTACCTATGCTTAATTTCCAACCACATCATCACTTACCGTTGTAAAAAAATGTGATTAAAAATATAGCAACATTATACATTTGTGGATATGCAGAACAGAATGTAAAGTCCCACAATCCCATTAAAAAGGGGGGACATTCCAACTAGATAGGTATGTTTGTTATCGGGTGATTTTTATTTTTTTATTGTTGATAGGCTTGTGTTTCACCACCATCTCACCTGATGTTAAGCGATGATGTGGTCAAAGATGCCGCATGCACATGTGCACGCTTGCCTAGAAGTAACCAAATCACTCTTGAGTTAAAGACTCCCAGGTTATAAGTACCTATCAGAAAACACACACTAACTTTTATGTAAAAAAGTAACTGGCATCCATTATTCCATAAGAATTTTTTTTTCTATAATATCAAACTATAATCAACCCAAAACATAATCCAATGTAATATAATGTAAAACAACCTTATGAATTTTTTGTCCGTTTCAGAGTGAAAAGCCAAAAAAAGCAAAAAGAAGAAAAAAGCAGAAAGAAGTAAAGGAGAAAGTTAAAAAAGGAAGAACATTCCAATGTACTGTTTGCAACACTGAGTTTGAAAATGCTACAGACCTTAAGACACATGGACTAGAACATCAAGTTAAAACACGGTTGGTAGTTAACTATGTTTTAGAACTTAACTTTCTTTGTATGCCCGTTTAGTTTTGCTTCACTGGTTGCTATAAATAAATGTAACTCAAAATAGATAGATAGATATACTCTTTATACACCATAACATAATATTTTTCAATTTTATTTTGATACTCATGTTTTCTTTTTTATTTCTGTTTTTTTATTAATATTGTGGTTTTTTTTTATTTTTATAATAATTATTTTTGTTTTGTGAGTGTTGTAAACTTATCACGTCATAAAATGTAATCTGTGGATAATGCAGTGGGGTTACACATATGTTATTGTTTGCTTAATGATACCAGAGACTAAAGTGCTTTGTGTAACTGTTTGTTTTCCCGAAATAAATAAATACTTAAATAAATAACAGAATTAAATAAGGACTTAACAACTACAATGGGTGGTGTTATCACTAAAAATTTTATGTAGTGGGGAAATCTCATCAATCATGCATTTTCTTTTTTTACCTGATCTAATTGATTTTGTAACCTTCATCTAAGATAAAGTACTTAGTCTAATAACTAAGGTTTCTGAAATTATAAGAAACTTTTGATAATGTAATAAATTTGGCAATAATTGAAGAAAAGGGCAGTTTCGTGGTTTTTGGTTTTGGGTGGTTTTCAGTGGTAACGGGCCCGACTTGCGAGTTACACGTCGTGGGTTCGAACCCACGGCAACGTTCGAACCCACGGCAATGTTCGAACTCATTACTTTGTATCATTTTTTCATCACCCACTGCTCTCAGAACGGTGAAGCAAAACATCATGAGGAAATGACCAAAAACGAAAGGACCAATAGTTCGAAAACATGCAACATCCACCAAACCACACTGGGCGCGCGTGGTGGATACGTGGCCCATACCCCCTTATAGAGAGGAGGTGTCTCAGCAGGGGGAACATAATAGGCTGAATTATTGGGTTTTGGGCTAGATATGTCTCCCGCATACAGCATAGCCAGATGTACGAGAAATCTCGTACCTTTACGAGATTTAGCAGTCTCTGTACGAGAAACGAGAAGATAAAAATGTCGTACACTCTTTTACTAGATTTTAACAATGTTGTTAATACAAACCAAAAACATTTAAAGAAAAGAATGTATGTCCATGCTACAAACTCGACTAAGCACATCACTAGATTCATTACCTCATCACTAAATGTATATTTAGTCGTTGATCGGGGAAACCCCACTAGATGTATTACACTACACATATGTACTAGTAGCAAACCTACAAAATGTATTACTTAAGTAAATAATTTGTTTTATTTTTTGTAGTTTTTGGTAAAATATTAAAAAAAAAATATGAATCACCTAGAGTAAAGTTTTTTCATTTGGCGGTCCTAAACTTAAGGAATATTCCTACGCCAGGCTAGCTAGTTATAGTACATAGTGTACCTAAAGTAAGGTCTGAGATTTTTAAAATGTATAGGTACTTTTACGAGATTTTGTATTGAAAGTACCTACGAGATATTTGACAGCCCTAGTACGAGATAAAAAATTCGGCATCTGGCAACCCTGTCCATATATCTAACGAACGAAACATGGGCAAGAAGAATCAATAAATGTGTATGGAAATATGTCAGACGGCAGGTCTAAGCGAAGATTAGACAGTTTTACGTTTTTATCTAACGAAAACATTGGTCTGAAATATTAACACGTTCACTGTTCAGCCGCAATGTCGAAATTATGTCTCACGTCCAATTTAGTTTTTCGTTCCTATTTACTGAGATAATTGCCTTTATACCACTTCAGTTCCATAAGGGCAATAAAAGTAGGGAATTTTACCCCCAATTTGCAGAGTGACCCAAATGTATGTCACGGACGTAGAAGCAGATAATTCAGTGACCCACATGTGTGGCACGGACGTCTTATTCCAACCCAAAATTACCCACACGTGGATCATGGGTAGTGAACGTGTTAAGACAGAGTAGTGTAGACTTTGCCTAGCTTAGCTTATACTTATGTATTTTCTTTTATAAGAACGCGACTTCTGAGCACGACGTCTTGGTTTCGAGGGTTTTTCTGTAAGGAAATTCTTTGTAGTAGCCTGGAGTTGGAAGTTGGTGGTGTGATACCCTCGTGTCTCGGAAAGTTTTGGTCCCGGCTGTCACAGGCCCGTTGGTATAGTGGTCAGTGGTCCTGACTGCTATGCGCAAGGTCGTGGGTTCGATTCCCACCTAGGACAAATGTTTGTGTGATGAGCACGGTCATTTGTTCTTTGTCTGGGTGTAATTTATCTATAATATGTATGTATTTAGAAATATATATGTATGTTTATCAGCTGTCTAGTACCCATACCACAAGCTCTGCTTAGTTTGGGACTAGATGGCGTTGTGTGAAAAAAGTTGTGGAATATTATTATTTGGACATCTTTGACAGGCGTTACTGGTAGTCAGAAGCCAATAAATCTGACACTGCTACTACTACTGCTGCTACTGGTTGTGGAAGTTAGATACGCAGTCGCTCTGTGTAAGTGACTAATACTCAGCTGCATCCGGGAAAAGCCTAAGGAGATGATTCAATATCAAGTTTTGCTTTACATTTCAAACACCAAACCGAATTGTTACTTAAATTGCATCCCATCAATTTCCAGACATAAATGCGAGATATGCGGGCGTTACTTCAAGAAGGCGTTTAGTTTGCGCATGCATGCCAAGGTACACATGGAGAAGGCGGCTCCAACATGCCCGCTGTGTGGTCTCAAGTTTAATAATAAGAATTATTTGGTAAGCACATCAATTATTAACCTTTTTTATAAGCCTGCTCGGTCCCACTTTTGGGCAGAGGCCTCCCTCCACTCCTTCCATTTTACACAGATAAAGCACTGCTCAAAAAACGAAAAAAAGAAAAAAGAATTTTCCTTTTTTTTTATCCATTGTGGCGTCACAGTGTTGCAGTAATTTCCCTCGGTGTTTCCTGCGGTAACCCTCCACGTTAGTACAGATGATCAGCTTTTCCAAGTATTCATCTTGGCGGCGGATAATGTGACCAAATAACAGAGTTCTGCGTCGGCATACTGTGGACAAGTGATCTTTGATGGCGAGCTCTTTTAGGCTGAGATTCAGAGACAAGAACATAAGACGGGCGAAGACCGCTCTAAGCCAAGTCGTGGCTAAGCGCATCTTAGAAATTCGTATTCAGAGACACAGTCCCTGTCAAACTTACGTCGGTCTTAGCAAGGTCTTAGCTAAGCTTACACTCTCTTTATGGCCATTTTTAAAAGCAAAATGTTCATCGGTGAGTTACGGTTTTTATGAAACTGTGTAGCCAGACGTAAATAAAAATTAAAGCAGGATCGCAATAAATACAAAATGCTGTTGGAGTGAGTGAAACAACATATTTGAGACACAAACCTATTTATTTATGTTACAACCTCTTTGTAAGCCGCGGGAGTTATGAAAGTTTGACAAGTGAGCGAAGATACGGTATCATGGCTGCTAGAAAGGCTCCCTTTTCATCTTACGAAAAAGAATTTCTAAATTTCTTTTCTTTTTATCTAATACGTAATTTTACAATCTAAAAGAGAAAAGAATACCACGCGCTCGAATAAATGTCAACTTTTTCATTGTCGAAATTAGTTACACCTTAGCCCACTTGGTGGCGCTAGTTCCGTCTTAAGTAGTCGATATTGACTACTTGGCTTATCTTAGTTCACGCTAAGTTTAAGACGTGTTCCGAACGTCTCTGAATACAAATTTAAGGGTAAGTCGTTGATTTTGACAGATGGAAGTGTAAGTTCAAGCTTAGACTCGTCTCTGAATCTCAGCCTTAGTGCTTGTAGATTTGTGCGGAGCGCAGTCCATGTCACGCCCAAAACCTTAGATATTCCTCGATTGGTCCAGATACTTTGCAATCGAGTCATAGCATATTTTCAACCGACGACAAAAAGAGGAGGTTATCAATTCGACGCGTATATTATTTTTTTTTTTTTTAATGTATGTTCATCGATTACTCGAAGACGGCTGAACCGATTTGGAAAATTCTTTTTTTGATCGAAAGGGTATACTTCGAAATTGGTCCCATTTTTATAAAAGTCAGGATCTGATGATGGGATCCTGGAGAAATCGAGGGAACTCTTCAAATATTATAGGCACACCTATGACGTTTTGGGTATTTATTATAGTAACTTGTGCAGTTGCTCTCAAAAAGTACCATTTGAGGAAGTGGAACTGATGATGAAGACCACAGATGGCCGCCGAAACTACTCAATAATATGTATTGAGTGGATTGCGATTCGATTACTTGAATATGGATGTTAAGCACTTTATGCTCGTCACAATGCATATGGTGATATAGAGCTGATGGTGAAGTACCAAGAGAACTCCTCAACAATTAACGGCCCAGCATTGGGAAAAGCAATATTTTGTAAAAGGTTATAAGTAGTTGACATTTAGGCTCTTGTAACTAGGTAAATTAAAAATAGACCAACTAAAAAGAGTGAAATAAAAACTTTTTACCAAAAAATTAAACCGACTCCCAAAAAACACTGCAAAGTGAAAAATAACTTTAATTTCGGAAGTCGGTGCCAAAAACGAAAATACAAAACTAAAAACACCGACTACCGAAATTAAAGTTATTTTTCACTTTGCAGTGTTTTTTGGGAGTCGGTTTAATTTTTTGGTAAAAAGTTTTTGACACGCCAATTCTCCGTCGAATACCGTCGAAGCAGTCCCCATCATCTTTAATGTAGGCTCCCAGATACAATATTCCCGTAACTTTTTCTATAACGGGGAAGACGACCTGATCCGAGAGCGAGCCAGCATGGTCGACAATCCTGAGCCTCGTTTTGCTCCTGTTAACGGACAATTCCACCAGTTCGCTTACAATCTCGAGCGTTTGCAGCATTCCTCTCATTGATACCATGTTCGGCGCGAATAACACTGTATCATCGGCGTACCTTTGGTTCGAAATCTTCATACCACCAATAGTAAAACCGCTGTCCCTTTGTGCCGAGCACTTGCGCATTACATATCGACCCCCCAACCAAGAACTCGGTAATGTGCTATTATGGGCTTTATGCTGTTATGTCAAATTTGGCATCTATAGACCGGAAAACACTTTAGCAATTTTTTTTAGATTTTTCCTAATGATATTTATAAAGTTATTATGACACACATGATATTTTATGTATGTATAGAATTAGGTTAGGTAAAACTAGATTTTGAATAAAAGGAATTTCATATTAATGACACAGTGAACATTCTCCAAAAAATTGCTTCCATTTAATACATCAATGACTTTAATAATCCCACTAGTTCCCACTCCTGTAAAATTTTGATTTTTCGATTACCGAGTTATTGCTTGGGGGGATCGATATGTATTCTCCGTAAATGTTAAATAGCATTGGCAATAGCATTTTGAAAAATATAAAATTTTGATATTACCTTCCATATATATCATAGAAAATGCAATGTTTGTGAGGTCCAACCCTAATCTGTTTCCGAGCATGGCTGATGTATTTCCACGCAATAGACGTGACAACACTCAGATTTGCTTACAACAAGCTAGAACTGCTCTTATGCGCAAGAGTGTCTTTTGCATGGCTCCAATCATTTATAATAAATTGCCAAAAAGTTGGAAGCTTTTAACTGATGTGCAGTTTAAATTGAAAGTTAAAAAATTCTTAGCCGAAAGAGCTTACTACACGATTCATGATTTTTTATGTGAAAAGAATTTTAATTTATGACTATTATAACTTTTACCTATTAATTGACTACTTTAAATGACTGTAATAACTTTACTTGTTTTGACTATGTTATACAAGTCAACTGTGACTGTGATATTTTAATTATTGAATTATATAAAATTAAATTGTTTTTATTAATTATTTAAATAACTTTATTAGCTGTGTAATTTAATACGAAATTATTAATAATTATAATTTACATATACCTACTCACCTTAAATATTTGTATGCCATTGTATAAATATGGCAAACATGACGACCTGTGTAAACTATCCCTTAACAACTTGCATGCTTTTCTTTTGTGTGTATACTCATGTTTGGACAAATAAAATGATCTTATCTTATCTTGGTGAAAGTATACAGCCTTGTCGGACTCCCTTCTTAGCTTGGATTTGAACATTCGGAATCAATTCTCACGTAATAGCGATTGTTACTACACTGGTCAGCAAATAAACCGAGCCACCCGCTACCTAGTAACTCTGATTCGATTTTCTCAAAAAGTATAAAACTTACAACTATCAAAGTTATACATACAAAAAGTGCGTTTCATGGTGATTAAAATGACTACAAATTAATTCGAAAGTACCGTCAACTCACATTGTAATCAAGCAACAAACACAATGCTAACGGTTTGCTCTGTTTTCACCAGAGTTTGAAATTAGCGTTCTTTTTCTCTACAATGAGGGTAGTCGGATATTTCTTATCATTTCTTTAGTTTTTGTCCATCGTTTGCTCAGACGCGTGTGTTTTTGCTACTTTTTTCGATTAATAATGGATACAACACCTCAGGAAGCAGCTCAAGCTGTAGCATTAATTCAAGCAGGCATTGCGCAACGTGAAGTCGCTCGAAGGCTTCGAATCAGCAGATCTTCGGTGCAACGAGTTTACAGACGATACCTAGAGACTGGAGCATTCGATCGCCGTCCAGGTACGGGCAGACCTAGGGCTACATCAGCAGCAGATGATCGTTATATCCACCTTACTGTTCTGCGAAATCGCCACCTCAACGCAGTTCAAGTCCAACAAAGTCTGCGTGACGAACGCCAAGTGGTCATAAGTTCAGATACCGTCAGAAGGAGACTTGCTGAACGGAACCTGACCCCAAAAAGAGCTGCAACAGGCCCAGCATTAACGATAGCACACCGTCGAGCACGACTTGAATTTGCTCGAGAGCATAGGGATTGAACATTAGAGCAGTGGAGTAATGTACTCTTCACTGATGAGACCAGGGTGAGTCTACATAGAAGTGATCGACGTCAGAGAGTATATCGTTGCCCTGGAGAACGTTATTCTCAGTGTTGCATCGAGGAAACTGTTGCTTATGGAGGAGGATCTGTAATGGTCTGGGGCGGCATCTCGTTAACAGCACATACAGCGTTAGTTTTCATCGAACCGACGGGCCGTACACATGGACTGACTTCTCATCGCTACATTACTGAAATCCTCGCAGACCATGTGGTACCTTGGCTGTACACGTGGACTGACTTCTCATCGCTACATTACTGAAATCCTCGCAGACCATGTGGTACCTTACGCAGGATATATCGGACAGGATATGCAATTGATGCATGACAATGCACGGCCTCATGTTGCTCATGTGGTGACCCAGTATCTACGCGACGTCAGCATTCGTACGATGGACTGGCCAGCTCGAAGCCCGGACTTGAATCCGATAGAACACTTATGGGATGAGCTGAAACGTCGGGTTCGAGCCCGGCTACCTGCTCCAACAAGGCTTCCAGAGCTGCGAATCGCAATTGAAGAGGAGTGGAATACAATTCCTCAAGATTTTATCGTCAGGCTCGTAAGGTCGATGAATACAAGGATGCTGGCAGTTATCCGAGCAAGAGGAGGGAATACGGAATATTGATCAAAACCTTTTTTTTATTTTTATCTTTGTTTTTGGCTTTAATTTTTTTTTTCACTTTATCATTACTAACGATTGTCACGAGTGGAAAACGACTCTTCTTTGTAAAATCCTTAATAAACACTGAAATATTGATTAAACCCAATGAGTTTCCTTTCATTTTAATCACCATGAAACTCACTTTCTGTAGGTACAACTTTGATAATTGTTTTTTAGTTTTTGAGAAAATCAAATTAGAGTGCCTAGGTAGCGGGTGGCTCGGTTTATTTGCTGTCCAGTGTATATAGACTTTTTATTAAAAAAACCAGATGATCAGGAACTCCCATCTCCAGCAAAATGGTCCATAACTTGTCCCATCTCATGCAGTCAAATGCTTTAGCATAATGTATCTGTTTCAACTAGTCTATTCTTTGTTCTCTCCAGGCCCGACATATGTCATCACATGATCGGACAGAGGAATGCGACAAATGTAACGCCAAGTTCCACACGTCATCGCAGTTGAAGAATCACACAAAGCAAGCACATTCGAAGAAGAAACAGGAGGACACTACGAAGTTAGTTTCAAAATCTTACTTCAAACTGAAAATATTTTATTTTACATAGGCCTACACAGTACACGGGCACTTATATAAAACGTCACAAGCTAGTGCACGGTTCAAAATTCGTCGTTTCGTCAAGGAGAAGAACTGGTGATTATTATTTTGAAAAGAAAAACTGTGGAGTTTCCCATAGTTTCTCTATTAAAAATAATAATAATAATTCTTTTTTAAAATGTATCCATAATACAGGTTCAATAGACATGAGAGGACAGTATATACCAACTCCTGACTAATATTATAAATGCGAAAATTTCAGAGGATGGATGTTTGATACTTTTGCCATAATCACGGAGCATACTTGCCAAGCCGTCATCAGAAATTTTAGTGTTACAATGAATGAGTGTCGTGAACGCGAATGTAGACATCTAGACGAAATTATTTTTAAGAAATAATTTATTTTTTATGATAGTGTATTTTCGTAATGAATACTTTTTTAATTTCGTGTTAATAAATTGATTAAAAAGTTCCAAGGCAAACAAAAATTTCTCAAAAACGTTGCTCAACACTAACATTTTTTCCTGTTATGTGACCTAGACTAATTAGTGAGCAATTTCGGACTGTAAGCATGTTCCCGCAGAATACTTTCATTTACCATAGAAATATACTTTAATATTCAAATCATCCTCTTCCAGAAATTCATCCCGCCGTCGAGACCCGAACCAAAGTTCCTCAGCGGGCGACAACACCCAATCAGACCACGACCAAAGGATGTCAGAAGACGAGACCGGTAAGCCAGCCTTCTTATACAATGAGTATGATGCCTGTCTTAAACGCGAAGACTTGAGCCCCACAACGCAATGCGCCATCGTCAGTAAGATGCACAAGGGCAGATCCGTTCCAGACGTCTGTAGACTCTATCATCTGACCCCAGAAGTCGTAAACGAAATATGGGAAGACAGAGAGAAGTATGCTCTTCCCAAAAAAGCAGGAAAACGAACAACTAGGTACATGAATAGTATCTTAGATACGAGAATCGTAGAGTGGTTTCATTCCCAAAGGGCTAACGATATTCAAGTCTCGGGCAAAATGCTCCAAGATGTCGCCGAATCCTTTGCTAAAGAAAGTGGCTTTGTCGCTTTTAACGGCAGTAAAAAATGGCTGGATAGGTTTAAGAAAAGATATAATATATCATTAAGAGGTACTCCGTGTAAAAGGGACTACCATAACCAAATGGAATCTAAGTGGAAAAACCATTTCTTTAGAGAGCAATGGAGTGATGCCAGGTTAGGTATCCCAGACGAAGATATTTATACTGCAGACGAATTTGGTTTTTACTACAACCCTTCAAAAGGGAGAATAAAAAAACTGGCAGGAAAGAAGTATATACAGGGGTATGTCAAAGACAGATTATCGGTTTTCCTTTGCGCGAACATGCCTGGCACAGATAAAAAAAAATTAGTAGTCTGTGGTACGGAAGACCCGTTACTACACTCATTCAGAGACCCGGACACCTTGCCAGTAACTTACATACGGCATTCCCAAGCACATTTCACGACACAAATGTTTGAAGAGTATGTCAAATATTGGAACAGAGAGCTGCAGTTAAAAAACAGAAAAGCCATTCTTGTATTAGACAGGGCTACGATACATTCAAAACTGCAATTCTCACATTTAAAACTAGTCTTCGTACCGTGGAAAGCGTCTAACGGCTTAATACCAATGAAAAATGGTGTTTCAGCTAAATTTAGGGAAGAATTTCGTAGGTTAATATTGGAAGAGAAAGCTATGAATGTGCTTAGAGGCGTTGATAGGAACCTCACATGTTTAGAAGCTCTAAATATGCTAGAAAAAGCGTGGGATAGAACTCCCCCGGATGCGATTACCAAAAGCTTTGTCGACACAGGATACGATGTAACAGTGCCGGAGGAAATTAGAGAAGTTGATAAACCGAAAGTTTATGAAAACGATGAAGAAATAATAGCGAGTATGTTGAAAGATTACGATGTAGAATCGTATTTTACAAATTTAAGTAATTTGGACCAGTATTTGACGGTTGACGAAGAATTGGTCACTGGCCAAGGCACCAACGGGTCAGTTTTTGGCGGGAACCATAAAGTCACTGATCCTCTAAACTTTGCGGAGAAAGCGAAAGAAGATTTAATGCCTCTAGCCACAGACAAACCTGATTCGGAGGAGAAGGAGGTTTTAGTAAAAAAATCTAGAGCGCTACAAGATTTAGATGTAGTGAAAAAATATTTACAATCAAATGCTACGTCTTATGATACGTTTTGTTGTTTCATGGAGATAGAGAAATTTGTTATGCAAACTGTTATTGGTTGACCTATGATTTTAAATTTTTTATTTGTTATGTTAAGGTATATTTTCATATAGTTCTAGCATTACAGTAGCGCACGTCACTCTTATGTCAATGTCAAAGTCAAAGACATAAATGTCAAAGTCAAAGACGTAAATGTCAAATGAAAAGCGCATATTCTGATTTGCAGACTACAGGAAATTCATGTGATTGGCCCAAGACTATTTTATAGACAAAGTTGGACCAATAAGGGTCAATGTAGCTAGTCAAACTCTTTTTATTAATGGTTCAGTATTAAATTACGAATCGATATACACTTATTTTCTTTATTTTTAAATATGTTGAGTTGGCATAGGCAGATTGCTTATGCATGAAAGAATATTTATTATTGAAACAAAAAAGATTATATTTACTATTTATTGTACACTAAATAAATGAAAACAACGGCTTAAAATGTTGTAATAATTAATTGCTTATGAATTTTAGTTTTGGTATTTGCAATTGTTTATTTACTAAATGTATATCAGATGTCGAACAGCGCCCTTAAGTATGACCATGGACTTTGAAACCCATTGTATAAAGAGGGAACTTTTGCGAAAACGCCATTTTCTACGGGCATCACAGCCTTTGACGTCACAAGAATATTTCTGACATTTCTAACTACTTCCTTTAAAGATTTACAACTTAGTTGCTAATTATGTATTTATTTAATTGTTGACGAGAGCTAAAAAGCATTTTAAGTATAACAAATAAAATACATATTTCCATACATCACATTTTAATCACAATTATAATCTTAATTTATATTATTTCATATTTAAAGTTATCTTTTTTAATAATTAATTTTAAGCACAATCGCATTTTAATTTTAATTTCTATTTGACTTATAAATATTTGTTTTTATTGTAATGCGAAATCTACGTGATGTGACAGTGCTATTTAAATCAATATCTTTTTTTCGGGTGGGAAAATCATTATGACTCCTACCGTTGTGGGTGGAGCGGATGGGAGAAACTACTGACTAAAAACCAGGGTGGGTTTTTAGTCAGTAGATTCTCCCTTCCCTTCCTTCCTTTCCCTTGCGTTCCGGGGCCTCGTTATCTATTTAGAACATCGAGTTCCGTCAATGCTGCTGACTGCTCTTTGAGGCGCAAGGCGTTTTATTTCTTGGAATTTGTTCCTCATGTCCTGTACATTCGCGTGCAGGATCTTTAGTTGAATTTTTTCCCGCGGGATTGGGATTTATGCGGGAAAAATAGCCCACGCAAACAAAGTCGCCAGCATAGCTTGTAAAGAAATCGGTGACATTAACTTACGTGCTTCGTTCGTATGCAAAGTTTGAACCCTCTGGCGAACGCTGCATCATAGTTACACTATGAACGACATTTTATACTATGAATTTTTTTACATTCGGAGGGTAGTCTTGTGCCATCACTGAATATGTAAGCATTAGGAGATCCTCTTACCCACTTCCTTAATTAAAAAGTCAAGAAATCACGAATTTGTAAAAAAATAAAATAAAGTCAAATTAATCATTATTTTTATAATATTTTCGTTAAAAAATCGTGTTACAAATTCTTCTTACAAGAGTAGTGAGCTAGCTAAGTCAAAATTAATATTAACTTTTGAAATTCTATTTTAATGTAAGAAAGAAATTGGATAGTCAAGGCGGTGAAAGAATATCAATTGTCATAATCACATCTTATAAGAATAATAATAGACCTAACCGATTTCGGTCACGGCGACCAATTTAATAATAAAATTGATTAGCCATTTGCGCAGGCAATGCTATTATATATAACAAGTAATAACATCAACATCAACAACAAGTAATAACAAGTATTTGAGCAGATACAGGTGCACTCTGTTCCTTTACTCTCATTGTCCAACGGAACGGCAATCCGACATGACCTGAGAGAGATCAAGCGCAGGACCAACCTTCTCTTCCTCCATGTAAATTCCGGTCGTTGTAGGTATTATATCTTTACACTTATCTATCTGCGAAAACTTTAGTCACCAGTTATTAACCAGTGATCGGAATAGGTAGAGCTATTTAGGTTCATTGACCGCAAACATTGATGTTAATATGGATATTCCACGGGATTCCTACTGATACTACGGGATTTTATTGAATTGCATCAATTTTGTCAATATGTATAAAATAAATAGTTTGTATGATAATATGTTTTTGTACAACTTCAGAATGTTTGTGAATGTTTAATTGATTGTTGATTCTTGAATAAGAAATTGTTACTTAAAAAAATATATGTGGTTTAATGAATCAAGTTTATCTATTTATTATACTATCCTTAATCCCGTCTTTCTTATATTTACCCGCCAGAAAGGAAGTGTAATCTTTCAATAGTCCCGAAGGCGAGCATAGTTTTTTTATGATTTTACTACTTAAAAACCAAATCCCGGGACTCGGGGAAAATCCATATTATTCTAAATTATGGCAAGTACATAAAACAGCTCTACCTGTTCCGATCTATGGTTATAACGTTTGTTTTATCAGCTATGCTGTTTTGAAACAAAATATGATGTGGTTATGGCAGCAACTATTAATTCCAGTTCTAGCTCTAATTTTAAACATATGCCCGTTTTTCTACCACTAAGAAAGTTCGTTAACGCCTTAGTGTTATTTTTATAAAATCTTGTCAAGCGTTTAAAAAATAATTATTTTAATTGTCACCTAGTGTTAGTAAAAGTGGGCACTGTTTCGCAATTCTTCGAAAAGTTTGCATATTAACGGAGAATTTTCATACTAAAGATGGCAATATAAAAAACTTTTATCAACGAATCTAGCTTTTACAGATTTTGTATTTTATACAATAATTGTCGACGGTAACGATTTTAATATAGTAGTAAATTTTTTGAAGTGAAATTAGATAGTACACTAGATAGAGATGGCGCCACTGTTGTATGTCTTTTTAATAGGAAGAAGCTAGACATATTTTTGTGTTTTATTCGCTTGTGGCACAGATATGTTTAAAAAAAGTTAAGTATGAAATACATGTATTGTATTGTAAAGCCCAAATCAATTCTGTTGTGAAATATCATTCCAGCAAGTCATTTGATTTAGTTATCATAGTCAAGACAATCACGATGGTAAACACGAGGTTTGACAAAGGATTTAGGACCATGGAGGAATAAATGACGAAGGAATGTTTATCACCATACACATCAGCGTAGACGTAGTTTTTAGTTATTGATTATTTTATGCGTTTAATTAAGAAAATAAGATTTTTAAATCTAAAATACTTTTATTTCACATAGGCCTACCCGGGCACTTTTAAAACGTCAGAAGGTAGTGCATGGTTTGAAATTGCTTGTTTCTTGTTGAAAAGAAATGGCATGAAACTACACGGTTACTCTTTTACAAAGTTTGTTGATCTCAAATAACGAATACTAAGAATATTGGTTGATCATATTAATACAGTAGAACAGCGAAGAACAACTAATGACTAATATTCTCATTCGATTGTAATTTGCCGATGAGTTAAAAACCATGAGAATTCTAGTTAAACGGATTTAAAATCCAATAAAATACTAATGTCATATTACAATTCCTCATATTTATTTTCTATAACATTTATGTATAAAAACTCGTCTATTGAGGGTTTTAATGGGACTGTTTCCACTAGCGTGGTCAATTATGAAAACGTATAAATTACATGCACTAGAGCACCAAATGGAAATAAGGTGCATTTTTTTTATTCATGATAGGCTTGACCACTAACTCATCTGATGGTAAGCAATGATGGTAGTCAAAGATGAATTATTGTAAAACTTCAAGTTACTGTCTAATGTGGGCCGGTCATCAGTCTTTCTTTGTTTATTCGACCATGCTGATTATTTATAAATAAGATAAAATTTGGAAAGTCAGATTATAATGCTGCCGTAAGAAAATATTAAATCACTGCAAGCTTCCAAAAGTTTTTAAGTGTAAGAAGCCGCTTTTACATTATCACGAGACATAGAAATACACATAAGAAAAAAATATCACTGGGTAAATTAATGCACATACGAGGGGTGATCCAAAAGTAATGATAATCATAATAAAACACGGTAATTATGATTTAAAAAATAATTTATTTTTAAATGTAGTCCATCTTTTTTCTAAACCTAGGATTCCCTTTGAAAAAAAATCTTTATCTTGACTCTCCCAAAACGCCTTAACAGCAGCCATCACTTCACTATCGTCTTCAAATTTTCGACCTCGGAGGTATTCCTTGAGCCGAGAAAAGAGGTAGAAGTCACTGGGGACTAGATCTGACGAATAGGGGGGGTGTTCGAGCAATTCGAAACCCGTTTCTTGAATGGCAGCCATCGCAACTGCGGCTTTGTGAGAGGGTGCGTTGTCTTGCTGAAACAACACTCCAGCTCGCAATTTGCCGCCTCTGTTTTCCTTGATAGCCTCCCGCAATCTTCTTATTTGGTCTGCGTAGTAAGAGCCTGTTATAGTGGCTCCCTTTTGCAAGTATTCCACCATAATGATTCCTTTAGCGTCCCAAAAAACGGATGCCATAACCTTCCCCGCCGAACTTGACACCTTGAATTTCTTCGGCGTCGGTGAGGAGGCTCGTTTCACGTCATCGATTGTTGCTTGCTTTCAGGATCAAAATGGTGAATCCAGGTTTCATTCATGGTCACAAAATGTGACAAAATATTTTCCTTATCTGCTTGGAACTATTCGAGATTCGTCCTCGAAATGTCGACTCGTTTCTTCTTTTGCTCTTCGGTTAACATTCTCGGTACCCAACGCGCAGATACCTTTTTCATTTGCAATTCGTTCGTAACCATTCTTTGAATGCAGCCATATGAGATCCCTGAAACCTCAGCTATATACCTGATGGTCACTCTTTGATCTGCCATTACAATATCTTCGACTTTTTTAACGTTCTCTTCAGTGAGAGACGTGGATGGGCGTCCCTCGCGATGTTCATCTTCAGTGGATATTCTGCCCAG
Organism: Tholera decimalis; assembly: GCA_943138885.2. NCBI lineage: Eukaryota > Metazoa > Arthropoda > Insecta > Lepidoptera > Noctuidae > Tholera > Tholera decimalis. The sequence goes on from OW964576.2 coordinate 11,838,505, forward strand.
GCTAAACTCCTTGGCCCATCGTGCAACTGCAGAATATGGAGGAACAGAGTCCCCCAATGCTTCCACCAAGTCGCTGTGTATGTCTTTAGTAGACATTTTTTTCATACAGAGGTACTTGATCACAGCTCTAATTTCGTTTTTCTCCATTTTGATGTTTCAACTTCGACGGTTTGTATTCAAATGAATGCAACTCCCTGGAATCGTGGTCTATTTATATGATTTTTTCATGGTGTCTTAGTGGGTAAACAACTATAAAAAAAAAATTATATTTGGATTTTTCTGAGAACTGGAAATATCCGATTATCATTACTTTTGGATCACCCCTCGTATATCATGATTTGTTACTGAGAAATATGTTAATTTCCGCAAAATTTACAGTATAAGCCTACCGGTGTTTCTGTCTTCGGTCCGCAGCACTGAGACGTTAACCAAGAAAATTCTAACACAATCTCAGGTTAACTACGAGGTGCCGTGTTCGACCGATGCAGTTAATGCCTGGAAAATGGCTTGCCCGAATACGGCGTTGCCCGAGAACCCGTCTTCTCGAATACGTCAACCAATACTGCTGAGCGTTCGCGCCTGTTGGCTGTGGGTGAATGGGAGTCGGCCTTTGGCTACGAGCATTATCTTCTCTTAATATAGGTACTATGTTAAGTGACAACACCTTTTGGATCGCTACATGTCTGCGTCTGGGTGCTCCCAGCGGAGTTCCACATCGCTGTCAATGCGGTGCGGCAGTCGACCGCCTCGGACATCATGGCCTTCCCTGCAGCGGAAGCTCTGGTCGGATAGCACGGCATGCCAGCATAAATGACATCAGCCGTCGGGCTCTTGTCACCGTTGGAGTACTATCCGTTTTAGAACCCAACGGCTTGGCACGAGACGATGGGAAGAGGCTAGACGGGATGACTATAATGCCTTGGAAGTTGGGTAGGCCTTTGGTGTGGGATGCTACTTGTGTTGACACCCTTGCGCCATCCCATCTTGTCAGTACGGCGGGCTGTGCTGGGGCGGCAGCTGCAGGTGCAGAAAATCTCAAACGGCGCAAATATAACAACCTAACTGGGAGCTATATGTTTGAGCCGTTTGGGGTTGAAACGACCATGGGGTCCGAGTGCGCATCGTCTCTCGTGACATCGGTAAACGATTAGTCGACTCCACAAGTGACCAGAGGGCTGGCCTTTACCTTGGACAGAGAATCAGCATTGCCATTCAATGTGGCAATGCGGCCAGTGTTCTGGGCACTTTTCCCATTGATAGCGATGTTGACAAATCAATGGCCCTATAATTTCTTTTTATTTTCGCCTGTATATACTATGTTTAATTTTTAGACTACTTATGAATACTTAAATAAAAACAAATAATCTTTTTCCCATTTGTACCCATATGACTTTCGAATGTAGAAACAACGTGTGATGTTTTTTTATATAGGGATGAGTCGATAGACTAGAGCAGCATGTTATTAAGAAAAAATATTACAATGACTTACAGACTGAATTGATTCTAATCCGCCAATCCATCTGTCATATTAATTATCACATTTGTATGTACATTTTTACAAGTTCTTAAAATAATGGTGGTCGTTCTAAAGATATTTTTAGTCGAGTCTTTTTAATTTATTTTCATCGCAATGGAAAAACTTTTGAAATCTAGATTGGTTTGTATCTTATAACGTTAGTAAGCTATTCAGAAAATGACACAAAAACATACCAAAGGGTTTTATAATTTGCAACGACAGCATTAAAGAACTGATTCTGAATTATGAGACACGACCATACTAGAAAACGGTAAAAGAAAAAACATAAAAACATCTTGACCAAACGGGTTTTGGAAATCAGGTATGCTACTTACATTCTGAATAAGTCATAACCAAGGAACTTATATCTAACCTGGAATGTGCACAGGCTACCGAAACGCGGTCCGAGTGAGATAGCTTCGCGAGAGCCCTCTGTCCCTTTCATTAGGGTGACCAAACAATATGATGGAGGTAGATACTAATATAATAGGATATAATAAATTAACCAATAATTTTATTTCATAAAATAATAATAATTAAGCTTTAAGGATGGATTAAAGTAAAACGCATTATGGATAATTTATAAATATTTATTCAGTAGATATTAACAGTCAGGTTCACACATTACTAAATAAAACAGTTTTATGCAATTTCTGTCTTAAAGTTGATTTGTGACCTACACTTCTGGACACATCTATTGGCCCACCTTGTATTTTCAGTTTCGTTTGGTCCTAGCTAAAATTTTATATTAGGTCGAGCAAAAAGTTTTTATGCAGTTTTGAACCTGGCACATTCACAATTTCATTCAATAGTCTTTTTTTGAATTTCGAACACAGAATTTAACGAAACAAAAGACAATTTGGAGCCTGTTTGTTGATATCAAACAATCGAATACTAAGAAAACTTGGTTTTATTGGTTTACTTGGATTTAATTCTTGAAAAAGTGATTGATATCTTTGCTTTTGCAACAAACATTACTTATTCTTAACATTAAGGTGAGGTTCTATCAATAATCTATGGATACTTCACCTGAAGTCGCCGCCCAAGCTGTGGCACTTATTCAGGCCGGACACAGCCAAAGAAACGTGAGTGCTCAACTTAATTTAAGTCGATCTGCGGTCCGAAATGTTTATCGGAGGTACCTAGAGACTGGCGGCTTTGTTCGTCGCCAAGGAAGGCCACGATCTCGGGTCACAACTGAAAGGCAGGATCGATTCATCGTGACGACCAGCTTGAGAAATCGTCACCTTACCTCCATTGAGATACAAAACCAACTTCGCGACTTCCACGGAGTATCTGTGAGCGCTCAAACTGTTCAGAGAAGGTTAAAAGAACGCGATATGGTACCACACAAGCCAGCTAATGGGCCCAAACTAAAGCGAGCCCACCGAACAGCGCGCCTTCATTTCGCACGCAGTCATTTAAATTGGACACAGCAAGATTGGAGCCGTGTACTCTTTTCTGATGAGTCTAAAATTGTGTTACATGGCAATGATGGAAGGAAGAAGGTCTACCGGCGTAAGGGAGAGCGTTTCGCACAATGCTGCTTTGAAGAGAGGGTTGCTTATGGCGGTGGCTCATGGACTGTCTGGGGCGGTATATCCGCGAGCGGCAAAACTCAACTTGAGGTTGTTACAGGACCACGGCTGCCAACATTAAATGCTGAAAGATACATTCGTGAGTGCTTAGAACCTCACGTGATACCATACGCGGACTATGTGGGCCCAAATTTCCTTTTTATGCATGATAATGCAAGAGCCCATGCGGCCGGCATCGTCAGGGAATATCTTCGGGATGTGAACATCACAGTTATGGACTGGCCAGCCAGAAGCCCAGACATGAACCCCATTGAGCACATGTGGGACGAGCTAAAAAGGCGTGTTAGGGCTCGTCAGCCAGCTGCCCAGACGATGCAGGAGTTGAAAACTGCCATAGAAGAGGAATGGGAGATGATCCCTCAAAATTTCATAGAGCGGTTGATAAACTCTATGCCTAATCGTATGAGAGCTGTGGTAGATGCCCATGGAGGCAACACGCGTTATTAAATTAAACCTTTATTTGATAAAACATGTTTTTTATTCAAAAATTAATTGCCTTTAACAAGGCGCATATCCGACTTGTTAGGCGTAGGTCCATGTCGTATGGTATTCTGAATTCAAATTTAAAACTATACGATCGAAAAAGATGGTAAAATGTATCAGGTTTAAAACTGCATCAACAGTTTTTGTTCAATCTAGCAATCATATTTCGGTAGGGGCCATCGAAACCTAAACTCTAAGGTGGGCCAATAGATGTGTCCAGAAGTGCATAATTTTCAATGTTTGAGTTTTACCGTGGCTCATCATACGGGCGTTAAGATAATGAGACGCAATGCTTTTAATAAGTTGCATTTCGTGTGAATCTTCACATTGAAATGATTGAACGGGATGTGGCGGATCAAAATAATTTCCCAGAATACTATAAAAGTTTTGCAAAACAAATAATATAATTTTTACTTTATTTACCTTTTTTAATGACTCTGAGCTATGAAATTTGAATATTTTTTCTGTGTATAGAATGATTTGAAAAACAAATTTAGAAACATATTTTAATTTCCCTCTGTCTATGAATGACGTGAAGGATGAAACTTTGCACACATCAATAGAGTGATCATAGTCATGATCATCATGTTCCTTATTGATAAACAAGGCAGCAAGACAATGTTTGCAACTTAATTTCTGGGATATTTTTTTTGTACAGCATCCAGCCATGTAGTAAAGTATATTGTTTTTGTAATATGAAAATTCTTCATTGTCTATATAAAACAGTAAATCGAGTAGTTGGTCCTCGCTAGCCTCGGCATTTTCTATAATTGCTCGTTTGGGATGTCTGAATTCTAAAACTGGAGTCATTTCAAAATCATCCTCAGTGCCACAATTAGCGTTAACACTGGGTTCCACGCTATTGCGAAATAAAAGTTTTCGCAACGTGTACCGAAATTGAAGCGAACTCGGGTTGTCGTTTAAGGCACCACACCTTCTAACCCAAGAAATAAATATTTCAAGATTATCCTGCGAACACTTATATGTTAAAAAGTACTTCATTTCATGTGTACTATCTTTTAGTAAATCAAGACACAAGTTTGCAAAGCTAAATGTATCAATAATAAATCCAAGAGCAGGAGTTTTACGTCGGTGTTCAAGGATATTTGTATCATTGATTTTTAAATTCATCAAATAGTTTCTAGTTTCAGTGAGCGCATTCATCCAAATTTCAGTGTTTTGCAAACGTAATGGTGACTTAAAGCCTTTACCGAAGGGATTTTTTGAATTGAATATATCAAATATTCTATCCAAAACTCGAATATACTCGACAGTAGCTTCGCTTCCTTCAAAACGCTTATCGCCACTTTTTGCTAAGAATTCAATTGCATCGGCAACTGAATTGCTCAACACTTGTGCTGCTAATTTAACATTCATCTTTTTACCAAAAAAACCAACGTGATTACTAGTAAGTTTGTTCGCTAATTTGAGCCCTTCTTCTTCTTGTATTGCATCTAATTGTTTTATAAAATTGAATTGTATGTCACCTTTCACAGAAGTCATATTTGTTTCTGCAAAAACATTTCTGGATAGCTTAAGCATATGGGGAGGATCTAAAATGCAGTGGATTTGACAGTCTTTTGTTGGGTGCTTGAAACTTGTCGTCATTTCAGGCAATGTGAACCTGCAACCCAAAATCTCATAAGTTTTGACATTAACACAAGTACCATCACACGTTAAAGATCTTACTGTAATATTTGCTTCTGATAACATCCTAATAGCTGTTAATATTAACTGTGATTGAAGCTCAGCTGACATTTTGCTAATAAAAAAGTAAGCTATAGGACATTTAAATCTTTTTGTGTAAGATACAATCATGAAAACAAGAGCCTCAGAAGCTAAGGTTTCAGATTCATTTGGTAGAATTCCTCCATAATCTACATAGCCCCAATATTTATCGGATTTTTTATCGTATCTTAGTTCTGTTCTAATTGCCATAGAATCAAAAAGCAGGGCTACATTTTTAAGAGAGGTGTCCTTGGCTGCACTTTCTTTTAAGAACATGATAACTTCTTGTATGAAACCAACACTACAGTCACGTGTAGCTAAAAGTCTTCTCAATGTAGCTGGATGAGGGAGACACACATGTTTCTTAAAAAAAGATACGCTTTTGGGCTATAGAAGTGCAAAGTTAGAGCAAAAGATTTCAATTCTTCACTATACTTTACTTTTTTATTATTAATAGCATACTTAAACTGCTCATAAATACGCACAAAATTCATTTTTATGACGCTTTCAATTTCTTCTGGGTCATGGGTCTCTTTTTAATCACATTTAATAAAGATTTAAGGCTATCGATTCTTAAGTCTCTTTTTACGCGTTGCTTTAGAACTTTCACTTCTCGTTTCAAACCTTCAATTACTTCACATTCATAGCGAATTTTTTTCGTAGGAGGTTCCTTGGAGGTGCTAGGCATAGGGCTGATTTCAAACTTATGCTCAGGAGTGACTGAAATATTCGCGGGTTTCTCAATAGACACTTCTGCTTCACTTGTTACTGGGGCAGCTTGAACAATCATATTTCTTAGAATAGCTATCTTTTTTCTGGTGTAACAATCTGCAAATTAAAAACGCCTATTATTTATGTTGGTACTATGAAAAATGTAGCATTGAGGGCAAATTATAAAAAAAATCTAACATCCGTAAATCCAGATAGATATTACCTTATAATAAACTATTTAGGTGATATACAGACTATTACAGTTAGTACTGACAGTTCATCATTAAACATAAATCTATAAATCAAGTTAGCTACCAGAAATCAGTTTTATTTGCAATACTATTTGTTTACTATTTTTTACCCACCTTAGGAAAAATAGTTGGAACAGCATCGGATTTCAGTTTTGAAACTGAACTATGTTTTATTATATCCTGGGGCCTGAAGTGAAGACTGCAAATAACGGAATAATTTTTGATATTTGAATGACTTGGAATGACGTCAAGCCATTTTTTCCTCCCTGATTCTTCTCCAGGAAATCTGAAGTGATATATTTTTTTTAAATTAATATATAGGAAGTGACACACCTAAACCAGTGATTAATATGGGAAGTTAAAACTTTTTGCCATTTCCCTACAATGTTCCTCGGGAAATGTGAAATTTCATGATCACGTCTATTAAGTATTCGGCCTATACCAATAACAGACATGCGTAATTATGCTTACGTTGAAGTGTACCTCCTATTTATATGCTGCATTGTGTGAATAATGTTATAATTTCGTTCGTTATGGGCACCCTACTTCAAGAATTGAAATATACTTACTTAAAGAAAGAAACACCGCATCCTGCATAGGATTCGCTTTTGCAACCTTGAATTGCACACTTTTTAACCATATTTATTACGTCCGAATAAAGAAATTGATTGTTATAACGTCGAATTGCGGTTAAATTAAATATTACCAAGTCGATCACCATAATTACAACAAATTAATATGGCTGACGGGCTGCCAGTCTAAATTATGTATATATTCTACTAATAATCTTTCTTTTTTAATTACATTTCAATACAGTATCCAAATTATTGCTAAAAAGTTTTCTTATTCTAACAGATAATTGAAAAATATTAGAAATATATCAGAAAGAAAATTAATGTTATTTTAATTTTGACATGTCAATATTATTTTTTCCTACCATTCCTACTAAATTCGGGAATAATTCTCCTTGCAACACTGTAGAAAGGGACACAGGGCTCTCAAAGCGCTTTCTCTTTCGGACCGGATTTCTCTTTGACCAAGTGATTGTCTGTAATAGAACTTAGGTTCATATAAATAAGGTTTATTTTCATATTGGTATCAAATTGATAACGCACATTCCAGGTTAGATATAAGTTCCTTGGTCATAACATAGCGCTTACAAAATGATAGTTATGATAATGTTGCCATGACAGAAAAATGTGGTAATGCAAAAGCGGCTTTAAAAACACTAGTTTTAGTGGCGCTTCTAAAGTAAATTGAATTATATCCTTTCTTTGGCTATCTATCTTGCCTGTTTTTATTATGTACGAGAGATTTATGTATTTATACATAGCGAGATTTATTTATACGTTAAGCAAAAGTTATGTTGTTTTATTTTGTAAATATTTGTATGTAAGAGAAATTCCAATTTTAGTTAATATAATAAAGTATGATACTCTTTATTATAATAACTAAAATTGGAATATTGTTGGTTTGGAAAGAAATCCATTCAATGTTTGTAAAAGATTTTTTTGGACTATTGTCGGTTAATCGTTAAGCGTACTTAAGATATCAGAAGTTTACACATGGAATTATTTTTCGTTTGGATGCGGGTACGTAATTTGTTGATTTTTTTAATAGTTTGTCATGTGGTTTTTGTAGAGTATATTGTAAGAAATTGTTTGTTTGAAGATCCAGTTGGGAGGCTTGGGGGTTAACCGACAATATTAAGCCAAGCAAAAAGCGATGTTTATGCATTCTATTATCTCCCAAGTCTTTTCCTAAGTTGGAGTCAGCTTCCAGTATAAAAGGGTCCAGTTGAGTATCACGTGTAGTGTTTTTGAACCTAAACATAAAGATGAAGTTGTCTCGAGCACACGGGTTGCGGGTAGACAGTGACGTGAGAGCCGCGGGCGTGGACGGACGTCTACCGGCTGCTGGTGTGATAACGAACCAATTAACTTACCTTTGTGACGCAGAACGCTACACCACGTATCGACCGCAACTAATATTTAGCTATTTTTATTATTTTAGCTTTAAACGTTTAATCTTTTTTGGAGTAGCTCGTGGGTAAATAATAACTGCCATACGAGTCGATCTTCAATATTAACCTCTAGAGCCCCAGCGGCACAAAACCGTGCCAGTAAACAAGTATTAGTTGAGCCCCGCTGGCACAAAATTTGTGTGCCAGCGGGGCTCAACTAATAGTTGACGTAAATAATAGCGGTCCTTGAGAGGTTAAGCAACGCTTGCCAAGGTAAGCCCAGTGATGGGTGACTATCTTAACATAGATAGATAGAATATACTTTATACTACACCTGCTTGGAAAGTACCTTGATACTTTATCAAATTTACGGTAGAAAGTACGTCATTGCATATCGAACAAATATGCGGGGAGAAAACGCATCTGAGCGGGAGAGAAAAGTGTATGAAAATCCATTTCTTACGTGGTTTTTCTTTTTTAATTTTGGGTAAGACTATGCGCCGGTAACCTAAATATCAAAAGCCAAAAAGTTTTTACAGTGAGTTTTTATCTCCAAGTTCGCAAAATGACACTGGCCACTAGCTGTGTGTTGGATGGTGTCGGGCTGGCAGTGCGACCCTGCGGCGGCAGGATAAACAATTTGAAAAAAGAACATGTGAAAATTGCAGACGCCATTGGCGCCATTTTCAATTTGTGTGTTGTTTGAGGATTCAGTTTTCATAGAAAGTAAAATAAAACTATCAAAATGATAAGTAGTGGTAGTGATGATGAAGATTTTTTAACTCCGCCGCAGTTAAAGGAAACAGCAAAAATACTGATTGATAACCTTTTACCACAGAAATCAATTAAAAAATATAATAAAACTGACGATTTTTTGCAATGGAAAAGTAAAAAAAATGCGGCATCTTTTTCTGAAACTGTTTTGCTAGCTTATTTCAGTGAAAAAGCGCAAAAATACAAACCAAGTACGTTATGGTATATGTACTCAATGTTGAAAAGTACTATATTGACAAGAAACGACATAAACAACATCATACATTAAGCTTCACTAACTGCAACAATTATACTATATAAAGCTAAATTACCACTCACTGACTCACTGACATAATTGTTCTCCCAGATGGTGGATGGGGAGGTGGGTATATTTTGACAGATTCGTAAACAAGTAACTCTGAAACCTACGGGAAAAGTGCCAAACCTCCCCTTTTCCCCCCCTTCTCCCCCCTCCCTATCGTATCTCGGAAACTACGAGACCCGTATTTTCTTTTTTTACGGATTCGTATAGAGGAGGCTCGGTAAAGTAAAAACCATTTTTCAAAGTCCCCCCCCCGCCCCCCTTCTCCCCTCCCTTTAGGCGGATCTCGGAATCTAAGAGACTTGGAACATTTTTTTTTTCAGATTCATTTAGAGGGGCAATGCTTTAGTCGAAATACTTGTGCAACCCCCCCCCCATCACCCCCCCCCCCCCTTTTTTTTTTTTTTTTCACAAGCTCGCGAGGTGCTTGCACCTCGCGCAACACCCAAATACTAAACCCCCCCCATCACCCCCCCCATTTTTTTTTTAATAAAAAGCACGCGAGGTGCTTGCACCTCGCGCAACACGCAAATACTTGATTTAGAGGGGCAATGCTTTAGTTTTTTTCACAAGCACGCGAGGTGCTTGCACCTCGCGCAACACGCAAATACTAGTTTCAATATAAATTTCAATTAGTAAAGATTTAGTTTCTTATTTTCCTCGTAGGTGTAGTATAAAGCACTATGTATCACTCGAGAGAAAGTGCGATTCCCGATCTCGGGTGTTTTAAAGCCCTCGCCTACGGCTCGGGCTTCAAACGACACCCTCGACGGGAATCGATCACTTTCTCCTCTCGGTGAACAATGTACTATTATTGTACACCAAAAATATACAAATATATTAAGATTCCTCCATGGGTCGATAAGCACGCTAAGCTGTTTGTCTCGCATGTAATTTGACATTAATTGCGAGCCATCAGAAGCCAGATAATCTGACAACTGTCTTGCGAAAAGGTACTATTTTATCCAGTTACTGGGTAACGGAGGGCAGATAGGCAGTCGACTCCGCCAACTATGTTGTTGGAAAAGTCTTGGCAAATGATGGCATATAGAACTACAAAACGGCACCTACTACAACTCTTACTTTATTTAAATTTAATTTCATACATCTGGTATGTCCAATTGTCCATATTTCATATACACACACGGTGATTGGGACTACTTCGCATATGGACTACTTGTAGAGCATCACAATGTGATCAGAGTAATAAAAAAATCGAATGTATTAACTCCCGGCGCACACTTACCTAATTGATTTTTTAAATTAGTAATGCATTTGTTTTTATCATTATTATATGATCCTAATCCTCCAAATCCATTCAAGGTATGAATAGATTTGGAGTATCACGAGAGCCGACACCGAATAGGGAATGAACAAGGAGATTGATTAAATTGACATTGAATGGATTTAGTGTTGCCAGACTACATATTTTTATTACCATTTAAAAATTATCTCACTCATTACTTGTTGTTAAATGTCGTATTTTAAGATACTTGTACAGTATTTTCCAATTTAATAAATTTTACCAATAATTCTTCAAAGGTTTGAGACTTAAGTTTGGCAACACTGTTTAAAGATAAATGCAGATAAGTACGAATTAGTGCTTTTGTGGCACTTAGGTCTATTTGCGCCGTTATTATTGTAGTCTGTTAAAAGTGTTATTTCCTAAAAAAAGTATTTTAAGAATAAACGATATAAATGTCGATTCATTATGCCGTTTTATTTGTAATGTTTCATAGAAAAGTGTCGCATTTCCTAGCTTGACCACGGTCATGGACCTGAAATCTGATCACACCCAAATTTAGTCGTTAATTAGTCGGTATCAGAATTTATACGTAATTTAAAGAGAAAGGGGTTCATTAGTGTACCTCTGTATCTCGAGATTTAGAGGACCTAGTAAAGATCTGTTTTCACCTAATTAGTCGGATTTAAAATGACGAAATTTTCTTAATAATGAATCTTTCTTAATTACTTAATCTTATTTAGATTCCGAGGAAATTGGCTAGGACAGACGGCCATACAGACAGACACGAGTAATTCTATAAGGCTTTCCTTTTTCCTTGCAGTATGTCCCTATAAATATCGCCGACTTAGTTGCGTTGATAATATTTATATTTAAATAAAATGCCAAATATTTTTTTTTTTATTAATAGGTAACAAAGTAAAACAAGTATGTACAGCATTTAAATAAAATGTTCAACTTAATGATATTTACCAACATTATGAATTCATAAATAATAAGTACCAACATGACATTAAAATTGTTTATCTCATTTGTTTTAACCAATAAAGAATTATGATTGGCAAATTCAATACATAATGACATTGTATTTTTGCATTAAAATTTTAATACGTACATTTTATACGATAGGCCACACTTCTGTGGAAATCTATATTAATATTATAAAGCTGAAAAGTTTGTTTGAACGCGCTAATGTTCGAAAGTACTGGGTGGATTTGGATGAAATTTTGTATGGAAGTAGCTACTTTTTACTCGACTGCAAAAAAGGAGGGTTATGTTTTTTCGTGATAAAGGCCACGGGACCGATGCCCCACGCGACTGCTAGTACCAGTATAAGTTGACCTGCTATTCTAATGACATTCTTTATGTAGCAAGACTAGCTAAAAGCACTGATTCCAAGCTATGAAGGCAGCCTTAATGTTGTGACATTTCTGTGTGTAAGATTGGGAATACATGTTGGAATTATATAGTCTTAATTATATCATATGGCCTTAAAGGTCAGCTTACGCAGAGGTACTAAGCAGCGCTCTCCTTATAAGTGTCAAGTGTGCTATCGAATATGGAACTTTATTACTCTTATTTCAGTGATAGAAATTGAATAAACCTCGTCTATGCAAAACGGGTAAGTGATAAGCAAAGTGAGTGAAGCTCTGCTGACCTGTAAAACTCCTATGTTTCAATATAGTATTTGACTCAATTGCTTTTAATAACAAGTAACTAGAAACATAACTTAAAAAACATATTATTTAATGCATCCCAGATTGAATTAGTTACACAACTTTTCGAATTTGGTAAAAAGGGAAACTATCAAGTAACATAAAAAGACAGCACACATTGAAATTCAGCATCACCATCATTAAATTCGACGCACACAAAATCAAGAGATACCAAGATGTTAACATCGCCCTTCTCTTTTCATACTAGTAATATTACTTGAAAAGATGATTTCTGTTTCATTTAATAACCAATTTTGACACAGATTTTTAGAAAATTTGGTTTTTGTAGTGGTTTCCTATAAAATACCTTCATTTAGACATCTCATATTATTCCTGTAATTCTTGAGAACAAAGCATTCCAATAATATCCAGACATTCCAATGATAAAATAGCCAACTCTAATGATCTACATGCTATTTCAATATAAATCGAATTATCTTGACTAATTGTTTGGCTGTAGCGATGGTGACAAGTTTCGTCCCAGCACATTCTCTTTATATTTTAGTTTCTGCACATTGGTTGGGTCGATGAGTGCTTGTTCATCAACATGACGCTCTAGCCTCTGGTCTTGTACAGGCTCTGGAATAAAATAAAATAATTTTAATAAAAAAATAAATTTAAATGGGCTAATATTGTCATGCAGTGAGTGTCTCAAGACGGACATCATAGCCGAGTCGAGATGATCTGGACTCATTCCTTACCCGAGAAAACTGCAGATAAAGTTGTCTGGAAAGATTTGGGGGAGGCCTTTGTAGAGGCAGAGGGGCAAAAAAGGGAAAACAAAAAAAAATTAAAAAAGTGGGTGTCCTGTTACGTTCAGGCGTCTTCCTAAATCAACATTCAAAAATTATAAATATCACAACACTCATAAGGAATTTAAAAAATTGAAGCCTTCCATAGAATCAAATTTTTAGGTCTGTCATATTATATGTAGTGTTAATGACCTTAAAACCAAATTAAAAGTAACAGACAAGGTAACATTTTAGGAGATATTTCAATGTGGTAGATATAGGAATTAATTTACATGATAGTTTTATTTTTCCAGTTAATGATAAAGCAACATCTGAATCGTGATATAATAAAATCAAATTAATATCATACAAATTAGTCAGATTACATACATAATTATAGCTTTTCTTTCTAAGAAAGGGTCTTAGCACAGCAGGGAATAGGTTGGATTTAACTGAAGAGAACTGTTGTATACTTACTGTTATAAGGTGTATATCTATCAGACAATAAACTTTCCAAGTTATATCCTATGACTCCAACCACTGCTGCCACCGGTAACGTGAAGTATGGAGCATTCGACCTCAAAAACTGGAATATTATCGGCCACATCTAAAAAACATTATGAAAGTATTTTATGACAGACACAAAAAGTATTTTTTTTACAGAAAATTGTTATATGTTCTGAATGAAAATATTTTTAAATTGTTAGAGCCACGTAAATGATCATCTAGATTGTTCTGGAAATTTGCAGCAGATAAAGATGCAGAAACTCGTTAATATCTCGTCAGTAGGTTAGAAATTGGCGCGGAATAGTCGTAAATCCTTTAATGGCGACTTTTTCCAATAATGAAGACCAAGTTTATAGTGTTGTGTTACTACATTTTAATTGTTTTATTACTGTTTCATCAACAATCTATCCCCCGGTATTTCTAAATGTCGCAAAATATTATCAAATTTTTAAGGTTATGTAAACGATTGTTTCTTTAATTTACTATTTCAATTTTGAAACGAGAATAACTTACATTAGCTTATATATGGCGCTTATTTAAATATAAGTACAATAACGAGTATATTGTTTACTTCGAAAATAAATATTTAACACAGCAGGATACACCGGAAAACAGCTGATGAGCTGATGACTTATTTGAACATTGTTGACAATGACATCAAATGACATTATTAACAGCGATTGATGTGATGTAACAGTTTGGTTTATACGAGTAACGAGGCTTATACCCGGACTTTTAATTCGATGCAGTAACCTGACATAAGCTAGTGTCACTTACTAAAATAATGATATTATCACTTACCATCAGAAGAGATGGAGGTCAAACGTGAACCTATTATCAATAAAAAAACCCTAATAGTGATGGATTCAATAAATCGAATAATAAATGAGCGATTTTTAATCGGGTTAAATATAAATTAATGATGAAATACTATTTTCTTTTATTTTGAAGTAGTAACTAGATTTTATCTATACTAATATTATAAAGCGGAAAAGTTTGTTTGTTTGTTTGCTTGAACGCGCTAATCTTCGAAATTACTGGGTGGATTTGGATGAAATTTGGTATGGAAGTACACACATCAAAAGTGTCTAGGGATCAAGCATTTTTATGCGGATTTCTTGAGATTGAGATGTGGCTTTGTAATAAATTTATGATTTTATAAATTTATATGGATCCTTTTTGGCGCATTTCTTAATTTGAAACAGGAACTGTTAATCAAATTCGAGTAAAAGATGAAAATCAGCTGTCAATATTTTCCCTATAAAAACATACAACGCATTGAAGACATTATTAGTGCTACTGTTTCCCTACTACTGATTAAAACCAACGTTATTATGGAGCGGCGACGTCATTTAAGCAGGGAAGAAATGCTCAGAGCCGTGGGAATGATAGAAGCTGGTTCCCGGCAACGTACTGTGGCTTTAGCTCTGAATACAAGTCAGAGTGTTATCAGTCGACTTTGGACACGTTACCGAAGCACTGGTACCGTGGCTGAGCGCCATGGAGGACGGTATCGCTGCACCACACGGAGACAAGACCGATACATTCAAATCTTAACTCGAAGAGCTCCAACAATAACCGCCATGATGTTAGCCGTGAGGCTTCATCACTCTTCAGGGAACTTAATTAGCGACCAAACAGTCAGAAACCGCTTGCATGAAGTGAACCTTCATTCCCGAAGACCGCTACGGGTACCACCTATAGCAATGCACAATCGTAGGATTCGATATCAATGGGCTCTTGAACACAGAAATTGGGCAGAAGAACAATGGCGTTTCGTGTGCTTTTCTGATGAGTCTCGTTTTGGTATGAGACCGGATACAAGACGTATACGACACTGGAGAACCCCTGGACGCCAACAGCGATTAAAATCCTGCCAGGAAGTCCATCCTTATAGTGGTGGAACCATCATGGTATGGGCGGGTATTTGGATCGGCGGAAGAACTGAGTTGATTTGGATCAGAGGCAACCTCAACGCTCAAATTTATGCTGAGACGATTGTATCTGACGTCATCGTTCCTCTACAAGTGCAAATCGGTCCCTTATTTCAGTTAATGCATGATAATGCACGACCGCACACCGCAAGAGTTGTAAGACAGACTCTCGCCGCAGCTAACATCAATGTCCTGCTCTGGCCTGCTCAGTCGCCAGACTTGAACCCGATTGAGCATGCATGGGATATGCTACAGAGAAGAGCTCTGCCGAATATGGAGGGTATCCAGTCGCAAGAAGACCTTTTTTTGTTGTTGCAACGAACATGGGCGGCCATTCCACAGCGTGATTTGGATGAACTCATTTTGAGTATGCCAAACCGATGTTCTTGTGTTGTTAGTGTTCGCGGTAGAAACACGGATTATTAATTGTTTAAGTTACCCAATAAAATTTTAAAGAAAACTGTTATTTCAGTCTTTTTTTCGAACTTTAATGTTAGTGGTTCAAATGTCAAAAATCCCTTTATTAGGAAAATGGCAAATTTCTTTATTAATGCAAAGGTGACTTGGTTTATCGTTACTGTGACAAACGAAAACACTTTATTTGATGAATCCTTAAAGAAAATTTTAATTAATATCAATCAGGAGAAAAGTTATTGCAAAAATATATGTTGATCCCTAGACACTTTTGATGTGTGTAGCTTGAAGCTTGAGGAAGGTTATAGGCTACTTTTTACGCGACTGCAAAAAAGGAGAGTTATGTTTTTACCGTGATAGAATCCACGGGAGCGAAGCTCCGCGTGAGTACTAGTTATAAATAAATCTAGTTTTATTAAAAAAATTGATATCTAATCAGACAGGATAAAAGCCATTCTTTTGGCATTTTTTTCACGTGTTAAATATTTTAATAAATGGCGCGGGATTACTATTAAAAAGACTGCCCCGGCACCACTGCGACCTAACCCCGTTGGAATGGGTACAGGCATAGGGGCATGTTGCAAAAAAAATTTTATTAATCCGTTCATAATCGCATTTTACTTGTTGTTAATTTCACACAACATTATTAAAAAAATAGATTAAATTGTTATTCGATTTTATTCCAGAATCGATTTATTTAGTTACATCACAATTTCGTAGTCGCAAGGCGTAGTCGTCATTATCTGACAACTCAGAAACTGTCAGTCTACTGCATCGAATTAAAAGCCCGGGTATAGTACGCTGTTTTCTTAGGGAAGCGCAGTCCACTAGCGTTGGGCGAAACCGTTACTTTTTTGTCACTGTCACTGTCGTTCCTGTTCCTTAAAAGTCACAGTGACAAATCAACGTGACTTTGTCACTGCGGTCACTCACGTTACGAAATATGATTCCGTAGATTTGATCCCAACAACGTTCACTGTGATTTTTGCAACAGGAACGACAGTCACAGTTTTACAGGCTTAGGAATGTCGGAAATTCTTTTGAATAACTATGATATGTATTTATTTAACATTTATATTTACCTTCAAAATGTTTTTTCGAAACGTAGCCAGTTTAATTTTTAAAGCATGTTTTACACAAGTTTTTACTATTGGTTCAAATAACAAATAATTTAATTAGGTATCACAAGTTTACATTTCAAAATAAATATAAAAAAAATATAAAAAGGACTATAATATTTTTTTGCGTAGTGATATGCTCAAGTCTCCAAAAACTTACTTTTATAATATAAACATGAGAATTTAATTTTATTATTTTGAGCAAATTAGTATTCAAGGCGCGAGGGAACGAGCCAGAAATACGGAATCATTCCCTATCTCACTATATTCACTCCTGGGTTATCCGAAAATGCCCGATTGCGCGTATTACATCGTTCGTTAGACATCGTTCCATGTCGTGACTCGGTCACGGTCGTGACTCATGTCACTGTAGTAGACGTGAGTCGTAACGCGTTTTAGGCGTAATCGATTATACGTAGTTTCGTGGATATGAGTAACTGGTTTCAAAACCGATTATTTTTGTAACTAGTTACTCCTATAAAGAAGTATTAGTTTTGTGGTATGATTACGGAAATGTATCGGTTTATAGTTATAGGTGTGTTATTTAGTTTTGTATTATGTTATGATTATGAATAAGTAATAGAGTATTGTTATATGTGTTAGATGAATACAGCGCAAGTAGTGGTGGTAACTGTCATGCCTATAAAGTGACGCTTGATCGAGTTATGTCAATAGTAAAGTCCGGTTAAGTAGACTCACAGCCTTAGTGTGCTGATCTACAAGTGGCCCTACCTAAAAAAAAAAAAAGTTATGTCAATCATTAGTTGGCCAGTCGTTGGACGGTGAGGTTGACAGTGTCCACGCTACATTGCTGTGAGTTTGTTCCATTTTCCCTGTATTTTTATGGTGATTCTTGCTATGAATATTGACGGTTGCTTGTTTAAAGTCGAGCCCTGTGATTTGGTAAAATTACAGTTGTAATTCAGACTATGTTGTTGTTAATTAAAGTTGAGGGTATTTCCCGGTTGCTTATAATTTTCAATTTCTTCTCAATACATGATTCCTAATAGTATTATAATAATATATGTATGTTATGGTTATGTGTGTAATTAAAGCAGGTATATAATTTCATTTTAAAGTTATTTATGTGTTTTATTTTTACAGAGAATACAGTCGTATTTTAAAGTTTATTTGATTTTATATACATATTTATTCTATTTACAGTTTCGGTTTTACACATTTTTTATACATTTATTTTATTTTTATATTTTGCTTGATTGCGTTTGAACACCATATCACAAGAAGTTAAAAACAAAACAATACACCGAAAAAAGTTTTTAAGAGCTCAGTTAACAAATTCGAGACAATAATCAAATAATCATCCATTGCACTTGTTACGTAACTGCCTAAAATTTATATTTAAAAATAGAAACACGGCCAAGGTTGCAATTTCTTCGAAAAAAAAAACAACAGTATCATAATGAACCTTAACTCTTTCAAATTACGTATAAATTAGCTTAGACATTTGCAATGAAAAAAGACGCACCGAATACTATATTGCCGTCTCTCTTTATCTTGCGTGTAAGCCATGTCTATTTATTTATTTATTTATTTATTTATTTACACTTTATGCACATAGGTACAAAGGCGGACTTAATGCCGTAGGCATTCTCTACCAGTCAACCATGAGTGGTGAAGAGATAGTGTGGGAGGTGCAATATGAACGTGTGATGTAAAATTAGAAAAAAAAAAATATATATAATAATAGTAATAACACAAAAACCCTAGTATCATTAAAAATAGAAATCTACATAAATAATATATATAAATAAATACTTATATATATATACATATACAAATATATATATAATGAAGAAGCAAATGAAAACCAAATGTGGAAATTCTGCTTATTGGTGTAGAAAATAGATCCGCAATTTCTTTTTAAATGCATAGCGACTGTCAGCCGTTCTGATCTCGAGAGGAAGTGCATTCCAGAGGAGAATCGACTGGATATGAAAAGAAGAATGAACAAAGTCAGATGTATGAGAAGGGCAGAGTAAGAGAAGATTATTGGATGAACGTAGATTCTTATTGTGTGAAGAACATAGAAATTGAAAGTGAGGCATTAGATAAGAAGGAGGGCTGGGAGAGTTGAGTAAAGAGAAAAGAGTTGTCAAAGCGCGCAAACTTCTCCTCTGGCTAATGGTCATCCATTTAAGCTCAGACCTGAAACTTGAGACATGGTCATATTTCCTTAAATTAAATATGAACCGAATGCAGTTATTGAGGAGACGATCAAGCTTATCGAGCAAGACCGCATTCAGGTCAAAGTAGCACACGTCACCATAGTCGATTAAAGGGAAAATTAAAGTCTGCACAAGCATAGTCTATCCCGAAGAGACTACTTTCGTTGCTCGAGTCGTATTACGTTACGCAAAATCATTTCTGTTGAACATACTTTGTTGAATGCAGGAATGAATGAACGTTACGCTTACGCGCCAATCTTTGAGTGTCAACCTGTTACTAAAATAATCGTTATATTTTTGTCCACGAAACTTACTTAAGTTACTTAAACCGATTATGTTAAATAACGCCCACGTCTACACTGTAGTGTCTCGTGTTTGTAGTGATTTTAGTGTCTGTGTTATTTCACTACTGTTATTTTGGAACGTTGTTCCTTCATGATCAGTCACAGTAATCATTTGAGGAGCAAGATAACAATGTTATTTTTGTCGTGACGTTATTTTTCGCCCATCTTTATAGTCCACAAAGAAATAGATTACAAGAAGAAAGATAGTGTGAATGAAGTGTACGGCGAGCGGGACATTGAGACTTCCAATGGCTCAAAGAGGTTATTAGCTATTTTATTCCTAATAAATATTTTTCGATGCACGGCTTTATATTGCGGAATTTCCTAATAGCTACCGGTAGTACCAGAAGTAGTGTTTTTTTTACTTCTTAATTACCTACTCAATTTTATAATATTTTAATACCAAATAGAAGTAGTATGATCGAAGATGCTCTGCATTGGTTTTACCTAATTAAGTAAAATGGTGACGGCATACCGCATTTTCTTTATTTTTATGTTGATCCACCAGCTCAAATGCAATGATGATATTATCGTGATGTGATATTTTCATGTTTGTGTCATGTGTGTTATAATAGCAAAACAAAATTAAACTTGCAGAAAAGTCTACTTTTACACCGTTTCCAAACGATTTACTTTGTGTCGCTGTCATTAAAACGTCATAATTGAAAACATAACCTCAAATCTTAGGCGCAATTTGTGAATTCAATAAAAATGTGTTTATAAATAAAATAATCCCTAAAAATATATTTATTTATCTAAAATGTCACAAACACAACTTCTGAACTGCCTTTCCAGATTCCATATAACGAGAAGCGAGTCAAAATATTTACGTAATTATGTCCATATTTTGGTTCGACATAATTCTTCTAAAGCTGCTAAACAGAAGTCCGCTGCGTCAGTGTATCGTGCTATGAATATATTTGATAGAAACGCGAAGGCTTTGCAGAGGGAGAGGTCAGCAAGGAGAGAAGATTACCATCTAGCAGAGTATATTAAAGAGGAGGTTGGTTGGAGGACTGCCGATCGTGTTTTGGATATCAAACGTTTGTTTAAGAATGCCGTTGAGCTGGGTAAGTTAGCTTTCAACTAGTTATAGTGAGTAAATAACAATAATTTATGTCTCCTTGAGGTAAATAAGTTACTAAAATGATGTGAGCAAAAATGTGTGAGTTTGCTTCGGTGTTCCTTCTCAGAGTAGTCGGTTAGAAAACACCGGCCTCATCTAGTTTAAATTTACGGAAAAAATTACCGAGTAAAAGTGTTATTCAATAACAAACTTGCAAAATAAAGATCATTCATTATTTGCAATTCTTTGACATTTAATCTGTATCTCTATCATCTCTTATTAATTATTTTTCGTCCCTTAAAATTAGTTCCATTCCATAACAAGAATATTATTGTATAAGTTTTCCCTCCATTCCATTGTATTTGATTACCTATTTAAATCCATACTAATATTATAAATGTAACTCTGTTTGTCTGTGTGTTATCTTATCACGCCTAAACCGCTGAACCGTTTTAGATGAAATTTGGCATGGGAATATGTTAGGACCCTGGGAAGGACATAGGATAGTTTTTATCCCGAAATTCCTACAGATCAGGATTTAAGCGGGAAACCCCTTCCACGCGAATGAAGTTGAATTACATTGAATATACGGAAAACTTTTTATTGATGAAAACTGTGGCCTCTTTGTAAACTTATCAAAACACTATGCAGGCTTTTTTTTTTTTTTTTTTTATTAATCTTGCAATCAGTCGGTAGACTATGAGCAGATGTGATGTGAAGTGTTCATGGCTTTCAGAGCAAAATCCCTTTTGGGGAAAAAAGAACTCCGTAGTGCTTTTTCTATTAGCTGTCCATTTCCAGAATATGCCGCCTTTTCAGTCTACGCTTTGTTTCTGGAATGGTCAATTGTACTGCTAATTTATTCGGGTGGATTGCAAGTCGTGCTTTATATTTGGAGCTGGAGGACTTTATTTCTTCCTTGATTGTTTTAATATTTAAATGCTCATGAACTTCCGAGATCTTTAGGAACCATGGTGAGTTGGATATTTGCTTCAGGATGTAATTTTGAACCCTCTGTATTATACTTATGCTGGAGTCACAAGCTGAGCCCAACAATTCAATACCATACTTCCAGACTGGCTTGAGCAACGTCTTGTATATGAGAAGCTTGTTGTCTATGGATAACTTGGAGTTTCTTCCGAGTAGCCAGTGGAGTCCTCTATATTTGATATTAATTTCATCTCTTTTCTTTTCCATGTGCTTTCTCCATGTAAGTCTTCGATCCAAGTGCATTCCCAGGTATTTTGCCGAGTCGCTTTGTGGCAGCTGACTGTTACGCATCGTGACTGGTGGGCAGTTGCCTCTGCGTAGAGTTAAAGTGACATGGACAGACTTACCAGCACTAGGTTTTATCCTCCATTTGGTCAGCCATTCGTCAACGTTATTCAAGGCACTCTGTAGGATTGCTGAAGCTTCATTAGGACAAGAACTACATGCAAGAATAGCTGTGTCGTCTGCATATGTCGCTGCTGTAATATTATCACTCTGTGGTAGATCGGACGTGAACAAAGTATATAGCACAGGGCCAAGGACGGATCCCTGTGGAACACCAGCTAAGATTGGGTGAAACATTGATGTACACTCGTCGTCTTTTATTTGGAATATTCTGTCTGTTAAATAGGATCCTATGATAGTAAAGAATGATGGCAGCAGTGATTTTATCTTGCATAGTAACCCCTTGTGCCATACCCTATCAAAAGCTTGTTGGATATCGAGGAATGCAGAGGAGCAGTATTCCTTTCGTTCGAGTGCTTGCCTGACTGTTTTACAGACCCTGTGGATCTGTTCAACGGTGCCGTGTTGTTTTCTGAAGCCGAACTGGTGGTCTGGTATTAGAGATCGCTGGTTAATTTCATGCAGAAGACGGGTTAGCAATATTTTCTCGAGTAATTTCGAGATTATTGGTAATAGGCTTATTGGTCGGTACGAAGTAATTTCATGGGGTGGTTTACCTGGCTTAGGGATCATAATTACCTGTGACACTTTCCATAGTGCAGGGAAGTAACCCGTTCTCAAAATTCCATTGAATAGTGACACCAGATACAATATGGCCTTCCTTGGGAGTTCTGTAAGGACTTTTTTGTCAATGAGATCGAACCCAGGTGCCTTTTTATCATTCATTTGAGCAATTGTTCGGGTTATCTCTTTTGGGCTAACATGTTTGATAGGTAGCTCAAGTTGGAAAGGTTGGCTCAAGATAGTGTCAATGTCCGAATCGTCGTTTTGAGGGTCAGCTTCATTTGGTGTGAAAACTCTTGCCAGGTGTTTACCAAAAGCATCCGCCTTTTCTTGCTTCGTCCTTGCCCATAGGTTGTCATGTAGCCTGATTGGTGGTTTTGGAATCGAGGGTTTGTCAATGCTTTTACAAGCTCGCCAAAGTGAGTAGTTAGTAGCACTTGTGGCTGTCAGCAACTCCAAATAGGCCTCCATTGAGTCATCCTTTGACTTTGCAATCGACGTTTTCAACTCCTTAATTGCCTTATTAAGAGCAGCTTTATCAGATGGATGTCTGCTTGTATGCCATACTCTTCGGAGTCTCCTCTTTTCTAGGATTAGCTGTTTCATGTCGAACGAAATCATGTTCTTCCTGGGTTTTGGATTCAATATGTTGGGAGTACATTTCCAACAAGCCGATTGAACTGTCATTGTGAATTCAGCTGTCGCCTTATCTATTTCATCAGCAGTTTTCAGGGCAACATGTAGTGTTTGTTCATTGCTTATTATTTCACGAACGGCTTCCCAGTCAGTATTTTTGTTGTATAATGATGGACGTCTTTCTTGAGTGAGCGCCTTACAACTGACTGTAAGTAACACAGGAATGTGGTTGGATGATCCATCAAGGCAGGAGTCAATTTTAAAGAACAGACGCGACAGTCCCTTCATTACAAAAAAATCCAAAACGTCTGGAAGTCTGTTTGCGTGGGCCAATGAGTTGGTTCTGGTGTTGATATAGTGGTCAAGCCAATTTTATCAACGCTATTTTTTAGAGCTCTTCCACGGGTTGTTATCAGTCTTGAGCCCCAATGTAGATGTTTGGCATTCCAATCTCCTCCTGTAACGAATCGAGGCCCCAGACTCTCGAAGAATTGATTAAACTGGTCCTCCGATATTCTATGTTTCGGAGGGCAGTAAACAGCTGTAATATTAAAGCTTCCAGGCTATGCAGGCTTAATTAACAAAAAATCTTACAATATGTTTGGATTACTTAAATACTGGTTAGCAAATTCTTTGTTCAAATTTTCTATGCTGAGTTTGAATTTAGAAGCTTAATTTTGAGTATGGTTTAAAGGTTTTTTTCTTGAATAGGGCTGAAAATCTTTATGAGTTTCTTTACTTAAATCTACTTAAACTTCTAATATTTCATTTCAGGTGCAAGTCGTGGTTATGTAGCCCGTCACTTCTTACCAGACAGCGTTGAGAAAGTGACACTTTGTGACACATCACAAACACATCTTGACAAGGCAATTGTTGGAGATGGAGTCAAGTTTGACAAAAGAGTCATGGATGAAGAGAATATTGATGTAAGATTAATTGGACATATATACATAAAAAGGATCCAACCCACAGTATGGTATAAAGTGAGCTGAGTATGCCAAATTAGTCTCTATGGCAGACCATAGAAAATATAGATATTTTCGATTAATAAAAACACCCTAGTCAAAATATGTGAATTTAACCTTTTTATTAGTATGGGGTACCAACCCACATCTATGACAGGTATATATTTTAATTCCACAAAAATGATCCAACATTCTTGGGTCATTATAGAGAAATTATATGATATTGAAACTGGGCAACAAATAATAACTCTAAAAGAATCCAATTCACCTGGATCGCTTTTAATAAAATACATTATAGTGCCAAAGAACACACTTGTAAATTCACAAAAATGATCCAAGCTGCTTGGATCCTTTTTGCGTAACTGATTTTTTATGTGATTGACATCTAATAAAATAACAAAAACGATCCAAAATACATGAATCCTTTGGTCGAGGCTCCCAAGAACTTGGGTCGTGCTTAATTAATTATAGAAAAAAAAACTGGACCCAAAAGTACAGCATTTGGTTTTGTGGAGTGACTGCTGCGGCGGACAGCACGGAAATATAAAAACTGTACTTATGTTAAAGGCTATATTAAATTTTCGTGAGACATTCAAATTTATAATGTTTAAGTAAAATCCAAATAACAGCGATTTTTCCAAAATTTAAATACAACTAAAATTCCATGAAAGGCTTTATACTGCAGACCAATATATTAATGTCATAAAAAGTTGCAAGAAAAAGAATAAAGAAAATAGAAAAAAAAAAATTAGTAAATAGGAAAATTTTAACTAGTATAAAGGCGAAAGTTAATTGGCTGCAAACGAAACAAATTTTAATAAGAAAAGAAGATAAATATTCTGTATTTATGAAAACAATAAGTGATCAACACCTTCAAGAATTAAATATCAAAATAAAGATAAAAGGAAAGACTAGATTTATCAAGAAACGATTTTGAGCCAAATAACCAAATAGAAATAATATTACACAAGAAGAACATGGCGAATCATTAGTACTAAACGACGATGAGGATGACAGCATACCCGATATACTGCAACGCGAGGTAGAAGCAGCATTACAGTCCCAAAGTAAAGACAAAGCCCCAGGGCCAGATGGCATTGAAAATGAAATCCTATTAATGGCAAAAACAATCCTGTTACCAGTAATCACTAAACTATTTAATGAAATTTTCGCCACCGAAACTATCCCGGTACAATGGACGCAATGTAATATAGTATTGTTATATAAAAAAGGTGATAAACTTAATATAGGTAATTATCGCCCGATCAGCATTATGTCCAATGTATACAAAATATTTACAAAAATACTGCTAAGAAGACTGGAAAGAAAATTAAACAACAGCCAACCAGACGAGCAAGCGGGTTTTCGTAGGGGTTACTCAGTATTGGATCATATACATGTGGTGAGGCAGATCATAGAAAAATCCTATGAATACAACCAACTATATTACATGGCATATATAGACTACAGCAAGGCTTTCGACTCTTTATTTCACAATAAGATATGGGAGGCCCTAAAAGAACAAGGTATCGAAAGCAAGTACATAAGGATACTGAGGAAGATATACAAGGAAAATACAGCATGCATACAGTTGGAAAAGAAAGGAGAACCATTTAGCATACAAAAGGGCGTGCGACAGGGCGACCCGCTATCCCCAAAACATTTTTCTGCAGTCCTTGAAATGATATTTAGAAGACTAAATTGGGAAGGATATGGAATCAATATTAATGGAACCTGGTTAACAAATTTAAGATTTGCAGATGATATAGTTCTTTTTGCAAAAACTCCACAAGAACTGAATGTCATGGCAAATGACCTGGCATTAGAAAGTCACACGGTAGGATTAAAAATGAACATGGAGAAAACTAAAGTAATGACCAATGGACCTAAGAATGAAACCATCAGGGTTGGCCAAAGTGAGATAGAATACGTGGATGAATACATCTATCTAGGCCAAATTATCTCACCCTCAGACAATATTGAAAGGGAAATAAACAGAAGAATAGCAAACGGATGGAAAAGATATTGGAGCATGAAAGAAATAATGAAGGATAAAGAACTGCACATATCAATTAAATCCAAAGTATTCAATACATGCATTCTCCCTGTATTGATGTACGGAACATGGGCCCCCACTAAATTGAACAGCAAGAAACTAAACATATGCCAGAACTCGATGGAGCGAAGCATGATGGGAATAAAGAAAAAAGATCGAGTCAGGTTGGAAGACATTAGGAAAAACACAAAGGTTCGGGACATAGCAACAAATGTCAGGATACAAAAATGGAAATGGGCTGGGCATATGAGTAGAGGGAAGGAGAAGTGGAGCAAGAAGGTCACAGAGTGGTACCCCAGGAATGGCATAAGAAAAAGGGGAAGACCCCGTCAAAGATGGGAGGACGACCTGGCCAAATTTGCAGGTGTGACCTGGAGCCGTGTTGCCAAGGACAGAAACGAGTGGAAAAGGTTGGAGGAGGCCTTTGCCGAATGGCAATCAACAGAAGACAACCTAGATTTTATTTAGCTTAGATATTAAGGAAATTGTACTACCACATACTGTTGAATAAATGGCTTATTATTATTATTATAACCAAATAGAAAGGAAATACCTCAAGCTAAATTAAAAGATTTAAAGTCAATGTTTGATCTGATCTCTAAAGACTGTCTACCTTTTTACAAGTCTCTTAGAGGTAATACCAATCTTCAAGACGATTTCGAAGGGTTTGGGGGTATTGAAATGAAGGAAGTTGAATAAAGTTAAGTGATGACAAATCATTGCAAACAGAAGAATATATAAATAGCTTAAGATTATCTCTTTATATAATGTAAAACTGATCTCAGGTTTTATAGATTAGATTAGATTAGATTAGATATAGACAAGTGTTTTTTTATCTTTTATTCAGATATACAGAGTTGATACGACCGACGGGCTTTCCTTTAAACTGCGTATACTAGGTACCATTTTCAAGCTTTGTACCAAAAATCAATTAAATAGGAGAAGTAGTTTAGTCGCAAATGATTTTGATGAGATGCACCTTAAAGCGATAAATCTGACCAAGACGAGAGATAACACATGCCGCGCTACGTTGCCACTTTGTTAAGGCCTATTCAAACCTGAGCGATATTCGCTGCCGCTGTGGGTAGAGATACATACCGCACGGGTTTCGCTCAGGTATTTAGTATCAAGTACCGCGGCTAGAGCGACCTGAGCGATATTCGCTGCCGCTGTGGGTAGAGGTACATACCGCGCGCGTTTTTTGGCTCTTTTTATTTTTTAACTGTATCAAATTAACACTAAACACGTATAGTATACGTAGTGTAATTTAATGCCCCTCTGTCGTATCAAATCTGTATAATAAAAACTCAATAAAGAAAATTTACTATTTTCTATACTAATATTATAAAACGGAAAAGTTTGTTTGTTTGTTTGCCTGAACGCGCTAATCTTCGAAAGTACTGGGTGCTAAAACGATCCAACCCCATATTTACTTAAGTATCTCTAAAAATATTTATTTATTCCCAATAAAACATATTTCTATAAATAGACACCAATTTTTACAACTATGTCCCAAATCAAAAAAATCACAAAATAGAATATTAAAGAGCAAATACAAATTAAACTTCAAACTTCATTATCTCAAAAGTGACATTTTGTGGGTTGGATCCTTTTTGCGTATCTACGTCCAACTATAGGAAGTACCTAAAGCACTAGCTTTACTTCCTATAATTGGACGTTCGAAAATTTTAATTAGTTATGCAAGCAGCAAAATATTGCTTGCCTCTACCAGATGCACTGCTGGGTACCATCCACACTTAGTTGATATACCATCTTGTCGTACCAAGCGCTTCTCCTCCACATTTACTATACTCTCTGCTGGCTTCTGTGTTCCTTACCACATAATATGACTTGTCAGCCTTTAAAGCAAGAGTGAACAGTCATCTTCTGGGCTCGCTTGTTCCAATGTAGATCTGATCTAATGGGGTAAGTAATGTATGATATAATTACAAAATCCTAGATATTTACAAGATATAACAACTGAATCTATACTCTTATTTGATATAATGATCAGTTAATATAATGAACGCTTGATATAATTTTAAACCAACAAATTTTTATAAGCATAACATACATTGAATATAAAATCGTTCGATATACCACTCAAAAGACATAAAACAAGCGTACACCATGCATGCAGCAGGCATGCGAATAAGTAAACATACTTACATGCAGCACGCAAGCAAGCATGCCGCATGCAAGCATGAATGCAGCATGCAAGCAAGCATGCAGTATGCATGAAAGTATGCAGCAGGCATGGTTTCTGTCACAGCTCCGGCGCTGCAGGGCTCCGACGGTCCCATGCGAGCTTATCGTCGCGGATGTGTTTCGGTTTGCTTGCTGGCTTCGCCGGCTAGCCTCAGCCGCAGCGGCGAGTGTCGAAATCACCTGCTCCTCAGCTCGCGGGCCGCCTCGCCACTCCGCGCCTACGTGATTTTAAATAATACTCTAGGGGTAGGGCAGACAAGACTACGTGGAGTCGGTTTTGCAGCGATTCGTTTCTGTAACGCCGTTCCCGCAGCACGTTCAATTAAATTAATCGCAATATTATATATTTTAAACGATAGGCCTAATAATTTTCGATTAAACAAACGTTATACGAAATAAGTTTTAAAGTACCTATATACAATCATAAATGTAATATCTAAAGAAATTATATCAACAGTTGGTATAACTCACGTTTATTATATCTTGTGAACGTTATTGAAATTAAACTATACCAAATAACTTTACTTATATGATATGAGACGCACCCGATCAAATGCTTACCATCAGGCATGATCAAGGTCGAGTGGGCTCATGCGTAAAAAAAGAAAAAAAAACGATCAGCCTAGCTTTTTCGCTACCACATTGGGATATATGTCAAACCTAACCAAATGCCACATAGTACTAATATTATTTATTTGTGGTATATAGTAATCCTTGGCAGGGTAGTGTAAGATGTTCCAGCTTCTGGTAATCTGTATCATCCGTCAAAGATCTACTAATGACAGCCAGATCTGTCAATGAACTTGATGCGTTTTCTGAATTACATAGGAATTGCGGTCCTAATCCTATCCTATATAGCTAATATCAATACAGCTAGTGTACCTGCGACTTAGCTCACGTAAAAATTTACTAATTGTAATATTTTTAGCTTCCAGATGACAGTGTAGACCTGTTAGTATCATCCTTGGCATTGCACTGGGTAAATAATCTCCCGGGCTGCTTCGACAAGATCATGAAATGCTTGAAACCTGATGGGGTGAGTGGAACAAACTGTTATATCGTAATTATACCTCGTAAAAGTGTAAAAAATTTTCGCGAGCGGACACGGTGACTTGTGTGTCGGGAACAGAATTTAGTTTTGAGTGACACATGTGACAGTGGTAGCGGTGGCGATCACAAAAAACGAACGAGAAAGAGGGTAGACCGATTCGTCTGCTCATAAACTTCCACTCGCAATTACTTCAGCTCATCTGTGATCATGGCGCTTGCAACAGTGCCGAAATATCGGAAACTCGAAACAATAAGTACATATGTTAAATATCCCATTTTACGTTCTAATGATACTGTTAGTGACCGTGTTAGCTTAAAAACTTATAGCGCAATATATGTTCCAACATACTTACGTAAGAGTGAGAGAGACAAAGAGCCAGACGAAGAATCGGGTGGTGCTTCGCAGCGAAACACTAACTTCAGAGCCGCCTTTATATCTGATTCTAAATCCTAATAGCGAACGCTCTCGCCCGTAGAGTGATCAGTACAATACAATACAATAATTTGCAATAAAATGATTCACATAATACACCATGTTTTTATAAAAAATATATAACAAAACTGTTAACATAATAATATGGTGGTATCACTAGCATCCTTGATAACACCGTTGTTAAGTTGTTAAGAACAACTTGTGTTAAAAATGCTAGGCCCCAACTTAAAGATTTATTGCATTGCTCTTCGTTTTTAGTATTATACAAAAATTATAGAGGCACAAATTTTTCACGTAATAAATTCAAATAAAGTTATAAATTAATATACACTTCTGGACACATCTATTGGCCCACCTTAGAGTTTAGGTTTCGATGGCCCCTACCGAAATATGATTGCTAGATTGAACAAAAACTGTTGATGCAGTTTTAAACCTGATACATTTTACCATCTTTTTCGATCGTATAGTTTTAAATTTGAATTCAGAATACCATACGACATGGACCTACGCCTAACAAGTCGGATATGCGCCTTGTTAAAGGCAATTAATTTTTGAATAAAAAACATGTTTTATCAAATAAAGGTTTAATTTAATAACGCGTGTTGCCTCCATGGGCATCTACCACAGCTCTCATACGATTAGGCATAGAGTTTATCAACCGCTCTATGAAATTTTGAGGGATCATCTCCCATTCCTCTTCTATGGCAGTTTTCAACTCCTGCATCGTCTGGGCAACTGGCTGACGAGCCCTAACACGCCTTTTTAGCTCGTCCCACATGTGCTCAATGGGGTTCATGTCTGGGCTTCTGGCTGGCCAGTCCATAACTGTGATGTTCACATCCCGAAGATATTCCCTGACGATGCCGGCCGCATGGGCTCTTGCATTATCATGCATAAAAAGGAAATTTGGGCCCACATAGTCCGCGTATGGTATCACGTGAGGTTCTAAGCACTCACGAATGTATCTTTCAGCATTTAATGTTGGCAGCCGTGGTCCTGTAACAACCTCAAGTTGAGTTTTGCCGCTCGCGGATATACCGCCCCAGACAGTCCATGAGCCACCGCCATAAGCAACCCTCTCTTCAAAGCAGCATTGTGCGAAACGCTCTCTCTTACGCCGGTAGACCTTCTTCCTTCCATCATTGCCATGTAACACAATTTTAGACTCATCAGAAAAGAGTACACGGCTCCAATCTTGCTGTGTCCAATTTAAATGACTGCGTGCGAAATGAAGGCGCGCTGTTCGGTGGGCTCGCTTTAGTTTGGGCCCATTAGCTGGCTTGTGTGGTACCATATCGCGTTCTTTTAACCTTCTCCGAACAGTTCGAGCGCTCACAGATACTCCGTGGAAGTCGCGAAGTTGGTTTTGTATCTCAATGGAGGTAAGGTGACGATTTCTCAAGCTGGTCGTCACGATGAATCGATCCTGCCTTTCAGTTGTGACCCGAGATCGTGGCCTTCCTTGGCGACGAACAAAGCCGCCAGTCTCTAGGTACCTCCGATAAACATTTCGGACCGCAGATCGACTTAAATTAAGTTGAGCACTCACGTTTCTTTGGCTGTGTCCGGCCTGAATAAGTGCCACAGCTTGGGCGGCGACTTCAGGTGAAGTATCCATAGATTATTGATAGAACCTCACCTTAATGTTAAGAATAAGTAATGTTTGTTGCAAAAGCAAAGATAGCAATCACTTTTTCAAGAATTAAATCCAAGTAAACCAATAAAACCAAGTTTTCTTAGTATTCGATTGTTTGATATCAACAAACAGGCTCCAAATTGTCTTTTGTTTCTTTAAATTCTGTGTTCGAAATTCAAAAAAAGACTATTGAATGAAATTGTGAATGTGCCAGGTTCAAAACTGCATAAAAACTTTTTGCTCGACCTAATATAAAATTTTAGCTAGGACCAAACGAAACTGAAAATACAAGGTGGGCCAATAGATGTGTCCAGAAGTGTAATATAAAAAAAGAAGATTAAATTAAATTAAATATTATGGATGGCATCTGTGTTTAAAACCTTCAAAGCCTGCACTCCAGAGTTGTATAGATATATAGAATATTCTATATTGTATACCAATAATTTAAACACACCTGTTAGGAAGCTACCAAAAATTACCAATTGGTGTGAAAAAAAAAACTATCTAGTTCAGATAAGTAACATCCATAGTTGGTTAGTTACAAGTACAAGGACATGGAATAGCAGAATTGTGCTTACACAATTCTGCTATTCCATGTTAGTAATACAAAACCACCCTTACTGCTACGACATAAGAGCTATGTGGTTAATAATACTCTTTTTCGCCTTTCCAG
The DNA here is from genome assembly GCA_943138885.2 of Tholera decimalis. Taxonomy (NCBI): domain Eukaryota; kingdom Metazoa; phylum Arthropoda; class Insecta; order Lepidoptera; family Noctuidae; genus Tholera; species Tholera decimalis. The sequence continues at coordinate 11,870,704 of OW964576.2, forward strand.
GTGTTTATGGCCTGTGTTTTTGGAGGAGACACGCTGATGGAACTCCGCCAAGCCCTGCAGTTGGCAGAGAGTGAGCGGAGTGGCGGAATATCGCCTCATGTATCACCTTTCACTAGGATCAGAGATATTGGAGGCCTGTTGACTGCGTGAGTATCCTTTCTAGGATATAATAGTTGTGCTTTTGACTTCGTTCGCGTGGGAATTCTGGGATAAGAAGATAATTTTGCCGGATTCTATCCTTTATCGATCAGTGAAAATCTCATTAAAATCAGATCAGCAGTTCCAGAGATTAGCTCGGACAAACGGAAAAAGGCAGACAACATTTTTAAAAAGTTTGTGTTTTATTGTCGTATAAATTACTATAAGCATTTAAAAGAACACAGTTATTTTGAAATCACAGACAGACACTTCAACTTAATATATAATTATAAATATAAAAATATAAATATAATTATAAATTAAAAAGTTCTTACAGTAATAAAAAAAATTATTTCTTACCAACATATGCTTAGTCTTTTCTCAATTATGTTGGGGTCTGCTTCACGTCTAACTAGCTATAAAATATATAAAAAATAATATATATAATTTTTAATTTTTTTTAATCGTACTGTATTCGGACATAAAACAGTTACACATTACAATATAAGTGTGTAGAAATAACATGTATAAATAAGTAAACGTGTGACCCACATCAATGTCCGCGGAATAATGGTTTAAGGATAAATTTAATGCGTGCGTTGTTATTACAGAAAAGTAAGAAGTATCTATTCGTGCGTATTTTTATACAGTGAGTATAGAAGGGCTATTCTAAAGATTCAATAGCCATATTTTTGAAATTAAACTGTGTAAGCGCGAATATATCCAAATCAATGAAGTGGGTATTATACGTATCAACAATGCGTCGTAGAGGCGCCCGTGCACCAGAGTTCTGCACCTTGCGGTATGGAAAAGCTGAGGCAAATATCATAGTCTTCTCGGTAGACAAAAAAGCCCGCCGCCGTTTTCTTTTCTCAGCAGGTTGTACGATATCCGCCATTATCGCACTATTTCAGTTCACAATGAAAAGTCCTTTTCACAAGCCGCCAAGTCGTCAAGAAAGCAATCTTACTAATCTTACTTCTTACTATTTACTATTTATTTTTACTTTTTTACTAATTTTACTATTTTACTAATATTTTACTTTTTACTATTTTACTAATATTATAAATGTGAAAGTTTGTGAGGATGGATGGATGTTTGTTACTCTTTCACGCAAAAACTACTGAACGGATCTCAATGAAATTTGATACGTAGATAGTTGACATCCTGGAATAGCACATGGGCTACTTTTTATCCCGGAATTCCCATGGGATCGGGATTTACGCGGAAAGACCTCCCACGCAGAACGAAGTCGCGGGTAGGAGCTAGTCAATCATAAAATCCAATACACAAGCCGGTTCACAAGTTGAGCATACAGTCACAAGTAAGAGCACGTCTGCACAGTACGGGAAGTATGAGTAGACTAAAAAGTACTCGTACTGTGTACACCGCCTTAGCGTTTATCACTGACCAATCGCAGTTAAAAATTGTGTGAGTGAGATAGCGCTCTACTAACTCGTCTCCGTGAATACACTATACAACGTGTAACGGAAACCCCATATCTATCTAAAAGAACTGAAGACAACATCTGGTATGGAGTCTCTATGCAAAGTTTCAGCTCAAAATAAGTGACTCATAAAATTGACCCCAAATTATTGGTTTCATATGTTTCTTGAATACCAATAGTAACAAACGTGTCACAACACTATGAGGGTCATCACTTTCCACGTCACTTGCCAATAAAACAATAATTCTCTTCGTTCTTCTTAATTTGAAAAATTCGGTCTCTGGTATCAATGTATTGAAATTTCTAATAAGATCCATACATGTAGACATAGGATTACAAAACCCTTGCTATATCGTTTGTTATCATCCAAAGAAGCCGTGCACTTGGTATGTATATACCCTTTAAATTACACGTTGCAGTACTAGAGTTTAACTTGAAGCGACTGCTTACCCGACTTCCAAAACCCTGTAGCCGGGTAACAAAACAGTCCTTAGCAAGACTGTTGTCAGATTCCTGTCTTATGACACCCGTAACAACAGTCTAATATGTACAAATGTAACCGTGACCAATGGTTTATCTTGCTTTCCTTGGCACAGGGGAATCTTGATTAAGATGTTCCATCTTGAAGATCGGACCTTGCGGCTGTTTTTTTTTATTGATAATAGGCTCGCGTTTGGCCACCATCTCACCTGATGGTAAGGCTAATACTACACGGGTTGTAAAGCTGCCGCAGGCCAAACTACACGGAACGCGGTTTATCGCTGTCTTTTGTTCATTTCAACATGGATCCGCCAATGATAACTGCGCTTGCAGCTCTATTATTAATAGAATTATTAAAAAATAAAGTTAAGCGCAATGTTTGGGTGGAACCAGTGTTAAGTAATCGCCACCGCTTCCTGTCCTAATATCGCTTTTAATTCCCGATTGACGTAATCCTTCGACTTCACATCATACAAAGCAGGTCGATCTTGTATTTCAACAATAAAACGCTCCATATCGCACAATGTCCCGTGCCGAATGACGCAATAGCGGGAAACCGCCCGTGTAGTTTGAAGCGGCGGTTATCAGCGGCGGTTTGACGCTGCATGCGGCGGTCATATTTCTCCCGCCTGTGGGAAACTCTGCAGTGTAGTATGCAGCATACATCTTATATATTACATTGTGTCTAGTGCGGTTCAGAAGCGGATTCCCGCGGCGGGCGAACCGCCCGTATAGTATGGCCCTAAGTGATGATGTGGTAGAAGATGAAGCACGCTTAATTAGAAGTAACCTATTCACTCTTGATTTAAAGACTCCCAGGTTATAGCGATCAGGAAACAAAAACTCTGGCAGGGAATTCCACTCCTTAGCTGTACGCACAATGAAAGTATTTCCAAAACGTTTTGTGGGTGGGATGTCCACCATGTAACGATGGCGCATCGCCGTCGTCTTGTAGTCCGATGATGGAACGAGCTTCGTGGAATTAGACTGTGCAACTCCATCGCACACTCCCCGAAATGTAACCGATAGAAAACTGATAGGCTTTCAACACGTTGCCGATGTTCAAGGCTCTGGAGCTCACCTAAAAGTAATCTATTCACCCTTTACTTAAAGACCTCCAGGTTATAGCTATCAGGAAACACAGACCCCGGCAGGGAATTCCAGTCCTTAGTCTTATGCACAACCGTATTCCCAAAACGTTTACGTTACCTACCTTAAAGTAACGTTTACACTATTATTTAGCCAAAAATTTCTCATGTATGTATGTCTATACTGAAGTCTATACTGGCTAATGGGCAGAAATTCAGTGCTCTCCCTCGACCATAAACTCTTAATATACAATTACATTCTGAAACCTATATGGGACATATGGTATCCAGTTATGGGGAGTTGCCAGCAAAAGTAACATCCCGTGCTTGCAGACGGTGCAAAACAACATACTAAAGAACATCACTAATGCTCCATGGTTTACGAAAAATGATGAAGTCTACAATTACCTAAAAATTGCAACAGTAGCCTCGGAAATAGAGCGCTTCAAGATCCAATACACCGAACGTCTGACACAACATCCCAATCCACTCGCATCCGGATTAATTAACGAAATAGTGGTTAAGAGACTTAAAAGAAATCACGTGCTCTGAATGGACAGTGAGGCGCTGGCTTCCTGATCCTACACAATCCAAAAATCACAAAACAAATCTGATTATAGTCTGGCGACTGATTGCAGATACAAGAAAAGAAAGAAAATGTATGTCATGTGTTTAATTTATCTTTTCTTCACAATTTCAGGAGCGGATACACTCTACAAACTGTAGATGTGGATACCATAGTCGTATGGTACCCTAGTATATTTGAAGTAATGAGGGATGTTCGCGCTTTGGGCGAGGGAAATGCAGCATACAACCGACCTTTAAGATTGTCCAAAGATGTTATGTTCGCTGCTGCCAGCATTTATGACGAGATGTATGGCAAAGTGAGTATTTATTATTACAATAAGCATTGTTTTGGCTGCCTCGTTGTTAGAGTGGTTTCAGGCGCGATTGCTGAGCACGAGGTCTCGGGTTCAATTCCCTGGTTGGGTAAAATGTGCTATTGGGTTTATCTGGAAGGAATTTCGCAGTAGTTGCCCGGAGTTTGGGAGTTGGCGGTGTGATACCCCCGTGATTCGGAAAGCACGTTACGCTGTTGGTCCCGGCTGTCATTTGTACATCTTTGACCGTCGTTACGGGTAGTCAGAAGACAGAACTCTGACACATTTAGGGCAGCCGAAGGAACAGGGTGGGTTTTTAGTCAGTAGAAATCTGACACACCCTTCCGCTTGACCCAGAGTGGAAGAAGTCATTCGATGATTTTCCCATCAAAAAAAGGGATATCGTGTTACCCAGCTACTGGGTTGTGGAGGTCAGATAAAATAATAATGATTCAGATTCAGGTTCAGATTCATTTATTTGCCAGAAATATGGTATTTTACAGATATTATAACAGATACACAATAGTCCTACATATTTCGCCTACTAAATTCGGCATGCATTTTTGTAACAATATCAGTGAATTCAATGTAATTAAATAAAACAATACACAATGATACACGTGGAGAAAGTTTGTTATTGCGGCCGAGGCGGAGTTACGACCGAGCCGCAAGGCGAGGGGGTTATGGAGCCGAGTACTGCAGTAACAAATGTCCACGTGTATCAAACGACGTTTTTCAATACACTTTCGAAGAAATAAAATAATAAATTAATTTCTATAAATAAAAATGTTTATTTCTGACATTCTATTCATAAAGACAATTTTAATTTTCATTAAATAAAGGCCTTAAAAACATGCGCCTCTTTGCTGTGAAAAAAAAAAAAATCACCACCGAATATAGGGAATTGAATAGTTGTTTAATGTTATCTGTGGCAAAATTTGGAATGAAATTTGGAATAAACCCTCGTGTGTGAAAAATTAAAAAATCCACTAGTGTGAAATACATTGCATACTGAACCTAATCGTAGTGCGATAAGAGCCAGTTTTCGAGGAAGTGTATTGAAAAATAATTAAAGATTTCTCCCGCTGTAAGCGGAGCGGAAGAGAGTGAGAGAGAGAGAGAGAGAGAGACATCTACTGACTAAAACTCACCCTGTTGTTTCAGCTGTCCTAACGTTCCGTGGCCCCGATATCCTTTAAGAAAATTTCTTGAACTCCCGCAAAATACTAGCTGTTGCCTGCGACTTTGTTTGCGTCATTTTTCAATCCGACATGACCTAATTCAGCCCCAAAAGTATTAGCAGTAGCCAGGTTTATCCCCGGTCTTCCACTACCTCTGTGCTAAATTCCATCAAAATCGGTGCAGTGGTTTAGCCGTGAAAGTTTTGTTAAACTTTCACGGCTAAACCACTGAACCGATTTTATTTTACAAACAGACTTTTGCATTCACTATAATATAATATTACTAGCTAACATAAGTAACATATTTACTCTTGACTTAAGTCCCCCAGACTTTAACTATCAGAAGATAGACTCCGGCAGGAATTCCACTCCTTAGCTGTACGCTTAATGAAAGTACTCCCAAAACGTTACTAATTTGACCTTTTCTCAAATTTTCCAGGAAATGCCAGACCGGAAAGAGCGTGGTGTTCCAGCTACATACCAGATCATAAACTTCCTGGGTTGGAAACCAGATCCAACTCAACCTAAACCTATGGAGAGGGGAACTGGACAGGTGTCACTGAAAGACTTGCACAGGATCGACGAGATTATTGAAAACCCTAAAATTGTTAAGCTAAGGGACGATGATATGAAATAATATTTTTTATTGTAACTTCAACGGTTTAGCCTAGACACAGAAAAGAAAATATTGGAAAGGAAATCGTCAAGGTATAAGCAACACGTGCTTAGGTCGATCGACGAGATTATTGAAAACCCTAAAATTGTTAAGCTAAGAGACGATGATATGAAATAATATTTTTTATTGTAACTTCAACGGTTTAGCCTAGAGACAGAAAAGAAAATTTTGGAAAAGAAAACTTCAAGGTATAAGCAACACGTGCTTACGTCGGTGCGTTGAGGATTGACCATCTATGCGTCAATAGCCGGTGATCGAGAGATCACAGGTTCGAACCGCACCCATTACACTATTGTTGTGAACTCACTTCAAACACAAACATATTTAGCTTAGTTGGACGGGCTAACAAGTTTGCTGGTAATATGAATTCTACCCATATCGAATATTCTTAAAAAAAACTATTGTAACCAGCGAGATTTTGGAGGCACGGAGACATCTTGATATGTCATATGGACACAAATCCATGGGTAGACCTCAGATATCCTTGATTAATTTTGAACATCGTCCTGTTAGGCTGTTACTATTTAGTCGTATGCTCTTCAAATGGTCATTTAAACGTCAATTTCGTCTCGAATTATAAATTTAAGTTTTTTAGAATTATGCATTCATTTTTTCTGTCATAATATAAGTTTTTAAACTGACTCGAATGAATAAACGCACATGGTGAATATTCCGTTTTATGTTCTGATAATATTTGTAGTCATAAATCCATAGAATAGTGTATGGACTTAAGCTTTGGTTTCCTAGGAAAGCGGTGCCGTCATATAGCGGCCGTAATATTACGGACGTAAAAAGGCGGCCGTCTTTACGGTGACGACATTTGGAAAGTTCCACGGCCGTTTTAACACTGTCTGCTTCATCGCTATCAATGAAACGTTCACGAAACCATCTGACACCGACAAGACGGCCGTCATGCAAATGGCGGCACCGCTTTTTGACGTTACGGTGTCAGTTACCGCTCTCTAGGATAGGAAACGCGCCATTTTGTTTACATGTGTATTACGGCCGCTATATGACGGCACCGCTATCCTCGGAAACCAAAGCTTTATAGACAACGCAATCTGATACTATAATTATTAAAAAAATATGTATACAACGTTGATAAAAGCGAGAGGCATTAAATTAAACCACGTAATTATACTGTACGTGCTAATGGTTAATCCGAAACTATAAAAAAGTTAACGAGCAAAATATAAAAAATAATTTTTCAAAGAAATAGCTGAATAATCAAAGTAAAACGTAAACAGCCTTTGTATAAACATATGATGCAGAGCGGCATCGTAGCAGGAATTTTGTCGTTTTAAGGTGTACAACCCTAGATAACTAAGCTGCTCGGGAAGATACATTGTGTTTTCAACCGACTTCTGAAAAAGGAGGAGGTTCTCAATTCGGATGTTTGTTTGTTTTTTTTTTTTTTTTTTTTTTTTATGTTTGTTCGGGCATAGCTCCGTCGCTCGCCAACCGATTTGAAAAATTCTTTTTTTGTTGGAAAGGGTATACTTCCCAAATGGTCCCATGAAAATTTTATCGACATCGAATAAGCCGTTTCTGAAAAATCAACAAAAGTCTAAAAAAAAATATTTACATTGATGACCTTTTCGGTTACTCTATATTGTGTTTTTTGTTCGCGCGTTTTTAGTTTTTTGTAGTTGACATTTTGGCTTTTATAACTAGATTAATTACAAATTGACCCACTAAAAAGCGCGAAAATAAAAACTTTTTTGCAAAAAAATAAAACCGACTTCCATATCAAAACACTACAAAGCCAAAAATAATTTTAATTTCGGAAGGCGGTGTGAAAAAAAAGAAAATACAAAACCAATAACACCGACTACCGAAATTAAAATTATTTTTGGCTTTGTAGTGTTTTGATATGGAAGTCGGTTTTATTTTTTTTCAAAAAAGTTTTTAACTTTCAAAAGTTCCCGTGACTAAACTATTGCTTCTTTTGATCTGATTTTTGGTGTGTAACCTGAAAATTATACATAGTAAATGTGGTTTTATTTAATGCCTCTCGCTTTTATTAACGTTGTATTACCTATTTAAAATATTAACTTATTACATTTCTTCATATAAACATTAAGACCAGGCACTCCAAAATAATTTTCACGCAAGCTCCGCCCCATGCACCCCCGGTTAGGCCTTTGTATGCTGAACGCTAACGCAGCAGTAATAAAGTCGAATATCGCGTGCGCTCTTTCACCATATTCGGGTTCGAAACTGCCGTTGTGTACTAAACGCTAACGTAACAGTAATAAAGTCGAATATCGCGTGCGCTCTTTCACCATGTTCAGGTTTGTTCTTATTTCGTTTATAACTAAAGTAATAATTGAGCTAAAAAAAATATCTTATATTTGGATAATAAACTAAATTTTCTTATAGTCAATACTAATTTTAGACATAAAAGCCGAGTAATCTAGATTAAATTTTGAATAATCTTTAAAAAAGACATGAATCGAGCGAAATTGTTCCAATTACGTAACTGGTCTTAGACATGTAAAGAAAAAAATCCAATAAATCATACACTAAAATTCCATTTTGATTGTATGCGTGTTTGTTTCAGAATATTAATGAAAAGTTACATACAATTTAGGGAGCCTCCTCTTAACCGTGCCAAATACTGTACTCCCCCGTCCGTGTAATTTTCTTAGAAATGGGTACAAGGTTTTTGCTTCACGTATTAATTTAAACTCAAACTCAAAATATTTCACATAGGCCTACATGGGCACTTACAAAACGTCAGAAGTTAGTGCACAGATCTAGAGAAATTGGTAGTTTTCTATGGAGAAGAACAGGCAAGAAACTCCACAGTTACCCTTTAAAAATTTAATTTTTACAATGTATCCATAATACAGGTTAATTAAGTATGAGAGCACAGTATAGACCAATTAATACAGCACCATGAAATTACAAATAAAAAATAGTAAAACAAATCTAATGTCTAGCGTGTTTTCCCATTCACAAAAAGCTTTAGAATATATTAAATTGTCTAATGTCCAGTGTTTAAAAATGAAAGAAAAATTAATAATAAAAATTGGCCAAGTGCGAGTCAGACTCGCCCATGAAGGGTTCCGTAGTAACTACGCCAAATAACTTTGCTTTTCATAGTATTTGTATCAATTAAAAAGTTATATTTGCGGTTTTAGAAAATATGCTATATCTCAAAACCTGCTTACCCGATCTCGTTCAAACCAATTTTCGTTGAACATTTTTTTTTAGATTTTTCCCTCCATTATTATAGAAGTTAGAGGGGGCACACATTTTACCACTTTAGAATCGTATATATTTTAAACGATTGACTTTATGAAAAAGTGGTTTTACAAAGCTCAATGTCATTTTCAAAGACCTTTTTATAGATACCACACACGCATAGGTTTCATTTTTTTTTTTCAGTTTCAGTTCCATGTATGAGGATTCCTTTAATTTTAAATATGTTTTTCTTAAAATCGGAAAGCGGTTCACAGAATACATCTACCGACTAAATTTCATGTGTATAGTCCTAATAGTTTCGGAATAAAATGGCTGTGACATACGGACGGATGGACCACAGAACAGATAAAAGAGGTTAGAAAGGAAATAGTTCCTGATTAGTATGAGAACGCGTGTCGCCGCTTGTCTCCCCACTCTTTAGCTCTACTACAAACAAGAGGCCCGTTACGTATGCGAATTACGCACACAAATAAATTACACACACTTAAATCGAGAGCTTGCTACTGATTGTAACTCACTTTGCGCCGTGCATCACGGCCAATCAGGGCAAAGGACAAAACGTCAATGGTTGAAGTGTGGCGCATGTAGTACATTGTAAGCGGACTTGGTCATTGCGTTGGTTAAGCGAGTACACAACGGGCAATGTATACTTTTTGTAACTTGTTGCAATAATGTTCGTTAATGTTCGGAATTTCATACCTAGTGATCAGAATATTTTTATGTTTTTTACAAATAACATTGTAATTAAATGTTATTTTCGACTTATCGATGGAAAGATATACCTCCTCGCTCTATACTTGCCGTCTGACTTTTTGTTTTACAGGTTATAATTGCACAACACGGCATTTTAAAGCAGAGCTCTGTGTTCCGAAGTAATCCGAAGCGCACTAAACGCGGTGAATGAATTAATCGGTCGCGCTATGATTGTCGTATCATAAATGAGGCGCGCTCGCCACGCCCACATTACCATTCCAACCTTATTCATCTATTCCGTGGGACGGACAGACAGACAGACAGATGGACATGACGAAATTATAATGGTTCCGTTTTTGCCATTCGGCTTAGGAACCCTAAAAATGGAACAAAAGGAAGTCTGTATATACACTATGTTTTTTTCGATGGAAAAATCATCAAATGTCTCCTTCAGCTCTGGATGGACCGGAAGTGATTGTTAGACTTCTGCTGACTGAAAACTCACACTGTTCCTTCAATTGCCCTTGCATTCCGAGGCTGCTGTATCTTGTTAGAATATTCCCTCCCGGCTAATTATGAGTACATATTTTTTTGTAAATCAATGGTACATATACCTGAATTTATACTTTGAAACATGTTTCTGATATGTCAACAGGCTAAATAGTCGATAGATCGTCCAATGTACTAGTAATAAAATATAATAATTGTTTTATTTATTTAATATAGCAATAATACTTAATTAAAATATTGATAAAATTTTGTTTTTTGTACATAAACTTGTTAAGACTACTCAAAGTATTTTTATTTCACTACTTACCTTATTTAATATACTGCTCCGTTGGCGGAGTGGTCGCAAAGCGCGACTGGTGAACCCGAGGTCTCGAGTTTGATTCCCGAGACGTGCAAAAAGTGTGAAGTGATTGTTTTTATTGAGAATAGGTTCGCGTTTTACCACCATCTCACCTAATGGTGTTTTTTTGTGTGATTATCATAATATAATAATACAGTATTCAGAAATTGAGCAGGAGGCAAGTGGCTATCCTGGTGCCGTGCGCAACCGTATCAATAAAGTACTGAATAGTCTTTTATCAGGCGGAAACAAGGTGCGTGCCTTCAATGGTTGGGTCATGCCAGTATTGATGTACTCTTTTGGCATACTCAAATGGACTCGGACTGAACTTGTCGCCTTGGACAGGCGAGTCCGCACAACACTGACTGCAAATCGGATGCAGCACCCACGCGCACGTTCATCGGTGATGACTGATGATGCTATATATCCCGCGGAAGTGCGGGGTCGTGGCTTTTTAAAAGCAAAGACCCTGCACATGCACAACCGCGAGGTATGCAGCCTTAGGGAATATTTCCTAGAAGCTGACGTGGGTATGCATCGAGATGTGGTAGCGGTGGACAAAGGCCTCACTCCGCTCTCCTTAGGTAGCGAGAATTGGCGTAAGCCTGTAGTATTAGATACTATAATGACCGCAGAGAACTATGGCAGAGCAAGGAGCTTCACGGGCGGGGCGCTATTACCGGGCCCTTCATGGGTCTGACGTAGATACATTAGCGTCCGTAGCCTGGCTACGTTTTGGTGACCTCTTCGGGGAACTGAAGGTTTTGTCTGTGCGATTATGGACGAAGTTATGATGACGAATAACTATCGGAAATATATTGTGAAGGATGGTACGGTAGACGTATGTCGGTCATGTCACAAACCGGGAGAATCCATTCGTCACATTATCTCCGGTTTTTCTCGTCTGGCTAACGGAGACTATATAATAATAAATCTTTATTTTATTGGAACAAAAAACATATTATACAAACATTTCTGTGTACGAAAATAGCCACATTAGTAAAACTGTGTTGCAGCTATTATCGCCCACCTCCAGGAGGAAGACGGCAGCGTTCCGGATACTAAATATTATTATTCTTAATCAAGGATATAAAAAAAAAAACAAAGAAAAAAAAGCACTTACTAAACAATCAATAATAAAATTAGAAGATAATAATAATACTAGAAAAAAAAATCTACTAAGAAATTAAGACTAGGTTAGTGTATATTGCTGTGCATGTGGAAGTGATTTGTGTACGTGTAGTGCATGTCTGTGAGGTGTAACTATAGAGTGGGCTTATGTGGAACCTCCACACGAGCACTCTCTACGGTACTTGTATTTAGTATGCATGTGAGCAAAAAGAGGATTTTTAGGATTTAACCAAATTCTCTAATTCTTCATATGTGAGGGTATGAAGCCATTCATCAATAAGTCTTTTGCAGTGGCGGGAAGTACGTGGGTAAATATTAAGTACTTTATTTACACTATTATAGAGCATGGGACTGCAGTAAACAAACTGCCGGCGAACAACTTCAAATTTAACTCTGGTTGTCGAGCAGACTCTGTCAATTCTACGCTTCTGTGCAATAAGCTCTAAGTCAAATGGAAGATTTGAGTGTTTCCGCAACACTGCACTTAGAACGAAGGAGTACCTTACTGTAGGTAGGTTCCATAGCTTATAAATCTCGCAGGTAGGAAAGCGAATGGGTTTGTAAGCCATCACCTTAAGAACCGCCCTCTGTGCCCGCTCCAGGCGCAACATAAGACATCTACCAGCACCGCCCCAGGCCGTAATGCAGTACGTTAGGATGGAATGTGCAAGAGCATAAACAGTTCTTAGGGTAGCAAAGTCTGCGGAAGACCTAAGATTTTTAAAAACAAATATTAACTTTCTCACCCTAGAAACCAGCAAATTTATTTGTTCACTCCATGTCAACGTACTGTCAACCCAAACTCCAAGATACTTCATTGAGTCTGTGCGCATAACTTCGGTACAACTGCAGACAGTAGTCCTTGCTGTATGGCACGCATGAGCTGTCAGACGAAAGGGTGAGGCTGGTTGTGACCATTTTCTAGGACTAAATGTAATAAATTTGGTTTTATCCAAATTGAGGGTGAGCAAATTTTGCGTGAGCCATCTCATAGTAAGCTGTAAGGCTGACTCTGCCTGAAGGCGAACTTCGTTCCAGTCACTACCATTAACCAGGATAACCGTATCATCAGCGTATGCAATTACTTTTGAGTTTGCTATCTGAAGTTTACAAAGATCATTTATGTAAACTTGACTATTTGCATAGACACAACTTTGTAGCTAGGATTCTTTACCAGCAACTTGCTCTTAAATACAATCTTGTGGAATCAGAAGTACCGTACTATATATAGGTATGTGTCCGACCCAGTTCTCGAAAATGGCAATATTACACTGTACTGGGATCGGTCTATCATCACTGACAAGACTATTGTTGCCAATAAACCTGACATAGTGGTAATAGACCGATTAGAGCGTCGCACAGTGATTGTTGATATAGCGGTCCCTCGTGAAAGCCGAGAAAGATAAGCAAATTAAGTATCTTGACTTTTGAAATGTTTTTTGTTTATATAGGAATATTTAAAAAACTTTTTTGCAAAAAAATAAAACCGACTTCCATATCAAAACACTACAAAGCCAAAAATAATTTTAATTTCGGTAGTCGGTGTTATTGGTTTTGTATTTTCTTTTTTTTCACACCGCCTTCCGAAATTAAAATTATTTTTGGCTTTGTAGTGTTTTGATATGGAAGTCGGTTTTATTTTTTTGCAAAAAAGTTTTTATTTTCGCGCTTTTTAGTGGGTCAATTTGTAATTAATCTAGTTATAAAAGCCAAAATGTCAACTACAAAAAACTAAAAACGCGCGAACAAAAAACACAATATAGAGTAACCGAAAAGGTCATCAATGTAAATATTTTTTTTAGACTTTTGTTGATTTTTCAGAAACGGCTTATTCGATGTCGATAAAATTTTCATGGGACCATTTGGGAAGTATACCCTTTCCAACAAAAAAAGAATTTTTCAAATCGGTTGGCGAGCGACGGAGCTATGCCCGAACAAACATAAAAAAAAAAAAAAAAAAAAACAAACAAACATCCGAATTGAGAACCTCCTCCTTTTTCAGAAGTCGGTTGAAAAAACAAACAAACATCCGAATTGAGAACCTCCTCCTTTTTCAGAAGTCGGTTGAAAAATATAAAAAACAGTAGCCCACCGGTATCGTGAACAGGGTCTAAGCTACCGGTTGTCAGGGCTCTTGAGAGAGGAACCTCCTAACAATTCGCGCCGTGTCCAGAAGTACTGCTTTCTGGATCAAGCCCTTGATCCAGCTTCCCAACGAGAGCCTCCTAAGATGTTTATCGAGGCTCTTGGCTATTATGCCATTGGCTCAGACGACTATCAGCACAATGATTGCTGTATCCACATCCCACATGTCAACAACGTCGCGAGCCAAGCAGAACCGGATTAACCCTGTCAGAGGCCCTAAGGCAATGGTATTGTCGGGGCCCCTTTTCTTACTTTGACTGACCAAATCGTGTGTGAACTGAGGAAACGTACATTAAGGGCTGTGGTTTTTAATATATTTGTTTACTTATTCCCAGATTTGTTCTAAAATTGTATTAGTTCTACTACTAAATCTAACGATTTGTATTTTGTGAGATAACAGTGAGGTCCCTAAGTTTACACGCAAATTCAAATTCTCGTTCGAAGAAACATGTTTTCTTGGTGCGTGCACTGGGCCTGGGCCCCTAGTTGATGCGGGGCCCCTAGGCAGTTGCCTACTCCGCCTAATGGTTAATCCGGCCCTGGAGCCAAGTCAAGATACTAAATACAAGTACCGTAGAGAGTGCTCGTGTGGAGGTTCCACATAAGCCCACTCTATAGTTACACCTCACAGACATGCACTACACGTACACAAATCACTTCCACATGCACAGCAATATACACTAACCTAGTCTTAATTTCTTAGTAGATTTTTTTTTCTAGTATTATTATTATCTTCTAATTTTATTATTGATTGTTTAGTAAGTATTTTTTTTTCTTTGTTTTTTTTTATATCCTTGATTAAGAATAATAATATTTAGTATCCGGAACGCTGCCGTCTTCCTCCTGGAGGTGGGCGATAATAGCTGCAACACAGTTTTACTAATGTGGCTATTTTCGTACACAGAAATGTTTGTATAATATGTTTTTTGTTCCAATAAATAAAGATTTATTATTATATAGTCTCCGTTAGCCAGACGAGAAAAACCGGAGATAATGTGACGAATGGATTCTCCCGGTTTGTGACATGACCGACATACGTCTACCGTACCATCCTTCACAATATATTTCCGATAGTTATTCGTCATCATAACTTCGTCCATAATCGCACAGACAAAACCTTCAGTTCCCCGAAGAGGTCACCAAAACGTAGCCAGGCTACGGACGCTAATGTATCTACGTCAGACCCATGAAGGGCCCGGTAATAGCGCCCCGCCCGTGAAGCTCCTTGCTCTGCCATACTTCTCTGCGGTCATTATAGTATCTAATACTACAGGCTTACGCCAATTCTCGCTACCTAAGGAGAGCGGAGTGAGGCCTTTGTCCACCGCTACCACATCTCGATGCATACCCACGTCAGCTTCTAGGAAATATTCCCTAAGGCTGCATACCTCGCGGTTGTGCATGTGCAGGGTCTTTGCATTTAAAAAGCCACGACCCCCGCACTTCCGCGGGATATATAGCCTCATCACCGATGAACGTGCGCGTGGGTGCTGCATCCGATTTGCAGTCAGTGTTGTGCGGACTCGCCTGTCCAAGGCGACAAGTTCAGTCAGAGTCCATTTGAGTATGCCAAAAGAGTACATCAATACTGGCATGACCCAATCATTGAAGGCACGCACCTTGTTTCCGCCTGATAAAAGACTATTCAGTACTTTATTGATACGGTTGGGCACGGCACCAGGATAGCCACTTGCCTCCTGCTCAATTTCTGAATACTGTATTATTATATTATGATAATCACACAAAAAAACACCATTAGGTGAGATGGTGGTAAAACGCGAACCTATTCTCAATAAAAACAATCACTTCACACTTTTTGCACGTCTCGGGAATCAAACTCGAGACCTCGGGATCACCAGTCGCGCTTTGCGACCACTCCGCCAACGGAGCAGTATATTAAATAAGGTAAGTAGTGAAATAAAAATACTTTGAGTAGTCTTAACAAGTTTATGTACAAAAAACAAAATTTTATCAATATTTTAATTAAGTATTATTGCTATATTAAATAAATAAAACAATTATTATATTTTATTACTAGTACATTGGACGATCTATCGACTATTTAGCCTGTTGACATATCAGAAACATGTTTCAAAGTATAAATTCAGGTATATGTACCATTGATTTACAAAAAAATATGTACTCATAATTAGCCGGGAGGGAATATTCTAACAAGATACAGCAGCCTCGGAATGCAAGGGCAATTGAAGGAACAGTGTGAGTTTTCAGTCAGCAGAAGTCTAACAATCACTTCCGGTCCATCCAGAGCTGAAGGAGACATTTGATGATTTTTCCATCGAAAAAAATATAGTGTATATACAGACTTCCTTTTGTTCCATTTTTAGGGTTCCTAAGCCGAATGGCAAAAACGGAACCATTATAATTTCGTCATGTCCATCTGTCTGTCTGTCTGTCCGTCCCACGGAATAGATGAATAAGGTTGGAATGGTAATGTGGGCGTGGCGAGCGCGCCTCATTTATGATACGACAATCATAGCGCGACCGATTAATTCATTCACCGCGTTTAGTGCGCTTCGGATTACTTCGGAACACAGAGCTCTGCTTTAAAATGCCGTGTTGTGCAATTATAACCTGTAAAACAAAAAGTCAGACGACAAGTATAGAGCGAGGAGGTATATCTTTCCATCGATAAGTCGAAAATAACATTTAAATACAATGTTATTTGTAAAAAACATAAAAATATTCTGATCACTAGGTATGAAATTCCGAACATTAAGGAACATTATTGCAACAAGTTACAAAAAGTATACATTGCCCGCTGTGTACTCGCTTAACCAACGCAATGACCAAGTCCGCTTACAATGTACTACATGCGCCACACATCAACCATTGACGTTTTGTCCTTTGCCCTGATTGGCCGTGATGCACGGCGCAAAGTGAGTTACAATCAGTAGCAAGCTCTCGATTTAAGTGTGTGTAATTTATTTGTGTGCGTAATTCGCATACGTAACGGGCCTCTTGTTTGTAGTAGAGCTAAAGAGTGGGGAGACAAGCGGCGACACGCGTTCTCATACTAATCAGGAACTATTTCCTTTCTAACCTCTTTTATCTGTTCTGTGGTCAATCCGTCCGTATGTCACAGCCATTTTATTCCGAAACTATTAGGACTATACACATGAAATTTGGTCGGTAGATGTATTCTGTGAACCGCTTTCCGATTTTAAGAAAAACATGTTTAAAAAAAAGGAATCCTCATACATGGAACGGAAACTGAAAAAAAAAATTATGAAACCTATGCGTGTGTGGTATCTATAAAAAGGTCTTTGAAAATGACATTGAGGTTTGTAAAACCACTTTTTCATAAAGTCAATCGTTTAAAATATATACGATTCTAAAGTGGTAAAATGTGTGCCCCCTCTAACTTCTATAATAATGGAGGGAAAAATCTAAAAAAAAATGTTCAACGAAAATTGGTTTGAACGAGATCGGGTAAGCAGGTTTTGAGATATAGCATATTTTCTAAAACCGCAAATATAACTTTTTAATTGATACAAATACTATGAAAAACAAAGTTATTTGGCGTAGTTACTACGGAACCCTTCATGGGCGAGTTTGACTCGCCCTTGGCCAATTTTTATTATTAATTTTTCTTTCATTTTTAAACACTGGACATTAGACAATTTAATATATTCTAAAGCTTTTTGTGAATGGGAAAACACGCTAGACATTAGATTTGTTTTACTATTTTTTATTTGTAATTTCATGGTGCTGTATTAATTGGTCTATAGTGTGCTCTCATACTTAATTAACTTCTGGACACGGCGCGAATTGTTAGGAGGTTCCTCTCTCAAGAGCCCTGACCACCGGTAGCTTAGACCCTGTTCACGATACCGGTGGGCTACTGTTTTTTATATTTTTAAATGTTCCTATATAAACAAAAAACATTTCAAAAGTCAAGATGTTTATATAGGAATATTTAAAAATATAAATAATATGTTTATAAAATGTAATAAATGATATAATAATAATAAAGCCTTTTTATTTCCTTAATATATAATACAATTTATAAAAAAATATATGTAATAAATAATTAAACTACAATTTATAATTATACTTGGCATGCATTTTAAATATGTGTTAATAAAATTAAATTCTAAGATATTATATAAGATTATTTGTTCTGATTCAATTTATTATTTAAATTGATATATATTATTTTTCTTTATTTAAGGACCTCTCTATAGAGTGAAGGCCTCCTCCATTTTTCTCCACATAGTTCTGTCTTTGGCTTTGTGTGTCCAATCGTATCCTGCTGTTTTTAAAATTTCATCAAGCCATCTCTCTGTCGGTCTGCATCTGTTTCTCTTGCCGATAGGTCCCTTCCATGAAGTTATCTTTTTAGCCCATCTGTCTTCTTCCATACGTGCAATATGGTCAGCCCACTTCCATTTCAGTCTTTTGCAGTGTTATAGAGCATCAATTAACTTTGTTGTTTTTCTTATATCTGAGCTTCTCTTTTTGTGTGTCAATTTTAGATGCAGAATGCTCCGTTCCATGGCCATCAGGGTTGTTATTATTTTGTTCCTGGTTTGTTTGTTTGTTATCCATGTTTGGGATGCATAGGTGAGAGAGGGTAAGATGCATGTATCCAGTACAAGTTTCTTTAGTTTTATTGAAGTATTTGACTTAAGGATTTCCTTGAAACTCCAAAATTTATTCCAGGCCATATTTACACGCCTCATTAATCTTGGTGTTGTGATGTATGTAATAATATTTAGATTATGAGGGTAGTTTTATATCTATTGGTTCATGCGATATTGTCACCACCGCCGCGCTAGTCGGCAAATATATGCTGTGCTGTCCATACGTCTTTCATTCCGCTCACAGTCGACTCAGTACCTACTAACTAAAGCTCAAATTTGTGTGCTTATTTCCTCAAAAGATTACCACAGACATGAACCTACATGCTTCTCATATACAAATACAAATTGGCTGGACTTTAAAAGAGACTTTGACCTCTGAGTTTGTTTCGGTGTTTCTTCTCAGAGTAGTCAGTTAGGAAATACCGGCCTCATCTAGCTAAACTAAACACGCAAAAAAACATGACGTGTAAAAGTGTTATTTATAACCAATTTACAGAATAAATATTTCATTTCATTTCATTTCAACTATATATTTCTCAGTGGCGACGAGAATTGAACAATTCGCGTGTAATTTAAAGTGTTTACCATGTCGGTCGGAAAAATTAGTGAGTTTACCTTGCATAAAGACGATTGGAACCTATATATTGAACGCTTAGAACAATACTTCGTGGTGAACGATATACGGAAAGAGTTACATGTGCCGACGTTAATAACCGTTATGGGTGCAGAGAGCTACGAGTTGCTTGTCAATCTATGTACACCGTATAAACCTAAAATAAAAACTTTTGAGCAGTTATCGGAAATAATGGGTAAACATTTACAACCTAAACCAAGTGAACTCGCCGAGAGGTACAAGTTCAGGCATAGGAAACAGAAAGAGGGCGAGTCCATATTCGAATACGTGGCGGTACTTAAGAAAATGTCGAAGACCTGTGGATTTGGCAGTTGGCTCGAGGAAAGTTTGAGAGATCAATTGGTATGCGGAATAGCAAGCGAGAATATTAGGCAACGGTTATTTGCGGAGTCAAACCTGGATTACGCTAAGGCTTATATACTGGCCGCCAGTATGGAATCGGCAGAGAAGGACGTCGCCATAGTTGAAGGTCGTAAGTCGTCAGCTGCTACGGACGCGGTGACGCACGGTGGGCTGAAAAACGGCTTTCATAGACTTAGGCATTTTATTTTGCAAGTGCCAGTTTTTGTGCTGGATATCACTTCTATTTGTTATAACAATATACAAAAATGACACCAGAATTGATTCTGCACAAAAACGAAGGAATTATAATTTTTTTACGAAAATTTTGTATGGAGCTAGTATGAAAAATCGAAATATCTCTGAAACGGCAGCGATAACCGTAATATCCTTATAGGAGGTTTTAGTACTAATTATTTATGATTTTTTGACATACGTTACATAATGGTTGTAGATGCCTTTTTTTTTTAAAATCGTCAAAATATTTTTATTTATTTTTACATATTAAACGTTCCTTTTAGTGTTTAAGTTGAAGAATTCAGAGCTTTAACAACTCTTAACATAAAATAGCATCACCCCTATAGACCTGAAGGACTAGACAGAGGTGTGTAGTATCTTGTTGATCTTGTAAGATTTCCAACAATATCAAATAGTTGAATATCAGTGTCAAAGTGCCCATGCTGTCGCTTCTTTTAGAAAGATAGGGGAATGAAATTGTTAATTGATCATACCCTAAAAGTATGATTACAACATAACCGGACACATAATAATATCGACACAAAAGGAATTTTAAAACCTTGCATACGTTCAAAATACAAAATAACATATTGTGTAGTCATCTAATGAGTCTGATGACAAGTAATTAAGTAATTAGAATGATGGTTGTAGTCTTCTGATTCTAATGAGCCTATTAAGTGATTAAATGATTTGAAATATCTCGCAACAATACCAACTAAGAACTGCATTCACCTTTTTATAATTAGTGAGCTAATGTGATTTGCTAATGTTGATTAGTTCTACTATGAGTTCTACGAAATGTTTTTGACGATTATAAATTTTTATTATCATATCTTTTATAACTTTAATGAGGGTAGTTAACTAATTATTGACTTTATACAATAAAAGGGCTATAATTTTGTTCCATAATTTAGATTGTTCACAACCGTGTAACTGCTAACACTAAAACTATTTGCTTTGCGACTACAAAATCTTAGAATGGAAAGTTTAATCACCAACTTAGATTTGTTTGTTCTTCTAAAAAGTGAGTGTCCTTCATTTAATCATGAAGTATTGTTTAGTGCAATTGTGTCCCGCATAGGCGATTGCCTTTCTGCCGAAGATCAAGTAACTCTCAAAGAATTTTGCCGGAGATTCACGCGAGCTGCTTTAAACAGGTGGCAGAAATCTAAACGATTCTTTGATAAGTTTAGAAATACGTACAGAGAGTGGTTGCAAGCAAATATTGATTGGCCGAGTTGCGTGCAAACTTTAATAAATCAAGAACCAACTGTTGATGAGATACCAAGAGCACGCTCAGTCTCTCCAGAACCTTCGACATCATCGACTGTTGGAACAATGACAAAAAGGTCCCGAAAACCATTCAAAGATCTGGGAAGCAAACAGAAAAAGAGAAGATCTAGTGAGCACATAGGCGAGGATTCCTGTGAATTGGCATATGCAGCTGCAGCACGTTTAAAAGAAGAAGGTTATGAAGATATCGCATCTGTAATCAATTATATGATCAAAAATCCAGAAGCTGCCGTTAAAATCAAGGAAAGCATTAAGAAAACAGTAATATTTACACCAGAGAAAGCACTTGGATTGCTTCTTTCACTTAAGCTTTCAAAGTGGCAATATATTACGTTGCAAGAGACTGCCATTCGGGAAGGTGCTAAGGATATTTACCCATCCTACTATAAACTGCAACAAACTAAGCTTGCATGCTACCCTCCTAATCAATCAGTATCAGTTACGGATTCATCAGCTAGAATTACACTTCAAGCTTTACTTGACATCACGGTGAAGCGGATTCTTCAAAGTCTTTCTGATAATGTGGAAAATAAGCAGTTAAAGCTGATATCGAAGTGGGGATTTGATGGTGCTTCCAATCAAAGCCGATACAAGCAGAAAATGGACGGCGAGCATGATGATTCAAGCATTTTCATGACCTCCTTGGTGCCACTGAAACTGACAGATGGAGATAATACTATATGGACAAACCCGAAACCATGCTCAACTTTTTATTGTCGTCCGGTTCAGTTCACTTTTGTAAAAGAAAGCCATGCAGTTGTCATTGATAACAAAAGAAAAATGGATGAGGAAATTGAGGCCCTTAACCCCACAGAGTGCATTAATAGTAACAGGGTGACTCATAAACTAATGATGACAATGATCGACGCAAAAGTCTGCACGTACCTTTCTGAAGCTAGATCAAATGCATCATGCTACCTGTGCTTAGCAAAACCAACAGAAATGAACCACTTAGATGCTGTAACATCAAAAACTGTGTGTTCTGACATATATGAATTTGGCCTATCATCCCTACATGCCCGTATAAATTGCATGGAATGTCTGTTACACATTGCGTACAGACTTGACTTCAAACAGTGGGCAGCAAGAAGTAATGAGCATAAAGATATGTTACAAAACAGAAAAAAAAAACATTCAAAATAAATTTAAAGAGGAGCTCAATCTGTTAATTGATATAGTAAAACAAGGCTCGGGAACTACCAATGACGGGAATACCGCAAGGAAGTTTTTCGAGTTTCCCAATAAAACTGCAGCTATTACTGGGTTGGATCAAAACCTGATAAAAAGATTTGCTGTTATTTTGCAAGCAATAACATCTGGTGAGAAGATCGATGTCATCAAATTTAAAGATTTTGCTCGCAAAACAGCAGAAAAGTACGTGGAATTATACGACTGGTACTACATGTCATCAACCGTACATAAACTATTAATACACGGAGCTAACATAATCGAAAAAAATGATATTGTCCCGATTGGGACTCTCTCGGAAGAAGCCTCAGAGTCTCGAAACAAAGATTTTAGGAGGTTCCGGGAACATCATTCGCGGAAAAGAAGCAGGCAAGATTCTAATCAAGATATCCTAAATATGCTTGTTGTTTCTTCGGATCCTTTTCTAAGTGCACAAAGGCCGAAGTTAGATGCCAAAAGGAAGACAACCTTTTTTGCTGAAACTCTCGACCTAATACAGTTTCCGGAAACTGAGTTCGAGTTTGTAGGTATATCCGATCTGGATTCTGACTCGGAATTGGAGTCCGACAACGAAAGTTGTAAAGAAAATTTGTAAAATTTAATTATTTTTCTTTATGTTCTTTTGTTATTTATGTTAGTTTATTGTACCAATATGTTTAGTTAATAATTTCATAAATTATAGTTTCAAATATGTATTTTGTATAATTGAATTTATTAGATATTATTTTTGTTACTTCTGTTTTATTTAAATTACCTATCAATAAAAAGTTTATATACAGTCTTTTTTTTTTCACATATTCTTAATATTTGGGGAAAAAGCATGCTTCCTAACGATGTTCTTAACTTTGACACAGTTCATGGATCGTTTTGAACAGTTTCATATGTTAAAATAAATAATGTTAGTACTATAATCCCCTATAAGGATATTATTATTATTATGTGTCCGGTTATGTTGTAATCATACTTTTAGGGTATGATCAATTAACAATTTCATTCCCCTATCTTTCAAAATGAAGCGACAGCATGGGCACTTTGACACTGATATTCAACTATTTGGTATTGTTGGAAATCTTACAAGATCAACAAGACACTACACACCTCTGTCTAGTCCTTCAGGTCTATAGGGGTGATGCTATTTTATGATAAGAGTTGTTAAAGCTCTGCATTCTTCAACTTAAACACTAAAAGGAACGTTTAAATATGTAAAAATAAATAAAAATATTTTGACGATTTTTAAAAAAAAAAGGCATCTACAACCATTATGTAACGTATGTCAAAAAATCATAAATAATTAGTACTATAACCCCCTATAAGGATATTACGGTTATCGCTGCCGTTTTAGAGATATTTCGATTTTTCATACTAGCTCCATACAAAATTTTCGTAAAAAAATTATAATTCCTTCGTTTCTGTGCAGAATCAATTCTGGTGTCATTTTTGTATATTGTTATAACTAATAGAAGTGATATCCGGCAAAAAAACTCGCACTTGCAAAATAAAATGCCTAAGTCTATGAAAGCCGATTTTCAGCCCACCGTGCGACGGTGACGTGCCAGGCGGTGACGGTGAGAAGACAAGTAGCAGGCGAGCAGCGGCAGCAGGGCGGAACGCGGGGCGACGCGCGTGTGGGACGAGAGATGCGTGAACGGCGCACGGGCCACGGGTCAGCGATGTCGGTGCCGGGTGAGCGGGCTCGGCTTGGGGAGCGAGCTCGGTCGCAGCGGCAGTCACGTTACGTGTGCAGGGTGTGCAACCAGCAAGGGCACCTGCGACGTATGTGCCCCAATCTAGTGCAGCAACATCAGGTTGACGTGCAAACCGCGGGCAGTGGTAAGGACGCGGACAGTGACGAGGTAATTTTTGTTGATGTCTGTAAATTGTCGATTTCCAGTTGCAAACCTATCTATATAACATTGAATGTGCATAACAAAGAAATAGCGATGGAATGTGATACCGGAAGCGCGGTGTCTTGTATTAGTCGCGAGTGTTACAATAGGCTGTTTAACGATCTTCCTCTGCAACCTTGTAAATTAACTTTAAGATATTATACTGGTGAAATTGTAAAACCATTGGGTATAATAAGACCGCAAGTTCGTTATAAGAATAGAAGTGAATTTTTGGAATTACTGGTTATCGAGAAAGAAAAAACTATTCTTTTAGGGCGACATTGGATAGCGGCATTAAGAATCCAACTTCCCGATTTTAATTATGATGTTAATAATATAAGGAAAAATGATGATTGTGATGTATCTTTTTTCAGTTCCAAATATTGTAACGTGTTCGCGGAGGGTCTCGGGCGCTTTACGGGCGGTGCTGTGAGCATTCACGTGCGGCCGGGCGCGCGGCCGGTGTTCATGCGCGCGCGCCCGCTGGCGTACGCGCTGCGCGAGCCGGTGGAGCGCGCGCTGGGCCAGCTCGTGCGCGACGGAGTTCTCACCCCGGTCGAGCGTTCCGACTGGGCTACACCGATAGTGCCAGTCGTAAAGAAGGATGGTAGCATTCGTATCTGTGCCGATTATAAATTTATTTATTTATTTATTTAGACACAACATGGCATTCTTACTACCTATTGACATTATATTTTAATATATAAGGCCGCCAGGAACAGTCACAATACCTCCCGCACTAGTTGTTACTGTATTACGGTGAGGTATTAATTACCATTGCCGTGACCCATATTCAACAAACATAATTATTTATGGTTAAGTTGTAACTTGTAACTAAGCTCCTTTTGCACAGGAGAAAAAATAAACAATAGAAGATAATCTTATAACTAATTTTTCTTAAACTTAACATTATTCTGGCTTTGCTGTGATTTCGTGTGTGTATATGAGAGGGTGTGTGTGTGTGTATAATGTGTATTTTAAAGTATGTAATGTATGAAGTTTGCTATTGTAGAACTTTAAAGGTGTCTTCAGTACTATTATAGTTTAAGGTGAGTAAGTATTTAAGTAAGATATTTTTAAATATGTGTGAATTGTATCTTCGAAAACTTAAGATGACATTAAAATTATTATAAATATATGGCGCTAGGAAGAAAAGAAATCGCTGGGCAAACTTTGACTTATATCTAGGCTTTTTGTAGACTTTGTGAGCTCTTCGTATAGCATCTGGAAAATCCGGTGGTTTGATGTGTTGTACTTGTAAAATTTTTTCAATATATAGTTGACGAATGCTTAGAACCGCAGTTAATTTATATAGTTCGTCGGTCGGGAACCTAAATTTTTTAAACATCATTGTTTTTAAAATAGCTCGTTGAGCTCTCTCTGCTTTCATAAGATAAGTCTTGGCACAGCCGCCCCAAATGGATATACCATATGTAATAACAGATTGGCATAAAGCATAGTAGGTTGTAGTAAGCAGTTTTGGGTCACATACATATCGCAGATTTCTGAAAATGTACAATAATTTTCTCACGCGCTTCGATAGCATTGAGATTTGCATTTTCCAATTCAATTGTTCATCTATTTGAACTCCCAAATACTTAACTGATGGAGTTATATCAAGACAATAACAATCACAATTTTGAATGAAGTTACATGTGTGGGCTCTTATATTTATAATTTCAGGAGATGGTCTAGAATTTTTATTTCTATAGTAGGTAATTATTTTTGTTTTTGCAAGATTGAGTGTCAATAGATTATTATCTAGCCACTTAGTAACAAGGTGGAACCCCTTTTCAGCATCATGGTTTACTTCGTGCCAACTACTACCAACAAAAGTAATTATTGTATCATCTGCAAATGTAATTATGACTCCGTTTTGTAGCATTAAACTTGACAAGTCATCGATATAAATAAGAAACATGGTGGGCCCTAAAATACTGCCCTGTGGTACACCATACTCAATAGACTCTTCTGCACTTGTGTATTCGTTAACCCTAACGACTTGTTTTCTGTCGGATAGGTAGTCAGCTATCAATTTTAGGGCCAAACCCCTTATACCTTTGCATTCTGCCTTTTTAAGCAGTATGGGAACAGAGACAGTATCAAAGGCTTTAGCCAAATCCAGGAATATACTTAAGCACTTTTTATTTTTATCTATATTGTTTACAACGTTTTCCATAAGTTGTTGCATAGCGTCATCAGTAGATTTGTTCTGTCTAAACCCAAATTGATTCCGTGACAATAGATTATACTTTTCTAAATACTGTTTAAGTCTAATATTTAATGCTTTCTCAATTATTTTTGAGAGAGAAGGCAGCAAAGATATTGGCCTATAGTTTGCCACTATGTCTCTATCCCCAGACTTGTGCAAGGGTACTAATATAGATTTTTTTAATGCTTTGGGGAATTCCCCAAAAGTAAAACAGAGATTACAAATAATTGTGATCGGCATAGCCAAAACGGGCGCAGCCATTTTTAAAAAGCATGCAGTAATACCGTTCCAGCCACTAGAGGAAGTATTTTTTAGAGATTCAATAAGTCTCAGGACTTCCATTTCGTCGACTGGAAGTAAAACGAAAGAATTGGAGCATGATTTTAATTGATCTAAGCTCTTAATAAGTTCGCTTTCGTTTCGATTTGTTCTGCGCATTATATCGGTAGCTAGGGCTTTCCCAACATTCACGAAATATTTATTTACCTCATTCAGTGAGTCGATCGGATTATTCTTTAGTTTTAGTAACTCAGACGCTTTAGCATGTTTTTTTTTCGTAATTATTTAGTTCTTTAGTTATATCCCACTGTTTTTTAATATTATTTTTATGTTTTGTTATTTCTGATCTGTAGTATGCACTTTTCAATTTTTTAAGCAGTTTATTACACGTGTTTCGATATCTTTTATAAGTTATTTGTAATGTAATGTTTTCGCGATTTTTCTTTAATTTCTGATTAAGTCGGTCTCGATTTCTCATGCAGCGTATTAAACCTGGTGTTACCCATGGTTTAATAGTTATTTTTCGCCGTGTTACAGGTTTTATATATGTATATTTATTTAAGGACTGAGTAACGATATGTATAAAATAATTTGTTGCTTCTTCAGGGTTTTTGTTGTTTAATGTAGTTAACCAGTCTAACATGCTCAGTTCATTTATAACAGCTTCAAAATCAGTTTTGGAGTAGCTTTGAGGTTCATGTTTAAGTTGTTTTTGTTTTTTATACATTGTTAGTATTACAGTTGAGTGGTCCGTGATACTAAATTAACTTTAAATACAATTATTGAAATTGACCGTTATCCGTTGCCGAGGGTAGAAGAATTATTATTTTGTCTTCGAGGGGGTGATCACTACAGTAAAATCGATTTGTCGCAAGCGTACGCACAATTTGAGCTCGATGATACAAAAAAATACATGGTGATAAATACGCATAAGTGATTGTATATGTACAAGATTAGTATATGGTTTATCGTCTAGTCCGGGCATTTTTCAGAGGCGAATTGAACAGTTATTCGCTGACATGCCACATGTAGGTGTTTTTGTCGATGACATAATCGTGACAGGTAGTACGAAATCAGACCATATTAAAAATTTACATAAAGTCTTCCAGCGGTTGCAAGAGTACGGACTTAAAGTAAAAAAGGAGAAATGCGTTTTCTTTTCAAAGTCTGTTTCTTACTTAGGCCACATGATAAGTAAAGTGCACACGTGCCCAGATAAGGTTAAAGCAGTGATGCAGACCTGTTAATATCACCGAGTTAAGAGCGTTTATAGGTCTAGTAATGTATTATGCAAAATTTATTAAAAATATTAGTACTGTTCTTGCTCCATTATATAACCTTCTTAAGTCAGTCTAAGTTCAATTGGAGTGAAGATTGTCAGATAGCTTTCTTGAGAGTGAAACGCCTTTTAGTGGAAGGGGAAGTATTAATTCACTATAATCCGGAGCTGCCACTGATTTTAACTACAGATGCGAGTAGCGTGGGCGTTGGCGCGGTGATATCGCAAGTTACGGAGGGTGGTGAGCGGCCGGTGGCGTATGCGTCGCGATCGCTCACATCGACCGAACGAGCTTATGCGCAGATAGACAGGGAGGCACTTGGGATTGTATTCGGGGTTCGTAAGTTTCACCAATATTTGTATGGTCGTCACTTTATACTACGAACTGATCATAAACCCTTAACATATATATTTGGTGATAAAACGGGTATCCCAGTAATGGCAGCTTCACGGCTACAACGATGGGCAGTTTTGTTATCGGGTTACAATTATAATATTGAGAATATCGCGTCTAGCAAGAACAGCGCAGACGCTTTATCACGCTTACCATGTAGGAATAGTTACTTTGATAAGTCGAAAACAGAAAGTACATATGTTAATTTTGTAGAAATTTTTTTACCTGTCACTAGCAATGATATCAAAAGAATGGTATCCAAGGATAAGGTATTAGGCAGAGTCATGTTATATATACAGTCAGGTTGGCCGGCAGTTTGTCCTAATAGTGATGAGATTAAGCCGTTCTTTGCTAGGCGAAATGAATTATACGTAGAATGCGGGTGTATAATGTGGGGCTATCGCATGGTGATCCCAGAAACATTGCAAGGGCAAATATTAAATCAGTTGCATAGCAGCCATATGGGTATAGTTAAGATGAAAAGTTTAGCTAGGAGTTACGTGTGGTGGCCTAACATCGATAAGGATATTGAGGAATTAGGTAAAAGTTGTGAAACGTGTGCGGCGGAAGCGAATGCGCCCCCGCGGACGACCATACAACCGTGGCCATACTATACTCAACCGTGGACTAGACTTCATATTGATTTTTTGGGCCCTTACCGAGGTATGACATTTTTAGTATTGATAGATGCGTCATCAAAATGGTTAGAAATATTTGAAATGTCACGAACTAACGCGTCTAGTGTTGTTAGAGTATTGCGGTCGATTTTCGCGAGGTTCGGTTTGCCGGAACAGCTAGTATCAGATCAAGGACCACCTTTCACCAGTACTGAATTCAAAAATTTTCTCGTCAATAATGGAATTAGACAACATTTTTCTCCCGCCCGGCCTCAAATGGAGCGGCAGAAAATGCAGTGAACATTTGTAAACGTACAATAAAAAAAGCTATTAGGGATCGCGTGGATGTAGACACAGCTTTACAAACATTCCTGCTAGCATACAGAAACACAGTGCATAGCACTACGGGTGAGACGCCTGCTATGTTATTGCAGAAAAGAACTTTACGCTCCAGACTGGATTTGTTACGCACGGGACGATCAGTAGGAGCTAGAGTACAGGATGCGCAGCAGAGACAAATTGATTCGGCAGGAGGGGTAGCACGTACTTTTAACGAAGGGGATACCATTTGGATGAGGAATTACGGTTCTTCAGTCAAAAAGTTGTCCGGCGGCCGGCCCCAGGCCGGCCGCCCATTACAACTTTTTGTCACCGTGACTTATTGTTACTGTCGCCTGCTGTCACCCACGATGCGCTCACTGAGGTGACTTCTTGGGTAACAAATCACGTTCTAGACATGGGCGTTACTAGTTATTTTTGATAACCGTTATCTAACCGGTATTTAGTGGCAATAACGTTATTGATAACGGTTGCTGAATAACGGTATCACAAATGCAGTTAATCTAACTATTCAGTTGTTGTATCTCTATAGTTATTACAACAACTGGATAGATAAAATAACCACAGTATGAATATAACAAGGAGTGGAGTAAAG
Source organism: Tholera decimalis (assembly GCA_943138885.2). Taxonomy (NCBI): domain Eukaryota; kingdom Metazoa; phylum Arthropoda; class Insecta; order Lepidoptera; family Noctuidae; genus Tholera; species Tholera decimalis. Next base: position 11,900,520 of record OW964576.2, read on the forward strand.
GGATTATAACGATACTGGTAATTTCCCTTCATAGCTTTCTTCTAGGCTTAGGACTAGCACATTTTTTATATGAAAAATATACAAAAAATGCGGCGCATTTAAAAATCATCATATTCACATTAATTGATTAAATTAACATGGCTCGCTAACTCACCTTCACCTAATAATCACTATCATCATAATTATACTATTTACATAATGGTCAATTAATCAATCCTACTGTTATTATAAATGTGAAAGTTTGTGAGGATGTATGTATGTTTGTTGCTCTTTCACGTAAATACTACAGAACGGATTTCAATGAAATTTGGTAAGTAGATAGTTGAGATACTGGAATAATACATAGACTACTTTTAACTTTTATTCTTAATATTCTTTTTGTGTAATTTAGTATATATCGTTTTGTTCATCTTGTTTTGTTCCTCGCTTTGACTATAATACTTTTTTCCTATTTTGTTTATATATGTATAATTGGAAACTAGTGTCGCTGGTGGGTGGTACACAGATAGTGGTGTATCACCGGAAGGTAGTAAGGTAGTTTAAGCATAATATATTTATTTATTTATTTTTTCTCTTTATGTCTTCTGATGACTCTTTTCATTCTGCTTTTGATTCCGCAAACTCTTGCAATGCTAGTTTTAGTTCCTTGACTGACACTCTTACTGACTTTGTGCATCGGAGCTTCAGCCAACAAAATAAAAATTCTTTTAATGTCTGCCATATAAATGCACAGAGTATTCCGAGTCATTATAGCGATCTGTACGACGCCTTTTCTGACGCCAATGTACATGCCGTTCTGGTTTCTGAGAGTTGGCTCAAACCCCACCTTCTTTCTACCACCTACTCTCTTCCTGGTTTCATTCTTATCCGGAATGATAGAATTGGAAAGGGAGGAGGTGGTGTAGCTATCTATCTTCGTAGTTATTTTTCTTATAAAATAGTTGCCAGTTCTCCTTCACAATATAGCGCTTCCGCTGAATACCTCTTTTTGGAAATTTACGTCAAAGGTGTCAAGGCCCTACTTGGTGTTGTCTATTGCCCGCCTGCCGTTGACTTTTTTTCCGACCTTGAATTGGCGCTTGAATCCATAGGTTTTGAGTATGCACATTGCGTCATCATGGGAGATTTTAACACGGACCTTTCTCGCTCAACCCCTTCCTCCCGAAAACTCCTTCACATTATTGATTCCGTTAGTCTTCATGTTCTTCCACTGCAGCCCACTCATTTTAATATGTCAGGTGTTGATACGTGGCTCGACTTGATTCTAACATCCACTCCCGCTTTGGTTGCATCTCATGGCCAATGTCCTGCACCTGGCTTTTCCCATCATGATCTCATTTTCCTCTCCTATATCTTAAAGCCACCAAAACCTCTCCCTAAAGTTCTGCACATGCGTTGTTATGCGCGCATGGATGTTGAGAAGCTGCGTAAAGATGCGTCAGAAATTGATTGGGGCCACCTTGCAGCGGCAAAGACCATTGATGACAAACTTGGTATCTTCAATCAGGCCGTCCTTGCCCTCTACGATGAACATGCTCCTGTTAGGAAGGTTAAATTGAGGCGACTACCAGCTCCTTGGATGTCACCAGGGGTTCGTTTAGCGATGAGGTGCAGGGATCGAGCCTTTCGGAAGTATAAAAAGGATCGCAGTGAAGATAAAAAGAATGCCTACAAAGCTGCAAGGAATCGGTGTAATCAGGTGATACGCAACGCTAAACGCCGCCATATTCTTGAAAACATTTCAACTTCCTCACCTGCCGATATCTGGAAATTCCTTGGAACTCTCGGAATTGGTAGGTCAAGTCATGTAGATTTTCCTAAAGCGATCGTTTTGGATGATATCAACCGTCATTTTACTACAACTTGTCATTTGGACCCCCTTATTTTGTCTCAAACGGTTGATTTCATCACTTGTTTACCTGGTCCAATCATTGAACCATTTCAGTTTTCACCAGCGACCTTCGATGAAATTAGAAAGATTATACTATCCATCAAATCCAAGGCTGTGGGTCACGATGAAATCAATCGGGGTATGATTACCTTGATCCTAGACTGTCTTCTCCCACCAATTTCCCACATCATCAATTATTCCCTGGATTCCGGACAATTCCCATCCTTGTGGCGTATGGCCTATGTCCGTCCACTTCCTAAAATATCAAATCCTTCACTACCTAACCATTTTAGACCTATATCCATTCTCCCTTTCCTGTCAAAAGTGCTCGAAGCCTGTGTTCACAAACAGTTTTCTGGATTTGTTTACCGGAATAATCTTGTAAGCTCATTCCAGTCTGGATTCAGACCCAGGCACAGTACATCCTCTGCTCTTCTTAAAGTGACTGGCGACATTAGAGAAGCTATGGAGGATACTAAAGTTACTGTATTAGTATTAATTGATTTCTCCAATGCCTTTAACGCCGTCAGTCACGATATACTCCTAGCTATCCTCTCCCATCTTATGGTTTCTCCCGAGGCGCTGGAATGGTTCACTTCTTATCTTCGGGGGCGTCAGCAGTCGGTCCGCGTTGATGAGAGATCTTCAAATTGGCGTGGTCTGGATGCTGGTGTTCCACAAGGCGGTATTCTTTCTCCATTATTATTCTCAGTCTTCATTAACTTTATAACTCACTGTCTTCGGTGTTCGTATCATCTTTACGCCGATGATCTACAATTATATACTGCTGTGCGGGTTGAAGGTTTGTCGGATGCTATAAGGGATGTAAACCGAGATTTGGATGCTATTAAAATAGCTGGTCTGACAAATTTGGGGTGTCAGTAAACCCCTCAAAATGTCAGGCTATCATTACTGGCAGCTCACGCATGATGGGTAGAGTGGTGGCTAACTCTCTTCCACCTATTATTTTTAATGGTGCCGTCATTCCCATCAGCCCTAGCGTAAAAGATCTCGGTTTGCATCTTGACGCGACACTTGGTTGGCAAAAACAAGTTTCTAGTGTCAGCCAAAGGGCCAATGGCACTTTGCGTTCCTTGTATCGTCTGAGAAACTTTTTGCCTGTTAAGACGAAGACTATGCTTGTACAGACTTTAATTTTCCCTTTAATCGACTATGGTGACGTTTGCTACTTTGACCTGAATGCGGTCTTGCTCGATAAGCTTGATCGTCTCCTCAATAACTGCATTCGGTTCATATTTAATTTAAGGAAATATGACCATGTCTCAAGTTTCAGGTCTGAGCTTAAATGGATGACCATTCGCCAGAGGAGAAGTTTGCGCGCTTTGACAACTCTTTTCTCTTTACTCAACTCTCCCAGCCCTCCTTCTTATCTAATGCCTCACTTTCAATTTCTATGTTCTTCACACAATAAGAATCTACGTTCATCCAATAATCTTCTATTACTCTGCCCTTCTCATACATCTGACTTTGTTCATTCTTCTTTTCATATCCAGTCGATTCTCCTCTGGAATGCACTTCCTCTCGAGATCAGAACGGCTGACAGTCGCTATGCATTTAAAAAGAAATTGCGGATCTATTTTCTACACCAATAAGCAGAATTTCCACATTCGGTTTTCCACACGTTCATATTGCACCTCCCACACTATCTCTTCACCACTCATGGTTGACTGGTAGAGGATGCCTACGGCATTAAGTCCGCCTTTGTACCTATGTGCATAAAGTATAATAAATAAATAAATAAATAAATAAATTCTTACGGAATCGGGATTTATGCGGGAAAAACCTCCCATGCGATCGATCGATCGGTTTTCTATATTAGAAAATGAAAAAAGAAATATTTCCGACCTCCCTGACGGCGTCAGCGTAGTATGTTACGCTGACGACACGCTCGTCCTGGCGCAGGGAGAGTCGCACCAGGCGGCGGCCGACCTGGCGACGCAAGCGGTTGCGACAGTCGTTCATAGGATCCGGCAGTTGGGACTCGACGTGGCGCTGCACAAGACCGAGGCCATGTGCTTTCATGGCGGTCGGAACGCGCCACGGTCCGAGTCCCACATAACGGTGGAGGGGGTTCGCATCGGCGTTGGGAGGACGATGAAGTACCTGGGACTCGTCCTCGACAGCCGGTGGAACTTCAGGGAGCACTTCCTGAGTTTGGCCCCAAAGCTGAACCGGGCAGCAGCCGCCTTCAGGCGACTCCTGCCTAATCTCAGCGGGCCAAACGCCTCCTGCCGAAGGCTGTACGCCGGCGTCGTGCGGTCCATGGCCCTCTACGGGTCCCCAGTGTGGGCCCTGTGCATCCGGACGCGACCACTAAAGTTGGTCGCATGCCAGAGGGTCATGGCTATCCGAATGATCCGGGGATACCGCACGATCGCCGGCGAATCGGCCAACCTCCTTGCCGGATTGCTGCCCTGGGATCTGGAGGCGACTGCCCTCCAGCGCGTCTATGAATGGCGCATGGCGGCGCAGCGCCGGGGCGTATCCCCGCTGCCTCGAGAAGTCGAGACGCGGCGGGAAGAGCTCCGGCGCGATCTCAGGGCAGTATGGAGGGAGCGACTGTCGCAACCGACGGCCGGGCACGCCACAATTGCGGCGGTAAGACCCCTCTTTGAGGAGTGGCTAGATCGGCGTCACGGCGTCCTGACCTACCGCATGACGCAGGTCCTCACCGGACACGGAAGTTTCGGGAGGTACCTGTGTCTGATGGGTAAGGAAGAGACGCCTGGGTGCCACCACTGCGAGGGTCGCCCTGAGGACACAGTCGAGCACACGGTGCAGGACTGCCCAGCTTGGGCAGAGCACCGACGTGTCCTCACGGCGACAATAGGCGGAGACCTCTCGCGCCCGGCCTTGGTCGAGGCCATGCTGCGGGGCGAGAGGGAGTGGGAAGCGGTCGCCTCCTTCTGCGAAGCAGTCATGCTTTCGAAGGAGGAGGCGGGCCGCGTGAGGGAGAGGATGGCGTCCTCCCTCCAGCCCAGCCGCAGTGGTAGACGCCCACGGCGTCGGACGTCGGCCGACGATCTCCGGCCACCGTAGGCGCGGGCATGCGGACAGCGAGTAAAGGGCAACTCGCTGTCCGACCATGGACCATGCCCGGGTCGACGGCGCGTCGTGTTCCACGCGCGCCTCAAAGAGCGTCAGCAACATGACGAGGCCCCCTCTGCAGAGGGCCGAAGCCTGCCGGGGTCGTGGGACTCATCCCGTTACCGTGGCCCCGGTATGTAAAGGGTTATTGAAGGAACACCGTGGATTTTAGTCAGTAAAAGTCTGACAGTCCCTCCCACCCTGCCCGGGGTGGGAGGACTTATTTGATAATTTTACCACGTTAAAAAAAAAAAAAAAAAGGGTTAGAAAAAACAAATCTTATTTGAACGCTATTTCGTAGTGTGTTTTTTGTCATTTTCATCTGACGTCTTTTGTTGCACCAGTAATTTTGTTGTATTTTTTAGTTTGTAATCCACGAATCCTACTAATAGCCGTCTACACGTGCAATTTGTGAATAAAAGAACAGATGTCGTAAAAAGTTTAGTATTTATGATGCCGACAGTCGAGTTTATTACGTACTAGTTTTAGTATTTTATTATTTAATTGCTGTCGTTATTGAGACTGGGTGTAACGATTATAGAGTGTACCATTGTATGAAAGACAAGCTAAGCTTTAGAGAGTTGAACGACACTCGATTTATGTCATTAAATTCATTTTATAAGTCAGTTTATGTCTACACGAGTATATCTAGCACTAAAAACTATTATTAAACTGTGTTTGCATTGTCTATTTACTAACAGAAATCATAAAACAATTAACAAGTTCTTCAAATAACCGACAAGAAAGACAACCGACACCGGCACAAGTATAATTCACTCAATAATTCGAAACAGACACACACAGAAACATGTTGGAAAAAACGTCATTACATTAAACATAATAATAATAAGTAAGTTCTTCAAATAACCGACAAGAAAGACAACCGACACCGGCACAAGTATAATTCACTCAATAATTCGAAACAGACACACACAGAAACATGTTGGAAAAAACGTCATTACATTAAACATAATAATAATAAGTAAATTATAACAAAAAAAAAATGTAATCACAACAACATTTTCCACATATTACATATACATACGCTAAGAGGTATGATGTGATGAAGAGTCAAGCTAGTTAGTTCAGTTTAGTTCACATTCAAGTAAACTATTATATTTTAATAACTCAACAAACTTTCAAATTAGTCAGCAACTTCAAAATGACTGGTATCTAATATATTCAGTTCCTTAATAAGTTTAGTTCTAAAAGTATTTCTATTTAGTAAAAATATCTGTGATAGCCGACAAACACATCAAAACTGTTCATCATTAGACCAGCAATTGGTATATACGACCATATTATTTCCTTAAGATATCCATGATAACCAATGCATGCCAACAAAATGATAATCGCATCTTCTCTTTCTTGCACCTAATTATCGGCTAAGTGAGAGAGGGAAGGCATGGTTGCCAGTTGCCGGTTGGTTATCATCGGTTTCGGTTTCTAATGTTTTCGTAGTTGCGCGTTGAGTTGTAGCTACTCGCTCGCTACTCGTACTCTGCAGATTGATAACCGTTGCCGGTTGAGACGATACCGATACCTAACGTTATTGCTAAGGCAACCGTTTTCAGTTGCGTTTTGTTATAACTGACACATGTCTATCGCGTTCATTTTTGTAATGGACTTCAACGAGGTTGTCAAACTAATCTGCTTATACGCTTCTTTTAAATAACATGTTTTATTATATGCTTTTCGTTTAAACGCCCATCTTTACGGCTGAGTGACAAAAAGTCACCAGTGAGCGGACTCCCATAGTAATGTACAGGGCGAGTGACAGTCACGTCACTCCGGTACTGCCTGTCGCTGCAACTTTTTGTCACCGTCTTATCAAGTCACCATAATGAGCGCACTCAGTATAGTTTTCATAGCACTTGACTAAGTGACAAAAAGTCACGGTGACAAAAAGTTGTAATGAGCGGCCGGTAGGTTCGGTTTCAGCCGTTGATAGTGCTCGACGATATGTGATAGCAAGGGATAACGGTCAATTGGTTAAGAGACACGTGGATCAGATACGGCGCAGATCCCGCGTATCGGTGGGTGGTCCAAGCACGGTGGAAGAAGGGGCTATAGAGGGTGAGAGCTCCGTGGTGCATGCTGGGGACAGCATGATAAAGTCGGGAATGAATGAGGATGAATGCAGTGGTGAGAGTGTGTGTGAAGAAAATAAGTCGAAACAGTCTGTAAGCAGTGAGGTGAGTGGTGTTGAGCACGATCTGCTTTCTGATCAAGTACCTGGGTTATCACCGCAGCAGCCAAATGAGTACCCAAAGCGAACCCGAAAACCAGTCATACGATTTCAGTGTACTTAAAGTTGTTTTCATGCATATATTGTAATTTAAGAAGGGAGGTGTGATGTATGTAATAATATTTAGATTATGAGGGTAGTTTTATATCTATTGGTTCATGCGATATTGTCACCACCGCCGCGCTAGTCCGCAAATATATGCTGTGCTATCCATACGTCTTTCATTCCGCTCACAGTCGACTCAGTACCTACTAACTATATATTTCTCAGGTGTCTAGATTTTTTAAATGATACTTGTTTGCCTAGATATGTGTATTCTTGGACATATTCCAGTAAGACACCGTTAACGTATATTGGTGACTCAATGCTGTTTGTCATAATTTTTGTTTTCATTGTGTTTAGGTCTAGACCAATTTCACTGCTGACATTATTAATTTCATTAATCATTGATTCCAATTGCGATGGGTTTTCTGCGAAGAGCACTATGTCATCAGCGAACCTGAGGTTACTTAGAAATTGACTATTGATGTTTATACCTTTGTTTTCCTACTTTAGTGCTTTCATAATGTTTTGTAGAACACAGATGAAAATTCTGGGAGAGAGGGGGTCACCTTGACGAATGCCTCTGCATATTTCAATGTCAGCTCCTGTTTTGTCTAATATGACTCTACTTGTGCTTTTCTTATATATGTTTTGAATGAGCTCTATAGTCTCGGATGGTACATTACATTCCTGTAAGGCTCTCCATATGCTGCTGTGGGATATAGAGTCAAATGCCTTAGCATAGTCATTTAGTCAATGAACGCTAAGTAAAGTGTGTTATTCATTTCTTCATATTTGTCTATAACTTTAATGAGTGGATGTGGTCTATAGTTGAATATTTGCTTCTAAATCCTGCTTGCTCCACTGATTGATGCTCTTCGGTATATTTCGCAAGGCGTTTCTCTAGACAAGAAGCAAACAGCTTGTAAAGATTCGATTGTAAGCTGATTGGTCGATAGTTACTTAAGTCAGTAGGTTTTTCTTTCTTGTAAAGCAGCACTATATCTGAATTCGCCCATTCAGAGGGATTTTTTCTGTCATCTAACATTTTATTAAACAGGGTGGTTAAGGGTTGTACTAAGAACATTGACATATATATTACTGCGTAAAGACTGGGCGGACCGTATGTTATAATGACGCCTCGAACTAAGTCCCAAAGTGGTCTTCCCTTTATCGAAGTGAACTAGAACGCGATCGGCTATCTTCGGGAGCGGTCGTAAGTTTTACAAGCAAAAATGCCGAGTTGTGTCGTGAAGGGTTGCGTGAAATACGACAAAAAGCACAATATAAAAAATGATAACGTATCATATCACCGGTAAGTTAAAAATATGTCATTAAATCAACTTCTAACATTATTTAAAACAATTTTCTTTCTTATTTGTCTCAACCTTTGGCCAAGACGATGCGAAGCCGCATAAAAGTTCGACATAACTTTGCAGCGGCGGGCATTATAGCCGATGAAATGAAAAGATTTAATAATATTGGTAAAAATGTTAAATTCTTATGGAGTTATATCTCTGATCGAAAAGCAAATACTAGCATACCCTCAACAATGTCTTATAAAGATCGTAGCTCAAGTAATTCTACTGATATTTGTAATCTATTCTCAGAGTTCTTTCATTCAGTTTACGAACATTCCACCTTTGATATAAATAATTGGTCACCTCCACAAGAATACAATGAAAATAGCATCCTTATCAACAGTGTTACTTTTAGTTATGAAAAAATTCTTAAGGCTTTAAAAACACTTGACACTACAAAAGGTCCAGGGCCCGATGGTATACCGCCGCTTTATCTTAAAAGAACTGCGGATATTATATGCGCACCCCTACATATAATATTCAATAAATGTATTTCAGAGGGTTCATTTCCTGAAATATGGAAAACAGCCAACATAACGCCCGTTCATAAATCAGGTTCAAAACAAATTATTGAGAACTATCGTCCCATCTCTATTTTGTCCGCCTTGTCAAAGTTATTTGAAAGACTGGTTCACGATGAGATCTATCCTATCATACACAACTCTATAATTCAGCAGCAGCATGGATTTGCTCAAAAAAGGTCCACAGTCACGAATCTATTGGTTTTCACTGACTTTTTGTTTAACAGCATGGACCATCAATTGCAAGTAGATGCTGTTTACACAGATTTCCAGAAGGCCTTTGACAAGGTGGATCACGAACTGCTTCTAACGAAAATAGCTTTCAATGGTATACGAGGCGATTTATTACGCTGGTTTGCATCATACGTCACTAATAGGACTCAGAAAGTAGTCATTAAGGGCTTTGAATCCACATCAATACATGTCACATCCGGGGTACCCCGGATGTGACATGTGAAGGTTCAATTTTAGGGCCTCTCCTATTTGTTATTTTTATTAATGACCTGAATCAATGTTTCAGACATTCAAAATTTCTACTCTATGCCGATGACCTAAAAATTTTTAGAAAAATTCAAGATAAAACTGATTGTTTTTTGTTCCAAGAAGATCTGGATAGATTCTCGGCATATTGTATTAAAAATAAGTTAAAGTTAAACATTCTAAAGTGCTCATCTATAACATTCACTAAAAACAAGAATATTGTAACTCACACTTACAATCTTAATAACACCTTATTGCATAGAGTCACTGTAATCAGGGACCTTGGGGTACTTCTGGATAGTAAACTTCACCTAGATCAACACATTGATAATATTATAAGCAATGCATTTCGCATGTATGGATTCGTAATGAGATGCATGACCAACTTTAAACGTACTCGCACGTACATTCATTTATATAAATCTTTGGTTAGATCGCAGTTAGAGTATGCTGTAGTGGTATGGAACCCCTTGTACAAAAAATATATAACTAATCTTGAAAACGTACAAAATAAATTTCTTAAAGCCACACATTATCGTTGCTTCCGAAAAAAAGCACCTTACGTTAATTTATTTAAAATATTACAAACTGACTAGTTTAAAGAATAGACGCATTTATTTGGAAACAAAATTTCTATATGATCTGTGTAATAACAAGTACGACTGCTCAGAATTGACAAACAAATTGTGTTATATAGTTCCTAGAACTGTTTTGCGGCGTGGGGTGAGAGGATTCCCGCTATTTGCAGTGTCCTCTTGTCGCACCAATGCGGGAGTCCGCGCACCTCTACGACGTTTAGCAAGAAATTATAATACTCTTTTTTCAGACGTAGATTTATTTTCTTTATCAGCTATTAAAATTCGTACTGAGTTACTTAAACTGATTGAAATAGCAGAGGACTAACTTATTTTCAGAAATGTGTTAAGTATTATAAGAGTAAAACTAACTAATCTGTATTATTAATAAGTAACGTTGTACTTGTGATCCTATTTTTAATTCGAATATGTAACTTGTGGATAACGTTGTTAGTTACGCACTAATATACCTAGATTATAAGTTAATATTAACCATGTATAGTGTGTAATTGTTGGTTTTCCTCAATAAATAAAATAAAATAAAATAAGATTAAATTATGTACAAAATTATTTTTTAATGTTTGTTAAAAGCAAAATAAAATATATTTTTATGTACAACAAATATAAATTTCGAAAAATAAAAGGTTTTTTTTTATTTCTTTGTACCTCGAAAAATACCACACACCACTCTTACAAGGTTACGTCTAGAAGACCACGCCGATTGACATCTTTGGTATAATAGATGGCGCTAGTGTGTTTTGTTGGGCAACCGCGTCCGTCAAATTTTCTGACGACCGTATCTTTACTATTTAAATCAATGACTAAGAAGGATTTTCTCGTTGAAATGGCTTCATTTGATATGCCGTCTGGGCCGCTACTTTTTTCTTTCTTGAGAGCCATTATCTTTGTAAAAAATTTTTGAGCAGAGAATCTTTGTATCGCAGTATCATTTATCTGTACAGGTAGAGTCTCTATACTTAACCATTGATATACAATATATCAATCTACTCAACGGTATTTTGCACGCAAATCTTTATAAAATTCAGTTGCAGCTTTAATTATTCCTGACCTAGACAATGTTTCTTGATTACAATTAGGGTGCTTTTTCAACGAAGGATTCCTTTTTTAGATGCTGTTCATTATTTTAATCCTTTTTTCACACTTCCTGACTTCTTCAAATAATGTTCTATTGTTTTTAGTCTGTAGTTTTGATATTCTTTTCTGATAGTTTTGTGAATAATTTTGTATAAATAACATTTCTAATTTTTCTCTTCTAATGTTGTGTTTTTTATTAACTAATTAATTTCTTCTTTTAATTAGGTTTTTTGTACTGTTTGAAATAATGTAGTGTCGTTTTTTATTTGTTTTGGTATTATATAATACAGACTTTAAGCTTTTATTTATTGCTTGTTTAATTTTCTTATAGTATGTCTCTATATCATAATTTTTTTCTAGATTTATGTTTAGAATATTCAATTTTAGAGCTTCAATGTATTTCTCTTGTTCGTCTGTAGTTTTTAGTGCACATTTGTTACTTTTATATGTGGTTCTGGATTTTTGGTATTGGACCTTTCTATGTTATTTCTTAGGTGCTTTATTGGCCTTTAGTCTCACCAAAGTAACAAAATATATGATCTTCACTTTCTTCTATATCCTGTACGCCTGATTTCTGATAGACCAATGATTTTATACTTAATATTTGACACTGATTGCTTGAATTCTAGTACCCTTTCATCTGATAGTAATAACCGAGCATTGAAAGTACATGTATGTATAGAGGGTGCAGTGGAGGGTTTCGGTCTGTGACCCCCGCGGTGACCAGCCGGGGTGGAGGACATAGAGTGGTCCCTTCTTTATGCTATTTCTTCGAAATTAACTGATGCGATGGGGACTTAGTGTCTGCATTGTTGGGTTTATTTTTCACTAAATATAGATCCATTATATTTTCATTGTTTGGGTTTTTAGAAACATTTACGGTCTCTCTCTCAACAATTTTAACTATTTCCACAGACTGAGATAAACTTCTTTTTTGACGTTCTTGTTTTGTATTTACATTTTCTGGTAGAATTACAAGTTTGTTAAGATAAGATAAGATAAGATAAGATAAGATTTCTTTATTTGCTCCAAACATGTGTACACATACAGAATAAAAACGCATGTGAGATAACATAAAAATGAAAATAAAGTTCAGACATGTTTGCCTATACGATGGCGTGCAAATGTTTTAAATAATTAATTTGACAATTTTAATTTAAACCCAATAATATAAATTGATACAGATTAGCAATAATTAAAAAAATAAATTTAAAAAAAATAAAAAAAAAAAAATAAAAATATTAAATGTCAAATTATACACAACAAAACGAAACAAAAGTAAAAAAAATATCATATGTCAAAAGTAAAAAATAAAATAAAGTCAAATTGTACATGTCAAAACTAAAAATAAAAATTTTAATATCAGAAGTATACATGTCAAGATTAATAACATACAATTTTAATTCAATAAATCTATGTCACAGTAAATTGTTCTGCAAGATATTCATTAATATGATAATAAGCTTTATCGGATAGGAATGTTTTAAGTTGTTTTTTTTTTCAGTTCATTATTATTAAGCTCCCTCCAACTTTTAGGTAACTTATTATAAATCACGGGAGCCATGCAGAAAACACTTGTGCGCATAAGTGCAGTCCTACTCCTATGCTGACAGAGCTGATTTTGATCACGCCTATTTCTGGGAAATTTTTCTGCCATTCGCGAAAATAAGGCGTTATTATTTCTGATGAACATGACTGTTTCCAGAATGTACAGGGAAGTTAGTGTCAGTATTTTATATTGTATGAAATAAGGCTTACAACTAGTAGTGGTACTCAAATTAAACATGGCTCTGAGACATCTCTTCTGTGCCTTAAAAGCATCCTCTTTGTTAGTTGAGTTACCCCAAAATATAATTCCGTATCTAAGAACCGATTCAGTTAGTCCATAGTAGGCAGTTAATAAAGCATCTATTTTAACCTTACGTGACAATATGTGCAAGGCATATGCACTACTACTTACTCTTTTAGTCAGAGCCTCTACATGCGCCTTCCAATTTAAGCTCTGGTCTATTTGTTACTCCTAAAAACTTAGTGGTATTTTATATATGCCTTTGTTCCTTGTTCTCTTTCTTTTTGTAATTGTGTACTTAGCTTCTTTCTCTCTTCAAGAACTTCCGGGGGGAAGTCTTTAATGTAAAAATTGCTCGTTTTCTGTAGCATTTCCTTATTTTTTAATAATCCAATTTTTTTGCCCATAGTAGTGAAAGTAACAATTATGGGTCTTATCTTTTCAGTTCTTTTCCCCATGCGTGAAACGCACTCAATATCTCCTTTTAGGCAATCTACTTTCATAATATTGTTTATTATATTTAAAACTTTATTTTGTAAGATGAAGTAGCCATTTTCTGTTTTTTCTACTCCGAAAAAGACCAGATTTTTCTTTCTTATTGTTTTTTCTAAATTATGAATTTTGAGTGCTTGTTTTTCTGTAGTTCTTTCTAGTTGCTGCTGTCTAGTTTCCAATATGACTAATTTTTCGTCTGTTTTTATTTATACAATTTGGGATGCTCTCTTTAATTTCTATTAGCTCTCTTGATTGTTCGTCAAACAATGTTTGTAAAATTTTTAATATTTCTGTGACCTGATCCATCTTTTAATATTGGAGTGGTGTGGTACTGGTTCTCTGTCGGAGCTTTACCAGGTATCTTCGATTGATGTTTCACGACGTTTTCGTATGTGAAAGTTATTGTAATAGATATCACATTTAATTCAAGTTCAATATGACACATTGGTAACGGGTCGGTGACCACGCATATTTGCAATTTTTAATTTAGGTATGTTGTTCCTTGACTAAACTTTTCCCGTCTTTTACAGTGTTATTCTTGTAGCATACCAGCACAACCTTCACTTTGATAACCAATCGCTCATACAATGCACAAAGGAATATTATTCTAAGTGCTATAAATTAAATATAATATCAACAGTTATATGAGACGCGGGCGGAGGGCCGTGCTCTCACACAGTGACCACTGTTTAACTAATGTAAACACTACAATTATATATACTATAGTATTTGTTATTACAAATACCAAATAACTTACGTTTTCTTTGTAATCATAATCCATAATTCATCCATCAAAACAAATATTTTCTTGTCATGACATTTTTTACGTCAAGGCTGACAAACTGTAATTTCATCTTCTTTGTAGCCACTGAACGGCTAATAGACTAAAAAGGTTGTTCATACTTTTATTATATAATTGTTATTCACTTTTATCGATAGGGCTAGCTTAATATTGTATATTATATTGTGGTTGTCTACTGATTAACGGCATTTTAAATTATAATTATAAATTTCTAAAACACACTCTCAGATTTTATCGAAGAGGTTTAATAAATTATGCTCGAATATAACTGGCTGATCAAATAACTGGCAAGATGGACTATTTTGGACTCTACAATTTGAATTCTGGTACAGAATGAGAATGGAATGGACTTTGAACGCTGAGCTGGGTATAAAAGGCGCTGGGGGCCATCTCCGGAGAGTTCAGTCTTAGACCAGTTTTTGAAGAGTTTAGTTCTCGACGACTTTTGACGAAGAGGAAGTGCAGTACCCGCTACCCTGACTCCTTGCTGGGAGCCTGCTGCCTTGACTCCTTGCTGAGAGCCCGCTACCCTGACTCCTTGTTGGGAGCCTGCTGCCCTGACGCCTTGCTGGGAGCCTGCTGCCCTGACGCCTTGCTGAGAGCCTGCTGCCTTGACTCCTTGCTGAGAGCCTGCTGCCCTGACTCCTTGCTGAGAGCCTGCTGCCCTGACGCCTTGCTGAGATCCTGCTGCCCTGACGCCTTGCGGGGAGCCTGCTGCCTTGATGCCTTGCTCGAGCTGCTGTACGACGAAGACATCGTGGAGGAGAAGGCGATCCTGGAGCGGCCTGCCAAGACGTCCCGCAAAAGTTAATGGCTTTGGCGGCGTTGGTGGAATTGGCGGCGTGGGCCCTCGTGGTGTGTCTCCAGGAAGACCTTTGTTAACGGCTGCTGAGGAAGCCTCTCTTGTACCTCCTCCTCCGGCTCCTCTTGTGCGTGCCACAAAAGCTACACCTATGCATATCGTTACAATACACAATTCTATTTTAATAAAGAACATTCATTCCACATTCATTACTGCGACTTCACGCCTTGTCATTGCTCTCCCTAACTTATTCTCCAAAGTGCTGTCTAAAGTAAATCTCTGCTGCCTTAAATATAATCTCCATTCTCTAAATTAGTGCTCCAACATAGCACTAAAGTAGTGCTACGAACCTAGCGCTATAGTGGTGACCCCGAGCTAAGCACGGCTGACGCGAAGAAAACCCTGAACAAGAAACACACGAAGCGGTGAAAACCCGAAGCGAACATCTGAAGTGGAGAAAACCCGAGCTAGATACATCTGAAGCAGAGGAAACCTCGAACCTGAGGTTAGGTACCTGAGGTTAGTGAATCAATCAGCACTAAGATATTCGAAGAACTCGCACTACTCGCTGACAGAATGATGGAGCAGACTACATCAAACGAAGTCGCAGCCGTACACTCATTCGCAGCACCTATGTCAGCGTCGCAGTCCGATACGCAGTACCTCATCAACGAAATAAGAAAACTCTCGCTAGAAATAGCCGAGCTCAAAGCTAGACCACCTTATGATCACAATGATCACAACTATCACCGCCGCCGCTACCCATCTCACCGCCGTAGCGCATCATGATCGCGAAGCCGAGAAACATCACAACACTGCTATTATCACCGACGTTTCAAGGAACAAGCTAGTCACTGCACATCGCCCTGCTCTTTCAACAAACAAAACTCGGAAAACTAGACCGAACGTTGGCAGAGGCGGACACCGGCGTTCAAGAAAATTCACACCGCCTATACATCACCGACAAAAACTCTAAATTATCTTTCTTGGTCGACACGGGAGCAAACATATCCGTGCTACCGAGAAGAAAGGGTCAAGTCGCAACGCCGCTACCATTTCAACTTTACGCTGCAAACAACACAAAAATAGCTACCCATGGCGAAAAAACATTAACTCTCAACTTCAACCTACGACGCCCGTACTAATGGATGTTCATAATAGCAGATGTTTCGAAACCAATACTCGGAGCCGATTTTCTCAAGTACCATCAACTTATCGTCGACTTGAAAAACCGCAGACTTATCGACGGCGTCACGAGCTTAAAGGTCAATGTCCCGGTACGTGTAACAGATGTTCCTACCGTACGCAGTATTGACATGTCACAGTCATACCACGACATCCTAGCTCAATATCCGGAAATCACGCGATTAACATCAATGCAATTGAACTGCAACATCAATGTGCAACACTGCATTGAAACTCGCGGACCACCGGTACACTGCCGCGCCCATCCTATTCCACCGCATCGCTTCGAGATAGTCAAGAAATAATTCGAAAACATGATAGAACAAGGATTATGCAGACCTAGCAAGAGTCCATGGACATCACCTCTTCATATCGTGCCTAAAAAGAATGGCGATATTAGAGTTTGTGGTGACTATCGCCGACTCAACTCTATCACTGTACCAGATCGATATCCCGTGCCACGCATCAAAGATTTTACGCATCATCTATCTGGTAAAACTATCTTCTCTACGATAGACCTCAACCGTGCTTACCAACAACTGAATGTCCGAGAAGAAGACATAGAAAAAACAGCAATCATCACACCGATGGGATTATTTGAATTCCCACGTATGTGCCCTGGTTTAAAGAACGCGGGACAAACATTTCAACGATATATTCATGAAGTACTACGAGGATTAGATTTTGTTTTCCCATTCATCGACGATCTACTTCTAGCGTCGGAAAATGAAACCCAACACCGAGAACACCTCGACGATCTACTTCTAGCGTCGGAAAATGAAACCCAACACCGAGAACACCTGCATATTGTACTCAAGAGACTTGAACAAAACGGAATAACTATCAACCCTGCCAAATGCAACTTAGGCCAATCAGAAGTTCAGTTCCTTGGTTACACAGTATCAGCACAAGGTATCAAACCTCCAAAACATAAAGTCGAAGCTATTACTAACTATCCCAAACCGACTACCATTGAAGAGCTGAGAAGATTTCTTGGTATGATAAATTTCTATCGCGATCATATACCAAACGCCGCATCTCAACAAGCACCATTGAACGCATACCTACATAACGTCAAGAAGAAGGACAAAACGCAAATCACATGGACCGATGAAGCGACGCAAGCTTTCGAGCAGTGTAAAGCCAGCATAATAAACGCAGCTTTACTCGCTCATCCATCTCACCATGCAACAATCGCTTTATTCTGCGACGCATCCGACACATCAGCTGGAGCCGTACTTCAACAATACATACACGAAACATGGCAACCGCTCGGATATTTTTCAAAGAAGTTCACCGACGCGCAAAAGAAGTACTCTACATTCGATCGTGAACTACTTGCAATCTACATGGCAGTCAAACACTTCCGCAAGATATTTGAAGGACGAAATCTCATAATATTTACCGATCACAAACCGCTGACATACGTAATGTCAAAGACTCCTTCAAACTCAGAAACCAACAGGCGAACAAGGCAACCTTTGTTTATCAGCGAATTTACGACCGACATTCGACACGTAAGCGGTAAACAAAACGTCGTCGCCGACACACTTAGCCGCATAGAAACAATCACATGCCCACCTACAATCCATTATACCGACATAGCCAGAGCGCAAGAAAAGGATACCAACATCGAACAATTATTATCACAAGACAACATCAGTCTCAAGAAAATAGTTATACCCAACAGCGACCTCAAGTTATTCTGCGAAACCTCTACTGCTTATGTACGGCCGTACATACCAGAGCCATATAGAAGACAAGTATTTAACAGCGTGCACAATGTCAGTCATCCTGGTACGCGCACGACTCGCAAGCTTATCACTCAAAAATATTTCTGGCCATCAATGAACGCAGAAATCAGCTGTTGGACTCGAACGTGCATACCTTGTCAAAAAAGCAAAGTTCAACGACATACACACTCAAACATCGCATCTTTCCCGCCAACCGAACGTTTTCAACATTTACACGTTGACATCGTAGGACCTCTACCTACAACATCTCAAGCACATCGATACTTAATTACAATGATCGACCGATTAACTAAGTGGCCCGAAGCAATTCCTACCGACGAAATATCAGCTGATCGCATAGCCCAAATCGTTTACCAACACTGGATCACAAGATTTGGATGTCCGACTACACTAACAAGCGACCAAGGCCGCCAATTCGAAAGTCAACATTTCCAAAACCTGATGAAGCTATTGGGAATAAAGAAAACTCGCACAACAGCTTATCACCCACAGAGCAACGGCATAATCGAGAGATGGCATCGCACCCTCAAGACTGCGTTACGCGTGAAACTCACAAACGCAAGTTCCTGGATAGACGAGCTCCCAACAATTTTAATGGGTCTACGAGCATCGTAGACCCATTAAAATTGTTGGGAGCTCGTGAAGAGTTCGTAAAGAGTTAAACACCGACTCCGGAGTAAGCGCAGCCGAACTTACCTACGGTTACAATTTACGATTACCTGGCGAATTTTTCACAGAAAATACCTGCACACCTACTATGAATTATACTTACGTCGATAAACTACGTGATATAATTCAAGTAAACAAGCCGCAAGCCGTTACCAAACACCACAGCAACAAAAAATCCGTATTCATTCATCAAGACCTTTTGAAGTGCACCCACGTGTTTATCAGAACCGACGCAGTCAAGAAACCACTTCAAACACCATACGAAGGACCCTACCGAGTGATATATATACCGCACAGAAAAAGTTTACACAGTACAGTTACCCGATCGGCAAGCAAACATTTCGATAGATCGATTGAAACCTGCATATGTTATCTCGGAAGAAACTTTACCATCTACCACACCAGTTACAGACAGCGATACCAAGAAAACAGAAGTACCGAGAGCAAGCCTGACGTCACATCCCGCTGAAAACAAGCAGACACGTTCAGGACGTATCATCAAACTGCCGGTACGCTTCGCTTGAAGGGGAGTCCTGTAGCATACGTAGCACACCCTTCACTTTGATAACCAATCGCTCATACAATGCACAAAGGAATATTATTCTAAGGACTATAAATTAAATATAATGTCAACAGTTATATGAGACGCGGTCGGAGGGCCACGCTCCCACACAGTGACCACTGTTTAACTAATGTAAACACTACAATTATATATACACAATTCTATTTTAATAAAGAACATTCATTCCACATTCATTACTGCGACTTCACGCCTTGTCATTGCTCTCCCTAACTTATTCTCCAAAGTGCTGTCTAAAGTAAATCTCCGCTACCTTATAAATAATCTCTTAACATAGTGCTCAAACATAGCACTAAAGTAGTGCTACGAGTTACCGCATTACGCGCGTGTCAGAAATGGAAGATATATAGATATAAAGATATGTAGAGAATGTTGTTATTTCTAGAATTAATTAATTATCAATATCTATTTATTACGTATTTACCGATTAATTACCTATTAATCGGTATTACCATGATTACTAGGTGTTTTATAGAAATAATTAGTAGTCTGTATAGCAATATCAGTTTATTAATTTACCACCGGTTCGGAAGGTAGTTATCTATGGAGAAGAGCCGGCAAGAAACTCCACAGTTACTCTTTTCAAAACATAATTCATTTTCACATAAACATCAATTCACTATATGTACTTTACAATATTACCACAATGTGATTACTATCGTTATAACTTTAGCTTTATTTACTTGTGTATCTACTATTTCATTACTCCATTACATATTATATAAGTCAAGTTATTTATAGAATTAATACAAAATGTTCATTAAATTATCACACAATTATCAATTAATAACACTGTCACATTAAAATAACAAATACAAAATAATTAATTTATATTCAAATACAATAGCAATACGATAGGATTTTTATACCAATTCTACACATAAAAATATTAATAAAAGTTAGAAACAACACAAGTTCACTTAACTTAGGTCCGTTCGGTGTGACTGCTCCAGAGCGACTGAGTGACTGACTGTGTCTAGAACGACTGAGCGGCGGCTTTTATACACAGTGGTAAACAAGTGACGTCATATCGTACGATTTTAAAACAGATTTGTTAACCTTTGTATTTTAACATTAAACTATGATTAAATGATATAAAAATACAGTAAATATGTTGAAATTAATTAGTTCAATTACATATTAGTCTTACGATGACAGAATTAGTAAACAAGCAACGTTATTTCTTAAATAACGTTTAAATATTCTGTTATACAAGACAACAATGAAAGAACAGTTTAAACTCTTATCTTATAAATAGGTTTCGTAATAGTGTTTACAATGTTTTGATAATAAATAGCTAAATTTTGTGTATCACATGTTAAAAAGGTTATAATTATTATAGTGATATTTTAATTTGTGTTCAATTAAAGAAATAAACTTGAGTTAATGTAATAAACCAAATGAAATTATTTGAATAATCCATCACGGCCAAACTGACCTGTACTTCGCTCTCGAAGTACCAACTAATTATAATCAATACAATAGCCTCTGGCCTTGACATACCAGTCCTATCACCTGCGGCGCATGGATTTCAGAAAGGTATCAGGGCAGGGCTGCCAAGCAGTCTACATATGGCCGCTGGCCTTGACATACCAGTCCTACCACCTGCTGCGCATGGATTTCAGAAAGGCATCAGGGCAGGGCCTCAGCAGTCTACATATGGCCGCCGGCCTTGACATACCAGTCCTACCACCTGCTGCGCATGGATTTCAGAAAGGTATCAGGGCAGGGCCTCAGCAGTCTACAACAGCCTCTGTCCTTGAGATACCAGTCCTATCACCTGCTGTGCATGAATTTCAGAAAGGTATCAGAGCAGGGCCTAAGCAGTCTATAATAACCTCTATATTTTTTATAAGATTATATTCAATAATTTCAAACAAACATCGTTAATTGAACACAAATTAGAAACGATGTATATAGTTTCAACACTTATTTCATTATACGTCATTAACGATTTTGGTCTTGAAGTACAAAGAATTGTCAAGTGTGATTAATAATATTTTCTTACCTCAACGTCTTTTCATTTCATTCTTATTTTCTATGTTTTAATTATGAGTTTGTTTATGTTTTGCCAATTGCATAGATGTGTCATGCCCCCTCCACCCGCTGCTGGTGGGATAGGCAAGCACCGAACAAAAGAGCGACCAGCGGAAACATATCTAACTATCATTTAACTCATTGTGTTCCAATTATGGTCATTAGAAATATATTATTAATCACATTCAACATTACAAACAAACTATAATGACTTATGATTATAATAAAGATTTAAAAACAAAAATCATGGTTACCTCAACAATACAAACTTTGATCCTCTATTTAAATTAATTTTCACGTAACCTCTGGGGAAATTATGAATTTCTAAAAAAAAATCCTTCCCTATTCCTTGTTTACAATAAAAAGGGAACCTCTGAGCAAAATCTCAGCTGTTAGGTCCAAGGGTTTGGGCTAGGCGTTGATGAGTCAGTCAGTAAGGACTTCTCTTTTTGTTTATATAGATATTTTTATTTCCCAGGAAACCATAGTAACCATTTATATTTAATTATTTAACTACAATCCAATTTTATGTTATTATATTTTATATTATTATATTTTTATTTTTTAATATTATGATAGAATTATAAGAAATAATTTAATTAATATTAACACTAATTTTATTGATTTTATTGTTATTATTGAATTTATTTACTTTTGCTAACTTTACTCATTCGTAAAGCTTATCGTTTCTCCGGTAATAAGTGACAAACAAATAATAATGATAACAAAATAATATGCATTATTAAGTAAGTAATATTGTTTTGTATAATATAGCACACTTTAGTTAGAAAAAAAAGAAACATTTTAAAATTTATGCCACGTCCCTAATATATAATTTGTGGATAACGGTGTGGGAGCACATTAACTTACATTTATTTGTTATGATTTTATAAAAATGTGTTACTGTTTGTTATTCCCTAATAAATAAATAAAATTAAATTTATTTAAATTCATTCAAATTCAGCAATATCTAACCAACTTACTCCATACTTTGAGGAATATATTTACTAGTTGATAATCCAGAAAGGCTTTAGAAAAAAAAAATCTATTGATGTAGCCATATACGATTTCTTGCAAACAGCAGCAGAGTCGACAAAATAACTACCAACTCTAGCGCTTTACATGGATATGTCAAAAGCTTTTGATCGCGTAGATCATAAAATACTAGTAAATAAACTTAACGAATATGGAACAAAAGGAAACGTATTAAATTTAATCGAATCTTATTTTAGTAATAGGCAGCAAATAACTGTAGTAGTCAGGAGTAGTGAAAAATAAAACAGATATATTTTTCAAATCTGACCAGAGAACTGTAACGTTTGGTTACACTAATGACTTTTCAACAGCTTCCATTTATCCAATGACTAGTTTGGAGATGATAGTACTTTACTTTTTAATAGTGATGAATTAAGTGCACTAGAGACGGATATTGATTCTAGCATAAAATCGGATGTAAATTGGCTACAGAATAATAATTTTGGTAATAAATCTAGACAAGACAGTTATAATGAATTTCCAACAGAGGCTTTTCCGGAATCTGAACTTCAATTAGTTAAGATGACAAAACTATTAATGAGACCAAAGTGACAAAATTTCTCGGATTAAATATAGAAAACACATTAAAATGGCATAAACATATTTACAATGTGTGTACTAAATTAAAGAAAAATTAATATGCCTTGCATATGTTAAGTAAAATAACAAATCAAACAATAGTCTTAACAGCATATCACGGCCTGGTTACCTCAACATTGAGATACGGAATTATATTTTGGGGTAATGCAACAGATAAAGATACGGTATTTAAGTTCTTTTGAGTACAGACAGTTGCAAAATACTCTTTAAAGATACTAAAATATTAACAGTTCCCTCATTATATATATACGAAATATACATGTTCGTCAAAAATAATTTACATAAATTTTCTAGAGTAAATAGAAAACGTCGTTGTGACCAGTTACAAATAGTTTAATGGCTCCAAAACTATATATTACATTGCCAAAGGGTGAAGAAGAAGAAGAATGAGGGAAACGTCAGCCATTTTAAGCGTAAATTCACTTTTATTTCTAGTTGAAAAGACATAAGTATTAATGAATTTTATGACCGACAGTATTTATTTATTTTATTATATTAATTATTTTACTGAATTCATTTATTGTATTTAGTTTAATTTATTTACAGTATTTTTTTTAATTTATTGTATTTTTTTGTAATTTAATTTATTGTATTTTTTTTTAATTTAATTTATTGTATTTATTTTAATTTAATTTATTGTATTTATTTTAATGTTTTTTAATTTATTTTTTGTATTTATTTAATTTTTTTTTAAATTTAATTTTTTGTATTTATTTTAATTCTTTTAATTTAATTTTTTGTATTTATTTTAATTCTTTTAATTTAATTTTTTCGTATTTATTTTAATTTTTTTTAATTTAATTTTTTAAATATATTTTAATTTAATTTATTGTATTTATTTTAATCTAATTTATTTAGATTTAATTAATTTAGATTTAACTTAATTTATTTTAATTTAATTTATTTAGATTTAATTTAATTCATGTTCATTTAATTGATTTAGTTTTAATTTAATTCATGTTAATTTAATTTATTTAGATTTAATTTAATTCATGTTAATTCAGTTCAATTTCAAATTCAGTTCAATTCCAAATTCAGTTCAATTTCAAATTCAGTTCAATTTCAAATTCAGTTCAATTTCAAATTCAGTTTGTCATAATGAAATGAATTTCATTTTTATTAACGGATCTGGACAGCAGGTATCTGCTTTAATACACAACTGCCTCATCCAAATCAAATTATCGAGAGCAAAAAAAAAGTGACGTTATTAAGTTATTTTTTTTTTTAACATGTTTTAGAACAGAAACTTGGTAGTAGCAAAATAAAGGTTACATATTATTTAACATGATTTGGTATACGCAAAGGAGAGAAAACGGTAAATGTTTGTATCATTGTGATAACCAATCCTTGAATTATACATAGACCGTTCGGCCAATCTGACTATTCAGCAAACATACTACAAAACATACTAAGGCATTTAGTTACAGTGAATACATATCGTTCTAACTGCTAAAATTGGTTCAAACTTATTTAATTGTTTTTTTTTTTTTTTCTTACTTGACTCCCGTTATCATCGGCTTTTGTAACTGTTTTCATGCTGGTCCATCAAGGTTATTCACAAGGTTCCTTGATGTTATGGCACCATCAGGCTGAATTGCTGTCACTGGCTACTGGATCAAGGTCCGGAAGCACCAAATCATCATCTGAACGGCGGCAATAGCCCGAGACAGCATCACGGATGAAGAGGCCTTCCAATATTGCGGGATCCATTCTGAAACTTTTCACACAATGCATTAGAATTAGGGCAATAGTGACATACATGTACCCTCTACTTGAAATAACATCAAGGCCTAAAACAAATGTACAGTTAAACAATCGGACAATCGTGACCTATATTCAAGTACGAGGGTACTTGAATATTTTATTCTTAAAATAAAATCACATGGACTATGAACCAAGACTCAATAAACCGAAACAAAATAAGTGGGCTGTGAACAATCCCACTTCTGATGTCAGAAAAGGAAGATATATAGATATAAAGATATGTAGAGAATGTTGTTATTTCTAGAATTAATTAATTATCAATATCTATTTATTACGTATTTACCGATTAATTACCTATTAATCGGTATTACCATGATTACTAGGTGTTTTATAGAAATAATTAGTAGTCTGTATAGCAATATCAGTTTATTAATTTACCACCGGTTCGGAAGGTAGTTATCTATGGAGAAGAGCCGGCAAGAAACTCCACAGTTACTCTTTTCAAAACATAATTCATTTTCACATAAACATCAATTCACTATATGTACTTTACAATATTACCACAATGTGATTACTATCGTTATAACTTTAGCTTTATTTACTTGTGTATCTACTATTTCATTACTCCATTACATATTATATAAGTCAAGTTATTTATAGAATTAATACAAAATGTTCATTAAATTATCACACAATTATCAATTAATAACACTGTCACATTAAAGTAACAAATACAAAATAATTAATTTATATTCAAATACAATAGCAATACGATAGGATTTTTATACCAATTCTACACATAAAAATATTAATAAAAGTTAGAAACAACACAAGTTCACTTAACTTAGGTCCGTTCGGTGTGACTGCTCCAGAGCGACTGAGTGACTGACTGTGTCTAGAACTTTTTTTTTTTTTTTTTTTTTTTGTGTGTGGCATCTCGCAGGTCAACCTCTGAGGTTGTCGGCTGCTTAACCGGGCTTGCCTGTGGTTGCCTTAATTAATAAATTAATTAAAGCCTCCAGCCAGGGCTTATTAAAAAACTTACAAACTAGGCGACTACACGCTAAGGGCACCCCCTGTGGGGTACGGACCTCGGCTTAGGGCGTCGCAAGGGAGGGCAGCTAGGGACAGGCTGGATCATATCATTATTATTATTAATAAGGGAATTTAAAGCTACTGGCTCAGCGTCGCGGGCTGGCTCTGGCAAGGGTCGAGGTGGACTATTACGGGGACGTCGCGGCGGGCCTCGGCGGCGAGGACGGAAGGACGGTCGGTTTTTGTGTTTGTGTGCCACTGTACTTGTTTCCCTACGGCTCTCTTGGAGCAGGGTGATTGCGTCATCGGGAGTGACTAGGGTATGCCTTGGTCGGCGAATCTTAGAGATACGCGAGGGTTCGTATTGGGCGGCCGATACGATAAGGGGATTCCTATGTTGGATTGAAGTTTCAAAGAAACGCTTGGAGACGCGTTTCATGAACTGCTGGATGGTGGGCATCTTGAGGTCTACGTGAAGAAGCTCATTTCGAACATAAAAGGGGGCTCCCGTGACTCTACGGAGGAATCGGTTTTGGAGGGTCTGCATCTTATGGAGGAGGTAGGGCTTTGCGTGTGCGAAAACAACGCAGGCGTAGGTCATGATGGGACGGATGACCGCGGTGAAAATACGCAGCTTGCACCTGAGTGATAACTTGCTGCGAGAGCTAAGAATGAAGTGGAGCCTACCTAGAGCGAAAGCGGCGCGCGAACGTGCCTGCTTTATGTGCTCAGCGAAGGAGAGGTGTCTATCGAGGACCACGCCTAAGTATTTGGCTTGCTTTTCCCAAGGGATCGGCTTGCCGTACATGGTAATCGGACGGGGGGAGGGTGGGTTTATCCGCGGTTTAGAAAAGAGGACTGCCTGGCTTTTGTCTGGGTTGACTTCGATTCTCCATTTCCGGAACCACTTGGCCAGAGTGTTTGCGGAAGTTTGGAGAGTGCGAGCGATGGCATCGGGTTTAAGACCGGTATAATAGATAGCCGTATCGTCGGCGAATAGGGCTAGCTGGGTATTTTTATGCTTGGGAATATCACTAGTGAATAGCGTGAAAACGAGGGGGGATAGTACGGAGCCTTGAGGAACTCCTGCGCGAATGGGATGGGGGGAGGAGAGCTCCCCCTCAATTCGATAACGAAAGGTGCGATTCGATAAAAAGTCCCGTAGGATGAGCACGAGACGGTCAGGCACGCCGAGTTGGTATAGCTTATAGATTAAGCCATTGTGCCAGACTTTGTCGAACGCTTTCGCTATGTCGAAGAATAAGGCTCCCGTTATTGCGCCCCGTTGGAAGCCGGCGCTGACGTGTTCTACGATGCGGTGGACTTGTTGGATACATGAGTGTTCGGTTCTAAATCCGAACTGCTCATTGGGTATTAGACTCTTTGCTTCGGCAAAATCTTTGAGCCGCTTATATATAAGCCTTTCATAGATTTTACCGAGGACGTTGAGTAAGCTAATGGGACGGTAGCTAGACGGGTCAGACTTGGGCTTGCCTGGTTTGGGAATACCTATGACGGTGGCCTGTTTCCAGGTTGCGGGGAACATATTATTGCTCAATGCGCCATTGAAGATGGCAGTCATTAGCACTATAAGCTGGGCGGGCAAAAGTTTGAAAACCCTATTGGTGATGCCGTCGGAGCCAGGGGCTTTTCGCGGTTGGAGACTTTTAATGATATCCTGGACCTCATCAGGGGTGATGGGGGCCAGTGGATTATCGGGATCTTCGACGGGCGGAAGGGAAGTTCTACGTTCGACTTCGGCGTTCACCATATCGAGGTGGGCTTGGTCTACTGGTTGAGAGCTGGGAGAACACTGGGACTCTAGACTGTCGGCTAGGCATTCTGCTTTTTCAGAGTTATCGAAGGCGACACTCTTATCGGGACGAATGAGAGGAGGTATTGTGGCCTCTTCAGTGGATCGTAACTTCCTCTGAAGCTGCCAGAAGGCAAGATGGGTGGGCTCAAGTTCGCTCAGCATCTTGTCCCAGCTCGCATTACGCTGCTCGGTAATGCTTTTCCTTACAGCACGCTGTAAGTTGCGCATGTGAGCTTTGTTTGCGGCGCAGGGAAAAGCGCTGTACGCACGGATGGCTGCGTTCTTCTCGGTTATCAGATTCCGTACATCGTCCGGGAGTTTCCAGCGGTGGTCTTCCACTACAGGAACTTCCCTTGAACAATCGTTCAGGACGGATTGTACGTGATCTGTAAGCGAGTCGATCGCCGCCGTCGTGTCAGCGACTGAGACTATGTGGTCAGGAATGGTGTCCAATTGAGGCGACGTGGTGGATTTCAGTTTTTCACTTACTTTCCTCCAGTCGGTGATCAATTGGGTCGGAGGAGGTTGGGTAGGATCATGGTTACCCGAGCGGGAACCTAGGTGTAGGATAACGGGACGGTGATCCGAGTTGAGCTCGTGAAGCGCTTCTATGGAGTGTAAACGGAGGTTTACATTCTTTAGGAGCGCCACATCGAGGACATCGGGGTTATGGTTGGGGTCGTGTGGGTAGTGGGTGGGAGTCATCGGAGCGATGACGTCGTAGTTTAGGGTCGCGCCTAGGTTATACACGATTCTGCCTCTGGCATTTGTCGTGTTGCTGTTCCAAGCGGGGTGTTTGGCGTTGAGATCGCCCGCTAGTAAGACGGAGTCACTCAGGCCGAAGAGAGTCGTGAGATCGCTGGTGAGCGCGATAGGATCGTCTGAAGCAAGAGACGCGACCGATGGTGGGGGATGGTAGGCAGAGATGATGGTTATCGGAGGATGACCAGTCATGCCTAGTCGACAGGCAGAGTACTCTAGGTGAGAGAGAGGCGCGGGTGGGGTCAGAGGGATGCAGTATAACTCCTTTCTATAATAAATAAGGGTACCGCCGCCGTGGCAACGTGTTCTGTCATTGCGAACTAGACGGTAATTCGCAATTTTGGGATCAGCGCGGTGGGGTTTCAAAAGGGTCTCCTGTATAAGGAGGACGTCTAATTGGTGGTCGCGGAGGAATTTAGTTATTTCGGCGCGTTGGTTGAAAATGCCATTGGCGTTGAAAAAACCTAATTTGAGGGATCGAGGCCTAGTGTGGTTTGTGCGTTGGGAATCCATTGGATCAGTCCATCGCATCCATCTGGTCGAGACCTAGCACCACATCACTGTGTGTGCTGAATATTTGGCTGTACATTGCCGTCGTAATTTTGCCGTTATTCTGCTGTTCGGCAGCCAGAAGGGCATCGCGGAGAGATCTGGCTTGGCGGGTCATAAATAACCTATAATGGCGCAGTATAGTCTGGGCGCAAGCCTCGCCGTGCGCGACGGGTGAGGGATTGGGCGGTTGTTTGACTGCAGGAGCAGCAGTGGTTTGAGGCGCGGGTTTGTGACTGGCTGTGGGCTCTGTAGCCACGGCTATAGGCAGGATCTGCGCTGCGATGGGTATATCCATCAGTGCCTGCAAAGGTTTGGCAGGGGCCAAGGAGGGAAAGGCTTTTTCGTGGTTTAGCCTGTTCCACGGGGATGGTCTCTGAGGAGCGAGACGTTGGGGAATTTGAGAGGAAGGTGCCTCTCTTTGTTGGCGGGTGTTGGCGCGCTTCGCTAATTTAGGAGCGAGTTTGGGGGCTTTGGGACAGCCGCGGTAGTTTGCCGGGTGACCGGTCTGGCCGCAGAGAACGCAGCTGGGTGGTTCCGAACAGAGGGTTCGGTCTTTGGGCCGAGGGCAGTCCGCAGTGCTGTGCTCGCCCAGACACTTGACGCATCTGGGAGTCGCATAGCAGTTGCTCTGCGCATGGCCATACAGTTGGCAACGGTGGCATTGTCCCACTGTTGCGGTTTTGTAGGGCTTTTCAATTGAGATACCGGATAGGGAGCAAATGGACTTAATCTTGAAAATCGGGTGATGACCTTCGGTTGGTTCACAAATGACAAGCACCATGTCGTACAATTCACCGCCTCTCGCTTTATGTAAGCGATGGACGGCGATCACTGGTATACCTTGATCGGCAAGGTCGTCTTTAATATCCTGTACTAGGATTTCTTTGGGGATACGTTTAATAATAACACGAGTGGGCGTGTCCTCGGGGAAGGAGAAAGTGTGAAAGGAAATATTCCTTTCACGGAGGGCGCGATATAGTTCCCTATAGTCGTTCGACGTAGGGACGGTGACTTTAATGCCATTTTGGCAGGCACGGGCGTTTGTGTAGTTGATCTTTCGAACAACACACATCTTGGACACATCAGTCCATTTCCCCTTGTCTTGGATGTAAAAGGGGGGCGGAGGGCGTTGCTTCCTTTGGGCTGAGGAAGTTTGGGCTATCGGGCTGGGGGGACGACTATTCTGCGCGTGAGTAGAGGTAGTTGGGACGGGGCTAGCGGGTCGTACGGGCGTTTGAGTTGGGGACGGGGGCAACGCGGTGGTCTTTTTGGCCTTGCTGGCCTGGGAGGTTTTCCCTTTCTTCCTTTTGCCGCCGGTGACGACTTGAAAGTCGTCTTCCGAGGACGAGGGGCATGATGACAAATCATTGTCGGAGTTGTTATTGGACACAGGTTCGGTGGTGTCCATTTCAAGGAATTCAGGTGCAGCGCACACCTGCGCGGCGTCCATTGTTCTATGAACAATGGGATTACTAGGTGGGCCGGAAACAATGGGTGATTTCGGGAATCGGGCGACCGGCACGACTTTGTCAGCGGGCGGGGGCAATAAAGGGCTATCTACCCGGAAGTCGTTCGTTGTTTGACGAACAATGGGATCGGAGTTAATAAATACTTCCGTGAATTGACCAACCGGAATGCCTTGATCAGCAAGCGGGGGAGATAATGGGCTGTCAAGCGCGTCACTAAAATCAGCGACGTTGGCTTCGGTAGCCGGGGGACAATTAGCGATTTCACGCTGGATTTTTCCGCCATATTTGGCGGAAATAGCAGGGTTTTCCCTAAGGATTTCTAACAGTATCTCCAAAATATTGGAGTTTGCCATGATTGGCGAATGGATTAAAAATTTAATTGGGAAATTTTGGAGATTTTTCTCCCGCGGGGGGCCTATTTAAAGCCTAACTGGCCTAACTCCCCGGATGGATGGGTCCGGGGATGTGTAACCCTCCCAGTCGGGTAGAGACTGGGAGGTGAGTACCTAATGGTGAGCCCTAAGCTTGTAACCGGTCGCCAGTCTTATTGTGCGAACCGGGCCCTATTGGGTCTAGTGCGAAGGGGTAGACACACCCAACCGACACTAGGTGTGTAGCTGAAAAAGAAACTCAGTAACTAGGTTTGACTAGGAGATCCCCCAAGGCCAAAACCTAGCACTCGACTCCAATTGACTGCTTCACCCTGAAGGGGATCAGCGGGTGCGTCGGGTCAGCACCCCCTTGGTATTGTTGACACCGTGAGGTTTCCAACCAAGGACCACGAAACTGTGGTTTTACCCTGAAGGGGCCAAACCAAATTGTTTTTGACGATACTCTGTTATAGAAACAGGATATCCTTCACCGCCTCGAAAAAGGCGGATCCGGACCAGGCGTCGTAGTCGGCGACTACGAGTGACGTCACGGCGGGCGTGACGAAGCGTAGCGATGACTCAGGCACGGAACGATCGAGAGCGCGGAGCGGTACGACCGTCGCGGGCGAGCGTCGGAAGCGGAATCACTGTGTCTAGAACGACTGAGCGGCGGCTTTTATACACAGTGGTAAACAAGTGACGTCATATCGTACGATTTTAAAACAGATTTGTTAACCTTTGTATTTTAACATTAAACTATGATTAAATGATATAAAAATACAGTAAATATGTTGAAATTAATTAGTTCAATTACATATTAGTCTTACGATGACAGAATTAGTAAACAAGCAACGTTATTTCTTAAATAACGTTTAAATATTCTGTTATACAAGACAACAATGAAAGAACAGTTTAAACTCTTGTCTTATAAATAGGTTTCGTAATAGTGTTTACAATGTTTTGATAATAAATAGCTAAATTTTGTGTATCACATGTTAAAAAGGTTATAATTATTATAGTGATATTTTAATTTGTGTTCAATTAAAGAAATAAACTTGAGTTAATGTAATAAACCAAATGAAATTATTTGAATAATCCATCACGCGAAACTGACAAACGCAAGTTCCTGGATAGATGAGCTCCCGACAATCCTAATGGGTCTACGAGCCTCTCTAAACACTGACACCGGAGTAAGCGCAGCTGAACTTACCTACGGTTACAATTTACGATTACCTGGCGAATTTTTCACAGAAAATACCTGCACACCTACTATGAATTATACCTACGTTGAGAAACTACGTGACATAATTCAAGTTAACAAGCCGCAAGCCGTTACCAAACACCACAGCAACAAAAAAACCGTATTCATTCATGAAGACCTTTTGAAGTGCACCCACGTGTTTATCAGAACCGACGCAGTCAAGAAACTAGGCTTGTTCATACTCGGTCACTGACAGGAACGCTCCGAACTAGTACAATAGTTCAAATGTACTAGTTCGGTCTTCTAGTACTATTAGTTCATTTTAGTTCATCGATATCGATAATTAAGACATCAGTCAGACGTGATGGATTACCTGCATATTTGATTTTCCTTCATACTTTGCAGGCTTAGGACTGTCATTTTAATTATGATACATTTTAAATAATTTGAATATCATTTAAATAAGTAATATTGAATGAATTATTAAAATGGCGTATTTAAAAATCAAATATTTACAGTGATCTTCATTTTTATATACATATTTTCATTTTTTTTTTTGTTTTTGCTTTTTTTTTACTTTTTTGTGTGAGTTATTATAGATATTTTTTTTTTTAATTTTTAATTATTTACATTTTTATATGTACATACATTACACCAGGGTTAAAGGTTGCTGTGTAAAAATAGTAACTGCGACACCTTATTTGGCTTTAGAAGTTGTAGTAAAGAATATACCCGTAATATAGGTTTTATTTAACAAAATTAAACATAATTTATACAATGACACAATCAATGCTGACAACTCAGTTTCTTCTCTAAATATGGCATTCAATATTAACCAAGGAGTTAATATATATCATTACATTCTCCTGGGCTTATTATTATTGTACGTAGTCCGCTAGATGAGCAGGCGGACGTCGTTCTCTTTCAGAACGACGCAGGACCATCTGGTTCTGGGAATCTCGCTGGCCTTCTGTGTCACGCTCATCGCCAGCGACTGCATCGATGAACTCGTCGTCATCATTGGAATCCGCTTCATCCAGTTCTAAAGAACATTCCCCAGCAGGAGCTAGGTGTCGATTAGATACGACAACTTCTCTACCATTGCTCAAACGCACACGAGAATGTTGAGGATTACTTTCCAGAGCCTCTACTTCTTCAACCAATGGATCATATTTACTAGTTGGATTATGGTTTCGCATTAGTACTTTTCCTGGGATGTTTAGCCATGTAGGCATCGACTGACCCGTTGAGGATCTCCTGGCGTGAGAAAACATCCGCTCATGAGGCGTACAGTTTGTAGCCGTGCAAAGAAGCGATCTTACAGAATGCAGAGCCTGAGTTAAAACTGACTCCCATTTATTTATAGGTAGATCATGGCTTTTCAGAGCCAATTGTACTGTTCGCCAGATAATTCCGTTGTATCTCTCCGTTTGTCCATTACCCTGAGGGTTGTACGGTGTAGTGTAGCTCGTAGCAATGCCCTTCTGGTGAAAAAAATCTTTCATCTCTTTTGAAAGAAAAGAAGTGCCACGATCTGAGTGTACGTAAGTTGGCATTCCAAATATAGAAAATAAATCAGTCAGTTTATTAATTACCGTGTTTGTACTCAAGTCTGGGCAGGGATACGCAAATGGGAATCGGGAATATTCATCCACAATCGTAAGGATATATCGATTGTTCCCAGTTCCATCTGAGGGAAGTGGACCTTTAAAATCTATCGATATTCTTTCAAATGGGGCCAACGCTTTTATTAGTTTTCCCATGTTTTGTTGAAAACGAGGCTTTACTTCTGCACATATGGAACAGTTCGCAGTAATACGTCTTATCTCTTCGGTGGAGTAAGGTAAATTTTTGCTTCGAACCCAATGGAGCATTCTTGTTACTCCAGGATGACACAAGGTTTTATGCAGTTCTTTGAGTGCATTTTCTGAGCTATGTAAAGAGGCTACTAATGGTGCATTGGCTCTTGATAAAGCATCAGCTGCTATATTTTCCTTTCCAGGGCGATAAACTATGTCAAAATTGTATTCAGAAAGTTCTAATCGCCAACGTTGTATTTTGTCATTTTTAATTCTTGACGCATGCTGCTGATTGAACATGAATGCAACCGATTTTTGGTCAGTTATCAGTTTGAATTCTCGCCCGATGAGGAATTGTCTCCATTTTCGAAGACATTCGACTATAGCCGCGGCCTCCTTCTCTATGGCTGGATGATTCCGTTCACTACCGTGAAGGCTTCTCGAGAAAAATGCAACTGGTCTGCCTTCTTGTGACAGAGTTCCCGCGATAGCGTAGTCTGAAGCGTCTGTTTCAACAACAAATTGTATGTTGTCGTCAATCGCGTTTACTGCTGATCTGGCTATCTCTTGCTTTAGAGAGTTAAAAGCGTTTACTGCCTCAGAATCGAGAGGGAATGTGCCTTGCGAAACGAGGGACTGAATTTTATGAGAGAATCTCGGCACATATTTAGAATAGTGAGCAAATAATCCCAATGCTCGTCGGAGCGATGCCGAGTCTGAAGGCAGAGGCAGCTCTAATAGTGGACGTAGACGATCCGGGTCGGGTTTAATTACTCCATTGTTTATAGTATATCCTAGAATACTTATCTCTTTCAATGAAAATTCACTCTTTTCACGATTCAGTGTAAGGTTATACCGTTTGGCTATATCAAGAAAACGCTGCAGTTTTTGATCGTGGTCAGCTTGGGTAGTTCCACAGACTGTGATGTCATCCAAATACGCGTATACTCCTTTAAGTTGCTCTTTTGCGATTATATTATTGACAGTTCTTTGAAAAACCGCTACTCCATTGGTTACCCCGAAAGGTATTCTTCGGAATTGGTATAAATTACCTTCTGCTTCAAATGCTGTATAAGGTTTTTCTGTTTCAAGAATCGGAATCTGATGGTACGCACTTTTTAAGTCAATTTTGCTGTAGACACTATGTTTAGCTACTTTAGAGACTATCTGTTCAATACTTGGTAAAGGGTAAGCGTCTAGTTGCGTGTATCTATTTACTGTCTGAGAGTAGTCTATACACATCCTTTTTTTATGATTTTCATTTGCAGTTACAAGCACTTGTGCTCTCCATGGTGACGAGCTAGGTTCTATATTTCCTTCAGCTAGTAATTTCTTTATTTCAGTACGAATAAACTGCATATCACTATCTGAGTATCTTCGTGATTTAACAGCTATTGGCTTGCAGTCTGGTAAGAGATTCGGGAATAGACTGATTGGATCGACGTTAGCTTGAGATAGTGCACATAATATCAGTGGAGCTCCAGATCCGCCGAAATGCATTTCTAATGTATTATGTTTCTTAAGAATATCATGGCCGATTATGACATCCCTACATAAGTTTTCCATTATTAATAAGTTAACTTGAAAACTATGACCTTGCAGATCGATATTGACGGAACACAGTGCATCTACCTTTGTTTTTAGATTTGAGGCTGCCATGCTGACATGTTGGTAGCATGAGCTCTTTTGTATATTGTATTGACAAACTAGTCGGCTGTCTATAAAACTAGCAGTACTCCCTGTATCAATCAATGCTCTGGCTACAAATAATCCGTTTATTTTAATCGGTATCATAGCTTTATCGAGATCAGTTGTAGCAGCCACGATACATGATAAAAATTTCTGCGACTCTCCATTTCCCATGTGTTTGTTCGGTGGTTCATCTATAGCACTAGCAAAAGCACTCCGTTGTGGCGGCGCAGTCAATGCATTTTTGCACACTTTTGCAAAATGCCCTCTTTTTCCACATTTGAGGCAGGTTGTACCAGCAGCCGGACAATTTTGCCGTGCATGTCTCTTGTTTCCACAGAAATAGCATAGTTCTTGGATGTGAGTTCTCTGATTGTTATTACGGACCGCATTGGCAAAGGTACTAATATTATGTTTCTGGTAATCATCACTATGTATTTGCGCCATCTCTAGAGTGCGGGCCTGCTTGAATGCGTCGTCTAAAGTGAGTGTGCTATTTTCCAACAGTCTTTGACGTACTAAGGACGACGAAAGTCCGGATATGAAAGCGTCTCTAAAAAAATCACTTTCGTTTTGTTCAGCTGTTACTTGTTTAAAATTGCATTCTTTTGAGAGCAGTTTCAAGGCTTGTAGATATTGGTCGATGGACTCACCTGGCTGTTGTGCTCGTTTTGCTAATTTGTGCCTGGAATATATTTCGTTAGGTGGTTTCAAAAATAGTGCATCCAGTCTCATTATAGCAGTATCGTAATCAGTGCAATCCTGTATGTGCATAAAAGTTGTAGAGGACAGATGATTAGTTAGTAATTGGTATTTAGTCTCTTTTGCAATAGTTTTTAACCGACTTCTGAAAAAGGAGGAGGTTCTCAATTCGGATGTTTGTTTGTTTTTTTTTTTTTTTTTTTTTTTTTTTATGTTTGTTCGGGCATAGCTCCGTCGCTCGCCAACCGATTTGAAAAATTCTTTTTTTGTTGGAAAGGGTATACTTCCCAAATGGTCCCATGAAAATTTTATCGACATCGAACAAGCCGTTTCTGAAAAATCAACAAAAGTCTAAAAAAATATTTACATTGATGACCTTTTCGGTTACTCTATATTGTGTTTTTTGTTCGCGCGTTTTTAGTTTTTTGTAGTTGACATTTTGGCTTTTATAACTAGATTAATTACAAATTGACCCACTAAAAAGCGCGAAAATAAAAACTTTTTTGCAGAAAAATAAAACCGACTTCCATATCAAAACACTACAAAGCCAAAAATAATTTTAATTTCGGAAGGCGGTGTGAAAAAAAAGAAAATAGAAAACCAATAACACCGACTACCGAAATTAAAATTATTTTTGGCTTTGTAGTGTTTTGATATGGAAGTCGGTTTTATTTTTTTGCAAAAAAGTTTTTTCTCGTCAGTAGTTATAGCTGTCAGAAAATTTTCGAATGTGTTTTTCCAATGTGTCCACTGAGGGGACAGATCTTGGCTTGAGGACGGGTCTCCGTCGAAACGTTCTGGTCGTAGATATTTTTCCATTTTGTTAAATAAATTGTAGTAAAGAATATACCCGTAATATAGGTTTTATTTAACAAGATTAAACATAATTTATACAATGACACAATCAATGCTGACAACTCAGTTTCTTCTCTAAATATGGCATTCAATATTAACCAAGGAGTTAATATATATCATTACAGAAGTGTCCTTCTTTGGTTTAAAATCTGCCCAGCATTTGAGAATATCCGTTCGCAAGGAACGGATGTTGCCTGTATACACAGTCTTTTTAAAATGTATTTATAAAGATGTGGGTACACATCTTTACGGATAGCCCACCATTGCAGAGGATCATCATGCCTTCTGACATATTCTTCATTCAGGTACTTGTCAAATTCTCGTATACCTGCTGCAATAGGGTTTTCCGGCCTCGAAATACGTTCCAAATCGCGGTCAAATTCATCCCAAATACTTTCATTCGTACCAGTCAAAGCATTCGAGGTGCTTGGCCTAGAGCCTGTTGATGTGGAAGTACTTTCAACCGCTGGTTCTGTAGAACTTGAATGAGGAATGGTTTGTTGGCATATGCGGCGTTTTAAATTGTCACTGGCTATTTTGAAAGCCTCTGGCGTCCGGAAACCTCTACCTTTGAATCTCGGATCTAATATGCTGCTCTCAGCGTAAAGGGGGTTTTTCTCAATGTCACGAAACTGATCATTGAGCTGAGACTGTAGTACCGTAACAAATTTGGTAACTTCTTCCTGCTCATATGGTACTGCCAACATGCGAGTCACGTGTTTTGATAGAAGTTGAACAAACACTAAAACTTTGGACAACGTGACACTTTTCTCTGCGCTAATTTCTGTGGTTACCTCATAGAATGGTTTTAGTACGGGTACAACCTTTTCAATAATTTCCCATTCGCGAGACTGTAGGGAGAGATCGCTTCTCAAAAGTGCCTACGTGCTTATTATGGCATCTTTTACTTTTAAAAGTCTGTCCAACATCGCGTAACACGAGTTCCACCGTGTTGGACATTCCTGTTTTAATTTTAGCGCTGGAAGACCCATTTGTTTTTCTATTTCTTGAAGTTTCCGTAAGCCCACAGTGCTTTT
Source organism: Tholera decimalis (assembly GCA_943138885.2). Taxonomy (NCBI): domain Eukaryota; kingdom Metazoa; phylum Arthropoda; class Insecta; order Lepidoptera; family Noctuidae; genus Tholera; species Tholera decimalis. The sequence continues at coordinate 11,938,581 of OW964576.2, forward strand.
TTTAAAATATTCCACTATTGTTTTTATTTTAGAGATTATTATACTTAACTCATTCAATGCGCGTTGGACAATCAGGTTTAATGAATGAACGAAGCAAGGGATGGACCTCCAGTCACCCATTCTAATGGCTGCCAATATGTTTGCAGCATTGTCGCTTACAACGCATACAACTTTATCATTGATACGCCAGTCTTGTATTATTTGTTTTAAGAATGCGACCAAATTAGAGCTTGTGTGTCTTTCATTGTAATTTATGCATCCAAGCAAACCTGTACATAATTTTGAGTTTGTGTTAATAAAATGAGCTGTAACGGCTACGTAGCTCTCATTGGTACTGGTGAGATTTCAAATTGTAATCTTTCAAAAACTTCGACATAGGATTTAGGTATGAGAGTATTCGTCAAAGTTGTACGTGACGGGAGTTGGTAACCTGGGCAGTATGAGACCATTTCGATTAGTCTTTTGAACTCTGGTTCATCTACCATACGCAGCGCGTGATGACCTTTAGCCATCATCTTAACTAACTGCTGATCTACTTGTTCAACTTTTCGTGTCGAAGGTGGTTTCCGTATGTAGTTAGTAATTGGTACAGTAGTATTTTTAGCGGACACTGTCTGTAAAGCGTTGGATTGCTGTTCAGTGGCTAAAAAATGTGGGTTATTGAATTCCTGAACAGTTAGTTCTGGTAAGGTTTCTGGATTAGGAACAGCAGCAGCAGGTTACCTTTGAACGCACATAGAAATTGTTAGATGCTTATTCTTCATGTGACGATTTAAATTCCCCAGAGAACCACATTTTGTACTGAGATAACAAGAGCAGTATTTACATTTGGCACGATCTTTCTCTGTGGTTTCTACAAAATGGAACCAGATTCCACTTCTTTTAGATCTTATTGGCGCCATTTCGAATATTCAGTTCAGATTAAAATATGTACAAAAAACTATTATATTATAGCTATATTAAACCGACACCGTAATTATAAGCTTATGTAAAAATATTGCATCCGAAACCAAAAAGTTAATAATTATTTACAAAACTCCAAGCAAACTATGAATTAAATCAGTTAGTACTTATTAACATTCACTTGCATCTATTACAGTACATATCACACACATTTCATAATCCATAGTACAATCCACACGAAACAAAACCAAGCATAAGCAACAAACCAATGACGTTGAGTAACTTCACTAACAAACAAAGATAAAATAACAAATAAAACATCGAAAACATTTACTATCATAGAGACATAGAACGTCCGGGCCATAGATTATGCACATAAATGACCGGGCACAGATTCTCGTTCTCCAGGTCATCGTAGTTCGTACATCACTTATTAGTTCAGCCGTTCTTACTCGGCTCTCGCGATTTGATGTCGCTAGGATTGGTGATTAGTTCACTGTACTAGATGACCGATTTGAGCGACAGAAACAGAATAGTTCGTTCTAGTTCACATGATGGAATTGCGTCCTAACAGTACATAGTACATGTACTACACAAGCCTACAAGAAACCACTTCAAACACCATACGAAGGACCCTACCGAGTGATAAGCCGCACAGAAAAAGTTTACACAGTACAGTTACCCGATCGGCAAGCAAACATTTCGATAGATCGATTGAAACCTGCATATGTTATCTCGGAAGAAACTTTACCATCTACCACACCAGTTACAGACAGCGATACCAAGAAAACAGAAGTACCGAGAGCAAGCCTGACGTCACATCCCGCTGAAAACAAGCAGACACGTTCAGGACGTATCATCAAACTGCCGGTACGCTTCGCTTGAAGGGGAGTCCTGTAGCATACCAGCACACCCTTCACTTTGATAACCAATCGCTCATACAATGCACAAAGGAATATTATTCTAAGTGCTATAAATTAAATATAATATCAACAGTTATATGAGACGCGGGTGGAGGGCCGTGCTCCCACACAGTGACCACTGTTTAACTAATGTAAACACTACAATTATATATACACAATTCTATTTTAATAAAGAACATTCATTCCACATTCATTACTGCGACTTCACGCCTTGTCATTGCTCTCCCTAACTTATTCTCCAAAGTGCTGTCTAAAGTAAATCTCTGCTGCCTTAAATATAATCTCCATTCTCTAAATTAGTGCTCCAACATAGCACTAAAGTAGTGCTACGAACCTAGCGCTAAATTCTTATTGTTACACACTTTTTCACTCCCGAAAATAGTATTTCAAGTGGAATTTTTGACCATTATAGTTTTTGTTCCGGTTTTATGCTCACAATCAGTTGGCAGTGTTTTTCACTTTCTGCACTTTATTTAAAAAACTTTCACGGGTCGTCGCATAGTTACCTATGTTTATTTTCCCCTTAACTTGCTTTTTATATAGAGTTTTATCACTTTTTCGTGGGATTTACTTATTTTTATTAACACGATATATACCGTAGGCGCGGGCCTGTGGGCTGCGAGCAATGGGTAGCTCGCTGCCCGACTGAAACCAGGCCCGTGTAGATGGCGCGTCGTGTTCCACGCGCGCGTCAAAGAGTGTCAGCAAAATTGTCGGGGCCCATAAGAGGGCCGTTGCCTGCCGGGGTAGCGAATTGGTCGAAAGAGTTACCGTGGCCTTGGAACACGAAGGGCATATGATGGAACACGAATGGGTTTTTAGTCAGTAAAAGTCTGACACGCCTTACCGCTTTGCTTAGATCGGGAGGCAGTCATTGGATGATATCACATCCTTAAAAAAAATGGCTACAGCTTACAGCAAGCTACAGAAGTTCTTTCTCTATAGTGGTGTAGCTATTTTCCGCTTTGTTAAGGCTCCTACTAACTATTGTAAGTATTGATTAGTATATAGTTATAGTAAGCTATTGATTAGCCATCTCAGTTCGACATTATGCCCCAATTGCGTACCCAGATGCATCAGTTTGTAATACGAATAGATTTTTCTGTGAAAAATCTGGATACTGAAGGATTGGCGGTGACATCATACTCTGTTTAAGAGTTTCAAAAGATGATTGACAGTTACTATCCCAGCTGAAATTTGTGTTTTTCTTTAAATGATATGCTTTGTCTGCAAAATGGTCTATAAATTTTCTGTAATACTTAGTTTGCAAAAGCAACGAAGCGTTTCACTTCGTCATTAATGGCAAAGATGCCCTTAAGTTTTTATTCCATAGTAACAGAGTTTGATTACCTTAATTTAATACTGATTTATACTTGCTTAAAAAGTCTTGTCCCAGTCTGTATGCCACTACCTTTACAAGGCTATGTTTTAAAAACAGAACTTATGTTGTAGTGTATAATTTCCAATAACTAGATCCAAATAACCATATCCTATGGCTTGGACTTTGCCCCCGATCTCATTTACCTGTGTATTATCGATATGGATTGAAAAGTTTTGGTCGAGAATATGTTTATACTTTATGACAGAAATGGATGCACCGGTGTCAACTAATAATTGATAATTATGAATAATTATTATGCGATCTTATATTTACATAGCCTACGCTATTACATGATAATATTATATTTTAGTATCGAAAAAACTGGTCTTCGTTCCGTTACTCCATTACTGTATTTTCCTGCGTTTCTGAGTCGTCCAAAGTATGTATGTGTTGATTCCCAGAGGCATTATTATTAATTCATATTTAAATTAATCTTATTATGATCATTTTAATTTGTTTTTTTTTTTTTTAATTTAGTGGTATTTTATATCTGAAAATAATAGTTTTGTGTATGTAATTGTGAGCGTGTGAACTGTATGAGTCATAGTCACTCGAAATAAATGCATTTTTTTATTATTATTGTACCTACCTCTGTTTCCATAAATGATCGAGTGGACCTGCGCCAGCTTGTCTGCGATCCTCTCTGAACCTGATCCTGTTGTTCGTCTTCGTTTTGGACAACCTACTGGTTGCCATGTGCACGTCCTCTAGCCGCTTATGAGAAGGGGCCTTGCTGCTGTGACTGTGTGTGAGTTATAAGACAATCTGCCTCAATAATTCATTATTAAAATATCAAAAGATGTTGATGAAAAAACTAAGTGCATAAAGTTTACATTACCGCATGTGAAACAAGTAAACACAAGTGTGTCAATAAAGGGCGAAAGCTTAAAACCCGAAGACACCACAGTGTTCTTAGGCATTACTTTAGATGCGAACTTCAGTGGGGCCCCCATATAGATAAATTGTCCAAAAAACTTAGCTCTGCAGCATTTGCCGTTCGAAAAATTCGTGGCCTAACTGATTTAGAGACGGCCCGTTTATATATGTGTATTTTAGTTATTTTCATAGTGTAATGTCATACGGCATTTTACTATGGGGGAATGCCGCCGAAATAAAAACAATATTTGTGTTACAAAAAAGAGCCATTCGTACTATTTATAAATTAAGTCCACGGCACTCTCTCGGAGATAAATTTAAAGAAATTAATATAATGACTGTGCCTTCTCAGTATATTTATGAGAATCTCTTGTATGCACATAAAAATATTAATCTCTTTAAAAAATACAGTGATATCCATAACGTAAATACTAGAAATAAACACAACTTTGTCATTCCAAAACAAGGCTCAAGAAAATAGGTGGTTCTTTTAAATGCCAGTGCATACGTTTTTATAATAAACTACCTTGCCATTTGCAAGAACTGAGCCACAACAAATTTAAATTAGTCACAAGACGCAAGCTTTGCCAGAAGGCTTTTTACACAGTTAAAGACTATGTTGAGGATAAAAAGGCTTGGGATTGAGCTGCTCCAATGATATACAGGGAGCACTAGTGTTGTTTACAATCACGATTTCTTGTATTTTATTTTTATACAAATTGACTTTTTTTTGTTTTTTAATATTTATTTTGACATGGATATTTACTTTTTAAAGTATAATATTTTATTTTATTTTGACATGAATATTTACTTTGTAAAGTATAATATATGTATTTTTTTGAATATTTACTTGATTATGTACTTAAAAATGCGAGGATTATGTGGTATTTTTTTATTTTTTATTTCCATTTACCTTTTTTTTTCTCTCTCTTTATTACGACGTTGTCTGACAGTTTGAGTATTTTAGTGACCTACTCAAATGTACCGTCTTTGGCATTGTTCGTCAGGTCGTTGAGCTCCTTAGTAGTCCAAAGTTGAGCTTACAGACTAACTGACAAAGGCTTGCACTGACGGGACGGGTCTACTCAAATCTGTTTGGTCTTTCCTCAATAGGCCATTTCAGACTAATCTACATAATCCTCATAAACGATTGTGAATATGTGCACTATGTAGGTTTTTTTGTTTTTATTCGAGTTAATCATAATAAATTGTCTGGCAGTTTGAGAGCCTTTTGCGGCCTACCCAAAGGTCCTTACCTTGGTATTGTTCGTCAAATCGTTAAGCTCCTTGTTCTAAGTTGAGCTATACGTCATTTGACAAATGCTTGCACTGTATGGACAGGCCCACTCAAATCTGTGAGCATCTTTCTTCAAAAGACCGCCTCAGACTGAAACCTACAAGGTTCCCATATAATTAAATCAGTGTAGATTGTATGGACTTTAAAAGAGACGGACCCCTGAGTTTGTTTCGGTGTTTCTTCTCAGGGTAGTCAGTTAGGAAACACCGGCCTCATCTAGTTAATATTTACGAAAAAAAAAATGACGTGTAAAAGTGTTATTTAATAACCAATTTGCAAAATAAAGATCATTTATCATTATCATTTATGATGGAATTGTGATATCTTCATCGATGGCAGCCTGTATGGCGTCTTTCAATTATATAAAATGTCTGCCTGTAATCGTAGTTATTGTACTGAGTCATCGATTTCTCAATCCACCTGCGAAACATTTGATGGACTGCTCTTTTTTTTTATTGATGTTTCGCGTTTGACCACCGTCTCACCTGATGATAAGTGATGATGTGGTCGAACTATGGAGCACGCTTACCTAAAAGTAACCTACTCACTCTTGACTTAAAGACTCCTAGGTTGTAGCTGTCGGGAAACACAGACTTCGGCAGGGAATTCCACTCCTTAGCCGTACGCACAATGAAGGTATTCCCAAAACGTTTGCTTCTAATTAATTGGCTTTAAAATGTTGAAACTGGCGTCGATGCCTTCTGATTGAGAAATCGTCAAATTTACAAACAATTCCGTGATTTTTCTGCCTCTGGCAATAACTGGAGCTTTAAGTTGGCTATGAATTCGTCAATATCAACAAAAGAGTCGAGTTTATTTTTTAAAACAAACTGTTACAGCTTTCCTTGTGGATTTTCGTCTAACTCTGATTTGTATTCTATGTGGGTAGAAATTCACATGATCTTGCTAACCCCTCCAACTGGAGTGGATTCATGGCAATAGTGTAATGGGTGGGGTCGAACCCTCGATCTCTCGATCACAAGTCCAACACCTCAGTCACTGGGCTATTGACGCTTTAATCTATACTAATATTATAAAGAGGTAAAATTTGTAAGTTTGTAAATTGTAAGTTTGTATGTATGGGGTAATCTCTGAAACTACCGAACCGATTTTGAAAATTCCTGCGCTTACATGTAGCTGCATTATCCCTGAGTGCTATAGGCTATAAATTATCTTCATATCATGCATATTAGCCGAGCTATTATAATCTTTGTCAAGCAAGTCGTCAAAAACTTTTTACCAAAAAATTAAACAGACTCCCTAAAAACACTGCAAAGTGAAAAATAACTTTAATTTCGGTAGTCGGTGTCTTTAGTTTTGTATTGTTTCACTTTGCAGTGTTTTTCGGGAGTCGGTTTAATTTTTTGGTAAAAAGTTTTTATTTCACTCTTTTTAGTTGGTCTATTTTTTATTTATCTAGTTACAAGAGCCTAAATGTCAACTACTTTTAACCTTTTACAAAATATTGCTTTTCCCAATGCTGGGCTGTTAATTGTTGAGGAGTTCTCCTGGTACTTCACCATCAGCTCTACATCACCATATGGATTGTGACGAGCATAAAGTGCTTAACATCCATATTCAAGTAATCGAATCGCAATCCACTCAATACTTATTATTGAGTAGTTTCGGCGGCCATCTGTGGTCTTCATCATCAGTTCCACTTCCTCAAATGGTACTTTTTGAGAGCAACTGCACAAGTTACCATAATAAATACCCAAAACGTCATAGGTGTGCCTATAATATTTGAAGAGTTCCCTCGATTTCTCCAGGATCCCATCATCAGATCCTGACGTTTATAAAAATGGGACCAATTTCGGAGTATACCCTTTCAATCAAAAAAAGAATTTTCCAAATCGGTTCAGCCGTCTTCGAGTAATCGATGATCATACATAAAAAAAAAATAAAAAAAATATACGCGTCGAATTGATAACCTTCTCTTTTTGTCGTCGGTTGAAAACAAGAGAACGCGGCGAAGGAGCAATTTTCTCACTATACGTAATTATTTCCCCTCCTTTGTCTATTACGAATTTGTTATCTAGTACTTTCTTACCGAAGCACGGCAAAATATCGATATGGTAAAATGGTCACCATCCACGGACGGACCTTGGTAGGCTTTGCTTAACCTCGAAGTCCGTGCGACTGTTATTATTAGCAACGAGCTCCTTATATCACACACCTAGATCTAAAGAGAGCTAACTCAAAAATCTCAATTTTAGAGTTATACATACCATTGAATTCCTTATTACGTAAGGAATTCGATGGTATGTATAACTCAAAAATTTAGATTTTACTGTGCGATATGTAAGAATGTTCCCACTTAAATAAGCGGAAATAACACGTTTCAGAAGCAATTATAATATTGTTATAATCATTATAATTATGTATACAGTTACATTGCCTAATACCACCGGTATAAGGAAAATTTTAAATAAATGTTTCAATTACATGCGTATGTGGTTGTTGACAATTTTATTTAGGATAATTTCATTAAAATATTCAAGTCAGTTGACGTCAGTGGTTTTTACTATGTGGAGAAATAACTTGTGAAAATGTTGTATTTTTTCGTGTTTTTAGTGATTATGAATATTCAGCTGATCAGAACGGAAGGTAAGCAAAATAATTTAATCTTGGTATTTGTATAGTCTTTATTATATCATGTTTCTGCATGTAATTAGATTGTACATTTAGATTTCTTTGTCTAAATTATTATTTTGAGTTGAGTCATGATCAGGATGATCATGACTCAACTCAAAATATTTTATTTTACATACATAGCCCACTTTTAAAACGTTAGAAGCTAGTGCACGGTTCTAAAATTGAAATGAATTGAGTTATAAATAAAAATTAGAAAAACTAATTATATAATAATAATATATAATATTAATATTTGTAATATGCTAAGATCAGTATTAAGTAAGTTTTACCAATTAAAAAATGTACTAAATAAACAAACATTAAGAATAGTTTACTTTGCACTTGCCGACTCACTAATGAGTTATGGACTCCTTGTGTACGGGCGAACCTTTAGAACATATTTAAATGACATTAAAGACATACAAATAAGACTGCTAAAGTACCTCATTAGTAAAAATGTTAAAGATAAGTGCAACAAAGAATATAATAAGTTATTTCCTATTTGTAAAATTGTACCAATAGATAAAAAAGTAGATTATTTGATAGGACTGAAATATTATTATGACGATGAACACAAAGTTAATGTTAAATAAATTAATAGTTTAAAAAATACTAGAAAAACACGCTTTTATAAATGCACGTAAAAACAAAAGAGATTGTATTCAAAGTCCATTACGTGGACTTTCTCATAAGTGCAAACACGACTATGATACGATATTCCATCATGGAATGCCAGTGCCTATCTTCCGGCTTCATCATCTGACCTTGAAACCTAATCGTGGCCAAAGTGCGTTACAAGAGTTTTCTAAAAAATCCAAAACAGCTATGATACGATTTTCCATCATGAAGTTCCAGTTCATATCTTCCAACTCCATCATCAGATCAGTTTGACAGTACCATATTATTGTATTATCATCAGAACTATATACAGCTGCCAATTTTCATTACACTACGCCCCTTGGAAGATGGTTAAATTAGTTACCTTAGATTTCATTACATAGTTAGTTACATACAGGTCGACCTAATAAAAGTGTGTTAAAAACAAGTACAATACACGTAGGGTTCGAGAAAATAAACTGGTTCAACCCAAGATAACTAATTATTACGGTAAGAGGACAACTAAGTATTTGGTACCTCAAGTATTTAACAAAATAGAGTTATTAAGAGAAAATAGGAACACTAAAGAAAAAACTAAAAAATATATTGGAATGGTAATCATATATTTAGGTAATTAACACATTGTTACTGTGAGATTATAGATATAGGATTGTATTGAAACATATTGTGTAGAAGTAATTGGAATGGTTAAAGAGCGCCTCTCGCCATCAAACGTAAAAGTTTGGCGAGTTTAGATTTAAGTGATACCTCTGTATGTAAATAAATTAACTAAATAATAATAAAAAAAAGAGTCTACAGTGATCTTACATTTAAATAAAAAGGAGCTTCATAATATATAAAAACTAGCTGTTGCCAGCGACTACATTCGCGTCACAAAACTAACACTAACTAAACACTAGAAAAACACGCTTTTATAAATGCACGTAAAAACAAAAGAGATTGTATTCAAAGTCCATTACGTGGACTTTCTCATAAGTGCAAACACGACTATGATACGATATTCCATCATGGAATGTCAGTGCCTATCTTCCGGCTTCATCATCAGACCTTGAAACCTAATCGTGGCCAAAGTGCGTTACAAGAGTTTTCTAAAAAATCCAAAACAGCTATGATACGATTTTCCATCATGAAGTTCCAGTTCATATCTTCCGGCTCCATCATCAGATCAGTTTGACAGTACCATATTATTGTATTATCATCAGAACTATATACAGCTGCCAATTTTCATTACACTACGCCCCTTGGAAGATGGTTAAATTAGTTACCTTAGATTTCATTACATAGTTAGTTACATACAGGTCGACCTAATAAAAGTGTGTTAAAAACAAGTACAATACACGTAGGGTTCGAGAAAATAAACTGGTTCAACCCAAGATAACTAATTATTAGGGTAAGAGGACAACTAAGTATTTGGTACCTCAAGTATTTAACAAAATAGAGTTATTAAGAGAAAAAAGGAACACTAAAGAAAAAACTAAAAAATATATTGGAATGGTAATCATATATTTAGGTAATTAACACATTGTTACTGTGAGATTATAGATATAGGATTGTATTGAAACATATTGTGTAGAAGTAATTGGAATGGTTAAAGAGCGCCTCTCGCCATCAAACGTAAAAGTTTGGCGAGTTTAGATTTAAGTGATACCTCTGTATGTAAATAAATTAACTAAATAATAAAAAAAAGAGTCTACAGTGATCTTACATTTAAATAAAAAGGAGCTTCATAATATATAAAAACTAGCTGTTGCCAGCGACTACATTCGCGTCACAAATCCGTCGTATATTCCGATCCCGTGGGGATTTCAGGATAAAAGCTATGTATCTACGTACAAAATTTCATTTGGATATGCGTGAAAGAGTAACAAACGTCCATTCATCCACCCTCACAAACTTAACAATCCTTACTAATATTATAAATGCGAAAGTAACTCTGTCTGTCTGTGTGTTACGCAATCACGCCTAAACTACTGAACCGATTTAAATGAAATTTGCTACGGACATAGTCTAGAGCCTGAGAAAGGACATAGGCTGCTTTTTAATGCGAAAAAGAGCTGTAAGATGTTGAAATAGGGAATGAAAGTTTGTATGGAAATTACGTCATTTTTAAAGCTAGACGCTTGAAACTTATTTTTTAGACTTTTGATTAGATATTTAATAAATACGACATTCAAATTATGTATGGGATTTACATTTAAAAAAAAATTAGTAAAAAATAGAACCGACTTCCATATCAAAACACTACAAAGCCAAAAATAACTTTAATTTCGGAAGTCGGTGTTATTAGTTTTGGATTTTATTTTTTTTTCACACCGCCTTCCGAAATTAAAGTTATTTTTGGCTTTGTAGTGTTTTGATATGGAAGTCACTTCTATCTTTTGCAAAATTTTTTTTTTCACGCTTTTTTGTGGGTCGGTTTGCAATTTATCTAGTTACAAAAGCCGTAATGTCAACAACTTATCACCTTTTACAAAATATTGCTTTTCCCGATGCATAGCCGTTAATTTTTGAGGAGTCCTCCTGGTACTTGACCATCAGCTCTACATCACCATATGTATTGTGACGAGCATAAAGTGTTTAACATCCGTACTCAAGTAATCGAATCGCAATCCACGAAATACTTATTATTGAGGAGTTTCAGTGGCCATCTGTGGTCTTCATCATCAGTTCAACTTCCCCAAATGGAACTTTTCGAAGCAACTGCTCAAGGTACTAAAAGAAATACCCAAAACGCTATAGGTGTGCCTATAATATTTGAAGAGTTCCCTCGATTTCTCCAGGATCTCATCAGCAGATCCTGATTTCGTAACAATGGGAGCAACAAGAAAGTATACCCATTCAAACACAAAAAGAATTTTTCAAATAGGTCCAGCCGTCTCCGAGTTATGACGTAACATACATAAAAAAAAAGTGTTCAAGACGAATTGAGAACCTCCTTTTTTTAAAGTTGGTTAATAATTAGCGTAAAAAATTAAAAATGCTGCCGAAAGTCACTATTCCGCGCGGACGAAGTCGCGGGCACAGCTAGTTATTTATAACTAGTACTCACGCGGGGCTTCGCTCCCGTGGATTCTATCACGGTAAAAACATAACTCTCCTTTTTTGCAGTCGCGTAAAAAGCCTATAACCTTCCTCAAGCTTCAAGCTACTTCCATACCAAATTGCATCCAAATCCACCCAGTACTTTCGAAGATTACCGCGTTCAAGCAAACAAACAAACAAACAAACAAACTTTTCCGCTTTATAATATTAGTATAGATTATTTGCAAGATTGTAACTTCACGACTTTTTGACGAAAGAATCTTTTTTTGGTCTGAAAAGTAGTAGTAGTATAGTACGTCTTTAGTTTTGTATATATTTTCGTTTTTGACAACGCCTTCCGAAATTAATGTTATTTTTGCCTTTGTAGTGTTTTTATATGGAAGTCGGTTCTATTTTTTGCTAAAAAGGTTTTTATTGTAAAAATTGGATTGGTTTGATATTCCTCAATGTAAAAAAGTGTTTTAACGATGGTAAATAAAAAAAATATTATTGTTAGTGTGCTTGATGTAATAAATAAATTCTATTATAGGGCTTCCCTAACTGTGCGTCGCGACGCCCTGGGGCTCCGCGGTGTTATCCCAGGGGCGTCGTGAGGCGATCTCAATGTTTGTTCTTTATTTTCTAATAAAATTTTGGATACTATTTGGAGTTTATGACAAATTGTTATTAAGTTAGAACTACAACTAGTAGGTAAATGTATGGCAAAAAGGCTAGGGCGTCGCAAAAACATGGCAAAGTCCCTAAAAAAGGGCGTCATAGTTAAAAGAATTTTGGGAAACCCTGTTCTATTATATTTATCTTAATTATAAAGTTTTTTATGCATTACACATCTATATTTTCATATATGACTAACGTGACCATACGGCCCTCTTTGGGCTGGATTGTCCAGCTTTCAGGCAGTATGTCCCGCTGTTCCCCTACGAGAACACAAATGTCCTGCTTTTACAAACAAACCTTTATATACCTACTTACTTGTCTACATTAAAATATCACTAAGATCGCGCGGAAGACGGCAGCATAGACGCGGGGTTGGGAGTCAGGACAGGACCAAGCGAGAGTGAGCGACTGACATGCGAGAAATTTACCGAATACTTACTAATCCTAACTCCTTACTATCTTATAAATCCAAAAGTAACTCGTTATATTTCACGTCTAAACGGTTTAAATGATTTTGCTGTAGTAAATTATTTATAAATAAGTGTTATTTTTAGGGGAAGTTGGTGTAAGAATTAAAATGCCAGTGAGGTTAAGATACCACAATTATTTAAAGTCACATTTTATACCATAATTTGTATTTTTCTCTTAAATATGGCATCTTACACCGACTTATTTTTATTTATATACAAAATTCAATAGGCGTCTCGCTCTGACACGAAAAAAAAATGGTCACATTATATAATTATGACTAATATATAATCCAAAAATAGAGAAAGGAGGGAAAATATTTGTTTCATATCTCGTCCCTCCTATATAGCCGAGTACTGTCATGGTGTGTGCACAACAACCTACCATACAGCTACAGCAGTATTGTTGTATCCATAGATAAATGTATTTTTGATTTCTGTGGTTGTATCCTAACGCAGATGCATACACTGATGCAATATGAGCGGCCGACACGCACACGAGCGCATTTCCTTGAATCAAGAATTGTATTAATTTGTCATGATACCATCCACCACACCACCGGTGTTTCCATTTTAAGTAAGATGAAAGGTTTTTGCGTCAAAACTTAACATCTATTTTTATGACGGAAATCGATTCAGAAGCCGATTTTGAACCAACTACTTTCAGGAATTGCGTTTATTCTGTTACACGTTGTATAGGTATTGATTGATTGATAAATAAATAAAAGATACACTCAAGAAAGTAGAGTAGGTAATAGACTTCTAGACGATAACGTAATTACAGGGAAGCCACATGTGCATAATGGTGAACGCAGACCTAGCCGCACCGCAGTCTCTACAGTCCCCGCAGTCATCGCTTTTTGTTAATGGCCTCGCACATCTATCCGCGCCGCAGTCGCTGCAGTTGTTCCTGTCAGTGTTGCCAGATTTTTGAAAGCATTATCTATCCGAAGATTTAAAAAATCTGTATAAAATCTGTATTTGGTATTGGTATTTTGCTCTTTTGTGTAATTTTATCTGTAGGTGCTATAATAGGGAATAAGCAAGTAATTATTTATACGAGAATAAGTAATTTTATTATAAACCGTTGACAGAGATTCTCTGTCTACTTTATAACTCTGGCAACACTGCGCGCCGTGGATGCGAATGACGTCATCCGCGCTGCGTGCGGGTGACGTCATCAGCTGCGGCTAGGGGAGTTCGGTCGTTTCAGGGACTGCGGCGACTGCGGCGCGGGTAGGTGTGCGAGGTTACATAGAACTTCATATAAAGAATTCGAATGCAAAGACTGCGGCGCGTGCGGTGCGGCTAGGTCTGCGTTCACCATAAGGAACCATCGCCAATCAGTCATGTCTTCGATATAATCCTGAATCTTACAATATGCTTTTTTGATAAGGGCACGTTTTGAAATGGGTTTTCAATTTTATCTCGCTAATTTCTATGTATGACAGACTTTTTTTCTGGGTGGGAAAATTATCAAATGACTCCTCCCGGTGTGGTTGGAGCGGAAGGGAGTGTCAGACTTCTACTGACTAAAAACCCACCCTTCAGTTGGCCTTGCGTTCCGTGGCCGCGGTATCTCGTTAGAACATTCCCGCAACCCCGTAAGGCAGTAACCCTATGTGAACCCGTCAATGCTGCTGACTGCTCTTTGAGGCGCGCGCAGAACTCAGAGAGAACTTGAGTAGACTCGCTCATCGTTCGCAGGCCCGCGTCTACGGTGGCCAGAGATCGAAACACGATCCTCGAAGCTCGGGGCGTCTTCCACGGCAGTTGGAGCGTGGGGAAGTTGTCTCTCCCTCATGCGTTCAGCCACCTCCTTCGATAGCATGACTGCTTCACAGAAGGCGGCGACTGCATCCCATTCCCCTCGCCCCGTACGACGGTCTGAACCAAGGCCGGACGCGAGAGGTCGCCGCCACCAATCGCCTCCACGAGGACACGGTGGTGTTCCGCCCAAGCCGGGCACACCTCCATCTATAACAGACTTGGCATCTTGTTATAAAAGCGTATGCTGTTTATGAGTAATGACTTGCTTGTCTAGGCTAATCTCCATTTGGGTATAACAATTTCATCTTTATTGCCCCTAAATAGTGTATGAAAGTCGCTTCTAATCTTAAAAAGTCATAAGTTTTGGCGCAGCTACATATAATATGCTTTCTAATATACAGTATGTTAACTAACAGAGATCATGAAAGATAAAGAGATGCCTATCAAAGACAAGCGGAAAGTATTCAACACATGCATTCTCCCTTGCTTATCATATGGATGTCAAACATGGTCTCTAATCGAGAAACAACACAAAAAAGTTCAAGTGTGCCAAAATGGGATGGAAAGGAGCGTAATTGGAGTTAAAAGAAGGGACAAGGTAAGATTACTAAATGTAAAGAATAAAACAAAATTCAAAAATATACATACCGTCTACAAACGCCTGAAATGGAGATGGACAGGACACATGTTAAGGGAGGAAAAAGAGAAATGGACGAGACAAGTGACGGAATGGTACCCGAGAGGCAGTAAGAGGAGCAAAGGTAGACAACTTAAACGATGGGAAGACGACATAAAAAAGAGCTGGTCCGAGAGACCGAACAAAATGGAAAGCTTTAGAGGAGGCCTTTGTCGAGGGACAAGCTGTGAAAGAAAAAAATAAAAACCGGTTACCGATATAAATAGAAAAAAAAAACATATTATGCATAATTTTTAAGTAAAAGTTATAAGTTAGTTAATTGTAATTTTACAGCAATAAAGGCTTATATTATTATTATTATTATAACTAACAGAGGGTGTTCCCGCTAACCCGCAATAGTATGCTGCTCTTTGAGGCGCGCGTGGAACACGAGCTACAGGACGGTGAGCTACCTCTGCTGGCCGCCTACAAGCCCGCGCCTACGATCAACTCGCCAGCGATCGGCTCGGGATCCCCGACGTCTGGGCAGTCTCCCGCGGTGACTAGGGCGTGCTCCCTCACGCGTTCGGCCCCCTCCTTTGCTAGCATGATAGCTTCACAGAAGGAGGCGACAGCATCCCATTCCCCCTCGCCCCTCTTCATGGTCTGAACAAGGGACAGACACGAGAGGTCGCTGCCGCCACGGAATAGAAAATACAGTGGAAGTGCCGCTCAGATATCGCGCGCATGTCAAAATTAAGCAGAGATGCGCAACATTAGCTTATTCCCGTGAGCTCCTACGGTTCAAAATCTTCTTTCACTGTGTTCTTTAATCTGTATTTTTTTAGTTTCAGATAATATGGTCAAAATCCAGTTAACCAAAATCGATGAAAAGTGGAAATGCGATATGTCTCCAAAAGTCACACTTTACGCAAACAGCTTGTTTACTATTGAAGTCACAAGTAATTATTTTATCAAGAAGAGCACGTAAGTCGATTTGTATGAATGCACCTAACCACAATATAAAAAAACTCGTGTATTTGTTATCAAACTCCTTCGAAACTGCTTGATCAATTTACTGGCTGGAAATGTTTGTGTATATTTGGTAGGTCTGAGAAATAGGACGTTGGCTATTTTTTTTTCACTAGAAATAATTTATATGGCAAAGCAACGTCTTCCAGGTCAGCTACTAATATTATAAAAGTCTGTCAGGCTAACAAACTCCGGGCTACTATTGAGAAATCCCGACTCAGGAATCAAGCCCGAGACCTCGTACACGGCAGTCACGCTTGCGACAACGAAGCAGTCAAATAACAAATACTTAATATTAAAATTACCCATGAATATTTTGAGTTTGATCCGATCCCTCTTCACAAAAATCTGCTTAGAATTTTTCACAATATCAAAAATCGTCATTTCATGAAATGGCCGGTTTCTTCATGATATGGCTTATCATATCATATAATTCTTCTTCTTCTCAGTCGCTTCACTCTTGACAGAGTGGTCGTGGTCGTCACGTGGTATCTCTGTGTTGAGTGACCCGCTCTATCACCCGCCACTATTCTTCTCTGACATATGATTTCCTGCGGCACTCGTGTATGGCGTTGCCGGTGGCCGCTTAAACTTGGACTGTCCATCTTATCGGAGCAGGGCCTGATTAACCATTAGGCGGAGTAGGCAACTGCCTAGAGGCCCCGCATCAATTAAGGGCCCAGGCCCAGTGCACGCACCAAGAAAACATGTTTCTTCGAACGAGAATTTGATGTGCGTGTGAACTTAGGGTCCTCACTGTTATCTCACAAAATACAAATCGTTAGATGTAGTAGTAGAATTAAAAGTAAAATTAAGAAAAGGGGCCCCGAGAATGCCATTGCCTTAGGGCCTCGGACAGGGTTAATCCGGCTCTGCATCGGAGATCGCCCACTTGCTCTGGTGACCTCAACCTTGTCCTGCACCACCAGGCGTTCAAGAGAGTCGTTGTCGCACCGAGAAATATGACCAAAAAAGTGAGCATGCGTTTTTGGACTGTGCACGATAGGCGTGTTGGATGATTAGTTCGCTCAGGATGGACACGTTTGTTCGGATTTCGTTCCACGACACTCCCAGTAGTCTTTTTGCGTGTGGAAATCCTCATGGATGTCCTCCGCCGGGTTGACGGAGGGGTCTGTCAGACTCTTACTGGCTAAAACTACACGGTATTTCTCTTCTTCACTTCTTGCTGGGGCCACAATCACCCCAGTAGTGACAGTTGACGGTCGTTTACCCTCTCTCAGATGAGGGGAGGACTGAGCATCTCCTCACCCTCAAAATTTAAAAAGGCGCGCGTAAACATTACGTGACACCTGACCTGTCCAGGCCTACATGATCAGATGCCAGACTTCCCAAGTCTGACACCCACAGGATGTCGGGATGTAAGGGGGATGGAAGAGGGCATTGTCAGCCTGCCGCCCAGTCCCTCGAACGCACACCCAGCAGTCTCCTCCAACACTACAACCTGTGCTACAACTTCAGCCTTTAATATTATAATGAAATAATGATGTTATTTTGCAAATAAGTTATAATTTACACTTTTACACGTAAAATAGATGAGGCCCGCCTACTGCTTTATAATAACTACTGGTGATTTTTTTTTCTGTTGCAGTTATTGTCATCATTATTGTAATAGATATTTAAAATTAAATATTTCGAAATTGAACATAATTTATCAAAAGACTGAAGAAATTAATAGACATAAGAATTCCACTAATGCGACTTACACTTTTACTTACGTAAGTAAATTTTTTTTAACTTTAGCTTTGGAGCAGTGGTGGTCGATTGGTTTCAGGCACGACTGACGAGTTCTAGGCTAGGTCTTGAATTCGAACCCAGGTACATTCTTCATGCAGATGAAGAATGTACCTGGCTAAGCAGTTAGCCATTTCCAAACTATCTTGCGGTCGACTTCAGTCTAACCAAAGTAACTGAGTACTAGTGTAGCGCCAAGCTCTACAATAAAATAAATAAGATAATAAATAATTACCATGTACCCTGTACCCTCTTGAGGAGAAGGCTGACTGATTGGTTTAAATCACAGTCATACCAGTCATATGAAGAAACTGAAAAAAAAATGTGGATTAGGTAGCTCAATCACTGACACACACCCAAACTTACTCACATAACTACACTATACTCACACTCTACTCCCTCATACTCATCTACACACACACATACACACAGACACATATGCTCCTTTTTAATTTTAATTATAATTACTTGAAGATTTAGTCTGGAACAATTGTCTTCTTTTTTGTATGGGCGCTGATAGCTGCAATACATTTGTAAACTTTTGTAGCTATCATCGTTTTCTCTGTAATTGAGCCAACTGTCTATGTTCCAAAATAAAAAGCTTTACTTTAGTGTAGTACATGAACTACTGACTATCTGACATCCAAAGCCCACTGGGTAACACAATATCCCTTGGAAAGACTGGTATAAGATTTTCTGTCTCCTACCTACTCGTGATGAAGGTTAAAGATAAACTAATGACAGCCGGGACTAACGGCTTAACCTCTAGAGCCCCAGCGGCACAAAAATGTGCCAGTAAACAAGTATTAGTTGAGCCCCGCTGGCACAAAATTTGTGTGCCAGCGGGGCTCAACTAATAGTTGACGTAAATAATGGCAGTCCTTGAGAGGTTAACGTGCTTTCCGAGGCACGGAGGAATTTCGATATGATAAGATGGTCACCACCCATCCACGGAACGATGGACGACAAAATATCCTTGCAAGAATGAAATCTTCAACATGTTTACTACTGGTCGAGTCAAAGCTCCAGAGCCTTGAACATCGATAACGAGTTGCAAGTCTATCGGTTTTCTATCGGTTACATTTTGGGGAGTGTGCGATGGAATTACACAATCTGATTCCGCCAAGCCCGTTCCATGATCGGACTACGAAATAAAGGGCGAAGCGCCATCGTTACAGGGTGGACGCCCCATCCATACGCACAAATCGTTTTGGGAATACCTTCATTGTGCGTACGGCTAAGGAGTGGAGTTCCCTGCCGGAGTCTGTGTTTTCCGATAGCTATAACCTAGAAGTATTTAAGTCAAGAGTGAATAGGTTACTTTTAGGTAAGTGTGCTCCATCTTCGACCACATCATCACTTACCATCAGGTGAGATGGTGGTCAAACACAAACCTATTTTCAATTAAAAAAAAAGGAGATGTTAGAAAAGTGATTAAGAAAATAAGAACTCCACTGAAAAGTAAAAAAACAAGCGAATTTATATTATGATTAAAAAAAACCGGCTAAGTACGAGTCGGATTCGCGCACGAAGGGTTCCATTCCATTATATATAAAAAAACGGCAAAAATATCACGTTTATTGAATAAGAACGCCCTAAAATATTTTTTTAAATTCTGTTTTTAGTATTTTTTGTTATGGCGGCAACATAAATTTCAACTGCCTAACTATCACGGTTCATGAGATACAGCCTGGTGGAGCGTTCATGAGATACAGCGGAGCCTTAGTAATAGGGTCCCGTTTTTACTCTTTGGGTACGGAACCCTAAAAATTACAAGCTTCTCGTCTTGTAATTTAAAAAGATTGTTATTAAAAGAAGTTATTGTTTGTAGAAGAAAAAGTGCTGTCTGCTTGACATTTTTTAAGTAATAATTTAACTGTGCTTGATTTTTGCTTTTCAGCCAGGTTTTTGTTATCTTAATTTATTTTTTCATCAACCACCATACTTTCTCTTATGGATTTTTTAGATTTTTTAGACATTTGATTCAGCTTTATTTTTAGATTGAAAAAGCCCCGAAAAAGCACGAGATGTGGACTATCAAATTTTATTTGTGGCTGAATTACGATCCTTGGGCGCAAACGCAGAACAGGTCAGCTGTTGAAACCTGTATATGCAAATTATCCGTCAACGTTGAAGTTGGTGAGTAACAATGTACTATATTTGTGTAGCTCTCATAACCAGCCAATATATTTAGATGTACATGACTGTATAAAGAATAGATTTATAGATATACTTAAATAAAAACCCTAAACTACATATATTCCGGAGCGAGGAGGCATGGTCCGGAGCGAGGAGGCATGGGAAGCAGTCACCTTTTTCTGTGAAGCAGTTATGCAAGCGGAGGAAGTGGCGGGACGTGCGAGGGAGAGGCGGGTCTCAAGACCCTCACAGACATGGCACCCCAGCCGCCGCAGGAGACGCACATAGGGGTATTTCATTAATCTAGCCGGCCAAAAATATTTCTGCGGGTTTTTTGGTTTAAAATGACGGAAATAAAACAAGAAAAATATAAACAGACAATAACTTTTATAATTTCTTTAAAAAAAGTAATAAAACACAAATACAACAAAAAAATGAATAAAAAATGCTGAAAATAGGCCATATACATATATATATTACACTATAAATTTACATAATCTTACATACACTTAAATAATAAAAAATAATTAATTTATCAATAACAATACATATTTTTAACCGACTTCAAAAAAAGGAGGTTTACAATTCGTCTTGAACTTTTTTTTTTTTTTTTTTTTTTTTTTTTATGTATGTTACCTCGTAACTCGGAGACGGCTGGACCGATTTGAAAAATTCTTTTTGCGTTCGAATGGGTATAGTTTCTAGTTGGTCCCATTGTTCCGAAATCAGGATCTGATGATGGAATCTTGGAGAAATCGAGGGAACTCTTCAAATATTATAGGCACACCTATAGCGTTTTGGGTATTTCTTATAGTACCTTGAGCAGTTGCTTCCGAAAAGTACCATTTGGGGAAGGTGAACTGATGATGAAGACCACAGATGGCCACTGAAACTCCTCAATAATAAGTATTTCGTGGATTGCGATTCGATTACTTGAGTACGGATGTTAAACACTTTATGCTCGTCACAATACATATGGTGATGTGAGCTGATGGTCAAGTACCAGGAGAACTCCTCAAAAATTAACGGCTATGCATCAGGAAAAGCAAAATTTTGTAAAAGGTGATAAGTTGTCGACATTATGGCTTTTGTAACTAGATAAATTACAAACCGACCCACTAAAAAGCGTGAAAAAAAAATTTTTAGCAAAAAATAGAACCGACTTCCATATCAAAACACTACAAAGGCAAAAATAACTTCAATTTCGGAAGGCGGTGTCTTTAGTATTGTATATATTTTCGTTTTTGACACCGCCTTCCGAAATTAAAGTTATTTTTGCCTTTGTAGTGTTTTGATATGGAAGTCGGTTCTATTTTTTGCTAAAAATTTTTTTCAAATCAATTCACCTGCACTTTTTGACATTCTACATTAGATCGGATCCGTTCCGTTTTTCTTCTTTTGCTCCTTTCCCTAGATTCCCCTAACGATTTACGAGGGCGACCTATACGATTTGCCGTTGTGACTGGAATTTTGAATGTACTTTCCAGCCAAAGTTTTTCAATTAAACTTCTTCTTTTTTGTGAGATTTAATCCACCTTTGCTTCATTTCCGATTTAAAATGTGCAAAATCGTTGTTCAGTTTATTTAACTGATCATCAGTAAGGTCGTCACGAGTGAAAAGGTGGTCGAAGAAAAAATTTGAAATTGACAAGACGGCGAAAATTTTCTTGTCAATTTTCTACGTATTTTATATTTATTACTGCTTTTATTTTTCTGTATTATATCAAAATTAACCGTGTAAATAAATAAAAAAATGAATACCAATGTTCGTACTTCGGCAAATCACAGTGAAACCTCATCAAATACCGTGCAGTGTCCTCATTGTCCTAGAACCTTCAAAGTAAATGGAATACAACGACATTTGTGCGCCGCCCATACTGAGAATCCACCTCCAGCTATAACCCAGACCATACCCACAACATGCCTAGAAGATGCTTTTGGATCCCCGTTTTTTAACGGAATAGGATCGAAGACAGACATATGGCAAAAACGATGGGAAAAAGTGTGCACCCTTCATGGGAAACTCTATGACCTTCCCTCCAACACTGTAAGTAGAAGATTTATTCACAAATTAGCTGAAGAAATAGAATATCTTGTTAAATCAGACTATCCTTCTGAACGCATTTTGATTTACGTTGCTGTCATGCTACAAAGAGAGAAAAATGTTAAACAAGCAAAAGATATAACAAGATTACTTGACCGACGCCAAAATCTATGGGCCGAAGAAAACATTGATATACTAATAACTGAGGCTATGAAAGCAGACCACTCTCTCCGTAACTCCTACAACAGAAATAATTATAATGATAATAATGAATATGTCACAAAACATTTCACCCGTCTCATACAGCGAGGAAAAACACGTGAAGCCCTAAATTGGTTAATGACAAAAGATACAAGCAAAATTCTTAAACCTGAAGACGAAATTGATGTAACAGGAAAAACGGTAATGAATGTACTGCAAGAAAAGCACCCCCCCGGATTCAATCCCGATTCAAGACTGTTCACACTGCCTGATGGTCTCCCCGAATTGACTCCATTACTAGAAGTAGACATAACCAGTGAACATGTGGAATCAGTTGCTAGAAAATTGCACGGTGGTGGAGGCCCAACAGGTACCACATCAGACAATTGGAAAGATTACTTGCTACGATTTGGAGAAGCAAGCCTGCATCTGAGGACTGCAGTAGCACAATTAACAATGCATTTAAATAACAATTTTGTGCCATGGAATCAAATACAAGCTCTTATGTCAAGTCGAGTTATCGCCCTAGACAAATGCCCAGGTGTGAGACCGATTGGCATTGGCGAATGCCTACGCAGGATCCTATCCAAATGCATGATATTAGTCACCGGATCCGAGGTCACCGAAGCCTGTGCTCAATCGCAACTCTGCAGTGGACTAAGCAGCGGTATCGAAGGTGCTATTCACGCGATGAACGATCTTTTCCAAAAAGAATGTCAACCAAGCTCTAACTGGGGAATGCTACTCGTCGATGCAAATAATGCCTTTAATTCTATGAACAGACAGTTAGCTCTCTGGCAAGCAAGAATATATTGGCCACATTGCGCTCGTTTCTTATACAACACCTACAATGGTCACGCAGAACTTGTAATACGTGATTCCGATATGAGATTATATAGCAAAGAAGGAGTTACCCAAGGTGATCCACTTGCCATGCCATTGTATGCCCTTGCAACACTACCCATAATAAACGAACTAAAAAAAGAACAAGCAACTACCCAATGCTGGTATGCAGATGACTCCTCCGCCCAAGGTAAGCTCAGAAACCTACGTCAATGGTGGGATAAATTGAGTAAAATAGGCCCTGAATATGGTTACTTTCCTCAAGATAAAAAATCATACCTAATCATTACCGAGAGCGACAAGCAAACAGCTCAACAGATTTTCAAAGGGATTAACGTAACCATCATAACTGGATCACGCTTCCTTGGTAGTTATATTGGCGAAGGAAAAGAACACTTTGTGAACAAGAAAATTAAAAACTGGCAATCTACAATAGAAAAACTTTCACTTATCTGTAAAGACTCACCCCAAGCTGCTTACACTGCCCTTACTAAAGCAGTTCAATTTCAATGGTCATTCCTTTTAAGAGTCTTAGATGATGTAACCCAATTCTTCGAACCATTAACAAACACACTGCGTACCAATTTTTTACCCACTTTACTAGGAGGCGATATCTCACCTTTGGAAGCTGACCTATTCTCTCTACCCGTTCACAAAGGTGGTCTAGCAATATCCGCTCTATCAAAAATGACAAATATAAACTATGTATGCTCAAAAAAAGGCTGTGCAGTCCTCTCAAATGCTCTGATTGAAAATACACATATGGACCTCTCTCAACATCATAAATCCCTCAAAGATGCACAAAAAGAATGCCGCAACGAGAAAGACTTTCTCAATGACCAACTCTTGGATACCGTCTTAGTCAAACTATCCCCTATCAAGAGAAGAGCGATTGAACGTTCAATTTCGACAAAAATGAAAACTAAATCCTCCAACTGGTTATCTACCTTACCGACTAAGAAGGACCATTTCGATCTGTCACCATTAGAGTTTAGAGACGCACTTGCATTACGTTACCACAGATTACCAGTCTCTATGCCAAAATCATGTGATGGCTGCGGCTGCAATGAATTTAATGTCGATCATGCTCTATGTTGTAAAAAGGGTGGTCTAATAACACGTCGTCATAATGAAATTAGAGATCTGTTCTGTGACTTATGTCAACATGCATGGGGAAACGTAGTCAAAGAACCCATCATCTCCGAAGGAGATTGCGGACTACGTGGAGACCTTTCATGCCGCGGCGTTTGGGATGCTCAGAGGGAGGCGTTATTTGATATCCGTGTTGTAGACACTGACGCTCCTTCTTACATTTCACGTCCTGTTGCCTCTGTACTAAAATCCGCCGAAGATGAAAAAATAAGAAAATATTCAAACGCTTGTGAATTGCGACATACTACATTCACCCCTCTTGTTACATCCGTTGACGGAGTCTTCGCTCCACAAATGTCTACTTTCGTAAAACATCTTGGAACTGCAATCGCTGACCGCTGGAACAGGTCCTTCAGCGTAGTGATGGGTTGGTTAAGATCAAGAATCATCATCTCAATAATACGTGCCACTAGCATGTGCATTCGCGGCACAAGACATAAATTTAAACCATTAGCCAAGTTATTTGGTTTCGGCGATGGAGCAGCCCTACCTGGGCAAAACTAATGCGGATGTGGCCGACGAACTATGAAGCTGTCGTACAAAACCTCATTTTAAAACAAATTTAAGTTCCTCTATACAAGTTCATTTATAATCCTAATCTGTTGTTATATTGCCTAATTGTTAAATAAATTTATAAATTGTGAAAAGGTGGTCTCTCAAAAAGCGTAGTTTTTCTTCCAAATTGCGTAAATTTTAATTTTTCATAATATCAAAGAGGAATTTACGAGTCACTATTCTCACTTCGGAAGTACCCACTGTATCTGGAACAAGTAAATATTGTTTTTAGACATAAATACTTTTTTTTTCGAATTAAGCTTTTTGATTGTGAAATTCAATGTTCTACGTTTTTGCGCATCCGCGCTATTCCGCGGCAAATTTATTTACTATTCATAACATAAGGGTCTATACTTTTTAAATAAACTACAAAAGTTGCCGGATCTATCCCGATACTAAAACAAATAGCTTTCTAAAGATAAATTTCTTTAAAAAATATCCTTATTTCAGACGTTATTTCTCGACCACTAAAAGTATATTAAAATAAAACAAATTTTAACAAATTATATCACATTTTGATTATTACATGCCTGTAGTCTCCGAATCCATTGCTATTTTGCACCAGGTCAACACAGAAAACTTCAGTTTAACACTCAAAGTTAACGATTTTTAAATCACCGAAAAGAGACACGTTCACAAAGTTCAATGATCAACTTCCGACTGAATTTACCTGAAAACGCGCAATGGAAGAAGTGTGGGGGTGGCGGTCTATTGATCGTTGGAATGTCCCCTGCCTCAGGTAATCAATATAATAAGCATTCCTTAAACTTTGTTATTTTGACTTTTGCCCGCCTAGATCATTAAAATACCCGTATGTGAGACGCTTCGGGCGTCGGGAGTCGCAGGGTGACTCCCAGCCACCGTAGGCTGAGAGCAATGGGTAGCTCGCCGCCCGACTGAAACCAGGCCCGTGTAGACAGCGCGTCGTGTTCCACGCGCGCCTCAAAGTGGTCGGGTCGGTCAAAATTGTCGGGGCCACAAGGGGGCCGTTGCCTGCCGGGGTTGCGGAATTGTTTGAAAGAGTTACCGCGGCCTCGGAACACGAAGGGCAAATGATGGAACACGGAGGGGTTTTAGCCAGTAAAAGTCTGACACATCCTCCCGCTTCGCCCAAATCGGGCAGTCATTGGATGATTTCACATCCTAAAAAAAACTACATACATAAATCCGTTTATATATGTATAGGTAATGCATCTAAAAATAAAGTAAAATATGTCGTCCAGAAATTCGTGCGCATCGCTGTCCACTGGTAATGTGCCCAATAGACTGGCGGCATTGCCACGTTGTATGGCAATGTTTAACCTCTGTCCAAGGTAAAAAAAGGCAGCCCTTGTGTCACGCGAAGTGTCAACTAGCGAAAAATCTTTAAATAATTTGTGAGCATTCGGATCGTAAGGTTTCGACCCCAAACGGTTCGAAAATATGATCTCCAACAAGCTTATTATATTTCCGCCGCTTGAGGTTCTCTACAGCCTATATATTAATTATCTAGCATTCGTGCGGGGCTTCGCTCTCGTGGACTTTGTAAAACCTTTTTTTTAAAAAAAAAAGGGTATAAAGTAACCTTCCTTAAGCTTCAAGCTACTTCCATACCTTTCATCCAATTCCACCCGCTTTCAAAGATTTAGCGCCTTCAAACAAACAAACTTTTCCGCTTTATAGTATTAGTATAGATCAGTAAATACCAAGTGGTCAATCTAAAGACTTATGATAATTAGGAAGTGGCTCTCACTGATAGAATTTAAATGAGAAAGTAAATCATTTGTTTGCGCTGTCTCATGAGGCATAGGAAAATTAGAAATAAAATAAACAAAATAAATTAAATGGGATTGGGCAGGACACGTAAGCCCGTAAACCGCACGCATGACAGTCACGCAATGGGTGCATGAGAATGGACGGCACCGCGAGGCTTGTCCAGGAGAAGATGGCGCATGGACGCACACTGCGTTGGCTGGTCAGAAGTGACGTTCGAAAACAGAACCTAGAAGGATTTGATTCAAACAATCAATCAATTTATATATTTCAGGCAACTTGGCCCATACAAATAAAATACATCCTTTTACAATAAATAACTATAAATAAACTAATATGTATGATTTGGGGGAGGCCTTTGCCCAGCAGTGGGATATTAACGCATTTTGCTGTCTTTGTTTCAATTCTTGGTTGATTTGGTTTTCTTTTTCAGAGAAACCCCCGGAAAACATGTCCATTCTTGAAAGTGGTGGTTCTTCTGGTAAGTACCTGTCTGATACTTGAGTACTTTTAAGCTGATGTACGTTAACCTGCCGGGGTTTCGGAACTGTTCTAATGAGCACTGGCACGCATGGCCAACTAAAAAAACAGGGCGCGTTTTTAGTCAGTAGAAGTCTGACACTCCCTTCCACCTAGAGCAGTTAATAACATTTCATGATGCCCCGAAAAAAAGATTGCTAAGTGGGTGATTTTCAAAATTTTTGTACATTTTGTTGTGTGAAAACGTCCACTCCAATATCATCCAGAAAAACTGCATTGAAGTGATCAAACTAGTATTATTATCCTTGAGAAACATTTCTTCCAGATAGGTATCAACATTTCAGATCATAATAATAAGTAGTTAATAAAAAAAAATCGCACCCTTCCTGGAAGAGTCGCGTAACTCAACTTGCGTCATATTTTTTTTATTATTGCAAAAAATCGAGCGTACTCTAATACACCTTCTCACAAATTTTCATGAAGCTAGCGCCAAAAATAAGGGTACTGTCACAAAAAATGTGTACTTTTGCGACAAAAAATAAAATAGTTTTACATTCTTATATAGATGTAAACATACATCCATTTATTTATTTTACAAATTTCCCTGGGTATAAAGCCATAAATACGCATACCCATAACTAACACGAAGAATTAACATAACTTTATAAAGTAAATAAACATAGGCATTTGTTCTTGGATAGGCGTGTCTTGCAAGTCCACTTACTTACTTATTGCACGAAACTTGTTGAGGGATTGTTTTGCGTTACTATCGTTACGTCATTTTCTCCAAGAAGTTGTCATAAATACCTGACGCGTAGCTGCAGTTACTTCTTTACACGCACGACACGCCTGTTTCGCCTTTCGCTAGAGACTGGAAAGGTGCCGAAAGCATGGAAGCTGGCTAACGTACAGCCTGTACCCAAAAAGGGCAGTCGTGCTGACCCGGCCAACTACAGGCCTATTTCAGTCACGTCCATACTCTGTAAGAGTATGGAGCATGTACTTAATAGTAAGCTCCTGGCATACCTAGAAGCCAACGACATCCTCAGCGACCGACAATACGGCATTCGAAAAACCGGTCAACTGGGGACCTTCTAGCGTATGCCATTCATACCTGTAGTGAGGCCATTGAGAAGCACGGGGAAGCACTTGCTGTTTCCCTTGCCATCTCCAAAGCCTTTGACAGGGTCTGGCACGATAGCCTTATTGCTAAGCTTCCTTCCTTCGGTTTACCCACTCAACTTTGCGTTTGGATTGAAGACTTCCTAAGAGATCGGTCCATTCGAGTGGTCATTTATGGCTGCTCGTTTGGCCAATTGGCAATTAATGCCGGGGTCCCTCAGGGGTCTGTTCTCTCAGCAACTGTATTTTTGCTGCACATTAACGATCTGCTGATTCCCGGTACCTTTGGGTATGCAGACGACAGCACAGTTTCTGAGTGATATGTGTCCAGCGCGCGAGCTGGTGGGTCACAGATCCAGTCTGGAGAGACTGGATCTGTGACCCACCAGCTCGCTCAACAAGTTCAAGCGCCCAACCATGTAGGTTAGAGAAAAATATAGTATGTAAGTATATCACATCA
Source organism: Tholera decimalis (assembly GCA_943138885.2). Classification (NCBI taxonomy): domain Eukaryota; kingdom Metazoa; phylum Arthropoda; class Insecta; order Lepidoptera; family Noctuidae; genus Tholera; species Tholera decimalis. The sequence goes on from OW964576.2 coordinate 11,967,297, forward strand.
GGTTCTGATGAAGATCTTCGAAGACAAGCGATGGAACTCTTCAACTAAGAACAGCAAATCTCTCACGATTGCTGCCCTCGTACATTACATAGATGTTTTAGCATAATCAGCCTAGGTATTAATATCACCACAGCTGAGGCACAGACCTTTTGAATCACGTCTGAAATATGGTTTAAGTGGGTGAAAAAGAGGTGTACAGCAAACTCTATTTTAAAAAATTAAGTGCAAACGGTATATAGGTATCTCAAGTTAAGTAAACAATGATACACTAAAAAGCATAAATAAAACGGTTTTCTGCTCATCTGGCCTATTGGCAATGAATACCAGGGTCCCTCAGGGGTCTGTTCTCTCAGCAACTTTGTTTTTGCTGCACATTAACGATCTGCTGATTCCCGGTACCTTTGGGTATGCAGACGACAGCACACTTGCTGAGAGATATGTGTCCAGCGAGCGAGCTGGTGGGTCACAGATCCCGTCTCTCCGTGCGGAACATGGTTGAGCGCTTGAACTTGTCCTTGAAGGCTGTCTCTGAATGGAGCGATGCCAACTTGGTCAAGTTTAATGCAGCTAAGGCCCAGGCGTATCTCTTCTCCGCAAAAAAGAGTCAATTCGAACCGGCTCCTACTTTCCGGGGTGTAACCGTGCCGATAACCGACCGTATGGAGCTTCTGGGGGTAACACTAACTTCTACCCTCAATTTTGGCCCGTTTATCGAGGCTAAGGCTCAACTAGCATCAAATAAGTTGGGAATCCTTGCAAAGGTGAGACGGTACTTCACACCCGAATCTCTATCAAGCCCAGGTTCGGTCGTGTATGGAGTACTGCTCTCATCTTTGGGATGGATCTGCTAAATACCAACTGGACGCGCTTGAGCCTATCGAAAAGTGGGCCAAGAGACTCATTGGCAACGATGCACTAGTCGAGTCAAAGCTCCAGAGCCTTGAATATTGACGACGAGTTGCAAATCTATCGGTTTTCTATCGGTTACATTTCGAGGAGTGCGCGATGAAATTACACAGTCAAATTCCGCCAAGCCCGTTCCATCATCAGACTACGAGACAAACGGCGAAGCGCCATCGTTACATGGTGGACATCCCACCCATACGCACAAAACGTTTTGGGAATACCTTCATTGTGCGTACGGCTAAGGAGTGGAATTCCCTGCCGGAGTATGTATTTCCTGATAGCTATAACCTAGGAGTCTTTAAGTCAAGAGTGAATAGGTTACTTTTAGGTAAGCGTGCTCCATCTTCGACTACATCATCACTTACCATCAGGTGAGATGGTGGTCAAAGGCGAACCTATTTTTTAATGAAAAAAAAAACAACGAGGCGAGCATGTTGGAACTATATGCCCAACACGTAGGAGTAACAAGATAAATTAACAAGCTGCTTGTAGATTCAAGAAGCTAGTCATGTCACAACAACATGTTAAGCATGTTGAAACAACAAGGCGAGCATGTTGAAACTATATGCCCAGCACGTTAGAGTAACAAGTTAAATTAACAAGCTCCTTGTAGATTCAACAAGCTAGTCATGTCACAACAACGTGCTGAGCATGTTAAATCTACTTGCTAAACTTGTAAAAATAATTGGAAAATGTTAACGTAAATTCGACCTGATGTAACGTAGAAATAACATGATACGTAGCTTGTAGGATCAACAAGTTACACTTTACCGTGCCGCAGTTAACTTTTGTGGAGCACCAAAATGCAACACAGTAACATTAGGTAACTATCTGTAACTTATGTGGCTCCTTGTTACTATTTGATGATTGTTACTTACGCGTCCATACCGCCAACAACATAAATTAACAAAATATTACAAAGAATAACTTTCGACACTAATCGACAGTGATATTTTTTGTTGCATTTTTGAGGTAACATTATCTAACAATGTTATCGATTGTAGAGCAACGTTGCTTGACTTATACTAAAACAGCAACACATATTAACAATAAATAACTTTTTGCTGTCGGATGTTGCTGAGTAACACTTGGAAACGTTGATCTACAAAAAGTAACAGCGGTGTGGATGCACGGTTACAAGATAAACTTGTAGTTTCAACCAAACAGCACGTAGGCGCTATTTTAACCCGAAAACTTGTTGAAGCAACATGAAATCTGGTTGTTTTTTTTTTTCTCAATGTAGAGTCAAAATGTTTTAACATTAACAAAGGCATTTTTTTCTGTGTTTGAGTAATTAATAGAAGGTTTCCGATTTTTTAACTTTTGGCCACTTCATTTTACATACTTCTACACTTCTACAGCACGTTTTTTCTTAGCACACATACAAACATAATCTAAATCGATTAATATGATTGAAACCAAGGAACTTGTACCTAGGTAGAAGATCCTTGATTGAAACACAGCAATTTAACTTTTTCTTTAATTACTATAAATCTATATAGTATTGACATACAATTTTTGTACATGACAAGTTGTGAACAGTAAAATAGAAGTTTACGATGATACACTTCATTATTTGAATATTTTTCCAATAAATAAACAAGTTTATTCAGAAGCTCCAGCAAAACGTAGATACTTTCGCATGCATAAAGTATGTATTTCTGTTTACTTAAATGAATTTTTCGTGTAAAAACTACGTAATTCATACTTACACTTTCAGACTAGCCTAAAATTGTAACATGAATAATGGAATAACTACACTTAACGCAGCCGATGCGGTACACCAAAGATCATAACAAAGCAATATTCATTTTTACACCGGCCATCTTTTGTAACAGTTTCGGGGATTATTTAGGTAACCGTTTAATTCAACCTTATCTCACAGTATACATAACACAATGAAAAATCGGAAACTTTATCATTTCGCCGCTGCTAAATGCCATCTTTTGTTATTTATAAGGTACTCCTGGGATTTTTTTAACAATGTTGGACACTATTTTTTAAGCTCCTGAAAAGTTGTCCGAATTCACTTACCGCTTTCTTACAGGAAGGGTGCGAAATGATGTTTAGTTCTTCAACCTCATAATATTTTCATACAGCAACCCAGTGTCTCCAAGCAAAAGAGCGTTACAAAAAAAAGCATAAAGAAGAAACTACTCACATATTTACAGTTCTTGTTACGCAACAAAAAACGTAACAAATCGTTACAAAAATGAAATTAACCATAAGTTGAATAACAATCTCAAACATTTGGAGGTTACAAATAATACTATTGGAATTATCCAGCTTCTTTTTAGTAGTTGGTCAAAATTATTCTTTCAATTTACGCAAAATTTATAAGAGATAGACTTATCGTTGTTTTTATAGCTGATCAACCAAAATGAAAGATTTATTGTTGAAAACACACTGCACAGGCACAAACACACTTTTCTTGTTGGTGGCACCCGCTGAAAAAATGGTGGACAGACGTTCCGTTGTCATCTGATTGGACGATTTTAAATGGAGAATTTTGCCAGTTGAAAATCTCAAATATCTAATAATGTTGGTGTTACAAAAAAGAATAACAAAAATGAATGAAAAGAAAGACACACATTGAAACAATGTTATTATTATTATGCATTGGGTTATTTATTTATATTTTACACATTGAAATCATAGAGTCCTAAAGATATTGTGCAACTAGAACTGTAAATATGTGAGTAGTTTCTTCTTTATGCTTTTTTTTGTAACGCTCTTTTGCTTGGAGACACTGGGTTGCTGTATGAAAACATTATGAGGTTGAAGAACTAAATTTTTTTTTTTTTATTAACTACTTATTATTATGATCTGAAATGTTGAAACCTATCTGGAAGAAATGTTTCTCAAGGATAATAATACTAGTTTGATCACTTCAATGCAGTTTTTCTGGATGATATTGGAGTGGACGTTTTCACACAACAAAATGTACAAAAATTTTGAAAATCACCCAAGTATCTGTGAAGAGTACGCGGGTGAGCATGGTCTTAAATATAATGTATCGAAAAGTAAATGCATGGTCTTTGCGGCAGGTAGTGCTAAGTGCCCTGAAACAGTGCCTCCAATCTATCTGTATGGCTTACCTCTGAATAGAGTAGAACTATTTAAGTACCTAGGGCATTTGCTTGTGTCTGATCTCAGGGACCATGCTGACATCGAACGGGAGCGGAGGACTTTGTCGAGAAGAGTAAACATGCTCGCCCGCAGGTTTGCACGTTGTTCTAACTCAGTTAAGATCACCCTATTCAAGGCATACTGCACCTCTTTATACACGTGCAGCCTGTGGGCTCGCTACACACAAGCTAGCTACAATGCCCTCCGCGTCCAGTATAACAATGCGTTCAGAGCAGTGTTGGGGCTGCCTCGTTTCTGCAGCACCTCGGACATGTTTGCGGAAGCGCGCACCGACTGTTTCCACGCTACCATGCGCAAGCGGTGCGCGTCCTTGGTGCGCAGGGTGCGAGCCAGCTCCAACGCTGTCCTGGTAATGATTGCGGGTAGAGTTGACTGTCTCTACATAAGGCACTGTTGTGGCCGGCACGTTGCTGTTGTTTGACGACTAATCTCATACTCTGACATATAAATTACAATTAATTTGACATTCTGACATTATTCATTTTTATTTTTTATATTGACATTTAATTTGATAGTTTGACATTTTACAACAGGATAAGTTCGCACCTTTGGGAACAAAGGGTCACTACTGCAATTTTTTGCAAAAATGACTTAAATATGCGGAAAAAACCGCGATAATCGACTCTATATCTTCAGCAAAAACGGTGACAATAGCATGATTAACATCGGTTTGAGAGAGGGAGTGTCGTTACATTATTTCGCGTAATTGGTCCGTTTGCTTGAAACATAACGTCTCATCCTGTCAGTAGTGTTTTGACAGCCGAAGTGTGACCTTGCGCATTTGTGACGGTGAGGCACTACGGTAAGTAATGACTTTTATTTTACATATTTCTTGCAAAATTAATGTCACTTATGGATAATAATCACGTTTTATTACCAAATCTTGGTATTTGTTTGCTGCAAACATAACGTCACTTCTTTTTCTAAATGACATTATAGCATAAAACTTTTCTTTTCATTGAAACCAAAACGTCACTTCTGTTTACAAGTGACATTATTTTTGTAATGATTAGTATTTGTATTAAGGCAGAAAGTCATTTTGATCATCATTGTATAGAAGTGCTTTTTTTTTGCTTCAAAATATACCCATTGTTTTGATGGTAATAAACGGTCATTTATGTTTAAAAAAAAAACTTCAAACCTTCATACGAGGGCAACTGGATGGAAGTCAATCGTATTCATACAGTAACACGAAGCACAAGAGTCCAACAACCTCACGAAGTAACATTATAGCAGGCTTATGACAGTAAAATCCTCTTGAGTGCTCGAAAGAAGGCAGATATTCAAACCTTAATTAACACCAACATTATACCGAAAGTTTATGAAACTATTTACAACAAAATATTTTGATATTTCTTTATTTTATAATTAAACAAGTGTGACGCGAGTCGTACTCGTACTTATTGCTATATTTTTAGCAGATCATTTGATACTGATTTTCCTTATAATTTTGTTACCAAAGTTGTAATTCCTAATTGGATAATAAAGTCCAAATACCTACTAAACTGTGATGAATGTGATTTACTTAAGTACCTTTAAGCAATTTAATATTACAACGTAGGTATATAAAGATGTTTAAGTATTAGTGTTATTTGTGAGACTGTTTAATGTTAAGCTAATATTGTTTATCAATTTTAGAATTTATCTTTTAGAAGAATGTTATAGAATTTTGTCCACGATACTCGTTTTATTAGATGATAAGTGCCGAACGGCAAACTCTTTAAATAATCGTATTAAGACTGATGATTGATTTACTATGTTGAAATGTGTGACTTTGCCTAGATTTGTTTAGATTTTACAAGCCATGCACCTGAGACATGGTCCTTTTTTTTTTTTATCGTTGTAAAATTATCAAATAAGTCCTCCCACTCCGGGCAGGGTGGGAGGGACTGTGAGACTTTTACTGACTAAAATCCACGGTGTTCCTTCAATAACCCTTTACGTACCGGGGTCACGGTAACGGGATGAGTCCCACGACCCCGGCAGGCTTCGGCCCTCTATGGGGGGGCCTCGTCATATTGCTGACGCTCTTTGAGGCGCGCGTGGAACACGACGCGCCGTCGACCCGGGCATGGTCCATGGTCGGACAGCGAGTTGCCCTTTACTCGCTGTCCGCATGCCCGCGCCTACGGTGGCCGGAGATCGTCGGCCGACGTCCGACGCCGTGGGCGTCTACCACTGCGGCTGGGCTGGAGGGAGGGCGCCATCCTCTCCCTCACGCGGGTCTCAAAGGGATTATTTTGATTATTTTATTAAATATTAAGTACCTACAGCTTAAACTTTCATAAAGATTTTAGATACTTAAACAGCATGTTACTGTCATTTTATCTATACTATAACGATTATATTTATGATTATAACTATTCAGTATAATTAAGGTTTTATCTGACCGTAACTTGTATGCCATTTTCTATAGTTGAAAATAGTAGAGCCTTGAGCTTGTGGTGCCTCCAACATACAAGTTGGCCAATATATCGTCCAAACGGGTGTCAATGTGGGACCTCTTTCAAAATGTATGTTATTCTTTTTTATGTATGTTTTGCTTTTTTAATTTTGATGCCATTTGTTTATTATACAAATAAAAAATTAAAAATATATCATCTATTTCATTTAATAACCCTCTATTTTATCAATAAATATAGTATTTTACCGATTCTTCTTCTTTTTCTGCTTGTTTTAGTTTGTATTGGGTTCCAGTTAAATATATATTTACTAAAAATAAACGTAAATCACCCGTATCAATAAAAAATACGTACTTTCATGAAGTTATTATTTTTTAAAAATATCTTTTCTGCAATATGACAGTTAGCGATTTGTAACAAAAAGTCACTTTTGGTACCCTTTCCTCAGTTTATGGCTTGTTTCTCAGAAACCCCTTCTTGTGTTTTTTTTTTTTAAATATTCACGAGAGTCCGTGAAGAAACTACGGATTTAAGACTGTAAGAATCGCGTCAATACTCTAAAACAGTAAAGAGTTAAAAAAAAATACATAAAAAAAAATCGAAAAATGTTCCTCCTGTAAAGTTGGAAAACATGCAGTAGTGACCCTTTGTTCTCAAAGGTGCGAGTTGTTCTCACTCAATCACCTTTGTACTTTTCTTTTAACTCTGTTTACTTGTATAGTTATGTTATTTTGACATTTGGAATTTATGACTGTAAGCAATAGTAACATGTATTTTAATTTAATTTTATATGGGTCATGGACCTGCAATTTTTTTTTTTATATTATTTTGGATGACAAAAATATATAAATTTACCTAAACATAGTATTAACAGTACAAAAATAACGGATATTGATCGATAAACCGTACCAGCTATAGCAAATTTAATCAAATATACACACATCAAAAGTGTCTAGGGATCAACATATATTTTTGCAATAACTTTTCTCCTGATTGATATTAATTAAGATTTTCTTTAAGGATTCATCAAATAAAGTGTTTTCGTTTGTCACAGTAACGATAAACCAAGTCACCTTTGCATTAATAAAGAAATTCGCCATTTTCCTAATAAAGGGATTTTTGACATTTGAACCACTAACATTAAAGTTCGAAAAAAAAGACTGAAATAACAGTTTTCTTTAAAATTTTATTGGGTAACTTAAACAATTAATAATCCGTGTTTCTACCGCGAACACTAACAACACAAGAACATCGGTTTGGCATACTCAAAATGAGTTCATCCAAATCACGCTGTGGAATGGCCGCCCATGTTCGTTGCAACAACAAAAAAAGGTCTTCTTGCGACTGGATACCCTCCATATTCGGCAGAGCTCTTCTCTGTAGCATATCCCATGCATGCTCAATCGGGTTCAAGTCTGGCGACTGAGCAGGCCAGAGCAGGACATTGATGTTAGCTGCGGCGAGAGTCTGTCTTACAAGTCTTGCGGTGTGCGGTCGTGCATTATCATGCATTAACTGAAATAAGGGACCGATTTGCACTTGTAGAGGAACGATGACGTCAGATACAATCGTCTCAGCATAAATTTGAGCGTTGAGGTTGCCTCTGATCAAAATCAACTCAGTTCTTCCGCCGATCCAAATACCCGCCCATACCATGATGGTTCCACCACTATAAGGATGGACTTCCTGGCAGGATTTTAATTGCTGTTGGCGTCCAGGGGTTCTCCAGTGTCGTATACGTCTTGTATCCGGTCTCATACCAAAACGAGACTCATCAGAAAAGCACACGAAACGCCATTGTTCTTCTGCCCAATTTCTGTGTTCAAGAGCCCATTGATATCGAATCCTACGATTGTGCATTGCTATAGGTGGTACCCGTAGCGGTCTTCGGGAATGAAGGTTCACTTCATGCAAGCGGTTTCTGACTGTTTGGTCGCTAATTAAGTTCCCTGAAGAGTGATGAAGCCTCACGGCTAACATCATGGCGGTTATTGTTGGAGCTCTTCGAGTTAAGATTTGAATGTATCGGTCTTGTCTCCGTGTGGTGCAGCGATACCGTCCTCCATGGCGCTCAGCCACGGTACCAGTGCTTCAGTAACGTGTCCAAAGTCGACTGATAACACTCTGACTTGTATTCAGAGCTAAAGCCACAGTACGTTGCCGGGAACCAGCTTCTATCATTCCCACGGCTCTGAGCATTTCTTCCCTGCTTAAATGACGTCGCCGCTCCTTAATAACGTTGGTTTTAATCAGTAGTAGGGAAACAGTAGCACTAATAATGTCTTCAATGCGTTGTATGTTTTTATAGCGAAAATATTGACAGCTGATTTTCATCTTTTACTCGAATTTGATTAACAGTTCCTGTTTCAAATTATGATATGCACCAAAAAGGATCCATATAAATTTATAAAATCATAAATTTATTACAAAGCCACATCTCAATCTCAAGAAATCCGCATAAAAATGCTTGATCGCTAGACACTTTTGATGTGTGTAGTTATCTATCTGTCTCGCGATAACGCTTTAAAGGATTCCGTAGCCGAATGGCAATAAACGGAACCCTTATATATTTTCGTCATGTCTGTCCGTCTGTCAACCTATACGTGTCAGTCAAGTTACTTTCAAAATATGTATATTTTTAGGGTTCCGTGGCCGAATGGCAAAAAACGGAAACCTTATAGATTCGTCATGTCTGTCTCTCTGTCTGTCTGTCCGTCCGTCCGTCCGTCCGTAGGTCACTGCCATTTTATTCCGAAACTATTAGGACTATACACGTGAAACTTGGTGGGTAAATGTATTCTGTAAACCGCTTTCCGATTTTAAGTAAAAATTAAAAAAATATTTAAAATTAAAGGGAAGCTCCCCATACATGGAACTAAAACTGAAAATATTTTTTTCATGAAACCTATGTGTGTGTGGTATCTATACACAGGTCTTTAAAAATGACATTGAGGTTTCTAAAACCACTTTTTCATATAGTTATACGCTTCCAAAGTGGTAAAATGTGTGTTTCCCATCTAACTTCTATAATAATGGAGTGAAAAATCTAAAAGAATATATATGTCTGTAGATCTTAATGTAAACTTTCAACCAAAATTAGTTTGAACGAGATCGGGTCAGCGGTTTTTGAGATATAGCACATTTTCTAAAACCGCAAATACAACTTTGTAATTCATACAAACACTATGAAAAACAAAGTTATTTGGCGTAGTTGTAACAAATGTAAATAAGCTAGATTTAAGAAATTTGTAGGGTTTTTTGTAAAATAAATATATATAGATATATATATATATTATATTATTATAGTTACTACGGAACCCTTCATGGGCGAGTCTAACTCGCACTTGGCCAATTTTTAAAAGTGAACTAGGAATGTTAACCCCTTCAACTAACTAAGCTTGTGTCTAAAATAGGTGCATGGGTAATAGTGTAATTGATGAGGTTCGAATCCGCGACCTTTCGATCACAAGATCGACACCTTAGGCAATTGTCATAGCTATAACCTGGGAGTCTTTAAATCAAGAGTGAATAGGTTACTTCTAGGCAGAGAGTATTTAAAATCAGTGCTTCTAGGCAAGCGTGATTCATCTTCGATCACATCCTCGCTTAACATCAGGTGAGATGGTGGTTAAACGTAACCTATTAGTAAAAAAAAAATAGCGGAAAATATTAAGTGGTCGCAGTTAATTTAACTTAATATTTTTCAACTTAATTTAAAATTTTAAAGTGATTTCTAGTACCTTATATTCAATGAAGGTCAGGAGGCTGCGGTGCCTTTGCCTAGGGACAGGATTTTTTGTATTGATTCATTTATGCGGTTTTAAAGCGTAGGTATCAGTGCATCAAAATTGTATTCTTATATCTACATTGTATTTTTATATCTACATTTTATTGCTACGTAGGCCCACTATACCTATCTGGTAATGCATCTTTTTTATTAATCTTCCAATTAATCATTATTTTTATCAAAGAATGCCGTCCTTTATCGGTATTTCGGCGTGTACTTATAAATTTGAGTAGTGAGTATTTATTTCAATTTGAGTAATTCCAAATTGAGCTTCGCTTCGATTTTAATGTAATAATTGTATTGTAGGTACTCTAATCTTTGTTGTTTTCGGACTGATAAGTTTACAATTCGACATGAGTGATGAATATTCAAATACATTCAAGTTAATGTAATTTATTTGTTTTTATATGTTTTAGCACATCTAAGCTTATTAAATGTAAACTTTCATTAAGAAACCAACGGACTTTCGTGGGACACGGTAGGTAGCTCAGCTGGTTAGAACATCGGCACGGATCGCCGAGGTCGTGGGTTCAGACCATGAAGTCTGAACACCCAGAGATGATGTGTCAGTTGATATTTCGAATTTTTTATTAAATTTATTAATTTGGTTGGCCTTTACTATGCCTACGTCAATTCAAGTTCAAAATGTACCTACTCTATTACATTGTTCTCTATATAATCTAAACTACCGTTTAATAAATAGCAATAAGATAATCGTTAATTGCAAGACTCTTGCGAGACACTTGCGCAAAACCAAGACCAAGACCAGGTGTTTTGACGCAAGACCAAGACCAAGACTGGCTAAGTCTCGTCTTGGTCTTGCATTTTGGCAACAGTATTCCAGTCTATTCACAACCCAGTAGCTGGTTAGCACTATGTAAGTAGGTGTCAGGTTTTCTAGCTACTAACTCTCAGAAACGAGTATCAAGGTATTACAAATGACAACCGGCACCAATATGGAACTGAAGTTAAAAAATTATCATCAAACCTATTTAACCTATACGTGTGGAGTATCCTTAACATTCACAATGCGTTTGTGTATCAAAAGATGGAGTAAATAGAGTGGAAACTCTAAAAAGTATATATATATATATATGCTGTCTCAGTGTATCTGTACCTCAATAAAAACTTACAACAAACAAATATTTAGATTTGAACGAGAGTTTAAGAGTCAGCAATTTTTGAGATATATAGCACATTTTCAAAAACAGCAATAAAACTTTATAATTTTTTATGCAAATTTATACAAACACTATGGAAAACTAAGTTATTTTGTATAGCTACGATGGAATCCTTCATTTATTTTATTTCATTTTTATATTATATTATTTTAAACTTTTTGCAGGAGAAACACACACTTCAAATTTCAACTGTCAATCTTTTATAACCCGTTTATGAAATGCAACTCACGGGCAGACAGATGAACGGAACGTACAAACTTAGTAATTAAGTTTGCAAGATGTTAGTTGATAAAAATCGATCCTTCTGTACTCTGAATTTAGAGTTTATTTTTGTTTGTACACTAATATTTCATAGTTATTACGGGTAGTCAGATTAGAAAATCTGACACATGTATTACTAAGGGGTATCGTGTTATCCAGTTACTCGGTTGTAGAGGTAAGATAAGACTAATAGACTGTTTTGTTTTACCTTTTTTCAGTTGATGTAACGACATGGCTCATTGTAGTGTTAGTTGTCATGACATTACTTTTGCTGTTGCAGACAGTGTATATTATGTCTACAAAAAATAGAGGTATTTATTAAGATTAATTTATTAATTATTAATATTGTAAGATGGGCGGGGGCATTTTCCGATACGTACAGGTTGAAGTGTGGAGTATGCACCTCGACTTTACAATCTGTATATTGATTCATTGAGAGGCTTAGCAGTACAAAAGTTGGCTGCTCTATTCACAAAAAAATAATAATAAAAACACCACAATAATAAAATAAAATACCACATTGTGGTCTTTTAAGCCCAAAGGTTGAGTAGAGAATGCCTTGTGGCATTAAGTCAGCCCATGTGTCGCCATATGTGTGGAATATAGGCCGCGATGTGTGGACTCATGGGCTCAGGCATAATGTTCAGAAGAGCGGACTCTTGGTGTTCCAACCATCTTACGGTCATGAGGTGTCCCACGTACCACCCCTTTTCATAAAGGGTCACTGCGTCTCGGAAGTTAAGTTAGTTATTAGTCTGACCATGAAGATATTGAGAGGGAGCGCTGGGCTGTTCGATGTAATATGCTGGCCCGGACATTTGTATGCTGCAGTGAAGCAGTAAAAGTAACTTTGTTTCGGGCGTTTTGTCAATCTTTTATATGTGCAGTCTATGGGTCAGGTATACGCATCGGGAAAAACACGTTACCTATATGCAGTGAAGTTAATTTTGCCATATTCATATCTTAAAATTTTGGTTTACAAGAATTTTGACATAATTATGTTGGATTTTGACATAGTTTTGACATAAGTAATTTGGATTGTGTGTTTTACCAGTAAATACATATATACAGGGTTAATTGTAAAACATCTAAAACCCCTCAGGACTATGTTACTAACATCATAAACAACAAATTTTGTTCTATGACTTTTAAAAATTCGTCTTATTTTAGTGCACCAGATTTTCATACAAAAATAAAAATATTTAAATTGAACGCCCTAAATGTTACGAAGTCTATGTGAAGCAAAAGAAAGCGATTTATACTATCGCTTTCTTTTGCTTCGCATAGACTTCGTCAACTAAATTATGACGAATTTTTAGATGTCATAGAACAAAATTTGTTGATTTATGATGTTAGTAACATAGTCCTGAGAGGTTTTCGGTGTTTCATAATTAACCCTGTATATATACTCAAAACTCAAAAAACAATTAGTTTAATGTGCTTAACGCACTTTTTATTCTCTAAACATTATTTCAAAATTCAAACGTTGACTCGTTAAGAATCCAAAAATAATAATACGTTTTAATTTAATTGATTTTTTTTTGTATAAACACTTCAATAAAAACCCTTAACTATGTAAATAGTTACGTACTTTAAGTGTCATATGTGTGTAAATAAATAAAATTAAAATAATTTAAAATATGTCGAGAAATTCATACGTTTTGTTATCCACTGGTAATGTGCCCAGAAGACTGGCTGCATTGCCACGTTGTATGGCCATGCTTATCCTCCAAGGTAAAAGTCAGGCCTTGGGTAACGCGAAAACCTCCAGAAATTGTGTGCGCTCACTTGAGTGAGGTGGGCAGGGAACTTACAGAATAACTCTAACTTAAGTAACGATGATGTAAGTTTAATAACTAAATATGTTTCTATATATTTTCAAACGGCAAATTAGACAAAAATAATGACGAACGTCGAATAAACGGTGTATTGAATCAACGAACCCCTAATATTCAATGTATTTTGTAGGGATCTAAATTATTACTGGATGTCTTTATTTTTTTGGGTCGATTTGTTCATAAGTTTTCTAGAATTCTGGTAGCTTTTATTTTATAATTATGCACGTAATGATGATAATTATATTTAATATTTTTGCAGTTCCTAAATCGCCAGAGTCACCCAAAGCAAAACATGAGCCAAGTAAGTATTACATCCTTTTCCATTAATATACAAATTTCTAGCATACAAAAGCACAAAAATGCTGCTCGTAGGTAGGCCTGAGTTTTCACAGCTGGTACATATCACTTTTCCGCAAACTTGAGTGTCATGTTATCAACACTAATGACTGGCATGCGTTTTCCAAGTTTCGGTTTCGTTTAATAATTTCCTTCCAAATATTTATTTATTTATTTATTAAAAAAAAATAAACTAAGTAGTTAACATGTCAAGCAGTTTGAGTACTTCTGTGGCCTACCCAAATATCCTTACTTTTTATTTTTATTTTAGGAATGGCCACTCGTAGTTCAGCTCACTAAGGCTGGGTACTACTTAACCGGTCTATCCTGTGGTGACCTCTAATAAATTAAAGGCCCCCAGCCAGGGATTACAAACTAAAATAAAATTACAGCTAATGACCGCACGCTAAGGGCACTCCCTGTGGAGTACGGGCCTCGGCATAGCGGGGTCATTTGGGGAGGGCAGCAAAGGGACAGGCTGGGTCATATTATTTACGGTATTTATTGCTACTGGCTCAGCATCGCGGGCTGGCTCGTTTGGCAAAGGTTGGGGAGGATTTCCGTTACAAGTACGCGGACGTCGCGATGGGCCTCGTCGGCGAGGCCGGAATACGGAACGCGTTTTGTGTTTGTGTTTTCTAAGAGTGCTAGTTTCCCTACTGCTCTCTTGTCGGATAGTGGTGGGGTCGTCGGGCTCGTCTAGGACGTTACGCGGGCGACGAACCCGAGAAATTTTGGAGGATCTGTATCGGGCGGCCGACACGATCAGGGAGTTTGTGTGGTTTTCAGCAGAGGTGAAGTGACGCGTTGACATGCGTTTCAACACTTGCTTCATGGTCGGGAGTTTGAGGTCTACATGGAGATCCTCGTTCCTCAAGAACCAGGGCGCACCCGTGGCCTTTCGGAGAAAACCGTTCTGAATGACCTGCATCGTATGGATCTGACTGGGACTGGCTTGAGCAAACACCGGACAGGCGTATGTCATGATGGGACGTATGCACGTCGTGAAAATTCGGATTTTACACCTAAGGGAGAGCTTACTGCGTGCATTCAGTATGAAGTGAAGCCTACTGAGAGCGAAAGCGGCTCGCGAGCGAACCGACTTTATGTGCTCAATGAAGTTCAGGTTCTGATTGAGGATTATACCTAAGTATTTGGCTTGCTTCTTCCAAGGGATTGGCGTGCCAAACATAGTGATCGGGTGGGGGAGGGCGGGTAGTCTATGGCGAGGCCTACGAAACAGGACTGCTTGACTTTTGTCGGGGTTTACCTCGATCCCCCATTTCCTAAACTAATCGCCTAGTGCGTTGGCTGAGGCCTGAAGGGTACGAGCTACGCTATCGGGTTTTACTCCCGAGTAATAGACGGCCGTGTCGTCGGCAAATAGGGATAACTCTACTTGGGGGCTGTTGGGGATATCGCTAGTGTATAGCGTGAAGAGTGGGGAGGAGAGCACGGCGCCCTGAGGGATGCCGGCTCTGATAGGGCGGGGAGTGGAAAGCACTCCTTCGATACGATATGTGAAGGAGCGGTTCGACAGAAAGTCTCGAATGATGAGCACGAGACGATCCGGCACACCTAGTTGGTATAGCTTATAAATTAAGCCATTGTGCCAGACTTTGTCGAAAGCCTTCGCTATATCAAAGAATAGAGCCCTGGTCACCAGACCGCGTTGAAAACGGTCGCTAATGTGCTCTACGATGCGGTGGGCTTGGTGGACACTGGAATGATGAGCTCTAATGCCAAACTGTTCATTAGGGATTAGGCTCTTTGCCTCGACAAAGTCCTTGAGCCGATTATAAATAATCCATTCGTAGACCTTGCCGAGGGCACTGAGCAGACTAATGGGACGACAACTAGTCGGGGAGGACTTGGGCTTTCCGGGTTTTGGGATACTTATTACTATAGCCTCTTTCCACGCTTGTGGAAACATGTTGTTTGACATGGCGTCATTGAAGATGGCAGCCAGTAAGACTATGATCGTGCGCGGCAGGAGCTTAAGTGCTCTAGTGGTCAGTCTGTCAGTCTCGGGGGCTTTCCTAGGTTTGAATTTCATGATAATCTCCTCCACCTCGTCTTCCGTGACGGGGGGAAGGGGAACATCTGGGTCCTCGACAGGGGGTAGGGCAGATCTACGTTCGACCTCAGCATCCACGTGGGAAAGGTGGGCTGGGTCGACTGGTTGGGAGCTGGGAGAGCACTGGGCTTCCAGGCTGTCGGCTAGGCATTCAGCTTTGTCTTCGTTGTCGAAGGCAATGCTTTTGTCCGGGCGGATGAGGGGAGGCATTGTGGCAACCTCAGTGGCCCGCATACTCCTCTGAAGTTGCCAGAAGGCAAGGTGGATGGGTTCCAGCTCGCTCAGGGTCTTTTCCCAGCCAGTTTCACGCCACTCTCTAATGCTGTTACTTACTTTGCGCTGTAAGTACCGCATGTAAGTTTTGTTATTCTGGCAGGGGAAAGCTCTGTAGGCACGGACTGCTGCGTTCTTCTCAGTCAGCAGGGCCCGTACATCGTCTGGGAGTTTCCGTTGCCAGTGCTCTGACAACGGAATCTCCTTTGAACAGCCGTTCAAGACGGATTGTACGTGCTCTATGAGTGAGGCGATCGCAGTCGTCGTGTCGGCGGCGGACTGGATGTGGTCTGGGATCTTGTTCAGGTGAGGTGACGTGTTGGATTTTAGCAAGTCGCCTACTTTCCCCCAGTCAGTGATCACCTGTGTGGGAGGGGGGTGGTTAGGGTCATAGGGACCCGATCTCGGAGTTAACTCAAAGATCACCGGTCTATGGTCAGAGTCAAGTTCGTCTACCGTCTCTAAAGAGTGCAAACGTATGTTCACATTCTTTAGGAGGGCAATGTCGAGTACGTCAGGCGATTGGGTTGGCTCGAATGGGTAATGAGTAGGCCGCATAGGACCTATGATATCAATGTGGAGTGGGGTGCATAGCTCGTATAGTACCTTCCCGCGGGGGTTGGTAGTATTGCTACACCATGCAGGATGTTTGGCATTGAGATCCCCCGCCATAAGGACGGAGTCACTCATGTCAAGAAGGGCGGTGTCCTTACTTTGGTTTTGTTCGTCAAATTATTGAGCCCTAAGTTGAGCTATACGATAACTGACAAATGCTTGTACTGTCTGGACAGGTCCGATCAAAGCGTGGTCATTTCCTCAAAAGAATACCAGAGACATGAACCTACATGCTTCTCATGTCCAAATGCGAATTGTCTGGACTTTAAAAGAGACTTTGACTGAGTTTGTTTCGGTGTTTCTTTTCAGAGTAGTCAGTTAGGAAATACCGGCTTCATCTAGCTAAACTAAATACGCAAAAAAACATGACGTTTAAAAGTGTTATTTATAACCAATTTACAAAATAAATATTTAATTTCATTTCATATTTAAAGTAAAAGTTTTATTACAAGTTTATTAAAAAAAAACTTACATACATATTTGTCATAATACATACCAATATAGTTATACAGGCTCTTTCATTAAGCGTCTCCTATCTTTAAATTTAAATAATACAGGGTCTTTCATTAAGCGTCTCCTATCTTTAAATTTAAATAAAACAAAGTGTGTGTGAGATATTATCCGCAACTTTCTTTTTAATACATATGTACTGTACACCACAAAATACCACCTTTCTTTATTATTCCAAATTGTTACAGAGTCTGAAAGGAACATAGCAGATCGTCCACAGCTGCCTTTACCTCCTGAAGAGCCAAGAAATGATGGTAACTACAAAATGCCTCAATATAAGCGGGACTCAATATAAGCCTAATGGATAAGGTGTCGGAATTGTGATCGAGAGGTCACGGGTTCAAATCCCACCCATTACACTATTGCACCCACTCCAGACACAAGCATATCGACGCCTTAGAGTGAAAACCTCGTAAGTGAAAAAGGAGTAACTTTTCAGGAGGAAGAAAATCTGAGTGCTATAAAATTTTTGTACGGTTTCTTTTATGTTTTTTTTTAATTAATTTATATGTAAATTTAACCCGTTTTTATATTCAGAATTATGTTTCGATATTATGTATAATATGAAAAATATTATACATAATATCGAACAGTTCAGAAATGCATAATCCATGGCATGATTACGCTAAACTGACGACGCGATGCGAGTGTTTACGAGGTTCTCACTTACTTTCATAGATAGCGTTTCGAGTATCGAAAGAACATATTAGTGAGATCAGCGTTGCTAGGATTGCTTTCTGGACACGCAATAAATAAAAAAAATGGTCTAAAATGTACTCCCGAGGTTTTCACTTTAAGGCGACGATATTTAGCTTAGTTGGAGGGGTTAACAGGATTGCTAGTAATGTGAATTCTACCCACATTACTAGTAATCAATAAAATCGTAGGAAAGTCAAAACTGTACATTGAATATTTAAAAAAAAGCCAAAAATATAGTATTTAAAATTTTTGTCTGTTTGTATGTCTGGGCTAAACTCAAAAAGTACTGCATGGATTTACTTTAAATTTTGCATGAATATTACTAAGAGGTCAGGTCAACATATAGGCTACATATTATCACGCTATCACCTACGGGGTAGGAGCTGTGAATCTTTTTTTTCTTACGCATTCTGTGACAGCGTGTAATCTAACGACGCATATTTAAATGTTGTTTTTGAGTAAGCCATGCTATTATCTAGCTTTACACTATAAAAACTACGCCATTTAAGTAACTTGGGCAGAGAAACATAGTTTAATAAATGTTAGTAGTATAAAGACAATTTTGAAGCAGCGCCATCTATGAGATTTCATAAAAATCAAATCAAGTTACATGTTAACATTACAACACATTACAAATATTTTTTTCTTAAAATCGGAAAGCGGTTCACAGAATACATCTATCTACCAAGTTTCACATGTATAGTCCTAATAGTTTCGGAATAAAATGGCTGTGACATACGGACATATGGACAGATAGACATGACGAAACTATAAGGGTTCCGTTTTTAGCTATTCGGCTACGGAACTCTAAAAATGGGATGGGTACCGCCTGTTTGTCACTTTTTAAAATAAAAATGTGCTTGTTTCTTATATTTCAGTTGAGCAGTCGGGTTTCATAGTTTTTTTTTAAATAAGTTTTATATTTTCAGCTTTTTAGTATTTCATTCCGTTTTTAACCGTTATATTTCCTAAACAGTTGCTTAGAATGAAAAATGGTGAAAGGAACCTCAATATTATTAAGATAAGACGATAATTATAAGTTCTATTTAATGATACCCTACAAGACATAGTTTGTAGATTTTAGATTTTTGACAATATGGCATCTGGGTTGTCGTTGTGGTGATTTATTTTAATTTTAATGTATCTAGTAACACTCGCGCTATCAAGACGAATCCAACGACGTATCATTTATCAAAATTCGTTCACTGGTTTTACAATTACGAGGGAACAAAGTAACGGACATACATAGATACAAACATACGCGCTCAAAACATAATCCTCCTCCTTGTTTTGCCGCAGTCGGATAAAAAGCACAGGTCTGAGTATTCATCCTTAGGGTACCCTAGTTTTGTTTCCAACATATTACATGACCTGGAAGTGTTCCTTAATCATGGGTTTTAAATTCAGGCACGGGAAAAGTATGTGTTGGCAGATAATGCGAAAAGCGGATAATGCTGCTGCGAGTCGTAATTCATAGCATAATATATCTAGAAGTCGAATGCCTTTGTGGGTTTTGAGGCTTCAATTAAGATATCAAATACTAGATATTAAATAACTTAATTATTGACTACCTAGTAACTGCGGCTTCACTCGTGAGAAAAGTTTGTGTATCGAAAATAAAGTGTACTAGGACTTGAACTGTCTTTAAATCCATTGCTCTGTTTCCGCCATTTTACCACCCGCACTTGACCCGTCTGGTGGAATATTGCGCATTTCCTCTCAGAAGGAAGAGTGGGTCAGTGGGCGGAGAGAGCTGGCACAGAGACCTCATCTCTAGGGAAGAGGTCTGTGTCCCTGCCAGCAGGGCGAGTCTGAGTGTGTGAATGTGTGTGTGGAGGTATTTGTGTGGATATAAAGTATGTTAACTAACAGAGGGCGTTCCCGTTAACCCGCAATAGTATAGCATCCATACATGCTAAAAATATACTACCATTCGAAAAGAAAATGTTATTATTTTTTTAATATTAAAATATTCACCAAAAATTTTAAATTGATACGTAAAAGAAACACTGTACACGCGTACGCATTTATAAATAAATTGCGACGTTGCCGTCCTTCAAGTACGCGTACATACAGAGTGTTTCTTTTACATATAAATTTAACATTTTTAGTGAATATTTTAATATTAAAAAAATAAAAACATTTTGTTTTCGAATGGTAATATTTTTAGCATGTATGGATGCTATACTATTGCGGGTTAACGGGAACGCCCTTTATTAGTTAACATACTGTATATATACATATTATATTTATTAAAATCACATTTATTTATAGGTTCTTCAGTACCGGAGCAGTTATATAGAAATAAGACGTTACAGAATTCAGACGAAGAACTGAGGGCCCCTGGTTTAGTTCGAAGGCATGAAGGTTAGTCGTTAGGATTTTTTATGTAATAAAAGTTAATGTCTGTATGATTGTCTAGTGTTCTTAAACCATTGATCAGATTGTGATGGTTAGTACCCAGTTACTGGGTTGTAAAGGTCAGATAGTTGCTCCATGTAAAACACTGACATACTATGCTCCTGCATAGTTTAAACCTAAACAAATGCAGTACCTAAATATTAACATAGGTGTATTCTCAACAGGTCCCGTGAATCCAAGAAAGCAGTACAAGAAAAGGGCGTTAGAAAATTCTTTGGAAAAGCTGAGGAGTCCTGATTTTGGCCGGCGACATGGTATGAACTTTTTTAATTATTGTAAAAATTAAATACCTTACTTAGAGAATGTGCTGGATGGTGGAAGACTGCATCATCATACAGTTAGTCTTTATTTATTTACCAAAAGTCGCGCGGGGCTTCGCTCTCGTGGACTTTATCATATTAAAAACATAACGTATTTCTTTTTCAGTTGGGTAAAAAGTTTTCCTCAAAAGTCTTCCTCAAACTCAAGCTACTTCCATACCAAATTTCATCCAAATCCACCAAGTACTTTCGAAGATTAGCGCGTTCAAACAAACAAACAGATTATTTTCTGCTTTACAATATTAGTGTACATAAAGTATGTTAACTAACAGAGGGCGTTCCCGTTAACCCGCAATAGTATAGCATCCATACATGCTAAAAAAAATTACCATTCGAAAACAAAATATTTTTTTAATATTAAAATATTCACTAAAAATATTAAATTGTTACGTAAAAAAAACACTCTGTACACTCGTACGAATTCATAATTAAATTGCGACGTTGCCGTCCTTCAAGTAACTTGTAAGCGCATTCCATTGTATCGTCAAATTTAAGACAAACTCAAACTTGACGGGGCCCCATAGGGCCATTGCCTTGGGGCTGCGGGAATGTTCTAATGAGATACCGCGGCCCCGAAACTTGAGGGCAGCTGAAGGAACTGGGTAGGTTTTTAGTCAGTAGAAGTCTGACACTTCTTTCCGCTCTACGCAGAGCGGGAGAAGTCATTCGATGATTTTCCTGTGTGTCTGCTAACACGCGCAATGGTAGAATAGTAGAACTCCAGCGAATATGGTTGGCAGCATTGTCAGTCGACGCGGCAATGGTGCCTTTAGGGAATATCTACCTTTGAAAGTGACGATTTTACATCATTTTTTTACAGGACTCTCGAAGCCAAAGCAGTCATACAGCAACAAAGCACTAGAAGATTCTGACGAAGAAATAACCACTCCAAGTAATACTCGAAGACAGATAATTGAAGGTACGATTCGGACTATACGTACGACGCGACGGACTGTATTATTAACATCATAATCAACCACTTTTGTTCTATGACTTTTTAGAAAACATAGTAGGTACATTTACCAAAAACAAACCTTCAAGATCCCCTCCGCTGCCTTTTGTACTATCAGTTTTATATTATTAGCGCTTTCTTTTGCTTCTCTGACTACGTAGCACTTAGAACGTTTAATTGAAATATTTTTACATTTGTATGAAATGCTGACGAACTAAAATATGATGAATTCGGTACTTCACACCGGAACAGATGCTCAATCTCTATCAAGCCCAGGTTCGGTCGTGTATGGAGTACTGCTCTCATCTTTGGGATGGATCTGCGAAATACCAACTGAACGCGCTTGAGTCTATCGAGAAACGGGCTAAGAGACTCATTGGCAACGATTCACTGGTCGAATCAAAGCTCCAGAGTCTTGAACACCGACGACGAATTGCAAGTCTATCGGTTTTCTATCAGTTACATTTCGGGGAGTGTGCGATGGAATTACACAATCTAATTCCGCCAAGCCCTTTCCATCATCGGACTACAAGACAAACGGCGATGCGCCATCGTTACATGGTGGACATTCCACGCCTACGCACGAAACGTTTTGGGAATACTTTCATTGTGCGTACTGCTAAGGAGTGGAATTCTCTGCCGGAGTCTGTGTTTCCTGATCGCTATAACCTGGGAGTCTTTAAGTTAAGAGTGAATAGGTTACTTCTAGGCAAGCGTGCTCCATCTTCGACCACGTCATCACTTACCATCAGGTGAGATGGTGGTCAAACGCGAGCCCATCATCAATAATAAAAATAAAAATAAATATTAAAAGTCATAGAACAAAGGTTGTTGTTTATGATGTTAGAACATAGTCCTGAGAGGTTGTTAGTGTTTTACCAGTAACCCTGTATAAATGTAGATAGTACATCGGCGGAACGTTGCTTGCCTGTCGGTCTTCTACAGATTGTACTTCGGAGATGTACTGCAAAGTGTGTATATCCACACTTTGTTGATACACCGTTTTGTCGTACTTAGTGGATTTCCTCCACATTTATTGTGCGCAGCTAATTTGTGGAACTCTGCCGGTTTCCGTGTACCATAATTATATCGATCCTCCCAACCAAGAACTCGGTAATCGAAAAATCTAAATTTTACAGGAGAAAAGATTTAGTGATTTTATCAAATATAATAATAATAATAATAATAAATCCCCAACCACCTCCTCAATAGTCTGAAATTAATAGATTTAGAAGAATCCGTTTATGTAAACCTCCAGAAAGCTGCCATACTAAATACCTGTAGAATCGTTCGAAAATTCATGCAGTTGGAAGAACAAAACACACTCTTATAAAAACACACACCACACGTTACATTTATTTGACTTTGGTCCGTAAATGTAGCAGAAACCAGCCTAGAGCTGAGAAAAGAAAACGATTTGTAAATAATAATAATAATATATTCGACAACTTTTCACACAACGCCATCTAGTCCCAAACTAAGCAGAGCTTGTGATATGGATACTAGACAACTGATAAACATACATATATATTTCTAAATACATACATATTATAGATAAATTACACCCAGACAAAGAACAAATGACCGTGCTCATCACACAAACATTTGTCCTAGGTGGGAATCGAACCCACGACCTTGCGCATAGCAGTCAGGACCACTGACCACTATACCAACGGGCCTGTCAAATATGTATATGTATGTATGTATGAAAATGTATAAATGAATATGTTTTAACTAGTGGGATTATTGAAGTAATTGATGTATTAAATGGAATCAATTTTTTTGCGAAATGTTCACTGTGTCATTGATATGAAATTCCTTTTATTCAAAACCTAGTTATTTAAGAAAAAAAAAATACCTAAAATTCTATACTTACATAAAATATCATGTGTGTCATGATATCTTTGTAAATATCATTAGGAAAAATCTAAAAAAACTTGCTAAGGTGTATTCCGGTCTATAGATGCCAAATTTGACATAACAGCATGAAGCCCATAATAGCACATTACCGAGTTCTTGGTTGGGGGGATCGATATGACTCGTCAGCCTTTAACCTCTCAAGGACCGCCATTATTTACGTCAACCATCCGTCAAGCACCGCGGGCGGGCTCTTATCGTAAGCGTAATCTGACCCCGGTCACAAACGATTTTAAGACTTGTCTTTACTACAAATACAGTTTTAAATCGGTCGGGGTTTAGTGGCACAAATTTGTGCCAGCGGGGCTCAACTAATACTTGTTTACTGGCGTTTTTGTGCCGCTGGGGCTCTAGAGGTTAAAGCTAGTGTGAAAAGGCATCTTCTGGGCTGGCTCGTTTCATTGTAGAACTCATCTACATCAGACGTGATTAAGGTTAAAAGAAAACACCATGGGCCTATGATGCCTGACAATAAAAGATTTTTATTATTTGTGAGCGCTATAAGGCTATCAATTATTTCGAAATCCACGCAAAGAAGTAGAGGGCGAAGTGCTAGTCTTAACTTATCTTACTTTTTACTAATATTATAAATGCATGCGGAATTCCCACGCGAACGAAATCGCGGGCAGTTGCTAGTGTTACATAAACATTTGAGAACTTTAATTTTGTATAAAAATGATTTTTTTTTAGAGATTACCTGCAATGTGGGTAGATTTCACATTACTAGCAATCTTGTTAACCCCTCCACTTAAGCTAAAAATGCTTGTGTCTGAAGTGGGTTCACAACAGTGTAACAGATGGGGTTCGAACTTGCAACCCCTCGATCACAAGTCCGACATCTTAGCCGTTAGGCTATTGACGCTTCAAAAAATATTATGTACCTATAGATTTATTGACAAACTTTCCAGATCCTTCACCACAGGTGATGCAGTCGCCACCTCTACGGGAGAAACCATCTTTCCAGCCTGCTCACCGACAAGGTATATATCTAAATTTTTTGGAGAAGCCATACGCATAAAACGTTTTGGGAATAGTTTCATTGTGAGTACAGCTAAGGAGTGGAATTTTCTTCCGGAGTCTGTGTTTCCTGATAGCTATAACCTGGGAGCCTTTAAGTAGGTTAATTTTAGGCAGCGTGCTTCATCTTCGACCACATCACTTAAGTTCCGTGGCCGCGGTATTTCGTTAGAACATTCCCGCAATCCCGGCAATTGCACTATGGCGCCCCGTCAATAGTGCTTACGATTCTTTGAGGCGCGCGTGGAACACCACGCGCCGCCGTCCCGAGCCAGGTCCTTACCGGACGGTGAGCTACCCCTGCTCGCCGTCCGTAAGCCCGCGCCTACGCTGGCCGGAGATCGGCTCGCGATACTCGACGCGACGCACGGTGGGCTGAAAATCGGCTTTCATAGACTTAGGCATTTTATTTTGCAAGTGCGAGTTTTTTTGCCGGATATCACTTCTATTAGTTATAACAATATACAAAAATGATACCAGAATTGATTCTGCACAGAAACGAAGGAATTATAATTTTTTTACGAAAATTTTGTATGGAGCTAGTATGAAAAATCGAAATATCTCTAAAACGGCAGCGATAACCGTGATATCCTTATAGGGGGTTATAGTACTAATTATTTATGATTTTTGACATACGTTACACAATGGTTGTAGATGCATTTTTTTTTAAAAAATCGTCAAAATATTTTTATTTATTTTTACATATTTAAACGTTCCTTTTAGTGTTTAAGTTGAAGAATTCAGAGCTTTAACAACTCTTATCATAAAATAGCATCACCCCTATAGACCTGAAGGACTAGACAGAGGTGTGTAGTGTCTTGTTGATCTTGTAAGATTTCCAACAATACCAAATAGTTGAATATCAGTGTCAAAGTGCCCATGCTGTCGCTTCTTTTTGAAAGATAGGGGAATGAAATTGTTAATTGATCATACCCTAAAAGTATGATTACAAAATAACCGGACACATAATAATAATAATATCCTTATAGGGGATTATAGTACTAACATTATTTATTTTAACATATGAAACTGTTCAAAACGATCCATGAACTGTGTCAAAGTTAAGAACATCGTTAGGAAGCATGCTTTTTCCCCAAATATTAAGAAAATATGAAAAAAAAAAGACTGTATATAAACTTTTTATTGATAGGTAATTTAAATAAAACAGAAGTAACAAAAATAATATCTAATAAATTCAATTATACAAAATACATATTTGAAACTATAATTTATGAAATTATTAACTAAACATATTGGTACAATAAACTAACATAAATAACAAAAGAACATAAAGAAAAATAATTAAATTTTACAAATTTTCTTTACAACTTTCGTTGTCGGACTCCAATTCCGAGTCAGAATCCAGATCGGATATACCTACAAACTCGAACTCAGTTTCCGGAAACTGTATTAGGTCGAGAGTTTCAGCAAAAAAGGTTGTCTTCCTTTTGGCATCTAACTTCGGCCTTTGTGCACTTAGAAAAGGATCCGAAGAAACAACAAGCATATTTAGGATATCTTGATTAGAATCTTGCCTGCTTCTTTTCCGCGAATGATGTTCCCGGAACCTCCTAAAATCTTTGTTTCGAGACTCTGAGGCTTCTTCCGAGAGAGTCCCAATCGGGACAATATCATTTTTTTCGATTATGTCAGCTCCGTGTATTAATAGTTTATGTACGGTTGATGACATGTAGTACCAGTCGTATAATTCCACGTACTTTTCTGCTGTTTTGCGAGCAAAATCTTTAAATTTGATGACATCGATCTTCTCACCAGATGTTATTGCTTGCAAAATAACAGCAAATCTTTTTATCAGGTTTTGATCCAACCCAGTAATAGCTGCAGTTTTATTGGGAAACTCGAAAAACTTCCTTGCGGTATTCCCGTCATTGGTAGTTCCCGAGCCTTGTTTTACTATATCAATTAACAGATTGAGCTCCTCTTTAAATTTATTTTGAATGTTTTTTTTTCTGTTTTGTAACATATCTTTATGCTCATTACTTCTTGCTGCCCACTGTTTGAAGTCAAGTCTGTACGCAATGTGTAACAGACATTCCATGCAATTTATACGGGCATGTAGGGATGATAGGCCAAATTCATATATGTCAGAACACACAGTTTTTGATGTTACAGCATCTAAGTGGTTCATTTCTGTTGGTTTTGCTAAGCACAGGTAGCATGATGCATTTGATCTAGCTTCAGAAAGGTACGTGCAGACTTTTGCGTCGATCATTGTCATCATTAGTTTATGAGTCACCCTGTTACTATTAATGCACTCTGTGGGGTTAAGGGCCTCAATTTCCTCATCCATTTTTCTTTTGTTATCAATGACAACTGCATGGCTTTCTTTTACAAAAGTGAACTGAACCGGACGACAATAAAAAGTTGAGCATGGTTTCGGGTTTGTCCATATAGTATTATCTCCATCTGTCAGTTTCAGTGGCACCAAGGAGGTCATGAAAATGCTTGAATCATCATGTTCGCCGTCCATTTTCTGCTTGTATCGGCTTTGATTGGAAGCACCATCAAATCCCCACTTCGATATCAGCTTTAACTGCTTATTTTCCACATTATCAGAAAGACTTTGAAGAATCCGCTTCACCGTGATGTCAAGTAAAGCTTGAAGTGTAATTCTAGCTGATGAATCCGTAACTGATACTGATTGATTAGGAGGGTAGCATGCAAGCTTAGTTTGTTGCAGTTTATAGTAGGATGGGTAAATATCCTTAGCACCTTCCCGAATGGCAGTCTCTCGCAACGTAATATATTGCCACTTTGAAAGCTTAAGTGAAAGAAGCAATCCAAGTGCTTTCTCTGGTGTAAATATTACTGTTTTCTTAATGCTTTCCTTGATTTTAACGGCAGCTTCTGGATTTTTGATCATATAATTGATTACAGATGCGATATCTTCATAACCTTCTTCTTTTAAACGTGCTGCAGCTGCATATGCCAATTCACAGGAATCCTCGCCTATGTGCTCACTAGATCTTCTCTTTTTCTGTTTGCTTCCCAGATCTTTGAATGGTTTTCGGGACCTTTTTGTCATTGTTCCAACAGTCGATGATGTCGAAGGTTCTGGAGAGACTGAGCGTGCTCTTGGTATCTCATCAACAGTTGGTTCTTGATTTATTAAAGTTTGCACGCAACTCGGCCAATCAATATTTGCTTGCAACCACTCTCCGTACGTATTTCTAAACTTATCAAAGAATCGTTTAGATTTCTGCCACCTGTTTAAAGCAGCTCGCGTGAATCTCCGGCAAAATTCTTTGAGAGTTACTTGATCTTCGGCAGAAAGGCAATCGCCTATGCGGGACACAATTGCACTAAACAATACTTCATGATTAAATGAAGGACACTCACTTTTTAGAAGAACAAACAAATCTAAGTTGGTGATTAAACTTTCCATTCTAAGATTTTGTAGTCGAAAAGCAAATAGTTTTAGTGTTAGCAGTTACACGGTTGTGAACAATCTAAATTATGGAACAAAATTATAGCCCTTTTATTGTATAAAGTCAATAATTAGTTAACTACCCTCATTAAAGTTATAAAAGATATGATAATAAAAATTTATAATCGTCAAAAACATTTCGTAGAACTCATAGTAGAACTAATCAACATTAGCAAATCACATTAGCTCACTAATTATAAAAAGGTGAATGCAGTTCTTAGTTGGTATTGTTGCGAGATATTTCAAATCATTTAATCACTTAATAGGCTCATTAGAATCAGAAGACTACAACCATCATTCTAATTACTTAATTACTTGTCATCAGACTCAATTAGATGACTACACAATATGTTATTTTGTATTTTGAACGTATGCAAGGTTTTAAAATTCCTTTTGTGTCGATATTATTATGTGTCCGGTTATGTTGTAATCATACTTTTAGGGTATGATCAATTAACAATTTCATTCCCCTATCTTTCTAAAAGAAGCGACAGCATGGGCACTTTGACACTGATATTCAACTATTTGGTATTGTTGGAAATCTTACAAGATCAACAAGATACTACACACCTCTGTCTAGTCCTTCAGGTCTATAGGGGTGTTGCTATTTTATGTTAAGAGTTGTTAAAGCTCTGAATTCTTCAACTTAAACACTAAAAGGAACGTTTAATATGTAAAAATAAATAAAAATATTTTGACGATTTAAAAAAAAAAGGCATCTACAACCATTATGTAACGTATGTCAAAAAATCATAAATAATTAGTACTAAAACCTCCTATAAGGATATTACGGTTATCGCTGCCGTTTCAGAGATATTTCGATTTTTCATACTAGCTCCATACAAAATTTTCGTAAAAAAATTATAATTCCTTCGTTTTTGTGCAGAATCAATTCTGGTGTCATTTTTGTATATTGTTATAACAAATAGAAGTGATATCCGGCACAAAAACTGGCACTTGCAAAATAAAATGCCTAAGTCTATGAAAGCCGTTTTTCAGCCCACCGTGCGACGCCCGGAGCGTCTCCCGCGGCAGCTAAATTACACACCTACGACCTATTCTCAGACCTACCAAATATATGCAAAAAATTTCATAAAAATCGATAAAGCCGTTTCGGAGGAGCGTGATAGCAAACACTGTGTCTCGACATTTTTATATGGTTTAATCCACTTTGTTTACCCGTGTCATTCTGAAGTATGAACTTTGTTATTATACATTTTTGTTAAGATCCGTTTAGTAGTTTTTACTTGAAAGAATAACAAAACTGCATGCATTCATTCTGACAAACTTTCGCATTTATAATATTATATTAGTGGACTAGAAAGTAAAACGAGATCTCCAACCGTGTGTGTTCTGTTCACGAAAAACTCAAAAACTTCTGAATAGATTTTGTTGCGGTTTACAGCAACGGATAGAATGATCCATGAGGAAGGTTTTAGTGTATTATTTATTAAGGTTTTGCGTGGATTACCAACTTTGTGCTGATATTTGTTATTTTATTTTCCAGCTGAGCCGGTAAAATTGCCATCAGAAGTTGCAAGGAATCCACGTAAGTGAATATAAAAAAATATTACTTTAAGTTACAAGTAGCTCAGGCCTATACCACCTCAGCGCTTCTCACTCTTTATCTCGCTCGCACACTAATGGCCGCGGTCACGCGAGCAAGCGAGACAGGGTGGCAGGGAAAAGACTCCAAGACATCGATAATTTAGTTTATTTCTTTTGACGGTGAATATAATGGTAATTTAAAAAAAGTAAATAACATAAGACCTGCTTAATAGTTAGTTCAATTAATATGAAGTTTCATTATCTAATTTGAAGTTATTTTTGACTACCAGCGGTTTATTGTTCGGTTTGGAAGTAACTTTGGATTTTTTTTCTATCAAGAAAATTTTATGGAATCGTGCTTTCGTCAAACATAGTACCTAACATTAATCCTCAACTTTACCATATATTTATTTCAAAATTATTGCTGCAGTATTTTCGACATAACGGAGGATCATGCTAAGCCATTTGAGGTAGTATAGGCCCTTAGGCTGCGTTTCCACCAGAGATGTGCGAGGATGCGTAGCGAGGGATGTGTTTGTAAGGAACCAATAGAATCGCTTCATTTACCTCGCCTCGGTCAGCACATCTCTGGTGGAAACGGCTCAGCGGAGCTAGATTTCTGCGCATACAAAACAAGCGAGGGATGTGTGCGAGGGATGTGTGCGAGAGATGTGTTGCGAGGGATGTGTTGCGAGGAATGTGTGTTAAGAAGGATGTGTTGCGAGGTTTGCGCATCATCGCACCACACATTAATGCGCATTTTCACAGCTCCGCTACACATCCTCGTAGGCACATTTTCATCGCACAGCTTTGGTGGAAACGCCCACACATTTTCACAACACAGCTAGACATCCTCGCACGACACATTTCCATCGCACATCTCTGGTGGAAACGCAGCCTAACCTTGTACAAACTATGTCGCGGTCTGCTTCTAGTCTCACTGAATACAGCTGAGTACTTGTGTTTTACATGGAGCGACTCCCTATCTGACCTCCACAACCTCTAGCTGGTTAGCACGATAGGTATTACTTGGTAAGACTGACGTTGGATTTTCTGGCTTCTGACTTCCCGTAACGACTGTAAAAGATGTACAAATGACTGCCAATGGCTTAAGAGGAGGCTCCCTAAATTGTATGTAATTTTGTATTAACATTCTGAAACAATCACGCATACGATCAAAATGGAACTTTAGTATATGATTTATTGGATCTTTTTCTTTCCATGTCTAGACCAGTTTGGTAATTGGAACATTTTCGCTCGATTCATTTTTTAATTGAAAATCATGTCTTTTTTAAAGATTATTCAAAATTTAATCAAGATTACTCGGCTTTTATGTCTAAAATTAGTATTGACAGTAAGAAAATATAGTTTATTATCCAAATATAGGACATTTTTTCTCTAGATCAATTATCACTTTAGTTATAAATGAAATAAGAATTGGGACTTACGACATTTAGTTTCGAACCCGAATATGGTGAAAGAGCGCACGCGATATTCAACTTTATTACTGCTGCTTAGCGTTTAGCACACAACGGCAGTTTCGAAACCGAACATGGTGAAAGAGCGTACGCGATATTGAACTTTATTACTGCTGCTTTAGCGTTTAGTATACAACGGCCTAACCGGGCTGGATGGGGGCGGAGCTTGCGTGAAAATTATTTTGCACTGCCTGGTCTTAACGTGGTACGGAGGAATCTACGAACGATACGATAGGTACGAAGATATAGGATGTCTTTTTTTTTCTCCGGGTGGGAAAATCATCGAATGACTTCTCCCGCTCTGGGTGGAGCGGTAGGGAGTGTCAGACTTCTACTGACTAAAAACCCACCCTGTTCCTTCAGCTGCCCTTAAGTACCGGGGCCGCGGTATCTCGTTAGAACATTCCGGCAAACCCGGAAGATATAGGATGTCTGTGGGATAGATTGATTAAAATATACTTGAGTACGAAACTGGTGGCAATAGCAAGTTACAAATGAACGTTTAATGGAATATGTGACTGTTTTTTAGTAAATATCGTTTATGGCAACACACAAGTCATATTTTTAGTCTATGTTTTTCCTTGTGTCAGGAGCTACTCTCGCTAGCTAACGCGCGTTGTGTGTAATTCTGTACTTATCAGCATAGAAAATCGTTTTTATTAAGAAACCAGAAAATACAGTCCACAGAAACCATACAAGAGCCTAACAAGGGTACTTCGACAAATATCTTGTTGTGCCTTCGACTTCGTTCGCGTGGGAACTTTTTCTCGCGTAAAGCCGAATTCCACGGGAATCCCCAGATAAACATTCGCAGATATAAATGTTGCCCTACAACCTCCTCTACCTTCCAGATGAGTTCCTTTTAAAGGTAGCCAGCCGTACCAGAAATTAGCACGAACGTACAGAATGACTGAGATCGACCGACAGACACAAAAATGAACAAAAAGCTTGCTAAGTGTGGTTTGCTTGCATGTGGTATGTTTTTCATTGCATCCCTTCTGCATGCATATTTGCGGGCGGGAGGGCGGTGCTGCATACTGCATGCAAGATTGATCATCTAGTTCTTGGTGGAATTAGCACTAGATATTGTTCTGAACTTCTGAAGTATTACTTTATTGGGCATTTTACCAAAGTAAAAGTTTGGTATAGATTTCCCCAAAGTAACGCCTGATTACATTCTGTATATAAAAAAAAACTTGTTTACGTTTAGGAATCGTGTTCGTTAGATAACTATAATTTAAGCACTTGATAAAACAATTATTTTGAAATTATAGACAGACACTTCAATTTTATTACATGTATAGATAGATGTGTACATTTATTTACGAATTTTCCAGATCCTTCACCACGGGTCATGCTGTCCCCGCCAACATCAAAGAAATCATTACACCGCTCTGCTCAGCGACAAGGTATCTACATATCGACGGTTGAAAGGCTAATTGATCTAAGCGACATTTTTTGCGATATTGAGTTATATACATATTCGGAATCAGCAAATTTTTCTCCATCGTTTGAGTCTGGTTTCAAATTTTTTTGACTACTTTTTTGGCGCTTAGCACCCACTGCAAAACAGGCCTCATTTCTAAGCTCATTGATCTATACGACACAAAATTAGACATATTTGAGGACTCGATGACTTAAGCTATTTTGATTTTTCAAACTTTTATAACGTGTGTCGATTAAGGCATTTGGCTTTTTCGCCATGGTTGTGATTTTGTCGTTTGGTCTATTTTGCAG
The DNA here is from genome assembly GCA_943138885.2 of Tholera decimalis. Classification (NCBI taxonomy): domain Eukaryota; kingdom Metazoa; phylum Arthropoda; class Insecta; order Lepidoptera; family Noctuidae; genus Tholera; species Tholera decimalis. The sequence continues at coordinate 12,000,170 of OW964576.2, forward strand.
TAAACCAAAAAAATAAGCTATGTCGTTTGGCCCATTTTGCATTCAATTACATTAAAAAACCGTGTTACTTGAACCATTTTGCATTAAGTTATATTAATTAACTATGTCTCTTGATCCATTAAGCGTCTATTAAGGATAATCAGTAATGTCACTTCGGCTATTTTGAGTAACACTAACTAATAACAATTTATTTGTTGTTTTATTTGGAAAGTGATACTAAAGTACAATGTATTCCGTGGTGATACTACTACCTTTTTTTTTCTGGATGTAAAAATCATCGAATGACTTCTTCCGCTCTGGGTTAAGCGGAAGGCTGTGTCAGACTTCTACTGACTAAAAATCCACCTGTTCCTTCGGCTGCCCTAAAGTTCCGGGGCCGCGTTATCTCGATAGAACTTTCCCGCAAACCCCGGCAGGCAATGGCCCTATGAGGCCCCGTCACTGGCGTTGACAGCTCCTTTGAACACGACGTGCCACCGACCCGAGCCTGGTCCTTACCGTACGGTGAGCGACCCTGTTCGCCGTCCGCAGGCCCGCGCCTACGGTGGCCGGAAATCGGCTCGCGATCCCCGACGTCCGGGGCGTCTCCCACGGCGGCTGGGGCGAGAAGGAAGAGGGTTGCCTCTCCCTCGCACGTTCAGCCTCCTTCGCTAGCATGACTGCTTCGCAGAAGGAGGCGACTGCATCCCATTCCCTCTCGCTCTGCACCATGGTCTGAACCAGAGCAGGGCGCGAGAGGTCTCCGCCGTCGACCGCCTCTACGAGGACACGACAGTGCTCCGCCCAAGCAGGGCACACCTCGACCGTATGCTCCACCGTGTCCTCCAGGTGGTCCTCACAATGACGACACCCGGGCTTGTCCTCCCGCTGTATCCGAAACAAGTATCTCCCGAAACAGTCATGTCCGGTCAGCACCTGCGTCAGGTGGAAGGGGACTTATAGCCGCGTTTGCGGCGTGCCCAGCCTTCGGTTGCGACAGCCGCTCTTTCTATGATGCCGTGAGATCGCACCGGAGCTCTATCCGCTAAGCCGCGACTTGCCGCGGTAGCGGAGTTTCACCCCGGCTTAGTACATCCACGCGCCAATCATGCACGTGCGCGGGGGCTACCGCCTCCAGATCCCACGGCAGCAATCCGACAAGGAGGTTCGTCGTCTCCCCAGAGATCGTGTGGTATCCCCGGATCATCCGGATAGCCATGACCCTCTAAGACGCGACCAGATGGTGAGCTGATCATCGCAGCAGATTCAGCGAACACAGAGGGGCCACATAGAAGGCCATGGACCGCACAATCCCCGCATATAGCCTTCGGCAGGAGGCGTTTAGCGTCCCTAGATTGGGTAAGAGCCGCTTGAGTGCAGCCCCCGCCCGGTCCAGTCTTGGAGCCAAACGTCGGAAGTGTTCGATGAAGTTCCACCGGCTGTCAAGGACAAGTCCCAGGTACTTCATCGTCGTCTCGACGCCGATGCGAACCCCTCCCACCGTTATTTGGGAACCCGAAGGTGGCGCGTTCCGACGGCCATGAAAACACATGGCCTCGGACTTGTGCAGAGCCACCTCGAGTCCCAGTTGTCTGATCCTTTCTACGACCGTCGCAACCCCTCGCATTGCCACTTCGGCCGCCGCCTGGTGCGACCTTCTATGCGCCAGGACCAGCGTGTCGTCAGTGTAGCAGACTACGCTGACGCCTGTAGGAAGGTTGGCGCGCAACACCCAGTCGTAACTGATGTTCCACAAGGGTGGCCCCAGAATCGATCCCTGTGGGACACCGCATGACATCTCTCGTCGGTTCCACTCTCCTTGGTGACCAGAGTAGATGACGGCCCTGTCCGTCAGGTAGGCCTCAACCACACGACAGAGGTAGGTTGGCATCCGGTAATACCGGAGTGCCTCCCATATGCAATTCCAGGGCAGGGTGTTAAAGGCATTGGCCATGTCGAGAGACACCGCCAAGATGACCCCGGGGCCATCTTGGCGGTGTCTGTCGAGAGCCCTCACACGAATGATTGCATCCACCGTCGAGCGCCCCTTACGGAAACCAATTTGGCTATCCGCAAAATCCGGCTAACGAGGCGGTTTGCAATAACTGTTTCAAAGATTTTGCCCACTTCGTCGAGCAGCACAATAGGCCGATATGGCACCCCGGGAGCCCCGGTTTCTTGATTAGGACCAGTTTTCCCGTCTTCCAACGAAGCGGGAACTGGTCCCTCTCCAAACATGCGTTAAAGAACCCTAATAGTTGAGGCTCGAGAGGCTCCAAGGCCAGGACCCAGGCTTTGCCAGGGAAGCCGTTGGGTCCCGGGGCGGTATTTTTGGTATTTAGCCCACGTACCGCCACTCTCAGGTCTACCTCGGTCACTTCTGGAGCGTTGTTGTCACTGTGGCCCGCGTCGGGCACCGCAAGTGGCGGAGCCATGGTCAGGGGAGTATGTCCACCTCGCGAGGGGAACAGAGTGCTCACCACGTCCTCTACTAATTGGGGCCGGAGACTGTGTTAGCGGGGGAGCTCAGGTGCGGAGTTTGTCACGCACCATTTTCTATGGTTCCCACGGGTCCCGATTAAGAGTCCCCAACATCTCCTTGCGGGCCAGATCTTTGGCCCGCCGGATTTCTTCTTTGAGGACGGTCTTCGCTGCTCTGTACTCCTTGTACAGCTCCGCCTCTCTGGCTTCCGTAATTGGTGATACTACTACCTAGGCTTAGGATGATATACCACCTTATCTAATACCTTGTTCTAAAACATATTGCATCAACATCTTGAATGATACCTCTACACAAAAATGTTTTGAATTAAGATAGCCTAAGCATCAATATCTACTATAATCTAGTAAGGGTTCATTTTGTTTCATCCTGCAGTCCCTCTAATGGGCATCTGCATCAAACTACTTTACTCTCGTGCAACACCATCATGTTGCTTATGCTCATTGGGTATATTCAACTGTCAGTTGACTTGGCGCTAAATTCATTTTCTCTCGTTTTATTTTATTCTAGGTTAAAACTTGAGCTAGTTTACTTTCATCTATTTTATTTACGGTAAGCATTTGAACTATTTTGCCTTTCTCAAAAAATAACAAAATTTGATGCATTTTGGGCTAACCAACATAAATTTTCTAAAAGAATACACAATTTTCAATAGTAATAACTTAAACAACTTCCTTACTTAATTAGAGATATACTGTATTAAATAAATAAAAGTCTATCAAATGGTTGCTTTTTTATGATTTTTTTTTCAAAATAAATAACTTTGATCCGTCCTCCTGCAAGTTTTACAAAATGTCGCTTAGATCAATTAGCCTTTCAACCGTCGATATTATCTCATGGATTTTTTCCGCCTTTTTTTCGGGGGAAAATCAATGAATTTCATCCATGACCTGATTCCTCCATCTCCCTTTCACTACCGGTCTACCAGACGCACGGCTGGGTACCACCCACACTTGGTTGATATACCGTCTTGTCGCACCAAGCGCTTCTCCTCCACATTTATTGTGCGCACAGCCAAGCTGTGGAATTCTCTGCCGGCCTCTGTGTTCCCTGCCACTTATGACCTTTCAGCCTTTAAAGCACGAGTAAATAGTCATCTTCTCGGCATGCTCGTCCCATCTTAGACCTCATCTATCGCTTACCATCAGGCGAGATCGAGGTCAAGAGTGGGCCCATCTATACTTATAATAAATCTGTAGAGAGGTCAATTCTGTACATGAAAAATATTTACAAAATAATAACTATCAGGGGGTGATTAGGGATCGATACTGATGCCAAAAATGCAATCAGTAAAATTTTTGTCTGTCTGTCTGTCTGTCTGTCTGTCTGTCTGTCTGTCTGTATAACCGTTATAGAAACAAAAACTACTCGACGGATTTTAACGAAACTTGGTACAATTATTTTTCATACTCCTGAGCTGGTTATAGTATACTTTTCATCACGCTACAATCAATAGGAGCAGAGCAGTGAAGGGAAATGTTGGGAAAACGGGAGAAGTTACTCCATTTTTTAAGCTTCCGTCGCGAGTGCAACCTTAATGATTAAAGCTACACAGAAATCATTTATGACGGAAATGTTCTCCTTAAAATTAAATAAAAAATATCCCACGACAGCATATATCTATCTTTTATGGTTGACTCACAATAACACGTGTAACTCCCGATAGCTTAGCAGTTCGAAGCTTTCTGATTATTATTCTGCTCCGAAATTTAAAACCACCACAACTTTGCTATGGAACTCGGCTAAAAGTAACCCAGTTGCAACAAAATATAATCGAGGCTCAAATTTTAACAGGTTGCGGTGCAGGAGAAACCGTCTTTATTCCCAGAATTCCCATAATACCAAATAATTTTCCATTCCAATTTAAAAGAACGCAATTCCCAGTATCGGTGTGTTATGCAATGACAATTAATAAGGCTCAAGGGCAGACTTTTCGTGTTGCTGGAGTAGATCGCGGTGTCAGTTGTTTCTCGCATGGTCAGTTGTACGTCGCTCTTTCCCAGGTTAGCAGTTCTAGAAATCTTTATGTTCACGTGCCGGACGGGTCAACTTTTAACATAGTTTACCCGGAAGCTTTGCGCTGAAGTATTTTCGTTCTATAGGTACTTAAGCCTCATGTGAACGTGATCTAAACAATATTACCAATACATTAAATTAATAACACACAAGGAGTTACACGCTGACGGAGTCGCGGGCACAGCTATTAACAATAATATTGTGCGGTTCGGTATTGCGATATTTTTCAACAGTATTATAGATTGACATATTATATTTCCCTACTAAATTACGAAAGATAATCTGTCTGTTACATCAAAATCACTGAACCGTGAGGAAGGACATAGGCTACTTTTTTTTAGGAAAAACGACGGAAACGTGGTTGAAGTCGCGGGCAACAGCTATCTATACTTATAATATAAGGCTAAAGAGTTTGTTTGTTTGTTTGAACGCGATAATCTCAGGAACTACTGGTTCGAATTGAAAAATTATTTTTTAATTAAATAGTCAATTTATAGAGAAAGGCTATAGGCTATATATTATTACGCTAAGGCCAATAGGAGCGGAGCGCCAATGAAGAATGGTTCAAAATCGGGGTTAAATTTAACGTTAGCCCAAAGTAACTATTCCACGCGGACGAAGTCGCGGGCAAAAGCTAGTCAGTAATAAAAAAGAAAAAAAAGAATTACTCCTCCCGCTTTGGGTGAAGCGGAACGGAACATCAGATTTCTTACTGAACTAAAAACTAATCAAATATAAAAATTCTTTACCGTCGCAGTTAATCTCATGTCACTAATATTATAAATGTGAATGTTTGTGAGGATGGATGGACAGATGTTTGTTACTCTTTCACGCAAAAACTACTGAACGGATGTGAATGAAATTTGTTAAATAGATAGTTCACATCCTAGAATAAAATATAGGCTATTTTTCATCCCGGAATTTACGCGTGATACCGGTTTACCGGTCAACTGGGGATCTTCTAGCGTATGCCATTCATATCTGGAGTGAGCGCGAGTGGCGATTGAGAAGCAAGGGGAAGCACTTGCTGTTTCCCTTGACATCTCCAAGGCTTTTGACAGGGTCTGGCACGATAGCCTTATTGCTAAGCTTCCTTCTTTCAGTTTACCCACTCAACTTTGCGTTTGGATTGAAGACTCCCTGAGGGATCGGTCCATTCGAGTGGTCATTGATGGCTGCTCGTCTGGCCAATTGGCAATTAATGCCGGGGTCCCTCAGGGGTCTGTTCTCTCAGCAACTTTATTCTTGCTGCACATTAACGATCTGCTAATGCCCGGTACCTTTGGGTATGCAGACGACAGCACAGTTTCTGAGAGATATGAGTCCAGCGCGCGATCTGGTGGGTCACAGATCCAGTCTCTCCGTGAGCACATGGTCGGGCGCTTGAACTTGATCTTGAAGGCTGTCTCCGAATGGGGCGATGCCAACCTGGTCAAGTTTAATGCAGCTAAGACCCAGGCGTGTCTCTTCTCCGCAAAACGAAGCCAATTCGAACAGGCTCCTACTTTCCGAGGTGTAACCGTGCCGATAACCGACCGTATCGAGCTTCTGGGGGTAACACTAACTTCTACCCTCAATTTTGGCCCGTTTATCGAGGCTAAGGCTCAACTAGCATCAAAAAAGTTGGGAATCCTAGCAAAGGTGAGACGGTACGTCACACCCGAACAGTTGCTCAATCTCTGTTCGGTCGTGTATGGAGTACTGCTCTCATCTTTGGGATGGATCTGCTAAATACCAACTGGACGCGCTTGAGTCTATCGAGAAGCGGGCCAAGAGACTCATTGGCAACGATGCACTGGTCGAGTCAAAGCTCCAGAGCCTTGAACATCGACGACGAGTTGCAAGTCTATCGGTTTTCTATCGGTTACATTTCGGGGAGTGTGCAATGGAATTACACAATCTAATTCCACCAAGCCCTTTCCATCATCGGACTACGAGACAAACGGCGAAACGCCATCGTTACATGGTGGACATCCCACCCATACGCAAAAAACCTGTAACGTAACAGGATTTATAAAAGAAATTATAAACATTTGCTGGAATCCTAGGGCACATGAGATGACGGGAGGGTCGATGATAAGTGGAGCGGATGATAAAAGCGGAACGAAGAGGTGGCTGCAGGACGAGTGGTCTTCGACGGATGGCCTCTGTAGCAGAATGAAGAGGGCAGCACGAAGCGGTGGCTGTGGACGGCTGACCTTCAGTTGGTAGGCCTCAGCAGCAGAACGAAGAGGGCAGCACGAAGAGGTGGCTGCGGACGGCTGGCCTTCAGTCAGTACGCCACAGCAGCAGAACGAAGAGGGCGTCTGGAGGTCCCGGCCACGGCTCGTGTATTAGGAGGCGACCAATCCGTTTTACTTGCAGACTTCTTCCCTGTTTGTGTTCCAGGCGTAGACTCACCCGCTCCCCGTCATCTCTCTCTTTACATCGACTTTTCGGCTTTTGAATCGAGGTTCTAGAATAAAAAGAAAAATAAAAGTAATTTATCACGAGGTACAATATCAGTTACACATGCGACCTAACCTAACTCCAGCAATGATTTAAGAAGAAAACTAGTCCTGTCACTAATGACTTTACAGAAACGTAAACAAACAAAGTATTGTATAAAAAGTAACTCAATATCAGAATATTATATTAAACCATGAATGATTTTATAACGTAAGTGGAAATATTACAAACGTTTTGGGAATACCTTCATTGTGCGTACGGCTAAGGAGTGGAATTCCCTGCCGGAGTCTGTGTTTCCCGATAGCTATAACCTAGGAGTCTTTAAGTCAAGAGTTAATAGGTTACTTTTAGGTAAGCGTGCTCCATCTTCGACCACATCATCACTTACCATCAGGTGAGATGGTGGTCAAACGCGAACCTATTTTAAGTAAAAAAAAAATAACCCTCCCACGCAAACGAAGTCGCAGGCAGACGCTAGTATAATATGACGACGATAAAGAATTTTTATTTATTTAAGTTACCCTGTTCCTACCATTGCGCTTGCATTCTGGGGCCGCGGTGTCTTGTTAAAAGATTTCCACAAAGCTGGCAGACAGTGGTCTTATCGTGCCCCGTCAATGCTGCTGATTGATGATTTGCCTGTTCCATCATCGAACTACAAACCAAACGGCGATGCGCCATCGTTACACGTTGGACATCCCACCCATACGCACTAAACGTTTTGGGAATACTTTCATTGTGCGTACAGCTAAGGCGTGGAATTTCCTGTCGGAGTCTGTGTTTTCTAAAAGCTATAACCTGCGGGTATTTAAGTCAAGAGTGAATTGGTTACTTCTAGTAAGCGTGTTTCATCTTCGACCACATCATCACTTACCGTCAGGTGAGGTAGTGGTGAAATGCGAGCCTATTATCAATAAAAAAAAAACTTCCTTTACCTACTGTAGATCCTATAGAACAGAAATTAAGAAGAATGTTTATATTTACAGAGACTGCACCACCTTTACGACCGAAAAAGATAGCTGCTATAGCCCCAATGCAAGAAACTTTTCGGGAACAAGGTCAGTTATATTGTGCATGAAGTGTAATAAACACAGATACAAAGGTTGACTGAACTAGCAATGTGAGTGGGATCCCCATTATTAGCAATCTTGTTAACGCCTCCAACTAAGATAAATAGGCTTGTGTCTGGAGTGAGTTCACGGCAATAGTGACTTCAACTCGTGTTAAGTGGCGTTTGTGGAGGAGCCACCACAATTTTGTCAATATCACGTGTAGAATGATATACCATCAAACGCAGGAGGTTGTTCGGTTAAGTGTTTTGGATGGAGAATAGTGTTAAAGTAAAAAAAAACTAAATTATTTTGCACGCAAACATGCACGGCAATAGTGTTTCAAGACATATCAGCATTAATGACATTGACAGAATAATTAGACACAATATTTCATGCATATAGCTTCTGGGTCTTTGTGTCCTACAAATATACAAACTAATGTTGTGGCGCCAACAATGGGTGGGGTTCAAACCCGAGACCTTTCGATCAAAACACCTCCAACACATTAACTATTAGGCTATCTACAGCATAGTATGTATAGATGACAGATTTTTCTTCCTCCTCGCGTCGAGTTCCTCAATGCTGAGGGTCGTGAAGTCCCTGTGGAAATAGTGGTGTAAAGTAAAGTAGCACCTTTGTGCTCTTTTGTCTGTATTTATTTTTTTCCTTTATAAGTGTCATGTGTGTACATAAATAAATAAATAAATAAATAAATAAATAAATAAAGTATGGTGTTCTTCATCATGTAGAGCGACGTATAGTTGGACGTGCATGGTTGAATGGACCTGATCAGCCCACCTTGTTGGACTACGGCCTCTAAGTCGTTTGCCATCAACCTTGCCAGTAATTATGAGTTGTTCAACATTGTCACCTTCTTTCCATGTGACCGAAAAACTCCAGTATTCTGCGCAGACAACACAGATACAGATTTAGTAACGTTTTTTTTTACAGGCAGGCGATGTTCCTCTGACGACGAATGGCAATATGAGGTTTTGCAGCCAGCCAGTACATACCTGAATAAGTGATCCAATGGAGCACCTAATTTCACCTCCTAATGTGTGGTTGTTTGGCCTTCGTTCGCGTCAAAACAGAGTAAACAATTGATGCAGGTTCTTCTCCATAGAAAACGACCAATTCTGAACCGTGCACGAACTTCTGACGTTTTTTTAATGGACACTTAAAAAACGTCAGAAGTTCGTGCACGGTTCAGAATTGGTCGTCCATGTAGGCCTATGTGAAATGAAATATTTTGAGTTTTGATGAGATTTTAGTGTGAAGATAGTAGGACTGGCCAGTGATACAATTATACTACTTTTTCCTCTATATCTATTCGAGCGAGCCCACTGACAGAATCTAGCTATTGTGTAATCAGTCTATCATCGCAGTACTGGGACTGAGGAGCTTGTGCTAAATAATAACGAGTCAATCTTCAGGGTTAAGCAACACTTACCGAGGTCGGACATTGGATTAGTGATTAGTGAGTGCCATAAAAAGCACGATACCCTGTTGGTCCCGGCTCTTACATGTACATCTTTGATATAAGTTAAAGGTAGTCAGAATCCAAAAATTCTGACACTAGTAACCCTATGAACAAAAAAAGAACTAGTATTGTCAAGGAGTGTTGTTTTAACCAGTTACTGGATTGTGAAGGTCAGATAGGCAGACGCTACGTGTGAAACACTAGAACTCAGCTGCATCCAGTTAGACTATAATCTGACCCTGACATAGTTGGGAAAAGGCTAAGACTGAAATGTATTTGTCCTGTTACTGAATAAGATTTATTTCAATTAATTTTAAATAAGGGTTAGCAATACATATAATAAAACAGTAAAAAAGTGTGTCTGTACATTGAATATATTTACAAAAAAAATTTTTGCAAAAAATAAAACCGACTTCCATATCAAAATACTACAAAGCCAAAAATAATTTTAATTTCGGTAGTCGGTGTTATTGGTTTTGTATTTTCTTTTTTTTTTTTCACACCGCCTTCCGAAATTAAAATTATTTTGATATGGAAGTCGGTTTTATTTTTTGCAAAAAAGTTTTTATTTTCGCGCTTTTTATTGGGTCAGTGAATTTTCCAAATCGGTTCGTAAATTAACGGAGTTATGCGCGAACAAAAAACGCAATGCAGAGTAAACGAAAAGATCATCAACGTAAATATTTTTTTTAGACTTTTGTTGATTTTTCAGAAACGGCTTCTCTGATTTCGATAAAATTTTCATGGAACCATTTGGAAAGTATACCCTTTTCAACAAAAAAAGAATTTTTCAATTCGGTTGGCAAGCGATGGAGCTATGCCCGAACAAACATAAAAATAAAACAAACAAACATCTGAATTGAGAACCTCCTCCTTTTTTAGAAGTCGGTTAAAAAGTATTAAGGTTGTCTGTAAAAGATTGCCCTGTGCGATAAGACCGCCCATTGTACACTAGTTATCCTTTTTGTATCCATAGAAATATTGTAAGGTTTACAATAAAGTATACAACGTGTAACGGAAACCCCATATCTATCCAAAAGGACTGAAGACAACATCTGGTATGGAGTCTCTATGCAAAGTTTCAGCTCAAAATAAGTGACTCACAGAATTGACCCCAAATTATTGGTTTCATATGTTTCTTGAATACCAGTAATAAAAAACGTGTCACAGCACTATGAGGGTCATCACTTTCCACGTTTGGGACGACGATTGGGGACTTGGTCCCGCCATCTTGATGCTGACTCACTTGCCAATAAAACGATAATTCTCTTCGTTCTTCTTAATTTGAAAAATTCGGTCTCTGGTATCAATGTATTGAAATTTCTAATAAGTTCCACGCATGTAGACATAGGATTACAAAACCCTTGCTATATCGTTTCTTATCATCCAAAGAAGCCGTGCACTTGGTATGTATATACCCCTTAAATTACACGTTGTATAATAAATAAATAATAAGGCTTAGAAGGTGTAATAGAGCAAGAATTTAAAAATATATGTCTGTTTATCTGCTTGAAATTTGATTGAAACTTTTTTGTTATCTTTTTTTTATTGTCTTTTTTGTTTGTATGGGCTATAATCGATTTCGGAAACTGAAATACCTGATATATTAAATAAAACTCGTTAAGCCATTTTACGGCTGAAATAAATGTAAGACGTTTTTATTAAAATAAGTTTCGTAATTAAAATATTTTAAGCCTATGTGTGTGTTTTTTTTTGGATCGGATTGACTTCTTCAAATGATAAAGCCTCCGGAAATAACTGATTTGCACACATTACTAGCAATCTTGTTTAACACCTTCAACTTAGCTAGCTTGTATCTGGAGAGGGTTCACGACAATAGTGGATGGGTGGGGTTCGAACTTGCGACCTCTCGATTACAAGTCTGACACCTTAGCCATTAGACTAATGCTATTTGTATGTGTGAGTTATGTTGTGTAAGTAAGTAATTGTTAGTGGAGATTTGTGTGATTATGGGTTCTTTATCTTTATTTATTTTTATTTATCTCCACAAATTACATATCAACGTGAGTATAAATTACAGTCAGACACAAAGTTTGGCAAAGTGTGTAATTTGTGGGAGATCTGGAGTCTAAACTAAGCCTAGGCCTGTATTTTAGAACTCCAGGCCACCCATTAAATTATGTTGTTCAGACTGTTGACGTCGTGAGTAAGCAGATATGTATGAGCTAGTATGTGCAATGTGAATGCGTGCGCACATGTGAGCTTGTGTGTCTGAACTGTGTACAGGTATGTGTGCGCGCGTGTGTGTGTGTGTGTGTATGTGTGTGAACGTGCGTGCGTGGATTGTTGTGAGTGTGAGTGATAAATCTATACTTACAAATTTTATTGAGTAAATACACAGAATATTACGTACTCTTAACCTAGACTTAACTATCGTACAATCAGACAATACTTATCTTTCTTACGTGACCACAAATTATCTACATTTAGACAACTAATTAATTAAATATGTGATGTACGTGACATTTAACCACACCGTTGCGTTTCGGGGCCGCAGTATCTCGTTAGCACTTTTCCGCAAACCCGGCAATATCCTTTTTAGCTGTTAAAAAATGCTGTTGCTAGCTAGAAATTTTCCCTGGACATAGCCTACTTTTTAAGTAGCCTATGTGCTATTCGAGTCACAATCCAGTTCTATTTTAACCTCTCAAGGACCGCCATAATTTACGTCAACCATCCGTCAAGCACCGCGGGCGGGCTCTTGTGACTCCGGTCACAAACGATTTTAAGACTTATCTTTACTACATTACACTTATCTTTAATACAGTTTTACATCGGTCGGAATTTGGTGGCACAAATTTGTGCCAGCGGGGCTCAACTAATACTTGTTTACTGGCACGTTTTTGTGCCGCTGGGGCTCTAGAGGTTCTATCTAGATACATTCAAATAGATTAACTAGGATCAAAGTAAACGGTTAAGGGTACTAAACAACAAATACATTTAGACAGTCTATCTGAAGTTTTGTCACATTATAATAATGTTGAAATGTTACCTTGGCGTACTGTAGTTTCACTAATTGTACCTTTCGTGATTGAATGATGAATGTTGGTGGTATAACTTCACTCACTAGCATAGATATGGAGAATGAACGGATTAATTCGTTCACAAATCGGCTGTTGTTGGAAAGAGACAAAATGATTGTGAAGCTAATATCGGTAATTTTTACCGAGTTATTCCGTTCGCATCCCTCTGATCTGATCCCCTGTTTGTATATTTTTTTGTTTTTTTCCGGTGTGATCCCCTACAAACTTTGACATTCCGGTCTGATCCCCCTTCTCTTTTTGAATGCTACGTACAGTCACGATAAAAATAGTTCATGTAGTAAAATAATAATAATAATAATAATTCACTCTTCTCACCTCCTTTACATGGATGATTTAAAACTTTTTGGCGCCACTAGTCTACAACTGACGGAACTACTGAAGGTAACTGAAACTTTCAGTAGTGCCATTAGGATGGAGTTTGGTGTCGACAAATGTGCGATTATGCATGTAAAGCGAGGGGAGATTGTGGAATCCGTGGGATCTCAACCCTCGAATTCCATAAACCTGAGAAGCCTCTCCCCAACCGAAACCTATAAGTATTTGGGAATGTCGGAAGCGTTAGGTATCAATGAAGTTGACATGAAGCAATCGCTGAAGGAGCGCTTCTTTGGACGCCTAAAGAAGGTATTTAAAAGCCTTCTATCGGGCGGAAATAAGGTGCGTGCCTTCAACGGTTGGGTCATGCCAGTGTTAATATACTCTTTCGGCGTACTCAAATGGACTCAAACTGAACTTGACGCCCTGGATAGGCGAGTTCGTACATTGCTGACTGCATATCGAATGCATCACCCACGCTCGTCAGTGATGAGGCTGTATATCCCGCGGAAATGTGGAGGTCGAGGCTTTTTGAATGCTAAAACTCTCCACAACCGCGAGGTATACAGTCTCAGGGAACATTTCCTTGCTTCTGAAGTGGGTATGCATCGAGATGTAGTAGCAGTGGACAAGGGACTCACCCCGCTTTCCTTGGCTAATGAGAACTGGCGCAAACCTGCAGTGCTGGACACTAACGATCGAAGGGGGATATGGCAGAGTAAGGAGCTACACGGACGTTTTTTCCGGGCCCTTCATGGGCCCGATGTAGACCAATTAGCGTCCGTAGCTTGGTTGCGCTTCGGTGACCTCTTTGGGGAAACCGAAGGTTTTGTCTGTGCAATTATGGACGAAGTTATCATGACGAACAACTACCGGAAATTTATTGTGAAGGATGGCACGGTTGACATGTGTCGGGCATGTCACCGTCCGGGTGAATCAATCCGTCACATTATCTCTGGTTGTTCTCGTCTTGCTAATGGAGAATACTTGCATAGGCACAACCTTGCAGCCAAGATTATTCATCAACAACTTGCTCTGAAATATTCTCTTGTGGAATCGGAAGTGCCGTACTATAGGTATGTGCCCGACCCAGTTCTCGATAATGGCCTTATCACATTATACTGGGATCGGTCCATCATCACTGACAGGACTATTGTAGCCAATAAGCCTGATATAGTGGTGGTGGACCGAAACGAGAGGCGTGCCATGATTGTCGACATAACCATCCCGCATGACGAGAACCTCGTGAAAGCCGAGAAAGATAAGCAAATCAAATATCTTGACTTGGCGCATGAGATTGTCGACATGTGGGATGTGAACTCGGCAGTCATTGTACCGATAGTCATCTCAGCCAATGGCTTAATAGCCAAGAGCCTCGACCAACACCTTAGGAGGCTCTCGTTAGGCGGCTGGATCAAGGGCTTGCTTCAGAAAGCGGTACTCCTGGACACGGCGCGTATCGTTAGGAGGTTCCTCTCTCTAGAGCCCTGACTACCGGTAGCTTGGACCCTGTTCCCGATACCGGTGGGCTACTATTTTTTATATTTTTAAATGTTTTTTTTTGTGTTTTATAGAAATATTTAAAAATGTAATTTATATGTGTATAATTAGAAATAAAGGAAATAATAATAATAATTATAATTACTGATCACTAGTGATGGTTTTAATTAAAACTAAACAGCAGTGATGATCAGTAATTATAATTACTGTTCACATCAGCTACTTGGTCTTATAATATTTGACCATCTTAATTAAATAACAAAATTTTAAATTAAAATTACTAAAACATAAATAGTCACGAATTGTGCCTTTATTATATGTGTTCGAGACTACAATAAAGCCAGTGCAACGATACTGGTGTGTCCGAACTTGTCCACGGTTCGTGGAGCCCAAAACGTTGCTTACAACAATAGTACTTACAGGCTCTTCGGCCGACAAAACAATATATAGCCTCTGAGGCTTTATCTATAAATAGTTAATACCACCTACCTTCTGTGCTGGGTACGCCAAACTTCGACCTTCCTAGGCCACGCCCAAGTGTGGTATGTATGTAAATATGAAGTGAGTAATTGAAAGTGTGATGTAAGTCAAGTGTTCTGAACGGTCACAAGGCGCCGGTCTCCAGATGGTGCGGTCCAGACAGCATCACAGCACAAACTTATTTCCAACAAATCCGCGTGCCATGCGGTGGCGACAACCGGCGATAAATCCCAAAATATCCCAAGTTTTTCATCAAATGGGGATTACAAATTCCAATTAATCGTTACTCGCGACCCAATTATCGGTTTCAACAGGCGATTCAATACTATTTCAATTACAATTACATC
The DNA here is from genome assembly GCA_943138885.2 of Tholera decimalis. Lineage (NCBI taxonomy): Eukaryota > Metazoa > Arthropoda > Insecta > Lepidoptera > Noctuidae > Tholera > Tholera decimalis. The sequence continues at coordinate 12,015,352 of OW964576.2, forward strand.
ACAAGAGGTCCCAACGTTCGGACATTTTTTCAACAACGGCAAAGAGTATGTAATACACTATGTTATAAGAGACGGGACTTAGTACTAAAAAAATAAAAACAGGTAGAAGTTCACTTCAATACCAACTGAACGAATATACACGGGGAACAAGACGTCATACAACAGTACTACCAACCTATCAGACTAAATAGTGCTGCGCGATGGCAGTAGCCTCTTTACCGATATCGATAAAGTATACAGGTCGAAAAACTGGCTTACTTTTAACTTTTTTTTTAATTTAAGTGCGGATTTGTGTTGAAATAAAGCAAGGATTGCAGTTTTTAAGAAAAAAGTAGTATATTGTTAATTATTAAAACTAGTACAGATCATTAGACTTAATAATAGATGTCAAGGATTGCGTTAATTTATTCCCAACGTTCTTCTGGACGCAAACCCATAGCAGTCATAAACATTTCATGTTTCATTCGATGGAGTCCCGTCGTCAGAACGTCAGTGACCGTGTCTTCTGTATTCTTGTATTTGATAAGAATTTCATTGACTGCAACCTTCTCTGATGTAATGATATCAAATCAAATCAAATCAAATCAAATCAAATCAAATTTAAAAAAAAAATAATATTGTGACATATTCTAACATTCAGACTCAAAAGTTCAGATATAGACTGTATTTAATATCGCCAAATTCAAGAAGTACAAGTAGTTTTCAAGATTTGTTCAAAATATAAATCGTTTTTTATTTGAAATTGTTTGACGATACCGCCCTCTTTAGTCACATTCAAGAAAAAAGTCAAGTGTTATCAACCGCTAAACAATGTTACCCGAGCAAATTTATGGCAACTACTAAATTAAATTTGAGTTAAGAGACATCTGTTGGCAAGGAAACATAAATACTTGATAAAGCAATACTAACCAAAAATTTCACCTCCTTCACTAATGAGTAGTTGCCTCAGCGGTAACACAGCCTACCTTGTCGGAACGAATATCGAGACACGGGTTCAAATCTCACGTTCCGATTTCTGTTTTTGAAAGTTCATAGTAATTTTAAAAATGAATTTCTTGGAAAACATTACTTTTCGGCGGACCCGCACGAGATCGGAACCGAATGATGACGAAAGCGACATTATATCGCAAACTTTAAATTGTACGACAAGCAGTTTGCCAGACATATCCGAAGACGAAAACGTTCCACACCTACAAAAATTAAAAGATGAAATCGCCAAATTGACTTCTCAACTTAACAGTGCACATAAAGAAATAGAATTACTGTCACTTGAAAATAGTAATTTAAAGCAATTAAATGACGAATTCAATAAAAAACACTGTATGTATAAAAAAATTGTCAGTAGCCCAGGGAAAATTAAAACAACATTAACGCCTAAAAAGAATATGAAGACGAAACAAACACAGACTATCGAAAAAGACGACTATAAAAAGACAAAACAGACACAAACTATAGAAAATTATCATTCGACACCTGTGGACCTACATATTAAGAAAACCATCAGCAATGACGTAACTTTTATATCTAAGTCATCTCAAAACGAACGGGTCGACACAACTGTAGTTATGTCTTCAACTAAACAGAAGTTATGTCTATTAAGCAGCGAAACGTCGAACAGGATATATACACTCGTCGAAAAAACAAATTTATGCAACTTTGAAATCTGTCACTATCGTAAGCCTACATGTGGATTGTGGCAAATACTTGACAATATAGAAAGTAAGGTACTAAATTTCACACACTCGGACTACTGTGTTATTTACATTGGCGAGGAAGATTTTCGGAAAACACATAACTATTTAAAGCTTGTAATGTTTGTTAGAGAAAAATTGTTACCTTTGAATCACACAAACTTTATAATTTGTTTACCGACCTATAGATATATGACAGATTCGAACATTGTATACAACAGTCGCGTAGAAACTTTTAATAACTTGATGTACTTGGATGTAAACACATGTAATTATGCGTATATACTTGATTCAAATCTAAATCTACCTTATAACTATAATACTTACAGCACACATTATGGAACCTTAAATAAAAGTGGTTTAAAGATAGTTATAGCAGATTTACAAGACCTGATTCTTAGTTTAAGCAACCAAAATGCTACGCACTTAGAAGTGACCTGCCATCCTCAAAATAAAAGTCAAAAAGATTGTTCTACAAATTCACAACTAAATTCTCAGTTTTTTCGTTAACTACCTCAATATCTTACATCAAAATATAGCTGGTCTTATCAATAAATCGGATATACTAACTGTAAAATTGGAAGAATTTATAAACAAGGGAACTATTATAGATGTGCTATGTATTACTGAACATTTCATGCAAACAGGTTATGAAGATTTATTACATATTCCGAATTTTTGTCCAGCCGCTTTCTTTTCTAGAAATACTAAGAGAGGGGGTACAGGTATCTTCGTAAGAGTGGGACTACAGTTTAAAGAATTATCCAACATAGCCAAACAGTCAATTTCAGGCATCTTTGAATGCTGTGCTGTAGAAATAATAGCATATAAAATTGTTATTATTTGTATTTACAGAATCCCAAAACATAATTATGAAGTATTTTACGATAAATTGGATAACATTTTAAACATGGTTTGTCTATCATCGAATAAAAAAATTATTCTGTGTGGAGATTTCAATATTGATATTTTGAAAAGAAACAAAACTACCCTAGAACTAGAATGTTTCCTTATGAGGTATAATTTAAAACTAGCGCTTTATACTCCCACTAGATTAAAAAGTAACACCTGTATTGATAACTTTGCTCACAATTATCGGAAAGAATGCCAAGCGGAAGTTGTGGATCTAGTCCTTTCAGACCACACTTCTCAAATACTTAAAGTACCTATAAAAAAAACTTGCAAACTTATATACTGGAAAACGAAAAAGCAGGACCTATCCATGACAAACTTAATTATCTTTAAACGACATCTTAGCTCTCTATCTTTTAGGCGAGTATATGATGCTAAGGACGCAAATCAAGCTTTTGACAATTTTATGGATGATTTCTCCCTTATATACAGACTATGTTTTCCAGAAAAAATCATAACCATTAAAACTAGCAAGAAAACGAAATGGATATCTCACGGAATAAAAACATGCAGTAACAAGCAAAGGCAGTTACTCTGGGATTATAGATTTAACAAAGACTCAAAACGTAAATCAATTTTTAAAAATTACACCAAACTATACAAAAGAATAATTAATATGACACAAAAAGCGCAAATCAATCATTTCATTAATACGGCTCAAAATAAATCAAAAGCAACTTGGCAAATAATAAATAAATCCAAATTTTGTCTGCCACCGGAGCCTATAATGTGCTTGAATAGAGATAATTTGACATTTACAGACCCAATGGACATTGCAAATGAATTTAATAATTATTTTATTGACACGATTGAGAATAATATAAAAACTGACATAACATTGAAAAATACCAATTTAAACAACCAAACATTAAATTCATTATTTATGCAACCGGTAACTGCGGAAGATATAATTAAAATAATCTGTAGTCTTAAAAATACTAATACTGTGGGATATGATGGAGTTTCGACAAAAGTATTAAAATTTACCAAAGAAATTGTAGCATCTCCATTAGCTCATATAATAAATTTATGCATAGCTGATGGAATATTTCCAAACGCGCTCAAAAAAGTTATAATAAAACCCCTTTATAAAAAAGATGACAAAACAAATTTAAAAAATTACAGGCCTATCGCAAAAATTCCAATAATATCAAAGATTGTTGAGAAAGTAATATATAACTCTTTATATACCTATTTCGAAAAGTTTAACTTGTTCTGCAAAGAACAAAAGGGTTTCAGAAAGAAGAGTACAATTAACATGGCACTATTTGACTTACTAGCCAGCATTATGTCATCTGTAGATAAAACAAATCCAGTCTGTGCAATCTACACTGACATGACCAAGGCTTTTGATTATGTGGACCATAAGATTCTGTTACATAAACTACAGAGTTATGGCATAAGAGGAAACATTTTAAAATTAATAGAATCATACCTAAGCAATAGGCTTCAATGCACAGAAGTTTCTAGGATTTGTCCAAAGACTAAATTAGAAACTATATATGTATCTAAACCAAGGTATGTTAAATATGGCGTCCCACAGGGTAGCGTACTGGGTGCACCACTATTTTTGGTTTATATAAATGATCTCCCGAAAACAACATCTAACAAAATGGTTCTTTTTGCAGATGACAGTACAGCTATAATAAAATGTATTGATCCAAATAATTATAACAATGACATAAATGCTTGCTTAAATGACATTATAAATTGGCTCAATAATAATAATTTGGTTATAAACCTAAGTAAAACAAAAGTCATGCATTTTTATCAACGATCCCAAAAACCGCAGGTTAATATTTCTTACGAGGGTTGTGATATTGAGGAAGTACTTAGGGCTAAGTTTTTAGGTATCACAATTGATAATCAACTAACATGGAAACCTCATGTTGAAGAACTAAGTAAAAGACTTAGCAAATCCGCATATGCTCTTTTTCAACTTTCTAAGAAAGTCAACAGACATGCGCTTTTAATAGCCTACCATGGACTGGTAGCCTCTACTTTACGATATGGCATTATTTTTTGGGGGCACTCTACTGATAGGGAACTGGTATTTAGGTTGCAGAAGCGTTGCATCAGGTCTATGTGCGGTCTAAGGGTGACTGATAGCTGTGTTCCCTACTTTAAATCATTTAAAATATTAACTTTTCCTTCTTTATATATTTTGGAAACGGCTTTGTTTGTAAAATGTAATCCACATCTATTTCAAAAATTGTCAGAAGTCAGGAAAAATCCAATACGGACTCAATATAGCAATCAACTTTGTCAAGTAAAATGTAAGACAGCACTAATGAGAAAATGTTTTTTTGGTATGGCCCCACGAATATATAATAAAGTACCGAATGCTATTAAAAATATGACAGTATCAAAATTTAAACGGGCACTAAACGAATTTTTAATAAAAAAAACTTATTACAGTATTGATGATTTTCTTAATGATGATTCACTGACTGATTGATATGCTGACCTGTATGACATTGTGATTGACAACTTTAATGCATTTCTTAGGATTTTTTTTCAAGTATTCTGACCTTAATTCATTTGACATTACTGATATGACTTGGTAATTAAATATGACTTGGCTAAAATTTTTAATTACGTTACTTTTATTTTAATGTAACTCTAATTTCAATTGTGTTTGGAAAAATATCTGCATACCCAAATGAGGATAAAATATGGAGGTCTGTATTGTCTGTGGTGACGATTTCTTAAATGGTGAATTAATTTAGAATGACAACTAATGATATAGATATTTAGTAACATTGGCAATTTAAATATTTTTGACATTAAAATTAATTTTGACAAATTTAATCATTTAACATTTTAATATGCATTTGACAATTTGCCATTTTTAATAATTCTTCATTTAAGTCTGACATCAGTTATTATTCAATTTAATTTATTTTTTATTTAATACCAAAATTATACATGATTTTGCAAATATTTTAGTAATTTTTTTGTGTAATGTATTTTTTCAGTAGATTTGCACAACATATTTGTACGCCTCCTGGCATAACATAGCGCTCTTTTTATTAATATAACACCTATAAATAATTATATCTACTTTACCTATGTTAACAAATAAATCAATTTGATTTGATTTGATTTGATTTGATTAACGGAGCCCCACAAGGCCACTGCCTGCCGGGGTTACGGGAATGTTCTAACGAGATACCGCGGCCCCGAAACGTAAGGGCAGTGAAGGAACAGTGTGGGTTTTTAGTCAGTAGAAGTCTGACACTCCCTTCCGCTCTACCCACAGCAGGAGGGGTCATTTGATGATTTTCCCAACCAGAAAAAAAGTGGTCTGATTTTTGGTGTAGAGCCTGAAAATTATACATAAAGTAAACGCGGTTTCATTTAATGCCTCTCGCTTTAATCAACGTTGTTTATAAACAATTAAAAACAGACACACCATTTATCGATAATTGATAAGAGCCGTTGCGTTATAGCACATCACTAAACAACAAAATAAAATTGAAAATTAAAAGATCGATTAAGGCTTTTAGTACTAGGTTTTAATTAAAATATATAATCAAATATCTAATTTAATACTTACCGAGCCTCATCTAATGGAAATTTTGCCATAAACTTCCTTTTTTCATTACCTTTACGACTTGCACGATCTCCACATACTCGTATTTCACAAGTTATAAATCGGTTTTTAGGTGGCATTATGGTACAATCACTGAACAATAACCGATATTTATTTACAAATAACGATGTAAAATGAACCGTAAATTAATTTAATTACTGCCAGAAAATAATAAGCACAAACTTAAAATATACAAGACAAGACAGTAAACATGTATGGCCGACCATAGATTAAAAAGTGGCTGACTGTCATGAAAGAAAGAGAAAGCGCACCGAAGAGGTGAGATAGCAAAATTTACCATTATTTACCCCTCAAATTCCATACAATTTTTTTCGCCTTGAAGTTGCAGTAGCCTGAACAACGGAAGCAAAGTCTATCTGTCAAGTCAAGTTATGTCAAGTGTCAATATAAAAAGACAATAGAATGTTGCCAAACCAAAAATATACGTTCAAATACGTTCTGGACGCAACAATATGCATTACTAAATAAAAAAAATTGAGATACCCTAAAACTATTCCAATTATTATTAAAAGAATATCTCTCGAAGATAAGTATCTACCACTCCAGACACGAGCATATTTAGCTTAGTTGGAGGGGTTAACAAGATTGCTAGTAATGTGAATTCTACCCACATTGCTAGTAATCTCTAAAAAAAACTTTTTTTTTATTTAATTTATTTATTCCATTCGGACAATATAAATCCATGATGTTAGTAAATATACACGCTTAAAACTAATGTTAGTATGAAAAATCAATGACAAGTTAAATAAGTTAAGTGCCATGAGGAAAATGATTAGTGTTTGTTTCTCAATACTGCACGTATACTACACGTTTCCATTACCTACTATAAGAATTATGTGGGTCATATTCAAAAAAATTGTAAGTTACGGATATGAAACAGATAGGAACATGATTTTGTTGTAACAGAGAAGTAACTGAGAGGAATTATTAGGGCCAGTTTATAATCACATACTTTTTATAGAAATTTAGAAGTTATCATAAAAAGTAAAATATCCTTTTCTATCCTATTAAAAATGGCTTAAGATAAAATGCAAACAAATATTAAAATTTATAAACTTAAATAAAAAATATGCATTTAGTTTTGTAGTTCCTATAAATTCCTATTTCTCTTGGAATAACAAAATAAATAATGTTAACTATTTTTACTGATACTGCTGATTAGTGATTTATAAACAAGACAAAAGTGAGGAATAACTTGTATATTCACAAATATAGACAATACAGACAATCTCAACTTTAATAACGCAAAACTAAGCACAACACAACCGTACACGTCGAGAGCTCAACCCAAAGAGAGACTAGCTAGCTTCACTCGGTGTTGCCAACAATAACAAGTTTGAAATTAAATAAATAGATAATAAAAAGAAAGAAACAGGACATTTTTGAAGTTTTTATTTACCTCTTGTTCTAAAGAAAAGTTGAATAGGATCTATAAAAGTTATTTCTCTTTGGTCTGGGTGCATAAACGTGACGGGATTAGTAAGATTTTAATAAAATACCAAATATAGTGATAAATTAGTTTAATTATCGTAATCAGTTTACAGTTTTAACCTGTTTTTTTCATGCTGTTTTATTTGAGCACAAATACACAGTGAGTTTCGTTAAAAGTAAATTAAAGTGCAAAATAATAATTAGGTACATTCCAACCCTCTATTTCTGAAAGGCTGATCCAAGCAGCTCTGTCAAATCACCTATCAAGTGTAATTTGGGTTTTAAAAGGAAACTTAACTGACTTTCTACTGTTCATGAGCAGTAATCCAAAATCCCTAGTTTCCCTTTCCCTTTCAATCTCCAAACCATAAAAAAATACTATTCAACACGACTTCAAAGCAAAGACAAATGTAACGAACAATATTTTTTTACCATAAAAAATCTATTTTATGATGCCAGGAGTATAGTGAATACTTATATGAAAAATTATCGACGTACTCTTAAAAATAAGTGGCCCATCCCTCGACGTACTCTCATAACGGACTATTTTAATTTCCCGCCTAACGACGTACTGTCAGCAAACGTGTTAATTATAATTATTAAAGCCTCCAGCCAGGGCTTATATATGATATTACAAATAAGATGACTACTAGCTAAGGGCATTCCCTGTAGGGTACGGACGTCAGCTTAGGGTGTCCCTGGGGAATGCGGCTAGGGACAGGCTGGATGGGACAAGAGTAAAGAGGGTCCCGCACAGAGAGGAAGCCTGTGTCACAGCAGTAGAAATATTATAGGTTAGTTATATTTTATGTGCAGTGAAAGATAATGCTACTCTTTTCTTTAATAAGCGCTATTCATACATGGATAGGGATAACTCAGTCAATTCACATCAATCAATCAATCAAATATTTATTTGCAATAATAAGTTTCCAAGGGAAGATCTTATACCCTTAGTGTATTCCGCCCACAATCAAGCGTGCAAATTATTTATAACTATTACAATTAATTTAAAATATTTTAAATTAATTAATTTAAAATTTAAATTTATTTCAATAATGGAATATACACTTAAATAAAAACCCTAAACTACATAATTACATACATCTAAAAATAAACTAAAATATGGCGTTCAGAAATTCGTGCGCATCGCTGTCAACTGGTAATGTGCCCAAAAGACTGGCGGCATTGTCACGCTGTATGGCAATGCTTAACCAATTGTCCAAGGTAAGAGCTAGCTATATTAATTTATGTAAATTACCAATTAACATTATAGGTATTTAAGGTCCTTCCAAAGGTTGTCTGTCTCTCAGCGATAAGACCGTCATTGTAGTCATGGATTAAGCAATATTGTTAAATATGTAGGTTTAAATTTTGGTGTACAATAAAGTATATATTCTATCTATCTGAATTTATGTCATTTTATAAATTTCTTAATACAATAGAAACAGCTGTTTTGAAGCCAGTCCTTTTATTTTACCTAAAAAACCCACCCTCTAACTCTTTTCCAACACCGACTGCGAATATTGAGGTATACATTCATGGACTTGACTTAGAAATTGTACTCTGAACACATTGACTGCGTTTGCGCAGTATAGGCCAGTAATGTTTTAACAGGCGTCTCTTTAGTTTCAAATTTAAATCCTATTTGCTTCCAAATAGGATAAATTATATATTGTAAATGTTTGAGTCGTAACTGTTTAGTGGCTTCAAGGGCTCGTAAGTCCATTCTTCGTCTGATGAAGCTTCGTTGTAGTATATTTCTGAAAAAGGAAAACAAGGTTAGTTTGTGTCAATGCCGTCTTTTCTGCCAAGTGTTCACAAACAGCACTCTCAGAATCAAAGTTCGGTTTAAAGAAATTTATTTTTCAAAAAGAACATACAACATGAGAAACTTAACGTAAAAATAACTTAAATATAATCATTGTCGTAAAAGTTCAAAAAAATATATTTATTTCACAGTTTTTATACACATGAGAGGTTAGCATAAACCAATGAACATATTATAATGTAATTAGTAATCAGACACGAATTTATAAGTCTATAGTGTTCTCATATTCACATTAAAAATAAGCTTTACAAAGTTTACGCACAATACGTTTTGGGAATAATTTCGTTGTGCGTACGGCTTAGGACAAGGAGTGTAATTCCTGCCGAAATGTGTGTTTCCTGATAGTATAACCTGGGGGTCTTTAAATCAAGAGTGAATAGATTACTTCTAGGTGAGCGTGCTTCATCTTCACCCACATCATCTTACCATCAGGTGAGGAGTGTCAAACGCAAGCCCATCTTCTTTTAAAAAAATGTTCTTTATAGCCCAGCATTCCGATCCATACAATACGACTGGTCTAACCACGAACTTTTATATATTTTCTGACATCAGTAAAAACATCATGATTTATGTCAATTATTATTAACCTTCTTGTACAGGATGACGTGTTGGTGGAGGTTTTGATTTCTGTACAGGTGGTGGCCCTGTAAACAAACGAAGATTTGTTAAACAAATTCAAACAAAGAAAATATATGTTTAGTCATTTTGAGATGATGATGAGTTTTGAGCGCACAATAGAGGTATAGAGTATAGATAGAGGTGTAGAGGTGTAGAGTAGGGATGACATGGCTGTTAGAAAGAGGGAAAAGATCGCAGTACCCTATAAAATAGGGTCCGGCAATTGTATCCTTAGCGGCCCTTCTCCAGCGATACCCTAAGGTCGGTACTCCACAGAGGCTTTTTTACTAGGTGGAAAAATCATCAAATGACTCGTCCCGTGGTGGGTAGAGTGCAAGGGAGTGTCAGACTTCTACTGACTAAAGTTGTATGTACTAAAGTTCAGTTGCCCTTGTGGTCCAAGGCCGTGGTATCTCGTTAGAATATTCCAGCAAACGTGTAGTCGTCTAGTTTCTTAGTAAAATAATATACAACGTGTAATTTAAAGGGTATATACAGTACCGAGTGCACGGCTTCTTTGGATGATAACAAACGATATGGCAAGGGTTTTCTAATCCTATGTGTACATTGTGTGGACCATATTAGAAATTTCAATAAATTGATACCAGAGACCGAATTTTTCAAATTAAGAAGAACGAAGAGAATTATCGTTTTATTGGCAAGTGACGTGGAAAGTGATGACCCTCATAGTGCTGTGACACGTTTGTTATTACTGGTATTCAAGAAACATATGAAACCAATAATTTGGGGTCAATTCTGTGAGTCACTTATTTTGAGCTGAAACTTTGCATAGAGACTCCATACCAGATGTTGTCGTCAGTCCTTTTGGATAGTTATGGGGTTTCCGTTACACGTTGTATAAGGCCTGGCTGGAGACTTATATTATTATAATTAAGGCTGCCACAGGTGAGTCGGATTAAGCAACAAATAACCTCATTGGTTGACCTGCGTGAGGCCACTCACATAAAAATAAACAAAAGAACTACGTGGGCATTGCTATAGTGATAAGATACCGCGATCTCTCTCTGTTTGAATGAAGATCATTTAAACATATTGACATTCCTTTCTGCCTCGGAAAGCACTTTAACCCGTTTGTCTCGGTGGTCATTTGTACATCTTTGACAGTCAGAAGCCAGAAACTCTGATACTGGTCTTGCCAAGGGATATCGTGTTATTCAGCTACTGGGTTGTGGAGGTCAGACAGGCAGTCGCTCCATGTGAAACACTAATACCCAGCTCCGATTAGACTGGAAGCCCAGTCCAACATAGTTCGGAAAAGTAGATGATGAGAGCTCGTACAATTCGAAATTCGAACTAATTTGTTTTTAAAACTACGAGCAAAACATCGCAGATTCAAAACGGTTTGGATTCGCGGTTCGAATTTGAAACTGCGAGTTTAGTATGAGTTCGCAATATCTATTATCGTTTTCGCAAAACTATCGCTTTGTCTCTTTCACACTTATCTACACGTTTGATGCGTGTAAAAGAAACAAAGCTATAGTGTTCGAAAATGACAAAAGTATTTCACACTCATACTATGCCCACTGATGCTTAGAGTACCACTGTGGTTGGTGCTAGGCTTGAGAAGGCAAATTAATACTCACTGGGCTTTGGCGAACTCCTTGTGGAGGGATCAGGGATAGATACTATCGGTACTTGCATGACTGTAAAGAAACAAATAGGAAGTATATTTAAATTTCTTTTTTAGGAAATTATAAAGAGGAAATAATAGGCTGAATTATTATTACTTAAATCTTACCATTATTCCGCCTCTTCATAGCTTCTTGTAGTTCATTGGTCGGGACATCATCTGTAAAAGTCCGATTGTTACCATTAATTTTTTTACAACAAGGGGTTTTATTTTAATACCATTAAAAAGATTAGCTCTCTGCACTCCTTCTCCATACAAGCATAAACTGTGCTCAATTTTCTAACCCATAGGTCTTCTCCTATGCGTTTGCTCCTGATGCTGTGGCTGCATCATATTGACTGGATTGCCTCTTGGTATTGTACTCTCTGCAAAGGACCAAAAAGGTTCAATTACTTTGATTTAAGACAGAGATGCTGAAGAGTCTAAAGATGCTTAAAAATAAGTTAAATTGGTAGGAGTCGTGATAAAAAAGACAGTGGCAAATTTATGTAAGTTTTTAAGCTAACATGGTCGCTAACAGTTCATATTCAGTTCATCTGTGACCATGGCGCTTGCAACGTGCGTGCCGAAATATCGGTCATAAATACACAAATAAATATCCCGTTTTAAGTTCTAATGATAGTCGCAAAATTATCACGTGCTGGCGTGCACAGCGAGGCTCAGGGGAGATCACATTAATTCTCCTCAGAAAAGAGCCTTAACAGGCTTGCACAAAGGGGGATCACCAGAATGGCTTTAGTAAAGGTAAAAATCCCAACTTCTTCTTGTTTTGTACCCAAATACCAGGGGACTGTTGAAGGTTTTCCTCTAAAATAAGAAAGGACACGGGGTAAATATTATGATCCCTAAAATTACCATTACCATTGATAAACATTGTGTTATATAGCAATAATATCACGCGACGCGATGCTGAATATCACATGGGTACGTCTTTTATCTTCTTCTTTTTTCGGATGTGTTCGCTCATGACTCGATCACGCCTGATAGTAAGCGATAGATGAGGTCTACGATGAAACGAGCGAGCCCAGAATACACCGGCACCTTTTGACTTTCGATCCAGATTCTACAAAGCTATTTCGTGGCAAAAATTAAAAGCATTTTTTCGTTTCAGAACTCTTACTTACCATTATTCCTCCTCCTAAGAGCCTGTTCAAATTCATTCGCCGGTGTCATGGCATCTGGTAAAGAAATAAAATAAAATATGTGATACTATTCTATAAAGTCTACTGTGCACCTCACTTTTATGAGCCCACGTATTGAGGACTAATTCCACCAAGCCCGTTCCATCATCGGACTAAATTAACGAACGGCGATGAGTAATCGTTACATAGTGGACATCCCATCCATATGCACAAAAAGTTTTGGTAATACTTTCATTGTGTATACAACGTGTAACGGAAAGGGTATATATATACCAAGGGCACGGCTTCTTTGGGTGATATCAAACGATATTGGAAGGGTTTTTTTAATCCTATCTCCTTTCTCGCGCCGACAAAAGAAAACCGCCTTTACGCTAGGCTACTACAGTACTAGGCGCACAGAATTACACAAATAAATATCCCATTTTAAGTTCTAATGATAGTGGCAAAATTATCACGTGCTGGCGTGCACAGCGAGGCTCAGGGGAGATCACATTAAATTCTCCTCAGAAAAGAGCCTTAACAGGCTTGCACAAAGGGGGATCACCAGAATGGCTTTAGTAAAGGTAAAAATCCCAACTTCTTCTTGTTTTGTACCCAAATACCAGGGGACTGTTGAAGGTTTTCCTCTAAAATAAGAAAGGACACGGGGTAAATATTATGATCCCTAAAATTACCATTGACAAACATAGTGTTATGATCCGTATAGCAATATTATCACGCGACGCGACGCTGAATATCACATGGGTACGTCTTTTATCTTCTTCTTTTTTCGGATGTGTTCGCTCATGACTCGATCACGCCTGATAGTAAGCGATAGATGAGGTCTACGATGAAACGAGCGAGCCCAGAATACACCGGCACCTTTTGACTTTCGATCTGGATTCTACAAAGCTATTTCGTGGCAAAAATTAAAAGCATTTTTTCGTTTCAGAACTCTTACTTACCATTATTCCTCCTCCTGAGAGCCTGTTCAAATTCATTCGCCGGTGTCATGGCATCTGGTAAAGAAATAAAATAAAATATGTGATACTATTCTGTAAAGTCTACTGTGCACCTCACTTTTATGAGCCCACTTATTGAGGACTAATTCCACCAAGCCCGTTCCATCATTGGACTACATTAACGAACGGCGATGAGCAGTCGTTACATAGTGGACATCCCACCCATATGCACAAAAAGTTTTGGTAATACTTTCATCGTGTATACAGCTAAGTAGTGGGATTCCCTGCCGAAGTCTGTTTTCTTATAGGTATAACCCGTCTTTAAGTCAAGAGTGAATAGGTTACAGCTAGGTAAGCGTTTTGTATTACCATCAAATAAGATGGTGGTCAAACGAAAGTCTTACGACGGCAATTTTTTTTTCTCTGATCTTGTGTTGTATAGATTGGAAAGATAATAAGGAGAAGTACAGAGAGAGACTATTAAAGTAGGGGTTATATTTATGAGCACTTATAATATTTTATATCCCTTTTTTTTACCATCAGGTGAGAGGGTGGTCAAACGCGAACCTATTAACAATAAATATAACACGGTACTTACGAGGACGTTGTGTCTGCGGCTTCGGTGTGACTGCTGGCTTCTGACCTTGTCTTGACTTCAATGTGTTTTCTTTTACGTCTAAAAGATTGCCAGTTGGAACCTTTTTTGGAGGCATTGGGAGTCGAGCTGGAATGTAAAAACACTTATTAGTAAAAGACTGAAACCACGGACTGATATACAAACTATAAAGATACCTTTTTTAACCGACTTCAAAAAAAAGGAGGAGGTTCTCAATACGTCTTGAACTTTTTTTTTTATGTATGTTAACTCATTACTCGCAGATGGCCGGACTGATTTCGAAAATTCTTTTTTTGTTTGAAAGGGTATACTTTCTAGTTGGTCCTATTGTCGTCATGTTTGGATCTGATGATGGGATCATGGAGCAATCGAGGGAACTCTTCAAATATTATAGGCACACCTATAGCGTTTTGGGTATTTCTTATAGTACCTTGTGCAGTTGCTCCCGAAAAGCACCAATTGAGGAAGTGGAACTAATGATGAAGACCCCAGATGGCCACCGAAACTACTCATTCAAAAAAAAAAGAAGAAAAGACAAAACAAATGACACCGACTACCGAAATTAAAGTTATTTTTGCCTTTGTAGTGTTTTTATATAGAAGTCGGTTCTATTTTTTGCAAAAATTTTTTTTTTACTACTTAGCCCTAAAAATTATACGGAAATAGTTGGTAGTAGTAGGAATATTCACTAAAAGTAAAATCAAATTATGTAGTTTGTTTTACAATTATGTGCTCTCACGTTATTGAAGCTCGTGGTTGTAACAATCGCACGGGTCGATTTTTATGGGCAAGCAACGCTTGCCGTAATCGGTTCGTGGTTGCCGGTTGGGTGAACATTTTGACCTACCGAAATTCCTCTGTGCCTCGAAAAGCTCGGTAAGTCGTTGGTCTGGCTGTCATTAGTAATCTTTGACAATCGTCTACGAGTATTTAGATGCCAGGAACTCGGATACCAGCCTTGACAAGGAGTATCGTGTTACTGGGTTGTTGAGATCACACAGACAGTCGCTCTATGTAAAACACTAGTACTCAGCTGGATTCGGGTAGACTGAAAACCGACCCCTAACATAGTTCGGAAATTGACTAAGGACAAGACGATGACGTGAGAGTGGTGAAAAAAAAAAATTAGGCCGTGCGCGCACTGCCTTGCGGTGGCCGCGATTCCGGTAGTTCTACCGCACTGCAAAATTTGTGAAGTATGGAGTGTCATAGAAGTGCGCGCACTGCGGTCAGTCTACCGGTGCGGTAGAACTACCGGAATTGCTGCCACCGCAAGGCAGTGCGCGCACGGCCTTAAAGTTTTCCACTATTTAAGATTATGGATTTCTTCTACTTGAAGATAAAATGGATATTTTAAGTACTAACGTGGCATTGTGTTGTTAACTGGAGGTGGTTGGTAAGTGTTCTCGTTTCCCATTTCTGCAAAAAAAAATACAAGTTAAATCTATCATAGTATAAACGGACTGAGTTAGTAACGACGAATATGTCATAACTTTAGTAATTTATTAATGAGGGCTATCAAAGTATGAAAAGGTTGTTAAATAATCCAATTACACGTGGACAAACTTTCGAAACCTAACGACGTAGATAACGTTAACGATAGTCAAAGTAATAATAACAAATTGAAAGAACTGTTCGTGCTTCTCCAAAACAGTTGATACAAAAAAAATTGTAAGTGATGACGTCCGAAGTGTTCCTCTAACTATTTATTACTGACGCTCGAATCACGTTTTTTTTTTTTTTTTTAGTTAGGGCCACTCGTAGATCAGCTCACTAAGGCTGTGCGTCTACTTAACCGGTCTGTCCTGTGGTGACCTCTAATAAATTAAAGGCCCCCAGCCAGGGCTTGCAACTAAAATATACTTACAACTAATGACCGCACGCTAAGGGCACTCCCTGTGGAGTACGGGCCTCGGCATAGCGGGGTCATTTGGGGAGGGCAGCAAAGGGACAGGCTGGGTTATTGCTACTGGCTCAGCATCGCGGGCTAGCTCGTTTGGCAAGGGTCGGGTAGGATTTCCATTACAAGTACGCGGACGTCGCGATGGGCCTCGTCGGCGAGGCCGGAATACGGAACGCGTTTTGTGTGTGTGTTTTCTAAGAGTGCTAGTTTCCCTACTGCTCTCTTGTCGGATGGTGGTGGGGTCGTCGGGCTCGTCTAGGATGTTACGCGGGCGACGAACCCGAGAAATTTTGGAGGGTCTGTATCGGGCGGCCGATACGATCAGGGGGTGCTCGGATCACGCTGAAGCGACGGAAAGATGTACTACCGCCGAACGGCGTCAAGGGGTGGGGGAGCATCCCGCTCCAAAACATGAATCGCAGACATAAACCTGGGATGCAGGAATGTTCTAACGAGATACCATGGCCTAGAAACGCAAGGGAAACTGAAGGGGCATCGGGTTTTTAGTCAGTAGAAGTCTGACAGTCCCTTCCGCTCCATTCACAGCGGAAGGAGTTATTTGATGATTTTCCCATCCGGAAAAAAAGACAAGCATCCAAGTGAAGATGCCAAGTTGAAGTGGAACTAGGGTGGTCACATCTGCCGCGTCGCAACAGAACTTGGCAAAAGTAGCCAATGATTTTTGCCATTTACAGAAATACAAGAGATTTGAAGATACAAGAGCTCTTAAAAAAATTTAACAAGAAGAAGATTAATGACCCCTCATGCTAGGAATCCTATTGCATTCGTCCATTGGAACTTTTTAGATCAAAGATGTTTTAAAAGTAGGTGACACATTTTCTATGTTAGTAATAATTAAATTTAATTTACATGGTGGACATCCAACCCAAATGCACAAAACGTTTTAGGAATACTTGCATTGTGCGTACAGCTAAGGAGTTGAATTCTCTTACGGAGTTTGTATTTCCTTAACTCAAGAGTGAATAGGTTACTTCTAGGCAAGCGTGATTCATCTTCGACCACATCATCGTTTAACATCAGGTGATATAGTGGTCAAACGCGAGCATATAACGAACATAAAAATAAATTAAGTCCAACCAACGGAGAAAGGTGTAATGTAGGTGAAATTATGCCAATAAGTCCGCACGTGTTTGTTAAAACAAGATTTAATCTGAATAATGTTAAGAGTAAAATTTTATAAAAATAAGAATTTACCTTCGTAAACTTCTTGAATCATGGGGTTGTGACGATAATCTTCAGACGGCAGAGGCAGCGGAGGTCGGTTCGCGACACTGCTCTCACGTTCTACAAAAAAAAACATGTGTGCAATTCACACGTGGTAGAAGTGAAACCTTCAAATATTTTTATAACGAAATTTCAAAGGTATACTACGTTTGCCCATATAAGATTTCCACGACATAAGAAACACTGTATAATGCTTCCTATCTCATTTTCTTCCACGTTAAATCTTATGAATTTATGTGTCTGTCTCTTTTTACTGTCGCTTTTTCGTTTCATAAGATTTCAAATCACACAGACGCTAAAGAAGTTTTCACTTCAAAAAAATTCCTTCAAAAATTTACGAAATTTCAAAGGAAGGAAATTTTTAAGTATACGTTTGCCCTGGTTTGCCCATATAAAATTTCCACGACATAAGAAACACTGTATAATGCTTCCTATCTCATTTTCTCCCACGTTAAATCTTATGAATTGATGTGTCTGTCTCTTTTTACTGTCGCTTTTTCGTTTCATAAAATTTCAAATCACAACGACGCTAAAGAAGTTTTCACTTCAAAAAACCCTGTTTCTTGCTGCTATTCAAGGCTAATATTTAAATGAGTTTCCCGTTTTATTAAAGTAAATAAAATATAACTTAATTTTAATAACTTTTGTAAAAGAATATACTTAATTAACAATCAACATTATCAATTATTGTAAATAAATCGCTTAAATCCCGACTTGGCCTTTCATTTGAAATTTCGGAATTCTTAAAGTCATACATGTTTACATTATATAACTGTAACATTTTTGGAGATGGAGACAGATGGAGTAAACGTAACGCAAGATCCACAATCACGTTTTAAAATTAATCGTGTCATCATCAAACTTTACAGCATTTCAAGGGACAATCGGTTTCGTAATTTGTTTTTCAGTATATGATATATCGAAAAAGCGCTTTCAATTTAAAAATGGTACAGTCATGAATGCAAGTGCAATTTTTGATATATTTTCAAAACGCTTATTAAATGCCCACTAGCATCACAATCATCAAATACTTCCGAATACTGCCTAGTACTAGTACCTACATAGATATACTACTTCCTAGTAGGTACTAGTACATAGATAATCTGTAATGTAGTAGTACTAGGCCGCTGGCCGCCGCGCGCCCCGCGGCCAATTATGTGATGCTTGTAAATGTATGTATGCCCCTAAAAATAGCCCTACATATTTTTGGGCCCAAAAAAATCCCAATAAGCATTATTTTACTCTAAATTTGGGGCTAATAGCCCTAAGAAGTTTAATCCTGGATTAAAAACCTTTACTAAGTTTGGGTCGACAGGTATACATTTGGGCATATAAAATTTCCACGACATAAGAAACACTCTCTCTCTCTTTCTACCTCAACCCCCCTCAACTGGAGGAACAGAACAGCAGGAACAGAAACAAAAGGAAACACAAGCGAAACAACAAACAATAACAAAAAGGTAATAAATATTGTATTATCAGAATATATATATATTATTGCCTTAACACTAAAGCACATAACATTGCAAAATGAAAACTGTTCACGTGGTGTGTACCCTAGGTAAAACCGGCTAATTAATTGTACAAGTTGTTGATGTATGTTATTTAGATTGCTATTAATGGTACTTTAAAGTCTGTGTACAAGTTGAACAGGCAAATCATGTTCTAAAACTGGAAAATACAGTACCGTAGCTGTAATAGCTATTGGTATCTAGCCCAACAGTTTAATAGTACTCAACTGTATGATAGTAGTTTATTATATTGAACCTCTTCTTGTATAGACACAACTATGTCAACGAATAAGACATAAGATGTAACTTTTTATTACATAGATAATATAACAAAATAGGCATGTAAGATATAGGATTGTTATTTAAACCAGAACAAAATAGAAATGTAATAGAACAACTAGAATAAGTACATGTTTAGATATAATAATAGCATATAAAAACAATGTAAAAATAGAAACAAAAATTGTGTACCTACTAAATATACCCTAAATAAAGACAACTAGAAAAACTAGACTAGCATAGCGGGAGTCCCACCCGGCTAAGAATGAAAGGTTGTATGAAAGAAAGATCAAGTATGAAGTATGAAAGTACGAGAGGAATAAATGATAGAACTGGAATGAATGAGAAACATAGAATAATAAGGTCCTGGTGGTCTCATGACCGGGGAAAAGCTAAAAAAAAAAAAAAAAAAACCC
Source organism: Tholera decimalis (assembly GCA_943138885.2). Taxonomy (NCBI): domain Eukaryota; kingdom Metazoa; phylum Arthropoda; class Insecta; order Lepidoptera; family Noctuidae; genus Tholera; species Tholera decimalis. The sequence goes on from OW964576.2 coordinate 12,035,152, forward strand.
CTCAACTCCCCACGAGACCCCCCTCAACTCCCCACGAGACCACCTCAACTCCCCACGAGAACCCCCTCAACTCCCTCTCAACTCCCCCTCAACTCCCTCAACTCCCCTCAACTCCCCCTTAAATCCCCTCAGCTTCCCCCTCAACTTTCTCCTCAACTCCCCCCTCTACTCCCCTCAACTCCCCTCAACACCCCCCTCAACTCGTCACTCAACTTGCCCCTCAACTGCCCCCTCAACATCCCCCTCAACTCCCCTCAACTCCCCTCTCAACTCACCTCTCAACTCCCCACGAGACCCCCCTCCCCTCACCCTGCCCTCACACTGGGCCCCCCTTACCCCTCACCTCCCTGAACTCCCCACGAGACCCCCCTCCCCACAGCCCTCTCACGGCTACCTAAACCCCCGCGACCTAACTTCTTGGTCTAGGTCCCAACAGATACTGTCGCTTTTTCGTTTCATTAATTTTCAAATCACAACGACGATGCTAAAGAAGTTTTCACTTCAAAACACTTTTAATATTCTTTTAAAGTTACAGTAGGATTAAAATGTCAAACCTTACATATAAAGTAACAATCAAACTATTCATATTGAAATACAACGTCAGAAAAATAAACTGAAAAAAGAAACCGCTTATAAAAGTCTATAAACTCAAACTCAAAATATTTTATTTCATACATAGCTAGTGCATGGTTGGAAATTGGTCCTTTCCTATGGAGAAGAACCGCAAAAATCTCCATGGTTACTCTTTTCAAAACTTAATTGATTTGTCGAGATTTAAATGTATTCATAATACAGGTTTAATAGGTATACGAGGACAGGATTCTCCAATTAGCATAGTGCAATGTAATTACTAAAAAATAGAAACACGAATCTAAGAATCTACAGTGTTCTCTCATTCAAATAAAATCTGGCGCACATGAAGGGTTCCATAGTAGCTACGCAAAATAACTTCATTTTTAGGGTTCCGTAGCTGAATGGCAAAAAACGGAACCTTGTAGTTTCGTCATGTCTGACTGTCCGTCCGTCCGTATGTCACAGCCGTTTTATTCCGAAACTATTAGGACTATACCAACATGTGAAACTTGGTAGGTAGATGTATTCTGTGAACCGCTTTTTGATTTTAAGAAAAAAATTAAAAAATAAGTAAAGGGGAGCTCCCCTTTATTTTTAAATATTTTTTAATTTTTATTACCCCATACATGGAACTGAAACTGGTTTTTTTCTCTAACTTCTATATTATTGGAGTGAAAAATCAAAATAAAAATATGCTGTAGATCTTAATGTAAATGTTCTTGAGATACAGCATATTTTCTAAACCGCAAATATAACTTTGTAATTCATACAAACACTATGAAAAACAAAGTTATTTGGCGTAGTTACTACGGAACCCTTCATGGGCGAGTCTGACTCGTACTTGGCCAATTTTTCAGTGTTTATATCAATGAAAAAGTTAAATTTGCGGTTTTTTAACATGTCCTAATATCTCAAAAACTGATGACTGTATCTAGTCCTGGAAACCAATTTTTGTTGATGGTTTTCTTTAAGATCTACAGTATATATTTCTATTTGATTTTTCATTTTCTTATTAAGTTAGTGGGGTGACGGGACACATTTTACCACTTAAAAAAAGTCTATCTTTCAAAGGATTAACGTTGAGAAAAATGGTTAGTATAGGAACCTTAACCTAATTTTTAAGACCTATCTGTGGGACACGCGTGTATAGTTTTGACGAAAAAAAAATTTTTTAGTTTTAGCATGTATGGAGAGCCCCCCTTAAATTTTGTATGAAAATCGTAAAGCGGTACCTACCTAGTTTCAACTATGTAGGTCTAATAGTTTCGGATCAAAATAGCCATGACATACGCAGACAGAGAGACATGACAAATTTATAATGGTTCTAGTGTTTGCCATTCTGGCTACGGACCCCTAAAAACGAGCTTTATAAGATACAAAAATGAAATTGACGAAATTCACTGACTTAATTTCACTAATGAACTATGGAAACCAAAGGATGGTAAAATGAGTGATAAAAATAAAAATTACCTATTCTAAGCCAACTCTGTCGATACGCTAAGAAGAAGACAGTTGTCCAGAGGCCTGGCTATTTGTGTAGATGTATTTTACTCATTTTTAATATTTTCAACACAATGTACAGACGCCAGCACATGAAGCTACCCAAAACTGTCAAATTTTCCCAATCAACCTTAAACCTAATTTCCTTAACAATAAAGTTGAAAATCTATTAAAGTAATTTGACAGATTGTTGTAGCTTGATGTGCTGGCGTCTGTACCTATGTTGTTATGAAATAAATTACTTATGACTTATGTTTGTAAATGCACAGATGAGATAGAAGAAATTCCTAGTGTATGGGATAGTAAACGATTTAATCTCCTAATGTTGTGGATGGTACTAACCAAAATTTTTGGGTCGCTGAAAGTTCGGTGGAAGAGTATCTGAGATAGGGCTTCGCGCAGGACTGTTCAGTGCTGAAGCCAGAATCCCTTTTGGATTAGACTTTAAGCTGTGATCTGATCTTGGCGTTCCTGAAAACAGTTTTATTTTTTATTAATTACTCAAAAATTTGTTGCCTAGATGGTAGGTTTAGTCAAGTCAGTTCTTAGACTCCTAGGTTATAGCTATCGGGAAACACAGACTCCGGCAGGTAATTCCACTCCTTAGCCGTACGCACAATGAAGGTATTCCTAAAACGTTTTGTGCGTATGGGTGGGATGTCCACCATGTAACGATGGCGCTTCGCCGTTTGTCTCGTAGTCCGATGATGGAACGGGCTTGGCGGAATTAGACTGTGTAATTCCATCGCGCACTCCCTGAAATGTAACCGATAGAAAACCGATAGACTGGCAACTCGTCGTCGATGTTCAAGGCTCTGGAGCTTTGACACGACCAGTGAATCGTTGCCAATGAGTCTCTTGGCCCGCTTCTCGATAGACTCAAGCGCGTCCAGTTGGTATTTAGCAGATCCATCCCAAAGATGAGAGCAGTACTCCATACACGACCGAACCTGGGCTTGATAGAGATTGAGCAACTGTTCGGGTGTGAAGTACCGTCTCACCTTTGCTAGGATTCCCAACTTTTTTGATGCTAGTTGAGCCTTAGCCTCGATAAACGGGCCAAAATTGAGGGTAGAAGTTAGTGTTACCCCCAGAAGCTCGATACGGTCGGTTATCGGTACGGTTACACCCCGGAAAGTAGGAGCCGGTTCGAATTGACTTCTTTTTGCGGAGAAGAGACACGCCTGGGTCTTAGCTGCATTAAACTTGACCAAGTTGGCATCGCCCCATTCGGAGACAGCTCACGGAGAGACTGGATCTCTGACCCACCAGCTCGCGCGCTGGACACATATCTCTCAGAAACTGTGCTGTTGTCTGCATACCCAAAGGAACCGGGAATCAGCCGATCGTTAATGTGCAGTAAAAATAAAGTTGGTGCGAGAACAAACCCCTGAGAGACCCTGGCATTAATTGCCAATTGGCCAGACGAGCAGCTATCAATGACCACTCGAATGGACCGATCTCTCAGGAAGTCTTCAATCCAAACTCAAAGTTGAGTGGGTAAACCGAAGGAAGGAAGCTTAGCAAATAAGGCTATCGTACCAGACCCTGTCAAATGCCTTGGAGATGTCAAGGGAAACAGCAAGTGCTTCCCCGTGCTTCTCAATGGCCTCACTCCAGGTATGAATGGCATACGCTAGAAGGTCCCCAGTTGACCGGTTTTTGCGAAAGCCGTATTGTCGGTCACTGAGGATGTCGTTGGCTTCTAGATATGCCAGAAACTTACTATTAAGTACACGCTCCATACTCTTACAGAGTATGGACGTGACTGAAATAGGCCTTTAGTTGGCCGGGTCAGTACGACTGCCCTTTTTGGGTACAGGCTGTACGTTAGCCAGCTTCCATGCTTTCGGCACATGACAGCCGAACGAGTCGATTCTCAAAGTCAAGCAACGCTTGTCGCAGCCTGTCCGTCGATAGGTGATCATCTTAAAGTATAGAGATCCCTCCGGACCTCGGAAAGCACGTCAACCTAACGGTCCCGGCAAAGTCAGAAGACGAAAAATCTAACACTGATTATTCCAATTATGTAAAACACTAGGCTGCCGTGCTAACGAAGAGCACAATAACTCGATTTTGCTGCTTTCGAGAAAAACGGGCTCAAAGTTTTGAACTTAATTTTTCTTGTATCTCATGAACCAGTGAAGGCATCTAAATGAAACTTGTACCAAATGAAAAGAAAATGAATAAAGAATGGATTCAAATACATATTATGTGAACAATGTAAAGCTTTTGGCCTGAAATCGTGGATATAATGCTTATAATTAGGAATGTTAAAATGATTAACCTATCATCACTAGTCATAAATACAATAACTACAATACTTATTGTATTTATCTTTAGCAAACCTAGTTGTTGCAGTTCTAAGTAAACACTTACATAAATAATTTCCATAATTTCTAACGATAAATACAATAACTGAAATAGTTATTGTATTGAAGCCTCAGTATTACCTCAGTAAATAGTTTAGTTATACTAAAATTACGCACAATAACTCAAAGATATTGTATTTATGACTAGCAAGCAAAATATTAAAATTCTGAGTCCTACATAACATAAGTGGAACAACTAACAGTTATTGTACTTATCACTAGTAATTTAAGCATAGTTCAAACCTGATATCACCACAAGAATGATTGTTGTATTTATGATTAGTGCAATTGTAATGAAGTTTTAGTTATTGTATTCTTGCTTACTGAAAAATCGGTTTCCTGAAGGAATTATAGAAAGTTACTTAGAGAGATTAATAGATCTCGATTCGCTGATTCCGAATATATATGCATATATAACTCAAAATTGTCCAAATTCGAGTTATTGTACTCTTCGTTAGCACGGCAGTAGGACTCAGCTGCATTTTGCTAGAATGGGTACGGTTGACTGAATAAAGATCTATCCCCACACATCAGTGCCGTGCCAGAGACGGGGCAGGGACGTGTTTCATCAGGAGTCTAAAAAAAATCATTGCATACATTGTCTATGAACTCGATCACACATCCGTGCACACACACGATCACACACACGTCCGTGCCCATGCCGGCAACGAAGCTTCAGTGTCAGGGCCGACGCTGTAACGTGTGCAAGTGTTCCGATTCCATTCCGTGGCGTGCACGTGTTGATATTTTTTCCTTGCAATTTGTTGACTTTTTTGTTGGTAAACATGAATGATGAGTTATTAATAGCGACTGTACGCGAAATAGCGTATTGTACGACTTGTATAATACGAAATCTAGAGACTCTTCATCTAGAGCAATCAATAATGCAATCAATATTCCTCTGTATTAAATAAAGCCATGATGTGTAACACTTTTCCTGTAATCTATTTCACCATACAACACTGAGGCTATACTCGGACAATGAAATAAAATGAAGTAAGAAGCAGGTATAGGTGGAAGGGAAGGCCTCGTCTGTTCACGGCACTGACTTGTGTGAACAGACAGCTCCTGACGGGACACGGATGCTCGGTCTTGCCACGGCCACGTTCCTGCCCCGTCCCTGACACGGCACTGATGTGTGGGGACAGACCTTAAGGGTTACGATTGCACCGTTGAATGAAAGAAAGAATAACATAATATGTAATGTACTTACGAGGTATAGTGGTTATTGCTGGTGGCTGAGGTGGTTGCATAGCCAGTCGTGCTGTAAGTAAAAACTGTATTACAAAACAGTAGTACAATGGCTGGTACAGATAATATTTTGAAGCTAGAGCCGCGTCCCGTCTTCGCACGTTCCTATTCTGCTAACCCACACAAAACCTTCATAAATTATACACTAATTTCTTCCTCATGAATCGCTCTATCCAATTGTGAAAATCACATGAAAATCTGTTCACTATTTTTGAGTTAATCGCGAACAGACAGACAGATACGGGAGACTTTGTTTTATAAGTAAGGATGGTCTACAGATGATTTATTTCTCTCATTTGGTGCTCATTCACCAGAAAAAAAAACATAATCGGCTAGTAATGTTCCCACTGCTTTTTTTTTTCTATGAGAGCGAATGGCCCGGTGTGGGTTGGTTATAGATGTCTCATGTATTCGGATTTTGCACGAAATGAATCTGCACGAAGTAATGTGATTGGCCGTTTTAGAACCCACGACCTGAAACTCGTAAGTCGAGTCTATAAACACTGGGCCAACACTGCTCTTCTCTCTAAAAACGAGGTATTCCTCGAAGCGCTACCATTTTGAAGCGCACCCAATGAAGCGCTCCTTTTTTATTCCTCGGAGCGCTCCTTTTCCTTTTCATTAGGTGCGCTTCAAAATGGTAGCGCTTCGAGGAATACCTCCTAAAAACACTTCCTGAGAATTTAATAAATTGGTGAGTTTATAGATTTCGGTATGATCTTTTCAAATGTTCAACTTTTCTAGAAAAACTACGTAATTATTGGACTATTTCGTTGGTATATTAATATGGATTTAATGAATCTATCTCTCATTTATGCTTGTCTCTGGAGTGGGTTCACGGCAGTAGTTTGATGGGTGCTCCAACCCTTAGTCATTAGGCAATTCGACACATTTCCGTGGATAAAAATTAGCTTTAGTATCATTTCAGGTTGTACACTACACGTGTGCCAAGATTCGTACAAATCACTTTTGCCATTTTTGCGTGATTGAAACACAAACATACAAATATTCAACGTTCACATTTATAATACTTATTAGTTCTAATTTAGTATGATTCAATATTGAGTCCGTTGCATTGAATAGGAGGTTAAGACAGTTATCCGTCAGCGCGGAAGCGGTAACTATCAGCTATTTTCTCGCTCAAGAAACGAACAAAATGTATACATTCCACGTAAACAAAAGAGATTCATGTCGAGCGCTGACTGCTTACACTTCCGGCGAGGACTCGCTCCACTAGTTTTTCGTTGATCGACAGTCAAAGATAATAATTGCTCAGCAATGCTCGCTTGGCGGTCAGAAACGCGAGAGACCAACCAGATGGTAGCCCAGCGAAAAACTATCGAAATTACTCGCTCGCTGCTCGCCAGTTCGTTTACAGATGCTAGGTCTACTCGCTACTCGTTCATCGCCGGCAGCGTGACAACTAACTCGCTAATTTAGCGGTACAGTACGGCCGTTCTAACTTGGCTAGCGTGAAGTTAGGCTCTGCGAACTTTAGCGCTTGTGCACTAGTACAAAAATAAAGGTTTTAAAAAAATAAATGCCAATAACATTTTTTAACAGGAAAAACAATTGCTAATTGCATTTTTTTTTAAATCTTTATTATTGTAAGAGTGCACAAGCGTTAAAGTTCGCAGAGCCTAACTACACGCTCGCCAAGTTAGAACGGCCGCATTGTAAGTTTTCTTAGAGAAAAGAGCAGTGTTGGCCCAGTAGTAACAGGCACGATTTTCGTAGGTAGGTTCGAACACAACTAAGCACATTACTTTTAACTAATAGTTTCCGAGGCACGGAGGAATTTAGGTATGATAATATAGTGAAAACAAAATTGAAAATTGCTCGCATTTTGCCATTTTTAACCTGGTAATATTACTTAGGGGCCAGATAAGTTTGTGTTTGTGTTGAATTCTCGTTTTACAAGAATAGTTTCCATATTTACCGAGGACTTAGAGATCTACAAGCAGGGCCGGATTAACCATTAGGCGGAGTAGGCAACTGCCTAGGGGCCCCGCATCAACTAGGGGCCCAGGCCCAGTGCACGCACCAAGAAAACATGTTTCTTCGAATGAGAATTTGATGTGCGTGTGAACTTAGGTTAATCAAAGTAAGAAAAGGGGCCCCGAGAATGCCATTGCCTTAGGGCCTCTGATAGGGTTGATCCGGCTCTGTCTACAAGGTTAAGTGACGCTTGCGGAGGCGGTCCGTGGATTATCTTAATTTACCGAGATTCTTCCATACCTCGGATTACGGATAGCAATTTTTAATTCTTGTGCGTGGGATCTCGCAGGTCACCCTCTGAGGTTGTCGGCTGCTTAACCACGCTTGCCTGTGGTTGCCTTCACTACATAGTATAAAACAAAGTCGCTTCCCTGTCTGTCTGTCCCTATGTATGCTTAGATCTTAAAAACTCCGCAACGGATCTTGATGCGGGTTTAATAGATAGAGTGATTCCTGAGGAAGGTTTTAGTGTATAATAAGTTAAGGTTTTGTGTACATTGAATGAAATACGACGATATTACTTCAACATGTCGGAAAGAATTAAGCCTATCGGGTGCTTTAATCGAAAACGCTGCCAAAACCTTTTGAGTTATAAAAATAAAATGTATGGCGGGATTGTTTTTCTTTTATAGATCTACAAAAAAGTCCGCGACAGCATATGTCTATCTCCCAAGAATAACCCACAATAACCATTTTTTCTTTTACAAATTACATTAAAATTATGTGTTATTTACGAATCTCTTTTTAACAGTACAGTATTAATCCTTATCCAATTAAATACGTCAGATATGTTGAGGATTTAACGTAGATCAAAATTGCTTTTAACACTTTATCAATAAAATGAATATCTTATGAGTTATCGCCGATAAATGAGTGTGGCAAATTACCGGACGAGAAATTGCTTAAGCAAAATCATATAAGTAATCAATAAATAAATTAAAGCCTCCAGCCCGCTGTCGGCTGTTATTTATACATCTTTGACAGTGGTTTACGGGTAGTCAGTATTGCAAAGGGGTATCGTGTTACCCAGTTACTGGGTTTTAGAGGTCAGATGGGCAGTCGCTCCATTTCAAACACTAGTACGCAGCTATATCTGGTAAAATTGGAAACTGACCCCAACTTGGCTAATGGCTAAGCAGATGTTGAATGGTGGGCTTAGTAATATATGTATATATCTTTGGGCGACAAAGCAAACTTACTGTTATTAGATATTTCGATATTCGGCGTTTCGTAGATAACACTATCCCGATAATCAGCCTCGACTGGGATAGGTTCCTTCATGGTTTTCTGGCCAGGATTTGTGCAATAGCGAGCTGGGAATATTCACAAAATATAAATCACTAGATGTAAAAATCACTGCAGGGGTTACGGTAATGTTAATTTTATTTATTTATTTACCTTTGTGCCAATTGAGTTACACCATTTTGTGTTACACTGTTACCCATTGGGAAAAAAAATACCGATAAGTAACACTGTAACTCAAAGCCACATTTTTTTCCCGTTGAGTGACAATGTAACTCAACAGAACGCTGTGTTCCCGAAAGCATTGTTGAAATACATCTTGACTTAATACCCACAATAACGAGTATCTCTTAAATCAACTAAACGTTTGATCGTTAAATATGGTACATGCACTTATACCACTAAATCAAATTCGAGATCAAAAATGTAAACAAAGAATTTCACTGTTAAGGGGTAGTCATTTACCTAGTAATTCAAATTACTTAAGCATTTTTTTTTTAATTTAAGTGTATTTGGAAGAAAGCTAAAGTAGCGTGCCAAAATTAAAAAATAAATATGATAGCCTAAGGTAAGTCCTAATATAATAGGGAAGGTAACATAAACGATTTTTGTTGTTAAGTTCATAATTTCCAGGTTAAGGTTTGTTTGTAAGAAAATTCTCATTTATTTCATTAGTAAAAAGCACCCATGCGTGTCGCTAGTTGAAAATGCAAAATGAAGTCCAAATGTTTAAGACGGCCTTATTGCCAATAGAATAAAAATAATTTGTATGATTTTATTTCACACAGTTTTATTTTATTCTTGTATCTTAGTTTTCGTCACTTTATAGTTGAAAAATTAGAAGCGGCATTGAAAAATATTAATCCACGATTCAAAGATTATGGTGATTAGCGGATAGGGTGGAATTATTATTATTTGAATTCTTTGGAACTGACATTTCGATTAGGATTAAAATTGATTGTGATATTTTTAAATACTGGTCTAGTGCAACAAAAATATTTTCAGATTGTTAATTTTTGGAGGTGGTTTAAGTAGCATTGTTCTAAAATAATCTAGATAGAAATTACAATTTTAAAAAATATTTTGGCTTTCAATGGTTTTATTTAATCTTTAATTGAACAATAAAGTTCTGTAACTCTTTGGGACATTTGTTCCCGTTATGTTACCCCTATTACGTACTATAAAGTTGCAGTGTAGATTGATGGGAGAAAAAAACGTGGCATTGAGTTAGTGTTAATAATCGGTATATTTTCCCAATGGGTAACGGTGTAACACAAAATGGTGTAACTCAACGGGGACAAAGGTTTATTTATATACTACCCCCTTACAGATATTACAAACTCAATGTGACGACGTAGAAATAAGGAAAAACAAAAAACGCATACACGAATAACATAACGTTTGGTAACAAAAGAAAATATTTAGATCCGTCTCCCTAGGTAAGAGTTAGTGAGGTTAAACAAGCGCTTTACCTATACAATAACATTAACCGATTACAAACTCGCCAGATATATTATAATCTTACGGTTTTTGGAATTTTACGGTGACATAGTATTAAGTAATTCAAGTTCCTCAAACATCAGATAGTTGCGTTGCTGGGGAGATTGTAACGCCACTTTTTCTCCCCAGGTAAAACACTAGAAAGAGGTATCGGGCGGGAGGTTTTGGGACTTTGTTCATGTAAATTTTTTGACGTTCAAAGAGTTCTTATTTTCGACTGCTTCGTTGGTCTAGTGGTCGCAAGCGTGACTGCTGATCACGAGGACTCGGGGTCGATTCTCGGGTCAGGCAAGTATCACGTGTAGCCTGGGGACCAGCTGTACTCTAAAAGCCATCAATGCTCTTCGTATCCAGTACAACAATGCGTTTAGGATGCTGTTGGGGCTGCCACGCTTCTGTAGCGCATCGGGTATGTTCACTGACGCGCACACTGATGGTTTATTTATTAAAACTTTATGCAATACAAAATGTACAAAGGCGGACTTAATGCCATAGACATTCTCTACCAGTCAACCATAGGTGGTGAAGAAATAACATAGCAGGTGCATAAAAAAATAACTACTCTAATAAAATATAAATATAAAATACTCTGTGCATAATAATGCACAGAGTGCGTGCCAGCACCAACAGTCTCCTAAACGTAATCGCTTGCAAACAGGATTGGCCTGTAATGTATTGTCTGAGTCAGTTGCATTTACTAACATCGGTATAATGTTACTAACAATATTATGGAATGTCACAAGTTCGGAAATAAATGAGTTTATTATTATTAAAACGTGCTATTGGGTATTTTGTAAGCAAACTCTCAGAAGTATCCCGGAGTTTGGAAGTGTGTACCTCCGTGCCTCGAAAAGCAAGTTGAGCTGTTAATGTATCGTGTTACCCAGTTACTGGGTTGTGGAGGTCAGATAGGTATGTTAATGTAAATAGACTAAGAACCTAAATGTAAGAAAAGAAATAAAGAGACATTACATGTGCATTTATTTTACCTTCAAGCAATATGAATAAATAAAGATATGAATTAATATAGTATAGAGTAACTAATGGGAATCCCACCCGTGGTAAGAATGTGGATGGACGCTAGAAAGACAAAGTATGAAGCATGAAGAGAACTGGCATGAATGAGTATAGATAAATAAGGTCTCCGACTATCGATGGAGGAACTAGACCCAAAAAAAAAAAAACAATAAAAAAAAGAGGTCAGATAGTCGCCCCATGTATAACACTAAGGCTGAGATTCAGAGACAAGAACATAAGACGGGCGAAGACCGCTCTAAGCCAAGTCGTGGCTAAGCGCATCTTAGAAATTCGTATTCAGAGACACAGTCCCTGTCAAACTTACGTCGGTCTTAGCAAGGTCTTAGCTAAGCTTACACTCTCTTCTCTATGGCCATTTTTAAAAGCAAAATGTTCATCGGTGAGTTTACAATCTAAAAGAGAAAAGAATACCACGCGCTCGAATAAATGTCAACTTTTTCATTGTCGAAATTAGTTACACCTTAGCCCACTTGGTGGCGCTAGTTCCGTCTTAAGTAGTCGATATTGACTACTTGGCTTATCTTAGTTCACGCTAAGTTTAAGACGTGTTCCGAACGTCTCTGAATACAAATTTAAGGGTAAGTCGTTGATTTTGACAGATGGAAGTGTAAGTTCAAGCTTAGACTCGTCTCTGAGTTATTTAAAAATTCTCAATACCAGATTATTTAAAAGTAAATTGTATGATTGGCTGTCCAATAATAGTTTTTATAGTCTTAAGGAGTTTTTTCACAAAAAACATTAATGAATTGTATGCACAAAAATTTGCACGCTTATAATGTTAAGCAGAAACATGTATGCTCTATATTCAATTTTTGTACCATCTTTTATACCGTGTTTTTATGCAAATAAATATTACTATTACTATTACTGAATCTCAGCCTAATACTCGGCTACATCAGGTTAGACTAGAAACCGATCGCAACGTATTTGCGAATGAGTCTTGATTTTAAGCCTAGTTTGAATAAAAGACCTTTTGAATTGTCCTAGAGCTGTAAACATTTCTGGCTTGTAACACTGTTGCGGAGGGACACTGTTCTTCTAAGACACAGGTAGGTACCAACCTAGTTTAGCGGTCAGGGTTTCAATGTATTATTTTTCGAATACTTTTCCTTTTCTCAGCATTAGGCTGGTTACAGTTACATTTACGGACCAAAGTCAAGCAAATGCAGCGTGGAGTGAGTGTGCTTTCTTCTTACAACTGCATGAGAACTATTCTACATGTATTTAGTATAGCTGCTTTCTGGAGGCTTATGTAAACGGATTCCTCTAAATCTAATAATTTTATTGTTTAGGCTATGGAGGAGATGGTTGGGGATCACTCCTGTAGTGAATAATAAATAATAATAATACACTGTAACTTTGACCTCTTGGCAATGTATTACCACCTAGCAATGTATTACCAACGATGGTATAGTAGAAGAACATACATTGAGATGGTTATTCTCAATGTATGTTCTTCTACTATACCATTGTAATAGTTTTTAAGGCTTTAGTTCAATAAAGATTTATTCATTTTTGATACTGTTAACATAAATTGTTTGCTTACCTCTATCATCTGGTATGGAGTCGCTCTTTTTCGATAAGTTGTTATGTGTGTTGAGTGTGATCAGTTCTCGAGCTGAAAATCACATATCTCTTCTAATCTCATTTATTCACAAAGAATGTAAGTATTACAAAATATTTACATAGTCATATAAAATATCCATACTTATATTATAAATGCGAAAGTCTGTCTGTCTGTCTTACGTTACGCCTTCACGGCTGAATCACAGCATCGATTTGAATGAAATTTGGAATAAAAATAGTTAAAGAACCTAAGTAAAAAGTAAAAAAAAAGTAAGAAGGACGGAAGTTTGCATGAAAAATCTAAACCGCTTAACCGATGTAAATGAAATTTAGTTACGAGATAGATAAAGATCCGGGGTCAAACATAGGCCACTATAAGATGACAGTTAGAAAAGTATGTAAAGTGAATTACAAACATGATTATTGAGCCTTGAAATATTTAATGTAGGTTGGCTAGTTATTTATTTATTATTATGTAAAGCAACTTTGTAACTATTTTTAACTCCCGACGCAAAAAAGGGGTGTTATAAGATTGATCGCTATGTGAGTCTGTGTGTCTGTCTGTGGCACCGTAGCTTCTAAGCGGGTGGACCGATTACGATGCGGTTTTTTTAGAAAGCAGGTTTTCCCGCGGAGGTTCTTAGATATGTTTTGTCAAAATAGGTTCAGCCATTTACTAGATATGGGGGGGGGGGGTGAAAGTGGGGATGAATAACCGAATTTTGTCGCAGCGGGGTATCGCCATTTAGAATCGATATTTAAAGTTTGTTATATAGCGATACTCTGCCGTGACTATTATTTTATAAGTTTTAGGTAGACGTCTGTTTGATTAAATAAGTCATTTCCATCTTCTTTCTTCTTAGAAAAAAAAAGGGAACTAGCAATATGGGTAGAATCCACATTACTAGCAATCTTGTTAACCCCTCCAACTAAGCTAAGTGTGCTTGTCTGAAGTGAGGTTACGGCAATATTGTAATGGGTGAGTTTCGAACCTGACCTCTCGATCACAGGTCCGACACCCTAGCCATTGAGCTATTGACGCTTAATTGATTGATTGGTTAATTTTAATTACGCTGTTGTCTATACAACGTGTAACGGAAACCCCATATCTATCCAAAAGGACTGAAGACAACATCTGGTATGGAGTCTCTATGCAAAGTTTCAGCTCAAAATAAGTGACTCACAGAATTGACCCCAAATTATTGGTTTCATATGTTTCTTGAATACCAGTAATAACAAACGTGTCATAGCACTATGAGGGTCATCACTTTCCACGTCACTTGCCAATAAAATGATAATTATTCTCTTCGTAATTTGAAAAATTCGGCCTCTGGTATCAATGTATTGAAATTTCTAATATGCTCCAAACATGTAAACATAGGATTAGAAAACCCTTGCCATATCGTTTGTTATCATCTAAAGAAGCCGTGCACTCGGTATGTATATACCCTTTGAATTACACGTTGTATATATTCCTAATAAAATAAAAATTACCTTTTGCCTTCAGAAGAAAGATATATGCGGCTTCAGCTATAATGACAACCAGAAGAACTGCTGCCACGGTTGATGCAATAACGATGACTTTTATAGTTCCACCTGAAAATATTACTTATTGATTTCAAGAGCAGTGATGGCCCAGTAGTTACAAGCACGACTCACGAGGTGTAGGTCTTAGGTTGAAAATTGGGCACGCCGCAATCGCGGCGGTAAGTCCCCTCTTTGAAGAGTGGCTGGAGAGAGGCCACGGCGTCCTCACCTTCCGCCTGACGCAGGTGCTGACCGGACATGGTTGTTTCGGTAGGTACCTGTTTCGGATTCAGCGGGAGGACACGCCCGGGTGTCGTCATTGTGAGGACCACCTGGAGGACACGGTGGAGCATACGGTCGAGGTATGCCCTGCTTGGGCGGAGCACCGCCGTGTCCTCGTAGTGGCGGTCGGCGGCGGCGACCTCTCGCGCCCTGCTCTGGTTCAGACCATGGTGCGGAGCGAGAGGGAATGGGATGCGGTCGCCTCCTTCTGCGAAGCAGTCATGCTAGCGAAGGAGGAGGCCGAACGCGCGAGGGAGAGGCAGCTCTCATCCTCGCGCCCCAGCCGTCGTGGTAGACGCCCTGGGCGTCGAGGATCGCGAGCCGGGTTCCGGCCACCGTAGGCGCGGGCTTGCGGACGGCGAGCAGGGGTAGCTCACCGTCCGGCAAAGACCAGGCCCGGGTCGGCAGCACGCCGTGTTCCACGCGCGCCTCAAGGAGCCGTCAGCATTAGTGACGGGGCCTCATAAAGCCATAGCCTGTCGGGGTCGCGGAAATGTATTAAAAAGATACCGCGGCTCCGGAACTTACGGGCAGCTGAAGGGACAGGGTGGGTTTTTAGTCAGTAGAAGTCTGACACTCCCTTCCGCTTAACCCAGAGCGGGAGAAGTTATTCGATGATTTTCCCACCCAGAAAAAAAAAAAAAAAAAAAAAAAAAAAAAGGTTGAAACCCAGACAGGCACATTACTTTGTTAATTTTCATCGTTACTACTGTTCTGAAAACGGTGAAGGGAAGAAGAGAAGAACAAGAAGTAAAACATGTCTTAGGGCCGAAAATTCGAAGACATGCGTCATGCATAAGCCTGCACTGGGCCCACGTGCTTAATCCCTCTCACAGAGTGAAGATCCTCTCTATGACACGGAATGGGCTGTAATCACTAGATCACTAGGCTCACTCTCAAGTTCATTTTATTATATTATTGTACGCCACCTGCTCGACGTCCGTAAGTACGGCTACTGGGATCCAGCAGAATACCAGCGTCAGGCATATTTGCTTGGCATATGCTGAGCTGGATTCCAATTTGGTGCAATTCGGAGACTGTGTTTCCCGACAGCTACGTAAGTCAAGAGTGAATAGGTTACTTTTAGGTAAGCGTGCTCTATCTTCGACCACAGGTGAGATAGTGGTCAAACGCGAACCTAAGTCCAATAAAAAAAAAATACAAACTCGCTGTTTTTTCATCATCGACCACATCATCACTCGATTTTTCGTGTTACATTTTTAATTTGTTTTCTTTTTTTGTTCATTTTATAATAATTTTGATGGTATATATAAGTTTGTTCTGTTCTTTTTTTCTGTAATTTATGTGTTATATGTTAATGTACTTTTGTGTGTTGTGTCTTCTGTTGACCAATAAAAGTTATATCTATCTATCTATCTAATCCACCGCATGGGTTCAGTGCGGGTTGGTTGATGTCATATGTCTTTGGATTATATTGTCCTAGGACATTTACTCACGGTGTTTTTCTTCACCGTTTTGTGAACAGTGGTGATGATTAATATTTTTCAATACACTTCCTCGAAAACTGGCTCTTATCGCACTATGATTAGGTTCAACATGCAATGTATTTTCGGCGGTGATTGTTTTTTTTTTCACAGCAAAGAGGCGCATGTTTTTAAGGCCTTATATTTAATGAAAATTAAAATTGTGTTTATGAACAGAATATCAGAAAAAAACATTATTATTTATAAATTAATTTTGATTTTATCAACAAATTAACATTTATTTGTGTTCTAAATAAAAAAATAATTTTTATATCAGGCTGTTTTGCGACATCATACCTTTGCTTCTCCTTTAACCCGCGAAGGTAAAGCGCGGGGAAAATTAAATATTTTAATGACAAAAATACTTTTCATTCTATTATTTTATTTCTTCGAAAGTGTATTGAAACTATGCTATGCTACTGCAGTACTCGGCTCCATAACCCCCTCGCCTTGCGGCTCGGGCGTAACTCCGCCTCGGTCGAAGTAACAAACTTTCTCCACTTGTATCAAAATGTACTATAATCGGTTTGTTTCAGAATGCCTGTTTATCTAATAAATAAATGAAAATAACTTACATGTAGGCACAGGTGGTGGCTTTTTTGCTGCTGAAACAAAGGACGGTATTATAGGGTAGAGAAAAATACCGTTACAATTAAACGAAAATTGACCAAGTGCTAGTCAGTCTCGTCCATGAAGAGATAACTTCGTTTTTTAGAGTGTTTGTATGAATGAAAAAGTTATAGGTATTTGCGGTTTTTGAAAATATCTCAAAAACTGCTGACTGCAGCTCGTTCAAATCAATTTTCGGTGAAAGTTTTCATTAAGATCTATACCTTATATTTTTTTAGATTTTACTCTGTTATTTTAAAAGTTTGTGGAGTAGGATCAACATTTTACCTTTATATATTTCAAACAATTGATTTTGGGAAAAAATGGTTTGAGGAACCTCAATGCCGTTTTTAAAGACCTACTCGGAAAGGTTTGATGAAAATAATTCTTTTAAGATCAAGGTCCATGTATGGGCAGCCAA
The DNA here is from genome assembly GCA_943138885.2 of Tholera decimalis. Classification (NCBI taxonomy): domain Eukaryota; kingdom Metazoa; phylum Arthropoda; class Insecta; order Lepidoptera; family Noctuidae; genus Tholera; species Tholera decimalis. The sequence goes on from OW964576.2 coordinate 12,052,515, forward strand.
CTTTTTATTTTTGTATAAAAATCGTAAACCGGTTCTCAGTCCTAATAGTTTTGGAATGAAGTGGCTGGGACATACGGACGGACAGAAAGACCGACATGGTGAATCTATAAAGGTTCTGTTTTTTAACATTCAGTTATGAAACCCTAAAAAGATGGAATGAACCAAAAACAGTGCTCTAGTGTCCACGCAAAATCAGATACACCACTCACGGTCATCTATACTATACAATACTACTAATATACTGTACAATACAATACTACTAATATAATGTACAGACGCCAGCACATCAAGCTACAACATTCTGTCAAATTTCTTTAATAGATTTTCAACTTTATTGTTAAAGAAATTAGATTCAAGGTTGATAGGGAAAATTTCGGCAAAAAAAAATACAGTTTCGGGTAGCTTCATGTGCTGGCGTCTGTACAATACAATATTCTAATATATTATACAATATATGTATAATATTATTACAGAAAATCTGCCACCGGTCTTGCCAAGGAGTATTGTGTTATCCAGGTACTGGGTTGTGGTAGTCAGATAGGCAGTTACTATGTAAAACACTGGAACTCAGCTGCATCTTACTCAACTCACTCAACTCGAAGCCAACCCTAACATGGTTAGGAAAAGCCTAAACAGATGACGACAGAGTTTCGACTCCGTTCCCGATACCGGTAGTCTTCTTTCGAAAATGCTTTTTTTTTTTAATTATAAATATGATAATCTATACATTGTATAATAAGACAGTAAAAAAGTGTGACTGTACATTTCATATTTTTCCAAAAAATTAAAATAGAGAAAGATTTAAAAAAAAGTCTGTCTGTTTGTACACGCTAATCTCTGAATCTACTGCATGGATTTGAATGAAATTTGGTAAGTCGATAGTTGACATATAGGCTATTTTTATCCCGGAATTCCCACGGGGTCGGGATTTACGTGGGAAAACCCTCCGTAAAAAGTTTTATAATAAAATTATTACAAAAAAAGGGATACTTTACCTATTGTCACCTTCGTATTACATAAAGACTTCGTGTAGTTTGCATTGTCCTTGTACTGGGCCATCGGTAACTTGGACATCTTTTGAAAGTCGAGATTGTTTCTGTAATAATAAAATTTAAACTCCCACAACCCTGCCATAGTAGCGTCGACAATTCGAGACTGTAAAGAAAAATAACCCATAAATCATATAAACAAAGATTATTATTACATTTTTTTTTATTTATTGATGATAGGCTCACGTTTGACCTCTATTTCACCTGATGGTAAGCAATGATGGGAGACCACTAAGTTATAGGTATCAGGAAATACAGACTCCGGCAGGGAATTCCACTCCTTAGCTGGAAGCACCATGAATGTATTCCGAAAACGTTTTATGTGTATGGGTGGGATATACTTTTTATTGAACCATAACAAATTAATTACAGTAAGTTTCAGTAATGGGAAGTGCTCACGGCTAAATTATAACAGGACACAAATCGATCTTCAAGGGTAAGCAACACTAGCCAAGGTTGGACCATGGATGGGTGGATGCCATCTTAACAAATTGAGAAACCTCCGAGCCTTGAAAACACGTTAAGTCGTTATTCCCGGCTGACATACTCGTATACAACGTGTAACAGAATAAACGCAATTCCTGAAAGTAGTTGGTTAAGAATCGGCTTCTGAATCGATTTCCGTCATAAAAAATCGGTGTTAAATCTTTCATTTAACTTAAAATGGAAACACAGTACAGTCCTTAACTCAAGGAAATGCGGTCGAGTGCGTGTCAGCCGCTAAAATTGCATGAGTGTATGCGTCTGCGTAAAGATATTGTATGACGCACATACGTTTTGCGTTTAGTAAGGATAACCTATTTTATAGAAAATGTCTAGGTTTGGTTTAAATTTATTTAGTTACGGATGTTGTTTTAGACTTATAATGTAATATTTTAATTGGGGTGTCTGAGGTATTGCGCTTAATCTGTTAAACTTTGTATACATCTTTGACAGGCGTGACGGGTAATCAGAAGCCATAAAGTCTGACAACTGTCTTGTCTAGGGGTATTGCGTAAACCAGGTACTGGGTTGCTCAGATATTAAGTCGCTCCATGTAAAACACTAGCGCTCAGCTGTGTCCGGTTAGATTGGCAGCCCAACAATATTTCCCAACTACATATCGACACGCCCTATGAACAATGTCGGATCTCAAAATATGCAACTTTCCAGCAGAGCAGTTTAAAGTTTAAAAGCATGATAAAAATGTTATTTTATGGATAACGATTTTGAATTTTGGAATGAGTGTCATATATCCAATACCCATATATATAATCGTAATCCATAAAATAACATTTTTATCATGCTTTTAAACTTTAAAATGCTCTGCTGGAAATTGCATATTTTCAGATCCGACATTGTTCATAGGGCGTGTCGATATGTAGTTGGGAAATAACTAAGCAAGCGATGATGATTTTATATTTATTATTTATTTATTATATACTTTATTGTACACCTCACAATATTTAATTTAAACTAGAGTATAATGGGCGGTCTCATCGCACAGGGCGATCTCTTACAGACAACTTTTGGATGGACAAAAATTAAAGGAGATAGATTAAGGGCTATATAGTATTTCTATGAACTTTTTAGTCAAATAAAACAGACACCGGCAGGTAATTCCACTCCTTTGCTGTACGCACAATGAAATTATTCCTAAAACATTTTGTGTGTATGGGTGGGATGTCCACAATGTAACGATGGCGTTTGTTTTGTTGTTTGTCCAATGATGGAAAGGGCTTGGTGGAATTAGACTGAGCAATTCCATCGCATACTCCCTGAAATGTAACCGATAGAAAACTGCTAGGGTTGCAACACGTCGCCGATGTTCAAAGCTCTGGACCTTTGCTGTTGAAATGTGGCTGTTGTAAAGTTACTCACGTATAAGATATCAGGATAAGTGCCGTTTTGATGTGGTTTAATAGTCTTTAATTCATCATACAACTGTCTAACTCCAGTCTGTGTACTTAGATGCCACCTGAAACACAATTTAACTTACAGTTAAAGGTTTTAAGTGATAACATACAAATAAGTGTAGATAGCCTATTGGCTAAGGTGTCGGCATTGTGATCGAGAGGTCAAGGGTTCGAACCCCACTCATTACACTGTTGCCGTGAACGTACTCCACACACAGGCATATTTAGCCTAGTTGGAGAAGTTAACAAAATTTTTTGTAATGTGAGTTGTATCCACATTGCTTGTTCTCTTTAAACACTCATACTGGAAAAACCTAGCTATAACTTTAAATTTATTAATGAGAACTTTACTTGTAAGTAATTTTTTTCCTATGTTTAACAAACAAATGATCATTATTATGTTGTAATTTTCTTCGTTTTGAGAGTCTGCTCTCAAAACTTGACTTATTGTCCGAAGTCCCCTGGATGGCGTCTACAGTGCTTCACCATCACGTTCTTTATTGGGCTACGCGCTTCACCTCGGGCCACGTTAACCCGATTTTCTTCATCTCCGCTGCTACCGAACGCTTCCAAGTATGCTTTGGACGGCCACATTACCGCTTCCCCTGTAGGGTCCAGTCTAGACCTTGTCCAGAGATGTGACTGGGATCCCTTCGGAGAGTGTGGCCAATCCAAGATCACTTCCGGCGAGGGATCAGCTGTCTGTTCGGTAACTCATGTCAGACATCTAGTATGTTCGTTGGCTATCTTATCTGGGCAGAAGATACCGAGAATCTATTGGAGACAGCGGTTGACGAATACTTAGATCCAACTTGTGATGTCCTTGGTAACCCTTCATGTTTTGGTACAGAAGTTTATATTGCAAGGAAGACTGTTTATTAAAGCATTTTTTTATTGTTTAATTTAGTTCACGTTTCGACCTGTAGTTAGGCTAAATTTGCATTTTAGAAAGATAGATAGAAATACTATGTTGTACACCAATAATTGAATCACACTTAAATAACAATATTGCAAAAAAAATGGTTACAATGGCGGTCTTATCGCTGAGAGCGATATCTTCCAGACAACCTGTGGAAGGACTTTACGAGCTTTAATTAAAATTGTGAGGGCTATATTTGTGTACTACTAGTACAAATACTCATCAAAACGGAAAAACTAACAAAATATATTTATATATATATAAATACAATACATAAGTACATATAAATGTGTTCTCTAAAATCGTTTGAAAAAAAAAGCAAAGGAATAATCATAAGTTTGAAAGAAAATGATTGGCAACCGAGCTTTTAAAAATAGCGAGTGACTTAGCTTGTCTTACTGACACCGGCAATGCATTCCACAATCGAATAGCCTGCACCGTATACGAATGGTCGTAAAAAAAATGTGGAATGTGTAGGCATCAAAAGTCTCAAATTCTCTGATGATCTCAAATCTCTAACATGTGTGTCATGAAGGAACTTAAAACGTTTTTTGAGATAAAAGGGACTCGTTGGATTGAAAAGACTACTGTAGAGTAATGATGTGATGATGAAAATATGTGCATTCCGGCGAAAGCGGAGAGGCAGCCACTTGAGTTTTCGTCGTTTTCATCAGCTAGAAGATTTAGTTGCTGATTTTTTTATTTTCAAACATATCTATTATAATAAATGCGCTAAGAACTGCCTCATTGGTCGAGTGGTCGCCAGCGAGACTGTTGAGCCAAGGTCTCGGGTTCGATTCCTGGGTCGGGCAAAAAGTGTTATTGGGTTTTTCTGTAAGGAATTTTTCTGTAGTAGCCCGGAGTTTTGAAGATGCGGTTTGATACCCCCGTGCCGGCTGTCATTTAGACATCTTTGACAGTCATGACGGGTAGTCAGAAACCAGAAAATCTGAGGTAATCCTCGAAGCGCTACCATTTTGAAGCGCGCTACTAAAAGGGGCGATCCGAAGAATAAAAAAGGAGCGCTTCATTAGGTGCGCTTCAAAATGGTAGCGCTTCGAGGAATACCTCGAAAATCTGATACTGGTCTTACCAAGGGGTATCGTGTTACCCAGCTACTGGGTTGTGAAGGTCAGATAGGCAGTCGCTCTATGTAAAGCACTAATACTGAGCTGCATTCTGTTAGACTGGAAGCCGATCATAATATAGCTGGGAAAAGACTAAGCAGATGATGATGATGAAGTCACGCTAAGAAGAAGAATATATAATAATATAATATTCCACAACTTTCACACAACGCCATCTAGTCCCAAACTAAGCAGAGCTTGTGCTATGAGTACTAGACAACTGATAAACATACATATACAGGGTTAATTGTAAAACACCAAAAACCTCTCAGGACTATGTTACTAACATCATAATCAACAACTTTTGTTCTATGAGTTTTAAAAATTCGTCATATTTTAGTTCACCAGATTTTCATATAAAAATAAAAATATTTAAATTGAACGCCCTAAGCGCATGTAGCGTCTATGCAAAGCAAAAGAAAGCGATAGTATAAATTGCTTTCTTTTGCTTCGCATAGAGTTCGTAACATTTAGGGCGTTCAATTTAAATATTTTTATTTTTGTTTGAAAATCTAGTGTACTAAAATATGACGAATTCTTAAAAGTCATAGAACAAAAGTTGTTGATTATGATGTTAGTAACGTAGTCCTGAGAGGTATTCAGTGTTTTACATTTAACCCTGCATATTTCTAAATACATGCATATTATAGATAAATTACACCCAGACAAAGAACAAATGATCGTGCTCATCACACAAACATTTGTCCTGGGTGGGAATCGAACCCACGACCTTGAGCATGGCAGTCAGGGCCACTGGCCACTAGACCAACAGGCCTGAAACTGGAACTTACCAGCCGTGGTTGATATGCATGCTTGGTTTAACAACCAGAGTCACATTCTGTCCTTCTGTGAACGTATAGCTGGAATCGGTTGTGCAATTATCAACAGCTTTTAATGTTATAGTCAGATTCGCGTTATCTGTAAAAGAAAAAAACAATGAAATACATTAAATATTAAAGTCAGTTAAACGCTCGTTTTAAGCTCACTGGACTCACAAAGATTTGGAAAGATCGCACAGTAACCGGAGGAACGGAAAGTGGAGCTCGTGTCTATACAAGATGTTTTTTTAGGGTTCCGTACCCAAAGGGTAAAAACGGGACTCTATTACTAAGGCTCCGCTATCTGTCTGTCTGTCACCAGGCTGTATCTCATGAACCGTGATAGCTAGACAGTTGAAATTTTCACAAATTATGTATTTCTGTTGCCGCTATAACAACAGCAACTAAAAATTTAATTAAATAAATATTTAAGGGGGGCTCCCATACAACAAACGTAATTTATTTGCCGTTTTATACAACGTGTAATTTAAAGGGTATATACATATCAAGTGCATGGCTTCTTTGGATGATAACAAACGATATGGCCAGGGTGTTATAATCCTAAGTCTACATGTGTGGAACTTATTACAAACTTCAATACATTGATACCAGAGACCGAATTTTTCAAATTAAGAAGAACGAAGAGAATTTTCGTGTTATTGGCAAGTGACGTGGAAAGTTATTGACCCTCGTAGTGCTGTAACACGTTTGTTGTGATTGGTATTCAAGAAATATATGAAACCGATACTTTGGTATCAATTCTTTGAGTCACTTATTTTGTGCTGAAACTGTCCATATCAGATGTTGTCTTCAGCCCTTTCGGATATCTATCTATCTAACGGAAACCCCATATCTATGGGGTTTCCGGTACACGTTGTATAGATAATGATACGTAACCCTGCGGTCGGTTTTTTTATATTCTCTAGGGTATGAATGGGACCATGTCAAAGGATCAACTGGCATAATAGTTATTTTTCAATTATCATGTTTTTGTGTTTTTTTTCCAACAGCTGCTCTTGCCGTATACTTGATATTTCGGTGCAAATACACCACGATGTACCTATGGTCAGAATATTTCGATAAAAGGTCCTTGACGAAGGGTATTTGGTACAGGACTATTCAGCCCTCTCTTTGTCGTTCATTGTGGTTCGATGTGGGTGGGATACACAGACTGGTGACGGCTTTGAGGCTCCGATCTGGTCATATTCCGCTCAATAGTTTTGCTTACATGATGCGCAAAGTAGAATCACCTAATTGTACAGTGTGTGGAATTTTGGAGGACGCGCACCACATTTTAACGGAGTGTTGTCGGCTTGAGCGTCAAAGGCGATCTATGTTTAATAATAGGTACTGCAATGTAGGTTTCTTTAATAGTATTTTGGCTTCACCATTGTCTGATGAAGCCAAAATGCTGGTTAGGATGGTGATGGTAGGTTTAAAGTTAAGGTCAGAGTAGTGTTTTCTTGTTTCTTAGTTTTTGTAAGTTTATTTAAGTTAAATATTAAGTGAAATTTTTGTTTTCAATAATGGGGGTGAAATATTCATTTATGAAAAAACCCCCTAAAAAAATAAAGAATTAAAAAAAAAAAAACCTATATGTATATAGCTATACTAATATTATAAAACGGAGAAGTTTGTTTGTTACAACGCGCTAATCTCTGAAAGTACTGTGTGAATTTGGATGAAATTTGGTATGGAAGTAGCTTGAAGCTACTCCGACTGCAAAATAAGAGGGTTATGTACGGGAGTGTTGTCCCGCGCGACTGTTGTTATATTCATATAAGTATTTATTTTCTTATTTATGTAGATTTCTAAAACATTTTTATGTTTTCTATTATCGCGTCACACACGTACGTATCCCACGTGATCTCTTCACCACTCATGGTTGACTGGTAGAGAATGCCTACGGCATTAAGTCCACCTTTGTACCTATGTGCATGAAGTGTAAATAAGTAAATATTCTTTGCCTTAGATGTAGACCGGGGCGTACGGGGCAAGCACAAAGATGTTAGGCTCCACGCGCTGTGCCGCAAGGGTTCGAAATAAAATGAAATATTTATTTTGTAAATTGGTTATAAATAACACTTTTACACGTTATTTTTTGTGTTTTAAGCTTTTAATATGAGGCCAAAGTTTCCTAACTGACTACTCTAAAAAGAAACACCGAAATGAACTCAGAGGTCAACGTCTCTTTTAAAGTCCACACAATTCGTATTGGTCAAATCATATGAAAAGCATGAAGGTTCATATCTGTTGTGTCTTTTGATGTAAGGAGCACGCAGATTTGAGTAGACCCGTCTAGACAGTGTAAGTTCTTGTGGGCTAGTTATTATAATAATACCTAGATGAATCATCTGGATTGCGGGATTGTTCTAACGAGATACCGTGGCCTTAGAACGCAAGGGCAGCTGACGGAACAGGGTGGGTTTTTAGTCAGTAGAAGTCTGACACTCTCTCCCGCATACCCAGAGCGGGACAAGTTTTGCGATGATTGTCCCATCCGGAAAAAAGATGAATCATCTAATTCGTACAAAGACAAACGAATCATACAAAAACATATGTTTGTATGAATCACAAAATACATTATTAAAGTTACATTTATTATTACAAATTACAATTATTATTAGAGTAGTTTCGGGTATTATCGCCTACTCGGCCAATATGGCCTACTCAGCCAATATGGCCTTACTTATTTCTTCCGATACTAACCAATACCAGCGGTGTACGTATCCGGCATATTGTCGCACCACTTCCCTTGCATCGTGAGGAAACGGGCTTGTCCTATGACCAAAAATTCGAAGCAGTGTCACAAATCTACACTAACCCGCACTGGGCACGCGTGGTGGATTAAGGGTCACAGCACACGTATCAACTCAGGAGCAGATCGTCACCGTCTCGCCTTTCCCCTTGGCGTCAAACAGGCGTCCACGTAACGTAACCACGTAACGTAAGCGGATCAGAAGCTCCGGCACGTCGACTCGGCTACAGCTGGGCGACGCCGCGATTACGGTTCGCCGACCGCTGGTTGACGGCTTGGCGGCACGACTGGAACTACTGGAAGCTGCCTTGTGAATGACAGCCAATGAAAGCACGTTCGGCAACGCATACCGCGGGAGGGGCGTAGACGAAGAGACGTAAGCTAGGGTACGGAAAGCCGTAAGCTAGAGTACGGAGAACCGTAAGCGCACCGCACCGCGGTTCGTGAGCTTGTCCCGAGGCGAGGCGATTACGTTACGATTCCGATTAGTGTGCATTGCAATAGGGAGTTTCATACAAATAACACTGAACGGCTCGAGTTGATACGGTGACGATCCCTTTCCGAGTTGATACGTGTGCTACGTTACGACCTTAAGGACCATTTCCTGCCTGTGTTCCAGCAGTTGGAACGTTTTAGGCTGAATGAAAAGGTGTGTGAAGCATTATTTCTGTAATATGGGAGTGTTTACGAACATAAAAAATCACTGGCAACCGAGCGGGGCTTTGCTTCCGTGGAAAGTCCACATCATGTTAAAAACATAACATTCCTTCTTTTGTAGTTGGGTAAAAAGCAAGCAAGCTACCTACGTACCAATTTCATTCCAATCCACCCAGTATTTTGGAAGAATAGCGCGTTAAAATAAAAAAAAATCTAATATATTAGTAGTTAGTTATATATTAGATATACACAAGAAAATAGCAGACCTGGAACTGCTCCCAATCGTTGCTAGGGAGTTTTTTTTGCGCTATTTTTACATTTCAGGTAAAACACTTGGAAGGGCGGTGTTTTGGGTGACTGTATTTTATTTAATTAATGGTTTGAATGAAAAAACCATCCATGGTTTGGACTTTCAGGTTTGTTTGAATTTAATGAGTGTTTTTGTAATTTAATGAGTATTGACTTTTGATTTTAATGAGTGTTAGGCATATCTAAGAGCGCGAATCCGCCACGCGGGCCCAGTGCGACTTTATTTTTCAGTCATCTTACTTCATACTAATATTGTAAATGCGAAAGTTTGTGAGGATTGATTTATAAATGTATGGATGTTTGTTATTTGTTACAGAAAAATTACTGAACCGATCTAATTGAAATTTGGAAAGTAGGTAGGTGACATCCTAGAATAACATAATATAGGCTACTTTTTATTCAGAAATTTCCACGGGATCGGGATTTACGCGAGAAAACTTTCCCACGAGAACGAGCAGAAGCTAGTACATAATATATTTTTTTGTGATATGTACGAGAGATTCTACTCCACAAAAATATGTATTCCCCGTAGCTTTTTTTTTCCGAGTTGGAAATCCTCTTGGATGTCCTTCGCCCTGGGGTGGACGAAGGGGTCTGTCAAACTTACTGACTAAAACCACCCCGTGTTCCCTCGTACACATGCGCCGGGGGCTGCGAGAATACTTATGTATTCTTCATCGCGGCCCCGGCTAGTGCTAGCCCGCCTCTGCGGGCCCCATGTTTATAAGTGGGGAGAGTGAGGTGTTTGGCTCCCTCTGTGACTTCTGAGAAGGGCGCGTGTGGAACAAAACGTGCCGCCACCTTGGGTTGTGTTATAGGGGACGGTGGGCATCCCTAAGTCCGCCGTCCCTGGAACCAATTAGGGGGGCAGCCAGAGGGCATTGTCTACCCTCTGTCGACGCCCGGTGCGTATTCTATGGGCCGGAAGAGCACTCGAGATCTCCCTCTCCCTTTCCGCAGCCTCTTTCTGCGACATGACAACTTCGCAGAAGGAAATCACCGCGTCCCATGACGCTGCGCCGCCGGCCATGGAACGAATCACAGCCGACAGCGACAGGTCGTTCCCCACTTCTGAAACGAGGGCACAGCGCGGCTCGTCCCAGATGCTCCCGAAACTAGCTTAATAACTGCGCAAACCAAGTCTTCAAAGTTGAACATTATACTCTGTGTTTGCGCACAGAATCAGTGTAGTTACCCTCGAGGGTACTAGACAATTAATTAAACTGTCTATTTTCTCCTATCTATAGAAGAATCGGTTCCCCAATTCCTCCATGCCTCTAAAGTATATTCAGCCGTTGATCCCAGCTGTATTTCACAGACTATACTCGTCGCCTAGTTCGTAAGTTGAATACAAGCCCAGGCCAGTTTAAGCGGCCGTCAACCGGCCACTCAACACAAGAAAAACCGGAGAAAATAAAAAAAAGACAGAGTCTGACAGGTCCATTTAACCACCATAGGGCGGGTGAAATCTCGGACGGCGAGCAGGGGTAGCTCACCGTTCGGTAAGGACCAGGCCCGGGTCGGTGGCGGCGCATTGTGTTCCACGCGCACCTCAAAGAGCTGTCAGCACCAGTAACGGGGCCCCATAAGCACCCAGTGCCGGCGTTACGGAAATGTTCTAACGAGATACCGCGGCCCCGGAATTGGAAATTTTAAATATAAAATTGGAAAACGGCAGCTGAATAGCTGCCGTTAAATTCCGGGGCCGCGGTATCTCTTCTACTGACTAAAAACCCACCCTGTTCGAAGGAACAGGGTGGGTTTTTAGTCAGTAGAAGTCTGACACGCATCAGTCATTCGATGATTTTCACACCCAGAAAAAGAAGGGCAGGGGCAATCTATCACGAATATAACAAAGGCTACACAGATTCCATGACCGGTTAGGATAATAAATTAATGAATATATTAATTACTAGCTTCCGCCCGCGACTTCGTCCGCGTGGAAAAAAATCCCCCGATTTTGAAGCATTCTTCATTAGTGCTCCGCTCCTATTAGTCTTAGCGTGATAATATATAGCCTATAGCCTTCCTCGATAAATGGGCTATCTAACACTGAAAGAATTTTTCAAATCAGAACCGTAGTTCCTGAGATTTGCGCGTTCAAGCAAACAAACAAACTCTTCAGCTTTATAATATTAGTATAGATTTTAACAACATTGGTCCATATAAAACTTATCAACTAAGCGTTAGATTTATTAATTAGACTTCTTCGTTGGTCTAGTGGTCACAAGCGCGAAATCTGAGCACTCTTGTTTTGGGTTCGATTCCAGGGTCGAGCAACAATGCTATTGAGTTTTTACATTAAGGGCCTATACTACCTCAAATGGCTTAGCATGATCCTCCGTTATGTCGAAAATACTGCAGCAATAATTTTGAAATAAATATATGGTAAAGTTGAGGATTAATGTTAGGTACTATATTTGACGAAAACACGATTCCATAAAATTTTCTTGATAGGAAAAATTTCCAAAGTTACCTCCAAATCGAACAATAAACCGCTGGTATTCAAAAAAAAATTCAAATTAGATAATGAAACTTTGCATATTAATTAAACTAACTATAAAGCAGGTCTTGTGTTATTTACTTTTTTTAAATTACCATTATTTTCACCGTAAAAAGGAATAAACTAAATTATCGGTGTGTTGGAGTCTTTTCCTTGCCACCCTGTCTCGCTTGCTCGCGTGACCGCGGCCAGTAGTGTGCGAGCGAGATAAAGAGTGAGAAGCGCTGAGGTAGTATAGGCCCTTAAGCCGCTGGTCCTGCGCTTAATGTCTCTCTGGTCGTGTCGGACTACTGTCTCACCGGACTATGAAAGTAAAGCAACAGCGAGTGTAGGTACCTGTACCTGCTCACATACTTGTGTACTATGACATGAACCTCCTGCGGAGGTGGCTAATTTCCACTGAAATTGGCCGTCGTGGCCGAAATCGATCAGTCAACTACAAATATTATTATATAACTAGTACTCACGCGGGGCTTCGCTCCCGTGGTTTATATCACGGTAAAAAATAACTCTCCTTTTTTGCAGTCGGGTAAAAAGTAGCCTATAACCTTCCTCAAGCTTCAAGCTACTTCCATACCAAATTTCATCCAAATCCACCCAGTACTTTCGAAGATTAGCGCGTTCAAGCAAACAAACAAACAAACAAACAAACTTTTCCGCTTTATAATATTAGTATAGATTATACAAAGTGTAACGGAAACCCCATATCTATCCAATATACAGTTTAAACTCAAAAAATATACCAAATTATCCGTTTTATTATGTTTCGTGAATACCAATCATAACAAACGTGTCACAGCACTACGAGGGTCAATAATTTTTCACGTCACTTGCCAATAACACGAAAATTCTCTTCGTTCTTCTTAATTTGAAGAATTCGTTCTCTGGTATCAATGTATTAGAGTTTGTAATAAGTTCCACACATGTCAAATTTTAAAAAAAGTCAAAATATCCTACGATAAGGGCCAAGTTGAGGCGGCTAAAAATAACCCCAAAAAATTATGGAATGTTATAAATAGCTTTCGCAACACAAAGAGAGACAGTAACGACGCTAAAGAATTACTAAGCATCTGTTCTTCTCCTCAATTAACAGTGAGTGAAATGAATAACTATTTTATAAGTGTAGGCAAGTCACTGGCTGAAAAAGTTATTCAGGTGCACAATGTCTCAAACATGGATTCCCGTTCTATCGATACTATGGACAAATCTCCAAGACACTCTTTCTTTTTGGAGGATACGTCTGAAGAAGAGGTTGAATGCCTCATAAACGGACTTAGAACTGAGTGTACGGTGGGTTGGGACAACATTTCTAATAAGCTTCTAAGGCAATTCAAAAACTTCCTTGTCCCCCTCTTACGGTAATTTTTAACACATGTCTCGAAACTGGTACATTCCCTCAGGCTTTTAAGAGATCGGTTGTGCGACCAATATATAAAGGCGGAGACAGAGGTCGTTTCAGCAATTACAGGCCTATTTCGATTTTGCCCTCACTGTCTAAAATTTTGGAAAAAATTATTAACATCCGGTTAGTTAAATATCTCGAGAAAAATAAATATCTTTCGGACAATCAATTTGGCTTCCGTGCGGGCAAATCAACGGATGAGGCTGTTCATAAGCTGACAACCTACATCAGTTCGAAACTAGACAAGGGTCAGAAGTGTCTTGCGGTCTTTCTAGACCTAGCAAAGGCTTTTGATACGATCTCTGTCTCTGTCCTACTACAAAAGCTGGAACACCTTGGCATAAGAGGCTCACAGCTTGAACTCTTTGAGAGCTACTTGTCTGGACGCTGTCAGTGTGTACAAGTGGGTGGCTACTACAGCGGTGACCTTCCTATATCCTACGGTGTGCCACAAGGCAGCATACTGGGACCTACCTTGTTTCTTGTTTATATTAACAACCTCACAAATTTGAATATACCCAAAGGCGAAATAATCTCCTATGCAGATGATACTGCTCTCCTCTTCTCTGCTGAAAATTGGGTAGAGGTCTTTGATGCTGCCCAATTTGGTTTCGAAATGGTTCACAAGTGGTTACACAAAAATATTTTGACAATGAATTTTGACAAAACCAAATATATAACTTTCTCGATCCGCAACAAAACTGAAATCGATGACAGACTGCATATTACTCCGCATCAATGTGTCTCTAGATCAAGCTGTTGTTGCAAACCATTAGAACGCGTTAGTAATATAAAATACCTGGGCATCACAGTGGACAGTCAACTTAGCTTTAGGGAACATATCAAGTTGCTATCCTCTAGAGTACGAAAACTTATTTATGTCTTTAAAAATATCAGATACATTGTGGATGCAACACTTTTAAAACAAATTTACTTAGCATTGTGTCAATCCATAATCACTTATTGCATATTGTCGTGGGGTGGGATTCCAAAAACCTCCATAAAAAGATTAGAAATCGCTCAACGTGCCATACTGAAAGTTAGCAACTTTAAACCAATTCTCTTTCCAACAAGAACACTCTACCAGGATTGTCAGGTATCTACAGTAAGACAGCTATTTATAGAAAGAGTACTTCTCAAACAACATTGTGAACTTACATATGACCCAAGCATAACCAGCAAACGCAGGAAACACGAGGTCTGCACTCGGTCTTTTGAGCCTAAAACGTCGTTTATTAGAAGATTCTTTATTTACATTGCTCCTTACTTATATAATAAAATAAATAAAGAGTTAAACATATACCCCCTTAACAAAAAATTGTGTAAGGAGAAAATACATAATTATCTTCTTAATCTTTCTTATGATGAAACTGAGGCTTTACTTAAAATTCAAAACTAGTGTTTGCTTACCTAAATAATAAAGTGGTCGGTATTTCTGGGTATCATGCATACATGCTCGCAAAATCGTTCACACAGCATTCAAGGACACGCACACACAACACATGCACACGTCACGCACACATACACATACACACACTCATACACACAACCACACACATAATACTCTCACACAAAATGTACACACAGACGCACAGATATTGCATTCAATTTATTTTTATTTTTATAATATTAGTATTGTTAACTAATTAACTAATGTTTCAATCACTTGGGCTATTTTATAATTACCGTTTTTACTAGGGGTGTGGCGCTGTATGCCGAGATACAGGACATGTCATAGTTCGGCTACAGATGCTCATTTGCTGTGTACTAAATACTAGCCTTTAAGTTTTTGTATTACATGCTGATGTATTTTTATGGTGAAATAAAGTTATAAAGTTATAGTTAAAGTCATGTAGACTTAGGATTAAAAGTAAAAGTTCGGTCTTTGGTATCAATGTATTGAACATTCTAAAAGTTCCACTCATGTAGACACATGGTTACAAAACCCTTGCCATATCGTTAGTTATTATCCAAGGAAGCCGTGCACTTGATATTTAACTATTTATGTACCCTTTGAATTACACGTTGTATATTAATTAATTAACTAAGAACAAATACATCCCTGCCGCACGAGCAACCGAACAGCATGTTGGGGGAGTCCTCTATTACCTCCGCGAACATACGAAGTTATACAAGGTACATTATATTCCCGTGTCTAATCTACTTATAAATATTACGGACATTATAAATTGTGACGTCAATGTCAATAAATAGGAAAATCATCGAATTGTGGTCATAATTATTGCTTTAATGTTTCAATCGTCATGTCTATGTTATGAGTTCGGTCTTTTCCCTAACGATATGGTATTATTTGATATTATTTGTAGTTAGATACCTTTTTTACAGGTGGGAAATTCATCGAATGACTTCACCCGCTCTGGGTGGAGCGGAAGGGAGTGTCAGACTTCTACTGACTAAAAACCCACCCTGTATTGCCTTTACGTTACAAGGCCGCAGTATTTCGTTAGAACATGGAACATTTTCGCAGCCCCGACAGACAATAGCTCTGTCGGGCCCTGTCCAAGCTGCTGACTGCTCTTTGAGGCGCGCGTGGAACACGACGCGCTGTCGACTCGGGCCTGGTCCTAACTGAACGGTGAGCTACCCCTGCTCGCCGCCCGCAAGCCCGTGCCTATGGTGGACGGAGATAGGCTCGCGATACCAGGCGCCCAGGACGTCTACCACGGCGGCTGAGGCTTGAGAAAGAGAATGGTTTCTCCCTCACAAGCTCAACCTCCTCCTATATATATTTTACGCTAGCTTAGCGCTCACACATAGTGTTATTTCCATCATCATCGCTGCTTTCAAAACGATGAAGAAATACTTCGTGTATAAACCGGCATGTCCCAGGACCGAAGACATGCGATATCTACCAACCCTCACTGGGCCCACGTGTGGGATTATGGCCGATTCTCTCTCATAGACAGGTGGCATGTGACCCAGTAGTGGCAACATTATAGGCTGATTATGTTATGATATTATAAATTACGTATAAATTATGGCTTTTACCTTGGACAGCGGTTAAGCATTGCCATACAGCGTGGCAATGCCGCCAGTCTTTTGGGCACATTACCAGTGGACAGCGATGCGTACGAATTTCTGGACGCCATATTTTAGTTTATTTTTAGATGTATATGATTATGTAGTTTAGGGTTTTTATTTAAGTGTATATTCCATTATTGTTTAAAATACGTATAAATTATTACTTAAAAATAGAATTTAAAATTTTAATTTTATTATTTTTTTATTTTAATTTTAACATTTATAAATAAGTTATGACCTAGGCTGATTATGTTATGCTATTATAAATTACGTGTTCTTAAACAGAATTTAAATTTTTAACTTCAAAAAGATTTTCTTAAATATACTTCGAATAAAATTATTTCATTTTAATTTACAAAAACATTTATAAATAAGTTATGGCCAAATCGTATCTCGTGTTTTACACATGTAAATGCTGTCTACATTATTTTTCTGCATTGAAATAATTACATTAAATCAAAAGATAATTCAGTTTTATCTTTTACTTAGTTTCCTTTCGATTTGTTAAACCAATAAAAACATATATTTCTAACTTTGTCTGGCTTTATTTATAAATTCTGATTGATAGCTTCTATATTCATCTAAAGAGAATTTGGCTTTAGAATTGAAAAATTAGCAAGGTGCGAGTCAGACTCGCTCATTAAGGGTTCCTTAGTAACTACGCCAAATAACTTTATTTTTCAATAAATCAAACAATCATTTATTTTTGTGAACATAAATTGAACATAAATTGTAAATGAATATATGACATTAGTAACTAACTATCTATGTTCTGCCGTAAAAGCATACAAAATATTAAAGTTACATTAATTTAAATTAAATTACATCATAATAAACTAAATCAAATCACATCACATTATATTAAATTGAATTACATCATATAAAATAAAATTAGATTACAATACATAAAGATATTATCAAAAAAAAAAATATTATAATCAAAATAATGTTAGCCATGTCAATATTAAAATTAGGTGTTTACATGAGGTATCAGGAAATAATAAACTGTCGGTCATAAAATTCATTGATACTTGTCATTTAAAAAGTGTTCAATGGAGTATGTCTTCTCTACTAGAAGTAAAAGTAATTTATGCTTAAAATGGCTGACATTTTCCTCGCTTCTGATACCCTTTGGCAATTTATTTCACAGTGTTTGTATGAAATACAAAGTTGTATTTGCAGTTTTAGAAAATGTCCTAGATATCTCAAAATCTGCGGACCCGATCTCGTTCAAACCAATTTTCGTTAAAAGTTTTCATTATGATTTACAGCATATATTTAGTTTCAATTTTTCACTCAATTATTATAAAAGGGGGAGGGGTCACTCATTTTACCACTTTGGAAGCGCATATCTTTTAAACGATTAACTTTAAGAAAAAGTAGTTTTAGAAACCTCAATGTAATTTTCATGAGAGACCTGTCTATACATGCACGTATAAGTTTAATGAGATTTTTTTTTAATTTCATTTCCATGTATGGGGGGCCCAACTTACTTTTTTATATTTCTTTACTTTTGTCCTACCAAGTTTCACATGTGTAATCTTAATAGTTCCGGAATAAAATGGCTGTGACATACGGACGGACGGACAGACACACAGACAGACATACATGGCAAAACTATAAGGATGCCTTTTTTTGATATTCGGCTACGGAACCCTAATAATCTATATTAAGTCTAGGTAAACTACTTTTAGGATTTTTTTATCGATTTTTTTATCTAAGTCTTATATAAATACCACCTTTTCCTACGTATCTAAATTAACCAAACACATAACTCGACTCAACTCAAAAATATTTTATTTCACATAGGCCTAGTTACTTGGGCAATTGGGCACTTTATAACTTCAGAAGCTAGTGCACAGTTTGAATTGGTCAATTCCTATGGAGAAGAACCGACAAGAAACTCCACGGTTATACAGAATTAATTCTTACAATGTTTCCAATAATATAGTTTTATGGACCAATTAACATAGTACTCAAAAGCGAATCTATAAGTCTACAATGTTCTTGCATTCACATAAAACATTAGCTTTATAAAATGAAAAGATTAGATTTCACTAAGAGGTAGGTTCAAAACGGAAAATCAACAAACTCACCTTCGGATTTTATAAACAAAAAGTTCCAACACAAAATCACTAAATAAAGAAAAGGCAACATTATGAATTAGTAACTCTTTTCTTTACAAAAAAGATATCCCAACTGCCCACCATAGTATGGTAGGACAAACTGTAAAATGGCCGCTGACTACGATGACAATAAATTCCTACTGAATTTCAGGACTAATTTAAATACGCCGCATTGGTATTGATTAAAACGCCACAAAAGTAAATACTGTATAATAGAATTTTTTGTATTTATTTTTTTATTTACACTTCATGCACATAGGCATACAGGCGGACTTAATGCCGTGGGCATTCTCTACCAGTCAACCATTAGTGGTGTGGGAGGTGCAAAGTGAAATTAGAGAGTCGTGAGATAAATGTGTTTTAATAGTAGTTATTAATTGTAAGATGTTTTTCTTATGGCATTTTTCCATAAAATAACTGTGATTTTTACTAAAAAAATTCTCAGGTTAGGTCAAGCTAAATTGGGGTTGCAGTTAGGGTTGCCACCCGTACTATATAATAAAGTATTGTACGTTATTTCAGGTAATTGTACTCTATACTTTATGAGAACAATAAAGTACATGAAAATACTTTATTTCGCTTGATTTGATTTCTTGGGGATTTTGAAAAGTTAGTCGTAATAAACAAAGCGTCTCTGAATTTTATAAAAAAAATAATTACTTACTTTAAATATATACTTACTTTAATTTAAATATATACTGTAAAGATGCTGTGCAATTGTTTAGTAGACATACTAAATTGATACAAACTGGAAAAAGTAATAAAAAATATGTTTTTAAACATAACTAGCTGCCCACCCCGGCTTCGCCCGGGTGCAATTTTTCTTTCGGTATCATACAGTTTTCTTTCCAAACCCTATTCAGACAATTATGAACACAAAAAACATAATTGCAGCTGTTCTGAACGAATGCGCTTACGTACATATAGATTCAGCAATTAAATTTTAGCATGTAACCTGCCCTGGCTTCGCATGCGTTCTTTACAGAAAATATAAAATAGCCTATGTTACTCCGAGATGTAGCTTTCAGTAAAATTGGTTGAGTAGTTTTTGAGTTAAATCGTAACAAACAAAAAATCAATCATCTTTCCTCGTTATTTTTTTTTTATTTTTTTTTATTGAAAATAGGTTCGCGTTTGACCACTATCTCACCTGATGGTAAGTGATGATGTGATCGAAGATGGAGCACGCTTACCTAAAAGTAACCTATTCACTCTGGACTTAAAGACTCCTAGGTTATAGCTATCGGGAAACACAGACTCCGGCAGGGAATTCCACTCCTTAGCCGTACGCACAATGAAGGTATTCCCAAAACGTTTTGTGCGTATGGGTGGGATGTCCACCATGTAACGATGGCGCTTCGCCGTTTGTCTCGTAGTTCGATGATGGAATGGGCTTGGCGGAATTAGATTGTGTAATTCCATCGCACACTCCCCGAAATGTAACCGATAGAAAACCGATAGACTTGCAACTCGCCGTCGGTGTTCAAGGCTCTGGAGCTTTGACTCGACCAGTGCATCGTTGCCAATGAGTCTCTTGGCCCGCTTCTCGATAGACTCAAGCGCGTCTAGTTGGTATTTCGCAGATCCATCCCAAAGATGAGAGCAGTATTCCATACACGACCGAACCTGGGCTTGATACAATTTGAGCAGCTGTTCCGGAGTGAAGTACCGTCTCACCTTGGCTAGGATTCCCAACTTTTTTGATGCTAACTGAGCCTTAGCCTCGATATACGGGCCAAAATTGAGTGTGGACGTTAAAGTCACCCCAAGAAGCTCAATATGATCGGTTATCGGCACGGTTACACCACGGAAAGTAGGAGCCGGTTCGAATTGGCTCCTTTTTGCGGAGAAGAGACACGCCTGGGTCTTAGCTGCATTAAACTTGACCAGGTTGGCATCGCCCCATTCGGAGACAGCCTTCAAGGTCAAGTTCAAGCGCCCAACCATGTCCTCATGTAGAGACTGGATCTGTGACCCACCAGCTCGCGCGCTGGACACATATCTCTCAGAAACTGTGCTGTCGTCTGCATACCCAAAGGTACCGGGCATTAGCAGATCGTTAATGTGCAGCAAAAATAAAGTTGCTGAGAGAACAGACCCCTGAGGGACCCCGGCATTAATTGCCAATTGGCCAGACGAGCAGCCATCAATGACTACTCGAATGGACCGATCCCTCAGGAAGTCTTCAATCCAAACGCAAAGTTGAGTGGGTAAACCGAAAGAAGGAAGCTTAGCAATAAGGCTATCATGCCAGACCCTGTCAAAAGCCTTGGAGATGTCAAGGGAAACAGCAAGTGCTTCCCCTTGCCTCTCCATGGCCTCACTCCAGATATGAATGGCATACGCTAGAAGATCCCCAGTTGACCGGTTTTTGCGAAAGCCGTATTGCCGATCACTGAGGATGTCGTTGGCTTCTAGGTATGCCAGGAGCTTACTATTAAGTACACGCTCCATACTCTTACAGAGTATGGACGTGACCGAAATAGGCCTGTAAATATAAAAACTAATATTATACATAATATTAGTTTAGATGATTAGGATTAATACCGTATTTGTGTAAATACTTTTTAACCGACTTCTAAAAAAGTAGGAGGTTCTCAATTCGGATGTTTATTTTTTTTTATTTATGTTTGTTCGGGCATAGCTCCGTCGCTTACCAACCGATTTGAGAAATTCCTTTTTTGTTGGAAACTTTTTGATGTTTCTGTTTTGTTACTTTCCAAATGGTTCCATGAAAATTCTATCGAAATTGGACAAGCTGTTTCTGAAAAATCACCAAAAGTCTAAAAAAATATTTACGATCTTTTCGTTTACTCTGTATTGCGTTTTTTGTTCGCGCATAACTCCTTCATTTACGAACCGATTTGGAAAAATCTTTTTAACAGACTTCAAAAAAGGAGGAGGTTCTCAGTTTGTCTTGAACTCTTTTGTTTTCTTTTTTTTATATATGTTACCTCATATCTCGAAGACAGCTGGACCGATTTGGAAAATGCTTTTTTAGTTTGATAGGGTATACTTTCTAGTTGGTCCCATTGTCATCACGTTAGGATTTGATGATGGAATCATGGAGAAATTGAGGGAACTCTTTAAATGTTATAGGCACACCTATAGCGTTTTGGGTATTTCTTATAGTAACTTGTGCAGTTGCTCTCGAAAAGTACCATTTGGGGAAGTGGAACTGATGATGAAAACCACAGATAGCCACCGAAACTACTTAATACTAAGTATTTCGTGGATTGCGATTCGATTACTTGAATATGGATGTTAAGCACTTTATGCTCATCACAATACATATGGTGAAGTAGCCATCAGCTTGATGGTGAAATAACAGGAGAACTCCTCAAAAATTAACGGCTCTGCAATGGGAAAAGCAATATTTTGTAAAAGGTATTTTGGCTTTTGTAACTAGATTAATTACAAATCGACCCACTAAAAAACGTAAAAAAAAAATCTTTTTTCCAAAAAATAAAACCGACTTCCATATCAAAACACTATAAAGCCAAAAACAAAAAAAAGTTATTATATTTCGGAAGGCGGTGGCAAAAAAAGAAAATAAAAAACCAATAACACCAACTACCGAAATTAAAATTATTTTTGGCTTTATAGTGTTTTGATATGGAAGTCGGTTTTATTTTTTGTAAAAATGTTATAATACATTACCGCTTTATAATTGCCAATTTTCTAAAGTATTAAAATGGACATAGGTAGGATGTTTATCTTTAACATTTAGACATACGCAATCGCAGACTTTGCTATAGGCATATACAACGTGTAATGGAAACCCCATATCTATCCAAAAGGACTGAAGACAACATCTGGTATGGAGTCTCTATGGAAAGTTCAGCTCAAAATAAGTGACTCACAGAAATGACCCCAAATCATCGGTTTCATATGTTTGTTCAATACCAGTAATAACAAACGTGTCACAGCACTATGAGGGTCATCACTTTCCACGTCATTTGCCAATAAAACGATAATTCTCTACGTTCTTCTTAATTTGAAAAATTCGGCCTCTGGTATCAATGTATTGAAATTTCAAATATGCTCCACACATGTGGACATAGGATTAGAAAACCCTTCCCATATCGTTTGTTATCATACAAAGAAGCCGTGCACTCGGTATGTAAATACCCTTTAAATTACACGTTGTATAAAATACACATTTCCAATTTCCACCACATATTGATATACTACATAAACTTTCGGACTCCCCCGGCACGGAAGCGAGGCGCCTGGTCAAATCACGGTGACACGAAATTAATTTCGTTGCGCATTATTTTGATTTTGCAATATTTCCTAAGGTATTCATTTAATTTGCTTGGTGTAAAGGGAAAAATTAATCTTCATGAAATGCTCAAGCCAACTAACGTATTTAATATGATAAGGATTAATACAGTATTTGTGTAAATAGCTTTCCAATTACCGCTTTATAATTGCCCATTTAAGACCTTTTTAAGATGCACAGTACTGTAGTACATTCTTTTGATCTATCTCGTACGGTTCAGCCAGCGTTTGCAATGTAAGCGCAAAAAAATTGTTTATTAAGACATCACTATAGAGAAAAATAAAATTATCAGTTTCTATTACATTATGTATGTATTAGGTATACATACAAACATTCCACTTGAATCACTCTATCTATTAAAAAACGTTAGCTTTAAAGATCTAAGCATACATAGGGACAGACAGCGGAAAGCGACTTTGAAAATAAATTGTACTTTATTTTGATGATATGTACTTTTTTTCTTACCTATTTTAACGAATGTACTTTAATTGCACAAACAAAAAGGTGGCAACCCTAGTTGCAGTGATATTCTAACGAGATACCACGGCTCTGAACTTAAGGGGTTATATACAGTTAGAATTTTCAAAACATCGATTTTTTTATATTTTATTTTCTTAATGTACATATATTTAAGAATACACACAGAAAATTTCATATCGTTTCAGTGAATATTTTCGAAGTTATACGCAAAATTGAAAAGGCGTTTCAGAGTGCTTGAAAGTACAAGGCCGGAGCGGCAGCGCTTACCTGGAACGCTGTCCCTTTTATGCACCTGCCTATTGTAAATGTTCCCTTCTAATGTATTTAGATGCGTAAAGCAAGAGTGTGTCATTGTTTTTTTTATACCTGAAAGGTAAATTTTTATTTTTCTCTCCCCAAACCGGAAAATATTTAAGAGTGGTAGTCAGTATAAGCAGCTAAGCCAAGCAGTAAACTTGTGAGTTCGTTCATATTTTTTTCTGTAATTTTTTCGTGAAAATGAAGTCTTGTAAACTGTGGAAATTGCTGCCTACATAGCGAATGAATGAATGACATCACTATTGTATTATATGAAGGCAATAGGAATTACACTTGGGCCCAATGCGCATTCATATGCCGAAAAAGAAGATGAGCAGCGCGTGAACATTTTCGATCTCAGAGTGCGTGAGAGCTCCCGAGATGGAAGAATGGCCCGCAGACAACATCAGCTCGAGTTATTAGAAGCTGCCGAAGCGGCGGAGGGTGTATTATATGGTCCTGGAATAGACGACTCCATGTAAGATAAAAAAAAATATCCTATGTAAAGTGCTTTTCAAACTTTAAACGCGTTTTTCTCAAAATGGTGTTTACAAAGTCGGTGACCAACATTACTCGAAAACGGCTAAACCGATTAGTCTCAAATTTTAACACGAGTTTCTTAAATATATTTTTTAGTAATTAATCGAAGATTTTTTCTCACCGATAAATATTTTTTTTTTTACAAACAATTTTATGGCCGAAATTTTGGTCAAAAATCAATTTTATTTTTTGAGAAACCGCCATTTTGTCAAAAAAAAAAAATATTTTGCTTATTCCTTCGATTAATTACTAGATTTAATTACTTATATTATTTAAATACTAGATTTAATATTATTTTACTTTAACGAAATCTGTTTGGTTTTTTAATTTCAGATGATCCAGTTCAGAGATATAGTGGTCACCGCAAAACGTCTTTTTTGAGAGGAGCTCCCGGAGATCAGCTGTAGCTCCTTTCCAAATAAATATTTTTACTAATAATAAGTCCCAAAATAGAGTTAAAGGATACCATAATATGTGTACAAATTATTAGATCAATAAATTTAAAAATTTTGTCAGAAAAAATTCTGGAAAATTCGCTTTTTTTCGGCCTTCTAACTGTATATAACCCCTTAAGGGCAATTGAAGGAATAGGATAGATTTTAAACAGTAATAATAAAATTTTCGTAATAGAAAATAAAACTAACAGTCTCTTCCGCTCCACCAGGAGTCATTTTCCCACCTGAAAAAAAAATTTCTAACCAAACTTTGCCTAAAGCTAGAATTTACTGTGGAAACTATGGCAAAAGTGCTGAAGCAGTGCAAATCGATGAGAAAAGAAATGAAAACCAAGAGTGTTTTGCTACGACGAGGCGCTCTTAGTTAAAACTCTTAGTAACCCCGATCATTGTAATAAGACCGCGATTGTAACCATAGTGAGCAATATTGTGAATCAAGCGTGAATTAAATTGTTGGTGTACAATTAAGAGTATTCTATCTATCTATCTATCATTATCTGGTTAGCCTTTTCCTAGCTATCAGACCTCCACAACCCAGTGGCTGTGTAATACAATAGACGTTGGCAAAACCACTGTCAAATTTGCTTGCTTCTGACTACCGGTAACTACCGGCAAAGAACACAAGCACACAACAGCCGGGACCATCTGTCAGCGTGCTTTTCGAGGCACGGACTGACTTCGGCATCTAAGATAGACCGGTGCACTTGTTATTAAGCCTCGACCTCTTGGTGGTACTCTTGGTGGGTGTAAAGTCTTAGCTTTTGTTTTTAGGTTTAACATAAGTTATGTTGCAATTTATAAACTCAGTACTGCTGCTCGGGTAGGGTCCCCTTAAAACAAAAAGTTTGTTAGTGTATTAACAAAGTCTAAATCTTGACATTTATATCCCAATTTTACCATTTGATTTCAATAATAAGAATGGCAAAAAGCATGAACGAACATTCTTGTTTATTATTTTGACAAGGTTTTTGTAACAATTATCTGCCGATATAACCTAGATACAATCTTACATAGTATTTTATTTGGTTTCTCAGTTAATGCACTCTCAATTGCACTTCACTTAGTATAGATTGGAAAACCAGTTAGGCTTGACAGCCGTCCGACTTCCTCTCTGAAAGTTTGTATGTTTTTTTTGTTCTTAACTAGCGACGTGGTCTCGTTCTACTTTTCTTATAGAATATAAATAAATTATACACTTAAATCCCTCTCATTAATTACTAATCTATTGGAGAAATCCGTATGAAAATATTTACAGTAGTATTTGAGTTTATCAAGAACAGACAGACAGACACGGCGCTGGGAGATTTTCATTTCATAATTCGCAAGCATGAACAAAAGAACTTGATACCTAACCTACTCTTTTAAAGTTTACCAAATCGTATCTTTTTAGTAACATTTTCTTTGTTTTTTAAAAGATATCTGGCAATATGGGCAGTACTCCCATTACTAGCAATCTTGTTAACCCCTCCAACTAAGCTAAATATGCTTGTATCTGGAGTGGGTTCACGGCAATACTGTAATCGGTGGGGTTCAAAACCGTGACCTATCGATCAATTAAACAATAAATTCTTGAAGAGAAACGTGAAGAAGATTATTTACTTTATTTATGCGCTTATTTTAATTTTAGGGCATTTCCCCACGGTACAGAATATTCTATTGAAATAATATTTCTGGCCACCCTACCATGAATGTTAAAACAGGAAAGTATCAAAGTATCTCTATTTATACAGGGAACAATAAATTATTTATTAATTGGCTTTTCCTCAAGTGCCACTGTGTCATCATATACATTTTATGTCAAGTCGTGTTTATTCGAATCAATTTTGATTGAGTCAAAATGAAGTCATTAAAATGAGTTCATACGTAACTCATTTTATTTACTCATCCATAAATTACTTTCATGATTTTTTTACCCACCACTGTCAGTCACAGCTGGACCTCGTTTCCTAAAAGAACTTGAATGTATTACCATTCTTACTAAGTTATTGTAATATTATGTACACACATCAAAAGTGTCTAGAGATCAACATATATTTTTGCAATAACTTTTCTCCTGATTGATATTAATTAAAATTTTCTTTAAGGATTCATCAAATAAAGTGTTTTCGTTTGTCACAGTAACGATAAACCAAGTAAACTTTGCATTAATAAAGAAATTTGCCATTATCCTAATAAAGGGATTTTTGACATTTGAACCACTAACATTAAAGTTCGAAAAAAAGACTGAAATAACAGTTTTCTTTAAAATTTTATTGGGTAACTTAAACAATTAATAATCCGTGTTTCTACCGCGAACACTAACAACACAAGAACATCGGTTTGGCATACTCAAAATGAGTTCATCCAAATCACGCTGTGGAATGGCCGCCCATGTTCGTTGCAACAACAAAAAAAGGTCTTCTTGCGACTGGATACCCTCCATATTCGGCAGAGCTCTTCTCTGTAGCATATCCCATGCATGCTCAATCGGGTTCAAGTCTGGCGACTGAGCAGGCCAGAGCAGGACATTGATGTTAGCTGCGGCGAGAGTCTGTCTTACAACTCTTGCGGTGTGCGGTCGTGCATTATCATGCATTAACTGAAATAAGGGACCGATTTGTACTTGTAGAGGAACGATGACGTCAGATACAATCGTCTCAGCGTAAATTTGAGCGTTGAGGTTGCCTCTGATCCAAATCAACTCAGTTCTTCCGCCGATCCAAATACCCGCCCATACCATGATGGTTCCACCACTATAAGGATGGACTTCCTGGCAGGATTTTAATCGCTGTTGGCGTCCAGGGGTTCTCCAGTGTCGTATACGTCTTGTATCCGGTCTCATACCAAAACGAGACTCATCAGAAAAGCACACGAAACGCCATTGTTCTTCTGCCCAATTTCTGTGTTCAAGAGCCCATTGATATCGAATCCTACGATTGTGCATTGCTATAGGTGGTACCCGTAGCGGTCTTTGGGAATGAAGGTTCACTTCATGCAAGCGGTTTCTGACTGTTTGGTCGCTAATTAAGTTCCCTGAAGAGTGATGAAGCCTCACGGCTAACATCATGGCGGTTATTGTTGGAGCTCTTCGAGTTAAGATTTGAATGTATCGGTCTTGTCTCCGTGTGGTGCAGCGATACCGTCCTCCATGGCGCTCAGCCACGGTACCAGTGCTTCGGTAACGTGTCCAAAGTCGACTGATAACACTCTGACTTGTATTCAGAGCTAAAGCCACAGTACGTTGCCGGGAACCAGCTTCTATCATTCCCACGGCTCTGAGCATTTCTTCCCTGCTTAAATGACGTCGCCGCTCCATAATAACGTTGGTTTTAATCAGTAGTAGGGAAACAGTAGCACTAATAATGTCTTCAATGCGTTGTATGTTT
The DNA here is from genome assembly GCA_943138885.2 of Tholera decimalis. NCBI lineage: Eukaryota > Metazoa > Arthropoda > Insecta > Lepidoptera > Noctuidae > Tholera > Tholera decimalis. The sequence goes on from OW964576.2 coordinate 12,080,542, forward strand.
TTATAGGGAAAATATTGACAGCTGATTTTCATCTTTTACTCGAATTTGATTAACAGTTCCTGTTTCAAATTATGAAATGCACCAAAAAGGATCCATATAAATTTATAAAATCATAAATTTATTACAAAGCCACATCTCAATCTCAAGAAATCCGCATAAAAATGCTTGATCCCTAGACACTTTTGATGTGTGTAGTAGGTTTATAAGAGAAATCAAGGTCACTATTATTACAATAGTCACCATCTGCTTAGCCTTTTCCTAATTATGAAATAATTATATTTATTTTGCATATAGGTTAATAGAATAATTTATTGATAATTAAAAATGTTGGTACAACTCGTCTTTTTTTTTATTGATAATAGGTTCCCGTTTGACCACCATCTCACTAGATGGTAAGTGATGATGTGGTCGAAGATGGAGCACGCTTACCTAAAAGTAACCTATTCACTCTTGACTTAAAGACTCCTAGGTTATAGCTATCGGGAAACACAGACTCCGGCAGGGAATTCCACTCCTTAGCCGTACGCACAATAAAGGTATTCCCAAAACGTTTAGTGCGTATAGGTGGGATGTCAACCATGTAACGATGACGCATCGCCGTTTGTCTTGTAGTCCTATGATGGAACGGGCTTGACGGAATTAGATTGTGCGATTCCATCGCACACTCCCCGAAATGTAACCGATAGAAAACCGATAGACTAGCAACTCGTCGTCAATGTTCAAGGCTCTGGAGCTTTGACTCGACCAGTGTATCGTTGCCAATGAGTCTTTTGGCCCGTTTCTCAATAGACTCGAGCGCGTCCAGTTGGTACTTGGCAGATCCATCCCAAAGATGAGAGCAGTACTCCATACACGACCGAACCTGGGCTTGATAGAGATTGAGCAGCTGTTCGGGTGTGAAGTACCGTCTCACCTTCCCTAGGATTTCCAACTTTTTTGATGCTAGTTGAGCCTTGATAAACGGGCCAAAATTGAGGGTAAAAGTTAGTGTTACCCCCAGAAGCTCGATACGATCGGTTATCGGCACGGTTACACCTCGGAAAGTAGGATCCGGTTCGAATTGGCTCCTTTTTGCGGAGAATAGACACGCCTGGGTCTTAGCTGCATTAAACTTGACCAAGTTGGCATCGCCCCATTCGGAGACAGCCTTCAAGGACAACATCAAGCGCCCAACCATATCCTCACGGAGAGACTGGATCTGTGACCCACCAGTCTATCTTAATCTAAAACACAAAGTACATAGAGATACATTAAAGTTTCTAAAGATAGAGTCACATGTCAGTCATGAGTACGTACGAGTCCCGTGCCATCGGGCTATGAGAGTAAAGGAACAGAGGATTATTAAGAATGCATTATATATAATAAAATATTGTCTTTCTGTACTTCTTCTTATATTATTAACTAGCTTCTGCCCGCGACTTCGTACGCATGGGAAGGTTTTCCCACGCAAATCCCGATCCCGTGAGAATTTCGAGATAAAAAGTAAATTATGTGTTATTCCAGAATTTCAACTATCTACTTACCAAATTTCATTCAGATCCGTTCAGTAGTTTTTGCGTGAAAGAGCAACAACCATCCAACCATCCTAACAAACTTTCCCATTTATAATATTATAAGAATAAGATAAGATATAAGATAAGATAAGATAAGAAGTAAGACTTTTATTGTGCCAAATTTTTCGTAAAAAGGGGTGGTATAAAGTTTTTTCTTCAAGTATTAATTTATTATAATTTATTATTTAATTAATGGAAATTTTTCAGATGGATGATATCAGGAGACACAGACTCCGGCTGGGAATTTCACTCCTAAGCTGTTTTGTGTGTTTAAGTAGGTCCATTACGTAAATTTAATTACCTATGGCCGAATATAATTAGTATGGAGGTACCTAGTCCGATTATATTCGGGCGGAATTAAATTGTGCGTGACACACGCCTTCAGAAAAGAAAACGATGTCTATACTTTGAAGACCGAACTATTTTTGAAGGTTTCTCCCCGACAAAAAAAATGGATTTCTGACATTCATTTATTTTTCTATTTTTCTGTATCTTTTACAAATTCAATAACACTAATAAACTTATCAATAATGTTGTGACATTATTTTTACTACGATTAGGATACGCTCGCGTTTGACCACTGTTTTACCTTATGGTTAAGCGATGATGTGGTCGAAGATGAAGCACGCTAACTTGAAAGTAACCTGTTCACTCTAGACTTAATGACCCCAGTTTATAGCTATCAACACTCCGGCAAGGAATTCCACTCACTAGCTGTACGAACAATGAAAGTAATATTCCCAAACTATTTATTTCAGATTATAGGTAAATATCATAGTTGTATTAGTAAAAGGCTTTTTTTTTAAGGATGAGAATCATCCAATGACTGCCTCCCGATCTAGGCGACCCGGGAGGGTGTGTCAGACTTTTACTGACTAAACCCAATCGTGTCTCATCATATGCTCTTCGTGTTCCGAGGCCGCGGTAACTCTTTCGAACAATTCCGCAACCTGCCGGGGCAATGGCCCCCCTGTGGGCTCCGACAATTTTGCTGACACTCTTATAGGTGCGCGTGGAACACGACGCGCCATCTACATGGGCCTGGTTTCAGTCGGGCAGCGAGCTACCCATTGCTCGCAGCCCGCAGGCCCGCGTCTTCAGTGGCTAGGAGTCACCATGCGACTCCAGACGCCTGGAGCGTCTCATGCGACGGCTGGGGCGCAAATGCTCTGAGGGCCTTGGAACCGCCTCTCCCTCACGCGTCCCACCACCTGCTTCGCTTGCATAACTGCTTCGCAGAAAGAGGTGACTGCGTCCCATGCCTCCTCGCTCCGGACCATGAATTGAACCAGGGCCGGGAGCGAGAGGTCGCCGCCTATCGACCCTACGAGGACACGGCGGAGCTCTGCCCAAGCGGGCTAAACCTCCACTGTGTGTTCCACCGTGTCCTCAGGGCGATCCTCGCAGTGGTGACACCCGGGCGTTTCCTCCCGCCGAATCCGACACAAGTAACTCCCGACACAACCGTTTCCGGTGAGCACCTGCGTCAGGCGGAAGTTGAGGACGCCATGACGCCTCGTTAGCCACTCCTCAAAGATAGTAAAAGGCTTAAGCCCGATTTACACTTCAACAAGTACAGTAGCGAGTTAACTTGCGTCATTGGGAGTTAAGTTGTTAATGTACTACTACTTAACTCGCTTTTGCCGTTCAAACTACAATAACAACTTAACTCGCCGATGACGCAAGTTAACTCGCTACTGTACTTGTTGAAGTGTAAATCGGGCTTTAGGCTGGGGTTAGTGAGCAAAAAGAAATAAAATACAATAATAAATATACACGTAATAAAATTTAATAGATCACAGCTAACTTTATGGGAAGGACAATAATTTTGTTTGGAAACGTCCTCATAACATTACATAAATAAGTTACCTACATTATTTTAAATCCAATATGGTTGTCTTATTACTTGTTATTTTGTGTGCAATGCCCTGATACGAGTAGGTATCAAATTAATTTCAAATTCTTTATTTCAGATAATATTTATTACAAAATCTATAGTTGTGTTAGTTGAATGGGCTAGGGTTAGGGTGTACATGATAACAATAAAAAAACAATAAGTTATAACTATCTTTATGGGAGGGGCGAACAATTTACGAGAAACGTGCCCCGGTTGATCCTCATTTCCATAAAGTGAATCATGAATGGAGAGTTTAGTTTCTTCGCCACAGTCGACAGAGTGCTGTTGTTACTCGCCCGCCTTTTTGTTGACTAGCGAACAGAACTTTTTGTGGATGATGGCATGGAAGCCATCAGTATGTGCCTTCGCAAAAATCTCTGACGCCCTACATAAGCGAGGAAATCTCAACAGCATTCTGAAGATATTAATTTATTGGATGCGCAAGACATCCAGCGCCTTCTTGGTATGCTTGACCAAGAGACTGCTCGTGTAGAAGTCTGGCAGGTAATTTTGACTTCATCACTACACCGAGCAAATCACGGGCCAGCATGTTTTTTTATATTACCAACCAGCCCGCACTTGGCCTCGGTCACACCTGATGGTAAGTGTAAGATGAGGTCTACGATCGAACGAGCGAGCCCAGAAAATGCCTATTCACTCTTGCTTTAAAGGCTGACGGGTCGTATGAAACAGAAGCTGGCAGGCGGTTCCCTCGAACCACCAGTACCCTGCGCTCCCTTTTTAACTGACTTCAAAAAAAGGAGGTTCTCAATTCGTCTTGAACTTTTTTTTTATGTATGTTACCTCATAACTCGGAGACGGCTGGACCGATTTGGAAAATTCTTTTTGCGTTTGAAAGGGTATACTTTCTAGTTGGTCCCATTGTTACGAAATCAGGATCTGATGATGGGATCCTGGAGAAATCGAGGGAACTCTTCAAATATTATACGCACACCTATAGCGTTTTAGGTATTTCTTATAGTACCTTGAGCAGTTGCTTTAGAAAAGTATCATTTGGGGAAGTTGAACTGATGACGAAGACCACAGATGGCCACTGAAACTACTCAATAATAAGTATTTCGTGGATTGCGATTCGATTACTTGAGTCTGTTAGAGGATGATTAACACTTTATGCTTGTCGCAATACATACGAGTATGATGATGTAGAGCTGATGGTCAAGTACCAGGAGAACTCCTCAAAAATTAACGGCTGTGCATCGGGAAAAGCAAGATTTTGTAAAAGGTGATAAGTTGTTGACATTATGGCTTTTGTAACTAGACAAACCGACCCACTAAAAAGCGTGAAAAAAAAAAAAAAAAAATAGAACCGACTTCCATATCAAAACACTACAAAGCTAAAAATAACTTTAATTTCGGAAGGCGGTGTGAAAAAAAAAAGAAAATCCAAAACCAATAACACCGACTACCGAAATTAAAGTTATTTTTGGCTTTGTAGTGTTTTGATATGGAAGTCGGTTCTATTTTTTGTTATTTTTTTTTTAATGTGAACATTGTCTTTAAGGTCGTCGGTAAGAAAATGTCCCAGGTACCTACTTGAACGCAGATACCCTTTTTATAGTTTGACCGTAAAGGTTTATTGTTTGTGCGTCATGGCACTTACCAGCAGCCTAAAATTTCATGTATTCAGTTGTTTTGACCTTGTATATCAGTCCGTGGAAGGTAGCGTAGATCTCATAGACGTTCAACATCTCTCTGATGGATCGCACAGTCGGCCCGAGCAGCACCATGTCGTCTTCGTAGCTGATGTTATTAATACTAACACCGTCCACCCGGCAGCCAACACGCATGCTGCTCAGCTCGACTATGAGTTCGTTTACATTTAGGCTGAAGAGTTTGGGAGACGTCAAACCCCCCTGTCTCAAACCACACTCCAACCCATACCACTCAGAGAGAGCGTTTGCCTATTTGATCCAATTAGACTGGTTAGCATACCAATAGCGAAAGATACCAATTATCTCCTTTGGTATACCCCTGCCCCCCAACTTTCCCCAGAGAACGTCATATGACACTAAGTCAAATGCCTTGGAAAGGTCAAGGAAGCAGTATGTTTTAGACTTAAGATAGCACTTTCTGTAGATATCCCGGACCTAAACCCAAACACCACAACTTTCACACAACGCCGTCTAGTCCCAAACTAAGCAGAGCTTGTGCTATGAGTACTAGACAACTGATAAACATACATATACACTGGTCAGCAAATAAACCGAGCCACCCGCTACCTAGGCACTCTAATTCGATTTTCTCAAAAACTAAAAAACCTACAATTATCAAAGTTGTACCTACAGAAAGTGCGTTTCATGGTGATTAAAATGACTACAAATTAATTCGAAAGTACCGTGAACTCACATTGTAATCAAGCAACAAACACAATGCTAACGATTTGCTCTGTTTTCACCAGAGTTTGAAATTAGCGTTCTTTTTCTCTACAATGAGGGTAGTCGGATATTTCTTATCATTTCTTTAGTTTTTGTCCATCGTTTGCTCAGACGCGTGTTTTTGCTACTTTTTTCGATTAATAATGGATACAACACCTCAGGAAGCAGCTCAAGCTGTAGCATTACTTCAAGCAGGCATTGCGCAACGTGAAGTCGCTCGAAGGCTTCGAATCAGCAGATCTTCGGTGCAACGAGTTTACAGACGATACCTAGAGACTGGAGCATTCGATCGCCATCCAGGTACGGGCAGACCTAGGGCTACATCAGCAGCAGATGATCGTTATATCCACCTTACTGTTCTGCGAAATCGCCACCTCAACGCAGTTCAAGTCCAACAAAGTCTGCGTGACGAACGCCAAGTGGTCATAAGTTCAGACACCGTCAGAAGGAGACTTGCTGAACGGAACCTGACCCCAAAAAGAGCTGCAACAGGCCCAGCATTAACGGTAGAACACCGTCGAGCACGACTTGAATTTGCTCGAGAGCATAGGGATTGGACATTAGAGCAGTGGAGTAATGTACTCTTCACTGATGAGACCAGGGTGAGTCTACATGGAAGTGATCGACGTCAGAGAGTATATCGTCACCCTGGAGAACGTTATTCTCAGTGTTGCATCGAGGAAACTGTTGCTTATGGAGGAGGATCTGTAATGGTCTGTGGCGGCATCTCGTTAACAGCACATACAGCGTTAGTTTTCGTCGAACCGACGGGCCGAACACGTGGACTGACTTCTCATCGCTACATTACTGAAATCCTCGCAGACCATGTGGTACCTTACGCAGGATATATCGGACAGGATATGCAATTGATGCATGATAATGCACGGCCTCATGTTGCTCATGTGGTGACCCAGTATCTACGCGACGTCAGCATTCGTACGATGGACTGGCCAGCTCGAAGCCCGGACTTGAATCCGATAGAACACTTATGGGATGAGCTGAAACGTTGGGTTCGAGCCCGGGTACCTGCTCCAACAAGGCTTCCAGAGCTGCGAATCGCAATTGAAGAGGAGTGGAATACAATTCCTCAAGATTTTATCGTCAGGCTCGTAAGGTCGATGAATACAAGGATGCTGGCAGTTATCCGAGCAAGGGGAGGGAATACGGAATATTGAACAAAAACTTTTTTTTAATGTTATCTTTGTTTTTGGCTTTAATTTTTTTTTTCACTTTATCATTACTAACGATTGTCACGACTGGAAAACGACTCTTCTTTGTAAAATCCTTAATAAACACTGAAATATTGATTAAACCCAATGAGTTTCCTTTCATTTTAATCACCATGAAACGCACTTTCTGTAGGTACAACTTTGATAATTGTAGGTTTTTTAGTTTTTGAGAAAATCGAATTAGAGTGCCTAGGTAGCGGGTGGCTCGGTTTATTTGCTGTCCAGTGTATATTTCTAAATACATACATATTATAGGTAAATTACACCCAGATAAAGAACAAACGATCGTGCTCATCATACAAACATTTGTCCTGGGTGGGAATCGAACCCACGACCTTGCGCATAGCAGTCAGGGCCACTGACCACTAGACCAACAGGTCTGCCTATTTGACGGTAGTTATACATTTGACGGTAGTTTCGCTTTTCCGAGATATCTCCTATCACACTCCTCACGATGGGCACCACAATTTTGTACATTGCGAAGAGCATACACAGAACCCTCGGTAGGTGAATACCAGCATGTTTTAAAAGCTCGAAAATGAGTCCATCATGTCCGTGAGATTTGCCACTGCTCATCTTCTTCAATGAGTTTTTATTTTGCTAGAGAGCTTTGCACTCCGTTCTCGGTATCGACGTTGGAGGCCGAGGGTTCAAGAGCATATAATATTCGCAATATCCCTAGGTCCGTAAATTAAAGGGACAGCTAAGGATATATGTAAGTAATAAAAACATTTTTTTTTAATCCAAAATGTCGTCATTTCGTAATTTTATTAATCTTGACTACATTTATAACTATTGCAACCAGAGCCATCTATCTTGGATAGCGTGAACCTTTTGGAGAGACGTGACCTACTCAGAGAAAATTTTCCTTGGTTGAGTTTTCACGGGGTTCTTCAGCTAGAGTGAGTTATGAGAATGAAGGTAGTTAAATATTGGCTATTAAGGAAATATCTACTATACTGGTATTGGAAAACTGATTGGTGTTTAGATATTTTTATTATAATTCTGTAATTGGGGCCGTACGCACAAAACGTTTTGGGAATACTTTCATTGTGCGTTCGGCTAAGGAGCGGAATTCCCTGCCGGGGTCTGTGTTTCCTGGTCGCTATAACCTGGGAGTCTTTAAGTCAAGAGTGAATAGGTTACTTCTAGGCAAGCGTGCTCCATCTTCGACCACATCGTCACGTACCATCAGGTGAGATGGTGGTCAAACGCGAGACTATAATCAATAAAAAAAAACTTTTCTACATAATTATTCTTTGAACCGGAGTTTAAGTATAATATAAATGTATGACGTAAAAAACTCTTCTAATAGAGTTTTCATTCGATGAATCTTTAAAAAATGTATTGGAATTTACTTATATGAAAAGACTGTCTGCTACGCGTGCTAGGTACCTTCTTTTCATATAAGTTTGAAAACAGAATGCAGCATCATTTTCAGATTTTGAATCTTGTATTCTTTTTATAACCGGAAAAGTTTGCGCTTCAAAAATTCGGCCAGCCACTTCCTGACGATAGTAACATCGAGTTAAGAGGGTTCCAAGTCTTCCATATATTCTGTTGTACTCATCTATTCGGTCATAGAGATTTGGGCGGCACTTCGCGCATGCGTACTAAACAGTGCCCTGCTTATCCAGTCGGAGACAAAATGGCTACCCGACGGACCGTCTGCAATTGATTTTTTTTCCCCACGAAACTAGTAACCACACACATTTCAGCCTTACTGTGTTTAAATTAATTATTTTTAATAAATCGCGTACCACATGCCGAGTTAGTGTTAAAATAAATTGTTGTGCAAAGCTCGCAGGTTATATATATCTGTGCCGTGTGTTTTAATCTTTATTACATGTTAAATCATCGGTTTTTCTAACAAATGCATAGACTTAAGTGTTTTATGTTGTTCCGTGGTCGAAGCAGCACACGTAAGTAAATTATTCTTCATTTAATTCACCAGTTTAGTTCAGTTTGTGTGACCTAAAATCTGTCTAATGCAGTTAGTAACAGACCGACCAATGTAAAGGCGTCAACGATGTCATGTTAGCTAAAGAAAAAAAATGTGACGGTTAATTTTTGCCGCATTTTCTTTTTAATTTCGAAACAGGTTTGAAAGATCAGCTCTAATATTCCAATAAAAAAAATGTGACGTATTCGATTTGACGGCTTTTATAAATTGCACGAATGACATAACATTAATGTGTTAAAATGTGCGGCAGCCAAAGCGGTTTTCCCTGAATTTTTGGAATCCTATAGCTATCTCTCTTTGACTCCTATTGCTGTCTCGTTCTGGCTACGTTCCTGAATGGGTGTTAAGCATGCGCTGTCCTGTCCTGGTGATGTCTGGACGATGGAGAGACGATACTGAGAATTTCCATGTTTCACGGGCGATTTTTTCGCCAATGTCAAAGTAGACATATATATTCCAATGCAAATGGGTGGCGTGGGTGCTGAGAAAATTATGTGTAAGGTTAATCTGATTATTGGCCATTGTAACCATGTAATCATATTAAGTAATCTTAGATATGAACACAAATAATTGCGGATCGATGCTCCTAGTTCAAATAGGTAAGAAATTTGTCTGGAGAACTTTTCACAAACTCTTAAAATTTCCTTATTTCATTTTTCATTCAACATAACACTTTTTTATAGCAACTGCAGACTATTTAATCTTAGTTTTAATGTACAATGACCTATTTTTAAAGCGCTAATTGCTAGTATTGCAATTACGTCAATCTCGTTAAAAATAGCGTCACTTTCGTCACAGTGCACGTTTGCTGAAAAGAACTTTTTAACGCAAATATTAATGAGCTGTTTAGAGCGTGCAGCTTGTGAAAATTTGTATTATTGTTATTACTAAGAAATCTTTTATTTAATGCATTGTAATTAACTAAGGTGGAAATTTATCACTTCTGACATTTGGGCAATCCGTAATAAACCTTTTATCATATGATTTCTGCTTATTCCTTTAGGTAAAATTAACATTATTTTGTGCTTTTCCCAACAGTGGTGTTTTTAAGGGAATTTAACTATAACTTGGGGTTACCAAGACGTTGAAATTCGTTCACCAAATTTTATATTCCTCTCTGTCTGCATAATGAGGCTAATGTTTCCTAACTGACTACTCTGAGAAGAAACACTGAAACAAACTCAGAGGTCAACGTCTCTTTTAAAGTCCAGACAATCTGTAGTTATCAAATCATATGAGATCCATGTAGGTTAATGTCTGTGGCGCCCTTTAGAGGACAGAATCAAACAGATTTGAGCAGACCCGTCTAAACAGTGCAAGCATTTGTCAAATATCGCGTAGCTTAACTTAGAACCTTAAGGAGCTGGAACGATTTGACGAACAATACCAAAGTTAGGACATTTGGGTGGGCCGTATAAAGTACTCAAACTGCCAGACAGTGCGGTAATCTATTCATAATATTCATTGTTATCCCACATTGCTCTCACATTCACAACATAGCTTTTGCTTTTACACAAAAAAAAATATTACTTGAAAAGAAAATAATAATGCTGTCATCTTGTACAAACAAAATTAAAAATTGTTAAAGTATAGGTATAGATAAGAAAAGTATATTCTATTACTTGAAAAAGTAAATAATAATAAATAAATACTAATGACCGCAGAGAAGTATGGCAGAGCAAGGAGCTTCACGGGCGCTATTACCGGGCCCTGTATGGGTCTGAAGTAGATTTATTAGCGTCCGTAACCTGGCTACGTTTTGGTGACCTTTTCGGGGAAACCGAAGGTTTTGTCTGTGCGATTATGGACGAAGTTATGATGACGAATAACTATCGCAAATATATTGTGAAGGATGGTACGGTAGACACATGTCGGGCATGTCACAAACCAGGAGAATCCATTCGTCACATTATCACCGGTTGTTCTCGTCTGGCTAACGGAGACTATTGCCAGGATTGTTCACCAGCAACTTGCTCTTAAATTCAATCTCGTGGAATCAGAAGTACCGTACTATAGGTATGTGCCCGACCCAGTTCTCGAAAATGGCAATATTATACTGTACTGGGATCGGTCTATCATCGCTGACAGGACTATTGTTGCCAATGAGCCTGACACAATGATTGTTGATATAGCGGTCCCTCATGATGAGAACCTCGTGAAAACCGAGAAAGATAAGCAATATAGTTGTCGACATGTGGAATGTGGATACAGCAATCATTGTGCCGATAGTCGTATCAGCCAGTGGCATAATAGCCAAGAGTCTCAACCAACACCTGAAGAGACTCTCGTTGGGCAGCTGGATCAAGGCTTGATCCAGAAAGCAGTACTTCTGGACACGGCGCGAATTGTTAGGAGGTTCCTCTCTCAAGAGCCCTGACCACCGGTAGCTAGGACACTGTACCCGATACCGGTGGGCTACTGTCTTTTATATTTTTAACTGTTTATCTTATAGGAATATTTAAAAATGTAAATAATATGTATATCAAATGTAATAAAGGAAAGAATAATAAACATTTCTTTTAAGCCGTATAACTAGATGACGGTTCATATGCGTCGACATCCAGTGACAAATTATACATACCACCACAGCACATTACATTTAAATGGAATGATCATGGATAGGAGTACTATACAACATGTAATTTAAAGGGTATATACATATCGACTGCACGACTTCTTTGGATGATAACAAACGATATAGCAAGGGTTTTGTAATCCTATGTCTACATGTGTGGAGCTTATTAGAAATTTCAATACATTGATACCAGAGACCGAATTTTTCAAATCAAGAAAAACGAAGAGAATTATCATTTTATTGGCAAGTGACGTGGAAAGTGATGACCCTCATAGTGCTGTGACACGTTTGTTATTACTGGTATTCAAGAAACATATGAAACCAATAATTTGGGGTCAATTCTGTGAGTCACTTATTTTGAGCTGAAACTTTGCATAGAGACTCCATACCAGATGTTGTCTTCAGTCCTTTTGGATAGATATCGGATTTCCGTTACACGTTGTATAGTCCTATCTGCTACAACATAAAATACCTGCTATAGTTACCAGGTTTATTCTCAATTGTTGTGATAAGGAATAAGAAAGTGGCTAAACAAAAACAGCCGCATGTGTTGATCTTTAAGGATAAGCAGCGGTTGCCGGAGTCGCTGTGTGGAAGGTCGATCATCATAACATACCAAGGTCCCTCCGTGCCTTCGTAAAGCACGCTAAGCCGTTAGTCCCGGCTGTCATGGTTACATCTTTGACAGTCGTTCTGCCCTACACTAACTAAAAGGCCGCTAACCCCAAAATTAACTTTTCAAGTAAACGTAAAAATAAGTGGGAAATGATTTTTCTACAAAACTACGCTAGCTAGGACGATGGTAAATTATTTTTGTGGGCATAGCTTCTGTGCACAATATATATGAGGTTTTTTAAAGTAAATAAAAGTATATTTTAGTATTGTAATATATTTTAGTATTGTGTATACAAGTATTGTGGTTTAGTCACTTTTTAACAAAGGAAGTTAAAAAAAAATATTTTATTTAACTGCTCAGCAAAATTGCTATATCTCGAAAAGTATTAATCGTAGGAAAATGATTCTTAGACCAAAAGATAGAGAATCTAAAGTAGTTTAAGTATACATTCAAAAGTGAAAAATGACCTTTTGTGGCTTAACGGCCTTTTAGTTAGTGCAGGGCAGCGTTACGGGTAGTCAAAAGCTAGAAATCTGACAGCAGTCTTGCTGAGGGCTATCGTGTTACCCAGTTACTGGGTTGTATAGGTCATATAGGCAGCCGCCCCATGTAAAACACTAGTACTCAGTTGCATTTGGTTAGACAAGAAGCCGAACATAACATAGTTGTGTCAAAGCTAAGTAGTTTATGAGTAATCAACGTTGGTAAGATAAGATAAGATAAGATAAGATATATTTATTTGTCAAAAACATGTGTCAGTTTTATAATCAGTTGGAAGGATTACAATAACAATAAGAGTATCAACATGTTTTGCCTAGAAAGGCGTACAAATACAATAGCGAAAAGAAAAATTATTCAAATTATAAAGCAATGAAAGTTGAGTCAAAATAATAATATTTACTTAAGAAATAATAATTAATAATTGAATAATGTCCATTCGAAATAATATGTAAAATAATAATAATGTCATTAACCTTAATTATTTCAATAATGTCAATAAGTTCAAAAATCCTAAAAAATTATATAAAAATAAATCGCATGTCAATTGAGTCCCTTTAAAGTTTGTCATTCATGACATTCAGCGCACTCTGTACTGCATAAAGCTAACTTTGTAGTTGTTTTCTATTCATTTTACTCGAGTGGTCTGTGGGTACAGTATACGCAACAAGCTTACAGAGCCCTGCGCACCCAATATAATAACGTCTTTAGGAGGCTGTTGGGGCTGCCGTGGCGCTGCAGTGCGTCTGGCATGTTTGCAGAAGCACATACTAACGGCTTTCAGGCCATAATTCGTAAAAAAGCAGCTTCACTGCTGCAGCGCTTACGAAGCAGCGGCAACAGCCTCCTCAGGACAATCGCGGCGAGATTTGACTGCCCTATTCAGCGACACTGGATAGAGGTAGCGATAGGCTTAAGTTGAATGTATGTTTTATTTTTATGTTTTTATTCTTATTATATTAGTTATCTTTGTCTTTTTTTTGTACTAACATAGCATAAGGTTAAATTGTTACTAACACTCTATGGACTTTGTCTGAAATAAATGATTATTTATTTTTTATTTATTATTCTGTTTTTTTTTTTTTGTTAATTGCATGTGGAGCCGATGTCGACTATTCTGCCAATGTCTAAAGTAAACTGGAAAAGCAAGTGTGTATGATTAGAGACAAAATGGAATTAGAAAGGAAAAAAAAACAAAAGGTAAACTCAGAACAGGAACGGTAGTCACTATTTCTTCAATTGGTACGGTTGAACTTGTTGGGTTAGTACAGGATTGAAACAAACAAAGAATAGAACAATACATAAATATTATAGTTGTTAAACGATTACATAATATTATACCGCAACCATACAGACAATGTTTGGTACTCCGGCTCACAGTTTTATATTGTAGTTGTTTTATTTTTGTAAACTAGCCGACTTGACAGACCGACAGACGTTGTCTTAACTATTAAACGATATTTGAAGCGCGCGTTCTGTCAATCGCGCCAACTGTCAAACGACTGACAGATATGTCAAAAGCCAAAAGATTACGTTAGAAAAATTTAAATTGTCAAAAGCGCCAAAGTAACCAAAGGGAATGTAATACACTACATTTTAAGAGTAACAAATGATAATTATGATCGTAAAGTTTTCTTAATTTTTCTCATTTTTCGCGCAACTGTCATGACAAAACAAACACAACAAGAAAAGAATTAGCGAAATTGGTCAGGCCGTCCACGCGTGATGACCAAGGGAAATAGGGATAAACAAGTAATAAAATAAATAATATTTATAAATATTTAAACATAGTAACAGTCTCAACGCTTGGTTAGGTCAGGCTGTGGACTTATTACCAAATTCCTCTGTGCCTCAAAAATGGCGTCTCGTCTGTTAATTGTACATCATTGACAGCTGTTTCATGTAGAGAAAGAAAGTTAGAAGAAATCTGACAGTAGTCTTGCCGAGGGCTATCGTGCTATCCAGTTACTGGGTTGTGAAGGGGAAATAGACAGTTGCGCTAAGAAAAATTTTGGTACTCAACTACATCCGATTGGACAGGAAACCGACCCCAACACAGTAATGATAGGCAAAGTAGATGATTAAATAATTACGGTATCACACCATTATATTGGAGATGGAGTTGTTCACTATACTGATATATGAGAGAGACCTATAGAGTAACTATGGTACCATGCTCCAATTTTCTTAGATGCGTTTTTAAAGTATGTTCCAAAGATCTTAATTATGCGTTTTTGAAATTAATTGATGAATTCCTGTCATTTCAATGAAATAGTTTTTGCATTGATGACAAAGCTTCATTGGAACGTATGTGTAGCATATTCATGTCTTGCAAAAAGCTTTGCTTAAAAAATAACAATAAAATATGTTATTTAACTACCTACTCGTTTACTTCTTACGGTAGCCAAATTAGCTACCGTCAGTTGATTAAACCATATGAAAATATCGGCCATAGAAAAACTTGTTATTAAGAGCCGTAGTTATAGGCTCACATTTGACCACCATTTCACCTGATGGTAAGCGATGTTGTGGTCGAAGATGAAGCACGTTAACTTTGAAGTAACCTATTCACACTTTTCTTAAAAACAGCCAGGTTATAGCTTTCAGGAAATACAGACTCCGGCAGATACAATGAAAGTATTTCCAAAAAAATATGTGTGTATGTGTATGTAAAATAAATATTCCAATTACGGATGATCATCCTTAACCTCGATCTCGTCTGATGGCAAGCGATAGATGAAGTCTACGATGGAACGAGCAAGCCCAGAAGATGCCTATTCACTCTTGGTTTAAAGGCTGAAAAGTGGCACGAAAATCATTTACTAAAAACATAAGGTACCCAGATTTTCTAAAGATAAAAACCATTTTCTAAAGTCCACTCTCATCAAAATTACTTTCAACTGTATACTCGGTAGTGAGGGTAGGAAACTGAACAATAAAAAACTAAGTTTTTCCTAGTAAATGGAAACGATCATAATAGCCTAGTTAAATGTAAAACGGATTTTAAATATATACCACATATAAATAATTCTAATTTAACTGCAGAATGTGCCTCTGAATGTGTTCTTAATAGGTACATAATGTACATACAAACACGAAGTACAATATGGATGAATTCCTTTGGAATATTTCATCTTGAAAATTTAAGATGAAATATTCTTGCTCTTCGGAAAAAACGAAATGTCATTTTATACTCTTTGAAATCAAAACGTGTTGAGAAGCCGCGATGATTTGACTATTTGACTTAATATTAAATTGGCCAAGTGCACGTGTCGGGCCACGTGCAGTGTAGGGTTCCGTAGTTTACCTACTACAACACGAAGCGCAAGTCAGATTAGCTGATTGAGAGTTCCGTACTATGCTCTAACAAAAACAAACTACTCTGTTTTACACATGTAAGAACTTAAATATTTTTCAATGGAATTTGTCCGAAAGCGACTACTCGCTTTCGGTCAAATTCGGGGCAAATGTATTCTACTACAGTTGCTCGACTATTACTCGTAAATTTGTAAAGCCAACTTAGGTCTGATAGTTTTTATTTTAACTCTGTTATATGTAGATACTACTACCGTATCGTTTGAATTCCTACCTACGACCCACTTAGTTGGTAGGTGTAGGGGACATTTGACTCTAGCGAAAATAAGCACTTTAAAGCTTAATATTTCGCAAACGGATCACCGAATCAAAAATTGGTCCGTCCACACTCTCATTATTTTTGAACGACCTATCCAACGATACCTTACACTATGGGGTAGACGAGATAGCAGTTCCTTTGTTGACTACGGAACCCTAAACACAAATAAGTGAGCATTCAAATTGCGCGCGCTCACTTTAGAGATGTGAGCAGGGAACTTTACAAAATGGCTGATTTTTAGCAATGGTTGGACAGATAGTCACGTTGTTTTGCACTCAGGGTAACCCAAATTATTTTATGTCGGGGTCGGTCCATTCTCTGCGAAAGCTGTTGAATATCTAGAGGTATTATTGCGGTTCAAGAGCCCTTAAGCTGTTCAAGTAAACATCGATATAAGGTATGTTTACGGCACTTCGTTATCCTGGGTTATGTTTCTGATAATAAGATAAATACCTCTTTTGATTTTTAATTAAATAACGACGACGACTAAACAGAAACAACGACTTCCAAAAATATTGAAGTCCACGGTATCTGTATTAATTTGGATGGCGCTTTTTTTTTCAAGGGAGAATCATTCCTGTGTTTCTTGTTAGCAATACTCGGGAAGTTGGGAGTCTTAAGTTAACGAGTGAGTAAGTTACTTCGAGGTAAGCGTGATCCATGTTCTACCACATCATCGCCTACCATCAGGTGAGACGGTGGTCAAACGCGAGCTTATAATCATTAAAAAAAAAACAAAATATGATTCACCCAGAGCGGGTAAAGCGGGAGGTCGGAGGAGACATTTGATTTTTTCCGGGTATCTCGTTACAACATTCCCGCAACCCCGACAAAATGTATTACTCTACAACGTGTAATTTAAAGGGTACTTATATACATACCAAGTGCAAGGCTTCTTTGGATGATAACAAACGATATGGCAAGGGTTTTCTAATCCTATATGTACATGTGTGGAGCATATTAGAAATTTCAATACATTGATACCAGAGACCGAATTTTTCAAATTAAGAAGAACGAAGAGAATTATCGTTTTATTGGCAAGTGACGTGGAAAGTGATGACCCTCATAGTGCTGTGACACGTTTGTTATTACTGGTATTCAAGAAACATATGAAACCAATAATTTGGGGTCAATTCTGTGAGTCACTTATTTTGAGCTGATACTTTGCATAGTAACTCCATACCAGATGTTGTCTTCAGTCCTTTTGGATAGATATGGGGGGGATATCGTTGAAGAGTTAACGTTCAATGGTTTACACTTGCTCCACTTCACAGAGATCACCGAAGATAATAACCTATATGGTTCTCATATGTTTTGATCAGTACGGATTGTATGGACTTTAAAAGTGACCTCTGAGTCTGTTTCGGTATTGCTTCTCAGTGTAGTCAGCTTGAAAACATCGGCCAAATCAAGTTTAAATTTACTTGAACCAACTGACATGTAAAAGTATAATTTACTAGTACTCACGCGGGGCTTCGCTCCCGTGGATTCTATCACGGTAAAAACAAAACTCTCCATTTTTTGCAGTCGCGTAAAAAGTAGCCTATAACCTTCCTCAAGCTTCAAGCTACTTCCATACCAAATTTCATCCAAAGCCACCCAGTACTTTCGAAGATTAGCGCGTTCAAGCAAACAAACAAACAAACTTTTCCGCTTTATAATATTATAAGTATAGATTACTAATTAGTAAAATAAATATCAAGTAAACTTTTAAAACTAAATTATACTTATTTATTTTTCACTAGCTTTTGCCCGCGACTTCGTCCGCGTGGAATAGTTACTTTGGGCTAACGTTAAATTTAACCCCGATTTTGAAGCATTCTTCATTGGTGCTCCGCTCCTATTGGCCTTAGCGTAATGATATATAGCCTATAGCTTTTCTCTATAAATTGACTATTTAATTAAAAATATTTTTTCAATTCGAACCAGTAATTCCTGAGATTATCGCGTTCAGACAAACAAACAAACTCTTCAGCCTTATATATTAGCATAGATAGCTGTTGCCCGCGACTTCGTCCACGTTTCCGTCGTTTTTCGTAAAAAAAAGTAGCCTATGTCCTTCCTCACGGTTCAGTGATTTTGATGTAACACACAGATTAACTTTCGTAATTTAGTAGGGAAATATATAATATGTCAATCTATAATACTTTTCTATAATATTATTGTTAATAGCTGTGCCCGCGACTCCGTCAGCGTGTAACTCCGTGTGTGTTATTAAGTTAATGTATTGGTAATATTGTTTAGATCACGTTCACATGAGGCTTAATTACCTATAGAACAACAATACTTCAGCGCAAAGCTTCCGGGTAAACTATGTTGAAAATTGACCCGTCCGGCACGTGAACATAAAGATTTCTAGAACTGCTAACCCGGGAAAGAGCGACGTACAACTGACCATGCGAGAAACAACTGACACCGAGATCTACTCCAGCAACACGAAAAGTCTGCCCTTGAGCCTTATTAATTGTCATTGCATAACACACCGATACTGGAAATCGCGTTCTTTTAAATTGGAATGGAAAATTATTTGGTATTATGGGAATTCTGGGAATAAAGAGGGTTTCTCCTGCACCGCAACCTGTTAAAATTTGAGCCTCGATTATATTTTGTTGCAACTGGGTTACTTTTAGCCGAGTTCCATTGCAAAGTTGTGGTGGTTTTAAATTTCGGAGCAGAATAATAATCAGAAAGCTTCGAACTGCTAAGCTATCGGGAGTTACACGTGTTATTGTGAGTCAACCATAAAAGATAGATATATGCTGTCGTGGGATATTTTTTATATAATTTTAAGGAGAACATTTCGGTAATAAATGATTTCTGTGTAGCTTTAACCATTAAGGTTGCACGCGCGACGGAAGCTTAAAAAATGGAGTAACTTCTCCCGTTTTCCCAACATTTCCCTTCACTGCTCTGCTCCTATTGATTGTAGCGTGATGAAAAGTATACTATACCCAGCTCAGGAGTATGAACAATAATTGTACCAAGTTTCGTTAAAATCCATCGAGTAGTTTTTGTTTCTATAACGGTTATACAGACAGACAGACAGACAGACAGACAGACAGACAAAAATTTTACTGATTGCATTTTTGGCATCAGTATCGATCCCTAATCACCCCCTGATAGTTATTTTGTAAATATATTTCATGTACAGAATTGACCTCTCTACAGATTTATTATAAGTATAGATTACTAATGAGCTCGCTCTTGTCCTCAATCACGCCTGATGGTAAACGATAGATGAGGTCTACGATGGAACGAGCAACCCCGGAAGATGTCTGTTCACTCTTGTTTTGAAGCCAGATGGATCATATGTGGTAGCGACACAGAAGACGGCAGAGAGTTCCACACCTTGGCTGTGCACACAATAAATGTAGAGGAGAAGCGCTTAGTACGACAAGACGGTATATTGACCAAGTGAGGATCTGAATGCAAATGCTTGATTTGTTTTTGTTTCATTGATGATAAGCTCGCGTTTACCACCATCTCACCTGATGGTTGGAGATGATGTGGTCGAAGATGAAGCACGCTTACCTAGAAATAACCTGTTCACTATTGACTTAAAGACTTCATTTTAAAAATATATGAGAAATGGAACCGTACTTACATTGAATTGTGGATGACATTGTGATATTTTTAATTAATCATTGAACTGGGTTAAAATAGCTGCATGAGTACATAGGTCTGTATAAATATTTATCTTTTTAGTGAGTGCCTATATTATTTTGATTATTATATTACTCAGCATGAAAGTACTTACAATTTTATGCACGCTTACCTAGAAATAACCTGTTCACTATTGACTTAAAGACTTCATTTTAAAAATATATGAGAAATGGAACCGTACTTACATTGAATTGTGGATGACATTGTGATATTTTTAATTAATCATTGAACTGGGTTAAAATAGCTGCATGAGTACATAGGTCTGTATAAATATTTATCTTTTTAGTGAGTGCCTATATTATTTTGATTATTATATTACTCAGCATGAAAGTACTTACAATTTTATTATTCGTGTTATCATATCTCGTTTCGTATTCGTGAATGTGATGTGAAAACTACTGCATAGATCTGAATGAAATTCGGTATGTAGATATCTGATCTGGAACAACACATACGCTGCCTTTTATCCTTTTTAATAAACTTAAACGAAGTCGGAAACACAGCTAATTGTTTACCCTTTTTTATCGTGATAAAGTCCACGGTAGCGTGATATTCGATAATCCTGCATTTCAATTTTTACGACCCATTTTCAGGCCAAAAGAAACGCAGGCTGAAAGTTTTCTCAATACCCTGTCACACGCCTCTGGGAAATCAGTGCAAGCTGTCGGAGCTGTGACTTTGTAACTGAACAGCGAAACAAAAGTTGTAATCGGTGCAAAAGCGTCACGCCTTATCCCCTGAACGGTAACTTAGCCAAAGTTATCCATAGTCAATGTAATAATTTTCTACGAACATATATTATGCAAACGCTCGTGGCTAAATGACAGTCGTACGGGTCAATGTTCAAGGCTAAACTACGCTTGACGATACCAGTCCGTGGACCTTAACATATGGAGATTCCTTCGTGCCTCGGAAAGCACACTAAGCCGTTGTTGGTCCCGTTGTTGGTCCCGGCTGTCATCTGTACATCTCTAACAGTCGTTACGGGTAGTCAGAATCAAGACAATCTGACACCAATCTTGACAAGAGGTGGGTCATACTCAGAAAAAGTGTACATTTTGGATTTGTAACTAAACTGATAGGTGACGATACTGAGAATCTCCGTTACGAAACTGATGTCATAAGGCATCGTGCACACGGATTGGGTGAAAAAGCATTATTTTTGGAGTATCACTTTTATTTAGATTAATAAAAAAAAGACACTAAAATCTTACTTATCAACAAAATAAATTTGTACCAAGTATAACAAAGGAATAACCTTGTCTTTTCTGAAATGGGAATGGAAAATTTAGTTAGGTTAATGATTACCACATTAACCTACCTACAACCTACACACAACAACTTTTTATTCTTCTGAACTAAGTTTAATAATTTCTCAGTTTCGTAACATAACGCAATATAACGAAAATGAGAATAAAATCTGAGAAATTATAATCTCTAAATATATTATCGCACAAGCCCTGAACTTATTCTTTAAGATAATACAAAAAGCAAAAAAAGGACATAGTAAGTAAACCAGAATATAATAAACTTCACACAATAATAGTCGTTTATTACCCTGAGGTATTTTTTTTGTAAATATTCACTTGATACACGTCTTAACTTCACGACTACGACGAAAACAAAAAGGTTACCACCATAGTGATTTTGACGTAAGTAATAATGATGCTATAATAGGAAAAATGGTTATACCACTTTAAATCATTGCGTTTTTAATTTTATTGCGTGTTACTAACCTTGAGTAACGAAACTTCATAATTTTGGGACAAAATTGTTTAATTAAAATAAATTCTTCTATATGCAATTTTAGGAAAAAAAATTGTCCCAGTTAGTTACTTGATTCATCAAGAATAATATAGACACAGTCAATATTACATAAAGCGATGAGTATTCGTAACAATACATTTCTGAAAAAGTGTAGCGGTCCTTGGGACACTAAAATAATGTATGAAGATATTTTTAGCAATGTTTTGGCACCCAAAAAATATACTCTATTAATGAAAATTTAAGTTAAAATACGAGGCTAATCTTCATATTTATTAGAGAAAAAGGCATCGTGTAGGCAACTGACTTGACGCCTAACCGAAACCCTGCCGACATATTTTAAAGCTCTAAGATCAAAATTGAAGGCAGAAAATGATATCACTTTCCGTCAATACATTTTATCGATACCTACCTAACTACCTACTCTACACCTTAATCAAAATATGTGGCTTGGCTATTTCGCTACTGCCACTTGGTCGTAAGGTGAAACATTTATTCACTGTTCATAACTTTTCTCTTACAAAATAATTCTTATATTAACGAAACGTCCAAGCCACATAAATATTTTGACTGGAGGTATAGAGATTGTAAAGTTACGGCTTGTAGAGTAAAGGCGTAGGAAGCTACAAGATTAAATTGGTTCTAAATTAGATCTGATAACTTTCTGACAGCAAGGGCTTTAGTTATGGTCTCGTCTTGGCAAGATTTTACATGAATTTGATTTTAGAGGGACTAAAAATCTTAAGGAAGTCTTAAGGAAGACTGCAAGCTTAAATCTAGTTGTAAGAAAATTTTAATAAATGATTTGATTTTTTTCCTCTAAAATCAAATTAGGATTCTATCTAAGGAGATAGAATCCTTTTTTAGGTTATCCGTGTTTCATTAAAAAAAAGAAAAGCTGTCAGAAAAAAAGAAATAAGAAATGATAACTTCTTGATAGTGCAAGCCATATGGTTTCGTCTTGGCAAAATTTTACATGAAAATGTTTTTGTCATTTTGTTCATTATTTTAGGTCAAAATATTGTCTTCATCACTCTTCTGATCAGACTATGAAATCATCAAAATAAAAGATAAGTGATGATTAGTCTTTTATTTTTATAAAATGACCGCTGTACACTGGCGGGCGTCGTAAGTCAGACATACATTGTGTCATCCAATTAGACTAGCATTTGCTAACGTGCCGTGCACTGGCGTCCGTGTTAAATGGCACAGTGAATAAACGGGAAAGAGTCTAGATTCTGCATGAAAATACCTGCATGTGATAGAGAATCTGTTTCTGAATGGAGAATTTCGGAGTAAAGAACGTTGGAGAAAAATTTTAGTTTAATGGCAAAATTTGACTGGATACAGGCTAATGCTTGCCAAATAATAGAAAATAATGTATTCATTTTCAGACGGTCTTTTTTATCGGGGGCTAAATCATCAAGTGATTACATCAAACGTGTACATAATAGATTGATACGCTGTCCTACAAAACTGGAACCTATCTCAAACCGAATGAAAATCTTTTTGCCCGACAAATTCAGTAAGCACTCTTTGCCTGACTGAACACTGAAGCAAGTGAATTTGTGTGTATAGAAGCAGTGCACTTGCGCAATGCAGCATGGAAGTAAATGAAATATCAAGGACTTCTTTTTTTAAATAATTAATCGTCAGAGGTCATTTACAGTTTTCATTAAAAATATATAAATACTTAATTTCTCCGTTTCCAAATAAAAATGAATTAATTACATAAATCAGTCTGTAACATTCCCACTGATATTATCGGAACAGCAACACTAGCCTCCTGTCTTTTCTGACGGCCCTGGAATTAGGGTTGCCATACGACCGGAATTGTCCGGACATGTCCGGTAAAATAGGTATTTGTCTGGAATGCGGAGGGAATCCTTAACCGTACGGAATTTCTACAATTGAATGAAAGAGTGAAACAAAAAATATAATGTTCTTATTTCAAATTAAAGAAAGTCAGGAATTTTCATGAAATGTCCGGAATTTACTCCGGATTTTCGATTTTTTTATCTGGCAACCCTACCTGGAATGCAAGGGCAATTAAAGGAACAGGGTGGGTTTTTAATCAGTAGAAGTCCGACACTGCCTTTCGTTTCTCTCAGAGCATACATATCTCAGAACATACATACATAAGTTTATAATGTTCTTACTGCTGGGAACAACGTAAGTTAGAAGTTGAGCTACACGATAACTGACAAATGCTTGCACTATCTGGACAGGTCCGCTTAAATCTGCGTGCTCCTTTCCTCAAAAGACACAACAGACATGAACCTTCATGCTCCTCATATGCTTTGACAAATACGAATTGTATGGACTTTAAAAGAGACATTGACCTCTGAGTTTGGTTCAGTATTTCTTCTCAGAGTAGTCAGTTAGGAAACACCGGCGTCATCTAGCTTCACTTAAAACACAAAAAAATGACGTGTAAAAGTGTTATTTATAACCAAATTACAGACTAAATATTTTATTTTATTTCATTTCATTTCAACAAGACAGGGCTCCTTTCTATGAGAAGGATTTTTTTTAAATATAAATTGGTTGTATTCCATCGCATAGGCCCAGTGCGGGTCAGTGGATCTTTTGTTATCGTTTTATCGTTTTGAGAGTGGTGATGAAGAAACTTACACAACGTTATGTAACTTTTAAATCGTGGCTGTAACCACTGTTTATACCTGAAATAATGTGCCATTAACGAAGTAATGTGTTACTATATATTAAAAATATTTCGGGTACTAACCGAACGCACCAAAGTCTTTAACTTAAGAATAAATGGGTTACTTCTAGGAGAGCGCGAGCTTCCTATTATATCTTTAAATTCTACCATTGCATATGTGGTTATTAAATTAAAATGTAATTTAATTAAATTAAATATTCGTTTATTTCGGGCATTGGCATATTATTAAATTAAAATTTAAATAATGATTTAAAAAGTCATAACGACAAAAAAATGCACCACCATAAAATTGGTAGGTTCATTTGTTTGGTTTCCCTCTGTACATATACGAAACACAGTGGACTTTATCACAATAAAAACTTAACCCTCCTTCAACTTATTGCAGTCGGGTAAAAAGTATAACCTTCCTCAAGTAAAATAATATACTTAAATCTTCCTCATGAATCACTCATTCCATAGGTGAAATACACATGAAAATCGGTTCAGCAGTTTTTGAGTTTATCACGAACATACCTAACAGACAGACGCAGCGGGAGACTTTGTTTTATAATATGTATATAAGGATAAGAATATATTATATTGCTTCTATTAGATATAAATAGCTAGTTATTATAAAAGAAAATTATGATTAATTTAATTTTATATTAACAGAAAAATATTTTAGTAATTATTATTTAATTGAAAACAACGCACTCAAATAACTCAGAATTTAAAATAAAATATAAACAAACGATCCTATTGTCTGTCTCAGACAATAGACATAATGCAATAAATGCCAATATAAATCATATTAAGAACAATTAAATATATTCTTTTATAAAAACTCCCGAGTAATTATTTTAAACCGTAAACCGTATAATTTTAATAATAAACAAATGTTATTATGATAATTTCTAGAATTCCGTACCCAACGGGTAAAAAACGGGCCCTATTACTAAGGCTCCGATGTCTGTCTATCTGTCTGTCTGTCACCAGGCTGTATCTTATAAACCGTGATTTTTCCCTTTGGGTACGGAACCCTAAAATTGACTATGCCCGATTAATAGCGTTCCTTTTAAAATGACTTAAATCCATAAATTGAGTACAAATAACTCTCCGGTGGCTCGTGATAAATTCAGTGTCGCCAGTGGGTAATACTCCCGAGAATTATGTCATCCAATTAAAAGGTAGTACTGGAGTTGCATTCGTACTAGCAAATACACGTAATCGGTGATATTATGATGGTTATTTATGGTTTTAAAGTATATAGTTTGAACATTAAGTGAAAATAAAATCAATAGAAAAAACATGTAAAAAATTTACAAGGTGTAAAAGATTTAGCGCAATATCTCAGACACCCCAATTAGAATATTAAATTATAAGTCTAAAACAACATCCGTAACTAAATAAATTGAAACCAAATCAAGATATTTTTATAAAATAGTTATCCTTACTAAACGCAAAACGTATGTGCGTCATACAATATCCTTACGCAGACGCATACATACACTCATGCAATGTTAGCGGCCGACACGCACACGAGCGCATTTCCTTGAATTAAGGATTGTATTAATTTGTCATGATACTGAGTTTCCATTTTAACCGACTTCAAAAAAAAGGAGGTTTACAATTCGTCTTGAACTTTTTTTTTTTATGTATGTTACCTCATAACTCGGAGATGGCTGGACCGATTTGGAAAATTCTTTTTTTGTTTGAAAGGGTATACTTTCTAGTTGGTCCCATTGTCGTCACGTTTGGATCTGATGATGGGATCATGGAGAAATCGAGGGAATTCTTGAAATATTATAGGCACACCTATAGCGTTTTGGGTATTTCTTATAGTACCTTGTGCAGTTGCTCTCGTAAAGCACCATTTGAGGAAGTTTAACTGATGATGAAGACCCCAGATGGCCACCGAAACTATAATCAATAATAAGTATTTCGTTGATTGCGATTAGATTACTTGAATATGGATGTTAAGCACTTTATGCTCGTCACAATGCATATGGTGAAGTAGAGCTGATGGTGATGTACCAGGAGAACTCCTCAAAAATTAACGGCTCTGCACCGGGAAAAGCAATATTTTGTAAAAGGTGATAAGTAGTTGACATTTTGGCTTTTGTAACTAGATAAATTACAAACCGACCCACTAAAAAGCGTGAAAAAAAACTTTTTAACAAAATATAGAACCGACTTCCATATAAAAACACTGCAAAGGCAAAAATAACTTTAATTTCGGAAGGCGGTGTCTTTAGTTTTGTATATATTTTCGTTTCTGACACCGCCTTCCGAAAGTAAGTGCAATTCCATCGCACACTCCCCAAAATGTAACCGATAGAAAACTGATAGGCAACACGTCGCCGATGTTCTAGGTTCTGGAGCCTTGTCTGGACCAGTTTCTCGTTGCCGATGAGCCTTTTGGCCCGTTTATCTATAGACTCAAGTGCATCAAGCTGGTATTTGGCACATCCGTCCCAGAGACGAGAGCAGTACTACACGACCGAACTTGCGCTTGATAGAGGTTGAGCAGCTGTTCCGGTGTGAAGTGCCGTCTCACCTTTGCTAGGATTCCCAACTTTCTGGCAGCCAATTGAGCCTTAGCCTCGATAAACGGACCAAAATTAAGGGTGGGTGTCAACGTAACCCCAAGAAGCTCGATGCGATCAGTTATCGGCACGGTTACACCACGGAAAGAAGGAGCCGGTTGAAATTGGCTCCTTTTTGCGGAGAAAAGACACGCCTGGGTCTTGGCAGCATTAAACTTGACTAAGTTGGCGTGTAGCCTGAAAATGATACAATGATAGTAAATGTGGTTTTATTTAATGCCTCTCGCTTTTATCAACGTTTTATAAGTTCAACTATATCAAACTTACTACATATTTACGACATATTCTTAAAATTTTCATGATTTTTAACCGACTTCAAAAAAAGGAGGTTCTCAATTCGTCTTGAACTTTTTTTTTTTATGTATGTTACCTCATAACTCGGACACGGCTGGACCGATTTGGAAAATTATTTTTGCGTTTGAAAGGGTATACTTTCTAGTTGATCCCATTGTTACGAAATCAGGATCTGATGATGGGATCCTAGAGAAATCGAGGGAACTCTTCAAATATTATAGGCACACTTATAGCGTTTTGGATATTTCTTATAGTACCTTGAGCAGTTGCTTTCGAAAAGTACCATTTGGGGAAGTGGAACTGATGATGAAGACCACAGATGCCCAACGAGCACATTAGTGGAAATAGCAGCCTATTTTGTTACTTTGGGTTGTAAAATAGCGGTTTAAGGGTTCAAAAAGCAGTTCAAAGTTGCATATCTGCATCCGTAAACGTCTATAGCTATAAAAGTTACTTAAGGTGCTATAAGCTGAATCAAATACTACCCTAGCCTTCACAGTAGTCCATGGTAGAACTCATTTACCACTCACACCTTTATATGAGAGTTACGAAGGTCATTCTGCCACTCACAGCTGCACAGTGGTTTCCATTGTAACTTTTATAGGTTATAGTTATAGTAACCACTATTATACTACTATAAGCTTCATTATAGAAATAATAGAAACTCTTATGCATACTATAGTTACAAAAAAATCATCAGTGTAACTAAGGCCTTTAGTAGCAATATTCATTCCTTGCAGGCTCAATCCATTCGCCATTTTACAGCCGCTTTTGTAACTATTATAAAACATTTAATAAAAATGGATGCTAAACGAATAAGTACGTAACTAGATCTTATAACCTCGAAAACAGGAAAATAGGAGCTTTTGTGGCTGTGAGTTGCACTAGGGTAACAAAAATCACTGGAAGCGTTAGAAGGGTGAAAATTAGCGCTATGATTCTTAAAAGGGAGTTATTAGAGCTAAAACTGCAGGTTATGACTACATTACAATGACGCCATGATGTTTTAAGAAAACTTATAATTCACTTGCAAAATTGAGTTGATATACATTGGTTTTTCAGTTAAATGTGCATTAAATGTACCGGTAAACAATCGGCCACTTGCGAATAGTAAGTTATCGACACGTAAAAATACGGAAATAAAATTTATTCTGTATAACAAATAAAAAATATCACATACCTTTTGTTAATTTTTTAAATATCATAAAAGCGCGTTAAAATTACTCGAAAATTATCTTATATATCTACAGTAAACTGGACAGCGTTTTAACTATCTTTATATATCTTGCTAATACAGAATACAAACTTTTACTTCTTTTTGTTTTATTTTCATGATGGCGACGAAAACACTTTACCAAAATATTACAAATAATGTCAACTGAAGATATACAACAAAGAACTATAATCAATTCATTCGTTCAAATTAGTTCAAAATCATTCAAAAGTAGCGCTACGAGAGCTTTAGTATAGCGTTAATAAATCGTTATAGCTATAAAGGAACCTTTATGCAACCGTTGTGCAGGTTAAATGGAACTTTAGGTTGCATAAAATGGCGCCCAAATAGCGCTAAAGCGGCTGCTTTAAGTCTGTAGTAGACGCTCTAGCGCTTACGTCTATTACCATAAGTAATAATCGGATACGCTCCAAAGCCCTAATGCAGCCCATTTGTGCTAGTTGGGTGGCCACTGAAACTACTCAATAATAAGTATTTCGTGGATTGCGATTCGATTACTTGAGTACGGATGTTAAACACTTTTTGCTTGTCACAATACATACGAGTATGGTGATGTAGAGCTGATGGTCAAGTACCAGGAGAACTCACGGCAAAACTCAAAATTTAACGGCTAGGCATCGGGAAAAGCAATATTTTGTAAAAGGTGATAAGCTGTTGACATTATGGCTTTTGTAACTAGATAAATTACAAACCGACTCACTAAAACCGTGAAAAAATTTTTTTTAACAAAATCTAGAACCGACTTCCATATCAAAACACTACAAAGCCAAAAATAACTTTAATTTCGGACGGCGGTGTGAAAAAAAAGAAAATCCAAGACCAATAACACCGACTACCGAAATTAAAGTTATTTTTGGCTTTGCAGTGTTTTGATATGGAAGTCGGTTCTATATTTTGGAAAAAATTTTTTTAGGTCAACGAAGAATATCCTGTGTGATTGAAAGGTGGCGGGTTACATAAGTAAGATTATACGGAACCATCGGTGCACCAGTCCACAATCACATGGCCGGTTGTTTTTTAAACAATTAGCCGTTTTATTGGCAGAAGTTCAAGTGAAATAAAAAAAACTGGGAAATTTCCCGAATCTTTAGTGGCATAATGAGAATATTACCTACTTGTATTTCAATATAAGTACTTATGTATTATTATTAGTTAGGTAATATTTTTGTACAGATTATAATCTTATGTTCACAATAATTATTTGTATGCAGACAAAAACTAAATCTTCAGACCTCATCGTCCTACTACAAGACGAACGGCGATGCGACATTGTTACCTAGGCAGTAGATATCTCTACCGGAGTCCGTGCTTCCTGATAGCTATAACCGGAGTATTTAAGTCAAGAGTGAATACCTCCGCGCCTTGTCCTAGATGAACCTTACGATCCCACTACAATCCAACAAGAGAGCAGTAGGGAAACTAGCACTCATAGAAAACACAACAATAACAAAACGCGTTCCGTATTCCGGCCTCGCCGACGAGGCCCATCGCGACGTCCGCGCTCTTGTAACGTTAACCCTCCCCGACCTTTGCCAAACGAGCTAGCCCGCGATGCTGAGCCAGTAGCAATAAATAACCCCATTAATAATAGTATGACCCAGACTGACCCTTTGCTGCCCTCCACCAACGACCCCGCTATGCCGAGGCCCGTACTACACAGGGAGTGCCCTTAGCGTGCGGTTGTTTAAATATAAATATTAGTATGTAAGCCCTGGCTGGGAGCCTTTAAATTTAGAGGTCAGCACAGGATCGTCCGGTTAAGTAGTAACCAGCCTTAGTGAGCTGAACTACGAGTGGCCCTATTTAAACATAAAAAAAGAGGTCACTTCTAAGTAAGCGTACTTTTTCTTCGAACATCATCGCTTACCATCAGGTGAGATGGTGGTCAAACGCTGTTATCAATGAAAAATAAACCATGCCTTACGCATTCTCTGACAGTAATGAATAAGCGATTATCTGTTTTTAGGGTTCCGTAGTCAACAAGGAACCCTTATAGTTTCGCCATGTCCGTCTGTCTGTCCGTCTGTCCGCGGTTTAGCTCAAAAACTATTGGTACTAGAAAGTTGTACTTTGGCATAAGTATACACGTTAATGACGCTGAAAAAGTGGTTAAATAAAATTTTGAAAAAAAAACAAGTATTTAGGGTACCTCCCGTACATGTAAAGTGGGATGATAGTTATTTTTTTTTTTCGTTCTTGCCATAGTGTGGGATATCGTTGGATAGGTCTTTCAAAAATATTAGGGGTTTGGTAAGACCGTTTTTTGATTAAGTAAACCGTTCGTGACTTATCAAGCTTTAAAGTACCAATATTCGTTGGAGTCAAGTGTCCCCTCCCTCTATCAACTAAACGGTTGTATTTAGAAATTCAAATGTCACGGCAGTAGTACCTATATATAACGAAATTTAAAGGAAAACTATCACACATAAGTGGGCTTTACAAGTTTACGAGTAATAGTCGACTAATTGTATTTGACTCGAAAATTTCGAACAACTCTACAGAAATGTCGATAGATGGCGCTAAGCGCCAGTTGTATCGTGCTAGCTTCTTGTGACGATTGAGTAGTGTAGCTCTGTGTCCGTATTTAAATTTAAAACACCGGCTATGACAAGTTTTATACAAATCTCTAAAAAAAATAAAACTTTTCGTGCAAAATTGTCGGATCAGATGAGGATTTGTATAGGAAGTCAAATTAGTTAGGTAGTCATGTTTGGCTTTTAGTTAGAGCATGGTACGAAACGATCAGTCAGCGAATACGACACGCACTTGGCTGTTATAAAAACTACGGAACCCTACACTGCGCGTGGCCCGACACGCACTTGACCGGTTTTTTACTTAGATTCTTCGGTGCTTCGGAAAATGCTTTCCGTAATTACTCTTGTAGGTACGTCGATTCTGTAAAATTCGAACAACAACTCGCATCTCACATAGCTATTCACTGTCACTTCGCTTATGGTTCAAAGTGACCTTGATTTTGCATTCTGTAAACAGCGTCGAAGTGAAGGAGGAATTACCTTACCGAATGCCACTTCTCACGTCATCTCATACTTTATCTGTCAAAATCTTTAGTTCAACTCGCTGACACGCTCGCAAGGGTATCGCTAGTGTATCGTTACATGGTGGACATCCCACACATACGCACAAAACGTTTTGGGAATACCTTCATTGTGCGTACGGCTAAGGAGTGGAATTCCCTGCCGGAGTCTGTGTTTCCCGATAGCTATAACCTAGGAGTCTTTAAGTCAAGAGTGAATAGGTTACTTTTAGGTAAGCGTGCTCCATCTTCGACCACATCATCACTTGCCATCAGGTGAGATGGTGGTCAAACGCGACTCTATATTAAATAAAAAAAAATTACAACCGAGTTTTTAAAATGCCAATCAATAAATTCACAGCGGATTCAGATTCGAAGTTTAGAATGAGGTCTTACAGAATAACACAGCTGACAGATTTGTGTACAAAAAATATAAGCTAGAAAATCTGACGTCAGTCTTGGCAAGAGGTACTGTGTCACCCAGTTACTGGTTGTGGAGGTTAGATAGCCAGTCGCTGCATGTAAAACACTAATTCTCAGCTGCATCTGGTACTGGTTAGACTGAAAGCGGTCTCCAGCACAGTGATAAAAGACGCTAAAAATAAACACGCTTGTAGACAATCAGGTTATGTTCTTTCGACAGCACATTGTTTTCCGTTCAGAACAGAGAAATGTTTATAGTGTGAATATAAACAATTCATATTTTTAACTGCCCACATTTGTTTGCAAGTATTTGTAAACTATTGAGGTAAGCCCCTCTGACAGTTTAATGGGGTATATATATTTTTTAAATTGATAAGGGATTCGCGTACATACATACATAGTCTGATTGTCTACAAGGACAATCAGATTATGTTCTTTCGACAGCACATTGTTTTCCGTTCAGAACAGAGAAATGTTTATAGTGTGAATATAAACAATTCATATTTTTAACTGCCCACATTTGTTTGCAAGTATTTGTAAACTATTGAGGTAAGCCCCTCTGGCAGTTTAATGGGGTATATATTTTTTTTTTAAATTGAAAAGAGGTTTGCGTTTGACCACCATCTCACCTGATGGTAAGTGATGATGTGGCCGAAGATGGAGCACGCTTATCTAAAAGTAACCTATTCGCTCTTGACTTAAAGACTCCTTTTTTTTTTTTTTTTTTGGGGTGGGAAAATCATCAAATGACTTTTTCCGCTCTGGGTCAAGCGGAAGGGTGTGTCAGATTTCTACTGACTAAAAACCCACCCTGTTCCTTCGGCTGCCCTAAATTTCCGGGGATGCGGTAACTCGGTAGAACTTTCCCGCAAACCCCGGCAGGCAATGGCCCTATGAGGCCCCGTCACTGGTGTTTGAGGCGCGCGTGGAACACGACGCGCCACCGACCCGGGCCTGGTCATTACCGGACGGTGAGCGACCCTTGCTCACCGTCCGCAGGCCTGCGCCTACGGTGGCCGGAAATCGGCTCGTGATCCCCGACGCCCGGGGCGTCTCCCGCGGCGGCTGGGGCGCGAGGAAGAGAGTTGCCTCTCCCTCGCGCGTTCGGCCTCCTCCTTCGCTAGCATGACTGCTTCGCAGAAGGAGGCGACCGCATCCCATTCCCTCTCGCTCCGCACCATAGTCTGAACCAGAGCAGGGCGCGATAGGTCGCCGCCGCCGACCGCCTCTACGAGGACACGGCGGTGCTCCGCCCAAGCAGGGCACACCTCCACCGTATGCTCCACCGTGTCCTCCAGGTGGTCCTCACAATGACGACACCCGGGCGTGTCCTCCCGCTGAATCCGAAACAGGTACCTCCCGAAACAGCCATGTCCGGTCAGCACCTGCGTCAGGCGGAAGGTGAGGACGCCGTGGCCTCTCTCCAGCCACTCCTCAAAGAGGGGACTTATCGCCGCGATTGCGGCGTGCCCAGCCTTCGGTTGCGACAGCCGCACTTTCCATGCTGCCGTGAGATCGCGCCGGAGTTCTATCCGCTGAGCCGCGACTTGCCGCGGTAGCGGAGTTTCACCCCGGCTTAGCACCTCTGCGCGCCAATTATGCACGCGCGCGAGGGCTACCGCCTCCAGATCCCACGGCAGCAATCCGGCAAGGAGGTTCGCCGCCTCCCCAGAGATCGTGCGGTATCCCCGGATCATCCGGATAGCCATGACTCTCTGAGATGCGACCAGCCGGCTAGCTGGTCGCCGCTGCAAATTCAGCGCCCACACAGGGGCCCCATAGAGGGCCATGGACCGCACGATCTCCACATAGAGCCTCCGGCAGGAGGCGTTTGGCCCCCCTAGATTGGGTAAGAGCCGCTTGAGTGCAGCCCCCGCCCGGTCCAGTCTTGGAGCCAAACGTCGGAAATGCTCGACGAAGTTCCACCGGCTGTCGAGGACGAGTCCCAGGTACTTCATCGTCGTCTCGACGCCGATGCAAACCCCTCCCACCGTTATCTGGGAACCCGAAGGTGGAGCGTTCCGACGGCCATGGAAACACATGGCCTCGGACTTGTGCAGGGCCACCTCGAGTCCCAGTTGCCGGATCCTCTCTACGACTGTCGCAACCCTTCGCATCGCCAGTTCGGCCGCCGCCTGGTGCGACCCCCCATGTGCCAGGACCAGCGTGTCGTCAGCGTAGCAAACTACACTGACGCCTGTAGGGAGGTCGGCGCGCAACACCCAGTCGTAACCGATGTCCCACAGGAGTGGCCCCAGAACCGATCCCTGTGGGACACCGCACGACATCTCTCGCCGATTCCACTCTCCCTGGTGACCAGGAGTTTATAGCTATCGGGAAACACAGACTCCGGTAGGGAATTCCCCTCCTTAGCCGTACGCACAATGAAGGTACTCCCAAAACGTTTTTGTTTTATTAGACCATAACTTCAGCTCGTGGCGAAAATAACAGCTGCAGAGTCCAGCTTCGAGGTTAAGCAACGCTTGCCGAGGACGATTTCTGGATGGGTGACCATCCTAACGTAACAAGATTACTCCGTAACTCGGAAGGCACGCTAAACCGTTGATCACGGCTGTAAGACGACTGTCCTTTCACCATCTTTGATAGTCAGTACGGGTATTAAAAAGCTATAACAGTCTTGCTAAGGGGTATAATAATTATACCCCTTAGCAAGACTGTTTGTGCTGACACAGTTATTCATGTTCTTGCATCCTCGATACTACCAATGTAGGCTACGCACATCACTAGTACAATGACGTCATCGCTATCCTGCTAGAAACGAATGCAGCTATATCCATGCTTAGAAACAAAGTCAGCTAAATCCTTCGGTTGGTAACGAAAGCAGCTAACGACATTATAATGAATACAATAAAAAATGTCCCGCCATAGTAGACGTACGGTGTACTATCCATAGAGTTCTAATTTTAAATCTTCATATTTTGCCGTTTCAGTCATACAGTTTTGCCACCTTAACAAAAAACTATAAACGTTTCTTTTTAATTTGTTTAAAATTTCACGACTGGGATTTAGCTAACTTTGATTCTATACCCCTCAATTATTTATGATTCGTTCAGGATGAAAAAATATTCTCTAAACATCACTTCGAAATTAGAACGGTGTCTCGATGTGAATCCACGATCATTTACTGAAATTAAAAATAATTAATTGTCTTAGTAGTAAAACTATTGGAAACAATTAATAGCAAATTAATAATCTACTCATTACATACTAATACTACTCCATGCCTCGAAATCACGTCGAGCTAACAACGGCTATGAACACGCCTATTCCTCGGATATTAGCGGATAGATTAGCGGTTAGCGGCGCTGTCCTGGACACAAAATCGGATCTGAATGTTTGCGGATGAAATAATACTGTTAGAATGTTTGAATTTTTGTGAGAAGAATGGATGTAGGTAAGAAATTGATGTTAGTTTCAGCTATTCTATTTAAATTCTAAATAAATAAAAAAGGCTGACTGCAAAGAAATCGCATAAAAATTAAGTTGCTTTTTCATTATTTTAGTATTCTACTCAGCAAACACTTTCATTTGATGCCCATAACATGACATTGCACAAATAATAACTAGTCCGCCATATTGGGCCGACCGCCATATTGGATTTAAAATAACGTAACTTAGCTAACCATGCATTGTCACCTAAATTAAACGTGTATGCAAAATTTCATCTTAACCGGTTGAGAATAACTGCATTAAAATTCTTTTGCGAGATTTAACATTTTTTTTTCGGTAAGAAAATCATCAAATGACTCGAAAGGGAGTGTCAGATTTCTACTGACCCACCCTTAAGTTGCCCTTGTATCCGGGTGCACTGTATCTTGTTAGAACATTCCCGCCCTGTCAATGCGTGGAACACGACTAGGGTTGCCATATTTACCAAGGCTCGTGTCGGGACGCAACGAGAAAATATTATATAACAGTATGAATATTTTATTTATAAAAACATCTACTGATATAAACTTTATATTATTATGTACTTGGTTAATCCACTTTGTATTAATCAAAACCACTGTAATAACCATATAACAATATATTACTTTTTAACAAGACAAAGGAACAGAAATCTAGATCGACTATGAGAGCAGTCGGCACCCGGCCATCGTTGGCGCGGGCTTTTCGGGGTTGCAGGAATGTTCCCATCGAGATACCGCGGCCATGGAACGCAAAGGCAATTAAAAGAGTAAAGTGGGTTTTTAGTCAGTAGAAGTCTGACACTCCCTTCCGCTCCATTCAGAGCGTGAGGATTCATTAGATGAATCTCCCACCGAAAAAAAAAGGCAAAAGCCTGAACCAGGGACCTATTTTGATGAGGATTTTACTTTTTTAAGTAATTCTTTCTGTCCTTTTACAAATACATAAAGTCATTTTGAAGTTAACCTCACACTGTAATATCGTCTCTACTTATATATTTATTTAATAAATTCATATTGGACTGTATAAATTATATTGAATGGACTTTTTCAAAAAATCCGGAGTATAAAAAAATAATGTTTTTATATCTTAAGTTTGAGGCCACCAGGGGCACCGGGGAAACCCATCGTGTTCTTGAATCCGACAGTTAATTTTGATGATTTATATTATTTTGATGTATATAAAACGTGTAACGTAAACCCCATATCTATCCAAAAGGACTGAAGACAACATCTGGTATGGAGTCTCTATGCAAGTTTCAGCTCAAAATAAGTGACTCACAGAATTGGCACCAAATTATCGGTTTCATATGTTTCTTGAATACCAATAATAACAAACGTGTCACAGCACTATGAGGGTCATCACTTTCCACGTCACTTGCCAATAAAACGATAATTCTCTTCGTTCTTCTTAATTTGAAAAATTCTGTATCTGGTATCAATGTATTGAAATTTCTAATAAGTTCCACACATGTAGACATAGGATTACAAAACCCTTGCTATATCGTTTGTTATCATCCAAAGAAGCCGTGTATTTGGTATGTATATACCCTTTAAATTACACGTTGTATATCAACATCAGCGCAAAATTCCTTCAACTTCTCAGTTCTGACAGTATATACGGTAGGTATATACCTAATATGGAAAAATAATTATTTTCAGGACGATGATTTCATCCACAGATAAGATTCCAGCTGTAATTGGTACAGTATAATGTATAATACTGTACCAATTGCAGCTGGAATCTTATTCTATATTCTGTAGAATAGGCTTTGTACCCAATTTGTTC
The DNA here is from genome assembly GCA_943138885.2 of Tholera decimalis. Lineage (NCBI taxonomy): Eukaryota > Metazoa > Arthropoda > Insecta > Lepidoptera > Noctuidae > Tholera > Tholera decimalis. The sequence continues at coordinate 12,117,800 of OW964576.2, forward strand.
AAAACGTTTTCCAAATTTCATTTATTTTATCTAAAACATTGCATTGTTGGTTGTTGGTATTAGTATTGTCTACACAAAAAGCAATTACTGTATATACTCGTATTTATGATATGGAAGTGAGACACAATTAGTTACAATTCTTTATGATGCTCTGAACACCTTCTCCGGCGCCGAAGTCGCGGCGTCGCGTCGTCGCAAGCCCGCGGCCAAGTAAACCGGCGCGCGTGTGAATTCCTGTGACAGTCCCGATATATCGGGACGAATGGCAACCCTAAACACGACGCATCGTCGACCCGGGCCTGGTCCTCACCGGACCGTGAACTACCCCTGCTCATCATCCGCCAACCCGTGCCTACGGTGACCGGAGATCGGCCCGCGTCTCCCGTGGCTAGATTTGACCCTAACATACATTCATGCCACCAACCAATCTAAATTAAGATAGTGATATTAGTGAGGTTAATTGTCAAGAGTACAACAAAGGTACCAACATACACACACTCTAAAGCCCGATTTACACTTCAATAAGTACAGTAGCGAGTTAACTTGCGTCATCGGCGAGTTAAGTTGTTATTGTAGTTTGAACGGCAAAAGCGAGTTAAGTAGTAAGTTGTTGATTAAGTTGAGTTAAATAGATCGCGATCCTATTTTTCGGCAAGTCCAGTGCGAAGTAGCCCCCTCTCTCGCGTCTCCCGCGAGTCACGACGGGCGAGTTTAGTACAGTCTAGGGATGTGACATTGTACATAAAAAATCGATTTTTAATTAATCGATTATATATTTCGCATGAAAAATCGATTTTTCTTAAGAAAATAATCGATTTTGAAACATTAATCGATTTTTCTTTTGATAAAAATCGATTTTTAATCGATAATTTCCATAATCGATTATTATTTCACATCCCTACCAGGGATGTAACATTGTACATAAAAAATGGATTTTTAATTAATCGATTATATATTTAGCATGAAAAATCGATTAATAAATAATCGATTTTTCTTAAGAAAATAATCGATTTTGTTACATTAATCGATTCTTCTTTTGATAAAAATCGATTTTTAATCGATTATTTCCATAATCGATTATTATTTCACATCCCTAGTACAGTCCATAAATTTGTAGGTTGCGGCCGCGTACACGTGTTATTTTCTTTTCTTCTTCTCGGGCAACTTATGACTACTCACTCGCCTACGTTTGGACGCTACTTACAACTTACTACTTATTACTTAACTGTCTGAGTTCTTAACTCGCTACTGTACTTGTTGAAGTGTAAATCGGGCTTTAGAGGCTACTATAATGTACCCATTTTAAAAACCATTTTTCAATCTCGGAAGTGCTTATGCTACAAAGACTTGTAAGAAATAAGTCTTTCTTGGGAAGAGAACCGTTTAATTTGTGGGTCTTCGTTAGTAACTGGTACTATCTACATTCTAACGTTCTTAAGATTGAAAGTCCAGAATGAATGGATGTTTGTTACACAATGACGCCTAAATGGCCGATCGGATCTGAATGAAATTTATCTGGAAAAAGGCTACATTTTATCCCGCGAAAATGAAATTTCCATGATAAGGACGTTGCGGGCTACAGTAGTGAAAATTATTTACTTAGATCTTTATTACGTTGCTCAAGATATAGAGAAGATAGATGTGTGCATCATTGAAACATTATAATTAGGGTTACTTAAGTATATTTCGCAAATAAAAAATCAAAATTTCGCATAAATATAAACTGAAACTGCTAAATTTCGCTTTTATTCGCAAAAACAAGTAAGTACAAGGTCTAACTATCTATTGAAAAAATTAGTTAAAAGCTAACATTGTGGTTGTTTCTATGTTTTCCTGCGTAAGTACCGACTTAAGCAGGAATAAATAATATATTGTCGTAAATGACCGAAGGCACCGGCCTTCGGTCATTTACGACAATATTGTAGATACTAAAATATCTTTCAGCGTCAACACTATTGACTGCGCTGTGGAGGCTTTGTATGGCTGCATTTGCAAATCTAGGGTAGCTACATTTTGTTGCTAATAAAATCTGTATGACGTCAACAGGAGTTTCTTGTTGAACTATGTTTAGTAGCTGCCTGTGGAAATGAACATATCCATCTATCTCGTTCATCCTGTGGTATCTCATTGAAAAATTGTATTTTGGAGATGCTTTCCAGCGTTAAGTTCGTGTCCAGAGACGATGTGGTTACGGCTGCTGCTACTGATGGGCAAAATAATTTGCCGATGTGTAAATAAGATTCGTATTTTGAAATTTATCCAAGCTCTTCTACGCTGCTGTCTTTAGCATAACACTGTGTTCTTGATCTAATTCGCCATTTTCGTTTGACAAAATACAAAAAGTTTTTGAATGCAATTTCGTGGAAAAGTATAGAAAACACAATATCTCGCACGAATTAGTAAATTTCGCATGTATCGCATGGATTTAGTAAATTTCGCGTTTATCGCATCTATTTCGTAAAAACGAAAATTACGTATCTTTAATTATGATAGAAAGAGACAGCTCTAGATGTTTGTGACGTCACTCACAACTCACACCATTGTAAATTTGCGCCATGCAAAACATAGAATTAAAAGGATAGAAGATATACTTCAAAAGCGGGAAACTTCTCTACTTTTTGCTTTTTTTTTTCTCCCATCTTTCAAATAAACATTCATTCGTTTATTTTAATTTTTATATGATAATATTAAGAGTAGTAAAATATTCTATACTATACGGAGCAGCTGCTCGGTCTCTATCAAGCCCAGGTTTGGTTGTGTATGGACTGTATGGAGTACTGCATTTGGAAATACTTTCATTGTGCGAACGGCTAAGGAATGGAATTCCCCGCAGTCTATGTTTCCCGATAGCATAACCTAGAGGTCTATAAAGCAAGAGTGAATAAGTTTCTTTTAGGTAAGCGTGCTCTTTCTTCACCACATCACGTACCATCAGGTGAGATTGTGACTAAACTATAACTAAAACTATTCTACATCTCGTCATTATTTCAACCAGCGCAAATTCTTGGTAGGTAATAGTCAGACCAGGAACAACTACCTCGGTATTTGTAGTGTAAGACATACAAATAGTGTATGAAATACCAATATTTGTTCTGGCACGGAATCGAACTCGCAACACGCAGCGCAGTATCCATTCGCTCCCACTGCGCCGCATGTCGTAAAATTATGAATATAGGAAATATATTTTATTCTCTTTCCCAACTTTGAATAATATCCCAAGCTCTAAAGTCTACGTACATGTTTCTTCTAAATCGTCAATATCTATCTCTCAATCTCTATAGGGCAGTCAAGCCAAGCTAGAACTGCATGTGGTATTTATGACTCAAACAGAAATAGAATCAGTCTTAGCTTATAAATAATAATGGTTATTATTAGACGGTCGTATTATGCAGTTAGAAGCCCACAAGATGATTACTTCCTAAGCAATTAATCGAAGTGCTAAAGGGATTAAAAACACGCTAGCGAAGGAGGTGCCTAAACGCGTGATGTAGAGACAACTCTCTTACTCACGCCCCCCAGTCGTGTGTCGTCCAAGGTGTTGGTTATTGCGAGCCGATCTCCGGTCACCCAAAGCGCGAGCTGGACGGGCGGTGAGCAGGGCTGTCTCAAAAGCAGTCAGCAGCAACGACGGAGCCTGATAGGGAAATGGCATGCAAGCCTATACCATGCAAATAGCATCCACCTGTTTACGAGAGTCAAGAGATTTACTAATATCATTGATATAGTGCACTAAATTAGTAGTGGTAGATTTCTTACTGCAGAAATTGTGCTGTTGTGGAGCTAGATGTGTTTTTATGTGCGTAGTTATAATATGTATGGTTTTTATGTGCGTAGTTAGTTATATATGAGCATCTCGAACACTTTAAAGAATACTGAGAGAAGTGATAAAGGATAAAGATGGCAACATGAAAAAGTTGAGATCCCGCGACAGCTTAAGACTCTTTACTCATAGCAATGGAATGCATAGATATTTTGCTACGGATTAGTGCTGATAGTCCTCTGATTTAAGAGCTATTTTTTTATTGTTTACAAGGTACAAGGTATTTTTTACACAAAACTGAAGAGACAGTTTGTCTGTGGGATCAATTTATAATCTATTTTTAACTTATGTATATAATTAATAAATATATTATATAATTAATTAACTTAAAAATACAATAATAACATTCAGGTAGGGTGCCAAGTAAATAGTTTTTTTTTTTTAACTTAGATTTGAATTTTTATATTATTTTCTTCTCTAATGCCCTCGGGTGCATGACGTGTCTTTGGAATACATAATTGTATGTAGTTTATTAAAAGTAATAGGCAGTATTAATCTGTTAAATTCCCTGTTCACCTTCCTCAAGTTAGTACACATAATACGAAAGCGAACTCATTTTTTATTTATTTTATTTTACAGAAAGCATACCTAAAGACTAATAACTAACATAAGGCCGTGCGCGCACTGCCTTGCGTTGGCCGCAATTCCGGTAGTTCTACCGCACCGGTAGACTGACCGCAGTGCGCGCACTTCTATGACACTCCATACTTCACAAATTTTGCGGTGCGGTAGAACTACCGGATTTGCGGCCACCGCAAGGCAGTGCGCGCACGGCCTAAAAAATATTCGTGGATTGGGTAATTTGCTCATTACAAGCTTCCACATAATTATATGCTATCAAGTTACCTAAATCTAATTTGCATTAAAATTTAACCAAAAACAATAAAAAGAAAATATATCACTAAAATTTTGAACTAAACATTAAAGTTAGTAATTATTTCCAATAGTTTTACTACTAAGACAATTAATTATTTCTAATTTCAATAAAAATGATCGTGGATTCACATCGAGACAGCGTTCGAATTTCGAAGTGATGTTTAGAGAATATTCTTTCATCCTGCCCGAATCATAAATTATACCGTTTAGCAAGACACTGTTGTCAGATTTATAGCTTCTTAATACCCGCAATGACTATCGGAGATTATGAAATGACATCCGTGATCGAAGATCGTCACCCATCCACGGGCAGACCTTGGTAAGCGTTGCTTAACCTCGAATACTCGTATGGCTGTTATTATTTAGCCACGAGCTCCTCCAGACATCTTTTATATCAACTTACTAATATTCTTTTCAAGGAACAGTGATGTAATGAATGTTTAACCTTGAAGCTCACACATATAACTATGTATACCTACTCGTACATACGTTTGTTTGTCCGTCTTTCGCGTCAAAACAGATCGATGTGGTTTTTGGTACACAGATAGCTAAAAGGCTGGAGAGTGATAAGAACTGGCTGCACTGGATTCGATCGAGCGCAGGGCTAAAAGGCTTATATGCGACGAGGCGCTATCGGGCAAGCTTCATAGTCTGGCTCATCGGCAAACCGTGGTTTTCTACAGATTGTACTTCAGGGAGTGTGTGCAGGAGCTCCAAGGTCTGATCCCTCCATCTCCCTTTCACTACCGGTCTACCAAACGCACGGCTGGGTACCATCCACACTTGGTTCATATACCGTCTTGTGCCAAGCGCTCCTAATACACATTTATTGTGCGCACTTCCAAGCTGTGGAATTCTCTGCCGGCTTCTGTGCTCCCTGCCACTTACGACCTTTCAACCTTTAAAGCAAGAGTAAACAAGCATCTTCTGGGCTCGTTCGTTCCATCATCCAAAAATCTACTGGTTTCATTCCGAAAAAAAAATTGACGCAATCGTATCAGCGAGCAGAAGGTAGTGAAAAATTAACAATAGATATTTATATTGTCTTCGACGTCATGTAGTATTAATCCCTTTTCTAGTGTCGTCATCTTTCTTAGACATATAACTACACGAACTTGTGCCCGCGATTTCGCTCGCGTGGAATGGGTTTTCCCGCGTAAATCCCGATCCCGTGTTAATTTCGGGATAAAGTGTCTATGTATAATTTTCTTACAGATCCGTTCAGTAGTTTTTATGTAAAAGAGTTACAAACATCCATACATGTAGCTATACATCTTACCTCACAAACTTTCGCATTTATAATGTTAGTAAGAAAATATACAATAGAATTCCTCAAGAATGCCATTATAAACGGTCGCGAGGGTATTGCCATAATCATCCGTTAGACAAACGGATGGTCCCGCCTTCACTTCCCGAGTGACGCAAAAGGATACCAAGGCAGTAGTCCCACTGTCAGCGATTAACAAGTAGCGAGTAGGGCTATTTTTTTTATTCTATCAAAAAGATTCTATAATTTTTTATTGATAGTAAGCTCGCATTGACGACCATCTCACCTGATGGTAAGCGATGATGTGGTCGGAGATGGAGCACGCTTACCTAGAAGTAACCTATTCACTCTTGACTTAAAGACCCCCAGGTTATAGTTATCGGAAACACTCCGGCAGGTAATTCCATTCCTTAGTCGTACACGCAATGAAAACTAGCTTCTGAAAACGAGTTGGCGAGCAGCGAGTGGGTAGTTCCGATAGTTTTGTCGCTGAGCTGTCACCTGGTTAGTCTCTCGGCGTGAGTTCTGACCACCAAGCGAGTATCGCTGAGCAAGTATTATCTTTGATAGCTCTGGTCACTCAGCAACAACCTAGTGGAGCGAGTCCTCGTCAGCAGTATAAACAGTCAGCGATCTACTATTCATACATAATGCATATCTTTTGATTACATGGAATACACATCAATAGGGTAGTTTCCTGTATTACAAAATAATTATTTTATTTGGTCCATTAGGTAGATTTTCACAAAATTTTCAAGAAGAATTCACAAAGATGGAAAGCTTCAAAGTACAGGAGTGGGTGCTGCTGACGTCACACGTTGCTAAGAATTATACCGGAGTGTGACGTCACGCGAAATTTCAACTCACTGTATCGTCTTAATTTTTCAATTACGTGGAAAAATAAAAAATAATAATATTAATAATAATATTCCACAACTTTCACACAACGCCATCTAGTCCCAAACTAAGCAGAGCTTGTGGTATGAGTACTAGACAACTTATAAACATACATATATATTTTTAAATACATACATGTTATAGATAAATTACACCCAGACAAAGAACAAATGATCGTGCTCATCACACAAACATTTGTCCTGGGTGGGAATCGAACCCACGACCTTGAGCATAGCAGTCAGGGCCACTGACCACTATACCAACAGGCCCGTCTAATACGTGTCTAATGTTTTTTGTTAAACTACGTGACGGATTAAATAAAATATTTTAGGAAGCTACCTATTGTTGGGGAGACCGCAGCTAAGTAGCCGCACGGATTCGGTCCTTGGTTGGGGTGCCTCGGAAAGCAGGTTGAGCCGTTAGTCCTGGCTACCATTTGTACTCCTATGACACATGATAGTCAGAAGCCAGATTATAAGACACTGGACTTGCCAATAGCGGCCTTTACACGCTCACTCTATCGCGCTTGATACAACAATCGCGCGTGAAAGAGCGCGCGTATAAAGGATGTGGAAGGGAAAGGGAAAGAGCACGCGCCGCGCTCATCAATCATGCGCGCAATCGAAACTCGATTGCGCGCCTTAGCTTGCCTTTACTTTATAATTCTTTCGCGCATGATTAAGATGGCGGACATACGTACGTGAAGTAAAGAGTTAATTACACTGTTTAAGTCTTTTCCTTGCCTCTGCAAAATTAAGTCCGAGGAATATAAAAACAAAAATCTTTAAGACGACGCTCATTCAGCTTAGGAAAACAAACACGAGTAATCGCGCGCGAAAGAGCTGGTACTGTAAACAAATATACAAAGGTAAACGCGCGCGAATGAGCGTGCAGGCTTTCTCGCTCGCAATCCTGTACGTACCAAAGAACGCGCGATAGAGTGTGTGTGTAAAGGCAGCTAATGACTGCTTGTCGTGGTACCTATCTACTGGGTTGTGAAGGTCAGATCGGCTATTTTAATCGGATGCAACTGAGTACTATTGTTTTACATGGAGGCAGTCGCTTCATGTAAAACAATACTCAGTTGTATCCGGTTAGAATACAAGCCGATTCCAACATACTGGGGAAAGGCTAAGAAGATGATGTACAGTATCTATTATACGTTTTTGAGTTTAATAATAAAATTTGTTACTAAATTAAAACATTGAATTTAAAAAAAAAAACACTGCTAAACCTAACTATGTACATAAAAAATAAAAATAAAAAAACAAGCTTAGGCGTCGAAGTAGTAGTGCGTCTTAGTCTTTTTTGAGTGAGAAAATATTCGATAGTTGCTTTCTCGCCGGCAGTGGAACCTCTGCCTTAGATACTCGTGACAATGTATTGCTCTATTTATAGCTGCACTGCAATAACAAATCTCGGTGAAACGCGGTCTCACACACGTTTGTTTGTACTTTTAAAAATAACGTTTGAGTACTTATGTTTTAATTAATTAATTGATTCAAACTTTATGTACAATACTGGTACATGGGCGGACTTAATGCAGCAAGGCATTCTCTACCAGTCAACCTTTGGGTTAAAATGACCACAATGTAGGTGTACAAGTAAATAAAATGTATCGAAAGAATATAGGTACAAATAAAACACATACAACATGTAACTTAAAGGGTATATACATATCAAGTGCACAGCTTCTTTGGATGATAACAAATGATATGGCAAGTGTTTTGTAATCCTATGTCAACACGTGTGGAACTTATTAGAAATTTAAATACATTGATACCAGAGACCGAATCTTTCAAATTAAGAAGAACGAAGAGAATTATCGTGTTATTGCCAAGTCACGTGGAAAGTTATTAACCCTCGTAGTGCTGTAACAGGTCTGTTATGATTGGCATTCAAGAAAAATATGAAACCGATAATTTGGTATCAATTTTTTGAGTCACTTATTTTGAGCTGAAACTGTGCATAGAGTCTCCATACCAGATGTTGTCTTCAGCCCTTATGGATAGATATAGGGTTTCCATTACACGTTGTATAATAATAAAATACATATAAATGCTAACATAATAGACTAATAAATATGGTGCTTTATAATAATCTTTCTGACTAAGAGAACTCATAATAATTATATTTATGGCGAATACCAAACTAAAAATGACAGGATTTTAAGTAGTGGTTTCTCATTTTACATTTAAAAGAGAATTTAGACTCAGCCTTCTTGATATCAAGGGATAGCATGTTCCAGAGTTTAATTGTATAAATAGCATAGGAATTAGACAGAAAACCGGTGCAGTGTAATGTTTGTTAGCTATCCATTACTTACTCATAGAGGTATATAATATTAGATGCCAAAGTTAATTTTTGTCTGTTTCGATTCAATGTGTAAACATTTATTTCTCAAAAAAAAAAATGAGTTCAGTGAAAGAGTGTCTGTTAAGCTTTCACAATTAAACCGCTAAACATATTGTGACGAAATTTGGCTCCGAAACAGCCTTTAAAAGAACAGGGTGGATTTTAAGTCAGTAGAAATCTGACACTCCTTTCCACTCCACCCACAGGGAGAGGGGGAGGAGTCATTTGATGATTTTCCCCCGGAAAAAAAGGGGGAAACATTTGCCGCATTCTTTTGCCAGCACTCAAAATGGCGACTTCTAACCAACTTTTGGCGGCAATATTTTCGTTAATGAGCTATTTACTTCACAGTAAACTGTGCCGCAGTGAAAATAGTCGGCCATAATTGCTAGAGATAGTACTTTTTTAATTGCCTAGGATAGCCTAATTGTTTTAGTAGTATTGCCTGTAATGGGTCCGTATATAGTTTTTGCTAAGTATCACGAGGCCCTTATGGGGTTACAATGGAGATAGCAATGACCTAGAAAGGTTCTTGAGTGTCTAGGATGATTGCGAGATGTACTATTGACGTAGTGTTATTTGTTGTATCCACGCTTGAGGGGAAGTCTTTACGCTGACAGGATGATAAGTGTCGTTGACTCTCTTCCTCACACCCTAGCCGCCGGCCGGGGATCGCGAGCCAATTTCCGGCCACAGAAGGCGTGGGCTCGCGGCCGTCTTACGGACGGTACAATGGTAGCTCACCGTCCAGTAAGGGTCCAGGTTAACAGAATGGGTTTTTATATACAAAAGTCTGAAAATCATCAAATTGCTCCATCGATCTGGGTAGAATCAAAGGGACAATTTGATGATTTTCTCCTGTAATAAAAATAGGCCAAGTTCATTTAGAATATCTATATTGTATTCTTCTACTCTTCAAGAGAAGAGACGCTTTTACCCTGATGATAATGATTGTTTCCTTGCACCACTTCCTGAAATCCTACTCAAAACTCTGGTTAGTTAATAAAATTGAATAATTTATTTCAGTAAAACATCCCATATAAAAATAATAAACAACATTTAAAAAATCACATTGAAAATCACTATAAAATTAGCATTAGAATTACTTAAAACATATAGGTATATATTGCAATTCGTTAATTTAAACTCATATTAAATTGAATCTGGCATATTAATTGCCATATGCGAAGAAGTAATTTACCTCGTATATGGCTCTCAATAATCATTATATTCGGCTCATTTACTTTATTAAAGTCTCTCAGTACAACATTAGAAACTAGCCCATGTGTTTAAAGAATCACGATTTGTACTATAATATTAATAAAAAAAATTACACACTGATGAACAGTGCGATGACCTATTGACATTAATTTTGAATATGTACAGTCCGCAAAAAATGCACAATAATATTTTTTTTTAATTATTTCATCAGCTGCTTAACTTTTTTCCAATTATGTCAAAGTTGGGTTCTAGTCTAAGCGGCTGTTGCTGAGTATTAGTCTTTACATAATTATATGAAACGACTGCCTATCTGACCTCCTCAAGCCTTTAGCTGGGTAACATGATACCCATTCGCAAGACTAGTATCAAATTATCTGGATTATTTCTGACTGCCTGTAACAACTGCCAAAGATGTTCAAATGACAGCCAGGACCATCGGCTTGGAGGAGATTCGATATTTAAATATCATCATTATATTTTTTTATTAGAATTTTAATAAAAAAAAACCATTCATGGATCGACCTCAGTAAGCGTGAGGAGTAACGTTTTTATATTTTATTACCAAATTCTACTTATATTTTTTTAAAGACCTTCAATTTCCTTTTCGACTCAGGTTAATTTAATTTAAACAACAACAAATCACAATCATAGTGATTATATAACTTGTGAGCTAAAACAATAGCATCTGCTGCTGAACTAGAAGAAAACCTGTACCTTGGAAAACAGCGCCAATACCGTCAGTTAATTTGACGAATAGAGAAATTAAGCCAACCAGTACAATCAAAACAGCCTGTTAGTACGGCAATCCTTTTTAGTACAAAATTATGTTCTTTCAGCCATTTTCTCCTCGGGTTGCCACGATGCCTTTTGTCCTTAAAACTTTTATAATCCATTCGCAGTTTCATTTCAGCGATAATAAATGTCGTGAACTTCTCAGAAATGTAAACAATTTAAAGGTATTGTTTTTGGTTTTAGACTGAGATTTAATGCAAAGTTTCATAAATATGGGTACTTAATAATAATTTATATTGAAAATTGAAAGAAAATATCGTGAAGAAACTTGGCATGTCCAGGTCCTAGGACCTAAATCTCGAAGACATCCCAGACGGCCCAGTACTTTTCCATCCAACATTCAGGCATTCATAAAATGAAATGAAATATTTATTTTGTAAATTGGTTATAAATAACGCTTTTACACGTCATGTTTTTTTGCGTGTTAAGTTTAGTTTAGCTAGATGAGGCCGATGTTTCCTAACTGACCTACTCTGAGAAGAAACACCGAAACAAACTCAGAGGTCAACGTCTCTTTTAAAGTCCATACAATTTGTGTTGGTCCAATCAAATGAAAAACATGTAGGTTCATGTTTTTGGTGCTCAATGAGGGAATAACCACACAGATTTGAGTGGACCTATCCAGACAGTGCAAGCATTTGTCAGTTATCGTGTAGAAATGTATCGCATAAAAATTATCATAAAATAAAATCATAAGATGAGTCCCAGCTCTTGAAACGTAATGGGCTGAAATATTATTGTGTATACTTATGTATCAAAAATGTTACAAATTGTAATACACTCTGCAGTAACGCGTTCGAAACTCGCCTCAAGGAGCAGTTGGCATCATTGGAAGGGCCCGAGACAGCCATTACCTGCCGAGGTTGCGGAAACGTTCTAACGGGATACCGCAGACCCGATGATCGTGTGAATCTGCACCCTGTTTCTTCCCTTGTCCTTGAAAAGGAAAGAACCAGGGTGCAGATTCACTCAGTAGGAGTTTGATTCTCCCTTCCGCTCCATCGAGTTTGAGAGGAGTCATTTTGTGATCAAAAAATAAGATTTAGTATTTTTATCTTACAAAAATTCACGATTCCCGGAGGATAGATTTCCAAATCATCAATTTTCACGCGAACGAATTCGCGGGCAAAAGATAGTAAAAAATAAACACGTTAAATATTTCATCAATATCGAGAGTCGTTACTTAGCTTCTTATGCTGTCGCTACATAAACTATGCATAGCACTGCGTCCCTATTTATGTCCATCTAAATTGAGGATATCCTGCGGTAGGGCTCGCTAAATTTGTGATCTTTGTCCCTTGAGGGTAAACAGAGACCGAAATACCTTTCATGAAAATATACTTGTAGAAGCAGTTTTGTGTGTATTGAACCACTATAAAAAGGATATTGAATTTTGCTCATGAGGTGACAAGGAAAAATTCAGTAGAACTTTTGTTTATTTTAAATATCGGTTTAAAAAAACGTAGGTATCTTACGAATAATCTATCTCTTTAACTTTAATTTAAATCGGTGTGGTTCAGACGTGAAATTGTAAAAGTCAGAGTTATAGTGGGGACAAGTATCATAGTTCAATCTAATAAACACACTAACACAGTAAGAAAAGGGAATTAATAAGTTATAGGCTAAGGTCAATGAGCCAAATGCGCGGCTTCTTTGAATGATGATCACAAACGATATAACAAGGGTTTCGTAATCCTATGTCTACTTGTGTACATTGATACCAGAGATCGAATTTTTCAAATTCAGAATAACGAAGAGAATTTTATTATCGTGTTATTGGCAAGTTATTGACCCTCGTAGTGCTGTGAAACGTTTGTTATGAATGGTTTTCAAGGAACATAATTAGGAAACCGATAATTTGGTACCAATTCAGTGTGTGCAATTCAAGTGTAATGGGTGTAATAATACCGTGACCTCTCGATCACAAGGCATTAAACATTAGACTATTGTCCTACTATTGACTTAAAACACACGGTATTTCTCCTCATCACTGCTTGTGCGGGGACACGGTGGTCTCCCGCGGCGGCTGGGGCGTGAGGAAGTGAGTTGCCTCTCCCTCGCGCGTTCGGCCTCCTCCTACGCTAGCATGACTGCATCGCAGAAGGAGGTGACTGCATCCCCTTCCCTCTCGCTCTGCATCATGGTCTAAACCAAGGCCGGGCGCGAGAGGTCGCCGCCGTCGATCGCCTTTATGAGGACACGGCGGTGCTCCGCCCAAGCAGGGCACACCTCCACTGTATGCTCCACCATGTCCTCCGGATGGTTCCCGCTGTCATCCTCCCGCTGTATCCGAAACAGGTACCACCCGAAACAGCCATGTCCAGTTAGTACCTGCGTCAGGCGGAAGGTGAGGACGCCGTGGCGTCTCTCTGGCCATCCACAATCACCCCAGCGGTGACAATAGGTGGGCGCAACCTCCATCTCTGATGACGGGAGGAGTGAGCATATGCTCACCCATTCTTATTATTGTGCGGACGGCTTAGGAGTGGAATTACCTGGAGTGTAACCTTAAAGACACTATACTGTTATAGTTATCAAAAAACACAGACTTTAGTGTTTTCGGATAGCTATAAACGGCAGGATTTTAAGTAAATAGTGAATAGGTTACTTCTAAGTAAGAGTACTTTATCTTCGACCACATCATCGCTTGCTATCAGGAGAGATGGTGCCGAACGCAAGCCAAAATTTGCTGAAACACTTTTTTTTTGAGGTTGAAAATGCTCATGGGTTTTCTCCGTCTTGTGGCTGGCGAAGGGGTCTGTCAGACTGACTAAACCACCGCGTGTTCTCTCGCACGCTTGCGCCCGGGGCTGCGGAAGAACTTAAATACTCATAAACGTAGAAGATAGGTAGGTAAAATGGTGTTTACCTTTTAAGACTTTCAATGAACAACAGGAAAAAAACGACACGTTTATTAACTATTGCTTAATTTTTATCACATAATATGTTAAGTATATGTAATTCGTTATGTCATTTCAAGGTAAATCTATGTCAATCTAAGGTTATACCATAAAAATGGCGAATCATTGTATTACCTTGAGAATAAGATGTTAATAATAACTATTTGTTTATATTAACAGAAATGATTTGTTGACTTTGAAATATTTCGTCAATGGTCCATCACAATGTTCGTCATTTGTAGAGTTGTATTTCATTTGTCTCTCTGTCTCATTTGTCTGTATCTAGAGCTGTGTCACGGTTGAAAGTTTCAAGAAAGATATGTGGCCAAGAATTTAGCAATATCACCATACAAAATTTGTTTCTGGTCAGTTTTGTTTTCCTTCGTACCTAAATCTTTTGTTTAGATATTATGTTCATGTATTTATTGTGTAGCATGTAGTGTTTACTGCTTAATATTGTACATCTAGTTTAAATGTTATGTGCTGTATTTTAATAAAGCATTGATGTAACAATTGTTAGTAAACCAAATAGATAAATAAATCACTAAGTATGTTGTTGAGATAGAAGTTAAATATGACGGTACGAAGTTCAGCTAATACCTAACCATAATTATATAATTCTAGTGCATTTTTTGTTTAATTTGCATCATCACTACTGCTATTCTCAATGCGTTAAAGATACTTCTTGAGGACACAGGCTTTAGGACCGAAGAGGATCCTAGAAAATCCGGAGACAGATATTATGCTTAACTTTTTCATATTTAATGTATTAACCGCTACAGGATTACTTCCGATTTCCCCTTATAGAGTGTAATCCTTTATGCCAGCAGTGGAAACGTTATTCTAAGGGAAGTTATGCTATTTTGCAATTTAAAAAAATAATTTTTATTTCGCCTGCGTTGTGCCCCTGCCAGGCAAAGGCCTCTCCCTTATGTTTCCATCTAACTAAACCTGCTGTCTCTCCAATAAATACGTAATTAAGAGGGTCCAGGTAAGCAAGACTGTAACTAAAGGTACCCTCCAAAACCGATTCCTCCGTAGAGTCACGGGAGCCCCCTTTTATGTTCGAAATGAGCTTCTTCACGTAGACCTCAAGATGCCCACCATTCAGCAGTTCATGAAACGCGTCTCCAAGCGTTTCTTTGAAACTTCAATCCAACATAGGAATCCCCTTATCGTATTGGCCGCCCAATACGAACCCTTGCGTATCTCTAAGATTCGCCGACCAAGGCATACCCTAGTCACTACCGATGACGCAATCACCCTGCTCCAAGAGAGCCGTAGGCAAACAAGTACAGTGGCATACAAACACAAAAACCGACCGTCCTTCCGTCCTCGCCGCCGAGGCCCGCCGCGACGTCCCCGTAATAGTCCACCCCGACCCTTGCCAGAGCCAGCCCGCGACGCTGAGCCAGTAGCTTTAAATTCCCTTATTAATAATAATAATTATATGATCCAACCTGTCCCTAGCTGCCCTCGCCCTGCGACGCCCTAAGCCGAGGTCCGTACCCCACAGGGGGTGCCCTTAGCGTGTAGTCGCCTAGTTTGTAAGTTTTTTAATAAGCCTTGGCTGGAGGCTTTAATTAATTTATTAATTAAGGCAACCACAGGTAAGCCCGGTTAAGCAGCCGACAACCTCAGAGGTTGACCTGCGAGATGCCACATAAAAAAAACTGTAACTAAAGGTCTAGTAAAAAAAAATATTAAAATTTATTTGATTTGAAAGATTGATCTCTAGAAAAACAAATATGACCCTATGACAGCCGGTACTAACAGCTTGAACGTGCTTCCTGAGGTACGGGGGTATTACACCGTCAACTTCCAAAATCGAAGCCATAGCATTTTTTGCCCGACCAAGGAATCAAACCTGAGACCTTAGGCTTAGCAGTCACTCTACATGACCAACGAGGCATTTATTATTTAAATATTCATTACCAAAATAGTAATTCAGTGATTTGATTCGCCTCTGTTGGCATATTTTTGATAGGCGACTATTTTCAACATCTTGAAAAACATAACTACCTTCCTTTTTACCCGTATCTTGTATGTATGTATGTATGTATGTAATATTCTTTATTACCACATTTTGATTTGATTTGTCTTAGCAGCCCAAGTGTTCTTAGATAGGTGACATTTGAGAAAAAATCAACAAGGCGGGCGTGCGAAGCCATTATACATAGTGAAAATAAAAATTTTCCTCGAGTACTACAATATGGGTATCAAATTAAAGGGCTCAATACAAGGATTTGAAAAAGGTACATAGTGTTTATCATTAGTGTAATAGTAGCAAAAATAATACTATGAGAAAGTTTAAAAATATGGACTTAGCTCTTTCAGTTTCTGAATCCGGTGGGGTGTCAATATGACATGGCAAGGAAAACAAAAAAAAATTGTTAATTCATGTTTAAACTAAAAAGCTGAAAAAAACTTTTTCCCATTTAAAAAAATTATATTATGTTCAATTTGGTCCCGCCTGCTTGTCACTTTTTAAAATAAAAATGTGCTTGTTTCTTGCATTTCAGTTGAGCAGTCGGGTATTTTTAGACTTTTTAAATAACTTTTTTTACTGTATTGTGTATCCACTATCCAGGCATATTAGCCGAAATTCCCACACGAACGAAGTCGCGGTCTACAGCTTGTCTTATATACTATATTTCTTCAGAACAAGTTCAAAAGGTGCACACTTTTGTCAGGTGAGCTCACGTACTCTTTTCAGTTTTGAATTACAATTGGTTCACAAGTTAAGTCGTGATATTGACGTGATCTTTTGTGCATTGAGGCCATTGATGCGTATTAAGTTCTAGTACGTTCTTACAAGTCATTTGATGTTAATTTGCGTTTTGATTGCTTTTAGCCGACTGCAAAGGAAGGGTTATGTTTTTCGCGCGTATCTTGTATGTATGTACGTATGTAATATTCTTTATTACCTCATATATCCAGAACCGCTGAACAGATTCACATAATTGAGGTATCGTTAGATTCGTCTTAGCAGTCCAAGTGTTCTTAGATGAATGAAAAAAAAAATATTTTAAATAAAAAGTTGAAAAAAAAAAGTTATTTAAAAAATCTAAAAACCCGACTGCTCAAATGAAATGCCGTCCCATTTAAAAAAAATAATTATGTCCTATTGGGTCCCGCCTGCTTGTCACTTTTTAAAATAAAAATGTCCTTGTTTCTTGCATTTCAGTTGATCAGTCGGGTTTTTTAGATTTTTTTAAATAACTATTTCTTTTTATTTTCGTCCATCACTCCGCGGTAAATAAGGTTAAGGTACTGGGTTGTAAAACACTAATGCTGAGTATTAGCATGGGCGTGCGCTCCTTGTAGGCAGAAATGCAGTGCTTTACTTGACATTCACAGATATTTTAATAAAACGGTCGTACGTTTTAGATGACTTTAATTAATAGTAAATAAATGAATAAACAAAATATAATAACTTAAAAACGCCTAATATTTTATAAATAGCATCTATTTGCAATCACACAAACATTATGTTTGCCAGGCGTTTGGCGACAAGCAAGCGGCGCTGCGAATTAATGTACCTAAACCAACTCATGCCGTCGCGTCCCGCAGGACATTGGTTCGCATGTGTGTACTAATTTTGGTATCCGTGCACAGTTAGCAAACGCACACACCCATGAATATCGAAAGCCGTGACTCCAGCGGCAGGCTACGGAAGGTCGGCAGTTGCCTATAATCCGAGTTAAAATAATAGACGGAAATCTAATAAATCAAGTATGCACATTATGCATTTTTGTTTAGTAAGGTTTTATTTGTTTAAATAGCATAAATGTTTTGTGTTTCGCAGGGGCCATTTTGCTTTTTTCATGTGATTGGTTTCATTGTTTACTATTTTGTTTGCGCCAGTAAGTATATTTATAGTTTTCTTAAAAGATTTTTCATTTTAACATTTGAAAGTGTGACATTTAACAGTTTATTACTGAGTTTCTATAATAATTGTAGTGATTTGCTTTTACTAGTGCGTTTGTTGATTTTTTAAAATGTTATTGTTTGTGAGGTTTGTGTTGAAAATGTGTGTTTATTAAAAATTAAAAATAACAAATTCTCACAATTTTCATTCAGTGAAAAGATTCAAATTGTGTCTAAAGGTAGCTGTGTACCCGAGTTACAACAAACAAACAAACAAAAAGGGAATGTAACTCGAAAGTTTCATGTTAAAAGTTATGAAACGTATAACTGGCTGTGTGGTTGTGTACACACGATTAAATTATATTGTTTTCCTTGCATATTGTTTTTGTAATTCTAGTACAGTGTGGACTGATTCGGTATATTCAGATTTAAATAATTTCTGTTCCGCGGCATAGAAGCATGACCATACAGAAAAACATCTGGAGGCCTGCTTAAAATTAAATACTTTTGGTAAACCTCGTATTGAAATGAGTTTCAAGAGTCAGTTACGATTAAATATTGAGAGGCATAATGCTAAAGTCGATCGCAATAGAAACATTTTTCAAAGGCTGATCGATGTTGTTTGCTTTCTGGGAAAACAAGAATTAGCTTTTCGCGGTCACGATGAGTCAGTATCGTCGTTGAATTGAGGTAATTATTTAGAAATAGTAGATCTCGAGCGTTGCATCTGTGATGATCAATCGCGTTAAAGCCGAAATTAAACAGTCCGATTTTGTCGCCATCATGGTAGATGAGACTCCTGATGTTAGCGGTCGTGAACAATTAGTATTCGTTTTGAGATATTTTCGTGATTCTTAAGTAGTAGATCGATTTATCAAATATGTTGATGTCAGCGCGGATCGGACCGCTGTAACCTTGAGTTCTATAATTTTGGAAATTTTAGAAGAGTTCGATTGTGTATCCAAATTAGTTGCACAAACTTACGACGGGGCAGCAGTTTTATCCTCACAAATTAATGGCGTGCAGGCTTTCGTGAGACAAAAATGTCCACAAGCTATGTACGTTTGGTGTTCAGCACATATATTAAATTTAGTTTTATCGAAATCGTTCGAACGAGTTGCTGAAACAAAACGCTTTTTAGTATTATAAAATCAATCGTGGCTTTTTTTCACACCAGTACAAAGCGAATGGCCCATTACAAAAACTTTGCCGATATGAAAAAGCTGCCTCGTGTCGCGGAAACTAGGTGGACATATCACTCGCGCACGGTTAATGTAATTAATAATACGTCCACCCACCCCCTAGAATTATTTGAAAATATGAATGAAAATACACAAGACTGGGATGGTGAAACAGTGACACAAGTCAGTTCATTTTTATTTATTATGAAAGAATTTGAATTTCATTTTCTTTTAAAATCTTTCGCAGATATTTTTGCAGAAACGGATATTCTGTACGATATTTTGCAAAAAAACAACTAGTGACATCGCGTATTGTGTAACAAAGATAAAAGAGTTATTGCTAGTTATTTTTAGAACGTTTCAGTGGGAAGTTCAAGATCTTTTATGATGCCGCGTTCACATTACCGGACCACCTAAAAGAAAGCGCAATGTCGATGAAATGTTGAAATAATTGATAATGTAGTCAGTGAATTAAGAAATCACTATAAAAACATTAAAGATTTAAAGTTTACTGAGCTACTTTCTTGTGAAAATTTTAAAAAATATAGTGAACGTTTCCCTGAAAATGAAATCAGAGAGTTCACTAATAATTATCAGGCAAATTTTAATTTTGATAAATTGAATAATGAATTGCGCTATATTTATAGATCACCTCAATTTGCAAATAGTAGTGTATTTAGTATTATTCAAAATTCGTATAAGGACAATTTAAATAAAGTTTTTTCTGAAGAGTTACGATTAGCGAAATTCATTGTGACTATCCCAGCAAGCAGCGCATCGGCACAGCGTTCGTTTTCATGTTTAAAACATATCCACATATATTTGAGAAACACACAAAATCAACAACGACTCACAGAGCTTTCCATGATTTCTATAGAAAAGGCATTAATGAGAGAATTAAAACGCAATCCAACTTTCTATGACAATATCCTAAAATTATATTTTAAAAAGGATAGGCGCATAGATTTAATCTATAAATGAATGAGTAGTTTGTTCTTTTTTACTAACCCGTAGTTTTATTATTAAGTTTATTTATATATTTTGCGAATCACATGAAAATCTGCCTTTTTAAAGGCCACATTGGATATCTTGCAAGGGACGTGTTCTGTAACTATCACTCACTTGGATAAGATATTTGAGGTGGCTGAAATCTTGAATTTATTTACATCGGGATAAAGTAATCTCTAGTAACCGGAACCTTGAATGTGTGAAAATTGAAGCTGACTAGGTGAGTAGTTATAATATTTTAACTTATTATTTTACTTATTAGAATTTCTTCCGCCGCGACGATCTATCGCTGTTTTGTCTGCGTTACCGCAGAAGATGTACATGATTAGTAGTACATCTAAGACTTGTTCTGTTGGCATGGCTTCCGACTTAGAGATCAGTCGCGTGGCTGTGGCTATGCTAAAAATCTATAAAAGAAAAAGTTTTTGTGACCTAGTACTTCGCCGCATACCCAGTGTCATAATCCTGTGCACGCCGCTGAGTATTAGTGTATCCAGTAAAACTGGAAGCCGACCCAGAGATAATTAGGAAAAAAGCTAAGCAATTTGTGATGATTTCTTATTGCAGTTTTAGTAGAATTTCGTTCATTACCGTTCGCAAAAGGAGCGCCGAAAACTGAAGATCTACTTTATTAAAAAATAATAACCCTTATATGTTTATGGTCTGACCAAGTAAGTAAATGTTTGAATGCGTTCACTGACCCCAACTATGGGGCAATGCAATCCAGAAGATAAGAGGTAAGTAGATTATAGACATCTGTGCCTTTTATTCAGATCTCTGTCTTAGATATTTTTCTTATTCATTGGGTGGCAAAAATGCACATATCTCATCATTTGCATCCACAATATTAGTATAGAGATTAGATAACACTGGCCAACACAATTTTTGATGGAGCTAAAACAATTTTTGTTGTATGTATCAAGAACTATGCGTCGACCCAAAGGGAACAGAACTTGTAATTTACGCCATATTTATTGAAAAGTGTTCAAGTTAAATGGTTCACTTTGTCCAAAGTCAAGAAATATGGAAAACAAAAAAAAATCTAGGATTTTAACCAACAGAGTGCAGATGCAGTTTCCTAGTAGAATATCAGCGTAAGATATTCACTACCTGCGGCAAATCTCAGCTCAGCGGACAGAGCTCCGGCGTGATCTCACGGCAGCATGGAAAGAGCGGCTGTCGCAACCGAAGGCTGGGCACGCCGCAATCGCGGCGATAAGTCCCCTCTTTGAGGAGTGGCTGGAGAGAGGCCACGGCGTCCTCACCTTCCGCCTGACGCAGCTGCTTACCGGACACGGCTGTTTCGGGAGGTACCTGTTTCGGATTCAGCGGGAGGACACGACCTAGTGTCGTCATTCTGTGGACTACCCGGATGATACGGTGGAGCATACGGTAGAGGTGTGCCCCGCTTGGGCAGAGCTTCGAGAGGGTGACTTCTCGCGCCCTACCTTGGTTCAAACCATGGTGCGGTGCGAGAGGGAATTATGGGATGCGGTCGTCTCCTGCGAAGGAGTCATGCTAGCGAAGGAGGAGGCCGAGCGCGCGAGAGAGAGGCAACTCTCTTCCTCACGCCTCAGCCGACACGGGAGACGCCCCGGGCGTTGGGGATCGCGAGCCGTTCTCCGGCCACCGTAGGCGCGGGCTTGCGGACGACGGCGCGCCTCAGAGAGCTGTCAGCACCAGTGACGGGGCGCCATAAGGCCATTGTCCGCCGGAGTTGCGAGAATGTTCTAACGAGATACTGCGGCCCCGGAACTTAAGGGCAGCTGAAGGAACTGGGTGGGTTTTTAGTCAGTAGAAGTCTGACACTCCCTTCCGCTTTACCCAGAGCGGAAGAAGCCATTCGATGATTTAATCACCGAGAAAAAAAAAAGATTCACTGGCACATGCTGAGCTGGGCACACCGCCCTCGTCTTTTTAAAAAGTCATTATGTTTATAAAAATAAATTAATAATTGTATTTCATCAACCTATGGATCTTACAACAACATCATAATCTGATTTAGGTACTCTATAATATTAACAATTTCCCTCTTGGCCAGACCAGTGTCAGATTTTGTAGCTTCTGACTACCAGTGACGACTGTCAAAGATGTTCGAATGACAGGCGAGACCACCAGCTTGACGAGCTTTCCGAGGTGGCCAAGAAGTATCGTATAACGGGTATATCGTTGTGTAGGTCAGATAGTAAGCTCCATGTAAAACACTAATACTTAACTGCATTGAGTTAGACTAGAAGCCGACCGCAACATAGTTAGCAAAAGGCTAAGCAATGATGATAATATCTGGATAGCTCAAAACCTAAAGCTGATAAACATACAGTTTCTTAGAGGATAATACACGCTATGCAGTTCTTAATTAAACAATTTTCTTAAAAAAGAAAACAATAATTGTTTTCGCTTCTACAAAACATAATTATGTAAATTTCAAGTGTATTGCGTCAATCGCCTTTTAACTAAATAAATTAATAGTTTAAAAAACACTAGAAAAACACGCTTTTATAAATGCACGTAAAAACAAATGTTGCTGTTTCTTTTTTTTTTGTACTTTTTGCCATATTATTCCCACGAGTAGTGAACAATTAAACGTTCGATCCCCCCAGAGGATTTGAAAGCGACATCTATAAAAAAATAAATCTATGGATTGCGCGGTAATTCAAAAAGGTTAAGAAAACCGATAACGGAATTTCTTTAGGTTTTTTTATAACCTTGAAACCTGATCGTGTTCAAAGTCCATTACGTGGCCTTTCTCACAAGTGCAAACACGACTATGATACGATATTCCATCATGGAATGCCAGTGCCTATCTTCCGGCTTCATCATCAGACCTTGAAACCTAATCGTGGTCAAAGTTCATTACAAAAGTTTTCTAAAAAATCCAAAAAAGCTATGATACGATTTTCCATTATGAAATTCCAGTTCATATCTTCCAGCTCCATCATCAGATCAATTCGATAGTACCATATTATTGTATTGTCATCAATACTACAGACAGCTGCCAATTTTCATTACGCTACGACCCTTGGAAGATGGTTAAATTAGTTACCTTAGATTTCATTACATATTTATTTATTTATTTATTTATTATATACTTTATTGTACACCTTACAATATTAATATGGATACAAAAAAATTACATAAATACATAGTTAGTTACATACAGGTCGACCTAATAAAAGCGTGTTAAAAACGATTGACGCGATACACTTGAAACTAATGAAAAATTAGTTTCTTTATTTACATTAGGTACTACTTCCTGTCGGTTCTAGGATTGGTAAATAAGAAAATTTAATGGATGCTACATACTTAGACGCTATATACTTAGGTACACTAAGTATATAGCGTTGCTAGGCGTCCGGATAAAGCCGGACATAGCTAGGCTATTGTAATGCACCTCCGGGCAAAATAAACGGTGTCCGGCTTTTTTTATGCATTTATACATTTGACCAATCACCTTGCAAGTAGCATCTCGGAAGCGTGACTCCGGAGATAAACTGAATTGCCATTCGAAGCCTGGGTTTACATACATTTTGTCCGTACTAAGACAAAAAACTTTAATAATTTAGAGTGTCTGGCCTGGAGTGGCCGTCCGGCCAAACTGGCTGGTCTGTCTGGCTAGTAGGTTTGACGGCCTGGTAACCCTATATGTATGTATGTTGGATATGGAGTTGCGGATACTTGACTTCTACTGACTAAAACCTACCCTGCTCCTTTAGTTGCCCTCGAATTCCAGGGCTGCGGTATCTCGTTTGTACTTTCCCTCAACCCCGGCAGGCAATGGCCCCGTCACTAGTGCTGACGACTATTTAGGGCGCGCGTGGCTCACGATGCGCCGTAGAACCCTGCTGGCCCAGTCTTACGATACCCTAAATAGTCATGATATTATTGAGACAATTTATTTACTATTATTTATTTATTTATCCTCGCATTGGAACGCCTTGCAGCAATTACACCAACGAAGAGCTGATTTTGTCAGAATCCAATATTTTGCGCGCAGTGGTCTTGCTCAAATCCAGTATATGATGGATGGATTCTGTGTCACACGCGGTCACTTGCACAGCATCAGGCCACCACATCTTCAGTTTTTCATATGAAAATCCATGTCGCACACATACTCAAGAATTGTTATTTTTGGTAATTAAAACAGCTGGATAAAACGCTCGTATGTTAGTGCTAATAAATCTTTCATTACTTATCTTTCAATTTTACTAATCCTTACTAATATTATAAATGCGAAAGTAACTCTGTCTGTCTGTGTGTTACGCAATCACGCCTAAACTACTGAACTGATTTAAATTAAATTTGGTACGGACATAGTCTAGAGCCTGAGAAAGGATATAGACTACTTTTTAATGTGAAAAAGGACTGTAAGGGGTTGAAATAGGGGATGAAAGTTTGTATGGAAATTACGTCATTTTTAAGGCTAGAAGTTTATTTCTTAGACTTTTGGTTAGAAAATTGTACTTAAATAAGCTATTAGCAATAAAATATTGTAAATAGCTTATTTATGTATGAGTTTTATTTTCAAAATAATTAGTATAAAAAATTTAAAATGCCGCCGAAAGTCTATATTCCGCGCGGATGAAGTCGCGGGCTAGTTCACTTAATAAAATACCCAATAAAATCAAATTGTGTTAATGCAATGACCTCCATATTGATGACAGTAGCGACCTTTCGGTGGGAAAATCATTACATGACTTCTCCTGTTCTGGGTGGAGTGGAAGGAAGTGACAATCTTCTGCTTATTAAAAACCCACTCCACTCCTTTTGTTTCCCTTGCGTTTCAGGACCGCGGTACCTCGTTAGAATATTTTCCACTGTAATGAAGCTTTTTGATCACAATCGAAACTTCGCGCAATTTTGTTTACATTTTATTTTACACAAATACGTCACACATTCAAATGACGTTATGATTACAAATAGATCAATTATGTTTCTAAATATCATGGAGAACAGGAAAAAGCTCGGAAGTAAATGTAGTTGACAATGCAAAGACCGAATAATAGGTACATAAAATTCATTATCACTACTTTGTTTATGTTCAAAATTGTCAACTATCTACAACGTGTAATACGTGTGTGATATACGCAAATCCTGAAAGTAGTTCGTTCAGATTCGGCTTCTGAATCGATTTCCGTTATAAAAATGGGTGTCAAATTTTGATGGGTATCATGACAAATTAATACAATCCTTAATTCAAGGAAATGCGCTCGTGTGCGTGTCGGCCGCTAACATTGCATGAGTGTATGCGTCTGCGTAAGGATATTGAAACTAGAACCAATAGATACGATTAAGGCAAAAAATACAATAAGCACTTATAACAATCATTATTTATGCTTTCTCATAAAATTTTATTACATTTTTTTTACGTAATCGCCAAATCTAACCCAACGAAACCATCCGACTCACTACTACGGTAATTTCGCGCCGGATTTTCTATTACTATTATTTCGAATTATATAGTCACGGGCGTAAAAATATTACGATTATATAATACCAGACTGAGACTTAGTTCGCGTAGCAGGTATTCTCGTCTAAATCAAGATCCTGGGGGATTCCGAGGGAACCCTGTAACTATTTTCCAGTGAAAGTCACATTAAAATCAGTTACGTCGTTCCAGAGATTATCCCTGTATTACCCGGACAGATAAAAAAAACAGTGACAAGCATACGTCATCGTCCTGCCCTTATACCATTTAATTGGGGTAAGGACAGTCCCGTTTACATTTACAGACAGGCCGACAGACAAACAAAAGAAAAATTAAAAGCATTATAGGTAGTATCGTGTAAAAATGTTTTGTTGTGTTTTCTCAAGTGCTTATAGTAAGCACTTGAGAAAACACAACAAAACATTTTGATATCTCAGTAAAGTGTCATCTGTGATTTCATTTATTTATGTCATCATCATAGATAGATAGATAGATATACTCTTTATTGTACACCATAACAGAAATAAATGAGGACTTAAAAACTAAAGGTGTTGTTAAAATGGGCGGTCTTATCGCTAAAAGCGATCTTTTACAGACAACCTTTGGATGGATTTTGACACAGCAGGAGAAAATAAATACGCGGGTAGTCCATGGTGAACTATTCACTTATACAACGTGTAATTTAAAGGGTATATACATACCAAGTGCACGACTTCTTTAGATGATAACAAATGATATTTATGGCAAGGGTTTTGTAATCCTACTTCTACATGTGTGGAACTTATTAAAAATTTCAATACATTGATACCAGAGACCAAAATTTTCAAATAAAGAAGAATGAAGAGAATTATCATGTTATTGGCAAGTGACGTGAAAGTTATTGACCCTTGTAGTGCTGTGACACGTTTGTTATGATTGGTATTCAAGAAACATATGAAACCGATAATTTGGTGTCAATTCTTTGAGTCACTTATTTTGAGCTGAAACTGTGCATAGAGACTCCATACCAGATGTCGTCTTCAGCCCTTTTGGATAGATATGGGGTTTCCGTTACACGCTGTATACAATATATAAGTAATAACCTATACAATACACATATATATACATTAAAAAAAAAATTAGCAATAAGTAGAACCGACTTCCATATCAAAACATTACAAAGGCAAAAATAACTTTAATTTCGGAAGGCGGTGTCAAAAACGAAAATATATACAAAACTAAAGACACCGCCTTCCGAAATTAAAGTTATTTTTGCCTTTGTAGTGTTTTGATATGGAAGTCGGTTCTATTTTTTGCAAAAAAATTTTTTTCACGCTTTTTAGTGGGTCGGTTTGTAATTTATCTAGTTACTAAAGCCATAATGTCAACAACTTATCACCTTTTACAAAATATTGCTTTTCCCGATGCATAGCCGTTAATTTTGAGGAGTTCTCCTGGTACTAGACCATCAGCTCTACATCACCATATGTATTGTCACGAGCATAAAGTGTTTAACATCCGTACTCAAGTAATCGAATCGCAATTCACGATAAACTTATTATTGAGGAGTTTCAGTGGCCATCTGTGGTCTTCATCATCAGTTCAAATTCCCCAAATGGTACTTTTCGGAAGCAACTGCTCAAGGTACTATAAGAAATACCCAAAACGCTATAGGTGTGCCTACAATATTTGAAGAGTTCCCTCGATTTGTCCAGGATCCCATCATCAGATCCTGATTTCGTAACAATGGGACCAACTAGAAAGTATACCCATTCAAACGCAAAAAGAATTTTTCAAATCGGTCCAGCCGTCTCCGAGTTATGAGGTAACATACATAAAAAAAAAGAAAAAAAGTTCAAGACGAATTGAGAACATCCTTTTTTTGAAGTCGGTTAAAAACAAAATCTGGGATATATAAAAAAAAAATAGTAACAAATTAAAGAGAGAGATAGAGATCTTTTACCATGTTTTTGAAAGAAGGAAGGGTTTGTGCTTGTCTTACTGACACGGGAAGAGTATTCCACAGTCGTACTGCTTGAGCTGCTTAGCAAACAATGTTAGGTTTGGCTTCTAGTCTAACCTGATAAAGCTGAGTACTAGTGTTTTACATGGAGCGCAGGGCCGGATTAACCATTAGGCGGAGTAGGCAACTGCCTAGGGGCCCCGCATCAACTAGGGGCCCAGGCCCAGTGCACGCACCAAGAAAACATGTTTCTTCGAATGAGAATTTGATGTGCGTGTGAACTTAGGGACCTCACTGTTATCTCACAATCGTTAGATTTAGTAGTAGAATTAAAACAATTTTAGGACAAATCTGGGAATAAGTAAATAAGTATATTAAAAAAAAATAACAAAAAATAGAACCGACTTCCATATCAAAACACTACAAAGCCAAAAATAACTTTAATTTCGGTAGTCGGTGTTATTGATTTAGGATTTTATTTTTTTTTCACACCGCCTCCCGAAATTAAAGTTATTTTTGGCTTTGTAGTGTTTTGATATGGAAGTCGGTTCTATTTTTGTTAAAAATTTTTTTCACGCCTTTTAATGGGTCGGTTTGTAATTTATCTAGTTACAAAAGCCATAATGCCAACAACTTATCACCTTTTACAAAATATTGCTTTTCCCGATGCATAGCTGTTAATTTTTGAGGAGTTCTCCTGGTACTTGACCATCAGCTCTCGATCACCATACTCGTATGTATTGCGACGAGCATAAAGTGTTAAACATCCGTACTCAAGTAATCGAATCGCAATCCACGAAATACTTATTATTGAGTAGTTTCAGTGGCCATCTGTAGTCTTCATCATCAGTTCAACTTCCCCAAATGATACTTTTCGAAAGCAACTGCTTAAGGTACTATAAGAAATACCCAAAACGCTATAAGTGTGCCTATAATATTTGAAGAGTTCCCTCGATTTCTCCAGGATCCCATCATCAGATCCTGATTTTGTGACAATGGGACCAACTAGAAAGTATAACCTTTCAAACGCAAAAAGAATTTTTCAAATCGGTTCAGCCGTCTCCGAGTAATGAGGTAACATAAAAAAAAAGTTCAAGACGAATTGAGAACCTCCTTTTTTTGAAGTCGGTTAAAAACCATAGCCCTTAATGTGTGTTTCCTCAGTTCACACACGATTTGGTTAATCAAAGTAAGAAAAGGCGCCCCGAGAGTGCCATTGCCTTAGGGCCTCTGATAGGGTTGATCCGGCTCTGATGGAGCGACTACCTGACCTTTACAACACATCCCGTAACTAAAGCAGTGTCATATTATTTGACTTGTGACTACCCGTAAGGCCTATCAATGATGTATCGAGATACTTTCGTGCCTTGGAAAGCACGTTTAGCCGTTGGTTCCGGCTGTCATTTGTACAGACGCCAGCACATCAAGCTACAACAATCTGTCAAATTTCTTTAATAGATTTTCAACTTTATTGTTAAAGAAATTAGGTTCAAGGTTGATTGGGAAAATTTGACAGTTTCGGGTAGCTTCATGTGCTGGCGTCTGTACAAATGACAGCCGGAACCACCGGCTCAACGTGCTTTCCAAGGCACGAAAGAATCTCTATATGTTAATATGGTAACCCATCTACAAACTGACCTCGGAAAACGTTGCGTAAATTATGAAATCAACCCGTGCGGATGTTATTAATTAACACGAGTTGCGTAAGGGCGCCACTGCCACGCGATGCCACGCGATGCCACGGAATGCCGCGGGATGCCGTAGCGCAACCTGCCGTACCATGCCGGCAGTGAGCGCCGGTCCTTAGCAACCATATCAGTTTAAAAACTTGTACCCTGTATAATTTGAAGCGTCAATACTCAATAGCCTAACGGTTCGAACTGCACCCTTTTTTTTTATTGACTATGAGTTATTCCAGGATGGCAATTATCTATTTAACAAATTTCATTCTGATCCGTCTTTTTTTTTATTTAAATAGGTTCGCGTTTGACCACCATCTCACTTGATGGTAAGTGATGATGTGATACAAGCATATTTACCTTAGTTGGAGGGGTTAACAAGATTGCTAGTAATGTGAATTCTACCAACATTGCTAGTTGTAGTCTTAAAAAAAGTTTTTGTTTATATTCCGGATGAACCTACTCTTGACCTCGATATCGCCTGATGGTAAGCGATAGATGAGGTCTACGATGTGACAAGCGAGCCCAGAAGATGCCTGTTCACTCTTGCTTTAAAGGAAGACGAATCATATATGGAAGGGAACACAGAAGCCGGCAGAGAGTTCCAAACCATGGCTGTGCGCACAATTAATATATAGGAGAATCACTTAGTACGACAATACGGTATATTGACCAAGTATTTATTTATTTTTAACAAAATCCACAGCTCTTAAAAAAGTTTTTACATTATCCAATATCTAATCTTATAGCCAATTATGGATTTGCAATTTATTATATATCGTAAAAAACGTGTAGGTGAGTATTAGGGAATAGTAATATGATGGGTTAGGTTAAGGTATGATAGGTTGCCGCGTTGAATAATAAGTGTTCCCGGCGCATGTGTACTACAAGGTAACACGGGGTGGTTTTAGTCAGTATGAGTCTGACAGAGACCTTTGTCCACCCCAGGGCAGAGGACATCCATTAGGATTTCCCATTGAAAAAACAAGGTATGGTAGGTTAGTTACAGGAAGTAAGATTTCCCAGCCAAATCTTCAAATCTTAAGCCGGCTCTTCACGTTGGCCAACACAGTGGCGAATGTAGTGGCCAATGCCAATTGGCCAACGTGTAGATGGGGTGTTTGTGCACCTAAGATGAACAAACTTCCCATCTACACGTTGGCCAATAGGCATTGGCCACTACATTTGCCACTGTGTTGGCCAACGTGAAGAGCCGGCTTTACGCACCCCTCTTATCGCACCGCTCTTCACGTTGGCCGAAGAGCCGGCTTTAGATAAACATCTGTGAAGCATCTCTTACTGCTATCTTAATCTATAATAAGCAATATTGTGTCGCCGATGCGTTCAGTCGCGACCTGGCATCGTACGATCAACGACGTCGCTTTCTCTCCAATTGCCGCGAACTATCGCAGTGTGCACGTGCATCGCGTACGTAGTGGAAGTGATAAAAGTTTTTTTTTTATTTTATTTTAATTCTTTTTTCGTAAATTTTGGGAAAGAGTTTTTCTTAATTGTGTCCGGTGTGTGTTTGGAGTTGTTCTGTTATTTTGGTAGGTATTTTAATTTTAGGTTTTTTATATAGTTGTATCATATTTTTAATTTTAGTATGACGTGAAAAGTTTATTTTAAAATAATAAGGTTTTATAAATTAAAAAAAAAACATTTATTTCTTATTAATATAATTTATAAAAACATCGAAAGTGACTATATCTGTATTTCTTTTTGTCATTACTTTATGAACTAGTTATTAAATAGGTAGAGTATGTCTTCGTACATATAGGTATAATAGGAACAGGGGCTATTAGCACTTGGGATACATTTTATCCCAGTAGTGCCAAATTTTACGCATCCAAACCCGCTGGCAGAAACCAGTTTCAAATAAAACCCCAAAACAAAAAAATATACCTCATTTTAAATTTAATATGTTGGCATTATCCATAATGTTATAACAAATTAGTTTCCTTCTAAATTAATTTCGAAGTAGTTTTCCTCACATAGATTCAGATAAAGTTCTAACTGTATTTCCTGAACAAAATATGTATAAATACCAGCGTTAAAAATCTAACCAGTATTAAAGTTATTCTAATTAACGTTTACAGTAAAAAAAGATCTGAAACTAATCTTTTTGTGTCTGAATTTTTAACTTATTGAGTTAAAATAAATTTAAAATTGTAACCTAAAAATTAGTACCATTTTATTATCTGTATTCGACATTATTTATTTTAAATAAAAATATCTTATTTAAAAAAAAGTTTAAGTATTATTTATCTGTGCAAAAAAAACTTATTTAAAATAAGTTTATTATTTATCGTTAATCACACGTAAACTTAATCCTCCATGCAACTTAAAATTAATTGGAAACTCGCAAGAAAACAAACATGTACTTATACAATTTTAATTAAAATGCTCACCAATATTCATTTCCCCTAACAGGAGAAAACTTAGAACTTCAACCTTTAACTTTAATAATCAACAAGTTTAACTGATAATCTCCTCTTTCCCAACTAAATTACAAGAGTACACTTTCCCTTAAATCGGCCGTTCACCTCATGTTGTCACGAAATTGCCATCACGATTTGTGTTTTAAATTGGACTGACGGCATTGAAAATGGTGTTTTATTAATCTGTACTAACTGGTATGAATCACCCGCGTACTTTAGTAGGTACTCTTTTATTTATTTATATATAGTTAATTAAAACTGTATAAAACCAATTTTAATAATTGACAGCGAAACGAATCAAAACAAAGCCCAAGTGTGAGTCGGACTCGCCCATGAAAGGTAAGTAAGCATATATGCGAAAAAAACTTTAATTTTCATTGTGTGTGTATAAATTACAAAGTTATATTTGCGGTTTTTAAAAATGTGCTGTTTCTTAAAAAACTGCTGACTGATCTCGTTCAAACCTATAATGGCATATGTTTGACACCTGGTCTTTAAGTCAAATCTTGAAGTCACCAAAATTGGTTCAGCGGTTTAGCAGTGAAAGCGTAACAAACACGCGGACTTTCGCATTTTAAATAATAGTTACGAACTCTATGGGTTTCGGTTCCTTAGTAAAACCAACCTTCATAGTTGCTCCAAGTTCAGTCCTTCAAAAAAAGATCATCTCAGATATTTACGTACAAGGTTCTCATAATTATGATTTGACCGATACAAATTGTATGTATGGACTTCAAGAGAGACTTTGACCTCTAAGAGTTTCGGTGTTCAGTTAGTAAATATCGGTCACATAAAGTTTAAAATTAAGAAGACGTCATTTATTACGTCTTAAATTTTTATTTAATACCCAACTTGCAATAAAAACATAATTTGTTAATATCGCCCACAAAAACCTTTTTTTTTTTCGGTGGGAAAGTCTTCGAATTACTCCTACCGCTGGATGAAGCGGAAGGAAGTATCAGACTTCTACTGACTACTAATCCGTCGTCGCCGATTCGGGATAGAAAATTACCCTTAAGCAAGGTTTTATTGAATTCGTTTTAGGGATTATCTTTACATAATATAAATCAAAATCGCTCGCGCTGTCTACACGCTCAGATCTTTTAAAGTACGCAACAGATTTTAATGCATTTTTTGTCAATATAGAGTGATTCAAGAGGAATGTTTTAGTGTATCCTTTATTAAGTTTCTGTGTGGATTAGCAGTATGAGACCGTGTGAAGCCGGGCCGCGTCACTAGTATTCAAGAATCCCATAAAATTACATGACAAAACATTAAAACATATATTATAACTTTAAAACTTCACTAGCTTTAGCCCGCGACTTCATATCCTTGAAAATCTCGCTCTATTTCCCGGGATAAAAACATGTGCTATTTCAGACTATAATCTATGTCTGCGCCAAATTGTATCAGATCATTGCACTCATTCTTATTTATAACGTAACGCTTATAATAGAAATAATGTATTACAAAGTATATAATAATGAACATTACTAAATCTTAAAATGCATAACGTTCAAGTATAATATAGGTAAAAGCGTAATTATCATATTTTTAATGAATTATAAATTGCCTTATCAAATCGTAATAAGAATTTGTACCTATATTACAACGTGTAACAGAATAAACCCAATTCCTGAAAGTAGTTGGTTCAGAATCGGCTTCTGAATCGATTTCCGTCATCAAAAATTGGTGTTACATTTTGACGGCAAAATCTTTCATTTAACTTTAAAATGGAAACACAGTATCATGCCAAATTAATATAATTCAAGGAAATGCGCTCGTGTGCGTGTCGGTCGCTAACATTGCATGAGTGTATGCGTCTGCGTAAGGATATTGTATGACGCACATACGTTTTGCGTTTAGAAGGATAACTATGTTATAAAAAATTTCTAGGTTTGGTTTCAATTTATTTAGTTACGGATGTTGTTTTAGACTTATAATTTAATATTCTAATTGGGGTGTCTGAGGTATTGCGCTTAATCTGTTACACCTTGTATATATTCTTAGTTATAAATTAGAAATTCATCAATACGATTTCCGATTAGAAGCTCGTGACTAAATATTAACAGACACATGATCGATCTCTTGCAAGGTCGGACCTTGGGTACCACCATCGGGCGTCGGGGATCGTGAGCCGATCTCCGGCCACCGTAAGCGCGGGCTTGCGGACGCCGAGCAGGGGTAGCTCACCGTCCGGTAAGGACCAGGCCCGGGTCGGCGGCGCGTCGTGTTTCGCGCGCGCCTCAAGGAGCTGTCAGCACCGGTGACGGGACCCCATGGGGCCATTGCCTGCCGGGGTTGCGGGAATGTTTTAACGAGATACCGCGGCCCCGGAACTTAAGGGCAGCTGAAGGAACAGGGTGGGTTTTTAGTCAGTAGAAGTCTGACACTCCCTACCGCTTAACCCAGAGCGGGAGAAGTTATTTTTAGATTTTCCCACCTGACAAAAAAGGGTAGTACCACCACTTTAATATGTCGAGATTCCTTCGTGCATAAGCACGCACATAAAGCCGTTAGTCCATTTTTGACACTCGTTATGGGTATTCAGAAGCTAGGCACCGGTCTTGCTAAGAGGTATTGTTTTGCCCAGCTACAGGTTGTGGTGATTAGACAGGTAGTCGGCCAAATTAAAACTAGTACCCATTAGCAAACAGTACTAGTACTCATCATGTTGTATACTTCGGCAATGGTAGCACTTCTTCAGTTTTCCGAAATATGATTTACTCATAGTGAAGTGATTTGATATGTAAGCGCTTCTCCTCCACATTTATTGTGCGCACAGGCAGTTGTGGAATTCTCTGCCGGTTCTGTGTTCCTGCCACTTATGACCTTTCAGCCTTTAAAGCTCGTAAGTCGCTCGTAAAGATGCCTATTTACTCGTGTAAATAGGCATCTTCTGGGCTCGCTCGTTCCATCGTAGACCTCATCTATCGCTTACCATCAGGCGAGATCGAAGTCAAGACTTCAAGAGCAGGCTCATCCGTAATAAAAAAAAAACGTTGTTTGTCTTATAAAAACTTTTTTATATTCGGCAATTTTTTGCTCTTTCTTCTTTATTTGTATTATTTTTCTTTTTATTTGGAATGTATGTACATTTATAAATAAATAATATAATATAATACTCTGACACTAGGGTGTATGGGGTCGTTACACCTTACTACCCACACGATAAGAAGAATAAATAATTGATCAGTTTGATTTTTTTATCTATTGATTTAAATCCAATAGATTTCGTGGAATAGACGTTTAATTTTCGTGGGTTAATAAATCATATTGATAACTTTGTTATGAGATGAATATTTAAGATTAAGGTCAAACATAATGTAAAATTTTGCACTATTGAATTTAAATTAAGGTTATGCTTGGTGGCAATGTTATTATATAGGCGTGTTTCAATTCTTGGTGTATATTAATGACGCAGTTAACGTTTGTCTTATTTGAGGGCCAAAGTGCGATATACAGCACTATTTCTTTACGTATACATTTCAATAAAACATACTCATCGTTAATATTTTCCTGTCCTTATCCCAGTTACTTGTGGTCAGCGCAACACTTTATGTTCTTCCATTCTACCTTGTCAGTCATCATCACAGCATTATTTACTTCGTTTTCTTACATATCATTTTCGACAGGCCTGTTGGTCTAGTGGTCAGTGGCCCTGACTGCTATGCGCTAGGTCGTGGGTTCGATTCCCACCCAGGACAAATCTTTGCGTGATGAGCACGATCATATGTTCTTTGTCTGGGTGTAATTTATCTATAATATGTATGTATTTAGAAATATATTGTATGTTTATCAGTTGTCTAGTACTCATTGCACAAGCTCTGCTTAGTTCGGGACTAGATGCCGTTGTGTGAAAGTCGTGGAATATTATTATATTATTATTATTATTCTTCGCACAATCCATCCATCTTTTCTTTGGCCTTTTACATACCTCTCCATCCATCAATATTCAATCAAACCCATCACACTTTTAGTTACATGCGTGTCATTCCTCCTTATCGCAGGTCCATACCAAAATAGGCGACATCCTTTACATTTTTCCATAATAGGCGCCACTATCAAACTTCCTCTTATACAACGTGTAACAGAATAAACGCAATTCCTGAAAGTAGTTGGTTGGAATCGGCTTCTGAATCGAAATCCGTAATAAAAAATAGGTTTTAAATTTTGACGGAAAATCTTTCATTTAACTTATAAAAACTTTTTACCAAAAAATTAAACCGACTCCCAAAAAACACTGCAAAGTGAAAAATAACTTTAATTTCGGTAGTCGGTGTCTTTAGTTTTGTGTTTTCGTTTTTGGCACCGACTTCCGAAATTAAAGTTATTTTTCACTTTGCAGTGTTTTTTGGGAGTCGGTTTAATTTTTTGGTAAAAAGTTTTTATTTCATTCTTTTTAGTTGGTCAATTTTTAATTTACCTAGTTACAAGAGCCTAAATGTCAACTACTTATAACCTTTTACAAAATATTGCTTTTCCCAATGCTGGGCCGTTAATTGTTGAGGAGTTCTCCTGGTACTTCACCATCAGCTCTACCTCACCATATGCATTGTGACGAGCATAAAGTGCTTAACATCCATATTCAAGTAATCGAATCGCAATCCACTCAATACTTAATATTGAGTAGTTTCGGCGGCCATCTGTGGTCTTCATCATCAGTTCCACTTCCTCAAATGGTACTTTTTGAAAGCAACTGCACAAGTTACTATAATAAATACCCAAAACGTCATAGGTGTGCCTATAATATTTGAAGAGTTCCCTCGATTTTTCCAGGATCCCATCATCAGATCCTGACGTTTATGAAAATGGGACCAATTTCGAAGTATACCCTTTTAATCAAAAAAAGAATTTTCCAAATCGGTTCAGCCAAGACGGCTGTAATCGAGCAATCGATGATCATACATAAAAAAAAAAAATATACGCGTCGAATTGATAACCTCCTCTTTTTGTCGTCGGTTGAAAATGGAAACACAGTATCATGACAAATGAATTCAATCCTTAATTCAAGGAAATGAGCTCGTGTGCTCGTGAGCCGCTAACATTGCATGAGTGTGTGCGTTCTGCGTAAGGATATTGTTGTATGACACACATACGTTTTGCGTTTAGTAAGGATAACTATTTTATAAAAAATATTTAGGTTTGGTTTCAATTTATTTAGTTACGGATGTTGTTTTAGATTTATAATTTAATATTCTAATTGGGGTGTCTGAGGTATTGCGCTTAATCTGTTACATCTTTTTACTCTATCTATAAGATATCATATTTTATCTATATGTATGTTTCAATAAAACATACTATAATAGTCTTTATTTTTGTATGAACTTGAGAAATGCTCTGAGGGACTTGACTCACGCCCCTGTAAAGAATAAACCTATAATTTCACTGTCATAATTGGACGTAGTTACGCAAAAAGGATCCATTCCACACTTTTTCCGAAATTGAGTTATATTGATATCTTTAATATATCACCCTGAAGATGCGTTTGGTATATATAACTCAATATCGGAAAAGATAGATAGATATACTCTTTATTGTACGCCATAACAGAACTAAATAAGGACTCTTATGGGCGGTAAATGTGTGGATTGGATCCGTTTTGCATAACTACGTCCAATTTGCCTATAACGTTCCAACTGCTGGGGCACAGTCCTCTGTATGAGATGGAATGGGTGGGAATCCCAGTGCGGTTTGGTGGATATTTATTTATTTAAACTTTATGTACAATAGTGTTACATGGGCGGACTTAATGCAGCAAGGCAATCTCTACCAGTCAACCTTTGGATAAAAAAAAAAACACATTGTGGTAGGTTTACGAGAAAATGGAATGAAATAGTATATTTAATACTAATAAATATAATACCAATGGCTTCATAGCCAAGAGCCTCGACCAACACCTCAGGAGGCTCTCGTTAGGCGGTTGGATCAAGGGCTTGCTTCAGAAAGCGGTACTCTTGGACACGGCGCGTATCGTCAGGAGATTCTTCTCTCTGGAGCCCTGACCAACGGTAGCTTGGACCCTGTTCCCGATACCGGTGGGCTACTAGTTTTTATATGTTTAATTTTTTTTTTGAGAATATTTAAAAATGTAATGTATATGTATGTATTTGAAATAAAGAATTAATACTAACATATAATAAAACTAATGAAATACATATACAACGTGTAACGAAAACCCCATATCTATCCAAAAGGACTGAACACAACATCTAGTATGGAGTCTCTATGCAAAGTTTCAGCTCAAAATAAGTGACACAGAATTGACCCTAAATTATTGGTTTCATAATTATGTTTCTTGAATACCAGTAATAACAAACGTGTCACTGCACTATGATGGTCATCACTTTCCACTTTGAAAAAGGAGGAAATTTGTATTAAAAAAGAGCGTTCGTGGAATAAATCTGTAATTATCGGTGGGCCCACGTGGTGGATTACGATCTCTCATAGAGAGGAGGTTTGTGTGCAGTATGAAGAATGAAGGCTGATTATGTCATGCATTATTCTATTGATATATACAACATGTAACCGAAATCCCATATCTATCCAAAAGGGCTGAAGACAACATCTGGAGTCTCTATCATCATCGGTTTCTTGAATACCAATCATAACAAACATGTCACAGCACTACGAGGGTCAATAACTTTCCACGTCACTTGCCAATAAAACGATAATTCTCTTCGTTCTTCTTAATTTGAAAAATTCGGTCTCTGGTATCAATGTATTTAAATTTCTAATAAGTTCCACACAATCATGTAGACATAGGATTACAAAACCCTTGCCATATTCTTTGTTATCATCAAAAGAAGCTGTGCACTTAGTATGTATATACCCTTTAAATTACTCGTTGTATATGCTAAAATGACAAACTAATAAATACGGTGCTTTATAATATTCTTTCTGATTAAGAGAGATAGAAAATAAACTAAATATCACTAGATTTTTCGGTGCTAGGACATGCTAGGAATAAAAATTAGAGTAAATAATGTGTCTGCCTTTTTTTTTCCGATGGGAAACCCATGTAATGACTCCTCCTGCTCTGGGTAAAGTGGAAGGGAGTGTCAGACTTCTACTGACTAAAAACCCACCTTGTTCCTTCAGCTGCCCTTAAGTTCCGGGGCCACGGTATCCCGTTAGAACATTCCCGCAACACAACGTTCATCTCCCAAGGAATGAAAATTTGTATTAATTATAAATTCAATGAGTACTTCATTAGTTTCAGACTCGGTATAAATACTTCAGTCCTATTAATAAAAACTGTTTAATCAAATGCCTAGATACCATATTGATTATCAGATACCTTAACAGAATTGAATATGCTTACGGTTATTAATTCAATTAGTATCCACTAACTTCTGCCCGTGAGTTCGTACTCAATCTTTTACCTACACCTGTTTTCGTGATTAAATCTAAAAAAAGACTTATTAATAAACTAACTGTTGTCCGCGACTTGGTTCGCGTGGGAGGTTATTTCAGGATGTCAACTATCTATTTACCAAATTTCATTCAGATCCGTTTAGTAGTTTTTGCGTGAAAGAGTAATAAGCATTCATCTATATAAATAAAATGAATCGTTAAATGTGTTGCTAAGCGTAAAACTTGGGAACGGCGGAACCGATTTGGCTGATTTCTTTTTGTTGTGTTTGATGAAGTCTGAGGAAGGTTTTCATGGAGAAAAAAAGTAAAAAAAAAACGAGAAAAATAGTAAAAATATCAATTTTCTTTTCCCATTCAAAACACTCTGTTCCCAGCTTGTCAAACATTTGACATCAATCAAAACAAAACAATGGCGCGTTAGGATTACCTTTGGTATGCCTTTGAGTTAATTAGAGGTTGCATGTCATTAATGAAAAATAATATAATGAGTTTCCTCAAATTTGTTTTATAGCCTTTTTAGCGTGTAAAATATTGTGTTATTTTACTTGATAATAATCAGTAATCGTGAATACTATGAAGGAAAATAAGTGATAAAATCATAATTAAGCGTTGGTGCAGTGTTTTGGATGGAAAAAGACTGCATGGACTTAGATCTTTTCTTTTTTTTAAATTTAGCAAGAATAATATAAATGACGTACGCTTCATTGCTTCCTCGGTGCGTAGCAATTTCTTGGTTGTTAAAATTTTCGCTACTTTCGAAAACCGATTGTGTGTTTATTTGTTGGGTGCGTTTACATTTAGACCCATGCCGCCTATAAGACGCGGGCGCAGCAATTTGTGTAAAAATATCATCACATTAGATATTACTAAAGTCTTTCAATGTTATTTTATTTCTCTTAGACTGCAACAGATCAATAACTTTTGACAGAACGAAATCTGTCGGGGCAACTTTTAACATAAAAAATCAATGTTACTTACTTTGTTTTAGACAAATAGGGTAGAACAAGGTCTGCCGGAACAGCTAGTACATCTGTAAATCCATCCACACAATGTTTCGTATTTATAATATTAGTAAGTAAGATAAGATAAGCAGATTCTAAATTAAAACAGCTCATTTAGTAACCTGAGGACCTCGAGGCAAAAAAAAAGAGCCGCACAGGCCACTTGCCAACGTTTTCTGTGGATGAGTGACATCTAAACGTATCAATATTCCACCACCGCCTAATTTCATTCAGCCCCAGAAGCAACTGTCTCCCGGACGTAACTTGCAATGGCCAATTTGGAAAGCTATCAATCGACTGCGAACCCAAGTAGGCCGCTGTAAGCACAATTTAGCAAAGTGGGGTAGTATATGCTAAACTGACACCCAGTGCGATTGCGGCGTTCCTGACCAAACAATGACCCATCTGCTGGAATGTCCTAATGCTCCAAGAACGTGTACATTAGAAGACTTATTAAACGCCACTGAAAACGCGCCCAGAATGGATACCTATTGGGCCCAATACATTTAAGTACGCGATTTACCATCGATACGAAGAAGAAGAAGAACATATCAAGATCCCTCCATATCTCAAAAGGCACGCTTGGCTCTTCCCAGCTATAATTTGCACATCTTTGACAGTCGCAACGGATTTTTTTATTGATATTAGACTCGCGTTTAACCACCATCTCACCTGATATTAAGCGATGATGTGGTCGAAAATTAAGCACGTTTACCTAGGACTAACCCATTCACACTTGAATAAAAGACCCCCATGTTATAGATATCAGGAAACACAGACACTGGCAGGGAATTTCACTCCTTAGCCGTGCACACAGTGAAAGTATTCCCAAAACATTCTGTGTACCAAGTAAAGATGAAGCATCGCCTTTTGTCTTGTAGTCCGAAGATATTGGTAGACAGAATACAGAAAATCCGAGTCATGCTTAGGGGTATCTTGTTATCCCGTTACTGGGTTGTGGAGGTTACACAGGCAGACTATCCATTTAAATAGTGATACTCAGCTGCATGTGATAAGACTAAATGCCGACGCCATTCTCTACCAGTCAACTGTGGTTGATGAAGAGATATTATGGCAGGTGCAATAAAAAAAACTAAGTTGTCAGTAATGTACTAAGTTGGTATAGTAATATTCAAAACAGTAGGATGCTTTGAATAGTATATAATTGGATTCTACCTACCTTATATTTCTTCATTATTGTAGAAAGGGTATGTAGACGTAACGTTAAAACTTCTACAAACTATACGTGCCTTCGTTGGGTAGATATAGTGAATATACACTTGGCAACTAACATAGTCGTTTGAAATCGATATTAATGCTGTAGAGAGTGACATCCCAGTCACGCACGGTCACAGAGTGGGGAGCTAATGGAGAACACGAACGATAGAAATTCTGCTCAAAACACTTTTGCGTTTGCGGTATTTTTTTTGCAAAATATTGACCGTATTATTGACCGTTGGAAATAGGTCATCATTATTCATTTAAATACGAATGTAGATTCTGAGAAAACACCAAACTCCAGTCTAAACAATTCGTTCACTTTAAAAAAACTGTATCTATTAAATATTCCGTGTTTCTATTGTGTCTTTTTGCAGTTATCAGTTATTTATTTATTTTAATTAGGACTAACATCAATTATTAACATTGTTTCTTATATTGAGAACTTGCTTAATATACAGTTACAGTGTAAGAACTAGTCAGATTATGAATTCGGATAAGCTTTAAAAATTTTTGCCAGTTCGGCAACGAGATACGTAGCTGACTTCGTATTCTAACGATGATAGAAGCGTTAAAAGGCTAAGGGTAGCTCTTGTGATGTTAAACCATTTCATCGGTTTTTTGATAAGCCCTAAAAGCTGATAGTCGTTTGCATTTTCATATGGAAGTTTAAAGATAATTTTTCGTGTTGAATTTCAATTGAAACACATTATTGTGTGTACACTGGCACTCCATTTGTAATCTATTCCGTGCTCGCAGAACACTCCTAAAACTGCTTTACATTTACATTGCATAGCGCTTTTGCTTTCCATATGAGGTAAGCAGACCAACAGTATGTATATATATATAATTATGTACCTACTTTATTTCTGTTTCTAATGAACTTGCTCCTTCGACCATTATCCCCACGGTGATTTACTATTCCGTTTTAAGAGCAATAATAATGGTGAAAATTATACAAAGTTTTCTACCCGGGTACGAACCTGCACACAACTTGGAAGTCTTGCCAGTAACCACTGGGCCACCAGTGCTCTAAAGTACCCTAATCATATTTGAAGTCAGCATTTTATATTATTTTTATTATCGCTGTAAAACCGTATCGATTTAAATATTTACTGTTCAGTTCGACCTAAACATAATTATTTCATGACTTTCCGCAAACGAACGCCTAATTACATTCCGTATAGAATTTGAACTTTGTTTTCTAACACATAGAGTATGTTTTTCTAAAATTTGATAATTGTTCAATTTCTTACTACTTTAAAATTAGAACTCGTGGTAAATAGATATATAGATATACTCTTTATTGTACGCTATAATAGGATGGAATAAGGACTTAACAACTAATAAAATGGCTGTGACATACGGACGGACGGACAGACAGACAGACAGACAGACATGACGAAACTATAAGGGTTCCGTTTTTGCCATTCGGCTACGGCACCCTAAAAAGGGGCAACCTTTGGATGGATTTCATATAGAAAGTGAAAATGAATACGTGGGTAGTCTATGGTGTTCTTATATGCAATATATTTAGTAATACATACTACAAACTCAGTACAGATATGTATACTAATAAAAATGTATGAAGAGAGATAGAGATGTTTTACCATGTTTTGGAAAGAAAGAAGTTTTTTGTACCGGTCCTACTGACACGGATAAATATGTATAACAAGCTTCTACTCGCGACTTCATTCGCGTGGGAAAGGTTTACCGAGTAAATGCCGATCCCGTAAGAATTCCGGAATAAAAAGTTGCCTATGAGTTATTCCAGGATGGCAATTATCTATTTAACAAATTTCATTCTGATCCGTCTTTTTTTTTATTTAAATAGGTTGGCGTTTGACCACCATCTCACCTGATGGTAAGTGATGATGTGGTCGAAGATGGAGCACGCTTACCTAAAAGTAACCTATTCACTCTTGACTTAAAGACTCCGAGGTTATAGCTATCGGGAAACACAGACTCCGGCAGGGAATGTCCAAATGGGTGGGATGTCCACCATGTAACGATGGCGCTTCGCCGTTTGTCTCGTAGCCCGATGATGGAACGGGCTTGGTGGAATTAGATTGTGTAATTCCATCGCACATTCCCCGAAATGTAACCGATAGAAAACCGATAGACTTGCAACTCGTCGTCGATGTTCAAGGCTCTGGAGCTTTGACTCGACCAGTGCATCGTTGCCAATGAGTCTCTTGGCCCGCTTCTCGATTGACTCAAGCGCGTCCAGTTGGTATTTAGCAGATCCATCCCAAAGATGAGAGCAGTACTCCATACACGACCGAACCTGGGCTTGATAGAGATTGAGCAACTGTTCGGGTGTGAAGTACCGTCTCACCTTTGCTAGGATTCCCAACTTTTTTGATGCTAGTTGAGCCTTAGCCTCGATAAACGGGCCAAAATTGAGGGTAGAAGTTAGTGTTACCCGCAGAAGCTCGATACGGTTGGCTATCGGCACGGTTACACCTCGGAA
Source organism: Tholera decimalis (assembly GCA_943138885.2). NCBI lineage: Eukaryota > Metazoa > Arthropoda > Insecta > Lepidoptera > Noctuidae > Tholera > Tholera decimalis. Next base: position 12,161,543 of record OW964576.2, read on the forward strand.
AGTAGGAGCCGGTTCGAATTGGCTCCTTTTTGCGGAGAAGAGACACGCCTGGGTCTTAGCTGCATTAAACTTGACCAGGTTGGCATCGTTCAGTACTTTTTGGGTGAAATAGTAACAAACATCCATCCTCACAAACTTTCGCATTTATGGTATTAGTAAGAAGTATGAAACTTTCTTTTCCTGGTGGAAATATCATCGAATGAAAATTCTTCAGCTCTGGGTGGAGCGGAAGAGAGTGTAAGACTTCTACTGACTAAAAACCCACCCTGTTCCTGCAGCTGGTGGGTTTTTAGTCAGTAGAAGTCTGGCACTCCCTTCCGCTCCACCCATAGTGGGAGAAGTCATTCGATGATTTTCTCAACCGGCAAAAAAAGATCTATGCAAGTGCGTAAACAGTACCTACGTTATGTAGATATGTAGTCTATAGGATTGCTTATGATCAGCCGAAGCTTTTGCTAAACCTACCCTGAGTTTTTAGTCAGTAGAAGTCTGACATTGCCCTCCGCTCCACCCGGAGAAGTCATTCGATAATTTTCCCCCACTCGGAAATAAAAACATAGCTGGGAAAAACTAAGCAAATTATGGTGACTTCGTATCACTCTTCTACCAACCAGACAGGTATCGGGTTTTTCCAACGATTGATTCGGCTATTACATCACATATAGTTGTAAATATAAAGTGTGCCATTGGGTTTACGTTATCAACTAGGGATATCTTATCACAAAAGATAAGAAGTACGTCATCATTAAATTTTCAGACATTTCCTGTGAATTAGGGATTAATTGTTTCCTGTATCAATGTTTTTAACACTAAGTTTTAAGAAAAAAATATGACTACCCACTTCGTTGTTCTGTCTGTTATTTTAAGTTCCGTTAGTATCTTGTGGATAAATGGACTCAAATGTGCCAAAATGTTCCAACCCACAGACAGTATTGAGTTATCAGTACCAGCCTACCTAAAATTAGCTTTATTTTAATTTTGCAAGTCACTTTGGCATGTCCCTAAAAATACTACCTATGCGTAAAAAGAATATCTCGATGCCTCCCACGTAAGTTGTAAACCACAAATAGCAATTTTACAGGAGAGTGTTTCAAAGATACTATTAGCAATAAAAACTGCATTTTTCAATTAATCTTTATACAATTCAATATGTGAATACAGTTAGTAATACTGAATCATATAAAGATTAATTGAAAAATGCAGTTTTAATTGCTATTAGTTATCTTTGAAACGCTCTCCTGTAATATTGCAATGTATGGGTTACAACAACGTACGTGGGAGACATCGATCTATATGGTAAAATAACGTTTAAATGTTTAATGTTTAAATATGAACTTATATAACTCAAAATGATTATGTTCACAGTAGGTTGGAACATTTTGGCACAAATGGGTCCAAATAATAACAACGTTAAGCAACGAGATCCCTCTGTGCCTTGGTAAGCACCTTAAGTAGTGGGTCCTGGCTGTCATTTTCAAGTGTTTATCTATGACAATCTTCATGGGAATTCAGAAGACAAACCATCTGATACCAATCTTGCCAATGGGTATTGTGTTATCCAGTTACTAGGGTTGTGGAGGTAGGAGGAGGCTGAACGCGCGAGAGAGGCAACTCTCTTCCCCACGTTCCAGCCGCCGCGGGAGACGCCCCGGGCGTTGGGGATCGCGAGCCGATCTCTGGCCACCGTGGCTGGGCCTGCGGACGGCGAGCAGGGTTAGTCACCGTCCGGTAAGGACCAGGCCCGGGTCGGCGGTGAATCGTGTTCCACGCGCGCCTCAAAGAGCTGTCAGCAATAGTGACGGGGCCCCATAAAGCCATTGCCTGCCAGGGTTGCGGAACTTAGCTGAAGGAATAGGGTGACTTTTTAGTCAGTAGAAGTCTGACACTCCCGCTCCACCCAGAGTGGGAGAAGTAATTTGATGATTTTCCCACCCGGAACAAAATAGGGTTGTGGACGTCAAACAGGCAGAGGCTCCATATAAAGCACTCAGCTGCATCCGGATATACTCCAACGTTATTGTAAAACGCCCCAACAGATGACGTCGAGTCATCATTATTACATAAGACGATCACCAAATCTGATGAAATCATTACCTAGAACCCAAAAGTCATTTACACGATTTAAAGTGTGTTACATACGGGAAAATACTTTTAATTTGGACGACGACGCTTGGAGAAAGCTTGCGTACCGATTCTATTTAAGTCCGCAATGTGTGTATGGTAACGTAACGCAAACGTAACGTAACTGTTATTGCTGGTCTTTGATTGAGAATAGGGTCGATGTCAATATGTTATGTGATCTGACTAGTGATTTTCTGTGACATCACATAGGCGGTCTACGGATATCTTCTAATTCTATTTTGCTTATCGTTGATTATTATTATTATATTATATACCAGATACACTGCTGGGTACCATCCACACTTGGTTGATATATCGTCTTGTCGCACCAAGCGCTTTTCTGCCACATTTATTGTACGTACAGCCAAGCTGTGGAACTCTCTGCCGGCTTCTGTGTTCCCTGCCACTTATGACCTTTCAGCCTTTAAGATGGAGAATTATGGCTTAAAAGGTTTTTTCCTAACATGGATATTGTATAATTCATAGTTTGATGAAATAAATTTTACTTTACTTTACTTTACTTTACTTTACTTTAAGAGTCAATAGGCATCTTCTGGGCTCGCTCGTCACATCGTAGACCTCATCTATCGCTTACCATCAGGCGAGGTTGAGGTCAAGAGTCGGCTCATCACGAATTAAATATATATATATATATATATATATATATTATACTTTAAGTTTTGGTAGGTGTAATATGAAAGTATCAGAATATTTGGCAAAACCCAATTACACAGATACGGAAAAATTCCTAGAAATCTTAAAGAAACTCAATATCACACCATATGTATATTGTTAGTAATGAGTTAGAAAGTAGACTAAGTCTGAAAATAAAGTTATTTCTATTTTCTTAAATGTTTATTTTAAAGTCTCTGTACGCATATTGAAATAATTCCTAATATGGTGATGATGAAAATTACACGAAGTACCTGGGTCCGAAGCAACGACCCACAAATCGTAAGTTGTTCCTTTACCTTTTTACGTAGGTAATCGTAAGTACGATTTCTAGGTCGTTGATTCGGTACCAAATACTTGGGTAATTTTCATCATAACCAATGACGTATTATAATAGACGCGTCATATTCCCACAAAACACCTCTCAAAAACGGCACGTAACACACACATAGAGAATTACTATCTAATACGTGTAAAGAAAGGGACAGAAAATAAATGCCTTCTTTAGGTACACCTGATGTTAGAGAGAGATGAATATACATCTTTAGTTAACAACCTCCCCTAACGTCAAGTGACTGACTTCATTCATACGCTAGCCGCCATTAGCCGTGTAGAAAAATAAAAATAAAAAATGTATTTCTGTTGATATTTACCTATGAAATGACACATTTTGACCTCTCACGGAAGCAGTATAATTAGTGCAACGTCTGAAAACACACAAAGGCATGCTATTTTCCTAATTTTCTTTTAAAACACATTTTTTCTTAAGATGTGTAGTGTAGCGATCGCGACACAGGTTCGTGCGTAACTAAACAGACACGAGGCACTTACCTTGATTTCAACTTGCCATTTTAGAGCGCGGACAACGTATCTATAGTTTATTATATATCTTTGATCATAACCATGTTTTGTTCATCACCACTACTCTCAAAACGGTGAAGGGACTCATCGTGAGGAAACATGCCGTTTCCTAGGAATTATAGAGGTGATGTTTCTATTCTTTATTTTAAATTTAAATTTTAATTAATTTATTTGTTAGCTTAGTTGTTAATTTTCGTTTGTTGCCCGTGGTACTACCGGTGGTACTACCAGTAGTACTACGGGCAATTTTTTTTTCCCGTGGTACTACCAAGCAGTCCAGTAGTACTACGGGCAAAAATAATTTACCCGTGGTACTACTAAGATTTTTATTTATTTTTGTAAAACCATTTAATTTTATCGTGCATGCTGTGGTCTCTTATAAGTGAAAGAGTACCTATAAAATACGAAAAATTTATAACCGGTATGCGTATAAACCGTGTATATCTTTTGTTAGAGATCCTAAATAAATAAATAAATGAGAAATCCAAAGTCATGTGAGATCAACCGACCCGCACTGGACCCGCGTGGTGCATTACGGCTCACCCTCTCATAGAGAGGTCTATGTCCCTACAGTGAGAACCTTATAGGCTGGTTAAGTGTTATCTTATAACAAGTGAAATATGTTGTATAGGCTAGTTTCCTGTGTTGTTACAAAATAAATATTTTATTTGGTCCATTAGGTAGATTTTCAAAAAACATTGGTCACGTATTGCCTTTTCAAGTCAAGAAAAATTCACAAAGATGGAAAGCTTCAAAGTACAAGAGTGGGGGCTGCTGACGTCACACAGTGCTAAGAATTATACCGGAGTGTGACCTCACGCGAAATTTCAACTTACTGTATCTTCTTAATTTTTCAACAACGTGAAAAAGTAAAAAAATACATGTCCAATGTTTTTTGTTAAAGTAGGTACGTGACGGCCTAAATAAAATATTTTAGGAAACTACCCTATTGTAAACAAAAGCCAGTTTTCAAGTTAGTGTGTTGAAAAATAGTTTTTTAAGTCCATACAACTTACAAGCAATTCAAAGTTAAAGTCTAAACTAACTCCAAATAGTCCGGTATTTCGTGCTGAGGTTTAAGCGACTTAGTCGGTTAAGTTAACTCAAGTTCTTTCTAAGTAGGGCAAGTAACATCAGGAGCAAAAGTGTTAGTAGAGTACATATAATTATATCAATGTAGATTTTATCCATGACTTAGTAATAAAAGCAGTATGGACCGATCTTCTAAGTTAAGCTGCCCTTACTGAGGTCTGTCTGTAGATGGGTACCCATCTTTTTTTTTTGTGTGGGAAAATCATCGAATGACTTCTTCCGCTCTGGGTCAAGCGGAAGGGTGTGTCAGATTTCTACTGAATAAAAACCCACCCTGTTCCTTCGGCTGCCCTAAATTTCCGGGGCCGCGGTAACTCGGTAGAACTTTCCCGCAAACCCCGGCAGGCAATAGCCCTATGAGGCCCCATCACTGGTGTTGACAGCTCTTTGAGGCGCACGTGGAACACGACGCGCCACCGACTCGGGCCTGGTCCTGACCGGACGGTGACCCCTGCTCGCCGTCCGCAGGCCCGCGCCTACGGTGGCCGAAAATCGGCTTGTGATCCCCGACGCCCGGGGCGTCTACCGCGGCGGCTGGGGCGCGAGGAAGAAAGTTGCCTCTCCCTCGCGCGTTCGGCCTCCTCCTTCGCTAGCATGACTGCTTCGCAGAAGAAGGCGACCGCATCCCATTCCCTCTCGCTCCGCACCATAGTCTGAACCAGAGCAGGGCGCGAGAGGTCGCCGCCGCTGACCGCCTCTACGAGGACACGACGGTGCTCCGCCCAAGCAGGGCACACCTCCACCGTATGCTCCACCATGTCCTCCAGGTGGTCCTCACAATGACGACACCCGGGCGTGTCCTCCCGCTGAATCCGAAACAGGTACCTCCCGAAACAGCCATGTCCGGTCAGCACCTGCGTGGGTAACCATCTCAGCATATCGAAATTCTTCCATGCTTTCGTCGTTTGTTCATCTTTAACAGTCTGAAACCAGAAGATCTGACACTAGACTTGCCGAGGGGTATCGTGATACCCAGTAACTGGGTTTTGGAGGTCTGATAGGCAATCACTCCATGTAAATCACTGGTACTCAACGTTTTCCGGTTAGAATGGAAGCCGACCCAAACATAGTTGAAAAAAAGCTTTACAGATGATAATTATTTTAAATTAAGAATAGAATATGTAAATTATCTCATCTATTTTAGACAAAAATAGATGAGATAATTTACATATTCTTTCATTCAATTTTTTTGCTTGGTACAAACCTACTGCTTTGTATGGCACAATTTAAAGGGTTATAGACCGATTTAAACCCTGTGAAGTACTCTTTTCTGTCGCAGTAATTTGCTGCTGACTGGCCTCGACTTGACTCGACCTCGTCTCGAGCTTGCAAAAGGTTTGATTCTACCTATAGTGTATTTCTTGTATGGAAATCATTTACTCATTTTGCAATGTTTATTAATTTTATCAAAGAAAATTAATGTCATACAACGCTTCTCGTTAGATTTTAATCAGATTAAAAAACATGTTATGCTGTCGAGAAGAGTCGGTGTTTAGTTGCTAAATCTCTTATTAATTAAGATGGGTTTTAAAACATGACAGGACTCTATTATATGAATATTATCATTGTAATCTTGTAATCTTAAAGGTATTAATATGTACCCTGAATGACAATAATAAATAATAGATGAAGGTCAACAGATGAAGGCCTTGTCAAACGACAGAAACTATGCATGAAAAAATTTGCCAAGTGCGAGTTTTTCAAGACCTGTCTATAGATACACACGTAGGTTTGATAAAAATAAAATATTTTTAGTTTCAGTTCCATGTTTGGGGAGCCCTCTTAATTTATATATTTCTTTTATTTTTGTCTAAAAATCGGAAAGCGGATCACAGAATACATCTACCTACCAAGTTTCATATAGTGTAGTCTAAAAGTAGTAGTAGTAGTAGTAGTATTAAAATAAGATCTGTATTGTTTACCTATGTTAACAAATGAATAAATAATTTCTAATTTTCTAATTTCTAATAGTTTCGGAATAAAATAGCTATGACATAGGTAAGGATGGACAGACAGACAGACAAAACGGAACTGTAAGGGTTCTGTTTTTTGCCATTCGGCTACGGAACCCTAAAAAATCAATCAACTTGAAACTGTTCTACAAAATTAACTTGATAATTAATTAATATAATTCAGCCTATTTCGGTCCCATTGCTGGCACATACCTCTCCTTTCTATGAGAAGGAATTTGCTATAATCACGTGGGCGCAGTACAGTTTTATTTATTTTAAAACACCAATAACATTAATTAACATAGAAATACATATAAAAGAAGTATAATAATAATATATAATTGTGATTGATAAAATTGAAATTAAAATTAAAATGGAACAGTAGACACTCTCGCATACTTCCTCTCGCAGAGCACCAGATATGCACGCATAATTTTACTCCATTCGTCGGCAAACACGTCACATTCAGGGTTGGTAGTCAGGAGCCCGGCTTTCATTTCAACATCATTGACAGCCGTTACGGGTAGCCGGTAAATCTGACACTGTTCTAGCGAAGGGGTATGATGTTTGGGCACGCCACAATAGCGGCGGTAAGTCCCCTCTTTGAAGAGTGGCGAACGAGGCGTCATAGCGTCCTCGCCTTCCGCCTGACGCAGGTGCTCACCGGACACGGTTGTTTCGGAAGTTACTTGTGTCGGATTCGGCGGGAGGAAACGCTCGGGTGTCACGGACACGGACACGGTGGAACACATGGTGGAGGTTTGCCCCACTTCGGCAGAGCTCCGCCGTGTGCTCTTAGGAGCGATAGGCGGTGACCTCTCGCTCCCGGCCCTGGTTCAATCCATGGTCTGGCGCGAAGAGGCATGGGAAGCAGTCACCTCTTTCTGCGAAGCAGTTATGCAAGCGCCTTCGCTTAGGTGCGCCTTAGGTGGCGGGACGCACGAGGGAGAGGCGGGTCTCAAGGCTCTCACGTATTTGCGCCCCAGCCGCCGCAGGAGACGCTCCTGGCGTCGGAAGTCGCAGCGTGACTTCCAGCCACCGTAGGCACGGGCCTGCGGGCTGCGAGCAATGGGTAGCTCGCCACCCGACTGAAACCGGGCCCATGTAGACGGCGCGTCGTATTCCACGCGCGCCTCAATGTAATGTGATGAATGTCATCAAAATTGTCGGGGCTCACAAGAGGGCCCTTGCCTGCCAGGGTTGCGGAATTGTTCGCGGCCTCAGAACACGAAGGGCAAAAGTCCGCTTCGCCTAGATCGGTAGGCAGTCATTGGATGATTGCCCATCCTTAAAAAAAATGAAAAAAAAAATATTGGCCGAGTGTGAGTTAGACTCGCCCGCCCATAAAGGGTTCCGTAGTAACTACGTCAAATAACTTTGTTTTTCATAGTGTTTGTATGAATTACAAAGTTATATTTGCGGTTTTAGAATATATGCTGTATCTCAAAAACTGCTGGTCCGATCTCATTCAAACCAATTTTGGTTGAAAGTTTACATTAAGATCTACTACAGCATATTTTTATTTTTTTATTTTTTACTCCATTATTATAGAAGTTGGAGGGGGGAGGGGCATATTTTACCACTTTGGAAGCGTATATCTTTTAAATGATTAGATAACTTTATGAAAAAGTGGTTTTAGAAACCTCAATATCATTTTAAAGATCTGTCTATAAATACCACACACGCATAGGTTTCATGACAAAAAATATTTTCAGTTTCAGTTCCATGTATTCCTTAATTTTAAATACTTAGAACAACAACGCATAGAAGGATAGTACGAGTGCAAAAAGTTAGGCAACTAAAACTTAGCCATTTTTGGCTAACTTTGCTCGACGAGCCGTCAGTACTCAAGGTCACATTCTGCCGAACAGAGCTCGCGAGTAAATAATTTAAAACGACCGTTTGTAGCGTAAAGGGATGTCATAGTCCTTCAGGAAAACAAAAAACGTGTAATCAAATTACATTTCACAAGTAAATACTTACATTTTATACATTATATTTAAGTAAATCGACCATCAAACAAAAATTCTAATAACCTAACTTATCACAATTCAATGTCCGCTATCCGTGAGGAAAAAAATACCCATATTGATTTCTTTTGTGCTTATTTTTGTTTAAAAAAATATAGTTTTGGCGGCAATTATGTATGCGTCAAACTAAACTATTTTTATTTATAGCTACTACCTACAGTGTTTTATAACTAAAAGTTACTGTTAGTTCGAAGAGTGGCATCATAAAGATGACAATTTTATTGATTAAGATTTTTTCATTTAAGTAATGTACTCAATAATATTTTTCTATTTCATAAATACAACACATACTTTTAATTGATATCAAACGAGATTTTTCAAGCAGTTAATACATTTCTATAATATCATTATAACACATTACACATCAAACATTCTAAACGCAATAAACGATATCTCATTTCGTTTACCTTCCGTAAATATATGTCATATAAGTCATATTACATGAAAAAAATCATCTTATTTAGTTTCATAACATAAAATACTTGATTTGATTCAGCAACATAATAGTGCGTTTTCCCATTTTTAACCGACTTCTAAAAAAGGAGGAGGTTCTCAATTCGGATGTTTGTATTTTTTTTTTTTATGTTTGTCCACGCATAACTCCGTCGTTTGCCAACCGATTTGAAAAATTCTGATCTTGTTAGAAAGGGTATACTTCCCAAATGGTCCCATGAAAATTTTATCGAAATCGGACAAGCCGTTTCTGAATAATCAACAAAAGTCTATAAAAATGTTTACGTTGATGATCTTTTCGTTTACGCTGCATTGCGTTTTTTGTTCGCGCATAACTCCGTCATTTACGAACCGATTGGGAAAATTCACTGACCCACTAAAAAGCACGAAAATAAAAACTTTTTTGCAACAAATAAAACCGACTTCCATATCAAAACACTACAAAGCCAAAAATAATTTTAATTTCGGAAGGCGGTGTGAAAAAAAAAGAAAATACAAAACCAATAACACCGACTACCGAAATTAAAATTATTTTTGGCTTTGTAGTGTTTTGATATGGAAGTCGGTTTTATTTTTTGCAAAAAAGTTTTTTGTGGTAATGGTACTGGTAATGGTATCACTGAAAGCTATATTTGTGTGCGTTTGAAGAACGTAGACACATTCGGCTCACGCACACAAAGAAAATAAAGTGGACACACGAAATCGCTCGTGTTTTGTTCTAGACGCCTCTTCTATGCGTTGTTGTTCTAAGTGTAAATATTTTATTTTTTTTTCTTAAAATCAGAAAGCGAGTGTGGAGTTCAAGTACTCAGTCAATAATTTACTAATTTTATTAAAATTGATTTATACAACGTGTAATGGAAACCCCATATCTATCCAAAAGGACTGAAGACAACATCTGGTATGGAGTCTCTATGCAAAGTTTCAGCTCAAAATAAGTGACTCACAGAATTGACCCCAAATTGTTGTTTTCGTATGTTTCTTGAATACCAATAATAACAAACGTGTCACATCACTATGAGGGTCATCACTTTCCCCGTCACTTGCCAATAAAACGATAATTCTCTTCGTTCTTCTTAATTTGAAAAATTCGGTTTGTGGTATCAATGTATTTAAATTTCTAATAAGTTCCACACATGTAGGTACACATAGGATTAGAAAAACCTTCCCATATCGTTTATAATCATCCAAAGAAGCCATGCACTTGGTATGTATATACCCTTTAAATTACACGTTGTATATTGAAATGTATATGGGTATGTAAAACTCTGCACATAGGTGAACTTAATGGGTATTTTGCATGCTAGAATAAATCACAATTGATTTGCCTAATTATCTTTTAAATAATTAATTGACGATAGTCACACGTCATTTCGTCTATAAATACTATTGTTATGAATTGAAACAATAGTTCCTACTATTGTAGGTACTGTAAACAGGATGATTCTAAAATACGTGACCATATTATAACTTTTGGTCTCCAAGATACAGGCGTCGCGTGCCGTCTAGTTTGGAGGCCGTTGACATCTTTTTTAACAAAACCTAGTTTTGTTACATATACAAGAATATACTCGTAATGTTAATTGTTTCGGTTAAGAAAATTACTGTAACTTTGGTCTATTAAATTTATTCTTATTCTTATTTAACGGCAACGTTCTGTGTTTGATATTACATGACATCAAAAAAAACACATTCTGTTCGGTGCAATGCTTGCAAACTCAGCAGTTATACCTCATAAATATATAGATAATAAATAAGAGAGTTTAGTTCGTGTCTAAAAACCAATCGCGTAACTCAACCAATAAACGAAACCATCTTTTCAACCGACGACAAAAAGAGGAGGTTAACAATTCGACGCCATTTTTTTTTTTTTTTAATATATGATCACCGATTACTCGAAGACGGCTGAACCGATTTGGAAAATTATTTTTTTGATTGAAAGGGTATACTTCGAAATTGGTCCCATTTTCATAAAAATCAGGATCTGATGATGGGATCCTGGTGAAATCGAGGGAACTCTTCAAATATTATAGGAACACCTATGGCGTTTTGGGTATTTCTTACAGTAACTTGTGCAGTTGCTCTTAAAAAGTACCATTTGAGGAAGTGGAACTGATGATGAAGACCACAGATGGCCGCCGAAACTACTCAATAATAAGTATTGAGTGGATTGCGATTCGATTACTTGAATATGGATGTTAAGCACTTTATGCTCGTCACAATGCATATGGTGATGTAGAGCTGATGGTGAAGTACCAGGCGAACTCCTCAACAATTAACGGCCCAGCATTGGGAAAAGCAATATTTTGTAAAAGGTTATAAGTAGTTGATATTTAAGCTCTTGTAACTAGGTAAATTAAAAATAGACCAACTAAAAAGAGTGAAATAAAAACTTTTTACCAAAAAATTAAACCGACTCCCAAAACCACTGCAAAGTGAAAAATAACTTTAATTTCGGAAGTCGGTGCCAAAAACGAAAATACAAAACTAAAGACACCCCTTAAAACAGTCCAATTAATGCAAAATTCAGATGCAGTATTTTTGAAATATTCTATATATAGAATAGAACAAAAGACAATATCTTTTGAATAAAACATAATGTTATTTACGTAAGTTTAAACAAAATTTTAAAAGCTCATTTTGTTTTAATAGGTAGTCCCGTTGTCATCGAATGTACATTCCTGTAAGTAATAGATATATATTTTTTACTTTATAATTTTTATTTTGTGATGACAATATGATTTACTTTTCAAGTAATACATATTTTGTGACTTTTTTTAACTTTAACTTTAATTCTTGTGAATGTGAGGACTATGTGGATTAACAATTATCTAATCGGTTTGAGTGTTTTAAGCGGCCTACCCAAATGTCCTTTCTTTGGTATTGTTCGTCGAATTGCTGAGCTCCTTTGCAGTCCTGAGTTGAGCTACACGATTGCTGAGGGCTTACACTGACTGGAGGTCTCCTCAAACCTGTATGGTTCTTTCTTGCACAATTTGCAGGGTTCTCAAAAGCTATATTGTGAATGTGAGAGCAATGTGGGAAAACAACGAGTAGATTACCGCTCTGTCTAGCAGTTTGAGTACTTTGTACCTGCTTTGGGCCTGCTCAAATCTATGTGATTCTGTCCTCTAAAAAGTACCATAGACTTAAACCTACATTGTTCCCATATGATTTGAACAGTATGGATTGTATGGATTTCAAAAGTAAGTGACGTTGACCTCTGAGTTTGTTTCGGTATTTCTTCTGTATTTCTTCTTTCTAACAGCCTCATCTACTTTACATTTACGGGAAAAAATGACGTATAAAAATGTTATTTATAACCTAACTAGCTTGTGCCAGCGGCTTCGCCCACGTGGCAAGTTTTTCCCGTGCAAATCCCGATCCCATGGTAATTTCGCAAAATCCTTTCTTAGCGGATGCCTACGTCATAACATCTACCTGCATGCCAAATTTCAGCCCGATCCGTCCAGTGGTTTGGGCTGTGCGTTGATAGATCACTATGTCAGTCAGTCAGTCAGTCAGTCAGTCACCTTTGAGTTATATATATTTAGATTACTAAATAGAAATCATCATTATTTCATGTAACTACTAAAAACTGATGAAAAATATCGTCCTCACAATAATTCAGATCTTTTTATGATTCCGCTGTTCGGACACGTACCTCCTTTCTATAAGAGAGGACATGGACTGTTCTACATTACGCGGGCGGGTTTTTGGATAACACATGTATTGTCTTCAAATTGTTTGACATACTCTTTAAATTGTTTAGGATACCTTGAAAGATTTGAGAGCAGTAGTGATGATATGTATTACCCAAGGACTGAGGTCAAAGTTGGGCCTGTTATCACTGGGCCATCAATGCTATGGTTTAAAATCTGCACCAAAAATCAAAGTGGACTATTTACCACTGACTTTGTGAAGAAGTCATGTTCCGGGTTGTAATTTGTACATTTTTGACAGTCGTTACTCGTCGTGGTAAATCTCTTCGTCGTGGTCTTCTGACCACTAGTAAAATATTAGTAGAGAAGATCGGATAAGGGCCGGCGCTCACTGCCGGCATGGCACGGCAAGTTGCGCTACGGCATCCCGCGGCATTCCGTGGTATCGGTCAGTTTGAGAGACAAAAAAACGCGTGCGTCTTCTCCCTCCCTTGCCCCCGCGCACCGACCGGACCACATTAACCGAAATTACCTCTGCGCAAGTTTCAACCATATTTCAACTAACTTGGAAATCATAATTCCTCGACATAAAGTGACCCATTACGCCTCGCAGGATCCAATGGCGCGCCGCGAGCCCGCGGCATCCCGTGGAATGAAACGGCACGACACGTCATGCCGCAGCATGCTGCATAGTGGTATCGAAATAAAGTAACATGAATTCTAAAGTCATCGAAATAAGATTCAAAATAACTTGATTACTAATAAAAATCCTTTGCCATGACACGCCGTGCCGTGCCGGCAGTGAGCGCCGGCCCTAAACAGCGCCTCCATGTAAAATACTGATACATAGCTGCATCCAATTTGACTGCTAACATAAATTGGGGAAAAGGCTATGCAGGTTATAGTCATATTTACAGGAGTACGCACATGACACGGTGGTTACACTATTCAATGTATCCGACATAAAGTAACTCTAGGCGTGATTATATTTTTTTTCTATTAATTAAGATAATCGGTACAAAGTAAAATACTTTAGTTAACTTAGATAAAGACGCCGCGCCCGCGCCATTGATATAAATCTCGGAACAGGCTGTTTCAAAATACGTCTTCCGTCATAATAATGAATAATATTTTAATTATTTTTTCCAAATCTCATTAATACCTACCTTTTTTTCATAATAATTACTAGTCATTGGAAACATGAAGTGGGCTGCCGGTGTCAGATGTTTAAAAATTCACGGTGCATCGTATCCAGTAGAAGTATTATATTTCGAGCTTTCAAAAGGTTTGATTCTACCTATAGATATTTCTTGTGAGCAAAATTATTTGCTGATTTCGTAATTTTTGTTAATTTTATTAAGGAAAATTAATGACAAAATATTCTTGTCGTTATTTTAATCAGATTAAAAAACATGTAAGTATGTCGAGAAAATACATTGTTTAGTTGATAAATCTCTTATTAACTAAGAACATGACAGGACTCAATTATTTGAATATTATCAATGTAATCCTATATTAATATGTATCCTGAATGACAAAAAATAAATTACAGACGAAGGTCATCAATGATCGTATCAAACAACATACAACAAACCTTGAATTTAAAAAAAAACTGCGTGAAAAAAAAAGTTCAGTTCTCTGTGCGCACTGGCCCGTCTATTCTTTGTCGCACCGACTCGAAAGTACACTCTACCTAACCCGTTAGGTTTGTAGTGTTTTGCTATATTACGAATAATTTAGTAATATTTTTTTTAAATCATGTGTTGATAAAATAAAACCAAGCTTTAACTGTACTAACGTGGAGTATTCCTGTACTAACATTGTTATAAAACACTTGTAGAGCTAAACTGTTACAACTACACAGCTCTCCAACAATGCTTATTTTCTTAATAAAGTATGTATTTACAATGGACAGTATAAACTTGATATACAAAAATAAACTTTGTAAAAGAAATTTATAAAAATCGGCCAGTCTCAGCGAAGATTACCCACCGATGCAGGAAATATTATGGTACCTATGTATACAGGTGCAGATTCTAACAGTGACAGATTCGAAAGAACAGAGAGTTCTGTTCGTTTGAAAATCGAATCTGTCAACACCAGAGATCAGGCGCGAGGCTAACGGCTAAGCGTGCTTACCAAGGCACGGAGGTATAACTTCCAAACTTCGGGCTACTAAAGAGAAAAAAAACCTAATAGAACATTTTGCTTGACTCGAGAATCGAACCCAAGACCTCTCGCCTCCCCGAGGCTCAGCAGTAGCTCTTGCGACCACTACACCACAACGATGCAGCAAAATTATATTCATACCTCATCATAGTCTTTAACACTATTGTTATGATTTGAAACAATAGTAGGTGTATGAAATATATATTTACATAGAAAGCAGCTCAAGGGATGTCAAATTCAGGATATCTGTCTTTTTGACAAGTGGTTTTGAACAAAAGACAATATCTGTTGTTTAAAACATAGGGTGGCTTACGTAAGTTGAAACAAATATTTTAAAGTCCATGTTAATTGCCCATTGTCATCGAGATATTTATAAAACCTTGGTAACCTTTCTATAAGAATTTTGGGGTCAGCTTATATGAATATATGAATGAATCTGTATTACCGACTGCTTAGATTAACTCTGTAACCCAGTAAAGGGACTTTGAAAAACATGTAGATAAGATAAGATAAGATAAGATAAGATAAGATAAGATGAGATAAGATAAGATAAGATAAGGTAAGATAAGATTTCTTTATTTGCTCCATCATTTATGTAAAATATAAATATTATAGTTCAGCCCTTTTTACATTCCTCTTGCTGAGACATAGGCCTCCTTTTTATGAGAGGGATTCACAACGCGGGCCAAGTTCGGATTCGTGGATTTCACATGTTTTAGAGTCATGTCTAATGACAGCAGTGGTGATGATAAAATTACACTAAGTATCTGGGTTCAAACCACGACTTTCAACCCGTAAGTTAATCCCGTAGTCACTGGGTTTTACATTACCAGAGATCGGAATTAGGTAGAGTTATTTATGTACTTGCATCGAAATGGACAATCCCGTGTGAGTGTGACCAACAATATTACAAATAAATAATAATAAAAAACCTCCAGAGATAGATAAGACAAATAAAACAAATATAATTGTCTTACAATTTTTATTAGTATTAAATTCACAATACAAATTATTAATATAGTCTTAAACAAATTCTCATACTTATACTTCACCTTTTTTATAAATACGAAAATACTTTTGCTTCTAGCCTAGACTCGTTAATAAATCACGGGATTTTTCTGCTCTTCAAAATTAATCCCGGGATTTGGGGCATATCCACTTTATTCTTTCGTTGTATGAAATCATAAACATACATAAATTATTTACTCACATAAATAATTCTACCTAATTCCGACCTCTGGTCATCACACTCATCACTTGTACGGTATGAAATCACAAAAATATGAGATAGCGATTTGCCTCAGATTTTTCCGTATCTCAGAAAGTACGTGTTCCCGGCTGTCATATGTAACAGTTGCTTCAGTTAGTCAAAAGCCAGTAAATCTGACACCAGTCTTGCCAGATTTTTTACCATTCATTACTAACTGTTAGTATATCCCTTCAAACCTTCAACCTTCAAAACAATAGGAGCTTAACTCAAAAATTGCTGAACTTAATTACGATCAAAGAAAAACTGAACAAGGTATAGGTACTCGATGCGATGAATATTAAAATAAAGGCAACTGACTTTATTTTAATATCATAGAATAAGTATTTATTTACTTTATTTAGATCTATACCATATAATATTATATTAATCAGCTAGCTAGGAGACGCGCGACGTGAATATAAGTCATCCGCAGTTTTGTTCTAAATATTGTACCATTGTGTGCCTCTGCATCACTCTAGGATTGAGTGGTAACAATTTCTATGGCATTTAGTCCATCCTTTTTTTATACCTCTACTATGTAACATTATAAATCCGAAAGTTTACATGTTTGGGTGTTTGTTATTCTTCCCCCCAAAATGGCTAAACTGGAGATAGATTATAATCTGGAATCTCACAAAAGCTACTTTCTAATCAGGGAAAATGTTAAAACTTCACAAAATTTCTATCGGTTAGAAGGAAAGGAAGAGAAAAACGGTTACCTTTCGGGGACTGAGCAATAGAATTGCACAATCTAATTCCTCCAAGCCCGTTCCTACGTCAGACTAAAAGACAAACGGTGATGCGCCATCGTTACATGGTGGACAACCCACCCATACGCACATAACGTTTTGGAAATACTTTCATTGCGCGTACAGCTAAGGAGTGGAATTCCCTGCCGGAGTCTGTGTATCCTGATAGCTATAAGCTGGGAGTATTTAAGTCAAGAGTGAATAGTTTACTTCTAGGTAAGCGTGCTTCATCTTCGACCACATCATCGCTTACCATCAGGTGATCAATCTAATCAATAAAAAAATGAAGCCACTAGCATCACCAGTTGCGTATCTAGCATACATAGTAAATTCCATGCATAGAGTACCAATATTACAACATAAACTTTAAACGGACAAGAAGATCAACGATCATTACGTAAAGAAAACGACATGAAGGCAGCTTTATTAACATCATTACATAAGCTTCGACACAACAGCTGATCATAAGCAATCATCATATATACCGTAGGTTACTTTTTACCCACTTGCATAGATATAACTCCTTAACGCCCTCGTCATTCTTTGATAGAAGTTGGACTGTCATTACGGGAAGATTGAAGCCCGAAAAACCTAAGTGTATATTTCTTTTTTTTTAGCCCATGCCTGCTTGGTTTACGGGAAACACAGACTCCGGCAGGGAGTGAAATTCCCTGCCGGTATCTGTGTTTCCCGACAGCTACAACCTTTTTTTTTTTTTTTTTTTTTTTTTTTTTTTAGGAGTCTTTGAGTCCAGAGTGAATAAATAGGTTACTTTTAGGTAAGCGTGCTCCATCTTCGGTCACATTATCACTTACCATCAGGTGAGATAGTGGTCAAGCGCGAACCTATTTCCAATAAAAAAAAATGTTCTCAAAATCAAAAAATATAAGCGACAATATCCTAATGACTAAAGTGTCGGCCTTGTGATCGAGAGGTTGCGAGTTCGAACCCCACCCGTTTCATTATTGCCGTGAACTCCTGATAAAAGCAAATTTAGATTAGTTAGAGGGATTATCAAGATTGCAAGTAATGTGAATTCTACCAACATTGCTAGAGTTCTCTTTAAAAAATAACTATTTTCTTTCACATATGCTTATACAACGTGTAATGGAAACCCCATATCTATCCAAAAGGGCTGAAGACAACATCTGGTATGGAGTCTCTATGCACAGTTTCAGCACAAAATAACTGACTCAAAGAATTGATACCAAATTATTGGTTTCATATATTTCTTGAATACGAATCATAACAAACGTGTCACAGCACTACGAAGGTCAATAACTTTCCACGTCACTTGCCAATAAAACGATAATTCTCTTCGTTACCCTTAATTTGAAAAATTCGGTCTCTGGTATCAGTGTATTGGAATTTGTAATAAGTTCTACACACGTAGACTTAGGATTACAAAACCCTTGACATATCGTTTGTTATCATCCAAAGAAGCCATGCACTTGGTATGTATATACCCTTTAAATTACACGTTGTATAGGCACTTGTAAAACATCAGAAGCTAGTATCTGGTTCGAATTGGCCGTTTCCTATGGAGAAGAACCTACAAAAACTCCACTCTTTTCAAACATAAGAGTCTACAGCATTCACATTAAACATTACAAGATTCCATTTTACTAATAAATTGATGCAAATTAAGGAATGAACATAAAAAAATTAACTAAAGCAAGTTCCAAAGAGCGGGATAATTAATTTGAAGATTCAAACAACGCCATCATCAATGATTTAATGAACAATTTTAAATTAAACATCATGCAACTACGCAGAAATTAAACATGGATGCCATAACGAAACGTAACAAAAACTACCTAGATTGCAGCAAAAAACAAAAATAATCATCTGAACAAATCATCGCTGTGCCCGACTGTACCGGCGCGTGAGCACTTTCTCCGCTAGGTCAATGTACAGTAGAATAGAATCCGTCTTATAAAGCGGCGTTCGGATTGACTATAGCTATTATTTGTTTATAGGTTCGTTTGTTTTCCACTCAGTGGAGGAAAAGATTGTGAGGAAATTGGGCTCTGGGTGGAGTGGAAGGGAATGTCAGACTTCTATTGACTAAAAACCCGTGGCTACATAATAAACACCGCACGGATCATCGATCTGCGAGGTTAAGCAACGGTTTCCGAGTTCGTTCCTTGAACGTGTGACCATAATCGAGATTCCTTCATGCCTCGAGAGGCACGTTAAAGAGTTGGTTTGTGGATACATTTTTGACAGTCTTTACGAATCTTGCCATGGGGTATCGTTTTACCCAGCTACTGGGTTGTATGTTATTTTCACATATTGTCTTCTCAAAAGAAATATCAGATGGGTCACACGGAAATAGTATTAATATTGTCCTAAAATATGAAATTTTCACACGATTTCTGCAAAGTAACGCCTGCATATTATGTCAAAAATGAGTATTTGAGTAAGATGGTTTTTATGGAACCGTTTCGTATTCGGCAAACGCAGCCTAACCGCCAACTAAAATTCACCGTACGACGAGTACAGTCACGCGCCATTTGTGGACAATCACGACCATTGTTCGGCCCATTTGGGAGTAGTAGAAATTGTCACAGTACCCTAGTAAACTATATTGTATTGGCAAAGAATTAAAAAAAATGTAAAGAATTTGTGTCAAAAATTTTGAAGAAAATCCAGATGATTCTTGTATAAATAAACTAGTACTCATGCGGGGCTTCGCTCCCGTGGATTCTATCACGGTAAAAACATAACTCTCCTTTTTTGCAGTCGCGTAAAAAGTAGCCTATAACCTTCCTCAAGCTTCAAGCTACTTCCATACCAAATTGCATCCAAATTCACCCAGTACTTTCGAAGATTAGCGCGTTCAAGCAAACAAACAAACAAACTTTTTCGCTTTATAATATTAGTATAGATATAAATGAAGTTCTTTTCTTTCTTTTGATACAAGACCCTTTGTATTTGCTATGGTGCGTTATACGTAAGTGAAAAAACTAATTGATTATGTAAATACTAGCTATTACCCGCGACTTTGAACACGTGGAAATTATTTTGACGAAACTTGATTGACTGGTAGAAAATGCCTAAGGCATTAAATCCGCCTTTGTGTCTTTTGTTTTGCATAAAGTTTCAATAAATAAATTAACAAAGCTTGACCTTGGTCTTGGTCTTCAACTATCTCCATAGCAAACTAAACAGTTCAACGGTTTAGTCTAGAAAGACCAATAGTCGAACTATCGCGTTTATAATGTTACAAGCAGTCGCGCGGGACTTAAAAGTAGCCTATCCTTCATCAAGCTTCAAGCTACTTCCACACCAAAATTTCATCCAAAGCCATCCAGTAGTTTCGAAGATACGCGCAACTAATAAACAAACTTTCCGCTTTATAATATAAGTGTAGATTATGGATTAATTTGTAAGGTATTAAAATTAAAATACAATTACCCTAGCTCATACGGACGATTATGATAATATCCATAAAAAACATCACACAAATGGTATTATGACGAATATACACAACAGTAAAGACTAACCAACAGAGAAAGTTTATCAATATAGGTCAAGACTCAAGATCTCTTTCGCGTTTCGGCTTTCTAAGTAGGATGACTAAGGTCCTACACATTTCTTATGTGGAACGGAACGAAGCTTCGTAACATAGTAAAGGTGCTGATTCATTCGTTTTATGTAATACTATCTCAATGAAGTGTTGTCTCATCTCATCATTTAACCAAGTATCTTGGGAACGATTTCAAGTCTAGCCAGACGCAGCTGAATATTAGTATTTAAATCTAGCTTTTGTCCTCGGCTTCGATCGCAGGAAAAGATTTTTTTCCTAGCCTATATCACTCTCCACCTCCGCCACACCAAAAACTGCGATCCGTTGCTCCCTTTTGAACTGAAAAACGCTTCTCCTCCACATTTATTATGCGCTAAGCCAAGGTCAAGGCCGCGGAACTCTCCGCCGACCTCTGTATTCTCTGCCACATATGACTCATCAGCCTTTAAAGCAAAAATGAATAAGCATCTTCTGAGCTCGTTCGTTCCATCGTAGACCTCATCTAACGCTTACCACCAGTTTTGATCGGAGTTAAGAATGGGCATTTATTATATTGGTATGGAAATATGGAGGAAGCGAATGCTTTACTGGTGAATGATTCATGTCCGCAACTTAGTTACTGGGTAGGTAGTATGATGCTTGTCAGATAGATTAGCCTTATGTGTATCGCCTTATGTATGTAAGAAGCACGCATACCTAGAAGTAACTTATAGCTATCTGGAAATACAGGCTCCAAAAAGGAATTCCAGTCTTTAGCTTGACCTATAATGAAAGTGTACCAAAACGTTTTGTGCGTATGGATTGGATGTCCACCATGTAGCGATGGCGTAACGCTGTGCGTCTCGTAGTCCGATGAAGGAACGGGCTTGGTTAAATTGTGCAATTGCATCGCACACTCCCCGAAATGTTACCGATAGAAAACCGGCAGGCTTGCAACACGTTGACGGTCCCCAAAGACCAAGTGCTTTTCCCCCTTTGATAGAAAAAGGTCAATCCGTCGTTCATCCTTCTATAATAGTAAAGGTGTCAATAATATTATATAACTTCATATAGTAAAGCTTTACAAGAAACATGAGAGATTATTGTGGACACCTCATCTGATGCATTCGATGCGGAATCATTAGCAGTCGTGTGAGTTATATACCACACGCAACCTGTATCAGATCACTCTACCTACATAATATTGTATTTAGATTGTACAGACGCCAGCACATGAAGCTACCCGAAACTATCAAATTTTCCCAATCAACCTTGAACCTAATTTCTTTAACAATAAAGTTGAAAATCTATTAAAGAAATTTGACAGATTGTTGTTGCTTGATGTGCTGGTGTCTGTACTATTTCTTTGATATAAAAGAGATGAACTCTTTTAAAGAGAACTAGTAATGTGGATAGAATACACATTACTAGCAACCTTGTTAACCCCTCCAACGAAGCTAAATATTGCCGTGAGCCCAATCCATCACGGTAAAAGTATAATGGGTAGGCAGGTTCCAAACCTGCGACTATTCGATCACAAGTCCAATACTGTATCCATTAGGCAATTGACGCGAATTGATTGTATACTTCAAATCAAAATATAGAATCTTGATTTGAAGTATTCCAATCGAGATGCCTAGTCTAACTGTAATGTATATTGGCGTTGGCTCCTATTCAAATCGAAAGCGGCTGAAATCCATTACTTTACACGTGCGTAGAATCTACCTAAGTGACTTCCAAAACCCAGTAACTGGGTAACACGAACCTTATGTCAAGACTGTTGTCAGTCTTTTGACGTGCAAACGGCAACATGCATTCTATGGCACGTAGTGGTATCGTTTGTAACCGTACTTTATAATAAATGTTCAGCCTTCAATGGACTTCTTGTTCCTTTAATGGACGTTCACAATGCTGGGACACAGGCTTCCTCTCTGTGAGAGGCTATGGACAGAGGTAATCCATCACGGGAACCCAGAGCGGGATTTTTGGTCCTAGGACCCCCTTAGCGATTTGAGGGCAGTGGTGATTTTTTTATTACGAATGAGCTCGCTCTTGACCTCGGTCACACCTGATGGTAAGTGTAAGATGAGGTCTACGATCGAACGAGCGAGCCCAGAAAATGCCTGTTCACTCTTGCTTTAAAGGCTAACGGATCATATGTGGCAGGGAACACAGAAGCCGGCAGAGAGTTCCACACCTTAGCTGTGCGCACAATGAATAATGCTGATATAAATTACACAAATTAATGTGCCTGACAGGGTTCGAACCCACGGCCAGCTACTTCCAAATCGAGCCCGTCACCACTGGGCTACTACTTCTCAAAGCGTTCTTTATTTACATTTCCTTCAAGCATTATCAAAGAATATTACAACATAGAAAATTTTTGCAAACACACTTAGTCACACCATACATAACTAGGTATGAATGTATATCACTACATAGTACAGGGTGGGCCATGAATTAGTTAACATTTGAAAAAATCGTATAAAAAAAACCATTTAACATATTTTAGAAATCGTTTATTTA
Organism: Tholera decimalis; assembly: GCA_943138885.2. Lineage (NCBI taxonomy): Eukaryota > Metazoa > Arthropoda > Insecta > Lepidoptera > Noctuidae > Tholera > Tholera decimalis. Next base: position 12,184,590 of record OW964576.2, read on the forward strand.
CGAGAAAGCTAATTAGTTGTAATTTTTTTTTTTTTTATTATTTCGTCTAAATGACCACCGTTTCGGTTTTTGCACTCATCTAAGCGAGTCCTAAAGTTTTCGAATACTCTTCTGCAAAGAGACCGCGAGATCGCCGACATCTCTTCGATGATTTTTTCTTTAAGTTGACGCAGTGTATTCGGTTTATCAATGTAGACACGACTCTTTAAATAACCCCATAAAAAGAAGTCTGCTGGTGATAGATCTGGACTTCTGGGTGGCCATGGGATGTCACCCCGTCTGGATATCAGCTTTTCCGGAAACATGTCTTTGACCACCGGCAAGGACTCGTTCGATGTGTGACACGTGGCTCCATCTTGTTGAAACCATGTGTTACGATTATAGCCAGCAAATTCCAGTAGCATCGGTGCTAAGAACTCCCGTAACATTTTCACATACTCGGCAGAATTAACAGTAACTGAACGGCCTCGAGAATCTTCACAAAAGTAAGGTCCGATGATTCCTTTTGCTGAAATTGCAGCCCATACAGTTACCTTAGGAGAGTGAAGTGGCCTCTCATGTTTAGCTTTAGGATTTTCGCTGCTCCAATACCTGCAATTTTGTTTGTTTACATGTCCATAAAGGTGGAAATGGGTTTCGTCAGAGAATAAGATGTTGTGAAAATTACTGAATCGAGTTAACATTGTTTCGGCATATGACTTACGCAAATTTAAATCATTAGGGTTTAGTTCTTGCACTAGCTGGATCTTATATGGATGTAATTTCAAATCTAATTTCAAAATACGGCGTAATGATGTGCGGGATAATCCTAATTCAGCCGAACGTTTGCGTGTCGATAAATCTGGATCACGTCGAACAGAAGCGGAAACTTGCTGCACGTTCTCTTCGCTCCGAGAAGTCCGCGGGCCGCCGGTTTGTTTCACATTTAGTGTAGATCCCGTCTCTTTGAACTTCTTCACCCATTTCTTTATTAAAGGAGCACTTGGACACTGACTTAAGTCGTGTAAACCATATTCAACGCGAAATAAGCGTCTCACAGTAATGAGCGAAAAGTTGTTTAAATAAAACTGTTTCACGCAGTGAGCGCGTTGCGGCCCCGTGAAGCGATCCATTGCGACTAAATTTCCAAGAAGCGAGCTAGTGCCCCCGCCAGCGCCCGCGCCCCGCGCGGTAATAGTTTGCGCGGTAAGTTACATTTAAATGTTAACTAATTCATGGCCCACCCTGTATAAAAGAAAGTCGCTTCCCGCTGTATGTCTGGCCCTCCCTATGTATGCTTAGATATTTAAAACTACCAAATGGAGTTCGATGCGGGTTTTTTTAATAGATAGAGTGATTCCTGAAGAAGGTTTTAGTGTATAACAAGTTAAGGTTTTGTGTAAATTGGATGAAATACGATGATATTAGTTAAAAAAGTCGAAAAAAAATAAGCCGATCGGGAGCTTTAATCGAAAACGCTGCCAAAATCTTTTGAGTTATATCAAAATAATGTATGGTGGGATTGTTCCTCTTTTATTGGTATAAAAAAGTCCGCGATAGCATATATCTATATCCCAAGGATAACACAATAACCATTTTTTTCTTTTACAAATTATAATAAAATGATGGGTTATTTACGAAGATATTTTTAATAGTACAGTATTTAAATACGTTAGATTCGTTGAACATTTAATATAAATCAAAATTGCTTTTTACACTATATCAATAAAATGAATATCTTATGAGTTATCGTAAAATAAAATTACCGGACGGGAAATTAAATAGTTAAAATATCGATCAAGCGAGGCGAAGACATCGCACACAATCTAAGCGAATATAAATTCTATTACCCGAGCGAAGCCGTGCTGGGTCGCTAGTAGATAATAAAGTGACGCACACTCCATTCCTGGTAGCTCCAGCTTACACGCTCTTAAAAATATCAAGTGATGAAATCAATTAACATGAAATATAAGGATGCTATGCATATGCAATTTTAAATATGTTAAGTATATAACTACTTAACATGCCCATATTTAAAATTTACTTGATTTATTTATGTCGTCCTTTCTTGTCCTTAAGAAAACCAACAAAGCTTACAACACCAACGACTTACTTGACTTAATGTCCTTTACTTGACCTAATGTCCTAAGTCCCCTTGGTGGGCAGAGGGCGTGTACAATGCTCCGCCATCGCGTTCTGTCTTGAGCTACGCGCTTCACCACGGGCCACATCAACACTATGTTCTTTAACTTCGCCGCTACCGAACGTTTCCAAGTAAGCTTTGGACGGCCACGTTTCCCGCACCCCCTATATCCAGTTCACAACAAGGATGAGTGGCAGCGAGTTACTTCTCTCGGTGCGCATCTCCTAGGTCTTGCAAGCGTTCATTTTGAGGCCATCCTTAGAGGCCTGAAGCTGAAGATCTTCCAGTTTGGCTTGCATATGATAGTGTCTGTGGCTAAGCAGGCACAGGTCATCAGCATAGTACAGGTCGTCTAATTGTTCCGTTAGCTCCTACTCTATCCCTCTTTGCTTGCTGTCGTTAATCCGATACATTATGCCATCCAATACGATAAGGAACAGCAAGGGTGAGAGAAGACATCCCTGTCTTACTTCTGCGTGTACCTCGATGTCGTCGGAGATTAAGCCGTTATGTGTCACTTTACAAGAGTACTTCTTGTATACGGCTTTCAGAAGGTCTCGGATCTTAGGCGGAACTCCAATTTCGTCGAGGCGGGACCAGATACTGGACCATCGAACCGTGTCAAAAGCCTTATCCAAATCTACGAATGTGAGATAGATTTCTCTTTGCCACTCTTCAAGGATGATCCGCAGAGTGTTTATTTGATCTGTACAGGCACGATTGGGGCAAAAAAGCATACACCAATAAACATGATAAATTTACAATATTATTAAAAAAATAGTGTAGCCTTAATTAAAACCTGCCACGACATTCATTAAACAATAATTATTAATAAAAAAAATAATTGTTTTAATAAAAATAATTGAAATTTGTTAATCACATCATCATCGTCTTCTGCTTAACCTTTTCTCAAGTATGTTGGGTTTAAAGCAACTGCCTATCTAACCTGCGCAACCCTGTAGCTGGATAACACGATACCGCTTATAATTTACTAAATTTTAAGTCTATAATTTGATTAGGTTCATGTTTTTTTTTATTGATAATAGGCTCGCGTTTGACCACCATCTCACCTGATGGTAAGTGATAATGTGGTCGAAGATGGAGCATGCCTGCCTAGAAGTAACCTATTTACTCTTGACTTAAAGACTCCCAGGTTATAGCGATCAGGAAACACAGACTCCGGCAGGGAATTCCACTCCTTAGCGGTACGCACAATGAGAGTATTTTTGATTTAATACAGTTTTCAACATGTTGAAAAACGTAATTGCCTTACTTTCTAATCGTCTCGAAACCGAAAGTGAAAATGTCATCTTTTACTGCTGACCGCAATGAGTGCTTTATTAGGCTAGATAGTAACGTAGTGTAACGTAATCAAAACTACTCCGCTTCTTTATCGGACCATCTGTACCAAAAAACGGAACCCTAATAGTTTCGCTCGTATTCTCGTCAGTCTGTCTCTCATAGCAAATTGGCTCCGAATTTACATACAGATCCAGTTGAAATTTGATACAGATACAAACTTCAATGACCCAAACATAGATACGTTGCTTTCGGGAGACACAATTTATTAAGCTAATTGATCATAAATAACTAATTAATTAAACTGTACGTGATAATATGATGAGTACGTTTATCGGTTTCTACTGTTTTTCTATCTATATAATAAAAATGAATCGCTAAATGCGTTGCTAAGCGCAAAACACGTAAACGGCTGGACCGATTAGGCTGATTCTTCTTTTGTTGTGTTTGGTTTTGTCAGGAGAAGGATCTAATGAAAAAAAAAATTAAAAAAGTAGGAAGGGTAGGTGTAGGGTAGACCCTACCCCTACCCTTCCTACTTTTGGCCAAGTGCGAGTCGGACTCGCCCATGAAGGGTTCCGTAGTAATTATTATAAATATAATATACTTACTATATTTATTTGGAAAAAAAAAACAAAAACCTTACAAATTTCTTAAAACTAGCTTATTTACAATTTTTACAACTACGCCAAATAACTTTGTTTTTCATAATATTTGTATGACTTACAAAGTTATATTTGCGGTTTTAAAAAATATACTGTATCTTAAAAACTGCTGACTCGATCTGGTTCAAACCAATTTTGGCTGAAAGTTTACATTAAGATCTACAACATATGGTTTTATTAGATTTTTCACTTCGTTATTATAGAAGTTAGAGGGGAGGACACACATTTTACCACTTTGGAAGCGTATATCTTTTAAACGATTAACTTTGTGAAAAAGTCGTTTTAGAAACCTTCATGTCATTTCTAAAGACCTGTCTATAGATACCACACACGTATAGGTTTCATGAAAGAAAATATTTTCAGTTTCAGTTCCATGTATGGGAAGCCCCTTTTATTTTAAATATTTTTTAAATTTTCTCTTAAAATCGGATAGCGGTTCACAAAATACATCTATCTACTAAGTTTCACATGTATAGTTCTAATAGTTTCGGAATAACATGGCTGTGACATACGGACGGACGAACAGACAGACAGACGGACAGACATGTCGAAACTATAAGGGTTCCGTTTTTTGCCATTCGGCTATGGAACCCTAAAAAAGGCAAGTTAAACAAACAGTTAAATAGAGCTAAACAAAATATTTACTAAAATACTAAATATTAAGGAGTTCTATGTGTTCCAAAGATAACAAGAAGCAAACTCTGCACTAATTGCTTATGACAACATTCACAAGTAGTCAGTTTACCAAGATAGGTGTAGAAGATTAACTTCGAAAGCGTGTAACTTCTTTGCTTAGTCAATTAAGTTTTCATCTATACTAATATTATAAAGAGGTAAAATTTGTAAGTTTGTATGTAGGGGGTAATCTCTGAAACTACCGAACCGATTTTGAAAATTCTTTCGCTTACATGTAGCTGCATTATCCCTGAGTGCTATAGGCTATAAATTATCTTTATATCACGCATATTAGCCGAGCTACTATAATCTTTGTCAAGCAAGTCGGGGACGGGATCCCGTGGAATTTTTTCGACTTCTACGCAGACGAAGTCGCGGGCAGAAGCTAGTCCATTATAAATTTGACATTCCAGAAAATCTAACACGGGTCTTGCCAAGGGGTATGGTGTTACCAAACTTCTGGGTTGTGGAGGTAAGATCCGATTCATGTAAAAAGAGTAGATGAAGAGTCGCTCCATGTAAAACACTAATACTCTGTTAGACTGGGAGCCGACCTCAACACAGTTGGAAAAAGGCTAAGCAGACGATGTTGGCGAACGGCGTGTGTATCGTTTCGAAGATCTGTGGACCAATGCCGTCCGTCGAATGGTATGAGACCAAAATTGAAGCGTGGGTGGTATTACAGTCGCAAATGATGATTGTTTTAAGTACTTCTACTTTCTCAGTCGGTCAGCTGTATGAGGTATTTCAAGTTTTCTCATAATTGGCATTTATATACATACTAGCTGACCCGCCACGACTTCGTTCGCGTGGTATCCTACTCCTACCCAATCGATACCACTACCCCTACCCTACCGTACCGTACCCTACCCCTACCTCTACCCTACCCTACCCCTACCCCTACTCCTACCTAGAGGTAAAAAAAATGAAATTAAATTTTTTTTAAAAAGTAGGAAGAGTAGGGGTAGGGTCTACCCTACACCTACCCTTCCTACTTTTTTAAATTTTTTTACGGTACGGTACGGTAGGGTAGGGTAGGGGTTGGGTATTGTTAGGGTAAGTTATTGGTAGGGTAGGGTAGGAGTAGTGTAGGGTTTGGGTAGGGTATGGGTAGGGTATCGGTAGGATAGGGGTAGTGGTATCGATTGGGTAGGAGTAGGATACCACGCGAACGAAGTCGTGGCGGGTCAGCTAGTATGTATATAAATGCCAATTATGAGGAAACTTGAAATACCTCATACAGCTGACCGACTGAGAAAGTAGAAGTACTTAAAACAATCATCATTTGCGACTGTAATACCACCCACGCTTCAATTTTGGTCTCATACCATTCGACGGACGGCATTGGTCCACAGATCTTCGAAACGATACACACGCCGTTCGCCAACATCGTCTGCTTAGCCTTTTTCCAACTGTGTTGAGGTCGGCTCCCAGTCTAACAGAGTATTAGTGTTTTACATGGAGCGACTCTTCATCTACTCTTTTTACATGAATCGGATCTTACCTCCACAACCCAGAAGTTTGGTAACACCATACCCCTTGGCAAGACCCGTGTTAGATTTTCTGGAATGTCAAATTTATAATGGACTAGCTTCTGCCCGCGACTTCGTCTGCGTAGAAGTCGAAAAAATTCCACGGGATCCCGTCCCCGACTTGCTTGACAAAGATTATAGTAGCTCGGCTAATATGCGTGATATAAAGATAATTTATAGCTTATAGCACTCAGGGATAATGCAGCTACATGTAAGCGAAAGAATTTTCAAAATCGGTTCGGTAATTTCAGAGATTACCCCCTACATACAAACTTACAAATTTTACCTCTTTATAATATTAGTATAGATGAAAACTTAATTGACTAAGCAAAGAAGTTACACGCTTTCGAAGTTAATCTTCTACCCCTATCTTGGTAAACTGACTACTTGTGAATGATGTCATAAGCAATTAGTGCTTCTACTTATCTTTGGAACACTTAGAACTCCTTAATATTAATTAGTATTTTCGTAAATATTTTGTTTAGCTCTATTTAACTGTTTGTTTAACTTGCCTTTTTTTCCTTATAATTTCCGGGTGAAACCTTGAAATGAATTTGAAAGCAGCTATCATCAACCGATCAAGATGAAATTTTGCGTGCAAGCTTAGTTTGGATGAAAATGCATTGTTAGCTACGTCATTTTAAATCCAATATGGAGGACGGACACAAGATGGCGAACTAGTTATTTTTTCAAATGAAAGCGTTTGCTGAGAAGAATAGGAACCTAATAAAAAATATTATTATAAGAAATGAACTTGGTTGATATACCGTCTTGTCGTACCAAGCGCTTTTCCTCCACATTTATTGTGCGCACAGCCAAGCTGTGGAATTCTCTGCCGGCTTCTGTGTTCCCTGCCACTTGTGACCTTTCAGCCTTTAAAGCACGAGTAAATAGGCATCTTCTGGGCTCGCTCATCCCATCTTAGACCTCATCTATCGCTTACCATCAGGCGAGATCGAGGTCAAGAGTGGGCCCATCAGTAATAAAATATATATATATATATTTTTTTACTATAATGTAATCCACAAAACAACCTAATTATTTAAGACGTGTCTAGTAGCTACGAGCTCTGTGCATTCAACTCCTATCTCAATAACCAACCTACTTACGAATAAAGTGGGATTTAAATCCTCAGTCCAGTCTATTTATGACTTACTAGCGACCCGCCCCGGCTTCGCACGGGTGCAATGTTTATATTAAATATAGGCAGCGTTCGCGAGAATCGTTAACGTACGGCAGTTTTTTCGATGCCTTACTCCACAATTTTCACTACCACGAAAAATCCTATCTATTTTCCGGGATAAAATATAGCCTATACGGATTCGGAAGAATCCCTCTAAGTAATGGTAAAAGAAATTTTGAAATCGGTCCAGTAGTTTTTGAGCCTATTCAATACAAACATACAAAAATACAAAGGTTTCCTCTTTATAATATTAGTATAGATATCACATTGGTATCAATTTGCGGGCTGTCCTAGTATCCTTAGTTTTTATTTTACTAAGAGCAGTGGTGGCCCTGCGGTAATGGGTTCGACTTGCGATTTGCTGGTCCTGGGTACGAACTCAGTCAGGTACTTTGTGTAATGTATATCATCACTACTGTTCTCAAATCGGTGACGAAAAACATCGCGAGGAAACGGACATATCCTAGGACAAAAATTGGCCAAGTGCGAGTCAGACTCGCCCATGAAGGATTCCGTAGTAACCACGCCAACTAACTTTGTTTTTCATAGTGTTTGTGTGAATTACAAAGTTATATTTGCGGTTTTAGAAAATATGCTGTAAGTATCTCAAAAACTGCTGACCCGATCTGGTTCAAACTAATTTTGGTTGAAAGTTTACATTAAGATCTACAGCATATTTTTTTTAAATTTCACTCCCTTTTTATAGAAGATAGAGGGGGAAGGGCACATTTTACCATTTTGGATGCGTATATCTTTTAAACGATTAATGATTATGAAAAAAGTGGTTTTAGATACCTCAATTTCATTTTTAAAGACCTGTCTATAGATACCACACACGCATAGGTTTCATGAAAAAATATATTTTCAGTTTCAGTTCCATATATGGGGAGCCGTCCTTTAATTTAAAATTTTTATATTCTTAAAATCGGAAATCGGTTAACAGAATACATCTACCTACCAAGTTTCACATGCATAATCCCTAATAGTTTTGGAATAAAATGGCTGTGACATACAGACGGACGGACAGACAGACATGACGAAACTATAAGGGTTCCGTTTTTTGCCAGCCGAATGGCAGAACCCTAAAAATCCGAAGACATGTGACATCCACCATCCCGCACTGGGCCCGCATGGTGGATTACGGCCCATTCCCTCTCATAGAGAAGATTCCCGTGTACTAGAATTGGAAACGTAATAGGCTGAATTATTGTTATACAACGTGTAATTTAAAGGGTATATACATACCGAGTGCACGGCTTCTTTGGATGATAACAAACGTTATGGCAAGGGTTTTCTAATGCTATGTCTACATGTGTGGAGCATATTGAAAATTTTAATACGTTGATCAGAGGCCGAATTTTTCAAATTAAGAAGAACGAAGAGAATTATCGTTTTATTGGAAAGTGACGTGGAAAGTGATGACCCTCATAGTGCTGTGACACGTTTGTTATTACTGGTATTCAAGAAACATAATATGAAACCAATAATTTGGGGTCAATTCTGTGAGTCACTTATTTTGAGCTGAAACTTTGCATAGAGACTCCATACCAGATGTTGTCTTCAGTCCTTTTGGATAGATATGGGGTTTCCGCTACACGTTGTATATTTTTATTGTACCTTTTATTTTTAAACTAGTTGTGCCCACAAACAGTTTGTGTGTGTGTGTTTTAGTATCGTGTCATTTTAAAATCATAGACGGACACTTAAATTGTATTTATATGGTAATATATAGTATGTATAGAATTTTCATGTACTTAAACATGAGTGCTCGGCTTATAAAAACTGACGGTAAGAAGAACTTAAAATAAGCATAAAGCTATATTATTTAACATAATATTGTTTTATCTGTACTAATATTATAAAGAGATAAAATTTGTTTGTAAGTTTGTATGTAGCGGGTAAAATCAAGAACTAATGAAACAATTTAAAAAAAAACTTGTCGTAAGGAACAACAACACTATTTATGAGTACTATAGGCTTTTTTCTGGTGGGAAAATCATCAAATGACTTCTCTCGCTTTGGCTGGAGCGGAAGGGAAAAAACCTCATCTGCTAGAGCAGGCGTCGGATAATCCTCTTACTTGATGCTGACTCTTCTGCACAGTCCACGCAGCCTGCGATACTGCTTGCGCAGCTCATCCCTTGTTGTTTTTACATCTGTGGACACATTAAATTGCCACCCTGTTCCTTCAGCTGCCCTTGCATTCCGGGGTCGCAGTAACTCGTTAGAACATTCCCGCAACCCGAGTGCTATAGGCTATATACCATTTCGAAATTCACGGGGATGAAGTAAAACATAAACAACACCTACATCATTCCTCTATCAGCCATTCACATTAAATTCCCTTTAAAAAAAAAACAACAAATACAGCTAAAAACACAACTCCACCATTGTGGGGAACATATTTCCGAAAGAAATTTGGCACACAAACGGATTGAAAATCGGTAAAATTCAGGTAGTTTTGTGCGCCAATTTAATGGCTCCCGTGCGATTTGAGGCCGTGCAAAGCCGGGGGCTGAGCCAAGCTTGTTCCACACTTTTTCTGTTTGTTGGTTTGCGACATTTCTGACTATATTTTTTTAGTTTGTATGGTTTATATTCATGATCGGAAATAAACATTAAAATAAAAACATTACTTTTTTACAATGAATTCTAATTACTAGCAATCTTGTTAACCCCTCCAACTAAGCTAACTATGCTTGGGTCTGGAGTGGGTTCACGGCAGTAGTGGAATGGGTGGGGTTCGAATCCACGACCTCTAGATCACTAGCCCAACACCTTACCCAGTAGGCTATTGACGCTTAATTGAAATTAACATTAGGTACCCAGTGATAGTAAAATATCTTTAGCTCTCTTCTTAAGTTTTTATTAGTATATGTCTTAGCTTTTTTATGTATTGAGTATAGAATCTTTTACTTATGTATTGTATACAACGTGTAACGGAAACCCCATATCTATCCAAAAGGACTGAAGACAACATCTGGTATGGAGTCTCTATGCAAAGTTTCAGCTCAAAATAAGTGACTCACAGAATTGACCCCTAATTATTGGTTTCATATGTTTCTTGAATACCAATAATAACAAACGTGTCACAGCACTATGAGGGTCATCACTTTCCACGTCACTTGCCAATAAAACGATAATTCTCTTCGTTCTTCTTAATTTGATAAATGCGGTCTCTGGTATTGAAATTTCTAATATGCTCCACACATGTAGACATAGGATTACAAAACCCTGGCTATATCGTTTGTTATCATCCAAAGAAGCCGTGCACTCGGTATGTATATACCCTTTAAATTACACGTTGTATAAGTTAGATAGTATTATAGTATACCATGGACTACCTATTTGCAAACAACGAATATTATGAGTAGATTACCGCACTATCTGGCAGTTTGAGTGCTTTATACGGGCCAGCCAAATGTCCTTACCTACTTTAGTATTGTTCGTCAAATCGTTCTAAGTTGAGCTACACGATAACTGACAAATGCTTGCACTGTTTGGACGGGTCTGCTCAAATTTGTGTGATTTCTGTCCTTTAAAGTTTATACAAAATAAGCGAGGGGAATGGTACTGATAGCCGAAATACAGGCTATGCCTAATTTGCTTATAGATGCTAAACTCTATGCCTTAACGGAAATTGTTGCCATATAGCAAATAATTATGTCAAGTAGTTATAAGTTTTTTGGAAATAAACATATTATATTATATTGGAAATAAATAAACATTATATTATATTATTATATAAAGAGCACCACAGATATAAACCTACATGGTTCTCAAATTATTTGATCACTACAGGTTACATAGACTTCAAAAGAGACGTTGACCTCTGAGTTTGTTTCAGTGTTTCTTCTCAGAGTAGGTTAGAAGTCACTGGCCTCATGGAGTTTACATTTACGAAAAAACTTACGTGGAAAAGTGTTATTTATAATTATATCTTTTTTTTTCGCCTTCTGTCTGTAGAAGATCGCTATCAGTGATAAGACCGCCGCGCCGTTGTGACCATAGGTTAAGTAATATTGCTAAACTGGTGTGTTTAAATTATTGGTGTATATACATATAAATAAGTAATTTCTATAGTTATATGTGATTTCTATCTATCTACAAAACTTCAGCAGGGTTCTCTGAGAAGACGCGAAAACTTTTCTGGAAAAATTTACGTGGCATTTAGTGTTGCCCAAACGAGAGTCTCGCAAGAGTCTTGCAATTAGCGATTATCCTATTGCTATTTATTAAACGGTAGTTGAGATCTCAGAACAATGTAACAGACTCTGTTACATTGTTCTGAGATCTCAATTGCAAGACTTGCGAGACTCTCGTTTGGGCAACACTAGTGGCATTGCAACGCCGCCGGGTTCAGCCAGTAGTAAATTAAAAAAATAATTAGTGATAACATCCATTCATCGTCAACAACATCAAATATCGACTTTAGCTTACTGTATTTAGAGTTTAATTCTAAATGAATATTTTATTCTAAAATCACTAAAAAGTATGGTTTTGCAAAGGAATTTGAACTTTATCATCACATATGAATAAAGTTTATTGTTTTCCAAAAGATTATTATCCTGAATTCAAATAATGTCTGCCACAGATTGCCTAAAATTCGGAGTTCGGTTCTACATTTTATTTGAACTTCCCGCATAGAAGCATTTGAGTGTTACGAGAGGGGGCGCATTCATTTAGGTCGAGTTACTTGCCTAATAATAACGAGACTAATACTTTCTTATTATTTTCTGTTTTTTGCTTGCATTTTTACCAATGAAATATTTCGGAGTTTTACTATATCTAGAGGTACATAACATATATTTTTATTTGAAATAGTAAGTTTTAAATAAGTACTTAGTAATAATGAATAGGAACGAATGAGTTCCTACGTATGTTAGATGGGAAAAGAGAAATAAAATATCTGGATTACCTGTTTTGTGCTGAAATGAACAAAAATCGGTGCCTCTTATTTTGCTTTATATATATGAGCCTTGTGGTCCCCTAATGAACGGGATAAGGGCGAGAAGATGTTACATGAATCTTGTATATATTTACTGACAATGGTGTGTGTATGTAACCCACTGTGTGTGTAGTAACATAAATATAGAATAGATTAAGTATAACAGTATCTATTATTAAGCTTGGCATGTAACTGATTTTAACCCTAAGAAATAAAATTAAAATAAAAAAATTACTTAAGTATATTTTTGTAGATTATGTGATATATATTTTACTACTAACTAGCCTAAAAACGCCTCTCTAATGTAAATACCACCGCCATAGTAAACAATTCACGCTGGAGTCTACACCAGTAGCTAGCCCCAGTTACTGTCGTGTATGTAAACGCGTCAGGTTCCCTAGTCCTTCGGTCCCGGGGCGTCGTCGCCGGGTACTGAGGGCATCGTACGACCTTGTCCTTATTGATTGTTCGCCTAACCTAACGGTACGCACGCTTTCTAGTTTTGAAGGTAACAGGATAGTCGGATTCCTAGTTAGATAGAAAAAAAAGTTATTTTGGGGATTTTTTTTCTTACTCACCTACACGTTTGTTACTTATAGTGAATAAAGAGTAAACCCGTAATTAGCTATAAGATTTATAAAAACATTGTTTAAAATTGTGGATTATGTTCTAAATAAATAAATAAATTAATGTCGGACTTGTGATCGACAGGTCACGAGTTCGAACCCCACCCATTACGCTATTGCCGTGAACCCACTCCAAACACAAGCATATTTAGCTTAGTTGGAGGGATAACAACATTGCTGGTAATGTGAATTCTACCCACATTGCTACTTCTCCTAATTTAATTTTTAAAAAGATTTTTTTAAACTACGGTTAAGCCTAAAAATCGAAACACTACAAAGCCAAAAATAATTTTAATTTCGGTAGTCGGTGTTATTGGTTTTGTATTTTCTTTTTTTTTTCACACCGCCTTCCGAAATTAAAATTATTTTTGGCTTTGTAGTGTTTTGATTTGGAAGTCGGTTTTATTTTTTGCAAAAAAGTTTTTATTTTCGTGCTTTTTAGTGGGTCAGTGAATTTTCCAAATCGGTTCGTAAATGACGGGGTTATGCGCGAACAAGTAACACAATGCAGAGTAAACGATAAGATCATCAACGTAAATATTTTTTTAGACTTTTGTTGATTTTCCAGAAACGGCTTGTCCGATTACGATAAAATTTTCATGGGACCATTTGGAAAGTATACCCTTTCTAACAAGATAAGAATTTTTCAAATCGGTTGGCAAGTGACGGAGTTCTGCGCGGACAAAGATAAAAAAAAAATACAAACATCCGAATTGAGAACCTCCTCCTTTTTTAGAAGTCGGTTAAAAAGAAGGTGCCATGTCAATATTAAATACTAGTTATTATAGCCTACGGCTTTGCGTTTAAAATTCTGCGTCAGTTATTCCAGTTTCGGAAATCAATAGTCCTACTAATATTATAAATGCGAAAGTTTGTATGGATGTATGTATGTTTGTTGCTCTTTCATGCAAAAACTATTGAACGGATTTCAATGAAATTAGGTAACTAGATCCTGGAATAACACATAGGCTACTTTTTATCCCAGAATTCCCACGGGATCGGGATCGGGAGCGAACGAAATCGTGGGCGAAAGTAACCTATAATGTTGCCACGGCTGGGATACAGACATCTCAACTATGAGGTCCACTCTTATCCACTAGTCCAGGTTGGATTGGAGGATGTGATTAATTGCAAATCACCCAATCTGCTGGGCCTCCTCCCAACTAAATTGTGGTCGGCTTCCAATCTAATAGTGACTGCCTATCTGATCTCTACAACCCAGTAACTGGGTTACAAGATACCTCTACTCTCTCGTCTTTATTAACCGACTTCAAAAAAAGGAGGTTTACAATTCGTCTTGAACTTTTTTTTTTTTTTTATGTATGTTACCTCATAACTCGGAGACGGCTGGACCGATTTGAAAAATTCTTTTTGCGTTTGAATGGTTATACTTTCTAGTTGGTCCCATTGTTACGAAATCAGGATCTGATGATGGGATCCTGGAGAAATCAAGGGAACTCTTCAAATATTATAGGCACACCTATAGCGTTTTGGGTATTTCTTATAGTACCTTGAGCAGTTGCTTCCGAAAAGTCCCATTTGGGGAAGTTGAACTGATGATGAAGACCACAGATGGCCACTGAAATTCCTCAATAATAAGTATTTCGTGGATTGCGATTCGATTACTTGAGTACGGATGTTAAACACTTTATGCTCGTCACAATACATATGGTGATGTAGAGCTGATGGTCAAGTACCAGGAGAACTCCTCAAAAATTAACGGCTATGCATCGGGAAGAGCAATCTTTTGTAAAAGGTGATAAGTTGTTGACATTATGGCTTTTGTAACTAGATAAATTACAAACCAACCCACTAAAAAGCGTGAAAAAACAATTTTTAGCAAAAAATAGAACCGACTTCCATATCAAAACTACAAAGCCAAAAATAACTTTAATTTCGGAAGGCGGTGTGAAAAAAAAAGAAATTCCAACACCAATAACACCGACTTCCGAAATTAAAGTTATTTTTGGCTTTGTAGTTTTGATATGGAAGTCGGTTCTATTTTTTGCTAAAATTTTTTTTATTTAAACATGTGTGGCTGTGTAACCTTTTTTTGAGTAATAAAGATTATTTTCTAGTTTATCACTATCCGTACCGACTGTCAAAGATGTAGAAACCAACGGCTTAACACGCTTCTTTTGACACGTGCCCGTGTGTCTATTATAATCTCGTTATGTTTATAATATGTATGGTTAACTAACTAACAGTGGTTGGCTAAGGAGTGGAATTCCCTGCCGGAGTCTGTATTTTCTGATAGTTATAACCTTTTTTTATAGTTGATAGGCTTGCGTTTGAATAAATCTCACCTGATGTTAAGCGATGATGTGGTCGAAGATGAAGCACGCTTGTCTAGAAGTAACCTATTAACTCTTGACTTAAAGACCCTTAGGTTATAGCTATCAGGAAACACAGACTCCGGCAGGGAATTCCACTCCTTAGCCGCACGCACAATGAAAGTATTCCCAAAACGTTCCGTGCGTATGGGTGGGATTTCTACCGTGTAACGATGGCGCATCACCATTTGTCTTGTAGTCCGATGATGGAACGGGCTTGGTAGAATAAGACTGTGCAATTCCATCGCACACTCCCCGAAATGTAAACGATAGAAAACTGATAGGCTTGCAACACGTCGCCGATGTTCTAGGCTCTGGAGCTTTGTCTAGACCAGTTTCTCGTTGCCGATGAGCCTTTTAGCCCGTAACCTAGGAGTCTTTAAGTCAAGAGTGAATAGGTTACTTTTAGGTAAGCGTGCTCCATCTTCGACCATATCATCAGTTACCATCCGGGGATGGTGGTCCAACGCGAGCCTATTATCAATAAAAAAACAACGGACCAATTCAGTATATGAAGCAATAGATCTTTCGTTCCTTTCGATTGTTGAATTACGTAATTAGGACGTGGGTACGTAATGGATGGTTACCCATTCATGAAATGGTCTTGCCAAGAGCTGCTTAACTTCGAAGATCAAATCGTGCGACTGTTATTATTCATCCACGGGCTTAATGCAGATACATAATCCTTTACGATACGGATCGCCCCGCGTGACGTTATCAAATCGCGTCCTAATTCCGATGCCAAGCCTGTTAATTATGGTATAATCCTGCCAAATTCAGTTGTAGCGGTTTTAAGGAGCGGCTACTTAGCGGGAAGTGCTATTTAATTTGAACGGGTATTAGTTGACTGTACTGCCAGATACCGTTGGGTGTGGGGTATGTATGATTAAAACAAGGATACTAACTTCTACCCGTGACTTTACTCGCGATTTCTTATGCGAAAATAGCCTATGTCACTCTCTGCTCTTTTCAACTATTGCTACACTTAAAACACATCAATCCGTTTAACATTTATATATTACTAGCGTTCGCCAGCGACTCCGTTCGCGTGGGAGGTTTTTCCCGCGCACATCTCGATCCCGTGGGAATTTCAGGATAAAAATCTTATACGTTATTCCAGGATGTCAACTATCTATTTACCAAATTTCATTGAGATCCGTTCAGTAGTTTTTACGTGAAAGAGCAACAAACATACATCATCATAAACATTGTAAATAATTATTATGTTACCTTGTTTTATCATGTGTTTTTAGGGTTCCGTAGCCGAATGGCAAAAAACGGAACCCTTATAGTTTCGACATGTCTGTCCGTCTGTCTGTCTGTCCGTCCGTCCGTATGTCACAGCCATTTTATTCCGAAACTATTAGGACTATACATGTAAAACTTGGTAGATAGATGTATTCTGTGAACCGCTTTCTGATTTTAAGAGAAAATTTAAAAAACATTTAAAATAAAGGGGGCTCCCAATACATGGAACTGAAACTGAAAATATATTTTTTCATGAAACCTATACGTGTGTGGTATCTATAGACAGGTCTTTAAAAATGACATTAAGGTTTCTAAAATGACTTTTTCATAAAGTTAATCGTTTAAAAGATATCCCCTTCCAAAGTGGTAAAATGTGTGTCCCCCCCTCTAACTTCTATAATAATGAAGTGAAAAATCAAAAAAAAAACATATGTTGTAGATCTTAATGTAAACTTTCAACCAAAATTGGTTTGAACGAGATCGAGTTGGCGGTTTTTGAGATACAGTATATTTTCTAAAACCGCAAATATAACTTTGTAATTCATACAAATACTATGAAAAACAAAGTTATTTGGCGTAGTTCTCAAAATTGTAAATAAGCTAGTTTTAAGAAATTTTAAAGGTTTTTTGTTTTTTTTTTTTCAATTAAATAAATTAAGTATATTATATTTATTATAGTTACCACGGAACCCTTCATGGGCGAGTCCGACTCGCACTTGGCCAATTTTTTGTTTTAGTGCATATGAAAATAAAAGTGTGTATTGTGGTCTTTTTAACCCAAAGGTTGACTGATAGAGAATGCCTTGGATTGAGTCCGCCCATGTACCACTACTGTACATAAATTTTATTTTTATTTTTAATTTATTTGCTCAAAACAATATATTAAAGTACACGTTACAATACAATTTCACATAATAAGTACTATTTATCTACAAACGTGTGGGTGAGCACTGCTCACCTAGCTAGGTCATGACAGACCTGTGATAAGGAAAAGCAGTCCGGTCCCCTGAGATATTATGGAGTAAAGATCACATAGTGCTTGTCATTTTATATCTATTAGATTGTAATTTTGTTTGTAAGTTTTTATGTAGGGGATAATCTTCGGAACTAATGATACAATTCTAAAATGTTTTCATTGTTAGTAAAGTGCATTATTATAAATCCACATGGAGAAAGTCGCGGGATAAGTTCTAGTAAATAAATAAAACCAATGTAAAATCTCCTTTAATTGTGCCTATTTTCAAAACAAATCACGATTGAATACTCGGAATCATAATGTATGAATTAAAATATTACATGACAGCCAATTTACATCCATCCGGTTTGGTTTAACACCTCATGTAGGTATCAATTTAAAACTGTGTCACGGCCGTATGAATTAATTTCGCTATGTTTTTTTATTGAAGAATATCTTGTTTTTGAAACTATGACATAATGTAATGGTATTTTTTGCTGTGTCTTGCTAGGAACTTGTTTGTAAATAAAAATAACAAACAAACAATATACAGAGTTGATACGACAGAGGGGCATTAAATTACACTACGTATACTATACGTGTTTAGTGTTAATTTGATACAGCTAAAAAATAAAAAGAGCGAAAAAAAATTTTTTTTTCAAACGAACTACATAGCTTACGAATCAGAATAAAACGCAACCATCTTTGTAAATAAATGTGACTGACCTTAAATACCTAGGTAACAAAGTGACAACGTTGCGCGGCGTGTGTTATCTCTTGTCTTGGTCAGATTTATCGCTTTAAGGTGCATCTCATCAAAATCATTTGCGACTAAACTACTTCTATTTAATTGATTTTTGGTACAAAGCTTGAAAATGGTACCTAGTATACGCAGTTTAAAGGAAAACCCCTCAGTCGTATCAACTCTGTATAGCTATAGGAATCTTTAAGTCAAGAGTGAATAGGTTACTTCTAGGTAAGCGTGCTTCATCTTCGATCACGTCATCACATACCATCAGGTGAGATGGTGGTCAAAGGCGAGCTTATTATCAATTATTTTATTATTTACACTCTAGATCACGTTTTTTCTTTTTTGGCATTTCTTTTTTATGTTCATAATTTTTCGTAATTGTGACCAGCTTCTGTTCGCGGCTTCGCTCGCATAAGATGTTATTTTTTTGTGAAAAAGCCTATGTCCCTCAGGAATCAGTAATCAGTTCAGTAAATACAGAGATTACTTTACTATTTGGCCTATTTGGCACAGCCGTGAGGCAGACGCAACACGGTTTTACGTATATTTAATTGTCTGTTTTAGTTTTTTATTGTGTGCCTTAACATCTGAGCCAAATAAATTTTATTTTCTTTCTTTCTTTCTATAAACTTTACCTCTTTATAATATTTTGGTATGTATGGCTCCCGTGGACTTCATTACGATAGAAACATAACTCTCCTATTTTTACATTCGGGTAAAAAGTAGCCTATAAATAACATTCCTCAAGCTTCAAGCTACTTACGTACCAAATTTTATCCAAATCCACCCAGTACTTTTGAAGATTAGCGCGTTCAAACAAACAAACTAATAAACTTTTCCGCTTTATATTAGTATAGATTAGTAATGTTCGTAACGTTTTGTTTGTACACTGATTAAGTAAGGATCTTATTTTAAGGACCATATACAACGTGTAACGGAAACCCCATATCTATCCAAAAGGGCTGAAGACAACATCTGGTATGGAGTCTCTATTCACAGTTTCAGCACAAAATAATTGACTCAAAGAATTGATACCAATTCATAAATTTCTTGAATACCAATCATAACAAACATGTCACACTCACAGCACTACGAGGGTCAATAACTTTCCACGTCATTTACCAATAACACGATAATTCTTTTCGTTCTTCTTAGTTTGAAAAATTCGGTTTCTGGTATTGTGTATTGGAATTTTCATCCAAAGAAGCCATGCACTTGGTATGTATATACCCTTTAAATTACACGTTGTATAGTAGATATCTGAAAACTATAGCTCCAAAAATATATTAACCTATCATTCTAAGTAGCTTTAAGTAGTTAATATCTATGTATAAACGTTTCGGGAATACTTTCATAATGCGTACAGCTAAGGAGTGCAATTCCCTGGCGGAGTCTGTGTTTCCGCGGTAACTTGGTGGTCTTGAAGTTAAGAGTGAATAGGTTACTTCTAGGTAAGTATGCTTCGTCTTAGACCACATTACCGCTTACCATCAGGTGAGATCGTGGTCAAACTCGAACAATAATAAAAAAAGCTCAAATTAATTTTGGGGTCAACGATCACTGCTAGTGTTGAGTTACTTGATATTAAGAGGTTTATAAATTATTACTTAACAGACTTGATGCAGTAGTTACAACCCGGACTTATAAGTTGTAAGTCGCGACTTATGAGACTTATTACTTAAGACTTACGACTTTATGTTGTTCATATCTTCACCACTGCTTTCTAAACGGGGAAGGGACACAACGTGAAGAACGGCAGGTTCTACGTGACAACCGCCTTCAGAATCTGGTTGCTGGGTACATTACCCTTTGGCAATATTGGTACCAGATTTTCTGGTTTCTAACTATCCGTAACGACTGTCAAAGATGTGCAAATGACAGACGGGACCAACGGCTTAACGTGCTTTCCAAGGCACGGAGGAATCTTGTCCAGTAACTATCCGGTACCCAGCCTATCCGGCCTTGTTTTCAATATATAATAAGATAATGGATAGTAACTCAGTATCCGGCCGGATGCTGGATAGTAATGTTCAAAAAAATCTCATTATTTTACACGAGGAAAATGATACCACACTACTTTATAGGACACGGTTTATTTTAATAATCACTCGACAAAAATGTTTGTTTTATTAATTAGCTTAATTAATACTCAAAATTAAGGTGAATGAATACCAAATTTTCTAAATTTGTTGGTAATAGGCGATTCCGTTTGGCTTCTTATAATACCAGACCAGCTTCTGAAAATACCCTTTCGCTGTAAATGCTACTGCCAGGTGCTGAAAGATAAATTCTAGCAAACCTTGATAACTGTGGGTACTGATTTAAATTAGATGACCACCAAATAAGTCGTAATTGCGATCGATTCGAGGTATTTTTAAGAAAAAGTCAATTTCGTTAGCAATTGGATTTTGTTTTACTTGATCGCAACATTCACTACTATTATCCTTTGCCACTTCATTGGAACAGTCCTAAAAAGTGTCATGGGCTTCCCGTGTGAAGTTGGATCCAGTTTCATCTTCTTTTACTAATATATAAATATCCGGTTGCTGGATATCCGGCGCTCCGGCCTCGTAACTTGCCGAATATCCGGTAACCACTATCCATTTCATCTCTATTTGAAGATCGACCCCTGCGGCTGTTACTATTTAGCCACGAGCTCTTCTAATAGACATTCATGCAAAATTCATCATCTGCTGAGCTTTTTCTCATTTATCCATTTAGCTTCCAGCGAGATGCAGCGGAGAATTAATGTTTTACATAGAGCGTGAAAACACGATTTTCTGGCTCTGACTACTTGTAAATACTGTCATAGATGCTTTCCGAAGCACGGGAGTAAAACACCGCCAACTTCCAGACTTCAAGCTTCTACTGAGAAATTCTTCACAGAAAAACACAATTACACTTTTTGTTCGACCCGGAAATCGAACCCGAGGCCTCATGCTCAGCAGGCACGCTTGCAACCAATAGACCAACGAGGCAGTTCATGCAAAATTATAAAACGAAATTAAAATAATAATATAATAATATTCCACAAATTTCACACAACGCCATCTAGTCCCAAACTAAGCAGAGCTTGTGGTATGAGTACTAGACAACTGATAAATATACATATATATTTCTGAATACAATAGAGTAATATATATCTAAATATATATAACTCAAAGGTGACTGACTGACTGACTGACTGACATAGTGATCTATCAACGCACAGGCCAAACCACTGGACGGATCGGGCTGAAATTTGGCATGCAGGTAGATGTTATGACGTAGGCATCCGTTAAGAAAGGATTTTGCGAAATTCCCACGGAATCGGGATTTACACGGGAAAAACTTCTCACGCGAGCGAAGCCGCTGGCACAAGCTAGTTATAGATAAATTACACCCAGACAAAGAACAAATGATCGTGCTCATCATTCAAACATTTGTCCTGGGTGGGAATCGAACCCACGACCTTGCGCATAGCAGTCAGGGCCACTGACCACTAGACCAACAGGCCTGTCGAAAAATTCTTTCACCATAGCGTTAGTTGGCGACTAGGGACCTATATTAAGTTAGGTGTGTTACCTACTCACCTATCAACGGATAAGAATTACCGATATGACTCCAATGTTTGTGCATAGTGATAAAAAATGCTAAGGAAATCTGGCCCCAATTTTAAGCTATCAATCAAAATGATACGCGTATAGATGGTAAACATGAATTACGTAGAATGGACGTAATACTAAACATTTTCATGTAAAAAAAAAACTCCTTCGATAATTCACATTCTTTGGGCCTTACTTATTACCAAACCTATCCTTATTACCATATTATAAAACAAAGGTTTCGCATCTCTGTCTTTCTGTGTTACTCAAAAACTTCATGAAAAATACATAAAGTCCAAAAAGCATTCCTAAAAATTATAAATAAATGATAATATTTCACATAAAAATGTTAGCGGGGTGCGTTCCATATTGTACAATATTAGTAAAATAAATTAACATTGTAAAATAAATTAAAAGGTCACAATTTATTAATGGAAATAATAGCGTTTCCACTACTGCAGAGAGAAACCAATTCAATTCCATTACAAGAATCAAATTTTAAAGCTTACAATTAAAAACCCCTTAATGTCTATACATCTTCTACACATTATCTATACATATAAATAAAATTGAAGTGTTTACACGATACGAAAACATAAAAACTTTCTATTTTTATCCGTCCGTCGTCGGTTTGTCGGTCTGTCCGGGGTAACCTCTGGAACGGCTGATCCAATTTTAAAGAGAATTTTACTGGAAGATTTACAGTTTAAATCTAAGGCTGCTTATTACCCACAAAAAGCTGTGTACAGAAGCTGTGGGTCTCTAAAGGCTAATTAAATTAAAGGCAATTTAAGGATTCAGTCAAACATTTGCCTTATTGATAATACGCTCGCGTTTGAACACCATCTCATCGGATAGTAAGTGATGATGTGGTCGAAGATGGAGCACGCTTACCTAAAAATAACCTATTCACTCTTGACTTAAAGACCCCCAGGTTATAGCGATCAGGAAACACAGACTCCTTCATAGCTATTAACAGTCATGTTTGTTAGGTATAATTATGTGTAAATATTAGGTATATACAGCCAGCCAATATATGATTGTGTCAGGGAAAAAGATTAATATTATACAGTTTATATTTGAAATCATGTGACCTAAATGTGTATAATATTGATGATAGCTTCGATAAAATTAAATGTTCAATGATAATTATTAAATGGAATGCATCAATCATTTACAGATAAAACCTTGATATTTTGTATGTTTATATATTCTTTAATCTTTATTTCTTTGCTTTTATATCACCTTATCTTTCGCGAAAACTTTCATAGTTTCTTCGTCTTCCCTTAGAAACTACCAGCGGAACCGTCCGACTTCTACCGACTCAAAACTTACTTTATTACGTATTTGCTTTATTTTATTTATAAAGAGAACTAGTAATGTGTCTAGAATTCACATTAGTAGCAAATTTGTTAACTCCTCCAACTAAGCTAAATGTGCTATGTCTGGAGTGGGCGCACGGTAATTGTGTAATGGGTGGGGTTCAAACCCGCAGCCTCTCGATCACAAGTCCAAGACCTTAGCCATAGGGTATTGACGCTTCTTTTTCCTTGTATTCCGGAGCCGCGGTATCTCGTTAAACATTCCCGCTATATCAGCAGGCAATGTCCCTATCTGGCTCCGATATTGCTGACTGTTGCTTGAGGCGCACGTGGAACACGACTCGCCGTAGACTCGGGTATTGAAACTATACCCAAGACATCGTCCTCGTTAATGACTATAGGTTACTTTTAGACTAGCGTACTTGATCTTCTACCACCATTGCTTACCATCAGGTGAGATGGCGGTTAAACGCAAGCCTATCTAGAATATAAAAAATACATCGGATTTTTCAGTTCCCTCACGATGTTTTACATGTCCATATTAAGACCAGGCAGTACAAAATAATTTTCACGCAAGCTCCGCCCCCATGCAGCCCGGTTAGGCCGTTGTATACTAAACGCTAAGGCAGCAGTAATAATGTTGAATATCGCGTGCGCTCTTTCACCATGTTCGGTTTTGAAACTGCCGTTGTATGCTAAACGCTAACTCAGCAATAATAAAGTTGAATATCGCGTGCGCTCTTATACCATATTCGGATTCGAAACTAAATGTCGTAACTAAGTCTCAATTCATATTTCGTCTATAACTAAAGTAATAATTGATCTAGAGAAAAAATGTCCTATATTTGGATAATAAACTATATTTTCTTACTGTCAATACTAATTTTAGACATTAAAGCCGGGTAATCTTGATTAAATTTTGAATAATCTTTAAAAAAGACAGGACTTTCGATTAAAAAATGAATCGAGCGAAAATGTTCCAATTACGAAACTTTTTGATTGTATGCGTGTTTGTTTCAGAATATTAATGCAAAGTTACATACAATTTAGGGAGCCTCCTCTTAACAAATATAATTCGAAAAAATACTTCAAAAATCTAAAAATTAAAAAACTTTATTCAATTATTTATCGTCATTTCATAATTAACTAAAACCTCATTTCTCAAAACTGGCCAAACCCAAGTGAAATTATAATAAAAAAAATGTTGACGTTTAACGTCAAAATTAATATAGAAATGTGCCATAGATCACGGCTGTCGTATGAAAACTGATAAAATAAAAAGTTAGTGAATGGTATAGTTTTACATGAATGTATATAATTCAGCAGTGGCATTTACATCAGGACGAGATTGTAACCGTTAAAAATGTATCCGAAAGCCAAATACAAGTCCTTTTTGTGTTGCATTCTTTGATTCGAAGTGCACTGACATTTTGTTGTTTTAAGAGAAGAAAACTGAGGTGAAAAATTGTATTTTTATTCGTACGACTATTACGGTAAGATACAATTTGATTTAGATTTTCACTCTTTTTTATTTGAAGTTAAAAAAAACAGTGTTACTCAGCTTTAGAGGTTAGAAGTCTAGTTTGAATAAACCAATGAAATCCATTCATCCCTGTAATATTTTATAGTTTTTATTAACGTCAATAATAGGTTTTTTTTGAGGAATTGTTTTGTTTGACTAATCTGAGCAGATGATTTATAAAAACTTTTTACCAAAAAATTAAACCGACTCCCAAAAACACTGCAAAGTGAAAAATTACTTTAATTTCCGTAGTCGGTGTCTTTAGTTTTGTATTTTCGTTTTTGGCACCGACTTCCGAAATTAAAGTTATTTTTCACTTTGCAGTGTTTTTGGGAGTCGGTTCAATTTTTTGGTAAAAAGTTTTTATTTCACTCTTTTTAGTTGGTCGATTTTTAATTTACCTAGTTAAAACAGCCTAAATGTCAACTACTTATAACCTTTTACAAAATATTGCTTTTCCCAATGCTGGGCCGTTAATTGTTGAGGAGTTCTCCTGGTACTTCACCATCAGCTCTACATCACCATATGCATTGTGACGAGCATAAAGTGCTTAACATCCATATTCAAGTAATCGAATCGCAATCCACTCAATACTTATTATTGAGTAGTTTCGGCAGCCATCTGTGGTCTTCATCATCAGTTCCACTTCCTCAAATGGTACTTTTTGAGAGCAACTGCACAAGTTACTATAATAAATACCCAAAACGTCATAGGTCTGCCTATAATATTTGAAGAGTTCCCTCGATTTCTCCAGGATCCCATCATCAGATCCTGACTTTTATAAAAATGGGACCAATTTCGAAGTATAATCTTTCAATCAAAAAAAGAATTTTCCAAATCGGTTCAGCCGTCTTCGATTCATACATTAAAAAAAAAAAAAATATGCGCGTCGAATTGTGATAACCTCCTCTTTTTGTCGTCGGCTGAAAAGAAACATGGAATAACTGAAATAACTTTATGCGGCTTGCAAAAGCTGTAAAATAATATTGCATGAATCATCTAGAAAATGAATATATTTAGTTATAAATCCTTATACATTCACACTTACAATATTATGTACCTGACTACTCGCGGTTTAGCCGTCGTTGAGGGCCGACTAACAATTGGCCAATTTTTTAAACCTGTATTACTCTATCTTCTTGCCAAATTTCATCAAAATCGGTTATGTATTTTTTTAAGTTTAGCCATGACAAACAAACAAACAATCACATCTTTTAAATTCTTTTAGTTTAGAGAAGAAAATTCTGATTTCTCGTTGTTAATGGATAAACTCTGAATCTGGTGAACCTATATCGCTAAATAATTAATAGTTTAAAAACCAGAAACACGCTTTTAAGACTAATGTAATGAGCAGAAATTAGAAATGTTTACTAGTAGGCAGTCCAAGGTTCCATCAGCCACCTTCCAATTCCATCGTCAGACCAGTTCGATGGTACCATAATATTGTATTGTCGTCTAGTCTACACATAATTGCCAAGTTTCATGATGATACAACAATTAGAAGTACGTTTAATTCAGATTCTTAGATTTTATTGCATATTTAAATCGTTACAGATCGACCTAATAATAAATCTATGGATCTTAACCTTTTTGAATTACCGCGTAGGTAATTCAAAAAGGTTAAGAAAACCGATAACAGATTTTATTTTGGTTTGTTATAACCTTGAAACCTGATCGTGTTCAAAGTCCATTACGTGGCCTTTCTCACAAGTGCAAACACGACTATGATATTATATTCCATCATGGAATACCAGTGCTTATCTTCCGGCTTCATCATTAGACCTTGAAACCTAATCGTGGTCAAAGTCCATTACAAGACTTTTCTAAGAAATCCAAAACAACTATGATACGATTTTCCATCATGAAGTTCCAGTTCATATCTTCCGGCTCCATCATCAGATCAGTTTGACAGTACCATATTATTGTATTGTCATCAAAACCACATACAGCTGCCAATTTTCATTACGCTACGACCCTTGGAAGATGGTTAAATTAGTTACCTTAGGTTTCATTACATAGTTAGTTACATACAGGTCGACCTAATAAAAGCGTGTTAAAAATGAGCATTTCACATAAGCAAAATCCCGGACAAAGCTTGTATAATATCTAATATATGAAAAAATCACGTGTAACTTATTATCGAAGCCCTTCGAAACGGTTTGACCAATTTTACGAATTTTGATGTGTTTGTGGAAGGACTGAGAATTAGTTGCAGGTATTTTTTTCTGTTCCGGGGTTGCGGGAATGTTCTAACGAGATACCGCGGCCCCGGAACGCATCTGACACTCCCTTCCGCCCCACTCAGAACGGGAGAAGTTATTTGATGATATTACCCACCCAGAACAAAAAGGTTACTTTTTCACAAGAAATAATTAAGGAAGAACCTTAAGGAACTCGATCAGGCTAATTTAATGTAAAATCTCGTTTATTAATCGCAGTTTAATGGTTTTGCCAAGCTGTGTACTATCTTAGATATTTTAAATCTAAACGCACCTTTCTTTTTTTATATCGCATTAATTTCTTTGCAGGAACTTGACTTAATTAAGAAGAACCAACTAGAGCTACGGTGATTTTTTAGGTTATTTTTGTCGGTATGTATCTACGATGCAAATGTCAAGTAGTGTTTTCTTTTGCCGGGGTTGCGAGAATGTTCTAACAAGATACCGCGGCCCCGGAACTTAAGGGCAGCTGAAGGAGCAGGGTGGGTTTTTAGTCAGTAGAAGTCTGACACTCCATTCCGCTCCACCCAGAGCGTCATTTGATGATTTTCCCACATGGAAAAAAGTATAGACTTCTCTCTTTTCTTCGACTCTTTTAGGGATAAACCACGTCACTTATAATTTCTTAAACAGACGTGGTCACTAGAGCATCATTAG
Organism: Tholera decimalis; assembly: GCA_943138885.2. Classification (NCBI taxonomy): domain Eukaryota; kingdom Metazoa; phylum Arthropoda; class Insecta; order Lepidoptera; family Noctuidae; genus Tholera; species Tholera decimalis. The sequence continues at coordinate 12,212,231 of OW964576.2, forward strand.
ATCTTTAAGCTGGGTATTTCGTTAACTCGAAACAGATAATAAATATGCCGTTTTAAGTTCTAATGAAAACGTCACTTTTCAATTAGTAAAGCTTGATTATAAGAATTAAGTCTTCTTTTATACATTTTCGCTTTGCTTCCACATTTATTGTACGTACAGCCAAGTTGTGGAACTCTCTGCCGGCTTCTGTGTTCCCTGCCACTTATGACCGTTCAGCCTTTAAAGCAAGAGTGAATAGGCATCTTCTGGGCTCGCTCGTTCCATCGTAGACCTAGTCTATTGCTTACCATCAGGCGAGATCGAGGTCAAGAGTGAGCTCATCCAAAGTAAAAAAAAAAAACATTTTAGTAACTAGCCCATAAAAATAACATCGCTTATTTATTTAGCAATTAATGTAGATACATATAACATACAGACAGGAAGAAGGAAAGAATAAAAACTTTTTTGCAAAAAATAAAACCGACTTCCATATCAAAACACTACAAAGCCAAAAATAATTTTAATTTCGGTAGTCGGTGTTATTGGTTTTGTATTTTCTTTTTTTTTCACACCGCCTTCCGAAATTAAAATTATTTTTGGCTTTGTAGTGTTTTGATATGGAAGTCAGTTTTATTTTTTGCAAAAAAGTTTTTATTTTTGTGCTTTTTAGTGGGTCAGTGAATTTTCCAAAAAGGTTCGTAAATGACGGAGTTATGCGCGAACAAAAAACGCAATGCAGCGTAAACGAAAAGATCATCAACGTAAACATTTTTTTAGACTTTTGTTGATTTTTCAGAAACGGCTTGTCCGATTTCGATAAAATTTTCATGGGACCATTTCGGAAGTATACCCTTTCTAACAAGATCAGAATTTTTCAAATCGGTTGGTAAACGACGGAGTTATGCGTGGACAAACATAAAAAAAAAATACAAACATCCGAATTGAGAACCTCCTCCTTTTTTAGAAGTCGGTTAAAAATAGGTATCTACAAAGGTAATGCTTATTCCAACAAAAATATAACATACTTCGAATCTCCTTTCAAAGGAATGCTGCAAGTAGCATTCCTTTGAAAGGAAATTCGAAGTATGTTTAAGATGTAGCCTACATATCTTTAATTAATAAATATTAGAAAAATTAATATGCGATAGATATTTAACTCAAACATATAAAATAATATGATAAACATATTTTATACTTAATCTTAATAATCTTCTAAATGACTTAGCTCATAAATTTGTTGACATGTGGGATGTGAACGCGGCAAACATCTTACCACCAGAGAGTATTAAACCTAGAGAGCTTATAGGCCGATTTCTTTGAAGAACACAACTCAACAATACGGGTTGGGAGGCGAAGAAAAAATGCGCTACTACAATTGGTCAGTTCAAGGTCAAGCTTCATAGATATGCCGAGTTAGGGATTACTCTACTTGATTGAGGGAAAGTTATCGATCGATAAAATGAAGTTTAACATTATAAAAATACTCAATAAAATCGCATAATAATATTTAATCATTATCAGTCTCAATTACAAAAAGAAAAACAAGTATGCTGTTATTATTGATTTCTAAAATGAATTAATTTGGTAAATGTTTTTCGAATTAAAGTTTTAGGGTCCTGATTGTTTTTTGTAAAAAAATGATAACCGAGCGTCTATATATTTCTGAATTATGCATCTTGCTAATTCAACCAAATGATTGGTAGTTTCTATTTCATATTGATGAAAATTAATATCCGGGAATAAATTATACCCAATCAGTGATTTTAAAACCGATCTCATAAAATAATTGGAATTATATTTCTGAGACAGCACTTTCGAACCACTCTTGTTGATCGCCCTTTTAATATAAATTTCACTGCGACGACAAATTTCTATTACTGTGGTGGATCCGTACAATAACTTGTTTTTAGTATCTTTTTGAAATTGTAAGGCGTTTTGATTTGTAACACCAATCAACGCTCCAATACAAGTTAGGCATTTTATTTGCTTTATCAGAGCATGGACAATGTAGCCGGCCATATATTATTTTTATATTTTATTTTTTAATATTATTTTATATTCCATAATAAATATATTTTCATTTAAATCAGTTGTGTCAACAACTGTAGCTTCAGCAGCCACTCTGTAATAATTATTTTTTGGTGGTGAGTCATTAGATGATTTATCTAATGACTCCTCCTACATACACTTAACCCGTGGACTCGACGTCGAAACAAAGTAACCTGTTTTTTTTTCCTGGGTGGGAAAATCATCGAATGACTTCTCCCGCTCTGGGTAAAGTGGAAGGGAGTGTCAGACTTCTACTGACTAAAAACCCACCCTGTTCCTTCAGCTGCCCTTAAGTTCCGGGGCCGCGGTATATCATTGGAACATTACCACAACCCCGGAACCAAAGTAACTTACGAGGGCGATATTGTAATGCAAAGGTCCATGTTAATTAATATTAGACTCCGTCATACTATTTGAAGCCTAGAAAGATTGGATATAGGTATCTTATATTATTTTGACTTTTCTCAACATTATATCAATAAAAACCAAACTAGAAACCAATATTCCCTAGTAACCTTATCCATCCACTTTTCTTTTTTCTGGAATCTTGGGAAATCTAAAATAAAAACATGCATGTCACACAGAAGAAAAAATATCAGAACTTTCTCCTTTTTTTAAAGTCGTGTAGCTTCCGCACCTGCAACACATACATCTGCACGCGGCGAACGCGCGTTAATGTAGATGGGTATTTTATGACAACTATCAGACTTCAATTTAAAAAAAATAAGTTTAAAGTTATAATTATCGATATCGTATTCAGCCGTCATAGGTCACAGCACAGATTTTTACGATAAAAATATAGAATTAGAATTTCTTCATGTTATGGCTGCCACACACGCTACGGTTCACCGGAAAGGTCCATCTGTGCAGGTAAGCCTGCGCAGGTAGACCGGAATGTGTGTGGGAATAGACCTGTGCAGTTTTTTGAGCCTGCACAGACGACCGGCGCAAAATCGAAAATCAATTCTTTCGAGGGACACCGTACGGTGTACCTGTGCGTGTGTGCGTGTACTCCGGTCGCCTGCGCAGGTCGCGTCAGTTGTTTTCTAGTGTTTCTTTCGGACGGTTGTCTCGTCGCTCACATCGTAATGCCACGAATGCCACATAATTCAGCAATTGAAAACGGCGCTACAAGATTCAACTCAAAAAATCCTTGAAGATTTTATCGATTTTATTCTTTTTTTTTTTAAGTGATAACTAGCAATGTGGTTAGAATTCACATTACTAGCCATCTTGTTAACCCCTCCAACTAAGCTAAATATGCTTGTGTCTGGAGTGGGTTCACGGCAATAGTGTAATGGGTAGGGCTCGAACTCGTGACCTATCAATCACAAGTCCGACACCTTATCCATTAGGCTGTTGACGCTTATCGAATTATCGAAATTTATAGAAGTTATCCATGTCTTTGGTAAATTAAAAACAGAGATTATCATAATCGAGACAAAAAGAAGCTGCTTATAGATTACTCATAGAAAAGTTGGGAGAAATTGAGCCAGATGCGAACAGTAGTTGTGAGAAAGATCAATAATTTAAGAAGCAATGTTAGGAAGGAAAAGAAGAAATATGACCAATCTTAAAGTAAAGTAAAGTCTGGCGCATCTGCTGCTGATGTGTAGCGTATTAAACTGTGGTACTACTATTCGTTCAATTTCGTTCATGATCAATCAAGTAACCATTTCAAATATTTTAAGGTATGTTTTCTTGTCCATTCGGAGATACATTTTTATTTTTATTTTATTTGGGAAAACCAACAATTATACAATGTGTCTTACATCTAAATATATATAAAAAAAGGTTAAAGTACAATTCACTACGTTTCCACAGGTTATAATCGAATTTAAAAGTACATGTGGCTTATTATAACTATTAATATTACCAACCAAATATTATTGTAAAAATATAATCTAACTTGGTTGTAACATCTTTACAATACTTTTCTTAAACTTATGTCGAGGTGGTTATAGCTCTTTACTAATCTTTGGAGGGGCGCCCGTTCACCCGCATTTGTACAACTAATATTCGTAGCGAAAAGCGGATACTCGTAGTTTTTAAATTCTTCTGGTTCAAATTTTAATTCATTCAATAAATTAACATGACTATATGTCTTCCTTTTCAATAACTAATGCTTACACCACTTTTTTCGCTTCCTTTTCACTGTTTTTGTATCTTTCATCTTCAAAATTAAAGCAAGGCCTAGCAATACCAGCGCGTCATCGTCCTCATTCGATGCCTTGGCAAAAAGAACTGAAGACCGCTCCGGTACACCGGAACGTCCCCATACACGGGGACGTTCCGGTGTACCGGAGCGGTCTTCAGTTCTTTTTGCGATGGCATCGAATGAGGACAATGACGCGCTGGCATTGCTAGGCCTTGCTTTAATTTTGAAAATAAAAAAATAAAAAATTAATCATAATAAATTAAATAAATAAATTTAACAAATCGTAGTACTACAGTTTAATACGGTACGCATCATCAGCAGATGCCCCAGACTTTACTTTAAGATTTGTCATATTTCTTCATTTCCTTCCTAATGTTGCTTCTTAAATTATTGATCTTTCTCACAATTACTTCTTTGTTCGCATCTGGCTCAATTTCTCTCAATTTTTCTATAAGTAATCTATAAGCAGCTTCTGTTTTGTCTCGATTATGATAATCTTTGTTTTTAATTTGCCAAAGACATGGATGACTTCTATAAATTTCGATAATTCGATAAGCGTCAATAGCCTAAAGGATAAGGTGTCGGACTTGTGATCGAGAGGTCACTAGTTCGAACCCCACCCATTACACTATTGAACCCACTCCAGACACAAGCATATTTAGCTTAGTTGGTGGGGTTAACAATATGGCTAGTAATGTGAATTCTAACCACATGGCTAGTTATAAAAAAAAAATGGGATAAAATCTTCAAGGATTTTTTTAGTTGAATCTGGTGGCGCCATTTTCTATTGCTGAATTACGTGGCATTCGTAGTGGCAATACGATGCGAGCAACGAGACAACCGTCTGAAAGAAACACTAGAAAACAACTGACGCGACCTGCGCAGGTGACCGGAGTACACGCACACACGCACAGGTACACCGTACGGTGTCACTCGAAAGAATTGATTTTCGATCTTGCGCAGGTCGCCTGTGCAGGCTCAAAAAACTGCACAGGTCTATTCCCACACACGTTCCGGTCTACCTGCGCAGGCGTACCTGCACAGGTGGACCTTTCCGGTGGACCGTAGCGTGTGTGGCAGCCATTACATAAGAAAGAGATATTTCCAAAAGACATCAACGCGCGACACAATTTTGTCCTGACCATCCAAACCACAACTTTAAATAGACCTCTGCGGTAGCTTATAATATGATTAAATGATAAATAGTTTTCATATTATTTCATTACTGATGAATAGTTATGTCATCCATTTGGTATCTAAATGTCTGGAAATGTTTTCCACACCACTTCAACGCGCATGAAAGCATTATTATGCGTTATAAATTGGATACAAAAATTTAAAATTTGTGATTGTTTAGCATGCACACAGGCCTAATACTTGGTCACAACTAAAATGGTTCGTGTATCGTAGCCAATATATAAGAGCAAAAACTCTCATAGTTTTCGTGCGTCGGGGCAACGTATGCGCGATCAAGTGGTTTTCTATGTTACCGACAGTCGTGTTAGCCAATGATTAAATAGCTATAGTCGTGATCATCACCTAAAGAGGTTAGAAAGCTGGATCAAGGGCTTGATTCAGAAAGTGGTACTCCTGCACATGGTCCGTATCATTTGGGACCTGTCTCTGACCGCGGCATAGCTTGGATTCTGGACTACAATTTATTAATTTTTTTTGAACATTTTTGTAAATCCCGTTTATTGTCGTTGATCGGTGCTATCGTGTCATCGAGTAGTTGGTCAGAAAGGCAGTTGTTCAGCAAAAAGCTGATACCCTAGTGCATATGTGTAGACAGGAAACTGACTCCAAATCACAAAACGCTGGTTGAACGTTAAATTCGATTAGTTTGAGGAAGGTTACAATTTTATTTAGTCCTTTTTCGGACAGAAATCATGAAATTTTCAGACACTTACTGACTAAAAATCCACCCTTTCCCTTCAGTTCCAGGGCCGCGGTATCTCGCTAAAATATGCCTATGTATATTATGGTTATAATATAAATAGGCCTATTTAAGACCTTTATTAATATTCCATTCGACCGGAAGAACATTATTATTAAAATCATGTAATTTGTGATATGTGATGAATATTTATATGACCTACAGATATTCATTAGCGACTTGCCTTAAACTTGCCAATGCCTTGGCATTTTGCGATGACATATAGAATTCTAAGAATGCTTCTGTTTGTGACAATAACTCCTTATTGGGTATTTAGTTTATATTCTAGGTTAGTTTCACTGCGCCCCTGCTTGCTTGAATAAAAAAGCATGAATGCTTCCGTTTGTTCTAAGTGTCTTGTCATCTAGTTTCACAACTATAGCATCTTTTCTTGTTCAGAGTTCTTCTCTACAGATTTCACCCTTACTGGTATGTTACCCTCTCTTACACATCATTAAGTCTTCTAGTTATCAGTAGTTACACCGGAGTTTGGTAGTAGGTAATATGAATCTAATGTTTAAATTACCTATTTTAATTAACATTCTTGCGATTGAGGTGTCATTAAATTGCGGTGCTAGTCCAAATACCATCGACTCGAGTGTACCTACTTTTCGTTATTTTCTTCTACTAACATATTTTGAAGATCAAAGTTACTATCAATTGCCAAGTTACCATGAATAAACAATTATCCTTACTAATATTATAAATGCGAAAGTAACTCTGTCTGTCTGTGTGTTACGCAATCACGCCTAAACTACTGAACCGATTTTAATGAAAGTTGGTACGGACATAGTCTAGAGCCTGAGAAAGGACATAGGCTGCTTTTTAATGCGAAAAAAGGGCTGCAAGGGGTTGAAATAGGGGATGAAAGTTTTTATGTAAATTACGTCATTTTTAAAGCTAGAAGCTTGAGACTTACTTTTTAGACTTTTGATTAGATATTAATAAATACGACATTCAAATTATGTATGAGTTTTATTTTCAAAATTATTAGCCTAAAAAATTAAAAATGCTGCCGAAAGTCACTATTCCGCGCAGACGAAGGCGCGGGCACAGCAAGTTATTATATAATTTTATTGAATTGACTGCAAAACTCTAAACTCGGGAAGACGGCAGTGTGTGATTTTCAAGATATCATGCATATTGAAAATAAAAAGTAATAGATGTAGTAATAAATTAGAGATATTTTAGTATGATGAACCTAGCAGATATTCACGGAAAGTTCCTGAGAGAAATATCCCTGGATATTGCTCTGTAACATATATTTTCTGTCTATCATCTGCCATATACTTGTTATTAAAGAAACAGATGCGGCTTAATTTCGTTATTGTAAACCATTTGGAATATGGGTAGCGAAATAATGATAAATTAGCATAATATTTTGTTTTTAATTGAAATGTATTAATATTTGAGAAACCGATTCCTTTCTCCTAGTGATTTCTAATTTGGCTTTACCCGATGGGCTCCACAATTATAACTTTTTAATTGTATACTTAATAATAAATGCTTAATACTTAAATGCTTGTATTTGTCACACTAAGTTCCAAATATGGATACAAATCAAATCGTTAACTCGTGCATATCTAATAAATCAACATTCAAAGCTAATGAACTTATAAATTTTAGCAAACGAGATTACCTTGTAGCCGCAAGGATGTTTTGGTGATAAACAATATAGATTCTGGTAATTGTTGCAATATATACGAAGGTTGAGGTCAGAAACGAGGGAGTGTTTATAAATACTTCCTATTTATTAGGTTCGAAGAAGACGACGGCGTTGGAAGGTATCAAATAATCAGGGTTATTTTTTGGAATTCGACCTTTACTCAAATATTTTGATTACTACTAAGCTTTGACTAGTAACAGCTTAGTGGGTAAGAATTGGCGAAACTATAACGAAACATGTCTAAACAGTAAATAGCTTTGATTACATTCACAATGTCAAATTTACAACAAATTGACACGGGGAGCACCGCAAGGGTGTATACTAAGACCGTTCTTATTTGAAAAATTTTAGTCACGATAATATAAAGAATCGTTAACGAGTTCAATCTAATATGTATATAAATCTCATGTCACGGTGTTTGTGATCACAGTCCTCCGAAACAGCAGGACTGATTTTAATAATAAATTAAAAAAACAGCTATGTGACCCATATAAAATAGGAAAGTAACACATGTGTCATTGGTCGCCTTACATTACTATAAATAATTATAGAAATACATGCAAAAAAAAAACATAACTCTGAAATTGAAATTAAATTTACAATTACCTATACAAAATAAATATACAAACATGTCAATAAAATAAAAAGAGAAATGTCAAAAATTAATAAAAACAATGTTAGATTATAAATTTCATAAAAAATGTCTATGTCAGATTAATAAATTATATTTATTATATTATTTTTATGAGTTTTTGTAAATTTTTGGTAGTCAAGAGAATAAATAGGTCGAGAAAACGGTGTTATAGTATAGCTGATATTATATATAAAAGAACTGAACAAGTGTTTTATATTTTTTCGTCAAACAAACTAACCAATTGTCTCTATCTTTCCAGGTATAAACAAACAACCATGTTGAAACAACCCGTGACCTGTTGATAAACCGGACCAAAACAAACGGAGGACCTGTGAAAACCCCGCATATGTTATCTGGAGGAAGTTAGACAAGTTTTGATGTATTTAGCAAGTGTACAAGCGTGAGATTTGTGAAGGGAAATAATTTCATGATGGCGTCCTGTTTGTCCGGTGGGCACTATGTACCTGGGAGCCAGGAGTACGTGCCAGTTGCTGAGTTTTATGCTGATAAGTCGGTTTTCGTCACTGGTGGTACCGGTTTCATGGGAAAGGTAAGCAATGAAAATAGAAACAGTTTATTATTAGTTTATAAGGTACAGAGTAATGGTGGTCAAGTAGTAATGGACAAAGCCGGATTAACCCTGTCAGAGGCCCTAAGGCAATGGCATTCTCGGGGCCCCTTTTCTTACTTTGACTGACCAAATCGTGTGTGAATTGAGGAAACGCACATTAAGGGCTGTGGTTTTTAATATATTTGTTTACTTATTCCCAGATTAATTCTAATTTCTTTTTAATTCTACTACTAAATCTAAAAATTTGTATTTTGTGAGATAACAGTGAGGACCCTAAGTTTGCACGCACATCAAATTCTCGTTCGAAGAAACATGTTTTCTTGGTGCGTGCACTGGGCCTGGGCCCCTAGTTGATGCGGGGCCTACTCCGCCTAATGGTTAATCCGGCCCTGGTAATGGGCTAGACTTGCGAATTGCAGATCGTGAGTTTGAACCCAGTTAATTACATCACTACCACTGTTCTCAAATTGGTGAAAGTAAACATTGTGAGGAAACCTGCATGTTCTAGTACCATAAATCCAAAGACATGTGACATTTACTAACCCGCATTGAGCCCGCGTAGTAGATTACGGCCTGCGTCCTCTCATAGCGAGGAGGCTTTTGTGCCACCAAAGCTGAATTATTAAGGTTATTACAGTATGAAGGGATTGGGGAACCCAAACACCTCACTCCCTTCACTTGATCAGACGGAGCCCGAAGAGGCAAACCGGCACCAGTCAGGGGTCGCGTTGAGGAATACTTATGTGTTTCCGCAGCCTCTAGTGTAAGTTTGCGAAAACACGAGATGGTTTTCGTCAATTAGAGTCTAACATCTATGAGGGTTTCCACCTCGAGAAAAAAAAATATTGGAGCCTCCGTTAAGCAATTAATTAGGAGACACCGCTTTTTCATATAATTATTTGTAAGAATACAATAGCAAGAGTGAATAGGCATTTTCTGGGCTCGCTCGTTCGATCGTAGACCTCATCTTACACTTACCATCAGGTGTGATTGACGTTAAGAGCTAGCTCATTCGTAATAAAAAAAAATATAGGTTAGTTGAAAACTAGCATCAGGCAAATTTTACTTGTGTGACATTTTGCTAAGCTAAATCTGTATGGCGCAGCCGCGAGGTGCACTATGTTATTAAGTATCCATAATTTTTATTCCTACGGTGTCTGTGCGTGCTAATTAAAGAAAGAAAGAAACAATTTATTAGCCATTATGTAGTTATACATATAAGTTGGTTAGATTTAGTAGAGTCCCAATACATTTTACCATTACGGTGTGCTAAATATTACAATGTTATATATATATATATCTAAATACAACATGTATTCTTTCTTGCCTTATGCTATGGCAGAGGATTCTGGAAGTCGACTCCGAAGTATGTGGGGAAAAGCTTAGGAGATGATGATGATACACACACTACATTTTTTTTTATTATGGTTGAGCCCGCTCTTGACCTCGATCTCGCCTGATGGTAAGCGATAGACGAGGTCTACGATGTGACGAGCAAGCCCAGAAGATGCCTGTTTACTCGTGCTTTAAAGGCTGAAAGGTCATAAGTGGCAGGGAACACAGAAGCCGGCAGAGAATTCCACAACTTGGCCGTGCGCTCAATAAATGTGGAGGAGAGAGGAGAGCAATTTTGCTGAAGGCACAAAAACGTATCTATTATATGTGGTATTTGTGTATCTAGTTTTACTTATACCATACTAGCTTCCGCCCGCGACTTCGTCCGCGTGGAAAAATATCCCCTGAAACATTCTTCATTAGTGCTCCGCTCCTATTGGTCTTAGCGTGATGATATATAGCCTATAGCCTTCCTCGATAAATGGGCTATCTAACACTGAAATAATTTTTAAAATCAGAAACGTAGTTCCTGAGATTAGCGCGTTCAAGCAAACAAACAAACTCTTCAGCTTTATAATATTAGTATAGATTGATAGATTTAGTAATACTATGAGTTTCGATTTAGTTTCAATATTGCTACGAATTTATTAAATTAAAAAAAAATGGTTGCTAACATAGGCCAAGCAGGCGGCCAGGGGTTTTGTTAGATAATAAAGTAGGAAAAACTAAGTAGTCGATTTTCCTACTTCATTATTTAACAAAACCGTATAACTGTGTGTGTGTGTATATTTGACTGTGTAAAGAATGTAACATTTTCTTATGTGATATTAGTGATGTATGTAGTATGTACATATGTCGGGCAGGTATCCGCAACTCCACGACCATGCGCGTAAGGTATATTAAAAATTCTCATTATCTTTTACAAAATACAGTTACATCCAAAAATTTGTTCTCATTACTTCAAAATTATTAATAATTAAATTTTTAGATAAACTATGATTATACAAAACTTAAATTGCTCCCTTATTATTGCATTTAGTTCATTTATCTGATATTTTTTAAAGATAAAGAAAGCAATGTGGGTAGAATTCACATTACTAGCTATCTTGTTAACCCCCCAACTAACCTAAATATGCTTCTGTCTGGAGTGGGATCACGGCAATAGTGTAATGGGTGGGGTTCGAACTCGTGACCACTCGGTCACAAATCCAACATCTTATCCATTAGGCTATTGATTATGCAAGAATATCCTCGAAGTATGAAACACCACGAGACAAGACCAGATACATATGTCACGTCTAAACACTTGTTCTAAAACGCTGTTACCAGATAGGACCTATTTAAAGTCGAGTAAAAACTAGTTTTCTTCAGTTTGTTCTTACAAAGAGTTATTATAATGCCGTTTACTTCATTTATTTTCTGGATTTAAATTATTCTATGGACAGCTAAGGACTGGATTTTCCTGCCGGAGTATTGGGTTCTTTAAGTCAAGAGTGAATTTGTTACTTTGACGTTAACGTGTTTCATATAGTTCGGCTAATAAGTGGATTTACATGCTGAAGTATGTGTGTCTTGATAGCTATAACCTGGGGATCTTTAAGGCAATCGTAAATACGTTACTTAGAAGCGACCTATTCACAAGAACCTCTTCATCGCTTACCATCAGGTGAGACGGTGATCAAACGTGAGCCTATTAACAATAAAAAAAAACAGTTCAGGATGTTCATTTCTAATATTACTCTAAAGTCCTTACAATGCTTCCATCTTTTGTAAGCCTAAGTTTTCTTCTTCCTTTAGATCTCCCCTATGTGCAACTATGCTAGGATCAGTTTTCAGTCTAACTCTAACCTACCAATCTAATTCCGCCAAGCCCGTTTCATTATCGGTCTACGAGACAAACGGCGAAGCGCCATCGTTAATGTGGACATCCCACCCATACGCACAAAACGTTTTGGGAATACCTACATTGTGCTTACGGCTAAGGGGTGGAATTCCCGCCGGAGTATGTGTTTCCCGATAGCTATAACCTAGGAGTCTTTAAGTCAAGAGTGAATAAGTTACTTTTAGGTAAGCGTGCTCCATCTTCGATCACATCATCACATACCATCAGGTGAGATGGGGGTCAAACGCGAACCTAATTTCAATAAAAAAAACCTACACTACGCGGACTTTATCACGACAAAAAAATAACCCTCCTTCTTTTAAACTCGGTAAAATTGTTTGTTTTAAACGCGATAATCGTCGAAATAACTGGGTGGATTTGAATTAAATTTGGTATGGAAGTGGAGTAGCTTATATTTTTTACTCGACTACAAAAGGAGTGTTATAAATATTTTTACCGTGATAAAGTCCACGGGAGCGAAGCCCCGCGCAACTTTTAGTATGTAGACAGATATAATATACTTTATTGTACCCCAAAATTTAAACACAAACTAACCTAACTCTAACTACAACTTCAGGGCCTATACTACCTCAGCGCTTCTCACTCTTTATCTCGCTCGCACACTACTGGTCGTGGTCACGCAAGCAAGCGATACAGGGTGGCAGGGAAAAGACTCCAAGACACCGATAATTTAGTTTATTTCTTTTTACGGTGAAAATAACGGTCATTTAAAAAAAGTAAATAACATAAGACCTGCTTTATAGTTAGTTCAATTAATATGCGAAGTTTCATTATCTAATTTGAAGTTATTTTTGAATACCAGCGGTTTATTGTTCGGTTTGGAGGTAACTTTGGATATTTTTTCTATCAAGAAAAGTTTAGGGAATCGTGTTTTCGTCAAATATAATACCTCACATTAATCCTCAACTTTACCATATATTTATTTCAAACTTATTGCTGCAGTATTTTCGACATAACGGAGGATCATGCTAAGCCATTTGAGGTAGTATAGGCCCTTAAGGTCAAAATATAGCATATTATAAACTCCTGTAAGTATACCTAAGTATACGGCAATGATATGAAACAGCGGAGCCTTCTACTAATACAGGCATCATTTGCTTAAAAGGAGACTCCCAACACGTTTGTAATGTAACTTTATATTTTTCCTGTAAAATATTTTGTATTTTTGTATTAGTATATTAATAAAAGCACTCAAAGTAAGTTCCTTTAATAAAAACTTTTAACGAAAAAATTAAAACGACTCTCAAAAAACTGCAAAGTGAAAAATAACTTTAATTTCGGTAGTCGGTGTCTTTAGTTTTGTATTTTCGTTTTTGGCACCGACTTCCGAAATTAAAGTTATTTTTCAATTTGCAGTTTCTTGGGAGTCGGTTTAATTTTTTGGTAAAAAGTTTTTATTTCACTCTTTTTAGTTAGTCGATTTTTAATTTACCTAGTTACAAGAGCCTACATGTCAACGCCTTATAATCATTTACAAAATATTGCTTTTCCCAATGTTGGGCCGTTAATTGTTGAGGAGTTCTCCTGGTACTTCACCATCAGCTTTACTTCACCATATGCATTGTGATAACCACATTCAAGTAATCGAAGCGGAACACATGAAATACTTATTATTCCTACTTATATATTGAGTAGTTCCAGTGGCCATCTGCGGTCTTCATCACCAGGTCCACTTCACAAATGGTGCTTTTCGAATGCAACTACACAAGTTACTATAAAAAATACTCAAATCACTATAGGTGTGCCTATAACATTTGAAGAGTTCCCTCGATTTCTCCAGGATCCCATCATCAGATCCTGACTTGATGATAATGGGACTAATTTCGAAGTATACCCTTTCAAACAAAAAAAAAGAATTTCTCAAATCGGTTCAGCCGTCTTCGAGTAATCGGTGATCATACAAAAAAAAATTACGCGTCGAATTGATAACCTCCCTTTTTTTGTCGTCAGTTGAAAATACGAAAATGTAGAGCTAATAAAGTAAGTTAATGTTTTCAACTATATTTTGCCAAACATTTGATATTTTATCCTCAAATGTGAACAAAAATGATGTAATATCTGCATTTCATAAAAAAGCGATAATGATATCGGGAAACATTAATTTGATTATTTATAGTATCGCTATCAATGAAAGTTTTAAGTGATTAGCTTGTTGAACCGGTACTCGCGTTACTATGTACGCTTTATCTAATCTATGCACATTTCAGAAACAGGATTAGTTGTTTTTGACTAATAACCTAATTAATATTGACTATCTGACGTAACAATCCATACTTTTTTATATTGAGAATAGGCTTGTGTTTGAGCATCTCGACTGATGGTAAGCGACGATGTGGTCGAAGATGAAGCACGCTTACCTAGAACTAACCTGTTCACTCTTGACTTAAAGACCCCCAGGTTATAGCTATCAGGAAACATAAACTCCGGCAGGAAATTCCACTCCTTAGCCGAACCGGCTACAAACTCCACAGTTATTCTTTTCAAATCAAAATTTCATTTTTACAATGTACCTATCCATAATACAGTTTGATTATGTATGAGAGGAGAGTATAGACCAATAAATATAGCACAATAGAATAACAAATAAAAAATTGTTAAACAAATTTAAGAGTCTACAGTGTTCTTTCATTCACAAAAAAGCTTTATATTATATTAAAATAAACTTGAGAAGCGACAACAGTAGACTTCAATAATGAAGGATAAATAATAATAAAAATGAAACAAGAAGAAAATCTGTCAAATCGGATGGAAAAATAAAAGACACACTCACGAAAGTGAAGTTGTTAATACACTAGTCGATAACGCAATTACAATAAGTCAGGGAGGCACATGTACAGAAGGAGAGAATCATCGCCAAGCAGTCATGTCTTCAACGTAGTCCCGAATCTTATAATACGCTTTTTTGATAAGGACACGTTTGACGTGGGTTTTAAATTTTCCCTCGCTAAGTTCTGTAAAAGCGTATAGCGTATGAGGAATGACTTGCTTTTCTTGGCTAATCTCCATTTAGGTATAACAATTTCAGCATCATCTATTCCATTTCATCATCATTAAACATCACCTGCTTAGCCTTCAGAGACTGACACGATACCCCCTGGCAAGAGTAGTGTCAGAATTTCAGGCTTCTACCTACCTGTAAGGAATGACAAATATGAACAAATTACACTCGAGATCAACGGCTTAGCGTAGAAGCACGTTAGGATCTCGGAAGAACTTGATGTTTTAAGATAATCCCTCATTCACAGATCAAACTTGGCGTTGCTTTACCATGAATATCGACCCCCGATTACTTTAGTTTATTTTTGCAAAATGAAGCAACAGTAAATTACTGATGAGACAACTCTTAACCTCGATGAGGCCTACGATTGATTGATGAGGTCTACGATGGAATGAGCCCAGAAGGTGCTCTTCTTTAAATTAACTCTTGCTTCAAAGGCAAACGGTTCATATTGGTAGGGAACACGGAAATCGGCAGAGAGCTCCACACCTTGGCCGTGCACACAATAAATGTAGAGGAGAAGCGCTGGGAACTACAAAACGGTATATTGACGAAGTGAGGGCGGTACCCTGCAGTACTTTCCTTAAACTAATTATTTTGTCTTTATTCCACAGGTGCTGGTTGAAAAGCTGTTGAGGAGTTGCCCAAAAATTAAGAAGATCTACCTTCTGATGAGGCCGAAAAGGGGACAGGATGTAGCATCACGTCTCACCGAGCTAACACAATCACCGGTCAGTTGTTCACTCATTCGTTCTTCTACCATTCACTCAATCAGAAACGATACTAGTTCGGTGGCCCTAGGACCAAAAAACTTGCAACCATACACCAACATGAACAGGGCCCGCGTGATGGATTGCAGTGGGAACCTTTTATTTTGATTATGTTGTTATTGTATTATTCTTTTCCTAATGCCATATTTGAGTATCTTTATAATTAAAATAAATTAAATTAATTTATTATTACAAGTAACAAAACTCAAATGGTCAGTAATTATCTTTCTTTATCCTATGTTAGTACTTAACCTAACTTACAAAGTTGGTTTGAGAATAGAAGCTCCCCACGCTAGGAATTTCTCCTGCATGGTTCATGCGACATGCGAAATAAAATGTTCGTAAAATGTTTTGTCTCATCCCCATCATCTTTGTGGCCTTGAAGTCTCTTTACAGATATTTATATCTCCGGTACGTGTGCTTGTCATTTAAGTCCTCTTAAACGGCTGGATCGGTTTGAATGACATTTTGTGAGACTATTTCAATGGGTTTCGGGATGGCTTATGATACAATTGGTCCCGGTTGGTGGCAATGCTTTTCCAGCCAGGACGACATCTGCTGGTCCCGCTAGTATATAACTATATATACATAGATCCTGCTAAGAACTGAAAAGATTCGACAGTTTATTGTCCGATCCAGCAAGTCCCTAGTTGCAGTAGTGTCTGTATCCTACAGGAGATGCCCTTAGCGTGTTTGTAAGTTAAATATAAGTCTTGGCTGAAGGTTCAAATTATAATAATTAAGGCTGTAATAGGCAAGTCTGGTTAAGCAGCCGACAACCTCATAGGATGACTTGAGAGATCACTCACAAAAAGAAAATAGTTGTAAACATAGTTGTTCCAAATAAAATATTGATAATTATCTCATCTACGCGGCCCTCAATGAGATCAGATCATTACGTTTATACTTAGTGGGGTTTTTAAAAAGAATTTTAATCGCTGCAATTTGTTTTTGTGTTACGATTTTTTGTTTAAATTACATGAAGCCATCTGTGAAGTTTAAATTGACCAAAAGATTGACGTTTACTAGTCATGAGATACATGAAGTGGGCTGCCGTTGCCAGACGTTTAAGGCACGGTGTATAAGCAAATTTATAAGCCTTAGTACTCATTGAGTTGAATAGCGACCATAATTTAAATTATTTCAAATGCAGAAATAAAGGCTTTCTGCTCTCCTTGATATAAGCTCTATTAACCCGATAAAAAGTTCCAGTGAAAGTCCCATTACAATCGATTTTAATGGGATCCCCATCCCCATGTTGTTTGTGTTTAAGTATCATAACATGTAAATAAGTTAAAGCACTTCTACGAGAAAATACAGTTCTTTTGAAATTACAGACACTTCAATTTTCTTGCTATGTACAGTCGCCAGCACATCAAGCTACAACAATCTGTCAAATTTCTTTAATAGATTTTCAAATTTATTGTTAAAGAAATTAGGTTCAAGGTTGATTGGGAAAATTTGACAGTTTCGGGTAGCTTCATGTGCTGGCGTCTGTATATATAGACTAACTAGCATTTGAGCGGGACTTCGCTCATGTGGACTTTATCACGATGAAAACATAACACTTCTTCTTTTGCAGTCGATTAAAAAGCCTATAACATTCTTCAAACTCCAAGCTACTTACCAAATTTCATACAAATTCACCCAGTTCTTTCGAATATTAGCGCGTTTAAACAAACAAACGTGTTTGTTTTTTACCCCACTGCAAATAAGAAGGGTTATTTATTTATTATATACTTTATTGTACACCTTACAATATTTCTATGGATACAAAAAGTAAAACTAATACATGTACTAACGCTAGCACATGAAGCTACCCGAAACTGTCAAATTATCCCAATCAACCTTGAACCTAATTTCTTTAACAATAAATTTGAAAATCTATTAAAGAAATTTGACAGATTGTTGTAGCTTGATGTGCTGGCGTCTGTACAATGGTCGGTCTTATCGCACAGGGCGATCTCTTACAGACAACCTTCGGATGGAAAGAACTTAAAGGAGACAGATTTAGGGCTGTCAGTGTACAAACATAATAAACTAGTACTCACCCGGGGCTTCGCTCCCGTGGATTTTATCACGGTAAAAACCTAACTCTCATTTTTTGCAGTCGCGTAAAAAGTAGCCTATAACCTTCCTCAAGCTTCAAGCTACTTCCATAGCAAATTGCATCCAAATCCACCCGGTACTTTCGAAGATTAGCGCGTTCAAGCAAACAAACAAACTTTTCCGCTTTATAATATTAGTATAGATAATATTAACTGAACATAATAATACAAAATACATACATACAATACAAAAATCATATACTTATTAGTATATATTACACGTATAATTGAGAAAGAAGGGGAAAAGTTATAGGGAGAGGTAATGCTCTTTCACCATTCTATTATTCCATAAGGGTGGCAGGCACAAACGCTTACCATGGATTCAGTACATAATTCTGAACCCCCTGCATCAAAATTTTTCGTTGGTTTTTTATAAATTTTTCAGGTTTTTCTGCAACTTTTTTTACTGAAAATTTTATAAAATTATTGTTTCTATCTAGCCCAAAGAGATTATAATCTATACTAATATTATAAAGCTGAAGAGTTTGTTTGTTTGTTTGCTTGAACGCGCTAATCTCAGGAACTACGGCTCTGATTTGAAAAATTCTTTCAGTGTTAGATAGCGCATTTATCGAGGAAGGCTATAGGCTATATATCATCACGCTAAGACCAATAGGAGCGGAGCACTAATGAAGAATGTTTCAAAATCGGGGGATTTTTTTTTCCACGCGGACGAAGTCGCGGGCGGAAGCTAGTTAAAAAATAAAATTCATTTGTTTCTCTTAAAACAGCTATGTAAATAAAACTCGATAGGGCTACCTGATCAGCTGTTTTGCTAGAGTTCATTTGCGAGGTCAACACAGCTGATCAGGTAGCCCTTTCGAGTTTTATTGTACATTGCTGTTTTAAGTGAAACAAGAGAATTTACTATTTTATTTTGCGTCAAAATTTCAATGCAGGGGGATCATGAATCATGTACTGCATCCATCGTAAGCGGTTGCGCGTCGATGTCCCTGCCACCCTGTATTGTTATCATGTTATGTTGTTATCACGATAAACTCCACGGGAACGAAGCCCCTCGCGAATGCTAGTATTAGTGTAGATAGGCTCGTGTTTGACCACCATGTCACCTGATGGTAAACGATGATGTGGTCGAAGATTAAGCACGCTTACCTAGTAATAACCAACTCACTCTTGACTTAAAGATCTACTTGACTTATCCACACAGTACTTTCGAATATTAGCGTAAACAAACATACTTCCGCTATATAATATACAACGTGTAATTTAAAGGGCTTCTTTGGATGATAACAAACGATATAGCAAGGGTTTTGTAATCCTATGTCTACATGTGTGGAACTTATTAAAAATTTCAATACATAGATAACAGAGACCGAATTTTTCAAATTAAGAAGAACGAAGAGAATTATCGTTTTATTGGCAAGTGACGTGGAAAGTGATGACCCTCATAGTGCTGTGACACGTTTGTTATTATTGGTGTTCAAGAAACATATGAAACCGATAATTTGGGGTCAATTCTGTGAGTCACTTATTTTGAGCTGAAACTTTGCATAGAGACTCCATACCAATGTTGGCTTCAGTTCTTTTGGATAGATATGGGGTTTCCGTTACACGTTGTATAACAACTTGGAGGTCTTTAAGTCAAGAGTGAATAGGTTACTTCTAGGCAACCGTGCTCTATCTTCGACCACATTATCACTTACCATCAGGTGAGACGGCGGTCTAACGCGAGCCTATCCATACTAATATTATAAATGCGAAAGTAACTGTCTGTCTGTCTGTCTGTCTGTCTGTCTGTCTGTCTGTTACCTTTTCACTCCTTAACCGCTGAACCGATTTACATGAAATTTGGCATGGTAATAGTTGAGGACCCTGGGAAGGACATAGGATAGTTTTTATCCCGATGTAAGGTTCCCGCAGGATAGTTTTCGAATTGTATCTTTGTTCTTTCACGCAAAAACTACTGAGCGGATCTCAATGAAATTTGGTAAGGAGACAGTTGACATCCTGTAAAAACACATAAGCTACTTTTTATCCCGGAATTCCCACGGGTTTGGGATTTACGCGGGGAAAACCTCCCACTCGAACGAAGTCGCGGACAAAAGCTATCCATACTTTAATACTAATAATATAACTCCATACTTCCATATCCATATCCATACTATCCATACTTCCATATCCATCAATACTTCCAAGCTAATCTATACTTATAATAAATCTGTAGAGAGGTCAATTCTGTACATGAAATATATTTCCAAAATAACTATCAGGGGGTGATTAGGGATCGATACTGATGCCAAAAATGCAATCTGTAAATTTTTTGTCTGTCTGTCTGACTGTCCGTCTGTCTGTCTGTCTGTCTGTCTGTATAACCGTTATAGAAACAAAAACTACTCGACGGATTTTAACGAAACTTGGTACAATTATTTTTCATACTCCTGAGCTGGTTATAGTATACTTTTCATCACGCTGCAATCAATAGGAGCAGAGCAGTGAAGGGAAATGTTGGGAAAACGGGAGAAGTTACTCCATTCTTTAAGCTTCCGTCGCGTGCGCAACCTTAATGGTTAAAGCTACACAGAAATCATTTAATGACGGAAATGTTCTCCTTAAAATTATATAAAAAATATCCCATGACAGCATATGTCTATCTTTTATGGTTGACTCACAATAACAAGTGTAACTCCCGATAACTTAGCAGTTCGAAGCTTTCTGATTATAATATTTGACTACTCTTACGTTTATAACACTCTCAGTCACCCCTAATTGAAAAAGTTAACATTATTAACTATTCCATAAAAAAGAATCATATAAATCGGTATAGAAATACCAAAGTTATACATGAAATACCTTAATATAAGCCATCGCGCGTGAATGCTGAATCATGCTATAAGGATTATTTTTGAGAATCGGTCGCCGCGCTCGACGCGTCTCGCGGCCGAAGGTATAAAATTTCGTTCTATAGGTACTTAAGCCTCATGTGAACGTGATCTAAACAATATTACCAATACATTAACTTAATAACACACAAGGAGTTACACGCTGACGGAGTCGCGGGCACAGCTATTAACAATAATATTGTGAGGTTCCGTATTGCGATATTTTTCAACAGTATTATAGATTGACATATTATATTTCCCTACCAAATTACGAAAGTTAATCTGTCTGTTACATCAAAATCACTGAACCGTGAGGAAGGACATAGGCTACTTTTTGTTACGAAAAACGACGGAAACGCGGACGAAGTCGCGGGCAACAGCTATCTATACTAATAATATATGGCTGAAGAGTTTGTTTGTTTGTTTGTTTGAACGCGATAATCTCAGGAACTACTGGTTCGAATTGAAAAATTATTTTTTAATTAAATAGTCAATTTATAGAGAACGGCTGTAGGCTATATATCATTACGCTAAGGCCAATAGGAGCCGAGCGCCAATGAAGAATGCTTCAAAATCGGCGTTAAATTTAACGTTAGCCCAAAGTAACTATTCTACGCGGACGAAGTCGCGGGCAAAAGCTAGTATTATAATAATACGAAAGTAACTGTCTGTCTGTTACCTTTTCACGCCTAAGCCGCTGAACCGATTTCGATGATATTTGGCATGGGAATAGTTTAGGACCCTGGGAAAGACATAACATAGGTTTCGTCCTGGAAATCATTCCTAAAGGATGCAAAAGGGGTGTTAGTATTTCGTATAGGCAATCAATAATGTCCCCGCCCTACACACACACATAATACACTTAGACCGCTAAACCGATTTGGATGAAATTTGCTATGGAGATAGTTTTAGGCCCTGGAAAAGACATAGGATTGTTTTTATCCTGGAAATCATCCCTTAAGGATGTAAAGGGATGTTGGGACTTTGTATTCCCCTCTCAATTCATTCAAATCGCGTATTCAAGAACCACTCATAACATTTTTCTTAAACTACACAACTGCATGTAGGCTATACAAATCTTTGTTTAGAGCTGGGGTCGAACCCACGTCATGCACCAGTAAACAGTAACGCTAACCGTGTCGCTTAAATTTTAACCAATCAAGTTAATATACGAATCATTTCTATTTCAAAATCGGGGCAATATGCGTTTGCCTTTTTGCAAATAGGAGAAGATCGTGTGGCAACAGATATGAACGGGATGATTTATTTGAGCTGAACTGAATCTGAAACTGAAGCTGAAACTGAAACTGAAGCTGAAACTGAAGCTGTAGCTGAATCTGAAACTGAAACCAAAACTGAAGCTGAAGCAGAAACTGAATCGGAAACCAAAACTGAAGCTGAAGCTGAAACTGAAACTGTAGCTGATTCTGACGCTGAAACCAAACTGAAGCTGAAACTGAAACTAAAGCTGAAGCTGAAACTGATGCTGAAACCAAAACTGAAGCTGAAGCTGAAACTGAACCTGAAGCTGAAAATTAAGCTGAAACTGTAGCTGAATCTGAAACCAAAACTGAAGCTAAAGCTGAAACTGACGCTGAAACTGAAGCTGAAACTGAAACCAAACTGAAGCTGAAACTTATGCTGAAACCAAAACTGAAGCTGAAACTGAAACTGATGCTGAAACCAAAGCTGAAGATGAAACTGGAAATGTAGCTGAAACTGACGCTGAAACCAAACTGAAGCTGAAACTGAAACTGATGCGAAACCAAAGCGGAAGCTGAAACTGAAACTGTAGCTGAAATTGACGCTGAAACCAAACTGAAGCTGAAACTGAAACTGATGCGAAACCAAAGCTGAAGCTGAAACTGACGCTGAATCCAAACTGAAGCTGAAACTAAAGCTGAAGCTGAAACTGATTTTGAAACCAAAACTGAAGCTGAAGCTGAAACTTAAACTGAAGCTGAAAATTAAGCTGAATCTGAAACTGAAACCAAAACTGAAGCTGAAACTGAATCTGAAACTGAAGCTGAATCTGAAACTGAAACCAAAACTGAAGCTGAAGCTGAAACTGGAACTGTAGCTGAAACTGACGCTGAAACCAAACTGAAACTGTAAAACTGAAACCAAACTGAAACTGAAACTGAATCTGATGCTGAAACCAAAACTGAAGCTGAAGCTGAAACTGACGCTGAAACTGAAGCTGAAACTGAAACCAAACTGAAGCTAAAACTGATGCTGAAACCAAAACTGAAGCTGAAGCTGAAACTGAAACTGAAACTGAAACTGAAACTGAAACTGTAGTAACATACATAGTGAACGTAGTCCAAGATACAGATAATTTAATAAACCACGTTTATTCTGATTTGAATACAAATATGAGGGATAAAGAATGGCTGCTTGAAAGAGTAATTTTGGCACCAACTAACGAAATTGTAGGGCAGATGGGCAGGGTGGATTGTGATGTTGTTGAGTATCTGTCCGTCGACATTGTCATGGATACAAAGCAAGTAACGTCGTACTCTGTAGAGTTTATCAACTCTCTAGATTTGTCAGGGTACCCCATCACATTATTTGAGGCTTTAACTTGGTGTCCCAGTCCTGTTGATGCGTAATCAGGGCGCACCAAGGCTCTGTAATGGCATGCGACTACAAATTACATACCTTGGATGCAATGTTTTCAAGCAATAATTATGACAGGAACAGCAAGCGGTGGAAACGTATTTATTCCTCACATTCAGTTCGAAAAACTCAAATTTCCCCTAAAAGCGGCATTCGCAATGACCATAAACAAAGTTGAAGGACAGACACTGAAAGTCGCAAGTGTACATTTAGAAAAAGACTGGTTTTCCCATGGGCAATTGTATGTGGCGTGCTCACGAGTATCAAGCGTACAAAATCATCACGCCAAGGACGGGAAAACCAGAAACGTAGTTTACAAAAATGTATTGTAAACTACGTTTTTGGTTTTAAAAAGATAAATTTCAAATACTAACTGTCTGTCTGTTTTTGGGGATGGATGGACCCTGGTGATTGTTTTTTATATATTATATGCGTTTTTTAACCACCCAAAAAGATATGGTACACCTTTTTTGCAACAAGAATTATTGACAAAGTGTAAATTAACGCGGGCGAAGCCGCGGGCAAAAGCTAGTTCTCAATAAAAAAAAGATGGATGTAGAGATAGATAAATAATAAATCCTTATTTGGTCTGTCAGATACTCCATTAAGCTTCTCTGCTAAATATCTTCAAGACAATGCATCATTACAATATCTTAAGTGTGTACTTTAAAGTACATAAAAGGTACTTCCAACGTTTCGCATTAAAGCCATGATGTACATATTCATTGTTTTATAGAAATAGCTTGTTTGTTTCAGTGGAGTGGCATTTATGTACATGGTGTACTTATTGTGAATAGTAATTACCTACCTATGTATTTATTGAAGTATTTACTTTTAATTAGATGTGTTTTTTCCGTTTAACCAAAGTCCTTTGTTCGTTAAATGATAAATTGTATTTATTTTGCAAATTAAATATTATTATTTAATCTTTATTTTAAGGGACGTGAACACAGTTCACGTCAGCCCAAATCAAATATAAAGATCACTTTTACACGTAATTTTAAAAACATTTTAAAATACATGAGGCTGATTTTTCTTAGCTGACTACTCTGAAGAGAAATAGCGAATCAAACTTAAAGGTTAAAGTCTCTTGAAGTCCGTAGACTCATTCTGTACTGGTCAAATCATATAAGAATGTTGGTTTTTAAATTCATAGTCAATAAAAATATAGTGTTCTTTTGGAGAAAATAGGATATATTTTGAATGAACCTGTGCAGACAGTGCTAGCATTTGTCAATTTATCGTGTAGCTCAACATAGAACTTTTAGAGCTCAACGGTTTGACGAACGAAAGTAAGGACATTTGAATAGGCGATACGAGTACTCAAACTGACAGGCATTATTAAATAAATTATGAAATCGTTGTCGGATTTGTTGCAAAAAATTGGTTACGGAGTCGTTACATATGAAGCTTTAGTATATAAACACCATGTTTGTTTATTGCCTGTGTCAAATGAAGGATTACTTAGAAGTTTTTTACTTGATTTCGATTCCCATAACGGTTTAAATATTTGCATGACCTACAGATGCTTGTTCCGGGTCTGGGTGTTTGTGCATCTGAATTTACATATTTGTAAACGCATCCTCGATACGAGGGAATTTACTAGTGTGGAGAACCGTTTCTTTAATACAAAAAGATCCTGAGGGTCTTTATGTCAAGAGTGAATAGGTTATTTCTAGGTAAGCATGCTTCATCACGAGACATGGTGGTCAAACGCGAGCCTATCTGTACTAATGGTATAAAGCGGTAAAAGTTTGTTTGTTTAAACGCGCTAATCTGTGAAAGTACTGGATGTATTTGGACGAAATCTGGAATGGAAGTAGCTTGAAGCTTAAGGAAGGTTGTTCTACTGTGTTCGTTTTTATCGCGATAGAGTCTACGAGAGTCACGTCCAGTCCATGAATAGCAGTCACGAGGAGTCGCGACTGCTATTCGTCAATGAACAGATTCTTCTTTTTGTCCTTCTCCCATATTTGTGCTGTCATCGCTAGCTGTTATTTTGTTCAGTTGTTCTTCATCGGAAGTAACGCTGTCATTTAATGATTCTCATCTGTTTAATAGAATTCATAATTCATATAAGTGGCAATAACCTAAAGTCTAAAGTGTCGGTCGGTGATCGAGAGGTCGCGGGTTCAAACCCCACCAATTACACCCTATTGTTGTGAACCCATTCCCGACACAAGCGTATTTAGCTTAGTTGGTGGGGTTAACAAGATTGCTAGTAATGTGATTTCTACCCACATTGTTAGTTCTCGTAATAATTAATAGTCTCTCAGCTTTGTGAGACTTTTCGTTTTTCCTATGCCCAAATACCAACTTAGGTCGCGAACTCATAGTTTGTTTGCAGTTCCCACTGCATAATGTCACATTTTAACTCCCCTTTGCATTGATTCAAGCGCTAGTAATACTAAATGCTTTACTGGCATCGACACTGGAGTGTGACTTGTTGTGTTTTTTGGAAAGATTTCTTTCATTGTGCGTGCAGCTAAAAAGTGAAATGCCCTGCCGAGGTCTATGTTTCCTGATAGCTATAACCTGGGGGTCTTTAAGTCAAGAGTGAATAAAGATTAAGGTAAGCGTCTTTTATCTTCGACGAGATGGTGGTCAAACGTACACCTATAAACAACAAAAAAATCTTTTCTATATTCAAGGATAAATAAAATTATTAACATTTATCCCCTAAATATGCACAACTATAAATACAAGATAATAGATTATATCCATAAGCTAAACTATGAAGAAACAGAAAACTTATTGGCTATAGTACAGTAGCTTAAATATAACACCCTACTACATTATACTCCCTCATTTTCACTCTATTGCTATATAATTCAAATTAATTATTTTTATTAATAATGGTTGTATATCTTGTTTCTTTTTCCATTCAATTTCCTCATCTTTATTAATTGTATTTAGTTAGTGTTTCACTTTTAGTTACTGTTTGCTATTACACATTTTACTGTACAGTGGTGAAACTTAGTTTATAGTGAAGTGGTGCTAAAGGAAGAGCGCTGATGTCTGAAATACAGATATTCTTATCTAGTTCAGACACAGATGTTCCTCATTCTGATCCTAGTGTAAGCTTTAATTTTAGTGTGTTATACTTTTAGCTGTATGTACCAAATTTGAACGAATAAATTATTGTATTTTATTGGGCTTTTGTATAAGAAATTTCGCAGTAGTAGCCCAGAATTTGGTAGTTGGCAGTGTGATACCCCCTGGTCCTGTCTGTTATTTGAACATCTTTGTCAGTCGTTATAGTTAGTGAGAAGCCTGAATATATGATATTGGTCTAGCAAAAGCGTATCTTATTACCCAGATACTGGGTTGTGAAGGTCAGATAAGTAATCGCTCCATGTAAACACTTTTACTCAGCTACCAGACTGGAAGCCGATCTCAATGCCGACGAAAAATTTCATCATGTACTGAATCCATGGTAAGCGTTTGTGCGTCGATGTTCCTGCCACCCTGTATAGTTGGAAAACGTTTAACAAGATGATGATTTTGGAATCCTCTGATAAAATGTACATGTTTCTGTTAAATAGAAAAATAATTTTGATGTATCATTTAAATTCACACTGTTCATTTCGAATACATTATTTGCATAATTACTTGCACTTAAGAATAGTGAAGGTCGGTCAGTCAGAAATATGAAGATAGCATGTTCCAAAGCGTAGATTTTTATGGAGAAGAACCTAGCAAGTTTAAAAAATAATGAAATTATATAATTACGAATCTGCTACATTTTTTTTTAATTCAGAATAGGCTCGCGTTTGACCACCATCTCACCTGATGGTAAGCGATAATGTTCGAAGATAAAGTACGCTTATCTAGAAGTAACCTATTCACTCTTGACTCAAATACTCCCAGGTTATAGCTATCAGGAAACATAGACTCCGGCAGGGCATTCCACTCTTTAGCTGTACGCACAATGAAAGAAATCAGTGTCTATGCCAGTAAAGCATTTTTAGTATT
Source organism: Tholera decimalis (assembly GCA_943138885.2). NCBI lineage: Eukaryota > Metazoa > Arthropoda > Insecta > Lepidoptera > Noctuidae > Tholera > Tholera decimalis. Next base: position 12,239,772 of record OW964576.2, read on the forward strand.
GCGAGCGCTCGAACCAATACAAAGGGGAGTTAAAATATGACATTGTGCAGTGGGAACTCCAAACAAACTATGAGATCGCGAACTAAGTTGGTATTTGGGCAGAGTAGAAACGAAAAGTCTCACAACCTGAAAGACTATTACTTATTACGAGAACTAGTAATGTGGATAGTATTCACATTACTAGCAACTTCTTATTAACCCCTCCAACTAAGCTATAAAGGTATACCTATTTGTGTTTGGAGTGGTTTCAATGTGTTTTGGTGGGGTTCGAACCCACAACCTCTCAGTCACAAGTCCGAGACGACCTTAACAGTTAGGCCATGGACGCTTCATTTTGACATTTCATTTCCCACTATGACCACAGCTCTCGAAAATTCGAAGATATATGACATTCACCAGCCCGCCATGGCCTTTCGTAGAATATTGGCCCTTGTCCCAACAGTGGGAACGTTTGAGGCTGAATTATTATTACGTACAGACACCAGCACATCAAGCTACAACAATCTGTCAAATTTCTTTAATAGATTTTCAACTATAATTTTAAAGAAATTAGGTTCAAGGTTGATTGGGAAAATTTGACAGTTTCGGGTAGCTTCACGTGCTGGCGTCTGTACTTACGTACCTAATTATATAATTCTAGAGATACAGAATTTCAAATACCTTTTTTTTTCAAGGAGAAAATCATCGAATGACTTCTCTCGCTCTGGGTGGAGCGGAAGGGAGTGTCAGATTTATTCTGAACTAGCTTCAACCCGCGACTTCGTTCGCGTGTGAGGTTTTACCCGCGTAAATCCCGACCCCGTGAGAATTCCGGAATAAAAAGTAGCCTAAGTGTTATTCCAGGATGTCAACTATCGAGGTATTCCTCGAAGCGCTACCATTTTGAAGCGCACCTAATGAAGCGCTCCTTTTTTATTCCTCGGAGCGCTCCTTTTCCGATAACATGGTATCGGGAGCGCTACTAAAAGGAGCGCTCCGAAGAATAAAAAAGGAGCGCTTCATTAGGTGCGCTTCAAAATGGTAGCGCTTCGAGGAATACCTCCAACTATCTACTTACCAAATTTCAATGACATCTGTTCAGTAGTTGTTGCGTGAAAGAGCAACACAATATACATACATCCTCACAAACTTTCGCATTTATAATATTAGTAGGATAAAAAGTTACACTGTGTTTCAGTTTCCCTTGTGTATAGGGTTGCCAGATCAAAAAATCGACAATCTGGAGTAAATTCCGGACATTTGATGAAAATTCCTGACTTTCTTTAATTTGAAATAAAAACTTTTTTTTTTTGTGGAAATTCCGGATGGTTTACGATTCCCTCCGCATTCCGGACAAAGACCTATATTTCGGGACATGTCTGGAAAATTCCGGTCGTATGGCAACCCTACTTGCGTATCTCATTTAAACATTTTCGCAACAAACGTCTGAGGTGGTATTTTGAGGAAAGCACCACACAATTGAAGTGAACTTTTCAATTAATTGCAAGCATCTGTCAGTTATCTGCGGAGATATATCCCATCTATGTTGAGATTACTTCTAGCCTAACCGGATGGTGATACTAGCTGAGTACTAGTATTATACATGGAACGTATTCCTATCTCATTAACAACCCAGTAACTGGGTATAACGCTTGGGAAGGCTGGTATCAGATATTCTGACTTCTGACTAACCGTAACCGTCTATAAGCATAGAGGGGATTTACCTACTTATATTTTGCAACATGGATGTATACTCGTACAAATATTCGTAAATAAATAAGCGTCAATAGCTTAGTGGCTAAGGTGTCGGCCTTGCGGTCGAAAGGTTGCAGGTTCGAACCCCACCCATTACACTGTAGTCGTGAACCCACTCCAGACAAGCATATTTAGCTAAATATGCTGCTGAATATAACGCTGATATGGTATCTTACTTTATATGAAGTAAAATATACCATATCAGCAAGCGTTGTTTACACTGAAAAATTGTTTTACTGATTAAGAACATTTCTTCTCCAGCTGTTCGAGACTTTACGGAGAGAGAGGCCTCAAGAGCTGAACAAGATAATCCCAATAGTGGGGGACATCACCGAACCCGAGCTGGGCATCAGTTCCGCAGACCAGGCCATGCTTTGTCAGAAGGTAAGACACTATATGTATTATCTCTACTAAGTATTGATTTAATTGAATATACTATATAATATAAATAGAAAAAAATCTAAAACCCGGCTGTAGATAAAAAAAATTAAAACAATTTTATTATATTTTATTTATTTATTTATCACATTTCAATGACTGATTTAATACATTACTTTTACACTACTTTTATTAATTTTGGACATGAATATATCAGAAATGCACCCCTCTAACACTGATGAGACCAAAAAGACCATTTTTATATTTTAATATCTTAAACACATTCTTTTAAAACTTTATACAGTGCAACAATTACTGGCAAAACACCACATTGGCTAAATATAATTACTCTAAAAGTAAGCTACAGGTACAAGTAAACTCAAAAGTAACGTATCGAAAAGACCGTAACACCATTGAAAATAGAAATCAAAATTGAAATAAACTACAAAGTTGACTTTGTCTGTGATTAGACTATATTAAGAGCATGAAAACATAATTTAAATAAGTAGGTATTAAGTTTAGTAGCAAGCGGAACTTATTGTTAATTTGTTGGTTTAATTTTTTAATTTACAAGTTGAAGTCGCCTGCTATTAAAAAAATGTCAAATCCTAATAAAATATAAAATAAATCTAAGGACACTTGGATTTTTAAGAGAATATAAAGTTACCTCGAAATGAATGCAGCCGTTTGAAAGATATGAGGTTTCAAAGAGATTTAGAAACCTCAAGATAGGCGTTAGAAACATAACCCTTTAGCAGTCGGATATGTTAATCTTGCGCGAACTAGTCGTAAAGACCAGACTTTTGACAATTTGTCTGCGCAGAATACTGGAGTAATTCGGTCACATAGTTAGGAAAGAAGGCCACAATCTTGAACAACTTATCATTACCGGCAAGGTTGATGGCAAACGACCTAGAGGCCATAGCCTAACAAGGTGGGTTGATCAGGTCCATTCCACCCTGGACGTCCAGGTATACGTCGTTCTACATGATACCAAGAATCATCAGGGAGAAATCATTTCCACGGAGGCTTCACGACCCTCAGCATTGAGGAACTAGTGATGAAAAGGCCTTTTATTTCATGCACATATTTCATAAATCAATATTACAAAAACAACATGTTTTGAGATAGCATCAATATAATTTACATAGATTCATAAAGATTTGTATTAATATACATTTTAATTATCCATTATTTAAATTATATATTTTATTCAATCTATGTAGGAAGTTGCAAAACAAACTTCCGAGGACTTCCATTTTTCTCTATTTTTAGACGTGTGTAATCGGTTTTTTTCCCGCGGCATTCTCTATTCTTCTTGAGGAAATCTGACGCCGTTCTTTCCTAGGGGTATTCTGTTACCCAGCCGGGTTGTAGAGCTCAGATAGGCATTCGCTACATGTAAAACACTGAAACTCAGCTGCATCCAACTGGATGCGTTTAACCAGACTGAAAGCCGGCCCCAACATAGTTGAGAAGAGGATAAGTGGATGAAGTTCCTTCATGACACACATACTAGAGATTTGAGATCATCGGTAAATTTGACACTCTCAATGCCTGCACATTCCACCAAATTTTATGATTCATCGTATACGGTGCAGGCTACTCGTTTATGGAATGCATTGCCGTTGTCAGTTAGACAAGCACAGTCACTTGCTGCTTTTAAAAGCTCTGTTGTCAATAATTTTAATACACTCCTATGATTATACCTTGTATTTCTCTCCTTATGACATATTTATATGTATATACAAAACACATATATTTATTTATAATTATTTATGTATTGTATTGTATCATATATATACATATATGTATATATACTCAGTTACTTTTTGTGTATGTTATATACTTGAAGTAGGTACACTGACTTTCCCTCCCCTCTTTGTTTTATGTTCTCAAAGTCCTTCCAAAGGTTGTCTGAAAGATATCGCTATCAGCGATAAGACCACCATTGTAACCATATTTTGTAGTATTATAAATCAAGTGTGTGTTTAAATTATTGTTGTACAGGAAAGAGTATTCTATCTATCTATGATGAGGATGATTCTTTATATCATCCTCGAATTTTTCTGTAGCGTATCCCTCCTCGGCTTTTATCCCGCGGTAACGATTAACGTTGTCCACGTATTGGGCTATATGACTGGCCTGATATTTTGCGAATTCCTGTAAAGGACCTACTGATTATGAGGATCAAAACCATATTCAGAAAACAGAACAATGAAAAATAAATAAGGTTTTATTTCTAAACATCCGTTTAGCCTTTTGCCAACTATGTTGGGGTCAGGTTCTAGTCTAACCGGAAACAAATATACGATAACTACATTTAAAAAAAATTAAATGAAAGAAGAAAATACAAAATGTTTGTTGATTACATTTTATTGTAATATTTAAAATATAAATTATGACTTTTGTTTAATAAATATTCAACGTAAATTAACACAATATTATGGACATCAATGACTTTTTAGGATACTTAAATATGTAGACAGTTTCGTTTAATGTAAGGTACCACCTATACGAGCGAGCGCATTTATTTATTTATTACATACTTTATTGTACACCTTACAATATTTCTATGGATACAAAAGTAAAATTAGTTTACAATGGGCGGTCTTACCGCACAGGGCGATCTCTTACAGACAACCATTGGATGGACGCATGGACATAAAGGAGACAGATTTAGGGCGGGCGGACAGTGTAAAAAAGTCATAAATAATATTGATTATTTAATATAATTATTATATTATGTAGATATATTATAAGCACATTTAAAGTTAAATACAGTAAAAACCTTCCATACTCTTTTAATTACTATTCTCGCTTAAAGTAGATACAGGGAATCCTATTTTAGGTGACAATGCCTATTCACTTTGTATCGCTATTATCTTTTGCTAAACTAATAAATGTATTTGTATTATCATCTAACCAATATTATTCTATAGCAAATCTATTAGCCTGTCTTCCAACAGCTGAGTTAACTAATGAAGTTGCCTTGCAAAACTTCGATAAAAAAAAACTCTTTCAACACACTCGTCTGAAAAGATTTTTATCAAAATAAAAAGGAATAGGAAATCTGACTCGTCTTGCGATTTGATTTATTTATTTATTCATTTATCCTCGAATTGGTAAGCCTTGCAACACTAACACCAATAGAGAACGTTAGAATCTACTGCTTTCCAACATCCTATGCGTGGTGGAGTAGTGAACATCGGATGAATTAACGATGGGTCACGTAAACTCATTTACGAATCGGGGAATTTATTATTCTTCCTATTCTTCTCCAGGGCTCCATGTCTGTGGTTAACACCATTTTTGAACCTTGAAAGGCTTTTTAACATGAAATGATTAAAATTGAAAAAATATGGAAATATTTGAAAATGTAATTTTGATAGTTGACTATAGACAATGGTATTCGTGGTATGACGGCGATTTTTTTGCGGAGAAATAATCATTTGCATCTCGCGAACGCATCTCGTACGAAGATCAGACAGCGAGCCGTCGCCACTGACTCGCTCGTGTGTAAGCGCCTTAGTCATATTTTTTATAACGTCTGAATATCGGTAGAGTCAAGGTGAATATTCGTCTCATTAAATCCTTATGCTTTTTTACTTTATTTTGAAAAACTGTCAAAAAGTAAATTTCATTCAAATTGAATTAAAAAAAAAAATAGCTATGAAATCATTCACCTTTGAAGGACAAGCAGTTGGCCAAGAATTTTTTGTAGACATCCTACAAAAATTTCTTGGCCAACTTAGAAATTAAATGCCGAAGGGATACTCCGAAAACCTGCTAAACAAGTTTTTTCAAAAAATGGGTTGATGAAAGTATATATTTTGAGCTCTATATACTGGTAAAACACAATAATATAATATTAAATGTGTCTTAACTTCTTGTGACTACCTACTAAGTAGGACCTACTGAAATTTCAGTATTTTAATCAACTTTTAAGACTTATACCTCAAAACTAACGTCACTTCATTTAACATGGTTTAGCACTCGATAAACAATTTTGGTTTAAAGAATTTTAATATGAGTGTGTGTATCTTAATAAGGTAAAAGACCAGCCAAATGCGAGTCGGAGTCGCGCAAAAAGGGTTCCTTACCATTTTCTATGAAAAAAAACGGCAAAAAACACGTTTTTTGTATGGGAGCCCCCCTTAAATATTTATTTTATTCTGTTTTTAGTATTTGTTGTTATAGCAGCAACAGAAATACATCATCTGTGAAAATTTCAACTGTCTAGCTATTACGATTCATGAGATACAGCCTGGTGACAGACAGACAGCGGAGCCTTAGTAATAGGGTCCCGATTTTACCATTATATTATACAATTTACAATTACAATTAAGTATATTTTACAATATACAATTTTTATTTTCACAATTTTTTGTTTGGCCCAGACACCCTAAAACCCTGCCAAAGTTGTATCACAATTTAATCGATGGTGTAAGATAGGATATAGGAAAACATTGATTTTTATTAAAATATATCTATGACTTTTATTTTATGGTTTGTGTGAGCAGTGGTGGCTCACTGGTAACAGCTGCTGCCACATTCCACTCGCACGTCTTCTATCTAAATTTTCTATCAATGTAACCTTTCGATCATTCATAAAGAACATGTAAGCCTATAATCGGATACTGCCTCCTAAGATACAGGCTCTGCCTACTTAACGGGACAGGGTTGTAACTAGTGTGCATAATTATGTATTTAATTTCTTCGTATCTAAATTTGTGCAATGTACATAAAATTTGTAGTAAACATTTATTTATTTATCCTCCCCCAGATATCAGTGGTGTTCCATTCGGCTGCGACGGTGAAGTTTGATGAAAAACTCAAGCTGTCAGTCACGATCAACATGCTGGGGACACAACAGCTGGTGCAGCTCTGCCATCGTATGCTTAGTCTTGAGGTGAGCAACTTAGCTTAATTAATTTCTAGACATAGACGTTGTCAAGTTAGACATCACACCCATACGCATAAAATGTTTTGGGAATACTTTCATCGTATGTACAGCTAGGGAGTGGAATTCCCTGCCAGAGTCTGTGTTTCCTGATGGCTATAACCTTAGAGGTCTTTATGTCAAGAGTGAATAGGTTTTTCAAGGTAAGCGGCATGCTTCTATCTATGACCACAATACATCATCACTTACCATCAGGTGAGGTGGTGGTCAAACTCGAGCCTAATAATATCAATTTAAAAAAATGTCATCATCGTCTTAATTTTATTTTTTACTTTTTCCTTTCTTTAGCTTATCATCTTATTCACGTGTTGGTCCAATGGTTACAGGCCCGACTTACAAGTGGTACGTCGTGGGTTCAAACCCAGCAAAGCATTACTTTGTGTAATATCCATCATCACTATTGCTCTCAAACGTAGTGAAGGTCAGCACTGTAAGGAAAGCTGCAGGTCTTAGACCGAAAAATTCAAAGACATGCGACAACCATGAACCCAGACTGGGATCTCGCGATGGATTACGCGAGGCCTGTGTCCCAGCAGTGGAAACGTTTCTCAACCTTACGGCATCAGTTCTAGGGTTGATTTTCGCTTGATTGTTTAAGGCTCAATTTACACCGCCGCGGAATGGAATGGAAGCGACTTAAATTGTACATAGCATAATGAACTTTATGTCAATTGTATAACATACAAACGACAGTAGCTAGGGGAATTCTCGAGAATGCGCGAGGATTCCGCGGAAGACGCGTGACCTTTTTTGGTTCCTATTTACAATTAACATAAAGTTCATGATGCTATGTACAATTTCGTTGCAAAAAGTCGCTACCATTCCATTCCGCGGTGGTGTAAATTGAGCCTTAGGTCATCTGTAATTCAATATAAGCTGATTAAGTTAGCTTATTTTATGCAGTCATTGTTTCTACCACATTTTTTGTCAATGTTTCAGGCCCTAGTCCACGTGTCGACAGCCTATTGCAACTGTGAACGCGAACGCGTTGAAGAGACAGTGTACGCTCCTCCGGCACACCCTGAACATGTGGTGACCCTCGTCCAGACCCTGCCGGACGAACTGGTGGACAGAATCACTCCAGATCTAGTTGGTGAGTGCTTGAGGAGCAGTCTTTATAAATTATTAAATAAAAAATATACAACGTGTAATTTAAAGGGTATATACATACCAAGTGCATGGCTTCTTTGGATGATAATAAACGATATGGCAAGGGTTTTCTAATCCTATGTATACATGTGTGGAGCATATTAGAAATTTCAATACATTGATACCAGGGACCGAATTTTTTAAAATTAAGAAGAACGAAGAGAATTATCGTTTTATTGGCAAGTGACGTGGAAAGTGATGACCCTCATAGTGCTGTTACACGTTTGTTATTACTGGTATTCAAGAAACATATGAAACCAATAACTTGGGGTGAATTCTGTGAGTAGTTTTAGTATTTTGAGCTGAAACTTTGCATAGAGACTCCATACCAGATGTTGTCTTCAATCCTTTAGGATAGATATGGGGTTTCCGTTACACGTTGTATAGAAAATGGCACAATCGTTAATTTCGTGATCCATTCAGAATTTTAATGAATTTCCTAGAATGAAGGGAAGAGTTTTAAATGGAGTCATATTGAGGCGCAGTCAAGGTCTAAAATCGCTTAAAAAGTGGTTATTTATGTTTCTTCTCCAATAAAAAGGGATTAAAAGAGATAACGTATAGAATCATCTGTTTAGCCTTACCCAACTGTGTCAGGGTCGTCTTCCAGTCTAAATAATAAATCCCAACTATTTTGGGGTTGGATTCCAGTCTAAATGATAAATCCCAACTATTTTGGGGTTACCTTCCAGTCTAAATGATAAATCTCAACTATTTTGGGGTCGTCTTCCAGTCTAAATGATAAATCTCAACTATTTTGGGGTCGCCTTCCAGTCTAAATGATAAATCTCAACTATTTTGGGGTCGCCTTCCAGTCTAAATGATAAATCTCAACTATTTTGGGGTCGCCTTCCAGTCTAAATGATAAATCTCAACTATTTTGGGGTCGCCTTCCAGTCTAAATGATAAATCTCAACTATTTTGGGGTCGCCTTCCAGTCTAAATGATAAATCTCAACTATTTTGGGGTCGCCTTCCAGTGTAAATGATAAATCCCAACTACGTTGGGGTCAGCTTCCAGTCTAACCGGATGCAGTCGAGTATTGTTTGACATGGAGCGTCTGCCTATCTGATCTCCACAACCCAGTAACTGGGTAACGTGAACCTCCTTGGCTGTAACGACTGTCAAAAATAATCAAATGACATCCGCGCCCACGTGTTAACGTGTTTTCCGAGGGTATCACACCACCAACTTCTAAAATCCGGGCTAGTACTGAGAAATTCCTTACAGAATTCCCAATAGCACTTTTTGCCGGACCTGGGAGTCGAACCCTATACCTCGTGCTCAGCAGTCGCGGTTGCGACCACTCGACCAACGAGGCAGTTCAGACATTTAAACATACTCGCGATAATTAAATTTAAAAAGCATTAATAAATGCAGATTTATTTTTATCAGTGTATGTATTCAAATTTGTGACACATTTATTTGTAATAAATTATCCTTCGTTATCGATTATTTATTTTGATTTGTTTAATTTTAATTATTTTTAATTTCAATGATTTGATACCGTTTGTTTTTCTTTCATATTATTTCAATGCTATTTTGACGCTAATTTTTTCTGTTTTTTGATTAATATTTTTTTTTTTTTATTTATTTTTATAATTATTGTTTTTGTTTTGTGAGTTTTGTAACCTTATCAAATCTGTGGATAACGCAGTGGGTTACACATATGTTTTACAGTAATGTTTACTTAATGATACTAGAGACTAAGTGCTTTGTGTAACTGTTTGTTTTCCCGAAATAAATAAATAAATGTATTAATTTATGTCTCATCTACATTCCAGGTGACCGGCCTAATACGTACACATTTACAAAGGCTCTAGCGGAGGATATGCTTATAAAGGAGAGCGGTAACTTGCCAGTCTCCATTGTACGGCCTTCTATTGGTAAGTTTATAAATGTTTTTAATTAACTAGCGACTCATCCCGGCTTTGCACGGGTGCATGTATATACTTATGTACACCTGATTGGGTTGCGAGAATGTTCTAATGAGACCCTGGGGCTATGATAACTGAAGTACCAGAGTGGGTTTTTAGTCAGTTAAAGTCTAGCATTCCCCACCCAGAGAATATGATTTGATGATTTTTCCCTAGAAAAAAAGCTGCAAATGTGCAGTGGAGTGATTAACAATATTTTTTATTAATATGAAACGGCCGCTCTGTCTTCGGATATCTTCTAATTAATAAAATTAATATTTTATTTATTGACTAGCTGCTGCCCGCAACTTCATTCGTGGGGGAGGGTTTCCCACGTAAATCCCGACCCCGTGGGAATTCCGGGATAAAAATTAGCTATGTGTTATTCCAGGATGTTATCTATCTATCTGCCAAATTTCATTAAATTCCATGCAGTAGGTCCGGAGATTAGCGTGTACAAACAGACAGCCTCTTTTTTTAATTCTTCCTTTATTACTGTTTCTTAACCCTCCTCTATTATTATTTTTGTAAAAATATTAAATGTACAGACACACTTTTTTCACTGTTTTATTATATGTATAGATATAAATCAGGACAATGATGACGACTGATGGATGTAAAGGACAATTTGATCTATATTACAATTTAAGAAAAGAAACGTAGGGTTTTGGCCAAGGTGACACGGTACTTCACATCGGAACAGCTGCTCAATCTGTATCAAGCCCAAGTTCGGTCGTGTATGGAGTATTGCTCTCATCTTTGGGATGGATCTGCCAAATACCAACTGGACGCGCTTGAGTCCATTGAGAAGCGGGCCAAGAGACTCATTGGCAACGATGCACTGGTCGAGTCAAAGCTCCAGAGCCTTGAACATCGACGACGAGTTGCAAGTCTATCGGTTTTCGGAATTACACAATCTAATTCCGCCAAGTCCGTTCCATCATCGGACTACAAGACAAACGGCGATGCGCCATCGTTACGTGATAGTGAATAGGTTATTTTTATGTAAGCGTGCTCCATCTTCGACCACATCATCACGTGATCAAACGCGCACCTTTTATCAATAAAAAAAAGCTCTCGTTTATCCAATTATCCAACCTACTTAGTAAAAGGTTTTTGTCAGTAGAAGTCTGACACTCCGGGAGGAGTCATATTATGATTATCCCACCCACGAAACAAAACGATGAAGCTCTCGTTTATCCCTTTATCCAACCTACTTAGTAAACAATGATTGAAAGGGAGCTCGTGGCTAAATAATTACAGCCACACGGTTCGATTCAAGGTTAAGCAATGCTTGTTGAAGTCAGGCCGTGGATGGATTCGTCCGTCATTCAGAAAGCAAGTACAGCATTTAGTCCCGGCTGTCAACTGTCCCAGCTTTGACAGTCGTCAGGTGTCAGCCAGAAAGTATCACCAGTCTTGCCGTATCATGATATATGATATGATGATATCATGGTACCCAGTTACTGGATTTTGGAGGCCAGATAGGCTGGAAGTTGCTCCACTAGCACTCAGATGTATTCAGATAATAACACAGACTAAAAACCGACCCTAATAATGTTGAGAAATCGGAAAATTTAGAGTTAAGTATCCGTATACATTCCACTTCTTTCTTCGATAAATCTTTCACTATCCACGCAGCCCGTTTATGGAATGCATTGCCCATAGATGTGAGGCGTGCTCAAACATTACCTACTTTCAAAAAAATGGTGAAAGAGCACTACCTCTCACTACCTATAATTTTTTTCCCCTCCTTTCTCTATTATGATTTTGATATGTATTAGTGTATATTTATATGGTATGTATTTTAAATTATTATGTTTGGTTAGTATTATGTATGATGTCTGACATCCCTAAATCTATCTCCTTTAATTTCTGTCTATCCAAAGGTTGTCTGTAAGAGATTGCCCTGTGCGATAAGACCGCCCATTGTACACTAATTTTATTATTTGTATCCTTAAGTGTATTGTAAGGTGTACAATAAAGTATATAATAAATAAATAAATCGATGGTCTAGAAGACAAATGTGCTAATTACAAAATATTAATAATGTAACATTTTAATGCCAAAAGTATAGAAATTATCAATGAATACTTTTGGCATTAAAATGTTACATTATCAAAATTTTGTAATTAGCACATTTCTCTTCTAGACCATCGAAATGATGACTTAGTAAGCCATCCAATTTGAGGTTTAAAAGGGCTAAAAATTAATTGAATAATTATTGCTATTATTGTCCATATATTTGACAATTTAGATAATATTGTGCTCACAATGCAGTTGTGCTGTCTAGGAGGCAAAATGAATTTTGAATGTAAATAATCTTGAGTCGTTCGTGTAAACAATTCTGTTGCTCATTTTGTATGTCACTGATATATTGTCATCATTAAGTATACAATAATGCAAATTCAGGATGATTACTGTTTTTTTTTATAAAACTTAAAATTATGCAGTTGTTTGAATATATGATTTTAGAATTGATAAAAATAAGTACCTAAATGTTTGTAATCAGACTGTTGCAGTTGTCTTTATCGGATATTCGCACAAATCAATCAGGAAACGGCCTTGGAGTTGATGATAAATTTTATACTGACGTCAATTTTGCTTTTAGGTATCCGGCTGTATTTTTACGTTTATATTTTTGCCTATGCACGCGTTTGACCACCATCTCATCTGATGGTAAGCGATGATGTGGTCGAAGATCAAGCACGCTTGCCTAGAAGTAACCTATTCGCTCTTGACTTAAAGACCCCCAGGTTATAGTTATCAAGAACATACTGCCATGGAATTCCACTCCTTAGCAGTACCTACGCACAATGATAGTAATCCCAAAACGTTTTGTCCTTATGGGTAGTATGAATCTATGAGGTTCCAGCAACCAGAGATACTGGTTGAATATATTAATTCGTTAGCTTCAATTTTCCTTGAGTACTGGTATAGGTACATCTCTTAATATATTTATTCATTTCAAAGAAAGTATAAGTATCTTTAGTGAAAGTTTTCGCAACTGCAAAATATATTTTGCTAAGTCTAAACATAAGGATTTGTAATTGGGTTGGCGATTATGTTTCCTCTTTTTTGTAAAAGCTGTAAGTCCTCCAGAAACTAAATAAATAAATCATCTTAGTATTTACCGTAAAGCAAAAACTTTCCACATTCCCCTTTTAAAGAAAATTACACAGATCGAGGAGTTAATAGAATCTATTGCACCAACCATCTCTTCACCACCCTTAGTTGACTGGTAGAGAATGCCATGCATGAAGTATAAATAAATAAGACTTATACTTGACAATATATTTATTGAAAAAGTGAAAATAATAAGGTTACATTCTTGGACTTTGTCAATAGATTGTTCTTTACTAGAGCTCATAGACACATGTATGTATAGTATCTTAGAGGTTTAGACATGCTATGCATAGTTCTTTATGAAATAAACATTTTTTAAACAATCATTAGAGGAGAGATTAGAGGGTAGAAAGACATCTGTTTCATTTGACCACTATCTCACCTGATGGTAAGTGATGATGTAGTCGAAGATCGCTTACCTAGAAGTAACCGTTTCGTTCTTGACTTAAAATCTCCCAGGTTATAGCTATCAGGAGAGAATTCCACTACTATTTCCCTTAAGTGAAATCGCAAAATATGGGACATAAGCGGTCATTTATCTCGCGTTATCTTCCAAGTCTTGACTTGCAAGTCAACTCAAAACGCTCTGATGGTACAATAACCAAAGCTTTATTATTTCCAACAATCAAAAATGTTTTTTCTCTCCTATTCCAGTGCTCTCGTCAGTCCGAGAGCCAGTAAAAGGCTGGGTGGACAATTGGAACGGGCCCAACGGTATCATCGCTGCGGTCGGCAAAGGCATCTTCCGTACAATGCTGGGAAACGGCACCAAGGTAGCAGACCTGGTACCCGTCGACACTGTCATCAATTTAATGATTGTCTGCGCTTGGAGGACGCACCTGAGACGGTAAGTTAGATATAGAAAATATCAACCAACCGCATCTTTGTAACGGCACACGGCTAGCAGTGAAAAATTACTGAACGATGTGATCGAGGGTTCGATTCTAAAGGGAAAATATAAGGGAGAAGATATTAATGTAAAAATTATAGGAGTTAAATAACTGAAAATTTATTTACAAATAATAGTATGTTTGTGTATATAAACATACTATCTTAAAAGTCTCGTTATCTCGAATTAGTAATTTTTATGTTATGATACTTTTTTGCCGGGCAGCGATGTGTTCAACGTACCGTTTGTATTTAAACGACTGCAATTTCCAGTGCGGCTTGCTTTCGCTATGACCATAAATAAATCCCAGGGTCAGTCATTGAATGTTTGCGGCGTTTATCTTGAGAACTCATGCTACTCTCATGGACAGTTGTGTGTTGCCTGCTCCCCCGTCGGAAAACCTTCACATTTATTTATTTACGTGCCAGGCATTACAATAAAAATATCATCACATTAGATATTACTAAAGTTTTTCAATATTATTTTATTTTCATTGGACTGCGACAGGCTAATAACTTTTGACAGAACAAAATCTGTCGGGGCAGCTATTAACATAAAAAAATTCTATGTTACTTTGTTTAAGAGAAATAGGGCAAAATAAGGTCTGTCGGGATAGCTAGTTAGTTATAAAATTGGTATTCTCCAATTCTCCTGTCGCAGGTCAGCTGAAAGAAATTTCTTAGGAAATAAGCAGCGCTTTTGTGCTCTCTTGTCTGTATTTATTTTTTTCTCTTGCAAGTGTCATGTGTGTACATAAAAAAAAAATTAAAACTGTGTTGAAGGATATAAATTTTTTTTTTATAAAAAATAGAACCGACTTCCATATCAAAACACTACAAAGCCAAAAATAACTTTAATTTCGGTAGTCGGTGTTATTGGTTTTGGATTTTCTTATTTTTTTCACACCGCCTTCCGAAATTAAAGTTATTTTTGGCTTTGTAGTGTTTTGATATGGAAGTCAGTTCTACTTATTTTAAAAAAAAATTTTTCACGCTTTTTAGTGGGTCGGTTTGTAATTTATCTGGTTACAAAAGCCATAATGTCAATAACTTATCACCTTTTACAAAATATTGCTTTTCCCGATGCATAGCCGTTAATTTTTGAGGAGTTCTCCTGGTACTTGACCATCAGCTCTACATCACCATACTCGTATGTATTGCGACGAGCATAAAGTGTTTAACATCCGTACTCAAGTAATCGAATCGCAATCGACGAAATACTTATTATTGAGTAGTTTCAGTAGCCATCTGTGGTCGTCATCATCAGTTCAACTTCCCCAAATGGTACTTTTCGAAAGCAACTGCTCAAGGTACTGTAAGAAATACCCAAAACGCTATAGGTATGCCTATAATATTTGAAGAGTTCCCTCGATTTCTCCAGGATTCCATCATCAGATCCTGATTTCGTAACAATGGGACCAACTAGAAAGTATACCCTTTCAAACGAAAAAAGAATTTTCCAAATCGGTCCAGCCGTCTCCGAGTTATGAGAAGTTCAAGACGAATTGTAAACCTCCTTTTTTTAAGTCGGTTTTAAAAGAAACTGGAAACAAATGAACAGGGTCGGAATGACCGAGACGTTGGAAAATTACTTTTATTAATTATTTATTTATTTACACTTTATGCGCATAGGTTTAATGCCGTACCCGGCGGACTTAGTGCCGTAGGAATTCTCTACCGGTCAACCATGAGTGGTGAAGAGATAGTGTGGTGTTTAAATACAAAATAGTTAAGGCACATCATTCAACCAAGAAATAACAATAAAAAACTTTTTTGCAAAAAATAAAACCGACTTCCATATCAAAACACTACAAAGCCAAAAATAATTTTAATTTCGGTAGTCGGTGTTATTGGTTTTGTATTTTCTTTTTTTTTCACACCGCCTTCCGAAATTAAAATTATTTTTGGCTTTGTAGTGTTTTGATATGGAAGTCGGTTTTATTTTTTGCAAAAAAGTTTTTATTTTCGCGCTTTTTAGTGGGTCCGTGAATTTTCCAAATCGATTCGTAAATGACGGAGTTATGCGCGAACAAAAAACGCAATGCAGAGTAAACGAAAAGATCATCAAGGTAAATTATTTTTTTCAACTTTTTTTGATTTTTCAGAAACGGCTCGTCCGATTTCGATAAAATTTTCATGGGACCATTTGGGAAGTATACCCTTTCCAACAAAAAAAGAATTTTTCAAATCGGTTGGCAAGCGACGGAGTTATGCGTGGACAAACATAAAAAAAAAAAAAAAAAAAAAAAAAAAAATACAAACATCCGAATTGAGAACCTCCTCCTTTTTTAGAAGTCGGTTAAAAATAACTCAATATTTTAGAGAAACACAATATTTAATTTATAATACAAAAAAGATTTTTATTCTTTATTTTTAAAGGAACTTTTACGTATAGTCTACGTCAGTCCCATCATACCTATGGGTATATAATAACTCATACATATACATATGACATTATTATAAGTCCATACTATAATATTATAAATGCGAAACTCTGTATTTCTGTCTGTCTGTTACCTTTCACGATTTTGATGAAATTTGGCATGGGACTCCTTCCCAATAATAATGTAAATTAAATCTTCAATAACCCCGCATCATTCACAACTGGGCGAAGTAGTTTTCCTCATCATAAATGCAATATTTTTACATGAATTATGTCCAGATCTGAGTCTATGAGCAGTTCCAAAAGATTAATTAAAATTGGTTTATTTACTAGTCATTGGTCCTTAAACTTATCCAATAAAACACAATACGGATAATCTGTGACTAATCCTTAGTTACTAAGCCTATATACAATCGTATTACAATAAACGGCTATTAAAAATGGACTTTGTTCAATCATCAGTGCTTATTAGATTGAACTGCCTACCAATCGTATCAGCGTTTTAAAAAGTGACGTTTAGATGCGTCATTATTTTGTGTTAAATTTGCATTACCTACCTTATAACCTTTTCTTTTGATGATAAAAACCACTTCTTGTGTGCGAAGCCGTAAGCAAGGCTAGTGATGATGATAGTGATGGTGAGCTTATTAATAGTGTATTTTGATACAAATGGAGAAAGTTTGTTATTGCGACCGAGGCGGAGTTACGCCCGAGCCGCAAGGCGAGGGGGTTATGGAGCCGAGTACTGCAGTAACAAATGTCCACGTGTATCAAACGACGTTTTTCAATACACTTTCGAAGAAATAAAATAATAGAACGAAAAGTATTTTATTTTACGTTTTCCCCGCGCTTTACCTACGTGAGTTAAATGAGAAGCAAAGGTATGAAGCCACAAAACAGCCTGATATTAAAATAAAATATTGTTTTTGTTATTTAGAACACAAATAAATGTTAATTTGTTGATAAAAGCAAAATTATTTTATAAATAATAATGTTTATTTCTGATATTCTGTTCATAAACACAATTTAAATTTTCATTAAATATAAGGCCTTAAAAACAAGCGCCTCTTTGCTGTGAAAAAAAAATCACCGCCGAATAAATGGTATTGAATAGTTGTTTAATGTTGTCTGTGGCAAAATCTGGAATGGTAAACCCTCGTGTGTGAAAAATGAAAAAAATCCACGAGTGTGAAATACATTGCATGTTGAACCTAATCGTAGTGCGATAAGAGCCAGTTTTCGAGGAAGTGTATTGAAAAATAAATGACTACTGATAATCGTTTGTATCAGCATCTGCTTAGCCTTTTTCCAAGTATTTTGGGGTGGGCCTCCTGAGTCCTAATGTTTTACATGGAGAAACTGCCTCTGTAACTTCGACAACCCAGTATCTGGGTAACCCGATACATCTTGAGAAGGCTAGTGTAAAATTTTCTGATTTCTGATTCCTCGTAACGACAGCCAAAGATGTACGGTGGCCAGCACATCAACATACTCCAATCTGTCAAAATAAGTTAATAGATTTACAACTTTATTACAACATGATAAGGTTCAAACTCAATTGGGTAAATTTGATAGATTCGGATAGCTTGATGTGCTGGTGACTGTACAAATGACAGCCAGAACCAACGGCTTATTTAATTTTAATTTTATTTATTTAGAAAACCAACAGCGACGCATTAAATAAATTATAGAATATGTATATTACAGTTTTGTATGCCTTAATATGTTTTCCGACGCACGGACGGAAACTCGATATGTTAAGACGGTCACCCATCCTCAGACCGACCTCAGCAAGCGTTGCTTAACGTAGAAGATCGACTCGTGCGACTATTATTACATATTTAGCCACAAGACCCTCGTCTTGCGTCATCTTAGGTACGATTCAGACCAACCGGCTCGCGTCGCGCCGCATCGGAACGGAGCTGTAAGCGTGCCGCGGTAGCCGAACGCGTCCGTCGGAGCCGTACCGCCACCGCGGCATGCGTACGCCTGCCGCGGTAGCCGTACGCGTGCGCTAGAATCCGTACACACTCCAACAAGCGCCCAGAAGTGCTGCTCACATTGCGCCGCGTAGACGTAAAGTGAATGATTCGCTGGTTGCTGCACCGTAATCTCCGTTCGTATTCCACAACGCACGGCCGATCGGCTCCGAACGGACCCGACGGCAGCCGATTGGATGCCGACGCCACCGTTCGGAGCCGGTCGGCCGTGTGTCGTGGAATACGCCGCCCGGCCCGGCCCGATGCGAGCCGGTTGATCTGAATCGTACCTTATTCTACAATAATGAAAGAGGTGTATCGCATCACTTTCTAGAAGTTTCTTTATCTCTATTGTGCTTTCCGAGGCACGGGGGTATCACACCCCAACTTCCAAACTCCGAGCTCAGAAAACGACTCAGAAAAAAATACCCAATAGCTCTCTACAGTCAAGCATCTCATAACGAGCACTCTGTCATTCATACAATATAAGTACACAAAGCAAAAAGACGTGTTAGGATTATCTTTGGTATGCCTTCAATTTTATTAGAGGTTGAATATCATTAATGAAAATAATATAACGAGTACCCTCAAATTTGTTTTATAGTCATTTTATTGTGTAAAAAAGTATGTTATTTTACTTTAATATTATTCACGATCACTGATCATCATTAATGATCAGTAATCGTGAATAATATTAAGGAAAATAAGTGATAACAACATAAGCGTTGGTGCAGTAATTTGAATGGAAAGAGGCTGCATGGACTTAAATTATCACTACATTAGATATTACTAAAGTCTTTCAATGTTATTTTATTTCTATTAGACTGCGACAGGCCAATCACTTTTGACAGAATGAAATCTATCTAGGCAGCTATTAACATAAAAAAAAAAAACAATATTACTTTGTTTTGGAGAAATAAGGCAGAACAAAGTCTGCCGGGACAGCTAGTAGAATATAATTACTAACATAGTACATAAGTTAAATCTATTATTACTGGCATTCAGAGTAGTAGCTATTTATTATTGTGGATCTTTTTGTCTCAAATAAAGAAATAGTACATTGTTCACCGAGAGGAGAAAGTGACCGATTACCGTCGAGGGTGTCGTTTGAAACACTTTAAAACACCCGAGATCGGGAATCGCACTTTCTCTCGAGTGATACATAGTGCTTTATACTACACCTACGAGGAAAATAAATAGTACTTTTCAACATTGTGTACATAGACCATAACGTACTTGGTTTGTATTTTTGCGCTTTTTCACTGAAATAAGCTAGCAAAACAGTTTCAGAAAAAGATGCCGCATTTTTTCACTTTTCCATTGCAAAAAATCGTCATAAGTTTTATTATATTTTTTAATTGATTTCTGTGGTAAAAGGTTATCAATCAGTATTTTTGCTGTTTCCTTCAAATGCGGCGGAGTTAAAAAATCTTCATCATCACTATCACTACTTATCATTTTGATAGTTTTATTTTACTTTCTACGAAAACTGAATCCTCAAACAACACACAAATTGAAAATGGCGCCAATGGCGTCTGCAATTTTCACATGTTCTTTTTTCAAATTGTTTATCCTGCCGCCGTAGGGTCGCACTGCCAGCCCGACACCATCCAACACACAGCTAGTGGCCAGTGTCATTTTGCGAACTTGGAGATAAAAACTCACTGTAAAAAGTTTTTGGCTTTTGATATTTAGGTTACCGGCGCATAGTCTTACCCATAGATGATACATATAAATACTGAGATAGATATGCCACTCTATGATTCGAAAATTGAGTTTTTGACCCTGATCGCCAGGTAGCGTAACGGTAGTTTAATACCGAAAAAATCCGATAGGTGGCGTCTACCTGACATGTTAATAATATTTTCTTATTTTAAAGATTTTAGAAGTACTAGATTGATTGAAATAAATATTCTAGTCGACAAAAGATTAAATCTTTGATTTTAGAATATTTATTTCAATCAATCTAGTACTTCCAAAATCTAAAGATTAGATTTTAGAGGCTGGCAAAAATTAAAACACGGTGAAGATGGATTTAATTATTTTTTTATATTTGTGATTTTTTGGATTCATTATAAATCAACGAAACATAACGAACGAACGAACTACTAATTCAAATTTAATTGAGTCTAAAATAGGCAACAAATCATACCACAATTGGAAATGGAGCGAGTTATTTTTTAAGCACTGCTTATATATTTTTGATGACCCCTTGTAAGAATGACCATTAAATGATTCGAAGAGCTTATCAAATAATAAATCTCTGCACCCTTCGGGCAGAATTTTGTGTTCTGAAACAAAATATTAATGTTGGTTAATAACATTTTGCAAAATTTGCTGGGTAACAATAATGATGCAAATATGTGAAATTATAAACATACTAACTCGATAAAAAACGTAAAGCGCTAGACACCCTCTGGCTGAACACTTGTGCTGCATATTTTACCTTCATTTTAGGTATTTTATTACTCATCACATGTTTTTCTGTTAATTTATTAATTAATCGAAATTTGTCAAACTGTTTTTGACAGTTTTATATTTTTCTTTTTTCTTTGTTTTTCATAAACAAGCGAGGTGTATAGAGTCTATGATGCAGTAAAATTATAATGCCATTTAATTTAGTGATTTAGTGAATTAGGTGCCTAAATACATTAAATAATGCTTTATGAATTTTTCGATACAAATAATATATTTTTATTAATTTTGATTATCATATATGTATAAATATATCGTAGCTGCTGCCATCTATAAGCAAAACAAACGCATTACGTACAAAACTAAGTTGACCCCAGACATAAGATGTCACTAGTTTTTTTGGCAAATTTTGTGTCTGAAGTTTCTTCGGGAGTTTCACCCCCCTGGTCTTACCCAAAATTAAAAAAGAAAAACCACGTAAGAAATGGATTTTCATACACTTTTCTCTCCCGCTCAGATGCGTTTTCTCCCCGCATATTTGTTCGATATGCAATGACGTACTTTCTACCGTAAATTTGATAAAGTATCAAGGTACTTTCCAAGCAGGTGTAGTATAAAAAATATTTATTGCCCGACTTGGGAATTAACCCGAGACCATGCTCAACAGTCACGGTTGCGACCACTAGACCTGATCATTGCTTGTATATTATCTACTTAGTTTTTTTTTCTTTTTTTATGCACCTGCCATGTTATCTCTTCACCACCCATGGTTGACTAGTAGAGAATGCCTATGGCATTAAGTCCGCCTTTGTACATTTTGTGTTGCATAAAGTTTTAATAAAATAATTACTAAATATATTCTTGTATTATTTAATTTTCAGAGGTGAGGGAGTAGTGGTGTACAACTGCTGCACCGGCCAACAGAACCCCATCACGTGGCAACGATTTGTTAAGACCAGCTTCAAATACATGCGGAAACATCCGTTCAGTAAGTGCTATCTCATACTCTTTGGCTTTTTTTAAGGATGGGAAATCAACCAATGGTTGCCTCCCAAAGACTATAAAACCGCTTGACCGCGCATACGTTGCCCCGACGCACGAAAACTATGAGTCTTTTTGCTCTTATATATTGGCTACGATACAC
Organism: Tholera decimalis; assembly: GCA_943138885.2. Taxonomy (NCBI): domain Eukaryota; kingdom Metazoa; phylum Arthropoda; class Insecta; order Lepidoptera; family Noctuidae; genus Tholera; species Tholera decimalis. Next base: position 12,261,847 of record OW964576.2, read on the forward strand.
GAACCATTTTAGTTGTGACCAGGTATTAGGCCTGTGTGCATGCTAAACAATTACAATTTTAAATTTTTGTATCCAATTTATAACGCATAATAATGCTTTCATGCGCGTTGAAGTGGTGTGGAAAACATTCCCAGACATCTAGATACCAAATGGATGACATAACTATTCATCAGTAATGAAATAATATGAAAATTATTTATCATTTAATCAGATTATAAGCTACCGCAGAGGTCTATTTAAAGTGGTGGTTTGGGTGGTCAAGGACAAAATTTTGTCGCGCGTTGATGTCTTTTGGAAAAGTCTCTTTCTTACATGAAGAAATTCTAATTCTGTTATCCCTGTTTTTCCTTTTGTGTTTTTATCGTAAAAATCTGTGCTGTTACCTTTAACGGCTAAATACGATATCGATATTATTATAAACATAAACTTATTTTTTTTAATTCAATTCAGGTAGTTGTCATAAAATACCTATCTACATTAACCGACTTTAAAAAAGGAGAAAGTTCTGATATTTTTTCTTCTGTGTGACATGCATGTTTTCATTTTAGATTTCCCAAGATTCCAGATTAAAAAGAAAAGTGGATGGAGAAGGTTACTAGGGAATATTGGTTTCTAGTTTTGTATTTATTGATATAATGTTTAGAAAAGTCAAAATAATATAAGATACCTATATCCAATCTTTCTAGGCTTCATATAGTATGACGGAGTCTAATATTGATGAACTTGGACCTTTGCATTACAATATCTCCCTCGTAAGTTACTTTGGTTCCAGGGTTGCGGTAATGTTCTAATGAGATACCGCGGCCCCGGAACTTAAGGGCAGCTGAAGGAAAAGGGTGGGTTTTTAGTCAGTAGAAGTCTGACACTCCCTTCCAGTTTACCCAGAGCATCATTCGATGATTTTCCCACCCAGGAAAAAAAACAGGTTACGTTGTTTCGATATCGAGTCCACGGGTTAAGTGTATGTAGGAGGGAGGAGTCATTAGATAAATCATCTAATGACTCACCACCAAAAAAATCAAGTCCTGCAGTGAATAGTTTACTGGACACGCAAAACAGGAAATTAAGTGCGCCATAGTTTGTGGAGCAACACCACATGTACACGCTAAGGCAGAGTCATCAATGAATCTCCACCTGTATAGATTTTCTTTGCTACAACCTGGGTCCGCAGTCTATTTAAAGACTTCAAGGTCAGCCATGGCAGTTCAGGTCCAGGTGGTAGATTAGTAACTGTTGAAACGAACGGGCTTGGAAGTGAAAGATTTTCTCGCACAGCCTGGGTGCCCAACATATCCTTAGGCTGCCCGCTACCTACTGGTCCCAACATATTTACCATAAACTCGAAGAACCCTGCTTGTCCAAACGAGGCTTGCAGAACCGGGTCAGTCCCAGTTAAGGGCCACGTTGAAGAGTATTGAAGTATTCCAGCAGTCCCCAGCGTAAGTCTTGTCCATTCCAGCCTGTCCCTAGCTGCCCTTCCCTAGGGACGCTCTAAGCCGATTTCTGTACCCCACAGAGAGTGCCCTTAACTATTAAGTAAATTAAAAAATGTTTATTATGCACGTTGTTTAATAAATAACACTTTTACACATCATGTTTTCTGTGATAGATGTGGCCGGTGTTTCCTAACTTATTACCCTGAAACAAACTCAGAGGTCAAGCCGAAGTGCCCTTAACGTTTAGGGGCTTAGCTTTTAAGTTTATTAAATAAATGATAAATGATCTTTATTTTACACGTCGTTCTTTCCGTGATAGATGAGGCTGATAACACTTTTACAAAATACAAATACAAATATACAAAATAGTTTATTGTGACAAATAAAAATTACATCACATTTCAACGTGTTCGGAGCCTCCAGTTAAGCAAACAATGCCTGTATTAGAAGGCTCCGCTCTTTCATGTCACTGTAGTACACTTATAGTAACTAGCGTTACTATAGTGGACTGTGATCTTAATGGTAATTATGCAATGTAACAAACAAAACAATAATAAACAAAATGAAATAAAATTTAAAAATTTAACTAAAATAGCACTTTAAATAAACACACTTTTGTACGTCTTTTTTTTTCGTAATTTTAGACTAGATGAGGCCGGTGTTTCCTAACTGAAACTGACTACCCTGAGAAGAAATAGGTACTGCTAGTTTACTCGCGACACAGGCGAAAAACCTTGTTGGGTAAGATTAAAACAAAGAATATTGCTCTAATGATAGTGTGTTGTACTTCCAGATGAAGTGTTATGGTACCCAGGAGGTGACATAACGAGCAATCGGTTGAAACACGGCACTCTGTCGCTGTTGCAGCACCGAGCACCCGCCGCCCTCATGGACCTCGTTGCCACCGCTACTGGCAAGAAACCCATGTACGTATAACGAATAGATTTATATTATGTGTTTTTTATATGGGTCTTTAGATAAAAAAATAAAACAATATGTGGTCCAAAAATGCAGTTTTTAAGAAATCTTCAACTAACACTCGGCTCTCTATGTGTGTAGGCTGTAGGTATTTAAATTTCACTGATAAACAGGAGTAATTCATTTTCATTCAAACCAATAATTCATATAAATGCGACGTTGTCATATTTCACGTGAGCATGTTGTAGTTTAATAGTCGTGACTGCCGAATTATTTAGTCTCAAAAATAAAAAATATATAATTAAAAAAATAATTTTGATGCTAGTTGATTTTTTGATATGATCTCATTCATACCCTTTTGTTTCTTTTTTTTTTTCTGGGTGGGAAAATCTTCGAATGACTTCTTCCGCTCTGGGTTAAGCGGAAGGGTCTGTCAGACTTCTACTGACTAAAAATCCACCCTGTTCCTTCGGCTGAAGTTCCGGGGCCGCGGTATCTCGATAGAACTTTCCCGCAAACCCCGGCAGCTCATTGATACCCTAGAATTGTGGGATATATAAAAATAATCTTGTATAATTATGTATATAATTCCAGCATTTAACATAACTCTCTGAGAGGGAATGGGCCACGTATCTTCGGATTTTTCGGTCCTAGAACATATAGGTTTCTCACGATGTTTTCTTTCGTCGCTTTGAGACATGTGGTGATGATGAAAAATAACACAAAGAAATGTGCCTGTCGAGGTTTAAAACTTCAAACCCGTAGGTTTGAAGGTATGTCGTAACATACAACTAGTAAGTCGTGCCTTAAACCACTGCAACACCATTGCTCCAGCATTTAAGACTCAAAAATAGTTAGTAAAACATACGACTTAGAAATCGCTTTTTAACCGACTTCAAAAAAAGGAGGTTTACAATTCGTCTTGAACTTTTTTTTTATGTATGTTACCTCATAACTCGGAGACGGCTGGACCGATTTGAAAAATTCTTTTTGCGTTTGAATGGGTATACTTTCTAGTTGGTCCCATTGTTACGAAATCAGGATCTGATGATGGGATCCTGGAGAAATCAAGGGAACTCTTCAAATATTATAGGCACACCTATAGCGTTTTGGGTATTTCTTATAGTACCTGGAGCAGTTGCTTCCGAAAAGTACCATTTGGGGAAGTTGAACTGATGATGAAGACCACAGATGGCCACTGAAACTCCTCAATAATAAGTATTTCGTGAATTGCGATTCGATTATTTGAGTACAGATGTTAAACACTTTATGCTCGTCACAATACATATTATGGTGATGTAGAGCTGATGGTCAAGTACCAGGAGAACTCCTCAAAAATTAACGGCTATGCATCAGGAAAAGCAATATTTTTAACCAACTTCAAAAAAAGGAGGTTTACAATTCGTTTGAACTTCTTTCTTTTTTTTTTTTTTTTTTTTTATGTATGTTACCTCATAACTCGGAGAAGGCTGGACCGATTTGAAAAATTCTTTTTGCGTTTGAAAGGGTATCGTTCTCCTTGGTCCCATTGTTACGAAATTATGATCTGATGATGGGATCCTGGAGAAATCGAGGGAACTCTTCAAATATTATAAAAATCAAAAATCTCAAAAATCTCCGTTTTCAAGTAAATAAGCATCTTTATTTGTACCGTATGTTTTTAAATACACTGAATGCTCGCGCATGCGTAAAACACGAAAAGGAAATCTCATTCAACACTCGTATCAACGGTACTTGCGCGATCAGAAACATTTGTAACGAAACATGCGAGTAACGAATTGCATTCGTGAGTAACGTTTCGTTACTCGGTACTTGATGGCGCACCCGTATCTAAGTAACGAATACATACGGTGTGCTACAGCTTTAGTTAACACGTTCGCTGACAGTACGTCGTGAGGCGGGAAATTAAAATAGTGCGTTATAACCAGTGATCAGAGTAGGTAGATTGATTTTACGTACTTGCATCATGAATAGTCATAGAAATCATAACATGGATAAGCCTTTTTTCCGGGATTTCATTTTGGTACTTACGGGATTGAATCAAATATTGTGAATGTAAAGATTTTTAAACTACTACATTGAAATTTATAGAATGCGATAGATAAACGTTTAAAATTGTTTTATTCTTATTTATCAAGTAATAAAGTGAATCTTAATTTTGTGCGTCCATTCGAAACTTACATATGACTAATTTAGTAGTTATTTCTTGCAAGTTTATTATCTGCTGCTTGTAATTATTATATATTATATTCTTGAATAAATAAATAAAAATAACTTTTTATACTCCTTAATATTTTTTCGCATTCAGTGCAATAACTTTTTATGAATATGAAAACAGGTAAAAATGAAATAAAAAGCAGTTTATATCAAAATCAACATATTTATTGATAAAAATATGTCTAATCATCATTTTCATTAAAAAGACAGCAAAAGGGTTAAACATTTCTTATTCATATTGTTATATTCTTCATCCTACATTACAATATTTGAAATTCCTAAAAAATCTTAATTATTACAAAATCCCGGAATCCCGGAGTCATATCCATATTAATATATACGTGCCAGTTCATTGACCCCAAATCAATCTACCTACTCCGATCACTGGTTATAACAGTATTTCGAGGGACGGGCCACTTATTTTTAAGAGTACGTCGTGGAAAATTCTACTGTCGTAATGTGGTGTCAGGGTAAGTGCTCACTGTCAGCGAACGTGAAGATCGACCCGCTTGGCTGTTAATAAATGATAGCCGGCACTCAATATGTTAAAATGGTAGACAAACCATGGAGTTGCACAATTATATAATTCCGCCAAGCCCGTTCCATCATCGGACTACAAGACGAACGGCGATGCGCCATCGTTACATGGTGGACATCCCATTCATACACACAAAACGTTTTGGAAATACTTTCAGTGTGCGTACGGCGAATTCCCTGCCGGAGTCCATGTTTCCCGATAGCTATAACCTGGGGATCTTTAAGTCAAGACTGAATCTAGGTTACTTCTAGGCAAGCGTGCTTCATCTTCGACCACATCATCACTTACCATCAGGAGAGCGTGCGGCTTTTTTTATTTAGCCACGAGCTCCTCTAAGTTTCCTTGTTGATGTTTTCAAGTTCCACCTTCTATTTCAGGATGGTTCGCGTGCAGAACAAGCTGGAGAAAGCGGCCGCGTGCCTGGAGTACTTCACCACCCGCCAGTGGGCCTTCGCCGATGATAATGTGCAGGCTCTCTGTGCGTCACTTTCGCCAGATGATCGCAGGTAACACGGCAGTAGTGTCTAATCTAATTTGTATAAAAATATTCGTGTCACAGTGTTTGTTATTGACTTTTTGTGTTTAGGTCTGACAATAGATACCTATATATGTAGATTGATAGAATATACTTAATTGCATACCAATAATTTAATCTAATTCCGCCAAGCCCTTTCCATCATCGGACTACGAGACAAACGGCGAAGCGCCATCGTTACATGGTGGACATCCCACCCATACGCACTAAACGTTTTGGGAATACCTTCATTGTGCGTACGGCTAAGGAGTGGAATTCCCTGCCGGAGTCTGTGTTTCCCGACAGCTACAACCTAAGAGTCTTTAAGTACAGAGTGAATAGGTTACTTTTAGGTAAGCGTGCTCCATCTTCGATCACATCATCACTTACCATTAGGTGAGATAGTGGTCAAACGCGAACCTATATTCAATTTAAAAAAACACTTAAATAACAATATTGAAAAAAAAATTGATTACAATGGCGGTCTTACATAGATACTTAGATAATCAATACACAGATACTTTTATTGCTCAACAGAAGACACAACACACAAAAGCACATTAACATATAACACATAAATTATAGAAAAAAAAAAACAGAACAAACTTATACATACAATCAAAAATATTATAAATGAAGAAAAGAAAACAAACTTAAAAATGTAACACGGAAAATCGGTGTGGTGCGCGTCTCCGAATTGCACCAAATGGGAATCCAGCTCAGCATATGCCAGGCAAATATACCTGAAGCTGGTATTCTACTGGATCTCAGTAGCTTAGCCAGTAGCACTCGTAGACTTTTTTATACTACAATCTATTTATATGGCAAACCAAAATTTGTCGGGTGGTTTTGAAAACTTTTTCAAAAAACCTCGGCAAATTTAGGTTTGCATCATTTTGAATCAACACTCTAAAATTTCCTGTCGCTGAAGTTTTTTCCATACAGAGATTAAATAATTTCTATGGAAAAGCTATCAAAATTTCATACTTCCATATCTTAGTAACAGAAAACCATAAAGAGTTAGTTAATAAATGGACCAAAAAGAGCAGGACTTTTATTTACAACACATTTATTGAAAATTGTTCTAATAATATTGTTTATTGTGTACAAAGTCGTGAAATCAAAGAAAAAACTATGATATTCTTGGACTTTTTCAATAGATTACTCAAAATTATGAGTTGACAGAATTAAGAGTTGCCAAGGCCAGACATAGATTTGCATGCAGGTATACACTTGCCCAATGTAGTAGTAATAGTAATAACATTTATTTGCATAAAAAGACGGTATAAAAGATGGTACAAAGATTGAATACAGAGCATACATGTTTCTGCTTAACATTATAAGCGTGCAAATTTTTGTGCATACAATTCATCAATGTTTTTTGTCAAAAAACTCTTTAAGACTATAAAAAATATTATTGGACAGCCAATCATACAATTTACTTTTAAATAATCTGGTATTGAGAGTTTTTAGACAATTCGGTATCCTATTAAATATTTCTACACACATATACAAACAGCTTTTATTATATTTAGCTAGCCTTGGCATGACATCCAGCACGAGCCTGTGAGGGTCGCGCCGGATTCGAGGATGTACATCGTCTGCTTTTGTAAATAATTCCTTATTCTTCCACACAAACATACATATCTCATATATATAAAGAGACGGTAGCGGTAACAAACCAAGTTTCTGAAATACAGGCCGACAAGAGTCGTCGAATTGAAGCCCATAGATTGCTCGAATGCATTTTTTTTTTGTGCAACAAATACTCTATTTTGATCAGTGCTATTACCCCACATTATTCATCCATACCGTAACACCGATTCAACATATGCACGATATGATGTTATTGCCGTTTGGACATTTGTAATATTCCTAATTTTTCTTAGGGCAAATACAAACTTATTTGTTTTGCGACATTATCGACATGGGTTTTCCAATTCATGTCTTGATCCAAAGTAACGCCCAAAAACTTAGTTTTCGTTACTTCACCAATTTTATTTATATTTAGTTTGTTATTATATTTAGAATTGTATGATCGATTAAATTGTATCTATACAGACTTTGAAAGATTTAATGATAAATTATTTTTATTTAGCCTTTCAATTAATATGTCAATTGTGTTATTAATGTCAGTTTCATGATCGTCAATTGTATTAGTATTTTTGTCAGATGTCACAATAATGGAAATGTCATCAATATATTGTGTATAGTGAATAAATAGTTTATTTTGTCCGCTAACACCCTGACGGTACAGTTTGAACTACCACGGACCCTGCTCATTATGGAGGCCGTTATTTTTTGCATGACGGCGAAGAAATCATCGACGCAAACAAACATTACCAAACACGCGTAGCATTACATTAGCAAACATTACGGAAGCATTAACGAGGTTTTTTCCGACGAAGAAGCCGCCCGCCGCGTGTAATTGATCCACCGACTGGAGGTATAAAAAGACTGACAAAAGACTCTGAAAAGTGAAAATTAATGGCAACGCCACAGTTTTACACAGTCTTCTGACTTAATCTTTGTGTTTCTTTTTCCAGGACTTTCGACTTTAACGTCCGGAACATCGACTGGGATGCATATATCGAGTCTTACGTTCTCGGCATCAGGAGGTTCCTCTTCAAGGAGAGCCCCGACACGCTACCCAAGTCCAGGGCGGTGCTGCGAAGGTATGTGCATTCTGCACTTGGTGCTTCTCGTGATAATTGCTTCAAAAGATTAAAGACGTTCTCAATTCGTCTGTATATATTGTTATTAAGGTGTGTCCAAACATCGAGCGGCAATCAAGCGCGGTCCGTCGCCCTGTGTTTAGACGACTGCCACGCAAACATTAGTCAGCTTTGTCCTAACTAGATCGCGGCAGAAATGTGTCCTAGATATGCCGCGTCTTGCTACCGCGCTCTTCCTGCTCAATGTTTGGACACACCTTTACACACACTAATAAGGGAGTAACTGCCTCGTTGGTGGAGTGGCCGCAAGCGCCACAACTGAGCACGAGGTCTCGGGTTCAATTTCCGGGTCGGTCAATAAGTGCAAAACTTCTCAGTAGTCCGAAGTTTTGAAGGTGGCGATTTGATACCCCCGTGCCTTAAAAAGCACGTTAAGCCGTTGGTCCCAGCCGTTATTTGGGTAACTTTTACAGTCGTAACGGGTAGGCAGAAGCCAGTAAATCTGACACTGGTTTAGTAAAGCGGTATCGTGTTACCTAGCCAGAGGTCAGATAGGCAGACGCTCTTAGCTGCATCCGGTTATATTGGAAACCGACCCAGACATAGTTGGAAAAAGGTGAAGGAGATTACATGAAGTTATAAACTGTGCATCTCCCTTGCAATATGTCTCCACCACCCTTGGTTGACTGGTGGAGAGGCCTTTTTTGTACTTCAGTAATGCATGAACTTTAAATAGAAAAATAATACAGACTCTGGTCAGGAACACCAGAGTCTGTTACATTGTTGTAGGCATTGTAAAAGGGAAATAATTGATATACTCAGTTTCAGTCAGTTTGTTTAGTTTTTAATCTAATAAAACTATCCCATGTTGAGTAACTATCAGTTTCATAAAAGCTAGTTTTTATAATGCTCGAGACAACTTTTCACTTTATTTATCCGATTAATTATATAATTTGTTTACAGATTACACATAGTCCACATCCTAACCCAGGTGGCCACGGTGTTCTTCTTATGGAGATTTCTGTTTTCACGCTCCAACGCGCTGCGTAACATTTGGCGGCGTGTCCTAGAACTGTTAACGAGGGCAGCTCGACTCCTAGCTATAGCCTGATGTCATCTGCAAATGAAGCTCTCCTCGATAATGCCCCTTCGTTTCAAGCTTACAATCACACCACGATAAACAAACCAATTTTGGCATTTGACATTCGTTTGACAATTGTTATAAAATGGCGACTCCCGCCAATTCAACATTGACACCAATAGATAATTGTTAAGTACACAGGCAAATAATTTAGGTAATATATTTTTCTCTTTAAAAATAAGCTTTTACGGGGCTGTTATATTTGCTTCGGGATTTACATTGTGTTGTGTAGAAATGTATATTATGGTTGTTGCGATGATTGAAGCCATTTATTTGAAAATTTATGCGTATCATGTATGACCAGTACTGAAAATTAACAGTACGATTTCTATATACCTTCCCTGTTGTCTATCATGTATAAAAGTTAACATAAAATAGGTTTATTATTGTAAAATAGTAACAACAACAACTGTCTCCTATGTAAAAACATATTAAAATGTGTTCCTAAGTACTTGAGAGACATTGGTTATAAACTTGGATGCTGTAAAAGCATTAGTAATAATCATTTCTAACATAACACAGTGTATATCTACTACTTCCCAAGCGCTAGGCTGTTAGTTACGGATCGTTATAAGTAATAGTGATTCCAATAATTTTGTACCTTAACAGCTCAATATCTAATGAATTCAAATCTGTTATCGCCTAGTTTTAATAACAATAGCGAAATGTATTGATATTCATGTTAAACTCATGAGAATATATTTTTAAAGTCAGTTACTGTGCCAATAATTTCTCAAGTCTTCGATTATATTAATTGTCATGCTTCCATGAATTGTAATTTGAAATTACTCATCGACCGACTTCTGGACTGGTTGGTCCTCATCGGTAATGTTGATTAACGAATCGTTGTTTCTATATAACTGTTAATTGACATTGAAACTAATATATTCAGAGATTTAATAATGGTGGACAGTTTTTAGACACAAGAAGACAAAAGATTTGAACAGCACTTAACTGACGCGATAGTCAGTTTGTAAATTTTGAGGCTACAGATGCCTTAAGCGCGAATGCTTTGTAAATTATATGTTTGATTGAAATGCTTTCTGTTCTTGGTTGAAGATTCATTCTGATGTTTTAGCAAGTTTAAGGGGAAACATTTCATTTAACGGACACGTATATATTTTTCCAAGATCGCAATTAGGATTTCTGATGGCTCAATAATTAATAGAAGTTTATAAACTAGTCAAATGCATTCGTTTTAAAGAACAACTCTTATGTTAGTCTTGAGAATTAGTTGAGCTGTTTTATCACAATTGTTCGTACATATTGATATATTACATAAATAATATATTACACTTTGAACACTTGCTAAATACATAGAGTTGTTCTTGAACGCAGAAATATATATATTATATAGGCACCCATGTAAAATAAAGATTCCAGAATAAAATTGTTAAACAAACGACTTAGCAAAAATATTTATGAAGCGTAATTGTGGCACCTTCTAATCGATTATCTACGTCTCTTATACCTTTCACATCTTCAATATTTCTATATTATATGACAATTTGAACAAATTTGAGTTTGCGATCGATGGTTGGTCTTAGTCCATCAGGTTTGACAGTTCCATTAGTAGACTGGTCTGATATAAATAGATTTCGTGTTAAAGATGCAAATTATTTGTAATATATTCTTAATATCATATCAGAGTTACATTGTCTACTATTGGAATCAAACTAACAACCCAACAGTAAGTAAATTCTGTCGTCAGTTATGCGGTCATTCCATTGACGCTTCTCGAAGATCTTAAGTAGAAATATTAGAATTTCGTACGATTTCCATAGTAATATGATAATGGTAATTTATTAGAAGGTGTCGCAAAGTAATGATTATAATGGAGCGTGCGATTTGATAGCGGCTAGGAGCGTAGTGGTTCATGGTAATGAGAGAATGTAGGAACGGAACGAGAGAATGCGGGAATTCACTTGTGAACTTTTTTAGAACCGCCAACCCTGAAAAACTCATGTTGAAGAATCTGTGAAGATATTCTAATGGGTTTTTGTTTTTGTCTTTAAAAGTTTTCCATTTTGTAATTAGATACCCTGCCTAGGAGCCACTTGCGGCCGATTGATATTTGATCGATCGTAAAGCTTGCTATTAATAATGGCTCCTACAATTCCTTATTTTGGCTGTAATTAAGCTCAATTTCACAATCTTCCTTATTCACATGCTATTTAAAATGGCTTTTACGTAAAGATGTGTGTATCAGACCGTGTCTATTTATACGTAACAAATTTTCGAAAAATAATGAAGTTCTCATGTCATAAATTTTGATATTAAAGTTGATAAAAACGTGGGAATTCGAAACATACATATGAATTGATGCAAATGATCAAATTCAACACGCCTGAGGCCTATAGACATAAGAAATAAACAAAATAAATATAGATTTTTATTGCATTGATCGTAGATTTAGATTCAGATTTCTTCCAAATAACTTTGTCTTTGGTAATACTTCCAATTTTGATTTTATTTACCTTTATTTTTATGAAATATTTTGTCGCTCAGTTAAATTCGCTCCAATTCATACTGGGCTTACAGAGTTGCAAGGCAATCCTCGACATTGTGAATTGTTATCGTTGTTATAAAAATATTTAGGAAAAACTCCTTTCTCTAAAAACATACCTCAAAAACGACGGATGATGATGATGTGTTTAGAAATACCATTACGACATGGATGATATTTTCACTTGTAGATTTAGAACAGTCATCTAGATATTAAATAATAAAAGATGACATGGGTCCTTCGAAGCGCTTAGTTAACGCAAGCAAAACATTTTTTAAAAATAAATTAATAAAATTCGTTCCAAAATGACGCTTCCTTAGTGATAATTAACGTAGGTATTTATTGATTTTTTATATAAAGTAAAAATTTCAGTTTGTATATCTATGCTAGGATACCTTTAGACCACAGGACTTTTGCCCTAGACTATTCCCAGTGCGTACTTATAATTTGGTTGTTCTTACTAGAAAAAAAAACGCAAGTTTTCATCATAATCCCATAATAATCGGTTAAGTGGTACTTGTTAAGTAATGCCTAAGTTTATACGACATGTTATTTAAGTGTTAGCATTTTTTCTTATTGTATAAGTCTAACGCAGGACACTTTGGCTCTCACTGTTTTTTCTTATATCAAAATGAATGTAAGTAAATGTTGGATTTGTTCCGCAAAGTTGGGATTTGATTAATTCATTGGTAAATTTGTAACATCTGTGGTTATTAGTTTCAAGTTTAATTAAGTTATTTTCTCTTTCTTTATTGCTTACATAATCTGATATCTTAAACTTGCAGAGTGTGCTTAAATTTGCAATCGATTCCTTACAAAAATCATAATGATTTTGATTGTTGCTTCAAAATTATGATTTGTTCTGTGAAAATTGTCACACTCTTTTTTCAATGACTTCAATTATAGTAAGTTTTCACACTGAACTAACATTGTCTTTATTGAAAACTAGGAAGATATTAACAAAGTCAACCCCAACTTTGTGATTACTGTTCCAATTTTCTTCCAGTGTCGAACTAATTTAAGTTCTCTTAGTGTAAATTTAAAACTTATAGTTATTCCTAAAATGGAAATGAATTCGAGAATGGGGGAAACTAGAAATTGTCAAGAAGTCTGTGACTTCGATAAATGAGAGGAGCTAGTGCGTACGGAAGTACTTGTTTTTGTCTGTAAGTATATTATATGTACATTTTGAAAAAGAAATACTTCAGTCATGTTTATTATTTCACGCTTTGTGTTTAGTACTATTTTGTATTTAATTAAGATGATATGGTATTTTTAGGGAGCCTTCCGGTGAAATTGTCCATGCTGAGTTATTATTGTGTATATAGAATTTAGTTACCCCAAAGTTAAATCCAAATATATACATGCGGGAACATTTTTTCATTTTTTCGCTGTATCTTTGTAACGTAGACATGTTTTGGAGTGGTGAATATTTTGGCGGTTTTCGAACAAACTTTCAATATGGCGATCGTTATCGGATGAGATGGAAAAATTATTTGTTTTTTTTTTTTGTTTTTGTGATTGTGAATAAGTGCAAGTTTGTAGCCAGTGAACCTGGTAAAATTTGGATGTGAATTCGGACATGATTTCTTCTATTTTAATGGCTACGTAGATAGTTGAAAATCTACCGATAATAAAGTAAATTTTGAACAAACATATAGTACAAAAATATAACGAATCGTAGTAAATAAAATATTGCTCTTTCTTTATTTACAAAAATATTGGATGTCCTATAAAATTTTATACGATCGCGCCAAAATTTTAACAGTTAAATAAAATGGCGGCTCACGTTCGAAAACCGCATAATAATGCTTTAAATAAAATTTGTTTTGCTTAGACGCCAGCGGTTTATGGCTATGGTAATTCAGTAAAACCATGTTGGGATGATAAAAATAGTGCAGAAAAGAAATATGCTCAATGGTTGATAGTCATCGTCTCGACTGGCTGGGTATAGCGTGGCATTTGATGGAAACTTCTCTTCAAAACATATTTGGAATTTTTAATAGATTGGGAAATCTAAGATCCCATTATTTTGCATTTAATTGAAATCCTATGCATTTTTATCTTGCTTTTCATTTGTAGGTAGTAAGAATCTTACTAATAGAATACCATCATCCAATCAGTATGAATTTACAATGCATTTATTAGAAATCCCAAATAACCTCCAAAGCTCTAGAGCAAGACGCCGCTATACGCAAATACCCAGCTAGAAAAGGACGGCGATAGTCCGCAGGCAGGAGAAACGTGTCTCGGTGATAGGTCGGTATATACATGGGGGGGTTTATTTATTATTCCATAATGTAATAAAACGAATGTAAAGTTTATTATGTTTCATTTGAAACTCATTGCCAATTTTATTTCCTAGATCCTTCCTTTACCCAAAAGTATCCCATAGTATAAGTGATAATGATGAAATGATTTAATGGTCCACACATAAAAACATGTACAATCGAAAAATTTGAATCGTGACCCACTTTGACGATACATCGTAAACCGTCAAAATAACAAAAATTTCCCTCCTTTATAGTCGGCATACACTTAGGATTTTTTAGATATTAAGCAAGCTATGTCAATATAATTCTATGTGTAATTACTACAGAAATGTATGTTTGCGCGAATTTTGACCTAATAGTATTTGAATATCTGAAAGAAAATAAGCTTACGGTGGATCATGGTTCAAATATATCGATTGTACCTAACGAACATAAACCTATTGAAATGAAATTCTCGCCTATGAGGATGTCGGTTGCTTAACCGGACTTGCCTGTGGTGGCCATTATTATGTGTCCAGCTAGGGCTTATATACGTATTTTATACAAACTTCAAACGTCAATAGCCTAATGACTAAAGGTGTCGGACTTGTGATCGAGAGTTCCCGAGTTCGAATCCCACCCATCATACTCTATTGTCCACCAACCATCTCCTGACACAAGTATATTTAGCTTAGTTGGAGGAGTTACCAGGATTGCTAGTAATGTGAATTCTACACTCATTGCTAGTAATCTTTTACGTTTGTTGCCCGTGGTACTACCGGTGGCACTACCAAGTAGTCTAGTAGTACTACGGGCAAAAAAAAACTGCCCGTGGTACTACAAACATTGATGTAAATAATTATTATCATTTATTGTTGTAAATTTTGGAATTTGATGTAAGGAAGTAACATCGGTGACATTACAATGCGCCCAAATATACAACGTGTAATTTAAAGGGTATATACATACCAAGTGCACGGCTTCTTCGGATGATAACAAACGATATGGCAAAGATTTTGTAATCCTATGTCTACGTGTATGGAACTTATTAGAAATTTCAATACATTGATACCAGAGACTGAATTTTCCAAAGTTATTGGTATTCAAGAAACATATATGATACCGATAATTTGGTATCAATTCTTTGAGTCACTTATTTTAAGCTGAAACTGTGCATAGAGACTCCATACCAGATGTTGTCTTCAGCCCTTTTTGATAGATATGGGGTTTCCGTTACACGTTTTATACTGTATTGTCGTACAATCGTGGTAGTGGCTTTTCACTACTTACAAGTTTTTCATTTAGTTTTGATAAAGCGTCGTTATCGTAATTTTTGCTACGTTAGGTGCCGTACCCGTGTATATCTTTTGCAGTATTAATTGGTCTTATAATTAAATAATCAGTAATTCGTTTTTATAATTACATATTAATGAATTAATTAAAATACGTTCTTTTATAGTCAAACTTCCAGAGCACTTCGACATATGTAAATAATTTAAACTTGTAAATAATTTCACCGATGTTATTTTCATACAAAAAGTTTTACAAAAATAAATAAAAATAAAAATCGTCGTATTAAAAAAACAATATTTTATTTCAGACCTCAAGATCCATAGTTTTGTTAGTATTTAGTATTTAGTAGTATTTGCCCGTAGTAATACTAGACTGCTTGGTAGTACCACGGGACTACTAGTAGTACCACCGATGGTACCACGGGCAACAAAATGATCTTTTAGATGGATAAATGAATGCCTCGTTGATCTCACTTTGAGTTTTCAAACATACAACACCATATCCAAGAACCGTTCTTGTAATCTTTTAATTTATAGTACTGATGACCATCATCGCCAATAACATTGCCGAACTTTCTTTTAATAATCGTTATTTTAGATTCAGCTGCTTCGCACATTTTTGCGGAGTTGATACAGTGGGATCTACAATGAATTAGCTAGGTCAAAAGCTAATTCATTTAAAAATAATTATTAATGTATTATGAATCTTGAAGTGGAATGATCCAGCATAGCTAATGATATGTGTAAATAATTTGAACTTGTAAGTAATGTCACCGATGTTATTTTCTTACAAAAAGTTTTACAAAAATAAATAAAAATAATATAAATATAAATCGTCGTAAAAAAAACGACTACTAGACTGCTTGGTAGTACCACGGGAAGAAAATTTTGCCCGTGGTACTACTGGTAGCACCACCGGTAGTACGGTCGGCCAAGAAAGTGGTGTACCAGTTTTGATTTAGTTTCCCGGTCATCGAAAATTACAACAAGGTTCGTTATAAAAAGATATTACTGAAAGAGACAACATTATCATGACGTAAACCTATGTATTTAGTATTCATACGTCATATGTCACATATAAGTACATGACATTTTAACCTTTAGTATAAATGAAAAGGACATTAGTTTCTACAAAGCAATTGAAATGTTTCCAAACAAAAGTAATAAAAACTATTTAGACAACCGAATTCCATTTGAAAAAGAAAACTGACAATTGACATTTTGTCAAATATATGCAAAAAATCGATATATTTTCCGTGTTATTTTTCAATCAACTGCATATAAAATCATCTCAATGCCTGCCAACTTGACCATTGCCGAAAGAGCACAAATAATTGCCCAATTTAATGAGGGAAGCAGTATCAGTGCGATATCCCGGAATTTGAATATATCGAGGCGTTCTGTCCGCTTTTGGATTCGTCGTGAAGGAGAGGAGGGAAGTTTGTTGGATCACAGAAGAAGTGGTCGCCGGCCTGCACTCTCCAATAACGATAGAGAATTCATGAGACGGGAATATGAAATCAATGGTTTTAAGCCCACAAAACATTTTGCGGAGATGTTCGATGTGAGTGCCCAAACAATAAGGAATCATCTACATTACATGGGGTTGCACCACAGGCATTACGCCAAGAAAATATATTTGACGGATGCTCACAGACTTGCTCGTCTGAACTTCGCCAGAGAGCACTTAGAGTTTGATTGGTCTAATACAGTGTTTTGTGATGAAAAAACGTTTAAATCCAGTCAGCATGGACGTCTTCACCTTTGGCGATATAATTCAACACGGTATAAAGATGATCATGTAATCCCAAATAGAGAATCAGGTCGAATTTCCGTAAATATTTGGGGCTGGATGAGTACGGATGGTGTAGGAGAATTGTGTTCTCTACCTCCTCGAGCGACGGCTGTAAATTATATCGACGTGCTTCAGAATGCAATGCTACCGACAGTCCGTAATGTTTACCTGGAGAACGAAGTGCCACAATTTGATTTTGTTCAAGATAATTGTTCAATTCATAATGCGAGGATCGTAAGAGCCTGGTTTCGTTCACACACTGACGTAAGGGTAATTCAGTGGCCCTCAAGATCGCCGGACCTCAACCCGATAGAAAATCTTTGGGGCCTTATGGTCCAACGATGGTCGCATCAAAATGAAAGAACCAAACAAGCTCTTATTAGTCACTGTAATTATATCTGGGAGGAAATGCGGGGAACCGATATTTGCTCACGGCTTGTTGGTTCAATGAGGTCTCGTCTTTTAGAGGTTATAGAGGCCAACGGCGGTTACACCCGTTTCTAATTTTTAAAAATTTTCAATATCTTCTAAATATTACTATATATGCTATGTTTTTGTTTGTTATAAGTATTTTAAAATTGATTGTAGAAATTTAATAAAAGGATAAATCTATTTTTAGCTTGTTTTTTATTGATATTGTAATTACAAGTTTACAGAAATTGTAGGTTTGTGGACTCGCCTTGTGCCTTTACAATTTTATGTAACTTGTTGATAACAATTCTGAATTTGTAGATACAATTTTGTCATCAAAATCTACAGCCCCCCGCCGTTGATTTTACGACGTCATTGGTTCCATCAAGTTCAAACTAAGAACAGCTGTCACGTTACAAACAGTAATAGTCGTTATCAATAATCAGATAAAGACAGCAATAGAAGTTGTCAGATCAATCTGCAAGCGAAACTAATCTTTATCACCTATGAATCTGCAAGCGATATTCAACCTTAGGGTGGTACACCACTTTCTTGGCCGACTGTACCACGGGCAACAATCGATCTTTTAGATGGATAAATGAATGCCTCGTTGGTTTACCGGTCGTAAGCGCGACTGCTGAATTTTTCTATAAGAAACTCAATAGTAGCCCGGACATCGGAAATTGGCGGTGTGAGGCACGGGTACCCCGCGCCTCGGATCATCACGTTAAGCCGCTGGTTTCGGCTGTAATTTGGACATCTTTGACAGTCGTTAGGGGTACTCAGAAGCCAGAAAATCTGACGCTGGTCTGGCCAAGGGGTATTGTGTTATCCAGCTACTGGGTTATGGAGGTCAGATAGGCAGGCATCGCTCCCTGTATAACGCAGATGATGAGAAAGAGAAACGACGGAGCTATAAGTACAATGGACTGTTAAAGAAAATGCATAAATTCTATTCGAAGTGCGTGATCTTGTAGTAACTTTAAAATATATTATTGCGAATCTACGGGAACTTAATTTTTATTATCCTTGGGACAGTTCAAGTGTCATTTACCTCGAGTAGGCTGACAAGAAGAATAGGTTTTTTTTTTAACGATATTAACGATATTATTCCGTCTGGTATTACTTTAAAAAATAAATGAACCCTTATCGTTGCCGGGAGTTAAAGTATATAAAACAATAATTGAATGTTCCACCAAGCAGTTACAAAATTTCAGTATGAAGATTTTATTTAAAACTAGATGATCTGGCGAACTTCGAATTTCGAACGCTTAGCTTAAATATAAGGGCCCTCTTTAATAAGAATTATTGTCCAGGTGCTTCATCGCCTTGGAGTAATTTCATTTGTTCATCTAAGATCATCTCATCTTTTGCAATTGGGCTATTACTCGTTTTCGGGAATTATTTATTATTAAGTATTCGCTTAATTTATCACCGTCTTTTATTATATGCAAAAATCGAACAATGTTTACATTTTTGGCTTCAGTCTATTTAATTTTCTATTCCAAGATTCCACCGCATTATTAGTGCGGTGACGTTCTCCAAACACACACCACACCCTTGAAAAACTATTTTACATCCAGTAGTTCTTAAATTTATTTTCGGCTTCACTGTCACCCATCTCTGCTAAAATGTAATTCCAACCATCTTGTATTTTATTTTTGGGCAAAAGCGGCAGTCTGCAGGTAAGTTGTATTATCAATGTCATGCGGATGGATTTATTCATGCCAAAAGATTTAGCTTTCTTAGTCAATGATTTCACAAAATGAAAATAGCAGCCATTTACATTAGCTGCAGGAAAACTTGCTGTTAATGCAGAAATCAAAGCCTTTTCAAAATCAACTGTCAATTTAGTAGGGCTCCATTCAGGTAACCTTTTTGATATAAGATCAAATAAAATGAAATAAATACGCTTTCGGTGATTTACTTGATAAAAGCGCATAAATCACTGGCACCACTTTGCTATGATTCCAGTCACTTCCAAAATCAGCGTGGATTGACAATAATTGTGCAAATGGCGCTGGACACGCAAAGAATGTCCCGTCAATCAAATAGTTGCCGCTTTTTAATTCGCCTCTAGTTTCTTCACGACAAAATATTATTATTCTTAAATCGGAGTCAATATAATCAGCAAGCACAAAGTCTTCAAATGTTACTGGAATTTGTACTTCTTGAACGGTCTTGTAACACACCTTTTTAACATTTAGAGCTTTGTTACGACGTCTATACATGGAAGACCTTTAGAGGTGTATTGTGGCAATATAATATTCAATAAATGTATTTCAGAGGGTTCATTTCCTGAAATATGGAAAAGAGCCAACATAACGCCCTTTCATAAATCAGGTTCAAAACAAATTATTGAGAACTATCGTACCATCTCTATTTTGTCCGCCTTGTCAAAGTTATTTGAAAGACTGGTTCACGATGAGATCTATCCTATCATACATAACTCTATAATTCAGCAGCAGCATGGATTTGTTCAAAAAAGGTCCACAGTCATAAGCTGCTCAACCTCTATCAAACGCAAGTTCGGTCGTGTATGGAGTACTGCTCTCATCTCTGGGAAAGATCTGCCAAATACCAGCTTGATGCACTTGAGTCTGTAGAGAAACGGGCCAAAAGGCACATCGGCAACGAGAAACTGGTCGAGACAAGGCTATTTCCGGCTATTAGCCTAGAACATCGGCGACGTGTTGCAAGCCTATCAGTTTTCTATCGGTTACATTTCGGGGAGTGTGTGATGGAATTGCACAGTCTTATTCCGCCAAGCCCGTTCCATCATCGGACTACAAGACAAACGGCGATGCGCCATCGTTACATGGTGGACAGCCCACCCATACGCACGGAACGTTTTGGGAATACTTTCATTGTGCGTACGGCTAAGGAGTGGAATTCCCTGCCGGAGTCTGTGTTTCCTGATAGTTATAACCTGGAAGTCTTTAAGTCAAGAGTGATAGATAGATAGATAGAATATACTTTATTGTACACCAATAATTGAATCACACTTAAATAACAATATTGTAAAAAAAAAAAATTGGTTACAATGGCGGTCTTATCGCTGAGAGCGATATCTTCCAGACAACCTTTGGAAGGACTTTATGAGCTTTATTTAAAATGGGGAGGGCTATATTAGTGTACTACTGTACAAATATTCATTAATAACGGAAAAACTAATAAAAATACAACAAAAAAAAATATATACAAATACATAAGTACATAAAATAAATAAATATATAATGTGTTCTTTAACATCGTGTGGAGAAAGCAAAGGAATAATCATAAGTTTGAAATAAAATGATTGGCAACCGAGCTTTTAAAAACAGCAAGTGACTGAGCTTGTCTTACTGACACCGGCAATCCATTCCACAACCGAATGGCCTGCACCGTAAACGACTGGTCGTAAAATTTTGTGGAATGGGTAGGCATCAAAAGTCTCAAATTCTCTGATGATCTCAAATCTCTAACATGTGTGTCATGAAGGAACTTAAAACGTTCTTTGAGGTAAGAGGGAGTCGTTGGATTGAAAAGAATACTGTAGAGTAATGATAAAATATGTGCATTCCGGCGAAGGCGGATAGGCAGCCACTTGAGTTTAGTGCAAAACTCAGAAACATGATCATATTTGCGCAAACCAAATATGAATCTGATACAAAAATTTTGGAGTCGCTCAAGCTTATCTAGCTGCACTTCAGTTAGATCTGGATAACTTGCATCAGCATAGTCAAGGATAGGGAGTAGAAGAGATTGGGCAAGCGCAGTTTTAGTAGCAGTCGGTAGGAAATTGCGCAATCTGCGTAAAGACCCCGCAGAGGCAAACAGTTTGCGGCTCACTTCCTGCAACTGGGGACCCCAAGACAAATCCTTATCAATATAAATGCCAAGGTCTTTTACTGAGTCACAGTAGGGTATAACAGTTCCATCAAAAATTATTTGGGGAAGGGTCATCCAGTCAATTTTGGAACGTAGCCTAGGGCTGCCAACGATAATGACTTTAGTCTTCGCAGGATTAACCTTCAAACCATGATACAAACTCCAATCGGAAATACGCGCTAAATCTTTATTCACCGCCTTCACCGCCTCAGATAAATCTTCAACGGGAGCTTGCGAATAAATTTGCAGATCGTCAGCATAAAGGTGGTAGGATGAGAGAAGTTCATTTGAAATAGAATTTATAAATATGGCGAAAAGAAGAGGAGAGAGAACGCCCCCCTGTGGTACGCCAGCAGTAGTATTGCACCAGGAAGACAACGAACCTTCAATGCAAATACGTTGTCGGCGGCCACACAGGTAACTACGAAACCAATCAATAGCTGTTGGAGATATGTTAAGAGAGCATAGTATCCCGAGCAAGACATCAAAATCAACAGTGTTAAAAGCATTACTGAAATCAAGTAAAGAAAGGACCGTCAATTTTCTATTGTCCATACCCAATCTTATATCATCCGTAATGTTAACAAGAGCTGTGGTAGTGCTATGCCCCGGACGAAATCCGGATTGGTAAAAATTAAGGAGTCTGTTTCTGCAGAGGAAAGCACTAAGCTGACTATGAATAAGGCGTTCAAGGACTTTGGACAGAAACGGTTAAACAGAATAGGTTACTTCTAGGCAAGCGTGCTTCATCTTCGACCACATCATCGCTTAACATCAGGTGAGATTATAGTCAAACGCAAGCCTATCAACTATAAAAAAAAAATCTATTGGTTTTCACTGATTTTTTGTTTAACAGCATGGACCATCAGTTGCAAGTAGATGCTGTTTACACAGATTTCCAGAAGGCCTTTGACAAGGTGGATCACGAACTGCTTTTAACAAAAATAGCTTTCAATGATATACGAGGCGATTTATTACGCTGGTTTGCATCATACGTCACTAATAGGACTCAGAAAGTAGTCATTAAGGACTTTGAATCCACATCAATACATGTCACATCCGGGGTACCCCAAGGTTCAATTTTAGGGCCTCTCCTATTTGTTATTTTTATTAATGACCTGAATCAATGTTTCAGACATTTAAAATTTCTACTCTATGCCGATGACCTAAAAGTTTTTAGAAAAATTCAAGATAAAACTGTTTGTTTTTTATTCCAAGAAGATCTGGATAGATTCTCGGCATATTGTATTAAAAATAAGTTAAAGTTAAATATTCTAAAGTGCTCATATATAACATTCACTAAAAACAAGAATATTGTAACTCACACTTACAATCTTAATAACACCTTATTGCATAGAGTCACTGTAATCAGGGACCTTGGGGTATTTCTGGATAGTAAACTTCACCTGAATCAACACATTGATAATATTATAAGCAATGCGTTTCGCATGATTGATTCGTAATTAGATGGATGGATGGATTCGTAATGAGATTCATGACTAACTTTAAACGTACTCGCACGTACATTCATTTATATAAATCTTTGGTTAGATCGCAGTTAGAGTAATGGTATGGAACCCCTTGTACAAAAATATATAACTAATCTTGAAAACGTATAAAATAAATTTCTTATAGCCACACATTATCGTTGCTTCCGAAAAAAAAAACATCTTACGTTAATTTATTGAAATATTACAAACTGACTAGTTTAAAGAATAAACGCATTTATTTGGAAACAAAATTTCTATATGATCTGTTTAATAACAAGTACGACTGCTCAGAATTGACAAACAAATTGTGTTATATAGTTCCTAGAACTGTTTTGCGGCGTGGGGTGAGAGGATTCCCGCTATTTGCAGTGTCCTCTTGTCGCACCAATGCGGGAGTCCGCGCACCTCTACAACGTTTAGCAAGAAATTATAATACACTTTTTTCAGAATTAGATTTATTTTCTTTATCAGCTATTAAAATTCGTACTGAGTTACTTAAACTGATTGAAATAGCAGAGGATTAACTTATTTTCAGAAATGTGTTTAGTATTATAACTATTATAAGAGTAAGACTAACTAATTTTTATTATTAATAAGTAACGTTGTACTTGTGATCCTATTTTTAAATCGAATATATAACATGTGGATAACGTTGTTAGTTCCGCACTAATATACCTAGATTATAAGTTAATATTAACCATGTATAGTGTGTAATTGTTGCTTTTCCACAATAAATAAAAAAAATAAAATGATTTACCAAGTCATGGAATTCCTTAGTCAATTAAAGAATTTATTGCGTTACTGAAAGCTTTAGGTATTGTTATTTTGCCCATTGCAGCTTAATCAAAACTACAACTCATTGCAACTTCAATCGCGGATTGGTTACTGTCGGAAATACAGTGAGAAGAGTGTTCAATAATTGAACAATTATTGTTCTCGCTATGGTGTTATCCTAAGAAGAAATTTCAAATAAGTATCAAAAATACAGTAGACAAAATAACAACTACCGACCTACAGCCTCTGGTAAAGTAATACCTTTGCATTTTGTTTTGTGGCGCTTGTTGCATTTCCACAACGTATTATTATTCTTGTAAACTATCTACCTAGTGTATTCATAACCCTCGTACAACAATATAACACCCTTCCCCCTTTTTATGAACTCCATTATCTATATAATAAGAATGAATCGCTAAATGTGTTGCAAGCGCAAAATACGAAAACGGCTGGACCGATTTGGCTGATTCTTTTTTGTTGTGTTTGGTTTTGTCAGGAGAAGGTTCTTATGAAAAAAAAAGTAGGAAAGGTCTCAAGGATAGGGTAGGGTAGGGTAGAGGTAGGGTACGGTACGATAGGGTAGGGTAGGAGTAGTGTAGGGTTTGGGTAGGGTAGTGTCGCGAAGGGTCGCGATTATTAAATAAACCCAACAATATTGTATAGAGCAACACTTGTTACCAACCACAAACAAATTTGGTAAGTGGCAACACTCTTTTTGCCCGGCACGTTTTGCAACCGACATACTGTTCTTAAAGTTTCAATCAAAGTGTAAAATTGCAATGTGTGTGATCTTCGCCTGCCAGCCAGCAATAATACGACAGCTAAGTATCTAGATTATAAGCCAATATTATTCCGCATTGAACTCGCGTATTGAGTTATGGATTGAGTAAATTAAAAGCGATGGGAAATGGTGGATGCCGCGAAACTCTTATGAGCTGATGAGCAAACATGATTTCCATCGTATAGACGTAATGTGCCGATAGTTTCGATTGTTTGTATCATAATGTGTGCAATCTAATATAATGCAATCAACAGAGTCCTTGGTTTGGGTAATAAAATACAAGTACCTACCTATATCAATATCAATAGGGTGACCGAAGGGTGCTCCCTATTCTCACGACTCCCAATATCGTAAGCATACAATCCTAAGAGCTCTTTAGGGGCTCACCTGTGTGTGGTGGGTTGGCCAATCTTCTCACAAGGTATCAAGTATGTTTGGGTAGACAGTAAATCATGTTCGTGGAGCATGATAGTTACGTCCATAGGACAAGAGGCAACAGCCTGTCAAGATTGTTAAAGTAAATCATGTTCGTGGAGCATGATAGTTACGTCCATAGGGCAAGAGGCAACAGCCTGTCAAGATGGTTTAAGTGAACAAGCTCACTAAGGTTCACATTGTATATCTGTTGAGATAAACATAATAATACACCAAGCAATAAGTATGTGATTGCACTCATAGTGATTTAATAGAGTCCGTATTGATATACTAAAACTCATGTTAATAATATAATTATGTACCTTCATACCATTCGGTGGTACTTAGTAGTCCAACAGTGTAATCATGGACTTTCTTTCCACAACAGGAGTGACCTATTCGTGGAGGGAGGTGATGAGTTCTGTGTGGCTGATCAAAGACATCTACATCATTCAGGTGAGACAGTTGACCAGCAGTTGACCAGCAGTTGACCAGCAGTTGACCAGTAGTTGACAAACAGATTACAATAGAATAAAACTACAAGGGAACCGTTACTATGCATTTATCTCTTTAATATCAGATACTCTCCCCATAGAATCAAAGCGAAGCAGATTATTCATAATTAGTATAACTATTACATTCTCCAATTTGTGTCAAAGAATCTAGGCAATGCTAGCCTCCTTCTGTAGGGAGTCATACAGATACCATAATCTTACTTGTCGGAAGGTCATGAGTAGAACCGACGCGACAAAGATGGTGGAGATGCTGGGATATTCATCAAAGTTGGTGGAAATGCCCTGGGATATTCATCAAAGTTGGTGGAAATGCCCTGGGATCTTCATCAAAGTTTGGTGAAGATAAGATGAGACCTTTACATATCCATAGTTATACAAAAAATTTTTAGTACAAAATCAAATAAGACAAAGTTTAGTGTAGATTGAATAACCTTAACTAACCGACTAAACTGAACTTAATGAACAAAACTTATCTGATATACCTATGGCTAAAGAGAGTGTATTGGGAACCTACTTTAGATTAAAATATGCAATTGTCAACTGTCTTACTGAATGGTAAGGATGTCTTTAAAATTAAATATACAAAAAAAAAAAAAAAAAATGAACACAGTTCACTTTATTTACTTTGTTTGTGTGACCCTGTGACCTTAACTATAAGTTATAACTCTAGTGTGTAAAACATGATTTTAACTAGATCTTGGGCAGTGAACATTAATCCAACAAAGTTACTACTGTTAAGTCAGTGATAACGGATAAAATCAAGACAATTTAAAAATTCCGCGCCAAGACAATTTAAAATTCCGCGCCTAAATGTAATGTGGACGATGCGCGCATGCGCTATAACAGCGACGCGACGCCATAATGACGCTAGTGTGTTTGAATTTGCAATTTCTTGCATCATTCAGGTGGTCCTGGTTAACAGATACTGCAAAACTCTGTGAATTGGATAAACAGTGGAAATAATTGTTATTCCGTACAAAATTACATAAATAAAAGGTGAAATTAACTCTTATCATCAGGTAAGAATGACGATATGTTGTTCAAAACTATCTAACTAATCTTTTCGACAAAGTTATTTGCCGGTAACCTATAATTTACATCTTGACAAACCATTGTAAAAACCTAAAACGAACAAAATGTACTTATTGTCGAAATGATACATATATACAATACGTGTTTCAATTAGCCAAGTTAGCATTGCAGCGCTTGTTGTTCCATAATTAATCTCCCTATCGTTTAATAGGAACACAAACATTCAATAAAGGAAACACTTGGGTACTTACGACATCTTAAAGAGTGTACAAATACAAGGAGATACACAACACACCTACCAACTGATAGTTGAGTCCAAAGTTCAGGTATGTAAAAGTGTGATTAAATACCACGTTATTTCAAATACATGAACGACGAGTCACTTAAGAAAACCCAAAATACCAACATTGAGTTGTAATGTACTATACATACTACATTTTAACTCAATGAATATCAATTGGAATCTAGTAGTGAAGATTTGTTATAATTACCATTTAATTTACCAGAGACCCTGTCACTATCACCATATTAAATCAGAATAAATCACAACACATGAGTACATAGTTATAGTATATAATAATATTACCATTCCGAGTCACAAGTTTCATATGGTGACAATATCTAGTGAGTCGAATATTTACATTGCTTGTCAAAATAGGTACATTTAAAACAATGATTATCAAATTATGAGTGTCCTACAATAATCGTTTCTCACTTGTTAACCAGTATTAATTGTGATTATCACAACAAAATACAACTTTAATCCACTAATTTTCAAAGGTAAATATATAATGAGAATAATACCTATATCAACTCTGATGGCTTAAAACCTAACAGTTTAACTTAACGGTGAATAATTGCTTAATGTTGTGATGACATGAAAATAAAATAGATAAACAATTACTAGAAACTCTATCTATCACAAACTTTACATGCATTGGTGTAAAATTCAAATGTTACATACACTGTGATTATGTGATACCTATGCAAAAGAGTGCATGGAGATATACCAATAAGCTAATTAGTGTACATGTTCAGCGTTTGCACACTATGTTATGATGGATAACCTATGGTCCAAAGAGAAAGTTATTTGTGAATAATGTAGAATAAATATGCGGACATACTATAAAGATAATACATTAGCTAGTAATGCTTTACTTAATGAACATTAATTGACTTAACTCAGTGCTATACGCCGTGTGATGATAAAAGTGTGGTCTAGTGAACTTTCTTGTGTTCTCACATAATTGAATAATAAGATACAATAGTGCCATAGCCAAGGCTGGGTGAGTCAAAATGTTTTAAAGGAAACAACAACTGGCTTAACTAGTGCTATGATTATAGACTAAGTTGGGCAGTGTGACATACTTACTCCAGATATTTTTACAAAATCAATTGTGAGATCAAGAAGATCACTAAGAAATTAATAGTTAATATTTAATAAAATTAAATAAACAGTGGAGCTCCGGTAAATGTCAGTCATTATTGCAAGCTAATAAGAGTAATAATGATTAAATGCTAATTCTTAAACAATACACATTAAATGTATAATAAATTCAAAATCTAAATAAATAAAACTGACTATAATTGATGTAAATTTTAATTGTCGTTGTGGGCAAACGTTTTATCCATATTATCATAAGGTACTTATGATGATTTCAGATTCACCCCAGTCAGTGTACAATAATACCATGGAGGAAATATATTTAAGTAGACTAACTACGTTTGTGTCGAGTATCAAAAGTTTGACTAAAAGCTCACATACTCTTTGTGCGTTGAGGTCGTGGTCTGACGATGATATGGAACAAGCATGCATTGTGTCTTCAAAATTACAAGCGGTCATTCATCGATTCAATAATGAGTTGTATCAATATTTTAATACTTCTACAAACCCAAATGCTGATGATATATCAAATATGACAAATGAACAGCTAGAAGGTGATGAAGCGTTAGCCGAGCTGAAAGCAAGAATACAAGTCAGGAAGGACAAGACTGTTTCTTCGAACTCAAGTCAATCAATCAATAGAGGCAAACTACCTGAGTTGAACTTACCTACCTTCTCAGGAGATGTTCTCCAATGGACACAATTTTGGGATCAATTCTCTTCCAATATTGATCAAAGAACACTAAGAGACGTCGACAAGTTACTGTACCTAAAAGCTTCTTTGAAAGGCGAACCTAAGACAATCTTGGATGGTCTTGAGACTACTAACGATAATTATAAAATTGCTGTGACTACTTTGACAGACAGATATGGGAAGAAAACGCAAATAATTGATGCCCATTACTCAGCTCTTCACAAACTTAAAGGAGCAGACAAACAAGATGATTGTAGAAAAGTTTTGGATGAAATCGAAAGACACCTTCGTGTATTGAGTTCTCTGGGAGAGAATACAGAACATAACCACCTAAGATTTTTGATCTTGGAAAAGTTCCCTGAAGACATAGTATACGAACTGAAATTAAAATTAAGTAGCGACACCATCGAAGAAATAAGGAAACAACTCCATCTTGTACTCTCAGCTAGAGAGGATGCTAAGCGTACTTCTGAGAAATTTAAGATAGAAGATGCTAGTTACACAACAGAAACACTTCATGTACTAGAACATAGAACTGAAAAGGGATCTAAGATACATAAACGAAATAATTTAAAGGATACGAATAAAAAATTCAAACCTAATGTAACTGCTTTCAATAAAACCTTTGACACGAAGAGGAAATTTCAGTCAGCTGGAGAAAAGAGTGGACAGGGACCCAAGCAGAAAAGAAGAAAGCTCAATTGTATATTTTGTAAAGGAGATCATTTTAATGATGAGTGCACGGATAGTAAAACTCTACAACAAAGGAAATCAAGGTTAAGGAACCGTTGTTTCAATTGCCTCCGTTTAGGCCATAACATAAATACCTGTAGATCCAAACACATAGCCTGCAAACACTGTGGTAAGAAGGGCCTCCATAATAGGGCACTTTGTCCTAGCAAAGAGTCGCCAAGGAACGTGATAACAGAAACCGAGTTACAGAAGAAAGAATCTACTAGTGCGATGCACATCTATGAAAGAGGATCAACAATACTACAAACTGCTGTTGTTAATATCAGAGGACCGGAGAATACCTCAATGAAATGTCGCGTACTGCTAGATTCAGGCAGCATGAGAAGCTACGTTACACAAGATGTCGCGCAGAATCTTGATTTGAAGACTGAAGAAGACAACCATCTCACAGTATTCACTTTTGGTTCGAATAAACCCCAAGAGTTGGATAGCCCATTAGTGAAACTTCACATTCAATCAAGAACTGATATACAAAGGATAGTATATGCGAACGTCGTACCTTCTATTACACATGGTATTTCATCTTGTGGTGAAGAATTATCCAAATGGAAATATGAAAAGGATTACTTACTAGCGGATGATGGATCTTTGTCAGACAAGGTGGACATCCTTATTGGAAATGATTACTATCATTCACTTATGTCTACTGAAAAGGTGAAAATACGAGAAAATTTATACTTGGTAAATTCCGACCTAGGATGGATATTATCAGGCAAAATGCCGAATAAGCACGAGGATGAATTATCAATGCTTACTTACTTTCAAGCGTCCTATGAAACCAGATTGAACGAACCCGATCTGCCATTAGATAACACATCAATGAAAGCTTTATGGGACCTAGAATCCCTTGGAATTACTGATTCTCCAAATGCCAACCGGGAAGAAGAAGCTATTAAGCATTTTAATGAAACTACCGTATTCACAGAAGAAAGATATTATGTTAGCTGGCCTTGGAAGGAATACCCACCTGAATTGCCAACTAACTACGGTCTAGCATACGGACGACTAATTGGATTGATGAAACGCCTAGATGCTGAAACTTTGTCAGCATACAACCAGACACTAAGTGACCAAATGCAAAGAGGTATCATCGAACTAGTACCTGAAAAGGAGATAAGTGATCATCCTATTCACTACCTTCCTCATCATGGAATATTGGCGCCGGGTAAAGCCCTAAGAATAGTCTATGATGCTTCGGCAAAGACAAAAAATACAAAATGTCTGAATGAATGCTTATACTGCGGACCAATGATGCTAGAGGATTTGACGGGACTTCTATTGAAATTCCGTAGTCACGCTGTAGGATTGACAGCGGATGTAGAAAAGGCATTTTTACAAATTGGTTTGAAGGAAGGTGACAGAGACGTCACTAGGTTCTTATGGTTGAAAGATACCAACAAACCAGCCACTGAAGACAATCTACTACACTATAGATTTACCCGTGTTCCCTTTGGGATCATATCCAGTCCATTTCTTTTAAACGCTACGGTCAGACACCATCTTCTAAAGTCGAATGGAATTATGCCAAACAGTTAGCTAATGACATATACGTAGACAATGTAGTTACTGGCGTAGAAACAGTGACAGACGCTTTAAACCTTTATAAGGAAGCACAAATATACTGTTTCACAGACGCATCTACAGTAGCTTACTCCGCAGTGGTTTACCTTGTACAGAAAGACACAGTCAACTTCGAGCCAGAAAAATCGCGCCTGGTTCCTACCAAAGATCAACAGAACTTAAAGATTCCACGCTTAGAGTTATTAGGCGTACTCATTGGAAGTAGACTTATAAAATACGTACTCAGATTCTTACCATTGAACATAACCCAATTAACACTATGGACAGATAGTCAAATAGTGATTGATTGGTATCATTCTGATAAGTTACTTGAACCATTTGTATCCAAAAGGCTGGAAGAAATAAAACGCAACAAAAGTTTGATAGTGAGATACGTACCGTCTAGTCTCAATCCTGCAGACGTAGCAACACGTCCTATCACGTCAGAGGAGGAGAGGAACAAGTGGCTGTCTGGACCAGAATTTCTAGGGCAGGACCCTAGAGACTGGCCTAGTGGGCCACCGAGGAACACTTCTCTTCTGATGGGGGAGGGTCTGTTGAACACAGAAAACCAACCAAAGGTAACACCTTCAGAGGATAAAGTAACAGCAAACGAACCTTTGGATTCACAATTACAAAAAATAAAAGAACTACAGAAAGAAACATTCTCAGAGGAGTATGGAGGAAAGAAAACAAACCTAGCTAAGAATTTGGGATTATTCATCGATACCGATGGAATTTTAAGATGTGATGGAAGACTCACATATTCAGATTTATCCTATGATGCAAAACATCCCATACTCCTACCTAAAAACAGTGAACTTACCGAAAAAATTATTAAGGAAACTCATGAGAAAAACCTTCATGTTGGAGTACCTCATACACTAAGCCTCATAAGACAAAAATTTTGGATACCACAAGGAAGAGCGAAAGTTCAAAAAACACTAAGCAAATGTACGAGCTGCGTGAAACATGGAGGAGGTCCATACGAGCTACCTAAAACTCCAGCATTACCAGCCGAAAGAGTAAGATTTAATATGCCGTTCGCTTACGTCGGTGTGGACTACTTCGGACCGATGGTCATAAAGACAGAAAATGGTGTAAAAAAGAGATGGATTTCTCTTTTCACATGCCTTGTGATACGAGCAATACACTTAGAGGTAGTTAAAGATCTAACCACAGATGAATGTCTCATGGCATTCAGACGTTTCATCGCTACTAGAGGAACACCATCACTTATAATAACTGACAACGCACCTCAGTTCAGATTGCTGGCCGAGGTAATGTCTGAAGGAACACTGGCAGACAACTTAAGATGGAAATTCATCCCTCAACTAGCACCCTGGCACGGGGGTGCGTATGAAAGACTCGTAGCAGTAGTAAAGCATTGTCTAAAACGAACTCTTCAAAAACACATGCTCGGGGAAAATCAACTCTCGACGATCATCAAAGAAGTCGAAGCCGTAGTCAATACCAGACCACTTACATATGTGGGAACCGAGATGGACCACATCCTAAAACCAGCTGATTTCCTAACACCAGGAAAGTGTTTGAACATTCAATTACTCATGAATAGCTTACCACTCTCTGGTTCTATCATTAGACAACAACTCATCGAAGGATGGAAACGCGGAAATATGATAATGAACGAGTACAAAGAAATGTTCATCAACCGATACCTTTTGAGTCTCAGAGAAAGGTATGGGAATTCACCCAAACAAGCAAGAGTGAGAACTCGTGAAGTTCCTCAGGTCGGAGATGTGGTACAAATTAAAGGTGAAAGAAGTAACCGCGAAAGTTGGAAAGTAGGAAAGATAGTAGAGACACTAAAGGGAAAGGACGGTTTATGCCGTGTCGCTAGAGTAAAAGTGGACAACCATGTGTTCACACGATCGATTGCTCATTTATATCCTCTAGAAATAGAAGAGGAAGAGACTCCACTAAATCCCACTGACAAAGTCCTAGATCAACGGGATACAGTCGTTGATAATAATGACCCGATACAAACGCCGTCTATGAAGTTTGAAAGTGTCGACACTAATCCCACAGCTGAAATAAGTTATAAACTAGATAATGATGAGAACACGAATGCGAATGACGAGTTTTTCACCTACGACTCATCTACGTGACAATGTCGCGACAGCAGTAGACGTGGGTGACAGATCATTCAACACAACCGGATCGATCTGTAGTACTGAGGATATTATTCATTCAAAACCGCTATCGAATAATGACGTTCAAAGTTCC
Organism: Tholera decimalis; assembly: GCA_943138885.2. Taxonomy (NCBI): domain Eukaryota; kingdom Metazoa; phylum Arthropoda; class Insecta; order Lepidoptera; family Noctuidae; genus Tholera; species Tholera decimalis. Next base: position 12,295,056 of record OW964576.2, read on the forward strand.
AGCACGAACATGAATCGAATTGACCACGACGCCGACAACAACGAACGAATTAAACAAACATCTTTGAGCAGGAATAAGGAGTTGGAACTATGTAATATACAGACAGTACACCAATCTCAGTCAATTGATATCCAGAGAGTTATCATCTTTGCTGACCAATCTGGACAGGGTGTACGAAACATTCTGCAGTCCTACCTTGGGGAAAAATTTGCTGTGACATCATTCATAAAACCGAATGCAACCACGGAAGAAGTACTAAAAAACTGCGCAAATACGTGTAAGGACTTTAATAAATCTGATTTTGTAATTATATTAGCAGGTTCAAATGACAAAAATCCAATGGGCATTCAAACATATTTGCACCATACGTTATGCCAACTTAAATTCACCAATGTATTAGTCGGGCAAAATTACAAAAATAAGACCCTAAATGAAAGAAATGTTAATAAATTACTAAGGTTTGTGTGTTCTAATTGAAAAAGAAAAAATGTATTTTAACGTCTCGGAAAAATAATAATACCAAATATATAAATAAAGCTCAAAATAAGTGTAAAGCAGCGTGGAATGTAATAAAAAAGCATACTGGAACAGACTTAAAACGCTCCTGTATTTCAAAAATTACTGTGGACAACAATGACTGTATAAATCCCGAATCTATAGCAAATTATTTCAATAATTATTTCATTAACACGGGTACCAATAATAGCCTTGATAATAAAAAAGATTCAAGATTTAAAAAAATGGATCATATTGAATCAATCGGTAATTCAATGTTTTTGTATCCACTGGATGGTTGCGACCTTAAAAACATTGTGATGTCTCTTAAGGATTCCAAAGCAAGTGGTTATGACAATATTCGCACTGATATCATAAAACTGTCGGTCAATATAATTCTAGAGCCACTTCTACATATTGTTAACCTCTCTCTAGAACAAGGAATTTTTCCCGATTTATTAAAGAGATCAGTGGTAAAACCAATATTTAAAAAAGGGGATAACACTCAAATGGACAATTACAGGCCTGTAACTTTGATACCTATTTTTTCTAAAATTTTTGAAAAAGCCTTTCATAACAAATTAGAAAACTTCATTGAAAAGCACAAGATTATTAAAGACGAACAAAATGGGTTTCGTAAAAATAGAAGTACATCGTTAGCAGCCTTTCAATTAATAAAAGAAATAACAGACTGTATTGATAAGAAAATACCTGTTACAGTTTTATTCATGGATATGAGCAAAGCTTTTGATCATGTCTCTCATGAACGATTATTAGAAAAGGTTTCGAGATACGGAATCAGAGGAACTGCATATAAATGGCTGGAATCTTACTTGTCCGACAGAGTACAATCAGTGGAGGTAACGAATTATAATGAACAAACAAAAACGTTAGAATCATCCCAATCTTCCTTTATGATTAATAGAAACGGCGTACCACAGGGCAGCATTTTAGGGCCGCCAATGTTTTTGCTTTACATAAATGATTTCCCAGAAGCTATAAATCATAAATGTGTACTCTTTGCCGACGATACCACAATTATAATTAAGGGACAAGATAAGAATTCGTACGAACAAGAAATAAACACTGCTCTTCAAACAACTATAGAGTGGCTAGAGGCTAATAATTTAAAAGTGAATATTAATAAAACAAAATTTATGCAATTTCATACCTGTCGTTCAAAACCACTGGCCCTAAATATATCGTATAATGGGGTCGCCCTGACAGAAACTGACTCTGTTAAGTTTCTTGGAATCAATTTAGACAAATATTGCTCATGGAAAAATCATATAAATGACATTTGCATTAAATTAAATAATTTTATATACCCTTTGAGACGTATTAGCTACGAGGTATCAAGAAATGCCGCATTAACCGCCTTCCATGGTTACATAACCTCCACTATAAGGTACGGTATTATCCTGTGGGGTCGTTGTGTGGAGATTGACCAAGTATTTGTAATGCAAAAAAAGTGTCTAAGAGCTATATTTGGGTTGAAGCAAATAGAGTCATGTCGTCCATTCTTTAGGAAATATAAAATACTAACTCTACCATCTATTTATATATTAGAATCCTGTATATTTGTTTTCAAACACAAGAGACTTTTCCAGCATGCGACTAGCTACTATGCCCCACGATCTATGTATACTAATAAGTTACTTCAACCGAGGACGAATCTCACACTGACTGGCAAAAACAGCTATATAATGTGCATAAAATTGTATAACAAAATACCAAATTGCATAAAGACGCTACCATTTCCTAGATTTAAAAATAACTTGAGGAGGTTTTTAATTGAAAAATGCTTTTATAGTGTACATGAATTTTTAGATTATAAATTATAAGATTTTATAAACTGCACGGTCACTTTTAATTATTATTGTATGGCAAATCGTCCCATTATTGACATAATTGTTTTTAATACTCAGGATTATTATTGACTAATATTGTGACATTTATATAATTGAATACTGTAATTTTAATCGGATTATTTGTTTAATGACTGTGTGGGTAAGACCAAGAATTATTCTTTTATATTATTATGTAAATGATCTAGTGGTTTTTTTTTAGTGTTTTTTTTATTGTGTGACAAATCTCTACCATTGTTGACGTGATTATTATTGAAACTTAGGATTAACTGATTACTTTTCATTATTATATTGACATTTATTTCGTTCAATGATACATTTCTAATTAGATTCTTTCTTTATGTATTTTTATATTTGCACGCCGAAATTAAAGGCAGAATAAGAGATCAATATTGTACGTTTTACCAACCTTCTGTACCTTATTTAAGCAAATAAATGAATTTGAATTTGAATTTGAATTTGAATGTAAGACACAATTCAACGCAGGATACGAAAGAAGAGCTAGAGAACGTCAGCACAATAAACGACATTGAACTTGCACAAGATCATAATGAACGTGATCTAGAAGACGAAGTAAACAATAGCCAGAAATTAATCAACCAAACAAGCGATGAGAAATCGCGTCGAGCAGCTGCAGTCCAAGCACTGGAGAAGATCCACAAATGGACTCGCGACTTGATGACCACCATAGTTTAAAACTCGCGAGGCGGGTGTGTCGCGAAGGGTCGCGATTATTAAATAAACCCAACAATATTGTATAGAGCAACACTTGTTACCAACCACAAACAAATTTGGTAAGTGGCAACACTCTTTTTGCCCGGCACGTTTTGCAACCGACATACTGTTCTTAAAGTTTCAATCAAAGTGTAAAATTGCAATGTGTGTGATCTTCGCCTGCCAGCCAGCAATAATACGACAGCTAAGTATCTAGATTATAAGCCAATATTATTCCGCATTGAACTCGCGTATTGAGTTATGGATTGAGTAAATTAAAAGCGATGGGAAATGGTGGATGCCGCGAAACTCTTATGAGCTGATGAGCAAACATGATTTCCATCGTATAGACGTAATGTGCCGATAGTTTCGATTGTTTGTATCATAATGTGTGCAATCTAATATAATGCAATCAACAGAGTCCTTGGTTTGGGTAATAAAATACAAGTACCTACCTATATCAATATCAATAGGGTGACCGAAGGGTGCTCCCTATTCTCACGACTCCCAATATCGTAAGCATACAATCCTAAGAGCTCTTTAGGGGCTCACCTGTGTGTGGTGGGTTGGCCAATCTTCTCACAAGGTATCAAGTATGTTTGGGTAGACAGTAAATCATGTTCGTGGAGCATGATAGTTACGTCCATAGGACAAGAGGCAACAGCCTGTCAAGATTGTTAAAGTAAATCATGTTCGTGGAGCATGATAGTTACGTCCATAGGGCAAGAGGCAACAGCCTGTCAAGATGGTTTAAGTGAACAAGCTCACTAAGGTTCACATTGTATATCTGTTGAGATAAACATAATAATACACCAAGCAATAAGTATGTGATTGCACTCATAGTGATTTAATAGAGTCCGTATTGATATACTAAAACTCATGTTAATAATATAATTATGTACCTTCATACCATTCGGTGGTACTTAGTAGTCCAACAGTGTAATCATGGACTTTCTTTCCACAACAGGAGTGACCTATTCGTGGAGGGAGGTGATGAGTTCTGTGTGGCTGATCAAAGACATCTACATCATTCAGGTGAGACAGTTGACCAGCAGTTGACCAGCAGTTGACCAGCAGTTGACCAGTAGTTGACAAACAGATTACAATAGAATAAAACTACAAGGGAACCGTTACTATGCATTTATCTCTTTAATATCAGATACTCTCCCCATAGAATCAAAGCGAAGCAGATTATTCATAATTAGTATAACTATTACATTCTCCAATTTGTGTCAAAGAATCTAGGCAATGCTAGCCTCCTTTTGTAGGGAGTCATACAGATACCATAATCTTACTTGTCGGAAGGTCATGAGTAGAACCGACGCGACAGGTAGGGGTAGAGTAAGTTATGGGTACCCTACCCATCGGTAGGATACGGGTAGTGGTATCGGTTGGGTTAAATAAATAGTTTCTATGTGCACGCCGTCATAAGAGGTGATGCAGAGTTTTTTTGTCGCAGCCGACAGCAATAGAAATAATGGGACAATCAGTCTGAATCAGGCCCAGTATTTCTATCAATAGAAATACCTTATAGAAATAGTGGGAGACACCCAAGACATAGTTTGTTTACATTATATGCCTAGTTTATTTGCCGAACTAAAGGGGTATATATTTAAGTTTCAGTAGTTCGGTGCTTTGTTAGAACCGAACTATCGCAACTGAAAGTTTCAGTAGTTCGGGGAATTTAGATTTCTGTCTGTGTATATTTTGAAACACAGCCTTTCTATCAGTGTCCAAAATAAAATGGAAAGCATCTTTTAGAATTCAAATAATGTTCAAAGCATTGATAGAACAAAGACATACCTGTAAATGTATACGTTTTCGCCGGAACTTACAGATCTTGTCTCTGCTGTACAGTATTCTGTTCAATCCTAAAACCCCCTCATCTTAAAGAACGTTTTAAGTTCCTCCATGACACACATGCTGAGGTTATCGGAAAACTTAAGGCTAGAGGTACCGAGTCACTCCACCAATTTATTTGGTAAGTCGTTCGCAGCTCAAGCAGTACGACTGTGGAATACTCTTCCCGTGTCAGTAAGAGGAGGACAAACCCTTCCTTCTTTCAAAAATATGGTAAAAGATCTCTATCTCTCTCTTTAATTTGTTACTATTTTTTATAAACTCAGCTTTGTTCTTTTTATGTATATACTAGTACTCACGCGGGGCTTCGCTCCCGTGGATTCTATCACGGTAAAAACATAACTCTCCTTTTTTGCTGTCGCGTAAAAAGTAGCCTATAACCTTCCTCAAGCTTCAAGCTACTTCCATACCAAATTGCATCCAAATCCACCCAGTACTTTTGAAGATTAGCGCGTTCAAGCAAACAAACAAACTTTTCCGCTTTATAATATTAGTATAGATATGTATATGTGTATTGAGTATGTAGGTTATTACTTATTTATTGTATACAAGTGAATAGTACACCATGTACTACCCGCGTATTTATTTTCTCCTGCTGTGTCAAATCCATCCAAAGGTTGTCTGTAAAAGATCGCCTTTAGCGATAAGACCGCCCATTGTAACACCCTTTGTAGATTTTTAAGTCCTTATTTAATTCTGTTATGGTGTACAATAAAGAGTATATCTATCTATCTATCATCTATGTCAGAGATAACACCCAGGTATTTTGATGATAATTTGAGATATTCATCAAGTAGCCTTTAAAACTAAAATAAAAAGAAAGGAAGAAATTAAATAATAGTTTATTTAGTTAGAGTTTATAAAGAGTAAGTACACTATTAATAAAAACACTGTGGTCGAAGTGCCGATTCAAATTCTGATCAACGTAATTCTATTTTCTATGCTTGCAATAAGTAATGTAGAATCTCCATTTTAAGGCGAAAAGGATAATCCTTTGCTTCCACTTCATGACACTGCTCATTTCGGACTTGAAGATTTTGAAGCTAAATTATTTGTAGAACATAAATTTAAAATACTAGTTCAAATCTTAATGAGAATACATTTATGTTACAGCTTGTGAGAAATAATATTTATAATAATACTGGTATTTTTTTTGCCCGAAGATATTCGGCATTCGGCACACTGGGCCCGCACCGCGTCTTGAATAACGGTCCATTCAGAATACACCTAAGCCATATTTTTTGACCAAGATGTGGAGTTTGCAAAGTAAGGGCTGGTAGAGTTAGAAGCTTAGCTCTACATTTTTCTACATCATCTACATCTGCTAACAGTTCGAGCTACACTACAGTCTTCGCAACTAGTTACAGGAAAATGTATTTGTTGGTCTTTTTCAGGTTTATTTCACATATGATAATGTTAATTGATTTAAAAATGAAATATAAACGAGTAAGAGAGGTATTGGTGCAAAATTTTCATATAAACACATACGATCAAGGAGCCTTTTTAAGTATTCTAGCATTACCAACATCTGACACTGCAAAGTTTATAGTAGAAAACTTGATTTTGCACCAATGACTTTGTCTCTTTTTAGGATTTTTTTAAAGTAAGATATCAAGATTAGGGAACTCTGGGGCTCGCATGTCAATGTAGATAAATGCCCCTAAATATGTTTTTTTATCTAAAAATATTACCACACTCTTTTAAATAATACAGCAATATTGTACAATGGATTAATATAAAGTAAAGAGAGATAAGGGAATAAATAATAGCAAAGTGGTTTACAGGTAAGTATGGATAACGACAAAAAAATAGCAGCAAACTGTCGATGATTACAAAAAGCTTACGTAGACAGTTATAGCGATACAGTATTACAGCTAAATTGATCAATAGTGCCAACAAAATCTAAGGATTTGAACATATCCTGACAATGATATTACATACTATTACTAACATATTACATGTTTTACTAAAGCTAGACTAGACAGGCGAGGAATACAACAATCTTTGATGTTGATTTACTAACTATAACTAATCTATGTGTTCATGGATATAAGGTTCATATTTCTTATTCCGTAATAATACCACCTGTAGCAACTTCTTCTTTTGCAGGGACGTCATTAGCTGTGTAGTCGGGTTCAATATATCTGTGAATAATAAAAAGAAGCGTTATAATAGAGTCCTTAACACTTTGTATTTTTTTCTACAGGTCATCCTCAGGGATGTTCAGTCCCCCGCTCTGGGGCGAGCGAAGGAATGTGTCAGACTATCTAACTAAAAGCACCCCATGTTCCCACGCATTCTTGCACCGGGGGCTTTCTTTCGATGGGAAAATCATCAAATGACTTCTCCTACTCTTGGTGAAGCGGAAGGCAGTATCAGATTACTACTGACTAAAAACCCACCCTATTCTTCAGTTGTCCTTCGGTATTCTTCAACACGGTCCCCAACTGGTGCCATCTGGTCAAGTGGGCGTGTAATCACTTCATCTTTACTTAGTTTGGTCTTTGACTAACATCCAGATGATTTTTCACTTTGTAGAGAAAATTAAAAATTGACCCTATACTCTTTTTCGAAAAATTTCTTAACTTACTAGCTATTCTTAAGCCCTAGGTATCTTGTTGAAATGCCTATCATTAAAATGGGTTCTTTAATTTTCAAGAATAAGTCATTGAAAGTTTTTAACAGCCACTGGTTGCGGAAGTCAGATAAACAATCGCTCCTTGTGAAAAACTGTTACTCAGCTGCATTCTGTTAGAGTGGTAGCCAACCCAAACTATTGGGAAAATGTAAATACTATAAGGATTAACTAGGACTAGAATAGACTTACTTCTCAAGTGGTGGACAAAGGAAATGCCTGATATTCCTAGGCATCACTGTTTCTGCTTGCACCTTGCAGACTTCTTCGATATACTCCACGAAGTCTTCAATTATTTCAGAATCCACTGGGCCTCCGATACCAGGGACGGCGTAGACCGTTGTTATCTGAATGCAAATTATTATTGATCACGTTTTAGAAAGTGCATCCATTCGTTCCACCAGCTGATAATCTACCACCAGGACATGAACTACCATGGCTGACTTCGAAATCTTTAAATAGACTCCGGAGCCAGGTTGCTCTTACCGAAGAAAATCTGTTCAAGTGGAGATTTATTGATGACTCTACCTTGAAGTGTGTAAGTACATAAGTGATGCTGCTCCACAAACCAATTCTTAATTTCCTGTCCTGCGTGCCCTATCCAGTTCACTGCAGGACTTGACGGTAGCTTGCGATGGTGCCAAACTTGTTGCCAGTTCTAGGCAAACTCTATGCCATCGACACGCTAAGAAGAAGCAGGCCTTATAGATTTTTAGGCTTCTTATACAACATCATCGTCACAGTCAAATGGTTAATAGCTAAAAGCCTCGACCAAGATCTTAGCAGGGTTTTATGAGGCAGCTGGATCAAGGGCTGGATCCAGAAAGCAGCAGTACATGAGTACTGCTGCTTATGCTGAATACGGCGCGTATTGTTAGGAGGTTCCTCTTTCTGAAGCTCTGACCAGCGGAAGCTTGGAACCTGTTCCCTACACCGCTGGGCTTTTATTTCATGCTACCCAGCTTTTGGGTTGTGGAGGTGAGATAGACAGCAGCTTCATATAAAACACTAGTACTTAGCTGCATAGACTAGAGCCGACTACAACATAGTTGGGAAAAACTAAGCAAACTAATAATTCAGAAAAATATCTAGTGTTAGTTCTAGCAGTCAATGAGTCAACATCTCCTGAAGATGCTCCGTGGGCAAATTACGTGTCGAGTGTGATTTGTTTGCATGTGGTATGTTTTTTATTGCATCCCTTTTGCAAGTGCATATATTTGCGAGCGAGGGGGTGGTGCTGCATACTGCATACATTAAATTTATTTTTTATATATGTAGATAATAAGCTCGCGTTTGACCACCATCTCACCTGATGGTAATTGATGATGTGGTCGAAAATGGAGCACGCTTACCTAAAAGTAACCTAGATTGATCCTCTAGTTTTGGTAAAATGAACACTAGATATAATAATAATAATATATAATGATGACTTGAATAAATATACTGTATCTCGGTAAAGCTATTACCTCAGGCGTAGGCTCTTCTTCCTCCTCCACCTCTTCAATTTCTGGAACAATTATGTCCATGTTTTCGTCCAAGAACTGTTCCAGAAGCTCTCGAATCATAACCACTTCTTCCGGCTTTGCCTGTTTCACAAAAGAAGAGAAAGGTTGTATCTTTGTACTTCAGTTTAATTACAAACATAGTGATCGCTCAGTTCGCACGATTCAATAATTATTTAAGTGGAATATAATTATGACTGTTTTCTAAATTGTGCTCAATTTTATTCAAATCTGAAATATGTTAATTAATTTTGCTTTGGTGAGTAACAAAAATCTATACTTTTAGAATTTCGTAATTCAAGCTTTATTTGCTTAATAGGAGGCTCCAATCACTACGTGCTGTATTAACCTTATGAAATGAAAACTATTTTTTTATTCATCTAGGTATTAAAACTTTGTAATATAAGTATAGACAGATCTATATACCTTCTTCTTCTTCAAATCAGGATCAGGCAATATGGCTATCTGTTCATCAACATAGTCCATTATTTCCTTTTCAATATGCTGGACTATGAATTCTCCACTCGTGGTTGACATCTGACGACCAGCCACCATACCTATAATACAAGTAATATGCACCATTATATTTTTAAAGTAGTAAGAAACTCTAAAAGGTAAGATATGGATACTAGTAATAAGGGATGTGCTAATGAAGATATTAAAGTAAGATGTGGTCATGTTAAAAGCAATTATTACAGTGCAAAGGAATGAGGTATAGGTACTCTAAAAAGTTTTGTGTATTTATGAGAGCTTCTTTGCCACATATTTTGTTTTTTTTTGTATATTGTTTTGCATGTATTTCTTCTATGTATTGATTAGACACGAATGAAATTGGTAAGTAAAAATAAATCAATACAATAAAATGGAAAGTAAAAGTTAATTATTTTTATCGCTTAGCGAACAACACTATACAAGTAATTTGTTCTTACTTAGGATCACGGATCGACTTTTATGAATGATTACTGGTTCATAAATTTTTGGAATAAAGACAATTTTTTTACTCCCTTGTAATGCTGTTGTTCGAAAAGCGACGACATTGCTAGATGAGTCCTAATTACTTAACTGTAGAAATGATGATGTCGATTTATCGTAGGTGGAGGTGAAAAATGTAACTGTATAAAAATGGTAAGGAAAGGAAGGAACCTAACCAAGATCGTAGTTAGCACTTTTGAACCTATCCACTATCGCTCCAATTTCTTCGAATGTTTTCTCTAGGTCAATTATACGTTCTTCACGAGCTTTTTGGACCTGAGGTGGATAAAAAAGTTGGAGTTTCAAATATTAGTAAAGGGGTTGTAAAAAAAATTCTGAAGCTAATAATAAAAATATTAAAAATGAAAATATATTTTTGAAAGAAACGTTAGTGGGGAAAATGCATGAATAGTAAATTCAATAATAACTACTAAATTATTTATCTGAAAGTGTAAACTATCTCTTTCACCTATTAAGAAAAAAAAAATGAAGAAACTTTTAGTTACTACATCAGTAATAGGTATATTTCTATATTATCATATATTTCCTCTGTAAAATTCATGGGAATGTTAAATAAAAGCCTAACAATCGAGTATAGTATAGACAGTTCTAATACCTACTAACAGATAAATGCCTCGTTAAGCTAGGTTAATATATCATACTAGGTTTTAGCCTTCTGCTGGCCACAAACCAGGAATTATTACAGTTCATGTAATAATTCATCTAAAGCGACTAACCAGTGCAAGGAAATGCTATCTATCATAATTTTGGGAGTAGATCTGCCGTTCAACACTCAGCACCTAACCACACATAATGCCCTGCCGGTTTGACGTCATCCTAATGCTTCCAAAGATGTTTTTGTTTCCGAAGATCGCGATCCACATTTTCTTTGCTATATACGTTAATAAATCTAACTCAATCAATACAATTGCCATTCATAATTACTTCAGCTAAAAATTCTTGTATCTTCTTTGCCTCAGATTGAACGACGGCCTCTTTTTGTTCGGCATTTTCATCTTCCACCTTTGATTCAGTTTCTTCTGTTCTTTCTTTATGTACCTCTTCCATCGGTTCCCCTATCGATGTTATTATGTATTATGACAAGTGATAGTCATCATTGTTTCAATGCCAGAGATAGAAACTGCTATATAGAAATGAATAGTGCCATCCCTTTTGTCAAAGACTTTGACCCCAACTTTAATTAAGTTGTGCTTATTGTTTAAAAACTCTTATATTTATTATTTATTTTTAATAATATTGTACTTTATAATTTGTATTTGTATGTATAAGATCAATAGATATTATAGAGATATTGTGAAAATCAATTAAGTTTTGAAAAGAGTAACCATGAATTTTTTTACCGTTTCTTCTCCATAGTTTCCTATGGAGATGAAACGGTACGATGAATTTGTGCACTATGTGAAATCAAATATTTTAAATTCATTGTTTATTGCCATTATTCGACAGTTATCTATTGTTGCCATGACAACTGCGTTGTTTGGATTGGAAAAAGTTTCCTTCAAACCCTGTTTGTTATAGCTTTTTATCTTTCCATTCTCATAACGACTGCGGGGTTAAGTCACTTTCAATTTGACTTAAGTGTAGTTTATGTTGACTTAACATGGACTCATGCTTACTGCTATGGCGTAAAAACGCTATCATGATTCCGTCGTCAAAAAGAGATAGCGCTATTTGCTTTTGTATAGCCTTGTCTCTCTCCTTCTATCTTCTATGAGAAACAAAATTACTTGAGAAACTCGTGTCTGGTATTTTTGAGTTATGAGTCATCCATACATTATGTAATACGAATTCTATGGCTCTCTGAGACTTTCTTTTACTTAAGTAATGTACTAAGTTTATGCTACTCTAGTATGTCTACTTATATTAATAATACCTGCTAATATGTCTATGTCTGCTACAACTAAAACGATTGAATATAAAGTAACCATTCATTCACATCATTAATTAAGATAAATTATTAAAAAAATAGGTCTTACTGATTTTATAATATTACAAAGAAACTAGATACGGAAGTAAAGACAAAAAAAAAACAGATTTAATCTAACTTTTAAACGTGCCTACTTCATGGCTACTCAAATAATAATTATATCAATGTGAGCCACCAAATTCTTTACAAACTTAATAAACTACTTTAACAAAATAATTAGCTTATAATTTTTCTTCTATCTACTGAATCTGGAATATAATACACAGAGCACAGAGTCGATGCTTCAATAGTGATGGCCAGAGGGAATCCATTTTAAACAATAGGTGAGCCTGCGCTTTATCGCCCTGTACTCATATTGAAGTACTGGTGACGGAACTGTGAGTATACCTACAAGTCTAGTATGTACCTAAGTCGATATTAGTTATGAGGTGTTTACCATGTAAATCCTGATCCCATGGTGAGTACGCAATAAAAAGCCTATTTTTTGCCATAAAACTTCCTCTACCTTCCTGTGAGAGTCCCATAAAAAAAATCTGCCCTCCCAGAAGTTAGTTCGGACAAACAAAAAAACGACAAATAAAATTTAAAAAAATGTGTTCTAATAATATAAGATAGATAGAATACACTTTATTGTACATCAATAATTGAAACACACTTAAATAACAATATTGCTAACAATTTGGTTACAATGGCGGTCTTATCGCGGAAAGCGATATCTTCCAGACAACCTTCGGAAGGACTTTACGAGCTTTAACTATGTAAATTAATATGTAGTTATGTAAATATATATAAGTACCTGAGAAAATACAGTTATTTTGAAATCTCAGACTGATACTTCAATTTTCATACTCTACATGTATAGAAATAAATGCCAAACAGATAAAGCACTAATTCTATGTGACGTCACTGATCAGTGACGCCATATTGCATTTCTGCAACACAGCACAAAAGACGTTTTGCGTAACAAGGCTAGAAGCATGCCTTCAGAAGCATCTCATCTTCATCTTTCGCTGATATCATTTAAGTGTCTTCTTCTTATAGATTTTTATATTAAGTAGTAAAATACTCAACTTTCATGGGCCGTTAATTTCTACGCTCACTGACTCGATCTACAATTCCGTCTTAATAGCTAGACACCGTGCACCACAGCGATTCGATGCTCTGTGTCGATATACCATGAAATTAATAAGTAAAACTTTAAAACCGTATATCTCATATTGGACAGCCTTCTCCTCTTCATCAAAAACGAATATTGTAACCTCTTTTCCAACATCTTTTACTTCTTCTACCGGTTTTTCTATTAAAACATTAACAAGCTTTATTTTAATACCTATTAGGAGGAAGTTAAACGCGTTACTGGCTTTCACTTTGTTTTTTTCGTGGGGAAAATTCGAAAACTCCTCTCGCTCTAGGCGCAGCGGATGGAGTCCATTGATATACCCAAAAGAAGTCTGATACTCCCGTATCGATTTAATACTATTGATTAAGGCCCCACTTTGTTCCTTCAGTTGTTTCTGTGTTTGTTCCTTGCAGCCAAGGCCGCGATATCTCATTAGAACATTCATGCAACCCCGACAGGCAAACTTATTGGAGCCTACTCTTTAAGGCTGTTGGCTTTTCCCGCAAACACGCATGACACTCTTGCATGGCTGGCTATTTCTAACTTGCCAGTCATTTGAAACAGCGCTTTGAAATTCGAACGCTGTCTCGTTGTGAATCCGCGATGATTTACTTCAAAACGAAATGAGTTCGCTTTTGAATTGAGTGCGCTCACTTGAGTGAGGCGAGCACGGAACTTTACAGCACAAGATTTGAATAGAAGGTAAGATATGATTGAGTTTGGGCTATATTTACTAATACATTATTCTTTTATACTCACCCGATTTATTTTCGCCATCATCAGCCATCATCATAGAACTCATCGCTTTCAGTTTTTTCTGGAAATTACACAAATAAATATTTATACCATGGCTAAGAGATAACAGTCACACTGTTACGGGTTGACATTGAAGGTTAAGCAACAATTATCGAAGTTATTCTGCGGAAGGGTGACGATTACTTACAACCTTGGGATGTAAGTAATCGTATTAATATTAATAGTAATAATATTACTACGATTAATATTATTACTATTAATATTACTACGATTATAATACGAAATAATAATAATAGTACCTAGTAATCTCCATGCCTATGAAAACACTGATGTGCTTCAGCAGTTTATGTAGGCCGCCATTTGTAGATTTTTGGCAGTCTTTAGCGTTACAGGTTTTTATTTACCTGTCACGCTAAAGACGATTCTGGTTTCTGAATAGATGCCAGAAAATCGAAATAGATAGAATATAATTTATTGTACACCAACATTTAGTAAGCTTTAATCTATGGTTATGTAGGCAGTCGTTGATGATGAATATGATGATGTAAAATACTGGTTGTGTACAGTTGCAGTTGCATCTCGTTAAATGGGAAACCGACAAAAGCATATTTGGGATAAAAAGTAAAAAAAAACTAAAACCTGACTACGACAAAAAAATCGACGCTGAAAAAGTATGAAACAGGATGCTAATATAAACAAGGTTACTGGAAAAATAAGAACAGAACAAAAATAAAAGCCGCAGTCACACGTTATTAATTGTTTTGTTACGGTTGATATCCTATATAACGTGTGACTACGCCTATTTTCAGCGGACGGTCAAGACGGTTCTAACGATACCTCATTTGTCGGGTTCCGATAAGTAGCTTTGGAGCTATGTGGGAACAGATGAACATACATACATACATAGCCTCTCAAAATTATAACCCTCCTTTGGCTTTGCCGTAGTCGGGTAAAAACTAGTTTCGGTACTAAAGCTCTGACTTTTAAAATATCGAGTTAAAGGTTAGCTTCGTAGAGTATTGCTTTTGTCTCTCAAACTTATCTTCTATCTCTTTCTAAAGATCATTGTGTAATTTACTGTTTAAAGACTAAATACTTTAATATCTTTTAAAATAATTAATAAGCACCTACCCTAAATAATGTAAGTAAGTACGTGTAAACCAAAGACTATAAAACCACTTGACCACGTATATAGTACCCCGACGCTCGAAAATAATTTGTGTTTTTGCACCTATACATATATGGGCTACGGTTCGTGTAGAACCATTTTAGTTGTAGTGTTAGACCTATGTGTACGCTAAATAATCACAAATTGTTATACTTTTCATTCAATTTATAACGCATAAAAATACCTTCATGCACGAAGTGGTGTGGGAAACAACAACAACAGATTGGCATAACTTTTCATCGGTAAGTAAACACTACGAAAATTATAATTGTTTTGGAAACGTCCCTTTCTTCCATCAGGAAATTCTAATTCTTTTATGTCTTTCTTTTTCTTTGTATTTTATTTGTAAAAATCTATGCTGTACCTTTAATGGCAGAAGTCGATATCGATAATAATAAAATTAAAATTTATACAACTTTTATACAATTCAAATACTCTTATAAAATACCTATCTATTTTTTTTACGGACTTTAAAAAAAGAGGAGGTTCTACAGTTTTTTTCATATGTGTGTCCAACATACATGTTTTTAATTTAGATTTCCAAAGATTCCGGCATTCAAAGAAAAGTGGATAGATAAGGTTTATATAGACACTCGATTATAATTTTTTACCAAAAACAATCAGGACCCTAAAACTTTAATTCGAAATTCATTTACTAAATTAATTCATTTTAAAAATCAATAGTAACAGCATATTTGTTTTTCTTTTTGTAATTGAGACTGATTTTGATTAAATATTATCATGTGATTTTATTGAGTATTTTTTATAGTGGTAAAGTTAATTTTATCGATATCAGTCGATATACTTACTCTTAATCAAGTAGAGCAACTGAACCTTGAACTGACCAATTGCAGTAGCGCATTTTTTGTACGCCTCCCAACCCGTATTGGTGAGTTGTGTTCTTCAAAGAAATCGGCCTATATGCTCTCTAGTGGTTATATACTCTCTGGTGTAAACCTATATTTCTAAACCAATAAGTAAATCGGTACTGACTTACTAATATAGTTTTATTAATAAACCAAAAAAAAAATCATATTCAGTACTAGCTTTTGCCCGCGACTTCGTCCGCGTGGAATAGTTACTTTGGGCTAACGTTAAATTTAACCCCGATTTTGAAGTATTCTTCATTGGTGCTCTGCTCCTATTGGCCTTAGCGTAATGATATATAGCCTATAGCCTTTCTCTATAAATAAACTATTTAATTAAAAAATATTTTTTCAATTCGAACCAGTAGTTCCTGTGATTATCGCGTTCAAACAAACAAACAAACTCTTCAGCCTTATATTATAAGTATAGATAGCTGTTGCCCGCGACTTCATCCACGTTTCCGTCATTTTTCGTAAAAAAAAAAGTAGCCTATGTCCTTCCTCACGGTTCAGTGATTTTTATGTAACAGACAGATTAACTTTCGTAATTTAGTAGGGAAATATAATATGTCAATCTATAATACTGTTGAAAAATATCGCAATACCGAACCGCACAATATTATTGTTAATAGCTGTGCCCGCGACTCCGTCAGCGTGTAACTCCTGTGTGTGTTATTACTTAATGTATTGGTAATATCGTTTAGATCACGTTCACATGAGGCTTAAGTACCTATAGAACGAAAATACTTCAGCGCAAAGCTTCCGGGTAAACTATGTTGAAAGTTGACCCGTCCGGCACGTGAACATAAAGATTTCTAGAACTGCTAACTTGGGAAAGAGCGACGTACAACTGACCATGCGAAAAACAACTGACACCGAGATCTACTCCAGCAACACGAAAAGTCTGCCCTTTAGCCTTATTAATTGTCATTGCATAACACACCGATACTGGGAATTGCGTTCTTTTAAATTGGAATGGAAAATTATTTGGTATTATGGGAATTCTGGGAATAAAGACGGTTTCTCCTGCACCGCAACCTGTTAAAATTTGAGCCTCGATTATATTTTGTTGCAACTGGGTTACTTTTAGCCGACTTCCATTGCAAAGTTGTGGTGGTTTTAAATTTCGGAGCAGAATAATAATCAGAAAGCTTCGAACTGCTAAGCTATCGGGAGTTACACGTGTTATTGTGAGTCAACCATAAAAGATAGATATATGCTGTCGTGGGATATTTTTTATATAATTTTAAGGAGAACATTTCCGTCATAAATGATTTCTGTGTAGCTTTAACCATTAAGGTTGCACTCGTGACGGAAGCTTAGAAAAATGGTGTAACTTCTCCCGTTTTCCCAACATTTCCCTTCACTGCTCTGCTCCTATTGATTGTAGCGTGATGAAAAGTATACTATAACCAGCTCAGGAGTATGAAAAATAATTATACCAAGTTTCGTTAAAATCCGTCGAGTAGTTTTTGTTTCTATAACGGTTATACAGACAGACAGACAAAAATTTTACTGATTGCATTTTTGGCATCAGTATCGATCCCTAATCACCCCCTGATAGTTATTTTGTAAATATATTTCATGTACAGAATTGACCTCTCTACAGATTTATTATAAGTATAGATATATTTATTAAATGACCAACTAAAAAACGATGCATTTGTGAGTACACAAGTGGAAGATTTTATTGGCGATTTTAGGTTTGAACCATACAAAAAGTAGTTAATTATTGCTAGTGATTTTATTTATTACACATTCATATTGTATATTCAGATGGATTGATTTTATTTTCAATTATGCTGGGAGGATGAGTTAAGCGGAGGAGGGTAGCTAGAGATAGACAGCAGTGGAAGATGTTAGAGGCCTACGCCATGAGGCACACTGAACTTAGAAACATACTATAAACATCAAAGTTAGCCAAACAGGACAGGTCAAGATGAAAAAAGCTACCTAATTGATTGATTGATTGAACAGTGATGAACTTGAATTAGTGACCAAATGTTTGTACTATACCAGTAAAGGTTTTTAAAATGTACTATTGTGTTTGTTTCTATAAAACATAGAAATACAATCAAAATCTTAATATTTCATCACAGCACCAATCTACATTTACAGTAAATAAATCGAAAATATTTAAAAAACGTAAATATTCTATAGCACTATGCTACATTTAGAATGATAACCTTTTACTTTCAATGAGAGAACAATAGGAACTAAACTAAGTTTACTTCAAATAAGGTCTAAAATCTCGAAGTAAACCAAAACTAAAACGTCCGACCGAGACAAAATAATAACTAACATTGACTTCCTCACTCTGCTCTGGCTTTCCTGCAAATAAGTACTAAATTTGACTAAAAAGAGTACTTAATAATATTGTTTTATTCTAAACGCGTTGGTAAAACGCGTACGGATTATGCATGAAGTTACCGAAATACGAGACAAGACTATTGTTTGTACATGGAATATGGAACATACCGTTAATTACGGGACATTTAACAACTGACGTTCTGAGTTTGACTGTAAGTATCGGCGCCCCGGCTTTTCCTTTCAAGAATATCTTAAGAACATGACGGCAGCAGTATTGTGTCCCATCGTTGGTAATAGCCTTGCACCCCACTGTCTACAAGAGACTTCAACGTCATCAGACAGAAGATGTGGCTTCCATATCGGCCTTAACCATTTTTGTCGGGGGAAAAATTATCATCTGACTTCTCTCGTTCTGGGATGAGCTGAAGGGAGTGTCAGACTCCTACTGACTAAGAACCCACCCTGTTCCTTGTTTTCCTATTATACCGGGGCTGAGCAACCCTATTGGACATTACCGCAACCCAGGCAGGGAGACATTGGCCTAATCGGGCCCCATCATTAGTAACAGCTCTTTGAAGCACGTTCGAAACACGACGCACTGTCACGGACTCGGTCCTTGTCCTTAATAGACGGTAAGCTATCATATTTCTAGTAATCTCCTACATCTAATCTACCAATATATAAAAAGAAAACCTGTCCTCTGCCTCATATAGTTTTGTCTGTCAATCTCCGTCATCCGTTCAATGGAGGGAGACCTCTCAATCTTCCCAAGGGTAGGACGGGCGAGCCGCATACTGAGTCTTGGTGTCTTAGCTACAGTGTCGTTAATCAGAGACAGTCTTTGTAGTTCTTCTTCTTCTTCCCAGAAATTATCATCATCAGAATCTGCCTGATTTTTTGAGATAAAGGGGTATGAATATTTTCAGCCAATCTATATTGATTATAATACCTAACTACTTTAATAAAGTTACTCTAGCTGTTAGAAACGATGAGATAGATGATGAAAATACAACCCTTTTCAGAAGCTAAACTGAGAAACTAGATTTGACTAATGGAATTAAGAATTTTGTTAAAGAGGTATGATATTATATCGAGGTAATTAGGAATGATATTCCTAATTCGATGGGTATGACTACATATTGTATTAGAACAATATCTATCGATATATCTAACGATAATCTAGTACTTAATAATAATGCTAAACATCACTTCGAAATTTGAACGCTGTGTAGTTGTGAATCCGCGATGATTTACTTTAAAAACAAATGAGTTCACTTCGAACTGTGAGCGCTCACGAGTGAAGTGAGCACGAAACTTTACAGAATTTAGTTCAACATCTTATGAGTATATTAATTAGACTAATCTAAGCGATACCCAAGTACTACTACTACTAAATAACTTGATAATGAAAGTAACATTATTTAATCAGTACTTACGATAAACTTGGTAACCTAAAAGACAATAGGAAAATGATTACAAATGAGAAACATAGTGTTGTTTTATAATACAACAATTAAATATAATTAAAGCTTCATTGAAACGATGAGACAAGACTGAAACTACTTGGGGCCGTCCTAATGAAAAACTTTATTCTAACATTTTTGGAGCAACATGACTGTTCGGAAACCTGGAAAGCAACATGACTGTTTTGGAGAAGACACCTCAGCTCGTATACCAAAACGTTTTGTGCATATGGGTGAGATGTCCACCATGAAACGATAGCGCATCGCCGTTTGTCTTGTAGTCCGATGATGGAGCGGGATTGGCGCTATTAGATTGTGTAGTTCCATCGCACACTCCCCGAAATGTAACCGATAGAAAACCGATACTTGCAACAATTTACTGCACCACAAACTTCTAAAAATCTCTGTATAGAATAATGTACCGAATAACAAAAGTCTAGCTAGGAAGCTAGAATAGATATCAAAGAATTGTATTTATAAGAATACGCTGTTGCCCGCGACTTCGTTCGCGTCGGAAGTTTTTCCCGTGTAAATTCCGATCACGTGAAAAATTCCAAAAATTCTTTCTTAGTGCTCCTACGCACCTCAAGGAACATATATGCCTGCAATGCATCAAATATCAGCTTCTTGCGCCCGGTAGTTTCGGCTGTGCGTTGTCTGTTAGTCCGTAACGGAAGCGTATTATATACATATATTGATTATATTTAGGAGGGCTTAGATTAATAATTATATTTCATATTAAGTTAAGATCATGATCATCGCGGCATCGCCCCAGTAAAACGATTTTTGTTTTTTCAAAATAAATTAGTCTATGTTACTCTTCAACCCGATGGAGATAATTCAATATTCACGCTAGAAATCACATCTCATGCGTGCCTTCGCTAGCGTGAATGCTCGGCAGAAGGAGGCGATTGCATCCCACGTGTTAAAATGGCATTTTGTCAGTTTTTATAAAGCAAAAACTGACAAAACGCCATTGTAACACGTCCGAAAAATAAACTGTCGTTTGAAGAACCGATTGATAGTAGGTAACATGAATGTTCTACTTACTTCTGATAAGCTTGACTCTTCTTCTTCTTCATGTACTATCTGTGGTTCAAACCCTGAAACATTATAATAATATAACATAAATAACCAGTTACTATTTAGCTTTTTTTAATAAAACTAGTTTTTTTTTTTTAAATGGTCTTAAAAGTACATATTCTGGAACAAAAGTGTAATACTTTCTAAAGAATTAAGCGTTGATAACTGCGGTGCAGAAGCAGAACTAATACTTTTGCAGTTACCATCATTATACTATATAAAGCTAGATTACCACTGACTGACTGACTGACTCACTCATTGACATAATTGTTCTCCCAGATGGTGGATGGGGAGGTGGGTATATTTTGACAGATTCGTAAACAAGTAACTCTCAAACCTACGGGAAAAGTGCCAAACCTCCCCTTTCCCCCCCCCCCCTTCTCCCCCCCCCCTATCGTATCTCGGAAACTACGAGATCCGTATTTTTTTCTTTTTACGGATTCGTATAGAGGAGGCTCGGTAAAGTAAAAACCATTTTTCAAAGTCCCCCCCTCCACCCCCCTTCTCCCCCCCTTTAGGCGGATCTCGGAATCTTAGAGACTTGGAACATTTTTTTTTTCAGATTCATGTAGAGGGGCAATGCATTAGTCGAAATAATTGTGCAACCCCCCCCCCCATTTCCCCCCCCTTTTTTTTTTTTTTCTTTCACAAGCTCGCGAGGTGCTTGCACCTCGCGCAACACGCAAATACTAAACCCCCCCATCTCCCCCATCCCCCCCCCACTTTTTTTTTTTTTTTTCTCAAGCACGCGAGGTGCTTGCACCTCGCGCAACACGCAAATACTTGATTTAGAGGGGCAATGCTTTAGTTTTTTTCACAAGCACGCGAGGTGCTTGCACCTCGCGCAACACGCAAATACTAAACCCCCCCATCTCCCCCCCCATTTTTTTTTTTTCACAAGCACGCGATGTGCTTGCACCTCGCGCAACACGCAAATACTAGTTTAAATTATAAAGTTGTATAGTCCTAAATAGTTCCAAATAAAACATTTTAAAAAGTACTTATAAAATGTCAGCCGTACGAATGGATCTTCTTCAAGGTTAATCCATGCTTACCGAGGTCAGTTTGTAGATGGATTACCATCATAACATATCGAAATGTTTTTGAAACATGTTTGACCGTCGTTATGGTTGGTCAGAAGCCAAAAAACTGCCACTAGTTGGTGTTGTCAAGGGGTTTCATGTTACCCAACTACCTACTACGTCAGGGTAGGCGAACCTTTATGTATCAATGTGGCTTTTTTGTAAATAAATTTTAATGAGATCGTAAACGTGCCGTCAAATAACTTTGACTTTGTCATTGGAAAATAATAATAATAGTATCAACTCAAAACCCAAATCAAATTTACTACAAAAAGATAAATTTTACAATATTTCTCATCGAAAACTCTGTAGTGTATGGTCACTCGCGCTGCTCTACACTAACTAAAAAGCCGCTAACCCCAAAAAGTACTTTTCGAGTAAACGTAAAAATAAGTTATCTATAAAACTACGCTAGCTAGGACGATGGTTGTAAATTATTTTTGTGGCCATAATTTCTGGCACAATATAATAACGTTTGTTCTTTGTAAATATGAATCATTTTTAGTATTGTATTATATTTAAGTATTGATTGTGGTTTAGTTGCTTTTAGTGTTGCCCAAACGAGAGTCTCGCAAGAGTCTTGCAATTAGCGATTATCCTATTGCTATTTATTAAACGGTAGTTGAGATCTCAGAACAATGTAACAGAGTAGGTACATTTTGAGCTTGAATTGACATAGGCCAACCAAATGAATCAATTTAATTGAGACTCTTGAAGACTCTTGCGAGACTCCCATTTGGGCAACACTAGTTGCTTTTTAACTAAGGAAGTGACAAAAAATATGTGGTTTAACTGCTCAGCAAAATTGCTGTATCTCGAAAAATATTAATCGTACGAAAATTATTCTTAGACCAGAAGATAGAGAATCCAAAGTTGTTTAAGGATACATTAAAAAGTGAAAAATGACCTTTTTTGGCTTAACGGCCTTTAAGTTAGTGCAGGGCAGCGCGGTAGGGCAGCGCGGTCGGGCACGCCGCAATTGCGGCGGTAAGACCCCTCTTTGAGGAGTGGCTAGATCGGCGTCACGGCGTCCTGACCTACCGCATGACGCAGGTCCTCACCGGACACGGAAGTTTCGGGAGGTACCTGTGTCTGATGGGAAAGGAGGAAACGCCTGGGTGTCACCACTGCGAGGGTCGCCCTGAGGACACCGTAGAGCACACGGTTTTATGTCTCGCTGGGTCAATCTATACTGACGTACTGTCTACCAATATGGGGAGGTGCAACTAAAACAAAATTTCTAGAGCTAGAGAGGGCACAGAGGGCGCTGCTAAAAGTCATGTTTTTTAAACCACGTAGATTCCCCACTGAAAGCCTGTACTCAAGCTCAAATCTTTTGTCGGTTAGGAAGTTGTACATACTTCAAACGGTTCTGACCAAACACAAAAACCTTCGCTTTGTCCGGTCGATTGCTCAAAAAAGGCGAATGTATAAAGTAGCTCCAGAAACTCCAGTCAAAACTACATTTGCTACCAGGCAGTACACTAAGCAATCAGCCCACATGTACAATGTTTTAAACAAAGAGCTTAACATCTATCCGCTGACATTCCGTGACTGTAAAAAGACACTCATGCAATGGTTAACAACTAAAAACTACGATGAAACTGAGTCTATATTACACTCTAAGGTAACATAGTCAGGGAGTAACACAGACACACACACACACACACACACACAAGCACACACACACAAGCACACACACACATACACACGCGTGCACAATTACTTTTGTTTTATATCCCGAGTTTTAATTAATCAATTCTGTCATTATAATAAGTTTCCTTTTCTCTTTGGTTTATATGTATTTAGTTTAGTTTACATATATTTTTATTTAATTTTATTTTCCCTTGTGGTTCAGTTTACTGTTTACTTTTTGAATCAAAATATTGTCAACGATCACTGGAAGAGCGGAACTACCTATCACAAGCCAATTATGGCTTAAAAGGTTTTTTTCCTAACATGGATATTGTATAATTCATAGTTTGATGAAATAAATTTTACTTTACTTTACTTTACTTTACTTTACTTTACTTTACTTTACTTTACTTTACGGTGCAAGACTGCCCCGCTTGGGCAGAGCACCGACGTGTCCTCACGGCGGCGATAGGCGGAGACCTCTCGCGCCCGGCATTGGTCGAGGCCATGCTGCGGGGCGAGAGGGAGTGGGAAACGGTCGCCTCCTTCTGCGAAGCAGTCATGCTTCCGAAGGAGGAGGCGGGCCGCGTGAGGGAGAGGATGGCGTCCTCCCTCCAGCCCAGCCGCAGTGGTAGACGCCCACGGCGTCGGACGTCGGCCGACGATCTCCGGCCACCGTAGGCGCGGGCATGCGGACAGCGAGTAAAGGGCAACTCGCTGTCCGATCATAGACCATGCCCGGGTCGACGGCGCGTTATATTCCACGCGCTCCTCAAAGAGCGTCAGCAACATGACGAGGCCCCCTCTACAGAGAGCCGAAGCCTGCCGGGGTCGTGGGACTTATTCCATTACCGTGACCCCGGTACGTAAAGGGTTATTGAAGGAACACCGTGGATTTTAGTCAGTAAAAGTCTGACAGTCCCTCCCACCCTGCCCGGGGTGGGAGGACTTATTTGATAGTGCATAATGAATTTCGTGATCGGTGACGTGCCCA
Organism: Tholera decimalis; assembly: GCA_943138885.2. Taxonomy (NCBI): domain Eukaryota; kingdom Metazoa; phylum Arthropoda; class Insecta; order Lepidoptera; family Noctuidae; genus Tholera; species Tholera decimalis. The sequence goes on from OW964576.2 coordinate 12,319,527, forward strand.
AAATATTATGTCGCGCGCCATCAGTGGCACGCGTGCCATTGGTTCGCCATCCCTGTATTAGGATGTGTACTAGTACTCAGCTGCATCCAATATGACTGAAAGCCGACGCCAACTGAGAAAAGGCTAAGCAGATTATCAATAACCAGCTCTTAATAAAAAAGAAAAAAAAATTAATATTATTATTTAAATAATTTTTGACAGGCCCGTTGGTATAGTGGTCAGTGGTCCTGACTGCTATGCGCAAGGTTGTGGGTTCGATTCCCACCTAGGACAAATGTTTTTGTGATGAGCACGGTCATTTGTTCTTTGTCTGGGTGTAATTTATCTATAATATGTATGTATTTAGAAATATATATGTATGTTTATCAGTTGTCTAGTATCCATATCACAAGCTCTGCTTAGTTTGGGACTAGATGGCGTTGTGTGAAAAAGTTGTGGAATATATTATTATTATATATTATTAAATAACATGTACAGAATAGTACAGATAGTCCAGGAAGTAAATGTATACACCGTGAAATTTTAATGGTTGTTTTCCCACTGCAGAACAACTTGCCATAAGGAGTGCTTTCGAAGCATACAGTAAAAGTAAAAAAAGTAAAGATGTTTTGGTTTTAAAATAATTAAAAAAATATTCATCAACTCGAAAAACGTGAGAATCCATGGTAACACTAGAGGTAACTTGTAGGTACTACTCAAATCGCACGCGGCGCCAACAACCAACAGCTGTGCATAAAAATGTTCTAAGCAAAATAAACTCTTGCACGTAGTGATACGTCATAAACTAGTTTCCACGCAACAACACAAAATACAAAAGCGGAGTCGACACATAAAATACCGATTTAAATGTTCAAAAAAGTTTCAAAGAAAAATAAGCTCTCGTGTTTAGTGAAGTGATACGATTTAAATTACAAACTAACAACAATTACAAACGATGCCGCGTGCCGACTTCCTATTGCTTTTGTGCGGTGTCGAAATTAGTCGTACCGCGAATGTCGTACGCGCAGCGCACCTTATCAGTGCAAAGGATCGTCATTACAATTATTATTGCAATTTGGAGTACGTCGCTATGGTGTAACTGTATGCTAGGCACACGATTGTTATGATGGACTTCAACACTTGTCTACTCAAAAATGATTCGCGCTCCTCCTCGCTCCAGTCTATTTCTCTTTCTTGCAATTTATCTCTTCTTCCATTAGGTGCAACTCATCATTTCCCTAACTATACTCCTTCGCTCCTTGATCTGATTTTTGTTTCTTCCACTCAACATGTCGCTAAGCATGGGCAATGCTCAGCAGACGCTTTCTCTTACCATGATTAAATTTTCCTTTCTTACAAAATTCGCCCTCCAAAGTCTAAACCAAAAAAGATTCTACAGCGAAGTTTTGGTGGTATGAACTTGGAGAGTCTTTGTGAGGATGCTAATAATCTTGACTGGTCTGCTCTTGTTGATGCGGAATCAATTGATGACAAAATCAATATTTTGAATTCCTACCTTAACAAGTTGTACGATATTCATGCGTCTGTTCGGCTGGTTAAGATCAAGCATCTGCCTGCTCCTTGGCTATCGGATGATTAGAAAATTATTTTGGGAAAAAAGGCAGCAGCTAAATCAAGATACAAGAGCAGACCTAGCTCCTTAACTCGTGAAAAATACGTCGCTATCCGCAATCGCAGCAACTTGGCCTGTTGGGATGCCCAACGCCGCCACATTCATAAGTCTGTTGAAAATGGTGATCCGGCTAAAGTCTGGAAAATTCTTAGAACAATGGGAGTTGGAAAATCTCGCCAAGAGTCTATTCCTAAAGATGTAGACCTGGAATCACTCAATCAATATTTTGCCAGCTCTTTTAACTTCAGCGGGGCTGTTAAAGCTAAAACTCTACTAAATCTTTCATCACTTCCTACTCCCAATTATTCTCCTTTTATTTTTAATCAATTTACTAGTTGTGATGTTAAGAAGAGCTTGTTATCTATAACCTCAAATGCTGTTGGTAGTGACTGTATTAATCGTAAGATGATTCTCCCTATCCTGGACGAAATTCTCCCTGTCATTTCCCATATCCTCAATTATTCCATATCCTCAGGTGTTTTCCCATCTTTGTGGAAAGAAGCTTAGATAACTCCTCTCCCTAAAAAGTGTAAACCTGTTTCTTTCTCTGATTTCCGCCCTATTTCCATTTTACCGTTCCTATCCAAAGTCCTCGAGCCTTATCCACAGTCAGCTTAGTGCCATCCTTTGTAAAAATTAACTCCTAAATTTGTACCAATCCGGGTTTCGTTCAGGACATAGCACTACCACAGCTCTTGTTAAAATTACTGACGATATCAGATCAGGTATGGATGATGGAAAGTTGACGGTCTTTCGTTACTGGACTTCAGCAACGCTTTTAATACTGTCGATTTCGATGTCCTGCTCGGTATACTCCGCTCTCTTAACATATCTCCAACAGCAATTGATTGGTTTCGAAGTTACCCGTGTGGCCGCCGACAACGTATTCGCATTGAAGATTGATCATCTTCTTGGTGCAATACCACTGCCCACAGGAGGGCGTTCTCTTTCCTCTTCTTTTCGCCGTATTTATGAATTCTATTTCTAATTAACTTCTCTCATCCTACCACCTTTATGCTGCTTCCCTTTTACCTCAAAGAACGTTTTGAGATAATCGGTAAATTTGACACTTTCAATGCCTGCACATTCCAGAAAATTTTACGGCCAGTCATTTACGGCGCAGGCTATTCGGTTGTGGAATGCATTGCCGGTGTCAGTTAAACAAGCACAGTCACTTGCTGCTTTTAAAAGCTCTGTTGTCAATCATTTTTATACACTCCTATGATTATACCGTATTTGTATCCTTATGACATATTTATATATACAAAACACATTTATTTATTTATACTTATTTATGTATTGTATTGTATTATATATATATATATATATATATATTTATAGTAACTACTTTAAGTAGTTACTTTTGTGTATGTTATATACTTGAAGTAGGTAAACTGACTTTCCCCTCCCCTCTTTGTTTTATGTTCTTAAAGTCCAACCAAAGGTTGTCTGGAAGATATCGCTATCAGCGATAAGACCGCCATTGTAACCATATTTTACTGTATTGTAAATCAAGTGTGTGTTTAAATTATTGGTGTACAATAAAGAGTATTCTATCTATCTATCTAGAGCTGATTATAACTCCCATGCTGCCCGGCGACTTTACGCGGAGCCGCAACACTTGGAGTCACTCCGTCTTTGCGGGGTTCTGAACCTACAAGTCCTACCGGCTCGGACGACCGTAGCGGCAACACAGTGGCTACTAGATCATGGGCAGTTCCAGACACCAGCACATGCGCAGGGCAGAGGTCGATCGGTCATTATTTCGCCAGAGCTCGACGAAGAATTCATCGAGTATTACTTTGAACGGGATCTAACCTGGGATCTAGCCCGGACCTAACTCCGTTAGACTTTTACTTGTGGTCTGAGCTCAAGCGCCTGGTGCATTGTGAGCAACACGAAACTCGCGAAGCGTTAATAACTGTGATAGTGGACGTTTTCAATATCGTAAAAAGTGACAGAGACACCTTAATAAAATTGAAAGACAATCAATTAAAACATGCTTGATTGTGTATTCAACGCAGTGGCTTGATTAATTTTTAATTATTTTTTTTAATTTACCTTCTCTATAACCGTTATGGTACTGCACGTCTTTGGATGCATCCATCACAGCCAAGTAGCGGTACATGGTGAGAAATTCCTCCACCGGAATAGCTGCTGATCCTCCGTCCGGTTCCTTGGTCAGAGACTCGCAGAGCAAGATCATCGTGTGGGTCAGGCACTGTGGAAATGAAGACATGATTGAGAAGGACATTTTAATAAGATCTTAAAGGCCTTAACATAACTTTTTTAAGAACCTATTGAAATGAAACAACACCGAAGCTTGGCACGGGCACGGCTTGTTTACGATTTTTTTTTATTGATAATAGTCTCACGTTTGACCACCATCTCACCTGATGATAAGTGATGATGTGGCTGAAGAAGGAGCATGTTTAACTAGAAGTAACCTATTCACTCTTGACTTAAAGACCCCCAGTTTATAGCTATAGGGAAACACAGACTCCTGCAGGGAATTCCACTCCTTAGCCGTACGCACAATGAAGGTATTCCCTAAACGTTTAGTGCGTGTGGGTGGGATGTCCACCATGTACTTAACTATGGCGCTTCGCCGTTTGTCTTGTAGTCCGATGATGGAACGAGCTTTATTATTATATACCTAGCTTCTGCCCGTGACTTCGTACGCGTGGGAGGGATTTTCTTTATTAACTGCAGTTTTAAAAACCATGATTGGAAATTTAAATGGTGATATCTTGAGGTATAAGCTATGTTATTGTAAAAAGTTCCATCTAAATTAGTTCAGTAGTTTTTGTGTGACAGAGTAAAAAACATCCATCCATCTTAAATATTTACGCGCAAACGAAGCCGCGGACAAAAGCTAGTTAAAAATAAAGTTAACATTGTCAAGCAAAGCCCTCGACCGTCACTAAGCTGTACAAATATAATATACTGCCGACGAATTCTGTTAAACACCTCTTTTAAGGCTAAGTTTAAAGCATTTCTTCTGTTCGATGAAAACATGGTAGTACCTACTCAATAGTCCAACTGTAATTTAATTTCCCACCAAAAACATCATGTAAAAAATTAACCAAGTCTCGCCTAAGCTACTTGTTTCTCTATAAAAAGTAATGAAATCTCTAAGCAAAGGGAAGCCAAGTCTAAGGATCTTTACTGCGATTTCTTTATTAATATAGTTAGATTTTATGTAACCGGCCACTGAACATACTCTATACACTTTTACTAGTATACATCGAAGTCAACGACCAAGTCACATAAAATCTAACTATATTAATAATAAATCGCAGTAAAGATCCTTAGACTTGGCTTCGCTTTGCTTAGAGATTTCATTACTTTTTATAGAGAAACAAGCAGCTTCGGCGAGACTTGGCAAATTTTTTACAACATGTTTTTGGTGGGATTTCATTTCTTTTTGCAGAAAGCAATTTTTTGCTTGATTAGTTTCTTAATTATTCAGACTCCAGTTTCATATTCATTTATAAGAAGAGGCTCGTCACATTGAATAACTTTTGTCAAGGCGCATTTCCATATCTCCCATAGTTCAGCTGAGCTCTAAGGGTTCTTCATCAGATACTTCAACCTTCAATTTTTTATACACATCAGTAGAAGGGACTCATCACTCTGAATAACTTTTGTCAAGGCGCATTTCCATATCTCCCATAGTTCAGCTGAGCTCTTAGGGTTCTTCATCAGATACTTCAGACCTTCAATTTTTTAATTTCAAAAGAAAGGGCTAACCACGCTCAATAAACTTTGTGAACATAGCATGTCGATAATTTCAATAGTTTGGCTGGTCTGTTACGGTTTCTCCTCAGGGTCGTAAGATACTCCAGATCTTCCATGATCCTAGTTTTGATAGTTTTCTCTTCATATAGGCACTAAACCCTACCTCTATGCCAAATTTCAGCTCTCTAGATTTATGGGAAGTACTAGTTCTATTTTGATGATCAGTGAGTTTATTATGTCGAAATAGTACAACTTTGCTTTTGCATAACTTACGAAATAAACAAGCTACAAACATGAAATTTTGTGATTTAAGTGTGTGCTAGTAGCTTGCTAGATAACGATAATTCAGCGTTCTAAATCTATCCAGAGGTCCCCGAATAAGGGCCTTGAAATACGCCGAAATTGTTCCAGAAAAAGATGGTACGGCAGTGTTTGCTTTGCGCTCGACTTGACGGGGGCACTGCCGTGCCCCCAGATTTCAATTTTCTATTTAAAAAGGCTATTTGTTATTGCTGGGTGTTCAATTTTATAAATGATTACTGATAAATAAATAAAAGTCGTTCCCAATTCGTAACTGTACCAACTTAGCCAGAAACCTAATTAAAATAAACATTTCTAGCAAACCTTAGTCAGCATTCCTCCAGCGACTGCCAAGAAATGGAAGAAAGGTACCGCGTCCGCTCGGAGGTACACCTCGCAGAGACACAGGATCCTTTTCAACTCAATCCTGTCCAGGCAGAAGCCCTGCCAAGCTCTCTTCAGCACTAGTATTGGGACTTCTTTCATGCCATGTAGCTGGGGAAAAAAGACGTTATAAAAATTAGAGTAATAACGACGAGGAACTAACGTACGGGTGGAAATATGATAACTGAGTTTTTAATCGTTCTATCTGTGAATGTATTATTAAATCTGTAACGTGGTTTATATTTTTAATCTAAAATAGTTTGGATTCTAATCCAACAAGCGATCTGTTTATGGATAGGTGGAAGGAAATTTTATTGACATGCCAGGAGTACTGTGAGAGCCGGGGTTGTGGGAATGACTTAACGAGATATCGCAACCCCGGAACAGGGTGGGTTTTTAGTCAGTAGATGTCTAACCCGTTGTCAACCTTTTAATTTTTTTTCTGTTTTTAATTGTGTGTCACATCAGTTGTGGTTTGTTTTGTCTATAGTCTAGACTATCTTACTAATCTTACGAATCTTATCTTATCTTATCTTACTATCTTACTTCTTACTCTTACTAATATTATAAATGTGAAAGTTTGTGAGGATGGATGTTCGTTACTCTTTCACGCAAAAACTACTGAACGGATCAGATAGTTTACATCCTGAAATAACACATAGGCTACTTTTTAATCCGAAATTTCCACGGGATCGGGATTTTACGTGGGAAAACCCTCCTATGCGAACGAAGTCGCGGGCAAAAGCTAGTATTATAAATGCGACAGTTCATGAGGATGGATGGATGTATGTTTGTTTGTTACTCTTTCACGCAAAAACTACTGAATGGATCTGAATGAAATTTGGCGAGTAGATAGTTGACATCCTGGAATAACACATAGGCTACTATTATCCCGGAATTCCCACAGGATGGGGATTTACGCTGGAAAACTCTCCCACGCGCACGACGTCGCGGGCTGAAGCTAGTAAGTAATACGTATTATAAAGAAGTAATAAAATGTGTTTGTAAGTTTCTATGTAGAGGGTAATCTCCGGTAAGAAACTACTTCGCATAGAGTCTTTTTCTAGAACTGTAGACGAAAATGGACACAACCCTGTCTACAAAGTTCTTCATAAAATAATTATGTTTATTAAGTTATATATAACACGTTTACACGTATTTTTTTTTTCGTATAATGTTAACTAGATAAGGCCAGTGTTTCCTAATTGACTACCCTAACAAGAAACTCGGACACAAAGTTAGAAGTTAACGTCTCCTTTGAAGTCCATACTTCATACCATCCGTACTGATGAAATCATATGAGAACCACGTAGGTTTATGTCTGTAGTGTTTATTCGAGAATAGAAACACACAGATTTGAGCAGGCCCGTCCAAACAGTGCAAGCTTTTGTCATTATTTTATCGCGTAGCTCAAAGTAGAACTTAAGGAGTTGAGCGATTTGATGAACAATACCAAAGTAAGACCATTTGGGCAGGCCGTATAAAGTAACCAAACTGCCAGGCAGCGCCACTCATAATATTCGTTGTTTTCCCACATTGCTCACACATTCACTGCATAGCTTTTGAGAACCAAAAGAGGTTATTACCTGATGAGCCAGCACCTTCAGACAGCCCCTAGTGAGTCCCCCCTCAGTGCTGTAGATGGGGTATTCCAACCTCAGCTTTACAGGTGGAGGCCGGTGTTCTGCCAAAGCCTTGAAGTATTCAAATGACCACCGGAGTAGGTCATACGGCTGTGTTTTTATTGCAGCTGTGGAAAGACAGGGATATAACATAACCTATAACGTTCACCACGGTTAGGACTGTACTTCCTCTCTATAAGAGGGTATTTACCATGTTCATTTGACCACCCGTGATCATGGCGCTAGCAACAGTGCCGAAATATCGGTAACTCGAAACCACGGAATAGATGAATAAGGTTGGAATGGTAATGCGGGCGTGGCAAGCGCGCCATATTTATGATACGAAAATCATAACGCGACCGATTAATTCATTCACCGCGTTTAGTGGGCTTCGGATTACTTCGGAACACAGAGCTCTGCTTTAAAATGCCGTTTTGTGCAATTATAACCTGTAAAACAAAAAGTCAGACGGCAAATATAGAGCGAAGAAGTATATCTTTCCATCGGTAAGTCGAAAATAACATTTAATTACAATTTTATTTGTAAAAATCATAAAAATATTCTGATCACTATGAAATTCCGAACATTAACAACATTATTGCAACAAGTTACAAAAAGTATATATTGCCCGATGTGTACTCGCTTAATCAACGCAATGACCAAGTCCGCTTACAATGTACTGCATGCGCCACACTTCAACCATTGACGTTTTGTCCTGTGCCCTGATTGGCCGTGATGCACGGCGCATGTTTATCGACAGTGAGTTACAATCAGAACCAAGCTCTCGATTTAAGTGTGTGTAATTTATTTGTGTGCGTAATTCGCATACGTAACGGGCCTCTTGCTTGTAGTGGAGCTAAAGAGTGGGGAGACAAGTAGCGACACGCGTTTTCATACTAATCAGGAACTATTTCCTTTCTAACCTCTTTTATCTGTTCTGTGCTCGAAACAAAAAATACACATGATAAATATCCCTTTTAAAGTTCTAATGATACTGTTAGTGACCGTGGTACTTTAAAACTTGAATGGGTCGTAATCCACCACGTGAGCCCAGTGCGGGTTGGTGGATATTGCATGTCGTCGGATTTTTGGTACTAGGACATACCGGTTTCATCACGATGCTATTTTTGAAAGAGCTGTGGTGATGATATAAGTTTTTAAGCTTACATGGTCACTACAGTATATCATTAGAACTCTAAACCAGATATTTACCATTTAAATAGATAAAACTTTTATTGGTCAACAGAAGACACAACACACTAAAGTGCATTAACATATAACACATAAATTACAGAAAAAAAAGAACAGAACAAACATATATACCATCAAAAATATTGTAAAATGCAAAAAAGAAAAAGAAAACAAATTAAAAATGTAACACGAAAAATCGGTGTGGTGTGTGCATAGATAAAATAAGTGTGTCTCCGAATTGCACCAAATGGGAGTCCAGCTCAGCATGTGCCAGGCAAATATGCCTGACGCTGGTATTCTGCTGGATCCCAGTAGGCGTACTTACGGACGTCGAGCAGGTGGCGTACAATAAAATAAACAAAATGAACTTGAGAGTGAACCTAGTGATCTGCGATGTTATTTGTGCAATCTTTATACAAAGGCAGCATTTCCGATATATACATAAAGCTGATACTGCGGAAAATATATGTAAGGTATAAGTAAGGTGTTTTAACAACAAATTTTGTGTGAATTTTATCTAATTAAGTAAATAAATAAACAGATTAGCTGTGATAATCATTGTGTGGTCTTGCCTGCAGCACCTGTATTTATTGTTTCGACTTTCCGATAAAACAATAACAAAGAACTCAAATTAATAAATATACATGGTAAATATCCCGTTTTAGGTTCTAATGATACTATGGTGATAATGTTTGAACCTAAATTATCAAATAAGTCCTCCCACCCCGGGCAGGGTGGGACGGACTGTCAGACTTTTACTGACTAAAATCCACAGTGTTCCTTCAATAACCCTTTACGTACCGGGGCCACGGTAACGGGATGAGTCCCACGACCCCGGCAGGCTTCGGCCCTCTGCAGAGGGGGCCTCGTCATGTTGCTGACGCTCTTTGAGGCGCGCGTGGAACACGACGCGCCGTCGACCCGGGCATGGTCCATGGTCGGACAGCGAGTTGCCCTTTACTCGCTGTCCGCATGCCCGCGCCTACGGTGGCCGGAGATCGTCGGCCGACGTCCGACGCCGTGGGCGTCTACCACTGCGGCTGGGCTGGAGGGAGGACGCCATCCTCTCCCTCACGCGGCCCGCCTCCTCCTTCGGAAGCATGACTGCTTCGCAGAAGGAGGCGACCGCTTCCCACTCCCTCTCGCCCCGCAGCATGGCCTCGACCAATGCCGGGCGCGAGAGGTCTCCGCCTATCGCCGCCGTGAGGACACGTCGGTGCTCTGCCCAGGCGGGGCAGTCTTGCACCGTGTGCTCTACGGTGTCCTCAGGGCGACCCTCGCAGTGGTTTTAGGTTCTAATGATACTATGGTGATGATGTTTGAACCTAGGACCTACAATTTATAAGTTGTTGGCTGTCATCATTACATCTTCGACAGTCGTTCCGGGTATTTAGAATCCAGAAAACCTGACACCAGGCTTTCCTAGGGTATTGTGTTACCCAGTTACTGGGTTGTGAAGGTCAAAAAGGCAGTCGCTCACACTAAAACACTGGTACCTACTCAGACTCAGCTTTATCCGGTTAGACAGGAAGGCGAATCCAATTTAGTTGGCAAAAGCTGGGCAGATGTTGATTATTTTTGTCTAACACTGCCATTGCTCTATTATCGCAATCGCTGCTAATTAGGTGTCTTCAACCGAAAAGGTTTAGGTGCGTACTCAGATGCTTTTTTTCTTTTTTATGGTTGATACACTTGCGATTAACCACCATCTCACCTGATGTTATGCTGATGATGTGGTCGAAGATGAAGCGCGCTTGCCCGGAAGCAACTTATTCACTCTTAAAGACTCCCAGTCCGGCAGAGAATCCTTAGCTGAATGCACAATGAAAGTATTCCCAAAATGTTTTGTGCGTATGGGAGGGTGTCCACCATGTAACGATGGCGCATCGCCGTTTCTTCTTCATAAAATGTCGCACCACTCACCTTTACAATATCTCTTGAGTATATACGGATACTTCGGTGGTATCACAATCTGCTGAGAGCAGTACATCTGCTCAATAAGCTCCGGCATTTTGAGGAGTTTGCTTCAACGTTCTATAACAAAAAAAAAACATTTATTAGGAACTGATTTGTTGACCCTAGTTGTCTTCCTAAGAAAATCGCAATGCAATGCTGTTTCAGGTCTATGACCTTAGATAAATATTTTAAAACTGCTCGACTTCTTAATATACTCAATGAATACGGCTGCAATGTCAATTTGAAAACCATATGCTGCCGATTACATTAAGTGCATTAATGGTCTTTAGACATTTATTTTGGTCCACACAATGTAGGTAACTTCACCATCACCACCACCATCTAACCTGATGGTAAGTGACGATGTGGTCGAAGATGGAGCACGCTGGCCTAGAAGTAACCTATTCACTCATGACTTAAAGACTCCCAGGTTATAGCGATCAGGAAACACAGACTCCGGCAGGGAATTCCACTCCTTAGCCGTACCTACGCACAATGAAAGTATTCCCAAAACGTTTTGAGCGTATGGGTGGGATGTCCACCATGTAACGATGGCGCATCGCCGTTTGTCTTGTAGTCCGATCAGTTTCAATTTATAAAAACCATAACTTAACTATTTTTTCTTTTTTCAATTTCAAAAAAATATTTTTCTAGGGTATCCGGGAAAAAACTAGCATTGTACCCAAATATCCATGTCCGTAAGGATTGAGGAGCCACATCAGATTTTTTAAATCTGATCTCACCATTATTTAGCAGCAATGTAGCTTATTTTGCAGCACGAATTCTAGACTTAGCAGCAAAATATATCACTAGTTATTTTAATGCAAAAGTGGTTCCTCAATCTAAACGTCTGTATTGAGGAGCCACCTGGAACTCGTTAAGTAATAGATGAATATTTATGAAAATTTTGTATCATTTAGTAGTAATTTTGCATATTACCGTCTAAAAATTTAGCTTCTGTAGCGCTGAAATGAAAAAAATTACAATACTTTTAATATGGCTCCTCAATCTAAACTCAAGAGGTGAATTTCTATTAGATGTGAGCGATCAATTAATATATTCGACATAATGATCATTTAGCAGGTGTTGTGTTTGTTTTTGCAGTATAGGAATAAAATAGTAAAACAGAGTACATTTTGTATATGAACGCATTTTCTTTGGCTCCTCAATCCTGACGTTCTAATTATATATGTTTGACCGTAGCCACCTGAGATCTCAACGGAATCTAAAGCCAGAGATACTAACATTTAGCAAAAATGTCTGCTAAATATACACACCGCGTCACATGAATAGGACCAGCATATTTTCGTTTGCTATCTAAGATATGGGACAAAATATATATATAATAATGTTACGTGTATACGTCTTTGAACACGTAAAGTTCAACTATAAACAATCGAACTCCTTAAGACTCAGCGAGTCTTAATGACAATGCTGGTAGGTAATTATGACGCGTCACTTGAATACGACCATTAAATAAAACACAAAAAAATTGTTATTAAATAATATATATTAAAAAAATATATATTAATAATTAAGGCTTTTTCCCTTATTTTGAATTAAATCAAAAATTCGAGATGGCATTGAATCATAAAGAGTTCTTATGTATTTAATCGGCAGTTTACTCCAACACTTTTTCATACCCTCCTCGAGTTCTTGCTTGTCGTTATATTGTTTGCCGTTGTTATAAAGTTCACGTGACAACCACCCCCATACATTTTCCATTATATTTAGGTCGGGGGAGAGTGATGGCCAGTCGAGAACATCGATATTATTTTGTTGAAACCATTGACGTACATCGTGTGCTCTATGAATGCTGGCGTTATCATGTTGGAAAATGAAACTTTCATCATCTATGATACTGCTAAACTTACATATTTCATTTTTTAGAAGATTAATATAGCTTTTAGAATTTTGTCTACCTTTTATCACCACTAACTCAATCGCTCCGTTGTATGATATCGCACCCCAGACCATTACTGAGCCTGCATCATTTCGCCGACGCGATAAAATTATTTAATTTTTTCGTAAATCATGAAAATAGTAAGAATACCCGTTAGGGCCATCCAAATTAATTTTTTTTTATCACTAAATATAACTTTATGCCACTCTTGGGTCCAATGCATTTTGTTTCGAGCAAACCGAAGACGTTCCGTACAGTGATGCTCTTTTAAACATGGCTTTCTCTTAATTTTTAAACGTTTTAAATGTGAACAATTGCGTATAATCCTTTGAATAGTCCTCACAGATGCTTCAGTTCCAACATTATGGGCTATTTGTGCGGGCTGATAGCGTAGAATTCGACGCTTCGCGTAATATTGCTCGGCGCTCTCTTTCAGTTGTAGCGAATTTGGTACGGCCTTTGAACTTCTTACCATAATTTTCAGGATCGTCAAGAAAATTACTTATCACCTGGTGTGAACGCCCTATTTTTTGCGCAATTTTTCTTAAACAATAGCCTTCTTCACAAAGAATTTTTATTTTTTCCTATTTCCTCTAAATTTAAACACTTATTCCGACCCATATTAAATTAAAAAATATATAATATAGTCACTACTTGATATTTTTCACTTTAAATACGCGTAATATGTACTCACTGTTTCGTTTTTGTTTTGCAACTGAGGCCGGGCGGAAGGGAAATGTCATTGGTCGTATTCAAGTGACGCGTCACATTACCTACGTAAGCATCGCTTGCGGTCACGCTCGGCGTTTATGAAGTCCAATTCTTTATAGTTAACCTTCACGTGCCTAAAGATGTATAGACGTACCATTGTGATATATTTATTTTATCTCATATCTTAAATAACATAGAAAAATACGCTGGTCCTATTCATGTGACGTGGTGTGTATCTGCACAGTTCAGCAATGTATATATTTTGGATTCTGAAAAAAAACAATACTTAACTATTTTCTTGTAAATTCAGTGTGTAGGGTGACCATATTATACTCGTATTAATTAAACCAGGATAAGTAATTAATTAAATTTATATTTTCATAACAGATTATATCTATCGTACCTACGATTTGGTTATTTAGCAATCAATTTCGCTATAAGTTATAGAATGAATGAATATTGGCTGATTAGTACTTATACGAATTTTAGAATGGTAATCATCGTAACAGAACATCTCATCTTTCGGTGTAAGATAGTGACATTTGTAGTGGCCTATGCCAGTTTCGATAATTGCAGGAATAAATTCTATAGCACCTACTAATTTATATGACTTATTCGAAAACATTACAAATTCTGGTATTTCTCTCAATCTAAACTTTTCATAACCATTCAGTTCATATAAAACTGTTTGATAGACTATATTTACACACAGTTTAGTTGTTACAAAACGTACAGTCGGTCTTATCTTCAGCGATTAAAGTTGCATCTTCTAAACCTTGGATGCCAAAAACAGAAATTATGTTCAAATTAAAAGGCAAAAATGCGATCTGCCTAGATACTGGGATAAAATGGCACGAATCATTAGTACATTTTTTTGTAAAAAATGGCACTAAAGCAATACTTCAAGGCTACGTGTTCAAAAATGTAAGACACGTTACAAGCAAATTCACAGTGGCTACTATTTACTATATACAAATATTTACGAACATTAAAGTGCTTCAATTTTGTCTATTTTAAGAATTGACCGTAGTATGTATTTTAATTTCTAAACTTCGAACCCAAACATACTGCATATTAAATAAATAAATTTAATGTAAAAAAAATAACAATAGTCGGCACAAATGTATTTACATTGAAAACAGGATATCAAACTGCACTTAATTATCAGTCACTGCACGATATTGCACATATTAAAATCCCCACAATTTAATTATGATGACACAAACATGATGATTAACTTTATAATATAAGAAATCCAAGTTAATTATTTATTTCGTACATGAACATTATTCATGTACAAACGAGAATACTTCACCGCTGATGAATGTTTTGTTACTAAATAAATATTATTATGGGTACGTAAGTGAAATATTAATTTATAGGTACCCCCAAAATGTGGTCACCCTACACACTGAATTTACAAGAAAATAGTTAAGTATTGTTTTTTCAGAATCCAAAATATATACATTGCTGAACTGTGCAGGTATATTTAGCAGACATTTCTGCTAAATGTTAGTATCTCTGGCTTTAGATTCCGTTGAAATCTCAGGTGGCTACAGTCAAACATATATATCGGCGCAAATACAATAATTTGTCTATTAAAATAATTGAAATGATTTAAGTTTAATAATTTGATTGTTTTACAAACTATTAATTGATTTTTAAGATGTAAAATTAACGTTTAACATGTTTCAACGTAAAGCATTGTAATTTAAGTAGCTTAATATTTAACTAAAAAATGTGGGTACATGTGTGACAATCCCTCTATATAAGGCCGCACTGTGAGCGCAAGATTCAGATTCAGATTAATTCTTGTTCGAGCCGCTGGACAGTGCGGACGTCTCTGTAAAGTCGTTACGATGTCAGTTTAATAAACGAGTCTCCGGTAATATTAACAAGTGCTTTTATTTGAAAATCAAACATGAGTGCTCACCAAGACAACATTCGTGACGTCGGCTGAGCTGACGTCACACTTTTTAAAAACACATACGACGCTGTCTCTCCGTCATCAGAAGTGGGATTCACTCACTCGAGTTGAAGTAAAACAGAATGTGACGTCCTGGATAGAAGCCGTACGGATCAAGTGGCCGTCAACGCTGAAATATTGAGATGATGAACCCTGGTGAGTCGTATTCATGTTATTTTGATTCAGGGGTCAAATACTCCCTTAAATGAAATATTATTTTGCATCAAAGTTTACGCGCAAGCGTGTACATAAAATTGTAATTTTCTGATTACTTTAAATTGATTTGAAGTGTGTAAACCAAAGTAACCTGCAAATTTCATTTGAGGTTATAATTAATAATCTGTTATCATAGATCTTGTCTAATTCCCGTAAAATTTTCGAATATCGCATAATATTCTTTCTTGAAATTCAATGCCAACAGTAGTAGTGCAAGTATTAGTTTTGTATAGCCTTGTTTAGTGCGCCGAAACACATAAGTGTATCGTGCGCCGAAATACATAACGTAGCCCACTCAATGTAGTTGTTTCACGAGCAAGGTATTCTCGTTTTCCACCTAAACAAATGGAGACCGGATAACCGTATCGGCGGTGTGATCTATTCCACGAGCCAGTATAGCCGAATAACAAAAGTAAGGTTGCGGGTTCGAACCCCACCCAATATACTTGCCGTGAACCCACTCTAAGCTAACGGGAAAGCTAGTAGTGTGGATTCTATTTACATTGCATTGCTAGTTCTCTTTATAAAAAGAAAAAGAAAAAAAGAAAAAGAAACAAAAAAAAAAACTTCGAGAACCTCCGAGAAATCTACAACAACCTCCGAGAAATCTACGAGAACCCCCGAGATATCTACGAGAACCTTTTTCTCTCTTGTTTCTTATTTTTTCCAAAAAAAAAAAACAAAATACTGGCAATGTGGGTGGAATTCGCAATGCTGGCAATCCTGTTAACCCCTCTAACTAAGCTAAATATGTGTAATGGACGCCGAGCTAGATACAATTAGAATAAGTTTAATATAAGTAAGATAGGTAAAATCAGGATAGGTTAGGTCAATATGTAGGAAATAGGAATTAACACGTAGGTAAATGAAACACATGTTAAAATCGTTATAATTCATTATACATATTGTAAGAGAAACTTCGAGAAGTTTCGATGTACCAAGGCCGACAGGTCGGAACCTGTCGGAAAAGAGAAAGTTTTTAGCGTAAACAACTCCAAGGTCACGACAAGCGATTCTCGTTTGCTATTAGTAGATTTCCAAAAACATATCGTGACCCCCACACGAGTTCGACCCTCGTGCCAAGGGATATAAGACGGCAGGATTTGTCGAATAATCGTTTCCCCGTCCGATTACCATGTACGGCAAGCCGATCCCCTGGGAAAAGCAAGCCAAATACTTAGGCGTGGTCCTCGATAAACACCTTTCCTTCGCTGAGCACATAAAGCAGGCACGTTCGCGCGCCGCTTTCGCTCTAGGTAGGCTCCACTTCATTCTTAGCTCCCGCAGCAAGTTATCAATCAGGTGCAAGCTGCGTATTTTCACCGCGGTCATCCGTCCCATCATGACCTACGCCTGCGTTGTTTTCGCACACGCAAAGCCCTACCTCCTCCACAAGATGCAGACCCTTCAAAACCGATTCCTCCGTAGAGTCACGGGAGCCCCCTTTTATGTTCGAAATGAGCTTCTTCACGTAGACCTCAAGATGCCCACCATCCAGCAGTTCATGAAACGTGTCTCCAAGCGTTTCTTTGATACTGCAATCCAACATAGGAATCCCCTTATCGTATCGGCCGCCCAATACGAACCCTCGCGTATCTCTAAGATTCGCCGACCAAGGCACACCCTTGTCACTCCCGATGACGCAATCACCCTGCTCCAAGAGAGCCGTAGGGAAACAAGTACAGTGGCACACAAAAACAAAAACCGACCGTCCTTCCGTCCTCGCCGCCGAGGCCCGCCGCGACGTCCCCGTAATAGTCCGCCCCGACCCTTGCCAGAGCCAGCCCGCGACGCTGAGCCAGTAGCTTTAAATTCCCTTATTAATAATAAAAATGATATGATCCAGCCTGTCCCTAGCTGCCCTCCCACTGCGACGCCCTAAGCCGAGGTCCGTACCCCACAGGGGGTGCCCTTAGCGTGTAGTCGCCTAGTTTGTAAGTTTTCTAATAAGCCCTGGCTGGAGGCTTTAATTAATTAATTAATTAAGGCAACCACAGGCAAGCCCGGTTAAGCAGCCGACAACCTCAGAGGTTGACCTGCGAGATGCCACACACAAAAAAAAAAAAAAAAAAAAAAAATCGAATAATCGTAGTATCCAACCAACCGGACAAGAAGAAACACCTGAAGTGAAATAAGTCTGAAGAATATCAAGTATAGTAGTGAAAGTAAACAGTGAAATAAGTAGTTCAAAGTAGTGCAAGTAAACAGTGAAATAAATAGTTTAAAGTGTATAAGTATTAGGAATTAAGACTCTATAAAGAACTTTAAATTAGTATAGACAGTATAAATAGACATAAGTGAAAATTGTGAAGATATAAAATAAACCAGTGTTTGAAGATTGAGTTTTATTTCAAGAGCTATCGACGTATGTCGAATTGAATACACAAATACAGTCCACACCCATACAGTTTTGGTCCTTCGAGCCGGATACAGTTTTGGTCCTTCAGAAGCCGGATCCAGTTAGTTGTTCGAGAGCCAGACACGAAGAAAGAAAAGTCTGAAAACCTGTGAAAACTAAGTGCTAACCCGTGTGCTAACCGGTAACGATTGTGTAACTCAGCGCTTTTATTCTGCTAATAAGTTACTGTGCGCCGTCAACTGAACGAGATGGTTGTCACACGTAGTCAGAGTGATTTAGCAGAGATGGAAGAACAAAGGCGTGTCCTAGAACGGAGGGACGAAGAGTTACGTACGTGAGTGCGCCGCCGGGAAGCTGAACGCATAGAACAAGAACGACTGCGACGTATATCACTTGATCTGCCAGCGTCACCTCGGGTGGAAAGTATGGTTGGACCTACTACCATTGCGGATCTCGCCACTGCTGGGCCTTCATCAGAGCGGCAACAAGTCAGATCACCGCCGCGATCAATAAGGTCGACTACCAGCGTGACGACAAGATTAAGGTTGGCTGAATTGGAAGCAGCTGAAAAACTAGCAAGCATTCGACGGAAAGAGCTGGAGCTTGAAGCGGACCTAGTGAAGAAAAGGCTGGCTGCTGAGGTGTCTGTGATACAAGACGACCAAGAAAGCATCCATGAAGATCCACTTCAAGACGAACGTCAGCATCAGAAGGTCGATCAATGGTTGCGCACCAATCCCCTCAGCTCACGGGGGGAGGGGGGCAAACATACTGAACATAAAGAAGATCCGAAGCAAATTAAATTTGATGTGCCTAGAGGAAGATCGCCAACGCCAACGAGAGCCAGAAACAGCATCGACGAACTGCGACCCTGGAGAAGATGGCCCGGCCGCGAGTTAGGCACACAGACTTGCCTACTTTTTCTGGCGCTGTCAGCGAGTGGTTGCCATTTAAAGCGGCTTATAGCGACACTACGAACATGTATAGTGTATCACCGGCAGAGAACCTTCAGCGACTACGAAGTTGTCTCAAGGGCGAAGCACGTGACGCCGTAGCAGCCTTACTACACGCGGCTACAGATCCTGACGTCATAGTGAAAACGTTAGAACAGTGTTTCGGGCGTCCTGAAGTAATAGACAAAGCGCTTGAAGACTTAAAAAAGATGCCAAAACCGGGTACCTCAGCCAGTGATTTAAATAACTTTGCGATTAAAATTCAGAACATTATCTACGTGTTGAAAACAATAGACAAACGTGGTTACTTATACAATCCCATGCTCACAAGGGAAGTGTTGGAAAAGTTGTGCCCACACCTGCATCACATCACGATGGTGTGACTTTGCCTGCGATAACGAGGGAACAGCGGAGCCAGAGATAGTGATGTTGTCTCGCTTCTTAATGCGTGAAGCAGACAGGGCGTTACGCTATACATACGCCCCGTCAACAAGCACCGCCACTGCAAGAAGAGAAACCAGGCCTGCTATAACTATGAAGAAGAAGCCCAACACAATATACAACACGGTCGAGCAAACTGAGGAAGAAGATCAGTGCCCTAATTGCAAACAGAAACATGTGCTAACTCAGTGCCCGAAATACAAGTCAATGACCGTGGACCAGCGATGGGAATTTGTGAAAGATAAGAAGATATGTTTTAAATGTGCTAATAAGAAACACAGGCGCATTACGTGTAGAGCAAAGTTATGTGGTGTAAATCAATGTCGCCGGCCTCATCACGCAACATTACACCAGGAAAGGAGAGAGTCGCCCGAGATCAAGACAGCGACTGAAAAGGCAGAAGAGCCTAAGGAAGCAGTCATGTCAGTCGCTACCAAAACAACCGCTGGCACGAGAACTGTACTATTGAAGATGTGCCCTATAATTATCACAGGCCCACGGGGGGAGGTTAGGACGCACGCTCTACTAGATGAAGGAGCGACCATCACCCTCATTGATGAAGACCTGGCTGAAAGCATTGGTGCTGAAGGGACAGTGCATCCGTTGCATATTCACGGGGTCAACATGTCTTCAAAAGAAAATGAAAGCAAGATCGTCACAGTAAAAGTCAGAGGGTTGGGCGAGGACAGCGTGACTCACAAGCTCCAGGCACGAACCATGAAGGATCTGAAGTGTTGACTTTAATGTGTGACTTTTTTAAAGTGGTGACTTTAATGTTAATTTATTAGAAAATTCTGGCTTGAGTACTAAAATTTTGAGTTTGTTCCAGTCATACAATCTTGTTAACCTGTTTATGGAGCCTACTAGAATAACCCCCACTAGTGCCACTTGCCTAGACAATATTTATACAGATGTTTTACCTACCCACAAAAAAATAATAAACTTATTAGATTCTGATCACTGTGGGCAACTAATTACTCTATCAAATGTGGGTAAGATGAAGACAAAAAAAGATATCACTGTAAACCCTAAATCAAAATATCGCATGGAAACATTTAAAACTAAACTTTTAAACAAAATGCCATATTTGTCAACTAATGGTGACCCGAACAAACATTATAATGATTTTTTTAACATGTACTGTAAACAATTTGATACCACATTTATTCCCAGGTCTTTATCAGTAAATAATAACACTTCCTTTAGCGACTGGGCCACCGTTGGTATCCATAAAAGTAGAAAACGGCTTTATGAACTGTATGAGGAGCGGACTTATATCAACACAGTAGAATTTAATTTATATGTTAAGAATTATTCAAAATTATTTAAAAAAGTGTGCTATATTGCCAAATCACGTTACTTGAGTTCAAAAATTAAAAATTGTAGTAATGTAATAAAAATGACTTGGAATATTATTAATAGTGAAACGGGCAGGTCTTGCAAACGAAATAACGATTACAGCCTTGCTATTGATGATAAAATAATTAAATTAGATTCGCAAATTGCCGTGGCTTTTGAATCGTTCTTTGCTGAGATTCCCATATTGACAACCAGATCTCTGAATGCGTCACCCATTGCTGCAGAAACTTTACTCAAAGAAAATGTGCCAGTTTGTGGCTCTGAATTTCAATTTCAATATGTAACTTATAATGATATAATAAAAACTTTTAAATCTCTGAATGTTAAAAAGACTGCAGACCTATGGGGTAATTCAGTTGATGTTACCAAGTCTATTATAAACATTGTAGCACCTACATTAGCTGTTATTTTTAATAAATGTATTGATCATGGTGAGTTT
Source organism: Tholera decimalis (assembly GCA_943138885.2). Classification (NCBI taxonomy): domain Eukaryota; kingdom Metazoa; phylum Arthropoda; class Insecta; order Lepidoptera; family Noctuidae; genus Tholera; species Tholera decimalis. The sequence continues at coordinate 12,340,680 of OW964576.2, forward strand.
CCTGATCTAATGAAATATAGTAAAATACTACCATTATTTAAATCAGGTAGCACTTCAGACCCCACAAATTATAGACCTATATCAGTGCTACCTACTTTTAGTAAAATTTTTGAAAAAATTATCTTAAATCAAATGCAGAGGTATTTTAATAAGCACAAGTTACTGCATCACAAACAATTTGGTTTTACTAGGGGTCGTTCAACAACGGATGCCGGTGTTGAACTTTTAAGTCATATTTATAGTGCATGGGAAGATAAGTGCGATGCTTTGGGCATATTTTGTGATTTGTCGAAGGCGTTCGATTGTGTTCTCCATGAAACATTGATCAGGAAACTACACTACTACGGAATCCGGGATACCTCTCTGGATCTTCTTACTTCATATTTAAGTGATAGGATTCAAAGAGTTGATGTGAACGGTAAAACATCTCCCGGATCTATAGTCAAAATGGGGGTCCCCCAGGGCTCAATTTTAGGTCCTTTTCTATTTCTTATTTATATTAATGACTTGCCATTCCTCATAAAGGATAATCATGATATAGTGTTGTTTGCTGATGATACTTCACTTATATTTAAATTCAAACGTCAGCAGATGGTTACTGACGATGTTAATAGTGCCCTCGCAACGGTAGTGAATTGGTTTAATGTCAATAATCTTATGCTTAACGAGAAAAAAACTAAGTGCATAAAGTTTACATTACCGCATGTGAAACAAGTAAACACAAGTGTGTCAATAAAGGGCGAAAGCTTAAAACCCGAAGACACCACAGTGTTCTTAGGCATTACTTTAGATGCGAAGCTTCAGTGGGGCCCCCATATAGATAAATTGTCCAAAAAACTTAGCTCTGCAGCATTTGCCGTTCGAAAAATCCGTGGCCTAACTGATTTAGAGACGGCCCGTTTAGTGTATTTTAGTTATTTTCATAGTGTAATGTCATACGGCATTTTACTATGGGGGAATGCCGCCGATATAAATACAATATTTGTGTTACAAAAAAGAGCCATTCGTGCTATTTATAAATTAAGTCCACGGCACTCCCTCAGAGATAAATTTAAAGAGATTAATATAATGACTGTGCCTTCTCAGTATATTTATGAGATTCTCTTGTATGCACATAAAAATATTAATCTCTTTAAAAAACACAGTGATATCCATAACGTAAATACTAGAAATAAACACAACTTTCTCATTCCAAAAACAAGGCTCAAGAAAATAGGTGGTTCTTTTAAATGCCAGTGCATACGTTTTTATAATAAACTACCTTGCCATTTGCAAGAACTGAGCCTCAACAAATTTAAATTAGTCATAAGACGCAAGCTTTGCCAGAAGGCTTTTTACACAGTTAAAGACTATGTTGAGGAGGAAAAAGGCTTGGGATTGAGCTGCTCCAATGATATACAGGGAGCACTAGTGTTGTTTACAATCACAATTTCTTGAATTTTTTTTTTTTATACAAATTGACATTTTTTTTTGTTTTTTAATATTTATTTTGACATGGATATTTACTTTTTAAAGTATATTTTATTTTATTTTGACATGAATATTTACTTTGTAAGTATAATATATGTATTTTTTTTGAATATTTACTTAATTATGTACTTAAATGCGAGGATTATGTGGTATTCTTTTTTTTTTAATTTCCATTTACATTTTTTTTTCTCTCTCTTTATTACGACGTTGTCTGACAGTTTGAGTATTTTAGTGACCTACTCAAATGTACCGTCTTTGGCATTGTTCGTCAGGTCGTTGAGCTCCTTAGTAGTCCAAAGTTGAGCTTACAGACTAACTGACAAAGGCTTGCACTGACGGGACGGGTCTACTCAAATCTGTTTGGTCTTTCCTCAAAAGGCCATTTCGGACTAATCTACATAATCCTCATAAACGATTGTGAATATGTGCACTATGTAGGTTTTTTTTTTATTTATTTATTCGAGTTAAACATAATAAATTGTCTGGCAGTTTGAGTGCTTTTTGCGGCCTACCTAAAGGTCCTTACCTTGGTATTGTTCGTCAAATCGTTAAGCTCCTTGTTCTAAGTTGAGCTATACGTCATTTGACAAATGCTTGCACTGTATGGACAGGCCCACTCAAATCTGTGAGCATCTTTCTTCAAAAGACCGCCTCAGACTGAAACCTACAAGGTTCCCATATAATTAATTCAGTGTAGATTGTATGGACTTTAAAAGAGACGGACCCCTGAGTTTGTTTCGTTGTTTCTTCTCAGGGTAGTCAGTTAGGAAACACCGGCCTCATCTAGTTAATATTTAAGGAAAAAATGACGTGTAAAAGAGTTATTTAATAACCAATTTGCAAAATAAAGATCATTTATCATTTAATAGACATAAGTGAAAATTGTGAAGATATAAAATAAACCAGTGTTTGAAGATTGAGTTTTATTTCAAGAGCTATCGACGTATGTCGAATTGAATAAATAAATACAGTCCACACCCATACAATATGCTTGTGTCTGAAAATATCATAAAAGGATGATATCCTCAAAATTTAATAACATTGATATTTCCAAACATACTAAGATATTTCAGTTTGTGTAACAATTAACATATAGCAACCTTACAAATATTTAACAAAAACAAATGTAGTTACCATTCTCAAATTTTAATAACTGAGTCTGTATAACAACAAAGCATCACAAGTTCCTTACAGATATTCTACTCAAAAGAAGTCTAATCTTTTGTTACAGGCAAAACCTCCGAAAACTCTACGAGATACTCCGAGAAATCTACGAGATACACCGAGAACTCTACGAGATACTCCGAGAACTCTACGAGATACTCCGAGAACTCTACGAGATACACCGAGAAATCTACGAGAACCTCCGAGAACTCGTTATGACATTCCTAAAACATTATTTCACAACATAGAAAGACATTTGTTTTTGTATAACAGCTGATGATGACCGATTATCTTAAAGGTTTTGTTTAAATTTTGTATCACAATGCTTTAGTTTGTATCCTTCATTAGTGAAATCTAATGTTGTCGTTTGTCAAGTCAATTTCAATATTTTATAAAGCTTCTCTTACATTGTGTAAATGAATGATGTTTTGAAAAGAGTAACTGGAGTTTCTTGCCGGTTCTTCTCCACAGAAAACAACCACTTGTGAACCGTGCGTAGCTTCTCATTTTTTTATTGTTATCCGAGACTCTAGTCAACGAATTGCTTACTGCTTTATATTAACTTTTAATAAGTGCCTTTGTCAAATAGAATATTTTGAGGCTGGTGCAGAGCGCGCACTGCCTCACTGTGGAAAATCGTAGAACAACTGCTGATTAAAAATGGTTTTTGTCAATGTCGCTACTGCCATGCTTTTTTTATTTAAATCAATAGTTTAAGGACCAAACTACACTATAATATCAAAAAATTATACATATTATATGAAATGATTTTTTTACAACACCACAAACTTTATAGTTTTGACGGACGTCCATGTTAAGCCCGTTCACTTCATCACTTTCAAATTGATTTTATTGTTATACGTTACAGGAAAAGGTATAATGTATTATATATTTCTGGAAACCTCGTCTTTTGAAGAATATGAAACAACTAATATGTATTTAATATTATGTTAACATTTACATTAAAATAATTGTGAATAATATATGGTGAAAAAAAAGTTTTTTTAAAGATCATCGAGACTTTTGACAGTTGCCCACGTTTACCCCTGCTTTACATTTAATGTTGATTTGTAGCCTAGCTATCCACAAACATAACCAAATAAAAAAAAAGCTGCGGAAATTTGCGGTTTTCGGAGTAATTAGTAAAAATGTGATAAAAGTCAGAAAACGGAAAACCGCTCGCTATCTATTGCGGTTTGAAATGTTGGTGTTTACATCAATAGTTTGCGATAAGTTTTATAATTTATCATTGATATTAGGGCGTTTATCTTTTTTTGCATTCATTTTGCGTGTGAAAATATTAATCAACAAGATGCACACTACCCTCATATTTCATATAGTATATAAACTGTTGTTTCATTTCATTGTAAATAACAGAACAGTGGTGAATTAACAGAAGTGTAATTGTTACGAAAACAATATAACTAACTACGTGTTTTATTGACTCTTCAAAATGTCTACTTTCAAGTGTTCTAAACGTGAAATAATACTTTCGTATATCGAAGGAGGAAAATCATTAGAGGCATTATCAACAGTTTTAAAAGAAAATTATCATGTATCTGAAGACAACTTATGTTTCATCCTCAGTGATTTTCAAAGACATATTATTCCCGCTTTTAATAAACGATGAACAGAAGCTTCACGGAAAAAGGATAGTTTTTTAATGAAAAACAGTAATTGGTTAGAATCAGAATATTCAGTAACTTTACCGAACACTGAAGACGTTACAACCGTCTCCACACCATCTACTTCTTCTGGAAAACGTGGGAGACCGTGCGTATCTTATCCAGACTTGTCAGAATCCAGTAAAAGAAGAAAAAATACAATGTTACTTAATGAATATGGATTTGAACACGTCTATAATGCATATCTTCAAGGGTTACGTTCGATAGGAGAAGGAACAGAAGCTAAACTTGTGGAAACATTAACGTTTGCTGAAACTGAAAATAAGACCTTATTCACGATTCTCATAGAAGAAGCAAGGCAGACAAAAATGTTAACGGATGAAGAGGCATTGAGCGTATTTATTGACTTGGATTTAACGAAAGCACAGTATTTGTACTTGAGAAATTTAACGAACGAACGAAAATGTTTTGTGTTTCCACCATATTACAAAGTGCAAGAAGTTAAAACTACTTGCTATCCACCATCTTCAGCTATAGAAATTACAGACACAAGTGCAAAAATATTAAGACTTCAAGATTTATTAGATCACACTGCAGCTAGAATATTGAAAATAGATTCAGTGTATAGGAATGGATTGAATAACTTACTTCTATACAGTAAATGGGGCTGTGATGACTCATCCGGTCAAAGCCAGTACAAACAGAAACTGCCTGAAGAGTCTGAACTAATTTCTGATGCAAATTTATTTATCACTTCTTTGGTGCCTATTAAGTTAATTAACGAGCTAACAGGTGATGTTGTCTGGCAAAATCCGGTACCGTCATCTGTTCGTTTTTGCCGGCCTATATTAATAGAATTTTGCAAAGAAACTCCCGAGAAAACTAAAGCTGTTGTGGATGAAATAAAAGGTCAAATAAATTCTTTGGGTCCATCATTAATTAACAAAGAAGGTGAGGGAGTGCAAGTGAAGCATGATCTCTTTCTTACAATGATAGATGGCAAAGTAGCTCAGGTATTAACAGATACGCCTTCGGATTCCACATGTACAATATGTGGAGTTACTCCACGCCAAATGAACGATTTGACTAAAGTGACTGCTAGGCTTGAAAATGAAGATTCTTATCAATACGGACTGTCTACTTTGCACGCCTGGATTCGTTGTATGGAAATGATTTTACATATTTCCTATAATCTGTCTTTCCAAACATGGTTAGCCACAAGCGAAGAAAAGAAACGACTAAAGCAAGAGAAGAAAACCCTGGTACAAAGGCGTTTCCGTGAAGAGCTAGGATTAATCGTCGACAAACCAAGACAAGTAAGTGGTAATTCTAATGACGGTAATACTGCCAGAAGATTTTTTCACAATGCAAGCTGCTCTGCTGAAATTACAGAAGTGGATATAAATTTGATTGAACGACTTCACATAATTCTGCAAGCTCTTTCATCGGGTGTAATGATAAATGCTGAAAAATTTGGCAGTTATGCTCTGGAGACTGCCAGGATCTATGTGAGCAATTATAACTGGTACTACATGCCATCTTCAGTTCACAAAATTTTGATTCATGGAGAAAGTATCATAAAGCATTTTGCAATACTTCCTATTGGTCAACTTTCGGAAGATGCACAAGAATCTCGTAATAAGGATTATAAAAAATTTCGTCTACATCATGCTAGAAAATGCTCAAGATCCGCTACAAACGAGGATGTATTTCATACTCTTCTTTATACTTCAGATCCTTACATAACCAGCATTAGAAAATCATATACCAAAAACGTGAAGGAACTTGATGAAGACACCTTAGATCTTTTGAAAGTGAACGAATTAATTTTAGATCCCGAAGTTCATCAAGTATAAATAACATAAAATTTAGTAAACATTACAATTAATTAATAATTAATCTGTGTTCGATTTTAACCACAACATTTTTTTTTTAATGTTTTTATTATGTAAATTGATTTCTATTTTGATGTACTATATGATATTTGGTTTTTGTAAACATTAAAATAATAGTATTCATTGTTAAAAAATAAATATTGGACATTTTTGATAATTTTGAATTTGTTTTATTTTTTAATGTATGGTTTCAAATCCAGTCATAAAAAATTACATTTCATTTGAAGCCATATACACTATTCTATATTTGTGCAAAATTTTAGAACATAATATTCAGAAATATCAGAAACAGACCTTTATTTTCCATAGTGCGCCTGTCAGTATGGCCGTATCGGCGCAAATACAATAATTTGTCTATTAAAATAATTGAAATGATTTAAGTTTAATAATTTGATTGTTTTACAAACTATTACTTGATTTTTAAGATGTAAAATTAACGTTTAACATGTTTCAACTTAAAGCATTGTAATTTAAGTAGCTTAATATTTAACTAAAAAATGTGGGTACATGTGTGACAATCCCTCTATATAAGGCCGCACTGTGAGCGCTAGATTCAGATTCAGATTAATTCTTGTTCGAGCCGCTGGACAGTGCGGACCTCTCTGTAAAGTCGTTACGTTGTCAGTTGAATAAACGAGTCTCCAATAATATTAACAAGTGCTTTAATTTGAAAATCAGACATGAGTGATCACCAAGACAACATTCGTGACGTCGGCTGAGCTGACGTCACACTTTTTAAAAACACATACGACGCTGTCTCTCCGTCATATATAATTAGAACGTCAGGATTGAGGAGCCAAAGAAAATGCGTTCATATACAAAATTTACTCTGTTTTACTATTTTATTCCTATACTGCAAAAACAAACACAACACCTGCTAAATGATCATTATGTCGAATATATTAATTGATCGATCACATCCAATAGAAATTCACCTCTTGAGTTTAGATTGAGGAGCCATATTAAAAGTATTGTAATTTCTTTCATTTTAGCGCTACAGAAGCTAAATTTTTAGACGGTAATATGCAAAATTACTACTAAATGATAGATACAGAATTTTCATAAATATTCATCTATTACTTAACGAGTTCCAGGTGGCTCCTCAATACAGATGTTTAGATTGAGGAGCCACTTTTGCATTAAAATAACTAATGATATATTTTGCTGCTAAATCTAGAATTCGTGCTACAAAATAAGCTACATTGCTGCTAAATAATGATGAGATCAGGTTTTAAAAATCTGATGTGGCTCCTCAATCCTTACGGACATAAATATCCGGGGTTTTTGAAGTCTTGTCTGGGGCCAGTAATTTAGGTGATGGCAGCCCTAACTATGACCACCCAACAGTACCGAGCAACGCCCGCTTATGCGCATTCCCGATGACATAAACAGCTTTTTCGCAATAATATTAGACACTGGTACTTCACCCGCGTTGATTTTGAAACAATTTTGCAACTCATAAATAATGCACCTTACCCCCTATATATACACCTACAAACAAGCATACAAACTTAAACCTTTACCTCTATGTATTAGTATAAACTACTCATTCACCAACGTCATCTATCGGTTTGAAGAGCCACATATCAGAGTCAGACTTGTAGCGCCATCTATCCTACTATATTTGGACTACTCCTTAGCGGAAGTCTCGCAATAATTATGGCTACAGCCAATGTTTTTCCTAACGATATTCACGCTGGCTTCCAGTTATACCTGATATGTTAAATTGTATACGTAGCTGCTATGTTACATTCAATTTCTTAAATAAATGTTTGGAAGTGCACTCAAAAGTAGTTCCCGCTTATGTGGATAGATGGCGCTACATGTATGTATCTGGTACTTGTTATGAAAATCAATATAATAAGGGATGAATCGTTTAAGTATAAATAATTCATAGGTATCTGTAGCCTGTACATATAAATAAAATTGAAGTGTCAATTGTGATTTTTAAAAAACTGTGTTTTCTCAAGTACCGCAGTGCGTACATACACAAAAAATTTAACAAAAATGTGTTTCTGTTTGTCCGGGCTAATTCTCTGGAACGGCTGAACCAAATGGGACTTTCACTGGAATATAGAAGGGGTAATAGGGCAAACTATAGTCAAAATTTTAACCTGGAATTCCCATGGGATCGGGATAGACGCAGGAAAAAACGGGTTAAAAACATATCACTCCATTTGGTGTTCGCTGCAGTCGGGTAAAAAGAGCTATGAACATAAAAGTACCTAAAGGGATAGAGACGGAGAGGGAGGCTGAAGAAATAATGGGTTTGGAGATAAGGAGACGGAAAATGGAAGATAAAAATAAAAAAAAAAAACTTAATTTCTGAAGGCACTGTCTTTGTTTTGATATGTCCGCTGTTTGATACCAATTTCTGAAATTACTTTTTTTGTGTAGTTTAATAACGAAGAATGCCTTCAAAGTTATTAAACTACACAAAAAAGTTGTTATATGAATGTTGATGGATGGAGAAATAGAGGAAGACCGAAGAAAAGAAAGATGTTTGTGTGAGGAATAGGTAATATGGAAGAAAAGGATTACCTGAGTAAATGATGCTGTGACGTCTAATAGGAATAAGGGAGAATTGAAGAAGAAAACGTCTTGCTGTAATCATGTAATGTAATGAGTTAGGTAGGTACTTAGTTTAATACCTAATGTGTATGATGTTGTATAAATATTCGCGTGCACAGAACAGATAAAAGAGGTTTCGCGTGCCATCACAGTACATACTTACATTTTTTATCAGTTATTTTAAATGTTACAAAAACCCACAACAACACTTGTATTCCTCTAAAACAAGTAGTCTCTGGGAATAAACACCGAAAGAAACTGATATTTGAACTGAGATGAGGCCGGTGTTTCCTAACTCACTACAGTTTGGAAACGGCGGCCCCATCCAGCTAAACAACGCATAAAAACATGACGTAAAAGTGTTGTTTATTACCAACTTACAAAATAAATAGGTGTTTAATTTCTTTCAACGTCATGTGGGTACTAAGATGTTAATTTTAATTTATAACACAATTAAATAATTACAACTAGGTATATCGTCACTGAATCCCGCTCCAGAAATACAAGCGGGAATGTTCCTACCAACTTACTACATGTTTTTGCGATAAAACTTCCATAGTTTAAACTTACCTACTAACAAAATATTATGTTCTTTATCTAATAGGAAATAATCTAGATGCTATTCTACCCCGAACCATATAAGCTTAGTCACGTTTCACCTTCAAGAAAACCTTGAAGATTGGAAGCATTCATTCATAACAAAACAAACAGTTTATCTAAATCCATACTAATATTTTAAATATCGACAGTTAAAAGGAAATAGGGTATAAGCGACAAAAAAAGAAATGTTGAGGAGAGCCGTTCAAAGTTTAGAATTAAAAAAAAACTGATGTATTTTTTTATTAAAACATCGTGAAAACTAAAACAGTTTTTTTTTTTAAGTTTTAGTTTTTAATTAAGTCGGCTTTCAAAACAATACCAGTCCAAAATGTCGCTTATACCCTATTTCCTTTTAACCGTCGATATATATAAAAGAAAATCGGAATTCCCACGGGATCTGGATTTACGCGGGAAAAATCTCCCACGCAAACGAAGCCGCGGGTAAAAGCTAGTATTTTAAATGTGAAAGTGTGTTTGTTAGTTTGTCATTCTTTTACGGCAAAACGGAGCATCGGAGCCATTGAGAAGCACGGGGAAGCATTTGCTGTTTCCTTTTTAGGGTTTCGTAGCCGAATGGCAAAAAAACGGAACCCTTATAGTTTCGACATGTCTGTCCGTCTGTCTGTCTGTCCGTCCGTCCGTATGTTACAGCCATTTTATTCCAAAACTATTAGGACTATACATGTAAAACTTGGTAGGTAGATGTATTCTGTGAACCGCTTTCCGATTTTAAGAGAAAATTAAATATTTACATGAAAATTATACATGGAACTGAAACTGAAAATATTTTCTTTCATGAAACCTATACGTGTGTGGTATCTATAGACAGGTCTTTAAAAATGACATTAAGGTTTCTAAAATGACTTTTTCATAAAGTTAATCGTTTAAAAGATATACGCTTCCAAAGTGGTAAAATGTGTGTCCCCCCTCTAACTTCTATAATAATGAAGTGAAAAATCTAAAAAAACCAAATGTTGTAGATCTTAATGTAAACTTTCAATCAAAATTAGTTTGAACGAGATCGAGTCAGCAGTTTTTGAGATGCAGTATATTTTCTAAAACCGCAAATATAACTTTGTAATTCATACAAATACTATGAAAAACAAAGTTATTTGGCGTAGTTGTAAAAATTGTAAATAAGCTAGTTTTAAGAAATTTGTAAGGTTTTTTTGTTTTCTTTTTTTATTTTTTCAAATAAATTTATTAATTATATTATATTTATTATAGTTACTACGGAACCCTTCATGGGCGAGTCCGACTCGCACTTGGCCAATTTTTTTTGTGAGTGGCATCTCGCAGGTTTACCTCTGAGGTGGTCGGCAAGGGCGTATCCAGGCTCGGTCCAGGACCTAGGTGGACCGACCACTAATTATTTTTTTTAAACATTGTTACTAGATAATACTCCAGTTTGTCGTTGTAATCGAATATCGGCAGTGAATGGCCAAGTGGCAGCGGAGTCAGGAAATACAAATTATAACTTCTTGTGACTTAACCACGATTATGTGACCCCCCCTGGCACCAAAGCTGGATCCGCTCTTGGTTGTCGGCTGCTTTACCGGGCTTGCCTGTGGTTGCCTTAATTAATAAATTAATTAAAGCCTCCAGCCAAGGCTTATTAAAAAACTTACAAACTAGGCGACTACACGCTAAGGGCACCCCCTGTGGGGTACGGACTTCGGCTTAGGGCGTCGCAGGGGGAGGGCAGCTAGGGACAGGCTGGATCATATCATTATTATTATTAATAAGGGAATTTAAAGCTACTGTTTCAGCGTCGCGGGCTGGCTCTGGCAAGGGTCGGGGCGGACTATTACGGGGACGTCGCGGCGGGCCTCGGTGGCGAGGACGGAAGGACGGTCGGTTTTTGTGTTTTCTGTTTCCCTTGACATCTCCAAGGCTTTTGACAGGGTCTGGCACGATAGCCGTATTACTAAGCTTCCTTCTATCGGTTTACCCACTCAACTTTGCGTTTAGATCTAAGACTTCCTGAGAGATCGGTCCATTAGAGCGGTCATTGATGGCTGCTCGTCTGGCCAATTGGCAATTAATGCCGGGGCCATCGTGCGTGCTGGTGGGTCACAAATCCAGTCTCTCCGTGTGCACATGGTTGGACGCTTGAACTTGTTCTTGAAGGCTGTCTCCGAATGGGGCGATGCCAACTTTGAAAAAAGACACGCCTGGGTCTGGTTAACAAGTTTAATGCAACTAAGACCCGATAAAAGACAGGGCTGAAGCGGGGAGAAAAGACACGCCCCAGGCGTGTCTTTTCTCCGCAAAAAGGAGCCGATTTGAACCAGCTCCTACTTTCCGTGGTGTAACCGTGACGATAACCGATCGTATTGAGCTTCGTGGGGTTATACTAACTTTCACCCTCAATTTTGGTCCGTTTATCGAGGCTGAGGCTCAACTAGCATCATAAAAGTTGGGAATCCTAGCAAAGGTGAGACGGTACTTCACACCGGAACAGCTGCTCAATCTGTATCAAGCCCAAGTTCGGTCGTGCATGGAGTGTGTGAATGATCTGCCAAATACCAACCGGACCCGCTTAAGTCTATCGACAAACGGGCCAAGAGACTCATTGGCAACGATGCTCTGGTCGAGTCAAAGCTTCAGAGCCTTGAAGATTGACGACGAGTAACTAGTCTATCGGTTACATTTCGGGGAGTGTCCGATGGAATTACACAATCTAATTCCGCCAAGCCCGTTCCATCATTGGACTACAAGGCAAACGGCGATGCGCCATCGTTACATGGTGGACATCCCACCCATACGCACTAAACTTTTTGGGAATACTTTTATTGTATATTATATATATTATATTGACGCGGGGTCTTTAAGTCAAGAGTGAATAGGTTACTTTTAGGCAAGCGTGCTCCATCTTCGAACGCGTTTGACCACCATTTCACCTGATTATGTCATCAGGTGAAATGGTGGTCAAACGCGAACCTGTTATAAATTTTAAATAAAAAAAATCGTATCAATAGATTTTTGGTGTGGGTAGAGATAGTTGAAGGGCTAGATAGTAACTTAGTTTTTGTTATTTTTAACAAAAAAATGTTTTTACGAGAGATATACGACATAAATTTACAAGTATATTTCCGTAAATATAAACCGTATAAGATGAGACCGATATTTCCTAGCTGACTAACCTGAGAAGAAACACTGAAACCACTTCAGTGAGTAATGGTCTTTAGAAGCCCTACCCAACCAACGCGTTGCACAACCTTTCGGCGTTGCTCTTTCGAGGAAAAAAACACACAGATTTGATTATACCTTAGATTAGACGCGTCCAGACAGTGCAAGCGTTTGTCACTTATCGCGAAGCTCAACTAAGAACTTTGCCACCAAACCATAACAAATCAAGGACATTTGTGTAGGTCGCCTAAAGTAGGTAGTCACTCAAGCTTCTAGGCAAAGCTGTGATCTACTCATAATATTTTTATATTCCCACATAACCCTAACTTACACCGTATTAAATACAGGTAGGTACTTACCAAATATTTCAACACAAAATACAAAGAATTTACTGTAAAAAAACTCACCACACGAAAACGAAAACCTTCCACTCACGTGTTTATACAATTGGTTGCTATGGTAACTGTCATCGGAATACCAAGGCAAGACTTGACATTTGCAAACCAAGCTTACTGCTTACACACAATGGTAGTTAGTGGGACTGCCTGAGACACAGAGAACCTTCATACTAATATTAAAAAGAGGTAAAACTTGTTTGTAAATTTGTATGTAGGGGGGTATCTTCGGAACTAATGAGCCGATTCTAAAAATTATTTATTTGGTAGTAAGCATTATTGGGAGTGGCTTGGGAGGCTATAAATTATTTCAAAATCCACGCGAACGACATCGCGGGCGAAATGCTAGTGAAAAATAATACCACGACTTTAAAAAAAATATTTTCAATACACTTCCCTGAAAACTGGCTCTTATCGCACTACGATTAGGTACAACATGCAATGTATTTCACACTCGTGGATTTTTTTAATTTTTCACACACGAGGGTTTACCATTCCAGATTTTGTCACAGACAACATTAAACAACTATTCGAATATACGGATATATTCGGCGGTGATTGTTTTTATTTTGACAGCAAATGTTTTTAAGGCCATATATTTAATGAAAATTTAAATTATGGTTATGAACAGAATATCAGAAATAAAAATTATTATTTATAAAATAAGTTTGCTTTATCAACAAATTAAAATTTATTTGTGTTCTAAATAAAAAAAATATATTTTATTTTCATATCAGACTGTTTTGCGGCTTCATAGCTTTGCTTCTCCTTTAACCAGCGAAGGTAAAGCGCGGGGAAAATTAAATATATTAATGACAAAAATACTTTTCATTCTATTATTTTATTTTTTCGAAAGTGTATTAAAAATGTTGTTTGATACATGGTACGTTAAGTACTCGAAGGACCGTGGCGAGGTTTAGCTTGTGGTGTGTGGGTGAAATACTGACCATACACAGTAATGAGTTGACCAGGGTATGAAGAAAGGTTGTGAGGGACTTACTTGGATATTTCTTGATGTAGCACGTGGGATGAATCACTTTCTTCGTCTGATGTTTAAGCACTTCACTTTAGTCTTTATTTGTCACACTTGTGTATGGCCAACACGGATATTTTGATAGTTTTAGATATATAGATATATAGCGGTATTTAGTTAATCTCAGCTAGACGCGGGGTGATAACTTGCTTAGCAGGCAAGGCGCGGGGTGATAACTTCACGATGGTTTCTTCTGGAAGAACTCCGAGACACAATATTGTGGAGGTAATTATACCTTTTTCTTGCCACAGCATCTGTACGGTGATTGGCCGGCGTTGAATCCGCCAATGAGCGGCGCGTGCGGCGAATATCTCCTCTCCCATTCGTGGGAAGTGTATAGGAAGGAAGAAATGACTGGTCAACTCAAAAACCGCGGTAAAAATATGAATCTGTATTCTAATATGCGATACGTTCGGATATCTGTTAGTAGAAAGTTACAAAACTAAATAAAACTTGCGCAAGCAATACACGTGGACATTTGATACTGCAGTACTCGGCTCCATAACCCCCTCGCCTTGCGGCTCGGGTGTAACTCCGCCTCGGCCGCAATAACAAACTTTCTCCACTTGTATTCATCGACTGAGGATCCTCGAAGGTGAAACAAGTGTCGAGTATAGGAATGAGTTGCATGTTACAATAGAGGAGTTGGTGGCAAAATAATAACAGCCTAACGGGTCAATATTCAAGGTTAAGCAACACTTGCAGAGGGCTGTCCATGGACCATCGTATCATATCGAAATTGCTCTGTACCTCGGAAAGCACGTTAATTTGTTGGAACCGTTTGCGGAGACACAGGTTTTTACCTAGTTCGACTACAGATGCTCCTCTATGTTGTATTGTTTAAATGATTGTGTTTTGTTGGTGTTAATAAAAATATTGTTAATATTACACCCATACCAAAGCTTCACAAAGTACAACAACAATTAAATAAAAATATATGTGGGTAGGTATACTCACCAAACAGTTCCAGTTCCTCAAATCATTATTTTATTGTTCAGTAGTATCTGCTCGAGGTCCGTAGGTCGCTACTGGGATCCAGCAGAATACCAGCGCCCAGTAATATATTTTTCAATACACTTCCTTGAAAACTCGCACTACGATTAGGTTCAACATGCAATGTATTTCACACTCGTGGATTTTTTTCATTTTTCACACACGAGGGTTTTTTCATTCCAGATTTTGCCACAGATAACATTAAACAACTATTCAATTCCCTATATTCGGCGGGGATTTTTTTTTTTCACAGTACAGAGGCGCATGTTTTTAAGGCCTTATATTTAATGAAAATTAAAATTGTTTTTATGAACGGAATATCAGAAAAATATATTATTATTTATACAATAATTTTGCTTTTATCAACAAATTAACATTTATTGTGTTCTAAATTAAAAAAAAAAGAAATATTTTATTTTAATATCAGGCTGTTTTGCGGCTTCACCTTTGCTCCCCTTACCCGCGAAGGTAAAGCGCGGGGAAAAGTAAATTAAATCTTATTAATTTGTGTTTTTTGCATGAGTATGTCGAATTTAAGTTTTGATGAGAACAATTTAGATGTTACGCCGCTAGATATTGTGATTGAGGCTCAAAATGCTTGCGATAGCCTGTTGCCATCTAAATCGAAGCTAAAATATATGGCAACTTTGCATAATTTTCTTCAATGGAAATCAAATAAAAATGCGTCGTCATTTTCGGAGCAAGTATTTTTCTTCAAAAGTGTATTGAAAAACGTCGTTTGATACACGTGGACATTTGTTACTGCAGTACTCGGCTCCATAACCCCCTAACCTTGCGGCTCGGGCGTAACTCCGCCTCGCACGCAATAACAAACTTTCTCCTCTTGTATCAAAATGTACTATTTTCTGGCACATGCTGAGCTGGACTCCCATTTGGTGCAATTTGGAGACACACACTAATACACCACGAAATAACGGTGTGGTGTGACACCGTTATTTCGTGGTGTATTAGTGTGTGTAGTAGTGATTCTCAGTATTTATATGTATCATCTATGGTAGTGATAGTAGTGTAATAATGTGGTTCAGAGTTTCACACTTAACCAGACGCACGTCTGGGTACCACCCACAGTTGGTTGATATACCGTCTTGTCGCACCAAGCGCTTCTCCTCCACATTTATTGTGCGCACAGCCAAGTTGTAGAATTCTCTGCCGGCTTTTGTGTTCCTTGCCAATTATGACCTTTCAGTCTTTAAAGCACGAGTAAATAGGCATCTTCTGGGCTCGCTCGTCCCATCTTAGACCTCATCTATCGCTTACCATCAGGCGAGATCGAGGTCAAGAGTGGGCCCATCAGTAATAAAAATAAAATAACAAAAAACAACAGACTGCATAAATTTTTTTCACGACACGACAGTTTTTAAATGTCGTCTTCGAACTTCTGGCTTTTTTTATAGGTCGTACGTTTTTTCTGTTCTTTTTTTAAATGTTGTCTTAAATTACGTTTGAAAATATTATTATATTTCTTGCAGTCGAGTAATAATTAATTATTACTTTTTTTTTATTGATGATAGGTTTGTGTTTCACAACATCTCACCTGATGGTATTCAAAGACGAAGCACGCTTGTCTAGATGTGATCTATTCACTCTAGACTTCCAGACCCCCAGGTTACGGCTATTAGAAAACATAGATTTCGGCAGGGAGTTCCAATTCTTTGCTGTACCTACGCACAATGAAAGTTTTCCCAAAACGTTTTGTGCGTATGGGTGGGATGAGGTCGGAAATGGTGTTAGGAACCGGTATTTTAATACGAATAGGATAAAATACCTGCAATAAGTCTAAAAAAATTAAAATTACTACACACAACGAGGTCAGGCGTCCGGATCACATTATTTTATCTATGGTCCGGATAAAGCCGGACATAGTTAGGCTTTTTGAATGCGTGTCCGGCCAAAATAAACGGTTTTTCGCTTTTGTTAGGCTTAGCCAATAAAAAGCTTGCGTTAATTTACAACATTTTTGTCGTATTAATACCTCAGACCAAATAAAAAGTTTATTTGGTCTGAGGTCTGAGGTCTACACAAAATCCGGTATCCGGCCTTTTGACCTAAATGCCCGGCCAAACTGGCTGGGCTGTCCGGCTATTAGGTTTGACGACCTGGCAACCCTAGTTATACCTACTAACCCCGCTCGCTGATGAAGACGACGATTTTATTAAACAAAACTTTTGACGTACATACCTATTACTTCCTACTTCTTTTCGATATTATTGAACAAAACGGATGAAGTAAGTAGGTATGTTTAAGCTATTCCTCTATCTTTTCTTTTCCAATATAGGTAGTAGACCAAACGTACCAGAAAATTATTTTTCGTAGGCATTTTAAATTCTAAATATTTTGTAATAATAACAACCGTTGACCTTAAAACTATAGTTGCATAAAGCCTACATAGGTACCTATTACTAGAAGTCGTCGGCCGCTGTGTTATCAACAATATTTCTAATCAACATAAAATGAAATTCATTCCAAACGAAAATATTCAATATGCTAATAAAATTTCCATGGTTGATTCACGTGAGGAAAATAATCTTATTATCGTTTGGATTTAATTAGTTTTAGATCTGATTTTGTACGCTGCTTGTGCTGCCATCTATCCATTCATTGCCGAACTACGTCACTAAAGTCGATGTCATCACGTGGTAAGAACCTGCTCGACAAAAAAAAAACAAACCTGTTTGGCTGTTTAGTACAGTGACGTTTCTCATGTTTTTGTGTCGTGTGTGATTCGGGAACGAGTATGTGCTTTTAGCGTCAAAATGATTGTTGAATAATAGATATCATTCAACAATCACTTCTATTCGACAAAAACAAAGTTTTAGTTGTGTTTCGAGAAGTTTTCGATCGTAATTTGAAAAGGGGAACGCCAGTGATTGTCATTTCGACCGCAAACCTCGGGTGAATGAAACCAATGTGATAGTGTCTAGTGATTTAATCATAAATACGGAAAAAATGCGCAAACAGTGACATTTGTTAGCAATAACCAGTAATGATGTGCGAACATACTTTCGTTAAATTGGTTTTATGTGCAAAATAGTGTCAAAGAAATGGGTGACAGATTGAAACATCCATATAGAGTGAAAAGAACATATTTTGTAGTTAGTGCTTTATTAGAAAAATGGATGTGATAACTGGATTATCCCCTCTTAGTGAGTATGACTTTCTATAGTAAAAGGGTCGCTTGTATATTTATTGGTATTCAATGCACGCTCATAAGGTCTATGACCATACATTGGAATTCGTACAATTTGCATATCGTGTTGGACTGGCAGACTTTATTTTGGAATGTTTTATTTCCTTTCTACAAGACGTGTGATAGGTTTTTCCGTATAAAAGCTTTCATCCCACTCTTACAGTTTGACTTCATAGATTTTTCTTACATATGCGACATCCTTTTTATTTCCTTATTATCTTTTTTTATCTATACGAGCGACGATTGTTTTTTTTTTTCTTTAAAATTGTTTCATTTCCGACTTATTATTTTGACGTGCATTGTTTTTCGAGGTGAGTATAAGCATAGTTGTCTTCAAATAACTTGGCAAGAGTCGTTCAATGCGCTGAAGTCGATTTTTAGGTGTCAGCGGGACGTGGGGCGACGTAGCGCCGCGCCGCACGGTGGGCTGAAAATCGGCTTTCATAGACTTAGGCATTTTATTTTGCAAGTGCGAGTTTTTTTGCCGGATATCACTTCTATTAGTTATAACAATATACAAAAATGATACCAGAATTGATTCTGCACAGAAACGAAGGAATTATAATTTTTTTACGAAAATTTTGTATGGAGCTAGTATGAAAAATCGAAATATCTCTAAAACGGCAGCGATAACCGTAATATCCTTATAGGGGGTTATAGTACTAATTATTTATGATTTTTTGACATACGTTACATAATGGTTGTAGATGCCTTTTTTTTTTAAAAATCGTCAAAATATTTTTATTTATTTTTACATATTTAAACGTTCCTTTTAGTGTTTAAGTTGAAGAATTCAGAGCTTTAACAACTCTTATCATAAAATAGCATCACCCCTATAGACCTGAAGGACTAGACAGAGGTGTGTAGTGTCTTGTTGATCTTGTAAGATTTCCAACAATACCAAATAGTTGAATATCAGTGTCAAAGTGCCCATGCTGTCGCTTCTTTTTGAAAGATAGGGGAATGAAATTGTTAATTGATCATACCCTAAAAGTATGATTACAACATAACCGGACACATAATAATAATAATATCCTTATAGGGGATTATAGTACTAACATTATTTATTTTAACATATGAAACTGTTCAAAACGATCCATGAACTGTGTCAAAGTTAAGAACATCGTTAGGAAGCATGCTTTTTCCCCAAATATTAAGAATATGTGAAAAAAAAAGACTGTATATAAACTTTTTATTGATAGGTAATTTAAATAAAACAGAAGTAACAAAAATAATATCTAATAAATTCAATTATACAAAATACATATTTGAAACTATAATTTATGAAATTATTAACTAAACATATTGGTACAATAAACTAACATAAATAACAAAAGAACATAAAGAAAAATAATTAAATTTTACAAATTTTCTTTACAACTTTCGTTGTCGGACTCCAATTCCGAGTCAGAATCCAGATCGGATATACCTACTGTATTAGGTCGAGAGTTTCAGCAAAAAAGGTTGTCTTCCTTTTGGCATCTAACTTCGGCCTTTGTGCACTTAGAAAAGGATCCGAAGAAACAACAAGCATATTTAGGATATCTTGATTAGAATCTTGCCTGCTTCTTTTCCGCGAATGATGTTCCCGGAACCTCCTAAAATCTTTGTTTCGAGACTCTGAGGCTTCTTCCGAGAGAGTCCCAATCGGGACAATATCATTTTTTTCGATTATGTCAGCTCCGTGTATTAATAGTTTATGTACGGTTGATGACATGTAGTACCAGTCGTATAATTCCACGTACTTTTCTGCTGTTTTGCGAGCAAAATCTTTAAATTTGATGACATCGATCTTCTCACCAGATGTTATTGCTTGCAAAATAACAGCAAATCTTTTTATCAGGTTTTGATCCAACCCAGTAATAGCTGCAGTTTTATTGGGAAACTCGAAAAACTTCCTTGCGGTATTCCCGTCATTGGTAGTTCCCGAGCCTTGTTTTACTATATCAATTAACAGATTGAGCTCCTCTTTAAATTTATTTTGAATGTTTTTTTTTCTGTTTTGTAACATATCTTTATGCTCATTACTTCTTGCTGCCCACTGTTTGAAGTCAAGTCTGTACGCAATGTGTAACAGACATTCCATGCAATTTATACGGGCATGTAGGGATGATAGGCCAAATTCATATATGTCAGAACACACAGTTTTTGATGTTACAGCATCTAAGTGGTTCATTTCTGTTGGTTTTGCTAAGCACAGGTAGCATGATGCATTTGATCTAGCTTCAGAAAGGTACGTGCAGACTTTTGCGTCGATCATTGTCATCATTAGTTTATGAGTCACCCTGTTACTATTAATGCACTCTGTGGGGTTAAGGGCCTCAATTTCCTCATCCATTTTTCTTTTGTTATCAATGACAACTGCATGGCTTTCTTTTACAAAAGTGAACTGAACCGGACGACAATAAAAAGTTGAGCATGGTTTCGGGTTTGTCCATATAGTATTATCTCCATCTGTCAGTTTCAGTGGCACCAAGGAGGTCATGAAAATGCTTGAATCATCATGCTCGCCGTCCATTTTCTGCTTGTATCGGCTTTGATTGGAAGCACCATCAAATCCCCACTTCGATATCAGCTTTAACTGCTTATTTTCCACATTATCAGAAAGACTTTGAAGAATCCGCTTCACCGTGATGTCAAGTAAAGCTTGAAGTGTAATTCTAGCTGATGAATCCGTAACTGATACTGATTGATTAGGAGGGTAGCATGCAAGCTTAGTTTGTTGCAGTTTATAGTAGGATGGGTAAATATCCTTAGCACCTTCCCGAATGGCAGTCTCTCGCAACGTAATATATTGCCACTTTGAAAGCTTAAGTGAAAGAAGCAATCCAAGTGCTTTCTCTGGTGTAAATATTACTGTTTTCTTAATGCTTTCCTTGATTTTAACGGCAGCTTCTGGATTTTTGATCATATAATTGATTACAGATGCGATATCTTCATAACCTTCTTTTAAACGTGCTGCAGCTGCATATGCCAATTCACAGGAATCCTCGCCTATGTGCTCACTAGATCTTCTCTTTTTCTGTTTGCTTCCCAGATCTTTGAATAGTTTTCGGGACTTTTTTGTCATTGTTCCAACAGTCGATGATGTCGAAGGTTCTGGAGAGACTGAGCGTGCTCTTGGTATCTCATCAACAGTTGGTTCTTGATTTATTAAAGTTTGCACGCAACTCGGCCAATCAATATTTGCTTGCAACTAGGGCTTTCAATACCGGTATTCCGGGATCCCGTAATACCGTGATCACGGATTTTATTTTGGCCTTTTACAATACCGGTATTGACGCCCCAATACCGTGATTACGGTATTACAAATATTAGATCTGAAAATGTATGTGATCTTATTCTCATACTAGTTTTCACCAGCGCAAGCGTCTCGCTGTAGTCTTAAACCGAAATCGAGCTGTACTTATGTCGTTTTTGTTATTGTCAATCAGTTTCGGGATAACGTACTATAGTACGGTACTTCTGATTCCACAAGATTGTATTTAAGAGCAAGTTGCTGGTGAACAATCCTAGCTACAAGGTTGTGTCTATGCAAATAGTCTCCGTCCATAATTGCACAGACAATTAAAACCTTCGGTTTCCCCAAAGAGGTCACCAAAACGTAGCCAGGCTACGGACGCTAATGTATCTACGTCAGACCCATGAAGAGCCCGGTTATAGCGTCCATGAAGCTCCTTGCTCTGCCATACTTCTTTGCGGTCATTAGTATCTAATACTACAGGTTTGCGCCAATTCTCGCTACCTAAGGAGAGCGGAGTGAGGCCTTTGTCCACCGCTATCACATCTCGATGCATACCCACGTCGGCTTCTAGGAAATATTCCCTAAGGCTGCATACCTCGTGGTTGTGCAGGGTCTTTGCATTTAAAAAGCCACGACCTTCGTACTTCCGCGGGATATACAGCCATATCACCGATGAACGTGGGTGATGCATCCGATTTGCAGTCAGCGTTGTGCAGACCCGCCTGTCCAAGGCGTCTAGTTCAGTCTGAGTCCATTTGAGTATGCCAAAAGAGTACATCAATACTGGCATGACCCAACCATTGAAGGCACGCACCTTGTTTCCGCCTGATAGCCGACTATTCAGTACTTTTTTCAGGCGGCCAAAGAAGCATTCCTTCAATGATTGTTTAACATAAGCAACATTGATGCCTAGTGCCTCTGACATACCCAAATACTTGTAGGTTTCAGTTGAGCTGAGGGATCTTAGGTGTAATATAATCTCCCCTCGCTTTACATGCATGACCGCACATTTTTCCATCCCAAATTCCATCCTGATGGCGCTACTGAAGGTTTCCGTTACCTTCAGTAGCTCCATCAATTGCAAGTTGCTGGGGGCAAAAAGTTTCAAATCATCCATGTAAAGCAAGTGTGATATGACCTGACTACCTCTTCACAACTGGTAGCCTTGCCCCGAACCCTCCAGCAGTGTACTGAGAGGGTTGAAAGACAGACAAAACCACAGTGGGCTCAGACTGTCACCTTGAAAAATACCACGCTCAATTCTAATCGGTTCGCTGTTTTCCTGGCTCTGTCGACATCCTGGGTAGCAGAGTACCGTCTTCCATTGCCCCATACATTAAGCGTGGGTAATCTTTATTCCGGAAAGTGAATTGATTCACTTATTCCGACTCCGAGTCTGGTACCGGTTCACCTTAGTTATTCCTTTGGCACCGTTTGGCACCGCCACTCACTCGGTCATTTTGGTTTCCCGGTTCCCCCAGAACATTTTATTCATTTGGTTCGTTGGATCATTTGGCACATTTTGAATTGAATAGTTTACAGACTATACAGCACTTATCTCATGTTATTCATACGATTTAAATTTCGAGGCATAAATAATAAGGAAAGAAAGAAATTAAATAAAAATAAATTTATAATAAGTACTTTAAGAACTAGCTATTATAGGTAACAGTTTTCGTTTTGATAACTTTACATTGTAAAGTTATCATAGTTTACATATTATGATTTAAAAATAATAGCTTCCTAACTTTTGAGGAGGTAATTCTGGATTAAACTCTAATTCTATAGGAATAAGAGCGCTCCGTACTGTTATTATGATCGGCAAATCTTCAACGCATCGCTCTATTGGAAGAACCAAAACAATTTTGAACTCTAATTTCATAGCTCTAAGACCTGTTGCTTCGCGTCCGTGTCTTGTAGCTGTCTACCAACCAAACCAATCGATAGGTACGTACTATAGCGACATGAGCGACACGATGCACCGATGAGCCGAGTGAGCGAGTTAGCGAGTGCGAACTCGCGCTCCGCCGGAATCATTTGGTACCGCGGTGCCGGTAAGAATTGTGAGGAATAAATAAGGTTTACGTATCCGCATTCGGAACCGGCACCTTTGTATCAGTACCTCCGGAGTTACCCACCGCTACCATACATGACTCAAGGAAAGTGCGTAGTATTGGATTTATTTTATACAACTCCAACACCTTCATGAGCCATGTATGTGGAACCGAGTCATAGGCCTTCTTATAATCTATCCAGCATGTCGACAGATTCCTTCGCGAACGACGTACCTGTTGGTTAATGGCAATATCAATGAGGAGAAGCTCCTTAGTACCGCGGGACCCGTTCCTACATCCATTTTGAGAAGCAGACATGATTGAATTTGTATCAATGTGGTTATTAATTTTGGCTCTCATAATGGATGTAAGAACTTTATAGACCTTCGGTAAGCACGTGATCGATCTATAATTTTTAGGTTCCGCAGTACTGCCTGATTTATGGAGCAGGTGGGTTATTCCTGTAGTTAGGAATTGAGGTAGCGATCCTAACTCTAAGGAAGACTGGAACTGAAATGCTAAGCGAGCGTGCGATCTTTGGAACCATTTAAGCCAAAAATTGTGCAGCCCGTCCGGTCCTGGGGATTTCCAGTTGGATAACGGACGTGATTGCCCCCATTTCTGGTAAAAGATCGCACGTGCACCTGATCTCCCGCATCCAGTCACCCTCAGTGTGACTGACAGGAGCTGACCAGATGCTGCGCCAGAACGAACACATGGCGTCATCATCCGGTAGGTACGTTAGCACGTATCAGTCACACCCTGGTCAGATCGCTCCCAGGCCCTATAAACCCACCTTTCATTGCTTTGGAATGTGCGATTCTGAGTGTATCGCTCCACCCGCCGCTTATATCGACGAATTCGATTTGCCCATGCATAGAATTTCTGCTTCAGGAAGTCGATACGCTCTTTGATGTGGGTTAGATAATCCCGAGAGCTGATATCAATCCCCGCAACGCTCGCCTCACAAAGCGCATCACTCTAGGATGAGTGTTGCCCTGCCTGAAGCAGATAAGTTTACCAATGAGTGCTCTAGCCCCAGCGATACGACGTTCGATCCTGCACTGCCAAGCTGGTACCGCCGCCGGTCGAATAGCTCTATCAGTCTTTGGGAACTTGACATGAGCTACCCGACATGCTGTTACAGCTCCACAGTACAGGACCAAATGGGTATCGGTGAGGTCTTCACTATTGTCAAAATAATTTGACAGCAGTGAATCTAGAGCACACACTAGCGCCCTATTTTTCTTATGCATGGGTAAACGAGGCAGACGAGGTCTAAGCTCAGGCTGTGTGGAGCGCTACTCCCGTAAAGCATCCTACAAAGCACTCCTCAATCTGTTACTGCACTGGGTACTCACGGTTATAGCCTCGTCATCATCATGTTCACTGCACGTCAGTGAACATGATGATCGGGTCGGGTCACGGTGAGATACTGGGTTGTTGCACCGCGGTCAGTGGTGAAGCAGACGAGACACGGCTGCACCATGATTCGAGGCGTAGTCTATAAAGTACGGCGTCATCCAACATACGGTTACGCTGGATGACCCGCACCTGATCCGATAGTTGTTGGGCCGAAACGTTGACAGCTGGTAATTATTATTATTATTTTCAATAAATAAGAACAATAAAGATTGATTTGAAAATAAAAAGCACGTATTTTATTGCTTTTATGAATGTCCTAATTGAACTTGCGTTTAATACCGGATTACCGGTATTGATACCGGGATCACGGTATTGACTTTTCCAATACCGGTATTAATACCGGTATTAAAAAAATCCGGTATTTGAAAGCCCTACTTGCAACCACTCTCCGTACGTATTTCTAAACTTATCAAAGAATCGTTTAGATTTCTGCCACCTGTTTAAAGCAGCTCGCGTGAATCTCCGGCAAAATTCTTTGAGAGTTACTTGATCTTCGGCAGAAAGGCAATCGCCTATGCGGGACACAATTGCACTAAACAATACTTCATGATTAAATGAAGGACACTCACTTTTTAGAAGAACAAACAAATTTAAGTTGGTGATTAAACTTTCCATTCTAAGATTTTGTAGTCGCAAAGCAAATAGTTTTAGTGTTAGCAGTTACACGGTTGTGAACAATCTAAGTTATGGAACAAAATTATAGCCCTTTTATTGTATAAAGTCAATAATTAGTTAACTACCCTCATTAAAGTTATAAAAGATATGATAATAAAAATTTATAATCGTCAAAAACATTTCGTAGAACTCATAGTAGAACTAATCAACATTAGCAAATCACATTAGCTCACTAATTATAAAAAGGTGAATGCAGTTCTTAGTTGGTATTGTTGCGAGATATTTCAAATCATTTAATCACTTAATAGGCTCATTAGAATCAGAAGACTACAACCATCATTCTAATTACTTAATTACTTGTCATCAGACTCATTAGATGACTACACAATATGTTATTTTGTATTTTGAACGTATGCAAGGTTTTAAAATTCCTTTTGTGTCGATATTATTATGTGTCCGGTTATGTTGTAATCATACTTTTAGGGTATGATCAATTAACAATTTCATTCCCCTATCTTTCTAAAAGAAGCGACAGCATGGGCACTTTGACACTGATATTCAACTATTTGGTATTGTTGGAAATCTTACAAGATCAACAAGATACTACACACCTCTGTCTAGTCCTTCAGGTCTATAGGGGTGATGCTATTTTATGTTAAGAGTTGTTAAAGCTCTGAATTCTTCAACTTAAACACTAAAAGGAACGTTTAATATGTAAAAATAAATAAAAATATATTGACGATTTAAAAAAAAAAAGGCATCTACAACCATTATGTAACGTATGTCAAAAAATCATAAATAATTAGTACTAAAACCTCCTATAAGGATATTACGGTTATCGCTGCCGTTTCAGAGATATTTCGATTTTTCATACTAGCTCCATACAAAATTTTCGTAAAAAAATTATAATTCCTTCGTTTTTGTGCAGAATCAATTCTGGTGTCATTTTTGTATATTGTTATAACAAATAGAAGTGATATCCGGCACAAAAACTGGCACTTGCAAAATAAAATGCCTAAGTCTATGAAAGCCGTTTTTCAGCCCACCGTGCGCCGCTCCGAGCGCGCGATTGGTACGTCAGTAGTTCTCGTTCCATTTGCTCCCGAAAACTTGCGTACACGAAAGTTGTACTCTTTGTTTTTGTTACGAGTTGTTGTTTTAAATTTAGGTTTTGTTACGTTGATTACAATGCCAGGACTAAATACCGTTTTACGCAGACTATTAAAACGTCAGAAAGAACAGTTAGACACTATAGTTAAGGAAGGTTGAAAATCCGAATTCGTCACTGTCTTTAGGACACCGGGAAAAAAGAAGAATAAAAGGGGTAGCAGTTTTGTTAACTAATTGTGCCGACGAGAAGATATTATTTTTAATGTTTTTTTTTTTAAATACATTTTTTTAACTTAAATGTTTTTATGTATTATACCTAACTATTTTATTTATAATACCGAATTAATGAATGAATTCCTCTTCTTTCTTTAACATTCTTCCGAACAGATATGATTAAAAATAAATGATGGCAATAACCATAGAATAATGGCAAGCAGTAAAAGTGACCACTTTTTTCTTCCACTAAGTGCACGATGCGCGAACTTACCCCCACTACGCCAAAACCTTGCCAACTTACGTGACGAGGACTATACCTATGTTTCACCTTTAGTAAATTTATCACAGGTGGCGCCTCCGTCTTCGTGGAAGTTATTACTTATTTGTATACAATATTATATTGTAGGTACATTATAGGTATTACATTATAAGTACCTATGTTTATTATCAAAGTTTCAGGTATCGTTAACCTAATGTTACCTTATTTACTCGTTAATTACTTACTGTTTTGGTAGGCATAAAAGACATTTGCTTAATCTTTCAAGAATTGAATCATAGGCTTTCGATTATCATCATAATCTAGCTGCACTGCGTTATATTTATCTAGTATAAACAATTTACAATAGTTTCAATCGGGATTTTAAAGTCGTGACTAGTTTTTAAGAAACGACATTGCTTTTATTTTACTATAACAAATGTTTAGGCAGGCTAAGAGCAAACTGAGTTGGTAGTTTTTTTATCTTAATAAAAAGAACCCCTTCGTGCGCAGAAAAATGTTAAATATTATTTTAAACATCGACACAAAGGCATGGGAAAATAGTTTTGCAAAGACAATAAAATGTGTAGGTATGAAAATATGAAGTGTAATTAATTAAAATCTTCATATTTCATACTTCATACGTAAGAGCAGGTCGCTTAAATCAGTTTACCGAATCTTACAAATATTTTAAGTAAATGCGAAGGTGGATGGATGGATTTCATTTTTATTTACAATTTAATGATGTTATGTTTTAAGGATTTTTCTCGTGAACCGCTAAAAACACGTATCAGTTAATCTTGTCTATTTGACAACACATTATATCGGGTGGATTACCAACACGCAAGTGATGTTTGGTCCAAACATACGACAACACGCTCTTGATCTCGATGTCGCCTGATGGTAAGCGGTAGATGAAGTCTACGATGGAACGAGCGAGTTCAGAATATGCCTGTTTACTCTAGCTTTCTAGATAGACGGGACATTTCATCATATGGGAAGGGAACACAGAAGCCGGTAGAGAGTTTCACGCTTTGGCTGTGCGCACAATAAATGTAGAGCAGAAACACTTAGAACGACAAGACGGCATATTGACCAAGTGAGGATGGTACCCTGCAGTACGTTTGGTAGACCGGTAGTGAAAGGGAGATCGAACATATTACCTGCCATCGACACGCAAGAAGACCCTTTCATTGTTTTACAATTTTTAGTTATAAATAAAAGTTTCACATGTCTGTGTATCGTAAATTTGATCGCGGTAAGTAGTTACTTAGATGATATCCGTATAAAAGCAGATAGGTAGGTATAGGCTCTCATCTACAAAATCGAGACTAGTCGTAAAGGTTATTATGATTCACATTTAGATATTTGACTAATATCTAAATGTGAAATATTTCTATCGAGCCCAGGTTCGGTCGTGTATGGAGTACTGTTCTCATCTTTGGGATGGTTCTGCTAAATATCAACTGGACGCGCTTGAGTCTATCGAGAAGCGGGCCAAGAGACTCATTGGCAACGATGCACTGGTCGAGTCAAAGCTCCAGAGGTTACATTTCGGGGAGTGTGCGATGGAATTACACAGTCTAATTCCGCCAAGCCCGTTCCATCATCGGACTACGAGACAAACGGCGAAGCGCCATCGATACATGGTGGACATCCCACCCATACGCACAAAATGTTGTGGGAATACCTTCATTGTGCGTACGGCTAAGAAGTGGAATTCCCTGCCGGAGTCTGTGTTTCCCGATAGCTATAACCTAGGAGTCTTTAAGTCAAGACTGAAGAGGTTACTTTTAGGTAAGCGTGCTCCATCTTCGACCACATCATCACTTACCATCAGGTGAGGTGGTGGTCAAACGCGAAACTATTTTTAACAAAAAAAAAAAAAATCTACTAAGTACCAACATGAATAAATTCTTCTATCCCTCTCAAATGGTGAAACACGAGCCTTACATAAGGAAAATATGGCGGAAATTTACAATGGCGTGGCTAGCAAGTGACTTACCTTTTTTTTGGGAGGGGAAATGATCAAAAAAACTCGCCCTGCTCAGTTGCCATGGCGTACCAGCGCCGCGAAACCTTTTTTTTTAAATTATAGTGTTCAGTGCTTGCTACACATGCTTGTGTCTGGAGTCGGTTCACGGCAATAGTTAGGTGGGATTCGAACCCACCACCTCTTGATCACAATTCCGACACCTTCACCATTAGACTATTGACGCTTTATTTCTAGTGAAAATATTCCCGCAACTGCGGTACGAAGTGATTATACCTAAGTACTTAATTTCTAGAGATTATTTTATGTTTGGCTAGATTTTGAGGCAGTAAGTAAGATCTAAAAAATCTTCATTCCTCATTCGGAGTTTGTATTAAAGTAACTCTAGTCCAGCTATATTTCTTATTACATATGTATGTTTGTCTGAACTTTGAACGCAATTTGACCTCACATCAGACACGACTACAACGCTCACTAACCATATTACCCACAATGGTAATTGAATTGACTGTTGCTAGTTTCTGAGAGCTTGACAATAATCTATTGGCGAATCTTATGTTATATCCAACAAAAGACAGCAAAACTGTTAACAATTATGAGTGAAAAATCTAAAAAAATATATATGTCTGTAGATCTTAATGTAAACTTTCAACCAAAATTGGTTTGAACGAGATCGGGTCAGCAGTTTTTGAGATACAGCATATTTTCTGAAACCGCAAATATAACTTTGTAATTTATTATATATATCATTATATTATATTATTATAGTTACTACGGAACTCTTCATGGGCGAGTCTGACTCGCACTTGACCAATTTTTACGAGATATTACTTACAACTGGTATTTTAACAAGATGTACAATTCGGTATCGAATAAAGACGATTATCTACCCGAAATATAACTTGCACCTAACTATTAATTTAAAAAATCATTTATTGCAGGTCCATGACCCATATAAAATATAATAAATTGTCACAAATTCGTTACTATTGCTTGATATAGAGTGCACAAAGTCACAAGAAAAATACATAGGTGAGAACTGAATTGAGTGAGAACTACTTATTCTATTATAAAATGTCAAAATATCAAATTAAATGTCAATATACAAAATTTAATATCAGGATGTCAAATTCAGTGTAGAATTAATGTCAGGGTATCCAATTAGATGTCAAAAAACAGCAACATGCCACAACAGTGCCTTATGCAGAGACAATCAACTCTTCACGCAATCATTGTCATTAATACTGTTATCTGCACAACATAACATTTTATTTTTATATACAGTGTATGAATATCGGAAACGTTGCATCGAATTCCCTAATTCTATTAATCTCATCGACTACGTTATCTCTTCGCGTAATTGTGCGTAAATAGTAGATGATCTGTTTTGCACAGCTATGATGATGACGTTCCATTGATGTTTGGGTATATACCTAAAGACGACCTTTGGACCTGTTATTGTGAATTGCTGTAGAAGTTAGTTGCGCTAGTTTTTCAACCAAAATGTATCCACTAAGAAGTGAATGGCACACACGTTTGCGGCAAATATAATAAAATTTTATTACTTACATAGACATTGTTCATTGTTACATGGTGACATCCCACCAATACGCATAAAACATTCCAGGAATATTTTCATTTTGCGTATAGCTAAGGATTGAAATACCCTGCCAGAGATTGTGTTTCCTGATAGCTATAACCCAGGGGTCTTTAACTCAAGAGTTCATTGGGTACATCTAGGCAAGTTAGAGTGCTTCATCCCGACCATATAATCGCTTACCATCAGGTGAGACGGTGGTCAAACGCGAGCCTATTATCAATGAAAAAAACAAACAATCTGTCAAGTCTCAAGACTGGTCATATGTATATATTAATATTAGATAATAAACAAATTATTGAGAATCTTAAAAAAAAAAACGCGGAAAAACATGGCGTCAATAACGTGGCGAAATACACCACAAGAGATAACCGTCTTCATAAAATAATCCTTTGAAAAACCCTAGTAGTTGTTAGGTTAGTTATAGTTTTAGTTAAAGGTTCGAACCCAGATAGACCATCACTTTGTGTAATTTATCACCACCACTGCGGTAAAGGAAAACATTATCTGCGACATCTCCAAACCCGCTGGTGGACTACGGTCCACCAGCGTGTTTGGAGATGTCGCAGAGGCCTCCTAATTGTGAGAGGGAATGGACCGTAGTCTCTCACAATTAGGAGGCCTGTGTCACAACTGTGGAAAACTTATAGCCTGATCAGTTCAGATACTGGTCGAGTCAAAGCTTCAGAGCCTTGAACATCGACGACGAGATGCAAGTCTATCGGTTTTCTATCGGTTACATTTCGGGGAGTGTGCGATGGAATTACACAATCTAATTCCGCCAAGCCCGTTCCATCATCGGACTACAAGACAAAAGGCGCTGCTCCATCGTTACATGGTGGACATCCCACCCACACGCACAAAACGTTTTGGGAATACTTTCATTGTGCGTACGGCTAAGGAGTGGAATTCCCTGCCTAAGTCTGTGTTTCCCGATAGCTATAACCTGGGGGTCTTTAAGTCAAGAGTGAATAGGTTTCTTCTAGGTAGCGTGCTCCATCTTCGACCACATCATCACTTACGATCAGGTGAGATGGTGGTCAAACGCGAACCTCTTCCGAATAATAAAACAAAAGATTCCTTGAAAGAGTATTGTTAATTTGTAATCGGATTCACATACTCGTACGAACCAAGCATGTAAGAATATCGTGTCAATTCCCGACTAAGGACAAAGTTATATTTATAACCATAACGATAAATAAGTTTAAGTAGATGCCCACAAAAGGTTATTCATACGGCTCTTGAGTACAAGGAAAAGTGGAATCTTACTAAGTAATAGGTAGTTATTATGAATGCGAAAGTTTGAGGATGGATGGATGGATGGATGTTTGTTATTCTCTCACGCAAAAACTACTGATAGGATCAGAATAAGCAGATAGTTGACATCCTGGAATAACACATAGGGTACTTTTTATCCCGGAATTCCCACGGAATTGGGCTATACGCGGGAGAACCGTCCCACGCGAACGAAGTCGCGGGCAGAAACTAGTCTTATTCGCATTATTTAAAAGATCGCTTTTAGACCGCCCATTGTATCATTGTATCAGGGTTCCGTAGCCGAATGGCAAAAAACCGAACCCTTATAGTTTCGTCATGTCTGTCCGTCTGTCTGTCTGTCTGTGTCTGTCCGTCCGTCCGTATGTTACAGCCATTTTATTCCGAAACTATTAGAACTATACATGTGAAACTTAGTAGGTAGATGTATTCTGTAAACCGCTTTCCGAATTTTTGAAAAAAATAATTAAAATAAAGGGTTTCAGTTCCATGTATGGGGGCATCCCCATACATGGAACTGAAACAGAAAATATTTTTTTACATGAAACCTATGCGTGTGTGGTATCTATAGACAGGTATTTAAAAATGACATGAAGATTTCTAAAACCACTTTTTCATAAAGTTAATCGTTTAAAAGTTATACGCAATCAAAGTGGTAAAATGTTTCCCCCCCTCCTCTAACTTCTATAATAACGATGTGAAAAATTTCAAAAAATATATATGTTGTAGATCTTAATGTAAACTTTCAACCAAAATTGGTTTGAACGAGCTCGGGTCAGCAATTTTTGAGACACAGCATATTTTCTAAAACCGCAAATATTTCTTTGTAATTCATACAAACACTATGAAAAACAAAATTATTGGGCGTAGTTGTAAAAAATGTAAATAAGCTAGTTTTAAGAAATTTGTAAGGTTTTATTTAATAAGTATACACATTATATTATATTAATTATAGTTACTTCGGAACCCCTCATGTGCGAGTCTGACTCGCACTTGGCCAATTTTATTAGTTGTTAAGTCCATAATTTTATTTTACTGTTTTGATGTACAGACGCCAGCACATCAAGCTACAACAATCTGTCAAATTTCTTTAATAGATTTTCAACTTTATTGTTAAAGAAATTAGGTTCAAGGTTGATTGGGAAAATTTGACAGTTTCGGGTAGCTTCATGTGCTGGCGTCTGTACAATAAAAAATACATCTATCTATCTATTTTATTATAATATTGTGCCTATCTTTCTACACCTATCTTTTTTGCTGATGTCTTTGTGATCGCTTTTAATAGATACTCTTCATCCACGTTCTTCTGTACTTCGTTCTGATCTTCTTTCTCTCTTTGCCTTCTTCTCCTGTTTCTCTTGTTCCCTCTGTTAAATTTCGCTCTATACGTTGCAGCTTCTATAAGGTATCACAGATTTTTGATTTATTGATAATAGTTTTGAGTTTGACCTTCATCTCACCTAATGGTAAACGATGATGTGATCAAAGACGAAGCACGCTTACCTAGAAGTAACCTATTCACTCTTGACTTAAAGAATCCCAGATTATAGCTATCAGGAAACACAGACTCTGGTAGAAAATTCAGATCTTTTTTATCCAGGTCATCCAAGTGCCCTCTAACCAGGTGATCTTCCGGCCCTCAAAACATAACCGTACCATCGTAGACGCTACTTATCATCAGTGTCTATTGAATATTTAAGGACCATATAGTTATTTAGTTTTAGTTCTCCAATAGATCTGGTTACATAAAGTCTCCTGAGAAGGTTCCGTGGAAGAGCGAAACTCATATTGGGTATATTTTTATAATAGCCCTACTATCTTTCTCCAGCATGTCCAAGGATCGAAAAAGTGCCACCAACTTGCACTGAGCCTGCGATTTCTGCCCATTCTCTCTCATAGATAGCAGGCATGCCCAGCAGCGTGAACGTTATATGTAGGTATATAGGTTGGTTATGTAATAAACCCTCTTTAACCATTATTCCATCGATCCACTTCTTACGAAACACCCGTATAACATTATGAAATACAAATATCCAAGACATCTCGATAGAAGACGACACCATTACCAATAAAGCTTTCTTGTGACCCGTCATCCACTTACAATTGAATGATCATGTGTGAACGATGTCAAGGCGCCATAAAGGTACTAGAAATTCGTCTGCCCTAACTACGGCACAATGGGACTAACGTTGGAACCAGATCGACCATTATCTACTTTGTATTGTGTGATCGGATGTGGTTTTAGTTATGAGCAGAGAGAGACAGCGGAGATTATTATGTATAAACTTTGATTGAAACTTGCTTCTTAAAAATACTACTATACTATAATACGAATTTAAATAATGATTGTGTACTGAGATCAGCTGGATTGAAAATGCTTCCGACTAAAAAATGATGTCTGCGAGGTTTAGTGAAAGTTAAACAACACTTACATATGTAGATCAGTCCGTTGAAAGGACGTGCTTCAGAAAATAACAATCTTAGGTAAGCTAGTTTCGGTTGTTGTTACTGCTTTTTAGACTATGTGAAAGTAAGAAACAATCGTCACGATCGTGATCACATTCGTATATCTTTATCGGAAGCTGGACGGACTTACTGGCTTCTGATAAATCTATAAAGTAGCCAGACATACCAAGGAGTATATCATTTAAATTATTGGGATTTCAAAATCTAACCTTTAACTCGGTATCTGATGAGACCGAAAGATGATCCCGACATAGTTGGAAAGAGCCTGAATTTAGAATTTTAAGTCCATTAAAAATCTCTTAAGTAAATAATCGCTGTCGCTCATACTCCGGCCCAAGCCCTGCTTATCTGCATGTGTTCGGTTCGTATTCACAGAGGCCAAGAGATATACAAATACCTGATGTCTGTCTGTCAATACTATCATTAATTCATTAGTATGATTGTTGGCTAATCGCCGTCAATCATTGAACCTTGTCCTTTATCTGTGAACTTAGCCGTTTAACCAAACTACTGAATCTTATACCTTTTATTTTTTAACCGACTTCTGAAAAAGGAGGAGGTTCTCAATTCGGATGTTTGTTTGTTTTTTTTTTTATTTTTTTATGTTTGTTCGGGCATAGCTCCGTCGCTCGCCAACCGATTTGAAAAATTCTTTTATGTTGGAAAGGGTATACTTCCCAAATGGTCCCATGAAAATTTTATCGACATCGAACTAGCCGTTTCTGAAAAATCAACAAAAGTCTAAAAAAAATATTTACATTGATGACCTTTTCGGTTACTCTATATTGTGTTTTTTGTTCGCGCGTTTTTAGTTTTTTGTAGTTGACATTTTGGCTTTTATAACTAGATTAATTACAAATTGACCCACTAAAAAGCGCGAAAATAAAAACTTTTTTGCAAAAAAATAAAACCGACTTCCATATCAAAACACTACAAAGCCAAAAATAATTTTAATTTCGGAAGGCGGTGTGAAAAAAAAAGAAAATACAAAACCAATAACACCGACTACCGAAATTAAAATTATATTTGGCTTTGTAGTGTTTTGATATGGAAGTCGGTTTTATTTTTTTGCAAAAAAGTTTTTTTGTCAAATTGTATCTGCATGCTAAATAACTAACATCTTTTGTTGAAAAATGACAGCCGCCTCAATGTGCTTTCCAACGCACAAAGGCATATTGATATTTCAAGATCTCCATCCAGATACCGACCTCAGGTAGCGTTGCTTAACTTAAGATCGATCCGTATTGCTGTATTTATTATTTGGCTCTATATTCAACCCATGTTCATGAAAATTGGTAGGTACATAGATAGATTAGATCTTGGAGACGGACGAAGACCACTTCATAAAAACCCTTTTCTAGTGTGCGAAGCCACGGGCAGAAGCTAGATTAATAAATAAGTTATAAAAGAAGTAGGGATGAGCATTATTTATTCTATTATATTAAAAAAAAAATATATTTCCAAAGCGTTTACTCATTTAACGGTTGTGTAGATTATTGGAAAGTCCAATC
Organism: Tholera decimalis; assembly: GCA_943138885.2. Lineage (NCBI taxonomy): Eukaryota > Metazoa > Arthropoda > Insecta > Lepidoptera > Noctuidae > Tholera > Tholera decimalis. The sequence goes on from OW964576.2 coordinate 12,376,528, forward strand.
AAAAACATTACACGTACAAAAATACACAAGACTCGCCTTCGCCTTTTGCCTTAAAAAGTTATGATATTTGGAAATGATATCAGGCTATGTAAGTAGGCTCTTGGTGGCTGAAAATTTGGGCTTTTTAGTGTTTGGTAGTTAGGTTAAGTTATATAGGTCAAAAATGGCGAATGGCTTCGAGAAAAGGATGGTACGGCCCTGGCCGTGGCGTTTTTGTTGCCCGACTTGCCAGGGGCACTTCCGTGCCCCCAAATAACTATGTACAGTCTCATTACGAACTAAGTTTTCTACCAATAAATATTCAGCTGTATCGCTTCATAGCATACAGGTGTTCATTACATAGAATAATGTCGGATTGTCGACTGTAATCAGCGTTGCCACAATGGCTGAGTCTAACTCGTTTTGTGATCCATTGTCTTTGTGTTCGTGGGAATATGGTGTAGCGCAGGTAAGAGGCAGTAGACCCACTATTCTACAACTGAGAAATTGGATCAATATTGTCCTATTTAGTACGTAAATTGTAGTACTCCTTAGCCGTACGCACAATTAAAGTATTCCCAAAACGTTTTGTGCGTATGGGTGGGATGTCCACCATGTCTAAGAATTAGATTAGAGTAAATATCTTCAACTCCTACAAAAATAGTTTTTTTTTTTTATTTGTGCTTAGCTCTCTTTACATAAGTATTATTTTATCAGTTATAGAACATCATTCGTCTATCCTTTTCCCAATTAAAATAACAACAGTTTCCAGTGTGATCAGATGCAGCTGAGAATCAGTATTTCACGTTGAGCGACTGCATATTTGACCACAACCCAGTAACTGTTTCAACCTAAATTCCTTGCAAAAACTACCCGTAAAGAATATACCTACCAAATACCTACCTACAAATGACAGTCTGGACCACCTACCGTGCTTTCTGAGATACGCACCAACCACGATATTTTAAGATCTCCCAATAAATAGGGTTGCCATCCGTCCGGGTTTCCCCGGATTTGTCCTAGTTTGAAGAGCGTCCGGCGGCGTCCGGGGGGATTTTCTCAATAAGCGTCCACAAACATCGGTCTTACGAGTAACCAAAAAGCACGATCTGTATTATTATTTTCCTATGGTATTTCATCTCATTGTTTATGTTACGTTGATGAAAAGGAAGAGACTCTTATTAAAAAAATTCTAAAGCGCTACAATATTATCACTTTATCAGTAAATAAAAACCATAATTATACATAGTTGTTTTTAGTTTCAAGTTCAAAAATGTATTTTTATACAGTGTCCGGGGTTTATAAATAAGTCTTTGTCTGGGGTTGGCAAATTTGGTGATGGCAACCCTACCAATAAACAAAGTTGTTTTTTTTTAATTATTGATAATAGGCCCGCGTTTGACCACCACTTATCTATCACTATTACAAAAAACCGGTCAAGTGCGTGTCGGGCCACGCGCAGTGTAGGGTTCCGTAGTTTTTATAACAGCCAAGTGCGTGTCGTATTCGCTGACTGATTATTTCGTACCATGCTCTAACTAAAAGCCAAACTTGACTACCTAACTAATTTACTTCCTATACAAATCCTCACCTGATTCGACAATTTTGCACGGAAAGTTCTCCGTCAATTGTGGATCGATTTTGCAAATTATTTTTTTGTTTGAAATGGTATGCTCTTGAGGTAGTACCATTGTCACCAAATTAGAATCTGATGAAGGGATCCCATGGAAATCGAGGGAAACCCTCAAATTTTAAAGGCAATAGTATAGCGATTTTGGTATTTTTTATAGTAACTTGTGCATTTGCTCTCAGAAAGCACCATTTGGTGAAGCGGAACTGATGAAGAAGATCACAGATGGCCACTGGAACTACTCAATAATAAGTATTTCACGGGTTGCGATTCGATTACTTTAAAATGGTTGCTAAGCAATTTATGGTCGTCCCAATGCGAATGGTGAAATGGAGCTGATGGTGAAATACCAGGAGAACTCCTCAACAATTAACGCCCCTGCATCGGGAAAAGCAATATTTTGTAAAAGGCGATAAGCAAGTTGACATTAGGCTATTATAACTTAGATAAATTATAAACAGACCCACTAAAAAGCGAGAAATAAAAACTTTTTAACAAAAAAAAACCGGACTCCAAAAAACACTACAATGTGAAAAATAACTTCAATTTCTTAAGTCGGTGGCAAAAAAACTAAAATACAGATCAAAAGACACCATCTTCTGAAATTAAAGTTATTTTTCACATTGTACCTAGTGGTTTTTTTTTTTTGTTAAAAAGTTTTTTTTATAAAACTTATTTAAATATGAAACTAGCGCGATACAACTGACGCTTAGCGCCATCTATCGACATTTCTATGGAGTTGTTCGAAATTTTCGAGTCAAATACAATTGGTCGACTATTACTCGTAAACTTGTGAAGCCCACTTATGTGTGATAGTTTTCCTTCAAACTTCGTTATATATAGGTACTACTGACTTGTCATTTGAATTTCTAACTACAACCGTTTAGTTGATAGAGGGGGGGACACTTGACTCTAACGAAAATTGGTACTTTAAAGCTTGATAAGTTACGAACGGCTTGCTGAATCAAAAAACGGTCTTCCCTAACCCCTAATATTTTTGAAAGACCTATCCAAAGATATCCTACACTATGGGAAGGACGAAAAAAAAAAATTATCATCCCACTTTACAGGTAGGGGAGGTACCCTAAATAATTGTCTTTTTCAAAATTTTAGTTTACCACTATTTCGGCATCATTAACGTGTATACTCATGCCAAATTACAACTTTCTAGTACCAATGGTTTTTGAGCTAAACCGCGGACAGACGGACAGACAGACGGACATGGCGAAACTATAAGGGTTCCTTGTTGACTACGGAACCCTAAAAAAGTATGACTTTTTAATATAGTCAATTGTCCGGCCTCATCAGTGTTATTTTATAACCTTTTTGCAAAATAAACATCATTATATTTCATCCTTTATGCAAACTACGTCACCCAGCAAAATACCTAAAAGAATGTTACAAATGAATATTTAAACAATGATCCAATAACCGTGAGAAAATATTGGTTCAACCTTAACCGACAACAAATAATATTTTATGGCATATTAAAAAGTCGTAATTCATAACATAAAATATTATTCCGCATTTTTATGACCTCTGTTAGCACTTTATATTTTACTAGCTGTTTCCCGCGACTTCGTTCGTGTGGGAATTTTTCCTGTGTAAATCCCGATTCCGAGGAATTTCGCAAAATCCCGTCTTAGCGAGCAACAGCGTCCTAAAAGGAACCCTCATGCAAAATTTGAGACCTCTAGCGCTTGTAATTTCTGAGATTTCTTGACCTTTCGCTTTTATAAAAGTACTAGCGACCCGCCCCGGCTTCGCGCGGGTGCAATGTTTATATTAAATATACTATAGAATATCTTTATATACATCGTTGACAGACTTTTTGTCATTCGACATACATGTTCTCTATAGTAATTACTCTTGAAAGTGCGACACATAATTTAACATGGGAAAAACATTCAACGCTCAAATCTAAGCAACATAGGCACGCGTCCGTGCCTCCGCCGGTACCGCGCCGCAACCGCTATGTCCTTGCATTTTAAATCTGTAATATCTTCGAAACTATTTATTTAAATTTTATTCTGTAAAGGGCAACATTGATTTATATTAAATGCACAATGTATTTATGGTACTTAATTGGATAAGGATTAATGCTGTATTGCTTAAAATCGCTTCGTAAAATATGCTCGTATTTCTCGTAAAAAGTAAAGGATTAAAAATGGTTGTTGTGGGTTATCTATAAGAGATAGACAGATGCCATCGAGGACTTTTTTGTTGATCTTTTTAAGGTGTACAATACTGTACTACATTATTTTGATCTATCTCGTAGGGTTCAGCCAGCGTTTGCAAAGCAAGCGCAAAAAAATGTGTTTATTTGCGACATCACATTAGAAAGCTCAAAAATTATCAGTGTTCCTCTACTATATTATGCATGTTATATACTTAAAAACCTTCCTATTGAATCACTCTTTCTATTGAAAGAAACTGCATCAAAATCCGTTGCGTAGTTTTAAAGATTTAAGCATACATAGGGACAGACACAGAGAAGCGACTTTGCTTTATACTGTGTTAAGATAAGATATAGATTTTGTTTTATGTGTTTTATTAATACAAGAAGCAGACTTTGTACCCCTTTTTATGAAAATTACGTGAATGGAGGAGTATGAAATTTGGCACAGTAAAAGTTTAGAAGAAGTAGTGCAGGTAGCTAATATTTGTATGCAATAAAACATACAATATAATTTTAATTACGGTCGAATGTCGGCCAATGGCGACCCGTAGTATATTAAATTGTATTGAGCAAAATACCTCATGATCAAGATTTCTATCCACATCAGCTTAGCCGTTCTCCGTTGTATAACTATATAAACTTGTATGTGTGTATGGTGATTAGGTTGTTATAAACGAACCACTCAATTGATATGATTGTAAACTATTTAGTTTTGTTGTTATAAATACACTATACATTTTCTCCCTTATAGAGTGGGGATAACTTTCGGGTCGGAGGATCCTCCCTTTTCAATAGAGTTTGCGAGACTCATCACATGACATCTCCCGTTCTGGGTTGAGCGGAAGGGAGTATCAGATTTATACTGACACAAACCCAACCTGTTCCTTCAGTGACCTTTGACTGAACTTTTCGACCTTGTTAGGGCATTCCCGCCACCCAGGCAACAGGCAAAAAGGGACTTAGCACTCTGTACCGCATCCTGTACTAGAAGTCTCGAAAATATGTAATTTTCTTCTAATCCGAGCTCGTTGTGTGGCTAATCTTTACAAGATTCAAACCTTCTGACTTTACTTACACTGTAGCTTTAGAAATAAGTAGCTATTTTAATCGTTTGTGAATTATAAGGAGAACTGACAATAGTATTGCTATCTCTTTCTAAGCAGCATATGATTAAATGCTATGATAAAAACGCATTTATTTGTGTCTTTGGATGCTATTAAGACATTCATAATGTTTTCCTTTTACAAAACTGGTTCTTCAACTAATACAGCCTAATGGCTAAGGAATCGGCCTTGTGATCGAGGGGTCTCGGGTTCGAACCCCACCCATTACACTATTGATGTGAACCCACTCCAGACACAAGCATATTTAGCTTAATTGGAGGGGTTAACAAGATTGTTAGTAGTGTGAATTAACCACATTACTATGTAGTTTTCTTTTTAACAAAAAAAAAACAGTTACGGCTGCGCTAGCGTGAAAAGTTATTTCAACAACAAACCAGACGCGTTATGAACGTACATATCTATACTTATAATATTATAAAGCGGAAAAGTTTGTTTGTTTGTTTGTTTGCTTGAACGCGCTAATCTTCGAAAGTACTGGGTGGATTTGGATGCAATTCGGTATGGAAGTAGCTTGAAGCTTGAGGAAGGTTATAGGCTACTTTTTACCCGACTGCACAAAAGGAGAGTTATGTTTTTACCGTGATAGAATCCAAGGGAGCGAAGCCCCGCGTGAGTACTAGTTTTGTATAAACTGTGCACAATATATCTATACATCTCTATAATTGAAGTTTTTCTGTCTGTTATTACTTATTACAAAACAACTATTTTTACTCTTTAAGAGCTTATATTTCTTTACATGATAACTACTAACTAAAACTCAAATATTTTTTTTTATAAATTCCTTCAATTTATAAAAAGTTAATCTCCGGAACGGCTTTAACCGATTTTAATGGAACTTTCACTGTACGATAGAGAGGGTTATTAGGGCAACATATTTTATGCTGTAATTCCTGACTCCTGGTCCTCCCAAACGAACGAAGCCACTCATTACATGAGTATCAAAACCTGCTTACCCTTTTCTCAACTAGTTATAACGCGGTCAGCTTCCATCTAACTGGATGCAACTGAATACTAGTGTATTACATGGAGCGATTTCCTATCTGACCTCCACAACCCAGTAACTGGGTAACACGGTAAAGCCAGGTAAGCTGGGTAAGCAGGGTAAGACTAGTGTCTGATTTTCTGACCACCCGTGACGACTTTCGAATATGTGTCAAATGACCGCTGGGACCGACGTGTCTACAAACTTCACATGAAGCTACCCGAAACTGTCAAATTGTCCCAATCAACCTTGAACCTAATGTCTTTAATAATAAAGTTGAAAATCTATTGAAGAAATTTGACAGATTGTTGTAGCTTGATGTGCTGGCGTCTGTACGTGGTTTCGGAGGCACGGGGAATCTCGTTATGTCACGGACCGAACTCCGCAAGAGTGGCTTACCATTTAAGATTGACCCGTGATTCTGTTATTTTTTAAAGTGAACTGGCAATTATAAGCAATTATTAAATAAATTCAATATTTAAACGTGAATGAAGGTAAAAACATGAATTTAAAGTTCGCAACTTGACTGTTATTATCCTAAATTTGGTACTATTAAATCTTGATAATTTGTTAAAATATTATTTACAATGTTAACAAAATGTTTATGGATACATATTTGTGGTCACATTTTTATAATCTGTGAACGTCCATCTATAGACATATAGACTTCGAATTCGCGCGCTCTCCACTACTTTTTTGGGTAACGCGGGACGGAGGTGTCAAATAAAAAAAGTGAGGTTAGGATAGTCAAACTATCTCTTCTGGCTGTCGAGTAGTATTAAGCTAAATAAATCTGTACAAATGAGTCTAACTGAAGCTAAAATATACTATTGCACAATCGTTATACTGTAGTTTTCTTTCACAATGTGGGTAGAATTCACATTACTAACCCGTCCAACTAAGCTAAGTATGCTTGTGTCTGGAGTGGGTTCACGGCAATAGTCAAATAGTGTAATGGCTGGGGTTCGAAACCGCGACCTCTCGATCACAAGTCCGACACCTTAGCCATTAGACTGGAGGAGCTCGTGGCTAATTAGCGTCAATCTTCAGTTTATTAGCCACAAGCTCCTCCAGTATGTTAGAACAAAAAACAGTTGGCAATTCTTAAATCAAATAGCTTATCTACCTATTCAGTCATATTGCACTGCAATCTGTACAAAATTACAATGGCTGTCCTACCTTTTAAATGTCATAGATCCACGGTATTGCGAAAACCTCGAAAACTGTGATACGGTTACACTACTTAAACTATAGACTCTGGATCCGCACTAGTAAATTTAATGAGGAAGGTAATGTTTTTTGCTTTTGCTCTTGGCCTTCAGAACTGTTGAAATGAATCCAATATGGCGGAGTGCTGGCTACAAGGTTTTTTTAGTACAGAAAGAAAAAAAATGATTGCTAATTTTATTTTTGTGTATGTATCTATTCAACTTAATATCATAAATGCGAAAATTTAGGTGCATAGAAAAAGAAAAATGAAATTTGGTAAGTAGGTAGATAGTTATGGCAACCTGGAACACATAGGCAGCTTTTTATCCCGGAATTCCCACACAGAAGCTAATAGTATATATAAACTACTTTAAATTTGCGAAAAATCTACGCGAAAGCGGGCACCACTTAGCGTATCGGTGTATTTGTTTCTTTTTAGAGTTCCGTAGCCGAATGGCAAAAAACGGAACCCTTATAGTTTCGTCATGTCTGTCCGTCTGTCTATAGACAGGCCTTTAAAAATGACATTGCGGTTTCTAAAAACATTTTGTCATATAGTTAATCGTTTAAAAGATATACGCTTCCAAAGTGGTAAAATGTGTGTGTCCCCCTCTAACTTCTATAATAATGGAGAGAAAAATCTAAAAAATATATAACTATATACCTGTAGATCTTAATGTAAACTTTCAAACAAAATTGGTTGGAATGAGATCGGGTCAGCAGTTTTTGAGATACAGCATATTTTCTAAAACCGCAAATATAACTAAATATAACTCATACAAACACTATGAAAAACAAAGTTATCGGGCGTAGTTGTAAAAAAATTTAAATAAGCTAGTTTTAAGAAATTTGTAAGGATTTGCTTTTGTCATATAAGTAAATGTACATATTATATTATTATAGATACTGCGGAACTTCATGGGCAAGTCTGACTCGCACTCGGCCATTTTTTTTGTTTGTTTGCAATTTAGTTGCATCTGCCATGTTCTGTAACTTGTAAACTCGACGAGTAGAGTTTATTGGTTTTTTTTTTTTCACTAGGACTTTAAATTTTAATAAATTACAGTAAATACATCGAGAATCGGTCCAATAAAGAAATATATAATAAATACTTAATTAGGTATCTAAAAAAATAGGACGTACAACAAAAAATGCATTGTAAGTTTTAAATTACTTAATGAGTTCTTGAATTCAAGGGTGTTTTTAAGAGATCAAAGTAAATATTTAATTATAGATGTTGAAAAAAAAATAAGGTCAATTAATAAAAAAACAATGCCGAGAACGCAAAAAATAAGCAATTTGAAACGATTTCACACTTTATCTGTATCTATTCAGCCGTTTTAGAGATACAAGGGTACTGACGAACTGACAGATTTAAAAAAATATATACCACAACCTTCATGTACAACTATAAATTGGTTTTTTATGTCAGATAAAAAGAAAAAAATGGTCGCGCAACGTTGAATTTCAAGCTTATTGCAGCTTCAAATCCAGTAGAGGTTTCATAAAATGTGGCAAATCTACAGTTACTGTGGTCATAATTCATGACGACCAATGCCAAGGTTTTTTAACGTGGAAAAGAACTTTATTACCGTTATGTTTATTGATCTTTTAAAACCAATAATATAGTATTAGAAACTATAAAGGATACATTTTTCTGTTTTTTTTTATTTTCATTCATTCACACCTACTTTTTAGGGTTCCGTAGCCGAATGGCAAAAAACGGAACCCTTATAGTTTCGACATGTCTGTCCGTCCGTCCGTATGTCACAGCCATTTTATTCCGAAACTATTAGGACTATACATGTAAAACTTGGTAGGTAGATGTATTCTGTGAACCGCTTTCCGATTTTAAGAGAAAATTTAAAAAATATTTAAAATAAAGGTGGCTCCCCATACATGGAACTGAAACTGAAAATATTTTCTTTCATGAAACCTATACGTGTGTGGTATCTATAGACAGGTCTTTAAAAATGACGTTAAGGTTTCTAAAATGACTTTTTCATAAAGTTAATCGTTTAAAAGATATACGCTTCTAAAGTGGTAAAATGTGTCCCCCCCCTCTAACTTCTATAATAATGAAGTGAAAAATCTAAAAAAAACCATATGTTGTAGATCTTAATGTAAACTTTCAACTAAAATTGGTTTGAACGAGATCGAGTCAGCAGTTTTTGAGATACAGTATATTTTCTAAAACCGCAAATAAAACTTTGTAATTCATACAAATACTATGAAAAATAAAGTTATTTGGCGTAGTTGTAAAAATTGTAAATAATCTAGTTTTAAGAAATTTGTAAGGTTTTTTGTTTTTTAAATATATTAAGTATATTATATTTATTATAGTTACTACGGAACCCTTCATGTGCGAGTCCGACTCGCACTTGGCCAATTTTTTATTGATTTACATACATACTCGTATATCTTCTGCCAAACTGCAGTACAGTTCGTCGGCAGTGTTCTCTGTGTATTCCTTGTATTATTATTATACATAACTACTATATTTAATGCAAACAAAAAAGTACACAACTATCTAGTGATAAGCTGATTCGTCTTGCTCGCCAGGCTGGCATGGTCAGCAACCCGCTAGTCTTAGGTACTTATATCGTTCCGGGGTTGCGGGAATGTTCTAACGAGATAATGCAGCCTCAGAACTTAAGGGCAATTGAAGGAACAGGTGGGTTTAAAAAAATAAATTGGGTTTTGGGTTTAAGTATCGTTAAATAACTATAAGCACTTGAGAAAACACAGTAATTTTGAAATCACAGACATTACTTCAATTTCATTATATTATGTATAAAGTATAGAGGGTATATAGATAAAACAATAATGGTCCATCTGAAGTTGAACAGAAAGGTACAAATAATTAAAAAAAAACACTTGTTAACCTCTTCAACTAAGCTAAGTCTCCTTGTGTCTGTTGTGAGTGGGTTCACAGCAATACTTTCGATCACCTTAGCCATTAAGGCTATTACTGCCGCTTAGTTGTACAGACTGGGTTTTGGGATTCCTAGTTAGCTTTCCAAACATCACTTCGAAATTTGAACGCAGTCTCATTGTGAATCCGCGATGATTTACTTTAAAAACAAATGAGTTCGCTTTCGAATTGTGTGCGCTCACTTGAATGAAGTCAGCAGGTGTGAGTTAGACTCGCTCATAAAAGGTTCCATAGCAGCAAAAAAAGATAAGCGAAAGTAATATTTACGGTTTTTTTTTTTAAATGAGCTTGATCAAGCCAATTATTATGAACGAACGAACGTTTAATGGACAGTCAGCAATTTTAAGATATTAAAATTGCTGACTGTATCTCGTTCAACCAATTTTCGTTTAAAGTTTTCATTAGCATCTACAGCACAATGTGTTTTACCACTTTAACTAATAATATGCATAATATGTTTTAAAGATTGGCTTTGAGATTTTGAGGTTTTAGAAACCTCAATGCCATTTTTAAAGACCTATCTATGGACACCCCACACGTATAGGTTTAATAAAAACATTTTTTTTTAAATTTGAGTTCCTTTTATGAGGTATATTAATCCTTAAGTGTATTGTAAGGTGTACAATAAAGTATATAATAAATAAATATATATAAATCGTAAAGCGGTTCACAGAATACCTACATTTACCAAGTTTAATTTGTGTTGTTCTAATAGTTTTGGAATAAACTGACTGTGACATACGGACGGACAGATATACATCACGGATCTAGGAAGGCTACGGAACCCTGACAATGTACCCTGTAGAGAAGAAAAAACAGAGTGATTCACCTCCATTTGATTAACATATTACAAAGGTGTTTTCTCTTCCACACATCAATAGAGGGGGTTACTATGACAGTGGTAGCCATTAAATATAACGGCAGCCTATTTTTGTACCCAAATCTTTGCATTGGTTTATTGTGTAGGTACTTTATGAAATACGTTTTGTGTCTTACTTCCTGAAGAGCTGTTTTAATATTTTGTTGTTTAATCCGTCTAAAACACTGCATCCACTTAGACTGTAAGCCGGCCCCAACATGGCTGAAGAAAATGCTAGTAAGATGATGACGGGTTCCCTTCAGCCTTTAAAGATCATCTGTGATCGTATACGGTGCAGGCTACTCGTCTGTGGTTTGGTGGAATGCATTACCGTTGTCAGTTACGACAAGCACAGTCACTTGCTGCTTTTAAAAGCTCTGTTGTCAATCATTTTTATACACTTCTATTGATTATACCTTGTATTTCTCTCCTTATGACATATTTATATATACAAAACACATATATTTATATATACTTATTTATATTTTGTATTGTATTATGTACATATATATACTTATAATATACTTTAGTTACTTTTTGTGTATGTTATACTAGTACTCACGCGGGGCTTCGCTCCCGTGGATTCTATCACGGTAAAAATATAACTCTCCTTTTTTGCAGTCGCGTAAAAAGTAGCCTTCCTCAAGCTTCAAGCTACTTCCATACCAAATTGCATCCAAATCCACCCAGTACTTTCGAAGATTAGCGCGTTCAAGCAAACAAACAAACAAACTTTTCCGCTTTATAATATTAGTATAGATACTTGAAGAAGGTACACTGACTTTCCCCTCCCCTCTTTGTTTTATGTTCCAAAAATTGTCTCGAAGATATAGCTATCAGCGATTAGACCGCCATTGTAACCATATTTTGCAGTATTTTAAATCAAGTGTGTGTTTAAATTATTCTATATTAGATCGAGGTCCAGTGGGAAAAAATCACTAATGGTCAAAACATGATTATGATAGTTATTTATGTTGCAAATTGTATTACATAATCCTTACTAATATTATAAATGCGAAAGTAACTCTGTCTGTCTGTGTGTTACGCAATCACGCCTAAACTACTGAACCGATTTTAATGAAATTTGGTACGGATATAGTCTAGAGCCTGAGAAAGGACATAGGCTACTTTTTAATGCGAAAAAAGGGCTGTAAGGGGTTGAAACAGGGGATGAAAGTTTGTATGGAAATTGCGTCATTTTTAAATCTAGAAGCTTGAAACTTATTTTTTAGACTTTTGATTAGATATTAATAAATACGACATTCAAATTATGTATGAGTTTTGTTTTCAAAAACATTAGCCTAAAACATTAAAAATTGTGCCGAAAGTCACTATTCCGCGCGGACGAAGTCACAGGCACAGCTAGTAAAGAATATTCTATAGCATACAAGCGCAATTGTAATCCAGTTTCTTTTTTTTAATACTTCTAGTAATGCGAGTAGAATTCACATTACTAGCAATCTTGTTAACCCCTCCAACTAAGCTAAATATGCTTGTGTCTGAAGTGGGTGCTCGTGGCTAATAATAACAGTGTTCATTCAACCTTCAAGGGTAAGCAACGCTTGCTGAGGTCAGTTCGTGGATGGGTTCGATCGTATCCGTTGGTCACGATCACGGCTATCATTTGTACGTGTTTAATAGTCGTTACAGATAGTCACTACCAAGTAAGGGGAACTCGTGGCTAAATAATAGAAAAATGCCGCACAGTTCAATCTTCAAGGGTAAGCGTAGATGGGTATTACATTTGTACATCTCTGACAATTATTACGGGTATTTTGGAACCAGAAAATCCGATAACAGTCTTGTGAAGGCTGCCGTCAATAGCATAGTTGCAGTAAGTACGCTCTAGACGGTTTCGAGAAAATCTTCTATAAATCCTTTATTTTTAATCAGATCATGGTGGTTGATACCTTAAATGAAAGAGGATCTCTGCACGTATCTCACCAAACGTACGTGATGTACGTCACCAAAACTTATACCGCGTTTTTCTCGAAACCGAATAGACGCTCTATTCGGTTTCGAGAAAAACGCTACTTACTGCAACTATGCTATTGATGGCAGAAGGGGTATCGAGTTACCCATGTAAAAGGCTAGTACACAGCCACATTCAGTGAGACTAGAAGCAGACCTTGACATAGTTTGAAAAAGCCTTAGCCGATGATCATGATACAGCACTACCAACCCCCACTGGGGCACAGTCTTAACGAGTAAACAAAATTGTCCTTCATACCTTGCAATTAGTATGTTTGTGAATAACTAAGGGATATTAATAAGTGATTTATGTAGTTTCGTGTGTACCAAAGTCGTTTTCAGACATGGCAGTGAAAATTTATCATGTTGTGATGTCATTAGCTTGTAATACAGGGTGTTTCAAAAACATATTTTACTATATTCCTATTTATGAGCTAGTGATTTAATATAAAATAGATATATAAGTTGATTGCTGGTTAACTTATACTTACCGAGTTTTGTCTGTGGATGGGTGACCATTGAATATATACAAAATGCCATATGGGTACCTACATATTGGATTACGGCTAGGGCGTCCAATCCCGCAGCCTGAATTCAATCTCGGTATTTGCGGGATTATGAATTTTCAATCCCGCGGGATCTCGGTATTTGCGGGATCCCACGTATTGAAAATATTCACATTTATATAAGGCAAATAAAATAATGAATTAATCAACTAACTCCACGTTTATTTACGTATTACTATTAGTATGAGATCAATCAAATTACACCGTTTATTTATCACAAAAAAACAATGAATTAATCTACTAACTCCACATTTATTCAAGTATTACTATTGGTATGAGATCAATCAAATTACACCGTTTTTTCCTTCACAAAAAACAGTAACAAATAAGTACTGAATAAAAAACTTTACTGATATTTTAGGCTACATACTTAGGCTACCACTGACTGAAATTCGGCTATATTAGGCTACATGAGCTGTGAAAAACGGGCGACATCGGCTCCCGCGTTGTTTGCAACACTGCCGGCCGCCAGTCGCCGAGCGATCGCGCTCGCGAGAGGTCGTATGCATGTTTTTTTTTCAGTCCCGCAAATCCCGCGGATCCCGCGCCCGTAATCCCGCATCACGCGGGATCCCGCAATACCGAGATCTCGGTATTCCGGGATTGGACGCCCTAATTACGGCCCAATCCCTCACATAAAGGCCTTTGTCCCAGCAGTGCCACTGTTATAGGCTGAATATGGTTTGAGCTATGGTCATTTATAAATTTATTTTCTTTCATCCTTCTTTCTTTATATTTTTCTATAAAATTTAAAGAGCAAGCAAATAATCAGCGTGTAAAGTCAGCCTAAATTGTGCGTTAATACGAAAAATTTTAGACTTACATTTATACAAAAACAGCCGTTCTCCTTGACTTTTAAGTACAAGCATCAGAAAGTACCTGCTTGTATTAGCTTTGCATTTAGAGAGGCCAAAACAAATCGTTTCAAGTTAGGTTTACGCAAATTTAGAACTTAAACCTGTTAAGTTATGGAATAGTTTAAAGTGAATTTTCTAAGGAACCAGTTTGTTTGTAGGGCAAGTGTTTGTTTGCCGCGTGAGGGAGAGGATGGCGTCCTCCCTCCAGCCCAGCCGCAGTGGTAGACGCCCACGGCGTCGGACGTCGGCCGACGATCTCCGGCCACCGTAGGCGCGGGCATGCGGACAGCGAGTAAAGGGCAACTCGCTGTCCGACCATGGACCATGCCCGGGTCAACGGCGCGTCGTGTTCCACGCGCGCCTCAAAGAGCGTCAGCAACATGACGAGGCCCCCTCTGCAGATGGCCGAAGCCTGCCGGGGTCGTGGGACTCATCCCGTTACCGTGGCCCCGGTATGTAAAGGGTTATTGAAGGAACACCGTGGATTTTAGTCAGTAAAAGTCTGACAGTAGGAGTGGGAGGACTTATTTGATAATTTTACCACGTTAAAAAAAAAGGGCAAGTGTTTTAAGTAAAATAGGCATTAGTCTCGCTGAAATGAATCTAGGATAAGTACAATATAATATTACCTAGACATAACAATTAGTGACAATAGCCCAAAGGCTAAGGTGTCGGCCTTTTGATAGAGAGGTCGGACACTATTGTCGTGAACCCACTCTAGACACAAGCATATTCAGCTTAGTTTGAGGGTTAACAAGATTGCTAGCAATGTGAATTTACCAACACACTCGCTTTAAAAAAAATTAAATAGGTACAGAAGTAGTGCACAGAAATTCTTACATGGCCAATCTTAAGGCAGTGTGTCACTTGATGATAATGCTTACTAACTTGATCCTTTTCAACTCTGTTACTGGGTAATACGATAACTACCCGTTGTTAGCAAGACTGGTTATGAAACTTTTAGACATAGCCACTGTCAATGCTGGTATCAAAAGAATCGTTATATAGGTATTGGACGGTTACTCTTCCACCTTAGCAGACCTTGGGCAAGCGTTTCGTTTCTTTGAACTTTGACCCGTTTAGAATGTATTGAATAAAACTCAGACCTTGCCGTCACCCTGTATACAACTGTTTTGGTTTTCACGATACGTAAATTTTTGACGTTGTAAAGTAGCAACGCATCGGCACGCGCTACCAATTTAAATTCCTCGCTCTCCATTGGTGGAAACCACACAATAGGGAGGGGGTAGGCCCCGCCCACCACCAACTACCTTTATTTGGTCGATGCTGGCATGGTAGTCAAATACCTTGAATATTAACGATTTTTGCCGAGAATAACCGAAGTTACCCGATCGAAAGATCAAGTACAAAGGTAAAAATACTTACGCTTGATGAACTCTCTGATTTAAATCGTTACATGGTACACCCATACGCACAAAATGTTTTGGAAATGCTTCCAACCACTTACTTGTTTCCCGATAGCTATAACCTGGGGATCTTTAAGTCAAGAGTGAATAGGTTATTTCTAGGTACGTGTGCTTCAACTTCGACCACGTCACCACTTACCATCAGGTGAGATGGTGGTCAAAGGTGAGCCTATTATCAATAAAAAAAAGGAAGTAAGAGACATCATAGAGAATTCCTAAGGCATTAAGCCCGTCTTCGTACTTGCTGCATAAAGTTTTAATAAACAAATAAATCATGAGAAAATAGCCGCGGTATCTCGTTGGAACATTGCCGCAACCCCGGAAAGCAATGGCCCTCTCGGGCCCCGTCAATGCTGCTGACTGCTCTTTCAGGCAAACCCCATAGGTAGACCTGCTAAACCTGACTAAAAAATCGTTAGTCTCGCTTAAATTTGAGAACGGCTGGACCGATCTGGCTAAGTTTGATTTTCAATTTTTTTTTTAAGATTACTAAAAATGCGGGTGGAATTCACATTACTAGCCATCTTGTTAACCCCTCCAACTAATTTGTCAACCAAATTTTTGTCTGGAGTGGGTTCACGGCAATAGTGTAATGGGTTGGGTTCGAACCCTCGACCTATCGATCACAAAGCCAGTGCCTAAGCCATTAGGCTATTGACCCTATAATTTGAGGAAGTCCAGAAAATATGGAATAATGATAATTTGTATTTTGCAAATTAGTTATGAAAAACACTTTTACACATTTTTTGCTAAGAATAGTAGTACCCTACTTAAGTGATCAAGCTAATTAACACGCTTTTATTAGGTCGACCTGTATGTAACTAACTATGTAATGGAATCTAATTTAACCATCTTCCAAGGGTCATAGCGTAATGAAAATTAGCAGCTCTATGTAGTTCTGATGACAATACAATAATATGGTACTGTCGAACTGATCTGATGATGGAGCTGGAAGATATGAACTGGAACTTCATGATGGAAAATCGTATCATAGCTGTTTTGGATTTCTTAGAAAAGTCTTGTAATGAATTTTGACCACGGTTAGGTTTCAAGGTCTGATGATGAAGCCGAAAGATAGGTACTGGCATTCCATGATGGAATATCGTATCATAGTCGTGTTTGCACTTGTGAGAAAGGCCACGAAATGGACTTTGAACATTTTGGACTTTGAACGGATTTTCTTCATCGGTTTTCTTACTTTTGTTTTTTTTTTGTTTTTACGTGCATTTATAAAAGCGTGCTTTTCTAGTGTTTTTAAACTAGTTATTAATTTATTTTACTATACAATAGCCATTACTTTTCTAAATATCTTGTGTTAAAGGCCTTGGTAAATACGAGTACATGCAAAGGGCGAAAGTGCTGCATCGCCTTTTAAAGTCACTTTCACTGCTAAGTCTAGTAGTGTTGTCTGTTTGTTAACGTGTCGTTCTCATATTAATTAGACTAATAGTATTTGCTTGTTGATATTTTACATATTGCGTAAGATAGGGCTCTTATGTCACGTAGGTGACAGAATCAGGAATCTACCAATACGGCCATTTTTTGGATGGCAAATTCAATTAATGACTCCGGTTTTGGGTGGAGCAGAAGTGAGTGTCAGACTTCTACTGATTTAAATACCCACTTTGTTTCGTCACTTATCTTATGTTCCGGGGCCGCGGTACGCTTACGCTTCCGCAACACTGGCAGGACCAATACGTCCTTGGCTTTATATGTAGTATTTCCTTCGCTTCGCTGTTGACAAAGCCAATAGACATTTCAAATCTACATCTATTTCGCTTCCAGCCTATTTAGAAGCAGCTAAATATTAACAGTTCCAGCTGAACATTCTCCCCTGAACTCTTCAACCCAGTAACGAGAAACTCTTTGAAAAAACTTGGTAAGATTTTGTGGCAACTGACACACATGTATGTATCCGTACAACTAACAGCGGTGACTAAAGGCTTCCCGTGCTTTCCAAAGCTCAGAGAGGTCGTGATATTTATATTAAGATGATCACTCATCCAGTGCCTGACCCCGAGGTCAGAATAGTCAGAGGCGATGTTAAGTAACGGTGGCCGACCACCGTTACTTAACTTCGATGATTGACCTATACATATTATATATGTATATATTATTATTATTTATTCTATTTATTTTAGCCCAGAGCATCTCTACATTATATGGTATATGGTGTGCCCCTTACAAAATATTAAATTACCTCTATCAATATTGTAGGTGATTTTTTATTTGAAAGGAGCATTTTCTACTATAATCCGATGTCGGTAAACATGCTCCAATGAATACAGCGAAGTCACCTATAATGTCATGGGCATAACGTAGTAGCAGCTTCAAGCTCATATCGACCAAACTTTACCTTACCGAGGCAACGGTTTCGTGTAGCAATGACGTGGTTTATTATTGGAATAAACGTTGTAAAGCTAAGCTTATGTTGTGAGGACAGAGGTCTACTACAGTTTCATGGAAGAAAGTTTATTTTGATTTTTTTAAACCATACCCAATATTAGAGGAAGCTCGACAGTAGGGTCGGTAGGTTTATAAACATTAATTTGACACATCAGCCTTGTTTTTTCGGTGGGAAAATCATCGAATGACTCCTGCAGCTGTGGGTAGAGCGGAAGGGAGTGTCAGACTATCACTGATTAAAAATCCACCTTGCTCCTTCAGATGCCTTTGAATTCCAGGGCTGCAGCATCTCGTTACAATACAATCTAATTTCAACAAACCCGTTCCATCATCGGGCTATAAGACGAACGGCGATGCGCCATCGTTACATAGTGGACATCCCACCGATATGAACAAAACAAAAATTAATTGTGCGTACAGCTAAGAAGTAGTGTTTCCTGATAGCTATAACCTCGGGGTTTTTAAGTCAGGAGTAAATAGGTTACTTCTAGGTAAGCGTGCCTCATCTTAGACCACATCATCGCTTATCATCAGGTGAGATAGTGGTCAAATGCGACCACATCATCGCCTATCTATACTAATATTATAAAGCGGAAATTTTGTTTGTTTGTTTGCTTGAACGCGCTAATCTTCGAAAGTACTGGGTGGATTTGGATGCAATTTGGTATGGAAGTAGCTTGAAGCTTGAGGAAGGTTATAGGCTACTTTTTACGCGACTGCAAAAAAGGAGAGTTATGTTTTTACCGTGATAGAATCCACGGGAGCGAAGCCCCGCGTGAGTACTAGTCATTAATAAAAAAACATTCTTGGAATCACTCATCAGTCTGACGTCGGAATATTATCTGTATACGCAATGATCGACGTTATTTTGCAAAAATCATAAACTAGATATTCAAGATAGAATGCAGTATGCGGCAACGCCCTCCCGCTTGCGAATAGTTGTATATGCTAATGCAGGTCATGTTGAAACACTGTTCAGACCATCGACCGTTCAGAAGGCTGAGTAACTCAATAATATCATTAAATAACATAAGATCAGTGGTGGCTCATTGGTTACAGACATGACTTAGGAGCTGTAAGCCGTCCGGGGTTGCGGGAATGTTCTAACCAGAAACCGCGGCCACGGAATGCAAGGGCAAGGCAAAAACGAAGGATCTGGGTGGGTTTTTGTTCAGAAAGAGTCTGACACTCCCTTCCGCTCAACCTACAGCAGGAAGAATCATATGATGACTTTCTCACCCAGAAAAAAAAAGGATCTGTAAGTCGTGTACAGACGATGACGGTGATGATGAAATATTCATCATCACCACTATTCTTAAAAAAGTGAAGGAAAACATCGTGACGAATCCGTCTCAAGTCCTAGAACCAAAAATGTGACATCCACTAATTCGCACTGAATCCGTGTAGTGGAGTACGGCCCATTTCCTGCCATAGAGTCCTCTCTATGGCAGGAAATGCAAGGACTGCAAGGACCCAGGCCTCCTGGCCTGGGTCCTTGCAGTGGCAATATTACGTGTTTGTATTATTTATACAATAGTACATTGTTCATCGAGGGGTGAAAGTGACCGATTACCAACGAGGGTGTAGTGCCTTAATACACACGAGTTGGGAATCGCACTTTCTTCCGAGAGATACGTAGTGCTTTATACTATACCTACGAGGAAAATAAGAGAGAATAATAATAATCTGTCTCTTGTCTTTTGGCATTATAAGTACTTTTAAGTTACCTACTGAATTGGTCTAAATTTAAAAAAAAACAGCGCGTTAGTAATGGATTTTCATACACTTTTCCAGTGTCTCCAGCACGTTAGTAATGAATTCTCATACTTTTGTGACCCGCACATTTGTACTACAGTAATGACGTCCTTTCTGTCAAAAAAGTAATAAGGCACTTTCTGAGCAGGTATAGTATAAATATCATTAGGTCAACCTCTCCGAATGTGAGTCTCGTGCGGGAATCGAACTCGCAAAACGCAGTTCAGCAGCCATTCGCTCGGCCACTGCGCAAACCAGCCAGCTGAAAGTCCTTATTCTTGCTGTACTTTACGTTAACATTTATTTTACTAAGAGTTTTCCTCTGGACGAAACTGTTGTTTTGTCGGTAGATGTCTGTTGTCTATAAGTGGCGGACGAATTCAACCCAGTTTGATGAAGATATTGATATTATTTATCTTAAAAAGGTGACCCGGTTTTTTTGTTCCATGATGTTATCGTCGTAAAACTCATTTTTGAATTGCTAACTGTTACTGTTAGACTGCATCAACCCGCTGCTGGGTTAAGGCCTCTCCCCATGATTTCCAGGTGGTTCTGTCGAGGGCCAAATTCCACTGGTCGTTAGTTTTCCAGCTCGTCCCGCCATCTCCTACGAGGTCTACCGCCACGCCTTCTAGTTGTCTCTAATTCTAGCTGTGCTAGATTATTGAAATGAGAATGAAAAATTTTAAAGATGTGACAAACAAAACGCGCTTATAAACTGTTCAGAATTAAATATTTCTCAGTCAAAAAGTAGACCTCCTTATCAAAATGACAGATGGTTATCATGTATTAATTTCATTCCGACATTTTTACCTCAAAATACGTCTCCCTCTGTCGTTGACAATTTGTAAATTAGCTATGCAAATATCTATGAGATTATACTGACGAAATACTCAAGGTTGTTAGTACTGGCAATTATTTTCATTAAACTGCGTAATATTTTTCTATCAATTTGTTTGTGACGGCAATTAGGAGACCTGCCCTGTGTTGGATTTATTCAATATAGGCTATAAAGTTAGTAGCTTTAGCTCGCGGCTTCGCTCACGTAAAAAGTATATTTTATCGTGATAAATATAATAATAATGAAATCCATTTATTTCAGGTCCGAGCCCGTAATAAAATCAAAATTTGAATCGAGAGGTCTCGGGTTCGAACCCTACCCATTACACTATTGCCGTGAACCCACTCCTGACACAAGCATATTTAGCTTAGTTAAAGGGGTTAACAAGACTGCTAGTAATGTGAATTCTATCCTCATTTCTAGGATCTTTTTAAATTTTTCAATTAAAAACTATCCTATGTCCTTTCCAGGGTCCTAATCTATTCCCATGCCAAATTTCATCTAAATCGGTTCAGCGGTTTTGGCGTGAAAAGGAAACAGACAGACAGACAGGCAGAGTTACTTTCGCATTAATAATATTAGTATGGATACTGGATAGGCTCGGGTTTGACCACCATCTCACCTGATGGTAAGTGATGATGAGGTCGAAGTTGGAGCACGCCTAGAAGTAACCTATTCACTCTTGACTTACAGACCCCTATCACTCAGGAAACAGACTCCGGCAGGGAATTCCACTCCTTAGCCGTACGCACAATGAAAGTATTCCCAAAATGTTTTGTGCGTATGGGTGGTATTGCACCCGAGAATTACGATTAATTTTAAAACATAGGGGTGTCAAACAATTTAGTTAATTACTGTAATGTAGTAACGGCCAACAGGTCAGTCGCACGACCCCGTTTGATGCGTATTTCCGTTTATAATTGGTGACACCCCTCACTTATGATAGCAGGGGGTGATCGGGTAAATTATTATAGTAAATGGGATCACGTATTATGTCTGTTCGGCGCGTCGAGTTCCACACACGCATCAAAGGTTACGGGAATGTTCTAACGCTGTACCCGGCAAACAAGAGCAACAGACTGAAGTCAAGGGTTTTAAATCGATAGAATTAGGTCTTTTTTAAATTTGATATTTTAATCCTAAAAAAGTTGTCCGTAATATATTATGTGCTAATACACTTACTTATCAAAATCAATATATAAACAAACATTAATTAAAACTCATCCTGAAAAACTGCACTTTTTTCTTTCATTTCACAGTTTCCCAAAACGCCCGCCAGTCTTCCTAGTGTTTCAGCTGTGAAGTAACATGATTAATTGTTTTCTTTATCATCTTATGCGTACCTCATTCAATTCTTGTTAGATAACAATAAAATATCTTTCCTTTAGTTGTAGACACAAGCATATTTAGTTTAGTTGGAGGGGTTAACAAGATTGCTAGTAATGTTAATTCTACCCACATAGCTAGGCATCTTTTTTTAAAAATAAAAGTATTTAAAACAAGGAAGGAAAAAAACTAGGTAGAAACGTTACTCCAAAAGAAATCTCTTCCATTCTACCTACGACAAAAGAGTCGAAGAAAAGAGATCATCCATCTGCTTACCTTTTGCCCATGTCAGAGTTAGCTGCCAGTCTAACTGGATGAAAAAATGTTGTTGATTTTCAACTTTGATTATCCCTGAAATAATATTGCGACGTACATATAATTGAACGCTTTCATGAATGGCACACTAGTTCACCTGTCGCACTCTTCACCGAAAATAACATAAATTATGACCAAAGCTAAACGCCTGCTCACATCAAAGGTCATCTCTTGCCCAGCCCTCCATTGTGTAAGTCTACAGAGCACGGAATCTTAAGTTCCGGCAGTGGCTAGAGACGACATTATAAATATATAAATAAAATAAAATAAAATTCCTTATTGCAGGCACGTAGGCCCATATAAAAAAAAAAAACATAAATAAATTAAAAAAAGAAATACAAATTATACTTATCCTTATTCTTTTTTGTTCACACAATAAAAATATTAAAAAAAACAGGAGGCTTGCCCAGCCTTTTGCCAACTGTTATTAAGCTTGATTTTATTAAACAATTAAAAAATGCAGTACAAGCATTGGCCGCATAGACGATTCCGTGCTCTGTCCTGTAGTCACTATAATGACTAGCGTGGGAATATAGCAGAACTACTGATTGTTTTTTTTTTATAATTAGTTGTTGTGACAGTAGTTAGCCAATTGTTTATGATGATAGGTACTGAGGAATATGTTTCGGGAATGTTCGGCTATTTTCGGATTTACACATCGGATTTGTGGAGACTTATGGGGACAACAGGAATACACCACTCTGCTTTAAAATGCCGTGTTGTGCAATTATAACCTGTAAAACAAAAAACAAACAGACCGCAAGTATAGAGCGAGGAGGTATATCTTTCCATCGGTAAGTCGAAAATAACATTTAATTACAATTTTATTAGTAAAAAACAAAAATATTCTGATCACTATGAAATTCCGAACATTAACGAACATTATTGCAACAAGTTACAAAAAGTATACATTACCCGTTGTGTACTCGCTTAATCAACGCAATGACAAAGTCCACTTACAATGTACTGCATGCGCCACACTTCAACCATTTGTGTTTTGTCCTTTGCCCTGATTGGCCGTGATGCACGGCGCATGTTTATCAACAGTGAGTTACAATCAGTAGCAAGCTCTCGATTTAAGTGTGTGTAATTTATTTATGTGCGTAATTCGCATACGTAACGGGCCTCTTGCTTGTAGTAGAGCTAAAGAGTGGGGAGACAAGCGGCGACACGCGTTCTCATACAAATCAGGAACTATTTCCTTTCTAACCTCTGTTCTGTGACCCAGACCCACTTTTGTCTGGCAGTTTTCGGAGATTTTTTTTTCAGTTTGGGGCAATCATCCGATTCCTGCCTCTCAACCAGGGTGAAGCGGGAGGGTGTGTCAGACTTTTACTGACTAAAACCCATCCGTGTTCCATCATATGCCCTTCATGTTCCGAGGCCGCGGTAGCTCTTTCAAACAATTCCGCAACCCCGACAGGAGTATTCAGAGCTGCGTTAGCAATCTGTGTTCTGTAGCTTCTGTGAACAGTTCTTCCAAAACATATTTTTTTATTTAACGGTTTACGTGAGTGATCAGTGGTGACTCAGCGGTTTTAGGCCTTTATTACTGACCGACAAACCACGCTGTCCACCTGGTTGGACGGTTAGTATATTTTTTCTATGTTAGTATGCAGTGTAATAGTCTTGTGCCTGCTCGGTCATGTTGGAGATCGCTCCATACTAGTTCATTTCGGACAGTGAACTAGTTCATTCTATTAGTTCTAATAGCTCTATTCGGTCTTCGCTCTCGGCAGTCCTTAACTCCTTAGAGCACAGCGCGGACCACAGAGCAAATACGCTCTTTAACTAGGTACTATCAAAGACATCGTATTTATTTATCTCTGCATTACCACAGCACAGCATAAACAGCATAAATATTAGGATTATGTATAATTTAAACAGAGATATTTTTTAGTGTGCGTTACCCCAGCAAAATAATGTCGAAAATAGTCTTTTAAATCTTATAGATAATTAGTTGCCCAGCTTCTGTAATTGTTAAGCACATTTTTAAATTTGTTACACATATAGTTTTTTAGTTATTACACAAAAACATATTCTGCTGGGGTAACGTTTGAAACGTTACCGCAGCAAAACTTTTTTTTAAATAATGAGAATATTGAAATAAATATTAGCTATACATTTAGTTGTCTAGACGAGGTAAATGTTACACGTTATTTTGTTTTTGTTCTTTCTTCGGCTGCGAAGTTATTCGAGATTTTGCTGGAGTAACGTTTGTGGTTTTGCTGGATCTCTGAAACAGTTAAGCGGATTCTTATCATCTTTTGTACATGACTTCTTAGGAATTAGTTTTAATTTGTTTCGCAATAAAAATAACAAAATGATATACCGTTTAAAAGTTATTTAATGAAATATAAAAACACTTCTTTAGGTCTTAACACTCTGAATATGAGCTCTAAAGACTTACTTTAAACGTTATTTTGTAGCTTTTAACTACCTTCAAATGTATATGAAGTTTTATTAGTATCCTGTAGGTAATTAACAAATTATGATGATATTCATTTCTCCACGTTCACGGTCACAATGAGCGCGGAGTTATTTGGCCACCGATAAACCTGTATACGGTTATATAAACTGAATGTTATATCAATATTTAGTTGATTAATTCAGTTATATACCTGTAAAATTTCAGAGTAGTACATACAATAAGTAATTAACGAGATAATTAAATAAAAGTCATTAGGAACTTCAAGACCGTGATAATCCGACCAAGTTTAGGTGGTTACAAAAAAGCGACCGCGTAGAACATTATGCTATCTTCTAAAATATGTGGGATAGTCTTACAAGTTTAGTAGAGATGTGTACACAAGTGTTTAAAAAAAACTACATATTTCTTAAATAATTTTTATTTACAGGTAAAATAATAATTTTTATACTTAAAAGCAGTAGTTCCTACCATTTTGTAGACAAATTTCAAATATCACAATATTTTTTCCTAGATATATATTACAGATAGTTGTATTCTAAGATTAACTTAAATTATGTAAAAATCACAGATCAAAAATAAAATATTAAACTGCAGTCAAATAATCATGTAAGTCAGAATCATCTTTAGGCATCAATTTCATATCCATAATAAATAAAACGTAGAACCATCATTCTTTCAGAAAGTTTACAGTTAGAACCATCTTTTGGCATACATTAAATAAAACATTTGATTGTGAACATACGTGGTTTTTATTTCCCTGTAAGAAACATGTAAACATGCAAGCAAGCATGCAGCATGCAGTTATGCTAAACGAAATTATGCAGAATTTTAACTCTGCCAAAAGTAATTTATGCCATTGTGAATTCGAATGTATAAACATTCGGCTAAATAATAATTATACATACTAAATAATTTTTATGCCTTAAAAATATTCGTTTAAGGAAGATTATACCAAGTGTGTTATGCCAAATGAATTTCGGAGTATCAAGATTCTGCCAAATAGAAGGAACCCGTGCAACTAAGCCATTGAACCGGTGCACATAATACAATATATACCTATCTAATAAGTAGCTGAAAGGTAATAATAATAATGTTTATAGTACAGATATTATAATATATATTGTTATGTATTTAACAGTGTACGCGTCTGTACCGAAATTTTAAGGTGTATTATCCTACATATTTTAGAAGATAGCATAATGTTCTACGCGGTCGCTTTTTTGTAACCACCTAAACTTGGTCGGATTACACGGTCTTGAAGTTCCTAATGACTTTTATTTAATTATCTCGTTAAATATTGTATGTACTACTCTGAAACTTTACAGGTATATAACTGAATTAAGCAACTAAATATTGATATAACATTCAGTTTATATAACCGTATACAGGTTTATCGGTGGCCAAATAACTCCGCGCGCATTGTAACCATGAACGTGGAGAAATGAATATCATCATAATTTGTTAATTACCTACAGGACACTAATGAAACTTCATATACATTTGAAAATAGTTAAAAGCTACAAAATAAAGTTTAAAGTAAGTCTTTAGAGCTCATATTCAGAGTGTTAGGACCTAAAGAAGTGTTTTTATATTTCATTAAATAACTTTTAAACGGTATATCATTTTGTTATTTTTATTGCGAAACAAATTAAAACTAATTCCTAAAAAGTCATGTACAAAAGATAATAAGAATCCGCTTAACCGTTTCAGAGATCCAGCAAAACCACAAACGTTACTCCAGCAAAATCTCGAATAACTTCGCAGCCGAAGAAAGAACAAAAACAAAATAACGTGTAACATTTACCTCGTCTAGACAACTAAATGTATAGCTAATATTTATTTCAATATTCCCATTATTTAAAAAAAAGTTTTGCTGCGGTAACGTTTCAAACGTTACCCCAGCAGAATATGTTTTTGTGTAATAACTAAAAAACTATATGTGTAACAAATTTAAAAATGTGCTTAACAATTACAGAAGCTGGGCAACTAATTATCTATAAGATTTAAATGACTATTTTCGACATTATTTTGCTGGGGTAACGCACACTATTTTTTACCATTCAAATGTGAATCTGAAACGGTTCTCGTTATTTAAGGCACAGAATGAATTCGTATGACGTTTCTGTCAATCAATCAGTGACTGTATTTCATTTCTCGTTCGCACATTATGATCGCACGGCTTAGAATTTACGAGTACGAAAAGAGCTATTAGACCTATTAGACCGATTACAAGCCAGCGTTCGGAAACGGTTCTTTTAGTACAGTGCAAAGTTTCGGCTCCTATTCGTTCA
Organism: Tholera decimalis; assembly: GCA_943138885.2. NCBI lineage: Eukaryota > Metazoa > Arthropoda > Insecta > Lepidoptera > Noctuidae > Tholera > Tholera decimalis. The sequence goes on from OW964576.2 coordinate 12,403,611, forward strand.
TCGTTCACGTACTACACAAGACTACAGTGGAAACGGTATAGGCTAGTTAATATTAGTTAATATTTAATAAATTACCTTTATCCCTAAACATTCATATATCTGCATTTAAGAAAAATCTTTAGGCCTTCCTATTGGATAAGTGTCTCTACTCAATTAATGATTAACTTTATGGCCATATGTTTTGCACTTATATATATTTTGTTTTCTTTTTTTTTGCACTTATATTATATATTATTTTGTTTTCTTTTTATTTAAGTAGGTACAAGTACTTAATGTTATGTTATTTTTAAGTGTTAATGCTGTTTGTGATGATTTATATTTTCTGGTCTGTGTTATTTTTATTATTGTAACTGTAATTTTAAGGATAATTTCACACACAAAATGTATAAATGAAAGTGTTACAGTTCCCGTTATAAACAAAAGCCAGCTGTCGTGATATCGTCACTCTTCATTGATTTGATCAGCACCTGATATGTACCCTAATTTATACCCAACCCATGAGACGTAACGCACCATTGATTCAAACCGGTGAACTACTGGCTAACTTATTGTTTACTGAGCACCTGTGATATGGTTGAGTGGTCGAGTTAGAAGATTTTAATATTAGCTGTTTTTGTTTTTCTGATGAAAAATAACTTGTTAAGTTATAGAAGTATGCTTATGCTTTTTTATTGCATACTATCTTCTGCCTGCGGCTTCGCTCGCTTAAGAAGTTTTGTAAGTAGTCTACGTTCTTTTCTAAGGGCCAATATATCTCCGTGACAAATTTCATCAAAATCGGCTAAGTGGTTTAGACGTGAAATTGGAACAGAGAGAGAGTTATATTCACATTTATGATATTAGTAGGGAGGTAGGGATAGGCTTAACGTCAGGCACAAATCTTCTAATTACGAAGGACTTAAGAAAATCATATAGTACATACGCTACTTACTCTTTATTCCGGCAAAAAGTGCGACATTTCCATGCGAACAAAGTCCCGGGCAACAGCTATATCGCTATCAATATATTATGTATGTACAAGTACCTATACCCGGACTTTTAATTCGATGCAGTAGACTGACAGTTTCTGAGTTGTCAGGTAATGACGACTACGAAATTGTGATGGAACTAAATTAATCGATACAGAAATAAAATCGAATAACGATGTAAACATTTTTTTTAAATAAAATGTTTCAAAATAACAAAAAGTTGAATGTGATTATAAAGGGGTGTGAAAAATAAAACGAATAGAGCATGATAATATTTTTATTTTTTGCAATAGGCCCCTGTACCTGTACCCATTCCAACGGGATTTAGGTCGCAGTGGTGCGGGGGCAGTCTTTTTAATTAAACACCTCGTGAAATTTATAAACATATTCATCACATCGCTTTTATCATGTCTGGTAAAATGTGAAGACTTTTAATAAAAAAACTTTTTAGCCTAAAATAGAACCGACCTCCATATAAAAACACTACAAAGGCAAAAATAACTTTAATTTCGGAAGGCGGTGTCAAAAACGAAAATTTATACAAAACTAAAGACACCGCCTTCCGAAATTAAAGTTATTTTTGCCTTAGTAGTGTTTTTATATGGAAGTCGGTTCTATTTTTTGCTAAAAAGTTTTTTTCACGCTTTTTAATGGGTCGGTTTGTAATTCATCTAGTTACAAAAGCCAAAATGTCAACTACTTATCACCTTTTACAAAATGTTGCTTTTCCCGGTGCAGAGCCGTTAATTTTTGAGGAGTTCTCCAGGTACATCACCATCAGCTCTACTTCACCATATGCATTGTGAAGAGCATAAAGTGCTTAACATCCATATTCAAGTAACCTAATCGCAATCAACGAAATACTTATTATTGAGTAGTTTCGGTGGCCATCTGGGGTCTTCATCATCAGTTCCACTTCTTCAAATGGTGCTTTTCGAGAGCAACTGCACAAGGTACTATAAGAAATACCCAAAACGCTATAGGTGTGCCTAATCGGGTTAATAATCGGGAATTCAGGGAAGGAAAAAATGCATCTATCATTTTGTTAAACTGAAACATATTTGATCAACAAATAAAAAATAATTGTTTTTCTATATTCGTTTTATTGCCAATATCATCATATAGGTACAACCCTAGGACATTCGCTCGATGACGTGGGTCGCGCGGCGGGCAAAACAATCTCAACTCTCTGTCTGCGTACTTATGGTACATTTCTTCTCGCTGCAAACAGCTGGTATTATTATTAAGATTTTGTAGGCTATTATAGCATAGGTATTTTCGCTTTTGTATGAGAGTAATGTATCTGTTACGAAGTAACTATTTAGTAATCTGTGGTAATATCCCGGAAAAATTTTCGGTATGAAAACCCCGAACTGAACGATGGTCCTGGCTATCATTTGAACTTCTTGGACAGTCGTTACGAGTAGTCTGAAGCCAGAAAATATGACACTGGTATGGCCAAGGGGTATCGCGTTACCCAACTATTGAGATGTGGTAGCTAGATAGACAGTCACTTCATTTAAAACACTAACACTCAGCTGTATCCGGTTAAACTGAAATACGACCCGAACATAGTTAGAAAATAGCTAAGCAGAGGTCATAATTTCTGATTTGCTGTGGCTAGCTAGGCAGAGATATAGTTGCGGAATTGTTCGAAAGATTTACCGCGGCCTTGAAACACGTAGGGCCATCATATGATGGAACACGGATGGGTTTTAGTCAGTAAAAGTCTGACACACCCCAGGTTTCGCGCAGATCGGGAGGCAGTCATTGGATGATTTCCCGTCCTTAAAAAAAAGGTAGAGTTATAACGAGAGTTTCGTTTAAGACAATAACTATATTATTATTAGTTATGCTTATACCTACCCAAACTTCATACGAGGCATGCCTTTTAAGTTCTGTCGTTTCCATATTTCCCGGCAATTTTGAATTTGGAACTGTTCTATATTCGAATGTATTTAAATTTTGAATCTCAAAACAGTTGAAAGTATTAGGATTAATGCTATTGTTTAGTCACAGCGTCGATTGGAATCTGTCAGGTTACGTACGAAAATGAATCTTTTTTTTTATAGTTGATTGGCTTGTGTTTGACCATAATCTCACCTGATCTTAAGCGATGATGTGGTCGAAGATCAAGCACGCTTGCCTGGAAGTAACCTATTCCCTCTTGACTTAAAGACTCCCACTTTCTAAGGAAAATGTTCGTGCAATAATTTTCTACAACTTTAGAAGCGGCCTGACACGGCTTCAGTGTTTTGAAGAGCTAACATCTGTGTTCAAAGATGTCTGTGGACTGTCGAACGCTAGTATTTAGAATTCCAGCGTGGACATACTAGTGTTAGTGACAAATCTCGCGAAGGATGCCCAAAATCCGCCTTCACTAAAGATAACATCATTGCTGTGAGACAACTAATTCTTGAAGATCGGCATGTGACATATCGAGAGATAGAGGCTCTATTAGGCATCTCAGGGACACCCATTCAGAAGATCTTGCATAAAGCGCTTGGTGTGAGAAAGCTAGTTCGCATCTGATTTCCGACGATCATAAGGCGGCCCGCGTCAGATGGTGTAAGAAAACTCTGCAAAGGTTCAACCAAGGAGAGTCAAATCACGTCTACGACATCATCAGTGGTGACGAATCTTGGATCTATGCCTATGATCGATTCCAAACAACAATCTACAATTTGGGTCTTTCAAGACGAGCCAAAGCCGACTAAAGTTGTTTGTTTTCGAAGCACTTCAAAGAAGATGGTGGCCACGTTCGTTGGAAAAACCGGCCATGTTGCGACTATTGCACTTGAAGATCGTAGAACGGTTAACGCAGAGTGATATACCACAGTTTGTTTACCACAAGTAATTGCCGAACTTCGAAAATCTAACTCAAAGCGACGCATCATCCTGCACCACGACAACGCAAGCTCACATAGCGCTCGTTCAACGATTGAGTATTTGAAGCAGGAAAAAATACAGTCCTGACCTAAGCCCTAACGATTTCTTTACATTTCCTAAAATAAGAAAAGTCTTCGTGGTCAAAGGTTCCAGTCCGGTGAAGAAGCAGTCGACGCTTTCAAGTCAGCCATTTTGAACACCCCAACTTTAGAGTGGAATAAATGTGATAATAACTGGTTTGAGCGAATGGAAAAATGTATTCAAGCTACGTGGTGAATACTTTGAAAAACAATAAAAAGTGCTAAGTATAAGGTTCTAGTTTTTATCTTCAAACGACAAAACTTAAAAGGCATGCCTCGTACTACCTTCTAGTTAAAAGAACAATCTTAGAAGGAAAAACCCTATAACCAAGCCAAGGACCTCATGCTAAGTAGTAACGGCAACAAAGCTTAGGAAAACAAATGAAAAATCTCGGCAAACATACCCAAATAAGTAAATATTGTTTTACTTATTACACTCGCCTGGTAAATAATCGTCCACCCCAATATTCAAATTACCAAAATCATCCCCCTACCATTTAACTCGTAAAAAGAAAATCATGCGATTGGTCAACATTTTCCCTCCAAACCACCAATGTTTTCCGTGGAAACCGTGAAAAGGCAAATATAGCTGTCCCTTTCTAACTCACCGTCACGGCCACTGAACTTTCTCACCGTCTCTTTTCAACGCAAGGGGTGAAACGCTGTGTTGATGTTTGTTGTCAGTGCCTTCCATGTTTAAACTAATGACGGACGTACCGAACAAACAAAAGAGTTTTTAAATTAAGAACAATAAAAAAGCAACGAGTGTTACATGTGTTAAAACGGTGAATAAATACCTTTTTGTCGTATTTAAATTCGCTACACACTAGCTGAATCGTGACGGTTTTACGCTCATACTAATTTCACTGTGAAATGTGATTTAAAAGTGAAAACACAATTCTGTAAAAAAAATAACAATCTACGCATGTGATGTTGTAACAATTAACTGCATAGCGGAAAAGTATTATATCCACGCTATATCCGTTTCTAAGAACTTGGTAATAAATAAAAAGACATTCAAAATTTGACGTTTCCCGCGATGTGTCATATCGGCTTCGTTCTGGATGCAACGTGAACATATAAAATACAAATTAAAATGTGCTTTTATTGAACTAAGATGGAATATACTTGGCACATGGAGGACCCCGGACTGGAATCGAACTCACGTACCACCCGGTCGCAGAGCAGAGGCCAAGGTAACATGATCTTAAATAAATAATATTTTGTTTTTATTTTTGTTATTTGGTTTCGGACAGAAAAACAAACCAGAGAAATAATGGATGTGCTTTGTGACCCCTTATTGGATTAAATTCTTAATTCAAATTTAAAATAGTGAATTTGAATTATGAATTTGATATTCAATATTTAAACTGATTATTTCGGTTTGTTTTTGGTTGTTTTTGTTTGTTTTAAATGTGGTCTTTAATGACTACAGGAAAATGACAGTATTTACAAGTTGATTATTAAATGAAAATACTACCGTGGAACAAATTTATCGCTATTTTAAAAAGAGTGTGAATGTGATCTAGTTTGAGGTAAACTTTATTTGATTAGCGACTCTAGTTTTTGCTGGTGCTTTGCCCTCACCCAGGCAAAAAGTGGTCTATGATACTCAATTAGTGCAGTTTTCTATCAATAACGGTTTGTGTTAGTGTTTCTTTTACAATATTGTAATAGAAGCACCAATACCAAAGATGTCTAATGATGTCGATGTCTTAACAATTGTTAAGTATATATTTATAAAATGAAAGACGTCAATAAGTAATTAATTACCACAAATCATACATACAATGAAATGAAATGAAATATTTATTTTGTAAATTTGTTATAAATAACACTTTTACACGTCATGTTTTTTTGCGTGTACATACAACTTAAACGCTATATTTACCATGTGTATTTATTGTTTTGAGTTTCCGATATTTCGGCACAGTTGCAAGCGCCATGATCACGGATGAACATGATGATACTGTTAATGACCATCCCAGTTCATAAAAGTAAATATAATAAATATATCACGTTCAACTTGGATTAATTGAGATTCGAGAAAAGCTATAAAAATAGTTCCGAGACACGGAGCGTTTGGCGTACGATTTCAAAACTACGCTCATCAAAAGTACTTCCAGCGGTTCGGAGAAAATGAGTTCGATATCCTAGTGCCATTTTGAGGCGACGCAATATCTTTCTAGATTTTTTTTACAATTAAAGAATTTCATAAAAATGATAGTTACTGACTGAAAAACAATTTTAGAAAGGTGAATGAAAACTTCCGAAAAAAAAATCCGATGACTTATGATATCATGGTGGATTATGGCTATTCCTATTTCTATTCCATTTCATAGAGAGCAGTTCTGTGTCTCAGCAATGGGGACGTATTGTAATGATGTTCTGCCGGGGGTTGCGGGAATGTTCTAACGAGATACCGCGGTCCCGGAACGCAAGGGCAGCTAAAGGAACAGCCGGGGTTGCGGAATTGTTCGAAAGAGTTACCGCGGCTTCGGAACACGAAGGGCATATGATGGAACGCGGATGGGTTTTAGTCAGTAAAAGTCTGACACACCCTCCCGCTTCACCCAGATCGGGAGGCAGTCATTCCCATCCAATGACTGCCTCCGTAAAAAAAGCTAAAGGAACAGGGTGGACTTTTAGTCAGTAGAAGTCTGACACGTGGAGAAGTCATTCGATGATTTTCCTACACGGAACAAAAAAAAAATATGATGTAAGATTATAAGAAGAAATTTCAAATAACTTCATTCATATCAATTCAAATAATGTCTCCCCATTTTGTGTTCATTAGTAATTCCGCTAGAATCGTTGAAATTATCCATTTGACGGACCACGACAAATGACTGTTTCTAGAAAGACTAATTGAAGTTATTATGCCATTGAAAAATTGGCTAACGTGACAAAACGAACTGACAAAGAGATCGAATCGGAATAAAATTAATTTTATTGCACACCTCTCAGGTTTTAAGTGAAAGACAATTAACAAAAGAATTTGGCAATAAAGAGACATTAAAAAGTTGATTGAAAAGTTCATTAAAAGTCCTTATTTGTTTTCTGTTATGGTGTACAATAAAGAGCATAAAATCACGTAAGGTTAGAGTGTGATATCACCCTGATAATACTACTAAATGCAAAGAACTGTTCATTGTGAACAGTTCTTTGTCACTTCGCCTTCTTCCAACATGTTAAGATCGGCTTCCAGTCTAACCAGGTGCAATTGAGTATCAATATTTTACACTTACTGTACCTGAACCTCTCCTATGTTCAATTCAGTGGCAGCAACAAATACCCCGCTTAAAAGTCTAGAAATTCTGAGTTGAGGTAACGGTAGCTTCGCGCTCATGTTCCATGCGCGCCTTACAGAACAGTCAGCAATATTGACCGGATCCGATTTGGCCAATGCCTGCTGGGTTTGTGCGAATGTTCTAACGGGCCAGGGTAACTGAAGGAGCAGAGTGGGCTTTTAGTCAGTAGAAGTCTGACACTCCTTTTCGCTCTACCCACAGACGGGGGAGTTATTTGATGATTTTCTCCGGAAATCAAACTGCTTGGTTACACGGCTACTACAAAATTTAACTGAAGCTAAATTACTGTGTAACTTTTCTTTTATAGTTAGTTATTAGTTTCAAAAAGTGAAGAAACAGTTATACTCAATACGTTTATTTGCATTCCACAATGTGAACTTAGGTGGTAGGTACATACAAGATATACATTGTTTTTGATCATTGTGGAATGTCGGGCACAGCAAATTAAAAAAGAGGAAGAGGGCTATTACAAACATTATAATTATATAGAATGTGTATTAGATGAGATAAGACTAGTGCGGATAATCTGAACGTATTCACTGTCTCATTGACGGCAAGGTAACTACTGCAAAATTAGATTCACTCTACGTATTATGGACATTTACATACATTAATCAGTGGAGCTCGTGGCTATGCAACAGCAGTCTTCAAGGTCAGTCCGTGGATGGGTAATTGTCTTATCATACTGATAAAACCCTGTACTGTAATGCTCTTAGAACAATAAAGATTTCAACCGACTTCAAAAACAGGAGGAGGTTCTCAGTTCGTCTTGAACTTTTTTTATGTATGTTACCTCATAACTCGAATACGGCTGGACCGATTTGGAAAATTCTTTTTTTGTTTGAAAGGGTATACTTTCTAGTTGGTCCCATTGTCATCACGTTAGGATCTGATGATGGAATCATGGAGAAATCGAGGGAATTTTTCAAATATTATAGGCACACCTATAGCGTTTTGGGTATTTTTCTTTTAAAGATTGCTAGCAATGTGAGTAGAATTCACATTACTAGCAATCTTGTTATCCCCTCCAACTAAGCTAAATACGCTTGTATCTGGAATGGGTTCACGGCAATAGTGTAATGGGTGGGACTCGAACCTGCCACCTGTTGATCACAAGTCCGACACCTTATCCATTAGGCTATTGACGCTTAACGCGCGCGCTTGATTCCTATAGTAGCTTGGGCAGTTGCTCTCGAAAAGCACCATTTTGGAAAGTGGAGCTAATGATGAAGACCACAGATGGCCACCGAAACTACTCAATAATAAATATTTTGTGGATTACGATTCGATTAGGTACTTGAATATGGATGTTAAGCACTTTATGCTCGTCACAATACATATGGTGAAGGAGAGCTGATGGTGAAGTACTTACCAGGAGAACTCCTCACAAATTAACGGCTCTGCATCGGGAAAAGCAAAATTTTGTAAAAGGTGATAAGTAGCCCCTCGAGTGTCGCATGTTGAATTTTCTTATGATTGTTGTGTTGGGTAGGACTTCAGAAAAAATGATAAATCGACAATTTATGGCCATTATCATGGTATATATTATACCTTCCTGGCTTCGTTATGAGTTTATCTAACTTCTAACTATTTATATCATTCAATAAGCAAATCACACTGACCTTATCTCGCAGTGATGTCATATGTTTTCACTTTTATAATTTTCAATCACATTCGAAAAAAAAAATAAAAAAAAATGTGTAGGCAATTTTAACACAAATTATTGCAAATAATTAATAAAAACTATTATAAAAAGTAATAAAAACTATTTGATAACACAACGAAAAAGTCTGCGGCGTCACCAGAAAAACCACAGATGCATTTTGTAAATATTTTTCGTTCATTTTAGCGGTGTATGCAGAACGTTTTGCTACTTGCAACACAACCACAGATATTTATCGACCAATCTTGACCAAGCCTTTAAGTGTAACTGTCCGACTTAAGACATTTGGAGCAATTTTTTCTTATGTCGCACTGTGTAACTTAAGACGCGAGAGGGTAGTTGACATTTTGGCTTATGTAACTAGATAAATTACAAACCGACCCACTAAAAAGCGGGTTTTTTTATTTTTTTTTATTTTAAAATAGGTTCGCATTTGACCACCATCTCACCTGATGGTAAGTGATGATGTGGTCGAAGATGGAGCACGCTTACCTAAAAGTAACCTATTCACTCTTGACTTAAAGATACCTAGGTTATAGCTATCGGGAAACACAGACTCCGGCAGGGAATTCAACACCTTAGCCGTACGCGCGATGGAGGTATTCCTAAAACGTTTTGTGTGTATGGATGGAATGTCCGCCATGTAACGATGGCGCATCGCCGTTTGTCTTGTAGTCCGATGATGGAACAGGCTTGGAGGAATTGGATAAAATAAAATAAATTCTTCATAATTCATATCGAGATTCTGCCGTCCCTCAGAAAGTACGAAAAGCCATATAGGTCATTTAGTAATGATGATTCAACTTTGACGGTCGTTACGGTTATGCAGAATATCGGACACTAATTTTCTCTAGGGGTAAAGTGTTACACAGTTACTGGTCTAATAAACAATCGCTCCATGTAAAATACTGGTACTCAACTGCATCAAATAACACTGGTAACCGACTCCAACACAGCCATCGCGCCATAGATGACGATACGATACGATAAATAGTGGATATTCCACCCATACCCACAAAACGTTTTGGGAATACTTTCATCGTGCGTACAGCTAGGGAGTGAAATTCCCTGCCGGAGCCTGTGTTTCCTCATAGCTATAACCTGGAGTTCTTGAAGTCCTCATCTTCGACTACGTCATCGCTTACCATCAGATGAGATGGTGGTCTAACGCGAGCCCAAAAACAATAAAAAAAAAACTGTATATTATTTAGAATCCCTTGTCGATACCAAACGATAACGTAAACTACACCTGTTTTCTTTCCAAAGCTACCCTTTACAAAGGTAAATAATGTTTTATTTGAGCAAATCACACAGTTGACCGAGCAGGCTAATATTGTGGACACCCCACGCTAATTATATATAAAATATATAATTATATATAAAAAAACATTATAAAAAGGTTGGGAAAAAGCTAGGCAGATGAACAGAATTCAAAATCAGAACTCGAAACTTAATTCTGCAAAAACAGGCAGCGACGCGCCGCATTTTTACCAGCTAAATATTTCAGAATATCGCCTAGTCTACTTAGTGGAGCGTTGCCCGCTTTCGTACTGAGTATTTAAATAGAATCAGTAATTCGCACATACATACATACATACCGGTTTCGTTAATACGTTCGATATGACCAGCGTTCCGTGTAAATGGATTCTGCGCAATTTTTATCAACGTGTACCTTAAATACATTTAGCTTGTTTTGATTTAGTTATGTTTCCGTCTCTGTTACTCGCTTGTAGTTTTAAAAATGTGTGACACAGACAGCAATAACACTAAGCCAAAATATATGGAAGTACTTATCTTTTGTGTGACAAGAAATATTATTGACAACTAGCTGACCTGAATTATAATCTAATTTTGCGATTTTATTAAAATTTTATATTATATTAACTCTGTCCTGACAATAACGAACACAAAATATATATTTAAAAACATTTTTTTGGAAGTCCAGGGAAAGTTTTATTGAAAGAGTTTTATTTAAAAATATTTCGTTGGGCCAGTTAGTAGGTAATCTAAATTATATATAAAAAATGAAATGTCTAAATGTATCTACGCGCATTATTTCCGAACGACTTCACCAAATTGGATGATTACTTTTTACCCGATTGCGCAACGCAAAGGAGGGTTATGTTTATTGTGATAAAGTCCGACTGCCAGTAAGGAATATTTACGTAGTAAAACCGTCGAAAACTCGATTGAATTGTTAACATTTCAGTAAACTTCGACAAAGCATCGAGGTTACCGTGCTACGTTATGTTATTGCAGTTAGTTAACCGTAATTGACGTAACTAAATTAATTGGCGTTGTTAATGGAACGGAATCAAATCCGTTTAAATAAATTACATAATTTTACGGTTTGTCACTACTATTGATTTGATATTATCATCTGATTGGAGACCATCGTTTCCTGTCAAGATTCTTTCGTACCTCAAAGAATATGTGCAGCCCTTGATCTCGGCTGTTGTACACCTATAATCTTAGATTTAATTGTTATTAGATCAGAAATTTGTTGTACCTACCTTGATGGAAATAAAAAATATTTATTGTCTTTCACAGTCTTCACGAGTAGTCAGAAGTTAGAAAACGTGACACTAGTCTTGCTCAGGTTTTAGCGAGTGACTGGGTTGTGGAGATCAGGTCTAGGCATTTTTTTAAGAATTAGAAATGTGGGTAGAATTCACATTTCTAGCAATCTTGTTATCTCCTCCAACTAAGCTAAATATGCTTTTCTGGAATGGGTTAAATATAATGGGCCCTCCCACGTACTGAAAGGTCTGACCCGTCTACACAGAATCTTACTCGCCACAGTCGCCACGCGATCGATAATCTTCGCAAGGAGTCGTGACTGCGATACGTCCGTAAACTCGGAGAAAAACTATTATGAACTTAATAATTTCTTACTATGAAGTAAGATTTTTGTCAAACGTGAAACCTATTTATAACTTAGTGAATCCGCGTAGTCGCGGGTTCACTTAGTATATGTATGTTCGCGTGCTTGGGTTTTCCAGCGTAAATCGCGATTCTGTGAAATTATATCTGGTCATTCCTAACCTTCTAAAACTCACAAAGTCCAATCAAAATTAGTTCTGCCGTTCCAGAGATTAGCCTCGACAAACAGAGACAGACAGACAAATCGACAGCGAGACCAAAATGTAAAAAAAATATTTTAGTATTGTATAAATAACTACAAGCACTTTTTTTTTTAACGTGGTAAAATTATCGAATAAGTCCTCCCACTCCGGGCAGGGCGGGAGGGACTGTCAGACTTTTACTGACTAAAATCCACGGTGTTCCTTCAATAACCCTTTACATACCGGGGCCACGGTAACGGGATGAGTCCCACGACCCCGGCAGGCTTCGGCCCTCTGCAGAGGGGGCCTCGTCATGTTGCTGACGCTCTTTGAGGCGCGCTTGGAACACGACGCGCCGTCGACCCGGGCATGGTCCATGGTCGGACAGCGAGTTGCCCTTTACTCGCTGTCCGCATGCCCGCGCCTACGGTGGCCGGAGATCGTCGGCCGACGTCCGACGCCGTGGGCGTCTACCACTGCGGCTGGGCTGGAGGGAGGACGCCATCCTCTCCCTCACGCGGCCCGCCTCCTCCTTCGGAAGCATGACTGCTTCGCAGAAGGAGGCGACCGCTTCCCACTCCCTCTCGCCCCGCAGCATGGCCTCGACCAAGGCCGGGCGCGAGAGGTCTCCGCCTATTGTCGCCGTAAGGACACGTCGGTGCTCTGCCCAAGCTGGGCAGTCCTGCACCGTGTGCTCGACTGTGTCCTCAGGGCGACCCTCGCAGTGGTGACACCCAGGCGTCTCTTCCTTACCCATCAGACACAGGTACCTCCCGAAACTTCCGTGTCCGGTGAGGACCTGCGTCATGCGGTAGGTCAGGACGCCGTGACGCCGATCTAGCCACTCCTCAAAGAGGGGTCTTACCGCCGCAATTGCGGCGTGCCCGAACTACAAGCACTTGCGAAAATATTACCTAGTCTTAAATCCAATAGACATGCAGACAAAACACATTACCCTCCGCAGTCGGGTAATAATTTAAAGAAGTTTGTTTGCGTTTTAGTATCGTATAGATAAGTATACCTTATTACTTGAGAAAACACAGCTATTTTGAAACCGCAGACAGATACTTCAATTTTATTTATATGGATGGAAATGCATCTTTTTATTTATTATTAATCAATAACGTGCACTAACAGTACTTAAAACGTAACAGTAACATAAACACTGAAGACTGTTTTAATTGGTAATGTATAGATTTGTTTGTATATAATGTTAATATAGTAATAGTCCAATAACCTTCTGACCGATTTCGGCCACACGACGGACAATCTCAGCACAGACTAGTCATCTGCACAGGAGATATTATAGTGCACAAGTGTGTGCAGGAACAGGAGTCTACTCTCTCTCTCTCTCTAGGTTCCTTTCCTCTCATAGTCCGATGGGACAACAATAGTCTAATGGCTAAGGAGTCGGACTTGTGATCGAGAGGTCGCGGGTTCGAACCCCACCCATTTATTGCCGTGAATTCACTTAGTTGGTAAGGTTAACAAGATTGCTAGTAATATGAATTTTACCCACATTGCTAGTTCTCCTTTACAAAAACATAAAAATATATATCAGACCAACATTGTATTGGCCGGCGGCCGCAGAACCGCAGTACCTAAGTAGGTGACCGGTTGCGATTGCCTGATGGAACTTGACATGTGGGTAATTAAATAATTAGTTGCTTCGTTACTGGGCCGGTCATCGATCATAGACTAACGGGGTGAGCAGGTGGGTAGAGCATTGGAAAGTTTTACGTTTTAGCGTGTTTTTAAACGCTGTTTTTGATATAAGGTAATTTTAAAAACTATAGTTTTAAACAAAGATAATAAAAATATATAATGGATCCGTCTTTTCTTTTAGAGGTACGGAACCCTTTTTGAAAGGATGCAAAATCATCCAATGACTGCCTTCCGATCTGGGCGAAGCGGGAGGGTGTGTCAGACTTTTACTGACTAAAACCCATCTGTGTTCCATAATTTGCCCTTCCTGTTCCGCGGCCGCGGCAAACGATAAATAAAAATTTGGTACAACTCGTCTATCTTAATCTTGTTTAAGCACAATATATAGAGACATAAATTAAAGTTTCTAAAGATAGAGTGAAACGTCAATGTCCGTGCTAGTAGAACTGTGTGACAGACACCGGCGCCGCGCCTTCCTCCTACACTCTTGGCATCAGGTTATTCCGAAGGTCAGTGATAGTGATTATAGATTATACAAATAACAATACGAATGGTCTACATTTAGTTTTACTAAATAAAAAACAAACATTAATTATCGAAACATTAATTTAAATTAATGTGCATGCAAGGAAATACGAATGTGTGGGTGTTTGAAAGTGTGTATGGGAGTGTATTAGTTTGAGTTTGGTGTGTTAGATTTGCGCATTGACAGCTCAACTAATAAATAAAATTAGAATGGCTAACAGTTTTTTTCGCAAGGATAATCTCAAATCTGAAGAAACTCATGCTCTAGTGGAAAGACATGTATTTACCAATTACGAGTCGTATTCACGCGCACGCACATGGTTATTCTAACCGATTCTTTATTTTTAATCAATTTAAGCCACATATTCCTTTCCTAAAGTCTACGAGTGCTTTACTTACGTACGTAACTTTTTAACGTATTATAATATTTGTTTTTGTTTTTAACCCAAAAGCTGGACTAACTGGACAAAACTTGGCGTCTACGTTTAGATGTAGGAACAATCTTTAACTGAATACGTTTTTCAGATAAAAACGAAGGTGCAAATTGACTGTAAACATGTTTATTGATGTCCAGAACCTATAGCTATTTGGTCTCTTCATACAAATATTATATCAGTAGGTGAGGCGTACTAAAAAAAACCACTCAGAACTGAATTCCCTGATAGTAAGATTGATAGTGTAGTTTATACCAATGAAAATAAGCCATCGGTCACCAAGCACATGTCCCTACATATTTAATCACTAGGAGTCGTGCGGCGCTGCGCTCCCGTGGAATTTATAACAATATAACCTCCTTTTTATCACGGTAACAACATAACCTCCTTGTTTTGCAATCGGGTAAAAAGTAGCATATAACCTTCCACAAGCTTCAATCTACTCCCACGCCAAATTTAATTTAAACCAAGTCTTCCTTTCGTAGAGCAGCTCGTTTAAACAAACAAATAAAGAAACTTTTTCGCTTTAGTACAGATATTATAGAGATAGGTGAGCTTACTGAGCACTAAGGAAGGACTTAGAACTTAATTCCCTGATAGAGTGGAACGGGAGATGCAACTTAATATGGAAATCTGAAGGTTTTACCGATGGAAAATAGACTTCACATGTACCATACATATTTAATCATCACTTATAGAATGAACGCAATTACTATAACTAATTACTTAAACGCTTCATAACAGATGTACTCTTATACTCACATACTTTTTTTTTTTTTTAACGTGGTAAAGTCATCAGATGAGTCCTCCCACCCCGGGCAGGGCCGGAGGGACTGTCAGACTTGTACTGACTAAAATCCACGGTATTCCTTCAATAGCCCTTTACGTACCGGGGTCACGGTAATGGGATAAGTCCCACGACCCCGGCAGGCTTCGGTCCTCTGCAGGGGGGGCCTCGTCATGTTGCTGACGCTCTTTGAGGCGCGCGTGGAACACAACGCGCCGTCGACCAGGGCATGGTCCATGGTTGGACAGCGAGTTGCCCTTTACTCGCTGTCCGCATGTCCAAACCAGGGATGTTGCGAATATTCGCATCCGCATCCGCAAATGCGGAGCTTCCGTATGGATTTGGACATCTGCATCCGCATCCGCATCCGCAATAATCAATGTGGATTTTCATGCGGATGCGGATGTAAGACAAGTTGCAACCAGAAAGAAATTGGGCGGGGCGGCGATTGGGACCTGCCGTTCGCACGTGTCATTAACCAATGGGAGCGAATAAAATAGTGACAAGATCCGATGCGTTTGTTGTGGTGCATCATTTGTTTCTTGTCATCATTCGTGTTTGCGCTGTGGAATACTTATCGTATAGATATGTAGCCTATCTACCCTTCGCTTTTGAGAAGCTGCCGATCATAAACAACGTCTGAGACACGCGCACCTAGAACCGTACATATAATGCACAAAGGAATATTATTATAAATACTATAAATTAAATATAATGTAAACAGACATACGACACGCGTGCCCTGAGAGCGCGCTCACACAATGACCACTGTTAAACATTTGTAAACACTACTAATATAGTTGACAGGCCCGTTGGTATAGTGGTCAGTGGCCCTGACTGCTATGCGCAAGGTCGTGGGTTCGATTCCCACCTAGGACAAATGTTTGTGTGATGAGCACGGTCATTTGTTCTTTGTCTGGGTGTAATTTATCTATAATATGTATGTATTTAGAAATATATATATGTATGTTTATCAGTTGTCTAGTACCCATACCACAAGCTATGCTTAGTTTGGGACTAGATGGCGTTGTGTGGAAAGTTGTGGAATATTATATTATATTATTATATTATATTATTATATTATATTATTATATTATATTATTATATTATATAGTGTTTACAAAAGTGACGTTTCCGATTCTCTTAATGCCAATTCCGGAGGGGCTAAAAGAATGAGAATGACAGATTCCACGGAAAAGGATATGGGACAACTAGGACCAGGGACGTCAGGTTCCCTCAGAAAGCCATGCTTAAAAAACGATCTTGCCATGATGTTAGATTCGTCAAGTGAAGATGAGAGTCAAGAAATACCAGAAAATGGTAGCACTGAAGCTGTACTCAAAAAGGAATTACTTTTTTATCGCACTAAAAAAAGAGTCAATGTGGAATCCTCTTAAATGGTGGAGTGTTCATCGAGAGGAATTTAACATATTATCACCGATAGCACGAAGATTTTTATCCACTCCACCAGGCAGTGTTCCTAGCGAAGAATTATTTAATAGCGCGGGTTTAATTTACAAACCTCTGCGTAACCGGCTTGAATCAGAGAAAGCGGCAATATTACTTTTTATTAAGTATAATGCTCCTATTTTTAACTTCACATACTAATTCTAATTAATAAAAAGATATGATTACTATATCGTTATTTTAATTCTTCATTCATATACTTTTTTATATGGTCTAAAACATCCGCATCCGCATTCACATCCGCGGATGTGAAAAAATCGGCATCCGCAACATCCCTGGTCCAAACCACATACTTAATAATAAAAACCGTACAATTATTATTTTGCACTTAATTGCTCAATAGTGCACGTATTTGCTCTGTGTAATCAAATTATCATAATTGATGATGGAGAGAAAAAGTCAAATGATTTTATTACTAGACATGGTGTTTTACTAGTAAGTGGTCATATTTAATAGTGACGTATACAGTGTAAGTGTTCTCGGGTCGAGTAAACTGTGCTATTGATTTTTTCAACCGACGACAAAAAAAAGGAGGAGGTTATCAAGTCGACGCGTATATTTTTTTTATGTATGATCACCAGTGATCGGAGTAGGTAGATTGATTTGGGTTCAATGAACTGGCACGTATATATTAATATGGATATGCCTCCGGGATTCCGGGATTTGGTAATAATTAAGATTTTTTTAGGAATTTCAAATATTGTAATGTGTAGGATGAAGAATATATCAATATGAATAAGAAATGTTTAACCCTTTTGCTGTCTTTTTAATAGAATATGTGATCGGCCTTCTATAATAAAAAAAAAAACTATGACATGGAAAAACTTGAGTAAAAACGTAGCAAACGTAAAGTGGGATTCTACTAATAATAGTTAATGTGCGTGCGTGCGCCGAAAGACGGGAATAAGCAGTACCTTTGTACTCAAATATTATAATTATTATGCTTTGTAATAATGTATTTTGCTGTGTGTACATAAATAATAAAATAAATATATATAATATGTAGTAATTACAAGCAGCAGATAATAAATTTGCAAGAAATAACTACTAAATTTGTCATTTATGTAAGTTTCGAATGGACGCACAAAAGTAAGATTCACTTTATTACTTGATAAATAAGAAAAAAACAATTTTAATCGTTTAACTATCGCATTGTATAAATTTCAAATTTAGTAAGTAGTTTAAAAATCTTTACATTCACAATATTTGATTCAATCACGTAAGTACCAAAATGAAATCCCGGAAAAAAGGCTTATCCATGTTATGATTTCTATGACTATTTATGATGCAAGTACGTAAAATCAATCTACCTACTCCGATCACTGATGATCACCGATTACTCGAAGACGGCTGAACCGATTTAGAAAATTCTTTTTTTGTTTGAAAGAGTATACTTCGAAATTTGTCCCATTGTCACCAAGTCAGGATCTGATGATGGGATCCTGGAGAAATCGAGGGAACTCTTCAAATATTATAGGCACACCTATAGTGATTTGAGTATTTTTTATAGTAACTTGTGTAGTTGCATTCGAAAAGCACCATTTGTGAAGTGGGCCTGATGATGAAGACCACAGATGGCCACTGGAACTACTCAATATATAAGTAGGAATAATAAGTATTTCATGTGTTCCGCTTCGATTACTTGAATGTGGTTATTAAGCACAATATGCTCGTCACAATGCATATGGTGAAGTGAAGCTGATGGTGAAGTACCAGAGGAGAACTCCTCAACAATTAACGGCCCAACATTGGGAAAAGCAATACCTATTTTGTAAATGATTATAAGTAGTTGACATTTAGGCTGTTGTAACTAGGTAAATTAAAAATCGACCAACTAAAAAGAGTAAAATAAAAATCTAAGCCAACGGCCAGACAGAAAAGACGCAAGACGAGGGCGGGGCGCGGACTCGTCGCAGACAGGGCGCTGTCACGACTTTTTATGGCGCGCACTAGAAGCTTTTCCCGGCATTCAACCGTCCGATTTTGATACGACAACATGTCTTCTTCTGAAGATGAAGATGTATTGGCACTGGTATATCTCGCTAATCTGCAGAGGGTTAGACGTTACTGGGTACATCCGGTATGGCTAAGCAATGGACAGAATAGATTTTTTTAAATAATGGAGGATCTACATTATTATCCTGATCGTTTTCAAGAAGTATACAAGATGACTCAACAATGTTTTAACATTATTATGTCCAAAGTGAAGAATGCTTTACAGAAAAAGGACACAAATTGGAGAGAATGTATATGTCCTGAAGAAAGATTACTTATGATGCTAAGGTAAGTGAAACAAATAATCTTTAATCATTTTTATATTGTTTTAAGATTTTGTTACAAAATTACCAAACATTATAATCAATTATTTCAAATTCAATTGTTACAAATTCTCCAAATTCTTCGACGAAGGTGACTCATTATTGTAACACTGTGTATTGCGCATGTGGGTAGATGAAGCCGAAATGACCGAATATGGTGACAAGTTCAAATACGTATTTTCATCTTGTCGACAGTCTTCAAAATGTTGATAAGCGGATGAAGATGCGACATTTCGTGGTGATGCTGGAGATGCAATATTTTGAAATGCGTGTTGTGGAGATGCAGGTGGATTATTTTTAATGGACTGTTGTATCACTGGAGGAGGTGCGATATTTTTAATAGTCTGCTGTGGAGCTGCTGGAGCTGCAACATTTTGAAATGTTTGTTGTATTGGTGGAGCTGGAGCATAATATGGGACTGTGTTGAATTGAGAAATACAGGCGGATGATGCGATATTTGATGTCGATGTACTGGTAGATGTTGCCTCGTTTTCATCCAAGATTTGCGTCGCTAACTGCATCACTCCCATCTTGAACCTTCTTTTTTGAGCCACATTCATGGCCTTCATTTCAGGTAACATACTTTGGAGGAAAGAAAGGTCTGCATCAAGTGGTTCATCTTTTTTTTTCATCTCTTCGTCTTGAGGTGAAGTAATCGTACGCAGATTGATTGACTTCTTTGAGAGTAATCGTTGTACCTTTTTTTCTTGAGCTTACGGATAACGGCGAAGGATGTCTTTCTGTGCGTGGAGATGGTGAGAGAGAGGGAGGCTGATACGGTGACATTGAGTCCTCGCCAGTGTCACTGTCGTCCGTTTGAACAGGATTAGTAGGAAGGTTAGATTTGGTTGGTCTTGATTTTAAATATCCATCCAAAAAATGTAAATGTGGGGCGAGATAATATTCTCTCAGTACTTTGGCTGCAGAGCCAGATGGAAGCAATTTTGATTTATTATACTTCACATATCTGTTCCGTATATTTCCCCAGCGTGCTTTGCAATCAGTAACTGAAACAATTAAAACATCAAATGTCAAAAGCTAAAGTATTATAATATATATTATATAAGATATTTCTTTACAGGTATTTCGCAGACGGATGTTCATTCAAATCACTATCAACTTACTTTCTACGAGGGAAGTCGACAATTCGACAAATTGTATACGATACCTGTCAAATTCTATGGGAAACATTACAACAAGAATATATGCCTATTCCTAATACAGAAAAATGGCTGGAGGTAGCTGAACGTTTTCATGCTCTCTGGAATTTACCAAATTGTACTGGAAGTCTTGATGGTAAACATATTCGTATAAAAGCCCCACCTAACTCAGGGTCAGCATACATAAATTACAAAGGATACTTTTCCATTGTATTATTGGCATTAGTAGACGCCGATGGATTATTTTTAACGATCGATGTTGGGGAATATGGCCGAAACAGCGACGGGCGTGCGTTGCAAGTTAGTGCTCTTGGACAAGCTATACAGCGTGAAGATCTTAATCTACCAGAACCCTCTCCATTTCCTGGAGAAACACGACCTGTGCCGTATTATTTTGTAGCAGATGAAGCTTTTCCTCTTAAAAAAAAAAACATAATGAAACCTTACTCAAGGATTCAACTGACTAATGCAAAAAGAGTATTCAATAACCGACTATCTAGAGGACGGAAATCAGTAGAATGTGCCTTTGGAATGGCGAGGACCAAATTTCACGCATTGAGCATGCCCCTAAGCTGTGACCCTGCGAAAGCTGATGTAATAATACAAGCTATGTGTGTATTGCATAACGTTATTCGAAAATGCGATGGAATATTTACACAGCCATATATCCAAAATACGTTGGTTGGAACAATAATTGTTTCACAATCCCGAGAAACCGCAGAAAACATCAGGGAATACCTCACCAATTACTTCGTGAATCGGGGTCCTATTCCCTTTCAAGATAGACATAATGTATGAAATCTACATATTTAACATATGCTCTCCATCTACAACACTAGTACTGCAACTCCATCCTAGTATCAAATTTAATAAACAATGCTACTATGTGAGCGTTTATTTAAATATTTGATTTTAATAAACAATATTAGGTACTTACCTGTTTCATTTAATGTCCTGGCAATTATTGACCAAGCTTGATCTTGGACATTTCTGTTAGAATAATCTGGTCTGTTATAATTATAAATTACTGGATTATTTTCAATTAAATTACAAAATGTAACGTTAAATTCAAAGTCGTCACGCATTTTAACGTTCGTTCACACGTAACGTTCTAACTACTCCGACGCAAGATGCACAATGGCGAGCGCCGCGAGCGGGCGAGCGCTGTGAGAACCTGCCCTTCGCGCCCTTTCCGCTCCCCCGCTTGCGCCCGTGCAGGCCCGCGCCCTGTCCTTTCTATATGTTTTCCAATAGGACGCCGACGAGTTAACGTCGTGACGGCGCCGGCGTCCCGTCTTTTCTGTATGTTTTACGTAGCGACGGCTGTATACATTTTATATGCAAGTAGATTAAACGGGCGCCGCGACTGCGACGGGTCCGTGCCTTGCGTCTGTTCTGTGTGGCCGGTGCCTAATAGCAATTTCTCAGTAGTAGCCCGGAGTTCGGAAGTTGGCGATGTGATACCCCTGTGCTTCGGTAAGCACGTTAAGTCGTTGGTCCCGCGCCTGATCTCACTCCGGTCGTGTCGGATTGTGGTCCCATCGAGCAATGAGAGTAAAGGTACTTAGTGCACCTGTACCTGCACATACTTATGCACTAAGTATAATATCTCCTGCGCAGCTGGCTAAGTCGATTATGAGATTGGTTGCCGTGACCGAACTCGGCTAGGAGACCTATACAGCTTAAAACAATTGCAAATAAGGACGAATTGCTTTAAAGTAAATAAGTGCCTATTGAAGCACCAATCAATCAAATCTTTTTAACCGACTTCAAAAAAGGAGGTTTACAATTCGTCTTGAACTTTTTTTTTTATGTATGTTACCTCGTAACTCGGAGACGGCTGGACCGATTTGAAAAATTCTTTTTGCGTTTGAATGGGTATAGTTTCTAGTTGGTCCCATTGTTACGAAATCAGGATCTGATGATAGGATCCTGGAGAAATCGAGGGAACTCTTCAAATATTATAGGCACACCTATAGTGATTTGAGTATTTTTTATAGTAACTTGTGTAGTTGCATTCGAAAAGCACCATTTGTGAAGTGGGCCTGATGATGAAGACCACAGATGGCCACTGGAACTACTCAATATATAAGTAGGAATAATAAGTATTTCATGTGTTCATGTGGTTATTAAGCACAATATGCTCGTCACAATGCAAATGGTGAAGTGAAGCTGATGGTGATGTACCAGAGGAGAACTCCTCAACAATTAACGGCCCAACATTGGGAAAAGCAACACCTATTTTGTAAATGATTATAAGTAGTTGACATTTAGGCTGTTGTAACTAGGTAAATTAAAAATCGACCAACTAAAAAGAGTAAAATAAAAATCTAATAGCAATTTCTCAGTAGTAGCCCGGAGTTTGGAAGTTGGCGATATGATACCCCTGTGCCTCGGAAAGCACGTAAAGCCGTTGGTCCCGCGCCTGATCTCTCTCCGGTCGTGGCGGATTGCCATCCCATCGGACTATGAGAATTAGGGCGGCCAATCCCGGAATACCGAGATCTCGGTATTGCGGGATCCCGCGTCATTTTCCGATCCCGCGAGATGCGGGATTACGGGCGCGGGATCCGCGGGATTTGCGGGACTGAAAAAAGCATGCATACGACCTCTCGCGAGCGCGATCGCTCAGTGACTGGCGGCCGGCAGTGTTGCAAACAACGCGGGGGCCGATGTCGCCCGTTTTTCACAGCTTAAGTAGCCTAATATAGCCAAATTTTAGTCAGTGGTAGCCTAAGTATATAGCCTAAAATATCAGTAAAGTTATTTATTCAGTATTTGTTACTGTTTTTGTTAAGAAAAAAGCGGTGTAATTTGATTGATCTCATACTAATACGTAAATAAATGTGGAGTTAGTAGATTAATTCATTGTTTTTTTGTGATAAATAAACGGTGTAATTTGATTGATCTCATACTAATAGTAATACGTAAATAAACGTGGAGTTAGTTGATTAATTCATTGTTTTATTTGCCTTATATAAATGTGAATATTTTCAATATGCGGGATCCCGCAAATACCGAGATTGATTTCAGGCTGCGGGATTAGACGCCCTAATGAGAATAAAGGTACTTAGTGCATCTGTACCTGCACATACTTGTGCACTATAATATCTCCTGCGCAGCTGGCTAAGTCGATTTTGAGATTGGCTGCCGTGACCGAACTCGGCTAGGAGACCTATACAGCTTAAAACAATTGCAAATAAGGACGAATTGCTTTAAAGTAAATAAGTGCCTATTGAAACATCATTCAGTCAAATCTTTTATTGTGGATCATTGGTAGTACATGATACATGCCTTATGAATATAGATTAGGTTTGTCGCGAGTTGATCGCAAGGGATGCTTTATCTAGAGATAAGGCCTCATCGTCAACTACGACTATTCTGTCAAGAATGCACAACTAAGGAGGATTATAAAATAAATTAATAGTTAAAAAAACCAAAAACACGCTTTTAAGACTAATGTAATGTTTACTAGTAGGCAGTCCAAGGTTCCATCAGCCACCTTCCAATTCCATCGTCAGACCAGCTCGATGGTACCATAATACAGTAGTACACATAATTGTCGATTTTCATGATGATACAACAATTAGAAGTACGTTTAATTCAGATTCTTAGATTTTATTGCATATTTAGTTCGTTACAGATCGACCTAATAATAAATCTATGGATTACGCAGTAATTCAAAAAGGTTAAGAAAACCGATAACGGATTTTCTTTAGGTTTATTATAACCTTGAAACCTGATCGTGTTCAAAGTCCATTACGTGGCCTTTCTCACAAGTGCAAACACGACTATGATACGATATTCCATCATAGAATGCCAGTGCCTATCTTCAGGCTTCATCATCAGACCTTGAAACCTAAATGTGGTCAAAGTTCATTACAAGACTTTTCTAAGAAATCCAAAACAGCTATGATACGATTTTCCATCATGAAGTTCCAGTTCATATCTTCCGGCTTCATCATTAGATCAGTTTGACAGTACCATATTATTGTATTGTCATCAGAACTACATACAGCTGCCAATTTTCATTACGCTATGACCATTGGAAGATGGTTAAATTAGTTATCTTAGATTCCATTACATAGTTAGTTTCATACAGGTCGACCTAATAAAAGCGTGTTAATAAATTACTACATTAAAACATTATTATTTCAAATTACATATTAATAAGATTTACATATGAAAAATATAAAATTTTTAATGCAGCTGCATTTGGTTAATAAAAAGACATGGTAAATAGTTTTAAGTTCTAAGTATGTATAATAATATTTTCGTACGACTTGCTCAAAAAAGTGACATTCTATGCCACAAAAAGCGAACATAACAATAGTCATTTTTAATCTGTTAAAAACAGGGAAAGAAAATTGTACTGAATTTCATTCATCCTCAAGGGGGAGAATGTGATGAAAATTTGGAATACTTACTGAAATTTATACTGAACTACATCGGGGTTTACACCATTGAGTTTGTATATAAAGCATTATACATCTTTTTGAAAAAGGAGTACGCATTTATTATGCAGTTATGATTATTAAATAAAATTACGAAAACCGACGAGGCCGTATGAGCTTGATGCCTTTGCTTTTCCGACAAAAAATATTAGTCTAGGAATTTGCAAGTTCCTCAGACGCAAGAACAGAGTACTCAAATCAACTCATCAACAATAAATGTACCAAACAAAAATGTAATTCTCTATCAATAATTGGACCAATGTTTCGAATGTTAACTTTTACTTTTAATTGTCATTATTTTTAATAAATGCTTATCTTATATTATTATTGTGTTAATTTTTTCGCAAATGGTACGAAAAGTAGAGTATTTTCCTCGGTGATAAAGCTGTCTTAGTCTTGGGTGAACTTAAATCCCTCGCTACACTCAGGTCTCGTCTTAAATCCCTCACTTCGCTCGTGATTTAAGTTTTTAACACCCTCGCTACGCTCGGGAGTAAACCTCGAGTCTTTCGTTACGCTCGCGATTTAAATCGTCACCCGCGACAGAAGACACTGCTTTATCCCCTTGGTTAATAATCTACTATTTCAAGTCTTCCATAAAATGCAGATAATCAACTTCGTTCTCAGCGATAAAACCGCCATTGTAACCAAATTTTTATACAACGTGTAATGGAAACCCCATATCTATCCAAAAGGGCCGAAGACAACATCTGGCATGGAGCATGCACAGTTTCAGCTTAAAATAAGTGACTCAAAGAATTGACACCAAATTATCGGTTTCATATGTTTCTTGAATACCAATCATAACAAACGTGTCAAAAACTAAAATCATAAACACTACGAGGGTCAATAACTTTCCACGTCACTTGCCAATAACACGATAATTATCTGCGTTGTTCTTAATTTGGAAAATTCGGTCTCCGGTATCAATATATTGAAATTTCTAATAAGTTCCACACATATAGACATAGGATTTCATAACCCTTTCCATATCGTTTGTCATCATCATCCGAAGAAACCGTGCACTTGGTATATATATACCCTTTAAATTACACGTTGTTTTGTTATTTAAGTGTGTTTCAATTATTGGAGTACAATAAAGTGTATTCTATCAATATAGGTATCTATCTTCATATGATTTTATATTGATCATCAAGTTTAATAGAGTAATCGATTTCTTCTATTATTATTATCATTCCTAATTCGTTGATTATTATACATAATTAAAACCGGAAATTTACCATGTGTATTTATTGTTTAAAGTTTCCGATATTTCGGGACTGTTGTAAGCGACATAATCAGTTGATCACGGATGAATTGAAGTTATTACGGGTGGAAAAATAAATACTCTGACTCCTACAATAGGTGTAAATAAGTTCCTAATTCCTAGGAGTCGTGATTTATCGACGGTTTATAGTCGTGAGATATACAAGAACAGCAAAAAACAAACGAAGATACTCTTTTTTTGTATTTTGCAGGCCCACAGCTTGGCCGAAGATTATTAGAATGAATTTATTGAGTGAACAGTTTTTCTCATCGAAACTAAATAATGAATAAAGAGTATTGTGGAATCTGACGATATCTCCTGGTATTACGGACTGGCCGGTAATACGATCTGTCTGGGTGGAGATAAAGCCCGGGCTGATGTACTGTTAACAGTTTAGATTTTGTTAGTACACTTATTTTGTGACAAGACAAACGCACAAACGTGGACATCTCACCCATACGCACAAAACATTTTGGGAATACTTTCATCGTGCGTACAGCTAAGGAGTGGAATTCCCTATTGGAGTCTGTGTTTCCTGATAGCTATAACCTGCGGGTCTATAAGTCAAGACTGAATAGGTTACTTCTAGGCAAGCGTGCTTCATCTTCGACCACATCATCGCTTACCATCAGGTGAGATGTTGTTCGAACACGACCCTATCTACAAAAAGATAATAATTTTGATACTAACAAATAATGAGTAAATTTATCAGCGCCATGTCGACAATGCTGCTAACTTTTTATACATCTGCTCGCAAATCATAACTTTCAAACTTTAAATCAGTTGTTTGGCATCCTGACTTCTTGCAGAAGCACAATCCACGATAATAGATTGAATGAACGATGAAAGAACGTACCTTTTTTTACTTATATTTGTGCTTATCGTTCATATCCGATTAAAAATACTACTATTATCATCTGATTCTTTGAACAAGGGAAAAGGCTAAGCATAGCCTTTTAAGGCTAAGCTAAACCTTTCCATGTTCTATGTTAGTGTTGAATTCCTATTTGACCCCCAAAACCCAGTAGCTGGGTAACACGATACCTCTGAGCAAGACTAGTTTCAGATTATTAACGACTGACAAAGACCATTCTTTAATCTTAAAAAAAAAGAAAAGGATGTTGAAATGATAGCCGGCATAAACGGCTTAATGTACTTATTTATTTTTTTATTCATAATGAGCTCACTCTTGGCTTCGATCTCGCCTGATGGTAAGCAATAGATGAGGTCTACTATGGAACGAGCGAGCCCAGAAGATGCCTGTTTACTCTTGCTTTAAAGGTTGAAAGATCATAAGTGGCAGGGAACACAAGCCGGCAGAGAATTCCACAGCTTGGAAGTGCGCACAATAAATGTGGAGGAGAAGCGCTTGGTACGACAAGACGGTGTATCAACCAAGTGTGGGTGGCACCCAGCCGTGCGTCTGGTAGACCGGTAGTGAAAGGGAGATGGAGGGATCAGGTCATGGAGCTCCTGCGCACACTCCCCGAAGTACAATCTGTAGAAAACCGACAGGCAAGCAACGGTTCGCCGATGAGCCAGGCTATGAAGCTTGTCCGATAGCGCCTCGCCACCTATAAGCCTTTTAGCCCTGCGCTCGATCGAGTCCAGTGCAGCAAGTTGGTATTTTGCAGAGCCATCCCACAAGTGGCTGCAGTACTCCATGCAGGAACGGACCTGTGCTTTATAAAGATTCAGAAGCTGTTCACGAAGAAATTTCGATAAAATGGTTACCCATCCCGATCCGTAGATGTGTGAGCAAGCGTTGCTTACCCTTGAAGATCGACCTGTGCGTCTGTTATTATTAAGCCACGATCTCTTCAGTGTAATAAACCGAAATTACCCGATTAGCAAACAAAAAAAAACAGACAGAGACATTCGCATACTTACAATATACATGATATTAGTATGGATGTACCTATGCTTTTTTATGAAGCAAGTGTTTGCAGGACTTTTTTGTTGTTTAATTGTCTGATAAACCTGTTAGTTTTCCTTATACTTTTTTCTTGGTCTTAAGTTTGACTACCTCACGTGAGATTACTTAAGCGATGACGCGGTTCAAGATGTCGGGTGTCCGTGTTTTTTTTTTTGATCATAGGTTCGCGTTTGACCACCATCTCACCTGATGGTAAGTGATGATGTGGTCGAAGATGGAGCACGCTTACCTAAAAGTAACCTATTCACTCTTGACTTAAAGACCCCTAGGTTATAGCTATCGGGAAACGCAGACACCGGCAGGGAATTCCGAAGTGTTGAAGCAAATATTATTATTTCTTAGCTTCTGCTCGCGACATCGCTCGCCTGAAAAGATAGTAGCCTATGTCCTCCATCTATCATATGCTTAGCCTTTTCACAACTATGTCAGAGTCGTCTTCCAGTCTAACCTAGGGTTGCCATCACCAAATTTGCCGGCCCCAGACAAAGACTTATAAACCCCGGACATTTGGGTAAAATCACAGTTTTTCCCCGGACACCGTATAAAAATACATTTTTGAAACTTGAAACTAAAAACAAAGATGTTTAATTATGGTTTTTATTTACTGATAAAGTGATAACATTGTAGAGCTTTAGAACTTTTTAATAACAGTCTCTTCGTTTTCATTTAATCAACGTAACATAAACAATGAGATGAAATACCATAGGAAAATAATAGTAGAGATCGTGCTTTTTGGTACCCGTAAGACGAATGTGTCCGGGTTTTACCTGGACGCTTATTGGGAAAGTCCTTTGGGGATATGCGAAACAGGGTGTAAAGTGCCGCATTTCCATTGAAAAGGGAGGATCCTCCGACCAGACAGGTGTTTTGTCTGGTGGGCAACTGCCCAATGTTTGTGATCGGGTGATTTGTATGTGGGCTAGTTGAGCGGTAAGCTTTGCTTGCGCGATACAGGATTTCTATCGTTTAGTTTGTATGTTGCGAGATAGATGTCCCCCTGGACGCTCTCCAAACTAGGACAAATTCGGGAAAACCCGGACGGATGGCAACCCTAGTCTATCCGAATGCAGCTGAGTTTTAGTATTTTACATGCAGCGACTGCGTATCTGACCACATCCCAGTAGCTGGGTGACCCTTGGCTAGACCAGAGTCAGATTTTCTAGCTTCTGACTACCCGTAACGACCGTCAAAGATGTCTGTGACTACCAAACTCCAGCCTGCTGAGGAATTCCCTATAGAAAAACCCAATAGCACTTTTTTGTTGAGCCAGGAATCGAACCACTTCACCATCGAAAAAATAGTCATCAAATATTAACATTAAAGTTTACTTAATACTACGTTTTCTTCAGATAACTTTATAAAATAATTATAAAACTAATTTGTTAACAGACTTAAGCTATTGGCTGGACTAACAAAATGATAAAATAAAAACAAATTTATAAGGATGTGAGTAGTTCATACAAACAAAAGAAAAAATTGGCCAAGTGCGAGTCAGACTCGCCCATGAAGGGTTCCGTAGTAACTGCGCCAAATAACTTTGTTTTTCATAGTGTTTGTATGAATTACAAAGTTATATTTGCGGTTTTAGAAAATATGCTAGTTATATCTCAAAAACTGCTGACCCGATATTGTTCAAACGAAATTTCGTTGAAAGTTTACATTAATATCTACAGCATTTATTGTTTTTAGATTTTTCACTCCATTACTATAGAAGTTAGAGGGGGGGGGGGGGACATCACTTTGGAAGCGTATATTTTTAAACGATTCACTTTATGAAAAAGTAGTTTTAGAAACCTTAATATCATTTTTAAATACCTGTCTATAGATACCACACATGCACAGGTTTCATGAAAAAATTTTTTTTTTTTTGTTTCAGTTCCATGTGTGAGGACTCGAAATATATTTATTTAGGAAACAATTTTTTATTTTTTCCTTAAAATCGGATAGCGGTTCACAGACAGACAGACAGACATGACGAAAATATAAGGGATCCGTTTTTTGTCATTCGGCTACGGAACCCTAAAAATTGTAAAATAGAAAGAAGCAAAAGTTAAAAACATAATTTAGTTTATGTTCTTCACGTGATATCATTGCGTTTGTTTTTATATACAAATATTGGTAAACTTTAGAGTAAGTATTTTTAAGGACTGTACTCCTCACCTATAAGTCTATACAGTCTGGACCGATCGTTAAAGCCTTATACTTAATCTCTTTTGACAATATTGCCAACCAGCTAAACCGACGACTGATGAAAGTTTGTTCATTTGCTTAAACCCGATAATCTTCGAAATTACTGGCTGGATTTGGATGAAATTTGTAACGGAAGTAGCTTGAAGAAGGTCATGGACTTTTTACCCCCGACTGCAAAAAAAGGAGGTTATGCTTTTATCGTGTTAAAGTCCACAAGAGCGAAGCCCCGCGGGCCTGCTAGTAGGTATACAACGTGCAATTTAAAGGGTATATACATACCGAGTGCACGGCTTCTTTGGATGATAACAAACGATATAGCAAGGGTTTTGTAATCCTATGTCTACATGTGTGGAACTTATTAGAAATTTCAATACATTGATACCACAGACCGAATTTTTCAAATTAAGAAGAACGAAGAGAATTATCGTTTTATTGGCAAGTGACGTGGAAAGTGATGACCCTCATAGTGCTGTGACACGTTTGTTATTATTGGTATTCAAGAAACATACGAAACCAACAATTTGGGTTCAATTCTGTGTCACTTATTTTGAGCTGAAACTTTGCATAGAGACTCCATACCAGATGTTGTCTTCAGTCCTTTTGGATAGATATGGGGTTTCTGATACACGTTGTATTCCTTAACCTATCATCTAGATATTGACCTATAAGGGTCTTTCATAAAGCTGGTAACCTCTCAGGCCCAAATCCACTACCCTATCGAATTGCAGATTTTTGGTGACTCTAAAAACCGAAACCAATACAAAAATAATGACTCATATTTAGGAATTCCATTGACGTGCTAAAACATAAGAGATGTGCCAATCTGGCGTTGATAAAGCTCTCAAATGTTTTTTCTTATCTATAATGTTTTGACGCCACCTATGACGCTCGACACCTATGACGTCATCTCTGTCCTAATAAAAACAAACAAAGTAATCAAGTTTATTTAGCACAGGTTTGTGGAGAACGGGATATACAATCGAAAAGCGCGAGAGCCGTTCGGCTGTCCCATTTCAAAACCTATTAACTCTCTGGACTTGCTAGGTTTTTAAAATGGTCGATGCGTTTTACTAGGTTTTTAAAATACGTAAAGCGAGTGGGGAAGGGTTTGATGACTTTTAATTTAACATTTGCTCCAATTGAAAAGAAGTCCAGCGATTTTGCCACATGTGTCCTTTGGTATGAAGCTCAAGCTAGAAGAGAGGCGAGTGATATTGTGAACGCCATATATGCTTTCTTACATCGGATCTTAAATCGGTAACTATTAGTTATCTAATAAAAGGTCATACTCACATGTCCGCGGATGCCGTACACGTCAATATAGAATTGAAAATGAGGAGGCATAAAAATATTTATGATGTTAAAGATACGGTGATGCAGTCAAGGAAAAATATAAAAGTTGTAGAAATCACTTGTAGTGTAGACATGAATGGCCAAAAAAAGAGAACAGCACGTCATAATAAACCGCTAAAAGATTTTAATTTAAACTCTGTTGTACAAGTGGAATTAGTCGCTGGATCAAGAAACCTTTTTTATAAAACAGGGTATTTCTAACTTATTTATTTAAACATCGTTTTATGTCAGATTTGTTTTACTATTTTGACTTGAACTTGAACACCTGCAGGAACTGGATTTTTTAATGAAAAAATTTAATTGTACGGTCCTTCCTGAAAGTATTGTTACTCCAAGGGCATTAAACAAAATAACAAAGAAGAAATTATAAATAAATTGTTATGCCTGATGCCTGAAACAAGAAAGGCCTTTTGGCATAATTTACCTCTTAATATGTGACTCGTCTGTTGATTTGACAAATGGTGGGCAAATATCTACAGAAGCTGAATAGAGCTATTCAGCATTTATTTTAAAAATAAATAAATTGATTTATTAAATTAATCATTATTTTATTCATATACCGTATAGTTACCCTATAGTTAGAATTTAGTCTATAAGATGTGCAAGTTCCATGTTCCATAAACCGTAATAAAACCTAGCAAGTGCTCTTACTATGTTATAAAACTAATTGGCTACATGAACCTACCTTGTGTCAATTATCAAAGTTAGTAAGGGGTTTAAAATATGTAATATACACATGTATTAAAATGTTGCTAGTACTATGTGTTCATTATTTAGTATTTTTTTAAACCAATAGCTTTTCTTTAACCTAACATAAATACTTTTCATAGGCTGACCTATTTTACGTTTATGCGCTCCCTTGTAAAATTTTGTTATGAGTCCTTACTAGGTTTTGAAATGGGGCAGCCGCGTTGGTCTGGTGTCATTTGTAGATCTTTGATGTGACGGGTGGTAAGAATCCTCAATAGCCTAATATAATGGCTAATATGTCGGACTTGTGATCGAGAGGTCTCAGGTTCGAACCCTACCACCTTCGTTGCCGTGAACCCACTCCAGACAAGCATATTTAGCTTAATTACAGGGGTTAACAAGATTTCTAGTAATTTGAATTCTACCCGCATTGGAAGTTCTTTTTTTAAGAAGAAAGAATAAAGAAGCCAGAAAATCGGACATTAGTCTTGCCAAGTGGTATCGTGTTACCCAGTTACTGGGTTGTGGAGGTCGGATAGACAGTCGCTCATCAGATATAAAACACTAGTACTCAACCGCATCCTGTTAGACTAGAAGCCTACCCCCAGGGTCGGATTAACCATTAGGCGGAGTAGGCAACTGCCTAAAAGCCCCGCATCCACTAGGGGCCCAGGCCCAGTGCACGCACCAAGAAAACATGTTTCTTCGAATGAGAATTTGATGTGCGTGTGAACTTAGGGATCTCACTGTTATCTCACAAAAAAAGTTTTTAGCAAAAAGTAGAACCGACTTGTAATGAAATAGAAGGCGGTGTCAAAAAAGAAAATATATACAAAACTAAAGACACCGCCTTCCGAAATTAAAGTTATTTTTGGCTTTGTAGTGTTTTGATATGGAAGTCGGTTCTATTTTTTGCTAAAAACTTTTTTTTCACGCTTTTTAGTGGGTTGGTTTGTAATTTATCTAGTTACAAAAACCATAATGTCAACAACTTATCACCTTTTACAAAATATTGCTTTTCCCTGTGCATAGCCGTTAATTTTTGAGGAGTTCTCCTGATATTTGACCATCAGCTCTACATCACCATATGTATTGTGACGAGCATAAAGTGTTTAATATCCGTACTCAAGTAATCGAATCGCAATCCACGAAATACTTTTTATTGAGGAGTTTCAGTGGCCATCTGTGGTCTTCATCATCAGTTCAACTTCCCCAAATGGTACTTTTCGGAAGCAACTGCTCAAGGTACTATAAGAAATACCCAAAACGCTATAGGTGTGCCTATAATATTTGAAGAGTTCCCTCGATTTCTCCAGGATCCCATCATCAGATCCTGATTTCGTAGCAATGGGACCAACTAGAAAGTATACCCATTCAAACGCAAAAAGAATTTTTCAAATCGGTCCTGCCGTCTCCGAGTTATGAGGTAACATCCATAAAAAAAAAATCAAAAAAAAAAAAAGTTCAAGACGAATTGTAAACCTCCTTTTTTTGAAGTCGGTTAAAAATAGAAATCGTTAGATTTAGTAGTAGAATTAAAATTATTTTGGAACAAATCTGGGAATAAGTAAACAAATATATTAAAAACCCGTGTGTTTCCTCAGTTCACACACGATTTGGTCAGTCAAAGTAAGAAAAGGGGCCCCTAGAATGCCATTGCCTTAGGGCCTCTGACAGGGTTAATCCGGCTCTGCCTACCCCAACATAATTGGGCAAAGGCTTTTTTTATTTTATTTTATTTGGGACAAAAAACAGTTATACATTAAAGTCTTTTATAAAAAGTGGTTATCTTAAAAGGTACAAAACGTATAACCCACAATATTGTCTACGAAATGACATTATGAGTAAAGATGCGGACGGGTACAGGTATGTTTAAATACGTGTATGAAAAATAAAATCAATTGAGAAATAAAGTGTAAAACTATAAAAAATTAATCTGGTGCGGCGGACAAGTAATTAATGATAAGTAGCTAATAATTGCTATGCTGTTTTCTTAAATTTGGAATGAGACAGCGCGAAAATATCTAGGTCCATGAAATGTGTGTTGTACGTTTCCACTAGCCTTCGGAGAGGGACCCGTATCCCAGCATTCGTCCTGCAGCGTGCAGTATAGAATAGTCGAGGTACGCGCACCTCCCGCCTAGGGACACGAAAAATGTATCGATACTTTGTGGTATCGAGTAAGTTTCGTTTTGATACCGATACTTTTGTACTCGATACTTTATATTTGATACTTTTACTCAATGAGTAGTTTTTGACAGGTATCGTATCGAATAAATCTTGGACGGCAACGCCATCTGTTTCAATTAAACTGAACCTTCTAAATCATTACATTGAGCTCGAAATCGTTCCTTCAGTCTTACAGTTCACGGTTCTGCTTCACTAATCAATCACTCAATCGTTCGCCGTTAGAAAATTGTTTTGTTATTATTATTTATTTATCTATACTTAATATTATAAAGCGGAAAAGTTTGTTAGTTTGTTTGTTTGTTTGTTTGTTTGTTTGTTTGCTTGAACGCGCTAATCTTCGAAAGTACTGGGTGGATTTGGATGAAATTTGGTATGGAAGTAGCTTGAAGCTTGAGGAAGGTTATAGGCTACTTTTTACCCGACTGCAAAAAAGGAGAGTTATGTTTTTACCGTGATAGAATCCACGGGAGCGAAGCCCCGCGAGAGTACTAGTTGTTTATAAGGTACAAAGTAGTTCTTATAATGTATGTACAACGATATCCCACAAAACCGTATTATTTGTATTATTATTCTTCATGTTCGTCTCGCGATTTGTTTTTCTCTGGTTGATCATTATTGTGCTTGACTATTATTTGACTTATTAAATATGAATGTGTGCCATCTAAAAGAACCTATTGTTCCGTGCTGTATATCTATTAGCGATTGTACGGAGGAGGTATGGGTACTATAATATGTTGCTAAAAGAATAAATAATATAATATTGTTTAAATCATTTGTAAAGTCACAGTTGACTTTTTTATAGTACTATTACTACAGTAGTGTACCAATACCATTGGTGTTGATGTTCTGTTCTTCTGTCCTACTGTACTAAAGCTAAATTGTCGTTACTGACTTACATTGACGGCTTGACGTGTGTGCATTAGGCCCTAAGAAAAGTACTCGACACTTTGAAGTATCGATACTTTTGTTTCGATACATTTATGAGTACGATACTTTTTATTCGATATTACTCATGAGTACAATATCGATACTTTCTTATTGATACCGTGTCCCTACTCCCGCCGTATTACAGTACGAGGAGTACATAACATAACCGATTATGTTAGTACAGTTAAACTTAATGTGGCATATATACCATACAGCATCATAACCATTAGCAAGTGACGGCTTAGCTTAGAAACTTTATTTTAAAACAACAACATTGTGTGACTCACGGTTGCTTCAAATACATAGTTTCAGTACAGCAATATGTCAAAAGAAGTAGAACTAACCTATTGACTCGTGACCTCAGGTTATAGCTAACAGGAAACACAGACTCTGGCACGGAATTCCATTCCTTAGCTATTCGTACAATGATAAACTTGAGACGTTATTTAAGACTAGCTTTTGCCCGCGACTTCGTCCGCGTGGAATAGTTACTTTGGGCTAACGTTAAATTTAACCCCGATTTTAAAGCAGCTCTCTTTCAAAGCGCTCTGCTCCTATTGGCCTTAGCGTAATGATATATAGCCTATAGCCTTTCTCTATAAATTTACTATTTAATTAAAATATAATTTTTCAATTCGAACCAGTAGTTCCTGAGATTATCGCGTTCAAACAAACAAACAAACTCTTCAGCCTTATATTATTAGTATAGATAGATGTTGCCCGCGACTTCGTCCACGTTTCCGTCGTTTTTCGTAAAAAAAAGTAGCCTATGTCCTTCCTCACGGTTCAGTGATTTCGATGTAACAGACAGATTAACTTTCATAATTTAGTAGGGAAATATAATATGTCAATCTATAATACTGTTGAAAAATATCGCAATACCGAACCGCACAATATTATTGTTAATAGCTATGCCCGCGACTCCGTCAGCGTGTAACTCCTTGTGTGAACGTTAAGCCTCATGTGAACGTGATCTAAACACCAAACAATACATTACCAATACATTATGGTTGCGCTGATATACGATTCTTTTCGTTTATATTTTTAATTATTGGCAACACGCATAATCGCTAATTGGTTAGACATTCCCCTTCCGCATATTATCCTTTCTCCCTTGCACTAGACCTTCGTCTATTCGAGAGTGAGGGAGAGAGACTATACCGCTCTAGAAAAATCGATCGCGTCTGGATCTTCCGATGGACAGGATCGGACCTTCAATGGCTGTCGAGTCGCGTTAGAGCACACACGCATCGAATCGCATTTGAACGGTCGCGTCGTTTTGTGCGACCAATTCGTAGCAGAAGAACGGTTATACTGTGGTGGTGAACTGTGATCAGAGTGCTGGCAGTCCTGAATATCCTGGATTATCAAGGTTAGTGCTGCCTTTCCTATACGACGCTGGACTCTTGTCTTTTGTTCCAACCAGCGCCGGTTCCCGTCAATTGTGTAACCGAAAACTTCTAAGTCGCATACGTTGCATTACCGCCCATCCATTTAATGGTCCTTCCCGAGTCGGATAATAATCAGCACAGCCATTCCCTAGAATTCGCTAGGTATATCGTAGTTTCGTATTCGTATTTCGTAGTCAACCCCGCATAGATACTTATTTGCCAACGCGTGGCAAGTAAGTACATCGTAATTCATTACGTCGTTTTCGTGTCTTCCTAGCTAATAATCGATTAGTAAGGAATTTCGCAACCCCGCTAGTAGTTAATTATCGTTACTTGTAAAGTAAAATACCAATCGGTCGAGTCAAGGTTACCAGAGACCGAGTCGCGCACCCGGCCGTTATTTCGCAAAACGGTGGGTAGTTACTAAATATTTCTTATAATAATTAGTTTGATTCATAGCTCATAAATATGGCACCGACCGATATTACTCTTAAAAGATTGATAGCAAAGAGAGATCGTATCTTTGCTCGCATGCAGAGTATTGCAGATAAAACAAAACACATTCATTCGGATGAAAGCGTTAAGGAATCATTTTTGTGCGACATCTCGTTAGTACAATCACTACGTGTGGATTTTGAAAGTGCTTTGGATGAAATTGTTATTCATGAGCTAAAATTAAACCCTGAATATGTTGTAGATTATCAATCGCTTTCTGCGTTCGAAGACCTTTTAGGGCGCATTTTACGGGCTGAGAAGAACCTGACGGCTCACTCTCATAGTGAGGTCCAAAGGTCACCTCGATTGCCGCCAATTGAAATACCCGAATTCAACGGAGATATTAAGAATTGGCCATTATTCGTCGCTAGTTATCGTAATGTCGTGCATAATAATGTTTCTCTAACAGACTGTGAGAAATTATATTATTTATTAGGTAAATTAACACATAAAGCTCGTACAATTTTCGCTGGTATTACCCCGTCTGCGGATAATTACCCACTCATTTTCGATTTGCTTTGTAAAAAATACGAAGATAGTCGACAATCGGCAACTTCATACTTAACTCAAATATTTGAATTTAAATCTATTACATCAGGTACCCCTAGTAGTTTAGAATCATTTATTGATAAGTTCGCTTCGTCGGTAGTTGCTTTAAAACATACAAAAGTCACTGACCTTGCTGATTTTATATTGTTGCATGTCGCGCTTAAAAAACTGGACCCAGACACCGTTCGTACGTTCGAATCCAATTATCAATTAAAGTCGAATGGATCCGAAATCCCATTGTTTTCCGATCTAGTTAATTTCGTTAGTGATCATATAAAGGTTTTAGAACGAACTTCGATACCTGTTGCTCGAGTCAATACTAATAAAAGGCCTTTAGATCGTAAATCAACTAACGCATATGTGTCCAGTTCTCAACCAGTCGCTTGTAGTTTGTGTAAGGAAAACCATGACTACATTTATAAGTGTACGGTTTTTAAGAGTTATAACCCCGATCAACGTTTTAAATTCGTTAAGTCAAACAACTTGTGTATAAATTGCTTAAGTAGTGGTCATCGCGTGTCTGCGTGTGAGTCGACGTCTACATGTAAAAAATGTAGGTACAAACATCATACATTGCTATGTTTTGGAAATAGGCCTGCGTCAAATATGTCGCCGTCACGCTCAGTCGAAGAGCCGAGCGCGGGTTCGATTCCCGCGAACTCGGATGTAGCATTATGCTCAAGTGCAGTCGGCCCTTATAAAGGCTCTAGAACTGTGTTGTTGGGTACCGCACGTATCGTTATTCTAGATTCTCGTGGTCACGAACATTGCGTTCGTGCATTGTTGGACAGCGCGTCTCAGAGTAGCTTTATTACTCGCGATTGCTGTCAACGTTTAGGATTAAACATAAATAATAGCCCTACTTGTTCCACTGTTAGGGGTATAGGAGGTTCGAGTAAACCCATTCAAGGTTCCGTACAATTAAAAATTCATTCTCGTTTCGATCATAATATAACTTATGATATTGAGTCGTTGGTAATAGATAGGATTACCGAACGTCTGCCAACCGCGACAGTCGACACTTCGCGACTGTCTAACTTCGAAGACTTACCGTTGGCAGACGATACATATTATTCATCAGGCCCGATTCACGTATTGATCGGCGCTTCGATTTTTCCGCACCTGCTTTTGTCGAACAGAGTTCAAGGATCGACTTCGAATTTATCGCCGCTCGCATTAGAAACGGTCCTTGGCTATGTGATCGTAGGTGACGCACCAGCATGTACTGACGGTAATTCGACCGTATCGCATTGCTGTATCGCGGACACATTAGACTCTGCTGTCCGGAAATTCTGGGAATTAGAGGAAGTGAGTGTTCCCCCGGTATTCAGCCCGGACGACCAATTGTGTGAGGAATTTTACACCCGCACTACCACTCGGGATAGTGAGGGACGTTACGTAGTAGCTTTGCCTTTCAAGGCTGATGTCGAATCCCTTGGCAATTCGCGCCAAGCAAGTGAACGGCGGTTTTACTGCTTGGAAAGGAAGATGCAAGCTTCTCCACAATTAAGGGTCGCGTATGACAGTGTCATCCGGGAATATTTAGAAAAGGGCTACATTTCATCTACGAATCCTGATTCGGCGGGAAGTTCGTATTTTATTCCGCATCATGGTGTGATCCGAGATGATAAGGTCACAACCAAACTTCGTGTCGTTCTCGATGGTAGTTGTAAAACTACTACCCGCATCTCGCTTAATGATCTCTTGTATGGTGGACAGAACCTACAAGGGAACTTGTTCAATATTATTATTGGTTTTCGTTTGTTTTCGATAGCGCTTTCCGCAGACATTCGTCAGATGTTTCTCAGCATTGGAGTCCGAGAATCTGATCGGCGTTTCCAACGCATTTTGTATCGCTTTTCCCCGCAAGAACCTTTACAGGTTTATGAATTTAATCGTGTCGTTTTTGGGCTTAAGTCTAGCCCCTTTCATGCACTTCGAACTAATAAGCAGTTGGCTGAGGATGAGGGTGACTCCTACCCTCAGGCCAAAGATATTGTCGCTGCGGGGTTGTATATGGACGACTACGTCCATTCCGTTCGCACGGAAGACGAGGGCATTTCCACCGCTTCGGAAATGATAGGTCTCATGAAGGCTGGTCAATTTGAGCTAGTTAAGTGGACCAGTAATTCCCAAGTCGTATTAGATTCGATCCCACCCT
The DNA here is from genome assembly GCA_943138885.2 of Tholera decimalis. NCBI lineage: Eukaryota > Metazoa > Arthropoda > Insecta > Lepidoptera > Noctuidae > Tholera > Tholera decimalis. The sequence goes on from OW964576.2 coordinate 12,443,546, forward strand.
CGCACCGCCTGCCAGTTGTCAAGGAATTCGATGAGTCCGACCAACATAAAGTACTGGGCTTGTGTTGGTCACCTACGTCGGACAACTTCGGCATGAAAATTAATACTCCCGCTCAGATTTGTACTAAGCGTACAATATTGTCGTGTGTCGCTAAAATATGGGACGTCATGGGATTTGTCGCACCTGTTGTCCTGTACGCTAAACTTCTAATCAAGCAGCTTTGGCTGTCTGATTGTGACTGGGATGATACTCCACCTGAAGATATAGTCAGGCTGTGGATTCGCTTCAAAGAAGAGCTTCCCTTGCTCTGTAATATAAGGATCCCACGTCACGTTGGTATCGTCGGCGATAGTGTGGTTACTATATTGGCTTTCGCGGACGCCAGTGAGAAAGCATACGGGGGGGTTATTTACTTCCACGTTCAAAATAGTGATGGCAATATCGTTAGGTTGTTGACCGCTAAGTCGAAGGTCTCCCCTAAAAAGGTCGTTTCTCTTGCTCGTCTGGAGCTGTGCGCTATTCTTGTGCTAGCTCAACTCATAAAAAATGTCGTAGTCGCTTGTCAAAACCGCATTATATTTCGCAACATATTCGCATTTTCGGATTCAACAGTCGCTCTCTGTTGGGTACATTCGTCGCCCCATCGGTGGAACACCTTCGTGGCCAACAGAGTCTCGAAAATACAGTACGACTTATCGCCACAAAACCTGTATCACGTGTCCGGTACGGACAATCCCGCAGATTGTCTGTCACGTGGGCTCACACCTTCCCAAATCATTGATCATCCGCTTTGGTTCAGTGGTCCTCCGTGGGCCAGCTTAGACGTTTCGAAGTGGCCTGTCGTCCCCTTCAATCCCTCTTCGGTAAGCGAAGTGCCCGAAGAGAAGAAACATTCGTTGCTCTCCGCTACACCAACCGAAAGATCTACTATTCTTTCTTTGGTCGATCGTATCTCGTCTTGGAGTAAATTACTTCGAGTAGTAATTTACATTTGTCGTTTCGCTAAACTGTTGCCTATTGGTTACCGCATGGCGGCAGCGGATTACAACTTCGCTGAATTGCTCATACTTCGCGAGCTTCAACGCTTTTATTTCTCCACTGAGTTGGTTAAACTCAGGAAAGGCAAACATTGTAGTCCTGCTTTTCGACACTTAAAACCGTTTCTCGAAGACGGACTCATTAGAGTCGGAGGCCGTTTAAGAAACTCGGATTTAAGTTATGATGGGAAACATCCCATTCTGCTTCCAAGCAAGGACCTCGTTTTGAATTTGTTAGTCGATTATCATCATAAATTGAACTGTCACGCAGGTCCCGACCTGCTAATGTCGCTCTTGCGTCAGAAGTATTGGATCCTTTCTGCACGCAATTTAATTAGGAATAGGATCCATAAGTGCCTTCCCTGCTTTCGGCTGCGCCCTAAGCAGAGCTTTCCTGAGATGGCCGATCATCGCTCTTGTCGTATCGTTCAAACCGCTAAGCCATTCGTCCACACGGGCACGGACTACGCCGGTCCGTTTAAGGTTACGATGTCTCGCGGTCGAGGTGTTCGCTCCACCAAGGCCTACGTGTGTCTGTTCGTCTGCATGACTACACGCGCGGTGCACATAGAGCTCGCTGGGGATCTTAGCACAGCTAGTTTTATGGGCGCCTTTAAACGGTTCCTGTCAAGGCGTGGCCCGGTTAGTAGAGTTTATTCCGATAACGGGACTAATTACATAGGCGCTAAACGGAAACTCTCGGAACTTCACGCATTTCTTTGTTCGAAGTACCATAATTCGGAATATGGTCATACATTAGCTATAAATCGAATAGATTGGTCACTCAATGTCCCGACGGCTAGTCACTTTGGCGGCAATTGGGAAGCTAATATTAAAAGTTTAAAGTCACACCTATATCGGGTCATAGGCGATACTATTCTGTCGTTTGAAGAATTAAGTACCGTTCTTATTCAAATAGAATCGGTAATGAACACTAGACCTCTTTGTAGGACACTCTCTAGTGATCCTTCAGAGCCGCTCGCATTGACTCCAGCGCACTTTTTGAATCTCACGCCTCTGAAATACTTGCCTGCCGAGGAAATAGACGAGAGAACTCTTACTGCTAGACACGAGCTACTAGATAAGTTAGTACAGTCGTTTTGGAAGCGCTGGAGAACTGGATATCTCCATACTTTGCAATCTCGCCGCAAATGGAACACGCCGGTCGATCCGGTCTCTGTCGGCACGGTCGTGATTCTTATATCCGACAACTCGCCCCCACTACACTGGCCTTTGGGTGTCGTGGAGGAAATTTTCCCTGACTCAACCGGAGTCACTCGTATCGTTCGGGTTAAGATAACCACCGGATCCTACTTGCGTCCCGTGGTGCGTCTTTGCCCATTGCCTAACCAGTAGTTTACTTAATTCGTCTTTAAGGTTAGGTTAATATTACTTATTAGGTATTTAGTTTCGTAGTTATAGGATAGTAATTATCGAATAGATTAGTTTTCTTGTGGTTTGCCTCACTCTTGAAGGCATCCCTTCAAGCCCGGGGGAATGGTTGCGCTGATATACGATTCTTTTCGTTTATATTTTTAATTATTGGCAACACGCATAATCGCTAATTGGTTAGACATTCCCCTTCCGCATATTATCCTTTCTCCCTTGCACTAGACCTTCGTCTATTCGAGAGTGAGGGAGAGAGACTATACCGCTCTAGAAAAATCGATCGCGTCTGGATCTTCCGATGGACAGGATCGGACCTTCAATGGCTGTCGAGTCGCGTTAGAGCACAAACGCATCGAATCGCATTCGAACGGTCGCGTCGTTTTGTGCGACCAATTCGTAGCAGAAGAACGGTTATACTGTGGTGGTGAACTGTGATCAGAGTGCTGGCAGTCCTGAATATCCTGGATTATCAAGGTTAGTGCTGCCTTTCCTATACGACGCTGGACTCTTGTCTTTTGTTCCAACCAGCGCCGGTTCCCGTCAATTGTGTAACCGAAAACTTCTAAGTCGCATACGTTGCATTACCGCCCATCCACATTAACTTAATAAAAGTTAATGTATTGGTAATGTATTGGTTGGTGTTTAGATCACGTTCACATGAGGCTTAAGTACCTATAGAACGAAAATACTTCAGCGCAAAGCTTCCGGGTAAACTATGTTGAAAGTTGAGCCGTCCGGCACGTGAACATAAAGATTTCTAGAAATGCTAACCCGGGAAAGAGCGACGTACAACTGACCATGCGAGAAAAGCCTTATTAATTGTCATTGCATAACACCCCGATACTGGGAATTGCGTTCTTTTAAATTGGAATGGAAAATTATTTGGTATTATGGGAATTCTGGGAATAAAGACGGTTTCTCCTGCACTGCAACCTGTTAAAATTTGAGCCTCGATTATATTTTGTTGCAACTGGATTACTTTTAGCCGAGTTCCATTGCAAAGTTGTGGTGGTTTTAAATTTCGGAGCAGAATAATAATCAGAAAGCTTCGAACTGCTAAGCTATCGGGAGTTACACGTGTTATTGTGAGTCAACCATAAAAGATAGATATATGCTGTCGTGGGATATTTTTTATATAATTTTAAGGAAAACATTTCCGTCATAAATGATTTCTGTGTAGCTTTAACCACTAAGGTTGCACTCGCGACGGAATCTTAAAAAATGGAGTAATTTCTCCCGTTTTCCCAACATTTCCCTTCACTGCTCTGCTCCTATTGATTGTAGCGTGATGAAAAGTATACTATAATCAGCTCAGGAGTATGAAAAATAATTGTACCAAGTTTCGTTAAAATCCGTCGAGTAGTTTTTGTTTCTATAACGGTTATACAGACAGACAGACAGACAGACAGACAGACAGACCGACAGACAGACAGACAGACCGACAGACAGACAGACAGACCGACAGACAGACAGACAAAAATTTTACTGATTGCATTTTTGGCATCAGTATCGATCCCTAATCACCCCCTGATAGTTATTTTGGAAATATATTTCATGTACAGAATTGACCTCTCTACAGATTTATTATAAGTACTAGCTTTTGCCCGTGACTTCGTCCGCGTGGAATAGTTACTTTGGGCTAACGTTAAATTTAACCCCGATTTTGAAGCATTCTTCATTGGCGCTCCGCTCCTATTGGCCTTAGCGTAATGATATATAGCCTATAACCTTTCTCTATAAATTGACTATTTAATTAAAAAATAATTTTTCAATTCGAACCAGTAGTTCCTGAGATTATCGCGTTCAAACAAACAAACAAACTCTTCAGCCTTATACTATTAGTATAGATAGCTGTTGCCCGCGACTTCGTCCGCGTTTCCGTCGTTTTTCGTAAAAAAAAGTAGCCTATGTCCTTCATTCATAATTCATAATAATTCATAATTATTTATTTGCATAAAACATGGTATAAAATGGTGTGAAATATAATAGAATGGTACAAACAAGCGTCAATAGCCTAATGGATAAGGTGTCAGACTTGTGATCGAGAGGTCCCGAGTTCGAATCCCACCCATTACACTACTGCCGTGAACCCACTCCAGACACAAGCATATTTAGCTTAGTTGGAGGGGTTAACAAGATTGCTAGTAATGTGAATTCTACCCACATTGCTAGTCATCTTTTAAAAAAAAAAAAAAAAAAAAAAAAAAAAAAAAAAAAAAAACATGTTTAGCTAGTATGAAAACATAGCATGCAAAATTTAAATTTTGGAGAAAGACAGGCAAGGAACTAATGGATGTGAAATGGTGAGTTCTCAACATTTCATCTCCATAAATTCCTTCAAGCTGTAGATATTATAATCTTTTAACCAATGTTGCAGTTTAATTTTAAATAATCTTGAATTTAACATTTTTAAATTTCTCGGTAACTTGTTATAAATTCGTACGCACATTGCGAGGCAGTTTTTATTATATTTGGTAAGTCTTGGCAAATCATTCAATACTAATTTGTGTGGATCACGTCTATTTCGAGGATTTATATCATTTGCTGTCTTAAATAGTTTTTTATTGTTAACTGCAAACACACATATTTCATAAATGTACAGAGATGGCAGCGGTAGCAAACCAAACTTCTTGAACATTGGTCGACATGAGTCATCTGGTTGGAGTCCACATATTGCTCTAATACATTTTTTTTGAGCTATAAATGCTCTATTCTGGTTGGTGCTATTACCCCACATTACAAGACCATACCGCAATAACGATTCTACATAAGCGTGATATGAAATAATGGCAGTTTTTATATTAGTTACGTTTTTAATATGTTTTAGTGCGTATACAAATTTATTAATTTTAGTACTTATATTATCTACATGTTCTTTCCAGTTAATATCTTTATCTATTACTACGCCTAAAAACCTTGTTTGTGTTACTTCTTCGATTTTATTTATATGGAGCTTTATGTTGTTTTTATGATTATTCGATTGATTAAATTGAATGTAAACGGATTTATTTAAATTTATTTTCAAACGGTTTCTATCAAGCCAATGAATCAATTTATCTATTGTATTATTAATGTCAATCTCATGATCTTTAATAGTACTTTTCTTTTTATCTGATGTCACGATAATAGATATGTCATCGGCAAATAAGATGCATTTGTGATTGTATATTTTTATGATATCATTTATATACAAGAGGAATAGTATTGGACCTAGCACGCTTCCTTGTGGAACGCCATATTTATTATATCTATATTCCGATGAGTAGGGTAGCATATCTTTATTTTCGTTGATTTTATTTATTATGACACGTTGTTGTCTATTATTTAAATAGGATGATATCCACTGTAGTGCAGGTCCCCTAATCCCGATAGTCTCCAATAGTCTTCCTCACGGTTCAGTGATTTTGATGTAACAGACAGATTAACTTTCGTAATTTAGTAGGGAAATATAATATGTCAATCTATAATACTGTTGAAAAATATCGCAATACCGAACCGCACAATATTATTGTCAATAGCAGTGCCCGTGACTCCGTCAGCGTGTAACTCCTTGTGTGTTATTAAGTTAATGTATTGGTAATATTGTTTAGATCACGTTCACATGAGGCTTAAGTACCTATAGAACGAAAATACTTCAGCGCAAAGCTTCCGGGTAAACTATGTTGAAAGTTGACCCGTCCAGCACGTGAACATAAAGATTTCTAGAACTGCTAACCCGGGAAAGAGCGACGTACAACTGACCATGCGAGAAACAACTGACACCGAGATCTACTCCAGCAACACGAAAAGTCTGCCCTTGAGCCTTATTAATTGTCATCGCATAACACACCGATACTGGGAATTGCGTTCTTTTAAATTGGAATGGAAAATTATTTGGTATTATGGTAATTCTGGGAATAAAGACGGTTTCTCCTGCACCGCAACCTGTTAAAATTTGAGCCTCGATTATATTTTGTTGCAACTGGGTTACTTTTAGCCCGAGTTCCATTGCAAAGTTGTGGTGGTTTTAAATTTCGGAGCAGAATAATAATCAGAAAGCTTCGAACTGCTAAGCTATCGGGAGTTACACGTGTTATTGTGAGTCAACCATAAAAGATAGATATATGCTGTCGTGGGATATTTTTTATATAATTTTAAGGAGAACATTTCCGTCATAAATGATTTCTATGTAGCTTTAACCATTAAGGTTGCACTCGCGACGGAAGCTTAAAAAATGGAGTAACTTCTCCCGTTTTCCCAACATTTCTTTTCACTGCTCTGCTCCTATTGATTGTAGCGTGATGAAAAGTATACTATAACCAGCTCAGGAGTATGAAAAATAATTGTACCAAGTTTCGTTAAAATCCGTCGAGTACTTTTTGTTTCTATAACGGTTATACAGACAGACAGACAAAAATTTTACTAATTGCATTTATGGTATCAGTATCGATCCCTAATCAGCCCCTGATACTTATTTTGTAAATATATTTCATGTACAGAATTGACCTCTCTACAGATTTATTATAAGTATAGATAAACGGAGGTTTGAGCATTGAACAAAATACACTTAATACCTACATAATTACTTATGTATTTTGGAAAGCATTAGCAAGTTAAGTGCCAATTTTACGGCCTGTAGAAATTTATTCGGGGGATAAATCATCAAAATGACTTCACCCGCTCTGGTACTTAATAGTGGAAAGGTCAGAGGGTCTGGTCTGGTAAAAGTGGAGAGGTCTTCTACTGACTAAAACCAGGCAACGACTGAAGGAACAGTGGGTACATTTCTTTCAGTTGCCTTTGCGTTTAGGGGCCGCGGTATTTCGTTAGATCATTCCCATTACCACGACAGACAGGATAACTTTTATACATAGACTAGTACTCACGCGGGGCTTCGCTCCCGTGGATTCTATCACGGTAAAAACAAAACCCTCCTTTTTTGCAGTCGCGTAAAAAGTAGCCTATAACCTTCCTCAAGCTTCAAGCTACTTCCATACCAAATTGCATCCAAATCCACCCAGTACTTTCGAAGATTAGCGCGTTCAAGCAAACAAACAAACAAACTTTTCCGCTTTATAATATTAGTATAGATTATTATCGAGACAAGATGTTGGTCGCTTTAACATGCATGTGATCCATTCAACAATTTCAATTACAGCTCCGAATTGATACTACCATATCATTGGTCAATTGGCCTTTTGTAAACCGTTCTGTGAATGGGCATCAACATTGATTGATAAACAGCGGATTCCCTGGTATTTGTAGTGTTTGAAGAGGTCGGAATTGTTGATATATTTTGAACTCTGGAGATTGATAAAACGTTTTTTGTCGTCAAATAAGTTGTTAGGTACGTAGATTTTCGCATCGGTAAACGGTACAGATCTGTTAAGTTAGGGTATGATTAACGTGACCAGACGTCCCGTTTTGAACGGGACTGTCCCTTTTTATAATTACGAGTCCCGGTGTCCCCGCAATGATCTCTGGGACGCAAAATTGTCCCGTTTTCTGAGACCGCGTCAACGGACTCATCGGTCGATGCGAATATAGCCGAGAATGGCCAAGACGTCGTCGCTCGCGCTTTGTTGACTATTTATTTGACAGATTTTTCGTTCGCCCACTTCTCGATATTTGTTTTGTTGTTGTTACGTGTTTTTTACGTAGTTTATATTTGACATTAACATTCATATCTGTGAGTGAGGCTATCAAGAGGCACGGGGAAGAACTTGATCGTTTCCCTTGACATCTCCAAGGCCTTTGACAGGGTCTGGCACGATAGCCTTATTGCTGAGCTTCCTTCTTTCGGTTTACCCACTCAACTTTGCGTTTGGATTGAAGACTTCCTGAAGGATCGGTCCATTCGAGTGGTCATTGATGGCTGCTCGTCTGGCCAATTGGCAATTAATGCCGGGGTCCCTCAGGGTTCTGTTCTCTCAGCAACTTTATTCTTGCTGCACATTAACGATCTGCACCCAGTACCTTTGGGTATGCATACGACAGCACAGTTTCTGAGAGATATGTGTCCAGCGCGTGAGCTGGTGGGTCACAGATCCAGTCTCTCCGTGAGGACATGGTTGGACGCTTGAACTTGACCTTGAAGGCTGTCTCCGAATGGGGCGATGCCAACCTGGTCAAGTTTAATGCAACTAAGACCCAGGCGTGTCTCTTCTCCGCAAAAAGGAGCCAATTCGAACCAGCTCCTACTTTCCGTGGTGTAATCGTACCGATAACCGATCATATTGAGCTTCTTGGGGTGACTTTAACTTCCACACTCAATTTTGGCCCGTTTATCGAGGCTAAGGCTCAGTTAGCATCAAAAAAGTTGGGAATCCTAGCCAAGGTGAGACGGTACTTCACACCGGAACAGCTGCTCAATTTGTATCAAGCCCAGGTTCGGACGTGTATGGAATACTGCTCTCATCTTTGGGATGGATCTGCGAAATACCAACTGGACGCGCTTGAGTCTATCGAGAAGCGGGCCAAGAGACTCATTGGCAACGATGCACTGGTCGAGTCAAAGCTCCAGAGCCTTAAACACCGACGGTGAGTTGCAAGTCTATCGGTTTTCTATCGGTTACATTTCGGGGAGTGTGCGATGGAATTACACAATCTAATTCCGCCAAGCCCGTTCCATCATCGGACTACAAGACAAACGGCGATACGCCATCGGTACATGGTGGACATCCCACCCATACGCACGAAACGTTTTGGGAATACTTTCATTGTGCGTACTGCTAAGGAATGGAATTCCCTGCCGGAGTCTGTGTTTCCTGATCGCTATAACCTGGGAGTCTTAAGTCAAGAGTGAAAAGGTTACTTCTAGGCAAGCGTGCTCCATCTTCGACTACATCATCACTTACCATCAGGTGAGATAGTGGTCAAACTCGAACCTATTTTAAATAAAAAAAAAATAAAAAATTGAAAAATGTCCCATGTTACTAAAAAACTTTTTTGAAGAGTCCACATCCAAACTGTGGCTTTATTTTTTACACGCTCAGTCAACAAGTTTTCATCAAGCTGTATTGAAACTTGAAGGTTAGACTACTACTACTCTTACCATAGAAATGTAGATATTTTATTGGGCTGATTTAAAAAAGGTCCCCGCATGGGAAATTGTTCAAAAATTGTAGACGTCTGAGAAAACCCAGTTACAAATTTCAGTTCTAACGGCGATGTTGATAATTAAGGTGAATATACAAAAAAAAACGTGCTAAGAATTTCATTCTTACTTAAAATCATCACCAGCTATATTAAAGCATATTTGTTCATCTTTCGTAACTTTTAAGCTAACTGACTATTCCTAAATAAAAAACTCAAAAAAAAATTTTTTTTTCATTGATAACCTTTTAATTGACCTTAATAAACCAATGTCCCGTTTTGAGACAAAAAATAAATGGTCACGTTAGGTATGATCACGGGATCATACTCGTTTAGTCTAAACTACCTAATTAAGTAACTTTGACTAGTTAATGAAGTTTCTGTGCTTAGAATAATATAACTACGTTATATATTAGACAAACGTAGTTATATTGGATTGGCGTAGGATGTTTTTCTCGTGTAAATCCCGATTCCTTGGAAATTCAGGGATAAAAGTACCCTATGTATTGTTCCAGTATTTATATTTATTATTAATATTAGTAGGAGTAGGATTAGTAAGAAGTAACTTAAAATTAAGCAGGTTTGGATCTTGCGTGTCTCACACGCAAGGTCCAAACCTGCTTAATTTTATAGGTTCTCGACGATAAATACGAGTTTCGAAGAATGTTACTAGGTATTAAGTTCACAAAAAGAATAATACTATGGTTTATTTGGGATCGCCAGGGCCGGATTAACCATTAGGCGGAGTAGGCAACTGCCTAGGGCCCCGCATCCACTAGGGGCCCAGGCCCAGTGCACGCACCAAGAAAACATGTTTCTACGAACGAGAATTTGATGTGCATGTGAACTTAGGGACCTCACTGTTATTTCACAAAGTACAAATCTTTATATTTAGTAATGGAATTAAATCAATTTTAGAACAAATCTGGAAATAAGTAAATAAATATATTAAAAACCACAGCCCTTAATGTGCGTTTCCTCAGTTCACACACGATTTGGTCAGTCAAAGTAAGAAAAGGGGCCCCGAGAATGTCATTGCCTTAGGGCCTCAGACAGGGTTAATCCGGCTCTGGGGATCGCTCAAGACAAAGTCTAAAATCAATTTAAACTAAGTATAATCATAATTTATTATTGATACTCAACTTCTCAGGTATATAATGTATTTAAAAAGCATTTCTGTATTTTTTACCTATATACCTAATAGACATGACATACGTACGTACTTTTCAACAACCCTATTAAAAAAATAAATAAACAAAATAACAACGATAAATATCATAGCATTTTCACGGATCACTAATTTCAAAACCCCTGGCGTGGGGTGCACACAATTTAGTTTACAAATTAGCGTGGGGTGTCCACAATATTAGCCTGCTCGGTCAACTGTGTGATTTGCTCAAATAAAACATTATTTACCTTTGTAAAGGGTAGCTTTGGAAAGGAAACAGGTGTAGTTTACGTTATCGTTTGGATAGACAAGGGATTCTAAGTAATTTATAGTTTTTTTTTTATTGTTTTTGGGCTCGCATTTGACCACCATCTCATCTGATGGTAAGCGATGACGTAGTCGAAGATGAAGTATGCTTACGTAAAAGTAACCTATTCACTTTTGACTTATTGTGGACACCCCACACTAATTTGTAAAACCTTCCTCAAGCTTCAAGCTACTTTCATACCAAATTTCATCCAAATTTACCCAGTAATTTCGGAAATTAGCGCGTTTAAACAAACAACCAAAATTATCCATAATTATAATATTACTATAGATAGAAGCGTTTCGGGAAAGCAGTGTGAAACGGGACTCGATTCACGTGGTTTAACACTATTTGGTAAGCATTAATACATTCTGGTAGGTATTTCAAAGTTATTGTTACTAAAATAGATCGATGCATTAATTCTGATAGGCGTTTAAACACAAGCCATAAATATATAATTAGTCTTTATTTTTAGAATTTATTGACTGACCCAGAAATTAATTTTAAGTGCAAATTGATAAGAATATATGCGGTCAAGGATAAGTGTCTTATTATTTATATTATTATTGATAACCTCTGCATTGAGAACCTAATGATGTTGTAGTTAGATTTGTTTATTGTTTACGAAGAATTCTGAAGGATATAATAATGCGAACTAGATGTGCCCGCGACTGCGTTTCGCGTGGATGCGATATTACCTACCTATGCGTTTTTGCCACGTAAATTCCGATCGATACGTAAATTTTCGCGATTTTATTAAAACCGGAATTGCCTAGTTACAATAGCTACACCCATTTTACGCATGTATGTAACACTGCCAAACTATAATTCTGTAAACTAGTACCAAGTATTTTGAGAAATAAATTATAGTATTTTTATTTTTAATATTTTTGTATTAATGATCCCGTGGGAATTCCGGGAGAAAAATAGCCTATATGTTGCGCTCTTACCTCCTCTGTCTTCCCGTGAAAGACCCATTAGAAGTTTAGTTGCTGGCCAGATTAGCCCGGACAAACAGAAAGACAGACACACAAAATGTTTAAATAAGTGTGTTTGTGCAAACACTTGAGATTTGAGACACACCACAGTTATTATAAAATCACAGACGGACACTTTAATTTTATTATTATATTGTGTAGATATCGTGTCATTCGTGACATTAGTGCTTTGCTGGTGGAAAGCTTCGCAAAGATAATATAGTTTTTTCATGTAATTAAATCGCTAATTAAGTACAAACGGATTTTGATTCTAGGTCAACAGGAAGAAGCCTGGTTGTGATTTAATTAATACTATCAAAATATGTCACGTACATATTATACTGTCGAGAAATCATTTACCTAATGAAATAAAATGAAATGATGAAATAATATTTTATTTTGCAATTTGGTTATAAATAAGACTTTTACCATTTAAATGTAGATGTTTCCCAACCAAAGTTGAGCTTACAGACTAACTGACAAAAGCTTGCACTGACGGGACGGGTCTACTCAAATCTGTGTGGTCTTTCCTCAAAAGGCCATTTCAGACTAATCTACATAATCCTCATAAACGATTGTGAATATGTGCACTATGTAGGTTATTTTATTCGAATTAAACATAATAAATTGTCTGGCAGTTTGAGTGCTTTTTGCGGCCTACCCAAAGGTCCTTATACCTTGGTATTGTTCGTCAAATCGTTAACCTCCTTGTTCTAAGTTGAGCTATACGTCATTTGACAAATGCTTGCACTGTATGGACAGGCCCACTCAAATCTGTGAGCATCTTTCTTCAAAAGACCGCATTAGATCGAAACCTACAAGGTTCCCATATAATTAAGCCAGTGTAGATTGTATGGACTTTAAAAGAGACGGAACGGAGAAACACCGAAACAAACGCAGGGGGTTTGTTTCGGTGTTTCTTCTCAGGGTAGTCAGTTAGGAAACACCGGCCTCATCTAGTTAATATTTACGAAAAAAATGACGTGTAAAAGTGTTATTTAATAACCAATTTGCAAAATAAAGATCATTTATCATTTAACTGAGAAGGAACATTGAAACAAACTCAGAGGTCTCTTTCAAGTCCATATATTTCGTACTGGTCAAATAATAAAGAACCTATGTAGGTTTATATCTGTGGTGCCCTTTTGCGAGTGGACCTGTCCACACACATATTCGTAAATATAAAAAAAAAAATATTATATTTATTTTAAAAATTACAGTTTTGTCAATTTTCTTACGTATTATAAAACAAAGTCTCTCACCCCGTGTGTCTGTAAGCTCGTGATAAACTGGAAAACTAATGCACGTATTTTCATGCGGTTTTCACTAATGGATAGAGTGGCTAATGAGGAAGGTTTTAGTGTCGCTAGTTAAAAATAAATGTGAAAATTACAATCTATAGCTGGATGTATGAGTGTTTGTTACTCAATCACGGTTATCGTCAATACGCGTCAATATGAAATATTGAAGCGAACGAAGTCGCGGGCAACAGCTAGTACCCGATATTACTTATTTGCTTTTATGAATCTGCGGCAGCACGTTACGAATGTCAAAGACAGTATTTATTACGATTGAACAACAAAAATACATTTATATGACAACAAAATCAGTGCATTCGCAAAAGTACATTATTGTAGAGAAGACGTAGAAAGTACATCGTACTATTAAGAGATTTTTATAAATCTATACTTATAATAAATCTGTAGAGAGGTTAATTCTGTACATGAAATATATTTACAAAATAACTATCAGGGGGTGATTAGGGATCGATACTGATGCCAAAAATGCAATCAGTAAAATTATTGTCTGTCTGTCTGTCTGTCTGTCTGTCGGTCTGTCTGTCTGTCTGTCTGTCTGTCTGTATAACCGTTATAGAAACAAAAACTACTCGACGGATTTTAACGAAACTTGGTACAATTATTTTTCATACTCCTGAGCTGGTTATAGTATACTTTTCATCACGCTACAATCAATAGGAGCAGAGCAGTGAAGGGAAATGTTGGGAAAACGGGAGAAGTAGCTCCATTTTTTAAGCTTCCGTCGCGAGTGTAACCTTAATGGTTAAAGCTACACAGAAATCATTTATGACGGAAATGTTCTCCTTAAAATTCTATAAAAAATATCCCACGACAGCATATATCTATCTTTTATGGTTGACTCACAATAACACGTGTAACTCCCGATAGCTTAGCAGTTCGAAACTTTCTGATTATTATTCTGCTCCGAAATTTAAAACCACCGCAACTTTGCAATGGAACTCGGCTAAAAGTAACCCAGTTGCAACAAAATATAATTGAGGCTCAAATTTTAACAGGTTGCGGTGCAGGAGAAACCGTCTTTATTCCCAGAATTCCCATAATACCAAATAATTTTCCATTCCAATTTAAAAGAACGCAATTCCCAGTATCGGTGTGTTATGCAATGACAATTAATAAGGCTCAAGGGCAGACTTTTCGTGTTGCTGGAGTAGATCTCGGTGTCAGTTGTTTCTCGCATGGTCAGTTGTACGCCGCTCTTTCCCGGGTTAGCATTTCTAGAAAACTTTATGTTCACGTGCCGGACGGGTCAACTTTCAACATAGTTTACCCGGAAGCTTTGCGCTGAAGTATTTTCATTCTATAGGTACTTAAGCCTCATGTGAACGTGATCTAAACAATATTACCAATACATTAACTTAATAACACACAAGGAGTTACACGCTGACGGAGTCGCGGGCACAGCTATTAATAATAATATTGTGCGGTTCGGTATTGCGATATTTTTCAACAGTATTATAGATTGACATATTATATTTCCCTACTAAATTACGAAGGTTAATCTGTCTGTCACTTCAAAATCACTGAACCGTGAGGAAGGACATAGGCTACTGGCTTTTTACGAAATACGACGGAAACGTGGACGAAGTCGCGGGCAACAGCTATCTATACTAATAATATAAGGCTGAAGAGTTTGTTTGTTTGTTTGAACGCGATAATCTCAGGAACTACTGGTTCGAATTGAAAAATTATTTTTTAATTAAATAGTCAATTTATAGAGAAAGGCTATAGGCTATATATCATTACGCTAAGGCCAATAGGAGCGCAGCGCCAATGAAGAATGCTTCAAAATCGGGGTTAAATTTAACGTTAGCCCAAAGTAACTATTCCACGCGGACGAAGTCGCGGGCAAAAGCTAGTTGATAATATAATTTAAGGACGAACATCATAATCTGCTTAGCCTTTTCCATATATGTTGGGGTCAGCTTGCGGTCTAACCGGATACATATTATATCCCGGTATTACCACAAGACCGGGATTAACGCAGGAAAAACTGATTCTGCGAACGAATATGCGGGCACAATGATTAATATAATCCATTATTCGCCTATTATTCAGTAAATTATTACTATGATAAAATATGTAAGTGAATAATTATTATGTAATTTACAAACAATGCAATAGTTAATGAATATTAATATTATTGTAAGATTTTGCACGCATACCATGTCAGTATAATTACAGTCTTAAGAACTTTAAACATGATTTGTCGCCCAGTGGTCGAAACTTAACCACAATTATTAGTTTTGAAATTTTAACTTTGAGCTTTATTGTAAAATTATTAGCTTTCTACACTCTGTCTCCTTAACTATACCAAATTTCACAATCTTCCGTCCGGGTACAAAAAGGCGTACTAAGTTTTTGCTTCACGTAGGTATTACCACAGAATACTTAATAGTGGTATTACTAACCACCGGGCAACCACTGGGGTAGCCCGGTGGTTGAAATTCGACTATACTATAATTTAAATGATTTTGAAAGCATTAATATGTTAAAATATTAACTAGCTTTAAAAGCACTTCTTGTCCATAGAAACTTTACCTGTGTCAAATTTCATACTCCTCTGTTATTTTCGTGAAAAGGGGTAGGTACAAAACTTTTGCTACACGTATTAATATTTATTTTGTTTATTTCCACAATCTCAGTATCCACTTCCTCCCCTGCCATTTTATCTTCTACACTCTATAATATCTTCTCTACACTATCATTTAGCTTGACATCATTAACTTATTATAAAAACAAACATTTTGATACAAAAATATGTAGTATTAATTTTTTAGCACTCTCGTGTCAATAGTTGCCTTGACCTGAAATCTGGTATGATATCATTCTTAATACGAGTTTAGCTAATGTTTAGCAACTGATAATGTTATGTATCTCTCTTATTATGTTAGTTTGATATTTGTTGTGATTTTGTCTCATAATAATTTAGTACCTGCTTGTTGGTAAGGCATTTGTTTTTAGAGTTCCGTGGCCAAATAGTTACCTGCCACGAGGAACGCTAACGCGAGGCTTTCGCTGTCCGAAGTATATATTTACGTATATTTATTTAAACTTTACGAAAATCAAATTAAAAGATGACTGCAGAGTAGTGGTGGCCTCGTGGTTACGGGCGTGGTTAGGTCGTGGGTTCAAACCCTGTCAGGTTTTTTTTTTTTTTTTTTTTTTTTATTTAGAATAGGTTCGCGTTTGACCACCATCTCACCTGATGGTAAGTGATGATGTGGTCGAAGATGGAGCAAGCTTACCTAAAAGTAACCTATTCACTCTTGACTTAAAGACTCCTAGGTTATAGCTATCGGGAAACACAGACTCCGGCAGGGAATTCCACTCCTTAGCCGTACGCACAATGAAGGTATTCCCAAAACGTTTGGTGCGTATGGGTGGGATGTCCACCATGTAACGATGGCGCTTCGCCGTTTGTCTCGTAGTCCGATGATGGAACGGGCTTGTTGGAATTAAATTGTGTAATTCCATCGCACACTCCCCGAAATGTAACCGATAAAAAACCGATAGACTTGCAACTCGTCGTCGATGTTCAAGGCTCTGGAGCTTTGATTCGATAGATGGAGATTAATAATTATAATTAATTATAATTCAGGTAGATTAATTAATTTATATAATCAAGAAGAAGCTCTCAAATCGGAAAACATCATGAGGGAACCGGTATGTCCTAGGGCCAGTAATCGCACTGGGCCCGCTTGGTGAATTACGGCGTATTCGCTCTCATAGAAAAGAGGCCTATGTCTCAGCAGTGGAAACATAATAGACTGACTAGTCCTAGAAATAGCTACAGCAACGCCATCAGTAGTGCTAAAAATAATTGTATCACTTAATCGTTAAATAATTAAGAAAATACTGAGAGACTGTAGTAAGCTATTGAGCTTACTAACATTCTTGACTTCTGTATTGACACATAAAGCATAACAGAGGGGATAAATTACAAATTGATACAATCGTTTTATAAGTTTAAAACTTGTAATTGGCCATATTCTAATAGATAACAAAATTATTGTGTAGGTCTAACAGTAAGTTTTCCAAATAAAATGCACCAGAACAACAATAGAACTAATCACAAAACCTTTCGTCAGAAGTGTTGTAATCTAGAACCTGAGATGTTGGAGTCACTAATGATAGCTATATAGCTAATGATATATATATAGTTACTCCTAGCAACATAATTTATGGTACATAGCTCACGACTGGTCACGACATATCGTGAGCTTGCATCCTAATTAGGTAGGACTTTTAGAGAAAAGACCAGGGAGTGTAGGATTTTTACCTCACTACACAACCCCGGTAAGCACCACCAGTATAGACAAGGGGCTCCGTTACCTCTTAAAGAATTGGTCTTTAAGAGGCACCCATACTCACAAAACGTTTTGGGAATAGTTTCATTGTGCGTACAGCCAAGGAGTGGAATTCCCTGCCGGTCTGTGTTTCGGTTTCCTGATAGTTATAACCTCTCAAGTCAAGGGAGTCTAAGTCAAAAGTGAATAGGTTACCTTTAGGCAAGCGTGCTTTATCTTCGACCACATCATCGCTTAACAATCAAGTGAGATGGTGGTCAAATTCAAGCCTATTAACAAGAATAATTATTAAAAAAAATAACCATCAAAAGGCGCATGGACTTACAGGGATTTAAGAGTGAGGGATTTTTACCCCACTAAAACCGGTAATCACCATCAGCGCATAGAAGGGGCCCCGTTACCTATCAAAAGAACACTCTGAAACCCCTCTGTACAACGCCTATTAAAGCACATCCCTGGCAGACTGTGAAGGGGTCTTCCCTAAGCATCGCCGTGCCACCGTCTTCCCTAGTATCATTCAGTGGGCGGACAGACTCCCCACTCTGAACCAAAGAGCCTTACTATTGTATTTTTCAGGTCGTTAGAGCTCCTTTAAGTTTTAAGTTGAGCTACGTGACAAAATGCTTGCACTGTCTGGACAGGTCTTTTCAAATCTATGAGCACGTTTATAAACCTACATGGTACTTTCAAAGAGACTGACCCCTCTGAGTTTGTTTCGGTGTTTCTTCTCAGGGTATTCAGTTAATAAAAACGAGACCCATCCAGTTAACAATCACGGTTAAAAATCTATTTTATTTTTTTAATTGGTGATACTCTCGTGACTACTATCTCACCTTATGGTAAGCAATGATATGGTCGAAGATGAAAAACGCTTACCCAGAAGTAATCTATTCACTTTTGACTCAAAGACTCCCTTCATTCTTGATTTAAAGAAGGTTGCTTTCGGGAAAAACAGACTGCAGTCGGGAATTCTAATCCTTAGCTTCACGCATAACGAAAGTATTCCCAAAATGTTGTTCTCGGTCATGACTTGTTCGTTGTAACTTCTAATTGCTAAATAAATATTATTTATTATAACGCGTATTAAGGAGCAATGATGGCTTAGTGGTTAAAGAGTTTTTTGTTCTAGTATCGTGTAAATAAAAATAAGCATACGAGAAAACACAGTTAAGAAATCACAGACCGAGACACTTCAATCGTTTCTATGTATTTTCTGCACCTGATTTTACCTCTTATTATGTTTGTTTAATATATTCTGTTCTCACCCTACTAAGTTCTCAAGTAAAGCCAAAGTAACGTAAAATTATCATGGATCCACCATTGCCGGTAGCTGTATGACAACACTCTACACTGCCAATCTAGTAATAAGTAGATAGCAAAGAAAATATAGAAGTACAACTTCATACAACACTTAAAACAGTTAGTAGCGCGGGGCTTCACTCCCGTGGATTTTATGACGATAAAAACATAACCTCCTTACTTTGCAGTCAGATAAAAAGAAGCACATAACCTTCCTCAAGTTTCAAGCTACTCCCATACCAAATTTCATCCAAATCCACCCAGTACTTTCGAAGATTAGCGCGATCAAACAAACAAACAAACTATTCCGCTTTATATTATTAGGTTAGATATTCTGTGTTCCCTACCAAGTATTACACGTCAGCCTTTAACGCAAAAGCGAACAGGTATTTTCTGGACTCGTTTATTCCATCGCAGACGTCATTTAACGATTACCATCAGGCGTGATGGAGGACAAGAGCAAGCACATCCGTAATAAAATTAGTGTACACTAAATAAAATAAAATAAATCGATAGGATGTCAGTAGTTCTTTATCAAAAAATATATCTATAGCAAACCATCGGTATGAACAACGTACAGGCTACCGTCGGTCAGGGCTCTAAAAAGAAGAACATCATAACGATAAAAGCCTTGTTCAGAAGTACTGTTTTCTGAATCAAGCCTTTGATCCAACGGCCTAACAAGATCCCTCATAGGCTCGATAGTAGTAGACGATTAGTTGACATGACTGACTGTACAATGATCTTCGAGTCCACATCCCAATTTTCAATAAACTTGCGAGATAGTTTTCCTGTAAAAGATTTTAATTTTTGTCGATGGTAGGTTATGGCCCTTCAGCACATAGGTTTTAGATTTAGAATAAGCTATCACATAAATATCAAAACATATATGCAACCTAAAACTTACATTACACAATACACATTCAAAACCACGTTCGTTTTCACTGGTTACATTGGTCTCACAGTTCGCGCGTACGCATCTCATGTTTATAATATTTTATTTGAAAAGCACAGACTAATTTTATTATTGATGAAAATCATGGGAAAATAATTATTTATATAGTTTTTTTTTTATAAATTTGAGTCTATTATTATTAGGTTATTTTTTTTATTATTTTAAATTGATGTTATGTTTTAATTTATTGTACTAACAATAGGTTAAGTTTTTTACTAACACTCTATGGATCAATGGTCTGAGACAAATAAATAAATAAATAAATATATCCATATAATTATAAAAAATTACATAGACGGTACATTAAATTTCCGTTTAATTTTTTAAATTATATTTGCAACCATCACAAGCCTTTTAATTAAAAACAAATTATATACTAAGCTATTCAGACTACAGTTTAGAGAAGGGTTCCGTTTTTCATTTGTAATAGCGGAACACAAATTAAGCAAGAGTTATTCGCATTAGCGTTGGCGCTGCGCAGACGTTCGAGAGACGCCAACGCTCGTAAAACGCCAGTGGGATAGCGGCCAAAGCTAGCATTTTTTTACATTCCTAGATCGTCTATGCAACCAATAGGATAGTCTATCACTGACGGTAGACCATTTTTCGGGGGCAAAAGCATGAAACGACTTCTCACGCTCTGGGTAAAGCGGAATCAGATATCATAGTACAAGACTTCTACTGACTAAAACACACATATAGTTGACCTTATGGGCCGGGGCCGTAATAATTGAAAGTAGGCCTAGCTAAATGAAGATCCCTGGTACTTCTGCATCTATCCTCGTAGTTAACCAGTCGTGCACAAGCCATTCACCCATCTCCTTTCACTGGTTAATCACTTATTCATTAAATCAGTGTCGATGACTTCAACCAATCATTTTTATCGGCAGGGTTCCCTGAGGTTAGCGTTAATTATTTGTATATAGTAATTAATGTTGCATAATGTCAGTTTAATTTTGTATTTAGTTGAGGTATTGAGATGCAGGTTGACAGAGTGTCATCTCTACTTACATGCCTACTTACAAATCTGTATTAAAAACTAGCTACGTATTACCCGTGGCTTTGTTTGCGTGGAAATTTCGCGCTTGAGTGACTATGAGTTATTCAAGAGTACCTCGTAATACCTCACTGAAAAGATCATGCTGTGACACTACAAAATGCACGTACATATAACATCTATGTGAATGCAGGACGCACTTGCTGAATTATTTTTATCCCTTACGATATGAAAGAAAAGTTTAAAAGTTTAATGTACGGCTTCTATACGAATAAAAAGTCGAAAGGCGTCCTGTCGTAGTATTTTATACAAAAAAGTCGAGAAGCACTCTGTCCGTCACATTGACGAACAATACGCTTCTCGATTTTTTTTTTAATTATCGCCTTCATCGACGGGGTCGTTCACCTACATGCTGATCCGATTTAATAAAAACCATTACCTTTCAATTGTATCGAGAGCCCTACGTAAAGCCGAAGACAGAGTGGTGCGGCGGAATTTTGTTGCATCTGCATCAGCTATATCGACGCAGCTCTCATTAGAGACACGACCTTCAGCAATGAGGAAAACGACGAAGAAGAAGTCGCCTACATTACATTTCACCGTACAAGCTCCCACGTTTGATGGTATATCGTTGTGCGTAATATAGTGGTTAACTTCTTCTCAAATACCATTTATCAAGAGTTTAAGATGAACCCACTTGTGTATTAATTAACTTGTGTATTATTAAAATAGAAATTATGTACAGAGACAACTCTGTACATAATTTCAACAAAATTTGTTTAGCTGCGTAAGTGTACAGACAGACAGAGTAACTTATGTTTTCCGTTCGATTATATACAGAACCTTTACCTTTTAAAAGCACAACTTTAACCAAGTTCTTCCCACATACATGATTACTGGCAGTAGGATTTGCAAATATCCAATTAATCAATGCAGTAACTACTTGATCACCGGTCACGCACGGTCGCGTCGTGGAAACTATAGAGACGGCACAGTTTATTGATATTATGCAGGTGGTAGAGCGATTTATGATGAGGGAGAGGCGACAATGTGCGTAGAATTTTAAAGACTAAAAAAAATATTAAAAAATTCTAAGTAACCCCCGACAACCTTGAAACACCTGAACATATCATGATAAATCGTAGCTAAGAACCATCTCGATAACGTCAACTTTCTAACAAAATAAACCGCTTCATAATCGTTCCATTCGTTTAGAAGCTACACGATACCACAGACAGACACGTCAAACTTAATCTTCATTCGTCAACACCCCTTTTTTGCATGAGGGGTTAAAAGAAGCATTATTTATTTTTTGTTCAGTGTTTGGATTTTTAGTAGCGTCTTTGGTTTGACTAGACATTGATAACAAACTGATGGCTAAAAAAATGTTACCTACTGATTCAATGTTACTATTGCGTAAATGAATACCTAGAAGATAAAAACAATATAAGTATTTAATTTAGCATTGGAATAGCACTTACAATTCGGCTTATTACGTTCTAACTGCTAGGATTCAGGCCTCATAGAGTGGAGGCCTATTTAGCATTAAGTTAGATTGTAAAATTTTACTGTATTTGCTGTGCCCGACAGGGTCCACAGTTGTACCTTTTAAGTATTTACCACCTAAGCAAACATTGTGGAATGCAATAAACATATTAACGCTGAGAGTTTCGGTGTTTCTTCTCAGAGTAGTCAGGAAACACCGGCGCGGCCTCGTCTAGTTTACATTTACGAAACAAAATACGTGTCAAAGTGTTATTTCTAACTTAATTGCAAAATAAACATCAGTATTATTGAGTATTGACTACCTAATACCGGAATATCCACACACATATACCAATTACAATATTTATAAGCTTCCAGTCGGGAACAGCAATATTCTTGGTCACTGATCGACATTCATGCGTTCATGCGCAAGCGACACTTTCGACGCAGCGCTAACATAACTTGATGCACGCAAGCAGTTACTGAAGTTGCATGCTAAAACATAACGGAATGATATGCGTTATTGGTAGTGTTCCTTATGTAAGTACAAATTGCACAAGATTCATAAATAATGGAGAAAGATTTGATAAAGTTATTTAATCTTCCGACAATAATATATTCATCACCTGCTTGGCCTTTTTCTAACTATTTTATTTTATTATATAAGGTAGAGGTACTTCAACGACTTATTCACTAATAACATTTTACATATCCAACTTAAGCCTGGCATGATCATAAGATTAAAGGGCTCAAAAAAATAAATAAAGAGAAAAAAAAAAACTTATAAATCTACTAGTACTCACGCGGGGCTTCGCTCCCGTGGATTCTATCACTGTAAAAACATAACTCTTCTTTTTTGCAGTCGCGTAAAAAGTAGCCTATACCTTCCTCAAGCTTCAAGCTACTTCCATACCAAATTGCATCCAAATCCACCCAGTACTTTCAAAGATTAGCGCGTTCAAGCAAACAAACTTTTCCGCTTTATAATATTAGTATAGATTGTCATCGAAATATTAGACAATGACGTTCAAAATGTCGATGCCATAATTATGACAAATGACAATTGATGAATGTATAACTTATTTTTCCTAGTGGCAATTAATATTGTTTCCTTTAATAATATTTATTCAAATAAAGTATATAATACAGGCGATAATAAAAAGAAATTATAGGGCATCGAACAATTCGTCAACATCGCTATCAATGGGAAAAGTGCCCAGAACACTGGCCGCATTGCCACGTTGAATGGCAATGCTGATTCTCTGTCCAATTCATTGTCATGGTGAATTATCAATAAAGCACATCAACCTACCTCAAACTGTCAAATTTCTTTAATAGATTTTCAACCTTATCACAATAGTGATAGGTTAATATTCGGTTGGTAAAATTTGACAGATTGGGGTAGATTAACGTGCTGCCGTCTGTACATACAAAACTATGAGACCGGATTAAAATTTAAGATTATAAAATGAGCTACTTTACAATATAAACTATAATATTAACTATGGTGGGGTTGGCTTCCAGTCTAACCGGAGTGTTTTACATGAAGCGACTACCGGTCTGATCTCCACAACCCAGTAACTGGGTAGCACTGTCGATTATATATTGTACATTTACATTGGCAACGCTTTTTGTATATGTGATCAAGCGACAATCTCAACATATTTGGGAAAAGTCTAAGCAGGTGGCGATTGCAGGCTAATAGATCCATATTGGTAGTACTTAGTTAATATACTATGTTAACTAACAGAGGGCGTTCCCGTTAACCCGCAATGGTATAGCATCTATACTTGCTAAAAAATATTACCATTCGAAAACAAAATGTTTTTTTTTTTTAATATTATAATATTCACTAAAAATGTTAAATTGATACGTAAAAGAAACGCTCTGTACACGCGTACTTGAAGGACGGCAACGTCGCAATTTATTTATGAATGACGGGCCGCGTGTGCGGCGATCTAATTGATGCGCTTATACTATTGCGGGTTAACGGGAACACCTTCTGTTAGTTAACATACTGTATAATATAAATTCTATTGTTAGTAAATCATACCATGATAAAACAAAACATTAACAAATGAACAGAACACAAAAATCCTCCACCTCCCCTCCACCTATCTAGCTACAACCGGTGTGTGCATTCTGACCTAACTGGCCGAGCATAGGGCAGTCCCGCCGTTCACTCAATGCTCTTAACATTCTGTGGGAACTGCCGCCTTTTCTGTACCGTAGAGAGGCGCAAAACTTGCGGATAATCGCGTAAAAATCATCAAGTAAACATACCTGAGTCGCTGAAGACCCAAGGCGGCCCCATGGCATAATATGGTTCACTTTGTACTAATTCGCAAAATATGCAAAACTGTAATATGTAGATTACTCAATATCTAGACGAGAGTCATAGTTTCATAAAGATATTTCATAAAGAAGTTTCATATAGATTCATAAAGACTTTGTGCTTTTGTACTTATTGTAGCTATCAACAAACACATAGCAGCAGGGATTTTCCCTCCACATACCTATAAATTATTGGCGACTCGTTGCACTTTGCATGTGAACTCATGAGTGGGTTTTTCTTATTTTGCGAGGAAACACTGGGTTGTTTTATCTAGAATCTAACAGACTACTTCGGCCTACCTACTAAGTCACGGGCAATAAGATTAAAGTTTTAAACTAACAATATCACTAGATAGAACATAAAACTGGATATTTACCATATTTACTTGTTTGTCTGCTCATAAACATTTACCCGCAATAGCTTCAGTTATTCACACTGCACTCTAAAACGCAAATTGTTGACGCTGCTCAAGAGGCCGCTTAGTTAAACTGGCCCTGGGCTAACCACGTCCGCCGCATACCTAATTAGTTGTTGGCCAAAATAACCACATTCTGGAGCCCTGACACAGCCAGAAGGCGCGGCAGACCTCGTAGAAGATGGCGAGATGAGCTGGACCACACTTACAGCCAGTAGGCGACGTTGACTCCGGATAGGAAAATTTTAAAGTCAAAGCATTTGCCCCCCAATCGCGGCGATAAGCTCCCTCTTTGAGGAGTGTCTGGAGAGACGCCACGGCGTCCTCACATTCCGCCTGTCGCAGGTGCTTACCGGACAGAGGTACCTGTTTTGGATTCAGCGAAAGGACACGCCCGGGTGTCGTCATTGCGTGGACCACCCGGAGGACACGGTGGAGCATAAGGTGAAGGTGTGCCCCGCTTGGGCGAAGCTTCACCGTGTCCTCGTTGAGGCGATCAGCGGCGGTGACCTCTTGCGCCTGGCCCTGGTTCAGACCATGCAGGTGTGGAGCGAGAAGGAATTGGATGCAGTCGCCTCTTTCTGCGAAGCAGTAATGCTACCGAAGAAGGAGGCCGAACGCGCGAGGGAGAGGCAACTCTCTTCCTCACACCTGAGCTGCCGCGGGAGACTCCCCGGGCGTCGGGGATTGCGAGCCGATCTCCGGCCATCATAGGCGCGCGCTTGCGGACGGCGAGCAGGGGTTGCTCACCGTCCGGTTAGGACCAGGCCCGGGTCGACGACGCGTTGTATTCCACGAGCGCCTCAAGGAGCTGTCAGCACTGGTGACGGGGCTCCATAGGGCCTTGCCAGCTGGGGTTGCGGGAATGTTCTAACGAGATACCGCGGCCTGGAACTTCAGGGCAGCTGAAGGAACAGGGTGGGTTTAGTCAGTAGAAATCTGACACACCCTTCCGTTTAACCCAGAGCGGGAGAAGTCATTCGATGATTTTCAAACTTGGTAAAAAAGGGGGTGACACAGGCTAACAGTAACATCTACAATCATGGTGCTTGCAACGTTGCTTAACTTTCGTTGTGCGTACAGCTAAGGAGTGGAATTCCACGCCAGAGTCTGCGTTTCCTTATAGCTATAATCTAGGGGTCTTTAAGGTTACTTCTAGGTAAGCGTGCTTCGTCTTCGACCACATCTTCGCTTACAATCAAGTCAGATGAAGGTCAAATGCGAGCCTATCAACAATAAAAAAAAAACAATATAGGTACATGATAAATACGAGTATCCCGTTTTAACATCTGATAATACAATAAGATCCGAATCTAACAGCAAACCGTAATCAGCTTCATGCGTGCACGCACTTAAAGGAGGGTGCGGAAGAGCTGGTCGAATGCGTAAACTATTGCGTGTGCGTGTAGTACACACAGTGTCCATTGTCTATCAAGCCGCGCAAGTTGTGCTATAATAATCTAGTAAAAGTATAGTTGTGAATACTGTGCGTGTGTCTTGAATGTGATGGTCTGTCGTCTTTATGTCATAGGACTTTGTGATCAAGTGGAGTCGTGAAGTGAAGTGATTCTTCTTTTTAAGCTCGTTCTCACTCTAGTTACAATCCTTCTTCTGCGCCGCGTAAACTGAAATAAAGAAGTTTGACTAATATGTAGAGATTGTTTATCTTCTTCATTATAGGAGATTTAGATTTGTTTGTATCATGAGACTTTGTGATCAAGTGGAGTCTTGCAGTGAAATGATTCTTCTTTTTAAACATTCTCTCACTCTAGTTCTAATTCTTCTTCTTTGCCGCGCAAACTTTTGAAATAAAGAAGTTTAACTATGTAGCAATATTGTTTATCTTCATTATAGGAGATTTCGACTTGTGAACAAGTGGTGTCTTGTAGTGATTTTGTTTTCTTGTATTGTCAATGGTATTGTCTAAATAAAACATTTAGTTTCAAGGTCGTGTCTGTCTTGTTTTTGAGTTCTTTATTAAGTTAGTTAGTTAACACTTAATTGGCACATTATGTGTTGTGGTTTTGTTAATGTATAGTTACATATACTGTGTATTGTGTTTTTTTGTTGAAGTGTGAAGTTCTGAAGGTTTAGAATAGAATGTGATCTTCGTAGAATAGATTTTCTTTTCTTTAGATCTTGATGCCTTGAGGTCGAGCCTGCCTTGTTTTCTACATATTTTGAAAGGTTGAGGCTCTGTTGTGACAACGTGGTGTGATAAATGCCATTGTTTATCTTCAGAAGATTTTCGTCTTCGGCTCCATAGCAAGCCTAGAGATAATTCTAGCAAGGACAACACAAGTAGTCATTTGAGTTATGTTAGTTGATTTAAGTTTATTTTGTTAATCTTTTTTGATTTATAGTTTATACAAATAATAAATTAATTTGGTCATAATTATGTAGGTAGGTCTGTATGACTCAAAAAAAGTAGAAAAGATGACTAATCATCATACCTATTTATCAACTTCGCGTCGCATTATATTAGTAAATCTAAGCAGTTCTATTTTAAAACCAACATCCATTATGTCCATATTGGAAAGCAGCGTAGTGTTTCGAAATTACTTTGGTATAATAATATAGAATAGAGTATTTGTGATAATCATTATCACTTCACTACAGCGACTTTGTTTTATACTATATAAAACAAAATCGCTTCCCTGTCTGTCTGTCCCTGTGTATGCTTAGATTTTAAAAACTCCGCTACGGATTTTGATGCGGGTTTTTTAATAGATAAAGTGATCCTGAGGAAGGTTTTATTGTATAATAAGTTAAGGTTTTGTGTAGATTGAATGAAATACGACGATATTACTTCAACATGTCGGAAAGAATTAAGCCTATCGGGAGCTTTAATCGAAAACGCTGCCAAAACTTTTTGAGTTATGTAGTTTTGGCATTAAAATCTTACATTATCAAAATTTTGTAATTAGCACATTTGTCTTCTAGACCATCGATATAAGCAAATATAAACTTTATTACCCGAGCGAAGCTGGGCCGGGTCGCTAGTTACAGATAAATTGTCGTCTTGTCTTGATGTTCTCCAAAACTAACATACTTAGGCTATAAAGTTCCCACTGCTAGGATATATGCCTCCTCTCTAAGAGAGGGGATGGGCCGTAAACCACCAGGCGGCCCAGTGCGGCTTGGTGGAATTTTTCGGATTTTTGGTCCTATTACATTTCCTCATGAGGTTACTCCCTCCGTTTTGCAGTGCTGTTGATGAAAATTACACAAAGTAATTCCTGGTTTCTAACCCGCGACTACTGAGCCACCACTGCTCCTGCACCAATACAATTTTGAAGCGTCAATGGCTATGGTGTCGAATTTGTGATTGAGAGATCACGGTTTCGATCTCCCACTTCAGACACAAGCATTTTTAGCTTAGTTGGAGGGATTGCTAGCAATGTGAATTCTACCTACAAGGCTTGTGTCATATTTTCTTGCGTATGATCCGTAACGACTGTCAAAGATGTACAAATAAAAGCCGCTATTTTCCATATCTTTTGGGGCTCTCCTAGTCTTTCTTCGCCACTATGTCGCATCTGTGTCATTTCCCGGTTGCAGTCCCATCTTCTTTAGGTCGCTTCTTATATTCCCCATCCAGGTAGCTCTTTAATTCTAACTTTAATGCAGTGTACATACGCATCAAACGGGGATGGGCAAAATAAATTATAAATTACGTAAGTATATAAGTACCATAACAGTATTAGTTGGTAATGATATTCTCTAGCGAAAGTGATTGGCGGGAAATGAAAAGTTATTGACTTATTAATACATACAGTATCGACGCATATGGCTGGTAATCGTCGAATACTCGCACTAGTATGAAAACCTCGTCACGCCATTATTTATTTTATTTATTGAATGATAATAAACAGCTACAACATAGTAAATACATACACATAGGATAAATAAATTTGAAAAAAAAAAGTCTAAAGTGGCGGTGACCGCTTATGACATTTATATTTTAATTTTGACTTTGATAAAGGGTGTTGTTTTTTTTTTCGTTTTTAGATGTTAAATAAAAAATAACAATATCAATTAAAACTCGTTTTATTTATTGTTAAATTAAAGAGCAGTTCGTGAAGTCTATATACGAAAAACAACCGTTTGCAAATGCGCACCATTCACTTGTTCACACTCATTTAACCTGGAGCTATAATTTTCAATCACTCGCTGGAGCATCGCTCTTGGAATAGAGTTTATTTCTTCAGTGATTCTTTGCTTCAAAACATTCAAGCTGGGTGGCAATGGATTGTAAACTACTTTTTAGGTAGCCCCATAAGAAAAAATCAGCAGGCGTTAAATCAGGGCTCCTCGGTGGCCAGTTAATGTCTCCTCGGCGACTTATCACTCTTCCAGGGAACAAATCGTGAAGAGCAGCTAATGAGTCATTTGTAACATGAGAAGTGGCTCCATCTTGTTGGAAAAAGGTGTTGCGGTTGTAGCTATACTGGTCTTGCATTTCTGTAGCCAAAAAAGTCCGGATCATATGGCAATACCGATCAGAATTAACGGTCTGAGTTCGACCTCGGTCATTGTCAAAAAAATAAGGATCGATAATTCCTTGACTTGATATGGCAGCCCAAACAACAACTTTTGGCGACTGCAAGGGCTTCTGATGCAGTTCTAGCGGATTCTCGTAAGCCCAGTATCTACAATTTGGCGCGTATTGGTCAATTCAAAAACGAAAAACATTCTGAGACACCCGTTATTTTAAAATAGACATTTATCACATTTTTATTTTGACATGGGTATTTTAATCCTAAAATTTATTGTATTTAGACTGACATGTTTTAATTGAATTCTTGAATACTATTATTTCATGTTGACATAATTATTTTCTGCTGTGATTAAATGTTTGCATGTCTTTGAGTTAGATTGTACAAGGGTAAACAATTTTGTAAACATTATAATTTATTTAAGTACCGGAGCAAAAAAGCATTATTATTATTCCGCTATATTTTCCAGTCCACTAATAAATAAAAATAATAATCAGTGAGTGTCACTTAATGGAAATATGAGTTATTTGTACAATTAATATTCTAGTGAATCGATATTCTTTCTAGTAAATCGAGATCCTTTTCAACCGACGACAAAAAAAGGAGGAGGTTATCAATTCGACGCGTATATATATATTTTTTTTTAAATGTATGGTCATCGAGTACTCGAAGACGGCTGAACCGATTTGGAAAATTCTTTTTTTGTTTGATAGGGTATACTTCGAAATTGGTACCATTTGTCACCAAGTCAGGATCTGATGATGGGATCCTGGAGAAATCGAGGGAACTCTTCAAATATTATAGGCACACCTATGGCGTTTTGGGTATTTCTTATAGTAACTTGTGCAGTTGCTCTCAAAAAGTACCTTTTGGGGAAGTGGAACTGATGATGAAGACCACAGATGGCCTCCGAAACTACTCAATAATAAGTATTTCGTGGATTGCGATTCGATTACTTGAATATGGATATTAAACACTTTATGCTCGTCATAATGCATATGGTGATGTATAGTTGATGGTGAAGTACCAGGAGAACTCCTCAAAAATTAACGGCCCAGCATTGGGAAAAGCAATATTTTATAAAATTTTATAAGTAGTTGACATTTAGGCTCTTGTAACTAGGTACATTAAAAATTGACCAACTAAAAAGAGTGAAATAAAAACTTTTTACCAAAAAATTAAACCGACTCCCAAAAAACACTGCAAAGTGAAAAATAACTTTAATTTCGGAAGTCGGTGCCAAAAACGAAAATACAAACTAAAGACACCGACTACCGAAATTAAAGTTATTTTTCACTTTGCAGTGTTTTTTGGGAGTCGGTTTAATTTTTTGGTAAAAAGTTTTTATTATTAAGCTAATACTACACTACTATTGCTACTATTGTAAAATAGGTGTGTTTAAATTTTGGATTTAAATAAAGTATATTCTATATATCAATCTATCTAAGTAATACCTTTTTCCCACAGCCATTAAAAAACATTTCTAACGTAGGTATTGCTTTACACTATTGCCCATATTATAAAACTAGGTACTTAGAAACGAATTCTATAATAAGATTAAAATTGAAATTAAATTTAGATTTCAATCTTGAAAATACTATATCAATATCTATAATAGGTATGTACATACATATACTATAGGATTGTATTGTAAATTTTATCGTTTCTAATCTGAATGACAGATTTATTGCTATATAAAAAATAGAAAGTCTCATATTCTCATATTTAAACATTGGGACAGTCTACATAAGCTTAGACTAAATACATTAAATATACATACATAGTTTTATGTTTCTGTATATTAACACTAAAATTATGTATTTATGTCTGAAATTAAACGATTTGATTGATTGCTTATAGTTAGGTTATTTTACTTTCGGCTGTAAAACTGGAACATTTAAACTTACTTATTTTACCATAAGAGGTGGCCGCTACTGCAATCCATCATCTTAGTTCCCTCTATTTTCGTCCGTATACCAGAGCTAGGTTTTCTACTTCATAATCTCAATGCCTACTTCCTCAACTCTTCGTGTACTTACAATATCCTTTGCTTGGTTTCAGGTCCCGCCTTCATGGAGGACTTGGACATAGAGGCGTACATGAGCTCCGTCGGCGAGGGCTGCTATGCGCCACAGACTATCGACCCACGCCGTACTGGGTAAGTCATTTTAAATTTTGCGTTTATATCCATTCGAGTGGTCATTGATGGCTGCTTGTCTGGCCAATTGGCAATTAATGCCGGGGTCCTTCAGGGGTCTGTTCTCTCAGCAACTTTATTCTTGCTGCACATTAACGATCTGCTAATGCCCGGTACCTTTGGGTATGCAGATGACAGCACAGTTTCTGAGAGATATGTGTCCAGCGCGTCAGCTGGTGGGTCACAGATCCAGTCTCTCCGTGAGGACATGGTTGGGCGCTTGAACTTGACCTTGAAGGCTGTCTCCGAATGGGGCGATGCCAACCTGCTCAAGTTTAATGCAGCTAAGACCCAGGCGTATTTCTTCTCCGCAAAAAGGAGCCAATTCGAACCGGCTCCTACTTTCCGTTGTGTAACCGTGCCGATAACCGATCATATTGAGCTTCTTGGGGTGACTTTAACATCCACACTCAATTTTGGCCCGTATATCGAGGCTAAGGCTCAGTTAGCATCAAAAAAGTTGGGAATCCTAGCCAAGGTGAGACGGTATTTCACACCGGAACAGCTGCTCAATTTGTATCAAGCCCAGGTTCGGTCGTGTATGGAATACTGCTCTCATCTTTGGGATGGATCTGCGAAATACCAACTGGACGCGCTTGAGTCTATCGAGAAGCGAGCCAAGAGACTCATTGGCAACGATGCACTGGTCGAGTCAAAGCTCCGGAGCCTTGAACACCGACGACGAGTTGCAAGTCTATCGGTTTTCTATCGGTTACATTTCGGAGAGTGTGTGATGAAATTATACAATCTAATTCCGCCAAGCCCGTTCCATCATCGGACTACGAGACAAACGGCGAAGCGCCATCGTTACATGGTGGATATCCCACCCATACGCACAAAACGTTTTGGGAATACCTTCATTTTGCGGACGGCTAAGGAGTGGAATTCCCTGCCGGAGTCTGTGTTTCCCGACAGCTACAACCTAGGAGTCTTTAAGTCCAGAGTGAATAGGTTACTTTTAGGTAAACGTGCTCCATCTTCGATCACATCATCACTTACCATCAGGTGAGATAGTGGTCAAACGCGAACCTAGTTTGAATAAAAAAAATATATGTATAACAATAAAATGTCGGCCCACATTAGGAATTTCTTCTGTGTCGTGGGTGCATTTTTAGAAACACGCAGTAAAGGTATAACTATTTGTAAGCCATACAAACGTTTTCCTCGTGCGGAAATCGAACCCGCCACATGAGACCTCTGCGTCAACCGTGTCGACAAAACACACAATAATAATTTGTTTATTTACCTCAGACATCTAAGGCTAATAAAAAATATGACACATAAAACTATAATGTTATTTAAGAATTGTGTATTTGACCCCTTAATCAATGCATCGAATGTCAAAATGTTTGAATTAATTTTATTACACAATGCTGGTACCCATAACACAATTTAAATGTTTTCTTGGGTACCAGAGGCGTTCACAACATTTCAACGAATAAATAAATATGTCCTTAGTTTTATGTTTAAGAAGTCCATATCAACATAAACATACACTAATACATACTTGTAAAAATGTATATATGTATAGCACGAGAGCGGTGGTTTAGAGTTTAGGTATGGTCATGCCGTTTGCCGTCACAGCATACGAGTTGGTTATACTGCCAAGGCGCACCTATAGCTGTTTCACATCAAAACTTTAAATCAATCTTCTTTCCAATTTCAGGGGCCACCAACTCCCAGAAAGTCCTCCCGACTCAGGATCAGAGAATCCCTACAGTCCAGCGGAGACCCAGGTCTCTCACGCAATCGCTGTGCCCCAAACAGTCCTCAGTTCCGACTATATGCTGGTCCACGACCACGAGATCCTGCAACAGAATGGCGACTACATAAACATAGACCATGAGGTCTTGAGGAGTAACCTGAATGATGTGGTGGTACTGCCCCAGGACTCGAATATTGAGTTGGGGATTAGGACTGTAAGGCATGACTTGGGGCTGACTGATGTTTATCAGAACAGGTGAGATAATAAGTTATTCTTTTCTTTTGTATTGGTTACATTTCGGGGAGTGTGCGATGGAATTGCACAATCTTATTCCACCAAGCCTGATCTCTGTCCGGTCGTGTCGGATTGCCGTCCCATCGGAATATGAGAGTAAAGGAACAGAGAGTGCTCCTGTTCGTGCGCATATACTTGTGCACTATAATATCTTCTGCGTAGATGGCTTATATTCGTTGAGGTTGGCAGTGGCCAAAATCAGTCAGGAGGACTATATTTATTAGAGAACCAGAATGCGTTTTCTGGTCAAACGTGAAATTTCATCATTAAGACCAGGCACTCTAAAATAATTTTCACGCAAGCTCCACCCCCATGCACCCCAGTTAGGCCGTTGTGTACTAAACACTAACGCAGCAGTAATTAAGTTGAATTTCACGTGCGCTCTTTCACCATGTTCGGGTTCGAAAATAAATGTCGTAAGTCTAAATTCTTATTTCGTTTATAACTAGAGTAATAATTGATCTAGAGGAAAAGTATCCTATATTTGGATAATAAACTATATTTTCTTACTGTCAGTACTAATTTGAGACATAAAAGCCGAGTAATCTTGAATAAATTTTGAATAATCTTTAAAAAAAGACATGATTTTCGATTAAAAAATGAATCGATCGAAAATGTTTCAATTACGTAACTGGTCTTAGACATGTAAAGAAGAAGATCCAATAAATCATATACTAAAGTTCCATTTTGATAGTATGCGTGATTGTTTCAGAATATTAATGCAAAGTTACATACAATTTAGGGAGCCTCCTCTTAACCAATCAGTACGTTTTTTTACTAAAATGTGTCCAATCTTATGAGAATACACAACAAGACACATCGAGAAATGCACAGTGCATTTCGATAATCTACGGACGCACTACTAAACCCTACTAATTAATCAATGTGAAATTAAGTCGTCTGTCACACCTTCACGTCTAAACAATTTAATAGATTTTCATGAAATTATGTACAGATATAGCTTGAATAAGCTACTTTATAATTCGCTTAAAAAAAAAACTTCCACGCGAGTGAAGCTGCGGGCTAGAGCTAATGTGTTATTCATTACTACCAAATTGTTATTTATTTATTTACTAGCGACCCGGCCCGGCTTCGCTTCGGGTAATAGAGTTTATATTTGCCTAGATTGTGAGCGACGCGACGTCTTCGCTTCGCTTCATCGATGTTTTAACTATTTAATATCTCGTTCGGTAAATTTTATTTTGCGATAACTCATGAGATATTAATTTTATTGATATAGTGTTAAAAGCAATTTTGAACTACATTAAATGCTCAACGTATCTAACGTATTTAATTGTAAAATAAATAATACTGTACGGTTAACAATAGTTTCGTAAATAACCCATCGTTTTATTGTAATTTTGAAAAGAAAAAATGGTTATTGTGGGTTATCCTTGGGAGATAGACGTAAGCCATCGCGGATTTTTTTGTAGGTCTATAAAAGAGGAACAATACCATCATACATTGTTTTGATACAACTAAAAAGGTTTTGGCAGCGTTTTCGATTAAAGCTCGCGATCGGCTAAATTTTTTCCGACTTGTTGAACTAATATCGTCGTATTTCATCCAATATATATAAAACCTTAATTTATTATACACAAAAACCTTCCTCAGGAATCACTCTATCTATTAACAAACTTGCATCAAAATCATTTGCGTAGTTTAAAAGATCTAAGCATACATAGGGACAGACAGCGGGAAGCGACTTTGTTTTCAACCGACGACGAAAAGAGGAGGTTATCAATTCGACGCGTATATATATATATATATTTTTTAATGTATGATCATCGAGTACTCGAAGACGGCTGAACTGATTTGGAAAATTATTTTTTTGTTCGAATGGGTATACTTCGAAATTGGTCCCATTATCACCAAAGTCTGATGATGGGATCCTGGAGAAATCGAGGGAACTCTTCAAATATTATAGGCACACCTATGGCGTTTTGGGTATTTCTTATAGTAACTTGTGCAGTTGCTCTCAAAAAGTACCATTTGGGGAAGTGGAACTGATGATGAAGACCACAGATGGCCGCCGAAACTACTCAATAATAAATATTGAGTCGATTGCGATTCGATTACTTGAATATGGATGTTAAGCACTTTATGCTCGTCGCAATGCATATTGTGATGTAGAGCTGATGGTGACGTACCAGGAGAACTCCTCAACAATTAACGGCCCAGCATTGGGAAATGCAATATTTTGTAAAAGGTTATAAGTAGTTGACATTTAGGCTCTTGTAACTAGGTAAATTAAAAATCATCCAACTAAAAAGAGTGAAATAAAAACTTTTTAACAAAAAAATAAACCGACTCCCAAAAAACACTGCAAAGTGAAAAATAACTTTAATTTCGGAAGTCGGTGCCAAATACGAAAAAACAAAACTAAAGACACCGACTACCGAAATTAAAGTTATTTTTCACTTTGCAGTGTTTTTTGGGAGTCGGTTTAATTTTTTGTTAAAAAGTTTTTATACTATGTAGTGATACTCTATGTGCAGTAGTAGTACATGGGCGGACTTCTCTACTAGCTAGGCATTCTCTACCAGTCAACCTTTGGGTTTGCAAGACTAAAGCCAAACCATTCTCCCCAGATACAGTCAGATGAGGGTAGACATGCCGGAGCTGGAGCAGGGCATGATAAACCCACAGCTGGTAGCGCTGGGTCACGAGACCCTGACTCCTGTGTACACCAGTCTTCAGGAACCCAGCACTAAGAAGAGGAAGCATTCACAGGATACCAACTCTCAAGTGAAGTGTGAGCCTGGTAAGTAGACACTAATACACACACATCGACGATTGACATTTTCAATTAAAAAGTAATTCATTCAAAACTTTCACGAAAATGAGCTTTTTAAATAAAACTGGAAAGAACTACGCGCTACAATCGTACGGTCGTACAACATTCATTGCGAAGCATTTAGATCGCGATGTTTTCAATACGTTGCGCTTTCAAAAATGATGCGATCGATAACTTTATATGTTTTTATGGAATTATGTGTAAACTATCCGAGAAGTTTTTCGATATAATTTCCCTGACACCCTGTATAAGATAAGAAGATTTGCAAAATAGATATTTTTAGTTTAGTTTATGTTGTCCTACTGCTGAGCAAAGGCCTCCCCTAAATCTTTCCAGACAACTTTGTCAGCGGTCTTCTGCGGCTAATCTGTAAGGAATGAGTCCAGATAGTCTCGCTATCACTTATTAGGCCTGCCTCGGCAATGACGTCCGTCTTGAAGCACGTTTTCACCACGTGACATAATAAATATAATTTACCTTTGCTCCTCAGCGGCCCTATCACCAGAGAGCGTGAGCCACGTGCCCCGCCCCGCGCCCCCCTCCGTGGACGGGTCGGAGGCGGGAGACGACGCGCCCCTACAATGCATCAGATTCGGCCCCTTCCAGCAAAACGTCTGGCATTCCTTATATGACTGCAATTTGAAGCCACTGTAAGTATTATTTAGGGTTTGTTTAGGGTACGTATTGCAATATCTAAAATTAAAGAACTAACGTAAAATAACCTACGGTCAAAATGCCTAATATCTAAATACCTAATTATTGTTTCACAGCACAAATTCATAAAGCTAAAACATGAAATATAGAAAATTAAAATACTAACGGGTAAAATGTCAATGTTCAAAACACAGAACAGATAATATTCATCTATTCCGTGGTTCAAAACTTTCAATGTTTAAATGCTCACCAAAATATTCTTTTTGCCTACCAAAATGGATAAATACTAACGAAATCTTGTTTCCCTGAAATAGTAACATTAATACCCAAAATGACAGTTCTAAATAGCTTTTGTACCTTAAATCCTAACTACACGGCCGACGTTAGGGGCACCCCAAGGTTCGGTTTGGTTAAGTTCCTTTAAACTCTAGAAATAGGAGCAGCTCCGCCGACAATTTGGTGGAGTTTGATCTCATCTAAACCAAATGATTCACCAACAATAGAGGGGATGTGGTTAATTTACACTGTTCTAACCTAACCTAGGACCTATTTGACCATTTGTATTTGAAATGTTGGTGTATCAAATTTAGGTGTAATAACTGTTGATATTTTAAACATTTAGATATTTAGTCCAATCAGTTTTTTTAACTTAGGTAATTCGTAGGTAGGTGTTAGTTGCTTAGGTATTTAAAAACATTACGTATTTAGATTTTAGGGATTTAGAATGTAGGTTATTTTACATTAGTTCTTTTAATTTTAGATATTGCAATACATACCAATTATTTAAGTCAAGAGTGAATAGATTACTTCTAAGCGAGCGTGCTTCATCGCTTACCATCAGGTGAGATGGAAGTCAATCGCGAGCCTAAATAAATAAAAAATCTGTATTTTAAATATCACAGGAATCCATTATTTGTATCAGAAACTGCATAGACGAGTTGAGGGAAAAAGACGATTCTAAACGACACTATCTGTTCTTAGACTGATTTATCATCGTCTTCCTGCCTGTATATCAGATACTTTGGAGTCGGCGCAATACATTTTCTACTTTCTTTTTTTACCCCACTGTATCTCGCGAACCGTGATAGGTGACAGTTGAAATGTTCACAGATGATGTATTCCTGTCGCCGCTATAACAAAAAATAATAATCACAGAATAAAAAAAAATATTTTAGGTAGCTCTTATACAACAAACGTGACTTTTTGTCGTTTTTTATAAATAATGGTAAGGAAACCTTCGTGCGCGAGTCCTACTCGCACTTGGCCGGTATTTTATTTCATATAATTCCTCACACAATCCATTAATCTTTTCTTTGGCCTCCCCTACCTCTCCATTACATGACCATAACAAGATTTCGAATTCTTTACTTTCTTAGTCTGAATATCCCGTGGTAACGGAACAATAATAATAATATTCCACAACTTTCACACAACAGCCCCAAACTAAGTAGAGCTTGTGCTATGAGTACTAGACAACTGATAAACATACATACATATTTTTAAATAAATACATATCTATACTAATATTATAAAGCGGAAAAGTTTGTTTGTTTGCTTGAACGCGCTAATCTTCGAAAGTACTGGGTGGATTTGGATGCAATTTGGTATGGAAGTAGCTTGAAGCCTGAGGAAGGTTATAGGCTACTGTTTACGCGACCGCAAAAAAGGAGAGTTATGTTTTAACCGTGATAGAATCCACGGGAGCGAAGCCCCGCGTGAATACATACGTGAATATATAGTTATAGATAAATTAAACCCAGACAAAGAACAAATGATCGTGCTCATCACACAAACATTTGTCCTGGGTGGGAATCGAACCCACGACCTTACGCATAGCAGTCCGGGCCACTGACCACTAGACCAACAGGCCTGTCAAAATGAATGAACAATGAATTAAAAGTTTCGTAGCCTCTCTTCGAACTCTTAATTCTGGAACCGGGAGTAATTCTGCGGTTTACACATTATTTTTTAATATTCCTAATTTGCCCAGTTTCTTAATATCCAGAAACCATTGAACTCATCATCACCTGCTTAGCCTTTTTTCAATTATGTTGAAGTCAGCTTCCAGTCTAACCGGATATAGCTGAGTATTTGTGGTTTTACATGGAGCGACTGCTTA
The DNA here is from genome assembly GCA_943138885.2 of Tholera decimalis. NCBI lineage: Eukaryota > Metazoa > Arthropoda > Insecta > Lepidoptera > Noctuidae > Tholera > Tholera decimalis. The sequence continues at coordinate 12,482,875 of OW964576.2, forward strand.
TCTGACCTCCACAACCCAGTAACTGGGTAACATGATACTCCGCGGTCAGACCATTGTCAGATTTTCTGGCTTCTGACTACCCGTAAAGACTCTCAAAGATGTCCAGATCCAATTACGGGTTTGTTAGAAATTCCTTAAAGAAAAACCTATTAGCTCTTTTTGCCCAACCCGAACCTTGAATCGAATTGAACCCGACACCTCATACTCAATAGTCGTGCTTGCGACCACTAGACCAAAGAGGCAGTTAGAAACCCAAGAAATCTAGACTTTAATATACCGAAAGATTAGCCAGAAGGACTAATACTGTTTTTAACACGCTTTTATTAGGTCGACCTGTATGTAATTATGTAATGAAATCTAAGGTAACTAATTTAACCACCTTCCAAGGTTCGTAGCGTAATGAAAATTGGCAATTGTATGTAGTTCTGATGACAATACAATAATATGGTACTGTCAAACTGATCTGGTGATGGAGCCGGAAGATATGAACTGGAACCTCATGATGGAAAATCGTATCATAGCTGTTTTGGATTTTTTAGAGAACTCTTGTAACGCACTTCGGCCACGATTAGGTTTCAAGGTCTGATGATGAAGCCGGAAGATAGGCAGTGGCATTCCATGATGGAATATCGTATCATAGTCGTGTTTGCACTTATGAGAAAGTCCACATAATGGACTTTGAACACAATCTCTTTTGTTTTTACGTGCATTTATAAAAGCGTGTTTTTCTAGTATTTTTTAAACTATTAATTTATTAAGATAGATAGATATACTCTTTATTGTACACCATAACAGAATTAAATGAGGACTTAAAAACTAAAGGGCCGTGTTACAATGGGCGGTCTTATCGTTAAAAGCGATCTTTTACAGACAACCTTTGGATGGATTTGACACAGCAGGAGAAAATAAATACGCGGGTGGTCCATGGTGTACTATATTCACTTATATACAATACATAAGTAATAACCTAAAAATCGCTGGGATATATTAAAAAAAATAGTAACAAATTAAAGAGAGAGATCTTTTACCATGTTTTTGAAAGAAGGAAGGGTTTGTGCTTGTCTTACTTAACTGCGCTTAAAGGCTAATCAATATTGTCAAAAGATCAAAACATGGTAACTACCACTAATCTCCGTAACTAATGTTTTTATAGCTTATAAATAGTTGTTCCGGGTCTGGGTGTTAGGAAAAATGAAATTGTAAAAAAAAACTTGATAAGTAACTAAAATGATTACAATAAAAAATAAGGAGTGAAAATCTCTGCCAGAGTCTGTGTTTCCTGATAGTTATAACCTAAGTGATTAGGTTAACTAAGGACAAAAGGCTTATTCTATAATATCCAAAGAAATAGAAATATCCTGATTCCTAAGCTATGTAGGTGTAAGTTCCTATGACTAAACAGTCACTGATTCCTCGAAAAACAAAATTCATTTTAAATCATTATAAAGCTTTTCTTAAGTAAATTAATAGATTTTCGTTAGTAAATAATATATTGTACATACTATGAGTCGCCTCGACGGAAAGAGACTAGGCCCCACGACACAGGGAATCCTAGTGTGGGGTCTAGGGTGTATTAAACTAAGAATTATGTACTATTTTTAGCACAATAAAGATTATATTATTATATATTTTTATACTCAGTCAATAAAGACGTTTAAAGCAAAGCAAATGGTGAGATATACCTACAGTAAAAACAAAGTATATATCAATATGAACATTTTATAAAATAACCATTACAATATTTATTCAAAGGTGTCGGACTTGTGATCGAGAGGTCGCAAGTTCGAACCCTACCCATTACACTATTGTCGTGAACCCACTCTAGACACAAGTATATTTAGCTTAGTTGGAGGGGTTAACAAGATTGCAGTAATGTGAATTCTACCCACATTGCTAGTAATGTTTTTAACCTTTTGAACGCCAGAGTATAAACGTATCGCCGTACCCCTGACGCCAGGCCACTTTTTCTGTCAAATGACCTTCATAAAAAATAGGGATTCCAAAACTTATATCGATATACAACTGAGTTTTTATTTTCGTATTTAATTTTCTAATAAACCGTACTCACGACACTGAAATTTTATTTAACCTGCCACTATATTCCAATATAGTAATCTTTACACAGCATTTAACAGAGACTTTATCAATGAAAAAGCAGATATTAGAAAACTAAAAAATATATTTATTACAATATGGTTACAACACTATTCAACATGACTTGTCTTGTTATTGTGACAGTGGCGTTGCTTGCCAGTCAATTTTATGACATTCTCGCATCTGAATTAGGGATGTAGTAGTGTACCTACACGTTGGTTATCGATTCTAATAAGTATTCTTATCTAATATAATACCTATCCATATCTAATATAATACGTATCTATATCTAAAAATACGCAAGGATTTTAATGTAGTAATAAAAAGAAATTGAAATCAGTACTTTAATTATTGTTTCTTTTACGTGTAAAAAATACGCAAAAATAATTAAAAAATCAACAGTTACATATACCTAATAATTATTATTACGAATCAGTCTTCAAACAAAATGTACCTAATAATTAGTAATAGTAATAGAAATAGAAATTAGAAATAGTAATTAGTTATAGAAAGAACATAAGTTTAGTACCTAATATAAACAAAACAACAGGAATAGAAGTAACAAAAGGATTTTTTTATAAAGGAAAATTTCATATTCATCTTCTTAAGTTTTTATTTATTTTACAATCATACGTCACAACACTAGCTGTCACATATAGCAGACTATGGCGTGTGAGACACTCCTTTTATACACGTTTAACATCTACTTTTAAACAACAAATTTCTCGATATTGGTGGTTTATTTATATTAGTTTCATGCAATATAATATAGACGGAAGCTTAAACTTTTAAATTATATAAATAAAAACACACAAAAGTAATGGTTAAATTGTTTATTTCATAATATGGTGCCACGTGTATTTTGTCATATATTTGTGACGTTGGCGTTCAGGGTAAGTTTTCGTTTGTCACATATATGTGTCAATGGCGTTCAAAAGTTTAAAAATCGTACATGGACTTAAAGCTACAAGACTTTCTCTACCAGTCAATCTTTTGGTTAAAATGACCTGAATCTCCTTGTTAAGCTCCTTGCTCTAAGTTGAGCTATACGTCATCTGGCAAATGCTTGCACTGCAATGCAGTGTAACAATTTGCAAAATAAAGATCATATTATCACATTGATATACAAAAAAAATATTATAAAAATATTTATTTATTGTCTTTAAAAGATCGCTTTTAGCGATAAGACTGCCCACTGTATCACTCTTTTTAGTTGTTAAGTCCTTATTTGTTTTACTGTTATGGTGTTCAATAAAGAATATAATTATCTATCTACCTATCTAAAGCTTTTGTACGGACGGACTTAATGCAACAAGCCATTCTCTACCAGTCAACCTTTAGGTTAAAAGACCATAATATCTTTCAGCCAACCTCCATCCTACGTAGTGGGAGCCGACAAAGGCTTCAACTTCTCCCAAATAGACGAGGCCTTCGTCTGCCAGAAGAAAAACCACTTCCAGGTGACCTGTCAGATACAGATGCAGGGCGACCCTCAGTATGTGAAGACGGGCGAGGGTTTCAAGAAGATCAGCAATTTCTGTTTGCACTTCTACGGGGTTAAGGTGAGGAAACCTTTGTTGAGTAACTGTTTCAATCATTGGTTTTATTGCGTAAGTAAATAAAAGTCGTAAACTCGATACTTAATATTATAAAGTGGAAAAGTTTGTTTGTTTGAATGGGTGGATTTGGATGAAATTTGGTATAGAAGTAGCTTGAAGCTTGGGGAAGGTTTATCCCACTGCAAAAAGAAGGAGGTTATGTCTTTATTGTGATAAAGTCCATGGCACCGAACCCCTGCTCTACTGCTAGTAATAATAAAAAAATCATTTATTCTATATACAGCTATATAAATACCTTAACCCAAAGTATACATAATATAATATCAATCGTGTTAATACATAAAGCTTAAAACTACTTATATCACTAAGTTGCACTAGGTCAGTGTGCGTTTCAGTAGCACTTCGTCCGGTCGCACGCAGCACAGGCTAGATTTACTCAATCTTTAACGGCCTATACTACCTCAAATGGCTTAGCATGATCCTCCGTTATGTCGAAAATACTGCAGCAATAATTTTGAAACAAATATATGGTAAAGTTTAGGATTAATGCTAGGTACTCTGTTTGACGAAAAGACGATTCCATAAAATTTTCTGGATAGAAAAAAAATCCAAAGTTACCTCCAAACCGAACAAATAAACCGCTGGTATTCAAAAATAACTTCAAATTAGATAATTAAATTTTGCATATTAATTACCATTATTTTCACCGAAAAAGAAATAATCTAAATTATCGGTGTCTTGGAGTCTTTTCCCTGCCACCCTGTCTCGCTTGCTCGCGTGACCGCGGCCAGTAGTGTGCGAGCGAGATAAAGAGTGAGAAGCGCTGAGGTAGTATAGGCCCTTAAGCATTAACTGTAACATTTTCATGAAAACCACTCTTCTGATATCCAAAGTAAGACATGATCTGTATCTTAGGTGTCAGCATTCTTTCCCAGCTGTAGATTCGGATTTGGTTTCTTAAACGGGATCCCACTCCAGACAAGCATATTCAGCTTAGCTGGAGGGGTTAACCAGATTGCCCAATAATGTGAATTCTACCCATATAGCTAGTTTTCTTTTGAAATATGAATAGCAATAAACAATATTTATATTAAACTATGTTTTCATTTAGATCTTGATAAGTATATATCTTTGCAGGCGGAGGACCCAAGCCAAGAAGTGAGAATTGAACAAAGTCAGTCGGACAGAACAAAGAAACCCTTTCATCCTGTACCGTAAGTATTGTTACGATTATCTTTGTTAACCTGCAAGACACCACATACACTTGAGTTGCAAAAGTTTAATATAAAAGAGGATGATAACAAAAAAAAAAAACAAACAGTTTTGTGTTTTTAACCGACTTCAAAAAAGGAGGTTGTATATTCAATCAGTATGTATGTCGATTTTCTCAAAAACCTCTCATCCGTCTCCCGCGATTGCTGCCCTCGTACATCTACGTACTGTTTAGCATAATCAGCCTATCAATACCCGTGCCTCAGCAGGTGGACTGCTGAGGCACAGATCTTCCTTATGGATAATCTCCGTACCTAACGAGAACGGGCTAGCTAGACAGAATCCACTAATCAAGCTTAATGCGGACTAGTGGGTGCTAATGACTGAGAAAAATGTGTGTGCGAACGGTATGTAGGTAACTCAAGTAACACAAAGAATAAAATAAATAAATATAAATAGGCAGCATTCTGGTGCACGCCCGAGGTGATCAAACCTATTCATTTATCTTGGCACCAACTTCAGCCATGTGAGTAGGTACCTAGCCCTTGTTTTAAACGAAATTAGACATCCAATGAAACAATCTTTAAGGTCATTTTTCGCCTTGTATTATAGTAGGTAGTGTTTTTGTTGTTTTAAATTTGTTGTTAAAATGTTTTTTTTAAGTCCTCATTATGTTGCTAATTAAAAACAAACAAAAAAACCGACCTGTAATGAATAAATGTTTTTACAAGGTATTATTTTCTAAATATTCTCTTCACGCGTGTTCCGCAAAGTAACGGTTAATTCCATTTTGGAATAGTATTTTTTAACTAATGCCTTGATCATGTGTACCGAGCAAACGGGCGAGACAGTGCTCTCGGCCGAGTACTCGGTAGGTATAAACATGGCGCCGAGTGTTCGGCCGAACGCTCGGCTGAACGAAGCGGCGAGCCGTAGCTCGGCTCCCGTTCTACATACTAGGCCGAGTGTCCACCCTCCCGCTTCCCCGCACTGTCTCTCTCGCTCACTCGGCAGCTCTGAACGTGCACTGTCTCCGTGTCTCCCCACTCGGTCGACATGATTGTTGTCACTTCGCTTCGTTCAAATCTTTTTACGATCCCTTTGCTCGGTACGTGTGATCAAGGCATAACGCAGAATTGGGTTGTGGAGGTCAGACAGGCAGTCTCTCAATGTAAAACACTTGTACTCAGCTGCATACGATTATACTGGAAGCCGACCCCAACATAGTTGGACAAAGGTTAAGCAGATAATGAACGTTCCTTCTGCTCAGCAAAGTGTGTCGTCGTATCTTTGACAGGCCTGTTGGTCTAGTGGTCAGTGGCCCTGACTGCTATGCTTAAGGTCGTGGGTTCGATTCCCACCCAGGACAAATGTTTTTGTGATGAGCACGATCATTTGTTTTTTGTCTGGGTGTAATTTATCTATTATATGTATTTACAAATATATATGTATGTTTATCACTTGTCTAGTACTCATAGCACAAGCTCTGCTTAGTTTGGGACTAGATGGCGTTGTGTGAAATTTGTGGAATATTATTATTGCATTTATAACATTTTATATACATATTATTTACATTTTGAAATATTCCTATAAAAACAAAAAATATTTAAAAATATAAAAAACAGTAGCCTACCGGTATCGGGAACAGGGTCCAAGCTGCCGATGGTCAGGGCTCTTGAGAGAGGGACCTCCTAACAACTCGCGCCGTGTCCAGAAGTACTGCTTTCTGGATCAAGCCCTTGATCCAGCTGCCCAACGAGAGCCTCCTAAGATGTTTGTCGAGGCTCTTGGCTATTATGCCATTGGCTAAGACGACTATTGGCATTATTATTATTATTACTTTATTCATCTAAAATCCTCAATTCCAATTTCCTCAGAGTCGAAATCCGTCGCGAAGGAGCTAAAGTCACCGTCGGCCGGCTTCACTTCGCGGAAACCACAAACAATAATATGAGAAAGAAGGGTAGACCCAATCCTGACCAGAGACACTTTCAGTTGGTGGTAGCTTTGAGAGCCCATGTAGGACATACTGACTTCATCATCGCTGCGTCGGCTAGCGATCGGATCATTGTCAGGGTAAGTCATGTTAGTTTCTGGTTTTTATTTTTTTATCAATATTACGTGTTTTGTCTACCATTTTAGGGTTATGTAGCCGAATGACAATAAACGGAAGCCTTATAGACTCGTCATGTCTGACTGTCCGTCCATTTGTGACAGCTACCGAAACTATTAGAACTACACTGTGGACCGCTTTACGAATTTAAAAAAAAAAAAAAACGTCTCGGTTAGCATGCTCCATCTTTGACCACATCATAGCTTACGATCAGGTTAGATGGTGGTCAAACTCGAGCCTTTTAACAATAATAATAATCTTTGCTAACAAGTTATCGCTGTTTCGCAAACTAACAAATGTAGTTATTTCGTTATTTTAAATTGTCTTTTTCTTTTGTTTTAATATTCAGTTCTGTTTCATAGTCTATAATTTAATTAATAAGTGCCAAATTAATTCTAAATAATAATAAAAAATATTCATATTCTCAGATATTGTTGATGCACCATTTGCCAATGTATCAACATCGCACATATCATAATAATTATTACTTTAGCAACACCACATTCATCTTACTCATTTCTCCCCCCAGGCCTCAAACCCCGGCCAGTTCGAGTCAGACTGCACGGAGAGCTGGTGGCAACGAGGAGTCTCAGATAACAGCGTCCACTTTACTGGCAGAGTCGGCATCAATACTGATAGGCCGGACGAGTCCTGTGTTGTTAATGGTAAGGGGAATTAATCTGCTTAACTTTTTTCTCTTTTTAGGGTTCCGTAGTCAACAAGGAACCCTTATAGTTTCGCCATGTCCGTCTGTCTGTCCGTCTGTCCGCGGTTTAGCTCAAAAACTATTGGTACTAGAAAGTTGTACTTTGGCATGAGTATACACGTCAATGACGCCGAAAAAGTGGTAAAATAAAATTTTGAAAAAAAACAATTATTTAGGGTACCTCCCATACATGTAAAGTGGGATGATAATTTTTTTTTTTTCGTTCTTCCCATAGTGTGGGATATCGTTGGATAGGTCTTTCAAAAATATTAGGGGTTTGCTAAGACCGTTTTTTGATTAAGTAAACCGTTCGTGACTTATCAAGCTTTAAAGTACCAATTTTCGTTAGAGTCAAGTGTCCTCCCCCTCTATCAACTAAACGGTTGTAGTTAGAAATTCAAATGTCACGGCAGTAGTACCTATATATAACGAAATTTAAAGGAAAACTATCACACATAAGTGGGCTTTACAAGTTTACGAGTAATAGTCGACCAATTGTATTTGACTCGAAAATTTCGAACAACTCTATAGAAATGTCGATAGATGGCGCTAAGCGCCAGTTGTATCGTGCTAGTTTCTTGTGACGATTGAGTAGTGTAGCTGTGTCCGTATTTAAATTCAAAACACCGGCTATGACAAGTTTTATACAAATCTCTAAAAAAAATTAAAACTTTCCGTGCAAAATTGTCGGATCAGGTGAGGATTTGTATAGGAAGTCAAATTAGTTAGGTAGTCATGTTTGGCTTTTAGTTAGAGCATGGTACGAAACGATCAGTCAGCGAATACGACACGCACTTGGCTGTTATAAAAAACTTTTTAACAAAAAATTAAACCGTCTCCCAAAAAACACTGCAAAGTGAAAAATAACTGTAATTTCGGTAGTCGGTGTCTTTAGTTTTGTTTTTTCGTTTTTGGCACCGACTTCCGAAATTAAAGTTATTTTTCACTTTGCAGTGTTTTTTGGGAGTCGGTTTAATTTTTTGTTAAAAAGTTTTTATTTCACTCTTTTTAGTTGGATGATTTTTAATTTACCTAGTTACAAGAGCCTAAATGTCAACTACTTATAACCTTTTACAAAATATTGCTTTTCCCAATGCTGGACCGTTAATTGTTGAGGAGTTCTCCTGGTACTTCACCATCAGCTCTACATCACCATATGCATTATGACGAGCATAAAGTGCTTAACATCCATATTCAAGTAATCGAATCGCAATCCACTCAATACTTATTATTGAGTAGTTTCGGCGGCCATCTGTGGTCTTCATCATCAGTTCCACTTCCTCAAATGGTACTTTTTGAGAGCAACTGCACAAGTTACTATAAGAAATACCCAAAACGCCATAGGTGTGCCTATAATATTTGAAGAGTTCCCTTGATTTCTCCAGGATCCCATCATCAGATCCTGACTTTGGTGATAATGGTACCAATTTCGAAGTATACCCATTTGAACAAAAAAGAATTTTCCAAATCGGTTCAGCCGTCTTCGAGTACTCGATGATCATACATAAAAAAAAAATATATATATATATATATATATATATATATACGCGTCGAATTGATAACCTCCTCTTTTTGTCGTCGGTTGAAAAACTACGGAACCCTACACTGCGCGTGGCCCGACACGCACTTGACCGGTTTTTTTAAGCTATTGCATAGCTTTTATCGCGGGCTTTGAGCGCGGCGACCGAATCAAGAAATTCCGTAACGAAAATAAACCTAACACCCCCCACTCCGACCGGCACAGCGGTGCGGCGTTGAAAGCCGTGCATCGTCAACGTCGTTTCAGTTCGGCAGACTTCGGCGCGGTGTTTGTGTGCGTGCGACTAGACGTATGTGTCTAGACTAGCTGCTAATAAACCTATAGTTTCAATGATAAAAATTCCTGAATAACCTACATGTATTGTATTGAAAGATAATAAAAATATTTTAAACAATATTAACTTCTCATTTATTCAATAAAAGAAAAAAAATGTTTTCTTATCGGTCACCACGCTCAAAAAGTGTAACTTGAATTAATATCAAAGAAAAAAAAACTGCATAAATAAAATAAATAAATAATTATAATTGCATAAGTTGATAAAAATACTATGCAATAGCTTTACCGCGGCAGTCCCCGAGTGCCACACTCATTTCTTTTCTTTTTTTTTTTTTTGTTGTGGTCAGCTTCCAGACTAACCGGGTACAGTTGAGTATCAGTATTATTATTCATCACCTGCTTAGCCTTTTCTCCACTATTTTGGCTGCATCCGGTTGGACTGGAAGCTGATCTTAACATAGTATAAAGCAAAGTCGCTTCCCTGTGTCTGTCCCTATGTATGCTTAAATCGTTAAAACTACTCAACGGATTTTGATGCAGTTTCTTTCAATAGAAAGAGTGATTCAATAGGAAGGTTTTTAAGTATATAACATGCATAATATAGTAGCGGAACACTGATAATTTTTGAGGTTTCTAATGTGATGTCTCAAATAAAAAAAATTGCGCTTGCTTTGCAAACGCTGGTTGAACCCTACGAGATAGATCTAAATAATGTACTACAGTATTGTACACCTTAAAAAGGTCAATCAAAATATTGCCCTTTACAGAATACAGTTTAATTAAATAGTTTCGAAGATATTACAGATTTAAAATGCAAGGACATAGCGGTTGCGGCGCGGTGCCGGCGGAGGCACGGCGCGCGTGTCTATGTTGCTTAGATTGGAGCGTTGAATGTTTTTCCCATGGTAAATTATGTGTCGCACTTTCAAGAGTAGTTACTAAAGAGAACATGGATGTCGAATGACAAAAAGGCTGTCAACGATGTATATAAAGACATTCTATAGTATATTTAATATAAACATTGCACCCGTGCGAAGCCGGGGCGGGTCGCTAGTTATGAATAAAATATGACCTCCACAACCCGGTAGCTGAGTAACACGATAAGTTGATAACCTTTGGTAAGAATAGTGTCAGATTTTTTGCCTTGTGACTACCCATGACGACTGTCGAAGTCCAAATACGAGGGAGATATAGTGAAAGTTCTTAGAAAATCAAAAACAACAAACTAGCAAGTTATTAGTTTTAGTTCAAAATAGTGTCCATTTACATGAATTCATCGCTGCATCCGATGGAACAACCAAGAAAAGCACATTACCCACTCGTTCTTAAGGGTCTCCTCGACGGCATTTTGAAACGCAGCCACTGCTTCCTCGGTGTCCATAAAACGTTTTCCTCGAAGTTTTTCTTTTATTTTCACCGACCTCGGCAAGAGCTGCTTAACCTCTAGAGCCCCAGCGGCACAAAAACGTGCCAGTAAACAAGTATTAGTTGAGCCCCGCTGGCACAAAATTTGTGTGCCAGCGGGGCTCAACTAATAGTTGACGTTAATAATGGCGGTCCCTGAGAGGTTAACCTTGAAAATCGTCCCGTGCTACTGATATTATTTAGCCACGAACTTTTTCGTTGTGCCTAGACGTTATAACACCATATTTTAACTTCGCAGGTAACCTCAAAGTGATGGGTCATATCTTACATCCATCGGACGCTCGCGCCAAGCACAATATTGAGGAGTTGGACACGGAACAGCAACTGAAGAACATACAGAGCATCAGAGTTGTCAAGTGAGTTTAAATGGTCTCTTTTTTGTCTTAGCCTAAATCGTGTCCCAATGCTGAGCAAAGGCTTACCCTGTTAGTTTAGTAGGTAGTTAGTTTTGGTTGTAATACTAATGTATTTAAACTAATAAAAATTATTTTTTTTTAAATTCCGTCTACGCAAAAAATGCTTATAAGTAATAGTCACGGCGGTGGCGTATCGCTATGTAACAAACAAACTTTAAATATCGTATTATTTTAAGCTTATGACCTTTCAGCCTTTAAAGCACGAGTAAATAGGTATCCTCTGGACTCGCTCGTCCCATCTTAGACCTCATCTATCGCTTTCCATCAGGCGAGATCGAAGCGTGGGCTCATCAGTAAAAAAAAATGTCGTTCCCTTTCATTTGATACTCCACTTAGGTATATTAGACAATATTCGATTATTCATCCCCACTTTCACCCCGATACCTTGTAAATAACTGAACCGATATTGATAAAACATTTCTGATTGTAATATACACGACGTGTTCTTTCATTTGATATCCCAACAAGAACAGTCAATTATCTAGTAAATGGCTGAACCGATTTTGACAAAACGTGTCTTAGAACCATCGCCGGAAAACATGCTTTCTAACAAAAAAACGGTGCTACAGACAGACACACATAGCGGTCAAACTTATAACACCCCTCTTTTTGCGTCGGGGGTTAAAAAGCTGAAATAAAAATAGTACTTTGAAATTTTTAAATCACTTTTATTTTGTTGTTAAGACATTATTTGTTTCTGTTATAGTGTACAATAACGAGTATCTATCTATCTATCTATTTATCTATCCTTCAACATGGCTTCATTCGCCCCCAGGTTCAACTACGACCCATCGTTCGCGGAGCACTCGGGCCTGCTAGGCTACGATCCCGGGCGAGCCGCTCCGCCTCTAGACACGGGCGTTATCGCGCAGGAAGTACGCCGCGTTCTACCCGAGGCCGTTAAGGAGGCCGGTGACGTCACGCTCGGCAACGGAGATACCATACAAAAGTTCCTCGTCGTCAATAAGGTGAGATATTTACAGTTGGTAGAAAGGTACAGGTGGTAGAAAAGTACAGTGGTAGAAAGGTAGATAGAGCCGCCTCGCCCCTGGACACGGGCGTCATCGCGCAAGAAGTACGTCGCGTTCTACCCGGGGCCGTTAAGGACGCCGGTGACGTCACGCTCGGCAACGGGGATACTATACACAAGTTCGTCGTCGTCAATAAGGTGAGATATTTACAGTTGGTAGAAAAGTACAGTGGTAGAAAGGTAGATAGAGCCGCCTCGCCACTGGACATGGGCGTCAGCGCGCAAGAAGTACGCCACGTTCTACCTGAGGTCTTTAAGTAGGCCGGTGACGTCACGCCGGCAATGGGAATACTATACAAAAGTTCCTCGTCGTCAATAAGGTGAGATATTTACAGGGGACTAGCTCAGAATGTTGGGAGATGATAGTGGTAGAAAGGTAGATAGAGAAGTTTGTGGCCTCGTGTAGTCAACGAAAATCACTCATATGATTTGATCACCACAGATTGTCTGGACTTCTGTTTCTTCTCAGAGTAGTCATTTAGGAAACACTGGCCTCATCTAGTTTACATTTACGAAAAAAGACGTGTGAAAGTGTTATTTATAACCTATTTGCAAAATAAACATCATTATTTCATTATAAAAAAAAATTGACGCGTAAAATTTTATTTCATCATATGCCAGGGTTCAGGAAGGTGGTCTGATTTCCCTAACGCTTCATGTATGTATACAACACGACATATTTACAGGAGACTAGCTCGGAATGTTTGGAGAATGATGGTAGAAGGATAGATAGAGGAGCTCGTGGCATCACCTAATTTAAATTTGTTATTTAAGGGCCTATACTACTTCAGCGCTACTCACTCTTTATCTCGCTCGCACACTACTGGCCGCGGTCACGCGAGCAAGCGAGACAGGGTGGCAGGGAAAAGACTCCAAGACACCGATAATTTAGTTTTTTTTTTTTACGGTGAAAATAATGGTAATTTAACAAAAGTAAATAACATAAGACCTGCTTTATAGTTAGTTCAATTAATATGCAAAGTTTCATCATCTAATTTGAAGTTATTTTTGAATACCAGCGGTTTATTGTTCGGTTTGGAGGTAACTTTGGATTTTTTTTCTATCAAGAAAATTTTATGGAATCGTGTTTTCGTTTAACATAGTACCTAACATTAATCCTCAACTTTACTATATATTTATTTCAAAATTATTGCTGCAGTATTTTCGACATAACGGAGGATCATGCTGAGCCATTTGAGGTAGTATAGGCCCTTAATAACCAATTTTCAATATAAATATCATATTCATTATTCAAAAGAAGGATGAGCAAAACTTATCGATCCGTGAATAGGTGATCATCTTTAACATATCGAGAGTTTCCTGCCACGAAAAATACGCTAAGCACAAAGGCTTTATGCCAAGAGGTATGGTGCTCCCTACATAACAGATTATGTACCTTTTTAACACGCTTTTATTAAGGCGGAGACCTCTCGCGCCCGGCATTGGTCGAGGCCATGCTGCGGGGCGAGAGGGAGTGGGAAGCGGTCGCCTCCTTCTGCGAAGCAGTCATGCTTCCGAAGGAGGAGGCGGGCCGCGAGAGGGAGAGGATGGCGTCCTCCCTCCAGCCCAGCCGCAGTGGTAGACGCCCACGGCGTCGGACGTCGGCCGACGATCTCCAGCCACCGTAGGCGCGGGCATGCGGACAGCGAGTAAAGGGCAACTCGCTGTCCGACCATGGACCATGCCCGGGTCGACGGCGCGTCGTGTTCCACGCGCGCCTCAAAGAGCGTCAGCAACATGACGAGGCCCCCTCTGCAGAGGGCCGAAGCCTGCCGGGGTCGTGGGACTCATCCCGTTACCGTGGCCCCGGTATGTAAAGGGTTATTGAAGGAACACCGTGGATTTTAGTCAGTAAAAGTCTGACAGTCCCTCCCACCCTGCCCGGAGTGGGAGGACTTATTTGATAATTTTACCACGTTAAAAAAAAAAAAAAAAAAAAAAGGTAACTACTTCCAAGGGTCGTAGCGTAATTAAAATTGACAACTGTATGTAGTTTTGATGACAATACAATAATATGGTACTGTAGAACTGATCTGATGATGGAGCCGGAAGATATGAACTGGAACTTCATGATAGTAAACCGTATCATCGCTGTTTTGGATTTCTTAGAAAAGTCTTGTAATGAACTTTGACCACGATTAGGTTTCAAGGTCTGATGATGAAGGCACTGGCATTCCATGATGGAATATCGTATCATAGTCGTGTTTGCACTTATGAGAAAGGCCACGTAATGGACTTTAAACACGATCAGGATTCAAGGTTATAACAAACCTGAAAAAAATCCGTTATCGGTTTTCTTAACATTTTTTGGTTTTTACGTGCATTTATAAAAGCGTGTTTTTCTAGTGTTTTTAAACTATTATTTATTCATCATCTCCTTAGCGTTTTCCTAACTGTGTTGGAGTAGGCTTCCAGTCTTTTTTTATACTTGATAGACTTGCGTTTGACCATAATCTCACCTGATGTTAAGCGATGATGTGGTCGAAGATGGGGCACGTTTGCCTAGAAATAACCTATTCACTCTTGACTTAAATACTCCCAGAAACACAGACTCTGACAGGGAATTCCACTCCGTAGCTGTACGTACAATGAAAGTATTCCCAAAACGTTTCGTGCGTATGGGTGGAATGTCCACCGTGTAACGATGGCGCATCGCCGTTTGTCTTGTAGTCCGATGATGAAACGGGCTTGGTGGAATAAGACTACAATTCCATCGCACACTCCCCGAAATGTAACCGATAGAAAACTGATAGGCTTGCAACACGTCGCCGATGTTCTAGGCTCTGGAGCTTTGTCTCGACCAGTTTCTCGTTGCTGATGAGCCTTTTGGCCCGTTTCTCAATAGTCTAACCTGATGCAGCTGAGAACTAGTGTTTTACATGGAGCCACTATCTATCTGATCTCCACAACCCAGTAACTGGATAACACGATATCCCTTGGCAAGACTAGTATCAGATTTTCTGTCCTCACGCGGGCCCGCACTTGGAACATAATAGACGAAATTATTAGACTTTATTTTCGCTGAATAAACCTTTTGATGCGAGCAAAGCCGCCGCCAGAAGCTTGTGTTATACCTAATACTATTGGAACTTATTTTTCATCACACTTGCACGTAAACTGTATCTAAACATACAGGTTAACTTGGCCGTAATGCCCATATAAAACCCACGAACTTTCTTTTTGTCATGAAACCCAAGGTCCGTAAGTATTTTTTTTTTATTTATAGCACAGTACATAGGTCATGCAAGTTCAAGCAAGGAGTTTACACGCAATTGAAAAATTGTCTTAAAATGTTATCTAAACTGGAATTTCATTGCAATCTCGCTACATGTTACTTAAATACTCAACTAATGTTCTTAATAATCGATTTTAATAGTTTATTGTATCCAAACGTCGAAATTATTTATATATTTTTTACACTCCGTCATGGCTGTATACTTAAGTAAATATTGCCCTTAACGTTTCTGAACGAAACATTTGTATAACTATAACCTGTGGTGTGGGCAAAAAGCCCGCCATCCGCTTAAAAAAAACGTTCACTTATTTCGTAAGTTTCGTAATAATAGTTGTGCTGATTTGTGTATTAAAGCTACAGATATTATCCATGCAGCAAAAACAATTAATGATGTACAGTGACTATAAATTTTAATAAATAGGTATTTCTGCCCTATTGTTTTATTTATTTACTCGCAAATGTGATGAAAAACATTGTATGTTTCACGGGCGGTACGGGAATTACGAACCTCGACTTAGAAAGCTCTCAGTCTCCGACTTCGGGCTTCTACTAGAGCCTCGATCGTAATTCCTTACTTACCGCCCTTAATACACAATGTACCTACTATTATATTCTTTTGTGGTGAGAGCGCTGACCGAACATCTGTCGACTTTCATGAAGGAAGAATTTTGGCCGAGAGGTGTAATGAGGCCGGTTACCGGACACCGCACGACACACGACGCCGATAACTCGTGTAACATAAGTTTAATAACAATAAGTTTAGTACATAAGTGTAGTATAAGTTTTGTTTAAGGGATATATATTTGTCTATAATTTATATTTATTGTAATAGGATGTATTTTATTTGTATGGACCAAGTTGCCCGTAATAAATAAATTGATTGATTAAATACACATTTTTTTGACAGGACCGAATCTTTATGGAGAACCTAGGAGCCGTAAAAGAGCTGTGCAAGGTGACAGGTAACCTGGAGTCCAGGATCGACCAGCTCGAGAGGATCAACAAGAAGTTATGCAAGATCAGCATACTGCAGCGGAGAGACAGCTCACGGTCCAGTGTTAGTAATGGTGGGTTCAGTGTACTTCTGATATTGTTGATTCTTTCTGTTTCATGCAGTCCATTCTTCTATAGGATTCTCTTCTTCTTGATGTCAAAACGGCCACTGGTCAGTTTGCATATAAATGTATCTATTACCTAAAAAAAAATTTATATATTATGCAAGGGTTTTGAAAATAATTTTTTTTAAAGTAACAGTTAAAGAGTAATAAAGTGAAGTTTCTTGCCGGTTCTTCTCCCATAGGAAACGACCAATTACGAACCGTGCACTAACTTCTGACGTTTTGAGTGCCCTTGTAGGCCTATGTCAAATAAAATATTTTTGATTTGATTTGAATGAAAGATGTGTTTTTTTTTCTTAACAAATAAGTAGTAGAGTTGCCTCATAGCCTCAAATCCCCTGTGATGGGGCCAAGACAATGGGTATTAGTGGAATAACCTGTATTTTAGAGCTACAAATATCTTAGATTGTTTTTTATTTTTTTATTTATGTTGTTTTATTTAACGGCTTACAAAAAACAATTTCAATAACATATATACAAAACCACTATACAACGTGTAATTTAAAGGATATATACCTACATACCTAGTGCATGGCTTCTTTGGATGATAATAAACGATATGGCAAGGGTTTTGTAATCTACATGTGTGGAGCATATTAGAAATTTCAATACATTGATACCAGAGGCCGAATTTTTCAAATTAAGAAGAACAAAGAGAATTATCGTTTTATTGGCAAGTGACGTGGAAAGTGATGAGCCTCATAGTGCTGTGACACTTGTGTGACACGTTTGTTATTACTGGTCAATTCTGTGAGTCACTTATTTTGAGCTGAAACTTTGCATAGAGACTCCATACCAGATGTTGTTTTCAGTCCTTTTGGATAGATATGGGGTTTCCGTTACACGTTGTATACATATAAACAAAAAAGAATAAGAAATTAAAAACACAAATTACAATTACAATAAAATATACATTGACAAAAACTTCAACTTAAACATACAAAAATAAAAATAAAATAGTAATGATTACAGGGCACTATTTGGCTTTCGTATATCTTAAGGCAAACAGACATTACCATCCTAAGATCATTAGATGTACATATTAGAGATTAAATTGAAACTTTCGCACTTTCATGAGAAACAAAGATCTTGATGGACTCCGTTTTTAGGGTACCATACCTCAAATAGAAAATACGGAACCCTTATAGAATAACTTTGTACCCTTATAGAATAATTTACATAGGTCTGCAGTCCCTTGAAGCTGTGAAAAAAAAAATATTTCTTTTTGTCGTTCACGCTCCAAAAAACGCATATTTCGACACTTTCGAGGGAATCAAAACTGATAGTTGTCCTAGAACTATGAAATTTGGCAAGTAAAATCGTTTATAGTACTCGTTCAAGAAAAAATCTACAACCATGTGCAATCTTACTTCTTACTCAATATTATAAATGCGAAAGTTTGTGAGGATGTATGGATGTTTATCACTCTTTGACGCAAAAACTCGTGAACGGATAGGAATGAAATTTGCTAAGTAGATAATTGGCATCCTGGAATTGGAATTGCCACGGGATCGTGATTTACGCGGGAAAACCATCCCGCGCGGACGTAGTCGCGGGCGGAAGTCTTTTTTTAAATTATTTTTTTATAACTGTTCAACTTTTTCTATTCCAGATTCCCGTTACTCAGCGATGTCAAACTCATCAAAATCACTATACAGCGACGGAAACATATCCATAGACCAAATACGAGATATAGCACGCAACATCAGAAAGCACGAGTGTTGCCATAAACTAAGCCATAATTCCCCAAAATATACCAGAAAACAGTGCAAAAACTGCCACGGGAACTACTCGAAATACGGCAGATATTATAACTATAACAAAACTTGTGTTAGATACCACTCAAGTAAACTCGAAAAGCCAGAAAATGTCGAAAATCCAACTTATGCTGAACCTATTGAAAAATACCCGGACGAAAGCTACGAAAGTACATTGACGAAGAAAAAGGATACGTGTCTATGGTTGAAGAGTGACGATAATTTTTCATATGGCAACTCCAAATTGGGTATTTGCTGTCGGAAAGACTATGGGGATGCCAGCAGTGAATTGATATCTAATAAGTTTCTGCAAATTGTTATTACTATATTGGTTTTCATTATGGCTGTGTGGTAAGTCCTAATTATCTTATTATATTATTTAAAACTCAACCTTACCATAGGATAATATAATTCTATAATATGGCGTCGAAAAAATTCAAACGCATTGCTGTCCTCTAATAATTTTCCCAAAAGACATTGTCACGTGTTATGACAATGCTGAAATTCTATTTAATGTAAATAGCCAGCGTTTAGATCACGTGGAGTATCAACTAGGCGTCTAGAATGATCTTTAAACAACTATATGAACATAATTATGATATAAAATACATAAAATATATTCAACTTAATTACTCTGACTGTTTCAATGGTCGTGTTTATATGTTACTGAAGTATGGTTACCTAGGTTTGAAAAAAAATCCTAGTCTTTTGGCAATGTAGCGTTTAAAATTTTGCTCAGTTAACACTAATAGACTCATGTAGTGAAATGTGAAATATATACGTTGTATAACGTATTTATTGTCTTTGAAACTACGGGCTTTGTACCTATTTTAAACGTTGGATTAGATCAGGGAATGGAGGGTCGCGTCAGCTCTTAGGGAACGCATTAAACAGTTTTTAATGCTCCTGCTCTTTGCGAGGAACACGGGGTAGGTTTAGTCAGTTATAGTCTGACATTTAAGGGGTCGGCCCACCCCAAGGCGAAGAAAATCTATAAGGAATTCCACCTCGAAAAAAAGAACAGAAAGTTTCTTCTGTTTTTTTTTTTTAATATATTTTTTTTTAATAATTGACATGTTTATTTCAATTATTACTGTATCAATAAAGTAATCATACGTATACTTTTTGTAACAAAACAAGTCCAGCATCAGCTTAGGTTCCACTGGCTATTAATAAATACATTTTAAATAACCAAATGCATTATTTATTACAGCCTCGTAGTAATGTCCGCCTTGTACTTCCGTGAACACCAAGAACTAATATCAATGAAAGAAATCCGCGTCCACGATAAGCTACACTTTACTACACATTACGGAAAGCTGAATAACGAGGCGCCCCATTATACGCCCCCGGACCCCAATCAGATACAAGTGAGTTATAACTATATGCGGGTATTACAACCATAATATACAGGTGCGTTACAGCCAGATACAGATGTGTCACTACCAGATTCAGGTGCGTTACAACTAGGTGCAAGTGTGTTACAGTTAGATAAGAGTGTATTACAACCATATTCAGGTACGTCGCCACAAGTGCGTTACAGGCCGATACAGGTGCATTACAACCAGAGACAGGTGTGTTACAGCCAAATACAGATGCGTTGCAAATAGTGTGTTACAGTCAGATACGAGTACATTATAACGATATTCAGGTACATTTCCACAGGTGCATAACAGGCAGCTACAGGTGAGTTACAACTAGATAAAAGTGTGTTATAACAAGATACGAATGTATTACAGCCATACTCAGGTGCGTCGCCACCAGAAACAGGTATGATACAATGACACAAAGATGTGTTACAACCAAATACAGGTGCGTTACAACCAGATACTGGTATGCAGCCCCCATGGTAAAATATAACCATGATCGAAGATTAACACGCAGGGTGAGGGGATAACATTTTTGTAAGAAAATTGTAGCTGAAAATTAAACCAGTAATATGTGTATACTGTCATAATCGGTAGACATTCCTCTTTCTTCAGTTATCATTATATTTTGTGATATACCTATGTATTGTGTTTGTGTGCTTTATACTGTCTGTGTTTTAGATATAAAATGTATAGCTATACTATTTTGTTACAGAATATAAAACCGTCACAACACGCAGCCTCCAAGAAAACTGCAAAAGGTCAGTTTCTTTAATTCTCATAATTTAATTGAAAACAACAAAGTAGCGTCAATAGCCTAATGGCTAAGGTGTCGGACTTGTAATCGAGAGCTCGCGGGTTCGAACCCCACCCATTACACGATCGCCGTGAACCCACTTCAGACACAAGCATATTTAGCTTAGTTGGAGGGGTTAACAAGATTGCTAGTAATGTGAATTCTACCGGCATTGATAGTTCTATGAAAAAAAGTGTTCCATTGACTCAAAAGTAATTATTGAAAAGTAACCTGTTCAACACCTTTGAGTGGCAGTTTGAGTACTTTTTGCGGCCTACCCAAACGTTTACGTTGGTATTGCTCATCAACTCGTTGTATAATCTTCAAAAGATGAGCTACCGACAAACTGTTTTACAGTTTGGCAGAATTAAAGATTGTATTGTAATTTGATAATTTGAGTTAAATAAATAAAAAAGAGACGGCCCGACGGACTGGACGGACTAGTTTAAATTTACGAAAAAAATTACATGTAAAAGTGTTATTTAATAACCAGTTCGCAAAATAAATATAATTTATTTATCATTTGTTAAAACCATTTTTAAGTCGATCAACAACCGAATGGGTAACCGCGTCAAGATTATTTCAATTAACTAAATCTTGTATATTATTTGATGAGTAGTGTGGCGCAGTGGTTATAACATGACTGCTATAGCCTAGGTTGCTTTAAGTCAAGAGTGAATAGGTTACTTCTAGGTAAGCGTGCTTCATCTTCGACCACATTATAGCTTACCATCAGGTGATTAAACGCGAGCCTATTATCAATAAAATAAAATAAAAACTTGTATGACGGATGAACAGGCAAATATTTCCTGTTCATCACCCATACAAAATGTATCAAAATAGGGGAGTAAAAATTCTCCGCAACAGTTTCAGAATGCTGTTATTACTGACCCGCAACCTGGTCACGAGAGAGGCCGTTATTTTGCAAGCAGGTCTTATGTTATTTACTTTTTTTAAATGACCATTATTTTCACCGTAAAAAAAATAAACTAAATTATCGGTGTCTTGGAGTATTTTCCTTGCCACCCTGTCTCGCTTGCTAGTGTGACCGCGACCAGTAGTGTGGGAGCGAGATAAAGAGTGAGAAGCGTTGAAGTAGTATAGGCCCTTAAGATGGCTGGTCGGCAATGTTATTTTATTTTTATTATTTCAGAGAAAGGTCCTCACAAGACGACTCAGGAGTACATTACGACAGCGCCAACAGAATCGCCGCATACGCTGCCAACGACGTCACATCCCACGAAGAGCTACGACAGTAATCTCATAAGTAAGTAGTACAATAGTAATAAACTCATTTATTAGTGCGAGCGAGTAAGGACTATTTGACCATTTCTTATTCGGCGCGTATTCGGCTGAATGCTAGCTTTTTTGTGGGGCCTTAGTGCTATGTTTATTAACCGACTTCAAAAAAGGAGGTTCTGTATTCGATCAGTATGTATGTATGTATGTATGTTTGTATATCCGCGATTTTCTCAGAAACAACTGATCCGATTTCGATCGCGTTTTCGTTGTTTGAAAGCATATTTTACAAGGAAGGTTTTAGTATATAACACATCAGGTTCTGATGAACACCTTCGGAGATAAGTGATGGAACTCTTCAATTTAACACAAATCTCCCGCGATTGCTGCCATCGTACATCTATGTACTTTTTAGCATAATTAGCCTATTAATATCACCACAGCTGAGGCACAGACCTTCTGAATCACGCCTGAAATATGGTTTAAGTGGGTAAAAAAGACGTGTACAGCAAACTCTCTTTTTAAAAAGTAAGTGCGAACGGTATGTAGTAGGTATCTCAAATAACACAAACAATGATACACTAAAAAGCTTAAAATAAAAACTTTTTTGTACAAAAAATTTAACCGACTTCAAAACTTACAAAAAAGAGTTGCACTACAAAGAGAGAAATATCCTTAAATACTGTTTTATTGGATGTCTAACCCCGTTAAAAATAAGGGCTAGGTATCTACTCACATGGCTGAAGTCGGTGCCAAGATAAATGAATAGGTTTCATCACCTCGGGTGTGCCCGAGAATGCGGCGTTCTTTGCCTATCAAAACTATTCATTGGCTTGGCACCGACTTCAGCCATGTGAGTAGATACCTAGCCCTTATTTTTAACGGGGTTAGACATCCAATAAAACAGTATTTAAGGATATTTCTCTCTTTGTAGTGCAAGTCTTTTTTGTAAGAATTGAGATAGGTCAAATTTTTGTAACAAAAGTTTTTGTATATTCTGTTTATAAATATTTCAATTTTATCGTCTTTGTTAGTGCATATCAGATCTCAAAACTTCTGGTTCTATTCTATTTTTTTCCGTGAGAACCTGTAATTGGCTATAAGTTACGTATACCACTGCAAATGATGTTAATGAGCTGTTGGTTCTCCTTTTCATAAATAAATAACTAAAATTTTATGTACAATTATTGTACACAAAAGTCCGCCCATGTATAACTATTATTTAGCATCGGAATCATATTGTGTCCGCGGGTTATAAACATATACATTAAAAAAAACTTTTTAACAAAAAATAGAACCGACTTCCATATAAAAACACTACAAAGGCAAAAATAACTTTAATTTCGGAAGGCGGTGTCAAAAACGAAAATATATACAAAACTAAAGACACCGCCTTCCGAAATTAAAGTTATTTTTGCCTTTGTAGTGTTTTTATATGGAAGTCGGTTCTATTTTTTGCTAAAAAGTTTTTTTTTACGCTTTTTAGTGGGTCGGTTTGTAATTTATCTAGTTACAAAAGCCAAAATGTCAACTACTTATCACCTTTTACAAAATATTGCTTTTCCCGGTGCAGAGCCGTTAATTTTTGAGGAGTTCTCCTGGTACATCACCATCAGCTCTACTTCACCATATGCATTGTGACAAGCATAAAGTGCTTAACATCCATATTCAAGTAATCTAATCGCAATCAACGAAATACTTATTACTGAGTAGTTTCGGTGGCCATCTGGGGTCTACATCATCAGTTCCATTTCCTCAAATGGTGCTTTTCAAGAGCAACTGCACAAGATACTATAAGAAATACCCAAAACGCTATAGGTGTGCCTATAATATTTGAAGAGTTCCCTCGATTTCTCCATGATCCCATCATCAGATCCAAACGTGACGACAATGGGACCAACTAGAAAGTAGACCCTTTCAAACAAAAAAAGAATTTTCCAAATCGGTCCAGCCATCTCGGAGTTATGAGGTAACATACATAAAAAAAAAAAGTTCAAGACGAATTGTAAACCTCCTTTTTTGGAAGTCGGTTAAAAAATAACAATAAACGCTAGATCGCGACAAAAGAGTAAAAAGCAATCGATTCTATACTAATATTACAAAGTTTGTTTGTTGTTTGAACACGCTAATCTTCGAAAGTACTGGGTGGATTTGGATGAGATCTGGTGTGGAAATAGCTTGAAGCTTGAGGAAGGTTATAGGCTTTTTACCCGACTGCAAAAAAGGAAGGTTATGTTTTTATCGTGATAAAGTCCACGGGAGCCAAGACCCGCGTGGTTGATACTAAAAGATAGATATACTCTTTATTGTACACCATAACAGAATTAAATGAGACTTTAAAACTACAAAGAGTGTTACAATTTGTATTGTTAATGATAATTAAAAATACAAATAAATAAATATACATGTAACATATTGCGGTTTCAATTAAATAAACAATTAATCTTCTATTTGCAGACACAGTACCAACGCTGCAGTCTCTTCAAACAGAGCGTCCCATATCTCTGTCGAGGATAGCTGACGTCATCGGGGGCGGCTGTTCTTTTGCCGTCAACACCAACAACGAACTAGATCCAGAATGCCAGGTACGAAGTCCTTTCGGGGTTGCAGGAATGCTCTAACGAGATACCGCGGCCCCGGAACTTAAGGCCAGTTTAAAAATAAGGTGGGTTCTAAGTCAGTAGAAGTCTGACACTCCCGCTCCACCCAAAGCGGGAGAAGTCATTCGATGATTTTCCCACCCGGAAAAAGGTACGAAGTCCTTAGTCATTTATTTATTTGGCTTACCCACAATTGTTACACGAATACAGAGTTATAAATACATGTGTTAAAGTAATATATTATCTGTTTATTTAAATTTCGCGCCTTCACGTTTACTAAGTACTATTTTGTCTATGTTCAAACTAATCTAGTCTAGTTAAGATAGTTTGTCTATTATCTGCCACATTTTTGCAATAAAGGCGTTGTATAATTTCCTAGTTATTAAATAAACTACTTAAAGCTAAAATACTCACCAAAGTTATTTAATTCAACAACAAGCAGCAGTAGTTTAGACCAAGTGTAAAATATTAGGCGGTAAACACAACAAGCATCAAGTTATACAACGTGTAACGGAAAGGGTATATACTTACCAAGGGCACGGCTTCTTTGAGTGATATCATACGATATTGGGAGGGTTTTTTAATTCTATCTCTACATGTTCGGAAATAATGAAGTCACCGCCTGGACGGTAGGCTACTACAGTACTAGGCGCACAGAATTACGGAAGAGATTTATCGTGATATTTGCAATTAACGTGGAAAGTTATTGACCTACGTAGTGCGGTGACACGATTGTTATGATTTCAATTACGATACCGAAAATTTGGTATCAATTTTTAGAGTATTTTATTAAAATTTTGAGTTGAAACCCTTCCAATATCGTTTGATATCATCCAAAGAAGCCGTGCCCTTGGTATGTATATACCCTTTCCGTTACACGTTGTATAGAAAGAGCTGTCAGCAGCATTGACGGGACCCAATATGGCCAATGCCTGCCGGGGCCGCGAGAATGTTCAAACGAGATACCGTGGCCCCGGAACTTAAGGCTGTTGAAGGAAAAGGGTGGGTTTTTAGTCAGTGGAGTCTGACACTCCCTTCCGCCCAAAGCGGCAGGAATCATTAGATGATTTACCCACTGATAAAAAGTTATTAACCAATTAGAGGGTATAGGCAATCATAAAAAATAATAATACTGAACTATGTTTGATACTTCGATGTATTCTTGATATCATATTGTTTATATTTTAAATTATTTTCACGCTGCTTCCAAAGGATTTAATAAGGATCACGGCATGGATCAAATCAATATTGGTAAGCTATTATTATAATCTTCAGAGTGCCTTTTGATAGCATGTGTGTTGAAAACGTGCCGGAAAATGTGTTGTTTTTTTAACACAAAGGTTGACTGGTAGAGAATGACTTGCTGCATTAAATCCGCCCATGTAACACAATTGCACATAGAGTTTAAATAAATAAATAAATATTTTAACCTTCGCCTAGAAAAAGGTTTTTAATATCCTTACTGCGTCTTTTATATCTTGTTTCTTATACACCAGACAACTTAGTTTTTTATACAATTAAAACATGTTATTTCTTATACAACCTTGATTTCTAATAATAAAGATAAATATTAATTTAACTACTTACCGCGAACTTTCTTGCCATAGTTTAAGTCTTAAAATAAATAATTATTTGGCATCAGTACTAAACCATTAAATAAAAATTTAAAAACAAAAAAGACAGCACGTGCTTCACGGCTGCATCAAAAAGATTCAATTCAGTATTAATGCCAGACAGATAATACAGTCTGACGCGTGTCTTCCAATTAACCTTTTTTTAAATTTATAACTTAATTAATTTATACAACGTGTAACGGAATAAACGCAAGACCTCAGAAACCCCAATTAGAATATTAAATTATAGAACTAAAACAACATCTGTAATTTAATTTACTTAAAGAACACCCAGTTTTTTTAATAAAATGGTTGTCCTGACTGAACGTAAAACGTTCGAGCATAGTACTCTTTCCCCACGCACACACACTCATAGCGCACACTCGTGCGCTTGCCTACGTTGTAGATAGGAACAGAAAGCTACGCATTAGGTATGTATCTGTACGTTCATTGACCGAACATTACCTACGTAGTTTGATACTAATAATTTGCGATATTACCGTATAACTATTTTTGCTAGTTGCCTAACTAGTTTGATTCCATCTTTCCATCACAATTACACAGACTTTGGACTGACAGCTTCGAATGATTTGGTTTAATTACGGATACGGAGTATTTTTAAATTGAGCAACTTTTCACCCCACTGCGATCTATCAGTACCTACGGCAATACCTAAAGGCGCCCGCGTCTTTTCACCCTCTACTAAGTCCTGTTTACATTTTTATTAAGTACGTATAAAAAATATTCAATGTCAGCGTGTTTAAAAGATTTGAATCATAATATTTACAGTACCTACTTAAAATCGTATTATGAAGGTAATAATAAATAATAAACCTGAGGTATTACTAAATACTTCTTCGTCCCCTTTTTAAAAGATTTTCAAAATGTCCACCGCCTTGCTCGATACACATTATTGCACGTTTTCTTAAGTTAGTTTTTAGTTTGTTAAGCACCTCAGTTTCACATTTCACTTTAACAATCGCGAGTTCAATTTTATGTTTGAGGTCATCGACACTTGTTGCTTCGTTTACATACACGAGCGATTTTATTCGACCCCACAAAAAAAGCCCACTGCACAGGTCCCCCACGACCTATCATCCAACGAGGGCCATATTCCGCATCAAGATGCCGTCGGACGTTCCACGTGAAATGCGCGGGAGCTCCGCCGTGTTGGTAAAACACGTTTTGTAACAACGAGACAGGGACGTCCTCCAATAACTGGGGCAATACCTCTTGCAAGAATTGTAGGTAGGTATCTCCAGTCAACCTCGGTAAAAATACAGGGCCGAATACGCGTGTACCTAGAACGCCCGCCCACACGTTCACGGAAAACCTGTGCTGGAATGAGTCCATACGGCATGCATGTGGGTTTTCGTACCTCCACAAATGCATGTTGTGCTGGTTGTAAATACCAACTCGTGTGAAGGTGCTCTCGTCCGTCGAGACGATGTTTTGTTGCCAGTTTTCCAACAACCATCTACAAAATTGTAGTCGTGGCAAATAGTCAGTCGGCATCAGCTCTTGACAACGTCGTAGGTGGAAGGGGTGTTCGCCATCAGCACGTAATGTTCTCCACACGTACATGTGGCTACAGTTAAACAACGGCGCTGCTTCCCTCGTGCTGCTCCCTGGATTTTCATCGAAATAATCGAGAATGTTTTCCTGCAAACGACTAGAGCGCACATTCGTCCCTCTATCCATTGCCGTGTTAGGATGAAACATTCCGGAGTCCCTCAGGCGCTGAGTTGCACCTAGCATTGTCCTGGCACTCACTCTGGTAGGTACCACGTCGTTCATTGAACACTCGACACGCTAACTCCACATTATCGTCGCAACGAGCCAGTGTCCTCACCATTTCCGTGTACTGGATATTGCTAAACCAAAAAGCCATCGCGTGCGTAAACAAGTAACAACAACAACAAATTTACGAAATCCACTTGTCAATGGCGGCGCGCGGCGGATGACTGATTTCGTTTGATATCGGGCGGGCGGTGGAGGCGCGTGTGCGCGGCGGCATATCAAACGTCAAAGGGCTAAGTCGGTAAATGATTGCGTCTTGCTCTTTCATATTGATTTTGCGTTTGCAAAAAACGTACCTTAGATTTTCTAATATTTTGTCATTTCTCAAAAAAAGATTGTGAAATGCGGAATTACAAATTCAGTCATGCATTTAAAAAAGCTTTATTGCTTTGTAATAAGGTTGAAATTTCTTTAAATTACGTACAATAGGGGTGTGTGTGTAGATATGATTATTATTATGAGTGACAGAACTACAAAGTACAAATTCGGTTGTGCAGTTAAGTAAGACGTACTGCTTGGAATTAAGGATTAATCTTCCTTAAATTAAATATTTTATTTTTCACACACTAACTGAAATGTATTGATATTATTTACGTGTGTGTATGGATAGCTATTGAGCGATCTACAAATTGAGCCATACATTCATATGGGTTTTTATTGCTTTGAGATAAGGCTTAAATTTCCCTAAATAAAATATTTTATTACGTTGGTTTTACGCAGTGATCCTAATTTAGGTCAAATAAAGGATTTTTCCGGACAAAATTAACACATAAATAATGATGGAAATCGATTCAGAAGCCGATTCTGAGCAAACTACTTTCAGGTCTTGCGTTTATTCTGGTACACGTTGTATACAGAGGTATCACTTAAATCTAAACTCGCCAAACTTTTACGTTTGATAGCGAGAGGCGCTCTTTATACATTAACATTAATGAACCATTCTAATTACTTCTACTCAATATGTTGCAATATAATCCTATATCTATAATCTCACAGTCCAATCTCCAATAATGTGTTAATTACCTATATGATTAGCATTCCAATATATATTTTAGTTTTTTCTTAAGTACAATATACCGTATCTATGTACCGGATGACTTTTTTTATCAATAAATACCTACTACTCATTTGAAGTAAACTAAATAATTATAAATTGATAAAAAATATCGAAATTCAAATTATACGCAACCTACTAAGTGTACAGAATTTATCAAGAATAGATTAAAAACCCTACTGCGTGCAGAATATTAGATTCTGACAGAATCAGCTCTGCAATGGTGTAATTGCTGCAAGGTATTCCAATCCGATTATAAATAAGTAAATAAATCAATGAATTTTTAGCCCGATCATATTCCTTGAAGCCGGCCGATAGATAGGTTTGCAGGCGCTAGAGCTGCTCGCGCATCAAATAATCTCGTGTATGACTTCTGTTCCACTTACACGATACACCATATCATTTTCGAGACGGTAAAAAATGTCATCCGGTATATACCTTGTCTCAAAAAATTGCTCGAATTACATAAAAAATACTAATGAAGGTGTATTAATTGCAGTCCCCATGCGGCCTCGACACGCCCCAAACCTATGACAACCAAGAACCCGAAAAAGAACTTACAAACGACACATTCATAAAACCATTAGAACCAGTAACTGGAGATAAAAATCCAATCATGCCTGTCAGTGCTCAGAAAAACACCACAGATACTCTGAAAACCGAATCTGAATTGAGGAATGAGTCATTTAAGGATGAAATGAAGGAGAACGATTTAGATCCTGCCAAGCAGAACG
Organism: Tholera decimalis; assembly: GCA_943138885.2. NCBI lineage: Eukaryota > Metazoa > Arthropoda > Insecta > Lepidoptera > Noctuidae > Tholera > Tholera decimalis. Next base: position 12,512,559 of record OW964576.2, read on the forward strand.
GGACGGAGAATGGGAGCAGAATGAAAAGAGATGTAAAGAGTAAACGAGACACGAGAGAAGATATGCATATTTACATGCCTGAAAACAGTGGGGCTCATGGTAAGTTTTTAGAATTCCGTAGCCGAATGGCAAACAACGAAATCCTTATAGTTTCGTCATGTCTGTCTGTCCGTCCGTCCGTGTGTCACAGCCATTTTATTCCGAAACTATTAGGACTATATACACATGAAACTTTATAGGTACATGTATTCTGTGAACCGCTTTCAGATTTTAAGAAAAAAATATTTTATATTAAGGGAGGCTCCTCATACATGGAACTGAAACTGAAAATATTTTTTTAATGCAACCTATGCGTGTGTGGTCTTTATAGAAAGGTCTTTAAAATGACAAAAAAAGTGTAGTGTCCAAAGTGGTACATGTGTGTCTCCTCCCCCTCTATCTTCTATAATAGTAGAGGCAAAAATCTAAAAAATATATATATGCTGTAGATCTTAATGTAAACTTTCAACGAAAATTGTTTTCAACGAGATCGGGTCAGCAGTTTTTGAGATATAATATATTTTCTAAAACCGCAAATATAACTTTGTAATTCATACACATACTATGAAAAACAAAGTTATTTGGCGTAGTTACTACGGAACTCTTCATGGGCGAGTCTGACTCGCTCTTGGCCAATTTTTATTTTATTATTATAGACTGGTTGAGAATGCCTTGCTGAATTAAGAGCCCATGTGACACTATTGTACATAAAGTTTAAATAAATTGTCTGACTTCACAACTCAGAATCTGGGTAAAACGAAACCCCTTGGTAACACCAGACTCATATTTTCTGTCTTCCGATAATCAGTAGCGACTGTCAAAGATAAGATGTACACATAACAGCCCATGGGCCAACGGCTTATCGCGCTTTCCGAAACACGGAAGAGTCCCATCCACAGCCGACCTCGCCAAACCTTGCTTAACCTCGGAATATCGACCCCGGATTAACGGTGTAAAGTACTTTCCGTTTCACGGGGAGTCACGGGGGTATCACACTACCAACTTTCAAACTACTAAGAAACTTCGAATAGATAAACGCAATACCACATATAGCCCGACCCTGGAATGCAACCATTATACCAATAAAACACTTCCATTAAAAATACCCATTAAAACAAATTCTTTCAGAATGCGACACAGTGCGCGTGGGTATCTCCAGCAAGTCTATCAACACTTCGCTTTTCACGGAACACGTTTGCGCCACAACAATACACAATTTTACCTACACAGTGCCTTTGTCGCATTGTCTCAGTCATAAGCATGTGGATTTAACGTTCAGGTAAGGATTTACATTTCTTTTTTGTTTTTATTCTTGATAGGCTTGCGGTTGACAAATATCTCACCTGATGGTAAGCGATGATGTGGTCGAAGATGAAGCACGCTTACCTAGAAGTAACCTATTCACTCATGACTTGAAGACCCCCAGGTTATATCTCTACAACGTGTAACGGAAACCCCATATCTATCTAAAAGGGCTGAAGTCAACATCTGGTATGGAGTCTCTATGCACAGTTTCAGCACAAAATAACTGACTCAAAGAATTGACACCAAATTATTGGTTTCATATATTTCTTGAATGCCAATCATAACAAACGTGTCACAGCACTACGAGGGTCAATAAATTTCCACGTCACTTACCAATAATACGATAATTCTCTTCGTTCTTCTTAATTTGAAAAATTCCGTCTCTGGTATCAGTGTATTGGTATTTGTAATAAGTTCTACACACGTAGACTTAGGATTACAAAACCCTTGCCATATCGTTTGTTATCATCCAAAGAAGCCATGCACTTGGTATGTACGAGGGGTGATCCAAAAGTAATGATAATCGGATATTTCCAGTTCTCAGAAAAATCCAAAAAAAATTTTTTTCATATCAATCATATAAATAGACCACGATTCCAGGGAGTTGCATTCATTTGAATACAAACCGTCGAAGTTGAAACATCAAAATGAAAAAAAACTAAATTAGAGCTGTGATCAAGTACCTCTGTATGAAAAAAATGTCTACTAAAGACATACACAGCGACTTGGTGGAAGCATTGGGGGACTGTTCCTCCATATTCTGCAGTTGCACGATGGGCCAAGGAGTTTAGCCTGGGCAGAATATCCACTGAAGATGAACATCGCGAGGGACGCCCATCCACGTCTCTCACTGAAGAGAACGTTAAAAAAGTCTAAGATATTGTAATGGCAGATCGAAGAGTGACCATCAGGTATATAGCTGAGGTTTCAGGCATCTCATATGGCTGCATTCAAAGAATGCTTACGAACGAATTGCAAATGAAAAAGGTATCTGCGCGTTGGGTACCGAGAATGTTAACCGAAGAGCAAAAGAAGAAACGAGTCGACATTTCGAGGACGAATCTCGAATAGTTCCAAGCAGATAAGGAAAATTTTTTGTCACGTTTTGTGACCATGAATGAAACCTGGATTCACCATTTTGATCCTGAAAGCAAGCAACAATCGATGACGTGAAACGAGCCTCCTCACCGACGCCGAAGAAATTCAAGGTGTCAAGTTCGGCGGGGAAGGTTATGACATCCGTTTTTTGGGACGCTAAAGGAATCATTATGGTGGAATACTTGCAAAAGGGAGCCACTATAACAGGCTCTTACTATGCAGACCAAATAAGAAGATTGCGGGAGGCTATCAAGGAAAAAAGACGCGGCAAATTGCGAGCTGGAGTGTTGTTTCAGCAAGACAACGCACCCTCTCACAAAGCCGCAGTTGCGATGGCTGCCATTCAAGAAAAGGGTTTTGAATTGCTCGAACACGCCCCCTATTCGTCAGATCTAGTCCCCAGTGACTTCTACCTCTTTTCTCGGCTCAAGGAATACCTCCGAGGACGAAAATTTGAAGACGATAGTGAAGTGATGGCTGCTGTTAAGGCGTTTTGGGAGAGTCAAGATAAAGAGTTTTTTTCTAAGGCAATCCTAGGTTTAGAAAAAAGATGGACTAAGTGTATTGATTTGTTAGGAGACTACGTTTAAAAATAAATTATTTTTCAAATCATAATTACCGTAATTTATTATGATTATCATTACTTTTGGATCACTCCTAGTATATACCCTTTAAATTACACGTTATATATATTGGTTCTTTTGGCCGTCCAAGGAATGCGCAGCATACATCTGACAAATGACTGATTAGACACATCTGATTTAACATTCTTCTCCTCTGCAGGTCCTTAAAAATCAGGGAGTTCCGTCTGTGCGATCTTCAATGTAACTACGACTCGTCTAAATCCTGCCAGTCTACCAAGGACCCTCCGAAACCGGCATTAGCAGACGACACTTGGAGCATCAAAATGGCGCTGGAGTGCAATGTGGACAGGATGCTCAGGGTCAGAGCCAGCTTCGTGCCGCAGAAGATGCAGTTCCCCAACAAGGTTTGTATAATTATACAAACCTTTTACTCAAAAGAACACCACAGGCATGAACCTTGGGGCCTACGAGCTGCGAGTAATTGGTAGCTTAAAGAGTGTCAGTAAAATTGTCGGGGCCCACAAGGGGGCCGTTGCGGAATTGTTCGAAAGAGTTACCGTGGCCTCGGTACACGAAGAGCAAATGGAACACGGATAGGTTTTTGTCAGTAAAAGTCTGACACACCCTCCCGCTTCGCCCATATTGGGAGGCAGTCATAAGTAAAAAGACATGAACCTTCATCCCAACCAATACGAATTGTATGGACTTTAAAAGAGACTTTGACCTCTGAGTTTGTTGCGGTGTTTCTTCTCAGAGTAGTCGGGAAACACCGGCCTTATCTAGCTTAACTTAAAACAAAATAATAAGTGTTATTTATAACCAATTTACAAAATCAATATTTCATTTCATAGGTTTTTAGGGTTCCGTAGCTGAATGGCAAAAACGGAATCCTTATAGATTTGTCATGTCTGTCTGTCCATCCGTATGTCACAGCGATTTCATTCCGAAACTATTAGGACTACACAGTTGAAACTTACTAGGTACATGAATGAATCGCTTTCCGAGTCTTATACAAAATTAAAAAGTTTCACACCTTATCTGTAGCACGCATAATGGAAGTATTCCCGTAACGTTGGTTTTTAATATTATTACTTTTTAAACTTTTTTTGCTCATCTACGGAAATGCAAAATCATTAATTCTGCCGAATTCGACAACATGCTCCTAATTTATAACATGTAACATAATTAAAGCACATCCTGAAATAGCTTTGCTCAGAATCATTTAAGTACTAAATCAATTTTTAGGGTTCCGTAGCCGAATTGCAAAATACCTTATAGTTTCGTCATGTCTGTCCAAATAAAGGGGGGCTCCAGATACATGGAACTAAAACGAATTTTTTTTTTTTCATGAAACCTATTCGTGTGTGGTATCTATAAACAAGTATTAAAAATGACATTAAGGTTTCTAAAACCACTTTAACGTCAAGTTAATCGTTTAAAAGATATACGCATTCAAAGTGGTAAAATGTGTCCCTCCCCTCCTCCCACCAATTTTTCACTCCATTATTTTAGAAGTTAGAGGGTTGGGGGGGGGGGCTCTAACTTCTATACTTATAATAAATCTGTAGAGAGGTCAATTCTGTACTTGAAATATATTTACAAAATAACTATCAGGGGGTGATTAGGGATCGATACTGATGCCAAAAATGCAATCAGTAAAATTTTTGTCTGTCTGTCTGTCTGTATAACCGTTATAGAAACAAAAACTACTCGACGGATTTTAACGAAACTTGGTACTTTTATTTTTCATACTCCTGAGCTGGTTATAGTATACTTTTCATCACGCTACAATCAAAAGGAGCAGAGCAGTGAAGGGAAATGTTGGGAAAACGGGAGAAGTTACTCCATTTTTTAAGCTTCCGTCGCGAGTGCAACCTTCATGGTTAAAGCTACACAGAAATCATTTATGACGGAAATGTTCTCCTTAAAATTATATAAAAAATATCCCACGACAGCATATATCTATATTTTATGGTTGACTCACAATAACACGCGTAACTCCCGATAGCTTAGCAGTTCGAAGCTTTCTGATTATTATTCTGCTCCGAAATTTAAAACCACCACAACTTTGCAATGGAACTCGGCTAAAAGTAACCCAGTTGCAACAAAATATAATCGAGGCTCAAATTTTAACAGGTTGCGGTGCAGGAGAAACCGTCTTTATTCCCAGAATTCCCATAATACCAAATAATTTTCCATTCCAATTTAAAAGAACGCAATTCCCAGTATCGGTGTGTTATGCAATGACAATTAATAAGGCTCAAGGGCAGACTTTTCGTGTTGCTGGAGTAGATCTCGGTGTCAGTTGTTTCTCGCATGGTCAGTTGTACGTCGCTCTTTCCCGGGTTAGCAGTTCTAGAAATCTTTATGTTCACGTGCCGGACGGGTCAACTTTCAACATAGTTTACCCGGAAGCTTTGCGCTGAAGTATTTTCGTTCTATAGGTACTTAAGCCTCATGTGAACGTGATCTAAACAATATTACCAATACATTAACTTAACACACAAGGAGTTACACGCTGACGGAGTCGCGGGCACAGCTATTAACAATAATATTGTGCGGTTCGGTATTGCGATATTTTTCAACAGTATTATAGATTGACATATTATATTTCCCTACTAAATTACGAAAGTTAATCTGTCTGTAAAGCCCGATTTACACTTCAATAAGTACAGTAGCCAGTTAAGAACTCAGACAGTTAAGTAATAAGTAGTAAGTTATAAGTAGCGTCCAAACGTAGGCGAGTATGTAGTCATAAGTTACCCGAGAAGAAGAAAAGAAAAACACGTTTTCGCGGCCGCAACCTACAAATTTATGGACTGTACTAAACTCGCCCGTCTACATGCCAGCCAGTTAAGTTGAAGGGGTGCGGGAGACGCGAGAGAGGGGGCTACTTCGCACTGGACTCGGCGAAAAATAGGATCGCGATCTATTTAACTCAACTTAATCAACAACTTAATATTTAACTCGCTTTTGCCGTTCAAACTACAATAACAACTTAACTCGCCGATGACGCAGGTTAACTCGCTACTGTACTTATTGAAGTGTAAATCGGGCTTTACATCGAAATCACTGAACCGTGAGGAAGGACATAGGCTACTTTTTTTTACGAAAAACGACGGAAACGTGGATGAAGTCGCGGGCAACAGCTATCTATACTAATAATATAAGGCTGAAGAGTTTGTTTGTTTGAACGCGATAATCTCAGGAACTACTGGTTCGAATTGAAAAATTATTTTTTAATTAAATAGTCCATTTATAGAGAAAGGCTATAGGCTATATATCATTACGCTAAGGCCAATAGGAGCGGAGCGCCAATGAAGAATGCTTCAAAATCGGGGTTTAATTTAACGTTAGCCCAAAGTAACTATTCCACGCGGACGAAGTCGCGGGCAAAAGCTAGTTTAAAATAATGGAGTGAAAAATTGAATGAAAAATTTCAAATAAATATATGCTGTAGATCTTAATGTAAACTTTCAACCCAAATTGGTTTGAACGAGATCGGGTCAGCAATTTTTGAGATACAGCATATTTTCTAAAACCGCAAATATAACTTTGTATGAAAAACAAAGTAGTATTTGGCGTAGTTGTAAAAAATGTAAATAAGCTAGTTTTATTCGGAACCCTTCATGGGTGAGTCTGACTCGCACATGGCCAATTTTTTTATAACTTTTGTAGATATTTTTATAAAAATACACAAATACAGTCAACCCGGAATAGACCATAAATCAGAGTAATAACTTTTTTAAATGCAGTTTTATTTCAAGGACGTTAGTCTTTAAATAAACTGTTTATACAAGTAAAACTAAAAATTCAGTGTATGATAATTATGATAAATGATCTTTATTTTGCAAATTGATTATTAAATAACACTTTTACCCGTCATTTTCTTCATAAATTTAAACTAAATGAGGCCGGTGTTTCCTAACTGACTACCCTAAGAAGAAACACCGAAACAAACTCAGGGGTTCGTCTCTTTTGAAGTCCATACTACAATCTATACTGGTTAAATTATATAGAAAACTTGTAGGTTACAGTCGGAGGCGATCTTTTGAGGAAAGATGCTCACAGATTTGAGTGGGCCTGTCCATACAGTGCATTTGTCAGATGACGTATAGCTCAACTATAACTATGTGTTATGTTAATTACGATACATGTTGAACAAAATTATACTCAAGCCAGTGTGACTTAACGAGACTTAACTCTGGGGTAGGGACTTGCAAATCTATACTTCTATACTAATATTGTAGAAAATTTGTTTGTATGTTCGTATGTAGGGGTAATCTCCGGGAGTAATGATTCAATTCTATGTAGAAACATATAAAGTGTTCTCAGATCTATACTAAGTAATCTTCGAAACGACTCATTCTATTTAAAAAAACCTTTTTCAAGTTGAATACTACACTATCAATGAGCGGCATAGGCTAAATTTTCTCTGAAAAAAGCTTTTTACGCGAGCGAAGCGGCGGCAAAAACTAGTCAATAATAAACATAATACAGAGAATGCAAAATGCCCTTGCGCTCAATTATTGTAGTTCCTTGGTTTGTTTCCAAATGCTGACAACCGTAAGAAACTAAAATTGGCCAATTGGAAATCGGACTCGCACATGAAGGGTTCCGCAGTAGCTACGCAATGTACCTACCTTTGCTTTTTATAGTGTTTGTATAAATTACAAAGTTATATTTGTGGTTTTTGAAAATGTGCTACTTATATCTCAAAAACTGCTGAGTATATCTGGAATGAAAGTGTTCATTGAGATCTACAGCATATATTTTTTTAGATTTTCCTATCAACTTACTCCTATTATTTTAAAAGATAGAGGGGGAGACACATTTTACCAGTTTGGAAGTCTCTATCTTTTAAACTATGTTTTTATTTTATTTTATTAGATTTAGAACCTCTATTTCTGGCTTTTATCCTCTAGGCTGAATGAAAACAAAAATGTTAGTTTCAGTTCCATCTATCGGAAGCTGCTTAATTTTTTTATTGTCGTATAAAAATCGTAAAGCGGTTCACAGAATACCTATAAGTTTCAACTGAGTAGTCCTAATAGTTTCGGACATACGGACTGACAGACAGACAGACATGACGAATCTATAAGCGATCGTGTTTTGCCATTCAGCGGAACCCTAAAAAAATACTGTCACGAAGAAAATCCAAAATTAGAAAATTAAATACAATATTTCTAACTTATAATTATTTTTTTTGCAGGACCTGTGCTACCCGATCCACGAACATAAAGTACCTTTCATAGAATACAATATTCGCATTTATAGAGATTGTCACCAGTAATGTCACTGAGGAAACTAATTTGTATGGACAACACGGACATACAGACAAACGATCTATTCATAAATGTTAAGACTGTGAGGACTCGAATGTTAATTTGGTTTATTTTCGACTATAATTGTATTTTCTTTAACACTTTTTGTGTTGTTAATGCTGTAAAGTATTTTAAAATGACAGATTTCAATGAATTTTATAGGGCAATTTTTTGTGTTTCAAAATAATTACTCTTCTTGGTCCGTTAGATAGATTTTCATCATCAAAAAGTAACAAAGATCAAAAGCTTTAAAGTTCAGGAGTGGGGTTGGAGACGTCACTTGGTTGCTAAAAAGTATAACACGGCGTGATTTCTTCAGTTAAATCGTCAAAGGCTAAGGTGTCGGATTTGTGATCGAGAGGTCACGGGTTCGAACCCCACCCATTACACAATTGACGTGAACCCACTCCAGACACAAGCATATTTAGCTTAGTTGGAGAGGTTAACAAGATTGCTAGTAATGTGAATTCTACCCACATTACTAGTTTTCTTTTTATAAGAAAAATATATATAATTACGTGAAAAAATACGTGTCCAAAATTTTTTTTAGTAATTTGACCATCTTCAGGAGACAAGTTGGTACTAGTACCACAAACACTTTGAATTTGACATTGCGAAGCGACTCGCAACAGTTGCACTCTAAAACCCAGTTAAAATTACTAATTTATTTTAAATGTATCTAAACATATATAAATAAGATTAATAAAACACAATTATTCTATGTATTATTAAGTATTTTAGTACTATTAGTAAATAAATAGTGAAAAATTATATTATTATAATAATACACATTCCGTAAGTGCAATTATGTAACTATTGTCCGTCCTAATATAATAAAAAACAAATTTTTATAGACCGTGCTCTGATTCGGATATTTGATTCTTAATAGTCAAAACGTGACTTTAACGATGCTATAGAAACATTATGTTATCTTAATTCATCATCATAATAATATTGAAGTCAGCTTCCAATCCTAACCAGTAATTTACATGAAGTAACTGCCTATCTGAAGTCCATAACCCAGTAACTGATCAACACGATACTTCTTAGTAAGACTGGTGTTCGATTTTCGATTTCGACTGTCAAAGATGACCAAATGACAGCTAAGACCTTGGCAAGCATTGCCTAACCGGCTATTATAATTCAGCTTTTATCTATTTTTATAATTCAGCTTTTATCTATTTTTATAATTCAGCTTTTATCTATTTTATTTTTACTAGATTGGCAATGTGATTTTTGTTCTACTATTCGTTTTATTATTCTAATAATATCGCTTCATTCTGAAACGTTGGTAGATATTTTCATGATTTTATAAAAGACCATCTTGGTGCTTATTTATATATTATGTCACAATTTTAGTAAAATTTTTGGTACTATTTTCTTTAATATGAATTATATCGTCTCAAAATAAATTGTAGAGTTGTAATATCAAAAATGTGGCGAATAAAAAATTATAACATTATATTTATTTTAAATAATAAAATAATAATTTCATTATTTATTTTGTTTTTAGACAATATTTTTTGGTATAAATCACAAGTTTTTACTCGGATTACTGCTCATTAATAAGTTACAATTTTAAATTTACAATAGTAAGGAATTGGATTGTTTTAATTAAATCAATGATTTTTTTACAATTTTAACTAGAAGTGGTGGTAGCTATTATTATTATTTAGTACATAATAGGATCTGTTTTTGTAATAATGAATTTAATTTACTATTAAGTATTTTTGCAGCTTTATTTTTAGTTTTTAATTATTATTTTATGAATAGTTTTAAATTATATTGTTTGAAATTATGTAAGTTAAATACTCAGTTTATGAAATTATTTTAATTTTTGAACCTTGGATGAGCCATATGTCATATCAGAAGTTTGTTATATTGTATAATACTTATTTTAAAATAATTTCTTAGAGAAAATACTAGTAGTTCACAGATTTGGGACTTATCTTAAGCATTTGCTTGTAAAACTTTTACGCTCAATATCCACATTATTAGTGTTTTTGACAAATAATTCCTATTATACGTATGTATAGTATCTTTACATTCCAAGCCAGTACTTAATTAGTGTGTAAGCATATTTTAAATCGATTAAACTTACTTTCATCACAACTATAAAATGGCGACATCTTCCAAAAAAGTCTAAAATAATATTTCAAACTTTATAGCAGTTTTCGAAAATGCGTTCACGATTTTGTTAAATGGCTCTCATTTGATATACAATTATAATTTTCTCGGAATCTCAGTGTCATTATGTGGCTTTAAAAATCAATTTATCTCAGTGTAATGTTGCTATTAAAAATCATAAATATAATATTTTTATTTATAGGTTAATTGTTAGTCATGTCTGTTTTTATTTAAATAAAAAAGAATCATAATGTACCTACTAACAAAATTAGTATAAACTTCAAACCCATAGTAAACTTCTACTGTCTTATGAGGGTCTTAAAACTATTCTTAAGATATATCTTATGATGACATCACAGTACTATTTTTAATACATTATCTACGTACATACATAATTGTGTGTAAAACCTTGTTTTTATCAACAGCTATAATTAGAATATTTTTGGATCACTGAATTCCAATTTAAAATCTCGCAAATAAATGAAAATTGTGAGTAGCCATAAAAATCCTTAAGGTTTATCTAAATAATTCTCAAAACTCGTATCTAAAATATTCCCGACTTTAAAAAATCCCTATAGAATTGTGAGTAGTACAGAAAGTTTTGAAATAGATATACCTTTACAAAATAAGCTTAAAATAATTTAGAATAGTAATTTTTCTTGCCATATAAATAATGATAGCGTCACAAATTATTTAATTCTCTATTTGTTATTTTTCGATCTTGCTTCTAATCAGGCAGCTCTTAAAAGACATGATTTTCTTGAATATTTTTTTAAAAGTTTTATTAATAGCTCCAAAATGAATTTATAAAAAAAAAGTAATTATATTTTTATTGAATACGAACATAGATTATTTTATTTTTTTTAATTAAGGAATTTATTATTTGTAAATTTTGACGTCTATGAGTAGCTAAAACAATGACATTTTATAATAGCAGTTTTTAGATTTTATAATTTAAATAATTTTACTATTGTAACAATAAAAGATGCGTACTATATTTTTTTTCTAAATCGCATGTGTTTTTTTTTATTACTTAGAAAATCTCGTTATAAGTAGATGGATAATTTAAAGTACCTAGTAATTTTAACCATATTAGTTAAGTGACTTATTTTAGACATGTTTAGTTTACTTCGTCCGATGGAATTATTTTTACACGAGTGCGAAAAAATGAGTTTTATTTCAATTTATTTTTATTAAAACGAACTGTTTCTTTTTTAATCTGTTTTTAATTTCCTATGAAATTGTCATTTTTTTTCATCGGTCTGTTTTAGTATTATTTATTCTGTTAATTATAAAAGAATCATTTTCGAATGTTGTAGTTCAATTGTCCTTAACGTAACTAAACTTGTCTAAAACGTCCATATCTCTAGCCCGTACCGTAGTATTTATATTATGTAACGTAATACCTATATTATATTTACCTAACGCCGTGTCCAGCCTATGTTGCTAGACTCCGGCGTAATAAGTATGTAGTTACAAGTTAATTATAAGGATCCACAAAATTTGTATTCTGCAAGATACAAAATTAAATTGTAGATGTTTACATTTGAAGTTTTATTTAAAATACATACGAATATTATACAAAAACAACCGAAACAGCTATCATCATCTACTTAGCCTTTTCCAAACATGTTAGGGTCGATTTCCAGTCTGTGTTAGGCTCAATTTACACCGCCGCGGAATGGAATGGGAGCGACTTTTTGCAACGAAATTGTACATAGCATAATGAACTTTATGTCAATTGTATAACATACAAACTAAATAGGAGCCAAAACAGGTCGCGCGTCTTCCGGGGAATCCTCGCGCAATCTCGGGAATTCCCCTAGCCACTGTCGGCGCCGTCTGTGGAATCAGCGGGAAGTGCCGCGAACGGGGAGTCGGTCACAGCAGTGCGGTGCTAAGCAAGCAAGGCGCAGTCGCGCGAATTTGCTGGAATGCGCGAGAATACTCGAGCATTCCAGCGAATTCGCGCGACTTCTCGCGTCATGAGGCGAAATTGGCGCTACCTTTCCGCGGCGGTGTAAATTGAGCCTTACTGGCTATCTTATGTCCTCGAAACCAGTCACGATAACCCTTGGCATAACTGGTGTCAAGATCTTCTAGCTTCTGACTACCGGTAACGACTGTGTCAAAGATGTACACATGACAGCCGAACCAACAGCTCAACGTGCTGAAGATGGAACCGCGCGCCTGATATTATTTAGCCACAAACTGCTACAAACACACAATATGAGGAAAAATTATATAAAAATGGTTCTCCCACGCTTACGCCAGAGGTAACTAGACAGTTCAACAAATTATCAGACAAAAAATAGTTTTCCGTATCTGATTTCCATACTGCGTCTGTGCAGCAGATTACTTAGACCGAGTAAAAAGTGACTTGAAGCGTCTATAGCTTAATGGCTAAGGTGTCGGACTTACGATCGAGAGGTCGCGGGTTCAAATCCCATTCCACTATTACCGTAAACCCACTCCAAGATTTATTTAGCTTAGCTGAAGCGGTTAACAAGATAGCTAGTTAGTAATGTAAATACTTCCCTTCCCACAATGCTAATTCTCTTTTAAAAAAAATAAATTAAATTAAAAACTATAGAATGATGATTTTAATTTAAATGTCACGTTTTACTAGCCGATAGTATGTTTTTTTTAAATGGTTAAACTATTCTATTTCCTTACCTAATAATTTGCCTTGTGATTAAAAATCGGTGCAACCGTCTTTTGACCAATCAAACAAATTAATGTAATTATTTCTTTATTTTAAATCTAATATTCTTTTATGTTCCATATTCAGTTCTATTTTATAGTCTATTATTATGTACTTTTCTGTCTAATATTATAAAATTTTAATTAATATATAAGTGATGTGCACCCCTATAAGTGACAAATTCACTCTAGACCTTAAGTTTGATTGTTACAGTACCTCATAAAATATATTAGTGAATAAGTCGTTGGAGTGCCTTAAATAAATAAATAAACTACCTAATTAATTTGTAAAGGTAAGTACGTCTAATCTGGGCGTGAAAATGACAATCACGCTAAAACCATCTTATTCGAAAACAAAATCCACCATCTCAAAGACAATTTGATTATCTATACTCTATAGAGACAAGAATAACAAGTCAATTTGGAAATATACTTAAGGTCTCGAAGGTCCGTGAAACAACTAACAACTTTCAATCCTATTACTGCTACCAAACCGATACAGTAGATCTACACACACAGTCCAATGTATTATTATTGTATAAATAATAATAGCCTACAGGCTCAGTAGGTTGGATTCCCAAAATGTTGGGTTTCCAAAACGTTAAATTCCAATTGAGCTGAACACTGCTTCCAGTTAGCCGAATTAATGAGGCAGAATTATCATAATTAAGTATAGAAATTCTGCAACACTAAGTAGGTAATTCCTTAACTTCGTTATTTACATTTCTGATAATCGTTATGTTAAATAAACTTTTATTATACAAAGGTGTTCTGTAAGAGTTTACCTTGTACGATAAGATCGCCAATTGTACACTAAAATTATCCTGTGAAATATTTTGAAGTATAATATAAAATACTTATAATAAAAAATGCGTGGAAGTTCCACTCATTTTTTTGGCTTCACCTGTAATTAATATTTTAACTAAAAGTTGAAAAAAAGTACACACATACACATATTAAAAAACCCGACTGCTCAACTGAAATGCAAGAAACAAGCACAATTTTATTTTAAAAAGTGATAAGCAGGCGGACCCATCCCATTAAAAAAAATTATAATATGTTCGATTGGGTCCCGCCTGCTTGTCACTTTTTAAAATAAAAATGTGTTTGTTTCTTGCATTTCAGTTGAGCAGTCGGGTTTTTTTAGATTTTTTAAATAACTTCTTTTTCCATGTTGGGTTCAGCTTGCAGTCCAACCAGATACAGCTGAGTACTAGTGTTTTACATGGAGCGACTGCCTGTCTGACCTCCACAACCCAGTAGCTGGGCACGATACCCCTTGGCTAAGGTCATTGTCAGATATTCTGACTTCTGACTACCTTTATCGACTGTTAAAGATGTGGGAATGGGAGCCGGGACCAGCGGCTTAGCGTGCTTTCCGAGTCACGGGCGGATCTCGATATGTTAATATTAATATTGGCCTTACATGTACCTCGCGTACATATATTAAGGCTAAAAATAAACTCTTTTGCAAAAAAAACTGGCACTTTAGATTTTTTTCTCTACTTCAATGAAGAAGAACAAGAAATAGGTTTTATTAATTTGACGATGTATTGGCATGTTATTTGAAGCATCCTGGCATGATTCTTTACATTCCAAATTTAAAATTTGAAATTAATAAAAGAAAAATAATGATTATTGTGGATTATTCTAAAATTGCTTTACTAATGGCGCGAATTGCTGAAACGATTTTTAACTGATTACGATATTTTAAAACTTTTTGGATATTTTCTGCAAATTAAACAATTTAATCTTTCTTTTTACATTAAATACCACTTTTTGATATGAGTGATAAAGCGATAAGGGCCGGTAAAATTATAGCCCTACTTGAAGAAGGTTGTTCGCAAACTTACGTGTCTCAGCGGCTAAATGTGAGTCGTTCAACTGTCCAGAGGACTTGGCAACGGTATCAAGAGACCGGTTCGGTCAAAAGAAGACCCGGTTCGGGAAGAAAACGATGCACAGAACCAAGAGATGACCGCTTTTTGGTGAGTCAGGCGTTGCGGAATCGTAAAGCGTCAAGTGTGGACCTGAAGAAGAGCCTTGAAGAAGTAAGAGGAGTAGAAGTAAGCTTGTGGACGGTCAGGAGGAGGCTTTTGGCTGCCAATATCAGGAGTTACCGCCCAGCTTGGGGCCCTAAATTACTCCGTGAGCACCGTGTTGCTCGACTTCAGTTTGCTCGGAACTGTGCTTCATGGACTCTGGAGGACTGGAATAAAGTATTGTTTTCTGATGAAGCTAGAATCTCTTTGTGTGGAGAGGACCGACGCCGGCGAGTGCTGCGAAGACCACGGGAACACTATGCGGAAGTGTGTTTCGAAGAAATCACTCCTTATGGCAGAGGCTCCGTTATGTTTTGGGCAGCAATTAATTCGACGGAGCGTACGGAGTTAGTTTTCATTGAAAATGGAACAATAAATGCACACCGGTACATAATGGAAGTCCTAATTCCATATGCACAACCCACATTGACTGCACTTGGGGAAGATTCCATTTTTATGGACGACAATGCTCGCCCGCACCGTTCTGGCGACGTGGAAGCGTACATGCAAGAAGTTGGGATCCGTCGTTTAGATTGGCCAGCTCGAAATCCTGACCTCAATCCAATTGAGCATGTCTGGGATGTTCTAAAGAGACGGGTAAAATCAGTGCAACCTGCTCCACAAAACATCAGGGAGCTAAAAAGAGTCATTGCAGAAGAGTGGGAAAGTATTCCTCAAAATGTTATTAAAAACATCGTGGAAAGCATGCCCAGAAGGATTCAAGCTGTGATTTTGGCAAGAGGAGGTCACACTCGTTATTAGGTTTTTACATTTGTAACTTTATTTAATTAAAAAAGTAAAAAAAAATCTTGTCTTTATTGCCGACCACTTCTTATTGTTTGGGCGTATACATCGGTTTTAAAGAATCCGTCGTTCTTTTTCTTTTAATTGCCCGAATTCACTTCACGCGCATTAATTTACACGATTATAAGTATACAGACTACGTCAAAGCAATAAATTTCATTTAATTAACTCAAATCGACCTTAGAACGTAAATTTCCTTAGGTGCCCGTTTTTTTTGCAAAAGAGTGTATATATTAATAGATAGTAATAATATACCTACATAATTATTAATCGACCAATCAGGGGATCGGCACTGTTTCTCCTTAACACAGGCCGACTTTTGGCCTAGCTACAATCCCATTATGAAATAAATACTATTACTATATTAAGACTGCCGGCAATGCCAAGCACCTTATCTCTTCTCACTATCCTAAATATATATTATACTAGCTTGTGCCAGCAGCTTCGCCCGCGTGGGAAGTTTTTCCCGTGTAAATCCCGATCCCGTGAGAATTTCGCAAAATCCTTTCTTAGCCGATGCCTATGTCATAACATCTACTTGCATGCCAAATTTCAGCCCGATCCGTCCAGTGGTTTGGGCTGTGCGTTGATACTTGAGTGATTACCTTTGAGTTATATATATATATATAGATTAGTTCTCAAGAATAGTCCCAAGCAATAACAAATTAACGCAAGGTCATAAAATTCGGTCACTATAAGATTACTAAGCAAAAAACGTATGCACAGACGGTAAACAAAAAAGCAATGATGACCGGACTTGCGCAAGCGCTGACTTGATTGCGAGGTAATAGTTATGCAAGATAATTACATGTCTGGTAGTTCCGTATTTATGTCATACCACGCGGTGCATATCTCCATACTTAATCTATATGAAGCAAACGTGAAGCAAAATTGCTATCACAAGAGCAATGACGCTCTCAATGGAGACCGTTTTAAAGACTGCGGTGTCAGGTGTGCCCCAACAGGGAATGTATGGAGGAGATTTCGGGTGGTCATGAGTTGATACCTATTAACGGGGCTAATTGAGGTTAAATCCCACCCATACGCACAAAACGTTTTGGGAATAGTTTCATTGTGCGTACAGCTAAGGAGTGGAATTCTCTGCCGGAGTTGTTTTTCCTGATAGCTATAACCAGGGAAATCAAGAGTGAATAGGTTGCTGTTAGGCAAGCCGCAATCATGCTTCATCTTCTTTCACATCATCGCTTAACATCAGGTGAGATGGTGGTCAAACGCAAGCCAATCAAAAAATTAAAAAATAATTTAAAAAAATCACACATAAAAGCCGTCATCCCATCATATAGGCCCCCAAAAAATATGTTCGGGTGATGAGCTGCTCATGATCAGAGATGGAGTCTACGACAGCAAAGCGACACTGCTGGGGCGATCGTGGAGAATGATAACGTGTCCCCGCACCCCAGCTAGAATTCATGAAGAGAAACACCTATAACTGACCGGGCGGCACCTTTCGGGGGCTGCGTCGAAGATTATGTAAGTGCTGTCACAGCCCCAGGTGCATTAAAACATGGGGTGGTTTTAGTCATTTGGAGTCTGACAGACCCCAAAGCGTCCTCCATCCATGAGGATTTCCACAGGAAAAAAAAGTTTAAGCCCCATCCCTGCTTTTTTACCCTTATGTCAAAGCACCCCGATCTCCTTCTTTGAATCGGTCTTCTTAAAAGTACACGTATTAGGCCGGTGATTCCTAACTTACTAACCTGAGAAGAAACACAAAAAAACCAACTCAGGGGTAAAAATTTCTTTTGATGTCCATCCCAAGGGCGGATCCAGCTTTGGTGCCAGGGGGGGTCAAATAATCGTGGTCAAGTCACAAGAAGTTATAATTTGTATTTCCTGACTCCGCTGCCACTTGGCCATCCACTGGTGATATTCGTTTACAACGACAGAAACTGGAGTATTATCTAGTAACAATGTTTAAAAATTTTAATTAGTGGTCCAGCTAGGTCCTGGACCTAGCCCAGGGGGGGGTCATGTCCCCATGACCCCCCCCCCCTGGATCCGCCCTTGGTCCATCCAATATATGAGATCCTTGTAGGTTAATGTCTCGTAATGTCTCAGGCGATCGTTTCAGGCAAGATGCACACAGATTTCAGTGGAGCTGTCTAGACAGTGCAAGTGCAATTTGTCAGACAACGTGTAAGTAGCTCGACTTAGAATTTTAAGTAGCTCAACGATTTAACGAACAATACGAAAGTAAAGACGTTTGGGTAGGCGCAAAGAGTAGTCAAATTGCCAGACAATCAAGTTTATCCTGAATATAAATACAGTAGTTAAACAATAGTTCACACTTTCAACTGGGTTCAGGACACTGATTGGTTAAATACTCTCTGGTTCAGGAACACTGCGCCCGCACTGAGTGTCAGTTAGTACACACATTAAGACTTTACTTACACTAAAACCTATTTACTTACTTGTATTTTTTTACTTAAGTATTTGTCAAAATAATGTTTCACGAACTACCAAGCTAGGTTCAAAGGTGTTGATTATCTCAATTGTGCATACTCTGCCGGCGTTATTTCAACAAACTGGCGCGTGGTTCTTACGCCAACTATCCGCCATACTTGCAAACCGCTAATTTACCTTGGAAATAATCGAACTCTGTCCAAGGATCCGTAGGTTTTAAATGTTTTTATTTTAGTTGCAGATAAATAATAATGATTTTTTAGGTTTAAGAATAAGTTTATTTCTCATAAAAATTGCATACATAGAGGAACAATATCTAAAACTAAGATTAATATTAGAGGGCACAGATATATGTACATAACTATAAAATAAGAAAACATAATAGCAAAGGATTTATGTATTAAAAACCTAAATCTATATACCATTTCAGTGTCTGTCTCTTATTTCAAAATAACTGTGTTTCAGTAGTGCTTATAAATAAGTAGTTATTTACACGATACTCAAACAAACTTTTGTCCGTTTGTCCAGGCTAACCCTAACCTCTAGACTGGAATGGCTCAACTGATTTGAATGGGACTCACTGGAGGATGGGCATTTTCTGGGCTCGCTCGTTCGATCGTAGACGTCATCATTCGTGATAAAAAACAAAAGAGGTTTTAGGGCAAAATAATTATTTTTACTTTTTAGCTAATTGCAAGACTCTTGCGAGACTCTCGTTTGGGCAACACTAATCACCACGAGATCGGGATTTACGCGGGAAAAACCTCTACGCAGGAATCTGGTTTTCTGCGGGAAAACCCTGCGAAGGTTAAACTATAAATATTTCGGACCATAAGTATATTATACTGGTTAGCTTAATTTATCTGTTCGATGCCTACCTCGAGAGGATTGCCGCTGTTTGCCGAGATACAGGTTTTCTCCTAATTCAACAGATGCTCCTATGTTGTATTGTTTTACTTTTAGCTTACTAGGTATATATGTAATATGATTGTAGTTAATTATCGTTAATTTGTTGTTATCGGTTATATCGACAACCACGCGACAAATCGAGGGTACAGCTTCTTAAATAAATATTACTTGCGTTTGTTTTTCAACACTGCCTCTTCGTTCGAGTAGTAGCAACCGCAACTGTTGAGCACAACGTCTCAGGTTCGATTCCGTTGTTGGGCAAAGAGTGGGTTTTTCTGTAAGGGATTTCTCAATAGGAGCCCAGAGTTCGGAAGCTGGCGGTGTGACGTGCTTGATCCCGTCTG
Source organism: Tholera decimalis (assembly GCA_943138885.2). Lineage (NCBI taxonomy): Eukaryota > Metazoa > Arthropoda > Insecta > Lepidoptera > Noctuidae > Tholera > Tholera decimalis. The sequence goes on from OW964576.2 coordinate 12,532,262, forward strand.
TCATTTTGACATATTTGACAGTCCAGTAGTAAAAGTCAGTAAGTAAGTCTGACACTGGTCTAGCCAAGGAGTATCCTGTTACCCAGCTACTGTGTTGTCAGATAGAATAGCTCTATATAAAAACAGTAATACTCAGCTGTATCCGGTTAGACCGGAAGCTGAACCCAACATAGTTGGGAAAAGGCTAACAATTGGTATTTGTTTTTCAATACTGCGCCCTCCAGTTTCTCTCATCCCTGCATCATCTAATGCTGACTGGTACCACTTGCCTAACGCCGTGTCCTGCGTGAGCGACGAATACGACGCGACGCCATTGGCGTATCTAGAGATATTTCCCAGGGGGGGCCTGGCCCCCAGTAGTAGAAGCGATGATCGCTTATCAAAGTTGCGTCAACTCTTAACGTACGAAATGAAAAAATGTCACATAAATTAATTTAGCATGTTTCGCATAACGGAACCTTGCATGAGTGAGTCCGTCTCGCACTTGACCAGATTTTTTAATTTTTCAGCCATAATTGTTTGTTAGTCAAAATTCTCGGGTGGGCACCAGACCATTCTGGGGTGGGCACGGCCCACCCGGCTCCCCCCCTTCCTACGCCTATGCGCGACGCGACGCTGCAAACGCGACGAACGCGATCAACTCAACGGCATACCCTGCTTGCGGTCTATATGACAGTCTGCGGCGAGACGTGACGTAACGCGTACTTGTTTTAAAGGCGACACCACGAATTACGAATGGTTGATTCAGATGCGTTGATCGCCGCAGTGCGTGAGCAAAGATTGTTGTGGGAGAAAAAACATACATTTTGGATATAAATGATGGAACTCGCCAAATGTATTTCTTTGTAAACATTTTATATTTGTTTACTATCTGTGCTATTTACGATATTTTTTTTTAAAGTCTGTACTTTAAATATGAACTATCGAGCAAAATTGTACTGTACTTCTCCATGATTCGAGAAGTAATGACTTATGACTAAAATCACGTAGGACATTTGTCGCGTGTAGCATCGCGTCGCATTACGTCACGTCGTTTTGCGTCGCGTCGCGTCGTATTCGTCGCTCACGCAAGACACCACGTTCGCCTTACATCGCAAGCATTCGACGACATGGTTAGTGCAGTGGTTGAGTGATTGGTTGTTGAAGTGACTGTCGCGGGTTCGATTTCCGCACTGGTACAAATTTTGAATACCCTACAAATAATTGCTTCCGGTATAGGTGCACAAAAATATAATCATAATACAGGAGAAAGTCCCAGTGCGGTGCAATGTTTTTATAATAAAAAACAAAGTGCTACATAAGTAAATAGACTAAAGTTGCAAGAAAAGTATGATTTCTTTCAACATTTTCACTTCTTGCCAAACTAGAATAAGAATATATATAGAACTTTAATGTTTTCCCATTTACTGGCATAACATTGTTTGATGTGATGTAGGTTAGAAGTAGGTAGGTATTGGTGTTTTTCATGGTAAGTACATAGGTAGATATTGTGTCAGGATGACTAATGCTTGAAGGTATTTAAATGAAAAAATAATGTTTGCTGTAAATAAAATCACATTTATTTATTGTTTATTAAATAACACTTTTAGACGTATTTTTGTGTCACTTATTAAGTTTGTAGTATGTAGAACATTTATTTCAGCAAATATACATAATTATGTACTAAAATACTTAAAATACAAACTAGAATAAAGCATCAAAAAAATTATCCTCAACGCTGTCGGCTGGCAACGTACCCAAGATACTGGCGGCATTGCCTCGTTGTATGGCAATGCTTAGCCGTTGACCAAAGAAATAGCCAGCCCTTGGGTCGCGGGAAGCGCCTACGAGCCTTTTCGATATTTCTTTAAAAAGACTATGAGCACACGGGCCCCATGGTTCGAGAGTTTCGACCCCAAAAGGCTCGAAAATATAGTTATCACCGAGATGACTATATTTACGCCGCTTGAGGTTTTCCGCAGCCGCAGCGGGAGCGCCAGCACAACATGATGAACTGGGAAGATGGGATGGCGCGACAGTATCAACACAAGTTGTGTCCCACACTAAAGGCCTACCCATCTCCCAAGGAAACAATGACATGCCGTCCGGTCTTTTGCCATCGTCACGCGCCAGTCCATTGGGTTCCAATACGGCTGGAACGCCGACGGTGACAAGGGCTCGTCGTAATCAGTCAATGTAAATATGATGATTTTTAAATGCGCCGCATTTTTTGTATATTTTTCATATGGAAAATGTGCTAGTCCTAAGCCTAAAAGAAAGCTATGAAGGGAAATTACACGTATAGTTATAATCCCTTTACTCCACTCCTTGTTATATCCATACTGTAGTTATTTTAGCTATCCAGTTGTATAACTATAGCGATACAACAACTGAATAGTTAGATTAACTGCAGTGGTGATACCGTTATTCAGCAACCGTTATCAATAACGTTATTGCCACTAAATACCGGTTAGATAACGGCTATCAAAACTAACTAATAACGTCCATTGGATGTCTATACAGAAATCTTAATAATTAAGATTTCTGTGGATGTCTACGACTGATGACAATGACGATGATGACTTTCGGTTCGGGTCACTGATAATAGATGGCGGTTTAAAAAAATTTCATATTGACGACATTAGGTTTGGGGACGAAATTTGACGACTGGTACAGTCTTACTGATGCAGCTGAGTACTAGCATTTTAGAATTAAGTATATAGTAGTTTATTAAGTAAGAAGAAGTATACAACGTGTAACGGAAATCCCATATCTATCCAAAAGGGCTGAAGACGACATCTGGTATGCGTATCCAATACCAAATTATTGGTTTCATATATTTCTTGAATACCAATCATAACAAACGTATCATAGCACTACGAGGGTCAATAACTTTCCACGTCACTTGCCAATAACACGATAATTCTTTTCGTTATTCTTACTTTGAAAAATTCGGTCTCTGGTATCAGTGTATTGGAATTTGTAATAAGTTCTACACACGTAGACTTAGGATTACAAAACCCTTGCCATATCGTTTGTTATCATCCAAAGAAGCCATGCACTTGGTATGTATATACCCTTTAAATTACACGTTGAAGTGATGACCCTCATAGTGATGTGACACGTTTGTTATTATTGGTATTTAAGAAACATACGAAATCAACAATTTGGGGTCAATTCTGTGAGTCACTTATTTAGAGCTGAAACTTTGCATAGAGACTCCATACTAGATTTTATCTTCAGTCCTTTTGGATAGATATGGGTTTTCCGTTACACGTTGTATTTATGTTCTGGACTATATGTACTTTTCTGTAAACATGTTATTTGAATAAATTTTACATGTAGCGACTGCCTCTGACCTTCACAGCCCAGTAGGTGGTTAAGATAATACCCCCTGGCCAGACCAGTGTCCGATTTTCTGGCTTCTGACCCGTAACGAATTTCAAAGACATACAAATAATAGCCGGGACCAACAGCTAAATGTGCTTCCTAAGGTACTGTTACAAAGCCGCCCCCGTTCGTCTTTAAAAAAACACAATTATTCTACTGGAACCACTTTAATTCACCACAGCACAAAAAAACAGATACACAAGTTCTTGGGAACTTATATTTTGGCAATATCCCTCTTAATTCCTCCCTTAATTTGGACAACTAGTTTACGCGACAGCGTGTAGAATCTAACTAACTCAATTATCCATATTATTTCTGTCCATTGATTAAAAATGCAACATAAGTAATTTAGTAAGGAAAATTGGCCAAGTGCGAGTCAGACTCGCCCATGAAGGGTTCCGTAGTAACTATAATAATATAATATAATATGTATATTTATTTGACGAATAAAAAAAAACCTTAAAAATTTCTTAAAACTAGCTTATTTACATTTTTACAACTACGCTAAATAACTTTGTTTTTCATAGTGTTTGTATGAATTTACAAAGTTATTTTTGCGGTTTTATAAAATATGCTGTATCTCAAAAACTGCTGACCCGATTTTGTTCAAACCAATTTTGGTTGAAAGTTTACATTAATTTCTACAGACATACATTTTTTTTAATTTTTCACTCCATTATTATAGAAGTTAGAGGGGGGGACACACATTTTACCACTTTGGAAGCTTATATCTTTTAAACGATTGACTTTATGAAAAAGTGGTTTTAGAAACCCTTATATCATTTTTAAAGACATGTCTATAGATACCACACAGGCATAGGTTTCATGAAAAAAAATATTTTCAGTTCTAGTTCCATGTCCCTTTATTTTAAATATTTTTTATTTTTTTTTTTTTCTTAAAATCGGAAAGCGGTTCACATAATACACCTACTTACTAAGTTTCACATGTATAGTCTTAATAGTTTCGGAATAAAATGGCTGTGACATACGGACGGACGGACAGACAGACAGACAGACGGACAGACATATCGAAACTATAAGGGTTCCATTTTTTGCCATTCGGCTACGGAACCCTAAAAAGTACACTGTAAATAAGTAAAAGCTGACTTAGGCTCTATTGCCTTGTAATAAGGGTTATAATAGTAGGGTAAATACGCCAAATGTCGGCCCCCTAACGGATTTTCTGAATGGGGATCGCTCTGGCGCCGTCAGTTTGCAACGAAGGATAGCTTCTGATGCGGTTTTGGATAGTTTCATATATCTATTTTATGTTTATAAGGTTGACATTTCTATTAAAAGAAAAAGTATTAAGGTTTAAATGAGTCGAGAACGAAAAAACACTAAAGTCGGCCATTCACGGCCCATGGTCGGTCGCATTTTTCCCAAATGTCGGCCGGGTATAGGCCGTTTTAAATTAAGACTGACAAATATTATTAATATGATTTATTTTGGCAGGAGTCTAATATCACACTAAGTATACATTTGTAATTGTATTTGTTTATTACTAAAATATATTTTTCCCCTCAACAATGTTAAGTACTAAAATTATAACAAAGTAAAACATCACAATAAAATAAAATACTTGTAACGTTGTTCGTGGGACGCCAAATAGTTTAATGCACGAATGGACATCCCATTACCTATTGCCCCATGAGCTTCTTTTATTTTATTGCGATCGTAACCGCATAATTCTCTTTGCTTTCGCGAAGGCCTTGCATCTACCTGCTCTGTCATTGTAGTACCGTCGTGATCCGTTACTTCGCCTGTGCCACCTATCTTCGCCTAATTTCAAATAATTTGTAGTTGCCATTTCAATTTTAGGCTTGGCTTCGCTTAAAGTTACTAAATAATAAGTATTTTTTCATCTATGGCAAGATTTTGAGGAAAAATTGTGGCTAAATTCACGTTGTTGGTGACCAGTGCACTTTTTTCATAAGAGAAATGACACTTTTTTTTTTTTGTCTGCGATTTAACTTCAGTTTTAAGCAGGGATACAGAACAGGTAAGATTAAAATTATTATTAAATTATAATCTACAGCTAATTTTCTTTCAAATGACACTAGAATTTTGTATCTAATTTACGTTTAAAAGTGGTAATTCAATTAAATATTATTGAGGGGATAGCGGCGGCTATCTTGTTGCCAAAATTCGCCTGCCCCTAGGATTGTCAATTTCAACATTGTTAATAATAATTTATTGTATCTTTTTTTGCTTCGTATCTAGACACGCGGGAGCGTGTCAAGCCAAGAACTGGCGCGCAGCTCACCGTGTGTATATAATATATAATATTACACGAACCATTTGGAGCCACTTTTGAGCTCCTCATAACTCAAAAACTGTTTCACCTAAACTTGTCAAATTTGGCTCATATATTGAGACTGGCAAGATACATATGTGTTCCAAATTTTATAAACATATCTCATACGGTTATTTAGATATTAACGTCCAAAAATCGTCATTTTTATGACTGACCTATAGATCAAAACTATAACCCAGTTCCAGATGACCTAGAAAGTTCAAATTTGGCATGAAAATAGGTAATTAGGTGAACACAAAGGAAAAATCAGAAACTGGTAATTTTTTATCATTTTATTATAATTTTCACTTAACTTATTATTAGTGCCTGTACTTATAAATAAGAATATAGTAAATTTTCGTATTTATTAAGCGTAACTAACCGTATTCTACAACCACTAGCGCCACCTATTATCTTAGAGGGTCACTACACCATGGAGGCAAAACGCGTAAAAGAATTCCGGATACTGAATGAGCAATTCATTCGAACATTTCAAAGGTACAAGAAAATATAGAAAATAACACAAAAAGGACAATTATACCCCGTAAACGTAGGAAAATACAGTAGTTTAACAAAAAACCATTTAGTATTAATTTTGTTATAAGTAAGCTACTACTAATTTATGTACAAAAAGTAATGATATCCCATGAAAAACATAAATGTGAAATGAGAGCCAAGTTCAATATTATCATAAATGCCTTGGTTGTTGAACTTGGCTCTCATTTCACATTTATCTTTTTCATGGGATTTTATTATTACGAGCTTTTATTTAGTTTTACCTGTCCTTTGTAATCCTGTCTGTAATCAAATCTTATGTATATCAGATGACAATGTAATATTATCATAACATGAAGCTGATCTGATGATGGAACCGGAACGTGGCCATAGCAACTCTGTAGTAAAACAACACAACCCCATCGCGTTTGGGCTTGTTTGATTTGCTTTGATGAGTACTCTAGTCCAAGATGTTGTTTAGGGTCTGATGATGGAGCCGGAAGATACCCATGGGAACTCTGTTATAAAATGACGTATTTTGAAACTGATTTAATGTCTAAATATTAATGTAAGTTAAATGCTTTTGCTGTTCATTTTTTTGATAAAAGTTTTTTTCTCTTATTAAGCTAGAAACTGAAGCCTATGATTGGCCTAGTCTGATTTAATAGGTATCTTAGATTTAGTATTGATGTACTTATGTGAACTTAAAAATGATGAGCCAAAAATTGTTATCTAGTTCCTATGTTTGCCATAAATGTTTAATACAATTTTTTCGTTAAAAGGTAATTATTACCTGATACTATTTGTATTTATGTATGACTGGCATATTTAAATCTGTATTGATCTCTAAAAAAAAATTAATGAGGTACCTAAATAGATTTAAGAATACGATTAATTTAAGCAAATATTTTCGCCGAGTGTTTATGATAAATATTTTTTGGCACTTTAATAAATAATTAACAAACAAAATTTTTCTTTTTTGCAGAAACCCTTACCTATACCTTCCTTTATTTTTCAGTAAGTTAAACTAACAATAATTTTGGCAGCCCTATCAACAATACATCAAATGTATGGAGTTAACTTCAAACTGTTGCCTAACTTCGCCTACAGAAGTAAAAAAATACTCTATTTTGCTTTATTTAAAGTTTATAGTTATCTGTCACATCCCAAAAGGCTTACACTAGATGTAGTAAGTAGTATTTCAAATATAATTTAATATTTGACGCTATGACATGATGCAGGCGAAGTTAGGGAAAAGTACCAATACTTCGCCTATCACATTTGAGACCAATTTTTAGGCAAATAAGCAATGAATATGGAAGAGTAATTATATAATACCGATTGATGGAGATATATAAAATCATTTTTTAGACATCATGATTTGGAATACTTTTAAATCTGGAAGAGATATCACAAAAAGTGTCAAAACCCAGGCGAAGTAACGGGTCATGACGGTACCTTAAATTAAAAGCATTAAGTGAAAACGAACGAGCTATTTGCCACATGCAGGTTAATGAATCAATGAAAGTAAGTAAACTTCAAAGATATTATTTAAGCTAATAAACAAGGGTTTCATAGATAGCAAGTTCCAAAGAGCAGTTTATATCCCAAATTTCCAAACCATAACTAGCTACCATAAATATGTTTTCAATATTGTCACACACCTACATTAAAACTAAACTTCTTAATAATATTAATAAAATATACTTGTCATAATACATATTTAATTTTAAGAAAATAAGTTTGATAAATAAATTAAAAATGACTACCTACCACCCAATCAATGAAAAAATACAAAAGTAATCAGCCTGTATACTGGCGTCCGAATCTGAGTCTGGTCGACATTACGATCTTTAATATTTCTAATGTCGGCCCCTATTTCGTGTACCTTATTTCTCGAGATTCAACTAATATCACCCCGGCCGGTATTTGGCAATTAAACGTAAAATAGATTTATTTGCCTGTAAGCTTTGCAAATTCTCTTGTTAAACCAATGGAATTGGAAGAATTGGAATTTATAAAACAGACTGCATTTACTTTAAGTCGGCCACGGCCGAGAATCGGGTTTTAAGTCAAAACGGGCGCTCTATTGACGGCCTCCTATTTTTCCCTTAAAACAATACGCAAAACGTTGAAAAAACTATCTCAAAATATAGTAAAAATAACGTTACAGTGATAATAAAGCTCAAAACAAAAATAAAGAAATGTTTATCAATTCCCGAAGTATGGGTATTCACATCAGGTAAACTACTTTTAAGGCAAACTTGACGCTTCAACGGCGCAGTCGCGACTTACGTTCAGTGTGCGAAGAGCGAGTGACGTAATCGAATAGTAACGGTTTATAAGAGTATGAACTAAGGTTGTAATTCAGGTAGCAAAATTGTCACTTAATTACCTTTTGCATGAACGCAAGCTGAAAACGTACAGACGGCCGAAGATTGGGGGGGGCCGACGTTTAGCGTATTTACCCTACGAAGGAATGTCGATAAGTTAAGATAGTCACCCATCTACAGACCGACCTCGGCAACCATTGCTTAACCTCGAACATTGACCCGTGCGGCTGTTATTATTTAGCCACGACCTCCTATTTACTAAAGCCTGCAATACATGTTGGCCGAGCGTAGGCCAACGCGAGCGTTGGCAAATAGGCACAAGGCAAGAAATAATGTCCACACGTTCGACAAGTTCGTCGAACGCCAATGCAGACGATCAATGTAGAAGAGGGTCTGTAGAGCTGCCCACACGTTGGCCGAGCGCAGGCGAGCGCCTTTGATTTATGACTAAAAACCGACACCGATCCGAAGTGAGGCAAGTGATCACGAGCAACGGCGAGCGAAGACAAGTTGCACAAAATAAGCTCTATACACGTTGGTGCTAGCCTACAATCGGCCAACTAGGCAAGTGACACCGAGCGATAGCAAGACAAGGCAAATAAACCGTCTACATGTTGGTATTGGCCTTCACCCGACAACGCTCGGCCAACATGTATTGCAGGCATAAAGAAAATAACATCGTCTATCTCATTTAAAATCTCCAGCAGTTTTACTTTCGAACACAAGAATCGCCAAAACACAACCAACTGAGATGCCCAACCAGTGACTCTTGCGCATCGATAGCGTGCGCATGTCTGTTCTTCAAATTAAATATTTGTAGTGAAATCACTGGACTATACACTGAGAACTAACCGGTAAGTTTTAACTTTTATTTTCTTTATCTTAAGAGTGATTTTGCCGCAGCATTTTCTTTTCTGAGTAAAGATTATTTTATACTTTCAAGTAAGCAAGTAATCTCGTTTAACTAAAGCTTTACATACAAGCAAAACGGTACACATACTGTTATGTTATAGAAATTGTAAACTGATTTGTTTATGGTTTTAGCACGCTAAGGAATTTATGTAGTGTAGAGTTATTTATCGATAGATATTTTCACTATCGTAATGAAACTATCGATGTTTTACAGCATCTTAGTAACAGTAACGGTATATTTTTATTATGGTTATAGTAATTTATCGACAGATTTATTTTATAGTAACTTTTTGTGTACTTAAATGGTTGGTGGAAGAAATATTAGGTAGTCTCGTATTATATCTGATAAAATGTATTTGCTTAAATTTGCTTTATTTACATGCATTTATGTGTTATTGTATTTGAACACCTGGTTCACATAAATGCATGTTATATAGGATATTATTAAAAATAAGCATGTTTGCCACATGCTATGTTGTGCAATTGTTGTGAATAACAAATGGGATGGAAATATTTAAAATAATATAATTGTATTATTCATAATGAATGTCCATCCAAAATTATTAATTTGAAGTGAATTTTGTAAATAATATTAATTTGTCAACATTATTCATATCAATAAATCATTTTTAATACATATAAAAAAATCCTAGCTACATTACTTGAACCTTTTTAAATCAATAAGGCTGGCTATATATTCAGTTTTTAACTGTTTAAAAAACAGAGTAGGTATTGTACCCATGGATTCTTATACATACATAATATGTATCTATACCTAACAGAAATCAGAATCTAGAACTATATTTAGGTACTTACATCTGCAAGAGAGATTTTCCTTATACTTACAAGGTTTCTCCAACACCCCAATTAGAATATTAAATTATAAGTCTAAAACAACATAAGTAACTAATTAATTGAAACCAAACCTAGACATTTTTTATAAACTCCTTACTAAACGCAAAACGTATGTATGTGCGTCATACAATATTCTTACGCAGCCGCATACACTCATGCAATGTTAGCGGCCGACACGCACACGAGCGCATTTCCTTGAATTAAGGATTGTATTAATTTATCATGATACTGTGTTTCCATTTTAAGTTACTTTAATGAAAGATTTTTCCATCAAAATTTAATACCTATTTTTTACGACGGAAATCGATTCAGAAGCCGATTCTGAACTAACTACTTTCAGGAATTGCGTTTATTCTTTTACACGTTGTGCTTATAATAATAAAAAGCCTTCATTTTACTCAGATCATATAATAACTGCGTACAATATTAAATATGCAACTATTATTTCATTATTATACCTACTCGCTAATTAAACGCAGTGAAACTGTTGCACGGAAATTACTGTAATATCAACCATTTGTAGCGAAAATAATATAAAATTTGCATAAATGCCCTAAAATGTGCATTTACAAGTTGCTCTATTCATAGAAACTTTTTAATGTTATGCTTATTCAGAGACTGGATCTTTATTTTTTTTAATTTGAATTTAGAAACCACAAAACAATGGGTATTTATTTAGACTATCAGGGGAGACCTCTTTACAGTTTCCCCAGGTATGTGCCGTAACAGGCGTTGCACAGAGGGAGCTCCGGAGTGGTCTTTAGTGGTAACGGGGCCCTTTATATGTGCTGATGGTGATCACCGGGCTGGTTTAGTGAGGTGAGAATCCCACACTCCCTGGTCTTCTCCCTGAAAGTCCTGGCGCCTTTTGAAACTTTCGCTCCGAAAACAAAAAAAGGTATTTAGCCTAAGTAAATGGTTAGATTAAAAAAACTTTTTAACAAAAAATAAAACCAACTTCCATATCAAAACGCTACAAAGGCAAAAATTAGGTACTTTAATTTCGGTTGTCGATGTTATTGGTTTTGTATTTTCTTTTTTTTGACACCGCCTTTCGTAATTAAAGTTATTTTTGCCTTTGTAGTGTTTTGATATGGAAGTCGGTTTTATTTTTTGTTAAAAAGTTTTTTTTTTCACGCTTTTTAGTGGGTCGGTTTGTAATAGTTTATCTAGTTACAAAAGCCAAAATGTCAACTACTTATCACCTTTTACAAAATATTGCTATTCCCGATGCAGAGCCGTTAATTTTTGAGGAGTTCTCCTGGTACTTCACCATCAGCTTTACATCACCATTTGCATTGTGACGAGCATAAAGCGCTTAGCATCCATATTCAAGTAATCGAATCGCAATCCACGAAATACTTATTATTGAGTAGTTTCGGTGGCCATCTGTGGTCTTCATCATCAGTTCCACTTCCCCAAATGGTGCTTTTCAAGAACAACTACACGAGGTACTACAAGAAATACTCAAAACGCTATAGGTGTGCCTAAAATATTTGAAGAGTTCCCTCGATTACGCCAGGTTCCCATCATCAGATTCTTATTTCATAATAATAGGACCAACTAGAAAGTATGTATACCCTTTTAAACGAAGAAAGAATTTTCCAAATCGGTCCAGCCGTCTTCGAGTTATGAGGTAAATACATTCAAGACGAACTGAGAACCTCCTCCTTTTTTTGAAGTCGGTTAACATGAAGTTTGTAAGTGACATTGAGGAGCCAGTGCAAAACAAAGAAAAAATTGTACCTACTGTATATTTCCAAGTTATTAAAAATATTTAATAAAGGGTGTCTCAGAATGTTTTTCGTTTTTAGATGTTAAATAAAAAACAACAGTAGGTATCAATTAAAACTCGTTTTATTTATTGTTAAATTAAAGAGCAGTTCGTGAAGTTTATTTATGAAAAACAACCGTTTGCAAATGCGGACCACACACTTGTTCACACTCATTTAACCTGGAGCTAAAATTTTCAGTCACTCGCTGGAGCATCGCTCTTGGAATAGAGTTGATTTCTTCAGTGATTCTTTGCTTCAAAACATTCAGGTTGGGTGGCAATGGATTGTAAACTTTACTTTTTAGGTAACCCTATAGGAAAAAATCAGCAGGCGTTATATCAGGGCTCCTCGGTGGCCAGTTTATGTCTCCTCGGCGACTCATCGCTCTTCCAGGGAATAAATCGTGAAGAGCAGCTAATGAGTCATTTGTAACATGAGAAGTGGCTTCTTGCTGGAAAAAGGTGTTGCGGTTGTAGCCATACTGGTTTTGCATTTCTGTAGCTAAAAAAGTCTGATCATATGGCAATATCGATCAGAATTCTGGACCTGAGAAGCATATGGACGGATCTATAAAAAGTGAGGTTTTCAGTAGAGCAAGAATAAAATTCTAAAACATTTTTGCCAATATTTAATATTTACCAGCAAACTGGAACAATTCTATGAATTATATTTATGGGTAACAATTGTACCTTTTATTTTGTAACATTTCGAAAAATCTTAATGTTAAAATACTATGGTAAAAAGCATTTATTTTAATTTTTTGCTCTAATCCGACTTTATGCCTGAAATAAATCGTTCACTAATAATACTTTTAGCATTTATAATATCATACGTCTGTATGCTAGCAATTTTTAAGATTGACTATAATTTTAAATTGAAACGCGACATTATATGGCTTAAACCTCGAAACAATGGTCAGCGTCTGACGTCCGTTTAATCCTAGCCACTTACAAATAAATAATTTCAGGACATTTAAGAGAAAGTTGCGGGATTATTTTCTTAACAAATAGTGGAAGCAGAGTTTTCATAACCCCCTTTCTATGACTTTTTATTAATATTTATATAACATATTTTTGGTATGTGTTATGATTTTTATTAATATTTATATAATATATTGTTGGTATGAGTTTATTCTAGTTATATATGTAAATATACACTTGTAATAAAACTTTTACTTTGAATATATTATCTACTTAGTTTATTTTTATGCATCTGCCATGTTATTTTCTTTTCATTTCATTTCATTTCATTTATTTTCGAGTAACAAAACTCAATTGGTTAGTAACAAAATTCCCTAATCCTATGTTAGCACTTAACTTAAATTACAAGGTTGGTTCGCGAATCGAAGCTACAAGCTCAACAGCGACGTGGAGAGCTTGCAGCAGCGATTCACGAACACACAGTCGAGCCTGCTCGCCACACAACGAAGGATTATGTTCGGGCTGGCCCGCACCCGGTGCACTAGGGAAGCGCATTGTTTTCGCATCGTCGCATAGAAACAGCAAACATCCCTGATGCGCTGCAGAAGCGGGGCAACCCCATCAACACCCGGAACGCATTATTATACTGAACGCGAAGGGCACTGTACGATTTACGAGTCTTTGAGGTCAGCGGTCAAGAGATGTCCCAGGTATTTAAACTTTAACACTCTTCTGAGAGCTACTCCATACAACCTGACTGGTGGTACAGTTTCAGGGCTCCGACCACCGGCCTCAAACACCATGACCTCACTTTTTTCTATGTTGTATACCAATCCATGACGCTTAGCATAAGTTTCACAGATGGCAACCAACTTCCGGAGACCGCAGACCGAGGCGCTCAGCAGCACCATGTCATCAGCGTAACTTATATTATTAAAACACACCCCGTCAATACAGCAGCCCACTCGCTCTCTGCTGAGCACCTCGATTAGCTCATTGACGTATAGATTGGAGAGCAAAGGTGAGGCCAACCCACCCGGCCGCACCCCACACTCCAACCTATACGGCTCCGACAATTCTCCAGCCCATCGAACTATATTGGTCTTCATACCAGTACTTAAGAGTGCTAATAAACCCTGAAGGGACTCCAGCTTTCCTAAACTTATTCCAAAAAATACTGTAAGAGACCAGGTCAAACGCCTTGGATAGGTCAAGGAAGCAAACATAAGTAGGTGTCTTCCTGTCAGTATAGTACTTGACAGCCCACTTCAGGCCCAAAAAAGCACTCTCCGTAGACAAGCCCGCACGAAAACCGAACTGATTATCATGCAGCTGGATATGATTGGATAGTTGTCTGTTAAGCAGACTGTCAAGCACTTTCGCTATTACTGTAGCTAGGGAAATTGGCCTATAGTTTGTAATGTCAGCGTGGTCAATAGTTTTACTTTTAACTATAGGAACTACAATAGTTTTAGTTAGCTGACTAGGTAAATACGCATGAATAATACAGAAATTTAGGAACATTGCCAACACTCTTGGTAAATGGGTACCAGCAAACCTAAGATGCTCAACACTCAGGCCATCATGACCCGGAGACTTACCGCTCGTCATGGCGTTTATAGCACATTTGACCTCCTTGGCAGTGAATCTAGTTCCTAGATCATGACAGTAATCAGTAGTATTCACTACCCATGGTTGACTGGTAGAGAATACCTATGGCATTAAGTCCTTGTTTTAAGACAAACAAATTCGCCTTCCCGCCCGCTCCCGAACGGTCCGCACGAACGACAGAGAAATCAATCATTTTCAGTACCGACCAAGCTTCGACTTGATAATTAAGTAAAAGTTGGTAACATAATGGTTTATACTAACATACAGTAAAAGAAATTAACGTAATGAGTATTATATTATAGCTAGAATGTTTTACGATTGCATTCGACTTTATGTATTACTAGTACTCACGCGGGGCTTCGCTCCCGTGGATTCTATCACGGTAAAAACATAACTCTCCTTTTTTGCAGTCGCGTAAAAAGCCTATATACCTTCCTCAAGCTTCAAGCTACTTCCATACCAAATTGCATCCAAACCCACCCAGTACTTTCGAAGATTAGCGCGTTCAAGCAAACAAACTTTTCCGCTTTATAATATTAGTATAGATAAGTTAAAAACATAATTTAGCATAATGGTGTATGTTATGATCCCGTACATTTAATCAGTTGCAAAATTTAGAGGCATAATTAAGTACGTATCTGTACATACATCTAATGAGAAAATGGATGAATGTTAAAAACGATTTGAATGCATATAGAATTATATTGATTTGCGACCCTGTAAGATATTAATTATTTATGGAAAAAAGGTGCATACCTATTAAAATATAGCTTTATGCCACACGAATATTTCGGTAAATTGGTAGATCCGTCGGGTAGATCAGACATTATGCATATAATGAATTAGTTTGAGAGAGATAGTGGTCACACGCGAACCTATTTTCAATAAAATAAAAAAAAGTTTGCCAGAAAGAGAAAAAAAGACGTAGACATTGTGCTGGTAAAAAGTGATTTTGGGTGGTTCTTTAGATACGACCATATACATCTTAGGTCTAGAATTAACGTACTGAGTTCGATCTCGGTCATCCTCAAAAAATAAGGACCGATAATTCCTTGACGTGATATGGCAGCCCAAACAACAACTTTTGGCGAGTGCAAGGGCTTCTGTTGCAGTTCTAGCGGATTCTCAGAAGCCCAGTATCTGCAATTTTGTTTATTCACGTGACCGTTGATGTGAAAATTCGATTCGTCGGAGAATCAGATATTATTGAAACTGCTAAAATGGTTTTTCATTTTCCTGCAGAATTTGACTCGTTTATCAGGACCATCAGGCTTCATTTCTTGAACAATTACAATTTTATAGGAGTGAAAATGTAAGTATTTCGAAAGAATGCGATGAACCGTAGATTTTTTTCAAATTAAGAGAAGCTGCGCGCAATCTCAACGACTGTCGTGGGTCGTTCATAACAGACTGGCGAACGCGGTCGACGTTCATGCTCGTTATTGATGTCCTTTTGCGCCCAGACGATTTGTTCAGCATTGTATCCCCAGTCTCTTCAAACTTGCACACCCAATGCTTAATTAAATTGGCACTTGGCACATGTTTAAGCTTGTTAAATTAAAATGTGTCCCGTAGAGACGACGAACAATAGTGTAGGAACTAGGAATCGTTTTTATAAAACGCTCGCACGCAAAAGGCGCGCTGCGGTCCCGTGAAACGATTCATGGCTACCAAAGATATAATACGTCATTGATGGCTACTAACTAAACTTAACAAGCTGCCCAAGCATTCGAGACCACTCCCCTCCCCTGCTACCTGCGTTTGGCGCGTCTTGGTCAATCCAAAAACGAAAAACATTCTGAGACAAGAAATAGTTAATGTATTACCCATGAAAAACATAAATGTGAAATGAGAGCCAAGTTCAATATTATCATAAATGCCTTGGTTGTTGACTTCAACGACAAAAGAAGTGAAATCTTAATGGGTGCCAAGTTCAATGGTCAGTCCTGAAATTTATTTATAACAACATAAAATATCATTTATTCTTATAACTTAGGAGAATATATCGTAGCCTAAGGTTTGACCTGGCTAGTTCTTATATACGAATTATTATGTTCGATGGTTAGTTTCTACCAGCAAGCCAAATTTTCGGAATAATAAAATAAGAACCGACAAGTAACAGGTTTAGAACTTGCAAAGGCTATAATATATTTCGTATATGAAAACTAGCCAAGTCAGACCTTAGGCTACAATATATTCTCCTAAGTTATAAGAATAAATGATATTTTATGTTGTTATAAATAAATTTCAGGACTGACCATTGAACTTGGCACCCATTAAGATTTCACTTCTTTTGTCGTTGAAGTCAACAACCAAGGCATTTATGATAATATTGAACTTGGCTCTCATTTCACATTTATGTTTTTCATGGGATATCATTACTTTTTGTACATAAATTAGTAGTAGGTACTTACTTATAACAAAATTAATACTAAATGGTTTTTTGTTAAACTACTGTATTTTCCTACGTTTACGGGGTAAAATTGTCCTTTTTGTGTTATTTTCTATATTTTCTTGTACCTTTGAAATGTTCGAATGAATTGCCCATTCAGTATGCGGAATTATTTTTACGCGTTTTGCCTCCATGGTGTAGTGACCCTCTAAGATAATAGGTGGCGCTAGTGCTTGTAGAATACGGTTAGTTACGCGTAATAAATACGAAAATATACTATATTCTTATTTATAACTACAGAAACGGAAATACTTGGATAAAAAAAATTAAGGGTGGTATTTAACTCGTTATAAATTCACGTAAAGATCTTAAAATCCACATATAGAGATTTACAGGCACTAATAATAAGTTAAGTGAAAATTATAATAAAATGATAAAATATTTCCAGTTTCTGATTTTTTCCTTTGTATTCACCTAATTACCTATCTTCATGCCAAATTTGAACTTTCTAGGTCATCTGGAACTGGGTTATAGTTTTGATCTATAGGTCAGTCATAAAAATGACGATTTTTTGACGTTAATATCTAAATAACCGTTTGAGATATGTTTATAAAATTTGGAACACATATGTATCTCGCCAGTCTCAATATATGAGCCAAATTTGACAAGTTTAGGTGAAATAGTTTTTGAGTTATGAGGGGCTCAAAAGTGGCTCCAAATGGTTCGTGTAATATTACACACGGTGAGCTGCGCGCCAGTTCTTGGCTTGACACGCTCCCGCGTGTCTAGATATATTATATATGTCTTCATATGTTTTTAATTAAACATCATGTCCAAATGGTAATGCGTACTTTTAACATATACAATGATATTTATTTTGCAAATCGTGTATTAAACAACACCTGTACCTACGTGTCTTTTTCTACGTTTGAAGTTTATCTAAACTAAATGAGGCCGGTATTTCCTAATAGACATCCCTAAGAAGAATCACTGAAACAAACTCAGCAATTCGTTTACGTCCATACAATCCATATTATTATGTAATTTACAATATCTTCAAAGATTTTATTAAGTATGTCGAGCCTACATGCTAACATAATTATGGAACCTGCTGTATTCTTGTTTTTCTTTCAAGCTTATTTTATTTTCAATATAAAGCTTCTTGCCGAAATGACCTTTATAATTATTTTATAACATAACCCTTTTTTGCGAATCGTTCTTTGAACACAACAAGGAACTGGTTTTTTGTTTTGCGATTATATCCTAATGCTTTAGCAAGTTAAAACAACAATTTTCCGACAAAAAATAAAATTGAGCATTATACCTTAAGGGCCTATACTACCTCAAATGGCTTAGCATGATCCTCCATTATGTCGAAAATACTGCAGTAATAATTTTGAAATAAATATATGGTAAAGTTGAGGATTAATGTTAGGTACTATGTTTGACGAAAACACGATTCCGTAAAATTTTCTTGATAGAAAAAAAAACCAAAGTTACCTCCAAACCGAACAATAAACCGCTGATATTCAAAAACAACTTCAAATTAGATAATGAAACATTGCATATTAATTGAACTAACTATGAAGCAGGTCTTATGTTATTTACTTTTTTTAAATTACCATTATTTTCACTGTAAAAAGAAACAAATTAAATTATCGGTGTCTTGGAGTCTTTTCCCTGCCATCCTGTCTCGCTTGCTCGCGTGACCGCGGCCAGTAGTGTGCGAGTGAGATAAAGAGTGAGAAGCGCTGAGGTAGTATAGGCCCTTAAGGTCAAGTCACACCGAGACGCATCAATGTGCATCTCTTATTATCATAATATGCTTTTTAGGGTTCCGTAGCCGAATGCCAAAAAACGGAACCCTTATAGTTTCGACATGTCTGTCCGTCTGTCTGTCTGTCCGTCTGTCCGTATGTCACAGCCATTTTATTCCGAAACTATTAGGACTATACATGTAAAACTTGGTAGGTAGATGTATTCTGTGAACCGCTTTCCGATTTTAAGAGAAAATTTAAAAAATATTTAAAATAAAGGGGGCTCCCCATACATGGAACTGAAACTGAAAATATTTTTTTTCATGAAACCTATACGTGTGTTGTGTGGTATCTATAGACAGGTCTTTAAAAATGACATTATGGTTTCTAAAATGACTTTTTCATAAAGTTAATCGTTTAAAAGATATACGCTTCCAAAGTGGTAAAATGTGTGTCCCCCCTTCTAACTTCTATAATAATGAAGTGAAAAATCTAAAAAAACCATATGTTGTAGATATTAATGTAAACTTTCAACCAAAATTGGTTTGAACGAGATCGAGTCAGCAGTTTTTGAGATACAGTATATTTACGAAAACCGCAAATATAACTTTGTAATTCATACAAATACTATGAAAAACAAAGTTATTTGGCGTAGTTGTAAAAATTGTAAATAAGCTAGTTTTAAGAAATTTGTAAGGTTTTTTGTTTTTTTTTCAAATATATTAAGTACCTATGTTATATTTATTATAGTTACTACGGAACCCTTCATGGGCGAGTCCGACTCGCACTTGGCCAATTTTTTCCCAACTATGTTGAGTTCGGCTTCTGTAGCTGAGGACTAGTGTTTTACATGCGACTGCCTATCTGTTCTCTACAAGCCAGTACTTGGTCAACACGATACCTCTTGGACTCTTGGCAAGACCAGTTACAGATTTTCTATCTTCTTACTACCCGTAACTAGCTCTCTTAATTATGATTTGATCACTACAGATTGATACTTTAAAAGAGACGTTGACCTCTGAGTTTGTTTCAGTGTTTCTTCTCAGACTAGTCAGGAAACACGGGCCTCATCTAGTTTATATTTACGAAAAAAAGACGTGTGAAGTGTTATTTATAACCTATTTGCAAAATTAACATCATTGTTTCATTAACGACTGTCAAAGATGTACATACAAATGAATTCAGTGGCGTAGCTGAAGGTCCGCAGACCCCGCGGCGCGGGAGGCCTCCAGATTTAGGGGGCCTCAGTGTCATAAAAAAAATTAACCCAGAATCGGAACCTACCGGGGTATCGGAAACACAGAAGGAAGTTTTAAATAAATAAATTTAAAGAGAATTTTAAATAAATTTAATATGGTTATGAGTTTTTAATAAGCTTCTCAAATCGATGTATTTTGAGTACTAGGAAAATGAACTAGTTTTGTAAGTTTAGGTTACGTAGGGTTGACTCGCTTGGGTCTTGGGATTTTAATAATAATAATAATAATAAATTTATTTGTTAGAATATTGTTGTTACAAGGTGTTACATACAATTTTACGTCCAAAATATTCTGCTGTTTCCAGCGTACAAATATTTTCCAGAAATTAAATTAAAATCAATTGATAAAAACCATACAATGTCAAGGATAAGGAAAACATTAACTGTTATCAAATACAATTTCAAGGGATCCTACATATAATGTCAAATAATTATTACATACAATGTCAAAGCATACTAATTGGAATGCCAAGAGTTATCAAATACAATTTAACGGAATACTAAATATGTCAGGAATTATTAAATACAATGTCAAGGCATGCTAAAAATAATGTCAAGTTATCAGATGAAATGTCAAGGAATATACTAATATACTAAATATTATGTCAGGTATTAATAAATACAATGTAAAGAATTATTGAATACAATGTCATAGGTATTAGATACAATTCAATTATTAGGAATGTAAGGCAAGTCGTCGTCCAATTTAAATTTAGAATCAAACTTTTCATTTAAAAACTCATTTGTTGAGTAGTAGCACTTAAACAATAGGAAGTCAAATAATTTCTTTTTAAATGTCATGAAGTTAAGATCTTTAAAAACATTAGGTAATTTATTATAAACACGAATTGCCATACAGTAAACATTATTGGAAAATAGTTTAATTCTTTGTTGGGGTACACATAATTTGTGAATATCTCGACTTTTTCTTATAACAACATCATTATGTACTTTAAATAAAGATATGTTTTTATGTACAAAGATACAAAGTTCGAATATATATAAAGACGGGAGTGGTAATATTCTTAAACTTTTAAAGAGCGGGACACAGCTATCTAATGGGTGGGCTTTGGTTATTGACCGAAAACATTTTTTTTGGGCTCGGAATGCTTTAATAATTTCAACAGAATTGCCCCATATGATAATACCATAGCGTAGAATTGATGCTACATAACCATGATAAGCATAAAGTGCTGCGTTGATACCAGCTATGCGAGTTATTCTGCTTAAAACAAATACAAATCTTTGCAGTTTAGTACATAATTTGTCAATATGTACTTTCCAGTTGCAATATTTATCTAATGTTATACCCAAAAAAGTAGCATTTTCAACCTCTTCTATAGTGTCACTTGCGTATCTTATTTTTAATCCGTGATGTTTGCTATTGTATGTTTGGAACTGTATAAGTTTGGTTTTACCAATATTGACATGTAAATTGTTGTCTTTTAACCATTCTATTATTTTTTTTAGTGTATCATTGATCTCTTTTTCGTATTTGGTGATATTTTTATCAGTGAGTTCAATACTAAGAGTTGTATCGTCGGCGTACAGAATGCATGAATATGGAGTCACGTTGGGCAAATCATTAATATACAGTACAAACAATAAAGGTCCCAATATACTGCCCTGGGGAACTCCATAGGAGTTTTGACGATAGGCGGATCTATATATAATTTTTTCCGATGTAGCATGTCTAGATATCTCTACACATTGCTGGTGATTATGTAAATAAGTTTTTATCCAGTTTAACGCATTTCCCCTAATACCATAGCGATTCAGTTTAAAGAGAAGTAGTTTGTGATCTACGAAGTCAAATGCTTTTGACATATCGAGAAATATTGATGCTATTGTCCTTTTCTCATTAAGACTTGAGGTAATCATTTTCACAAGAGAAAAACATGCAAGAGTTGTTGATTTACCCTTTCTGAAACCAAACTGTTCCTCTTTTAAAATTGCATGTTTTATTATAAAGGAGTGAAGTTTATCGTACATTATTTTTTCAAAAATCTTAGAAATTATGGGTATTAGAGTAATAGGACGATAATTATTCATATCATTTTTATCTCCTTTTTTATATAATGGTTTGACTATGGAAAACTTTAATTTGGTGGGGAATACACCTTGAAACAATGATAAATTAATAATGTGGGCCAGAGGACGAGATATATATTTAGAGCAACGTTTAAGCATCTTTGTATTAATGTTATCATAGCCAGTTGAGTTTGTTGAATTTAAAGAATTAATAACTTTATATACAGTATCTTCATCAGTTGGAGTCAAAAAAATGCTATCCGATATGTCAGTGATGGGATGTTTGTAGTCAATGGGTGATTCAAAATTAGGGGTTTTTGGTTTGTTAGTCATATTAATAAAAAAGTCATTAAATAGGTTTGCAATTGTATCGCCATTAGTGTATGTGCACTGATCAATTTTAATAGAAGAAATTTCAGCGTTATTATCGTTATCTGCACTATTCTTTTTTATTATATCCCAGGCAGCTTTACATGTATTGTTCGATTGAAGTATATAACGAGTATTATAAATTTTCTGAGCATGTAATATACATCGTCTCAATATCCTAGAGTAATTTCGATAGTTCTTTAGGTGTAGGTTTTTGTTAGAATTTAATAGTCTATATTTTAGGTACATACTTCTTTTCTTGACACAACATCTTTTTATTCCTTTTGTTATCCATTTAGTTTTTACCGGTTTGTTTGTAATTTTTACTGTTAGGATGGGAAAACAGAGATCATAAAACAGGGATAGTGTATCATGAAAGTGATTGAATGCTAGATCAGTATCATCAGATTCGTATATTTCTGAAAATGAAAGAGACGATATGCATGATATGAACTTTTCAATGTTGTCTTGACTTAGATCTCTTCTCTTTTCAAACCAAAATTGTTTTCTGCATTTTGTAGTATTTACAGACGAATTGAAGCTAATGGACTGACCAGTTTCATGGTCAGATAATGCAAGGATATGTACTTGAGGCTGAACATTAGGTACATCGCTTGCGATGAGATCTATACATGATGATTTTCTTGTGGGTTTAGTTATATGGTTAGAAATATTATAGTTATGCAAGATAAGTTCTAGTTCTTTATAATTATTATTACGCTTTAACGCGTCAATGTTCCAATCACCGCATAGTATTATGTTATTTTTATTTCGTTTTGTTACCTTTCTTAAAATATCTTCTAGGTTTTTTAAAAACAAACTTAAATTTGAATTTGGAGTACGGTTTGGGGTACGGATTTGGGTTATAGAGGGCCTTATTGAGATTTTGGCGGGGGGGGCTCCGAATTTCAGTTACGCCACTGCAAATGATAGTGGACCAACGGTTTAATGTGCTTTGCGAGGCACGTAGGAATCTCGATTTGTTAAGATGGACACCCATCCATGGACCGACTAAGAGATTAAGAGACTAAAGTTTAGTAAACTGTTAAATGATTACTTAATTAACTATTTACCTAATATAAACATCGTTTTGATAGAATACAGCGTAATTAAATAAAAAAGTACATTAAACGAGCTGTGATATTTTTGTCTATATATACATACGACAAAATGTATATATACGACAAAAATATTTGTCGTAAAAATCCGACGTAGGCGGTTAAAAGGTTAACCTTCAAGATTTTTTTTTTTTTTTTTTTTTTTTTTTTTTTTTTTTTTTTTTAGGTAGGGCCACTCGTAGATCAGCTCAGTAAGGCTGTGCGTCTACTTAACCGGTCTGTACCTTCAAGATCGATCCGTGCACCTCTTATAGCTTCTCTCGATGTGCAGTCGGCCCCCCACCCCTGTCTCTATACGCTTAGAACTTTCAAACTAGCCAATGGATTTTAATGCAGTTTTCATCAAGGGACAAAGTAATTCAAGAGGTTTACATATACAACGTGTAATTTAAAGGGTATATACATACCAAGTGCACGGCTTCTTTGGATGATAATAAACGATATGGCAAGGGTTTCCTAATCCTATGTGTACATGTGTGGAGCATATTAGAAATTTCAATACATTGATTCCAGAGACCGAATTTTTCAAATTAAGAAGAACGAAGAGAATTATCGTTTTATTGGCAAGTGACGTGGAAAGTGATGACCCTCATAGTGCTGTGACACGTTTGTTATTACTGGTATTCAAGAAACATATGAAACCAATAATTTGGCGTCAATTCTGTGAGTCACTTATTTTGAGCTGAAACTTTGCATAGAGACCCCATACCAGATTTTGTCTTCAGTCCTTTTGGATAGATATAATATATATATACGTTGTATACATATAATATACATATATTATCATATTTCGCTGAGAAAAGAATACCCAAAGAATTTTAATGTGATGTCGTAAAAATCATATTATTGTGCGCTTACATTGCAAACGCTGACTAAACCTTACGAGATAGATTTTTTACGACATCACATTTAACAACACGGCCCTTCAGATTTCATTATGTGAAGGGCCGCGTCGTTATTTTTTTTAAGTTACAAAAGCCCAAATGTCAATTCCTTATAACATTTTACAAAATATTGCGTTTCCCGATGCTGGACCGTTAATTATTGAGGAGTTAGTTCTCCTGGTACTTCCCCATCAGCTTCACTTCACCATATGCATTGTGACGAGCATATTATATGAGCGGAACCCATGAAATACTTATTATTGAGAAGTTCCGTCGGCCATCTGTGGTCTTCATCTTCAGTTTCACTTCACCAAATGGTGCTTTTCGAATGCAACTGCACAAGTTACTATATTAAATACTCAAATTACTGTAGGTGTACCTATAATATTTGAAGAGTTCCCTCGATTTCTCCAGGATCCCATCATCAGATCCTGGCTTGGTGACAATGAGGCCACACGGGAAGCACCAGCTTTAAAATAAAAAAGAATCATCAAAATCGGTTCACTTAGTCGAAAGTTCTGAGGTAACAAATATTTTAAAAATAATGCAGTCGAATTGAGAACCTCCTCCTTTTTTAAGTCGGTTAAAAATGGAGTTGTTGGTTCTTTTTACGGTCTTTAGTATGCGCAACATTCTTCTCCAACACTACATCTCGACGATCTCGACAGACTCTATCTTTTTTCTAGCAACTGCGCGAACAGACCATGATTCGGAGCCGTACAGAAATATGGAGAAGACCAACATCCGCACTAGTCTCTTCTTGGTGGCGTTTTAGATGATTCTGTTCTGACATATTCGAGTTAGATTACTTGGATTTAGCTATCTGTGTACGTCTGCGATTGCTTTCTCGTATCCTCCTTGATCAGTTAATTAATGTGCCAAGGTATAGGTACAAACTACTACTCTTAATATAAAAGCGAAAAATTCTTAGTTACAGCCTGGAATAACACATACTAGCCATCTCTTATCTCGGGAAATTGTGAGAAAAGCGAACAAAGTCGCGGACAAAGCTTAACAGTACAAAGTTAATTTAAAATTAACAACAATTCTCATACAATTTAATTCTTCACAGTCGTGTAGGGTAACAAATAAAAGAGCTCAAGGTGACAATTTTACAAACACAACTCACTAAGTTATTAAAATAAAATAAAATTGACGGGTGTCAATGAACTCGACAGTAAAAACGAAATAAAAAGCTCAAAAGAAGACACTCCAACAGTCTGCAGTTCTTTTTATTCCATTTATTTTTGTTCAATCACAGTTTATACCCGTATAACACTAGCTTCTGCGGCGTCCGGACTGTGGCTTCGCTCGCGTGAAAAGTGTATTCTGCAAAGAATATAGCCTATGCCACGGTAATATTATGTATTATTACCGTGCCTATGCTATGTCCCAAGGTATCTCTGTACTAAATTTAATCAAAATAATTTTATTGGTTGAGGCGTGAAAGCGTAATAGACCGACAAAATTGCTTTCGAATTCATATGCAGTTTGGCCTTGTAATGTAATGCCAAAAGAGGTAATATGTATATGGTATGGTATATGGTAAGTATGTTGTATTCTGGGATGTCAACTATCTACTTACCAATATACAGATCTCTCATCAGAGATTTCATCCATCGATCCTCACAAACTTTCGCATTTATAAGAAGTAAGATGAAGCAGAATTATAACCTACCTAGGTACTTGCTTACAGTTATTTTTGGCTACGTAAACGCATGTATTATGTAAGCTATAGCGAGTTGAATAAAGACGTCGTGACCATGGTTTTTATGGTATAAACATGACAATTATGTGGAGGGCCGTGTCGTTATTACTTACCTTGTATAAGTGAATATGAGAGAAAAATCTTAACTAGCTTAGCCCGTGACTTTTGTTGCGTGAGAGACGATATTACCAGAGCCGGATTAAGCCTGTCAGAGGCCCTAAGGCAATGGCATTCTCGGGGCCCCTTTTCTTACTTTGACTGACCTAATCGTGTGTGAACTGAGGAAACGCACATTAAGGACTGTGGTTTTTAATATATTTGTTTACTTATTCCCAGATTTTTTCTAAAATTGTTTTAATTCTACTACTAAATCTAAAGATTTGTATTTTGTGAGTTAACAGTGAGGTCCCTAAGTTCACACACACATCAAATTCTCGTTCGAAGAAACATGTTTTCTTGGGGCGTGCACTGGGCCTGGGCCCCATTGGGGTTGATGCGGGGCCCCTAGGCAGTTGCCTACTTCGCCTAATGGTTAATCCGGCCCTGGATATTACCTACGCCACGCGGTTTTTCTCGCGTAAACCGCGATCCCGTTGGAATTCTGGTGTAAAAAGTAATTTAAGTTTATTTATTTACTAGCTTTTGCCCGCAACTTCGTTTGCGTGCGAGGTTTTTCCTGCGTAATTCCCGATATCATAGGAATTCTGTGATAAATACTATCCTATGTCCTTCCCAAGGTCCTAAACTATTCCCATGCCAAATTTCATCTAAATCGGTTAAGCGGCTTAGGCGTGAAAAGGTAACATACAGACAGAGTTACTTTCGCATTTATAATATTAGTACGAGTATGGATATTAGTAAAATAAAACTTCGCAGAATTATAACCTACTTAACTACAGTTATTTTTAGCTTAAAGACATGTATTACGTAACGTATAGACGTATAGCGAGTTGAATAAACATGCCGTGACCATGGTTTTTACCGTAAAACATGAAAATTATGTGAAGGGCCGTGTCGTTATTACTTACCGTGTCTAAGTGAATGTGAGGAAATAATCTTGACTAGTTGAGCCAATGACTTCGGTTGCGTGGGAGACGATATTACCCACGCCACACGGTTTTTCCCACGTAAATCGCGATCCCGTGGGAAATCCGGGATTATTCCAGGATGTCAACTACCTACTTACCAAATTTCATTGAGATCCGCTCAGTAGTTTTTCGTGAAAGAGCAACAAACATACATACATCCTCACAAACTTTTGCATTAATAATATTAGTAGGATTTATTCATTTGGAAAAACAAACAGTTATACAAATGTATACAAAAGTATATGTGTAGCTCACAGCAAGCAATATGTGTACATTATACACATGTTCAGGTTTAAAGAATCTTTATTTCTCTAAACAACATTGTACAGTTCACTTGTATGAGATTTAAAACACATCAATGTTATATTTGAACTAAAAAAGCGAAAGCGAATGAATCTTATAATATAATCCATCTATTTTCCTGTGAAAGATCGCCTTAAAATTGGTTCAGCCTTTCCGGAGTTTAGCCCGGAACCCCGGACCAACAGAAAGACTGACAAAAAAAAAGATATTTATTTGTTTTAGTATCATGTAAATAACTACTAAGGCCGTGCGCGCACTGCCTTGCGGTGGCCGCAATTGCGGTAGTTCTACCGCACCGGTAGAATGACCGGGGCCACCGGTGACTCTACCGCACGCGTTTATTCCACCGCAGTGCGAGCACTTCTATGACACTCCATACTTCACAGATTTTGCGTTTCCAAAACGCAACGCAGTGCGCGCACGGCCTTATGAGCACTTCAAAAACACACAGACAGACACTTCAATTTTATTTATATGTATAGATGAATAGATGGTGTGTGTAGTTAGCTTATGACGGACGCGGGGACGCCAGACGAGGGATCCCATGACTTTAATGTAGAAATATATTTTTTATCTATACTAATATTATAAAGCGGAAAAGTGTGTTTGTTTGTTTGTTTGCTTGAACGCGCTAATCTTCGAAAGTACTGGGTGGATTTGGATGAAATTTGGTATGGAAGTAGCTTGAAGCTTGAGGAAGGTTATAGGCCATAGGAATATACTTTTTACGCGACTGCAAAAAAGAAGAGTTCAGTCGTTTTCGAAAACTATCGCTTTGTTTTTTTCACATGCACCAAACTTGTAGATTAGTGTGAAAGAGTCTAAGCTATAGTTTTCAAAAACAATAATAGTGTTACAAAGTCATACTAAGCCCCCTGATTATGTCATTTATTATTACTATTAGAAGACGAATTGTAATGTGGTTAAGAGGAGTTCGTGGCTAAAGCGTCAATAGCTTAATGGATAAGGTGTCGGACTTGTAATCGAGAGGTCACGAGTTCGAACCCCACCCATTACACTATTGCTGTGAACCCACTCCAGATACACGCATATTTAGCTTCGTTGGAGGGGTTAACAAGATTGCACATCGCCAGGTATATTAAAAAAAAATAGACACCGTCAAGGTTAAGTAAAGCTTGCCGGGCGGTTGGTCAGTGGATGGGTGCCCATCCCTAACCCTAGGCCCTAACCTAATGCATTTTTTATTTTTGATAGGCGTTTGACCACCATCTCACCTGATGTTAAGCGATGATGTGGTCAGAGCAGGGGCGTAGCTACCGCCGTATTTGCCGTATCAATTATACGGGGCCCCCGGGCCACGGGGGCCCCCAAAGTGTGTAAGGAAAAAGAATAAAAACTTTCTAATTTATTTTATTTTACAAATGACAAAATTCTATAAAGCAATTCCTTTTTTTCCCGCCTTAAGCGTGCGTTCAAAAGTTGGCAACACTACATCGTTATGGCGGGCTGCGGGACTTCCCCGTTTTACTTACTTCATCTTCAACTCAGCGGGGAATCCCCGGGAATCCTTCATCGATATCGCGATGTACGTGTACGTTGTTGTACTTTGCATTGGATGTTAAACCACGGAGTGCAGTGCACTGTTTATTTACGCGCTTTATATAAATGTGCATTACATTGTAATTCAGTACAAACAATATTGTTCTTCTGGTTTAGCAGTATTAGTAACGATTTGTAAAAGAAATGAGTGAAAGGAAAAGAGATTATCCCAGCGGCGCTGAGAAAAGAAAAATTAAACAGAAAAGGGACGAGGTTATAAAAAAAGTGCCCAAAATTTCTTCATTTTTTCAGAGACAAGATACTGTGAGTGATTTAGATTGGAAAGGTAAGTACTACACTACTACCCAACCCATTTATTAGGGGCCCGTAGTGATAAACAAGGAAATCTTTTAATTTCGGTCTGTCCATCTGTCCGTCACAAAAAGTTGTCTCCCCCCTCGATTTTCACAATTATACTGTTTTTAGGGTTCCGTGCCTTGATTAAAAAAAACAAAATTCTAACTTATCTATAGGATCGATTTGTTTTGTTGTTTGTTTATCAGTCCGTATCGTATCGTTAATTGCGTGTTGAGAACTTCAGATGTGCAGACTCGCTTTCGGGTTCTCGTTTTGTATGGTCACTACACTACGCGCTGCGTTTAAATAGCACGCAGGTGTATAGTAATGCACGGACTCTATCTATGATGGATGATGCAACTTTAAAAGAACTTTTTCTAAAACCGAAAGGTGAAATATTTAAGCCCTACGATTCAAAACGAAATTATTAGTTTGCTTGGTACTAACGTTAGGAACAGTATTATCTCAGAAATTAAAAAAGCTCCATTTCTGACAATAATTCTGGATACAACACAAGACTTGTCAAAATTGACCAACTATCTGTAGTTTTTCGATATATCTCGGTTACAGAAAATGATGATAATGTGCCTAAAGAAATAAAAATCTGTGAGTCCTTTTTAGGATTCATAGCAGTAACCGATTGCAGTGCTGCAGGTCTGAAAACTGTCATTTTAAATTTGACTAAAGAATATGGAATTGATTTGACTAAATGTAGAGGACAGGGATACGATGGAGCAAATGTTATGTCGGGTGTGTATGGAGGATTACAAACTCTAATAAAAGAGCATGCTCCAAATGCCGATTATGTTCATTGTGCTGCGCACGCTTTAAACTTGGTTTTGAACGATGCTGCGAGACATGTTCGTGAAGTATCGACTTTTTTCGATAATTTAGAAAAAATATATACTTTTTTTGGCAATAGTATAAAACGCTGGGCTATGCTAAGTGACGATTCATCTGAAAAATATTTGATTACCCTTAAAAAGGTATGTCCTACCAGATGGTCTTCTAGGAACGACGCTTTATTAGCAGTAAAGAAAAATTTTTTACTAATCATGAAAACTTTGTACCAACTAAATTTAATTTCAAATAAAAAAGATGAACGTGAAGAATGTAAAAGTATAATTAATATTTTAGAGAGTTTTGATTTCTTAGTGCTCGTTACATTTTTTCTTCACTATTTGAAATTATTAATCCTGTTTCTAAAGCTCTACAGCATGATAATAATGACTTACAGAAATCTAGTATTTTATTAAGTAATCTTTTAAATAGACTGTGCCAATTAAGAAATCAGAATTCATTTAATAGTTTGCTAAATGAATCCAAAGATTTAGCAAAAAAGTGGGGGGTAACAACTGTTTTTAAAAACAGTAGGCGAAAGATAAAAAAGCGTTTTTTTGATGAGTTATCACAAGATGAGAGAATTTCCGACCCGGAATCCTATTTCAAAGTCAATGTATACTATTGCTGTTTAGATATATTAATTTCTCAAACTAAAGAAAGATTTCAGAGCCTTTGCAACCTGAGTAGTATATTCGAAATATTACAACCGGAGAAACTCCTATCTTCTTCAAGCGAAGAGATATTAAACGCTTCCGGAAAACTGTCTGCTAAATACAGTAAAGACATCTCACTTAATCTTTGTGACCAATTAAAGGCTCTAAAAACATGCTTAAATTCTGAAATTAAAAAAATTTATTCCATTAAAGAATTCATTGAATTATTGCTAGTAAAATTCAATAGTCTTGCATCCAGTTTTCCCGAGGTAATCACAGCATGCTTTTTATTCTTGACCCTTCCAGTTACAACCGCAACGGCAGAAAGAAGTTTTTCAAAATTAAAACTAATAAAAAATGACTTAAGAACTTCGATGGGACAAGAACGGCTGTCAGACATCTCACTATTGTCCATAGAGGCAGAAACTTTAGAAAAACTAAAATCATCATCAGCCATAAATGATTTAATAAATCAGTTTGCCGATAAAAAGGCAAGGAGAGTGAATATTTAAAATTCGATTTTTATTTGTAAAATGGGTAAATTATGTGATAAATAAATATTACTTCTCACAATATTTTTTTTCTTTTGTGAAAAATCTTTACCTCCATATAAGGGCCTCCAAAAAAATTTTTATACGGGGCCCCGACAAGGCACGCTACGCCACTGGGTCAGAGATGAAGCACGCTTACCTAGAAGTAACCTATTCACTCCTGACTTAAAGACTCCTAGGTTATAGCGATCAGGAAACACAGACTCCGGCAGAGAATTCCACTCCTTAGCTGTACGCACAAGGAAACTATTCCCAAAACGTTTTGTGCGTATGGGTGGGATGTCCACCATGTAACGATGGTGCAACGCTGCTGGTCTTGTAGTCCGATGATGGAAAGTCCGTGTCTCGGAAAGTAAGCATTGGTTCCAACAGTCATTTGTACGTAGGTACATCTTTGACAACATTATAGGTGGTAAAATCATTCATAATCACAGTTCACAACAAAGTTTTTTTCATTTCTTTTTACTCTTACCGTTTTGTTACTATTTTTACCTTTCTCATTGTCCTAGTAACGTGAAACAAGTGTTGCCGAATACATATAATATATGTAATTTTTACTATCTGCAAGTCGTGCTAAATGGGCCATAACCACGTTGGACGAGTTTATGAATGACTCAATATTTTTCGCTGTAAATGACACGGAAGCCATTTTCAGCATTACCAAAATATAATTTGCGTCTACAGTTTAGCAACACGACTAAACTTTTCCTAACTATTAAAGTGCCATCAGCATACAGGTAGTTTGTTCGTTTGTTACCCAGTTGTTGTGTAATTTGCGGTAAGACTGCACGCTTTCTAGTCATCCTACTGAGGAATTACTGACATCCGGAGAAATTTCGCTTTCGTGGTAGAATCTAGCTAGACGCTATAGTGCCGTATTAGAATTCGGATGATCAAACACAATTAATTGAACCTATACCGTACTGGATATAGCCAAATCTAGTTTCGGATGAAACCTCCCCGTCCTATTCTTAATTTCCTAATGGCATATGGAATGGCAGAATTGGCAGAGGATCTAATACGTGACCATAGAATATTTAAACTTATCTAGTAACAGCCGCATGGGCCATCTTCAACGTAAAGCAACGCTGGAAGGTTATCATCAGAGATCGGAATAGGTATAGCTGTTTTATGTACTTGCCATAGGTTAGAATAATATGGATACTCCCCGAGTCCCGGGATTTGGTTTGTAAGTAGTAAAATCATTAAAAAAAAAACTATTCTTGCCTTCGGGACTAATGAAAGATTATACTTCCGTTCTGACGGGTAAATATAAGAAGGACGGGATTAAGGATAGTATAATAAATAGATAAACTTGATTCATTAAACCACATATATATTTTTTACGTAACAATTTCTTATTCAAGAATCAACAATCATTTAAACATTTTTATTCTGAAGTTGTACAAATACATTTACAGTTGCAAAATTTACAACGTCGCTCGTGCGCTTATTGGCTTACATAAACCATTTTTATTAGTGTCCGACCGAAAGTTCGGTTTCGGTTTCGGTTTCGGCCAAGTTTCGGCCAAAAATCAAGTTTCGGCGGCAGTTTCGGTTTCGGCCAAAATTGGCCGAAACTTTTGCCGAAACCGAAACTGATTTCGGAAGTTGTCGTGCACGCTCGCCTAACTTTGTTTCTCGCGGCAACGCTTTGGCGGACGCTGGCGGCCCTGTTTGGGAATTGTCGTGCACCGTTCGGATAGCTCTCTAGCAACACAACTTAGTCAGTGCGCCCGACGCAAACATACTTTAGAGGTTATGTTTTGATGGAACTGTTTACATGTAAGTTTTTGTTTCGTTTCTGTACTTGAATGATTTATATAGTTAAATATTGAGTCAGTAACTTTGTTTTGCTGTTATTAACAAATCAAATCACATGTAAAAAAGAGATTATAAGATTGTAATAAGATTTCAAAATACCAATACTTAGTATTAAATGAAACAGTAACAATTAGTGATTTGAGTATTGATAACTGATAAACATTTTGCTATGAGAACTTAATTTGAAAAAATAATAAAAATATTATTAATATTTTTTAAATTGTATTAAGTAAATAAATGATTACAACAAAATTAATATACTGTGTTTCCATTTCATGTTCTAATTAATGCAGAATAATGGGTAAAATGCACCAAATTTCAGTATTTTAAGGAATTTTATACTTGAGTTTCGGTTTCGGTTTCGGCCGAAACTGAAGCCGCGGCCGAAAGTTCGGTTTCGGTTTCGGTTTCGGCCGGAAAAGCAGTTTCGGTCGGACTCTAATTTTTATACATATTGACAAAATAATGAAATTCAATAAAATCCCGTAGTATCAGTCGGAATCCCGTGAAATATCCATATTAACATTAATGTTTGCGGTCAATGAACCTAAATAGCTCTACCTATTCCGATCACTGGTAACATATTGAAATGGGTGACTGTCTTGATGTGTTGAGATTCCTTCTTACCGTGGAAAGCACGTTAAGCCGTTATTCCCGTCTGTTATTTGAACATCTTTGACAACGCAAGTCAGGCGTCAAAAAATGGAGGTATTCCTCGAAGCGCTACCATTTTGAAGCGCACCTAATGAAGCGCTCCTTTTTTATTCCTCGGAGCGCTCCTTTTCCGATAACATGGTATCGGGAGCGCTACTAAAAGGAGCGCTCCGAGGAATAAAAAAGGAGCGCTTCATTAGGTGCGCTTCAAAATGGTAGCGCTTCGAGGAATACCTCAAAAAATGTGCCATGGTCTTGCCAAAGTGCTCGTTTTACCCAGCTACAGGGTTGTGGAGACCAGATAGGCAGTCGCTTTATACAGTATGTTAACTAACAGAGGGCGTTCCCGTCCACCCGCAATAGTATAGCATCCATACATGCTAAAAAAATATTACCATTCGAAAACAAAATGTTTTTTTTTTTTAATATTAAAATATTCAATAAAAATGTTAAATTGATACGTAAAAGAAACACTCTGTACACGCGTACTTGAAGGACGGCAACGTCGCAATTTATTTATGAACTAGCTTTTGCCCGCGAGTTCGTCCGCGTGGAATAGTTACTTTGGGCTAACGTTAAATTTAACCCCGATTTTGAAGCATTCTTCATTGGCGCTCCGCTCCTATTGACCTTAGCGTAATGATATATAGCCTATAGCCTTTCTCTATAAATTGACTATTTAATTAAAAAAATATTTTTCAATTCGAACCAGTTGTTCCTGAGATTATCGCGTTCAAACAAACAAACTCTTCAGCCTTATATTATTAGTATAGATCTCTGTTGCCCGCGACTTGGTCCGCGTTTCCGTCGTTTTTCGTAAAAAAAAAGTAGCCTATGTCCTTCCTCACGGTTCAGTGACTTTGATGTAACAGACAGATTAACTTTCGTAATTTAGTAGGGAAATAGTTATATGTCAATCTATAATACTGTTGAAAAATATCGCAATACAGAACCGCACAATATTATTGTCAGCGTGTAACTCCTTGTGTGTTATTAAGTTAATGTATTGGTAATATTGTTGTTGTTGTTATAGTTCGGCCGCGAGACGCGTCGAGTGCGGCGACCGATTCTCAAAAATAATCCTTAGGCCGTGCGTGCACTGCGTTGCGTTTTGTTAACGCAAAATCTGTGAAGTATGAAATGTCATAGAAGTGCGCGCACTGCGGTGGAATAAACGCGTGCGGTAGAGTCACCGGTGGCTCCGGTCATTCTACCGGTGCGGTAGAACTACCGTAATTGCGCCCACCGCAAGGCAGTGCGCGCACGGTCTTATAGCATGATTCAGTATTCACGCGCGATGGCTTATTATTAGCGTATTTCATGTATAACTTTGGTGTTTCTATACCGATTTATATGATTCTTTTTTATGGAATAGTTAATAATGTTAACTTTTTCAATTAGGGGTGACTGAGAGTGTTATAAACGTAAGAGTAGACAAATATTATAATCAGAAAGCTTCGAACTGCTAAGCTATCGGGAGTTACACGTGTTATTATGAGTCAACCATAAAAGATAGACATATGCTGTCGTGGGATATTTTTTATATAATTTTAAGGAGAACATTTCTGTCATGAAATGATTTCTGTGTAGCTTTAACGATTAAGGTTAACTTCTCCCGTTTTCCCAACATTTCCCTTCACTGCTCTGCTCCTATTGATTGTAGCGTGATGAAAAGTATACTATAACCAGCTCAGGAGTATGAAAAATAATTGTACCAAGTTTCGTTAAAATCCGTCGAGTAGTTTTTGTTTCTGTAACGGTTATACAGACAGACAAAAAATTTACTGATTGCATTTTTGGCATCAGTATCGATCCCTAATCACCCCCTGATAGTTATTTTGAAAATATATTTCATGTACAGAATTGACCTCTCTACAGATTTATTATAAGTACTAGCTTTTGCCCGCGACTTCGTCCGCGTGGAATAGTTACTTTGAACTAACGTTAAATTTAACCCTGATTTTGAAGCATTTTTCATTGGCGCTCCGCTCCTATTGGCCTTAGCGTAATGATATATAGCCTATAGCCTTTCTCTATAAATTGACTATTTAATTAAAAAATAATTTTTCAATTCGAACCAGTAGTTCCTGAGATTATCGCGTTCAAACAAACAAACAAACTCTTCAGCCTTATATTATTAGTATAGATAGCTGTTGCCCGCGAATTCCTCCACGTTTCCGTCGTTTTTCGTAAAAAAAAGTTGCCTGTGTCCTTCCTCACGGTTCAGTGATTTTGATGTAACAGACAGATTAACCGTCGTAATTTAGTAGGGAAATATAATATGTCAATCTATAATACTGTTGAAAAATATCGCAATACCGAACCGCACAATATTATTGTTAATAGGTGTGCCCGCGACTCCGTCAGCGTGTAACTTCTTGTGTGTTATTAAGTTAATGTATTGGTAATATTGTTTAGATCACGTTCACATGAGGCTTAAGAACCTATAGAACGAACATACTTCAGCACAAAGCTTCCGGGTAAACTATGTTGAAAGTTGACCCGTCCGGCACGTGAACATAAAGATTTCTAGAAATGCTAACCCGGGAAAGAGCGACGTACAACTGACCATGCGAGAAACAACTGACACCGAGATCTACTCCAGCAACACGAAAAGTCTGCCCTTGAGCCTTATTAATTGTCATTGCATAACACACCGATACTGGGAATTGCGTTCTTTTAAATTGGAATGGAAAATTATTTGGTATTATGGGAATTCTGGGAATAAAGACGATTTCTCCTGCACCGCAACCTGTTAAAATTTGAGCCTCGATTATATTTTGTTGCAACTAGGTTACTTTTAGCCGAGTTCCATTGCAAAGTTGTGGTGGTTTTAAATTTTGGAGCAGAATAATAATCAGAAAGCTTCGAACTGCTAAGCTATCGGGAGTTACACGTGTTATTGTGAGTCAACCATAAAAGATAGATATATGCTGTCGTGGGATATTTTTTATATAATTTTAAGGAGAACATTTCCGTCATATATGATTTCTGTGTAGCTTTAACCATTAAGGTTGCACTCGCGACGGAAGCTTAAAAAATGGAGTAACTTCTCCCGTTTTCCCAACATTTCCCTTCACTGCTCTGTTCCTATTGATTGTAGCGTGATGAAAAGTATACTATAACCAGCTCAGGAGTATGAAAAAGAATTGTACCAAGTTTCGTTAAAATCCGTCGAGTAGTTTTTGTTTCTATAACGGTTATACAGACAGACAGACAGACCGACAGACAGACAGACAGACAGACAAAAATTTTACTGATTGCATTTTTGGCATCAGTATCGATCCCTAATCACCCCCTGATAGTTATTTTGTAAATATATTTCATGTACAGAATTAACCTCTCTACAGATTTATTATAAGTATAGATAGATGAAGGGCCGCGTGTGCGGCGATCTAATTGATGTGCTTATACTATTGCGGGTTAACGGGAACGCCCTCTGTTAGTTAACATACTGTATAACACACGAATACTCAGCTGCGTCCTGTTAGACTGGAAGCCGACTCCAGTATAGTTGGGAAAAGGCTAAGCGAATAATGAGTAAGAATAAGACATAAATTCGAATGTTTTAAATGGATTCTGTTGCATCGAAAGAGATTTTTTGCCACTGCATTGGAAACCGCTAAGGAAAGCTGTGGCATCACGTCTTGTCACGACACGAGATGTCTTGGTAGGTCAACGGAATACTACAGTATTTAAGCGGCTAATGAGCGCTTACCGGTCGCAAAATCTTCAGCTATTCCATCCCGGTGGGCGCAGGTTATAAATATTCATCGTTCCCGTGAACTCTATCACGATAAAAACCTCCTTCTTTGCAGTCGGGTAAAAAGTTATGGTTTAGCGTATAATCTTCCTCAATCTTCAAGCAACTTCCGTACCAAATTTCATTCAAATCCAGCTAGTACTTTTGAAGATTAGCGTGTTTCTACAAACAAACAAACTTTTCCGCTTTATAATATAGTCAAGCTAAAATATCCTAGGCTTATCAGCATTTTTGAGCTCGTTTCGCTAAACCATGCCCTAGGACCACTAGAAGACTTTCGACATCCACCAACCCGCACTGAGCCCGCGTGGTAGATTACGGCCTAAGATTTAATAAACTACGTCATTGATATAAGTTTTTAAGCTAACATGGCATTTAACATGGTCACTAACAGTATCATTAGAACTTAAAACTAAACTGTCGAGGGCCTGGAATCCAGTGGTTCAAATGTGTAAAAACCGAAAAAGTTCCGTAAAAAGTTCGCGAGTCGACACAATGAGTTTTGTGTGTCGGAAACAGAATCGAGTGTTTAGTGATACATGTGGCAGTGGTAGCGGTGTCGCTAACACAAAACGAACGAGAAAGAGGGTAGACCGATTTGTCTGCTCACAAACTTCCACACGCAATTACTTCAGTTCATCCTTGATCATGGCGCTTGCAACAGTGCCGAAATATCGGAAACTTAAAACAAAAATACACATGGTATATATCCCGTTTTAAGTTCCAATGATTACAGCCCATTACCTCACAGAGTAGGCCTGTGTCCCAGTAGTAGGAACGTTATTGGCCGATAACCGTACAGATCGATAGATAGATAGAATAATCTTTATTCTACACTACAGAACAGATAATTCATCTATTTCGTGTTCTACACCAATAATTTAAACACATCTGTTACACAATAAATAATAATTATACAGAACTAGCGACCCGCCCCGGCTTCGCACGGGTGCAATGTTTATATTAAATATACTATAGAATGTCTTTATATACATCGTTGACAGCCTTTTTGTCATTCGACATACATGTTCTCTTTAGTAATTACTCTTGTGCGACACATAATTTACCATGGGAAAAACATTCAACGCTCAAATCTAAGCAACATGGCACGCGCGCCGTGCCTCCGCCGGCACCGCGCCGCAACAGCTATTTCCTTGCATTTTAAATCTGTAATATCTTCGAAACTATTTATTTAAATTATATTCTGTAAAGGGCTATATTGATTTATATTAAATGCACAATGTATTTATGGTACTTAATTGGATAAGGATTAATGCTGTATTGCTTAAAATCGCTTCGTAAAATATGCTCGTATTTCTCGTAAAAAGTAAAGGATAAAAAATGGTTGTTGTGGGTTATGTATAAGAGATAGACAGATGCCATTGAGGACATTTTTGTTGACCTTTTTAAGGTGTACAATACTGTAATACATTATTTTGATCTATCACGTAGGGTTCAGCCAGCGTTTGCAAAGCAAGCGCAAAAAAATGTGTTTATTTGCGACATCACATTAGAAACCTCAAAAATTATCAGTGTTCCTCTATTATATTATGCATGTTATATACTTAAAAAACCTTCCTATTGAATCATTCTTTCTATTGAAAGAAACTGCATCAAAATCTGTTGCGTAGTTTACAGAGGAGCGACTTTGCTTTATACTATGTTAAGATGGGGGTCGAGAAACTCTTGTCTGGCGATTACAAAAGGACCTTCCGTAAACATAGTCTCGATTTTGTTCAAAGTTCATTGGCTTACATATGTACTCTTACATAAAAATTTACTCGTAATATC
This sequence comes from Tholera decimalis, assembly GCA_943138885.2. Lineage (NCBI taxonomy): Eukaryota > Metazoa > Arthropoda > Insecta > Lepidoptera > Noctuidae > Tholera > Tholera decimalis. The sequence goes on from OW964576.2 coordinate 12,571,672, forward strand.
ATAAACATTTCGAATGTCTTATGATAATCATAAGACGTTCGAAAGAGTAAGAGTAACATACGTACGTTTATGTAACATTTGGAATGTCTTATGATTATCATAAGACATTCGAAATGTTTATGATATTACGAGTAAATTTTTATGTAAGAGTACGTAAGCCAATGAACTTTGAACAAAATCGAGACTAATAAATATGTTTACGGAAGGCATGTGTACATATCTCAATGACGGTAGGTCCTTTTGTCATCGCCAGACAAGAGTTACTCGACCCCCATTCTGTATATTATTTATTGTAAGTAAACGGTAAAACTATTATTTTTTACACACATCACATTAAAGTTTATTGCAGTAACTAAATTAAATTGCATTTTGTTGTGAAAGTGTCTAGCATATGATCGTCGAATTAATATCAGCTGTACCTATGTACATATTTAATATTACTTACATAAAAAAACAGTCAAAACTTGCATAATATTTCATTACTTTTAGCTATTAAATTGGCTATTAATATCGTAATTAAACTGTGTTAATAGTCTATACTAAGATTATATAGAACTAAAATTTTTTTGTAAGTTTGTATTTAGCGGGTACCTAATCTCCGGTACTAATGATCCAATTCTAAAATGTTTTTCATTGGTAGTAGAGTGCATTATTTGTGAGTTCTATAAGCTATAAATATTAAATAATTTTGAAATTCACGCAGACGAGTCGCGGGCGAAGTACTAGTTTAAATAAAATTTTAACTGACCTCAAAGAAGAAATATAATCAAAAACACAGAATTTCGATTTGACTGTTTGTTATTATTTTCGATTAGCAATGTAATCGCTAATTTAAAATCCATACAACTTGTACGAGTCAAATCATGAGTAGGTACTATTTATAGGTTAACTAGCTGTTGCTCGCAACTTCATTTGCGTAAATTAAATAGGTATGTAAACCTATATTAAATCATTCCCTATTTCAATCCTTAGGGGTTGATTTTTGATAAATAGTATCATATGTTTGACCCTGGGTCTTCCACTATTTTCCTTCCGAATTTCAACCAAATCGGTGCTGTGGTTTAAGCCGGCTCTACACGTTGGCCAACACAGTGGCGAATGTAGTGGCCAATGACTATTCGCCAACGTGTAGAGGGGGTGTTTGTGCACCCAACATGCACAAACACGCCGTCTACACGTTGGCGAATACGCATTGGCCACTACATTCGCCACTGTGTTGGCCAACGTGTAGAGCCGGCTTTAGCCGTGAAAGCGTATCAGACAGACAGACTTTCGCATTTATGTATAATATATTAATGTGGATGTGTACTGCTCTTATGAGGTAAGAATCATGCAGATTTGAGCGAACCTTTCCAGACAGTGCAACATACTATACATGTATATCGTTATTTATTTAACTTGTTTACTTGACAAATACACGAGAAGGTCGCCGTTTATGGTACAACACAGCTTGTTGGCTCATGTTCAATGCTAGTTGATTGATTTCATTGCACACTTGAAGTCGTAAATACTAAGTAGCAGGTACATTTTAAATTACTTGGCGGTACTTCACATGAGCATCAGATATTTGAGCATTTTGTTGTCGTAATATTGATAAATGATCTTTATTTTGCAAATTGGTTATTAAATAACACTTTTACACGTCATTTTTTTCCGTAAATATTAACTAGATGAGGCCGGTGTTTCCTAACTGACTACCCTGAGAAGAAACACCGAAACAAACTCAGGGGTCCGTCTCTTTTAAAGTCCATACAATCTACACTGATTTAATTATATGGGAACCTTGTAGGTTTCAGTCTGAGGCGGTCTTTTGAAGAAAGATGCTCACAGATTTGAGTGGGCCTGTCCATACAGTGCAAGCATTTGTCAAATGACGTATAGCTCAACTTAGAACAAGGAGCTTAACGATTTGACGAACAATACCAAGGTAAGGACCTTTGGGTAGGCCGCAAAAGGCACTCAAACTGCCAGACAATTTATTATGATTAACTCGAATAAAAAAAAAAAAACCTACATAGTGCACATATTCACAATCGTTTCTGAGGATTATGTAGATTAGTCTGAAATGGCCTATTGAGGAAAGACCAAACAGATTTGAGTAGACCCGTCCCGTCAGTGCAAGCCTTTGTCAGTTAGTCTGTAACATAGATAAAATAAATAACTAGATGTGGTCAACAGAAGAAATTATATCGGAACCGTGTGTCTCCAGTTAGGCGCTGGGCGGGGCAACAACTACACATGCAGTTTAATAAAATCAATAGATACGCACTCGCGCACACACCCGCATTTCCTAAATCAGAACGTACTATACAATCAATAATAAACCTTATTCCGTCAAACACAGCGTGTATTTACCATGCACCTTAGAATTTACCCACACAAAAACATCGGTCGCTATCGTTGTGCTCTGCAAAAGCAATTTATTTTACATATACTCTAGTGATTGACTAAATCGGAAAGTTATCGATTCTTCCATTTGTTATTGTACATTTTTTTTGGGCACCTGAAAATGAACCAAATAAAAAATGGCATGTCCAGAAAATATTATAATAACAATAAACATATTATTAAGAACATAACATTACATAATTATTATTAAGTACTACCTACTAAGTATTAAGGGCTACCCTGGCGCTTTCGACTTAAATCTTAATATTTAATTATCATAGTGATAGGTCAAATAGAAGTTGATGTTAACTTACATTACGCTCTTGATCGGTACATACCAGCCATATAGGTTGTATAGAATCCTGAAAAGTTGAATGACTGATTTTATGAATGTCCTAAAACATGAGAATAGCTTTCAGTAATAAAATAAAATTTAACCCACTTCTGCAAAAATCAGTTGTACTCTTAATTTTGGAATTGTCCATTCAGGCTGGAACATTTCTGCGCTGAAGTGAACCGAGCATTTATAGTGCTATTTTGTGTAGGGTACCAGTTAGGTGGCATGCCTGTGGCATTAATCCATTCCTTTTTTATATTACCATCTTTTGGGAAGCTGAAAAGTACGAAAACCACTTATTTATCATTTACATACATCCTAAGCTACTTCTAAACGTCACCATATAATAAGCATCGCAATAATTACGTACCACACTATAAATCAAGATCTGAATGATTTTGACGTATATTGCTAATCCATTGCTACATATGTTCAAAATATTGGTCTGCTCAACAACGTAAATACCACAGTGAGTGTTGTTGATTTAGCATAATGAAACCGATTCCTACTGTAAGTGTGTTACGCAATTACCCCGCAGGTAATAGTTTAGTAGGTTATAATAGGTTTTTGTTATAAGAAAAATCCTAGTTAGTAGAGAAATTGTTAAATATATGAAAACAAACACACATCCATGCCTATCAAATAAATAGCATGAATATATTGACTTATTTTAAGGTAAATTCACTAATATATTATCTGAACCATGCCGATTATTATAACACATTCGAAGCTTCAACGGAAGTAAAATACAAAAACCATAAAAAAATAAAGAAACAGCAACATAGGATAAGGCATAACATACGATAATTCTAAACCTACTCTACTAAACTATGTTATGTACACATAGGTGCTAAAAAAGTATTGTATTATGAATTAGGTGTACGCAAACAAATACAGTATGTTAACTAACAGAGAGCGTTTCCGTTAACCCACAATAGTATAGCAATGCTACAAAAATGTCACCATTCGAAAACAAAATGTTTTTATTTTTTTTATTATTAAAATATTCACTAAAAATTGGCAAAGTGCCACGCATCGTAGCATGGTGGCGATGCGTGGCTGTGGCTATGCTAAAAATCTATAAAAGAAAAAGTTTTTGTGACCGATTACTCCGCCGCATACCCTGTCATAATCCTGTGCACGCGCCTGCCGTCTTGTCGTACCAAGCGCTTCTCCTCCACATTTATTGTACGTACAGCCAAGTTGTGGAACTCTCTGCCGGCTCCTGTGTTCCCTGCCACTTATGACCTTTCAGCGTTTCAAGCAAGAGTAAATAGGCATCTTCTGGGCTCGCTCGTTCCATCGTAGACCTTATCTATCGCTTACGATCAGACGAGATTGAAGTCAAGAGTGGGCTCATCCCGAATAAAAAAAAAAACATTATAGACAGCCAGAAGCCAGAAAATCTGACTTCAGTCTTACCAAGGGGTATCGTGTTACCCAGCTACTGGGTTGTGGAGGTCAGATAGGCAGACGTTCCATGTAAAACACTAGAACTCAGCTGCATCCGGTAAGACTAGAAGCTTACCTCAACATACATAATGTGAAAATGCTACGCAGATCATGAATAATAAATTAATACTAGAGCTTACAGACCACAGAAATCAATTTATCTATGTTACAGACTAACTGACAAAGGCTTGCACTGACGGGACGGGTCTACTCAAATCTGTTTGGTCTTTCCTCAATAGGCCATTTCAGACTAATCTACATAATCCTCAGAAACGATTGTGAATATGTGCACTATGTAGGTTTTTTTTTTTTATTCGAGTTAATTATAATAAATTGTCTGGCAGTTTGAGTGCCTTTTGCGGCCTACCCAAAGGTCCTTACCTTGGTATTGTTCGTCAAATCGTTAAGCTCCTTGTTCTAAATTGAGCTATACGTCATTTGACAAATGCTTGCACTGTATGGACAGGCCCACTCAAATCTGTGAGCATCTTTCTTCGAAAGACCGCCTCAGACTGAAACCTACAAGGTTCCCATATAATTAAATCAGTGTAGATTGTATGGACTTTAAAAGAGACGGACCCCTGAGTTTGTTTCGGTGTTTCTTCTCAGGGTAGTCAGTTAGGAAACACCGGCCTCATCTAGTTAATATTTACGGAAAAAAAAGACGTGTAAAAGTGTTATTTAATAACCAATTTGCAAAATAAAGATCATTTATCAATATTACGACAACAAAATGCTCAAATATCTGATGCTCATGTGAAGTACATGAGCATCAGATATAGGGAATGATTTAATATAGGTTTACATACCTATTTAATTTACGCAAATGAAGTTGCGAGCAACAGCTAGTTAACCTATAAATAGTACCTACTCATGATTTGACTCGTACAAGTTGTATGGATTTTAAATTAGCGATTACATTGCTAATCGAAAATAATAACAAACAGTCAAATCGACATTCTGTGTTTTTGATTATACTTCTTCTTTGAGGTCAGTTAAAATTTTATTTAAACTAGTACTTCGCCCGCGACTCGTCTGCGTGAATTTCAAAATTATTTAATATTTATAGCTTATAGAACTCACAAATAATGCACTCTACTACCAATGAAAAACATTTTAGAATTGGATCATTAGTACCGGAGATTAGGTACCCGCTAAATACAAACTTACAAAAAAATTTTAGTTCTATATAATCTTAGTATAGACTATTAACACAGTTTAATTACGATATTAATAGCCAATTTAATAGCTAAAAGTAATGAAATACATGCTGGTCACCCAAAAAATTTGTCGATTTGTAATACATTAAATTTTGCTAACATCATGTACAAATACCCTTTGATGAAATAAACAATTTTTATTATTTATTATTAGCTACTTACCATTATTAATATTTTGAATTGCTAATGAGTGTTTTGAAATATTCTATTTTGGACATGACATAGAAAATTTTAGGGCTACTTTCACCTAAGTTCACAAAATGAATAAATGAAATTTGAATTTGACGATTTCTAAACATCACTCTGCTATCATTTGAAGCTCTCGCATTACACATGTAGAGGTCTCTGACCTTGCTCCTTATGTATGCAAGATTCCATGGTATGTAGTGGGTTAGTTCAACGGCTTATTTAACTTAGCATACGGTGACATTTAATTAACTGTTAAGAGTATCCTGACACACGGTGAAAGGGACTCAAAGGATGTGTCGGCCATTTTTATTGGGCATCAAAAAGAGGTTTTAATTTGAAGAGCGCTTGTTGCTGTTAGTGTAGAATTCGAGTCTAAATAAAAAGCCGCGGTCTTCAAAGTCAAGCAGCATACCTATACCTCTATTATAGATCAGCCTGGCTCGAAACATGAGGTAAATAACTTGATGTATCTTTTTAACTAAATTATATATAAATATAAATTAATGGCTGTGTTGCTAAGCGCAAAACTCAGGAATGGCTGGACCAATACGGATTTTTTTCGAATATTCGTTATAGTCTGAGGAAGGTTTCTATTAAGAGAAAAATGGTAGGTAGGTAGGTAAGGTAGGTATGTAGGTAGGAACTTAGAGTAAGGTAGATAGGTAGTATAATTATTACTAGTGTATGTCATATTATTTGTTACATTTTTTATAAACAAATAGATTATAACTAAAATTCACTGAAATTTAACTTTCTTTCAGCAAGTATTTTTATTCTTTTGGTTGGTTGAACTTCTTCATCCTCATTTATTTCTCCGTGTTCACATATATTTATTTTTAGAAATTTTGATAGCCATATAAAATCTTGTTCTATGTTTTCTTTTCGTCCTTCTTCGTTCTCGTTTTCTTCATTTTTCTCATCAATCTATTTTTCTTTCCTTAGTTCTATTTCCTTCTCTTTAGTGTACCTATCATAGCGCAGTTGTATGAAGCTTACCCTCTGTCCGTTTACTCTGTGCTATCTACTTTTATGCGAGGTAAGTAAAGCGATAGTTTATAATGAAATATGTAGATAAAACTTTAAACTTACCTTGATAATAAATGTATACCCTTTTGTTTGTAATATTTTTTAGACCTCTCTTCATTCGTTTCTGCTTATTCCCATGTTTTACAAACTAAATTTAAACACTACTAAAACTGTAAAATACTATGAGTTTATAACACTAACACTACTTATAGATACATAGAATACTCTTTAACTTATAAACAAGAATCAGAAATAAAACTTTTTGACGAATCGAAAGTCGGTTCTATTTTTTGATATTAATAAGTTTTATTTCACGCTTTTTAGTGGGTCAGTTTGTAATTTATCTAGTTACAAAAGCCAAAATGTCAACTACTTATCACTTTTTACAAAATATTGCTTTTCTCGGTGCAGAGCCGTTAATTTTTGAGGAGTTCTCCTGGTACATCACTATCAGCTCTACTTCACCATATGCATTGTGACGAGCATAAAGTGCTTAACATCTATATTCAAGTAATCTAATCGCAATCCACGAAATACTTATTATTGAGTAGTTTCGATGGCCATCTGGGGTCTTCGTCATCAGTTCTACTTCCTCAAATGGTGCTTTTCAAGAGAAACTAAACAAGGTACTATAAGAAATACCCAAAACGCTATACGTATGCCTATAATATTTGAAGAGTTCCCTCAATTTCTCCATGATTCCATCATCAGATCCAAACGTGACGACAATGGAACTAACTAGAATGTATACTCTTTCAAACAAAAAAAGAATTTTCCAAATCGGTCCAGCCATCTGCGAGTATTGAAGTAACATCATAAAAAAAAGTTCAAGACGAATTGAGAACCTCCTCCTTTTTCTAAAGTCGGTTAAAAAGTTATTCCACTATTTACAAAATTAATTTTTGCAGTAATATTTTACGATATTATTTCGTAGTGCTTGAGCTCTCGCAACGCGACGTAGGTCCACCTAGCAACACGATGCGCCCCGCACTGAATTTGTGGACGAGTGCGGGGGTGATGTAAACGCAGTCTTTAATTGGACGCATTTTTAATTTATTGTAATAAAAATAATACATATTTGTAAAAAGTAACAAAACCAAATCATTTTCATTTGTATTGCAAAGCAGTAGTATATTTTTTTATACTCTTTTGATAAGAAATTAAGGAGTAAAATGGTTTCATCTCAATGATTTGGAGGTGATTTGGCATTTTTTTTCTTATTATGTGATACCGATAGAAAAATTGTGGCTAAACCAAATTACGGTTCATATCATGTAGATTACTAACAAATTTTTTCAGATGTAATTTCTCTGTAATTGCCGCCGAAAAGTTGCTTCATCTGAATGCCTTTTTCAAGCTTTTTTCGAGAGAGCAGCCTTAAGGAGAGACAGTTTGCCTCTCCGGTTGGTGTTTTAGGTAGGTATAGTAGCTAATGAATAAAAGTTTCTTTATAAAATGTACGTAGAATTTCGGGTATTTTGGAGATATGTACCAGATTGACTAGCTTTTTTCGGTGGGAAAATCATCAAACGACTTCTCCCGCTCTTGATGGATCAGAAGGGAGTGTAAGAGCGCCTTCACACTAGTGTTTGTCCAGCGTAGGCGTTCGATGAACGTACGCGCAGCAAAGACGCCGCGACTACGCAGCGCAGGCGTCACGTTGTCGCGGCGTCAGTGCAAGGGTTATGAATACGATGTTTTAAATATATAAAAATGTACTTTGTGGCTAGCGCCGCAAGTGCGCGACGCGTGCGCCGCGTTACTGCGTTACTTTTTAAAAGCAAAGCCAACAATAGAGTTTCCTCGTCAGAATCCATTTTGTTAATGATATTACCGAAACGACAAGGCAATTGTGTGACGTCTCCACCGCGTTAGCGCAGCGTTTAATTGGCTCCAGAGGAAATGCCGCAACAACGCGACGCCTGCGCCGCGCATACGTTTATCGAACGCCTACGCTAGACAAACGCTAGTGTGAAGACGTTCGAAGACTTTTACTGACTAAAAAATCACCCTGCTCCTTCACGTGCCCTTGTGTTCCGGGGCCGCGGTATCTCGTTAGAACATTCCCGCAACCTCGGCAACTACATTCACTAGCTAGGATTTCTATAAAAACCAATTGCCTAAATAAAACCTTAAAAAGCGATAGCTAAGTAAAACAGTAATTAAGTAATACTTTCTATAGTTTTATTTAAGACATACAATTAAGTACAACGTACATACAACATTGCAAATAACTTATTAGAAGTTCTTGCATTATAATTAGCTCTATTGTACTTGTTAGATCCATGCAGCAAATGAAATGACATAGAGGAAAAATTGTATGTACTTTTGGTGGTTAAATTAATATGAAAATTTCCAAGCGCGAGCCGGACTTGTCCGTGAAGGGTTCCTTAGTAGCTACGCAAAATAATTCTGTTTTTCATATTGTTTGTATAAATGACAAATATATATTTACGGTATTTTTAAATATGATTTATGTGGAAAATTGACGTCTAGGTATATCTCATTCAAACCAATTTGCGTAGAAAGTTTTTATTGAGATTTGCATTTTTTTTTCTTTAGATTTTCGTATTTCCACTTTGGAAGTGTCTATCTTTCAAACGGCTGACCTTAAGAAAATGTTATAGAAACTTCAATGTAATTTTTAAAGAACTATCTATAATCCCGTACCTACGTATAGTTTTGGTGATATTTTTTTAGTTCCATGTATAGAGAGTATAGAGAGCCCGCCCCCTTAATGTTTTTTTTTAATAGAAATCGTAAAGCGGCTTAGAGAATACATACGAAGTTTCAACTGTGTAGTCCTAATAGTTTCGGAATCCTAAAAAGGCCTTGAGAATCATAACTTTAAAGAATTTAGGTATTCAACGTTTTTTATCTTTATAGTGGCTTGTAGTAGAAATACCGTTATGTATTCTATAGTTTTAGTAATTTGAGATAAGATTCTTGCCCTAAATGGCTAGAACTAGTTTCAAGAACTATTGACAGCCGTCACTTCGAAATGCTAAACTTAATCGAAGTCGAAAATTAGCATTAATATGACACAATATAAACCGGATTGCAAAAAATACAAGTGCATGTCAGGTCACACACAGTTAAGAGTGCGTAACTGATTTCATAACGATGACAATGATACCATTTCAAGCGGAAATGTTCTACCGAGATCCTGCGGTATATTTAAAAAGATATTCTTGTTTTGATTTTACAATTTTGAAAGCGTGACTGGTAAAGATCTAAAATTATATGCTTGATTAAAAATTCACAGCACAAGCTGACTTACTACGGAACCCTAAAAAGAACATTTTCGACAGAAAACCATCATAATTATTAATTTTATCTCCTCTAGGTCTAGGTGGAGCGGAAGGAGTGTCATTCTACTGACAAAACTCACCCTGTGCCTTGCGTTCCGAAGCCGCGATATATAGTTAGAACATTCCCGCAATTACGGATATTCTCGCAACCCCGAATCTCTCCTGCTGACCTATAGGTAAGACAGGTGAATTCTTTTTAGATACAAATACCTCTTTACACACTATTATGGCGCTCAGAGATTATGTTAATAAACGACTAGCAGTCGCACTTTGTCACGATAAAAACATAATCTCTTTCTCTTGAAGTCGGGTAAAAAGTAGACTATAACCTTCCTAAATTTTCAAGCTACTGACATAGACAGACCAAATGTCATGCAAATCCACCCAATACTTTAGAAAATTTATTTATATTTGTTTAAACAAACAAACAAACTTATCCGCTTTATAATATTACTAATATTTATAAACTACTAGCTTCCGCCCGCGACTTCGTCCCCGTGGAAAAAAAAATCCCCCGATTTTGAAACATTCTTCATTACTGCTCCGCTCCTATTGGTGTTAGCGTGATGATATATAGCCTATAGCCTTCCTCGATAAATGGGCTATCTAACACCGAAAGAATTTTTCAAATCAAAACGGTAGTTCCTGAGATTAGCGCGTTCAAGCAAACAAACAAACAAACAAACAAACTCTTCAGCTTTATAATATTAGTATAGATAGATAAGATTTACAAACTTTAACATTCAAACGTAACTATCTCTTTTAATTATAACCTTAAATGTAAGCAAATTTCGTTATACGCTTGAAACTATACATCATATCATTATTAGCAAATCGGACTGTCTAATTTGATCTTACATAAGCAAACCAGCAAAAGTAGTAGGTCTAATAGAAATATGGAAAAGAATCATTTAAAATATTCCATGCAAATTACTATAGGCTATTAATAGATACTAATGTTTATCATATTCTCTAGATGGGTGTGTACTGGGTCAATGCTTATTTCGGAACGTTGTTGTGATCGTTAGCTAAAAATAACTAGTGTCGAAACTATTTACTTATTTTTGTAGTGGTGAAAATTTGACCTCAGATATGTGCAAATGCGAGCGAAGGTGGGAGCGGAACGCGTGAGGGAGAGACAACTCTCTTCCTTTCGCCTCAGCCGCAATCGCGAGCCGAAATCCGGCCACTGTAGACGAGGGCTTGCGGAAGGCATGTAGGGTAGCTCAACGTCCGGTACGGACCCATCCCGGGTTTACGGCTCGCATCAATGAGCAGTCAGCACCATTGACGGGGTCCAATTCCCACGCGAACGGAAGTCGCGGGCAGACGCTAGCTATTAATAAGTAATTCTCAATTTATCACACTTTCCTAATAATTTAATAGTTAGTCAGTTGGAGATTTTTTGTAACATTATATTTGAAAGGCTGTTTGTTATTGTGCACAAATGGTATGGCAAATCAGAGGTCTTGAACTTACCGATATTTCGATATTTCTACCGAAATGCAATAACTTTTCCACGATTTCAGGGAATACATGGATTTTTCTATCGATTTGATCCAACAAGGCAAACCTATATCGATTGTTCTCTAGGCTTGCTCTGTACGCTCTTTTCCAATATTGTTAAGGGCAACAATTTCCAGAAAATTTATTTAGAGTCACGCATTTTCAGAAATTGTGAACTAATCCAAACATGTCTTGATGTCGTAGCTATCTATTTTGGGATGAAATAAGTTTACTAGAACGTGGCATGACATTCAAATATTTCCTGTGTTGTCTACTTTCATCTTTAATATTAATTAATCACTGCCCCATTCATCTGTCAACGTTGGACGCATATTTTTGCATATTAGGTAGTCTTATGAAAACAAAGCAGCGTAATAGGATTGCGTCAATCAGAAGTCTATTAAAAACGACTCTATGACGCTAATTGCTACGACTTGGAAATAATTTCAACGATGACCGCGGCTATGGCCAAAGAATATTTTTAGGATTCTAAAGATCGAAAATAATAATTCTACTATATTGAAGTGTGTTTGAAGAATTTCATATTATTTTTAACCGACTTCTAAAAAAGGAGGAGGTTCTCAATTCGGATGTATGTATTTTTTTTTAATGTTTGTCTGCGCATAACTCCGTCGCTTGCCAACCGATTTGAAAAATTCTTATCTTATTAGAAAGAGTATACTTCCCAAATCGTCCCATGAAAATTTTATCAAAATCGGACAAGCCGTTTCTGAAAAAACAACAAAAGTCTAAAAAAATATTTACGTTGTTGATCTTTTCGTTTACTCTGCATTGCGTTTTTTGTTCGCGCATAACTCCGTCATTTACGAACCGATTTGGAAAATTCACTGACCCACTAAAAGGCACGAAAATAAAACTTTTTTGCAAAAAATAAAACCGACTTCCATATCAAAACACTACAAAGCCAAAAATAATTTTAATTTCGGAAGGCGGCGTGAAAAAAAAAGAAAATACAAAACCAATAACACCGACTACCGAAATTAAAATTATTTTTGGCTTTGTAGTGTTTTGATATGGAAGTCGGTTTTATTTTTTGCAAAAAAGTTTTTTTGGAATAGGAACGATTTTTTTTATCTAATAGGTACCAATTTTGGGTACCTAGCCTTTTGGCTAAACAGATAATGAATGTCCAAGAAATAGGACTTGAATGTTTTATGAATCACAAAGTAAGAATTGTCAAAATCGGGCCACGTGTTTAGTCTCTAGAGCGTCGCAAAGTTACAAACAAACAAACACCATCTAATGAATCTCACTTATTTTCGCATCCTGATATCGAAGTAACGTTTTTCCATACAGAAGGCACTTAGCGATAAAGTAAGTCGGTATACGTATACCTACCGACAACTACCGTCATCAAATAATTATGTAATCGATAATCATCCTTGTATAGTACTTACTATTGTAAGTACATAATAATGTTTATTATCTTTTGCTCAGTATGTTTCGGACTTCGGCCTCGACAGACGTCAAAGTGGCTCGCTCACCTTGAAAAAGGTAAACGAGTACAGGGCCTAACAGATCCATATAAGTACAACGGCGAAACCTTCCCAAAGTGTAACAAAAATTACACTTTTAAATGAGATCATACTTTACTAGTTTTGTTGCTTTTATTTTTAGGGTACCGTAGCCAAGTGACAAAAAACGGAACCCTTAAAGATTCGTCATGTCTGTCTGTCCGTCCGTTTGTCACAGCCATTTTATTAAATTAAATCAATTCATTCAATAAATTAATTCCATTTAATTGAAAAAAAAAACATATAAAAAATAAAAAGACAGCTCCCCATAAACCGTTATAAGAACAAACGAAAAAAAAAGAATTCAACTCTGAATTCTGATTCTCTGAACTCCTCTGAAACCACTCTGGAGGAGGGGGCTAGCTGTCAAACGTGAGTCTTGTGACGAACGCGGTACCAGTGACAGTTAATGTTCTTACCTGAAGGACCCAAGGGTCCTACAGTAGGTGTACAAGAAAATGGAATGAAATATTAACATATGTAATACAGATAAAATTCATTAAAAATTAAAGGTTCATTGGTAGACCAGCGTGCAGCGTCAGACAACAGCTGTCTGGCAACATTATCATAATGTACCTTTTTGGTGGAGCCATTAATGTTTTCTTTTTTTATTGATAATAGACTCGCGTTTGATCACCATCACTTGATGGTAAGCGATGATGTGGTCGAAGATGAAGCTATCAGGAAATATCCTAGACTTACAGTTTTACTGAATGTTTTTTATTTATAATAGGATTTTAGTCATTTAAACGTGTTTCTTTTTTCTTTTTCTTTAAGCTAAATGTAAGTATTAGGTAGGTCTGTAGCTAATTCTGTACCTACTATAATTTTTTTAAGCTTAAAATAAATGTAGTAAAATAAAAATAGAAAACCTGACAAAGACTAGAATTTCTAATTCACATAATTAAAACAATTATTTGACGTCACCGTGAGGTAATAACTAAAATCAATTACTAATAATTTACCTACATAACCAAAACACATTATACCTAACATGAACGTAAAAGCTATCCATGATGTTTGTGAATCTATTTAGAAACTCATTGATAATATCTTAAGCTAACAAAAAACTTGTTTTTAAAGTAAATATGGAGCTAGTTAAACTGAAGTTTCCTCTGATGTTATGAACGTTTAGGTAATATTTGTATCCGGCTTATTACTTACTTATTTGGCGTAATAGAAACATTAATTTTATACTGCTTAGGTATGTTTATAGTTTCTGCCCGCGACTTAGTTCTTCTCGCTCAGTAGTTCGTTCAGTAGTTTTTGCGATAAAGTGAAACAAACATCCATCCATACTCACAAACTTTCGCATTTATAATATTCGTAAGAAACGTCTGTTACATTTGTATTAGGTATAAGCAAAATACTATAAGGAATAAAATCTTTGTTTTTTTGGAGCAAATATCATCAAATGACTGGAGTGGAAGGGCGTGTTAGACTTCTACCTACTCACTAAAAAACCACCCTTTTCCTTCAGTTGCCTTTGTCTTTCAGGATCACGGTATAACATTAAGATTATTGCTGATAGCGTCGACCCTGGCTTAGTCCTTAGCGGACGGTGAGCTTCCAAACCTTCACTTTCTCTTTCCACTTTAGGCGGCCTAATTCATAAAAATATATAATTTATTTTTTATTTTTTTATTTTATTTTTTTTTCCCAATAATTTCCCTTTTATTTTAGCCCGTATTATATTTGTTTTTGTAATTATTCATTAGATTAAAAAAAAACATCAATATTTAACAATTAGATTTATTCATAAAATAGATAATCCTTTCAGAAGTGATTTTGATTTTGATTGATTTTGCACTTTCGAACCTACAAATCCATTGCTTCATATGTTTACCCTTCCTTTGCAGTCGGGTCAAAATCGTCTGGTCGGTGTTTCAATATTTACGTCTTAGGAAAATAACGTTATTATTTAAAACGTTATTCTTCTAAGATTTACGTATTTCAGGCCATATAGCTTCTACAATGTAACATTAAAAGATATAATGATATATAAGTTTTTAGAATTCCCCTTTTGAGCTTAATGAATGGGCGAATTATACATAAGACTATACCATAGACAACACCTAAGTATGTAACTCTTTTTCGGTGGGAAAATCATCAAATGATACCTCCTGCCTTCTGTAGTTTATGTGACAAACTAGAAATATAGGTACTTACTTTCTAACAACTGCTAACAACATAATCAATTCAATTAGGGGACTCCTTTAAACCAACTCGATGATTTCCCTTCTTTCAATACCCGTTTATTTATCATCAGTGTATCTCACAATCTACAAATACAAAAAAAAAACAACAATTTTAATTCCTCTATGACCAATCAATAAATCTTCAACAAATCAGGGTTTTTTTTTTGAAAACTTGGAGTTTTTCCTTTCTGGAAATACCTGTATTTATATGTATAAAGCAAGGTAAACGATAACCTTAGAACTGGCTATGTAAATTACAAAACCATTACACACATTTCATATAAAATTATTTATGGATCTATTAAGATTAGCATTTTCAATAGTACATAACATAGTTTTTTATAGAACATCGTTTTTTTATTTAAGACAGTATTCAAAGCAGCTTTTTTCCATTGTTTACGAAGTTTTTTAAAACGATAAAATAAGTTGGTACTATATTTAGTTTTGGTACCTCACTATATCTTGGTCACAGTCAATGACCTGCGATTTCTATTAATAAAACGAATTTTATTTATTAGAAGTGTAATTTATTCAATTATCTATTCCATATTCAACAATATAGGCCTACATGGACTAAAATGTCAGAAGCTAGTGAATGATTCGATTTTGCTCTTCTGTTTTCAAATCTTGAACGGTTCTAACATTGTTTCATATTAGGTACACTAATGAGAGGTCAGTGTACTAGACCATTCAATATAGTACTAGTGAGACATAGCAAAAGTTATCACAATTGCAAATAATCTAAGAGTCTACAGTGTTCTTCTAATCATAGTATTAAGAGCAAGCCGTATCCTTATAAATAATTATTTTAAAACAAATTCACTAGCGAGTCGCGGTGTTTGTCTGTCTTTTCTCGACTACATAAAAGATTTTCATGTGCTGTCCAGCAATGGAGTGATTAATTATGAAGGTTTTAATGTATAATTTATTAAGATTTTGTATTAATTTGCAGAATGAAACAGTGCGAAGCTGGGTCGGGTTACAGGTTATTTATTCATTTTATAAATTAGCTTCTGTGTATCGAAGATTAGCTTAATCAATCAATTTATAGATTAGCCAAAGTAAACACACCTATGCCCCATGCACTGTGTTAGATAAAACATTTTAAAATAACGTATTAGAACTAAATAAAAATAATTTATAAAATAAAAAGCGATTTTTAAAAATCTAAAAAACCCGACTGCTCTAGTGATGTGCAAGAAACAAGCACATTTTTAGATTTTTTAAATAACTTTTCTTTTTTCTGCTTTATAGTTACGAATATCCAAAAAAATGAAACCTCAAAATCATTTCTAAAGACCTATTTAATGATACCCCGCTTGACATAGTTTGTCGATTTTAGGTTTTTGACAATATAGCGTCTGGTTGTCGTTGCGGTGATTTTTAATTTAAATGTATCCCGTAGCGTCATCAAGACAAATCCAAAAACGTATTATTTATCAAAATCCGTTCATTGGTTTAATAGTTACGAGGGAACAAAGGAACGGACGTACATACATACATACGCCCAAAAATCGTAACAATCCTCCTTTCGGTCTTCGCCGCAGGCGGATAAAAAACCGGCCCAGTGCGTGTCGGGCCACGCGCTGTGTACGGTTCCGTAGTTTAGACTTTAGTACATACAACGTCAAGTGCGAGTCAGATAGACCGAGAGTTCAGTAACATGCATAAATTCTTACTCTGTTTTATACGAATAAGAACTTGATCTAAATATTTTTCAACGGAATTTGTTCGAAACCGAGTAAAATTGGTCGCCTCTTACTCGTAAATTTCTGAAGTCAACTTAGTTGATAGTTTTCCTTTTAACTTTGTACCACCATTAAATATAAACAGTAATGTATACCGAATGTTGTAAAACTGAAATTTAATAAAAAATATTAACAACTAGCTTCCGCCCGCGACTTCGTCCCCGTGGAAAAAAAAAATCCCCCGATTTTGAAACATTCTTCATTACTGCTCCGCTCCTATTGGTGTTAGCGTGATGATATATAGCCTATAGCCTTCCTCGATAAATGGGCTATCTAACACTGAAAGAATTTTTCAAATCAGAACGGTAGTTCCTGAGATTAGCGCGTTCAAGCAAACAAACAAACAAACAAATCATAACTCCAAGGCGGCTGGACCGATTTAGAAAATACTTTTGTTGTTTGAAAGGGTATAAAATAACTTTAATTTCGGATCACAGTGTCAAAAAAAAATGAAAAACCAATAACACCGACTACCGACATTAAAGTTATATTTTTGGCTTTGTAGTGTTTTGATATGGAAGTCGGTTTTATTTTTTGCAAAAAAGGTTTTTTAATCAACTTCAGCTGATCCTTACAGTAAATTGCGATAACATCTTTGAATCGATAGTTATACTCAAATAAAGTTTCATCAACTTAAAAACTGAAGTACTCTATCTAAAAGGGTTGAACAGAATTAGCAATATTATCTCCTTTTAAAAATGTAAACCTAGCCATGGCTCAAACTCCTATAAGCCTTGGCCACGATACTACAAAAAAGTGTGAAAATGACATTAGAAGATCCTTGTCTTCACCAGTGTTACCAACTTAGTGGATTTTCCACTAAAACTGGTGGTTTCAACCCCCCTTTTAGTGGTGAAATATTGCTATTAGTGGCTGGTGGTTTTTTCTAGTGGTCACTGCACTGAAAGTGCTATTACTCAACTACTAAGCCACTAAAACTTTACGAAATATATTATTTTTACTTAATTTACTTTTACTGCGTAGGCACCATAAAAGTGCAGAACTTATGGCAAGAGTTGATGATCTATGGCGACAAATTCATTTGCAGAAATGGAACGAGAGCAAAGATACAACAAAAAATGGAATGAATAATTGCATTTCAAAGATGCTCAAGGGGAATCTAGATTTGAGGAATTAGCGACTTTTGCAATTACTCTCTTAATACTACCTAATTCTAACGCCGATGTTTTTTTTTTTTTTTTTTTTTTTTAATCTTTATTTATTTAAAGGGATTTTATCACACAGTGATAATGTCACCCCCATAATATGATACATTAAACTAAACTAACAATCGGGTAGCTTACAAACTAGTTTCAGTAATAAATAACATACATTATTATGACTTAAGTAGGTAGGGTACTCATCAGTGAGGCCCTACTCCTCGTAAATGACAAACAGCAGTCGACACAACATTCTAGCCTCCTCCGACAAAGGGACAGCTAGTATGCTGTTACAAGCGCCTACATCAAAACTTAAACTAAACGCATACTGTCTTTCCCGTATGTTCCGGTCACATTCCATTAACACGTGATAGATATCTTCTATTACCCCACAAACTTCACAGTTTGGTGAGTCACTTTTACCCATTAAATATTTAAATTTATTGGATGGGATGTGACCGGACCGCATTCTCAACAAAGCAACTACATATTTCCTATCTATCTCCCTTCTTTCAAACCATGGGCAACGAAGCAGGTCAGACTGGATGGTTTTATACCATATCCCTTTTAACTTTGATCTCTCGTCAAAGTATTCGTGCCAACTTTGTCTACACAGTTCTTTGACATGACCAAGCCAATCTGAGTACAATGGTATACATGTATAATTAATCCCCTCATAAGATGCTTGTTCGGCTGCTATGTCTGCTTCCTCGTTACCCATGATTCCAATATGTGAGGGAATCCATTGAATGGTGATGGTTTTATTTAGAGACTGCATTTTACGAATTGAGTCTAAAATATTCATGGCTATCGGGAACCCTCGAAGATTCGAGGGTATTCGAGCCAGATGTTGGAGGCTGCTTTTTGAATCCGAAAATATAACAAAATGATTTTGATTTATACTCAGTAAATATACCAGGGCCTCCGAAATAGCTATGAGTTCACAATACATAATAGAAATATGGGCATTAATTTTAAATTTAGCTTTAGTATTAAGTTGAGGGTCATAAAAAGCAGCTCCCAAGTTTAACCCATTCTTGGACCCGTCTGTAAATATTTTATAATGTTGACTAAACTTATCATTTATCATTTTAACACATGTATTATGGAGATCGGTTACATTAATCAGTCTTTTTGCTGAACTAATACCATTAATTGTATCACAAATTACATTAGATAAATCTACATTAGTTACCCAAGTGTCCAAGGAATAAATACCCAATATCGAGCTAGAGTACAAAGGTGTTTCTGAGTACACTCTGTGTGCATTTACTAATAATGGTAGCTTTTTATTTCTCCAATACAAGCCTTGACAATGGTCAGACAGTTCCCCCAAGGTACTAATAAGAATATTATTACGATCTGACTTTGATCTTAAGTAAAATTTATATGTAAGAAACAGTCTGCGAACAAATAAAGGTTGCAGGCACAGCTCAGCCTCCATCACATGAATGGGCGTGCTTCTAATAAATCCTCCTATGATTCTCATTGCTTGATTTTGCACTCTGTCAAGCTTCAGAAGATGACTATTTGCACAATTTCCATACAAAAAGCAACCATAATCCATCCTACTTCGAATCAAAGCTATATATAACCTTCTCAGATGTATGGGATTAACACCCCATTTATTACCAGCTAATATTTTAAATATATTTAAAAAACGACAAATTTTTTCCCTTATCTCGTTTATGTGCTTACCCCACTTCAAGGAACAGTCTAACCACATCCCAAGGTATTTGACACAGTTAACTTGTTCAATATAATTGTTATTAACTGTTAGACAGATATTGTTCCTTCTTCTCCCCCTACTAAACAGGCATACCTTTGTTTTCTTGTGGGACACATTTAAACCTAATTCTGTCATCAGATTTTGAAAAATATGAAGTGCATTTTGTATGTGAGATACAGAATCGGATAAGTTCTTCTGTACATCGTACAGAATGAAGTCATCAGCATATTGTGAAATATAAACATTAGCTATGCTTCTACAGACATTACTTGTGGCGGCATTGAATAGTAGAGGGGATAAGGGGTCCCCCTGAGCTATGCCTATACCAGTAATACGACATATGGATCTATTATCTTCTAGTTCAATGAGTAGATGCCTCTGATGAAGGTACCTCCAGAGATAATTACAAATAACAGCGCCCACTCCCATGCTATCCAAAATACTTAAAAGAGAGGTCAGGTTTATGTTATTATAGGCACTCTCAATGTCTATGAAGCAGCCAACAACGGGTACATTTTTGGAAAAACCTGTTTCAACTCGTGCAACCAACCTAGAAAGACCTTCATAACATGACTTAGATCTTCTGAAGCCTGTGGTATCATGGGATAGTAAATTATTTTTCTCTAGGAACCATTCAAGCCTACGTGTTATGATGGTATGAAGAATCTTACATAAACAAGATATGAGAGCTATAGGTCTAACATCTGCACTTGACCCTGGATCCCCTCCCGGCTTCGGTATAGGAATAATTTTAACTTTTTTCCACTGCTCTGGCACAAACCCGGATAAGAAAAACCTATTGTATATGGAAGTCAGCATAATTTTAGCAATATAAGGTAAATGTTTTATCATAGAATATGAAATATTGTCATGACCTGGGGCTGAATCTGTTTTTTTAATTGCGTTAATCACTTCCTGTACCGAAACTGACGAGGACAATTGTGCGTTGCAGGAAGTAAATGTAGGAGTTGGTGGTGATACGTGATCTGGGGCCAGAGTTCGTAACAATTTTTCGGCTTTACCTTGATCAACAAAGGATGTAGAAGATCTGTACCCTTTGATCCATCTCATGCGCTTCCACATCTCTCCCGAAGAAGTTACACTATCTATGCCAGTGCAAAATTTCTGGAAGGACTCTCTTTTGGCTTGTCGTATAAGTTTTTGTGCTTCACTCACTTTCTTCTGTAAAGCTTCCAGATTCTGTGGTGTGGGATTACCTCTAAAAGTAGCTAATGCAACACGCCTTTGTGCAACAATATGTGATAACTTTTGATTCCAATATGGTTTTGATATGAATTTGTCTGACGGAAGAGGATTCTTGCTCATTCTAATCATAGGAATATATTCATCAGCTGCAGAGTTCAAAGTTTTTATGAATTTATTATATGCAGATTGGTGATCTAAAGGTAGTTCCAAGTTTGTTAGTTGTTGAGAGATTATTTAGCAGTATGAATGTAATAAAAAACAAGCAGAGGAACAGAATGAAGTTGAATATTTTAACTGCAATATTAAAAACACGCTGTGGTTCAAGATTGGAAGAAAAATGCTTATGAAATTCCAATAAAAGTTATAAAACAAATTGGTAGCAAAGCATCATATAAATGTGAAACCGACGATGATGGTGCAGACAAAAGTTCTTGTATGTTGATATACTGACTTAAAATATTTTATTACGTCATATTAAAGAACATTTTTTACTAATACAAGTAATAATAAATAAATACTGTTTTCTTTCGTAAAAACCACAGAAATCTTAATAATAAGGCAATAGAAATGCTATCTACTGTCTTTTAATACCGAGACGCGTGTCGCCGGTTCGCAGCTACCACCACATAAACAAACAATAGATACACACTTTCGCCTACACGTGCATTTTGCATTATTACAACTAAATTAAACTTTAAGCGATGACATTACGCAATATTTTCTAAAAACGCATAATCTCAGATGGCGTAACGTGTGCGAAAAGCTGAGAAAGATATCGCGCGCTCACTCTCACTTAGGAATAGTGCAGTGCAAAGCTCGTAATGCTCATATTATTATCGATAATTTTCTGTTGAGCGTTAATAGCCAAAGAGTCTCGTAACAATAGATAACTAATTTATCGAAAGTTTTTCATTCCTCGACGCGCTTTTAGACGATTTATTTAGGAGAAAAGGGAATACAATAAAACGTTAAGTGTACGTATATTTTTTTTATTATTTAGTAATACAAATCTTAAAAGCTCTCCAATACTTCATCTTATGGGAAAAAAAAACAATGACCAAATCAAATAGAGCAATAATGGCACAACTTAATACCGAACAATGAAGAATATACTTTATTGTTCACCAAAATAAATTGTTACACAACTGTTTTACGTAAATTCTATAGTTATGATGGCGGTCTTATCGCTTATAGCGATATATTCTAGACTATCTTAGGATGGATTGATGATATCCGGATCTTTCGGAAACCTGTAATAATAGCATTGAAAGTAAAGTAAACAAGTAAAATAGATGCATAAATAATATGAAAACGTATCGATCCGATCCAACTTAATCCTTTATACTTACAATATACATAATAATATGTATCCTTAATTATTTTGTCATAAAAAAAGATAATTACTGAACACGTCAATGATACAAGGATACCCAACGCAGATTGTTATTTAACTTACCTACGTACATAATAATAATAAGCCTACCTCCTATTAATTTTCTGAATGAAAAAATAGTTAAAAAGTACGAATTAACAGCTATATAATCGTTGAAAAACGACTTTTTATAAACTATTTATACAGGAAAAAAACATGCTTAATGAAAATACGTATTGAAATATTGAATGAAATATTATTTCATTCAATATTTCATATTTCGGTATAACTACGTATTAACTATTAAGCTAAAGGTAATAAATTACCGATACAAAATAGTAGTGGCACGTCACTAATTCGCGGCCAACTCATGCGGCGTATTCCTGGAATGTACGTAAACGGCGACTATAATTTCATTGCTGCTTTTAGTAGTTGTAATAGTAGATGAGAACAAGCTTAAAGTATTAATGGTAATTGAATTGAGAAAAAAAATCGTTTTCTGTGATAATCGTAGTAATGGTGGTGAAAATATTTGATTTGATTATATTTTTCAAAAACGACATTATTTTAAAAATTAAGTACTTACATATGAAATGTTATACCTTTATTTGTAAAGTTACAAATTTTTGAAGAGTTTCCGCAGTTGGATAAGCTGCAAAACACCATGTTTACCTCTCCGCGTCCCAAACAACACAAGTAACCGCAACAAAAGCTCCACGCGCACTTGTGGTCAACGTGTCACATGCGCGGCGACAAGGTCACGCGTCTTTGCGACTTCTATTGCCTTATTATTAAGATTTCTGTGGTAAAAACTAAAAAAAGTGTGTAAATTTTAGCGATTTTTAGAGGAGGGCCGATTTTTGTTAGTGGTTTTCTGGTGGTTTTAGAAGTTGGATCTGGTGGAGAGCTAGTTGAACTGTTGGCAACACTGGTCTTCACCTGACTTATTTAAAGTTATCTGTGGTCTTCACCTAAATGTTTTGACAGAAACGAGAACGACGAAAGAAATTAAAAATTCTATTATACACGTGAGCCTCTCGTTAGAGAGTATTATTTTCTTTGCACGTGAGGTAATTTTAAAATATTTGTGAACACTTAACCGAACAACCTCCTGTGTTTGATAGTCTCTATCATTCTACACGTGATATTGGAAAAATTGTGGTGGCTCCTCCACAAACGCCAAGAGTTGAAGTTCTAAAGCAAAACTTAAAAGTTTTAAACTATTATTTTGAATTTGTTACAGGATTTAAACCAAAGCTAGAAGAAAACACTAAAAAATGCCTGACGATTCACAAGTTCGTGAATTTTACGCGGGAAAGAACTTCTTCATAACCGGCGGTACGGGATTTGTCGGTCTGTGCCTTATTGAGAAGATTCTTCGATGTATGCCTGATGTTGGAACGATCTACCTGCTAATGAGACCAAAAAAAGGCAAGGAAATATCTGAGAGACTGCAGGAGTTCCCTAAAAACCCGGTAAGTGCACAAGACTAAGTTTCAAAACTTGAAAGAGGTGCTTAGGTATAGGGATGAGATATACCTGCTAATCTCCATACCCGGCCTTCAAGGTATGGGTATTGCTAAATACCTGGTATGAAAACCGGGTTTCAAAATACTTCCAAGTATTTGGGTGTGTTATGATTTCTATAAGTAAACATATGCGATAAGTATGGGTATGCCACCATTACAATGAAGGTACGACGTTTCAAGTATACATACGTACTCGTTATGAGATATAAAATTTTTCCTTCCTACTTTACCAGGCTTATGACTCGGCTAAGAGTACGATGATGGTTATTAATAGTTGGTTACTTATTTAGGTATAATTATATGCAAAATTAATTATATTTCAACTGACTAAGTAGCCGGCGTAGTTGCAAGATTTCAAATCACTTTATTTACAATTATATTTTTTATGTGTAATATTTTTTTTGCTTTATATTTTAAGTAATTTGTTTTAGTTCTTTTGTGTATTTTTTTTTGGACGGATGAGTTCTTACCACACTCGACGTTGGCACAATATGAGAGGAAGTAGTTTGTGACATTGGTGGGGCATTCATTTGTACTTCTTGAATAGGTTGATTTTCCAGTTGATTCAAATTATTGACCCTCCTAACTAAATTTACCACAAGATGTTTTCTCTGGATAATAATATGTTTTGTGAGTTTTGTGAGTCCTGATTTGTATGAGAAAACAACTTTACATATTTTACAATCTGATTTGAAATCGCCTTTATCGGTAAAGTGATCCCATGCAACACTTTTTTTAGGAGCCATTATTTACTAATTTATAAATTATGTAGAGAATTATCTACTACCTAACTAATACTAATATTTACACACTCTTCTGAATATATTTACACACGGAAGTAAGAAAACTTACACTACAAAGTTAACTATGTAAGTACACATAAATAAAACCTATTACTATGCGTGTGTACCTACTATAAACTTTTTCAGATAATAACAAACAGGTGTTTACCAATTCGCAATTACAACTGACGAAAATGAAAAATCAAAATATTGTCGACCTCGACCTACGCATGTACTTATATACCTACTTACACTAAACATCGTAAATTTCCTTCATACACGCAATAATAATAATGATGTTTATTTTGCAAATGGGTTATAAGTAACACTTTTACACGTCATTTTTTTTTCCGTAAATGTAAACTAGATGAGGCCAGTGTTTCCTAACTGACTACTCTGAGAAGAAACACTGAAACAAACTCAGAGGTCAACGTCTCTTTTAAAGTCCATACAATGAATAAAATAATATTCTCTAACATTAACAATCTTAAGGAACTCTTTGGTATGACAAAAAATGTAAAATTGTTAGGCAATAACATTATTACGCAATTATGTTCCCTAAAAACGTAGACATAATTATATTTATTCCTAACTGAATTAGATCGTCCGAGCGTTCACAGCACGAATGACGCTTCGGGTCCTGTCGTAAGCTGTCGGGTAGCTTCGGCGTGCCGATTACTGCCGATACCGCACGAACTGGCCGCTACCTTGTAGTAGCGGTTCGTATCGTATCGTACTGGTCCATACGTATGACGTCATACCTTCAAGGTATGACAGTATTTCGGTCTGTAACCGGGCTGCGTACTGGGAAGCTCATACTTGGTATATATACCTGTACCAGTATATACGACTCATCTCTACTTAGGTATTTGGAATAGTAATTTCATCTCTTTTGAAGCTGGAAAGAGCACAAAGGGCTTCTCTCAAAGTACTCACCTCAAGACCTTGGGGGTCTTTCCTTTTTTTCTTTTCTTCAAAAAACTATATGTATAAGGAAACGGGAGTGCTGACTGTGCGACAGCTCTTCATTTTGCGGGATTTTTTACATGCACATACTTTACAAGGTAAAGACAGGTTGGCTAATGATAAACAAAACAACAATAAAACAGTTTTTGCAAGACGACATCCATATATAGTAGTTCCATGCCTATATAACAAAATTGAGCCAATTTACCACTATTCATGTTTCATAATGAAGAAAAGCCTCAAAATATTGTTAAACAACCTAAATTACCTAGAAACAGAACATGTTCTTAGTGTTCTTGTACAACTTTTTCTGCAACAGTGGTATATTTTAACATACACAACACACTTTCATATCACACGATTTTACACATATAACACACACACACACACACACACACACACACACACACACACAGACACACCTTACCTTACATATTCTCCCAACATAACATTTTCACTCATCAACACACCTTAGCGTAATTCATTTTGTTTTTGTATTTAATAAATTTTTTTTTTTTAATATGTTTAGTTTAGTTTTGTTTTGTTTTCCTATTTATTAAGTTAAGGATAGTTTGTATAAGTTAACTGGTTCCATTGATCATCCACATGGCCAAACTGTTACTTATAGCACAGGTTTTTACCTAGTTTAATACCAGTGATCACATTATTGTAATTTTTTTTATTGAACTAATAAGTAAATGATTATAATAATATAAATCTTAGATTTTCTTTGTATTTGAAGTAAAATACCTTTCATACAGCAGATTTAAATTTTTATTCACATAACTCCGCCCCTAAGGATACCCACTGACTCAAAATGGCCTTTTATCTTTTTTCGTGCTTAATTAATGCCCACATCATACAGTAATGTTGAATAATTTTGCAGGTACTTAGTGACTCATTTATGTGTCAAGTTAACTTCTTTCCATCTGAAGACATACACGAAGTTCTAAGTAAAGTTTGAGCTATTTAAGTTTACCTAACAAGTATTTATTTCAACTGCCAAAAACCTCTTTATTTTTGTAGCTCAGTAAATGAAAATACTATGCAAAACTAAAATACAAACTTTTTTTAAATTGTTGTAAGGCTTGTGTTTGACCACCATCTCACGCACGAAGCACACTTGCCTAGAAGTAACCTGTTCACTCTTGACTTAAAGGCTCCCCAGTTTATGCAGTCATGCTACCGAAGGAGGAGGCGGGCCGTGTGAGGGAGAGGATGGCGTCCTCCCTCCAGCCCAACCGCAGTGGTAGACGCCCACGGCGTCGGACGTCAGCCGACGATCTCCGGCCACCGTAGGCGCGGGCATGCGGACAGCGAGTAAAGGGCAACTCGCTGTCCAACCATGGACCATGCCCGGGTCGACGGCGCGTTGTGTTCCACGCGCGCCTCAAAGAGCGTCAGCAATATGACGAGGCCTCCCCTGTAGAGGGCCGAAGCCTGCCTTGGTCGTGGGACTTACCCCATTACCGTGACCCCGGAACGTAAAGGGTTATTGAAGGAACACCGTGGATTTTAGTCAGTAAAAGTCTGACAGTCCCTCCGGCCCTGCCCGGGGTGGGAGGACTTATTTGATAATTTTACCACGATATAAAAAAAAAAGCTGTACCCACAATGAAACCATTCCCAAAACGTTTTGTGCGTATGGGTAGGATGTCCATCATGTAACTAGAATAAAGCATCAAAAAATTCATCCCTAACACTGTCGGCTGGCAATGTACCCAAGAGACTGACCCATAGCCAGTTGGGTCACGCAAAGTATATTTTACTTCTACCTTGCTCATTTTTCATCCTATATGGAATTTGCATGTTCACAGTAGGACAACAAACAACAAGTGTGTAGTGACTATGTTTTCCAAGTACCAATATTTTCTTATTAAGTAATAAAATACTAAATTCCACTAAACTACTGTTGTAGAAGTCAAACAGGCCCTTTCATGGAAAATGCTTGTGTCCAAGCATTGCCACATGATTTGTACTGTTTAAGTTTTAACCTGAATAACCATTGTTAAGTTGCCGATAACTTGTGTATATTTGCTAACTAAGCTATCCCTGGTACCCTCCGAGGAATGGTAAAACAAGGGCGTTGCTCGCCTTCCTGGAGGACCTGACATGGATTGAGTGAAAAGAAATCCTACCCTTACGCAAAATACGCGCATGGTCATGGAGTTGCGGATACCTGCTGGACATACATACAAAATATTGTAAGGTGTACAATAATAAAGTATATAATAAATAATAACTAAGCTATCATGCCACAAGGAACCTAGTTCGAGTATTATATCATTTTAATGTTTTTACTATTTAACAGTCGGGCTTGTCTTTGCATCATCATTCTTCTAATTCTCACGAAAACTAAATAAATTATACACTAAAACTTTCCTCATGAATCACCTATCCATTGGAGAAATCTGCTCTGTAATTTAATTTTTGAGTTTCTCGTGACCATACATAGAGACATACAGGGCAGGAGACAGGAGTTTTAAAATATGTAAAGATGATTCTGATGGTGAATTATTATCAAATAATATATTGTACATGGATTTTGCTATTAAAATACTTACATAACCTTTGCACCGATCATTACCTTTCAAGATGTTATAAAATAAACATCACTGCAAAAACATAGAAAAAAAACTTACATAACTCACTGGTAGTTCTATTAATAGAATTTTAGCCTCAACTAATGTTGGTTACATAAGAATTATGAGCTTACTAATAATAAATGCTCATTAATTTATAAAAAAACACCTGACCTTCAATTTAGTCATACTTAATTATTATTATTATGTTGATACAATATATGCACACCGATCATTAGCTTTTTTAACTGACTTGTTTGTTTGCTTTTTGACGGAATTGGTGCCTCTATCTGGAATGTATGAAGTGCATGAAAAACAAAATGAAGACATTGATTTGTTTCATATTTGATTTGTTTGCAGGCCTGTTGGTATAGTGGTCAGTGGCCCTGACTGCTATGTGCAAGGTCGTGGGTTCGATGCCCACGCAGGACAAATGTTTGTGTGATGAGCATGATCATTTGTTCTTTGTCTGGGTGTAATTTATCTATAATATGTATGTATTTAGAAATATATATCTTTGTTTATCAGTCGTCTAGTACTCATACCACAAGCTCTGCTTAGTTTGGGACTAGATGGCGTTGTGTGAAAGTTGTGGAATATTATTATTATTTCATTTATTAAATTTTATAAACCTATTATTTACATTTTTAAATATTCCTATAAAAACAAAAAACATTTCATATTACATTAAACATTACATTTAACATTTTTTATTATTATTTCATTTATTACATTTTATGTACATATTATTTACATTTTTAAATATTCCTATAAAAAAATACATTTAAAAATATAAAAAAGCAGTAGCCCACTGGTATCGGGAACAGGGTCCAAGCTACCGGTGGTCAGGGCTCTTAAGAGAGGAACCTCCTAACAATTCGCGCCGTGTCCAGAAGTACTGCTTTCTGGATCAAGCCCTTGATCCAGCTGTCCAACGAGAGCCTCCTAATATGTTTGTCGAGGTTCTTGGCTATTATGCCTTTGGCTGAGACGACTATCGGCACAATGATTGCTGTATCCACATCCCACATGTCAACAACCTCGTGAGCCAAGTCAAGATACTTATTATTATTATTATTATATGTGTGTGCCTGAAGAGAATCTGAAACAATAATTCTTTAAATAATTAAATAAATAAGTAATTTGAATAATAAGTCCTAAGATTTATTGCAAATATTTGTGTAATTCTTAATTTTAGTATTTCAATTATTTAATTTTTTTCTTTTGTGGTTATAGCGGTTTATGAGCAAAATATGTGTAGTGCATGGAGTGTTCTTCTTTAAGTGATGGGGCAGATATAAGTCTGAAATGTAAAATTATATGTCTAAAGCAACATTCGTTGGTCTAAAGCCAGGTCCGCTGCGCCGTGTTTTCGTGTTTGCAAACAGTATAACATTGTTTGCTAACTGGATATAGGCGTGGCCTAACACTTTAGTTAGCAAAAACACAATAACATGTTTGCCGAGACGAATGGATAACATGCCCCGCGTTCGCCTGCGGGGAGGGAAAGTGACGCAATTTGTGTTCGCGCTCACTATCCCTATTTTTTAATCTCAGAGACAGAATTGCCACACCTAATCTCATGTCAGCACATTATCTAAAACCGCAAATATAAAACACTAGCTTCTACCCGCGACTTCGTACGCGTGGGAAGGTTTTCCCGCGCAAATCCCGAGCCCGTGGGAATTTCGGGATAAAAAGTAGCCTATGTGTTATTCCAGACTGCCAACTATATACTTACCAAATTTCATTCAGATCCATTCAGTAGTTTTTGCGTGAAAGAGTAACAAACATCCATCCATCCTCACAAACTTTCGCATTTATAATATTAGTAGGAGTAGGATAGTAGGATTAGTAGGAAGTAGGATAGTAGGAAGTAGGATTAGTAGGATAGGACTATGAAAAACAAAGTTATTTTGCGTAGTTACTACGGAACCCTTCATGGGTGAGCCTGACTTGCACCTGGCCAGTTTTTAAATTAAATGTTGAATTGACCTGCTTGTCACTTTTTTTTAATGAAAATGTGCTTGTTTCTTGCATTTCAGTTGATAAGTCGGGTTTTTTAGATTTTTAAATAACTTTTTTAGTAACAAATTTATCTCCTCAAGAGATTTGAAAAACCTCAGAGTAACTTGAGAGTCATCAATTATTGTGACAGCACTCTCAACTACTCTCAACAACTCTCAATATGGCGTCTGGTTGGGTTGTCGTTGTGTTAAATTTTGATAACTTTCATGTCTTTAGTGACACTCGCAAGGTAAAGACGAATTGATTAACGTAAGAATTATTAAAATCGGACCACGCGGTTGGCGTTTACAACGCCACATAGGTTGAAACATACATAGGTACATACTTACACATATACATAGACTGAAAAACATATTACCTTCCTTTGCTGCGCGCAGTCGGGTAAAAATAGTCACCTAAAATAAAGACAGGTACAGTATGTTCAAAATCATGTCATATCTGCAGATCAATTTCTTTGAAAGCATATTACCTCATAGTGCCAGTTTACAAGAGACGTACTATTCTCAATCATACATTTTATACTTCCAGGTCTTCGAAAAGCTTCTAGAGAGCCACACAACAGATGTGTTCCAGAAACTTATCCCCATTGCTGGTGACGTAGGTGAAGAGAACCTGGGTCTAAGTCCTCAGGATCGGCAGACATTAGTGGACAATGTAAACGTGGTCATCCATTCTGCAGCTACATTGGACTTTCAGGAGACTTTAAGGCCTACGGTCAATATCAATCTTCTTGGGACCAGAAGGGTTATGCAACTGTGTAAAGATGCTAAGAATTTAAAGGTATGTGTTCATAGTTTTTTCATAATCATCTTCCTGCCCTAATCCTATTTACTTACGGTCGCCGTTTTCTTTATCCATTCTCCCTTGTCTGACGTCATGGTATCATTTACTCCTTTTTAGGGTTCCGTTATCGACAAGGAACCCTTGTAGTTTCGTCATGTCCGTCCGTCTGTCCTCGGGTTAGCTCTGAGCTATTAGTACTAAAATAGAACGTTGAAATTTATTGAAATGTGTCTACTTACCAAATTCCATTCTGATCCATTCACATCTATACTTCTGTCCTCACAAACTTTCACATTTATAATACTGCCTCGCGAAATCCCGAACCCGTGGGAATTCCGAGATAAAATGTCTATGTGTTATTCCAGGATGTCAACTATCTACTTACTAAATTTCATTCCGATCTGTTCAGTAGTTTTTGTGTGAAAGAGTAACAAACATCCATCCATCCTCACAAACTTTCGCATTTATAATATCAGTAAGATAAGAAGTAAGATTAGTATGAATTAGTAAGATTAAGATAGTAAGATTTGCCTATTACTTTTCAGGTGATGATCCATGTATCATCAGCATACGTAAACTCCTTCCTAACTGAAGCACATGAGAAGGTGTATGAGACACCAGAAGACGTAGAGAAGGTGATATCCTTAGTGGCCACTCTGAACGATGAGGCTTTGCTGGAGATTGAGCCCAAGTTAGTATGGTTTATTAATATATAGGGTAACTAACTCAATTTGTTTTATTTAAGTAAGTATGTTTGTAAGGTTTTTGTCTATGGGCCACAGATGCTGATAATAAATTATTTATTATTATAAGCTTTTTCTGTAAAGAGGCTTTGAGAACGAAGTCCCTATGGTCCGAGTAGTGTTGCCCAAAATCAGTCTTGATCTTTTCTTGCATTTTTGCAAAACCAAGACCAAGACCGCCTAATTTTAGCAAGACCGAGACCTACACTTACCCTACAAGATTTAAGCAAGAACAAGACTAAGCCTGTAAGACTCTTGCGTCTTGCAGTTAGTTCAGACTGTCGTTTTCTTCGTGTTATTATTATTAAAATGAGAAAACTTACATTGCAAAAACACAGGGGAGGGGCGGGCGATGCGAGGGGGAAACAATGAAACTTAGACAGCTCTTAAAAGAACTACATATTTATGTGTTTTCCGAGTTTGGATCGTTGTCCAGAGCCGGATTATTCGATGAAAACGTTAATGCGCTGGCTCTGACGGAGGTGCTGATTAAAGTTACTACCACCAACAGTGATACAGGTTCGGCAACATCGCACAAGATTAGCACACACACAATATTCGATCCATGTTTTTTTTAAATAAGAAATCAGCGGAAAAGAATAGAATTTTTGTCGTGTCGTATTATCGTGATTAGTTAATACTTGTGTGTATTATTAGTACGATATCGGCGTATGCGCATTACTAACAATAACATAAAAATACATTGTACAAAATATCAATTAAAAGTTACACTTCGCGGCACTTTGATAGTGCGCGGATTTGTTGTCGGCAACATCAAAGGTCGAATACTATAAACCTATCAAAGTTTGCATCTATTCGGAAGTACAAGGTCAAGATACGAGTACACGCGCAGGCGGCTTCTATTGATATCGCATACACACGTCGCCGCCTCACCGCGCTCCCATATGGGAAATATTGTAAATACTTGTGTGTAAAAATTGTCTACAATACTAATCAAATGAGTGACGTCATGTCGCGCATTTTGTGTTTTAAAATCACACACATCCAAACATTGGCGGTTTATCAACTTCTATCGTACTCCAGTTGTTATTAAGTACCTACATAAATACAGTAGGTAGCGTACCTAGGCAAATTTTATTTAGTTAATGTAGATTAATTCCATCAAAGGAAGAACATAATACACAGAATATTATTTCCATAATATCTACATTTTATTGTTACGTAGGCACACTATACCTATCTGGTAACGCATCTGTTTTATTAATCTTCCAAAAAAATTTGAAGAATGCCGTCCGTTATCGGTATTTCGACGTGTACTTATAAGTAGCAATTTTAGTATTTCCAAATTGAGCTTCACTTCGAGTTTAATGTAATAATTGTTTTTTACTCTAATCCTTGTTGTTCGGAGTGATAAGTTTACAATTTGACATGAGTGACGAATATTCAAATACAGTCAAGTTAATGTCATTAATTTGTTTTTTATATGTTTTGGCACATGTAAACTTATTAAATGTAAACTTTCATTAAAAAACCAACGGACTTTCGTGAAAAACGGTAAGTAGCTCAGTTGGTTAGAGCATCGACACGGATTGCCGAAATCGTGGGTTCAGACCTCATCTGTGTCAGTTGATATTTCGAATTTCTTATTTAATTTATTAATTTAGTTGGCCTTTACTATGCCTATTTCAATTCAAGCTAAAAATGTACCTACTCTGTTACGTTGTTCCAAGATCTAAACTAACGTTTAATAAATAGGAATAGGATAATCGTTAATTGCGAGACTCTTGCGCAAGACCAAGACCAAGACTAGGAGTGCAATACCAAGACCAAGACCAGGTGTATTGACGCAAGACGAAAACCAAGACTGGCTAAGTCTCGTTTTGGTCTTGCATTTGGGCAACACTAGATTATAGGAAAACCAATAAGAATTTTATGTCATCATCATATGCTTAGGCTTTTCTTAGCAATGTTGGGGTTTGCTTCGTCTAACCCCAATGCAGCTGAGTACTAAGATCTAAACTAACGTTTAATAAATAGGATAATCGTTAATTGCGAGACTCTTGCGCAAGACCAAGACTAGGAGTGCAATACCGAGACCAAGGCCAGGTGTATTGACGCAAGACCAAAACCAAGACTGGCTAAGTCTCGTTTTGGTCTTGCATTTGGGCAACACTAGATTATAGGAAAACCAATAAGAATTTTATGTCATCATTATATGCTTAGGCTTTTCTTAGCAATGTTGGGGTTTGCTTCGTCTAACCCCAATGCAGCTGAGTACTACTGTTTGACATGGCGCGACGGCCTATTTGTCCTCTACAGCCTTGTAACTGGGTAAATACCACATGGCAAGACAGGTTTCAGATTTTCTGAAGTAAGACTATCTGTGACGACTGTCAAAGATGCACAAATAACAGCCTGGACATGTGCATATTTATGTTATGTCACGCATCCACGGACTGACCTTAGCAAGTGTTGCTTAACCTACAGAACCATGCGGCTGACATTATTTAGCCACGAGTTCTTCGAATAAAATATATTTATATATTTTATTTATACTGTTCCCAGGTTACTCAAGAGTCATCCAAATACATACACGTTTACTAAGCATTTAGCTGAGCACGAGGTGGTGAAATGCGCCGACTTGTTCCCCTGCACTATAGTCAGGCCAACAATGAGTAAGTGTACCGACGAAATTAATTTCTAAATCTACACCAACTGCACACACTCACTCACTCACACAGCTGACTCATACAGCTCACTAACTCACCCGCACACATACTTACACATACAC
The DNA here is from genome assembly GCA_943138885.2 of Tholera decimalis. NCBI lineage: Eukaryota > Metazoa > Arthropoda > Insecta > Lepidoptera > Noctuidae > Tholera > Tholera decimalis. Next base: position 12,606,214 of record OW964576.2, read on the forward strand.
ATACATCCTATGTGTAACTTTAAGTCTTTATTCGGAACCTCGATGACATCTCTAACCTGAATGTAGGCGTTAATGGCCAAGACACAGATTCTAACTAATGTGGCTATTACCGAACACAATCAATATGGTCCTATCCTCAAAAGACCACATCAGATATTAACCTGCATAGTCCTCATATGATTTGACTAGAACGGATTGTATGGACTTCACAAAAGATATTGGATACCTTGCTTTTTTTGTTGGAGCGAAAGGGAGTGTCAGACTTCTACTGACTAAATACCCACCCTGTTCCTTCGACTGCCTTTACGTTCCGAGGCCACGGTATCTTGTTAGAACATTCCCGCAACCCCGGCGGGCTACGGCTCTTTCGGACCTCGTCAATGCTGCTGACTGATCTTTGATGCGCCCGACATGTCCTGCCCAGCACTAAACTATATATATTAAATTGAATAACTATATTAAATTATAATTGTCTGGCGGCCATTGTTGCGTTTGAGGTTCTGGGTTTAATGCCGGATCAAACAAAGTCCAGGGGGGGGTCATGGGGTCAAACCCCTCCCCCCCTGGGCTGGGTCCAGGACCTAGGTGGACCACTAATTAAATTTTTTAAACATGTTACTAGATTATACTCCAGTTTCTGTCGTTGTAAACGAATATCGGCAGTGGATGGCCAAGTGGCAGCGGAGCCAGGAAATACAAATTATAACTTCTTGTGACTTGACCACGATTATGTGACCCCCCCCCCTGGCACCAAAGCTGGCCCTTGCCAAAAGTCCTTGAACAAAGTTTTCCAATACATTAATTTACACTTACACATGTATACATGTAATAAATCTGTAAGTGACTGCTGTCTGTACATGGATGAAATTTAGGAGAAAACTATTTTTAGGGGTCTTTATTAAAGAAGAGAAACGAAAAAAAAAATTTTTAGAATGTTTGTCTGTTTATCTGTGCGTTTGTGCACGCTAATCTCAGAAACGGCTTATTCACTAGCTTATTCGCTAGTGAAAATATCACTAACGTATTGTGGTGGTAAGCGTCACTTAACATTTAGTGTATGTTTGTTTGTTCATAAATAAAAAAGTTGTGTTAATTTAAAAATTACGATGTATTTGTTCTTTGTTCGTTAAAAATTTTTATAAGTAAATCTGCAGTTGGATTGGTCGAAAGTTAATATATTATGGTCTGTAACATGTAAAATTACGACGGTTTAAAGATTATAAATGGATATTTTCGAAAATTGGGAATTACCAATTTAAATTGAGCTCAAATCTGTATGATTAATGATCTTAAATAGGGTTTAGCTTAGGTTGGATGTTTTGGGTCGCGTGAGTCTGAGACTTTTACGGACAGAGAATCTCGCTTGAACTCTCAGAGAGTTCGAACTATTGTATTTATTGTATAAAAATCAAAAGTAAAAGCGCTTCCAAATACATGGAACTGAAATAAAATATGCTATAGGTCTTAATGAACACTTTCAACGAAAATTGGTTTGAAAGATATACATAATTATGCATGTACACAAGAACTTACATGAAACACACACAGACACACACGCACGCACATACATACACACGCCACCCTTACCTTATTATTATTACATTTTTTTAAATATTATATATTATTCCACTCAATAATATTAACAATATAATTATAATACCCAATGGGGCCCGGTACTGCACTTCCTTATACAGGTTATTCTATAACCTAGCTGGGAGTGCAGCACCTCACCACCATTTTAGTTATTGTAGTACTTACTTAAATATGTATGTAGTCTAAGTGTAATAAGTAAGCAAATAAATAAATAAAATATTTTCAAAAACCGCAAATATAATAGTTAAACAAAGTCATGTTTCGCTAATCTCTCTCTGCTTGTTACTACGGTACACAGTGTATGAGTGTACCGTACACTTCATGGACGAGTCCGCACTTGGCCACTTTAGGCTGTCTTAGTGTTAGGTTGGTTTTTCTTTAGAAAAATAAACTTATATGTTTTTTTTATAAGTAGGGTTTTGTGTCGTAGATTTATTCTGTTAATTTTCGTTTTCATACTAAGTACGGGTACTGAAGTTAAGATAGAACATTGCGAGATTTAAAAAGCTATAATCAACAATTGATGGCATTACAATTTTATTTGCAGGAGATTTTAGACACACCTTACCCGTAGTAACTTAATTTAAAACAGAATATAAGAGCAGCATCAGGAGATTCAAAGTTCTGTAAAATTCTAATAGAAGAAGAAGATAATGCATGGTTATTACCGCAATTACCGTATGGAATTTTCTAACAGTACCTATCACTGCAAATAAGACCTGAAGGTTGGAGTTCCTATTATGCTGGATCGTTATTTAAATCCACCGAAGCTTTGTAATGGCACCAGATTACGAGTAGTTTCTTTATCAAAAATATTTATATTGAGGCTGTTATTATAACGTAAGATAGATTGTTTAAGACAAATGTGACATGAAATAAACTTATATTTGAATCAGAGTGTTTAATTAAATGTTTTATCTACTTTTCCAGTCGTTGCCTCATGGAAGGAACCAGTGCCAGGCTGGACATGCTCCAAAGTGGGGCCTCAAGGTTTCCTAATGGGTGCTGCTAAAGGTAACTTATTGTTTTAATCTAAATTCACCATCACACACTATGGTTCTCATATTATGATGTGATCACTACAGATTGGGCTTAAAAGAGACGTTGACCTCTGAGTTTGTTTCGGTGTTTCTTTTCAGAGTAGTCAGTTTGTAAACACTGGCTTCATCTAGTTTACATCACAGTGTTATTTATAACCTATTTGCAAAATGAAATTCATTATTTCATATCGTCGGTCTAATTATCAAAATGCGTAACTCCAAAAAAAAAAAAACGAAAGTGGACTTTTAATGCCATCTCGTGCAGTATTTTATAATCTATACAATAGAATATTTATTATTTCCCAAAAACGATTATACGATGAGGCATGTACATTTATCAATCTATAATAATAAAAAAATCGTACTGCATTTACACTTTCTAACTCCAAACACCGTGGCTAGAAAAGTTCGTACTTAGTCAATTTTCTCAAAAATACAACGCAATATTTAAAAAAATATATAAATAATTTTCTTTATCAATTCTACCCTTAAATCACAAGTTGAAATATTGCCATAAATGATTAAATAAAACAGTTTTTTCTTGCTCCTGTAAAATTTACTCAATGGAGTTACGAACTCTGATAATTAGACCGTCGATATACTTCCTCGTTTTTTGACAGCCATGTTGGTCTAGTGGTCAGTGGCCCTGACTGCTATGCACAAGGTTGTGGGTTCGATTTCCATCCAGGACAAATGTTTGTGTGATGAGCACGATCATTTGTTCTTTGTCTGGGTGTAATTTATCTATAATATGTATGTATTTAGAAATATATGTGTATATTTATCAGTTGTCTAGTACTCATAGCACAAGCTCTGCTTAGTTTGGGACTAGATGGCGTTGTGTGAAAGTTGTGGAATATAATTATTAATGAGAGTAAAGGAACAGAAAGTTACCTGTACCTGTGCACATTTTTTTTTCTGGGTGTGAAATTCATCGAATGACTTCCGCTCTGGGTGAAGCGGAAGGGGGTGTCAGACTTCTACTGACTAAAAACCCACCCTGTTCCTTCAGCTGCCCTTAAGTTTGGGGGCCGCGGTATTTTGTTAGAATATTTCCGCAACCCCGGCGGGAAATGGCCTTATGAGGCCCCGTCACTGCAGCTCTTTGAGACTATCACTACAAAGAATAAATTAAATTCGCTCTCTGCTTCTGTTATTGAAATGAAATGAAATATTTATTTTGTAAATTGGTTATAAATAACACTTTTACACGTCATGTTTTTTTACGTGTTTAGTTTAGCTAGATGAGGCCGGTATTTCCTAATTGACTACTCTGAGAAGAAACACCGAAACAAACTCAGAGGTCAGTCTCTTTTAAAGTCCAGATAATTTGTATTTGTATATGAGAAGCATGTAGGTTCATGTCTGTGGTATTCTTTTGAGGAAATAACCACGCAAATTTGAGCGGACCTGTCCAGACAGTGCAAGCATTTGTCAGTTATCGTGTAGCTCAACTTAGAACTTAAGGAGCTCAACAATTTGACGAACAATACCAAAGTAAGGACATTTGGGTAGGTCATTCCTTGGGATCTGTTACACTTGACGGACCATCTTATCATATCGAGATTAAACCTTCAGAAAAATATCGAGATCACTCCACGGCACGCTTAGCCGTTGGTCTGGGCTTTAATTTGTGCCTCTTTGACAGTCAGAACCCAGAAAACCTGACACCATTCTTGCCAAGGCGTATCGTGTTATTCAGCTACTGGGTTGCGGAGATTAGATTCGTTTCATTCGATATATGTTCACGTCGATTCATTTTAATATACTATCTTTATTTTAGAAGTTCTATTCATGTACTACATGTACTTATATTATATATTTCAGGCATTATCCGTCGCTTACCAATTGCTAAAGAAAACATCGCAGATTACATCCCAGTAGATGTGGTCGTCAATCAACTATTGGTCGCCGGGTGGGAAGCTGGCAAGTCTACGTAAGTAATCATCGCACTTGTATTCTGCAAAGGGGTACGCATTAGAGTTACAGCACACATAATATATCAACTCAGGAGCGGATCGTCACCGCCTCGCCTTTCCCCTTGGCGTCAAGCAGACGTCTACGTAACGTAATCACGTAACGTAAGCGGAACAGTAGCTCCGGCACGTCGACTCGGCTACAGCTAGGCGACGCCGCGCTTACGGCTCGCCGACTGCTGGTTGGATACGGAGATATATAGAAGGATACGGAGAGTCGTAAGCTAGGCTACGAAGAGCCGTAAGCTAGGGTACGGAGAACCGTAATCGCACCGCACCGCGGTTCGTGAGCTTGTCCCGAGGCGAGGCGATTACGTTACGATTCCGATTAGTGCAGTTTCATACAAATAATACTGAACGGCTCGAGTTGATGCGGTGACGATCCCTTTCCGACTTGATATGTGTGCTACAACCTTTAGGGTGTAGGATACTGCCAGATAATTATTATGTAGATTAAAATATTTTCTTTCCACTGAAATAATGGTAAAAAATACTAAATGATATTTGGAGAAACACATTTTATTCATGTATTAAGTCTGTGTATATAATTATTAACTAGTATTTGCGTGTTGCGCGAGGTGCAAGCACCTCGCGTGCTTGTTCAATTTAAAAAAATAAAAAATGGGGGGGAGGGTGGTTTTGGGGCCGTGCACAATTATTTCGACTAAAGCATTGCCCCTCTAAATTAATCTGAAAAAAAAAATGTTCCAAGTCTCTTAATTTCCGAGATCCGCCTAAAGCGGGTGAGAAGGGGGGCGACTTTAAAAAATGGTTTTTACTTTACCGAGCCTCCTCTATACGAATCCATAAAAAAACAAAATACGGGTCTCGTAGTTTCCGAGATACGATAGGGAGGGGGGAGAAAGGGCGTGAAAAGGGGGGGTTTGGCACTTTTCCCGTAGGTTTGAGAGTGACTTGTTTACGAATCTGTCAAAATATACCCACCTCCCCATCCACCATCTGGGAGAACAATTATGTCAATGAGTGAGTGAGTCAGTGAGTGGTAATTTAGCTTTATATAGTATAACTAGTATTTGCGTGTTGCGCGAGGTGCAAGCACCTCGCGTGCTTGTGAAAAAAACTAAAGCATTGCCCCTCTAAATCAAGTATTTGCGTGTTGCGCGAGGTGCAAGCACCTCGCGTGCTTGTGAAAAAAACTAAAGCATTGCCCCTCTAAATCAAGTATTTGCGTGTTGCGCGAGGTGCAAGCACCTCGCGTGCTTGTGAAGAAAACTAAAGCATTGCCCCTCTAAATCAAGTATTTGCGTGTTGCGCGAGGTGCAAGCACCTCGCGTGCTTGTGAGAAAAAAAAAAAGAAAAAAGGGGGGGCGAAATGGGGGGGGGTTGCACAAGTATTTCGACTAAAGCATTGCCCCTCTAAATGAATCTGAAAAAAAAAATGTTCCAAGTCTCTTAGATTCCGAGATCCGCCTAAAGGGAGGGGAGAAGGGGGGCGGGGGGGGGGACTTTGAAAAATGGTTTTTACTTTACCGAGCCTCCTCTATACGAATCCGTAAAAAAAAAAATACGGGTCTCGTAGTTTCCGAGATACGATAGGGAGGGGGGAAAAGGGGAGGTTTGGCACTTTTCCCGTAGGTTTCAGAGTTACTTGTTTACGAATCTGTCAAAATATACCCACCTCCCCATCCACCATCTGGGAGAACAATTATGTCAGTGAGTCAGTGAGTGGTAATTTAGCTTTATATAGTATAATTAGTTGAAATTACCTATTTCTATTGTCATTATTTGGAACACAGGGGGGATAAGCCCCAGAGCTTACTGACCAATTTAACAATCCAGACACACTTTTTAGGGTTCCGTAGCCGAATGGCAAAAAACGGAACCCTTATAGTTTCGATATGTCTGTCCGTCTGTCCGTCCGTCCGTATGTCACAGCCATTTTATTCCGAAACTATTAAGACTATACAAGTGAAACTTAGTAAGTAGATGTATTCTGTGAACCGCTTTCCGATTTTAAGAAAAACATTAAAAAATATTTAAAATAAAGGGGGGTCCCCATACATGGAACTAGGATAATATTTTTTTTCATGAAACCTATGCGTGTGTAGTATCTATAGACAGGTCTTTAAAAAGGATATAAGGGTTTCTAAAACCACTTTTTCATAAATTCAATCGTTTAAAAGATATAAGCGACCAGAGAGGAGAGAAGAAACATGTAGCTTATTGCAAAACATTAGACCTACGTGGAAGGAAAATGTAATTACGGGAATATGTAGATTATGAGTCCCTTCGATATGAGTACCCAGCGCGCCGGTTCAGATGATATTTCCTCCAAGCTTCACGAGAGGAGAGAGAGTTTGAGTATTCACTACACGGCACCATTAGTTTTTCCACTTTTTAGAGTTTTAGCGGAGGGCGCGAGCGCACGTTTTTACGTGTCGCCAGTTAGCGAGCGGATCTTCGAGTGAGTAAGGGCGGGGAGTGTTCGCAATGAACGAACAGGAAAGAAATGGAAGAGTCGATGAGTGAAGTGTAATATAATGTTGCAAGTATGCGTTCATGATAAAATACTAATAACAATAAGTGTAGATAAAATAATGCGAAAGGCGCATACACTATGTATTATACTGAGATTTTTTTTAAATCTTATTTTTTAAGGGATTTTTGTGTACATGTGTGACAATGTAAATCATATTACTAACAATGTCGATAGAATTCACATTACTAGCAATTTTATTAACCCCTCCTACTAAGCTAAATATGCTTGTGTCTGGAGTGGGCTCACGGCAATACTGTATTGGGTGGGGTTCGATCCTGCGACCACTCGATCACAAGGCCGATACATTCCCCATTAGGCTATTGATCCTTTTCGTATTATGTTTATTATGTTAATCGTTATTCTTCTTTTGTTGCTTTCAGGTCAGGCCTAACAGTGTACCACTGCTCATCGTCTACATGCAAACCATTTTGTTGGACCATGCTCGAACCCACGGTCAACGGGATGTTGCATAAGTACCCTCTGAAGAGCGCTGTCTGGTAAGTCTATCAATACTAACTTGTTCAAAAACTCATTGAATAATCCACTACTAATATTGCAGAAAAATATCTATACCAGGGCTTTTATTTCGAAGCAGTAAACTGACAGTTTCAGTGTTGTAATAAATAATGACGACTACGAAATTATGATGAAAGTAAATTAATCGATTCGGGAATAAAATCGAATAACGGTTAAAGCAATTTACTTTATAATATTGAGTGAAATTAGCTAAAAGTTAAATGTGATTATAAAGGGACATGAAAAACAAAATGAATAGATCTTGATAATATTTTTTTTTAATGTTTTGCCTGTACCCATTCCAATTCATAATAAAAAAATAATTTAAAAAGTTGAAGAGAGAGAAGAAAACGGAAGCAACAGTTTTCAGAAGCATTATTCAGAATCACAAACTAAAGAAAAAAAATGAAAATAAAAAGTTAATATTTGTAGGAACAGGAGTTAAGAGACCGTCACGAGCAGTACATTTTCTTGTTTTTTTTTTTTGTAAATTTCCGTAATTTTAAGAAATAGAAAAGTTTTTTTTTTGTTTGACCTTTTACCCGAATCTGGCTGACGTCGACTTCCTGTATACTATGAGCCGTTCTCCTTTATATTTACTACACATAATAATGCACACTTTCAACCTCTATTTCAAACCTTTAGAAAATGTTTTATTTTTAAAGAAGTAGCCAATGTTTGACCTTGGATCTTCAACCTTTTAGCCGTGAAAGCGTAACAGACAAACAGACTATGGCATTTATAATATTAGTATGGATACTGCACTCATTTCACTGGGGTCCACAATCTGTTAAAATCCCCAGATTATTAATTAAACTGATATTCTACACATTAATAAAAATGTAATTATGTTTTATATTCCAGGTACCCGCATCTCAAATTCGTGCCGTCGCTCCTGATGTTCCGCATATCAGCTATATTCGTGCATTTCTTCCCGGCCTTCTTACTAGACTTGATGCTCAGATTTACAGGAGGGAAACCTATGTAAGTATCGTTTTATATTCGTTGTAACGTCAACTACCTCGGTTGCCTACTGATTGCAACTGAGACTGCTGAGCAAGAGGTGTCGGGTTCAATTCCCGGGTTGGGCTAAAAGTTAGAAATTTCTCAGAGTTTGGAAGCTGGGCTAATCGATTATGAGATTCGAAATCGGCTAGATCTATTCTATCTATTAACATCAATATACTTTATAATAGTGTTAAGATCTGGGATTCGGGATAGAAATAATTTACACCAATTAAACCAAAATTAACACTTTACTTAAATAAACACCAAATAAAAATTAACACAGTTATTCACAGTACAATACTTGTCACTCAACACTTAAATTGCACTGAAATTCACTTGTAAAGCTTTGATTATATCGCCTCGTATCTTGAAATAAGACTGACTATCCGCGATCCTTTGCGATCTATTAATACCCCGATTTGTGTTCTAGAACATTCTTATCCAATCGACTCACTGCCTATACTGCCATGAATATTCCAGAAGCTACTTGAGATACACAGTACTGATACTCGCCGCTAGATGGCGTTAGTGTCTCGAACGTATTAGAAGTCAGTCGAACTTTCTCGATATACTCAGTACTGCTACTCACCGCTAGGTGGCGGTAGTGTCTAGAACATTCTAGATTTCTGTCGAAATTTCTCGACGTACTTTGCTAAGGGACTGGCGTAACAATAGTAATAGTAGTCGGACTACTCAGTAGTCCGACTACTACAATGGAACGCGGACAGTCAGTCTGACTGACTGTCCGCATTCGATTGCGATCTATTTTTACCCCGATCTGTGTTCTAGAACATTCTTGTCCAATCGACTCACTGCCTATACTGCCATGAATATTCCAGAAGCTACTTGAGATACACAGTACTGCTACTCGCCGCTAGATGGCGTTAGTGTCTCGAACGTATTAGAAGTCAGTCGAACTTTCTCGATATACTCAGTACTCGCCGCTAGGTGGCGGTAGTGTCTAGAACATTCTAGATTTCTGTCGAAGTTTCTCGACGTACTTCGCTAAGCGACTGGCGTAACAGCAATCCGACACGACCGGAGACAGATCAAGCGCAGGTCCAACGGCTTTACGTGAATTGTTGTGGCACAGGGGCTATTACACCACCAAACTAAACTCCGGACTACTACTAAGAAAAAAAGTTGAAAAGATCGCTTTTAGCGATAAGACTGCCCATTGTATCTTTTTAACACGCTTTTATTAGGTCGACCTGTATGTAACTAACTATGTAATGAAATCTAAGGTAACTAATTTAACCATCTTCCAAGGGTCGTAGCGTAATGAAAATTGGCAGCTGTATGTAGTTCTGATGACAATACAATAATATGGTACTGTCGAACTGATCTGATGATGGAGCCGGAAGATATGAACTGGAACTTCATGATGGAAAATCGTATCATAACTGTTTTGGATTTATTAGAAAAGTCTTGTAATGAACTTTGACCACGATTAGGTTTCAAGGTCTGATGATGAAGCTGGAAGATAGGCACTGGCATTCCATGATGGAATATCGTATCATAGTCGTGTTTGCACTTGTTAGAAAGGCCATATAATGGACTTTGAACACGATCAGGTTTCAAGGTTATAACAAACCTAAAAAACCTAGAAAATCTGTTATCGGTTTTCTTAATCTTCTTGAATTACCGCTTAATCACTCACACATGTCACTTTCAAATCCTCTGGGGGATCGACCGTTTAATTGTTCACTACTCGTTTTGTTTTTACGTGCATTTATAAAAGCGTGTTTTTCTAGTTTTTTTTTTAAACTATTTATTTAGTTATTAAGTCCTTATCTGTTTTCTTTTATGGTGTACAATAAAGAATATATCTATCGAACCATCTAATTTCTAACAAAAAACTCAATAGCACTTTTTACCCGATCCGGGAATCGAACCCAAGCCCTCTTGCTCAGCACTCGCGCTTACGACCACTAGACCAACTAGAAACAAATTAAAACTTTTATAAAATATCCTTTTGACATCATTCCAGCTCTAGTAGATAGATAGATATAATATACTTTATACTACACCTGCTTGGAAAGTACCTTGATACTTTATCAAATTTACGGTAGAAAGTACGTCATTGCATATCGAACAAATATGCGAGGAGAAAACGCATCTGAGCGGGAGAGAAAAGTGTATGAAAATCCATTTCTTACGTGGTTTTTCTTTTTTAATTTTTTAACCTAAATATCAAAAGCCAAAAAGTTTTTACAGTGAGTTTTTATCTCCAAGTTCGCAAAATGACACTGGCCACTAGCTGTGTGTTGGATGGTGTCGGGCTGGCAGTGCGACCCTGCGGCGGCAGGATAAACAATTTGAAAAAAGAACATGTGAAAATTGCAGACGCCATTGGCGCCATTTGTGAAAACAGTGTAACATTAAGCTTCACTAACTGCAACAATTTCAATATAAATTTCAATTAGTAAAGATTTAGTTTTTTATTTTCCTCGTAGGTGTAGTACTATAAAGCACTATGTATCACTCGAGAGAAAGTGCGATTCCCGATCTCGGGTGTTTTAAAGCCCTCGCCTACGGCTCGGGCTTCAAACGATACCCTCGACGGTAATCGGTCACTTTTTCCTCTCGGTGAACAATGTACACACATCAAAAGTGTCTAGGGATCAAGCATTTTTATGCGGATTTCTTGAGATTGAGATGTGGCTTTGTAATAAATTTATGATTTTATAAATTTATATGGATCCTTTTTGGTGCATTTCATAATTTGAAACAGGAACTGTTAATCAATTTCGAGTAAAAGATGAAAATCAGCTGTCAATATTTTCCCTATAAAAACATACAACGCATTGAAGACATTATTAGTGCTACTGTTTCCCTACTACTGATTAAAACCAACGTTATTATGGAGCGGCGACGTTATTTAAGCAGGGAAGAAATGCTCAGAGCCGTGGGAATGATAGAAGCTGGTTCCCGGCAACGTACTGTGGCTTTAGCTCTGAATACAAGTCAGAGTGTTATCAGTCGACTTTGGACACGTTACCGAAGCACTGGTACCGTGGCTGAGCGCCATGGAGGACGGTATCGCTGCACCACACGGAGACAAGACCGATACGTTCAAATCTTAACTCGAAGAGCTCCAACAATAACCGCCATGATGTTAGCCGTGAGGCTTCATCACTCTTCAGGGAACTTAATTAGCGACCAAACAGTCAGAAACCGCTTGCATGAAGTGAACCTTCATTCCCGAAGACCGCTACGGGTACCACCTATAGCAATGCACAATCGTAGGATTCGATATCAATGGGCTCTTGAACACAGAAATTGGGCAGAAGAACAATGGCGTTTCGTGTGCTTTTCTGATGAGTCTCGTTTTGGTATGAGACCGGATACAAGACGTATACGACACTGGAGAACCCCTGGACGCCCACAGCGATTAAAATCCTGCCAGGAAGTCCATCCTTATAGTGGTGGAACCATCATGGTATGGGCGGGTATTTGGATCGGCGGAAGAACTGAGTTGATTTGGATCAGAGGCAACCTCAACGCTCAAATTTATGCTGAGACGATTGTATCTGACGTCATCGTTCCTCTACAAGTGCAAATTGGTCCCTTATTTCAGTTAATGCATGATAATGCACGACCGCACACCGCAAGAGTTGTAAGACAGACTCTCGCCGCAGCTAACATCAATGTCCTGCTCTGGCCTGCTCAGTCGCCAGACTTGAACCCGATTGAGCATGCATGGGATATGCTACAGAGAAGAGCTCTGCCGAATATGGAGGGTATCCAGTCGCAAGAAGACCTTTTTTTGTTGTTGCAACGAACATGGGCGGCCATTCCACAGCGTGATTTGGACGAACTCATTTTGAGTATGCCAAACCGATGTTCTTGTGTTGTTAGTGTTCGCGGTAGAAACACGGATTATTAATTGTTTAAGTTACCCAATAAAATTTTAAAGAAAACTGTTATTTCAGTCTTTTTTTCGAACTTTAATGTTAGTGGTTCAAATGTCAAAAATCCCTTTATTAGGAAAATGGCAAATTTCTTTATTAATGCAAAGGTGACTTGGTTTATCGTTACTGTGACAAACGAAAACACTTTATTTGATGAATCCTTAAAGAAAATTTTAATTAATATCAATCAGGAGAAAAGTTATTGCAAAAATATATGTTGATCCCTAGACACTTTTGATGTGTGTACTATTGTACTATACCTGCTCGGAAAGTGACTTATTACTTTTTAAAAAGTTTGACAAAAAGGACGTCATTACTGGTACAAATGTGCGGGTCGCAAAAGTGTATGTGAATTCATTACTAACGTGCTGGAGACACTGGAAAAGTGTATGAAAATCCATTACTAACGCGCTGTTTTTTTTTTTAATTTAGACCTATTCAGTAGCTCACTTAAAAGTACTTATAATGCCAAAAGACAAGAGACAGATTATTATTATTATTCTCTCTTATTTTCCTCGTAGGTATAGTATAAAGCACTATGTATCACTCGGAAGAAAGTGCGATTCACAACTCGTGTGTATTTAGGCCCTCAGCCACCCTCGTTGGTAATCGGTCACTTTCTCCCCTCGATGAACAATGTACTATTATTGTACACCAAAACTTAAACACACCTATTTATCAATATTGCATTATTCTATGGTTACAATGGCGGTCGTATCGCTAAAAGCGATATCTTCCAGACAACCTTTGGAAGGACTTTCAAAACTTTAATTAAAGTGGGGAGGACCATTGATATACGAAAAACCCAAGATGCACAGTCTCGAAGAAAAGTGACGCTCGAAACTGTCGCCAAAGTAATAATAATAATAATAATAGCCAAGTAATAGTAATGCTATAAGTATAAAATATGTTTTAGCAAATTCCATCTTATGAAAATTGTTTAAAGTTGTTTTTACAAAGCAGTGTGCGAAAGACAATCAAATTTTGGACAAGGCCTTGAGTGGAGACTTACACCTTATACTATTTTTTTTATAAGACATTTTTGTTAGTATTATAAGTTTATTAAATTGTGTTCTAAAGACGTAAATATAGCGTAAATGTTTTTGGGTAGAACATGTGTATATCAATGAAACAAATATTAACTGTTAAAATCGTTTATTATTTTTTTAAATTCAATAAAGCTTATACCTTTTGCCGTGACCGTGACATAATATCTTCGTCAAAAAAATTCGCCATAAAAAAAAATCTCTCGCCTTTGTTGGCTGACGATCGATGTCCGTACTCCGCATCGTATTTGGTCACGAGAAAACTAAAGTATAAAAATAAGAAGTTTTTAATGAGATTGGTGTTGCGCCAAAGCAACACTCACACACACTTTTATCATTAGCATACCGCATGTCGTGAACCCATAAGTTATCCCATGAATCGATATACTTAAAATATATTTTTATTCTATTATTAAATAATTTAAATTATTCCAGTATGGGCAGGGACGTTTAAAATTGTAATACTAAGAGCGGAACGCGCACAATGGGCAATACTTAAAGTGATGTCGTTCAAAAAACGAATTTATCCCACTGGACTGCTATACTCGGAAGCTCAAGTACTTACAGTTCATCCTCCGTACCATACTACGTAGACACGGATTGTTACCAGTAAGCCCAGATTTAATAAGCAAACGCACTGGGTTTCCCGTTTTTAAATTTCCCAAATGTCACACTAAACTTATGTCTAGATACTTTTAGGCATTAAGTTCTAGGATCTACAATAGAGCAAATAAAACTATCTCAATTTAGAAGCTTATGTGACATAAGGTCAAACAAATTTTAAAACCAAAAACGTCCTTGAGCTATGATGATATTAAAAAAATCATTTCGTCAGTACAGTAAATTAAGCTATTCAAAACACACACTCATGTTAACGCACACGTGTCCAGACACACACACACACACACACACACGCAATTACGCACATACACTCAAACTTACACACACATACACGTTTCGCTTCTATTTCTTTTGTTCTCAATACCTTCTAATGTTACTTTTTATTTATAATTTACTAGCTGACACGCCACGACTTCGTTCGCGTGGTATCCTACCCCTACCCAACCGATACCCTACACCTATCCTACCCCTACCCTACCCTACCCCTACCCTATCCTACCCCTACCCTAACCCTACCCTACCCCTAGCCTAACCCTACCCTACCCCTACCCTAACCCTACCCCACCCTACCCCTACCATACCCCAACCCTACCCTACCACTACCCTACCCCTACCCAACCCCCACCCTACCCCTACCCTATCCCTACCCTACCCCTACCCTACCCTACCCCTACACTACCCCTACCCTACACCAACCCTACCCCTACCCTACACCAACCCTACCCCTACCCTACTCTCCATTTCTTCTTCGTTCGCGTGGGATGTTTTTCCCGCTTAAATCCCGATCCCGTGGGAATTCCGGGATAAAAACTCCCCTATGTCCTTTACACGGTCCTAAACTATTCCCATGCAAAATTTCATCTAAATCGGTTCAGCGGCTTAGGCGTGAAAAGGTAACACACAGACAGACAGAGTTACTTTCGCATTTATAATATTAGTATGGACAATATGGACAATAAAGCATAAACTTATTAATAAAAAATAAATATATACAAGAAAAAAATATCGACTCCATTATTTGTTCAACAGGGTAATTTTTAATATGCGACAAAAATAAAAAAGATGCCGTAATACATTGTTTTGACACTGAAAACGCGGCCATTGAAATTTGCCGGTACTATTTGAAATGAGCGCATTATTTAGAATTAAGCACTCATTTTATGCGGACGGTTTTGAGACGTTGAGTGTGCATCTTGGGTTTTTAGTATATCAATGGGGAGGACTAAATAGTACGCAATAGTTTATCTGAAACTAATTGATTGTTTCTCATTTTTCAGCCTAATCCGTCTTCACAGGAACGTTTGGAACTCTCTGAATCGTTTAGAGCGGTTCATCTTTAACGAGTGGAGGTTCTACAACCCGAACACTTTAGAACTGTGCAAGAAGTTAAACGATACGGATAAGAACCTGTTCTATATTGATATATCTAGTTTATACGTAAGTATATCTATACTAATATACAGGGTGTTTGGTGCATCGTGTGCCAAATTGAAATGGACGACTGAAAGGGTCAACTGCTATCCTTTCAGACCCCTTAACACCTCTCATGTGGATTTTTTTTATAGACTTTTTATTGTTTTATAAAAAAAAAGACCCAAATTTTACATTCAAATACAAAATAAAATAAAAGTTTAAGGGCGTAGACTGTAAATTTTTATTTTATTTAGATGTGTATTGATTTAGAGTACTTTTTAATACAAAAGTAGTGACATGAGTCGTCTAGTTTTTTTTTTTTTTACTTATTCGCAAATTTCGAACTTAAATTAAAGCTGTACATGTTACAGCTGTTTACATGGCTACAAAAAAAACACCAAAAGCGACCGGGATCTTCCAATTCTCTCAAAAATTCTCTAGTTTATCCTCTTGCTAGTGATGTGCCACATGTCATAAAAATCTTTTAACAGAAAGGATAGCAGATGACCCCTTCAGTCGACCATTTCAATTTGGCACACGATGCACCAAACATCCTGTATATAAGCTTCTGCCCGCGACTTTTTGCGTGTGGGAGGGTTTTCCCTCGTAAATCCCGATCTCGTGGGAATTCCGGGATAATAAAGCCTGTGTTATTCCAGGATGTCAACTACCTACTTACGAAATTTTATTAAAACCCATCCAGTAGGTCCGGAGATTAGCGTGTACAAACAGACAGACTCTTTTTTTTTAATTCTTCCTTTATTACTGTTTCTTAATCCCCCTCTATTATTATTTTTGTAAAAATATTAAATGTACAGACCCACTTTTTTACTGTTTTATTATATGTATAGATATAATATTTTTTTTTAAAGATGTCTAGCAACGTGGGTAGAATTCACATTACTAGCAATCTTGTTACCCCCTCCAACTAAGGCTAAATATGCTTGTATCTGGGGGGGTTCACGGTAATAGTGTATTGGATGGGGTTCGAACTCGTGACCTCTCGATCACAAGTCCTACACCATATCCATTAGTTTATTGACGCTTATTTATTAAATATTATAATTATATAATTATAGTCTATCGGTTACATTTCGGAAAGCGTGCGATGGAATTACACAATCTAATTCCATCAAGCCCGTTCCATCATCGAACTACAAGACGAATGGCGATGCGCCATTGTTACATGGTGGACATCCCAACCACACGCACAAAATATTTTGGTAATACTTTTATTGTACGTACAGCTAAAGAGTGGAATTCCCTGCTGGAGTGTATGTTTCCTGATAGCTATAACCTGGGGATGTTTAAGTCAAGAGTGAATAGGTTACTTCTAGGTAAACGTGACCACGTCATCACTTACCATCAGGTGAAACAGAGGTCCTGGGTGGATATGGATGAAATTTGGTGTGGAAGTAACTTGAAGCTTAAAGGATATTTTTATCCAACTGCGAGAGAGGAGGGTCGTGTTTTTATCGTGATTTAGTCCACCAGAGCCCCGCGCGACCTCTAGTTATTAACACGCTTTTATTAGGTCGACCTGTATGTAACTATGTAATGGAATCTGAGGTAACTAATTTAACCATCTTCCAAGGGTCGTAGCGTAATGAAAATTGGCAGCTGTATGTAGTTCTGATGACAATACAATAATATGGTACTGTCGAACTGATCTGATGATGGAGCCGGAAGATATGAACTGGAACTTCATGATGGAAAATCTTATCATAGCTGTTTTGGATTTCTTAGAAAAGTCTTGTAATGAATTTTGACCACGATTAGGTTTCAAGGTCTGATGATGAAGCCGGAAGATAGGCACCGGCATTCCATGATGGAATATCGTGTCATAGTCGTGTTTGCACTTGTGACAAAGGCCACGTGTTGGACTTTGAACACGATCAGGTTTCAAGGTTATAACAAACCTAAAGAAAATCCGTTATCGGATTTCTTAATTTTCTTTTATTTTTACGTGCATTTATAAAAGCGTTTTTTTCTAGTGTTTTTTAAACAATTTATTTATGTAATAAATTGAAGTGACTATCCGTAATTTCAAAACCACTGTATTTTCTCAAGTGCTCACAGTTATTTACACAATAATAAAAAACTTTTTACCAAAAAATTAAACCGACTCCCAAAAAACACTACAAAGTGAAAAATAACTTTAATTTCGGTAGTCGGTGTCTTTAGTTTTGTATTTTCGTTTTTGGCACCGACTTCCGAAATTAAAGTTATTTTTCACTTTGTAGTGTTTTTTGGGAGTCGGTTTAATTTTTTGGTAAAAAGTTTTTATTTCACTCTTTTTAGTTGGTCTATTTTTAATTTACCTAGTTACAAGAGCCTAATTATCAACTACTTATAACCTTTTACAAAATATTGCTTTTCCCAATGCTGGGCCGTTAATTGTTGAGGAGTTCTCCTGGTACTTCACCATCAGCTCTACATCACCATATGCATTGTGACGAGCATAAAGTGCGCAACATCCATATTCAAGTAATCGAATCGCAATCCACTCAATACTTATTATTGAGTAGTTTCGGCGGCCATCTGTGGTCTTCATCATCAGTTCCACTTCCTCAAATGGTACTTTTTGAGAGCAACTGCACAAGTTACTATAATAAATACCCAAAACGACATAGGTGTGCCTATAATATTTGAAGAGTTCCCTCGATTTCTCCAGGATCCCATCATCAGATCCTGACGTTTATGAAAATGGGACCAGTATCAAAGTATACCCTTTCAATTAAAAAAAGAATTTTCCAAATCGGTTCAGCCGTCTTCGAGTAATCGATGATCATACATTAAAAAAAAAAAAAAAAAAAAAAAATATACGCGTCGAATTGATAACCTCCTCTTTTTGTCGTCGGTTGAAAATACAAATAATCTTTTTTTTTTAAATTAAGCGATAATAGCCTAATGCTGAAGTGTCGTACCTGTTATCGAGTGCCACGGGTTCGAACCCCACCCATTACACTATTGTGAACCCACTGCAGACACAAGCATATTTAGCTTGTTAAAATACTTATCTAATATAACTTTATTTTAATTTCAGTGGATCGAATACTTCAGAACGCTACATTTGGGTGTCAGACGATACTTGAATCGTGAAAAGGAGTCTTCTTTGCCGGCCGCGCGGAAAAAGGACATGGTGTAAGTGTTAAATAACGTTAATTACGTGGATTAATATTATTACGAGCTGGAGTTCGGGATAGAAATAATTAACGCCAATTAAAACAAAAGTAACACTTTAATTAATTAACACAAAATAAAAATGTAATACAATTATTCGCACCACAACACTTGTCACTTAACACTTAAATCGCACTGAAATTCACTTGTAAAGCTTCGATTATATCGCGTATTCGCCTAGTAATAAGACTGCCTCTCTGCGTCCCTTTGCGATCTATTTATACCTCGGTCTATGAGCTCTAGAACATTCTTGTAAAATCGACTCACCGCCTACACTGCTAAGAATATTCCAGAGCTACTTGAGACACACAGTACTGCTACTCGCCGCTAGATAGCGTTAGTGTCTCGACTAGATATACTCAGTACTGCTATTCACCGTTAGATGGCGTTAGTGTCTCGAACATTCTAGATTTCTGTCGAAGTTTCTCAACGTACTTCACTAAGCGACTGGAGTAACAATATTGATGTATGGCTCAGTTGTAACAGACATGAATTAAGAGTTGTTGGTCGTTGGTTGAAACTTATGCAGGCACATTACTTTAAGTAATTTTCGTCATCATCAATTCTCTAAAAGCGATGAAGGAAATTAGCGTAAGGAATCCTAGGCTTGTCCTAGGACCGAAAAACGGAAAACATGTAACATCCACTAAACCAAACTGGGCCCGCGTTGTAGACGGCTAGGGTTGCCACCTTTTTTTGAACGAAACATAGTTTTTTTTTTTCAAAATAATGCAAAAAATATAGTACTATTGGGAAATTTAACGAAAAACTGTTTGTTTCTTAGTTTTTAAATATTTACGCGTAACCGGTTAAACCTCAAAACGGTCACACAGATAATACATAATGTACAAGAACGGTAAATTTGAAGGTGACGTGTGAGCAACGTACGACGTGAATGCGTTTCGTTCTGAAATTCCCAATGCTGCTTTGCGGGTGCGTTCCAATCACAGTTAATTAAAAAACCTCGACAACTGAATAACCGATGAAAATATAGTATTATTCTTACTATATTATTTTTTTATAACATATCAATACAGCACGATACTATATAATTTAGTACGGGTGGCAACCCTAATTGCGGCTCATTCTGTCTCTAAAAGGCCTGTGTTCCAGTTCCAGCAGTGAAAATGATATAGACCGTTTTTTTGTCTATCCAAATAAAAAAGAAAACGTTTTTATTTGGCCACATGCCACAAAAACCACAACTTATTTGAAAAAAAGAACTTTTAGAAAACCTCACGCCTAAAAGGGCAAAATACCTAGACAGTTAGTGCCTGATACTGGTTTTCATTCGACGCTGGTTTTCATAAGAAGCTGACTTTCTCTTCACCACCCTTGGTTGACTAATATAGAATCCTTATATTAAAACACGTTGATTTTCATATAGCAACTGACATTTATTACACACCGGTGCCAACTATACAGCACAACAGTATTGTCAACAAAAGGAATATTTTGTTACAGAGTCCACTTCTGTACTTTTGTGTATGAAGTGTAAATAATTAATCAGCTAAGTAGTATATTAATTTAAAGGAAGCCAGCTTGTCGAAACCAGTGTGGCGCTGCGCTGGCCGAACCAAACTAATTAAAACTTCATTTACGTGTCCCGTCTGCATTATTCTACAAGGGCAAAGACATTGTGAAATACTTTACGGCGAAATCCAATTTCTCCCTGAGGGTCGAACGGCTGGAATCTCATAAGCGTTTTCGAGGCCGGATACCGGACACTGCGCGACACACGATGCTGATAACTCGTGTAAAATAATATGTATAAGTTTTGATGAAGTGATATATATTATATTAGTGTATTTGTAGTAGGATGTATTTTATTTGCATGGGTCAAATTGCCTGAAATATACAGTATGTTAACTAACAGAGGGCGTTCCCGTTAACCCGCAATAGTATAAGCACATCAATTAGATCGCCGCACACGCGGCCCGTCATTCATAAATAAATTGCGACGTTGCCGTCCTTCAAGTACGCGTGTACAGAGTGTTTCTTTTACGTATCAATTTAACAGTTTTAGTGAATATTTTAATATTAAAAAAAATAAAAACATTTTGTTTTCGAATGGTAATATTTTTTTTAGCATGTATGGATGCTATACTATTGCGGGTTAACGGGAACGCCCTCTGTTAGTTAACATACTGTATAAATTGATTTACTGATTAATGTTTCTCATTTGTTCCAGTCTTCTGATGTTCCACGTAGTCTGGCAACTACTCATGATGGGTCTCCTCTGGTACATGTTCGCGTGTCTCATGGGCATGACACTAGCTCACTGCGCCTGGATAGCGCCTATCATTTACCTATTGTTTAGTGTCTTATAAAAATATTACAAAATATTCATGGCAAAAATATTTATTGTGCAACAAGTTACATAAACACAACATAAACATAATATTAACAGTGAAAACAGAATGGAAATCGATCGAAAAATCAAACAGTTATAAGATTTTTTTTTTAAATTACGGTTACAAACAACAGATTATTTGATATATGAATAGTTTAAAAACACGCATTTAAGACGATCTAATAAGCAGAAACTCGATATATTTACTACAAGCAGTCCAAGGTTCCATCAGTCACCTTCCAATTCCATCATCAGACGAGCTCAATCGTACCATAATATTGTATTCTAATCTACATATAAATTGCTAAATGTTTACCATCATCACTTACCATCAGGTGCGATGGCAAACGCGAACCTATTATCAATAAAAAAATTCAAAAAAGTTGCATGATAATTCAACAATTAGAAGTGCGTGTAATTCAGATTCTTAGATTTTATTACATAGTTAGTTACAGCTCGGTCGACCTGATAAAAGGTTGTTAAAATTAAGAAAATACTTTAAGTACTTAGGGGTAAAAAATACACAGCTCACAACGTTACATAAAATAACTAGGTACTAGATGACGTCAGGGTTAAAAAATAAAAACCACGGTAAACTATGTAACTAGTTAAAAAAATAAAACGAATATTAAACTACAGATATGCACACATTTTAAATGTATGAATTTTATAGACTGACGTCATAGTCTATGTTGGACTTCTCGATCTAATTATCAGTTTTAAAGTCTAATAACTTCGTCATTGATGAAGATATTTAAAAAAAGAAACATTTCATCATCGCTCATTAGACCCTAAGAAGCTAGAATTAATAAGTTACTTTTTTAAGCAAATAAGAAAATAAAATGCGTATTCTTAATTACAGAATATATTATTGCATTAAAAATGCATTATTTTCGTATTATTATTTAAGTATTATTTGGTTTTGTATAAGCATTTATGTATAGAGAAGAGTGTTTGTTATTTTATTAATATACTGAATTATGTTCAGGCTGTATAAACTATGGTAGGCACCACATAAATTTGCCATTGATCCAACTACTATTCACTTTCTTAATTTTAAAATGGAAATACGGTTTCGATGATTATCATTTGCGGCCCAGTGGTTACGGGCCCGACTTGCAAGTTGTAGGTTGTGGAATCAAACCCAGCCAAAGACATGTGACATCTATTAACCTGCACTGGGCTAGTGTGGTGGATTTAGAAGCTGATTATGATGAAAAAATAGGATTATGTTATTTTGTTTAGCACGAGATCAATGTAGTTCAAATTTATTTGGCGCCTACCATACTAATTATATCACCAATGTTATGAGAGGCGTGCCTTTTAATCAGGCAGAAAATTACTTTTTTGTATTGTTTAATTCATACAATCTCGTTGAAGACGCTATCTAAAATCTCATTATAATCAAAGATTCATTTAATAATTATCTCCTTGCATTTAAATGTAACTAAATTTTATAACGCAATAGAGTCTCGTTCATTCCAATGTTATTGTTTGTTTGTAATGAGTTTTTTAGTAAAATAAGTACTTTGTTATTAAAAAATATACTTATAAGAAAAAGGTGCATTAGTAAATAATTGATGTATATGGGACTATGGGTGTATTAACATGTTGTGACGAATAAAAGGATGTATCTGCTTTATTTTGTTTTTCTGTTTTATTTTAAAATCATTATTATCATTGGTTGCGCCAACATTCAAAATTCGATTGACATCCGCTTCCTAGACCCATCCTTTTACCGCACATACCTTGCGAGGGCCATAAGTAGATTCGCCGTGCCATTTTTTTAATGAAAATACTTTAAAAGAAATTACTTCTGTTTCGAATCTCGTCGCGCGCGCATGGCGTCAGCCTGCTCTGAACAAGAATAATTGACAATTTTGGACTCACCGCATTTTCACAGACTAAGTAACAACAATTTGTGTTTGTGTTTAATGTGTGATTTTTGTGAGTACAGCAAATTGAAGCTCAACTACCTCTGCACCGGTGACGGCTCCCGTAAAAGGTTTGTGCTTTCCCTCCTTAATTTTCGGGTTGTATTCTACTGTCCAACACCCTCGCAACTCGTGTACCTATCGCCAAGCGTTTTGTTAGGTAATCGTTTTGTTCCGCACCACAAATACAGTCCACTAAAATAAACTAAATTAGCCCTCCGCGCCACCAATCTTTTGCCAACCTTTTCCCAACTATGTTGGGGTCTGTCTCCAGTCTAACCGGATACAGTTGAGTATAATCCGCTCGGTATGGTATTATTTAATTCACCGGATGTAAAACACATTCAATGGACGAAGTAGCGACGCTTGGGGGAGACCTATGCCCAGCACTGGACGTATTGAAGCTGAAATGTAGAAAATTTTAAGAGAACTGAGAGTCTTAAAATTTTTTTTTTAATAAACTCAGAAGTAACTTCGCACAACGTAACGCCACCAACACCCCCAGAGGTGAATACTGTTTAAATTTATATTAAAATTGGCGTGTAGTTGTTCTGATCTCAACCCAATCAAGCATGTTGTGCAAGATAAGATGTCTGGCTCCTACACACCTCCAAGGGCTTCAATCAGCCATCCATTTTGTAATACAGGCATTTTACGCCTAATTCAGACACCAGCTCCTCACATTGCTAACAAATAAAAAAAACCTATTTGTGAAACCTAGAATAAGTTTGTCATTGTGAGGAGAAATAAATAAAGTTATTATTATTATCCATGATCCAAGAGGAGTCAAACGCTATACCACAGGAATTCGTCATAAAATTTATACGGTTGATGAAAAACTGATTAAGAGCCGTAATTAGAGCTCGGGGATGTAACATTCTGTATGAATAAAGTTTTATTGATAATTTCCTGATTCATTTCAGTTCAATGTTTTGATCTCTAAAAGCAATAATAGTCCATTTCATGTCATAAAAGATCATTTTAAGCATTTTGCACATGATTTAGTGGTATCGTAGGAAAGTTAATGAAATAATCTTTTTAATTTTTGATCAATTTTATTAATAAAATCCAGCTTTCTTTGTAAAAATTGGGTTGTACGA
This sequence comes from Tholera decimalis, assembly GCA_943138885.2. NCBI lineage: Eukaryota > Metazoa > Arthropoda > Insecta > Lepidoptera > Noctuidae > Tholera > Tholera decimalis. Next base: position 12,630,411 of record OW964576.2, read on the forward strand.
ATGTGGATTAAATGAATGTCTTTAAACGTAAATCATGTTGTTCTGGTTTTTACACTGGATCCGACCGTGTTAATTGACTAAAAACAACCTTTGTCCTTGATCAAATTTCAGCCATAATTTATGAAGAAACGCCCATACTATCAGTTATTTTTACATTGCTTATAACTATTAGTTGGTAAAAATAATTAATAGGACAATTAGCACTTAGGGATGGTACGTATTTACGCGACCAGGTATTTACACCAGGTATTTACTTCCAAGTACGTACACCAGGTACCGATCCGAAATACTTGCAAGACTTCAAAGTATTTTATACGGCTACTCGGAGTCGGACTCGCTCCGGTGGGGGCTTGACGATCGCCCGACTATGCGATTATGCTCCTTATCTGTAAGAGACTACGTAACAATTTCGTATGCAAGTCTATTCTAGTATATGGATTGTCTTTGCAAGTATTTATATGTAAACGCGATTGTGCTTCTTATTTATAAGAACTCACGGGTCAATTTCCTATGCAAGTATTTTTTCATTCAACAGGGCTTGGATTGAGTAAAAGTAGAAACGTTCGTCTCTATGCAGGTATTTATTTGTAAACGCGATTGTGCTCCTTATTCTTAGGAAGTCACGGTTCAATTTCCTATACAGATAGAAAATACTTTCAATTTCGTATGCAAGTCTATTATAGTATACGGTTTGTCTTTGCAAGTATTTATATGTAAACGCGATTGTGCTTCTTATTTATAAGAAGTCACGGGTCAATTTCCTATGCAAGTATTTTTTCATTCAACAGGGCTTGGATTGAGTAAAAGTAGAAACGTTCGTCTCTATGCAGGTATTTATTTGTAAACGCGATTGTGCTCCTTATTCTTAGGAAGTCACGGTTCAATTTCCTATACAGATAGAAAATACTTTCAATTTCGTATGCAAGTCTATTCTAGTATACGGTTTGTCTTTGCAAGTATTTATATGTAAACGCGATTGTGCTTCTTATTTATAAGAAATCACGGGTCAATTTCCTATGCAAGTATTTTTTCTTCCAACAGGGCTTGGATTGATGTGAAAATACTTGCATAGGAAATTGATTCGTTTTGCTTCAGCAAAAAGGAGCATAATCGTATCAGAAAAAAAAATACTTGCAAGGTTCAAAGTATTTTTCATTTGCAAATGCGATTGTGTAGTATTTCTCTAAATATTCCAAAGTTGTCTGAGTACATAAACCGAAATCTGTGTAGGTGTGTGCATCAGGGAACTTTTTCTTTTCTTTTGAGTAGTTTGCGGCGCCATTCACCCTAATGACTATTAATAAAAGACACATTATTGCGTGAACGAAAGTATTTTAGAAAATATTTTGTTATGTTTACGTTTTTTATTTTTCTTTCGTCAGTTGTCGTTTGAGTGAGTGCATAGATGATACATATAAATACTGAGAAGTGAGTGCGAGCTTGTTATGCAATTTACCAACTGACCGTGACTTTCTTATTTCGCGAGTTTATTGAATTTAAACTATTAACAGTTAGTGTGTAAATAAACAAAACTGCTTTTTTATGTGTACGTGACTTTGTTTATTAGTTAGGAATGTATATATTTAAATAGGTAAAAGACGATTTTTGAACGTAGTTGAATGTAGTTAAGTGTTTTCTTTTAAAATTGATAAGACTTACTAGTTGTAAATAAAAATACAGTTACAAACCATGGCTCCTAAGAAAAGTTTGGCTAAAATAAAGCTGAATGTAAAATGTGCAAAGCATTAGGCCGTGCGCGCACTGCCTTGCGGTGGCCGCAATTCCGGTAGTTCTACCGCACCGGTAGACTGACCGCAGTGCGCGCACGGCCTTAATATCATACAAATCGGGAGTGTCAAACCTTATGCCTTATGCTTGCATGTGCAAAGAAAACATATTTCCGTGAATTTTAAGTGAGTGAATTATTAATTTCTGTAAATTAAGTAGGAAGGAAAGATTTCATCTACAAAAGCCGTACTAGATTGTGGCATGGTACGACCGGACTAGTAGACTGAAATCGGAAGTGGCTCAAAATACTTTCTAGTATTTTAATACCTGGTTTCCAACCCTGGTATTTTTACAGACTCGTACTTGCAAGCCCTGGTATTGATATTTGCAAGAATATCTCATCTCTAGCTCCGGGGCTGGCTCCAAAAAAACAGAGTTTACAGCTATGTAGCGAAAATCAAGATTGCATTCAGAGGATTTCTGAGAGGACGGCGCGTACGCAGTCCTCACTACCAAAAATTACGCATCCGAGTTATCCACATTAGGGATAATCGCAGGGGTCAACCTAGCCGCAGTGCAATGGAGAGGCCTCGCCCTGGGGGAACCGCCTTCTTGATCACGGTGTCCCCTATGCCAGGTAAGTATGAGTTCACTACGGTACCGCGCGAGGGTCATTCGACGGCGGACAATCTAAACACCGCCACTCAGAAACTGACGTAATTGCACAGCGCCATCTAGTCTAGAATTCGGAACTAAACCGGTGTCAAAACCGGACTGGCCTGCCGTGACACAAAAAAAAAATCAATACCAAGCATTATAATACTGTATTTCTATTTATATACTACTTTTACTTACACTTTTCTGATCAAGCAAAAAGGCCATCGCAGACATAAAAAAAACCACAAATATTTGAAAAACGCAAAAGGTAAACCACAAAATAAAATAAATTAAAATGTTAGGTATGACGCTTGCTTACTGCGCCTGGATAGCGCCTATTATTTACCTATTGTTTAGTATCTTGTAAAAATGTTAGAAAAATCACAATACGGGGAATATGCATGGCAAAAATATTTATTGTGCAAAAAGTTTATCATAAAATATACATAAACATAATATTAACAGTGAAAACAGAATGGAAATCGATCAAAAAATCAAATAGTTATAACATTTTTTTTTATTACGGTTAACAAATAACAGAGTATTTGATATATGAATAGTTTAAAAACACGCTTTAATAAGCACAAACTTGATATGTTTACTAGTAGGCAGTCCAAGGTTCCATAATGTTGTATTGTCATGTAATCTACATATAAATTGCCAAGTTTTTACCATCATCACTTACCATCGGGTGCGATGGCAAACGCGAACCTATTATCAAATAAAAAAAAAAAAAACAAACAAAAAAGTTTCATGATAATTCAACAATTAGAAGTGCGTGTAATTCAGATTCTACGATTTTATTACATAGTTACAGCTCGCTCGACCTGATAAAAGGGTATTAAAATTAAGTAAGTAGTTTAAGTACTTAGATGTAAAAAATACACAGCTCACAAACTCACAACGTTACATAAAATAACAAGGTGCTAGATGACGTCAGGCTTAAAAAACAAAAACCCCGGTAAACTGTGTAACTAGTTAAAAAAATAAAACGAATATTAAATTATATATATATGCACACATTTTAAATGTATGAATGTGATAGACTTTGACGTCATAGTCTATGTCGAACTTCTCGATCTAATTATCAATTTTAAAGTCTAATAACTTCGTCATTGATGAAGATATTTAAAACAAAAACATTTCATCATCGCTCACTAGACCCTAAGAAGTTAGAACTAATAAGTTACTTTTTTAAACAAATAAATAAATTAAATGCATATTCTTATTTACAGAATATATTATTGCATTAAAAATGCATTTTCTTTTGTATTAATTTGTAAGTATTATCTGGTTTTGTATTAGCATTTATGTATAGAGATCTGGTTTTGTATAAGCATTTATGTATAGAGAAGAGTGTTTGTTATTTTATTAATATACTGAATTGTGTTCAGGCTGTATAGACTATGGTAGGCACCAAATAAATTTGCCATTGATCCAACTACTATTCACTTTCTTAATTTTAAAATGGAAATACGGTTTCGATGGTTAGCATTTGAGGCCCAGTGGTTACGGGCCCGACTTGCAAGTTGTAGGTTGTGGGTTCAAACCCAGCCAAAGACATGTGACATCTATTAACCTGCACTGGGCCCGTGTGATGGATGTAGAAGCTAATTATGATGAAAAAATAGGATTATGTTATTTTGTTTAGCACGAGATCAATGTAGTTCAAATTTATTTGGCGCCTACCATACTAATTATATCACCAATGTTATGAGAGGCGTGCCTTTTAATCAGGCAGAAATTTACTTTTTTGTATTATTTAATTAATGCAATCTCGTTGAAGACCGTAATTTAGTCTCATTATAATCAAAGATTCATTTAATAATTATCTCCTCGCATTTAATCGTAACTAAATTTTATAACGCAATAGAGTCTCGTTCATTCCAATGTTAATATAAATATATTGTATGTTTGTAATGAGTTTTTTTTTTAGTAAAATAAGTACTTTGTTATTAACAAATATACTTATAAGAAAAAGGTGCATTAGTAAATAATTGATGTATATGGGACTATGGGTGTATTAACATGTTGTGACGAATAAAAGGATGTATCTGCTTTATTTTGTTTTTCTGTTTTATTCTAAAATCATTATCATCATTGGTTGCGCCAACATTCAGAGTTCAATTGACATCCGCTTTCCTAGACCCATCCCTTTACCGCAGATACCTCGCGAGGGCCATAAGTAGATTCGCCGTGACATTTTTTAGTCGCGAGATCACTTCCATTTCGAATCACTCTGAACAAGAATAATTGTCAATTTTCGACTCACCGCATTTTCACAGACTAAGTAACAACAATTTGTGTTTGTGTTTAATGTGTGATTTTTGTGAGTACAGCAAATTGAAGCTCAACTACCTCTGCACCGGTGACGGCTCCCGTAAAAGGTTTGTGCTTTCCCTCCTTAATTTTCGGGTTGTATTCTACTGTCCAACACCCTCGCAACTCGTGTACCTATCACCAAGCGTTTTGTTAATAGTTTTGTTGCGCACCACAAATACAGTCCACTAAAATAAACTAAATTAGCCCTCCGCGCCACCAAGTGCTTAGACTTAGCGTGCTTAGCCTTTTTCCAACTACGTTGGGGTCGGGTAACGTAACGCCACCAACACCTCCAGAGGTGAATACTGTTTAAAATTATATTAAAATTGGCGTGTCGCAGTTCTGATCTCAACCCAATCAAGCATGGTGTGCAAGATAAGATGTCTGGCTCCTACACACCTCCAAGGGCTTCAATCAGCCATCCATGATGCAAGAGAAGTCAAACGCTATATAAACCACAGGAATTCGTCGTAAAATTTATACGCTCGATGAAAAACTGATTAAGAGCCGTAATTAGAGCTCGGGGATGTAACATCCTGTATGAATAAAGTTTTATTGATAATTTCCTGATTCATTTCAATTCAATGTTTTGATCTCTAAAAGCAATAATGGTCGCAATTTTACTTGTAAGTTTCATTTCATGTCATAAAATATTATTTTAAGCATTTAGTGGTATCGTAGGAAAGTTAATGAAATAATCTTTTTAATTTTTTATCAATTTTATTAATAAAATCCAGCTTTCTTTGTAAAAATCTGGGTTGTACGAATGTGGATTAAATGAATGTCTTTAAACGTAAATCATGTTGTTCTGGTTTTTACCCTGGATCCGACCGTGTTAATTGACTAAAAACAACCTTTGTCCTTGTTCAAATTTCAGCCATGATTTATGAAGAAACGCCCATACTATCAGTTATTTTTACATTGCTTATAACTATTAGTAGGTAAAAATAATTAATAGGACAATAATTAGCAGTGTTTTGGAAAATAAATTTAATGTATTTTTTTTTTGTAGGCTAGTTTTATGCTTAATCTTTCTAGTAAAATAAAAAAAAATGAGCAAACTACAAAAGAAAAATAGATTTGACTCAGAGTCATATTAAGAAGAAATAGAAATAAATAGGGGCTCTCTGGGCTGGCTCCAAAAAATCAATCGGTTACAGAGTTTACAGCTAGCTATGTAGCGAAAATCGAGATTGCGTTCAGAGGTTTTCTGAGAGGACGGCGCGTACGCAGTCCTCACTAACAAAAATTACGCATCCGAGTTATCCACATTAGGGATAATCGCAGGGGTCAACCTAGGGGTGTGAAAAAATAATCGATTATGGAAATAATCGATTAAAAATCGATTTTTATCAAAAGAAAAATCGATTTTTATACATGATTTTATTTTTATGGATAATCGATTAATAATCGATTTTTTATAATCATTCAATTAATTATTATCGATTTTTCATCTGCAACCCATTAAGTTTGGTCTTCTGGCCCGGAGCCCGGAACTCGAACTACCAAAGAATACTATCTCCATAATGTGCATCTATGATGGCATTCCTTCTGTGCTTTTGAAACAGTTTAGTTGATTCAATTAATCAAACATTCACTAAATGGAGTTAGTCAACGAACTGTTCTATTTTACCGACATATAATTATGTCATTCATAATTCGTTGGTGAAACTTCATTGTTCAAATGACAATTTCGAAAGTTTTTCGTGACAAAAAGTGTTTAGTGTTAAAAACGAGACATTTAAATGTCTCGTTTTTTCGGCTGCTTCGGCTCCAGCACAGAGATTGTTCTCGAAAGCTGGCGCCATATACAAAGACCGGAGCCGAATATTATCCAAATGCTTACCTAAGCTGTTATTCCTGAACTCGTTACCTACGGATTTCTTGTTTTTTTATTTGAATAATTTAATTTTGTTGTGTTTGTGTGAAAAAATTTTAATTGAAACTTTTATAATTTGATTGTTATACAACTTTAATTTGTGTAGATTATATAAATAAAAACTTTTTACCAAAAAACATTAAACCGACTTCCAAAAAACACAGCAAAGTGAAAAATAACTTTAATTTCGGTAGGTCTTTAGTTTTGTATTTTCGTTTTTTCACTTTTTTTGGTTGGTCTATTTATAATTTACCTCGTTACAAAAGTCTAAATGTCAACTACTTATAACCTTTTACAAAATATTGCTTTTCCCAATGCTGGGCCGTTAATTGTTGAGGAGTTCTACTGGTACTTCATCATCAGCTCACTTCACCATATGCATTGTGACGAGCATATTGTGCCTAATAGTAATAACCATATTCAAGTAATAGAAGCGGAACCCATGAAATACTTATTATTCCTACTTATTATTGAGTAGTTTCAGTACTTTTCGAATGAAACTACACAAGTTACTACATATAAAAAAATACTCAAATTAGGTGTGCTTATAATATTCGGAGAGTTCCTTTGATTTCTCCAAAATCCCATCATCAGATCCTGATTTGGTGACAATGCGACCAACTTTGATTGAAGTATATATACCCTTTCAAACACAAAAAGAATTTTTCAAATCGGTTGAGCCGTCTTCGAGTAATCGGTGATCATACATAAAGAAAAATATACGCGTCGACTTGAAAAACTTACTATTTCTGTTGTTTATTTTTACCCGACTGCAAAGGCAGGGTTGTTTTTCGCGCGTATCTTGTATGTATGTGTTTGTAATATTCTTTATTACCTCATATCTCCAGAATCGGTGAACGGATTCACATAATTGAGGTATCGTTAGATTTGTCTTAGCAGCCCAAGTGTTCTTAAATAGGTGACATTTGAAAAATCAAAGATGGCGGCTGTGCGAAGTCATTATACATAATGAAAAAAAAATTTTTTTTTCGAATACTGCAATATAGGTATCAAATTAAAGGGATTTCAAAAAAGTACATCATGTTTATCATTAGTGTAATACTAGCAAAAATAATACAAATAGAAAGTTTAAAAATAGGGACTTAGCTCTTTCACTTTCTGAATCCGGTGGGGTGCCATTGTGATTAGGGCATGCAATATCGCAAGGTTCTCAATTCCGGAACTGAGTTCCAATACTGGAAATCTGATTCCGGAATTCCGGAACCAGTTCCGGAATTCTGGAAACCTTTAAAGTTTGTTTCAAATCAAACAAGATTTATAATTATATCAGTCTTTTAATATTTTTACCGCCACGTCAAAAAAGCAAAAGCATGCCCTCGGCGCCAAGCTTCGAATTCATCCTTTAAACCTACAAAATAGGAGTGAGGTCGAAATTATATTGATAAAGCTCATGGAAAACTGACAATATTTTTTAACATAGGCTTTAATTTGAATAAAGATGTGAAATGTGAATGTTAACCATCCTTGTGTTGAGTTTTATTTCAACCCGCTTTGTCCTTTATGACATAAATGTAATAATCTGTGTCACATTTACAGCCTTTATTATTATTTAAATCCATAAATAGAATCAACAATCGATAAAACCAAGTCAATACCATCACAGCACGATTGTCCATCATGACGTAATTTTTTGTCACTCTATGACGACAGTGGCGCAGCTGGCACGGATTTCTTGACATTTGTCGCTTCTGCTGTAGAGGTGCGCGTGTGACACCGATACTTATTAATAATATCGAAATATTTATTCTTATTGTTATGTACTTTCAATAGCGTCAAGTAATAAAATGTAAGTTTATTTGAAAGAACAATCAATTTAATGTTTTTTCAACACATTTGCTCGTAAAGTGCACAGTCTTATTCCACTAAGCCCGTTCCATCATCAGACTACAAGACAAACGGCGATGCGCCATCGTCACATGGTGAACATGGTATCCCACCTATACGTAAGAAACGTTTTGGGAATACTTTAATTGAGCGTACGGCTAAGGAGTGGAACTCTCTGCCGGAGTCTGTGTTTCCTGATAGTTACAACCTGGGAGTCTTTAAGTCAAGAGTGAATAGGTTACTTCTAGGCAAGCGTGCTTCATCTTCGACCACATCATCGCTTAACATCAGGTGAGATTATGGTCAAACGAAAGCCTATAAACATATACGTATAAACTATAAAAAAGTGGCTCTTTATGAACCGCTATTAGGTCCATAATGCAGCGTATTAGAAACGCGTGCTTTTTACTTTACGTTACTGCACTAGTGCTATAACACCACAGATAACTATTTACTAGTCGGAGGTCGGAGATAGCGGCTTGTGGAAAGTTCCACAGACTAGTTTGGTTGGGTTCAGAAAAAATAATAATCAAAATATCAAAAATTTATGAATATCGGAATTCCGATATTACTCCTCTCAATTCCGGAATTGAAATACCAGAAAAATTGTTACGGAATTCCGGAATTACGAAATTCCGGAATTCCGGAATGCATGCCCTAATTGTGATACGACCGGGAAAATTATAAAAATGTTAATTAATATTTTAACTAAAAAGTTGAAAAAAAAAAGTTATTTAAAAAATCTAATGAACCCGACTGCTCGAAAATCAATTGGGTCACTTTTTAAAATAAAAATGTGCTTGTATCTTGCATTTCAGTTGAGCAGTCGGGTTTTACTTTAAATTAAAAAAAATGTATAAATCTATTGGCATAATATTTATGGCGTTTATTTTGAAATTAATTGATAAATTAGGAAAAAATCGATTAATATAACAAAATCGATTATTTTCTTGAGAAAAATCGATTATTTATCAATCGATTTTACAAGCGAAATAAATAATCGATTAATTAAAAATCGATTTTTTATGTACAATGTACAATGTTACCAAAGAGTATGTAATACACTATGTTTAAATGTTACATCCCTAGGTCAACCTAACCGCAGTGCAATGGAAAGGCCTCACTCTGGGGGAACCGCCTTCTTGATCACGGTGTCCCCTGCTATGCCAGGTAAGCATGAGTTCACTACGGTACCGCGCGAGCGTCGTTCGACGGCGGACAATCTTAACACCGCGATTCAGAAACGTGACGTAATTGCACAGCGCTCTCTAGTCTAGAATTCGGAACTAAACCGGCGTCAAAACCGGACTGACCTGCCGTGACACAAAAAAAAAATCAATACCAAGCATTATAATACTGTATTTCTATTTATATACTACTTTTACTTACACATTTCTGATCAAGCAAAAAGGCCACCGCAGACATAAAAAAACACAAATATTTGAAACACGCAAAGGATAAACCACAAAATAAAATAAATTAAAATGCAAAGTAATGCAATATAAAAAAATAGATATGCGTAGAAATACTTTTTGGGGTTCAGTAGTAAAACAAGGAATCCGTTCAATGTGTCATGTCCTTCCATACGTCTGTCAGTCCGCGGTTTTACTCGGAGAAAATTGATACTGCCAAGCTACAATATAGGGTAAATACGCCAAATGTCGGTCCCCTAACGGATTTTCTGACTGGGGATCGCTCTGGCGCCATCAGTTTGCAACGAAGTATAGCTTCTGATGCGGTTTTGGATAGTTTCATATATCTATTTCATGTTTATAGGCATAAGGTTGACATTTCTATTAAAAGAAAAAAGTATTAAGGTTTAAATGAGTCGAGAACGAAAAAACCCTAAAGTCGGCCATTCACGGCCCATGGTCGGTCGCGTTTTTCCCAAATGTCGGCCGGGTATAGGGGGTTTTAAATTAAGACAGTGACAAATATTATTAATATGATTTATTTTGGCAGGAGTCTAATATCACACTAAGTATACATTTGTAATTGTATTTGTTTATTACTAAAATATATTTTTTCCCCTCAACAATGTTAGGTACTAAAATTATAACAAAGTAAAACATCACAATAAAATAAAATACTTGTAACATTGTTCACTTGTTCGTGGGACGCCAAATAGTTTAATGCACGAATGGGCATCCCATTACCTATTGCCTCAAGAGCTTCTTTTATTTTATTGCGATCGTAACTGCATAATTTTCTGTGCTTTCGCGAAGGCCTTGCATTTACCTGCTCTATCATTGTAGTACCTTAAATTAAAAGCATTAAGTGAAAACGAACGAGCTTTTTGTCACGTGCAGGTGAATGAATCAATTATAGTTCATATATAGTTTGAATAAATCATTTATAGTTTTTAAGCTAATAATCAAGGGTTTCATAGATAGCAAGTTCCAAAGAGCAATTTATATTTATATCCCAAATTCCCAAACCATAATTAGCTACCATAAATATGTTTTCAATATTGTCAATACCTACATTAAAACTTAACTTCTTAATAATATTAATAAAATATACTGGTCATAATACATATTTAATTTTGAGAAAATAAGTTACATAAATAAATTAAAAATGACTACCTTCCCACCCAATCAATGAAAAAATACAAAAGTAATCAGCCTGTATAGTACCGTCCGAATTTGAGGCTGGTGGTCGACATTACGATCTTTAATATTTAAGATTCAACTAATATCACCCCGGCCGGTATTTGGCAATTAAACGTAAAGTAGACTTATTTGCCTGTAAGCTTTGCAAATTCTCTTGTCAAACCAATGGAATTGGTACAATTGGAATGTATAAAACAGACTGCATTTACTTTAAGTCGGCCACGGCCGAGAATCGGGTTTACAATCAAAACTGGCGCTCTATTGACGGCCTCCTATTTTGCCCTTAAAACAATACGCAAAACGTTGAAAAAACTATCTCAAAATATAGTAAAAATAACGTTTTAGTGATAATAAAGCTCAAAACAAAAAAAAAAGAAATGTCTTACTGTAGTAATATCAATTCCCGAAGTATGGGTATTCACATCAAGTAAACTACTTATAACGCAAACTTGACGCTTCAACGGCGCAGTCGCGACTTACGTTCAGTGTGAGAAGAGCAAGTGACGTAATCGAATAATAACGGTTTGTACATGTAGAATATTAACTAAGGTTGTAATTCAGGTAGCAAAATTGTCACTTAATTACCTTTTGAATGAACGCAAGCTGAAAACGTACAGACGGCCGAAGATTGGGGGGGGGGCCGACGTTTAGCGTATTTACCCTAGTATGGTTATCATGAGACACCTGATCACGTCCACAACTTATTAAATAAAATCTATTTTTATTTAACTTCGCTCCCAAACTGGTTAAGAGTAGATGGGTAAGGCCGTAGATTTTGCCACTTAGTATCATAGAGTAACAAAACACTTCTATGTTACGGTAACGTAGAAGTAACGCGCAAGTAACGTATAATGTTTCCAAAGCCGATTACATAATGCGCTATTTTTAGCCGACATCAAAGAGCCGACATTAAATAAATAAAATAAAAATGTTAATTGCAAGAAGATGAGACTAAAAATGTTTAATAATATTAAGAGTTTAGAATTTTTAGTTTAATTTAGAATTATTACACAACCATAAAATCCGACAAAGAGAACCAAATAAAGCAATATTATCAGGAAAATAATACTACGTTAAAAATGTAATAACAAAATTATTTAATGTTATAAATAGAGTTTCTCAAAAACTCTTCTACAAAAAACAAAAAAATAAAAATAAAGAAGATACATTATAATTTTATGCTTAATTCTAGAAAATAAGCTACACAATGAGATCAGCAAATTTTAAATCACAAAAATTAGAATATTATCTTAGACATAACAAAACAAAAAACTTAATAACATACATTATTATGTATAAACCTAAAAAATGAGTTACACAATGAGATCAGCAATTTTTCAATCACAAAAATAATTAGAACAATATCTTAGACGAACAAAAACCTAATTAACATTATAATATAGAAAATAAGCACTTAATGAGATCAGCAAATTTTAATTCACAATAGAACAATATAGGTAGGTACTATGAACATTATAGTCTTTCTCTAAAAGTTTTTAGAAACACTTGCGTTATCTTTTTTAAATAAAAAAGTAGGTTAATTACTAGGAATCAAATTAATATTGGTGTGAATTTTTCTTTTGAAATTGACATGTAATAATTCTTAGAATCTGTTCAAAAGAAAAAAATATAGTCATTATAACACACTTAATAAGAAATACGAGTAGGTAAGTATTTTGTTAAATCGCAGGATTAAGGTGATTCCTTCGTAGTAGCCCGAAATTTTCTTGTGTTTTTTGCAATTTGCATACAAGTGACAACAAGTAATGTTCATTATATTATTTGATTAATGTTCAAAACATTCGCTCCATTCGCTCTCACATAGATTTCGTCAAAATAAGTTAGATTTCGGAAATTTTACCAATTTTGACTAAGTCTATGTGAGAGCGAATGGAGCGAATCTTTTGATCATTCTTATATTTAAAATTATTCTTGTTTTTGTCGCGAATCATATTTTGATCAAGTTACAACTTGTCACTGATATGGAAATTGCAAAAAACACAAGAAAATTTGAATTTGGCGGGCTGCTACGAAGGAGTCACCTCAACAAAAACACGTAGTAAAATAACATATAAAAAATAGAAAAGCTACATCATTCTCTCTAACATAGGTACATAAGAGGTCAGTGCAATAAAATAACCTTTCTTAGACCTTATAAATAAATATTCAACTGAAATAAACCATGTCGAAATCAGTACTCAGGTAATATTCTTTAGAGGCTTCCTTCCGTTGAATCAAATTTACCTTTTTGACTATAGAAATATTGGTCACTATATCAATGTCTAATTTTCTTTGGACTACAAACTTTACGGAATCAGATTTAAAATCCTTGACAGTTTTCAAAAATTTTACCTTATAATAATTTTCTCCATCCTTAAATTCTATATTCTCAACAAATCCTATAAAATATTTCCACGTGTTTCGTTGAAAATATCTAACTATAATACTATCGTTTAAAATAAAGTTCTGCGTATTTTCTTCACTCTCAGATGTCTTTTTTCTTTCTTGTTCATTTATATTCAATTTCTTGTCACTTTTGTCTTCTTTTAAATTCTTAGATTTGTATCTTTCATCTAAATCTGATTTATCCATTTCTTTGTATTTATCTGCATCTTGTAGATCTTCACCAGTATTGTTTTTTCCTCTCATCCTTTCATGTTGTTTCTTATACTCAGTTTTAATTGTATCATTGTTTTTATTTTCTTCAGTTATTTTTATCTCTTCGATCTCTTTTTTGGTATCGTTTTTGTTTTCCTTGTTCTCATCTATTTTTCTATAATCAGTCTCAATTTTGTTACTGTCATTACTTCTTATTTCCATTACAGGGACTTCCTTTCCAAATAAATTGCTCTCTCTTAAATCAAAACTCGCAATATTTATAGAGGTAATATTATGTATACAGTATTCCGACTTCATACAAACGGACGAAGCGCGAGCTATACCTACGCGCCTCGATCTCGGGGTGCGCTCGGGATGATGACAGTCGCGACCGGCGACTGTGCCGCAGTGACGAACGGACGGTGTGTTGTTTTTTTAACAATAACCGCGCGATTTTTCGCTATAAATAAGTTCAAGTACATATTTAATATGACTAGTAGGATATATTGTGCAGTTTTTGGTTGCATGAATTCGTCAATAACGCATCAAGAGATAACTTTTTTTAGATTACCTGGAAACTTTGAAAGGTACCTAAGACTAAAATAATTTTAGTTACTAGTAGGTATGTACATAATGTGTTTCTTTTTAATGGATAAGTATTTCCTTTTATCTCCCGAAAAAAGTGATTGACACGAGTGAAATAGGTAGTTATAGGCGGTTTATGAATCATGATACGGTAGGTACGCTTGTGTTGAAACCTCGGGGCATGTGTGTTTTGTTTTGTTAGTTTGTATAATTCAAAGTAAAGACGTGGTATTTTATTATTAATAATAGTTGTTTATTGTACTGTGTGTATGAATAATACAAGAAAAAATATAAACATGTTTTCTTAATAATTAAATCTACCAATCAAAAAACAACACGCATTTATATTGAACACTTCCTATTCAATTCACAAACTATTTTATTTGTTTATATAAAATACTTAGTATATTTACAATCACAAAACTAAATGGAAACGCAAAGTAGGCAAATGTAATTAAAATGCTGGAGGCGGCCAGCCCTGTCGCATGTTTACGTACCGCGCGGCTGTAGGCATTTATTTCTAAGATACGGCCGAGTTAAAATACTGTATGATAATATTACCGTGGCGGCGTCATCGACTACACGCTATCTGTTTAACTCGCACTTATGTGTACGTCGGCTCTGCTGTACCACTTACCGATGGTAGCTATGTAGGTATATGGTTGCATATTGAATGCCAATTACGATACACCGACGCTAGCGCATAATAGTTCGAAGTACCTGACGGATAAAATTGTAAAAACGTCGAACGTGCGTGGGTCGATTTTACTAAGGATTTTTGGTATTTTCAACGTCGCATATCTTTTTCCCCCATTCCCCCCGCAAGCTACAAAGTTGCCCCCATACAATAAATATATATTTTTTCAAAGACCTTTCTAATGGTACCAATTTCAATTTGCTACATGGGTGGGTACGTTTTGTTCCATGCTCTTTGGTGATTCTATGAGCTATGTCGTCTCATCTTTGGTCTAGGTGGTTATCTTGCATAGCACTCATTGCCCTTTGAGTAGTTTGAGTGTCTTTAACCCGTCTAATGAGGCTCTCCGTGTAAAAGAGAAATTTTAAAAGAAGAGAGCGAAAATTTTGTGTTGATCGTAATATCCTTATCCGTATCTATATCCGTAAAAACTTTGCCTCGTTAAATCTAATAAGTGGTGACAATTGCAGGTTTGTACCTTTTTTTTTTTTTTTTTTTTTTATTTAGAATAGGTTCGCGTTTGACCACCATCTCACCTGATGGTAAGTGATGATGTGGTCGAAGATGGAGCACGCTTACCTAAAAGTAACCTATTCACTCTTGACTTAAAGACTCCTAGGTTATAGCTATCGGGAAACACAGACTCCGGCAGGGAATTCCACTCCTTAGCCGTACGCACAATGAAGGTATTCCCAAAACGTTTGGTGCGTATGGGTGGGATGTCAACGATGTCCATTACCTACATTTATTACACCTGCCACGCTATGCCTTTACCCTTCTCGGTTGAGTGGTAGAGAAAAAACTGCATTTAGCGCGCCTTTGTATATTATGTACGTATGTTTTTATATGTGCATGAAGTGTAGGTACTTAACTTTTTTTAATTTTTTTTTGAAGATAACTATGAATGTGGGTAGAATTCCCTATATAAGAAACCGTCTGCGGTGCCGTTTTTGCTTGATTAGAAAAGTAATAAAAGTAGTTCATTTCTCCACTCCACAATCAATATCATGAATTCATGAATGATGAAATCGACTATCAATTCTTACATATGTACCTATATTCACGAATTAGAGCCCAAATACTCTTTGTATTGATTCCTTTTGTGTCACGCTAGTCCGGTTTTGACGCCGGTTAGGTTCCGAATTCTGAACTAGATAGCGCTGTGCAATTACGTCACGTTTCTGAATTGCGGTGTTTAGATTGTCCGCCGTCGAACGACCCTCGCGCGGTACCGTAGTGAACTCATACTTACCTGGCATAGGGGACACCGTGATCAAGAAGGCGGTTCCCCCAGGGCGAGGCCTTTCCATTGCACTGCGGTTAGGTTGACCCCTGCGATTATCCCTAATGTGGATAACTCGGATGCGTAATTTTTGGTAGTGAGGACTGCGTACGCGCCGTCCTCTCAGAAATCCTCTGAATGCAATCTCATTTTCGCAACAAGCCTTGTCATTGCTCTCCTTAACTCAATCCCCAGTGTTGTCTGAAGTTAATCTCTGCTGTTTTAATCAATCTCTAAAGCAGGTATGGGACAACCTTTGACATGTTGAGGGCCAAACTTTAGCGTGCAAATACGTTCGCGGGCCGCGTTTAAAAGTACTTGTGCATTTTAAAGTAGTGATAATTATAGTAAAATTTGTTAAAATAACAATATCAAGAAATCAATGAGACACTTGAGCTTTAATTAGGGAAACTACCTAATCCATCGATATTTGGATTAATTCCACTGATACAAAGGCGTAAAGAATTTTCCAAATTATCGTCAGTCAGTCTTGTACGATGTGTTGATTTATTAACTTTCATCAATGAAAAGAACTGTTCGCATTTATAAGTACTGCCAAACGCACAAATCAATCATTTTGCGAATTTTCTAAGCTGCGGAAAATTGTCTTCTTCTAGGTATTTTTTATAGAGATCGCACAACTCTACGTCTTCAAATTAGGATTTTAGGAGTGAGTTTTCTTGAATCTCGATCAACTCCATTTGTAAGTGTATTGAAGCATTTTGTACATTACATTTTGTAGGAGTAGCAAATAAACTGAAACAGTCTTCCATGTTTTTGAAGTCGCTAAATCTGTTCGAAAATTATTGTTCCGACAGTAACTTGAGTTCTTCAGCATATTTAGCATAAGCAATATTTTCATACGCAGAGAGCGTGTTGAAATGGTAACTGTTACCAGACAGCAGGGGCGGATCTACCTATGGGCTATTTGGGCTGCAGCCCAGGGCCCCAAGATATAAGGGGCCCCCTGCCAGTTCTCATTAATAAAATACGATACTTTTAAATCTATAACAGAATAAACGCAATTCCTGAAAGTAGTTGGTTCAGAATCGGTTTCTGAATCGATTTCCGTCATAAAAAAATAAGTGTTAAATTTTGACGGAAAAGTCTTTCATTTAACATAAAATGGAAACACAGTATCATGACAAATTAATACAATCCTTAATTCAAGCAAATGCGTTCGTGTGCGTCAGCCACTAAAATTGCAAGAGTGTATGCGTCTAAGGATATTGTATGACGCACATACATTTTCAACCGACGACCAAAAGAGGAGGTTATCAATTCGACGCGTATATTTTTTTTTGTTTTTTTTTTTTTTTTTTTAATGTATGGTCACCGAGTACTCGAAGACGGCTGAACCGATTTGGAAAATTCTTTTTTTGTTTGATAGGGTATACTTTGAAATTGGTACCATTTGTCACCAAGTCAGGATCTGATGATGGGATCTTGGAGAAATCGAGGGAACTCTTCAAATATTATAGGCACACCTATGGCGTTTTGGGTATTTCTTATAGTGAATTGTGCAGTTGCTCTCAAAAAGTACCATTTGGGGAAGTGGAACTGATGATGAAGACCACAGATGGCCGCCGAAACTACTCAATAATAAGTATTTCGTGGATTGCGATTCGATTACTTGAATATGGATATTAAGCACATGGTGCTTGTCACAATGCATATGGTGATGTATAGCTGATGGTGAAGTACCAGGAGAACTCCTCAAAAATTAACGGCCCAGTATTGGGAAAAGCAATATTTTGTAAAATGTTATAAGTAGTTGACATTTAGGCTCTTGTACCTAGGTAAATTAAAAATCAACCAACTAAAAAGAGTTAAATAAAAACTTTTTACCAAAAAATTAAACCGACTCCCAAAAAACACTGCAAAGTGAAAAATAACTTTAATTTCGGAAGTCGGTGCCAAAAACGAAAATACAAAACTAAAGACACTGACTACCGAAATTTAAGTTATTTTTCACTTTACAGTGTTTTTTGGGAGTCGGTTTAATTTTTTGGTAAAAAGTTTTTTGCTTATAATGATCGGGTATTCAGTATTAAAAAATACTGAATACCCCTAGGAAGGGCGATTTGTTACAAGGAACTACCCGCAGCGCAATTGAGTCGGGTGGTTACGCCACACTTTTGTTATTGTCATCTAAATACAAACTCAGTATTTAATTGTCACAACTGTGTGTGAGTATGGGTATTTAGTGTGCTATTAAGTGATAAGTAACTTATTCTAATTATATTCAAATTATTTATTAAACGTAAGCTATGTTAAAAAGCTTTTTACACAGTCAAAGATTATATTGAGGACTAAAAGGCTTGGGAATGAGTTGCTCCAATGATACTTATTTATTTATTGTTTATTTCGGTGTTACCCATAAATGTGTTAGTAATGACTTAAACTATGTTAGTATATACTTATAATAAATTGCGAAAAAAAATAAAACTATTAAACAAACAAGACCAGGACCATCCTCTGGGAACACCCGGTATCAGCAAATGCATTGCGCACAGGTGTCCCATCAAGTTGCCCTCGGTCTTACTAACAATCACATTCAGGAGACTGTTGGCACTGTCACGCAAACGACGCAGCAATGATGCAGAACTTTTACGCATTATTGCAAAAAAGTCGTCAGTGCGTGCTTCTGCGAACATCCCTGACGCGCTACAAAAACGTGGTAGTGACAACAGTATTCTAAATGCATTGTTATATTGCACGCGGAAGGTATTGTACGTTTTCAGCGTGTATCTGGTCCATAGGCTGCAGGTGTAAAAAGATTGGCAATATGCCCTAAACAGAGTAATCTTGACATTACTGTCGCATCTCGCAAACCTATGGGCCAGCATGTTGCATCTTAAGGCCAATGCCCTGCGCTCTCTCTCCATGTCACAGGTATCCGAGCCGTCTTCTGTAACCCAGTGACCGAGGTATTTAAACTGCTTAACTCTATTAAGCACCGTAGCACACAACGAGACTTGTGGTACTATTTCATAGGTCTTATTATGTGATTTGAAAACAAGCAGCTCACTTTTCTTAGCATTATACCTCAGTCCAGGAGCACCAGCGTAAGATTCACAAATGTTCAGCAGTCTCCTGAGCGCACTGATTGACGGACTCAGCAGCACCATGTCATCAGCGTAGCTAATGTTATTAAAGGAAACTCCGTCCATCATGCACCCAATTCCAGAGCTGCTGAGTTCCTCAATTAGCTTATTCACATACAAATTGAATAGCTTGGGCGAGGTTAAACCTCCTTGCCTTACTCCACATTCTAGCCTGTATACATCATAGTAGGAATCTGCCCACCGCACAGTGTTATGTTGGTTACTATACCGGAACTTAAATACATTAATTACTTCTGTCGGCAGGCTAGTTTCACTCGACAATTTGTTCCACAGGATGTCGTAGGTCGAATGCCCTGGATAAGTCCAGAAAGCGTACATAGACAGGCGTCCTTCTCCCAGTATAGTATTGTACTGTGCTCTTTAGTGTCATAATCGCAGTCTCAGTTGATAACTTATGTGTGCTTTGTTAATATATTTTGCCGATTGACTTTCTAAAGTATTGTACGAGTATAAACTTTGTATTTTATTATTTCTTTTTTCGTTTCTTTTATATTTTTATTATTATGCATGTGAGGAATGTGTAGGTTATTATTTCTTTTTATGTTATTTTCATTATAATTTATAGTTGATGTATGGCAGTTTAAGTATTTATCTGACCTACCAAAATGTCCTTACTTTGGTACTGTTGGTCAGATCGTTGAGATCCTTTAGTTCAAAGTTGAGCAACACGATAACCGACAAATGCTTGCACTGTCTGGATGGTCCGCTCAAATCTGTGTGCTCCTTTCCTCAAAAGACACAACAGACATGAACCTTCATGCTTCTCATATGGTTTGACGATTACGAATTGTATGGACTTTAAAAAAGATGTTAACTTCTGATTTTGTTTCGGTGTTTCTTCTCAGAGTAGTCAGTTAGGAAACACCGGTCTCATCTAACTTAAAACACAAAAAATGACGTGTACAAGTGTTATTTATAAACAATTTACAAATAATATTTTATTTCAATTCATTTATAAATATCAGACTTGAGCCTCGAAGATAAGAGAATTATCGTACTTATAATACTTAATTGAAAGTAATCTGATTATGAAAAGATCCTACAATGCTCCTAATTTAGGAAATCTATACTAATATTATAAAGCAGTAAAGTTTGCTTATTTGAACGCGCTAATCTTCGTAAGTACTGGGTAGATTAGATGACTCTAGGTAGATTAGTAGACTCCCTTTCACTACGGATCTATCAGACGTACCTACTGTAGGGTACCACCCTCACATGGTCAATATGGTTACCATCTTGTCATACTAAGCGATTCTCCTCTACATTTATTGTGCGCACGGCCAAAGTTTGGAACTGTCTGCCGGTTTCTGTGTTCCTTTCCACATATGACCCGTTTGCCATCTTTAAAGTAAGAGTAAACATGCAACTTCTGTGCTCTATCGCCCTATAGTAGACCTCATATGTCGTTTACCATCAGGCGTGATCGAGGTCAAGGGGCCCGCTCTTGACCAGTAATAAAAAAATATATAAATACGAACTCTTATTAAATAAAATAAATTTTAGTCTTGACCGTATTTTCATCAAATAGAAAACAGTGTCTTGACAAAATGAAAATTATTTGGATAATTAGGGGCCCCCGAGCAGTTTCAGCCCAGGGCCCCACACATTCACGATCCGCCCCTGCCAGACAGCATCTGTGACTCCCACAAGCGTAGTTTGATCTGAAACGCTTTCAAATTGCTGTACAAATCATTTACTAACTGTACTTGTTTTTGAAGTTTCAAATTTAAATCATTCAAATAGCCTGTAAGGTCGACCAGAAAAGCTAAGTCACATATCCATTTTGGGTCACTTAATTCAGATAGTGGTTTATCTTTTATTTTCATAAAGTCTGCTATCTCATTTCTAAGATCGTAAACCGGTTCAACATTTTTCCTTTGCTCAGCCATCTGACTTCACAATAAAATGTTACGTCGTTATATTCAGCTGATATTTCATCCAAAAACGCCTTGAACTGACGATGGTTAAGCCCTCGAGATCGAATAAAGTTGATGGTTTTTACTACCACATTCATAACATTCTGGAGTCGAATGGACTTAGAACACAAGTTCTGTTGGTGGATAATGCAATGAAGGACTCTCAAATCATCTTTTTGCACATTTAATTCTGTTGCTTTTTCATTCAAAATTCCGATGAAACATTTACGTAAGCCGACCGTAGAAGGCGCACCATCAGTGCATACTCCAATTAATTTTGACCACGGCAAGCCAAAACTTGTGAACACCTTTTGAACTTCAATAAAAATATCTTCTCCTGTAGTGGTTCCTTTAAGCGGGTGTAAAGCAAGCAATTCCTCAGTAACAGTCATTGAGGTAATATGTATGGTAACAGTGAACTGTGAACTCCTTATCAACACCTTGAATAAATATAGCCAGTTGAGCTGTGTCAGACAAATCGGTGCTCTCGTCTAATGCCATGGAAAATGATTCAAAACCAGCCATACGGTCAGACAATGTTGTTTTTATATCACAAATAACTTTAAATAAGTCAGAGATTTTATATCATTAGCCATCATTTCTATACGTCGAACAACGGTTCGTCTTGACAAACTAATTTTTTCAAATTCATTTTTCTTTTCAGGACATAAAATACTGCAAACATCTAACATACACTCCTTGATAAATTCTCCTTCGGCAATTGCCAATTTTGAGCTAACTATAAAACTAGCTTTCACAACATTATCAAGTTGTGTTCTTTGTTTAGGAAACATTTGTTGCTCTTTTTCCAAATTTGCGGTAAGCTTCTGGATTTTGTCTGTTCTTAATTGTCCTGTCAGTGAGAGCAGCGTAGCATGCTTAGTTCAGTAATGCTTCTTTATATTGAATTATTTCATTACTGAAATGGATTCATTACACAGCAAACAAATAGGCTTACCATTGTGCAAGATAAAAAAGAATTCTTCAGACCATTTTTCTTGAAACTGGCGACCCTCTGTATCTACTTTTCGTTTCTTTCCACCAGACATCATTTTTGTTTACTTTTCGTTCAATAAACTTAATAACAAACTATAGTTAGTAACCACTCAAGATGCACACAAAGTCACAAAGCAAGTTGACGGCTCGAGCAGTTCGCTAGGATATCGCTTGTCCAAGTTATCACCTCGGTAGCTCAAATAGAACTGAACTAACGTTCGGTTTTTTATTTTTTTTATTTTTTTAGGTAGGGCCACTCGTAGATCAGCTCACTAAGGCTGTGCGTCTACTTAACCGGTCTGTCCTGTAGTGACCTCTAATAATTTAAAGGCCCCCAGCCAGGGCTTACAAACTAAAATACGCTTACATCTAATGACCGCACGCTAAGGGCACTCCCTGTGGAGTACGGGCCTCGGCATAGCGGGGTCATTTGGGGAGGGCAGCAAAGGGACAGGCTGGGTCATATTATTATTTACGGGAGTATTTATTGCTACTGGCTCATCATCGCGGGCTGGCTCGTTTGGCAAAGGTCGGGGAGGATTTCCATTACAAGTACGCGAACGTCGCGATGGGCCTCGTCGGCGAGGCCGGAATACGGAACG
Organism: Tholera decimalis; assembly: GCA_943138885.2. Lineage (NCBI taxonomy): Eukaryota > Metazoa > Arthropoda > Insecta > Lepidoptera > Noctuidae > Tholera > Tholera decimalis. The sequence continues at coordinate 12,653,258 of OW964576.2, forward strand.
CGTTTTGTGTGTGTGTTTTCTAAGAGTGCTCTCTTGTCGGATGGTGGTGGGGTCGTCGGGCTCGTCTAGGACGTGACGCGGGCGACGAACCCGAGAAATTTGGGAGGGTCTGTATCGGGCGGCCGATACGATCAGGGGGTACTAACGTTCGGGCCATCCACCCGCTTATATAGGCAAAATGAAGGAATAATCTGGAATAAACTAGTTTAGAATAATTGAGAAAACACAGAAACAAGAGATTGAGATAATTGAAAAAACAAGCCTCAAACAGTACGAAAATAATAGTAATTTAGGACACCTTTCAATGTGCGGTCAGCATTAAGGTTTCAGTGCATATTTTGTGTTGTCGACTATGAACTCGGTATTTGAAACCAATCCATAATGTATACTTTATCAGAAGCTCAAGGATGAATGAACACAACACAAAAACAAGATATAGCACAACTCGTCTGTCTTCACTTCTCGTCTGTCGTTTGTCAGGCATCGGTCACGAATACAGCGGGAACAGCGCGGCAACCCTACAGTACCCCGGTCTCGATGTCAACGGGCAGACCGCGCGACCAGCGGTGCTAGAGCGGCGTAATTTTGTTACAAGAAATCAGTAAAAAGCAAAAAAGGCGGGGGCACTACTAGATTGATATGCATCGCTATCACGCCGCTCTCCGCGCCACTGCCTTCGAGGCAAGTTCCATATAAATGTATGCCTTGAAATGCACCGCTCCTGCCCCGCTCCCGCTGAATTTGCGTCCGTGACCTTAAAGTTACAGCAGCACGTCATCCTAATACCGAGATATCGTGCTACAATCACACTAATTACCTCGGAATCCAGCACAGAGCTATGTATGAGAAATGTTTCTGTTACGGCTATGACATCGTTGATAAGGGTCAAAAGATTATGCCTAAAGAAATTCAGCTTTGTATTCAGGCCTCTAACATTTTGATACGCCAAGCTAATGTCGGTCGAAAACTATATCAACACTAACACGCGCTTGTTTTTGTTGGTTGGAAATCTCCGAAATCACCTTCCACCAGTCATCATTCAGTGTCAGCCGCCGTAGCTTTAGATAAGAAAGATCTCAGCGGGACCCCAACTGGGTATAAGTTCCTCCACAGAACAGCTTGCAGTTGGGAACAGATTATGTAGGTGCGTAGCTAACTACGTACCTACCTACGTAATCTGTTCGAACCTAAGTTCGAATGTGAAATATGTTTGAATTTCAGAAGCACCAGACGTCAGTTTTCCCACGAAATTCGCGATCCTGTGGGAATGTCAGGATTTCAACAGCAATAGTACTACTTTCCAAATTTCATTTCATTCATTTATTAATTTAAAAATTGATGATGCGATTGATCGCTCAACTGCGCGGACGTGTCTTGCTTAGCATGTTGTAATAATATTAATTAATCGCAAATAATATTGTAAGAATTATTTGCATAGTTAGTGATTTATGTGAGTCGCGAGTGACTATTTAACTTTTGTGCAAGAATGAACTAAATTATTTCACAAAGATAAATAGTGTGTGTGTGTGTGTTAGACATGTCTAACCCAGGAATTAGCCCGTTTGGCCAACGTAGCCAACTATTACCAAAGAGTCCTCCGTCGACACCAACTGTCCAGCCTGTACAACCTGTAGACCCAAATCCACCACCTCCCGTGGAAAACGAGCTGCCGAGAGAAGTCATAACTACGACCGGGATTCAGAAATGGATGGGGTCCATAGACAGCATCCTAACTGAAGTATGCAATTTGGTCTCTGAGGGAAAAATGAACGCAGACCAAAAGGTTCGTGTCAGCAATCTCTGCCGTAAGGCCGTAAGTGGCGCATCTCAGATGGCTGTCTTATATCAAGCCCTTAAGCAAAAAACCATCCAAGCCCATAGTGCCATTCAATACTTGCAACAACAACAAAATGTCGAGAACTCTCTCTTACAATTCAAGGAGATAGTTGAAGGCATCACAAACCCGGCAGAACCGTTCTCGTATGCGAAAATGGTCAAAAAAGGGTCAGATAACTTTGTGCGCCCAGCAAATTTAAGCTCAGTGGCCATATACCCCAGCGACAAGACCAAATCTAGTGACGACACCAAGTCTCTTGTCCAAAAAATTATCTCACCCGGGGAACTGAAACTACATGTTCGTGGCCTCAAAAAAGTGAAAAATGGGGGTGTACTAATAAGTACAGACTCAAAGGCAGATATTCAAAAACTCCGGAGCTCAGAAAAGCTAGTTTCTTCGGGCCTTAAGGTTGAGGAACCAGCCAAACGGCGCCCAAGAATTGCCGTTATTGGTGTCCCGGTAGCCCTGACTGAAATGGAGGTATTTGACTGCATTTACGAGCAAAACCTCGCAGAGAAGATGACAAATGAAACACGAGAGTCGTTTGAACAACAAATTAAGCTGAGCCATAAATCTGGAAAAAAAGATCTCCCAACGTGCAATTACATACTAGAAGTTCCGGCTAGCATTAGGAAGATCCTAGTGAATCAAGGGCGGATATTTATTAATTGGACGTCATGCCCAGTCCGAGATTTCACGATCGTTACTCGGTGCTTCAACTGCCAGCAGTTCGGTCACGCGGCTAAATTCTGTCGTGAAACTAGCCCGACGTGTAATCACTGCGGAGAGACTGGCCACTCTTTCAAAGAATGCAGCATGAAATCCACTCCACCCATCTGTGCGACGTGCAAACGTTTTAAGCGGAAAACCGACCACAAAACTGGTGATGCTAATTGTCCAGCACGAAAATATGCCGAGGTCAGCTATATAAATTCAATAGACTATGAAGGCGCCTGAGAGCGCTACCTATTAATCTATCTGTTAAGCACACTAGTTATATTTTTTGTTTATTTATATTTGTTGGGTATTATGACTGATCAACCACTTAGTGACCTAGATAAGTTCTCTGTGTCTGACGCAATAATTTGTAATGTTCATGAGTGTAAACAGTTCTTTTCTCTGAGAGAGAAACCACTGACTTTACTTACACAAAATATACGCAGCATAAATCGAAACATAAATGGTTTTGAGATATTACTACAAGATCTAGGTATAAGTTGCGATATTATCGTCCTAACAGAATGTTGGTTGTCAAACCACTCAGCTGTTATACCATCACTAGACGGGTATACTTCATATAAAACCCAAAGAAATATTAACCAAAATGATGGTTTAGTTGTTTATGTTTAATTGGCCAATACGTTAGTTCTGAGCTAAGAAACAGTAATTACGGAATACCACAAGGTAGTATTTTAGGTCCTACTTTATTCCTGATATATATAAATGACCTCTGCAGCATGGCTCTCCAAAATGGTATAATACTGTCATACGCAGACGACACAGCACTATTGTTTTCAGACAAAACTAGTGATGGTGTATATAAACAAGCCCAGAACGGTTTTAATATAGTTTCTAAGTGGCTGCAGGAAAATCTACTAACACTAAATGCCGATAAAATCAAATACATATTATTTACTCTTAGAAATACTAACCTGCCAGTTACTAACATAAACATTTATGCGCACAAGTGCAGCACGTATGCTGACAATGCATGTGGTTGTCCTACTTTGGCAAAAACTGATTATATAAAATATCTAGGTGTAACGATTGACACAAATCTAAATTTCCGTAAACACATCGATTTATTATGCACTCGAATACGTAAATTAATATATATTTTTAAATATTTACGAAACATAGCAGACTACAATCTAATTAAACAGGTTTATTTGGCTTTGTGACAATCTATTCTCAGTTATTGCATAACATCATGGGGTGGGGCAGCTAAATTATTTATTTATTATTAACAGTTGAGCTTACAGACTAACTGACAAAGGCTTGCACTGACGGGACGGGTCTACTCAAATCTGTTTGGTCTTTCCTCAAAAGGCCATTTCGGACTAATCTACATAATCCTCATAAACGATTGTGAATATGTGCACTATGTAGGTTCTTTTTTTTATTTTTTTTTTATTTATTTATTCGAGTTAAACATAATAAATTGTCTGGCAGTTTGAGTGCTTTTTGCGGCCTACCTAAAGGTCCTTACCTTGGTATTGTTCGTCAAATCGTTAAGCTCCTTGTTCTAAGTTGAGCTATACGTCATTTGACAAATGCTTGCACTGTATGGACAGGCCCACTCAAATCTGTGAGCATCTTTCTTCAAAAGACCGCCTCAGACTGAAACCTACAAGGTTCCCATATAATTAATTCAGTGTAGATTGTATGGACTTTAAAAGAGACGGACCCCTGAGTTTGTTTCGGTGTTTCTTCTCAGGGTAGTCAGTTAGGAAACACCGGCCTCATCTAGTTAATATTTAAGGAAAAAATGACGTGTAAAAGAGTTATTTAATAACCAATTTGCAAAATAAAGATCATTTATCATTTATCATTTATGATTTAAATCAATCCTTTTGCCATTAGAACGTGCGCAAAGAGCGGTCCTTAAGGTAGCCACTTGTCGTCCATTTAGATTTCTTACACATGAGCTTTACACGGCATGTAAGGTACTAACCGTGCGGCAACTTTTTATTCTGAATATAGTACTACTCCAACACAGTAAGCTTCCTTATACCCCTATAGATAAGAGAAGAAAAGACCTGGTCTGCATAAAGCCTCAAACTAGACATACTTTTACACACAAATTTTATGTATTTTTAGGTCCATATCTATATAATAAAATCAACAAGTCTCTAAGTATTTACAGTGTAACTCGTAAAAAATGTTGTGAAATGTTGAGGGAATATTTAGCGACATTTAATTACTCAGATACAGAAAAATTGTTAGATGTTACGCAATAAATGTAGGTAATAGTGTTTATTTAGTCATTATTTATTAAAGTTAAGATTATTTTTCCACTGTTTAGATTATATTAATATTTCACATAAAAAGCAAGCTATTAAAGTATAATACGTTAAGTAACAATGTTTGCTCTATGTTCTGTAATCTATTGTTCACCAAGCCACTCAGCGCTGAAAAGTGATGGCCTGAAACACAGGTTTAAATAAACTTACATCAGGCAGGTCGCTATAGTATTCTTAGACTATTAATCAATATTATATAAGTTATGCACTAGATGATTTATTTTAGACACATTTAATTTAGCGACATTTAATTACTCAGATACAGAAAAATTGTTAGATGTTACGCAATAAATGTAGGTAATAGTGTTTATTTAGTCATTATTTATTAAAGTTAAGATTATTTTTCCACTGTTTAGATTATATTAATATTTCACATAAAAAGCAAGCTATTAAAGTATAATACGTTAAGTAACAATGTTTGCTCTATGTTCTGTAATCTATTGTTCACCAAGCCACTCAGCGCTGAAAAGTGATGGCCTGAAACACAGGTTTAAATAAACTTACATCAGGCAGGTCGCTATAGTATTCTTAGACTATTAATCAATATTATATAAGTTATGCACTAGATGATTTATTTTAGACACACTGTAACTTTCACTTACGAATTAATATGTACCTAACCTTAAAAACTGTAACTTCCATGTAATCTATTATTGTGTGAACTTATGAATAAAAAAAAATTATAAAATTATAAAAAAAAATTATAAAATTAGTATAGATAGCTGTTGCCCGCGACTTCGTCCACGTTTCCGTCGTTTTTTGTAAAAAAAAAGTAGCCTATGTCCTCCCTCACGGTTCAGTGATTTTGATGTAACAGACAGATTAACTTTCGTAATTTAGTAGGGAAATATAATATGTCAATTTATAATACTGTTGAAAAATATCGCAATACCGAACCGCACAATATTATTGTTAATAGCTGTGCCCACGACTCAATCAGCGTGTAACTCCTTGTGTGTTATTAAGTTAATGTATCGGTAATATTGTTTAGATCACGTTCACATGAGGCTTAAGTACCTATAGAACGAAAATACTTCAGCGCAAAGCTTCCGGGTAAACTATGTTGAAAGTTGACTGACACCGAGATCTACTCCAGCAACACGAAAAGTTTGCCCTTGAGCCTTATTAATTGTCATTGCATAACACACCGATACTGGGAATTGCGTTATTTTAAATTGGAATGCAAAATTATTTGGTATTATGGGAATTCTGGGAATAAAGACGGTTTCTCCTGCACCGCAACCTGTTAAAATTTGAGCCTCGATTATATTTTGTTGCAACTGGGTTACTTTTAGCCGAGTTCCATTGCAAAGTTGTGGTGGTTTTAAATTTCGGAGCAGAATAATAATCAGAAAGCTTCGAACCAGGGATGTTATGGATATGATATTTCGGATACGGATTGGATACGGATATAGGAATGATTATTATACCGGATACGGATAAGGATACGGATATGAAATTATTTCGGATTATCCGTTAGTTTCGGATAATTTCGGTTACGAATATTAGATTTTTAAGGAATTTGAAAAGTAAAATACAAATAGATACATCATACCATAACGCTTTTTTTTTCATTACAATAACCATCGTGTGGCGCTTCATTACGCGTCATGTTTGGAGTCATGGTGTAATGCAACATTCCCCGGTACTAAATGTAATGTCATATAACATCACTTTCTAACGCACTGTTTTGCGCATGTCTACTTGTGTGTTTCGCCGCCGCCCGGCCGATCAAAACAACTTGTCATAACGTGTCTCAATTAGGCTCCGCCCCTATCCGATACTATCCGAAACTTTTATTTCGGATTCGGTTACGGTTACGGATATTTTTTTATATCGGATATCCGAAAGTTTCGGTTACGGTTACGGAGCTCCCTAACATCCCTGCTTCGAACTGCTAAGCTATCGGGAGTTACACGTGTTATTGTGAGTCAACCATAAAAGATAGATATATGCTGGCGTGGGATATTTTTTATATAATTTTAAGGAGAACATTTCCGTCATAAATGATTTCTGTGTAGCTTTAACCATTAAGGTTGCACTCGCGACGGTAGCTTAAAAATAGAGTAACTTCTCCCGTTTTCCCAACATTTCCCTTTACTGCTCTGCTCCTATTGATTGTAGCGCGATGAAAAGTATACTATAACCAGCTCAGGAGTATGAAAAATAATTGTACCAAGTTTCGTTAAAATCCGTCGAGTAGTTTTTGTTTCTATAACGGTTATACAGACAGACAAAAATTTTACTGATTGCATTTTTGGCATCAGTATCGATCCCTAATCACCCCCTGATAGTTATTTTGTAAATATATTTCATGTACAGATTTGACCTCTCTACAGATTTATTATAAGTATAGATTATTTCTTTTTCCATCTTATTACTGTTACTGAAGCAGCTGTTTACACTGTTAATATTTATGTTATTAATAAGCTTTAATTCTATTAATGTGTCCAAACCCAAAATTGGTTTAACCTGTTGTTTAATAATTATGAACTCAGTATTAATTTTCTGCCCCTCATATGTTAAAGTTAATATTATTTTACTTAATGGTTTAATTCTTTCACCCCCAAATGCCTCTAAAACGATATTAGTCTCAGACCACTGAGGATTTTCATCATCGACTATTCTTCTTAATTCCCCCAGTGATAGGACATTCACCTGTGCCCCTGTGTCACACTTAAAATGCACCATTTTGTTTCCTATTTTTAATATTAATAACCACTCCTTATTATTCATGTTATTGTTATTATTGCCTAAAGAATGACAAACTTTCTTGAGTCATAATTCCTTATCCTCACTATTCTCATCACTCCTGTTTAATTGTTCTATTTTATCAATCTCCTGCACTCTATTTTTACATCCTGATGCAAAATGATTTAGTTTTAAACATTTGGTACACTTTTTCCCATAACCACTCAAGTGTGGCGGCCATTTTGCGCTAATGACGTCGACTGTGTCGTCACTTCTGGGTGGTCCGCGCCGATATCGGCGCGGGTGATTAAAATGACATTATCTCTAAAATTTTCTATTGGGAGCTAAATTATATACCTATGTCGTGGAATTGTTATGAAGTAAGCTAACAGACTAAACATATTTTAGTCCAGTTTCCCTTGCAATGTATTAATAATTCTAACTTGAAATCTAGGTGAGCGAATTTTACCCAGTTTTTTGTACAAAAGTCATTATAATTAAAAAATAAAACCATTATTTTAAAAAGTTTATAATTTATTTACATATAAATATACTATTTAACATAATCAATTTAAATAACACACCTTCTCATACATTTTTTTCCCGACACAAGCATTACAAAACAATGCGTCCATTTAGGTAACCCGAGCGCCCGATAAAAAAAGGGTCTGAAAACAAACTTGAATTTTGAGAACTGGGCTGCTCAAGTGGCTTGTTATTATTTTATACTATAGTTTAGTCCTTCTACTTCTCACAGACAGAGTTGCAACTGTTAGAAGTATTAAGTTTACGAGAACTCGAGAAATCAAAATCACTTGTAAATAAGCGCAAAAAAAGATCGTCTCAAACTTTGGATCACAGGAGAAATTCTATTGCATCTATTTTTAATAAAAATTGCTATTCTACAATTTGATCATATTTACAAGTCAATAAGCACAAAAAATAGACATGCTGCCTTAGTAAACATTTATAAAATCAACAACCAAAACTGACAATTTTACAAAAAAATCGATCTCCTAGAGCTCGATCAACAGACAAGGAAAAAATTACATGACCAACATAGTATGGATACGACCAATACTATCACATCTGAACTTGAAAATTTAATGTTAATATAAAAGTGACAAAATGAAAATGAAGCATTGCAGTAGACGAAAATGTTAAAAAAAACCCATTGTCATTAAAAAAATGTATAAGTAAACACACTGTCCCATTAAAAAAATCTGGAGAGACGCTCCGTCCACTTAGCTCACCAGTGGTACTCACTAGTGGTAGATACCTCAACTTTCATTCCAAAAGTCATGGGTTCGAATCCCGACCCGTACACCAATGGATTTTTCTATGCGAAAAATTTATATGCACCATTAAACACATGTTACATTACACACCGTGGTAATCGAGCTTTATATATTATTTTCTTCTTCTTCTTCTCGTATAGGCTAGTGGCCAACCCTAATGTCGAAATTCTTAGATCGCCCTGAAGGCTTTCGACATGGTCTAACGATTGTTTCCAACCGGGACATTTTGAGAGTGGCATTTCAATCGAGCGCTACCGTAGCGCTCGATTGAAATGCCACTATGAGGTCACCCATCATAGGACTGACCGCACCCGGCGTTGCTTAACTTCGGTGATCGATTAAGAACGACCAGTCAAGCTAGGCTATGAGCGCTACGATACATTATAAATACGCTATCGTGCTTCGGAAGACATGCTAAGCCGTGGATCCCGGCTTCTATATCTGGTAGCAGTCGTTAGGTCAAGTTAGAGGCCCCTCAGACGATCTGAAAACTCTTACACCAAAAGAATTACACGCCGTACGATAACAAAAAACTAAGCAACAACAAAAGATACAGTAGTTGATGAACAATTTCTCAATTCGCAAGGTCAAAGAAGGATGACCATTTTTGACCTGACGATGTATAGTTATGAAATAAATGTTAAAATTCGGCTAATTGGATTGTGTATCAATTACGCGTATTACAATTTTAAAAGAAACGCAGGAAAAAAATATTTTTCATTTTTTCTGTAAGCTTATTTTACGTTTGTGGTAACATAATACCATGTTTTGAACGTACCTCAATTCACTTTTTCTATAACGTTTCATTTTACGCATTGTTACTGGAATTTATTCAGCTCTGTTTCTGAGTATTATAAATTATTTTACGTTTTATTTAATCAATTTGTATTTCTTTATTAGTCTTTATATATTAAAGATTCAATGAAAATAAAATACTAATTAAATTAAGTAATCATTTAGTGCATCATTGATGATTGAAACAGATTTTTTTGACATTTGTCAGTTGTCCGATTGAAATCAGTGCACTGTGCAGTCTTTTTACGATCCTATTTGTTGCCCCCTGCCCCTGGATCTCAATATCTTCCTGATCTGACGACCTTTACTTTCCGTAAATACGTCTTCTTGATAATGCCGCCGTCAACAAAAAGTCGACGCATACTTTGCATAAACTGCAACGTCTCGGCGTTATCTCGTTCATGAACTCAACACATGAGTTATTTCGTTACTTAGCGGGTGGATATCACCAGTAATCGTAAGTATTTATGTTTAATCTAAAACTATCTCTCATATCCTTATCAAAAAACTATCAGCCTGGCGCTTCTTTATAACGTATGACAACACACAAGCTACTGACCGAAAGATGTATTGAAATTAATACAGTTTTGTATTGATAATTCAAGTTTCGTTTTGAACTATTAATCTTGGCAGTAAACTATTACCTATATCAATATTGTAAACAAAAGAAGTTTATATTGAATTTCCTATTTCAGATTACTGAGGATGATTACATTTGTGAATCTTGTAATGAACTCCTTATGAGAATCATAAACCAACAATTAACGACAAGCGGTGATGGTGTTCAAGCTTCAGGGTCATCTCTACCAGGTCAAAGACAAGTGTGCACCCTTTGTGGACGATCAACACTTAATTGTCAGAGCCATTCTATTGTTTTTGACAATCTTTCAGAAGAACAACGACATATAAATAATGTTATACAAAGAAGGATTGCACCATGTCAGGTATTTATGTTTCTATATTGTTCATAATGTGTATATTACTTCATATTGTAACTCTGATGTTTTCTCTTTTGACCATGAAGATCATGTGAAAATGTCTTTTATTAATTTACAATACCTGATATTTATTAACTCAATGTTTTCTTTCATAGATGTCATCATGCTGGATGACTTGTAAGCATGCTGCCATACGTCTTGGGCAAGCTGATGAAGCTCGTGGTGTGTCTACTTCTGCCCTATTGGTTGATGAACTAAATATGAATAGAAGGTCTACTGTTTTTCAGAGTATAACAGCCAACCGAGATAATTTATTTATGTTTCCAAGATTAAGTTATAGTGAATTAATACTGTTTGCTCTAGGTACTTACCAGATAAGGTAAGCCAGATCGTATCACGGAGAACATATTCAATTTCATGGAGCATTTAGAATAGAAATATGTAGGGACACAAGATTTTTCTCAATACAATCTGAGAGGAAATGGTGACTTGACATTAATAAGAGGAAAAATTAAGTCCAAGCATATTTCAAGAAAACAATATTATGTCTATATTTTAATAGAAAATAATGTGTCTGGCAGATCTGGTATAGTCGAATATTGTTGGAATTGTTTGGTAGGTCGATTAACATGTGGATTTTGAACTCACGTAATGACATTAGTGTGGTATCTTGGATGGGCTAGCTATCAAGAAAATATCTCTGCGCCAGCAGAATTTCTGAATGATGTAATTATAAGAGATTTAGATGAAAATGATGATGATTAATAAACCATTTCACTTTAACATAGTGTATAATTTGTTTTTCCCTTTTAGTTAATCATATGTACTATATATATACCGAAAGCCAATGAATTGTGTTATTAAGACAAGTGACCCCTTTTGACAATACAAGAACTAAGTTGTACCTACTTTTTAGAGGTATACAAACTATTTATCGTTGTTCTTTACTGTCTAGTACAAGTTATTTGTGCTGGAGAAACAGAAATTATTATGCACGACACTCGATTTTTGTGCCAATCATCGAGAGTAAGCAGCGACGTAAGTTAGTTTGAAAGAACTCACAAAATAAAAAAGGTGGTTAGACCATAGTTAAGTAAGTATTTCTATTTTAGATTACAATTCGAGAGTTAATAAGTTAGTTCTAGCACATTAAATCTTAACGGCAAATCCTAACCTAAAAAGTACCTAAGATTAATAATTTTTGGACTTCGTAGCGTTTTAATCGCAAAAATGACTACGTGACATTATTTTCTAAACTTAAAGGTAGTATTTCTTCGATACCTTATAACTATACATCATCTTTCATTGTCAGGTTTTGAAATGTATGAACAGTGGTCATTCTTAAAAAAAATATACTGTGTACAGTCACATTTTTATAAAAAAAGCAGAAAGCTTTATTGTATAAACCCTTGGTATAAACACATTGCCATTAAAAAAAACTTGTATAGAGTCACATTGTCATTTAAAAAAAAAACAAATACAGTGGAAATAAAATGGATTTTCACTTCTCATGCTCTGAAAGTGCTTCTTTGTGCAGGGTATAGGCTGCACAAACTCGAATTTTGTGCACAAGGGCATTAACGTATCTACTCATAAATGTATTATATTAAGGCAAAGAAAATGAGCCATACAGCCAAATGCAATAAGAAGTTCATAGATAGAATTTGTTATTATATAATATTTACTTTAATTTATTTGCCTTATGTGTTTTTTAAGATATAATAGATATTAAAATTTTAATTCAAGTAAGGTAGGTTAGTTGATTTAAGAAAATTATTATTACAAAATTAATTTAATAGTAGGCTGTATAGGTCTGCAGCCTAATATCAATGTCGTAAATTTAAAAAAAAAATAAAGCGGCGGGAAACAGCTCTTGTTCTTTTTTCGTGCATTTATTAATTTCTTCAATTTGCTAAAATTGTTAAAAATGTCCAGTGATGAAGAGGATTTAACAGTCTCTCCTAATACGCTTATGGAAATGAATGCACAGAGTTGTGCAACAGATATTACCACCAAAGTCTCGGGAAAAATATCTCAAAGTTTACGATAATTTTGTAAATTGGAGAAAAGAAAATTTTTCTTTTTCTTTTCACAATTTCCTTCAGTATTCGAAACTGTTCTAATTTTACTTTGAATTTTAATTAAAGAAATGTTATGTTATACTACTGTTTTATTTCCTCGCAATCGAAGTGAAAAGTAAAGTTTATAACTCGTCCACAGAACCATTTTTATCCTCGACATTACTATCAGCCCTCGCCTTCGGCTCGGGCTGCTAAAAGTCTCGGATAAAAATGGTTTGTTTTGTGCACTTGTTGTAAAATCTACTATTAGATATTATATTATTTTCATTGCCGACTCTAACTAATTAAACTTGTAGCAAAATTCAGCCGCAGTCCGCAAACATTATCGTGATAAACAACGGATCCCTACATTTCTTTCTTTTTGTACTTTTCTACGGGTTGTTTTCCGCAACTAGACCTCTTAAGTTGGGTCCTTTTTGCGTGAGGTTCCACTTGTCATGGGGAGAACCAGCCCAGCTCCTCCATAAATCTTGCCACAAGATGCGGCTTCTCAAAGACCTGTGGGAGGCTGCTAACGTCACCAATAGTGTCATGTCTAACCTCCGCCAGTACTGTTCAATCCATCAGTACGTGCGCGGCCGTCTCTTCAGCCTCCATGCACGCTCTGAATAGGGGGCTGTCCGTTATTCCTAAGTTGTAGAAATGTTTGTTGAAAGCGCCATGACCGGTCAAAGCGTTAATTGCTAAGCGCATTCGAGGCCGGATCCCTACATTTCTAGCATCAATAATCTCTGATGCAAAACTGGGAAAAATAAGGAACCAGAGAACCCAATGGGTTTTTGTTACGGTTACGGAACTCCACAGAAAATGTGAAGCCGTTTTAACTGAGGTTGAATTGGACAATTCCCATCCATTGCTTTGTTTTAAAAATGTTAAAATACGATAAAATAGAAGTTGACTAATTTTAGGATTTGCAAAAAAAAAGAAACCCTACTCAGTAAAATGGGAATTGTGACATGACCACTTACAGACGTCTTAAAAATAAGTTAGGATGTGTAGCTTCGAAACGCGCCCTCCGATGCAGGTCAGTGAAACGAACAAAGATGCGGTACAAAAAATATACAAAATATATACAAATATGTAGATACATACCAAGATATAAAATATAAAGTATTTGAATTTATTTTACATAAATTATAATATTATTATGAATGGATAGTGAGGAAACAGGGGTCCATACACACAGTTTTGCCGCAACCAACACAGAACGTACGCACCTTTTTTTTGCATGCCGTGCACGCCCGCCGCATGCGTTGGTGGTTCTTCATTGGGAATTCGAGTAAGCGGTGCGTGACATCAAAACGTTTGTTCCGTGTCAGTGCAGGCGGAGTCAGCGAAGGAGTAGAGTGTTTAGAAAGAAGTGATTTTATTAATTTGAAACGGAAATCTCGATGTCTAATAGAAGAAGAGTGATGGTGTATGACATAAGAGTTTAAAACGGATATATTAAAAAGTCTTCTGAAAAGTTTTTTATACCACACCTTTGTTCGTTTTCGCTCCACCGGGTACATGGCCAGGAGCTGATCTTTCTTGTCCACCCCACCCATCATAATATTATAATCTGATATTAAGATGGGTTTGGTGGAGCCTCGGACCGTCTGCTGACCATTGCCATGATAGGTGGATATCATGGATACCCTATTGGCGTCTTTCCAAACCATCACATCAACGTCTCCAGAGGTGAGACCAGTAATTTGCCCTGAGCGCATGTTTCGCTTGGTGAGACTGTGTAGGGCCTGGGGAACAAACTTACGATCGGTCCGCAGGGTTCCTACACAGTCAAAGCCCATAGATTTAAGGCGTCGAGCGAGACACGGAGAATTATAGAAATTGTCCATCCAAAGTGTGTATCCTTTATTTTCTAGGCCTTTGATGAGCCTTAGCACAATCGCAGGCACAGGTGCATCTAAGGGGTCTCCAACTTGCTGCGGTGGTGTTTTTTTATGTGCGTGAACCTCAAACCGCCATAAGTATCCGGTTTGAGATTCACAAATTTCATAGGTTTTTATGCCTCTGCGTGCAGCTTTATTTGGAATAAGCTGGCCTATATCAAGCCAGCCTTTCCACATTAAAAGACTTTCGTCTAGTGCAATGTTCTGCGCCGGTGTATACAACTGTTGAAATTTTAAGTTCAAATGTGATAGTATTGGCTCAATTTTATATAATTTTGCCTCGGAGTACGTCCGTTCCACCGCACACATGTCTTCATTGTCGTTGAAATGTATGCATTTATTAAGGAGTACGAATCGATCATAAGACATGTGTGCGCTGAAACCGGGCGTTTGAAATATGTCGCAAGTAGAAGCCCAGTAATCTTCGACGCGGGACTTCACCACAACCCCCATTGCCAGTATTATTCCAAAATAGGTGTAAATCTCATCTACGGTGGTGTCCCTCCACCGGGCGATACGGCTTCTGGGATGGAGGTTGTGGTTCTCCATCATCTGGGCTGCCACTTGCTGCGCATATTTGTTTGTCTCCGAGACAATGTGCTCCATAATTTGCCGATCCCAAATGTCAATAAATATGTCATAAGGGTTGACATTTGGAGTAGTCGGACCAACATTAATTTCAGTAAACGTTTCCCGTCTCGATTCAGGGGAAATCGGAACCTCCGGAAACGTTTGCCATTCAAAGTCATACCAGCACCTAGGTCCATGGTCCGTAGCCGTAGGTGGGACATCGGGCGAAGGGTGGCCGGCGGGCGTCGGCTCAGCTGCGAGCGCTGCGTCAGCGGCGGGCGCTGGGTCGTCCGCACCAGCCTCGTCCTGGTCCAAGGGCGTTTCCATGAGGCTCCGAAGCACCCTTGGAACACCAAGAAAAGCTAAGCCCTCCTCTTCATCGCTCTCATCAGATTCTTCTTCGCTTCCTGTATCAAATAAGAGTTTGGTTTCAAAACTGGTAAAAAACCAGAAGCTCAGCGATATCCCTAAACCAAACTGAAATCAGCAGCTACTTACCATAATTAATAAGTAAATTTATATCGTTATGTCGTAGATGACGAGGGCGAGGAAGATGCAACGGAGAGGACGATAGCGGGCTTGGTGCGGACTCTAATTCCATAAATCTAGAACAAAAGTAGTGTTGTAATATTCATATCTTTAGCCGGCAATGTAAGTTACATTGCCGGCGAAGGCACCGAAAATGATGCCAGTGATGATGGGGCTGCAGGTGATGGTGCTTGTGGTCTCACCACATGTGATCTAGATGAACATTTAATAAAAAGAGTTAAAACTTGCTAGTAATTTGTATTTTCTACTAGAAACTGAAGTAGGTAGAACTAGAACAAAAGCAGTATTGTATTTTTCATATCTTTAGAAAGATAAATAAGAAAAGTGCGTAAGCAACTTACGTTGTCGGCGAAGGCACCGAACATGATACCGGTGATGGTGGCACAAGTGACAGGGGTGCAGGCGATGTTGGGGCTGCAGGTGATGGTGGTCTTACAACATTAGATCTACAACAAAATCAACATCTAGATGAACATTTAATAAAAAAAAGTTAAAACTTGCTAAGAGTTTGTATTTTATACTAGACACTGAAGTAGGTAGAAAAAAAACTTCTTACGGTTCAAACTACTTACGGTTGCCACATGCGCATCCTTTTTGGGTGCATGGCGGTCTCAAGACCCCGGCCCTCCGGCAATTCACCAATATCACGGATGATAAGCCTAAAATTCAAAACGATTTATTGTAACACTCAAATTAATAATATTTGGAAGTTGTTAAAAAGAAAGCGTTAGCGTCTTTTTACGCTAACGCAAAAAAAAACAACTCGTCAATAGTGCGAGGCCTTGGTCGCACAAGTCGGGCATTGGCGCGGCCTCCACGCCCTCTGCCACACCCGCTAGGGCCGGCAACAACCTCCACTCCCTCCACCACTTCCTCCATTATTACCGGTGGTGGAGGTCCACCTCGTCCACCTCGCACACGCACACCCCTGCCGCGTCGCGGACCTCGTGTACGAGGTCGTCTTAGTTCACTTAAAAAAAGGCAAAAAACATGCTGATAAAACATGCATACAAACATGCACACAAAATTAGTAAGAAATCGCAAAGAACGAAAAATGCAAAAAACCTAAAAACCACAATCCAACAATGGCCGATTAATAGTTTCGGTGTCTAAAAAAACCCAAATAAAAAAAATACAACATCAAATACAATAAAATAGAAATCCACGAAAGTCTTATCCATACTAATCGATCATTCGAACAAAACTCACAAAAATGGCGGTTGAGTGTTATTGACCTCAACACCTGTGACTGTTGATAGAGCTCCTAGAGCGCTCCGTTTGAGTTGCTATTTTTTTATTTTAATTCACGCAAGTTCCGTGCGGTAAATTTTAAATTAAATGCTTAGTAACAATGCCAGGATATGTATTAACCCCTTACCGCATATAACGCCATATATGGCTTTAAAAGTTAATTAATTTTTTTCAGTTTATTTAAATATTGTTTTTCCGTAACCAACATTGAATCCGTATACATAATTTCCTCGGGTAACGGAACGTATTTTTTGTTATCTATAGTAACTGCAATCAGTAAAATTACTAGAGCTCATGTGCAGCGTGTCCATCCGTTGGAGTGCAATTAATTAGTGCTAATTTTATAAACGGGAAAATAGTAATAAAACGGTGAGTAAAAATCCTTAGAATTTCAAAATACAATGTTTACAAATACTTTAATAAGATATAGTTATCGTTTCGGCATTTTTTGTGTTTTTTGTTTGTTTTTGAGCTTTCTTTTGATATTGCCATATTTGGCTTCGTATGCATTTTTGTCAAAACATTATGGGACATATATGGCTTCGCATGCATTCAGGTGCTTTTTCTTCTCTTTGCAGCAATGGACCCTCTTCTCGCTTCTATGGTACTTCCAAGCATGTAAATCTTATCCGGGCGATGGTTTCTTGAGTGATGACGATCTGGCTTCTGATCCTGACTATGAACCATACTCACTCCGTGCTTATCGAAGAAAAAATATTGTTATACCTACATATGCGGAGCGTATGCGTAAAGCAGGAAAAGTTGTGGGCAAAACACGTGGTCGTCCAGCTAGCAACTTAGGAACATCATCCTCAAGTCGAGCCGAAACTCCAACGAGTCGAGTCGACGTTCCTTTATGTTCGGAGGCTAAAAACTTGGTCGTCCTACGCGTATCCAAGTCAGTACCCCAACAAGCCGAGGTGCCACTCCAACCAGCTTGCCGGACTCGCCCGTACCCAATAAAAAGCACTAAAAACTCCAGCCAGGCATGAAAACGTACCACTAGATTCTGTACGTTCAGATAACGTGGAGCGTTTCCCCGAGTGGACGAAATCAAGTCGACAAGTTTGGCAGAACTGTTCGAAATTCCATTCGTTTACCAAATGTGGGAAATGCAAAGTTAACTTATGTTACAATGATAAAAGAAATTGTATCAAAGATTTCCATAAAACATAATTTCATTTTTAATTAATGTATACGAAGCCATATATGGATCAGTATAACTCCACTAGAATGCATATGATGCCATATATGGCTTCGTGTAGTAATTTCCAAAATAACTACCTACACAAAATTTTTTTTTTCGCTTCATACTCTTTATGTATAAGAAATAAAAGATGTTTTCAGTAAAAAAAAATTTTTTCATCATCTCCTTCATAATTCATGCAATAAGGGGTTAATAAACTACGTGATGACGACAGTTGGCTTTCATTAATGTTATTATAATTAGTAACAAGCGTAAATGTAGAGGCATGACGCCAGTTTGCCGCGCAAAATGGCAAACGATATTTGTTGAATGATAATTCAACAAATATCGTTTTGTGTATTTGACAAAGGTTTTGGTCAGAAATAGATATATTTCTGACCAAAACCTTTGTCAAATACACAATCAATGAATTAAATACTGTTCATTATGTTAGGATCATATAGTTAGACCATTTAAATAACCATAATCGACTAATCGGGCTGATAACCCAGACCGCGAGTTTTTTTAAAAATGGCGCGCAACGGTGACGTTAGGATAGTCTGTTGACAGTTGTGACACTGGGGAAAAAGCAGGCAATTCGTCTCTGGGATCCATGGGTTAATAAGAGTTAGAAGAGAATAAGAGTTATATTCAAGTTAATAAGTTATTGTGTAATTGGATTGGATAGTATACAGAATCGTAACGTTGTTCTATATAAAATTAAAACCGTGGTGACTGAAACAAGGGAAGTAAAAGGGAACTGTCAAGAAAAGTTTAGATGGAAGCGTATATAAAATGTAATCATGATGCAGTAATAAATAATATTATCTTGTACTGAAGTGAGCAGTTTTATTACAATTACTTACCTATTCATGATTCCAAACACTTTTCACTTCCTTTTCTCTTCTTTTTTACGATTTTCACTCACTTTACACGCGCGCGCGCGGAAACGAGACTATTCACTAAAGATGGGTTCGATATCTAAATATACACAACCGTTTTCACAAAAACTTCATCGAGTTATGGTTTATCCAAAGCGCAACAACGAGAAACGAGCTACGAATAACGAACAAAGCGCAAACTTCACATCAAGAGCGATATGACATCAAAGGTTTTTATATCGCTTTGTCTCTGTCTTACCATTCAATTTTTTACTGGCGTAAAAGTGATGAAGCGAATATTACGTAACTTCGGCTAGGAATTGGTTATTTGGTTAATAACAGTGCGTGCGTAATATCTATATCTTAACAAGCTAGCAATAAGGTCTAGTTTCTATTTATTTAGTTGCAACAAAGATTCCATAAGTTAGCAACTTTCCGGCGCCTACTCGATATCAGGGAGAAATTCATTCTTTAAACCAAACCTACGTCCAATAGATTTAAGGTTGAATTTATGTTGTTGAAATAAGAATTGTATCGAATGAATTTTGATTTGTATTTTTTTGGACAGTTTTGTTTGAGTTGCACTTGACCTTGGTGACACGTGCCCTACTTAACGATAATTCTTTGCCTTTTTAGGGTTCCGTAGCCGAATGGCAAAAAACGGAACCCTTATAGTCCGTCCGTATGTCACAGCCATCTTATTCCGAAACTATTAGGACTATACATGTAAAAGTTGGTAGGTAGATGTATTCTGTGAACCGGTTTCCGATTTTAAGAGAAAATTTAAAAAATATTTATAATAAAGGGGGCTCCCCATACATGAAACTAAAACTGAAAATATTTTCTTTCATGAAACTTATACGTGTGTGGTATCTATAGACAGGTCTTTAAAAATGACATTAAGAGTTCTAAAATGACTTTTTCATAAAGTTAATCATTTAAAAGATATACGCTTCCAAAGTGGTAAAATGTGTGTCCCCCCCCTCTAACTTCTATAATAATGAAGTGAAAAATCTAAAAAAACCATATGTTGTAGATCTTAATGTAAACTTTCAACCAAAATTGGTTTGAACGAGATCGAGTAAGGAGTTTTTGAGATACAGTATATTTTCTAAAACCGCAAATATAACTTTGTAATTCATACAAATACTATGAAAAACAAAGTTATTTGGCGTAAAAATTGTAAATAAGCTAGTTTTAAGTAATTTGTAAGGTTTTTGTTTTTTTTTTTTCAAATGAATATATTAAGTATATTATATTTATCATAGTTACTACGGAACTCTTCAAGGGCGAGTCCGACTCGCACTTGGCCAATTTTTTTTAGTTTTATAGTTTGTTCTAGTATTTGCGTGTTGCGCGAGGTGCAAGCACCTCGCGTGTACACCTAAAAAAAAAAAAATGGAGGGGGGCTGATAGGGGGGGGTGCACAATTATTTGGACTAAAGCATTGCCCCTCTAAATGAATCTGAAAAAAAAGTGTTCCAAGTCTCTTAATTTCCGAGATCCGCCTAAAGGGGGTAAGAAGGGGGGCAAGGGGGGCGACTTTGAAAATTGGTTTTTACTTTTCCGAGCCTCCTCTATACGAATCCGTAAAAAAAAGAAAATACGTGTATCGTAGTTTCCGAGATACGATAGGGAGGAGGAGAAGGGGGGCGAAAAGGCGAGGTTTGGCACTTTTCCCGTAGGTTTAAGAGTAACTTGTTTACGAATCTGTCAAAATATACCCACCTCCCCATCCACCATCTGGGAGAACAATTATGTCAATGAGTGAGTGAGTGAGTGAGTCAGTCAGTCAGTCAGTGGTAATTTAGCTTTATATAATAGAACTAGTATTTGCGTGTTGCGCGAGGTGCAAGCAACTCGCGTGCTTGTGAAAAAAAAAAAAAAAGGCGGTGGTGATGGGGGGGGGTTGCAGAAGTATTTTGACTAAAGCATTGCCCCTCTAAATGAATCTAAAAAAAAATGTTCCAAGTCTCTTAATTTCCGAGATCCGCCTAAAGGGGGTGAGAAGGGGTTGGGGGGGCGACTTTGATAAATGGTTTTTACTTTACCGAGCCTCCTCTATACGAATCCGTAAAAAAAAATACGGGTCTCGTAGTTTCCGAGATACGATAGGGAGGGGGGAGAAGGGGGGTGAAAAGGGGAAGTTTGGCACTTTTCCCGTAGGTTCGAGAGTTACTTGTTTACGAATCTGTCAAAATATACCCACCTCCCCATCCACCATCTGGGAGAACAATTATGTCAATGAGTCAGTCAGTGAGTCAGTGGTAATTTAGCTTTATACAACGTGCAGTTTTGAACCTGCAAAATATTTCAGGAGGTTGTTATGAGACTCGTAAATAATCATATAACAATACGATACCAAGTCAATAATCAATAATACTTTTTCTTTTCGATTTTTCAATTTTATTGTTTTTCAGAATAACACTCTTAATAACCCTCTTCAAAAAAACAGAATCACCCATTGCGATGTATCGCGCGTCATGTCACTGTGTGCGTGTGAAACGAACGCGGCACGTACGACGTACGTTAAACTAGAATGAAGGTCGTTGCTATGGTTACGGGGGGCCCCGCGATGCTCGTCATATTCGAACTACATCTAAGTTCTAGTTCGAATTTGAAAATCACAATGTACCTACATTATTGTTTTAAATTTCGCTAAATAATAACTCATTTTTAAGCATCATTACAATGCCGTGGCCAATCTGCCGAGCCTATGTTAGGGTCGGCTTTCAGTTTAACTGTATGCAGCTCACTACATGGAGTGCCAGTGAATCACGTAGGGCGACTGCGTATCAGACGTCAACAAACCAGTTACTTGATAATACGATACCCATTTGTTAGACTAATTGTCTGACTTTCTGGCTTTCGACTACCCGTACCAACGACCATATGGCAGGGCTGTAAGGTCGTTGACCCGTACCGACCCGTGTGGTACCTAACGACCGTCCGAGATCTACAAATCAATTCGAACCAAAGGCATTAATTAAGTGCTTACCGAAACACGGGATTTCAATTATGTCCTAGATAAATTTAAAAAGTACTTACATCATTATGAATTAAAAAAATAACACTATGGTACTTGCTCAGTTGCGAACCCGCAACCTCATGCATGAGAGGAGAAAGCCTTAACCACTGGGCTATTACGATAAATAATAATAGTAGAAAGTAGATACAACTGCGCCAAAAAAAGATCACGTTGGCGTCGCGCGGCGGTGAGCGTATCTTGTGAAGATTTTTACGTTTATGTATTAGAAAACAAAGAACTATTAAAAAAATAATGTCCTCTGACAGATATCAGTAATAAATATTCTTCTTCATTATTATCTACTTAATGCGATACTTAATGCGATACTTAATGCGATCTGTAGGCTTTAACTTATTACTTATAGCGTTTTGCTTTAGACAGGCATTTTTTTGAAAATTCAGGCATTTTAGGTACCATAGAAGGCATCCCTCCATTTACATATGGTAACCCTATGTGGAAGTGTTATTTACAACCTATTTGCAAAATAAACATCCTTATTTCATTAAACATCATTATTTCATTATTAATCCGTAAAAACTTTGCCTCGTTAAATCTAATAAGTGGTGACAATTGCAGGTTTGTACCAACATATATTACACCTGCCACGCTATGCCTTTACCCACGGTTTTCTCGGTTGAGTCACGGTAATATTATCATACAGTATTTTAACTCGGCCGTATCTTAGAAATAAATGCCTACAGCCGCGCGGTACGTAAACATGCGACAGGGCTGGCCGCCTCCAGCATTTTAGTTACATTTGCCTACTTTGCGTTTCCATTTAGTTTTGTGATTGTAAATATACTATTTTATATAAACAAATAAAATAGTTTGTGAATTGAATAGGAAGTGTTCAATAAAAATGCGTGTTGTTTTTTGATTGGTAGATTTAATTATTAAGAAAACATTTTTATATTTTTTCTTGTATTATTCATACACACAGTACAATAAACAATAACAATAATAATAAAATACCACGTCTTTACTTTGAATTATACAAACTAACAAAACAAAACACACATGCCCCGAGGTTTTAACACAAGCGTACCTACCGTATCATACTATCATGATTCATAAACCGCCTATAACTACCTATTTCACTCGTGTCAATCACTTTCCTTTACTCTATTCACTTTATTTATTAATCCAGACATCATTTTTTTCGGGAGATAAAAGGAAATACTTATCCATTAAAAAGAAACACATTATGTACATACCTACTAGTAACTAAAATTATTTTAGTCTTAGGTACCTTTCAAAGTTTCCAGGTAATCTAAAAAAAGTTATCTCTTGATGCGTTATTGACGAATTCATGCAACCAAAAACTGCACAATATATCCTACTCGTCATATTAAATATGTACTTGAACTTATTTATAGCGAAAAATCGCGCGGTTATTGTTAAAAAAAACAACACACCGTCCGTTCGTCACTCGCGGCCAAGGATCTTCTACTTAGGTACAAGTTCCTTGCTCGCGGCACAGTCGCCGGTCGCGACTGTCATCATCCCGAGCGCACCCGAGCGTTTTCACAAAAAAGTGTACCCCCCATTTTTCGGTTGTCCCTTGTGTTTGAAGTATTACTAACAAGTAATATGATATGATCTGGTGAATATTTTAATGACTAAGCATTAAACACATTTTAAATTAGTAAATGAAATGCCACAAATATGAAAAAAAATGAGTGTAATTAAAATAATGACCAATTTTAGTCAGCAGGAAGTCAGTTTTTGACGTGTCCCCCACTCGAATTTCTCGATGTTAAAAGCTATTCTGAAAAATTTTTGTACGCGGTACATTAACTTTTTGGTACGGTTTTAAAGTACTCTGACTCGTCTATCGTCTCCGATAATTTTTAATTTAAACCCAAAACACACAGAAACACAATTCAATTTCCAACAAACATGTAAAAAGTGGTACCGACCGGACATGACAGGTTTGTCACGGATAAAACAGCTATTTAAATAATAAATAAGGACTTTTTAATTTTTGAACTGGCAAAATTAACCTTCCAGTCCACCGTTCGAAATAAAATAAAAACTAGTTGTGATATGAAACCGAGTAAACAATACGTGTATTTTGTTATGCCACGAACGTCAAGATTTCTTGTGTCGGATTTGAGACACAATAACTGCTGATTCCGGTAAGTTAACATCATTTCACAATATATAAAAGATTAACAATTTTATAATGTAATCATAATATAGTTAATAACAAATTTAGTGTAAATTTTTTCATTAGAATACAGTTCAGAATATTATAAGGGAAGAGAGCGTCACGTCAGTTTTGCGACATTTTATCCCGTGACCTACCAGGCTGACTAGCAAAGTCGCAAAACCGACACCATAAAGCAAGGTTTACATTAGGATTTAGAGTTCTTTATTTATTTACCTTTTTGTATTATGTCTATCGGTCTGTTTGAATAGCGGGTTATTTTTTAAAACAAGTATCGTTTACTAACTTAGGTTTATTAAGTAGTACGTACGTAGAACTTTTTCTAGAGGTTTTATGTCACTATTCTTTAAATTTCCTGTTATTTATAAATCATTAAATACATTTTAGGATCTACGATGCCACTCACTAGGCCAGAAAGGTCTAGGAGGTATAGAGAAAAGATGAAAAAGGAAAATCCTGATAAGCTTGAAGAATAAAAAATTTACAAAGAATAAAACAAAAGAAAAAAAAATCAAACTCTGGAAGAAGCTGAGAACAGGAGAAAAGGGACGGTCACTTTAACCGAGACCAATGATGATTTTTAATAATAATATAATGTTTATTAAAAGAATAACTGATTATAGAATAACACAATTTGTACTGCTTAGATTTGTAAATTTCATAGGATTTTTTTTTACGGATGAGCCCGCTCTTGACCTCGATCTCGCCTGTTGGTAAGCGATAGATGAGGTCTACGATGTGACAAGCGAGCCCAGAAGATGCCTATTTACTCTTGCTTTAAAGGCTGAAAGGTCATAAGTGGCAGGGAACACAGAAGCCGGCAGAGAATTCCACATCTTGGCTGTACGCACAATAAATGTGGAGGAGAAGCGCTTGGTACAACAAGACGGTATATCAACCAAGTGTGGATGGTACCCAGCCGTGCGTCTGGTTGACCGGTAGTGAAATGGAGATGGAGGAATCAGATCATGGAGCTCCTGCACACACTCCCCGAAGAACAATCTATAGAAAACCGACAGGCAAGCAACGGTTCGCCGATGAGCCAGACTATAAAGCTTGCCCGATAGCACCTCGTCGCCTATAAGCCTTTTAGACCTGCGCTCGATCGAGTCCAGTGCAGCAAGTTGGTATTTTGCAGAGCCATCCCACTAGTGGCTGCAATACTCCACGCAGGAACGGACCTGTGCTTTATATAGATTCAGAAGCTGTCCAGGCGTAAAGTACCGCCTCACCTTGTGTAGGATTCCCAGCTTTTTTGCTGCAGTCTGAGCTCTGGACTCGATGGTTGAGCCGAAGTTGAGGTCTGATGTCAACTCCACGCCCAAAAGCTCCAGGCGGTCGGTAACTGGCACAGATGTACTTCGGAAAGTAGGAGATAGTTGAAATGGGCTCCTTTTAGCGCTGAAAAGACAAGCCTGTGTTTTCCGAGCATTGAATTTGACCAGATTGTCGTCACTCCATTTGGAAACAAGATTTAAGGTCGAATTCATGCGCTCTACTATGGCCTTTCTGAGAGTGGCAATTTCGTCCCTGTCAGCTCTAGAACTGGATAAGTATCTTTCTGAGACTGTGCTGTTATCCGCGTACCCAACTGCTCCCAGCTGAAGTAGGTCATTGATATGCAGCAGAAAAAGAGTCGCAGAAAGAACAGAGCCTTGAGGAATACCGGCATTAATTGCCATAAAATCCGATGAACAGCCATCGATGACCACTCGGATCAACCACTCACTCAAGAAGTCGGAAATCCAGTTACATAAGCCAGCGGGAACACCGAATGCGGGAAGCTTGCTCAGCAGACTAGCGTGCCAGACCCTGTCAAAGGCTTTTGAGTTGTCGAGAAATACCGCAAGGGCTTCTCCGTGTTTCTCAATGGCCTCACCCCAACAGTGTGTGACATACACAAGATCTCCGGTGGACCGGCCACAGCGGAAGCCATACTGGCGGTCGCTGAGGAGCTCATTGTCTTCAAGGTATGCCAGCAACTTGTTGTAGAGTACACTTTCCATTACTTTACACAGTATGGAGGTTAATGCGATTAGTCTATAATTGGCAGGATCGGCACGGCTACCCTTTTTGGGTACTGGTTGCACATTAGCAAGCTTCCAGGACACTGGCACCACTCCGGTTTTGAGGGAAAGGCGATACAGGCGAGTCAATACAGGACAACTCTGGAGCACAACTTTTTAGGACTCTGGCAGGTATTCCGTCCGGTCCACTGGCCTTGTTCACGTCTAGACTACAAAGGGATTTACGGACCTCTTTAACGTGTATTGCGATTTCCGGCATTACGGAGTCCCAGTGAGGTTGTTAGTAGTTAGGTGGTAAGTTAGACCCTGTGTCAAGACGCGACTTTTCCGCAAAGAGAGAGGCAAATAAATTTGCTTTCTCTTGCGCGGTATGGGCCAGTGTTCCATCCGGTTTTACCATGGGAGGCAGTGAAGGACGACAGAAGTTCGACTCGACCGACTTGGCGAGGGACCAAAACTGCGTACTACCCGAAGGGTAGGTTGCCAATTTGGTCCCAATTCATCCAACATGGTCAAACCGAGCTTTCCGTAACACCAGTTTGCAGACCTTAGCGGCAGAGTTAAGCGCTGTCTTCAATGCGTGAACACCGATACTTGCACTGCCGCAACTGCGGACCGAGGGCCAGGCCTGGTAAGCCTGCTGCTTGCGAAATTCGGCTTGTGCACAAGCTGCATTATACCAAGGCCGAGCCTCATAGCCAAGTGGGACGTCAGAAAATGGGATAAACTATTCCATAGCCTGACGAACCACGTCGACAATTGCATCAGCGCAGATCGATGGGTTGCACGATGAGAAACAAACTTGCCGCCATGGGTAGGATTCAATTATATGTATCATCTATGGGTAGGATGCAAAAAAGTGCCGCATCTCATCCCAATCTGCTGACTTGTACTTTCATACTCGCCTCGTGCCCCTAGAGCTTTTATCCAGAGGAGAGTAGGATGACACAGTTTTCACCAGGCAGTGGTCAGACGATCCGAGTGGGGCCCCGATCGAAACAGAGTGCCTGTTTGGATCGGTTGTCAGCAGAAGGTCCAAGCAATTGGGTGTGTGGCCACTGACATCCGGAATGCGGGTAGCTTGATTAACCAGCTGGCCCGAGATCTAGCGATAAAGCAAACCTGCGCACCTCTCTGTCAGCATGGTCTGTTTTCTGGTACGGCAACAACCATTCTTTGTGATGGGCATTAAAATCCCCCAGAAAAACAAGCTCCGCCATTGGGTATTTGAGCAGGGCCAGTTCAGCTGCCTCCGTAAGATGGTCGAAGAGTCTAGTTGTCTCCTGATCACCGCTATGCGACCTGTAGACACCGACATATTATACGGTTTTAAAAGTGCCGGTGTTAACTAAGAGCCACAGAGTAGAGAACCCTGCGACCTCAGCAGCAGCAGCGAAGACGCTGACAGCAAATGTCATCGCGGACGTACACACAGACCCCAGCTTGCTTCTTAAACTTATGCTCAAGTGAGTATACTGGGTATTTGAGGTACGCCACATCTGCGGGAGTCGCTATCTTTGTGTCCGTCAAAAAGAGTAAGTGTGGCTTATCAGTCTCGAGATGATGATGGACCGGATCGATATTTGAGAGCAATTCACGGATATTGGTGAATTGCACTTTGAGTGGGAGGAGGTGCAGCCGTTGGTTACTTACTACTTCTTGATTTTTGCTTCATTTTAGAGATTGGGAAGGGAATTTAGAGAGAAAGGGAGGCGAGTCCAATTGACTCTCGTGAGCTTACTTCAGCATGATGGACAACTCACCTGGAGACTGCGGGGACGCCCAACCCCCCCGAAAATGTCCACCGGGTCCTCCCTTCCAGTCGCCGACTGGGAAGGTGGTCCATATCGGGATTTTTCGCGAGGAGGCGGGGCAGCCTTTTGCACGTGGCTTGTGATTATTTTGATACTTGAAATTTATGATACTTTATGGCTGATTTGTGAAATAAGTATTTTTTATTAGCCTATACTCTCCCCTATAATATTATAAATTTAAAATATATTTCTGTTTTATTCTATCGCATTAGATTTCTGTCAAAAATTTATTAATGTAAGCCCAGCCTTATAAAAAATGGACTGTCGGTTTTGCGATTGTCCTGTGTTTTGCGACGAGGGAATTCTTAGTTTTTGTCATTTTGTAATATGAAATGGTACAAATGATTTAATTTCAATATTTAAAAGAGTAATATATGTTTCGAAAGCAATTATGTAGTTTCCCGGTGAAACTACTTAACCATTACATAATATCCAAAAAGTAACGGTTACTAACATCAGTTGTGACAAAACCGAACTTAAAATTAGCATATAATTCACATGTTATAAATTTTTTCACTATAATGCCGTGGTTTCTAAAAAAAATATTATTATCTTCAAAATAGAATTAAAATAATTTGTGTATTTCTTCAAAGTTGTAAGATATTTATCTTTTAAGATAGTCGCAAAACTGACATTTTTTTCCACAGAGCCAGTTTAATTTTATGATTTCTCGTAAAATAGCTTACTATTCAAGGAAATAAATATAATTCCATAAATTGCAACACATGTTACTTATATTCTAATCAAAAAACCATCGAAAATAAATCTGACAATAAATTCGGACAGGGTACACTTTATTTTGAAAACGCTCACCCCGAGATCGAGGCGCGTAGGTATAGGGTTACCAGATCCGAAAAATAAGTTTTCCTGAAAAAACCCTTGTTTCGGCAATAATTTTCCTGACATTTTGGCAGAAACTTATATTATATTACAAACTCGCTCGCGGCGCAGGGAGTCTGAGTATGAGTATTAGATGCCTTGTGGTGGGTTGCGGGGCGCGGCACGACTGAGCAAGTCAATTAGTAGTTCAGTACCTACTCTTGCAAACGGTGCTAAGTTTACTAGTGTTGTGCGTATTTGTGTGGCAAGCATTTATTTTATAACGAAAAGGCTTACTTTTCTCTTTTTTTTAATTCCTGAAAATTTCCAACTTTCCCTGTTTCCCTGACAGAGAGCTGAAATTCCGGACATGTCAGGAAACTTCCTGTCATCTGGTAACCCTACGTAGGTATAGCTCGCGCTTCGTCCGTTTGTATGAAGTTGGAATACTGTATACATAATATTACCGTGGTTGAGTGGTAGAGAAAAAACTGCATTTAGCGCGCCTTTGTATATTATGTACGTATGTTTTTATATGTGCATGAAGTGTACTTAATTTTTTTAATTTATTTTTGAAGATAACTATGAATGTGGTTAGAATTACCTATATAAGAAACCGTCTGCGGTGCCGTTTTTGCTTGATTAGAAAAGTAAAAGTAGTTCATTTCTCCACTCCACAATCAATATCATGAAATCGACTATCAATTCTTACATATGTACCTATATTCATGAATTAGAGCCCAAATACTCTTTATATTGATTCCTTTTGTGTCACGCTAGTCCGCTTTTGACGCCGGTTTAGTTCCGAATTCTGAACTAAATAGCGCTGTGCAATTACGTCACGTTTCTAAATCGCGGTGTTTAGATTGTCCGCCGTCGAACGACCCTCGCGCGGTACCGTAGTGAACTCATACTTACCTGGCATAGGGGACACCGTGATCAAAAAGGGGCATAGAGTACTATAATACTACGGATAAAAAGGCGGTTCCCACAGGGCGAGGCCTTTCCATTGCACTAGCGGTGAGCGAAACCGTTACTTTTTTGTCACTGTCACTGTCGTGTCGTTCCTGTTCCATAAAAGTCAGTGACAAATCAACGTGACTTTGTCACTGCGGTCACTCACGTTACGAAATATGATTTCGTAGATAGGTATTTGATCCCAACAACGTTCACTGTGATTTTTGTAACAGGAACGACAGTCACAGTTTTACAGGCTTAGGAATATCGGAAATTCTTTTGAATAATTATGATATGTATTTATTTAACATTTATATTTACTTTTTTCTAAATGTTTTTTTCGAAACGTAGCCAGATATATTTTTAAAAGCATGTTTTACATAAGTTTTTACTATTGGTTCAAATAACAAATAATTTAATTATCACAAGTTCACATTTCAGAATTATATAAAAAGGGCTATAATATTTTTTTTGTGTTGTGATATGCTCAAGTCTACAAAAATCTTATTTTTATAATATAAACATAAGAATTTTATATTATTTTTTTGAGCAAATTAGTATTCAAGGCGCGAGGGAACGATTCAGAAATACGGAATCATTCGCTATCTCACTCCTGGGTTATCCGAAAATGCCCGATTGCGCGTATTACATCGTTCGTTAGATTTCATTCCATGTCGTGACTCGGTCACTGTCGTGACTCGTGACTCGGTCACCGTCGTGACTAGGGATGTGACATTGTACATAAATAATCGATTTTTAATTAATCGATTTTTTATTTGGCATGAAAAATCGATTAATAAATAATCGATTTTTCTTAAGAAAATAATCGATTTTGATATATTAATCGATTTTTCCTAATTTATCAATTAATTTCAAAATAAACGCCATAAATATTAAATCAATATATTTATTAATTTAAAAAATAAAAAAAAACAGAAATAGTAAGTTTTCAAGTCGACGCGTATATTGTTTCTTTATGTATGATCAATTGATCACCGATTACTCGAAAACGGCTCAACCGATTTGAAAAATTCTTTTTGTGTTTGAAAGCGTATATATACTTCAAAGTTGGTCGCATTGTCACCAAGTCAGGATCTGATGATTGGATTTTGGAGAACTCTTCAAATATTATAGGCACACCTGATTTGAGTATTTTTATATGTAGTAACTTGTGTAGTTGCATTCGAAAAGTACTGAAACTACTCAATATATAAGTAGGAATAATAAGTATTTCATGCGTTCCGTTTCGATTACTTGAATATGGTTATTAGGCACAATATGCTCATCACAATGCATATGGTGAAGTGAGCTAATGATGAAGTACCAAGAGAACTCCTCAACAATTAACGGCCCAGCATTGGGAAAAGCAATATTTTGTAAAAGGTTATAAGCAGTTGACATTTAGACTTTTGTAACGAGGTAAATTATAAATCGACCAACCAAAAAGAGTGAAAAAACTAGCGACTACCGCAATTAAAGTTATTTTTCATTTTGCAGTATTTTTTGGAAGTTGGTTTAATTTTTTTGGTAAAAAGTTTTATTTATATAATCTACACAAATTAAAGTTTTATAACAATCAAATTATAAAAAGTTTCAATTAAATTTTTTTCACACAAAATCAACAAAATTTAATTATTCAAATAAAAAAAAAAACAAGAAATCCGTACGTAACGAGTTCAGGAATAACAGCTTAGGTAAGCGTTTGGATAATATTCGGCTACTGGTCTTTGTATATGGCGCCAGCTTTCGAGAACAATCTCTCTCCAGCAGAGAAAGCAGCAGGCCGAAGCAGCCGAAAAAACGAGACTTTTAATAACACTAAACACTTTTTGTCCCGAAAAACTTTCGAAATTGTCATTTGAACAATGAAGTTTCACCAACGAATTAGGAATGAGATATATGTCGGTAAAATAATACAATTCGTTGACTAACTCCATCTAGTGAATGTTAAACTAAATGAATCAACTAAACTGTTTCACTATAATGCAGTATTATGGAGATAGTATTCTTTGGTAGTTCGTGTTCCGGGCTCCGGGCCAGAAGACCAAACTTAATTTTAGGGGTTGCAGACGAAAAATCGGTAATAATTGATTGAATGATTATAAAAAAATCGATTATTAATCGATTATTCATAAAAATAAAATCACTTATAAAAATCGATTTTTCTTTTGATAAAAATCGATTTTTAATCGATTATTTCCATAATCGATTATTTTTTCACATCCCTAGTCGTGACTCATGTCACTGTAGTGTCTCGTGTCACTGTAGTGATTGTAGTGTCTGTGTTATTTCACGGTTCACCACTGTTATTTTGGAACGCTGTTCCTTCATAATCAGTCACAGTAATCATTTGAGGAGCAAGATAACAACGTTATTTTTGTCGTGACGTTATTTTCCGCCCATCTTTAATCCCCAGTGTTGTCTGAAATTAATCTCTGCTGTTAATCAATCTCTAAAGCAGGTACAGTACGGCCGTTCTAACTTGGCGAGTGTGAAGTTAGGCTCTGCGAACTTTAACGCTTGTGCACACGTACAAAAATAAAGGTTTAAAAAAAAAAAAATGCCAATAACAGTTGTTAACAGGAATAACAACAGCTAGCTGCATTTATTTTTTTAAAACCTTTATATTTGTACGTGTGCACAAGCGTTAAAGTTCGCAGAGCCTAACTTCACACTCGCCAAGTTATAACGGCCGCATTGTATGGGACAACCTTTGACATGTTGAGGGCCAAACTTTAGCGTGCAAATACGTTCGCGGGCCGCGTTTAAAAGTACTTGTGCATTTTAAAGTAGTGATAATATTTTTTGCGATAGATATTAGACATGAAATAATACGACAATGTTATTATAGTAAAATTTGTTAAAATAACAAAATGACGAAATCAATGAGACACTTGAGCTTGAATTAGGGAAACTAATTCATCGATATTTGGATTAATTCCACTGATACAAAGGCGTAAAGAATTTTCCAAATTATCGTCAGTCAGTCTTGTATGTACGATGTGTTGATTTATTAACTTTCATCATTTCATAAGTACTGCCAAACGCACAAATCAATCATTTTGCGAATTTTCTAAGCTGCGGAAAATTGTCTTCTTCTAGGTATTTTTTGTAGAAATCGCACAACTCTACGTCTTCAAATTTGGATTTTAGGAGTGACTTTTCTTGAATCTCGATCAACTCCATTTGTAAGTGTATTGAAGCATTTTGTAAATTACATTTTGTAGGAGTAGCAAATAAACTGAAACAGTCTTCCATGTTTTTGAAGTCGCTAAATCTGTTCGAAAATTATTGTTCCGACAGTAACTTGAGTTCTTCAGCATATTTAGCATAAGCAATATTTTCATACGCAGAGAGCGCGTTGAAATGGTAACTGTTACCAGACAGCATCTGTGACTCCCGCAAGCGTAGTTTGATCTGAAACGCTTTCAAATGGCTGTATAAATCATTTACTAACTGTCCAGAACTTCCATTTGTATGGGCGTAGTAAGTTTAAGTTGAGAGTTAATATTTTTTCGCCATACGTAGCTATTTTTGTGTTGTTGTAAAGTAGAAACGGTAGCGGCGTTGTTGCTCCCGTGTCGACCAAGAAAGATAATTTCGAGTTTTTGTCGGTGATATATAGGCGTTGTGAATTCTCTTGAAAGCCGGTGTCTGCCTCTGTCAACGTTCGGTCTAGTTTTCCGAATTTTTCTAGTTTTTGGCAAAAAATCATTTATAATTTTTAAGTTCCAATTGATTTTACCTTGGTTAAAGTCTCCGACAATACAAATAGGGTTCTAATACCGAGATATTATTATATCGTGCTGCAATCACACTAGTTACCTCGGAATCCAGCACACAGCTATGTATGAGGAATGTTTCTGTTACGGCTATGACATCGTTGATAAGGGTCAAAAGATTATGCCTAAAGAAATTCAGCTTTGTATTCAGGTGTATTTTGATACGAAAAGCTAATGTCGGTCGAAAACTATATCAACACTAACACGCGCTTGTTTTTGTTGGTTGGAAATCTCCGAAAATACTTTCCACCAGTCATCATTCAGTGTCAGCCGTCGTAGCTTTAGATAAGAAGAATAAGAAGTTATAGCTAGCTTTCAGTCAGTTTCGTAGCTAACTACGTACCTACGTAATCTGTACGAATGTGAAATATTGTTACGCCAGTCGCTTAGTGAAGTACCTACGTCGAGAAACTTCGACATAAATCTAGAATGTTCGAGACACTATCGCCATCTAGCGGTGAATAGCGGTACTGTGTATATCTAGTCGAGACACTAACGCCATCTAGCGGCGAATAGCAGTACTGTGTATCTCAAGTAGCTTTGGAATATTCTGGGTAGCTTTGGAATATTCTGGGCAGTATAAACAGTGAGTCGATTTTATAAGAATGTTCTAGAGCTCATAGACCGGGGTATAAATAGATCGCAAAGGGGCGCAGAGAGTCAGTCTTATTACGAGGCGGCGAATACGCGATATAATCATCCGGCTCATGGCTTCCGGCGAGGAGTATCTACAGAAGACGCGGTACTTGATCTGACGCAACATGTAGCGAAGAACTTGGATAGCAAATCTAAATGCCTAGGCATATTTTTAGACCTATCCAAGGCCTTTGACACAGTTTCTGTTCCCTTACTTATCTTTAAGCAGGAACTGCTTGGTGTGCGCGGAATTCCTTTAGAAATTTTTAATGATTAGGTACTTGAGAAAACGCACTCAACGAGTTAAAATTGATACTCACCTCAGTGACGAAGAATTTGTACCCTTCGGCGTCCCGCAGGGAAGTATCCTGGGGCCTACTTTGTTCCAAATTTATATAAATGACCTATGCAACTTGAAGCTCCCTAAATCCAGAATCTTTACATATGCAGACGACAAGGCAGTAATTGTAAATGGATCTACTTGGGAAAGTGTCAAAACTACAGCAGAGTCTGCATTAAATATGATAATGGCATGGCTAAACTCTAACCTACTAACACTCAACTTACATAAATCCAGCTACATACCATTTGCGTTAAGACATAATAACTCAGCTCCAGACTCTTTCTCAATCACTGCTCACTCATGCGGGACTTCGTCTAGTTCGCCCACGTTGTGTTCCTGTCCTAATCTCACTAGAACAGTTAGCGTGAAATATCTAGGTGTGCAAATAGATAATGAATTAAAATGGGATAAACAAATTGATACTCTTACCACCAGAACCCTCCGCCTCTTACACATCTTCAAGTCCTTGACGAAATCGGCAAACCTCGACACTCTGAAGATGGTTTACTTTGGTCTGTGTCAATCGGTACTTGGATATTGCATTACGGTGTGGGGAGGGGCGAGCAAAACTATCTTTCTCAAACTAGAGAGAGCACAAAGAGCCATACTCAAAGTGATGACTAGAAAACCCTACAGGTATCCAACAACCATCAAAGCAAAGCGTACGTATATTGTTAGCAGATGTACATCAACTTTTACCATAATTATAGTCAATAAGATTGTATATTTCATCATAGTTCCTAGTTTAAGATTTCTACTTCATCTGTACTTACTTGGATTCAATAAATATAAATAAAAAAAATATAAAATAAATCGAAGCTTTACTAGTGAATTTCAGTGCGATTTAAGTGTTAAGTGACAAGTGTTGTGGTGCAAATATTTGTGTTAAATTTTTGTTTTGTGTTTAATTAATTAAAGTGTTCATTTTGGTTTAATTGGCGTTAATTATTTCTATCCCGAACCCCAGCTCGTAACAATATGTTTGAATTTCAGAGGCACCAGACGTCAGTTTTCCCACGAAAATCGCGATCCTGTGGGAATGTCAGGATTTCAACAGCAATATACCTACTTTCCAAATTTCATTCGGATCCGTTCAATAGGTTTTGTTCTTTCCGGATGGAAAGAATCATGAAAGATCATGAATCATGATTAGGGCGTCCAATCCCGGAATAACCAGATCTCGATATTGCGGGATCCCGCGTCATTTTCCAATCCCGCATGATGCGGGATTACGGGTGCGGGATCCGCGGGATTTGCGGGACTGAAAAAAAGCATGCATACGACTTCTCGCGAGTGCGATCGCTCGGTGACTTGGGGCCGGCAGTGTTGCAAACAACGCGTGGGCCGATGTCATCCGTTTTTCACAGCTTGTAGCCTAATATAGCCGAATTTCAGTCAGTGGTAGCCTAAGTATGTAGCCTAAAATATCAGTAAAGTTTTTTATTCAGTTTTTGTTACTGTTTTTTGTGAAGAAAAAACGGTGTAATTTGATTGATCTCATACTAATAGTAATCTATACTTATAATAAATCTGTAGAGAGGTCAATTCTGTACATGAAATATATTTCCAAAATAACTATCAGGGGGTGATTAAGGATCGCTACTCATGCCAAAAATGCAATCAGTTAAATTTTTGTCTGTCTGTCTGTCTGTCTGTATAACCGTTATAGAAACAAAAACTACTCGACGGATTTTAACGAAACTTGGTACAATTATTTTTCATACTCCTGAGCGGGTTATAGTATACTTTTCATCACGCTACAATCAATAGGAGCAGAGCAGTGAAGGGAAATGTTGGGAAAACGGGAGAAGTTACTCCATTTTTTAAGTTTCCGTCGCGTGTGCACCCTTAATGGTTAAAGCTACACAAATCATTTCATGACGGAAATGTTCTCCTTAAAATTATATAAAAAATATCCCACGACAGCATATGTCTAACTTTTATGGTTGACTCACAATAACACGTGTAACTCCCGATAGCTTAGCAGTTCGAAGCTTTCTGATTATAATATTTGTCTACTCTTACGTTTATAACACTCTCAAGGCCCGTATTAATAAACCGATATCAGCATAAGAGTAAGATCTTAAGAGCTGGTTTGAGATCCCGGCATATTAATAAACAAAAGTTAAGATGCGGTTTAAGACTCTGTCATCACCTGAGATCGTATTGTTTAATAAACAATACTCGGGTTTCAACAGCGGTATTAAGATGCTTAACAAGATCATAATAGTTAAGTCCAGTCAATCCGTGACTTAAGATCGTGAATTTGTAAAATATTATTTCCGAAATCAATTATTACGATGAACAAGATTATTATGATGATATTTTATGGCCTTTTCAAATTCGATTACCTAAAGTTTATATAAGGGACGCGACAAATCCCTTCGAAATATCTCTGCAAAATTTTAAAAAATTGGCCAAGTGCGAGTCAGACTCGCCCATGAATGGTTCCGTAGTAACTACGCCAAATAACTTTGTTTTTCATAGTGTTTGTATGAATTATAAAGTTATATTTGCGGTTTTAGAAATCTATCTCAAAAATAGTATAAATAGTATCTCAAAAACTGCTGACTGCTGAAAAGGTATACGCATCCAAAGTGTGGTAAAATGTCCCCGTCCCCCTCGCTAACTTCTATAATAATGGAATGAAAAAAGTGAAAAATCTAAAAAAATACATGTCTGTAGATCCTAATGTAAACTTTCAACCAAAGTTGGTTTGAACGAAATCGGGTCAGCAGTTTTTGAGATACAGCATATTTTCTAAAACCGCAAATATAACTTTGTAATTCATACAAACACTATGAAAAACAAAGTTATTTGGCGTAGTTGTAAAAAATGTAAAAAGCTAGTTTTATAAATTTGTAAGGTTTTTTTGGTTTGTCAAATAAATATACATATTATATTATACGAGTCTTTAGTTGCTACGGAAACCTTCATGGGCGAGTCTGACTCGCACTTGGCCAATTTTTCATAAAGTCAACCGTTTAAAAGATATAAGCTTCCAAAGTGGTAAAATATTTGTCCCTCCCCCTCTAACTTCTATAATAATCGAGTGAAGAATCTAAAAAAAATATAAACTGTAGATCTTAATATAAACTTTCAACGAAAATTAGTTTGAACGAGATCGGGTCAGCAGGTTTTGAGATACAGCATATTTTCTAAAACCGTAAATATAACTTGGTAATTCATACAAACACTATGAGAAACAAAGTTATTTGGTGTAGTTACACTTGGCCAATTTTTTCTATAGTGTATAATGATACGTATGAATTATAAATATGTGCTTAAATTTTCAAAAAAAAAATTATCGATATAAACTGAAAAATAAATTGTATTCAGTGCGCACACAGAGTCGAACATTACACTTCTACAAAGCAAGTAATAAGCGTAGTAATACGTAGTAATAGTAGTAATACCTAAACAAAAGATGAAATAGTTCCTTCACTGTGACGTAGCAAATCTTAAGATCAGGATTTCATTGGGTGTCGAATTACGAATCCAGTCTTAGGTCCGTATTAATAGTTAGGTCTCAATCGTGATCCTAAGACCGGCATCAGTTGATAAGTTCTCAAGATCGGACCAGCATCTTAATGTCGACGCTAATTAATAAACCCATATCAACAGCATCTCAGATGATACCGAGTATAAGACCACGATCTTTGGATTCGTAATTCGACACCCACTGAAATCCTGATCTTAAGATTTGCTACGTCACAGTGAAGGAACTATTTCATCTTTTGTTTAGGTATATTACGCTTATTACTTGCTTTGTAGAAGTGTAATGTTCAACTCTGTGTGCGCACTGAATACAATTTATTTTTCAGTTTAGATCGATATTTTTTTTTGAAAATTTAAGCACATATTTATAATTCATACGTTTAATCTTTATACACTATAGAAAAAATTGGCCAAGTGTAACTACACCAAATAACTTTGTTTCTCATAGTGTTTGTATGAATTACCAAGTTATATTTGCGGTTTTAGAAAATATGCTGTATCTCAAAACCTGCTGACCCGATCTCGTTCAAACTAATTTTCGTTGAAAGTTTATATTAAGATCTACAGTATATATGTCGCAGGTTTTTCGTAAAATTAGGTTTTTGATTAAAAACCTAGGTTTTTGATGAAAAACCGGAAGATGACACATTTTAAACTCAATTTCATCATAAACCTGCAACAATCCAGATTTTTGATCAAAAACCTGAACTAGTTTGGGTTTATGATAAAGTTCTTGTCAAAATCACGGGTTTGCTTTGTTTTATGACAAATAAATTAATTTAAAAGAGCAAATAAAGTCGGTTCACTCGCGAGCCGCTTTCGCTCTCGGACTGCATGCTGAATGCACACAGCAAGCTCTCCCTAAAATGTAAACTACGCATTTTTACCACGTGTATACG
This sequence comes from Tholera decimalis, assembly GCA_943138885.2. Classification (NCBI taxonomy): domain Eukaryota; kingdom Metazoa; phylum Arthropoda; class Insecta; order Lepidoptera; family Noctuidae; genus Tholera; species Tholera decimalis. The sequence goes on from OW964576.2 coordinate 12,692,223, forward strand.
CCCTATTCTGACATACGCCTGTCCGGTGTTTGCTCATGCTAGTCCGGCTCAGATCCATAGGATGCAAGTTATCCAAAACTGATTTCTCCGAAAGGCCACGGGCGCGCCCTGGTACTTAGGAACGAGGATCTCCACGTAGACCTCAAAATCCCGACTATAAAGCAAGTGTTGAAACGCCATTCAGTGCGTTACTTCGCCTCTGCTGAAAACACACACAAACCCCCTGATTGTATCGGCCGCCCGATACACACCCTTAAAAATTCTTCGGGTTCGTCATCCGCGTCGACAAGAGAGCAGTAGGGAAACTAGCATTCTAAAGAAATATATAAACAAAACACGTTCCGTATTCCGGCCTCGCCGGCGACGTCCGCGCACTTGTAACGTCAACCCTCCCCGACCTTTGCCAAACGAGCCAGCACTCGATGCTGAGCCAGTAGCAATAAATAACCCCATTAATAATAATATGACCCAGCCTGACCCTTTGCTGCCCTCCACCAACGACTCCGCAATGCCGAGGCTCGTACTCCACACCCTTGATTTTCTTCTGATAATATCTTCCTGCAAATTTGATGAACTGGGTTGTTGAAGGGTATGGATCAAAGATTCTGTGTGATTTATGTCAAAAAGAACAAAACATACTTATCGAAAGGGAACATACAGTTGAAAATTTAAAAATGTCAGCAAAAAGAAAAATGAAAGCAGCTTCGTCGGAAAATTTTGGAGAAATCGATATTGGTGCTACAAATTTAGTTGATGTGTCGAAAATATATTTATTTATTTCATGTAAATTGATTTATATGTCATAAAACAAAGCAAACCCGTGATTTTGAAAAGAACTTTATCATAAACCCAGACTAGTTCAGGTTTTTGATCAAAAATCTGGATTGTTACAGGTTTATGATGAAATTGAGTTTAAAATGTGTCGTCTTCCGGTTTTTCATCAAAAACCTAGGTTTTTGATCAAAAACCTAATTTTATGAAAATCCTGCGACATTTATATTTTTTTTAGATTCTTCACTCGATTATTATAGAAGTTAGAGGGGGAGGGACATATATTTTACCACTTTGGAAGCTTATATCTTTTAAACGGTTGACTTTAAGAAAAATTGGCCAAGTACGAGTCAGACTCGCCCATGAAGGTTTCCGTAGCAACTAAAGACTCGTATAATATAATATGTATATTTATTTGACAAACCAAAAAAACCTTCAAAATGTATAAAACTAGCTTTTTACATTTTTTACAACTACGCCAAATAACTTTGTTTTTCATAGTGTTTGTATGAATTACAAAGTTATATTTGCGGTTTTAGAAAATATGCTGTATCTCAAAAACTGCTGACCCGATTTCGTTCAAACCAACTTTGGTTGAAAGTTTACATTAGGATCTACAGACATATATTTATTTAGATTTTTCACTTTTTTCACTCCATTATTATAGAAGTTAGCGAGGGGGGACCGGGGACATTTTACCACACTTTGGAAGCGTATACCTTTTCAGCAGTTAGCAGTTTTTGAGATACAGCATATTTTCTAAAACCGCAAATATAACTTTGTAATTCATACAAACACTATGAAAAACAAAGTTATTTGGCGTAGTTACTACGGAACCATTCATGGGCGAGTCTGACTCGCACTTGGCCAATTTAAAAAAAATTTGCAATGGTATTTCGAAGGGATTTGTCGCGTCCCTTATATAAACTTTAGGTAATCGAATTTGAAAAGGCCATAAAATATCATCATAATAGTCTTGTTCATCGTAATAATTGATTTCGGAAATAATATTTTACAAGTTCACGATCTTAAGTCACGGATTGACTGGACTTAACTATTATGATCTTGTTAAGCATCTTAATACCGCTGTTGAAACCCGAGTATTGTTTATTAAACAATACGATCTCAGGTCATGACAGAGTCTTAAACCGCATCTTAACTTTTGTTTATTAATATGCCGGGATCTCAAACCAGCTCTTAAGATCTTACTCTTATACTCGGTATCATCTGAGATGCTGTAGATATGGGTTTATTAATTAGCGTCGATATTAAGATGCTGGTCCGATCTTGAGAACTTATTAACTGATGCCGGTCTTGGGATCACGATTGAGACCTAACTATTAATACGGGCCTCAGTCACCCCTAATTGAAAAAGTTAACATTATTAACTATTCCATAAAAAAATTGGCCAAGTGCGAGTCAGACTCGCCCATGAAGGGTTCCGTAGTAACTATAATATAATATGCAAATTTATTTGACGAAAAAAAAACTTACAAATTTCTTAAAACTAGCTTATTTACTTTTTTTACAACTGCGCCAAATAAATTTGTTTTGAAAAAAAAACCTTACAAATTTCTTAAAACTGGCTTTTTTACATTTTTTACAACTGCGCCGAATAAATTTGTTTTTCATAGTGTTTGTATGAATTACAAAGTTATATTTGCGGTTTTAGAAAATATGCTGTATCTCAAAAACTGCTGAACTGATTTCGTTCAAACTAATTTTGGTTGAAAGTTTATATTAAGACCTACAGACATATATTTTTTTAGATTTTTCACTCCATTATTATAGAAGTTAGAGGTTGTGTCCGCCACACACACATTTTACCACTTTGGAAGCTTATATCTTTTAAACGATTGACTTTATGGAAAAGTGGTTTTAGAAACCCCGATGTCGTTTTTAAAGAACTGTCTATAAATACCACACATGCATCGATTTCATGAAAAAATATATTTTCAGGTTTAGTTCCATGTATGGGGAGCCCCCCTTTATTTTAAATATATTTAATTTTTTTCTCAAAATCGGAAAGCTGTTCACAGAATACATCTACCTATCAAGTTTCACATGTATAGTCCTAATAGTTTCGGAATAAAATTGCTGTGACAGACGGACGGACGGACAGACAGACAGACAGACAGACGGACAGACATGTCGAAACTATAAAGATTCCGTTTTTTGCCATTCGGCTACGAAACCGTAAAAAGAATCATATAAATCGGTATAGAAACACCAAAGTTATACATTAAATACGCTTATAATAATAAGCCATCGCGCGTGAATACTGAATCATGCTGTATGGATTATTTTTGAGAATCGGTCGCCGCGCTCGACGCGTCTCGCGGTCGAAGCGTTCTCTAGGTACTTAAGCCTCATGTGAACGTGATCTAAACAATATTACCAATACATTAACTTACGCTGACGGAGTCGCGGGCACAGCTATATTGTATCATTACGCTAAGGCCAATAGGAGCGGAGCGCCAATGAAGAATGCTTCAAAATCGGGGTTAAATTTAACGTTAGCCCAAAGTAACTATTCCACGCGGACGAAGTCGCGGGCAAAAGCTATCCTTACTAATATTATAAATGCGAAAGTAACTCTGTCTATCTGTCTGTGTGTTACGCAATCACGCCTAAACTACTGAACCGATTTTAATAAAATTTGGTACGGACATAGTCTAAAGCCTGAGAAAGGACATAGGCTACTTTTTAATGCGAAAACAGGACTGAAAGGGGTTGAAATAGGGGATGAAAGTTTGTATGCAAATTGCGTCATTTTTAAAGCTAGAAGCTTGAAACTTATTTTTTAGACTTTTGATTAGATATTAATAAATACGACATTCAAATGTATGAGTTAGAATATGTATGAGTTTTGTTTTAAAAATTATTAGCCTAAAAAATTAAAAATGCTGCCGAAAGTCACTATTCCGCGCGGACGAAGTCGCGGGCACAGCTAGTACCTACGTAAATAAATGTGGAGTTAGTTGATTAATTCATTGTTTTTTTTGTGATAAATAAACGGTGTAATTTGATTGATCTCATACCAGTAGAAATACTGGAATAAATGTGGAGTTAGTAGATTAATTCATTGTTTTTTGTGGTAAATAAACGGTGTAATTTGATTGATCTCATACTAATAGTAATCTATACTTATAATAAATCTGTAGAGAGGTCAATTCTGTACATGAAATATATTTCCAAAATAACTATCAGGGGGTGATTAGGGATCGATACTGATGCCAAAAATGCAATCAGTAAAATTTTTGTCTGTCTGTCTGTCTGTCTGTATAACCGTTATAAAAACAAAAACTACTCGACGGATTTTAACGAAACTTGGTACAATTATTTCTCATACTCCTGAGCTGGTTATAGTATACTTTTCATCACGCTACAATCAATAGGAGCAGAGCAGTGAAGGGAAATGTTGGGAAAACGGGAGTAGTTACTCCATTTTTTAAGCTTCCGTCGCGTGTGCTACCTTAGTGGTTAAAGCTACACAGAAATCATGTCTGACGGAAATGTTCTCCTTAAAATTATATAAAAAATATCTTACGACAGCATATGTCTATCTTTTATGGTTGACTCACAATAACACGTGTAACTCCCGATAGCTTAGCAGTTCGAAGCTTTCTGATTATAATATTTGTCTACTCTTACGTTTATAACACTCTCAGTCACCCCTAATTGAAAAAGTTAACATTATCAACTATTCCATAAAAAAGAATCATATAAATCGGTATAGAAACACCAAAGTTATACATGAAATACGCTAATAATAAGCCATCGCGCGTGAATACTAAATCATGCTATAAAGATTATTTTTGAGAATCGGTCGCCGCGCTCGACGCGTCTCGATTGGCCAAGTGCGAGCCAGGCTCGCCCATGAAGGGTTCCTAAAAACCTTAAAAATTTCTAGAAACCAGCTTATTTACATTTTTACAACTACGCTAGATAACTTTGTTTTTCATAGTGTTTGTATGAATTACAAAGTTATATTTGCGGTTTTAGAAAATATGCTGTATCTCAAAACTGCTTACTCGATTTCATTCAAACCAATTTTGGTTGAAAGTTTACATTAAGATCTACAGACATATTTTATTTTTTTATTTTTCACTCCATTATTATAGAAGTTAGAGGGAGGGGGAACATTTTACCACTTTGGAAGCTTATATCTTTTAAACGATTGACTTTATGAAAAAGTGGTTTTAGAAACCCTTATATCATTTTTAAAGACCTGTCTATAAGTACCACACACGCATAGGTTTCATGAAAAAAATTATTTTCAGTTTTAGTTCCATGTATGGGGATCCCCCTTTATTTTAAATATTTTTTAATTTTTTTCTTAAAATTGGAAAGCGGTTCATAGAATACATCTACCTACTAAGTCTCACATGTATAGTCGTAGTAGTTTCGGAATAAAATGGCTGTGACATACGGACGGACGGACAGACAGACAGACAGACAGACGGACAGACATATCGAAACTATAAGGGTTCCGTGTTTTGCCATTCGGCTACGGAACCCTAAAAAGGCGGGGCGTCCGAGCGCGAGCTTTGCGGTTGAGTAGTGACCAGCCTTAGTGTGCTGAACTACGAGAGGCCCTACCTAAAAAAAAAAGTGCGAGCTTCATACAATTATTGCCTGTTGATCCGAATAGACGTTCAGAGCGTTCGACCTTATTGACAGACAATACTTAATTGATATTATCAAACCGTGCTTATCAGCGTGACTTTTAGTCGTTGATAATTTATTTTTAGATTCCTTTTGTTGTTATTTTATAAAATAGGTATTAGTTATTTTAGTATACCGATTGGTAAGTTTTGGCTAATTTACGTTCACTTTTTTATATTAGTTTTATTTTCACCCAGTTGCAACAGGTTGCGGTGCAGGAGAAACCGTCTTTATTCCCAGAATTCCCATAATACCAAACAATTTTCCATACGAATTTAAAAGAACGCAATTCCCAGTATCGATGTGTTATGCAATGACAATTAATAAGGTGCAAGGCAGACTTTTCGTGTTGCTGGAGTAGATCTCGGTGTCAGTTGTTTCTCGCATGGTCAGTTGTACGTCGCTCTTTCCCGGGTTAGCAGTTCTAGAAATCTTTATGTTCACGTGCCGGACGGGTCAACTTTCAACATAGTTTACCCGGAAGCTTTGCGCTGAAGTATTTTCGTTCTATAGGTACTTAATCCTCATGTGAACGTGATCTAAACAATATTACCAATACATTAACTTAATAACACACAAGGAGTTACACGCTGACGGAGTCGCGGGCACAGCTATTAACAATAATATTGTGCGGTTCCGCATTGCGATATTTTTCAACAGTATTATAGATTGACATATTATATTTCCCTACTAAATTACGAAAGTTAATCGGTCTGTTACATCAAAATCACTGAACCGTGAGGAAGGACATAGGCTACTTTTTTTACGAAAAAACGACGGAAACGCGGACGAAGTCGCGGGCAACAGCTATCTATACTAATAATATAAGGCTGAACAGTTCGTTTGTTTGGTTGAACGCGATAATCTCAGGAACTACTGGTTCGAATTGAAAAAATATTTTTTAATTAAATAGTCAATTTATAGAGAAAGGCTATAGGCTATATATCATTACGCTAAGGCCAATAGGAGCGGAGCGCCAATGAAGAATGCTTCAATATCGGGGTTAAATTTAACGTTAGCCCAAAGTAACTATTCCACGCGGACGAAGTCGCGGGCAAAAGCTAGTACGTAAATAAACGTGGAGTTAGTTGAATAATTCATTGTTTTATTTGCCTCATATAAATGTGAATATTTTCAATCTGCGGGATCCCGCAAATACCGAGATCCCGCGGGATTGAAAATTCATAGTCCCGTAAATACCGAGATTGAATTCAGGCTGCGGGATTGGACGCCCTAATCATGATGAATGAATGAAGAGAATCATGGATGAAAGAAAGCATGGATATGCTCACAAACTTTCGCATTTATAATGTAGAAGGTGGTGTGTAATGTGGAAGGTGCATTTGAAGGTAGGTAAAAGTAAGATATTCAACTGCTTTAAGGCAGGCTAAGCAGTTGCGCAGTTTTTTTCATCAGTTTATAATCGATGGAGTGTTGGAGTTCAATCAATCATAAACTTCATAATGGCGGGATCTACTCCTGTAATATAAAGATTCTACCACCTATGTGTACTCCTAACCAATTTCAGCCACCGCGGTTAATCTTAGTGGAAAATTTGACAGTGGTGCACGAGAAGACAAAAATATACCACCAGATGTTGTCTTCAGTCCTTTTGGATAGATATGGGGTTTCCGTTACACGTTGTAGATGTATGAATGCTTATTACTCTTTACGCAAAAACTTCTGAACGGATCGGAATGAAATTTGGTAAGTAGATAGTTGACATCCTGGAATAACACAGGCTAATTTTTATCCCGGAATTCACACGGGAAAATAGTCCCAGGCGTACGAAGTCGCAGGCTAAAGCTAGTACTGTATATAGTTGTATAGGTACGTGTTATCGGCAAAATGTTAAAGTATACGACAGGGAACAGGATTATTTTTGTAGATTTCTATTTTATGATACTAGGTTCTTTGTGTTATCACTATTATTATTATTTTTTTTCAATATTTTTCACGTACATATTGCACCTGCCACACTATCTCTTCACCACTCATGGTTGACTGGTAGAGAATGCCTACGGCATTAAGTACGCATTTATACCTATGTGCATAAAGTGTAAATAAATAAATAAATATGATTAAAACCACCAAAATTTAGGGGTACAGCCTTATTTTTTTATTTTTCTACAATACATATTATTAGCATGAATCACTCAATATTTTCATATTTCAATGGTTTACAATACATTTTGTGACAGCACCTTACAATGTGACATAATTATAGATTTTACATAGAAATTGCAGAGAAATTGACAATTTTGAAGACTTAGACGAAATTAGGTACATAGTTTGCTATGCGCATAAGCTTAGCTTTAAATATCTCCTAAATTATTTGATGACATTACATTATAATTTTCTGAAAAAAAAAAGAACTAAAATAATAACATACAGCCAAGGGATATTTTTTATAACAGTTCTAACCGGAGTTTCTTATGTATTTTTTAAGGTAATATGTTCATATAATGTCGCTACTAAAATCTTCATTTCCCTGGCTGTATATGATTTAAGTCTACAATAATTCTTTGATACTAAACTATTGCAGTAATGCGACTAACCTCAGCAAATTGTAGTATGGACTTATTAGAATGTCTTTTCCAAAGATAAATGTTTGTAGGATCCGTAATATAATATTTATTATGTTTTAAAACGGATGAAAAAATAAATTGGAATGATAAGTATTTAAGATATTTTATTATTTTGTCAATATGACAAAAAAATTAAAAGCCTCTTGTTTGAAATAATTATGTCAGAGAAAAAGGATTTTACGGATCCGAAATGAACAAAAGAACATAGTTAAAATACATACGAAAAAAAGCAACATATTATGTGCGTAGCCTTTTCCCAGTCCAGTCGAATTCCAGTCTCACTTCTATGATTCCTCTACAACCCAGTTACTGGGTGGTAACACGTTGGTAAGACTGGTTGGACTTTGGGATTCTGTCGTTAACTTAATAATTAACCGTAAACAATCCATGCCAAACATCGACCAGTTATTCCTAGCAATGTCCTATTCAATAAGCAATTAAGTAACATTTTAATTATTAAAACTAATTAATAGTCTACTCACAACTTGTGAAGCTTGTGAAGTCTTAAATTATTAGCAGGCAGGATCTTGAAAATATTGCGATCTTTTTGTCGCAAGTGTATCTAGGTCCTAAACACAATAAAGGACCTGTTCAGACCAATTTTAGAACCTGTTTCGCAAAGCATGCGAAACTATCTGGGAGGAAATTTCTTTATAAAATACCAAGCGAGATATTGTTATTATATCGAAGGGTTGGTCTGACCAGGCCTGAGTTTGATACGAGAAAAATTATCAACAATTTCATGTTGTTATGATGGTGAAATATCGTATGTACCGATTGCAAAAGAGATTAGTATTCTAAAGATTTTCTGTGACTCAGCCATATTGGTATAACAAACTATACATTCAATATTAATTTTACAATAATCCAATGCGCAGGAGATCGTTATTGAAATTTATTAATTTACCTTACCTTTTGTTTTCATCCGACTGCGGCGGAGCGAAAAAGGAGGGTAATATTTTAAAATATTGTGATGTAATTTCTACTTCCTAGGTTATCAAGCTTATAACAATCTCAGTCATGCAAACCCTCCAACTCGATATTTATTATAAGCAGAGAATGAGGTTGTTAATTGGTCTTAAATATTTGCAACTACTTAGAGGATTGCCATGCAACTCGTACAAAATTCGCTATAATAGAAATATAAAGAAAAGAAACTTAGAAGATATAGTCTCTGTTTAGTGGCAAAATTATATAAGCATAAATCGATTTTTTTGCATTAGCAATAGAAAACAGTGTTACCAATCACAATTAATAAAAAGATAAAGAAATTAAGCCATATTTACAAATATCTGAGACCGATTTTAAGTATACATACCATTTCTTATTTATATTATTCAATTATTGAATGAATACACCATTTAGTTATATAGTTACCATCAATTTGAAAAAGCCTTTAAATTCCTACTATATTTTTTTATGGCAAGCAAAGTCGGTATCGTCTTTTCAGATAATGTTTGAAGTAAATTGGGAAAAGCAAGAGTGTATAGTTATAATTTTTTTATTTATTATGAGGCAATAACTGTACTCATAAGAATTAATAGTTTTGTTCTATATAATTTTTCTCTATGGTAATGGTGTCCAGTGTCTAATAATCTGACACTGACAGAAGTGTAACGGAAAATGTCATTATAAGAAAAAAAAATGGTTGTCTTTTAAAATTTAATTTAATGAATGTGAATCTTTTTTTGGTCAAGTGCTTAGATACGCAGATATATTTAATAGAAACTTGAACAGGCTTTTAAAAACCAATGGCAACTAATAATCTCCCTACAAGAGATACTAATCTTAAGAGCTAAGTTATTTTAATCACTTAAAAATTACATTAAAAATAAATTGTGATTTCTAACCGTGATTGATGGTAAAAAATTATCTATTAAAAATAGACAATTTTTTTTAAACAATAATATATTCTTTTATGAATTTCGATATCATTTATTTACTACACAACATAATTTTGTTAAGACATATTTTCTAAACATTGATTTATGTATACTTTACGCTGTCTTTGGTATTTTCCAATAAAAAGAAACAAATGAAAAACTTATCAAAAAATTTCAATATACCAATATCATTATCAATTTAATTTAATATTTCGCATGCATAAAAAATACCAAAACTTCTATTTTGTTCATTAATTTAAGAGGAGGCTCCCTATATTGTATGTAACTGTATTAATATTCTGAAACAATCACGCAAACAATCAAAATGGAACTTTAGTATATGATTTATTGGATCTTTTTCTTTAAATGTTTAGACCAGTTACGTAGGTAATTGGAACATTTTCACTTGGTTCATTTTTTTCGGTTAATCGAAAATCATGTCTTTTTAAAGATTATTCAAAATTGAATCAAGATTACTCGGCTTTTATGTCTAAAATTAGAATTGACAGTAAGAAAATATAGTTTATTATCCAAATAGGATATTTTTTCTCTAGTACAATTATTACTTTAGATATAAACGAAATAAGAATTGAGACTATATATATTAACTAAATGTCGTACATTTAGTTTCGAACCCGAACATGGTAAAAGAGCGCACGCGATATCCAACTTTATTACTGCTGCATTAGCGTTTAGCATACAACGGCCTAACCGGGTGCATGGGGGCGGAGCTTGCTTGAAAAATATTTTAGAGTGCCTGGTCTTAACTGATAGAAACCTCCATAATCAATGTCACAGTCTAAATTCGTGGCATTTGTGGTAATCACGAAGACGAGCCCGCGGTCGAACACTAGTCCTCTATTGGAAAATACCAAAAATAAACTTCATCAAAACTACTACTATTAACACCAAAATGTGCAAAAATAAAATCACATGTATAAGTTCTTTTGCTACAAACTCGTCACACTCCACAGTCGTAATCCGTCACAGTCGTCACACTTCACTTAGTATATTCCCGTCTTGTTTCTAGTCGGCTACTGCTCGTAGATCAGGCACCGACCTTATTTCTTCTCTTATTAAGAAGTGAATTGTTGCTCTGTTCTAGAGCTTTGATTTGTACCTGTAAATTGAGAGAAGAATTCGGTTAGTCATTTTTTTTTAAAGAAGACAAATAATTATGTTAATATGATAAATGATCTTTATTTTGGAAATTGGTTATTAAATAACACTTTTACACGTCATTTTTTTTTGTAAATGTTAACTGGACGAGGCCGGTGTTTCCTAACTGACTACCCTGAGAAGAAACACCGAAACAAACTCAGGGTCCGTCTCTTTTAAAGTTCATACAATCCATACTGGTTTAATTATATAGGAACCTTGTAGGTTTCAGTCTGAGACGATCTTTTAAAGAAAGATGCTCACAGATTTGAGTGGGCCTGTCCATACAGTGCAAGCACTTGTCAGATGACGTGTAGCTCAACTTAGAACAAGGAGCTCAACGATTTGACGAACAATACCAAGGTAAGGACGTTTGGGTAGGCCGTAAGCACTCAAACTGCCAGACAATCGTGTTTAACTTGAATAAAATAATCTACATAGTTCACATATTCACAATCGTTTATGAGGATTATGTAGATTAGTCTGAAATGGCCTTTAGAGGAAATGTAAGCCTTTGTCAGTCAGTCTGTAAGCTCAACTATGGACTACTAAGGAGCTCAACAACCTGACGAACAATGCCAAAGAAGGGACCTTTGAGTAGTTCGCGAAAGTACTCAAACTGCCAGACATCGTCGTAAGAAAGAGAGATAAAACTTAAAAAAAAGACATAATCGTCGCATCACAATTAAGTAAATAATAATAAAAAAATATTATATTATGTATTAACTTAGTTTCTATCAAACAGTTACAAAATATTGCATTTTATTTTACCATTTTTTAGTTCATGTAACGGAATATTTTATTAAATATTGGGTCACATGATTTAAAAAATGGTACTGGTCATACTAATTTTGAACAGCAGATAACTTTGTAAGGAAAGTAATATTTTATTTTTGTGAGTAGGGCAGATTTTATTTTATTTTGTCTTGGAATTCCTGCGGGATCGAAATCGAGGTTACAGCTAGTTTTAGAATTTATCTAACTGTATTAGTTTTATATCAATCAATCAATCAATAATTTATTTGCACGAATGTAGGTACAATAAAAATACAGATGGTAAATACAGTCAGAAGTGAGCCATGTACATTCTGCCTTGAGACAGGCACGCAAAATTTTATACAATTAGTTTTATTAGTATTCATTCTAATATTTATTCACAAAGATTGAGCGAAAAAAGCTTTCCTTATTTTGGTGTACAAACGCGAGCCTATTATCAATATTAATTTAAAAATCTTTAATAAATTATTTTCTTCTGTGCCAACTTCTTCTTGGTACCAACAATAAGAATAAGAGAGAGAACGTAATGGTTTAAAATATACTAATTATGACTTTAAATAATTAAATATGATATTATAATTTGATCAAATTTGAAGCAAGAGTAAGACTCAGTTAAACAAAGTAAAATAATGAGTTTTCTTTGCAAACCATACTTATCAAGATCAAGTAGCATTTCACAGATAATGGTCATTAACGTTCCTATTATTATTATTTATTTTTTATTTCGGACTTTTACGCACTGCGTGTGACAGCCCCATCATAACATAAATCTATTTATAACATTAACGTTAATTAAGTCTTACACTTTGCCAAGAACTTGAACAGACTCTTTGGAGTTCCTATTCTTATTTGAATCGCATTGTACAAAATAATATTCCGTGCAAGAATCGAACCTTCGCAAATCGTAGAGATGTTTTGTCAACCTACGAAAAAGAAAGGAGGAGGTTATCAATTCGACGCGTATATTTTTTTTAATGTATGATCACCGATTACTCGAAGACGGATGAACCGATTTCGGGAATTCTTTTTTTGTTTGAAAGGGTATACTTTGAAATTGGTCCCATTGTCACCAAGTCAGGATCTGATGATGGGATCCTGGAGAAATCGAGGGAAATCTTCAAATATTATAGGCACACCTATAGTGATTTGAGTATTTTTTATAGTAACTTGTGTATTTGCATTCGAAAAGCACCATTTGTGAAGTGGACCTGATTATGAAGACCACAGATGGCCACTGGAACTACTCAATATATAAGTAGGAATAATAAGTATTTCATGTGATCCGCTTCGATTACTTGAATGTGGTTATTAAGCACAATATGCTCGTCACAATGCATATGGTGAAGTGAAGCTGATGGTAAAGTACCAGGAGAACTCCTCAACAATTAACGGGCCAACATTGGGAAAAGAAATATTTTGTAAATGAATATAAGTAGTTGCCATTTAGGCTCTTGTAACAAGGTAAATTAAAAATCGACCTACTAAAAAGAGTGAAATAAAAACTTTTTACCAAAAAATTAAACCGACTCCCAAAAAAACACTGCAAAGTGAAAAATAACTTTAATTTCGGTAGTCGGTGCCAAAACAAAAATACAAAACTAAAGACACCGACTACCGAAATTAAAGTTATTTTTCACTTTGCAGTGTTTTTTTGGGAGTTGGTTTAATTTTTTGGTAAAAAGTTTTTTTTTTAAATATAATAAGATTTATACTAGCAAATATGAGCGATTTCCACATATTTTAGCACAAAAAGTAACACAAAATTATACACGAAAAGCAACATTTACAACATGAACCAAAATAATAATAAAATCTAGGCTCTGTCACATCAGTCTTATTCCCCCCTTCGTTAATTATAAAGTCCATCATTATTAAGCGGCCTTCTATTAAACTGATTATACAGTGTGTTAGGTTAAATGGGGGACTTATTGAGGGAGGGTATTCAGTATTCGATTCTCGTCCCAAATATGTGAAAAACCTATAACCTAAATTTTTGACGTAATTGTCCAATATAATACATGTATCATGTACACTGAGGCGCAAGAGGTAAATGAACTTGTAAACAGTGCCTAAAGTAATCACGTGGCATAACAAGACCCGAACCTGCCAAAAAAAAGGCAGCTCACGTGTAAACTCCGCCCCCGCGAGATTCCTGCGAGGACTTTTGGTATGGTTCTGTCTGTTATTTATCAGTGTCTTTTTTTGTTCATATTTTTATTAGTATCAAGTAAGCATACACTATTGTAGGTTTGAATATGTCCCTCGTTTAAACTAACATACTGTATATTTAATAATGAAGTCCAATTTAATTACCCTAGAATTCAGCTGAGGTCTTTAGATTTGTATTTAATAGCTTTTTTGTAGAACCTCGTCTTTAGACATCATTTGCTTAAGAGGGTGTCGAGCCTACGAGACGCGCGGAAAATAGGTATTTATTGCAGCGGGCTAGTCGTGTGCGTTGTCACACACACAATGACAAGTTCGCTCGAGGCCCGCTTGCCGTTGCACGACAAAGTTTGCTAACTTTGCATTTTTAAAATATTTGTCGTTATGTTGAATAAACTTGAAAGACGAATATTAATTATTTAGATGGTTTTATTTATCACACTAATATTATAAAGGCGAAAGTTTGTGAATGAATGTGTCTGTTTACATGTTTGTTAATTCTTCACGCTCAAACGGCTGGATAGATCTAAATGAAGCAAGTAGGTACATAAATCACAAAAATTAATTTAATAAATTATACCTATTATTATATAAAAATTAACGTTTGTTTTTACTGTAGTAATACATTATCCGTTCCCTCACTATTCATCCTATTGCAATAAAACTGATTATATGCTAAATATGCTTGTGTCTGGAGTGGGTTCACGTCAATAGTGTAATGGGTGGGGTTCGAACCCGTGACCTCTCGATCACAAGTCCGACACCTTATCCATTAGGGTATTGACGCTTCGAAACTGGGTAAGTAGGAAGTTAGGGTAGATGGGTATGCAGTACTTATTTGAATAATAAAACCAGTATGAAATAAAAAAAAATATAATTATGTAATATCATAATAAAACCAGACTGAAATAAGTTTTGTTTATTAAAATTTCGTTTAGTGCTCGTTTAAATTCTGATGTACTGTCATATTTTTAATAACATTCGGTACTTTATTATATATACGTGGGGCCATACCAAAAAAACATTTTTTCATTAATGCTGTCTAGCGAACTTACTTCGCAGAAAATATAAGCGTAATTTATTTCATAACAATATATGTATCAAGTGTAACTTAATTTAAAAGAAAAAAATAATAAAAGAAATCTATAAATCTAATGTTATATTGCTTATTATAACATTTTACAAAAATTGGCCAAGTGCGAGTCAGACTCGCCCATGAAGGGTTCCGTAGTAACTATAATAATATAATATAATATGTATATTTACTTGACAAAAAACTAAAACTTACAAATTTCTTAAAACTAGCTTATTTACATTTTTTTCAACTACGCCAAATAACTTTGTTTTTCATAGTATTTGTATGAATTACAAAGTTATATTTGCGGTTTTAGAAAATATGCTGTATCTCAAAAACTGCTGACTCAATCACACACATTTACCACTTTGGAAGCGTATATCTTTTAAACGATTAATTTTATGAAAAAGTGGTTTTAGAAACCTCAATCTCATTTTAAAGACCTGTATATAGATACCACACATGCATAGGTTTCATGAAAAAAAAAATTTTCAGTTTTAGTTCCATGTATGGGGGGCTCCCCATACATGGAACTAAAACTGAAAACATTTTTTAATTTAATTTAAATATATTTTAATTTTTTCTTAAAATCGGAAAGCGGTTCACAGAATACATCAATCTACCAAGTTTTATATGTATAGTCCTAATAGTTTCGGAATAAAATGGCTGTAACATACGGACGGACGGATGGACAGACAGACAGACCAGTAGTTGTAGTAGTTATACATATTATATTATTATAGTTACTACGGAACCCTTCATGGGCAAGTCTGACTCACACTTGGCCAATTTTTCTTTGGCTAATTCCCGTAGTAGACAGACCTTGTTATGGCACTTGGCGTATAATTTGTCGGACATAGAGGGAATGTCAAAGGAAGCTGAAACTTGTTCTAAACCAGAAAACCCGGCTCCTATCGACATAAAACTGCTTACAGAATTACCGTTCAGATTGAGGTCTGTAGAGCTATCTATCTGATTCTTTTCAATTTATTAATTCTATTTTTTTTCGACACATTTGGCAACTAAAATAGAATTTCGATAGAAATCCTTTCTTAGTTGCAACTAGAGAATACAATCCCGAGCATGTTTTTCAATCCCGGGATTACGTGATTCTTGATGCTGAATCCTGGGACCCAGGGGCTATCCCCGGATTAGACTATGTGGTTTCTAATTGGTCTCAAATGTAAAAAATTGGCCAAGTGCGAGTCAGACACGCGCATGAAGGGTTCCGTGTGTAACTATAATAATATAATATAATATTTATATTTATTTGACGAAAAAACCCTTACAAATTCCATAAAACTAGCTTATTTACATTTTTTACAACTACGCTAGATAACTTTGTTTTTCATAGTGTTTGTATGAATTACAAAGTTATATTTGCGGTTTTAGAAAATATGCCGTATCTCAAAAACTGTTAACTCGATATCATTCAAACCAATTTTGGTTGAAAGTTTACATTAAGATCTACAGATACATATTTTTTTAGATTTTTCACTCCACTATTATAGAAGTTAGAGGGAGGGATACACATTTGACCACTTTGGAAGCTTATATCTTTTAAACGATTGACTTTATGAAAAAGTGGTTTCAGAAACCCCCATGTCATTTTTAAAGACCTGTCTATAAATACCACACACGCATAGGTTTCAAGAAAAAAATATATATTTTCAGTTTTAGTTCCATGTATGGGGGGGCTCCCCATACATGGAACTAAAACTGAAATTCTCAATATCGGAAAGCGTTTCATAGAATACAATCTACTTACCAAGTTTCATAGAATACAATCTACTTACCAAGTTTCACATATATAGTCTTAATAGTTTTGGAATAAAATAGCTGTGACATACGGACGGACGGACAGACAGACAGACAGACAGACGGACAGACATGACGAAACTATAAGGGTTCCGTTTTTTGCCATTCGGCAACTGAACTCTAAAAAACGAGTAATTTCTTAAAATTTATATTTTTAATTTTGGTACACTACACATATCACAGTATAGTAAGAAAAGAAAAAATGACAAAAAGATACTATACTTTGTAAGAAATAAAAAGACAATAAAACTTATTTCGAATTTTGAAAATACAATCGTAGAAATATCAATGTATCCAAGGTTTGACTTCCAAGCCTGCTTCGTTTATTACCAACATAAGCAGCAGCTGAAAACGCTCGTTTAGGTTTTACACTGGTTGGAGGAATAGACAATAGATACTTATATGCTGTTTCTAAGTGATATCCACTAATTCCTCCATTTTCAAACAGGCTTATTTCACGTCTAATTCTATATTTTGCCAACCCCGATTAATTTTGTATTTGTACTTCACGATCTGGGGATTTCATACTCTTATCAATTTCCAGCTATAACTTTTCCTTTAGTGTCAATTGGGGTTGGGATTGGGAGGTTTGCGGCCTTAACTCATCATCTGTTTGTGATCCTGATCTTCCTTCTTCTTCTTCCGTGTCATCTCGACTTTTAAGTTTTTTAACAATACACTTTATTTGCTTCCAAACTAAAGCCTGTGTAGAAACTGGAAATAAGTCATGCCATTCCAAATCCGATAATAACTGATTTTCATCATCTTTTCATGGATTTTGTAATTAATTCAACACACCAGTCAAATCATCACTTCGTCGTTGCTTCATACGTTCCACTAAGGATGTTTTCATTTTTTGGCAAGTGCTGACACTTGCCAAAAAATGAAAACATCCTTCTTCATCATCCAAAATGATTATGCTAGATAGCTGTTTTATAAGAAATTTCAAAGCGGAATCAGCTGTGCATAAATTAGCATCTCGCCGACAGATTGCTTCTACTGTCAATTTAATTGGGGTCAGCACATCAACAATTTTATTTACCAATTCAAAATCAACTTCTTCCAAACGAATTGGATGATTGAGATCTATAAGAGCTTTTTGAATGAAGGTTTTTAAAAGATAAAATCGCTCCAGCATTGTTAAAAGACTATTCCACCTGGTTTTACAGTCCAAAAGAAGTGACAGCTCTTTTCCATGTACAATTTTCATTTATTTTTGAAGTACTGTTTCATTTTTCAATGGTGATCTTTTGAAATACACTCTACAACTTTGCGGATTTTCTTTATCAGCTCAATAATGTTTTCATCTTGTGTTAACTCTGGTATGTGTTATAGCGCAAGGTCATTTTGTGACATTAAGATTAAGTCTGATTCTGGACTGTCTAAGTCTGCTAAATGATTATCATCATGGACGTCGTCCATATGATCAACAGCCACAGGTGGTTCATTTATAGTATCATCTGAGGTAGAGCTGTCTTGCAAATAATTATGTTTTTCATAAAGCCAGTATCCAGGGAAATATCAAATATACTTAGACGCTCTTTCAATATACGAAGATAATTTTCAGCCATACTTTCATACTTCCATAAATAGGAACAAGTCCTAAATTCCAAATTTTTTTCAAAGTTCTAAGATATGCTTAATATATTTAAAACTTTGGTCTATACTGTCGTATAGACCAATTAATACAGCACAATGGAATTACAAATAAAAAATATCCGATAAGTTGGTCATCATGTATGTCATTGATATACACTATAAAAAGGAAAGGGCCAAGAATTGAACCTTGCGGAGCACTCATCTTGGCTAGGGATCCTGCAGATGTCGCTCCATTAACAATAACTTTTTGTTGCCTGTTTGATAAATATGAAAGAACAAGGTCAGCAGAACACGAATCCACGAACTCCGTAATGGTGTAATTTACAGATCAGTGTTTTGTGGTCAACGCAATCAAAAGCTTTGGAGAGGTCACAAAATATGCCAATTGCATCCTGAGATTTCTCCCAAGATTCCAGAATGTGACGGATGAGCGCTACTCCTGCGTCTGTTGTTGATCTACCTTTCGTGAAACCAAACTGCCGACTATGCAGAATTCCATTTGAGTTAAAATATGATAGCATCTGGTCCAGCATGATTTTTTCGTATATTTTGCTTAATGCTGGAAGCACATATATCGGTCTATAGTTAGAGGGATCACTCTTACAACCCGACTTAAAAATTAGTACTACTTTACTATGTTTCATTAAATCGGAAAAATTACTGGTGGCGATGCGTGGCTGTGGCTATGCTAAAAATCTATAAAAGAAGAAGTTTTTGTGTGTTTTTACTCCGCCGCATGCCCTGTCATAATCCTATGCACGCGCCTGCCTGTTAGGATAGCAGCAATTGAGTCAATAATATTACCAAGAACCCTAACAGATGCACTCCATAAGTCATCAGTGTTTGTTATGTTAAGACTTTGGAATGCTTTTTAATTACATCAATAGAAATGGG
This sequence comes from Tholera decimalis, assembly GCA_943138885.2. Lineage (NCBI taxonomy): Eukaryota > Metazoa > Arthropoda > Insecta > Lepidoptera > Noctuidae > Tholera > Tholera decimalis. The sequence continues at coordinate 12,711,620 of OW964576.2, forward strand.
CTTAAATGAAAATGTTGGTATATCCTTATTGAAGTTTTCCTTTAAAAAAGATTCTGCTAATAATGGCGAAGAATTTAGAGATTTAGTAACCTCTACTGGAATATTGGTAAAGTAATTTTCCAACTTCTCAGCCACTTTTGACTTATCTGAGATGACCTGATCATCGATGTTCAAAGTCAAATCATTCTAACCCTATTGGTTTGTGTTTCCAGTTTCTTTGTTTATCACCTTCAACACAGTTTTTATTTTATTGTTAGAAATGCTAATTTTATTACTTTCTGATTTAGATTTAGCTTAGGGCGCATACTCTTTTAAATATCTTTGAGTAGTTTCTTACATAATTATGGAAGGCTTCATCGGAAGTCAATGATTTTTCATGGTATAAGTTGTATACATTGTCTCAGCTTATTCTTATTCCAGCAGTGGCCCATTCATTAAATTTAGATTTATTACTCATTTGAAATTTTTTAACTGGACATGTCTTACTAAATTCGTGGCATAGTGAAGAAAATAATATCCTGTAATTTTCATTGGGGTCATGGGAGTCAAAATTGGCCATTGAAAGATTACTTAACATGTTATCATTAAAAACATTAATTTCTTTTTAGTTAGCGGCCTAAATTTAATAGTCTTATTTAATTGCCGCTTTTTAACCAACTCAAAGGATACTAGTTGACCTGTATGGTCAGACCTAACTCCACTAATTTGAGACGAGTATTTTATGGCACAATTAGTATAAATATTATCTATGCATTGAGCTGATGTTGCTGTTATTCTTGTTGCTTCCTTGTATGTGCATTTTAAGTTAAATGAACCAAACAATGAAGTAAGCTTGCAGTGTTCAGGTGAATTTACTAAGAAATCAATATTTAGGTGACCACAAACGAAAACTAATTTATTATCTCTTATAAGCTTAGGTACTTAAAATTTCTCCCATTATCATTAAGAATGATGACAAGTTTGATGCTGGTGGTCTATAAACACTTAAGAAAGTTTGGCCTTCAACTTCTGTACATGCTACCTCACACAAGCAATCAACAGAGCAAGCGGTGATATATTTTTGTTCCTTATATCTAAGAGAATTACTACGTAATATTAAAGTACCACCTCCTACTGAGGACCTGTTGTATGCACTAGTAACAGAAAAATATTAATTTTAAACAACATTCTATCTGGTTTTAGCCAGGTTTCACAAAAACATAAGATATCTATATTATATTTATCTATTAACATTTCCTCATCTAATATTTTGCCGGAGAAACGATTTATATTCTGATGATATAGTAAAATTGTGTTATTATACCTCTCCTTTGTCACATCTAAGGGTTTAAACAATTAATTTCGGTATTATTAGATACCCTAGATAATACTGAATAGTCACTTAACCTAGGATCAGTTAAATTGTCAATAACCCAGTGTAAATTGCAAGCTAACAAAGTAGCCAATGAACTTTCGTCGTAAATTCTAAAATGAATGTCAGGATTGCAATCGGTATGCCCAAAAACCTATTACACGATGTGTGATGCAATATTTTGCAATCGACCACGTTTGCTGAGCAAGCGATATAATGCGGTCGCACTAAGTTCGCCGCGAGCTTAGTGTATTTCGAACAGCAACCGGGTGCACTCATTTTCTTCATTTAGCGATAATTTTAGCCCTTACGTTACTTTGTTAGTTATACTTAGCAATAAACCCTCGAAGGTTATCAGTGTATTTAACTTAGTAGACACACACGATATCCATATTGAATGTTGGAGAAAAAGTTGCATCCACCAAGGATGCAACTTTTTCTCCAACATTCAATATGGATATCGTATGTGTTTTAAATTGGATTTCAAAATGAAAGCCAGATTTGCAATCACCACCCCCAAAAACCCATTACACGATACCCATATCGAATGTGTGAGAAAAAGTTGCATCCGCCATCTTGGATTTTAAAATGAATGCCAGATTTGCAATCACCACCCCCAAAAACCCATTACACGGTACCCATATCAAATGTTTGAGAAAAAGTTGCATCCGCCATCTTGGATTTTAAAATGAATGCCAGATTTGCAATCACCACCCCCAAAAACCCATTACACGATACCCATATCGAATGTTTGAGAAAAAGTTGCATCCGCCATTTTGGATTTTAAAATGAATGCCAGATTTGCAATCACCACCCCCAAAAACCCATTACACGATACCCATATCGAATGTTTGAGAAAAAGTTGCATCCGCCATCTTGGATTTTAAAATGAATGCCAGATTTGCAATCACCACCCCCAAAAACCCATTACACGATACCTATATCGAATGTTTGAGAAAAAGTTGCATCCGCCATCTTGGATTTTAAAATGAATGCCAGATTTGCAATCACCACCCCCAAAAACCCATTACACGATACCCATATCGAATGTTTGAGAAAAAGTTGCATCCGCCATCTTGGATTTTAAAATGAATGTCAGATTTGCAATCACCACCCCCAAAAACCCATTACACGGTACCCATATCGAATTTGTGAGAAAAAGTTGCATACGCCATCTTGAATTTAAAAATAAATTCCAGATTTGCAATCACCACCCCCAAAAACCCATTACACGATACCCATATCGAATGTTTGAAAAAAGTCTTCATCATCACTTTCACTTCCTCAAATGGTGCTTTTCGGGAGCAACTGCACAAGGTACTATTAGAAATACCCAAAACGCTATAGGTGTGCCAATAATATTTAAAGAGTTCCCTCGCTTTCTCCAGGATCCCATCATCAGATCCTGATTTCATAACAATGGAACCAACTAGAAAGTATACCCTTTCAAACGAAAAAAAAAACCCAATTGGTCCAGCTGTCTTCGAGTTTAAGGTTACATACATAAAAAAAAGTTTAAGACGAACTGAGAACCTTCTCCTTTTTTTTGAAGTCGGTTAAAAAGCAATAATAACATCATAAAATAGAAATACGTACTTTTTATGAGAATGGCTTTTTTTTTCGAAAATTTGCGCCAACTTTCTTCTAATAATATTTTTTTTTACATTTTCCCATATTAAAACAAATATTTAAAAAAAATGTTTAAGAAATATATATTGAACAATAAAAAGTAATTGTTGGGTATGCATAATAAATCGTACTCAAAAAAACAAAAAATATGACTTATGTTATTCAACGGATTGCTGCAATACATACGTACACAATAGATCGCGAATTATCGTTACCGGCGAAACGCTCCACGATGAGACGTGACCCCTCTCTGAGCTCCCGTGGACGACTGAATTTTCGACCGGTGTACGTTGCGTATGGTTCAAAATAGCGCGCAAATTAGAAGAAAAAATTAAAATTAAAACAACCAAGCGACATTTTTGAAATGTTAAAGCTGTAAATGATAGTATGATAATTAGAGAATAATATGAATTGAAGTTTATGAAAAAATTCAACAGTTTACTATCAAAATTCAGCGACGCACGAGCATGTTTTGTAAGGATTTTTGTCCAACTTTGTGTATTTTTGTTTAATAAACTATAAAATATTTTTAAATTTTGCCAACTATGTTTGCTAACACATTTATTCTAGTGTTCATTACATATTTTTGTATGGTAATTAAAGTACTACTATAGGTTATATTCCTTTAGTTGTGAAGACCGTTTTGAGTTATTTTACTCGGCGCAGGCTTAACCATTTCCCAACTAAGTACAGCTCGTATTATTAAGTAAAATTTTACATGAAGCGATTGCCTACCGGACCTCTATCTGCAACTCGTTTTGACAAGCGGTATCGTGTTACCTAGTTACTGGGTTAATCCATTCATTGCCACCAACGCTCCATTTGCGTTGATCGAGAATACTACGTCATGCCACCAACGCACCATTTGCGTTGAGTGACCCGCTGACGTTTTTTTTTCGCATTACTTAAAAAAAGTAGAAATTTATTAAAATTTTTGACAACATTTACAGTTAGAAATAATTTTTAAATGCGGAATTACTGATGGTTTTTGCTTTGTACTGTCAGTCTTGTTTTAGAAACGAAAAGCGGTTGGTTTACACATTCAATTACACCTTTCCTATTGTAATCGACAAAATTAAAAAGAGGCACCCAGGTGATGTTCGTATTTAAGTGGCAATGAATGGGTTAAGGTTGTCAAAGATGTACCGGGACCAGCGGTTTAACGTACTTTGTTATTAGGGTTACGTAGCCGAATGGCAAAAAACGGAACCCTTATAGTTTCATCATGTCTGTCAGTCTGTCCGTCTGTATGTCACAGTAATTTTATTCTGAAACTATTAAGCGGGACCAGCGGTTTAACGTACTTTTTTTATTAGGGTTACGTAGCCGAATGGCAAAAAACGGAACCCTTATAGTTGATGGTCTGTCTGTCTGTCCGTCCGTATGTCACAGTAATTTTATTCTGAAACTATTAAGCGGGACCAGCGGTTTAACGTACTTTTTTATTAGGGTTACGTAGCCGAATGGCAAAAAACGGAACCCTTATAGTTGATGGTCTGTCTGTCTGTCCGTCCGTATGTCACAGTAATTTTATTCTGAAACTATTAAGCGGGACCAGCGGTTTAACGTGCTTTTTTATTAGGGTTACGTAGCCGAATGTCAAAAAACGGAACCCTTACGGTTTCATCATGTCTGTCTGTCTATCCGTCCGTATGTCACAGTAATTTTATTCTGAAACTATTAAGATTACACATGTGAAACTTGGTAGATAGATTACATGTAGGTGTCGCGGGTATTCCAGACACAAGCATATTTAGCTTAGTTGGAGGGGTTAACAAGATGGCGAGTAATGTGAATTCTACCCAAATTGCTAGAAAAAAAGGCTAAGCAGGTAATGAGCTCCTATTGACCAAAATCATAGACAAACGCAATTCTTTTTATTGTTAATAGGCTTGCGTTTAACCACCATTTCACCTGATGTTAAGCGATAACGTGGTCAAAGATGAAGGTGAAGCACGCTTGCCTAGAAGTAACCTATTCACTCTTGACTTAAATACTCCCTTGTCTACTAAACTAAAAATTAAACACATTTAAACACTCGCCGTCACCTGATCGTAGTCGACTCGCATAGTGGCGAGGGAGCGAGTCATCTCGTCCTGGACGTCTGCCCAGACTTCACCGGTTTCACGGAGTAGTGTGTGGGTGTACAACGGAGTTTGGGGCACTTGGGTGAATTGGCGGATCCAGGGGCTTGACATTACCTGGAAAAGAAAAATGGTTTATTATTAACGCTTTTTCTATAATGTTCTTTCATATCTATAAAAAACTATAGGTACTACAGGAGATTTAAAAAAAAATGTTTTGAAAAGGGAATCAATCAGATATGACAGATTTTCGTTTTTAGGGTTCCGTAGCCGAATGGCAAAAAACGGAACCCTTATAGTTTCTTCATGTCTGTCTGTCTGTCCGTCTGTTCGTATGTCACAGCCATTTTATTCCGAAACTATTATGACTATACACGTGAAACTTGTGAAACATGGTAGGTAGATGTACTCTGTGAACCGCTTTCTGATTTTAAGAAAAAAGTTATAAAATATTTAAAATAAACGGGGGTTCCCCATACATGGAACTAAAACTGAAAAATTTTTTTTTAAGAGCAGGCCTTATATTTTACAACACATTTATTCTGATTGTATAGAAATGATTAAATAAAAAAAAAATATATTCTAAGATTTTTTCCGGTGGGAAAATCATCTAAAGACTTCTCCCGCTGTGGGTGGAGCGGAAGGGACTGTCAGACTTCTACTGACTACAAACCCACCCTGTTCCTTCAACACCGGTTCTTAAGATACTTACTTGCTGAATAGTCAATCTCTTGGCGGGGTCAACGGACAGCATCCCTCGGATGAGATTCTTGGCTTCAGACGATACGTTGGACCATTCGGGCTCCGGGAAGTCATACTGTCCTAATCTGATGCGCTGAAATTTTTGAAAATTAAATTAGTAAAATTTTAGCAAGTGTATAACAATCACACCCACTTTAGGTCTGTTAAAACAGGAGTTTAACTACTAATAGTTAGCTAAAAGAAGGGCTGTCATCCGTCCAGGTTTCCCCGGATTTGTCCTGGTTTGGAAAGCGTCCGGGGAGATTTCCCTCTAAGCATCCACTGGACGCTTATTGGTCTTACTGAATTTTGTAACGTTACATTTCACATATAATATACTAGGAGTCATGCGGGGCTTCGCTCCCATGGACGTTATCACGATAAAAACATAACCCTTCATCTTTTGCAGTAGGGTAAAAAGTAGCCAGCTAAGCTTGACTTCCATACCAAATTTATTAGTACTTGGAACAATTTGACCTTAGCAGAGCCTCAAGTATGAAGTAATAAGATGTATACTTATTTTACCTTTTTCATGCCCGGTGATATAGCGAGTCCATGGTTGGAGTAAAATGGCGGGAATCCACACAGTAGGATGTACATCACGACGCCAAGTGACCAGATGTCGCAGGATTTGTCGTATTTCTCCGGGCCGAGGACCTGAAATGACATAAAATGAAACTAAATAACGTTGTAAGACTACTGATGGGTCGTGGAAAAATTTCGGACGGAAAATAAAAGAAAACAAGATATTTTTCCAATACTTTTCCAATAATTCTGCTCTAGGTGTCGCCACAGTAGATTGGGGAGCAAAGCCAAGTCAAAAGCTGTATATCGATATTTTTGTTTTGTTTCTAAGTTATAACCTCAGGCACGACATTGTGCGGTGTATAACATGGGCTGTCAAGTTTGCAGGCAAAGTTTGCTTTATCAAAGTAGGGCTTCTGTAACGCTATGTCAACCGTAGTTCGCCTTTGAGAGCACAGATGTCATTGATTTATACCTTTTGTCGCTAGATGACTCTTGTATGTTTTGGAAAACTAAACGAAATATAAAGCAATTTTTGTCCTGTTTCTTACTTCAGACTCTAAATAGTACGATGTTAGGGCGACTCAAGGTCTTCTAAGCTAGAGTTTAGCTTATCATAGTCTGCTGCTATTTACTATATTGAGTAATGAGTGATATTGAGTTCGAGGTAAATATTAATTTCGCGATGTAGTACTTTACTGACGTCAGGTCAAGCGTAGTTCGGATGTGACAGCACAGATGTCGCTAGTATGACAAACAGTTGATTTATCGTTCTTTCACTAGATAGCGCTGGTTTGATAATCGGTTTATCTTTTCTTAATTAGATGTCACCCTAGTAAATTGCAGAGACCGAAGTCTAAATCCAGATTTATTTGTTTTGTTTCTTACCTCAGGTGTCTATCAGCGGGAGTCTAGATCTCTTTAGCGAATCGACGTCTGTCAGTTTTAATACTGCGTTAGGTTGAGTGCTAGTGTGCAGCAAGTTCTCGGGTTTGATGCCACAATGGGCAAACATTGAATCAAAGATATTTTCTAACCATCAGAAGATATGGTGGTCAAACACGGATCTACTAATCTATTACGATACATTTCAAAGTTTACTTTCGCGAATGTACTTCTGTAAAGCTATGTTAAACGCAATTCGCCTTTGAAAGCATAGATGTCGCTAGTGTGGCAGACATTTAATATATTGTTCTTTCTCTAGATGGCGCTGATGTAAAATAGTCGGTTTATATTTTCTTAACTAGATGTCACCCATATAGATTGCAGGGAAGTCTAAATTTAGATTTATTTGTTGTTTCTTAGATCTTACCTCAGGCGCGACATAGTATGGTGTGTAGCATGGAGTCTGCAGGGTATCAGCAGGAGTCAAGGTCTCCTTAGCAAACCCGAAGTCTGTCAGCTTTAATACTGCATTAGGTTGAGTGCTGGTGTAGAGCAAGTTCTCAGGTTTGATGTCTCGGTGGGCAATGTTTGAATCGTGGAGATGGCGGACTGCGACGCAGATTGAGTGCATTATCTGTAATTGAAATAAGATTTGAATGAACGTTTTTAATAAGTGGAAAATTAAGATGTTTGGAAGAAGAGCTCAAGCAATATTTATTAACCAAGATTAAGAAACACTCCAATTTATTTAAATCAGCTTCTCAAACTTATTTACTTAGTACCTATTGCTCGCGACTGTGTGCGCGTAGAAGTTTAACACATCTCTAGATTAAAATCGGTGAAGGTAGCCTTTGTGCCATTCTAAGCTATAAATGTTGATTTTAATTGTTTATACTGATTTATTTTTAATTTAAATTACACTTCTTTTTACCTGACTGCGCCAGAAGGAGGGTTATTTTTTCGAGAGTATGTATGTATGTATGTATAATTGTTTGGCACGCTCTGTGGCCTGAACGGCTCGACGGATTTTAGCTTGAGAGGTATCGTTAGATTCGTATTGACTGTGAAAGTGACACTGGGTATATCAAAAAAAAAAAAACCAAAATGGCGGATTTTTTGCGCCATATTATGCCTTCAAAAAAGTTTTTTTTTCTCAAAACCTATCGAGTGGGGTATCAAAATAAAGGGTTTTAAAAGGTGATTACAAACATATAAACAACTTATATGGTTAAAAGTAATTTAAAGTGACAAATCGTAAAAAAATAGCTTTTCAGTTAGTTTTAGTATAAGGTTGCAGTCGGGTTTTTTAATTTTTTTAATTACTTTTTTTTTAAATTACGCGCTTTGTTGGACTAAGTACCTCATTGGTCTAGTGTCGGTCGAGCGTGAGCGTTCAGGTTAGATTTCCAAGTCAGGTAAACAGTGCTATAGGGTATTTAATTTCTCAGTAGTAGCCCGGAGTTTGGAAGTTAGCAGTGTGACCCCTGTTCTTCAGGAAGCACGTTAAGTTGCTGGTCCTGGCTGTCATTTGGACATATTTGACAGTCGTTAAGGGCCTGTTGGTCTAGTGGCTGACTGCTATGCTCAAGGTCGTGGGTTCGATTCCCACCCAGGACAAATGTTTGTGTGATGAGCACGATCACTTGTTCTTTGTTTGGGTGTAATTTATCTATAACTAGTACTCTCGCGGGGCTTCGCTCCCGTGGATTCTATCACGGTAAAAACATAACTCTCCTTTTTTGCAGTCGGGTAAAAAGTAGCCTATAACCTTCCTCAAGCTTCAAGCTACTTCCATACCAAATTTCATCCAAATCCACCCAGTAATTTCGAAGATTAGCGCGTTCAAGCAAACAAACAAACAAACAAACTAACAAACTTTTCCGCTTTATAATATTAGTATAGATATGTATGTTTATCAGTTGTCTAGTACTCATAGCACGAGCTCTGCTTAGTTTGGGACTAGATGGCGTTGTGTGAAAGTTAAAAAAGTAAAAAAAAAAAAAAAGAAAAAAAAAAAATAGAAACCAGAAAATCTGACACTGGTCTAGCCAAGGGGTATCGTGTTACCCAGCCACTGGGTTGTGGAGGTCAGATAGGCAGTCGCTCCGCGTCAAACACTAATACTCAGCTGCATCTCCAGTCAGACTTGAAGGCGACCTCAAGATAGTTGTAAAATGACTAAGCAGATGACGACACGCTTTGTTTGACAGGTTATTGGCAACGAGTTTTAGGTCCAGGCGAACTCAGACATTACTGTGCGCTGTACTTAACTTACTTAGCTCTGCTCTCGGCGCTCAAGCTAGGTCATCACCGCAGCCCTTGCTGTGATAGCGCTGTGAAGGTCTAGAATTTCACTAGGCTGCGCTACGCTGCACTTTCTGCCTGATCCCTCCAACATTTCCCTTTCACTAGACTACCAGACGCACTGCAGGGTACCATCCACACTTGGTCGATACACAGGCTTGTCATACCAAGCGCTTCACCTCCACATTTATTGTTTGTACAGCCAAGTTGTGGAACTTTCTGCCGGCATCTATATTCCCTGCCATTTATGAACTTTCAGCCTTTAAGGCAAGAGTGAATTGGCGTCTTCTGGGCTTGCTCATTCCATCGTAGACCTCATCTATCGCTTACCATTATCCGAGATCGAGGTCAAGAGTCAAGCAAAATAAAACGGTAAATTTTTGCTGCAGTAACTACTTTAATAACTTACCTCAGCGGCCTGTCTTTCAGTGAAGGCTCCCTCTCTGTTGTCTTGTATCCTCTGGAACAGTTCTCCTCCGTCCATGCACTCCATCACCACTAGCAGACACCCTCGCCCTCCGTACGAGTTCTCATACACGTCCATGACCTGGAATATTGAAGAGAAATATATTAATTCATGGCATGATATAGTATGGTCTGTAATACGAAAGAAGTATGGATTTTTTGTTCATATGGTGTGTTTAGGGATCAGACCTGGGAGTGTGGGACCTTTACTTAAACGTTTCTTTTCTTTTTTAACCGACTTCAAAAATAGGAGATTTACAATTCGTCTTGAACTTTTTTTTTTTTTTTTATGTATGTTACCTCATAACTCGGAGACGGCTGGACCGATTTGAAAAATTATTTTTGCGTTTGAATGGGTATACTTTCTAGTTGGTCCCATTGTTACGAAATCAGGATCTGATGATGGGATCCTGGAGAAATCGAGGGAACTCTTCAAATATTATAGGCACACCTATAGCGTTTTGGATATTTCTTATAGTACCTTGAGCAGTTGCTTCCGGAAAGTACCATTTGGGGAAGTTGAACTGATGATGAAGACCACAGATGGCCACTGAAACTCCTCAATTATAAGTATTTCGTGGATTGCGATTCGATTACTTGAGTACGGATGTTAAACACTTTATACTCGTCACAATACATATGGTGATGTAGAGCTGATGGTCAAATACCAGGAGAACTCCTCAAAAATTAACGGCTATGCACAGGGAAAAGCAATATTTTGTAAAAGGTGATAAGTTGTTGACATTATGGCTTTTGTAACTAGATAAATTACAAACCAACCCACTAAAAAGCGTGAAAAAAATATTTAAAGCAAGAAATAGAACCGACTTCCATATCAAAACACTACAAAGCCAAAAATAACTTTAATTTCGGAAGGCGGTGTGCAAAAAATAGGAAAATCCAAAACCAATAACACCGACTTCCGAAATTAAAGTTATTTTTGGCTTTGTAGTGTTTTGATATGGAAGTCGGTTCTATTTTATGCAAAAAAATTTTTTTTCTTTGTCTTTTTGAAAAAGGAGAACTGGCAATGTCGGTAGAATTCACATTACGTGTGTAGAATTCATATTAGTGGGTAGAATACACAACGTTACAGAACGTTTTTCATTTTTTTCTTTAAATTACTCTCTTATTCAATGAAATTATGTTAGGAGAGTCTTTAAGTTACTATGTATTCAGAGAAAGATTATGGGCTTGAAAGTTCGAATGAAACTTCGTGGAGAGTAAACTATTATTTTCTTATTCTTGGGGGTTATTTCCACATGTATGTCATAGCTCAGAGTTGTTCTATTAAGAAAAGCTACGTATCTTCTAACTTGGCAATAGGTATAATTTTAGACTAGGTTGCTCCATCTTCTACCACATCCTTGCTTATCGTCCAGTGTTTTAGTAGTCAAACTCGACCCAAACAATAAAAACATAAAAAAATAAAGGCAGGTCCATTCGCGTAGATAAGCCCGCAACACATTTGCTGTGAAGTTCAAAAATATTGCTACACATTCTTATCTTTGCGCCACCTGCACACATAAAATGACATCACAAATTACTTCAAGATAACGTTATCGATTAAATTATTATAACAGGCGTGGTTTATTGAATGATTCGCACGTGACAATGCCATCAAAGTTAATTGATTAAGCGGTGGCTTGGAACAAGCCCTGTAAACTATCCTTAAACCATTGTATCTTCAGAAATCTAGAAACAGTATGTATCATCTATGAGCAGCGGTGACTCATTAGGTACAAGCACGACTTACGAGTCGTGGGTTCGAACCCAATCAGGCAAGATGCTTTCAGCAATTTTCATCACCACCATTGCCCTCAAAACGGCGAAGGAAAGCATCATGAGAAAACTGGCATGTCATGGGACCAAAAATACAAAGACGGGTGGACATCCACGTACCCGCACCACAGATTACTAAATCACTGGGCTCGCGTCGTGAATTACGGCCCTTTGAATAGAGACATTATTTATTTTTATACTACACCTGCTTGGAAAGTACCTTGATACTTTATCAAATTTACGGTAGAAAGTACGTCATTGCATATCGAACAAATATGCGGGGAGAAAACGCATCTGAGCGGGAGAGAAAAGTGTATGAAAATCCATTTCTTACGTGGTTTTTCTTTTTTTAATTTTGGGTAAGACTATGCGCCGGTAACCTAAATATCAAAAGCCAAAAAGTTTTTACAGTGAGTTTTTATATCCAAGTTCGCAAAATGACACTGGCCACTAGCTGTGTGTTGGATGGTGTCGGGCTGGCAGTGCGACCCTGCGGCGGCAGGATAAACAATTTGAAAAAAGAACATGTGAAAATTGCAGACGCTATTGGCGCCATTTTCAATTTGTGTGTTGTTTGAGGATTCAGTTTTCGTAGAAAGTAAAATAAAACTATCAAAATGATAAGTAGTGATAGTGATGATGAAGATTTTTTAACTCCGCCGCAGTTGAAGGAAACAGCAAAAATACTGATTGATAACCTTTTACCACAGAAATCAATTAAAAAGTATAATAAAACTTATGACGATTTTTTGCAATGGAAAAGTGAAAAAAAATGCGGCATTTTTTTCTGAAACTGTTTTGCTAGCTTATTTCAGTGAAAAAGCGCAAAAATACAAACCAAGTACGTTATGGTCTATGTACTCAATGTTGAAAAGTACTATTTATTTTCCTCGTAGGTGTAGTATAAAGCACTATGTATCACTCGAGAGAAAGTGCGATTCCCGATCTCGGGTGTTTTAAAGCCCTCGCCTACGGCTCGGGCTTCAAACGACACCCTCGACGGTAATCGGTCACTTTCTCCTCTCGGTGAACAATGTACTATTGTTTGCCTAATATTACGGATCCAATTATTAAAATAATAAGACAGATATTCATTAATACACATGTTAAATTGTGAAATCCATCATCAATTTTTTTTTCGGCGAAAAATTCTTCTAATGACTCCTCTCGCTCTCGGTAGAGCGGAAGGTAGTGTCAGACTTTTACTGAATAAAAACCCCACCCTCCATCACTGCCGTGCCAATCCAAAATACTGTAAGTCGACTTACAGTGTTTTTGCTTAAGGGCCTATACTATGACGAGGCCACCCCTGCAGAGGGCCGAAGCCTGCCGGGGTCGTGGGACTTATCCCATTACCGTGACCCCGGTACGTAAAGGGTTATTGAAGGAACACCGTGGATTTTAGTCAGTAAAAGTCTGACAGTCCTCCCACCCTGCCCGGGGTGGGAGGACTTATTACTATATATACTTAAAGCTAAAAAAAAATACTACCTCAAATGGCTCAGCATGATCCTCCGTTATGTCGAAAATACTACAGCAATCATTTTGAAATAAATATATGGTAAATTTGAGGATTAATTTTAGGTACTATGTTTGACGAAAACACGATTCCATAAAATTTTCATGATAGAAAAAAATTCCAAAGTTACCTCCAAACCGAACAATACACCGCTGGTATTCAAAAATAACTTCAAATTAGATAATGAAACTTTGCATATTAATTGAACTAACTATAAAGCAGGTCTTATGTTATTTACTTTTTTAAATTACCATTATTTTCACCGTAAAAAGAAATAAATTAAATTATCGGTGTCTTGGAGTCTTTTCCCTGCCACCGTCTCGCTTGCTGCCGTGACCGGCCGGTAGTGTGCAAGCGAGATAAAGAGTGAGAAGCGCTGAGGTAGTATAGGCCCTTAACAGCTTTATATTAGTTCATTGAAGTCTGTTTAACACCCCTGACTTATTTTTAGGATTCCGTAGCCGAATGGCAAAAAACGGAACCCTTATAGTTTCGACATGTCTGTCCGTCTGTCTGTCTGTCCGTCCGTCCGTATGTCACAGCCATTTTATTCCGAAACTATTAGGACTATACATGTAAAACTTGGTAGGTAGATGTATTCTGTGAACCGCTTTCCGAATTTAAGAGAAAATTTAAAAATATTTAAAATAAAGGGGGCTCCCCATACATGGAACTGAAACTGAAAATATTTTTTTTTTCACGAAACCTATACGTGTGTGGTATCTATAGACAGGTCTTTAAAAATGACATTATGGTTTCTAGAATGACTTTTTCATAAAGTTAATCGTTTAAAAGATATACGCTTCCAAAGTGGTAAAAAGTGTGTCCGCCCCCTCTAACTTCTATAATAACGAAGTGAAAAATCTAAAAAAACCACATGTTGTAGATCTTAATGTAAACTTTCAACCAAAATTGATAAGAACGAGATCGAGTCAGCAGTTTTTGAGATACAGTATATTTTCGAAAACCGTAAATATAACTTTGTAATTCATACAAATACTATGAAAAACAAAGTTATTTGGCGTAGTTGTAAAAATTGTAAATAAGCTGGATTTAAGAAATTTTTAAGGTTTTTGTTTTTTTTTTTCAAATAAATATATTAAGTATGTTATATTTATTATAGTTACTACGGAACCCTTCATGGGCGAGTCCGACTCGCACTTGGCCAATTTTTTTCTTCTTCTGCAAGATAAGGCAAGCTAAAAAACACTATCACTTTCAAATCAAATAAATTAAAAAACTATATCGTTAAATATCTCAAATGTGGTTTTCGAAAGTTACCGTGTTTTGGATTGGCAGGGCAGTTCAGCCCCTTACGATTTGGGGTCGCGGTATCTCGCTAGAACAGTTCCCATTTTTCCAGACATTTCTTTCTCTTTTATTTCGGAATAGGCTGACGGTTCTTAATACAGATTACTCAGTAATCTAACCAGGACGTCAGAATCAAAACTGTTACCTACGTTAGTTCGATTAATTCCTAATTAAGATTGTAACACCTTTAGATGAAATAACTTCTTACTTAGTTAACAATTTCGCAACCCCGCTCGTTTTAAATAAATAAATAAGTCCATGTTTCAAAGAAAAGATTTGATTTGATTTCCTGCAGCCATAGTTGGTAAAAAACTTTAAAGCCGAGTTCTTTTAGCAAGAGGTTTCTGAGCAATAAAATCATACTGCGGTAGGTACGTAATTAGATTGTTATCAGTGCCTGCCCACATCATTGGAGCAAATTTAATGCATAAATGCTACCTTCATCGGACTTATCGGCTATCGGAGTTGAGTCATAGTGATTTATCTCGATCGTTACTAGTTTTCTACTCTTAATTTATAGGGGAGAAGTTGAGTGTATTTAACTGGCTACCAGCACAATCATTGAATGAAGAAGAAGAATCAAAAACCATTGAATGACTTCTCCCGCTTTGGGTGGAATGGAAGGGAGTGTCAGACTTGTACTGACTAAAAACCCACCCTATTCCTTCAGCTGCCCTAGCTTTCCGGGGCCGCGGTATCTCGTTAGAACATGGGAATGTTCTAAAGACGCAACCCAGTTCAATGATACCCTGATGTTTGTCATCGGAGAATAGAAGAAGAAAACGTGTCGCGCCGACCTTAAGTAAATGGGACATGGATAAGATGATGAGTTGAGTGTATTAACTGCTTCAAGAAGTTTTTTGAAGTGAAAACTACTTTAGCGGCGTTGTGCACTTTTTTGTAATGGGTAAAAAATGTTAAACTCGCGTCAGGACACGTGACCTGATCGAAAATTCGTAAGACGGACGGAGAGTAGACAGCCGGCGCGGCGTAGGAGAGGAAGTATCCCCTCACTTTCTACGGTGCGGCGAAAATGTATGCCTGCGCAAACTTTTTAATGTAATATAAATTGTCATGTTTGTGTACGATAGCGCAATAAATAAATATTGTATTCTACCACATAAATGATAGTACTTTTATACTGATAATTAAAGCAATTCGTACAAAATTATTCCCTAATCATTCCAAAATATAAAAAAATGCACAACGTTAATATTCAAGTTTTCACTTCTGCCGGCACTCCCGGAGTGCAACCCGTTTTTTTTCGGTCTTTCTTCACAGAGTAGGCAGTTAGGAAACACTGGCTTCATCTAGCTATGCTTAAAAGGGCAGAAAAGACGTGTAAATTATTTCATTTCAAGACACCGACACAATTAATCTTTTAATATAAATTTATACTTTTCGAGGCTCGGAGTTATCTCGATTTGTTAAGATGGTCCCCATCATTAGAGCGACCTCGGCAGCGTGCTTAACCTCGAATATCAACCAGCGCGACTATTATTAGCTACGAGCTTCATCGTGACAGCGGTTTTAAAAAAGTTCGCTTAATAAACACAATAATTAATTTCGCATTAAGTATGAACAAAGATCAAGTACTACACCCGATCAATGATTGATTGAGTCTATGGTTGATTGATGAGAGAAAATGCGAACATACTTTATTTTTCTTGACTACTTTTTTCTTTTTCCACCAACCTGCAGTGTGGATTACGTTACAGCCCATTCCTTCTCATAGAGATGAAGCGTGTCCCAAGAATGGGAACGATAATGGCTGAATTATCTATTATTGTGGTCCAATGCTTTCGTTTTCTCAGGTTAATACCAAGTATTTATAAAATATCGCGGGTGTGAACCAAGGCGATATTCTAGTTATCGGTTTGTGAAGCTAAATTATTATGAACTGCAGCAATTTTTTTCATTAAGTATTATTTAATTAATAATTATTCTTTTTCAATTATGAATTCGTTAAAATATTGTTTTAAACATCTGTTCTCTTTAAATTATAATGTTCGTTGGAGCTCCTTCCGCCTGTGATACAGGATTAATCCTAGTACAGGTATTAACATTGTAATAGTTTAATTAAGTTTAATTTTGTACTTTACCTATTATGATTATTGAATAAAGATTATTTATTTATTTATTGTTTTGGATTTTGTTTTTAACAAGTGGATGTTTTAAATCAATGTCTTTAACTCAGTAGGCAACTTATTGAATATTTCTACAGCTTGATATTTGCAGCAATGCTTTACTATATATTAAATTTGGGTGCTATTAGTTTTTTAATATTTTTTTTTCGCGTGATTTCTCTAGAAAGAAGTGTTTAGTAAGGCGGATTTGTTAGTGTCAGATATATGTATTTAGATATGTTGAGTTGAGTCCATTAAAACTATTGAATACTTGTTTTAGTATAACAGCAATTGTATAACAATGGAATTACCTATTATTCTATTATTATTTTTCTTGAAACTACGGTAAGCCTAAGCGTTTGACTAAGTAAGAACCATGACTGGTTGAAATTTAGTGGAATGGAATAACTTAATCGGTTAAACCGGTATTTTAAAGTAGTGATCGAAGAGGTCAAACAATGTTTCACAGTAGCTGTAGCGAATTATACAATTTATGGCAATTGAATCATATAAAATCGCACTTATTGCGGAATGTTTATCACAATTCGTGTAAACGTGATAAATTCATGAACTTGTGATTCTGAAAAACTTTTTTGCAAAAAAATAAAACCGACTTCCATATCAAAACACTACAAAGCCAAAAATAATTTTAATTTCGGTAGTCGGTGTTATTGGTTTTGTATTTTCTTTTTTTTCACACCGCCTTCCGAAATTAAAATTATTTTTGGCTTTGTAGTGTTTTGATATGGAAGTCGGTTTTATTTTTTTGCAAAAAAGTTTTTATTTTCGCAGTTTTTAGTGGGTCAATTTGTAATGAATCTAGTTATAAAAGCCAAAATGTCAACTACAAAAACTAAAAACACGCGAACAAAAAACACAATATAGAGTAAACGAAAAGATCATCAATGTAAATATTTTTTTAGACTTTTGTTGATTTTTCAGAAACGGCTTGTTCTATATCGATAAAATTTTCATGGGACCATTTGGGAAGTATACCCTTTCCAACAAAAAAAGAATTTTTCAAATCGGTTGGCGAGCGACGGAGCTATGCCCGAACAAATATAAAAAAAAAAAAAACAAACAAACAAACATCCGAATTGAGAACCTCCTCCTTTTTTCAGAAGTCGGTTAAAAATACTTAACACCAAAGAGCAGTCGAATTAAAATCGGTTAAAAACTATATACCTTTTGATGAACAAATTCACGGATTTTCTTTCCTTAATTTTGGAGTATCTTAGCTTGTGTCATAATTATCGTGGAACCCAGATTATACGTACCTACCATATTTTGGATTTCTTTAATTAATAAAAATTTAGATAGATTTTAATAGATAGGATTTTCTAAATGGCTAGAGTTTAACCACCATCACACCTGATGGTAAGTAATGATTTAGTTGAAGATGAAGCACGCTTACCTAGAAGTAACCCACTCTTGACTTAAATACCCGCAGGTTATAGCTATCAGGAAACACGGACTTCGGCAGGGAATTCCACTCCTTAGCCGTACGCACAATGAAAGTATTCTCAAAACGTTTTGTGCGTATGGGTGGGATGTCCACCATGCATCGCCGTTCGTTCTGTAGTCCGATGATTGAACGGGTTTGATGGGATTAGATTGAGCAATTCCATCGCACACTCCCCGAAACAAGAGATAGAAGAAGAAGGAAGGTATTATAGGTACCTGGACGATATGTATGCATCCCCTCGCTCTCCAATGTAGTTCCACTTCGCGGCGTGCTTTGGTGTTGTCGTGCAACACTTTTAATGCCCGCTTCGCGCCTGTAGACTTCTCTTTGCATTCAACGACCTGAAAACAATGAAAAACCTTAATTAGAAACAAGCTTTGTTAGCGATAGATCACAAAACTTTTTTTTAAAGAGAACTAGAAATGTGAATAGAATTCACATGACTGACAATCTTGTTAAACCCTACAACTAAGCTAAATATGCTTGTGTCTGGAGTGGGTTCACGGCAGAATTGGGCAAAATTTATTCGAATGCCGACTAACGAATGAATAAATTATTTATATATTTATTCGCGAATAATAAACAATTTAATTTATTCAAAGGAAAATTATTCGAAAGGCGAATATTTTTTTTATTCGTTATTCGATTAATTAACAAAAATAAAACAAAGAATAAATAAGCAGGGGTAGCTCATCGTCCGGTAAGGACCAGGGACCGGGTCGGCGGCGTGTCGTGTTCGCGTACCGCCTCAAAGAATCGCTTGCCGGGGTTGCGGGAATATTCTAACGAGATACCGCGGCCCCGAAACTTAAAGGCAGCTAAAGAAACATGGTGGGTTTTTAGGCAGTAGAAGTCTGACACTCCCTTCCGCTCCACCCAGAGTGGAAGAAGTCATTCGATGATTTTCCCACACGTAAAAAAAGTACTGTAACACGTTTGTTATGATTTGTATTCAAGAAACATACGAAACCGATAATTTGGTATCAATTCTTTGAGTTGCTTATTATGAGCTGAAACTGTGCATAGAAACTCCATACCAGATGTTGTCTTCACTCTTCAGCCCTATTGGACAGATTAAGGTTTCCGTTACACGTTGCATACATATATATATTCTTTTTATAACTTATTAATAACAATATTTTTCTTTTTTGCCGCTACCCGTTACCTTTCATCAAATTCCAGGAATGAGGTAGATTATACTAATTGTACCAAATCGCCTTATCCCCTTTTCTTTCATATATTTGAGATCCGCAAAACAAGAGCCTCCAAATATTGGTAATGTGATATAAATAAGCTGTATAAAAGTTATTTAAAATAACGAATAAAATCACGAATAAATTATTCGCGAATAATTTTAACGCGAATAAATTTTTATTCGAATAATTATTCAGATAAAAATTTATTCGAATAATGCCCAACTCTGGTTCACGGCAATAGTGTAATGGGTGGTTTTTTTTGTTGACTTCTGTCAATGTAACTGTAACGACTGTCAAAGATGTGCAAATGACTGCCAGGACCAACGGCTTAACATGCTTTCCGAGGCGCGACGGAATTTCGATTGGTTAAAATGTTCACCCATCCACGAATCGAACTTGGCAAGTGCTGCTTAACCTCGGAGATCAACTTACACGACTGTTATTACTAGCCACGAGCTCCTTAGTCAGTCATTATAAAAATAAAATAAAAATAAAAATAAAAAATAAAAATGACTATAATAAAATTATGAGGAAAAATTGATCTAGCGTGCCTATCTCCTCATTACATCGTTACCAGCGTTGCTAGATGTACGAGAAATCTCGTACCTTTACGAGATTTAGCAGTTCCTGTACGAGAAACGAGAAAAAAAATCTCGTACACTCTTTTACGAGGTTTTAACAATGTTGTTAGTATAAACCGAAAATATTTAAAGAAAAGAATGTATATGTCCATGCCACAAACTCAACTAAGCACATCACTAGATTCATTACCTCATCACTAAATGTATCTTTAGTCGTTCCAGGGAAACCCCGCTAGATTTACGCTACACACGTACTAGTAGCAAGTACCTACAAAATTTATTACTTAAGTTAATAATTTGTTTTATTTTTGACGATTTTGGTAAAAACATTAAAAAAAATCACCTAGAGTAGTTTTTTCATTTGGCGGTCCCAAACTTGAGGAATATTCTGATGATGATAGCTGATGTTGCAAAAAAGCTACCTTGAATGGCATAACGCTGAGGTAAAGTACGAATGACTGAGCCGATGCACAAAGAGCGTCTTACACCGGACGTTGCAGACGTTGCAGACCCGGTCGATAATGGCGAAGAGGGTGTAATGATTTAATCACGTTTGCGGGTCAAACTTTGCCAATGACCAACCAAGATTTAAACAGTCACAACGATGTATAATCGCTTAAAAATCAAGTCACGCAATGGTGTGTGTGGGTTGCATCCTATCCTACTATCCTACTAATCCTACTAATATTATAAATGCGAAAGTTTGTGAGGATGGATGGATGTTTGTTACTCTTTCACGCAAAAACTACTGAACGGATCTGAATGAAATTTGGTAAGTATATAGTTGGCAGCCTGGAATAACACATAGGCTACTTTTTATCCCGAAATTCCCACGGGATCGGGATTTGCGCGGGAAAACCTTCCCACGCGTACGAAGTCGCGGGTAGAAGCTAGTCCTACTAATATTATAAATGCGAAAGTTTGTGAGGACGGATGGATGTTTGTTACTCTTTCACGCAAAAACTACTGAACGGATCTGAATGAAATTTGGTAAGTAGATAGTTGACAACCTGGAATAACATATAGGCTACTTTTTATCCCGGAATTCCCACGGGATCGGGATTTACGCGGGAAAAACCTCCCACGCGGAACGAAGTCGCAGGCAAAAGCTAGTGTTTACTAATTTATTGTAAGATAGATGGAAAACACTTTATTGTACAGCAATAATTGAATCACACGTATATAACAATATTGTAAAAAATTTGGTAGGTACTGTTGTACCATTATAACATGCAAATGTTTTTCGTCCCTAATAAATAAATGAAATAAGAGAAGAGAGGTTACGTTCATGAATGGGTCCAGGGGCGAGGGACTTGGGGAAGTCCCTCGCCCCCTATTTGATGGACCCGAGTCGCAGGCGCGCGCGGGTGTCGGCGCGCGCCTCTGAGGCGATGCACGGGGTAGTTCAACACCTCACTACCCCGTGCAGGAGGCGAGGCCGGGACAGACCCGACCAGCACTAGTGCGGGGCTGCGGAAGAATTAGGTTTCCCGCGGCCCCCCACGCACGTGTGAGGAGACACCGGGGTGGTTTTAGCCGGTAAGAATCCGGCACACCCCTCCGCCATTCCCCAGGCGGAGGTAGTCCATGAGGATTTCCCCACGTTAAAAAAAAAAAAAAAAAAAAAAAAGGTACTGCGGGGGAGCTATAAGTAGGTTAGGTATAAAAAAAACAAGGAAACGAGAATCTGAAACAGCTCCTTAAAAGAAATCCTGACATTATAAATACATGATCTCATACTCTCATTGCGTAATATGATAAATAACCGCCAACGCCAAAATATTTGGCGCGCGTATGCGCCAAACTTGACCTACATATTTACTCATTAAATTTTATTTTTACTTTCTTTTATATCTAAATATAAAATAACTAGTTGTCGCCCGTGACTATATTCGCGTTCAAAATGTTACATATTTTCCTAGGGCAAACAGTAAACTACGCGCTATCCCAGACTATAATCTAATCTAACCTCTACTTGCCAATTTCAGCGAGGTCCGTTCAGCCCTTTTAGCGTAACTGAGTAAAAATTATCTACTCAATCATCGCATGTATAATATTAGTATAGTAATTATCTATGTATGTTTGTTGCTCTTTCACGCAAAAACTACTGAACGGATCTAAATGAAATTTGGTAAGTAGATAGTTGACATCCTGGAATAACACATAGGCTACTTTTTATCCAGGAATTCTTACGCGAACGAAGTCTCGGGCAGAAGCTAGTAATTTCTAAGTGTGAAATTGGAATGCAAAAGCAAAGCCATAAAAAGACCCACATACTAAATAGGGGGGAGTGTTACAATTGTGATCAGCTGTGACAAGGACTGGGGGTGGAGTGAAATAATCGTAAAATTCCTGTAATGTAATTTAAGAATTCCATTTAGGGACCCTAAATGGAACCTCAGTTGGTTTTGGAATGAATATAATAAGATTCGTTAGAAGGCTGCCTAGATGTAGGCTGGTGACTTGGTGAGGGTCTAGGGAGCTCGCTGTCTGCCGGGGTTGGGGTAATTTTCTAACGAGATATCACGTCCCCGGAACGTAAGGGCAATTGAAGGTGAAGGAACAGGGTGGGTTTTCAGTCAGTTGAAGCCTGACACTCCCTTCCGCTGTACCCGGAGAGTGGAGTCATTAGATGATTTTCCCACCGAAAAAAAAGCTAGCTCGCCGCATACGAAAATACCAGACTGATACTGTTATGTCCAGCAATGGAACTTTTACTGATGAAATGACAATGATGATACACAGTTTTCAAATCACAATAAATTGATATTCAAGTTTTATGTTTAGAAAAAAACTTGCTGGGCCCACGACATCGTCATTTTTTCGCGTAAATATCGATCCCGAAGCCTTTATGTTGCCTTATAACATGTCTGTAGCTTCCAGTAAAAGTCCCATCCAAATCGATTTAGGTGTTCCAGAGAAAAGGCTGGATCAAATGGGACAGATAAACAGATAAAACATTGAAAAAAGTTCGAGTTTTTGTATCATATAAATAACTTTCAGCACTTGAGAAAGCGATACAGAACACTTCATTTTTATTTATATGTATGTGGAAGGTGTAGAGATTAAGTAAATTGGTACTTAAATGTTTAATTTAGATACAGTCATGAAGTTTGTTCATCCCCACTGCAGATATCAAAGACGGAAAGTACCTTCTTGTAGAAGTTTTAATGAGAGTTAGGTTATTAGTTCTCAAGTTTTCTCTCATTCAGAAGGCAGGCAATGCTATTTATATAATTAGTTATGTTTAAATTATACTATAACATACGATAACAGCTAACAAAAAGTGTTTAGCCTTTCTTCGTTAGCCTGTTATTGTGTATATGTTAGAAAGAAAACGTATTAATAGCCACAGAAAACATGCAGATAAAATTAAAGTTATCAAAATTCCCTATAATTTACGTTTTGTTGCAACTGAAACTATGTCAACAAACACTTTTTATATAAGTATATTACTGTAACGGATCACCACAGACTTGATTAAAATTGCAATGAAGAGAGCAGGAAAAAAATATATACTAATATAAAAAGCGGAAAAATTTGTTTGTTTGATTAAACGCGCAATTCTTCTCCATCAAACAGAAGCAGACTTCCTTTACAAACTTTTTGTGAATCGGTAATGGGATATCACATCATCACTTAAAAATAACACATGACACACTGTATATTTGACATCTAATCAATATATATAAAACGCTTCCGTTACTGACTGACTGACTGACAGACAACGCACTGCCGAAACTACTGGGTGCAAGAAGTTTAAATTTGGCATGTATGTTCCTTGGGGTGTGTAGGGGAGCAATAAGAAAGGACTTTTGGAATTTCCCACGGGATTGGAATTTACACGGGAAAAACCTCCGACGCGAACAAAGTTGCGGGCAACAGCTAGTGTCATATAAATTGCAAGACTTTAATATTCTTCTGAAATAATTTGCTACTTTCGAACCCTCACCGTAACCAGAAGACGATACTTCCAGCGCATTATTTGCACTGTGTCTATAGAAATTTAGGACCAAATATTTTAGTTGATATCTTTTATGTACTTACCTATAGACATATATCTTACTTCTTACTCTTACTTAATAATAATAATCTTATCTTACTAATCTTACTAATATTATAAATGTGAAAGTTTGTAAGAATGGGTGGATGTTTGTAACTCTTTCACGCAAAAACTACTGAACGGATCTGAATGAAATTTGGTAAATAGATAGTTGACATCCTGGAATAGGCTACTTCTACTTTTTATACCAAAATTCCCACGGGATCGGGATTTAAGCGAGAAAACGCGAACAAAGTCGCAGGCAGAAGCTAGTAAATAATATTGGAGTATCTGTCTGTGATTTGAAAACAACTGTGTGTTTTCTACTTTACTATTCAAACAATTCACTGAAATTTATCTATGAGAAGCAAAGTTTATTATCTCAAAAGAAAAATAAAAGTATACATTAATACATAGATGCTTAGCTTCATAATTATGTTGCAAAGTGTGATCAGAACAACGAAAGAGAGTTCGTTATTAGTTCGTAAAATAATCAGGGTGGCTATTCCATTTATCTCCGGTTGCATAATGACAATGAACAAACATGTGTCGAGCTCGAGACACGTGCCCTTTGTTCTCGTTGTAATTCACTGTGTCTGGTCTGTCCATTAATTAATTCATTAGTCTAGTCGCACGTTAATTGATAAATAACTTTGCTAAATGTTGTTAAGTCTCGCACTCAAGCGTCCATAGTTTTAGACAAGCGTTTTTTTTTTCTGTGCGAATATGTTCTTTTCGACATAGGTACGCGCTTACAAGCGCTCTAAGTTTTACACTGTGAAAAAGTGCATTGAAAACCATAAGTTCTGGCGTAAAAAACTTAGGGTAGATGTAAAACATGTATGCATATAAGTCTCCGTTAAATTGCAAATACCAGTAGAGTATAATTTATCTCGCAACATTGAAATCTATCAATAAAATATGATCCGTAGCATTCTGCTTGCAATTGAATGCATTAATTTTCGATGAATTATAATCTCTCTAAGCAAAATCGTGAAATAGCATACAACGGAATGCAACTCGCGCGCTGATTGGTTGAACGTCATTTGCTCCGTGCTGCCAACAGAACATCGTACAGCAAAACCTACCAATCAGACAGCCATTGGACAGTGGGAAATTTAACGGGTGTTCGATAGATTATAATCTATCGAATTTAAGTCCACGGGAACAAAGCCCCGCGTGACTGCTAGTGTTATAATAATATTCAACTGCATACAATTCAATGATGAGATAAAACCGACCGTAACATACGCGGAAAACACTAAGAGGAAACGGTTTAAACAATTTGTTGGTGCGTGTTGTGTTAAATTGTTCTCATAACACTTGGCTGAAGTTGCTTGCTAACCTGTAAATAAAAATAATCAGATAAGTTTTTCAAAACAAATGATGGCCGGGCCTCGTGTTTTCCAAGACACGAATCTGGTGTGTTAAGAGGAGGCTACCTAAATTGTATGTAATTTTGTATTAATATTCTGAAACAATCACGCATACAATCAAAATGGAACTTTAGTATTGATTTATTGGATCTTTTTCTTTCCATGTCTAGACCAGTTTCGTAATTGGAACATTTTCGCTCGGTTCATTTTTTAATCGAAAATCATGTCGTTTTTAAAGATTATTCAAAATTTAATCAAGATTTAATCAAGGCTTTTATGTCCAAAATTAGTATTGACAGTAAGAAAATAGTTTATTATCCAAATATAGGACATTTTTTCTCTAGATCAATTATCACTTTAGTTATAAACGAAATAAGAATTGAGACTTACGACATTTAGTTTCGAACCAGAATATGGTAAAAGAGCGCACGCGATATTCAACTTTATTACTGCTGCGTTAGCGTTTAGCACACAACGGCAGTTTCGAAACCGAACATGGTGAAAGAGCGCACGCGATATTCAACTTAATTACTGCTGTGTTAGCGTTTAGTATGCAACGGCCTAACCGGGGTGGATGGGGGCGGAGCTTGCGTGAAAATTATTTTGCACTGCCTGGTCTTAAGATGGTCACTCATCCGCAGATTCACCTTGGCAACCGTTTCCTAACCTTGTGTGTACGTAACCCCATGTAAAAGCCATAAACTGTGACTAAATACACACATCAAAAGTGTCTAGGGATCAACATATATTTTTGCAATAACTTTTCTCCTGATTGATATTAATTAAAATTTTCTTTAAGGATTCATCAGATAAAGTGTTTTCGTTTGTCACAGTAACGATAAACCAAGTCACCTTTGCATTAATAAAGAAATTTGCCATTTTCCTAATAAAGGGATTTTTGACATTTGAACCACTAACATTAAAGTTCGAAAAAAAGACTGAAATAACAGTTTTCTTTAAAATTTTATTGGGTAACTTAAACAATTAATAATCCGTGTTTCTACCGCGAACACTAACAACACAAGAACATCGGTTTGGCATACTCAAAATGAGTTCATCCAAATCACGCTGTGGAATGGCCGTCCATGTTCGTTGCAACAACAAAAAAAGGTCTTCTTGCGACTGGATACCCTCCATATTCGGCAGAGCTCTTCTCTGTAGCATATCCCATGCATGCTCAATCGGGTTCAAGTCTGGCGACTGAGCAGGCCAGAGCAGGACATTGATGTTAGCTGCGGCGAGAGTCTGTCTTACAACTCTTGCGGTGTGCGGTCGTGCATTATCATGCATTAACTGAAATAAGGGACCGATTTGCACTTGTAGAGGAACGATGACGTCAGATACAATCGTCTCAGCATAAATTTGAGCGTTGAGGTTGCCTCTGATCCAAATCAACTCAGTTCTTCCGCCGATCCAAATACCCGCCCATACCATGATGGTTCCACCACTATAAGGATGGACTTCCTGGCAGGATTTTAATCGCTGTTGGCGTCCAGGGGTTCTCCAGTGTCGTATACGTCTTGTATCCGGTCTCATACCAAAACGAGACTCATCAGAAAAGCACACGAAACGCCATTGTTCTTCTGCCCAATTTCTGTGTTCAAGAGCCCATTGATATCGAATCCTACGATTGTGCATTGCTATAGGTGGTACCCGTAGCGGTCTTCGGGAATGAAGGTTCACTTCATGCAAGCGGTTTCTGACTGTTTGGTCGCTAATTAAGTTCCCTGAAGAGTGATGAAGCCTCACGGCTAACATCATGGCGGTTATTGTTGGAGCTCTTCGAGTTAAGATTTGAACGTATCGGTCTTGTCTCCGTGTGGTGCAGCGATACCGTCCTCCATGGCGCTCAGCCACGGTACCAGTGCTTCGGTAACGTGTCCAAAGTCGACTGATAACACTCTGACTTGTATTCAGAGCTAAAGCCACAGTACGTTGCCGGGAACCAGCTTCTATCATTCCCACGGCTCTGAGCATTTCTTCCCTGCTTAAATGACGTCGCCGCTCCATAATAACGTTGGTTTTAATCAGTAGTAGGGAAACAGTAGCACTAATAATGTCTTCAATGCGTTGTATGTTTTTATAGGGAAAATATTGACAGCTGATTTTCATCTTTTACTCGAATTTGATTAACAGTTCCTGTTTCAAATTATGAAATGCACCAAAAAGGATCCATATAAATTTATAAAATCATAAATTTATTACAAAGCCACATCTCAATCTCAAGAAATCCGCATAAAAATGCTTGATCCCTAGACACTTTTGATGTGTGTACTATAAGCCCAGAGCTTTTCATATAAAACAATACTTTATGGAGTTAAAATACGGTTGTATGTTGGGTTTAACATAATTATACTCATTACTCAAGCATTATAAGCGCCAATAGCCTAATGACTAAGGTGTCGGAATTGTGATCGAGAGGTCACGGGATCGAACCCCACCCATTAAACTATTGCCGTGAACCCACTCCTTAGTTGGTGGGGTTTACAAGATTGCTATTAATGTGAATTCTACCCACATTAGGAGCTCTCCTTATAAAAAAAAAAACAAAAATTATGTATTATGTACTTAATACTCGGTTGAAAGGCGCTAAAACAAAGACAGCCTTTTAATGATTTAAAGATTTTTCTTCAGACCCATCATTTTGTTTGCCTTTGTTCAAAAAACAGGCATAAGAAAACTGTGCATAAATATAACTGGGAATTAAAGAAATAGGCGCTTTAATCAAATCACATTGACAATAATTTTACTCCCCATGTACCCACCTACAAATAACTACGCAACATCTTAATCTAAATTTAAGAATAATCCTTACCTAATCAGATAGAACAGAATACTCAATGATTACGTCTATCGCCTTTAAGATCACAGGAGTAAATACTTGGCAACACCTTGTGCGGAGAGTATTTACACAAATATTCTCACTAAACAAGCTCCGGATTGGAATTAAAGTTTAGTCATTAATACGGTTCGTATTTGATTTGTATAACGGCAATAATTATAAGTTGATGTTTATCTTCAACGAAGGTAATATCTAGTACGGATAGGATGGAACGATGAAATGCACATTGATTTGCATGGTGAGGATATATATATATTTTAAAAGAAAGCTAGTAATGTGGGTATTTATAATAAACGGTTCCCATTAAAACGTTAAAGTCAAAGCAATTTGTACTAAACTTAAAATTTGTAAGATAATAACTACTTGTTAAGTTTGTCCCACCAGTGTAATTAGGGTCATGGTAAGCCGGTGCATTCAAAAGGGGGACAGATTGGGGATAATGGACTTTTTAGGCAACGCGAAACGGATTGAGGATGCGAGCAAGGTCATAGGAAGCTGCTAGATGATAAGGTCAGGCCGTTGCGCTCTCATACCAAAAAGCCCTCGTCCGGGACGCCCTCACATTAACAAAAAAGTTATTCCGGCACGCTTAATTATTAGATGATTATGTATGACTGATATTTTATTACTACGTTAGTACAACTCTTACCTACAGTCACACATCCCTGAATTTCATTGTTTTAATTTAAGTAATAAAACAAATTAAACAAAAATGTCATAAACATTTTTGTTCGCAACATTACTTTTTGGTATTTCTTGAACACAAAATAAAAACGGGCGTGTACCGGCCGAGGGCGTGCCGGAATAACAAATTTTTCAATGTGAGGGCGTCCTGGACGAGGGCTCCGCGGAATGAAGGCGCAATGGCCTGACCCGATGAGAGCTTTGCGGCATTTGATATATCGATTTCTTCTTTTTTTTTTAAATTGATCGATTTCTTCTTTTTGACCTCCATAGCCCAGTAGCTGGGTAACACGATACCCCTTGACAAGACTGGTGTCAAAATTTCTGGCTTCTGACTACCCGTAACGACTGTTGAACATTTGCAAATGACGGCCGGGGCTAACCGGGCTCAAAGTGCTTTCTGAGGCAAGGAGATTCCGATCGAAATAGAAAAAGTAATTTAACTAATACATTTTCAAGGCTCACTTGCAAATAAACGACAGTTTTTTAAATACAAACATTCGCATTATCACGTGTCTTGTCTACCACGTCAGGCCAGCACTCCTAAGAGATGGTACGCCGATGAATCACGTTCCAAAATGCGCTTAAACGTCCACCGGCATGACATAGTTTGAATATACAGAAGGTGCGTTGGCAATCCCAGTTACCATTGAAATATCAACATTGTGACCGTTGCCAACTTTCTAGTGTAAACATTACACTTATAAAAACACACTTTAAAAAAGAAACTAACCACACGCTTATTTTAAATAACGATTAGCTAGTTCTATATTAAATTTTCGTACTAGGTTTTGCTTGCGGCTTCACTCACGTGTAAGTTCTGCATCAAGTTTTCCAGTTTCCAAAATCAATTATAGCTCAATGTTGATAACAAAAAAGTTTCATTAAAATCTGTCTTTTAAAACCGACCTTTTATTTTAAATTCTTGTTCAATTAATGTTTCTTAACCCCCCTCAATATCTTTTTTGTAAATATATTCAATGTACAAACAGTTGTATTACTATTTTATTATGTGTATTGATTTATAAGGTTGCTCTTGATCTCGATTACGCCTGATGGTAAGAGATAGATGAGGTGTACGAAGACCGACGAGAGATCCCAGAAGATTCCGTTTCACTCTAGCTTTAAAGGGTCATCTGTGGTAAGGATCACAGAAGCCGTCAGAGAGTCTCACAGCTTGGCTGTGCGTACAATACATATGTGGATGTACCCTGCAATACGTCTAGTAGACTGGTATTGAAAGGGAGATGGACGGATCAGGTCGTGGAGCTCCTACGCACATTTGAATTCAGAATCTGCTTTTCAGTTTGAAAGAAAGAATATTTAAAAAAGGTTTTTAATCATAGGAATGTACGTGCCAGCGTTTGGTTATACGGATTATTTATTTTAGAAGGAATGTAAAATAAAGTTATTCCAATATTTACAAAAACTTAGTTCTGAAGAATTATATTAGAATTACTTGTAGGTACGCACAATAGAGTAATGAAATCTTTGAATAAAACAATATATAAGACATAATTATGTAGGTACACACATTCTCGTACATAGGGTGTGTACAGAATATTATTTAATAAGTATTTTAATATTTTGTAAGAAGTCTAGTTGGGCCATTACCGTATGTCTCATTGATCCATACTATGCTCAGTTCAATCCTATCTTTATCGCATTTAAATACGTTTTCAATTCAAACACGTGTCTGTCTGGTGCAGTCACAAAATTACCTCATTTTCATCTCAGTGTGCGCACGGCCCACGGCGACGAGATGAAAATGACGTAGGACATTAACACAGTTGGTACACTCATTAACACACTAGGTCTGGATTTGACAGCTTAGCAATACGTATACACATTGTATTGAGTGTGTTGACAATCATATTTCTGTATTATGCCGCAATGTAGGAGAAACTTGTGGAGCTAAGTAGCCACAGGGACAACGCTTGACGAGTCCGTTTCGTGAATGGATGACCAACGTTTTGGGAATACTTTCATTGTGGTACGGCTAAGGAGTGAAATACCCAGCCGGAGTCTTGTTTCTTGATAGCTATAACCTGGGAATGTTTAAATCAAGAGTGAAAAGGTTACTTCTGAGTAAGCGTGCTTCATCTTCAGCCACATCATCGCCTACCATCAGGTGAGACGGTGGTCAAACGCGAGCCTATTATCAATAAAAAAAACCGAAACCATCTGGACGTTTCGAATCACTCCGGAAGAACGTCAAGTTAGTGTTCAGACAATCTAATGCCAATCTTGCCATGGGGTATTGCGTTATCTAGTTACTTGGTAATGGCAGTTACATAGACAGGTGCTTAATGTAAAATTCTGTTACCATGTTGCTAGCTGTATCTGGTTAGACTGGAATCCGTCACCAACATGGTTGGGAAATGGTTAGGCAGATGATGGCACCGCAAAGGAAATTTTGGAAGCGTCAACTAAGTATCTATCGAACGACTATGTCCATTTTACAAAAGCCCTCTAAATGGTTAGGCAGATCGGCAGATGATGGCACCGCAAAGGAAATTTTGGAAGCGTCAATTAGTATCTATCGAACGACTATGTCCATTTTACAAAAGCCCTCTAAATGGTTAGGCAGATGATGGCACCGCAAAGGAAATTTTGGAAGCGTCAATAAGTATCTATCGAACGACTATGTCCATTTTACAAAAGCCCTCTAAATGGTTAGGCAGATGATGGCACCGCAAAGGAAATTTTGGAAGCGTCAATATGTATCTATCGAACGACTATGTCCATTTTACAAAAGCCCTCTAAATGGTTAGGCAGATGGCACCGCAAAGGAAATTTTGGAAGCGTGAATAAGTATCTATCGAACGACTATGTCCATTTTACAAAAGCCCTCTAAATGGTTAGGCAGATGATGGCACCGCAAAGGAAATTTTGGAAGCGTCAATAAGTATCTATCGAACGACTATGTTCATTTTATAAAAGCCCTCTAAATGGTTAGGCAGATGATGACACCGCAAAGGAAATTTTGGAAGCGTCAATTAGTATCTATCGAACGACTATGTCCATTTTACAAAAGCCCTCTAAATGGTTAGGCAGATGATGGCACCGCAAAGGAAAGGAAATTTTGGAAGCGTCAATAAGTATTTATCGAACCACTATGTCCATTTTACAAAAGCCCTCTCCCTGTATTTTTTCCCAAGTATTATTCCTATTGTGTTTCGGAATTATAGAAATAGATACCAAGTTTCTGTCATAGAAATGACGTAACGGTTGACGATAATCGAATTATTATTAGAACGTCAAAACATGTATCCTTCACATTATAAGAATAGCGTGATAAATAAATTATTATGGTGATAGTAACTAGATAACAGTATTAGTAAATAAACAATAAATATAATATGAAGTGGTTAGGAACAATTAGTAGTGATGATCTGTTGAGTAGGTGTGAAATAAATATATACATCTCATTTATTTTTATAATTACTAGGTATTTGTATTTTAAAGGATCCTCCACACAAAAATAGCGAATGTCTACGCTTATGTGCGGAATAACTTATTTTATGTATCCTCTTTGCTTCTTTCGACAGAGGCTGGAGAAATATATAAGTACCTATATCATTGCTTGTCAGTTGTCGGATTAAAATACTATGTTAGTTTATTAAATTAAATGTAAGGATTACAAAAGACTTAAGAGGTCAGATCAATTAATACGTTTCACGCTAGACATCAAATCGCCACAGATAGGAACACATGGCCAAATACAGTTTGCGGGGTGCGGGAATGTTCTACCGAGATTTCGTGATCCGGATCACAAGGCCAACTGAAGGAAGAGGTGGGTTATTAGTCTATAAAAGTGTAACCCTTACGCTTGACTCAGAGCGAGAGGAGTCATTAGATTAGATGATTTTCCCCCGTAAAAAGATTAACGCAATTAACAATAACGATTAAATGAAGTTACACAAAAAAACAAAATCAATTGGGTCATTTAAAGTACCTTATTAATTTCAAGATTGTTCTGTCATAATCATTTAAAGTATGAAGTTGGTTCTTAGCGAAATATGGGTTTGTGATGAGATGAGACCATAACCACACATGACCAAATACACCCTACGACAAATTGAATCGTTGAGTTCTAAGAGAACAACCCTCGGCATTGAGAACAAACGATTTGGCTATTAGTGGAAAGAGACCTTCCTGTTAGGCATAGACTCGTCCTCCACATACACAAACACACAGACACTTAACCAATCACGTCTTTTCCCTATCACCCAACTATGTAGTGTCAGCGTTCAGCCAAACCAAATGCAGCTCAGTAAAAGTATTTTACAAGGAGCTATTACCACATGACCTCGACAACCCAATAACTGGATAACACTATACCCTTGGCGTACCCGTACCGATTGTGTTAAATTCGAACGCCGAGGTCAAAAGGTTTTGGTTTCCTGCGATCACGTAACAACAGAACATGACCTTGATATATTCGATCCTGATTATTAACACGATACATTTTACATGGAGTGACGGTGGGTCTATCTTTTACACCTAACTAAATGATAATGTCAATAATCGTGCTTCATCTTCAACCATATCATCGCTTAACATCAGGTGAGATGGTAGTCAAACGCAAACCTATCAAAGTATCAACAATAAATTATTACGATAATTAATAAAAAAATATTTCCTACATCTTTGTCACTAGTGAATAAATTGTAAATCCGTAATTGGCTGTAAGATTAGATATAAGTTACTATAAAACATTGTTTTAAGAGCTGTGGATTTTTTTATAAATAAATAAATAAATAATACAAAAAATATATGTATGTTTACACCCTGTAACCTACAAATTTATGGACTGTACTAAACTCGCCCGTCTACATGCCAGCCAGTTAAGTTGGAGGGGTGCGGGAGACGCGAGAGAGGGGGCTACGTCGCACTGGACTCGCCGAAAATTAGGATCGCGATCTATTTAACTCAACTTAATCAACAACTTACTACTTAACTCGCTTTTGCCGTTCAAACTACAATAACAACTTAACTCGCCGATGACGCAAGTTAACTCGCTACTGTACTTGTTGAAGTGTAAATCGGGCTTTAGGTCGATTGTGCAAGTGCGACTCCTTAAGATTTAAAAACAAAAGACATTTCAACAGTTTAATGGCTTAGGTGTCGGAATTGTGATCGAGAGGTCGCGGGTTCGAACCCCACCCATTACAGTATGGCCGTGATCCCACTCCAGATACAAGCATATTTAGCTTTAGTTGGAGAGGTAAACAAGATTGCTAGTAATGTGAATTCTACCCTCATTGATATAACAGCTCACTGCAATGATTAATGTAAGGGGGCGTCCATAAATTACGTGAGGTGTTTTTTTTTTAATTTTCTGTCCCTCCCTCCCCCCCGTGAGATGTTATGAGATTTTATTCAACCCCTTCCCCCATCCCCCAATCTCACTTGAGGTTTTTGCAAAATGTGGGTTTCTTACGTAAACGCGTCGGATTGTTATTGTAAAACAAAAAAAAAATTGCTTCATGCTTTTATTTACGACTAGTTAAGAATAGTAATCAATATTGCTGAATTAACTCATTGGTTTACGATATACGCTTTTTTTTTTTTTAACGTGGTAACATTATCAAATAAGTCCTCCCACCCCGGCCAGGGTGGGAGGGACTGTCAGACTTTTACTGACTAAAATCCACGGTGTTCCTTCAATAACCCTTTACGTACCGGGGCCACGGTAACGGGATGAGTCCCACGACCCCGGCAGGCTTCAGCCCTCTGCAGAGGGGGCCTCGTCATGTTGCTGACGCTCTTTGAGGCGCGCGTGGAACACGACGCGCCGTCGACCCGGGCATGGTCCATGGTCGGACAGCGAGTTGCCCTTTACTCGCTGTCCGCATGCCCGCGCCTACGGTGGCCGGAGATCGTCGGCCGACGTTCGACGCCGTGGGCGCTGTCCGCATGCCCGCGCCTACGGTGGCCGGAGATCGTCGGCCGACGTTCGACGCCGTGGGCGTCTACCACTGCGGCTGGGCTGGAGGGAGGACGCCATCCTCTCTTACGATATACGCTTAAGATTAAATCTTAAGCATGTACAATCTGGATTAAATGGACCAAAATAGGATATTTTTTTTTTGTTTCAATCAGAAAAAAATTGTGTGATATTTGCCGAGACCCCCCTCTCTCCAACGTAAGATTAGATGAGATTTGACTCGACCCCCTCCCCTCCTTAAACATCTCACGAAAGTTATGGACGCCCCCT
The DNA here is from genome assembly GCA_943138885.2 of Tholera decimalis. Lineage (NCBI taxonomy): Eukaryota > Metazoa > Arthropoda > Insecta > Lepidoptera > Noctuidae > Tholera > Tholera decimalis. Next base: position 12,746,751 of record OW964576.2, read on the forward strand.
AATGATACAAGAAAGAGTAGAGGACCCACGCTCTCTATCTCTAAGAAGTGCTAGTCCGTAATAAAAAAAGTTAATAATTACACCTTTTGACAAGCCTGATCTGACAAGTTAGAAATGATGTAAAAATGACAGCCAGGACTAAGTTGCTGAACGTACCTACTTGTGTTTGGATATTCAACGAAAGTTATGAAATAATGATGTTTATTTTACAAATAGGTTATAAATAACACTTTCACACGTCTTTTTTTTCTTAAATGTAAACTAGATGAGGCCAGTGTTTCCTAACTGACTACTCTGAGAAGAAACACTGAAACATACTCAGAGGTCAACATCTCTTTTAAAGTTTGTTAAGTTGCTTGGAACATTGACCCGTGTGCCTATAATTATGGAGTCACGAGCTCTTCAAAGTCTTTATACAATGATAATTCATTTCGCAAGAGATAAAACCCAGACGTGCAGTCAAAGAGCTGCATGTGAAGTATCATTCAAGATATGTGTATCGAGTGCATGCTTTCATCATATTTAGAGGCAGACGTAACATATAACGAGTATCATTGCATGTATTGCTGTATGAAAGCTAATAATTATTATTTGTTTCATTGCATCGTTTTCATGCTTGACATAATGTGGAAGTTATATTCAATTATATAAGAACGGCACGTTTTTTTTGAGACCACAAATTGGCATGTCGTTGGCTCACTAGACCAAAGCCAATTCACGACGTGCTCGGTCGTTGATACAGATAGTTTTTTGATGACTATATTTTTTAACTGATGTTAAGCGATGATGTGGTTGAAGATTTAGGACGCTTACCTAGAAGTTACTTTTCTCTATTGACTTAAAGACCCGTAGGTAGCTTTCAGGAGATACGTATTACGACAATAAGTATGCGCGAGTTTTTCGAAATTTCTAGTTACTGGTGGTTTTTGAAGAATGCGTAGTTGATGGTAATATGAGTAGTTCTAGTACTTCTATTTTCCATTAAAATCGGTTTAGTAGATCCAGAAATACTTTGGACAAATCTTAAGGCGGGGTAACGCCGCCATAGAGCGGCGCAGACGCCTCTACGTGACTACGACCGCTCTGCCAAGAGCGAAGCGACAAAGAAGAGAACTCACTAACTATACTTCTTTTTAACACGCTTTTATTTAGTGTAAAACAGGGTACGAACTAACTATGTAAGAATCAGAATTACACGCACTTCTTATTGTTGTATCATCATGAAACTTGGCAATTACACATATATAGGTATAGGTAGATTAGATGACAATACAATATTATGGTACCATCGAGCTGGTCTGATGATGGAATCGGAAGGTTACTGATGGAATCTTGGACTGCCTACTAGTACAATGGAGTTTGGGCTCTTTTGTTTTTTTTTTTGCCATTTGTGTTGTTTGGCATTTTAGTGCAGCAAATAAAAGCGTGTTTTTAGTTTTTCAAACTATAAATTTATTATTATTAGTATATATTATAACGTGCGCAGTATCATAACCAACGTGTTACGCTAATATGTACTTTAAAGATAAGCGTAGTCACAGTATAGATACGGACAGTTGTAACGAATATGCATAGGTGTAGCTTTTGTGGCACGCACAAGAGGAGCCGGAGGAGGAGGTACAAGAGAGGCTTCCTCAGCAGCCGTTAACAAAGGTCTTCCTGGAGACACACCACGAGGGCCCACGCCGCCAATTCCACCAACGCCGCCAAAGCCATTAACTTTTGCGGGACGGCTTGGCAGACCACTCCAGGATCGCCTTCTACTCCACGATGTCTTCGTCGTACAGCAGCTCGAGCAAGGCGGTCTGGCAGTAGGCTCCCAACAAGGCGTCTAGGGCAGCAGGCTCTCAGCAAGGCGTCAAGGGCAGCAGGCTCCCAGCAAGGCGTCAGGGCAGTAGGCTCTCAGCAAGGCGTCAGGGCAGCAGGCTCCCAGCAAGGCGTCAGGGCAGCAGGCTCCCAACAAGGCGTCAAGGCAGCAGGCTCCCAACAAGGAGTCAGGGCAGCGGGTACTGCACTTCCTCTTCCATCACTCTTCGTCAAAACTCGTCGAGAACTAAACTCTTCAAAAACTGGTCAAAGACTGAACTCCCCGGAGATGGCCCCCAGCGCCTTTTATACCCAGCTCAGCGTTCAAAGTCCATTCCATTCTCATTCTGTACCAGAATTCAAATTGTAGAGTCCAAAATAGTCCATCTTGCCAGTTATTTGATCAGCCAGTTATATTCGAGCATAATTTATTAAACCTCTTCGATAAAATCTGAGAGTGTGTTTTAGAAATTTATAATTATAATTTAAAATGCCGTTAATCAGTAGACAACCACAATATAGTATACAATATTAAGCTAGTCCTATCGATAAAAGTGAATAACAATTATATAATAAAAGTATGAACAACCTTTTTAGTCTATTAGCCATTAAGTGACTACAAGAAGGAAAAATTACAGTTTGTCAGCCTTGACGTAAAAAATGTCATGACAAGAAAATATTTGTTTTGATGGATGAATTATGGATTATGATTACAAAGAAAACGTAAGTTATTTGGTATTTGTAATAACAAATACTATATTTCCCCATCGACCCCGAGAAAATTTTTGGTCTAGAACAAAAATTTTGTAAGGTTAAAGTTTATCCACATTCATATAACTTACATGCCTCATTCAATCACACCAACATCTCACGAAGTTAGGTCAGGTAGGATTCACATTCAATGATCACTACTCGACCTGATTAGTACATGACAGTAGGCTTGTTTTCGGAGTCTGTCAGTCCGCTCGCGTCGAAAACCCATCAATAAAAAAACAAGATTTAGCAAAGGCTTATTTTTACGAAGTTGCTAGCCGCTTCGATCAACTTTAGAGTCGATAACATAAAAAACAAGGTTTAGCAAAGGCTTATTTTTACGAAGTTGCTAGCCGCTTCGATCAACTTTAGAGTCGATAACATAAAAAACAAGGTTTAGCAAAGGCTTATTTTTACGAAGTTGCTAGCCGCTTCGATCAACTTTAGAGTCGATAACATAAAAAACAAGGTTTAGCAAAGGCTTATTTTTACGAAGTTGCTAGCCGCTTCGATCAACTTTAGAGTCTATAAATAGTAATAAACTAACTTGGAGAGTTAGAAAGGGAGAAGGTTTGGTAATATGTACCTAAACGCACTTCTAAGTGATATCTGATTAGTTCAGATAGAAGAGAAAAAATAAAAATTAAGAGAAGCCTCTTAAAGTTTAAGAACAAAGTTAAAGAAAGAAATAAAATAAACTATTGAGTTTCAATAAGCCGAAAAGAACTCGATAGTTAAAAGAAGAGAAGAAGATAGAGATGAGTCATGAATATAGTACGAAAGATGAATATATTTACATAATTATATACTTAAATCGTTGTTTAGTTTTTGACGATGAGTGGAGTATAATTCTATCCATGACTGAAAATTAATATTATAGATAGCAAACGAAGGTAAAGAGGGAGAGGGCAGGTAAATGAGAGGGTTAAAGAGTGCTAAAAAAAACTCAAGAGGATAAATTAAATATAAGAAAGAGGTTGAGTAAGAGTAAGATCACAAAAAAATAAAAAAAAGTGTTATAAGAGGTTAAAGAGGGAATAAACTAGTGGTAAAAGAGGTGATAAACTAGTGTTCGTGTGAAGAGGAAGTCTAGTATAGTGTTAGTGTAAAGAGTGAGTCTCCTATCCTAGAACTTAATATTAAAAAAGAGTCTAAGCCAAAAAGTGAGTCCAAAGAAAAAAAGTTACTAGTAATAGTTTTTTTTGGAATTTTGAAAAAAAAAATTAAACCGACTAGCTATGATTTTACGTTGGGCGCCAAACTGTAACGAATATGCATAGGTGTAGCTTTTGTGGCACGCACAAGAGGAGCCGGAGGAGGAGGTACAAGAGAGGCTTCCTCAGCAGCCGTTAACAAAGGTCTTCCTGGAGACACACCACGAGGGCCCACGCCGCCAATTCCACCAACGCCGCCAAAGCCATTAACTTTTGCGGGACGGCTTGGCAGACCACTCCAGGATCGCCTTCTACTCCACGATGTCTTCGTCGTACAGCAGCTCGAGCAAGGCGGTCTGGCAGTAGGCTCCCAACAAGGCGTCTAGGGCAGCAGGCTCTCAGCAAGGCGTCAAGGGCAGCAGGCTCCCAGCAAGGCGTCAGGGCAGTAGGCTCTCAGCAAGGCGTCAGGGCAGCAGGCTCCCAGCAAGGCGTCAGGGCAGCAGGCTCCCAACAAGGCGTCAAGGCAGCAGGCTCCCAACAAGGAGTCAGGGCAGCGGGTACTGCACTTCCTCTTCCATCACTCTTCGTCAAAACTCGTCGAGAACTAAACTCTTCAAAAACTGGTCAAAGACTGAACTCCCCGGAGATGGCCCCCAGCGCCTTTTATACCCAGCTCAGCGTTCAAAGTCCATTCCATTCTCATTCTGTACCAGAATTCAAATTGTAGAGTCCAAAATAGTCCATCTTGCCAGTTATTTGATCAGCCAGTTATATTCGAGCATAATTTATTAAACCTCTTCGATAAAATCTGAGAGTGTGTTTTAGAAATTTATAATTATAATTTAAAATGCCGTTAATCAGTAGACAACCACAATATAGTATACAATATTAAGCTAGTCCTATCGATAAAAGTGAATAACAATTATATAATAAAAGTATGAACAACCTTTTTAGTCTATTAGCCATTAAGTGACTACAAGAAGGAAAAATTACAGTTTGTCAGCCTTGACGTAAAAAATGTCATGACAAGAAAATATTTGTTTTGATGGATGAATTATGGATTATGATTACAAAGAAAACGTAAGTTATTTGGTATTTGTAATAACAAATACTATACAGTACAGAAACTAAACTTACTTGACGACATAATTACCTACGCTCCATTGAAGCAATAGGGTTGAACTTTTAATGATTTTGGTATTGGTTTTTTTTTCACAGTTTTGTTCTGTAGTGATCAATTCATCGAATTTAAAAAACTTTTTACCAAAAAATTAAACCGACTCCCAAAAACACTGCAAAGTGAAAAATAACTTTAATTTCGGTAGTCGGTGTCTTTAGTTTTGTTTTTTTCGTTTTTGGCACCGACTTCCGAAATTAAAGTTATTTTTCACTTTGCAGTGTTTTTGGGAGTCGGTTTAATTTTTTGGTAAAAAGTTTTTATTTCACTCTTTTTAGTTGGATGATTTTTAATTTACCTAGTTACAAGAGCCTAAATGTCAACTACTTATAACCTTTTACAAAATATTGCTTTTCCCAATGCTGGGCCGTTAATTGTTGAGGAGTTTTCCTGGTACTTCACCATCAGCTCTACATCACCATATGCATTGTGACGAGCATAAAGTGCTTAACATCCATATTCAAGTAATCGAATCGCAATCCACTCAATACTTATTATTGAGTAGTTTCGGCGGCCATCTGTGGTCTTCATCATCAGTTCCACTTCCCCAAATGGTACTTTTTGAGAGCATCTGCACAAGTTACTATAAGAAATACCCAAAACGCCATAGGTGTGCCTATAATATTTGAAGAGTTCCCTCGATTTCCCCAGGATCCCATCATCAGATCCTGACATTGGTGATAATGGTACCAATTTCGAAGTATACCCATTCGAACAAAAAAAGAATTTTCCAAATCGGTTCAGCCGTCTTCGAGTACTCGATGATCATACATAAAAAAAAAAAAAAAAAAAAAAAAATATACGCGTCGAATTGATAACCTCCTCTTTTTGTCGTCGGTTGAAAATACAATTTAAATAGGTGATCTCATACCGACGGTTAATCTCAGCAAAAGACGATAGCTTAAACACGAAAAACAATTTAATATTAACACACAACACCTTGTAGAACTGTAGATCTGTAATTTTGTCATTACCTACGGCAGCGTAACCTTGATTTACATTTTGTTACAACTATTGTACTATCGGCTTTAAATATCCTCATAACCGCCGCATTCTGCATTTATCTATACTTATAATAAATCTGTAGAGAGGTCAATTCTGTACATGAAATATATTTACAAAATAACTATCAGGAGGTGATTAGGGATCGATACTGATGCCAAAAATGCAATCAGTAAAATTTTTGTCTGTCTGTCTGTCTGTCTGTCTGTATAACCGTTATAGAAACAAAAACTACTCGACGGCTTTTAACGAAACTTGGTACAATTATTGTTCATACTCCTGAGCTGGTTATAGTATACTTTTCATCACGCTACAATCAATAGGAGCAGAGCAGTGAAGGGAAATGTTGGGAAAACGGGAGAAGTTACTCCAATTTTTAAGCTTCCGTCGCGTGTGCAACCTTAATGGTTAAAGCTACACAGAAATCATTTATTACCGAAATGTTTTCCTTAAAATTATATAAAAAATATCCCTCAACAGCATATATCTATCTTTTATGGTTGACTCACAATAACACGTGTAACTCCCGATAGCTTAGCAGTTCGAAGCTTTCTGATTATTATTTTGCTCCGAAATTTAAAACCACCACAACTTTGCAATGGAACTCGGCTAAAAGTAACCCAGTTGCAACAAAATATAAATGAGGCTGAAATTTTAACAGGTTGCGGTGCAGGAGAAACCGTTTTTATTCCCAGAATTCCCATAATACCAAATAATTTTCCATTCCAATTTAAAAGAACGCGATTTCCAGTATCGGTGTGTTATGCAATGACAATTAATAAGCCTCAAGGGCAGACTCTTCGTGTTGCTGGAGTAGATCTCGGTGTCAGTTGTTTCTCGCATGGTCAGTTGTACGTCGCTTTTTCCCGGGTTAGCAGTTCTAGAAATCTTTATGTTCACGTGCCGGACGGGTCAATTTTCAACATAGTTTACCCGGAAGCTTTGCGCTGAAATATTGTCGTTCTATAGGTACTTAAGCCTCATGTGAACGTGATCTAAACAATATTACCAATACATTAACTTAATAACACACACGGAGTTACACGCTGACGGAGTCGCGGGCACAGCTATTAACAATAATATTGTGCGGTTCGGTATTGCGATATTTTTCAACAGTATTATAGATTGACACATTATATTTCCCTACTAAATTACGAAAGTTAATCTGTGTGTTACATCAAAATCACTGAACTGTGAGGAAGGACATAGGCTACTTTTTTTTTACGAAAAACGACGGAAACGTGGACGAAGTCGCGGGCAACAGCTATGCTAATATATAAGGCTGAAGAGTTTGTTTGTTTGTTTGAACGCGATAATCTCAGGAACTACTGGTTGGAATTGAAAAAATATTTTTAATTAAATAGTCAATTTATAGAGAAAAGCTATAGGCTATATATCATTACGCTAAGGCCAATAGGAGCGGAGCACCAATGAAGAATGCTTCAAAATCGGGGTTAAATTTAACGTTAGCACAAAGTAACTATTCCACGCGGACGAAGTCGCGGGCAAAAGCTAGTAAGTAATAAGATTACGAATTCATTATGATCGCGGACTTATAATTCGATAACGATTATAAGTATAACAATAACTAAATCATTCTTACTTTTCAAAATCAGCAGGAAATTTGAAATACGATAGCTCCGGTTTTGTTGAACCCGAGTTTAAACAGCCGTACACAACGCAATAGACTCGTGGCATTTTCGGAGATAAATAAAATTTAAACGTGACCACTCGTCTTGACGCGGCACGCACTACTGAGAGCACCGCGGCCCGCGTTTAGGAGTCTCGTCGGTGCGCATGTTTGTGTGAGTATGCCGTTTCGAGCGTTTGTAGGTAGTTTCCATACTGTCTGTCCATATTTTTATACTGTGGCTTAGTTAACAGTCATCTGATGTTTATGCCATACACTATCACTGTACAAACAAAAGGTTCCCGTCACATGATAAGCTCACAATGTGATGGGGCTTAACTTGGGTTTAACTACATTAATATGGTGTAAATCATTTTTACTGGCTTTTAGGCGGTTTGCTCTTTAAAGTTAGATTTATGATTTTGTGATGGATTAACAGTATCCTTGAAATAGGGCAATGGTATTTGATAGTTCATTTTACCATCTTGAAGTGAAAATAGACAGTTAAAACCACTACCGCGTGGCTTGAAGAGCCCTGAAAGAATGATTCTACAGTCTGTGATCTTTCTTCGAAAATCACATTCACATTGTATTCTGATAACAGATGTCACAGTCTAAACTCGTATAGTTCTAGGTTGAGACATTACAAAATGACATCATTAAGCACGCGTCGGAAATCTTTAGATTTCATGTTCTTATTCAAAGTCATAAATGGTCAAATAGATTCTCCTGAACTTTTAGAAAAGGTAAACATCAGTATCCCTCGCGTAGTAGTCGTTTAATTAATCGAAGAACTTTCGTCCACCCTCGTACTCGAACCAATTTAGGATTTTTTTCTCGCATAAACCGCATACTTTCTGTAGCTAACGCGGTTCGAGGCGAAATAGATATAATTGCTGGCTCTGTAACCACAATGAAAGCCAAATTACGGGATATAATGTAGAATAATATTTCTTATGCATTATTTTTCTATATAATATACCATATTTATATTTATTATGTTATGTTTTGTTCGAAATTGTTTATTGTTTCGTAACCGTTGGACATTTAAGTTTCGGCAATTTGTACATTGTCTTACATTGTAAGTGACTTATTACTGTGCATGTTGGATTCACATCTAGTAGGTGTTGATCTGGCGTATTATATTGTGTCTTATGTTTGAATGTGTGATTGTACACCAGTTTTGTGAATTACAATAAGTAATAATAAAAAAAAAAACAGATATTAACAGTGACCAAGGCAACGCTAGGAAGAATTTCTGGAGTAGTAATAATAAAGGAATCATTAGCAGCTTTTCTTTTTTCTTTTTTTTATAGTTATTTAAAATAGGTTCGCGTTTGACCACCATCTCACCTGATGGTAAGTGATGATGTGGTCGAAGATGGAGCACGCTTACCTAAAAGTAACCTATTCACTCTTGACTTAAAGACTCCTAGGTTATAGCTATCGGGAAACACAGACTCTGGCAGGGAATTCCACTCCTTAGCCGTACGCATAATGAAGGTATTCCCAAAACGTTTTGTGCGTATGGGTGGGATGTCCACCATGTAACGATGGCGCTTCGCCGTTTGTCTCGTAGTCCGATGATGGAACGGGCTTGGTGGAATTAGATTGTGTAATTCCATCGCACACTCCCCGAAATGTAACCGATAGAAAACCGATAGACTTGCAACTCGTCGTCGATGTTCAAGTCTCTGGAGCTTTGACTCGACCAGTGCATCGTTGCCAATGAGTCTCGTGGCCCGCTTCTCGATTGACTCAAGCGCGTCCAGTTGGTATTTAGCAGCTACAATAGGAATGATTGAAACACTTACTGAACCAAAAAAAGAAATTAGAGGACAACGTTAAAATGGTGAAGGAGCATTTCCCCTATAATTTTTCCTCCTTGTCTCCTAAAGCTATCTACTTTAATTATGTCTATCCAATCTGTTGTCCCAAGAGATTGTTTTGTCGCTTAAGCCCGCCAATATTATGAAAGTTTTGTTTTGATCTAAGCATATTGCTGAACAATAAATTAACAAAATGCTTAGCACGATCTTTGGAGTATAAAACAAGTTTACAGGAAAACTACACAAAAAGTGCTGAGAAACTAATATGAGTATACCTCGCGGACGCTCTAAACCTAACACAGTTCTGCTCATGAATGACCATTGTTATAATCGCAAAAACGTCCTAACTGACTAATAATAGACAATGAATAGAGTTGTTTATGCTATGAGTACTACAGGCCATACTATACTACGGTCAGTTGAGTTGAGTTAGATCAATTTTATAAATAAACCTCAATGGACTGATTGATCGACAAATTGTGTTGTTTATTTATTTCTGGCTCGCGATTGCGTAGGTTTGCGTTTAATTGGTTTGACGTAGTTAGTGGTATGATGGCCTTCGCTCATACGCGTTCTTTGATAGAGTTTGAGTAAAGCAAACTGTATTATTTCCGCGATGTGGAAATTCTCACGGATATCCACCGCACTGACGCGGGCGAAGGGATCTATTGAGCTCCACTGTATAAAACCATCCCGTGTCCGCTCGCACACTTGCACCGGGGGTTGCGGGAGCACTTAAATAATCTTTAACGAGGTCCCGGACTGGTGGCGTCTGGTCAAGCGAGGGGAGTGAGGTGTTTGATTCCCCCGCGACATCTAAAATGGAAATACGCGTTTCAACCTATGTTGGTGTACCGTAACCAAAGGACCTGTCGTACAGCTAAGGAGTGGAATTCCCTGCAAGGATTTGGGCTTCCTGATAGCTATAACCTGGGAGTATTTAAGTCAAGAGTGAATAGGTTCATTCTAGGCAAGCGTGCTTCATCTTCGACCACATCATCGCTTAGCATCAGGTGAGATGGAGGTAAGACGCGAGCTTATCAAAAATAAAAAAGCACATTAGACGGTCAAACTATAATTATTCTTTTGGCGAATTACTAATACGTCGCAGTATCAATCCCCGGGTACTTAAAATGAACTTATAACTGCGAGGGATCTACTGGAATGAAGTCACAGGAAAGAGCTTGCATGCAATGCTAAACAATTAAGCTACTACATTTATATTATAGGTATTTCCGGGTATTATCGAGAGAACCGAGAGATTTCTGCATATACATATACCGCCGTCAGTTTCAAGAAAACAGCGATAGAAATACCATTTGAGATTTAAATCTTGGAAACGGTATTAAACATCGATAAACAAACATGCAGGAAGCCAGCTGATTTTATGCCCACACTAACTGATTTATTAGTAGTTATGATTCATGCAAGTTTTCTCAGAACAAGTTTGTTAAACACTCCATACATAGCAATGGTGATAATTTATGCTTCTTTGAAGTGAGTGCCGTATGATTGTTTTTTTTTCCGTGAACAGAAGACATACCAAAACGTTTATAGATAGATATAATCTTTATTTTACACCTTGATATGGTTGAGGTTTATGGTGTTACAATGGGTGGATTACCGCTAAAAGCAATGTTTTACAGACAACTTTTTGATGGATATTATGAGAGAGTACCTACTTACTTACAGGTACTCAATATCTACGTATCAAATAAAATAAAAAATTAATACGTAGTTATAAATGCCTAATTAGGAACCACAATACAGAGCAGTGGCAGTGGTTAAGAGACAGAATTGCGATACTAGATAATTCAGCCCTGCCGGGGTTACGCGAATGTTCTAACAAGATACCTACGCCCCAGAATCGAAGGGCAGCTGAAGGAACAGGGTGGGTTTTATATCTCGTAAGACTGATATGTTACTATTTCTCATACTAAAACATTGCTATGCAGAAACAAACAGCTTTACTGACTATCGTCAGTGCAAAAAAGTTGAAGGATTCGTAATACGGGATGGACTGACGACGTTTGTAATAGTTAAGAGCAATATCTCGACAAAAACCAGAAAAAATTTAACTTGAAATAGCAGAGTAGAAGTTCTGATTTCTATGTTAAGAAATTATGTAACTATTTCTTTGGTAACGGTATTTATTGTAAGTCAACGTGCCTCAGTGTATTGTGTTTGTAACGTTTGAACGTTAAAATTCTTTGAACGAATTCTGTCGTGATGCAATTTAAATACAATTTCAAAATCTTGCACGAACGGATTCTTTTTTGGTAAAATGTAAAAAAGAATGTTGAACCTTACCAAGTATAGAAGTATCACGATGTATGGTGTCATATATGACGTCAAGCAGCTACGTAATTCCGTTACATTGAACGTAGAGAAATCATGTTTATTGATTACGCGTAGTAAAGCGAACCAATTTGTGCGGAGCTCGTGGCTAATAAGAACAGCCACGGGTAGTAATTCAAGGTTAAGCAACGCTTGCCGAGGTCGGTCCGGAGGTGACCATCTTAACTTATCGAGTGCCTCGAAAAGCACATTGGCTGCGTTTCCACCAGAGATGTGCGAGGATGCGTAGCGAGGGATGTGTTTGTAAAGAACCAATAGAATCGCTTCATTTACCTCGCCTCGGTCAGCACAGCTCTGGTGGAAACGGCTCAGCGGAGCTAGATTTTTGCGCATACAAAACAAGCGAGGGATGTGTGCGAGGGATGTGTGTGAGAGATGTGTTGCGAGGAATGTGTGTTGAGAAGGATGTGTTGCGAGGTTTGCGCATCCTCGCACCACACATCAATGCGCATTTTCACAGCTCCGCTACACATCCTCGTAGGCACATTTTCATCGCACAGCTTTGGTGGAAACGCTCACACATTTTCACAACACAGCTAGACATCCTCGCACGACACATTTCCATCGCACATCTCTGGTGGAAACGCACCCTAAGCCGTTGGTCCCAGCTGTCATTTGTACGCCGCCATTCATAAATAAATTGCGACGTTGCCGTCCTTCAAGTACGCGTATACAGAGTGTTTCTTTTACGTATCAATTTAACATTTTTAGTGAATATTTTAATATTAAAAAAAATAAAAACATTTTGTTTTCGAATGGTAATATCTTTTTTAGTATGTATGGATGCTATACTATGCGGGTTAACGGGAACGCCCTCTGTTAGTTAACATACTGTATTTAGCGGTTTTTACGGTCACAACCTAGAAAATCTAACACTAATCAAGGCGTATCCTGTTACCCAGCTACTGGGTTGTGGAGGCCAAATTGGTAGTCGCTCCATGTAAAAAAAAAAATGAACCCAGCTGCATTCTGTTACACTGAAAGTGTGTGTGATGAGTTAAACGAACCAATTTAGCTTGACCGTTGACGATATGAGATATCAAATAAAAAAATACATTTTCGTGTATCTGAATATTATGGTCAAAACTTCAGCTGAAATAGTAATAGCTTAAATACTACAGTTCTATATCTATCCTTTTTAGGGTTCCGTAGCCGAATGGCAAAAAACGGAACCCTTATAGTTTCGACATGTCTGTCCGTCTGTCTGTCTGTCCGTCCGTCCGTATGTCACAGCCATTTTATTCTGAAACTATTAGGACTATACATGTAAAACTTGGTAGGTAGATGTATTCTGTAAACCGCTTTCCGATTTTAAGAGAAAATTTAATAAATATTTAAAATAAAGGGGGCTCCATACATGGAACTGAAACTGAAAATATTTTCTTTCATGAAACCTATACGTGTGTGGTATCTATAGACAGGTCTTTAAAAATGACATTAAGGTTTCTAAAATGACTTTTACATGAAGTTAATCGTTTAAAAGATATACGATTCCAAAGTGGTAAAATGTGTGTCCCCCCCTCTAACTTCTACAATAATGAAGTGAAAAATCTAAAAAAAACCATATGTTGTAGATCTTAATGTAAACTTTCAACCAAAATTGGTTTGAACGAGATCGAGTCAGCAGTTTTTGAGATACAGTATATTTTCTAAAACCGCAAATATAACTTTGTAATTCATACAAATAATATGAAAAACAAAGTTATTTTGGCGTAGTTGTAAAAATTGTAAATAAGCTAGTTTTAAGAAATTTGTAAGGTTTTTTGTTTTTTTTTTTTCAAATAAATATATTCAGTATATTATATTTATTATAGTTACTACGGAACCCTTCATGGGCGAGTCCGACTCGCACTTGGCCAATTTTTTAAATCTAGTGAAATAATTAACTATCTCCCTCTGAAACTTTTTTATGAATGGGGTGGGTGGAATTCAAGGACTTAACTAGAATAGATTGTGCAGACGTGACACACTTTCATGCTAGAAATACTTGTATCTAGGTAGTTAAATTAAATATGAATTAATAGAACATTTTGTTAGTTGATACTCAGAGGTGGTCATGTTTTACCCCTTTATTAAGGATGGGAAATTATCCTATGACTGTCGAGCGAAGCGCGAAGCTGCGAAGCGGGAGGGTGTGTCAGACTTTTACTGATTAAATCTGCTAAAACCCATCCGTGTTCCGAGGCCGCGGTAACTCTTTCGAACAATTCCGCAACATGTTTTACCCCTGCCTATACCAACTGTTATTTTTGGGTATTTACAATCATGCTTTTTTATTACTTATAAAAGGAGCTTTCGATAATTACTTAGATAAAATGTATTTTTGATTTCTGTGGATAATTATGTCATTATCAGCTGAATGGGAACGAATACAGCTATAGATCTAGCGACATGCATTTGCAACACAGTAAAACGTCTCTGCGCATCACAATCTAGGTCATGGGCTCACGGATTTCCCCATTGACAACGAAAGAAATGTACAAATACTTAGAAAGAATTCAGTCATAGCTATTGCAATAGCTATTCCCACTCTTCTTGATTTTCAAGATTTCTTTTATAGTGTTGCATTTTATTATATTACTTAGCGGATTAATTTTGTTATAAGGTACGATGGGGTTGACATATCCTTATTGGACAAAAACCCTAAATTAAAAAATATAAAGATATAAAAGAAAAGATTTCTTTTATGTATCCAGCGTATCTACATATGTCTTCTACTTAGCTTCTGTCCGCGACTTCGTCCGCGTGGGTGAGTTTTCTGAGGATCTCGTGGGAATTCTGGGATAAAAAGTAGGCTATGTGTCATTCCAGGATGTCAACTATCTACTTACCAAATTTCATTCAGATCCGTTCAGTAGTTTTTGCGTGAAAGAGTAACAAACATCAATAGAACTATACATCCATACTCACAAACTTTAGCATTTATAATATTAAGTAAGATAGCATACATAAAAATAAAAATGTCTATCTGTGATTTTACAATAACTGTGTTTTCTCAAGTGCTTTAAAGTTATTAATGGTACTAAAACACAGACTTAAAAAAAAATATCTGTCTATGTCTCGGTTTGTCCGGGCTTATCTCTGAACAACTGAGCCGATTTTGTGAAAGCCATTAGCTTTCACTGGAATATAAAGGAGTTATTAGGGCAACATATAGGCTAAATCCCAGACTTCCCACGATAGAAATCGCGTAGCGTAGGTTATATTGGCTCCCACGCGAATGACGTAAAGTCGCAAACACAGCTAGAGTATAAATTTAAAAATAAAGAAAAAGAATCCAGGTGTCAATAATATCACTTTGTTATCATATAAGCCTTCATTTAGGTTAATTAACGTTTAATAAAGTCAAAGATCTACAAATGAAACCAGAGGCTTAGTAGAAATCTAAGCACAAATTGAAGGGTCAATAGCCTAATAGCTAAGATTTCGGACATGTGCTTGAGAGCCCGTGGGTTCGAACCCCACCCATTGCACTATTGTCGTGAACCCACTCCAGATACAAGCATATTTAGCTTAGTTAGAGGGGTTAACAAGATTGCTAGTAACGTGAATTCAACCTACAGTGCTAGTTATCTTTAAAGAAAACAAGAAATCGATATACCAAATGCCGCATAGCTGTCCCCTTTCCCAACTAGCAGCTTCTTATGACATTGCCCGCATCCTCAATCCGTCTCGCGTTGCCAAAAATATCCATTACCCCCACAACTGTCCCCCTTTTGAATGCACCGGCTTCCCATGACCCTAATTACACGGGCGGGAGACATTAATCTTAATAGGTGCTTATTACCTTTCATACAAATTTTAAGTTCAGTACAAATTGCTTTGACTTTGAAGTCTTGATGGGAACCGCTTGTTATAAATAATGACCCCATAACACGAACAGTTTCAATGACTGAAAACATCGATGACGTCTTTAAGCGGGAGATGATTGAGTTTGGAGGTGTCGTAACAAAGATAAAAAGTGTGTAGTGTATACTATAGGTACTAATATTATTAATGCGAAAGTTTAAATGTATAGATAGATCGATGTTAATTAGTCAATTAAGCCAAAACGGCTGTATTGATTTGTATAAAATTTGGCTCAGCTATTCGTATACAACTTATCCGACGTTCAAAGTAATAAGTACATATGTAAGGGATAAGTTGCGATTCGACCAAAATTTCTTCACGACCGAAGTCGCGGGCAAAAGTTAGTATAGCATATTGTCGTGCAAAGGCATATTATTTCATCCTAATTGGGTACTCTAGGCGATTGTTCAACGTTTGTAGTTCCGTTTATTAAATCAGCAGAATTTTAACGAAGAGGAAAGAATGTGTTCAGTTATTAACGCACCGATCAAAGAAAAATCTTTTTTGAAGGTACGTTATCTTATCATGTAGTTGTAGAACGAACGAACGTTGTACACTCATGAACCGGATGCTTACGTAAATGAGAAAAACCCCGTTGTTAAATACCTAATGTAAATATATTAAAGAAACTATTTTTAATTACAAACGTTCTATTTTAAGCCTTCGAGGTCAGATTTTAGCCGTTGATGTCCCACCGCTGAGCAAAGGCCTCTCTCAGATCCTTTCTAATGCTCTTTTCGCGCGTAACCACGGACCGCGTACGCAGTACGCATCCAGGTCATCTCACCACCTTTTTCATGACCAGACTGAGTATGAGTTAACTTAATAATTTGAAATGGATTAATCTGGGTACATACCACTACTATCTATGTATAAACCAATTATAGATTTTATCATCAACCCACAAAGAACTTAACAGTGTTTTCCTTCATAGTTTATATGTAAAACAGCAATAATCATTAGTGTTACTTCAATGAAAATCTTAACGATTGTGTCAATGAGATCTGCATTTTAATGGCCCGTGGTGTGTGGTCGCTACTGCGAATAGGCCTGATGACTTCCTGTGAGGTGCAAGCAGACACGACCTATCTCTGTCTTTTTTAACCTGTTTGTACTTCGTCATCATCTGTTTACGCCTTTCCCAACCAGGTTTCAGCTGAGAACAAGCATTTACTTGGAGCGACCGCCACTCCATAACCTAGTTGCTGGGTAACATATACAGTATGTTAACTAACAGAGAGCGTTCCCGTTAATCCGCAATAGTATAAGCACATCAATTAGATCGCCGCACACGCGGCCCGTCATAAATAAATTGCGACATTGCGGTCTTTCAAGTACGCGTGCACAGAGTGTTTCTTTTACGTATCAATTTAACATTTTTAGTGAATAACAAAAAAAAAAAAAAATCCGTGTTGCACTCCGGGAGTGCCGGCAGAAGTGAAAACTTGAATATTAACGTTGTGCATTTTTGATATTTTGGAATGGTTAGGGAATAATTTTGCACGATTTGCTTTAATTATCAGTATAAAAGTACTATCATTTATGTGGTAGAATACAATATTTATTTATTGCGCTATCGTACACAAACATGACAATTTATATTACATTAAAAAGTTTATCTCTTAGAAAAATCAACTTTCATGTTAACACACACGAACATTCGCGCAAGCGTCCTGCGCCGCCTAAACAAAACATCAGGCGCAGGCGTACATTTTCGCCGCGCCGTAGAATGAGAGGGGGATACTTCCTCTCCTACGCCGCGCCAGCTGTCTTCTCTCCGTCCGTCTTACGAATTTTCGATCAGGTCACGTGTCTTGACGCGAGTTTAACATTTTTACCCATTACAAAAAAGTGCACAACGCCGCTAAAGGTTTCACTTCAAAAAAAATCCTTCAAAAATTTACGAAATTTCAAAGGTATACGTTTGCCCTGGTTTGCCCATATAAAATTTCCACGACATAAGAAACACTGTATAATGCTCCCTATCTCATTTTCTCCCACGTTAAATCTTATGAATTTATATGTCTGTCTCTTTTTACTGTTGCTTTTTCGTTTCATAAAATTTCAAATCACAAAGACGCTAAAGAAGTTTTCAGTTCAAAAAACCCTGTTTCTTGCTGCAATTCAAGGCTAATATTTAAATGAGTTTCCCGTTTTATTGAGGTAAATAAAATATAACTTAATTTTAATTACTTTTGTAATAGAATTTACTTAATTAACAACCCACATTATCAATTATTTTAAATAAATCGCTTAAATCCCGACTTGGCGTTTCATTTGAAATTTCGGAATTCGTAAAGTCATACCTACATGTTTACATTATATAATTGTAACATTTTTGGAGATGGAGACAGATGGAGTAAACTTAACGCAAGATCCATCATCACGTTTCATGTCATCATCAAACTTAACAGCATTTCAAGGGACAATCGGTGTCGTAATTTGTTTTTCAGTATATGATATATCGAAAAAGCGCGTTCAATTTTAAAATGGTACAGTCATGAATGCAAGTGCAAGTTTGGAAATATTTTCAAGACGCTTATTAAATGCCTACTAGCGTCACAATCATCAAATACTTCCGAATACTGCCTAGTACTAGTACCTACATAGATATACTACTTCCTAGTACTAGTACATAGATAATCTGTAATGTAGTAGTACTAGGCCGCTGACGGCCGCGCGCCCCGCGGGCATATATGTGATGCTTGTAAATGTATGTATGCCCCTAAAAATAGCCCTACTTATTTTTGGGCCCAAAAAATCCCAATAAGCATTATTTTACCCTAAATTTGGGGCTAATAGCCCTAAGAAGTTTAATCCTGGATAAAAAATCCCCTTCAACCCATCCCTCAACTCACCCTTAAACTCACCCCTCAACTCACCCGTTAACTCAACCGTCAACTCACCCGTCAACTCACTCGTCAACTCATCCCTCAACTCACCCGTCAACTCACCCCTCAACTCACCCGTCAACTCACCTCTCAACTCACCCGTCAACTCACCCGTCCACTCACCCCTCAACTCACCCCTCAACTCACCCCTCAACTCCTCCCTCATCTCACCCCTCAACTCACCCATCAACTCACCCCTCAACTCACCCGACAACTCACCCCTCAACTCACTTCTCAACTCACCCCTCAACTCACCCGTCAACTCACCCGTCAAATCACCCGTCAACTCACCCGTCAACTCACCCGTCAACTCACCCCTCAACTCACCCCTCAACTCAACCCTCAACTCACCCTTCAACTCACCCCTCAACTCACCCTTCAACTCACCCCTCAACTCACCCGTCAAATCACCCGTCAACTCACCCGTCAAATCACCCCTCAACTCACCCGTCAACTCACCCCTCATCTCACCCCTCAACTCACCTCACCCCTCAACTCACCCATCAACTCACCCCTCAACTCTCACCCCCCTCAACTCTCACCTCAACTCACCCCTCAACTCACCCCTCAACTCCCCCTCTACTCCCCCTCTACTCCCCCCTCAACACCCGACGAAACCCCCCTCCCCCCACCACGCCCCCACACGGGACCCCTCTTACCCCTCACCTCCCTGAATTCCCTACGAAACCTCCCCCCCTCTCAGGGATACCTCAACCCCTGCGACCTAACTCCTAGGTCCCAACAGATAGATACTGTCGCTTTTTCGTTTCATTAACTTTCAAATCACAACGAAACTAAAGAAGTTTTCACTTAAAAAAAAGTCTTACGCTTTTCGATCGGTCACGTGACCCTGACGCGAGTTTAACAGTTTTTACCCATACAAAAAGTGCTCAGCGCCGCTAAAGAAGTTTTCACTTCAAACAATATTGTGTTTTCGAATGGTAATATTTTTTTAGCATGTATGGATACTATACTATTGCGGGTTAACGAGAATGCCCTCTGTTAGTTAATATACTGTATACCCATTGGCAAGACCATTGTCTTATTTTCTGGCTTCTGACTAGCCATAACGACTCCATAATTTTGTTTTACTGTTATGGTGTACAATAAAGAATATATCTATCTATCTATCTGCCAAAGATGTACAAATGACAGCTGGGGCCGCGGGAGCCGAGAGAGGAACTGGAATTATGTTATGTAAAACAGTCTAAATTCATTCAAACTATTATGATTATCACGTAAGCCAAAGCTTTTATTATACCATTTAAAAGTTGAATCATAATCGTTGATAAAAACGATTAAAAAACCCGGTTTAACGTAACAAAGCGACCCAGACGCAGACGCTATGAGTAAACATACAACTCTGGTTTAGGTAAAAAACTTAGCCTTGGTTGAAGGCTGAAGCATAGCCCACTCGTACGCGAATTAATTTTGCACTTTAAACGTATTTTTATGAAAGGTCACGATACTTGATAGGGTTATCGTTTTAAGTCAGAAGAAACCGGATTTATACTAATACTAGCTGTGCCCGCGACTTCATCCGCGCGGAATAGTGACTTTCGGCAGCATTTTTAATTTTTAGGCCAATTATTTTGAAAATAAAACTCATACATAATTTGAATGTCGTATTTATTAATATCTAATCGTAAAGTCTAACAAATAACTTTCAGGCTTCTAGCTTTAAAAATGACGTAATTTACATACAAACTTTCTTTCCCTATTTCAACCCTTTACAGCCCTTTTTCGCATTAAAAAGCAGCCTATGTCCTTTCTCAGGCTCTAGACTATGTCCGTGCCATTAAAATCGGTTCAGTAGTTTAGGCGTGATTGCGTAACACACAGACAGACAGAGTTACTTTCGCATTTATTATATTAGTATGGATTATAAAGCGAAAAAGTGTGTTTGTTTGAACGCGCTGATCTTAAAGTACTGGGTGGATTTGGATGAAATCTAGTATTGAAGTAGCTTTAAGCTTGAGGAAGGTTATATGCTACTTTTACCCGACTGCATAAGAAGGAGGTTATGTTTTTATTGTCTTAAAGTAAATGGGAGCGAAGCCCTGTGCGACCGCTAGTGTCATACATATATTAGTAGTAATTAAATAATTATAGTCGCAAGCTTCGATTTTCAAGGTTAATCAACGCTTGCATAAGTCGGTTCGTGACAATGACAATATTGATTGCAAGACTTGTCTTACTTCTAAAAACCTGTGAAAGGCAGATTATCCAAAGCATAGAAGTGAAGAAGCTGAGACAGTGACAACCCTAATAAATCAGGTGGTAGTTAGCCGGAAATTGACTGTGGATTATACAGCACTAAAGGCACTATCGATTGCGTAAATCCCTTATCACGTCACTAAGAACAATGTGCTAGTATTTATAGACAAGTTGAATTGCGTCGCCGCCAGCCTTCGCTGAAAACCAGCGCTGTGCCATTCAATCCTGCTTGGTGGCATTATGCTTAGCGATTACCATTTTGCATGTATGTGATAATATTTTAATTCCTGTTTAAGGGCGCGTAGGAACGTCATGGAGCATACGGTGGAGGTGTGCCCCGCTTGGGCAGAGTACCACCGTGTCTTCATGGAGGCGATCGGCGGCGGCGACCTCTCGCGCTTTTACCTGGTTGAGACCATGGTGCGGAGCGAGCGGGAATACGATGCAGCGCCACCTGCGAAGCAGTCAAGCTAGCGAACGAGGAGACTGAACACGTGAGGGAGAGACAACGCTCTTCCTCACGCCCCAGCCGCCGCGGGAGACGCGCCGGGCGTCGGGGATTACGAGTTGATCTCCGGCCACCGTAGCCGCCGCGGGAGACGCGCCGGTCGTCGGGGATTACGAGTTGATATCCGGCCACCGTAGCCGCCGCGGGAGACGCGCCGGGCGTCGGGGATTACGAGTTGATATCCAGCCACCGTAGCCGCCGCGGGAGACGCGCCGGGCGTCGGGGATTACGAGTTAATATCCGGCCACCGTAGCCGCCGCGGGAGACGCGCCGGGCGTCGGGGATTACGAGTTGATATCCGGCCACCGTAGCCGCCGCGGGAGACGCGCCGGGCGTCGGGGATTACGAGTTGATATCCGGCCACCGTAGCCTGCTCGTCGCCCCGTAATGACCAGGTCTGGGTCGACGGCACATCGTGTTCCACGCGCGCCACAAAGAGCAATTAGCAGCATTGATGGGCCCGATACGGCCACAGCTGGGGCTGCGGAAATGTTCTAACGAGATACCGCGGTCCCGGACCACAATGGCAACAGAAGGAACATGGTGGGTTATTAGTCAGTAGAAGTCTGACACTCTCTTCCGCTCCACCCAGAACGGGAGGGGTCATTTGACGATTTTCTCACCAGGAAAAAAGGGATGGAAGATACGGTTTAGGCAGAAATTACATTTGAAAGTTAATAAACATAGCCATAATACGTAAAAAACATCCAGTTAGTATTTAATTTCGGGATTATTCTGGATATATAATTTGATGTGTAAACAATTAGGATATTACTTACTTAATATGAAAGCTTAATAATTATCTAAATCTCGTCTTTACGCCAGATTTATTTCTGTGATGACGTAGACTTGATCTCATTTCGTCTCGCTACTTCTTCAATAATAATGTTGATACTTATATTAGTTTTTTTAATATTTTGAGTATTCGTTAAATATGGCTTAATGTTGCTTAATATTCTATTATTAAACAAATTTAGATGACTGTACGTATTAGTAAAACATTTGTTCGGACGGGGCATATGGGCACAGATTACTAATAAGTTACTAACGTAAATATGGGTACCTACCCCATAAGCATTCATAATAGGTTCGCCCCTTGTTGGGGCGAACGGGTAAAATGGGGGCGAACAGACACTTAGACAAAAGGCGTAAAAACAAGGGGTAGAAGGGTGCGATACCTTGATACAACTTTTATATGTTGATTTAACAAAAGATTACCTCCATTATAACAGTAGTACCTAAATGCAGATGGTAGTACCTAACTGGGATATACCTATGAGTATAGTCGAAGTTCTTATTCAATTAATTAAGTACCTAATTAGCTACTAGCAAATCTATGCTAATGTAATAAAGTTTAGATTAGGTTTATGTGATTCATTACAGGAGTAAAGGATCAGAGAGTCGACCTGTACCGCAGATGGCTATTCTCCGCCAAAATTGATCGCGTGACCGAAATCAGCCTGGAGGACTATAATGCCTAAGAATTTATAATGCAGACTGAGTCTTGTATAATACATAGGTTTGTTGTCTGTGAGAATATAAAAAAATAATCCAGCCTAATACGGAACTCAAGCGTCGGTGATAAGCTACACTTGAAAATATAAATCAGTGTGCATGATTAATTAATATTTACTGTTCTCTCAATCTCTACAATTCAATTGCACTTATATATTTTTATAATAATAATAATTTCTTCAGACAGATTTATTTCATTATTCCTAATACGCTAGTTTGTACCAGCGGCTTGGTACGCGGAAAAATCTTTTTACCCGACTGCAAAGGAAGGGTTATGTTTTTCGCGCGTATCTTGTATGTATGTATGTATGTATGTATGTAATACTCTTTATTACCTCATATCTCCAGAACCGCTGAACAGATTCACACAATTTAGGTATCGTTAGATTTGCCTTAACAGCCCGAGTGTTCTTAGATAGGTGACATTTAAAAAAATTAAACATGGCGGCTGTGCGAAGCCATTATACATGGTGAAAAAAAAAATTTTTTTTTTCAAATACTACAATATGGGTATCAAATAAAAGGGCTTAACATAAGGATTTCAAAAAGGTATATCATGTTTATCATTAGTGTAATACCAGCAAAATAACACAATGAGAAATTTAAAAATATGGACTCACTTTCTGAATCTGGTGGAGTGCCAATGTGACACGACCGGGAAAACTACAAAAATGTTAATTAATATTTTAACTAAAAAGTTGAAAAAAAAAACTTATTTGAAAAATCTAAAAAACCCGACTGCTCAACTGAAGTGTAAGAAACAAGCACATTTTTATTTTTAAAAGTGACAAGCAGGCGGACCCATCCCATTTTAAAAAAATATGTTCAATTGGGTCCCGCCTGATTGTCACTTTTAAAAATAAAAATGTGCTTGTTTCTTACACTTCAGTTGAGCAGTCGGGTTTTTTAGATTTTTCAAATAAGTTTTTTTTTAGAGATAACGGAATATAAAATGGCCATTTGAGATACGTAACATATCACAACAATTACTCAGTCAGTTGTAATGGCTTTGCGAAATCGTTGACGTCATTTTCCACTAGCTTGAGAAAAATTATAATTACCTACTAACATTTCTTTTGTTTTAAATATAGTCAGCTCTGGCACAATACCTATTCAATAGGTGTATGTTAGGTTTTTGTGTGAGACGTGTCTCACACGAGTGGTTTTTGTAAAGAAAAGGTATTCATGATATTCCTGTCATAATCAAAGCTCGTGCTCGGCCCCGGTTCGGACCACGGTGGAGTCGCCTCCTTCTACGAAGGAGTCATGCTAGCGAAGGAGGAGGCTGAACGAGTGAGGGAGATACAACTTTCTTCCTCACACCCCAGCCGCAGGAGACGCATCGGGCGTCGGGGACCGTTTGCCGATCTCCGGCCACCGCTAGCGCGGGCTTGCAGCGTCCGGTAAGGACCAGGCCCGGGTCAACGACTCGTCGCGTTCGACGCGTGGTGGATTTTAGTTAGTAGTAGTCTGACACTCTCTTACGCTTTACCCAGAGTGGGAGGAAACATGTGATTATTTCTTCCCCGACTCTCTATCATGCAAAATATTATGAATTGTTAAGCTTTGGTTTCCTAGGATAGCGGTGCCGTCAAATAACGGCCGTAATACAGCGGTGAATGACGTCACTAGAACGTTGTCTATGTAAACAAAATGGCGCGGTTTCCTAGAGAGCGGTAACTGACACCGTAACGTCAAAAAGCGGTGCCGCCATTTGCATGACGGCCGTCTTGTCGGTGTCAGATGTTTTCGTGAACGTTTCCAAAGAGAATGTAATACACTAGATAGAGGTGAAGCAGACAGTGTGTTAAAACGGCCGTGGAACTTTCCACATGTCGTCACCGTAAAGACGGCCGCCTCTTTGCGTCCGTAATATTACGGCCGCTATATGACGGCACCGCTTTCCAAGGAAAACAAAGCTTAACACAAAAATAAAATGACTAAGGGGGATGAGTGTGGTTAATGCCCACGGAGATGCCAGACGTCATAATACCTCCACACACGAGCAGTAAAACGTAAAATTCCACTAACTGAGTAAACATAGGTATAAATAAACTCCAAACCGTCATTGTTTGACATCCCGCCCATCCAGAGCAGCGTCATAAACGTCAAAAGAAACAGGCAACATGTTTCATGGAAATGTGTTAGAAGACTACGTATTTACTTGTTCATTTTCCTTAGTGAAATTCTGCTGATTGAGACAAAGTAGAAGAGCGTTCTTTAGAGCTACGAACCTCCAAGGGGGAAAAGAAATACTCATATCGACGCCTTAGAGTGAAAACCTCGTAAGTGAAAAAGGAGTAACTTTTCGGGAGGAAGAAAAATTTGCGTGCTATAAAATTTTTGTACGGTTTCTTTTATGTTTTTTTTTTTATTAATTTATATGTAAATTTAACCCGTTTTTATATCCAGAACTGTTCGATATTATGTATAATATGAAAAATATTATACATAATATCGAACAGTTCAGAAATGCATAATCCATGGCCTGATTACGCTAAACTGACGATGCGATGCGAGTGTTTACGAGGTTCTCACTTACTTTCATAGATAGCGTTTCGAGTATCGAATGAACATATTAGTGAGATCAGGATGTGCGTTGCTAGGATAGCTTTCGGGAAACGCAGTAAAAAAAAATGACAAAAATGTACTCCCGAGGTTTTCACTCTAAGGCGACGATATGTATGATAATTTTTTGGGATTTCACAAATATTATAACCATGAAAGTTTGAAGTTTCGTTTTCACGCCAACTATCTGATGGATCGATTTTTATGAATTTTAGCATATAGGGAGATCGGACAGACATGATATTAGGTACCTACTTGAAGGAGTAAAAGAGGGGGCACTTTTTTTTGCTACGTCATAAATATGCATTAATTTAAAAATTTCAACCCTATTTTAATTTTTTTTCCGAGCCTGAGACTTGAGTCACAAAAATTCTCCAATACTTGAATACATTGCATTATATTTTCGGCACTAGATTTGGTATCAAAATAACTTGAAAAATTCCATCTTCATGCCTCCCGAAGCCTACCAACTTGTAATAACACCGTTTGTTGATCCACAATTGCCTATTGACGAACCGAATTGAGTTCAGCTGTTCGGAGCGTGACTCTCCGTTATTTATCTAGTAAGATCTTCAACAGATCTATTTAAGTTAACTGGGATAGGTAAACGTTTACTGTACATACCTTAGTTTCTAGAGCAGTGTTGATGTTACCTTGACATTTAAGATACGTATATCAACTTCGTAATTTGCAAGACGAATATTCAAGTCTGACTTCTAAAGAAAAAGATAAGTACTTAATTGGCTCGCGAAGTTAAATGAGTCTGGTTTCTTGACTATTTAACTATTTGCTACTTTGCTCAAAGCCGAGATAGTCATAAACAGGATTTTACGAACCTATCTTAATAGGTTCGTTAAAGCCCGCGATAAAAGCTATGCAATAGCTTACTATTGCATAGCTTTTATCGCGGGCTTTAAGCGCGGCGACCGAATCAAGAAATTCCGTAACGAAAATAAACCTAACACCCCCAACTCCGACCGGCACAGCGGTGCGGCGTTGAAAGCCCTGCATCGTCTAACTTCGTTTCAGTTCGGCAGACTTCGGCACGGTGTTTGTGTGCGTGCAACTAGACGTATGCGTGTAGACTAGCTGGTAACTGCTCATAACTGAGTCCACGAGTGAGTTTGAGCCCGCGACTAGTTGAACCACGTGTTTGTATATGGTACGACTGTACGAAGCTCGCAAGGATCGAGACGAGCTGCTCCGAAATCGGACGAATACGTAAGCAGCTGTTTGTGAGAAAGTATATAGGTGTATAGGTATCTATCATCTATGTACAACAGTGAATAGCTGTACGCGTAAAATTTGTGTATAAAGTGTTTTAAATATCAATAAACAAAGTGCATTTATTCATGAAGAAAGTGATGAAAAAATACCGCATAAATAAAATAAATAAATAATTATAATTGTATAAGTTGATAAAAAATGCTATGCAATAGCTTTACCGCGGCAGTCCCCGAGTGCCACACTCATTTTTTTTATTATACAGAACTAGCAATGTGGGTAGAATTCACGTTACTAGCAATCATGCCCCTCCAACTAAGCTACATATGCTTGTGCCTGGAGTGGGTTCACGCTTCACGGCAATAGTGTAATGGGTGGCATTCGAATCCGTGACCTTTCAATCACAAGTCCGACACCTTAGCCGTTAGGTTATTGACGCTTCGTTTACGTAGCAAATACAGAGAACCGTTTAGGTCATATCTGCTGTTTTCTGTGACCTCTTTGTTTTAATTATTATACGAAACGAATAATACTAATTACCTATCCATTTTCTTAGCTTCTTTTCCAGCTAAGTATGTCCGGATCGGCTTGCAGTCTAATTAGATGCAGCTGACACTATTATTATACTATTAAGAGGAGGCTCCCTAAATTGTATGTAATTTTGTATTAATATTCTAAAACAATCACGCATACAATCAAAATGGAACTTTAGGTTATGATTTATTGGATTTTTTTCTTTCCATGTCTAGTGTCTCTGTTTCGTAATTGGAACATTTTCGCTCAATTCATTTTTTAATCGAAAATCATGTCTTTTTTAAAGATTATTCAAAATTTAATCAAGATTACTCGGCTTTTATGTCTAAAATTAGTATTGACAGTAAGAAAATATAGTTTATTATCCAAATATAGGACATTTTTCCTCTAGATTAATTATCACTTTAGTTATAAACGAAATAAGAATTGAGATTTACGACATTTAGTTTCGAACCCGAATATGATATAAAAACTTTTTACCAAAAAATTAAACCGACTCCCAAAAACACTGCAAAGTGAAAAATAACTTTAATTTCGGTAGTCGGTGTCTTTAGTTTTATATTTTCGTTTTTGGCACCGACTTCCGAAATTAAAGTTATTTTTCACTTTGCAGTGTTTTTGGGAGTCGGTTTAATTTTTTGGTAAAAAGTTTTTATTTCACTCTGTTTAGTTGGTCGATTTTTAATTTGCCTAGTTAAAAGAGCCTAAATGTCAACTACTTATAACCTTTTACAAAATATTGCTTTTCCCAATGCTGGGCCGTTAATTTTTGAGGAGTTCTCCCGGTACTTCACCATCAGCTCAACATCACCATATGCATTATGACGAACATAAAGTGCTTAACATCCATATTCAAGTATTCGAATCGCAATCCACGAAATACTTATTATTGAGTAGGTTCGGCGGCCATCTGTGGTCTTCATCATCAGTTCCACTTCCCCAAATGGTATTTTTTGAGAGCAACTGCACAAGTTACTATAAGAAATACCCAAAACGCCATAGGTGTGCCTATAATATTTGAAGAGTTCCCTCGATTTCTCCAGGATCCCATCATCAGATCCTGACCTGATGACAATGGGACCAATTTCGAAGTATACCCTTTCAAACAAAAAAATAATTTTCCAAATCGGTTCAGCCGTCTTCGAGTAACCGGTGATCATACATAAAAATAAAAAAAAATATATACGCGTCGAATTGATAACCTCCTCTTTTGGTCGTCGGTTGAAAAGAGCACACGCGATGTTCAACTTTATTACTGCTGCGTTAGCGTTTAGCACACAACGGCAGTTTCGAAACCGAACATGGTGAAAGAGCGCACGCGATATTCAACTTTATTACTGCTGCGTTAGTGTTTAGTATACAACGGCCTAACCGGGGTCGATGGGGGCGGAGCTTGCGTGAAAGTTATTTTGCACTGCCTGGTCTTAACGTGTTTTTCGAGGCACAAACGAATCTTAAGATAGTCACCCGTCTACGGACCGACCTCGGCAAGCGCTGCTTGACCTAGAAGATGGAATACTTTTACAAAATGTAAAATGGTTCATATTCCATGAAGTAACGAAGACAGACAAGGCTGATCGTTCAGCTCCAGAGCATTCACGTATATTCAGGGTCATCGGGCCCATAACGGTAAACGGATGTTTGCATCCGTATCTAATGTTTGCGTTGATTCCGAGTATCGACGATGCTATAGGGAAACCTTTTCGACTGATATGTTTGTATTCCGTGAAACTTATCTAAATCAGGATGAAGACACGTCAATAGGAGGTAAAGCTGCTTTGAAGTTGGTTTTGAAAGAAAAAAATAAGCCTTATAGACAGAATACATACCTACATTTATTTTTATAGACTGGAATGTGAGACTTGGGAAGGCAGTGTTTTCCCGAGATACACAGGCTGTGCCTAGTTCAGGAAACATAGCTGCCATAATTTGTGGACAAGTCCGGCTGTCCGTTCCTGTTTTACTGGGCCCGTATGCATAACGGCGGGTCTGACTAGATAAATTATCTTACCAACACATTATGGTTTTTATATCTGATATGAATAAATAAGTAATAGGTAATAAAAAAGATTAGTGATTGGTTTAATAAAAGAAAGAATTACAAAAAAAAAAAAAATACATTATTGTGGCTGCAACGAACAGGCCCAGTTCAGCAAGAAATACCAGACATCTAGTGCCTGACACTGATTTTGGAACTGGTGAGCATAGTAAATAAGTTTCATAATGTGTGACATAAGTGTATACTTAAATACATACTAGGTTGTCCGGTGGCTTCGTCCGCGTTAATATTTTTTTCACCTAGTGGTATAAAAAAACTTTTGTGCAAAAAAATAAAACCGACTTCCATATCAAAACACTACAAAGCGAAAAATAATTTTAATTTCGGTAGTCGGTGTTATTGGTTTTGTATTTTCTTTTTTTTCACACCGCCTAGCGCCTTCCGAAATTAAAATTATTTTTCGCTTTGTAGTGTTTTGATATGGAAGTCGGTTTTATTTTTTTGCAAAAAATTTTTTATTTTCGCGCTTTTCAGTGGGTCAATTTGTAGTTATAAAAGCCAAAATGTCAACTACAAAAAACTAAAAACGCGCGAACAAAAAACACAATCCAGAGTAAACGAAAAGGTCATCAATGTAAATATTTTTTTAGACTTTAGTTGATTTTTCAGAAACGGCTTGTCCGATTTCGATAAAATTTTCATGGGACCATTTGGGAAGTATACCCTTTCCAACAAAAAAAGAATTTTTCAAATCGGTTGGCAAGCGACGGAGCTATGCCCGAACAAACATAAAAAAAAAACAAACAAACATCCGAATTGAGAACCTCCTCCTTTTTCAGAAGTCGGTTAAAAAATAGCCTACGACCTATTCTCAGACCTACCAAATATACTTAAACAAATAATTTAAAAAAAATCTTGCGAAGAGGTCTTATGTGAAGCAGTTTCTGGGTTTATTGCGCACAATGTAAATTAGGTACTGATACTAGGCTGTCTACGATTAGTCTGAAATCCTACGACAACATAGCTCGTAAAGGGGGGAGTAGACATTGGAATCGATTATATGAAGGTTTTGTGTTTTACAAAGTCATCGCAGAAAACCATGACCTCGGAACTGGGGCACGGTAGATACTAAATACCATGCGAATATTACAAAACTGCGGCAAAGCATTGTTCGGTATCTTACCACGAAATACTTCTTGAAAACTGGGTGTACAAGGACCAAATGAAACAAACAACGTGCCAAAACGAATGCTATCCAAGTTCACAAATAACCTGTAACTAGTATATTTTTGGTTTTTTTGGTTTATCTTTAGTGGTCTAAAGCGACCCTTCTAATAATTAAAATAGTACTAATATTATAAACAAGAAGTCAAGTTTGTGAGTTTGTAAGATGCAATCTCTGGTTTTACTGAAACGATTTTGAAAATTATTACACAAATGAAAGCCGCATTACTCCTTAGTAATAAAGGCTACATAATTCGCTGAAAAAGAATTCTCAATCTAGTATAAATTAAAAAGAGATGAGATACCGTTTTAAACACACCTCTGAGCCATTAAGGGTAAAAAAACAATGTAACTTAAACTAACTTTCTGGTAGAAGTTTTCACCTACATTATCGTATATGTTACATAGTTACCATTTTTTTTCCGGTGAGAAAATCATATAATGACTTCTCCCGCTCTAGGTGGCGCGGAAGGGTATGTTAGACTTCTACTGACTAAAACCCATTCTATTCCTTCACTTACGTTCCGAGGCCACGGTATCTCGTTAGAACATTCCAGAAACCCCGGCAGGCAATGGCCCTGTCGGGCCCCGCCAATGCTGCTGATTGCTCTTTGAGCTCAAAGAGCAATCGTGGACACAACATGCGTGGGACACAACGCGCCTTCAATCCGGGCCTGGTCCTTACCGAACGGTGAGATACCTGTGCTCGCCGCTCATCACATCGGATAATGTATGTATAAAGGGTATCAGACCGGAATAACTCAGGGTATCAGATAGAATAATTAACATCTACCTCGTTAACAAAGGTCAGGTGGAAACAACTTAGCCACCTCATCCGGTGCGTATGTTAATCTATTTCGCACGAAGGGTTATGATCAAAAGATCCTTTTGTAGGTACCAAAGATTTTAAAATTTCACGGATAACCTAGTTTTTCATTGGAATACGTCACTTCTAAGAAGTAAATAATTTTAAGTAAAGGTTGGCCAAATTATTCGTGAAACGGGTCGGTGGTTTTAGGACCTTTTACAAATACTTATTATCGTCATCTTAGCTTAGCCTTTTCCTAATTATGCCGTGGTCGGTTTTCAGTCTAACGGGTGCAGCTTAGTATCAGTATTTTACATGGAGCGATATCTGACTACAACAACCCGCTAACATCGACCTTCCCAAGCAATAACTCGGTAATCGAAAATTAAAATTTTACAGGAGAAAAGATTTAGTGATTTTATCAAATATTTTTTAAATAGTGGGGTTATTGAAGTCATTGATGTATTAAATGGAAGCAATAATTTTGCGAAATGTTCACTGTTTCATTGATATGAAAATCCTTTTATTCAAAACCTAGTTAGGTATTAAAGAAAAAAAAAAAAAAAAAATTTAATGATACCTACATAAAATATCACGTGTGTCATGATATCTTTGTAAATGTCATTAGGAAAAATCTAAAAAAAATTGCTAAGATGTATTCCGGTCTATAGATGCCAAATTTGACATAACAGCATAAAGCCCACAATAACACATTACCAAGTTCATGGTTGGGGGGGACGACATAGCTAGCCCGTTAGCTGGATATCACGAGACCACTTGGCTAGAACAGTGTCAGATTTCCTGGCTTCTGACTACCTATAATGACTGCCAAAGGTGTACAAATGACAGCGGGTTTCCAAGGCTTAGAGGAATCTCGGTATGTTAGTTAACACGTTCGCTGACAGTACGTCGTTAGGCGGGAAATTAAAATAGTGCGCTATGACCAGTGATCGGAATAGGTTATTCAATTATTCAATTATTTATTTGCATCAAAAAGGATTACAATATTACTTAAAAACTAGCACATAGAAAAAAGTATCAGTAAAAATAATATAGGATCATCTGCAGCCGAACTAGGTAAACACCTGTATCTCGGCATACAGCGCCAATCCTCTCAGTCTATGACATTGAAATTTTATTAAATCAGCAAGTACAGTCTTTCTTTAAACTTAAAAAGAACAATTAAGAGTAATACTTTATACAAATAATTATAAAATTAGAATTAGGAATAATTTACTTAAAATCTAAGTGAGTTATAGGTTTACTTCGTGTGTGTATGAGTATGGATGTAAGGGTGAGTGTATGTGTGTGAGTCAGTGTACGTGTGAGGGTGTATGTGCATGTGTAGTGTGTATGAGAGTGTTTGTATTCTTACATTGTGCCAAAGAGTATCAATCTTTCGAGTTAACTATAGAAAAAAGAAATAATAAAAAAATTAGGACTCCTGATTATTCAGTAACTTCCATAAGCTTTTCTGTCTCATCATAGGTTAGTGTTAGTAAGTAATTTTTTACCCTAGTTTTGCATTGGGTCTTATTCAGAGAGTAGATATTAATTGAAGTATTGACTTTGTTATATATATAAGGGCCTAAAAAGGCAAAATATTTACGAATAAAGGACGTATGAGGGTGGTGATTGCGAGTACACACTGTCCTGTTCCTTCGCCTATATTTTAGATTAGGGTCATATTCTAAAACTGTATGTTTCTTTAAAACAATACCTTGTAAAAACAGCTGTCGTACACTAAGTACTTCGCAATATTGGTACAACAGGGTGGTAGGAAAAAGACGCGGTTTAAAAGTGCAGATCTTAAGAATAGCACGTTGTGCAATCTCAATCGGTTTGATTATTGTTTTTGGAGCTCCTCCCCATGATGTGATGCAGTATGATATTACAGATTGGCACAAGGCAAAGTAGATTTGTTTCAATAATACAGCATCCACAACGTGTCTCAGCTTTTTGAAAACGAACATGAGTTTTCTGACCCGGGTACTGAGTAATTTTATATGTTCTCTAAAGCTAAGGTTACTGTCTATAATGACCCCCAAATATTTTATGTTGTCTACATGTTCAATTGGTTTACAGCTACAGTTTATATCTAAGCAACATACATGCGGGACTATTTTGTAGTTGCTCCTAATTAATTTTGACTGGCGAATACTAAAAGTTAGATATTTGGTTTTATCAGTGTTGAGTGTTAAAAGGTGGAGTCGGAGCCAGTTGTTTACGATGTTAAATCCCGTTTGCGCTGCATTAAAGACCTCAACCCATGTGTCAGCAGAGAATAGGAGAGCTGTGTCGTCAGCATACGATATTATATCTCCTTTTGGGATGTTTATGGATGTGAGATCATTAATATAAATGAGAAAGAGGCTAGGGCCTAAAATACTGCCCTGAGGAATGCCGTAGGAGACTACGCCGTCAGTGCTCACATGACAACCAATTCGGACACATTGATTCCGTCCGCTAAGATAGCTTTCAAAGAGACGGAGTTGCGTTCCTCTAATACCAAGTTTGAAAAGCTTCGTAATCAAGATGGGAATTGAAATAGTATCAAATGCTTTTTTTAAATTTATGAATATAGACAAACATTTCTGCCCCATGTCAAGATTAGTACTAATGTAGTTGGTTAGTGTATTAACTGCATCATCTGTAGATTTACCTACTCTAAAACCAAACTGATTTTTTGCCAGGTATTTCTTTTTTTCCATATAGCTTATAAGTCTGTTATTAATGAGCTTTTCTAATAATTTAGACATGGCGGGTAAAATTGAAATTGGACGATAATTTGATACTTCATTTTTATCACCACCTTTAAAAATTGGACGGACTTCCGAGCTTTTTAGTTGCGATGGAAAAATGCCTGTGTCGAGACATAAATTAAAAATGTGCGCAAGTGCCGGTGCTAGATGATTGACATGCTGTTTCAATAATTTGTTGGATATGTTATCCCTACCCACTGAGCATTCGGATTTCAAGCCCATCACAAGGCAAGTAATCTCGTCTACACTAGTCTCTTCCATCACAAACGAGTTCAGTTCTTGACAAGAGTTATTATTTGACAACAAAGCTGAGTCAGAGCTGTCGTACGGTTTCCTTTTTTGGCAATCTTCAGCTAAAATTTTACCTACATCAATAAAATAATTATTGATTTCATTTAATGATTCTTCTGGCGAGTCTTTAATGGTTAGGAGTTGATTGGAGTTACTGGGAGTTTTATTTAGATTCGAAATTTCTTTAAGTACTTTCCAGAGCTTTTTTGGATCATTTTTTGCTTTCTCAACCTCATTTTTTTCATAGGCACATTTAACCTTTTTTAAAATAACACTGCAGAAATTCCTGTATCGATTATATGTTATTTTCAGAACTTCATTATCAGGTGACGATTTTAATTTTTGGTGTAGTCGGTCTCTATTTTTAATACATCTCAATAATCCATTTGTTATCCAGGGTTTAATTATTTTTTTACGCCTAGATGTAGTTATAATTTCAGTATTTTTATTGATTACACTCTGAATCGTATTTATTAGGTAATTAATAGAGTGCTCAGGATCTTTCGACTGGTATATTGGGGTTAGGTCGATATTAAGCAAATCTTGAGTAAGACCTTCCTTATTAGTTATTGTTTGAGATTCATTTTTAAATGTTCGTTGTATTTTAAGATTCATGCATGCTAGCACAGGATAATGGTCGGTAGAGCTATTTAAGTTCATTGACCGCAAACATTGATGTCAATATGGATATTCCACGGGATTCCTACTGATACTACGGGATTTTATTGAATTTCATTATTTTTGTCAATATGTATAAAATAAATAGTTTGTAAGGTAATGTTAAATGTTTTTGTACAACTTCAGAATAAAAATGTTTAATTGATTGTTGATTCTTGAATAAGAAATTGTTTCTTAAAAAAATATATGTGGTTTAATGAATCAAGTTTATCTATTTATTATACTATCCTTAATCCCGTCCTTCTTATATTTATCCGCCAGAAAGGAAGTGTAATCTTTCATTAGTCCCGAAGGCGAGAATAGTTTTTTTATGATTTTACTACTTAAAAACCAAATCCCGGGACTCGGGGAATATCCATATTATTCTATCCTATGGCAAGTACATAAAACAGCTCTACCTATTCCGATCTATGGTTATGACAGTACGTCGAGGGACGGGCCACTTATTTTTAAGCGTACGTCGTGGAAAATTCTACTGTCGTAATGTGGTGTCAGGGTAAGTGCTCACTGTCAGCGAACGTGTTAAGATAGTCATCCATCCACGCGGACCGACCTCGGAAAGCGATGTTTTACCTTTGAAGATTGCCCCGTGCGTTATTATTAAGTTACGGGATCCTAATAATACCAATATACTAAATCGGGTTGCATGATTATTGATTAACCTCATCTTGTTTTTATACGAGTTGAGAACAAAGAAGATTCGGTGTGACGTAGGTATAGACTTAATATCAAACTGTTATGGTTATTAATTGAGAAGTGTTCTCACCGAGACTATAAAAAAATTGGATATGACCAGGTTTTCAGTGAAAAAGGTCACTCCTATTTATGGATATTTGGCATCTAAATATGAAGGGAAGGGGTGCTACGGTTTGATTTTGCAAATTTTTATGTGTCTAGTTGGATTCATTAATAAGTAGACCCGTTCTTTCTGACTTCCGATTAAGCTTACACTGGGTACCTATATTTTATTTTCGGAAAGCTAAGTTGCTATAGACTATGCTATCTTAACAAGCAAAATATAAAGCAGACAGATACATTCCATTCAACCACACATTTAAGCCAAGAAAATTAATTTTAATTACAAGCCGTTTCTGACATTACACGGTTCAAGTGCAGGTAGGTGCCTCGTGTGCAAAAAATAAAAAATAGCTCTGCTGAGAGCTTCCGTAGTGTGTTTGCATTAGTGCAAACAAGTTAATGTCTTGTTCTAAAAAAATGTTGTTAAATAAAGACGTTTTTTTAATTTTAAAGTCGCCTTTAAAGTCACTTTCGGCAAAATGCAATTACCTATATGGTATCTACTATAGAGCTTCTCCGTTGATAGAGCTGAACGATGACCTAAGGATTTCTTTAACCAAACAACACATAAACACCATGTTTGAGCTCATTAGATTCATTGGCAAACGATATTACTGGCACAAGATAGTTGCCAGGGCCTGATACCTCGTGAGAACGAACGCTCTTTGGTCCCGCCGGCCTCGAAACGAAAGGGCAACAGAAGAAACAGGGTGGGTTTTTAGTCAGTGGACGTCTGATACTCCCTTCCGCTCCCAGAGCGGAAAAGTAATTTGATAGTTTTCCCCCGCCACAAAAAAGGTATAATGACGGGCGAGCGTTTTCAGTTGACAATCAGTGCTGATCTTTGGCCTTGTTTGAAGAAATGCGTTTAGTTTTTCATTTAGATAATGGGGCAAAAGAGAACTTATCTAATCAGAGGAACGCTGATAAGTAGCAAATAAAATACCTACACTTATGTAAAAAAACCGCTTTTAATTAATCAAAAAGTGCTCAAAAATCAATTTAGATATTTTAACTTAGAATTATGATATTATCTTAGAAGCTTCAGGCGTATCCAGAGGGCCTTGTCGTTCAAACCTATTATCAAAACATTTTAGTTAATTTGACGCTTGTTTTACAAAAGGTTTATTGCGGTATTAAAGTAATCCTAAAAATAATCTTGCCTACTAACATCAACCAAATTGAGAACTCTCAACGTGGGTGAGTCCTATAAAACATCAGATACTAGTGCATGGTTCGAATTGGTCGTTTCTTATGGAAAGGAACCGGCAAGACAATCCATGCTTCATAAATCTGCGACAGTCCATTACTGGCAATAGGCGACTCCGATCAAATAAATCTGTATAACTAGTAACATCAAGTTAGTATTGCAAGGCATTCATCTCAATTCTAGTCACTTTTTAACCGACTTCAAAAAAAGGAGGAGGCTCTCAGTTCGGCTTGAACTTACCTCATAACTCGAAGATGGCTGGACCGATTTGGAAAATTCTTTTTTTGTTTGAGAGGGTATACTTTCTAGTTGGTCCCATTGTCATGAAGTCAGGATCTGATGATGGAAACCTTGAGAAATCGAGGGAATTCTTCAAATATTATAGGCACACCTATAGCGATTTGGGTATTTTTCATAGTAAATTGTGCAGTTGCTCTCGAAAAGCACCATTTGGTGAAGTGGAACTGATGATGAAGACCACAGATGGCTACTAGAACAACTCAGTAATAAGTATTTCATTGGTTGCGATTCGATTACTTGGATATGGTTGTAAAACACTTTATGCTCGTCACAATGCATACGGTGATGAAGAGCTGATGGTGAAGTACCAGGTGTACTCCTCAAAATTAATATAAATAATTTTCCAAATCGGTCCAGCCGTCACCGAGTTATGAGGTAACATACATAAAAAAAAAAGTTCAAGACGAACTGAGAACCTCCTCCTTTTTTTGAAGTCGGCTAAAAATGGAAACACAGTATCATGACAAATGAATACAATCCTTAATTCAAGGAAATGCGTTCGTGTGGGTGTCGGCCGCTAATATTGCATGAGTGTATGCGTCTGCGTGAGGATATTGTATGACGCACATACGTTTTACGTTTATTAAGGATAACTATTTTATAAAAAATGTCTAGGCTTGGATTCAATTTATTTACTTAGTTACGGATGTTGTTTTTGACTTATAATTTAATATTCTAATTGGGGTGCCTGAGGTATTGCGCTTAATCTGTTACACCTTGTATATAGTACCATATTAAGGAGTATTGTGAATCAGTTGTGTTTTAAATTATTGGTGTGCAATAAAGAGTATTCTATCAATCTATCGATATGTTTAGGTGGTCACCCAAGAACCAACCACGTTGTTTAACCTTGACTATTAACCCATGCGACTTGTTATTATTTTGCCACAGCTATTAAACAAATAAACAATACATGCCGTTTCACCATATGACGTAATAAATTTAATTCTAACACGGAAAAATAAACAAGGAAAAATGTTAATAAAACCGTCTCGCAATTTGGATTAGCAATAACCAAGCACAATGGAGCTATTACTTTTAAAAGCTGAGGTATTTGAACAATACGTTATTGTTGAGTTGTGTTAAGGAAAGTTTATGATATTTCGTATTTCTTACTTAAGTACTTCAAAAACATGGAAGTTCTAATTGAGAACTTCCACCTTTTTGAAGTTGGTTGGTATTTTTTAAATGCATGTTCACGGATTACGCTGAGTGCTTCTGGGTTTAAAGAGTTCCAGTGATTGGGAATAACTAATCTGTTGAGTTTCATAAGAATTTTACTGTTTTGAGTTTCCGATATTTCGGTTCTGTTGCAAGCGCCATGATCACGGATGAACTGAAGTTATTGCGGGTGGACGTATACGAATCGATCTACCCTCTTTCTCGTTCGTTTTTTGTGATCGACAGTTCGACACCGCTACAGACCGCTACCACTGCCGCTAACAGTACCTAAATTTCGAAAACTCGAAACAATAAATACACATAGTAAATTTCCACTTTTAAGTTCTAATGATACTGTTAGTGATCAATTGATCATGTTAGCTTAAAACATTTTATCTGTCGGGTTTTTGTTCAAAAGAACACCACAAATATAATATACCTTACAGGGTTCTCATATGGTTTGAACAGTACTAAAGTAAAGTACATAAAGTCCGCTCATGTACCACTATTGTACATAAATTTTTAATAAATAATTGTATGCACTTTAATACGAGACGTTGATCTCTAAACTTGTTTCGATGTTTCTTCTTAGGGTAGTCGGTAAACACCAGCTACATCTCGTTTAAACTTGAAAGAAAATGACGCTATTTATGACCAATTTCCGAATAATAAATATCATTTACTTATCATAAAAAAGTGTAGTGTCATAATTGCCCCAAAATCTTCAATGTTGGTAATTTTCGGGTCGTTAGGAGTTTTAATCAAAATATTATGAAAGGCTCGAGCCAAAGTAAACAAGGTTATATAATTTTTAATTACCTCCACATCTTCTA
Organism: Tholera decimalis; assembly: GCA_943138885.2. Classification (NCBI taxonomy): domain Eukaryota; kingdom Metazoa; phylum Arthropoda; class Insecta; order Lepidoptera; family Noctuidae; genus Tholera; species Tholera decimalis. Next base: position 12,785,830 of record OW964576.2, read on the forward strand.
AGAAAATCATGAAAATAATTAAACAGAAATTTGAGAAGAAACGCTGCCTTCAAAGGCTCATGTTTCAAATTAATTACTTCAGCAAAAAATACGACGCATAAAACTGAGATCGCTTCAGACAACTAGGCTACTCATCACGCTCACGATAACGAACAAAAACAATGTTCTGCGCACACGCTAGTCGTTACGGTCTTTCCTTATTTGTCACTAGAGACCAATTTTATTTTCGATTAGTACTCGTATTAGTGGTTTGCACGCGAACCAATTAAGTAGAATACAATTATAATTTGTAATTTTTTAATAACGACTACTACTTAGCCCAGCTCTGAAATTTGTTTGGAGGTGAATCGGGTTACGATTTACGATATTGATTTTAGATATTTTACGATATTGGGTACTTTAATAGAAAAAAGAGAGAGAGAAGAGAGTATTTAGTCCTACTAGTTCTACTTAAAATATTACTAACTTCTAAGCTGGAACTACCCGTAGTTTTGGTCCCCATTAGTACATTAAAATTAAAAGCAGTTATAGTACGGATGAAATTTTTTCTATAGATTACAATCTCACGATACCGCAATTTTACGGTGACATACGCACGTATATAATTACTAGCACTAACGCGGAGCTTCGCTCCCGTGGATTCTATCACGGTAAAAACATAACTCTCCTTTTTTGCAGTCGCGTAAAAAGTAGCCTATAACCTTCCTCAAGCTTCAAGCTACTTCCATACCAAATTGCATCCAATTCCACCCAGTACTTTCGAAGATTAGCGCAATCAAGCAAACAAACAAACTTTTGCGCTTTATAATATTAGTATAGATATATACCTATGATGATATATAATTATGATGTTCAGAATGATTAATTAAAATTGATTACTTTATGTATCTCACTTCTTCTTACTAATCTTACTTAAAATATTATAAATGCGAAAGTTTGTGAAGATAGTTGGATGTTTGTTACTCTTTCACGCAAAAACTACTATTGAACGGATCTGAATGAAACTTGGTAAGTCGAGTTGATATCCTGAAATAACACATAGGCTAATTTTTAACCCGGAAATTCTACGGGATCGGGATTTACGCGGGAACACCTTCCCACGCAAACGAAGTCGTGGGTAGAAGTTAGGAAATTGATATATTAACCTGAACCTTTCCATATATGACACTTTCCCGTGCCATTCGCATCCACAGAGATCCACATCTCTTGAAAAAGCAATGACGGCATTACATCACATGTAACCGACAATCCTACAGAATGACATCATACATGTCTAGATAAAAATTGTCCGAACCTTGGCATTGTCCCATAAATCAGTCTACTGTTTACACATTACAGATTCTAGACTTGTTCATAGCGAGACTAGCGGGCATATATGTAAGGATAGACATTACTTCATCGTGGAAAAATAATTGGGGTCAATGTACTGTGGGTGGTGACGTCATTTCTCGGAGTGATAACTCGCTAGAGGCCGTATTTGTAAGTGAACAGTAAACATGTTGGTACACAGTACAGTAACTAATCTAGCTATCCCACTAATAAGACCTAGGCCACGCGGGCTCAGTGTGGAATCATCAGAGGTAGAATCATCAGATATAGAATTCACATTACTAACAATCTTATTAATCCTTGAAACTAAGCTAAATATGCTTGTGTCTGGAACGGGTTTACGGTAATCGTGTTATGCGTCGGGTTCGAACTCGCGGTCTCTCGATAGAGCCGACATCTTAGCCATTAGGCTTGTAATGTGATTTTGAATCTTGACAAGACGATCTGGTTTTCTCTGAGATTTCCTTCTGCATTTTGGGTGCAATGGTGAATGAAAATCCAACGGACAGACAAAAATTCAAATAGTTTATTTGCGTTTTAGTATCGTGTAATAAATAACTATATGTATAATAACTTGAGAAAACTCATTTTGAAATAACAGACAGACACTTGAATTTTATTTATATGTAGATATAGATGACAAATGTAGGGCACTCCGGTTCAATGAGCATGCAACGGTAAATGATAGATCAATGTTATGCTGATTGAGTGCTTAACCGTGCGCAATGAGTTCGCAAATATGTGCAATGGTTTTTGGGTTCCGTTTGAACCCAATAATGACATGTCCAAGAGTCTGTATTTTAGAGGGTCATCAAATTAAAATCAAATACGGGTGGTCACTAGGAACTAGAAAAAATAAGAAAAATCGACGCAGTAAAGAAATACATAATTATGATGATTAATTATGATATTATCGAACAGGGTTAGCTCACCGTCCGGTAAGGACCAGGCCCGGGTCAACGGCGCTTCGTGATCTACGCGCATCTCAAAGAGCAATCAGCAGCATAGACGGGACCCGATAGAGATATTGCTTGCTAGGTTTGCGGAAATCTTCAAACGAGATACTGCGACCCTGGCAGGCAAGTGCAACTGATTGGAATTTAATCAGCAGAAGTATGACCTTACTGTTCCTATCAGAGCAGGAGGAATGAAAGTGTTATTTTCACCTGACCTAAGGACCCTTTTATGCAAACAGGAACCAACCCACTTTGGGCAACTCTTAAACAACAAAAATGTACCATGCTGTGTTGTTCTTCTAATTCTTCTGTATTTATAAGTTAAAATACCCATGTCACTTGGTTCCTTCCCTTATGCAATGCATAGCATTTCCTTTATGCAAACTGGAACCATAAGAGACTCGTTTTCTCGACACTGATCTGCTACGAGTTGGTTCTTGTTTGCGTAAATGGATCCCATTTAACTTCATGATTGCTGTGGAATTCTCTGCCGGCTTCTGTGTTCCCTGCCACTTATGACCTTTCAGCCTTTAAAGCTCGAGTAAATAGGCATCTTCTGGGCTCGCTCGTCCCATCTTAGACCTCATCTATCGCTTACTATCAGGCGAGATCGAGGTCAAGAGTGGGCCCATCTATACTAATATTATAAAGAGGAAACCTTTGTATTTTTGTATGTTTGTCTTGAATAGGCTCAAAAACTACTGGACCGATTTCAATATTTCTTTTACCATTACTTCTCTTCCGAATCCGTATAGGCTATATTTTATCCCGGAAAATAGATAGGATTTTTCGTGGTAGTGAAAATTGTGGAATAAGGCGTCGAAAAAACTGCCGTACGTTAACGATTCTCGCGATTGCACCCGTGCGAAGCCGGGGCGGGTCGCTAGTCAGTAATAAAATAATAACCTCCTCTTTTTGTCGTCGGTTGAAAAAAATGATTTTCAACCCGAAAAAAAGGAGTGTGGTTTGTCTGAATGTGGTATGTTCTTTTTTATTGTTTCCCTTCTGCATGCGCATATATTTGTGGTGGGGCGGTGCTGCATACTGCATGCAAGATTGATTATCTAGTTTTTGCCGGAATTAACACTAGATATTTTCCTGAAGTTTTAGACCAAACAAAAGGGTCTACTAAACCACGTTTCACCATATCACCACTGCAGTCATCAACCAGCAAAGCAGGATGTCAAGTAACACACGTGGTTGCCTAGAAATGAAGTCAGTACAACAATGAGCAGCTATTCAGACCAGTCACGATTTACCACATGTGGAGTTAAACTGGGTTTCCAGTTGAATGACTGGTGATCGGTTATTAACCTTAAAACATGAGGGAATTCGCATGGCAAGCACGTGCTTTCTGAACGGTAAAATGATTGATGAGCTAAGTTTATGACATAAGTAATTATAATTAACTAGTACTCTCGCGGGGCTTCGCTCCCGTGGATTCTATCACGGTAAAAATATAACTCTCCTTTTTTGCAGTCGGGTAAAAAGTAGCCTATAACCTTCCTCAAGCTTCAAGCTACTTCCATACCAAATTTCATCCAAATCCACCCAGTACTTTCGAAGATTAGCGCGTTCAAGCAAACAAACAAACAAACAAACAAACTAACAAACTTTTCCGCTTTATAATATTAGTATAGATTTAAGCGTCAGTAGTCTAATGTGTCAGCTTTGTGATCAAGAGTTCGCGGGTTCGAACTCTACCCATTACACTATTGTCGTGAACCAACTCCAGACACAAGCATATTTAGCTTAGGTTTTTTTTTTTTATTACGGATGAGCCCGCACTTGACCTCGATCTCGCCTGATGGTAAGCGATAGATGAGGTCTACGATGTGACGAGCGATCCCACAAGATGCCTATTTACTCGTGCTTTAAAGGCTGAAAGGTCATAAGTGGCAGGGAACACAGAAGCCGGCAGAGAATTCCACAACTTGGCTGTGCGCACAATAAATGTGGAGGAGAAGCGCTTGGTACGACAAGACGGTATATCAACCAAGTGTGGATGGTACCCAGCCGTGCGTCTGGTAGACCGGTAGTGAAATGGAGTTGGAGGAATCCGCTCATGGAGCTCCTGCACACACTCCCCGAAGTACAATCTATAGAAAACCGACAGGCAAGCAACGGTTCGCCGATGAGCCAGACTATGAAGCTAGCCCGATAGCACCTCGTCGCCTATAAGCACATTTACAGCTGTTAATTACCTTTTTCACAATATCTTCATTTTCACATACTACATCTGTGTCGCTTGTTTATTCTTGTACAAAGAACGAAGGAGGCATTGTGGTATCTACAAATAAAAGTTAAGTTTAAAATTAATACATAGGGTAAACATAGGAGGCATATTTAATATAAATTAAATAAAAGAATAAAAGTACAGCCCAAACTTTTTCTCAGTGAAAATTGTAAAGGGTAAACTAACCTATGTATTCTATCTCTGCTGCTGGAAAATCTTCCGTTTGTGCCGCAACCATTGCCCCTTGGTCTTGCACCGCTGCAATAATATCAGATTCTTTATCGTATTGGTTAAATAAACCAATAGCACTGGTGGATATAAGTGATATGATCCGCTGTTGAATGTGATCCTCCTTTTTAGGCAGTATTGATGATCCACCACCTAAAACAAAAATATTTTGGAATAAGAAAACTAAATAATGAATGATGATGAATATGAAGAATGTTAAGCATATCGATTTATGTGTTTCATTATCATTCAGCCACAAGAATCCACTATTGTTGAGCATAGGTTATTTTAAAACAAAGTTAAAGCATTTTAGCATAGGTATATAAATAACATAATAATATAATACTAACCTGTTTGGATCATATGCTTCCTGTTTGTTGCTGCATCCTTTCTTGCCACCTTTTTCATGCTCTCCCATTGAGCTTTCAAATTATCCCCCGTGCGAGAACAGTGGGTTGTACGGCTGTTGTACTGGTCAGCAATAATTTGCCATTGAGCCAATTTTGATTTTACCGTAACACCATCAGTTTTTTATTTTCTATTATTTTAAAATGTAGCTCTACTAGGCTTAACAAAAGTTCTTTTTCAGATGGCAGCCAATTAGGACTACGTTTACGCATAACGTCACTCATTTTTAAGAATAAATTTACTTTGCAAAACTCGAATATAAACACCACATGAACCAAACCGAACCGACATGCAAAACTTTAAACACTTCTTCGTTTTCAAATAATACTGACACTATTGACATTGACAGCAACTATTCCGCTCTATAATACGACAAATGAGAGTTGACATGCGTTATGCTTCTGTGCTCTCCCGTTTGTAGAACAACGATTTTTTTCCGGGTATTACATTCGTTCACATCATGTTCACATTCACTCCGCTATTCGCGCGGAACTAACCCAAGTATAAGTTATACTTAGATTGCATGGTAAAACGACTGTTGATTTATTCGAGAATAAAATCGTGGAATATATTATTCCTGGTATAGTTATTCGTGTATAAATTCGTGTTTGGTCGAATCCGCCCTTAATAATTTTCTTACTTAAACTATATTTTCATTCATTTTCATAAACTATAATAAAATAAATAAAGTATACGTTTCTTTCTTAATTAGTATCATAAATCAGTCTTCAAATACGCAAATGAGTCTATAAATTCTTAAAACAAAAACAGAATAAATCGATAATTTATGTCTTAGTTGATTTGTACATAATATTTCACTAAACCTTAGTGGATTTTGAATAAATAATTATATCATTAAAAAAAACGATTAAATTCAATGAATGATTACTTAATCGAAAGATAATTGAAAAATAGGACGTTTTTATTAATTAACCATGTGAGTGAGTAAGTATGACGAATTTAAAACAATTGACTATCTCATTAATTTGTCAAAATATGTATCTAGTACTGTCTACACGTAATATTACGGTGATTATGTCGGGTAAAGAATTAATGGCAACTAACTATATACTCCACATAAGTCTAAATAAGTGGTTGGATGGACTCAGTGATAATCCACATTCCTACTCCATACTTTCGTCATAATTGTAAGTATTTCTCCTCAGATACGAGTATTTCTTGTGGTTCAGCAGTCACTATCTGACCAATCTCCGCCCATCAGTTAGCATGTGTCCTGTAAATATTGTTACGCCAGTCGCTTAGTGACGTACGTCGAGAAACTTCGACAGAAATCTAGAATGTTCGAGATACTAACGCCATCTAGCGGCGAGTAGCAGTACTGTGTATCTCAAGTAGCTCTGGAATATTCTTGGCAGTATAAACAATAAGTCGATTTTACAAGAATGTTCTAGAACTCATAGACCGGGATATAAATAGATCGCAAAGGGGCGCAGAGAGTCAGTCTTATTACGAGGCGAATACGCGATATAATCGAAGCTTCACAAGTGAATTTCAGTGCGATTTAAGTGTTACGTGACAAGTGCGCAATTGTGTTAAAATTTTATTATGTGTTTAATTAATTAAAGTGTTAATTTTGGTTTGATTGGCGTTAATTATTTCTATCCCGAACCCCAGCTCGTAACAATATGATCGAGACCCCCTATATCAAGCTTGCAGAATTGCCTTCAATATTTCAAAAATCCAGGACTCCTTTTACGTACTCTTTTATTATTGTTTCTTTCTCATATCATAATCAGCCTATAAAGTTTCTACTGCTGGGTCTGGGACATAGGACTCCTCTCTATGAGAAAGAATGGGCGGTAATCCACCACACGAGTCCATGGACATGCTGGTTTTTCACGATTTTATCCTTTAACTTTTTGAGAGTTTTCCTTCACCGATCTCTACTAAGCACTCCATTAATTCCCTTTGTAGCCTTTCCTTCTGGGAGAATAACAAAAAGCTGCGTTCAACCGTAAAGGCAATTTCCTTTGACCTTTAATTTGAGTTATTGTTGATAGACTTTATTTAGATTGATACATTTTAGAATATTTCGTTCGACGCTAAAGTGAATACATAATACATTCATTGAGCGTACAGCTAAGGAGTGGAATTCCCTGCCGGAGTCTGTATTTCCTGATAGCATAGCGTATAACGTAGTCAAGAGTGAATGAATAGGTTAATTCTAGGTAAGCGTGCTTCATCTTAGACTACATCATCGGTTACCATCAGGTGATATAAGTAGTCAAGCGCGTGCCTATGATCAAGAATATGTAATTTCAAACAAGCGTCTGAAAATTGTTATGATCATAAAAAGATTGATTGATCTTACTAAGAAAGCTTATTTTAAAACTTTGTTTACAGCGCTTGGAAGGTAGTTGGACAGTTTACTGATAAATATTCATGTTTCTTGCAGAATTTCGCGTTGTTGAGTGGAATATTGATTGCGATTTGTTATTTTTCGCCTACACTAGCCTTTTCTCGGTTAAGCACTTTCAAAATTAAAGATTACCTCTTTCGTGCTTCGTTCGGTCGCGTTCTAAATCCGATCTTTTTGCCCATCAGTAATTCATTTAAATTCTGGGGACACTTTTACGATTTATGTGGTATACGTGTACCTCGTTTGTGGAGTGCCGCAAGACCTCTACAGCAGAACATGTGGGCTTGGGTTTGCAAGTAGTCTTTATTGTTACTGAGTCCTTTAAGCAGAAATTAGTAAGAGCAAAGAGGCCAGTCATCTCTTTGAGCCCCGAGAAGACTGGCAGCATTGCCACGTTAAATGACGATGCTTAACTATTCTTTTTTTACTCCGGATGAACTCACTCTTGACGTTTGACTCTTGTCTAATGGAACGAGCGAGCCCATGAGATGACTGTTCTCTTTCAAGTGGCAGGGAACACAGAAGTAGGAACGAAAGGCACAAAGAATAAGCTAGCTCTCTGGTCACGCAACTGTAAGGGTATGTCCAAACATCGAGCGGCAATCGAACGCGGCTGCCGCGCGCAGCCCGCCTCCGGTGCCGCCCTGTGTTTAGACGACTGCCGCGCAAACATTAGTCGACTTTGTCCTAACTAGAGCGCGGCAGAAATGTGTCCTAAATATGCCGCGTGTTGCTGCCGCGCTCTTGCTGCTCAATATTTGGACACACCCTTACGCACACAAGTTGTAATAAAGAAAGGATTAAAAAAACTATACATACGACAGCAGACATTAGCGATTGACCGACATCATCATCTGCTTAGCCTTTTTCCAACTTTGTGGGGGTCGGCTTCCAGTCTAACCTGGTGCAGCTCAGTATTAGTGTTTACATGGAGCGATTACTTATCTGACCTACATAACCCAGTAGCTGGTTAACACGATACCCTTTGGACCGGTGTCAGATTTACTGGCTACTGACTACCCGTAACGACTGTCAAAGATGTCCAAATGACAGCCGAGGCTTAACGTACTTTCAGAGACACGAGGGTATCACACCGCTGACTTCCAAACTCCGGGCTACTACTTAGAAATTCCTAACAAAAAACCCACAAGCACTAGACCGCCCAATTGTAGACTTAGCGATTGATCGACAGCAGCAACCAATTCAACATTTTATTAGGTACTTACCAGATCAATATATAATATGTATTGGATTATTTTGTAAAACTAGCTTGTGCCAGCGGCTTCGCCCGCGTGGGAAGTTTTTCCCGTGTAAATCCCGATCCCGTGGGAATTTCGCAAAATCCTTTCTTAGCGGATGTCTACGTCATAACATCTACCTGCATGCCAAATTTCAGCCCAATCCGTCCAGTGGTTTGGGCTGTGCATTGATAGATCACTATGTCAGTCAGTCAGTCAGTCAGTCACCTTTGAGTTATTAGTTATATATATTTAGATACCTATAATCTATTCGAATAAATGATTGATTCGATTTAAACAAGGGTGAATTTTCAAGGTGACATTGGCCACGCGATATTGTACTTCTGTCCTACACCCGAGCATATAAAAAAAGAACACTAATATTTACTCTACAGAACGATGATACGTATCTCGATCGACCTTCGCAGGAAGATGAATAAAAATATCAGGAGGTGAATGAACTACAACAAAATAAAAGACGAATGACGAAACCATTCACTCATCAGAACAGTCAACACCCGAAATGACTTGGACGTATCGAAATGTCTCCAGTGAGTCATTCGACATTCTCGTCACATTTCAAAGTTCAATAATTACGTATTGATTTGTCATTAATGGATTCAAAGTTATCTATGGTGATAGGACTTCCCCAAAAATGAGGAAATGACAATTCATATATACTTAACTAGCAATGTGGGTAGAATAGAACTATCTACTAGCAATCTTGTTAACCCCTTCAACTGTTGTGGAATTGTTTGATGGCGGCTCCACATAGTGCCGTGAAGCCCCGTAAACAGGCGCGAGCGTGAATGTGGACGGTTTTCGCGGGGTTCACGCGCATTCACGCCTGTTCCCCGATCAGTGTCGGTATTTTGTCCCGCGACAAAGGGTTCGTGTCCCCTTCGCGCGGCGTTGACGCGTACACATCCACATTCACGGCCCCATGCCAGTTTACTCCGGACTACAAAGGCGAACGGACGTATGCAGTAGTATGATATTAGGCATCAGTCAGTTTAATAACATCATCATGGACATCAGATGTACATAGGGCTCAAGCCACTATGCTAGATGATAATGGTACAATGTTTTACAGCAATGGTCAATCCAAGCAGATATTGTTTTCAAGTCATTTGCAATTTAAAGGGGATTGTTTTTGTATTATGTAGCAGCAGCTTCTACGTCCATTTCGCGACAGGTTTCACGAACGATTGAAGTATCCCGTGAATGTGGAGGGCACGACTTGTGCCGTGAATTCACGGCACTAATGTGGAGCCGCCATGAAAGAGTCACAGCGGCTTAGGAACATGAAAGGCAATTGACGGAACACGGATGGGTTTTAGTCAGTAAAAGTCTGTTACGCCCTCCCGCTTCACCCAGGTCGAGAGGCAATCACTGGATGATTTCCCATTCTTAAACCTCTTCAACTACTCTAAGTATAAATAGCTTGTGTGTAATGGGTTCACGACAATAGTGTAATGCTTGCATTTTGAATCCACGACCTCTCGATCACAAGGCCAACACCTTAAGACATTATCGCAGAATTCCCACGGGATCAGGATTTAAGCGGGATAGCCCTCACACGCGAACGAAGTCGCGGGCTGAAGCTATTACTTAAAATAAAAATCGGACTACGAGACAAACGGCAAAGCGCCATCGTTACATGGTGGACATCCTACCCATACGCACAAAACGTATTGGGAATACCTTCATTGTGCGTACGGCTAAGGAGTGGAATTCCCTGCCGCAGTCTGTGTTTCCCGACAGCTACAACCTAGGAGTCTTTAAGTCCAGAGTGAATAGGTTACTTTTAGGTAAGCGTGCTCCATCTTCGATCACATCATCACTTACCATCAGCCTATCAGGTGAGATAGTGGTCAAACGCGAAACTATTTTCAATAAAAAAAAATGCGAAGGTTTAGATGTACTTAAGTTTGATACTCAATCACGCCAAAATGGCCGACCAAATTTCGATGTAATTTTGCACAAAGAAAATTTACAGTTTGGAATAGCACTTAAGCTTCTTTTGTCCTCTGAAAATCTGCGTTTGAACACAAAGTCGCGGGTAACAGCTAGCGTAGATAATAAAGCAATTCTTGCGTTTTATTGCGTCAAAAAGCCGATGACACAGCATAAAGTGTACAAATATTCATGAGTAATCATTTAGTTTATCATCACCTGCCGTTAAATTGCACGTGTGCTTGAAATATTTGTTAGAATTGTGAATTTCATTAACGTGAAATTCATGTTTATTATGATTACGTTAAAACTACCAACTACAGCCATACGTAATGGTTATCAAACGTCTGAATCGATCCACTGCAGGGACTTGAGCAGGTCGCCACTCGCAGGAAATCGTTATAGGAGCAAAACCCATTGTTTCAGATTCTAACAAGCTAACCTCTTATTACAAACTACCCACTTTTACTATTCTCTATAGCATCACACTTAATCATGATGTACCTACAGTTGTTTCAGAAGTGCGCAATAATATTTAAGTGTGAAATATTTTTAATCAGATATGCGGTAAAAAAAGGCAAAAGTAATGGGAAGGTACTTACTAAAATAAAATAAATAAACTTTATTCAAAAACGTCGACCGCAAAATACACATAACTATTTATTGGAACAAAATACAGTTTACAAAAAGTGTACGTTAACAATCACATTAGTATGAAATAGTTACTGTGTCGCGACCATTAGCGCCCACCTCCAAGAGGGGAGACTACAGTGTTCCAAGAATCAATATAAAAGGAAAAGAAACAAAAATATTTTATTTTTATTTTGGAATGAATGAGTGTGTATGCGTGGAATGTATGTAATGTATGCATGTATATATATGTAGTGCATATATGTGTAGGCGTGTGAGTGAATGTGTATTATATATGTAATGATAACTGAAAAGTTTTATGCTTTGTCAAGCTAATTGAAAAGTTATTCGTTGGGAACTTTATAACGTATTTTTCAACAACCGATATCTGGGGAAGGGATCTGGCGCTATGGAGGAAAACAGAAGGGAGTGTCAGACTTTTACTGACTAACAACCGACCTAGCTCCTTCAGCTACCCTTGCTTTCCGGGGCCGAGGTATCTCGTTAGAATATTCCCGCAACCCTAGAGGTCTAATACCCTGCCATACCATGCTCTTCGCGCTACCGCGTTGGTCACTACAGTTACCAAATTGGCTAAACGTTAATAGACTAAGGTCGATCGAAGGATCAAGAAGTCGCGGGTTCGTATTGGGTTTGTATTGGCTGAAACCACTCCAGACACAAGCATGTGTGCAAAAAAAATGTCATTTCTATGTCTTAAGAAAAAGGCTAAGAATCTGTTAGGTCAACCTTCGTAATCAAACTCACTGTTAGGTCCTCATAATCTAAATATATATAACTCAAAGGTAACTGACTGACTGACATAGTGATCTATCAACGCACAGCCCAAACCACTGGACGGATCGGGCTGAAATTTGGCATGCAGGTAGATGTTATGACGTAGGCATCCGCTAAGAAAGGATTTTGCGAAATTCCCACGGGATCGGGATTTACACGGGAAAAACTTCCCACACGGGCGAAGCCGCTGGCAAAAGCTAGTTAATTTAATACTACCAGCATTTAAGGAAGTCGACGCGCCGTAATTAAATAATGTTTTTCCATTACAAAACAATGTATACCGTTAACTGTAACATATTACGCCGTGCAAAAGTCTATTGAGGAAAAAGGTTCGGATTTAACTATGTATAATGGGCTCATTTTTACTGTGAAACTATTCATTGTGTACTTTAGGCAAGAAAATGACGTAAGGTAGACTGTCTGGAGGTACCGCCGTTGGTCCTTTCGAGAAGAGGATTTATTTTAAGAGAACTGACAATGAGGGTAGTATTCACATTACGAGCAATCTTGTTAACTCCTCCCAACTAAGCTAAATATGCTTGTGTTTGGAATGGGTTCACGGTAATGGGGTAATTTATGGGGTTTGAACCCGCGACTTCTAGATTACAAGGCCAAAACCTTGCGTATGTGCGTATGTGGTCGCGAAAAGACCTACATACCCACTAACACAACAACTCTGAGAAAGAATGGGTTGGAAAAAGCGCGGGAAACGTTCAACTTGGCGGACGCGTCCTTTTTTAATTTGAGATAAATTATTTTTAAATACGTTTTATAGGATCAGTAGTCTTAGTTTTAGTGCTTTAGTTTCTTTTAATTTATAATTTTGTAGTTTTTTTCTTCGGTAGTGGTAAGTTTTTACTTATTTTTTTTGTTGAAGCCGTGTAATGAACGACCCGCCAGACCCGGGGGACTTTGTTCCCCCGGCAGGCAATTTTGTTACTGTAAGCAATGAGTCAGGCATGGATACTGATGGGTCGTCCTCGGCTCGTCACCTGAAAAGAAGCCGCGTACATGTGTGCAAGCACTGTAATAAACGCCGTCGCACCCGAAAAAACCACGGTTCCGAGTCGTCGGGTTGTGGTTGCATGTTTCCTACAAGTCCTACAACAACTTTAACAGAACCTATTTGCTCTGAAATACCAACCATTACTGCTAATTTTCTTACTCCATCCGTAGCTGTTCCCGCGCAAATTGGTCGTAAAGCATACGACAAAACCGACAGTGCACCTTATATTATTCATTTACAGAAGAAAACTATTTCCCCTGATGATGCTACTACATTGCACCCAATCACATTTGGTAAATTTCTTAAACATAACGCCTTTCAAAATATAATTAATGGTAGCGTCAAAAAAATTGGGCGTAATAAAATTTCTCTCGCATTTTCCAATTTTCTGGATGCAAATTCTTTTATTTCACATAGTAGTCTGGAAACAAATAATTACAAAGCTTTTATACCCACTTTTAATGTTACAAGGATAGGTCTAGTGCGTGGTATTCCTGCAGAATGGTCTCCAGAGGAAGTTATTGATAATATTACAGTTCCGATTGGTTGCGGTCCAATTTTAAAAGTCAGACGCCTTAATTTTAAATCTGTTGTTGATGGTACAACTACTTGGAAGCCATCCCAATCCATAGTTGTTACTTTTGATGGACAGGTTCTACCTAAAAGAATCTTTATGTGTTATAATGCATTACCTGTTGATTTATATATTTTTCCCACTGTACAATGCTTCAATTGCTGTCGTTTTGGGCACACCAAAATTCAGTGCAGGTCTAAACCTCGCTGTTATAAATGTGGTCAAGGCCATACTGGAGATAGCTGTGAAAGGGAATTAGAAAATGCATCATGTTGTCTATGCTCTGGCTTTCACTATGCCATTAATAAGTCTTGTCCTGAATTCTCTCGAAAAAAACAGATTAAATGCTGCTTATGCTGAAGCAGCAAAAGTATATCCCCCAGTAACTAAATCATATGCGGACACACTTCTATCTTCTCCTTCTAAAAACTTTGCAGATACTCCATCAATCTCTTCACCTAATAGAATGCAGGCTTCAAGTAGTTATAAAAAGACTGTCTTCCTGAAACCACGCTCCCCACCCAAATCTATACAAGGTTATAATAAAGAGGCCCATAATGATATTATTAATGATTTTAAAATCCCTCAGCCATCTAATGGTTGTGCTTTATCTAATAATCAAAATAATGATAAAAATGATGTTAACTTTTCTATAAATGATTTCCTTTCTGCATTACACAATCTTCTTTCTCAGTTCAACATCTCCTCACCGTCCAACGTTGCCTCAACTTTCAATGTACCTCAATCCATTCATAATGGACAACACATCCAATATAATCCAGTGGAACTGCCGCAGTCTAGTAAACAAAAAGAGTGATTTTATATACCTTTTAAACAAATATGAGCCATTTGTCTTTGCTTTAGCAGAGACTTGGCTCAAACCAAATCATATTTTTAAAATTAATGGTTATTTAACCATTAGGGAGGATAGATCTGATGGGTATGGCGGTGTAGCTATACTTATCAAGAACTCTATTCCTTTCTCTATTGTTTCATTACCTCCTCATATTGAGGAAATTTCTATTGTAGCTATTAAAGTGCACCAAACTTGTTTTGTTTCTATTTACATTCCTCACCCTTCTTCTTCTATTCTTCAAGAGATGAATAATCTCTTTTCTTTTCTTCCAAAGCCTTTCTTATTATTGGGGGACTTTAATTGCCATCACCAATCATGGGGTTGTTCTGTCTCTAATTGTCATGGTGAGGAATTACTAGATATAATAGACTCACATAACTTATGCATCTTGAACTCAGGAGCTGTTACTCGTCGTTCAGATCCCAACCAAAATCAAAGTGCAATTGACCTCTCTATATGTTCTCCAAATTTAGCCTCTTCGTTAATTTGGCATACTCTAACCTCCACTCATGGTAGTGACCATTTTCCAATAGTTATTTCTTACCCTCTTTCCAAATCAAAGGCATCTTCAAGGAGATCTAACTTAAAACATAAAATGCCTAGTAGAAATAATAATGACTGGGACAAATTTAGAAACATTGTTGACAGTAAGCTTTGCTCCTTGCCTGTAATTTCTGATGGCAATGAAAACAGATGTGCTGAAGCTTTAGCACTTTTGTTAATTGAAACTGCAGATGAAGTTTTTCCTGTAAAAAATAACAAAAGTAGTACAATTCCCTCGCCTCCATGGTGGGACTCTGAGTGTACTGAATTTGTTAACAAACGTAAAGAGGCGGAACACATTTATAACCTTGATATGTCTGATATTAATTTTGAAACTGTTACTAACATAAATAAAGAAACTTATAAACTCTTTAAGAAGAAAAAATTTGAATCCTGGCGTAACTTCTGCTCATCAATTTCACCGAACACCCACCCAACGATTGTCTGGCGTAATATCCGTAGATTCAGATCCATTTATAAGAACCCTTCCCCTATACCTGATTCTTTAGCCAGCGAATTTTTAGATAATTTAGCGCCGCCTTGGGTTCCTGAGGCTATTAACCCTAATCTGTCCTTACCAATACCAATACTGTCAATAACCAACGGATCCCATAACCAAGACACACATACGACTCTAGATGGCCCATTCACTCTTACTGAATTAAAGGGTGTTATTCATAAAACTAAGGACTCTGCACCAGGCAGTGATGGCATCCCATATTCTTTTTTTGCTAATTTAAATGAAGACGCCCTCAGTTACTATTTACATCTTATCAATTCTATTATGACCACAGGTAACATACCTGTTGAATGGAAACGTCAAATAGTGTTGCCATTCCTTAAACCAAATAGAATCCCATCTGACGCTTCTTCATACCGTCCCATAGTTTTGTCTTCAGTTCTGATGAAATTAGCGGAACACTTAATTAAAAATCGCCTGTTGAAAGTAAAGGTCTTTTGGCTGAATCACAATATGGCTTTAGAAAAGGTAGAAGTACCAATGACTGTTTAAGCATTTTAACATCGGATATTCGGATTTCATTTTCTAATAACCAATCCACGGTCGCGGTTTTCCTTGACATTAATTCAGCTTATGATAATGTTGTATTATCAGTTTTACAAAATAAATTAAGAGCCTTACGAGTTCCATTGAATTTGTCTAATTTTATTATTAATATCCTGACTGAACGCTCTATTAGTATGTTAATTGGAGATCAAGAGATATCTCACCTTGTGTGGAAAGGCCTTCCACAGGGTTCTGTGCTCAGTCCCCTTCTATACAATATTTACACTTATGATTTAGACTCGTCCTTATCTGACCATGTTAGGGTTCTTCAATATGCCGACGATTTGTTGTTATATTCTTCAAGCCAATCCGTCGAACAAGCTAGTCAGGCTATTAATTCCGCCTTATCTAATTTGGAGTCATGGTTACATCTAAACGGCTTGGATATATCCACGTCTAAAAGCGCGGCCGTTTTATTCACCCGAAAGAGAAATATTCCCACAATAAATATATTTTATAAGGAAATCCCTATACCGATTAAAGATAATTTAAGATATCTAGGTGTAATACTTGATTGTAAACTAAGTAGTATTCCTCATTGTGATTATATAGTTAACAAATGTGAAAATCACCTAAACATGCTTAGATGCCTCTCTGGTGTGTGGTGGGGCGCACATCCTTTTTCTCTAAAATTAATTTACAACGCTATAATCAGAAGCACATTAGATTATGGATTATTTATTCTCGAACCGGGTAGTGTTATGGCTTTAAAAAAGTTGGACCGCATCCAGTCTAAAGCACTACGAATTATTGCGGGTGCTATGAAGTCGAGTCCGATAAATGCCTTACAGGTCGAATGAGGGGAAGCTCCTTTATACCTTAGAAGACAGTTCCTTTCTGATAATTATTTGTTCCGAATTATTCAGTTCTCAACTCATCCTCTCATTTCTAAACTTGACACTTTAGTGACGCTGTTTGATTCTTCAGATTACTGGTCCCATAAAAGAGCTCCTTGTTTAGTTATAAGCTATAAAAAATACCTTTCTCTATCTTCTCCAATTCACCGCTCCAACAAACTTCCCATATTTAGCAGTAGTTATGATAGTTTACATTTCAATCCCATTGTAAAATTTCACTGTTCCAGTAAATCTGACCCAGTTTGTCATATAACTTTCAATAATTTTCTGGCTGAACACTCGGAATATCATCACATTTTTACGGATGCTTCCAAGCGTTCTCCGACGGGCTGTGTAGGCATTGGCACGTACCACTCGCAATACAATATAGTTCAAAAAATAAAACTTCCGCCGGAGACTTCCGTTTTTACAGGAGAATGTTTTGGCATTTTAAAAGCTGTTGAATATAGTCGTGTTTTTAAGCTCAAAAAAGTCATAATTTTTTCAGATTGTCTAAGTGCTCTTCTAGCCATCAACAAATCTCCAACCACACATAAATTCCAGTCTCCTATAATTTATCTAATAAGGGAATTTTCGTACAGAACCTTAACTGAGGGTAATACATTGGAATTCGCGTGGGTTCCAGCTCATGCTGGAATCGAGGGCAATGAAGTGGCGAATTCTCTCGCCGGTGAAGCGGTGCAGTGTGGGGACATAGCTCCATACATAAATTTCAATTCAGACATTGTAAATCTACCTAAAACTTTTCTTTTGGACACCTGGAAGGTGGCCTGGGAAATCAGCAGTAGACAAAAGGGCCGTTATTTTTCTTTGATCCACCCCGGCGTTTCGGAAAAACCGTGGTTTGGCAGGGCTAAGTTTGGCAAGATGGAGACGTCCGTTCTCATACGGATGAGGCTCGGTCACGTTAGCTCTCCAGCTCATCTTGCCAAACTTAAAATTATCCAAGATCCCAATTGCTCGTGTGGCACAGATGTGGGCGACTTGAACCACATTCTTTTCTCCTGTCCTCTTTATGACCGTTCTTCCTTTCTCCATGATCTATTGTCTCTCCGTATCCCTTTTCCTACTTCAGTTCTTTCTTTATTTTGTACAAATAGTTTTCCTGTATATAAATGTATAGCTTCATTCATCACCATTAATAATATTAAATTGTAATATTTAGTTACTTAGCTTTATAGCCCTACTGATCCTATACTTTCCTAAATTCCGTTTTTTATTTTTATTTTTAAATATTGATAAATTCCAGTTTCCCTACCTTTGTCTCTCCTACACTATAAATAAATAAAATAACATACATGACATTGGCTAAATGCACAAACCGTGCGAAGCCAGAAAAAAAAAAAAAAAAAGAATTGGTTGTACCATCAGGCGGACCCAGTACAGGTTGGTGAATGTTTTAAGTCTTCAGATTTGGTCCTAAGACATTTACGGTTCCCCCGCGATGTTTTCCTTTACCGTTTAGATAGCAGTGTATATGCTGTATATGAGAACATATATACAGTATGTTAACTAACGGAAGGCGTTCCCGTTAACCCGCAATAGTATAGCATCCATACATGCTAAAAAATATTAGCATTGGAAAAGAAAATGTTTTCATTTTTTTTAAATATAAAATATTCACTAAAAATGTTAAATTGATACGTAAAAGAAACACTCTGTACACGCGTACTTGAAGGACGGCAACGTCGCAATTTATTTATGAATGACGGGCCGCGTGTGCGGCGATCTAATTGATGTGCTTATACTATTGCGGGTTAACAAGAACGCCCTCTGTTAGTTAACATACTGTACATGAGCAACGCAGGTTAAAGACACGCCTTACGTAGTTGTAGGTCGTGGATTCAAACACACGCAGGCACATGACTTACTTTGAATAACTTATTTCATCACCACTCTCTCTCAAATCAGTGAATCGAAAATTTTGTGAGGAAACAGGCGTGTCTTGGGACCAAAATTTCGAAGAATGTGATAAATGATCTTTATTTTGCAAATTGGTTATTAAATAACACTTTTACACGTCATTTTTTTTTGTAAATTTAAACTAGATAAGGCCGGTGTTTCCTAACTGACTACCCTGAGAAGAAACACCGAAACAAACACAAGGGTACGGCCGGGCGGCCGTCTCTTTTAAAGTCCATAAAATCTATGTATACTGGTTAAAAATATATGGGAACCTTGTAGGTTACCGTCTCAGGCGATCTTTTGAGGAAAGATGCTCATAGATTTGAGTGGGCCTGTCCATACAGTGCAAGCATTTGTCAGATAACGTATAGCTCAACTTAAAACAAGGAGCTTAACGATTTGACGAACAATACCAAGGTAAATTTCGCACGCACTAGGCCTGGGATTTCGGCCAATTCCATCTCATACAGTGGAGGTGTGAACGTTATAAGCTGAATTATTATTAGTATCTTTCAGCAGATTAATAAACTTGGTAGTTTGAACGTTGCCTTAATTCGAGATTAGGGCGAAAACAGAGTACCAGGAACTTAGTTCTGATAGGAGGCAAAAGATATTGCCTGGTATAGACTTAGTAAGACATTATCCTTACGAACGTTGTAACCATTAAAGATAACAATGTAACGTCTTTATCGTACATTTTATCGTAATATAAAGATAAGCGTTATCAAAAGATATGAGTTTGATGGGACGCGAAACGCAGATGATGCGTGTACCTACCTTGTTTTAGCGCCAGTATTAAATCAATTTACCTAATATGACGAAAGTAAGAACCTAAGTACTTCTAATAATGTTGATTCTACGGTTAATTAATTTAAAGTTACAAAACACGTTTTTGGGAATACTTTCAGCGTACGGCTAAGGAGTGGAATTCCATGCCGGAGTCTGTGTTTCCCGATAGCTATAATCTGGAGGTCAAGTTAAGAGTGAATAGATTATTTTTAGGTAAGCGTGCTCCATCTTCGACCACACCATCAGGTGAGCTGATGGTGTTGACCACCATCTCACCTGAACACTCGAGCCTATTATCAATAAAAAGTGTGTTATGGAACACAGAACCCGGCAGTTTCACACCAGTTTCAGTAGCGTCAGATACTGTTGTACACAATCCCTCCGCCTAGCGTATAGCTATGCAATGGTTGGCTTACGTAACTGGCTGCAGCTGTGTACAAGTATTCTAACAAGAGAGACTTCCTATCTTACCAAGACAACGGACGATTGTATTTCCAAAAATAAAAACAACTCAAGCAGGTTTTTTTTCGAGACGAAAATCGAGTGACTATTTTCGCTCTGGGTGGAGCAAAAGCTGGGCGAAGTTTCAGACTTTCTACGAACTAAAAGCCCATCCTGTTCATTCAGATGCCCTTGCGTTTCGGGGCCGTCGTATTTCATTAGAACATTCCCGCAACCCCGACAGTTTCAATAAGTAATCAACTTAAGTACGCCCTAAAACCTTGTTCTTGGAAAATATTATGAGCTATAGTTATTAAAATCAAGGAAATTTCAATTCACTCTTGCTTTGTAAACAGGCATCTTCTGGACTCACTCGTTCCATCGTATTACCAAGTAACTATTAAATAATCTGTGGTATTACCTCTAATGCTTACTATCAGTCGCGATCGACGTCAAGAGCAAGTCGTCGTAGTAAAAAAACCTGTAGGGTATTAAGGCGAATTTGAACTCATGGACGGTTAAATACATTGGTCTAATTTCTCTAAAAAACGCCTTTCTCAAAATATTTAAACTAAATTATCTGAATTTGGAATGAAGATTCAAAGGAGATAACGTAATAAAAATTTAAAAAAATCCTCGCCGTTAGAAAACTAAAAAAAGAAAACAAGATTAAGTAATGGTTATGGGACAACTTTTCCACGAGACTGGATTCTTCTATAATACATGACCTCACTAGAATATTTACGTGGGCATTGCGTAGTATTTACATATTTCTGTTATGTAGCAGAACCAAGTATGAGTCATTGCTGTCAAAATAATGTGTAACGTCTTATTTAGTTTGTTACTGTTTAAATAATACCTACTATTGGTGTTAATAAGGTTCACCTTAGTTTGCACGGGATTGATAGAAGAAAAGTCATGTATTTTCCCGCAAGTTTAAATGGTTTTAGAGGATGTCTATTAAACACTTCAGTAAGTTAACATATAATAAATCTTAGCTAGGTCTAGCTAGGATATAACTAATTCAACATAGGTGTAGAAAGCAATACGTCACACAAAATGCAGATGATGGTTGTAGTTAGGTACCTCATATCGTGAGTAGGATAGACATAAAGACCAAAGACGCAATGAACGGCTTGTGGCAAAGATTTAACTGTAGGGTTCCGTACCTCAAAATGCCAAACGAAACCTTATAAGATTACATCGTCTGTCTGTCAAAACCATTATTTCAGGAGAGCGTATATAAATCAATTCGAAAATTATATCAAATAAGTAGGTCTAGGTCTAGTCTTAGGTCTCTTTCAGCTGAGAAAAAAAAATCAAACTCGTAAGTCAACGCGATCAAAATATTCATATTTTGCGAATTCATAGAGAGTTCCATCACTAAACGAAGGATCAAAACCGCTAGGGCACTGTACGTCCTGCTGACCAAGAATGATGAAATATGTTAAGTATCAACGTCTTATAACTAGCACATTTTCCTTGATTAAACCTTCGAAGAGGGTAGGTTCAAGTTATGGATGTTTTTGTTTTTAAGCAGGTAGGTACTTAATAAAAGGCCTCCTAGTTAAAATTTTCAGAAAAAAAAAATACGTTTAAGTATTTATTAATTTATTTATTTCTACAAAAATTGTACATAAGTAGTTTTGCCAAATACCTACTTTGATTTTTTAGAAGTACGAGTAAGTACACACACTATTGGGGCTGAACTAGGCATACCTAGTAAAAGTTTTATTTATAACTAGCTTCTGCCCGCGACTTCGTCCGCGTAGAAGTCGAATATATTCCACGGAATCCCGTCCCTGACTTGTTTGACCAAGATTATAATAGCTCGGCTAATATGCATGATATAAAGATAATTTATAGCCTATAGCAGTCAGGGATAATGCAGCTACATATAAGCGAAAGAATTTTCAAAATCGGTTCAGTAGTTTCAGAGATTACTCCATACATACAAACTTACAAATTTTACATCTTTATAGTATAGATTTCTAATTACTTAAGTAGGTAAATAAAAACCAGAACAATAAACAATTTTGATACCACAAGGAAAAGTGGCTGTTTCATTGAATGCCATTTGTTTTGCAATCTTTTGTCTACAAAAGAAACAGATATCTTCTGTTATTCTTAGTGTCAGTCTTAGATTATCTTTTTGCTACTTGTCGAGTTGTTTGCAAAGTTTTATTTTGATACAAACAAAGCATTGACCGCAGAAGTGCCCATTCAACTATTTTTCGGTCTTATACTAACAGAAATAAGGTTGAAAAGTGTTTGAAAGGAAAAAGTTGCAAAAATGATTGTGAGTCATAATATAGAACAAACCCAGTTGGGGTTTTGAGGCATGTTTTCTTAATATTTTACTAAAAACAATTATATAATATATGTATACCTAATCTTTGGTATCAGTTAATCATTTGTAATTAACGTTTAAATGAGTTTTATTAAATAACTAATCTAAATGATAAAGATTAGATATGTATGGAATATGCAAATCCAAAAAGTAAGTTTCTTAGTTTTGCTAATTCAAAGATATGAACTCAAACTCAAAATGTTTTATTTCACATAGGCCCCTACATGGGCACTTACAAAACGTCAGCAGTTAGGGCACGGTTCGAAATTGGTCGTATTTTATGGAGAAGAACCGGCAAGAAACTCCACAGTTACTCTTTTAAAATACCTTTCTTACAATGTATCCATAATACAGGTTAATTAGGTATGAGAGGACAGTATAGACCAATTAATACAGCACAATGGAATTACAAATTCAATTGTTACACAAATCTAAGAGTCTACAGTGTTCTCTCATTCACAAAAACACTTTATATTATATTAAAATAAACTTGAGAAGCGACAACATTAGACTTCAATAATGAAGTATAAATCCTACTATCCTTTTTTTTTTTTTTTTTTTTCTCTTTATTGAGGGCTTTGTCGCTTTGCGATAACGTCGCCCTGTTCGCTAAACTAAGTACATACAATCAACAAACAAAAAGAAACTTATTACCTAATTATAATAAAACATGATACACTTGGTACAGCATCCTGGCTTGCTCCGATACTGGGTAAGCCAAGATACTGTTGCAAAACCCGACATCGAAAAATTTTGATGCACCCAAAGTGTCCACTCTCACGTCTTCGTTCCGTACACATTCCATTAACCTGTGTTGAACATCATCTACAAGATTACAGTCTGTGCAATTAGGGGAAGCAGTTTTCTTCATCAGAAAGCCAAATTTGTTAGATGGAATGTGTCCAGAACGAAGTCTTAAAGCAGTGGTTAGGGTACTTCGTTTTAACAAAATTTGGTCTATCCATATGTTTTTGGGAAGCTGTGGTTGGATAGTTTTGTACCAGATTCCTTTGTCAACTGATCTTTTGTCAAAGTATTCACTCCAAATTTGAAAACATTCTATTTTGAGACTCTTAACATAGTCAGTGTACAGAGGTTTAACATAAAATGGTATTCCATCGCTTATTACAAGCTTAGCTAATAGGTCCACTTGATCGTTTTCTTTTATATTTGTGTGGGAGGGAATCCACTGCAAAATCACCGTTTTAGATTTAGAAGCAAGTTTATGAATTGAGTCCAAAATCTTATAGGCAATCGGTGTGCCTCGTATGGACGAGGCGCATCGAGCCAAATGTTGGAGGGCGCTTTTGGAATCTGTTAAAATAACAAATTTTTCGTGATCAATGGAATTTGCATAGGAAATGGCTTCGGCTATGGCTATCAATTCCACGTGCATAATAGAAATATTGGACTCAATTGTAAACCTAACAGAAGTGTTTTCTTGTGGATCTAAAACAGCTGCCCCGCTCCCTACCTTAGTAATAGATCCATCCGTAAAAAGTTTGTAATATTGTAAATATTGCTCATTAAGAAATTTGATACAAAATTGGTTCAGATAGTTACTGTCATATTGATGCTTAGGTTTATTTAAATTGTCTATAGAATACTTAATAGCTCCCCGAATATTTATACCACTAATCCATATTTCTAGAGAAAACATTTCTAGTAATTTAACAGAATGAATTGAGACAGTTTTAAAAGAATCATGCACTGAAATTAATAATGATTGTTTATTGTTTCTCAAATTTGGATTACTATATCCTACTTCCTACTATCCTACTAATCCTATCCTACTAATCCTACTATCCTACTAATTCTACTATCCTACTAATATTATAAACTACTAATATTATAAATGCGAAAGTTTGTGAGGATGGATGGATGTTTGTTACTCTTTCACGCAAAAACTACAAAACGGATCTGAATGAAATTTGGTAAGTAGATAGTTGACATCCTGGAATAACACATAGGCTACTTTTTATCCCGAAATTCCCACGGGATCGGGATTTGCGCGGGAAAACCTTCCCACGCGTACGAAGTCGCGGGTAGAAGCTAGTATTATAAATGCGAAAGTTTGTGAGGATGGATGGATGTTTGTTACTCTTTCACGCAAAAACTACTGAACGGAACTCAATGAAATTTGGTGAGTAGATAGTAGGCATCCTGGAATAACACATAGGCTACTTTTTATCCCGGAATTCCCACGGGATCGGGATTTACGCAGGAAAAACCTCCCACGCGAACGAAGTCGCGGGCACAAGCTAGTTAATAATAAAAATAAAACAAAAATAAAATCTGTCAAATCGGATGGATTATCGTAGGGAAGAATAAAAAGACACACTCACTAAAGTGGAGTTGATAATACACTAGTCATGACTAGTCGATAACGCAAATGTGCAGAAGGAAGGAATCATCGCCAAGCATTCATGTCTTCAACGTAGTCCCGAATCTTATAATACGCTTTTTTATAAGAACACGTTTGACGTGGGTTTATAATTTTCCCTCGCTAAGTTCTGTAACAGACTTTGGCAACTTGTTATAAAAGCGTATGCTATTTATGAGGAATGTAATTACTTATCACCTTATTTTGCTACTTATTGCGATGCATTAAAATAGTCGGTATGAATGGCAATCTTTCAGTCAGTCCCCTCGCCGGACCGCGACATCAATCGGGGACCGCTCTGAAAAGTATTTAAATGCTATCGGCGGAAGTGTTAATTGTCCGATCCAGCCTGTCCCTAGCTGCCCTCTCCCAGCGACGCCTTAAGCCAAGGTCCGTACCCCACAGGAGGTGCAATTACAGAAAAGCCCTGGCTGGTGGATTATTATAATTAACTATTTAAGGCTGCCACTGGCAAATCCGGTTAAACAGCCAACACCTTAAAAAACTCGAACACGGGCCCGCCCCGACCCTTGCTAAAACCAGCCCGCACCGCTGAGTTTAGTTGAGTAGCTTTAATTTCGTCTCCTTACAAAGATTTTCCGATTCAGCTTGTCCCTAGCTGCCCTTGCTCCAGCGACGCCCTAAGCCAAGGCCCATAACCCCACAGAGGATGCACTTAGCATGCAGTCGCCTAGTTTGTAAGTTAACTATAAGCCCTGGCTGGATGCTTTAATTATTATGATTTAGTAAGGCTGCTACAGGGAAGTCCGGTTAAGCAGCCGACAACCTCAAAGGTTGACCTGCGAGATGCTAATTAAAAAAAAAATCGACGATAGTGCAGAACACGGGTTGGTTTTTAGTCAGTTACTAGTTAGCCTGACCCCGCCCGCGCTAGGGCCAAGGATATCCATGAGAATTTCCACCTCAAAGGTAAAACAACTAAAATTGCCGGTAAACATTCTTTACTGTACTGTGTGTACCATAAAAATTATAACTACCTACAATAACATGTCTGTTTCATGTCTACTGACAAAATAAATTAATTATGGTTTCACAGATAGCAGTCTAATGGTAATTTGTTTTAATTACAAGTAAACATTATTGGGGAAATAATTTGGTTTTTATGGATATTCAATTTAATTACAGCACTGGTATTTTATATTCCTGAAGTAAAAGTTATACTAAAAAATTATACTAATATAAATAATATAAAGCGGAAAAGTTTGTTTGTTTGTTTGAACATGCTAATATTCAAAATGTTCCCGGTTCAAATAGCACCCATTACGCTATTGCCCTGAACCCACTCCAGACACAAGCATATTTAGCTTAGTTAGAGGGGTTAACAAGATTGCTAGTAATGTGGATTCTACCCACATTGCTGGTTTTCTTAAAAATCATGAAGAATGGTTGTTCCCTTACCAGAAATTAGACGATGCTGGTAGAGATACTGATATAGAGTTAAATAATAGAACAATTAACAAACGAGGAAGGTTTACATGCATTGATATGATGCCAGGACCAGTCATTGTTCAAGGATAAAGCAGTAAGAGAAATATTGAGAACACATCATTTGCTAGTTGTTTGTGTGATTGTCGAGTTCAATAACGTTAATGTGCACGGAAATTAAAAAGTGTTCTTTTTATATTTAAATATTTACTTTTAGAAATGACTGAGAATCTATATTATTAGTGATGAGCCCGCTCTTGAACTCGATCATGCCAAAGGGTAAGGGATAGATGATGATTACGATGGAACTAAAGAACCCAGAACAGGGATGGCGAACCAATGGCACGTGTGTCACTGATGGCACGCGACATAATATTTTTGGCACGTCACCGATCACGAAATTCATTAGGTACGAAGAGAAAAAGTCTACGACATAGAGTACGTACGTCATAGAGTATTTGAAGAGAAATATTGCAAAATAAACCTTTTTTGTAGTAAATAAAGGGTTTTGAGTTGATACTATTATTATTATTATGTATGATGTTGTACACTGAGAGTCCCAAATCTATCTCTTTTAATTTCTGTCCATCAAAAGGTTGTCTGTAAGAGATTGCCCTGTGCGATAAGACGGCCCATTGTACGCTAGTTTTATTATTAGTAATAAAGTATATGATACATACATAAAATAAATAAATAATCACAAAGTCAAAATGATTCGAAGGCACGTCTATGATCTCATTAAACATTTCTTTATAGAAAATGGCACATTGATACATAAAGGTTTGCCTACCCCGACCCAGAACATGCCTGTTTACTTAGGCTTTTAAGGCAGATGAGTCATATCATATTAACTATTATGTGGTAGAGAACACAGAAGACGGCAGAGTTCTACATCATGGCTGTGCACACAATAAATGTAGAGGGGAAGCGTTTATTAGACATGACAGTTTATCAACCATGTTACAGTACGGCCGTTCTAACTTGGCGAGTGTGAAGTTAGGCTCTGCGAACTTTAGAGCTTATGCACTCGTACAAAAATAAAGGTTTTAAAAAAATAAATGCCAATAACAGTTGTTAATGGGAATAACAACTGCTAATGGCATTTACTTTTTTAAAACCTTTATTTTTGTACGAGTGCACAAGCGCTAAAGTTCGCAGAGCCTAACTTCACACTGGCCAAGTTCGAACGGCCGCATTGTACTTGTGTTTATTATTTCATTTGTTTTGAGTGACTTGCCAGGCACTATTTACTTTTGCAGCCTACCAAAATTTCGTTTCATTTTTCTTAAAATAAGATATGAATATTTATTTAAGTAAAGATTTTCGGTCGGTGGGAGTTTTTCTTATTATGTACTTACATTTCAAATAAATATCTAAATTGGCCACCAATGTCATATTAATTAGTGTTGATGAGTTTGTGAAAAGGAAGATGCCTATGTGGTTGTTTTCCACCAACACTAACATCTATACATATAATAAAACAGTAAACAAAGTGTGTCTGTAGATTTAAATTTTATACAAAAATAATAATTGAGGTGGGTAAAGAAACAGTAACATGGCAAAAAAAGTCTGTCTGTTTGTACACACTAATCTCCGGACCTACTGGATGGATTTTAATAAAATTTGGGAGGTAGATAGTAGACATCCTGAATTAACACATAGGTTTTTATCCCGAAATTCCCACAGGATCGGGATTTACACGGGAAATCCTCCTACACGAACAAAGTTGTGGGCAGCAGCTAGATTTAATTAAATATATAAATCTTCCCCATGCAAAGTACTTTAAATGAGTAGGAACATATTTTGTGGTTCAATATAACATAGTTATATGTTTTGCTTGATGATATGCAAAAAACATGATAAAAAGTAAGGGTCAGTGGGTCATCTTAGAAGGTAATGAGGCCAAATTTTGTAAATAAACAAACAGCATTTTTACTAGCAGAGCCCAACATCCTTTTGATCAGTGGGTCGTCTAAGGTTTTGTTTAAAAATGTAAGTTTATCAATTTGGGAAAACCAGCTAGGTTTGTGATGTGGAAATCCCAGTTTTATTAATTTGTCATCTCTAGATCTGATGACAAATTGATAAAACTGGTTCGGAATTTATCAGTTATCTAATGCCGACGAAATACTCCTGCCTACAATTTATTGGCACTTTAAGACCATAGATGCGTAGTTTTAAACGCTCGTATTTTAGATTATTCATATTCCGAACAAGTACCTACGTTCGTTATTCAAACTTTAAACTCGTATTCCACGAAGTTGAGAACAAGAGGATGTGAGAAAAACATTATTTAAATATGACGCAAACCTCGCGACGCGAAGATTTAAAAAAGCCGTGCTAATTTTAATTCTTTTGTCATTCAAGCGTGATGAGATATAGATATTAACGGGTGCAAGCTAATTATAAAACATGACGTCATATGTAAACACATTATGAAAAAGTTTTGAAATAACTTCAAATGAAAACTTACCTTTCCATTAATGCCAAGACCAAGTACTGTATTCGAGATCTCGTAGTCGTCAGTGATTGGTGTAGTTTTGATAAACTTCGTAAAATTACTCATCTTGAATCACTTCACTATTTTGAAACACAAAACAAAAAGGTAATTTTAACACTTAAGGCAACACAATAGCACTTCAACACTGTATGTAAAGTTGTATTGGAAATATTGGAATAATATTGTTTGTTTTATTATTGTAATACACGTCCACTATAATTGAATATAACTTGTAAATTATAATTGGTTCCGTGTGCGACAATGACCGACCGTGTCACTCCATCCAGCAATCTCGGCACAGTGCTGTCAAAAATGCCATAACGCGAACGAAACCAAAAGCTTAACTGAAAGAGGAGCTGTCATCTGTCAAGACTGTCAATGTCAAGAAAACGGAAAGTTCCGTTCGAAAATACATTTAACCTGTAAATCAAAGTTTGCAATATTGTGCTTTTAATACAATTGTTCAATTTTTTTTCTACAATAAATGAATTTAACAGAAAGCTTCTGTGGGATTTTTTAAAATATTGAAATATGCGGATTTATAGGTGAATAAACGAATATTGGATACAGTGCCATCTGTCGATTAATTACTAAACTACAACAACCGTCATATACGTTCATTTTTCGTATCGTAGTATCGTAAGACTATGTTAGATGGCGCTGAACAACAGTTTCTTCAAATGATAAATCAATGTTTTATTAAAAATGATTTTTATTCAATGAATTCTACGATAAGGGTGCGTTTCCACCAGAGATGTGCGAGGATGCGTAGCGAGGGATGTGTTTGCAAAGAACCAATAGAATCGCTTCATTTACCTCGCCTCGGTCAGCACAGCTCTGGTGGAAACGGCTCAGCGGAGCTAGATTTTTGCGCATACAAAACAAGCGAGGGATGTGTGCGAGAGATGTGTTGCGAGGGTTGTGTTGCAAGGAATATGTGTTGAGAAGGATGTGTTGCGAGGTTTGCGCATCCTCGCACCACACATTAATGCGTATTTTCACAGCTCCGCTACACATCCTCGTAACCACATTTTCATCGCAGAGCTTTGGTGGAAACGCCCACACATTTTCACAGCACAGCTAGACATCCTCGCACGACACATTTCCATCGCACATCTCTGGTGGAAACGCAGCCTTATAATTCACTGTTTCTGTAACCTATTGCTTGTAGTTAAATTTTTATTTTTTGTTGTTGTTGTCATGTTGTGCGATTACGCTCTGGGTCACAATTATAAGTGGATTGTAACCTGTTGTAATTGCCTTGTGAATATTAAAATAAAAATAAATAAATATTAAAAATGCAAACGTTGGGAAAGAAACAGAAAAAGACTCACAATCAATGAGTGAAATATTTATTGCTAAACCAATATCCATCAATTCCATTTTCCAGGTGAATGCGCAGTAATTCACAATTTTCTATCAAGCAAGCAAAATGATTGTTTGTCACAAAAATTTAAATGAAGCTAAAAACTTAAAAAAAATAAGCAAGGTATATAGAATTTAAAGGTTCAAGGAGGCCAAAATCAGAAAGAAGAATATTGAAAGAAATCTTGTAAAGGCTGATTGACACGACGCGGACGTTACTTTGGCCAAAGGCTAAGCATTGCCATACAACGTGGCAGTGCCGGCAGATTCTTGGGTAAGTTATCAATCGACAGCATTGAGCACTACCTAACATTTATTTATTTTTATGCTTAATTTGTTTGAAGTTTAGTTTAAATGTTTTGTAAAATATGTGGTAAAACAATAAATAAATAAAATTTACAACATTTAATGCACATTTGTAATAAAATAGGAGGATTAAACATTTTTCAGTTAGTTTCGGATCCAATTTTGAAGTAGACGCACCTAAACCTAAAGCCGTGGTCGGTGGTCGTAGATAAACTAGTTGTAAACTTTTGAAAATTTCTAAATTAACTAATTTAGAAATAAACAATGCGACGTCAAGTGACAAGGTGCTGGTAGACAAGTTTCACAGCCTGGATCATCGGCGAAACGTAGCTTGCCTGTCGGTCTTCTACAGATTGTACTTCGGGGAGTATGCGGTGGAGCTCCACAACCTGATCCCTCCATCTCCCTTTCACTACCATTGTACCAGACGTACTGCAGGGTACCATGCTCACTTGGTCAATATACAGTTTTGTCGTAGTAAGCGCTTCTCCTTTAAATTTATTGAGCGCACAGCCAAGGTGTAGAGCTCTCTGCCGGCTTCTGTGTTCCCTACCACATAAATGATACGTCACGTCAGGCTTTAAGGATAGCGGACGGCGAGCAGGGTTAGCTCACCGTCCGGTAACGGGGTCCTATAGGGCCATTGCCTGCCGGGGTTGCGGGAATGTTCTAACGAGATACCGCGGTAGAACTTAAGGGCAGCTGAAGGAACAGGGTGGGTTTTTAGTCAGTAGAAGTCTGACATTCCCTTCCGCTCCACCTAGAGCGGTAGAAATCATTCGATGATTTTCCCACCCAGAGAAAAAAAAGGCTTTAAAGCTAGAGTGAGCATGAATCTTTTGGCATCGCTCGTTTCATTGTAGACTTCATCAATTGCTTACTATCAGAGGTGATCGAGGTCTAGAGTGGGATCATTTATAGAGGTACTAGCTGTGCCCGCGACTTTGTCTGCGCGGAATAGTGACTTTCGGCAGCATTTTTTAATTATTTAGGCTAATAATTTTGAAACTAAAACTTATACAAAAATTTTAATGTTGTATTTATTAATATCTAATCAAAAGTCTAAAAAATAAGTTTCAAGCTTCTAGCTCTAAAATTGACGTAATCTCCATACAAACTTTCATCCCCTATTTCAACCCCTTACAGCCCTTTTTTCGCATTAAAAAGCAGCCTATGTCCTTTCTCAGGCTCTAGACTATGTCCGTACCGAATTTCAATAAAATCGGTTCAGTAGTTTAGGCGTGATTGCGTAACACACAGACAGACAGAGTTACTTTCGCAGTTATAATATTAGTAAGGATTAATATTATAAAGCGGAAAAGTTTGTTTGTTTGTTTGACCGCGCTAATCTTAAAAAGTTCTGGGAGGATTAGGATGAAATTTGGTACGGAGTAGGTTATAAGTTACTTTTTACCCGACTGCAACAGAAAGAGGTTATGTTTTTATTGTGATAAAACCCACGGGAGAGCAACCACGCGCGACTGCTCGTCGGTAATAAAAAGAAGACATTTCTGTGAAAATATTTCTCGATAAGAACTCATTTATTCCAGTCAATACTTACGTACAAAATAACAATCTAATATGCTAATGTTTCGCTCTTATTTATTTATTAGGCACCTCAACGATTAACTCAACAGAAATTATAGAAAGTTGTATGCATAGTGAGTGCGTCACTTTAGAAGTGCTTAGCGCTCGCAGGATAGCTTACTTATGGTTCTACATATAATTACTTTACATTAGAGGTAATTAACATTATATACATTACAAATTACATTCTTTTAATTCCATCTTACATAATTATTGATATTGAGTAGGTAATTACAATTACAAAATGGTTTCTATTCAAACTGTAATAACGATATTACGTGCATACCTACTGTATGCAGTTGCTTTGCATAAACATTATGATTATTCAATGAATACAAACTAAGGATTAGAAATCTAGAAAACTGGTTACAAACCTTTTCGTTCTTGTATTCCGGGGCCGCTATATCTTTAGAAAATTCCCGCAACCCCGTCACGTCATTACCTTATTTTTTCGAGGTGGAAATCCTCATGGATGTCCTCCGCCCTGGGGTGGGTGAAGGGGTCTGTCAGACTCTACTGACTAAAACGACCCCGTGTTCCTTCGTACACATGCGTTGAGGGTGCGGGAACACATAAGCATTCTTCAACGCGACCCCCGACTAGTGCCGGCCCGCCTCTGCGGGCCCCATCTCTTTAAGCGGGGGGAGTGAGGTGTTTTGCTCCCCCTGTGCCTACTGAGAAGGGCGCGCGTGGAACAAAACGCGCCGCCATCTCGGGTCTCGTGTTATAGGGGACGGCGGGCATCCCCAAGTCCACCGTCCCTGGACCCATTTAGGGGGGCTGAAATAGGGCATTGTCTGCCCTCTGTCGACGCCCGGTGCGCCTACTGCGGGCCGGGAGAGCGCTCAAGATCTCCCTCTCCCTTTCCGCTGCCTCCTTCTGCGACATGACAACTTCGCAGAAGGAAATCACCGCGTCCCACGACGCTGCGCCGCCGGCCATGGAACGTATCACAGCCGGCAGCGACAAGTCGTTTCCCACTTCTGAAACGAGGGCACGGCGCAGCTCCTCCCAAGCTGCACACTCTGCAAGCGTGTGCCATGCGGTGTCCTCCTGACAATGGACGCTGTGATGACGCCGAGCTTCTGGTTCCCTGCCTATGCGACGCAGGTACTTCCCGAAGCAGCCGTGCCCCGAGAGCACCTGCGTCGCCCTAAAAGATAGGGAGCCGTGCCTCCTCCCGAGCCAGTTATCGAGCACTGGCCGGACTGCCTCGATAGTAACGAGGCCAGCGGTAGGTCGCATAAGCCTGTCCCGCCATTCCGCCAAAAGGACCTGGTGGAGCTGTGACCGGCGCAGCGTGAGCTGCTGCTGCACCAATGCTAGGCCCCGAGTCCGCGCTTCCTCACGCCACCGATGAAGTGACGCGAGGGCTCTTGCTTCCAGGTCCCAAGGCGGGGATCCGGCCAGTGCGCAAGCCGCCTCGTAGGAAATCGTGCGATATCCTCTGATTACCCTGACTGCCATCACCCTCTATGGACACGTCATTACCCTTGGCTGTCTTGCCGTAGGCACTAGGCAGTCTTTGCCTAAAGCCTGCAATACATGTTGGCCGAGCGTTGTCGGTTTTTGGTCACAAATAAAGGCACTCGCCTGCGCTCGGCCAACGTGTGGGCAGCTCTACAGACCCTCTTCTACTGTTCGGTCCCACAACCAGTACAACGAAGCTGGATGGCCGAACTGTCCGCGATTACGCGGAGCCCTACGTTGTGGTAGGCTCTTAGGCCTTACTTCAATATTTAATCTTATAATATGCACACTTACCCAAGGCTGGTTGACGACAGCGAGGGACCTGTTCTCAGATCACGTCCGTGGTGTGTGTGTGTAAGTGTAATTGAGTGTGTAATGGTGTCAAGTGGTGTCACGGCGGTCAAAGGCAGACGCAGGCTTTCACAGCGTGGTCCAGGCCGTAGTGGTAGCACCAATTCTCACAATTCTTTTCACCAACTAGCGTGCAGGTTAAATTTAATCTCAATTCGGCACTATTGTTCCAAAATATCCCAGTGTGGTACTCAAAACGGGATTACAAATTCCAATGAATCACTAATCGCGACCAACTTGTCGATAACCAACAGGATTCACGATTTAATACAACAATCAATATAAATCAATGTCCCAAAGGCAGACCTTTTTTCAACAAGAAGCAGTTATGTCAAGTGTCAAAATCAAAGACCATAGATAATTGCCATACCAAAAAAGATGCGTTCGAAAATACGTATGGGACGGAACATCTACATTGTTCGTCTGCATTGGCGTTCGACGAACTTGTCGAACGTGTGGACACTAAATGAATTTGAATTTGAATTATTTCTTCCCTTGTACATTGACATATATATTACTTCGTAAGGACTGGGCGGATCGCATGTTATAATAACGCCTCGAACTTGGTCCCAAAGTGGTCTAACCTTTATCGAAGTGAACTAGAACGCGATCGGCTATCTTCGGGAGGGGTCGTCAGTTTTACAAGCAAAAATGCCAAATTGTGTCGTGAAGGGTAGCGTGAACTACGACGTAAAGCACAATAAAAAAAAATATAACATTTCATATCACCGGTAAGTTAAAAATATGTCATTAAATCAACTTCTAACATTATTTAAAACAATTTTCTTTCTTGTTTGTCTCAACCTTTAGCATAGACAACGCGAAGCCGCGTAAAAGTGCGACATAATTACTTTGCAGCGGCGCGCGTTGCAGCCGATGAAATAAAAAGATTTAATAATATTACTATAAAATTAAATTATGTACAAAATTAATTTTTATTGTTTATTAAAAGCAAATTAAAATGTATTTTTATGTATAACAAATATAAAATTCAAAAACTAAAATGTTTTTTTTTATTTCTTTGTACCTCGAAAAATACCACACCCCGCTACAAGGCTACGTCTAGGAGCAGACCACGCCGATTGACATCTTAGTTATCATAGATGGCGCTAGTGTGTTTTGTAGGGCGACCGCGTCCGTCAAATGTTCTGATGACCGTATCTTTACTATTTAAATCAATGCCCTTGTAGGTACCTATTTGCCAACGCTCGCGCCCGCTTAAGTAGTAACCAGCCTTAGCGAGCTGAACTACGAGTGGCCCTACGCTCGGCCAACATGTATTGCAGGCTTTAAGCATTAAGTCCTCCAATGTGCTGCATGAAGATTAAATTTAATATCTAAATGTATTAATTATCATTTAGGTACCATTAGCCAGACAATTTTTTTTGTAAAATGCATATTTTATTAGACCAATTTCTAAATAATTTCATTGTTAAGTATTCACATAAATATTAGTTTAACATAGTGTACCAACCCCCTCTGGACCTGCGTGGTAGATTAAGGCCCATTCCCTCTCTTTTTTTTAATGTAAACATATTTTTAACCGACTTCCAAAAAGGTGGAGGTTCTCTATTCATCGCGTATGTATGTATGTTCAGCGATTACACGAAGACGTATTAGCCGATTTAAAAAAATCTTTTTTTATTTGAAAGGGTATACTTCAGACATTGTCCCATTGTCATCAAGTCAGCATCTGATGATGCGATCCTGGAGAAATCGAGGGAAATATTATAGGCACATCTATAGCGATTTCAGTATTTTTTATAGTAACTTGTGCAGTTGCTTTCGAAAAGCACCATTTGGTGAAGTGGAACTGATGATGAAGACCAAGGATGGCCACCGGAACTACTCAATAAAAAGTATTTAAGCACAATATGCTCGTCACAATGCATATGGTGAAGTGAAGCTGATGGTGAAGTACCTGGAGAATTACTCAACAATTTACGGCCCTGCATCGGGCAAAGCAATATTTTGTAAAGGTTATAAGTAGTAGCATTTAGGCTTTTGTAACTAGGTAAATTACAAAATTCTATTTCGGAAGTCGATGCCAAAAACGAAAATAAAAAACCAAAGACACCGGCTACCGAAATAATATTTATTTTTCATTTTGCAGTGTTTTTTTAAGTCGGTTTAATTTTTTGTTATTATTAGTATATAATATGCTTTCAGTGTGTAGAAAAAATAATAACATTGTTTTCATTATACAGTATTAAATAGTGTATAGGATTGTCGGCAGTTGTTATCGCCTTATAAGGGTAATTAATTCAACTAACATTACAATATTATATAAATAATAACATCCTACTTATAACGAAAACACAATTATAGTCATTTTCACAGCGGAGTACTCAACTGTGCCAAGGCTGATATTAGACTACTCGTCACCCAAATGCACATAGCGTGAAGAATTTAGACAAAAAGAACATGGTTTGTCCAAATTTTATGATTGTTAGGTTAAATTATGAATCACGCTAGTCAGTTGTTCAGGTACCTACTTAAATAAAAAAAATATTTAGGAAAATATTGAACCGACTTCCATATCAAAACACTTCATAGCCAAAAATAACTTTAATTTAAACAAGTAATCAAATCACAATCCCCGAAATACTTATTATTGAGTAGTTTCAGTGGCCATCTGTGGTCTCCATCATCAGTTTAACTTCCCGAAATGGTACTTTTCGAAAGCAACTGCTCAAGGTACTATAAGAAATACCCAAAAAGCTATAGGTGTGCCTATAATATTTGAAGAGTTCCCTCGATTTCTCTAGGATCCCATCATCAGATCGTAATTTTGTAACAATGGGACTAACTGGAAAATATACCCTTTCAAACGCAAAAAGAATTTCGAAATCGGTCCAGCCGTGTCCGAGTTATGAAGTAACATACAAAAAAAATGTTGAAGACGAACTGAGAACCTCCTCCTTTTTTTGAAGTCGGTTAAAACGCAATGACCCTATATTTATTTATTTACGTTACTGAATATACTACCTCAGCGCTTCTCACTCCTTATCTCGCTCGCACACTACTCGCCGCGGTCACGCGAGCAAGCGAGACAGGGTGGCAAGGAAAAGACTCCAAGACACCGATCATTTAGATTATTTCTTTTTCAGTGAAAATAATAGTAATTTAAAAAGAAGTAAATATCATAAGACCTGCTTTATAGTTAGTTCAATTAATATGCAAAGTTGCATTATCTAATTTGAAGTTATTTAGAATACCAGCGGTTTATTGTTCGGTTTGGAGGTAACTTTGGATTTTTTTTCTATCAAGAAAATTTCATGGAATCGTGTTTTCGTCAAACATTGTACCTAACATTAATCCTCAGCTTTACCATATATTTATTTCAAAATTATTGCTTCAGTATTTTCGACATAACGGAGGATCATGCTAAGCCATTTGAGGTAGTATAGGCCCTTAAGTTCCCACAGCTAGAACATTAGCTTGCTCTGTGTGTAGGGTTACCAGATCCGAAAAATAAGTTTTCCTGAAAAAACCCTTGTTTCGGCAATAATTTTCCTGACATTTTGGCAGAAACTTATATTATTTTACAAAGTCGCGCGCGGCGCGTGGGAGTCTGATTGTTAGATGCCTTGTGGCGGGATACGGGGCGCGGCGCGACTGAGCGAGTCAATTAGTAGTTCAGTACTTTTGCAAACGGTGCTAAGTTTACTAGTGTTGTGCGTATTTGTGTGGCAAGCATTTATTTTATAACGAAAAGGCTTACTTTTCTCTTTTTTTTAATTCCTGAAAATTTCCAACTTTCCCTGTTTCCCTGACAGAGAGCTGAAATTCCGGACATGTCAGGAAAATTCCTGTCATCTGGTAACCCTATCTGTGTGAGAGGGAATAGGCCGTAATCCATCTCGCGGAGCTAGTGCGAGTTGGAAGGTGTCACATGTCTTCGAATTTCCTTGTTTTAAGATATGCTGGTTGCTTCAAGATGTTTCCTTTCACCGATTTGATACCAGTGTTGATGATAAAAATTACACAAAGTAATGTGTCTGACTCCATTCGAACCCAGGACTAGCAATTCGCAAGTTAGGTCTACTAACTTATAAAATAACTAGCTGCCCCCGCGACTTCGTCCGCGCGGAATAGTGACTTTTGGCAGCATTTTTAATTTTTTAGGCTAATTATTTTGAAAATAAAACTCATACATAATTTGAATGTCGTATTTATTAATATCTAATCAAAAGTCTAAAACATAAGTTTCAAGCTTCTAGCTTTAAAAATGACGTAATTTCCATACAAACTTTCATCCCCTATTTCAACCCCTCACAGCCCTTTTTTCGCATTAAAAAGCAGCTTATGTCCTTTCTCAGGCTCTAGACTGCGTCCGTACCAAATTTCATTAAAATCGGGCTAGTAATTTAGGCGTGATTGCGTAACACACAGACAGACAGAGTTACTTTCGCATTTATAATATTAGTAAGGATAGTAAGGAAAGTTCCTAAATATAATCCATTCATCTTTTTATCCATCGCCATCGTTACATGGTGGACATCCCACCCATACGCACGAAACGTTTTGGGAATACTTTCATTGTGCGTACGGCTTAGGAGTGTAATTCCCTGCCGGAGTCTGTGTTTCCTGATAGCTATAATCTGGGAGTATTTAAGTCAAGAGTGAATAGGTTACTTCTAGGCAAGCGTGCTTCTTCTTCAACCACATCATCGCTTAACATCAGGTGAGATTATGGTCAAACGCAAGCCTATCAACTATTAAAAAAATACGTGTTTATATTGGTGGATGTTGCATGTTTTCGCTTTTTCGGTCCTAGACTACTTCGGTAATAGACAACATGCCAGTTTCCTCACGATAGGTAGGCACATTGTGACGGAGCTCTTTCTATGCGCTTATCGGGGTTCTTTTTTGTGCTGATGGTGATCACCGGAGTGGTTTTAGTGTGGTAAGAATACCACATCCCTGGTCTTCTTCCCGAAAGTCCCAGCGCCTTTTGAAGGTTTCCCCCGACTAAAAAACGTAGACACATTTATTCAGAAAGTAATGTGCCTACCTAGGTTGTAACAACTGGGCTACCGCTGCTGTACTGAAGTTGGTCGAGGACAAACAGTTTGGCACCGTTACTGTCTATTCTAACAATTGTCAGCCTAGACCTAAGTTCAATACTGGATATCTTCCAAATGATGTAATCATTGTTTACCGAAATATTATAGTTATTTATTTATTTCTCCCACTTAACTCACAACAATAAAAATCAAAATGAAGGAGTAGTAATGTATATAAAAAACCATATCCAGTGTAACGTTCAGGAGCCTGTTTTTACTAGTGGTAACTGTCTAACTTGTCAAATCAATCACGAGTTAGCAATAATTGCCATTTATCGTTCGCCCGCTTTAAACTCTAAAGTAGATTTTGATAATTTTCTAGATAGTCTGGACTGCGTTCTTACAACACTAAATAAGTGTAATAGTATATACCTTATCGGAGATGCAAACATAGATATTAAACCATCCAATACAGATGAACGCTGTGCTAATTACCTAACCCTAAATGTCTGTCTTTTACCAGGACATTACCTCCCCACTAGAATTAATAATTGTATTGATCACGTCCTCTTAAAATCCAATAAATCCACTAGTATTCTTGTTTTGGAATCGCACATCACAGACCACCTTCCACTACTAATATGTATGGATGGGCCAGGTTCAGTAAAACAGACGGCCCCTGCTTATCAGACCCCTAAAATAGATTATCCTAATCTCATAAAGGAAATAGAAAGTCAGGATTTCACTCATGTCACTAATACGGATGACCCTAATATAGCTGCCACTTGTCTGATAAACATAGTTCAATCTATTTTGAGAAAACATACACGTATAACCAATGTTCCTAAAAGAGCTAGAAACCTAAAGCCTTGGATTACCCCGGGTCTATTACGTTGCATTCGTCATCGCGATAAACTCCATAAAAAAGCCCGTAATTCACCTAATAATGATATCGTCCAAATTACGTATAAACGATACCGCAATTATTGTAATCATCTTCTCAAGAAGCTTAAAACAGCATATGAAAAGTCAGAATTGGAAAAAGCTACAAGTAACCCTAGAACACTCTGGAACAAAATAAAAGAGATTACACATACCAAAAAAATATGTACTGCCCCTTTAGAGCTTTTAAAAATAAGTGCGGACCCGTATACTGCTGTCAATCAAGTATCTAAATTCTTTGCCAGCATAGGTACAGATCTAGCAGCTAATATTGCGGCCCGGTCACAGCCATTTTCTCCGCCAAAAACTTCTTCCGCAAATTCTTTGGTCATTCTTGACGTTGACTATTTTGAGGTTGAGTCTACCATCATGAATTTAAGACATGATAGTGCCACTGGATGGGATGGTATATCTTCTCTCCTCCTCAAACTGTGTCGCAAACCTCTTGTACCCATCATCACACATATAATAAATATCTCAATAGCAAAAGGAATTTTTCCAGAACCCTTTAAGAAGGCCTTGGTTCATCCGGTGTTCAAGGGCGGAAGCAGGGACTGTGTGAATAATTACAGACCAATTTCGGTTCTTTCGGCAATATCAAAGGTTATGGAAAGGTTGATAAATAGTCGTCTTCTAAACTTTCTACACAAACATCAAATTATAGCGCGCAACCAATATGGCTTTAAAAAAGGTGTATCTACCGAAGATGCAATTGCCGACCTAACGGAAATTGTTGCTAAGAATTTAGATGATCATCGTAAATGCCTTTCAATATTCCTGGACTTACAGAAAGCCTTTGACACAGTCTCTGTTCCTATCCTCCTGTCAAAATTGGAGGCCATAGGCATTCGAGGAACAGCGCTCGACCTGTTCAAGAGCTATCTCGAAAACCGAAAACTCCGTGTCAAGATTGATTCATACAGTAGTGATGAAGAAATCATCACATACGGAGTTCCGCAAGGCAGTGTAATAGGGCCTACGCTCTTCTTAATATATATAAACGACCTTTGCACATTGACGCTGCCCAACACCAAGATTTTCACGTATGCTGATGATACTGCGATTGTAGTATATGGGGACTCATGGACAGACGTGAAATATCATGCAGAACAATCACTACAAACAGTCATGAGGTGGCTGCAAAATAACCTTCTTACACTTAATTTGGCTAAAACCAACTACATTCCCTTCTCCATTAGTCACAGCACCAAAGCCCCATCTGATCTACATGTTTTTGCTCATTCTTGTTTTGACTCTTCTTCATGTTCTTGTACATCACTATCTCGTGTCAGTCAAACCAAATACCTGGGTGTAGTGATTGATGACGGACTAAAGTGGTACTCCCAAGTTGATAGTCTAATGTCAAGGGTAAGGAAACTTATCTATATCTTCAAGTCTCTTCAACACCGCGCTGACTCCAAAACATTAAAAATGGTATATCTTGCACTTTGCCAGTCTGTCATCAATTATTGCATTTCGGTTTGGGGTGGCACCGCGAAGACTAAGCTACTTGGGTAGGAGCGCGCCCAGAGGGCTGTGCTTAAGGTGATGCTCAGCAAGCCGTATAGATTTCCCACAAGTGAATTGTATGCGGAATGCAGGGTACTTACTGTGCGGCAGCTCTTTGTGCTCAATGCCACCCTCAGAAAGCATAGTCAGGTTCCTGTATTAAATCCAACAATACGTAAAGCCAAATCCGCTTGCCCATCTGTCCCTCACAAAACAGCCTTCGCTAGCCGCCAGTTTTATGTAAAAAAATCACTTATTTACAGAAGGGGGGATAAACATATCCAAATAAATAATTTGAACAAACATGAAGTTAAAATCAAACTACAAAACTGGCTGTATAATCAGGACTATACCCGTACAGAAAACCTTATTTCTAAAATAGTGTAGGCACGTAATAATAATCTCTATTCTACAAACCGATTACAGGAACTCATGCCACTTCACAAGAACACTCCTCTCACTGCTACACACACCCCACAAAACACAGCCCCTCCTCCCCCTTACAACACGACACAACCCACCACACCATAACATAACACAACAAACCACACCACACCATAACACGACACAACTACACCACACCACATCACACCACACTACTAACATCACCCACGTTCCTCACCACATCTCCCTCCTTTAACACACATACCTATATATTCATAGTAGTTCTTAGTAAACCATGTCATTATATTATGTAGGATCATTATGTTATCACACGTATATAAAGGTATTTTTGTACACGATGTTACAGTAGAACACTGACTCCTAAGTCACAGGATCCCCCTAGTTTAGGAGGCAGGGTCTTTCACTATGTATGCAACCTTTCACTAAAATTCAAAGTTCCTATATTGTTTTTGTAATAGCTTTGTATACTAAGGTTCTTGTGTTAATAAACGTTATTTTTATTTATTTTTTTATCTCATGAACGAACACAGTACGTCACATGGCACATTACATAGAGACTGGTGTCTGTTGAAAGTAAAACCTGTATTACAGATCACCAGTACATCTCTTCACTGTATATTGATTAATTGAATAAATTTCTTTGATATTAGTTGAACTTGACAGTCTCGTTGATCGAGTGGTCGCAAGCGCAACAGCTGAGCATGAGGGTTCAGGTTCTCAGTAGTAGCCCGGAGTTTGGAAGTTGGCGGTGTGATACCCCGGTGTCTTGGAAAGCAGGTCAAGCTTGTTACGGCTGTCTTTTGACATCTTTGTTAGTTGTTACAGGTAGTCAGAAGCCAGTCAAATCAAAATCAAATCAAAATTATTTTATTTTACACTAGCTGACCCGCCACGACTTCGTTCGCGTGGTATCCCCTACCCAACCGATACCACTACCCCACCCAAACCCTACACTACCCTTACCCTACCCTACCGTACCGTACCCTACCACCTTTGAGACCTTTCCTACTTTTTTTTCATAAGAACTTTCTCCTGACAAAACCAAGTACAACAAAAAAAGAATCGGCCAAATCGGTCCAGGCGTTTTCGTGTTTTGCGCTTAGCAACACATTTAGCGATTCATTTTTGTTATATAGATAGGCCTACATGGGCACTCATAAAACGCCAGAAGTTAGTGCACGGTTCGAAATTGGTCGTTTCCTATGGAGAAGAACCGGCAAGAAACTCCACAGTTACTCTTTAAAAAAATCTTGATTTTCACAATCTTTGCATAATAGATACAATTCTTTATTTATTTTTTTTTGGTATGAGAGGACAGTATAGACTAATTGACATAATATAATGTAATAATATAACTAATCAGAAATGAATCTCAGAGTCTATAGTGTTCACGCATTTACATTAAAAATTAACTTTACAAAACTGCAAATAAACTAAAGCAAATGACATAAAAATAGAAATTATATGCAAGTAAAATAAAATAAAAATAACAACAACACAAAAAAGTGGGGTTGTTAATAGACCTTAAGGCTGCGTTTCCACCAGAGATGTGTGAGGATGCGTAGCGAGGGATGTGTTTGTAAAGAACCAATAGAATCGCTTCATTTACCTCGCCTCGGTCAGCACAGCTCTGGTGGAAACGGCTCAGATAGATAGATAGATATACTCTTTATTGTACACCATAACAGAATTAAATAAGGACTTAAAAACTACAAAGGGTGTTACAATGCTCAGCGGAGCTAGATTTTTGCGAATACAAAACAAGCGAGGGATGTGTGCGAGGGATGTGTGCGAGAAATATGTTGCGAGGGATGTGTTGCGAGGAATGTGTGTTGAGAAGGATGTGTTGCGAGGTTTGCGCATCCTCGCACCAAACATTAGTGCGCATTTTCACAGCTCCGCTACACATCCTCGTAGGCACATTTTCATCGCACAGCTTTGGTGGAAACGCCAACACATTTTCACAGCACAGCTAGACATCCTCGCACGACACATTTCCATCGCACATCTCTGGTGGAAACGCACCTTTATACAATGACGCAGTCACAATAAATATGTAATATACACAATAATACTGGTCTAGCCAGGGGGTATCGTGTTTCCCATCAACAGTGTCGTGGAGGGAGTCAGATCGCAGTCGCTCCTTGTAAAACGGTAATACTCACCTGAATCTGGTTAGATTGGAAGCTCACCTCTACATAGCCTGGGAAAGGGCTAAGCAGTGATGGGAATATCTTATTGGTAGCGTAGTGGTGTTGCTGCACAGCTGTGGGCTCGCAAAATATAGATAAACCTGGATAACTTCTTTAAGAATTGGAAGCATGAGTTGCAGAATCGAGATCGTTGGAAGAAAGTAAACAGTATGTTAACTAACAGAGGGCGTTTCCGTTAACCCGCAATAGTATAGCATTTATACATGCTAAAAAAATATTACCATTCGAAAACAAAACATTTTTAATAGTTTTAATATTAAAATATTCACTAAAAATGTTAAATTGATACGTAAAAGAAACAGAAATTGAAATTGGTACCATTTGTCACCAAGTCAGGATCTGATGATGGGATCCTGGAGAAATCGAGGGAACTCATCAAATATTATAGGCACACCTATGGCGTTTTCGGTATTTCTTATAGTAACTTGTACAGTTGCTCTCAAAAAGTACCATTTGGGGAAGTGGAACTGATGATGAAGACCACAGATGGCCGCCGAAACTATTCAATAATAAGTTTTTCATGGATTGCGATTCGATTACTTGAATATGGATGTTAAGCACTTTATGCTCGTCGCAATGTATGTCGTGATGTATAGCTGATGGTGAAGTACCAGGAGAACCCCTCAAAAATTAACGGCCCAGCATTGGGAAAAGCAATATTTTGTAAAATGTTATAAGTAGTAGACATTTAGGCTCTTGTAACTAGGTAAATTAAAAATCAACCAACTAAA
Source organism: Tholera decimalis (assembly GCA_943138885.2). NCBI lineage: Eukaryota > Metazoa > Arthropoda > Insecta > Lepidoptera > Noctuidae > Tholera > Tholera decimalis. The sequence continues at coordinate 12,830,593 of OW964576.2, forward strand.
AAGAGTGAAATAAAAACTTATTACCAAAAAATTAAACCGGCTCCCAAAAAACACTGCAAAGTGAAAAATAACTTTAATTTCGGAAGTCGGTGCCAAAAACGAAAATACAAAACTAAAGACACCGACTACCGAAATTAAAGTTATTTTTCACTTTGCAGTGTTTTTTGGGAGCCGGTTTAATTTTTTGTTAAAAAGTTTTTATTAAGTCACGAGTTAATAGGTGACTTCTAGGTAAGTATTTCATCTTCGACTACATCATCGCTTACAATCAGGTGAGATGATGGTCAAATGCGAGCATAGGACTAAGAATAGACAAATAGTAATAAGAGCAACTATGTTTTTGTTTCTTGTCCTAAGAAGAATCATCCTTTGCGAATGGAAGCTTGCTTATTTTAAGTATATGTACTTTTTAACTATAAATGTCGACCTTCCGAAGTGTCTTTTAATGGTCGTATTGAAATAAATGAATTGACTGTCCCTGTCTGGCGTTATCCGCCGTGGTGTCCGTTTTCATTCTTATAGTCATTACAATGTTTTGTTATACGGTTTCCATTAATAAAAAGAGCGGAAAACGAGAACGGTTTTTGTAGGTGTATAATTTGCATCCACCCATTGATCAGTGCCGTACATTTTCTCCATAGTTTTATTTGGCGCAGAAATTTGGACACTGAAAGCAGCAGACAGGAGCCGTTTCGACGCCTTTGAGATGTGGTGGTGGAGAATAATGCTGCATATTCCCTGGACACCGAGAAGGAGGAAAATATTAATACTAAAACAACTAAGATTAAAGACCAGACTCTCCACCGTCTGTCTCTAGAGGATCCTCGATTATTTCGGTCACATCGCAAGGAAGCAAGGCGACAATCTTGAGAAACTGATAGACCGGAAAAATTGAAGGAAAAAGACCGCGTTTCACCGGACACCGTAGATAAATAATTTTTTGAACTTGAAAACTTTAAACTGAAATTAAAAACAACGATGTTTGATTATTGTTTTAGTTATTGGTGACAACATTTTTATAAATAATAGTCTCTTTCTTTATATTTAAGGAACGTAACAAAAATAATGAGATGAAATACTTGTATGAAATACCATACCAAAATATCATAAAATTGGAATACCATAGGAAAATAATAGATATCGTACTTTTTGCTATCCGTAAGAACAATATGTGTCCGGGTCTTACCCGGACCCTTATTGAGGAGATCCACCTGGACGCCCCGGAACGCTCTCCAAACTAGGACAAATCCAGGGAAACCCGGACGGATGGCAGCCCTATCAGTCATAAACCAGAACCACCCGAGAAGATTATCGAAAGCGTGCAATGACACAACGGCATGACGATGTAAACACAGCCAAAACAATGATATAAAATGCCAAAAATAATGGCCGTGTCGTTTTGTCTGTTATACAAGACATTTCGTTGAAACTGAAATTCATTGTGCACTACCAAATATTGAGGATTTTATCGTCGTTGTTGCGAGAGACGAGACCGGCCGACTGCGTTTTGTGTGGGGCTATGGAAACAGCGTTCGCGTAAAGAGGTCCGTAGAATAGTTGGTATGAGTCTCGTAGTCTGATAGATCTCTCAAGATGGAATATTTATGGAACATGTTGCAGTCCACTGGAAAAGGGAAGGTAGCCCGGTGGTCCAACAGTGGGCGTCAGTCGGCTGCAATTATGATAGAGATAATTGTTTTTAACCGACTTCAAAAAAAGGAGGTTTACAATTCATCTTGAACATTTTTTTTTATGTATGTTACCTCATAACTCGGAGATGGCTGGACAAATTTGGAAAATTCTTTTCTTGTTTGAAAGGGTATACTTTTTAGTTGGTCCCATTGTCGTCACGTTTGGATCTAATGATGGGATCATGTAGAAATCGAGGGAACTCTTCAAATATTATAGGCACACCTATAGCGTTTTGAGTATTTCTTATAGTACCTTGTGCAGTTGCTCTTGAAAAGCACCATTTGAGGAAGTGGAAATGATGCTCTGCACCGAGAAAAGCAATATTTTGTAAAAGGTGATAAGTAGTTGACTTTTGGCTTTTGTACTAACTAGATAAATTACAAACAGACCGAAACGAAAAAAAAGTATCCAAAAATCTATTTAGTTAAATAATTTATTTTTGCATAACTCTTTTGATTCATCCGCGTCAATGGAGATAGTGCAATTTTGCTGGCAATACATGGCATGTATGTTGTTGGCGTGGCTGTTTATCTGACTGAAAAGTTAAGGTCATCTGGCATGGTTCGGGAAGAGATTTTTCAAAAAATTAAAAAGACATAGATAAGGTAGTAATTTTTATCATACAAACGAAAAGAATAGGTAAACTATCTGTCGCTTTTGCAACAACGCCACTTTTCTTGAATACAGCTTTAGGGTTGTTAATCGTTACGTCTTTTGGCATCAGAGGCCCTACACGAATTTTCTTATTAATTACCATATTAATTACCAATTTAAAAAATTCTTTGGCAATTGTTTTTACGGCTAATACGTATTGATATCGTCTTCGGAGGAAGATTCGAGGCTAAATAATAATAACCGCAAGGGTTGACCTTCAAGTTAAGCAACGCTTGCCAAGGTCTTTCTGTGGATGGGTTAGGGACACTCTTAATATATCAATCTTCCTCCGTGCTTCAGAAACCGACGGTCATGGCTGTTTTATTTTTTTAATTTTAAACGTTTTTACAGGTAGTCAGAAGCCAAAAAATGTAACACCCGTTTTGCCAAAGGGTATCCTGTTACCCAGCTACTAGGACAGTCGCTCCATGTAATACACTAATACTCAGCTGTATCCCGTTAGACTAAAAGCCGACCACGACATAGTTGGGAAAAGATTTTTTAAATTGGTTGCTACAGATTGTACTTCGGGGAGTGTGCGCAGGAGCTCCATGACCTGATCCCTCCATCTCCCTTTCACTACCGGTCTACCAGACGCACGGCTGGGTACCATCCACACTTGGTTGATATACCGTCTTGTCGTACCAAGCGCTTCTCCTCCACATTTATTGTGCGCACTTCCAAGCTGTGGAATTCTCTGCCGGCTTCTGTGTTCCCTGCCACTTATGACCTTTCAACCTTTAAAGCAAGAGTAAACAGGCATCTTCTGGGCTCGCTCGTTCCATCGTAGACCTCATCTATCGCTTACCATCAGGCGAGATTGAGGTCAAGAGTGAGCTCATTGTGATTAAAAAAAAAAGAAATGGTCGAGCAGAGTATGATGATCACCATTTTGGCTTAATAACTACAAAACGATACATTTTAATTTTAAACTAATAAATCGATCATTGATATTTATCTTATCATAGTCAGCTCGCTGTCATCAATTTTGAGTTTGCATCGGGTCTGGTGGCGGAGGAGGCAACGGCGTGGTTTAGTTTTTTTTTATTGTGGCTAGCCATTCGTAATTCAACCCAGCTATGAGGTTATCGGTTGCTTAACCGGAATTCCCTATTGTGGTCCTAATTATAATAATTAAAGCCTCCAGCCAATGCTTATAATAAAACTGAAAAACTAAGCGACTAAACACTAAGGGCACCCACTCAGAGGTACCTCGACTTTTAGCGATAAGAGTAAGTCCTTAGACGCCTCTAATTATAGTAATTAAAGCCTGCAGCCAATACTTAAAATAATATTGTTACGAGCTGGGGTTGGGATAGAAATAATTAACGCCAATTAAACCAAAATTGACACTTTAATTAATTAAACACAAAATAAAAACACAAATATTCGCACCACAACACTTGTCACTTAACACTTAAACTGCACTGAAATTCGCTTGTAAAGCTTCGATTATATCGTGTATTCGCCTCGTAATAAGACTGACTCTCTGCGCCCCTTTGTGAGTTCTAGAACATTCTTGTAAAATCGGCTCACTGTTTATACTGCTAAGAATATTCCAGAGGCTACTTGACATACACAGTACTGCTACTCGCCGCTAGATAGCGGTAGTGTCTCGAACATTCTAGACTTCTGTCGAAGTTTCTCGACGTAATTCACTAAGCGACTGGCGTAATAGTATGTTCAAACTTAAGTAGCGATTAAACACTAAGGGCACCAACTTTAGGGTATGGATCTCGACTTTTAGCGATAAGATCACCCATTATATCACTCTTTTTAGTTGTTAAGTCCTTATTTGTTTTCTGTTATGGTGTATAATAAAGAGTATTTATATGTCTATCTATCTTAGGGCATCTCTGGAGGAGGGCAACTAGAGACCTTTTACGTCAACCCGCTCTCTCTATGGCCCACATAGTGAGTCACGGCACCCGCTCACGACAGAGAAAGTTACCTGACGTCATCGTCGTGGGACGAGGTTCGTATACGAAGGCGAGCCGTCTCACCGGCTCTGTTTGTTAGCTTATGTAATGTCTAGCTTGTATTCCCTGAACGTTGCAGTATATGTAATACTGTACCCGTCATTTCAATCATTTACTAGTATTTAGCATAGGCTTCGCTTTGAAGGCTTGAGCCAAATAAAACAAAAGTGGCCAAGTGCGAGTCGGACTCGCCCATGAAGGGTTCCGTAGACCGTAGTATCTATAATAAATATAACATATTTAATATATTTATTTGACAAAAAAAAAACAAAGAATCTTACAAATTTCTTAAAACTAGCTTATTTACAATTTTTACAACTACGCCAAATAACTTTGTTTTTCATAGTATTTGTATGAATTACAAAGTTATATTTGCGGTTTTCGAAAATATACTGTATCTCAAAAACTGCTGACTCGATCTCGTTCAAACCAATTTTGGTTGAAAGTTTACATAAAGATCTACAACATATGGATTTTTTAGATTTTTCAATTCATTATTATAGAAGTTAGAGGGGGCGGGACACGCATTTTACCACTTTGGAAGCGTATATCTTTTAAACGATTAACTTTATGAAGAAGTCATTTTAGAAACTATAATATCATTTTTAAAGACCTGTCTATAGATACCACACACGTATAGGTATCATGAAAAAAAAATATTTTTAGTTTCAGTTCCATGTATGGGGAGCCCCCTTTATTTTAAATATTTTTTAAATTTTCTCTTAAAATCGGAAAGCGGTTCACAGAATACATCTACCTACCAAGTTTTACATGTATAGTCCTAATAGTTTCGGAATAAAATGGCTGTGACATACGGACGGACGGACAGACAGACAGACGGACAGACATGTCGAAACTATAAGGGTTCCGTTTTTTGCCATTCGGCTACGGAACCCTAAAAATGCGTTACTTAAAATTCTCTATATCTATACTATATACTACACTATATTATAAAGCGGAAAAGTTTATTTGTTTTAAAGCGCTAATCTTCGAAAGTACTAGGTGGATTTGGATGAAATTTGGTATGGAAGAACCTTAAAGCTTGAGTAAGGTTATATCATAACAAAAACAAATAAGGACCCATCAACTAAAAAGGGTGATATAATGGGCAGTCTTATCGTTAAAAGCGATCTTTTATAGACACCATTTTGAATGGATTTGACACAGAAGGAGAAAATAAATACGCGAGTAGTCTATGGTGTACCATTTACTTATACAACGTGTAACGGAAACCCCATATCTGTCCAAAAGGGTTCAGCCCTTTTGGATAGATATGGGGTTTCAGACAACATCTGGTATGGAGTCTCTATGCACAGTTTCAGCACAAAATAACTGACTTAAAGAATTGATACCAAATTATTAGTTGCATATATTTCTTGAATACCAATCATAACAAACGTGTCACAGCACTACGAGGGTCAATAACTTTCCAAGTCACTTGCCAATAACACGATAATTCTTTTCGTTCTTCTTAATTTAAAAAAAATAGGTCTCTGGTATCAGTGTATTGGAATTTGTAATAAGTTCTACACAGTAACCCTTGCCATATCATTTGTTATCATCCAAAGAAGCCATGCACTTGGTATGTATATACCCTTTAAATTACACGTTTTATACAATACAAAATTAATAAACTACATCATCAAAACATATATAAGTGTACAGATACCTTTTACCATGTTTTTGAAAGAAGAAATGGTTTGTGTTTATCGTACTGACACGGGTACAGAATTCCACAGCCAAACAGCTAAAAATGCTAAATATTATATACATGGATACTTCCAAACGGAACCCCTTTCCGTTAGAACACACCCTGTCAGCGGCACGTGTGGCTATAGAACAACGAGGCAGTGTTAGGCAAGAATAAAGCATATAATTAATATGCTAATTTCATTGATAAGTTCTCGGAACCGTAAGAGAAGGCTATGAGATCATAGGCTATGAAATTGTTGCATCAAAAGACTTCCTGGTCTTACAAATGCTTGTTGAATCTAGGTAGATAGATAAACTCTTTATTATACGATATTACAAACAAAAGGGTGATACAATGGGTGGTCTTATCGCTAAAAGCTATCTTTTACAGACAACCTTTGGATGGATTTAACACAGAAGGTGAAGGAATATGTAGGTGGACTGTGGTGTACTATTTACTTAAAATAGACTACACAATATAATCAGCCAATAATGTTCCCACTGTTGGGATTGACAGGGATTGGTCTGTGATCCACAACGCAGGTACAGAGCGTGATATAGAATTTTAACTAATTATTGTTTCGCATATTGAAAAGTTTCTATGCCTAGCAGAAAATACCCAAAACCGAGCAGTGGTGGTCTAGTTTTATCAGGCATGACTTACAAGGTCGTGGGTTCTAACCAAGCTAAGGTAATTAATAACAACTGCTTGGACGGGCCTGCTCAAATCTGTATGTTTCTTTCTCCAAAAGAGCACCACAGACATTACCTACTTCAATCTCAAATGATTTGACCACTACGGATTGTATGGACTTCAAAAGAGACGTTGACCTTTGAGTTTGTTTCAATGTTTCTTCTCAGGGTAGTCCGTTTGGAAGCACCAGCCTCATCGAATTTAAATTACGAAAAAAGGTGATGTAGGTATAAATTCCGTACTGGTGCACCGCACCGCGTAGTGCATAACGGCTCATTTGTTCTCTTAAGTCTGCAGTACATGTTGGCCGAGCGTAGGCCAACGCGAACGTTGGCAAATAGGTACAAGGCAAGAAATAATGTCCACACGTTCGACAAGTTCGTCGAACGCCAATGCAGACGACCAGTGTAGAAGAGGGTCTGTAGAGCTGCCCACACGTTGGCCGACACCGATCCGAAATGAGGCAAGTGATCACGAGCAACGGCGAGTGAAGACAAGTTGCACCAAATGAGCCCTATACACGTTGGCGCTTGCCTCCACTCGGCCAACTAGGCAAGTGACACCGAGCGATAGCAAGACAAGGCAAATATACCGTCTACATGTTGGTATTGGCCTTCACTCGACAACGCTCGGCCAACATGTATTGCAGGCTTTAGAGAAGTGGCCTGTGTCACAGCAGTGTCAACATTATTGGCTGGTTATGTTACGAAGTCTATGAAGAATTGTTGAAGCCTTAACTGGCATTAAGTTAGTAAACTATTACTTTTATTGTTCTCTAGCTATCATATCCCTTTGAATAATACAGAACCATTACACGATTGCCGTGAACCCACTCCAGACACAAGCATATTTAGTTTAGTTGGAGGGGTTAACAAGATTGTTAGTAATGTGAATTCTAACTATTTTTGCTAGTTATTTTTTAGAAAAATACAGACATAATATAATGTTATGTTTGTTAATTTATCTTTTACACAGTATATTGTCTGTCTGTCTATCTGGTACTCGAATTCTAAAAGACCGTCCTCATTTCGCAATATCGTGGTTTCTTTTTAAATTATGTTCAAGCATATTAGTCATTGTCTATCGGAACCTAAGGCCCAAGCCAGGGTGATGAGCTTGTGTGATTGTTATAATAGCGGATGGGAATAAACATTATTATGAAACCGTCGATGTCCTTAAATTACTGTAGAGAACTCTTTGCTAGACGTAGCGAAGCGGGCAAACTAGTGTGCAAATTTGGTTATTTTTTTTTTTTATTACTTTTTACTCTTGACTTCGATCCCGCCTGATGGTAAGCGATAGATGAGGTCTAAGATGGAAAGAGCGAGCCCAGAAGATGCCTATTTACTCGTGCTTTAAAGGCTGAAAGGTCATAAGTGACAGGGAACACAGAAGCCGGCAGAGAATTCCACAGCTTGGCTGTGCGCACAATAAATTTGGAGGAGAAGTGCTTGGTACGACAAGACGGTATATCAACCAAGTGAGGCTGGTACCCAGCCGTGCGTCTGGTAGACCGGTAGTGAAAGGGAGATGGAGGAATCAGGTCATGGAGCTCCTGCGCACACTCCCCGAAGTACAATCTGCAGAAAACCGACAGCCAAGCAACGGTTCGCCGATGAGCCAGGCTATGAAGCTTGTCCACCAGCACCTCGTCGCCTATAAGCCTTCTAGCTCTGCGCTCGATCGAGTCCAATGCAGCAAGTTGGTGCAATACATCGGGCCGCAACAACAACTAAAGCGGCAATAGCCGAATGGCTCCTTAGTTAGTCTTGTGATCGAGAGGCCGCGGGTTCGAACCCCACCCATTATAGTATTGCCGTGAATCCACTCCAGACACAAGAATTAGCAGCAGTTCGTGAGATATATGTATAAAACTTTGTTGTTGACAAAAACAAAACAGTTTTTGCTGGCGAAAAATACTACTATGGAACTCTTCATGGGCGAGTTCAACTCGCACTTGGCCAGTTTTAATAACGTTTAACGTTATTAAAACGTTTGGACTTTACTTAAATGAATTATGGACCACTGGACGATCACTTTTTATTGTTTTTAGGTTCGTGTTTGCCACCATCTCACCTGATGGTAAGCGATGATGTGGTCGAAGATGAAGCACGCTCATCTAGAAGTAAACTATTCACTCTTGATTTACAGACCCCTAGGTTATAGCACTATTTATTATTATTGCGTCCGTCATTACGCCCGCTATTCGCTACCGCGCCCGCTCCCCTACTTTGCATCGCGCGTTCTGTCTAGACTAAGCCTTGTTTGCGTGAACAAAATGACAGGTTATAAATAATAGTAAACCAGTTTAATATGTTATTAGGTAGATGACTTAATAAGCTGGTTGATTAGCTACCTTCGTGATGTTTTTAGGCCTTAATTCCACGCGATATGGTTATTATGTAATTATACAGAGTTGATACGACAGAGGGGCATTAAATTACACTACGTATACTATAAGTGTTTAGTGTTAATTCGATACAGTTAAAATATAAAAAGCGCAAAAAACAATTTTTTTTTAAACATTTTAAATTGCTTACAAATCAGAGTAAAACTCAACCACCCTTTATAAATAAATGTGACTGACCTTAAATACCTAGGTAACAAAGTGGCAACGTAGCGCGGCGTGTGTTATCTCTTGTCTTGGTCAGATTATTCGCTTTAAGGTGCATTTCATCAAAATCATTTGCGACTAAACTACTTCTCCTATTTAATTGATTTTTGGTACAGAGCTTGAATTGAAAATGATACGTAGCATATGCAGTTTAAAGGAAAGCCCCTCGGTCGTATCAACTCTGTATATTTTATAATATTACTAGTACTCTCGCGGGGCTTCGCTCCCGTGGATTCTATCACGCTAAAAACATAACTCTCCTTTTTGCAGTCGGGTAAAAAGTAGCCTATAACCTTCCTCAAGCTTCAAGCTACTTCCATACCAAATTTCATCCAAATCCACCCAGTACTTTCGAAGATTAGCGCGTTCAAGCAAACAAACAAACAAACAAACAAACAAACAAACTAACAAATTTTTCCGCTTTATAATATTAATATAGATTATAATTTTGAATCTATCTAGATTTTGTTTCTGGCTGAAAATCATCATGACTCGTCTAGCTCTGGTAGGAGCACAAGGGAGAGTCAGACTTTTATTGATCAAAACCCACGCCGCTCTTTTAGTTTCCCTTGCTTTCCGGAGCTGCGGTATCTCGTTAGAACGATACTGTAACCCTGACAGGTTTACTATCCCGGCAGGTATCTAGTTTTTTTGGAGTGGCGTATTGTGACGAATTTGATACACTCCAAGCGCTCTCAGCGTCTCTACTGAGAAGTGTCATGCCATTTTCATGGTTTTCGGGGTCACTTACAATAAAAATAGAACCGAAAATAAATCCAAAATGACATTACGAATTGCCGACTTTATGTCATGAATCGTTTTAAAGATTCTCGGGGTTGCTGATTTTAATTTCAATTTATTTTATTACAAGTTTCTATGACTCATTTGTAAGTAGCACTTATCCTATGTTAGTAATAATGTATAATAATGTTATCTTAACTAAATTAATTTTAAGAACTACATATATAGAGGCTGAACAGTACGACGCTTTGTCGTGGCAACAACATTCCATGGGAAATGGCGTAGCAGCGATTCACATACGAACAGTCCAGCCTGCTCGCGATTAAGGACAGGATACTGTTATTACTGCCCCACACCCTACACACCAGGGATGCACGGCGTTTATGCATTTATTTATTTAATAAAACTTTATGCAACACTAAATGTACAAAGTTGGACTTAATGCTATAGGCATTTTATACCAGTCAACCATGAGTGGTAAAGAGATAACATGGCAGGTGCATAAAAAAAAATAAACTAAGTAGATAATATATTCAAAGTAAAAGTCTTATTACAAGTATAATTATCTATACTATAATAATAATAATAATATTGCAGTCATTGTACCGATAGTCATCTCAGCCAATGGCTTAATAGCCAAGAGCCTCGACCAACACCTTAGGAGGCTCTCGTTAGGCGGCTGGATCAAGGGCTTGCTTCAGAAAGCGGTACTCCTGGACACGGCGCGTATCGTTAGGAGGTTCCTCTCTCTAGAGCCCTGACTACCGGTAGCTTGGACCCTGTTCCCGATACCGGTGGGCTACTATTTTTTATATTTTTAAATGTTTTTTTGTGTTTTATAGAAATATTTAAAAATGTAATTTATATGTGTATAATTAGAAATAAAGGAAATAATAATATTATAAAGCGGAAAAGTTTGTTAGTTTGTTTGTTTGTTTGTTTGCTTGAACGCGCTAATCTTCGAAAGTACTGGGTGGATTTGGATGAAATTTGGTATGGAAGTAGTTTGAAGCTTGAGGAAGGTTATAGGCTACTTTTTACCCGACTGCAAAAAAGGAGAGTTATGTTTTTACCGTGATAGAATCCACGGGAGCGAAGCCCCGCGTGAGTACTAGTATATTATATACATAAATAACTAAAATAAACTTACATACATATTTATCATGCATGATACATACCAAATATATATATTATATATTTTTATATAATGTTAGATAACAAAAAAAAAACATTGAATTTTAAAAAACACTGCTAAACCTAACTATGTACATAAAAAAAAACACAAAAGTCAAGCTTAGGCGTCAAAGTACTCCTCCACATCGCTGTCGTCGCAGCATTGCCACGTTGTATGGCAATGCTTTTTCTTTGGGCAAAGAACGAGCCAGCCCCCGGTCATGCAAGGAATCGATCAGCCGGCGAGATAATCTATACTAATATTATAAAGCGGAAAAGTTTGTTAGTTTGTTTGTTTGTTTGTTTGTTTGCTTGAACGCGCTAATCTTCGAAAGTACTGGGTGGATTTGGATGAAATTTGGTATGGAAGTAGCTTGAAGCTTGAGGAAGGTTATAGGCTACTTTTTACCCGACTGCAAAAAAGGAGAGTTATGTTTTTACCGTGATAGAATCCACGGGAGCGAAGCCCCGCGAGAGTACTAGTTCCTTATAAAAGAGACGCGCACTCGGGCCCCATGACCCAAGCGTTTCGACCCTAAACGGCACTGCATAACCCTTGCTATGACTTTTTATTATATATTAATAAAAAGTCATAGCAAGGGGGTTATGAAAACTCTGCTTCCACTATTTGTTTTGAAAATAATCCCGCAACTTTGTGGCAAAGAAACAATATACATGCGTCCGCGAACATTCCTGACACGCTGCAGTAGCAGGGCACTCTCAACAGAACCCTGAATGCGTTGAAAATTAAGTCTTAATGATTATCATAATTATATTATACTACCCGGCGAACGGCTAGGTGACCTGGCGAACTTTCTTTCACCATTAAACAAACTCTTTTATATAAACATTGAACTCTTTAAAGAACACAAAAAAAAAAAAAAACATTTATCCAATTTGCTGCAGTCGTTCGGCAGTAATCCGCATATGTAATACATGTCAGTGATTCATTTTTATGAGGATGTAATTGAATAGTCTGTAAATCTTAAAGAACAATGGCAGCCACCCATACATTAATTTAGCTGAGATTTAATTTTTGCGTCTTTAAATAATAATTATTAAATAATTAATTTGTGCAAGAATTTTCGTTCGAGAAGTCGGAGAATAATAGAAATTCAGTCATGAACTTTTGTAGGTTATGTCCAGGTCAAGCGAAAATTAAAGAAAACGGAAAACAATCGAGAGCAACACAAAGCACAATGTGCAAGCGTCTGTGACATGAACATTTTTTTTAAGTAGATTAGTTCCTGACGGAACAGGCTAAGGTCTTAGACCATGCTGCCTAGTAATCAGTAAACCATAGATTATTCATTAAATATTTTTCTTGAGGGTAATGTGACATGAACAATCAACAGTTGTCAAACTAAGTTATATTTTTTTGACTTGATATAATAGTCTTTTTTCCAGTCATTAATTGAAAGTAATTCATTTATTTTTACACTACAATATTTTTACCTCCCTTCAAATAACACTTCCACTTATAAATAAACATTATTGTTAATTCATTTACTCCTCTTTGTTACAATAACAAACTAAAACCGCTTTTATTACAATAATATTGCACTTACTATCACTTGGCAATAAATACAAAATGGCATCACTAATTGTCAATGAAAAAATCAAATAACTTTTCATTTACAATATTTTTTTTATCCGGACTTAACTAGGTAATGTGATGCTTTGAAAAAACGTAGAAAAATAATAGAACTGCCTTCGTATATAAGTCACTTTTAGACGCTCAAATTAAAGTCAGCTAAGCTTTCGCAATTGTTCTTTTGCCAAGCATTTATTAGATTTTGTTTTCTTACTTGTTGCTAGGGGTGCCCTGAAATGTTCGATTGACGTCTCTATCTCACTATATAAAATTTACTTTGTGGTTCACCGTCCCACCCAGAATAAAAAAGTTAATACATAATAGTCAATAGTCATCTGCACAGGAGATATTATAGTGCACAAGTTTTTTTTTTTTTTTAAAGATGACTAGCTATGTGGGTAGAATTAACATTACTAGCAATCTTGTTAACCCCTCCAACTAAGCTAAATATGCTTCTGTCTGGAGTGGGTTCACGGCAATAGTGTAATGGGCGGGATTCGAACTCGGGACCTGTCTATCACAAGTCTGACACCTTATCCATTAGGCTATTGACGCTTGAATTGAGTATGTGCAGGTAGGTACAGGTGTAATCTCTAATCCTTTACTCTCATAGTCCGAAGGGACGGCAATCCGACATAACCGGGGAGATCAGGCGTAGGATTAACTGCAGGATCCCGAGTCACAGAGGCTATCACGCCGCCAACTTCCAAACTCCGGGGGGCTACTACAGAGTTTTTTTTTAATAATTGATAGGCTTACGTTTGACCACCACCTCATCTGTTGTTAAGTGAGGATGTGGTCGAAGATGAAGCACGCTTGCCCAGAAATAACCTATTCACTTTTGATTTAAAGACTTCCAAGTTATAACTATCAGGAAACACAGAAAAAAAAACACAGTTTTCTTACAGAAAACCCAACGGCTATTTTTGCCCGACCCGGGAATTGAACCCGTGACCTCTTGCTCAACAGTCGCACTTGTCATCACTAGGCCACCGAGGCAGTTCCAAGTATGTTAGCTGCAAAAAAGTGTGGCAACAAAATCGCCAGCAGTCAATACATAGTCTGTCAAGCTAGAAGAACTTGAATTTATACAATAGCGTAGTCTTAAGAATTAATATTACATGACAGGTAAATAATTTATTATTTAGGTACAATATAAATCATAAAGTTGTATTTTTTTAAATCTATACTAATATTCAGGGATGGGCCGAAATTCGGTTCACATTCGGTTCAACCGAATTTCGGCAGCTTGAACCGAACTTCGGCATTCGGCCGAAATTCGGTTCAGATGCCGAACATTCGGCACAAGAAAAATAATACTTACTTGCACTAAAATTTTATAGAATTAGAATAGCATATACTGTTATAAAATTATGTCTTTTACTCACTCATGGTCATTTATTTTAGTTACGAACATTGTAAATGTAAATCTTAAATTAAATCGGTTCTTCTTATTAGTCTTGATAATCTCTGCCTAATTAATTTGACATAATAATTAGACATACTATTACAAAAATTAAATAAACTTATTATTCTTCTAACAAACATCTGGATTACAATTCGTAAATTGAGGCAAAGGAGAATTATGCATAGCCTTATGTTCCTTCACAAACTAGTGAACGGTCGCATAGATTGTAGTGAACTACTATCGCGCATTCTATTGAAGGTTCCGCCTAGGATTCCGCGCTTTCCCATAACCATAATTCTTCAGCGCCCTATTACCTCTACAAACACAGGTCTAAACTTACCACTCGTTAAGATGTGTGACAACCTTAATTCATTTAATAAGTCCGTACCCGAAACAGATCCTATATTTAATGACCGTAAGTTGAAGTTTAAATCAAAAATCTTGGCCTCCCTCCACACCAATTAAACGTAGTCAAATTTCTCTGTACATTTTATGAATGAGTTGCTCGTTTCCATTTCTTTCTTCGAAAAAAAAAACATATTCCATTATATTAATCAATTGTACACCTAGATTTAAGTTAGCGATTAAGCGGTAACATGGCGTTTTTGCTGTCAATGTTGTGTTTACCTTTAATTGGCATATATATTAAAATATTGCCGTATGATTAAGTATATGTATGTGTATGTATGTGCTGTGGGTGAACCTTAAGTAAATAAAAAAAAAACGTTTTTGATTCACAAACTATACATTAATTAACTAAAGGGTACTTATTTTGAAATTAACAAATATTTCTCATCTATCTACTCACTCATATTTAAAATTTACTAGAGGCAGGCTATGGTGCAAAAACACCAAAAACTTTGCCTTATCTGGCAGAAGTTTGTTACGTTTTTTTTTTCGTATACGTTTCCTGCCTCCGATAAAAGTTGCTCAGAACATACAGAGCTTCCAGGAGACGATAAATATATTCGAGATTGAAGTAAATGCGTAAACAAGTCACAACGTGTCGCTCTCGAGAAAGCGCGCAAAATTGAACCGAAATTCGGCCGAACTTCGGCCGAACTTTTCATTTTAACCGAATGTTCGGCCGAAGTTCGGATTCGGTTCAAACCACATTCGGCCCATCTCTACTAATATTATAAAGCAGAAAAGTTTGTTTGTTGGTTTGTTTGCTTGAACGCGCTAATCTTCGAAAGTACTGGGTGGATTTGGATGCAATTTGGTATGGAAGTAGCTTGAAACTTGAGGAAGGTTATAGGCTACTTTTTACGCGACTGCAAAAAAGGAGAGTTATGTTTTTACCGTGATAGAATCCACGGGAGCGAAGCCCCGCGTGAGTATTAGTACTTTCATAATGATTGGTGAGTTACGTTGGTTAACCAACACGAGTATACAAGGTGTTTTTTTTATAACCCATAACTCTAGGCCTCTAGATATGAATGGATGGTACCATATCAAGGAATCAACTGGCATAAGAAAATGTTTTTTTTTTTCTTTCCATTTTTCATACAAAATATTTCGACAACGTCACATTTATTAATGTATAACACCCTTACCTACGTGAAATATGACAACGTCGCATTTTAGTAACTTTAAATATGAATGAAAAAATGAAATATTTTTCGCGCGCTCCACCCCCACTCCGGTTAGGCCGTTGTATGCTAAACGCTAACACAGGAGTAATAAAGTTGAATATCGAATATACTTTCATTGTGTATACAGCTAAGGAGTGGAATTCGCTGCCGAACTCTGTGTTTCCTGATAGCTATAACCTGGGGAGCTCTAAGAAAAGAGTGAATAAGTTACTTCTAGGTAAGCGTGCTTCATCTTGGACCACATCATCGCTTACCATCAGGTGAGATGGTGTTGAAACGCGAGCCTTTCAATAAAATACGATATTTTCCTCTATTATCAGTAAACTGATAATAGAGGAAAATATCTTATTTTATTACTAAGAACTCCTCAAAATGTCACAAGATTTTAACTGACCCTGATATTAAACTCCAGGACCTTAACATTATGTAAACCAGCTGTCATTGGATCACTGAGAAGGTAAGCATTACGACATATCATAAATCATTTGTCTTATAAGAAGTTCTTGGTCTTTGCCAAGTGACTCACGAGGAAAAAGTGTAAAATAAAAGTCTGTTTAGTTCGTTATGACATTTTTGAGTTTGCCTTTTTTATTTTGCGGGTGAAGAATCATCAAATTACTCTCTCTCAGACTCCTGCAGACTAAAAACTCACCCTGCTCTTTCAGTTGTAGCCTTTGTATTCCAGGCTAGTCACTAGAATATTGCCACAATCCGGACAGGCAATGACCCTATTGGTACCCGTCAATGCTGACTACTCTTTAAGGCGCTCGTGGAACACGACGCGTCCTTACCGATGGGTGAGCTATCAGTCGCCCATACGTATAATGCCTTTCCAATGTGGCAGACATTGAATGATTTACCATCTAGGCGAAGCGGTTGGGTGTGTCAGACTTTTACTGACTAAAGCGCATCCGTGTTCCGCCATTTGTCCTTCGTGTTCCGAGGCCGCGGCAACTTTGACGTATAATACCTTGACAACAAGACATGGTTGTCATGGCAACCATTTCGTTGACAAAATCAGACAAATTTTATAATTTCTAATCCATGTATCGGGATCATTAAGGACATGAATAATCAAATTAGCTCTAAGTCTTTTAATATGCAAAATCTAGTTTATTAGACTTTTTTAGACTAACTAATTAATATTTATGTTGCCAAGAGTTGCTAATTTAATAATAGATTTGTTAGATTATAATAGTATTATGTCACACGGAAACGAGAGCAAGAACGAATCAAAAAGGTCATCTTGAGGCTATAATAATTAATGATTGTTCTAGAATGTTACTATGAAACTTATACTAAAAAGAACTTTAGAAACTTCTTGCATACTAATGCACGCAAATATAGTTTAACTCTAGCTTTATTTGATGATAATTAATAATTAAAACGTTAAATTAAGTGTTTCATTTTAATAATTAAAATAAACAACTATGTATGAACTATTCTGCCGCCATAAGGAAAAAAGACGCATCTAACATTTTTTTCGAAATTGAGTTATCTATATATTCTTAATCAGAAAAAAAAATGGCATCTGCCAGTATTTTATATTTCGCATAAATTAAGCAGAACCCTATGAATCTCACTGTTAAATAAGACGTATCTACCATATTAATTAAATATTACTAAATAGAAAAGACATTTCTGACGTACACTAAGTTGAAAAGACGCATTTCAGTAGAAACGTCTTATTTTTTTACAAAATATTTAATTCTTCATACAATTAAAAGACACTTCTGCATAGTCATAAGAAGAAAAGACTGTTCTGCGTAGATGTGCCTTTTTAACTTAGTATTACGAAAAATAAGCAGGCGCAAGTGGCAATTGTGCCCTTTCTACTTAGTATTGCTAGTTATATGGGGTGAAGTGGGGCTCGCGGTTAGAATACCGCCCTTCAGTTGCGTCCAGGCAGTCAGAGAAACGCGCGCGGCCCTTCGTGCTTTAATAAATAAATAATTTTTTATTTCAGACGTTAGATCCATTTGGGTTATTATACAAACAAATCTTAGAAGCTACCAGAAACATAAAATAAAATACTTAACAACTACACCACATCGGCATGTAGGTGTACCCAATGTCCCAAAAAAGGGCTGTCTTATCTGTCTGCTATCGAATTTAGAATGCTGTTGGGGCTGATATGTACCCTGCGCATGAAGGAAGTGCATCGTTGACGCATGATAGCATAAAAATCGTCTATTCCCGCGTTGGCGAACATGCCCGAAGCACTGCAGTAGCGCGGCAACCCCATCAACACCTTGAACGTATTATTATACAGTACCCGCAGGAAGTTGTATGCCTCCTGAGTGTAGATAACTCACAGACTGCATATGTAGAAATAATGGCAATACACTGTAAACAGCGTAGTCCTAACGAACAGACAACGCCCTATGCTCACACTAAATGTCCAGACCGACTTTTAGGTCTTCAGAAACCCAGTGGCCCGGATACATGAAAGCAGTGACTTGCTTTGATGCAATACCGCAAAGTTTTAACTGAGGCACAATTGGATAGAACTTGTGCCTGCCTTACAAGACTAGTAGCTCACTCACTCTTTTTCGCGTTGTATCGAAGCCCATGGATCTCCGCGTGCCTTTCACACATCGAAAGCACACTTCTCATCGCATTGATCGAAAGGCTCAGCAGCACCATATCATCAGCATAACTAATATTTTTAACGCTGGTTCCATCCACGTGACAACCCTGATAAGTGCTACAGAGCTCAACGATCAATCGGTTCATGACAAGCCACTTTGGCTCACTCCGCAATTCAGCCTGTATTCATCCGACAACGATCCTGCCCATCTGACACAATTTTTACCATTTTTTGATTACCATTGATTGTTTTACCAGAACCGAAGTATTGATATGACTTCCTTATCCACGGACGTATCATTAATAAGCTTCTGCCACAGCAAGTCATACGACACCAGATCAAACGCCTTGGAAAGGTCTAGAAAACACGCGTTAACAGGCGTTTTTCTAGACGTGTAGTACTGGACAGTCTGCTTAAGCGACAGTATGGCAGTTTCTGTAGATAGACCAGGTTTTTACCCAAACTGTGCATCATGCAATTCGATACGAGTCGCCATATATCTATCAAGAAAATTATCTAGTACCTTGGCCAAGACTGATCTGATGCTTCCCCGATCTTATCTTTCACAACGGGTACAACTATCGTTTTCATTAAGTTGGTGGGCAGATGAGAGTGATTTAAAGAGAGTGAGTAAAACATCGCCAGCACTCTTGGCAGAGGTAGCCATACCCTGGAGATTTGCCCCTTACCATGCTTTTTATTACAGTAGCGACACTTTTCGCTGAGAATCTCACATTTAATTCCGCCAAAAAGTACTGAAACAAAAGAGGTCTCATTTACCGGAACACCCATGTAATTTGAACAATATAATTAGCGTAACCTTAATGCTGGGGACATATGTATAATGTGGTCATAAGCCGTGTTAAGGTCTGTGGTGCATATTTTTAGTTGCCATTTGTGTTTGTAAAACATACGGGATGATGTTGCGGCAGTGCCCGCTTTTAGAACAAAAGAAAAATCGTTCATTACGGTGGAAAAGAACACACAAAATCTTAAATCATCCCACCCACAAGCACAAAACGTTTTGGGAATAATTTCAAGGAGTGGAATTCCCTGCCGGAGTCTGTGTTTCCCGATAGCTATAACCTGGGGGTCTTTAAGTCAAGAGTGAATAGGTTTCTCCTAGGTAAGCGTGCTCCATCTTCGACCACATCATCACTTACCATCAGGTGAGATGGAATGATGAATGAGGATGAATAAAAAAAAATACGCCATCCCATTTTCCCAGTTTATCATGTTGTGCTGGCGCTCCCGTAAATATAGTAACCACTTTGGTAACTATATTTTCGAGCCGTTAGGTTTCAAAACTCTCGGACTGTAGAGCCTGGTGTTCATACGAACTTCATAGCCTATTGAAAGAAACTTCGAAAATGCTGATGAAGAATGAAGATGTCCATTATCAACAGTTTAGCTTTTTCCCAACTTTGTTAGGTTCACTTATAGTCTAACCGAATACAGCCTTTTACTTTGAGCGACTGCCCATCTTCCTCCAGAAGTTAGTAGCAGGGTAACACGATACGCCTTGGCAAGACCAGTGTCAAATTTTCTAGCTCTTGACCACCCTTAGACCCGCCGCCCATCACAACTTTTTGTCACCGTGACTTTTTGTCACTTAGTCAAGTGCTATGAAAACTATACTGAGTGCGCTCATTATGGTGACTTGATAAGACGGTGACAAAAAGTTGCAGCGACAGGCAGTACCGGAGTGACGTGACTGTCACTCGCCCTGTACATTACTATGGGAGTCCGCTCACTGGTGACTTTTTGTCACTCAGCCGTAAAGATGGGCGTTTAAACGAAAAGCATATAATAAAACATGTTATTTAAAATAAGCGTATAAGCAGATTAGTTTGACAACCTCGTTGAAGTCCATTACAAAAATGAACGCGATAGACATGTGTCAGTTATAACAAAACGCAACTAAAAACGGTTGCCTTAGCAATAACGTTAGGTATCGGTATCGTCTCAACCAGCAACGGTTATCAATCTGCAGAGTACGAGTAGCGAGCGAGTAGCTACAACTCAACGCGCAACTACGAAAACATTAGAAACCGAAACCGATGACAACCAACCGGCAACTGGTAACCATGCCTTCCCTCTCTCACTTAGCCGATAATTAGGTGCAAGAAAGAGAAGATGCGATTATCGTTTTGTTGGCATGCATTGGTTATCATGGATATCTTAAAGAAATAATATGGTCGTATATACCAATTGCTGGTCTAATGATGAACAGTTTTGATGTGTTTGTCGGTTATCACAGATATTTTTACTAAATAGAAATACTTTTAGAACTAAAGTTGTTAAGGAACTGAATATATTAGATACCAGTCATTTTGAAGTTGCTGACTAATTTGAAAGTTTGTTGAGTTATTAAAATATAATAGTTCACTTGAATGTGAACTAAACTGAACTAAACTAGCTTGACGCCTCATCACATCATACCTCTTAGCTAATATGTGGAAAATATTGTTGAGATTACATTGTTTTTTTTTTTGTTATAACTTACTTATTATTATTATGTTTAATGTAATGACGTTTTTTCCAACATATTTCTGTGTGTGTATGTTTCGAATTATTGAGTGAATTATACAAGTACCAGTGTCGGTTGTCGGTTTTCTTGTTGGTTATTTGAAGAACTTGTTAATTGTTTTATGATTTCTGTTTTTGGAGATTTGAGACGATTTATTATTTTTCTGAGAAGAGACTATTCAAATTCTTTAGTTTATAAAAGTTAAGTGCGTAATCGTAGTTGTGTATTAAATTTAAGTATGTAAATAGACAATGCAAACACAGTTTAATAATAGTATTTCGTGCTAGGTATACTTGTGTAGACATAAACTGACTTATAAAAATGAATTAAATGACATAAATCGAGTGTCGTTCAACTCCCTAAAGCTTAGCTTGTCTCATATAATGGTACACTCTATAATCATTACAACCAGTCTCAATAACGACAGCAATTAAATAATAATATGTACTTTTTAAGTGGCCGAAATTAGTAAAAACTGCGGAGCTATAGGTTCTTTTGTTACTTTATTATTCTAGTACGTAATAAACTCGACTGTCGGCATCATAAATACTAAACTTTTTACGACATCTGTTCTTTTTTTATTCACAAATTGCACGTGTAGACGGTTATTAGTAGGATTCGTGGATTACAAACTAAAAAATACAACAAAATTACTGGTGCAGCAAAAGACGTCAGATGAAAATGACAAAAAAACACGCTACGAAATAGCGTTCAAATAAGATTTGTTTTTTCTAACACTAGTCTGAAATATTTCTTTTTTCATTTTCTAATATAGTTTTTTTCCTATAATATCAAAATACACGAAGTCCCTTGAGTGTAGTTATATAGAGTTAACACTGTAATAATATGATGATACTAGCTTCTGCCCGCGACTTCGATCGCGTGGGAGGTTTTTCCCACATAAATCCCGATTCCGTGGGAATGCTGGGATAAAAAGTAGTCTATGTATTATTCCAGTATCTCAACTATCTACTTACCAAATTTCATTGTAATCCGTTCTGTAGTATTTACGTGAAAGAGCAGCAAACATACATACATCCTCACAAACTTTCGCTTTTATAATAACAGTAGGATTTATTAATTGACCATTGTGTAAATAGTATAATTATGATGATAGTGATTATTAGGTGAAGGTGAGATAGCGAGCCATGTTAAGTTAATCAATCAATGTAAATATGATGATTTTTAAATGCGCCGCATTTTTTGTATATTTTTCATATACAAAATGTGTTAGTCCTAAGCCTAGAAGAAAGCTATGAAGGGAAATTACCAGTATCGTTATAATCCCTTTACTCCACTCCTTGTTATATTTATACTGTGGTTATTTTAGCTATCCAGTTGTTGTAATAACTATAGAGATACAACAACTGAATAGTTAGATTAAAATGCATTTGTGATACCGTTATACAGCAACCGTTATCAATAACGTTATTGCCACTAAATACCGGTTAGATAACGGTTATCAAAAATAACTAATAACGCCCATGTCTAGAACGTGATTTGTTACCCAAGAAGTCACCTCAGTGAGCGCATCGTGGGTGACAGCAGGCGACAGTGACAAAAAGTCACGGTGACAAAAAGTTGTAATGAGCGGCCGGTCTAAGACCCGCCGCTCATTGCAACTTTTTGTCACCGTGACTTTTTGTCACTTAGTGCTATGAAAACTATACTGAGTGCGCTCATTATGGTGATTTGGTGACGGTGACAAAAAGTTGCAGCGACAGGCAGTACAGGAGTGACGTGACTGTCACTCGCCCTGTACATTACTATGGGAGTCCACTCACTGGTGACTTTTTGTCACTCAGCCGTAAAGATGGGCATTTAAACGAAAAGCATATAATAAAACATGTTATTTAAAATAAGCGTATAAGCAGATTAGTTTGACGACCTCGTTGAAGTCCATTACAAAAATGAACGCATTACGTGATTTGTTACCCAAGAAGTCACCTCAGTGAGCGCATCGTGGGTGACAGCAGGTGACAGTAACAATAAGTCACGGTGACAAAAAGTTGCAATGGGCGGCCGGCCTTAATGACTTTAAACATATACCTATAAATGATAGCCAATGACAGACATGACCAATGGCTTATCGTGCTGTCAGTGTCACGGGGGAATGTCAATATTTAATGTTTTCGAGGGAAAATTCATCAAATACGTCTTACTCTGGGTGGAGCGGAGATGGTGTCAGACTCCTTTTTAGGGTTCCGTAGCCGAATGGCAAAAAACGGAACCCTTATAGTTTCGTCATGTCTGTCCGTCTGTTTGTCTGTCTGTCCGTCCGTATGTCACAGCCATTTTATTCTGAAACTATTAGGGCTATACATGTAAAACTTGGTAGGTAAATGTATTTTGTGAACCGCTTTCCGATTTTAAGAAAAAAATTAAAAATAAAGGGGAGCTCCCTATACATGGAACTGAAATTGAAAATATTTTTTTCATGAAACCTATGCGACATTGAAGTTGCTAAAACCACTTTTTCATAAAGTTAATCGTTTAAAAGATATACGCTTCGAATGTGGTAAAATGTGTGTGGGGCTCTCTAACTTCTATAATAATGGAGAGAAACAAAAAATATGCTGTAGATCTTAATGTAAATTTTCAAGCAAAATTAGTTTGAACGAGATTGGGTCAGCAGTTTTTGAGTTACAGCATATTTTCTAAAACCGCAAATGTAACTTTGTAATTGATACAAACACTATGAAAAACAAAGTTATTTGGTAAATGTAAATAAGCTAGTTTTACAAAATTTGTAAGGTTCTTTTTGTCAAATAAATATACATATTATATTATATTATTATAGTTACTACGGAACCCTTCATGGGCGAGTCTGGCTCGCACTTGGCAATTTTTTTTACTGCTTAGAAATCTACCCTGTTCCTACAGTTACCTTTGCTTTCCAGGACAGCGGTAGGTATATCGTTAAAACATTCCAATAACCCCGGCAGGCAAGAAGTCAAACACCTTGACCCATTTTTAGCACTAGTAACTCCACTGCGTATCAGCTGCATCATTAAATATTGCAAAACTAAGATTAAACTTAAGTAGTTACGTTCTTACTTAAGTATTTAGTAAAAAAGCCAATTATCTTTTCGCTAACAATCATTACTTGAGTGTATCAAATCTAAAAGTATATACGATTGTATATAATTCACTCCCGAAGTAAGCGTGAATATAATCTGTGAACAATTTGTCGTTGAGAAATAAAATAATTGCTTTAAGTATAAATCAAATGTGAGAGACATATTGTTGGTAAGTTCGCGTTTGACAACCATCTCACCTGATGGTAAGTGATGGTGGTCGATGATTTAGCACGCTTACCTTCTAGGTACTATTCGCTCTTGACTTAAAGGCCCCAGGTAATAGCTGTCAGGAAACACAGAGTCTGGCAAGGAATTCCACTCCTTAGTTGTACGCACAATGAAAGTATTCCCAAAATATTTTGTGTGTATTGGTGAGATGTCCACCAAAGTTATATATAATTTTTTATATCTAAATGAAAACATCCAAGTAGGTGTCAGGCCACGTAGTTTGGGGTTCCGTGGTTACTCTTTCTGTAAACATAAATAACTTACAATAATGATGAGAATAACTATGAAATATTTCAGCTATACAAATTTATGTTATAGGTTGGTCGACTATTTCTCATTAGGTTGTCAAATGAACCTAGCTAGCGGTTCTGTCTGGGTTGCAGGAGTATTCTAAAGCCTGCAATACATGTTGGCCGAGCGTTGTCGAGTGAAGGCCAATACCAATATGTAGACGGTATATTTGCCTTGTCTTGCTATCGCTCGGTGTCGCTTGCCTAGTTGGCCGAGTAGAGGCCAGCGCTAACGTGTATAGAGCTCATTTGGTGCAACTTGTCTTCGCTCGCCGTTGCTCGTGATCACTTGCCTCACTTCGGATCGGTGTCGGTTTTTGGTCACAAATCAAAGGCGCTCGCTTGCGCTCGGCCAACGTGTGGGCAGCTCTACAGACCCTCTTCTACATTGGTCGTCTGCATTGGCATTCGACGAACTTGTCGAACGTGTGGACATTATTTCTTGCCTTGTACCTATTTGCCAGCGCTCGCGTTGGCCTACGCTCAGCCAACATGTATTGCAGGCTTAACGAGATATCACTGCCCCATAGGTAAAGGCAACTGAAGGAACAGCGTCAGCTTTTAGTCAATCAAAGTCTTACAATCCTTTCCTCTACACCCAGAGCGGGAGAAGTCATACTTGGCAGTATGACTTCTCCCGCTCACGAGGTTCCAATTACCTCTTCTGTTTTAAGTTAGCAAATAAGATTTTATGATTCAACTGTTTCAATAGGAAGTGTCTAATGCGACACTTTAATTTCTTAATTTAACAGTTGTATATAAGGGCAACCTTAAACCTATATGATGTACTCTATCGCTAGATATCATATTTATTGTACTGAGAGATCGATAAAATAACATGGACATTAAAATTGACTACTTTGAAATAGTGTTGCCCAAACGAGAGTCTCGCAAGAGTATTAAACGGTAGTTGAGATCTCAGAACAATGTAACAGAGTCTGTTACATTGTTCTGAGATCTCAACTACCGTTTAATAAATAGCAATAGGATAATCGCTAATTGCAAGATTCTTGCGAGACTCTCGTTTGGGCAACACTACTTTGAAATGATGAGCTTTCGTGAATAATCTTGTACAAGATTTGAAATATATTTATACAGAATGGGCAATCTTTCGCCAAGTTTTTGTTTTAACAAGCGATAATATTGACGAAAGTAATAATAATATTTTAAGATAAAAAATTAACCTCTCAAGGACCGCCATTATTTACGTCAACTATTAGTTGAGCCAGTATTAGTTGAGCCCCGCTGGCAACAAATTTGTGTGCCAGCGGGGCTCAACTAATACTGGTTTACTGGCACGTTTTTGTGCCGCTGGGGCTATATAGGTTAACGTTGATTCTGCCAAAAGCTCATCACAATTCTCTTAGCCTTTTCCCAACTATATTAGGGTCGGATTCTAGTCTAACTGGATACAGCTGAGTACTAGTGTTTTACATGGAACGACTGCCTATCTGACTTCCAGAAACCAGTAGACGGGTAACACGTTACCCCTTGGCCCAACCAGTGCCAGATTTTCAGGCTTCTGACTACATGTAACGACTGTCAAAGATGTACAAATGACAGCCGGGACCAATGGCTAAACGTGCTTTGCGAGGCACGGAAGAATATCGATATGTTAAGATAGTCACCCATCCATAGACTGACCTCAACGTTGCTTGACCTTGAACATCAACCCATGTGGCTGTTATTATTTAGCCACGAGCTCCTCAATTTATTACAAGTATACAGCCTGATTTTTTAGTCACCGTCCAAATTTTGATATATTATTCTTTAGCGAAAATCATTGAATACGTCTTTTTTCTTTTAGTATCACTCAATATAAAAATATTGAGAGATCACATCACAAAGTTAACTATAAAAAGTTGATGTTTCTGGACACCGCCGCACCGTGCTTACGCGTTAGGTAACTACGCGGGCCGGCCCGCTCCGCGTGCCGCCGCAATTAATTGGTTGAATTGACAGGCCCGTTGGTATAGTGGTCAGTGGTCCTGACTGCTATGCGCAAGGTCGTGGGTTCGATGCCCACCTAGGACAAATGTTTGTGTGATGAGCACGGTCATTTGTTCTTTGTCTGGGTGTATCTATAATATGTATATGTATGTATTTAGAAATATATATGTATGTTTATTAGTTGTCTAGTATCCATATCACCAGCTCTGCTTAGTTTGGGACTAGATGGCGTTGTGTGAAAAGTTGTGGAATATTATTATTATTCCATTTATTAAATCTATGTACATATAAATTACATTTTTAAATATTAATAGAAAAAATAAAAACATTTAAAAATATAAAAAATAGTAGCCCACCGGTATCGGGAACAGGGTCCAAGCTACCGGTGGTCAGAGCTCCATAGAGAGGAACCTCCTCACAATACGCGCCGTTTCCAGGAGTACTGCTCTCTGTATCAAGCCCTTGATCCAGCTGCCCAACAAGAGCCTCCTTAGATGTTGGTCGAGGCTCTTGGCTATTATGCCATTGGCTGAGACGACTATCGTCACAATGATTGCTGTCTCCACATCCCACATGTCGACAACCTCGCGCGCCAGGTCAAGATACTTATTTTTTTATCTATCTCAGCTTTCACGAGGTTCTCGTCATGGGGGACTGCTATATCAACAATCATTGTGCGACGCTCTAATCGGTCTATCACCACTATGTCAGGCTTATTGGCAACAATAGTCCTGTCAGTAATGATAGACCGATCCCAGTATAGTGTAATATTGCCATTATCGAGAACTGGGTCGGGCACATACCTATAGTATGGTACTTCTGATTCCACAAGATTGTATTTAAGCGCAAGTTGCTGGTGAATAATCCTGGCTACGAGGTTGTGTCTATGCAAATATTCTCCGTTAGCCAGACGAGAACAACCGGAGATAATGTGACGAATGAATTCTCCCGGTTTGTGACATGCCCGACATATGTCTACGGTACCATCCTTCACAATATATTTCCGATAGTTATTCGTCATCATAACTTCATCCATAATCGCACAGACAAAACCTTCGGTTTCCCCGAAGAGGTCACCAAAACGTAGCCAGGCTACGGACGCTAATAAATCTACTTCAGACCCATGAAGGGCTCGGTAATAGCGTCCGTGAAGCTCCTTGCTCTGCCATACTTCTCTGCGGTCATTAGTATCTAATACTACAGGTTTGCGCCAATTCTCGTTATCTAAGGAGAGCGGAGTGAGGCCTTTGTCCGCCGTTATCACATCCCGATGCATACCCACGTCAGCGTTTAGGAAATATTCCCTAAGGCTGCATACCTCGCGGTTATGCAGGGTCTTTGTATTTAAAAAACCACGACCACCGCATTTCCAGGGGATATACAGCCTCATCACCGATGAACGTGGGTGATGCATCCGATTTGCAGTGAGCGTTTTGCGGACCCGCCTGTCCAAGGCGTCAAGTTCAGTCTGAGTCCATTTGATTATGCCAAAAGAATACATCAATACTGGCATAACCCAACCATTGAAGGCACGCACCTTGTTTCCGCCTGATAGAAGACTATTCAGTACTTTATTCAGGCGGCCAAAGAAGCGTTCCTTCAATGACTGTTTAACATAAGCAGTATTGATGCCTAGTGCTTCTGACATACCCAAATACTTGTAAGTTTCAGTTGATCCGAGGGATCTCAGGTGTATGGAATCCGAGAGTTGAGTTCCCACGGATTCCATAATCTCTCCTCGCTTTACATGCATGACCGCACACTTGTCTACCCCAAATTCCATTCCGATGGCGCTACTGAAAGTTTCTGTTACCTTCAGTAGCTCCATCAGTTGCAATTTGCTGGTGGCAAAGATTTTAAAATCATCCATGTAAAGCAAGTGTGATATGACCTGACCACCTCTTCTCAACTGGTAGCCTAGCCCTGAACCCTCCAGCAATGTACTGAGAGGGTTGAGAGCCAGGCAAAACCACAGAGGGCTCAGACTGTCGCCTTGAAATATGCCACGCTCAATCCTAATCAGTTCGCTGTTTTCCTGGATCTGTCGACATCCTGGGTAGCAGAGGACCGTCTTCCATTGCCCCATGCATGACTCAAGAAAATTGCGTAGCATTGGATCTATTTTATACAACTCCAACACCTTCTTGAGCCATGTATGTGGAACAGAGTCATAGGCCTTCTTATAATCTATCCAGCATGTCGACAAATCTCTTCGGAAACGACGAACCTGTTGGTTTATGGCAATATCAATGAGGAGCAGCTCCTTGGTACCACGGGACCCGTTCCTACATCCATTCTGAGAAACAGACATGATTGAATTTACATCAATATGATTATTAATTTTAGTTCTCAGGATGGACGTAAGAACTTTATTGACCGTAGGAAGGCACGTGATCGGTCTATAATTTTTAGGTTCCGTAGTACTACCTGATTTATGGAGCAGGTGGGTTATTCCTGTAGTTAGGAATTGAGGTAGCGATCCTGACTCTAGGGCAGACTGGAACTGAAATGCCAAGCGAGCGTGTGATCTTTGGAACCATTTAAGCCAAAAATTGTGCAGCCCATCCGGCCCTGGGGATTTCCAGTTAGATAACGGACGGACTGCACGGGTTACATCTTGGGGGCTGATCGTGACTGCCCCCATTTCTAGTAAAAGATCGCACGTGCGCCTGATCTCCCGCATCCAGTCACCCTCAGTGTGACTGACAGGAGCCGACCAGATGCTGCGCCAGAACGAACACATGGCGTCATCATCCGGTAAGCACGTATCAGTCACACCTTGGTCAGGTCGCTCCCAGGACCTATAAACCCACCTTTCATTGCTTTGGAATGTGCGATTCTGAGTGTATCGCTCCACCCTCCGCTTATATCGTCGAATTCTATTTGCCCACGCATAGACTTTCTGCTTCAGGAAGTCGATGCGCTCTGTGACGCAGGTGAGATAATCCCGAGGACTAATATCAGTCCCCGCGAACGCCCACCTCACAAAACGCATCACTCTAGGGCGAGTGTTGCCCTGTCTGAAGCAGATAAGTTTGCCAATGAGTGCTCTAGCCCCAGCGATATGACGTTCGATCCTGCACTGCCAAGCTGGTACAGCTGGTCGAATAGCTCTGTCAGTCTTTGGAAACTTGACATGAGCTACCCGACATGCTGCAACAGCGGCACAGTACAGGATCGAATGGGTATCGGTGAGGTCTTCGCTATTGTCAAAATAATTTGACAACAGTGAATCTAGAGCACACACTAGCGCCCTATTTTTCTTATGCATGGGCATACGAGGCAGACGAGGTCTCAGCTCAGGCGGTGTGGAGCGATACTCCCGTAATGCACACTCCAAAGCACTCCTCAATTGTTCACTACACTGGGTACTCACGGATGTAGCCCGGTCCTCATCATCTTCACCGACGTGGTCGGGTCGCGGTGAGATACTGGGTTGTAGTTGCACCGCAGCCTGTGGTGAAGCAGATGAGACACGACTGCACCGTGATTCGAGGCGTAGTCTATCAAGTACGGCGTCATCCAAAATATGGTTACGCTGGATGACCCGCATCTGATCCGACAGTCGTTGGGCCGAAACGTTAACAGCTGGCTCAAGTACCTGAAACAGAGAGAGCGTCCGACCACGGTACGCAGTCAGGTTAGTTCCCCCCTTTGTAGCCCCAAAGTATGAGCGCATGACATTTTCATTGATGGAATTTGTCCATCGCATGCGCTGCACACTTCCACCGGCAGCGGGGACCCTATCAGAGGCCGGTGGGCCTCGAAGTCCGAAGCTGGCCGGAGGGCAGCCTCTTCCTCGCCGACGCGCAGGTGGTGGTGTCGTCGGCGGCGAGAAGTATTCGTCGCTCGAGCTCGACGCAACTGCAGCGGCCGGAGTCTCTTCACTCACGGCTGGAGCTGGTCCCGGCGGCTGCGAGGCGGAGCTGAGCGACGATTCCGCAGGTCTTGGGCGTGTGTTCAGAATCAGTCGTGCCCGGTTTCTTGTCAACATTTTGGTTTTAACGTTTATTGTTCTGTCTATTTATGCTTCTATCCATTCATGAATAGATTTTTTTTTCACTATTTTCGTTTTATTGAACATGATTATTGTAGTTTGTATGGCTATTTAATTAATAAATTATTCTGAAAAATGCGGAGGACAAAATTTTTTGACATATTCTTTGACAACCGGGCCACAGATTTATTGATAATACAATAATAAACCCAGTTGCAAATTTTCCCTTCATACTTTTTACAATTAGCAAAAGGTTTGTGCTATGTTCACTATGATCAGAATGTAATCCTTAATTAATCAACTACAAATAAAGTAAAAATAAATTCGATAATTAAGAACTTTAGACCTTATTAAAACCGTGCCAAAACTGTTTGCTATTAGGCGTATTTAAAAAATTTGAATCAACTTATGTACAGATAATTAAAAATCTAATCAAAATTATCTTAGAGTACTTTAATAAATGTTCAAAATGCATACCGCTTCTCTCTAAACAGAGTCTTGCACGTTTTTGCACATTATTTTTAATTTTGTTGAGCATTACGGTGTCACTTTGGACGGTGACTAAAAAATCAGGCTGTATACAGGGTTATTTGTAAAACACTAACAACCTTACAGGACTATATTACTAACATCACAAGTTAGTGTTTTACCAATAACCTTGTATACAAATTATAACCAATACCGGAGGGTTTTCACTTACCCGTTCATTCTACTCCTCCGTATGTTTCCATATAATCTAGTTACACAGAATCGCAGCAAATAATGAATGTTTTTGTTACCAAATGTCACCTTCAAGTACACAACAATACCTATGTATTTGATAGCGCATTGTGTATTTTTTAAGGCATAGTCTTACATGACACAATAGAGCGACTCTGAGCGTGTGGCAATGTATTCACTCACTAGCTTCTGCACGCGGATTTGCTCGCGTGAAAAGTTTTTATCAGTGAAAAATACCTATGTCATTCAAAACTGATGTAGCTTTCTATAGGTTTAAAATTTTAAAAATATGTTTAGTTAGTACAGAGATTACTTACTACAAACTTAACCATTTTTTTTTAAAAGCACTAACAATGTGGGTTGAATTAACTTTACTAGCAATCTTGTTAACCCCTCCAACTACGCTATATATGCTGTGTCTAGAGGTTAGTAGGGTTCGCGGTAATAGTGTAATGGGTGGGGTTCGAACCCGCGACCTATCGATCACAAAGCCGACTCTTTAGCCATTAGGTTATTGGCGCTTCAAAATCGCTTCTTTATAATATTAGTATATATATGTATATACAACGTGTAACGGAAACCTCATATCTATCCAAAAGGACTGAAGACAACATCTGGTATGGAGTCTCTATGCAAAGTTTCAGCTCAAAATAAGTGACTCACAGAATTGACCCCAAATTATTGGTTTCATATATTTCTTGAATACCAGAATAACAAACGTGTCACATCACTATGAGGGTCATCACTTTCAACGTCACTTGCCAATAAAACGATAATTCTCTTCGTTCTTCTTAATTTGAAAAATTCGGTCTCTGGTATCAATGTATTGAAATTTTTAATATGCTCCACACATGTACACTTAGGATTAGAAAACCCTTGCCATATCGTTTATTATCATCCAAAGAAGCCGTGCACTTGGTATGTATATACCCTTTAAATTACACGTTGTACATACATGCATAGTTATTATTCATCATGTTGTGCTGGCGCTCCCACTGCGGCTGCGGAAAACCTCAAGCGGCGTAAATATTAAAACCTCACTGGAAATTATTTTTCGACCCCTTTGAGGTCGAGGCTTTGTGCTCATAATCTTTTCAAACACATTTCAGAAGGGCTATTTAACTTTAAAATTCTTTTGTGCACACTACCAGCTGACAACGTTAAAGCAGAATTTTTTGACGGCATATTTTAGTGTGTGTGGTCTGATTGAGCAAAATGAGTAATGATAGGTAGGAAAAGACTTTATAAACAAAAGGAGAGTGATTTGTTCACACTTTCTTTACTTTTTATAGACAACTTACTGTACCTCTATCTCTGAACCCATTCTTGAAAAAGTTTTGGATTTCCTATTTATACTTTGGTGTCTTGTGTATGTGTACCAAGTGTAATTTAAATCTGAATATTTTTTTCCAAGGATAACGGATGCCAGTATTTATGAAAAACCGCGAGGATTAAACGCTCAATTTTCTTTCTATCACCCCAGCCACCCCGGATGGCACCCTGAGCATAAGAGATCGCGAGCCCATTCCGGCCACCGAAGGCGCGGGCTTGCGGACGGCGAGCAGTGGTAGTTCACCGTCCAGTAAGGACCAACCCTAAGTCGACGGCGACTCAAGGAGCAATCAGCATCATTGTTAGGGCCCGATTATGCCATTGCTTGCCGCAGTTGCGTAAATATTCTAACGAGATACCACGGCCTCGGACGCAATGGCAACTGATGGAACAGGATGGGTTTTCAATAGAAGTCTTTTACTCCCTTCCACTCCACCCAGAGCTCAACCCAGGGAAAATGTGTACCAAGCTTCATCAAAGTGAATTCATTCTTTTACCTAAATAAGGACTTGAAATTCCAATCGGCTCCTTCTTTTCGTAGTATAACCGTGACGATAACCGATCGTATTGAGCTTCTTGCGGTAACATTAATTTCCACTCTCAATTTGGGTCCGCTTGTCGAGACTAAGGCTTAAGTAACAGCAAAAAAGTTGGGAATCATAACAAACACCGGAACAGCGGCTCAATCTGTATCAAGCTCAAGTTCGATCGTGTACTGCTCTCAACTTTGGCACGGACCTGCCGAATGCCAACTGGATGCGCTCAAGTCTATTAAGAAACGGGCCAAGAGACTCATTGGCAACGATGCACTAGTCGAGACAAAGCTCCAGAGCCTTGAACACGACGAGATTTGAATTTTGGTAGCTATAACCTAGAGGTCTTTAACTGAAGAGTGAATAGGTAATAATATAATACTTCTAGGTAAGCGTGCTTCATCTTCGACCGCATGATCACTTATCATCAGGTGAGATGATGGTCAAGGGCGAGTCTATTATGAATAAAAAAAGGTGAGAAATTAACACTGTAAAATAAAACTAACTATCGGTCCACTTTACATTCCTGCCCTCTCGTTTGAGTACTACTAGCGTAATGTTATGTTAAGTAATAGATACATATCTCACAATTACACGATTACCTTAATTATGGCTATCAGTACACGAATGTATGTTGCTTCCTATAATTACTAATTCAGTTTCTAGTTCAAATTACCTTATTTAGGTAAAATTTGTTGCAATTAACAAATTGTGATTAGTAACTGGTAATTAGTTGAGGTAATCGGTCTACCGTTTGAGATGGATCTTTACTGATATAAAATGGTAATGGTAATTTAAAATAATTAATGGTCATTTTAAACAAAATCTACCAAATGCCCACGCTAGAATGGTTGCGTTGTGCAAAACAGACAGACAGCTATTACATATTTTTTTACATGGAAATGTTTAAATGTTATTTAATAACTAATTTGCAAATAAATTATAAAAATATTCTATAGTGGAAAAGAGACGGAACTACTTACTAACTATACAGATGAGCTTAGACGAGGTGTTTTTTTATATCCCATAATTCTAGGATATGAATAGGAACATATCAAAGATAGGGTTCCGTAGCCGAATGGCAAAAAACGGAACCCTTATAGTTTCGTCATGTCTGTCTGTCTGTCCGTCCGTATGTCACAGCCATTTTATTCGGAAACTATTAGGACTATACATGTGAAACTTGGTAGATAGATATATATTATATTCTGTGAACCGCTTTCCGATTATAAGAAAAAAGTAAATAAAAACTTTTTTGCAAAAAAATAAAACCGACTTCCATATCAAAACACTATAAAGCCAAAAATAATTTTAATTTATTTTTGCGCTTTTTAGTGGGTCAATTTGTAATTAATCTAGTTATAAAAGCCAAAATGTCAACTACAAAAAACTAAAAACGCGCGAACAAAAAATACAATGCAGAGTAAACGAAAAGATCATCAATGTAAATATTTTTTTTAGTTTTGTTGATTTTTCAGAAACAGCTTGTTCGTTTTCGATAAAATTTTCATGGAACCATTTGGGAAGTATACCCTTTCGAACAAAAAAAGAATTTTTCAAATCGGTTGGCGAGCGACGGAGCTATGCCCGAACAAACATAAAAAAAAAACAAACAAACATCCGAATTGAGAACCTCCTCCTTTTTCAGAAGTCGGTTAAAAATAATTAAAATAAAGGTGGGCCCATACATGGAACTGAAACAATTTTTTTTTAATGAAACCTATGCGTGTGTGGTGTTTATAGATAGGTCTTTAAAAATGACATTGAGGTTTCTAAAACCACTTTTTCATAAAGTCAATCGTTTAAAAGATAATTATATACTTCCAAAGTGGAAAAATGTGTCCCTCTAACTTCTATAATAATGGAGGGTAAAATATATGCTGTAGAATTTAATGTAAGCTTTCAACGAAAACTTTTTTGCAAAAAAATAAAACCGACTTCCATATAAAAACACTACAAAGCCAAAAATAATTTTAATTTCAGAAGTCGGTGTTATTGGTTTTGTATTTTCTTTTTTTTCACACCGCCTTCCGAAATTAAAATTATTTTTGGCTTTGTAGTGTTTTTATATAGAAGTCGGTTTTATTTTTTTGCAAAAAAGTTTTTATTTTCGCGCTTTTTAGTGGGTCAATTTGTAATTAATCTAGATATAAAAGCCAAAATGTCAACTACAAAATACTAAAAACGCGCGAACAAAAAACACAATATAGAGTAACCGAAAAGATCATCAATGTAAATATTTTTTTTAGACTTTTGTTGATTTTTCAGAAACGGCTTGTTCGATGACGATAAAATTTTCATGGGACCATTTGGGAAGTATACCGTTTCCAATAAAAGAAGAATTTTTCAAATCAGTTGGCGAGCGACGGAGCTATGCCCGAACAAACATAAAAAAAAAAAAAAAACAAACAAACATCCGAATTGAGAACCTCCTCCTTTTTCAGAAGTCGGTTAAAAATTGGTTTGAATGAGATCGAGTCAGCAGTTTTTCAAATATAGCATATGTTCTAAAACCGCAAATGTAAATTTGTAATTTATACAAACACTATGAAAAACAAAGTTATTTGACGTAGTTACTACGGAACCCTTCATGGGTGAGTCTGACTTGCACTTGGCCAATTTTTTTTGTTTGCATTTTTTTCATTCGCAGAATAATTCGACAGTCATAATTATTAATGTACACCCTTAAATGAAATATGACAACGTCGCACTTGCGTAACTTTAAATATGAACGATTGGTTTGAATGAAAATGAAAATTACTCGTTATTATCAATGAAACTTAGACACCTACACGCATCGAGAGTCTAGTGTTAGTATTCTGATGATTGATACCTTCGAAAGTATGCATTTTAGGACCACATATTCTAGAACTTGTTTTTGCTTTTGTTTTTGGTTAAAAAAAAAAAACACATTGTATAACAACTCAATTGCCTAACTAATAAAACCGCGATGTCATTCAAAATTGAATGTAATTCTAAATACATTGCTTCAGTTGTTAAAAATAATCGTCGTAAATCGCGCAATGCATCCAATCAATTCCAATCACAAAATTAAAATAAAATAATGAACTGCATAGACGGTTTGAAAAGTGTTTTGTTTTAAACTTTTCAGTCTTTGTGGTAGAGTTATAACACATTTCTTTTAGCCTTTTATTATTAAGATAAATCGTAATCTCACAATAGGTATTTCTCCTGTATAGTGGTTGCGTTTATAAACATTCAACTGTACCCAGACTCGGAACAATTATTACAGTCCTGTTGACCGATTTCGGCTCAGCGGAGATTAGTTATTTGCGCAAGAGATATGATAGTACACAAGTATGTGCAGGTACTCTCTGCTACTGTACTCTCATAGTCCGATGGGACAGCCATCCAGCACGACCGGAGAGAGATTAGAACAATTATTTAGTCCATACAAAGATTTTGTTCCGGTGCGCGAATAGAGCCCGTGACTCGCAGTGCAGGAGTCAATCGCTTAACCATTGCGCCAAATGTGACGTCACTTTCATTTATTTATTTATTTACACTTTATGCACATAGGTACAAAAGCGGACTTAATGCCGCAGGCATTCTCTACCAGTTTACCATGAGTGGTGAAGAGATAGTGTGTAAGTATGTACGTGATAAGCGTAGGTATTACAAGTATACATATATATATAATAACTAGTACTCTCGCGGGGCTTCGCTCCCGTGGATTCTATCACGGTAAAAACATAACTCTCCTTTTTTGCAGTCGGGTAAAAAGTAGCCTATAACCTTTCTCAAGCTTCAAGCTACTTCCATACCAAATTTCATCCAAATCCACCCAGTACTTTCGAAGATTAGCGCGTTCAAGCAAACAAACAAACAAACAAACAAACTAACAAACTTTTCCGCTTTATAATATTAGTATAGATAGTAATAACACAAAAATCATAAAAAAATAGAAATCTACATAAATAATATAATATGAGTAAATACTTATATAAATACATACAAATATATATATGTAGACTATAGAAGCAAATGAAAACTAAATGTGGAAATTCTGCTTATTGGTGTATAAAATAGATTCGCAATTTCTTTTTAAATGCATAGCGACTGTCAACCGAGAGGAAGTGCATTCCAGAGGAGAATCGACTGGATATAAAAAAGAAGAATGAACAAAGTCAGAAGTATGAGAAGGACAGAGTAAGAGAAGATTATTGGATGAACGTAGATTCTTATTGTGTGAAGAACATAGAAATTGGAAGTGAGACATTAGATAAGAAGGAGGGCTGGGAGAGTTGAGTAGAGAAAAAAGCGATGTCATAGCGCGCAATTTTTCTCCTCTGGCGAATGGTCATCCATTTAAGCTCAGACCTGAAACTTGAGACATGGTTTTTATTTGTATTACAATTGTTTTGTTTACTGTACCTATATCTTTACGTAGTATAAGACAAAGTCGCTCCCGCTGTCTGTACACTTAGATCTTTTAAACTACGCGAAGGATTTTACTGCAGTTTTCAGCAATAGATTCAATAAGAAAGAATTTCGAAGCATCCGTGCGAAGTCGGGGCGGGTAGCTAGTATGCTATAAAGCATTCACGTTAAATATGACTATGCCTATCTATATCACCGTGCATTTAATATTTTTCTCATCTCGGAAAATATTTAACCTGTACAAACTATATGGACTTCAAAAGAGACTTTGACCTCTGAGTTTGTATCGGTGTTTCTTCTCAGGGTGTTGAAGAAGCGGAGTTTCCTAACTGATTAGTTAGGAAACTCCGCTTCATCTAGTTAAAATTTACAAAAAATAGGTTGTGTTAATTGTTATTTAATAACCAATTTACAAAATAAAGATCATTTATCATTGATCGAATTTCTGATTGTTATTATGAAGATTTTTTTCAGAGGGAATCATCATCATCATCAAATGACTCCTACGAATATTACACAGATTGTAGGGCACCCTTGTATGTGTGTGTGTGTCTATTAGAATATTTTCGTAACCCTGGCAGGCATTGGTTGGTCCTATTGGGCCCCATAATTACAGCTGACTGCTCTCTGAGGCGCGCATGGAACACGACGCGCGCGCCGTCTCGACCGTCCGGTGTTCTAATGAGATCAATTATATTAATTTCTAAAATATGTTAATGAAATCTTTGCTTATAAGAATACACAATAAGCAGTTGTGCTTGGACTATTCTAGAATATCAAGACATTCATAATAGTGATTGTATTGCTATTCATATAAAGATTAGATTCCGATTAACCGCAAATAAATTGCTTTTACTCTCTGACCTTTGCAATGAATTGCATTGAGCAAGTTTAATATGTCTCTTTGCAATACTGAAAGTCTAGATCCAAATGTTAGACTGCCTATAACATATCTATATTTAGGCAGTCATTATGGATTCGCACGACCGGGTTTTTAGCTACTGAATCACGGAAATCGATCTCAAAGAAGGTTAGCCAACTACGCAGACTATATTTTGTGTAAGTATAAAAACTAAAGTTTTAGGTTTCCCTACCTAATGTACCCGAAAATAATGGAACCAAGATAGGATCATTTAGTAGTCCGTATGTCCGTCTAACTGTCTGTTTGTCAAGACCCTTTATCTTAGGAACGTCTGGAAATATCGACTTGAAATTATAATCTTATACTCAGTTCTACAGTCTCTTGAAGCTTTGAGAAAGTCATATTTCTAAATTAACGTTAAAAGAAGATACGACTGTTTATGCCGCCAAAACGTTTCGACACTCTCCAGGAATCAAAATTGATAGGCTTACTTTGACCTAGAGCTATAGGCAAGTGAAATCTTCTCCATCTTCTCTAGATACAGTCAGATATAAGGTAGTGAAATAGATAATCCTTCTTACGGAACCCTAATCGTATCTAGAGCAACAAGCTACAATTGCCTAACTGTACAACAATCGAAAATTAACAGCTTTTTCAAACGTTACGACAAATTCACTGAATTGTCTTAGCATGTGCAGAAGTATAAAAAATATTGCATTGTGGGAACTACCTGGGTACTATGTGTTAATCTAATCTCTATTGCTTAATGTTAAACTATATTCGCACTGGCGTCTTTGCTTGTAAGTTTTGTTAACTATAAATATAATAAAGTTGCCTGCTCGCTCACTCAAGTGAGGGCACACAATTCGAAAGCGAACTCATTTGATTTTAAACTAAATCATGGCGTATTCACACCGAGACTGCACCGTTCGAGTTTTTAAAGCTTCTTGTATCGCAATCTTAAACTAACCTTGATCCTTAATTAATGAAGTATCATTTAGTATTTAGCTGTTAAAATTAATAGATTCATCATAGTAAAAAAAGACTAATTCATTATTTATTTCATTATAACTATTAATAAGGACTTTTGAATGTTAAGTTTACCTCTCCCTCTCTTCATTTATTATAAACATCATTTTTCATTTATTAATTAGTAATAACTTAAATAAGAAATTGGTAATTATATTTAAGTGCATATTATGTAACTCCGTCTATATAGATAAAAAAACCCTAAGGCATCGAAGTAGGGGAGAGCGGGGTTGGTTCTAACGGGGGTAAAATTAACGAACTCATAACTGTCAAAATCAAAGTGTAATTATTATGATATTCGGTTTAGAAGAGTTTAGCACAAAAGAAGAAGAGTCACCTCCTTCTCCTCCTCACATAGATATAATTTCACTCTGCACATATTCAAATTAGGCACTTTGTTTTAGTTTTAGTTTCATAGTATTAACTGTAACATATTTTTAACTGTTTTCCTCGTACTTTTTATTTTCCAAACAATTCTACTGGAGCATGTTTAATAAATATAGTATTTAAATTATTGCTTTATTGTTTACTTTGTATTTTCCGTTGGGTGCGGACCTGGTGATCTGTAATTCAGGCATTTGTATACCTAACGCAGACACCAGCTCCTCACATATTGTTATATAAGATGTACATTTATGATTCACTGTTGTTAGCTTGTAATTTTTTAGGAGAAATATATTAAATATATATTACAGATATGATCCAGAAATTGTACACATGAGTTTTTTCTTTAGTTTTTTTTTTTTAAATTACTAGCGATGTGGGTAGAATTCACATTATTAGCAATCTTGTTAACCCCTCCAACTGAGATAAATATGCTTGTGTCTGGAGTGGGTTCATGGCAATTGTGTAATTTGTGCGGTTCGAACCTGCGATCTCGATCACAATTTCCTTAGGCATTATGCTATTGACGCTTATTGTTGTTGAAGTTGTATGGCAATGCTAAATGGTTGGGTAAAGAATGAGTAGCCCAATGATCACGCAAAGCATCGATCAGTCGACCAGAAATGTCCTTGAAAAAGCGACGCGCATTTGAATCTCGTGACCAAAGTTAAGACTTTCAACGTCAAATGGTACCGTGATTACTTATCAGTTACTGCTACCTAGGGTTGCCAACTCTTATTAGAAGAAATAGAGTATATCTGATTTCAAAGGAGGTAAATAAAGAGTACGGATTTATAACAGAGTACCATTTACTAAAAAAGGCATTTTGGTACTTTTTGCAGCACATAACAAATTTTCGTTGATTTTAAAAGAATTGTACGACTCCAAACATTCTAAATCTAAGTTTACATAGATCAGGAGTTCATTTTTAATAAATTTCGTTTTTATTTAAGTATAATATGTGTGATGATATAGAGTACAATACTCTATTTTAGAGTACGGTTGGCAACCCTACTGCCACCATTAAAGGAGTCACAAACAAACAGACATCCACATATACTACTTATTATTTTAATTAAGTTTAATAAAACAAGCGGCAGTATTGTAGTAAACTTGTTTTTTATGCGTCATTGTGTGTCGGAAACACGGCTTTCCGTATTCCGGATAAAATGTTGAGATTATTATTTTTTCAGCCTTGTCTTGAAGAGACGGAAGGAATATGGAGCAGACAGCTTGTTAACATGTTTTTAACAACATATAGACAGTGGTAAGATGAAATTGCTGTACCACCATTACGATTACATTATAAATACGACTTTTAAAGTAAAAAATATCGTGAACATAAATAATATTTTATATTTTATTTGAATGTTATATAGTACCACTAATTACCGAATGATGCGTCGGTTAAGCGAAAATTATTTTGACAATAAAAGGTTTCTAATATACAAATGTGAATTTGACTTCAAATCCATAGACTTAAATGACGTTGGTTAAAAAAACCGGGAAATTAGCGTCTGCGGCGGTTCAGCGATATGAATAGTAAAATAAAATTGGCCAATTGCAGGTCGGATTCGCCCATGAAGGATTATTTAAAAAGGTTATATCATTTTTATTCTTTTGTCTTAAAAGTTAGAGTTTACATTTTACCAATTTTGAAGTCTCTATCTTTCAAACAATTAAATTTAAGAAAAAATTGTTGCAGGTATCATACATAATACATCTACCTGCCAAGTTTCAACTGTAGTCCTAATGTTTTCGGAATAAAGTGGCTGTGACATACATACATACTGACGGACAGTTATCAAAAATTTGTAAGGGTCGTTTTTTGCCATTCGGCAACGGAACCTTCAAAAACATAAAAGTTGGTCTGCATAAGCACCACAAAGTGCTCTAATTTACACAAAATCTAAACAGATCAAAGCATGTTAGTTTAAACGAGGGACATATTCAAACCTACAATAGTGTATGTTTACATGATACTAATAAAAATATGAACAAAAAAAAAACACTGATAAATAACAGACAGAACCATACCAAAAGTCCTCGGGGGGACTCCCGCGGGGGCGGAGTTTACACACGAGCTTCCTTTTTTTGGCAGGATCGGGCCGTGTTTTGCCACGTGATTACGTTAGGTAATGTTTACAAGTTCATTCGCCTCTTGCGCGCGGGTACATGATAAATGTATTATATTGGACAATTACGTCAAAAATTTAAGTTATAGGTTTTTCACATCGGGCACGCCGCAATTGCGGCGGTAAGACCCCTCTTTGAGGAGTGGCTAGATCGGCGTCACGGCGTCCTGACCTACCGCATGACGCAGGTCCTCACCAGACACGGAAGTTTCGGGAGGTACCTGTGTCTGATGGGAAAGGAGGAAACGCCTGGGTGTCACCACTGCGAGGGTCGCCCTGAGGACACCGTAGAGCACACGGTGCAAGACTGCCCCGCCTGGGCAGAGCACCGACGTGTCCTCACGGCGGCGATAGGCGGAGACCTCTCGCGCCCGGCATTGGTCGAGGCCATACTGCGGGGCGAGAGGGAGTGGGAAGCGGTCGCCTCCTTCTGCGAAGCAGTCATGCTTCCGAAGGAGGAGGCGGGCCGCGTGAGGGAGAGGATGGCGTCCTCCCTCCAGCCCAGCCGCAGTGGTAGACGCCCACGGCGTCGGACGTCAGCCGACGATCTCCGGCCACCGTAGGCGCGGGCATGCGGACAGCGAGTAAAGGGCAACTCGCTGTCCGACCATGAACCATGCCCGGGTCGACGGCGCGTCGTGTTCCACGCACGCCTCAAAGAGCGTCAGCAACATGACGAGGCCCCCTCTGCAGAGGGCCGAAGCCTGCCGGGGTCGTGGGACTCATCCCGTTACCGTGGCCCCGGTACGTAAAGGGCTATTGAAGGAACACCGTGGATTTTAGTCAGTAAAAGTCTGACAGTCCCTCCCACCCTGCCTGGAGTGGGAGGACTTATTTGATAATTTTACCACGTTAAAAAAAAAAAAATAGGTTTTTCACATATTTGGGACGAGAATCGAATACTGAATACCCTCCCTCAATAAGTCCCTCGTTTAACCTAACACACTGTATATGTACCACTACCGACATGTAGGTACTAGGTACATAATTCTGAAGCCTTAGTAGCCTAATGGCTAAGGTGTCGGACTTTTGATCGTGAGGTCGCGGGTTCGAAGCCCACCTATTACACTATTGTCGTAAACCCACTCCAGACACATCTACATTTAGTAACGTTGGAGGGGTTAACGAGATTGCTAGTAATGTGAATTCTAATCACATTGCTAGTAATCTTTAAAAAATAATGTTAGCAATGTTAACCTACAGTGTGGCTCTCTAAAGCAAAAACAATGCTTAATTTGAACGGTGTATCTGTGTGAATCTGTGATGACCTTATTTCTTAATTAAAATGCATAAAACCACAAAAAAGTTGGTGGCTTTTATTGTAGTTCAATTACAGATTGAATGCCACTAATTGCAGCAGACTTTTTTTATTGATACTTTTTTAAAGGCGTTTTTGACCGCCTTCTCACCTGATGGCAAGCGATGATTTGGTCGAAGATGAAGCACGCTTGCCTAAAATTAACCTATTCACTCTTTACTTAAAGACTCCCAGGTTATAGCTATCAGGAAACAGACTCTAACAGGTAATTCTACTGCCTAGCTGTACGGACAATGAATGTATTCCCAAAACTTTTTGTGACAATCTACGCATATCTACAGGTACATCTTGTAGTCCGATGATGGAACGGACTTGGTGGAATTAGATTATTTTTTAGAAATGCTAGCGATATCGCAACAAGGCACGATCAATTGTAAGTTATATATTGCCATATAATAGAAAAGATGACGGAAACCATCAGATATTAATTAGACCACAAGATATAAATTCCTTCCCATATTCCACTGGCTTATACTAGTCAGAAACTTGCTCGTTTCTATATAATAACAGCCTCATCTCGATCTTCAATCCCGATCTCGTGGGAATTTCGGGATAAAAAGCCTATGTATTATAGTATTATTCCAGCCTAATAGCCTATGTATTATTTCAGGATGTCAACTATCTACTTACTAAATTACATTGTGATCTGTTCAGTAGTTTTAAGTAGGATAAAATATTTTTGGTTTTGATTTAGATTGCTATAATGAGTTATAGCTACATTAGATTCAAATTATTTCATAATTAGTTCCTTAATGAATTGAATAATATTCTCAAAGAGCATCACCCTTCTTCTGGGGCAGTCGGGTAATAAAATAATACATGTAACTAACATAACTTAACACTTGCGACATCAAACTTCTAGAATAATGACGAGTCATTATGCAGACCATTCAAAGCTCAAACACAGCTAATATGTTGCGCATACGCAGATCAGGACTCTCACTTTCGCTTATTCCGGTCTATAGACAGCCAATGAGCCGTTCACTGATCCA
The DNA here is from genome assembly GCA_943138885.2 of Tholera decimalis. Lineage (NCBI taxonomy): Eukaryota > Metazoa > Arthropoda > Insecta > Lepidoptera > Noctuidae > Tholera > Tholera decimalis. The sequence continues at coordinate 12,874,800 of OW964576.2, forward strand.
TTGTTTGTTTAGTATGATTGCGTAGATGTGTATGTGGAGCTTGTAGATAAATAGTAACAGCTACACGGTTCCATGTTCAAGGTTAAGCAACACTTGCCGAGGTCATTTCATGGATGGGTTAACATCTTAAAACATCGAGATTCTTCCGTGCCTTAGAAAGGAAGTTCAGTCGTTGGCCCCGGCTTTCATTTGTACATCTTTGACAGAAGCCACAAGAGCGCCTGAAAGAGAGAGCCTGGTTTACTGAAATACAGGCCATGAGCGTAGCTTAGCCACCAGTCACCCGCATTATGTTTTTCATCATCCCATCTATTCGAAAAGGACGACTTGGTTCGTCTTTAAGTGCACCCAAAGGTGGTGTTTTCTATAAGAAACTTTTAGCGGGCAGTAATGAGTTTTTAATCCTCTTTATAGTTGCGCCGCAATGATCTTTGCCGCGCACTTTTTGAGTTTGGATCATCTTAGTGTAAGTGTGCCGCAATTATCTTTGCCACGCACTTTTTGAATTTGGAACATTTTAGTGTTCAGCATGAGCCAGATTCGGACATTATTTCAAACACGCAGAATAGGAAATCTACAACAATCTCTAATCCTAATGAAACTAGAACAATAAATTTTCATAATTGCGAAAATGTCTCAAATGTTTTTAGTTGTTTTATTGATACTATTTAATTTCAATTAAGTTGTTACTCTATGTTTTTTTTAAATAATAATATTACAATAAAATATGAGGCACCTTTTATTTTCTCATAGTGGGTGATGAAAAGTAGAGTGTATCACTCGGGCGCAAAATATATTTTTGTCGCTCAATCCCTCGCTACGTTCAGGATTCTACTAAAGAATCCATCACTTCGCTTTGGATTCAAAACAGCGCCTTTGCCGTAAAAATATTAAAATAGTAATAATAATATAAACTTTATTTCAGACCTTGATCCATAGTTACAGGTACAAATTTACACATAATAAAACACTTCACTCACAACAAAACATACATAAGACACAAAAGGAATATAAAACAATTAAATTTAAAAACTATCCAGTCTCAGTGTCTATCCAGCAGGCGTATCCAGTGGCTCAGCATTGGAGAGTCCCACCTATCTGCAAACACTTTTACAACGCTATTTTTGCTGGACCTAACACGATTCAGCAGCGACGCTCATTGCTTCCGTATAAGAGCATGAAACCCATCGGTATGCATTTCCGCGAACATGTTCGAAGCACTACAAAATCGTGGTAGTCCCATAAGCACCCTAAACGCGCTGTTATATTGAACACGTAAGGCGTTGTATGTCCCCAGTGTATAATTCACCCACAGTGTATAAAGCTGTGCAGTAAGATTTAAAAATATTAGATATTAGTTTGCTCCCTTATGATACAATCTACTAATACTTTTAATTTTGTTTGTACAAAATTACCATATTATTATTTTTTTACAAGTAACTAATATATTTTGTATGTATCTTTTAGCAAAAGTTTTATTGTGAATGTGAGAGCAATGTGGAATAACAACAAATATTATTAATAGATTACCGCACTATCTGGCAGTTTGAGTGCTTTATATGGCCCACCCAAATGTCCTAACTTTGGTATTATTCGTCAAATCGTTGAAGCTCCTTAAGATATAAGTTGAGCTACGCGATATTTGACAAATGCTTGCACTGCTTGGACGGGCCTGCTCAAATCTGTTTGATTCTGTCCTCTAAAGGGCGCCACAGACATTAACCTACATGGCTCTCATATGATTTGATCACTTCAGATTGTCTGGACTTTAAAAGAGACGTTGACCTCAGAGTTTGTTTCAGTGTTTCTTCTCAGAGTAGTCAGGAAACACTGGCCTCATCTAGTTTACATTTACGAAAAAAAAATGACGTGTAAAAGTGTTATTTTTAACCCATTTGCAAAATAAACATCATTATTTCATTTCATTTCATTTCATTATTATATCATTGTATAAAATGTGTAAAACTATTGTATTGTGGGTAGAAATAAACCATTTACTTACTTAAAAATCTGACACCAGTTTTGTCATAGTTGTGAAGGTCAGAGAGGCAGTCGGTCTACGTAAAACACTAGTACTTAGCTTCATTTGGTTAGACTGGAAGACGAACCCGACATTGTTAGGAAAAGTCTAAGTAGATGATGACAAGTCGAGGCCTTTGCCCTGCCATAGAACAGTCACACGTACAACGATCAGATAAACGTTATATTTCCATTATTACAATCGCCCTACCGCTGAACCTGAAAACGAACTAACAATTGATATTGAAACCTATTGTACTACACAATGGATCATGTCATTGTACGCTAAAAAGCGCGGAAGTGGGTCTACTGACGTGGTCGAAACTTTCAGACCAGTGGGTTGCAGTGAGTCATGAAGGTATAAATGGTGTGGGCCGATTTCACGAATTCGCCTACCTACATATTATATTCTAAATTAATTAATTTTAAATTTGTTTGTTTGTTTAAACGCGCTAATTTTCCAAAGTTCTAGGTGGATTTAGATGAAGTTGGGTATGGAAGTAGCTGAAAGCTTGAGAAAAGTTATAAGTTACTTTTTACTCGAGTACAAAAGAAGGAGGGTTATGTTTTCGTCGTGATAAAGTTTAGTCTTTCACGTCCCATCGTATATCTCATCTATCGCTTACTATCAGGCGTGATCGTCATCACTCATACGAAAATAAAAATAATCCACACGCATGAAGTCGAGGGCAATAGAGCTAGCACCATCTAATCCTACGTAACACTTATAAAATCATCCATTACTAACCCAATCTATACCATGTGTAGGTCCTTTCTTTTTTACACAACATTTGACCTGTCAACCTTTAAAGCAAGAGCGAACAGGCATCTTCTGGGCTCGCTCGTTCCATCGTAGACCTCATCTATAGCTAACCATCAGGTGTAATCATGATTAAGAACAGGATTATCCGAAATAAAATAAAAATACGTGCAACATGTCGAGACCAATAGATCTAGCACCATCACCTATTCCTATGTAACAACTCCAGATGCGTGATTATGTTTTTTGTTTTAAGTCTACTTAATAGATTATTCCGCGGACATTGGTGTAGGTTGCATGTTTACCTCTAATACACTAGTTTGATATTTACTAAAATTATAACATGTAACTGTTTTCTGTACCAATAAAATAAAATAAAATAAAATCTTTCATTACTAATGAAATAATGATGTTTATTTTGCAAATAGGGTATAAATAACAGTTTTACATGTTTTTTTCTTTTCGTAAATGTATATTAGAGGAGGCCAGTGTTTCCAAACTGACTACTCTGAGAAGAAACACTGAAATAAACTCAGAAGTCAATATCTCTTTTGAAATCCATATGATCTGATCAAATCGTATAAGAGCCATGTAGGTTTATGTCTGTGGTGCCCTTTAGAGGATAGAAGGACACAGATTTGAGCAAGCCCGTCCAAACAGCGTAAGCATTTGTCAGTTATCAACACAATCTAGGTATTATGTGTAGGCTCTTTCCAACAGTAAGTTTCCATATTACATCAGGTGTAAACCAGTTGGGTTGAAACCTGTTTGGGTGTCTCCGCTGCCGGTAGAATATGTGTCACCAATGAGTAATAGTATTACGGCTAGTTGGTATTAGGGAGTAGGCTGAGATGTTGTGTAAGGGGATAAAGAAAGAACATAGATGGTTTGCGAATATGCTTACATATTATCAAAGAAATACAGCGTACCTATACCTTATGTGAGTGAGTCGGTGAGAGTGTTTAGTTTTCAATATTGGTACTCGTGTTTTGTTTCCAAAGATTTATTTTATTTGCTTATGAATGAGTAAACTTTATTGTATGTAGGTAACTGATGGTTTTCATTTTATGTCGATATAATTAAAAGTCCAGGGATCAATCCGCTATGCCATGAGACCACGGGTAACGATGCTATTAAATTATAATAGGAGCTTAATATTAATAAATTCAAAGGTTAAATATAACTGAGACTTCTCTCTATGAGAGTGATTAGGCCGTAATCCACCAGACGGGTAAGTGGTGCATGATTGGACTAAGATTTTCTTCACGATCTGTAACTCTTAAATCGTTCCTGTAACCACCAAGTCATGATATCCACTGTGACTGCTATAAGTTTCTAGAACAGTGGAAATCAAGAAAGCCTTTAGCCTTAAAGGCCTATATGTGTCTTGCATTAAATGTTAAAAAACAAGTTTAAATATTATGTTGTATACAAACTGGTTAGAAAGTTACAAAAAAAACATAAGTGTTACCACCTATTTTGCAGTGTGAGTTTAGAAAAGCCTTATATGAAATGAAGGCAGATAAGTCTCCCAGCGAAGATGGCATCACGGTCGAACTGCTACAAGCAGATGATGAACCAGTTTTGAAGATTCGCAGATGATCTCATTCTTTTTGCTGAAAACTTCGATGATCTCCAGAAGATGCTTCAAAACCTGTATGATGCTTCTTTCAAAGTAGGTCTTATGATGAATATGGCCAATACAAAGGTAATGGCAATTTTTTCCAGAAACTCATAACCACCTGTAAAGGTTGGGAATGAAAGTTTGGAAACGGTAGACCAGTATGTCTATCTTGGTCATATTCATTCCTTTGGAAAAGAACATCAACAAACGGAGATATCGAGAAGAATACGGTTGGGGTGAGCTGCATTCAGCAAATTGGATGATATTCTAAAATCAGACAAAATTCCACAATGCTTGAAGACCCATCTTTACAATCAGTCTGTTCTACCCGTCATGACGTATAGTGCTGAGACGTGGACGCTTACACAGGAAGCTGTGTATAGGCTCAGAGTAGCACAAAGAGCCATGGAGCGTTCCATTCTTGGCATCAGATTAGTTGATTGGGTTCCAAATGTCGAGATCCGAAGACGAAGTACGAAGGTCTTCGATATCGGAAATTGCATTATGGAAATCAAATAGGATTGGGCAGGACATCTAGTAAGGCGCGGTGATGGCAGGTGGAGTAAAGCTCTGACCGAGTGGCGTCCAAGATCTGGTAAGAGGAGCTTTGGTCATACGCAAGTGAGATGGGCAGACGACATTGTTGTCATCGTGGGTATACTCTGGATGAGACTGGCACAAGAACGTGGAGCTTAGCACAAGCGAAGGGAGGCCTATATCTAACTGTGGGTAAAGTCAAGCTGTGGATGATGATGATACAAACTGATTTAACGAAGGTTCCTTCTGCGCATACGGCTTCCTTGGAAGCTCACTAATGGTACTATAGTTCGTAAAATTATGTTAGTATTTCTAATCTGATCACTTAACTTAAACCCATGAATATATGCGTATCAGGTTGAGACAAAGCTCCAGAGCCACATCGGCAACAAGTTGCAAGATAATTAGTTTTGTTATATTTGGTTCCATCATCGAGCTACAAGACGAACGGCAATGCACCATAGTTACATCCCATCAATATGCACAAAACGTTTTGGAAATACTTTCATAGCGCGTATAGCTAAGGAGTGGAATTCCCTGCCGGTGTCTGTTTTCCCTGATAGTTAGGAACAGGGAGGGTTTTAAGTCAGTAGAAGTCTCATACTTAATTTCGCTGCACCCAGAGCGGTCATTCGATGATTTTCCCACCTCAAAAAAGTTTGTAGAGATTAAGAAAAGGAGATTAAGATTAGAGTATTTAAGAAAAGGAAATTGTTCCTGATTTGGATGAGAACGCGTGTCGCCGCTTGTCTCCCCACTCTTTAGCTCCACTACAAGCAAGAGGCCCGTTACGTATGTGAATTACACACACTGAAATCGAGAGCTTGCTACTGATTGTAATTCACTGTCGATAAACATGCGCCGTGCATCACGGCCAATCAGGGCAAAGGACAAAACATCAATGGTTGAAGTGTGGCGTATACAGTACATTGTAAGCGGACTTGGTCAATGCGTTGATTAAGCGAGCACACATCGGGCAATGTATACTTTTTGTAACTTGTTGCAATAATGTTGTTAATGCTCGGAATTTCATAGTGATCAGAATATTTTTGTGTATTTTACAAAAGAAAATTGTAATTAAATGTTATTTTCGACTTACCGATGGAATGATATACCTCCTCAATCTATACTTGCGGTCTGACTTTTTGTTTTACAGGTTATAATTGCACAACACGGCATTTTAAAGCAGAGCTCTGTGTTCCGAAGTAATCCGAAGCGCACTAAACGCGGTGAATGAATTAATCGCTCGAGCTATGATTTTCGTATCATAAATGTGGCGCGCTCGCCACGCCCACATTACCATTCCAACCTTATTCATCTATTCCGTGATCATTACCACCGGTTGAGATGGTAGTTAACGGCAAGCCTACAAATCAATAAATGGTGGACTACTTGTAGCAGTGACGTAACATAATACATATAATACAGCCCTACTACATAATACCTTAAAACATAATGTGTTTCTTCAACCTACAAGGTCTGCAACAGTTAATTACTCAAGCCGGACACAAACTTCATGGAACTTTCCTTAACCCGTAAACCAAGCAAAGCATAAAGATAAACAATTAATAATTACGTAGTTACTTTATGGTGTTATGTTTGCAATATCATGATAAATTGTAACTGGGTAGACATATGAATAGGGTTACCACATAAGTAAGTAGAATGTTGTTTATTGTAGTGTATATTGGAGCAAAGGTGTATCTTAAGGAAGAAGTAATTTTTGTTAAGTTTTTATTTGGAATGAGCTCACTCTTGACCTCAATCTCGCCTGATGGTACGCGATAGATGAGGTCTACGAAGGAACGAGCGAGCCCAGAAAATGCCTGTTCGCTCTTACTTTAAAGGCTGAAAGGTCATAAGTGGCAGGGAACACAAAACCCGGCAGAGAGTTCCACAAGTTGGCTGTACGTCAATAAAATGTGGAAGAAAAGCGCTTGGTGCGACAAGACGGTATATCAACCAAGTGTGGATGGTACCCAGCAGTGCGTCTGGTAGTAGAAATAATTTGGCTTTATTTGCTACAAGCATGACGTGTACCATTAAATACAAAAAATTGGCCAAGTGCGAGTAGGACTCGCCCATGAAGGGTTCCGTAGTAACTATGATAAATATAATATACATAACATAATTATTTGAAAAAAAAAACCTTACAAATTTCTTAAAACTAGCTTATTTACAATTTTTACAACTACGCCAAATAACTTTGTTTTTCATAGTATTTGTATAAATTACAAAGTTATATTTGCGGTTTTAGAAAATATACTGTATCTCAAAAACTGCTAACTCGATCTCGTTCAAACTAATTTTGGTTGAAAGTTTACATTAAGGTCTACAATATATGGTTTTTTTAGATTTTTCACTTCATTATTATAGAAGTTAGAGGGGGGACACACACATTTTACCACTTTGGAAGCGTATATCTTTTAAACGATTAACTTTATGAAAAAGTCATATTACAAACCTTAATGTCATTTTTAAAGATCTGTCTATAGATACCACACACGTATAGGTTTCATGAAAGAAAATATTTTCAGTTTCAGTTCCATGTATGGGGAGCCCCCTTTATTTTAAATATTTTTTAAATTTTCTCTTAAAATCGGAAAGTGGTTCACAGAATACATCTACCTACCAAGTTTTACATGTATAGTCTTAACAGTTTCGGAATAAAATGACTGTAACATACGGACGGACGGACAGACAGACAGACGGACAGACATGTCGAAACTATAAGGGTTCCGTTTTTTGCCGTTCGGCTACGGAACCTTAAAAACATAAATAAACATTCGATATATAGTGATATATGCGTCACATCTAGGCAATCATTTATTGCAATCACTGGTGGCCCAGTGGTTATAGGTACGACTCACGAGTTGTAGGTCGTGAATTCGAACCCAGGCAGACACATTGTGTAATTTATATCATAAACACTGTTCTCAAAACGGTGAAGCCAAACATCGTGAGTATTCGTGAGGACACCGGTCCTAGGACCGAAAGTACCCGACGACATGGGACATCCATTAACGCGTACTCGAGAAAGAAGGTCTGGGTCCCAGCAGAAGATAAATTCAATCAATCTATACTAATATCATAAAGCGGAAAAGTTAGTTTGTTTGTTTGAACGAGCTAATCTTCGAAAGTACTGGGTGAATTTTAATGAAATTTGGTACAAAAATAGCTTGAAGCTTGAGAAAGGTTATAAGCTTTTTACCCGGCTGAAAAAAAGGAGGTTTATGTTTTTATCGTGATGAAGTCCATAGGAGAGAAGCCCCTCACGACTGCTCGTAGTGTATATTCTGCTATTTTCTAGATACTTGCAAGATTGTATCCATTTTGTGAGCTTTATTCTGGAGGACGGTTCCTAAAACCCATGCTCTTGGTCTTGTTTAGGAGGCATTAGTTCATCTTTGATTTATCCCATATACAGCATTATCATTTAGTTTTTCTGAAAATATTTTTTTTGTCAATCGTTGACACCTTGCCGCGTTGAATGTACATTTATTGCACCTGCCACGCTATCGTTTTACCAACCTCGGTTGACTGGTAGAGAATACAAAACGCATTTAGGCCGTGCGCGCACTGCCTTGCGGTGGCCGCAATTGCGGTAGTTCTACCGCACCGGTAGAATGACCGGGGCCACCGGTGACTCTACCGCACGCGTTTATTCCACCGCAGTGCGCGCACTTCTATGACACTTCATACTTCACAGATTTTGCGTTTCCAAAACGCAACGCAGTGCGCGCACGGCCTTAGTGCGCCTTTGTAGGTTCGTTTTGGTTTTAATACCTTTCAAAAACGGTTTTGTTAGTTTCACGTAAATGTAACAATAAAACTAAATACTCTATTTTAAAGCTACATAGGTATGTCACAAACTGGTTCCTAAATCCAAAATGGTTTTGTTCAACCCCTTATATTTTTAAATGACCTTTAAAACGAGACACGACAGAGAATAGAAGACCAGTTTTAGAGCAAAGTTAAATAAAAAAAAATATCTCTTTAATAACTTTGCTGCGTGATAAGTACCTACTAAATAACGCAGACCGATAGACTTATGGAAGGGCATGGCGAAATTATAAGAGGTTCCTTGTTTTACTACTGAACCCCAAAAAGTATTTCTAAGTATTCCAATCTATGTATTATCTCTTTTTATTTTTATGTTGCATTACAATTCGTTTTAATTTCTATTTTGTGGTTAGTCTTATATGAGTTCCAAATTAATATTGTGTTTTATTTTTATTTTTTATCTGTCTTTTTGATTGATCAGAAAAATGTAAATAAAAGTAGTTAATTTCTCTACAATCAATATAATGCAATCCACTATCAATTCTTACATTTTACATTTACTGCACGTTCAGTCATTCATTCATGAACCTAATTCATGAATGAATGACTGAATGTGTAGCACAATTATACAGTATTATAATACAGACTCCTGAATAGTACAGACCCCTGAGATTATCCCTAATATGGGTAACTCGGGTGCGTAATTTTTAATAGTGAGAACTGCATACGCGCCGTCCTCCCAGAGTTCCTCGTAATGAAATGGTAGTAGTAACCTAGCTTCGTGGGTGTTAATCTGTATCTGATTGAACTGTTGAAAATAGGCACGATTTATTTCTTTCTTTTTTAGTTAATTATTACGAGATATATGTTAGGAGATTCTTTGTTTGTGAGGTAATCCTGCTGCAATAGTCATTGAGTGATTTTATGTTTTAGCGTGTGCCTGTTTAAATCAAGTATGATTAGTTTTTTGTGTAGTTTGTTGTATATGTGTGTACCTGTGACGTAAAATTGGTGTTTTGCAAATGAAGTTTTATGTCTAACACCTGGGGAGTGTTCCTGTGTTTTTCCGGGTTGGATCTGGGCATGGCCCTGTGTGTTCTGAGGACAGACTGCAAGATAAACACCTGTCTTACAGTTAATACCTTATATTCATTGTACAGTTGATTGGTTGGATATCTGTACGATTTCTTAAACATTACTAAGTACGGCTCATTGAGCCCGCTCTGCCCTCAGCAGATTTGTTTTAAATGCATCACCCCATGCAGTGATGCAATATCTAATAATCGACTGGCACAGCGCAAAGTAAACCATATTTAGAATGCCTTTTCAGCCGATTCTCTAAGGGATTTAAAAACATAGATAAGACGCGTTGTTCTGCTTGTAATCATTTCAAGCTTTTTATCCCATCTTAGGCCGTCATCTATTTGCAAACCTAGATACTTCACACAGTCTTTTCTAGCTAATTATGGGCATGAACATGATGTTGAGTTTATGCAAGAGTAAGCCGTTATGGCAAAGTCATACGATGGTTTGGTGTTTCTAAGAATTGCGAAAGGAACGTAACAAGATTTGTCAACGTTTAGTGTGAGTAGATTTTGGTGGAACCAGTTCATTATACTACGAAGGGCTTTTTCTGCCTTTATTTTAACCACCTCCCAAGTTGGTCCGTAGATAATGATCGCAGTATCGTCCACGTACCGTAAGTCACAAATTCCTCTTTGCTGAGGTACGAATTTATTTTGACTTGCTGGGAGCGATCTTTGAGGAAATCTTTGAAGATGTTGAGTGCAATGCCACGTACACCCAACAACTCCAGCTTCGAGATAAGTTTGGGAACAGAAACTGTGTCAAAAGCCTTCGACAGATCAAGAAATACCAAACACTTTTCCCCATTGTCAAGTTTTCTTGTTACAAATTATGTAAGATCTAGCACAGAATCTTCCGTCGAAACCACGGTCTTGAAGCCGTATTGGTTCTCAACAATAGAACTATGTTTCTGTAAAAAGCTCTTTAGTCGTTTGTTAAGAATCTTTTCAACAAATTATGAAAGTGAAGGGAGGATGGATATGGGTCTGTAATTGTTGACACAGGTTCTGTTCCCGTTCTTATATATTGGATGAAGTATGGCTTTTGTTAGTCCGGCGGGGAATGTTCCCGTTTGTAAGCAACGATTACAGATATAGGTTATTGGTGCGACAAGTTTTCAGCAGAGTTGATGATATACCGTGCCAACCTACAGCACAGACATTACGTAATTGTAAAATTATCGTTTCTACTTCACTTTCATCAGTGTCGAGTAAAACCAGGGAGTTTGTTGGAGGAGACAACATTGACTCCAGGAGCCATTTGGAGCAGGAACATTTATTAATTTTGCCGCAAAATTTTATTACTAAAGAAGGAGCATACTTGGTTAATGGAAGAGTGTGGACTATCACATAGTTTTAACAACTCATTAGGACTGGTTCGTACTTTGCGTGTATATGGTTTTCCAAAGAGCTTTGGGATTATTTTTTAATTTTTCAAGTTCAGTTTTTTCAAAGTTTAAGTTAAGTTTAAGTTTCCGAAGCAAATCATTATTACAAAAGTTTCTATAGCGTGTGTATGTTAATTTTAATATTAGGTTTTTAGGTGCTTTTTTGGATTTTTTTTTGGAGCATATCCCTATTTTTAATGCATCTTAACAAGCCCGGGGTAATCCAGAGTTTGATAATTCTTTGTTTCCTAGGAATTTTAATTTTGCTAGTGTGGTTAGTTATTACGGTAGATATCATCGAAACAAACCTATTCAGGGCTTCATTTGAATAATTTATACTATAAATATCCGAATATGATTAAAGTTTAAAGATATTATTTATGCAATCCAAATGAATGCTTCTAGTTTAAGCCCTGTTGCACATGTTTTGTATCTTGTATACGAGTGAGATTGAATTATTAATTATTATGTAAATACTTAATAATAATTTAGGGTATAATAATTGTACGGTTTAAGTCTTGAAGAAATAAATATTGTTTATTGTTTTATAATTTATTTTTCATCAGAACATATTCAATAAGAATGAGATAGTAAATATGTGTAATTAATTTTACAATAATAGCATTCACCTCTTGGGGTGTTGGTGAGAATTAACATTTGAGTTTATTAAAAAAAAAATTACTACTGTCTTTCCTCTTGAAATTTCCTTAATGTCAGCCTTAATACGTCCACTGCTGGGCAAAAGCCTCCCCAACCATCGCCACGTAGTCAATCCCTATGCGTCTTGCATCAGTAAATAAAATAATACTCTATTGATCCTTATTCACCTTCTATTCTGCAAGCAATGAGCCGTGCTCACTGCCAATGAAATTTGGTGATTCTCTGGGCTATTCACTTCCATTGCCCTTTGAGAGTCTTTAAGCCATCTGATGAAGCTCTCTGTGTACCTCTAACAACATCCCACATCAACATCCTTTGCTTAACCTTTTCCTAATTAACCTCCATAATCCAACAAGTAGCTAGGTAACACGATTTTTTCTGGGTGGGAAAATCATCAAATTACTCTTCCGTCATCAAATTCTTCTTCTCTTCGTGGATGGAATGGGGGGAGAGTTAGACTTCTACTGATTATAAACCCACCTTGCTCCTTAAATTGCCCTTGTATTCCGAGGTTGCGGTATCTCGTTAGAATTTTCCAGCAACTCCGGCAGGCAATGGCTCTATCGGACCCCGTCAATCCTGCTGACTGCTCTTTGAGGCGCATGCGGAACATGTCACGCCACCAGGTAACATCATACCCCTTGGCAAGACCAATGTCACACTTTCTGACTCCTGACTACCCGTAACGACTTTCAAAAATGTACAAATGACAGCAGGTTGTACAGACGCCAGCAAATCAAGCTACAACAATCTGTCAAATTTCATTAATAGATTTTCAACTTTATTGTCAAAGTAATTAGGTTCAAGGTTGATTGGGAACATTTGACAGTTTCGGGTAGCTTCATGTGCTGGCGTCTGTGCCTTAAGCAACGAGCCTTGCTAAAATTTAAACTTTGGCCACCCTAACTACATAACATTGTAAACCATTGTCTTTGCAATTAGAACTAGTTAGTTATTTAGTAACAGCACTTAACTGGGGCACCTACGTCATCGTTTAGCTTTAGTTTCATAACGAATCAAGGAGGCTTTGCTCATATTAATTAGATTTATCCTTCAATAATTAAAAGTGTATACTTTGTAAAGCGTGAGAAAATAACGTTATATGTACAGTACCCTTAGATTTGGCTTGGCTTTGCTTAAAGATTCAAGTGTGTGCTTATAGTTTACTAAATGATGATAATTTCAGCGTTCTAAACCTAACCAAAGGTCCTCAAATTGAGGCATGAAAATACGCCGAAATAGTTCCTGAAAAGGATGGTACCACAGTGCTTGCTACGCGCTCGACTCGACGGGCGCACTGCCTTGCCCCATGATTAACATAGCCATAGCTTTTGCATGACATAGGAAATAAATAAGCTACAAACATGAAATTTTGTAGTATAAGTGTGTGTTTATATCTTATTAGATGACGATAATTTCAGCGCTCTAAACCTATCCAAAGGTCCTTAAATAATGCATGAAAATACGCCGAAATGGTTTCAGAAAAGGATTTTTGACGGGGGCGCTACCGTGCCCCCAGATATCACAACATAGTGTTCAAGAGAACATTTGCCGTCCCGCAGCAGAAGCTTATCATGCGAGTGCCATAATTAAACGAACTATTACAACATAGTTGCGAATCTTATTAAAATTGCCATTATTTTGACGTCTCATTATTTTTAATACGTTACAAGGCAATTTTTTTCATTTCATTGAGTGTTTCGAATACACCCAACATTACCTTTTAAACTGAAAGTTAAATATATCATTATATTGTTTAATTTTAGACGATCTTGAACTGAATTTTTGATGGTCATCAACTACAGCTTCACTTCGGCCATAAGATGTGGCATGTGATACGTATGTATGACGGGCAGGTTTCCGCAAATCCACGATCAAGCACGTATTCAGTGTAAGGGTGGAATAGATTTTTAATAAAAAAAATATATTGGTAATGGGCTCGCGTTTGACCACCGTCTCACCTGATGGTAAGTGATGATGTGGTCGAAGATGGAGAAAGCTTACCTAGAAGTAACCTATTCACTCTTGACTTAAAGACCCCCAGTTTATAGCTATCGGGAAACACAGACTCCGGCAGGGAATTCCACTCCTTAGCCGTACGCACACTGAAAGTATTTATCATTCGATCAATGCCAGTTCCTCCAGGAAGGCGAGCAACGCCCTAGTTTTGCATGAACATGTGGATCTATCCGATTATTCAATTTCAGCTTCGGCCAAAAAAAAATAATTACGGTTGAACACAAGCACAACACCCATATCAAGGCTGAGAGCGTTAGCCACCTTTATGCTGAAAAATGCATACTATTTAGTATGTCACTTATTGCCGTCACTATCACCGTTACAATGATGGCAGGATATGACGTTGTAGATTGCGTATGTCAGTTTACCGAAATAATCATAGACTATGTAGGTACGGACATACATACGTATGATTTAGAATGAGGATTTTGAAATCGACATGGTCAATCAAATTGAAACTATCATGGAAATTTTATACGTTTTGGAATCTATTTTTGACTTCTAAACAAGTATTATATAAATGCAAACATTAAAATTCATGAATGGTTCTTACATAATCTCGCGAAGATGGAACTGGATCAAATTTGGCACAAAGAGATAGGTATAAATAGTATCATCAGAATTTAAAACGGGATATTTAAAATGTGTATTTATTGTATCGAGTTTCCCGGTAAAAATCCCGTTTTAAATTCTAATGATACTGTTGCTGACCACGTTTGTTTAAATATTTATAGGTAGTCCCACAAAGACACATAATTATGTCTAACATAATAGTGTATGTGTATTTTTAATAATTTAATAAATAAATGAAAAATATTTTAACTGTATTTTTTAATATTTGAGTGATCAATTGAATTGAAATTGAGTAAATTAATTTCTCATATGTTTTTTTTTACTGAACCACTTCATACATAAAGTGTTCAAAATTTCAACAGAATATATTTTCTCTTTTATTTTATCTATGATAGTCTCGCGTCCCACCTGAATATAATCAGCGATAATGTGGTCGAAGATGAAGCACGCTAGCCTAGAAGTTGCGTACTCACTTTTTCTTAAATATTCCCAGGTTATAGCTATCCGACTCCGGTAGAGAATTTCACTCCTTAGTTGACAATCACAGTGAAAGTATTTCCAAAACGTTTCAATCTAGTAGATTTGGAGAAAATTGGCTGTAAATGACGAAAAGACAGACAGACCGAGTAATCTTATACGGGTTTTGTTTTTTCATACGGAAGTCTTATAACTTATATATTATTCATTAAGTTGTCACTAAGTGAATAATAATATTCTTGCTCTTTCTAGATGAAATTAATTTTCATATTTTTTACTAAATTAATGTTGTCCATAAAATGTTTATTTTTATATCTCATTTACAATTTAAATACTCGCACAGCTTACATAATCGAAAAGAATACAAATTTTGAATTACAATAATGCGTTCTTTAAAATCTGTTATTCTTACACATCTTTCTAATATTATAAATACGAAAGTTTGTGAGGATGGATGGATGTTTGTTTGTTACTCTTTCACGCAAAAAATACTGAACGGATCTGAACGAAATTTCGCAAATATATAGTTGACATCCTGGAATAGCACTTAAGCTACTTTTAGTCCCGAAATTCCTCCGGGATCGGGATTTACGCGGGAAAACCTCAATGTCATATTTAAAAACCTATCTAGAGACCACCGCGCTTTTTTTTTGCAGTTCCATGTCTGGTGAGTGTATATTTTTTTTAATCGTAAAGCAGTTCATAGAATATATCTACCTATCAAGTTTCAACTTTGTAGACCTGATGGTTTCGGAATAAACTTACTGTGACCTACGGACAGTCAGACAGACAGACATGATGAATTTATAAAGTATCAATTTTTTTTTCCATTCGGCTACTCTAAAAAGAGAAGTTTCTAGTTTCTTCATATGAAACGATCAAAAATAAGGTCTCTTTTTTAAAGCTTCATTTGTTTTTATTGACCACCATTTCACCTGATGGTAAGTGATGATGTGGTCGAAAACGAAGCATGCTTACCAAGAAGTAACAGTAAGATTCACTATTGATTTAAAGAAAGTTATAGGTTATAGCTATCGGGAAACAGACCACAGACTCTCTCTACTTCTAAATTCAAATCGTGTTATTTAATTTTACGTAACATAGGTATAATTTAACATGTTTATTTAAGTGATTTGAATAAACATTAAATCTTAAGAATTGTTGACTATTACTCAATTAGTCACCATTCGCGGTAAACAACTAAAACAATAGAATAATGAAATATAATGCTTCAATGAACTTTTGTTTAAAATTTTCCCAAACAGGTCAATGAATGACAATGAATGACGGTCGTTAAGCAACCGACTGAACGATTGAATGAACGTGTCATGGTAGGGTAGGTTTACAGGACAGGTTTTTGTGTTTTCTTTTTTTTTATTGGTATGGTGTGAGGACAAAGTTATTTACCCCAGATTTTCGAATGAAGAATTTGAAGGAGGGTTTAGTTTTCAATTCTGAAAACTTGTTTTCTTTTTCGAGTCTATGATAAATGGATGGTTCAAATAAATATGATGTTGGTATAATAGGTAGCTACGCTAGTCGCGACCTTCTTCTAAGGTGCATGTATTCGGGCATTTTGGACAATCTATTAGATGGGATATGGTATGCTCAGGCGCTCCGCATTCGTACCAGCTGTGTTATTCTGTAAAACCTCATTCTAAACTTCGAATCTGAATCCACTGTGAGTTTATTGATTGGCATTCTAAAAACTCGGTTGTTAATTCGAATTTACACTAGCGCTACCCTTGCGAGCGTGTCAGCGAGTTGAACTAAAGATTTTGACAGATAAAGTATGAGATGACGTGAGAAGTGGCATTCAGTAATTGCAGTAAGGTAATTTCCTCCGTCATTTCGACGCTGTTTACAGAATGCAAAATCAAGGCCACTTTGAACCATAAGCGAAGTGACAGTGACTATTTGAGATGCGAATTGTTCGAATTTTACAGAATCGACGTACAGGTCTCGGTGTGGTGTATGATCCCTTACGTCGCCAAATTGTGCCTGCAGTGGCCTACAAACAAGGGTTTCTTTCTTTTCAAGCTACGGCCTGAAAACCTGTAAAAATTAAGTAATAACCTAATGGCTATTAAGGTATCGGTCTTGTGATCGAAAGCGGGTTCGAACCCCACCCATTATACTATTGCCGTGAACCTACTCAAGACATATCGCATATTTAGTTTGGTTCGCGGCAGCGGCCGCCGAGCGCCAGCCAGATCCCTTCTATTGTTGGTGAATCATTAGGGTTAGTTAGATGAGGTTAGAATGTGATTTCTTACTGACAAATTCCGATTTATTACTTCCCACACGTAACCGCTCGTTCAATAATTTTTACCGCCCATTTAATTATTTTCCTGCTCAATTATATATAATTCACTGATCCATTTCATTATTTTTTATTACTCATTTTTGTTTACTTTACTGCTTAGTTTTAACTGCTGAACTAGTTATTAAACGTGCCATTTATAATTTTTAACTTACCAAAACCACTATTTACAACTGTGTCTTTAAATCAGTGCCAATTTTTTTAGCTACCAGCTCCTCTGTACTTATTTATACAACATGTATCGTAATTAACGCACACCCTCAAACACCCCAATTAGTAAGTTATATTATTATCATAATACATACTCTGAATTTTTTATTTTACTTGTTTAAACAGTTTTTTAAGACTTTAACATCCTTTAAATGAGTTTCATTTTTCTGTAATGTGTACTGAATGACGGAATTTGTATAAATCTGCATTTAAAAAGTTACTACATTAATTTACGGTACATAGTTAGTTTGTTTTTACTACTAGGTAGGTACTAGGTAGGTTACTTTTAGGTAAGCGTGCTCCATCTTCGACCACATCATCACTTACCATCAGGTGAGATGGTGCTCAAACGCGAGCCTATTATCAATAAAAAAAGCGAAAGTGTAATTTACGTAGATTTAATTGCTTTGGGAAAAAAATTATCGATATTAAAAACGATAAAAATCGATTCAGTAAACGATTCTGAACAAACTAATTTCAGGATGTGCATTAACTATGTTATATGTTGTATAATACTTACATAAAAATAAAATTGAAGTGTGTGTTTGTGATTCCAAAACATGTGTTTTCTCTCAAGTGCTTATAGTTATTTACATTATACTAGAAACATTTTTTTTCTGTAATTCTGCCTTACTAGGTCTGGGTTTCAGGTCCAAGCTTATCTCTGGAACGGCTTAACCAATTAGAATGGGACTTTCACTGCAAGATATAGGAGGTTACAGGACAACATATAGGTTACTTTTAATCCCGAAATTTCCACGGGATTGGGATTTATGTGGAACCGCGGACAAATTCGACGGCACAGGTAGTATTGTATAAACATGGAACAAGAATGAGAGTCAAAGTCAGCTCACTCTCAACGCATATACGTATGTACCAGTATCGTAAAGATGTCTCAAGTAAATAAGATCATGTATTAAAGATTCTTTGTAAGTGTCATGTGTGTACATAAATAAATAAATAAAGATGTCAACCACAGACCACGAAGGCGCCTCACGGCACAGATAAGGCATTGTCAAACTTTTCTTATTTGGAGTACCCAGAAGAATTGTTACGACGTTAATTCGTACATTATATTAATGTAACCAATATTCAAATAAAAAATAAAGTAAACTTTTTTTTTTCAACATACCTGTTATTCTTAAATATTTTAAGTTTTAAGAAATAAGTTAAAGTTATTTGAATATAGAGAATCAAACGTTAGTCGAATTATAAGAGTATATATTAAAAAATCATAATCTTCGTTTTTGCTTCGCCGTATAATAGGGTAAATAGGCCATAAGAAGTTTTCTTTAAAGTTTATTAGGCTTGCTTTTGACCACCATCTCATCTGATACTAAGCGATGATGTGGTCGAAGATGAAACATGCTTACCTAAAAGTAACCTATTCAATCTTGACTTAAATACCCCCAGTTTAAAGCTCCATTTCCATATAAGGAAACACAGACTCCGGCAGGGAATTCCACTCTTTAGTTATGCTGCATTGTAATTTCAATTCTATCTAAAAACACTTAAAGTCCAGAAGTTCAAAAATTAGATAATTATCTCGAATACAAAATTTAAATATGGCGTGTTTGGACTCTGACAGTGTGTCGGTTCCGAAGTCTATGTATTCGGCCAAGTAGGTCGCAACTCGCAAGTCGGTACCTCATTTTCGTACGCAGAACGCGTAAGTTAAGCAATATTTAAACCGGTTGGCTTACGGATGGGTGACAAGACTGATTTGTAATTGATACTTACAATTTTGATTGATTGTTGTGGCTTTAAGGATCGTGATAGGTCATTTTGTAAATGCGACTTAAAATATCTTGAACAAAAAACTTGATAGTTGACAGTTAGTTCAAGAGTGCCTATATTAATATAATCCAAACAAACTTTCTAGTAGTTTTCATTATGCAACAGAACTTGTAAGAGAGAATTTGTAATTGCTGACAGAAGTGGTTGATGGGTAATAGTAGTAAGTAACTTGATTTGATTTTGAGATTGATCAAAAGATAAATAAGATTTTCTTTCTTGCCATCAACCATTTAAATAGTGTGTTTGTAAGCTTTTTAATTATTTGATTTACTTTTTGTTTTAATTTTTTAATATATGTGATCCAAAGGTGATTGAAATAAAGAAATTAATAAGTAATAGTAATAATAATTAATTACCACCACAGAAAGGTGAGAGATCCTTCCTATGTCTTTTTTTTCGGTGGGAAAATCATCTAATGAGTCCTCGCACTCTGGGTAGAGCGGAAAGGTGTGTCAGACTTCTACTGACTAAAATCCCATCCTGTTCCTTCGAATGCCCTTACGATCCGGGGCCGCGGTATCTCGTGAGAACATTCTCGTAACCTTGGTTGAAGATCTACAAATGAGAGCCAAGACACAGGAAGGGATGTCTTGGCTCTCATTTGTAGATCTTCGCATATCTTACTTCTTCTTATCTTACTATCTTACTAATATCTTACTTCTTCTTACTTTTTCTTACTTCTTCTTACTTCTTACTATTCTTACTAATATTATAAATGCGAAAGTTTGTGAGGATGGATGGATGTTTGTTACTCTTTCACGCATTACCTACTGAACGGATCTGAATGAAATTTATTAAGTAGATAGTTGACATTCTGGAATAACACATAGACTACTTTTTATCCCGAAATTCCCACGGGATCGGGATTTGCGCGGGAAAACCTTCCTACGCGTTCGAAGTCGCGGGTAGAAGCTAGTAATACATAATACGCACAAAGCGTTTGGGGAATACTTTTATTGTGCGTACAGCTAAGGAGTGGAATTTCCGTAGTCAGTGTTTCCCCTGATAGCTATAAACATAGCATAGCCTAGCATCACTGAAAAAACCCGACATGTCCGGTTTTTTTAGTGATGCTAGTTGAGCTTGTTAAGACGGTATTTTTTGGTATATTCATTATACATAAAAATTTATGCGTCGTAAAAAATGAGGAAGTACCCTATTAATTTTGATTCTCTTGAAAGTGTATATACGCGTTTTTGGCGACAGAAACGGCCGTGTTTTTTTTTTACTTAGATCGAGAAGTTTGATTTATTCAGAGATTCAAGGGACTGTAGACCTGAATATATGATTTTAATTTTTCCACGCGTTCCCGAAATAAATGGTCTTGACAGAGAGACATATGGACAACAAAAGTGATGTTACAACAAAGATGATCCTGTAAGAGTATCGTTTTTAACTTTTGAAGTACGGAAACCTAGAAAAGTCTAAACTTTTCACTATTGCGTAGTTTATGAAATGCCTTTTCTCAGTTTTTTTTTGGCGGTCCTCACTGTTGATTCTAACTGTCAACGGTTTCAGAGACTGGAAATAATGTGATATGTTTGTCCCATAAAGATATACCCTCCCCACGTAAAATGTGCTGTCATCTGATAATAGGTAGATATGGACAAACTACTGTGGACTGGAAGTGGGGACAGGCTATGTCAATAACAAAAAATATATCTGTGTGTACAAAACTCGCTGATCATCTACTTAGACTTTTTCCAACTATTTCGGGCTAATTAGCTAATCACTACATAGTATAAAACAAAGTCGCTTCCCTGTCTGTCTGTCCCTATATATGCTTAGATCTTAAAAACTCCGCAACGGATTTTGAAGCGAGTTTTTTTTTAATAGATAGAGTGATTCCTAAGGAAGGTTTTAGTGTATAATAAGTTAAGATTTTGTGTAGACTGAATGAAATACGACGATATTATTTCAACATGTCGGAAAGAATTAAGCCTATCGGGAGCTTTAATCGAAAACGCTGCCAAAACCTTTTGAGTTATAAAAATACAATGTATGGCGGGATTGTTTCTCTTTTATAGATCTACAAAAAAGTCCGCGATGGCATATGTCTATCTCCCAAGAATAACACACAAAAACAATTTTTTTCTTTTACAAATTACATTAAAATGATGGGTTATTTGCGAATCTTTTTTTAACAGTACAGTATTATTCCTTATCCAATTAAATACGTCAGATATGTTGAGGATTGAATGTAGATCAAAATTTCTTTTTACACTATATCAATAAAATGAATATCTTATGAGTTATCGCCGATATAGAAGTGTGTGTGTGTGAAGAAATTACCGGACGAGAAATTGATTAAGCAAAATCATATATAAGCAAATATAAACTTTATTATCCGGGTCGGGTCACTAGTAACATATACAACGTGTAACGGAAACCCCATATGTATCCAAAAGGACTGAAGGCAACATCTGGTATGGAGTCTCTATGCAAAGTTTCAGCTCAAAATAAGTAACTCACAGAATTGACCCCAAATTATTGGTTTCATATGTTTCTTGAATAACAGTTATAACAAACGTATCATAGCACTATGAGGGTCATCACTTTCCATGTCACTTGCCAATAAAACGATTATTCTCTTCGTTCTTCTTAATTTGAAAAATTCGGCCTCTGATATCAATGTATTGAAATGTCTAATATGCTCCACACATGTAGACACAGGATTAGAAAACCCTTGACATATCGTTTGTTATCATCCAAAGAAGCCATGCACTCGGTATGTATATACCCTTTAAATTACACGTTGTATACTCGCAGTCATACGCCAATTATAAGAATTTTGAATAGCCTAGCCTCATCCAACAATGGGTAGAACAGAAATATGTTGAGTCCCGCTCCGAGTCTTACCGGGTGCAGCTGAATACTTATGGTTGACATAGAGCGACTGCCAACCTGATTTCCAGATCCCAGTATCTGGGTAACTCCATACCTCTTTTTTTCGATGGCAAAATCATCTAATTTCATTAATAACTTTTTTTGTCACTTTTTTGTTATTATTTATTTTTTTCCTTTGGCGGGCAGTTTGATACTAGGCAACTAACGCGCTTTTTGGTGGCGAGTTTCAAATTATAATTTAAAGGTTTTTTTTATTTTTAGCACGTAGCACGATATTAAACGTTACAATTTTGTTTTATTTATGTATTTAATACACTACACATTCATTAATATTAGTTTATTTACCCTCGACCGTGTGTCACTGCGGGGTGCCAACTGAAAACCAGCGCTGGGTGTCTTTCGCCCAGCAAATGCTGAGTTGGTAACCCTTTCGGTGTAGACATGCTCAGCGAAATTCTTAGTGTAATTTTTTTTATTTTTATGTTTGTATGTTTCTGTTGTTGTGTGTGTTTATAACCGAGTAAATGGTTTTCAATTTCAATTTTAATTACTCCTGCCTGGTGGAGCGAAAGGGAGTGTCAGATTTCTACTGACTAAAAACGCACCTTGTCCTTTCAAATGCCCTTACGTTCCAGGTCCGCGGTATCTTGTAAGAACATTCCCGCAACCCCAGCAGAAACTCGATATCCCTTGGCAAGACTGAGGTCAGATTTTCTGGGTTCTGACGTCCTTGAACGACCGTCACAGATATTCAAATGAAAGTTTGGACCTACAGCTCAGTGTGCTTTTGAGGCACGGTGAAATCTTTACATGTTAAGTCACACATCCACAGTAAGCGTTGATTAGTCTTAGAGATCAATCCGTGAGCCTTTTATTATTTAACCGCGAGCTTTTTTATTTACAACACTCATTATCAATCAGCAATAAAGTTGCGCAGTGAACTTTCACCGTGTCATCAATAATCGCTCAGACGACGGTAATTACAACCACAATCTAGAAAGGCTGTAGATTGTCAGTGTGACTGGCTCGTAAATGTCTAGTTTTAGAAATGCAGACATAGGGAAGTTTTGACTTATTGCGAGTACATCATGTAGAGTTGTAAAAAAACGTTTTTTTTTTCGGAGATGAAAAACAAACGTTTAAAAAAAAACATGAAAAGAAACATTTTTTTTTCTGGAGTAGGTTTTTTTTCATGAGTAAGAAAATAAAAATATGGTAAGGCGGTTGTCCTATGTGAGTTGATATTATAATTTTTTTGTTTAATAAGAAAATACCATTTGTTTTTTGTTAAATAATACATGTCTTAACATAATTGACAACACCAAGTGTAAACTACATTTACGGACGGGGATTTCCCTAATCCTCGTTTGGTTTATGTTTTGGTTGATTTGCGTTCAGACTACAGAAACATTTAAAAAATAAATAAATAAAATAGTGTACATTGTGCAATCAGTACAATCATCAACAATATTAACACAAGCAGAATGTAATAGAGTCCCTGATAGTAGATTCAGAATCAGATACAAAATAAAAATCAGAAACAAATACAGACACAGAACATTATTCCGAAGCTGATAAAACAAGCGTAGCCGTAGCTACTGATACTGATACTGATGATTGTAACACATTAAGTATTTTTTAAGTTCATAATAATAGTTACCCATTGATTTAAACATTATTTGACTTGAATAAAAACAAAACAATCAAATTTTGTGTCTTATTCCACTTTAGTTATAGAGTTTCAATTTTTCTGAAAAATAAAAAAACAAAATTGAAAAAAAAACAACGGTGCCAAGATTTTATTCATGTTTTTTTTTTCAAGATTGTGAAAAAAAAAACATTTTTTTTTTTTTTTCAATTTACATCTCTAATCATGTATTAACTGGTAAAAACTTAACTGCCTCGGTGGCCTAGTAGTCGCAGTGCGACTGCTAAGCAAGAGGTCTCGGGTTCGATTCCCGGGTCGGGCCATAATTGCTATTGGGTTTTTCTGATAAAAATTTCTCAGTAGTAGCCCGGAGTTTGGAAGTTGGTGGTGTGATAGCCCCTGTGCCTCGGAAAGCACGATAAGCCGTTGATCCTGCGCCTGATCTCTCTCCGGTCGTATCGGATTGCCGTCCCATCAGACAATGAGAATAAAGGAACAGAGAGTGCCCCTGTACCTGCACATACTTGTGCACTATAATATCTCCTGCGCAGCTGGCTAAGTCGATTATGAGATTGGCTGCCGTAGTCGCAATCGGCTCGAAGGACCATTATTACATCATGTATCTATATTATAAAGTATTTGATGGAGCGCAAACATGATCGCTAACTCAGCGTCAGAAGTCCGCAATTGGAGTCTGTCAACGAGCTATTGAGCGAAGTATACTGAGTGCAATTCTCGACCACAACCATTTAACTGTCAGCTACCTGATGACCCTAGATCTACGTAGCTTATTTATTGTTATTGGGGTAAAACGATCAAAAGGGGCCTTAACTTTTGAGGTAGAAGACCAGGGAGTATTTTTTTTTTATTGATTAACCCACTCTTGGTTTCGATCACGCCTGATGGCAAGCGAAAGATGCGGTCTACTAAGGAACGAGCGAACCCAGTAGTTGCTTTTTCACTTTTGCTTTGAAGGACGATGGCTCATATGTGGAAGGGAACACAGAAACTGGCAGAGAGTTCCAACGCTTGGCCGTGCGCACAATAAATGTAGGGGTTACTCACTAAAACCACCCTGGTGATCTTCATTAACACATAGAAGGAGTCCCGTCTTTCGTAGAAGGAGGCCATCGCCCCCCATGATCCACACAAACACATCTTCTTTTTCTTCTTTACCAATCCTTATTTCATGTTGCTAAGAAGTTCCGAGTACATTCCAAGTTTTACGGAGTTTGGTTATTTTGTTTTTTGACCACCATTTCACCTGATAGTAAGCGATGATGTGTTAGAAGATGAAGCACGCTTGCCTAGAAGTAACCTTGAATAGGTTTTTGACTTAAAGACTCCCGGTTATAACTATCAGGAAACACAGACGCCGCGCGGGCAGGATATTCCACTCCTTCGCTGTACGCACATTGAAACTATTCCCAAAACGCTTTGTGCGTATGGGTGGGATGTTCATCATGTAACGATGGTGCATCGCCGTTTGTCTTGTAGTCCTATGATGGAACCGGCTTGGTGGAATTAGACTGTGCAATTCCATCGCACACTCCCCGAAATGTAATTGATAGAAAACTGATGGGCTTGCTACACGTAAACTTACAACGCAGGTAGGCACATAACTTTCTGAATCAATATGCAAACCTTTTTTCCCAAAACGTTTGTTTTATTGCGTATAGGGTCGCGTTAGACCACCATCCTACCCGATGGTAAGCGATGATGTGGTCGAAGATGGAGCACGCTTGTCTAGACGTAACCTATTAAATCTTGGCTTAAAGACTCCCAGGTCATAGGGATATGAACGGTGTACTTATATGATGGTCGCTCATCTTACTATCTTACTAATCTTACTAATATTATAAACGTGAAAGTTTGTGAGGATGGATGGATGTTTGTTACTCTTTCACGCAAAAACTACTGAACGGATCTGAATGAAATTTGGCAAGTAGATAGTTTACATCCTGGAATAACACATAAGCTACTTTTTATCCCGAAATTACCACGGGATCGGGATTTTACGCGGGAAAACCCTCCTACGCGAACGAAGTCGCGGGCAAAAGCTAGTCTACTATATGTTAACTAACAGAGGGCGTTCCCGTTAACCCGCAATAGTAGCATTCATACCTACATGCTAAATAAATATTACCATTCGAAAACAAAATGTTTTTTTTTTTTTTTTTAATTATTATATTCACTAAAAATGGTTTTTTGATACGTAAGAAAAAATACTGTACACGCGTACTTGAAGGACGGCAACGTCGCAATTTATTTATGAATGCGTACGCGTGTACAGAGTGTTTCTTTTACGTATCAGTTTAACATTTTTAGTGAATATTTTAATATTAAAAAAAAATACATTTTGTTTTCGATTGGCAATATTTTTTTTAGGATGTATGGATGTTATACTATTGCGGGTTAACGGGAACGCCCTCTGTTAGTTAACATACTGTATATCGGCAAGTGTTGATTAACCATGAAGATCACGTCTTGCTATACTTATAATTTAAAGAAGTAAAATTTGTTTGTAATTTTGTATATAGGGAGTAATCTTCGAAGCTAATGATGCAATTCTAAAAATACTTTCTTTGGTAGTAAGCTGCATTATTGGAGAGTGCTATTAATTACATGGAAATCCCCGCAGACAAAGTCGCGAGCGAAGTGGTAGTATCCTATAATAACGAAACTAAATCAGTTAGAATGCTGTGATCTAATAATATCGCGTATTTAACCTTGGGGACTTGATTTGCTGTAGGTACTTACCAGACTGATTCGCCTACGTTAGTTAGCTACTGTAAAACGTGTCTTTGTGTCTAGTTTTATGTAATTGATATATACTGGTTTTATTATTTAGATTGACCTTTAAGAGCGTATACTCCTTTTAGCATACTAGCTTTTGCCAGCGACTGCGTTCGCATAGGTTGTTTTTTCCGCGTAATTCCCGATCCCGTGCGAATTCCGGGATAAAAACTATCCTATGTCCTTCCCAGGGTCCTAAACTATTCACATGCCAAATTTCATCTAAATCGGATTAGCGGTTTAGGCGTGAAAAGGTAACATACAGACAGACAGAGTTACTTTCGCATATTATGGATTATTCAAACTCGCTGGTGACAATAAATAAATAATTATTTATTGAAAAAAAAAAACAGTTTTCGTACAACATAGCA
The DNA here is from genome assembly GCA_943138885.2 of Tholera decimalis. Classification (NCBI taxonomy): domain Eukaryota; kingdom Metazoa; phylum Arthropoda; class Insecta; order Lepidoptera; family Noctuidae; genus Tholera; species Tholera decimalis. The sequence continues at coordinate 12,901,717 of OW964576.2, forward strand.
TAGTGATTGGAGCCTCCTTTTAGACAAATAATGTCTGTATTAGGAGACTCCGCTCTTCCATAACTGAAACTAAACATTAACTTAAAATAAAAACTTTTTACCAAAAAATTAAACCGACTCCCAAAAAACACTGCAAAGTGAAAAATAACTTTAATTTCGGTAGTCGGTGTCTTTAGTTTTGTATTTTCGTTTTTGGCACCGACTTCCGAAATTAAAGTTATTTTTCACTTTGCAGTGTTTTTTGGGAGTCGGTTTAATTTTTTGGTAAAAAGTTTTTTTTTCACTCTTTTTAGTTGGTCTATTTTTAATTTACCTAGTTACAAGAGCCTAATTATCAACTACTTATAACCTTTTACAAAATATTGCTTTTCCCAATGCTGGGCCGTTAATTGTTGAGGAGTTCTCCTGGTACTTCACCATTAGCTCTACATCACCATATGCATTGTGACGAGCATAAAGTGCGTAACATCCATATTCAAGTAATCGAATCGCAATCCACTCAATACTTATTATTGAGTAGTTTCGGCGGCCATCTGTGGTCTTCATCATCAGTTCCACTTCCTCAAATGGTACTTTTTGAGAGCAACTGCACAAGTTACTATAATAAATACCCAAAACGACATAGGTGTGCCTATAATATTTGAAGAGTTCCCTCGATTTCTCCAGGATCCCATCATCAGATCCTGACGTTTATGAAAATGGGACCAGTATCGAAGTATACCCTTTCAATCAAAAAAAGAATTTTCCAAATCGGTTCAGCCGTCTTCGAGTAATCGATGATCATACATTAAAAAAAAAAAAAAAATATACGCGTCGAATTGATAACCTCCTCTTTTTGTCGTCGGTTGATAAATTAAGAAAAGAAATTGAAAATATGTGAACGTGTGTGTTTTAGTTGTGATGTGGTGATGTGTGTCTGTGTGTCTTTGAGTAGTGATGTAGCGTTGTTGTGTGTATATGTTGTGTGTGTGTGCATGTTTGTATGTGTGAGAGAGGGGAGGGGAGAGGGTGTATGTGTATACATGCAATTGGTAGTGTTAGTGTGAATGTTGGAGAGGTTTCTCAGTCTCACTGTAGGTAAGAGTTTTCACCCATTCTGTTAACATTTTTTTACCATCGTAATTATTTCTTGGGTATATATAAATGTGTTTGTTGATTATATTATATAGGTGAGCTGACCTTTTACGGAGTTGCATACTGGCAAACATGGTCCTTGTTTGTGGTATTTTCAGGATTATGTATATCTTTACGCCTTTTTAGGGTTCCGTAGCCGAATGGCAAAAAACGGAAGCCTTATAGTTTCGACATGTCTGTCCGTCTGTCTGTCTGTCCGTCCGTCCGTATGTCACAGCCATTTTATTCCGAAACTATTAGGACTATACATGTAAAACTTGGTAGGTAGATGTATTCTGTAAACCGCTTTCCGATTTTAAGAGAAAATTTAATAAATATTTAAAAAAAAGGGGTCTCCCCATACATGGAACTGAAACTGAAAATATATTTTATTTCATGAAACTTATACGTGTGTGGTATCTATAGACAGGTCTTTAAAAATGACATCAAGGTTTCTAAAATGACTTTTTCATAAAGTTAATCATTTAAAAGATATACGCTTCCGAAGTGGTAAAATGTGTCCCCCCCTCTAACTTCTATAACAATGAAGTGAAAAATCTAAAAAAAACCATATATTGTAGATTTTAATGTAAACTTTCAACCAAAATTAGTTTGAACGAGATCGAGTCTGCAGTTTTTGAGATACAGTATATTTTCTAAAACCGCAAATATAACTTTGTAATTCATACAAGTACTATGAAAAACGAAGTTATTTGGCGTAGTTGTAAAAATTGTAAATAAGCTAGTTTTAAGAAATTTGTAAGGTTTTTTGTTTTTTTTTTCAAATAAATATATTAAGTATATTATATTTATTATAGTTACTACGGAACCCTTCATGGGCGAGTCCGACTCGCACTTGGACAATTTTTAATTGTATACTTGGATCATAAGTCAGTGATTTATGTTGTCTTAATACTATTTGAGTAATATATAGCTTTCTGACCGACAGCAAGTCACTTATTTGGTATAGCTTCTCAGTACAGTACCTTTTCGGTTTAAAGTACATGCATTTGATAAGGGCGCTTTGAGCATATTTTCCAATATTAATGGACTAATTTTAAAAGATTGATGGATTGATAAAACTATTTATTTGGTAACACAAGATATTATCTTCTTATCCTTTTTCCAACTATGTTAGGGACAGAATCCAGTCTTACTAAATGCGGCTGAGTATTCGTGTTTTACATAGAGTGTTACATACACCGGTCTACCAGACGCACGGCTGGGTACCATCCACACTTGGTTGAGATACCGTCTTGTCGTACCAAGCGCTTCTCCTCCACATTTATTGTGCGCACAGCCAAGCTGTGGAATTCTCTGCCGGCTTCTGTATTCCCTGCCACTTATGACCTTTCAGCCTTTAAAGCACGAGTGAATAGGCATCTTTTGGGCTCGCTCGTCCCATCTTAGACCTCATCTGTCGCTTACCATCAGGCGAGATCGAGGTCAAGAGTGGGCCCACCAGTAATAAAAAAAAGAGTCACTGCCTATTTGAACTCCTCTACCCAGTAGCTGGGTAAAACTATACGCCTTTGCAAGACCAGTGTAGATTTTCCGTCGCCTGACTACCCGTACCGTCTGTAAAAGTTGTACAAACGACACCCGGGACAACGGTTTTAAGTGCTTTCCGAGGGATGGTGGAATCTCGATATATAAAGATGGTAACTCATCTACAGACCGACCTCGGTCCCATAGGTTCGACTATTATTATTTAGCCACGAGCAAAACAAGACACAAAATCCTATTTACACAAAACTGGCTCTTAGCGTAAAAAAGGATGGGCACACCACAATAGCGACGGTAAGGCGGCTAACGAGGCGTCATGGCGTCCTCACCTTCCCCCTGACGCAGGTACTCACCGGACACGGTTGTTTCGGGAGCTACTTGTGTCGGATTCGGTGGCAGGAAACGCCCGTGTGTCACCACTACGGATCGCCCTGAGGACATGGCGGAATATACAGTGGAGGTTTGCCCCGCTTTGACAGAGCTCCGCCGTGTCCTCGTAGGGGCGATAAGCGGTGACCTCTCGCTCCCGGCCCTGGTTCAATCCATGATCCAGAGCGAGGAGGCATGGGAAGCAGTCACCTCTTTCTGCGAAGCAGTTATGCAAGCGAAGGAGGTGGTGGGACGCGCGAGGGAGAGGTGAGTCCCAAGGCCCTCACAACCCTTGCGCTCCAGCCGCCGCAGGAGACGCTCTGGGCGTCGGAAGTCGCAGCGTGACTTCCAGCCACCGCAGGCGCAGGCCTGCGGGCTGCGAGCAATGGGTAGCTCGCCGCCGACTGAAACCAGGCCCTTATAGACTGCGCATAGTGTTCCACGCGCGCCTCAAAGAGTGTCAGCAAAATTGTCGGGGCCCACTTGGGGGCCGTTGCCTGCCGGGGTTGCGGAATTGTTCGAAAGAGTTACCGCAGCTTCCGAACACGAAGGGCATATGATGGAACACGGATGGGTTTTAGTCAGTAAAAACCTGACACACCCTCCCGCTTCGCCCAGATCGGGAGACAGTCATTGGATTATTTACCATACATAAAAAAAAGCGTAAAAAAGGAAGAAAATAAAACATACAACAACGATATCTTTAAACGTGTAGAAAACAACCTACTCATGAAAAATAGTGTCGAAGTTTTAAGAAAAGTAATTTCTAGAGGTAGTGGCTTAATTAAAAATGTCGGGACAGTCATCAAGCGTAAGTAATGCTTCTCAAATTTGGTCTGAAGATGGTCATCTTAACATAGGTATCTAGATTCCGACGTATTTCAGAAAGCAAGTTAACCAGTTGGTCCTTACTGTCATTTATACATATTTGGTAGTCGTTACGTATCAGTTAGAAAATGTTGGAATCCCAACACTAAGATTAGTCAATTATGACTGCACATCACTATAGTTTCTCTACGCATAGCACAACACTGGCGCTCATTGCCAGTTTTAGTAGCCATCTTCATCTCGTGCGTTTTACACGTACGCGGGTCACAGTGACAAAGGGATCAAATTGGCCTTTATATTTAGTATAGTTATATACATATTGTAGTCCTGTGTCCGATTGTTACAACAAACGCAATAAACAGTGTTAACTAAACCCCCGCGTTTATTGGCTGCTCATCACCCTTTCCCAAAGACAATCTGACACCAGAGTTGCGAAGGCGTATCGTGTCATCAGAAAAAAAAATACTACGACTCTTGACCATATTTATTTATTTTATTTATTTATTTATGTACACACATGACACTTATAAAGGAAAAAATTAAATACAGACAAAAGAGCACAAAGGTGCTGCTTATTTCCTAAGAAATTTCTTCCAGCAGACCTGCGACAGGAGAGTTGAAGAGGAGATGATAATACACCATAAATACACCAATCTGAACCAAATCTAGCTATGGAGTTATTTTAAGAGAAATCATTAGCGTTTTAGGGAATTGGGAAGATCCCATCTTGCTGATAATTATTATCGAGTATTTACCCGCAGTAGAAGTAAATCATGTCTTAATTTGGTTCTCGAAATACACACATCAAAAGTGTCTAGGGATCAACATATATTTTTGCAATAACTTTTCTCCTGATTGATATTAATTAAAATTTTCTTTAAGGATTCATCAAATAAAGTGTTTTCGTTTGTCACAGTAACGATAAACCAAGTCACCTTTGCATTAATAAAGAAATTTGCCATTTTCCTAATAAAGGGATTTTTGACATTTGAACCACTAACATTAAAGTTCGAAAAAAAGACTGAAATAACAGTTTTCTTTAAAATTTTATTGGGTAACTTAAACAATTAATAATCCGTGTTTCTACCGCGAACTCTAACAACACAAGAACATCGGTTTGGCATACTCAAAATGAGTTCATCCAAATCACGCTGTGGAATGGCCGCCCATGTTCGTTGCAACAACAAAAAAAGGTCTTCTTGCGACTGGATACCCTCCATATTCGGCAGAGCTCTTCTCTGTAGCATATCCCATGCATGCTCAATCGGGTTCAAGTCTGGCGACTGAGCAGGCCAGAGCAGGACATTGATGTTAGCTGCGGCGAGAGTCTGTCTTACAACTCTTGCGGTGTGCGGTCGTGCATTATCATGCATTAACTGAAATAAGGGACCGATTTGCACTTGTAGAGGAACGATGACGTCAGATACAATCGTCTCAGCATAAATTTGAGCGTTGAGGTTGCCTCTGATCCAAATCAACTCAGTTCTTCCGCCAATCCAAATACCCGCCCATACCATGATGGTTCCACCACTATAAGGATGGACTTCCTGGCAGGATTTTAATCGCTGTTGGCGTCCAGGGGTTCTCCAGTGTCGTATACGTCTTGTATCCGGTCTCATACCAAAACGACACTCATTAGAAAAGCACACGAAACGCCATTGTTCTTCTGCCTAATTTCTGTGTTCAAGAGCCCATTGATATCGAATCCTACGATTGTGCATTGCTATAGGTGGTACCCGTAGCGGTCTTCGGGAATGAAGGTTCACTTCATGCAAGCGGTTTCTGACTGTTTGGTCGCTAATTAAGTTCCCTGAAGAGTGATGAAGCCTCACGGCTAACATCATGGCGGTTATTGTTGGAGCTCTTCGAGTTAAGATTTGAATGTATCGGTCTTGTCTCCGTGTGGTGCAGCGATACCGTCCTCCATGGCGCTCAGCCACGGTACCAGTGCTTCGGTAACGTGTCCAAATTCGACTGATAACACTCTGACTTGTATTCAGAGCTAAAGCCACAGTACGTTGCCGGGAACCAGCTTCTATCATTCCCACGGCTCTGAGCATTTCTTCCCTGCTTAAATGACGTCGCCGCTCCATAATAACGTTGGTTTTAATCAGTAGTAGGGAAACAGTAGCACTAATAATGTCTTCAATGCGTTGTATGTTTTTATAGGGAAAACATTGACAGCTGATTTTCATCTTTTACTCGAATTTGATTAACAGTTCCTGTTTCAAATTATGAAATGCACCAAAAAGGATCCATATAAATTTATAAAATCATAAATTTATTACAAAGCCACATCTCAATCTCAAGACACTTTTGATGTGTGTAGTTTCCTGTTTCTCACTAGCTAAACGTTCGGGGAATAGCTATACCTTCCATCGAACCCTTTAAAGTTGTTTGAAACAATTACTCAGAAATATAAATAACTAAATAAGTTTCTGCTGGGCAGTCGTTTCGTGTAACATACTGTTACTCTGATCCAGTATTAAAATAATCCAAAATTAGACCCCACTGCCCAACATAACAAGTTTAAATAAAACACGCTCAAATGGACCTTCAACGTACAATGCTCAATGACGTATTTCTCGTCAGGGACAATACCATCGCTTCAAAAATATACATGTAGAAAACGTGCCAAGTCTCGCAAGCGGGGAGTAAGAATTGCGGTAAAGAATTTTCTTGAAACTATGTTTCTTGAAAACCTGGGGTCAACAGAGAAAAGGTTACTTCTAGGTAAGCGTGCTTCATCTTCGACCACATTATCGCTTACCATCAGGTGAGATGGTGGTCAAATGAAAGACTAAAATTAAAAAAAAAAATAGCTACAAAAAGCGATGTGTTCTCTCGCTTTTTTTTCAACTTTGTAAATACAGTAGTAACTGCATCCGCAGCTAAGTACCTGTACTGTATATAGAACAACTACCTATCTTACCTCTATAACCCAGTAACACAATAAGATAAGACTATTACCGAGACCACCGGTTTAGCATGCAAAAGATGGTCAATCATGCTGACGACTGACTTCGTCAATCGTTTTTGAACATTACAGATCGACCCATGCGATTGTAATTATTATTAATCACAGTCTCTTTTTCATACACAATGTATAAATAATAATAATTATTACCATTAGAGAGTTATTATAATATGTAAGTCTTTTTCTTACTAATATTATAAATGCGAAGGTTTGTAAGAATAGATAGATGTTTGTTACGCTTTCACGCAAAAACTACTAAACGAATATGAATGAAATTTGGTATGTAGGTAATTGAAATCCAGACTACTTTTAAAACTGGTTTTTTTAATAAATTATTTTTAATTTATTTTTATATTCCGGTATACCCACGGTATCGCAAATTACACGGGATAACTTTCCCACGTGAACGAAGTCGCGGGCAGATGCTAGTTTTAATTATTTGTTACTATTACTTAGCTAATTGCTACGACTAAGTGGAGCTTTAATAATTAGTAAGCATAATCTCATCTACTTAAATTGTACCCAACTATGCAGTTGGGTACTGCTGATTTACATGCAGCAAACACTTATCTGACCTCCGCAAATCGGTACCTAAATAGTTAGTTCGCTTTTTTTATGTTTGCTGTGTGCTTACCGATATACCAAAATGAAAATATAGCGAAATTAAAAGTACCTTTAGTTGCTTTGAGAGAAGTATGGGACGCTCTGTCTTTTGCGAACTTGGCGGGTGCCCCCAGAAAATACGGATGCGGTCACGCGGCCCGTCACTCAGAAGCTATTCCTATTGTTACAAATAAAAACAACAAACGTTGCTAAACATAAATATAAGTAGCCAAGCTGTTGTTGTGAATTTCACAAAGTAAAACTTTACTAAATTATTAACTATAAGTAGTTATTTGGCATAGTGTTTATAGGTAAATTACACGTTTACACGTAATTTTTTTTAAATTAATTAGGCCGTTGTTTTCTTTCTAAGACCCCAAGAAGAAATATGGTAAAACTCATAACAATTAACCCACTTGTTACTAGCGTCCTTTTAAAAGGTCCGTTCATAAACAAAAATCGTGTGATTTACGTGGTAAGTATAAACAATTTTTATTGATGACATTTCAAACAGAGATATGTGGCAGTATAATACTATCATTATATTATAAAAAAGTTTTATAGCAGTTATTTTACGTAAAAATTATCATGAGTAACATGAGGTGAACTATTTTATTATTATTAAATTTTCAAACTATTAGACAGTGAATAATCAAAGCTCAAACCGTTTATTAAGTGATAACAAAAACAAAATTAACTATTATATAATGTTTCTTACTTTATTTGGCGATTTTATTTGGTGTTCTTTATAAAGCCCAGTAGTAATATCGACTGCTACTTCATATAAATGTTATATTTATTTTATTAGAAAAATATTTCGAAAATAATGGGAATCTCAACTCCATGAAATCATCGAAGAGTTGGGACTTGATGATGAAGCACTTATATATGCTGATATCACTGACAAGGATTCCGGGGACGAAAATCAAGTACAAATTCAAAATTTACCTGGCAGTCAACTAAGGACATTAGCACACGTTAATTATAACTTTTTGTCATTAGATGATAGCTCCAGTGATAATGAAATAACAGTAGCTGAAGTTGCCAAACATAGACGTGATATACGCCCTACGTTGGTCCGTGGAAGAATATGCATTAAGGGGCAAGATAACAAAGCGCATTATATTATCTTAAACAATTTTTTGATGATAGTATAATAGATTTGCTTACAGAACATACAAACATGTGTATAAACCAAAGAAATAAAATAGGAACATAACATCTGATGAAATAAAGTGTTTCATATGAATTGTTTTATTCTGTAGTTGTATTGTAGTAACCAGAAGATGCAGCAGATTGTGGAATTATTAGTTTACTGATGTCCACTACCAACAACCAAAAAATCAAAAAAACCCTGGTTCCCTGAAATACAAATCCACAAGAGCTGAAGAAATTATTGTGTGTAAATGGAACGATCACAGTGTACCCGTTATGTAAAATTGGACACTTCACAGCAACAAAAGAAGTATGTACATACTTATATGGCGACCAACTAAGTAAGCATCATAATTTTTTTAATGAATATGTGGGAGGTGTAGTCGACAGGTCAGATCAAAATATTGGTCTCTATCGCATATCGATAAGGGTGAAAATTGGTATTTCCCACTGATTTGTCACTGTTTAGCCATAGCAGTCAAAAATTCTTGGCAACTATATCATAGCGATGAAGGAGAACTTGATCATTTACAATTCCGGAAGAGTATTACAACTTCACTTCTTGAAACATATTGGAAAAAAGAAAACCGGAAACCAGGTCGCACTTCACAAAGTTTTCGCGTTATGATGATAACAAACATTTTGTAAAATACCTGCCTCATAAACAGCTGAGATGAGTAATTTGCCATAAAAAAAACAAATTTATCCCTTGCATCCAAAGGATTGTTTTGAATTATACAACACTATTTAGTGTGGTATTTACTTCATTATATATATATATATATATATATATATTATATAATTTACTTTATTTCATGCACAAATAAACGCCAATAGAGGTACTTCGTTTTTTTTATGTATGCTACATGTAGTAGCATATATTACTAGCGTCCTTTTAAAAGAACACCATTTTCCCGATTTTCCAATAGCCGAATATTTTTTTTGTAAGTATTTTTCTTTAATATCTTATCATGTAAGGATATACATATCTGAATTTCATTACAATCTGACACAAAAAGTGTATTCAGTAACAAGTGGGTTAATAGTGCTCTATGAGACGGAATAAGCCGTAATCAACCACGCGGGAGTATGGGTTGGTGGAAGTCACATGTCTTTGAGCTTTTAGTCCCACACACACAAACACAAAAAGTAATGTATCTGATTGGGTTCGAACACAGGACCTACAACTCACAAGTCAAGCCCTTAACCACTGGGCTGCTCTTTAACTTATAATTCCTAAGAAATCCTAAGCCGAAAAACTACCGTTTCATTGACCCAAGAGCTGGCTATTATTTTAGCCAAAAGGCATTGCCATATAACGTTGCAATGCCGCCAGTTTCTTGAGCACATTATCTGTAGACAGTGTTCTGGACAAATTATTTGATACTATTTATTTATTTAAATATAACGGCCGAAATCAATTTGGTATCGGCCGGTCTATTCTTCTCAGAATAATTCAAACATTCAGACATAAATCTTCGATTCATCCGCAAACATATTATTATCCAAATGTGAGATTGAGTCCAAGAGATCGTTAATAGTGGCTATATTCTAGTTTCGTTTTAATATGTAATTATTATATTCAAATATACGTAGTTATTAGTTGAGTTTCATCTCTAAAAAAAGGAAGGCAGAAATATCTTCTTAACTGATTAAAGCAGTTGTCAAGATTTCTGTCCCACTCTTTGAACCGTATAAGCGTGATATTACATCATGTAATAGATATTTGAGAGCAGAGCATTTAAAAATATCTGAGTAATTACAAGGAAGTCTAGACGTGAAATAATTCAGGAACATTTTACGCTAAATTCCACCCACGGTGCTGCTGTATACCACTCCTTATACGGTAGCTTGAACCTACATCGTTCATAATAAAGATCTTTAAAAAAATTATAGATAGCAAGCTATAATGTCTATAAACACGTTATGAATAGGATAACAATTTGAATGCAAGGTCTTTTTTAATCAGTTTGAATTTCTGACAATACAATTTTTCTCTTTGACTATTTTTGTAGACGCATAGTTGTAGGTAAACCGTTGTCGAGTGAAGACACCCTAACTAGGTCTATGTCCAACAGTAAACATCTTTCAGCTGAAATGAGAGTGCGATGGATTTGCATAATTTAATTCCACCAAGGAAGTACCATCATAGCACTACAAGATGAACTGCGATGCTCCATTGTTACATGGTGGGCATTCTACGCATACGCACCAAATGTTTGTAGAATACTTTAATTGTGCGTATAGCTAAGGTGTGGAATTCCTTTTCGGAGTCTGAGTTTCCTGATAGCTGTAACCTGGGGGTCTATATCTAAGTCAAAAGTAAGTTAGTTACTGCTAGATAAATGAGCTTTATCTTTATCGCTTGCCATCAGATGGTGGTCAAACGTGAGCATATAATTAACTAAAAAAAATACGGCTTCTAATCAATGTGCTTGTAATTCAAATCAAAACCGACTCTCTAACGCGATCAATAACATTGATACATATAACTGATTCCGAACCATTCGTGTCGTCTGCCTTTACCGTTCAGTCCTTGAGTGGATTTGTTTACAAGCGAAAGTACAGAGCACTAATAGGTATCGACCTAATGTCTAATACGACGCAAGGCCAGCAGAAGACTTAGAAGTGAGGATTAAACATCACGTTTACGGACACAGTACTTATACGATATCACGCCAGTGTTTCTCTCTCTCTCTCTGACCATTCCCTCATTACTGAGGATCGTGATCACTTCGCTTCTCTTGCTTTGATAATGGTCCTCCACCTGTCCCTGGCTATCGCTGCCCTCACCGCCTTTTTTGAGGCTGATGCGTCCTTAACTTGTTCAGACCATCTGGTTGTCGTGCGCCCTCGGGCTCTCTTGCCTTTTACTCCGCCAAAAACCAGTTTCTTCAAGCTTTTCCCTCTCCGTTATGTGGCCAAAGCATGAAAGAATGCGACATGGACAGATGGTAGATAGACGGCATTTTAAATGGACTAACACGGTGCCAGTGTTTCAACACACCCTAATTTCAGCTATTATGTTTAAGTGTCATGCAATATAGGGCGAGTCTAGCCAGACATCGGAGTGACGCTGAAAAATTTAGGTTACAGAAATTTATTTCTGACTAGCTGTGTCTGTGTCTTCGTGTGGGAAACACCGAGGACTACGCGCATATTTATTCTCTCCTTTTGTGTCAAATTTATCCAAAGGTTGTCTATAAAAGATCGCTTTTAGCGAAAAGACCGCCCATTGTATCACCCTTTTTTAGTTGTTAAGTCCTAAACTAATACTTCTGGAGTCCTTATTAATTTGCTTTCTATTATAGTTTACAATTAAGAGTATAACTTTCTATACAAGGTGTAACAGATTAGGCGCAATACCTCAGATACCCCAATTAGAATATTAAATTATAAGTCTTAAACAACATCCGTAACTAAATAAATTGAAACCAAACCTAGACAATTTTTATAAAATAGTTATCCTTACTAAACGCAAAACGTATGTGCGTCATACAATATCCTGACGCAAACGCATACTCTGTCGGTCATGATACTGTGAATCCATTTTAAGTTAAATGAAAGATTCTTGTTCAAAAACACCTATTTTTTATGACGGAAATCGATTTCGGAGACGGATTCAGGAGCCGATTCTAAACCAACTACTTTCAGGAATTGCGTTTATTCTGTTACACGTTGTATAATTATCTAAGTATCGTATTGGGCGAATGTGGTGACGAAGGAAGCTGACTAGTGGTTGATACTGCGTCTGCTAGGCGTAGTGAAATTCTGAGTTCGATTTGGGTTTGTGGTTATCCTCCAACTTTGTATGTAGTGGGTAATCTCAGGAAATAATGAAGGACGGAGGACAAGAGGATGGAGTCGCGGGGGAAATGCTAGTTATGAATATCTCTATTTGATTTATTACATTGCTTTATCTGCCCTCACAGTGAAGACAGACGTTATGTTTTTTTTTTTATGAGAGCTATAAATGCCCAAAGAATGCAAGTTTAGTCGAATATAAGCTACTTGTCTCTTTCATTATGTTCGATTAATCGAAAAAAGTATATCACGTTTTTGGGACCTACAAAAGCGCAATACATTATTTTTAAAGTTAACTTTCCTTATGCAGTCGAAAACGCCATCAGCCATGTTATTCTGTAAATTATCTGTTGTATAACGTCACAATATGCATTTGACAACTAACATTTGTCAATGTACCCTCGCAATATTTGTTTAAATCGTGACTTTCACCAGTTTATATGAAAAATAAATGAATTGTTATTTATTAATGTTATTCGACAATAAAAAAGGATATTTATAGGGAGTAAAGACACAAAGAAAGTGGTAGATTATACATATAGTACTCAGCGAAATAAATATGCTGAACAAGGAGCTAAAAGGGATCTTGGCTCTTTATCGGCATTTGCGGAAATCACTTCGATGTAAGTACTAAATAACTTATTAAGATTCTTCAGAAATGTTAGAATTAGTTTAAAAATACAAATTTTAAGATAATGTACGAAATCAATAAGTTAAATATTGAAATTCTTGTTTTAGACTCAGTTACCGCTAATAGTTTTATAGAAATATTTAATAATACCACGATCCCACCTATACGGTACCTTGGGTTACTTATGAAAGGAGATGGCGATGTAGATCGGGACGTAACGCACCGGATCAAGTGGCGGATGGATGGATGAAATGGCGACAGGTCACTGGAACAACCTGGGATCCACGGTTTGCCCTTAAACTATAGGGTAAAACATACTGTCAGTTTAGAAGTGTCGTAATGTATGGATCGGAATGTTGGGCTGTGAAAAATATTGATGAAAAATGGTTGCATGTAGCAGAGATGAGAATGTTGAGATGGACGGCAAATAAATGAATATGAATCGAGCAAGAAATGAGTAAATAAGAGGAAGTTTAAAAGTGGCGCCAATTACGGAAAAATGAAAGGAAGTCGGCTATCTTGATATAAACATGTGATGAAGTATAACTAAAAGTGCGATGGATTTGAATGTTCATAGATGTAGAGGTAGGGAAAGGCCAAAGAAGAGATTGATTGTGTGAGGAATGTTATGACAGAAAATGGAGTAGGTAAGGTACATGATGCTGTGATGTTTGACAGGGAAAACTGGAAGAAGAAAACGTGTTGCGCCGACCACAAGTAACTGGGATAAGAGCAGGAAGGTAATGACCATGATCACACCTACAATAGTCCACGAGTGATATATTATGTATGTGTGGAGTCTATTTACAACTACAACAAGAATGACGTCACATCATAGCCGATAGCTTTCCAAATTAATCCTTACTAATATTATAAATGCGAAAGTAACTCTGTCTATCTGTGTGTTACGCAATCACGCCTAAATTACTGAAGCGATTTAAACGAAATTTGGCACGGACATAGTCTAGAACCTGAGAAAGGACATAGGCTGCTTTCTAATGCGAAAAAAGGGCTGTAAGGGGCTGAAATAGGGGATGAAAATTTGTATGGAAATTACGTCATTTTTAAAGCTAGAAGCTTGAAACTTATTTTTTAGACTTTTGATTAGAAAAATGTACTTAAATTAGCTATTAGCAGTAAAATATTGTAAATAGCTTATTTATGTTTGAGTGATGAATGCTGCCGAAAGTCACTATTCCGCGCGGACAAAGTCGCGGGCACAGCTAGTACTATATAATTTAAATGATTTATTTTATTTTACAGAATAAAAACAAATTTAGCAGTTAATTCTAGATTATAAAAGGTATGCAGTCATTTCACACTTTTAATGCCTGTAATTGATATATTTTGTTTCATAAGTCAAGTACTCGAAAAGTATCATCATCTGGTTATTATTTTCCCAACTATTTAGGGCCTGAAACTGCGTAAAGCGGACGCCTGCGACGGGTACCCGTCGCGTGACAAAGAGCGTGTGTGTGTGTCGGAAACTGGATTATTACCTGCGCAGTGTCGCTAGTTCAACTTTACCGGTGTGCATGTAGTAGAGTCGATGGAATACTTAAATTTATTACGTAGCAAAAAGGGGGCGTGGGGTCTGGTTCCCCGCGACGGTAGCCCGTGCGGGTTCCGCTAAGTAGCACTTTTGTATGGGACCGCGCGGGCGACCGCTTTACGTAGTTTCGGCCCTTAGGGTTCGGCTTCCAGTCTAACCCGAAGCAGCTGAGTATTAGTGTTTTAGCCTATCTGACCTCCACAACCCAGTAACTGGGTAACACGATACCCTTTGGCAAGACAACGGTCAGATAATCTAGCTTCTGAGAATCCGTAGCGGCTGTCAAAGATGTACAAATAAATGTCGGGACCAACGGATTAACGTGATTTCTGAAGCAGCAGGAATCAAGATATATAAAGATGGTCACCCATCCGAAGTTTCACCTCGGCAAGTGTTGCTTAACTTTGAAGACAGACCTGTACGGCCGTTATTATTTAGCCACGGGCTCCTCTAGAAAACATACGATTATTAATTTGCTGTTCAATTTATATGAGCAAACTAGCCTATTGCATGCCGAAACAAGTAAATTCGAGTAGTTGTGTGTTACTTAAAAACATTTGTAAACTGGTAGTGACTACATTTCAAACAGTGATTCTAACATGACTCATGTTATAACTGATTAGAATTTATTGTAGTAGTGTACAAGAGAATTATTAGGTGTTCTGGTTAGTACACTTTTATGACAGAACCTGTGTGGGTGGGTGTACTTACAAGCATTTTACGTAGATTTCCTGTAGAAAAATGGTCGGGAATGGAAATATTTATTGACTACTAGCTTCTGCCCGTGACTTCGTTTGCGTGGGAAGGATAAATAGTAGCCTATATACTTTAATATTTGATACCAAATTTCATTCAAATCCGTTGAGGTGATTTTACGTGAAAGACTAACAAACACTAATCCAACCATCATTAATTCATCCATCGCGATAGACGCAGTGGTTAAGCGATTGACTGCTCCACTGCGTTTCGCGGGTTCGATTAGCGAACCGGAACAAATGTTTGTATGGCCTACAAAATATAGTTGTCCAGATATTGGTGTCTGTAAAAATGCACTCATGATAGTGTGGGGCAATGTTACTTATACTTTAAAAAGTTGTAGTCAAAACCACTAATAATACATAATTAATAATATAATAAAAAACTACTAAAATATGAATCGTATTAAATTTAATTCAGATCTTATATATCTTAAATCTTAAATAACAATTGAAGAAATTAATTAAACATTACAAATATATTTATTATTAATAATTAAGATAAAAAACCAAATAAAACAGATATAAGTGTATGATAAGGTGTACAATAAAGTAACTATATAATAAAAAAAATATTATATAATTAATAAAAATAATTTCTCATTGGTCTATATTAAATTGATTTTGTTTGAAAATACATACATTTCACCTTTCTTCGCGCTTTAAGTGTATGATTTCTGTTTTCAGTTAATATACCTGCAGACTACGGAAACACTTCTGTCTTGAAATGGATGAAGACGTGTGAAGATTGTTTGTTATGTTGAAGTGGTTATGAGCCGAATCGTGTGACCTTTTGGCGCAGCATTAAGTGGGAACATTGTTGACACAGGTACGCCTAAAGAAAGAAAAAGGAGATATTAGAATTGAAGTAGAATTAGGCATCACCTTTTTTTCTGATCTCCTTTTTTATGCTTTCTAAACAAAGCATTCATCAAACAAAACAGCCTAAAATCATAAGGAAAACTGTGTCAAAATATTGGAACTTAGTAGAATGACTCATTACGTTGCAGCTTGCAACAGCTGTATCAGGATATCATCCTACACCAAAGGCGTTAGGTAGCCGTCTCAAAAGGCTGATAACATCATTAAAAATAATAAAAAATTTCACAACAAAAGCCAACCCTGAGACTTATGAGAAAAAAAAAATCTGCGCCATCGTACCGCTCACTCCCCGCCTGTCATTCAGCATAAAAAGGCGGGAAACTCAAACCTTTGACTCAGTCTTGGTGCAGCGTTGACACGTACCTGTCAAAAAAGCGCGCGAAATCACGTCGTTCTTTTTTTAATCATTATTTTTTCTGTCGGTCAGCATTCGTAAGGTGTTGTTGTACAAAATGAAATACTTCGTAGCTTTCGCCGTTATCGCTCTTGCCTTTGCCGCTGAAGAGAAGAAGGAAGATGACAAACCAACGACGTACAAAAGGCTGATCCCGGCTGATGTGTTAAGAGGTCAGTGCCTATTAAAAACAGTATTTAAAATTGGAAGGACGATTGTAAAAAAATGTGCCTTAAAAAGAGATGGAGTATAGAAATGACCTGCGTGGTGTTGAAATCAGTGCCTTAGTGTTTTCACAATTCAGTTATTGAAACTGAAAGGACTAATAAAACACAAAATTTACATAATATGTGACAAAAGATAATATGAATTTTGTGATGGAGAATATAATTATGATACTATTAGTTAATTACGTGACAAAGTATATTTTAAAATTCTCTTAGAACGGGTAACTTCGATGCGTGAAAGGTAAAATATTTCGTTGGACGAGTTCAACCAATTCGTGTCTGACGAACATTCTAGGTAATAGTAAAAGTTGAATGCTAAGTTACGGTCAACTTGTTTTAAGTAATTCGTTACAGCTATTAAGTCATTTAATCGGTAGGCTAGTAGTTTTAAATTAATCTTGTATAAAAAAATCATGAACAAAACAAACATTATAATAATTTAATTTTTAATAACGGTAATTTTTTTCGTGTTTTTCTCTTAAATATTTTTTCATTAATAAGATTATATAAGTAGTATTTCTTTTACAAAAAGGTTAACAGGTAGCGTAGTTAGTAATGATAGGAAAATAAGGTGACACGCTGTTCTTAAGATAAATCAATTTAAGAAACAGTTCATTGTTTAGTCCATTGGTATTGCATTGGGAAAATATTTCAATAATATTTATTTTAAAATGACGAAGTCTTTACAAATATTCCAATAAGATTTGGTTTTGTGTATAGGACAAAAATCATAACATTAAACATGGATTATTTAATATTTTCTTTTGATTTTAATTTTAACTCTCTGAGCCGGCGAACTTCGTATCTCCATTTTTTTTTTATTTTCCGTATTGTCTCACTTATAAACTTACCCAGAACTTTAAAAATATTTTAAAATCATAATTATCCATATTGGTCCAGCTGTTCTCATGTTTTAGCGAGAGTTATGATCAAAACTTTATTTTTATATACTTAATATAGATACATAAGCCAACTTGTGTAATCATACGCAAGTAATCAATTTATCTTAAATCAATACGCAAGTAATCAATTTATCTTAAACTCACATTATATTATTCCCAATTTTATTACGAAAAACCATCATTTTAATAATCAAAAAACTGCTTTAAATTATTCAGCAGACTTGTTTTATAGTTGCGTGTGTATTTGGAGTGAAAAAAAGTGGTCACAATTACGCAACAGATGGCGGTAACGGCCCAGTTGGTAAAACACAGGGCTGCCAACATACACATTATGACATTATGAATATTCTAGAAGCACCTATAACTCTTACATCTATATTTAGGAGGCTCAAACTATAAGAATTTAAGATATGACAAGATTAAATACGAAACTGGTAAGCGATTTTAGGTTTTTAAATAATGAGATAATAACTAAAAGATTTGTTTTTTTTTTTGCTGATGCAGGAAGACGAAGTCTTGTTAAACCGACCCTATAATTCAGTAGTTGTCATAAATATATCAACTCCTGAGAGCCAATAATTACAGATAAGTGACCACCAGAAAAATGCCGAGTAGAGTAAACTTGACGACTTCCATTTGACAAAATCGTATTGAAACGATTCAAATGTCTTGGATTCCACATCAAAATTAATCAGAAAGTAATAACTATTTGTATAAAAATATCTGTTAAGCAGAAAAAAAAATTATTAAATTAAAAACAAAATTAAAAAAAAATTAAAACACTTAACTAAAATATAGTGCCAGCCCTGATAACTAAGCAGCCACAGTAAATGATTTAACAGTGAAATTGACGAACAGTCAGGTTTTTTAAACTAGTTTTGTTGCGTGTAAACAGCAGTTCCTTATTAAAGTTACACTTTTTTGTGTGACATATTATGTAGTTAGTCTTGTCTTCTACTTTATGCTCTTTTGGTATGTAGTTCAAAGATTAATCAGATAATTTATTTACTACTTATTTTATTTTATAGACTTTTTATACACCTTATAATAAATAATAAAACTAGTGTACAATGGGCGGTTAATAATAAAATATGGAACTATTATTTTGTTCAAACACAGTAATTTGTTTTTGTAAGAATGATAAGCTTGCGGTCTCTTTCTGGTCCTAATAAGAAGGAAAGGAGCCAAATCTCCTTGACGATATTATTTAAACCAACAGTAACCTTACATAACCTACCAAAACAAAAATAGAGAATAATAAATATCACAAATAAAGGTTGAAAACAAGAATACAAAATTACATAAAATTAAAGTTACTAGGTCAAGGAGTATGAGAAAAGCTTTAGAGCATAACCGGAATTGCAAAAAAGTAAACAATAATGAGCATTTTGACCATGACACTAATATAAAATAATTAAAGATGGATTATTTGTTGGTATTGAATTATTAGCAACTAAAGAAAGAGATGTTCGAAGAAAAAAGGAGCAACCATTTTTTTGAAAATCAATAAAGGCAGGATATCATTCAATTGTTAAAAATATTTTCCTTCATCTTGTATTTCCACAGCTTTTAGAGCTCTTATGTCTTTTTAATGACAATATGTAGAATAAAAGATTGTCATCAACTTTGGATTACTGTGATTATCGTATCGTTAGTAATGGACATCAACTATAATCTGACACCATCTAGTCTGTCTTTATTCATAGTCTTTGTCTTTATTATTATAATCTGTCTATCTTCAACTAGTCTGACTTTTCAACAGCTACTATTGTCTTAGCTTAATTATTATAACATCCTATTGTAGTTTTTGGATTGGAAACTTCTAGAAATCTTACACCATCTTGATCTCATTTATAAATAATCTAATCCTTATTAAAAAAATAAAATAAATTTCCGTGTACCTATTAGATTAAATAAATCCTTATTATTAATTCTGAATGTATAGTGCAACTACTAGAACCTAGTCTGCCATAGCGTTCTGAACTCTGAACTGGCATTTAAAATCTAGACCAACCACGCCTATAACAGTTTGTGGCTTATTAATCTATAATTTGATCTAGCTCTAGGCTTGCCTAAGTAGTTATAGTTTAGTCACGATTTAGAATCAGAAGTTTAGTATCGAAGTATTAAAAGAGGATAAAGTGCTTTGAAAAATTGCAAATTGTGGAACGAGATAAAAAGCATTCTTATGATCGAACTTTCTAAATGGGGAGAGAATGTTATTTTGTTCCTTGGCAAATAAATGTACGAAATAAGTTTTTAAGTTAACATGGTCACTAACAGTATCATTAGAGATGACGTTTGCAACAGTGCCGAAATATCGCAAACTCGAAACAATGGTATATATCCCGTTTTAAGTTCTATTAATAAATGTACGAAAGTTTACATATTTAAAACTAGCATCTGGGTGACAAAAGAAATGATAGGGAAGATTATGCAGAATGGAGTAATCTGAAAGTTCATTAGTAAACAATAATGTTTACAAGTGGAAGGAAATGTGTACCTGCCTTTATATAAGCATATTTATTGTATCTAAAGCATGCTATTGTCTGGACTATTTCCCAACCGCAGTCATCGGTAGCGCCATAATCGCAGCGTTTGGCAATTTGATGATATCTGTAGATATGAGACCATTCACTGTCGTTACTAGAGCATAACAAGCTTCCGTGACATCATGATATAATTTCATAGTTTCATCTATCTACATATTTCACATGCTTGAAGATATATAATCAAGGGGGCTAAACATAATTTCGAAATTTGAACGCTATCACTTTAAAAACATATGAGTTTACTTTCGAATTGTGTGCGCTCACTTGAGTGAGGTAACCGGGGAACTTTAAAGCACTTCCTTTGTTTGCTCAATTGCCCTTCGGTGTAATATCATTATGCTTGAAGGAAGTGTCGTAAGCAGGATTCTAGCTGTTAACCTCATACTAGGAATTTGTCGCAATTTGTAGGATGTTTGGTAATGTGTTCTGTCGGTTCACGTTTGCTAGTGATAAGTAGATTGTAATTTTAAATAGAATTGGCATTCGAGTT
The DNA here is from genome assembly GCA_943138885.2 of Tholera decimalis. NCBI lineage: Eukaryota > Metazoa > Arthropoda > Insecta > Lepidoptera > Noctuidae > Tholera > Tholera decimalis. The sequence continues at coordinate 12,922,457 of OW964576.2, forward strand.
TTTTCAGTTTCGACGTTTATTTGTCTGATGACTTTTCCTCACATTAAGGACCTGCGTGGTAGATTACGGCGTACTCTTTAACATGGAGAAGAGACCTGAGTAGTGGGTTATAGGTTGGTTATGATGATGATGACGAAGTCACAAAAATAATAGGGGCTCCTGAGTCCCAGCAGTATCCCACCGCTGGGATTCGGAACCTTAAAGATAATATATGCTACATATAATGCTATAGGTATTAATATCAACGTTTGTGGAGTGTCTTGTCCATAGATATGGATGTCTATGGAAAAGATCTTTTTAAAATTTGAAAGTGCCATTCAAGTAAATGTGTTTGTTAGTCTTAGTCCAAATAAATGTAATGGATTTTATTTTTAGTACTGATCGTACATTAATAGCTCGTTTATGAGTTACATTAAGACTGATTAACGAATAGATTCATTTTTAGTAGTACTAGCTTGATTATTAGTTATTTTAAGACTGATTAACGAATACCTATGACTGAAATGTTAATTATAAAATTGCCATATTTCTGAATAATTGCAACTGCGATTTCACTACGCAATCCACTTTCATTTATGAACTCTTCCGTCTACTGCGATCTGACTGCGATGAAATGTTATTTATGACTTGCAATCCGCCTCTGTTTCGCTCTAATAATAACTTAAATTAAAGTAAATGATTCCAGGCTCATTGGTTGATCTTTAAAGTTAAGCAATCAGTCCATGGATCAGTGACTATCTTAACATATTAAGAATATTCATGCCTCGGAAAACACGTTAAGATGTTGGTCCCGTCTGTAATTTTTGAAAGACATTATGGTTAGTCTTTCCAAGAGGTATCATGTTTTGAAGTCACTGGGTTGTGGAGGCGCTCCACTGATACCCAGCAGTATGCAGTTAGACTCGAAACATATCTACCTAAATGATGATATAAACAAATGACTCTTAAGTGACAGAAACATGATTAAGAGACATAAGATAAAGAAATTAATAGTTTAAAAAACACTAGAAAAAACACACTTTTATAAATGAACGTAAAAACAAAAAAAAATGTTTAGAAAACCGATAACGGATTTTCTTTAGGTTTGTTATAACTTTGAAACCTGATCGTGTTCAAAGTCCATTACGTGGCCTTTCTCACAAGTGCAAACACGACTATGATACGATATTCCATTACGGAATGCCAGTGCCTATCTTCCGGCTTCATCATCAGACCTTGAAACCTAATTGTGGTCAAAGTTCATTACAAGACTTTTCTAAGAAATCCAAAACATCTATGATACGATTTTCCACCATGAAGTTCCAGTTCATATCTTCCGGCTCCATCATCAGATCAGTTCGACAGTATCATATTATTGTATTGTCATCAGAACTACATAAAGCTGCCAATTTTCATTATGCTACGACCCTTGGAAGATGGTTAAATTAGTTACCTTAGATTCCATTACATAGTTAGTTACATACAGGTCGACCTAATAAAAGCGTGTTAAAAACATTTCCTTCTTTCTCTTAAACTTCTTTCTTTTTAAAACACACCTGTCGTCATTTATTTTTATTCATCAATTTCATTTACAACCTTCTTTTCTACGATAACAAGTTACAATTTGTCAAGCTGACCAACTGATTGTATTCAATATATACTGTGAAAGTCTCAATGGTTAAAAGGCTGAACGAATTACTTGTGATTTTGTGAAAGGTTAACTAAACGTAGATTCATCTTCATTGCTAGAACTTTCTTTTACGACATAAGTCTAATTTGGAAAGTAAACATCACTTTCTTTCCAAATTAGACTTATGTTCTTTTGTTTATGGATATTGGACAACAGGTGATATTAGTCAGATTTTTACTGTCATCACCTTTCTTTTGATTTCCGTGTTTTTTAGCGGTCATCGCATCAAGTCTTCTTCTGCCAAGTTTATTTATTGTAATATATATTTTAATTACTATATTACAGTATATTTATTTTATTTAAGTACATGCTATTCCCCTTCACTTTCATCCCCGATTTCACAAGCCACCCTTAGACTATAGCAATTGTGGAAAAGCTTAAACTTATTTATTTCCAAATTATGAAAACTAAAATTGAAATCCAGTTTTCAGATTTATCACCCAAAAGTGACTCTGCCCATAAAATTAATTCATCTTCTTTACACATCTGTATTTGAGAAACACGGAATTATTATAATTATGTAAGCCAAATTATAATTTAATTTATTCCGAACAAATTGGGTGTAGATGGACATCATTATCCGATCATCATAACAACGTTCAAAACCCTAATTAATACCCGACTCAAAACTTCCATTTCCAAAAATAAAATTTTTAAAACTCGGTAGGCTAGGATTGTCAAAAATCGAACTGTGAATCATGCGCAGCTGGTTCTTTTTTTGCAATTAAATAACGGAACTTTTTATTTAGGGCGCTGAACTTAAGGTTGTTTAACATGTTGTAAACTTAACTTACTTAGGGTTGTCCTTCGAATATGAATGTATAACATAGCATTTGTAGTCCCCAAAAGTTTTCGTTAAAGCTTTTCGGGGACGATTACCATCAACTGGGTATAAATTCAGCCTCTAGATTGCCTCTGTAATCCTACTGAGGTTGCGGGAATGTTCCAACGAGATACCGCAGCCACGGATCACAATGGCAACTGAAGGAACTGGGTGGGTTTGTACTCAGTAGAAGTCTGACACTCCTTTTCGCTTCACCCAGAGCGAGAGAAAAAAAAATACCCCTGTAAAACCCAATAACACTGCTTCATCTGAGAATCAAACCCTCTACCAATAAGTTGATTAATTCAGTTGCTGCTGCAATTTGTTCTCAGAATCATGAACAATATTTAAAAAAGCTGTACAAAACACTTTAGGAGCAAAAAACAAACTCAGTAACTACCAATCATAAAATCGATAACCCTAAATTGAACACACTTTTTTCGGGACCGAAACTGGTCGTGGAGCGAAACGCGAAATTTGTATTTTTTTGCTTTATGACGAGCTGTATGACTTGAGCAAGTTATGGTTACACTTTATGACTATAATTATATATCATTATTGAAATTAAGTGTACTAAAATATGAACTTAATTTTAGTTTTAAAATGGCTGAGTAAGAAGATAGTATTATTTATGGGGATAATAAATATTGTAATGGATTTTAAGATAATAATAATAATAATTCAGGAAATGGGCCGTAATTCACCACTCAGGTCCAGAGCAGGTTGATTGGTTATGCTAATTTCCGAATTGTAAGACACCAATTTATTTTAAAAAGAGGTATTTATATAAATATATAAGCATATTAATTATGGAAGAGAGGACAACACTCTGGGAAGAGTGGGAAAACTATGTGGGAAATCTATGCCCAACAGTGGGTCAATACAGGTTCTTCTAGATAACCTATAAAGGTTATCTAGAAGGTTAACTAAAGGAAAGGTTAGGTTATAGTGCCAATATGCTGTCTGTTAATAACGTTATTTGTTCATAGCTTTGTTGAGAGTTAGAAAGTTCACAAATATTTACTAAACAAACAAGAGAAATCTTTATTTGACAACAACGGTGATTAAGCATATCTATTTACATAGAACATTACATAAAACCAAACACTTATAACAGCGATCTTAAAAGACAAATTAATAAAAGTTAAACTGATTTTAACGTATTCTTGAAACTTAAATACATTAGCCAAAAATAAAAATATAAAAAAAATACTATTTATAATTTGTCTAGCCTTTTTACAAATATGGGTTTTAGTCAAATCTATCTGAATGTAGTATTTTACATGGAGTGACTGCTAACCAGACCTCCAAAACCCAGTAACTGGGTAGCACGAAACCCTATGGCAAGCTCATATCATTCTACTGGGAAAATTGGATAAGTAAAATTGAATGAGTAGTGTCGAAAATTACTTCCTAAAGTATTTGTACCTATATAGATATTATTTTAAGAGATAAGATGACGAACCATGGATAGACCAACCTCAGTAACAGAACAAAAGAGAATCGAGTAAAAAAAAAGAGTAAAAATCCGTATCTTTAGATACACTTTTTATTAAACTTTCCGAGAAGTGTAACGAACCTGTTCCATTATTTAATTTCAGTTCATTTCCTGTTGACCTTAAGCCGTAAGAGGCGTAATCGTAACAAAAAACACATTGACTCATTATAAACAAAATTATTCAAAAGTGAATGGAAACCTTGGAAGTATCTAGAATTCTGCTAGGGCTCTGCTCTTGATTCAAGTAAGTTATGTAGCTTAGATTATTGAGGTCGATTTACTTACTTACTTATACATTCATCATCAAACATAATCACAATACATTTTATTAAGTAATTACAACTTTATTGGGTTATATTTTTCCCTGCCTTTTTATTCCCGCATTATTGCAAACACCGTCACAATACTGATAATATTATAATAACTCTCCATACTTTGTGAACAGATAATTTTGAACCCAGTATATCATATTCAAATTAATCAGTTTACAATGATACCCATTTCTTAATGAGAAGAGTTTATAATCTTTGCGATGTATTATAAAGTTACGTGTTTGCAATTATTCGCGGGTCGCGACCAAAGAAATAATTTTAATTTAAGAGCTTTTTTTACAATTTTCCTTTTGGTAAGTCACGGACAGAATTGCAACTCATTTCATTATATAAATTCAATGAGTTTCTTATTCTAAAGAATAAGAAACTCATTGAACTCATTTGAATAGTACATATAAAATAAATGCAACAGGACAGATTATGTACAAAAAATTCTTTTTATAAAGACGCAGACGTTCTATTTTCAAATATCTAAAAAGGAAAATCTGTCGAACGCATTTCTTGTCAATGCACAAAACATAGTCTGCCTCCTTTTTCTAAACACTTTAGCAATATAAATTTAAAAATAGAATCCGTACAAAGTGTCTCTTTTTTCTTCTTACAACATTATTTTTACGCAAACCGATCAAATGCAAATCTTTTACGCCCGAAATGACAATTTTTTTCACGTAACACTTTCAACCGTGCAATGGTCACGCACCAAAATGACATCACAAGCCGCCATTAGCATTACAATGAGATAAAGATGTAGATTAATTACGAAACGAGATTTAAAAACTGTCCATGAAGCATCACGTTCCAATTGTGCATTACGTAAATTGACTATATTTTGTAAGAGAACGCGAGTAGACTACTTAAGAAAAATATGGCTAAGTTCGGTAATGATTTGGGCGTAATGTTTTTCTTATAGCTGAAGGGAAATATGGTGATTCTTCACCATATTTGAAAATTGGGCTCGTGTAGTGGATTAGTCGTCAGCATTAGTGACGGAGCCCCATAGAGCCATACATGATACATAAGAAATAAAAATCTTTGAAATAGCTTAAGACTAGGATACGTTTAACTTAATAAATTAAGGTCATATAGATAGGAGAACCACTAAAGAAGGTGATTCTGTGACTCAGGAGTCAGTGTTCTGTTGTCACTGAGATACCAAAAACCCTGTTTAATATCTATTTATTAATAAACAATAAAACATCCTTGACAATACAGTTAATAAAACTTTCCGTTATCCATTTGTTATAAATATACCTACTGCGAAACGCTTCCGAAATGTCAGCGTTCAGTATTACAAAATAACATACATAATGATTTATATATTAATAACTTGACATTTAAAGTTGGAGCGACGGGCAATAAGTCAATAACCTAAGCAATTTAAATTGGAAACACATTTTCTCACCAAATGCAATTTAAATTTTATTAAGAGCAAAGATTAGCATAATGGTGATTGACCCTGACGAAAAGGTTTTACCTCAAATCTTTACGAGGTTTTCGTAAACATGACTCAGAGAGGATATAATATTATTTTGTCCTATCTAATATAATCAAACTATAATACTTCTACACATTTGTGAATCAATGGGTGTTTTAATAAAGGTAAGATTAAAATACACTAGCTTCTGCCCGCGACTTTGTTCGTGTAGGAGGGTAAATCCCGATCCGGGATAAAAAGAGGCCTATCCATTATTCAAGTATGTCAACTATCTACTTACTAAATTTCATTCAGATCCGCTCAGTAGTTTTTGCGTGCAAGAGTAACATACATCCATCCATCCTCACAAACTTTTGCATTTATACTATTAGTAAGAAAGATAAGATTTCCAGACAGATATTGTGTCTCCTTAAAATATCACCAATATAATCATAATAAAAATAATTAGACCTATGTGAGTGATGTGTGTGAATGATAGTGAAAATGTTGTGTTTTGTAATTAAGTTCGTGTGTGTGTTGCGTTGTGTTTTACAGTTGAATCCAGACATTTATAATAAGCTAAGTGTAACTTATAATTCTTGTGAACGTTTTACTGTTGATGTTTAACGATGATGCAGCAAGTAAGAGGTAGCCTATTCACTCCGGATTTTACGACACCCAGTTTAGTTTTCGAAATACGATCTCGATTTCAATAAAATCGATTCTCACTAACCTTACCATTTAGAATTAGAAGGGACGACATTTAATCCGTATGCAGCTTGCACTTTTTGCTACTTAAACCAATTCGAGCAAGGCCAAGGCAGAAGCGAGTTAAGTAACAAAGGAAATGACATTTCGATTGACATTTCGTTTTTTATTCTATGCTGACTGGTGACACATGTCAAGCAGCCATCTGGTTTAAAAATAGAATGAATTCATTTCGCTAAAACTAAATTGATCTTTTTTGTTCTTTAAATATCACTTTGAAATTGGAACGGTGTCTTGTTGCTAATACGCGGTGATTTGCATTAAAAACAAATGAGTTCACTTTCGAATTGTCTGCGCTCACTAAGTGAGGCAAGCAGGGGTCTTTACAACATAGATTTATCGTTTCTTAGTCTCTTTCAAACGTAGTACACATAAACCAGGCTATTTGCCACGATCAACTGCACGTTTCGCCTGAACAACTACAAAACCTAGGTCACGTTAGCTTTCTCCCAGGAAATAAATTTGATCTTCAATGACATTTAGCGACAATTGTCACGACAAAATCTTCCTGTATGCCTTTCACCGTTACAAGTCTATTAAAACCGCAGTAACCTATTGAGAATTAAGGAAATAACATTTACGTAACTTATATCTGAGTAAGCGGATATCCTGAAAGTTGTTTCTGTATTAATTTTAAAATCAGCATAAAGAGCAGAAGCATAAAGCTTCAAGGTTAAGCAACGCTTTCTGAAGATATTCCGTAATTTTCATTCTGTAATTTTGAAACAGACAAACATAGTCATTAAAGTTGTATCTATCTAAGTGATGGAGTTATATGTAAATTATTGCGGTGTCATTTGCGGTAAACTTGCGGTTTTCAAGATGAATTTGCGATAATTTCTACGTTAAATTTTACAAGCTACTCTGAATATCAAATGATAAAACAATAAGCATAAGTTTGTGGATGAAAGGAATCTGAATTACTTGGTGAGTCAATTACATTTTTATTGATAACCATTTTCAGTGCTAGTGCAAAAGAGAAGGACGACACTTTTAAAAATCATTTTCTTAATATCGCATTCAAACCATCAGCTTTCTTTAGCAACTAACTTCCAATCCGATACAGTAGGTATGCCGTAATGCATATTGCAATAGGCTTCTCAAAAAAGGATACTCAACTGCAGCAAGAGTCGACTCGATTAATCCTTACGCAACTGTTGCAAAACTTTAATCCGTCGTAAGCCAGCAATAAGGTTGTCACGTCCAAGCAAAAGAAATGTCATGTGTCAAAACAAATGGTTTGACGTTATGTGACAAGAATATTAATTGGCTTAAGTGAAGATAAATGTGGGACATTTTTTAACTCGATTTGTTTTGTAAAAACTGTGCATTAAAAAAAAATTAAGAGAGCTCATGACACTTTTCCAGTTTTGCGTTCTATCAGTTGACGATTTTAGGAATAGGATAGACTATAAAATGAATTAAATCTCATTAAAGTTTTGATTTGTAATTCAGGTGTTAATAATTGTAATTGAGGCTGCTGTATTGAGCCTATTGGAGCTATCTTAAGCTACCTAACTAAATAAACAATTTAAAATTCAAACGCTGTCTCATTGACGATCCGCGATGATTTACTTAAAAACCAATGAGTTCGCTTTCGAATTGTGTGCGCTCACTTAGTGATGTGAGCAGGAAACTACAGATTTACCTCTGGTTTTGTTGTCTAGTTACTATTAATTATTATGGTTAAGCAATTTTGTAATGTATTGCATTGCAATAAGTTGTGACAGCCCTGCTTCGTCCCACATAGCACGATCTAGATGTGCGGAGGTACTTTCACTTTTGCCTTACCTTAAGGCTTCCGTCTGCACTAAATGTGAGCTTACTCTTACATCAATAGGTAATAATTTCAAAAGAGTTTGAACATTGGATCTTTTAAGATAGTCAAAAAAGAAAATGTGTGCCATATTGCCAATTGCCCGTATTTATTCTACATAAAATTGTGTTGACCATTGTTAACATCAAATCGTTAAGAAGGATCTCAATCCATTTTAAATGACTCATGGTAAAATGACTGGCACATAAAAATTAGAGGCACTAGAACAAACGTAATAAGGAAGCAGACAATATTTCGACCATTCTTTTAAAAATAGAACGACCTACAATCTCTTTTTGACGTGTTTAATTTGGCAATGCGTCTGACATACGCTGGTCTGCAATGTAGAGATCCTTTTTTAATTGAACCTCTTTAGAGGATCAAGAACTTATTGGCACTTAACAAAAATATATTTGCACTATTTCGAATTCGAAATTCAGAAGCAGGAATATTGTAATTACAATATGGTAAAGTAATAAATTAAATAAATACTCCATATCACAAGTAGAGGGAGATTAAGGTTCCAAAATTTGATATATAATTTAAATAAAGCATTCAACAGAACTACCAGTTCATTGTCAACAAAAGATTGCATTTGTGTCATATGCTTTCACAATACATATTTCATACGAAATAACAATATACATTCTCACACAATGACCCTGCTGCGAAAACGCGTAAAATTTCCGTAAAATGCCCGATTGTCTTTTGTTACTACAAAAATGACATGTGCCTGTGAATTTACCAAACAAATGAGATTTGTGTGAAAACATATGAATTGAATTATTCGCATTTTTATAAGCTTGTGAATAATTGAACTGGTGAATGAGTATTTTTTATATGGTTACCTAGTTTTGGTACGCAATTATGAAAAAAACAATGTATTTTTTGTAGTCTGTAGACATTTTTGTGTGGAGTAAATTAAAAGAGCCAATGTTACAAGTTAGTTTGATGGATCACTTCTCGAATTTTATCAATTCGAGAAGTGATCCAGTGAAAAGAAAAAACTATAATCTATTATTTTTTTTCAACATGAAAGCAAAAAAGCGAAGGGGGGTTCTCTTTCCTTAGCAGTCAAGTACCTTCCTCAAGTTTCCAGCTACATACCAAATTTCAACCGAATCTACCCAGTACTTTCGAAGATTAGTGCGTTTAAACAAACAAACTTTTCCACTTTTATAATATTATATAGTATAAACCAAGACTGCTAGTTGCCTATAAAATCCCATACATGGGCTAACATGAGATTACTTTATTCAGACAGAAACAAAACTCATTACGTAAAGAGAAATCTTGGAACTCTCTAGTGCAGATGTTAGAAAGTAGCCTCTCAACTGGCCGGTACATAGTTCGAGACCAACCAAATATTTGTTTTGTGTTACCGTAAGAGGTACTTTAAGACTCAAGTCGATGTTTGATTATCTTGTTGAACGGTAAATAAAAACAATTTTATTAATTAAATAGTCTCTTTACTTCTTACATAAGCGTGTTATGTTTGCGGAGTTAATACTCATGTAATATTTAACACACAGATTGACTGTCGCGTGTGGTGCGGGTTCGATTTTCGCTCGGAACAAATTTTGTAGGGCCTAGAGAACCTGACGTTTAAAACCAAGTAATACCTAATATAAAATATATGCAAGATAGATAGATAGAATACTCTTTATTGTACACTAATATTTAAACAAACACTTGATTTACAATACTGCAAAATATGGTTACAATGGCGGTCTTATCGCTGATAGCGATATCTTCCAGATTCTATCAATACATCTTTAAGATTATCGCATTAACTTATTTCAATCACAACATCAATTTAATAATTTTACAAGGAACTGATTCCAATATAAAGCTATGATGGATAATAAAGGCACGTATTTATGTCTCCGGTTCGATTGTCGAATCAGAAAAAATGTACCATTGCGTTTTTGGTCAGAAATTTCGAAATAGTAGCCCGGAGTTTGGAAGTTGGTGGTGTGATTGCCGTCCCATCGGACTATGAGCGTAAAGGAACAGAGAGTGCATCTGTGCCGCTGGATAATCTCCGCTGTAACCGAAATCGGAAACTATAATTTTTATTTAAACATGTTGTCTCTACTTTTCTAACCATCTATGACTATCAATAACATATAACTAAAAATCCCTTTCATTCTTTCCAGACTTCCCGGGAATGTGCTTCGCGTCAACTCGTTGCGCGACGGTGGAGCCCGGCAACACCTGGGACCTAGCCCCCTTCTGCGGCCGCAGCACCTGCGTCGTCAGCGAGGACAAGCCCCCCAGGCTCTTGGAGTTGGTGGAGGACTGCGGCCCATTGCCTATTGCTAACCCCAAGTGCAAGCTTGACACTGGTGAGTAGGAATGTTTTTTTTTTAAAGATAGTAGCAATGGGTGTGTGTTCGCTAACAGTACGTCGTTAGGCGGGAAATTAAAATAGTGCGTTATGACAGTACGTCGAGGGACGGGCCACTTATTTTTAAGAGTACGTCGTGGAAAATTCTACTGTCGTAATGTGGTGTCAGGGTAAGAGCTCACTGTCAGCGAACGTGTTAACCCCTCCAACTAAGCTAAATATGCTTGTGTCTGGAGTGGGTTCACGGCAATGGTGTAATGGGTGGGGTTCGAACCCGCGACCTCTCGATCACAAGTGAAACGAGTAATTCGAGCGAACGTGTTAACCCCTCCAACTAAGCTAAATATGCTTGTGTCTGGAGTGGGTTCACGGCAATGGTGTAATGGGTGGGGTTCGAACCCGCGACCTCTCGATCACAAGTGAAACGAGTAATTCGATGATTTCTCGCCCCCATAAAAAGCTAGTTATTTGTTCAGGATCTCAAACAAGCTATGTTACCCAATGGAATTGCAGAAAAAATAAACAAAGTTAAATTGAAAAATAATTAATAAGTACTAAAACCCTCACTGGGTTCGCGTGGTCCATTATGGCCTGTTCCTTCTCATACAGAAGAGGCCTGTATCTCAGCAGTGGACATTTTTAAGCTGATTATGTAAATATTACTAATACTACAATGTGAAAGTTTAGATGAATACGCCAAAGGTGGAACCGTTCTAAGTGAAATTTGGCAGGGAGAAAAAGCCTGGAATAGAACATAAGCTGTTTTTTATCAAAATGTGCGGGATAACCACGCGATCGATGTTGTGACAATAGCCTATATTACATCGACGTATACATGCCAAAGTTTAGATAAAATGGCTGTCCAGTGTCCTTGGCTTAACCTATAATATTTTGATAACATTCTTCATTCAAACCACAATAATGTTCAATGGGTTGAATGCTGCCATTATTCTATTCTTATCAAAGGCTACTGAACAACTGACAATAGTATCAAAAACAATGTACACCTATACAATTAACAATAGACCTTATAACCCAAATAATAAAACTCTGTTTTCTCCGTTTCCAGACAAGACCAACAAGACCGCGCCTTTCCCCGGCTGCTGTCCAATCTTTACTTGTGAAGACGGTGTCAAACTGGAGTACCCTGAACTCCCTACTCCCGCCCCAGAAGGGGAGAAGAAAGAAGAAGAAGCCAAGAAGTCCTAAGAAGTTACTAGAAATGAGGGCATTTTACCGACAAATAATAGTTAACACTACCGTCCGATGACATGATTGATCAAGAATCATGCTAAAATTCAAACGCTGGAACCTCATTGGCTGGTTATTTTTTAAGTGATGTGAAAGTAAAATGCCTGGGATATACGTTTATCGATAAAACGTATGAAATTGGTCTCAAAATATTCCTTTAATATACCAAATTTTTTGTAATTGTTCTGTTTGACTGGGATAAGTTTTGACCACGAAATTTTTTAATTATTGTTTTTTAGTTTGTGAAAATGCTATTTTTATCTTGCCTTGTGAGTGAAATCTGACTCAACAGTACTCGATTTTTATCAGTTTTTATTAAATCAGTCATGCAGAACATATTTTCGTGGTTTGTGAGCACGTTTTTGGTGTGACCGAGTAACAATAGAGTTCAAAAGTAGATTTCTATTTCCTGTTCTTTATAAAATTTACAAATGTATCTGATAACAGTTGGTTTAGTCATCGTGCTACAATAGAAAGCGTTTGTTGACATAAAAATTTATGGAACGCTGTTTGTGAATTCGCGCTGTCGGGAAAATTAAGAAAAAAAAACAAAAAAAAATATCTTATTTTTTTCTTCAGTATTTCGCGTTCATAACATAATAAAAAAAAACGTTACTTCTAAAATCAAATTTTCTACATTTTTCCAACAGCGTGTTTTGTTTTTAGAAGTTATCGGCTTTTTTACTTGAATACCTACCTAATTATAATGTTTTGTGATATTGATAACATAAATATAAATAGAAAAGTTATTCAATAAAAAATACAAAATTTCTATATATGGGCTTTCATTTCCTCCTTTATCCGTTAAAACTTCTAAGGTTTACTCTGGGCACAGCTGTCATCTGAAAACTTATCTGCAATAGCAAAAAAAGCAAAAAGCGGCAATAGCCTAACGGTTAAGGTGTTGGACTTGTGATCGAGAGGTCTCGGGTTCGAACCCCACCCAGTACACTATTGCCGTGAACCCACTCCAGACACAAGCATATTTAGCTTAGTTGGAGGGGTTAACAAGAATGCTATTAATGTAAATTCTAACCACATTACTAATTAAATAAAAAAAAACTATAATAATATATAAAGTTTGTGAGATTTCACTTATTAAGGAAAAATGAAATAAAAAAGAAAATCTGTTAAATCGGATGGATTATCGTAAAGAAAAATAAAAACGAAGAAAATAAAAAGACTCACTCACGAAAGTGTAGTTCTTAATAGATTAGTCGATAACGTAATAATAATAAGCCAGAGAAGCCACATGTGCAGAAAGAAGTAATCGTCGCCCAGCAGTCATGTCTCAACGTAGTCCCGAATCTAATAATATGCTTTTTTGATAAGGACACGTTTGATGAGTTTTAAATTTTCCCTCCCTAAGCTAAAGGTGTAACAGACTGGCAACAACCGTATGCTGTTTATGAGGAATGACTTGTTTGTCTTGGTTAATATACATTTAGGTATAACAATTTCATATTTGTATCTTATAAAGTCTTTTATAATAATAGTTATCTCTGGATGTACTGAACCGATTTTAAAACATCTGACACTAACACAAAGTTACATTATTCTTCATTAGTTTCATTTATCTTAGCCTTTTCCCAATTGACGGGCCTGTTGGTATAGTGGTCAGTGGCCCTGACTGCTATGCTCAAGGTTGTGGGTACGATTCCCACCCAGGACAAATGTTTGTGTGATGAGCACGATCATTTTTTCTTTGTCTGGGTGTAATTTATCTATAACATGTATGTATTTAAAAATATATATGTATGTTTATTAGTTGTCTAGTACTCATACCACAAGCTCTGCTTAGTTTGGGACTAGATGGCGTTGTGTGAAAGTTGTGGAATATTATATTATTATTATATTATTAATTATGTTCGGGCTGGCTTCCAGTCTTACCGGAGTGTATATGTATATGACAGTGTCTAGAGGTATTTGCAGCCCTTTTATAGTTTGGCAGGTTTAATTCTGGCTCTGGCTCAGGTTCCAGTCCAGCTCGTTGCACATGTTCAGGTCTAGGCAGAGTTGACCAATTTTGATCCTGGTTTGTCTGCCTTTGATGCCGCATCTAACAGGGATGACACACATATTTGGCAGCCTAAAACAAAGTTAATTTAGGTTATTTGTATGGTGTCATTGATATAAAAAAAGAAATGATGATTATAAACTGTTAGTAGGCTGAAGAACTGAATATCTGATAATGATATTGATAATGATTTGTGTTTTATGTTATTTTTTATTTTATTGTATTGTAATATAATAATGACTCTCTGCACATGTTCGTTTTGACTGTTACTGTAGAGAGTACCTGTCAAACAAATAAATAAAATAATGCATTTTATTTAAACATCACTTTATTTACCCGATGGAAAGCTGAATGTGATATTGATAAATCCTGCATCGGCAAATCGTTTCTTTCCACTGCATGATGTTGCATACTTCTCACAGAACGACCACAAGTTATGCACACCATTGTATGGCCAAATAAACGACCATCATTAGCTGCTTCTGAATTAAGCCTTTCATAACAAGGATGACAAATGTTGGCATCCCTTGGAACCTAAACAAAAAACAAAACAAAACTTAATTACCTTACTACCCATTTTTTTTTTATTGATAGTAGGCTCACATTTGACCACCATCTTACCTGATGGTAAGTGATGATGTGGTCGAAGATGGAGCACGCTTATCTAGAAGTAACTTATTCACTCTTGACTTAAAGACCCCCAGACGACCAGGAAACACAGACCCTGGCAATCAATCAAACATTTAGGTATAAAACCTAAATATTTGATTATTATGACATCTAAGGCTACCGGTCTGTTGTCGTCGTAACAATTACAAGGCAAGTATTTTTAGTCCTTTGTGCCTAAGTGATGTATTTGGAGAACCAAGGTAAACAACTTGACAATCACATTTATTCATTGTTTCTTATATTTATTAGTCGAAGAATTATTCGAGCTGCAGATGACTTACCTCGATTGTTAACCATCGTCCTAGGTTCGTGAGTAAAAGAGCAGGCAAAGAAGAAGTGAAATGCCGCAGCAGTCTTTGCGTGGCTACACCGCAATTTATGCACCGCATGATTGTAATTCAAGTCCGTGTCCAGTAGCGAGAGGTCAGTAGGTAGACGAGCAAACAATAAGTCCAATAAACATAAACAAGCGAAGGTCAATGAAAATCAAAAATCCAAATCCAAAAAGCACAACGAAAGAATAAACGGCAGAGCGTTCAAACGACGTCTGACGTTTGTTTTTTTTTTCATAGAGTAGAGATGGATCAGATTCCAAATGTAAGAAAACAAAATCGATAAAATGCTCGAAAAAGTTGAAAGAAAAAAAAAATGTTCTTGTCGACCTTGACAGACACAAAATATGTAGTAAGATTGTGCGTCCGAAGTGTTAGTAACACACTTATCGAGTTATAATTATGTAGTTTCTGAAAATAAATCGTTTTGATAACCGATGTTAAAAATTGATATTAGTTCAATTATTTCGATTTGACATTCTGGAAATGCGATATGTCTCAACCCTAGCTTGCAGTACTTGATCTTGTCATGTCAAAACAAAGCATAAAATCAATTATGAAACTTTTTTATGTTTATTAGTTCACGAAAGTTATAAGAAATTATTAAACACTAAATAATTTATGAATGAATATTTCAATATTACGGGTTAGTGTGAAATTCCTATTCATGCTGGGGGCAGCCGTTTAGCTATCTCCTTTCGTATATAGGTACTACTGCCGTGACATTTGAATTTCTAACTACAACCGTTTAGTTGATAGAGGGGGAGGACACTTGACTCAATGTGATCACTCCGCTGTAACTTTGAATCGATAGTGTCTTATTTCCTTCGCTTAAATAGAGAGACATTTTTTTAATTTAATTTGAACTTAATTCTGAAGTCCACGTAAATGAAGTAACAGACAAAACCTAGTTTCAATATTTGTAGGATTATTAAATTTAAAAAGTGTAGTAAAAAGTGAGCATGTTAATACATGCTCACTTTAGCCGGGCCGAGTCGCTAATCTTAAATATATATAAAATATTGTATAGATAGATATAATTATCTATCTATACAATATTTTATATATATTTAAGATTAGCGACTCGGCCCGGCTTCGCACAAGTCAAATGCCCGACGTCCGCTCAGCCCCAGCCCTTTAAATCGTTGATAATTATCCGATTCCAAAAAAATCGCCCCTTTTTTAGGGTTCCGTAGCCGAATGGCAAAAACGGAACCCTTATAGTTTCGTCATGTCTGTCCGTCTGTCTGTCTGTCTATCTGTCCGTGCGTAAGTCACAGCCATTTTATTCCAAAACTATTAAGACTATACACTTGAAACTTGGTAAGTAGATGTATTCTGTGAACCGCTTTCCGATTTTAAGAAAATATTTAAAATAAAGGGGGGCTCTCCATACAGGGAACTGAAACTAAATTTTTTTTTTTTTTCATGAACCTATGCATGGTTGGTATTTGTAGACAGGTCTTTAAAAATTACATTATGGTTACTAAGCCCACTTTTTCATAAAGTTAATCGTTTAAAAGATATACGCTTCCAAAGTGGTAAAATGTGTCCTCCTCTAACTTCTATAATAATGGAGAGAAAACTTAAAAAAAAAAATATGCTGTAGATCTTAATGTAAACTTTCAACCAAAATTAGTTTGAACGAGATCGGGTCAGCAGTTTTTGAGATACAGCATATTTTCTAAACCCGCAAATATAACTTTGTAATTCAAAAACAAAATTATTTGGCGTAGTTGTAAAAAATGTAAATAAGCTAGTTTTACGAAATTCGTAAGGTTTTTTGTCAAATAAATATACATATCTAAATATATATAACTCAAAGGTGACTGACTGACTGATATAGTGATCTATCAACGCACAGCCCAAACCACTGGACGGATCAGGCTGAAATTTGGCATGCAGGTAGATGTTATGACGTATCTCTTACAAGAATGGATATTACAGATCAGAATTAGAGAAACTGGTTGACTTTCACATTCCCAGATGGATAAGTAGAAGCGAAGAGGACATTACGATAGAGCTACATGGATTCAGCGATGCGTCAAATATAGCTTATGCGGCCCTGGTGTATTGTCGTATTATAGATGCTACTGGGCAAGTACACTCAAACCTCATAACCGAAAAAACAAAGGTAGCTCCTATAAAACAAATATCCATTCCGCGGCTGGAATTGTATGGTTCGGTTTTACTAGCAAAACTATTGATCGATGTAGCTGAAGTAATGAACATTCCAAAGGCTAATCTCCATGCTTGGACCGATTCATCTATTGTTTTAGCCTGGTTAAGTGACCACCCAAGTCGTTGGAAAACTTACGTGGCCAACCGTACTTCAGAGATCCTAAGTTTGCTAGACAATTCACAATGGGCTTATGTCAAATCCAAGGATAATTCAGCGGATATCGCGTCTCGTGGAGTTTCTTCTGCTGTTCTACTAAATGATGATCTATGGCAACGAGGACCAGTTTGGTTAAGAAATGATCAAATAGAGTATACTAGGCCTAGCTCAATACGCACTAATGAGGAGAAGAAAACTGTTAAGGTTCACACTGCCAACGTCGTGTCTGATTTCGAAGCCATTTGGGGATCCAGGTATTCATCACTTACTCGTTTAGTGAGGGTTGTTGCATACTGTAAAAGGTTTTTGCGGTCAACAAGTGTTTGTGAAGCAAAAATAAAAGTTACAGCATACCTGTCAGCTTCAGAATTTTGTGAGGCCTTGGATGTATGTATAAGGCAGAGCCAACAGCAATGGTTTCATGCAGAATTTATAGCTCTGAAAAATAAAGCTCCGTTAGAAAAAACGAGTTCATTATATAAATTAAATGTTTTTATTGATGAATATGAGATATTGCGAGTTGGCGGAAGACTGCGCTATTCTCAACTACTTGACTATACAAAGCACCCAGTTGTTATTCCTCATGATTCAAGTTTGGCCAAGTTAATTGTAGCCGACGCGCATGAAAAGACTTTTCATGGAGGACAGCAACTGGTACTCAATTTTATACGCACTAGGTATTGGATCAGTCGGGTAAACAATATGGTACGAGCTCATATACATCGCTGTGTTCCCTGTATTCGTTATGCGGCGACCACAAAACACCAGTTGATGGGGGAGCTCCCAGCTTGCAGAGTGACACCAAGTAAACCATTTCTTAACTCAGGTGTCGATTATGCGGGCCCCATTAATGTAAGGGTATCTAAGGGTCGTGGACAGCCGTCGTATAAGGGATACATCTGTTTATTTGTGTGTATGGCCACGCGTGCAGTACACATTGAGGCGGTTTTAGATTTAACAACTGAAGGTTTCCTGGCAGCGTTAAAACGGTTCGTTTCCAGGCGTGGTCATTGTCGTCATATCTGGAGCGATAATGGCACTAATTTCGTGGGCGCTGCCAAGGAGCTGCGGATACTTTTTAACCGGGAGAGTTAAATGTTTAAAGACATTGCAGCTGCTCTTGCAAACTCTGAAACCGAATGGCACTTTATTCCTCCCCACGCTCCAAATTTTGGTGGACTGTGGGAAGCAGGAGTTAAAGGTGTAAAGCATCATTTGAAGCGCGTCGTAAGTGACTCCACGTTGACGTTCGAAGAGCTGACCACAATTCTTTCTCAAATTGAGGCATGCCTAAATTCTAGGCCCTTGTACTACCCTGAGAGTAACGATCCAGAGGATCCTGTACCTTTAACACCTGGACAGTTTTTAGTGGGTCATCCATTAGTAGTAGCACCCGACTATAATTATGAGGATGCCACAGTTAGCACTGTACGCAGATGGCAAATGGTACAACGTATGGTGCAGCACTTCTGGCGTAGATGAAAACAGGAATATTTGACACATTTTTTCCAAAGACATAAATGGAATGTTCGTAACCCTGAGTATAAAATAGGTGACGTAGTATTAATAAAAGAAGATAACTTACCTCCAGCTAAATGGTTGTTTGGAAAAATTATACAGCTGCATCCGGGTAAAGATAACTTGACGCGCGTTGTCACTATTAGTTGTAAGGGCACTACGATGAAACGTCCAACTTCAAAATTGTGTTTACTCCCTGTTACTGAATAAGTTGTAAATTGTATAAAAATGTTTTGTGCTAAGATTTATTTGTTTGTATGTTTTTCTTTGTTACGCTATTGTTTCAAATACTTGGTTATTATTGTGTATAATTAAACTTATTACTTAGTGTTTTGAAGGAGTTCAACCGAACTCAATAATGTTATGAAAATGCTTCACTTGTGTTTTTTGTTATTCTACCTTGTCAAGTAGATGAAATTGTTGTCTTTGTCATATTTTGATCGGAACCGTATCTGTCTACCATATTGCAATCGTATGTAAGCCGTCCACTATTAAGTATTGGTCATTGTTATACAGTCCATTGTTCATGTAGTTGCTGAGTTGGTTCATGGGGGTGGTTAGTAAAAAGGAATATATTCCTTTTGGTGGGCGGAATGTTCAATGTTAATAGCATAGTGTATATGTGTGACAGATTAACTGCTTCTTAGGTCAATAGATGGTGTTGATATCGAGTTAGATCTCGGTATTGTTTGGTTTCACGGCAAGGTATATAGGTTTTGGGTTGAACTAAATAAATTTGTCCTGGCTGGGGGCCTTTAATTTATTAGAGGTCACCACAGGAAAGTCCGGTTAAGTAGACTCACAGCCTTAGTGTGCTGATCTACAAGTGGCCCTACCTAAAAAAAAAAAAAAAAAAAAAAAAAAAAAAAAAAAAAAAAAAAAAAAAAATAAATTTGTCTTGCTCTGAGGTATTGCGTTTTATTATAGTACCATATCTCCAAGGTATCTTTTCTCGATATTGTACATCTTGCATGATCAGAGGACTGGCCCGTTGACCCGTTCTTTGCCCAAAGAATAAGTATTGCCATCCAACTTGGCACTGCTCCCAGTCTTCTGGGCACGTTTCCGGACGATAGCGATGTGGAGGAGTACTTCGACGCCTAAGTTTGTTTACAACTGTATTCTCCCGTTCACAAAAAAGCTTTTTATTATATTAAAATAAACTAGTCAAGCGACAAAATAAGATTTCACTTATTAAGGAAAAATAAAATAAAAAAGAAAATCTATCAAATCGGATGGATTATCGTATAGGAAAATAAAAACAAAGAAAATAAAAAGACACACTCACGAAAGTGTAGTTCTTAATAGATTAGTCGATAACGCAATAACAATAAGCCAGGGAAGCCACATGTGCAGAAGGAAGTAATCGTCGCCCCAGCAGTCATGTCTTCAACGTAGTCCCGAATCTAATAATATGCTTTTTTGATAAGGACACGTTTGATGGGTTTTAAATTTTCCCTCCCTTTGACACAACACAACAGACATTGACAACAAGCGTATGCTGTTTATGAGGAATGACTTGCTTGTCTTGGCTAATATCCATTTAGGTATAACAATTTCATGTTTGTTGCATGTATTTATAATGTAAAGATCGCTTCTTATCGATCTTATAAAATCCTTTATAATATTAGTTTACTGACCTGTAAAAGCGGATACGCCGCGGCGCCCTGACCTGATTGGTCAGGTCAGCAATACATGATGTTGTGAAACATTAAAATGGAAAAAAAATTCCACGGCTACAATAGTGTTTATTATTAAATTATTTTAATTGTATATGATAAAACTAGTATTTGCGTGTTGCGCGAGGTGCAAGCACCTCGCGTGCTTGTGAAAAAAAAAGGGGGGGGCGTGTGATGGGGGGGGGGGGGTTGCAGAAGTATTTTGACTAAAGCATTGCCCCTCTAAATGAATCTGAAAAAAAAAAATGTTCCAAGTCTCTTAATTTCCGAGATCCGCCTAAAGGGGGTGAGAAGGGGGTCGGGGGGGGGACGACTGAAAATGGTTTTTACTTTACCGAGCCTCCTCTATACTAATCCGTAAAAAAAAAAATACGGGTCTCGTAGTTTTCGAGATACGATAGGGGGGGGGGGAGAAGGGGGGTGAAAAGGGGAGGTTTGGCACTTTTCCCGTAGGTTTGAGAGTTACTTGTTTACGAATCTGTCCAAATATACCCACCTCCCCATCCACCATCTGGGAGAACAATTATGTCAATGAGTCAGTGAGTGAGTGGTAATTTAGCTTTATATAGTATAACTAGTATTTGAGTGTTGCGCGAGGTGCAAGCACCTCGCGAGCTTGTGAAAAAAACAAAAAAAAAGTGTGGGGGGGGGGTGATGGGGGGAGATGGGGGGGGGGGGGTTAGTATTTGCGTGTTGCGCGAGGTGCAAGCACCTCGCGTGCTTGTTCGCTTTACAAAAAAAATGGAGGGGGGGTGATGGGGGGGGGCTTGCACAATTATTTCGACTAAAGCATTGCCCCTCTAAATGAATCTGAAAAAAAAAAGGTTCCAAGTCTCTTAATTTCCGAGATCCGCCTAAAGGGGGTGAGAAGGGGGGCAAAGGGGGCGACTTTGAAAAATGGTTTTTACTTTACCGAGCCTCCTCTATACGAATCCGTAAAAAAATAAAAATACGGGTCTCGTAGTTTCCGAGATACGATAGGGAGGGGGGAGAAGGGGGGTGAAAAGGGGAGGTTTGGCACTTTTCCCGTAGGTTTGAGAGTTACTTGTTTACGAATCTGTCAAAATATACCCACCTCCCCATCCACCATCTGGGAGAACAATTATGTCAATGAGTCAGTGAGTGAGTCAGTGGTAATTTAGCTTTATATAGTATAACTAGCATTTGCGTGTTGCGCGAGGTGCAAGCACATCGCGAGCTTGTGAAAAAAAAAAAAAGTGGGCGGGTGATGGTTTAGTATTTGCGTGTTGCGCGAGGTGCAAGCACCTCGCGTGCTTGTGAAAAATACTAAAGCATTGCCCGTCTAAATCAAGTATTTGCGTGTTGCGCGAGGTGCAAGCACCTCGCGTGGTTGTGAAAAAAAAAAGTGGGGGGGGAGATGGGGGTGTTTAGTATTTGCGTGTTGCGCGAGGTGCAAGCACCTCGCGTGCTTGTGAAAAAAAAAAAAAAAAAGAGGAGGGGGTGATCGGGGGGGGGGGGGTTGCACAAGTATTTCGACTAAAGCATTGCCCCTCTAAATGAATCTGAAAAAAAAAATGTTCCAAGTCTCTTAGATTCCGAGATCCGCCTAAAGGGGGGGAGAAGGGGGTCGGGGGGGACTTTGAAAAATGGTTTTTACTTTACCGAGCCTCCTCTATACGAATCCGTAAAAAGAAAAAAATACGGGTCTCGTAGTTTCCGAGATACGATAGGGGGGGGGGGAGAAGGGGGGGAAAAGGGGGGGTTTGGCACTTTTCCCGTAGGTTTGAGAGTTACTTGTTTACGAATCTGTCAAAATATACCCACCTCCCCATCCACCATCTGGGAGAACAATTATGTCAGTGAGTGAGTGAGTCAGTCAGTGGTAATTTAGCTTTATATAGTATAACTAGTATTTGCGTGTTGCGCGAGGTGCAAGCACCTCGCGTGCTTGTGAAAAAAGAAATTGGTATTTGCGTGTTGCGCGAGGTGCAAGCACCTCGCGTGCTTGTGAAAAAAACTAAAGCATTGCCCCTCTAAATCAAGTATTTGCGTGTTGCGCGAGGTGCAAGCACCTCGCGTGCTTGTGAAAAAAAAAAAAGGGGTGGGTGATGGGGGGAGATGGGGGGGGTTTAGTATTTGCGTGTTGCGCGAGGTGCAAGCACCTCGCGTGCTTGTGAAAAAAAAAAAAAAAAAAGAGGGGGGGGGGTGATGGGGGGGGGGTTGCACAAGTATTTCGACTAAAGCATTGCCCCTCTAAATGAATCTGAAAAAAAAAATGTTCCAAGTCTCTCAGATTCCGAGATCTGCCTAAAGGGGGGGAGAAGGGGGGCGGGGGGGGGACTTTGAAAAATGGTTTTTACTTTACCGAGCCTCCTCTATACGAATCCGTAAAAAGTAAAAAAATACGGGTCTCGTAGTTTCCGAGATACGATAGGGGGGGGGAGAAGGGGGCGGAAAAGGGGGGGTTTGGCACTTTTCCCGTAGGTTTGAGAGTTACTTGTTTACGAATCTGTCAAAATATACCCACCTCCCCATCCACCATCTGGGAGAACAATTATGTCAATGAGTGAGTCAGTGAGTGGTAATCTAGCTTTATATAATATAACTAGTATTTGCGTGTTGCGCGAGGTGCAAGCACCTCGCGTGCTTGTGAAAAAACTAAAGCATTGCCCCTCTAAATCAAGTATTTGCGTGTTGCGCGAGGTGCAAGCACCTCGCGTGCTTGTGAAAAAAAAAAAAAGGGGGGTATGGGGGGGGGGGGGGTTGCAGAAGTATTTTGACTAAAGCATTGCCCCTCTAAATGAATCTGAAAAAAAAAATGTTCCAAGTCTCTTAGATTCCGAGATCCGCCTAAAGGGGGGAGAAGGGGGGCGGGGGAAGGACTTTGAAAAATGGTTTTTACTTTACCGAGCCTCCTCTATACGAATCCGTAAAAAGAAAAAAATACGGGTCTCGTAGTTTCCGAGATACGATAGGGGGGGGGGAGAAGGGGGGGGAAAAGGGGAGGTTTGGCACTTTTCCCGTAGGTTTGAGAGTTACTTGTTTACGAATCTGTCAAAATATACCCACCTCCCCATCCACCATCTGGGAGAACAATTATGTCAATGAGTGAGTCAGTCAGTCAGTGAGTGGTAATTTAGCTTTATATAATATAACTAGTATTTGCGTGTTGCGCGAGGTGCAAGCACCTCGCGTGCTTGTGAATAAATAAAAATGGGAGGGGTGATGGGGGGAGATGGGGGGTTTAGTATTTGCGTGTTGCGCGAGGTGCAAGCACCTCGCGTGCTTGAGAAAAAAAAGGTGGTGTTGCGCGAAGTGCAAGCACCTCGCGTGCTTGTGAAAAAAAAAAAATGGGGCGGTTATGGGGGGGGGGGGTTGCAGAAGTATTTTGACTAAAGCATTGCCCCTCTAAATGAATCTGAAAAAAAAAATGTTCCAAGTCTCTTAATTTCCGAGATCCGCCTAAAGGGGGTGAGAAGGGGGGTGGGGGGGGCGACTTTGATAAATGGTTTTTACTTTACCGAGCCTCCTCTATACGAATCCGTAAAGAAAAAAAATACGGGTCTCGTAGTTTCCGAGATACGATAGGGAGGGGGGGAGGAGGGGGGGAAAAGGGGAGGTTTGGCACTTTTCCCGTAGGTTTGAGAGTTACGTGTTTACGAATCTGTCAAAATATACCCACCTCCCCATCCACCATCTGGGAGAACAATTATGTCAGTGAGTCAGTGAGTGGTAATTTAGCTTTATATAGTATAATAACTAGTATTTGAGTGTTGCGCGAGGTGCAAGCACCTCGCGTGCTTGTGAAAAAAACAAAAAAAAAGTGTGGGGGGTGTGATGGGGGAGATGGGGGGGGGGGTTAGTATATGCGTGTTGCGCGAGGTGCAAGCACCTCGCGTGCTTGTTCCCTTAAAAAAAAAAATGGAGGGGGGGTGATGGGGGGGGCTTGCACAATTATTTCGACTAAAGCATTGCCCCTCTAAATGAATCTGAAAAAAAAAATGTTCCAAGTCTCTTAATTTCCGAGATTCGCCTAAAGGGGGTGAGAAGGGGGGCAAAGGGGGCGACTTTGAAAAATGGTTTTTACTTTACCGAGCCTACTCTATACGAATCCGTAAAAAAATAAAAACACGGGTCTCGTAGTTTCCGAGATACGATAGGGAGGGGGGAGAAGGGGGGTGAAAAGGGGAGAGAGACGATAGGGAGGGGGGAGAAGGGGGGTGAATATCTTCCTGAAAGTGTTCATATAATTCATCACCTTCAAATTCGCCTACTATTCCTTCGTATTTTGCAGTAAAATTCCTTAGTTGGGTTTCCAACAACTCTAGACGTGTATCCAAATAATTGCAATTTATCCGATCTTTCGGAGACTTTTTGAAGTTAATTAAACCTTTTTCAATCTGTTCTTTGACATCCTTCAACTTTCTCAATTCTTTTTCCATGTTGACAGTTTGTTTTTTTCTAAGTGTCAACAACTATGAATTGACAACTATGAATGTTTTTTCAAGAAAGCCCCAAAAAGAGTAAATTATTCTAAGTTGCGCCAAGAGTGATTTTTCTAAGTCCCAACAGATGCGAAATTTACTAAGTTCGGCCAAGCGTAAATTTTCTAAGTGTTTTTTGGACTTATAAAATCGTTTCGAAATCGGGCATAGATTCGACGTCTGGTCGTTTTTTCGGAATCTATTCTAAGTCCCTGATCGCACACTGATTTTTACGAAGTTCACGCGAAGACTAAGTTCCCGAACTTTGCACTATTTTATTTAACATATAACTGTACTCACAGTTTTGTCCACATATATGCACTTCACTACTCACGTGATCCAGTCTCTGTTCAAGTCCAATTATTCCAGTATATCCTCGGCACAATAAAACTCTCACTTGTGTTCTTCCAAAACCACCATCCGGCTCGAAGGACCATGTACAATATCGAGAAAAGATACCTTGGAGATATGGTACTATAATAAAACGAAATACCTCAGAGCAAGACCAATTTATTTAGTTCAACCCAAAACCTATATACCTTGCCGTGAAACCAAACAATACCGAGATCTCACTCGATATCAACACCATCTATTGACCTAAGAAGCAGTTAATCGGTCACACATATACACTATGCTATTAACATTGAACACAAGAAATTAGTCAGCCGGCGAGACAATTCCTTCAATTTAAAATATTGTTTATCTTTGTTGTGTATCTTTCTTTTTGTAATTCGACGTAAGTAAATAATTAGGTATTGCAACCTAACCCCCTTACTAAGTATAAAATAACTATAATTAACTATTCTGTAATTGCTAGTAGAGCAGTTTGTATATTAAAAAAATTACAAAAGTCAACAATATTTTCATTTAGAAATTACATTAATTATTATTCATTCAGCATAATTATTGTTTGTGTGAAATAGTGGTTGTGAGTGATATGTGTGGTGTGGTGTGTAATGTTTTCTGTAGAAGTAAAACATTAAAACATTACAGTAGGAAGTGTCCACCAATTGGATGTTAATTGAAAAATACTGATCTAAGCAAAAAACCTTAGGCAAAAATATGACGAAAAGTCAGTAAGAACCACCACCAAATAAGAACCACCAGTAATTAACTCAATATTTTATTTGGGAATAATGAATTCAATTACAATTAATAAATACACAATAGTACATTAATGATTGTCAACACTTTATAATACGTGTATAATATAATAAATTTAATGAACCGTACACCTAAAAACCTTAATTAATCATGAAAAATAAAGTACACAACGATGACATCTATGCAGTAAAATATAAAAGAAATAAAAAATGTTTTCGAAGCGAATACATCCTTAATTTTTAAACGTAACAGTCTATAAATACATTTTTTAACTTCTTCATCTAATCTAAACACTGACTCCTTAACGTTACATGATATTACATATATTTTAAAACGTTATTATTTTTTTAACTATACGATAAAATATAATCAACTATATTTTTAAAATCACATTTTTCCTAATTTTATAACATTTATATTGCACAAAATAGACACAGACCGCGATTATAAGTTACATAGTTTGAGCCGAACTTGACCGAACCAAACCCGAAGCGTCACGACAAACATGGCAGATGACATAAGCGCGAAATATTACACATTTTGTAATGTAACTCATTTTCTCGGCCACATTACTATGTTACTTGCGATTACACATGATAACACTCAATTATATAATGTTATATGATTAAAATAAATGCGTGCACCACCATTCTGGCGGAAACTAAAAATTACTAAACTTATACAAAACAAAAGTCGTCTATTATTCGTTTCGACATAAAATTCAAAGATGCTATTTTTAAATAAATACTTTGTGATTGTCATTCAGGCATAATGTTTTTAGGATATAACAGTATAAATAGATAAAAAATAATTATATGTGCGCAGTGTTAATCTAAATAGTTTTTTTTAAGAACATTTCACCAAAATATATATTTCCTTGAAGGCTTTGAAAATAAAAAATGATTGATATGTTAAAATTGTACATCACAATGATTTTGAAATCGAAAAGCTTACACATAGGCGGAATAAACCAGTTGCTTGACAATACTTAAAGTATTTTAGAATACCAAAAATGTTAACGTTAATGTTAATTTGATCGATATTTTGCTTTAATTGATTATATTCATTTAGAAATGTCTTATTTTGTCAATCAACTAGTTTATTTAATTAAAAATATAATCGCAGTATTTATCTGGAAAAATATTTTTTTCGTAAATATTAGAGTTGAAAAATATTTTGCTACTCAACAATTAAAAATATAAGCAAAAAAGAGGTAGTAATCGGAAGATGCAAAAATAGTTCTTTAAATATTTATGTATATTTTAATGAAATACATTTCGTTAGTAGCTCAAACTTTGCATGACGACAATCAATACAATTTTCCTATTTTATGTACATTTATTAGAATAATTCCTCTCATTTTGACCTTTCTTTTATACTTACAATATTTTTTTAATAATTTTTACTTCCCTACCAATACCTGGATATGCTTTTGTTATTTAAAAAAGCTGAATTTAATCGTTGTCCTGATTCTCGAGTGTTCCGATATTTTTTCTAAACATTCGTTTTTGAAATTGAGGTCACTAATTCTGCACTTTTTTTAGTACTAAATGTTCATTAGTCATGTTTTATTGAAAAAGAAAAACTTAAGTCGAGAAGGATTTAGTGGTCACCTAACTAATAAAGCGTTAGCGTACATTTAGTCAAATCAAAATAATAATTCAAAAATGCATAGCAAAAATAATAAAAAGCATCACCGAGGTTTCTTATACCCCCATTAAAATAGACATTTATATATCGCATAAACACGAGAGTAAAAAATATAGTTCTCAGCTATTTATACAAATATTTCAACGAACCGACTGATTTTTTAAGATAGTTTTTCTACTGGATTATTATTACTGAGACATTTTTGTAAAATGTCTTGCATTTGACAAGTTTAATTTAGAGGATTCATGTATTTCATGTTTCTAGTTCCAATTCATAGTCAGTTACATCGATAATTATGTTTTAAGGTTTTAAAACGTTCGAATACCTGTTATAGGCAATCAGTATTTTTTACCAAGTCTACTGTTGAAATTCTGACTATTTATAGTAAAAGTGACTAATGTAGTCGTTTCATTAAGTATCGGTGTCGCTAACCATTTCATTTAAACTTTTATCTCTAAAACTATTTAATTACATCTTAACCTTTACGTTTTCTTCATGTTTTTTCCACTAAAATCGGTTTTTGAAGCTCAGTTAGAGGATTTGTTTATGTAAAATTAGTTTTTTTTGTTCATTTCCTTTTTTCAGCAGATCTTATTTTCTTGCAACTAATTAGTATGAACATTGAACTGTCTAACACCTATAACAACAAGCTACGTGGTACACCTATAAATACGCTAATTTCTATAAAACTTTTATAAATGTATACAATATTTTGGATTCTGATGATTATTTTTTTTATTTCTCAATACGTTTTAACATCGATTTGAACTACTTTTAGGGAATGTAAGCTTTAACATGTAACAACAAGCATTTCGATACTATTTTAATATTTTATATATATTATATATGATATATATTTTTAATAAATTTAACAAAAAAGTTGCTACCTATCAAACAAAGCGATGTCCAAAAGTTGCGGGATGATTTTTTAAGAACGGCTTGCAACTTTGGGCATTTCTTACATTTCTTTTTAAATTCTCACCTAAAATTGACCCGCTTGATACACTTGCAACTTTTCCTTAATTTTTAACAATTAATTTAGAATGTCTGCACTCACTTTAAGCATCTTAAATAAAGAAAGCAAACTTTTTGACACTTTTTAAAAATTGTGTTAGATGGTTTTTCTTGTTTTGATTTTTCAAATGTAACAATTTGGCAGTTTGATATTTTTACTCTGATGAATCGATTACAATATCAATAAAATAAAGTAAGTTTATTATTTTTTTTTGTTGCTGACTCTTAATTGAGCAAGTCAAAAGCAAATTCTTTCTTAGATGATCAACATTGAATATTACGTATTAATATTATTATTCGATAAACTAAAAAAAAACGACAAAATAAAAATCTACCCTTCTTTGTGCGATGTGAACTCGACTTTTCGTAATAATGACTACATTTTTAACAATTAATTTTATAATTCTAACAATGTTTTTTTTTATTATTAAAATTCTTAACATTCATCATCCAACCATTACTTATTAAGTAAAACGTCAATATAGCATGAAGACTCAAAACCAACAGGAAATGCAATTCATAGAAATCGAGATGAATCTTTTATATGGGATGTTTTCCTGAAATAAAAATTAAATGATTCTATTCTAAATAAAAGATACTTCACTGACATCGTTCTCTTTAATTAAGAAAGTTTGCAAAAATAGGCATTCCAAAGATAAATTAAGAAAAGATGATGCAAAAAAGTGCTTTCAGGAAATACGAAATCAAATAAATTTTGTGTATTAATTGTATGAACAGCATTTCAAGTTAGTCTAATTTTAGGAAAAGTTAATTTTCAACACTTTGATTTTCTCTTTTTAGAAATATCACCAATTTTGATTTTAATATTAGATCATTTTTAATATTTTTTATTTTTAAGATAGTCAAGTTTCGAGAAATAGCGTGTGCTTAGATGGAGGCGATAAATTGAATAAAAAATACAGTGCAAAACTCAAATTCGTTTGTTGTATTACTAATTAATATAAATAATCAAGATAATTTGATTATTTACATAAAGATTAAAATATTAAATCATCAATATTTTTTTTAAATAATTTATCAAAGTTTTGACGATGGAAATAGAAAAGAAAAAGTTAAAATCAACTATTAGCATCACAGATAAATAAAAATCTTTTTTTACTAAAAAAAGAGAGGAAAAAGATATAAAATATGCACAACGCCAGTACAAGGACAGCTCAGAGAGATTTGTGTGTCATTAAATTTTGTTAACCGTTCAGTCTTATGACGTTTTTGTATTTTTTTTTATTGGGAGCCGTTCACTCGGGCTTCAAGCGATGCCACTGGACGATGGTCTGCCTCGGTTTCGTGATCATATCCTGCCAGTGTTTCGTTTCTGTTGCACCGGAGCCGTTTTTCCCTGAAAAATAAAAGATGGCGGATTTAAATAATTAAAAATTGGTGATTGATGAGATCGTTTTAACGATGGATTTAAATCGTATAAGAAAATTGTCAGTGGGTAATTTTTTTATTATTTATTGCCATTTTTTTTATTACGGATGAGCCCGCTTTTGACTCAGATCACGCCTGATGGCAACGATAGAACGAGTGAGCCCAGAATATGCCTGTTCACTCTTGCTTTAAAGGCTGACGGGCTATATGTGGTCAGGAACACAGAAGTCGGCAGAGAGTTCCACATTTCCAGTTCCTTGGCTGTGGGCACAATAAATGTGGAGGAGAAGCGCTTAGTACGACAAGATGGTATATCGTACCCTGTACACAAGTGTAGATGGTACCCTGATATTTGAATTCTTCGAGCAATTTTCCCTCAACGAATAATATTCCACAACAATATTCCACAACTTTTTCACACAACGCCATCTAGTCCCAAACTAAGCAGAGCTTGTGGTATGGGTACTAGACAACTGATAAACATACATATATATTTCTAAATACATACATATTATAGATAAATTACACCCAGACAAAGAACAAATGACCGTGCTCATCACACAAACATTTGTCCTAGGTGGGAATCGAACCCACGACCTTGCGCATAGCAGTCAGGGCCACTGACCACTATACCAACGGGCCTGTCGAATAGGTGTTCTGCTACAATGTTCGTCTTTTACATAATATAAAAATGAGATAGGCCATAATAATATAGTAAACTGAGTACTATTTAGTATTCAAAACAATTTCCAAAAGGTTCTACAAAAATCCGTTCTATACAACGTGTAACGGAAACCCCATATCTATCCAAAAGGACTGAAGACAACATCTGGTATGGAGTCTCTATGCAAAGTTTCAGCTCAAAATAAGTGACTCACAGAATTGACCCCAAATTATTGGTTTCATATGTTTCTTGAATACCAGTAATAACAAACGTGTCACTGCACTATGAGGGTCATCACTTTCCACGTCACTTGCCGATAAATCGATAATTCTCTTCGTTCTTCTTAATTTGAAAAATTCGGTCTCTGGTATCAATGTATTCAAATTTCTAATATGCTCCACACATGTAGACATAGGATTAGAAAACCCTTGCCATATCGTTTGTTATCATCCAAAGAAGCCGTGCACTCGGTATGTATATACTAGTGTTGCCCAAACGAGAGTCTCGCAAGAGTCTTGCAATTAGCGAATAGGATAATCGCTAATTGCAAGACTCTTGCGAGACTCTCGTTTGGGCAACACTAGTATATACCCTTTAAATTACACGTTGTATAGCCGTATTCCGAGGTATGGGTATCTTACACCACTGCAATAAACGACATCATCTGCTTAGCCTTATCCCAATGTTGGGGTTAGCTTCCAGTCTAACCAGAATCAGCTGAGTACAAGTGTTTTACATGGAGCGACTGTGTAACGACATGGACAGACCAGGACCAGACAGACATGGAGTGACGACAAATTTTCAGGTCTCTTTCTGTGAAGCAGTCATGCTAGCGAAGGAGGAGGCTGAACGCGCGAGGGAGAGGCAACTCTCATCCTCGCGCCCCAGCCGCCGTGGGAAGACGCCCCAGGCGTCGGGGATCACGAGCTCACCGTTCGGTAAGGACCAAACACGGGTCGGCGGCGCATACTGATCCGCGCGCGTCTCAAAGAGCAGTCTAGCATTGGAAATTGGGAAATTCTTTTTGAAATTTGAAAGTTTTAACGAGGCACCGTGGCCCCAGAATGCAAGGTCAACAGAAGGAACAGGGTGGGTTTTTAGTCAGTAGAAGTCTGACACTCCCGCTCCACCCACAGCGGGAGAAGTCATATGATGATTTTCCCACCCAGAAAAAAAAAGAGGTTTCTGACTAACTGTAACGACTGACAAAGATTTACAAATGTCAACCGAGACCACGTGCTTTCCGAGGCAAACAGGAATCTCAATATGTTAAATTGGTCACTGATTTATGAACCGACCTCGGCAAGTTGCTTAGTCTTGAAATTTGATGGCGATTGATGAGGTGGGTCGGGCATGGGGACGTGGCTGTTATAATTTAGCCGCGAGAGGTTCTGCAATGTTCAGCTAATTCAGGACAAATGTTTGTGTGATGAGCACGATCATTTGTTCTTGGTCTGGGTGTAATTTATCTATAATATGTATGGATTTAGAAATATATATTATGTATGTTTATCAGTTGTCTAGTACTCATAGCACAAGCTCTGCTTAGTTTGGGACTAGATGGCGTTGTGTGAAGGTTGTGGAATATTATATTATTATTATTAAATATTTATCCGGGTAAGTGTTTACTACATATTTAGTGTTAAAAACATTTTCAAAACACAAATCTGTTCTACATACGTGTAGATATTGTCCAAGAGCTGGTAGATATTTTTGAGAAGTGTTTGAGGCATTATTAGAAGCATGTTCAATAGCTTGTTGTAATAATTGACCATTAAAGATGAAGTCCTGGTAGTAGGGTAATGGAATTTAACCAACCCCTAAAATTATTTAAAAACAAAAATTTTACTGCGAAAAAGATTTTTTTTTTAAATTTTATATTACATTTTTAATTGTCTCAGGCGTTTAGAAATAGTAATCCTATTGAATTTTGTATGCAAAAAAATAAAATAAATTTAAGCCAGAACAATGAGTCGGGCTTATAACTTTGACGGGTGTTTGCGAAATTAGATTAGGCCTATAGTTGAAAAATAAAAGGTCCAAAGAAAGTTTGAAGGATAGATATTTGAAAAAAGATAGGTCGCTTTACTGGGATATTTTACCTGCTAGGTGATCGAGAATGAGAATGACCATGATCATAGGGGTTGACTAATTAATTTCCATTACCTTCTTGCCAGATCTGCATCTTCAGTGTTCAGATATTACAACAAACTACCTATTAAACAAGTTCTTATAATGCCACAAATACTTCTCGAAAATGTCTTACTAACTCGTGTTCCAAAATATAATCCTTACGGCTCTCTATTAAACGTAAAAATCTGAACATTCTACATGATTGATCTTCAATAAGGCTATCTCAGATAGCGTTGGCTAATCCGTATTCCCATTGGTTACGGCATATATATTCTGATTGGCTCTAGGGACGTTTGATTGGCCAGGCTAACATTGAAATTGGAACAGTATCTTACTCCGTAATTCGGGAACGGGAGACAGCATAATTGAATTCTAATTTAATTTTGATGTTGAATATTTTATATTACTGACCGAAACTATTCACTGTCTCTTAAGACAGGCCTTTTGTTTTCGGGTGGGAAAACTATCGAATGATTTCTCCCGCTCTATGTGGAGCGGAAGGGAGTGTCAGACTTCTACTGACTAAAAACCCACCCTGATCTTTCAGCTGCCCTTAAGTTCCGGGGCCGCGGTATCTCATTAGAACATTTCCGCAACCCTGAGCCAAGGCCTAGTTTTAGAGACAGGGTTCATAAACTTAGTATAAATAGACATTTTGCAAAGTTTATGTGCAACAACTAACTACAAGTTATGTTTATATATTTCATTTTCAATTGTATACTTTATCACCATGTTGAAACTGTTTTTGTTTGTATTTATTTAGTAAATTAATACATTTTATTTATTTTAGAAGCCTTGTTGTAAAATAAGCTTCGGAAATATGAAAAAATATGCCCTCTTTCTTGTTTGGATTTTTGTAAAATGGTAGCGTGAAATGACGTCTCATTTTAAATTGTAATATATTCAGTACATGGATAGGTCATCATATCTACTTCTCAAAATATCGAGATTCCATCGTGCCTTGGAAAGTACAGGATCCACAATGATCTATAATTATGCATATCTTGTATGCACCTACCACCTAAGTTCACATTGTAGAATGCAATAAATATATTGAGTACTAGCTGAGCTACGCGATATTTGACAAATGCTTGCACAGTTTGGACGGACCTGCTCAAATCTGTATAATTCTGTCCTTTAAAGGGCGCCACA
Source organism: Tholera decimalis (assembly GCA_943138885.2). NCBI lineage: Eukaryota > Metazoa > Arthropoda > Insecta > Lepidoptera > Noctuidae > Tholera > Tholera decimalis. The sequence goes on from OW964576.2 coordinate 12,956,482, forward strand.
GGCATAAACCTACATGGCTCTCATATGATTATTATATATTTACTACACATTGTATGGACTTTAAAAGAGACGTTGACCTCTGAGTTTGTTTCAGTGTTTCTTCTCAGAGTAGTCAGTTAGGAACCACTGGCCTCATCTAGTTTACATTTACGGAAAAAAAATGACGTGTAAAAGTGTTACTTATAACCCATTTGCAAAATAAACATCATTATTTCATTATAGCTGTGCCCGCGACTTCGTCCGCGCGGAATACTGAATTTCGGCAACATTTTTATTTTCTAGGCTAATTATTTTGAAAATAAAACTCATACATAATTTGAATGTCGTATTTATTAATATCTAATCAAAAGTCTAAAAAGTAAGTTTCAGGCTTCTAGCTTTAAAAATTACGTAATTTCAATACAAACTTTCATCCCCTATTTCAACTCCTTACAGCCCTTTTTTCGCATTAAAAAGCAACCTATGTCCTTTCTCAGGCTCTATACTATATGCGTGCCAAATATCATCAAAATCGGTTCTGTAGTTTAGGCGTGATTGCGTAACACACAGACAGACAGAGTTACTTTCGCATTTATAATATTAGTATGGATTGAGCACGTTAAGTTGGCTGTTATTCGTACATCTTTAATAGTCATAACGGGTAGTCAGAATCCAGAAAATCTGTTGGTGACAGATTTTTCCTCCATAACCCAGAAGCTGTGTAACACGTTACCCTTGCTCATTGGAAATACATTACTGGTAAGGAATTAAAGTAGAAAACATTTGCAGCAAGTTCGGTACTGAGATACTACATATCGTTGCTTCAATTCAAAAGTACCACAAATAAAAAACATGCAAAAATGTTTTTACTGTAAAATACCTTCATTGTGCGTACGGCTAAGGAGTGGAATTCCCTGCCCGAGTCTGTGTTTCCCGATAGCTATAACCCAGGAGTCTTTAAGTCAAGAGTGAATAGGTTACTTTTAGGTAAGCGTGCTCCATCTTCGACCACATCATCACTTACCATCAGGTGAGATGGTGGTCAAACGCGAACCTATTTATAATAAAAAAAAATATGCAAAAAATATGAAGACTTACGATTGCATTTTTACAATAAAAACATTTTTGCATTTTTTTAATTTGTGGTACTTTTGAATTGAAGCAGTGATATGTATGTCCGATCATAGTATCTCAGGACTGAATTGTACCCTGCACACATTTCGGCGATTCATTGCTGGAGATAATAAAATAAGTAAACCTAATATCATTTGTGGTATTCATAGTTGATTGTAATGTGAACACCACTAATGAGATGACTGTGGCGGATGAAATGTCATGCTCTCTTTTTTCACCGTCATTCTTACCATCTTTAATTAAATCCTTGGTAATCTAAGTAATCCTGGTTTGTTTTCATTTTTATTGATAAAGATTAATCAACTCACCAGCCAGCAATATTCTTCCAATCAGCTCATTCCTGCCAATATTGTCGAAGTCCATGACCTGGACATCCAGGGAACACTCCCTTATCTTCTCCCAGGGTACGTTGAAGGAGAAGGAGTCGTTGAACACAGGGTTCAGGGTGCATTTGAAGATGGCCGTCTTGCGTTTCTCTATGCGCTTGTCTCCGAATTGAAGCCATACTTTGACGTAGGGATCTGAAATTGAGATGGGTTTGATTGAGAAACTAATAATTATGTTTAATAGAAAAAATATAATAATTTCAGCTTATAACGTTCTAACTTCTGGAACACAGGCCTCTATAAAAGGAATGGGCCTTCAGTGCGGGTTGGTTAATGTCACATTCTACGAATTTTTAGTTCTAGGACATACTGGTTTCCTCACGATATTTTCCTCCACTGATTTGAGATCAATGGTGATATAAATTACAGAAAGTAATGTGCATGACGGGGCTCAAACCCACGACCTGCAATTCGCAAGTCGGGCCCGTAACCATAAGGCCACAGCTGCTTCAACCCGGGAAACGAACCCGACAACTATTGCTCAGTAATAGTACTTTTTGACTAGACCTCCGTGGAAGTTACCTATATTAGTATATATGCCATTAGACATTAAAAACCTTCTACACACACTTATACATAATATAGACGCAATCTCACACACTATCAAATCGTTGAGTTCCTTAAAGTTGTAAGTTGAGCTAGGTACATGTTTTCTGACAAACGCTTTCACTGTCTGAACAGGCCCACTCAAATCTGAGTGCATCATTCTCCAAAAGTCTTATATTATGTTTTGACAGTACAGATTATGTGAACTACAAAAGAGACTTTGACCTCTGAGTTTGTTTCGGCGTTTCTTCTCAGGGTAGTCAGCTCGGAAACTTCGGCATCATCTAATTACAATTTATAAAAAAAATGGCGTGTAAAACTGTTATTTAATAAACAACTTGTAAAATAAAGATCATTTATCGCTATCTTCCACGCTCCCGTGTTGCTGTTTGTTTACTACAAGAAAAAACAAAAATAAACTTTTAGCCCTGGGATAAACAAGGGGAGTTTGGGTCGAATCTAGGTTCTAGAAGTTAACTTTGCAAAGGCTAACAAGACGTCCTTGTCCAAGCCCAGTCGCCTTTTTTGCGAAGCAGTCACGGTAGCGAAGGAGGAAGCTGAACGCGTGAGGAAGAGACAACTCTCTTGAGGAAGGACGCCCCGGGCGTCGGGGATCGCGAGCCGATCTCTTGCCAACGCAGACGCGGGCCTGCGGACGGTGAGCAGGGGAAGCTCACCGTCCGGTAAGGGGGCATCCATAAATTACGTGAGATGTTTAAGGGGGGTGGGGGTCGAGTCAAATTTCATCTTATCATACGTTGGAGAGAGGGGGGGTCTCGGCAAATATCACGTAATTTTTTTTCTGATTGAAACCAAAAAAAAATGTACTTTTTAGGTCCATTTAATCCAGATTGTACATGCTTAAGTAGTAATCTTAAGCGTATATCGTAATACGATTAAGATCATTCGCTAATTCGTTCGAAAGAAAATAATTTCATTCATACTTACGTTATACATCTACTGACTCTCAAACCACCATATTTGTTTTATACCAAAATATATATAAACAAGTAAATAAAAATACGAAGCAATTTTTTTTTTTTTTGCTAAAACAATCCAACGCGTTTACGTAAGAAACCCACATTTTGAAAAATCTCACGTGAGAATGGGGGATGGGGGAGGGGTTTGAATAAAATCTCACGACATTCACCAAGGGGGAGGGAGGGACAGAAAAAAAGAAACACCTCATGTAATTTATGGACGCCTCCTAAGGACCAGGCCCGGTTCGACTACGCATCGTGATCCACGCGCGCCTCAAAGAGCAGTCAGCAGCAATGACGGGGTGATGGGACCATTGTTTGCCGGCGTTGAAAGAATTTTCTAACGTGATACCGCGGCCACGGTACACAAGGGCAAGTTAAAGAGGAGAGGGAGTGGAGGAGTTTCTATTCAGTAGAAGTCTGATACTATCTTCCACTCTACCCATAGCGGGACGAGTCATTTGCTGATTTTCCCACCCAGAAAAAACGGCCAATAAGACATTCGAAGGTCACCTTCCCTAAGGTTAAAGACTATCTAAATATATATAACTCAAAGGTGATCCTCTCTATTGAAATCCTCTCTTAGCGGATGCCTACGTCGGCATCCGCTAAGAGAGGATTTTGCGAAATTCCCACGGGATCGGGATTTACACGGGAAAAACTTCCCACGCGAACGAAGTCGCGAGCAACTGCTAGTTGAACAATAATTATGAGTCTGGCAATCATAGTAAAATAGAGTATAAGAAATATGGCGCCCATAAAATTACCTTCAATCATAAAAATCTTAATGAACCGGGCAGTAATCTACTAGATATTTTCTCATGAAAATTCTTTAAGAATAAAATTAATTCGCCCCGACTTAGGGTTGTCCGAAGTATGTTGAAATTCCGGGACGAATTCCGGACGCGAAAGTTCAAATTCCTGGAGTTTTAAGTGTTTATTGCGGTTTAATTAATGAGACCTAAAGTTTGACTTATTCGTTTAAGGTTAAAAATTAGTTACTTGAATTTCCTAGCGAGTGATTTATTGCTATGCAAATAATTGAGGCGTTGTAATACATTGCTTTTAGAATTTGGAAGGAGCGGTTCTTCATTTGTGTCACATGTTTATTTTATTTATTAAATTCTCATTAACGCTATCTTTATAGACTCAACCTAATACGACAGTGTGGCTTTCATCTATATTTACTTATCAATAAAATTATAGAAAGTAAGTTTAGGTACTTATCAAATAGGTATCTTATATTGTTTAATATAAGATTAACACTTAAAAACAAATTCCTTAACTATATGTTACCTACACTTACACTACATTTAAAAGATTTTTTGCGAATTCACTCAAATTGCACGTAAATATGAATATCAACCCTTTCATGAACTTCGTTCACTACACGGATCTTTATAGTCAACGATCTTTGAGCCAGTAGATTGGTTCTGGCTACTGGCACGACTAGTAGTAGTAGCTTAGTACATTTCACTCAATATTTCCTTTGGAAGCTTCGTGAAGGGGCGAAATGTGTGTCGAGTAGGTACATGGGCTTGGGTAGCGTTTTACATACCACAACTCGTGCATACGCAATTATAATTATTTGCACGGATGGAGGTACTGGTCAAGCACGAGCAATTACATTTTGGTGGAATCAAGGACGAAACATTGTTCTTAAATATTTATTTGAATTATCGTCTATAAATACATATAAATACAACGTGTAACAGAATAAACGCAATGTAGTAGTTGGTTCAGAATTGGCTTCTGCATCGATTTCTGTAATAAAAAAAAATTTTAGCAAAAATTAGAACTGACTTCCATATCAAAACACTACAAAGGCAAAAATAACTTTAATTTCGGAAGGCGGTGTCAAAAACGAAAATATATACAAAACTAAGAACACCGCCTTCCGAAATTAAAGTCATTTTTGCCTTTGTAGTGTTTTGATATGGAAGTCGGCTCCATTTTTTGCAAAAAAAAAAAATTTCACGCTTTTTAGTGGGTCAGTTTGTAATTTATCTAGTTACATCAGCCATAATGTCAACAACTTATCAACTTTTACAAAATGTTGCTTTTCCCGATGCATAGCCGTTAATTTTTGAGGAGTTCTCCTGGTACTTGACCATCAGCTCTACATCATCATATGTATTGTGACGAGCATAAAGTGTTGACCATCCGTACTCAAGTAATCGAAACGCAATCCACGAAATACTTATTATTGAGGAGTTTCAGTGGCTATCTGTGGTCTTCATCATCAGTTTAACTTCCCCAAATGGTACTTTTCTCATCCTACCACCTTTATGCTGACGGTTTGCAAATTTATTCGCAAGCTCCCGTCGATGAACTGTCTGAGGCGGTGATCATTGTGAATAATGACTTAGCACGTATTTCTCAATGGAGCTTGGATCATGGTTTGAAGGTTAATCCTGCGAAAACCCAAGTCATTGTGGTTGGCAGCTCTAGAATGCGATCCAAAATTGACTGGGTGAACCTTCCCCAAATTGTTTTTGATGGTGCAGTAATACCTTATAGTGATGTAGTAAAAGACTTGGGTATTTACATAGATAAGGACTTGTTTTGGGGTCCTCAGTTACAAGAAGTAAGGCGTAAACTGTTTGCATCTGCGGGGTCTTTGCGTAGATTGCGCAATTTCCTGCCAACTGCCACTAAAACTGCGCTCGCCCAATCTCTCCTTCTTCCCATTCTTGACTATGCTGATGCAAGTTTTCCAGACCTCACTGAAGTGCAGCTAGATAAGCTTGAGCGACTCCAAAATTTCTGTATCAGATTCAAATATTGGTTTGCGCAAATATGATCATGTTTCTGAGTTTCGTATTAAGCTTAAGTGGCTGCCTATCCGTCTTCGCTGGAATGCGCATATTTTATCATTACTTTACAATATTCTGTTCAATCCAAGAATTCCCTTTTACCTCAAAGAACGTTTTAAGTACCTTCATGACACACATACTAGAGATTTGACAGGCCCGTTGGTATAGTGGTCAGTGGCCCTGACTGCTATGCACAAGGTCGTGGGTTCGATTCCCACCTAGGACAAATGTTTGTGTGATGAGCACGATAATTTGTTCTTTGTCTGGGTGTAATTTATCTATAATATGTATGTATTTAGAAATATATATGTATGTTTATCACTTGTCTAGTACTCATACCACAAGCTCTGCTTACTTTGGGACTAGATGGCGTTGTGTGAAAGTTGTGGAATATTATTATTATTATTTGAGATCATCGGTAAATTTGACACTTTCAATGCCTGCACATTCCACAAAATTTTATGATTCATCGTATACGGTGCAGGCTACTCGTCTGTGGAACGCATTGCCGTTGTCAGTTAGACAAGCGCAGTCACTTGCTGCTTTTAAAAGCTCTGTTGTCAATGGTTGTCAATCATTTTTATACACTTCTATGATTTTACCTTGTATTTCTCTCTTTATGACATATTTATATATACAAAACATATATATTTATTCATATCTACCTATATATATACTATATGTATATATATATATATATATATATAGGTATATATATATATATATATATATATATATATATATATATATATATATATATATATATATATATATATATATATATATATATATACCTATATATATACTTATATTAACTAGTTACTTTTTGTGTATGTTATATATTTGAAGTAAGTACACTGACTTTTCCCTCCCCTCTTTGTTTTATGTTCTTAAAGTCCATCCAAAGGTTGTCTGGAAGATATCGCTATCAGCGATAAGACCGCCATTGTAGCCATATTTTGCATTATTGTCATTCAAGTGTTTGTTTAAATTATTGATGTACAATAAAGAGTATTCTATCTATCCATCTACTTTTCGGAAGCAACTGCTCAAGGTACTATAAGATCATGATATGATCATGTTTCTGAGTTTCGTATTAAGCTCAAGTGGCTGCCTATCCGTCTTCGCTGGAATGCGCATATTTTATCATTACTTTACAATATTCTGTTCAATCCAAGAATTCCCTTTTACCTCAAAGAAAGTTTTAAGTTCCTTCATGACACACATACTAGAGATTTGAGATCATCGGTAAATTTTACACTTTCAATGCCTGCACATTCCACAAAATTTTATGATTCATCGTATACGGTGCAAGCTACTCGTCTGTGGAACGCATTGCCGTTGTCAGTTAGACAAGCGCAGTCACTTGCTGCTTTTAAAAGTTCTGTTGTCAATCATTTTTATACACTTCTATGATTTTACCTTGTATTTCTCTGGTTATGACATATTTATATATACAAAACATATATATTTATTTATACTTATTTATGTATTGTATTGTATTATATATATCTATATATATATACTTATATTAAAAAAAAAAGAACAAAAAAAAATAACTAAATAAAAAAAAAAAAAAAAAAAAAATAAAAAAAAAAAAATAACTTTTGTGTATGTCATATATTTGAAGTAAGTACACTGACTTTCCCCTCCCCTCTTTGTTTTATGTTCTTATAGTCCATCCAAAGGTTGTCTGGAAGATATCGCTATCAGCGATAAGACCGCCATTGTAACCATATTTTGCATTATTGTCATTCAAGTGTTTGTTTAAATTATTGGTGTACAATAAAGAGTATTCTATCTATCTATCTATCTATCTATAAGAAATACCCAAAACGCTATAGGTGTGCCTATAATATTTGAAGAGTTCCCTCGATTTCTCCAGGATCCCATCATGAGATCCTGATTTCATAACAATGGGACCAACTAGAAAGTATACCCATTCAAACGCAAAAAGAATTTTTCAAATCGGTCCAGCCGTCTCCGTGTTATGAGGTAACATACATAAAAAAAAAAGTTCAAGACGAATTGAGAACCTCCTTTTTTTGAAGTCGGTTATAAATAGGTGTTAAATTTTGACTGAAAAATATTTCATTTAACTTAAAATGGAAACAAAGTATCATGACATATTAATACAATCCTTAATTCAAGGAAATGCGCTCGTGTGCGTGTCAGCCGCTAACGTTCACACAAACGTATTGCTTTTAGTAAGGATAATTATTTTATAAAAAATGTCTAAGTTTTGTTTCAATTTATTTAGTTACAGATGGTGTTTTATACTTATAATTTAATATTCTAATTGGGGTGTCTGAGGTATTGCGCTTAATCTGTTACACCTTGTAGAATTGAAGTGTGTGTCTGTGAATCAAATTAATAGTGTTTTCTCTATCTCTACGACTTGTAGTTATATACACGATAATAAAACACAGACATTCATTATTGTCTGTCGGTCTTTCTGTTGGTCCAAGCTATTCTCTAGAACGACAGAACCAATTTTGATGAGACGTTCAGTGGAAGATAGAAGTCCAGAAGTTCAGTGGAATATATTTTTCTGATTTTCCCAGAATAACCACGGGATCGGGATTTACGCGGGATAAACTTGAATAAGAAAAGTAAATCAACGCTTCAACTGGTAAATAACCAAGTAAGATTCTTCATTGCACAACCCTCCAAGCGATCATTAAGTCAGAAAAAAACGAGCCCGCAACATTTTTCAGTGTCTACTTCCCGTTGAAAATGGAAACGTAATTGGACCTCCTTAGATTCGCATCTTGATTTATAGTCATCCCTAGGAAGTCCGAATTAGTCAACGTAGTAATAAATGACTCCTTTAATTTAATAAGTTTCTTATTTTGAAAGATGTTTTAATTTGGAGTTTGGCGCGGGATAGTTGGCAGTTTAGAAGTAAAGACTTCTTAACTACTTCTACTTCTACTACTTACAGAAAAGTCTGTAAGCTCTAAGTTAAAAATGTAATTATATTAGTTAAAAGCAAGCTACTATTTACATATTGGTTACTATGAATTTATCTTGTACTGTGTGTGAATTATACTGCTGTTTGTTATTCTTATGAAATAAAATACATTAACTTACAAGGTTCTCATATGTTTTGACTAGTATATATTGTGTGGATTTCAAAAGAGACTTTGACGAAGAAGAAAAAATTTGTTTCAGTGTTTCTTCTTAGGGTAGTGAGTGAAGAAATACCGTCCTTATCTAGTTTAATTTACAAAAACATGAGGTGCTTGAATCGTTTCGCTCGGATTCGAGTGGGGTGAGTTATTGGGGTTTTTGGATTAGAGATAGTCACATAGGATTTATGTTTTTTTTATGGATTTTAGCATGTTTTATTTTAATTTTAATTTAATCGTACCTATCAAATTCATTTATATGTATTGCATGACGATATTTGACTGCTCTAAATCTTATTATGTTAATTTTAATTTAATTTTAATTTATATGTATAGTATAACTAGCTTCTGCCCTGCGGCTTCACCCGCGTTTATAAATTCTTTTTATAAAGCGGTATGAAAAATAGATTACGACCGATTCGGATAAGGTTTATATAAAAAACAAAGTTTGCCAAATCAGCTATGTAGATTAAAATAATTGTTCGTTTTCTCCCCAGACCTACCTCATATACATTAAATTATCATAAAAATCAATCAATCTATTTCCGAAGAGGAATGGCAACTAAACATAGTGACGCGAAAATCCAAACTAATATTATAAATGCGAAAGTAACTCTGTCTGTCTGTCTGTCTGTCTGTCTGTCTGTCTTTGCTTCACGCCTAAACTACTGAACCGATTTGTGTGAAATTTGGTACAGACATAGTTTGAAACTTGAGAAAGGACATAGGATAGTTTTTATTACAAAAAATAAAATAAAAAATAAAATTTATTCCGGACATGCAGCGCCATCTATTGGTCAAGAGTCGGCATCAATTCAGTACTGAAAATTCATCGGAAAAATGTAAATAAATAGTAAAAAGGTATGAAAATATAATATAATACAACTTTTAGTACAAAGAAAATGCTCTAACGGAGTATAGATAATTCTATTAGTACTATATGTCGAGTTGGTGATCGCGCAATGGTGTCGATCGTTACACGAGTTCGGTTCATGTTATTGTTTTAATTCATCGGAAAAAAGTAAATAAATAGTAAAAAGGTATGAAAAAAATAATATCAATATAAAAAAACTTTTAGTACAAAGAAAATGCCCGAACGGAGTATAGATAAATAATCCGAGTTGTCACTATGCTCGATAGATGGCGTTGGGATCGAAATAGATCGCGCTATGGTTTCGATACACGCATTTGGTTGGGTATCGGCCGAGCGCTTCGGTACTGTCGTGGAATTGTGGATTAATCGTTTCGTAAATTTAACTCCGTAGTATTAGTAGATTAAAAGTTTTATTTGTTGGGTTGTCTGGTGGTTGTTTTCAAAATTGGTTCCGTTGTATTTGTCGATGAAAAGGTTTATTTGTTGGGTTGTCTGGTTGTTGTATAATGTAAGTTTAGTTTGATCTCGATTAATAGTAGATACTAAAATTGTATGTCTAAATTTGTTTTAATTTTTAAATTAATTAGATCGTTCCTTTTAAATTATTTAGTTTTAAGCTTGGTTATTAAAAGAATAGGTTGTAATATAATTTCTTTTAAATTGTTATCAAGTTCGTAATTCGTATTTTTTTTAATTCTTTTGTTTTCAGTTAGTTTTCAATTTAAGTTCGGAAAGATTGTAATATTTCTTTAGTTTAAGTTCTTTTTTAAACTACTTTTTTCAATGACGAGAAAACGCAAGTCCAATTTAGCACGTAGTTCCAGCGGAGCTCGAGCTAAAAGAGTTGCAAGAAGTCAAGAGTCTCAAGAACAGACTCAAGCCCGTTTAACTTTAGACGCCGAGCGTCACGCTGCTCAAAGAGCTGCTGAGACTGAAGAGGTGAGGCAGGAGCGACGGCTCTTAGACGCTGAGCGTCACGCTACTCAAAGAGCTGCTGAAACCGAAGAGATGGCTCGGGAGCGCCGGCTCTTAGACTGATTTTTGAAAAGTTCCCTAGAATATCTTCCACATTTCATTTTGAAGAGATCCCGCGAGATCGGGAACTATGTGTGTAAAACCAAAATTCTGCCGGAAGTCACTATTCCACGCGAACGAAGTCGCGGGCAAAAGCTAGTCCAAACTAATATTATAAATGCGAAAGTAACTCTGTCTGTCTGTCTGTCTGTCTTTCTGTCTGTCTGTCTGACTGTCTGTCTTTGCTTCACGCCTAAACTACTGAACCGATTTGTGTGAAATTTGGTACAGACATAGTTTGAAACTTGAGAAAGGACATAGCATAGTTTTTATTACAAAAAATAAAATAAAAAATAAAATTTATACCGGACATACAGCGCCATCTATTGGTCAAGAGTCGGCATCAATTCAAATCAAATCAAATCAAATCAAATTTATTTATTTGTTAACATAGGTAAAGTAGATATAATTATTTATAGGTGTTATATTAATAAAAAGAGCGCTAAAAATGTACATAAATATACACATCAAAAGTGTCTAGGGATCAAGCATTTTTATGCGGATTTCTTGAGATTGAGATGTGGCTTTGTAATAAATTTATGATTTTATAAATTTATATGGATCCTTTTTGGTGCATTTCATAATTTGAAACAGGAACTGTTAATCAAATTCGAGTAAGATGAAAATCAGCTGTCAATATTTTCCCTATAAAAACATACAACGCATTGAAGACATTATTAGTGCTACTGTTTCCCTACTACTGATTAAAACCAACGTTATTATGGAGCGGCGACGTCATTTAAGCAGGGAAGAAATGCTCAGAGCCGTGGGAATGATAGAAGCTGGTTCCCGGCAACGTACTGTGGCTTTAGCTCTGAATACAAGTCAGAGTGTTATCAGTCGACTTTGGACACGTTACCGAAGCACTGGTACCGTGGCTGAGCGCCATGGAGGACGGTATCGCTGCACCACACGGAGACAAGACCGATACATTCAAATCTTAACTCGAAGAGCTCCAAAAATAACCGCCATGATGTTAGCCGTGCGGCTTCATCACTCTTCAGGGAACTTAATTAGCGACCAAAGAGTCAGAAACCGCTTGCATGAAGTGAACCTTCCTTCCCGAAGACCGCTACGGGTACCACCTATAGCAATGCACAATCGTAGGATTCGATATCAATGGGCTCTTGAACACAGAAATTGGGCAGAAGAACAATGGCGTTTCGTGTGCTTTTCAGATGAGTCTCGTTTTTGTATGAGACCGGATACAAGACGTATACGACACTGGAGAACCCCTGGACGCCAACAGCGATTAAAATCCTGCCAGGAAGTCCATCCTTATAGTGGTGGAACCAATGATGGCCGATCCAAATACCCGCCCATACCATGAGGTATGGGCGGGTATTTGGATCGGCGGAAGAACTGAGTTGATTTGGATCAGAGGCAACCTCAACGCTCAAATTTATGCTGAGACGACTGTATCTGACGTCATCGTTCCTCTACAAGTGCAAATCGGTCCCTTATTTCAGTTAATGCATGATAATGCACGACCGCACACCGCAAGAGTTGTAAGACAGACTCTCGCCGCAGCTAACATCAATGTCCTGCTCTGGCCTGCTCAGTCGCCAGACTTGAACCCGATTGAGCATGCATGGGATATGCTACAGAGAAGAGCTCTGCCGAATATGGAGGGTATCCAGTCGCAAGAAGACCTTTTTTTGTTGTTGCAACGAACATGGGCGGCCATTCCACAGCGTGATTTGGATGAACTCATTTTGAGTATGCCAAACCGATGTTCTTGTGTTGTTAGTGTTCGCGGTAGAAACACGGATTATTAATTGTTTAAGTTAGCCAATAAAATTTTAAAGAAAACTGTTATTTCAGTCTTTTTTTCGAACTTTAATGTTAGTGGTTCAAATGTCAAAAATCCCTTTATTAGGAAAATGGCAAATTTCTTTATTAATGCAAAGGTGACTTGGTTTATCGTTACTGTGACAAACGAAAACACTTTATTTGATGAAACCTTAAAGAAAATTTTAATTAATATCAATCAGGAGAAAAGTTATTGCAAAAATATATGTTGATCCCTAGACACTTTTGATGTGTGTAGTAAAAAGGTATGAAAATATAATATAATACAACTTTTAGTACAAAGAAAATGCTCTAACGGAGTATAGATAATTCTATTAGTACTATATGTCGAGTTGGTGATCGCGCAATGGTGTCGATCGTTACACGAGTTCGGTTCATGTTATTGTTTTAATTCATCGGAACAAAGTAAATGAATAGTAAAAAGGTATGAAAAAAATAATATCAATATAAAAAAACTTTTAGTACAAAGAAAATGCCCGAACGGAGTATAGATAAATAATCCGAGTTGTCACTATGCTCGATAGATGGCGTTGGGATCGAAATAGATCGCGCAATGGTTTCGTTACACGCATTTGGTTGGGTATCGGCCGAGCGCTTCGGTACTGTCGTGGAATTGTGGATTGATCGTTTCGTAAATTTAAAATTGGCTCCGTAGTATTAGTAGATTAAAAGTTTTATTTGTTGGGTTGTCTGGTGGTTGTTTTCAAAATTGGTTCCGTTGTATTTGTCGATGAAAAGGTTTATTTGTTGGGTTGTCTGGTTGTTGTATAATGTAAGTTTAGTTTGATCTCGATTAATAGTAGATACTAAAATTGTATGTCTAAATTTGTTTTAATTTTTAAATTAATTAGATCGTTCCTTTTAAATTATTTAGTTTTAAGCTTGGTTATTAAAAGAATAGGTTGTAATATAATTTCTTTTAAATTGTTATCAAGTTCGTAATTCGTATTTTTTTTTAATTCTTTTGTTTTCAGTTAGTTTTCAATTTAAGTTCGGAAAGATTGTAATATTTCTTTAGTTTAAGTTCTTTTTTAAACTACTTTTTTCAATGACGAGAAAACGTAAGTCCAATTTAGCACGTAGTTCCAGCGGAGCTCGAGCTAAAAGAGTTGCAAGAAGTCAAGAGTCTCAAGAACAGACTCAAGCCCGTTTAACTTTAGACGCCGAGCGTCACGCTGCTCAAAGAGCTGCTGAGACTGAAGAGGTGAGGCAGGAGCGACGGCTCTTAGACGCTGAGCGTCACGCTACTCAAAGAGCTGCTGAAACCGAAGAGATGGCTCGGGAGCGCCGGCTCTTAGACTGATTTTTGAAGAGTTCCCTAGAATATCTTCCACATTTCATTTTGAAGAGATCCCGCGAGATCGGGAACTATGTGGGTAAAACCAAAATTCTGCCGGAAGTCACTATTCCACGCGAACGAAGTCGCGGGCAAAAGCTAGTTTTATATAAATAGAAGACAATGTAATTATCAGTGTGTAATCTGCATGAGTCTTAGTTACTCGAAACAAATTCATTTTTTATTTTAATATTTTTTAAATGTGAACTAAAAACAATTAGGGAGCTTTGGTCTGAATTAAAAATATATTATCAATAGCTCAGAGTTTTTCTAGTGGTCGCCACTGTATATTCTATCTCTGAAGAGTTTCAATTTCTTCGAATTCGACAGATAATCATTATTTTACCCACCTGATTTCCCATTAATATCCTTAGCCTTCAGGTTCCGTGCCTTCAGCAGCGTCAGGGTCAGCACACTGTTGCTGGGATGGTAGCAGAGAGATGTCAGCAGCTCGCCACACTTGTCCTTGGCTGGTGGCTTCAGGGCCTTCCAGAATGAAGGTTTCTCGCTCAGATCCACCTGGAAAGTGCCGAAAGATGTCGGTTAGTTGGTGTTAATTGGTTTACTATACTATGCCATAGAGATTTACTTGTAGATCTGACGTCACGCTAATATGCGCACAAAATCATATAAATAAATAAGACCGAGAGTCAGTAGGTGAATGTTAAATTTTCTATAAGAGCCTCCCCGAAACACTCGCCCGTCACCACTTCGTAGTTTTTTGGCAAGGAAGAAGTGGTATAAAAAAATCACAGCACGGCAGGATGAACAGTTGTCACACGTTGAGGACTTTCGATTCACAGCAGCAGATGGTAAGCGGTTGGGTAATCTCTGCGTTTAAACTGCATTACTTTTAGAATAGCTCTTTGAACTCGTTCGACAAGAATAAGGTAGGTTGAACAGCTCTCCTCTCCACGCAGAAACACAGTAAGGACCGAGACACACGAACTCTGATAAACGAGGAATAATGTGTTGCGGTCAGCTGAAGGCCTATCTAACTTCCAAAACTCAATAGCTGGGTAAAACGGTACCCCTATGGCTAGTGTCAAAAATTTCCGGCTTCTAACTACGCGTAACGTCTGTCAAAGGTGTAGATATGACAGCCGAGACAAACAGGTTTCTAAGCTACCGGGGAATATGATAAGATCGCCATGCTTACCCCGACCTTGGCAATCATTGCCTATCCTGGAAGATCAACCAGAGCGACTGTTATTATTCAACCACGAGCCTCTAAGGCTGCGTTTCCACCAGAGATGTGTGAGGATGCGTAGCGAGGGATGTGTTTGTAAAGAACCAATAGAATCGCTTCATTTACCTCGCCTCGGTCAGCACAGCTCTGGTGGAAACGGCTCAGCGGAGCTAGATTTTTGCGCATACAAAACAAGCGAGAGATGTGTGCGAGGGATGTGTGCGAGAGATGTGTTGCGAGGGATATGTTGCGAGGAATGTGTGTTGAGAAGGATTGCGAGGAATGTGTGTTGAGAAGGATGTGTTGCGAGGTTTGCGCATCCTTGCACCACACATTAATGCGCATTTTCACAGCTCCGCTACACATACTCGTAGGCACATTTTCACAGCACAGTTAGACATCCTCGCACGACACATTTCCATCGCAAATCTCTGGTGGAAACGCAGCCTAAACCAGGGCCATCATAGTAAAATCAATGAACAATTAATCGTTATAACAATAAAACGAATTAAATCAGTCACCACAAGCAACACCGCTTCACAGGCATAAAGCAAAGATTCGCCATTAAAGTCGGAATTGATGGCTTTACGTGCTCTCAGAAGCTTTGCGGGATATCTGTGTAAACATTACTAAGAGGAATCTATCGGCGGGCGGTGAGAGAATAATTGCTGTTTGTTTTATAGTCAAAGGAGGCACTAGACAAAGTCTGTTCTATCAGCGAATGCGATTGTTAAAATCTATACTTACTTTATGTAGAATCAGATCAGGTTAGCGTAAATAAAATGCGGATGGTGTTGAAATTTACTGATTTTTAACCGACTTCAAAAAAAGGAGGTTTACAATTCGTCTTGAACTTTTTTTTTTTTTATGTATTTTACCTCATAACTCGGAGATGGCTGGACCGATTTGGAAAATTCTTTTTTTGTTTGAAAGGGTATACTTTCTAGTTGGTCCCATTGTCGTCAAGTTTGGATCTGATGATGGGATCATGGAGAAATCGAGGGAACTCTTCAAATATTATAGGCACACATATAGCGTTTTGGGTATTTCTTATAGTACCTTGTGTAGTTGCTCTCGAAAAGCACCATTTGAGGAAGTGGAACTGATGATGAAGACCCCAGATGGCCACCGAAACTACTCAATAATAAGTATTTCGTTGATTGCGATTAGATTACTTGAATATGAATGTTAAGCACTTTATGCTCGTCACAATGCATATGGTGAAGTAGAGCTGATGGTGATGTATCAGGAGAACTCCTCAAAAATTAACTGCTCTGCACCGGGAAAATCAATATTTTGTAAAAGGTGATAAGTAGTTGACATTTTGGCTTTTGTAACTAGATAAATTACAAACCGACCCACTAAAAATCGTGAAAAAAAAAGCTTTTTAGCAAAAAATATAACCGATGTACTCTTTTCGTACAAGGAACCCCAACCAGTGGTATTTGTATAAGAAAAACAATATACCTCAGAGCGAGAGAATTTAATAATTTTTTTTTTTTTTAGGTAGGGCCACTCGTAGATCAGCTCAGTAAGGCTGTGCGTCTACTTAACCGGAGAATTTAATAAATGGATTCAAAACCCTTATGATAAGTCCGGTAACAAAACAATATCGCGATCTATTTCGAAGCCAACGCCATCTAGAGAATTCATATGTAAACGTTTGCTAAAAATAATTGATTTGTGCGTTGGCATCGAAGTAGAGATTGAACAACCGACTTCCATATAAAAACACTACAAAGGCAAAAATAACTTTAATTTCGGAAGGCGGTGTCTTTAGTTTTGTATATATTTTAGTTTTTGACACCGCCTTCCGAAATTAAAGTTATTTTTGTCTTTGTAGTATTTTTATATGGAAGTCGGTTATATTTTTTGCTAAAAAGTTTATTAATTCGACCAGTTGGTCCAACAGTCAAAGATCAATTGTGTCAACCCAATGGCGTGCATCTGGATCTGAACTGACTCTTGTCATCTGACGTTTAAGCTATCATTAGTGAATCACAACAACAGTTAAAATATTATGTAGGCCGTTTGATGGTCTCTCATTATCCACGTGATATTGGCAAAATTGTGGTGGCTCCTCCACAGAGGCCACTTATCAAGAGTTGAAGTTGAAGTTGATTATGTAGGTTAACATTTATACAAATAAATAAAATTGATGTGTTTATTTGTGATTACAACATTACTGTGTTTTCTCAAGTGCTTATACCTAGTTATTATCTTTTTACCTCATTATGGTTTCTCATATCAATTTGAAGAAAATATAGGACGATACTAATATCGTTAAAAAAATTGATCACTTTTCTCTATTAATTCACGTCATTTTTATTGATGATTGGCTCGCGATTAACCTCTACTTCATCTGATGGTAAGCGGTGATGTGGCCGAAAATGAAGCACGCTTGCCTAGAAGTAACTTATTCACTTTTGACTTAAAGACACCGAGGTTATAGCTATCAGAACACATATACTACGGCAGAGAATTCCACTCTTAAATGATAAATGATAAATGATCTTTATTTTGCAAATTGGTTATTAAATAACACTTTTACACGTCATTTTTTTCCTTAAATATTAACTAGATGAGGCTTAAGCTGTACGCATAATAAAAGTATTCCCAAAGTGTTTTGTACTTTTGAACAAAATATGTTTTGTAATAGCCTGAGGACTGAGTAATAGAATAGAATATAATTTTATCTATTTCTGGCAACTTGGCCCATACAAATCAAATACAATCTATTACAATAAATATAAATAAACCTAAACTTATACCATGTTACACGAGTTATCGGCGTCGTAATGAGTCGGTATGAAAAAGTTTAGTCACTTTATAAGTTTTTAAGCTAACACGGTCACTAACAGTATTAATACAACTTCATACGAGATATTTACCATGTGTATTTACTGTGTCGAGTTTCAGATGTTTCGGCACTGTTGTAAGCACCATGAGCACGTCACGGTTAAACTTAAGTCATGGCGGGTAGAAGTTTATATTAAGCAGAATTGCTCTACCCTCTTTTTCGTTCGTTTGTGTCATTAGCACCGCTGCCACTGTCACATGTATCACTCATAAAACAATAAAAACATATTGTAAATATCTCGTTTTAAGTTCTAGTGATGTTTTGTTTTGGTTGAACACAGAGGCGGCCTTACCCATTGCGAGGCCCCGGGCGGCAGGTCTTTGCGAGACCCCTTGTCCTTCGTGAAAAGTATGTGATGCCAAAGTATGTCTGGTTGTTTGATTTAGGTATTTGTCATGTTTGAGGAGAAATAAATAAAATTTGAGTCTTAAAATATTTTACATTGAAAGATTTACAAAATTAACAAATACAGAGATGATAAATTTTAAAATTGATGTTTTCGGCTTTTTCTAAGACTAAGTACTAAGTCTTTAAAGCACAATAATCTAACGAATGAGCTACGTTTTTTTCGATTGAAAGAATAGCAAGGGCTGAAAGCCGATCTTGTGGCTTGAGGCGCAATATTCAAGTATACTACATAATGAATTTTTCAATTATGTTTTGAATGAATGAATTAGTTAACTAACTTTATTTTAATTTATCGTTATGTTATAAGTAACCATAATAAGTAATTAAGGATCAGCATCAAAAGTTAAAAAAAAATATAGTTCAAAAATCTATAGGTATATTTAAAATTTGTTTGGGTTGTTGCGTGAGGCCCGTGCAGGAGCGAGGCCCCGGGCGATTGCCCTGTTCACCACCCCCTAAGGCCGCCACTGCTTGAACAGATGGGTAAGTATATACAAGGTGTTTCAAGGGACATAGACCAACTCTCTATGAGAGGGAACGGGGCATAAATCATCACGCGGGCCAGTGCGCGTTAGTGGATGTTGAATGTCTTCGAATAGTACTTGGTTATCACAAACAATGTTGTTCTAGATTTGTGAGGTGAAGAAGTAAATTAAATCTGGATAGAAAATTGCCCGAACAATAAACAGATATCAAACAAACATATTTTTTATAAATAAGAAAAAAACCTTCAAAAGCAAACCTAGTTTTGCAGTTATGACTTTTTTTATTCAGGGTGAACCCTCTTTTGACCTCGATCTCGCCTGATGGTAAGCAATAGATCTGGTCTATGATGGAACGAGCGAGCCTAGAAGATGCCTGTTCACTCTTGTTTTAAAGGCTGAAAGCTCTTAAGTGGTAGGGAACACAGACGCCGGCAGAGAGTTCCA
Organism: Tholera decimalis; assembly: GCA_943138885.2. Lineage (NCBI taxonomy): Eukaryota > Metazoa > Arthropoda > Insecta > Lepidoptera > Noctuidae > Tholera > Tholera decimalis. The sequence goes on from OW964576.2 coordinate 12,975,936, forward strand.
GAGAGTTCCAACTTGGCTGTACGTACAATAAATGCGGAAGAAAAGCGCTTGGTGCGACAAGACGGTATATCAACCAAGTGTGGATGGCACCCAGCAGTGCGTCTGATAGACCGGTAGTGATATTTCTAATGCAGAAAAAAAATAACATTATTTGCCTAACTAAACATGTTGGAGTCGGCTTCCAATGTAAAGAGCCATAAGCTCCTCATTTTTTTTTGTAGAACAAAAATAATTTGAATTAAAATGTAGGTACCAAATGTTCACAATTGACGATAAACTATGTTCTCAAATTAATGTCCGTTGGACAGCCAAATGTGTCTGTCATTCACTTCATTAATGGACTGGCCGGAAACAAATGAATTCAATCATGCTTGTTCGATGGACTATATTCATTAATTTGGATCAGTCGATTTGGACAGTTATTCGATAAGGAAATATTTGTAAAACAGGGTTGATTGAAGTCCAAGCATTTTAAAAGCTACTGGCGAACGACACATGCTGATTGCTTTTTGTTTACTTAAAAAAAAAAGAGAACTAGTAATGTGTGTAGAATACACATTACTAGCAATCTTGTGAACCCCTCCAACTAAGCTAAATATGCTTGTGTTTGGAGTGGGTTCACGGCAATAGTGTAATGGGTGGGGTTCGAACCCACGACCTCTCGATCACAATTCCGACACCTTCGCCATTGCGCTATTGTATCTAAAGCAATTACACTATAAATGCCCTGCGCATCCAGTATAATGACGCGTTCAGGGAATTGTTGAGGCTCCCGCTACGATGCAGTATCTTCGGCATGTTTCCCGACTACTGCACGCGGTAGGCTTTCAGCGGTGCTCCGTAAAAAAGGCCTTCCTGGGGTCATAAGTAAAGGGTAGTAACAATACACTGCAATGTAGTGTCGGACCGACTGGACCAAACCTGGGGCATTTTTAACCGACTTCCAAAAAAGGAGGAGATTCTCAGTTCGTCTTGAATTGGAAAATTATTTTTTTGTTTGAGAGGGTATACTTTCGAGTTGGTCCCATTGTCATGAAGTCAGGATCTGATAATGGAAACCTAGAGAAATCGAGGGAACTCTTCAAATATTATAGGCACACCTATAGCGATTTGGGTATTTTTCATAGTACCTTGTGCAGTTGCTCTCGAAAAGCACCTTTTGGTGAAGTAGAACTGATGATGAAGACCACAGATGGCTACTAGAACTACTCAATAATAAGTATTTCATTGGTTGCGATTCGATTACTTGGATATGGTTGTAAAACACTTTATGCACGTCACAATGCATTGGTAATGAGGAGCTGATGGTGAAGTACCAGGAGTACTCCTCAAAAATTAACAGCTCGGCCATAGGGAAAATAAATATTTTGAAAAAGGTGATATTTAGGCTTTTGTAACTAGGTAAATTACAAACCGACCCAGTAAAAAACGAGAAAAAAAAAACTTTTTAATAAAAACTAAAACCGACTTCCCAAGAAAACATTGCAAAGTGAAAATATCTTTAATTTTGGAAGGCGGTATCATAAACGAAAATATGTACAAAACTAAAGACACCGATATTTAAATTTATTTTCACAAAAATGTGAAAACGATGATGGGGGTTGTATTTGGTTAAGTGATTAGTAACCCACAATGATCAAAGTGTATTAAATTATTAATTTTCTTGTGAATTGGTACAACATCTGTATAAATATTATCTTGTAAAAACATAATACGTTTTAAATTCGTACCCTAATAATAAGGCAAATCCGATTAAGCAGACTACTTATGGGTTGACCCGCGAATTACCACGAAAAATATAATACATACCATACCATTTCATTTATTTTCTTTCGGGTTCTGCTGTTTTACATGGATTAATTAAACAAATAAATTAACTGAAACTCATGCCCCTACCATTTCGGTTTTAAACAAGAATGTAATAAATTATCCTGTGGTGGAGGGTAGGACAAGAAACTATTATATATCTTGCTACCCGGAAAACTAATGGGTTCTTCGAAGCGCAATTTGTTTGGCTCACTAGCCGTGCCTTGAGCCACTTGCAACAATGGGCAAAAATCCGTGCAAATAATACGTAATCTAAATAGTATCATCTTCTGATAAGTGTTCTCCCAGCTATGTTTGGGTCTAACCATATTTCTATGCAGATGAGTACCAGTTTCTTATACAGGGTTTCTGGTTAAGTCGACCTAGATCCGTTAATGGCGTTTAGTTTCCATCGTTTCTGACTGATTTGACTATGAAATACCCTATACTAAACTTAACCGTTTTCTAGATATTCGATTTTTATAAATATTTCCGGTTTTTCGACAAAGATGCGCTTGAGTCTATTGAGAAACGGGCCAAAAGACTCATTGGCAACGATACACTGGTCGAATTAAAGTTCCAGAGCCTTGCACATCGGCGACGAGTTGCTAGTCTATCGGTTTTCTATCGGTTACATTTCGGGGAGTGTGCGATGGAATTACACAATCTAATTCCGTCAAGCCCGTTCCATCATCGGACTACAAGACAAACGGCGATGCGCCATCGTTACATGGTGGACATCCCACCCATACGCACAAAACGTTTTGGGAATACCTTCATTATGCGTACGGCTAAGGAGTGAAATTCCCTGCCGGAGTCTGTGTTTCCCGATAGCTATAACTTAGAGGTCTTTAAGTCAAGCGTGAATAGGTTACTTTTAGATAAGCGTGCTCCTTCTTCGACCACATCATCACTTACCATCAGGTGAGATGGTGGTCAAACGCGAGCCTGATATCAATAAAAAAAAAATTGTTTAGGGTAAGGTGTTTCATACTCAAATCAGTCAGAAACGATGGAAACTACATGCCCTTAACGCATCTAGGTCGAATTAATCTGTAACCCTGTATAGAGTGACGGTCAATAAAACCTACAGAACCCAGTAACTGGGTAAGACGATAACCAGTTGTCAAGGCTGGTGTCATATTATCTTCCTTCTGACTTTATGTAAAGCCTGTCTAATCCGGAACCTACGTATAAACGTGCTTTTCGAGACACGGAAGAATCTCGATATTTTAAGTTCACCCATCCACTGTCAACCTGGACAAATGTTGCTTAACCTTGAAAATCAAACCATACGGCTGTTATTAGTTTACCCACGAGCTTATATTATTAAATCTCTAATTGATTTTGTATCTCTCCTTCTCGCTTAAAAAGTGTGATTTTTCTTAGTTAAGTAACACCGATTTTACACTTTTGAGTTTAATTTTGTTGAAGTCGGTTGTCCCATAACTTACATTTTTCTTGTAAATATATACTTTATACAACAAATACATGTCTTTCATTTTTAAATCTTAAGTTATTTAAGTAAACAAATCTCTTTCTTATAAAGACGATTGTAACAGCTCAAGATTGTTTAGTCCGACTCGACACTCGCTCTACACTATTAGCGTTGTTTATGTGTGCATCGCCACGCAGACATGCCGATTTTTACCTAAACTGGCTCTTAACCTCATTACTGAGGGTCGTGATTACCTCTATGAGGACTTTTTTTCTTTTACGATCGTTTTCCACCGGTGCCTATTCTTGGCATTGTGAAGTGCTTCGTGCAGCTTGCTGTTTAGAGCTGTGTGGATTTGGCCAGACCATCTAATTAGGCTGCGACCTTTTTTTTATTGATAATAGGTTCGCGTTTGACCACCATCTCACCTGATGGTAAGTGATGATGTGGTCGAAGACGGAGCACGCTTACCTAAAAGTAACCTATTCACTCTTGATTTTCTCATGATTTTACATTTAAAAGTTATTTTAAAAAGCAAAGTTATGATACCTATTTTATGTTAAGTCTGTATTTTATTTAGTTATCTACGAATCCCTATGTTTATGCGAGAAAAAAACGACATAAATTGTAAAATACGTGGCATCTGGCCAACGTATCTCTGGAACTCCTGATATTTTAAAACAAGCAAGTACACTACAATACGAAGTGCTCAGTATTTTACGTTGCTCACATTTTACTATTACATAAATCTTTCTGCAAATAAACGAGTGGCTTGTGGTAAACTACTAACAACCACACAAGTCAATTTATAAGGTAAACCAACGTTAGTAGTGATTTATCTGTGGATAGGTGACTTTCTATTTTCAAGTTTTTTTTTATTCGTATGCAAAGTCATCAAATGACACTTCCCACTCTGGTTAGAGTAGAAGGGAGTGTCAGTTTCTACTGACTAAAAACTCACCCTGTTCCTTTTTTTTTTCGAGCATCGGGGCTCTGTGTTTATTTATTTTACACACACAAGTTATTGACAGACAGTAAATACAATGCACAAAGTAACAGAACACAAAACACTTAGCAATGGGCCCCAAACTAGGCACAGCCTGTATCTTGGTAGCCCAATATAAAGCAGAGGTTGATAGAAACCTACTCGTTACTCAGTTCTGAGTACACAGCATAGCCCGTTAAAAAAAAAATATAAAAAAAAAATAATTGATATAATAATTCACACTGATAATTATCCATTTTAAAAACCCTGTTTCATTAGCTGCCCTTGAGTTCCGGGGCCACGGTACATCGGAACATTCCGCAACCCCGGATGGTTGACCTTACAGTAGGATAATTTACTGAGAGACCTGTGTTACCCAGAAGCTGCCTTGTGAAGTTCTGATACGCCGTCACTCTTTATAACATACTGGACTTCAGCTGAAGTTAAGTTACTTAAGGCATAACCTACTTAAAATAAACCTTAAGACTTGGACATCCGTAAACAAATAATAATAATATAATAATAAAACCGCTCATCACACACTACATTGACTTGGCTTGGCCCGTTGATGTAGTTTAAAAACTAGCCAAAGTGCTAAGAAACAGTCCATGTTTAGCCTAAATAATAATAATATTCCACAAGTTTCACACAACGTCATCTAGTCCCAAACTAAGCAGAGCTTGTGGTACGAGTACTAGATAACTGATAAACATACATATATATTTCTAAATACATACATATTATTATAGATAAAATACACCCAGACAAAGAACAAATGATCGTGCTCATCACACAAACATTTGTCCTGGGTGGGAATCGAACCCACGACGTTGCGGATAGCAGTCAGGGCCACTGACCACTATACCAACAGGCCAGACAAAGTTTGCATTCCTTATGAAAACGCTGACTTTCCCAATTCTACTGAGTGAGTGTGTTCTGAAACTTCGAACTGAAACAAAAGGGAGTTATTATTGAATGAACTAAACCGAAATATGTATAATGTGGGCTTTAATCTAACAATTGAATTTCTATAGATATCCCACACGTATAGGTTTATAAAAATCGTAAAGCAGTTCACAGTATACATCTGCCTACAAAGTTTCAACTTTGTAGTCCCAGTAGTTACGGAATAAAGTGGCTGTGACATACGGATGGACAGACAGACATGACGAATCTATAAGGTTCCATTTTTTTCCATTCAACTACGGAACCCAAAAAATAACCAAGAGGGTTGTACTGATGACAAGTTACCTTCTTAATGTTTTACCTAATCTCCTTATATCTTAAAACGAGCAATGAGTTTCTTCGGCACATTTTGCTCGGTACTCTACGTAAGTAACGGAATGTTACTACAAAAATCGGTCCACGAATAAACGTATGTTTTCCTTAGTGTTCATCCCTTTTGTAAATTACGAGAGCATTGTATTACGGACAATCGTGGCTAATTTTGTTGGAAACGGAAGGAATTTTTCCGAGTGATAACATTATGTTCAAGGATAAGGAATTATTTTTGTAGTGGGATGTTTTATGTAGGTGAAATTGCTGTTATTTGGGTTGATTAATATAATTTGTTATACTTATAAGCTAGTAGCAGAAGCGCGGGGCTTCGCTCCCGTGGATTTAATCACAATAAAAACATAACCTCCTTCTTTTGCAGTCGGCTAAAACCAAGCCATACCAAACCCACTCAGTACTTTCGAAGATTAGCGCGTTTAAAAAAACAAACTTGTTCACATTAAAATATTAGTAAGTATAGACAAGTACATCCCCCGAGTTCATTTGCATGGAAATTTTGCGTAAGTACGGTAAATATTAACTTATACAGTATGTTAACTAACAGAGGGCGTTCCCGTTAACCCGCAATAGTAGGTATAGCATCCATACATGCTAAAAAATATTACCATTCGAAAACAAAATGTTTTTATTTTTTTAATATTAAAAAATTCACTAAAAATGTTAAATTGATACGTAAAAGAAACACTGTACACGTGTACTTGAAGGACGGCAACGTCGCAATTTATTTATGAATGACGGGCCACGTGTGCGGCGATCTAATTGATGTGCTTATAACGAGTCTTCCAATAGGCACGTCCGAACTTTGACAGTTAGTAGCGTCCATCTTGTTGAAGCTAGATCTGTCAAATTGGTTGTCATTTATTCATTCTGTTTTGCCAAATAATCATGGATAGCTATAGCATTCAATAACACGTGCAAATGATAAAATTGTTTTATTAAAACGCGTGTTCTGTTCGGGCAACGCACAGCGCGCTTCGCCCATTTTATGTTCGCCATAATCGTCCTACCGAGAGGACTATTCGTCGTGTGATGGATTTGAGTCCACTGGTATGGTAAATGATCGACCAACACCCGTACGTCAACGAAACGCAAGGTCTGCCGAAAACATCGCCGCTGTCCGTGAGAGTGTGCAGGAGAATCAGAGGCAGTCGATTTCGCGTCGCTCACAAGAACTCGGCCTTTCACAGACCACAACTTGGCGAATTTTGCGTCGTGACTTGGGCCTGCACCCGTATAAAATTCAACTCACCCAGGAATTGAAGGTAAACGACCATAGACAACGACGTGTGTTCGCTGAATGGGCACTGGAGCAGTTAGCAACTGACCGTAATTTTCACAGAAAAATTATCTTCAGCGATGAGGCCCATTTCTGGATGAATGGGTACGTAAACAAACAAAATTGTCGAATTTGGGACGATACCAATCCACATGAGATCCAAGAGCGTCCAATGCATCCCGTAAAAGTTACCGTTTGGTGTGGGTTTTGGGCTGGCGGCGTCATGGGGCCATATTTCTTTGAGAACAACGTTGGCTAGGCCATCACTGTCAACGGCGAGCGCTATAAGTCGATACCAACTTTTTTTGACATGAACTGGATCATCTGAACAGCAACGACATGTGGTTTCAACAAGACGGCGCTACGTGCCACACAGCTCATGCCACATTGAATATTCTGCATGAGAGATATGAGGGCATGGTCTTCTCACGTGGAGCTGATGTGAACTGGCCACCGAGATCTTGTGACTTAACCCCGCTAGACTTTTTCTTGTGGGGTTTCTTAAGTCGCAGGTCTATGCGAATAAACCACAAACCACAGCGGCCCTCAAAGCCGACATAACCTATGCCATAGGTCGAATTCAGCCTGATTTATGCGCAAAAGTCATGGAAAATTGGATATCTCGCATGCGCTCCACCCAGAGAAGCCGTGGCGGACACTTGAATGATGTCAAATTCCACACATAATGGCATCACTACATCTTTCAAATAAATAAATAATTTCGATAATATCTCACACACACTTTGTTTTATTTAAATTTAAAGATGGGACACGCTTAATGAAAGACCCTGTACTTACGGACACTTACAGACTAATGGCAAAACATAAAAAAAATTCGTGGATAACGAAAATTGTTAATTACAAGCTTGTATGATATTCAGATACTTAATTCTATTTGCGTTTAATATTAAACAAATACAATAAAAACACTTAAATTATAAACTAAAAAGAAAAGTTATTATAAATTCGATTGTTTTATTACCAAGGCAATAGTCAGGTCGTGCAACATTTCAAAGTAATAAATTGACATTATTTTTGTATAAACATTTTATGTGCAATTATTTATTCATTTTTATGTGCTAAATAGATCAATAGATATTTTATTATATGCTTTTATCGAGATAAGTCCACGGAAGCGAAGCGCCGCGCCGCGCCACTGCTATTGTGAATATAAATTACAATTCAATGTATAGCTTCAAAATGTATTTATCAGATTCACCGGTATATGTATATTTCTTACCTAATCTATTACATCAGTTACCAGAAATACTTGTAATATATATAATATTCTACAGGCTCATTTTTTGTAATAACGGGTAATGGATTTTTGTGAATAACTCGTATTTACATACAGGTAGGAAAGACATTTTTTTTTATTTCAGTCCCTAAAGGGAACCCATTACTATAATGATAAAAATATTATTCTATGCATAGAAAGCAGTTACAGGACCACTTTACTGATTTTTAGATAACCCTCAGACAAATTTATTTGAATATTATGTACAGTCTATCTTCTACAGATTTTACTTCGGAGAATGTGCGCAGGAGCTCCACCCTTCATCCCCCTTTTACTACCGGTCTACCAGACGTACTGCAGGATACCATCCACACTTGGTCGATATACCGTCTTGTCGTTGTGTTGTGTTGTGTTGTTGTGTTGTCCCGTTGGTATAGTGGTCAGTGGCCCTGACTGCTATGCGCAAGGTCGTGGGTTCGATTCCCACCTAGGACAAATGTTTGTGTGATGTGCACGGTCATTTGTTCTTTGTCTGGGTGTAATTTATCTATAATATGTATGTATTTAGAAATATAAATGTATGTTTATCAGTTGTCTAGTACTCATACCACAAGCTCTGCTTAGTTTGGGACTAGATGGCGTTGTGTGAAAAGTTGTGGAATAAAAAAATAAATAAATAAAATATATTATGCGCACAGGTAAGGTGTGAAACTCAGCCGGCTTCTGTGTTCCCTGCCACATATGACCCGTCAGCCTTTAAAGCAAGAGTGAAAAGACGTTTTCTGGGCTCACTCGTTCAATCGTCGACCTCGTCTTACACTTACCACGAGGTGTGATTGAGCCGGTAAAGAGGGGGCTCATTCGTAATAAAAAAGAAAACAGTTTTGAGGATCTCGTGGTTAAGTAATAACAGCCGCATGGGTTGATCTTAAAGTAAATGCTTGGATCGTAAAGGTCGGTACATGGATAGGTGACCACTTATTTACTAATATATCTAGATGCCTCTGTGCCTCGACAAAAAAAAAAAAAAAAAAAAAAAAAAAAAAAAAACACGTTAAGCCGTGTGTCCCTGCTGTCATTTCTATATCCTTTACAGTCGTTACGGGTAGTCAGAAGACGAGAATCTGACTTCAGTCTTGCCAAGGGGTATTGTGTTGCCCAGCTAGTAGGTTGTGGAGGTCACCCGTCTGACCTCCATGTAAAATACTAATACTTAGCTGTATCCCGTTAGACTGAAAACCAACCCTTACTTAGTTGGCCATCCCAACAGGCTACGACAGACGATGATTTTTTGATATAACGTACTTAGTGGCTATTTCATTGTATTTAATTTTTCAGCTTTTATCATAGTTTAGACCGCTCCTGACCTTGCTCACGCCTGATGTAAAGCGATAGATGAGTTTAAGTTGGGACGAACGAGCCCAGAAAACGCTAAACTTCACGCTCAAAAGGTTGACGGGTTATGTGTGGTATAGTTCTCGTCAAATAACTTGGCAAGAGTCATTCAATGCGCAGAAGTCGATTTTTAGGTGTCGGTGGTTGTCAGCGGGACGCGGGGTATGACGTAGCGCCGCTCCGAGCACGCGATTGGTGCGTCAGTAGTTCTCGTTCAATTTGCTCCCGAATACACTTGCGTACACGAAAGTTGTACCCTTTGTTTTTGTTACGAGTTGTTGTTTTAAATTTAGTTTTTGTTACGTTAATTACGTGACGAGGACTATACCGTCTTGTCGTACTAAGCGCTTCTCCTCAACATTTATAGTGCGCACAGCCTTGCCACACCTTGGTGTGGAACTGTGTGTCGAATGAGAACACTGAAGCCGGCAGAGAGTTCCATACCTTGGCTGTGCGCATAATAAATGTGGAGGACAAAATTGTAAAATGCAATTTTAAAAACCTTGATTTAGGTTAGTTCATGTTCTACTTGCGGCTGCACCACACGTCTGCGTAGATAGCATGAATAAATAATCATTGTAATATTTCCAGACTTGGTTTTACGAGTCATTCTGAAAAAAGGTTATAACACTGATGTATTTTTTTAGACGTATTGAAATATTCATAACGCAGGAATAAAATAGGTATAAGCTAAAAAGTTTCGGTAAGACCTTACTGGTTTAAAAATTACTGTTGTACGAGAAATCTTAGTAGGTAAAAATACAAGATTGAGTCTATTATTGCTTCTCATGTCTTTCCTAGGACGTGCCGGTTTTCTTACGATGTTTTTCTTTGTCGATTTTAGAACCATGGTGATGATGAAAATTAGACAAATTAATGTGCCTGCCTCAGTTCGAATTCACACCCTACAACTTGTAAATTGAGTCTGTAACTAATGGCCTACCACTGCTCCAGCTTATTAGGAAAGATTAGACTACGAGATCTATCCATACTATAATATTTAAATGCGAAAGTAACTCTGTCTGTCTGTATGTTACCTTTTCATGCCTAAACCGCTAAACCGATTTAGATGATATTTGGTATGGAAATAGTTTAGGACCCTGGGATAGTTCTTATCCTGGAATTCACACGGGATCTGGAAATACGCGGGAAAATCCTCCCACGTGAAGGATGTTGCGGGCAAAAGCTAGCTGAAAAGCATGTTTGTTTAAACTCGCTAATCATCGAAACGTTTTGGGAATACTTTGCCGTAGTCTGTATTTCCTGGTAGCTATAACTTAGGGATCCTTAAGTCAAGACTGAATAGATTATTTCCAGGTTAGCGTGCTAAATCTTCGAACACATCATCGCTTACCATTAGGTGAGATAGTGATCAAACGCAAGCCTATTATCAATAAAAGCAGTACTGGGTGGATTTGGATGAAAAAGATTGAGAAAGGCATTTTTATTACGTAAAGTAACGAAACCGAAAAGGAGCGAAACCCGTCTGCTAGTGTAATTATATAAGGCAACAAAAATAACTATATTTTCTCTCAAGTAGGTTAAGAACTATCTACAAAGTAGATACTATAGACTTCTCTACAAGCTGCCTTGGAAGACGTTAATTGCGTTTGTAAAGGATCACAGAGTAATGATACTCTTGAGCCACCACAGTTAAAGACAGCATTGACAATAAATTCCAAACCATTTAGTGACACCGTTAATTATAGAAATGAACGAAGATTATGAAAGATATTTCTTTTAATATCATCCTTTTTTCCGGTAGATAAATCAACGAATGACTTCTCCCGCTCTGGATTCAGTGGAAGGAGGTGTCAGACTTCTACTGACTAAAACCTCACCCTGTTCCTTCAGCTGCCCTTAAGTTCCGGGGCCGCGGTATCTCGTTAAAATATTCCCGCAACCCCTGTTGTACAAAAACGTAAAACGATACTCCACCGGTACATGATGTTAATACCACACATATACACAAAACGTTTTGGGAAACTTTAGTAAGCGTAATCTAAAGGGTGTCTGCATTTTGTGATAACTAAAACCTGTAGGACTTTAAGTCGAGTACCAATGGGAGGCTCCAGAGTGTTAAATTATGATCTAGTTGACTGAACTTCATACTATCCGGTAGTCACCTCAATATTAAGTTCGGTTGAAAATCGGCGTCGGGAACTAGTAGTGTGGCATTTCGCTGAACCTAGCCTTTTTGGCGCAGCCGTGAGGCACACGGATTTTGTCTATTTTCGTGTTTATAAATATGTACTTATTTTATTTTTATTTTATTTGTTGCTTTTCTTTTGTATTCTGTTGTGAGCTTTGTGGCATGTGCCGAATAAACATTTTGTCTTTCTTTTTGCCATAATATTTTTTTGTAACGTCTAGACATGGGTTGACTACGGTGAATTAAGATCGTACTAGAACTCGACGTAACTGATTATTAAAAAAAAAAACTTAACCCATTGTGTTCAATTCACTAATATAGTACTAGCATCTTAAGCCACGGCTGCTGTGGCGTTCTATGCTCTGTGCAAAGGGACAGAGAAACGTTCGCTCTTTTGCAATTAAGTTATAAATAAGAAATGCATTTGTTATTATAGATCCAATTAAAAAGGATACTAAAAATAACGTTTTCATGTAAAATATTGGCAAGACGAGACCATATGGCTCGCAGTGTCAAAAATTCATCAGATCTCATCTAAAGTCAAACTTTTAGCACCCTAACTCAAGCCTTAACTTCACAAACTCTACACTTAAGTCAAATTATAATATCTTACTTCTTAACTTACTAATATTATGAATGCGAAAGTTTGTGAGAATGGGTGTTTGTTACTCTTTCATGCATAAACTACTGAACAGATCTGAATGAAATTTGATTAGTAGATAGTTGACATCCTGGAATAGCACATCGCCTACTTTTTATGCCGGAATTGTCACGGGATCGGAATTTACGCGGAAAACCCTCACATGCGAACGAAGTCGCGGGCTGAAACTAGTTTATTATAATCTAAGCTTCATTAAAATACCCACTGATTCACAAATGTGTAGAAGTATTATAGTTGATTATATTAGATAGGACAGAATAATGTTTTTTCCTCTCTGAGTCGTCTTTACGAAAACCTCGTAAAGATTTGTGGTAAACCTCTTCGTCAGGGTCTTGCCATTATGCTAATCTTTGTTCTTAATAAAATTCAAATAGCATTTGGTCAGAAAATGTTTTTCCAATTTAAATTGCTTAGGTTATTGACTTATTGCCCGTCGCTCCAACTTTAAATTTCAAGCTATTAATATACAACGTGTAACGGAAACCCCATATTTATCCAAAAGGGCTGAAGACAACATCTTGTATGGAGTCTCTATGCACAGTTTCATCACAAAATAACTGACTCAAAGAATCGATACCAAATTATTGGTTTCATATATTTCTTGAATACCAATCATAACAAACGTGTCACAGCACTACGAGGATCAATAACTTTCCACGTCACTTGCCAATAACACGATAATTCTCTTCGTTCTTCTTAATTTGAAAAATTCGGTCTCTGGTATCAGTGTATTGGAATTTGTAACAAGATCTACACACGTAGACTTAGGATTACAAAACCCTTGCCATATCGTTTGTTATCATCCAAAGAAGCCATGCACTTGGTATGTATATACCCTTTAAATTACACGTTGTATAAATCATTATGTATGCCATTTTGTAATACTGAACACTGAGATTTTGGATGCGTTTCGCAGTATATTTATAACAAGAAGAGAAGTAAGCAAATAAATAAATTCTTATAGATTTTTAAGCTAAGATGGTGACTAACAGTATAATTAGAACTTAAAACGGGATATTTATTGTGTGAAGTCATAGCGAGTGGACGTTTTTGAACAGACGTCCATCTGCAATGACTTTAGTTCATCCGCGATCAAAGCACTTGCAACAGTGCCGAAATATCGGAAACTCGAAACAATAAATACACATGGAATTATTCAGTTTTAAGTTGTAAATACATTCTTTATAGCCAATTATGTTAGTTACATAATTAATATTGAAATTTCCTGGCTCCTAAACAAATTGTAAACTGTATGACAGGAGCAAGTGTCGTACAAAGTTAATCCGTCAGTTAAACAACATACAGACGGACAGACGAATAGACAGATAAACAGAAAACAAAGTGGTCCTATAAGGGCTCCGCTTTTTCCTTTTGAGTTACGGAACTCAAAAAAACAATTGAATAAATTTAAAAAACATAATTGCCCCTGTCAAAAAACTGAACATATTATGACTTGGCTATTTCGCAACCGCCACACGTGCGTAAGATGGAAAATGTATTCACTGTTCAGTACTTTTCTATTAAACAATAGTTCTTGTAGTAACGAAACGTGTTGTGTTGGTTTTTATCCGTCTGTCTGTCGTTCTGTCTTTGAAAAATAATGGTAGGTACAATTCTGAAAACAAAACCAATCAACCTTTTTACCGTGGTCTTGTTATTTGGTTCATACATCAATCAGCGCAGTGCGGATAATTTCGTTTTGTATATTGATTCAATCAGGTTTTAAGTACCTACATAAACAGAAAAAAGTTTGTTACGAATCAGTAGCATAATCGATTGTATTATTTTGATCCATACTATCTTTTATTCACTTGCTTTCCTTTTGTATATTGTTGTGTGCTTTGTGGCATGGCTATTTTCAACCGACGACCAAAAGAGGAGGTTATCAATTCGACGCGTATATTTTTTTTTTTTTTTTTTTTTTATGTATGATCATCGAGTACTCGAAGACGGCTGAACCGATTTGGAAAATTCTTTTTTTGTTCGAATAGGTATACTTCGAAATTGGTACCATTATCACCAAAGTCAGGATCTGATGATGGGATCTTGGAGAAATCGAGGGAACTCTTCAAATATTATAGGCACACCTATGGCGTTTTGGGTATTTCTTATAGTAACTTGTGCAGTTGCTCTCAAAAAGTACCATTTGGGGAAGTGGAACTGATGATGAAGACCACAGATGGCCGCCGAAACTACTCAATAATAAGTATTGAGTGGATTGCGATTCGATTACTTGAATATGGATGTTAAGCACTTTATGCTCGTCACAATGCATATGGTGATGTAGAGCTGATGGTGAAGTACCAGGAGAACTCCTCAACAATTAACGGCCCAGCATTGGGAAAAGCAATATTTTGTAAAAGGTTATAAGTAGTTGACATTTAGGCTCTTGTAACTAGGTAAATTAAAAATCATCCAACTAAAAAGAGTGAAATAAAAACTTTTTACCAAAAAATTAAACCGACTCCCAAAAAACACTGCAAAGTGAAAAATAACTTTAATTTCGGAAGTCGGTGCCAAAAACGAAAAACAAAACTAAAGACACCGACTACCGAAATTAAAGTTATTTTTCACTTTGCAGTGTTTTTTGGGAGTCGGTTTAATTTTTTGGTAAAAAGTTTTTTCATTAATTTTTTGCTTTATCTCGGGTTACTGAAGGTGGACATCAATAGCCACCCTTTAGAACTCCTGAAGCTATTAATTATGGTCGGATTGCGACAACTGGGCGACATTATGAATGTTACGATGAAAATATTTTACGAGTGTTCTAAAAGGTATACAATACGACAAATGTAAAAGTACACTACCTGGCACAATGGCAGGAACACCTCCCCGATGGAATCATCTCTCGAGAACCGATCGTAGTCAAACACGTGAAGATGGAGTACCTGCAACAAGAATAAATAGTTAGTTTTTTTGTATATCATATCAAAACATAATCAGACTAAAGCCTGCAATACATGTTGGCCGAGCGTAGGCCAACACGAGCGTTGGCAAATACGTACAAGGCAAGAAATAATGTCCACACGTTCGACAAGTTCGTCGAACGCCAATGCAGACGACCAATGTAGAAGAGGGTCTGTAGAGCTGCCCACACGTTGGCCGAGCGCAGGCGAGCGCCTTTGATTTGTGACCAAAAACCGACACTGATCCGAAGTGAGGCAAGTGATCACGAACAACGGCGAGCGAAGACAAGTTGCACCAAATGAGCTCTATACACGTTGGCGCTGGCCTACACTCGGCCAACTAGGAAAATGACACCGAGCGATAGCAAGTCAAGGCAAATATACCGTGTATATGTTGGTATTGGCGTTCACTCGACAACGCTCGGCCAACATGTATTGCAGACTTTATAATGTTCCCTCTGTTTTTGTTATCGGGGGGAAACCTTCAAAAGGCGCCTGGTCTTTTGAGGAAAGACCAGGGAGTGTGGGATTTCTACCTCACTAAAACCACACCGGTGGTCACCATCAGCACATAGAAAGGATCCCGGTACCTCTGAACATTCCTAGGACATTTCCTAGGAATGATATCAAAATGGTGAACAAAAACATCATGAGGCATTCCTCAGCTGAGCTCAGATGAGCTATTGTGGCTAATATGTGCTATTATTTATTATTCCCTCTTCATTTTATATTCATTCAGTCCATCCTAAAGTTGACTGGATGATATCGCTATCAGCGATAAGACCGCCATTGTAACCGTAGGTTAAGCAACATTGTGTAACGTTTAAATTATTGGTGTACAATTCTATTCTATTATTTTTTGTGCTTAAGAGTAAAAGATTAAGTACCTACATTATGAACTTGTAAAAAAGAGGTAGGTGACTTCTCTCGCTCTGGGTTTAGCGGAAGAGAGTGTCAGGCTTCTACTAACTCGAAACCCATCCTGTTTTTCAGCTGCCTTTTCGTTCCTGGGTATCTCGATAGAACATTCCCGCTACCCGTCAGGCAATGGTCCTATTGGGCCCTGTCATTAGCTGACTGCTCCTTGAGGCGCGCGTGGACACGACGTGCCGTCGACTCGGGGAAAGATCAAGCCTGCCTTTTAGTTGGCACTAGCATTTTATGTGGAATCGGCTGTATATTACATCAAAACTCAAATAGTACTTGGTTTTCAGACTAAAAATATATTGGTATCCACGATAATGGAGGTTCTATGTAAGGATGGCAGCCCTGACATATTTTCACAGGCGAAATTGGAATCATGACACAGATTCTATTCTCAATTTGGAAACTACTTAAGTTTCCAAATTTGGATCTAGTAGGTATTAAAGGTTGTCGAAGGGACACTATCATTGTCTATCAAGGCTTGGTTTGATATTCGAGACGTCTGATTGATATAATCTGTGTTAACGTTATGTTATTCATGTGATGAAATGTATTTGTTACTACAACATGGCATGTTGAAGCGGTCGAGATAAAAAAAAAGTAAAAATATTTTGAAAGCTTTGCGCTTCTGCGGAGGTTTTAATCAAATGCTTATTAGTCTAAAAACCCCTTAAGTAATACTTACAAAAAACAATATTCATAAAATTGTTTCTTTGAAAAAGAAATAAGTTTATGAATTAGGGGATCATCCGATTATTTTTCTTTCTTGGTCAAAACTAACGAATAAATTGTGTTACGTAATAAATTGATCGACTGGATGGATTTATTTATAGGAAATTACTCCTGATTGTCGATAATATGCCATTTTGATAATTATCCATTCAAAGAATTGAGTTGTAGGAGAATTTACCATTTTGAAAACTAGACGTTTTTAGTCTCACTAAAACTAGAAAACGGCTGGACCGTTTTCATGAATTCTTTTTTTATTTTGTTTTTACACTCTAATGTAGGGAAGTATTAAAAGGTCAGCTAGTCAGTTCAGCTTATCACTGGTATTGAGAATTTTAGTAACTGGCAACTATGTAAGCTAAAACGGATTGTTACTTCTTGTTATAACATTTTGTACACAGACGAGCTGTCTGTGAGCTTTATTTGTTAAATAAAAATTAATTGTTGAAATGTATGTATATACGCACATAGCTTCGGAACGGCTAAACCGAATTTGATTAATATTTTTCTGTTTATCATCTGCTTAGCCTTTTTACCCGACTGCGGCGAAGTAAGGAAGAGGGTTATGTCTTTACCGCGTATGTAATATATACGTATTGTATGTCCGTTCCTTTGTTACCTCGTAACTATTAAACCCGTGTATGTCCGTTCCTTTGTTCCCTCGTAGCTATTAAACCCGTGAACGGATTTTGATAAATGATACATCTTTGGATTTGTCTTGATGGCGCAAGTGTTATACAAAGTGTAACAGAATAAACGCAATTCCTGAAAGTAGTTAGTTCAGAATCGGCTTCTGAATTGATTTCCGTCATAAAAAATAGGTGTTAAATTTTGACGAAAAAATCTTTCATTTAACTTAAAATGGAAACAGTATCATGACAAATGAATACAATCCTCAATTCAAGGAAATGCGCTCGTGTGTGTGTCGGTCGCTAACATTGCATGAGTGTTTGCGTCTGCGTAAGGATATTGTAGATGCACATACGTTTTGCGTTTAGTAAGGATAACTATTTTATAAAAGAATGTCTAGGTTTGGTTTCAATTTATTTAGTTACGGATGTTGTTTTAGACTTATAATTTAATATTCTAATTGGGGTGTCTGAGGTATTGCGCTTAATCTGTTACACCTTGTATATAGGATAGATTATGATAAAAACAAATCATCACAACGACAACCAGGCGCCATATTGTCAAAAATAAAAAAAATAAAAAATTGACAAACTATGACAAGTGAGGTATCATTAAATAGATCTTTAAAAAACTTTTTACCAAAAAATTAAACCGACTCCCAAAAAACACTGCAAAGTGAAAAATAACTTTAATTTAATTTAACGTTAGGACCATGGGGTCCGAGTGCGCATCGACTCTTTCGTGACATCGGCAAACGATTAGTCGACTCCACAGGTGACCAGAGGGCTGGCCTTTTCTTTGGACAGAGAATCAGCATTGCCATTCAACGTGGCAATGCGGCCAGTGTTCTGGGCACTTTTCCCATTGATAGCGATGTTGACGAATTTTTCGATGCCCTATAATTTATCTTTATTTTCGTCTGTATATATTTTTATTATGTATAGAAATACTTAGGTTAAATTGTTCCAAAATAAAATGTATCATATAAGTATCAAATATTAATAATTACTTTAATTTCGGTAGTCGGTGTCTTAAGTTTTGTATTTTCGTTTTTGGCACCGACTTCCGAAATTAAAGTTATTTTTCACTTTGCAGTGTTTTTTGGAAGTCGGTTTAATTTTTTGGTAAAAAGTTTTAATTCACTCTTTTTAGTTGGTCTATTTTTAATTTACCTAGTTACAAGAGTCTAAATGCCAACTACTTATAACCTTTTACAAAATATTGCTTTTCCCAATGCTGGGCCGTTAATTGTTGAGGAGTTCTCCTGGTACTTCACCATCAGCTCTACATCACCATATGCATTGTGATGAGCATAAAGTGCTTAACATCCGTATTCAAGTAATCAAATCGCAATCTACTCAATACTTATTATTGAGTAGTTTCGGCGGCCATCTGTGGTCTTCATCATCAGTTTCAGTTCCTCAAATGGTACTTTTTGAGAGCAACTGCACAAGTTACTATAATAAATACCCAAAACGTCATAGGTGTGCTTATAATATTTGAAGAGTTCACTCGATTTCTCCAGGATCCCATCATCAGATCCTGACGTTTATGAAAATAGAACCAATTTCAAAGTATACCCTTTCAATCAAAAAAGGAATTTTCCAAATCGGTTCAGCCGTCTTTGAGTAATCGATGATCATACATAAAAAAATATATATATATATACGCGTCGAATTGATAACCTCCTCTTTTTGTCGTTGGTTGAAAATGATTTTGAGGTTGGTTTCTTTAACTATTTTTTATTTTTAGTAACCGTTTAGGAAATATAACGTTTTAAAACCGAATGAAATACTAAAAAGCTGAACTTTTTTTTTATCTCTAGGGGAGAGTGGGGCTGGTACTAATAAATTTTATATTATAGTTTATATTTTCAATTTTAATGAACTTATTTGTTTCATTTTTTATGCACAGCATACGTTGGTTATTCAGCGATGATATTAGTAATAAAAATCATCAGTTAGGTAAGTACTTTCAGAAACAGAGTCGTCAAAACCAAAAAAGTCATTTGTTAATACTTACCCCGTATCTGGGGTAAATATTAACAGAGCTGGGGTAAGTATTAACGTAAGCGGCAATTATTAACAGAGACTAAAATTAAAACAAATACAATATTGAAAAAAAAATATCATGTATATTAATCAAAATGTTTTATTGTCTACTACTACTATGTTGGGGTCGGTCAGTCTAACCCGATGCAGCTAAGCATTAATGTTGTACATGGCGCAATTGCCTATCTGACCTCTTTTATTCTGCCTATTTGACTTTATACATTTTCTATTCACTCCATTTTCAAGTTAAAAAAAAATAAATTGGCCGGCTGCGAGTCAGACTCGCCCATGAAGGGTTCCGTAGTAACTATGCCAAATAACTTGGTTTTTCAGTGTTTGTATGAAATACAAAGTTATATTTGCGGTTTTAGAAAATGTACTATATCTCAGAAACTACTGACTCTATGTAGTTCAAACCAATTTTCGTTGTAAGTTTTTATTAAGATCTACATCAAGTATTTTTTTTTTTAGATTGTTGACTCCATTAATATAAAAGTTAGAGGGGGGGGGGGGGGGGGGGGGACACGTCCATTTTACCACTTTGGAAGCATATATCTTTTACATGGTTGACTTAAGGAAAAAATGGTTATAGAAATCTTAATGTCATTTTTAAAGACTTGTCTATAGACACCAGACGCGTATAGTTATGATAAAAAAAATGTATTTTTAGTTTCGGTTCCATATATGGAGAGCCCCCTAAATATTTTATATTTATTATTTTTGTCTAAAAATCGGAAAGCGGTTCAGACAATACATCTACCTCCCAGGTTTGGAATGTGTAGTCCCAATCACAGAAATCTTAATAATAAGTGATAGTGAGCGTGCGATATCTTTCACTGCTTTTCGCACACGTTACGCCACCTGAGATTATGCGTTTTTAGAAAATATTGCGTAATGTCATCGCTTAAAGTTTAATTTTATTGTAATAATGCAAAATGCATGTGTAGGCGAAAGTGTGTATCTATTGTTTGTTTATGTGGTGGTAGCTGCAAACCAGCGACACGCGTCCCAGTATTAAAAGACAGTAGATAGCATTTCTGTTGCCTTATTATTAAGATTTCTGTGAGTCCCAATTGTTACAGAATAAAATAGCTGTGATATACGGACGGACGGACGGACAGAGAGACAGACAGACAGATAGACAGCCGGACAGACAGACAGACATGACGAAACTATAAGGGTTCCGTTTTTTGCCATTCGGCTACGGAACCCTAAATATACAACGTAGCAAAATAAACCATTCTAATTAAATTGAACACGTTAACTAAGAAAGGTGGGACATTACTATTCTCAAGGGGTACAAGGTTCGTCGTCACGCACTCTGGCAAAATGACAATTTATATCAATTTAGAGACGGGGGGCTTGCCAGGTCGCCCCACCCCTATTGATATTTTAATTATTTTACACAGTCACCATTTAGAGCAAACATTTCGAATGGTTAATGGAATGTTTCGTCATGCAATAAGCTGGAATAGAACAGATGGATGTCAATTTAATTTGTATACACATAAATAAAATAATAGGAGGAGCTCGTGACTAAATAGTTGCAGCTACACAGGTTTCGTGGTTAAGCAACGCTAGATGGGTAGCAATCTTGACATATCGGGAATTCTTCCACTGAAAAAAATGCTAGGCAATCAAGTGACTTTTTAGCTTGATTGACGATATCTTGTTTAGATTAATCAAAATCTTAGTTAACTTGATAATTATGACATGATTGCAGCAATACTAGTTCAAATGATTGAAAGTTTAAACAAGTTTCTCGATTACATGACATCATTGTAGAAAGAGACAAGTTAAAAAATAATAACTGTAACAAAGTAAGTTAGTTGTGTCAATCAAGCATTTTGTTTACTTCAATAAAGATCATTGATACTTGATTTGACTTGATAGCATCTATCATTGCAATTAATTGTATTAATCATACAACTTGATCAAATCTTGCGCTAAATGTTTGCGCTAAATAAGTTCCTTGATTGTGTTTATCAAAAACATAATAATCTTAGTTGGAGCAACTATGTTTTGACTTGATCGTTGCAAATAGGTTTTGTGGTAACTCCAATCAAGATCCTTCAATCAAATAAAATTGGTAGCTGTGATCATTGTGCTTGATAGGCTCAGATGCAAACAAGTTACGTGATCAATCTAAACAAAATCTTGATTGTGGTAACTGGTTTTTTTTTCAGTGTCGTGCCCCAAAAAGCTTGTTAAGCCGTTGCGTTGGGTTAGTACATCTTTGACAGTAGTTATGGTTATTCAGAAGCCAGAAAAATTGGCATTGGTCTTGCTAAGGGGATCGTGTAATCTGGCTACTGGGGTGTGGAGGTCAGAAAGGCAGTCGCTTCATATTTATTTATTTATTTATTGACATACGTTTTACAATAACATCGTAGGAATCTGTAACCCCGGCATTGGTCGAGGCCATGCTGCGGGGCGAGAGGGAGTGGGAAGCGGTCGCCTCCTTCTGCGAAGCAGTCATGTTTCCGAAGGAGGAGGCGGGCCGTGTGAGGGAGAGGATGGCGTCCTCCCTCCAGCCCAGCCGCAGTGGTAGACGCCCACGGCGTCGGACGTCGGCCGACGATCTCCGGCCACCGTAGGCGCGGGCATGCGGACAGCGAGTAAAGGGCAACTCGCTGTCCGACCAACGACCATGCCCGGGTCGACGGCGCGTTGTGTTCCACGCGCGCCTCAAAGAGCGTCAGCAACATGACGAGGCCCCCCTGCAGAGGGCCGAAGCCTGCCGGGGTCGTGGGACTTATCCCATTACCGTGGCCCCGGTACGTAAAGGGTTATTGAAGGAACACCGTGGATTTTAGTCAGTAAGAGTCTGACAATTTTACAGCGATAAAAAAAATGAATCTGTAACACTTGCGCTAGTATATAAAAAACTATGCTCAGCTAAGCTGCATTTAGCTAGACTGCAGGCCGACCTAAATAGAGGTGAAAAACTATTTATTTATTTACTAAAACTTTATGGAACACAAAAAGTACATAGGCGGACTTAATGCCATAGGCATTCTATACCAGTCAACCATGGGTGTTGAAGAGATAACATGGCAAGTGCATAAAAAAATAAACTAAGTAGATAATATATTCAAAGCAAAAGTCTTATCACAAGTATATAATTATATACATAAATAACTAAAACAAATTTACATACATATTTATCATAATACATACCAAATTCATGGAAAAGGGGTTATGAAAACTCTGCTTCCACTATTTGTTTTGAAAATAATCCCGCAACTTTCTCTTAAACGCATATTGACTGGTGGCCGTCCTGATATCAAGGGGTAGTGCATTCCACAGAAGAATGAACTGTATATAAAAGGAAGAATGAATAAAATCAGATATATGAGAAGGACAGAGTAAGAGAAGATTATTGGAAGAGCGCAGAGTTTTAGCGTGTGAAGAACATAGAAATCGAAAATGAGAAATAAGGTAAGAGGGAGGGGTAGGAGAGTTTAGCAAAGAAAAAAGCATAGTCAAGGCGCGCAAGCTTCTTTACTATGCAGATGATATAGGTACACTTAAATAAATAAATCCAAAAAGAATCTAAAATATGTCTCACGATATATTTCTTCGCAGTTTTAAGAGCAGTTGTGATGGAAAGTTCCCTAGTCAAACACAAAGTTATAGAGCTGCATGGGTTTATATGCAAAGTTATAAGACCGCCATTGTAACCATAGAATTAAGTAATATTGTTAAATAGGTGTTTTTAAATTTTGGTGTACAATAAAGTATATTCTATCTAACTATCTATCTACACACATCAAAAGTGTCTAGGGATCAACATATATTTTTGCAATAACTTTTCTCCTGATTGATATTAATTAAAATTTTCTTTAAGGATTCATCAAATAAAGTGTTTTCGTTTGTCACAGTAACGATAAACCAAGTCACCTTTGCATTAATAAAGAAATTTGCCATTTTCCTAATAAAGGGATTTTTGAAATTTGAACCACTAACATTAAAGTTCGAAAAAAAGACTGAAATAACAGTTTTCTTTAAAATTTTATTGGGTAACTTAAACAATTAATAATCCGTGTTTCTACCGCGAACACTAACAACACAAGAACATCGGTTTGGCATACTCAAAATGAGTTCATCCAAATCACGCTTTGGAATGGCCGCCCATGTTCGTTGCAACAACAAAAAAAGGTCTTCTTGCGACTGGATACCCTCCATATTTGGCAGAGCTCTTCTCTGTAGCATATCCCATGCATGCTCAATCGGGTTCAAGTCTGGCGACTGAGCAGGCCAGAGCAGGACATTGATGTTAGCTGCGGCGAGAGTCTGTCTTACAACTCTTGCGGTGTGCGGTCGTGCATTATCATGCATTAACTGAAATAAGGGACCGATTTGCACTTGTAGAGGAACGATGACGTCAGATACAATCGTCTCAGCATAAATTTGAGCGTTGAGGTTGCCTCTGATCCAAATCGACTCAGTTCTTCCGCCGATCTAAATACCCGCTCATACCATGATGGTTCCACATCTATAAGGATGGACTTCCTGGCAGGATTTTAATCGCTGTTGGCGTCCAGGGGTTCTCCAGTGTCGTATACGTCTTGTATCCGGTCTCATACCAAAACGAGACTCATCAGAAAAGCACACGAAACGCCATTGTTCTTCTGCCCAATTTCTGTGTTCAAGAGCCCATTGATATCGAATCCTACGATTGTGCATTGCTATAGGTGGTACCCGTAGCGGTCTTCGGGAATGAAGGTTCACTTCATGCAAGCGGTTTCTGACTGTTTGGTCGCTAATTAAGTTCCCTGAAGAGTGATGAAGCCTCACGGCTAACATCATGGCGGTTATTGTTGGAGCTCTTCGAGTTCAGATTTGAATGTATCGGTCTTGTCTCCGTGTGGTGCAGCGATACCGTCCTCCATGGCGCTCAGCCACGGTACCAGTGCTTCGGTAACGTGTCCAAAGTCGACTGATAACACTCTGACTTGTATTCAGAGCTAAAGCCACAGTACGTTGCCGGGAACCAGCTACTATCATTCCCACGGCTCTGAGCATTTCTTCCCTGCTTAAATGACGTCGCCGCTCCATAATAACGTTGGTTTTAATCAGTAGTAGGGAAACAGTAGCACTAATAATGTCTTCAATGCGTTGTATGTTTTTATAGGGAAAATATTGACAGCTGATTTTCATCTTTTACTCGAATTTGATTAACAGTTCCTGTTTCAAATTATGAAATGCACCAAAAAGGATCCATATAAATTTATAAAATCATAAATTTATTACAAAGCCACATCTCAATCTCAAGAAATCCGCATAAAAATGCTTGATCCCTAGACACTTTTGATGTGTGTATTTAATAGATCAGACCCCTGAGTTTGTTTCGGTGTTTCTTCTCAGGGTGGTCATTTAGGAAACACCAGCCTCACCTAGTTTAAATTTACAAAAAAAAAATGACGTGTAAAAGTGTTATTTAATAAGCAATTTGCAAAATAAATATCACTTATCAATAAAATATAAGAATCTGAATTACACGCACTTCTAATTGTTGTATCATCATGAAACTTGGCAATTAGATGTAGATTAGATGACAATACAATATAGTGGTACCATCGAGCTGGTCTGATGATGTAATTGGTAGGTGGCTGATGGAACCTGGGTCTGCCTACTAGTAAACATAAAGCGTGTTTTTAGTTTTGAACTATTAATTTATTTATATAGGTTCTTTTGTCTTTCAGACACAGCCGTTATTAATATAACTTTTTATCACAGTATTTTGAAACCCATGTAATTCAATAGAAGAATAGTTGCATCAAGAAGCACCAATAAAATGTATGAAGACTTTATTAATATATTGTACACATTGTTGTGATTCTTGTCTAGATAGATTGATATATTTTTTATTGTACACCATAACAGAATTAAACAAGGACTTAACAACTATAAAGCGTGTTACAATGGGCGGTCTTATCGTCAGTCCAACCTCTTAGAGATAACGAAAGGGAGCAATAATATAAAGCGATATATCGTTGGAAAGGTTTTTATATTCTATTAAATATATTTTACGGTGGTGTCAAGTCTTGAATCGTTATGGAGAAAAGTTATGGCGCAATAAAAATGAAACATTAGATGAACGTTTTTGGTTGTCATAATTAGATATTACGACTTTATTATACAGAAAGCTGGCCTTTGCCTTAGTTTGCGTGAGAGGGTATCTTCCTCGCGAAAATTCCGATCAAAATTTCTGGTATATAAAAACTTTTTACCAAAAAGTTAAACCGACTCCCAAAAAACACTGCAAAGTGAAAAATAACTTTAATTTCGGAAGTCGGTGCCAAAAACGAAAATACAAAACTAAAGACACGTTTTTTGGGAGTCGGTTTAATTTTTTGGTAAAAAGTTTATTTCACTCTTTTTAGTTGGTTGATTTTTAATTTACCTATTTACAAGAGCCTAAATGTCAACTACTTATAACATTTTACAAAATATTGCTTTTCCCAATACTGGGCCGTTAATTTTTGAGGAGTTCTCCTGGTACTTCACCATCAGCTATACATCACCATATGCATTGTGACGAGCACCAAGTGCTTAATATCCATATTCAAGTAATCGAATCGCAATCCACGAAATACTTATTATTGAGTAGTTTCGGCGGCCATCTGTGGTCTTCATCATCAGCTCCACTTCCCTAAATGGTACTTTTTGAGAGCAACTGCACAAGTTACTATAAGAAATACCCAAAACGCCATAGGTGTGCCTATAATATTTGAAGAGTTCCCTCGATTTCTCCAAGATCCCATCATCAGATCCTGACTTGGTGACAAATGGTACCAACTTCAAAGTATACCCTATCAAACAAATAAAGAATTTTCCAAATCGGTTCAGCCGTCTTCGAGTACTCGGTGACCATACATAAAAAAAAAAAAAAAATATATACGCGTCGAATTGATAACCTCCTCTTTTGGTCGTCGGTTGTAAAAGTATTCTTCTAGTGAAAGTCCCATTCAAATCAAGACACCCATTCTAGAGAATAGCCCGGACAAAAAAGACAGATAGACTAACCGACAGACAGACAAATTAAAAAAAGGTTATTGTTTTATTTCTTTTTTTTTTATTACGAATGAGCCCGCTCTTGACCTCGATTACACCTGATGGTAAGTGTAAGATGAGGTCTACGATCGAACGAGCGAGCCTAGAAAATGCATAATCACTCTTGCTTTAGAGGCTGACGGATCATATGTGGCAGGGAACACAGAAGCCGGCAGCGAGTTCCACACCTTGGCTGTGCTTGTTTTGTGTTGTATTGTAGTAATACAACACAAAGTACTGCGTAAACAAGCAGTTGAGAAAATAATGTCTTAATTCTAACAAAAACTCCACTCCACCTGCCACCACCGCGCCCTCCTGTCCTGTCCAATCCACTTGAGTTCTAAAATACGATTTCCGATATCGAATACCTTCGTACGTCTTCGGATCTCGACATATGGACCCGATGAACTAGTCTGATCCCGAGTATCGAACGTTACGACAACCGTTAAGAAAAGATTACCATAACCATAACTAGCCATAACTTTTATCCCACAGCGATTCAACCCATAGGTACCGCTGTCATATAATGATTAATTGTAGAAAATAAAAATCCTTTCCAACAACGTAATTTCCTTAACGATATGGCTCATATAGGCTTAATTGCCGCTTCTGTAAATCATATTTATTTTGCAATTTGGTTCTTAAATAACACTTTTCACGTTTTTTTACTTTGTAAATTTAAACTAGATTAGCCTGGTGTTTTTACCTGACTACCCTGACACAAGCAAACTCAGAGGTCTCTTTAACAGTGCATACAATCTGTACTGGTCGAATAGTATGAGAATCTTTTCAATATAAAATTAGGAAAGAACGCAAAAACCAAACAAAAATTACGAATCATTTATACTCTATTTTCTACATAGATGCTGAAATACAAGAATCTCGAGAAGTAAAACCAACCATTACGCCTGCAAAGACCGCCGCAATCTAGAGGTAATAAACTGGTTTCTGCCCGGTGTATCGGTCACGCACCAAAAATCACATCAATCCGTTGCTCCACTTTTTCGTGTAAGAAGATCAATAAAAAAATAACCCATTTGCATTTTACTGTCAATAAATCTACCACAATGGATTAATGGTCACCAAACTTTTTGTCCCTCCGTAGGGCTACTATTTCTTTATACAACGTGTAACAGATTAAGCGCAATACCTCAGACACCCCAATTAGAATATTAAATTATAAGTCTAAAACAACATCCGTAACTAAAAAATTGAAACCAAACCTAGGCATTTTTTATAAAATAGGTATCCTTACTAAACGCAAAACGTATGTGCGTCATACAATATTCTTACGCAGCCGCATACACTCATGCATTGTTAGCGGCCGACGCGACACGCGCACAATTTCCTTTAATTAAGGATTTTATTAATTTGTTATGATACTGTGTTTCCATTTTAAGTTAAATTAAAGATTTTTCCATCATAATTTAACACCTATTTTTTATGACGGAAATCGATTCAGAAGCCGATTCTGAACCAACTATTTTCATTAATTGCGTTTATTCTGTTACACGTTGTATAGGGTCAAAAGTAACAACCGAAGGAGTTGACGGGAGCTTCACTCGCTCCTTCGAACTTATCCTGTTCGAGTTAGAGTGTCCCAATTTCTATTGTATCAGTAAAATTGGTAAGCATTTATCCAATTTTGTAAGCATTTAAATTGTAACAAAAAAAAAACATACTATCATATATGTATAATTTTAGAACTCTTATAGATTTCGATTTTCATTATCGCCACTGTCTCGAAATGGTGAAGGAGAATATAGTGAGGAAACTGGCCTGTCCTAGGACCAAAATATCCACCATCCGCCCTGGGCCAGCGCGTGATGGATTACGACCCATTCACTTTTATACAGAGGACTGTGTTTCCAAAAGTGGGAACGTTACAGGCCGAACACACCGCCCTGATGGCAAGCGTTAGATAAGGTCTACGATTTTTTTTAAATTAAATTTTCCGCATAATATAATTTAATATAAATTAAATTAATAATTAATATAAATATATAAATAATAATATATTAATATAATAATATAATTATTTTAATATTATTAATTTAATATAAATATAATTTTCGATGTTAATAAACATCGAAAATTATATTTTACTCGCCAAACTTCGCAGTTTGTTCTCATCATTATAATAATGTTCTAACCCTATTAGATAATCGAGTTTCATATCTATTGGCAAGATTTTACAAATGGTAAATAATTTGCCATACTCTTTGTTACATTTTTTCTTAATCTATTCGCTAATTAGGTACTTCAGCAGTCTTATTTGTAATTTTTTTATATCTTGTAAGTATGTTTTAAACGTTCGCCCATACACGTAAGTCCATAGCTCATTAGTGAATCTGCAAGTTCATAATAAACAACGAATAGCGTGTGTTTATTCACTACCCTGTTCAACTGATAAAACTTACCTAACACAGATCTAAGTCTATTACAAATTTCATTTACATGCGTTTTAAAGTTAAAGTTCGTATCTATAGGTACTAAGACCTTAATATTTAAATGAACTAACGTACTCCAATTTTACACACCCACAATTAACTTTGTCATTATGTAAACATTCATATGTATGTCCTGTTATATCTAAATTATCTCTGAGCACAGCTTTAGCTCGTAGGTTGTATGGCCAATGTATATGAATGCATTTTGTTTTTGTCGAGTTTAATATTATTCCGTTATCATGTGCCCACTTGGTAATGTTTTCGAAGTCCTCTTGAACGTACGATTGTACCTCTAGTATATTTTTCGAAGCATATACTACACACATATCGTCAGCATACATAAACACTCGACATTTGTTTACAACATTTGACACACTGTTCACGTGCATTATATATCCTACTGGTCCAAAAACTGATCCGGTTGGTACTCCGAGGCACAGTATAAAAATATCGACAGTACGGAAACTACCTACAAACGCTCGAAACGGCACACTCACACAAACATGCGCACCGACGAGACTCGTAAGCGCGGGTCGCGGTGCTCTCAGTAGTGCGTGCTGCGTCAAGACGAGTGGTCACGTTTAAATTTTATTTATCTCCGAAAATGACACGAGCGTATTGCGTTGCGTACGGCTGTTTGAAGTCAGCTTCAACAAAACCGGAGCTATCGTATTTCAAACTTCCTGCTGATTTTGAAAGGTGAGAATGATTTATTTATTGTTATTGTTATACTTATAATCGTTATCGACTTATAAGTCCGCGATCATAATGAATTCGTGATCTTATTACTTATAAATCCAGAATGCGGTGGTTATGAGGATATTTAAAGCCGATAGTGCAATAGTTAGACAAAGTTACAGATCTATAGTTCTACAAGTTGTTGTGTGTTAATATTAAATTGTTTCTCGTATTTAAACTATCGTCTTTTGCTGAGATTAACCGACGCCATGAGATTACCTATTTAAATTGTATTTGTAAGCTAGGTAGTTATTTAAATTCGATGGATTGATCACCACAGAACAAAAATATGAATAAAAAACAATACCAAAATCATTAAAAGTTACAAATACTATTACTTCAATGGAGCGTAGGTAATTATGTCCTCAACTAGGCTTAGTTTCTGTACTGTCCATATCTATACTGTGTCCGAGGTCCACTACTGCCTCCTCCCCAGTCACACCCCTTATGATCGTTATAATTCTTCTGTGACTCAGATAGTTTTGAAACCACTTATTCGTGGGACCGCGTATTCCATATTCATCCATCGCCTTCAGTAACACGTCGTGATCCAGTGTATCAAATGCCTTTTTGTAATCAATGAAGAGTGCTATCAGCTGTTTTCCAGAGTCCAGAATCTCATTACAATTGTCGGCAAATGACGTTAGGGCTGAAACAGTACTACGCCCTTTCTGGAACCCATACTGTGTGTCTGACAATATATTGTGACGTTCTAAAAATTTTCTAATTTTACTAACAATATTTTTTCTACTATTTTATCAAAGACAGACAATATGGCTATTAAGGTGTCCCGTTCATGTATGGGGGAAAAAAAAATTGTGCTACGGCTACGCAAGAGGTATCAAAAGTTGCGTTTTGACACATATAATATTACGATTATTATAAAATTGAATTAGATATCCGGCATCTTGAGGCCTCTACCAGTCCTTGAAGTTTTTCAAATTTGCTATTTTTAGGGGTTCCTAATATAAACTATAAATCATACAAAAATAACATTTAAATGGTTTTTATTAAATTTAAGGGTACAACAATGAGTTAAAGCAAGGTTTAAAATAGTTGAAAGACAAAATAATCAATGGCAACTTTAAAAACGGAACTGGTTTTTGTGACCAAAATTAGGCATTTCTGAGCGAGATTTTAATCTGTTCCTAATAAAACCATCCCGAGCTGTAGCGTCCGTGACGCTTTGAAAAGCCTCCGTCACTAGTTTTACACATCTTTCCACTGACTGTGTGTGGCAGGGAAAGTCAATAATGTCGAGGATGTGTTCGTTAGCCTTAATTCTAAGTTCATCGTTGGAGACGTGTCGCAAAATTGGTGGAGCTGATATTTCACACTCTTGCCAAAATATTATATTGGTGTAGTCTCACTGTGCGTGACCAAGTTAAGCTTTAGTGCTTTAAATACCCTGCGAGAGTTGCTCTTTTCTGCTTCTCTGGCCTTTAATATTTTGCGAGATGCAAGCTCTCGAATATGCTCTCTATCGTTGAATAACATGGCAATAAGCAAGTTTTCTGGGTGCGCAAAAAAAGCGTTTCTTTCGATCACCGAATTTACAATAGATCTCTGACTATCAGGCAAAAATCGAGAGTATATAACCATTTGAAAAATATGCTTGGCTCCATCTTTAAATGATGAGTTTTGCTTTATTAGGAACCAAACAGGAGCGTAAACTTTGACCACGTAGTTCACAAGCAGCTGCAAATTATTTGACGGCGAAACAGTACTTACGTAAAGTCTTAGTATGCGATTGGCAGTAGTGAGCCATCTCGAATGCGCCATTTTTCCAGGTTGGCGGTTCGCTAGCTCAAGGGAACAGGAACCAGCCATCACAGCATGACACATTTCGTACAGATACTTTTGATCCGTGCTTAGTTCCTTCACAATATTATCAGGTAATACTAGCAAATTGCCAGACACTGAACAAAAAGACGCTAGAGGTTTCACAAGCAGCTAGCTGTTTTCCAATAGGTCCTGAATATTCTTTTGGCCCAGATGTGCTACCATCCAGAGACATGAACAAATGACGAAGCGGTAATTCATTCGCGTGAAGCATACAAACACACCATTGCAACGGTCTCTTTAAATAGTTTTCCAGGTATTGAATGACACCTCCCTTCCAACCTGTATTCGTAGCAGTACCATCGCACCCCACACAGATCACATCTTCCAAGTTCAACCCTTGATTTTCTAACAAAGATATGATAGAAGAGACGATCCCTTTGGCAGTGCCACGACTTGGCGTTATATGTCCCAAATAAATAGATCCCGGCTCTGTGAGAACTGAAATGTGTTCTTGCAAGACTTCTCTGCGGTGGTACCGATCGCCTATTTTCTCGTTTATGAGTGTTTTGTCCTTTCGTCCATTAAAGTAGATACTTTTTATTACAATCATATCAATGTCTTGACCGCAGCCGCAGATCGCGTTGATAGTCCATACCAATCACATACCTTAGCTACAGTTGGCAGCGCCAGAGTGTTCCGATTCAACGAAGTAGATGGAGTCTCATTTACAGGCACGTCACTATTCGCAGAAAGCTCTGTTACAGGCGACTGCGGTCGAGGCGGCAACTCGCGCACCGGAACAGGATTGGTTTTTAGTGATGCACTGGGAAAACATGCGTGCTCTGACTCTTTCCGATTCAAATTTTCTTGTCTCTGATGTTTCTTTAAAAGTCTTGCTGTTTCTTTTGTGTCTATACCGCTTATTGACATTTTTCTATCAATTCTTTGATCCAGTAAAAAGTCTCTTTCAGAAATAGGAACTTTCTTAGGTTTTATGCAGGAACAAATGTCTAACGAAGTGCACTTACAAGCAGCAATATCGAAGAGCTTGTTCGACGATTCCAAAAAGCACTTCACTTTGCTTTCGTAACTATCATTTCTTTTATTTTTGGGATATCTTATCAATGACAGGTATTTGTCGAAATATGATTTCAGCAATTGGGTAACTCGTACGTTGGAAACGATAGGAATCGAAGCTTTGGTCCAAATCGTATCAAGTTTTCCAGAAACGATTGAAAAAACTTCTGTGTTAGAAGGATCTTTCCCATTCTTCTGTAGTTTTAGTTCATTTTTATTAAACAAAATGAATTTGATAACGTCACTTATCACTGGTAACTGGCGATCGTCAAGTTCTTTATGATCCCAAAATAGCACAAGTAGTCTCACTTCGTCTTGAACCCATTATTATATATAACAAA
This sequence comes from Tholera decimalis, assembly GCA_943138885.2. NCBI lineage: Eukaryota > Metazoa > Arthropoda > Insecta > Lepidoptera > Noctuidae > Tholera > Tholera decimalis. Next base: position 13,008,872 of record OW964576.2, read on the forward strand.
AACACGTATTTTATCACAAGGAAGTGCAGAGCGACACCTTACAGCAATAAAACCGCAATAGAAATGAGACGAACTGCCTCACAGTAGAAGTAGAGAATTTAAGAAAAACAAGTCAAAACATGAATTTTGCGAGTTTGTTCCAAACCAATTCCTAACAGAAAAAATCCTGTCGTTGCCTGCAAATCATAACTTGGGGTTTCACTATCAATGAAATAAAAAATAAAATGGGAATAATATACATATAAAATAGAATAGACGACATTGACTGGAGGGTTATTTAAGTGATAAAAAAAATATAAAAAAATGCCGGTAGAACCATCAAGATATTTTTTTATGTTTTTTTTATTATTTTTACGGTAATCTAAAACTAATAATGCAACTTTTGAGGTGGCTTGAGTAGCGAAAAGCGAAACAAAATTTTTTTGGGACACCCTAATGGCTATGGGTCTATAGTTTACATATTCCAGGTGGCTTCCAGACTTATAAATAGGTCGAATAATAGCATTCTTCAACTCATCAGGATATACACTCTTAGTTAAACACATGTTCATTAATTTAGCTAATATAGGACTTAATTGTTTTTGTGCGTATTTGACATCTTTCACCCTTACTCCATCTAAACCTGAAGCTTTTTCACACGACAATTTACTTATAACTTTTTCTATATCTGACGAACTAACAGTAACATACCTTAAAACTAACGTCAGCCGGCGTAACGTACTTTTCTCTGTCTAAGAATGTTATGTCACATACTTGTTTAATACATCGTATTTCCTCAGTAAATGGTTTAGCAAATTTTTTAGAAATCTGTGTGAGGCTTTCTGTTTTATCTATGTGTCTTAATATCACATCGTCTAGACCAGTTTTCTTGCAACCCAGCCATGAATTAATGTTTGTCCATATTTTTCTGAAATCCCTATTACACTTTTTTATTTCATTTTGTTTGAACCTGTTTTTCGCCTCATTTACCAGTTTATTTACCTTATTTTTAAATTTTGTGTATTCTAATCGCTTATTCATACTTTTTGGTGATGCTTTCCACATTCTAAATAAGTCGTCTCTACGACACTGTATACCTATTATAGATATTTATCTATCCATGGCTGTGTTAACCTTTTTTAGCCGTAGTGACTGTTATCCTACTTTCGATGGAACGAGCGAGCTCAGAAGATGCCTGTTCACTGTTGTTTTAAAGGCTCACAGGTCATATGTGGCAGGGAACACAGAAGCTGGCGGAGAGTTCCACACCTTGGCTGTCCGCACGATAAATGTAGAGGAGAAGCGCTTACGACAAGATGGTATATCGACCAAGTGTGGACCCTTCAGTCCGTCTGATAGACCGGTAAAATTCTGTCAACACTTACCCGACTCTGCAGTTTCTGTATCGGAAAACCTTCGAAGTAGAATGTCTCGTTCCACCGAGGGTTGAGGGTGCGTCTCTTGATCTTGGTCTCCAGCCGATGCTTCTTGTCTGGGAGGAGGGTTACTCGCACGTAAGGGTCTGAAGTGCCGCTCAAATCCTTGGCGGGGAGTTCCTTGCCCTGAAAGTAATGGATGAGGAAATCGTTAATCAAATCAAATCAAAATAAAAAATATTCAAGTAGGCCTACATGCTAGAAGCTAGTGTACGGTTCAAAATTGGTCATTTCCTATGGAGAAGAAACGGTATGAAACTCCATGGTTAGGTACTCTTTTTTAATTGATTTTCATGTCGCTCCATGAAAAGTACTGTCAAATGCTCTGTCTAGTTATACTGCAAGTCTATCTTGTGTCCCCGTCTCTTGATCGACGTAAGTATAGTTTAAATTTTAATTGATGTGAACCACCTATGTCCATCATTTATAAGTTCCAATTTTGATATCCCTGTATTTAATTTAATTTAAAGAAAGATAAGCAATACTTAAAATTTGTTTTCTTTCTTCAATACTCTAAAAATATCCAGGAAAAATATTTTTCTAGTAGTCTGATGCAGTAGATGATATTATACATGTAATTTAAATAAATACCACTAGCTATATCAGTTTCAGTTATATCCAGCAAAGGCCTATGAACATTTTTAGTAATTGCACTTGTGTTTTTTGACGTCTGTTTTACTCACATTGTCTGTTAACTTTTATCGACAAAAGAGCATGACCTTAAAATATAACAATGCATATTTGTAACACCATGGTTCTATGCCTTAAGGGTTTTAAATTGGCTGGCAACATAACGTGTAATAGAACAATTATAATTATAAAAGATTTTTTTAATACATTGCCCCACACTGGAAATTTCTTTTGTAAAGTGAACCACCCAGGTCCAGAACAACTTAACCATAATAGTCCAGAAGTAAATATATGTATTTAGTTCTGTCTAAGTCAACACCTAAGTGGCTAAGTAAACATTTTCAAAACTATAAATTTAATCGAGGTAAAATTTAAATTCTTAATGTAATGTAGCGCGACCTGTCTAACCTAGGTTTATAAAAACCTGTTTTTCAGGCCATCACTTCACATCGATAATATGAATTGAAAAAATAAATTAAATAATTGCTAATTTAAAAAGAAGATACAATAATTGCAGTGACTAATGGAATAGGAAAATTATGAGCGTTACTTTATCATATGTGACACCATAAAATTAAGAGGTCCAGTCAAACTGCAAGTCAAATTACAGTCAAAGCAAAACCATTTATGGTTAACATGATCACAATAGATTTTTCCATACAAAGTATATTTGTTTAAACAATTATCAGAACCAATCGTGATTGTACAATAGACTGTACATGATCATTATTTGTTTAACCAGTTTACGAATAATCAGCAGTAGCATTATGAGGAAATGAAATAAAAATATTTGTTTGTAAGTCAAACTTGGTGGTTTCGGAAGTGTTAATCTTTATTATTAATATTAACATTAACATTTTTTGGTGAGAGTTCCACAATTGATTCAAAAGGATTTTATTCTCTATAGGTATATGAATTACGTCGTAAAAGTTATCAATGGATGGAATACAATAACCCTCAGCTAAACCCCGTAACTATGCTTTTATACTAGACTAAGAATATAAGACTTGGGAAGTCACTGTACTCCTGAAATACAGGCTACGTCTATTTCAGAAAATAACGCTTCATTATATGTAAAATTTAACTGCTAATATAGTTTTTTTATATGATTGATTGATTGATACATATTATCATCACTCCATATTATAAAAACGAGACCAATAAGGACCATGTCTACCGGGGTTGCAGAAACGTTGTAACGTATTACTGAAGCCCCAGATCGCAAGGAAAACTGAACAAGTTGGGATTATAGTCAATAGAAGTCTGATACTCCCTTCCGCTCCCCCCAGACCGCAAGGAGTCATTAGATTATTTTTCCCTTGCTTCAAGTATTAGTACATCAGTAAACTGACCCATCATGTGACTTAATACAAGTAAGCTTACATGATGGGTCAGTTACTAAAAGTCAGACTTACCTGTATGATTCTCAATATCAAAGTAGTATTCTGGAAGTCGTACTCCAGGCTGAAGTGGATCTGGCCAACATTCTCCGAGGGCTCGGAGTTGTCGATATACATGTCCACCAGGGAAATGGAGCGGTTCTGCAGAAACGCCATCTGTCAGCACAAATCAGACACTTAAAGCGTTTGTGTGGCTTGGCGCCTTATAAAAGCGGAGTGGGGACAGAATTTTAATAAAAACCTCCTTTTACAAAGACATAGAATGAAAGTATTCTAATTTTAAATTGATTCGACTTCTGATTTTGATAAAAACTGGTCTTAAACTCTACTCGTAAGCCTCCGTGGTAATACGGGTCTGAATTACGAGTAATAAAACAGCTTATACATCGGTCATGGATGATGTATGTAGATATAAATTTACTCAACTCTGTCCTTTTAAAGACTCTTGCTCAAACAAAAAAATTGAAATTTTTAGTTAAGACCGAGTATAATCAAATACGAGCTTATATAAGTAGTTTTGTTTCTTATAATAAAAAGTTTATACTTTTTGACATGGCTTTAATGTACCAAAAGACACTTACGGTTTCTTGCCCATATGTCAAAAATTTAAATTTTGATTACTTTGTTTTCATCCTAGCTAAACAGGTTTGTGCCATTCTAACACACCATTTTTAAAGCAAATGAATGATTATGATTTCATAAACCGAACGTTGAAATAAGTTTAATGGTCGTGTTTTTAGCAAAATTCTGTCCATTTATCGTGCAAAGTAAAATATTGCAAGATTCTGTTCATAAGTAATTTCTTATAAAACACATTGAAGTATGATTTCTCTTATATAAATATTTTACCATAAATAATTTGATAATTAATTGTTTTGTTTTTTTAATTAAAGGATTAGGGTTAATAAAAAAAAATCATACTTTTTAATTAATTTGTTTGCGGGTAGACGTCACAAAAATCAACGGGGTCGTTCATGCAAGATAGTACTGGGGAATAATTAATAATTACGATTTTTCTGTTTTATTATGAAAAACTTCATTTAATTATTTTACAAACCTTTCATTTTTGTACGAAATAAGTTTATTATATGGTACGGTACAAATTTAAGAGTTTTAAAAGATTGAGACAAAGAATGCTTCGAAACGACCTTTTATAAAAATGTATTAAATATATTTGTAATAAAAGCAATTCAATCTATAGCTAGTCTAGGCTATTTTGTTCTAAAACTACAGATTTTTCAGATTTTATCAAAGTATTGAGAGCTGAAAAGGGTTTTTAAGCTACAGCATTATACTATTTAGTCCAAAATTTTATATTAATTTTAATAATTATAAAGTTAATGCGAGATTGCAAAAAATATAACTCCATAAAAGTAAATGCTTGATGTTTTATCTTTCATTAATAAAAATAGTTTATTTTTTTTGTAATCTCACAAAATAATCTGTGAAGCTATTTTAAAAAACTTCTAAATTATTATAAAATTGAAACTTTCGGGTGTTAAGTGCTAAGCTATTCTATTTTCCAATTTGCTACTTGTCTAAGTCTAAAATTGATTTATTGTGAAAAAACCGTGGAATTCAATAACAAAACTTGGTTGAAATTATTGTTTGTGAGTTTAAATAAAAATATTGCTACTCCACTTCTCATGTGGGATTTAGAAAAGTTACAACTTTGTGTTTTCGCTATAGAATTATTTTAGAAAGCTAGTTTTTGTGTTTTATTGCGCAGCGAATATTTAAGCTTTTCAGCTGAAACCAAGCAGGCTCACTGAAAATTTTAAGCATCTTAATAATATTGAAAAAAAAAAGTGAATAAAAGCGAATTCCAAAAGCGTTTCGACGTTCTTTTTTTTAAATTTTCTATTTCTTTCATATACAACCTCTTCTACCTACCATGTTTGAAGGAGAAAGCATGGAAAGAGAATTCATAGTTTAGAAAAAACTCCACCGAAAATAAAACGTAAAAACAAAAACAAGGAGCACAGTTAAAAAAAGACAGTTCGGAAACACTTAGCTAAAAAGCTACACAATATAAATACTTTTTACTACAAAAAGATAAAAGATATATATTTTTTTAAGAAAAAAAGGTACTATTTGAGCTAGAGTTCTACATTTGTGTAGTCTTAGTGTGTGACTGCATAAAATCGTGGTAGTTCAAGATCATTTGATCTGTATTTGTGTCTAATATTGATTCGACGTGAGAATCTAATTTGATGCTTAGTACCTATCATTGATGTTTACCATATTATCTTTTAGCTGTAGATATGTTCACAATGGTTTATCAAAACTCCGATTTGGTTATGAATAAAGTGTATTATATTGCAAATTTGTTCCGTTTGCAAATAATAAATGTTGATGGTATAAGTAAGTAAATAACAAAATATTCTACATTCTGGTATTTGTTTTTTTTTCTTTTATTACTCAAGTGTCATCTTCATATTTTTTAAGTGTATTTTATTTATTTTTTCTTTTGAAAAAGGAACTAGCAATGTGCGTAGAATTCACATAACTAGAAATCTTGGTCACAAGGCCGACATCTTAGCCATTAGGATATAGCCGCTTAATATTATTTGCATGACAGTTCTGTGACAATATCTACGTTTCTTCTTTTCTTTACTATTAAAAATTAACAAAAGTAGTCAAATAAAATTAATATATTCATTCATTCATTCATAAGAACCAGTACGCTCCCGATCTTATTTAATTATGCACAAACGGAGCCTTTCATTGAAAGAACTATTCCAACCGAATGGAATCTCAAGTATACCAGGGTTTTACTTTAATCCCTCAAGTTATGTAACACGTAACTATGTTGAATACTTGGAAGTAATGATTCAATGTAAATACTTCATGGATTTCCAGTTGAATCGACTCGAAAAGAAAAAGTAGGAAACTGAATTTAATTATGTAAAGAAAGTTTTTCTTTCTTTTTTTATTAAAACATTGCCACTACTTTTATAAAAACTTACACTAGGAATTTCTTGTGTCAAAAGACCCGGAACAACCATCTGTAGGCTGTACAAACAATTGTTCGAGTATATGAATTGAACCCACGACATCCAGCGCAGCAGTTCTTCTATCACCACTGCGAGAATAGTCTCATCAATGATAGAGTATTGGTTGTGTTTTTTATTAAAAGAATATCCCAGAAAAGTTATCGTTAGAAAAGACAAGTCGCAGTAAAAAAATAAGATCATAATCAGCTCTATTAGTTGATATGTTGTTGAAATCAAACTGCTTAACAACGCTTTTAGGAACACAAATGGCTCTTGACAAGAGATTTAACAGTCAGTTAGTTATTTTGCGTTGATTGGCCTTTCGGAAACCGGGTGTACTTACACCCGGTTTCAGAAACCGGGTGTAAGGCCGATCAACGCATTGCACGTGCCATTCGAATCCATAAATTAGACAGAATTGGATTGCCATAAACTACATAGTTTTTTTCTAGAATAAAGTCTACATTTCTAAGACATGTTATTTTATTTTAATCAACAATATTCGTGTAATCTTTTCCAATCTTGTTTAGGATATTGCCAGATGTGTCTAAATTATCAATACTTTAGAAACCGCAGCTGTTATCAGCTGTGTTATTCTGTAAAACCTCATTCTAAACTTCGAATCTGAATCCGCTGTGAGTTTAATGATTGGCATTCTAAAAACTCGGTTGTTAATTCGAATTTACCCTTGCGAGCGTGTCAGCGAGTTGAACTAAAGATTTTGACAGATAAAGTTTGAGATGACGTGAGAAGTCGCATTCGGTAAGATAATTCCTCCGTCACTTCGACGCTGTTTACAGAATGCAAAATCAAGGTCACTTTGGACCATAAGCGAAGTGACAGTGAATAGCTATGTGAGATGCGAGTTGTTGTTCGAATTTTACAGAATCGACGTACAGGAGCCCAGCATCTAATCAAAACTCAGCTCATAGCTATCTATGAGCTGAGTTTTGACTAGATGGGTAGTTATTTTAATTACAGCCGCATAGTCTTAAAGGTTAAGCAATGCTTGTCGAGGTCAGTCCGTGAATGGGTGCCCACATTAACACATCGATATTCCTCAGTACCTCGGAAAACACGTCAAGCGATTAGTTTCAGCTGTCATTTGTACATCTTTGACAGTCATTACAAGTAGACATAAGCCAGAAATTCTGACACCAGTCTTGCCAAAGGGTATCGTGTTTAACCCAGTTACTGGGTTGTGGAAGTCAGATAGGCAGTCGCTCCATGTAAAACACGAGTACTAAGGTGTATCCCGTTGGACTGGAAGCCTACCCAGACGTAGTTGGGCAAAGGCTCAACAGACGATAAACTATTCAAAATAGAGTGGGTAGATACTATATTCTATTATTCATAATTATTTTTATTTTATTTTCTCATTCCTAAAAAGTTATATTAAAATAAGAACCTCTTTTTAACCGACTTCAAAAAAAAGGGCTGCAAAAATTAAACCGACTTCCACATCAAAACACTACAAAGCCAAAAATAACTTTAATTTCGGAAGGCGGTGTGAAAAAAAAAAGAAAATACAAAACCAATAACACCGACTACCGAAATTAAAGTTATTTTTGGCTTTGCAATGTTTTGATATGGAAGTCGATTTATGTTTTGCAAAAGCTTTTTCAAAATTGTTATACATTCAGATTTAATATAAATTCGTGTGATTAGATTCAAATAAAAGTACAAATGAGTTTTTATTAAACTGAATTACAATTTAAAACATAGCACCATTATTGGATTGTGTAATAATAGTCCATCATTATTAAATAGAATAACATAGCATAATCAGTTATAGTGTTCCCACGAATATAATAATGATGTTTAATTTGCAAATTGGTTATAACACTTTTAACACGTCATTTTATATTACTTTAAACATGACGAGGCTGGTGATTCCTACCTGACTACTCTGAGAAGAAACACCTAAACAAACTCAGAGGTCAAAGTCTCTTTTAAAGTCCATCCACTTATCACATAGCTCAACTTTGAACTTCAACGAACAGTACCAAAGTAAGGGCATTTGTGTAGGCAGTATAAAGTATTCAAACTACTCGTACCCGACGACGCGACGGTATGTAGTCACAGTACGACGGTATGTAGATTACACTTATAATATTAATTTTAGACATTGATATTACATTCATAACATAGCTTTTGAGAACCATGGTGGTATTATGAAGAATTAACCACACAGATCTGAGAGAATCTGTCTAGATTTTTTTTTTTAAGATTATTGGCAATGTGGGTAGAATTCACATTACTCTTGTTAACCCCTCCAACTAAGCTAAATTTTGCTTGTATCTGGAGTGGGTTCACGACAATAGTGTAATGGGTGAGGTTCGAACTCGTGACATCTCGATCACAAGTCCTACACCTTATCCATTAGGCTATTGACGCTTCGTTAGTGTAAGCCTATGTCAGTTGCTGGGGCACTCTTTTCACTATGAGAGGGAGTGCGAGTTGGTAGGCGTCTCATGTCTTCCGATTATCCTAAGCCATGCTTAGGACAATCGGAAATAGATTAACGGAGACGGTTTTCCGTTTTGAGAGCAGTGGTGTTGCTGAAAATTACACAAGATAATGTGCCTGTAACCTCTGAGTCACCAAGTATTGTTTTTACCTGTACAACATTAATGAACGCGCTGAGATTCTTTGTTGGATGGAAAGCACTTTAGATCAGGATAGTCACTTTTATATCATTGACAGACTTTACGGGTAGTCTGAACGCAAAGAAATCTGACGCACGACTTGCTATGAGGATTCGTGGTACCTAGTCACTGGGCTGTCGAGGTCAGGTACGCAGGCGGTCTATCTATACTGATATTACAAAGCGGAAAAGTTTGTTTGCTGGTTTGTTTAAACGTGCTTTTTCGAAAGTACTGGGTGGATTTGGATGAAATTTGGTGTGAAAGTAGCTTGAGGTTCGAGGAAGGTTATATGCTACATGTAATCTAAATGCAAGAGAAGAAGAGTTATGTTTTTATCGGGATAAAGTTAACGGAAGCGAAGCCCTGCGTGATTACTAGTTGTAAATATATATGGCTCCACCATAATCTATTTTGTGCTGCGTTTTAAATGGATATTAGTCGGGTCATTTATAATGAACTTAATGGTGTGACAAATTGTTAGTCCTGATGTTTGAAATATTTTATGATGAGTACATCAGAGGCTCATTCAAAGTCGCTCCCATTGCAGAAAAAATGGTCGAGAGCCGATTAAGATTGTTTAGCCATATCATGAGGCGAGAAGGCACTGGCTATCTCAGAGAGAAGAAAGGGCAGGGGAAGACCGCCAGCCACGTGGTGGACAACCGCTACCAAGGATATGGAGCGAGCTCAGCTGAAAGCACAGACAACCCTGGACACAGTGTCCTAGCGCCTTAAAACGAGGAGAGCCGACTCCAAGTAAAGGGAGCAGGCGTGGAAGAAGAAGATGATATCGTTACAAAATAATGGTTAAATTTTGAAATTATTTAGCATGAATTAAAAATATGGCTGAAGAGATTGATATACCAGAATTTGAAGGCTTATAGTGAACCATATAGAATAAAATCTCGTAGTATATAAAAATCTCGTGACATAGCGATCTATTCTCAGATTTTTGCCGATCAGCTAACATTTTTATAAAACTGTATTTAAAATACTTATTTTCCTCCGTCACAATGCAATAAGGACTACGCTCTTCAAACCGTTGTAGAGAGTATCAACCTTAGGTCTTAATAGAATATTCCAACATTCCAACTCATTTTGGTCTAGTGCACATTACCAGACTAACTACTTTCAACCTATGTAAATGTTGGTACAAGTTAGAAGATACAGGGTTCAAGAGCCAAATTAAAAATGAAAGTTTGCTGAAACGTGACTTAAGTCTGAATAGTTTACAGGACTCTTTTCTCAAAGTTTGTCTTCTTTTTTGTATCTACTAACTTTCGTGTTGAAAATTGACACGCATATGAAATACATATGTATAAACTATACAAGGTTTAACAGACTAAGTGCAATACCTCAGACACCCAAATCAGAATAATAAATTATAAGTCTAAAACAACATCCGTAACTAAATAAATTGAAACCAAACCTAGACATTTTTTTATAAAATTGTTACCCTTACTAAACGCAAAACGTATATGCGTCATATAATATCCTTACGCAGACGCATGTACACTCATGCAATATTAGCGGCCGACACAAACGAGCGCATTTCCTTGAATTAAGGATTGTATTAATTTGTCATGATACTGTGTTTCCATTTTAAGTCAAATGAAAGATTTTTCCGTCTCATTCCTTTCCATCTCATTTCTTTTTGTAGGTAGTTCTGCTTCTAGGCAAGCGTGCTCCATCTTCGACCACATCATCACTTACCACCAGGTGAGATCAAGTGAGAGAACAGGTGAGATGGTGGTCAAACGCGAGCCTATTATCATTAAAAAAAAAACCGAAATTGGAAAATATTTTAGTTTTTCCTTGATTCATACACTAAACACTAATTGTATTCTAAATTTGAAGCTTCTATGTCTGCTAGAAGTGCCTTAGACTTTTGATGATCGGTCAGTCAGTGAGTGACAAAATTAAAAAACTCACTCGTTATAATTCTTAAACTACTGGTTCAAATTGAATGAAATTTGAAATATACCGTGTTGATACAATGACTGCTTGGTTACTGAAAATTTAGGCTTCTAGTTTTATCCACAACGAAGTTATAGGGGTTCGAAAATGGCCTGAATTGCTTCGAGAAAATTATGGTACGGCCGTGCCGCTTTTTTGCTCGAATTGGTGGGGGCACTGCCGTGCCCCCAGATAGGTGCTGAAACTTAAGACAAGTGAGTGACTGTAGCGTGGCGAAGCCATTTGTCAAAACGTCAAAATTATTTGGGAATGACGAACAAATCGTGTTTCACGTTGGTTTTTAACCTGCGATTATCATGGTTTTACTATTGCATATCACACTATACAACGTGTAACGGAAACCCCATATCTATCCAAAAGGGCTGAAGACAACATCTGGTATGGAGTCTCTGTGCACAGTTTCAGCACAAAATAACTGACCTCAAAGAATTGATACCAAATTATTGGTTTCATATATTTCTTGAATACCAATCATAACAAACGTGTCACAGCACTACGAGGGTCAATATTTTTCCACGTCATTTGCCAGTAACACGATAATTCTTTTCGTTCTTCTTAATTTGAAAAATTCGGTCTCTGGTATTGTGTATTGGAATTTGTAATAAGTTCTACACACGTAGACTTAGGATTACAAAACACTTGCCATATCGTTTGTTATCATCCAAAGAAGCCATGCACTTGGTATGTATATAGCCTTTAGATTACACGTTGTATAACAACATAGTCATTTGTACATCTTTGACAGTCGTTACAAATAGCCAGAAGCTAAAAAATTTGACACCAGTCTTGCCAAGGAGTATTGTGTTACCCAGCTACTGGGTTATTGAGTTCACATAGCTAGTGGCTCAATGTAAAGTACCTACTGTTAGCTGCATTCGGTAAGAGCGGAATCATACCGGAAAAAAATCTTACATACCGGAAAAAGCTAAATAGATGCACATTCCTGGGGTTGATATACCCCATATACAGTGTGTTACCTAACAGAGGGCGTTCCCGTTAACCCGTAATAGTATAAGCACATCAATTAGATCGCCGCACACGCGGCCCGTCATTCATAAATAAATTGCGACGTTGCCGTCCTTCAAGTATGCGTGTACAGAGTGTTTTCTTTTACGTATCAATTTAACATTTTTAGTGAATATTTTAATCTATACTAATATTATAAAGCGGAAAAGTTTGTTTGTTTGTTTGTTTGCTTGAACGCGCTAATCTTCGAAAGTACTGGATAGATTAGTATGCAATTTGGTATGGAAGTAGCTTGAAGCTTGAGGAAGGTTATAGGCTACTCTTTACGCGACTGCAAGAAAGGAGAGTTATGTTTTTAACGTGATAGAATCCACGGGAGCGAAGCCCCGCGTTAGTACTAGTATTAAATAAAATAAAAACATTTTGTTTTCGAATGGTAATATTTTTTTAGCATGTATGGATGCTATGCTATTGCGGGTTAACGGGAACGCCCTCTGTTAGTTAACATACTGTATAAAATAATTGACACATACTAAAAAACATAAAAGCCTACACTGTAATTATTCTAAAGTACGCACAAAGCGTTTTGGGCATACTTTCATTATGCGTACAGTCAAGGAGTGGAATTTTCTCCCGGTGTTTGTGTTTTCTGTGTGGACTTTAAGTCAAGAATGAATAGGTAACTTGTACGTAAGAGTGCTTCATCTTCAACCATAGATGCTTACCATCAGGTGAGACGCTGGTAAATATGTAGGTTTATTTTAGTTCTATATGTATGTGTATATACAATATGTATCGTAATTGACGCACACCCTAAAATACCTGAAATTATACTGAAATTTTTGTTTAACTTGTTTAAACAGTTTTTTTAAGACTTTAACTTCCTTTAAATGAGTTTAATTTTTCTGTAATGTGTACTTTTAAAAGTTATTACTTTAATTTACGGTCCATAGTTTGTTTGTTTTTACTATACAGCGAAAGTGTAATTTGTAATTTACGTAGATTTAATTGCTTTGGGATGAAAATTATCGATATTAAAAACGATAAAAATCGATTCAGCAAACGATTCTGAACATAATATGTTTAGGACGTGCATTAATTATGTTACATGTTTTACTTTGAACAAATATTATCTACTTAGTTTATTTTTTTAATACACTTGCCATTTTATCTCTTCACCAACCATGGTTGACTGGTAGAGAATGCCTATGGCGTTGAGTCCGCCCTTCTAAATTTTGTGTTAATAAATAAATATAACGCGAGCTTAGCATAAATTAAAAAAAGTTATCTCTACCCGGAAAATCGTAACACTCGGACCAAGCCTATATATGTAACAAAATGAATAATTCAAAGCCCACTTCCATTTGTAATGAAACGATTCATTTTAGTAGCGAGTCATCGACAAACCCGGTTAACGAGAGACCCCTTACATAATTTCATGTAATTCTGTTACGCAGCTTGTTTTGATCGAGTGTATTTCGTATTTCAGGATTCGATATAAAATTCACGAATGTTTTTAGGATAGAGATTAGTCTGTAACTAAATTAAGCAGATGCAAGGGTCGATGTTTAAAATTTGGTGGTCGGTCTGTGGACGTTTGCTTTTTTTGTGTGTGGCATCTCGCAGGTCAACCTCTGAGGTCGTCGGTTGCTTAACCGGGCTTGCCTGTGGTTGCCTTAATTAATAAATAAATTAAAACCCTCCAGCCAGGGCTTATTACAAAACTTACAAACTAGACGACTACGCACTAAAGGCTGTGGGGTACGGACCTCGGTTTAGGGCGTAGTAGGGAGAGGGCAGGTAGGGACAGCCTGGATCAGATCATTATTATTATTAATAAGGGAATTTAGAGCCACTGGCTCAGCGTCGCGGGCTGGCTCTGGCAAGGGTCGGGGTGTGGACGGTTGACCAAGCAATACATATTAAGTATCCCCGTACCTTGGAAAGTGTGTTAAGCTCCAATGGCTTCGGCTATTTCTGATTGACTGAATGGGTGCTAACAAATCTATCAGAGACTTTCATAAAATGTCTTAAAATGTTTTTTATTCATTAACCTCTAGAGCCCCAGCGGCACAAAAACGTGCCAGTAAACAAGTATTAGTTGAGTCCCGCTGGCATAAATTTGTGCTACCAAACCCCGACCGAATTAAAACTGTATTTGTAGTAAAGATAAGTCTTAAAATCGTTTGTGACCGGGGTCAGATTACGCTTACGATAAGAGCCCGCCCGCGGTGCTTGACGGATGTGTGACGTAAATAATGGCGGTCCTTGAGAGGTTAATAACCATTTGAACAGAGAGCAGTCGAACACAGTCAGGCACAACACTTTTTATAATTATCACCATACACCATACATCATCACCACTGTTCTTAAATCGGGGAAGGAAAACATTGTGAAGAAATCGGCATGACCAAGGACGAAAAATCCGAAGAAATATGACATCCACCACCACGCACTGGACCGGCGTGGTGAATTATGGCCCATCCCCTCTCATAGAGAGGAGGCTTGTGCCCAGCAATGGGGACGTAATAGGCTGAATAAATATTATTACAACCATTCAATTAATTTATTAAAACTTTATGCTACACAAAATGTACAAAGGCGGACTTAATGCCATTTTTTTGTTTTTTTTTTTTTTTTAGCGTGGTAAAATTATGAAATAAGTCCTCCCACTCCGGGCAGGGTGGGAGGGACTGTCAGACTTTTACTGACTAAAATCCATGGTGTTCCTTCAATAACCCTTTACATACCGGGGCCACGGTAACGGGATGATTCCCACGACCCCGGCAGGCTTCGGCCCTCTGCAGAGGGGGCCTCGTCATGTTGCTGACGCTCTTTGAGGCGCGCGTGGAACACGACGCGCCGTCGACCCGGGCATGGTCCATGGTCGGACAGCGAGTTGCCCTTTACTCGCTGTCCGCATGCCCGCGCCTACGGTGGCCGGAGATCGTCGGCCGACTTCCGACGCCGTGGGCGTCTACCACTGCGGCTGGGCTGGAACTTTACGCTAAACTTTATGCTAACACAAAATGTACAAAGGCGGACTTAATGCCATAGGCATTCTCTACCAGTCAAACAGAGATATCAGTCAGTGTAGAGATATCATGGCAGGCGCATTGAAAAACGAGCTATGTTGATAGCTCCTACAACGTCAGATAAACTTTCCACCCGCATAAATGCATACAACTGCAGATCATCAGCGTAAAGATGTTAAGAACACCGAAGACAGATAGTTATAAAGTTTATACGGAGAATAACAACGGAAAAAGAATACCGCCTTGTGGGACACCAGCATCCAGGTCACGCCAAATCGAAGAATTCTCATCAACACGAACCGACTGCTGACGTCCCCGAAGATAAGAAGAGAACCATTCCAGATACTCGGAAGATACCATGAGATGTGACAGGATAGATAGGAGAATATCATGACTGATATTTAAACGTGCGGATAATCATTGTTTTATATCTACTGATGACGTAGTTAACTATTGATCTGAAGACGACACGGGTTGATCTTCAATGTTAAATTGGCAAAAGACTGAGAGATAATGATGATAAGTTTATGAGTACAATGTCTATATTAAGCCGATTAATTAATTAAACCACTTTTTAGGGTTCCATAGCCGAATCGCAAAAAACGGAACCCTTATAGTTTCGTCATATCTGTCTGTCTGTCCGTCCGTCCGTATGTCACAGCCATTTTATTCCGAAACTACTAGGACTACAGATGTGAAACTTAGTAGGTAGATGTATTCTGTGAACCGCTTTTTGATAAAAAAAATTAAAAAAATATCTAAAATTAAGGAGGGCTCTCCATACATGGAACTGAATCTGAAAATATTTTTTCATTAAACCTATGCGTGTGTAGTATTTATAGACAGGTCTTTAAAAATAATATTGAGGTTTCTAAAACAACTTTTTCATAAAGTCAATCGTTTAAAAGATATACGCTTCCAAATTGGTAAAATGTGTGTCCCTCCTCTAACTACTGTAATAATAGAGTTAAAAATGTAAAATAAATATATATTTTAGATCTTAACGTAAACTTTCAATGAAAATTAGTTTGAACGAGATCGGGTCAGCAGTTTTTGAGATATAGTATATTTTCTAAAACCGCAAATATAACTTTGTAATTCATACAAACACTGAAAAAGAAGTTATTTGGCGTAGTTACTATGGAAACCTTCATGGGCGAGTGAGACTGACTCGCACTTGGCCAATTTTTTAGTATTATGTATTTCAATATAATATTTGCATATACTGAATATAGTGAGACGTTTATTTGAACAGAGCAACTATCGAGTTTCTTGTCTTTTCTTTTCCATAAGAATCTATAGTAAATGACTCCTTTAAGTGCTTAGATAAATAGATAAAATATATTTTATTGTACTCCAATAATTGAAACACACTTAAATAACAATATTGTTAAAAATTTGGTTACAATGGCGCGGTCTTATCGCTGAGAGCGATATCTTCCAGACAACTTTTGGAAGGACTTTACGAGTTTATACAACGTGTAATTTAAAGGGTATATACATACATACCAAGTGCATGGCTTCTTTGGATAATAACAAACGATATGGCAAGGGTTTTGTAATCCTAAGTCTACGTGTGTAGAACTTATTACAAATTCCAATACACTGATACCAGAGACCGAATTTTTCAAATTAAGAAGAAAGAAAAAAATTATCGTGTTATTGGCAAGTGACGTGGAAAGTTATTGACCCTCGTAGTGCTGCGACACGTTTGTTGTGATTGGTATTCAAGAAATATATTAAACCAATAATTTGGTAGGTATCAATTCTTTGAGTCAGTTATTTTGTGCTGAAACTGTGCATAGAGACTTCATACCAGATGTTGTCTTCAGCCCTTTTGGATAGATATGTGGTTTCCGTTACACGTTGTATTATATCCTTTATAACCATAATATTAAATGTCGATTTTTAGAATTGCCTTTTAATGTGTCTAATGACAATAACCTAATTGACCTTGAATGCCCGATATAGAAAATGCAATAGTGATCGTAACTAGTTAGGTAATTTAATATCACGTTTATTACAATTCCAGCCAAAACATGTTGCTACTCCAGAAACTTTGGACCCAGTTCGGGACTATCTCTGTTCTGCCAGCAATGTGCCCTGCCCACTGCCACTTAAGTTTGGCGATTCTTCGGGCTATGTCGGTAACTTTGGGCGCTCGGATATCTTCGCTTCTGGTTCGATAACGGAAAGTAACTTCTAGTAGGTATAAGGCGTTCTTGAAAATGATTTGAATTGAATACTTTGAGTTTGAGTTAGTTTGTTGACCATGGCCGTCCCTACCGGGCAAATAAAGGGACGAAGTCCCAACAAAAGAATGCAGTATCAGTGTGAAACTGTGTTTATTACAGGTACTAATATTATACAGCAGTAAGTTTGTGTGTTTAAACGCGTTTATTATTAGAAATTATTGGGTGGATTTGGTATGGAAGTAGCTTCAAGCTTTATCATGATAAAAAAAAAAAACGAGTGAAGCCCGTCTGTTAGTATATGATATGTAGATATTGTTACGAGCTGGGGTTCGGGATAGAAATAATTAACGCCAATTAGACCAAAATTAACACTTTAATTAAGTAAACACACAATAAAAATCAACACAGTTATTCTCAATTCAATACTTGTCACTTAAACTTTAATCGCACTGAAATTCACTTGTAGAGCTTCAATTATATAGCGTATTCGCCTCTTAATAAGACTGCACTCTGCGTTCCTCTACGATCTATTTATATCCCGGTCTATGAGTTCTAGAATATTCTTGTAAAATCGACTCACTGTTTATACTGCCAAGAATATTCCAGAGCTACTCGAGATACACAGTACTGTTACTCGCCGCTAAATGGCGTTTTTGCCTCAACTAGATATACTCAGTACTGCGACTCGCCGCTAGATGGCGTTAGTGTCTTGAACATTCTAGATTTCTGTCGAAGTTTCCCAACGTACAGACGCCAGCATATGAAGCTACCTGAAACTGTCAAATTTTCACAATCAACCTTGAACCTAATTTCAAAACAATAAAGTTAAAAATCTATTAAAGAAATTTGACAGATTGTTGTAGCTTGATGTGCTGGCGTCTGTACTTCACTAAGCGACTGGCGTAACTATATATTTGTTTAGGAGTAACGTTGCCAGCTAAAAGTCGCATTCGTGATTGCTGAGCAGGGCTCGGGTTCGATTCCTGGGTTGGGTAAAAAGTGCTACTGGGTCTTACAGTAAGAAATTTCTCAGTAGTAGACCGAAGTTTGAACGTTAGCGGTGTTCCCGAACTTCGAAAAGCACGTAAAACCGTTGGTCCTGCGCCGGACCTCTCTCCTGATCCTGATGA
Source organism: Tholera decimalis (assembly GCA_943138885.2). NCBI lineage: Eukaryota > Metazoa > Arthropoda > Insecta > Lepidoptera > Noctuidae > Tholera > Tholera decimalis. The sequence goes on from OW964576.2 coordinate 13,027,264, forward strand.
TAAAATAACACAGGGTGCATCTGTACCTGCGCACAATACTTGTGCACTATATCTCTAGCGCCGCTTGCTAATCTCCGGTCTCTCGGTCAGGACTAGGAAAGAATACTGTAGGGTGAGGAATACTAGGAGTCGCATCGTAATAGGTAAAAAATTATTAATAATTTCTCTTAACGAGCTCATTTGAGTTATTTTGTTAGGGAACCAAATTAATGTCTTATTTTTGATTGGGGCGTAAAGTTTATCTTTATTCTTACTCGATTAGAGGGTAAACAGAATGGGACCGTGATTGCGGTATCAAGTAAGGTTTGACTTACTTTTAGATTATGAATAGACGCTAATGATTACGTGGGGGTACGGCAGTGCTACAGCCAAGTCGAGCAAAAGATAGGCTTAGAAATTAGAGAGAGAAGACAGATAGGCATACCTGTCTGTCTTCTCTCTCTAATTTTAAGGTCCCTGTTTATTCGTTGTGATTAAATGTAGAGATTCAAAATTCTAATTATTTATACTACCCGTAGGACATAACTGGTATTTTCGTCAATAATGTTGCACTGTTGAACATAGCCGGTCTGCATTATTTCAAACCAAACCCAAATGGTACGTCTTCTAATCATCTCGCGATCTCCTTCTAGGCATGCATCGATGGTGACAACTTTCAGGAAGCCATTGCCTGGAGACTTATTTGTTGTATGTTTGATAAGAAACAAAAACCTTATTCTACTAGACTGAACATGTTTCATTATGTAAATAGCCCAACAAATATACATAATTATGTACTAAAATACTTCAAATACAAACTAGAATAAAGCATCAAAAAATTGATCCTCAACGCTGTCGGCTAGCAACGTACCCAAGATACTGGCGGCATTGCCTCGTTGTATGGCAATGCTTAGCCGTTGACCAATGAAATAGCCAGCCCTTGGGTCGCGGGAAGCGTCAACGAGCCCTTTTCGATATGTCTTTAAAAAAGCTGTGAGCACACAGGCCCTATGGTCCAAGAGTTTCGACCCCAAAAGGCTCGAAAATATAGTTATCACCGAGATGACTATATTTACGCCGCTTGAGGTTTTCCGCAGCCGCAGCGGGAGCGCCAGCACAACATGATGAACTGGGAAGATGGATGGAATTTTCAATTTTTTGATGCTTTATTCTAGTTTGTATTTGAAGTATTTTAGTACATAGTTATGTAAATAGCATATAAAACATTTAAAAATCATGATAATATAAATAAATGACAGTTGTGCAACGCTTCCGTGGACTTTCATCACGATAAAAACCTAACCATCCATCTTTTGCAGTCGGGTAAAAAGTAGTCTATAACCGTCCTTAAGCTTCAAGCTACTTCCATACCATTTCATCCAAATCCACCCAGTACTTTCGAAGATTAGCGGATTAACTTGTCCGTTTTTCAATATTAGTGTTACGAGCTGGGGTTCGGGACAGAAATAATTTACACCAATTAAACCAAAATTAAAACTTTACTTAAATAAACACCAAATAAAAATTAACACAGATATAAGCACTACAATACTCGTCACTTAGCACTTAAATCGCATTGAAATTCACTTGTAAAGTTTCTATGATTTGTCGCCTCGTATCTTCTAATAAGACTGACTGTCCGCGTTCCTTTGCGATCTATTTATAACCCGATCTGTGTTCATTCACATAAAAACATTCTTCTACAATCGACTCACTGCCACTGCCTATACTGCCATAAATATTCCAGCTACTTGAGATACACAGTACCTACTGCTACTCGCCGCTAGATGGCGTTAGTGTCTCGAACGTATAAGAAGTCAGTCGAACTTTCTCGATATACTCAGTACTGTTACTCGCCACCAGGTGGCGTTAGTATCTCGAACATTCTAGATTTCTGTCGAAGTTTCTCGACGTACTTTGCTAAGCGACTGGCGTAACATTAGTATACATTATAAAACTTCAATCCATTGCTGACGCTTCCCTACGTCAATTACTTTTTAATTATCTTTTTCCTTCTGTGTCTTTCCTTGGCATGGTGTAGTGCATGCATCTTACAGTTTGGCATCCAAAGTTGAACCTTTTTGATCAGGCCACCTAATTGGGCCTCGCGGCCATTTGCTATTATATTACATTATGAATAGCAACAATCATCGTTATCAGCTACAATATTGAATCTACTTCGACTGAATTCTGCACTGCGGTTTACTGAATTAGACCTTAGCACATAGTCACGGATTGAATAAAAGCTATAATTATCCATAGTTCCATATTAATATTAAAAAATTAGCCAAGTGCGAGTCAGACTCGCCCATGAAGGGTTCGGTAGTAACTCCGCCAAATAACTTAGTTTTTCATAGACTTTGTATGAATTACAAAGTTATATTTGCGGTTTAAGAAAATATTCTGTATCTCAAAAACTGCTGACCCCATTTCGTTCAAACAAATTTTAAACAAAATCTACAGCATGTATTTTTTTTTTATTTTTCGCTCCATTGTTATAGAAGTTAGAGGGGGGGGCACATTTTACCACTTTGGAAGCGTATATCTTTTAAACGATTAACTTTATGAAAAAGTGGTTTTAGAAACCTCAATGTAATTTATGAAAAAAAATATAGCATAGATTTCATGAAAAAAAAAATATTTTCAGTTTCAGTTCCATGTATGGGGAATCATAGTAAAAATATTATTAGATTTTTAGATTTTTTTCTTAAAATCGTAAAGTGGTTCACAGAATACATCTACGTACCAAGTTTCACAAGTATCGTCCTAATAGTTTCGGAATAAAATGGCTGTGACATACAGACGGATGGACAAACAGACAGACAGACAGACATGACGAAACTATAAGGGTTCCGCTTTTTGCCATTTGGCTACGGAACCCTAAAAATGCGAAAGTCTTTCTGTCTATCTGTTAAGTACGTTTTCACGGTTAAACCACAGCATAAAGCTTTGAAATAGGGGATGAAAGTTTGAATGCGAAATCTAAACCGCTTAACGGATTTTAAAGATTAATGAGTTTTTCCTCAAAACGCGAGTGAAACCGCGGGGCACATCTAGTAATTTAAAAATAACTAAATCAGACCCGTAAGGTGCTTTTGGCTAAATAATAACAGCTGCACGGTCTTCAAGGCTAAATATCGCTTTCCGATATGTATCGGTGACTACCTTAAAGCCTGCAATACATGTTGGCCGAGCGTAGACCAACGCGAGCGTTGGCAAATAGGTACAGGGCAAGAAATAATGTCCACACGTTCGACAAGTTCGTCGAACGCCAATGCAGACAACCAATGTAGAAGAGGGTCTGTAGAGCTGCTCATACGTTGGCCGAGCGCAGGCGAGCGCCTTTGATTTGTGACCAAAAACTGACACCAATCCGAAGTGAGGCAAGTGATCACGAGCAACGGCGAACGAAGACCACACCAAATGAGCTCTATACACGTTGGCGCTGGCCTAGACTCGGCCAACTAGGCAAGTGACACCGAGCGATAGCAAGACAAGGCCAATTATACCGTCTACATGTTGGTATTGGCCTTCACTCGACAACGCTTTGCCAACATGTATTGCAGGCTTAACATGATGAGATTCTTCCGTGTCTCGGCAAACTCGTTAAGCTGTTGGTTGGCTGGCCATTTGCACATATCTTACGGTCGTCACGGGTAGTCACAAGCCAGTAAATCCACCCACTCAGTTACACAACTCTTATTTAGTCGGTTTGTGTAAAATACCAGTAGGCGGGTTGCCTAGTCTTTTCCCGATATAGTTATAGGCTAGGCATGTGCTTAAGAAATTTTTAAGTATGAAAATAATTGTTTTGACAATTATTTTCTTATGTTGTTAAGACCATATAAACATTTGCCCCGGTGCGAAAATCAACCCCGCGATACGCAGCGCAGCAATCGATCATTCAACTACTGCGCCAAACGTGTCGTCAAAAATATCACCCTTAAATAATAGCATGCACCTTTGAAACACCCTGCACATAATCAACTGAACAATCCATACGCCACGCAGAACTCTATTGTCCCCTACCCTGTATTACGGAAGCTTTATATTCTAGATATTATCTATGAATGTGCAAGCTCTTCTATTATTCATGTCAATTGAATATCGACACAGAGCATGGATTCGCTACAGCGGGCACTGCAAACGTGTCAAAAAGTGTCGCCATTTTTATTTGCTTAAAGCACTTAAAATTGAAAGACATCGAAACAATAAATACGCATGGTAAATATCCCGTTTTAAGTTCTAATGATATAGAAAGGAAAGTCCGAAATTACATCGGAAGAGCCAATGTACGGATGTATATATCAGTGTAACCATGTGTGTGTTTTGTGTTTGGGATTGACGTATTTTTTTTATTGATGGTTTGCGTCAACGTCAGGGCTCTGACGTCACAGTATTTACGCTTCGCTCATACAGTTGCCATAGAAACGGCACTCACGAGTCGCGGGGAAGCAGACATTTTTGTTTTAAATTAATAAACAATATTCTACAGTTTGTATCAATTCTGATTCTGTTAGAATCCATTTTCAGCATAATAATAGATGTATAGGTTATATAAAAAATCTATGTATATTCGCTAACCCTAATCCTGAATATAGTTCCAAATTTTATCAGAGAATGTCAGATCTAGATTGAGGTAAAGCCTCAAGGTTACGCAACGTCTGGCGAGGCCGTTCCGTGGATGAGTTATTTGTACATGTTTGACAGTATTAAGAAGACTGAAAATCTGATTCTAGACTTTCCAAGAGGTGTTTCCACCCCTTATTGGGTTTGTAATCCTTATTGGGTTGTAAAGGTCAAATAAGCAGTCGAAGTATATGACATATTAGTATTCACCTCAATTCAATTAAACTTGTAAACAGGCTACGCAGATTTATTGAATAACGAGTCTAGTCGCTTCAACACTCTATAATCACCATTCGATGCCATCTTTTTCTCACTGTTTTTCAATCTGATTTAGTTTGTGAAGCCCGGAAATATTATGGTAATATATTCTGTTATTATTATATCAATTGGTTTTTATAAGAGATTCTTGAAAGAGCTTTTTTATGTTCTGCGTTTATAAAAACGTGAAGAGATTTGAATGCGTGTCAAAATAATAAGTTCTGCGTTATTTCATTTCTTGGGGTAATCCTCATAGAAAAATAACACACAGAATATCACGTAACAAAAAGGTTTATTTGACTAGCCGTATCCCATAAGAACATTTCCGCAAACCCGGGAGATATTTGGTAACTAAGAGGATTAGTTTTATGTTTTCTCATTGTGCCATAACCAATATTTCCATGTTGACCTCCACCGTACAAATACTTTCACTGTGAGTACAACTAAGCAGTGGAATTTCCTGTTTTAGCCTGTATTTCATGATAGCTATAACCTGGGGGTCTTTAAGTCAAGAGTGAATAGGTTACTTCTAGGTAAGCGCGCTTCATGTTCGACTACATAATCACTTACCATCTGGTGAGATGGTGGTCAAAGCAAGCCTATAAAAATAATACTGATTATTTTATTTTATTAGGGATAACAAACAATATAGGATTTTAAAATTAACAAAGTAATTTAAGAGTTAGGTACCTGATAAAGGTGACACTGATTTAAAACTTCAGTTAACCATTAATTTGAATGATGTTTACACCTTCAAAAAGATATAGGTACGGAATGGAATCAGGCGCTATTTTGCGGAAATCCATACCAAATTAATACTTGATGTTGAGATTTTTAAAGGGGTATATTACCCATTACCCGGGATCCTGGGTAATGGGTAATGTACCCCTTTACCCATGTATTCTTTTAAATTAAACTTTTCTTTGACATGTAGGTACTTACAATAATTTATTCATTTTAGCTATTCCAATAACAACAAACCTCCTTTGAAACTTAAGCTTTTTAAAAAGTACGCTATAACCTTTCTCCAGCTTTAACCTACTTCTATATCAAATTTCATCCAAATCCACCCAGTACTTTCAAAGATTAGAGATTAGATTAAACAATTTTTTATGCTTCATAAAGTATAGAGTATGCTGTAATTGGCGATCTAGCTGTGCTGAATTTGTGCTACATTGAAAGAACGCATAAAACGGCGTTTTAAGAACAGGATTTTGAAGTTTCATTGCTGGGTTATCCAGCAATGAAACTTCAAAATTAAACACATATATACCTCTATCTTGCTCTAACATTCCGTAATAAACGAGACGGACTATGCAAATTTAATTTAACTTGAAGTTTGAAAGTCGTTAGAACAATAGAGATTATGTCAGGATGGCAACACGTGTGATTTATTAGAAACGACATACGGTTGGCGAAACTGTCTTATACCGATTAAAAAGTTTCTTGATATGCGAAAGTAGTCTGTAAGATAATAAATGGTGAGCGTAGAATTGTATACGTCCATTTATATTAAACTAGCAGCCGCGGAGGGTTCACTCCCGTGGCCTTTATCATGACGAAACATAACCCTCCTTTTTTGCAGTCGGGTTAATATTGTCCGAAGCATCAAGTTACTTCAATACCAAATTTTATCCAAATCCACCCAGTACTTTCGAAAATTAGCGCGTATAATCTAACAGACTTTATAATATTAGTAAAGATGGATCGATGACCTGGTGATGGTAATGGGTATTCAGTGGATGTGAGACGTACCTAAGAAACCTAAGTCTAGCACTAGGTTTGTTTCAGCTTAAATAATTGTGTTGAAGATGATTTTCAGCTGAATTGATGGTGAAGATCTACCCTCTTTTATGGGACCAAACTAATTATTCGTAGTCTTTTCCTGATGAATTATACAGATTGGAAGGATTTCGAATTCCTTCTTATGAGATAAATTGGTTATTAAATAACACTTTTTCAAGTCAGGTTTTTTCGTATATTGTAAAAATATGTGGCCGGTATTTCCGAAGTGACTACCTTGAGAAGAAATACCGAACCAAACTCAGAGGTCGAAGTTTCATTTGAAGTGCGTACAAACCGTAATAATATGAGAATTATGTAGGTCCATTCAATTTAAATTTAATGTATTTATCAGATATCTAAATCTAATGGATATCGACAATTGATATCAATCTTAAATATATATAACTCAAAGGTGACTGACTGACATAGTGATCTATCAACGCACAGCCCAAACCACTGGATGGATCGGGCTGAAGTTTGGTATATAGGTAGGTAGATGTTATGACGTAGGTATTCGCTAAGAATGGATTTTGCGAAATTCCCACGGGATCGGGATTTACACGGGAAAACTTCCCATGAGGGCGAAGCCGCTGGCACAAGCTAGTTGTATATAATATTGACAATTGTATTGTATTAACTATGTTAGCAAGTCGTAGAATCTAAATTTATTTTACCGTACCAACTACAATTTTTTATGTCTGAAATTATCTTTTGCCTACGTTAGTCGGCTTCCACTATAACCGGACGCAGCTTAACAAAGATGTACCATTGACAACCGGGACTAAAGGCTTAAGGTCGTAGCACACATATCAACTCGGAAAGGGATCTTCACCGTATCAACTCGAGCCGTTCAGTATTATTTGTACTGCAACGCACACTAATCAGAATCGTAACGTAATCGCCTCTCGGGACAAGCTCACGAACCGCGGTGCGGTGTGCTTACGGTTCTCCGTACCCTAGCTTACGGCTCTCCGTAGACTAGCTTACGGCTCTCCGTATCCTCCTATATATCTCCGTATCCAACCAGCGGTCGGCGAGCCGTAAGCGTGGCATCGCCTAGCTGTAGCCGAGTCGACGTGCCAGAGCTTCTGATCCACTTACGTTACGTAGTTACGTTACGTGGACGCCTGTTTAACGCCAAGGAGAAAGGCGAGGCGGTGACGATCCGCTCCTGAGTTGACATGTGTGCTGTGACCCTATAACGTGCTTTCCAAGGCGCGGAAGAATCTCGATATGTTAACCTCTCAAGGACCGCCATATTTACGTCAACCATCCGTCAAGCACCGCGGTCGGGTTCTTATCGTATGCCAGCGGGGCTCAACTAATACTTGTTTACTGGCACGTTTTTGTGCCGCTGGGGCTCTAGAGGTTAATATGGTCACACATCCGCGGACCGGTATTGACAAGCGCTGCTTTAATAAAATCAGCTCATGCGGCTAGTATTGTTTTAACCACGAGTTTCTCCTATTTATCTTACAATACTATAATCTAAATTACTTTCCAGACTTAATTTTCAAATTAAAACTTAATGCGAGTATTATAATATTCGAGTAGTCGTGGCCTCGTGGTCACAGCCCTGACTTACGAGGTATAGGTTCGAACTGGTTTGACGCAGTTTGTGCACTTCGATAAATGTGCACTTGACTCAAAATGTGCATTTCGCAAAATGTGCACTTCGCAAAATGTGCACTTCGCAAAATGTGCACTTCTCAAAATAAACAATTCTTAAATTGAGCATTTCTCAAAATGTGCACATCTCAATATGAGCGTGAATTTAGTTAAAATAAAAACCGTTTGCTTACGTTTTTTGATATATTATTTTTGCATGATTTTTAGCACGATAACAGTAGTATCTTTGTAAAAGTAATCACGTTAAGGAAATCTTTGATTAGTATTATTAATACACGTCAGCTATACATAAAGATAATATAAAAATATATTATTTTAACCTTATTTTAAATATTCGTATTGATTACCACTGTTCCAATTAATTGTATATTGTTATATGAGCAACATGTGGCCAAACTACGCTTAGTTAAATTGAAGAACTTTTTTTTTCTGAGAACCACGAATTAAAAAGAAAAATGTTAGGCAAAACCGTAAACAAAAAGATATCCAATTTGAAAAAAAAATATAATAGAGTTTTAGTTAAATTAGAAAATAATGATGTAACAGTGCCAATGTTCATGAAAAATATATTTTCTTACAATTTTTAGGTGCAAGTAAAAATTTTCAAAATGTAGAATTGACGTGATAAATATTGTTAATTATTGTAAGCAAACATAGCATGTTTTGCGAAGTGCACATTTTGCGAAATGCACATTTTGCGAAGTGCATAAACTGCATCAAATCCGTTCGAACCCAATTTGGTTGCTTTTTATGTAATTTTTATCATCACCGCTGCTATAAAATCGGTGATGGGAACTGGCATGTCCTTGGACCAACAATTCGGAGACGTGACATATATCAACCCGTACTGCACCCGCGTGGTGAATTACGGCCCAGTCCCTTTCATAGAGGGGAGGCCTGTCTCCCAGCTGCAGTGAGGACATAATAAGCTGAACTATTCACATCTGTTTCCATTTCAACACTAGATCCAGTTGAAAACCAGCGTCACGCACTAGTTGTCTGACATTTTGCTGAGCCGGGAATTTTTGGCTCAACCCTGAGGTACATGATTTTTTTTGTGGAGTTTTTTGTTTTTATCTTGTATTTTGTGACAAAAAATATTTCTTTTTTCAACCGACGACCAAAAGAGGAGGTTATCAATTCGACGCGTATATATTTTTTTTTTATGTATGATCACCGAGTACTCGAAGACGGCTGAACCGATTTGGAAAATTCTGTTTTTGTTTGATAGGGTATACTTTGAAATTGGTACCATTTGTCACCAAGTCAGGATCTGATGATGGGATCCTGGAGAAATCGAGGGAACTCTTCAAATATTATAGGCACACCTATGGCGTTTTGGGTATTTCTTATAGTAACTTGTGCAGTTGCTCTCAAAAAGTACCATTTCGGGAAGTGGAACTGATGATGAAGACCACAGATGGTCGCCGAAACTACTCAATAATAAGTATTTCGTGGATTACGATTCGATTACTTGAATATGGATATTAAGCATTTTATGCTCGTCACAATGCATATGGTGATGTATAGCTGATGGTGAAGTACCAGGAGAATTCCTCAAAAATTAACGGCCCAGCATTGGGAAAAGCAATATTTTGTAAAATTTTATAAGTAGTTGACATTTAGGCTCTTGTAACTAGGTAAATTAAAAATCAACCAACTAAAAAGAGTGAAATAAAAACTTTTTACCAAAAAATTAAACCGACTCCCACAAAACACTGCAAAGTGAAAAATAACTTTAATTTCGGTAGTCGGTGCCAAAAACGAAAATACAAAACTAAAGACACCGACTACCGAAATTAAAGTTATTTTTCACTTTGCAGTGTTTTGTGGGAGTTGGTTTAATTTTTTGGTAAAAAGTTTTTTTAAATATAAATTTCGTTCACATCTCATTGAAAGAGCCAAAATGAAGTTGTAATTAGTGCTCGCTTGTTCATAGTATTAATTGAGTTCTGAACTAGTCTGCACTAGTAGTAAATGTGTAACTAAAACGATTTAGTTCTTTTGTTGAAAACTTTATTGTTTTATTACAATGCATGTATTTTGTTAATCAGAAGTTTCATTACTGTGACTGTTCCAGGTAGTGTACTCGTAATATTTCTATTTTACTTTTATTTCGATCTCCAATTAAGGAAACAAAGATATCCAAGCATGTAATAAAATTGAAATATCTGTCATTAGAAAATGTATTTAATCGCATGATACTTAAAAGTAAACCTTTTCTTTGGAGAATTTTTCAATGTTGATTGAAAAAAATTGGCCAAGTGCGAGTCAGACTCGCCCATGAAGAGTTCCGTAGTAACTATAATAATATAATATAATATGTATATTTTTTGACGAAAAAAACTTAAAAATTTCTTAAAACTAGGATATTTACATTGTTTACAACTACGCCAAATAACTTTGTTTTTCTTAGTATTTGTATGAATTACAAAGTTATATTTGTGGTTTTAGAACATATGCTGTATCATAAAAACTGCTGACCCGATCTCGTTCAAACCAATTTTGGTTGAAAGTTTACATTAAGATCTACAGACATATGGTTTTTTTAGATTTTTACTCCATTATTATAGAAGTTAGAGGGGGGACACATTTTACCACTTTGGAAGCGTATATCTTTTAAACTATTAATTTTATAAAAAAGTGGTTTTAGAGTATGTATGTATGTCATTTTTAAAGACCTGTTTATAGATACCACACACGCATAGGTCTGATGAAAAAAAAATCAGTTTTAGTTCCATGTATTTTAGGTATTTGTTAATTTTTTTCTTACAATCGGAAAGCAGTTCACAGAATACATCTACTTACCAAGTTTCACATGTATAGTCCTAATAGTTTCGGAATAAAATGGCTGTGACATGCGGATGGACGAACAGACAGACAGACGGACAGACATGACGAAACTATAAGGGTTCCGTTTTTTGCCATTCGGCTACGGAACCCTAAAAACACATAGAGGTGGTGAAGTTAAGTTTCGCGGGGTGACCTTTAGAAGAGATTTTCGAGATAGGTCTTGAGAAAGATAATTTTGTATCACTGTAAAAATAAATAAAATAATACATTTAATGTAATATTTCATATCTTTATAATCAATAGATTCATTCAATGACAAGGTGTATGGCACGTATTTTTTGCGGCAACATTCCAGGCGTAATTTTCGGAAATGATTGCTTATGTTCGGAAACAATCTTTCAAGTCAAAGCTAAATAATAAGAATAAATATCTGTCTTTGGTCTTTGACTACCCGTGCCGACTATCGAAGATGTATAAATGAAAGCCGAGACCAACGCCTAAACGTGCTTTATGTGGTACAGAAATATCTAGACTATCGAAGATGTATAAATGAAAGCCGAGACCAACGGCTAAACGTGCTTTATGTGGTACAGAAATATCTAGACTATCGAAGATGTATAAATGAAAGCCGAGACCAACGGCTAAACGTGCTTTATGTGGTACAGAAATATCTAGACTATCGAAGATGTATAAATGAAAGCCGAGACCAACGGCTAAACGTGCTTTATGTGGTACAGAAATATCTAGACTATCGAAGATGTATAAATGAAAGCCGAGACCAACGGCTAAACGTGCTTTATGTGGTACAGAAATATCTAGACTATCGAAGATGTATAAATGAAAGCCGAGACCAACGGCTAAACGTGCTTTATGTGGTACAGAAATATCTAGACTATCGAAGATGTATAAATGAAAGCCGAGACCAACGACTAAACGTGCTTTATGTGGTACAAAAATATATGTCCATCCACGAACCGACTTTTGCAAGCGTTGCTTAACCTTAAGATTGACCAGTATGACAGATTTTATCTAGCAGTGAGTTCCTTTTCAATTGGATGTTTTATTACATATCAAAATAGTTTCATATACAACGTGTAACAGAATAAACGCAATTCCTGAAAGTAGTTGGTTCAGAATCGGCTTCTGAATCGATTACCGCCATAAAAAAAAATTGCATAAAATAGAACCGACTTCTATATCAAAACACTACAAAGCCAAAAATAACTTTAATTTCGGAAGTCGGTGTTATTGGTTTTGGATTTCTTTTTTTTTTTCACACCGCCTTCCGAAATTAAAGTTATTTTTGGCGTTGTAGTGTTTTGATATGGAAGTCTTTTGCAAAAATTTTTTTTTCACGCTTTTTAGTTGGATGATTTTTAATTTACCTAGTTACAAGAGCCTAAATGTCAACTACTTATAACCTGTTACAAAATATTGCTTTTCCCAATGCTGGGCCGTTAATTGTTGAGGAGTTTTCCTGATACTTCACCATCAGCTCTACATCAACATATGCATTGTGACGAGTATAAAGTGCTTAACATCCATATTCAAGTAATCGAAAAAATAACTTTAATTTCGGAAGTCGGTGCCAAAAACGAAAAAACAAAACTAAAGACACCGACTACCGAAATTAAAGTTATTTTTCACTTTGCAGTGTTTTTTGGGAGTCGGTTTAATTTTTTGTTAAAAAGTTTTTATAGACTTATAATTTAATATTCTAATTAGGGTGCCTGAGGTATTGCGCTTACCTTGTATAATACATTTAAATTTCCAAAAGATATAAGGAATGTACTCACATTATCACATTATACATCACAGGCCCGTTGGTATAGTGGTCAGTGGTCCTGACTGCTATGCGCAAGGTCGTGGGTTCGATTCCCACCTAGGACAAATGTTTGTGTGATGAGCACGGTCATTTGTTCTTTGTCTGGTTGTAATTTATCTATAATACACACATCAAAAGTGTCTAGGGATCAACATATATTTTTGCAATAACTTTTCTCCTGATTGATATTAATTAAAATTTTCTTTAAGGATTCATCAAATAAAGTGTTTTCGTTTGTCACAGTAACGATAAACCAAGTCACCGTAAAGGGATTTTTGACATTTGAACCACTAACATTAAAATTCGAAAAAAAGACTGAAATAACAGTTTTCTTTAAAATTTGTTGGGTAACTTAAACAATTAATAATCCGTGTTTCTATCGCGAACACTAACAACACAAGAACATCGGTTTGGCATACTCAAAATGAGTTCATCCAAATCACGCTGTGGAATGGCCGCCCATGTTCGTTGCAACAACAAAAAAAGGTCTTCTTGCGACTGGATACCCTCCATATTCGGCAGAGCTCTTCTCTGTAGCATATCCCATGCATGCTCAATCGGGTTCAAGTCTGGCGACTGAGCAGGCCAGAGCAGGACATTGATGTTAGCTGCGGCGAGAGTCTGTCTTACAACTCTTGCGGTGTGCGGTCGTGCATTATCATGCATTAACTGAAATAAGGGACCGATTTGCACTTGTAGAGGAACAATGACGTCAGATACAATCGTCTCAGCATAAATTTGAGCGTTGAGGTTGCCTCTGATCCAAATCAACTCAGTTCTTCCGCCGATCCAAATACCCGCCCATACCATGATGGTTCCACCACTATAAGGATGGACTTCCTGGCAGGATTTTAATCGCTGTTGGCGTCCAGGGGTTCACCAGTGTCGTATACGTCTTGTATCCGGTCTCATACCAAAACGAGACTCATCAGAAAAGCACACGAAACGCCATTGTTCTTCTGCCCAATTTCTGTGTTCAAGAGCCCATTGATATCGAATCCTACGATTGTGCATTGCTATAGGTGGTACCCGTAGCGGTCTTCGGGAATGAAGGTTCACTTCATGCAAGCGGTTTCTGACTGTTTGGTCGCTAATTAAGTTCCCTGAAGAGTGATGAAGCCTCACGGCTAACATCATGGCGGTTATTGTTGGAGCTCTTCGAGTTAAGATTTGAATGTATCGGTCTTGTCTCCGTGTGGTGCAGCGATGCCGTCCTCCATGGCGCTCAGCCACGGTACCAGTGCTTCGGTAACGTGTCCAAAGTGGACTGATAACACTCTGACTTGTATTCAGAGCTAAAGCCACAGTACGTTGCCGGGAACCAGCTTCTATCATTCCCACGGCTCTGAGCATTTCTTCCCTGCTTAAATGACGTCGCCGCTCCATAATAACGTTGGTTTTAATCAGTAGTAGGGAAACAGTAGCACTAATAATGTCTTCAATGCGTTGTATGTTTTTATAGGGAAAATATTGACAGCTGATTTTCATCTTTTACTCGAATTTGATTAACAGTTCCTGTTTCAAATTATGAAATGCACCAAAACGGATCCATATAAATTTATAAAATCATAAATTTATTACAAAGCCACATCTCAATCTCAAGAAATCCGCATAAAAATGCTTGATCCCTAGACACTTTTGATGTGTGTATGTATGTATTTAGAAATATATATGTATGTTTATCCGTTGTCTAGTATCCATATCACAAGCTCTGCTTAGTTTGGGACTAGATGGCGTTGTGTGAAAAGTTGTGGAATATTATTATATTTTTGAGACTAAGCTGTACTTCATTTTTTATGGACTCTAAAGTGGTTACAGGAATCAATTTATTTCTTAAAATAGCCCGTTTTTGATCTCCTAACCGTTGCTTAGATACTGTAACTTCAGGGAATTTTTCGGTGAATTTAGTGTATAGAGGGTCTAAGTAACCTCGGATTTTAGAATCTAAATCTGTAACTTGAAGGTAGGTGCGCCAAATGAACTCATTCATCTCTCTCGTCCATTTTAGTCGCGCGCGAGCTTGGCCAGTGGTGGGCACAGGGTTGTGGGCATCTGCCTCCTGTGCAACATCCACGGCTGCAGAGTTGGTAGAGTTAGGTGATGGAATAGAAGAATAGTCAGTATTACAGTTTAGACAAGATAGAGGTGAAGAAGCACGTGAAGGAAATAGAGATGTAGAAGAAGATGGTCGGCTGTAACATTGTTCGGGTGACCCGGTAGGAGCCCGCTGACTCAACTCGCTACCACCGATGGTTCGTATGCTGGAACGCCCAGCATCGGCTCCAGGCGTGCCCCGGCGATCGCCCCCGGGCAGCGATCCTAAACGTAACTTTTTCTTTGCTCTCGTCTCCATGTTTTCGATGGGTTTACTATTGCCACGTTAGCCGCCCAGTAACATTATTTTTGCGTTGCCCGCCCCCCACGTGATCTGGTGTTCGATCGGGACGTGTGGATAGATTTCAGGGGGCTTATTATTATTATTATTATTATTCCTGATATCTACATTCAATGTTTGTAAGACCGATCTGGAAAACATAAACTTCATAACGTTAGTCATAAAAAAGCTAAAATATTTGCCATTTGCTAACCAACCCAAGAGCTTTTCTTTAAAGAGTCCTAGCAATCTGAGAAGAGTTCACATTGTATTTTGTCTAGTGTGGGTTCACGGTAATAGTGTAATGGGTGGGGTTCGAACCTGCGACCTCTCGATCACAAGTTAGACACCTTAGCCGTTAGGCTATTGACGCAATGTTTGTTTGGAAAGATAAGTATTATAATATTGTTAAAGAGGGCCAAGACTTAGTGATTGCAAACGTGACTAGATCATTTTTATAGTGATATTTGGGTTGTACTTGTCAACCTCCCATCCCAATAAAAGGATATTAAAATAATCATTATAATATACTAGCTGTGCCCGCGACTTCGTGCGCGCGGAATAGTGACTTTCGGCAGCATTTTTAATTTTTTAGGCTAATTATTTTGAAAATAAAACTCATACATAATTTGAATGTATCTAATCAATAGTCTAAAAAATAAGTTTCAAGCTTCCAGCTTTAAAAATTACGTAATTTCCATACAAACTTTCATCCCATATTTCAACCCCTTACAGCCCTTTTTTCGCATTAAAAAGCAGCCTATGTCCTTTTTCAGGCTCTAGACTATGTCCGTATCAAATTTTATTAAAATCGGTTCAGTAGTTTAGGCGTGATTGCGTAACACACAGACAGACAGAGTTACTTTCGCATTTATAATATTAGTAAGGATTTTTATTCAGTCACGTCAGCCGTCGTAAAGGGTGTTAGAGGTGAATGACGTTCCTATTATTATTTGAAACGCTTAATGCATTATCGTATAGTCACCAATAATCCTCTTTAAATATATTCAGTACAGCATCCAAAATACGAAACCCAACTAAATTAAACAGACACCTTTTTGGCAACACCTGTGCCGGCTAAAAGGTATATGGTCTTTATTACTCAAAATGAATTATTTATTACATCTTGAACGTGTCTGGGTTTTAAGGAACGCTAATAAAGGGTACAGAATGTTTCAGAAAGTCATGATCTTATTTGATGTTTTTTTTTCTAATATAAAAACAACTTTTTTCGATAAACCACACATTATTGAAACAACCAGTATAATTATGTGGTTTCATATTTTTTTACCCTGGAGGTTCTCAATTTGTCTGGATGTTTTTTTTATGATAGTTTATATAATAGTTTTTGACCCTCTGAGAAACAGGATCCTTGTTTCTCAGAGGGTCAAAAACTATTTTGAAGGATATTTTGCCATATTATGTGGTAAACATGATTGTACTTTATTTTTATTATGATATCTTTTTTTTTTCTCTGGGTGGGAAAATCATCGAATGACTTCTTCCGCTCTGGGTGGAGCGGAAGGGAGTGTCAGACTTCTACTGACTAAAAACCCACCCTGTTCCTTCAGCTGCCCTTAAGTTCCGGGGCCGCGTTAACCATTAGAATAATCTGAAGGAACAATGTTTGAGTATTCAGAAAGCCACAAGGAGCAGATATATTTAAAAAAAAATCTATCTAGTTCACATTGCCACAATGCTAGTGATTTTTGTTTTAAATATCCAATCTAAATATATGCTCGAAACAGCGTCGTCAAATCTCTCAAAACGATTAAGGAAAACATCGTGAAGAAATTGGCATGTTTGTTCTTCTCCCGCTCTTCGTGGAGCGGAAGGGTGTCAGACTTGTACTGACGAAAAACCAGGCAGGCAATAGCCCTAATGGGGCCTCGTTACTATTGCTGACAACTCTTTAAGACGCGCGTGGAACACGACGCGCCGCCGACCCGGGCCTGGTTCTTACCGAACGCTGAGCTACCCCTGTTCGCCATCCACAACCGGTATGTCCAGGACCAAAACTTCGAAAATATGTGACATCCAACAACCCACACTGGGCCTGCGTGGTGGTTAACGATCCATTCCTATTCATAGAGAAGATGCCTATGTTTTTTTGTTATGGCTTAGCATTAACATTCAGCCAATGTCAAAGTTTGAGGAGGCCTATTTCTTAGAAGTCGGAATATTATAGGCAGAATTATTATTATCAATACATTCTGTATCTCGAGACGTTCCGAATCGAAATTCAAAACGAATATTCATTTTAAATTCAACTCCGGATTCGGAATCAGTGAAGCAAACTTGATGTCATTCTCTAAACGTCAAATTCAAAATTCGAACGCTGTCTCGTTGTGACCCCGCGATGATTTACTTCAAAACAAATTAGTTCGCTTTCATATTGTGTGCGCTCACTTAAGTGAGCAGTGAATGTTCAAGAAGGCTGAGTCAAATTTTTCTTTTAAGCGTAAAATTAAAAACCACTACTTAAGAGGCTGTTATTCTTAGTTTGTTCTTCGTCATAATTATTATGAGCTCTCTTAATCAGAAAGAATATTATAAAGCACCGTGTTTATTAGTTTGTCATTTAGCATATATGTGTATTTTATTAGTACTATTATATATTACTATTATATTTATTAGTATTAAATATTTTATTTAATTCTATTTTCTTGTACACCTACCACAATGTGTATTTTTTTAACCCAAAGGTTGAGTGGTAGAGAATGCCTTGCTGCATTAAGTCCGCCCTTGTAACACAATTGTACACAAAGTTTAAATAAATAAATATTATGTAGATTTGCCACACCCAATCCAAGTTTGAAAGTGGTGCGACAAACTTAAAAGAAGTCAAGATAAACGGCGATGCGCTGTCGTTACAGGGTGGACCTCCCACCCATATGCAGAAAACGTTTAGGGAATACTTTCATTTTGCGTACGGCTTAGGAGTGAAATACACTGCCAGAGTCATGTTTCCTGATAGCTATAACCTGGTACGCAAGGCCAACTGTAGGAGCAGGGTGGGTTTTAGTCAGTAGAAGTCCGAAACTCCCTTCAGCTTCACCCAGAGCAGGAGAAGTCATTGGATGATTTTCCCATCCCAAAAAAGGGTATAAAAATATTGTGAGTTTCAAATTCAAACTCACTCAAATGATTAGCCACGCCGAATCTAATTTCAAACTACATTTTATTTTTTTATTTTATTTTATTTTATTTCATAGGAATAACAAACAGTAGTATATTAAATATTATAAATAGTACAGGATCGAATCATAGTTACAAATATACTACTCACTACGTTATTCACAAATTATAATAGAGTTTAGCTAGCTGTTGATTAATAAAATTACATTGTTAACTTAGAGCTTACGACTACAATTACTTATTTAATGACTATAAATTTAATTATAAACTGCTATCTTTTAAAGCAGATGTAATATCTTTTTTAAATACATTTTTACCAAGAAACAAAATATCTATGGAACTGAAGTTTTTATTATAAGTATCAACTAGACGGTGTAATGGGGAGCGTGCCCCAGAGTTGGTACGACGGAGGTTGGTTGCGAACAAATGTCTCGTACGTGTTTCTCGACCGTGTACAGTGCGAGGGACCAGAAAGCACAAATTGTTCACAAGTTCGATGCAGTCAAACTTGTTGCGACATATACTAAAAAGAGTCATCATTTCCAGTAGAGTACGTCTAGATTTTAGTGTCAGAAGATTATACTTTTGCAGTAAAGAATCACTAGATACTTGTTTCCGAAAGCATCTATAATGCATGGTGCGAAGATATTTACGTTGAACTAACTCTATAATATTACTATATTTATTGTAGAATGGGTTCCAAATGGCAACGGCGTATTCCAGTTGGGGCCGGATAATGGATTTGTAAAGATATAAGTAAGTAGAAGGACGGCGGAATTCTATAGTCGCTCTCATTACGAATCCAAACAATTGGAAAGCCTTATTAACAATATTATTACTACATACGATATAGATACGGTTTTTTTAGCATTTTCAAACAAAACAAAAGAAAGGTTAGTTCTGATTTTTGTATGAGACTTGCAAATTGGTTACATTGTTAGTTTCGGACTTTTTAATGACATGATGAAATGGTTTAGTTTATTGAAGCATAATTCAAGGAAAACGGGAGAGCGTAATAGAGTGCAACCTTAGTTTAAATGGTATGTATTCCGAAGTATTTATGTGCATACAGTTACAGTTATGTTACCGGCAATCCGTACTACTGTCTATCTGTCTGTCAGTTACACTGTCATGTCATTTAACTGATTTTAATGATATTTGGTACAGAGGACTTGTAAAAGGATACAGGTTACTTTTTATGTTAAAAAAAAAAACACTTTTCAGGCAAAAGCTAGTATAAAGGAGAAAGTAACTCTGTCTGTTTGTTATACTTTCACGTCTTAATATTTTTTTATGAAATTTTGGTACAGAAATAGTTTAGGCATTGTCACAGAGAATTTACTTGTTTTCGCTAAAAAATAAAAACTTTTTACCAAAAAATTAAACCGACTCCCAAAAAACACTACAAAGTGAAAAATAACTTTAATTTCGGTAGTCGGTGTATTTAGTTTTGTATTTTCGTCTTTGGCACCGACTTTGTCACAGCACTATGAGGGTCATCACTTTCCCGTTCACTAGCCAATAACACGATAATTCTCTTCATTCTTCTTAATTTAAAAAATTCGGTCTCTGGTATCAATGTATTGAAATTTCTAATTAGTTCCACACATGTAGAGATAGGATTAGAAAACTCTGGCCATATCGTTTGTTATCATCCAAAGAAGCCGTGCACTCGGTATGTATATACCCTTTAAATTACACGTTGTATAATATTTATTTGTTTGTAACTGCCTCGGTGGCCTAGTGGTCGTAAGTGCGACAGTAAGCTAAGCATAAGGTCTCGGGTTCGATTCCCAGGTCGGGCAAAAAGTGGTATTGGATTTTTCTGTTAGAAATTTCTCAGTAGTAGCCCGGAGGTTAAAGTTGGTGGTGTGATAACCCCCGTGCCACGGACAGAAAAGCAAGTTTAAGTCGTTGGTCCTGCGCTTGATCTCTCTCCGGTCGTGTCGGATTGTGGTCCCATCGGACTATGAGAGTAAAGGAACAGAAAGTGCACCTGCACCTGCACATGCTTGTGCACTATAGTATCTCCTGCGCAGATGGCTAATTAATTATGAGATTAGCCACCGTGGCTGAAATCGAAGTTAGAAGGACTATTATTATTTATTTTGTAAAGCTTTGTTTTCCTAGGATAGCGGTGCCGTCATATAGCGGCCGTAATACAGCGGTGAATGACGTCACTAGAACGTTGTCTATGTAAACAAAATGGCGCGGTTTCCTAGAGAGCGGTAACTGACACCGTAACGTCAAAAAGCGGTGCCGCCATTGACATTACGGCCGTCTTGTCGGTGACAGATGGTTTCGTGAACGTTTCATTGATAGCGATGAAGCAGACTGTGTTAAAACGGCCGTGGAACTTTCCACATGTCGTCACCGTAAAAACGGCCGCCTTTTTGCGTCCGTAATATTACGGCCGCTATATGACGGCACCGCTTTCCTAGGAAACCAAAGGAAAAAAAAAATTACATGACACTATTGGTCACTTTAAACTGCCATTCAACGTGGCAATGTCTTCTGGTGACATTTCAAGATGGCACTGCTGTGGAGTATTTCGACGCTTAAGTGTATTTTGTTTTTGTTTAAATATATGTTTGTGTTAGGTTGAGTTGATGTTAACAGCAAGAATTTTTATAGCTACTAATAAAACGTAAAATATTGTAATAAATCATTACCCTTTAAAAATAAGATACAAAAGTTTATAATGTTAGTTATTTTGCTAAAAAAGCGTAATAAGTGTGCTATAAAAATCGTAAGTCATAAAAAAGTAATATTCATAAAGTAAACGAAAATTGTTCAGTAAAGGTTAAAGTTTTTCCGAACTGTCCTCTTTAAGAACGAAACACATTATAAGGAAAAGCAGTTCCTTCTTTTTTTTCTTGTAAACATCTATATTCTTGTAGACAGTCACAGTTTCAGTAAAAAAAAACATTTCTATTGTTTAACAGATTTTACTGTATTAGTGGGTAATTTCTAATCTGTCTTTAAGCCAGGAATTGATACTCATCTCTATCTTGGTTATAAATATCCAGGCCATTACATCACGTAAAATCATCCATAAACATTGGAAAAGCATATTGTTACTGGCAATGTAGATGGTAAACGATCAAAAGTACGTAGTCCTAGACGGTGAGCTGATCAGGTGTCCGAAGTACTGCCGATGTCCCGAGCTCTCCGAAGATCGTAGTAGATGAAGGAGCCTGTTGCAACGTTTCCGTCGTAGCCACGATCCTCACTGAGGGACTGACTTGAGAAGGAGAAGGAAGATCATCTTCGGACAAAACAACGAACGGCGATGCACCAGCGCTACGTGGTGGAAATTTGAGTGGGAGTTTCGTGACCATTGGACTGAAACTTAGGCTCAACTTACACCGCCGCGGAATGGAATGGAAGCGACTTTTTGCAACGAAATTGTACATAGCATAATGAACTTTATGTCAATTTTATAACATACAAACTAAATAGGAGCCAAAAAAGGTCGCGGCTCTTCTGCGGAATCCTCGCGCATTCTCAAGAATTCCCCTAGCTGCTGTCGTTTGTATGTTATACAATTGACATAAAGTTCATTATGCTATTTACAATTTCGTTGCTTCCATTTCATTCCACGGCGGTGTAAATTGAGCCTTAAACCGAACTGAATAGATTGATTTTGGGTTTCCGAGAGACTTTGTTTATTTTATTCTGAATTTAATTCATACGACCGAAAAATGTGAAGATATGCTACCAACCCACACTGGATCCGTATGGTGGATAAAGTCAATTCCCTCTTGTGCCCCTGCAGTGGAAACGTGAAAGGCTAATTATACGTCCGTAAATATAGAAAATCATACGTCCGTAAATATAGAAAATTATACGTCCGTAAATATAGAACGCAAGCCTTAAAAATTATTTGAAATAGCCTACGTATCTGATAGATATCTTTTGTTATTGAAACTCCCAAACATCATAAATTGGATTTGTAAAAACACTGACTTAGAAATGCAGTTTGGCGCCTGTGAAATGGTTTTTACAAACTGTGACTGTCTACAAAGAACAAAAGAAGTATAGACACATATTATATAGATTTCTGAAACACCTAGAGAGGAAACATCTATTAGTACTATTATAATAAATAACAATTTCTTTCAACAGCAGCCAGTAACATTGAACATCGACTAAAAACATAATTTTTAATTAATTGTAAACACATATTAATTAAATTAGCATCATTGGTCAGTTACTTACGGTGGACCTAATATTAAAACAGTTTTTTAAATATATTTTTTATAATATAAAAATATACATTATTTTCTTTCTTTCGTTCTTCCTTCTTTCTTTCTTATCTTTTCTGTTACAGATGAAAGCGGCATATTGAACTAATTGACCTACTGAGGTGAACGTTTTCGTGAAAAAAAAATAGTTAGAATATGTATATTATTTTTAATTTCTTGTTCATTATACACTTCATATTTGAGTTAATTAAAAAATTGTCTTAGGAATACTATAAGTACCTAATTATCCTATTACCTTGGAGAATTATTTTCTCGTCTAAATAATAAAAAATCTATAATGGTTTATTGATCTCTAAATGGGAAAGATTCTAGTGATAATGTGTCTATTAAATCCATCAGTTTGGTTACATTCACATACAATTTCACAGTGCGTTGTAATGTTTCGTGGAGTCATGCCTTGGTACACTTTTGCCTTGATGTGACGACACTTTTGATACTAGATCATTTTATCTTAATTTTTTTCTATTGATACGAAAAACAACAATGACTTATCTACTATAAGTTCATAAACTGATTGAAGGACTATGTTTTACCTATCAAGGATTCCCTATTATTTTGTTCTGTTTATCAATACTTTAACTTTGTAATGCTACCCCACGACTCCATTTCAAACTATTTACAAACTTAAATCAATGCAAGAGTTTTCCAATAACGCTTAGATGAAAACTTTTGGTAACAAACCCTACTGTTCCATAGAAGCAACGAATTTAATGTTTATTCATTATGTTAGAACTTATAAAGAATTTCCAATTAATTTTTATCGTGAACTAAATACATTTTCAGTTTTTTTCGCGTCTGTCATGACGTCTAACGTGAATATGTTGTGACTCTATATATATATTGGAAGACTAATAAATAACGGTAAAAATCGCAGCAACAGTCACACCCACTTCACACATACAATTACAATATCTAAACTCAAGCTCTTCACATTTATACCTCAAACTCCCCATATTTATACCTCAAACGCCCCATGTCTATACCTCAAACGCCCCACATCTATACCTCAAACGCCCCACATTTATACCTCAAACGCCCCACTTAATACCTCAAACTTCCCTATTCTATGTAAGAAAAAGTGTACTTACAGATGGATGCGGCGGGTGGTCTTGTCCCTTAACATTTTGCAGCTGTTTGTTGTGCGCTGTCGGTGTCCTCTCTCCTGTTGCCGTTGAAGCGCTTGCAGCCGCGCCAGCGCTGCTTCCAGCTGGTGACTTCGCTTGAGGAGAGCTTATCGAGGTTGTCCTGTAAGGAGATGGCTTGTTAATATTGGTATGGGAAGGAGAATATTTTATTGATTTATGAATAGGGCCAAGATTTAGTGATCGCAGACATCTGCAATCACTAAATCTGAAGATCTGGTCACATGACCAAGGCTTTTAAATACATAGTGACATTTGGGTTGTACTTGTTAACGGGTGGTTAACAAGTACAACCCAATCCGACCAAAAGGAAACTTAAACAATCATTGTAATATATTTTTATTCAGTCAAATGCCCTATTGTCACTTTGTCTAGTTTACTTTTATTTTAAATTGCATTTTTAAGACACCTAGACACGGAACGACCATTTGTAGGCCTGAAGCGCAGAGCAGCAGCTAATCGCTCAATAACTGTGCAAATCATGTTTAGTATTTATTTATTTATTAAAACTTTATGCAATGCAAAATGTACACAGGCGGACGGCATTCTCTACCAGTCAACCATGGCAGGTGCATAAAAAAAGTAAGAAAACTAAGTAGATAATATACTCAAAGTAAAATCGCGTACGTACTTAAAAAGAAATCATCTCAACGACCATACGAGTATATTTCAAACGGTAGTATTTTTTGACAGTAAGTGACTGCGATGTAAATACACAGCTACGAGCAAAAATACTAGCATCAGCAGCAGCACCTTCTGTGTAATTTTCTAATCGTAACTATGAAATTCGAACGATGTCTTGTTGTGAATTCGCGATGATGTACATTGAAAACGAGTGAGTTCGATTTCAAATTGTGTGCGCTCGCTTGAGTGAGATGAGCAGGGAACTTTACAGAATGAAATCTTAGTCTTAGTCTTACTATAATACACTTCTGGACACATCTATTGGCCCACCTTGTATTTTCAGTTTCGTTTGGTCCTAGCTAAAATTTTATATTAGGTCGAGCAAAAAGTTTTTATGCAGTTTTGAACCTGGCACATTCACAATTTCATTCAATAGTCTTTTTTTGAATTTCGAACACAGAATTTAAAGAAACAAAAGACAATTTGGAGCCTGTTTGTTGATATCAAACAATCGAATACTAAGAAAACTTGGTTTTATTGGTTTACTTGGATTTAATTCTTGAAAAAGTGATTGATATCTTTGCTTTTGCAACAAACATGACTTATTCTTAACATTAAGGTGAGGTTCTATCAATAATCTATGGATACTTCACCTGAAGTCGCCGCCCAAGCTGTGGCACTTATTCAGGCCGGACACAGCCAAAGAAACGTGAGTGCTCAACTTAATTTAAGTCGATCTGCGGTCCGAAATGTTTATCGGAGGTACCTAGAGACTGGCGGCTTTGTTCGTCGCCAAGGAAGGCCACGATCTCGGGTCACAACTGAAAGGCAGGATCGATTCATCGTGACGACCAGCTTGAGAAATCGTCACCTTACCTCCATTGAGATACAAAACCAACTTCGCGACTTCCACGGAGTATCTGTGAGCGCTCGAACTGTTCGGAGAAGGTTAAAAGAACGCGATATGGTACCACACAAGCCAGCTAATGGGCCCAAACTAAAGCGAGCCCACCGAACAGCGCGCCTTCATTTCGCACGCAGTCATTTAAATTGGACACAGCAAGATTGGAGCCGTGTACTCTTTTCTGATGAGTCTAAAATTGTGTTACATGGCAATGATGAAAGGAAGAAGGTCTACCGGCGTAAGGGAGAGCGTTTCGCACAATGCTGCTTTGAAGAGAGGGTTGCTTATGGCGGTGGCTCATGGACTGTCTGGGGCGGTATATCCGCGAGCGGCAAAACTCAACTTGAGGTTGTTACAGGACCACGGCTGCCAACATTAAATGCTGAAAGATACATTCGTGAGTGCTTAGAACCTCACGTGATACCATACGCGGACTATGTGGGCCCAAATTTCCTTTTTATGCATGATAATGCAAGAGCCCATGCGGCCGGCATCGTCAGGGAATATCTTCGGGATGTGAACATCACAGTTATGGACTGGCCAGCCAGAAGCCCAGACATGAACCCCATTGAGCACATGTGGGACGAGCTAAAAAGGCGTGTTAGGGCTCGTCAGCCAGTTGCCCAGACGATGCAGGAGTTGAAAACTGCCATAGAAGAGGAATGGGAGATGATCCCTCAAAATTTCATAGAGCGGTTGATAAACTCTATGCCTAATCGTATGAGAGCTGTGGTAGATGCCCATGGAGGCAACACGCGTTATTAAATTAAACCTTTATTTGATAAAACATGTTTTTTATTCAAAAATTAATTGCCTTTAACAAGGCGCATATCCGACTTGTTAGGCGTAGGTCCATGTCGTATGGTATTCTGAATTCAAATTTAAAACTATACGATCGAAAAAGATGGTAAAATGTATCAGGTTTAAAACTGCATCAACAGTTTTTGTTCAATCTAGCAATCATATTTCGGTAGGGGCCATCGAAACCTAAACTCTAAGGTGGGCCAATAGATGTGTCCAGAAGTGTATTATAAATGAGAAAGTTTGTGAGGATGCATGTTTGTTACTCTTTCCCACAAAAACTACTGAACAGATCTGAATGAAATTTAGTATGTGGATAGTTGACATCTTGGAAAAACGCATAAGGTACTTCTTATCCCAGAATTCCTAGGGAAACGGGATTTACGCGGGAAAACCTTCCCACGCGAATGAAGTCGCGGGTACTAGTGTTTAATATTTATATACTAAAATAAAAAATCTTTCTCCTTTATTGTAATGGATAAACTAAGAAACTACTGCATAGCTCTCAAAAATTACTTCTTCACTAATATAAAGATACATTATCTACATAAGCTGTATTTTAGTTTGGATTTATTGATATGATGGTCACCATTATTGGACCGACCTCAGTGAGTGTTGCTTCAAATAAGCGGCGACACGCGTTCTCATACAAATCAGGAACTATTTCCTTTCTAACCTCTTCTTTCTGTTCTGTGGATTTGACGGAGACTTTTGTCTAGCAGTGGGAAGTTATCGACTTAATCTATACTAATATTATTTTCATTTCAATTCATTTTATTAGTGTGATTTTTGGAAACATATTTACATGAGATCTTATCAATGCATTAATTGGTTCCTCAAAAATTTACCTTATAGGTGTACACTATTTCTCATAACTAGTAATTATATATTACAAAAAATCCAGAAAAGAAATAAAACTTCCAATACAACTTAAAACAGAAAAACAATGAAAGCATGAACAACTCTGAATTAATCAATATTACCTCAAACAGAAAAACAACAATTAAAACATAAACAACTCTAAATTAATCAATAAATAATAAAGTAATAGGTACTTGGTCAAAACTAAGTCAATAAAGAGGAATGTCAAATAATTTACAATTTGTCATTAAGGAATTCATCGATGGTATAATAACATTTCTCCAGTTGTCTTAATTTGTTTTTAAATTGAACCGTATTTATTTCTTTAATTTCATTTGGTAATTTGTTGAATATTTTTGGGGCCATGCAAAGAATGCTTTTGTACATAAAGCGGTCTTTGATGTTCGTATACATATTTCATGACTCTATTCTTTTCTTATCATTTTATAACGATGTTCAGAAGCTTTTCTAAACAGATGCATATTCTTTTTTACAAATAAAGCAGTTTCAAATATGTACAAGCAAGATAAAGTCATTATTTTTTGTCATACAAAATAAGGTTTACAGCTATTAGTTCTATTAGTTATTCCTATACCAGTAATAGCCCTAATGCATCTTTTTTGCTATTTGAACACTATTTCTTTTTTGCAGGAGTGATCCCAAAATATAATTCCATAGCGTAGTATAGAATCGACGTATCTGTTGGAATCCCAACACTAGATTAGTCAATTGTGACTGTGCACATCACTATAGCTTCTCTACGCATAGCACAACACTGGCGCCCACTGCCAGTTTCAGTAGCCATTTTTTAGCTGGGTTTGGGTGTTTTAGTTCATCTCGTGCGTTTTACACGTCCGCGGGTCACAGTGACAAAGGGATCAAATTGGCCTTTATATTTAGTATAGTTGTATACATATTATAGTCCTGTGTCCGATTATTACAACAAACGCAATAAATAGTGTTAATCTTTCACTATCCAAGCGGCTCGTTTGTGGAATGCATTCATTACCCATAGATGTGAGGCGTGCTCAAACATTACCTACATTCAAAAGTATGGTGAAGGAGCATTACCCCTCACTACAAATTTTTTCCCCTGGTTTCTCTATTATGAATTTGAAATGTATTAGTAGATATATATTTATATATTATTTTTTGTGGTATGTATTATTATTATTCTATTATTATGTTTAATTAGTATTATGTATGATGTTGTACACTGACAGCCCTAAATCTATCTCTTTTAATTTCTGTCCATCCAAAGGTTGTCTGTAAGAGATTGCCCTGTGCGATAAGACCGCCCATTGTACACTAGTTTTATTATTTGTATCCTTAAATGTATTGTAAGGGGTACAATAAAGTATATAATAAATAAATAAACCTCCGCCATAATATGCAGTAACGGCTGCTGGTTGATTGAATTGATTGGCAAAAGCAAACTTACTATTTTTTTTAACTAATATTATCGTGTGTTGTTTCCAATTAAGTTGATTGTCGATTGTTAACCCAAAAAAATTATAAGTTTCACTTCTTAAAATTTTTCATTATTAAAGATTACATTTAATTCCGAATTCGGTACTCTTTGACGAAAATGCATTTGATTTGATTTGATTTTTTTGTTACTGAAATTAATAATTAAGTTGCTATGTTCTAACCAATTAAAAGTTTGTTGTAACGCATTGGTTATGTTAGTTTCCAAGACTTCATTATTTTTGTCATGTTGAACAATGATAGTACTGTCGTCGGCAAACAATGTCATAGGGTAGGGTATATTCTGGGGAAAGTAATTTATCTATACTATAATAATATTATAAAGCGGAAAAGTTTGTTTGTTTGTTTGTTTGCTTGAACGCGCTAATCTTCGAAAGTACTGGGTGGATTTGGATGCAATTTGGTATCGAAGTAGCTTGAAGCTTGAGGAAGGTTATAGGCTACTTTTTACGCGACTGCAAAAAAGGAGAGTTATGTTTTTACCGTGATAGAATCCACGGGAGCGAAGCCCCGCGTGAGTACTAGTATATAATAAATGCCTAAGCACACTGCCTTGGGGCACTCCATAACATATTTTGCGTTCTTTTGACATGTATTTTATAATGGTTTTATCTAATTTAAAAATACTTAATTTTGTGCAATGTTTTCTATTTTTTAACCGACTTCTGAAAAAGGAGGAGGTTCTCAATTCGGATGTTTGTTTGTTTTTTTATTTTTTTTATTTTTTTTATGTTTGTTCGGGCATAGCTCCGTCGCTCGCCAACCGATTTGAAAAATTCTTTTTTTGTCGGAAAGGGTATACTTCCCAAATGGTCCCATGAAAATTTTATCGACATCGAACAAGCCGTTTCTGAAAAATCAACAAAAGTCTAAAAAAAATATTTACATTGATGATCTTTTCGGCTACTCTATATTGTGTTTTTTGTTCGCGCGTTTTTAGTTTTTTGTAGTTGACATTTTGGCTTTTATAACTAGATTAATTACAAATTGACCCACTAAAAAGCGCGAAAATAAAAACTTTTTTGCAAAAAAATAAAACCGACTTCCATATCAAAACACTACAAAGCCAAAAATAATTTTAATTTCGGAAGGCGGTGTGAAAAAAAAGAAAATACAAAACCAATAACACCGACTACCGAAATTAAAATTATTTTTGGCGTTGTAGTGTTTTCAAGTAAGACTTTATTGGACAAAAGCCCCAAATTAAAAATATAAAGATATATAAAAAAAGTAAGACTTTAAAGTGACAACACAATTTATAAAGCGCAAAAGTATATTTGTTTGTTTAAACGTGGTAATAATCATCGAAAGTACTGGGTGGATTTGGATGAAATTTGGTATGGGAGTAGCTCGAAGCTTACCCGACTTCAAAAGAAGGAGGTAATGTTTTTTCCTGATTCAAGGGAGCAAAGCCCCGCCCGTCTACTATGAAAAATATACCACAATGCATACTAGTGTTACGTAAGTGCGATAGTTTGTTTCATATAATATTTCAATATGATGGCTGTTATTCGTTATCAAACACTGATACTGTTAACCAGACCGGCAAAAATCACAAAAACGAATATTCTGCAATACCGCGCTTTTGTTTGACGCTTGTTATTTTTCCGATACACAAACACGAATCGAATTAACTCCGGACTAAAATCACAGTGAAACGTTCTGATGTGGGACGCCTGCCTATTGGCATTGATATTTTTTTATTTGATAGAAGTGAGGCAAATAATGTTGGGACGATCTCAATGGGGAAAATGTGTAGGATGGAAAAGGGCCTTACTTTTCTTTAAATCTTTTATTTTAGGAACTTTTATTCTATGAACATGTCAGCCCCGTTGAGTCATAAGTACACATTACAGCTACATAAAAAATATAAATCTAAACTAATCAAAATATTAGAAAAAACATCGCACTGACGCGCGGACATCTTGAACAGTTTGATAGCAACAGACGAAATGGGATTTGCTAATATAACTTGGAAATTCCCAACATCCAGCATTTTCAGTTTAAATTCACGCATCAGTGATTCCCTGTCTCTTTCATATTTAGTACAAGCTATTAATAAGTGATGAACGTCATCAAGTACAAATGGGCTTACTTGGAGATCTTGAATTAATAATAATAATATAATAATAATATTCCACGACTTTCACACAACGCCATCTAGTACCAAACTAAGCAGAGCTTGTGCTATGAGTACTAGACAACTGATAAACATACATATATATTTCTAAACACATACATATTATAGATAAATTACACCCAGAAAAAGAACAAATGATCGTGCTCATCACACAAACATTTGTCCTGGGTGGGAATCGAACCCACGACCTTGCGCATAGCAGTCAGGGCCACTGACCACTAAACCAGCAGGCCTGTCAAAGTGATGTAAGTGATGAACGTCATCAAGTACAAATGGGCTTACTTGGAGATCTTTGAACCTATTATTATTTTAATAAAATTAAATCGCAAATAACCTTTTTTTTCTGGGTGGTGGATGAAGTAGAAGGGAGTGTCAGACATAATAAAAAACCACCCTGTTTCTTCTTCAGTTACCCTTGCGTTCCGCGGCCACGGTATCCTTTGAATATTTCCGCAACCCTGGCAGGCAATGATATCGAGCTTCGTGATTGCTGCATGCTGGTCTTTCAAGAATGCTGAAAACGCCTGGTAAAAGCAATGTTGGCTCAGTAGTTAAGACTTTGACCTACAAGTTGCATAACATGAATCATCCAAAGACTGCCTCCCGACCTGGGCGAAGCAGTAGGGTTTGTTAAACTTTTACTGACTAAAACTATCCGTGTTCCATCATGCCCTTCGTGTTCCGAGGCCGTGGTAACTCTTTCGAACAATTCCGCAACTCCGGTTGGCAACAGCCCCCTTGTGGGCCCCGGCAATTTTGCTGACACTCTTTAAAGGCACCGGCATACGGGCCTGCTTTCAGTCGGGCGGCAAGCTACACGATTTTGACCCCTAAAGAGCGCTTTACTTTGTTTATCTTTTTACTTTTTTGGTATAGAAAAACATAAGCGTAAGCGTGCTCCATCTTCAACCACATCATCACTTACCATAAGGTGAGATGGTGGTCAAACGTGAACCAATCAATAAAATAATAATAAAAAAGACATCGTGGGGTAATCGGCATGGTCTAGGGGCCAGATAGGTCTATTGCCTGTCGGGGTTGCGGGAATATTCTAACAAGATACCGAGGCCCCAGTATGCATGGGCTCCGTCCGACAACTGAACTCTAACACTCCCTTTCGCTCCATTCAGACCGGGATGACTCATTTGAGTATTGATCTCGAAAACAAAACAAAAAATTAATAGTAAAAAAAACACGCTTTTATAAATGCACGTATAAACAAAAACAAAAATCGGTCGTTCCCTCAGAGGATTTGAAAGTGACATCTATAAAAAAATAAATCTATGGATTACGCTGTAATTCAAAAAGGTTAAGAAAACCGATGACGGATTTTCTTTAGGTTTGTAATAACCTTGAAACCTGATCGTCTTCAAAGTCCATTACGTGGCCTTTCTCACAAGTGCAAATACGACTATGATACGATATTCCATCATGGAATACCAGTGCCTATCTTCCGGCTTCATCATCAGACCTTGAAACCTAATCGTGGTCAAAGTTCATAACAAGAATTTTCTAAAAAATCCAAAACAGCTATATTACGATTTTTCATCATGAATTTCCAGTTCATATCTTCCGGCTCCAGCATCAGATCAGTTCGAAAGTACCATGTTATTGTATTGTCATCAGAACTACATAAAGTTGCCAATTTTCATTATGCTACGACCCTTGGAAGATGGTTAAATTAGTTACCTTAGATTCCATTACATACATAGTTAGTTGCATTTACGAGTCCACCTAATAAAAGCGTGTTAAAAAGTGAAAGTAGTTTTAATTAAGCTTGTAAGATTTAAAAATAACTATCAAGCATTGATGTTTGATAACATCTTTTTCAAATAAAAACAGCAGCATATAATTTTATACCAATCTTACTTATTTAACATTGAGCAAAAAACACGATGCGATGCGACAGCAAATTACCCCACTCAACAAAACATCCAAAAAGAGATGGAGGTGTTTTTAATATAAGCTTATACCACGCCATGGCTACGCTTATTTCCATGTCACCCTCCCATGGGCATCATTACCTTAAGGCTTTTAGCGAAAATGTGATGAATTAGAGTCATTAACTCCAGGGCGAGTCCATTTAGAAGTAAGTTTTGCGTATTCAAATTTTGCCGTTTGAGATCCCGCGTTTAAGGGTAAACCAGGGATTTAGCTGTTGTGTAGTTAGGTTGCTTAGTTTGTCTGTTAAGTTTGTTCCTTAAGAACTTTGTGTATTTTATAAAGGTGCTTAAAATATAAGACTTGATATAATTGTTTTAGTTTGTTAAGAGCAGTGATGGGAGTTGCAGGTGGGTTTGATTACGTGCCTACCCGTATTCTTGTGTAAATTTTCCCATCATCAGTGCTCTGAAAACGGTGAAAAAAAACATCGTTAGGAAATTTCTTAGAACCGAAAAATCTGAGTCTTCAACATCGGATACGTTTGCAAGCCTAACAGTTTTCTATCGGTTACATTACGGGAGTGTGCGATGCAATTGCTCAGTCTAATTCTACCAAGCTTGTTCCATCGTCGCACTACAAGCAAAAGGGCGATGCACTATTGTTACATGGGGGACATCCCCCCATACGCGTCAAATGTTTTGGAAATACTTTCATTGTGCGTTCCGCTAAGGAGTGGAATTCCCTGACGGAGTCTGTGCTTCCTAACAGCTATAACCTAAAGATCTTTAAGTCAAGAGTGAATAGGTTACTTCTAGGTAAGCGGACGTGGAATGTGGGAACGTTATAAGCTGATTGATGATGATATTTTTATGTAATGTATGTATTATTTTTCATTTATGTAAAAGGCAAAACCTCTAATCTATTTACGTAACTAGAAAACGATATTAAAAGCGTTAAGGTACCTATCATTGTAACTATACAATCTTGAAATTCTTGGTTCTTGGAAACTATCGAGTAGATTTTAATGAAACTTGTTACGCAATATGCTTGTGTTATGAAAGCCAGTTCGTCGAAACAATTTAGAGTAATCGTGATAGCCATTTTAAGTCTTTTGTAGAAAGTGAGACGCCACATTTTACTGCACAAACATTTTTTCGAAAAATTTTGTTTATTTAAGTATGACAAGCTCGTAGATACTATCAGCCGCACATATTAATCTTCAAGGTTACGATATGGTTGCCGCGTACAGCCTATGGAAAGTGACCATATTAACACGTTGAATGCCAACGCGGTCAGTGCTGACCGACAGTGAGCTTTCCCTTTAGGCCAAGCAAAAATCACAGTTCTATCCAAATATAGACGAAATGTTTTTTTAATTGTTGGATAGACGGGACGCCAAACTCAAAAAAAAAATTGATACTTATATCTAATGTCCAAATGTATGTTTTCATTAACAAAAGTCAACTTTAGTCATTAATTAATTAATTATGGATATATTAAACGCCGGGCAGCACTGACCGACACGGCCCGAACGGCAAGTCTAGTTGTCGGCCATCACTGACCAACGTGGCTTGAACGGGAAGATGCATATTTTTTCTTGGCGTTCAACGTGTTAACTGGAATGTATGTTTAATCGTTCCCGGCTATATTAATTTTATTACGAGAAACTGTACGAAATTTCGCGTAGAAAGCCACGGGCATCAAGACTAGTTAGTATAACAAAAATGTTAGTCTTACCACCAGTTTATTTAAGACAAGCTGTGCCCAGCAGTTTCACCCGCGTTAATCAACATCTCAACAAAACAAACTTTCATCCCCTATTAGGGGTAGACTTTTTTTTAAAAGAACCTAATGTTTGACCCTGCAATCGGTTTCGTAGTTAAGCCGTGAAAGCGTAACAGATAGACAGAGCTAACTTACGCACACAGACACACTTTCGCATTTATAATATTATCAGTATGGATAAATACATCGTGAAATTTTAATGGTTGTCTTTCCTAAGCGAAATGGCTTTGTCTTGGTAATACAATCGTTTAATAAACAAATAAAATATTAGAAACTAAAAATGGCGCAGTGTAGTTAATGCATTATCACCATGCATGAGAGCTTATTTTTTTTTATTACTAATGGGCTCACTCTTGACCTCGATCTCGCCTGATGGTAAGCGATAGATGAGGTCTAAGATGGGACGAGCGAGCCCAAAAGATGACTATTGCGTGCTTTGCATTTTGCTCTGAACATTTATTAATCACTTTTTCCTTTGTTGGCCGAGCGCGGCGGTGCGTGTTTCGTGTAGGCCTAGGCACCTACGTCACGTCTACTGAACTAATAATGATTCTCGCACTTTCGAGTTTATGAATATTTTTTTAATAATTTGACAAAAAAGACATGCATTTTTTTAAGTTTAACTGTATGTTTCGATACTACTACTAATGGGTAACCGTCCTGCCGCGGGAAAACAACCATTTAAATTTCACGCTGTATAATCACAGGTCCAGTAATCTGACTGTCCACAAACAAATAATTCCACCAATCACTGCTGTTTAACTTACGGTTGTCTTGTGTTCTCAATGTTTTTTAAGTATATTAGAGGAGGAGGAGGACTAGAGAAGCTTGTGACTAAATAGTAACACAGGTCAATTTTCAAGGTTAAGCAACGCTTGCAGAGAATGGCCCGAGGATGGGTGGCCATCTTAACATAATAATATTGATATTACTCCGTACATCGGAAAACACGTTAAGCCGTTGGCCCCAGCTGTCATTTGTACCGCAATATTTTTTTTTTTAATTCAGAATAGGCATGCGTTTGACCACCATCTCCAAACCTAGACAAAAAACTAACCAGGCGCCTCCTACACATGGACAGAAGGAGCTTGCGAATGGTGGCAGGGACCATCACCGGACATTGATAGTTGATTTATTTTTTATTGATTATAATATTTGTTTTGTTAAGTATTGTATATACCTATTTATTTTGTTTTTTTTTTTGTATAATTATTTCATTATTGTTAATGTGAGGACAATGTAGGTTATTCTTTCTTCGTTGTTTTTACTTTCACTATAATTTATTTAATGATGTCAAGCAGTTTGAGTACTTGTGTGGCCTACCCAAATCTCCTTTGGTTTTTTTTTGTCAAATTGTTGAGCTGCTTAAGTTCTAAGTTGAGCTACATGATAACTGACAAATGCTTGCACTGTCTGAACAGGTCCGCTCAAATTTGCGTGGTTATTTCCTCAAAAAAATACCACAGACATGAACCTACATGCTTCTCATATACAAATACAAATTGTCTGGACTTTAAAAGAGACTATGACCTCTGAGTTTGTTTCGGTGTTTCTTCTCAGAGTAGTCAGTTAGGAAATACCGGCCTCATCTAGCTAAACTTAACACGCAAAAAAAACATGACGTGTAAAAGTGTTATTTATAACCAATTTACAAAATAAATATTTCATTTCATTTCATTTCATTGCTCACTGAACAAACACTACCACACAATAGGTATAACGGACAGTCCCCTATGCAGGGCATACATTCTGCTCCGACGCTCGCCCGCGACAGTCGTGCCGCTCCGCGCTCTTGATCGTTCCGTGCCTGAGTCATCGCTCCGTTCGTCACGCCCGCCGTGACGTCACTCGTAGTCGCCGACTACGACGCCTGGTCGTGTTTCTCTAACAGAGATTGTCAAAACAATTTGGTTTGGCCCCTTCAGGGTAAAACCACAGTTTCGTGGTCCTTGGTTGGAAACCTCACGGTGTCAACAATACCAAGGGGGTGCTGACCCGACGCACCCGCTGATCCCCTTCAGGGTGAAGCAGTCAATTGGAGTCGAGTGCTAGGTTTTGGCCTTGGGGGATCTCCTAGTCAAACCTAGTAACTGAGTTCTCTTCAAAGCATACACACCTAGTGTCGGTTGGGTGTATCTACCCCTTCGCACTAGACCCAATAGGGCCCGGTACGCACATTAAGATTGGCGACTGGATTACAAGCTTAGGGCACACCATTAGGCACACACCTCCCTGCTATCCCCGCAGGGAGCGAACTCACCTCCGGGTCATTCCCGCCCGGAGGGTTAGGCAAATAGGGCCCTTCAGGCCACATCAGACGGCAACACAGCTACCGAGTTTGTCTGGGTTTCTCTTCTCGGTAGCGAAGTGTTAGGAGAAACTCCGGGGCAGGGCTCTTTGGGGACCGTCTGCTCGGGGAGCTCACGTTTGACGTGTCTCCTCGAGGCGCTTATGTTAGGTTTAGGAGAATAGGATCCCCACTTCTACGCCTCCAACATGGAGACCTTAGAGACTCTATCCGCTCAGGTCAAGTACCTAACCGATAGGCTAACTAAAACCACCGAGGTTTTAGGGCTTATTATATATAAAAACCCCGACCTAAAAAAGGAGTTTGAGGTAGATATTGACTCCATCAGAATCAATCCCATTCTCAAACACCCCCCCGCGTTGCCACCCACCCCGCAGCCAGATTTAGGTCCCACCCCCGCGCCCATCGCAGATAGGTCCCCCTCCCCCCCAGACGTCGAAATGGACTCTGCGGAGGAGGAACAAGAAAAAGAGAGCTCGGAAGGCGAGCGCTCGGAGCGCGCAGAGAGCATACACTCTGAGCGCTCGGAGCGAGCGGAGTCCGAGCACTCCTCCGACCAAGCCTCTTCCTCCGACGAGTTTATCCTCGTCGAGGGAAAGAGGAAGAAGAGGTCGCAGGCCTCGTCCTCCACTCAGGCCCCTAAGGCCAAGAAACCCTCCCCTCCCGAGCCAGCACGCTTAGTGCAGAGCCAGCCCTCCACTTCCTCGGCCACTAGGCCCAGCCCTACCCAAACCCCAGTCGTCAGCGCCTCAGTGCGCAAGACCATCCCTCCCCCACCCATCTTCATCCATGACAAGGGGGCTTGGACAAACGTGTCCAAAGCGTGTGGCGAGCAACGCATCGCCTACACGAATGCCCGCGCCGTTCAGAACGGCATAAAAGTAGGGTTAGCGACAGCTAACGACCACCGCGCGCTTTCGAAGCTACTCAAGGCTCGAAATATCCCCCACCATACTTATACGCTCCATGAGAGCAAGCCCGTTCGGGTGGTCCTCTGCCGGATCCCCAGTGAGATCCCCACCACCGAGATCGTCTGCGACTTAGAGTCACAGAACATCCCGGTGATTGAGGTGCACCGTATGCACGGCAGAGGTGGCAGGGCGTCTAACAACGTCCTCGTCATCTGCCACCCCGTCTCCGAAGGTCCCCACCCCATCTTTGCGCTGAAGACTGTATGCAGTCTTTCAGGAATTCTCATTGAGAAGCCACACAAGAGTGGCACGGTAGGCCAATGCCACCGTTGCCAGTTGTATGGGCACGCGCAACGGAATTGCTTCGGCAAACCTCGGTGCGTAAAGTGCCTGGGCGATCACGGCACCGCGGAGTGCAGTCGCCCAAAAGATAGGTCCCAGTGCCCAGACCCGCCCAGCTGCGTGCTGTGCGGGCAATCCGGCCACCCCGCCAACTACCGAGGCTGTCCGAAAGCCCCGAAAACCTCCGCCCCTAAACTGGCAACGCGCGCTAGCGCACGCCAGGGACGAGAGTGTCCTACACTCTCGTCTGAGCTCCCCCAGACCCTCAGTCCCCAGCGTCCAACTCCTTGGACGGCGGCGAATCACGCCCAAAACTTCCCGGCACTAAGGCCGAAAGTCCCAGGGCTGATGGATCAACCCATCATGCCCCCCGCTCCGGTCGTTGTGGCTTCTCAGCCTCCTCCTCCCCAGTCACCCCCTCGCTCAGATGAGCCGGAACTCGATCCGTTCCTCATCCTAGCGAATACATTTAAATTCTTCAAGTCCCCCCGCGCCATCCAAATGGCAACGGAGGTCGTGGCCTGCAAAAGCATTGAATCTCTGATTCAGGTATACTATAAGTATCCTGATGTAAAAAGCCATTTTGACAACCTTTTTAAACAGCCATAATGTATAACACGGCTAGTAAAAGATTAAAGCCCCGATCCCTAAAGCTAGGTTACTTCAATGCCAATGGCATCACCAATCAACGGGACGAGATCGCGACTTTCCTTCGCGATCATAGTCTCGACATCCTTCTGGTCCAAGAGACCTTCCTCAAACCCCACCTTAGGGATCCTAAGATAGCCAATTACCGGCTAGTTAGGAACGATAGGACTAGATGCCACAGAGGTGGCACTCTAATATATTATAGGAACTCCCTACACTGCATCCCTATGGATCCGCCGCCCCTTGCCCACTTAGAGGTATCCGTTTGCCGGCTAGGCATGACGGGCCATCCCTCTATCACAATAGTATCCGCGTATCTCCCACCGTACAACGACGTAGATTCAAACTCTTCGATAAACGCCTCACTTCGAAGCGACCTTACAGCCCTTTTTGACATGAGTGACTCCGTCCTTATAGCGGGGGATCTCAATGCCAAACATCCCGCATGGTGTAGTCGTATTACCAACCCCCGTGGGAAGGTACTATACGACCTTTGCACACCTCTCCACATAGATATCATAGGTCCTATGCGGCCTACTCATTACCCGTTCGAGCCATCCCACTTGCCCGACGTACTCGACATTGCCCTCCTGAAGAATGTGAACTTACGTTTGCACTCTTTAGAGACGGTAGACGAACTTGACTCTGACCATAGACCGGTGATCATGGAGTTAACTCCGAGATCGGGTCCCTATGACCCTAACCGCCCCCCTCCCACACAGGTGATCACTGACTGGAGGAAAGTAGGCGAATTGCTGAAATCCAACACGTCTCCTCACCTGGACAAGATCCCCGACCACATCCAGTCCGCCGCCGACACGACGGCTGCGATCGACTCACTCACGGAACACGTACAATCTGTCCTGAACGACTGTTCAAGGGAGATTCCGGTGTCAGAGCACTGGCGCCGGAAGCTCCCGGACGATGTACGGGCCCTGCTGACTGAGAAGAACGCAGCAGTCCGTGCCTACAGAGCTTTCCCCTGCCAGAATAACAAAACTTTCATGCGGTACTTACAGCGCAAAGTAAGTAACAGCATCAGAGAGTGGAGTGAAGCCGGCTGGGACAAGACCCTGAGCGAACTGGAACCCACCCACCATGCCTTCTGGCAACTTCAGAGGAAAATGCGCGCCACTGAGGTTGCCTCAATGCCTCCCCTTATCCGCCCGGACAAAAGCATTGCCTTCGACGACGAAGACAAAGCCGAATGCCTAGCCGACAGCCTGGAGGCCCAGTGCTCTCCCAGCTCCCAACCAGTCGACCCAGCCCACCTTGCCCACGTGGATGCTGAGGTTGAACGTAGATCTGCCCTGCCCCCTGTCGAGGACCCTGATGCTCCCCTCCCCCCCGTCACGGTAGACGAGGTGGAGGAGATCATCAAGAAACTCAAACCTAGGAAAGCTCCCGGGACTGACAGACTGACCACTAGGGCACTTAAACTCCTCCCACGTACGATCATAGTCCTACTGGCTGCCATCTTCAATGGCGCCTTGTCCAACAACTTGTTTCCACAAGCTTGGAAAGAGGCTATAGTGATAGGTATCCCAAAACCCAAAAAGCCCAAGAACCTCCCGACTAGCTATAGACCCATTAGTCTGCTCAGCGCCCTCGGCAAGGTCTACGAGCGGATTATTCTTAATCGGCTCAAGGACTTTGTCGAGGCCAAGAGCCTACTCCCTAACGAACAGTTTGGCTTTAGAGCCCATCATTCCAGTGTCCACCAAGCCCACCGCATCGTAGAGCACATTAGCGGCCGTTTTCAACGCGGTCTGGTGACGGGGGCCCTATTCTTTGATATAGCGAAGGCTTTCGACAAAGTCTGGCACAATAGCTTAATTTATAAGCTTTACCAACTAGGTGTGCCGGACCGTCTCGTGCTCATCATTCGAGACTTCCTGTCGAACCGCTCCTTCAGATATCGTATCGAAGGAGCGCTTTCCACTCCCCGCCCTATCAGAGCCGGCGTCCCTCAGGGCGCCGTGCTCTCCCCCCCACTCTTCACGCTATTCACTAGCGATATCCCCAAAAAGCCCCCAGTAGAGTTATCCCTATTTGCCGACGACACGGCCATCTACTACTCGGGACATAATCCCGTTAGCATCGCTCATACCCTCCAGACCTCAGCCAACGCACTAGGCGATTGGTTTAGGAAATGGAGGATTGAGGTAAATCCCGACAAAAGTCAAGCAGTCCTGTTTCGCAGGGCTCGCCAGCATAAACAATTCACCCCCCTCGCCCGATCACTATGTTCGGCAAGCCAATCCCTTGGGAGAAGCGAGCCAAATACTTAGGTGTGATCCTCGACCAGTTCCTTAACTTCAGTGAGCACATAAAGTCGGTTCGCTCGCGAGCCGCTTTCGCTCTCGGTAGGCTCCACGCCCTGCTGAATAAACACAGCAAGCTCTCCCTTAGATGTAAAATCCGAATATACACGACATGCATACGTCCTATCATGACGTATGCCTGTCCGGTGTTTGCTCATTCATGCCAGTCCCAATCAGATCCATAGGATGCAAGTCATTCAGAACCGTTTTCTCCGAAAGGCCACGGGCGCGCCCTGGTTCTGTAGGAATGAGGATCTCCACGTAGACCTCAAACTCCCGACCATAAAGCAAGTGTTGAAACGCATGTCAGTGCGTTACTTCACCTCTGCTGATACCCACACTAACCCCCTGATCGTATCGGCCGCCCGATACAGACCCTCCAAGATTTCTCGGGTTCGTCGCCCGCGTATCATCCTAGACGAGCCTGACGACCCCACCACCATCCGACAAGAGAGCAGTAGGGAAACCAGCACTCTTAGAAAACACAAATACAGAACGCGTTCCTTATTCCGGCCTCGCCGACGAGGCCCATCGCGACGTCCGCGTACTTGTAATGAAAATCCTCCCCGACCTTTGCCAAACGAGCCAGCCCGCGATGCTGAGCCAGTAGCAATAAATACTCCCGTAAATAATATGACCCAGCCTGTCCCTTTGCTGCCCTCCCAAAATGACCCCGCTATGCCGAGGCCCGTACTCCACAGGGAGTGCCCTTAGCGTGCGGTCATTAGCTTTAAGTAAACTTTAGTTTGTAAGCCCTGGCTGGGGGCCTTTAATTTATTAAAGGTCACCACAGGACAGACCGGTTAAGTAGTACATTAGCCGTATAGAGCTAAACTACGAGTGGCCCTACCTAAAAAAATAAAAAAAAAAAAAAAAAAAGCAGGGCATGCATGGGAACGGAGCAAATGGTAGGACACGTGCTCCTAGAGTGCACGGAAATCACCGACATACGAAAGCAAACCCTCGGGTCATTGAATTCCTTTACAGACATCCTAAATAGACCGAGAGACCTGATCTGCTTCTGGAGGGAAGTTGGCTGGATGAAGTGACGGCCGACACGGCTCACGCACAATGGTCTCGTGCAGAGACTAAGTGCGGAAAGCTGACCAAAGAAGAAGAAGAAGAAGAAGACCACCATCTCACCTGATGGTAAGCGATGATGTGGTCGAAGATGGAGCACGCTTGCCTGGAAGTAACGTATTCACTCTTGATTCAAAGACTCCCAGGTTATAGCGATCAGGAAACACAGACTCCGGCAGGGAATTCCACTCCTTAGCAGTGCACAATGAAAGTATTCCCAAAAGGTTTTGTGCATATGGATGGGATGTCCACCATGTAACGATGGCGCACCGCCGTTTGTGTTGTAGTTCGATGATGGAACGGGCTTGGCGGAATTAGATTGTGTAATTCCATCGAACACTCCCCGAAATGTAACCGATAGAAAACCGACAGTCGCTTTGACAGTCGTTATAGATAGTCAAAAGCCATAAAATCTGACAGCAGTCTTGCTACCTATATCTTTACCTATATATCTATATCTTGTTACCCGACTTTGGAAGTCAGATAGGTAGTCCCCCCTCTGTAAAACACTAGAACTCAACGACATCTGGCTAGACCGGAAGCCGACCCAAAGATAGTTGGGAAGAGGCTGAGCATATGAAGCTGATTTAGACATGCACTGATTTTCGTAAGAGAAACTCGGAGTGACACTTATTATACCTACTTATTCTATGTAATTTTATTCACTCAAAAATAAAAATCAGTTATACAGTATGTTAACTAACAGAGGGCGTTCCCGTTAACCCGCAACAGTATAGCATATGGATGCTTTTTGAGTGAGTACGTGAAGGACGGCAACGTCGCAATTTATTTATGAATGCGTACGCGTGTACAGAGTGTTTCTTTTACGTATCAACTTAACATTTTTAGTGAATATTTTAATATTAAAAAAAAAAAACATTTTGTTTTCGAAGTGTATATTTTTTTAGCATGTATGGATGCTATACTATTGCGGGTTAATGGGAACGCCCTCTGTTAGTTAACATCCTGTATAATTTAACTAGCAGTCGTGCGGGGCTTCTCTCCCGTGGACTTTAACATGATAAAAACATAACCCTCCTTTTTTCAGGTAAGCCTTTAGCCTTTCTCTAAGCATCAAGCTACTTTCATACCAAATTTCATCCAAATCCACCCAGTACTTTCAAAGATTAGCGCGTTTAAATAAACACACTTTTCCACTTTTTAGGGTTCCGTAGCCGAATGGCAAAAACGGAACCTTAATAGTTTCGTCATGTCTGTCTGTCTGTCCGTTCGTCCGTATGTCACAGCCATTTTATTCCGAAACTATTAAGACTACACATGTAAAACTTGGTAGGTAGATGTATTCTGCTAACCACTTTCCGATTTTATAAAAAAAAAAATTAAGGGGGTTCCCCATACAAAGAACTGAAATTAAAAATATTATTATTTTCATCAAACCTATACGTGTGTGGTATTTATAGACAGGTCTTTAAAAATGACAATGAGGTTTCTACAACCACTTTTTCTTAAAGTTAATCGTTTAAAAGATATACGCTTCCAAAGTGGTAAAGTGTGTCACACCACCCACTATAATAATGGGGTCATAAATCTATAAAAAATATATATGCTGTAGATCTTAATAAAAACCTTCAACAAAATTTGGTGTGAACGAGATCTGGTCAGTAGTTTTTGAGATATAGTATATTTTCTAAAACTTAAATATACTTTTGCCTTTAATTTACCTTAAATTTACCTTTACGTAAATATAACTTTGTATTTCATACAAATACTATGAAAAACAAAGTTATTTCGCGCAGTTACTACGGAACCCTTCATGAGCGAGTCTGACTTGCACTTGGCCAATTTTTTATATTAGATATAGATAATTTCAGATATCATTCTTACTAAGTCAGTCAAAATGGAGGCAGCTATTTCCAAAACGACACAGAATTTAGTCCTTATTCTAAGTAAATCATAATTAAAAGGTAATTAATTATACTTACTCAAGCTGGGCTCTACAGTTGCCAAGAGACGGTACATGAAACAAAGAGAATACATAGATTAGTAACGATGAATAAATAACAAAAGATAATCAAGTGTTATGTTATCCACAACAAATCATTTAGGGTCCAAACGCTTGGATCATGGGATCCGAGTGCGTATCTCCTCTCAAGGATATATCTAGCCGACTGATGATGACCTTGCGT
This sequence comes from Tholera decimalis, assembly GCA_943138885.2. Lineage (NCBI taxonomy): Eukaryota > Metazoa > Arthropoda > Insecta > Lepidoptera > Noctuidae > Tholera > Tholera decimalis. The sequence continues at coordinate 13,071,331 of OW964576.2, forward strand.
GATAAGAGGGTTCTGTTCAGAGGCTTTCTGATAGAAGGAGTACTTCGACACCTAAGTTTATTTTTATAATTATGTACGTAGTTAAGTTTAGCCGATAAGATAAGCTAATTTATTTGAACAAAAAATATTGTTTACGAAAATAGCCTGATTTATTTATTTATTTAAGAACAACCAACAAAGACAACGACCTCTATTAATGTAGGAAAAATATATGAGAAAGTTAAATGTTAACAAAAAAATCGGAGTAGGTCTACCTACTATTTGCAGAAATCAACAAAATGGAAACAGTTTATTTAATAAAGCAATTTCCTGACTCCCGCAGAAAAACTTCTATATTCGTGAGTACATTTATTTATTTACCTCAAAATAACACGGCCGAAGGGCAATTACATTACTTGAAGACATGTTAAATAATAAGAAACGCCAGTCATACACTTATCTCATAGTACTCCATGCATATAGACAAGATCTTCTTCCATTCACTCGCAAACACGTAACAATCAAGTTTGGCATCCAACAGAACGTTGAGTTATATATTTTCCTTCAATGTTACTTATTATGTAACATATAGGTGCATACAGATGTATACAGCGTGTAACAGATTTAGCGCAATACCTCAGACACCCCAATTAGAATATTAAATTATAAGTCTAAAGCAACGTCCCTAACTAAATAAATTGAAACCAAACCAAGGCATTTTTTATAAAGTAGTTATCCTTACTAAACGCAAAACGTATGTGCGTCATACAATATCCTTACGCAGACGCATACACTCATGCAATGTTAGCGGCCGACGCGACACGCATACAATTTCCTTGAATTAAGGATTGTATTAATTTGTCATGAGACTGTGTTTCTATTTTAAGTTAAATGAAAGATTTTTCCATCAAAATTTAACACCTATTTTTTATAACGGAAATCGATTCAGAAGCCGATTCTGAACCAACTACTCTCTTGAATTGCCTTTATTCTGTTACACGTTGTAGATACGACGTGAAAATCAATTATAGTAATTGGAACTAACGTTGGCTGTAGGCATTCAATTGACATTTAACACTTGAACAAATAATTGCCAAAGAAAACATGGACCAAAATTCCTGAAAAACCTTTTTTTGGGTATTTTCCTTGGCTACTTTTGGCTTATAAATCAAACGCCTTGGGCTACATGGGAAATATTAGGTACAGAAGATTTGTTCGCCAAAATTTTTTTTTTTAAGAATAAGCGTATTACGATTTATTTATTTTTCGCACAAAGTAGGTAAGATTAGATTAGATTAGATTAGATTCATTTATTTGCCAGAAATATGGTATTTTACAGATATTATAACAGATACACAAAAGTTCTACATGTTTCGCCTACTAAATTCGGCATGCAAATTTTGTAACAATATCAGTTTAATAAATGAAGTGAATATAAATTATCTTAGTAAAATTCAAAATATAAATGTCAAATTATACTTATTTAGTATAAATTTTATAAATGTCTTCTATTTAAATTACAAACAAAGAAATTAAATTACAAAATGTCAATAGCTTAAAATCTAATGTCAAATTGAATTATCATGTCATACCTACAATTTTTCCCTTTGTCCTAAAAGTCATAAATTCCTTAATAGTATAAAAACAATTTTCAATAAGTCATAGAGATGCTTTTGAAATAAGCTGGTGGGCAGTTCACCTTTGGTATACAGTTAAATATCTTTATTGCTATTCGACCAGTATTCTTATGCCAATACGCTGTTTTACATCTTGGAATTGTCAATTTTGTTCTAAGTACCATACAATAAGTTGTTAACAATTCGATCCGATACCATCTGCCTTAAATTAGGCGTGCAATCATTAGAAATATAATTATATAAAATATTCAGTCTTTGTTGTTTTTTTTTTACTTAAATTTTGGGTTGTCTTCAAACACCCCATGGATTTCATGACTAATGCATGGGCACATGCATACCCACTGCCGCTCAAGTTAGATAACATAATTTCAAACCCAGAACTCGAATTTGCAATACCACAATATCTAATACAATTTCACAAGACGTATGACAAAGACACTAGTCGCGAATCACGTACACGTCGTAAAATTTTGACGCGTACCACCAATATAGTTTAAGGCTACGTATTCGGAATGGCAGCGCGACGAGCGAAGCGATTACGTTGTGTAGTGGATTTGTGGTACTTCGACTTATTCTGTTTCGAGAGTCAGTGTGCTTTATGATAAACAAATGGCCAGCCAATTTATTTGGGTTTGGTTTATTTGGGTTGCGGAAATTTTCGACCAAATACCGTTTATGACTGAACCTTATCAGATAGACATATTATGCTGTTGTGGCATTCTTTTAGAACTATTCAAGACAAACAATCCTACGGTAAATTATTTTCGCGTAACTCCAACAGTTAAGGCAGCGGACGCCAAGATACATAGGTCTCAGAGGGCAGGAGTCTTTGTGACTTACTTGATACTCATTATATTATGGTACCTAAATTATGAACTAATAATAACAATTTTAACTTTTAACACTACAAAATTACAACAATGGGGTCTTTTTAACCCAACAGTTGACTGGTAGAGAATGCTTTGCTGCATTAAATCCACCCATGTACCACTATTTGTACATTGTAAATAAATAAAATATTCATAAATTGGTGCCTATGTATTATTCTGATGTATGAATAACTGTAAAATTCATCTAATCTGTTCAGTAGGTTTTGCTCGAAGGAGTAACAAATATCCAAACATCCTCACAATTTTTTTATTTACAATATTTATAGGATTACCAAAAGATATCAGGAGTGCGAGTACATATAATGTTTCTAAGACCGAACTAAAAAAACACGTTCTTCTAAATATTAGTTTTAAGTAAACATGACACTGCCGGGGTTGCGAGAATGTTCTAGCGAGATACCGTGGCTTCGGAACTCAAATGCAGCTGAAGGAACAGGGTGGGTTTTTAGTCAGTAGAAGTTTGACACTCCTTTCCACTCCACCCATAGCGAGAGAAGTCATTCAATGATTTTCCCACCCGGAAAAATAGCATGACAATTTAACTATATAAGTTGCTAGCTTGTGCCAGCGGCTTCGCCCGCATGGGAAGTTTTTCCCGTGTAAATCCCGATCCCGTGGGAATTTCGCAAAATCCTTTCTTAGCGGATGCCTACGTCATACCATCTACCTGCATGCCAAATTTCAGACCGATCCGTCCAGTGGTTTGGACTGTGCGTTGATAGATCACTATGTCAGTCAGTCAACCTTTGAGTTATAAATATTTAGATTTGCGATGTTTAAAAATATTAGAACAGACAACTGCAAATATAAGAGGTACTACTAGATGGTTAACTACATTACGTCATCGAGATTGCGCTCTTTTTTTCAAAGGAGATGCCAAATTTCAGACCGATCCGTCCAGTGGTTTGGACTGTGCGTTGATAGATCACTATGTCAGTCAGTCAGTCAGTCACCTTTGAGTTATAAATATTTAGATTTGCGATGTTTAAAAATATTAGAACAGACAACTGCAAATATAAGAGGTACTACTAGATGGTTAACTACATTACGTCATCGAGATTGCGCTCTTTTTTTCAAAGGAAGGTAGGTAGTTTTGACTAAACGTGGTAACTATTCTTATGGGAGTACCCACAAACCTTGTTAGTTAATTTGAACATAATTATTATCATAATTATATTTATGTTACTTGTGTGTGTTTGAATCTCCAAGCAATGTGAATAACATACCTTAGAATTTAAATATGATGCCTTTTTAAGTTTAGTGTAGTTTTTATTTGTGAGTAAAATAAATATCTTAAACTAGAATCGTTAAAATTTTAAAGAAAACAAAATCTCTATAGACAACATAATTTTAAATTTGGTAGCGGCAATTTTAGTTGGCTCAGATGAGTTCGTGGCTAACAACGATACGTGCGTTAGTTCAAAGTTAAGCACTGCTTGACGAAGTTTTTCCGTAGATGGATTAGCATTTTATCATATTGAGATATCTCAATGTCTAGGACGGTCAGTAACGGATAATCAGGAGCTGGATATTCGGACACCAGTTGTGCCAGGGTATCCATGTTAACATTTTTATAACAGATGGCGGTTTCATCATATCTCATAATATTGACCTCGATCACACCTGGTGGTATGAGATAGATGAGGTCTACGATGGAACGAGTGAGTTCAGAAAATGCCTGTTCACTCTTGTTAAAGAATGATGGGTTATAAAAGGTGGGGAACAGAGACATCCGTCAGAGAGTTCCAGTTTTTCGGGGGATCAATCATAGAAAAGACTCCCCCACTCTGGGTAGAGCAGTAGAGAGTGTCAGACTTCTGCTGACAAAAAACCTACCCTGTTTTCTTCAGTTGACCTTGTGGTACTTGGCAGCGGTATCTCGTTAGAATATTCCCGCAAACCTGCTTACCTAGTTTATAATGATAATAAATAAATAATTTACTCTCAGGTTACGAATAATTTTTATTATAAAATAGTGTTAATGAATAAAACTGAAAACTATGTTAGTATCACTAATTGCACTAAGTTTTTGTGCGTTCCGGTGGCACTTGTCCGCAAAAAAGGTAGAATAGCACAGCTTGAGGCTAAAGGCTTTCTTCCATCATCTGAGGCAGGAAGCATGTTGGTATGCGCACCACAAGCGCCTTGTTTATCAAAGGCTGTTGATGTCAGATACATCCGCACTTCGTCGTAGCACATGTATCAACTCGGAAAGGAATCTTCACCGTATCAACTCGAGCCGTACAGTATTATTTGTATGAAACTCCCTACTGCAACGCACACTAATCGGAATCGTAACGTAATCGCCTCGCCTCGGTACAAGCTCACGAACTGCGGTGCGGTGCGTGGTCGACTTGCAGTTCCCGCGCTTACGGTTCTCCGTACCCTAGATTACGTCTCTTGATTGAAATGATTGAATTAGTGCCGCCTAGCCGTCAACCAGCGGTCGGCGAGCCGTAAGCGCGGTGTCACCTAGCTTTGGCCGAGTCGACGTGCTGGAGCTTCTGATCCGCTTACGTTACGTGGACGCCTGTTTGACGCCAAAGGGAAAGGCGAGACGGTGACGATCTGCTCTTGAGTTGATATGTGTGCTGCGACCCTTAGACTGTTAGTTAGACCGAGGGCCAACCTTAAAATGGTTTGGGAAAAGACTAGGTGAAATAACAGTCGTCTTACTGCGCTGTATCATCTACCTTATGATCTGCGTCTTTTGCGATTCAGTTATATAACTTAAGATGAAGCACTACAGTTATCTGGAAGCTTAACCCCGTGGGAGGTAAGTTGTTTGAAATTCGTGTTCGTTGCAGGAATTCATTCGTAACTTAGCTGAATTTGGTTTAATTTTCTTAGGACTGCATATTGCAGAGTGAGGGGTTAAAAGACCAGAGGGGCCTAGTGCAACTTGTTCTCACCCTCGAACGCGTTAACGTTAACGCAGTTTTGTAAGGAAAGAAACCAGCGCTATCGACTGGCCACTAGGTATAGTTCCGGAACTGTTGTCTGATGGGGCTCAAATATTTTTGAATGGTGTTGTCATCCACGGTGGGCAAATAAGGATGGGTCGCAAAAACTGTGGGATCTAGCTCAAGATTGTCAGTTGTGAGGATGTTATGGAAAGGTACGCCTTGCGTCCCGGGCGTCGATAACTTGACAGAACAATACTGTAATTTCAGTTTATTTTATGATGTGTGCAATGCATATGAGTATAGCTAGGGTAGAAACTTTATTAATATTATGAAGCGAAAAAGTTTGTTTGTTTTAACGCGCTTATCTTAGAAAGTCCTGGGTGGATTTGGATGAAATTTGGTAAGGACGTAGCTTGAAACTTGAGGAAGATTATAGGCTTTTAATCTGACCACTCTTAATTGTTCACCATAATAGAAAACAAATAAGGACTTAACAACTAAAAGGGGTGATACAATGTGCGATCTTGTTGCTAAAAGCGATCTATTCCCTGCCGGAGTGTGTTTCCCGATAGCTATAACCTAGGAGTCTTTAAGTCAAGAGTGAATAGGTTACTTTTAGGTAAGCGTGCTCCATCTTCGACCACATCATCACTTACCATCAGGTGAGGTGGTTGTCAAACGCGAACCTATTTTTTAATAAAAAAAAATACAGACAACCTTTGGATGGATTTGACACAGAAAGAGAAAATGAATACGGAGGCTTATGTTTTTATTGTAATAAAGTCCACGGGAACTTAGTCCCGCGTGACTGCTGGTAAAAATATAAATTCAAAAATCATAAACTAAACGTAACTCTAAACGTAAGTTTGAAATTCGAACGGCGTCTCATTGTGAATCTGTAATGTTCCACTTTAAAAAACTTTTTAGCAAAAAATAAATCGGTTTGTAATTTATCTAGTTACAAAAGCCACAATGTCAACTACTTATGACCTTTTACAAACTATTGCTTTTCCCGGTGCAGAGCCGTTAATTTTTGAAGAGTTCTCCTGGTACTTCACCATCAGCTCTACTTCAGCATATGCATTGTGATGAGCATAAACTGCATAGCATCCATATTCAAGTAATCTAATCGCAATCTACGAAATACTTATTATTGAGTAGTTTCGGTGGCCATCTGTGGTCTTCATCATTAGTTCCACTTCCTCAAATAGTGCTTTTCGAGAGCAACTGCACAAGTTACTATAAGAAATACCCAAAACGCTATAGGTGTGCCTATAATATTTGAAGAGTTCCCTCGATTTCTCCATGATTGCATCATCAGATCCAAACGTGACAACAATGGGACCAACTAGAAAGTATACCCTTTCAAACAAAAAAGAATTTTCCAAATCGGTCCAGCCATCTGCGAGTTATGAGGTTACACACAAAAAAAAAAGTTCAAGACGAATTGAGAACCTCCTCCTTTTTTGAAGTCGGTTAAAAACAAAAGAGTTCGCTTTCGAATTGTGTGCGCTCACTTAAGTGACGTGAGCAGGGGCTTTTCACAACCCTAAAATTCCTGTTCCTAATCCGAATCTCGTTTAGCTCATAAAAAAAAGACACATAATCCCCAATAGAAAAAGACAGCCAATCACAAACAAATAAAAACAGCTATAAACAGCCAAAGGTCCATCTGATGGCCTTTATTTCAGATATTACTGCCAACGGGACATCAGGTTTGGCCCAAAGGGTTTATTACCAAAACGTGGGCTTGCTCAGCATTGGAATACTTTAATGGCTCTGGAGGTATCTGTTGGAAGATTGATAGGTATAATTATAATTTTGTGTATTGTGTTGGGTTTATAATTTTGTTTGAGGGTATGTAGAAAACAGATATAAAACTGAAGTAAAAGTAGGAATAGAAATAAAAGTATTAATTTTTCTCTTTATTTTAAATTAGTTTTATTTTAAACTAGCGAACAACTAGTCTCCTTTTTGTCTTATAAGCATTTTCAGTTAATCTCCTGCATCCACCTAGCCTTTTCATCACAACGATGATAGGACCGATTTCCAGTCCAACCTATCTGAAAACCCAGTTAATGGAAGACGATAATTCGCTAAGACTGGTGTCAGAGTTTAACGTTTTTGATAACTCGTAAATCGTTACTGTCATAGATGTCCAAAGGACAGCCGAGGCCTACAGTATTACCTACTTTCTGACACAGAAAAGTATATCGATGTTATGATAGTCACTCATCCACAGACCAACATTGACAAGCGTTGTTTCGCCTTGAAAATCAATCCAATGGGACTATTACGTTAGTAACTTATTAGTAATCTGTGCTATTGCATTATTGCTGCATTCTATTCGCCACGAGCTTCTTAAGACGAGGCAGTGCAAAATAATTTTCATGCAAGCTTCGCCCCCATCTACCCCGGTTAGGCCGTAGTATACTAAACGCTAACGCAGCAGTAATAAAGTTGAATATCGCGTGCGCTCTTTCACCATGTTCGGTTTCAAAACTGCCGTTGTGTACTAAACGCTAACGCAGCAGTAATTTAATCTTATCTTTAATCTCCCTTCTAATCTTTAATCTTTTACCATATTCGGGGTCGAAACTAAATGTCGTAAGTATCAATTCTTATTTCGTTTATAACTAAAGTGACAATTGATCGAGAAAAAATGTCCTATATTTGGATAATAAACTATATTTTCTTACTGTCAATACTAATTTTAGACATAAAAGCCGAGTAATCTTGATAAAATATTGAATGATCTTTAAAAAAGACAGGATATTCGATTAAAAAATGAATCGAGCGAAAATGTTCCAATTACGAAACTGGACTAGACATGGAAAGAAAAAGATCCAATAAATCATATACTAAAGTTCCATCTTGATTGTATGCGTGATTGTTTCAGAATATGAACACAAAATTACATACAATTTAGGGAGCCTCCTCTTAAACGTGGTTTAAATGTGAGCCTAACAATTACTTAAGATACTTACGTTAATCACCACGTTTCAATTAAATTTTATATTAGAACAAATTGACACGTAAAACTTCATTAATTAATTTTATAACTTTATAAAAAAACATGAAATGACCTGCAACTTATTCACCAATCCACGGATCAACCTTCGCAAGCGTAGCTTAACCTTGAAAATGAACCCGTGTGATTATTAGTAACAAGAACCTGTTGGGACGGTAGCCGTTTTGCTAATTACGTCAGGGCCGCTTCCGTCTAAACTGATGCAACTGCATTTATTTATTTATTTATTAAAATTTCATGCGACACAAAATGTACAAAGGCGGACTTAATGCCATTGCATAGGCATTCTCTACCAGTCAACCATGGGCGGTGAAGAGACAACATGGCAGGTGCATAAAAAAATACACTAAGTATATTCTAAGTAAAAGTCTAATTATAAGTATATAAATACATAAATAACTAAAATAAACTTACATACATATTTATCATAATACAGACCCTATATACAACGTGTAATTTAAAGGGTATATACATACCGAGTGCACGGCTTCTTTGGATGATAACAAACGATATGGCCAGGGTTTTCTAATCCTATGTCCAAATGTGTGGAACTTATTAGAAATTTCAATACATTGATACCAGGACCGAATTTTTCAAATTAAGAAGAACTAAGAGAATTATCGTTTTATTGGCAAGTGACGTGGAAAGTGATGACCCTCATAGTGATGTGACATGTTTGTTATTATTGGTATTCAAGAAACATACGAAATCAAAATTTGGGTTCAATTATGTGAGTCACTTATTTTGAGCTGAAACTTTGCATAGAGACTCCATACCAGATGTTGTCTTCAGTCCCTTTGGATAGATATGGGGTTTCCGTTACACGTTGTATATAATATATTAATAAAAAGTCATAGAAAGGGGGTTATGAAAACTCTGCTGCTTCCACTATCGACTTAGCGGTCTCCGGTTACTCAGCAGAGTACTAGTGTATTACATGGAGTGACTGCCTATCTGTCCTCCACAACCCAGTAACTGGGTAACACCAGAGCCGGATTAACCCTGTCAGAGGCCCTAAGGCAATGTCATTCTCGGGGCCCCTTTTCTTACTTTGACTGACCAAATCGTGTGTGAACTGAGGAAACGCACATTAAGGGCTGTGGTTTTTAATATATTTGTTTACTTATTCCCAGATTTCACACACCTAGATCTAAAGAGAGCTAACTCAAAAATCTCAATTTTTGAGTTATACATACCATCGAATTCCTTATAGTAAGGAATTCGATGGTATGTACATATAACTCAAAAATTGAGATTTTTGAGTTAGCTCTCTTTAGATCTAGGTGTGCGATTTGTTCTACAATTGTTTTAACAATTTGTATTTTGTGAGTTAAAAGTGAGGTCCCTTAGTTCACACGCACATCAAATTCTCGTTCGAAGAAACATGTTTTCTTGGTGCGTGCACTGGGCTTGGGCCCCGAGTTGATGCGGGGCCCCTAGGCAGTTGCCTACTCCGCCTAATGGTTAATCCGGCCCTGGTAACACGATACCCCTCAGCAAGACTGGCGTCAGATTTTCATCTTTGTATCAACCCGCAACGACTGTCAAAGATGTACAAAAGACAGCCGGGAGCAAGGGCTTAAGCGCGTTTTCCGAGGCATTGTGGAGGTATCTTGATGAGTTAAGATGGTGACCCATCCGTGGATTGGCCTCGGCAAGCGTTGCTTAACGTTGAAGATCGACTCGTGTGTCTGTGAGCGAAGAGTTTCTTAATTCAAGCATTATAAAAACAGTCCACAATTATTTATTTTTTAAATATTTGATAGGCTTGCGTTTGACCATAATCTGACCTGATGTTAGGCGATGATGTGGTCGAAGATGAAGCACGCTTGCCTAGAAGTAACCTATTCACTCTTGACTTAAAGACTCCCAGGTTATAGCGATCAGGAAACACAGACTCCGGCAGGGAATTCCACTCCTTAGCTGTACGCACAGTGAAAGTATTCCCAAAACGTTTCGTGCGTATGGGTGGGATGTCCACCATGTAACGATGGCGCATCGCCGTTTGTCTTGTAGTCCGATGATGGAACGGGCTTGATAGAATAAGACTGTGCAATTCCATCGCACACCCCCCGAAATGTAACCGATAGAAAACTGACAGGCTTGCAACACGTCGCCGATGTTCTAGGCTCTGGAGCCTTGTCTCGACCAGTTTCTCGTTGCCGATGAGCCTTTTGGCCCGTTTCTCTATAGACTCAAGTGCATCAAGCTGGTATTTGGCAGATCCGTCCCAGAGATTGTAACATTGTAACATTGGAGCATTTACTACCCACATAGTGCTTATAGGTTACACGTTCTCTACACTTCATATTCCCTCAGCTGGTGACACGTAGAGACAGATGCTGAGTCGCACATCCGCACAGACAGATGTGTACGATTGTACGTGTTAGTCTAGCGAATAAATAGGTTTAGGCGTTGTGGGTATCTGTTTGAAACGTGTTAAGCTATGTAACATATTGTAGGTATAATTTACATATATGTACAGACGCCAGCACATGAAGCTACGCGAAACTGTCAAATTTTCCCAATCAACCTTGAACCTAATTTCTTTAACTATAAAGTTGAAAATCTATTAAAGAAATTTGACAGATTGTTGTAGCTTGATGTGCTGGCGTCTGTACAATCTTTATTTCCCTACTAATATTATAAATGTGAAATTAACTTCGCTTGTCTGTTACACTTTCACGTCTAAACCAGTTAAGCGGCAATAGCATAATGGCTAAGGTGTCGGACTTGTGATCAAGAGGTCGCAGGTTCGAACCCCACCCATTACACTATTCCCGTGAACTCACTCCAGACACAAGCATATTTAGCTTAGTTATAGGGGTTAAAAGATTGCTAATAATGTGAATTATGGTTTAAGAACTTTATTTATGCCTCATAAAGAATTACAATAATTCACTTACTGACAAAACATTTTTATAATATTTAAAGTGTTGGTAAGCATACAGAGATAATGGTTAAAACTACTTTGAAATAAATGACAGATTCGTAAAATAAAGAAATAAATGCGTAAGCGGTTATTTCAACGAAGATCTAAAAAGTGATACTTACTAGATGTGGCAAATATGATAATGTACTTTCATTGTGTTACATTTGTGTTTTATTTATATTAACGTGACTTTTTAAAAGTTGACATACTTTTTGTTTCTTTTATTTCTACCGGAATTTTATTATACATATTAACGCCTTCATATTCAATAGTTTTTTTCCCGTAATTTACTGTTCTGGGTGGACGAATTACTAAGTAACTGGCCTTACGTAGCGATATTTTGTGTTGCTTTTTAGGGAAGAATTCCACCCATATTTGTAGTAGCTTTTTAAAAAAAAAAAAACTTTTTATTAAATGAAATTAGGTACAGAGATACAATCATAGATTAGACCTTGGAGAAGGACATAGGCAATTAGCTATACATCCTATATGCTTGTTATAGGTTTTTATTTCAATAAAGGCAGAAGTTAGCTTGTTATTAAACCTTATAGTTTATCGCGCATTCAGCTTAATTATACTTCATAAAAAAAAAGTAATACATAACACGATGAAGACATAAGCTCCATACTTATACAACATTTATTATTAATTAATGCACATCCTGAAATTAGTTTGTTCATAATCGTTTATTGAATCGATTTTTATAATCTTTAATTAAAAAAAAAATTGAAATTTTTATTCCAAACCAATTAAATCTACGTAAAATTACAAATTACACTTTCGCTGTATGGTAAAAACAAACTAACTATGGACCGTAAACTAAAGTAGTAACTTTTTAAATGCAGATTTATATAAATTCCGTCATTCAGTACACATTACAGAAAAATGAAACTCATTTAAAGAAAGTTAGTCTTAAAAAAAATGTTTAAACAAGTATAACTAAAAATTCGGAGTATGTATTATGATAACATAATCTTTTAATTGGGGTGTTTGAGGGTGTGCGTTAATTACGATACATGTTGTATATACAGCATGTAACAAAAACCTTGTCCGATCCTTAAAAGTATTATTCGGCATCATACTGCGTACACATATACGTAGTCATTTAATGGATTTGAGATTATTATTTTTACCCCGTGAATATAATTAAATTTAATTAAAAAATAAAAACTGATCAAAGGCAACACTGATCTCTCGACGTTCACATGTCTAACCTACAGTTTTGTGTCAAAGAAGCCGCCTGAGCGGGTGAAGTGTTGTCAACTTATGAAAATTTGTCATATTCAGTGTTAAATTTCGCATGGATTCTAAAAATAAAAAATCAATAACTTTTGGTTTTTATGAATTACATTTTTAAAACATTTTTTTCTAGTACGTATATTAAACCAGGAATACGCCTTTATTGGATCGGACAGGGTTTTTGTCACATATTGTATAAAAGTGAAATACCACTCACTGATTAATCACGAAATCTCAGAAACTGCAAGTAGTAGGGCTCTCAAATTTTGCATGGAGGTTCCTTTTAGTACGTAGATGCTCGCTAAGACGGGAACAACTGCTAGTATAATAATATAGAAGATCTGTCATCTCACGCTTACGCGCCCCGCGCTTAGAGAGGTAGGGGGTAGTCGAGTGAAGCACACTGCCCCTCCCTTAGTGAGTTCATTAATATAGTATCATCTATCATAGATGATACATATTACATAGAACTCACCATAGATGATCTATGGTGAGTTCGCGTACAACTACGGAGCAGTGCGGATGCGCGTGTGGTGTGTCATGCAGGGAGCCGATATCTCATTATCAGGTGACACACGTAAACAGTACCTACACAGTACACTGAGACACGGAAAAATCTCGATATGTTGGTCACTATATTGACCACTCTACCTCGGCAAGCTTTGGGTGCGTTTCCACCAGAGATGTGCGATGGAAATGTGTCGTGCGAGGATGTCTAGCTGTGCTGTGAAAATGTGTGGGCGTTTCCACCAAAGCTGTGCGATGAAAATGTGCCTACGAGGATGTGTAGCGGAGCTGTGAAAATGCGCATTAATGTGTGGTGCGAGGATGCGCAAACCTCGCAACACATCCTTCTCAACACACATTCCTCGCAACACATCCCTCGCAACATATCTCTCGCACACAGATCTCTCACACACATCCCTCGCTTGTTTTGTATGCGCAAAAATCTAGCTCCGCTGAGCCGTTTCCACCAGAGCTGTGCTGACCGAGGCGAGGTAAATGAAGCGATTCTATTGGTTTTTTACAAACACATCCCTCGCTACGCATCCTCGCACATCTCTGGTGGAAACGCAGCCTAAGCTTGAAGATCGAACCATGCGGTTTATTATTTAGCTTTTTACGAATATTGTAAACAAAAATGTTCTGTTTTTCCACCTACAGTCTTCTAATATAGTTCGTAAATATTGAAATTATAATGAGTCAGTTGAATAAAAAGGCCTAGTAAGATTAATACAAAAAGCCGAATGTCGTAATCTAGTTATCTTTTATAAAATATGTCTTAGTCCACAAAACTGATAAGAATATAAAATCCATTTACAGGCACCGCCGCGCTGGAATCTTTTTAAATCCAATAAAAAGTCAAAATGTCTTTCTTTTCGTACAAAAAATTATGTCCCACAAACACTTTATTAGGAAGGCAAGGAACGTTGTTTTGATTTAATATCTAAAGCCCCATCTATTTTATATTAAACGTAAACTCAATCTAAAAGAATCTTAGGCAAGATAGATTTTGGGTTCATAATCGCTCGTCAAGATTTTCAAATCCATTAGGCTCAATTTGGGTAAAACTAGAAACTATGTTCAAGTAAAAACAGACCTTATTCCTGGTAAAACAGAGTTAAAAATAGTGTATGTATACGTCAATATTTAAATATTTGAATCACGCGGCCATGTTCAATAAGCTTTTTATTAATTTTTCTAAACTATTGGATTTATTTTTTACTAACGGAATACAGTTTTTTTTAATATTGATGGTTTGTTTGTTAGTTAGAATATTTTTCTTAAGGGGAATTAGCAATATGGGTAGAATTCACATTACTAGTATCTTGTTAAATTCCCTGCCGGAGTCTGTGATTCCCGATAGCTATAACCTAGGAGTCTTTAAGTCAAAAGTGAATAGGTTACTTTCAGGTAAACGTGCTCCATCTTCGACCACATCATCACTTACCATCAGGTGAGATGGTGGTCAAACGCGACGTAAATAAAAAAAAAAATTAAAAAAATTATAATTCATTTATGTCGACATAAAATTCACTAGATGGACTAGGACGTAGGGTTATTTTTTCCTTACGGGGTTGCGGAAATCTTCTAATGGCACCGGACGCAAAGGTTATGGACGCGGGTTTTTAGTCAGTAAAGCTTGACATCCCCTTCCGCTCGACCCAGAGCGGGAAGAGTAATTTGAAGATATTCTCCCCAAAAAAAAAAAAAAAACTAAAATTAGATTATATTTATTTTCAAATACCTTTTGCCCTCAATTTTGTTCGCTTTGAAATTTACAACATTTTATAAGAATGAAAGTAGCTTGTGTTATTTTGATATATAAGCTATATTACTATAAACTTTCATCTGAATCCGCTCAATAACTTTTGTGTGAAACATCCATTATCCAGAAACATCCATTCATCCTCAGAAACTTTTGCATTTATAATATAAGTACCAAGTAACATGATGAAGTTTAATGAGATTTATATTTAAAAATAATTAAATAAAAAAATAAACAATAAAAAGATAAAATTGGTCAAGCCGTTTCGGAGAAGTTCGGTAACAAACACTGTAACTTGATTTTTAATTCTCTTTAAAATATAAGTATCTATAGGTATAGATTTTTCAGTAGCGGCAAGTTTGGAAAAAGGAAAATCGTTCAAGAGAACATGTTATCGATACTTCATTCAACGATCCGTAAATCAGGTACCTATATGAACCCCTTCTTAAACATGGTCATTCTATAGCTTTGACACTACGACATAAACAAAGATGGTGTCTCCTTTGAAATAGGGACGATACACGTTACCTATTGTCGCAAGTTAGATGGGCAGGTGGAAATTGAAACTTCCACACACAACCTTGTTTTATCTTGGCTTTCTTTGTATGAGACTTTTATTGTTGCCTCCTTATGTATCGTGGCGGCCAGTGACGTAGCTAGGCGAAGGCGAAGTAAGCCCACGGTTTCACACTTCTGGGGGCCTCGTGGGGTCTTTATAATAAAACTTTTTCAAGTCTATCTGGGTAAGGCCGTAGATTTTGCCACTTAGTAACATAGAGTAACAAGACACTTCTATGTTACGGTAACGTAGAAGTAACGCGAAAGTAACGCATAATGTTTCTAAGGCCGATTACATAATGCGCATTTTAACCGACTTCAAAAAGGAAGAAGTTTCAACGCATTTAAACTAAGCTCACAGCTGGCGAACTGAACAGTTAGTCTGTTCAGTTCGCCAACTGTGAGAAGTGATTATTTCGATTTTTTAACTGTTTCGCACGTAAGATTAAAGTCCATTCTTTTTGAGGTAGTTTTTTTACTATTTTTTTTAGTTTATTTTAATTTCCACTGAGTGGCGCTAAAAACATGGTTAAAACATACTTTTTTTTCAGTTTCTATAAATGTCCAAACTCCTTAAATGACACTGAACCTAACAAGTTGTTATGGCAACTAAACTTCTGTTGTTATGTGTTTTTTGAATTTCGTAAAACAATCTATACCAGTAAATAAAACTGTTAAATAAGGAATTTTTACATGCTTGGAAACTGAAAATTAAAAAGAAATGCCGTCTTAATATCAAATAAAAAATACTGAGCAGGAGTGCCGTGAAAACATGGGTGACGTGAGCTGTTAACCTATAGAATGATCCATAGCATTAGGTGGAATGACAGCTCACTTCGTGCTTACATCACCTAGATTTTCAGACGTGGTATGTACAGAATAGCACGGCAGATTATTCGTTACTCCACTGTCTACAGCTACATAGTCAAAACTTTGAAAATAAAGTTGATATTTTTTAACAAGGTTCCTTCTCTATGCAAAAATAATCTATATTTAATAAAATACGATATGCACAGACCTTTACAACAGTAAAACGTTACTAAACATACAATCAACGTTACCAGTGACATCGAAGCCACATAGAAGTAACGTAAAAGTGAGAAGAGAAGAAAGAAAGACTTTTCAAGGTTATAAGTAGCCATAACTCTACATCGAGGTAAATTTTAAACAAAGATACATCATCATGCTCTTATTAGATACATAACGCATAATACTATGTAAGAAGTATACAATAAAAACTGTTATTTACCTTAGAAATCGCCAAAATTCACAATTAAAATTCACTGACGAAACACACAAGTGCACCTTTGACAGACTCCAGAGACGAAAATATGGCGTCTTTTTGTTATTTTATTGCGCTGCCTGAATATTTGGTGAGGCCATTGCAATCACAACATACTACTAAACTGTTTTCAATGCTTCTTATGGGATATTTTTGGTAACATACAAAATCTATCTATACTTATAATAAATCTGTAGAGAGGTCAATTCTGTACATGAAATATATTTCCAAAATAACTATCAGGGGGTGATTAAGGATCGATACTCATGCCAAAAATGCAATCAGTTAAATTTTTGTCTGTCTGTCTGTCTGTCTGTCTGTATAACCGTTATAGAAACAAAAACTACTCGACGGATTTTAACGAAACTTGGTACAATTATTTTTCATACTCCTGAGCGGGTTATAGTATACTTTTCATCACGCTACAATCAATAGGAGCAGAGCAGTGAAGGGAAATGTTGGGAAAACGGGAGAAGTTACTCCATTTTTTAAGCTTCCGTCGCGTGTGCAACCTTAATGGTTAAAGCTACACAAACCATTTCATGACGGAAATGTTCTCCTTAAAATTATATAAAAAATATCCCACGACAGCATATGTCTAACTTTTATGGTTGACTCACAATAATACGTGTAACTCCCGATAGCTTAGCAGTTCGAAGCTTTCTGATTATAATATTTGTCTACTCTTACGTTTATAACACTCTCAGTCACCCCTAATTGAAAAAGTTAACATTATTAAGTATTCCATAAAAAAATTGGCCAAGTGCGAGTCAGACTCGCCCATGAAGGGTTCCGTAGTAACTATAATATAATATGCAAATTTATTTGACGAAAAAAAACCCTTCCAAATTTCTTAAAACTAGCTTATTTACATTTTTTACAACTGCGCCAAATAAATTTGTTTTGAAAAAAAAACCTTACAAATTTCTTAAATCTGGCTTTTTTACATTTTTTACAACTGCGCCGAATAAATTTGTTTTTCATAGTGTTTGTATGAATTACAAAGTTATATTTGCGGTTTTAGAAAATATGCTGTATCTCAAAAACTGCTGAACTGATTTCGTTCAAACTAATTTTGGTTGAAAGTTTATATTAAAATCTGCAGACATATATTTTTTTTAGATTTTTCACTCCATTATTATAGAAGTTAGATGTTGTGTCCGCCACACACACATTTTAACACTTTGGAAGCTTATATCTTTTAAACGATTGACTTTATGGAAAAGTGGTTTTAGAAACCCCGATGTCGTTTTTAAAGAACTGTCTATAGATACCACACATGCATCGATTTCATGAAAAAAAATATTTTCAGGTTTAGTTCCATGTATGGGGAGCCCCCCTTTATTTTAAATATTTTTTAATATTTTTCTCAAAATCGGAAAGCGGTTCACAGAATACATCTACTTATCAAGTTTCAAATGTATAGTCCTAATAGTTTCGGAATAAAATTGCTGTGACAGACGGACGGACGGACAGACAGACAGACAGACAGACGGACAGACATGTCGAAACTATAAAGATTCCGTTTTTTGCCATTCGGCTACGAAACCGTAAAAAGAATCATATAAATCGGTATAGAAACACCAAAGTTATACATGAAATACGCTTATAATAATAAGCCATCGCGCGTGAATACTGAATCATGCTATAAGGATTATTTTTGAGAATCGGTCGCCGCGCTCGACGCGTCTCGCGGTCGAAGCGTTCTCTAGGTACTTAAGCCTCATGTGAACGTGATCTAAACAATATTACCAATACATTAACTTACGCTGACGGAGTCGCGGGCACAGCTATATTGTATCATTACGCTAAGGCCAATAGGAGCGGAGCGCCAATGAAGAATGCTTCAAAATCGGGGTTAAATTTAACGTTAGCCCAAAGTAACTATTCCACGCGGACGAAGTCGCGGGCAAAAGCTAGTAGTAACATAAAAGCAAAAGTATGGAGCATAAGTTTGAATAGTAATAAAACTATAAAGGACGAGTTTTTAAAGCCACGGAAAGCACGATGTAGCAGCTTAACTCTGACATCTCAGATATCATAATTAATTAAATGTACATTAGAAAAAATATAAGATTTTATAGTGCTAAGTGCCAAAAAGATAGAGTCTGGACGAATTTAACTCGTTGTATTTTTTTAAATGTACAACTTATATTCATTTTAAAATATAAAATATGGTGTAAGAGTTAACGAGATATGTAACCTGATAAAAACACCTTCAGTACAATTCACCTACTATATTGTTTTTTATAAGCAATCAAAATTTATGATTTTATTCACTTCAAAAGTGGCAAAATCTACTGCCTTACCCATCTATTAATCTGTATATGTATAATATATATACAACGTGTAATTTAAAGGGTATATACATACCAAGTGCACGGCTTCTTTGGATGATAACAAACGATATAGCAAGGGTTTTGTAATCCTATGTTTACATGTGTGGAGCTTATTAGAAATTTCAATACAATGATACCAGAGACCGAATTTTTCAAATTAAGAAGAACGAAGACAATTATCATTTTCAACCGACGACAAAAAGAGGAGGTTATCAATTCGACGCGTATATTTTTTTTTTTTTTTTTTTTTTTTTATGTATGATCATCGAGTACTCGAAGACGGCTGAACCGATTTGGAAAATTCTTTTTTTGTTCGAATGGGTATACTTCGAAATTGGTACCACTATCACCAAAGTCTGGATCTGATGATGGGATCCTGGAGAAATCGAGGGAACTCTTCAAATATTATAGGCACACCTATGGCGTTTTGGGTATTTCTTATAGTAACTTGTGCAGTTGCTCTCAAAAAGTACCATTTGGGGAAGTGGAACTGATGATGAAGACCACAGATGGCCGCCGAAACTACTCAATAATAAGTATTAAGTGGATTGCGATTCGATTACTTGAATATGGATGTTAAGCACTTTATGCTCGTCACAATGTATATGGTGATGTAGAGCTGATGGTGAAGTACCAGGAGAACTCCTCAACAATTAACGGCCCAGCATTGGGAAAAGCAATATTTTGTAAAAGGTTATAAGTAGTTGACATTTAGGCTCTTGTAACTAGGTAAATTAAAAATCATCCAACTAAAAAGAGTGAAAAAAAAACTTTTTAACAAAAAATTAAACCGACTCCCAAAAAACACTGCAAAGTGAAAAATAACTTTAATTTCGGAAGTCGGTGCCAAAAACGAAAAAACAAAACTAAAGACACCGACTACCGAAATTAAAGTTATTTTTCACTTTGCAGTGTTTTTTGGGAGTCGGTTTAATTTTTTGTTAAAAAGTTTTTATTGGCAAGTGACGTGGAAAGTTATGACCCTCATAGTGATGTGACACGTTTGTTATTATTGGTATTCAAGAAACATATGAAACTGATAATTTGGGGTCAATTCTGTGAGTCACTTATTTTGAGCTGCAACTTTGCATTGAGACTCCATACCGGATGTTGTCTTTAGTCCTTTTGGATAGATATGGGATTTCCATTACACGTTGTATATATATATATATATATATATATATAATATGTATATAATCTTTTTAATCAACGCATTCCGAGGTCGATTCATATTAAGATTCCTCCGCACTTAAAAAAACTCGTTAAGCTATTGGTCCCGGCTGTCATTTGTACATCTTTGACAGTCGTTACGGATGATCAGAAGCCAGCAAATCTGTCACCAGTCTTGCCAAGGGGTATCGTGCTATCTAACTTCTGGGTTATTGACGTCAGATAGGAAGTCGCTCCAAGGAAAACACTAGTACTCAGTTGCGAACGGTTTGACTGGAAGCGGACTCCAATTTAGTTGGAAAAAGAATAGGCAGATGATGATGCTGCTATCAAACATTCTCCTATCGCGCATTTACATTTTTTTTGCTATCATGAGTGAGTGAGAAATGAAAGCGAGGGGCCCCTCTGATGTGTCATCGCCCACGTCAATATCGACGCTACGCCACAGAAGGTAACCTGTATTAAAAGAACTACACGAGTGCTACACGAGTGCTTGTTTCTGATCTACTCCGTCAAGAAATTACCGGGAAAAGATCAATAAATAATACACAAACTATTAGTTACTTATCCAAAGTTATTTTATCGCCTTCAACGTATGCTCCTTCAGAAATGATAATTTTTCGCCTACAAATTACCCAATTGAGCACGAGCTGCATGGTCGATTTTTAAGGTTAAGGCTTGAGAATGGTGAGCAGGGGTAGCTCACCATCCCGTAAGGATAAGGCCCGCGTCGGCGGCACATCGTGATCCACGCACGCCTAAAAGAACCGTCAGTCAATAATCTAACGAGATACTGGGGCCCCGGAATGCAAGGGAAACTGAAGGATCAGGGCGGGTTTTTAGATAGTGGTAGACTGACACTGGCAGTCCGCTCCGCTCCATTCAGAGCGATATATTTCGCTCTCTTAAGGGATTAAAAGTAGCTTATGTTCTATTTCAGACCATAATCTAATCCTGCGGCAAATATTTAGATCAGGAGAGCTTGCGGGGCGAGACGGAGTGGGAAGCGGTCGCCCCCTTCTGCGAAGCAGTCATGCTATCGAAGGAGGAGGCGGGCCGCGTGAGGGAGAGGATAGCGTTCTTCCTCCAGCCCAGCCGCAGTGGTAGACGCCCACGGCGTCGGACGTCGGCTGACGATCTCCGGCCACCGTAGGCGCGGGCATGCGGACAGCGAGTAAAGAGCAACTCGCTGTCCGACCATGGACCATGCCCGGGTCGACGCGCGACGGCGCGTTGTGTTCCACGCGCGCCTCAAAGAGCGTCAGCAAGATGACGAGGCCCCCCCTGTAGAGGGCCGAAGCCTGCCGGGGTCGTGGGACTTATCTCATAACCGTGACCCTGGAACGTAAAGGGCTATTGAAGGAACACCGTGGATTTTAGTCAGTACAAGTCTGACAGTCCCTCCGGCCCTGCCCGGGGTGGGAGGACTCATCTGATAATTTTACCACGAAAAAAAAAAAAAAACAGATCAGGAGAGCTATTTTGGCGTAATTGGGTAACAAGCATACACACATCATGTTTTAGATGTGTATTTTCTATACACACAGACTGTTTCATTATTTCTAATAAAACTCACCTTTTTCTCCGTTTCATTATTACAGTACTTACTTATTACCTTTAATTAACTTAATTAAACATAATAAATTTAATTAATATTGAAAAATGGAGCTTCCCTTAATTAAATGTCTTGAGGAAGTTAAGTCATGGAGTCATATAATTGTACATTTCACTTTACGAAAGACGTTTTAACGGTTTATTTTTGTAGATTATAAAATTGGCACCACATTGCTCAAGACGCAAATTGCCAATCTTGCTCAAGAGTTGAAGTGGGTCTGAGTTGGCCATGTATATTTGTTTCTTATTGACAATAGCTAAGCGATGATGTGGTTGAAGATGAAGTACGTTTACCTAGAAGTAACTTATTCACTCTTGACTTAAAGTCCCCAGGTTATAGCTATCAGGAAACACGGGCTGCGGCAGGGAATTCCACTCTTAAGCTGTACGCACAACGAAAGTATTCTCGAAACGTTTCACGCGTATGGGTGGGATGTTCATCATGTAAAGATGGCGCATTGCCGTTCATCTTGTAGATGATGGAACCGGCTTGGTGGAATTAGACTGTAATTCCGTCACGCACAGTTTTTGTCCAAATATTTCTTTGTTAAATTAATACTATTTTAAATCTTTCCACGTGTCAAAAATTGTACCAAAAATATATAAATTCTTAAAATACCTAACGTTAGTGACACTACGATGAAAGATATTTCCAAGGGTTGTTATACGGCTTCACATTAATATGACGAGGGTCGTTTAAATGTCAGCGTTTTCAGAATATACTATTTCTTTGGTTATTTATTTATAATTTTGTCTAGTAGGCGTCTTGAAATGGGTTGGAATAGGCTTTACCCCTGTTTTCTTAGCAGAAAAACAAGTATTAATTTAGGATTTCTGAATAAATAAAATGTATCTACCTATACGCCGCCGAGGCCGGCCCAGGAAAAGATGGCGAATGGACCTAGACGCATGCGTTGGTTGGTCCCAAGTGGTGCTCAAAAAGAGAACCTGGAAGGATTTGGGACAGGTTTTGCCCAGCAGTGGGACAACGACTAAATACCGTACTAAATAGCCCGTGGTCGGGCTCTTATCGTATGCCAGCGGGGCTCAACTAATACTTGTTTACTGGCACGTTTTTGTGCCGCTGGGGCTCTAGAGGTTAATAAACATAACTTCATCAGCCTGTAACGTTCACACTGCTGGAACATAGGCCTCTTTTGTATGAGAGGCCATAAACCAAAATATGCGGGCCCAGTGCAGGTTAGTGGAGTGGATGTCACATAATCTTCGGATTTTTCGATACACAACATGTTGGTTTCCTCCCGAGGTTTGCCTTCACTGTTTTTGGGGCAGTAGTGATGATGAAAATTACACTAAGTAATCTGCTTGCGTGGGTTTGAACCTACGATCAGTTGTAGGTCGTGTGTAAGAGGTGTCAAAAACTACTGGGTCGCTATTGATCTCTCTTAAATAAATGTAAAATAATAATTTTACTCAGAATTTAAATAAGCAAAATATTAATATTGAACATCCGAAAACATGTAGTTATCCCCACTATAAAATCCTATTCTATGCAAGAAATGACGAGCACTTGCCCAGTTTTGTTTACCTACCTATATCACAATACGATTTAACGGCCCCTTATAAAGTATATTTACAACTTTAACCTTCGAGTTTAAAGCTTCAGGTGGATCGCAATTATCTTTTATATAGCCACGTAAAAAAAACTCTTATTGCAAAGAATAAAACGGTTTTTTACTTAGGGAAGTTACTTTACTGAAATGGGATGCTTTAACAAACCCTCCATCGTGTTTTGTACTGTAATTACGGGTAGTTAGAAGCCAGAAACACTGATTACAGTCTTGCTAAGGGGTATCGTGTTATCCAGCTACTGGGTTGAGGAAGCAAGAAATGCAGTCAGTATATGTAAAGCACTAGTATTCAGCTAAAAGGCTAAGCAGATGAAGAAAAGTAGTCGTTGCGATATTAAGGCTCAATTTACACCGCAGCGGAATACAATGGAAGCGACTTTTTGCAACGAAATTGTACATAGCATAATGAACTTTGTCAATCGTATAACATAGGTACAAACTAAATATGAGCCAAAATAAGGTCGCGCGTCTTCCGGGGAATCCTCGCGCATTCTCGGGAATTGCCCTAGCTACTGTCGGCGGGTGATAGGCGGAGACCTCTCGCGCCCGACATTGGTCGAGGCCATGCTGCGGGGCGAGACGGAGTGGGAAGCGGTCGCCTCCTTCTGCGAAGCAGTCATGCTATCGAAGGAGGAGGCGGGCCGCGTGAGGGAGAGAATAGCGTCCTCCCTCCAGCCCAGCCGCAGTGGTAGACGCCCACGGCGTCGGACGTCGGCCGACGATCTCCGGCCACCGTAGGCGCGGGCATGCGGACAGCAAGTAAAGGGCAACTCGCTGTCCGACCATGGAACATGCCCGGGTCGACGGCGCGTTGTGTTCCACGCGCGCCTTAAAGAGCGTCAGCAAGATGACGAGGCCCCCCCTGTAGAGGGCCGAAGCCTGCCGGGGTCGTGGGACTTATCCCATTACCGTGACCCCGGTACGTAAAGGGCTATTGAAGGAATACCGTGGATTTTAGTCAGTACAAGTCTGACAGTCCCTACGGCCCTGCCCGGGGTGGGAGTCGACTCATCTGATGATTTTACCACGTTAAAAAAAAAAGCTACTGTCGGCGAAGTGGCGCCAACGGGGAGTCGATTGGGTCGGTCACAATAGTGCGTGAGGTGCCAACTTAATAGATCTAGACAGAACGTCCCTCATGACGCAGTCGCACGAATTCGCGTCTTCTCGCGTCATGAGGCGAAATTGACGCTTCCATTCCATTCCATTCCGCGACGGTGTAAATTGAGCCTAAAGAAAAAAAAAATTCTATGAGTAGATAAACATTTGACGAACTAATTTTTTCAGCCAGTTTTGGTAGCTGCATGTTTTGTTTGCTCAGAGGAGTTAGTGGCTTCATAACAACAGCGGCACGGGTCAATGTTCAAAATTAAGCAACGTTTGCGGAGTTTCAGCAGATGATGATGATCAGCGTTCGTCGATAATTAATAAGAGCCGCATACAACAACAACAAGAGGTCGATTTTCATCGTTAATTAAGATTCCTTCGTGCCTCGACAAGGACTATAGGTCGAGTATAAAACAGTAATAAGAAGACGTGCTCACACATGCGAATTAAGGATTAGTCAAAATTACACTTACCATTTGTAAATCAATAATTACTTAGGTTCCCATATAATTTAACCAGTATAGATTGTATGGACTTCAAAAGAGACGGACCCCTGAGTTTGTTTCGGTGTTTCCTCTCAGGGTAGTCAGTTAGGAAACACCGGCCTCATCCAGTTTTACAAAATAAATATCATTTATCTTTTTCTGTGATACATCTATCTCGCAACATACGATCTAACGACAGAAATCCTGTATCGGGCAAGCAGAGTTTACCGCACAACTAGCCTGCATACAAATCACCCAATAACAAACATCGGGCAGTCGCCCACCAGACAAAACAACTGTCTGGTCGCAGGATTTTCCCTTTTCAACGGGATAACCGGGGGAACGGGAGGGAAGACTTTAAACCCTGCTCCGCACACCTCCAAAAGCGAAATTTTTTGGTGTTAAATTTTAAGTTATAGAATAAGAATCAACACAAAGGTCTTACTACGTCATTTTGCTCTGGTAGTGTCCAATCATGACGCTTTGGCAAATCGTTCTATTGCTCACAGAGTTTTGGAGAGTCGGCAGTACAAAGTTCTCTAGGTTACAATATAAATTGAATATAATTTCAATATTTGCACTAAACAACTTTTTCTTACCGCGAAGCGATGACGCAACTAACCGTTCGTGTAGGTCCGCCTTAACGTAAGATAAACTTAAGAGACTACACGAGGTTGCAAAGGTATTAAGAAAATAGAAACCAATTTTCTTCTAAATAACATAAGTTGAAACTAAGCAACGTACTGAGTGCAAAACTTCTCATTTCACTTAACGTAACGTGGGTTTATGTGATATGAGTATACTTACTAGCTAGTACCTTAGTTTGTAAACGTTACTTAAAAGATTTTCTTGATATTTGTCTTCAAGAAATGTACACATGTTTTTATATAAAAGAAAATCTTGGTGATACTCTTAGATACATTCATATTTATGTTTGTAATGAATAAACTCAAAAACTACTGGACCGATTTTTGGTATAATAGGCAAATCCATACTAATATTATAAATGCGAAAGTAACTCTGTCCAACTGTATGTTACCTTTTCACGCCTAAACGCTAAACCGATTTAGATGAAATTTGGCATAGGAATAGTTTAGGACCCTGGGAAGGATATTGGATGTTTTATATTGGAAGTTTTTATCTCGGAATTCCCACGGGATCGGGAATTACGCGGGAAAAACCTCCCACGCGAATGAAGTCGCGAGCAAAAGCTAGTTAAAAATAAGCTTGACGTGCTATCCAAATGAAAACAGAAACTTATAAATGCAAATGTTATGTAACATTACCTTCTTCCTTATATCTTATTTTTCCACAAATCCACCAGTGAAATCCACACACCCACACATAGAACCACAATCCACCAGGAAAATTAAAATAATTCTACATCTGACCTATAATTTAATTATTCACGTCCGTCAATTCACTGTCCATCGAGCCCGACTGTTTATCAACCGACGACAAAAAGAGGAGGTTATCAATTCGACGCGTATATTTTTATTTTTTTTTGTATGATCATCGATTACTCGAAGACGGCTGAACCGATTTGTAAAATTCTTTTTTTGATTGAAAATTCGATATTGGTCCCATTTTCATAAACGTCAGGATCTGATGATGGGATCCTGGAGAAATCGAAGGAACTCTTCAAATATTATAGGCACACCAATGTCGTTTTGGGTATTTATTATAGTAACTTGTGCAGTTGCTCTCAAAAAGTACCATTTGAGGAAGTGGAACTGATGATGAAGACCACAGATGGCCGCCGAAACTACTCAATAATAAGTATTGAGTGGATTGCGTTTCGATTACTTGAATATGGATGTTAAGCACTTTATGCTCGTCACAATGCATATGGTGATGTAGAGCTGATGGTGAAGTACCAGGAGAACTCCTCAACAATTAACGGCCCAGCATTGGGAAAAGCAATATTTTGTAAAAGGTTATAAGTAGTTGATAATTAGGCTCTTGTAACTAGGTAAATTAAAAATAGACCAACTAAAAAGAGTGAAATAAAAACTTTTTACCAAAAAATTAAACCGACTCCCAAAAAACACTGCAAAGTGAAAAATAACTTTAATTTCGGTAGTCGGTGTCTTTAGTTTTGTATTTTCGTTTTTGGCACCGACCGAAAGTTTTTTCAGTAGGTTCATTTTGCGCAACTACCTTACTTTACCACTTAATTTTTCCTATTACCTTTCACTTTTTATTTTGTGCATCTGAACTATATTATTCGTTTATAAATAAGTATATGCCTATTTTGTTTGAAACTAGTTCCGTCGTCTCGACTTGTCCCTTGAGGTTCATTGGAAGCCCATAGTCAGAGAGTATTATCTGTCCGACATTAAAGTTGAAATGTACTTTTTTGTCGCAGCAGTGAGGCACGCACGGTCTTTTTACCCGACTGCGAAGGAAGGGTTATGTTTTTCACGCGTATCTTGTATGTATGTATGTAATATTCTTTATAACCTCATATCTCCAGAACTGCAGAACGGATTTACATAATTGAGGTTTCGTTAGATTCATCTTAGCAGCCCAAGTGTTCTTAAATAGGTGACATTTGAAAAAATCGAACATGGCAGCTGTGCAAAAAATTCTTTTTTCGAATACTACAATATGGGTATCAAATTAAAGGGCTTTCACAAGGCAACACAAGGAAAACAGGTATATCATGTTTATTATTAGTGTAATACTAGCAAAAATAATACAATTCGAAAGTTTAAAAATATGGACTTAGCTCTTCCACTTTCTGA
This sequence comes from Tholera decimalis, assembly GCA_943138885.2. Taxonomy (NCBI): domain Eukaryota; kingdom Metazoa; phylum Arthropoda; class Insecta; order Lepidoptera; family Noctuidae; genus Tholera; species Tholera decimalis. The sequence goes on from OW964576.2 coordinate 13,099,108, forward strand.
ATCCGGTGGGGTGCCAATGTGACACGACCGGGAAAACTATTTTTTTTTTAATTAATATTTAAACAAAAAAACTGAAAAAGAGGTAAAATTTAAATATATTTATATATTTTAAACAATGACAACAAAGCGACTGCTTGTCACTGTTTAAAATAAAAATGTGCTTGTTTCTTGAATTTCAGTTGAGCAGTCGGCTTTTTAGATTTTAGAATAGTTTTTTTTTTGTTTTCACCTTTTATTTGCTTGTATTTTTGTATGTGTGTATATCTGACAAAGCGAAACCAAATGATTGTTCTTTCTTTTTATCCGAGGCACGTAGGAAATCAATTAAATAGTTAAAATTGGGTACGCATCCATGGATTGACCTCAACAAGTGTTGCTTAGCCACGCTCGTATTATTTTGCTTCTTTTCATAATGTTAGCTTAATAATATTTAGACGATTTATTTCTCATGTTGGTAACATTTAAATCGATTGTTTGTGACGTCACTTTGATGTCGGTGAACATAAATGTGACAACTAGTAAAACTTACTGGCCATATTTGAATTGAGTGACTTACTCGATACTCAGCGGTCGAATTGTACGGATTAAATCCAATTAATTCTACGTAATCTGTATTTTAGGTATTCAAGTGAACCTGCACTGATCTTTCAATAATATTCATCGAACAATATAACGCATAACGCAACACGTAGTAAATAAACATATTAAGCAAATATAACTTTCTACTCGACGAACGAGAGTAAATCCAGTCAAATCCAGTGGGTTGCGACGGAGTGACAAGGAAGATACTAAAGCTAACTGAAGCACCCGAAAAGGTATCAAAAAAAGATCCGAAAAGGTGTCCTTAGTGTTGCCACTTAACAAGGGTAGCTTCTTGGATTAAATATTAAATTGCAATATTCAGGAAGGGGGAAATAAGTTTCACCAGTAAAGTTGTTATTAAGGTAAGAAAAACCTTTTTTCGTCCTGAGTGGAGCGGAAGGGAGTGTCAGACTTTTACTGACTAAAAACCCACCTTGTATCTCGCAGAACACTCCCCACATAAAAAATAAAAGATAATAAAGGGTTTATTCAAGCACTATCAAATTGTAAAGTGTAAAGAGCTACAACCTAAGGGTCTTTAAGTCAAGAGTGAATTACTTTTAGGTAAGCGTGTTCCATCTTTGACCACATCATCACTTACCATCAGGTGAGATGGTGCTCATACGTTAGATAATAAAATAGGTATGCGTTATTAGCGATAATTACCACAAAATTGATTAATTCGTAAGGGTCGGTACTCTGTTTGCCTTACTTACCCACATTTAAATTACCTAAACATAATTATGTGTATGGAGCAAGGACGCGGGAATGCATGCTACCATCCTTTATAAACCAAGTAAATATTTATAAAAATATTACTTTATGCTCAAAAGTTCTAAATAAATGCTTTCTAGATCGTACTTTTTTCTGGGTGGGATAATCATCGAATGACTTCTCCCGCTCTGGGTGGAGCAGAGGGGAGTGTCAGACTTCTACTGACTAAAAACCCACCCCGTTCTTTCAGCTGCCCTTAAGTTTATAGATCGTATTACTATCAAGAAAATGTCTCTTAAATAATCTTCTACCTAATAAAATTGTACCTAATACTTCTATAACAGCCCGTATCCAGACAAATGAAGTCATGTAACCAAATACTAATTCTGAAGCGAAAGGGTTTATTTACCTGGGAAATGTACATATTAGGATTACAACCAAGATCCCTAAATAACCAGTAAATTTAATAGTTTATGAGTCTCCATTACCTGGGTCTAGTCTAGACAATTTAACTTAGGGTACACTGGTCCCATCAGAAGATTAAGTTGAACAAATGGAATATAATTTCTCTACATATATGAGTAAGGTTTATTTGCTAGTCCTGTCCTGTATATACCCACACTATTATTATAAATACGATAGAGTATATGTATGTCTGTTACGCTTGCTCGGCTAAACCACTTTACTGATTTAAACGAAAATAGTGCTGGAAATAGAGGAGGGCATGGGGTCAAACTTAGTGTTGTTTTTATTTGAAAATCACGCAAATGAAGTCGCGGGCAACAGATCTATACTAATATTATAAAGAGGAAACCATTGTATTTTTGTATTTTTGTATGTTTGTATTGAATAGGCTCAATAACTACTGGACCGATTTCAAAATTTATTTTACCATTACTTAGAGGGATTCTTCCGAATCCGTATAGGCTATATTTTATCCCGGAAAATAGATAGGATTTTTCGTCGTAGTGAAAATTGTGGAGTAAGGCGTCGAAAAAAATGCCGTACGTTAACGATTCTCGCGAACGCTGCCTATATTTAAGGCTGCTCTCTCGAAAAAAGCTTGAAAAAAGCATTCAGATGAAGCAACTTTTCCTCGGCAATTACAGAGAAATTACATCTGAAAAAAATTGTTAGTAATCTACATGATATGAACCGTAATTTGGTTTAGCCACAATTTTTCTATCGGTATCACATAATAAGAAAAAAAAATGCCAAATCACCTCCAAATCATTGAGATGAAACCATTTTACTCCTTAATTTCTTATCAAAAGAGTATAAAAAAATATACTACTGCTTTGCAATACAAATGAAAATAATTTGGTTTTGTTACTTTTTACAAATATGTATTATTTTTATTACAATAAATTAAAAATGCGTCCAATTAAAGACTGCATTTACATCACCCCCGCACTCGTCCACAAATTCAGTGCGGGGCGCATCGTGTTGCTAGGTGGACGTACGTCTCGTTGCGAGAGCTTAAGCACTGCGAAATAATATCGTAAAATATTACTGCAAAAATTAATTTTGTAAATAGTGGAATAGCTTTTTAACAGACTTTAGAAAAAGGAGGAGGTTCTCAATTCGTCTTGAACGTTTTTTTTATGATGTTACTTTATTACTCGCAGATGGCTGGACCGATTTGGAAAATTCTTTTTTTGTTTGAAAGATTATACATTCTAGTTAGTTCCATTGTCGTCACGTTTGGATCTGATGATGGAATCATGGAGAAATCGAGGAAACTCTTCAAATATTATAGGCATACCTATACCGTTTTGGGTATTTCTTATAGTACCTTGTTTAGTTTCTCTCGAAAAGCACCATTTGAGGAAGTGGAACTGATGACGAAGACCCCAGATGGCCATCGAAACTACTCAATAATAAGTATTTCGTGGATTGCGATTAGATTACTTGAATATAGATGTTAAGCACTTTATGCTCATCACAATGCATATGGTGAAGTAGAGCTGATAGTGATGTACCAGGAGAACTCCTCAAAAATTAACGGCTCTGCACCGGGAAAAGCAATATTTTGTAAAAAGTGATAAGTAGTTGACATTTTGGCTTTTGTAACTAGATAAATTACAAACCGACCCACTAAAAAGCGTGAAATAAAACTTATTATCAAGAAATAGAACCGACTTTCGATTCGTCAAAAAGTTTTATTTCTGATTCTTGTTTATAAGTTAAAGAGTATTCTATGTATCTATAAGTAGTGTTAGTGTTATAAACTCATAGTATTTTACAGTTTTAGTAGTGTTTAAATTTAGTTTGTAAAACATGGGAACAAGCAGAAACGAATGAAGAGAGGTCTAAAAAAATATTACAAACAAAAGGGTATACATTTATTATCAAGGTAAGCTTAAAGTTTTATCTACATATTTCATTATAAACTATCGCTTTACTTACCTCGCATAAAAGTAGATAGCACAGAGTAAACGGACAGAGGGTAAGCTTCATACAACTGCGCTATGATAGGTACACTACTACAAGCAAGGCGCGTGTGTGCGCTTCGTCTGAGCGAGGCCTGGCTTGAGCCGATATGCACCGGTTTCTCTTCGTACGGACGAAGCCGCCAGTTGAGATACAGAGATAGAGTTAAGATAATGTACAAGAGAAAGAAGAAAACGACAAAGAGAAGGAAATAGAACTAAGGAAAGAAAAATAGATTGATGAGAAAAATGAAGAAAACGAAAACGAAGAAGGACCAAAAGAAAACATAGAACAAGATTTTATATGGCTATCAAAATTTCTAAAAATAAATATATGTGAACCCGGAGAAATAAATGAGGATGAAGAAGTTCAACCAACCAAAAGGATAAAAATACTTGGTGAAAGAAAGTTCAGTGAATATTAGTTATAATCTATTTGTTTATAAAAAATGTAACAAATAATATGACATACACTAGTAATAATTATACTACCTATCTACCTTACTCTAAGTTCCTACCTACATACCTACCTTACCTACCTACCTACCATTTTTCTCTTAATAGGAACCTTCCTCAGACTATAACGAATATTCGAAAAAAAAATCCGTATTGGTCCAGCCATTCCTGAGTTTTGCGCTTAGCAACACATTTAGCCATTAATTTTTATTTATATATAATTTAGTTAAAAAGATACATCAAGTTGTTTACCTCAAGTTTCGAGCCAGGCTGATCTATAGTTTCTACAGTACATACTCAAAGTGCATCTATATCAATAGATAATAAATAAAAACAAAATTTGACCACTTTTGATGCGGTAAAAATAAAAATGAATTTAACTTTCACGATGACTTGACCTTCTGTGATTTCGATACTCTGTGCCGAGACTAGGCGAAGCGACAACGCATGCTGGCGGCGCAGGCGCGGGCTGAGCGCGCCTCTCTTTTCTGTTGCATGCGGGTAGCGGAGAGCTGCGCGGAGTGGCGCGCGGAGAGGGGTCGTTAGCTCCGCCCAAATGGTCAAGGTTATTGGCATGAATACAAGCCTTAATATAAACATTGCACCCGTGCGAAGCCGGGGCGGGTCGCTAGTAACTAAATAAAGAAATATTATAAATATAGTAATAAATAAAGAAAATTTTTCTTGAAACTTGAATATGAAGTTGGATATGGTAATGATGATCTTCAAACCAAGGTTGCTGACTCAATTAAAAGAGTAGCGCCTTGTTGCCACGGCCACGACGTGCATTTGTTTATTTTTCTGGTGGGAAAATCATCGAATGACTTCTCCCGCTCAGGGTGGAGTGGAAGGGAGTGTCAGACTTCTACTGACTAAAAACCCACCCTGCTCCTTCAGCTGCCCTTAAGTTCCGGGGCTGTGGTACTTTTTAGAACATTTCCTCAACCCCGGCAGGTCAATTAATTCGCCTAGCTTTTTTATAATGAAGTTTGAGTGGACTGCCAGTCTATTCAGATGCATCTGAGTACGTGTATTAGTTTGTGATAGGTACTGTAGCAAAAACAAATATTAAGCGAATAGAAATATGTTAAAAAAAAATTAAATTACTATTTCATTATCACTATCTATCACCTGTAGAAAAAAATTACAAAGTAACTAAATTGATGACACTATCACAAATATTATACTATATAAAGCTAAATTACCACTCACTGACTCACTGACATAATTGTTCTCCCAGATGGTGGATGGGGAGGTGGGTATATTTTGACAGATTCGTAAACAAGTAACTCTCAAACCTATGGGAAAAGTGCCAAACCTCCCCTTTTAACCCCCCTTCTCCCCCCTCCATATCGTATCTCGGAAACTACGAGACCCGTATTTTATTTTTTTACGGATTCATATAGAGGAGGCTCGGTAAAGTAAAAACCATTTATCAAAGTCGCCCCCCCCCCTCACCCTCCTTCTCACCCCCTTTAGGCGGATCTCGGAAATTAAGAGACTTGGAACATTTTTTTTTTCAGATTCATTTAGAGGGGCAATGCTTTAATCCAAATAATTGTGCAACCCCCCCCATCTCCCGGGGGGGAGATGGGGGGGGTTGCACAATTATTAGCATTCTTTAAAAAAAAATGTGGGGGGCCACATTTTTTTTTAAAGAATGCACGCGAGGTGCTTGCACCTCGCGCAACACGCAAATACTAAACCCCCCATCTCCCCCCATCACCCCCCCATTTTTTTTTTTCACAAGCACGCGAGGTTCTTGCACCTCGCGCAACACGCAAATACTAGTATAAGTATAACAATGCATTCTAGTATACAAGCTACATAAAAAAATAATTCTAAAATAAAATTTACAACAAAGGACAAACACAAAAACGAAGCACTAGACGAAAAAACAACCGTAAAGCACCACATCACGAAAGTTTTTTCTCCAGTTTAAATTTAAATAAAACAAATTATAACAACGCTTACCAAATTACAAAATAACTAATTGCTATACAATTACTATCAAGGAACGACACGTAATTGTTCACTCACCTATTAACTTTTCGAGCTACATGTGGCTAGTTTGGGAAAAGTATATTCTAACTGCGACAAGCAATTTATGTATGAGTACCTACCTATTGTCTGTATAACAATATTAATGTTTTTAATTAATTAACTTGTTTTTTTTTTATTGATAATAGGCTCGCGTTTGACCACCATCTCACCGATGGTAAGTGATGATGTGGTCGAAGATGGAGCACGCTTACCTAAAAGTAACCTATTCACTCTTGACGATCCCTCGGTTATAGCTATCGGGAAACACAGACTCCGGCAGGGAATTCCACTCCTTAGCCGTACGCACAATGAAGGTATTCCCAAAGCGCTTAGTGCGTATAGGTGGGATGTCCACCATGTAACAATGGCGCATCACCGTTTGTCTTATAGTCCGATGATGGAACGGGCTTGACGGAATTAGATTGTGTAATTCCATCGCACACTCCCCGAAATGTAATCGATAGAAAACCGATAGACTAGCAAATCGTCGCCGATGTTCAAGGCTCTGGAGCTTTGATTCGACCAGTGTATCGTTGCCAATGAGTCTTTTGGCCCGTTTCTCAATTGAATCAAGCGCATCCAGTTGGTACTTGGCAGATCCATCCCAAAGATGAGAGCAGTACTCCATACACGACCGAACCTGGGCTTCATAGAGATTGAGCAGCTGTTCGGGTGTGAAGTACCGTCTCACCTTTGCTAGGATTCCCAACTTTTTTGATGCTAGTTGAGCCTTAGCTTCGATAAACGGGCCAAAATTGAGGGTAGAGGTTAGTGTTACCCCCCGGAAGCTCGATAAGATCGGTTATCGGCACGGTTATACCTCGGAAAGTAGGAGCCGGTTCGAATTGACTCCTTTTTGTGGAGAAGAGACAAGCCTGGGTCTTAGCTGCATTAAACTTGACCAAGTTGGCATCGCCCCATTCGAAGACAGCCTTCAAGGACAAGTTCAAGCGCCCAACCATGTCCTAACGGAGAGAATGGATCTGTGACCCACCAGCACGCGCGTTGGACACATCTCTCGGCAACTGTGCTGTCATCTGCATACCCAAAGGTACCGGGCATAAGCAGATCATTAATGTGCAGCAAGAATAAAGTTGCTGAGAGAACCGACCCCTGAGGGACCCCGGCATTCATTGCCAACTGGCCAGATGAGCAGCCATCAATGACCACTCGAATGGATCGATCTCTTAGGAAGTCTTCAATCCAAACGCAAAGTTGGGTGGGTAAACCGAAAGAAGGTAGCTTAGCAATAAGGCTATCGTGCCAGACCCTGTCAATACTCTTACAGAGTATGGACGTGACTGAAATAGGTCTGTAGTTGGCCGGGTCAGCTCGACTGCCCTTTTTGGGCACAGGCTGCACGTAAGCCAGCTTTCATGCTTTCGGCACCTTTCCAGTCTCAAGCGAAAGGCGAAACAGGCGTGTCAAAATTGGAGACAGTTCAGGCGCACAAGTTCTAAGAACAATTGCTGGTATCCCGTCGGGGCCATTAGCTTTGTTCACGTCAAGATTACGTAGCACTCTACGGGCGTCCTTCTGATGGATGCGTATGTCCGACAAACACGTCCCACATCCAATAGGAGCATCAGGAGGGTGAGCGCCACTACTATCCAGACGTGAAGACTCCGCAAAAAGAGCGGCAAACAAGTTTGCTTTTTCCTCAGTGGAGTGGGCCAGTGAACCATTAGGTTTAAGCAGTGGTAGTAGTGAGGGGCGACAGAAGTTCGATTCGACCGACTTTGCCAGGGACCAAAAAGCTTTGCTGCCAGCAGGGTATGAAGCAAGTTTGTTCCCTATTCGGCTAACGTGGTCAAACCGAGCCCTCCACAAAACCTTTTTGCAGGACTTGGCAGCCCTGTTGACAGCTCTCTTCTTTTGAATCACGTCATTTGCTTTGCAGTTTCGAGCATCGACCCATGCTAGGTACGCCGCGTGTTTAAGCGCTTCAGCGCTATCACATTCGGCGCCAAACCAGGGTCGAGCTTTGCCGGACATTGTTAGGTCAGAGAACGGAATGTAGTACTCCATCCCCTGTCGCAAAACATCCGCCACGGCGTCTGAGCACGACGATGAATCATTTGAAGAGAATCAAGTAGGCTGCCAAGGATAATATGCAAAGAAAGATCGCATGCCATCCCAATCCGCTGACTTATAACGTCACACCCGCCGTGTGCCTTTTGTATTTCTCATAATAAGTCAAGTGTATTCTTTTTGAGAAATAAATGTCTTAAAGTGTGAACACTAACAGTCACGCGGGGCTTCGCTTCCGTGGACTTTATCAAGATAAAAACTTAACCCACCTTCTTTTGCAGTCGAGTACAAGTTTCAAACTACTTTTGTACCAAATTTTATCCAAATCCGCCCAGTAATTTCGAAGAAGCGCGTTTAAACAAACCAGCAAACAAACTATTCCGCTTTATAATATCAGTATAGATAGACCGCCTGGGTACCTGACGTCGACAGCCCAGTGACTAGGTACCACGAATCCTCGTAGCAAGTCGTGCGTCAGATTTCTTTGCGTTCAGACTACCCGTAAAGTCTGTCAATGATATACAAGTGACTATCCTGACCTAAAGTGGAGATACCATCACCAAAATTGCCGGCCCCAGACAAAGACTTCATAAACCCCGGACATTTGAGTAAAATCGCAATTTTTCCCCGGACACCGTAGAAAAATAATTTTTTATACTTGAAACTAAAAACAATGATGTTCAATTATGGTTTTTATTTACTAGTAACATTGTGGACAGTTAGAAGTTTATTAATAATAGGCTTTCTTTTTAATTAATCAACGTAACAAAAACAATAAGATGAAATACAGAGATCGCACTTTTTGGTGCCCGTAAGACTAATATGTGTCTGGGTTTTACCTGGACGCTTATAGGAATAATCTCCTGGACGCCCCCGGATGCTGTCTAAACTAGGACAAATTCGGGGAAACCCGGAGGGATGGCAACCCTAACCTAAAGTGCTTTCTAGCCAACAAAGAATCTCAGCAAGCATGGCTTACCTTTAAAGATTGATACCTGCAGCTATTATTATTATTATTTAGCCAAAATTTTCTTTTTTTCTTAAATTTTAATGCGCAGGGCATATTGCACTGCCGTGGTTGCGGTAACGTTCTCACTAGATACCGTGGCGAACGTAAAGGCAGTAAAAGAACAGGGTGAGTTTTTAGTCAGTAGAAGTCTGACACTCCCTTCCGCACTACTCAGAGCGGGATAAGTCATTAGGTGTTTTTCTCACCGAAAAAAAAGGGCATAATCTTAAGTCACTCGTAGTATAGATAGGCGATGGTGCCGAATGGTTTAGGAGTGGTAACCGTATACTTCAGACGCAGGCCATGAGATGGTCCTAAGACCTGGTAAGCATCACAGTTATCCGATGATTGACATGGCGATAATATCCCAAAGTTTTATGTCTTATAGCTAAAGCGGTTATGATGATAATATAGACTGTCATACAGAAAGTTGTTCATCTATATGGATAAAAGTAGTTTTCAACTGACGCGACGACAAAAAAAGGAGGAGGTTATCAATTCGACGCGTATATTTTTATAAGATACGTATACGCTCTCAGTTACTCGCATGTCATCATCACCATTATCAAAGATTAAGCAGCTTTTTCCCAACAGATTGACTTCTCGTAACAACTGTCTAAGGTGTACAAATGACCGCGTGGACCTTAACGTGCTTTGCGAGGCACGACATAATCTCTATTTGTTGATATGGTCCCCCATCCAACGGCATACCTCGGCAAGCGTTGCTTAACCATGAAAATCGACCCGTATGGCTGTTATTACTAAGCCGTGACCTCCTCTCCGTTACTCGCAAAGTATGAGCATACAGAGTTGATACGACCGAAGGGCTTTCCTTCAAACTGCGTAGACTAGGTACCATTTTCAAGCTGTATACTTACCAATAAATTAATAGTTTAAAACACACTAGAAAAACACGCTTATATAAATGCACGTAACAAAAAAATCTTTAGGTTTGTTATAACCTTGAAACCTGGTCATGTTCAAAGTCCATTACGTGGCCTTTCTCACAAGTGCAAACACGACTATGATACGATATTCCATCATGTAATGCCAGTACCTGTCTTCCGGCTTCATCATCAGACCTTGAAACCTAATTGTGGTCAAAGTTCATTACTAGACTTTTCTAAGAAATCCAAAATAGCTATGATACGATATTCCATCATGAAGTTCCAGGTCATATCTTCCGGCTCCATCATCAGATCAGTTTGACAGTACCATATTATTGTATTGTCATCAGAACTACATACAGCTGCCAATTTTCATTACGCTACGACCCTTGGAAGATGGTTAAATTAGTTACCTTAGATTCCATTACATAGTTAGTTACATACAGGTCGACGTAATAAAGCGTGTTAAAAATCAATTAAATAGGAGAAGTAGTTTAGTCGCAAATGATTTTCATGAGATGCACCTTAAAGCGATAAATCTGACCAAGACAAGAGATAACACACGCCGCGCTACGTTGCCACTTTGTTACCTAGGTATTTAAGGTCAGTCATATTTATTTACAAAGGGTGGTTGCGTTTTACTCTGATTTGTAAGCTAGTTAATTTGAAAAAAAAAAATTTTTTTGTCGCTTTTTATTTTTTAACTGTATCGAATTAACACTAAACACGTATAGTATACGTAGTGTAATTTAATGCCCTTCTGTCGTATCAACTCTGTATAAATTTAGTTTACAGTGCCAATCATTATTAAGGATCAAAACTTTGACACTTTTAATTACTAAAACTATTAATTAATATTTCGTCTGTACCCGTGTAATCCAGCTTATAATATCTGCACACATTTTAGAATGCGAATTTGGTATACTTACCAAACGCTACTGCGTAGAACAATGCAAAACAATGGTAGTTTCATAGTGTGGGTTAGGGATAATCTACAAAAGAATGATAGAAAAATGATCAAAGCAATTGTATTGATATTTTTCAAAGTTGCGTCAGCACTAGTGACGTGGCCCGTTATGGCCATTGCTTGCCGATGGTGCTGGATGTTCTAACGTGATACCGCAGCCCTGGAACTCAAGAGCAACTGAAGGAACAGAGTAGACTTTTATTCAGTAAAAGTCTGACACTTGCGTTTGCTCTACACTGAGTGGGATGATTCATTTATTGATAATTTTACCCCCAAAAAAGGTAGTCGGGTCTATTGTTACAAGCTTGTTCTGACTCCAGATTGCGACTGAAAACTTTCTAATGGCAGTAACAATAACACTTTCATTCATTATGTTTATTTCCGTTGTATATTTTCTTTGCTTTTTCTTAAGACGTTCGCTGACAGTACGTCGGTTAGGCAGGAAAATAACAGTACGTCGAGGGACGGGCCACTTATTTTTAAGAGTACGTCGCTCATTTCACGATAATTTTTCATATAAGTATTATATGAAAAATTGTCATATTATGAGCAATTTCATATTTCTTACTGCCGTAATACGAGTCTTTTGTGTGTAGTTTCATATTCCTTGCTTGTGCACGAGTACTACGTTGATTTGTCATTTAGTATGAAAAATTCTACTGTCGTAATGTGGTGTCAGGGCAAGTGCTCACTGTCAGCGAACGTGTTAAGTGTTTTATGTAAATTGTATTTTGTGTCTTGTATTGTACCAAATAAATGTTTTATCTATCTATCTACTTAACTTATGTCCCAGGATCGAACACAGGAATTTAGGCTCGGCAATCACCGTTCCACTACACCAACGTAGCAATTAAACAGAGAAAGGCAGGGCTGATTCACGGAGCAACCTCGTCAAACATTGCAAGACCGACCCGTGAGCCATGATTCTCCCATCATGAATAATACATGACATGTGAAAACCATTTGGGATATCAGCATACTAATACTTTTTCCGCTAGTAAAAGTACTTTCAACATAAAAATGTACTTAGCACATTTTTTATTTGCATACATACGACATAAAAAGAGAAAATGGTCTACTTTAACATCAAAACGCCTCTTTGTTCATATAAATTTGTATTAAAATATCCATTTGTATTTTAAAAGGGGTTGAAGTAGAGAAGCTTTCATAGCAAGTTTCTTTCTATTTATGTTCAGCAAAGAATTTTACATGTTTTGATACGAACATTTCAATAAATCAACGTTTTTCATTAGTTTTTGAGTTCTCTATGGAATATAAAAACCACTTAGGATCACTTGAATGTGTGTTTGACCTTCTGATACGGTCTTATATTGCTGGTTCTGAACCGATTCCGGTAAAAACACATCATATTTTTTTTATTGTTGATAGGAATTCGTTTAACCACCATCTCGTTTTACGATAAGTGGTGATGTAGTCGAAGATTAAGCGCGCTTACCTAGAAGTAACCTATTTACTCTTGATTTAAAGACTCCCAGGTTAGAACTATCTTTTATTTTATAGCTATTAGGAAACACAGACTCCGGCAGGGAATTCCACTTCTTAGCCGTACGTACAATGAAACTATTCCTAAAACCACGGTAACTTAAATAAGGCCGCATATTTAATAACTTTGAATATGAGATTACTTTTAGTGGGCAAATCCGAAAAAAAAAAACAAGAAACATGTTCCATTCAAAACAACTCCAGCTAAAAGATGAAATACGCTACATTGACAAGTCTGCATACCCCTTTCGGGAATAAAGACGAAATGTTATGTAACAATGTGCGAAGCAAACCCTTTAGTTTGACAGACGACAAAAATACGTACCTACGTGTTGAGCACATTTGTACGTAGTCACGTACAAAAAGATGTAAGTACGACAATATGCAAAATACAAAAGAAGATTCTCGCGAAGGGCAATTTATGTTTCTATGAGGTTACGTCAAACAGTCTGAGGTGTTGAATGCCAGACTTTGTTTCGTCTATATTTCTGGCTCTTTTTATATTTTAAGGGGTTTAAGTAATATTCAATATTTAATGTAATAATAGCTATACTACTATAAAAATTGGCAAAGCAGATAAAATCCAAACTAGGAGTCAATAGCCTAATTAATTACCTTACCCAATAAGCTAAGATTGGACTTGTGATCAAGAGGTTGCAGGTTGGAACCCCACCCATTACACTATTATTGTAAGCCCACCCAAGATTACTAATAATTTAAATTGTACCCACATTGCTAGTTCTCTTTTTAAAGAAAATAAATCTAGCTTGCATCAAAAATATACCTAGAGGTTTAAACAATAGTCTCAAGATTTTTCATTCATTTCCTCCACTCGACTCCTCGAGGTATTCCTCGAAGCGCTACCATTTTGAAGCGCACCTAATGAAGCGCTCCTTTTTTATTCCTCGGAGCGCTCCTTTTAGTAGCGCTCCCGATAACATGGTATACTAAAAGGAGCGCTCCGAGGAATAAAAAAGGAGCGCTTCATTAGGTGCGCTTTAAAATGGTAGCGCTTCGAGGATTACCTCGACTCCTCTCTTTCAATTAAATTCGAAATTATGACTAGTTAAGTACCAGTTTATTGAAATTGAAGAGCTTGTAGTTAAATAATTGTCGACGTGGTCGACCACGCTTGTCGAGTGGCCATCTTAATATAATTATCGGGTTTCCTTCGGGCTTCGGAAAACGCGTTCAGCCGTTGGTCCCAGCTGTTATTTGTGCATCTTTGTCAGTAGTTACGGATAGTCAGAAACCAGAACACTGACACTAATCTTGCCAAGCGTTATCATGTTACCCAGCTTCTGGACTGTGGAGGTTAGATAAGAAATCGCTCTATGTAAAACACTATACCTTGTAAAAGATAACTTGATCTCTGCGACAGCTGTCAATAAAATCACGCCTATGAAGTCTGAAATTTCATAATAGAGATAGTACAGAAGAGATAGTACTTGTCAATGTCATAGTTTACGGGCATGCTGACATAATTAGTGATGAGCGATGATTAATTCCAACCACAGACTATAAACTGTCGATATTTAAATAAAAATTAATTTATTTTTTTCGTAAGTATATTTTAATATCATAACATTATTTACATTTGTACATACTTGATATAAAATAATAGTGAGTAAATAAAACCCAATTTCTCACCTACTCATGACACATTCCATCCGTCAACATCCCATTCTTGGATTTCGGGAGACGACACGCCGCGTTTGGCTCAAAGGGCGTGTTACCGTGTAATTTAGTAACGTTTGTAATTAAATTAAACCCAATTACATGTTACACTAGCATCGATAATAGTACGAAACGTCGATAATTTCTATCGACAATTTTTTATATCTTGACAACCCTAGGAATATAAGTTTGACAAATGTCGCAGAGATCAAGCTATCTTTTACAAGGTATAGTATTCAGTTGCATCCGATAAGACTGGAAGTTGACCCTAACATGTTGGGAAAAGCTAAGCTGATGATGACTAATTTATTAAAATAAATCCATGTCTATTTCCGTAATCATGGCAACTGAGTCGAGTAAAGTGGAGGTTGTTTCCACAGAACAAATAAAAGAGGTTAGAAAGGAAATAGTTCCTGATTTGTATGAGAACGCGTGTCGCCGCTTGTCTACCCACTCTTTAGCTCCACTACAAGCAAGAGACCCGTTACGTATACGAATTACGCACACAAATAAATTACACACACTAAATCGAGAGCTTGCTACTGATTGTAACTCACTGTCGATAAACATGCGCCGTGCATCACGGCCAATCAGGGCAAAGGACAAAACGTCAATGGTTGAAGTGTGGCGCATGCAGTACATTGTAAGCGGACTTGGTTATTGCGTTGATTAAGCGAGTACACATCGGGCAATGTGTACTTTTTGTAACATGTTGCAATATTTTTCGGAATTTCATAGTGATCAGAATATTTATATATTTTTTACAAATAAAATTGTAACTAAATGTTATTTTCGACTTATCGATGGAAAGATATACCTCCTTGCTCTATACTTGCAGTCTGACTTTTTGTTTTACAGGTTATAATTGCACAACACGGCATTTTAAAGCAGAGCCCTGTGTTCCGAAGTAATCCGAAGTGCACTAAACGCGGTGAATGAATTAATCGGTTGAGCTATGATTTTCGTATCATAAATGATGCGCGCTCGCCACGCTCACATTACCATTCCAACCTTATTGATCTATTCCGTGGTTGTTTTCATCGAATGTAATAAAATATAAGTGAAATCCTTTAATTTAATTTCACTATCCTCAGAACGTTAACTTCAACATCAAATAAACTAAAAGCAGAAAAGTTACCTTCGTTAGTACCTCGTAAACCGGCGGTTAAATAAACATTTAGAATTTATGTTGATTAAACAAATTAACTTAAGTTATATGTGGACTAATCAACGGAGACCATTTGATTAAGGCGGGCTTTTTTGTTTGAATTATTGATTAGGAAAGTGGTTTTTGTAAAAAAAATAATAATAATAATATTCGAATAATCAACATCTGTGTTTCTCAACTAGTTACAATGGATAATAGAATAAACGCTATTCCAGAAAGTAGTTGGTTCAGAATCGGCTTCTGAATCGATTTCCGTCATAAAAATAAGTCTTAAATTTTGACGGAAAATCTTTGATTTAACTTAAAATGGAAACACAGTATCATGACAAATTAATACAATCCAAGGAAATGCGCACGTGTACGTATCGGCCGCTAACATTGCATGAGTGTACATGCGTCTGCGTAAGGATATTGTATGACACACATACGTTTTGCGTTTAGTAAGGATTACTATTTTATAAAAAATGTCTAGGTTTGGTTCAATTTATTTAGTTACGGATGTTGTTTTAGACTTATAATTTAATATTCTAATTGGGGCGGGTGTCTGAGGTATTGCGCTTAATCTGTTACACCTTGTATATCGGGGTCGACTGCCAATCATATTGACAGTATTTGGGTTACACCCAGGTTATGACCCATTTATTTATTATAAAGGCATGCCAACAACACATTAACAATAACATACATAGTAAAGAATAATGTTTTAGAGTGTGAGACTGTGTAAATACGCCACTTATAGGCATGCACATCATTTTAGTTATTACATAGCTAATTGAATAGAAATATTAAATTACAGTCAAACCGCAAAAAATAAAATTAAATTAAATTACCTTAAAATAAATTACATCATGATGTTACATTCAATAAATTTTAAAATAAATTATATAAATATCAATTAATTGCAACAAATGTCAAAAAATTATTTTACATTTCAAAATACTGGCAGTCGATTACAATGACCCCTTGGCAAGACTGGCGTCTGAGTTTTCTGACTTCTGACTACCCGAAACGACTGTCTAGATGTAGCTATAAATACTGCCGGAAGCAATGGCTTAGCGTAGCATAAGCCCTGGCTAGAAGCTTTAATTTAAGCCCTGGCTGGAGGTTTTAATTTTTTATTTTTATTTTTATTGATAACTAGTACTCACGCGGGGCTTCGCTCCCGTGGATTCTATCACGGTAAAAACATAACTCTCCTTTTTTGCAGTCGGGTAAAAAGTAGCCTATAACCTTCCTCAAGCTTCAAGCTACTTCCATACCAAATTGCATCCAAATCCACCCAGTACTTTCGAAGATTAGCGCGTTCAAGCAAACAAACAAATAAACAAACAAACTTTTCCGCTTTATAATATTACTAGCTTCCGCCCACGACTTCGTCCGCGTGGAAAAAAAATCCCCCGATTTTGAAACATTCTTCATTAGTGCTCCGCTCCTATTGGTCTTAGCGTGATGATATATAGCCTATAGCCTTCCTCGATAAATGGGCTATCTAACACTGAAAGAATTTTTCAAATCAGAACCGTAGTTCCTGAGATTAGCGCGTTCAAGCAAACAAACAAACAAACAAACAAACAAACTCTTCAGCTTTATAATATTAGTATAGATAGTATAGATAGGCTTGCGTTTGACCACTATCTCACCTGATGGTAAGTGATGATGTGGTCGAAGATGGAGCACGCTTGCCTAGAAGTAACCTATTCACTCTTGACTTAAAGACTCCCAGGTTATGGCGATCAGGGAACACAGACTCCGGCAGGGAATTCTACTCCTAAGCAGTACGCACAATGAAAGTATTCCCAAAACGTTTCGTGCGTATGGGTGGGATGTCCACCATGTACCGATGGCGCATCGCCGTTTGTCTTGTAGTCCGATGATGGAACGGGCTTGGCGGAATTAGATTGTGTAATTAAGGCAACCACAGGCAAGCCCGGTTAAGCAGTCGACAACCTCAGAGGTTGACCTGCGAGATGCCACACACTTTAATTTTATATATGGTTTAGCGTAGTGTTATCATAGGCACACCTCACTCCCCACGCTTAACGAGATAAAGCCCGCAGAGCCGGGCCGGGACTAGTTACGGGCCGCGTTGAAGAATACTTATTTGTTCCCGCAGGCTCCAACGCAAGTGTGCGAGGGATCACGGGGTTCGGAAAATAAGTGTTATCACATCATGTACGGTAGAATCTTGATATGGTAAGATAGTCATCCATCTACGAAACGATGTCGGCAATTGATGCTTAACCTTGCAGGTCAACCAGTGTGGATGTTATTATTTAACAACAAGCTCCTCATTACTATTTACGGAATGATTAATTATCGATTAACATTATTATTTATTGTATACAATCGATAGGATCACAGTGTTACTATAAAAATTTTGCGCGTTATTTCGGGTAAAAAGAAGCATATGTGCTATTTCATCTTCGAGGTGAGGTTATGGTCAAACGCAAGTCTATCAAACGTAAAAAAATTGGCCAAGTGCGAGTCAGACTCGCCCATGAAGGGTTCCGTAGTAACCATAATAATATAATATAATATGTATATTTATTTGACGAATAAAAAAAAACCTTAAAAATTTCTTAAAACTAACTTATCTACATTTTTACAACTACGCTAAATAAATTTGTTTTTCATAGTGTTTGTATGAATTACAAAGTTATATTTGCGGTTTTAGAAAATATACTGTATCTCAAAAACTGCTGACCCAATTTCGTTCAAACAAATTTTGGTTAAAAGTTTACATTAAGATTTATTGTATTTTTATTAGATTTTTCACTCCATTATTATAGAAGTTTATATCTTTTAAACGATTAACTTTATGAAAAAGTCGTTTTAGAAACCCTTATATCATTTTTAAAGACCTGTCTATAGATACCACACACGCATAGGTTTCATGAAAAAAAATATTATCAGTTCTAGTTCCATGTATGGGGACCCCCTTTAGTTTAAATATATTTTTTTTATGAAAATCGGAAAGCGGTTCACAGAATACATCTACCTACTAAGTTTCAGATGTATAGTCTTAATAGGAATTTCGGAATAAAATGGCTGTGATATACGGACGGACGGACAGACAGACGGACAGACATATCGAAACTATAAGGGTTCCGTTTTTTTGCCATTTGGCTACGGAACCCTAAAAAGTGAGGTATCCCTTGGCCAAGTTCTTTAATACCAATAATATAACATAATCAGCCTATATACCTAATGTTCGCACTGGCCAGGAATGGGCCAATATCTACCACGCGGGCCCAGTGTGGATTGGTGGATCTCGCGTGTGTTCAGTTTTTGTGTTCGTGTTGTCGGTGCAAGGACATGCAGGTTTCCTGTGACCAATAAACACTATAAAAACATAATAATTCAACAGAAAACCTTAATATAAGCCAGTGACAGTTGAGAGATGACCGGTTATAACTGACGGCGCATGGTATATCAGCACCATTCAGCTCAAGCATTTTGAAAGGCTTTAAATAATCCAACACTAACGTCACCAACAGCGACCCATTTGACCTATACTTAGTCCTAACCACGATGATAAAACTCAAACGTGTGTGATTTATTTATTTACTAAAATAAATTCATAAATCACTCATGTGTCTGACTTTCACAGACAATACGCTCCAAACCTACAGGGCTGGTTTAGTTAAAATTTGTTACACATGTGAATTCCAGTAATTCAGAGACACCGACGCGTAGTGTAAGTTAATGATAAATGAGTATTATAAAGTTACTAAAACCCTATCGCATTACGTATTAAATGAACAAAGGAATTATTTTGAGAATCAGTAACATTATTATTATCTAATAATTATTTCCTTAAATTTCGCTCTTGACCTCCATCACACCTGATGGTAAGCAATAGATGAGGTCTACGATGAAACGAGCGAACCTAGAAGATGTCTATTCACTCCTGCTTTAAAGTTGACGGGTCATACGTGGTAAAGAACACAAAAGCCGGCAGAGCAGCACCTCAGCTGTGTGTACAATAAATGTAGAGGAAAAGCGCTCAGTACAACAAGACGGTCTTTACCAGTAATACATAATATATTCCTACTAATATTATAAATACGAAAGTTTGTGAGGATGTACTTATGTATGTTTTTGCTCTTTCACGCAAAAACTACTTAACAGATCTCAATGAAATTTTGTAAGTAGATAGTTGACATCCTGGAATAACACATAGGCTTCTTTTTAACCCAGAATTACCACGGAATCAGGATTTATGCTTGAAAAACCTCCCACGCGAACGAAGTCGCGGGAAAAGCTAATATGTTTCTAAAAAATTATAAAAAAAACTATTTTTGTTTTTATTATGATATTATTTTCGCTTTGTTACTACGTGATATTTTAAAATTTGACTTGGTTCCATTGGGTTTCTTGTCTGACAGCATAAACGGAGTTTCTCTCTCTCTTATTTAATTTTTATCTGTCTACCTGTCATGTCAAATAGCGGGACAGACAGCCAAAGCTTAGTAGCTTGTAATAAGTCCCGTAGGATACACTTGGAGCACAAGACGCTTACATTAAATTATCTTATTTTCCACCTTTATCATTATCTTCTTGCCCTTATTCCGGTTACTTGTGAACGGCGCAACACGACTTCTTCTTCCATTCTGCCCTGCCAGACGTCACGGTGGCATTTGCTCCTTTTTGTTTCACATCTTTCCTCACACAATCCGTCCATCTTTTCCTTCACCTTGCTCCACCTTTCCATTCATCAACATTCAAACCCATCACTCTTTTAGTCAGATGTGTGTCATTCCTTCTCATTATATGCCCATTGTCCATACCAAGATAGGCTATTCTTAACCTACAAAAAACCAGAATAGCCAAATGAATAGGTTTGATCATCTCGCGCGTGCCCTGGGATGCGGTACATGGAGCCTATCAACACCTATGATTTTTTTAAAAAAAAGATTAGCTAGTGGGGCTAGAACCCGGGACCTCTCGATCACAAGTCCGACGCCTTAGCCAAATAGGCTATTGACGCTCTCGCTTGGCTTGGCAACGACTTCAACCAGGTGAGTAGGTACTTAGTTCTTATTAAAAACGAAATGACCGATAACTAACACTATTCTTAAGGGATTATTTTTTAATATTGTACGCCGTGTCGTTTGTGTGTTGGCAATTAATAAATTTTCTTTCATTCTTCTTTCTGAATCAGACATCCAATGAAAACAGTCTTGGAGATTTATTCTTTTTTTTTTTTCTTTTATTAACAATAGGTTCGCGTTTGACCACCATCTCACCTGATGGTAAGTGATGATGTGGTCGAAGATGGAGCACGCTTACCTAAGAGTAACCTATTCACTCTTGACTTAAAGACTCCTATGTTATAGCTATCGGAAAACACAGACTCCGGCATGGAATTCCACTCCTTAGCCGTATGAAGGTATTCCCAAAACGTTTTGTGCGTATGGATGGGATGTCCACCATGTAACTATGGCGTTTCGCCGTTTGTCTCGTAGTCCGATGATGGAACGGGCTTGGTGGAATTAGATTGTATAATTCCATCGCACACTCCCCGAAATTCTTCCCTTTTTAGTGCAGTAATGTTTTTGCTTGTTTTGAAGTCGGCTCAATTTAATGTTGAAAGTTGTCTACTAACATAAACAGCTACTATTGAAATAAAAGGGCTACAAGCTTCCATTTTTCAACCTCTTCTAAACAGACTATTGCTCACGGAGTGTCACCGTCCGTCCCTATTGTGTTAATTCCATTCATACAGCATTTCTTGGCAGGTCTACGTTCTGGCATGTTATGTAATCGTCATAGAAATGTTACGTAAATGAAAACTTGCAGGTTTCTGTTTAGTATTGTCGACGAGATATTTTAAAAATTCGTGTGTTTATTTATGTTTAAATAGGCAGTTTAACTTTTTATTGTATTTTGATAAATACCTGAAATAGGAATATTCTATTTAAGGTTACGGCTAGTTGAATACAAAAGGAATACTTACATGACACATGGTACATTTTCTCTGAGTATAGATAAGCACATTAACCACCTTTGCGTTGCGCAGTCGGGAAAAAAGTCCGATCTTTTATCTTTTGTTTTTGGGGGGGTTAAATTTTAATCACCAATTACTTATTCCGCTCTGGGTGCAGCAAAAGGGAGTGCCAAACTCCCATTAACTAAGAACCTACCGTGTTCGTTCAGTTGTGTTTGCGTCCGGAGCTGCGGAAACTCTTTATTGATTGATTTGATGACAATTACTTTTTTCGAACCCTAGCCGTTACACAAATGCCGACAAGCATATTTAGCTTAGTTGGAGGGATTCACAAGATTGGTAGTGAAATTAATGTGAAAAAATAAAATTATTCACATTCACATTAAAAAAAAACAATTATAACGTTTTTTTTTAGGTGAATTCAATTGACAGGTTCTCATTATACTGTCATACTATGTGATGTTCGTATGCAAAATACGCCGCATAAACTATCCGTTTTGTTTTTTTCTAAACATCAGTTGATATTTCAAAATTTGAACGCAGTCTCGTTGTAAATCCACGATTATTTACTTAACGAATGAGTTCGCTTTTGAATTGTGTGCGCTCACTTGAGTGACGTGGGCAGGGAACTTTACAAAACGCTACGTGAGTTCCTAAGACTGGCATACCACGGGGTCTGTTGAAGTTTTGCCAACATTGGAGACAAAGTTGAAACGTCGCATGTGTTAATAATTTCACTAGAAATTTTCAAACTGGAAAGCCGCTGTGTAGGTACTTGGCGACAGAATACCAATACAAACTTTTAAAATCCTTTTTCTTTGCTTCATGCTGAGTACCACCTTATTGCCACGACGTGCATGACGTGTCATTTTTTCGATGAGAAAATCATCTAATGACTCCTTCTGCTCTAGGTGGAGTGGAAGGGAGTGTCAGATTTGACAAAAAACTGACTAAAAACCCTCCCGTTTCTTTCAACTGCCCTTACGTTCCGCGACTGCAGTATCTCGTTAAAACATGCCCGCAGCCTAAGTTCTTGTGACTAGTTTTTGTTCTTTTCTCTTTTTGTTAGTTAAACCTTTTCCCAACTATCTTAAGGTCGGGTTCCAACCTTTTCAGATACAGCTGAGTATTAGTGTTTTACACAGAGCAACTGCCTTCCAGACCTCCACAACTTGCAGTAGCTGGGTAACACGACACGCCTTGGCAAAACGAGTATCAAACACTCTGGCCTTTTGACTCCCCGTAATGACTGTCATATAATTATCAGTGATCGGAGTAGGTAGATTGAAATGGGGTCATTGATCCGAAACGTATATATTAATATGGACATTCCTCCGGAATTGGTGGATTATTAAAAAAAAAACCGGAACTTATGTAGGAATTTTATTCTGCCAGAGTGGAAGGAGTCATTTGATGATTTGCCATCCTCAAAAAAAAAGGTAGGAATTGTAATAAAATGAGCAATATTATTCTTTATTCTACCCTTAATGCAAATTACCATGACCACTATGAAAATATTTAAATTTAAGTGCAACAATTTATGTCTATCTATAAAAGTTCTAGCCATAAAAGGCTAAAAATAAAAAAATAAAAATTAAAGCTTCAATCGGAATTAGATTGTTTTTATTATTCAACAGATAAATAATGAATTAATTTAGTTTTTATACCTTCCTTTAAATTTTGAATTGAGTAGGAATAATATCACTATCAACATTAACAATGTTTAATTGAATCCGGAAATACCGGAATTACTTTCCGGGAAAATGGCTTATCCATGTTATTCTTTCTGTGTGCATTTATGATACAAGTACCAAAAATCAATCTACCTACTCCGATCACTGATAATTATGTACAAATGACAGCCGAATCACCCATCCACAGACCAACCTCGGAAAGCGAAGATCAACCCGTGCAGCTGTTATTGTTTAGCCACGTGTATATATTTCGTTAAATGTTTATTTTTTAATCTTTGTCCACACTAACATAATTTAAGTAGGTACTGTAACGGGGCCGTGTGTGTACTCGGGAATTTCAATATAAACTCGATAGGTTTTATACTTTGTATATTATTATGTTCACATTTTATGGAAGATTAATCTAATTATATTTTTCACGTTAAAACGATGTCGAGCTTGCTATGCTGGTGGCGTCCCAGCCGGCTCTCTCCTTTTCTTAAAAAAATTCGCTTGCATGTCAAACATTGCCGGTCGAAATTCAAACTATACCATGCGATAGGCTGACCGCTCGCATAGCCGAACTCCACAGTACCTATTACAAATTCTGTACGGAACCGTACATTAATCTAACAACTTACGCTCCGTGCAAATCATTATGTTAAATCTATTTTTATAATAAATCAATGTAAACATTGATTTATTATAAAAAATAAAAAGAAAATAGAAAAATAAATAAATAAAATAGATAGATTAGATAAATCGAACATTCGTGACGGTCAGTTTTATTTCATCATCATCATCCTAATAGAATCGCCCCGCTATCTATCACTAAGTGTAGGGATCCCCTACATTTTTTGGTATAATAATTGTATAGTAGATATAGTACATACATACCGGCCTAGCCCTTGTTAGTAGAATATAAAAACTATTTTATGGTACATCATAATAACTAATTTATAGCATGATCTTTAAAACAAAATCTTTGTTAGTTCCCTGTGTACATTTTTTGGAACATGTTTGACAAAACGTGGTAAAAAACATTAAAATTACTATTTTCCACACTATACACTACTTAATTTATACATAGTTTTATACGGTTAAAGCTACTACAGACAAGCGCAACGTGACAATGTGACAACATAATTATTAAATCAACATATCAAATGTTACTTTTCGTGAAGAAACGGTTATCTTAGAAGATAAAGGACTAAGTAGGTTGTACATGTATGTATATATATTTCTGAAGTAGAGAATCTCAAACGGTGCGAATACAATACTCGTAAAATCTTTAAGTTGTATGTTTGAGCGGTTTGGGTCTAAATACTCGTCAAGTCTTTTGAGACATCAGCAAACAGTTAACCAACTCTTCATTCTAACCAGAGGGCCGGATTTTTATCAGTATTCTATATTATATAACTGCCATTGTTATACGTACGTTCCCCATTCGCGACAATGTGAATATACGAGTATATTTAAAAGCATTGGTATGTAATGATTACTCATGTGACATTTGTGTTACTTATTAGTTATGTCCCGTCCGATATGTGGAAACGAACGTATATTTTGGTTGACAACATTAATTATCTGTGGCTTGACATAACCTCTCTGACTTGACAGATAGACTTTGCTTCTCTTGGAAAAAATGTCCGCGGCGGACCTGTTGAGTTAATTATAATTGGTGAAATATCGTTTGAAATCGCCTGTTGCAACCGATAATTGGGTCGCGATTATCAATTGGTTGAATTTGTAATCCCCGTTTGACGAAAACCCCGGGATATTTTGGGATTCCTCGCCGGTTGGTTGCCATCGCGTGGCACGCGCTTTTGCTGGAAACGAGTTGTGCTGTGATTGCTGTTGGAACCGCGCCATCTGGAGACTGGCGCCTTGTGAACGTCCACACACTTGACTTACATCACACTTTCACTTACTCACCTCATATTACATACATACCACACTTGGGGCGTGGCCTTGGGAAGGTCGAAGTTGGCGAACCCAGCACAGAAGGTTAGTGGTTAGACCTGTTATTTGTATTCATAAGGCCTCAGAGGCTATAGGTTGTCGTAAGGCCTTTTGTTTATTGTTGTTTGTAAGCAACGTTTATAGCTCCACGTACCGTGGACAGTTTTGGACACCCAGTTAGCGTTGCACTGGCCTATTTCAGGACTGAACAAGTTAAATAGCTTTTTTATTATTGATAATAGGCTCGCGTTTGACCGCCATCTCACCTGATGGTAAGTGATATTGTGGTCGAAGATGGAGCATGCTTTTTGGATTAGTGACCATCTTAACATATAAAAAGTACTGCTGTTAGTCCCGGCTATCATTTGTATGACCTTGACACAGTGTTGGGCAAATTTTTATTGCAAGAACAATTAAAGATTAACAATTGATTAATTGGTAAATGTAACCACAACAACTAACAATTAATAAATTGTAATTGTGGAAAATTACAATTAACAATTATTTAATTGTTAACTGTAGTAGTAACAATTAACAATTAATTAATTGTTAATAGTGATTTTCCACAATTACAATTTATTAATTGTTTTGTGTATTTTAATTAAAACTAACAATTAATAAAATACTGCTGTATAATATACAGCCGGTATATATGAATATATAATATCAAGGCTTGACAGTCGTTGTAGTTAGTTAGAAGCCAAAAAACTGAAACCTGTCTTACCAAGGGGTATCGTGTTATCCAGCTACAGGGTTTTGAGGTCAGATAGGCAATGAAACATCAGCTGAATCCGGTTATAAATAGTTCAGAAATAGTCTAAGAAACAGTTGGTATGAAAACGCGTTGTCGAATTGTCAAGTTACGCCTGTCTAAGGTAACCTTAATCCGGAAATGTGTTTACGAAGTAGTTACCCGTTAACTAGTAGTTGCACTGCTGTGCAAAAACGTCAATTCATGTTTCTGTCAAATATAGAGTATTGTATAAAACCATGAAATGTAAAAGTAATCGGAATAATAGTGTAAGTTGTTGTTGGTGTTGTAATTTCATGTTAATTTTAAGTAATATAACATCAGAACTGTAAAGAATAGAGCATGCAAGGAAAAAAAAGAACAGATGGACTCACGTAGAATTAAGTAGCACATAAGTAGTACATAAGTAACTCTTTTAGCTCCATCGTCCGAGGTGGAGCCAAATATTGTTTAATGTTAAATTAATTAAAGTATTGTAAACAAAATAAAATTATTAAACTAAGGCGCGGATCTCCATGTCCGCGGACTGATAATCATTTAATAAAAAATAAAACTAGTAGTTAAACCTGATCTAACAAGTTATCAAGTTTAAAGCTTTTCTTAGTAGGATTTAGTTACAAAATATAACTCAGACTAAGATATTCCATTACAAGTACTTTCCATAGAACACAGAAACCCCACTGCGGCCCTTGCCAGTAGGTTTCAAGAGAGATATTTTCTTGAATAAATAAAATATGATTCTATTAATCAGCCAGTCAGGCGGAACTTGTGACTAAAATATATATACAGATGTACAATTCTATCTTCAAGGTTTAAATTCGCTTGGCAAGGTCGGTCAGTAGATGGGTAGTGGTAAGTAAAGTTTAAAATATCGAGATTCCTGTGTGCCTCAGGAAGCATGTTAAATCGGCTGGATAAGAGTTGCTTTTAATTTTAAGTACCTGCGGTTTTCTCAAACAATATTTTTACAATTGTTTTTTTTTTTCAATTTAGTCGCCATTATCCTCACCAAAAAAAGGAGCGTTACAAATACTTCTAATTTCTAATCATTTTGCATGTTTCTAACATTCTTATTCTTATCGTGTGGGTAGTAATGTAGTAAGGTCTAACGACCCCATACACCCTAGTGTCAGAGTTTCTAGACCGCCTCAAGGGCCTCTGACGTGGTCTATTTTGACGACCGCCATTTGGCGACCGAGACCACCGGTTTATACTTGCCTTCCGAAGCACGGAATCAACTTTTTATCAGATAATCAGGTGAATCAGGCCTGCTGTGTCCTAGCCAATCGAAACAACTTTACAAAGTATGCATCCCGCGGGAATCGAACCCACGACCACTGAGTCACACCTGGTAACCTAAACCACTCGACCACGAACCATGACCACTGGGACGATTTTGTGAAATTATTTTAAACAACTTATTCTCTATCTAATCTGATATTAAATAAATGCGCAATAAGTATGTAACCAATTGGCCAACAGTCACCACTGCACTTTAATATTAATGCGACAGTATAAATATAATAGATGCTCCATAGACAGTCGAAGCCCGTGTTGAGAATAGGTTTGGGTTGCATGTTGCATCACCAAATCTGCATGAGCATATACATGCGCGAAGGGGATCAGCGTTGCACACTACACTAAAGCTTGAACAAGTAGGTTTTGGGCAGATTTACCGCTAAATATCTGTCTAAAAATATTTATTAGTCATAGATTTCTTCAAAGTACCGATTGATTCCTTTATATTACATTTTCTCAAAGCAGTCAAAGAGCCCATAGCGAAGCCCCAAATGTCATTAGTGGGTCGCCTCAAATCACAACCGTCTCTGCGTTCCCAATTCTGTGGCTTACCTTAGTTTCAGTAGGTGTTAAGGTAAAATTTAATACGACAGCGGAGAAGTATGAGGGTAGTTTGAAGGAAAAGTTTAAATTAGGTACTTGCGATTTTTGAATTTATTGTGTGTATTATTTCTATAAGAGGAAAAGGTATATTTTTTTTAAGATTACTAGCAATGTGGGTAGAATTCTCATTACCGGCAATCTTGTTAACCCTTCCTAATAAGCTAAATATGCTTGTGTCTGGTGTAGGTTCACAGCAATTGTGGTTTCGAACCCCCGACCTATCGATCACAAGGCCGAAGCCTTAGTCATTAGACTATTCAATCCTACAACTCCGTTTTATCTCAAAGAACGTTTTAAGTTCCTTCATGACACACATGTTAGAGATTTAAGATCATCGGAGAATTTGAGACTTTCAATGCCTGCACATTTCACTAAATTCTATGGCTCATCGTTTACGGTGCAAGCTATTCGTTTGTGGAATGCATTGCCGGTGTCAGTAAGACAAGCTCAGTCACTCGCTTCTTTTAAAAGCTCGGTTGCTAATTATTTTCTTTGTAGTACGTACACTAATTTAGCCCTCCCTACTTTAATTAAATTTTTTAAAGTCCTTCCAAAGGTTGTCTGGAAGATATCACTTTCAGCGATAAGACCGCCATTGTTACCATAGAATAAGCAATATTGTTAAATAGGTGCGTTTAAATTTTGGTGTACAATAAAGTATATTCTATCTATCTATCCATCTATCTATTGCCGCTTAAGTTGGCAAGACTGACGTCAGACTTATTAGCTTTTGACTGTTCGTCACTTTCAAAAATGTACAAGTGACAGCTAGGGCCACCGTCTTAGTGTGCTTTCCGTCACCAAGGAATATTAAGATGGCTATACATACACGGACTGACCATGGCGTGGGTTTATATCTTTTTTTTTTTTTTTTTTTTAGCCTGGTAAAATTATCAAATAAGTCCTCCCACCCCGGGCAGGGTGGGAGGGACTGTCAGACTTTTACTGACTAAAATCCACGGTGTTCCTTCAATAACCCTTTACGTACCGGGGTCACGGTAACGGGATGAGTCCTACGACCCCGGCAGGCTTCGGCCCTCTACGGGGGGGCCTCGTCATATTGCTGACGCTCTTTGAGGCGCGCGTGGAACACGACGCGCCGTCGACCCGGGCATGGTCCATGGTCGGACAGCGAGTTGCCCTTTACTCGCTGTCCGCATGCCCGCGCCTACGGTGGCCGGAGATCGTCGGCCGACGTCCGACGCCGTGGGCGTCTACCACTGCGGCTGGGCTGGAGGTTTATATCTTAGAATATTTATTCACCCTTACGGCTGTTAATCTGTAAGCTCCACAAAGATCCATTAGCGACTCAAGCGGTTGTTAACTTAGCCACGTTGTTTTATACTTTTTGTAAGACTGCCCAAACTGTCTCAATTTCAAAACAACAAAATTTTCTGCAAATTGTCTGGACATCTCACTAACAAGCAGCCATTTTAAAATTTAAAGCCCTAACTTGAAATAGCCTAAGTTAGAATCTACTTTGCCGAGCTACCCAAGCATCAGATAATTTAAGCGTCAGAGTGACGTAATGCCAGAGCCTAATGAAACTGGGCATGTTTGTCAGACGTATTTAAATTAGAGGTTTAAGGTGTTTATTTCTGAGCTTTATTGAGGTTTAGGGGGGTAAACAGAAGCTGCGGTGGAAAATTGTGATCATCAGCTTTGCCTTTTTCAGGACTATGTCTATAAATAAATAATAATAAAAAATAAAATAAATCTATCAATAGAATGCGTCAGCAGCCTAGGTAATTGGTAAGGTGTCGGACTTGTGATCGAGAGGTCGCAGGTTCAAACCCAATCCATTACACTATTAACGTGAACACACTCCGGACACAAGCATATTTAGTTATACCTTGTAAAAGATAGCTTGATCTCTGCGACAGCTGTCAATAAAATCACGCCTATGAAGTCCGAAATTTCATAATAGTAGAGATAGTACTCGAAATGTCATACTTTATAGGCATGCTGACATACTTAGTGATGAGCGATGATTCATCGCGACCACAGACTATAAACTGTCGATATTTTAAATAAAACTTAATTTAAAATTAATTTATTTTTTTCGTATATTTTAATATCATAACATTATTTACATTTGTACATACTTGATATAAAATTAAAGTGAGTAAATAAAACCCAATTTCTCACCTACTCAAGTAACATTCCATCCGTCAACACCCCATTCTTGGATGTTGGGAGACGACACGCCGCGTTTGGCTCAAAGGGCGTGTTACCGT
Organism: Tholera decimalis; assembly: GCA_943138885.2. Taxonomy (NCBI): domain Eukaryota; kingdom Metazoa; phylum Arthropoda; class Insecta; order Lepidoptera; family Noctuidae; genus Tholera; species Tholera decimalis. The sequence goes on from OW964576.2 coordinate 13,129,052, forward strand.
GTAATTTAGTAACGTTTGTAATTAAATTAAACCCAATTATATGTTACACTAACATCGATAATAGTAAGAAACGTCGATAATTTCTATCGAAATTTTTTATATCTTGACAACCCTTGGAATGTAAGTTTGACAAATGTCACAGAGATCAAGCTATCTTTTACAAGGTATAGTTGTAATCCTTGTTAACAAGATTACAAGTAATAATTATGAATTCTACCCACATTGCTAAATCACTTTACAAAAAAAATGTCGGGGTTGGTTTCCAGTCTAATTGGATACAGCTAAGTACTCGTCGTTATACAGACACCAGCACGTCAACCTACCCCAATCTGTCAAATTTTACCAATCGAACATTAACTTTCCACTATTATGATGAAGTTGAAAATCTATTAAAGAAATTTGACAGATTGAGGTAGGTACAAGAAGTGACTACTTATCTGATTGGGTTGTGGAACCCAGCCAAATTTAGCAACTTTAGCACTGACAAATCAGCTTACTACCGCAAATGTTTTTTTTTTAGAATTGGATCATTAGTTCTGGAGGTTACCCCCTACATACAAACTTACTAACAAATTTTATCTCTTTATAATTAGTACAGATTTTGCGCAAAAAACTCCCCAGCAACACATCTGTCTGTTATAAGTGTTATAACTGAAGAACTGGAATTTACAATAGTATAATTACACAATTTATCCAATGAATTTCAAATGAATCATTACACAACCAAATGTTTACAGACCAGATGAGATACGTCTTTGTAAACAGAGAATTAATTAAAAAATCTAGCTAAAAGCAATAAATAGCCTGCCACAAAAAAATCTAAACCGCCATAAATAAATTCCAAACCAAAACTTTGTACGGGTACGCACTCGGTCATCCTTTAAAAATATGGTTTTAATACAAAAAGTTACATGACACATGGTTGAGGAAAGCAGCAGACCGAGGAAAAGATGATATCACGAACTTCAAGAAATGAAAATAAGGGAAGAAAGAAAGCTTCTTTCTATGCCGCACACAGAAACACACATTGTAGGAACACAAATTAAAGAGCCTTCTCGTGTATCAATATCATGAGTGCAGTTTTGCGAGATAGTGGTCAAACGCGAGACTATCATGACTAAAAAAAGGAGCGGAATAAAGTGTCAGACTTCTACTGACTAGACAATCCACCCAACGCCTTCAGTTGCCCTTGTGCTCCGTGGCCCCTGTGTGTGGTTAGAGCATTACCGCAACCCTGAACCATAAGGTGCCTGACGTGAGGACTAGCCCGGGTCAGCAGAAAACAGGATAGTGGCAATAAAGGATGATATTGATATTATAAAGCAGAAAACGATACTATTATGAAGCGGATAAGTTTGATTGATTGTTTAAATGCGCTAATCTTCGAAATTTGGTGTAAAAGTAGCTTGAAGCTTGTGTGGGATAAAAAGAAGCGTTATGTTTTTGGCGTTATGTTTTTGTCGGAACTTTATGTCCACGGGAGCTAAGTAAATTAATAAAAACAGTGACGAAACTGCCAGCTTCTCAAGAATGTGTTCACGTACTTCGCAAGCATATTCCTTGTTACGAAATCATGCTGCCCAGATTACGGCACTCGCTCTCAAAGGCTCTTGTAACGCTCTAAAACGACATAAAACTGCCAGACGGCAAGACAAATATACATTAAAATACCCCATTCCAAAGTTACCCTACTTTCAAGCCTACACGTCATTTGTGCGCCATTATCATATCACACTCGTTGAGCTAAGCACCTCAGAACGAAATGGAAGACCTTTTATTCTCTCCTAATGAGATATTTAAATTAATGTCATTAAATGGACCAGGGTTAAAAGGTGGGATTAAAGGGTTACTGTTGGAAAGGGAATGGTGTGATAATTTAGGTTGTAGATATAAAATATATTGGCTAGGCGAGGGGTTTTGCTCAGAATCGAATAAAGTATTACTTTGCGGAAATTACATGTGTCATTCCGTCAGACCTACATTTTACTAGCTAATATTTAGTGTTAATTCTGAAAGTAAGTTGTTCAAACTTGGACGCAGCCACTTTCCCGCCGTAATAAAAATAAAACTCTTCTGAAAGGTTATTTTGGTGGTACGAAAAATCATGGTTACATTATTTTTGTTACACCCCTATATATGTGAGAACAATAAAAACTCAAGATAAAAATCGTGTTAAACAATTTATATTTATAAAATATTAATATAAGCCGATTGCATTTAAGACGACGACACTTTGTGTCGTATTCCACGCGCACTTCAAAGAGTAATTAACACGAATGACGGGGCCCAATAGGGCCATTGCCTGCCGGGATAGTGGAAATATCTCGTTCTAACGTGATACCGCGGGCCGGTGGGTTTTTAGTCAGTAAAAGTCTGACACTCCCGTCCACTTCACCCACAGCGGGAGAAGCCATATAGGAACTGACTTTTCCCATGAAAAAAAGCCACACTAGTATATATTTGCTCCATCAGTCTATCAATCTCCACGCCATGTAACCACCCATTAATCCACTACGCTATGTCAACTTTGGATTTTTTTATGGAATGAAGCCTTTCTGAGCACCAGAACCATTCAGATCCATTATTTTGAAGGAGTCTAAACAACATCCGACTTTTTTTTACAATCAGTCACAAACCGCACTTAAACTAGATATATCTCAAATTTTCTAGGTCAACTATTCAGCTAGAACTAGTCATAAATCAGTCAGCTATCTGCTATTCCGTTGACAGCAAGCCTGGCGATAAGGCCTAAGTTTCAAATTGATTAATTTACCCCCGAAATGCGGTTGTTTATTATACGTGTCACAGTGTTTGCCGATCTTACCCCCTTCAAGTAAGCGAGGGTTAGATTCGAAGCGAGCCCACACTTGATAATTAGATTGCAATAGCAAGTTGGTACCTACTGTATACCTATTAATTACAATTTTCTTCTGAAAATATATTATTATACTAGCTGACCTGACTAACGTTGTTTTGCCATATACATTAAAGGAAAAACCTACGACCTATTCTCAGACCTTTTTTTATTGGGGGGAAACTTTCAAAAGGCACCTGAAATTTTGGGGCAAAAGAACAGGGAGTGTGGGATTTCTACCTCACTTAAACCACCGGTGATCACCAACAATACATAGAACGTGTCCACTCCGGAGCCCCTATTCTCAAATCTACATAACATAATACATACATAAGAAGAACGAAGAGAATACTTGTGTTATTGGCAAGTGACAAGGAAAGTTATTGACCGTCATCGTAGTGCTGTGATACATTTGTTATTCAAGAACTATATGAAACCGATAATTTGGTATCAATTCTTTGTGTCACTTATTTTGAGCTGAAGCTTGGACACTCCAGCAGATGGGACATAGTTTTCTCAGGAGCATAGCTAATGCTGAGTGGGAGCCTTGTTGCCACGGCCACGACGTGCATCTGACTTGTTTTTAACACACTTTTATTAGGTCGACCTGTATGTAACTAACTATGTAATGAAATCTAAGGTAGCTAATTAAACCATCTTCCAAGGGTCGTAGCGTAATGAAAATTGGCAGCTGTATGTAGTTCTGATGACAATACAATAATATGGTATTGTCAAACTGATCTGATGATGGAGCCAGAAGATATGAACTGGAACTTCATAATGGAAAATCGTATCATAGCTGTTTTGGATTTCTTAGAAAAGTATTGTAATGAACTTTGACCACGATTAGATTTCAAGGTCTGATGATGAAGCCGAAAGATAGGCACCGGCATTCCATGATGGAATATCGTATCATAGTCGTGTTTGCACTTGTGAGAAAGGCCACGAATGGACTTTGAACACGATCTTTTTTGTTTTTACGTACATTTATAAAAGCGTGTTTTTTCTAGTATTTTTTAAACTATTAATTTATTTCCTTATTTGGTTAAATATTAATCTTTGTTCTTACTAACATAAATATCTATTAATATTATTTACCATACAACGTGGCATTTGCATTGCTGCCAGTTTTCTGGGCATGTTTCCGGACAACAGTAAGTAGGGGAGGAGTATAGTCACCAAATTTTTATTTTGGTTATTTTATGTACTGAGTTAGGTTTAGTAGTGTACATAATTAAAATATTGTAAATAAATTGTAACACAACTGAAAATAAAACAAGGTTTAAGACAACCCCTGTTTTATTTTTAGTAACTTACTAATACCTACCATCCATAAGGAATTTTGAATGCATATCGTTTACTTTGGTAATGAATACCTACTTTTTATTTTTGATCTGTATAATTTTGTCTATCTATCGGCCTCATCTCGTTTAAATTTATTTAAAAAAATAACGAGTAAAAGTTTTATTTAATACCGATGGGCAAAATAAATATCATTATTTCTCTATAATTATGTAGATAGTTTACAACGTGTTATGTGGTGAATTTTGCTTCAAGTGCAGCATTTATTTATTTATTTATCTTACTTCAAAGAAAAGTTTACATAAATCAAAATTATGCACTGAACCACACACTAACATACCCTGTGTTGTGAGGTCCAGCCTCCTTCGTCACATTTTGCTTAAATTATGCAAGACAAATACAGTTTATTGTTACAATTTTTTTGTAGGTGATTGTGTGTATGAATGTGTGTAGAAGAGTCTGCGTGTGTGAGAGAGTAAAGTGTTTAGTGTAAAAGTGTAGTTCGTTAGGGATACATTGTGTAAAATCTATCTACTTAGCCTGGTCTTACTGAAGAGATTCCACCTAGTCAATGTATATTAATGGATACATCACATAATTTTTAATCTATTTATTTACGTAAGCAAAACTTTGTAGGTAAGTACCCCATTTTACGAAAATTACGGGGACGAAGGAGTTTGAAATTAGGCACAGTTAAAGTTTATATGGAGAAGTTTAGAAAGTAATATCTTTATCTACACATCTTCTTCTATACATACATACCTGTAAATGAAATTGAAGTATCTATCTGTGATCAATAATTATGTTTTCTTAAGAGCTTATAGTTATTTTCACGATACTAAACCACAGTTTTTTTTTGTACGTGAGTCTCGTCTCTTTTTCAGTTTTTCCAAGCTAATCTCGAGAACGTCTGAACCGAATTTAAAGAAATTTTCACAAGAAGACAGAGGAGGTTATAGGATATCGGCGAGAAAATCCTCCCACGTAAACGAAGGCAGATTTGTTTTTGTAATAAAAATACATACTATAAACGTAAGATAATTTGTCGTTTATCATTGTCGAATTTCTACAACTAGACAACCACTAGTCTGCTGGGGTTGTGAGAATGTTTTAAAGATATTGTTCTGTGTGTGGATCAAAGATTTAAAAACGACGATATGTGCAAACTATTTATATTTCCAAATGTAGGGTTGGACACAAAACTTTTAGCATGAGGAAGCGCGCGTCGTTAGTGGCGGTTGTAATGGCACTGTCTATTGGTAAAAAATATGGCGGCTCGGGCTCGCCCCACGACGTCATACCTCTTAAGTCACGCACTTCCTTTAACAATTATATCGCGACGGTAACATTCCCCACCCCAGTGCTGCCTTAGCAGCACTCTTCATCAACTGGTACCCGAGCGATGCGCGTGACCGATCTAGTCAAAAGTCCAGATTTGGTTTTGACTCGAACCATTCTGACTCGGTCGTCCTTCCCTGGAATAACCTCCTGAACAATTCCCTTCGGCCAGGAGTTCCGGGGACTGTCTGGGTCCACTATAAGTACAAAGTCTCCCACTTGTACACTTTTCTGATCTTCCTGCCACCTTTTACGGGGGAGCAAGTCTGGTAGTACTTCTTTGACCCATCTGCGCCAGTACATGTCAGCCAATCTTTGTGAAATTCGCCATTGTTTTCGCAGATAAACATCTGAACCATCAAATTTTCCAATGTGCGGTAAACCAGACGACGATCCCAGCAAGAAATGATTAGGTGTTAACGTCTCAGGATCATTCGGGTTCACAGATACGTGAGTCAACGGCCGGCTGTTCACCATATTCTCTATTTCAGTCAACAGAGTTTTCAGGGTTTCATCTCTGGGAGCACGTTCATTCAAGATTACTTTCAGGCTGGTTTTCACGCTTCTGATGAGTCTTTCCCATGCCCTACCCCAGTGGGGACTCGCGGGCGGTATGAAAGTCCATTTTATTCCTCGATTCAAGGCCTCATCTTTCAGCACCTCTTCGTCTAGCTCCTTTATAGCTTTTTTCAGCTCTGTATTCGTTCCTCGTAGATTTGTTCCATTATCGGAATACAAATAATGAGGCCATCCTCGTCTCGCGGCCATCCTTCGTAATGCCATGATAAAGGAGTCAGTTGTGAGGTTTGTGACTACTTCCAGATGGATTGCTCGAACTGTCAAGCAGGTAAATAAGACGCCGTACCTTTTCTCGCGACGCCTTCCCACCGTGACTTCCATGGGACCAAATAAATCCACACCGCAGTAAGTAAAAGGCCGCTCATGATGGGCCAATCGTGCGCCAGGTAAGTCTCCCATTCTCTGTGGTGCTGGTTTGGATTTTCTTATTTTACAAGTTGAGCACTTTGATGATATATGTTTAATGGTAGGTCTAAGTCTGGTAATCCAGTATCTTTGCTTTATTTCATTTACTAGCGTTTCTTGATTTCCATGCGCATAGTAGAAATGATAATATTTAACAATCAGTCTTGCTATGTAACTTCTTCCATCTAATATTATAGGATTTTTAGTTTCAGGAAGTATTCCAGCTGCGGCACTGATGCGGCCACCGACGCGCAACACTCCATGTTCATCCAGGTAAGGAGACAAGGTAAGTATTTTACTTGTTTTGGGTACACATCTGTTGTTTCTTATTGCAGTTAATTCCTTGCTAAACCATTCAGCTTGTGATTTTTTCAGTAATAATATTTCAGCATTCATCATAGTGTCGTCAAACTCACAAGTAAGCTTCTTGCATTTATTTATAAACTTCAGTACCATAGAAGCTGATCGACGTAAACGAAGCCATGAACTAAAGCGAGTAGCATCAGGTACAGGTAAGTTCAAAAGTTGTGTATCTTCCTTTATTAAAGTTACACATTCCAGTAATATTTCCTTTTTATCTACAGATATGACGTCAAGCGGCCATTCATCTTCCTTGCATAGCAAGAACGTAGGGCCGTACATCCATTCATTTGGCAGTACAGGGTACGTGTAATTTTCTCTCGTAGCAATATCGGCTACGTTTAACTTTGTAGGTACGTATCGCCATTCATTCATCTGCGTTAGCTCATCGATTTCGCCTAACCGGTTTGCTACGTAAATTTTAAAATCACGAGCATTATTCCTGATCCAGTGTAGCACTGTTGTCGAGTCGCTCCAGAATATCCGTTGCTCAGGTTTTATTGTATGTTCTCGTGCAACAGAGTCCGCTAATCTAGCTGCTAGAACAGCGGCTTGAAGTTCCAAGCGCGGAATAGTTATCGGCTTGTTTCCCACAACTCGACATTTACTCGCAATGAATGCTACGCGCACAATACTCTTGTCGTCAATCCATCTCCAGTACGCAACGGCGCAGTAAGCTTTGCTAGACGCGTCACAAAATATATGCATCTGTAGGTGTCTATAACTAGCTTGAGTAGAATTCTTTTGTTCATTTAACGAGCCACAGGTGTGTGTCGTAGCCATAGCACTCGCGCCCGCCACGTTCGTAGCGATATTCGTAGCACTCGTAGCCGTAGCACTTGAGGTGGCTGGCGGGGGAATTTTATCTTTCTTCTCGCTCACTCCTATGGTAGCAGATGGATAATGCCTTGGCAAGCTAAATTCTTGTATTGTTTTTAATAAGTTAATCCATTTTGACCATTTTTCAAACACTGCATCGGGTAAATAATCGTCCCAGCCAATGTTATGCTTCCAAGTTTCTTGTAATATTATTTTTCCATTAATTGTGTACGGAGTTAGGATGCCATATACGTCAAATATAGACATAACCACACGCAACATTTCTCTCTTGGTAGGTCTTTGTGTTCCAGTTATAATATTTACAGGTATCCGCTTGAAAGATACGTCGAATCTCAAAGTATCATCACTTGGGTGCCAAATCAATCCGAGTGTGCGTTCGCCTTCATACTGTTGACCTGTTTTGAATTTGACGGCCGCGTCGCCTAGTAAATCTTTAGGTAGGCTCGCAAGTACTTGTTTACTGTTACTCGTCCAATTCCGCATCTCGAAACCACCATGTTGGTGAATGGACATGACGTCATGAATCATCTGTATCGCAGTCTCTTCGTCAGGTAGGCTGTCTATATAATCATCCATGTAGTGACTTTTACATATAGCAGACGCCGCAGCAGGCATTGATGACTCATACAGTTTCGCATTCATGTTTTTTACAAACTGGGCTACAAAAGGCGAGCAATTAGCACCAAATATTAGAGAAGTCATAATATATGCATTTATAGGTCCTTCTGGTTTCTCTCTATATAAGAATCGAAATGCGTCCTGGTCTTCTTGTTGTAACTTTACCCTCAGGAACATATCCTTAATATCTCCTGACACGGCTACTCGATTTTCTCTAAATCGTAACATTATCCCGAATAACGACATAAGTAGGTCAGGGCCTTTCAACAAGTAGTCGTTAAGGGATAACCCATTTGTTTTGGCAGCCGCATCAAAAACTAGACGCAGTTTCTTCTTGTTGGGGTTGTCAACCCCGAAGTGAGGTAAGTACCAAGTTTTTGAAGTTACTTTTAAGTTTTTACATACTGTAGCGTAGTTATTATCAAATAGATGACGAATGCGTTCTTTGTATTTATCCGCATATTCTTTGCTTCTTTTTAATTTTATTTACACACTTTTTAGTCTGCACAGAGCCGTCGGGTACGAGTCTGGCATCACATTTTTTTCATCTCGCCAAGGTAGGCCAACATGCCATTGACCATTGATGTGTTCTGAAGTTCGCTCTAAATATTCTATAGCACGTAAGTCTTCTGAGTTCTGTCTTGGCTTTCCAGATACGCCCATAGATTCGATCGAGAATGACCTTCGCACCTCCTCCTGGATTTCTCGCAGTAAGTATTCAGCTTCTGTGACGTCACTAGTGACAAGCAATGAGGAGTGACGTACAGCAGAATCATCAGGTAAGTAAACATTAGGCACCCTTCCATGCAGGCACCAACCCAGAGGGGTCCGGGTGGCACAGGGTTCATTGGCTTTACCCACCCTCATTTCCAAAGGTAAGAGGAGGTGACAGTTATCTTGGCCGATTAAGACTTGTGGTTGAAGTTGTGTTGTGGCGCATAAATCATGGCTTATGTCACATAGGTGCGCATAGTTGTTTCTATTTACTGTAGACAAACTTTGCGGTAAGTTTAATTCTTCAACTATTCACGCGTCGATTGTAAACATCTTGTTATCAACACCACACAGCGTGACCTTTGCGCGCTGTGCGTTGCACACTAGCTCCGTGTCGTTCCACGCTCCACACACACGAAGACACTCCCGACGCCCGCGCAGCCCCAGTTTCTCCGCCAGCGAAGCGCTAACTAGCGACACAGTCGAGCCGTCGTCTAGCAGGGCGGTCGTGCTCACACTTCCGTTCGGTCCGTGAATGTTTATAGGTACAATCTTTAGCATCACGGAACAGCTGACATTTATGTTTGTTATGGTCTCAGATGGAACTTCAGTTTCGGGTGGAACCTCGGGTTGTTCTGCTGGCACAGATTCACTATTATTTTGACGCGGCACGTAATGTAATAATCGGTGATGCGATTGTCCACAGTTATCTACGTCACAGCTGGGAGCGGTGCAAGCGTCCCTTCGATGATGCGCAATTAAACACTGATAACATATACCATTACGCTTTATGTGCGACCATCTGTCCTTTCGTAGTGATTTTTTAAACTTTTTACACTCGGTTAATTTGTGAGTACCAGTACGACAATAACGACACTTTTCTTCACTTTGTCTATCTTGTACTAAAATAGTTTGTATATTGTTCACTTTATCACTTTGTTTACGTTTGAAATTGTCCGTTCTAGGTTGTAATAAAGTAGCACTACAGGTTGATATTTTCACAGCTTCTTCGGTGAGAAAATCCGATAGTACATCTAGTCTAGGTTTTGGTGATTGAGCGGTGATAAACGGGAAACTATAGTCTGTCCACTTGGCGAGCAGGGTGGTAGGTAGCTTAAATAGGATAATGTTAGCTACTTCCATGCCTTGTAGGTATTCATGGCGACCGAGGGCTCGTACAGCTGCGACGTAGTTCTTTATTTTGACCGAAAAGGGTATTATTTCTCGATGGTAGTCTGTAGAAAGGTTGTTCATCCTCTTTATGTCTGACACGATGCGAGAAAGAATGACGTCGACGTTTCCATATTGCAGTTTTAATGTGGAGATTACGTCGGTAGATGAAGCACCACTGATAAGCAGGCCAGCTACGGCTTCTTGAGCGGCGCCGCGCAGACACTTACGTAATCGCCAAAGGTTTTCTTTCTTGGTGAAGTTACAAACTTCTGTCGATTCCATATAAGATTGTTCGAAATGAAGCCATTCTTTTGGATCGCCGCTGAATGTAGGTAGTTCTCTCGGTGTGCTAAGTCGACTTATCAGCTTCGTATTTTGCTGGATGGAGGACGATGTGACGATTTCTTTGAGAGCGCTCGCAAGCTGTTGAACTGCTCCTGTGTCGGTCGGGTTCGTGAGCGACTTGTGTTTATCACTACCAAGCGGCGGTAGCTCATGTTGACTGCGCTCCAACCACTTCTCAATATCACCTCCGCCGTCATTTTGTTCCAATATATCTGATGGTGGACTGTATTCTTCTTCGAGTTCGGCTAGGTCTGCCGCTAATTTTCTATCAATGAGTTCCATTTCAATGCGCGCCTTTGCCTGTGCTGCTTCTAGTTCCAGCCTCTTTTTCTGAGCTTGTAATGATTGTGATGATGATGGTTTCTTGGACCTGACAGACTGACGTGATGCATGTGAAGGCGGATTTTGTTTTCCAGTTCGTTCCGATTTCACTACACTCGCGGCACAAGAACTTTTTACTTCAAGTTCATCATCCTTCTTCTTTACTGGTGTAGGCGGTGGCATTTCCTGTGCTTCTGTTGCCGATTGTAGCTTTGCCTCCAATTCCTTCTTCTCTCGTTGTTTGCTGATGGTACTGCGGGTGTTGACCATCTTTGACCTTGGCGGCGGGGTACTGAACATTCGCAATCCGGTTCGAATGACCACTTGTTCAGTGTGTGGATCAAAGATTTAAAAACGACGATATGTGCAAACTATTTATATTTCCAAATGTAGGGTTGGACACAAAACTTTTAGCATGAGGAAGCGCGCGTCGTTAGTGGCGGTTGTAATGGCACTGTCTATTGGTAAAAAATATGGCGGCTCGGGCTCGCCCCACGACGTCATACCTCTTACGTCACGCACTTCCTTTAACAATTATATCGCGACGATAACAGATATCTCGTTAGAAAATTCCCGCAACTTTACCGAACAATTTATTTATTGATATCTTAAATTTTATAATTGTAAAATGAATTAATTTTATGTTTTGCTGTGCCCTACAGGGTACATAATTGTATCTTAGCTATAAGCAATTATTATAACATCTTAAACGACATTATGGTACCCAAATAAATATGAATATGATCATGGAGAGATCACATATGAAACCTAGCGTATTCGTCGGCTTTCAGTCTAACTACGTCTAGTAGTGTTGGTCTAGTGGCACTGATTTTAAATACTCTCTGTCTAGTGGTCAGTGGCCCTGACTGCTATGCGTAAGGTCGTGGGTTTGATTCTTACCCCGGACAAATGTTTGTGTGATGATCACGATCATTTGTTGTTTGTCTGGGTATAATTTATCTATAATATGTATGTATATACCGCTTTCTGAAGCAAACCCTTGATACAACCGTCTAACGAGAGCCTCCTGAGGTGTTGGTCGAGGCTCTTGGCTATTAAAACATTGGCTGAGATGACTATCGGTACAATGATTGCCGAGTTCTCACATGTCGACAATCTCGTGTGCCAAGTCAAGATACTTGATTTACTTATCTTTCTCAGCTTTCACGAGGTTCTCGTCATGCGGGATTGTTATGTCGACAATCATGGCACGTCTCTCGATTCGGTCCACCACCATTATTATTATATTATTATTATCAGGAGTTGTAAATCCCTACTTATTTTGTTAGGATTGAAAATATCAAAATATCCATTGATTGGGTAACACCATAAGTACTTTTTGTAAGACTGAGCTCCAACTATGCATTACATCATCATTTGCTAAGCCTAGTCAAAACCATGTTCGGAGAGTCGGCTTCGAGTCTAGCAGGATGCCGCTGAGTTTTTACATGGAGCAACAGCTTATCTGACCTCCAAAACCTGGAAGTTGGGTAACACGTTACCCTTTACAAGACAGATGTCGGATTTTTGGGCTTCTGACTACCCGTAATATCAAAGACTAGTACTCACGCGGGGCTTCGCTCCCGTGGATTCTATCACGGTAAAAACATAACTCTCCTTTCTTGCAGTCGCGTAAAAAGTAGCCTATGACCTTCCTCAAGCTTCAAGCTACTTCCATACCAAATTGCATCCAAATCCACCCAGTACTTTCGAAGATTAGCGCGTTCAAGCAAACAAACAAATTTTTCCGCTTTATAATATTAGTATAGATGTCTAGGTAAATGACAGCCGTGACTTACGGTTTATCGTGCTTTCTGTTACACGGATGATTTTCGATAACCCATCCACAAAACGACCTCGGAAAGCGTTGCTTAACCTTGAAGATTAACCCATGAAGCTATTATAACGAGTTCCTCACTACCCATTATTACTATCAAAAATCTACAATGACAACCAGTTACCAAAACTACTTTTGTGGTTAAAATTGAAAACAATCGTTGCACAAAAACAGTCCAGTGACAAAACCAACGTGGCTAATTAAAAACAGACGCAGGTTTTAATTGCCCAAACATTGCGTGTTCGCGTCAATCAACATACTGGGAAAACAAAAGAGAAACTACCACTATATTCCACCCCTGTTTGTCGATTTTTAAAAAGACAACCAACCATAGTATTTTTTTTATTCCGCACCTAACTGATGAAAACAAAACTAAAATTGCTGTCTGCTTGTCTATCACAGGGGTATTTTTTTAGGCGGAATTCTTACCTTGCTGAAGATTCGGCTAAATAACTACCATTTTTTAAATTAAAACCATTGCGAGTTCTCCGATTGGCTGTTAGAAATGATCTTCTTATTTAAAAAAAATGACAATTAACAATGTGGGTAGACTTCATATTACTAACAATCTACAAACCCATGAATTAAGCTAAATAAGCTTGTATTTTTAGGGTTCCGTAGCCGAATGGCAAAAAAACGGAACCATTACAGTTTCGTCATGTCTGTCTGTCCGTCCGTCCCTATGTCACAGCCATTTTATTCCGAAACTATTAAGACTATACATGTGAAACTTGGTACGTAGATGTATTCTGTAAACCGCTTTCCAATTTTAAGAAAAAAATAAAACAATATTTAAAATTTAGGGGGGAAATTTTTCCATACATGGAATTGAAACTGAAAATATTTTATTTTCATGAAACCTATGCGTGTGTGGTATTTATAGACAGGTCTTTAAAAATTACATTGAGATTTCTAAAACCACTTTTTCATAAAGTCAATCTTTTAAAAGATATACTCTTCTAAAGTGGTAAAATGTGTCCGCCCCCTTTAACTTCTATAATAATAGAGTGAAACATCTAAAAGAAATATATGCTGTAGATCTTAATGTATACTTTCAACTAAAATTGGTTTTAACGAGATTAGGTCAGCAGTATTTTGAGATATAGCATATTTTCTAAAACCGCAAATATAACTTTGTAATTCATACAAACACTACGAAAAACAAAGTTATTTGGCGTAGTCACTACGGAACCCTTCATGGGCGAGTCTGACTCGCACTTGGAAAAATTTTTTTCGTTGGGAAAGTCATCAGATGATTTGATGATTTCGAGCCCGTTAAATGCGACTGCTCTTTAAGGAGCGCGCGGAACACGCTAGCGTGAAGAAAATCATCAAATGACTCCTCCTTCTGTTCTGGATGGATTGAAAGGGAGTATCATGCGTCTACCGACTAAAAACGCACCCAACTCCTTCAGTTCTCTTGCGTTCGTAGGCTGCGGTATCATTTTTTAAATATTTTAATTTTAAGCAATTGCATAGTTTTTATCGCGCGCTTTGAGTGCGGCGACTGAATCAAGAAATTCCGTAACGAAAACAAACCTAACACCCCCACTCTGATCGACACAGCGGTGCGGCCAGCGGCGTTGAAAGCCGTGCATCGTCTAACGTCGTTTCAGTTCGGCAGACTTCGACACGGTGTTTGTGTGCGTGCGACTAGACGTATGCGTGTAGACTAGCTGCTAACTGCTCATAACTGAGTCCACGAGTGAGTTCGAGCCCGCGACTAGTTGAACCTTAATGTGTATGTATATGTTACGACTGTACGAAGCTCGCACGGATCGAGACGAGCTGCTCCGAAATCGGACGAATACGTAAGCAGCTGTTTGCGAGAAAGTATATAGGTGTATAGGTATCTATCATCTATGTACAACAGTGAATAGCTGTACGCGTAAAATTAGTGCATAAAGTGTTTTAAATATGAATAAACAAAGTGCATTTATTGCATAAGTTGATAAAAAAATGCTATGCAATAGCTTTACCGCGGCAGTCCCCGAGTGCCACACTCATTTTTGTTTTATATTTATAACATTTAGAACATTCCGACTTTAGCCAGCAGTTGTCCTCTTCATGTGGTTAACCACTTCTTAGCAATTTTAGAATTAGATTTATAAAGATAATAGCTTTTGCCCGCGATTTCGTACGTGTGGGAGGATTATCCCGCGTAATTCCCGATCCCGGAAGAATTCCGGGATAAAATCCCTGTTTGTAATTTATTTAGAAACAGCGACAAAGCTAAGGCTTTACGTGTTTGACATCTTGGATAAATGCACGATGGCAACTATCCTATGTGAAGGACATAGGACATAGAAGACAGGTTCCTAAATTATTCCTATGCCAAATTTCATTTAATCGGTCCAGCGGTTTAGGCGTGAAAAGGTAAGAGACAGCCAGAGTTACTTTAGCATTTATAATATTATTCCGGGATAAAAACTATCCAAGGTCCTTCCCAGGATCCTAAACTATT
Source organism: Tholera decimalis (assembly GCA_943138885.2). Taxonomy (NCBI): domain Eukaryota; kingdom Metazoa; phylum Arthropoda; class Insecta; order Lepidoptera; family Noctuidae; genus Tholera; species Tholera decimalis. The sequence continues at coordinate 13,144,202 of OW964576.2, forward strand.
CCTATACCAAATTTCATCTAAATCGGTTCAGCGGTTTAGGCGTGAAAAGGACAGACAGACAGAGTTACTTTCGCATTTATAATATTAGTTTTAGTATTTATATTTAATATTAATATGTCTTTGCACAATGTGACAATAAATAATAATTTATTTCATTTAATTGATACCAACACTTATGTTGGACATACTTTTTGTTTGAAAAAAGATAGATATCTTGTTGATAGGTACTATCTTTCTATGTATTGTAAAAGACAGATAGCTGTTTCGCTATCGTATTACTTTAATATTACAGCCAAGAACTTTTCTAAACAAGTTGCTCCTGTTGAGCAATGCCATGACATGTTGGAATATTCTGCCAATCACTTGGCATCAAATATTGACATTATGAATTGTGATTTAAATTAAAAATTAAGACAACAGATACAAACTCTAGCATTATTGTAAATAATCAGAATAAAACAAATGTAGTTTTAAAATCAACAACTACTATTAACCTGGTTGGTACATCAAAATATTCAAGGATTCTTAAGAAGTTAGAAGTAGAATTATTTCTTAATATTAATAGTATTGATATTCTATGTGTAACAGAACATTGGTTAAAAAACCATCAATTTAGTTTCAATTTTAAAAATCACCAGGTTGGTAGTTCGTTCAGCAGAGTATCAGCCATACATGGTGGCTCTTTGATATTAATAAGTAATCAAATAAAATTCAGGGAGCGTACGGATATTGTGGGTCTCTCTGTTGAACGGATAATTGAAATAGCCTGTATTGAATTGGAGCAGTTTATTATATTAAGTGTGTACAGACCACCTTCAGGATTGTATGACTGTTTTGAGTCAGTAATGGATGAAGTTTTGAATAAAAATTGTAATTTGAACAGGTCTATCATTATTTGTGGTGACTTTAATGTTAATTTATTAGAAAATTCTGGCTTGAGTACTAAAATTTTGAGTTTGTTCCAGTCATACAATCTTGTTAACCTGTTTATGGAGCCTACTAGAATAACCCATACTAGTGCCACTTGCCTAGACAATATTTATACAGTTTTACCTACCCACAAAAAAATTATAAACTTATTAGATTCTGATCACTGTGGGCAACTAATTACTCTATCAAATATGGGTAAGATGAAGACAAAAAAAGATATCACTGTAAACCCTAAATCAAAATATCGCATGGAAATATTTAAAACTAAACTTTTAAACAAAATGCCATATTTGTCAACTAATGGTGACCCGAACAAACATTATAATGATTTTTTTAACATGTACTGTAAACAATTTGATACCACATTTATTCCCAGGTCTTTATCAGTAAATAATAACACTTCCTTTAGCGACTGGGCCACCGTTGGTATCCATAAAAGTAGAAAACGGCTTTATGAACTGTATGAGGAACGGACTTATATCAACACAGTAGAATTTAATTTATATGTTAAGAATTATTCAAAATTATTTAAAAAAGTGTGCTATATTGCCAAATCACGTTACTTGAGTTCAAAAATTAAAAATAGTAGTAATGTAATAAAAATGACTTGGAATATTATTAATAGTGAAACAGGCAGGTCTTGCAAACGAAATAACGATTAGGTACAGCCTTGCTATTGATGATAAAATAATTAAATTAGATTCGCAAGTTGCCGTGGCTTTTGAATCGTTCTTTGCTGAGATTCCCATATTGACAACCAGATCTCTGAATGCGTCACCCATTGCTGCAGAAACTTTACTCAAAGAAAATGTGCCAGTTTGTGGCTCTGAATTTCAATTTCAATATGTAACTTATAATGATATAATAAAAACTTTTAAATCTCTGAATGTTAAAAAGACTGCAGACCTATGGGGTAATTCAGTTGATGTTACCAAGTCTACTATAAACATTGTAGCACCTACATTAGCTGTTATTTTTAATAAATGTATTGATCAAAGTGAGTTTCCTGATCTAATGAAATATAGTAAAATACTACCATTATTTAAATCAGGTAGCACTTCAGACCCCACAAATTATAGACCTATATCAGTGCTACCTACTTTTAGTAAAATTTTTGTAAAAAATTATCTTAAATCAAATGCAGAGGTATTTTAATAAGCACAAGTCATCACAAACAATTTGGTTTTACTAGGGGTCGTTCAACAACTGATGCCGGTGTTGAACTTTTAAGTCATATTTATAGTGCATGGGAAGATAAGTGCGATGCTTTGGGCATATTTTGTGATTTGTCGAAGGCGTTCGATTGTGTTCTCCATGAACTAACTACTAACTAAACTACACTACTACGGAATCCGGGATACCTCTCTGGATCTTCTTACTTCATATTTAAGTGATAGGATTCAAAGAGTTGATGGGAACGATAAAACATCTCCCGGATCTATAGTCAAAATGGGGGTCCCCCAGGGCTCAATTTTAGGTCCTTTTCTATTTCTTATTTATATTAATGACTTGCCATTCCTCATAAAGGATAATCATGATATAGTGTTGTTTGCTGATGATACTTCACTTTTATTTAAATTTAAACGTCAGCAGATGGTTACTGACGATGTTAATAGTGCCCTCGCAACGGTAGTGAATTGGTTTAATTTCAATAATCTTATGCTTAACGAGAAAAAAACTAAGTGCATAAAGTTTACATTACCGCAAGTGAAACAAGTAAACACAAGTGTGTCAATAAAGGGGGAAAGCTTAAAACCCGAAGACACCACAGTGTTCTTAGGCATTACTTTAGATGCGAAGCTTCAGTGGGGCCCCTATATAGATTAATTGTCCAAAAAACTTAGCTCTGCAGCATTTGCCATTCGAAAAATTCGTGGCCTAACTGATTTAGAGACGGCCCGTTTAGTGTATTTTAGTTATTTTCATAGTGTAATGTCATACGGCATTTTACTATGGGGGAATGCCGCCGATATAAATACAATATTTGTGTTACAAAAAAGAGCCATTCGTGCTATTTATAAATTAAGTCCACGGCACTCCCTCAGAGCTAAATTCAAAGAAATTAATATAATGACTGTGCCTTCTCAGTATATTTATGAGAATCTCTTGTATGCACATAAAAATATTAATCTCTTTAAAAAACACAGTGAATACGTAAATACTAACTAAACGTAAATACTAGAAATAAACACAATTTTGACATTCCAAAAACAAGGCTCAAGAAAATAGGTGGTTCTTTTAAATGCCAGTGCATACGTTTTTTATAATAAACTACCTTGCCATTTGCAAGAACTGAGCCTCATCAAATTTAAATTAGTCATAAGACGCAAGCTTTGCCAGAAGGCTTTTTACACAGTTAAAGACTATGTTGAGGATAAAAAGGCTTGGGATTGAGCTGCTCCAATGATATACAGGGAGCACTAGTGTTGTTTACAATCACAATTTCTTGTATTTTAATTTTTTATACAAATTGACATATTTTTTGTTTTTTAATATTTATTTTGACATGGATATTTACTTTTTAAAGTATAATATTTTATTTTATTTTGACATGAATATTTACTTTGTAAAGTATAATATATGTATTTTTTTGAATATAAACTTAATTATGTACTTAAATGCGAGGATTATGTGGTATTTTTTTTTAATTTCCATTTACATTTTTTTTCTCTCTCTTTATTACGACGTTGTCTGACAGTTTGAGTATTTTAGTGAGCTACTCAAATGTACCGTCTTTGGCATTGTTCGTCAGGTCGTTGAGCTCCTCAGTAGTCCAAAGTTGAGCTTACAGACTAACTGACAAAGGCTTGCACTGACGGGACGGGTCTACTCAAATCTGTTTGGTCTTTCCTCAAAAGGCCATTTCAGACTAATCTACATAATCCTCATAAACGATTGTGAATATGTGCACTATGTAGGTTTCTTTTTTTTTTTTTTTATTTATTCGAGTTAAACATAATAAATTGTCTGGCAGTTTGAGTGCTTTTTGCGGCCTACCTAAAGGTCCTTACCTTGGTATTGTTCGCCAAATCGTTAAGCTCCTTGTTCTAAGTTGAGCTATACGTCATTTGACTAATGCTTGCACTGTATGGACAGGGGCCCACTCAAATCTGTGAGCATCTTTCTTCAAAAGACCGCCTCAGACTGAAACCTACAAGGTTCCCATATAATTAAATCAGTGTAGATTGTATGGACTTTAAAAGAGACGGACCCCTGAGTTTGTTTCGGTGTTTCTTCTCAGGGTAGTCAGTTAGGAAACACCGGCCTCATCTAGTTAATATTTAAGGAAAAAAATGACGTGTAAAAGTGTTATTTAATAACCAATTTGCAAAATAAAGGTCATTTATCAGTATGGATATGGATTGAGCCTACAACATTATTACGGTTATAGCATACATTTTTCATTAATCTTATTATGTTTGTTTCTGCAGAACTCATACACGACTCAATCCAACTCAAACTTCCCCAGTTCATTGTGAAATAGACAATTCCAAAACCTGACGCTTCAAAAATTATTAATAATCATGTAGGCTCAATATTTTTGTAAATTTAATTCTACATTTTTGTTTAGTTATAATACTTTTGTGTCTACAGAACCCTTAGTACACGAGCCCAACTCAAACTTACCCGGTTCTTTGCGCGTTGAAATTGAAAATAAACAAAGGGTTGAAATATGAAACGTTCAGTAATATTGGAGACACAAAGGGGTGGATTTCGTGACATTGCTGGCTCGTCCCTTTGGGATGAGTTTCAGTACATTTTTTGCAATTCGGTGGTGGTTACATTTTGTAATGCTTTTTAAGGAATACATTATTTCTTGGTATAGAGAACCTGATCGACTGACAGATCTAGCGTCGCAAGTGGAAATGGATCGGCCACACGCTTCGAAGGGATTCCGATCACATACCTAAACAGGCGATGGATTGGAATCCTCAGGGTAAAAGGAAACGTGGCCGTCCCCGACAAACCTGGCATCGCACCATGGTGGCAGAAGCGGCGAGCATCGGGATGACGTGGAGCGAAGTGATGCGGGAAGCTCAAAACCAATCGCGATGGAGGACTACTGTGAACGCCCTCTGCCCCATCTAGGGGACATAGGATATTAAGTCAAGAAGTAAGTCATAGCGAGCGTCTTCTGTATCCTTTGGATAGTGTAAAAGACGTAATTGGAAAGTATATTAACAATGGCAGTCATGCAGAGCTTCGATCCCGTGGACTTCGTAACGTTAAGAACATAACCCTCCTTTTTTGCAGTCCGGTAAAACGACAGCTGCATACTACTTCCTTACCAATATTCATCCAAATCCGTCCAGTACTTTTGAAGATTAGCTCAATAAAATAAACAAAGTTTTCTCTTTATAATATTAGTATAGATAAGGATGAGTAAACGTAATAAAACAACATAGTGACATACAGAGTAGGTCAGTTCTCTCAGCAACTTTATTCTTGCTGCACATTAATGACCTGCTTATGCCCGGTACCTTTGGGTATGCAGACAACAGCACAGTTGCTGAGAGATATGTGTCCAGCGCGCGTGCTGGTGGGTCACAGATCCAGTCTCTCCGTGAGGATATAGTTGGGCGCTTGAACTTGTCCTTGAAGGCTTTCTCCGAATGGGGTGATGCCAACTTGGTCAAGTTTAATGCAGCTAAGACCCAGGCGTGTCTCTTCTCCGCGAAAAGGAGCCAATTCGAACCGGCTCCTACTTTCCGTGGTGTAACCGTGCCAATAACCGATCGTATTGAGCTGACACTAACTTCCACACTCAATTTTGGTCCGTTTATCAACGCTAAGGCTCAATTAGCATCAAAAAAGTTGGGAATTTTGGCAAAGGTGAGACGGTACTTCACACCGGAACAGCTGCTCAATCTGTATCAAGCCCAAGTTCGGTCGTGTATGGAGTACTGCTCTCATCTTTGGGATGGATTTGCCAAATACCAACTGGACGCGCTTGAGTCTATCGAGAAACGGGCCAAGCGACTCATTGGCAACGATGCACTGGTCAAGTCAAACCCGCAACAACAATAGTTACCTACTTAATAAAGTAGGTATGTAAAAAACAGCTGGGACCAACGGTTTCACGCGTTTTCCGAGGCATTAATGAATACCAATTTGTATTGTTGCCCACCTACCTATGTTCCTAGCGATTTCGCGTTCAGTACAATAATGCGTTTCGGGTGTTGATGGGGCTGCTCCGCTTCTGTAGCGCATCAGGGATGTTTGCTGAAGCTCGCGTTGACTGTTTCTATGCGACGATGCGAAAACGATGCGCTTCCCTGGTGCGCCGGGTGCGGGCCAGCCCCAACATAATCCTTTGTTGTGTGGCGAGCAGGTGAGACTGTGTGTTCGTGAATCGCTGCTGCAAGTTCTCCACGTCGGTGTTGAGCTTGTAGTTTCGATTCACGAACCAACCTTGTAATTTAAGTTAATTTTGTTACTAACCAATCGAATTTCGTTACTTGAAATAAATGAAATTGATTGATTGATAAGCCTTGAACCCTTAAAAATCGATTCAATAGGCTGTTGTTATTCAAACTAAGAGCTTTAACAGAAGCAAATGATCAGAACTAAAACAAGTATTGCTCCGTTGTAGAGAAATTTATGCACGTGTTAAGTGGTTAGTAAGTGATATAAAGCGTAAATAGCCTAATGGGTAAGGTGTCGGTCACGGGTTCGAACCCAACCCATTACACTATTGCCGTGAACCCACTCCAGAAACAAGCATATGTAGCTTAGTTGGAGGGGTTAACAGATTGCTAGTAATCTAAATTCAACTCAAATTGCTAGTTCTCTTTAGAAAAAAATATTATTTCCAGTTTTAGAGGGGAAAGTTACAAACAAGGGCTTTAACAGTCAACAATAACATATCCTTCATTTATTTTATAGTTAAGTGCGACATTAAAATCGTCATAACCTTTTCGTTTTACTGTGCCATAAACATCACATAGTAAGTTAAAACTATTAATGTTAGGACTTTGTATATATGACATACACTAAAACAGGGAATTCACTAGACGACTGGGACTGTGGGCTTGTTTAACACTCCTCATATGAGTAGGTCATTATGTCTGTCTGCAATCATAACACACTGAAAACAGTTTAATTTTCAGCCGCATCATCGCTTACCATCAGATGAGACGGTGGTTAAACGCGAGCCTATATACAATAAAAAAAGATGCAAGACGGATTTATATATATACAGTATGTTAATTAACAGAGGGCGTTCCCGTTAACCCGCAATAGTATAAGCACATCAATTAGATCGCCGCACACGCGGCCCGTCATTCATAAACAAATTGCGACGTTGCCGTCCTTCAAGTACGCGTGTATAGAGTGCTTCTTTTACATATCAATTTATCATTTTTAGTGAATATTTTAATATAAAAAAAAAACATTTTGTTTTTGAATGGTAATATATTTTTAGCATGTATGGATGCTATACTATTGCGGGTTAACGGGAACGCCCTCTATTAGTTAACATACTGTATATTCATTATCTGTTTAGCCTTTTCCTAGCTATGTCCGGGACTGATTCCAGTCTAACTGTATGCAGCTGAGTGTTAGTGTTTTACATGGAGCGACAGTTTTCTGCTGCTCTGACTTCCACAACCCAATAGCTGGTTAATATGATACCAGACAAGACCAGTATCAAAGTTTCTGGCTACTGACTGTCCGCAACGATTGTCAAAGATGTACTAATGACAGCAGCTATTGAGTCTGGACAACATAAAGGCTATTAATAATTGACTAGGGAAACTGGAACTCCAGATGCAGAACTTGACATGGGAGCGAAGTCACAGACAAAAGCTAGTTTTAACTAAATAAAAATTAACATCTTAAAAATACATATTGAGCAATTTATTGTACGTACTACCGACCAATCTTCCGCATGCTCACCTTTAAGGCTATAATCGCATAGCACGGCTCACAACTTGGTCGCCTAATGCATGTACCAATAGGATGCACGAAGCGTATTTTAGTAAAGTTCGTAATAGTAAGTATTGATATAATGTTACACGCCCTATACTCACAAAATGTATATTGTCTCTAATTGGGCGAAACCAGGAAGGGAAGTGGTTTGTCACTAGCTGCGCTTCCGCAGAAATATTTTCTTAAGTGAGCTTGCGTATCTTTGGATGATAGTACATACATAAATAACAATTGTATACAAAATAAACCCACGGTTTTCTGGATGCCCCAACACCAAAACACCGTAATTTATTAGTTTTAACACAATTTACAGTATAAACATCCATTTACTTACATAGTTCAGTAGTATAGTTTTCTTAGTTACACAGTTAATTAGTTGGAATAGTGATTAAAGTCTAGTTTTAACTCAAAATGTCATATAAATTCTGTTCAAAGACAGTTTCAAAATTAACTTCAGCAGCCTATTCAGGAAAGATTAATGATGTGAGAAAGGAGTTGCCAACAAACTTTAAATAGTGTTGTCAGAGTATAAAATATTATTTTATTATTATTATTTATTGATAATGGGCTCGCGCTTGATCACCATCTCACCGGATGGTAAGTGATGTGGTCGAAAAAGAAGCACGCTTACCTAGGAGAAACTAACTCTTGGCTTAGGTTATAGCTATCGGGAAACACAGACTTCGGCAAGGAATTCCACTCTTTAGCTGTATGAACTTAACCAAAACAATAAAAATATATTTATCCGTACAAAAAACACAATTATCATCAGCAAACCAAATATTACCGTAAGTCAAGAACAAGAGAAAATCAAAGTCAAAGAAATCAACAAAACAATAGACAATTTGGCTCCCATCTAGAAGTAACGGTCTTGATCGAAAGATATAAAAACCTCCGAACTGAAAACGAATCTTACCGAATTTTCCCAAAGTTATAATAGCACCTATCAGTGAGGGAATCTCAGTGAATACCTATTATATTAAAGGTGCTTTTCTTGCGAGTTAGCTAAGCGTTGCGCAAAATAGGAACTGTGATAGTACAGTTTTTAAGCGCAGTGCCTGGTGGAAAAAGGCTAGTGAAACGTAATCAAAAGCAAAGAAGTTCTTTTAGTGTTGTGTGTGTGTATGCTTGCGTTTGTCCACCATTTCACCTGGTGCTAAGCAATGATGTGGTTGAAGAAGAAGGACATACCGAGAAGTAACCTATTCACTCTTGACTTAAAGACCCTCAGGTTGTAGCTATCACGAAACATAGACTCCAGCAGGGAATTCCACTCTAAGCTGTACAAAACGTTTTGTGCGTATGGGTGGGACGTCCACCATGTAACGATGGTGATTCAATATGTAACACAAATCCGTGCACGCACAAAATTGAAAAGAGTCCTCTAAACATTCCACAGTTTGTCGCACCGCTTAAATCGTTCTGTTGAAAAAGCACCCTTAGTAGCGTACCCCGTAGCTTTTACATAAACGTAAATCATCTGGCAAAAGGTCATTTAACAAACGCCCAAAATCGCCACGCATCCGTCACGCTCACGCCACGCACATTCATTGTCTCCCACTCTCGACTTTTACAACGAACACAGAGTTACGTGACGCAGATATGGCATTTTGTGTATGATAAATATTTAAAGTAGGACCTCGAGGCTACATAATTACAGCAGCACAGAGATCCGGTATAATCTACTAGAGTATTAATTTTTTACATGAAGCGTCTGCGCATCTGACGTTTCCAACCCTGATGGGAAACACGGTAACCCTTAGCAAGACTAGTGTTTCTGACCCCTGACTACCCGTAGTGACTGTTTAAGAATCACACACACTAACGGCTTAACGTACTTTCCGAAGCACGTAGAAAAGTCAAAATGTCAAAGCCTGCAATACATGTTGGCCGAGCGTAGGCCAACGCGAGCGTTGGCAAATAGGTACAAGGCAAGAAATAATGTCCACACGTTCGACAAGTTTGTCGAACACCAATGCAGACGTCCAATGTAGAAGAGGGTCTGTAGAGCTGTCCACACGTTGGCCGAGCGCAAGCGAGCGCCTTTGACCAAAAACCGACACCGATCCGAAGTGAGGCAAGTGATCACGAGCAACGGCGAGCGAAGACAAGTTGCACCAAATGAGCTCTATACACGTTGGCGCTGGCCTTCACTTGGCCAACTAGGCAAGTGACACCGAGCGATAGCAAGACAAGGCAAATATACCGTCTACATGTTGGTATTGGCCTTCACTCGACAACGCTCGGCCAACATGTATTGCAGGCTTAATATAGTCACCCATCTATATACCTAACTGACCTCAACAACCCAGTAGCTGACTACTACGATAGCCCTTGGCAAGGCTAGAGTCAGATTGTGACTACGCGTAATTACTGTCTAAGATGCACAAATGACAGCTGGGAACAATGGATTAACATGTTTTCCATGCATGCATTAGCATGGAGGATTCCCGATATAATGTATTAAGATGGTCACTCATTTATAGACCGAACTTGGCAAGCGATACTTTATTTATTTATTTATTCATAGGAAACTCAACAGCTTTTTTTACATTTCTCATTAAACAACGTATAACGGAAACCCCATATCTATCCAAAGGGGCTGAAGATAACATCTGGTATGGAGTCTCTATGCAAATTTCAGCTCAAAATAAGTGACTCACAGAATTGAACCCAAATTGTTGGTTTCGTATGTTTCTTGAATACCAATAATAACAAACGTGTCACAGCACTATGAGGGTCATCACTTTCCACGTCACTTGCGAATAAAATTATTATTATTAATATTATTTATTAATATTATTATTATTTAAACGATAATTCTCTTCGTTCTTCTTAATTTGAAAAATTCGGTCTGTGGTATAAATGTATTGAAATTTCTAAGAAGTTCCACACATGTAGACATAGGATTACAAAACCCTTGCTATATTGTTTGTTATCATACGAAGAAGCCGTGCACTTGGTATGTATATACCCTTTAAATTACACGTTGTATAGTAACAATGTCACATGGGGTTCTGAAGTCTATTATAGAGTTTCACAGCATGCATATAAAACTAAAAGGTACAGTAGTTGTTCTAAAATGTTAACTTTTAACTAAAAGAAAAGGAAATATAGCAACTGGTAATAATATAAGTATATTATTCACTTACTGGTGATTATTTTTTCAATAGATTTACGAAAAGATACCTTAGATAAAGAACCTTTAATATCAAACTGTATAGCTATTTTTATTTTTTCACGAACCGCTACATATTAAATATTTTATTACATTAAATTTATACCAAAAAATATTATTAAAGGCTAGCAATGATTCTGTGGTCTATGGTCGACGCTCTTGTCGCCCTTTAAAACGTGCCATTTCCTTTTAATTTTACAAAGTGCGTCATTTACAATGGATGACAAAATTAATGCGACGACTCTTTGTATAATTTATTTCGTATCTTTATCTACGTAGTGTGTTAGTCAAAGTTTAATTAATTAATGTGCCAATACAAAAGGATCCCGTGGGTGAAATTGATTGAGAGTGAGAAACCATTTTCTATAACGAAGTGGTTTTCGACTAGTTTTACGTAATTAGATTACTTTTACTATGCATTGTTGTGTTACTCATTAGAATTTTAATTAAATCCTTCGTTGCGCTCATGAACACGTTCGTAGGTTGGTACTCAAGTTGGGCTAGGTTAGACCTTGGGCCGTCTGTATAACTATCCTCTCATAGCTATTAAACCAGTTTAATGGAGACATTGTAAAAAATAAAAGAGTAACTGTGAAGTTTCTTGCCGGTTCTTCTCAATAGGAAACGACGTTTTAAAGTGCCCATATTAATGCCCGAACTCAAAAACTCAAAATATTTTGTTTAACATGTTATGCCTATAATTTTATAATAAAATATTTTGAGTTTTTGAGTTTGGGCATTAAGACATTTGGGTTTTCCATATATTATTTCTGGGTAGCAATTCGGACTGAAGAAGATAAAATATATGCACCTTTGCTGGAAATAAAATGACATCCTATTTATATTAATATCGCGAAAATTTGCTGTCGTTGCTACTGCTGCGGCGAAAAACCTCAAGTGCCGTAAATATTACCTCACTGGGAACTAAACTTTTGAGTTGTTTAGGGCTCTTACACACAACGTTTTTTTCAGGCGCCCGTAGACGCGCGTTACGCCATAGCGCGTTGACGGCGCTGCTAAACTTGAAAACGGCAGGATGTCGGAATTTATTACATAATATTATTATTAATTAATCCCATGTAACACAATTTTACATAAAGTTTAAATAAAAAATGTATAATAATATATAAGGTATTATTTGCTACATTATATTACAATATTTCTGTCAACAGCACGCGAAAAAGTCTTAGTCTGCGTTTTACATTTTCATGAACATGTGAATAGGTAAATTGGTTGCGTCACAGAGGTTTGTGATGCGTGCCGACGGCACCTGAAAAAAACGTAGTGTATCTGAGCTCTTAGTGTTGAAACTATCGGAACCTAAGGACCTTGCGCTAACAGTATTTTCAAAGAAATTTCTCAAGGCTTGTTGACTCTTCCGGTGACCCAGGGGTTGCCCTTTAATTTCAAGAGGCTTGAGGCAATTTTGTATTGCCGTTAGTCTCTTGGGCTTATTACTCGCCGACAGCGATGACGTCTAATTTTTCTACGCTGTTTTTAACCAATATCCCGTCAGCACATTCCTACGCCATCAGGCATTGATCCTTTGGCGTCTCATCACAATGCTGCAGACTCCTATTATTAACTATACGTTAGGTGTAGGTACGGACGAAAATCAGTTATGTGCATTGTAAATCAATCTATAGTTGTGTGTGTAGTGTTCAAAATAGCGTATTTTTGCGACATAAGCAGCCGTATATTTTTTACGTAAATCGAGTTTTACGTAAAGTTTTATGTTTTCAGAGCTTCAAGGGACTGGACTGATTATATGGTTTTGACAGATGGATAGATAAATGGACAACAAAGTGATCCTTAATGTGTTTTCCTTTTTAGGTACGGAAACCTTAAAACAACGAAAGAAAAAATAAAGAAATAAAAGTTAACAAAACATTCTGCCGGTTTCATTGTATCCCAAAAAATATACAACGCGTAACAGAATTAACGCAATTTCTGAAAGTAGTTAATTCAGAATCGGCTTCTGAATCGATTTCCGTCATAAAAAATAGGTTTTAAATTTTGATGGAAAAATCTTTCATTTAACTTAAAATGGAAACACAGTATCATGACAAATTAATTTAATTCAAGGCGCTCGTGTGCGTGTGTCGCTAAAATTGCATGAGTGTATGCGTCTGCGTAAGGATATTGTATGACTCACATACGTTTGGCGTTAAGTAAGGATTACTATTTTATAAAAAATGTCTAAGTTTGGTTTCAATTTATTTAGTTACGGATGTTGTTTTATACTTATAATTTAATATTCTAATTAGGGTGTCTGAGGTATTGCACTTAATCTGTTACACCTTGTATAGTAATGACTACTAGTTCTATCGTTAAAGTAACTACTACTAATACTACTGTCAAGGTATTTTAGTTTATGTTCATGATTTTGTATGCAATTCAGTTCTGCGACATTAAAAATTTTTCCTCTCTTTACTTGCTTTCTACTCACAAAAAGGTATGTTTTGCGCAATGAAAAATACATAAACAAAATAGAAAATGTTCTCGGAAATGTAAAAAGTTATCCGACCTTCTTTAGGATATTTTCTGCCTACCTTCCTGTTTTGGCCAATGAAGCGAAAATATAAATTGATTTTTCCTCAAATTGAAGGCCAACCTTAAGGTGGAGGTACAATTTCAGTTTCCAAAGGTACTTCGGTAAGAGTAAGCTCTTCTTATTGCAAAAAGGACGCGTGAGGGTTCTCGCTTCCAGGTCGCATTCTCAACTATGAGGTCAGATTCTAGTCTTCGCAGATGCAACTGAGTATTAGTGTTTTACATAGAGCGAGTACCTATCTTACCTCCGGTCTGACTCGACTAACGAGGCAATAGATAAGTATCATGTAGTTTTTACATATTTTTTATATTATTTAATTTTTATATTTTACATATTTATGTTTAGGTTTTTTTTTTCTGATTTATAATATCCATTTTATTTATATCTTATAATGATTGTGTAATATTAAGTAGGGTATACTTAATATTACACAAACAATTAATTAATATCTTACATTTTTTTGTCTGCTGGCGGTACTATGTCGTTTAGAGTTTTATTTAACACCACATGTTGTTTTACGTGGAGACTTGTAATTTGATTGTCAAATTCTCACATTAATAAAAATAGAAATAAAAAATATTTATTTCATAAAACAGGGTAAGACATTGCACTTTCTATATTTGACATTACGTATAGCATATAGCATGTAACAATTTGTTACGCTTTAAGCACAGTTTTATACTCATCTTGTGGCGTGGTGGTTTAGGTGGAAGAATTAAAAGAAGACCACAGGAGTTTACAGCATTTATTTGGTAGAGGGGTGGGTTCAGTTCACTAAGGGTTCCTCCACTGGTTGTTGGTATGTGGATGGTACTGCCCTGGGCTCAAGCCGCGACGCACGCTGACCGGCGGGACGACCCCGAAGCCGGCAGCGACCACGTGTCAGACGCAGAGGTTATGCAGGGCAGGCCACGCGAGTGGATGTCTCTCCTGCGGGTAGCCGCGGAGGCAGCTTGACACCCAACTCGCACGCGGCAGGCGCAGGCAGGCAGCGACCACGTGTCAGACACAGAGGTTATGCAGGGCAGGCCACGCGAGTGGATGTCTCTCCTGCGGGTAGCCGCGGAGGCAGCTTGACACCCAACTCGCACGCGGCAGGCGCAGGCAGGCAGCGACCACGTGTCAGACACAGAGGTTATGCAGGGCAGGCCACGCGAGTGGATGTCTCTCTAGCGGTTATACGCAGAGGCAGTGGTGACACCCGTCGCGCGGCAGACGTTGAGGTAGTTGATATTAGAGATGAGAGTGTAGAAGAAGAAAAGAAAAAACCCTGGAATCAACACGAAGGGTGCTTCCGTAAGCGTGGCGCCAGGAATCGTGAGCGCCAGTGATGCGTACGTCTCCCAGCCGTAAGCCCAAGGAACAGCTTCAGGGAAACGAAAGGAAACTCACCATCGCGGCGGTTCACAAAGGTTAAAGATAAGCGTGCGCATGCCGCGTGCAACGATATAGAAAGTAACCGCGTGGCAAGGCGTTTAAGCTCGTAGCTGCTATGACACAGCAGGAAAGGTATGCTGCGACATGCGGACGCTTCACAAATTTAGAATCACTAGTGGAAAACAGATGACAATGAAATAGCACAGTCATGTTCTAGACGGAAGCCATCTTGACAACCGGGCAATTATATAAATTTACAAACGCTGCAGATTATGGCGAAACAAGAGGATTGCGGTTGGCAAGATGGAGAAAAATAGCAGATACGTTTGAGCACTTACCCTTGGGCACAGAGGGGTTTCAATATTAGTTACTTGTAGCAGAAAACGGTGTGAAAAAGAACTCAGCAGACCGGGGGTTAGAATTTATAGCCGGTCACCGCATAAGTGTTGTCACTCAGTGAAACCATAGACACTTGGGATTAGTGTGGTAATCGATTCTAGTTTAATCGACTACCACGCCACAATCTCTTAAACTAGGTCAGGCCTGTATCTTAAGAGCTTCAGCCATTTAAATTTTAAAAACAGTATTATGCACAAGTGAGACTGTGTTGATTTTATACACAAAAGTTATTATGAAATAAGTACATAAATATAACAAAGTATCTTTCTGTAGACGTGTGTGAGAATGTTGTGTGTGTGTGTGATTTTGACATTGTTTTTGGATAATAAAATTTTATTTAGCTGTTGGTCTTCCATATAAATAAATAAAAGTCTCTGCTTTAAGCTTACCTTAAATAAGCTACACACCTGTGTGTTAAAAGTCTATGTTAAAATATATTGAGGAAAATAGTTAGGAAACTATTCACGTCCCTGATCCTCGCCTGAGGCTTCTCACCTCTACATTTGACGCTTGCCAATGAAGTAGGTATAAAGTTTCGTGCCTTAATACAATTTCGTAAGTCAAACACGTGTTGAGATACTGGGTTGCTTATTAAGTCATTGTTTTGTTTTGGGCTTTAGGAAAACGAAGCGATTTAGTAGAAGGATAGTCAGACAGGCTTAAAATACAAAATAAATGTATATACAATAAAGCGTTAGGTGCTGTGTCTCTGCCGGGGTTGCGGGAATGTTCTAACACGGTACCGCGGCCCCGGAACGCAAGGGCAATTGAATGAATAGGGTAGGATTTGTCAGTAGGAGTCTGACACTATATGCGCTCCACCAAGAACGGGAGGAGACATTTGTTGATTTTCCCCCCGGAAAAGGGTGTTGTGTTGAAGTTATGAATTTTTACACACCTTGAAGATATATTCATTAATTTAAACGTTGTGTGCAGTACTGGTATAATATACAACGTGTAACGGAAAGGGTATATACCCTTTAGCCGTGCCCTTAGTATGTATAATTATACATACTAAGGGCACGGCTTCTTTGGATGATATCAAACGATATTGGAAGGGTTTCAACTCAAAATGAAATACTCTAAAAATTAATACCAAATTTTCGGTTTTGTAAGTTTCTTAAATTGAAATCATAACAATCGTGTCACCGTTCTACGTAGGTTAATAACTTTCCACGTTACTTGCAAATATCACGATAAATCTCTTCCGTAATTCTGTGCGCCTAGTACTGTAGTAGCCTAGCGTAAAGGCGGTGTTCTTTTGTCGGCGCGAGAAAGGAGATAGGATTAAAAAACCCTTCCAATATCGTTTGATATCACCCAAAGAAGCCGTGCCCTTGGTATGTATATACCCTTTCCGTTACACGTTGTATAATGTATATAGTAAAGGGTGGTTAAATTTTAAGGGCCGATGTTGATTTTGAATAAAACACAAATTATTTAGGAAATTATTGTCATTTCTTTTTATTATAATAATATGGTATGGTTCAATTATGTATGGAACAAAATATCGGCCAAATGGCCGCCGCGACCCCGGCGGCACACCTCCATCCAATGTTTCAAATTTTCGATGACGCTGAGGCATAATTGAGGTTCTATGCCGTTAATGTGCCGAATTATCTCATCCTTTAGCTCTTGAGTTGTTGCTGGCTTATCGACGTACACCTTTTCTTTCAAATAACCCCAAAGAAAGAAGTACAACGGTGTCAAATCACATGATCTTGGCGGCCATTGAATTTGTCGCGCAAAAAAGCCATTGTTTCGTTAGCTGTGTGGCAAGTGGGACCGTCCTGTTGAAACCACATATCGTCCACATCATCTTCCAATTTGGGCCATAAAAAGTTCGTTATCATCTCACGATAGCGAACGCCATTCACAGTAACTGCAGTACAGTAACTACAGTAAGGGCATTTTCATTTGAACGCCCATTTTCATAATAAGCCTGAATAACTTTAACGCGTTGTTCGGTTGTGTATCTTTCCATGGTTCAAATTGAGTTAGTCTGAAATTGAGAAATGTCAAAAGAAATGCAGAAAAAACTTGACGTGTAGGTGTGGTTCACATTCAACATCGGCCCGTAAAAGTTAACCACCCGTTATTATTGGGATAGCCTCAGAATTATTGCAGAAATAAAATGCAGTAATATTTCCACAGCATTTTAATCACAAAATTCACTTTAGCTTGTACCTATAACGGTTACACGACAACTGCCGATTGCAACGACTATCGGTTAAGACATTAACTACGACTATGAATACACTATCTTAAATTAATAAAATGGCTATTAACAAACGATTATTCTTCTACCATTATTTGATAAATAAATAATAAATTTAATTATTATAATTTAAATTAACAATTTAATATATTTGACTACAATTTAACATATGACCTGTTGCTACTTAATGAAGTCAATACAACATCTATTAAAGGTATAATAATTCCTTGTAATTGTAAATACATTATACTAATTAGGCTTACAGTATATATTGTGGATATGCGAAGTAAATACAGCAAGATATTGTCTACCGATCAAACTTTTATGGTACTTATGGTTGGGCGGAAGTTAATTTCTGAATTTATTAATTATAGTTACTGCATTTAGTGATAATATTCGAAAGGATGATTTCGCATTTATTAAAACTTGTGGTGGAAATTCAACAATTATTTGATTGATTTTAAATGCATTATTATAATAATATTTGCTTTCTACATTTAAACTGTAACTGTGCTAAATTTCATACTTCTTCGACTGCTTAATTTTATAAAAGGACTTATCCTGGTCATGACTGCCGTCCAATGACCAAAAAATAAATTATAACAGAAACTACCTACGCTTCACAAAACATTCAGAACATACTCTTTTCCTCCTAGTCTCAAATTCATAAGACACAGTCTCTAAGTCTGAAAAGCAATTAATAACCAGGTATCTGGGTTCTCAAATCATTGCGCAACAGTGCACCGGTGACCCGCTCTCGTGATGTTCAACGGACCATGAACATTTCAAAAAGATGGAACACAACAATGGCCGCCAAGGAACTTCCTGCCGCCATGTTGGAAAAAGACAACGTCCGGTCGTGTGAAATCACAGAGCATGTAAGTCAGGCAGCGACTAGAAACGCCTTTGTTAATAAATAATAATAGTCGTGGCCGCTGAATAGTTTAATGAACTACGTAATATCTATACTAATAATTATTATAAAGCGGGAAAGTTTGTTTGTTTGTTTAAACGCGCTAATCTCTGAAAGTACTGGGTGGATTTGTTATGGAAGTAGATTGAAGCTTGAGAAAGGTTTTATAATTATAAGCTACTATTATATATATTAATTTTAATGTACCTTTGTAAGATTCTATTAAACTGAGACAATACTTTTATACCAATAACATCGGTAGAAAAGCAGAAAACTAACAATCTATTCAAGTAATTCTTCTATGACTATCTCACTAAAAGTCGTCTTTTCTGTATGGTGAAGATTCTGATTGACTTACGAGCGACCTCGAACACAGTTGGACTCTTCTTATCATATATTTGAGAACTCTCACAAATCTCGCGACTTGTTTGCTAAGTAAGGCATAAAAAACCTATTTAAATACCCCATTGTGCTAGACAAATACCAAATATATGTAGTAAGAGTACGCAATTTACATGAATAATCAAAAAAAAAAATTAAGCACTAAGAATACAAGGCCTAGTAAAAACAAATATATGAAATAAAGGTCGTCGCATGTTGTCGCAAATAATACGACAGTAATTTTGCGCCATCCAACCGGTACAAGCGGATTGAGTGACAAGTAATGAAAAATATATTTAAAAGCGTATAACTTTTTTATCTTAACATTCGTCTTTCTATTTTATGAACACCTTTCAAATAAATATTAATTCATTTAGGTTTTTGAATATTAGTCTCTCAATTAGTATGTTTAGATATTTTGGACAATATTGTTACCGTCAGTTGTCACCATGCCCTGTGTTTGGAGCTTTTCTTTGAATATGAAGTTCTAAGTAGAGTTTGTCCTATAAAGTGTTGCCTTTAAGTTGGAAACAACAATTTGTTAGTTGTTAGAAGTGACATTACTTGGTTTGACTCCCTTGATAGGGTTTTTGCTTATCTACTTGATTTTGGTAAACATTTTCACAGGTTACACACAGATATTTTGGCTAGCTTTTTTCATGAAGTAGGATATTGTGTGATCCGGGGCTGCGGGAATGTTATAATGAGATACCGTGGCCCCGGAACGTAGGCAGTTGAAGAAATTGCGAAATTTTGTAATCTGACACTCCCATCTACTCCACCCAGAGTGGGAGATGTCTTTAAATATTATCCTACAAAAAAAACATTTAAAAATTAAAAAAATGGCAGTCCACGGATTTCGGGAGATCCAAGCTACCGGTGGTTAGGTTAGAGAAAGGAACCTCATTATAATACGAGCTGCATCGAGGAGTACTGCCTTCTGTATCAGGCCCTTTACCCAGCCGTGCAACGGCAGCTCCGACAGATGGTTATGTAGCTATATTATACAAAATACTTATGATAGTTTTTTTTTTTCAAAATATTTTACCATACACGAAAGCTTCTTAATGCTTATCTGTGTACGGCTGAATCATAAGTACTTCACACCGGAACAGCTGCTCAATTTTTATCAAGCCGAGGTTCGGTCGTGTATGGCATACTGCTCTCATCTTTGGGATGGATCTGCGAAATATCAACTGGACGCGCTTGAGTCTATCGAGAAGCGGGCCAAGAGACTCATTGGCAACGATGCACTGGTCAAGTCAAAGCTCCAGAGCCTTGAACACCGACGACGAGTTGCAAGTCTATCGGTTTTCTATCGGTTACATTTCGGGGAGTGTACGATGGAATTACACAATCTCATTCCGCCAAGCCCGTTCCATCATCGAACTACGAGACAAACGGCGAAGCGCCATCGTTACATGGTAGATATCCCACCCATATGCACTCAACATTTTGGGAATACCTTCACTGTGCGTACGGCTAAGGAGTGGAATTTCCTGCCGGAGTCTGTGTTTCCCGACAGCTACAACCTAGGAGTCTTTAAGTCCAGAGTGAATAGGTTAGTTTTAGGTAAGCGTGCTCCACCTTAGATCACATCATCACTTACCATCAGGTGAGATAGTGGTCAAACGCATATCTATTTTCAATAAAAAAAAGCTATTCCTTCAAATATAATATAATCCCTCCCCCTTACCTTACCCTCTTTCTCCTATCTCCTCTTACCTTATTTCTCATTTTCAATTTCTATGTTCCTCACACGCTAAAAATCTGCGCTCTTCCTATAGGCACAGAGTAAGAGAAGATTATAATCTTCTCTTACTCTGTGCTTCTCATACTTCTGATTTTATTAATTCTTCCTTCTATATACAGTCCATTCTTCTGTGGAATGCACTACCTCTCGATATCAGAACAGCCACAAATCAATATGCATTTAAGAGAAAGTTGCGGGATTATTTTCTTAACAAATAGTGGAAGCTGAGTTTTCATAACCCCCTTTCTATAACTTATTATTAATATATACAAAGTGTAACGGAAAGGGTATATACATACCAAGGACACGGCTTCTTTGGATGATATCAAACGATATTGGAGGGTTTCAACTCAAAATAAAATACTCTAAAAATTGATACCAAATTTTCGGTTTCGTAAGTTTATTAAATTGAAATCATAACAATCGTGTCACCGCACTACGTAGGTCAATAACTTTCCACGTTACTTGCAAATATCACGATAAATCTCTTCCGTAATTCTGTGCGCCTAGTACTGTAGTAGCCTACCGTCTAGGCGGTGACTTCATAATTTCCGAACATGTAGAGATAGGATTAAAAAACACTTCCATTAACGTTTGATATCACTCAAAGAAGCCGTGCCCTTGGTATGTATATACCCTTTCCGTTACACGTTGTATATAATATATTTTTGATATGTATTATGATAAATATGTATATAAGTTTATTCTGTTTACTTTAAATATATTATTTATTTCGTTTATTTTTTTATGCACCTGCCATGTTATCACTTCACCACCCATGGTTGACTGGTAGAGAATGCCTATGGCATTAAGTCCGCCTTTGTACATTTTGTGTTGCATAAAGTTTTAATAAATAAACAATGCTGATTATGTTCGTACTGATGGAACACAGCCTTCCACTCT
Source organism: Tholera decimalis (assembly GCA_943138885.2). Classification (NCBI taxonomy): domain Eukaryota; kingdom Metazoa; phylum Arthropoda; class Insecta; order Lepidoptera; family Noctuidae; genus Tholera; species Tholera decimalis. The sequence continues at coordinate 13,165,738 of OW964576.2, forward strand.
ATGAGAGGGAATGGGCCATAATCTAACACGCGATCTCAGTGCGGGTTTGTTGATGTCACATCTCGTCTTCGGATTTTTGGTCCTAGAAAGTGTCAGTTTCCTCACGATGTTTACTTTCACCAATTAGAGAGCAGTAGTAATGATATAAATCACACAAAGTAATGTGCCTGACTGGGTTTGAACTCACGACTTGCAGTTCACAAGTCGAGTCCGTTACTACTGAACGGTCATCAGAAAACCTAAGGCTTGCGGTACTGAGTCACGCTACCGATTTCTATGGTAAGTCGTTCGCAGCTCAAGCAGTACGGCTGTGGAATGCTCTACCCATGTCGGTAAGACTAACACAAACCTTATCTTCTTTCAAAAACTTAGTAAAAGATCTTTATCTCTCTCCTTAAATTGTTGTTATTATGTGTGTCTTTGTTTCTTTCTTTTTTTTTAAATATTTATATGTAAATATATGTTTCGAGAACGTTATTAATTGTTTTGTATTTTATATAGATAAATAGTACACCGTGGACTACCCGCGTATTTATTTTCTCCTTCTGTGTCAAATCCATCCAAAGGTTGTCTGTATAAGATCGCTTTTAGCGATAAGACCGCCCATTGTATCACCCTTTTTAATTGTTGAGTCCATAATTTTATTTTACTGTTATGGTGTACAATAAAGAATATATCTATCTATCTACTGGGTCTCTGTCTGATATATTATTGAATCATAATAAAATCAAAATAAACCTACCACAGATGCGGTCTTTGTGAAATCTGTTGTAATGGAACAGTAAGTGTGCGTGCGTGATCAAATTAATAAGTAGGATCGAGATATTATTATAGCAAGATAAAGAAATGATGCTGTAGATTCACTCACTGATATTTCTGTTGTTTCACTGCTTTGTGAGAAATACACTATAATTATTTTATAACCAGCCTCTAACATACCCACTGTTAGGACACAGGCTTGATCAGGAAAGTCTACCATCTAATGATGGCGCATCGCAGTTCCTCTTGTAGTTCAGTGATGGAAAGGACTTGGAGAAATTAGATTAGATCGCACAATCCACGATATGTTACCAACAGAAAACAGATAGACTCCCAACACGGAGCCGATGTTCAAGTCTCTTGAGCTTTGCTTTGTATTGTTTTTGCTTTGAACCTATGCCTTCTAACTATGCGTCTGTTATTATTTGTTAATTTTACAACAGACATTGCTGTACTTGACTCGGTTGAACGCAGAGCTAAAAGGCTTATAAACGATGAGGTGTTGGCAGATAAGCTTCACAGTCTGGCTCATTGGTGAAACGTTGCCAGCCTGTCATTCTCTACAGACTGTACTTCGGAGTGTGCGTAGGAACTCCACGACCTAATTCCTCCATCTCCCTTTCACTACCGGTCTACCGTAGACGTATGGCAGGGTACCATCCGCACTTAGTCAATATACCGTCTTCTCTTACTAAACGCTTCTTGTCTTCATTTATTATGCACACGGCTAAGGTCTGGAACTCTCTGCCGGCTTCTGTGTTCCTCCACATATGACACGTCTTCCTTCAAAGCAAGAGGGAACAGGCACCTTCTGGGCTTGCTCGTGCCATCGTAGACCTCATCTATCGTTTATCATCAGGCGTTATCGAGGTCAAGAGCCGTCTCATCAATAATAAATAAGTCTATACACATTGAGACATAAATATAAAATTCAATATTTGTTCCGTTCTGACACTTCAGAGTTATCAAAATCTACAAATGGTCCGAATGACGTAATTTGATTAGCGTTAATTGAACATTAGCCCTAATGGCTTTGCGGTGGAAACAAAGCCATAATTACCACTGTGATGGTAATTAAACTGAATATAATATTGTTTGATGACAATGGAAAACTCTCATCATCCATCACTTGTCATATTTTTTGTTGGCAGAGAGAACAGCAGATATAAATTTTATTGAAAAGCGCAAAATGTATGGGATTTGATTGTACAAGGTTTTATGGATGATTTCTACATAGTTAGATAGATAGATAGATATACTCTTTGTTGTACACCATAACAGAATTAAATAAGGACTTAAAATACAAAGGATGTTACAATGGGCGGTCTTATCGCTAAAAGCGATCTTTTACATTCCCACAACCTTTAGATGGATTTGGTTGTTTATAAATGAACTAGTCGTATTTTATGTAGATTAGAAAGTTACCTAGGCTACCGGAAGCCTTTATCTATATTGTATCATTTTAATACGTAAAGCAAAAACTTTGTACACCTTTCTACGAAAAAAAAAAACGTAGTCGGGGTGTATGAAATTTGGCACAGTTAATGTTTATATGGAGGAAAAGTGCAGAAAGCTAATATTTTTGTACTATAATGCATTCAAAATAATTTAAAATAGGTATGGTAGAATTTAAATACCACGGCCCCAGACCACAAGGGCAACTGAAAAACCAGGGTGGGTTTTTAGTCAGTAGAAATCTGACACTCCCTTCCGCTCCACACCCAGTGGAAGGAGGCATTTGATTCCCACCGCTAAAAAGAAAAAAAAAGTGGTCATCCACTAGTTATAGTAAATGATCGCTTATCTTAAGTCCAACCTTGGCAAGCGTTATTTAATCTAGAAAATCAACCCGTGTGCCCGTTATTATTTTATATTTTTTCGATAGCAGTCTACCCTACTCCATATTGAGATGGACTCTGTAAAGCGGGCTTTGTCTGTAAGTCTCAAAAGTACACAATGAAATCTAACGCCGTTTAATATCCATAAAAAGTTACAATCTATATTACTACATATTCCAGTAGAAATACTCATCTACCCACCTTAAGAAAATCTCAAAATCACCTTTTAAGAATCCCATTTAAGAAAAAGGGCTGCTTTTATAACCAAGTGTAAAAAAAAACTTTTCTTTTAAACATCTACGTAAGAAGCAGATTACACTTCCTTGCAAAATTAATGGTACAGGAAAATGGGGAGAATAATAAGGGGCGAAGCTACAGGGCGAAGCTGCGTCGTATTCTAAAGGAATGTTGTATGATATTCCGTACAATTGAGGACAGAATAATTGGGTTATCTTTGTGAAGACTTTTGTAGTGAGTGTTCATTCGCTCCGCTTTAAAGTAGACGTTTCAATGTCAAAGTGAATGGAAAATGAGAGATTATTAATAGTGTTACTAGAGAAGAGGAGATTTTTGTCGGTCACTTAAGCTTTATAAGCCGCAGACAAGTACGATGCTACAGTAAGACTGCGTTTTCATAAGTATACAACCAGCTATGTTATCATATTGTCGCTATATTCATGCTTGGCGTATATATGAGCATTCAAGGTTAGCGTGCTTCATCTTCGACCACATCATCGCTTACCATCATGTGATACAGTGGTGAAACGCAAGCCTTTTTTTTATTAAAAACTAGCTGACCCGCCACGACTTCGTTCGCGTGGTATCCTACCCCACCCAACCGATACCCTACCCCTACCCTACCCTACCCTACCCCTACCCTACCCCTACCCTACCCATACCCTAACCCTACCCTAACCCTACCCCACCATACCCCTACCCTACCCCTACCCTACCCCTACCCTACCCCTACCCTACCCCTACCCTACCCCTACCCTACCCCTACCATACCCCAACCCTACCCTACCCCTACCTTACCCCTACCCTAACCCTACCCTACCCCTACCCCTACCCCTATATCTTTCCATGGTTCAAATTGAGTTAGTCTGAAATTGAGAAATGTCAAAAGAAATGCAGAAAAAACTTGACGTGTAGGTGTGGTTCACATTCAACATCGGCCCGTAAAAGTTAACCACCCGTTATTATTGGGATAGCCTCAGAATTATTGCAGAAATAAAATGCAGTAATATTTCCACAGCATTTTAATCACAAAATTCACTTTAGCTTGTACCTATAACGGTTACACGACAACTGCCGATTGCAACGACTATCGGTTAAGACATTAACTACGACTATGAATACACTATCTTAAATTAATAAAATGGCTATTAACAAACGATTATTCTTCTACCATTATTTGATAAATAAATAATAAATTTAATTATTATAATTTAAATTAACAATTTAATATATTTGACTACAATTTAACATATGACCTGTTGCTACTTAATGAAGTCAATACAACATCTATTAAAGGTATAATAATTCCTTGTAATTGTAAATACATTATACTAATTAGGCTTACAGTATATATTGTGGATATGCGAAGTAAATACAGCAAGATATTGTCTACCGATCAAACTTTTATGGTACTTATGGTTGGGCGGAAGTTAATTTCTGAATTTATTAATTATAGTTACTGCATTTAGTGATAATATTCGAAAGGATGATTTCGCATTTATTAAAACTTGTGGTGGAAATTCAACAATTATTTGATTGATTTTAAATGCATTATTATAATAATATTTGCTTTCTACATTTAAACTGTAACTGTGCTAAATTTCATACTTCTTCGACTGCTTAATTTTATAAAAGGACTTATCCTGGTCATGACTGCCGTCCAATGACCAAAAAATAAATTATAACAGAAACTACCTACGCTTCACAAAACATTCAGAACATACTCTTTTCCTCCTAGTCTCAAATTCATAAGACACAGTCTCTAAGTCTGAAAAGCAATTAATAACCAGGTATCTGGGTTCTCAAATCATTGCGCAACAGTGCACCGGTGACCCGCTCTCGTGATGTTCAACGGACCATGAACATTTCAAAAAGATGGAACACAACAATGGCCGCCAAGGAACTTCCTGCCGCCATGTTGGAAAAAGACAACGTCCGGTCGTGTGAAATCACAGAGCATGTAAGTCAGGCAGCGACTAGAAACGCCTTTGTTAATAAATAATAATAGTCGTGGCCGCTGAATAGTTTAATGAACTACGTAATATCTATACTAATAATTATTATAAAGCGGGAAAGTTTGTTTGTTTGTTTAAACGCGCTAATCTCTGAAAGTACTGGGTGGATTTGTTATGGAAGTAGATTGAAGCTTGAGAAAGGTTTTATAATTATAAGCTACTATTATATATATTAATTTTAATGTACCTTTGTAAGATTCTATTAAACTGAGACAATACTTTTATACCAATAACATCGGTAGAAAAGCAGAAAACTAACAATCTATTCAAGTAATTCTTCTATGACTATCTCACTAAAAGTCGTCTTTTCTGTATGGTGAAGATTCTGATTGACTTACGAGCGACCTCGAACACAGTTGGACTCTTCTTATCATATATTTGAGAACTCTCACAAATCTCGCGACTTGTTTGCTAAGTAAGGCATAAAAAACCTATTTAAATACCCCATTGTGCTAGACAAATACCAAATATATGTAGTAAGAGTACGCAATTTACATGAATAATCAAAAAAAAAAATTAAGCACTAAGAATACAAGGCCTAGTAAAAACAAATATATGAAATAAAGGTCGTCGCATGTTGTAGCAAATAATACGACAGTAATTTTGCGCCATCCAACCGGTACAAGCGGATTGAGTGACAAGTAATGAAAAATATATTTAAAAGCGTATAACTTTTTTATCTTAACATTCGTCTTTCTATTTTATGAACACCTTTCAAATAAATATTAATTCATTTAGGTTTTTGAATATTAGTCTCTCAATTAGTATGTTTAGATATTTTGGACAATATTGTTACCGTCAGTTGTCACCATGCCCTGTGTTTGGAGCTTTTCTTTGAATATGAAGTTCTAAGTAGAGTTTGTCCTATAAAGTGTTGCCTTTAAGTTGGAAACAACAATTTGTTAGTTGTTAGAAGTGACATTACTTGGTTTGACTCCCTTGATAGGGTTTTTGCTTATCTACTTGATTTTGGTAAACATTTTCACAGGTTACACACAGATATTTTGGCTAGCTTTTTTCATGAAGTAGGATATTGTGTGATCCGGGGCTGCGGGAATGTTATAATGAGATACCGTGGCCCCGGAACGTAGGCAGTTGAAGAAATTGCGAAATTTTGTAATCTGACACTCCCATCTACTCCACCCAGAGTGGGAGATGTCTTTAAATATTATCCTACAAAAAAAACATTTAAAAATTAAAAAAATGGCAGTCCACGGATTTCGGGAGATCCAAGCTACCGGTGGTTAGGTTAGAGAAAGGAACCTCATTATAATACGAGCTGCATCGAGGAGTACTGCCTTCTGTATCAGGCCCTTTACCCAGCCGTGCAACGGCAGCTCCGACAGATGGTTATGTAGCTATATTATACAAAATACTTATGATAGTTTTTTTTTTTCAAAATATTTTACCATACACGAAAGCTTCTTAATGCTTATCTGTGTACGGCTGAATCATAAGTACTTCACACCGGAACAGCTGCTCAATTTTTATCAAGCCGAGGTTCGGTCGTGTATGGCATACTGCTCTCATCTTTGGGATGGATCTGCGAAATATCAACTGGACGCGCTTGAGTCTATCGAGAAGCGGGCCAAGAGACTCATTGGCAACGATGCACTGGTCAAGTCAAAGCTCCAGAGCCTTGAACACCGACGACGAGTTGCAAGTCTATCGGTTTTCTATCGGTTACATTTCGGGGAGTGTACGATGGAATTACACAATCTCATTCCGCCAAGCCCGTTCCATCATCGAACTACGAGACAAACGGCGAAGCGCCATCGTTACATGGTAGATATCCCACCCATATGCACTCAACATTTTGGGAATACCTTCACTGTGCGTACGGCTAAGGAGTGGAATTTCCTGCCGGAGTCTGTGTTTCCCGACAGCTACAACCTAGGAGTCTTTAAGTCCAGAGTGAATAGGTTAGTTTTAGGTAAGCGTGCTCCACCTTAGATCACATCATCACTTACCATCAGGTGAGATAGTGGTCAAACGCATATCTATTTTCAATAAAAAAAAGCTATTCCTTCAAATATAATATAATCCCTCCCCCTTACCTTACCCTCTTTCTCCTATCTCCTCTTACCTTATTTCTCATTTTCAATTTCTATGTTCCTCACACGCTAAAAATCTGCGCTCTTCCTATAGGCACAGAGTAAGAGAAGATTATAATCTTCTCTTACTCTGTGCTTCTCATACTTCTGATTTTATTAATTCTTCCTTCTATATACAGTCCATTCTTCTGTGGAATGCACTACCTCTCGATATCAGAACAGCCACAAATCAATATGCATTTAAGAGAAAGTTGCGGGATTATTTTCTTAACAAATAGTGGAAGCTGAGTTTTCATAACCCCCTTTCTATAACTTATTATTAATATATACAAAGTGTAACGGAAAGGGTATATACATACCAAGGACACGGCTTCTTTGGATGATATCAAACGATATTGGAGGGTTTCAACTCAAAATAAAATACTCTAAAAATTGATACCAAATTTTCGGTTTCGTAAGTTTATTAAATTGAAATCATAACAATCGTGTCACCGCACTACGTAGGTCAATAACTTTCCACGTTACTTGCAAATATCACGATAAATCTCTTCCGTAATTCTGTGCGCCTAGTACTGTAGTAGCCTACCGTCTAGGCGGTGACTTCATAATTTCCGAACATGTAGAGATAGGATTAAAAAACACTTCCATTAACGTTTGATATCACTCAAAGAAGCCGTGCCCTTGGTATGTATATACCCTTTCCGTTACACGTTGTATATAATATATTTTTGATATGTATTATGATAAATATGTATATAAGTTTATTCTGTTTACTTTAAATATATTATTTATTTCGTTTATTTTTTTATGCACCTGCCATGTTATCACTTCACCACCCATGGTTGACTGGTAGAGAATGCCTATGGCATTAAGTCCGCCTTTGTACATTTTGTGTTGCATAAAGTTTTAATAAATAAACAATGCTGATTATGTTCGTACTGATGGAACACAGCCTTCCACTCTATGAGAGGGAATGGGCCATAATCTAACACGCGATCTCAGTGCGGGTTTGTTGATGTCACATCTCGTCTTCGGATTTTTGGTCCTAGAAAGTGTCAGTTTCCTCACGATGTTTACTTTCACCAATTAGAGAGCAGTAGTAATGATATAAATCACACAAAGTAATGTGCCTGACTGGGTTTGAACTCACGACTTGCAGTTCACAAGTCGAGTCCGTTACTACTGAACGGTCATCAGAAAACCTAAGGCTTGCGGTACTGAGTCACGCTACCGATTTCTATGGTAAGTCGTTCGCAGCTCAAGCAGTACGGCTGTGGAATGCTCTACCCATGTCGGTAAGACTAACACAAACCTTATCTTCTTTCAAAAACTTAGTAAAAGATCTTTATCTCTCTCCTTAAATTGTTGTTATTATGTGTGTCTTTGTTTCTTTCTTTTTTTTTAAATATTTATATGTAAATATATGTTTCGAGAACGTTATTAATTGTTTTGTATTTTATATAGATAAATAGTACACCGTGGACTACCCGCGTATTTATTTTCTCCTTCTGTGTCAAATCCATCCAAAGGTTGTCTGTATAAGATCGCTTTTAGCGATAAGACCGCCCATTGTATCACCCTTTTTAATTGTTGAGTCCATAATTTTATTTTACTGTTATGGTGTACAATAAAGAATATATCTATCTATCTACTGGGTCTCTGTCTGATATATTATTGAATCATAATAAAATCAAAATAAACCTACCACAGATGCGGTCTTTGTGAAATCTGTTGTAATGGAACAGTAAGTGTGCGTGCGTGATCAAATTAATAAGTAGGATCGAGATATTATTATAGCAAGATAAAGAAATGATGCTGTAGATTCACTCACTGATATTTCTGTTGTTTCACTGCTTTGTGAGAAATACACTATAATTATTTTATAACCAGCCTCTAACATACCCACTGTTAGGACACAGGCTTGATCAGGAAAGTCTACCATCTAATGATGGCGCATCGCAGTTCCTCTTGTAGTTCAGTGATGGAAAGGACTTGGAGAAATTAGATTAGATCGCACAATCCACGATATGTTACCAACAGAAAACAGATAGACTCCCAACACGGAGCCGATGTTCAAGTCTCTTGAGCTTTGCTTTGTATTGTTTTTGCTTTGAACCTATGCCTTCTAACTATGCGTCTGTTATTATTTGTTAATTTTACAACAGACATTGCTGTACTTGACTCGGTTGAACGCAGAGCTAAAAGGCTTATAAACGATGAGGTGTTGGCAGATAAGCTTCACAGTCTGGCTCATTGGTGAAACGTTGCCAGCCTGTCATTCTCTACAGACTGTACTTCGGAGTGTGCGTAGGAACTCCACGACCTAATTCCTCCATCTCCCTTTCACTACCGGTCTACCGTAGACGTATGGCAGGGTACCATCCGCACTTAGTCAATATACCGTCTTCTCTTACTAAACGCTTCTTGTCTTCATTTATTATGCACACGGCTAAGGTCTGGAACTCTCTGCCGGCTTCTGTGTTCCTCCACATATGACACGTCTTCCTTCAAAGCAAGAGGGAACAGGCACCTTCTGGGCTTGCTCGTGCCATCGTAGACCTCATCTATCGTTTATCATCAGGCGTTATCGAGGTCAAGAGCCGTCTCATCAATAATAAATAAGTCTATACACATTGAGACATAAATATAAAATTCAATATTTGTTCCGTTCTGACACTTCAGAGTTATCAAAATCTACAAATGGTCCGAATGACGTAATTTGATTAGCGTTAATTGAACATTAGCCCTAATGGCTTTGCGGTGGAAACAAAGCCATAATTACCACTGTGATGGTAATTAAACTGAATATAATATTGTTTGATGACAATGGAAAACTCTCATCATCCATCACTTGTCATATTTTTTGTTGGCAGAGAGAACAGCAGATATAAATTTTATTGAAAAGCGCAAAATGTATGGGATTTGATTGTACAAGGTTTTATGGATGATTTCTACATAGTTAGATAGATAGATAGATATACTCTTTGTTGTACACCATAACAGAATTAAATAAGGACTTAAAATACAAAGGATGTTACAATGGGCGGTCTTATCGCTAAAAGCGATCTTTTACATTCCCACAACCTTTAGATGGATTTGGTTGTTTATAAATGAACTAGTCGTATTTTATGTAGATTAGAAAGTTACCTAGGCTACCGGAAGCCTTTATCTATATTGTATCATTTTAATACGTAAAGCAAAAACTTTGTACACCTTTCTACGAAAAAAAAAAACGTAGTCGGGGTGTATGAAATTTGGCACAGTTAATGTTTATATGGAGGAAAAGTGCAGAAAGCTAATATTTTTGTACTATAATGCATTCAAAATAATTTAAAATAGGTATGGTAGAATTTAAATACCACGGCCCCAGACCACAAGGGCAACTGAAAAACCAGGGTGGGTTTTTAGTCAGTAGAAATCTGACACTCCCTTCCGCTCCACACCCAGTGGAAGGAGGCATTTGATTCCCACCGCTAAAAAGAAAAAAAAAGTGGTCATCCACTAGTTATAGTAAATGATCGCTTATCTTAAGTCCAACCTTGGCAAGCGTTATTTAATCTAGAAAATCAACCCGTGTGCCCGTTATTATTTTATATTTTTTCGATAGCAGTCTACCCTACTCCATATTGAGATGGACTCTGTAAAGCGGGCTTTGTCTGTAAGTCTCAAAAGTACACAATGAAATCTAACGCCGTTTAATATCCATAAAAAGTTACAATCTATATTACTACATATTCCAGTAGAAATACTCATCTACCCACCTTAAGAAAATCTCAAAATCACCTTTTAAGAATCCCATTTAAGAAAAAGGGCTGCTTTTATAACCAAGTGTAAAAAAAAACTTTTCTTTTAAACATCTACGTAAGAAGCAGATTACACTTCCTTGCAAAATTAATGGTACAGGAAAATGGGGAGAATAATAAGGGGCGAAGCTACAGGGCGAAGCTGCGTCGTATTCTAAAGGAATGTTGTATGATATTCCGTACAATTGAGGACAGAATAATTGGGTTATCTTTGTGAAGACTTTTGTAGTGAGTGTTCATTCGCTCCGCTTTAAAGTAGACGTTTCAATGTCAAAGTGAATGGAAAATGAGAGATTATTAATAGTGTTACTAGAGAAGAGGAGATTTTTGTCGGTCACTTAAGCTTTATAAGCCGCAGACAAGTACGATGCTACAGTAAGACTGCGTTTTCATAAGTATACAACCAGCTATGTTATCATATTGTCGCTATATTCATGCTTGGCGTATATATGAGCATTCAAGGTTAGCGTGCTTCATCTTCGACCACATCATCGCTTACCATCATGTGATACAGTGGTGAAACGCAAGCCTTTTTTTTATTAAAAACTAGCTGACCCGCCACGACTTCGTTCGCGTGGTATCCTACCCCACCCAACCGATACCCTACCCCTACCCTACCCTACCCTACCCCTACCCTACCCCTACCCTACCCATACCCTAACCCTACCCTAACCCTACCCCACCATACCCCTACCCTACCCCTACCCTACCCCTACCCTACCCCTACCCTACCCCTACCCTACCCCTACCCTACCCCTACCATACCCCAACCCTACCCTACCCCTACCTTACCCCTACCCTAACCCTACCCTACCCCTACCCCTACCCCTACCCTACCCTACCCTACCCCTACCCTACCCTACCCCTACCCTACCCCTACCCTACCCCTACCCTACCCCTACCCTACCCCTACCCTACCCCTACCCTACCCCTACCCTACCCCTACCCTACCCCTACCCCTTCACTACCCCTACCCTACACCAACCCTACCCCTACCCTACTCTCCATTTCTTCTTCGTTCGCGTGGGATGTTTTTCCCGCTTAAATCCCGATCCCGTGGGAATTCCGGGATAAAAAATATATCCGTCTCCTGGTTTTAAGCTACCTCCCTACCAATTTTCAGCCAAATCGGTTCAGCCGTTCTTGAGTTATAAGTGGTGTAACTAACACGACTTTCTTTTTAACCGACTTCTAAAAAAGGAGGAGGTTCTCAATTCGGATGTTTGTATTTTTTTTTTTTTTTTTTTTTTTTTTTTTATGTTTGTCCACGCATAACTCCGTCGCTTGCCAACCGATTTGAAAAATTCTTTTTTTGTTGGAAAGGGTATACTTCCCAAATGGTCCCATTAAAATTTTATCGAAATCGGACGAGCCGTTTCTGAAAAATCAAAAAAAGTCGAAAAAAATAATTTACCTTGATGATCTTTTCGTTTACTCTGCATTGCGTTTTTTGTTCGCGCATAACTCCGTCATTTACGAATCGATTTGCAAAATTCACTGACCCACTAAAAAGCGCGAAAATAAAAACTTTTTTTGCAAAAAACAAAACCGACTTCCATATCAAAACACTCCAAAGCCAAAAATAATTTTAATTTCGGAAGGCGGTGTGAAAAAAAAAAGAAAATACAAAACCAATAACACCGACTACCGAAATTAAAATTATTTTTGGCTTTGGAGTGTTTTGATATGGAAGTCGGTTTTGTTTTTTGCAAAAAAAGTTTTTATATATATATAATAATAATATATAGATAGGTTCGCGTTTGACCACCATCTCACCTGATGGTAAGTGATGATGTGGTCGAAGATGGAGCACGCTTACCTAAAAGTAACATATTCACTCTTGACTTAAAGACTCCTAGGTTATAGCTATCGGGAAACACAGACTCCGGCAGGGAATTCCACTCCTTAGCCATACGCACAATGAAGGTATTCCCAAAAAGTTTTGTGCATTTGGGTGGGATGTCTTCCATGTAACGATGGCGCTTTGCCGTTTGTCTCGTAGTCCGATAATGGAACGGGTTTAGCGGAATTAGACCTATCATGAATAATATTTTTTTTTTGTTTTTCTTAAGCAAGAAGCTGCAGGTCAATTTTTTGCTATTATAAGGAGACCTAGCAATGTGGCTAGATTAACATTACCAGCAATCTTGTTAACCCCTCCAACTAAGCTAAATATGCTTGTGTCGGAGTGGTGGGTTCACGGGAATAGTGGGCGGGGTTTTTGAAAGACCACTCTCTAACCCTTGTGATTTTAGCTAGTTTATTTCGGAAATCCGTGCTTTTCCTGAACTTCAATACCCCCAATTTTTACTACTCACCTGCCATAACATCTTTAAGACATCTTTTGTAATACTTACTACAGGATTTAAGGCACTAATCTGTACACATTTAAAAAGTCTGTGAAGATCATCAATCCTTATTTTATTTTCGTCTGAATCTTTTTATTTATTTTTCTAAAGTTAGGTTATGTATTTGTTTTTGTCATTTTTAGATCAATGTATATGTATTTGTCATTTTGATTATTGATGCATAAACAATTGTTAATTAATTAATAAAATAAAATAATATAATTGTATAATTTAATTTTTAATTGTCTGTTAGCTATAATTACTATAATTGTTAAATAATTTATTAAAAATTTTAAATTCATGATGAGGTCTCCTATAATTGAAGAAGCACAATATTATAAAAATCTGTACATTTATTGTTTTAGCTTGTAAGGTGTATTCTTTGTTGGAGATCCAAATTAAATAAATAACTGTTTGTTAATTCTTCGGGCTTCACTGGGAAGTGAAGACTGTTTTATAGACTGTCAATCATGAAAAACGACGAGGTTTCTACTTGTAGAAACTTCTTCATTCATCACAAGTAGTATGCTTACTAATTGTAATCTAGGTTCTAAAATATAGCCTATACTAAACATTACTCATTCCCTATTGTTAGTAATTAATGATAGTTTCGCATTTGTACACAATCTCATGTGATGGTGAGCGATGAAGAGGAAGTAACATATTAAATCTTGACTTAAAGACGGTGATTGTAATTCCACTCCTTAGAACTTACACACAATGAAAGTATTCCCAAAATATTTTATCCATATGGGCAGGATGTCCACTATACCATGGTATCTGGAGTTAAAAGGGTACCGTTTCACACGTGAATGACTCTGTAAATGAACCTAGAAAGTTACTGAACTGGAAAGTTACATGTTTTTCTTCAATCAGAAATCTATTTCCCGAGACCGAGCTGTCAAGAGCAGGGTAAGCCACGTGCATTCAAGATTTTCTTGTGTATGTGTGTGTTGGTGGATGGAACTTTATTTATTTATCTTACATAATTATGTTCGGAAAACTTTAAAAAAATCTCATTCCACCAAGTTTGTTCCATCATCGGACTATAAAATAAACCAGTGCCATCGTTACATGGTGGACGTCGCACCTATACGCACAAAACGTTTTGGGAATACTTTTAATGTGCAAACACACGCAAGCTTTTTCTGCGATCTAGCTGTATGTTATTTTTTTAATTATCAATTTAAAAAAACTTAGAGCTAAATAGAGATAACTGAGTTACGCTTAAAGATAATTATTTTTCAAAAGAATTACATATTCATTTATTTTGTTGTTTTCTTTAATCTTCTTTAATCGTTCTGTCTCTTCTTCTTATGCCCAACACGCTTCTCTCTATTCCATTCTGACACACCTTAATTTTGTTTTGTTGCTGTTCTGTTAGCGCTCATATTTGGCATCCGTATATTAAGCAAGGCAAAATCAAAAACTTTCCGTTTTTTGCCATTGGCATCTCTTTATTCTGCATTATTGCGCTTAGTGACCAAAATTTCTTCCAGGTGTTGACTATTAACAGAATTTATATAATATAATATCCATACTAATATTATAAATGTGAAAGTAACTCTGTCTGTCTGTGTGTTACCTTTTCACGCCTAAACCGCTTAACCGATTCAGACGAAATTTGGCATGGGAATAGTTTAGGACCCTGGAAAGGACATAGGATAATTTTTATACCAGGATTCCCACGGGATCAGGATTTACGTGGGAACCCCTCCCACGCAAACGAAGTCGCGTGCAGAAGCTAGTATAATATAAATTTGCAAATAAGCGTAATCCTACAACTAAATGTTAGTTTTAGAAATGATGCTTTGACTTACAACATACTCTTATTTGGCATAACGTGCTTAAGCACTAAACTAATCCTAACTTTCAAGCACGTTAGGCCATTGGTCTTACGCCTGATCTCTCTCCGGACGCGTCGGATCGCTGTCCCATCGGACAATGTGAGTGACAAACAGAGACACCGGTACCTGCACACATACTTGTGAACTATAATATCTCCTGCGCAGCTGGCTAATCAATTATGAGATTAGCCGCCGTGGCCAAAATCAGCTATGAGGTCTATTATTTGGCATAACAAGAAAAACAACCATTTTAAGCGTTACCGGTGCAAACAGCATGATAAACTAAAATTTTAATAATAGTACATTGTTCACCGAGAGGAGAAAGTGACCGATTACCGTCGAGGGTGTCGTTTAAAACACCTGAGATCGGGAATCGCACTTTCTCTCGAGTGATACATAGTGCTTTATACTACACCTACGAGGAAAATAAAAAACTAAATCTTTACTAATTGAAATTTATATACACACAAATTGAAAATGGCGCCAATGGCGTCTGCAATTTTCACATGTTCTTTTTTCAAATTGTTTATCCTGCCGCCGCAGGGTCGCACTGCCAGCCCGACACCATCCAACACACAGCTAGTGGCCAGTGTCATTTTGCGAACTTGGAGATAAAAACTCACTGTAAAAACTTTTTGGCTTTTGATATTTAGGTTACCGGCGCATAGTCTTACCCAAAATTAAAAAAGAAAAACCACGTAAGAAATGGATTTTCATTCACTTTTCTCTCCCGCTCAGATGCGTTTTCTCCCCGCATATTTGTTCGATATGCAATGACGTACTTTCCACCGTAAATTTGATAAAGTATCAAGGTACTTTCCAAGCAGGTGTAGTATAAATAAATATGATATTGACATTTCTAAACGAGCCGTCACAATTACCAGTGACGTATAGTTATGTACAGAAACTAAACTGATCGCCAAGTCAAACAGTGTTAGCTCCATAGTTACGCCGTATTTGTATAACCTTAATGGAATTGGGTTTGAAGTACCAATGGAACTAGATAGTCGGATCTAAGTACCATTATTAGTTGTATATGTTAAATTAACAAGATGAGTTTTGGGTTGTTTATTTTGAGGTCGTTTTAAGTGATAAGATAATTAATTAAGTAATAAAATTTAATATTAATATGGTCACTATAAGATGTTGTTAGGTTAGATAATTACGTAACAACTTAAGACAGAAGGTCCCTTAAGTAGGACATGGATCTCACAACTTTTTACGGTAGAAGAATTGAGTTGCGAGATTTGGTTTTTTTGACAAGTATTGTTTTTTATAGGATCTCATTTCTTTTTGTAGGTAGTTCTGCTTCTAGGTAAGCGTGCTCCAACTTCGACCACATAATCACTTACCATTAGGTGAGACGGTGGTCAAACACGAGACTATTATCATTAAAAAAAACTGAAATTGGAAAATATTTTAGTTTTTCCTTGATTCATACACTAAACACTAATTGTATTCTAAATTTGAAGCTTCTACGTCTGCTAGAAGTGACTTAGACTTTTGATGATCTGTCAGTCAGTCAGTGAGTAACAAAATTAAGAAACTTTGGCTCGTTATAATTCTTAAACTACTGGTTCAAATTGAATGAAATTTTAAATATACCGTGTTTATATAATGCCTGCTTGGGTACTGAAAATTCAGGTTTCTAGTTTTATCCACAACAAAGTTATAGGGATTCGAAAATAGCCTAAACTGCTTCGAGAAAAGTATGGTACGGCCGTGCCGCTTTTTTGCTCGACTTGGCGGGGGCACTACGGTGCCCCTAGATTCGGCCGAATGTTCAGCGCATCTCTACAATCAACCATCTCGATGCAAATACATATATAGTAAAAGTACACTTTCCCAAATACACCCAAACTAAAGGGATTCCATTACTTCAAAGTGTTAGACAGAGAGAAAACATAACGATGTTGTAATGTCCAAGTTGTAAGGATGAGACAGAACATTACTCGATGTTGTTATTACTTAGGGGATCGCAACAGTTGGTATAAGTATGTCTAATGGGGTACGTCGGTCCGTGACTGCTAGAATTTGTGAACAAAAATATAGGATTACACTGTGTTAGAGCTTAACTGAAGCTGGGAGGCGGTCTTTGAGCTAATTCTGAATCTAGAAATAGTATTAGCCTCATTTTGAGGTATTCCAATTTGTAAATAGAAAAACAAAAACTGTGCAAACTACAGAAAATTATCTTGTGTTAATTCTACAATTTTATTTTCCGTGGCAATTAGCTATATACTAGGTGTAAACAAAAATATTGTGTTTTCCCTATTATGTTGCATTATATGTGTGTATAACACGAACACATAAAACTTTATAGCTATTCGAAGTATTTGCGATAAAATAAAAACAAAAAAAAGAATAACATACGAGTACATTCATCCATATCTATCCTCACAAAATTTTGCATTTATATTACTAATACGATAAGTTTTAACAAAAAGAAAGAGCTTACAATCTTTTGCGGTTTATTATATAAACTTACGGGATTTCCCGTATCAACTGCAATATATTTATACACACATACATACACATATTGGCATATTGGCTTAGAAATAACGGATTATGCCTGTTTTTCTCCATACGTACCTACAAATTCAAACCATGCTCATGCTGGCGTTTTACAAGTGCCCATGTAAGTAGACATATTAATATCTGAAATGAAAATATTTTAGATTTTGAACGATAAAAATACCTAACGCATAAAATGTAAATTGCAAAATTGTACCAATACACAAAGACAAATTCCTTCGTTTAATACATTAGCATAAAGTCCACATATTACAAAAACTTTTTCCAATAAGACAGTACATTTGCTCGATGTTGTACCTCCTAGGCAATAAATTTAAATTTTATATCTTGTGCAAAAGGTAATTTGAATAACCAGCTGACGTTTTGGAAAGATAAGGAAAAGAGAGTTTGCAATTAGTTCCTTTGAGGTTGAGTCTTGTTACTGTAAGATTTTGAGCAGTGGTGACCATGTGACTTATAAATTAGATATTAGGTTCGAACCCAAGCCTTTTTTTCTGGGTGGCAAAATCATCAAGTGACTCCTTCCGCTGTAGATGGAGCAGGAGTGTCAGACTTCTGCTGACTATAAACCCACTTGCTCCTTCAATTGCCATTGTTTCCGGAGCCGCGGTATCTCGTTAGAACATTATCACAATTACATTCGAACCACATTATTTGTAACCCCCGACGCAAAAAGACGGGTGTTATAAGTTTGGCGTGTCTGTCTGTGAACACCTGTGCCTGTGAACCCGAACAGATGAAGCGATTTCAATTTAGTTCTTTTGTATTAAAGGTGACTTATGTGCGAGTGTTCTTAGACATGTTTGATGAAAATCGGTTGAGCCGTTTAAAAGTTGTGGGGGGTGAAAGTGGGGATGAATAATCGAATGTTGTCAAATATACCCAAGTGGGATATCAAATGAAAGATCACGACGAGTATATTACAATCAGATATGTTTTATCAAAATCTGTTCAGCCATTTACTAGATATGGGGAGTGAAAGTGGGGATGAATAATTGAATATTTTCAAATATAAGTGGCGTATGAAATGAAATAACTAGTGTTGCCCAAACGAGAGTCTCGCAAGAGTCTTGCAATTAGCGATTATCCTATTGCTATTTATTAAACGGTAGTTGAGATCACAGAACAATGTAACAGAGTCTGTGTGTAACTGACAAAAACTATGGTAGGTGAAAAGTTTAAAAAGCGTAAAATAAAAATTAAATAAAAAATATCCCCTACGCAAAAAATACTTAGCAGTAGTATAAGAAACATCCCTTAAAAAGGAAGTATTTTTTGCGTAGGGGTTTTTTAAATTTTAAATTTAATTTTTAAGAACAATTTACGTCATCACCACTGCTCCAAAAATATGCGACATCCTCCAACTTACTTTGGGTCAGTGTCGTGGGTTACGTCCCATTCCCTCTCACAGAGAAGAGGTCTGTGTCCCAGAAGTTGGAACATTATAGGCTGGATATGTACAGTATATTGTCAGTTCTGTCCTAAAACATCAAACGTATGCGATGAAATGATGTTGTTTCAGCGATAATGAATGTAAAGAAAAGTTTTTATGGGTTTGCTAACTTCTGTTAAGATTAACGCCATCTAATCAATAATTGTACAAACATTTTCTTTATAATTAGAACTTAAAATGGAATATTTACAATGTGTACTTATTGTTTCGAGTTTTAAAAAACTTTTTACCAAAAAATTAAACCGACTCCCAAAAAACACTGCAAAGTGAAGAATAACTTTAATTTCGGTAGTCGGTGTCTTTAGTTTTGTATTTTCGTTTTTGGCACCGACTTCCGAAATTAAAGTAATTTTTCACTTTGCAGTGTTTTTTGGGAGTCGGTTTAATTTTTTGGTAAAAAGTTTTTATTTCACTCTTTTTAGTTGGTCTATTTTTAATTTACCTAGTTACAAGAGCCTAAATGTCACCTTTACAAAATATTGCTTTTCCCAATGCTGGGCCGTTAATTGTTGAGGAGTTCTCCTGGTACTTCACCATCAGCTCTACATCATCATATGCATTGTGACGAGCATAAAGTGCTTAACATCCATATTCAAGTAATCGAATCACAATCCACTCAATACTTATTATTGAGTAGTTTCGGCGGCCATTTCATCATCAGTTCCACTTCCTCAAATGGTACTTTTTGAGAGCAACTGCACAAGTTACTATAATAAATACCCAAAATGTCATAGGTGTGCCTATAATATTTGAAGAGTTCCCTCGATTTCTCCAGGATCCCATCATCAGATCCTAACGTTTATGAAAATGGGACCAATCTCGGAGTATACCCTTTCAATCAAAAAAAGAATTTTCTAAATCGGTTCAGCCGTCTTCGAGTAATCGATGATCATACATTAAAAAATATATATATATATTATACGCGTCGAATTGATAACCTCCTCTTTTTGTCGTCGGTTGAAAAAGGAAAAAAAAGGAAGGAAGGGAGTAAGTATCTCGTTTTAAGTTCTAATGATACCTTTAGGGACCATGTTAGGTTAAAAACTAACAACATTTTCTTTGACAAACCTTCTTCAGACAATAACGACCAACAACCAATTTGATTTAGTCGTTCTAAGTATGTATACAACGTGTAATTTAAAGGGTATATACATACCAAGTGCACGGTTTCTTTGGATGATAATAAACGATATGGCAAGAGTTTTATAATCCTATGTCTACATGTGTGAAGTATAATAGAAATTTAACTTATTTCATTTAATAATTAATTAAGAAGAACGAAGAGAATCACCGTGTTATTGGCAAGTGACGTGGAAAGTTATCGACCCTCGTAGTACTGTGCCACGTTTGTTATGATTTTGGTATCCATTCTTTGAGTCACTTATTTTGAGCTGAAACTGTGCATAGAGACTCCATACCAAATGTTGTCTTCAGCCCCTTTGAATAGATATGGGGTTTCCGTTACACGTTGTATATATATATATATATATGGTATGTATTTTATATTATTATGTTTGATTAGTATTATGTATGATGTTGTACACTGACAGCCCCAAAATCTATCTCCTTTAATTTCTGCCCATCCTAAGGTTGTCTGTAAGAGATTTCCCTGTGCGATAAGACCACCCATTGTACACTAATTTTGTAAGGTGCACAATAAAGTATATAATAAATAAATACATTTCAGCGATTCATTTTTAGTCATATAGATATTACAGACCAATATATAATTAAGTACAAAAGCACAGATTATTTTGATATTAATATGACATCACATTGTTGATGATAAAAGAAACTATGAATGGACTAACTTATGCCCGCGACGTTCGTGTGGGAGGTTTTTTCCGCGTAACTCCCGATCCCGTGGTAAATCCGGAATAAAAAGCCTATATGTTATTCCAGGATGTCAACTATCTACTTATCAAATTTCATTGAGATCCATTCAGTAGTTTTCGCGTGAAAGAGTAACAAACATATATAAATCCTCACAAACTTTCGCATTTATAATAGAATTAGTAACCATGTAATTGTATAGAAGACAAGATAAATCTTGCAGCGACAGAAATCAATAATTGAAAGGAAAAACAACACTTTACTTAAAATAACGATAACTTATAGGCAAAGTAATAAGCGATCCCAAAATATAGGTCAAGTCTATAAAAGCCCCATAAATAAGCCTCTAAATGCGACCTTATTCATTCCATTGTTACATTATAAAAGTTCGCGATCCATATTTCTATTGGTAACGTTTAAAATACGGGTGATCACACAACGAGTCGCAACGATACCTCTTTTAAACCAACTTTTTATTTATTAGGTACTTTAGTTTTAAAAATAGGGCAAAATAAAATATACACCTTGTGAATTAAGCGAAACATATAGATAACTGCTGAATGAGAGATTTTACCTAGCCTTGCAGAAGATAAGACACGACTTCTTTTGAAAATCTTGTGTCCATGCTTTAAGATAGTTATGGTCATGCCTGTGTATTAAGATCCAAAAAAAAATTAATTTTCAATAATAAATTTTGTGATTATTAAGTCGAAAACCTAACTAAAATATGAGTACCTATAATTTAGTTATCACGATCTAAAATATAATTAAAAGCATAGACAACGAGATATTCGCGACAAAACATTTTTGGTGAAAGTTATCTGATATACAACGTGTAATTTAAAGGGTATATAGATACCAAGTGCATGGCTTTTTGGATGTTAACAAATGGCAGTCTACGTGTGTAGAACTTATTACAAATTCCAATACACTGATACCAGAGACCGAATTTTTCAAATTAAGAAGAACGAAAAGGATTATCGTGTTATTGGCAAGTGACGTGGAAAGTTATTGACCCTCATAGTGCTGTGACGCGTTTGTTATGATTGGTATTCAAGAAATATATGAAACCAATAATTTGGTATCAATTCTTTGAGTCAGTTATTTTGTGCTGAAACTGTGCATAGAGACTCCATACCAGATGTTGTCTTCAGCCCTTTTGGATAGATATAGGGTTTTTATTTTCCGTTACACGTTGTATAAATATATAAAATTATACTGACTAAAAACTCACACTGTTCCTTTACTGCTCTTATGTTCCTGGGCCACAGTATTTCGTTAGGACATTCCCGCAACCCCGGGAAGCAATGGCCCCGTTGGGTCGTGGAACTTAGGACCTTGAATGTCGTCTAACTTTTGATACATCTTTTAAAATGCCAACATAATAATAAGATGGTATACATGATTACTTTTTAATGGAGAAATATTAATAATTACTAAGTCATATGTATAAACCTAGTTTGGGAGCCAGCTGAGTATGAAATGAAATATATATTTTGTAAATTGGTAATAAATAACATCTTTACACGTCATTTTTTGCGTTTTAAGTAAATCTGGATGAGGCCGGTGTTTCCTAACTAACTACTCTGAGAAGAAACACCAAAACAAACTCAGAGGTCAACGTCTCCTTTTCAAGTCCATACAATTCGTATTGGTCAAATTGGTCAAGTTGCTTGGGTCATTTTTTCGGTATTTTGTACATTATTGTACAAGGTTCCTATATAATTTAAACAATATAGATTGTATACACTTCAAAAGAGACGGACCCCTGAGTTTGTTTCGGCGTTTCTTCTCAGGGTTGTCAGTTAGGAAACACCGACCTCATCTAGATAATATTTACAAAAAAAGTAGTTTAAAAGTGTTATTTAATAAGCAATTTTCAAAATAAACATCATTTATCATTTATGTAACAATAGTGTCACGGTATTATTATTTTTTAAATAAACAAAAAACCAAAATGGCGTCGCGTTATACCGTGGTGTAAGTTGACCCTTTCTCCTTTTGTTACATATTAAATAAGGGTCCGCGGGTTTGAGTCCGGTCGCCGGTCTCCGGAAGACGTAACAGCTTAAACTACGCATAACTGCTAGCTTTTCATATTTTATTTTATAGTCGGTTAATATGACCTTCGCTAAAAAGGTAAAGACTGGGTAGTTTGAATGTTGCCGCTCGCCGTGCCAATTTTGTTCGGTATAAAATAAGGCCATTTTTATTAGCTTCAGCGAGGTTTTAGTTATACAAAAATAAACCACCTTGACTAGTAGAATAATTAAGACGTCACTAGCCTAATGGCTGAGGTGTCAGAACACACTCACCAATGGGTGAGTGTGTTCTTGTATCTGGAGTGGGTTCGGCAATAGTGTAAGTAAGTGTAATTGCCGTGAACCCACTCCATATACAAGCATATTTAGCTTAGAGGGATTGACGAGATTACTAGTAATGTGAATACTACCCACATTGCAAGTTCTCTTTATACTATATAAAAACATAGTATAAATAAAAAAAACATTTAAAAAATGATTTATTTATTAATAACCTTGTTGGTAGTTATTTATCTTCGATCCGTTTGGGGTTGAAACCTTGGGGTCGTGGGATCCTAGTGCTCACAAATTATTTAAAGATCTATCCAGACGCCTAGTTGACAGTTTGCGTCACCCAAAGGCTGGCTTTTACCTTGGACAAAGGTTAAGCATTGCCATACAATGTGGCAATACCGCCAGTCTTTTGGGCACTTTACCAGTGGACAGTGAAGCGCACGAATTTCTGGATTCCATATTTTAGTTTATTTTTAGATGTATATATGTGGGTTTTTATTTAAATGTTTAAAGTGTTAAAAATTTAATATTTATTAACTTACTTTCCTGTGCATCATTGTCCCACAAATAATGTGCCCAAAATATTGGTGTCAATGTAATAGAGAGACAATTATAGTCGAAAATTCAAAGTGTAGGGCTTGATTACGAGACAATTTGCAGGCATTTCTTAATCCTATATAATCAAATCAAATTTATTGCAGTTAAAATGTCTTATATAAAATTTCCATACCCACATAGGTACTTAAATTAAGACATGTTTTTTGACTTATCAATCTCAATTATTCTTTAAAATATCTATTCTGACTTATTAACAATTAACTTTTCAACCGACGACAAAAAAGGAGGAGGTTATCAAGTCGACGCGTATATATATTTATTTTTTTATGTATGATTATCGATTACTCGAAGACGGCAGAACCGATTTGGAAAATTCTTTTTTTGTTTGAAAGGGTATACTTTGAAATTGGTCCCATTGTCATCAAGTCAGGATCTGATGATGGGATCCTGGAGAAATAGAGGGACCTCTTCAAATATTATAGGCACACCTATAGTGATTTGAGTATTTTTATAGTAACTTGTGTAGTTGTATTCGAAAAGCACCATTTGTGAAGTAGACCTGATGATGAAGACCACAGATGGCCACTGGAACTACTCAATATATACGAGTAAGTAGGAATACTAATATTTCAGTTTTAGTGTTCCGCTTCGATTACTTGAATGTGGTTATTAAGCACAATATGCTCGTAACAATGCATATACTGAAGGAAAGCTGATGGTGAATTACCAGGAGAACTTCTCAACAATTAACGGCCCAACATTGGGAAAAGCAATATTTTGTAATTGATTATAAGTAGTTGACATTAAGGCTCTTGTAACTAGGTAAATTAAAAATCGACGAACTAAAAAGAGTGAAATAAAAACATTTTACCAAAAAATTAAACCGACTCCCAAAAAACACTGCAAAGTGAAAAATATGTATATAATGTTTTTTGGGAGTCAGTTTAATTTTTTGGTAAGAAGTTTTTCTGGAAAAGACACCCAAACACAATCAGTATCTATCCAAAGTCAATCCAAGTTAGAGTCGCATAACGTCTTAAGTTTCGCAATCTTGGTCCAGAAACTTAGATTTAGAAGGGACAAAGGGCCGACGCAGTCTTAATTTATTATTTCTGTTCCTTCTCTGAGCACAAAATATAAAAGGACAGAAGATCAACTTGATACAAATTGCACGCACACAGATCTGCAAAGCGATGTAAAGCAAATTACAGTCGCAAGTGAGCTTACATCCTGCCGGGGTTTTTACTGAGAGCGAGAAGAGTCATTATTTGATGATTTTTCTGTCAAAAAAAAAAACTTCACATTTATCGTAAATAAATTAGTTGTTCGTTTGTTCTCTTATTGGCTTAATATACTTCTAAAAAGGAACCCAGAAGTAACATATTCACTCTTGACTTAGATTTCAAGGTAACTGAAAAAAAAACATTGTCATACCATCGACACGAAGAGCATCTGCCAGACGTGACTAGCTAATTTAGAAGACTATCACTCCACTACGAACTCAAGTAGGCCGTTCTAAGCACAATTTAGCAAAGTGGGGCATTATACGCCAAACTGACACCCAGTAAGATTGCGGCGTTCCTGATCAAACAATGTCCCATCTGCTGGAGTGTCCTAATGGTCCAAGAACATGTAGATTAGAAGACCTAATAAACGCTACTGAAAACGTGACCAGCGTGGCTACCTACTGGGCCCAATACATATAAAGTACGCAATTAACCATCGATACGAAGAAGAAGAAACCTAAGAATATGTGTGCCGTTGTATAAAGTTGTTCTTCTGTACTTCTCTATTCTATGTTCGAGGTTTGGGGTTTAAATAATGGTGCTCTTCGAATTATGTACGAGGTAAAACGATTCAGGTGAACTTTTAGTTTTATCCGATTAGGGGTCGAGATCCTTTCCGCACTGGCTTGTTTCACAACTTACTTTGTAGGGGAGATTTATGTGAAAATTTTGTTTGTCCGTCAATATTAATAACATTTAAAATTAAATTCACGGAAGTTACATTATGTCTTACTAGTCCCGTTTCGCTTCCCTATTTAGTTTGTGTTTTTAAAGTACTGTGTTCACTCATTTGATTATTTTTATTTTTAGCATTACGGGTAGCCACAATCTGAGGTAACTCGGATTTTCCCAGCATGAGTCATTGGTAATGTATAGTTTAATCTGTCCATTTGTATTCTAAATGTATTTATTTATTTACTAAATTAAACAAAACTGATGACTCGGTTGGTGGACTCTTAGCTAAGGGAATGGCTGCTGCGCCGTGTGTCGCAGATTCGACTCTTATACAGAACAAATGTTTGTATGCAATAATGTTTGTTTTTAGTTGCTTCGGGTCTGCGTGTTTGTGCATGTCAGTTTAAATGTTTGTGGGTGGGCTTACCCACGATACAGGATAAAACTTTAGAGTGGTAATATTTAAATATGATATTTCAACTATTTGGCATATATTTGTGTGCTTTTTATAGTACTTATTATTTATTATTATTACTTTCCTACCTATACCTACGCACTAAACATTTTGGGAATACCTTCGTGCGTACGGCTAAGGAGTGGAATTCCCTGCCGGAGTCTGTGTTTCCCGATAGCTATAACCTAGGGGTCTCTTAGTCAAGAGTGAATAGGTTACTTTTCATCACTTACCATCAGGTGAGATGGTGGTCAAACGCGAAACCATTATCAATAAAAAAAAATTAGGGGTTTCAAGTTCTTTTGTATATTTTGTTTTGGGACTTTTAAAGCTTTTGTGTGTATTTGGATATATTCAGATTATTATTTATTTCTTACTAGCGACCCGGTTCGGTTTCGTACGGTCGTATTCAGCTAATCCTCACAAAACTTTAATAAACTATACACTAAAACCTTCCTTATAAATCACTATGCAGAACACCGCATGCAAATCTGTTCTGTTGCTATAGAGTTTATCGTAAACAGACAAACAGACGCAGCCAGAGACTTAGTTTTATAAAATGTGAATAAGTAAAACGTTATGTCAAAAACAAAATGGCGATCAACTTACCCGTTTAGAAGAAAAACAGTCAAACTGAAACGTCAACATTTATCAACCGATTAAACCCGAGGCCGCAGTCATTCTCTTATCCATTCAATTGGATATCAGAGAATTGTTCACTGACTTTTCTACAAAGCGAGAGATTAGAGTTTGAAACCTAGTTCTCATGATTTTATTGCACTACTGAACGCTTTGAAACCGTTTGAACACTTCTGAATTTTCAATTGGTTCGCTCGGAATGTAAAAAGTTCAATTTTGTTCACTGGCGCAACTATGTTGGCTGTTTGAGATCTGTTTTGGCGTTAAAGGATTTTATTGTTAAGTATGTATTCGACTAATACTGTGTGTAGAACACATAAACTTTGTTTTATCTTACTTGACCTGGCCGTTGACTTCGATGTATTAACTAGTAAAAGTGCATAGAGTATGTTCAACGGCCGGTTACATAAAATCTAACTATATTAATAAAGAAATCGCAGTAAAGATCCTTAGACTTGGCTTCGCTTTGCTTAGAGATTTCATTACTTTTTATAGAGAAACAAGCAGCGAGACTTGGCTAATTTTTTACAGGATGTTTTTGGTGGGATGAAGGTATTCCCAAAACGTTTTGTGCGTATGGGTGGGATGTCCACCATGTAATGATGGCGCTTCGCCGTTTGTCTCGTAGTCCGATGATGGAACGGGCTTGGCGGAATTAGATTGTGTAATTCCATCGCACACTCCCCGAAATGTAACCGATAGAAAACCAATAGACTTGCAACTCGTCGTCGGTGTTCAAGGCTCTGGAGCTTTGACTCCTTTGAGTTCTCATAATAAAGACTAATGAGATCCCTACTCTGGTTAAACCTTCATCATTTGATATGAGGATATCAAAACCATCCTCCAGGAAACAAATATCTAATTGACTCTGTCACAAATTAAACTCAATAACAACTTAGCAATAATTAGATGGTATAATGAAATAGCTACTAAACTTGCTATACGATTGTGTCTACAAGCTGCTAATATTGATGTAAATCGGGTACCTAGAAAATGTACGTCGTGCACAAAGGCTATGAGATCTCTATTGCTAACTGTTGTACTCTAGGTTCAATCCTCAAGAATCCAATTATGCTTATGGGTAGATATAGCTCTTGCAACTCCTGGACAACACAAGTGTATAAAAAATTAAGTAATGTTAATTGTTAACGATACTGCTGTCGTCTTCTCAGGGAAAACATGGGAAGATGTTAAGCATAGTGCAGAAGAAGGACTAGGACTTGTTGCAACGTGGTTAAAAAAAAATCTGCTCACATTGAATACAAGTAAAACCAACTACATTTGTTTTAACATCTATAATCAGTGTCAGCCAGACAAAGAATTTAATTTAAAAATCCACACATGCGACGTTACTGACTATGGAACTAGCTGCAATTGCCCTACTATCCAGCAAGTTACTCAAGCAACATATCTAGGAGTGGTTATTGACCAGCGTCTTTCTTGGTATCCTCAACTGGAAAAGGTCATTAGTAGAGTACGTAAACTGATCTGGATAATCAAAGAGCTGAGATATGTTGTACCAGGGAGAATAAATGTAAATAAAAATAAAAACATTCAAAGAAATTTATTAAATGAAATTTATGTATCCTTGGTCCAGTCTGTTTTAGTTTATTGCATAACTGTATGGGGTGGAGCAACAAAATCTAGTTTTCTAGAGTTGGAACGCGCTCAAAGAGCGATACTTAAGGTGATGTACTTCAAAAAAAGAATATTCTCTACAGAAAAACTTTATGAATTATGTAATCTGCTGTCAGTGAGAAAATTGTACATCCTTCTTATCATCCTCAAAACGCACAAAGAGACTCCATATGATTCTAAAATTTTACAGAAAAGAAATAAACACTGCATAATAAACGTTCCCATAACTAAAACGGAATTTGCCAGCAGACAATATAAAAAACGCTCAGCTTTCTTGTACAACAAAATTAATAAACTAATATACATCTATGATAAAAAAAAAATAGATTGCAAAAAAGAATTAACATTATGGCTACACAATTTAAATTATCATGACACAGAGTTACTTTTGCAACGTGTGACTTAATAATAAAATGATATTATTCGCTTATAATGGTCACAACATGTACACTTAAAATTTAATCTCATTCTCTCTCACACACTCCCAGACACCCCATCACACACACACATACACCCCATCACACACACACATACACACACGCACACAGACACACTCACGCACATATAAAATTAATCGTATTTTCTTTATATTTGCCATTTGTAAATTTATAATGTAAGAGAAGAGCGGAGCCTTCAACTACAAGCATTTCTATGCTTAAATGGCGGTTCCTCGACATGAAATGTAAGCAAAAATGATATGTAATAAACTTATTTTATTTAAAAAAAAAAAAAAAAAAAAAAAAAAAAACTATTTATTTCTGTACAAATTATTTATAATCTTTAAATGAATTCTAACTCGATTACCTCAAAAAGACTGAACGAATATAAAAGTGTTTTGGCACAACGATAGCTTATAATTTGGAATATAGTCACATAGGCTACACTTTATCCCCGAAAACTGTACGGTTCCCGTGAAAAACATTTCAAGTCACGAACAACAACTACTATTATAGATTTTGTTAGGCTTTTGCTGCATTAGTTTAAATGAATATTTAATAGGACCCTCGAGAGACTTGTAGGCTAAATATTTAAAAAAATACAATTAGAGCCACCAAAACCTTGGCGAAGTCTATTTGCTAATAGTATTACTATTTTAATTAGCTATGTAAATCTAGCTAATTCTTTATATCTACATATAAAAACTAAAGGTAAATAATTAATTGGGCATCAAATAACCTTTAAAATTGCTGTCAAAGGATGAACGCTGATTCCTTGTTCGAAAAAAAGCTAGCCCTCTGGTGAAATCATGGATTAGTTTTAATTGACAAATTTCGTAGGACTATCGTTTTCGTAGAAATTTTCGAGTTATAGGTAGATCGATTGAGAAGCTCAAAGTATAAACTTACGTGTGTTGCTCGATTCAGAAAATATACAAAATATATTTAAATAAGCGTCAGTAGTGGTTAAGGGGTCGGCCTTGTGAACGAGAGGTCGCAGGTTCGAACTCCAATCAATACACTATTGCTGTGAACCCACTCCAGACACAAGCATATTTACCTTAGTTGGAGGGGTTAACAAGATTACTAGTAATGTGAATTCTACCCACATTACTAGTTCCTTTTTTGACTAAAAAAATCAAAGCTCTACGTTATAGATTTATTATTGTTACGCCAGTCGCTTAGTGAAGTACGTCGAGAAACTTCGACATAAATCTAGAATGTTCGAGACACTAACGCCATCTAGCGGTGAGTAGCAGTACTGTGTATATCGAGTCGAGACACTAACGCCATCTAGCGGCCAGCAGCAGCTGTGTATCTCGAGTAGCTTCCTGGAATATTCTGGGCAGTATAAACAGTGAGTCGTTTTTTAAGAATGTTCTAGAACTCATAGACCTGGGTATAAATAGCTCGCAGAGGAACGCAGAAGTCAGTCTTATTACGAGTCGAATACGCGATATAATCGAAGCTTTACTAATGAATTTCAGTGCGATTTAAGTGTTAAGTGATAAGTGTTGTGGTGCGAATAATTGTGTTAAATTTTTATTTTGTGTTTAATTAATTAAAGTGTTAATTTTAAATAATTAACGCCAATTAAACAATTGGCGTTAATTATTTATATCCAAAACCCCAGCTCATAACATTATCTACTAAATCGTTTCCCAAAGATGTCAGAGCCAGTTTCCAGTCAGCTGAGTATTATTGTTTTACATGGTGCGACTGTTAATCTAATCTCCACAATCATGACGACTGTCAAAGATGAAATGAAATGAAATATTTATTTTGTAAATCTATAGTTATAATAAAAATGTTAACTAAATGTGTTGCTAAGCGCAAAACGCGAAAACGGCTGGACCGTTTTGGCTGATTCTTTTTTGTTATTTTTGGTTTTGGCAGGAGAAGCTTCTTACGAAAAAAGAAAAGTAGGAAAGGTCTCAAGGTGTAGGTGTAGGGTAGGGTAGAGGTAGGGTAGGGGTAGGGGTAGGGTACGGTACGGTAGGGTAGGGTAGGGGTAGAGTAAGGTATGGGTAGGGTATCGGTAGGATAGGGGTAGTGGTATCGGTTGGGTAGGGGTAGGATACCACGCGAACAAAGTCGTGGCGGGTGAGCTAGTGGAAATGAATTGAAATGAAATTAAATATTTATTCTGTAAATTGGTTATAAATAACACTATTACACGTCATGTTTCTTTGCGTGTTTAGTTTAGCTAGATGAGGCCGGTATTTCCTAACTGACTACTCTGAGAAGAAACACCGAAACAAACTCAGAGGTCAAAGTCTCTTTTAAAGTCCAGACAATTTGTATTTGTATATGAGAAGCATGTAGGTTCATGTCTGTGGTATTCTTTTGAGGAAATAACCACGCAAATTTGAGCGGACCTGTCCAGACAGTGCAAGCATTAGTCAGTTATCGTGTAGCTCAACTTAGAACTTAAGGAGCTCAACAATTTGACGAACAAGGACCTTTGGGTAGGCCACACAAGTACTCAAACTGCTTGACATCATTAAATAAATTATAGTGAAAGCAAAAACAAT
The DNA here is from genome assembly GCA_943138885.2 of Tholera decimalis. Classification (NCBI taxonomy): domain Eukaryota; kingdom Metazoa; phylum Arthropoda; class Insecta; order Lepidoptera; family Noctuidae; genus Tholera; species Tholera decimalis. Next base: position 13,196,996 of record OW964576.2, read on the forward strand.
GAAGAAAGAATAACCTACATTGTCCTCACATTTACAATAATGAAATAATTATATATATAAAAAAAAAAACAACAAACAAAAACAAAAATTAATAGGTATATACAATACTTGAGAAAGCAAAATTTTAATCAATCAAAAATAAATCATCAATCAAAATTTTAAAAAGAAATAAAAAAGGCACACGTATATCGTAGTTAGTAGTATAACGTAGTTGGTTATAAATAACACTTTTACACGTCATATTTTTTTGCGTGTGAAGTTTAGTTTAGCTAGATGAGGCTGGTATTTCCTAACTGATTACTGGTGAGAAGAAAAACAGAAACAAACTCAGAGGTCATAGTCTCTTTTAAAGTCTAAGGCATAAGAATAAGGTTCGGGCTTTACATGCTTCCGGAGGCATGGAAAAATCTCGGTATGTTCAGATGGTTACCCATCTATCTACCAACCTTGGCAAGCGATGCTTTACCTTCAAGATCGAACGTGTGGATGTTATTATTCAGCCTCGCGCTCCTCTTAGTCTCTTTATCTATAAACTAGCACTTCGTCCGCTGGAATTGACGAATGGGGAGTACTCACGAATAATAAACCTTACTATCAATGAAATATATTTAGAACTAGTACTCACGCGGGGCTTCGCTCCCGTGGATTCTTTCACGGTAAAAAACATAACTCTCCTTTATTGCAGTCTCGTAAAAAGTAGCCTATAACCTTCCTCAAGCTTCAAGCTACTTCCATACCAAATTGCATCCAAATCCACCTAGTACTTTCGAAGATTAGCGCGTTCAAGCAAACAAAGAAACAAACAAACAAATTTTTCCGCTTTATAATATTAGTATAGATTGGATCATTAGTTCCGGAGATTACCTCCTAAATACAAACTCACAAACAAACTTTACCTCTTTATAATAATACTAGTACTCACGCGGGGCTTCGCTCCCGTGGATTCTATCACGGTAAAACATAACTCTCCTTTTTTGCACTCGCGTAAAAAGTAGCCTATAACCTTCCTCAAGCTTCAAGCTACTTCCATACCAAATTTCATCCAAATCCACCCAGTACTTTCGAAGATTAGCGCGTTCAAGCAAACAAACAAACAAACAAACTTTTCCGCTTTATAATATTATAGTATAGATTACTTTAGATGAAAGGTTTTTCTATCTATCAGAAACCTATTCCAAACAATAATTACCTATTACGCAACCCAACATTCAACTGACAAAATAATAATGAAAGCCGATCGTACCCATTAGGATTAAGTTCATTAGGGATGGTATCAACCACAGCCGCTTCACCATGGAGGACTGAACGGTCATTATGGCTATGTCCGAATTTTCTTTACTCAACAAGTTTGTCACCACGAAATACAGAGGATTAGTTTGCGTTAGACCACCATCTAACCTGATGGTAAACGATGATGTGGTCGAAGATGAAACATGCTTACCTAGAAGTAACTTATTCACTCTTGACTTAAAAACCCCTAGGTTATAGCTATCAGGAAACACAGACTCCAGCTGAGAATTGCACTCTTTAGCCGTACGCACAATTAATGTATTCCCAAAGCGTTTTGTGCGTATTCATAAAAAAATAACAAAGTCGGTAAGTTGGAAGCCTATCGACCTACTATCATTTCATATGTGTGCGTATCCAAAGTGCGATAGATTTCTCTATGTCAATCTAATTTAACCAAGTTGTCTCCATCGTCCGACTACAATATGAACGGCGATGCGCCATCGTTACTTGGTGTATACCTAATACAATACATATATTTATACTACAATATAGCGTATAGATACTATGGAGGTCTGGTCATAGTTTAAATTTAGATCGTAATGTTAGAAATGCGAAGGAATTGTTTTAAGAAATGAACAGACCGGCCTGGGACGCCGCCGGTATAGCAAGATCGACATCATTTTAACTTGAAAAATATAATTAGATTGTCATCCATAAATGTGAACATAATAATATACAAAGTATAAAACCTATCGCGTTTATATTGAAATTCCCAAGTACACACACGCCCCCGTTACAATACCCATACGCTCAAAACGCTGCAGGAATACTTTCAATGTCCGTACAGCTAAGGACTGACATTCTAATAATTTGGTCAGTCTTTTTAATGATGACAGGCTCGCGTTAGACCACAATGTCAACTGATAACGTGGTGTAAATGATAACGTCTAGAAGTAACATATTCATTCATAGCTTCTTCTTCTTCTTCTTAGCGTTTCTATGGCAAATAGCTAAATGAAGTCTGCCCAGAACTGGGCAAATAGTTTAGCAGCGTCCGAAGCTTCCTGTTGTGAACAGTTGACAGACACGCAGGACAGGAAAATGAGTGTGATCCATGGTTTCTGGAGCAACACCACATTATACTCTAAGGCAGAGTCATCCCTGTCAGGGTTGTGAAAACGTTCTAACGAGATACCGTGGCTACGCCAACTGAAGAAGCAGGGTGGGTTTTTCGTCAGTAGAAATCGAAAAGTAATTGAATAATTTTCCCATCCGAAAAAAAAAATGGCAGTCATTAATTCGTATTACAATACTAACCATTTTATTTTTTGTTAATTTTTTATTATTATTTACTCTTTTCTCGGGCGGAGCAGTTTGAATCTGGGCAACTAATGCGCTTTTTGGTGAGTTTCAAATTACAATTTAAAAGATTTTTTATTTTTAGCACGTAGCACGATATTAAACATTTCAATATTATTTTATTTATGTGTTTAATACACTACATATTCATTAAAATTAGTTTATTTACCCTCGTCCGTGTGTCACTGCTGGGTGCCAACTGAAAACCAGCGCTGGGTGTCTTTTGCCCAGCAAATGCTGAGTTGGTAACACTTTAACCCTTTCGGTGTAGACATGCTCAGCGAAATTCTTAGGGTTATTTTTATGTTTCTAATTTTCTATTGTTTGTTGTTGTTGTGTGTGTTTATCACCGAAATAAATGGTTTTTCAATTTCAATTAATAAATCTCCACCAGAACAGATTTTCTTTTCTGCGACCAACCTGGGTTTGCCTATAACATATATTGTAAGACCTGAAGATTCCTACAACCTATTAGAAATACTAAAGCGAATTATTTAAAAGTATTATTTGAATACTTCCATGTGTTTTTTCAATGAACAGTGTTGTAAAACCTAGTTCAATTCAACAAATTCAAAAAGAAAAACCGTGAACTTACTACTTAAGCATTCTTGTTCGATTAACTGCTTCTAGACGCCCTCGGCCCATCATTCCATGTTCTGTGGGCTACATAACAGTATAATTTTATGGTCAGTGATAGAGCTTAATGTATTGGAGTATTAGAACAGCAACAGGAGGAAAGGTCGTGGGTTCAAATCTACTCATTATAATGCTACATCGAACATTTGGTACACTTTCTGAACACCACTTTAAAAATCAAATACATTTGTTTTGAATAAACCATTTACTAGCTTATTTGATTGTAAAGTTTGGTCATTCGAAAACATGAAGATAAATTGCTCGTTCCAAAGCAAAGCAATCTCTATGGACAATAACGAACGTGTAATGGGTTGCTAAAACATTTTTTTATATATTTAATCCCAATTTTATGCCCGATATGTCTACATATATCATACCTCATAAAAGTGTCTGGTCAGTCTGTGATTTCGAAATAACCTTTAGGTTTCGATGGAATTGCACCAAGCCCATTCCATCATTGGACTACCATCGTTATATACGGTGGACATCCCACCCATACGCACAAACGCGTTTTGCGAATACTTTCATTGTGCATACAGCTGCTAAGTAACAGATTAAACAGGTTATAGCTGCCGGAGTCTATGTTTCCTGACAGCTATAACCTGGAGTTATTTATGTCAAGAGTGAAAAGGTTACTTCTGGGTAAGCGTGATTCATCTTCGACCACATCATCGCTTGTTTAAAGGAGGTGGTCAAACGCGAGCCTATAATCAATAAAAAAAAAACTGTGTTTTCTATTAAACGATACTAAAACACAGTCAAATTTTTATATATATTTATAGTCCAAACAGTAAAATTCAATTCAATGTCAATGATCTTTATTAACATATATTAACAACTAGCTTCTGTCCGCGACGACGCGTGGGAAGGTTTTCCCGCACAAATCCCGATTCCTTGGGAATTTCGGGATAAAAATTAGTCTATGTATTATTCCAGAATTTCAACTATCTACTTACCAAATTTCATTCAGATCCGTTCAGTAGATTTGCGTGAAAGAGTAACATACATCCATCCATCCTCACAAACTTTCGCATTTATAATATTAGTATTAGTAAGAAGATAAGATAATGCACTCACCCTAAGTTACACCACAACATTTTATTAGGCTACACTTCGCCTTTGAAAGCTTATCTACTACGTATAGTTTTGACTGGTATCAACACAAATTAATTATACAAAAACACAAATAGAGATTAAACTATAAAGTATTACGTTGTACGGCATTAGCAATATACGACATGTAGTAATAGACCCACATTCCTACAAGCTCTTGTAAGCGAGATCTCATAGCCTTTGTGCACGTCGCGTCGTACACTACTCTAAGGAACCCGAATTACATCAAATTAGTAGCTTGTCGACACGACCGAATGGCAGGTCTAGTAGCAATTCCATTAAACCATCTAATTTGGTAAGTTTATTAGTATTGAGTTTCATTTGTGACGAAGTTAATTGGATAGGTATTTGTTTCCTGGAGCACGGTTTTGATAACCTTAAATCAAATATGTAAAGTGTATAACTAGTGTAGGTCTCTTAAATAATTCAATTTAACCGAGAACATTATAATATGCGTACTAAAATAGGCCAAGCAAAATAGTCAAACTACGTCTCTAACATTTATAAACATAAATTTAATTTCGAAATTAATTAAAACAACTAATTGAGGTCTAGTGGTAAAAATAACTCTTTCGTAAATTATATAACGCAATTCAATTACAAGTTTTTTTTTAATTCCACTCCTCAACTGAAATAAAGGAGTAAGATTGAAAGTGTTTGCTAAGAAAATGAATTTCTAGGTTCCAGGAAACTTGGAACGCGCGTTCCAAATTTAAATATTTCCACAAATTGAAAATTCATAACTTAATTCAATTTAATTGAAACGAGTAATTCAATTAGAAAATTGGATTAGATACCTTCAATCGATAGTCATTTGTCACTGAAATCAATTGTAATAATATCAATCCATTCTTTACCTGTTATGGCTCTGTCAATTATTTTAGGGTACTTGACTGTCTATACTAATATTATAAGGCGGAAAACGTTGTTTGTTTGAAAGTAGAATAATAATTAAGATTAATCTTAGAAGGTATTGGTTGTATTTGGTTGAAATTAGGGATGGAAGTAGCTTGAAATTTGCGGAAGGTCATTGGATTATACCCAACTGCAAAAATCCTCCTTGGATTATGTTTTTAACGTCATAAATTCCACGGGAGCGAAGCCTTGCGCGACTGCCAGTTAGAAATAAGAAAAGAACAATGTTGAACTAATAATAAATTATTCCAATTATAAACTTATAACACATTTATGTATTTTTCTTAAAATAAATAAATTCAATTGGATTGCGTACGTTAATGACCATAGTAGTTGGAAACTGTCGTAGCTATTAAACGAAATCAAAGAATAAAGTAAATCTTTCTCTTCTTAATCTTAATATACAAGTAGGTGCAAATATTAAAGTAAATGTGGTATAATTTATTATTATGCAAATGCGATCTTTGTTATTGCGATTTGAGACTTATATGATAGCCACATACATTATAATTATTTGGCAATCATTAATAGAGCGATAGAAACCTACAAAAATTAATGCAAAAGTGCAAAAGATTAAGTATCTTTTATGTTTTTTTTTGTTAATTCTTTGTTTCCGGAGTTGATAATACAAATCGTCAAAACAAGTACATGTGTGAAAAACATTTTATCATGTTATACAGCTTTCACCTTATGTCTACGTCTAAACTTGTTAGACGCAGATAAAATACCCTAAAGCGAACACATACATTTTGGCACCAGCATTCTATCACTTCTTTTGTTTATTGTTGCTAATTAAGATCTAGAAACCGTTCACATCTTTATTATAAAATATAGTTATGACACTAATGAGATCAAAATTAATAATGTTTTAAGTATCATTATTTTTTTCGTCTATGATATGTTTATTATTTACATGAAAGAATACAATTTTAATTTAAATAAAAACCCTAAACTACATATACACACCTAAAAATAAACTAAAATATTGCATCCAGAAATTCGTGCGCATCGCTGTCCACTGGCAATGTGCCCAAAAGACTGGCGGCATTGCCACGTTGTATGGCAATGCTTAACCTCTGTCCAAGGTAAAAGCCAGCCCTTGGGTCACGCGAAGTGTCAACTAGGCGTCTGGACAGATCTTTAAATAATTTGTGAGCACTCGGACCCCACGACCCCAAGGTTTCAACCCCAAACGGCTCGAAAATATAACTACCAACAAGGTTATTATATTTCCGCCGCTTGAGGTTCTCAGCAGCCGCAGCGGCAGCGCCAGCGCAACAAGATGAGCTAGGAAGATGGGATGGCGCAAGAGTATCGACACAAGTTGCGTCCCACACTAAAGGCCTACCCATCTTCCAAGGAAATAAAGACATACCGTCCGGTCTTTTGCCATCGTCGCGTGCCAGGCCATTTGGTTCTAAAACAGCTGGAACGCCGACAGTGACAAGAGCTCGTCGGATAATGTCGTTAATATTCGCGTGCCGTGCTATGCGACCCGCGCTGCGGCCGCATGAAAGGCCGCGGTGACCGAGGCTGTTGACAACTTCGCCACAGTGACAGCGATGAGCAGAACAGCAGGGAGCACCTAATCGAAGGGAAGCAGCGAGGCGGAAAGTAGTATCATCGAACAAGGTGCCTATGTTCGATGACGGAAGTGCATGGAGCCAGAGACCCGACTCCCATTCACCCACAGCCAGCAGGCGCGCACGCTCTGCAGCCGAAGCAGATGTGGCAATAAGGTCAATCTGAACTGCTTTACAGAGCGGCTCATCCCACCGCCTCTGAGATGATGGATTGTCGGGTGGATTTAGGTTCGGGCAAGCGAGTCTCCAGGTATCTATAGCCTCGGTGAAATACGGCACATTGAAATCAACCAGTGATGGAGCTAGGATATTCCTGATTAATTTCTCAGTGCCGTGTACCGAGGATACAAAAGCCGGTAGACTGATACTAGTAATTTTGCGGACGCCGAGACCACCCATACGAATGGGAAGAGTAGCTTGTGCCCAAGCTCGGTCGTCCATAGCCACATTTAAAATTCCTGTCAGAGTTTGACGAATAATTTGGTCCATTTTTTCCAAAAGGTGAGGATGATGCCATAGATGTGAAGAACGAAGAAAATACATTAATTTGGGTCCAAAACAACAGTAACGAATTAAGGTGATGGCCGAATGCATATTAATTTGGTATATCCTGTCCAAGATGTCATTAAAATTTTGTATTTTTTCCTCGACAAAATCGGGAAAGGAATTCTCATAAATTGGAGACCCAAGAAGACGAAGAGAACTTTTTTCCACAATTTGGATATCTGGGGCTATTGCGTTGAATTTTGAAAGTGTCAGTTGTCTGTCAGTACTGTCGGATATAAATAGTTCACACTTCGAAAGGTTGAGGTCCAATCCTATGGAATGGAATTGATTTATTAAAAACTGTAGATCATCTAATACCGTGTCTACATCGCCTCCCAGGGTTCCATCATCGAGATACCACACATTAAATTTCGAATTTAACTGTCGAATGATTGGGTTAATGGCTAAACTGAAGATCGCTGGCCCGAGGGGATCACCTTGTTGACAGCCAACAGCTGATTCCAAAAGGTTTTCCTTATAAAGTAATTTAGTCGGATGTCTGTAACATTGCCAAAGAAAACTAAAAATTTGTGGTACTTCTTTTTTAGTTTCTGCCAACAAAGTGTCCCTATTGACTGAATTAAAAGCATTTTTAATGTCAACCTTCAAGATGACCTCTCCTTTACCTGAATTTAAATAGGTCGTCAAGGCATGTACGGCAGCCTCACAACCCCCTTTGGAACCGTAACCCAGTTGCAGGGGTTGAAATTTGGTCGAAATATCCTCACCATAAAATTTAGAGCAAATCTTGGCTGCCATACGACGGTAGGTAGTTCCCACGGCAATGGGACGAATGCCGCCATCCCTCTTGCGTAGGGCACATAGATTGGCCCCGTACAAGATATCGGTGACGGTTTCGTTCACCTGGCCTGAGAGCATAAGATTAATCAGAGCCGTTAGCTCCTTCAAAAGCAACTCACCAGCCTCTCCGGCGCCTGAGCTGAGTAGGTCCTTCAGGTGCTGCGGACTCAGCCCATCGAGGCCGCCAGCAGAGCCGCTTCGGAAGGAACAAACGGCTGTGATCACCTCTTGACCTGTAACGGTGAGGGTGTTTATGTCCTGATCGGGGGGGTCGGGAAAGGAAAGACCATCCGCTGGGGCAGGGTGTTTGCTCTCCAGAGCTGCGAGAGTATCTGGAGAGTATGGGGCCACCACATCACTACTAAAAAGTATCCTGGCAGCTCCGCTAATGTCACCTTCCCCTAATTTAGATTCGACTAGGCGGGATATACTTCTTGTGGAAGTAACCCTCTGTGTCGGTAATTTTGCATCCTGAATATGGGCCGAAATAGTACAATTTTCTTTAATTTGTGAAGTTAAAGTTTTTTTGGTTGCCAAATTTTTTCGAACATGTAGTATCCTATACGGGAAGGTAAGCAGATGTTCCCAGGCACTTTGAGAATTCTCGCGAGCGGCAAGGCGAACGCATCCTGCTAGGTTTTGCGCCACTACAGGTCTAGCGCCGCGGGGAATTCGCTTTAAAACCGGAACAGAGTTTTTGAATTTTGAAAGGGTTTTCCAAAACGGATCCAAATTGGAAAATGATGTAGGTGTTAAAGAAATGACGGGGTCTGAAGTAGATACATTGGGTGGTTTGTGTACCTTCCCAATATGTACTTTCAGACCCCGCTTACCTTTAAAAAACCGTGCCTGGGTGCACAGAGGACACCTCTCCAGAATATTTAGTGATGTTGAAGGTTGATCAGCACTATTACACAACACATCACTGCTGCCACTCGACATTAATCTGATTATGTAACAAAATTAAACTTAGTAACTAAACTAGTAAATAAATTAAATTAAATAATAAAAATCTAAGGAAAAACACTGATTTAAAAAAAACGTCAATAAATGACACCACCCGTCAAAAACTAGCGCAGTCGCGGTGGTGGCTTAGGGCGCCGCGAGGCCAAAGAAGGCATTTCGGCGGCGCCCTAGATCAAAATTGCCGGATGGCACGCGGCTGGTGTTATGTCTACGGTGTCGCCTCCAGGATCCTCCTCCTCGTCGTAATTTTATAACAGTCTATCTTCACTGAAGTTATCGACCGAAATCGCTAGTCTAGCTTTTTATAGCATTATAAGTTAATTATATAATCTCATCTTAAGGTTTTCTTATGATGCTGATTTTCATTGGATTAAAAAGTGTGGAGACACAGTTGGCGCAGTGGTTGAGCCATTCTATGTTAAACCGAGTGTCAACAAAACTATTCGCGAGCGACGGCTCTACGAAATTGTAGCACTTTAATAACTTGTGGTTTATCATGGAAAATCATGTAAGTAAGAAATCTATGACTGATAAATCACTATGACGTGAGACTCGAGATTTTTGATGACAGAATCACATACATATCGACACGTTTTATTTATTAACTGTTGTTCAAGACTTTATTATAGACACCACAGATTGGGATGATGGGATCAGTTAGAGACGACAGTCGTCCAACGATAAATTATAATTCATTCTATGCATTCTATTATTTAACATTTATAAATTTAACATTGTAAGGACAATGTTAAATTTATCCCAACAATTTGTAAAGTAAGTTAGAAAATAGAAAAATATATCATCGTACATACAGAAAATCTACAGGTTAATGTCAACCCAGTTTTGCGCCTTTTTCCGCGTCACATCCCTTCAGTAGACAGACAACCTTACTCAGCCATTTTAGACAGATCATTTCCACGGAGTATCCGCAAAAAGCTGAGTCATTAACAGAGAGTTAATTCGATTAATGGACCGGACTAAGAGAGAGATCATTTATATCATGCCGAATGAAATGAACCGTCGTCGCTTTGATGGCAAACAGGAAAATGCTTCTAGAAAAAATGCTATTTTATGTGCGATTACTACGGTAAAAATCTTTAGGTACATACATATACCAATTAACGTGTTTGCTAAAGTTCTTTTAAGATTTTTTTTTTAATACTAGAAACAAACAAGTGGCTGTACCTTAAAGGCTAAGGTGTTGGCCTTGTGATCGCGAGGTCACGGGTTTAAACCCTATCCCTTACACTATTGTCGTGAACCTATTCCAAACACAAGTGTATTTAACTGAGTTGGAGGAGTAAACAAGATTGCTAGTATATTGTACCCCACGGAATAGATGAATAAGGTTGGAATGGTAAAGCGTGTGCGTGGCGAGCGCGCCACATTTATGATTCGAAAATCATAGCTCGACCGATTAAGTCATTCACCGCGTTTAGTGTGCTTCGGACTTCTTCGGAACACAAAGCTCTGCTTTAAAATGCCTTGTTGTGCAATTATAACCTGTAAAACAAAAAGTCAGACAGCAAGTATAGAGCGAGGAGGTATATCTTTCTATCGGTAAGTCGAAAATAACATTTAATTACAGTTTTATTTGTAAAAAAACATGAAAATATTCTGATCACTATGAAATTCGAAACATTAACAACATTATTGCAACTGTCCGATGTGTACTCGCTTAATCAACGCAATGACCAAGTCCGCTTACAATGCACTGCATGCGCGGCGTCCTCAACACTTCAACCATTGACGTTTCGTCCATTGCCCTGATTGGCCGTGATGCACGGCGCATGTTTATCGACAGTGAGTTACAATCAGTAGCAAGCTCTCGATTTAAGTGTGTGTCAGTGGCGAAGGCTCCATACAACTCGATTCCTACCGGCTTCCCTTTTGAAGAAATGTGGGTACTACATAGAGTCCTCTCAAAAAACATTTTTGAAGTGAAAACTTCTTTAGCGGCGCTGAGCACTTTTTGTATGGGTAAAAACTGTTAAACTCGCGTCAGGGCGTAAGACTTTTTTTTAAGTGAAAACTTCTTTAGCATCGTTGTGATTTGAAAGTTAATGAAACGAAAAAGCGACAGTATCTATCTGTTGGGACCTAGGAGTTAGGTCGCAGGGGTTGAGGTATCCCTGAGAGGGGGCGGGGGGGGGGGGGGGGAAGGTTTCGTGGGGAGTTCATGGAGGTGAGGGGTAAGAGGGGTCCCGTGTAGGGGCGGGGTGGGGGGAGGGGGTCTCGTCGGGTGTTGAGGGGGAGTAGAGGGGGAGTTGAGGGGTGAGTTTAGGGGTGAGTTGAGGGGGGAGTTGAGGGAGGAGTTGAGGGGTGAGTTGAGGGGTGATTTGAGGGGTGAGTTGAGGGATGAGTTGAGGGGTGAGTTGAGAGGTGAGTTGAGGGGTGAGTTTAGGGGTGAGTTAAGGGGTGGTATGAGGGGTGAGTTGAGTGGGGAGTTGAGGGAGGAGTTGAGGGGTGAGTTGAGGGGTGAGTTGAGGGGTGAGTTGAGGGGTGAGTTTAGGGGTGAGTTGAGGGGGGAGTTGAGGGTGGAGTTGAGGGGTGAGTTGAGGGGTGATTTGAGGGGTGAGTTGAGAGTTGAGTTGAGGGGCGAGTTGAGGGGTGGGTTTAGTGGTGGTATGAGTGGTGAGTTGAGGGAGGAGTTGAGGGGTGAGTTGAGGGGTGAGTTGAGGGATGAGTTGAGGGGTGAGTTGAGGGATGAGTTGAGGGATGAGTTGAGGGATGAGTTGAGGGGTGAGTTGAGGGGTGAGTTGAGGGGTGAGTTGAGGGGTGAGTTGAGGTGTGAGTTGATGGGTGAGTTGATGGGTGAGTTGAAGGGTGAGTTGAGGGGTGAGTTGAGGGCTGAGTTGAGGTGTGAGTTGAGGGGTGAGTTGAGGGATGAGTTGAGGGGTGAGTTGAGGGGTGAGTAGAGGGGTGTGTTTAGGGGTGAGTTGAGGGATGGGTTGCGGGATGAGGTGCTGTATGAGTTGCGGGATGAGTTGAGTGATGAGTTTAGGGATGAGTTGAGGGATGAGTTGAGGGATGAGTTGAGGGATGAGTTGAGGGGTGAGTTGAGGGGAGAGTTGAGAGGTGAGTTGAAGGGTGAGTTGAGGGATGAGTTGAGGGATGAGATTAGGGATGAGTTGAGGGATGAGTTGAGGGATCAGGTGCGGGATGAGGTGCGGGATGAGTTGCGGGATGAGGTGCTGTATGAGTTGCGGGATGAGTTGAGTGATGAGTTGAGGGATGAGTTGAGGGATGAGTTGAGGGATGAGTTGAGGGATGAGTTGAGGGATGAGTTGAGGGGTGAGTTGAGGGGTGAGTTGAGCGGTAAGTTGAGCGGTGATTTGAGGGGTGAGTTGAGGGATGAGTTGCGGGATGAATTGAGGGATGAGATTAGGGATGAGTTGAGGGATGAGTTGAGGGATGAGGTGCGGGATGAGGTGCGGGATGAGTTGAGGGGTGAGTTGAGGGATGAGTTGAGGGGCGAGTTGAGGGGCGAGTTGAGGGGTGAGTTGAGGGGGATTTCTTATCCAGGATTAAACTTCTTAGGGCTTTTAGCCCCAAATTTAGTGTAAAATAATGCTTATTGGGATTTTTTTTGGCCTAAAAATAAGTAGGGCTATTTTTAGGGGCATACATACATTTATAAGCATCACATATATGCCCGCGGGGCGCGCGGCCGTCAGCGGCCTAGTACTACTACATTACAGATTATCTATGTACTAGTACTAGGAAGTAGTATATCTATGTAGGTACTAGTACTAGGCAGTATTCGGAAGTATTTGATGATTGTGACGCTAGTAGGCATTTAATAAGCGTCTTGAAAATATTTCCAAACTTGCACTTGCATTCATGACTGTACCATTTTAAAATTGAACGCGCTTTTTCGATATATCATATGCTGAAAAACAAATTACGACACCGATTGTCTTGGATGGATCTTGCGTTACGTTTACTCCATCTGTCTCCATCTCCAAAAATGTTACAATTATATAATGTAAACATGTATGACTTTAAGAATTCCGAAATTTCAAATGAAACGCCAAGTCGGGATTTAAGCGATTTATTTAAAATAATTGATAATGTGGATTGTTAATTAAGTAAATTCTATTACAAAAGTAATTAAAATTAAGTTATATTTTATTTACCTTAATAAAACGGGAAACTCATTTAAATATTAGCCTTGAATTGCAGCAAGAAACAGGGTTTTTTGAAGTGAAAACTTCTTTAGCGTCTTTGTGATTTGAAATTTTATGAAACGAAAAAGCAACAGTAAAAAGAGACAGACATATACATTCATAAGATTTAACGTGGGAGAAAATGAGATAGGGAGCATTATACAGTGTTTCTTATGTCGTGGAAATTTTATATGAGCAAACCAGGGCAAACGTATACCTTTGAAATTTCGTAAATTTTTGAAGGATTTTTTTGAAGTGAAACCTTCTTTAGCGGCGTTGTGCACTTTTTTTGTAATGGTTAAAAAATGTTAAACTCGCGTCAAGACATGTGACCTGATCGAAAATTCGTAAAACGGACGGAGAGTAGACCGAGAGAGTAGAGTAGCCGGCGCGGCGTAGGAGAGGAAGTATCCCCCTCTCATTCTACGGCGCGGCGAAAATGTATGCCTGCGCCTGCTGTTTGGTTTAGGCGGCGCAGGACGCTTGCGCGAATGAATGTTCGTGTGTGTTAACATGAAAGTTGATTTTTCTAAGAGATATAATTTTTAATTTAATATAAATTGTCATGTTTGTGTGCGATAGCGCAATAAATAAATATTGTATTCTACCACATAAATGATAGTACTTTTATACTGATAATGAAAGCAAATCGTGCAAAATTATTCCCTAACCATTCCAAAATATCAAAAATGCACAACGTTAATATTCAAGTTTTCACTTCTGCCGGCACTCCCGGAGTACAACCCGGATTTTTTTTAAACTTTTGTCTATTTATGTCTGTTTGTCCAAGGTTATCTTTGAAACGCCTGACCCGACAACTACATCTACATTTAAGCTACTTTTAGTCCTATAATTCCAACCGGATTAGAACTGACTTGAGCAAACCGAAACGATATTTCATCATTACTTTTGCAAATATTGAGGATTTTTGGAAAATTGTGCGTACAGCTAAGGAGTGGCATTCCCTGCCGGAATCTGTTTTTTGATAGCTGTAACTTGGGGATCTTTAAGTCAAGACTGAATAGGTTACTTCTAGATAAGCGTGCTTCATCTTCTACCATCATCGATCCCATTTTTAATTCAAAAAATGTGAAAAGTGAAAAGCTAAAATCATTTCTTCGAGGTTAAGCAATGCTCGTCTGTTGGTGACCAACAGACAAACGTCTTGAAAAACAAAACATTTTGCCAGACCCGGGAATCAAATTCAGTGCCTCACGCTCAGTAGTTACAATTTTCACTACTAGACCGATGAGGCAGTAATAAAATATTTTTTATCAGATAAGTAATGCTTACCACACCTGGGTTTTCCACGTAGTGATCATATTTTAAGGTTACACGACACATGTCACCATAAGATGTGAGACACGTTGCCAAAAGTTAACAAATGTAATACAATTTATAGTGAATGTCGTGTTTTCTGTGATATTTTCCTCAACTGCTTTTTTGATAGATATCATATTTTTTGACAGGGTTAGCGCAGTGGTTGAACGTTTGGCTGCTACACTGCGTGTCTCAGGTTTGATTAACGAACACATGTATGTTTGTACATATACAGGGTTAAATGTAAAACACTGAAAACCTCTCAGGACTATGTTACTAACATCATAATCAACAACTTTTGTTCTATGACTTTTAAGAATTCGTCATATTTTAGTTCACCAGATTTTCATACAAAAATAAAAATATTTAAATTGAACGCCCTAAATGTTACGAACTCTATGCGAAGCAATAGAAAGCAATTTATATTATCGGTTTCTTTTGCTTTTGCTAGACGCTACATGCGTTTAGGGCGTTCAATTTAAATATTTTTATTTTTATATGAAAATCTGGTGAACTAAAATATGACGAATTTTTAAAAGTCATAGAACAAAAGTTGTTGATTATGATGTTAGTAACATAGTCCTGAGAGGTTTTTGGTGTTTTACAATTAACCCTGTATAGTTGATCTGGGTCTAGCGATACGACTGGGTGCTGCGCGGCGACCTCCCTGACGGCGTCAGCGTAGTATGTTACGCTGACGACACGCTCGTCCTGGCGCAGGGAGAGTCGCACCAGGCGGCGGCCGACCTGGCGACGCAAGCGGTCGCGACAGTCGTTCATAGGATCCGGCAGTTGGGACTCGACGTGGCGCTGCACAAGACCGAGGCCATGTGCTTCCATGGCGGTCGGAACGCGCCACGGTCCGAGTCCCACATAACGGTGGAGGGGGTTCGCATCGGCGTCGGGAGGACGATGAAGTACCTGGGACTCGTCCTCGACAGCCGGTGGAACTTCAGGGAGCACTTCCTGAGTTTGGCCCCAAAGCTGAACCGGGCAGCAGCCGCCTTCAGGCGACTCCTGCCTAATCTCAGCGGGCCAAACGCCTCCTGCCGAAGGCTGTACGCCGGCGTCGTGCGGTCCATGGCCCTCTACGGGTCCCCAGTGTTGGCCCTGTGCATCCGGACGCGACCACTAAAGTTGGTCGCATGCCAGAGGGTCATGGCTATCCGAGTGATCCGGGGATACCGCACGATCGCCGGCGAATCGGCCAACCTCCTTGCCGGATTGCTGCCCTGGGATCTGGAGGCGACTGCCCTCCAGCGCGTCTATGAATGGCGCGTGGAGGCGCAGCGCCGGGGCGTATCCCCGCTGCCTCGAGAAGTCGAGGCGCGGCGGGAAGAGCTCCGGCGCGATCTCAGGGCAGTATGGAGGGAACGACTGTCGCAACCGACGGCCGGGCACGCCGCAATTGCGGCGGTAAGACCCCTCTTTGAGGAGTGGCTAGATCGGCGTCACGGCGTCCTGACCTACCGCATGACGCAGGTCCTCACCGGACACGGAAGTTTCGGGAGGTACCTGTGTCTGATGGGAAAGGAGGAAACGCCTGGGTGTCACCACTGCGAGGGTCGCCCTGAGGACACCGTAGAGCACACGGTGCAAGACTGCCCCGCCTGGGCAGAGCACCGACGTGTCCTCACGGCGGCGATAGGCGGAGACCTCTCGCGCCCGGCCTTGGTCGAGGCCATGCTGCGGGGCGAGAGGGAGTGGGAAGCGGTCGACTCCTTCTGCGAAGCAGTCATGCTTTCGAAGGAGGAGGCGAGCCGCGTGAGGGAGAGGATGGCGTCCTCCCTCCAGAGCCCAGCCACAGTGGTAGACGCCCACGGCGTCGGACGTCGGCCGACGATCTCCGGCCACCGTAGGCGCGGGCATGCGGACAGCGAGTAAAGGGCAACTCGCTGTCCGACCATGGACCATGCCCGGGTCGACGGCGCGTCGTGTTCCACGCGCGCCTCAAAGAGCGTCAGCAACATGACGAGGCCCCCTCTGCAGAGGGCCGAAGCCCGCTGGGGTCGTGGGACTCATCCCGTTACCGTGGCCCCGGTATGTGAAGGGTTATTGAAGGAACACCGTGGATTTTAGTCAGTAAAAGTCTGACAGTCCCTCCCACCCTGCCCGGAGTGGGAGGACTTATTTGATAATTTTACCATATTAAAAAAAAAAAAAAGCTGTACGTAAAAATGTACTCTTACGATGTTTCTTAAAAAAAAAACTATATATCCACTATCTATACACTATACACATAAATAATATTGTACTGTCTGTCTGTAATCAATCCAAATAACTGTTTTCTGAAGTACTTATAGTTATTTACACGATACTAAAACACAAGCTTACTATATATATATTATTTTTCTTTCACTCCCCGACCTTTGCGAAACAAGCCAGCCCGCGATGCTGAGCCAGTAGCAATAAATAACCCCTTTAATAATAATATGACCCAGCCTGACCCTTTGCTGCCCTCCACTAACGACCCCGCTATGCCGAGGCCCGTAAACCACAGGGAGTGCCCCTAGCGTGCGGTTGTTTAAATGTGCCTTTAAATTTAGAGGTCACCACAGGATCGTCCGGTTAAGTAGTAACCAGCCTTAGTGTGCTGAACTACGAGTGGCACTATAAAAAAAGGAGCTTTCACTAAAAGAAAACGGAGGTTATAAAGCAATATACAGGCGAAGTTTTTCATCCCAGAAATCCTACGGGGTCTGGATTTACACGAGGACAACCCCCCACGCAAACCTAGTCGCGGTACAGATAGTACTTACTTAATATATTTATGTTTAGCTTTTGTTTTTTTCCTCATCTACTTAGACTCAATACCAATCATCTTTATTTCGTTTCATTCAAAGGTTTCTGTAAGAGATTGCCCTGTAAGATAACATCGATATGGTACAAGCTTTTACTTTACCTAATCTAATGGTTAAGGTGTCGGCTTTGTGATCGAGAGGTTGTGGGTTCGAACCCCACCCATTACACTATTACCGTGAACCCACTCCAGACACAAGCTCAGTTGGAGGGGTTAATAAGATTGCTAGTAATGTAAATTCTGCCCACGTTGCTATTTCTATTTTTAAAAATAATCAAAATAGAACTTAGCTTGTTCGTTCGGTCCTAAGTATTTCCGGGTCAAATCTTGTAACTTATTTTTGAACCAGTTAACAACAACCGATAAAGATGAAATTTCGCATACGAGTTAAGTTTGAATGACAATGTATGGTTAGCTAAGTTACATGATTTTAAATCCATCCAATCCATAGCGGACGGCCTATGATTGCGAACTAGTTTTTTTTTTGTACACTGCCCCGATATGGTTTTCAATTTATAATAAATATTCAATAAAAAGCTTGATTTTTCCTAATTTTTTTTATTGGTAATTTTGATATGTTTATTCTTTACTTGTATAAATATTTTCAAAAATAAAAACTAGTTATGAAGAGTTCAATAAATATTTTGCAATAAACAAACGAAATGACAGTGTCCGTAAAATAACAAAACACTCCATAAATTTCTGATATCATTCAATATGAAACTTTATGTTTAATAATATAAAGTGCAAACAAACTCAGATGCTCTATAAACCATTCGATATTCGTACAATTTTACACTTACCGTCGCAAAAAATTGAATTTTAGTTTTGAATGTCTTCAATTATCCATCTATAAGTCTTAAAACTGCCGTTATAAAAACCCTATATTCTTTCAAATATGACTAGTTTATATCATAAAATATCCAATATCACCGGTTTAATAAATAATTCACTTCAAACTGATATGAATATGTTATAAAGGTATCCTTGACACGGTAGCATCTTACCCAAATGTAGAAGAAGATTTTTGTGTTTGAACTTACCTGAAAAGATAAAATATAATATTATTAGTTTGACACATTTTTACTTTCACTTATTTGCGAATCTCGTTCCAAAACTGGATATATGTATGTCACTTGGGGCTTTCACAAACACTAATAGTTTAGTATTACAAATTAGAAAACGTCAGGCCGTCCTAAAGTTCAGGGAACCGTGTTTCCTCCCGAGTCAGTTTGGGGAGTAAATTACACAGTCTACTTCCACTAATCTCATTCCATTATCGGACTACAAGACGAACGGCGATGCGCCATCGTTAGTGGTGGACATCCCAACCATACGCACAAAACTGTTTGAGATTTCTTTCATTGTGCTGTGTTTCCTGATAGCTATCACCTGGGAGTGTAAATAAGTTAGGTACTTCTAGGTAGGCATGTTTTATCTTTGAACACTTCATTGCTTACTATCACGTGAGATGGTGGTCAAACGCTATACTATCATCAATAAAAAGAAAACGTCAGTTATTCTAGTCATTCGGTCTTCCTTTCTTAGTTTTATGACGCTTAAGTAAATTATAAATTAAACAACCAATTTGAAATCTTAGTGCTATTTTTATTAAAGTTGCGATAGCGCATTTATACCTTCCAACGTGCCTATAAAGGCTAGGGATTTCAATTAAAAAACCAAAAAGCAAGCGTAGTTTAATTGAAAATTCAGGAAATTGCTTTCGATTTTTCGTAGGTACTGTACTTTTGTGAACAGAAGTGGCACAGTTGGAAATTAAATGAAATTAATAGTTTAAAAAACACTAGAAAAACACGCTTTTATAAATGCACGTAAAAACAAACGTAGAGTAGTGAACAATTAAACGGTCGATCCCCCAGAGGATTTGAAAGTGACATCTATAAAAAAATAAATCTATGGATTACGCGGTAATTCAAAAAGATTAAGAAAACCGATAACAGATTTTCTAGGTTTTTTAGGTTTCTTATAACCTTGAAACCTGATCGTGTTCATAGTCCATTATGTGGCCTTTCTAACAAGTGCAAACACGACTATGATACGATATTCCATCATGGAATGCCAGTGCCTATCTTCCAGCTTCATCATCAGACCTTGAAACCTAATCGTGGTCAAAGTTCATTACAAGACTTTTCTAAGAAATCCAAAGCAGTTATGATACGATTTTCCATCATGAAGTTCCAGTTCATATCTTCCGGCTCCATCATCAGATCAGTTTGACAGTACCATATTATTGTATTGTCATCAGAACTACATACAGCTGCCAATTTTCATTACGCTATGACCCTTGGAAGATGGTTAAATTAGTTACTTTAGATTTCATTACATAGTTTACAATTTATTTCTTATGTTATGTATTTTTGATTTTCATTGTTTTTACATATTATTCACTTCTATATAAGACAACATCGATGTTATAACACACACACACAAATTTTGAAATGTAATACAACAAATATAATATACTTGATGGCATGCTCAACATTCTTAGTGAAAAATACAATTAATTAAAAAGATAAAGCGAAACTAAAATAAATATAATTTTACTGTATTATATATAACTGTGACTACTTATTATTCTAAGTTAATGTAATTTCTGATGTGATTAAATGTTTGCATGCCTTTAAAGTAGATTGTACTAGGGTCTAAACAATTTTGATAACTACTATCTCAAAGCATTATTCTACTAATTCTAGACACAATAAGAATAATGTATCGGCTGAATGTTTTTTTTTTTTCATGTAAAAGAGATGAAGCAAAGTGCACTTTCTAAAATGCAGATATTGAAGGAGAAGAACATGCAAAACACTTTACTCTTTATTATCGTATTAAAAGATAATAAAGAGTTAGGTAAGTGTTTTGATCACCCAGAGAACACGGTGGAGCATACGGTGGAGGTGTGCCCCGCTTGGTCAGAGTACCGCCGTGTCCTCGTGGAGGCAATCGGCGGCGGTGGCGACCTCTCGCGCCCATCCCTGGTTCAGACCATGGTGTGGAGCAAATGGGAATGGGATGCGGTCGCCTCCTTCTGCGAAGCTGTCATGCTAGCGAAGGAGGAGGCTGAACGCGTGAGGGAGAGACAATGCTCTTACTCACACCCCAGCTGCCGCGGAAGACGCCCCGGACGTCGGGAATCGTGAGCTGATTCCCGGCCACCGTAGGCGCGGGCGTACGGCTGGCGAGCAGCGGTAGCTCGCCACCTGATAAGGACCAGGCCTGGGTCGACGGCGCGTCGTGTTCCGCGCGCGCCTCAAAGAGCAGTCAGCGGCACTGACGGGGCCCGATAGGGCCATTGTCTGCTGGGGCTACGAAAATGTTCTAACGAGATATCGTGGTCCCGGACCACAAGGGCAACTGAAGAAATAGGGTGGGTTTTTAGTCAGTAAAAGTCTGACACTCCCTTCCGCTCCACCAACAACGGTGATTATCCTACCCAGAAAAAAATATGTAGAAAGAAAAAAAGAAAGAAAGAAAGAAAAAATTTGGCACATGCCACAAAGCACACAGCACAAGTAGGTATTCAAAAGGAAAAAAAACCAAATAAAAAAAATGTAAGACAAAAAAAAAACAATATTTATTATATACTTTATTGTACACCTTACAATATTTCTATAGATACAAAAAAATTAAACTAGTGTACAATGGGCGGTCTTATCGCACAGGGCAAGAAAATAACTAATTACGTGTGCCTCGCGACTGCGCCAAAAAGGCTCGGTTCAGCTATATGCCAGACAACTAGTGCCTGACGCTGGTTTTCAACCGGACCTGGTGTAGAAGTGACTACCGGATGTGAACCAGCTTTGTGTAGAAAATAAATAAATAATAATATATATTTATATACATATGTGTGTGTGTATAAATATAATATATATGTATTCAATTATTATTTAATTAATTAATTATTTATTTATATATATATATATATGTAAAAATAAATAATCTCTCGTTCAAACTGTGAACTAGACTAACAATTTACTCATTAATAACACTGAATATGACACAATACCAAAAAGGAAATGCGTTCCAGTACCTCATTATCTCTTTCAAATTCCAACCTACACAGAAAAGAACTTCCCAAAGCTAAATCGCTGAAACCAGTCCAACCGTAATTCAGCCTTTATTACCAACCATCTATGTGCTAATTTCCTACTAATACGGGCATTTACAGCGAATATCCCCTAGTGATATAATTACCAGAATACGAATATTCTGCTAATGCATTAGTAATTGGAAGGCGTTGATTAGAGCTAAATTCGAAGTGTGAATGTAGCTGGAAATTGTCGTATTATTTACATTCATTTTCATTTGAGATACGAGCTTGTGGCGAATTAGTATCCGTCACACGGACCAAGGTTCAAGGTGAAGCAATGTTTGCCGTGGATGCGAGAATCCTTTAATCAATCAATGTCTGTGACCAAACGTCAGGATAACGTATCAAAATTCTCTTTATTTTTTTTTTCTAATTCAATAAATGTGAAAGTGTGCAAAAAAAAAATCGGTGGGAAAATCATCGATTATCTCCTCCCACTCTGGGTGGAACGAAAGGGAGTGTCATACTTTTACTGACGACAAACTCCTTACGTTTCTGGGCGGCGGTATCTTGTTAGAACATTCCCCCGTCACCAATCTGAAAGACCTAACGAGTCAATATTATTTTTATTAGCAGTATATGTACAACATGAATTTACATATGAAACCCTGAAGAAATGTTGGCCGGATGTTACGCAAGTGGGAGAGCGTAGCCCACTATCAATTCATTATCCATTCGATTCGAGCAATCGTTAAGGGCCTATACTACCTCAAATGGCTTAGCATGATCCTCCGTTATGTCGAAAATACTGCAAAATAATTTTGAAATAAATATATGGTAAATTTGAGGATTAATGTTAGGTACTATATTTAACGAAAACAGGATTCCATAAAATTTGCCTGTTAGAAAAAAAACCAAATTTACCTCCAAACCGAACAATAAACCGCTGGTATTCAAAAATACCTTCAAATTAGATAATGAAACTTTGCTTAACTGAACTAACTATAAAGCAGGTCTTGTGTTATTTACTTTTTTTTTAAATTACCATTGTTTTCACCGTAAAAAGAAATAAACCAAATTATCGGTGTCTTGGAGTCTTTTCCCGGCCACCCTGTCTCGCTTGCTCGTGTGACCTAGGCCAGTAGTGTGCGAGCGAGATAAAGAGTGAGAAGCGCTGAGGTAGTATAGGCCCTTAATAGGTGTTAATTGTGAGATTGTCAAACGCAAGCCGTCATCCACTTAGCCTTTTTCCAACTATGTCGGGGTCAGCTTCAGGCTAACCGAATATAGATGAGTACTAGTGCTTTACATGGAGCGACTGCTTATCTGACCTCCACAACCCAGTAACTGTGTAACACGATACTTTTTGGCCAGACCAGTGTCAGATTGACTGGTTTCTGACTACCCGTAACAACAGTCAAAGATGTGCCAATGACAGTCAGAACCAACTTTTCCGAAGCACGGAGATATTACACCACCAACTTCCAAGCTCCGGGCTGCTACTGAGAGATTCCTTACAGAAAAACACAATAGCACTTTAAGCCCGACTCAGGAATCGATTCCAAGACCATGCCATGCCCAGCAGTCGCGCTAGTAACCAACGAGGTTATAGAGAGCGGATTGAAAATGATAAAAAATTGGCCAAGTGCGAGTCAGACTCACCCAGGAAGGTTTCCGTAGTAACTACGCCAAATAACTTTGTTTTTCATAGTATTTGTATGATCTCGTTCAAACAAATTTTTGTTGAAAGTCTACATTAAGATATAGAGCATATGTTTGTTTTAGATTTTTCACTCCATTATTATAAAAGTTAGAGGCGAGGGGACATACATTTTACCACTTTGGAAGCGTATATCTTTTAAACGATTAACTTTATTAATAAAAAGTGGTTTGAGAAACCTGAATGTCATTTTTAAAGACCTGTTTATAAATACTACACATGCATAGGTTTCATGAATAAAAATATTTTCAGTTTCAGTTCCATGTATTTTAAATATGTTTTTTTTTTTCTTAAAATTAAGCGGTTCACAGAATACATCTACCCACCAAGTTTCAAATGTATAGTCCTAATAGTTTCGGAATAAAATGGCTGTGACATACACACGGACAGACAGACAGACATGATGAAACTATAAGGGTTCCGTTTTTTGCCATTCGGCTACGGAACCCTAAAAAGGTTATAAACGTGTAATTTTAAATAAATATTTCGAGATCACTACTTCTAAAGTCGATTGAAGTTATCTTACAGACAGTTGGTTTATATCCTGTCCTTCTGAATATTGATATAGTAACCAGGCTTAGGCTGCGTTTCCACCAGAGATGTGCGAGGATGCGTAGCGAGGGATGTGTTTGTAAAGAACCAATAGAATCGCTTCATTTACCTCGCCTCCGTCAGCACAGCTCTGGTGGAAACGGCTCAGCGGAGCTAGATTTTTGCGCATACAAAACAAGCGAGGAATGTGTGCGAGGGATGTGTGCGAGAGATGTGTTGCGAGGGATGTGTTGCGAGGAATGTGTGTTGAGAAGGATGTGTTGCGAGGTTTGCGCATCCTCGCACCACACATTAATGCGCATTTTCACAGCTCCGCTACACATCCTCGTAGGCACATTTTCATCGCACAGCTTTGGTGGAAACCCCCACACATTTTCACAGCACAGCTAGACATCCTCGCACGACACATTTCCATCACACATCTCTGGTGGAAACGCACCCTTATGGTATCTCGTTGTGAATACGCGATGAATATTGAAACAAATGAGTTCACTTTCGAATTGTGTGTAATAATAATTCAAACTATAAAGTTTCCACTAATGGGACGTAGGCCTCCTCTCTAAGAGAAGAATGAGCCGTGATCCACCACGCAGCCCCATTGTGGGTTGGTGGATGTCATATTCCTTTGTATTATTGATCATTTTGATTCATTATTATTGTTTTTGTACACCATTTTGCGAGCTTTGATGACAATACTTTCATCGTGCGTACGGCTAAGGAGTGGATTTCCCTGCCGGAGTCTTTGTTTCCTGACCGTTATAACCTGGGAGTCTTTAAGTCAAGAGTGAATAGGTTACTTCTAGGCAAGCGTGCTCCATCTTCAACCACATCTTCACTTAACATCAGGTGAGATGGTGGTCAAACGCGACCCTATTATCGTTAAAAAAGAAAACACGATGATAATTACCCAAAATTATATGCCAGACTGTCGGACCCGTAAACTCTGTTGTTAGAAACCATGAAGAATTATATTATTTTGTATGAATTATTTATCTGAATACTAATCACTCTGCTTCGGTTGTTCGTCGTTTAAAAGCTCATACTTTTTAGGGTTCCGTAGCCGAATGGCAAAAAACGGAACCCATATAGTTTCGATATGTCTGTCCGTCTGTCTGTCTGTCTGTCCGTCTGTCCGTATGTCACAGCCATTTTATTCCGAAACTATTAAGACTATACATGTGATACTTAATAGGTAGATGTATTCTGTGAACCGCTTTCCGATTTTAAGAAAAAAAATAAATAATATTAAAAATAAAGGGGGGGTCCCCATACATGGAACTAGAACTGAAAATATTTTTTTTTTTTCATGAAACCTATGCGTGTGTGGTATCTATAGACAGGTCTTTAAAAATGATATAAGGGTTTCTAAAACCACAAAATTGGTTTGAACGAAATTGGGTCAGCAGTTTTTGAGATACAGCATATTTTCGAAAACCGCAAATATTTCTTTGTAATTCATACAAACACTATGAAAAACAAAGTTATTTAGCGTAGTTGTAAAAATGTAAATAAGCTAGTTTTAAGAAATTTTTCAAGTATTTTTATTCGTCAAATAAATATACATATTATATTATATTATTATAGTTACTACGGAACCCTTCATGGGCGAGTCTGACTCGCACTTGGCCAATTTTA
The DNA here is from genome assembly GCA_943138885.2 of Tholera decimalis. NCBI lineage: Eukaryota > Metazoa > Arthropoda > Insecta > Lepidoptera > Noctuidae > Tholera > Tholera decimalis. The sequence continues at coordinate 13,222,389 of OW964576.2, forward strand.
TCGTTATAATCTCATTGAAATTTCATCCACGTATTTCAGATTTAATGCAAAATATCGTATAATTTATAACAGCTATAAAAGCACTCAAAATGTCAGTGGAATTTTAAGTATTCATAGTGTACATTCATTTTAATTCGGCGCTGATTTGAGAGCCGCTGAAATTCAGACTGTCTGGTGATTGCCGCTACTTATAAACACACTCGATACAATACATTAAAATAAAATCTTCCTGCCCTTATCCCAGTTACTTGCGGTCGGCGCATCACGTTTTCTTCATCATTCACTCCTTCTTCTTCATATCATTCCTCACACAATCCATCAACATTAAAACCCATCACACTTTTAGTTACATGAAAATGTCTTATGGTGCTGTAATTTTATTGGTATATGTGGGGACACGGCAGTTGCCTTGCCAAGTTTTCCCCGTCCAGCTTATAGTGCTAATGACTGCCATCTTCAATGGCACATTGAGCAATAATATGTTCCCCGCAACCTGGAAACAGGCCACCGTCATAGGTATCCGTAAAGCAGGCAAGTCCAAGTCTGCCCCGTCTAGCTACCGTCCCATAAGTTTACTTAACGTCCTAGGCAAAATCTATGAAAGGCTTATATACAGTATGTTAAATAACAGAGGGCGTTCCCGTTAACCCGCAATAATATAGCATCCATACATGCTAAACAAAAACTTTTTTGCAAAAAATAAAACCGACTTCCATATCAAAACACTACAAAGCCAAAAATAATTTTAATTTCGGTAGTCGGTGTTATTGGTTTTGTATTTTCTTTTTTTTTCACACCGCCTTCCGAAATTAAAATTATTTTTGGCTTTGTAGTGTTTTGATATGGAAGTCGGTTTTATTTTTTGCAAAAACGTTTTTATTTTCGCGCTTTTTAGTGGGTCAGTTTGTAATTAGTTTAGTTACAAAAGCCAAAATGTCAACTACTTATCACCTTCACCAGCAGAGTAAACGAAAAGGTCATCAATGTAAATATTTTTTTCAGACTTTTGTCTAATTTTCAGAAACGGCTTATCCGATTTCGATAAAATTTTCATGGGACCATTTGGAAAGTATATCCTTTCCAACAAAAAATAGTTTTTCAAATCGGTTCGCAAGCGACGGAGCTTTGCCCGAACAAATATAAAAAAAAACAAACAAACATCCGAATTGAGAATCTCCTCCTTTTTTAGAAGTCGGTTAAAAATATTACCATTCGAAAACAAAATGTTCATCAACTTTGTGATGGTTGCATTTTAATTAACCTAATAATAATTTCCTAAAAAATAAATAACCAAAATTGGCTCTGGGACAATCTGTAGCTGAGGTACAAAAAATAGCAGCAAGCAAAAGATTACTTTCATAAAGAAATAAAACCCCACATTAACATAACCGTAAATCACGTGCCAAGTCTGGCGAGCAATTTTGTAAAGATCACCATAAAAAGTTATGAGGTCTTTTAAGTCTATAGTTTTCTTGTAACTTGAATAATAAATGAACGATTTGGGAATACTTTCATTGTGCGTACAGCTAAGGAATGGAATCTCTGCCGGAGTCAGGTCAAGGGTGAATGGGTTGCTTCTAGGTAAGCGTGTTTCATCGTCTACCACATCATGCCTTAGGAGCAAGTGAGATGGTTGTAAAGCGAGGGCCTATAGTAATCATTAAATAAAAGGCAAACATCATTAGCTTATAACCAAGATCTAGGACCCAGGCTTTCACTCCACGAGAGGGAATGTACCGTTATCTAACACGCGGGAAGCGCAGATTGGTAGATGTAACATAATTTTAAAAATATTAGATCACAAAACGTTATGTGCGTATGGGTGAGATGTCCAACATGTAACGATGGCACATCACCGTTTGTTTTATAGTCCGATTGTGGAACGGGCTTGGTGGAATTCGATTATGCGTTTCTCTTCATTTCTTTGCACACTCCCCGAAATGTAACCGATCTTATGTTTTTGTTTTCTTCTTCGCTGTATGTTATAAGTACTTGGGTACAAGCAAAAATATTTACCATTGTTAGTTATGTACCGTTAGAAAACAGAAATATCGACCAGTACAATACCGTCAGTATTAATGACAGGCCAAACTCATAACATATTCAACGACACGATGTGGCCTAGTTTAGTAAATTAATAAATGATGACCGCAGTGGAAATTATTGCCTCACATTAGAAATATTCGATTTGGTGTTTAGAATTATGAGTGTCTAACGCTAAAGAATATCTCATTACTAAATCTAAACACATACAACTCAATATTTGGAACATTTCAGCTTCTATTTTCTTCCTACCATTCAAGGTTACATATCGTAATTGAATTTAAAACTAAACATATTAAAATAATAATATAAATAAAATAAAAATAAAAGACTAAATTTTTCAGTAATATTTTCTTTGAGGTCGGTTCGTGGATAGGGGACTATTTTAATAACGAGTTTTCTCCGTGCCTTGGAATGCACATCAAGCCGTTTGTCACAGCTGTTGTAATTTGTACATGTTTGATAATCGTGACGCGTAGTGATAATCACGCAAATCTGACAAGGGTGTTGCCACGGGTGTCGTGTTATTATTATGGTTTTAAGCTTTCGTTTTCTCAGGTTAATACCTGGTATTTTTAGAATATCGCGGGTGTGAATCAAGGCGACATTCTAGTTCTCTGGTTGTGAAGCTAAATTATTATGTACTGCAGTAAAATTGTAATCTAAATCTAGTTGTAAAAATTTTCTAACTATTCGGCAAGTGTTTAGTATGGCGGCTTTTTGTATCAGAATCAGAATCAGAATCATTTATTCGTAAACATAGGTGATAATTATATACAAGATCTTAAAAAATTACGTAGTGCGCTATGTTTTGTCTATTGACATACAAATTATTACAAAAAAAAATATACTATTAAATTAAAACATAAATTCGTCACAATATTATTATGCAAACAAGTAAAATTTTAAAATTCATAATAGATTTCATTTCATGGCAAAACGTATGGTCAATTTAGAAGATTAAAAATAAAATAAGTAAAAAAAATATGTTAAAAATGTCAAGTATAGGTAAAAATGACAATATTGTAAAGTTACAGAGATTCGTCATTAAGAAATTCACCTAGAGTGTAATAACATTTTTCTAGTAGTAACCCATTAAGCGTTTTTTTAAACTTCTGCACTGGCATACATTTTATTTCATCAGGTATTTTATTATATATTTGCGGTGCAATACCAAAGAAGCTTTTCCTCATAAGAGAAGTTTTACATTTTACAAGGCATAAATCATTAGTGTACTGAGCACGCATGGGTGTTTTCTTTACTGTACATAGTTTCTTAAATAAATGTGGATTCATTTTTACAAATAATGCAATTTCTAGGATGTATAAAGCCGGTAGAGGTAATATTTTTAACTTTTTAAAATAAGGAATGCAACTATCTGTTGTTTTTAAACCACACATACACCGTACACATCTTTTCTGCATCCTGAAAACAAGTTCCCTGTTTGTTGACTGTCCCCAAAAAATAACACCGTATCGCAGAACTGAGGCGACAAGTCCATGATATGCCATCAACAGTGTATCAACATTAACTTTTTTGGAAAGTTGAAATAACAAATATGCTGATTTACTTAATCGCTTGCAAATTTCCTCCAAATGAGGTTTCCAAGTCAGCTTTTCATCTATAGTTATACCCAAGAACTTCGCAGTACTAACTTCCCTTATTTCATAATCATCATAAGCAACACTAAGTAGTGGTTTCTCAAGCCGTTGATGAAAGTGCATTATATTCGTTTTATTTAAATTAATTATTAGGTTATTATCATTAAGCCAATTTATTATTTTATTTAAAGAATTATTAAAGTCATTTTGATAATTGTTTGGATTATTACATTCTATAATAGCCGTGCTATCGTCTGCAAAGAGTACCATTTTTTGCCCTATGCATTTTGGGAGGTCATTTATATATATCAAGAAGAGCGGTGGTCCTAAAACGCTTCCTTGAGTTACGCCATATTTTATGTACCTTGGTTCAGAGGTATATGTGATTTCTAATTTTGTTGTAGGACATATTCTAGAGATTTCCGTACATTGTAATCTGTCACTTAGGTATGATTCTAAAAGTTTAAGGACGTTCCCTCTAATGCCATAGCTATGTAATTTTTGCAACAAAATTTTATGATCCACAAAATCAAATGCCTTCGTCATATCTGTGTATATTGGTTAACAGGTTTTTTTTATCGACAAACGTCAAGACATTGGATAATAGGTCAAACAGTGCCATATTAACATTGACATTTTTTCTGAACCCCTTTTGTTCCTTACAAAATAATTTAAATTTTTCGAAGTAAGCATAAATGGAATTATAAATTACTTTCTCTATTATTTTTGAAAATACCGGGATTTTGGCAATCGGTCTATAATTTTTAACATTAGTTCTGTCATTTCTTTTAAAAAGGGGCTTAATAATTACTTTCTTTAAACTATTTGGGAATATACCATCAGCAATACAAAGAATGATTACATGTGACAGTGGTTTCGCTATAACTTCTTTGACATATTTTATCACTTTGGTTGAAATGCCGTCATGTCCGACAGTGTTTGTGTTTTTAAGGCTGGTAATTATTTTAACTATGTCATCCTCTACTACAGGCATCATAAATAATGAATGCGATGTCGAATTTTCATTAAAAGGATTTTTTGTTGACGTACAATTCGTTTGTTGATTGTTTTCGACATTCTCAATAAAAATTTATTAAATTCGTTGGCTATATCCAACGGGTGGGTTAAAATTACGTTATCCTTTTTTATAGATAATATTGTTTCTTGGGGCAAACAAAATTTTGATTTGTTTATCACTTGCCAGGCCGCCCTTGACTTGTTTTGTGAAACATTAATGAAATGGTTGTTTTGAGCTTTCTGAGTTAATTTTATTATTTTTCGGTAAAGAGTGGAATATTTTTTGAGAACAAGTTTATTTTTTGAGTTAGGATTAAGTCTATACGCCCAGAGTAGCTGTCTCTGTTTTTTACTGCATAATTTAATTCCACGTGATAACCATTTAGTCTTTTTTTTGGTAAATATAGTGACATATTTTTCAGGGAAGCATAAACGATATAATAATGAAAAGTCCTCTATAAATTTGTTGTAGCACTCGTTTGCATCTTCAGCGTTGTACATTTGCAAGAATGATAAACAATTTAAGTGATTTTTGAATTTAGATAAATTACATGCTGAAGTGTCTTGCTTTTTTGTTTTCCAAAATTTTTGTATACAGACTTTATTAATGGGTACTTTGAGTAACTGAGAAGTATGATCCGAGAGAACTAGATCGATTATTTCCGCTTTGCATTCTTTTCGGTAAGAGTGTGCAAAGTTGTCGATACAAGAATTGCTACTTAATCTGGTCGGTTCATAGAGGGCAAGTTTAAGATTATACTGTAACAGAAAATTTTCAAATTCCAATGTAAATTTGTTTCTTTTTAGTACATCAATATTGAATGTAGTGTCAAATATGTGTATTTAGATATGTTGAGTGCATTAAGACTATTAAATATTTGTTTTGGTATAGCACCTGTTGTTGATATAACAATTGGGACTATAGTGTCTCTATTCATTTTCCAAATTCGGGTAATTTCTTCTTGTAGCTCTGTATATTTTCTGATTTTCTCTGAGATGGTTTTCTGAATGTTATTAGTGTTAGGAACTGCGATATCTATTATGTAAATGTGTTTATTTTCTTTGTCAATAAGTGTTATGTCAGGTCTGTTGTTGTATATGGTATGATCTGTAATTATGGCTCGGTCATAATATATTTTGTAAAATTTATTTTCTAAAGTAGCTCTAGGTGAGTATTTGTAACATGGTGTGTATGGATCCTTCATGAGATTTAATTTAATTGCGAGTTTTTGTATTGCGAGTATGATGTTAACTAATTGATTATGTCTGTGGGTGTAGTCATTTTGAGTGTGTTATAAGCTCCTGTGATGTGCTGTATTGTTTCAGGTTTACTATGGCACTTTCTAAATATTATTATTATTATATACTTTATTGTACACCTTGCAATACACTTAAGTATACTAATAATAAAACTAGTGTACAATGGGCGGTCTAATCGCACAGGGCAGTCTCTTACAGACAACCTTTGAATGGACAGAAATGAAAAGAGATAGATTTAGGGATTTTTTAGAATTTATTTAATCACATTTCAACTTAACTTAATCTTAACATAACATCTGCCAAACTGCTAAGCAGTTTGTCGGCAGTATGTTCTCGTGAATTCGCATGCATTATACATTATATCCACTATTTTAGGTTAAAAACTAAAACTAATTAAAAAAAAACTTATGTAATTATTATAATTTAGTAAAATACTATTAAATATAAAGAATATTATATAATAGAACTTAATATTATAAAATGATACATGTACTACATCATACATAATACTAATTAAACATAATAATATAAAATACATTCCACAAAATATAATAATATAAATATATACTAATACATATCAAATTCATAACAGAGAAAGGAGGGGAAAAAATATAGTGCGAGGTAATGCTCTTTCACCATTCTTTTGAACGTAGGTAATGTTTGAGTACGCCTCACATCATATATGGGCAATACGTTCCATAAACAGGCCGCTTGGATAGTAAAAGATTTATCGAAAGAAAGAAGTGAAATGGATACTTAACTCTAAATTTTCCGATGATTTCAAGGACCTTGAATGTGTGTCACAGAGAAACCGAAAGCGGTCTTTAAGATAAAAAGGAGTGAAGGGATCAAATAGCACATTATAAAGCAGAGAAATTAAATGAACATTCCGGCGAAACCTAATAGGAAGCCATTTGAGCTTAGTACGAAATTCAGAAATATGGTCATATAGCAAGGCGAATATGAATAAATCTTTAATAATAATAGTAATAGTAATATTTATTTGCATAAAAACACGGTATAAAAGATGGTACAAAAATTGAATATAGAGCATACATGTTTCTGCTTAACATTATAAGCGTGCAAATTTTTGTGCATACAATTCATTAATGTTTTTTGTCAAAAAACTCCTTAAGACTATAAAAACTATTATTGGACAGCCAATCATACAATTTACTTTTAAATAATCTGGTATTGAAAATTTTTAGATAACTCGGTATCCTATTAAATATTTCTACACACATATACAAACAGCTTTTATTATATCTAGCTAGCCTTGGCATGACATCCAGCACGAGCCTGTGAAGGTCGCGCCGGGTTCGAGGATGTACATCGTCTGCTTTAGTAAATAATTCCTTATTCTTCCACACAAACATACATATCTCATATATATAAAGAGACGGTAGCGGTAACAAACCAAGTTTCTGAAATACAGGCCGACAAGAGTCGTCGAATTGAAGCCCATAGATTGCTCGAATGCATCTTTTTGTGCAACAAATGCTCTATTTTGGTCAGTGCTATTGCCCCACATTATTAATCCATACCGTAACACCGATTCAACATATGCACGATATGAATTTATTGCCGTTTGGACATTTGTAATATTCCTAATTTTTCTTAGGGCAAATACAAACTTATTTATTTGTTTTGCGACATTATCGACATGGGTTTTCCAATTCATGTCTTGATCCAAAGTAACGCCCAAAAACTTAGTTTTCGTTACTTCACCAATTTTATTTATATTTAGTTTGTTATTATATTTAGAATTGTATGATCGATTAAATTGTATGTATACAGACTTTGAAAGATTTAATGATAAATTATTTTTATTTAGCCATTCAATTAATATGTCAATTGTGTTATTAATGTTATTGTGTTGTGTTATTATTGAACTAAAGCCTTAAAAACTATTACATTGGTATAGTAGAAGTAGATACATTGAGAGGCTTATACTAGGTAGGTATACTAGGTAGGTAGGCAATACATTGAAACCCTGACTTCTAAACTAGGTTAGAACCTGTACTCTTAGAAAATCAGTGTTCCTCCGCAACAATTTCACAAGCTAGAATTTTTTTTTTTTTCTTTTTTTTTTTATGTTTGTTCGGGCATAGCTCCGTCGCTCGCCAACCGATTAGAAAAATTCTTTTTTTGTTGGAAAGGGTATACTTCCCAAATGGTCCCATGAAAATTTTATCGACATCGAACAAGCCGTTTCTGAAAAATCAACAAAAGTCTAAAAAAAATATTTACATTGATGACCTTTTCGGTTACTCTATATTGTGTTTTTTGTTCGCGCGTTTTTGGTTTTTTGTTGTTGACATTTTGGCTTTTATAACTAGATTAATTACAAATTGACCCACTAAAAAGCGCGAAAATAAAAACTTTTTTGCAAAAAAATAAAACCGACTTCCATATCAAAACACTACAAAGCCAAAAATAATTTTAATTTCGGAAGGCGGTGTGAAAAAAAAGAAAATACAAAACCAATAACACCGACTACCGAAATTAAAATTATTTTTGGCTTTGTAGTGTTTTGATATGGAAGTCGGTTTTATTTTTTTGCAAAAAAGTTTAAAATAAGTGAACATATGTCATTAATGTGTGATTGAGGTGTGTATGTGTGTGTTGTATGTAACTGTGTGAGTATGATGAATGTGAGTGTGTGTCGTATGTGGAAAATTTATAAACCTAATACAAAGATTTTGAAGTCGTTCTCTAGTGTTACCTAGCTACAAGGTTGTAGAGATCAGACAGGTAGTCATTACTCAGCTGCGTCCAGTTAGACTGGAAGTCAATCTCAATACCTAAAGTTGGGAAAAGGCTAAGCAAATGATAATTACTAATATACTATACAAAGTGTAATTTAAAGTGTATATACATACCAAGTGCACGGCTTCTTTGGATGATAATAAACGATATGGCAAGGGTTTTGTAATCCTATGTGTACATGTGTGGAACTTATTAGAAATTTCAATACATTGATACCAGAGACCGAATTTTTCAAATTAAGAAGAACGAAGATAATTATCATTTTATTGGCAAGTGACGTGGAAAGTGATAACCTTAGTATGTGACCACCATAGTGATGTGACACGTTTGTTATTATTGATATTCAAGAAATATACGAAATCAACAATTTGGGGTCAATTCTGTGAGTCACTTATTTTGAGCTGAAACTTTGCATAGAGACTCCATTCCACACTTTTGGATAGATATGGGGTTTCCGTTACACGTTGTTTAAGCATAAGTGTATGAAAATAAATACATAATACTTTCATTCTACGTATTGTTAAGGAGTGGAAGTTCGTGCTGGAGTCTGTGTTTTCTGACAACTATAACCTAGGGGTCTTTAAGCCAAGAGTGAATAGGTTACTTCTAGGTGAGCGTGCTTCATCTTCGACCACATCATCGCTTACCATCAGGTGAGATGGTGGTCAAACTCGAGCTTATAAACAATAAAAAATACCTATATGTATAAAATCCAGGCAATAATAAAGCCAAAAGGCAGTTTTTAGTAAATTTTCTTCATAAAAAATAATCATTCACATTTACATTTTTAAAAGAATAAAAACTTTTTACAATAAAATTAAACCGACTCCCAAAAAACACTGCAAAGTGAAAAATAACTTTAATTTCGGAAGTTGGTGCCAAAAACGAAAATACAAAACTAAAGACACCGACTGCCGAAATTAAAGTTTTTATGTAAACTTTTTGGTAAAAAGTTTTTATTTCACTCTTTTTAGTTGGTCGATTTTTAATTTACCTAGTTACAAAAGCCTAAATGTCAACTACTTATATATTCATTTACAAAATATTGCTTTTCCCAATGTTGGGCCGTTAATTGTTGAGGAGTTTTCCTGGTACTTCACCATCAGCTTCACTTCACCATATGCATTGTGACGAGCATATTGTGCTTAATAACCACATTCAAGTAATCGAAGCGGAACACTTGAAATACTTATTATTCATTCTTATGTATTGCGTAGTTCCAGTGGCCATCTGTGGTCTTCATCATCAGGTCCACTTCAAAAATGGTGCTTTTCGAATGCAACTACACAAGTTACTATAAAAATACTCAAATCACTATAGGTGTGCCTATAATATTTGAACAATTCCCTCGATTTCTCCAGGATCCCATGATCAGATCCTGACTTGGTGGTAAATGGTACCAATTTCGAAGTATACCCTTTCAAAGAAAAAAAGAATTTTCCAAATCGGTTCAGCCGTCTTCGAGTAATCGGTGATCCTGATCATACATAAAAAAGAAAAAAAATATATACGCGTCGACTTGATAAACTCCTCCGTTCTTTTCGTCGTCTTAAATCTATTTCAGAAGTCTATCGTAAAGTTCGCGATTGAAATACATGTGCAATACTGCGAAATGCAGTGCTATAGATTTCCGTATTACTTTAGAGGGATTCAGAGTTTTTTTTAAAAGCTCAGAAATACGTTCGAATATGAGGATTACGTATGTATATTTTCAGATAAGTCTGTTCTTATAATGTTTTATTCCACTTTGTTCACCTGAGAAAAATCACAAATTAGACTTTTTGGTGACCTCATGTCACCTCGGAATAATTTTACCTAAATGATACAGGATACCATCCGGGTGAAATGATTCGACATACGCGGTCATGTTTTTATTTATTTGGGACTTTTATATACTTTCAAATTAACAGACAACTCCCGCGTTGATCCTAGTTCCTCGACAATAGTGGGATAAAAATGGCCTATCTAAAAAAAACGAAAGTCTGTCTGTCTCTCTGTCTACCTTTGTCTGTTTATTATCCCTCAACTAAATAAATAAAAAAATAAATTCATCATACCATTTTATTATATCCATGATAATATACCAGAAAACCTAGACAGCCTTGGACAACAAAAGAAAATTGATAAAAATATAGATGTATTATCCATGCTAGTAAACTATATTCTGCAAAACCTTCTTCGACAGGCTTTCACTATAAATTAATAGTGAGGTGCTTTCAATATATTTTGTTATCGATATTCAAAGCGGTGACCCGTAGTAAATGATGTTAGGTAGAGGTCACTGTGTAGGGGTGACATAGTTTAATAAATTGTCGATAAACACATATTATGGTTAGGTTACTTGGCTGTTTTCAAACTTACCTCATAAGTAATATGTTTTTTCAGTTTGACCTGTTTTTGTTAGCATTAGACATTAATTCGTAAATAGGTTAATAGTATCTAGGTACATATCAATACGTCTACTATTTATTTATTAAAACTTTATGCAACACAAAATGTACAAAGGTGGACTTAATGCCATAGGCATTCTCTACCAGTCAACCATGGGTGGTGAAGAGATAACATGGCAGGTGCGAATAAATAAAAAAATTACATAATATATTAAAAGTAAAAGTCTTATTACAAGTATACATAAAACTAAAATAAACTTACATACATATTTATCATAAAATATATCAAATATATATTAATAAAAAGACATAGAAAGGGGGTTATGAAAATTCTGCTTCCACCATTTGTTTTGAAAATAATCCCGCAACTTTCTCTTAAACGTATATTGACTGGTGGCGGTCCTGATATCAAGAGGTAGTGAATTCCACAGAAGAATAGACTGTATATAAAAGGAATAATGAATAAAATCAGAAGTATGAGAAGAACAGAGTAAAGGGAAGATTATTGGGAGAGCGCAGACTTAACTATATGTGTGGAATGAATTTTGAGTAGAAAGGAACGTATGTAAAAGTGTGAGTGAAAGGATATAGGAGTGTGGGAGAGAGGGGAACGGGACAGAGACGAAGACGGACGGACGATCAAATATTTTTCAGAGATTTTTTACATTAGTAAAAAACGAATAGCTGAAGTTTTTATTTTAATAGTTTGCTCTATACTTTTAAGTGTATGTGAAAGTTATTATTTTATTTCACCGCCCGATCCCACATATATTTGAAGAAAGTTTTTATTTTGGACTTATTAACCCAAATAGGTTTTGGGTTTTAAAAAACTCATTTGATAATGACAGATAGAGTAGCCGATACTGACGACTTCGTTAATGTGGAAATTCCTCACATTTTCATTTTATGTATTTTTCCAGGTGGTATATGTGAGCAAGTTTTGTCAAAAGCTGGTATTCAACTCAATTCAATTTATTTAATGTAGACATGCGTCCGTAGTGTTAGTAAACATAATTACTTAATAGCTAGTGTTAGTAACAGAGGTATGACACAAAAAATAAAAATAGACATTATCCTTGACCGGTACAGGTCCTCATTCAGTGTCACAGCAGAGGAGAGTCCCACCGGTCTATGAACTCGCTCAGGAGCTGTTAATGGTGTTACGCATATGGCTGACCATCTTCCGAAATTAAAACACAGACAGTCGCTCCATGTGAAATACTAATAATAGTCCATGTAATAATTGCGGTAGTAACACAAAGCAGTATGCACCTATCCCCCGGTACGTAAAGGGTTATTGAAGGAACACCGTGGATTTTGTCTGACAGTCCCTCCCACCGTGCCCGGGGTGGGAGGACTTATTTGATAATTTTACCACGATAAAAAAAAGTATGCACCTATCTGTTTATGTTCCCAATAAATAAAATAAACTTTTAGTCGACTCCACAAGTGACCAGAGGGCTGGCCTTTTCTTTGGACAGAGAATCAGCATTGCCATTCAACGTGGCAATGCGGCCAGTGTTCTGGGCACTTTTCCCATTGATAGCGATGTTGATGAATTTTTCGATGCCCTATAATTTCCCTTTTATTTTTTATACGCCTGTATTATATTTGTTTTATAATTATGTATATTAATGTAATAAAAATAACGTTTATTAACAAAGAATGTCTAGGCATTTTTCGCCAATCAACTTACGGGTTGTTAATTCAAATTTTCTATTGAGAATTTGTGTAAAGAGTTTATTTATCAGTATTTCAACTAATAATGGTGTAAATATGTAATCGTTTAAAGATAATCTGAGAGTGAACTTAAAATAAGCAGGAAATATAGTAGGGCACATAATCTTCGGTGTATTAACATAATCTGTACCAATATTATAAATACAAAGTTAAATAAAAATGTACGTATAGATTAACAAACAGTTAATTAATTACAATAAATTGAAAAAGCATGTATTGAATTGGAGCAGCTTATTATATTAAGTGTATACAGGTCACCTTCAGGAATGTATGATTGTTTTGAAAAAGTAATGAATGATAATTAGCATAAAATTTGTAACTCTAGCTAGTCTGTCATTGTTTGTGGTGACTTTAATGTTAATTTATTAGAAAATTCTGGTTTGAGTAGGTACTAAAATAATTAGTTTATTCCAGTCATACAATCTTGTAAACCTATTTATGGAGCCCACTATAATAACTCCTACTAGCTAACTAACTACTACTTTTTACTGATGTGGTACCTACCCACAAAAAATAATTAATTTAATTGACTCTGACCATTGTGGGCAAATAATTACTTTACCAAAAATACGCAATAAAAACAAAATATCGCTTGAAAGCATTTTAAACTAAACTTTTAAATAAAATACCATATTTGACAACCAATGAGGACCCTAATAAACACTATAATGATTTTTTCAAAATATGTATATTGTCAACAATTTGATAATACACTTATTCTCAAGACTGTTTTAGTTAATAGTAACACTTCTTTTAGTGACTGGGCCACCATTGGTATTTATAAAAGTAGAAAACGGCTTTATGAACTTTATAAGGAGCGGACTTACACTAACTCGGTAGAATTCAATTTATTTGTTAAGAACTATTCTTAATTATTTAAGAAAGTTTGTTATATTGCCAAGTCTCGTTACTTGAGTTTTAAAATTAAAAATAGTTGTAATGTTATTAAAACGACTTGGGATATTATAAGAAGCGAAACGGCAAGGTCTTTCAACAGAAATAGTTATTATAGCCTTGCTATTAATGATACTATAATTACATTAGATTCGCAAATCGCCACAGAATTTGAAAAAAAAATCACAAAGGGTCGTTCAACAACTGATGCTGGTGTTGAACTTTTGGAACACATTTATAACGCATAGGAAGATAAGTGCGATGCGTTAGGCATTTTTGCGATTTGTCTAAGGCATTTGATTGTGTTCCCCATGAGACATTAATCAGGAAACTCCATTACTACGGAATTCGGGACGCCTCTCTGAATCTTCTGACCTCATACTTGAGTGAAAGGAATCAAAGAGTGGATGTGAACGGTAAAAGATCTTCGGGATCTGTGATTAAGATGGGGGTCCCCCAAGACTCAATTTCAGGTCCCTTTTTATTTTTTATTTATATAAATGATTTGCCGTACCTGATAAAAATCATGATATAGTGTTATTCGCTGACGATACTTCTCTTTTATTTAAAATCAAACGTCAGCAGCAGGTTACTGATGAATTAAACAGTGCCCTTGCAACTGTAGTTAGCTGGTTTAATATTAATAATCGATCGAGATACGATTTTCAGCACAGAAGATACGATTCTCAGCTCCGGAGATACGGTTCTCAGCTCCAGTAATCCGTTCCTCTTGCTAGTGCACTCGTTCCTTTACTGCACTAAGGTACTTGCTGAAATTCGCATACATTTCCCTCACGAGGTGCATCAGCTCTTCCTGACGGCGAGCAGCCTGCTTTTCCTGGCGGCGGGCTTGTTCTTCCTGGAGGCGAGCAACCTGCTCCTCCTGGCGGCGGGCTTGCTCCTGCAGCATAGCCATCAATGCAGCCATATCAAATGCAGCCGGGGCTATAGTCACTGGAGCAACTCCGGCTGTACTCGCAGACGCCTCCATCGTTGGCTGATTTCCACCCGGTGCTGGTGATGGTAAGCCTTCGAACCGCCTTTGGTCGACCTCCTGCTGCCGTTGATTCCTTATTCTTACACCCTCCATGTCGTCTTTCGGTAAAACCGGCATTTTTCTATCCCATTTCTGACAGCAAATGTTGCGAGCTGGGGCTGGCTGAAATCTCACTGAAATTCACTTGTAAAGCTTCGATTATATCGCGTATTCGCCTCGCAATAAGACTGACTCTCTGCGCCCCTTTGCGATCTATTTATACCCCGGTCTATGAGCTCCAGAACATTCTTGTAAAATCGACTCACTGTTTATACTGCTTAGAATATTCCAAAGCTACTTGAGATACACAGTACCGCTACTCGCCGCTAGATGGCGTTAGTGTCTCGAACATTCTAGATATCTGTCGAAGTTTCTCGACATGCTTCACTAAGCGACTGGCGTAACAATATAATTGTTTTACAATGTTTCTATAACATAGGTTTTAATAGGTATGAGAGGATAGTATGAACCAATTAACACAGTTTAATGTCAGTAAGAGTCTAAGAATGTTCCTACACCCAATTTGACTAAGCCCTGCTGTGAAAATAAGTACTTTTATGTAACCAAAAGGATTACCTCAAAATATTTGCCTACAAAAATTATTCTTTTCCAAGATAGGCTTTGAGATAAGACAAAGGTCTAATTGAGAAATTAGTATGATAATACGGACTGTTTTCATAATTCTGTCGACTAACGAAATTTCTAATAAATTGGGGACTTTGATCCCTAAAATTATATGGTAATATTGCAGAGGGTCTGTCTAGATCAGGTTGTGATCCTTTAGGGCTTAGGAAATTATATAGGCTTTATATTTAAAATTACGAGCTATTACCGGCGGCTTCGTCTGCATAGGTGTTACCAACTGTAGATATACCCATATTAATTTAATAAATAAAATTATATTCTTTTCTTTATGTTATTAATAATTTTAATTAATATTGATTAAATTTTAATTCACGTAATAATAATAATATGATTTTAAATTTATTTGCTTATCGAGAGGCAAGTAAATACTGCTTTTGTACTTTTTGTTAATATGCGGATGATGCAGTGGACTGAAATGTTTACACATGTAATGATTTGTACTGAAGGTGTTAATAATCCCTTAAAATATATCAATAAAACGTACCCGTTGGCTACCACGAGAATAAATATGTATAAAGAATATTATACAATCTGCTTAACCTTTTTTTTCATAGCTAATAGGTTCGCGTTTGACCACCATCTCACCTGATGGTAAGTGATGATGTGGTCGAAGATGGAGCACGCTTGCCTAGAAGTAACTTAAGTAACCTATTCACTCTTGACTTAAAGACTCCCAGGTTATAGTGATCAGGAAACACAGACTCCGGCTGGGAATTCCACACCTTAGCCGTACGCACAATGAAAGTATTCCCAAAACGTTTTGTGCGTATGGGTGGGATGTCCACCATGTAACAATGACGCATCGGCGTTTGTCTTGTAGTCCGATGATGGAATGGATGGATGGAAGGTGTTTATTTAAGTTTTCTACAGTTGGGTTTTGATATAAGTTGAGAACCTTTTTTTGGAAGTAAAATTGGAGTTATTTGATGAATCCAGTTGACTTTAAACTTCCCTGTAACCCTATCAGGCCCCGTCATTAATGCTGACCGCTCATTAAATCGCGCGTGGAACACGTACCGCCGCCGCACAGCTGCCATTGCTCCGTCTCGATTTTTGAGTCATACCGTCTTGACGGAATTAGATTGTGTAATTCCATCGCACACTCCCCGAAATGTAACCGATAGAAAACCTACTACTACGAGAATTTAAATTTATTTTCATCAAAAACCGTTTAAATAAGAATGAGTAACAAACATCCGTCAATGTAATAACAACAACATGTAGATAGATAGAATATACATTATTGTACATCAAAATTTAAACACAGCTATTTAATATTTTAATATTATATTAGTCTTTTCCCAACTATTATTGAGTCGGCTTCCAGTCTAATTGGATGCAGCTGTGTTATTCTGTTAAGCTTTGGTTTCCTAGGAAAGCGGTGCCGTCATTTAGCGGCCGTAATATTACGGACGCAAAAAGGCGGCCGTCTTTACGCTTACGACATGTGGAAAGTTCCACGGCCGTTTTAACACAGTCTGCTTCATCGCTATTAATGAATCGTTCACGAAACAATCCGTCACCGACAAGACGGCCGTCATGCAAATGGCGGCACCGCTTTTTGACGTTACGGTGTCAGTTACCGCTCTCTAGGAAACCGCGCCATTTTGTTTACATAGACAACGTTCTAGTGACGTCATTCACCGCTGTATTACGGCCGCTATATGACGGCACCGCTATCCTAGGAAAACAAAGCTTAAGACCTCATTCTAAACTTCAAATCTGAATCCGCTGTGAGTTTATTGATTGGCATTCTAAAAACTCGGTTGTTAATTCGAATTTACACTAGCGCTACCCTTGCGAGCGTGTCAGCGAGTTGAACTAAAGATTTTGACAGATAAAGTATCAGATGACGTGAGAAGTGGCATTCGGTAAGGTGATTCCTTCGTCACTTCGACGTTGTTTACAGAATGCAAAATCAAGGTCACTTTGAACCATAAGCGAAGTGACAGTTAGATGCGAGTTATTGTTCGAATTTTACAGAATCGACGTACAGCTGTGTACCTACTTGTGTTTTCCATGGACCAACTGCCTATCTGACCTCCACAACCCGGTAACTGGGTAACACAATACAACCTTGGCTAGACCAGTGTCAGATTTCTGGCTTCCGACTACTCGTAACGACTGTCAAAGATGTCCAAAACCAACGGCTTAGCGTGTTTTCCAAGGCATGCGGAAATTATAATATGTAAAGATGGTAACCCGTCCAAAGTCCGACCTGGGCAAACGTTGCTTAACCTTCAAGATCGACGATCGGCTGTTATTATTTAGCCACGCGAACCATTATATTGATATTATAATAATAATATAATCCATCCGTGTCGGGCCTCATCTAGATTAAATCGAAATATATCCTACAACGTGTAACGGAAACCCCATATCTATCCAAAAGGACTGAAGACAACATCTGGTATGGAGTCTCTATGCAAAGTTTCAGCTCAAAATAAGTGACTCACAGAATTGACCCCAAATTGTTGGTTTCATATGTTTTTTGAATACCAGTAATAACAAACGTGTCACAGCACTATGAGGGTCATCACTTTCCACGTCACTTGCCAATAAAACGATAATTCTCTTCGTTCTTCTTAATTTGAAAAATTCAGTCTCTGGTTTCAATGTATTGAAATTTCTAATAAATTCCAGACATGTAGACATAGGATTACAAAACCCTTGCTATATCGTTTGTTATCATCCAAAGAAGCCGTGCACTTGGTATGTATATACCCTTTAAATTACACGTTGTATAACTCAAAGGTGACTGACTGACTGACATGGTGATCTATCAACGCACAGCCCAAACCACTGGACGAATCGGGCTGAAATTTGGCATGCAGGTAGATGTTATGACGTGGGCATCTGCTAAGAAAGGATCTTGCGAAATTCCCACGGAATCGGGATTTACACGGGAAAAACTTCCTACGCGAACGAAGTCGCGAACAACTGCTAGTGAATGATAAAAATTGACGTGTTAAAGTATTGCCTCTTAGTCACAATTTTTCATATAATTTATCGTACATTCGTCTATACACTTTCGTATTTATAATATTACGTATAAGTTGGAAAAACGATCGGGTGGAAAATATAATATACAAATACATATTTCGCTTACACGTACCATTTCCGTTTTAACAGACGTCCAGTGCAAAATTCCAAATGATTAATTTTATTTATTTATATTAATAGGTGAGACGGTGAACTTCGTTGTACTCATTTCTTTGGTTATCTTTCACACATACAAAATCTAACCCGCAGCTATTTTCGATTTTTCTCGGGTATAGTACACAGCAGTTTTGTGTTTAAACCCTTTCACTACCAGATACAATTTGAATATATATTCATCCGTTTATAGTTCCAATATAGCTATCTCGACACACGGTAGTATGTCCAGATAAGTTAAATAAAGGAACTGGTTACGCGTCTTGTGTAATATTACACGAACCATTTAGAGCTACTTTTGACCCCATCACAACCCGTAAACTATTCATTCCACATCCACAAAAATATCCGAGTCAAAACTTGAGCTTAAATTACATCCTGAGTGAATACAGAACTTGAAGTCGAGAACGCCGTATTATTCAAAATTGAACTTGGCTCTCATTTCACATTTATGTTTTCCATGGGATATTATATACTTAACAGCTTTTTCGTAGAAAATAATCTTAATTGGCAGATAATAAACCGATTCCTGCATCAAGTGTTTTTTTTTTATTCAGGATGAGCCCACCTCGATCTCGCCGGACGGTAAATGATAGATGAAATGTACGATGGAACGAGCGAGCCCAGAAGATGCCTGTTCACTCTATTACATTATTCTGTGTTTACATTATTCCTTACACAATATTTAAACGACCTCTTTTATGAATTAATTAATTTATATTCTCCTTACCAAAGAAACGATCGACACGTTTTATCTTTTGCAAAATGTAAAGCCTTAAAATGATTAATCTTCAGTCTTGAGAAAACCAATGACCTATAAAAACATCGAATATTCTTGTATAAAAGAAATGACTCATCAATCTTGTTTTTAATATTTATAACAATACCTTTAATACCCTTTAATATCCGTTGCTGAAAACTTAGTCTTAAATTATAATACTAAGGCCATAATTTGAAACTAAAGCATTAATAATATTTTCTTGATATAATACATAATACATCGAATATTCTTGTATAAAAGAAATAATACCCTTTAATATCCGTTGCTGAAAACTTAGTCTTAAATTATAATACTAAGTCCATAATTTGAAGGGCACGCCGCTATTGCGGCGGTAAGACCCCTCTTTGAGGAGTGGCTAGATCGGCGTCACGACGTCCTGACCTACCGCATGACACAGGTCCTCACCGGACACGGAAATTTCGGGAGGTACCTGTGTCTGATGGGGAAGGAAGAAACGCCTGGGTGTCACCACTGCGAGGATCGCCCTGAGGACACAGTAGAGCATACGGTGCAAGACTGCCACGTTTGGGCAGAGCACCGACGTGTCCTCACGGCGGCGATAGGCGGAGACCTCTCGCGCCCGGCATTGGTCGAGGCCATGCTGGGGGGCGAAAGAGAGTGGGAAGCGGTCGCCTCCTTCTGCGAAGCAGTCATGCTACAGAAGGAGGAGGGGGGCCGTCTGAGGGAGAGGATGGCGTCCTCCCTCCAGCCCAGCCGCAGTGGTAGACGCCCACGGCGTCGGACGTCGGCCAACGATCTCCGGCCACCGTAGGGGTGGGCATGTGGACAGCGAGTAAAGGGCAGCTCGCTGTCCGATCATGGACCATGCCCGGGTCGACGGCGCGTTGTGTTCCACGCGCGCCTCAAAGGGCGTCTGCAATATGACGAGGCCCCCCCTGTAGAGGGCCGAAGCCTGCCGGGGTCGTGGGACTTATCCCATTACCGTGACCCCGGACCGTAAAGGGCTATTGAAGGAACACCGTGGATTTTAGTCAGTACAAGTCTGACAGTCCCTCCAGCCCTGCCCGGTGGGAGGACTTATTTGATGATTTTACCACGTTAAAAAAAAAAGAAGTCCATAATTTTAATTTTTTTTTATATAAAATTAATAAATTATGTTCTTATAATTATTATCTCATGTTCAACCCTCCTGACGCAGATCACTACATTTATTACTGAAAACATCCATGCACGCGAGTGAATCCGTAGGCAAAAGCTAGTACTGTGTAAAAAAGTGTGAAATGAAAAAACGAGTATAAATTTATTCTGAAAGCGGAATGAGGTCAACGTTAACTGACGTAACAAAAACAGCCATAACGTCATAAATTGATCATTATTAACGAAATGTCGTGTTGAGCTCGCTATTCTGTAATTTGGTTCGTTTGATCTAAATTGTAGTAATTAAGTTGATAATTCATTTTTAGTCTGCCCGCTGTGAAGCGTGTGTATGGTTATAATACGTTGTGGTTTGGTATTTGTATGTTAAAAAGTTATATTAATTTAACTCGTGTCTATATTTAATAAAAATATATACAGGCGAAAATAAAAATAAATTATAAGGCATCGAAAAATTCGTCAACATCGCTATCAATGAGAAAAGTGCCCAGAACACTGGCCGCATCGCCACGTTGAATGGCAATGCTGATTCTCTGTCCAAAGAAAAGGCCAGCCCTCTGGTCACCTGTGGAGTCGACTAATCGTTTGTCGACTCATGTCTTATTTAAAGCGTCAATAGTGTCAAACTTGTGATCGAGAGGTCGCGGGTTCGAACCCCACCCATTACACTATTGCTGTGAACTCACTCCAGACACAAGCATATTTAGCTTGGTCGAAGGGGTTAATAAGATGGCTAGTAACGTGATTTTTACCGACATTAACAGTTATCTTTAAAAAACATGTGTGCAATTCACACGTGGTAGAAGTGAAACCTTCAAAAAACAAAAACCTCCAAAAAATTTATGTCCCCCCCTTATCCCCACCCCCTGAACTCCTCAAGAAACCCCCCTCCCCGCCCCCTCTCAGGGCTACCTCACACCCCCGCGACCTAACTTCGTTCCCGTTGTCGCAAGATAGCCGAGTTTGGTCTCATTTTAAAGGGCATCAAAAGCTCTACCAGTTGGCCTCAAAAGAATTCCAAAATTCGGCAATTTATGTGTCCGTCTCTTTTTACTGTCGCTTTTTCGTTTCATAAACTTTCAAATCACAACGATGCTAAAGAAGTTTTCACTTCAAAAAAATAAAAGTGGTATGGGCAAGGTTAAGCAAAGCTTGGCGAGGTGACCATGGTAACATAATATCAAGATTCCTCCGTGCCCCGGAAAGCACTCCATTGTACACTAGTTTTACTTTTTGTGTCCATAGAAATATTGTAAGGTGTACAATCCATACTTCCATAATATCCATACTTATATTATATTATAATTAATACTTTTATATTTTAATATATTTTTTTTTTACTTATACAACGTGTAATTTAAAGGGTTATATACCCTTGATGATAACAAACGATATGACAAGGGTTTGGTAATCCTACGTCTTCATGTGTGGAACTAATTAGAAATTTCATTACATTGATACCAGAGACCGAATTTTTCAAATTAAGAAGAACAAATAGAATTATCGTTTTATTGGCAAGTGACGTGGAAATGTATGACCCTCATATTGATAAGACACGTTTGCTATTATTGGTATTCAAGAAACATACGAAATCAACAATTTGGGGTCAATTCTGTGAGTCACTTATTTTGAGCTGAAACTTTGCATAGAGACTCCATAACAGATGTTGTCTTCAGTCCTTTTGGATAGATATGGGGTTTCCGTTACACGTTGTATATTCTGCAACTTGGCAATCTGTGTAGTAGTCACAATGAGCCATTTGGTTATGGTTTTTGTGGCTTTGTATTTCCTGTAGGAATATGTTCTTATTCCTACCAAATGCTGTCAAACCTCGGGGCTAGGGTAGGTACACTATGCCGTTTCAGCCGGGAATATGTGACACTTCCTGTGCCTTTAAGTTTCGAAGCGAGTTCGTTTATGTGTGTAGATATTCTCGACTGATAGGTTTTACTGTATCTAGCAATTTCCTGTTTGACCGTGTTGAGCTTTAAGTTCTCATGTATATAATTGTTGCTCACGTAGAAAGGAATGTCAAGCATGGCTCTCAGCGTTTTACAGTGGAATCGTCCAAGGATCTCGATGTTACAATTGCTGGCTGTACCCCACAGCTGGATACCATAAATCCAAATGGGTTTGAGGATAGTACTGTATAAAGCTATCTTTCTTTTTCTCGACAGTCTTGATCTGCGTCCTATTAACCAGTGCAATGACCTGAGTTTCGTATCCAGCTGTTTGCGTTTTCTTTAATATTATAAATGCAAAAGTAACTCTGTCTGTCTGTCTGTTACCTTTTCACACTTAAACCGCTGAACTGATTTAGATGGAATTTGGCATGGAAATAGTTTAGGACCCTGGGAAGGACATAGGATAATTTTTATCCCAAATTCTCACCAGATCGGGATTTCTCCCAAGCGAACGAAGCTGCGGGCAAAAGCTAGTAAAGTATAAATTAAATAAATAAATCAACTTAAGACCCCAGCTGTCATTTTTACATCTTTACAGATAGTCAGAAGTCAGAACATCTGAGACCGGTCTTACCCAGTGGTATCATGTTCCCCAACTACTGGGTAATTATGTTCAGATAGGCAGTCGTAAAAGACTGGACTGGAAGCTAATCCAGACATTATTGGGAAAAGGCATAATGATGATAAGAAATTCACATTATTATTAACATGCTTTTATTAGGTCGACCTGTATGTAACTAACTATGTAATAGAATCTCAGGTAACTAATTTAACCATCTTCCTAGGGTCGTAGCGTAATGAAAATTGGCAGCTGTATGTAGTTCTGATGACAATACAATAATATGGTACTCTCGAACTGATCTGATGATGGAGCCGGAAGATATAAACTGGAACTTCATGATGGAAAATCGTATCATAGATGTTTTGGATTTCTTAGAAAAGTCTTGTAATGAACTTTGACCACGATTAGGTTAAGCTGGAAGATAGGCACTGGCTTTCCATGGTGGAATATCGTATCATAGTCGTGTTTGCACTTGTGAGAAAGGCCACGTAATGGACTTTGATCACGATCAGGTTTCAAGGTTATAACAAACCTAAAGAAAATCCGTTATCGGTTTTCTTAGCATTTTTTTGTTTTTACGTGCATTTATAAAAGAGTGTTTTTCAAGTGTTTTTTAAACTATTAATTTATTTTATAGCTATATTGTGGCAGAACATGGCTTCTCAAAACAAATACTACACGAAGACATCCTACTATAAACGTCCTCTGTACACTTCCTCTCCCCACAATCTAGTAAAAAACTAGCCATCACTAACGACCAACCATTCAAACCTAAGTATAGTAAAGGTACACTGAATAAACTTTAATTAAAAACCATTCCCCTTCGGCGCGACTATTTGACGTTTCTATTTCCTGGTGGGCGCCATCTTGGAAAGGTGCTTACGTCACAATATTACCGAGTATTGCGACGAAGAAGTAGGAAAGTTGATTTTGTCATAGAATTTAAGTCAAAAGGTGATCAGAGGTTCCAGACAAGGTTCTCATAATTATGATTTGACCAGTATAGATAGTATGGACTTCAAGAGTTCCATTTTCCTCTGAGTTAGTTTCGGTATTTCTTCTCAAGGTAGTCAGAAAAGAAATACCGGCCTCATCTAGTTTAAATTAACGGAAAAAATTGGCCAAGTGCGAGTCAGACTCACCCATGAAGGGTTCCGTAGTAAATATAATAATATAATATGTAAAATTATTTGAAAAAAAAATCTTACGTTCTTAAAACTAGCTTATTTACATTTTTACAACTATGCCAAATAACTTTTGTTTTCATAGTATTTGTATGAATTACAAAGTCATATTTGCGGTTTTAGAACATATGTTGTATCATAAAAACTTCTGACCCGATCTCGTTCAAACTAATTTTGTTTGAAAGTTTACATTAAGATCTACAGCATATATTTTGATAGATTTTTCAATCCATTATTATAGAAGTTAGAGAGGGGGGCGGTGTTAACATTTTACCACTTTGGAAGCGTATATCTTTTTAACGATTAACTTTATAAAAAAGTGGTTTGAAAAACTTCAATGTCATTTTTAAAGACCTATCTTTAAATACTACACACGCATAGGTTTCATGAAAATAAAATATTTTCAGTTTTAATTCCATGTATGGGGAGTTCCCTTTGCTTGAAATATTTTAAATTCAGAAAGCGGTTTACAGAATACATCTACTTACCAAGTTTCACATGAATAGGCCTAATAGTTTTGGATTAAAATGGCTGTGACATACGGACGGACAGACAGATAGACAGACATGACGAAACTATAAGGTTCAGTTTTTTGCCATTCGGCTATGGAACCCTAAAAATGACGAAGAAGCCTGAAATCTGACAGCAGTTGCTTGCCATTTAGTATGTATCCAGCTTCTGGCTTCTAGAAGTGAAATAGGCAACGATTCTATATAAACACTAGTACTCAGCATCGTCTGATTAGACTGGAAACCGATCTCGAGATAACTGGGAATAAGCTAAGCAGACTGTTTACAAACATGCAGTACACACAAAAGTAGTGAGTACTATTTGTATATACCTAATCATTTTGGAAATCAACAATACACGAAACCACGGAAGAAACGATACACTAGTCGAATCAAAGCTCCAGAGCCTTGAACATCCGCGACGAGTTGCCAGTCTATCGGTTTTCTATCGGTTACATTTCGGGGAGTGTGCGATGGAATTACACAATCTAATTCCGTCAAGCCCGTTTCATCATCGGACTACAAGACAAACGGCGATGTGCCATCGTTACATGGTGGACATCCCACCTGTACGCACTAAACGTTTTGGTAATACCATCATTATGCGTACGGCTAAGGAGTGGAATTCCCTGCCGGAGTCTGTGTTTCCCGATAGCTATAACCTAGGGGTCTTTAAGTCAAGAGTGAATAGGTTACTTTTAGGTAAGCGTGCTCCATCTTCAACCACATCATCACTTACCATCAGGTGAGATGGTGGTCAAACTTGAGCCTATTATCAATAAAAAAAACACTAACGTTTATAGTTTTTTTATTTTATTACAGGTAGACCCACTCTAAACCTCGATCACGCCTGACGATAAGTGATAAATGTCATCTAAGATGGAACGAGTGAGCCCAGAAGGTGCCTATTCACTCTTGCTTTAAATGCCGCTATGTGGTAGGAAACAGAGAAGCCGGCAGTGTCTACGTCTTGGCTGTGCGTACAATAAATGTAGAGGGGTAGCGCTTAGCTTTTACGGCGTGTCCTTTCATGATAAAAAAGTATATTTTTTATTATCCCTGCTACATTTCAGCTTTTCAAAAGTGGCCTCTTAAATATTATCGTTTTATACAGCTAATCTTTTTGCGGAACCGGTAATCGAGTGATGTGATAGTGACCCGAAAGATAATATCTATCGTTAAAAGACTGTACGCGTTAAGGGTGAGTTTATGGGCGAAACGTTTAAGTGTGATTTTATCTTTATATTAAACCTACTTTAGATAAATGGCGTTGTTTTAACTTCGAGTTATTTCAGTGAAATGCAAATATGGAATGAATATCCAGACATGTCATTTCATCTAAGATAATGTATTTTCTTAAACGAACTCACTGTTGTAGAATTCATTGTATGTGCAGGTGACAGGGCATGCAGTGTAAGATAGAAGGTAGACCATTGTCTTCGGACATACGTCGCATATGCACTTGAGATCTGTGTATATATGTATTATCTTTGCTACGGCCGACTTGGGTTCGCATTCCGTTAAGACATTTCAAAGCCGGCCACAGTAACACGTGCCCAGATGGAAGGCTGTCAGACGGCGCAACGAAGCAATTAGGAGGATTAAACGCGGCGGGAGTTTACTCGCCAAACAACAGACCTTGCTGTGGAAGCGTTGCTATTCGCTGGGCTATCCGGGCTAACGCACTTGGGCAAGCTTTACGGTTTTTCGGTTTTGTGTGTTTACGGTAATGTGCCCGTGCATTGGATGGAGCGAGTCAGCTTGTAGCTTCCTCTCGATGCAGATATAATCCTATGGACTTAAGTTGGCGCATTCTAGGTTAGTGGACATAGCATTCGTACCGGGGTCGGTTTAAGGCAACCACAAATGATTAGGCAAGTCTCGTTCAAAGCTGTATCCAGAATGTTGGCTTGGACGGAACGTGTTCCTGTGTTGTGTGTGCGTTTATATACCTACTAGCACTTCGTACGCAACTTTGTCGCTATAGCACTCACAGATCATCTCATCATAACACCAATGAAAAAAAAATTTAATTGGATCATTCGTTTCGGAGATTACCCCCTATATACAAACTTACAAACAAATTTAACTTTTTTATAATAATAGTACTTATAGAATAATATATTTGTAATATTTTTTATATACATAATTATATGGGTGGGATGTCCACCATGTCACGATGTCGCATCGCCATTCGTCTTGTAGAACGATTATGGAACGGGCTTGGCGGAATTATTATTATTATGATCATATTATTTTTTTATTATTAAAATGAAATATCTACAATGATACAAAAGAGAAAATATTACAAGTCTTTACGTGGTACCTTTTTCGTTTAGGAGGAACTAGAAAAATGACTATAATAAAACAAAACCGTATTACCTAAGCTTAAGATTAATAGCCCTAACATTCGTAATATCTTATTGTACGGGACCCAGCCGCCTGTGAAGTCGCACCTTATATAATTTTGTAAGCCGCATTAGGGTTCTGTGGCAATAAATCATTTTTGAACAAGAATATACGGATATGTAGAGTGACAAATCATGTCGACTGTCTCGTTAGTCAAGTGGTCGCAAGTCTGAGCACGAGGTCTTGGGTTCGATTCTTGGGTCTCGGGCAAAAAGTGCTAGTGGGTTTTTTTGTAAGGAATTTCTCAGTAGTAGCCCGGAGTTTGGAATTTGGGCGTGTGATACTTCCCTGTCTCGGAAGGCGCGCTAAGCCGTTGATTCCGGCTCGACTAAATTTATTTAATAATAACTTTTAACATTTTTTTTTGTGTACAAAAAATGTTGTCAATAATTATTATTTCAGTAAAAAAGAATTTATATGTTACATTTTATATATATTTTTTATTTCAGAAATGGATTATAAACTAAAGTTATTTGGAAGTAAAAAAAATACTTAGGCTATCGCTAGACAAGCAAAAAGGTGAGTCATGTTTTTATGTACTTTTGAACCGATTTTCAATAGGGAGGCGATTATATGTTCGGCTGTGTGTATTTTTTATGTGTGTAACATAATCGTACATATTCTGTATATACAGTACAAGACTCTTTAAATTAATTTTCCTATTTATTTAATGTTGAAATCAAAATACTTTTATTATTTACCTATTTCTACCAGTTTTGCTAGGCTGTCATGTGGACATTTTTGATTGTCGTAACGGGTAGTCAAAAGCCAGTAAATCTGACACTGATCTAGCTAAGGGGTATGGGTTGTGAAGGCCTATCTGAATAGGCAATCACTCCATGTAAGACACTAACACTCAACTGGATCCGGTTAGACTAGAAGCTGACTTCAACATAATTGGGCAAAGGCTAAGCAAATGATGATGTAGAGCAGCGTTTTTCAACATGTGGACCCCCCAGGGGGTCGCGAAGCCTTTTCATGGGGGTCGCGAAGCTTCTATAGGAGAGTTGCAAAAGGTTGGGAAAGCTTCTGAAATAAAATTAAAAAAAACATTTTCGTTGAAAAAGATTAATTAAGAAAAACTTTATCTAAAGAACATAATCATTTGAATCAAATAAACAAAAAATATAAACTTTATGTGTTATATACAAAGCCTTCCTTGTAAAATATGCTTTCAAACAACGAAAACGCGATCGAAATCGGATGAGTAGTTTCTGACAAAATCGCGGATATACAAACATACATACATATACATAGTACATGCATACACACTGGTCGAATACAGAACCTCCTTTTTTTAAGTCGCTTAAAAAAAGCAATGGGTAGGGGTTCGCGAAATATTTCTTCATACTAAAGGGGCCGTGTCATGAAAAAGGTTGAAAAATACTGATGTTGAGTGACGAATATTTATAATTTAAAACCTAAGCGGTTATGACAGTTGTGATCCGTTTGGGGCGAGTCTTTTGGGAGAAGGGGTAGTTCGGTGTCGGGTAAGGACCAGGCCTGGGTCGACGGCGCATCGTGTTCCAGCGTCTCAATGAATAATTAGCCGTTGCCGGCTGAGGTTACGGGAACGCTTCAAAAAGATACATCGGCTCCGCAACGCAAGGAAAATTGAAGGGTAAATTACACAAGAACCCTTTTTTAAGCTTCAATAACCAAATGGCTAGGGTGTCGGATTTGTGATAACACGCACGCACACACAAATATCAGAAGCACACACAGAGTGACACGTACATATATAACATTGTTTTTTTTTAATTTTATTATTTAATGTACCAGTGTACTTTGTTCGCCCACTGCACGCACCGATATTTTTGTGTAACACCAATTAGACCCATTATAAGGGCTCTCTTTCCTAAGATACAGACAGGTTTTCTGTCTAGTTTAGGAAAGGGAGGCCAATGACTCATCTTATTATTTTCTATATGATTTCTAAGTAACTCTGTACTTACATTGATCATAAATGTACAAATAATTTGCACGCTTGTTACAAACAAAACATGTTTTACCAATTTAGAATTTTTGTATCACCTACCGTGTTTAACTAATATAATCTAAAAAGGAAAAAGAAAAAGAAAAAAAGATAAAGAGGTCGGGGTTTCAAATCCCACCCATTACACTAACCCAGTCCAGACTCAAGCATATTTAACTTAGTTGGAGGGGTTAACGAGATCATTAGAAATATGAATACTTTCTTCTCATTGCTAGTTAATTTTTTTTTAAACCTGCTTCAACATTTTACTTACTCACCAAGATATAAACAAAGCACCCCTAACTGGCTAACCGTACTAGCGACCCTTGTGTGACACACACGTTAATCTATAATAGGAGCGTTCATCTCCCTCGGTATAATCATGCATCATAAATATTATACCATTGTTGCTAACTAAGGTAACAATTATAAAAGCTACCAATGCGTACGCCATTTTTTGCCGGGCGGGAAAATCATCCAATTACTCCCCCCGGAGTGCGGGTGGAGCGGAAGGGAGTGTCAGACTTCTACGGACTTAAAATTCCCTTCCCTTGCGTTACGGGCCGCGGTATCTCGATGGAATATTCCCGCAACCCTGGCGCGATGCGTAAGGCTTATGGTCATATTTATTAGACTCACGTTTGACCACCATCGCACCTGATGGTAAGCGATTATATGGTCGTAGATGAAGCACGCTTACTTAGAAGCAACTTATCCACTCTTGATTTAAACCCCAGGTCATAGCTCTCAGGAAACACATACCTACTCCGGCAGGGAATTCCACTCCTTAGTTGAACGCACAATGTATCAATTATAAAATCTAACCAGACGATGCGTGAGCCTAATTATTTGATTTTCTTTTGTTTATCTAAGGACATCAAGCAGACATTATCCGCGCGTGTCAATATTCGAGGTTACGTAACGCTTGACAAGGTAGATCCGTTGATGGATGAACATAATCACTTAATGATTTTCTTCCATGCTTCAGGAAGCAAGTTAAACCGTTAGTTGGTCTAAACTTTCATCGCATCCATAAAAACTGTATTATGGCACTTTGAAAATCAGACATTACGTTTTAATAAAAAAAAAATTAACAAAAAATAGAACCGACTTCCATATCAAAACACTACAAAGCCAAAAATAACTTCAATTTCGGTAGTCGGTGTTATTGGTTTTGGATTTTCTTTTTTTTTCACACCGCCTTCCGAAATTAAAGTTATTTTTGGCTTTGTAGTGTTTTGATATGGAAGTCGGTTCTATTTTTTGTTAAAATTTTTTTTTCACGCTTTTTAGTGGGTCGGTTTGTAATTTATTTAGTTACAAAAGCCATAATATCAACAACTTATCACCTTTTACAAAATATTGCTTTTCCCGATGCATAGCCGTTAATTTTTGAGGAGTTCTCCTGGTACTTGACCATCAGCTCTAGATCACCATACTCGTATGTATTGCGACGAGCATAAAGTGTTTAACATCCGTACTCAAGTAATCGAATCGCAATCCACGAAATACTTATTATTGAGTAGTTTCAGTGGCCATCTGTGGTCTTCATCATCAGTTCAACTTTCCCAAATGGTACTTTTCGAAAGCAACTGCTCAAGGTACTATAAGAAATACCCAAAACGCTGTAGGTGTGCCTATAATATTTAAAGAGTTCCCTCGATTTCTCCATTCTATCATTAGATCCTGATTTCGTGACAATGGGACCAACTAGAAAGTATACCCTTTCAAACGCAAAAATATTTTTTCAAATCGGTCCAGCCGTCTCGGAGTAATGAGGTAACATACATAAAAAAAATATCCAAGACGAATTGAGAACCTCCTTTTTTTGAAGTCGGTTAAAAAAGATTTAACTTGAAGTTTTTTGCCTGTTCTTCTCCGTAAAAAACGACCAATTTCAAACCATGCACTAGTGCATGTATCATGTAGGTCTATGTGAAAGAAATAAAATATTTTAGACGTTACGGGAAGTCAGAAGGCACAAAATAGTTAATCAATTACTGGGTTGTGGAAGTTAGAAAGTTGCTCCATGTAAAACAATAAGTAGGTACTGTATCCGGTTATATTGAAGCCAACACTGACATAGTTGGAAATAGGGTCATGGAAAAGGCGATGATAATGAATAAGCAGCCACAACTAGGTTTTGCTTTAAAACAATACGGTACACTGAAAAAAATGCAAACCAATCAAGTGACTTTTTAGCTTGATTGACGATATCTTGTTTAGATTAATCAAAATCTTAGTTAACACGTTCGCTGATAGTACGTCGTTAGGCGGGAAATTAAAATAGTGCGTTATTCATGACAGTACATCGAAGGACGGGCCACTTATATTTAAGAGAACGTCATCCTTCGATAATTTTTCATATAAGTATTATGAAGAGCAGTATCCACTGTCATATTATGAGCAATTTCATATTTCTTACTGCCGTAACACGAGTATTTTGTGGGTAGTTTCATATTACTTGCTTGTGCACGAGTACAACGTTGTTTTGTCATTTAGTATGGAAAATTCTACTGTCATAATGTGGTGTCAGGGTAAGTGCTTACTGTCAGCGAACGTGTTAAGTTGATCATCACAACATGATTGCAGCAATACTAGTTCAAATGATTGAACGCTCAAACAAGTTTCTCGATTACCCTTAACATGACATCATTGTAGAAAGAGACAAGTTAAAAAACTGATAACTATAACAAAGTAAGTTAGTTGTGTCAATCAAGCATTTTGTTTACTTCAATAAAGATCATTGATACTTTAGTAATTGATTTGACTTGATAGTATCTATCATTGCAATTGATAGTATTAATCATACAACTTGATCAAATCATGCGCTAAATGTTTGCGCTAAATAAGTTCCTTGATTGTGTTTATCAAATACATACATATCTTGGTTGGAACAACTATGTTTTGACTTGATTGCTGCAAACAGGTTTTGTGATAACTCCAATCAAGATCCCTCAATCAAATAAAATTGGTAGCTGTGATCATTGTGCTTGATAGGCTCAGATACAAACAAGTTACGTAATCAATCGAAACAAAATCTTGATTGTGGTAACTGTTTTTTTTTTCAGTGTAATTGTGTTTTCAGCATTTATCTACAATTACGCAAATTAACAAACAAATATGTGGTTTTGTCTGCCCCTAAATGAGCATTATCATTTAACTATGTGTTACTAAATTAATTAGATATTTCACACAATCTTTACTAATCCCTATTCCCACTAATATTATAAATATGAAAGTACCTCTGTCTGTCTGTTACGCTCTGTGTGAGCGTAACAGACAGACAGAGTTACTTTAACCCGATATTTTTATAGGTAACATATTTATTGAATTTTGATGAAATTTATTAGAGAACTTGAGAACATAGTCTACTTTCTTTTCGCTAAAAAAAACTTCATGCGTGTTATGCCGCGGGCCAAAACTAATATAATTATAAATGTTTTTCTTTTTTTGGTCGATGGTATATTATCATCCAATGACTGCCTCCCGATCTAGAGGCGAAGCGGGAGGGTGTGTCAGACTTTTACTGACTAAAACCCGTGTTCCGTCATTTGCCCTTCGTGTTTCGAGGCCGCAGTAACTCTTTCGAACAATTCCGAAACCTCGGCAGTCACATCATTATAGTTCTAGTTTGCATGTTTGTTTTGCAATCACGCCAAATTACATACACGAATCTGGATGGAATTCATAGCAAAATTCAAATTGAATATAGGTATTTAATATAATTGAATATCTTGTCATTATTCTCTTTGTTTTTAATAGCACATAGGCCACTGTTATCCTTGGGAAAAATATGCTTAATTTCCACAGAGACGAGATCGTGGGCAATAGTTAGTTATCTTATACAGGGTTAATTGCCAAACCAAAAAATTGCATATAAATTGCTCTCTCAAGTTTATTCATACTTAATGTCCCTCCAGCACAATCTGCATACGCAGCTTATTCTATGCCAAATATTTAGGAGTTCAAAAACGACACATTTGGCTGTATGTTTTAACAGTGCCATATCTAATACGCTTTCGTATTTTGAGTTAGCTGTGAACTGACTAATGACGTCAATTTGTCTAGCCTTTTCTCAATTCTGTGTTGTGGTCATCTTTCAGGCTTTATAAATGTGCGAAGTGCGAGGTATGTTCTTATAATTTTCATAATCTAATATTATAAATGTGAAAATTTGTGAAGATGGATTTTAGTTACTCTTTCATACAAAAACTACTGAGCGAATCTGAATGAGATTTGGTAACTAGATCATTAATCCTGGAAGAACACAGGCTACTTTTATCTCGGAATTCCCACGAGATCGGGATTTACGACGGAAAACCCTCGCAAATAAACGAAGTCGCGGGCAGAAAGTAGTCGCATCTAAATTGCTCTCTCCAGTTCATTCATACTTAATGACCGTCCAGAACAATTTGAATACGTAGCTTATTCTATGCCAAAAATTTAGGAGTGCAAAAACGACATATTTGGCTGTAAGTAACACATAACACGAAAGCGTAATATGTCAATTTAACATTGACATATTACGCTTTCGTGTTTTGTGTTAGCTGTGAGCCGACTAATGATGTCAATTCGTCTAGCCTTTTCCTAGTTCTGGGTTGTGGTCATCGTTCAGGCTTTACGCATGTTCGGAGTAAGTATGTTGTTATGTTTTTCATTAAACAATGTCATCTTACCACCGCAACTAGTAATGTGGGTTAACATGTTCATCGCTAAGTCAAAATGCTGAACGTACAAAGCTGGCCTTTTTAACACGCTTTTATTAGGTCGACCTGTATGTAACTAACTATGTAATGGAATCTAAGGTAACTAATTTAACCATCTTTCAAGGGTCGTAGCGTAATGAAAATTGGCAGCTGTATGTAGTCCTGATGACAATACAATAATATGGTACTGTCGAACTGATCTGATGATGGAGCCGGAAGATATGAACTGGAACTTTATGATGGAAAATCGTATCATAGCTGTTTTGGATTTCTTAGAAAAGTCTTGTCTTAGAAAACTTAAACCACGATTAGGTTTCAAGGTCTGATGATGAAGCCGGAAGATAGGCACTAGCATTCCATGATGGAATATCGTATCATATTTGTGTTTGCACTTGTGAGAAAGGCCACGTAATGGACTTTGAACACGATCAGGTTTCAAGGTTATAACAAACCTAAAGAAAATCCGTTATCGGTTTTCTTAACCTTTTTGAATTACCGCGTAATCCATAGATTTATTATTAGGTCGATCTGTAACGAACTAAATATGCAATAAAATCTAAGAATCTGAATTAAACGTACTTCTAATTGTTTTATCACCATGAAACTTGGCAATTATATGTGGATTAGACGACAATACAATATTATGGTACCATTAAGCTGGTCTGACGATGGAATTGGAAGGTGGCTGATGGAACCTTGGACTGCCTACTAGTAAACATTTCTAACTTCTGCTCATTAACATTAGTCTTAAAAGTGTGTTATTGGTTTTTTAAACTATTAATTTTTTATTCACCTGTCATTTGTACAACTTTGACAGACGGGTAGTTAGAAGCCAGAAAATCAAGCACTGGTCTTGCCAAGTGGTGTCGTGTTACCCAGCTACTGGGTTGTGGCGGTCAGACAGCTCTTCGGAAGTTGTACAAAAATACCCTATAGGGTAATTTTCTTGTGTTAAAAAAAATATTTGCTCCGTTAGTTACATTTTCAAAAAATGTTGTTCATGTATTTTTTGCCTTTACAAATCAATAAATTATATATAAAAATTACAAAGAGTCAAGGTTCAAGAGTGGGGGCTGCTGACGTCATAGAGTGCTAAAAGGCGTGACGTCACGCGAAATTTCAGTTCACTATATCGTCTTCATGTTTCAATTACATGAAAAATAAAAAATACGTGTCCAATATTTTTTGTTAACCTCAGTACCGGACTGAATAAAACATTTTCGAAAACTACTCCATTGCGTGCGCAGTGATTTTTACAGAATAACTAATATAACTATATTATACTTCCGGACTACCAATAGCGACAGTTATACATAGTTACCTATATTGAACGGCAAGTGGGTCTGACGGGTTTAACTTCCTTTCTACGGCGTGGACCTTTTCATGAGTCGACACAAACGAACAACTTTGTCAGCAGAAATAGTAGAATTTTCCATCTCGAGATTTGTCACTTACACAAGGAATCTGCCGGTACAGATTTCAGATTGAGACTTTTTTAAAAAGAACTTGTTAACCTTGTTAACCCCTCCAACTAAGCTAAATATGCTTGTGTCTAGAGTGGGTTCATGGCAAAAGTTTAGATAGATAGTATTCTTTATCATACACCAATAATTTAAACGCACCTGATTTACAATATTAACAATATCGTAGTATCTAAACATTGCAAAGTTTTACCTGTTCTAGCGCGCGCTGAGTATTTGTTCCTCATAGAACATTTTGATAACAGTGAGATTCAAATCCCAGTTCAATACGACGTTAATACACGACAAACCAAATTAAAATCACTTCAAGTGCCACGCAAAAATAACTTTTATGGCAGACGTACCGCTTCTTTCACAATACCCAATTTACTAAACCAAATACCTGTAGACATTAGAGACTCAATGAATAGTAAAAACATAAAGCCTAAGCTTAAAGAACATTACATCAACTCAATTATAACATAGCTGTTAATGGCGCGTTGATCAAATCTCAGCTCTTGGCATGCTAAGACAGACCCCAAAGGTCTAATTGTGTGCTTTGTTTAAGTATGTTTATAAGGAACTTGTAATCTACAAATAAATAAATTAATAGGTGGGGTTCAAACCCGCGATCTCTCAATCCCAAGTCCGATACATTAGCAATGAGGTTTTACATTATTTCAAATGTTCGTTCCCTTTTGTATTTTTTTCGGGGCGAATCTTCAAATGACGCCTTCCGCTCTGAGTGGAACGAAAGCGAATGTCAGACTTCTACTGAATTAAAACCCACCCTGTTCCTGCAGTTGCTCTGCGCTCCGGGGTCACGGTATCTCGTTCTAGAACATTCTCGCAATCCCAGCAGGGAATGGCCCTATAGTGCCCGAGTTGTAAGAGATATTTGGCTAGTTGAGAGCAGAAGTAATCCAAGTGACCTTTTGTGTCTTTTGAGATATCAATCAAAACGCGTTTTTATTGATCTTAAGAGTAAATAGTTTAAAAAACACTAGAAAAACACGCTTTTATAAATGCATGTAAAAATTAAAAAAATCGTTTTTGCCATATTATTCCCACGTGTAGTGAACAATTAAACGGTCGATCCCCCCAGAGGAGTTGAAAGTGACATCTATAAAAAATTAAATCTATGGATTACGCGGTAATTCAAAAAGGTTAAGAAAACCGATAACCGATTTTCTTTAGGTTTGTTTTAACCTTGAAACCTGATTGTGTTCAAAGTCCATTACGTGGCCTTTCTCACAAGTGCAAACACGACTATGATACGATATTCCATCATGGAATACCAGTGCCTATTTTTCGGCTTCATCATCAGACCTTGAAACCTAATCGTGGTCAAAGTTCATTACAAGACTTTTCTAAGAAATTCAAAATAGCTATGAAACTTTTTTTCCATCATGAAGTTCCAGTTCATATCTTCCGGCTCCATCATCATATCAGTTCGACGGTACCATATTATTGTATTGTCATCAGAACTACATACAGCTGCCAATTTTAATTACGCTACGACCCTTGGAAGATGGTTAAATTAGTTACGTTAGATTCCATTACATAGTTAGTTACATACAGGTCGACCTAATAAAAGCGTGTTAATAAACAAATTAGTTGTAAATTGTTTATGTTTTATCATAGATATTAACCTAAGTTATGTAGTAAAGTGGCGAAGTTATCCAAGTAGCATACGAGCCACTTGGATCACAACTCCACTAACAAATGATGTTTTTAATGGCTATGCGGAAATGTAAAACATGGGACTTTGTTCGGAAAAATGGCTCGTACCACTTGGATTACTTCTGCACTAACTTAGTCTAGTCCAACGGAAAAGAAAAAGTGCCTGAACTCTGTTTTGACAAAAAGGTCACTTGGATTACTTCTGCTCTCAACTAGCTATACTACTTCAGCGCTTCTCACTTTTTATCTCGCTCGCACATTACTGGCCGCGGTCACGCGAGCAAGCGAGACAGGGTGGCAGGGAAGACTCCAAGACACCGATAATTTCGTTTATTTCTTTTTACGGTGAAAATGAAAATAATGGTAATTTAAAAAAAAGTAAATAACATAAGACCTACTTTATAGTTAGTTCAATCAATATGCAGTTTCATTATCTAATTTGAAGTTATTTTTGAATATCAGTGGTTTATTGTTAGGTTTGGAGGTAACTTTGAATTTTTTTTTCTATCAAGAAAATTTTATGGAATCATGTTTTCGTCAAACATAGTACCTAACATTAATCCTCAACTTATCATATATTTAATTCAAAATTATTGCTGCAGTATTTTGGACATAACGGAGGATCATGCTAAGCCATTTGAGGTAGTATAGACCCTTAAGTGTGTATTTTAATTTAGCCTGCAGTTTGACCTAAACAAAACAAAAATCAATGCAAGTTGAATAAAAGTTATAACAAAAAAGAGACTCGGTCTGTCTATTCTTTCTCAAAACTTCACAATTTTAAAACAAAATTACTTTTAAACAAAATTTTTCTCTTTTCGAATGCAGTCAATAAGAAAAAGTGGATGGCTTTTATTCATACTAAAGTTCTGCACGACCGATTCAAAAATGGAATTCTAACCAATATGGCGGCTTTAGGCTATGTGTCCACTGAAGCGTAACAAAGGCGCGGTGCATAAGCGAAGAGGCGTTTTTTTGGCAAATGTGAGTGGTCACAGCGATTGCTATCTGAATTTTAAATACATTCTCTGGGTACTGGTACACGTAACAGGGTTTTGTAATAGCTTGATTTATTAACATGTTCAATGAGTTTCTTGGTCACTATTTTGTATAAAAATAGAGAATAGTGACCAATAATATGATGAAATTATGATGGAAAAAAGTTTTAACTTTCGGACCCAATTATTGATTTCTTGATAATTCAGATGTCTATAAGAATTATTTAGATGAAATAAATGATAATATTTTTTTTTATTTTATTTAGCTAGGCAAATGCCCAACTTCTTCCCGACAACGTATTTTACATAGGTCGACTACTAATCCGCCTCTCAAACCAAGTAATTGAGTAATACGTTACTCTTTGTCGCTACCACAAAACATATAAAAGAGGTTAGACAGGAAATAGTTCCTGATTTGTATGAGAACGCGGGTCGCCGCTTGTCTCCCACTCTTTAGCTCCACTACAAGCAAGAGGCCCTTTACGTATGCGAATTACGCACACAAATAAATTACACACACTTAAATCGAGAGCTTGCTACTGATTGTAACTCACTATCGATAAACATGCGCCGTGCAACATGGCCAATCAGGGCAAAGGACGCAACGCATGCAGTACATTGTAAGCAGACTTGGTCATTGCGTTGATTAGGCGAGTACACATCGGGCAATGTATATTTTTTGTAACTTGTTGCAATAATATTGTTAATGTTTGGAATTTCATAGTGATCAGAATATTTTTATGTTTTTTACAAATAAAACTGTAATTAAATGTTATTTTCAACTTACCGATAGAAAAGTATACCTCCTCACTCAATACTTGCTGTCTGACTTTTGGTTTTACAGGTTATAATTGCACAACACGGCATTTTAAACCAGAACTTTGTGTTGAACACGGTGAATGAAGTAATCGGTCGAGCTATGATTTTCGAATCATAAATGTGGCGCGCTCGCCACGCCCATCATTCCTAATTCGTTGTTCCAACCTTATTCATCTATTCCGTGGTTACTACAGACTATCAATGATGTATGCCTACTACTACTCTTCCATTACGTAGTCGAAGATGAAGCACGCTTGCCTAGAAGTAACTTATTTACTGTTGACTTAAAGACTCCCAGGTTATAGCTACCAGGAAACACAGACTCCGGCAGAGAATTCCTTATTGTTATTTCTTTGCTGTACACACACAAATCTTTTTAATGGATTTTTCACACGGCTGGAGTTTCCAGTTTGTGGTCTAACTTCTGAACCAGAACCGTAACTGATTATCTTTACCTATTATATCTATATAAAATATGGCATTCAATACTTCCACGTAAGTCGGTATGGAAACTTACCAAATGAATTCAGTGTCATTTTCCCGTGTTACTCTTTCCATCAAACAGTGTATCCCTATGTTTTAGTAAACATCATTTAAGATATCCAAAGGATACACAACTTCCGTATCTATGTAGCATAATGCTACGTATTACGCAACTGATTTCCCTGCGGGTTGTCAAGGTCAGACGAATGGATGCATAAAACAGAAATGTCACTTGAATAGGACATCACCCTAAGGAACGATTCATAAGTTTGTACTTGGTAGACTTTAATAGACTTAAGCCTGTAACGTTCCCTGCTCGCCTCATACAAGTGAGCGCACACAATTCGAAAGCGAACCCATTTCTTTTTAACCGACTTCAAAAAAAGGAGGTTTACAATTCGTCTTGAACTTTTTTTTTTTTTTTTTTTTTTTTTTTTTTTTATGTATGTTACCTCGTAACTCGGAGACGGCTGGACCGATTTGAAAAATTCTTTTTGCGTTCGAATGGGTATAGTTTCTAGTTGGTCCCATTGTTCCGAAATCAGGATCTGATGATGGAATCTTGGAGAAATCGAGGGAACTCTTCAAATATTATAGGCACACCTATAGCGTTTTGGGTATTTCTTATAGTACCTTGAGCAGTTGCTTCCGAAAAGTACCATTTGGGGAAGGTGAACTGATGATGAAGACCACAGATGGCCACTGAAACTCCTCAATAATAAGTATTTCGTGGATTGCGATTCGATTACTTGAGTACGGATGTTAAACACTTTATGCTCGTCACAATACATATGGTGATGTGAGCTGATGGTCAAGTACCAGGAGAACTCCTCAAAAATTAACGGCTATGCATCAGGAAAAGCAAAATTTTGTAAAAGGTGATAAGTTGTCGACATTATGGCTTTTGTAACTAGATAAATTACAAACCGACCCACTAAAAAGGGTGAAAAAAAAATTTTTTGTAAAAAATAGAACCGACTTCCATATCAAAACACTACAAAGGCAAAAATAACTTCAATTTCGGAAGGCGGTGTCTTTAGTATTGTATATATTTTCGTTTTTGACACCGCCTTCCGAAATTGAAGTTATTTTTGCCTTTGTAGTGTTTTGATATGGAAGTCGGTTCTATTTTTTGCTAAAAATTTTTTTTTTAAAGGTAAAGATTTTCGAATCATAAATGTGGCGCGCTCGCCACGCCCATCATTCCTAATTCGTTGTTCCAACCTTATTCATCTATTCCGTGGTTACTACAGACTATCAATGATGTATGCCTACTACTACTCTTCCATTACGTAGTCGAAGATGAAGCACGCTTGCCTAGAAGTAACTTATTTACTGTTGACTTAAAGACTCCCAGGTTATAGCTACCAGGAAACACAGACTCCGGCAGAGAATTCCTTATTGTTATTTCTTTGCTGTACACACACAAATCTTTTTAATGGATTTTTCACACGGCTGGAGTTTCCAGTTTGTGGTCTAACTTCTGAACCAGGCTTTAAATCCAGTTTTTAAGTTATCCATAAATAAGGTTTTTAGAGAGCAACATTATTATATAATGGTTTTATTCCGTGGAAATGGGAACTCTGGTACAATATTTTGTTAATAATTAGTGCTTTATCAAAATAATTGGGTTATGAATTCCCTGTATAAAGTGTCTTGTTGTGTAGTTAAAAGCAAAAGTGGTTTTTAACAGAGTATTTTTTTTCTTAACGTTCTTGCTTTCAAACCATTTATCTGATATTTTAGCTTAAAAGATGGCGATAAATTTGGTGAAGCTTATGGTTTAATGATAACAACCGTAAGGATCGGTCTTCAATTCATTTCAATCTTCAATACATTCACGAATAGCTCGCTTTTTACCGCTATATCACCTAATAGTAAGCGATGATGTGGTCAAGGATGAAGCACGCATGCCTAGAATGAACCTATTTACTCTTGACTTAAAGACCCCCAGGTTATAGCTATCAGAAAATACAAACTCTGGCAGGAATTCCATTCCTTAAAACGGAATTCTTTCATTGTGCATACAGCCACAATGAATGTCCATCTGAATGAATCTCAACCCGAATGTCATTGCGAGATATAATGGAACCATACATGGAACTGAAACTGAAAATATTTTTTTCCAATGCGTGTGTGGTATCTATAGACAGGTCTTTAAAAATGACATTGAGGTTTCTGAAATCACTTTTTCATAAAGTTAATCGTTTAAAAAACATACGCTTCCAAAGTGGTAAAATGTGTATCCCCCTCTAACTTCTATAATAATGGAGGGAAAAATTATAAAATATATTGGTTGAATGCAAAATTGGTTTGAACGAGATCAAGTCAGCAGTTTTTGAGATACAGCATATTATCTAAAACCGCAAATATAACTTTGTAATTCATACAAACAATATGAAAAACAAAGTTATTTGACGTAGTTACTACGGTACCCTTCATCGACGAGTCTGACTCGCACTTGGCCAATTTTTTTTAACGTATGTATTAAGTTTAATGTTAGTAACAGTTATGGATTATCTGAAATTACATTATTATTATTATAATAGAGGAGGCCCGTGTCGCAGCAGTGGAAACGCGTAACTGATTATGTTTACCTATTATATCTATATAAAATATGGCATTCAATACTTCCACGTAAGTCGGTATGGAAACTTACCAAATGAATTCAGTGTCATTTTCCCGTGTTACTCTTTCCATCAAACAGTGTATCTCTATGTTTCAGTAAACATCGTTTAAGATATCCAAAGGATACACAACTTCCGTAACTATGTAGCATAATGCTACGTATTACGCAACTGATTTCCCTGCGGGTTGTCAAGGTCAGACGAATGGATGCATAAAACAGAAATGTCACTTGAATAGGACATCACCCTAAGGAACGATTCATAAGTTTGTACTTGGTAGACTTTAATAGACTTAAGCCTGTAACGTTCCCTGCTTGCCTCATACAAGTGAGCGCACACAATTCAAAAGCGAACTCATTTCTTTTTAAAGGTAATCGTTGCGAATTTGCGACGAAACAGCGTTCGTTTACACACGTTACGAAAAATTGTTACGATTGGACGGTACAGTTCAAACTGCAACGATAAATCTACGAGTGTGTATGAGAAAAACTGTACAGTTTGTCCGATTTTATAAAACTGTACAGTTGAACGGAGCAGTATGTAATTTTGGATAGATACATCGGAATGGCTTTGTTCCGCGAGTGGCTAGAAGCATTTATTGCGATGTATCGCAATGAAACTTGTCTAAGGAAAATTAAGTGCAAAGATTATCACAACCGTGATTTAAAACAGTGAACAATCTGTCCATCTTTAGGAAATACCTTAAGTTCCTTTAATAAATTAACTTGGGAATGAGCTTCTCTTTTCATTAGCCATTCTTTACACCAAATACGTATTTTCTTTTTCTTGATTTTTCTTCCTTTTGCTTTTTTATGCCGAATATTATTCGTTCAAAAACCAATGACGGCTAACGCATTATCAGTCGAAGCAATAGCTCAACAAATGAATAATCGTACAGTTTTCTAGTAACGTGTATGGGCATTACGAAAACTGTGCAGTTTAAACTGTACCATCCGATCGTAATGATTTTTCGTGACGTGTGTAGCAGCCAGCGAATTTCGTAGCGATTTTTATATACCTATATATTTTTTTATTTAAAAACTAAGACTTTTATCTTTAAGCCTATAAACATCCT
The DNA here is from genome assembly GCA_943138885.2 of Tholera decimalis. NCBI lineage: Eukaryota > Metazoa > Arthropoda > Insecta > Lepidoptera > Noctuidae > Tholera > Tholera decimalis. The sequence goes on from OW964576.2 coordinate 13,265,294, forward strand.
TTACTTTCCTTGTACTCGTATAAAGCTCACTTTACAGGCAATTTTTATGTAATATAACAATATTCGCTGGAAGTACATAGCACAGAACATCACGCTGGCGCCAACATCTCTTTGACTAGATTTTTATCCCATACTAGCAAAGCCCTTGACTTCGTTTGCGTAGGTGGTTTTTTCCGCGTAAATTCCGATCCCGTAAGAATTCTGGGAATATTTTATTGCAGCATTTCAACTGTTTACATACGACGCTTTAGATACAAGAATAACTTTAAAAGAATGCAACTTCTCTATTTCACAAACTCCGGGTATAGTGCCCGGCACGTAACTTGGCAAGAGTCGCTAGATGCGCAGAAGTCGATTCTTAGGTGTCGGCGGTTGTCAGCGGGACGCGGGGTGTCATGTAGCCTCAACCCAAGCGCGCGATTGGTGCGTCAGTAGACTCAAGGCCTCTCACACTGTGTCTACGGCCCGTACGCTCCCAAATACACTGCGTGCACAAAAATTTGTACCCTTTGTTTTTGTATTGTAGTTTGGCCCCAAAGCTGAACCGGGCAGCAGCCGCCTTCAGGCGACTCCTGCCTAATCTCAGCGGGCCAAACGCCTCCTGCCGAAGGCTGTACGCCGGCGTCGTGCGGTCCATGGCCCTCTACGGGTCCCCAGTGTGGGCCCTGTGCATCCGGACGCGACCACTAAAGTTGGTCGCATGCCAGAGGGTCATGGCTATCCGAATGATCCGGGGATACCGCACGATCGCCGGCGAATCGGCCAACCTCCTTGCCGGATTGCTGCCCTGGGATCTGGAGGCGACTGCCCTCCAGCGCGTCTATGAATGGCGCGTGGAGGCGCAGCGCCGGGGCGTATCCCCGCTGCCTCGAGAAGTCGAGACGCGGCGGGAAGAGCTCCGGCGCGATCTCAGGGCAGTATGGAGAGAGCGACTGTCGCAACCGACGGCCGGGCACGCCGCAATTGCGGCGGTAAGACCCCTCTTTGAGGAGTGGCTAGATCGGCGTCACGGCGTCCTGACCTACCGCATGACGCAGGTCCTCACCGGACACGGAAGTTTCGGGAGGTACCTGTGTCTGATGGGTAAGGAAGAGACGCCTGGGTGTCACCACTGCGAGGGTCGCCCTGAGGACACAGTCGAGCACACGGTGCAGGACTGCCCAGCTTGGGCAGAGCACCGACGTGTCCTCACGGCGACAATAGGCGGAGACCTCTCGCGCCCGGCCTTGGTCGAGGCCATGCTGCGGGGCGAGAGGGAGTGGGAAGCGGTCGCCTCCTTCTGCGAAGCAGTCATGCTTTCGAAGGAGGAGGCGGGCCGCGTGAGGGAGAGGATGGCGTCCTCCCTCCAGCCCAGCCGCAGTGGTAGACGCCCACGGCGTCGGACGTCGGCCGACGATCTCCGGCCACCGTAGGCGCGGGCATGCGGACAGCGAGTAAAGGGCAACTCGCTGTCCGACCATGGACCATGCCCGGGTCGACGGCGCGTCGTGTTCCACGCGCGCCTCAAAGAGCGTCAGCAACATGACGAGGCCCCCTCTGCAGAGGGCCGAAGCCTGCCGGGGTCGTGGGACTCATCCCGTTACCGTGACCCCGGTATGTAAAGGGTTATTGAAGGAACACCGTGGATTTTAGTCAGTAAAAGTCTGACAGTCCCTCCCACCCTGCCCGGGGTGGGAGGACTTATTTGATAATTTTACCACGTTAAAAAAAAAAAAAAAAAAAACCCTTTGTTTTTGTTGTGGTTTTGTTACGTGTTATTTTTATTGTTTTAAATTTAGTTTTTGTTTCGAGTTATTGTTATTGTTTTAAATTTAGATTTTGTTTCGAGTTATTTTTTCTAACTTCATATTGGGGGTCGTTTAACATGGAGCGGCTGCCTATCTGACCTCCACAATCCAGTTACTGGGTAACACGATACCCCTTGGCAAGACTGGTATCAGATTTTCTGGCTTCTGGCTACCAGTCTGTCAAAGATGGCAGATGTCAAATTTTCTCAATCGATTTCGAACTTAACAGTCAACGTTTTAAGGCTTAAAATCATTTGTGAAAAATTTACAAGTTTGGTATAACTTGATGCGCTGGCCATCGTACATCCTCGACTCGACCTAGATAAGCGTTGTTTAACCTTGAAGATTAACCCATGCGGTTGTTATTATTTAACCACGACCTCTTTTTAGTAGTTAAACGCCCTATTGTCAAGGACCGTCAATTTGTTGAATAAACAATAACATAGTGACTCACTTAGTTTGCTTGGAAAGTTTTAACGATGACGTTTTTAGAAGTGACGCCATGGTGTTTAGGAGCTCTGTTGCTGGGAGAATTTTTGTTTTTGGCTTGAGAAAAGAAAGCAACTAAGCGCATCCTTTATATGAAACTTCAAGAGGGCAAGCAAAAAACGAACAACTACTAAGATTAAAGGATTTGCGTAAGTGACAAATTAAGTGTTGTGACGTAGATCCATCAAAGTGGGATAAGCTAAAGTCTAATCGCCACTAAAACACCTAAAAGTATTTGTATTTTAGTCTCACCGGCTTTCAAAACAGGATTCTAATCGTGACGAACTAAAAGCCTAACCACCAGCGGCAATCTTCTCACGAATATTAGAAGTGCATTTGTGAGGGTGATGGATCTCTTTCACGCAAAAACTACTGAACGGATCTTAAAAAAATTTGGTATGTAAATAGCTGACATCCAGGAATAATATATATATACTACTTATTGTCTCAATATTCCCACAGAATCGGGATTTACGCGGGAAAATCGACGCAACTGAACGTCGCGGACAGAAGCTAGTAATATTATAACTGTGTAAGTTTGTGACGATGGATGGATGTTTGATACAATTTATACAAAAACTACGAAACGGATATGAGTGAAATTCAGTATATAGATAGCTGACATCCTGGAATAATACATACACTACTTTTTATCATGGAATTCCCACAGAATTAAGATTTTCGCGGGAGAATCGACATACGTGAATGAAGTCGCGGGCTAGTCAATTATCAATAACATTATCATTAGAACTTAAAACGGTATATTTACGATGTGTATTTTTTGTTTTGAGTTTCCGATATTTCGGCACTGTTGCAAGCGCCATGATCACGGATGAACTGAAGTAATTGCGGGTGGAAGTTTATGAGCAGACAAATCGATCTACCCCCTTTCTCCGTCCATTTTCTGATAGCGACACCGCTACCACTGTCACATGTATCACTAAACACTCGATTCTGTTCCCGACACACAAAACTCACCGTGTCGACTCGCGAACTGTCTACGGAACTTTTTCGGTTTTTACACATTTGAACAACTGGATTTCGTGCCCTCGACAGTTGAAACATGCGTTTCCTCCCGGTTGAAATTGCCGTATTTGGTAATCTCAATCGCTTCCCTTACTAGTCTTGGTATATAGTGGCGTTCTGTCGAGATGACTTGAGGGTTGTGTAACTTAATCCAATGGTTCGATCCTGCGTTTAAAAGATGTTGTGCTATTGCTGATTTTTGAAGATCATTATTTTTCACCGCCCTAGTCAACAACATGTCAAAAACTTATATCAATAACATGTTAATTGTGCTCCCATTTGTCTACTCTGTGCTGTAATTTTTATAAACAACGGTGGGGTTTTTAGCCATATGAGAGACGCCAAAAAGTAAATTAATGATAAATCTGTCGTCATAGCCGAAAACGGCTTGAAAGGATTATTATTATTCTCGAGTTCACTGTTCATTCAACAGTTACCAAGATAACAGTAGCTTCTGTAGAATTATGGCCGTGTTTATCTTAAGGGTGTTCAAATTAGATCTGTCTTGGTATGGGTTTAAATGTGTGTTTTAATGGGGTAACTTGAAACGTTAGTGATGAAGGGTAACACTAAAATGCTTTAAATGCTGTCTTTAGACTACTGGTTTGTTAGATTGATTATATTATGAAGAATAAAGTAATACGTGAACAATGCATGTATGTTATTAAATCCAAGTTCAACATGATTGTCTGGTAGTTTGTGTACTTTTTGTGGCCTACTCAAACATTCTTACCTTGGTATTGTTCATCGAATTGTTGAGCTCCTTAAAGTTCTAAGTTGAGCTATACGTTATCTGACAAATACTTGTACTGTCTGAACAGGTCCACTCGAATCTGTGTGTATCTTTCCTCGAAAGATCGCCTCAGAATGTAACCTACAAGGTTCCCATATAATTAGACCAGTACACATTGTATGAACTTCAAAAGAGTCATTGACCTCTGAGATTTGATTCCGTGTTTTTCCTCAGGGTAGTCAGTTAGGAAACAAAGGCCTGGTCTAGTTTAAATTTACTAAATAATTACGTGTTATTTAATAAATAATGAATTTGCGTGTGTAGTCAGAGACCAGAAAATCTGACATTGGTCTCGCCCAGGGCTATTGTTACAATACATAAAAAAAGAAACGTTAATTTTCTTTTAGAAAGTTCATCTTTGCTCACAATCTATTAATTATACTCCGTAATTAATAATAATGTATAACATAATCTTAGTTAGTAAATTACACACACTTAAATAAAAGCTCTAAACTACATCTATACATCTGAAAATAAACTGAAATATGGCGTCCAGAAATTCGTGCGCATTGCTGTCCACTGGTAATGTGCCCAAAAGACTGGCGGCATTGCCACGCTGTATGGCAATGCTTAACTGCTGTCCAAGGTAAAAGCCAGCCTTTGGGTCACGCGAAGTGTCAACTAGGCGCCTGGGAAAACACCAACTGGGGAGGCAAACTGTCTCTCCTTAAGGCGGTTCACCCACTGAAGATGCGTCCCGCCGCGGTGCGCGGAGCGACGGATAACGCGCGCGGCGACGGAGGCGCAGATCTGCCTTACTTAGTGGTGTAATTTGCTCCCCCGCGCGGTGATGCAGATTACGACGGCCTCGCGCTAAATAAACTCATATGTTCACTGTGTTGTCGATCGTCGTGGAGAATAGACAAACTTGTCAATTTCAAGATGTTGCAGTTATATTGTCATTTTGGTTTTTGTATACAAGAATGACAAGACACTGCGTCCATAGAAGATTTTGGATACATCCCTATTTACGATCGAGGTCTATATATAAGTGGGTCATTTGCACTGAATTACAAAGACTTAAGAACATATGAAGATAAATTCTTTAGCTACACACGTATGTCAACTGCATCTTTTGGTTATTTATTAAGCAAAATTCGAGCGACCACTACTGGAACAGATACAAATTTTCGTCCTTGCATTACGCCGGATGAAAAACTTTGGGTTACACTGAGGTAAGTAAAAAATTACCTTTACCTACCTATACTTCAACTGATGATTAGATGTAACATACACCGCATATGCCGCGTATGTATAATCCGCTTTAATATTTTTCAATGACGGTAACTGCATAATTTTCTATTATATTATTAAAACTAGGCTTTAGATTTATGTTATGTTTATTGATCAACAATTTTTTAGGTTATTTCTTGTATACAGCAAAATACCCTATTGTGATTAGTTTCTTTTAGTGTGTAATAATACAAAATAAAACAATATACTTAGTTAATCACAGCTCAATTTTGAAAATAACTTGTTCTAATGATTCATTCTTATTTTTTATTAAAAAATCACAGCCGTTTATTATTATTAAATTTATTATTTTATTATTATATAAAATTGATATCCCAAATTGCAGGGCCTTGCTCAATTTCATATATAAATTTGTCTACGTTGAGATCCATCGTGCAAACATCTTTACAGTACCAATCACGCCCGGGACTGCGGAGCCAGTGTGTCATATCCCGCGGCACGCCCCGCGCTCCCGCGCAGATTGGCAGAAACTGCGCGCGGGGCGCCTTCCCGCGCATTCCCGCGTGGGCAGTGTGTTGTGCTAGGCGTGATTTCTATATAAATTGAGATATTTGCATACAATGGTAAAATCTGCCATCACGCGCTACGCGACGGGGCGCGGTGCAGTGGGTGGAGCGCCTAACACAGGTTGCCCAGCAACCTAGCTAGGAGAACAGCTGGTCATCAACATTTTTTGGGTGACTGTACCCACATAATTTGTTGGGATGTATGTACACCATAAATTTTGCTATAACATCATTTACAAATACGCTTTGATGAAATAAACAATTTTTATTTAAACAAAAAAAAAGTTGTGTTACCCACCTAACACTCTTGTTTAAACCAATACTCGTTAAAAGTTTTCAGTAAGATCTACAGCATATATTTTTTAGATTTTTCATTCTATTTTTTTTTTTTTTTTTTTTATAAAAGTCACCATGTCCACCATCACAATTTTGTCACCTATAAGTTTTATTAAACAGCAAAATGTTCGAATTGAAACTTTTCGACATAATAATTATTATGCCCGACTTGTCGGATTGTCAACTCCATTAAACAGGGCCCAGCCCCACTTGCTTAGCACGCTGCACGCACGGTCGAGTTGTCCCTTAAAGCGGGACCAAGCGAGTCCGCGCGTGGAACATTTAATTTTGATTTAAAAATCGGGACGTCCCGTCAAAATCTGGACGTCTGACAACGCTGGTTGGGTACTACTGTACTGGGTCATGGAGAGCAGATGCTCCATGTAAAACAATAATACTTGCTGCTCTGCTGCAACCATTTAGAACGGAAGCTGACTCCAACATAGGAAAAGGCAAAGCTGATAATCTTAATAAGTAATCTTACCTCTGCGCGTAATACTCGAAGAAGGCAACCAGTATCTCAATGGACCTCGTCATAGCGGCCCACATCTCGTGCGGCTTGCATTTTGGGTTCAGCACAGACGGTATGCGAGACGGCCCCTCAGACATTTAGCACTTGAACTCTTACGGTTACATAGCTTTAAGCACAAGAATTTTTTTTAGCAATATTTTTCGGGTAAGAGAAAATTCAATTCACTTCACTGTTTTAATTTTTACAATTTTATCACTTGTTAATTCTGTAATTTAAATAAGTACAATTACGAAAAACCAAAGAACATTTTAATGTTTTTCTTTTTTGTGGATCATTGCACCCGTTTGACTTTTTTTAATAATTATTTTATGCGTGATGTCCCTAAATGTTTTGTTAAAAAAATTGTGTCAATCTTTACTTCTTAACGTTGACTTATGGATTTTTTTTTCTCTACAGGTTATTTTCAGACACTGATAGATGTTTTTTTTTTATTAGTTCATCACAGCCAATTTAACATAACATTCTAAATTCGAAATTATTTTTAATCGTTGGTTAACCAACCTCTTTCTTTTCTTAATGTGGAAATGGAATTCACATTACTAACAATCTTGTTAACCCCTCCAACTAAGCTAATTGTGCCTGGAACAGCTTCACCATGACCAATATCCGCAATTGCCTTCATAGGTACGCTTCTGTAAAAAGTGACCACACATGCTGCATACCAATGAATAAGGTAACTCAATATTGCAACTACATATTTAAACAGTTCATGAACGAAAATATTAAGCGTTTTCAGGGTTCCGTAGGTGAATGACAAAAACGGAACTCTTATAGATTCGTCATGTCTGTTTGTCTGTCTGTGTGTCAAAGTTATTTTATTAGGACTGCACAGCTGAGACTTGGTAAGTATGTATATAGATGTATTCTGTGAACCGCGTTACGTCACTCATAGAAACACTATGAAAAACCAAGTTATTTTGCTACTATTATGTAGCTACTATGGAACCTTTCATGGGCGAGTCTAACTGGCACAATCGCACATAGCCAATTTTTTTTCTTGAGTGGTCTCTTACAGGTCAATCTTTTAGGTTATCAGCTGCTTAGCCGGACTTGCCTGTGGCTGTTTTATTATAATAATTAAAGCCTCTAGGTACAATTTGTCATGAAACTTACAAACTATTAAGCATTTTTCTAACAATAATTTTCTAATGGCCAGAGCAATGTGTGCACATTACACCAATATCCAGCGCCTTATCTACGTCCTATTTTTTTTACTTACGTGATGTTAAGTGATGATGTGGTGGAAGATGGAGCACGCTTACCTAAAAGTAACCTATTCACTCTTGCTTAAAGACTCCTAGGTTATAGCTATCGGGAGTTTGCGGGAAATTTCTATCAAGATACCGCGGCCCCGGAACTTTAGGGCAGCCGAAGGAACCGGGTGGATGTTTAGTCAGTAGAAGTCTGACACACCCTTCCACTTAACCCAGAGCGGAAGAAGTCATTTGATGATTTTCCCACCCAGAAAAAAATAAATAAAAAATTATAGCTATTGGGAACACAGACTCCGGCAGGAAAGTCCACTCCTTAGCCGTACGCACAATGAAGGTATTCCCAAAACGTTTTGTGCGTATGGGTGGGATGTCCACCATGTAACGATGGCGCTTCGCCATTTGTCTTGTAGTCCAATGATGGAACGGGTTTGGCGGAATTAGATTGTGTAATTCCATCGCACACTCTCCGAAATGTAAACGATTGAAAACCGATAGACTTGCAACTCGTCGTCGATGTTCAAGGCTCTGGAGCTTTGACTCGACCAGTGCATCGTTGCCGGCCCGCTTCTCTATAGACTCATGCGCATCCAGTTGGTATTTCGCAGATCCATCCCAAAGATGAGAGCAGTATTCCATACACGACCGAACCTGGGCTTGATACAAATTGAGCAGTTGTTCCGGTGTGAAGTACCGTCTTACCTTGGCTAGGATTCCCAACTTTTTTTATCTTTTTTTTCTTTTATTGCCAAGTCAAAAAAGAATAAATTTATTTAACAATTAGGCAACATAACAACAGATTAGGATTATAAATGACTTTTTTTATGTTAACTGAGCCTTAGCCTCGAAAAAACTGGCCATAATTGAGTTTGGAAGTTAATGTCACCCCAAGAAGCTCAATATGATCGATTATCGCCACGGTTACACCACGGAAAGTACGAGACGGTTTGAATTTGCTCCTTCATCATCATTGGCTATTCATCATGCTGGGTACCCACAACAAGATACAGTCTTTTAGGAATTAGAGCTTTTCAATCACATTAATATAGTGTGCGCCTGCGACTTCGATAATATAATATATTGCTCGCGCGCTAATGATTTTTCAGCAAAAAAAGTGCGAGCTTTGTTGTGAAGGTCAGATAAGTAGTCGCTCAATGAAATCCATGAAAGTATTTTCATGGAGCAACTACCTATATATAGATAGATAGAATATACATTATTGTACACCAAAATTTAAACACACCTATTTAATAATATTACTTAATTCTATGGTTACAATGGCGGTTTATCGCTGAAAGCGATATCTTCCAGGCAACCTTTGGAAGGAGTTTCAAAACTTTAACTAAAGTGGGGAGGGCTACATCAGTGTACTACATAATTATACACATCTGACCTAAAAGTACTTAGCCTCGTCCTGTTAGACTGGAAGCCGACCCCAAACATATTAGGGAAAAAGCTAAGCAGATGACAGTTTATATGGGGAACTAGTGCAGAAAGCTAATATTTTTATACTTTGCATTCGGAATGACTTGAATTTTCAAATTCTTCTTAGTCGGTACGCTCTTGCCAGAGCGGTCATGTTCGTTATGTCATGTTCCAGTTTTCTGGGCTATTGTGATCATCTTCACAATTTTACGCCACTTTTACCTGTTGGCGGTCATTTTGATACACTCATGGAATGGGCTGCCAATAACAGACTTGATTTGATCAGTCCAATGCATGGGTGATATACCACGTGGCCTGGTGCCTTCGACTTTACCTTGAACAACGAAGCGTTCGATGGAATCGATATTTCGCCTGGAGACGTGACCGAAGAATTTGAGAATGCGAGTTTAAACTTGTGCTGATAGACGTTATTGGATGTGCAATTCGTCGAGTATGGATGCATTTGTGCAGAACTCGGTCCAGGAATGAAAGATGAATTTTCACATGGACGAATGTAATTGACTACGTGAGCTGATTTTATAAAGCGTTTTTTTTTTTACTATAAATAAAGGTTCTTAATTAGTTTTAGTTAGTATAATGCCTAGAACGTCGCTCTTTAATTGGAAACTATTTAGTTAGTTAAAAAGTTTATGTATTTAAAACGAGTCTGTCTTGAAAGACAAAACTAAATTACAGTTATATCTAAGATAGTCATAGTTTTTTTTAACTAGCAGTCGCACGGGGCTCCGGTGCCGTGGACTGTATCACGATAAAAACATAACCCTTCTTCTTTTGCAGTCGGTTAAAAGCTAGCTTAAATAGCTATAACCTTCCTCAAGCTTCAAACTACTTCCTTACCTAATTTCATCTAATTCCGCGCAGTACTTTCAAAGATTGTGCCTAAAGTTTTAATTCTCAAACTGTATGCTTCATTTACACCTTCCAAGACACATTTTCAAGTTGGCTGTGACGCAAATGTAACCAACCTTCCATCTGGGAACATTAGCGTCACCTACGCTTCGCTACACGATTTCATTTATAAGGCGGTTAGCTACCTTAATCTTATAAGATATGCCATCATTATATATTGTGTCATAAGCCCTTCAAGTAGGTAACAAGGATTTATTAAATACTTTCTTCAATGTTTGAGAACATTTTTATGTTAGAATTAAGTACTTTTTTTTCTGGGTTAGAAAATCGTCGATTGACTTCTCCCGCTCTGCATTAAGCGGAAGCGAGTGTCAGACTTCTACTGACTAAAAACCCACCCTGTTCCTTCAGTTGCCCTTAAGTTCCGGGGCAAAAATTAAGTACCTAAGTATTTACGCAAATAAAAATTTTACGATTGAAGATTCTAAGTTTCCTGCTCACATCTGCTGTGCTAATTTCGAAACCATGTTTAGAGAATTAAATTGGCCATTATAAAAGACGATCATATAGGTTCAAATTTCAAGTTAATGCTTAGAAGAAGAAGAAAGAAATAAAACATATGACTTTTCTTTTTACACAACAGGTTTATCTATCTGATGTAGTGTATCGACTTATTTAAGGTTTAGTTCGTCTGAATAAAAAAGCTGAATCCTTATCAGATATTCGTGTGTTCGTCTTTGTCTGTCCTACTAAGAAAGCTTTGCTACGCAAGTGCTAAGCCGATTCAGTTAGATATACATATAAATTAAAGTGAAATGTATTATCAAATTTTATTTATTCATAGATGAATAGATTAAAAGTTATTTATAAAACTAGATAATTAATTTGATTTGATTTGAATGAAACTAGTATGACCACAATTTTGAAAAAAAAAGCAACAGTCAAATGTTATAGGAACTTACAAAATCAATGATTCTAAAAAAACACAAATATGTTTCGTTCAGAATCATTTTGCGCCTGAGTCCAGCATGTAGGTACGTGACCGGTATTTTTATAAAAATACAAGAGGAATCCTTAACGAGTAAACGTACCTATACTATAAAGATCTCCTCATACGGTTCTCATAAACATTGAACACGTAAGATTATTGGTGTTTCTTCTCACGGTAGTCACGGTAGCCAACGCACTGGCCTCACCTAGTTTAAATTTATTAAAAAATTACGTGTAAGAGTATTATATAAAAACAATAAATGCTAAATATATAACATTTATTTATCATTTATATAATAAGAGTCTAAGAGATACTTAACAATGAAATCATGATTACGTAGTAAAATAAAAACTTTTTTGCAAAAAATAAAACCGACTTCCATATCAAAACACTACAAAGCCAATAATAATTTTAATTTCGGTAGTCGGTGTTATTGGTTTTGTATTTTCTTTTTTTTTTTCACACCGCCTTCCGAAATTAAAATTATTATTGGCTTTGTAGTGTTTTGATATGGAAGTCGGTTTTATTTTTTGCAAAAAAGTTTTTATTTTCGCGCTTTTTAGTGGGTCAGTGAATTTTCCAAATCGATTCGTAAATGACGGAGTTATGCGCGAACAAAAAACGCAATGCAGAGTAAACGAAAAGATCATCAAGGTAAATTATTTTTTTCGACTTTTTTTGATTTTTCAGAAACGGCTCGTCCGATTTCGATAAAATTTTCATGGGACCATTTGGGAAGTATACCCTTTCCAACAAAAAAAGAATTTTTCAAATCGGTTGGCAAGCGACGGAGTTATGCGTGGACAAACATAAAAAAAAAAAAAAAAAAAAAAAAAAAAAAATACAAACATCCGAATTGAGAACCTCCTCCTTTTTTAGAAGTCGGTTAAAAAAAGTTAGCACTATCTTTTTACTACGTAATCATAATTGCATTAGGTTTTTATTGATCCCATTACTCCGTCTTTTTACATTGGAATGCGCCGGTATTGACGTAGTAGCAGACAAGTCTGTTGGGGTTGCTGGAATGTTGTAACGAAATACCGTAACTCGGAACGTAGGGGCAGTTGAAAAAACAGGGTGGGTAATTTAGTCAGTAGAAGTCTGACACTCCCTTCCACTCCACCAACAGCGGGAGGAGTCATTTGATGATTTTCCCACCGAAAAACAGGTAGGAGACAAGTATTGCGCAAGTGTGGTGATCTTTTTGTAAGTTAACATTCTTTTTTTTTATTCCGCATGAGCCCATTCTTGACCTCGATCTCGCCTGAGAGTAAGCGATTGTAGTGTGCAGCACGCCTAACCCTATATATTGTACATACACACTTATTTAATTGACATTATTACATGGATCATTGACCCGAACAGTACTCTTTTATTTGCACCTGCGTCACTCCATTATACGATAGATTAGGTCTACGATGGAACGAGTGAGACCAGAAGATAGCTGTTTACTCTTGCTTTAAAGGTTAGAAGGTCATAAGTGGCAGTGAACACAGAAGCCGGCAGAAAGCTTGGCTGTGCGCACAATAAATGTGGAGGAGAAGCGCTTGCTACGACAAGACGGTATATCAACCAACTGTGGATGGTACCCAGCCGTGCGTCTGTTAGATCGGTAGTAAAAGGGAGATCGAGGGATATCACATCACTATAACATCGCTATATGAATAAATTACTATTCTCACGTTCATTTCAAAGCACAATAAGTGACATTATCAATCAATTAGGACTACAACGGATATCAATTTATTTTTATTGCCTAACAAAAGCTCAAATCTGTTTGATATTTTGTGCAAACACAAGGCCTTGTTCTAAGTGTAATTCCAACGGATTAACATAAAATTTTATTACAGCCTCGCTAAGTGCTAAACTTTTGACACGAAAAAATATGTACCCAGCAGGAACCCCAGTTTGGATTATTCTGATTTTTGTTTTGAAATCATATCGTGATAATCTTCGATGGTCTAGTGGTTTCAAGCGCCACTGCTGAGCATAAGGATTCGGCTACGATTCCCGGGTCAAGAAATAAACTGTGCTATTAGTAATTTTTTAGTAAGAGATATTTTTATTTCTCAAAAAAAAATACTTAGTACTAGTTTACAGAATTATAGTTTGTCAGTGTATAACTCTGTGTGTAGCTTTTGTAACCGAACTAGGCAATGCTTGTGTTTCAGTTATCAATGCCATTTACCAGGAGTTTTAATAAAATCGCCAACAAAGTGTCATGGAGTACTTTCAGCTAAGATTAAAATTTAACACTAATTACAAAAATGAAGAGTTAGTAAGAGTGGAAGTGATTATGATAGTGCGTGCAGTATCGGTGGAGTTTGATTGAAGTATTGAAGTGTATGAAAGTGGTAGCATGTGTGTGGGTGGTTGTATGTATGTGTGTGTTTGTCTGTGTGACTAGGCATGGGTAAGTTGAGGTTTACACGTGTGAGTGTGTTTGTGTGAACTTGGTTTTATCACTAAAGATTATTTTTAGTTATAATTTACATCTAAACTTAATTTATAATTACTGCACAACATTAAGTAATAGTTCAGTTTCTTTATAATTAAGTTGTTGCAAATATTTACTTACAATATTGGCTTTTAATGTACGAAATTTCTCAGCAGAAGCCAATAAGTTGGCGGTTTGATACCCACTTGCCTCGGAAAATACGTTAAGTTGCGCATACCGGGAATCAAACCGGAGTCCTCGTGCTGAGCAGTCGCGCTTGCCACCACTCGACCAACAAGGCAGAATAAAAAAAAACAATCAGCAATTACCTAAATCTGAACCCATGTAATCATTCGAAGCCATTTCAAAACCTACTGACCCAGATTTAAATTCCGTTTCCCTTTGAAATATTTTATGACATCAGGAGGGAGTTTTTAAAAGGCTTTCGTTGTAAACCTTATCAATAATTCAATGAAAACAGGATGTCGGAGTAAACGGGCCGTATCAGATGTTTTCTGACAATTATTTATCAGTGCCCACCCTTCTGTGTCGTTTTGATTACGATGATAATTTTGTCATAACGTGAACAACGACGTACGATGTAGGTGTGGTACCTATGTATTTGTATACAACGTGTAATTTAAAGGTTATATACATACCAAGTGCACGGCTTCTTTGAATGATAATAAACGATATGGCAAGGGTTTTCTAGTCCTATGTGTACATGTGTGGAACTTATTAGAAATTTCAATACATTGATACCAGAGACCAAATTTTTCAAATTAAGAAGAACGAAGAGAATTATCGTTTTATTGGCAAGTGACGTGGAAAGTGACGACCCTCATAGTGATGTGACACGTATGTTATTATTGGTATTCAAGAAACATACGAAATCAACAATTTGGGGTCAATTCTGTGAGTCACTTATTTTGAGCTGAAACTTTGCATAGAGACTCCATACCAGATGTTGTCTTCAGTCCTTTTGGATAGATATAGGGTTTCCATTTCCTTTACACGTTGTATACATAGAGTAGCTCTTTGCCCTTGATTTCGACCGCGTGTTTTTCTTTCATTGGTATTAGGCTCGCGTTTGACTACCAAGATGTCAAGCAATGATGTGGTCGAAGATGAAGCACGCTTGCCTAGAAGTAACCTATTTACTCTTGACTTAAAGACCCTCAGGTTAATTTAGCCAATTATAGTACCTACTCGCCAATAATGCAGCTCACAACAATTTAAAAAAAAAATTACAATTGGATCATTAGCTGTGGAGATTAATCCCTACATACAAACTTACAAACATACCTTCATATAATATTATTAAAGAAATTTATATCTGGTTTGCGGAAACTTCGCTCGCGTATGAGGTTTTCCAGCGTAAATACCGAACCCGTGGAATGAAAACATGGCCTGTATGTTGCTATAACCTCTTCTATCCTCCAGTGAAAGTTTGATCAAAATTAGTTAAGCCGTTTCAGGGATAAAACCGGATCAACAGAAAGACAGACCAACAAAATTCATAAACAAAGATTGTTTGTGTTTTAGTATCATGTAAATAACTATAAACACTAGAACAAACAGTTTTTTTTTTGAAATCACAGATACATATCTACTTCAATTTTGAATATTTGTAAAAATAATTTGCGGGACAACGCGCCACGATACAACACATTACAGCAGAAAAGATTTATTGTTTCAACGCGCTAATCTTTGAAAGTACTGGTTGGATTTGGATGAAATTTGGTATGGATTAAGCTTGAAGCTTGAGGAAGGTTTCAATCGACTGCAAAAGAAGAAAGGTTATGTTTGTATTGTGATAAAATTGGGTCACGGACACGGGTCTAGAGCCTGAGAAAGAACATAGACTGTTTTTTACTGCGAATAAAGGGCTGTAAGGGTTGAAATAGGTTATGAAAATTTGTATGAAATTACGTCATTTTTAAAGCTAGAAGCTTGAAACTTATTTTTTAGACTTTTGATTAGATATTAATAAATACGACAAATTCAAATTATGTATGAGTTATATCTATACTAATATTATAAAGCTGAAGAGTTTGTTTGTTTGTTTGTTTGTTTGCTTGAACGCGCTAATCTCAGGAACTACCGTTTTGATTTGAAAAATTCCTTCAGTGTTAGATAGCCCATTTATCGAGGAAGGCTATAGGCTATATATCATCACGCTAACACCAATAGGAGCGGAGCAGTAATGAAGAATGTTTCAAAATCGGGGATTTTTTTTTCCACGGGGACGAAGTCGCGGGCGGAAGCTAGTTTTCAAAATAATTAGCCTAAAAAATTAAAAATGCTGCCGAAAGTCACTATTTCGCGCGGACGAAGTCGCGGGCACAGCTAGTATTAAATAATTATAACGTATTGTCGGTAAACGATATTATCGTGGTTTACTTTGAAATAAAATATTAAATACAAATTGGTAAGGCCGGTGGATCGTTCAACATCGGAGAAATGAAATATATAGTAGCGTAAACCACAACCGCAAACCTAAATTCGAAGGTTTGTGGCTTATGTGGTCTACTGTGGTAGGTATACCTATGTAACATTCCTGAAGAGCAATTTTCGACTTTATTGCTATTAAGAGAAAGGTGAAAATCTTTTGACCAGTAACTTAATGATATTAAATAATTCTAACGTATTATTGGCAAAAATATGGCAGTTGGTAAAAGATATCATGGTTTTCTATTTTAATAAAATTTTAAATACAAAGGGTTCCTACATTTTTGCATTTGCCAAATCATGTTTGGATTAAAAATAGGTACTTATTTCAATGAATGTTGCGGATTCAACCTTGTTTCAGGAAATTTAATTATTGTCATCTGAATGTATTGTTTTATTCATTGTTTGATTCACAAAACAAAGTTCTTGTTGAAAAATCCTTTACTTATTTACACGACTATAACAGAAACAAACTTTTTTAAAGTTTTGTCTGTCTGTCTTGTTATTTGCTGAATCGATTTTAATAGCACTTTCAAACATAGCAAGTTGGAACATACATAGGCCACTTTTATCCAGGAATTCCCGTCGTATTGGAATTTATTTATTAAAACTTTATGCAACACAAAAAGTACAAAGGCGGACTTAATGCCATAGGCATTCTCTACCAGTCAACCATGGGTGGTGAAGAGATAACATGGCAGGTGCATAAAAAAAACTAAGTACCTAGATAATATTCAAAGTAGAAGTTTTATTACAAGTATACAACGTGTAACGGAAACCCCATATCTATCCAAAAGGACTGAAGACAACATCTGGTATGGAGTCTCTATGCAAAGTTTCAGCTCAAAATAAGTGGCTCACAGAATTGACCCCAAATTAGTGGTTTCATATGTTTCTTGAATACCGGTAATAACAAACGTGTCACAGCACTATGAGGGTCATCACTTTCCACGTCACTTGCCAATAAAACGATAATTCTCTTCTTAATTTGAAAAATTCGGTCTCTGGTATCAACGTATTGAAATTTCTAATATCCTTTTTCTAATATCCTTTGCTATGATCCAAAGTAGCTATGTACTTGGTATGTATATACCCTTTAAATTACACGTTGTATACAACGTGTAACAGAATAAACGCAATTCCTGAAAGTAGTTGGTTCAGAATCGGCTTCGGAATCGATTTCAGTCATAAAAAATAGGTATTAAATTTTGACGGAAGAATCTTTCATTTAACTTAAAATGGAAACACAGTATCATGACAAATGAATACAATCCTTAATTCAAGGAAATGGGCTCGTTTGCGTGTTGGCCACTAATATTGCATGAGTGTATGCGTTCTGCGTAAAGATATTGTATGACGCACCTTTTTTTTTTTTAGGTTTTGCATTTAGTAAGGATAACTATTTTATAAAAAAATATCTAGGTTTCATTTCAACTTATTTAGTTACGGATGTTGTTTTAATATTATAATTTAATATTCTAATTGGGGTGTCTGAGGTATTGCGCTTAATCTGTTGAATGACACGTTGACACGTTGAATAAATAGAATAAAGTTACATAATATATTTTATAATAATACATACCAAAAATAATTTACACCGGAAAAACTGCGTAGGTTTTTTTTGGTGGGACTCTCATAAAAATCCTGCTCTGGTTGGAGCAGAAGAGAGTGTCAGACTTCTACTGACTGAAAAACCCACCTTGTTCCTTCAGTTACCCTTGCATTCCAGGGCCGTGGTTCTCGTTAAAACATTCCAGCAACCTAGGCAGCGTATAGTAATATCGACTTCCGCGCAAAGGAAGTCGCGGTCAGAGCTAGTAAAGAGAAGAGGTAATCAAAAATCGATTACCAAACTTGTTTGTTAATCGATTATTGATTACCTCTTGATTATATTGATATTGTTATTGTTTTTGTTACGCATAAAGATTCAGAACCGTCTCAAGAACAAAAGCGGAACATTTCTGATTGTATCTCTTAGGAGTGGTAATTTTAAATTTATCATCTGTGAATTTTAGCTTTATACTATACAAATGTTTTTTTTTTATATCCCATAACATTTTTTCGTTGGGAAAGTCATCAAATGACTTCTCCTGCTGTGGGTAGAGCGGAAGGGAGTGTCAGACTTCTACTGACTAATAACCCACCCTGTTCCTTCAGCTGCCCTTAAGTTCCAGGGCCGCGGTATCTTCTTAGAACATTCCCGCGACCATATCCCATAACTGTGGAGTATGAATGAGACCATAGCAAAGAATCAACTGGCATAAGAATTATTTTTCAATTTATTTTTTATTTTTTATTTATTCATTTGTAGGTACATAATATAGTATTTTAACAAAGGAGAGAATTATAATTATGTAATTATGTTTTCATTTTTCATAAAAATAATTCGATAAAGTCACGATTATTGTAAAAAAATTGTGACTGTCAAATATTGTAAATATTTAAATGTAAATAAAACCCTCACGTTAAATAATAACAACGACGCATTTTCATAACTCTAAATATGAAGCTGTTAGTCCTGGCTGTTGTTTGGACATCTTTGACAGTCGTAGCGGGTAGTCAGTTTTAGGAAAACTTTTATTGTACGTACGGTTACGGAGTGGAATTCACTGCCGGAGTATGTGTTTCATGATAGCTCTAACCTGGGGGTCAAGTTAAGATTAAAAAGGTTAATTCTAGGTAAGCGTGCTCCATCTTTGACCATATCATCACTTACCATCAAGTAACCACCATGGTCAAAGGCGAACATATTATCAAGTAAATAGAAAACCGGCCAAGTGCGAGTCGGACACGCACACGAAGGGTTCCGTACCATTTTCTATAAAAACGGCAAAAAATCTTGTCTGTTGTATGGGAGCCTCCCTTAAATATTTATTTTGTTTTGGTTTTAGTAAGTATTTGTTGTTATAGCGGCAATAGAAATACATAATTTGTGAAAATTTCAACTGTCTAACTATCACGGTTCTTGAGATACAACCTGGTGACAGACAGACGGGCAGACAGCGAAATCTTAGTAATAGGGTCCCGTTTTTACCTTTTGAGTATAAAAGATCTGACACTAGTTTTGCTGTAGGGTATCGTGTTTCCCAGTTACTGGATTATTGAAGACAGATCGTCGCTCCATAAAAGACACTTACCTATACTTACTTATACACGTATTTAGCTGCATCTTATTAGAGTGTAAGCCAAGCCCGACATGATTAAGAAAAGCCTAAGCAGGTGGTAATGATGAACTAAGATTATACATACACTAGCTTCTACCCGCGACTTCGTACGCGTAGGAAGGTTTTCCCGCGTAAATCCCGATCCCGTGGGAATTTCGGGATAAAAAGTAGCCTATGTGTTATTCCAGGCTGCCAACTATCTTCTTACCAAATATCATTCAGATACATTCAGTAGTTTTTGCGTGAAAGAGTAACAAATATCCATCCATCCTCACAAACTTTCGCATTTATATATTAGTAGGAAGTAGGATAGGAAGTAGGAAGTAGGAAGTAGGATAGGATAGTAGGATAGGAAGTAGGAAGTAGGATAGGATAGGAAGGATTCGCTGCCCGGTAAGGACCAGGCCCGGGTCAACGGCTCAAAGAGCGTCAGTGACACTGACGGGGTCCGATTGGGCCATTGCTTGTTGGGGATGCGGAAATGTTTTAGATATATACCACGTCCCCGGACCACAAGGGCAACTGAAGGAACAGGGTGAGTTTTTAGTCAGTAGAAGTCTGACACTCCCTTCCGCTCCACCCACAACGGGAGCCTTCATTTGATGATTTTCGCACCCAGAAAAATATAGATTATGCAACTATAGCAAAATTATATAACATCAGCTGGAGTAAAACAATCTAGCTCAGATAGATTTTCAGAAGTTAACCGACAAATTGTTATCGTGAAACTATTTTCCTGGAACCATTGGAGGATTACTACCCGCTTAACTACACCGAATAAAAGTAAGTATGTACATATAAGACTAAAAATCGTGCCCATGAGAAGAAACCTTTCCAATTTATCGGAAAGGATTTTATTTTACTTAATAGTGTTACATAAAGCGGGGCACTTAAATGTTCTACCTGGGAATCGTGCTCATCACTGTAAACCCCTTTTTAGGGTTCCGTAGCCGAATGGCAAAAACGGAACCCTTATAGTTTCGTCATATCTGTCTGTCGATCTGTCCGTCCGTCCGTCAGTATGTCACAGTCATTTTAGTCCGATACTATTAGGATTATACATGTGAAACTCCTACCAAGTTTCACATGTATAGTCCTAATAGTTTTAATAGTTAGATGTATTCTGTAAGCCGCTTACCGATTTTAAGAAAAAATATTTAAAATACCCTTTATTTTAATTATTTTTTTATTTTTGGTCCCCATGCATGGAACTAAAACTGAATTTTTTTTTTCGTGAAACCTATGCGTTTGTGGTACCTATAGACAGGTCCTTAAAAATTACGTTGAGTATTTTAAAGCCACTTTTTCATAAACTTAATCGTTTAAAAGATATACTCTTCCAAAGTGGTAAACTGTCCCCTCCCCCCCTCTAACCTCTATAATAACCGAGTGAAAAATCTAATAAAAATATACGTTTGCAGATCTTAATGTAAAATTTCAACCAAAGTTGGTTTGAACGTGATCGGGTCAGTAGTTTTTTGAGATTCAACATATTTTCTAAAACCGCAAACATAACTTTGTAATTCATACAAACATTGTGAAAAACAAAGTTATTTGGAGCAGTTGTAAAAAATGTAAATAAGCTAGTTCTAAAATTTGTAAGGTTTTTTTTGTCAAATAAATATACATATTATATTATATTATTATAGTTACTGCGGAACTCTTCATGGGCGAGTCTGACTCGCACTTGGCCAATTTTTTATTTTTACCCTATGGCTCCACAGAGAGGTTAAAGGTTTTTAGTAGAATAGCTGTTGCCCACGAGTTCGTTTGCACGATATTTCATACAATTTTCATTTCCAATAATTAATTAAAGATTATTTTTTGTAAAAAGGTTTCATTAAAATTCGTTCCGCTTTTTGTCCGTCAAGGCCTAACAGACAGACATTCGCTTTCATAATACATAGTTTCTGCCCGCGGTTTTTCTGCGTGAAAAGGTTTTATAATATTAGTGTCAATTGATTGGCAAAGAAATCTAGCTAATGAAAATTAGTAGTCCATCAGTTAATGAAAATCTTAGAATAATCGGTAGGAAAATCATCTAATGACTACTTCAGCTCTGGGTAGAGTGGAAGGGAGTGTTAAAATTCTACTGACTAAAACCTCTTTTTTTCTGGGTGGGAAAATCATCGACTAACTTCTCCCGCTCAGGGAGTGTCAGACTTCTACTGACTACAAACCCTCGCTGTTCCTTCACTGCCTTTACAATCCGGGGCCGCATTATCTCATTAGAAAAATCCCGCAAAACAAAGTAAACCTACATATTTCTTTTTGACCGACTTCTTCAATGGAGGTTCTGTGTTCAACCAGTATGTAAAGTATCCGCGATTTTCTCAAAAACTACTGATCCGATTTTATCTTCGATCTCGAAAATAAGGATGAGGTGTCTACTCACATGGCTAAAGTCGATTTATTAGCCCTTATTTTCGAGATCGACTGCATTTTGATTTTTCTTGCTAATTGATTAACATGAGTAGACAATACAGACTCTCTTATGTTACACTTCCCTATTCTAAAGTAACAACGTCTTTGTTGAATAGAATTTCATATAAATCGTATATTGGATTTTGTTGTCAAAAGCTCTATTCATGTACTATTTAATAAACGTTCAAACATTCACTATATTCGGGTCGATCTTTAAGGAGAATTGGTATTTTCAAAATGATTATCTCTTTTGGATATTTCGACTTCAAATTGAATGAAAATTACCGTGTGATGTCACAACATTCCCGCAGCCCTGGCAAGCCCGTTCAATCATCGGACTACGAGACAAACGGCGAAGCGCCATCGTTACATGGTGGACATCCCACCCATACGCACAAAACGTTTTGGGAATACCTTCATTGTGCGTACGGCTAAGGAGTGGAATTCCCTGCCAGAGTCTGTGTTTCCCGACAGCTACAACCTAGGAGTCTTTAAGTCCAGAGTGAATAGGTTACTTTAGGTAATCATGCTCCATCTTCGATCACATCATCACTTATACTACTAGATACCTTGTGAAATCTCCGACATTTATACGCAACGACTCTCAGTCATGTTTAGATAATATAATCACAAATCTCGACAGCAATTACATACGGCAATGTTTTGTGGATCATAATGGATTAGCTGACGGTCATGGTGGACTTTTTTGTTATGTAGTTCCTGATGAAATAAAACAATCTAGAAGATTTGAGTACACGACAGTAATTAAAAGATTATTTAATAAGAAAAACAACTCTGTTTTCAAAAAAAGTATATGTAACAAAAATTGGATCAATTTGGGAATACATCAGTTTCTAAACCATTTTAATAAAATATTCCAAGATTGTTATCCTAGAAAATCAATCAGGATAAAATCGAACAAAAATAATAGAATAAAGTGGATCACAAAAGGTATTAAAGTATCAAGCAAAATGAAACGAGTCCTGTGCTCTGGACCACTAAATAATGTCAGCGTCAAAAATTATAAAACCAATTATGCTCGTATTTATAGAAAAGTAATTAAACAAGCCAAAAACAAGCTATATCTAGGTATTTAAGTAGCACAAAAAATATAGCGAAAGAAACTTGGAAAATAGTTAATGAACATAGAAAGAAGAAGAAAAACAAGCAAAGTAGTAATTTTATTTTAAATGTTGACAATAAGGTTATAACTGATCCTCAGGATGTTGCAAATGTTTTTATTGAAAGTTTTTTATTCAAATCATCAGTTGCAAATCAAGACAGAGATAGAGCGTTGACTTATCTTATCGATACAACAAAGAGAGTTGAAAGTGTTATAACTTTCAAGCTAACTACACCTACGGAAATAATTAAGGTCGTTAATAAAATGGCTAATAAACATTCTTGCGGCTTCGACGATGTACCTATATCGATTATAAAGGAAAATATAGAAGCATTAGCATCTCCTCTTTCTAACTTTTTTAATAAATGCATCGAAGAGTCTATTTTTCCTGACCAGTTTAAATTGGCCAAGGTGATTCCGATACACAAAAAGGGCACTCAGACTGATCCGAAAAATTACCGCCCCATATCTTTATTACCAACCTTATCAAAACTCTTTGAAAAGATTATTAAAACGAGACTGATGCTACATCTAAATATCAACAAAATTATCAACTTGAGACAATTTGGATACCAAAAAGGCGTTGGCACTTCGGATGCTATGACCACTTTATTAAATGACATAGTCAGTAAATTAAATGAAAAAATGAAAGTAGTTGGACTATTTGTTGACCTAAGTTCCGCTTTTGACACGATAGATCATAATCTACTACTTACTAAACTCGAACATTATGGTATAAGAGGCAAGACATTGCAACTTATGAAATCGTACTTGCAAAATAGAAGAATGTATGTAGAAATTAAAAGTATAGACGAGAATAATCACGAAGTGATACATAAATCAAAAATGACAAATGTAAAACGTGGTGTGTCCCAAGGATCTATTTTAGGACCTTTACTTTTTATTATTTTCACGAATGATCTACTTAACTTCATGAGTAAAACCCAACCGAATGAGAAAATTGTTGTATTCGCAGATGACACTAATATTATAATTGGGGCAAAGGACATAGAAGAACTGACATTAACTACAAACGTAATCATAGAAAAAATTGGCGAATGGTTTACAGCAAATAACTTATTACTAAATACAACTAAAACAAACCTCATGTTATTTAAAACTACGGCTCGCAATAACGACAACTTGGATATACAAATAAATGGAGATGATATTGAAATAGTGGACAAAGTCAAATTCTTAGGTGTTAACATAGATTTACATTTAAATTGGAAACCAGAGCTTGCTGTTATTGAATCATCCATATCATCAGCATGCTACGCACTAAGGAGCCTTAGGGATGAATTAAATATAGAACAGTTAAAGGCTGTATATTATGCCCTGGTCGAGTCTAGGATAAGGTATAGCATCCTGCTCTGGAGAAATAGTTATAATTATAATTGGCAAAGAGCGTTCGTCTTACAAAAACGACCCATTAGGACAATTGTTAGAATCTCACAACGTGTCTCATGCAGGGATTATTACATAAAATTAGCAATATTAACAGTTCCTAGTTTATACGTATTGGTACTCTTAACTCATTTTGCCAAGTATTTACATGAATTTGAATCACAAGAGGACCGTGAGATTAGAGAAAGAACACGAAGAAAAATTTTTAAACAACTAAGGGCACCCAAATTTAGCATAGTAAAACATTGCTGGAAATATCAAGCTGTAGAAATATTTAACCAGTTGCCTTCTGAGTTAAAGACACTAATTTATGACACCCACTTGTTTAAAACAAAATTAAAGGCCTTTCTATTAGAAAAATGTTTGTATGACATCTCGGATCTAAAATCACATACTAATAAATAAATTATGTATATCTAATATTTCTTTTTTAATCATTTGACATTATATAATATTTTTTTTTATCTTATTTACTGACATTTAATACTATTTTCTTTGACATTATATTTAAAACGTAAACATTATAGGGATAGTTATGTAACTCTTTGAGATAATTTTTAATACTAATTGACACAAATGTTACCTTCATAGTTGTATTTTTTTTTGTATATGTCTTATAATTAATTGTATATTCAACACAAATGAATTGTTAATGAATAAATAAAATGCAGTAATAATTGGTAATTTGACACAAAATATTTTTATGATTATTTTTATGATTGTTATTTTTTCTGTTTTAATGTATTTTATATAATTGCAAAGAATTAAAGATCAGTAATTGTTTATATAAATATTTAGTTATAGAAATTCAGACATGATGTAAAAATCGTTATTGAATAAATGAAATGAAATGAAAACTTACCATCAGGTGAGATAATGGTCAAACGCAAACCTAATTTTCAATAAAAAAAAAGCTAGCAGAGAGCTATGAGAGTAGAATTCACATTACTAGCAATCTTGTTAACCCCTCCAAGTAAGCAAAATATGCTTGTGCCTAGAGTGGGTAAACGAGTCACGACAATAGTTGTAATTAGTGGGGTTCAAACCCGCGACTTCACGATGACAAGTCCGACTCCTTACCCATTAGGCTATTGCCGCTTCAACGCCGACGCTTCGTTATTAAATTCCGTCTTTAACGAGAAAAAATACGTTCAAATACCCTCACTAAATAAGTAAATACGTATCGTAGATGGGAAAATATCGTCTTAGAAAAAAGTGGCCAATCCTCGTAATCTCAATAATTTATCGAGTAAAGGAAAAATATTTCACGAGATATCTTCAACGGATTATGATATTTTGCTGTATTTGGGAAAAAAATGGACGAATTTCTTAACAGTTATTTGACGCCTTTACCGAATAGATGAAAATATAAAGATTTACGACAGACTATCTGCGTATCGCGGCTCCACCCGTGTAGTAGAAACTTATCCCAAGAGAACTTTGTTCGAATTGAGTAAGTAACATGGATATGTCTGTCTCAAGTAAATAAAATGAAAAATGATATATCTTTTAAAAAGATTGAAAAATAACACCACTTATTGCGAAATTTAAATTTTTTTTGGAACGGTTATAATTAGCTTCTCGTTGTATTTGTGCACTCTGGTACTGCCCACCATTTATAACACATTTTTTCCAGTAAATTACACAAGTTTTGTAAATAATCATGTAACGGTTTACAGAATACATCTACCTACCAAGTTTCATTTGTGAAGTTCTAATACTTTCGGAATAAAACGGCTTTGACATACGGACGGACACACAGAAATCATGACGAATCTATAAGGGTACCGGTTTTTGCCTTTCGGCTATGAAACCCTAAAAATATTCACATTAGTCGTCAAAGGGCACAACAATTACAAATTCTTCTCTCTCACACAAAAGCCATAAATTAATTAAAAAAGTTTTGTTCGCCATAATAAAATAAATGAAATTTTTCAGGTCACTAATTTTAATAAAATAAAGTTTGAAATGTGCATTTTTCTGCTGTGGCAGTTTGTTATTTAAAGTTTGGTCAATTTGTTATTTTGAATGAAGAAAGTCAGCGAACATTATGCTAACATTAATGTTCTTCGCTACATTAATGTTATCCAGGCGAAGGAAACACGAGGTAACCAGGGAGAAAAAAAAGTGCCATCGTTACGTGGTGGACATTCCATCCACAAACACAAAAAGATTTGGGAATACTTTCATTATTGTATTTGTACTGCTAAGGAGTGGACATCCCTGTGAGAGTCTGTGCTTCCTGATAGATATTATCTACCCAATAGACTAAAAGCTTTGCTACGGTGTCTGGTAATATTTAGCCTCTGGCCAAAGTATAAACCAGTTCTTATGGCAAAGGAAGAATTAACGAACCTTTTCTAAATTCTTTGAAAACGGTGTGAGCAAATGGGAGTCACGGTCCGAGATTAGATAATTATATTTAGATTAAATCGTTTATTTGAAATATAAACATAATTAGCCTGTAGGCTGAACGTTGGGACCGTTATAACGGACCCATGCAGGCTGGTACTCAAGCCTTCTCTGTTTGAGAGGAAATGGGCCATAAATCACCACACGAGCCCAGTGGGGGCTGTAAGAATACGCATGTCTTCGAATTTGCGGTAATTTGCGGTCATCAGCACTAGTGATGGGCCCCCATAGAGAGACTAACGAGACCGCGGCCCCGGAACACTAGGGCAGCTGATGGAACAGGGTGGGTTTTTACCCGACTGCAGCGAAGCAAGGAGGAGGGTTATGTTTTTAGCGCGTATGTATGTATGTATTTATGTCCGTTCCTTTGTTCCCTCGTAACTATCAAACCAGTGAACGGATTTTGATAAATGATACGTCGTTGGATTTGTATTGATAGCGAGAGTGTCATTGGATACATTACAATAAAAAAAATGACAACTACAATCAGACGCCATATTGTTAAAAATAAAAAATGTAAAATCAACAAACTATGTCAAGTGGAGTATCATTAAATAGATCTTTGAAAATGATTTTAATCTTTCTTTCACCATTTTTCATTTTAAGCAACAGTTTAGGAAATATAATGTTTTAAAACGGTTATATTATATTATAAACGGTACGGATAATTTTAATTAAAAAAAAAAATCACTTTTTAAAATAAAAATGTGCTTGTTTCTTGCATTTCAGTTGAGCAGTCGGGTTTTTTAAAATTTCTGAAATATTTCTTTTTATTAGTCAGTAGAAGTCTGACAAACTTTTCTGCTCCACCTAGAGCGGGAGAAATCATTCGATGATTTTTCCACACGAAAAACATCATTATGTTTTCCATTTTAGTGATGATGAGATTACACAAAGCAATATGCCAGTCTGGGTTTGAACCCACGACTTACAATTTGTAATTCATGTCTCTATTCGCTGGGCTAACATTGTTCACGCTCGTTAAATTTTTAATGACGAAAAAATTAAACTTTTACTAGTACTCTTATTTACTTTAGCAAACAGTTAGAAAGTATATGAAACTCGCCTCGAGCAAATAACAATAAGAATTTAGTAATGTATTTGCTACAGATAACTAAAAGATATATAAAACAGCTCTCTGCTACACATCCAAGCCTTAAGGAATAAACCGCAAAACAGGAGAAATTCTAAACGGATCTGCGGAAAGATTCCGAAGTCAACGGAAAAAAAAAATTGGGTTACAAGTGCCCTCGCTGCAAGAATTTATTCTGAAACTAACCAATGCACGTGGTTTGTTTTCAACTAAAAGATACTACAGAGAACAAAATCAATAATTTAAAAAAATGACAAATAAGTTCAATTTTGAAATTTATTTACATATTATATGTATTTAAACTTTATGTACGATAGTGGTACATGGGCAGACTTAATGAAACAAGGCATTCTCTATTAATCAACCTTTGGGTTAAAAAGACCACAATGTCGTAAGTGTACAAGTAAAATAAATGTCATTATCGAAAGAATATACAAATTATAAAACTATTTCGTCCTAATTTGTAGTAATCTCTTTTAGTAGTGCTCCAAGACTAAAGTTACGTGATGTAACTAGGTTTTTTTCTCACACAAAGTAGAACATTCAGTGTTCCTTCAACATCCTCGAGTAAGCTATCTAACATCCACTGGTTGTATGTTGACTAAGTTTCCACAACTTAACGACTGTCATCATATGATTTGCCTTTTCCTTTGCCTTTTGAGATAATAATAAAGTATACAACATGTATCTTAATTAAAGCACACCCTCAAACACCCCAATTAGAAAATTATGTTATTATCATAATATATACTCTGAATTTTTAGTTTTACTTGTTTAAACAGTTTTTTTAAGACTTTAACTTCCTTTAAATGAGTTTCATTTTTCTGTAATGTGTACTGAATGACGGAGTTTATATAAATCTGCATTTAAAAAGTTACTACTTTAATTTACAGTCCATAGTTAGTTTGTTTTTACTAACAGCGAAAGTGTAATTTGTAATTTACGTAGATTTAATTGCTTTGGAAAAAAAGTATCGATATTATACGATATTAGATTCTGATCAAACTAATTTGAGGATGTGCATTAATTATGTTATATTTCGGCACTGTTTCGGTTCGTTGAAACTCGAAACAATAAATACAGATGGTAAATATAATATATATGTTAGCTTAAAAACTTTTAAAGTATTTTGATAATCTAATAAACATAAATATACAAAACATACATAATTATATGTGTATTCCCTGTAGTTGCACGCGAAAGGATAAATAAATCATTTGATCCATCCCAGTTTCCCCAGAAAGGCGAGCAAAGCCCTGGTTTTTCTTACCCACTTTTAATTCCGACTTTCTAAAGATCTAATGAAAACAGACTTATAGGTAGTCTTATAGTACTCACATGATCAGACACCAATCGCGAGATTAAAAACTGGGTTCAAGTGCTTTGAGAAGACTGCGTGTTGGTCCAGCTGTATTGATCTCTAACTAGCTGCGAGAGTACGTACAGGAGCTTAGATAGAAATGATTGTGGTTTTAGTTTTTATATGTTTATATGTTTTTATATGTACTTCGCTACCGTGGACTGTATCACGATAAAAACATAACGTCCTCTTTTTGCAGTCGCGAAGACGACCTTTTCAAGCTTCAAGCTACTTCCATACCAAATCACATACAAATCTATCCGGTACTTTCGAAGATTATCGCGTTCAAAGAAACAAACAAAAACAATTTTATAATTTTGAACGCTTTATAATTTAGTATAGATTTTAAAAGAGTACTTCTAAATACATTTTCACTTACATCTCTTACATTGTTTTAACGCCATATTTGAGGCGATCCCATAAAGTTACGAGGTTACTTGTATGTATGTCTATTTTAACAATGGAGAGACTAATATGACAAATGTAATGTAATGCTACAAAACAATTTTGACTTTAAAAAAATCTTAAAACTACTAAACGTACTATAAAACGTCATCAATTAAGACGCACTGATTAATATAATTTATTTCTACGGAACAGGGTTAAAAAACCAAATTAAATATTTGTCGATGTACGATGAACAAAAATATTATTTATATTGGAAATTAGTAATAAACAATTAAATTTTAAACAATTTGATTTCGCAAATTTAAACTAGACGAGGCCTGTATTTCGTAATATAGTATATCAAAACATTATATATGTTTACAATCAATCAATCAATAAATCATTTATTCTCTCTTCACAAAGTTACCTTATACATAATTAATCTAGTACAATTTCTTAAGCTGTATCCTTTGTGAGAGACTGGTGCCTGAAATAGGTTTTTGGAAAAAAATCTGTGTTACAGGTCACCAGGCCCCTTCACGGCTATTACTTAGATTAGCTTTTACTTAGGTGCCGTGTAAGGAAAAGGGAGTAAACATTATTAAAAAGAAAAAATAGAAATACAAATAGAAATGTAGCTATGACACAAAAACAAAAAACAAATTATAAATTAATAAAAAAATATAACTAAAACATAATTAGGCAGAAATTATTAACTCGTGTTGTGAGGTGGGTTGTGTGAGTGAAAAGATTGAGTAGTTTCAGTTTGGTTGTGTGTGATATTTGTCAGTTTGGTGAGGAGTGTGTGAGTAGAGGTGATAATAATGTGTGTGAGGCAAGTATGGAGGAGTAGCTGTGAATTGGGTTAATATGGGTAACATTTATTTCAAAATGGTTAAAAGATTTTCTGTTTTCTGATAGTCCAGGGTTTTAAGGTGTTTTTTTATTGCTTCAATACAGCTTGATTTAGTTTTGGGATATAGATTCAGATATTTATTAAGTTTATTATAAAGATATTGCCCGAGGAAACAGAAGAATCTTTTAGGGAGCGAGGATTTGAATTGGACCGTGGGACACACTCTACCCTTTCGTCGCTTGTCTTTCAGTAGGTTTGCATCAAACTGCAGGTGAGAATGCTTTTTCATTAAAATATGTAGTATGAACGTTTGCCTGACAGTTAGAGTATCCCATTCTTTGTACAACTCAGTGGTTGGAAAACGAAATGGGAGAGCAGCACCAACCTTGAGTATGGCCCGCTGCGCTCTTTCTACTTCAATCAGATGCGTTTTTGCAGAGCCACCCCAAGATATGATGCAGTAGTCAATTAGCGATTGGCATAATGCGTAATAGACCATTTTAATAGTCTTTCGTTCTGCCGAGTTCCTTAATATTTTAAAAATATAGATTAGCTTACGCAATCTGGTCACAAGGCTCTCAATGTGTGGCTTAAATGATAGATACTGGTCAATAGTAATCCCGAGGTATTTAATATTGTCTGTCATTTCAAGACATGGGCAATCGCACTCAGAAGTTTTAAAGCTACAAGTGTGAGCAGTAATAGTAAGGGACGAGGGTGGAAGCAAGTTAGACCTGTGTGCAAACACCATGTACTTTGTTTTCGAGACATTAAGGGTCAAAATATTGTCTAGGAGCCACTGACTAACTGTGTTAAGGCCCATTTGTGCAAGAAGAAATACCTCATCCCAGTTATCACCACTAAAGAACAGGGCAGTATCATCCGCAAAGGTAATGATCTTTCCCTTCCTTAGAGAAAGACGACAATGATATCAAACAAAACATAATGAGGAAATCGGAAGGTCCGAAAATTCGAAACATACCATCCATCAACCCACTCTTTTTTTCGGTGGGAAAATCATCAAATGACTTCTCCCGTTCTGGGTGGAGCGGAAGGGAGTGTCAGACTTCTACTGACTAAAAACCACTACCCCTACCGCAAGCCCACGCCTACGGTGGCCAGAAATCGGGTCGCGAAATCCAACGCCCGTGGCGTCTCCCGCGGTGGCTGGGGCGCGAGGATGAAATTAAGTCGTCCTTCGCTAGCTTGCTTCGCAGAAGGAGGCGAACCCACGGTAGACCTTTGTGCAGGGCTCATTTCCTCTCATAGAGAAAAGGCGTATATCCCAGCGGTGGGAACATTGTAAACTGAATTATTTTGTTTTAAGCCTGAGTCATGTTTTAAAGCCACAAATGAAACAATATGATGGATCATATGAATCTCTTTGAAGATATCATGTTTTCCAAATTGTGTGGAATATCCCAACGCAAAGTAAATATGGTAATTGTGAAATTTGCATAGGAATCGTTCTAATTTTCTTCAAGGTTTACGGTCATGTGTTCTGACTTGAGGTGTAATACGTTTCATGGTTTGTTTAAAGGAAATTATGTTCTTCAAAATACGGAAACTTTTAATTCGACTCTAATCGACTGCGAACCAGAAAAGAACTATCATTTACAATTATTGTGAGCATGCTTGTGACTGGTTCGCGTAGGAGGGGTTTCCTGCGTAAATCCCGATCGCGTAGGAATTCCGTGATAAAAAGTAGCCTATATATTATATTCCAGGATGTTAACTATCTACTTACCAAATTTCATTCAGATCCGTGCAGTATTTTTGCGTGAAAGAGTATCAAATATCCACATTATTTCTTTTTATGCTATTTTCATTGTAATTTATAGTTGATGTCTGGCAATTTGAGTATTTGTGTGGCCTACCCAAATGAAGAAGTTGAGCTACACGATAACTGACAAATGCTTGCACTGTCAGGACAGGTCCGCTCAAATCTGCGTGCTCCTTTCCTCAAAAGACACAACAGACATGAACCTTCATGTCTCATATGGATTGATAAATATGAATTGTATGGACTTTAAAAGAGACGTTGACCTCTGAGTTTGTTTCGGTGTTTCTTCTCAGAGTAGTCAGTTAGGAAACACTGGCCTCATCTAGCTTAACTAAAAACACAAAAACATGACGTGTAAAAGTGTTATTTATAACCAATTTACAAAATAAATATTTCATTTCATTTCATGCATATGTATATACATTTATCCTCACAAACTTTTGCATTTATAAAATTAGTAAGATTACCAAAAGGTATTATAGAGTGTGAGTACATTAAGATTCGAATAACTAAACAGGTACTTCGAAATGTTAGCAAGCATGATAAATTTTAAGCTTCAATAGCTTCAATAGCTTAATCAATTAAGTTTTTAATCAAGAGGTTGAGGGTTCGAAACCCACTCAATACACTATTGACGCTTACCAACTCCAGACAGAAGCATATTTAGCTTAGTTGGAGGGGTTGACAAAATTGCCAGTAATATAAATTCTATTAGCATTGTTAGTTCTCTTACCTACTAAAAAAATATAATATTATTTTGTGTGTGTGAAGACCACAACAAAAATTCGAAGACATGTGACACCCACCTACCAGCACTGAGCTTGCTTGCGTGGTGTATTACCGCCTATTCTCTCTTCACAAGTATACATAAAAGACGTGGTCCACCTTACCAAAGCCTACGCTTTAGTGTGGTAATCAAAATCGGTGACACTCTGTAGACCATCTCTAAAGCCTGCAATACATGTTGGCCGAGCGTTGTCGAGTGAAAGCCAATACCAACATGTAGGCGGTATATTTGCCTTGTCTTGCTATCGCTCGGTGTCACTTGCCTAGTTGGCCGAGTGTAAGCCAGCGCCAACGTGTATAGAGCTCATTTAGTGCAACTTGTCTTCGCTCGCCGTTGCTCGTAATCACTTGCCTCACTTCGGATCGGTGTCGGTTTTTGGTCACAAATCAAAGGCGCTCGCCTGCGCTCGGCCAACGTGTGGGCAGCTCTACAGACCCTTTTCTACATTGTTCGTCTGCATTGGCGTTCGGCGAACTTGGCGAATGTGTGGACATTATTTCATGCCTTGTACCTATTTGTGAACGCTCGCGCTGGCCTATGCTCGCCCAACATGTATTGCAGGCTAGAGAGGAAGTCTTTGTCCCAGAAGTTATAGAACGTTATAGGCCGAATTATTTTGTTATCACTATAACATGAAAAATACATGGTAAAACGAGAAAGATTTGTATACAACGTGTAATTTAAAGGATATACATACCAAGTTCTCGGCTTCTTTGGATGAGAACAAACGATATAGCAAGGGTTTTGCAATCCTATGTCTACATGTCTGGAACTTATTACAAATTTCAATACATTCGAATTAAGAAGAACGAAGAGAATTATAGACGCATATGTCATAGTGCTGTGACACGTTTGTTATGATTGGTATTCAAGAAACATATGAAACCGATAATTTCGTTTTCCGGTTTCAATTCTTTGCGTCACTTATTTTGAACTGAAACTGTGCATAGAGACTCCATGCTAGATGTTGTCTTCAGCCCTTTTGGATAGATATGGGATTTCTGTTACACGTTGTATATAATATTTTGTACTTGTACAAAGCTGAGGCGAGCCGCTATAGTATTTACGATTATAATAATATATGGCCGTAGAACATTACTGGTACAATACCATGATTATATCACCCCTGCTTTAACCTTTCTGAAGAATACATGCGAGATATTACTAAGTAAATAATAAACTCATTGTTCTACACAAATGCGGAGACTCGACGCCGACGTCTTGGAGTTTCCTTCAAAACGTGTTGAATTTAAACTTTTGTCTTAATCTCTTCCGGGGTTAAATATTACTCTTTAGAGAGGTGTTGCTCCGAGAACAGATTATGTTAATCAGATTTAGCAAAGCAGTAAAAAACGTGTGTCTGTACATTTAAATTTTATACAAAAATAATAAAGATGGGTTAAGAAAGGGTACCACGGAAAATAAAATAAAAAAGTCTGTCTGTTTGTCTGTTTGTACACGTTAATCTCCGGACCTACTGGATGGATTTTAATGAAATTTGGTAAGTAGATAGTTCAGTCATGCTTCCGAAGGAGGAGGCGGGCCGCGTGAGGGAGAGGATGGCGTCCTCCCTCCAGCCCAGCCACAGTGGTAGACGCCCATGGCGTCGGACGTCGGCCGACGATCTCCGGCCACCGTAGGCGCAGGCATGCGGACAGCGAGTAAAGGGCAACTCGCTGTCCGACCATGGACCATGCCCGGGTCGACGGCACGTTGTGTTCCACGCGCACCTCAAAGAGCGTCAGCAATATGACGAGGCCCCCCCGTAGAGGGCCGTAGCCTGCCGGGGTCGTGGGACTCATCCCATTACCGTGACCCCGGTACGTAAAGGGTTATTGAAGGAACACCGTGGATTTTAGTCAGTAAAAGTCTGACAGTCCCTCCCACCCTGCCCGGGGTGGGAGGATTTATTTGATAATTTTACCACGATAAAAAAAAGACCTATAGATATAAAAAAAAAGACCTACAGATATTGAAAGAGCACAACATGATAGAGCTCCTCCCACTCTCACCTAAAAACCTACCCTATTCTTTCAGTTGCTCTTGCGTTCCAGGGCTACAATTATCCATTTTTAAAATGGAGTCACTGAAAAAAATTGCAGAATTTGGGAGTTTGTTTATATGTTTCTTCTGAGGATAGTTAAACTTACTAGTAGTAAGTCGGGGCCGTAACCAATGGGCTCAGAACAATAACCTAAAGCAAAAAAAGCTTTAGGTTATTGTTCTGAGCCAATGGGCAAGCAAGCATTACGTCATTTAGTCAAACGTGACATTTGAAATTTGAACGCTGTCTCGTTCGGAATCCGCGGCGATTTACTTTAAAAACAAATGAGTCCGCTTTCGAATTATATGCTCACTTTATTGAAGCGAGCTTGTACGTGACGTTAATAAAGTACAAACGTTTGAAAATACTTTAATCCAATGATAAAATATAAATTTGAAACTGCCCCTGTTGTTGTTGTATTAAAAATGAAAATATAATCAAACATATTTTTCACCTTTCCAAGGATATTCAGATCAATATAATTCCACTACCATAGAGAAAAAACAAACAGAAAAATAAATTGGCTATAAACCGCTTTTTTATTTTTTACTAACGCTACAGTAAGTAGAATTTTATTGTTTGTGAAAAAATACTTTTGCCTTTTGCATTTCAGAGGCTAGACTGGAATATTTTATATTTTGTACTCAAGTACTGTATTTAATCTGTCTGAAAGTAATTTATAGGCATGTTATGCTAATAAAACGAGTTATTTTTGGTATGCCTTTTGGTTACTCACAAAATTGTTTTGGTCTGGGCTACCAGCATTCGATGTGTTGCTAAGAGTACATCTATGCAATAACTATATTATCTGTACTAATATAATAAACAGGTAAAATTAGTTTGTAAGTCTGTATGTAGGGCTAAAGCTCCAGAGCCTTGAACATCGACGACGAGTTGCAAGTCTATCGGTTTTATATCGGTTACATTTCAGGGAGTGTGCGATGGAATTACACAATCTAATTCTCCCAAGCCCGTTCCATCATCGGACTACTAGACAAACGGCGATGCGCCATCGCTACATGGTGGACATCCCACCCATACGCGCAAAATGTTTTGGGAATACCTTCATTGTGCGTACGGCTAAGTAGTGGATTTCCCTGCCGGAGTCTGTGTTTCCCGATAGCTATAACCTAAGGGTCTTTAAGTCAAGAGTGAATAGGTTACTTTTAGGTAAGCGTGCTCCATCTTCGATCATATCATCACTTACCATTAGGTGAGATGGTGGTCAAACGCAAACCTATTATCAATAAAAAAAAATGTTTTTTTTTCTATTTTTTTTTATTTGTAGTAAGGTGCACTATTTGTGAGTGCTATAAGGCTATAATTTTTTTCGATACCATGTGGATGAAGTCGTGGGAAAAGGTAGATAGATAGATAGATATACTCTTTATTGTACACCATAACAGAATTAAATAAGGACTTAAAAAACTAAAGTCTTATCGCTAAAAGCGATCTTTTACAGACAACCTTTGGATGGATTTGACACAGCAGGAGAAAATAAATACGCGGGTAGTCCATGGTGTACTATTCACTTATATACAATAAATAAGTAATAATCTATATACTCAATACACATGTACATATATATACATAAAAAGAACAAAGCTGAGTTATATAAAAACTTGTAACAAATTAAAGAGAGAGATAGAGATCTTTTACTATGTTTTTGAAAGAAGGAAGGGTTTGTGCTTGTCTTACTGACACGGAAAGAGTATTCCACAGTCGTACTGCTTGAGCTGCGAACGACTTCGACCAAAGAAATTGGTGGAGTGACTCGGTACCTCTAGCCTAGTGAAAAAAGTGCTAATTAATTAATAAAAAGATCAAAATATAGTTTAGGGCTCCGTATCACGAAACGAAAAACATCTAAGAGTTCTTTGTCAGTCTGTTAAAATGATTTTTCTTCGGAAGAAGTAGTGCTTTGGAAATTGTATCAAGTGGATAAGTATGCCTATAGCCTTTATGGATTTTAAGCTTCTATATATATATATATTTTTTGATAATAGGTTCGCGTTTGACCACCCTCTCACCTCATGGTAAGTGATGATGTGGTGGAAGATGGGGCATGCTTACCTAGAAGTGACCCCTAGGTTATAGCTACGAATGGAACGCATGTATGTATGTCGGGCAGGTACCCGCAACTCCACGAGCAAGCGCGTATTTTGCATAAGGCTACAATGTTGCTTCACGTACAATATTATAATATTTATATACTAATAGACAAATAGGTTCTGTAAAAGTTCCTGCTCACCTCACTTAAGGCACACAATTCGAAAGCAAACTCATTTGTTCTAAAGTAAATCATCGCGGATTCACTACGAGACAACGTCAAATTTCAAAGCAATGTTTAAGTATTTTAATTTTTTAGATTAAATTAATTACAATAACAAAAGAGCTACTAATATATTCTTGTAAATATTAATAATAAAAATATAATATTGTTGTATGTTCACTTTAATGATGTTCTATATTTTGTATATATTTTTGCGTTAACAATGAACGAGACAAAGTTTATAAATAAAAGAAATATTGGTGATTAGATTGGCCGTATAACACGGAGGCGGGTTACTAGTAAAGGCATCGTTACATAAATTTTCGTAGGCACGGAACTAGGGCTTTCAATACCGGTATTCTGGGATCCCGTAATACCGTGATCACGGATTGTATAATTTTTTAATAAAGAGTTATCTTAAGCTGAGACCGTGCCCGAAATCGAGCTGTACTTAGGTCGTTTTTGTAATTGTCAGTCAGTTTCCCAAAGGCAACGGGATAACGCATGACTTTATCATTGTGTAGTTTAACTTGGTGATCTACTAGCGCGTATTTTTGCTAGTTTAATTAGATTACCGTCGTTGCGGTCTTTATGTTGATTTTTACATGGGACATGTTGACATTTAGATAATAATAAGAAAACATACATATGTCCAAAGTCTATGTTAAATGCATTCCTGCAAAAAGACTAGATTTTAATCTATTCTTTAAAAAAGTTTAATTCCTAGTCCTACCTAAATAATCAACCAATACCAAATTGTTATATAAAAGAGCTAAGTATAAAACGTATCTATTTTATTATTTTCAATAAATAAGAACAATAACGACTGATTTGAAATGAAAAAACCGGCTAAGTGCGAGTGGAACTCGCGCAAGAAGGGTTCCGTACCATTATCTATAAAAACGGCAAAAATATCATGTCTTTTGTATGGAAAGAAAGCCCCTCTTAAATATTTAGATTAATTTTCAATTTAATTATTTATTTTTAAAGTGAATATATAACTAAATATTCTGTGGATATTTCAAGTGCCTACCTGTTGCCGTTATCAATATCGATAAAAAAATCACGTTTGTTGTATGGGAGCCCCCTTTAAATATTTATTTTATTCTATTTTTTTAGTATTTGTTGTATAGCGGCAACAGAAATACATTATTCTATGAAAATTTCAACTGTCTAACTGTCACGGTTCATGAGATACAGCCGACAGACGACAGACAGCGGAGTCTTAGTAATAGGGTCCCATTTTACCCTTTTGGTACGGAACCCTAAAAATACGTATTTTATTGGTTTTATTAATGTCCTAATTGAACTTGCGTTAAATACCGGATTACCGGTATTGATACCGGGATCACGGTAACTTTTCCAATACCGGTATTGAAAAAATCCGGTATTTGAAAGCACTATTCAAAATAAAAAGAGTGATAGAACGGGCGGTCTTATCGCTAAAAGCAAAATCTTTTACAGACAACCTTTGGACCTATTTGACACAGATGGAGAAAAATACACGGAGAGTCGATGGTGTACAGACTACATGGTGTATTACGACTACATAGTAATTAACTTTTAAGTCCAATTTACTAAGTTTTAGATAATAAAATAACAGCGCAATTAACATAATGGTAAAAATATTTTAATTTGCTTTCTGATATTCATCGTTCTAGTAAGAGTAGGCAATAAAATAAGTATTAAGTTATTGTATATACAAGATCTAACACAGAATTTTTTCATTTAAATCAATTACGTTTTTCTGAAGTATTTTTTCTTAAGTAATACTGCAAAGCATTAAGTATATTTCATTAACATATTTTTCCAAAAGATATTACTAATTTAAAGTGACAAACTTTTTATTTTAGAAAAAATAATGTTATTTAAAAATGATTCCAATACTATAGCTGCATTTACATTTAAATAGCTATATAAATAATATTGCGTCAAAAATAATTTCATCAGTAGAAATCCCGATAAAAACAAAATCAACACCTTAAAGTAAGAACAAAAATCCTTGCCTATTTCTTTTCAAAAGAGTTTTCAACCTCTTAATCTCACCACGCTACGAACTACGCAACAAAATTGATATTTTTTACCCCACCGTAGTACTCTACACACCTACGCCGCTACGCCGTAGTCAACAGGTGCATTGACCCACTTACACAAAATAACATAACACTTTTTTTAAATATAATAGTTAACTAAAATAACATTTATTTTAAAGTAACACTTAGTGTTTTTTTTTTCACTCACGATATATTTTCTCTCAATAATTGTTTTTCTGGTTTCCCGGGCAAAAGCGGTATGCGTTCGGGCTGTGATACCGGCTTACAGCAACTGGCCTTACGGGGAACTGTGCGCATGTGCCTTACAAAATTGTATAGACAACGTCCAGTATAAGCGACCCCTAACCCCTCTCTTGATTGGTACAATCGAGGAGATTTTTGAGGGAGTTTTGAAGACAATGAAGTGTCAAGTTAAATTGGTTATCCTGGTCATATAGCAATGTTAGCAAGTATGTGAATGCCACAGTTGGTTTTGTATATTTTTCGTGTTGGTATTATACGGGTCTTTTATTTGTCTGTTATATAAGATAGTTGGCGAAAATGTTTTGTTAGTGAGATGGTTCCTTTTTATTATTTTGTGCAGAGATGCGATAGTGATGACGGGAGAAGAATATTAGGTATATTATTACGAAGTTACGAAAAAAAATATTATGTTGCCACATTTTGTTTATTATTGTATTATGTTGACTTTGTTTTGACTAACATTTGTGTACAAAGAGGTGATTTAATATTTACAGACTGGGTGTGTTCAATACATATTGAACATACTCAGTCTGTAAATATTAAAATCGTTTTTTTTATGTGTGTGATGTTTCAGATGTGAATGGGCAAAAATATTAAATTGTGAGGGATAATGATTAATGATGGTTTATTTCAAAATTTCACTATGCAGATTTACAGACTGAGTATGTTCAATATGTATTGAACACACCCAGTCTGTAAATATTAAATCACCTCTTTGTACACAAATGTTAGTCAAAACAAAGTGTTTTTGCCGTTTTTAGGACAAACTAGGGCTTATTTTGTGTAGAATAATAAAAAACAGGGTAGTATACAGTGCTATCTTAAATAATAAAATGAAACAAAGCTTTTAATCACAGTAAATTTATTTTAATAAGATAGTTAAAATGAACAACTTCTATAGAAGTTGTGGCGCTGGTGGCACGAAAATCCCGAACTTCTATAGAAGTGCTTGGCGGTGAAAAGGTTAAAAATTTTGCCTCAGTTCCTGTAGTATGGAGCCCTGGTGTCCAAAAATACAGGTCTCTGCTATATTATAATTATAATAATGTCATTTTTGTAAAATTGTTGCATAAATTTTTATTTATCGAAGAAAATAAAATTATTCTTATTATTCTTACTTGGTTGGGGAGCTCATATAGGCGGTCGCTCCATATAAAATACTAGTGCTCAACTGCATTTGGTTAGACTGGAAGTCGACCCCCAACATAGTTGGAAAAAGGCTAAGCAGATGATGATTTATCACTGTTTCTATTAGTCATATCAAAATCGTGGTGCGTGGTTTAAAAACAGTAAAGCCTGCAATACATGTTGGCCGAGCGTAGGCCAACGCGAGTGTTGGCAAATAGGTACAAGGCAAGAAATAATGTCCACACGTTCGACAAGTTCGTCGAATGCCAATGTAGACGACCAATGTAGAAGAGGGTCTGTAGAGCTGCCCACACGTTGGCCGAGCGCAGGCGAGCGCCTTTGATTTGTGACCAAGAACCGACACCGATCCGAAGTGAGGCAAGTGATCACGAGCAACGGCAAGCGAAGACAAGTTGCACCAAATGAGCTCTGTACACGTTGGCGCTGGCTTCCACTCGGCCAAGTAGGCAAGTGACACCGAGCGATAGTAAGACAAGGCAAATATACCGTCTACATGTTGGTATTGGCCTTCACTCGACAACGCTCGGCCAACATGTATTGCAGGCGAAACAGACAGACAACGAATTTACCTAAATAAGCCGGTTTTGTGGTCTTGTTGAATACTAAATATTCAATTTTATATAGTACTTGTAGTGCTCGGTACGAATTAGTTTTATCCTTTAAAAAAGAACTCGCAGAAAATTTTCCACGGCATGTATTTATTTACCCAATTACTGGTTTTCCAACAAGACTTCCTTATTTTCTTTATATTTGTATAAACTAACGAAATGAAATGTAAAAGATATAAAAAGGAGTACTTATAATTTGCATGCGTACTCTTGAAGACAATCCATGATGGATTTTGCTGAATAGTTTCACTTTTAAACTTTCTAATAATTCTTGCTGAGATAGGAGCCTTTTTGACCTCTAATGTTTCTTTTTTATGGTATGCTTTAATTAACTTAATTTTATCTTATTACCTATCATGTTATGTGAGTACCTAATAAATATGTTTTCTTAATATCCTTACTTGATGCTTTCAGAAAAAGGAACGTAATAGGTACTCACGACCGGTGTGCATGCATGTTCAGATATACAGAACGTAAATAGAGAACCTGCCAAGGTTACGAGTCGTAACCCTGGCAGGTTGTCGTAACCACGACAATGTTCTACCGAGATTTCGCGACCCCAGATCACAAGTACAACTCAAGGAATTTGGTGAGTTTTCAGTCAGTAGAAATCTGACACTTCCACTCCACCTAAAACGGGATAAGTCATTTATTGATTTTCCCTCGATAAAAAAGACAAAGAAAAGGTCTAAGTAAGGATCATATAGCAGATTCGTTCTTTATATTTTATATTTATTATTATTTTATCCAATACAATTCCCTGCCGGAGTCTGTGTTTCCCGATAGCTATAACCTAGGGGTCTTTAAGTCAAGAGTGAATAGGTTACTTTTAGGTAAGCGTGCTCCATCTTCGACCACATCATCACTTACCATCAGGTGAGATGGTGGTTAAACGCGAGCCAATTATCAATAAAAAAAAATATTATATTACAAAATGTTTTGGCATACACTACAGCCTCAGGGCTCTGTGTGCTGGCGAGTCATCATTTCTTATTTATTCAATTACACAAAGAAAAAAAAGAATAGGTTTGTTGCACATTTAACAATTTTTTTTTTATGTAAAACATATGTATGTAATACTATTTTTTTATTTCTGTGAATCTACCTGGTTCCAGGATTGGCGCCTGTATTTTCTTTAATATAGTGTATTCTATTGAATCCTAAGGGAAATATTAAATACGTCTGTTTATAGATAGACAGATATATTTATTTGCAATGAATTAGGCACAAACAAATATGATTTTATAATTGTGAAGGATCCTTACAAATTTCACCTTTATGGTATGCAAATTCAGTAACTAGGATAATTGATCAGCTAAGAATTCGTACAGTTAGTTGTACCAACATATTTAACATTTTTCTTGTAATTTTTTTTTTTAATATTGTTGATAGGCGTTAGACCACCATCTCACCTGATGTTAAGCGATGATGTGGTCGAAGATGAAGTACGCTTGCCTAGAAGACTACCAAGTTACAGCTATCAGGAAACACAGACTCAGTATTGAAATAATCATAATGGAAGTTGTGTTTTAAATGGTAATTCCTAAATCTATTTGGAATTATTTAATGAAAACTAAAGGTTCCATATAAATAATATCCTTCTTCAGCAAAGAAGTTTTATATACTTCCGTACATGAGAAGTTCTAATATTGGGATCTCATACCTGTACTTCGTTTTCTTGTTTCTTTCAATCTCTTTAAGATGTAGAGCTACTACAAGTACAACGCATGATATTAGTAATGAATATTAAAAAACTAGAACACGAATATAGAAAGTCAACAAAACAATTAATCGCAAACGGTCGTGTTTGCAATCAATTAAAACTGTATCGCTTCAGCACGTGAAAGGCTGCACGTGTTAATGTTACCAACTTAATGAGTATAAAATTAT
This sequence comes from Tholera decimalis, assembly GCA_943138885.2. NCBI lineage: Eukaryota > Metazoa > Arthropoda > Insecta > Lepidoptera > Noctuidae > Tholera > Tholera decimalis. The sequence continues at coordinate 13,308,458 of OW964576.2, forward strand.
ATAATTATGTACTTCGTGTCTGACACGAACTGTATTGGAAAGTTCCCAGCTCCCAGCTCACCTCACTCAAGTGAACGCACACAATGCGAAAAAGAAACTCATTAGTTTTTAAAGTAAATCATCGCAAGTTCACAACGAGACAGCGTTCGAATTGCAAAGTGTGACTTATTTTGTTTTATCTTTAATGAATTTATATATATTTATAAACGAAAGTCGTGTTAGTCAGGTACACTATTTATAACTCAAGAACGACTGAACCGATTTGGCTGTAAATTGGTAGGGAGGTAGCTTAGAACCAGGCAACGGACAAAGTATACTTTTTACCCCGAAATTCCCAAGGGTTCGAGATTCCCGCAGGAAAAACCTCCCACGCAAACGAAGTTGCGGGCAAAAGCTAGTATAATTATAAAAGAAGAATGAGAAAAAGTGATGCATATTATTTTTTATACTTGTCCTAACGTCGCACTCGTTAGTAATCTTCTGTATAAGTGAATGCGTTTAAACAATTTTAACTTCATAATATGTTTTACATAAACATTCAGACCCAGAATTAAATATCTCATTTTAATAATATCTGAAGCAATAATAGGGGTACCTGTGTTAGCATAGATCTATCAATGTTCACGAAATCGTATTTTTGTGATATTTCTTAAACTATAGGTTACAACAAATGTAAAAAAAAAATCTAATCAAATACACTGCTGCGTTGTAGGCTGATTATATCATGTTATTAATTACGTTTAATTTATTCACTATAGGGTGATTTAACTCGATATTTGTAAATAAAGAAGAAATACTCATTTATTTCTTCCTTATTTCCACGTAAAAATAACAACTTTCGCTCCTGCGAGTGCCATTAGAGTGGAAGCTCAGTAACTGTCACGCTGTCACATCCATCAAATAGCTATATTTTGCGGAGCACTACTATTGGTCGTTTTCCCTTTTCTTTTGACAGGTGAAACGTCAATTCGAATAGTTTTTTGACATTGATGTAGTACGAGTGTTAAACATATTAGATGTTATGCTATTAGTAATAATCTTTTTTTTTTTAATTCAGAATAGGCTCGACTAAACCTAAAAAAATCAAGCCGCATCGACTTTTCCCAACTATGTCGTGGTCAGTTTGCAATATGTACATATGTCGTGGTCAGTTTGCAATATATTCCTATGTCGTGGTCAGTTTGCAATATATTCCTGTGTCATGGTCAGTTTGCAATATATCCGAATGCAGGTAAATATCAGTCTTGTACTTGGGCTAACAGGCTTTCATCTCCGTAAATGTAGGCATTTAATTTTTTTTTTATTATTATTTTTATATTTTATAAATTCTGACAACGTAACGACAGTCAAAGATGTACAAATGACAGGAGGTACCAACACCTTAAAATCACAGTGACAGACCTAGGCAAGTCATGATTAATCTTTACGGTCGACTCATAGTTTAGTTTTGTTTTATTGTTATTAGTTTTTTTAATTCTTTGTCTTTTTTTGTACTAACATAGCATAAGGTTAAATTGTTACTAACACTATATGGACTAAGTCTAAACTAAAATATTATTTTTTATAGTACTTACCTAGTCAGTCAAACTAGTTATGTTGTAATTTAAACACTTTTATTACAACTATTTCCAATAACTATACAGGATTATTGGAAATATGTCACGATCCTGTTAAGGGCGTGTAGATGAGGTTATTAACTAACAAATCAACCCTAAGTTTCTAGGCCTAAAGTATATCAACATCGAGAAAAAAAATTTAAATATTAAAATAAAATAGGACTTTATCTCTTTTAAAAATTTATAAAAATAACACACCTTTACATTCCAAGAACACACCTTTTAGCATTCTTATTTATTACATAGCTGAAGAATTAAGTTGCGCATAATAAAAAAAAAAACATAAAACAATTAAAAACCTCCGTACTTTTGAAAAAAGAGATCCAATAGGTACTTATTATTTTTTTATGATTTTTGCAACGTCTTATGAAATAAATATTTTTTTTCTCCTAAAATCACTAATCTATTTTGACGACGGAACATTTTATTTGTTAGTTAATAACCTCATCTACACGCCCTTAACAGGATCGGGACATATTACCAATAATCCTGTATCTACCTACTACTATCCAATTTGTAGAAGCAAGGATGAAAAGGAATTAGGAACTCATTACAAAAGAAATACAACAGGCCATTATAATAATTGGGTGTCATAGACTACCTTGAGAGTTTGTTACAAAACGGTTGTTGAAGGACTACGGAAAATTGTATTGTTTACGTTGTTGTATGGTTGCCCATGTCAATTGTTTTCTGAGCTCGGGTTGATATGGCAACTATATATACCTACGTATCTATAATCGATTTAGTTGAGGAGAAGTTCGTGGCTAAGTACAACAAACTTTTCCCCTTCTTTCTCAATTATACATGTAATATTTATTAGTATGAAGATTTTGGTATTGTATGTTTTTTTTTTTTTGTTAAAAATAGGTACGCGTTTGACCACCATCTGATGGTAAGTGATGATGTGGTCGAAGATGGAACACGCTTACCTAAAAGTAACCTATTCACTCTTGACTTAAAGACTCCTAGGTTATAGCTATCGGGAAACACAGACTCCGGCAGGGAATTTCACTCCTTAGCCTTACGCACAATGAAGGTATTCCCAAAACGTTTTGTGCGTGTGGGTGGGATGTCCACCATGTAACGATGGCGCTTCGCCGTTAGACTGGAAGCCGACTCTAGCATAGTTGAGAAAAGGCTAAAACGATTATCAATTTAGTTTAACAGAATCGTTGATCACAAAACGCGACTGCTGAGCATGAAATCCAAAAACATACAAAAAAATATTCCACGTAAACCTGCATGACACAGTGCGTATTTTTGTTTTCTTTGGAGAAGGAAAAAGCAAGTAACTTCCAGATTAGCCTTTTAAAAACTTAATTGTTTCTATTTTCCAATTTTGACTTTTGATTCGTGGTTCTAAATGGGCCGTAGTCATGTAAGACGAGCTGATAATTTACTCGGTGAATGTAACAGATCATAATGTATTCGAACATCTTTCAGCAACATAATCTATTTTACATAATTATGTTAAGTTATAGGCTAATGGCAGAATGCCAAATTCCCTCGAATATTGAAAAACATTTGTGACCTGTTGAATAAAACCAGTTGATATTTACTTTCAGTATCACTTTCAGTAGCAACAAGTGAACATTAACTTAAATATATAAGGAACAATACTTGTTGAATACGGTCTGACACGGACGGAGAGATGTGTTGACGGGGAGGTCGTTGCGCCACTTATTCTTAAACACTTGGAAGCACCACACATCTTTTTTAGAAAGGAATAGTTATTCAGAAAAAAAAAACTAGTTTCGAACTAATGTCTTCATACTGCAAGAACTCGGAATCAAACAGCGTCTATCGAATGTAGTACAAACTTGTATTCTTAAACTAATCGGGCACATCACAAGACTTAACAAGGTCTCCATAGAACGTCTTGTCATTCAAGGCAAGATAGAGGGCACTAGACCGCGCGCACGATTGCCGATGCGTTGGACCGACCAAATAAAGACCATGGTGGGCCTTTTGATGGGAGAGGATGGCGGGACATCGTGAGGCGAGCTATATCGGCCACTCTAGCATTTTCTACATGTCGACCACGACCACCCTGGCAATAGTCGTACGCCTGAGAAGATAGATAATTAGATATACCCTTTATTGAACACCATAACAGAATTTAAAAAAGACTTAACGACTAAACTATGGGCGGTCTTATCGCTAAAAGCGATCTTTTACAGATAACCTTTCGATGGATTGGACAACGCAGGAGAAAAGTAATACGCGGGTAGTCCATGGTCTACTATTTACCTACTAAGAAGAAGATATCTGCTGTTGCCCGTGACATCACTTGCGTGGAATTTCCCGGGATAAAAAGTAGTCAAATGTATTATTTCAGACTGCAATCTATCTCTGCGTCAAATAACATTTAAAGCCATTCTGACATTTTAGCGTGATTGAGTAACAAACATCCATTCATAAATCTAAATTTCACATTTATAATATTGGTACAGATTTGATGTTCAAAAAATGCTAGCTTATCTGAATAAATATGTTTTAATTTTGACTACCTAAAGACGGATAGGCAGTTTAATGAATAATATTAGCGGTGTGTATCCCGTTATCCATTATTATTATAAAGTCATCTTAGGACACAGTAACGTCTCTTGCCTCAAAATGCAGTCAGCACTAGTAACGGGGCTCGATAAGGACAATGCCTGGCAGGGTTGCGGGAATGTTCTAACTATTCATTTTATTATTTATTTATTACGAATGAGCGCGCCCTTGACCTCGATCACATCTGATGGTAAGTGTAAGATGTCTACGATCGAACGAGCGAGCCCAGAAAATGCCTATTCACTCTTGCTTTAAAGGCTGACGGGTCATATGTGGCAGGGAACACAGAAGCCGGCAGAGAGTTCCACACCTTGGCTGTGCGCACAATAAATGTTGAAGAAAAGCGCTTAGTCCGACAAGATGGTATATCGACCAAGTGTGGATGGTATCCTGCGGTACGTCTGGTAGACCGGTAGTAAAAGGGGGATGAAGGGATTAGGTCGTGGAGCTCCTGCACACACTCGCTGAAGTATAATCTGTAGAAGATAGACAGGCTAGCAAGGTTTCGCCGATGAGCCAGACTGTGAAGCTTGCCTGCTAGAACCTCATCTATGAGCCTTTAACCGAGAGCCTTTATGAGCCTTTTTTTAACGAGATACATCGGTCCTGAAACCCAACTGAAGGAACAGGGTGGGTTTTAGCCAGTAAGACTAAATACTGGAGTCATTTGATAACTTCCCCATCCCCAGAAAAAGGCCACAGTAAATTTATATAATTATCTAGTATTGGATCTTTGAAATTAACTGACGCCAAAAATATTGGTATAGTTTCTTATATTATAAAAAAAAATCGATGAGCGTGTCCACACCGAAACGGTTACCAACTCAGCATTTGCTGAGTGAAAGACATCCAGCGCTGGTTTTCAGTTGACATCCAGCGCTGGTTTTTAGTTGGCACCCAGCAGTAACAAAAAATTGGTCAAGGGCGAGTCAGACTCGACCATTTAGATTTAAAATTGACTTTATGAAAAAGTGGTTTTTGAAACCTCAATGTCTTTTTAAAGATCTTTCTATAGATACTGCACACGTATAGGTTACATGAAAAAAAAAATATTCTCAGTTTCAGTTCCATCTATGGGGAGGGCTCCCTTAATTTTAAATATTTTTTTATTCTTTTTTTTCAAATCGGAAAGTGGTTCATAGAATACATCTATGTAACAAGTTTCATGTGTATTGAAAAATGGCTGTGACATACGGACGGACTGAGAGACAGACAGACAGACATGACGAAACTATAAGGGTTCCGTTTTATGCCATTTGGCTACGGAACCCTAAGAAAATCCGTGAGACAGTAGCGGGTTTTATATCTGTACGATTGTATATTGCTTTATTACCACACAATTCTAGCTTACGCGGTGTCTAGATCTATCTATCTTAGGTACCACGGTTTGCTTTTGTCTGAGACAGTCTGGGACTCATTAGCGAGCACCAGTTACAATTAGCTATTCTTTTGTTTTAGTTGGTTTTGTAGTATCTATCTTTTGTTACAGTGGGGACTAATATTCTTGGACTTTGATTGTGATCATTCGAATCATGGATTTTTTTGTGAGCATATAGATATCTTATATACAGTACATATATTAAAATAGATTGAATAAATTTATAATAAAATAGTAGATGTTCAGTCCCAAGCCAGCGCAACGATACTGGTATGCTGAACGGTCCACGGTACGTGGAGCTTAACGTTGCTCTTCAAACAAAGTTACACAATAGCCTCTTCGGCCTACAACCATATATATAAATAACAGTTCTAACCACTTACCTTCTGCACTGGGTACACCAACTTCGACCTTCCTAGGCCACGCCCAAGTGTGGTATGTATGTAAATATGAGGTGAGTAATTGAAAGTGTGATGTAAGTCAAGTGTTCTGAACGGTCACAAGGCGTCAGTCTCCAGATGGCGCGGTTCAGATCAGCATCACAGCCCTAACTCGCACCGGATTGAAGCTATTTATCACTACTTTTTCCCAACAAATGCGCGTGCCACGCGGTGAGGCAATACGGCGATATGTTCCGAGAAATATCCCAGGGTTTTCGTCAAATGGAGATTACAAATTCCAACTAATCGTTACTCGCGACCCAATTATCGGTTTCAACAGGCGATTCCAAACGATATTTTACCAATTACAATTAAATCAAAGTCCCAAGAACGGACATTTTCCAACAAGGAAGCAAATCTATCTGTCAAGTGTCAACATCAAAAAGACAATAGAATGTTGCCACACCAAAAAGATCGTTCAAAAATACATTTGGGACGCAACAGTAGAGAAGGGTTTAGAACAGTAAAATTTTTAAATGAAATGTCTGTCTGTTTGTGCACGCTTATCTCCGGAGGCTTTTTTTTTTTTTTTTTTTAACGTGGTAAAATTATCAAATAAGTCCTCCCACTCCGGGCAGGGTGGGAGGGACTGTCAGACTTTTACTGACTAAAATCCACGGTGTTCCTTCAATAGCCCTTTACGTACCGGGGCCACGGTAACGGGATGAGTCCCACGACCCCGGCAGGCTTCGGCCCTCTGCAGAGGGGGCCTCGTCATGTTGCTGACGCTCTTTGAGGCGCGCGTGGAACACGACGCGCCGTCGACCCGGGCATGGTCCATGGTCGGACAGCGAGTTGCCCTTTACTCGCTGTCCGCATGCCCGCGCCTACGGTGGCCGGAGATCGTCGGCCGACGTCCGACGCCGTGGGCGTCTACCACTGCGGCTGGGCTGGAGGGAGGACGCCATCCTCTCCCTCGCGCGGCCCGCCTCCTCCTTCGGAAGCATGACTGCTTCGCAGAAGGAGGCGACCGCTTCCCACTCCCTCTCGCCCCGCAGCATGGCCTCGACCAAGGCCGGGCGCGAGAGGTCTCCGCCTATTGTCGCCGTGAGGACACGTCGGTGCTCTGCCCAAGCTGGGCAGTCCTGCACCGTGTGCTCGACTGTGTCCTCAGGGCGACCCTCGCAGTGGTGACACCCAGGCGTTTCCTCCTTTCCCATCAGACACAGGTACCTCCCGAAACTTCCGTGTCCGGTGAGGACCTGCGGAGGCTTACCGACGGATTTGAATGAGACTATCTGTGTTATATAGTATTAAGTCTGTGCAACATAACAGACTTTAATTAATTTTGGAAACTCTTACTCTATTTTTTTATTGAAAATAGGTTCGCGTTTGACCACTATCTCACCTGATGGTAAGTGATGATGTGATCGAAGATGGAGCACGCTTACCTAAAAGTAACATATTCACTCTGGACTTAAAGACTCCTTGGTTGTAGCTAATTAAACATTTCCTCTCTTTTCTCAATTATACATAGCTTCTTCCAAATATTACCTTTATTTTTTTAGTATGTCATATAGTCCTAAATCTATTCCTTTTATGTATTGTCCACCCAAAAGTTATCTATAACTAGGGCTGCCATCCATCCGGGTTTTCCCGGATTTGTCCTAGTTTGGAGAGCATCCAGGGGCGTCCGGGGAGAATTTCCCAATAAGCGTCCAGGTAAAACCCGGACACACATTGGTCTTACGGGTACCAAAAAGCACGATCTCTATTATTATTTTCTTATGGTATTTCATCTCATTGTTTATGTAACGTTAATTAAATGAAAATGAAGAGGCTGTTATTAAAAAGTTCTAAAGCTGTACAATGTTATCACTTTATCAGTAAATAAAAATCGTAATTAAACATTGTTGTGTTTAGTTTCAAGTTCAAAAATATATTTCTCCTCCCCCCATCTCGGAAAGAGTACTTTTGCTCTTCGATATCTGAGTGCAAAAGCCTTTTTTATCCGCTAGAGGATAAAGTTAATTGAATTTAGAACATCGTGTGTACTAAGTTTGTGAATTCAAGACATCATTAAACCTATTTACTTCTACCTCCATGGGGCCGAATTTATCATACAACTTTTTTTAATTTGTTAAAAACTCAGACTCTGGAACCTTCTTGGTGTACTTACTTGTTTTTAAATTGCTTTGCGCGCCCTTTTTTTTGCATTTAGTCATTTCCTCGCTGAGTTGGGATGAAAAGTTACGTGTTGCACTCGAGTGCAAAGTTTTTTCACCTCGTGCTCTTTTGATTCCCTCGCTAACGCTCAGGATTCTAATGTTTGAATCACTTGCTTCACTCGTGATTCAATTTTAGAATCCTTCGCTTGCTCGGTCATCAAAATTGAGCACGCGGTTAAAAAGCAACTTTGCAATCTTGTATAATAAATAACTATTTCTACGGTGTACGGGGAAAAACTGGGATTTTACCCAAATGTCTGGGGTTTATAAGTCTTTGTCTGGGGCCGGCAAATTTGGTGCTGGCAGCCCTATCTATAACAGATAACTCTGTGCGAAGACCACCCATTTTACTCTAATTTTATTATTTGTATCCTTGTAAATATTATAAGGTATCCAATAAAGTACAGAGTAAAGTGAATAAGTGAATCTATATACGTAAAAGCGAAATACCACTCGCTGATTAATCACGAAATCCGAGAAAGTACTACAAGTAGTAGGGCTCTCAAATTTTGCATAGGGGTTCCTTTTATTACGTAGATGCTCATTAAGACAAGATTACGGGATTTCCACGGGATAAAATTCCCGCGCGAACGAAGTTGCGAACAACTGCTAGTAATAGATATTCCTCTGAGCCTCGAAAAGTACACTAAAGCGATGGTCCAGGCTGATGAATTTAAATCTTTTAGTAGTTGCTAGTAAACCAGACACTGGTCTGGTCGAGGCGTATCGTATTATTATATAATATATTTCTGAGTAGTGGTGATGATATTTTTTTTATTGATAATGGGTTCTCGTTTGACCACCATCTCACCTGATGGTAAGTGATGATGTGGTCGAATATGGAGCACGCTTACCTAAAAGTAACCTATTCACTCTGGACTTAAACACCCCTAGGTTATAGCTATCGGGATTCACAGACTTCGGCAGGGAATTCCACTCCTTAGAAATATAAATTACAACCTGCAACTCGGCCCCGTAACTCGCCCCCTGGGCCACCACTGCTCAGAATATTAGTATTAGATAATAATTTTAATTTCTTAAATCGCGAAATCCTGAAAACATGATCTTGACAGACAGGCAGACATTCTGACGTCGAAGTAATAAAGGATTATTTCGTTTGCCGTCCGTCCAAATCTTGGCGTCTGGGTTCGTTTTCCCTTTCAAGTTCGGAAACTTAAAAACTTCACAGCACCTTTTTTCGATGCGTTTGTGAAAAAGTCAGTAAGTGATCAGAAAGTTAATAATAACAAAAAAATATTAAAAAATCTATAACAGACCACAAATCCATAGCATCATTAGAACTTAAAACGGAATATTCAACATGTGTAGGTATGTATTGTTTTGAGTTTCCAATATTTTGACACTGTTGCAAGCGACCAACATGATGATCATGGGATCATGGATGAACTGAATTCATTGCGTGAAACTCAATTCAATAATTTTTTGTGTTATCGATGCTGTTAGTGACCAAAACTTATTTGTATGCGACAATACGATTAATAAACCATGTTAGTAATAAACGCAGATATATTTAATTTATATTATTAGTACACGATTATAGCATGTTAGTAACAAACGTATGTATTTAGTTTGTTCTCCCTGCTTATAAGTAGTAACTTAACACGTTCGCTGACAGTGAGCACTTACCCTGACACCACATTACAACAGTAGAATTTACCACGACGTACTCTTAATTGTAAGTGGCCCGTCCCTCGACGTACTGTCATACTCATAACACACTATTTTAATTTCCCGCCTAACGACGTACTGTCAGCGAACGTGTTAATAAAATATATAATTAAACCTTCCTTCCCCATTAAATCTGATCGGTAGTTTTGTAGTCTATCGCCAACATACAGACAGACAGACGCGGCAGAAGACTTTGTTTTATAGTATTTAAGAATGTTAGAAATAAATAAAAAATAATAATAGTCCTCCTAGCCGATTTTGGCCACGGTGATCAATCTCATAATCGATTTAGCCAGATGCGTAGGAGGATATTGTTACGCCAGTCGCTTAGTGAAGTACGTCGAGAAACTTCGACATAAATCTAGAATGTTCGAGACACTAACGCCATCTAGCGGCGAGTAGCAGAAATGAGCATATCTAGTCAAGACACTAACGCCATCTAGCGTCGAATAGCGGTACTGTGTACCTCGAGTAGCTTCCTGGAATATTCTAGGTAGTATCAACAGTGAGTCGGTTTTATAAGAATGTTCTAGAGTTCATAGACCGGGGTATAAATAGATCGCAAAGGAACGCGGACAGTCAGTCTTATTAGAAGATCCGAAGCTATACAATCGAAGCTATACGAGTGAATTTCAGTGCGATTTAAGTGTTAAGTGACAAGTGTTGTGGTACGAATAATTGTGTTAAATCTTTATTTTGTGTTTAATTAATTAAAATGTTAATTTTGGTTTAATTGGCGTTAATTATTTCTATCCCGAACCCCAGCTCATAACAATACTATAGTGCACAAGTATGTGTGCAGGTGCAGGTGCACTCTCTGTTCCTTTACTCTCATAGTCCGATGGGACGGCAATCCGACACGACCGGAGAGAGATCGGGGGCAGGACCAACGGCTTAACATGCTCTCCGAGGCACGGGGGTTATCACACCACCAACTTTCAAACTCCGGGCTACTACTGAGAAATTTCTATCAGAAAAACCCAATAGCACTAATAACCCGACCCGGGAATCGAAACCAAGCCCTCTTGCTCAACAGTCGCGCTGACGACCACTAGGCCACCGAAGCAGTTCATATACCGTTACTATGATAGCCCAACACGACTTATCATGGATGGCTTTTTTTTTCTTTTTATTGATAACTAGCGACTAGGGCGTCCAATCTCGGAATACCGAGATCTCGGTATTGCGGGATCCCGCGTCATTTTCCAATACCGCGTGATGCGGGATTACGGGCGCGGGATCCGCGGGATTTGCGGGACTGAAAAAAGCATACATACGACCTCTCGTGAGCGCGATCGCTCGGTGCCTGGCGGCCGGCAGTGTTGCAAACAACGCGGGGGCCGATGTCGCCCGTTTTTCACAGCTTATGTAACCTAATATAGCCTAATTTCAGTCAGTGGTAGCCTAAGTATGTAGCCTAAAATATCAGTAAAGTTTTTTATTCAGTATTTGTTACTGTTTTTTGTGAAGAAAAAACGGTGTAATTTGATTGATCTCATAATAATACGTAAATAAATGTGGAGTTAGTTGATTAATTCATTGTTTTTTTGTGATAAATAAATGGTGTAATTTGATTGATCTCATACTAGTAGTAATACTGGAATAAATGTGGAGTTAGTAGATTAATTCATTGTTTTTTTGTGATAAATAAACGTTGTAATTTGATTGATCTCATACTAATAGTACCTAATACGTAAATAAACGTTGGTTACGAGTTAGTTGATTAATTCATTGTTTTATTTGCCTTATATAAATGTGAATATTTTCAATATGCGGGATCCCGCAAATACCGAAATCCCGCGGGATTGAAAATTCGTAGTCCCGCAAATACCGAGATTGAATTCAGGCTGCGGGATTGGACGCTACTAGTACTACTACTAGTGACCCGCCCCGGCTTCGCACGGGTGCAATGTTTATATTAAATATACTATAGAATGTCTTCATCGTTGACAGACTTTTTGTCATTCGACATCCATGTTCTCTTTAGTAATTACTCTTGAAAGTGCGACACATAATTTACTATGGGAAAAACATTCAACGCTCAAATCTAAGCAACAGGCACGCGCGGCTTGCCTCCGCCGGCACCGCGCCGCAACCGCTATGTCCTTGCATTTTAATTCTGTAATATCTTCGAAACTATTTAATTAAATTATATTCTGTAAAGGGCAATATTGATTTATATTAAATGCACAATGTATTTATGGTACTTAACTGGATAAGGATTAATGCTGTATTGCTTAAAATCGCTTCGTAAAATATGCTCGTATTTCTCGTAAAAAGTAAAGGATAAAAAATGGTTGTTGTGGGTTATCTATAAGAGATAGACAGATCCTATCGAGAACTTTTCTGTTAACCTTTTTAAGTTGTACAATACTGTAGTACATTATTTTGATCTATCTCGAAGGGTTCAGCCAACGTTTGCAAAGCAAGCGCAAAAAAATGTGTTTATTTGCGACATCACATTAGAAACCTCAAAAATCATCAGTGTTCCTGTACATTATGCATGTTATATACTTAAAAACCTTCCTATTGAATCACTCTTTCTATTGAAAGAAACTGCATCAAAATCCGTTGCGTAGTTTTAAAGATTAAAGCATACATAGGGACAGACACAGGGAAGCGACTTTGCTTTATACTATGTTAAGATAGGCTTGCGTTTGACCACCATCTCACCTGATGGTAAGTGATGATGTGGTCGAAAAAGGAGCACACTTGCCTAGAAGTAACCTATTCACTCTTGACTTAAAGACTCCCAGGTTATAGCGATCAGGAAACACAGACTCCGGCAGAGAATTCCACTCCTTAGCAGTATGCACAACAAAAGTATTCGCAAAACGTTTCGTGCCTTCGGAAAATGAAAGAAAACTCAGAAAATATAACTCGGGAAATTTAATCAAGATCTTTTGGCATCATTTACGAGTATTTATCTTGTATTGTTTACATTTAGGTTCGTCCTTCGTCCGTCCAGACAGTTTTCCAATAAGGCCATTGAACCGAGGAATGAGGGGTTGTTTTTCTTTTGTTTATTGTACAGTCAAGAGAAGAAAAAAACACCGTATACAATAACCGACAGTTGTTTAAATGCTGAATAGCGAATTCTTTTTTTTTTGTTGTCTGCAAAAATGTTGCCTCACACCAAGAATTACTCCTGTATCATCAAGCAAATTTGTAGAATCTTTTTTTTCCGTGTGGGAAAATCATAGAATGACTTATCCCGCTCTGGGTAGAACGAAAGGGAATTTCAAACTTCTACCGACTAAAAGCCTACCATGTTCCTTCAGCTGTCCTGACGTTCCGGTGCTGCGGTATCTCGTTATAACATTCCCGTACGTAACCCCTGAATGGCAAAAGGAACACTAATAGATTCATCATGTCTGTCCGTCTCTCCGTCCGTATGTCACAACCACTTTATTCCGAAACTATTAGGACTACAGTTGAAACTTGGTAGGTAGTGAATAAAATAATGATAGTGAACTGCTTTCCGACATTGAAGTTGTTAAAAACAATTTTTCTCAAAATCAATCGTTTGAAAGATAAACACTTCCAAAGAGTTTTTTTTTTAACTAATCGTGTAATGAAAAGTGTATTGTGGATAAGCCTTGGTATAGTAAACATTCTTTTGTCTAGTGAATAGATCACACTGAGATGGAAAAGTGTTACTAAGTTTTTAAGATTGTACTCAATTGTTATTAATTGGATCGCCCCGATTGTATAATAGTTATTAAGCTTCTATTTTGATTTCAGGGTTATATTTATGTTGACCTATCTATTTTATGTTCTTGTAGGTACCAAAAGTGTCATTAAAATGTTGACTTTCATTTTCAAGAATTAGGCCTTGAAAATTTGTATAAAACGCTCTTAATGGTATATACAGGGTGGCAGGGACATCGACGCACAACCGCTTACATTCTGGACACCCCTACGTTGATATTTTTCATATTTTTTTTATTAAATTAGGATAAGCCGAAGCAAAAAAACAGTAATTTCACTTGTTTCACTTACACTTAAACACGAAAGGGCTACCTGATCAGCTGTGTTGACCTTGCAAATGAACTCTAGCAAAACAGCTGATCAGGTAGCCCTTTCGAGTTTTATTTACATTGCTGTTTTAAGTGAAACAAGTTACAAAATACAACAACAATGCTGTTATAAAATGTTGATTAAATTATACTAATAAGTGTAATTTCAAGTTCTTTTAACGATTTAGGATTTTCTTTATTGTCTTCATGTAAATTTTTAAGGTTCAAAATGTGATAAGTAAGAAAGAAACATTATGTATTGAAAAAAAAATGGCATACATAGGTACATAGTTAATGAAAACATCCAAAATTACTTAAGGATAGTTGTTGGCGCGAAAGGCTAATTTAGTGGACTGTATTTGCGGTGCAGAGCTAAACGATTGACAAACGCTTGGCGTTAGGTAATTCGAGTTGCAGTGGGTGTGGGACAATGGAATACAACCCGAAATAAATAGGGAAGGAAAGCACAAACCTTTACGGGAGCCACGTGCTCGCGTCGTCGCCGGTTCACCGGTTCACTTTTCCAGGTTCAGGGCAGTTGGGCTTCAAGTTATTGTCCTCACACGTTAAACACAAGCACAAACTATGGATTATAAGTCTTATTACATGCGAAAATGCGGTGATTCCAAAGTTATTAATATTTTTAAGCGGAGCGCGTCGACGCCATTGTCAACTTGATGCGGAGCGATTCGGAAGTAGTTTTTTCGACAAATGGCGGGCGAATCTTCTTACTCACTCGCGAGGTATGTGCGGGAAGGAGATGGATATAGGAAATAGCGGATGTCAATCATATTTTGAATGTTGGCGCAACCATTCCCCCCGGTTTGAAGGGTTACCTTCAAAAACTATAAGCGAAACTAATCAAAGAACTAAACTCTGGAGTTACATCTAACTTCTAACCTTATTCCTAAACTATAATATAAAGCGTTACCATAACTACTAAACTAATTTGAAGCCTGCTGCTGATTGGGCAGAGGACAGAGGCGAATAACCGGACGTAAATACGAACCGGTCGCGGTTTTAACTTTTACTATACGCGTTACTCCCTTTGGATCAGGGAAAACTTCCTCCACTACACCTAGAGGCCAGTGTAGAGGAGGCGCACTCTCGGCCATTAAAACTACTACAGTACCAACGGTGACTGGATTCGATGGAGTATTCCATTTTTGACGCGACTGAAGCGTGTGCAAATAATCTGCTCTCCAACGCTTCCAAAATGATTGAACTAATCTATCCAAAAGAGCATGACGCTTTAGGAGATGTAGTCTGTCTTCATCAACATCCATAGCGGGCAAATACTTAAGAGGAGTCGTGGTTAAGAAGTGAGCCGGAGTTAAAGCTAAAGATTCTGAGGGGTCACTAGATAGAGTTCGGCACAGTGGACGAGTATTCATTACTGCCTCTATCTGAGCGAGTACAGTACTCAGCTCCTCATAAGAGAGAATCTGTACGCCTACAACGCGGAACAGATGCGACTTGAGGCTCTTAATATTCGCCTCCCAATTACCACCAAAGTGACTAGCAGCGGGCGTATTAAAATGCCATTCAATACGATTTTCGGCCAAAACATGAGCGAATTCACTCTGATAATACTTTGACCGTAAGAACGCGTGCAACTCCGAAATATTACGGCGAGCTCCAACATAATTGGTACCGTTGTCAGAATATAAACGTTTGACGGGACCACGGCGCGACAAAAAGCGCTTAAACGCGGACATAAAACTTTGCGTACTTAAATCACCGGTCAATTCTATGTGAACCGCACGAGTTGTCATGCAAATAAATAGACAAACGTAAGCTTTCGTGGAGCGTATTCCGCGACCACGGGCAACAGTTACCCTAAACGGGCCGGCGAAGTCTGTACCGGTGTGAACGAAAGGTTTAGCGGATTGAACAACACGACAAGAGCGATGATCGGCCATTTCAGGCGCGATAAAACGCGGGCGAAGCTTAAAACAGGGCACACATTTGTGTACTCTAGCACGAATCAAATTGCGAGCGGAAAGTATCCAATACTTCTGTCTAAGGATAGACATCAACAAGTCTGGACCTGCGTGGCAATTCAACCTATGATGATAATCTACAATCAAATCTAAAATATGATCCTTGCGGGGTAAAACTACTGGATGCTTTTGCTCAAATCCTAAATCGGAATTTCTCAAACGACCACCTACTCGAATAAGACCATTCTGCAAAAAAGGTTTCAAATGTTGAAAGGCGCGGCTACAAGGTTTGTTGGACTCCAAACTACTAATTTCGGATGCGAAATAAAATCTCTGCAATTCACGTAGCACGACTGACTCAGCTTTATCCAGATCAGCGGCGGTTATAACACCGCGCGTGGGTAACAGTTTAAGAAAACGACATACATACACCACACAACGCAAAAGTCTCGACCAAGACGAGACGCGATTAGATAACGATAAAATAATCGACTCTTCACGTGGAACCGAAACTACAAGCGAATGCTTCTTCTCCTCGGGTGGTTCTGAAACGGCAGCTGGATTAAAGGGCTTAACCGGCCATTCCTCGAGCACGCTATGAATCCAAGACGGAGCGCAGAACCACAGCGGATGATCTAAAATTTGCGAAGGGAGCAACCCACGGGAGAGACAATCGGCGGGATTATCTGTGCCAGCAACGTGAAAGAGATTTTGTGGTGGTAATTCGGACTGGATTTTGGCCACCCTATTGGCGACGAATGTGTCCCAGCGATGGGGCGAAGAATGTGCCCAACACAAAGCTACAGTAGAGTCAGAAAAAGCCATAATTCTATCAATAATAATGCGGTGCCTACAAGCATTGACAATCGAGCTGATTAATTGCACTAACAAAAGTATAGCGCACAGCTCCAGGCGCGCCAGAGAAACGACCTTGCGAGGGGAGACTTTGGATTTAGCGCTTATAAGACTAACCGAAACCTTGTCAGCATCCAAAACGTGAAAATAAACTACCCCCCCGTAAGCCTTTGCACTGGCGTCGGCGAAGCCTACAACAGTAACTATACTGTTCGACAATATACCAACATGGCGAGGAATTTTTATTTGATTGAGCAATGGAAGTTCTTTCCGGAAGCGAGCCCACAATTTAACAATATTTTCGGGCGCGGGGTCGTCCCAATCACTATTGGAAAGCCAAAGTTCTTTTATAAGCAACTTGGCATATAAAACGACGGGAGCTACAAATCCCATAACATCCCATATACGTGCTACACACGACAGGATAATGCGCTTAGTACAAATTTGCGGAGTCGAACTAACTTTAAGACTGAACATGTCAGACGCGGGTGACCAACTTAAACCTAGAACCTTGTGCGTATCATCACCATCAAATTCCTTCACCGAAGATAATTGATGCGATAGTGGAATCGAATCTAGAGCGGTCTGCGAATTACTAGTCCACTTCACAAGATCAAACTGACCGGCCTTCATAAGACTTATTACTTGAGCGGCGGTCTCAACGGCATCCGCCTCGCTGGCTACACTATAAACAAAGTCATCCATGTATAGCCCAGTCTCAATAGTGTCTTTCGCTTTCGGGAATCTTTCACCCTCATCAGTGGCTAATTGCTTGATAGTGCGAAGCGCATGGAAAGGACTCGACTTAAGCCCAAAACAAACACGGTTAAACTCGTAAACTCTCAAAGGTTCTTGAGGCGAAAATCTATACAAAAAACGTTGAAATTTGCGGTCGCATTCGCGAATACCAATAGAAAGAAACATTTGCCTTATATCGGCGGAAAGCGCGACAGCAAACAAGCGGAAATTCACAATAATGTCAAATAAGTTACCTTGAAGGTTTTGACCACAATACAAAATATCATTGAGCGATACGGAAGTGCTAGTCTTAGCACTGCCGTCCAAAACCACGCGGAGCTTAGTAGTAAGCTTGTCTTCTCTAACAACTCCGTGGTGTGGGATGATGTAAGATGGATGATCAAGAGTCTCGTCAGTCTCGGCGGTGGATGCAGGTGAGATGTACCCTTTATCTAAGTATTCGGTAACCACCTCATCATAGGCTTGCTTCAACTTCGGAGACGCTTGCATCTTACGTTCTAAACAAGAAAAGCGTTTTTCCGCGGAAGCGTAGGAGTCACCGAGCGAAAAAATATCTCCCTTGAATGGAAGCCCGACAATATAACGACCATCATTATCACGGGTAGTCGTGCCACAATAAATCTCCTCAGCCACCTTATCATCAGGGCTTAGGATAGGCGGGACATTGACCTCTTCAATTTCCCAGAACCTGCGGATGGTAGACTCCAGCGGCGGCTCAACAGTGCAGCAATGTGACACAGTCGAGTAATTATCTAAATGTGCGGGTGCGGAACCAACAATAACAAAACCTAGAACTGTTTCTAGGGCGTGCGGTGCGGGAAACGACGAATGACCTTGAATCTTACGAGATAACTGAAGGTGCGGGAGAATCGATGCGCCGATCAACATATCGACGTCTCCAGGGACACCATAAGATTCATCTGCCAACGGTAGGTCTTTAAATTTGGTCAATAAAGACGTGTCAACCGGGACAGTAGGCAATTGTTCCGTAATTTTATCTACGACAAGCGAATCCATATCAAAACAAATATTAGAATTAAAACGCGATGCAAATTTAATTTTAATCGAACCATGAATGGTTGATTTTAAACCACCGAACCCCTTAACTACTGAGCGGGCTGGTCGGTTATTAATACTAAAACCAAGGCGTTGACAACAATTTTGAGTCAAAAAATTATTCTGCGAAGCGCAATCCAACAACGCTCGAACAAGACACGGATTACCAAAAGCATCATCAACAACAACGTGAGCGGTCGCGAGCACCACGGTAGTGTACGTATTGCTTGCGGCGGACATCGAACACAACGTGACGTCACTCACGGCGGCCTGCGAGCGGGCAACGTCGCGCGTTGATTGCGGCTGCGGCTGCGAAGCGGACGCAGAGTTCGCACCGACTGATTGCGACGACGTGTCACCGCTTGGTAAACTAACTGTGCTCACATTGGATGCGGCATTATTACAACTTTTCTCCATGTGAAGTAAAGTGTGGTGCTTCGAAGAACACTTACGACAACTTTGACTACTATTACAAGACGTAACCCGATGCTTGTCACTAAGGCAGTTAAAGCACAAATTTTTTTCGCGAACAAACTTATAACGTTCATAGGGCGTAAATTTTAAGAAACCAGAACACTTGTACAATTGCGAATGTTGACTATTACACAAAGAACAACTCGATTGTACAGGAGCAGGTGCTGTATTAACATACGTATGTGTCGACTTTTGTGACTTCGAAGCCGCATCTGTTCGACGGTCGGACTTCTTCGTAACTTCATGGGTTGACGAAGTGCGTTGTAATATTTTAATATGATCGCGAACAAAACATTCTAAATCATTGAATTTTGGCAGTTTACTACTGCGATGGTCTATTTCAAATAAACGAACAGTTTCACTATCTAATTTCTTTAAACCCAAATACAAAAACAAAAAGTCGCAGAGGTCATCGACCTTCAGGTTCTTTACTGCGCGAACAGATGATGCAAAAGTATCTAAAAACTTCTCTAAATTATGTTCATTACAAACTGTAATATTTTTCAACTCGAATAGCTGATCTAAATATGCGGTAGCAACTAATCTTTTGTCTTCATATTTCGACTTTAAAGTTTCTAAAATTAATGAATAATTTTCGGCACTAAAAGTAATGCCGGCACAAACAGTTTTAGCTTTACCAGTTAACTTTTCAACCAGATAGTGTAACTTTTCATGATCTGTCAAAGAGACGTTCCCATTTATAGTGTTTTCAAAACTATCTATAAATAGATTCCAATTGCGAATATCACCATTAAATTCAGGTATCTGAATGGGCGGTAATTTGGGTCGATCGCGAGTGTGATTTGCCTGGCTCTGATGGACAGACGGCTTTTCCAAGCTCCTCGCGACGCGTTTGATGCGACAGAATAAATCATCAAATGACGCCAAAGCCTGATAACTCACAGCGTATTCTGGATTTAATTCTAACTCTAAAACGTTAATATTATGAATTACGGATTCAAATTCCGTGCGCAAACTATCCAAGTTTTCTATAGAACATAAGAACGAATCTCTAATAGCTAGATCAAGTGTTTTAAGTGCATTATCACAAATAGATTGCACGCGAGAAAATATCATGTCTCTTTTAGCATATAAAAGTTTCAATTGAACTTTGATGTCCTTATGAGACATCGTGAATAATAATTATTTATTACAAACAATCAATGCGGTAAACAAGCAAATAAAGTTATTTTAACAAATAAGCGATGGAGAACAGCGACGCGGCCAATATTAAATACCTAAAGTGGGTAGGTAGTTATAACGAACTGCGGGTGAAATAAAAGAACTGTAGGTAGTTTTTAAACAATCTTAATTTACCCACTAGGTTGTGTCTCTGTTTCTGATACACAAATAATTTTAGACTTCCGAATGAATAACTAATACGAGCGATCTATGGCTACGTAGGTATGTAGGTATTACGCCCGTACGTAGGTAATAGATGAACAAACAACGAATTGGGTTAGGTATAAGACTGCGGTGCGGTGCGTTTATTCCTTATGGAATAAATACCAATACGATAACTACAACAAATATGTACCTAATACAAATAAGTACCTAACTATCCGGTGAGAGGGACCAAAGAAAATGTTGGCGCGAAAGGCTAATTTAGTGGACTGTATTTGCGGTGCAGAGCTAAACGATTGACAAACGCTTGGCGTTAGGTAATTCGAGTTGCAGTGGGTGTGGGACAATGGAATACAACCCGAAATAAATAGGGAAGGAAAGCACAAACCTTTACGGGAGCCACGTGCTCGCGTCGTCGCCGGTTCACCGGTTCACTTTTCCAGGTTCAGGGCAGTTGGGCTTCAAGTTATTGTCCTCACACGTTAAACACAAGCACAAACTATGGATTATAAGTCTTATTACATGCGAAAATGCGGTGATTCCAAAGTTATTAATATTTTTAAGCGGAGCGCGTCGACGCCATTGTCAACTTGATGCGGAGCGATTCGGAAGTAGTTTTTTCGACAAATGGCGGGCGAATCTTCTTACTCACTCGCGAGGTATGTGCGGGAAGGAGATGGATATAGGAAATAGCGGATGTCAATCATATTTTGAATGTTGGCGCAACCAATAGTACTAGTAGTTACTGCTTATTTTTGGTCTCCTTTAAATAAATAAATTTAGATTTTAATAAATGTAAAAAAAAATAATAAACTGGTAATATGTGAGCCACATTGGTCGATTTTTAAGGTTAAGCAGCACTTGCCAAGGTCAATTCTTGGATCTAATCACTAATGTTACCATCTTAACACATTTAGATTTCGAATGTAGAAAGGTGTTACATAACAATATTTTACAATAAAAAAAGGTTTTTTGGAACTAAAACCTTCACATAAAAACAATGGTAAATTGACAACATAGATTGAGGCTAATCGATCAATCAATCGATTAATTTATTCAAAAGTCAACATATGGACCAATTATTAATTACCTATAAGAAGCACACACAAAAAAAAATAACAGAACATAAAATAATTAAAATAATATATCCAGATTAGCCCGTACAATGTGCGTACATATATATATATATATATATATTATTGGTCAGGACTACAAGAAGCCAGTGCAACGATACTGGTATGCTGAACGGTCCACGGTACGTGGAGCTTAACGTTGCTCTTCAACAACAATAAACAAAAGGCTCTTCGGCCTACAAACCATACATACAAATAACAGTTCTAACCACTAACCTTCTGTGCTGGGTCCGCCAACTTCGACCTTCCTAGGTCACGCCCAAGTGTGGTATGTATGTAAATATGAGGTGAGTAATTGAAAGTGTGATGTAAGTCAAGTGTTCTGAACGGTCACAAGGCGTCAGTCTCCAGATGGCGCGGTTCAGATCAGCATCACAGCCCTAACTCGCACCGGATTGAAGCTATTTATCACTACTTATTTCCAACAAATGCGCGTGCCACGCGATGGCATCAACCCGGCGATAAATCCAAAAATATCCCGGGGTTTTCGTCAAATGGGGATTACAACTTCAAACAATAGTTAACTCGCGACCCAATTATCGGTTTCAACACGCGATTCCAAACGATATTTTACCAATTATAATTAACTCAACAGGTCCCAATCGGACATTTTTCAACAAGGAAGCAATCAATCTGTCAAGTGAAAAAGTTATGTCAAGTGTCAACATCAAAAAGACAATAGAATGTTGCCACACCAAAAAGATCGTTCAAAAATACATTTGGGACGCAACATATATATATATGGGTAGGATGGTGCATCGCCGTTCGTCTTCTAGTCTGACAAATGAAACCATGACTTGTGATGATTACTTAGTAGATATACAGTAAACAAACAATAATAAATAAATACTAAATATATCTGACCCCAAATAATGGTTTATATGACACTTTTGCTCTAATTATTGAACAGAATACGAGCCAGCTCCAATAGCATTCTGAAAATGCTAACTGATCTAGACGACTCGCCAATTATTAATCATTTTACAAGTACCTTGGTGCGTACCCTGTCGCTAGATTTTGTGACGAATGTGTTTCAGAATTGTCTTATTACTAACCCTTACACTTAGTGTTATGAACAAATAGATCTCAGTAGCATCAGTAAATTCACGAATTATTATTATTTTCAAGCAGCCTCCTCAGACTGCTTAAATAGTTGGCTTTTGGATTTCTTTTGAAGTGTCAATAGCCATCAGAGAGGTCACGGGTTCGAGCCCCACCCATTACACTATTGCTGGGAACCTAATCTACACACAAACATATTTAGTTTAGTTGGAGGACTTAACTAAGAGGCTAGTAATGTGAATTCATAAAAAAAAAATATTCATTTTATTTGTTTCGCTTTTGTGGATTTACTCTATATTAGATACAGAACCAACAAGATTCTTTGATTTATTTTGTACAACTCGATGCTCAAACATTACCTGGCCAATTACCAGCTAAGCACAGCAGATATTGGCCTCATTTAAGTCCTAAAATATGCAGATGGTCTTGCACAATGGTCACGATAGGAGGTGGGGCGTATCCTGTAAACGGGCTTTACACAGCCAGCCATTGCTTTTGAGATGGGTCAATGATACCCCATTTGGCCAGATTACATTTACAGCAGCCAACCTTGGCCCACAATCGGTTAAGTGATTAAAAGGCATTAACCGCACCCTTAAAAATAACCACGCGCGTCTGAAATACCCGGCTTTATAAACAGGTAAAATAAATAAAATATTTTTCAAAGTAAATAATCACCTTGTATCGAGTATTATAGAGATAAAAGGTATTAAGGATAAAAGCAGATCATTACACAAAAGTTTCTTCGAAATTCTTTTCGTAACTTGAAATAAAATGTATTGTTTTCGAAGTATTAAACGAAAGAACAAGAGAAACAACGTCACACCTGTATTTCGAAGGGTAAATAACTTTTAAACAAAAAATGTAACCGACTTCAAAACAAACAAAAACACCGTTTTGTCGTACTAAGCGGTGTCGAAACACTCTGCCAGCTTATGTATTCCCTGCCACATATGATCCGTCAGCCGTTAAAGCAAGAGGAACAGGCATCATCTTATTATTTATTTATTATGTATCTTATTGTACACCTTATAACACACATAATTACTTTCTCTGCTTTATAATGTGCTATTTAATCCTTTCACTCCTTTTTATCTTAAAGATCGTTTTCGGTTTCTCTGTGACACACATTCAAGGTCCTTGAGATCATCGGAAAATTTAGAGTTAAGTATCCGTATGCATTCCACTTCTTTCTTCGATAAATCTTTCACTATACAAGCGGCCCGCTTGTGGAATGCATTACCCATAGATGTGAGGCGTGCTCAAACATTATCTACGTTCAAAAGAATGGTGAAGGAGCATTACCTCTCACTATAATTTTTTTCACCTTTTTTCTCTATTATGAATTTGATATGTATTAATATATATTTATATATTATATTTTGTGGTATGTATTTTATATTATGATGTTTGGTTAGTATTATGTATGATGTTGTACACTGACAGCCCTAAATCTATCTCCTATAATTTCTGTCCATCCAAAGGTTGTCTGTAAGAGATTGCCCTGTGCGATAAGACCGCCCATTGTACACTAGTTTTTATGATTTTTATTCTTAAGTGTATTGTAAGGTGTACAATAAAGTATATAATAAATAAATAAATAATTATGGATATCACCACTTACCATTAGGTGTGATCAAAGTCAAGAGCGGGCTTATGCGTAATAAAAGTATTACTGCACCAAAAACGACAAAATCTTAAAGACTGTGTCATTGGATGTCTAATTTCGTTTATCTAAGGGTTAAGTATTTAATCATCTGGTTGAAGTCGGTGTGAAGACAAATGAATAGTTTTGGCTACGTAGGTACGTCTCTTATTGGGGAACGCGCGGGTGATCAACCCTAATCTTTGGTAAAATTACAAATAGGTACTGACGAATTGAAAACTTCCATCTATTTTGGAAGTCAGTTAAAAACAGGTGTATCTATAGTGAACTCACATTTTACCAGTCTATTTTTTACTTTTATTAAAATCTAAATCTATCTATTTAAAGCAGACCAAAAATAAGCACTAACTACTAATACTATCCTTAAGTAATTTTGGATCTTTTTGAATACACTTATTCGTATAATTTAATCATCATTTTATAAAAGGAATATACAGGGTGGCAGGGACATTGACACACAAACGCTTACCATGGATTCAGTACATGATTCTGGACTCCCCTGCGTTGAAATTTTTCGTCAGCTTTTTCTAAAATTTTCAGGTTTATTCAGCATTTTTTTTTATGAAACCTGTATAAAATTATTGTTTCTATCTAACCCAATGAGATTTTAATTAAATAATAAAATTCACTTGTTTCACTTAAAACAGCAATGTAAATAAAACTCAACAGAACTGATCAGGTAACCCTTTCGTGTTTTATTTAAACTGCTGTTTTAAGTGAAACAAGTGAATTTTCTGTTTTTTTTTTGCATTTAGATTAAAATTTGTAGCCGAGTTACTACTTGGCTACAAATTTACAAAGGCCTAATTCTTGAAAATTAAAGACAACATTTTAATGACACTTTTGGTACCTACAAGAACATAAGATAGGTAGGTCAAAATAAATATAACCCTGAAATCTAACTAGAACCAATATGTCTACCTATTATACAATCGAGCCAATGCAATTAACAACAATTGAGTACAATTTAAAAAGACTTAAAAAGTAACACTAACCATCTCGGTGTGATATATTCACTAGATCAAAGGATTATCTTTACTATATTATACCAAGGCTTATCCACAATACGCTTTTCATTACACGATTAGTTAAAAAAAACACTTTGGAAGTGATTATCTTTCAAACGATTGATTTTAAGAAACAAATTTTTTAACAACTTCATCGGGTAAAAAATAGTATATAACCTTTCAAAAGTACACCCAGTACTTTTGAAATATTAATATAGATTCTAGCGTGAGACTCTATTTATTTTGTAGTAG
Source organism: Tholera decimalis (assembly GCA_943138885.2). Classification (NCBI taxonomy): domain Eukaryota; kingdom Metazoa; phylum Arthropoda; class Insecta; order Lepidoptera; family Noctuidae; genus Tholera; species Tholera decimalis. The sequence continues at coordinate 13,333,875 of OW964576.2, forward strand.
AATTATTTACTTACCTGTAAGTAATAGACAACATATTCAGCCTATAATATTACCATCAATGGGACACAGCCTTCAGGTCTTCTCTCTATCAGGGTATGAGCCATAATCCACCCTAATGGCCCTGTGAGGCTGTTGAATGTCGCATTCTTTTTGCCATATTTTTTGGTCCTAAAGCCTGCAATACATGTTGGCCGAGCGTAGGCCAACGCGAGCGTTGGCAAATAGGTACAAGGCAAGAAATAATGTCCACACGTTCGACAAGTTCGTTGAATGCCAATGCAGATGACCAATGTAGAAGAAGGTCTGTAGAGCTGCCCACACGTTGGCCAAGCGCAGGCGAGCGCCTTTGATTTGTGACCAAAAACCGACTCCGATCCGAAGTGCGGCAAGTGATCATTGGCATCGGCGAGCGAAGACAAGTTGCACCAAATGAGCTCTATACACATTGGCACTGGCCTCCACTCGGCCAACTAAGCAAGTGACACCGAGCGATAGCAAGACAAGGCAAATACACCGTCTACATGTTGGTATTGGCCTTCACTCGACAACGCTCGGCCAACATGTAATGCAGCCAATAGACATGTTTCCTCACAACGTTAACGCAGTGGTGATGATGTAAATTACACAAAGTAACGTGTAGTCAGCCGCCAGAAAATCTGACACTGTTCTTGCTAAGGGGTACCGTATTACCCAGCTGCCGAGTTGTCCATAACCCAGCAACTGGGTAGTACAATATCAGATATATGCCAGGCAGTCGCTCCATGTAAAATACTAGTCTGCATCAGGTTAGGATGGAAGCCGACCCTAACATAGTTGGGAAAGGCTAAGCTCATGACGAATGTGACTATCAAACCCACCACCGACAACTCTAAGTCTAAGTCATGTCAGTAAGACAAGCACAAACCCTTCCTTCTTTCAAAAACATGGTAAAAGATCTCTCTCTTTAATTTGTTACTATTTTTTATATATCTCAGCTTTGTTTTTTTTTATGTATATACAGGGTTATTGGAAATACGTCCCGATCCTGTTAAGGGCGTGTAGATGAGGTCATTGACTAACAAATCATCCCTAAGTTTCTAGGCCTAAAGTATACCATTATCGAGAAAAAAAAAATTAAAATAAAATAGGACTTCATCTCTTTTAAAAATTTGTTAAAAAAAACGAAAACACATTTTAGCATTCTTATTTATTAAATAGCTAAATAATTAAGTTGCGCATAATAAAAAATCACATAAAACAATTAAAAACCTCCGTACTTTTGAAAAAAGAGATCCAATACTTATTTTATTTTTATGATTTTTGCAACGTCCTATGAAATAATTTTTTTTTTCTCCTAAAAATCACTAATCTATTTTGACGGCGGAACATTTTATTTGTTAGTTAAAGACCTCATCTACACGCCCTTAACAGGATCGGGACATATTTCCAATAACCCTGTATATGTATATGTGTATTGAGTATGTAGGTTATTACTTATCTAAATACACACATCAAAAGTGTCTAGGGATCAACATATATTTTTGCAATAACTTTTCTCCTGATTGATATTAATTAAAATTTTCTTTAAGGATTCATCAAATAAAGTGTTTTCGTTTGTCACAGTAACGATAAACCAAGTCACCTTTGCATTAATAAAGAAATTTGCCATTTTCCTAATAAAGGGATTTTTGACATTTGAACCACTAACATTAAGGTTCGAAAAAAAGACTGAAATAACAGTTTTCTTTAAAATTTTATTGGGTAACTTAAACAATTAATAATCCGTGTTTCTACCGCGAACACTAACAACACAAGAACATCGGTTTGGCATACTCAAAATGAGTTCATCCAAATCACGCTGTGGAATGGCCGCCCATGTTCGTTGCAACAACAAAAAAAGGTCTTCTTGCGACTGGATACCCTCCATATTCGGCAGAGCTCTTCTCTGTAGCATATCCCATGCATGCTCAATCGGGTTCAAGTCTGGCGACTGAGCAGGCCAGAGCAGGACATTGATGTTAGCTGCGGCGAGAGTCTGTCTTACAACTCTTGCGGTGTGCGGTCGTGCATTATCATGCATTAACTGAAATAAGGGACCGATTTGCACTTGTAGAGGAACGATGACGTCAGATACAATCGTCTCAGCATAAATTTGAGCGTTGAGGTTGCTCTTGTTGGTCTCTGATCCAAATCAACTCAGTTCTTCCGCCGATCCAAATACCCGCCCATACCATGATGTTTCCACCACTATAAGGATGGACTTCCTGGCAGGATTTTAATCGCTGTTGGCGTCCAGGGTTTCTCCAGTGTCGTATACGTCTTGTATCCGGTCTCATACCAAAACGAGACTCATCAGAAAAGCACACGAAACGCCATTGTTCTTCTGCCCAATTTCTGTGTTCAAGAGCCCATTGATATCGAATCCTACGATTGTGCATTGCTATAGGTGGTACCCGTAGCGGTCTTCGGGAATGAAGGTTCACTTCATGCAAGCGGTTTCTGACTGTTTGGTCGCTAATTAAGTTCCCTGAAGAGTGATGAAGCCTCACGGCTAACATCATGGCGGTTATTGTTGGAGCTCTTCGAGTTAAGATTTGAATGTATCGGTCTTGTCTCCATGTGGTGCAGCGATACCGTCCTCCATGGCGCTCAGCCACGGTACCAGTGCTTTGGTAACGTGTCCAAAGTCGACTGATAACACTCTGACTTGTATTCAGAGCTAAAGCCACAGTACGTTGCCGGGAACCAGCTTCTATCATTCCCACGGCTCTGAGCATTTCTTCCCTGCTTAAATGACGTCGCCGCTCCATAATAACGTTGGTTTTAATCAGTAGTAGGGAAACAGTAGCACTAATAATGTCTTCAATGCGTTGTATGTTTTTATAGGGAAAATATTGACAGCTGATTTTCATCTTTTACTCGAATTTGATTAACAGTTCCTGTTTCAAATTATGAAATGCACCAAAAAGGATCCATATAAATTTATAAAATCATAAATTTATTACAAAGCCACATCTCAATCTCAAGAAATCCGCATAAAAATGCTTGATCCCTAGACACTTTTGATGAAAGAATTTTGCGAAATTCCCACGGGATCGGGATTTACACGGGAAAAACTTTCAACGTGGGCGAAGCCGCTGGCACAAGCTAGTTTATTGTATATTAGTGAAAACCATGGATTACCCGCGTATTTATTTTCTCCTGCTGTGTCAAATCCATCCAAAGGTTGTCTGTAAAAGATCGCTTTTAGCGATAAGACCGCCAATTGTAAACACCCTTTGTAGTTTTTAAGTCCTCATTTAATTCTGTTATGGTGTACAATAAAGAGTATATCTATCTATCTATCTATCTTGTAACCATTGGGCCACCAATGCTTGTTCTAGAAAATCCACCCAATTATGTCAAATGACTTGTTATGGTAACAAAGCAAATAAACATAGTCACATTACGTCGCATTGAAAATTTTCAATACCATTCAAACAATAAACAAGGTTATTCGAAAACTTTAATATGAAGTGGATTCGTGAAGTCTTATAAAATGAAAACTTTGAAGGAACCACTTGAAGGAAATTACTATTTGTCGTTCTATCTCGTTAAAACAGCTGAACGGGTTATAGTCTCTTGACCTCGATCTCGCCTGATGGAAAGCGATAGATGAGGTCTCTGATGGAACGAGCGAGCCCAAAAGATGCCTGTTAACTCTTGCTTTAAAGGTTGAAAGGTCATAGGTAGCAGAGAATATAGAAGCCGGCAGAGAGTTTCACAGCTTGGCTGTACGCAAAATAAATCATTCGTATTTCACGCGGGTGAAAGCGTGGGCGAACGCTAGCTTAAAACAAATTTGTGTATAAAATTTTGTGCAGTAGACCTTCTCGAACATATTTATTTATTACTAGCACTTTGTCTGCGTGGATTTCGAAATAATAGCATACACTCATCAATGATGCACCTACTACCAACAATCCTTTTGAGAACTGGATAATTCGTTCTGGAGATTACCGCTACAAAGTTACAACCAAACTTTGCCTCTTTATATATAGAGTTGATACGACAGAGGGGCATTAAATTACACTATGTATACTATACGTGTTTAGTGTTAATTTGATACAGTTAAAAAATAAAAAGAGCCAAAAAGCGAAGCGAAGCGCCATCGTTACATGGTGGACATCCCACCCATATTTTCAGTTTTGGGAATACCTTCATTGTGCGTACGGCTAAGGAGTGGAATTCCCTGCCGGAGTCTGTGTTTCCCGATAGCTATAACCTAGGAGTCTTTAAGTCAAGAGTGAATAGGTTACTTTTGCGTAAGCGTGCTCCATCTTCGACCACATCATCACTTACCATCAGGTGAGATGATGGTCAAACGCGAAACTATTAAAAAAAAAATAATAATAATCACAAATCAGAGTAAAACGCAACCACCCTTTGTAAATAAATAAATGTGACTGACCTTACCTTATACCTAGGTAACAAAGTGGCAACGTAGCGCGGCGTGTGTTATCTCTTGTCTTGGTCAGATTTATGGCTTTAAGGTGCATCTCATCAAAATCATTTGCGACTAAACTACTTCTCCTATTTAATTGATTTTTGGTACAAAGCTTGAAAATGGTACCTAGTATACGCAGTTTAACAGAAAGCCCCTCGGTCGTATCAACTCTGTATATAACATACATATATATAAAGAGGTAAAGTTTGGTTGTAACTTTAGCTCTTTATATACATATATGTAAAGAGCTAAAGTAGTATAGATATACTTTATAATCATGTACTTGTCACACACATGAAACATATTTGAAGAGGAGATGTCAAGATAACTGACTGACGGATATTACTTTATAGATGAAATAAACCACTTATAAACATAAGACGTGAAAGACGTCAGTGTTGCTGTTGAGCTCAAGACTTTCGATATCATTTAAGTTTTCGTATGTACGTATGAAAAAATGGGGTACGAGAAGGAAAAAATCACTTATAAAATCACTCGTATTCTGTCTGCCTATCTACAGAAACTATTTTGATGAAGTTTGACAGACAGACAGGTTGAAAGTCACGTACATACAGTATGTTAACTAACAGAGGGCGTTCCCGTTAACCCGCAATAGTATAGCATCTATACATGCTAAAATAATTATTACCATTCGAAAACAAAATGTTTTTAACCGACTTCTAAAAAAGGAGGAGGTTCTCAATACGGATATTTGTATTTTTTTTTTTATGTTTGTCCGCGCATAACTCCGTCGCTTGCCAACCGATTTGAAAAATTCTTATCTTGTTAGAAAGGGTATACTTTCCAAATGGTCCCATGAAAATTTTATTGAAATCGAACAAGCCGTTTCTGAAAAATCAACAAAAGTCTAAAAAACATATTTACGTTGATGATCTTTTCGTTTACTCTGCATTGCGTTTTTTGTTCGCGCATAACTCCGTCATTTACGAACCGATTTGGAAAATTCACTGACCCACTAAAAAGCACGAAAATAAAATTTTTTTGCAAAAAATAAAACCGACTTCCATAGCAAAACACTACAAAGCCAAAAATAATTTTAATTTCGGAAGGCGGTGTGAAAAAAAAAAGAAAATAAAAAACCAATAACACCGACTACCGAAATTAAAATTATTTTTGGCTTTGTAGTGTTTTGATATGGAAGTCGGTTTTATTTTTTTTATTTATTATGTTCATATTAAAATATTCACAATAAAAAAATTGATACGAAAAGAAACACTGTGTACTGCGTACGCATTCATAAATAAATTGCGACGTTGCCGTCCTCGTGAGAAAACCGGTATGTGATAGGGTCCAGAAATTCGAAGACATGTGATTTACCAACCCACACGGGGCACGCGTGGTGGATTACGGCCCACTAATAGATAGATATAAGACCTGTGTCCTATGAATGGGAATATAATAGGCTGAATTATTATTAAAACTTTAATTTATACAACGTGTATTAATTAAAGTTTTAATAATAAAGTAATGGTAAAGTTAGTAAAGTTTTAATAATAAATGTTTATAAAAAGTAAACACAATTCCTGAAAGTAGTTGGTTCAGAATCGGCTTCTGAGTCGATTTCCGTCATAAAAAATAGGTGTTAAATGTTGACGGGAAAATCTTTCATTTAACTTAAAATGGAAACACAGTATCATAACAAATTAATACAATCCTTAATTTAAGGAAATGCGCTCGTGTGTGTGTCGGCCGCTAACATTGCATGAGTGTATGCATCTGCGTAAGGATATTGTATGACGCACATACGTTTTGCGTTCAGTAGGGATAACTATTTTATAAAAAAATGTCTAGGTTTGGTTTCAGTTTATTTAGTTACGGATGTTGTTTTAGACTTATAATTTAATATTCTAATTGGGGTGTCTGAGGTATTGCGCTTAATCTGTTACACCTTGTAGACTACGGAAAGGCTTCTAAGAAGTCTTATAGCTTGAAATGTATCCTGTAAAAGAAATTATTAATGTTTAACTTTTAGCGTGCGAGTTCAACTGTCATTTGAGCAATCTGATATCGCTATTCTCTAGCATTCCCTGCTAACCTCAATCAAGCGAGCTCATTGACTTATGTTTCTAAAGTAACGCATCGCGGAATCACAATGACGCCAGAACTATTTTTTTCTCGGTGGTAAAATCATCTAATGACTCCTCTCGTTCTGGGTGTAGCGGAAGGGAGAGTCCGACTTCTACTGAAAAAAACTCACCCTGTTCCTTCAAATGCCCATACGTTCCGGGGCCGCGGTAGGTATCTCATTAGAACATTATACAAGGTGTAACGGAAACTCCATATATACCCAAAAGTGGCTGAAGACAACATCTGGTATGGAGTCTCTGTGCACAGTTTCAGCTCAAAATAAGTGACTCAAAGAATTGATACCAAATTATCGGTTTCATATGTTTCTTGAATACTAATCGCAACAAACGTTTCACAGCACTACGAGGGTCAATAATAACTTTCCACGTCACTTGCCAATAACACGATAATTCTCTTCGTTCTTCTTAATTTGAAAAATTCGGTCTCTGGTATCAATGTAATTTGTAATAAGTTCCACATATACAGACATAGGATTACAAAACCCTTGCTATATCGTTTGTTATCATCCAAAGAAGCCGTGTACTTGGTAAGTATATACCCTTTAAATGACACGTTGTATACGCTACTAAGAAGCGCTAAAAAGAAGCGATTTCATGCAAGTGTAGATGCAGACAGAAACTAATTTGCTATCAACAAAATTCCACTATAACCGTTTTAATTGGTGTCTGTACTACTAAATATGAATCTTTCCTAATCCTTGGCCTTGAATCCGTATTATAACAGGTTGATATATTATACATAATTATCCCACGCATAAAATTAGGCTCAAAACCGTCAAAGAGTATTAGCAAGGGATACATGTTGGTGTACCGTTAATTTTCAAGTTGATCAATTTGTGGTTGTAGGTGTGAAAATGGTTACAAAATATTTTGATAGTGTCGTAAAATATTATCATTAAAGGTGTCGATGGATTGGTTGTGGTTTTAAGTTCGGTGGATATGAATGACGTTTAAGGTTTTTTTTTTTTTTCAGGGAAAAATCATCAAATTGCTCTTGCTGCTCTGGGAGGAGCGGAATGAAGTGTCAGACTTTTAATGGAAATCCACCCTGTTACAATATTTGCCTTCGCGTCCGGGGCTGCGGTTTCTTGTTAGATTATTCCGTAGGTATACGCCGGTGTTATTTATGCCTTAAAAATTTACCAGAATGAATCCGCGATTATACACTCACAAAAAAAGCGCTGATTAATAGACACTAAGTATTCTCAAAAGAATCAATTACTTAAAGATCGGTAATTACTCACGATAACAAAAAAAAACACTAAGCAATGCGTTGTTATTTCAATTGACGTATCGTGTGTTTTCCTATAGTTAAACCTATATGTCAAGAGTAAATAAGTTACTCCCAGGTAAGCGTGCTTCATCTTCGACCACGTTATCATTACCATCAGGTGGGATGGTGGTCAACCGAGAGCATATTGTTACGCCAGTTGCTTAGCTAAGTACGTCAAGAAACTTCGACCGACATCTAGAATGTTCGAGACACTAACGCCACCTGGCGGTGAGTAGCAGTACTGAGTATATCGAGTAGCTTCTGGAACATTCTTGGCAGTATTGGTAGTGGGTCGATTGTACAATAATGTTCTAGAACACATACATCGCGGTATAAATAGATCGCAAAGGGGGGCCTTTAAATTTAGTGGTCACCACAGGATCATCCGGTTAAGTAGTCGCTGAGAGTCAGTCTTATTAGAAGATACGAGGCGATATCATCGAAACTCTACAAGTGAATTTCAGTGCGATTTAAGTGTTAAGTGAGAAGTATTGTAGTGCGAATAACTGATGATAATTTTGGTTTAATTGGCGTACTTAAATTATTTCTATCCGGTAACAATATTAATGATAGCCTATATACGATTCAATTCCATTCAATTAAAGTTAAGTATCAGACTGAGTCCATAGTGTAAGAACAATATTTTTTTTAAATTTAGTATTAGTACATACAGAGTACAGACATTATATAACGGTATGGAGCTCCATCCATCTCATCAAGGGAATACAATCGAACTGCGAATACAATCTGTAATCAATTTTGCGCCAAATTTTACCCAAATTAGTTAAGCTATTTTGAAGTAATTGTGTAACAAACAATTGAGTAATTGAGTAACAAATGATCTTTATTTTGCAGATTCTTTTGTTCGTAAAATGAAACTAGATCATGACCTGATTCCTCAATCTCCATTTCACTACCGGTCTACCAGACGCATGGCTGGGTACCATCCACACTTGGTTGATATACCATCTTGTCGTACCAAGCTCTTCTCTTCCACATTTATTGTGTGCACGGCCCAGTTGTGGAATTCTCTGCCGGATTCTGTGTTCCCTGCCACTTATGACCTTTCAGCCTTTAAAGCAAGAGTAAATAGACATCTTCTGGGCTCACTCGTCACATCGTCGACCTCATTTATCGCTTACCATCAGGCGATATCGAGGTCAAGAGCCGGCTCAACAGTAATAAAAAAAAGGCTGGTGTTTCTTAACTGACTTCCCTGAAAAAAAATACCATAAACTTTGAGTAGCATTAGTAAATATTCTATTCTAATACTATATACCATTGCAAATAACAAACAAACAAAGACCAATAATCGTAGAAACTCATTTCATTATTTCGATTGTCAGATAGCCTTTAAAGCTTTAATAATTTTACCGCCACCACGACTTAAAAACTTATTAAACAGTATAATAATTTCCTGTGATTTCCGCAAAGATCGTTCATCATAAGAATCAAAATAAGCTTTTGATTCCAACTTAAAATTATTGCCAAAAGTTTCAGAAATCCCTCGCACTCTTACAAAAGGTACTAATTGTCTACCGTTTCTACCAAAAGTTGTCTTTCAAAGCCGAAGGCAACTTTGAAGTTGCGACAGGCATTAAGCTAGTTTCAACGTTAAGTTTCATCAATTAGATAATTGATAGGTAGTCATAATTTTCTTCTATATAAATGTGACAGTTTGATCGTATGGATGGAAGAATGTATGGATTTTTGTTGGTCAATACTGACACAGAGATCAATGAAAGTGGGGAATAGAACAACAATATAATTGTACGTTTTTATGCTACCATGGTCACTAACAGTGTCATTACAATTAAAACGGGATATTTATAAGCTAACGAGAAAGAGGGTAGACCTATTCGTCTGCTCATAAACGTTCACCCACAATGACTTCAGTTTATCCGTGATCATGGCGCTTGCAACAGTGCCGAAATATCGGAAACTCGAAACAATAAGTACACATGGTACTGTATATCCAGTTTTAACACGGAATAGATGAATATATCTGTTCTGTGAGTTTTAACTAATACATAATTTGACACAACAGACATGAACCTTCATGCTTCTCATAAGGTTTAATAAATACGAATTGTATGGACTTTAAAAGAGACGATGACCTCTGAGTTTGTTTAGGTGTTCCTTCTCAGAGTAGTCAGTTAGGAAACACTGGCCTCATCTAGCTTAACTTAAAACACAAGGAAATGACGTGTAAAAGTGTTATTTATAACCAATTTACAAAATAAATATTTCATTTCATTTCATAATACTTACATTTCTGAGGTAGGGAAAATATACGTTTCCCGTGAGATACAAATTAGCGAACGAAGTCACGGGCAAAAGCTAGGATATCATAGAAGTCATAAATTCTTTATGAGGTACGGATTCGACTACATGACTACGAGGTCAGATACGTAGTCGCTAATGTAAAATACTAATACTTAGCTGGACCCGGTTGGAAATTGACCGTAACAGGGTTGGTTTTTCCAACTTAGGCTAAGCAAATCGCACCCTTCCTGTAAGAAAGCGGTAAGTGAATTCGGACAACTTTTCACGAGCTTAAAAAATAGTGTCCAACATTGTTAAAAAAATCCCAGGAGTACCTTATAAATAACAAAAGATGGCATTTAGCAGCGGCGAAATGATAAAGTTTCCGATTTTTCATTGTGTTATGTATACTGTGAGATAAGGTTGAATTAAACGGTTACCTAAATAATCCCCGAAACTGTTACAAAAGATGGCCGGTGTAAAAATGAATATTGCTTTGTTATGATCTTTGGTGTACCGCATCGGCTGCGTTAAGTGTAGTTATTCCATTATTCATGTTACAATTTTAGGCTAGTCTGAAAGTGTAAGTATGAATAACGTAGTTTTTACACGAAAAATTCATTTAAGTAAACAGAAATACATACTTTATGCATGTGAAAGTATCTACGTTTTGCTGGAGCTTCTGAATAAACTTGTTTATTTATTGGAAAAATATTCAAATAATGAAGTGTATCATCGTAAACTTCTATTTTACTGTTCACAGCTTGTCATGAACAAAAATTGTATGTCAATACTATATAGATTTATAGTAATTAAAGAAAAAGTTAAATTGCTGTGTTTCAATCATATTAATTGATTTAGATTATGTTTGTATGTGTGCTAAGAAAAAACGTGCTGTAGAAGTGTAGAAGTATGTAAAATGAAGTGGCCAAAAGTTAAAAAATCGGCAACCTTCTATTAATTACTCAAACACAGAAAAAAATACCTTTGTTAATGTTAAAACATTTTGACTCTACACTGAGAAAAAAAAACAACCAGATTTCATGTTGCTTCAACAAGTTTTCGGGTTAAAATAGCGCCTACGTGCTGTTTGGTTGAAACTACAAGTTTATCTAGTAACCGTGCATCCACACCGCTGTTACTTTTTGTAGATCAACGTTTCCAAGTGTTACTCAGCAACATCCGACAGCAAAAAGTTATTTATTGTTAATATGTGTTGCTGTTTTAGTATAAGTCAAGCAACGTTGCTCTACAATCGATAACATTGTTAGATAATGTTACCTCAAAAATGCAACAAAAATATCACTGTCGATTAGTGTCGAAAGTTATTCTTTGTTATATTTTGTTAATTTATGTTGTTGGCGGTATGAACGCGTAAGTAACAATCATCAAATAGTAACAAGGAGCCACATAAGTTACAGATAGTTACCTAATGTTACTGTGTTGCATTTTGGTGCTCCACAAAAGTTAACTGCGGTGTGGATGCACGGTAAAGTGTAACTTGTTGATCCTACAAGCTACGTATCATGTTATTTCTACGTTACATCAGGTCGAATTTACGTTAACATTTTCCGATTATTTTTACAAGTTTAGCAAGTAGATTTAACATGCTCAGCACGTTGTTGTGACATGACTAGCTTGTTGAATCTACAAGGAGCTTGTTAATTTATCTTGTTACTCTTACGTGCTGGGCATATAGTTCCAACATGCTCGCCTTGTTGTTTCAACATGCTTGACATGTTGTTGTGACATGACTAGCTTCTTGAATCTACAAGCAGCTTGTTAATTTATCTTGTTACTCCTACGTGTTGGGCATATAGTTCCAACATGCTCGCCTCGTTGTTTTTTTTTTTTTTTTCATTAATAAATAGGTTCGCGTTTGACCACCATCTCACCTGATAGTAAGTGATGATGTAGTCGAAGATGGAGCACGCTTACCTAAAAGTAACCTATTCACTCTTGACTTAAAGACTCCTAGGTTATAGCTATCGGGAAACACAGACTCCGGCAGGGAATTCCACTCCTTAGCCGTACGCACAATGAAGGTATTCCCAAAACGTTTTGTGCGTATGGGTGGGATGTCCACCATGTAACGATGGCGCTTCGCCGTTTGTCTCGTAGTCTGATGATGGAACGGGCTTGGCGGAATTTGACTGTGTAATTTCATCGCGCACTCCTCGAAATGTAACCGATAGAAAACTGATAGATTTGCAACTCGTCGTCAATATTCAAGGCTCTGGAGCTTTGACTCGACTAGTGCATCGTTGCCAATGAGTCTCTTGGCCCACTTCTCGATAGGCTCAAGCGCGTCCAGTTGGTATTTAGCAGATCCATCCCAAAGATGAGAGCAGTACCTACTCCATACACGACCGAACCTGGGCTTGATAGAGATTCGGGTGTAAAGTACCGTCTCACCTTTGCTAGGATTCCCAACTTATTTGATGCTAGTTGAGCCTTAGCCTCGATAAACGGGCCAAAATTGAGGGTAGAAGTTAGTGTTACCCCCAGAAGCTCGATACGATCGGTTATCGGCACGGTTACACCCCGGAAAGTAGGAGCCGGTTCGAATTGACTCTTTTTTGCGGAGAAGAGACACGCTTGGGCCTTAGCTGCATTAAACTTGACCAAGTTGGCATCGCTCCATTCAGAGACAGCCTTCAAGGACAAGTTCAAGCACTCAACCATGTCCTCACGGAGAGACTGGATCTGTGACCCATCAGCTCGCTCGCTGGACACATATCTCTCAGCAAGTGTGCTGTCGTCTGCATACCCAAAGGTACCGGGAATCAGCTTGTTAATTTATCTTGTTACTCCTACGTGTTGGGCATATAGTTCCAACATGCTCGCCTCGTTGTTTTTTTTTTTTTTTTTCATTAATAAATAGGTTCGCGTTTGACCACCATCTCACCTGATGGTAAGTGATGATGTAGTCGAAGATGGAGCACGCTTACCTAAAAGTAACCTATTCACTCTTGACTTAAAGACTCCTAGGTTATAGCTATCGGGAAACACAGACTCCGGCAGGGAATTCCACTCCTTAGCCGTACGCACAATGAAGGTATTCCCAAAACGTTTTGTGCGTATGGGTGGGATGTCCACCATGTAACGATGGCGCTTCGCCGTTTGTCTCGTAGTCTGATGATGGAACGGGCTTGGCGGAATTTGACTGTGTAATTTCATCGCGCACTCCTCGAAATGTAACCGATAGAAAACTGATAGATTTGCAACTCGTCGTCAATATTCAAGGCTCTGGAGCTTTGACTCGACTAGTGCATCGTTGCCAATGAGTCTCTTGGCCCACTTCTCGATAGGCTCAAGCGCGTCCAGTTGGTATTTAGCAGATCCATCCCAAAGATGAGAGCAGTACCTACTCCATACACGACCGAACCTGGGCTTGATAGAGATTCGGGTGTAAAGTACCGTCTCACCTTTGCTAGGATTCCCAACTTATTTGATGCTAGTTGAGCCTTAGCCTCGATAAACGGGCCAAAATTGAGGGTAGAAGTTAGTGTTACCCCCAGAAGCTCGATACGATCGGTTATCGGCACGGTTACACCCCGGAAAGTAGGAGCCGGTTCGAATTGACTCTTTTTTGCGGAGAAGAGACACGCTTGGGCCTTAGCTGCATTAAACTTGACCAGGTTGGCATCGCTCCATTCAGAGACAGCCTTCAAGGACAAGTTCAAGCACTCAACCATGTCCTCACGGAGAGACTGGATCTGTGACCCATCAGCTCGCTCGCTGGACACATATCTCTCAGCAAGTGTGCTGTCGTCTGCATACCCAAAGGTACCGGGAATCAGCTTGTTAATTTATCTTGTTACTCCTACGTGTTGGGCATATAGTTCCAACATGCTCGCCTCGTTGTTTTTTTTTTTTTTTTCATTAATAAATAGGTTCGCGTTTGACCACCATCTCACCTGATGGTAAGTGATGATGTAGTCGAAGATGGAGCACGCTTACCTAAAAGTAACCTATTCACTCTTGACTTAAAGACTCCTAGGTTATAGCTATCGGGAAACACAGACTCCGGCAGGGAATTCCACTCCTTAGCCGTACGCACAATGAAGGTATTCCCAAAACGTTTTGTGCGTATGGGTGGGATGTCCACCATGTAACGATGGCGCTTCGCCGTTTGTCTCGTAGTCTGATGATGGAACGGGCTTGGCGGAATTTGACTGTGTAATTTCATCGCGCACTCCTCGAAATGTAACCGATAGAAAACTGATAGATTTGCAACTCGTCGTCAATATTCAAGGCTCTGGAGCTTTGACTCGACTAGTGCATCGTTGCCAATGAGTCTCTTGGCCCACTTCTCGATAGGCTCAAGCGCGTCCAGTTGGTATTTAGCAGATCCATCCCAAAGATGAGAGCAGTACCTACTCCATACACGACCGAACCTGGGCTTGATAGAGATTCGGGTGTAAAGTACCGTCTCACCTTTGCTAGGATTCCCAACTTATTTGATGCTAGTTGAGCCTTAGCCTCGATAAACGGGCCAAAATTGAGGGTAGAAGTTAGTGTTACCCCCAGAAGCTCGATACGATCGGTTATCGGCACGGTTACACCCCGGAAAGTAGGAGCCGGTTCGAATTGACTCTTTTTTGCGGAGAAGAGACACGCCTGGGCCTTAGCTGCATTAAACTTGACCAAGTTGGCATCGCTCCATTCAGAGACAGCCTTCAAGGACAAGTTCAAGCACTCAACCATGTCCTCACGGAGAGACTGGATCTGTGACCCATCAGCTCGCTCGCTGGACACATATCTCTCAGCAAGTGTGCTGTCGTCTGCATACCCAAAGGTACCGGGAATCAGCAGATCGTTAATGTGCAGCAAAAACAAAGTTGCTGAGAGAACAGACCCTGGTATTCATTGCCAATAGGCCAGATGAGCAGAAAACCGTTTTATTTATGCTTTTTAGTGTATCATTGTTTACTTAACTTGAGATACCTATATACCGTTTGCACTTAATTTTTTAAAAGAGAGTTTGCTGTACACCTCTTTTTCACCCACTTAAACCATATTTCAGACGTGATTCAAAAGGTCTGTGCCTCAGCTGTGGTGATATTAATAACTAGGCTGATTATGCTAAAACATCTATGTAATGTACGAGGGCAGCAATCGTGAGAGATTTGCTGTTCTTAGTTGAAGAGTTCCATCGCTTATCTTCGAAGATCTTCATCAGAACCTGATGTGATATACTTACATACTATATTTTTCTCTAACCTACATGGTTGGGCGCTTGAACTTGTTGAGCGAGCTGGTGGGTCACAGATCCAGTCTCTCCAGACTGGATCTGTGACCCACCAGCTCGCGCGCTGGACACATATCACTCAGAAACTGTGCTGTCGTCTGCATACCCAAAGGTACCGGGAATCAGCAGATCGTTAATGTGCAGCAAAAATACAGTTGCAGAGAGAACAGACCCCTGAGGGACCCCGGCATTAATTGCCAATTGGCCAAACGAGCAGCCATCAATGACCACTCGAATGGACCGATCTCTTAGGAAGTCTTCAATCCAATCGTAAAGTTGAGTGGGTAAACCGAAGGAAGGAAGCTTAGCAATAAGGCTATCGTGCCAGACCCTGTCAAAGGCTTTGGAGATGTCAAGGGAAACAGCAAGTGCTTCCCCGTGCTTCTCAATGGCCTCACTACAGGTATGAATGGCATACGCTAGAAGGTCCCCAGTTGACCGGTTTTTCGAATGCCGTATTGTCGGTCGCTGAGGATGTCGTTGGCTTCTAGGTATGCCAGGAGCTTACTATTAAGTACATGCTCCATACTCTTACAGAGTATGGACGTGACTGAAATAGGCCTGTAGTTGGCCGGGTCAGCACGACTGCCCTTTTTGGGTACAGGCTGTACGTTAGCCAGCTTCCATGCTTTCGGCACCTTTCCAGTCTCTAGCGAAAGGCGAAACAGGCGTGTCGTGCGTGTAAAGAAGTAAGTGCAGCTACGCGTCAGGTATTTATGACAACTGCTTGGAGAAAATTACGTAACGATAGTAACGCAAAACAATCCCTCAACAAGTTTTGTGCAATAAGTACTTACTTATTGCACAAAACTTGTTGAGGGGAGTCCACTTGGACTTGCAAGACACGCCTATCCAAGAACAAATGCCTATGTTTATTTACTTTATAAAGTTATGTTAATTCTTCGTGTTAGTTATGGGTATGTGTATTTATGGCTTTATACCCAGGGAAATTTGTAAAATAAATAAATGGATGTATGTTTACATCTATATAAGAATGTAAAACTATTTTATTTTTTGTCGCAAAAATACACATTTTTTGTGACAGTACCCTTATTTTTGGCGCTAGCTTCATGAAAATTTGTGAGAAGGTGTATTAGAGTACGCTCGATTTTTTGCAATAATAAAAAAATATGACGCAAGTTGAGTTACGCGACTCTTCCAGGAAGGGTGCGAAATAATGACATTATGTTTTATTATTTAGATAATTAAATACTGTTCAAAACGTCACGGGACGAAATGTTGTAGAGGGACATTTATACAACGTGTAATTTAAAGGGAATATACATACCGAGTGCACGGCTTCTTTGGATGATAACAAACGATATCGCCAGGGTTTTCTAATCCTATGTCTACATTTGTGCCGAACTTATTAGAAATTTCAATACACTGATACCAGAGACCGATTTTTTCAAATTAAGAAGAACGAAGAGAATCATCGTTTTACTAGCAAGTGACGTGGAAAGTGATGACCCTCATAGTGATGTGACACGTTTGTTATTATCGGTATTCAAGAAACACGAAATCAACCATTTGGGGTCAATTCTGTGAGTCACTTATTTTGAGCTGAAACTTTGCATAGAGACTCCATACCAGATGTTGTCTTTAATCCCTTTGGATAGATATGGGGTTTCCGTTACACGTTGTATAAATAATTTGTAGGAGAGGACTAGAAAAAACTGAAATGTTAGATACATTTCAGTTTTTTTTTAGTCCTATCCTACTCACATGTTTGAAAACCACAACTTCAAACCTTAACTTGCACAAGTGGTTAAGGCATCGCCCCATATTCTTAATCTTTACTTCAATAATATTAAGAGGTACAATTTGTTTATAAGTAGAATATAATAGAAATAGATTTATTCAGTTACAGACACACAGCAACTCCAACAGTACTAAAATTGCGCTGAGCATACGTCCGACCAAAAGGGTTACCAACTCAGCTTTTAGGAGGGTATTGTAGGGGGTAATCATCGGTAATCACAGGGGGTTATGGGAATATTCTAACGTGAAACCGCGACCCAGGGAGGGTAGAGAAGGGTAGGTTTTTGTCAGTAGAAGTCTGACACTCCCTTCCACTCTACCCACAGCAGCGGGAGGAATTATCTGATGATTTTATAACCCAGAAAAAAGGGGACAATCTCCGGATATAGGTAATTATCCAATTCTAAAAATATGTTTGGGCCCCGTGTTGACTGCAATTTGACACGCGCGTGGAATATGACGTGACATTGACTCGAGATACATACGTGCACGTCTTGTAATAATAATTAATATTAATCATTCACTATGTTAAAAACATTAGTACAGTAATTTTGCCTTGTAAACCGTACGTTTCCGTAGTGTAGCGGTTATCACGTGTGCTTCACACGCACAAGGCCCCCGGTTCGATCCCGGGCGGAAACATCACTATTATTTTTGGGCACATGATTTTTTTCATTAACATATTCATTAGTTTATTGGATGGAATATAATAAGTTACAATAGATAGATATCTATTTTTATATATATATATATATATTCTTTATTGTACATCACACTTGTACAAACTGTCTGTCTTGTGCAAAATGTCTTCGTATATTTCAGTATTAGGACATGATACCAGTGTCAGTAAGACAAGCACAAACCCTATCGAGAGAGATAAAGATCCTTTACCAAGTTTTTGAAAGATCAAAAACTTGGTAAAGGATCTTTATCTTTTTTCTATTGTTGTTATTATGTATGTCTTTGTTTCTTTTTTATATTTATATGTTTATATATGATTTGAGAATGTTATTTATTGTTTTTATATTTTTTATATAAAAAATAGTACACCCGCGTATTTATTTTCTCCTGTGTCAAATCCATCCAAAGGTTGTCTGTAAAAGATCGCTTTTAGCGATAAGACCGCCTATTGTATCACCCTTTTTAGTTGTAAAGTCCTTATTGTTTTACTGTTATGGTGTACAATAAAGAACATATCTATGTATCTATATATCTATCTATGATTCCTCACGATATTTTCCTTCGTCGTTTTCTAATAATATACAACGTCTAACGGAAACCCCATATTTATCCAAAAGGGCTGAAGACAACATCTGGTATGGAGTCTCCATGCACAGTTTCAGCACAAAATAACTGACTCAAAGAATTGATACCAAATTATTGGTTTCATATATTTCTTGAATATCAATCATAAATTCATAACAAACATGTCACAGCACTACGAGGGTCAATAACTTTCCACGTCACTTGCCAATAACACGATAATTCTTTTCGTTCTTCTTAATTTGAAAAATTCGGTCTCTGGTATCAGTATATTGGAATTTGTAATAATTTTACACACGTAGACTTAGGATTACAAAACCCTTGCCATATAGTTTGTTATCATCCAAAGAAGCCATGCACTTGGTATGTACATACCTTTTAAATTACACGTTGTATAAGGTAATGTGCCTGTCTGGAATCGAACTCGTAACATTACATTTCACAAGTCGTGCCTGAAATCACTACGCCACCACTACAGTACGTAAATCAAAATAATTTTTGAACATTCGTTGCAGAAAATTCAATTTACCACAAAATTATCACAATTATTTCTTAAATTACCATTGCGGTCATATTTCAAGTAAAATAACAAGTATTGTCATATTTCAAGAAAAATGGGCGGAGCCGTGCTCAAATCCGAGGGCTATAAATCACACCGATTAATGTACAACCTACCTTTAAGGTATCGGCTGCAAAACGTTTGCTGCCGACTGTATCTATCGTCAAACTTGCGATGTTCGCTGTAACGTTGCCATGGCAACCTGATCGATTGGTGATACAACTGTGCCCTTCTCGCTTGCATATTGCTAAAGTCCGATAAAGCTATCTCTTTCCCACGGTTATTATTCGAATTGGCGCTTGCGAAGTGGTTTTTTTATTGTTTTTAAATTGAAAAGCACTTCTGTTATTGTTTTCCTTTTTTTGACTGTCTTCTTTGTTATGCAAGAGATGGTTTTCTTACAAAATGATGATATTCTCAAAGTAATAGGTACTTAAGTTTGCGTTTCCGTCATTATCTTTCTGCCTTTTCCTCATAAGTATAACTAAGTAACGCGAACGAAAATTATTATGATTGCATTTCATAGATTTTTACGCCTTGATTAATAATTGTATTGACTGATAAAAACATGAAATACGGTATCTATATAAAATAAGGAGCATTTTTGTGTATCAAAATCATGCGACTAGCACAACTTATCACAAGAAATGTGTAGATGCCTAGAATTTCTAAAACCGAATACTAAGAATCCGAAAATAAGTTATAACGAATAAAAGTGAGAGCTAACGATTAAACTAGATATTCATATATACTAACATTATATAGCGGAAAAGTTTGTTTGTTTAAACTCGCTAATCTTCGAAAGTACTGGGTGGATTTAGATGAGATTGCTTGAGAAAGGTTATACTACTTTTTAACCGACTGCAAAAGAAAAAAGGTTATGTATTTATCAAGTCCAAGGGAGTGAAGCCCCGTGCGACTGATTGTAAGAAATAAAAAGATCCAATTTTTCTATTTCCTAAAAAAAAATTGGCCAAGTGCGAGTCAGACTCGCCCATGAAGGGTTCCGTAGTAACTATAATAATATAATATAATATGTATATTTATTTGACGAATAAAAAAAACCTTAAAAATTTCTTAAAACTAGCTTATTTACATTTTTACAACTACGCTAAATAACTTTGTTTTTCATAGTGTTTGTATGAATTACAAAGTTATTTTTGCGGTTTTAGAAAATATGCTGTATCTCAAAAACTCCTGACCCGATTTCGTTCAAACCAATTTTGGTTGAAAGTATACATTAAGATCTGCAGACGTATGTTTTTTTTTAGATTTTTCACTCCATTATTATAGAAGTTAGAGGGGGGACACACATTTTACCACTTTGGAAGCTTATATCTTTTAAACGATTGACTTTATGAAAAAGTGGCTTTAGGAACTCTCATATCATTTTTAAAGACCTGTCTATAGATAGCACACACGCATAGGTTTTATGAAAAAAAATATTTTCTGTTCTAGTTCCATGTATGTATCCCTTTATTTTAAATATTTTTACTTATTTTTTTTAATTTCGGAAAGCGGTTCACAGAATACATCTACCTACTAAGTTTCACATGTATAGTCTTAATAGTTTCGGAATAAAATGGCTGTGACATACGGACGGACGGACAGACAGACAGACAGACAGACAAACGGACAGACAGACAGAGAGACAGACGGACAGACATATTGAAACTATGAGGGTGCCGTTTTTTGCCATTCGGCTACGAAACCCTAATAAAAACGAGCTTTTTCGTTTCATGGAAAATAATCAAGTAAATGATTAAATTATATAAAACTTCAGACAGCAAATTAGCTATCTCGTTTTAAATGTATACAAAATGAAAGTGATATAATTGTAGAATAAATGAAGCTGTAGATCGAATAATTTTCGCATAAATTAAATTAAACTAGCCTCAAGTATAATAAAAATACAATTTTCATTCTAATTTATTCTTAAGAGTTGAGCACCGAAACATAATTTGAATAGTGTTATGAAAAGTTTTTCTGGCAAAAATGTTCAACAGGGTGTTATTAACCAGCCTTTGAGGGTAAATAGTTAATATTTTTACCGACATTTTTTATTGAAATTCTTTATTAGCAGCCACGACTCATAAATGGTTAGGAGACCTTATTCTTAAAAATTAGGTATGAGTAAACTTATTTATTAATAGTATTATTAAATTAAAAAATATTTTAAGTATTTGTTTCTCAATGTGTATAGTTATACAACGTATAATTTAAAGGGTATATACATACCAAGTGCATGACTTTTTTGGATGATAACAAACGATATGGCAAGGGTTTTGTAATCCTAAGTCTACGTATGTAGAACTTATTACAAATACCAATACACTGATACCAGACACCGAATTTTTCAAATTAAGAAGAACGAAGAGAATTATCGTGTTATTGGCAAGTGACGTGGAAAGTTATTGTCCCTCGTAGTGCTGTGACACGTTTGTTATGATTGGTATTCAAGAAAAATATGAAACCGATAATTTGGTATCAGTTTTTTGAGTCAGTTATTTTAAGCTAAAACTGTGCATAGAGACTCCATACCAGTTGTTGTCTTCAGCCCTTTTGGATAGATATGGGGTTTCCGTTACACATTGTATATTTAGTTTTTAACAACATTTTTTTTTATTTTTTTTTTTAAGGATGGGAAATCATCCAATAGCTGCCTCCCGATCTGGGCGGAGCGGGAGGGTGTGTCAGACTTTTACTGACTCTAAAACCCATCTGTATTCCGTCATTAGCCCTTCGTGTTCCGAGGCCTCGGTAACTCTTTCTATTCCGTAAAAACAATACGATATGGTGACATATGTAAATGTTAGCAGGGGACAGCCGCAAAAAAAAAAAAAAAAAAAAAAAAAAAAAAAAAAAAAAAAAAAAAAAAAAAAAAAAAAAAAAAAGGGACAGCCGCAAACTTAACACTATACCTTAGTAAGACTAGAGTCAGTATACCTGTCTTCTAACTACACGTAATAATAATCAAATATAAACCAACGACAGCCAGGACTAACGTGCTTTCCGAGGCACAGAGGTATCTTGATATGTTAAAACGGTTACCCATCTACTGACCGACCTCGACATGCGTTGCTTAACATGGTGGACATCCCACCCATACGCACTAAACGTTTTGGGAATACTTTCATTGTGCGTACGGCTAAGGAGTGGAATACGCTGCCTGAGTCTGTGTTTCCCGATAGCTATAACCGGGGCGTTTTTAAGTCAAGACTGAATAGGTGACTTTTAGGTAAGCGTGTTCCATCTTCGACCACATCATCACTTACCATCAGGTGAGATGGTGATCAAACGCGAACCTATTATCAATAAATTTGTAGTTTAAAAAACACTAAAAAAACACGCTTTTATAAATGCGCGTAACAACTAAAAAGAAACCTGATCGTGTTCAAAGTCCATTACGTGGCCTTTCTCACAAGTGCAAACAAGACTATGATACGATATTACATCATGGAATGCCAGTGCCTATCTTCCGGCTTCATTATCAGATCTTGAAACCTAATTGTGGCCAAAGTTCATTACAAGACTTTTCTAAGAAATCCAAAACAGCTATGATACGATTTTCCATCATGAAGTTCCAGCTCATATCTTCCGGCTCCATTATCAGATCAGTTCGACAGTACCGTATTAATGTATTGTCATCAGAACTATATACAGCTGCCAATTTTCATTACGCTACGACCATTGGAAGATGGTTAAATTAGTTACCTTAGATTCCATTACATAGTTAGTTACATACAGGTCGACCTAATAAAAGCGTGTTAATAAAAAAAGACAAGATCGACCCGTACGGCTGTTATTTTTTATCCTGATTAGCGATAAGTTCGCCATTGTAACCATAGGTTAAGCAGTCTTGTGTAGCCCGTTGTGGTGTACGATAAAGAATATTCTATCGATCTATCTTCGTTGATCTATCTTCTTTATCAATACAAACATAACCCTTAATATATAACCACGCACCCTTGAAACACTCGGTAGGTAGGTACATGTATTGGGTTGCGGGAATGTTCTAACGAGATACCGCGGCCCTGGAACTCAAGGGCAGATGAAGGAACAGGGTGGGTTTTTAAGAAGTAGAAGTCTGACACTCCCTTCCACTCCACCCACAGTGGGAGGAGTCATTTGATGATTTACCCACCAAGAAAAAAAATTCCAGAATTATGTACTGAATCCATGGTATGCGGTTGTGCGACGATATCCCTGCCACCCTGTATATGTATGAATAAAGTACTTGCTAGTAACATTTCAACAAAAGAAAACCTATATTTAAGAATTCAGAGTGAAATATAAAAACACCGTATCGGATCGTAAATTCCTCCGTATTCTTCAATATTACAAATATTGTAGACAATCTGTGTCTTATTGGGTATTACACATAAGTGTTACAAGGGTTATTTATTGGACTACCCACCTCCGAGAGAGTAACCTTCCAGAGAGGACCATATATAAATAAATAAATCTATGAGTAGGTCTCCTAATAAATTCAGTACTTTTCTGTGAAGTTTTCTGGTCACCTCACTAAAATGATTATTATATTAAGGAATCATTATTGGCATAAAAATGGGTTTCATTAATATAGTGTAAAAGTAATATCCTCCATTATTGAAGTCTAATGTTGTCGCTTCTCAAGTTTATTTTAATACAATATAAAGTTTTTTGTGACTGGGAGAACACTGTAGATTTTAGATTTGTTTTACAATTTTGTATTTGTAATTCCATTGTGCTGTATTAATTGGTCTATACTGTCCTCTCATACCTAATTAACCTGTATTATGGATACATTGTAAAAATGATATTTTAATTTGAAAAGGGTAACTGTGAAATTTCTTGCCAAAATACAATAACATTACAAGTAAAATGGTTAAATATAATAGGTAGTCGTAGTGGCAGCAGAGATTAATGGTTAATCTCTGAGATTAATCATTAACCAGTAGCGTAGGACCTTTTACGGCTCTTACTAAAGTAAATATAGGTGTATGGATGTTTTGGGCACGCCGCAATCGCGGCGATAAGTCCCCTCCTTGAGGAGTGGCTTGAGAGATGCCACGGCGTCCTCACCTTCCGCCTGACGCAGGTACTAACCAGACATGGTTGTTTCGGGAGACCTATTTCGGATAAAACGGCAGGACACGCCCGGGTGTCGTCATTGTGAGGACCACCCGGAGGACACGGTGGAGCACACGGTCAAGGTGTGCCCTGCTTGGGCGGAGCACTACCGTGTCCTCGTGGAGCCTGCAATAACACATAGGCTACTTTTATCCCGGAATTTTCACGGTATTTACGCGATTTACGCGGGTATACCCTCCCACGCGAACGAAGTCGCGGTCAGAAGCAAGTAATTTATTTAAAAAAAAGACATGACTAATACGGTATTTGCCATGTCTTTGTTTTGATAAATTATTTACTTTTACT
The DNA here is from genome assembly GCA_943138885.2 of Tholera decimalis. Taxonomy (NCBI): domain Eukaryota; kingdom Metazoa; phylum Arthropoda; class Insecta; order Lepidoptera; family Noctuidae; genus Tholera; species Tholera decimalis. Next base: position 13,358,241 of record OW964576.2, read on the forward strand.
TGTATATTGAATGTACACATACATATATTGATTTTATGATTGAATAAACATAAATATTGTCACGACATTTTTAATCTGTTTATGTGATGTATATTTGTGTAGTGTGTGTGTGTAGTTTTGTGTTATTTTGTAGATGTGTGTATGTGTATGTGTGAGTATTAACATTAGGTGAAATGGTGGTAAAAAACCCACAAAGGACCTCTCAATATCTTTTTTTAACTTTTCAAGTACGAACCCACCTGTCAGTTGTCATTACTCTAGTTTCATTTGACGCGGAGAGCTGTCAAATTAGTAAAGTGCACTTAACAACGCCTCTTAGGATCGGACTACAGATTAGGAATGGGCAGAGCTAGGGACAATGATAAATGAAGTTGAGAATTAAAGCGGGTAGCATTTGGTGTAAGCTCATAATGACTGGGTGGGTAATATAGGATTAGGTAACATATGTTGTGCAAGTAATATAGGCATAGCATTGGAACTATACAATACATTTTTTGTTTAAAAAATTTCTAACATATAACCTTTACCTCAATATTAATTTAAAATAAGGTGGTTTAGTAAAATGATTAATCGGAAGAATCCTATAGTTTTTATAAATATCAATTTAGTGTGTACGTATTATTTTATCTTGAGGAGCTTTTGGCTAATTAATAACCGCCTTCAAGGTTAAGCAATGCTGGCCAAAGTCTCTATAAAAAAAAAAAATAGTTTATTCCTTTATCATGTTTTTACAATATTTATTAGTTGCCAGAGCTACCCAGGAAGCATGTAGTAATGCTTGTATTGGGCAGTTCTGCTCTTCCTTAGGATCATTGTTAGATAACAAGTTAAATTAAACCATTTTAAGCATAAGCATAACAAGTACGACATGAATGAAAAATTATTTTTTTTTGTTTTAAAAGATACTGGTATGACCCTCTGTGTGGGGGTGTGAATGTGTGTGGGGGTGTGAATGTGTGTGGGGGTGTGAGTGTGTGTGGGGGTGTGAGTGTATGTGGGGGTGTGAGTGTGTGTGGGTGGGTGAGTGTGTGTGTATGTGAGGGTGTGTGTGTGTGGTATCTGTGTCAAATGTATGAAATGTGCCCTTATTTGGAGATTTCTAGCCCTGCGATCTAATATCTTGGGATTGGTAAGTACCACTAGAAACTATTAACAATGTCTAAAATTCATATTTAAATAATAAGTTTTCTATTTCACTGTACCCAAGCGGCTCAAGTTCTTGGATAATTGTTTTTTTTACATTTATGGAACTGAAGGTTTATTTATGGAACCGAAAGCACTTTAAGCCGGCTAAGCTGTTATTTGTATATCTTTGAGAGTCATTACGGGCAGTCAGAAGCCAGAAAATCTGACACCAGTCTTGCAAAGGAGTATACAGTGTGGCAGGGACATTGACGCACAAACGCTTACCAGGGATTCGGTATATACCAGAACCCAGTAGCTGGGTGAACGGAGACCGTTTACCCAACTACTGGGTTGTGGAGGTCAGATAGGCAGTCGCTGCATTTAAAACACTCATAATCAACTGCATTTAGTGCTGATTTAGTGAGACAGGAGGCCAATACCGATATGTTTGGAAAAAGAAAAGATGACGCTTTAACGCTGTGAACTAAATTTAGTTCGTTAACGACTTTATATGATCATCTTAATATACTAAAATAAACATAGTAACGAATACAAAACCATCTCCTGTTTTTGAGTCGGTCAAAAAAGTTACTAACAACATGTAGGTACTTGTAGTTAAAACCCGTAAACATAGCTCCCTACCAACATCGTGTGACGGAAACCCCACCATCTATCCAAAAGGGCTGAAAACAACGTCTGGTATGGAGTCTGTACGCAAAGTTTCAGCTCAAAATAAGTAACTCAAAGAATTGATAACAAATTATCGGTTTCATATCGCACGCTTAATCCAATACTGTCACTATCCAAAATTTTGCCAAATCGACTTTTTAATGTCATCTGTTGGGAAACGTAGAACTACACGTAATCGCGCTTACACTAGTCTAAAAGTATCAGAAATAACCGCTATAAGGGCAGTAGTCCGCTTCGTCACTAAACAAAAATGTTCCCATTCTCATTCCGTTTTTGCCTCTCCTGAAAAGTTGGCTTTTTGGGATAGTGACAGTATTGGTTTAAGCGTGCGATATGTTTCTTGAATCATAACAAACGTCTCAAAGCTCTATGAGGGTCAACAACTCTCCACGTCCGTCACTTGTCAATAACACGAAAATTCTCTTTCTTCTTCTTAATTCGAAAAATTCGGTCTCTGGTATCAATGTATTGAAATGTCAAATAAGTTCCACACATGTAGACATAGGATTACAAAACCCATGTCATATCGTTTGTTATCATCCAAAGAAGCCGTGGACTTGGTATGTTGGTATATACCCTTTGAGTTACACGTTGTATTGTTTTATCACTTAACTCATTCAAGTTGTTTCCCTCAATATACACACTTGGGATTGTTTTACCGCCACATCAAAAGCTTCGTCTGTTTGTTTGTGCAGAACAAGAAAACCACTAAACTGCTTTTGGTTAAACTTTCGCTAAATTGCAAGTTATTTTGAATGCAGTGAACTTATATGATGCTTTCATATTATTATAATGAAGAATTTTGCATGAATGTTTTGCAAATTTCCCAAGCTCACCTCACTCAAGTGAGTGCACACAATTTGAAAGCGAAATCATTTGTTTTTCAATTAAATCAACGCGGGTTCACAACGAGACAACGTTCAAATTTCGAATTATATTCAAAACACACACGCAGAAACACATACGTGGGAAGCGTAATCGTTCATGTGTGTTTTTTCCCGCGTTTATTCTGTGTGTAATTGTAACCATAGCTAAAGCAATATTGTTAATTAGGTATGTTGCAATGTTAGTGAACAACAAAGTATAATCTATTCTATTTCCAGTCAGTAGTTAGTAGCTATGTCAGGCTCTAACCTCCTTTACCTTCAATTAACCGAAAATCCGTCAATGACACATGCCTATTCGCATCGCCGCGCGCCGCGTCCGTCACTCGATGGTAACTCTAGGCGGTTGTTCGAATTTTCGAACAGCGCCATCTATTGTAAATGTTTACCGAACGTAAACTCGTAACACGACAGCAACGAACTCTTTCTTGGTGGTTCTATAAATTTCTGTCAGATGGCCCGATTCAGGTCAGTCAAACATGTAAAGATTTTTCGTTTTTTATTGATTCTCATAGAAATACTGTTTTTTTTATAATATTTGGGCGATACGCGAACATAATACTTTATAAAGTCTCATCATACTTGCTTTTATTCTGTAGAAACCGTTTATTTACGGAGATTATCACTCCGGAAAAATGTATGGCGAGGTCTATCTAGGTATCCACCCAGCCGTTCCAGACATTAGCTCGGACTAACACATAAACAGATAGCAGACAAACAAGTTTGTGTCTTATAGTATCGCGTAAAAACACATTTATTTTGAAATCACAGACACTTCAATTTAATTTATAGAATAGATGTGTAGATATTTATATAAGACAAATAGCACTGTGGTTCTATCAATATGTTTTAATATACGTAATTAGAATTTATATACACTGTATCTTATCATCTGTTAATAAACTCTCCTGTCGCAGGTCTGCTGGAAGAAATTTCTTATGAAATTTGCAGCGCATTCGTGCCCTTTTGTCTGTATTTGTTTTTCTCTTTTAAGAGTCATGTGTTTACATACATAAATAAATGACAATTATTAAACAAACATTTAGCCAAGACATAAATGTTTACTTTTTTATCTTTCAACAAAAGGAAAGGGGTCTCCAATTTCAGTTTTCTTTACAAATTAATTGATACAAAGTCTTTTTACGAAACGGTGGATTTTAAATAACTAAAAATTCTTAAGGCTCACGAATAACTTTTCTTTGAAATATGACCTTCCTGTAAGGTCCAATTTGATACTTTTTACGACTTTTTTCCATCTCAATTTTACGGTTCAAGACTGAACTTGAAGAAATTGGTTCTCGTCACTTATAGTGCGTTGCTAGGCTAGGCTGGGCTGAATTTCATAGATAGATTTCTTTATTTTTCAACCGGCGACAAAAAGAGGAGGTTATTACTATCAATGTTGTTTACAACTCCAATTTCGTTAACCCACTTGTTACTGAATATACTTTTTGTGTCAGATTGTAATGAAATTCAGATATGTTTATAATTACTTGATAAGATATTAAAGAAAAATACAAAAATAAATATTCGGCTATTGGAAAATCAGGAAAATGGTGTTCTTTTAAAAGGACGCTAGTAATATATGCTACTAATGTAGTGTACATAAGAAAATAACGAAGTACTTCTGTTGGCGTTTATTTTTGCATACAATAAAGTAAAAAAAATGTTTACTAAAAAGGTTATTTAGTGTGGTATAATTCAAAACAATTCTTTGGATGCAAAGGACAAATTCGTTTTTTTTATGGAAAATAACATGTTTGTTGTCATCATAACGCGAAAACTTTATATATATACCTCCCATATTTTCATTACAACTTTTTATGATGGCTAGTTGGTCGCCTTAGAAGTTTGTACATATTTTTTTTTTGTTGCTATGAAAAGCGTCTTATTTTACATAACGAGTACACTGTTATCGTTTCATTCACAGAATAATTTCTTCAGCTCTTGTGGAAAATTGTACTTCAGGGAACCACGATCCATTTTCTTGAATTCTTTGTTTGTTGGTAGTGGACATCTGTAATCTAATAAGGGCATTCCACAATCTGCTGCATCTTCTATATATTTTAAATGTTTGATCACCGATTACTCGAAGACGGCTGAACCGATTTGGAAAATTCTTTTTTTGTTTGATAGAATATACTTCGAAATTGGTACCATTTGTCACCAAGTCAGGATTTGATGATGGGATCCTGGAGAAATCGAGGGAACTCTTCAAATATTATAGGCACACCTATGGCGTTTTCGGTATTTATTATAGTAACTTGTGCAGTTGCTCTCAAAAAATACCATTTGGGGAAGTGGAACTGATGATGAAGACCACAGATGGCCGCCGAAACTACTCAATAATAAGTATTTCGTGGATTGCGATACGATTACTTGAATATGGATGTTAAGCACTTTATGCTCGGCACAAAGCATATGGTGATGTATAGCTGATGGTGAAGTACCAGGAGAACTCCTCAAAAATTAACGGCCCAGCATTGGGAAAAGCAATATTTTGTAAAATGCTATAAGTAGTTAACATTTAGGCTCTTGTAAATAGGTAAATTAAAAATCAAGCAACTAAAAAGAGTGAAATAAAAACTTTTTACCAAAAAATTAAACCGACTCCCAAAAAACACTGCAAAGTGAAAAATAACTTTAATTTCGGAAGTCGGTGCCAAAAACGAAAATACAAAACTAAAGACACCGACTATGTACCGAAATTAAAGTTATTTTTCACTTTGCAGTGTTTTTTGGGAGTCGGTTTAATTTTTTGGTAAAAAGTTTTTATCTCAACTCAGGTGAATTTCCCGATAGCTATAACCTGGGGGCTTTATGTCAAGAGTGTATAGGTTACTTCTAGGTAAGCGTGCTCCATCTTCGACCACATCATCACTTAGCATCAGGTGAGATGGTACTCAAACGCACGCTATCCTTACTAATATTATAAATGCGAAAGTAACTCTGTCTGTCTGTGTGTTACGCAATTACGACTAAACTACTGAACCAATTTTAATGAAATTTGATGTGGACATATTCTAGAGCCTGAAAAAGGACATAGGCTGCTTTTTAATGCGAAAAATAGGCTGTAGGGGGTTGAAATAGGGTATGAGAATTTGTATGGAAATTACGTCATTTTTAAAGATGGAAGGTTGAAACTTATTTTTAAGTCTTTTGATTCTGTTATTAATAAATATGACTTTCAAATAATGTATGAGTTTTATTTTCAAAATAATTTGCCTAAAAAAATTAAAAATGCTGCCGAAAGTCACTATTCCGCGCGGACGAAGTCGCGGGCACAGCTAGTTACCAATAAAAAACAAAAAATGAAGCTTCCAGTCTAACTGGATTCAGCTGAGTTCTAGTGTTTTGTATGGAGAAACCGCTTCTCTGACTTCCACAACCAAGTACTTAGCTGCGTAATACGATGTCTCTCGGCAAGAGCGATGTCAAATTTTCTGGCTTGAATACCCATAATGTTTTTTCAAGATGTACAAATGACCGTGACCTACGGACCTACCTTGCTTTCCTAGGCACGGACGAGTTTCGTTATGTGAAATGGTCACCGATCCACGGAGTCACCCCGGTAAGAGTTGTTTAACCTTTAAGATCAACCCTTGCAACTATTATTATTAAACCAATCCAAAACTACAAAATAATAAAATATGTCTAACAGAAATGTCTCGTAAAAAAGTTCATTACAAATATACAACGTGTAACGGAAACCCCATATCTATCCAAAAGGACTAAAGACAACATCTGGTATGGAGTCTCTATGCAAAGTTTCATCTCAAAATAAGTGACTTACAGCATTGGCACCAAATTATCGGTTTCATATGTTTCTTGAATACCAATAATAACAAACAGCACTATGAGGGTCATCACTTTCCACGTCACTTATCAATAAAACGATAATTCTCTTCGGTCTCTGGTATCAATATATTGAAATTTCTAATAAGTTCCACACATGTAGACATAAGATTACAAAACCCTTGCTATATCGTTTGTTATCATCAAAAGAAGCCGTGCACTTGGTATGTACCTATATACCCTTTAAATTGCACGTTGTATAGTGGTCATTTTAACAGTAGTAATACAACAATTTGGTTAACTGGCAATTTCCTGTTACAAAAGTTTTGTGCTTTTTGTTAATTAGTTATATTAAAACACTTACACGCTACGGGCAATCAATTAGTCTGGTTGTTAATTAAGGGCTCGAAATTTAATGTACATTTCTCCTTATTTATGATTTTTATGTCACACATTAAAATGTCCTATTTTTTTTTACTGATGAGCCCACTCTTGACCTCGATCTCCCCTGATGGTAAGCAATAGATAAGGTCTAAGATGGGACGAGCGAGCCCAGAAGATGCCTATTTACTCGTGCTTTAAAGGCTGAAAGGTCATAAGTGGCAGGGAACACAGAAGCTGGCAGAGAATTCCACAGCTTAGCTATGCGCACAATAAATGTGGAGGAGTAGCGCTTGGTACGACAAGACGGTATATCAACCAAGTGTGGGTGGTACCCAGCCATACGTCTGGTAGACCGGTAGTGAAAGGGAGATGGAGGAATCAGGTCACGGAGCTATTTTTCATTCATGTGTATTGTGTAATGTTCCCTGCTGACCTCTCTAAAATGAGCGCACACAAATCGAAACCGAACTCATTTGTTTTTAAAGTAAATCATCACGGATGCATAATAGGGCTTCGAATTCCGAAGTTGTGTTTCTAGAATTCAACAAAAAACTATTTCACTTATTACTAGCTTTTATTTTACTTACTTTGTTACTTAACCCGCTAATCTACCTGTTCAGGACTACAATAGGCCAGCGCAACGATACTGGTGTGTCTGAAACTGTCCACGGTACGTGGAGCTTAACGTTGCTCTTCAAACAATGAACAAAAGGCTAAAACTACAGGCTCTTCGGCCTACACCCATATATACAATTAACTGATCGGTACCACTAACCTTCTGTGCTGGGTTCGCCAACTTCGACCTTCCTAGGTCACGCCCAAGTGTGGTTTGTATGTAATATGAGGTGAGTAAGTGAAAAGTGTGATGTAAGTCACGTGTTCTAGAACGTTCACAAGGCGCCAATCTCCAATGGCGCGGTCCAGATCAGCATCACACCCAACTCACACCGGATTGAAGTTATTTATCACTACTTATTTCCAACAAATGCGCGTGCCACGCGATGGCATCAACCCGGCGATAAATCCAAAAATATCCCGGGGTTTTCGTCAAATGGGGATTACAACTTCAAACAATAGTTAACTCGCGACCCAATTATCGGTTTCAACACGTGATTCCAAACGATATTTTACCAATTATAATTAACTCAACAGGTCCACCCGGACGTTTTTCAACAAGGAAGCAAAGTCTATCTGTCAAGAAAAAAAGTTATGTCAAGCCCACAGATAATTAATGTTGTCAACCAAAGGTGCGTTCTGTTTCACGTCGGACCGAACACTACCATCTGTCAACATCACATTCTTTCCTAATTTGACTACATAATGCGGAGAAGTGATAATAGCGTGGAGAAACTGGTCGTTGTTGGTGGAGAAGAGTGCAAGAGAACCCGAGGTCGCTCTCTAATCAGATGGTCTGACCAAGTTAAGGATGCTTCAGCGTCAAAGAAATTTCAACTGGCAGTGAGGGCGGCGATGGCCAGGGAATGATAGACTATCATCAGAACAGCAAAAGCCAGTGATCACGAATCTCTGTCATGAGGGAACAATCAGACAGGAGAGAGAGTTAGTTCGTTCTTTAGTACGGCTGAGTCAAATTTTGCAAACGAATTTTAAAGCAGTTATATTCAACTGATAAAGAAGTAATTTTGCATACGCGTTTAATTTGGATGGCATTGCATGGTTACCTAAGATTTTTTCCTAAAAATATGGGTAGAATTTGCATTACTAGTAATCTTTTTAACCTCACCAACTAAGCTGAATATGCTCGTGTGTGAAGCTCGTGCCGTGAATCTGACAATTGTGTAATGGTTGGGGTTCGAAGTTCAAACCTTCGATCTTTCAATTACAAGGACAACAGCTTAGCTATTATAAGGCTATTACCGCTGGTTCCTTCATTTTAAATCCAATATGGTGACCTAAAATTAGTCATATTTTGTGCACTATCATGATATGGGTATCAAATGAAATCCTTCCTTAATTTGATGCACACAATTCCGTAGCATCCTGTTTACTATCTTCTTCCAAGACCCAATTTTAGTGAAACACCACCTTTGTTATTTATTGCTGTTTGTTTTCGTAAACATGATTTTTGTAATTACGATGTTGAAAGTAAATTAGCTTTTGCCAGTTCAAGGCAAAAGGCGGTGACCTCTTTTAATTAAAACATTGGTAGGTACCTGTGACGCATGTTGCGTTGGTCTGCTGGTGTCACATTAATTGTCATAATCCGGAATGATTATGTAGGTTGGTACTGGGAAGTTTAAACACTGCACCTTACTAATATGTATTATAAATGCGAAATTTTATGACGATGAATGGATGGATGTTTGTGACTCTTTCACGCAAAAACTACTGAACGTATGTGAATGAAATTTGGTAAGGAGATAACTGACATCCTGTTATAACACAGAGGCTACTTCTTATTCTGGAATTCCCACGGGATCAGGATTTACGCGGAAAAACGCGAACAATGTCGCGGGCTGAAGCCAGTAATATAATAAGACTATAACGTATCCTCTGCTGGGATACAGATCTCCTCTCATTTAGAAGGAATGGGTCGTTATCCATCCAAAGACCATGCGGAATGGTGGCTAAAACGCATGTCTTCAGATTTTTTACTCCTAAGCCAGGGCTTCCCAAAATTATTTTAACTGTAACGCCCTTGCGAAGTTGCCATATTTTTGCGACGCCTTCTTGCCATACATTTACTTACTAGTTATAGTACTAGCTTAATAAAAATTTGTCAGAAAGACTCCTAATAAAATCTAAATTTTTATTAGAAAATAAGAACAAAAAATAAAAATAAAACATTTACATCGCCTCACGACGTCCTTGGGATAAAACCGCGGAGCCCCAAGGCGTCGGGACGCACAGTTAGGGTTCCCGCAGGCTCTGGCGCATGTGTATGAGGGAACACGGGGTGATTTTAGTCAGTAAGAATCTGACAGACCCCTTCGCTCGCCCCAGGGCGGAGGACATCCATTAGGATTTCCACCCCGAAAAAAAGGCCATGCTGGTTTGCGCTTCAACTTAGTTGGGATCGGCTTCCGGTCTAACGGGATGCAGCTAAGTACTAGTGTTTTACATGAAGCGACTGCTTTTCTGACCTCCACAACCCAGTAACTGAATAACACATGTACCCCTTCGTGTCAGATTTCCTGGCTTCTTGAAGAAAGATGTACAAATGTTAATCGAAGTCAACGGTTCAATGTGCTTACTGAGGCACGGACATATTTCAAGTTGTCCATCGACAGACCGTCCTCAGCAACCGCTGCTCAACCATGAAGATCCACTCGTAGGGCTATTATTAGCTAATTTACGATAATAACCTGACATTTTCTATGTAATAGCTGTAGTTTGGTAATTTAATGTGACTTTTAATTTTGAATTCAATTTGACTTTTAATTTAATTTGTATTTAATTTGAGAATTTGACATGATTTTATTTTTTTATTAATTCAATTGACTTTTAATATATCTTTGAATCTTTTTGTATGTAAATTTCTCGATTTGTATTTTAAATTAGGAAGCCGAGCAATTGTTTGAATTTGTGTATTTTTATTTTATTTTATATGGGTCTTGGACCTGAAATAAATGATTTTTTTTTTATTTTGTTTTTATAATGATATTGGTAGATACTGGCCTTTGAGGGTTGCGTGCTCAGTGAAGCTACCCACACATACACAGCTTTTAAGCTGGCAAAAATCGTGTTAGTCTGTTCAAGATAAGTCTTGTGACCATGCAACAACTGTACTCGTGACTAATACTTAATTTATACAAGCTTTTAGCCGCGGATCCGATAGCAAAAAGGTTTTTAACCCGAAATTAAAGTAATTTATGTCACTCTTACGCAATCAAATTGTAATTAATTGTTATTGTTCCAATAAAGATTTTAATAAAGATAAAAACTCTCGAGCCCTTCAACTATGTTCACACCAATACAAACATCGAACCATTGCTCCATTTTCACGTAAAAGTAGGACAAACATAGCACCAATTGATCTTTTATTAAGAAAATACGTCACAGGAAACTAATATCGAAAGCTAAGGAAAATATTACAAATTTATCTAAAGTGTTTATTTTTTTAAATATTGCAATATAGCATGCCAATGAATAATATTGAAAAAACGATAACGAAACAGCGTGTTACCAATTTGCAGCGCCCCAGTATAGTCACCGCTATCTGTCTTAATATTAAAAGAAACTAACCATAGATGATACATATATTTACTGAGAAAACTAACGGAAAAATGGAAAAGAAAAGCGTTGGAAGTTACTGCTAAATGTAAGCTTAATGTGGTGCCATCTCGCGAGAGTCCAACAAAACTATAAAACAAGAATTAAAATCCGTAAATTATAGCGTCCACGGTGAAAATAATTTAAAATTTACAGACTAAAGTTTATGAGAAGAGAAACGAGAATTTCGCTAAAACGCCATCTACCTTATTATTTCACAAGCTGTGGCTAATGCTGTCATCTAGTAGTCACTTGGCGTATTAGTCACAAGCTCTCCGAAAGTGCCATCTATCAACATTGTGATCAAGCTACGAGCTTACAACAGACTAACTTTTTACTAAAATGCAACTGGTTTCTAAAATACAACAAAAGATGGCGCTTTCCTAAATTCAAATAGTACCAAATTCAGCCGCTAAAGGTGACACAGGCAGTTGAAAATTTGAAATATACCAAAGCTAAGTAAAGATATGTTTAGGTTATTTTGTACCGGAATATTTCCACGTTTTCAAGAGCATTTATAAAGGGAATTTAAAATGTTGATTGATTTTCTAAGTCTTGTAAAATAAAATTAAACTAATGTTTTTTTTTTAATTTCCGCACTAAGGTTATGAGACCAATTACTTTTGTCATCTAACAGTCAATGGGGCGTGCAACTGTCAAAGTGGCGCTAGTAGCACACTTACCAATAACAAAGCAGTTTCTCTATGGAACACTATGGAGTAGTGAATTCCTAAATTAGAGACAGTTATTGAGAATTTTCCGATTATAGAACATGTTCGTAAAATTGTAAAGAAATCAATTGAAATCAATTAACTGAAAATAAAAAATACGATGCGTGTAAATGTTTAGCTCACCACAGATAATGAGATAACCATAGATGATACAGATAACTAAATTATCTCACAATCTAACTAACACTGACAGTGACAAAGGTTCTTACGGTGGTGGTGCCATCTGCGATCAGCTTTGACTTGCACGCCCCATTGGCAAGTCACAAGCTCTCCAAATGAGCCATCTATCGAAAACGTGATCAAGCTACGAGCTTACAACAGAGTACCCTCTTACTAACAGTTGCCAAAATTCTTCAACAGATGGCGCTCTTCTAAATTCATATAGTACAAAATACGACCGCTAGAGGCGACACAGACAGTTGAAAAATATACCAAAATAAAGACAAGTTTAGGTTATTTGGTACTGGAATATTTCCACTTTTGCATCGGTATTATAAAGGGAATTTGACATTGCCCTCCCTCGGGAAACAGGCCATGAATCCCAACGATCTCGTGTCCTATTTAAAGTCCGCTTTTAACCGAGGCTCGGTTATGGCACATTTTTGTATTTTTCTTTAGATAAAAATCTTTGTTTTAAAAGCTGAAAGTTCTGTAGTATATTTCTCGGGTTTGTTAAAAATTTTGCAGCTTTTGTTTCTGTTTTAACTTTAGAAGCAAAGAAATGAGAAGAGAACGGTATTTTGCAGTAAAATGTTGATTGTTTTTCTAGGTTTTGTAAAACAAACTATATTAATGTTTTTTTTTAATCTCTGCACTGTAAGGTAATGAATTAATGATACCAGTTGAAAAGAAAGGTAGAATAAAAGAATAAAACCTCTATGGTCCAGTTTTAAAGGAGGTTAGTCAAATAACTGAGTTCATGAACATACTCAGTGTAAATGGGGGTCATATTTGGAGAACCTGGTTCTTATTCTTTTTGCTCTTGAGCATTTTAAAAAGAGACCTTTTAGAGTGGCGCTTACTAAAGAATATTTATTATCAGTTAAAAGAGTTAGAAACATTTTTAATCTTACTGACCGAACTGAAATATTCAATTTCGACTTTCTTTTCTCATATGGTTAGACTAGTATGAAGCACACAATTCATACTAGTCTAACCATATGAGAACCATGAAGTTTTATATATGTGATGCCATACAGCGCAAGAATTTGTATCGTGTAGCTCAACTTAGAACAAGGGCGGATCCTTTCATGGGGTCATGACCCCCCCTGGGCAGGGTCCAGGACCTAGGTGGACCACTAATAAATTTTTTTAAACATTGTTACTAGATAATACTCCAGTTTCTGTCGTTGTAAAGTGTAAACGAATATCGGCAGTGGATGGCCAATTGGCACCGGAGTCAGGAAATACAAATTATAACTTCTTGTGACTTGACCACGATTATGTAACCCCCCCCCCCCCCCCCCGGCACCAAAGCTGGATCCGCCCTTGACTTAGAATGGAACGAACGAACGAACTCTTCATGCCCTTATACGAGGGCTAAGTTTATTCGAAATTACAGCTTAACGGTTCAAATTTCAAGGCTAAGCAACACTTTCTAAGGTCGTCTCATGGATGGATGGCCATCTCAACAAATCGAGATTCCTCCGTGCACGTTAAGCCGTTGGTCGTGTCTGTAATTTGTACATCTTTGACAGTCGTTACGCCAGAAATTAAAGAAAGCCAGAAATTCTAACACTACTCTTGCCAAAGGGGTATCGTATTATCCAGCTACATGGGTTGTCGAAGTCAGATAGGCAGTTGGTCCACGTAGAACACTACTACATCTGGTTATACAAGAAGCCAATCCCAACAATACTTGGGCAAAGACTAAGCAGATTATGAAGAGAACTTCCACATCACTTACATTTAGAATTATTACTAGGTGAATTGTTCATAATGTGCTCGAGCATAAGGTGCTCGAGCACATTATGAACAATTCACCATCATTCTGTAGCAGCTCTTTTAATAAATAAAAACTTATACTAATCGTTTCCACAACGGAATCATTCGGTATTTTTTTTTACATCGCGGCAAGTCACTTATTGAGGGGGCGTTGAAGCAATTCCTTCATAAGAAAATACTGAATGGATTTCAGTACCCATTTTCTTGCCAATGGTAAGTGAAATCAGATTAGAAACCGACCTCAATGCGATTAGGTAAATCCTCAGCGGATATTTTTCTATCCGAACCTACCGGCTTATGTAAGTAAGAAATAACAGAATTTTTGATACGGTTTATACGGTCAAAAATCCTACATGACTAAGTCTTTTTCACTTTACTGAGATCTAGGTTTCTATTTTTTGTCTCATTGATTATGTTGCTCCATGTCGTTGTAGTGAAGTTTTGCAGATTCTCCCGGGATAAAAATTAACCTATGTGTTATTCTAGTTTGTAAACTGTATGTGTAGGTACTAATGCTGTTTTTGCGTAATTATATAATGTGTCCGGTAAGTGGAGAGTTTATAACAGTTGTCTTTGAATTTCGCTAAAAGGACCACTTTTTGTCAGTACGAAACTTAAGGGTAGCTAAAGGAACAGGGTGGGTTTTTAGTCAGTAGAAGTCTGACACTCCCTTGCGCTCCACCCAGTGCGGGAGAAGTCATTCCATGATTTTCTCACCCGGAAAAAAGGTAATTGTACAATGCTAGCCTCCTACCAGGGTCTCGGCAACGTTGCTTCGTAGCAACTTAATTTTCCTCAACATACGTAGTAGTCTTGATACCGTGGCTCCGGAACGCAAGGATGGAAGGAACAGGTCAGCATAAGAAAACCAGTCAGCATAAGAGAGAACAGTCATAAAAGAAATACAAATCCTTCTTATCCTAAGAATTCCTAGAAACAGAGTTGAGTGCTTTAAAGCATTTGTTTGGAATGTCTTCCGCTAGATTTTGAAATTTCCGGAACATTCTTACGCAAAACAAGTTGTGGAATGTAGCCGGTAAGGATAGTGAGATAGTGACTGTTTCACCGCTGTTCTATTCGTTTTGAATACCGTTAATATATATTTTACTAGCTTTTCGTCCGCGATTTCGTCTGCGTGGATTTTGAAATAATATGTATACAGTACGTTAACTAATAGAGGGCGATCCCATTAACCCGCAATCCATACATGCTAAAAAAAATATTACGATTCAAATACTTGAAGGACGGCAACATCTCAATCTATTTATGAATGCGTACGCGTGTACAGAGTGTTTCTTTTACGTATCAATTTAACATTTTTAGTGAATATATTAATAATAAAAAAATTAAAAACATTTTGTTTTCGAATAGTAATATTTTTTAGTATGTATGGATGCTATACTATTGCGGGTTAACGGGAACGCCCTCTGTTAGTTAACATACTGTATAACCACTCACAAATACAACGTGTAACGGAAACCCCATATCTATCCAAAAGGACTGAAGACAACATCTGGTATGGAGTCTCTATGCAAAGTTTCAGCACAAAATAAGTGACTCACAGAATT
The DNA here is from genome assembly GCA_943138885.2 of Tholera decimalis. Lineage (NCBI taxonomy): Eukaryota > Metazoa > Arthropoda > Insecta > Lepidoptera > Noctuidae > Tholera > Tholera decimalis. Next base: position 13,373,595 of record OW964576.2, read on the forward strand.
GACCCCAAATGATTGGTTTCATATGTTTCTTAAATACCAGTAATAACAAACATGTCACAGCACTATGAGGGTCATCACTTTCCACGTCACTTGCCAATAAAACAATAATTCTCTTCGTTCTTCTTAATTTGAAAAATTTGTTCTCTTGTATCAATGTATTGAAATTTCTAATATGCTCCACACATGTACACATTGGATTAGAAAACCCTTGCCATATCTTTTATTATCATCCAAAGAAGCCGTGCACTCGGTATGTATATATCCTTTAAATTACACGTTGTATAGTGCACTTTACTACAGTAAAAATATTTTTAGAATTAGATCATTAGTTTCAGAGATACATCCGATCTTACAAATATTTTACCTCTTTATTATAAAATTTGTGTAGGTAAAGCTAATTCACACAAAACTTCAATAAATCACTCCATCTATTGGTGAGTATAATATAAGTTATACCGCATGAAAATCGGTTCAGTGGTTTTTGAGTTTATCGCGAACTTTTTTTTGGGTGGAAAATCATCTAATGACCCTTCCCGCTCTGGGTAAAGCGGTTGGGAGTGTCAGGGTTCTAGAAACTAAAAACATACCTTGTTCCTACAGTTGCCCATTCATTCCGGGGCCGCGTTATCTCGGTAGAACATTCTCGCAACCTCGAAAGTATATTTAAGCTGATAAATATGTTATATTTCTGTAAAATCTGTCCAGAAGTTATTGCGTAAAAGAGTAACGAAAAACTACCAATCAAGCTCGCAAACTTTCATGCTTATTTTAGAAGATTACTCAATTTTAAAATCTTTCCACAAGACTACTATGTGAAGTAAGTGTTACTCCTCTAAAACTTTGTAATAGAATCAAAATATTGCCGCTTTTACTTTTTCACTATTAAAAGGCGATCGCAAAATTCGACCTGAAAATTCTACTAAAACTTCTTTTTATGCAAACTATTATTTTATCGATAATATTCTTATGAATGTTAATCTGAAATTCTGGACTGCTTCAGAATTATTTGTGAAGAGGTACTCCCGAAGAGATAGATACTATTAATATACAAATATTTACATAAGTATTTATTATATTACTAACTTCTGCCCGCGACTTCGTTCGCATGGGAAGGTTTTCCCGCATAGATTCCGAATCCGTAGAAATTCCGGGATAAAAAGTAGCCTATAAATGTTATTCCAGGATGTCAACTATCCGACTATCAAGTTTCATTCAGATTCTTTGAGTAGTTTTTGCGTGAAAGAGTAACAAACATCCATTTTCACAAACTTTTACATTTATTATAATTATTAGAATGATGTATTTTTTTTTTGTAAATTTAATATTTTTTAAAAGAATAAAAAAGTGTAGTCAACGTCTTCAGCGTAACCATTTTGACAGTGATCGATATGCGGATATGTTCATACCTACGTATGTGTAAGGCAAATTGATCCCACCCAATTAGACGGCGGTCAAGTTTATTATGGAGTAATACACGCTACTATCCCCAGCGTTTTTTCGTTTGAATCACCCGTACAATTATGACAGATAACATTAGAAGGTCAACTCTACACAAAAACATCCATCATTCAATTTAAAGTGAGTTTTGTTGCAATCGGCAATTGTTTGAGATCACTATATTTACGGGTCTATGCGTTTATTTTCCTGTTTTCGTTTATTGTATGTGATTATAGAACTCAGTATATCTATGTCAGTATCCCATCAGTATTGACAGTGTTGGAATCAATAAACACATATTTTGTTCTTTTTATAGAATGGAACTCATGGCGAAATAATAACAGCCCCACCGTTTGATCCTCAAGGTTAAGCAATGATTGCTGAGATCGATCCATGGATGGGTTAAACCGTTGGTCATTTGTAAATTTTTGACAATCTGGAAATGGAATGCAACAGGGAATGTCTGTTGCTCAATGTAAAATTCTTGTACTCAGCCAGCCAGTTAGGCTGGAAGCCGTCCTCAACATAGCTGGGAAAAGTCTAAACAAATGATTAGCATTTTGATGGTCAGTCAAGTTGTCTTTCTGCAATTATCTACCTCGTGATCCAGTTTTCAAAAGTTGACTGATGTCGATACCGATATTGGCCGGGGTTAGTAACGCGTTTTATGAAGTCTCATACAATATTGAGGGGTAAACAATATGTTGTTGTTATAAAACGTTTTTCTACGGACTTGGTTTTTGACAAGCCATGCGCTAAATGTGTCAGTGAAACTAATAAAACAGTCACAGATTCTTGGTTTGTTGGCTTATATTGTCCCACTGCTAGAAAAATACCTCTTCCAAATCTTTCCAATCAGCCTTGTCTGCAGTCTTCCCCAACCAATCCGTATGGAATGACTCCAGATCGACACGCAAGTGCTTCTTAGGCCAGTCTTGGCTTCATTATAAACATTAGTACTCCGATGCAACCAGTTTGGCTTGAAGCCACCCCCTCCATAGTTGGGGAAAGGTTAGGCATTTTGGTGTTCTGTCAAATTGTATTTCTGTAATTATCTACCACGTGACTCATTGTCCAGTTTTCAAACGTTGCCTGATGTCCTTACTGATATTGTCCGGGGTTATTGACGCGTTTTATGAAGTCTCACAATATTGAGGGGTGAACCATATTGTTATTAAACGCTGCTAACACAAAGGCGTTATCAGCTACCGGTTGGGTCCTTTGAGAGGATTTATTGTTGATCTTTTTGGAAGTTATTGTTAAAATATTTTCATATATTTGTAAAGGTATTGATTGGGTCATTGATAGACTGATCTATTATTTACTGAGTCTTTAATATTTCTTTTCAGACTAAACATAACTGAAAATATATTGGACAATTCCCATTTCTTTTTTGACAAGTCATGCGCATTATGTGTCAGTCTGGCAAAACAGTCACAAATTCTTGTTTTGTTGGCTTATATTGTTCCTTTACTGGGCAAAGGCGCCCCCGAATCATTCCAGCCAACATTGTTTGTAGACGTCCCCGGCCAATTCATCAGGAATGAGTCAAGATCGTCACGTCAGCGTTTCTTAGTCGTCACGGTATTGGCCCATCTGTCTTCTGTGCATCCTGTAGATGTATCCCGCTCAACCCGATTTAAGCCCATTAGACTTGTCCTCAACATCGGCAATGGCAGTCCTGGATCCTATGAGGATGTCGGGGATCCGGTCGGTCCGTTTGTCACTGATGATATTAGAAAAATAATAACGCGTGATATTCAGATTTATAAACACACATATAGTATTAGTTGTTACTATAAAAGTTGGGACGAAGCACGACACGACACAGAGACAAAATATTTGTTATTGCTCTACCTATTATTTGCTGAGAAATTTATCTTTTTTCTCATTAATTCATAACCTTAAATAAACCTTTAGCTCGGCTTTGTCATAGTAAGTATTACTTATACGTCCAGTAACTACTCCGGCCAACGCGGTTGATCCTGTTCCCGTTATAAAAAATAGGGGCTGTCTGAGAAGAGTGACGTATAATAAGAACAACGTTCCGTATCTGATATGCAGAAGAGCAAAATTTTAATTTACTTTAGATTAATTACAGAACTGATGTCACAAACTGCTTGAGACTACTCAGAAACAGTTTTTTTTTTTACTTTTTAGTCGTTTTTGTGGCCGTGTTTTTGATTGTTATAGGTATTCAGTTTATGTTTTATTTTGAAATTAAAGGGTACCTACACTGCAAATTACTATCCACATGAGTAGATAAACGGTACTATGCAATTGATTTTGAGGAAAACGCAATTAAAAGTCATTTTATTTTTATTTAGATTTTACCTAGAATAACTTTTACTTAGAACTAAAATTGCTTATTATTTAATAAAATTAAATTATTGTCATTGCACTTGACTTTTAGTAGTTAAAGTTTATCGTTTTCGCCAAACATAGAAGCGACTTTTTAATAGTATCTATGGTTTTTTGTAAAACCTTTGGGTCGTATATCACAGATTAAACAAAATTTAAATTTAAAAAAATGAGACGTTCTCCGTTCTTTGCCTCTTCAATTGTTTCCTATATGTATCAGATACCGAACATCAACCTAAAAATTGGTCACGCACTGTGAAAACACCCTATTAATTGAATAGACATTTGATTTACCAATTCCCTCGCAGTGGGCAAAACCCAGCAGTCCTTACGGCAATAATAAGATGTCTGTCAAGTCCACTCTAAGAATGCCCCGGAGAAATAACTCGAAATAGCAATTTATCCACGGACAGACATGCATTGGATTGACCTTTATTACATTTGTGTTGAGAAAAATTTCTAACTAAATGCGAATAAGTATGACATTCAACTTTCTTTAACCCGGCGTCAGCACAGTCAAAATGAGTAACAACGATATGGGTTGGGTCTAGGAGACCCGTATAGAAAATTGCCACAAATTCAATAATAAAAAGATATTTACTAATATATTTTATAATTGGATAAAACTACTATCGTTTAAGAGATTTTGGTTAAATAAAAACAAATTGATATGAAACTATATTTTTAATGTTTTTTTTTTTTTTAATAAAAGTGTTGCAAAATACTAATAAAATTAACAAGCTGTCTTAAAGTTACAAACCTTGAACCACATATAGAATTTTTTTTATAAAATATTTGTTAATAGGATACATTTCAATCAAATTACAAAAATGTGGTTAAAGATACCAGTGTGAAATTACATATAAACAAGTCATTATCATTATAATTTTATCAAATGTCACAATTAAATGTCCAAAAATTAAGAATAACAATGATATTCAATAAAATAATATAAAAATGTAAAAAAAAATACGACAGCAGTATTATGTCCTCCAGAAACTCAGAAATATTATAATAAGATCTACTTATGAGAAAGCTCTTTAAACGTTTTTTTAACCTTCGGCATACAAGGTGGGGTTATTTTAACCCCAACACTTTTAATTCGAGTTGATTGTATATTAAAACGCAATCAAATAACCTGATTTTCACAGTAGCTGGAGATTAAATAGTGCCACGTCGAAACATAGCGTTAGATTAGTACTACTCGCACCAGCGTTGTCTGTGCATACATGCAAAGTAGTTCCCGGGCGTTTTTAACCCCACGTTGTATGGGACGTCGTAAAAAAGTTTGTGCCTACTTCTGTGTTTTTTCGTTATTTACACTTACAATTAGTGTATTATTTATACTTTTTCATTTTTATTATGTGTACAGATAGTGAATATGTCTTTCAACCTGCAGAATGATCGTATTACACCTGCCTTATTGGAAGAAAATGAAATTTCGTTGGATGGCGAAAAGTTTCTTCCCAGTAGTGACGACGAAGCAGATCATATCAGCGAGGCTTCTAAAGTTCAAAGTGATACTGACGTGGCAGATGCTGAAATAAACCTTGAACCATATTATAATGATTACAACATAAACACCTCAACCATTTTATCTCGGAAAATTGTCGATTAACTTGCAAGAAAATACGGTGTTTCCCTCAACTGTAAACGCTGGCTTTTTACCGTATTTTTTCATGATTAACCATGCTTTTATTGTGCATATATATGTTGAATAATAGCATTGAAAGGAACAAAACGAATCTAAGGAAGAACTTCATCAAGCAATGGGGACTGTCTTTACTCGAAGACCACATTAGGAAAAGAAAAGTCAATTCACATATTCCACGAGATATAAGAAGACACATGCATGAAATATTGCATGAAGAAGTTCCACAAAAGCAACCAAGAAGGTCTCAAAGATATTCTGTCTACCCATGTAACAAAGATAGGAAGATCCTGAACGGTTGTTTCAAATGTAATGCCGTGATATATGTAAGGAACATGTGAATTTGATGTGTCAAAATTGTATTGATTTAGATAACGAATGATCTCGCTCAAATAGCCATACAATGCTAATTGTGATCATTTTTATGATACCAAATCTATCTAGTTTTATTTAATAAGTAAACTACCTGTGTTAATTTTAAGAAATGGTTTTATTGATTTTTTATGTTGACCTGATAACATTTTATTGAATTCACGGAGAGAGTATGTGATTTTAAGTTTTTTTTATAATTAATATTTAATTTGATACTTTTTATATCTTATATATTAGCTTCGTGATGTACTTATCAAAAAAACTCATTCACACTAAATTGCAATTGGTGCACACACAAAGTAGAGACAATCAATTGTGGGGTTAATTTAACCCCACGTTGTATAGGTGAGGATTTTTTTTCACCTTGTATGCCGAGGGTTAAATAAAACTACATTTAAGCTTTTCATTGTTTCTGGTATGTGATCATAGATGATTGGCGCCATGCAAAAAACATATTACGCATCAGTGCTGTTTTGGACTGCTTCGAACACAACATGTTGACATGTCGTCGACTACGGTTAATTCTATCGGATAGTTTGGGGAATAAATTTGGGTTGGTTTTAACAAATACTGGAACTTCAAAAATATACAACGAAGGTAATGTCAGTATTTGTGTTTTATAAAGAAGGGCTTACATGTGTCAGTGCTTATTAACCCAAACATAGCCCTGATGCACTTTTTCTGGGCTTTAAATATTATTTCCCTATTTGTTGAGTTTCCCCAGAAAATAACACCATATCGTAGGATTGAACCCGCCATACCATGGTATGCTATCACAATAGCATCTATTCCTATTACTGGCGCTAGTTTATAATTATAAAGCATATGCCGATTTACTGAGCCTCTTCGCCAAGTCTATCGTACGTGTTTTCCAGATTGGAGTGGGTTCACAGCAATTGTGTAATGGGTGGAGTTCGAACCCGCAACCAGGCCGCGATTAGGTTATAGTCGCTTTTCAGAACAGTTACAGGAACGACTTACGATTTGTAGATCGTGTGTTCGAACTCAGACAGAGACATTGTGTAATCATCTTCACCACTCCTCTCTAAAAGAAAACATCGAGCCTACCTGGATTTGAACCCACAACCTACAAGACATAAGTCCGTAACCACTAAACTAACACTGCTCATCAAAATCAACAACGAGTACTTGAAAAAAATACCTACTCACAATTACAGTTCAACAAACGAATAAAACTTAAACAAATCTGCAGCTTAGACAAGAATTTCAACAAAAACTTTTAATCCGCTTCCAAAAATGTCTCCGTACCCCAAGTAATTCTATTTTGTCGTCACAAAAAGACATCTCCGGATATCCCTGACCTATTTCTAAAGCACAGAACCACAAAACAGATGAATGCAGAAAATCGACTCCTTGCAACAGGCGAAAATACACGCACACATAGTCACGCTGTAAGTATAACAACTGCAAAGTAGAAATGCGATTGGCATATGTTAGGATAAGCGCGCACTTTGGTTAAAAATAGTTGCAAAATATATCGCAAGTCTGTAAACAACACTAATATACTACAGTCAAAATATTTTACTGTCATATTGGTCTAGCAGTCACAACTGCGACTGTAGAGCAATGGTCCCGAGCAGGTTCAATTCTCGGGTCGGGCAAACAGACCCATTGTTTATTCTAGTTAGAATTTTCTAAGTAGTAACCCGGAGTTTGGAAGTTGGCGGTGTTGTGATATCTCTGTGCCTCGGAAGACACATCAAGCAAAAACAGGATTACAGCTATCTACTTACCAAAATTCATTTAAATCTGTTCAGTTGTTTTTGCGTTAAAGAGTAACAAACATCCATTCTTACAAAATTTTGCATTTATAATCTTTTTATTTATCACTTTAGAAATCGCAATCGAATAAAATCATAGCGCGCGCTTAGCCTTTGAGATTACCTTAGGTAGGTTGCGAGAATGTTTTAACGAGATACCATGGCCTTGGAACGAAAGTCTAGCTCTAGGAATAGGATGGGTTTTTAGTCAGTACAAATCTGACACTCCCTTCTTCTCCACCCAGAGCGGAAGAAGTCATTCGATGATTTTTCACCCCGAAAAAAATTTAAATAAAGGTAAGCGGCTGTGTGTGTACGCCTATTTTATTTCACATGAATGGGCCTTCTGAATCTCCTATTGCGTGGCAGGATGGAGTTCGACTAACACCTAATATTCGTTCCTTTCGCTAAAACACCGACATTTTGTGAGCCTCAACAGTTTCCGATGATTTTGCAGTTTCGTTCCTACGGATTTTTGTGGAGGAAAATTTTATTTTTGGTTCGGTGAAGGTTGGTCATTGGCGGTGAATGAATCTCTACTATGTTTGGTTTGGGATAACTTATAATGTGTGTTAGAGTGAGCATTTGATGTAAATGTGTGGGCTGTGTTAAGTATCTATTAAATAATTTGAGTTTTTTAAATTATATTGAGGTCAGCTTCCAGTCTTACCAGATTTAGGTGAGCATTAGTATTTTACATGGAGCCTATCTTACCTCCACAACGCAATGTAGCGCAGAATGGCTGGTAAATGGTGTCAGATTTTCTGGCTTCTGAATACCAGTAACGACTGTCACAATTGACAGCCAGGACCAATGGCCTAACGTGCTTTTTGATGCACGAAGTAATGTCGATATGTTAAAATGGCCATCTATCAAAAGCCTGCAATACATGTTGGCCGAGCGTAGGCCAACGCGAGTGTTGGCAAATAGGTACAAGGCAAGAGATAATGTCCACACGTTCGACAAGTTCGTCGAACGCCAGTGCAGACGGCCAATGTAGAAGAGGGTCTGTAGAGCTGCCCACACGTTGGCCGAGCGCAGGCGAGCGCCTTTGATTTGTGACCAAAAACCGACACCGATCCGAAGTGAGGCAAGTGATCACGAGCAAAGGCGAGCGAAGACAAGTTGCACCAAATGAGCTCTATACACGTTGGCGCTGGCCTACACTCGGTCAACTAGGCAAGTGACACCGAGCGATAGCAAGACAAGGCAAATATACCGTCTACATGTTGGTATTGGCCTTCACTCGACAATGCTCGGCCAACATGTATTGCAGGCTAAAGGACCGAACCTGGCAAGCGTTGTTTAACCTTCTTTGATGATATATCCTTGCGGTTGTTATTATTTACTCACAATCTCCTTCGTTTCAATATTTTTGCTACATTTTTTTTGTTCACCATTATATGAATATGTACCAGCTAACTGACAGCTATAAATCCACAAAACAACTTTCATATTTTTCCAAATTGAAAATACAATTATGTTTCTAGATAAAATCCTTTTCAAGATTATTATTTCCTCCCAAATAATATATAATTTTTGAAGAAAAATTTCAATATCATTCTAAGTTATTTTCTAGTTTCCAGCTAGTGAGAAAGCCGTTGTTACGGCTTGACATAGGTATAAGCTTATTTTATCCGGAGCGCGGGAATATTCCTTTCAGTGTGACATTTTCTTTTGGAGCTCAAAGTCGAAACTCGACTTTGTTTCTTTTCTACGACTTTTCTGTTATCATAGGCCACGTAGTATATTTATTAAGGTATCATGTTTGTGTTCTGCTTATATAGAAAAATATCCCAATTTATGGACTAGACTTTTTTCCATATATACATACAATATATGTATATTTGTATAAACATTGTTATACAACGTGCAATTTAAAGGGTATATACATACCAAGTGCACGGCTTCTTTGGATGATAACAAACGATATGAAAAGGGTTTTCTAATCCTATGTCTAAATGTGTGGAACTTATTAGAAATTTCAATACATTGATACCAGAGACCGAATTTTTCAAATTAAGAAGAACGAAGAGAATTATCGTTTTATTGGCAAGTGACGTGGAAAGTGATGACCCTCATAGTGCTGTGACACGTTTGTTATTACTGGTATTCAAGAAACATATGAAACCAATAATTTAGGGTCAATTCTGTGAGTCACTTATTTTGAGCTGAAACTTTGCATAGAGACTCCATACCAGATGTTGTCTTCAATCCTTTTGGATAGATATGGGGTTTGCGTTACACGTTGTATATGTATATTTCCCGTCAGAGCGTAGCGGTGGCCCAGTGGTTACTGATACGACTTGAGTTCTAGGACGTGAGTTCGAACCCAGGCAGGCTGCTCTCAAAACAGTAAAAGAAAACAATGTGAGGAGGATGCATGTCCTAGGATCAATGAAATAGAAGACATGCAACTTCCACTACGGCTCATTGCCTCTCATCAAAGACTATTACTCTCTGCCTCTCATATAGGGCTGCCATCCTAGTTTGGAGAGTGTCCGGGGGCGTCCGGAGAGATTTTCCCAATAAGAGTCCATTTAAAACCCGGACACACATTGGTCTTACAGGTACCAAAAAGCACGATCTCTGTTATTATTTTCCTATGGTATTTCATCTTTCATTGTTTACGTTACGTTGATTAAATGAAAAGGAAGAGACTGTTACTAAAAAGTTATAAAACTCTACAATGTTATCACTTTATCATTAAATAAAAACCATAATTAAACATCGTTGTTTTTAATTTCAAGTTCAAAAATTTATTTTTATACGGTGACCGGGGAAAAACTGTGATTTTATCCAAATGTCTGGGGTTAAGTCTTTGTCTGGGGCCGGCAAATTTGGTGATGACAGCCCTACTCTCATAGAGAAGAGGCCTATGCCCCAGAAATGGGAACATTATAGGCTGAGTGATAATATTATGTAAAAATATTCGCTTGTTCGCGTTCGGGTGTTTCATTAAATTTTTTAGCAATCTTGTTAACCAAACTTAGCTAAACATGCTTATGTCTGGAGTCGGTTCAGGCCAATAGTGTAATGGGTGGGGTTCGAACCTGCGACCTCTCGATTAGCCATTATGCTATTGTCGCTTTACGAATAAACAATTATCACTCATGCTTCAGAATGTTTTATAACTACAATGAACAGATAATGACGGGGCTTTATGTAGGTGATAAAAAAATCAGTCGTGCAAAACTGGCATAAATGAGCATAAAAGTTATGTTTATCAATACCATGGTAAACAAAAAGGCATAATTGCAAACTAAAACCCCATAATTTGCCGGAACAAAAACTCCAATATCACCAAACATCCGTCTCTCAACAACCTGATAAGCCAAATGCTACACAATTACACATTCTAACATAATGCCATCCACCATTTATTAAATCACTTAACCTCAATTCGCTTCGGCCATCTTCGTAATAATTCGGGCCCAATCGAATTTCATAGCCATCCGTTTTGGTATACGAATATACGTATAATAACCGTCCAGATACACGGAATGTCGGAATATCGGATGCCGAATCTCCGGTATAGGGCCGGAATAAATACCGGTTTCTATATTATGTGTTGGTGATCAATATTTACGGTTAAAGGGAGTTAAAAGTGACAATTTTATTTTATATGTAGATTTTTCAGGGTAAATATTTAGCTCAATTGTTGTCAGATGGGAAACAATTATACCTGATTTTGTCCCTTTATCTCTATTAAGTAGACTTGTAGAAAAACTGGTGAAGCGTCGATAGCCTAATGACCAAGGTCGCGAAAATGTCGCGGGTTCGAACTCCACTCATTGCTCTATTGTCCTTACCCCACTCCAGACAAGCATATTTAGCTTAGTTGGAGAGGTTAAGAGGAGGCTCCCTAAATTTTTTGAAACTTTGCATTAATATTCTGAGACAATCACGCATTCATATATGATTTATTGGATCTTTTTCTTTACATGTCTAAGACCAGTTATGTAATTGGAACATTCTTGCTCGATTCATTTTTAATCGAAAATCATGTCTTTTTGCAGATTATTCAAAATTTAATCAAGATTACTCGGCTTTTATGTCTAAAATTAGTATTGACAGTAAGAAAATACAGATTATTATCCAAATATAAGATATTTTTTCTCTAGATCATTTATTACTTTAGTTATAAACGAAATAAGAATTGAGACTTACGGCATTTAGTTTCAAACCCGAACATGGTAAAAGAGCGCACGCGATATTCAACTTTATTACTGCTGTGTTAGCGTTTAGCATACAACGGCTTAATCGAGGGTGCATGGGGGCGGAGCTTGCGTGAAAATTATTTTAGAGTGCCTGGTCTTAACAAGATTGCTAGTAATGTGAATTGTTTCCACAATACTAGTTCTTCTCCTAGGTTTTTAATGACTGTCTGACTCCCTTCCACTCCACCCAGAGCGTGTGGAGTCATTTGATGATTTTCCAGCGAGAAAAAAAGCGAAGTTTAGCTTTGGAGTGACATAGTCTATTTTGCACCTAGTGCGGAAAATCATTAGTCACGTGAGCAAAGTCCCAGGCAGATACTAATGCTTTAATAAACTACGGTTGAAGTACACTCCAACAAATCAACTAGAAATTCTACCAAACTACTAACTAGCAACATGCAATTCCAAACTACCTTCTAAATTCTACCAACCTCTCTGCTATTCAAACTGTAAACCAATAAACCGAGCCAAACTCGCTCAGTGTTGCCAGTCGCAAATCTAAGTTATCTTCTATTGATAGATAGTATTTGAGATAGACTACCTACTTTTAGCTGGTACACTCTCAGTGGCTATAATTTATTCATTGATAAGTTATTTTGTAGTTTATATACGAAAATAGCTGCTTAGGTATTGTAATACGCCGCAATTGCAGCGGTAAGACCCCTCTTTGAGGAGTGGCTAGATCGGCGTCACGGCGTCCTGACCTACCGCATGACGCAGGTCCTCACCGGACACGGAAGTTTCGGGAGGTACCTGTGTCTGATGGGGAAGGAAGAAACGCCTGGGTATCACCACTGCGAGGATCGCCCTGAGAACACAGTAGAGCATACGGTGCAAGACTGCCCCGCTTGGGCAGAGCACCAACGTGTCCTCACGGCGGCGATAGGCGGAGATCTCTCGCGCCCGGCACTGGTCGAGGCCATGCTGCGGGGCGAGACGGAGTGGGAAGCGGTCGCCTCCTTCTGCGAAGCAGTCATGCTATCGAAGGAGGAGGCGGGCCGCGTGAGGGAGAGGATGGCGTCCTCCCTCCAGCCCAGCCGCAGTGGTAGACGCCCACGGCGTCAGACGTCGGCCGACGATCTCCGGCCACCGTAGGCGCGGGCATGCGGACAGCGAGTAAAGGGCAACTCGCTGTCCGACCATGGAGCATGCCCGGGTCGACGGCGCGTTGTGTTCCACGCGCGCCTTAAAGAGCGTCAGCAATATGACGAGGCCCCCCTGTAGAGGGCCGAAGCCTGCCGGGGTCGTGGGACTCATCCCATTACCGTGACCCCGGAACGTAAAGGGCTGTTGAAGCAACACCGTGGATTTTAGTCAGTACAAGTCTGACAGTCCCTCCGGCTCTGCCCGGGGTGGGTGGACTTATTTGATGATTTTACCACGTAAAAAAAAAAGGTATTGTAATAAAGCTGATATCCGGCTATCGTAGGCGTATGAGCTCGCGAACGGCGAGCAGGAATAGCTCACCTTCCTGTAAGGACCAGGCCCGGATCGACGTCATGTCATGTTCCACGCGCGCCTCAATGAGCAGTCAGCAGCATTGACGGGCCTCGCCAGGGCCATTGTCTGTCGGAGTTGCAGGAACGTTATAATAAGACACTGTGACTCTGAACCGTAAGGTCAATTGAAGGAACAGGGTTGGTTCCGCTCCACTCAGAGCCGGTGGAGATCACTTGATGATTTATTACCCGAAATAAAAAAGGTGGGATATAAACACGAAGGTTAGTGACTCTCAGAGTTAGTCTGATACTCTTTACTCCTACGTCTGTTACTCAATCACGGCATAATGGCTTAATGGATTTGGATCGTTTGGCATATAGATAGATGATAGTCTAGAATTGGTTACTTTTTATCGCGGATAAATGTACGGTTGCCGCGGGGAAAATTCTACACGAACTAATTTGCGTGCAACGAATATTTCCAAATAAACCATTGACAGGTACTTTTGAAGTGCTATGGCTGAGCAGTCATGGAAACGAAGCTAGCGTCGCAGATTACAAGTAAACAAAAAATATAATCTGAATATTGGGACCATGGGGTCCGAGTGCGCATCGACTCTTTCGTGACATCGGTAAACGATTAGTTGACTCCTCAAGTGACTAGAGGGCTGGCCTTTACTTCGGATAGAGAATCAGCATTGCCATTCAACGTGGCAATGCAGCCAGTGTTTTGGGCACTTTTCCCATCGATAGCGATGTTGACGAAATTTTCGATGTTCTATCATTTCTTTTCATTTTCGCCTGTATACATATACTATGTTTAATTTTTAGATCTTTGTTTTTTAATAACACTTTTTTCTGATATATGTATAAGAGGAACTAAGCATATCCCGATAATTATGATAAATATGAATACTACCCACATTGCAAGTTATCTTTTAAAAAAAAGTTACAATATGAAATCTCCTAAGAGTAGAGCGCGGGAATCTTATATAAATGTGTACATATATTTATATAAATGATAAATGATTTTTATTTTGCAAATTGGTTATTAAATAACACCCTCATTTATCATTTATCTATACTAATATTATAAAGCGGAAAAGTTTGTTTGTTTGTTTGCTTGAACGCGCTAATCTTCGAAAGTACTGGGTGGATTTGGATGCAATTTGGTATGAAAGTAGCTTGAAGCTTGAGGAAGGTTATAGGCTACGCGATTGCAAAAAAGGAGAGTTATGTTTTTACCGTAATAGAATCCACGGGAGCGAAGCCCCGCGTGAGTACTAGTATAATATATTTGTGTCGCATCTCGCAGATCAACCTCTGAGATTGTCGGCTGCTTAACTGTAGTTGTCTATGTGGCTGCCTTAAGTAATTATAATTAAAGCTAGGGCTTATATAAAACCTTAAATGTAGGTGACTAGACGCTAAGGACACCCCCTGTGGGGTACGGACCTCGGCTTAGGGCATCGCAGGGGGAGCGCAGCTAGGGACAGGCTGGATCAAATAATTATTTTATAACTGTATTCTAAATGTATTTTACTTATTATTAAACCTTGTGGAAGGCTACATTTATCCACCTTCAAGACTCAGTATAATTTCGATTATACCTAAACTAAAAATAACAGATATTTTCATATCAGTCTAGTGTTACCGAAACAGATCTCGCTTCGAGTGTCGGCTTCCAATACAAGCATGTAACTTTCCCGTTGATTTTCGCTTCGTGATTCAAACTTCGCTATATTGCAGTCCACAGAAGACCAATAGACTGATGCTACTTTTGAAACTCGCTTTGGGTTTTCTTTAAGATATATAATATATATATATAATATATAATTTATTTGCACACAAGAATTGTACACTGTTTTGCCAAATACACTAATTTCTTAAAAGTATAAGTAAGTACACGAAAATGTTAGCTATTGGGGCTAAACTAGGCATAAACCTGTATTTCAGCCCTCAAATTGCCCAACCTCCAGATTTTACGGTTAAATTACGAACTTCATAAAAATACAAACTAACTAAAATAATGTACAAAAACTTAAAAAATAGTAATAATAATCAAAACATTAAAATAATTGAAAGAACGACTTATAAGAGAAAAAGAAAGAAACAATGACGCTAAATTCTATTACAATCAATAGGAATTAAAATTATTTAAAATATATATATTAAATTAAAAATCGAACTCGAATTAAAAAGATAACTAGCAATATGGGTCACATTACGAGCAATCTTTTTAACCCCTCCAACTAAGCTAAATATGCTTGTGTCTGGAGTGGGTTCACGGCAATATTGTAATGGGTGAGGTATGAACTCGCGATCTCTCGATCACAAGTCTGACAGTATAGCCATTAGGCTATTGACGCTTAGATTTGGAAGATTCAAAAAAACTTCAAACAGTAGAAGTTGAAACTTATGTTTGAAGTTTGAAAAAGTATACTTCGAAATTGATCCCATTCACATCACATTCACCAAGTCAGGATCTGATGATGGGATCCTGGATAAATCGAGGGAACTCTTCAAATATTATAGGCACACTTATAGTGATTTGAGTATTTTTTATAGTAACTTGTGTATTTGCATTCGAAAAGCACCATTTGTGAAGTGGACTTGATGATGAAGACCACAGATGGCCACAGGAACTACTCAATATACAACGTCTAACGGATACCCCATATCTATCCATAAGGACTGAAGACAACATCTGGTATGGAGTCTCTATGTAAAGTTTCAGCTCAAAATAAGTGACTCACAGAATTGACCCCAAATTGTTGGTTTCAAATGTTTCTTGAATACCAATAATTTAAAAACGTGTCACAGCACTATGAGGGTAATAACTTTCAACGTCACTTGCCAAAATGATTATTGTCTTCGTTCTTCTTAATTTGAAAAATTCGGTCTCTGGTATCAATGTATTGAAATTTCTAATAAGTTCCACACATGTAGACATAGGATTACAAAACCCTTGCTATATCGTTTGTTATCATCCAAAGAAGCCGTGCACTCGGTATGTATATACCCTTTAAATTACACATTGCATAAGTAGGAATAATAAGTATTTCATGTGTTCCGCTTCGATTACTTGAATGTGGTTATTAAGCACAATATGCTCTTCACAATGCATATGGTGAAGTGAAGCTGATGGTGAAGTACCAGGAAAACTCCTCAACAATTAACGGCCCAACATTGGGAAAAGCAATATTTTGTAAATGAATATAAGTAGTTGACATTTAGGCTCTTGTAACTAGGTAAATTAAAAATCGACCAACTAAACAGACTGAAATAAAAACTTTTTACCAAAAAATTAAACCGACTCCCAAAAACACTGCAAAATGAAAAATAACTCTAATTTCGGATGTCGGTGCCAAAAATGAAAATACAAAACTAAAGACACCGACTACCGAAATTAAAGTTATTTTTCAGTTTGCAGTGTTTTTGGGAGTCGGTTTAATTTTTTGGTAAAAAGTTTTTTTCACAATCTAAATTCATATTTGCAGTAAGCACTAAGATACAACTAACATTTTGGCGTTCCAAATTCGAAAATCTCTCAGTCCGACTTAAACTTTCATGGTACAGGCTGCCAGTATTTCAAACGTTCCCAGAATTCAAACCGTCAAATTGTTTGTTCGACGAGTTTGTGTTTCGAACCGAGGGTAGTCGATGAATTGATGACATTCCTAGCTTACGTTGCGTTATGTTACGTAGGTTGGTTGTACGGTACGGGTGGGTGCAGTGTTTCAATTGGTTGTTAATGATTTTATGCAAGGAGTTAATAATGCTTTATAGTTATATTGTAGTCATCTTTCAATTCAGAAGCCAGTAAACCTGACACTGGTCTAGCCAAAGGGGTATTGTCTTACCCAGCTTCTTGAGGGAATTGGATGTCAATTCAACAGATTAATGAATATTTAATTGATCTGTTCACCACTTAATTAATACATACATATTATGTTAATTAGCTTATAAGGGTTGCTCTCTAAGAGAGGGAATGGACCCTTATCCACTTTTATGTAAGTACATATTTCAGCAATTTATTGATACATAGTATTATACCATTATGATTCGTTATATTGAATATGCCAGACATTTTAGATAAACAATTTCATTCCCACAACGTGTGAGAAATAAAAAGAACAATAAATATTAAGAATAGTCGTAGTTAAAAAACAAACACAATGTATTTTAGTTAACTGTTTGGGTAAGGCGGGAAACCGGGAGTTATGGCACTAACTTGGGAGAGTTTAGTCCAACAGTGGACTGAGATAAATGAGGCGAATGCCTACGAAATTCCAGAAAATATATGAAGTTTAACTTCACACAACTCTAGCAAGCGTGGCAAAAATAATAGAAATCTTCAATTAGATTTCGGCAATATTTCAATAAAACTCTCGTTAGATTTCTTTAATAAAGAGCACAAGTGGCATGACATGCGTTTTACAGAAGAAAAAAAACAGCGGCACTAGTGTCATAAAATGGAAATAAAACGCATACATTTATGAAGACACTCTCCAACAAAATGTTTACAAAGACATCTATGATCTATCTTATAAATATATATTCATTCAACATTTTCCATGTCCATGGGTCCAGGTAAGGTTATAAGGTTATATTATTTCTAAAATTACTGCTTCACAGTGGCCACCTCCAGCAATGTCAATGTAATATATTCAATATAATTTTTTGCCCATGCACACACACCAAAACCTGGGTTTGAACTAGACTGTTTAGGGCCATTTGTTCTAATTATTTCCTTAAAATTAGTTATATAAAAAGAATCTTGAGAACAGCTCCACGTTTCTACTGCTAAGTAGATATCTGAAGCCATTATTTGAGGATCGCTTACAGTATCTTGCAAGTGTGCACGTAAGGATTGAACATTATGGAACATAATTTGGTATGAACTGTCGGGCTCCCTCAAAAATCGATACATAGGTATTAGAGGATTTCGACGCAGCTTTTCCATTTCTATTACGACTGAATCTTGGTCAGAGGGTGGATGTGGAGGATTAAAACATTCGGTAACGATAAATAAACCTACAGCACATGTGGCACGTGAGCAGGCAACATATAACATTGACCTTGAAATACCGGACTTCACATGTACAACAACTTTTTCTAATGTGGATCCCTGGCTTTTGTGAATTGTAACAGCCTCAGCTGGAACCAATGGGAATTGAAAAAAACTGCGGCACACTTGCTTGCTTGTAGATACAAGGATGGGTTAACCATTTTAATATTATATCGAGAAGCAGGTTAAGTCGTTGGTCCTGGCTATAATTTGTACAATTTGCTTTTTTCTTGTCGTCACTAGTACTCAAAACTCATCAGATCAACAGCAAACCTGTGACTAAGTACTTACCTAATATTGTAGATAGATAGATAGAATATACTTAAATTACAATATTGCAAAAATGTCTAATTATTATTACCACCGTTTAAGGTGTTCTATTTTGTTACTAACCAACTATAGATGTAATTTTCTTGAATTAAGCATGTTTTATTTATACATATTACAATAAAATACAAATTACAGAATCATTATACATAGAAGATTTACAAAGATTTACTCTAACAATATCTAATAATTGTAGAAACAAGTTAAATCTGGAATCATAATCCTTTTAATCATCATATCAGCTTATATAAATAAATACTTATCATAAAATATCATCCACGTAACATTTAACGTCATTTCCCGGTATCTGCACAGGATAATATCATAATTAACGTGTACCAATGCTAATTAACTTAATTATAAAGCTCGATACTAATGAAGGTTTACGCTCAATGTATTACTGGGCATCGATCTGCTGAGCGCAGGTTTATTTTAAATGTGAGTAGCTATTTAATGATGTAGGCAGGTTTAATTATTTATTCAAAAAGGTTCACCAACAGCTTCTGTCTGTGTATAAAATATTTTAACAATAGGTAACAAATCATTTTAGGCTTATACAGTTGCCAATTACAGGTATTATACTGAACAAGTATTAAACTGAAAAAACAACTTAAAACGTTTCGAACCGATAAAGCTTATTATCATATTAATGAATATCTTGCAGAACAATTTACTGTGACATAGATTTATTGAATTTAGATTGTATTTTATTAATCTTGACATGTATACTTCTGGTATTTACATTTTTATTTTTTAGTTTTGACATGTACAATATGACTTTATTTTAATTTTTTACTCTTGTCCTATGATATTTTTTTTTACTTTTGTTTTGTTTTGTTGTGTATAATTTGACATTTAATATTTCTATTTTTGTGATGTATAGTTTTGAAATGTATTTTTTAATTATTGCTAATTTCTATCAATTTATATTATTGCGTTTAAATTAAAATTGTCACATTAATTATTTAAAACATTTGCACGCCATCGTAGAGGCAAACATGTCTGAACTTTATTTTCATTTTTATGTTATCTCACATGCGTTTTTATTCTGTATGTGTGTTCTGTATATGTTTGGAGCAAATAAAGAAATCTTATCTTATCTTATCTTATATTATTACACTACTGGGACACAAGAACGTTTAACAAGAAAATTCACCGTTATAATACAACACGCCGCGCGTCGGTCTGGTGCAGGTTAGTGAATGTCGTATCTCTTCAGATTTTCTTTCCTTATCATGACATGTATTCTGACAATGATTTCTCATACCGTGTCAGGAGCAGTGGTAATGATGACAATTTCACAAAGTTATGTTTTGCTACCTGGGTTCGAACCCATGACCTGCAAACTCAAAAGCAGTGCATGTAACCACTGGCCAACCACTGTTTAATGATGTACAGACGCCAGCACATCAAGCTACAACAATCTGTCAAATTTCTTTAATAGATTTTCTACTTTATTGTTAAAGAAATTAGGGTCAAGGTTGATTGGGAAAATTTGACAGTTTCTGGTAGCTTCATGTGCTGGCGTCTGTACCAATAGCAACGTTGAATATTATTTGTTTATAAGAGAAGCTTGTGGCTCAATAATATCAGTTACATGGGTAGATAATCAATGTTTAGCCAAGGCTAGCCAAGCTTAGTCGGAGGAAGTATAATCATTAAAAAACTTTGCTTCTCACTACGCATTTACCCCGTATCATGGACGCATTTAATGCATTTAATTTTATTTAATGGACGTAATAAACACCCAGACTCGAAACAAATATTTGTAGGCCGTACAAACATTTGTCGCGTCGCGGCCGGTAAATCACTAGCATGTGGTTTCATACCGAGACTTCAATTGGTTTATTATAAAAGAAATGGAAAAGAAGATATATTTTTCTTCTAGATTACAGTCTGAACCAATAACATGCATGTCAATTAGTTGTGTAAGATTAATAATTAAGTTTGTAGTAGTAATCATTTATATTTAATTTAATTTAATTTATTATGTTTTAACTATTTTTTTTGTAGTCGATGTATTTTTATTATTATTGAATTATATTGTTAAGGATTAATGTAAATATTATTAACTTTTATATGGGCCTGCGTATAACCAAGCAAATATTATCATTAGCTTAATTCAATCTACTTACATACACACATAAATTTTACCAAAATTTCTTTCTTATGACGTCATCGTCTTCACGTAATATGACCTAAAAATATTTCCTCCTTACACGATCGCATCACTATGATAAGTAGCTTCCCGTTTTGAATTCGGAATTCTTTCCCTCTCGCTTTGTTTCGTGACGTGACTCTTTTGTTTCGTATGTTTTGCCATTTTAAAACGATAAAAGAACGTGGAACGGAATTTGAAATATTGGAACAGTAATTTCAAGAATTGGACATTTATTGGATGAGAGGATTGTTTTTTATTAAAGTTATTTTAGTAATTTTTGCACGCTTCGTCCTGAGACCACGATTAAAAGTCATCTATACTAATTATTATAAAGCAGAAAAGTTTTGTTTGTTTGTTTAAATGCGCTAATCTTCGAAAGTACTGGGTGGATTTGGTATGAAAATACCTTGTAGCTTGAGGAATGTTATAGGATTATCCAAAAGAAAGATGGTTATGTTTATATCGTCATAAAGTCCAAGGGAGCGAACACCCGCGCGACTGCTTGTTATTGATAAAGTTGTAACCATTCCGTACAAGTAAAATACTATTTTTTGGCGAGACATAATGTATTTTAATAATCAACCGACGACAAAAAGAGGAGGTTATCAATTCGACGCGTATATTTTTTTTTTGTTATGTATTATCACCGAGTACTCGAAGACGGCTGAACCGATTTGGAAAATTATTTTTTTGTTTGAAAGGGTATACTTCGAAATTGGTCCCATTGTCACCAAGTCAGGATTTGATGATGGGATCCTGGAGAAATCGAGGGAAGTCTTCAAATATTATAGGCACACTTATAGTGATTTGAGTATTTTTTATAGTAACTTGTGTAGTTGCATTCGAAAAGCACCATTTGTGAAGTGGACCTGATGATGAAGACCACAGATGGCCACTGGAACTACTCAATATATAAGTATTTCATGTGTTCCGCTTCGATTACTTGAATGTAGTTATTAAGCACAATGTGCTCGTCACAATGCATATGGTGAAGTGAAGCTGATGGTGAAGTACCAGGAGAACTCCTCAACAATTAACTTCCCAACATTGGGAAAAGCAATATTTTGTAAATGAATATAAGTAGTTGATTTTATTTAGGCTCTTGTAACTAGGTAAATTAAAAATCGACCAACTAAAAAGAGTGAAATAAAAACTTTTTACCAAAAAATTAAACCGAAAAAAACACTGCAAAGTGAAAAATAACTTTAATTTCGGAAGTCGGTGCCAAAAACAAAAATACAAAACTAAAGACACCGACTACCGAAATTAAAGTTATTTTTCACTTTGCAGTGTTTTTTGGAAGTCGGTTTTAATTTTTGGTAAAAAGTTTTTATAAAACAGTTAATCGCATTGTTCCGTCACACTTGTCTGTAGGTGTGTAACCAAAATGGCCAACCTATATCTATACATTTTCCCGTCTTCCACTATCCAAGTACCTACCATTTCTACATATACATACTATATTTCGGTAGAGTAAATCTCGCTCCCTATATCTACGGTCGTAAACCGAAGCGACCCAGTTTAGAGCCCATAAAATGGTTTCAAAAAGGTATTTTTGGCTTCACAAGTCTAGTCTAGGTCCTTTACGATGCGAAAAAAGGAAGGATTTAGGTGATAAACAGATAAGTCTGTGGTTTTTAGATTTTTAAGGCTTTTGAATATTTTAAGGCGCCTACGAGAAGTGTAAAGTAAATGTATTTACACACCAGCTAGTTTAGAATAATAATACTTTTTTTACATTGATGGTACACTCGCATTTGACCACCATCTCACCTGATGGTAGCGATCATGTGGTCGAAGATGGAGCACGCTTACCTAAAAGTAACCTATTCACTCTTGACTTAAAGACCTGCAGGTTATAGCTATCAGGAAACAGACTCCGGCATGGAATAGGGTAGTTTCCTGAAATATTTTATTTAGTCCGTCACGAAGTTTAACAAAAGACACTGGACACGTATTTTTTATTTTTTCACGTAATTGAAAAATTAAGACGATACAGTGAGTTGAAATTTCGCGTGACATCACACCTCGGTATAATTCTTAGCAATATGTGACGTCAGCAGTCCCCACTCCTGTACTTTGAAGCTTTTCAGCTTTGTGAATTTTTCTTGACCTGAAAAAGCAAAAAATACGTGACCAATATTTTTTGAAAATCTACCTAATGGACCAAATAAAATAAATATTTTGTAACACAAGAAACTACCCTATTCCACTTTTTAAGCCGTACACACAATAAAAATATTCCCTAAAACTTTTTGTGCGTATGAGTGGGATGATCACCATGTAACTAACAATAGTGCATTGCCAAACGTCTTGTAGTCCGATAATGGAACGGGCTTGGTCGAATTAGATTGTGTAATTCCATAGCACACTCACGTTAGGCCACGGTAATATTATGTATACAGTATTCCGACTTCATACAAACGGACGAAGCGCGAGCTATACCTACGCGCCTCGATCTCGGGGTGCGCTCGGGATGATGACAGTCGCGACCGGCGACTGTGCCGCAGTGACGAACGGACGGTGTGTTGTTTTTTTAACAATAACCGCGCGATTTTTCGCTATAAATAAGTTCAAGTACATATTTAATATGACGAGTAGGATATATTGTGCAGTTTTTGGTTGCATGAATTCGTCAATAACGCATCAAGAGATAACTTTTTTTGGATTAGGTACCTGGAAACTTTGAAAGGTACCTAAGACTAAAATAATTTTAGTTACTAGTAGGTATGTACATAATGTGTTTCTTTTTAATGGATAAGTATTTCCTTTTATCTCCCGAAAAAAATGATGTCTGGATTAATAAATAAAGTGAATAGAGTAAAGGAAAGTGATTGACACGAGTGAAATAGGTAGTTATAGGCGGTTTATGAATCATGATACGGTAGGTACGCTTGTGTTAAAACCTCGGGGCATGTGTGTTTTGTTTTGTTAGTTTGTATAATTCAAAGTAAAGACGTGGTATTTTATTATTAATAATAGTTGTTTATTGTACTGTGTGTATGAATAATACAAGAAAAAATATAAACATGTTTTCTTAATAATTAAATCTACCAATCAAAAAACAACACGCATTTTTATTGAACACTTCCTATTCAATTCACAAACTATTTTATTTGTTTATATAAAATAGTATATTTACAATCACAAAACTAAATGGAAACGCAAAGTAGGCAAATGTAATTAAAATGCTGGAGGCGGCCAGCCCTGTCGCATGTTTACGTACCGCGCGGCCTTAGGCATTTATTTCTAAGATACGGCCGAGTTAAAATACTGTATGATAATATTACCGTGGTTAGGCCGTTGGTTCCGGCTAATATTTGTACATCTTTGGCAGTCGTTACGGGTAGTCAGAAGCCAGAAAATCTGACACTAGTCTTGTCAAGGGGTATGTGTGTTACCCAGCTACTGGGTTTTGGAAGTCAGATAGACCCCAACATACTTAGGAAAAGGTTAAGCCGGTGATGATAATGACATGAGATCAGCCCTCTGTATCCTCTTCTTCTATTTTACACGACCTCGATTTGAGTCTTATAGGAGTTTTTCATTCATAATATTAAGTGAATGATAGTTGGTCTTTTGCCAAAAAAAGGCTAAGCTGTATCTAATTGGTATTAGTAGTAGCGATTGTATCTGACTTCAACATAAAACGCGACGTTGGTATTTTGAATACCTACACCTCTCTCACACATTCATTATCTTCTAAGAGCGTCTTTCAAATACCTCCACTAAAAGTCACCACTCAGTATGTTATCACATCGTTTTAAATCAAACTCGGAAGCTCTATGTAATACTCTAGTACTCAGCTGTATCCAGTTAGACTATAAGCCGATCCCAACATAGGTAATTGGGAAAGGAAATAATGAGATGTCTTTTAGTAGATATCGTGTAAATAACCTTCATATAAGCACTTCAATTACACAGTTATTTTGAAATCGCACTTCCATTTTATTTATACACACATCAAAAGTGTCTAGGGATCAACATATATTTTTGCAATAACTTTTCTCCTGATTGATATTAATTAAAATTTTCTTTAAGGATTCATTAAATAAAGTGTTTTCGTTTGTCACAGTAACGATAAACCAAGTCACCTTTGCATTAATAAAGAAATTTGCCATTTTCCTAATAAAGGGATTTTTGGCATTTGAACCACTAACATTAAAGTTCGAAAAAAAGACTGAAATAACAGTTTTCTTTAAAATTTTATTGGGTAACTTAAACAATTAATAATCCGTGTTTCTACCGCGAACACTAACAACACAAGAACATCGGTTTGGCATACTCAAAATGAGTTCATCCAAATCACGCTGTGGAATGGCCGCCCATGTTCGTTGCAACAACAAAAAAAGGTCTTCTTGCGACTGGATACCCTCCATATTCGGCAGAGCTCTTCTCTGTAGCATATCCCATGCATGCTCAATCGGGTTCAAGTCTGGCGACTGAGCAGGCCAGAGCAGGACATTGATGTTAGCTGCGGCGAGAGTCTGTCTTACAACTCTTGCGGTGTGCGGTCGTGCATTATCATGCATTAACTGAAATAAGGGACCGATTTGCACTTGTAGAGGAACGATGACGTCAGATACAATCGTCTCAGCATAAATTTGAGCGTTGAGGTTGCCTCTGATCCAAATCAACTCAGTTCTTCCGCCGATCCAAATACCCGCCCATACCATGATGGTTCCACCACTATAAGGATGGACTTCCTGGCAGGATTTTAATCGCTGTTGGCGTCCAGGGGTTCTCCAGTGTCGTATACGTCTTGTATCCGGTCTCATACCAAAACGAGACTCATCAGAAAAGCACACGAAACGCCATTGTTCTTCTGCCCAATTTCTGTGTTCAAGAGCCCATTGATATCGAATCCTACGATTGTGCATTGCTATAGGTGGTACCCGTAGCGGTCTTCGGGAATGAAGGTTCACTTCATGCAAGCGGTTTCTGACTGTTTGGTCGCTAATTAAGTTCCCTGAAGAGTGATGAAGCCTCACGGCTAACATCATGGCGGTTATTGTTGGAGCTCTTCGAGTTAAGATTTGAATGTATCGGTCTTGTCTCCGTGTGGTGCAGCGATACCGTCCTCCATGGCGCTCAGCCACGGTACCAGTGCTTCGGTAACGTGTCCAAAGTCGACTGATAACACTCTGACTTGTATTCAGAGCTAAAGCCACAGTACGTTGCCGGGAACCAGCTTCTATCATTCCCACGGCTCTGAGCATTTCTTCCCTGCTTAAATGACGTCGCCGCTCCATAATAACGTTGGTTTTAATCAGTAGTAGGGAAACAGTAGCACTAATAATGTCTTCAATGCGTTGTATGTTTTTATAGGGAAAATATTGACAGCTGATTTTCATCTTTTACTCGAATTTGATTAACAGTTCCTGTTTCAAATTATGAAATGCACCAAAAAGGATCCATATAAATTTATAAAATCATAAATTTATTACAAAGCCACATCTCAATCTCAAGAAATCCGCATAAAAATGCTTGATCCCTAGACACTTTTGATGTGTGTATATATGTAATAGATATGTTTTAGGGTCTATGCACACCACATTTTTTAAACGCACCGTCGACGGCGCGCTTTTATCCCTACAGAGCAGTTTGTTGTCGTTTGTATAGATTCAAACGCGCGGCACCGTTCACCGGCGCGTCTGTATCGCTACAAACGCGCTTTTAAAAAACGTGGTGTGCATAGGCCCTTAGTATCTTATAAATAACTATAACAATTTCAGAAAATATTGTTATTTTGAAATCACAAATAATCACTTCAATGTTATTTATATCTGTAGATTGAAACTATGAGGTGAACCTTTTGGCAAATAACTTCCAATGAATAGGGAATGCCGTAAGTTAGTAACAATTTCAGAATATATTGTTATTTTGAAATCACAAATAATCACTTCAATGTTATTTATACCTGTAGATTGAAACTATGAGGTGAACCTTTTGGCAAATAACTTCCAATATATGAGTAGGCAATGAGGTAAGTTAGGGGATATCAGGAACCCCCTAGGGTAACGTTATGGCGGCACATGTCATAGGTTACTGGGTACTAAATTTATTAGTAACTTAAATCCCAACTCCCAAGATTCCTTCACCAAATGCGGGTTGCATTTGGTGAACGAATCTTGGGAAAAACGACCTCATTAGCAAAAATACACCTTATATTTTAAAAAATTAGCTTATCTATACTAATATTAAAAAGCTGAAAAGTTTGTTTGTTTGTTTTCTTGAACGTGCTAATCTTCGAAATTACAGGGTGGATTTGGATGAAATTTGGTATGGAAGTAGCTTGAAGCTTGAGGATGGTTATAGGCTACTTTTTACGCGACTACAAAAAAGGAGATTTATGTTTTTACCGTGATGGAATCCACGGGAGCGAAGCCCTGCGTGAGTACCTACTAGTTTAAATATATGGAGGCGCTCGTGGCTTACCTTCAAGGTTAAGCAACACTTGCCGAGGTTGACCCGTGGATGGGCTACTCTTTTAATTTAACGTATGAGTTTCTTCTATGTCTTGGAAAACATGCATAACATTTTTTTTCGTACATATTAAGCCAAGGGACGTGGAGCGACATAGTTATGTAATTCTACGTATGTTAACTAACGGAGGGCGTTCCCATTAACCCGCAATATTATAGCATTCATATATGCTAAAAAAATATTACCATTCAAAAACATTTTTTTTTAATATGTATTAAAATATTCACTAAAAATGTTAAATTGATACGTAAAAGAAACACTCTGTACACGCGTACTTGAAGGACGGCAACGTCGCAATTTATTTATGAACGGCGGGCCGCGTGTGCGCAGATCTAATTGATGTGCTTATACTATTGCGGGTTAACGGGAACGCCCTCTGTTAGTTGACATACTGTATACTGAATTGTGGAAGTCAGATAGGACGTCGCTCTATGTAAAACACTAGTACTAAGCTGTTTCCGGTTAGACGGGAAGCTAACCCCGGTATGATTAAGAAAAGGCTAAGCACATGATAATGAGTTGGAAAATAAGCATAATCGGATTTAAGCGACCTGTTTTGTATCAGAACCAATAATGAAGTTATATATGTGAAAGTCTGTCTGTGAAGCGTACTCGGCTTCACTGCTAAACCAACTTTGATAAATTTAGTTAGTTGAAGAACCGAAATTCTGTTTGGGCTGAAATTTTGCGTGAAAAAACTAGCAAACGGGCAATCCACTAGTATTCAGGATATCGTTACGGCTGATGCATTATATTATCCAGTGCATGATGGAGGTGCATTGCTTGCGTATGATTGCAAGGAAAACCACCTCTGCCCACTTCTGCGAGCCTGTCATTAATGACAAAGAATGTTGAATTTGAATGCATATGGTAGGCAAGATTATTTAAATGTTTGGTTAAAGTTAAAGGATGATGCAAGAGTTTCTATGAAATCTGGTCCCACCTTCCAATAGCTATGTGTGTTACATCGTAGGATAGGTAATTTTGAGCTGAAAAAAAGTTACTATGGCGCCAAGTTCCAAATCTTAGCTTTATACACGTAGTGTAGATACTAACCTACGGTTATCAATTGCGTCACTGAGTCGCAAACCTATAAGTTCAACATCTATTTTTTATTAACATCTATGAATAAATACATTTTACACATGTTTGTGCAAATAAATGATCTTATCTTATATTGTAGGACAAGCTTGATTTTCCAAAGATATTTTCTTTCACGGTTTTCAGTGCAATGGTAATTCTATAATTTACAATAACTTTTGCTCAGATTCGAATACAGAACATAAAGAAGATCTCTCAACTTTAATATTATTATTTATGTTTTTGTTAGAAGCGTCAATAAAGTCCTAATGGCTAAAGTCGTATTTTTTATTAGACGAAGCCAACTGACAGTAGCTAATGTCACTTTGTAAAATAATGTTGCCATATTTAAAGTACTAGTGATGTGTTAAGTTCTCGTTCAATTGGATGAATGAACAATGAGTTTCAAACTATAAAAGAATATTATTTTTATTTTACAATAAAATTGTAAGAAAGTGCTCTGATATAAATTACTAGTAGTATATAACTACAATCAGTTTTTTGACGGCTTATTACAAAGCAAGGATTAAACTTTTTGAAGAAGGACTTCAACATATCACACCTGAAAAAACCGGTCAAGTGCGTGTCGGGCCACGCGCAGTGAAGGGTTCCGTAGTTTTTATAACAGCCAAGTTTTAATTTTTTTTAGAGATTTGTACAAATAAAACTTGTCATAGCCTGTGTTTTGAATTTAAATATATTCTATTATTACTATTTCAATCTCCAAATTCCTACACTCAACGAGACTTGATTATGAATTTCACAATTCAACTATTTCAATTTTATCTCTAGCCTCTACACACAATCTCAAGAACTTATTTTTTTTTAAACACACAATCTCAAAAACTTAATTTTTTTAAACAACCGTACGCTAAGGGCACTCCCTGTGGAGTACGGGCCTCGGCATAGCGTGGTCGTTGGTGGAGGGCAGCAAAGGGACAGGCTGGGTCCATATTATTTAAGGGGTTATTTATCGCTACTGGCTTAGCATCGCGGGCTGGCTCGTTTGGCAAAGGTCGGGGAGAGTTTCCGTTACAAGTACGCGGACGTCGCGATGGGCCTCGTCGGCGAGGCCGGAATACGAACGCGTTTTATTTCTGTATTTTCTATGAGTGCTAGTTTCCCTACTGCTCTCTTGTCGGATGGTGGTGGGTCGTCGGGCTCGTCTAGGACGTTACGCGGGCGATGAACCCGAGAAATATTGGAGGGTCTGTATCGAGTGGCCGACACGATCAGGGGGTTTGTGTGGTTTTCAGCAGAGGTGAAGTAACGCACTGAATGGCGTTTCAGCACTTGCTTTATGGTCGGGGCAAAAACTTAATAATTTTCATAACTACCTACTTATAGTTTTGGCGGTAACGAAACCATTGTGAGATATAATTCGACGACAGCGCCATCTAGTTAGAAAAGAAGTACTAATTGTTACACAAAACTGAAAAATGAGACTGGTTTGACACAATCCTCAACTAATTTAATTACTTAAACACAACTAACTATAATTTTACTGGACAGAAACTGTTTTTTAACCGACTTCTAAAGAAGGAGTAGGTTATCAATTCGTCACGTATATATGAAACTAGATTGTGCCAGCGGCTTCGCCCGCGTGGGATGTTTTTCCCGTGTAAATCCCGATCCCGTGGGAATTTCGCTAAATGCTTTCTTAGCGGATGCCTACGTCATAATATCTACCAGCATACCAAATTTCAGCCCGATCCGTCCAGTGGTTTCGGCTGTGCGTTGATAGATCACTATGTCAGTCAGTCAGTCAGTCAGTCACCTTTGAGTTATATATATTTAGATATTTTTTTTTTATGTATGTGCACCGATTAATCCGTCAATTGTGGATCGATTTAGAAGATATTTTTTTCGTTTGAAATGGTATGCTCTCGAGATAGTACCATTGTCACCAAATTAGAATTTGATGAAGGGATCTCATGGAAATCGAAGGAAATCCTCAAATTTTAAAGGCAATCGTATAGCGATTTTGGTTTTTTTTATAGTAACTTGTGCATTTGCTCTCAGAAAGCACCATTTGGTGAAGCGGAACTGATGAAGAAGATCACAGATGGCCACCGGAACTACTCAATAATAAGTATTTCACGAGTTGCGGTTCGATTACTTTAAAATGGTGGCTAAGCAATTTATGGTCGTCACAATGTGAATGGTGAAATGGAGCTGATGCTGAAATACCAGGAGAACTCCTCAACAATTAACGCCCCTGCATCGGGAAAAGCAATATTTTGTAAAAGGTGATGAGCAAGTTGACATTAGGCTATTGTAACTTAGATAAATTATAAACAGATCCAAAGACACCATCTTCTGAAATTAAAGTTATTTTCACATTGTACCTAGTGGTTTTTTGGAAGTCGGTATTTTTTTGTTAAAAAGCTTTTTTATAAAACTTAGGTATTTAAATATGAAACTAGCGCGATACAACGGACGCTTAGCGCCATCTATCGACATTTCTATGGAGTTGTTCGAAATTTTCGAGTCAAATACAATTGGTCGACTATTACTCGTAAACTTGTAAAGCTCACTCATGTGTGATAGTTTTCCTTTAAACTTCGTTATATATAGGTACTACTGCCATGACATTTGAATTTCTAACTACAACCGTTTAGTTGATAGAGGGGGTGGACACTTGACTCTAACGAAAATTGGTACTTTAAAGCTTGATAAGTCACGAGCGGTTTACTTAATCAGAAAACGGTCTTCCTAAACCCCTAATATTTTTGAAAGACCTATCCAACGATATCCCACACTATGGGAAGGACGAAAAAAAAATTATCATCTCACTTTACATGTAGGGGAGGTACCCTAAATAAATGTTTTTTTTTTTTTCAAAATTTTATTTAAGACTTTTTTGGCGTCGTTAACGTGTATACTCATGCCAAATTACAAATTTCTAGTACGAATAGTTTTTGAGCTAAACCGCGGACAGACGGACAGACAGACGGACATGGCGAAACTATAAGGGTTCCTTGTTGACTACGGACCCTAAAAATGGAGTAGCTGCGTGTCACATATAATTAAAGAAGAAGACAAAATGTATGGTCTCGACCACATGATCGACAATGTTTCAGACAGATTTATAATTAATGTCACCGAAAGCGATAGTGATGATTTTTTATCTGATGATGAATAAAAACAAATTATGTAATAAGCGATGTTTTTTATTTTCATTACCTACCTATAATTGTTATATTTTATATATCTATAGTTTCAACTCTATGATGTATTGAAAATAGGACAGTCTTACAAGTTTCCTCGCAATGTTTTCCTTAATGTTTAAAACACTCGGTATTCAGTATAGCTAGATATTATAGGAACATAGTCGTCGAAAACTCGTTGGTATGTACAAAGCACGACTAAAATTCAAACCCCGTACCCGATATCGGCAGTTTGGCACACTAACTATTCTCTAGACAATCGAGGCAATTTCATTAATTCAGGAGCTTTTTCAATCATTCACTTTGTCACAACACTATTTTTATTTCATCAAAAACTGACAACACAGTGAACGTCAGTTGACTTCGTCTAATTAAAAATACGACTATAAGTTGACTTGTGACTGAGAGGACATGGGTTCCATTCCCACCCTTTACACTATTTCGTGAACCCACTTCAGACACAAGCAAATTTAGCTTATTTGGAGGGGTTAACGATAATGTGAAGTCTAACCACATTACTAGTTATTTAAAAAAAAATTCTTACCTTACTGCTACTGCTACTGCTACTTACTTAGCTTACCTCACTGAAGGATTAAATTAAGTTATTTCAGGAAAAAACATCTGATTCGGTACTCACAGTATTACCTACTTTTAATTTATTTACGAACCAAGCTGAAATAAAGTCTTGTCAACCCCTATAAAAGTAAGCAATTTCAGCAACAGTTATCAAAAGTAATGGCTATCAATAAATTTTACATCCGACTGTAAATCGTAAAAGTTTCACCCATAAAAGATAATCTTAAATGTTGGGACAGTCAACCGCATGACATTAGTCATATAATACTCAATACTTTAATGCATATCATAACGTTGGTAGAGAAATAGGTTTTAAAAAAAATATATTTGACATATTATAATATAATAATTATAAATAAAAATGTTAAATATTAAATACAATTTCACTTAAATCTACATTAAATTCACACATGTCATTTGCCTGAACTAGGTAATCCTGTGTTTTATTTATTTATTTTAGGGAAAAACAAACAGTAGCATATTACATAGTTATACATACATACAAAAATATGGTAAATATGCTACCCACAACGTTTTCCACGGATTACTGTATAAAAACTAGAGCGACATAATTATAATACGGTGTGATTTACTTTATAAACTAAAAGAAAAGCAACAGTTAATAAAGTATGGTGCAGAAAATGTAAAATATTAATGATTTCATAAACCGGGCAGATGAAATTACACGTTAATCACAAAGTCAACTGCCGATCCTTACTAATTGCACGAATTTGTTTCCTGAATATATTTTTGCTGAGGAAAAATATGTCGACTGTCCCAAACTCATTATTGTAAGTCTCAACTAAACGATGAAGAGGTGAGCGTGAAAGTTTCAGGTATTTTTTTCTTAATAATTTATATAAAATAAACTGTATATGTTCATCTCAGGTAATGTATAAAGGTGTAAATAATATGAAAATAATCTTAGTCTCTTATTCTTTTCAATTTAAATTATGACCCTGTCGCGCACAGCATAGATTGAAGTAGGAGAGAGGAGGAAAAACATTGATTGTTTAATATGATTTTTATAATAAATAAAGGTCACATGATTCCCTTTGGCAAGACTAATGTGAGATTTTCTGACTACCAATAATGACTGTCAAAGATATATAAATGAGGACTTGGACCAATAGACCTAACGTACTGTCGGACACGAAATAATCTTGATATGTCAAAATGGTCACCCTTCCACAAACTAACCCCCGCAAGCGTTGTTTTACCTTGAAGATCACCCATAAAGCTGTTATAATTTATCTGCGAGCTCCTACTATAACGAACTAATACTACTAATATGGAAGTGCGGTTGATTGTACTCATCAATGTGGGTAGATTCTTTTGTTTTTTGCGGGTAATCGTGTAGAAATATGGGTTGTTAAATAGGGTAGGTTTAATTTTATGGGTTCACTATTATTTTTGTCATTTGTAGCAGCTAGATACTTTGTGCCACTATTCAATCGACATTGTTATGTTACTGGGGCCCTATTCTGCCGCCATAAGGAAAAAAGAATGAAAAAAAAATGGCATCTACCAGTATTTTTATATTTCGCATAAATTAAACAGAACCCTATGAATCTCACTGTCAAATAAGACGTATCTGCCATATGAATTAAATATTACTAAATAGAACAGACATTTCTGACGTACACTAAGTTGAAAAGACGCATTTCAGTAGAAACGTCTTATTTTTGTACAAAATATTTAATTCTTCATACAATTAAAAGGCACTTCTGCATAGTCATAAGAAGAAAAGACTGTTCTGCGTAGATGTGCTTTTTTAACTTAGTATTACGAAAAGTAAGCAGGCGCAAGTGGCAATTGTGCCCTTTCTACTTAGTATTGCTAGTTATACGGGGTGAAAATTCTTCGGGATTGCGGACATATCGTAACGAGATACCATGGCCCTGGAACGTAAGGGCAATTGATGGAATAAAGTTGATGGTTGATGGGTTCTTAGCACAGAAATCAAAAATATAGGAGAAGTGGTAAGGGGGCGTATCGGTGTCCGCGCGACATGGCCACAGGGCTCATGTCACAGGCAAGTGGCCGTCTCTGCGAACTAGTGCGCTTTCGACGGCGATCGTGATAACATATATGAATGCCGAGTTGTTCTGTGGTATCTTGTAAAAACCGAAGCCAAAATCAAAACTATGTGTATCATGGAATCACTTACAATATGTAAGTACAAGTATTTTACAATATTTGTCTTTAAAATCATAAAAACAATAAATCGTAAAATATTTCTTGGTTTTACTATGTTATTTTTGTTTTCAAATATCAGAACGACTGTACTACTTTTGCTATAAATACATTGCTCCTTAACCACTACCTGAGTTTGTCACTAAGTAACTGGACAAGCAATGTAAAAATAACATACGAAACTGTATTACGCGGATTCATCGCGTAGTGAGGCCGCCAATTCTTGCGACGAATTAGTGATGTGCTTGTGCAGATCCACTAACGAAGGCTATCGATAGCAATGTCGATTGACGAATGAAATATTGCTATTATAGTTTAGGGGATTTTCAACTGACGACAAAAAAAGGAGGAGGTTATCAATTCGACGCGTATATTTTTTTTTTATGTATGGTCACCGATTACTCGGAGACGGCTGAACCGATTTGGAAAATTCTTTTTTTGTTTGAAAGGGTATACCTACTTTGAAATTGGTCCCATTGTCACCAAGTCAGGATCTGATGATGGGATCCTGGAGAAATCGAGGGAACTCTTCAAATATTATAGGCACACCTATAGTGATTTGAGTATTTTTATAGTAACTTGTGTGTAGTTGCATTCGAAAAGCACCATTTGTGAAGTAGACCTGATGATGAAGACCACCGATGGCCACTGGAACTACTCAATATATAAGTAGGAATAATAAGTAGTTCATGTGTTCCGCTTCGATTACTTGAATGTGGTTATTAAGCACAATATGCTCGTCATAATGCATATGGTGAAGTGAAGCTGATGGTGAACTACCAGGAGAACTCCTCAACAAATAACAGCCCAACATTGAGAAAAGCAATATTTTGTAAATGAATATAAGTAGTTGACATTTAGGCTCTTGTAACTTGGTAAATTAAAAATCGACCAACTAAAAAGAGTGAAATAAAAACTTTTTACCAAAAAATTAAACCGACTCCCAAAAAACACTGCAAAGTGAAAAATAACTTTAATTTCGGAAGTCGGTGCCAAAAACAAAAATACAAAACTAAAGACACCAACTACTGAAATTAAAGTTATTTTTCAGTTTGCAGTGTTTTTTGGGAGTCTTTAATTTTTTTGGTAAAATGTTTTTTATAACATACGGAAACCTCTAAGAAAATATGTTTAACTTTTATTTTACATGAGATGACAGAAATAAAAATACGTTGAAATGTCAAGTGTACAAAAAAAAATAATAAACAATTTATTTTACGCCCGCAGCATGCGTAAGGAGTTCCGACGTCGCTGTCGCTACAATAGTTTATTTTTCAATCTGTCAACCGTTTTAGCCCGGTGTAAATAATGTTTTTTTACTTATTTTGATTTTTTTACAGAGTAGTAGAGAAATGCGTAACCAATATTCGTAAAGTAAGTTACTTAATTTTAGGTTAATAATCGGTGGTGTTTTTCGGTTTAGAATTATCGTATGTTATGCCTTATCCTATGTTGCTGTTTCTTTATTTTTTTATGGTTTTTGTATTTTACTTCCGTTGAAGCTTCGAATGCGTTATAATAATCGGCATGGTTCAGATAATATATTTGTGAATTTAGCTTAAAATAAGTCAATATATTCATGCTATTTATTTGTTAGGCATGGATGTGTGTTTGTTTTCATATATTTAACAATTTCTCTACTAACTAGGATTTTTCTTATAACAAAAACCTATTATAACTATTACCTGCGGGGTAATTGCGTAACACACTTACAGTAGGAATCGGTTTCATTATGCTAAATCAACAACACTCACTGTGGTATTTACGTTGTTGAGCAGACCAATATTTCGAACATATGTAGCAATGGATTAGCAATATACGTCAAAATCATTCAGATCTTGATTTATAGTGTGTTACGTAATTATTGCGATGCTTATTATATGGTGACGTTTAGAAGTAGCTTAGGATGTATGTAAATGATAAATAAGTGGTTTTCGTACTTTTCAGCTTCCCAAAAGATGGTAATATAAAAAAGGAATGGATTGATGCCACAGGCATGCCACCTAACAGGTACCCTACAAAAAATAGCACCATAAATGCTCGGTTCACTTCAGCGCAGAAATGTTCCAGCCTGAATGAACAATTCCAAAATTAAGAGTACAACTGATTTTTGCAGAAGTGGGTTAAATTTTATTTTATTACTGAAAGCTATTCTCATGTTTTAGGGCATTCATAAAATCAGCCATTCAACTTTTCAGGATTCTATACAACCTATACGGCTGGTATGTTCCGATCAAGAGCGTAATCTAAGTTAACATCAACTTCTATTTGACCTAATCACTATGATAATTAAATATTAAGATTTTAGTCGAAAGCGCCAGGGTAGCCCTTAATACTTAGTAGGTAGTACTTAATAATAATTATGTAATGTTATGTTCTTAATAATATCGATACCGGAAATTTCAATTGTCGTAAAGGACATTTTGCCGAAAATGAGTTATATATATATTTGGAATCAGCGTCGCAAGCTCTATCGATTGGTAGTAATAAAAAAAATCTATCTTAAAAAAAAGCCCCTTACGACCTGGCTTTCCAACATCTCTAGCGCGATATTTTTTACTATTTGGGATGTATCGTAAAAATATTTTTCAATAGGGAGCGTAAAGTCATGTTTTAATTATTTAAGAGGTCGTAATCCTCATTTTTGCATTAAACTTTTTATACGACATTATAAATAATAATTATTATAACAAATCAAAAGGTCGTAAACATGTCATTTGATAATCGAAACCCTTACGACCAAATCTATGCTTTGTTTTAACTTACGTAATTAGGGCGTAAAGGACGTTTGTTTTATTTATTGTCCTTTACGACCCTAATTTTAACAAAAACACAATTAAAGTTTTTGTTTCATTCTTATTGCCAACGGCGCAAAGACGTGTGCGACAGGTTGACTTGATTACATTATAAACGAAGGTGAAGGATCTAGACCAGTATGTCAAAAGTTTTTGATCAATACGTTAGATATTACCCAAAAGTTTATTTTATATACAGTAAAAAATGCACATGAAAATATGGCAAGCGTAGAAAGGAGAACATACCATGCACAGAAGTATAGTGATGAAGATAAAGCATACGCAAAACCTTTTATCGAAAGCCTTCCAGCCGTTCCTTCCCATTATTGTCGTAAAAAGAGTTCATATCTGTATTTACCTCAGGATATTAAAATGCTACAAATTTATTCAGAATTTATCTCAAACACTGCCAAAAAGATTCTAAATTACACTTGAGTGAAAAAGTTATTATTAAAATATTTAACGATGATTACAATATTCGATTTCATACACCAAAAAAAGACAAATGTGCCACATGTACAAAATCTGAAAATACAAAATTATTATCAGAAAAAGAAATCAAGGACATGGCTGTTCATCTCGAGGAAAAAAAGGCTAGCTACCAAAGATTTAAAATTCATCAGAAATTAACTTTCAACTATATGCTTACAGTTATCTTTGACCTGCAAAAAGTGCATACTCCTCATGGAGCGAGCATGTTGTTATATTAGTCTAGGAAATACGCCGTTTTACTTTATTGCGACTCTTGCCCTGGGCAGAATAAAAATAAGATAATTCTCACAGCCCGACACTACTTTGTACAGAATTTCAAAAAGTTTGAAGTAGTACAAATCAATTATTTACTACCTGGGCATACTTATATGCCCGTCGATTCAATGCATGCAATCAATGAACGCGAGGTTAGATGAATTATTGTTTGGAGTCCGAGTCAATGACCGACGTACATAGAATCTGCAAGAATACGTCCTGAACCATACAAAATTAATGTTTTGGAGTACTCCGATTTTCTCAATTGAGACAGCTTGATGTCTGAAAAATTTACCAATATTTCTCAAAGACAAATACAGCTAAAAGCAATGCGCATTCAAGAAAAAAGAAAATGCTAAAAGTATGGAAGGAAAATATTCAATGAAAGAAAACAAAGACGCTCAAGTGGTAACATTATATGATGAATATAAAGGAAGAGGATCAAAAGGAAAAGGCAAATGGAAAAAAAAAAATAAAAAAACAAAACCAAGATTTAACAGGTAACAAAGTAGAAGATGATACTTCTAATATTGGTTTATTAACGCTTTATGACAAACCTAACCCTATACCGGTCGCCAAGTATAACGATTTAAAGCGTTTATGTATTAACGGAACTATACCAAACCGATTTCATAAGGAATATTTCGATCTACCGTCCTTAGGGACTGTTAAAGACAGTCTTCCTGAAACTGACGAGGAAGACGATATCGACACAAATGATCTCTAAGATTTTACTGTTTAAGGCCCAGTTTTTTGATAACTCAACCAATGGTAAAATTTCCCTAATTGTATCCCTAATCCCTATCCTCAATTGTTAGTCTTACAAATTTAATGGTCTAATAATTAACTATCCAACTTATTTGACCATTTGTGAGACTAACAAATGAAGAAACATGGTATTTTACCGTTTGCAACCATTGGTTAAAATATTTAACCATTGGTTGAGTTAACTACGGATCAAAAAGCTAGGCCTAAGTTTCATTACTATAATTTTAAAAGACTGAATTTTCTTGTCATTTAATTAATACTTTAAAATGTCAATTGTTTGAGTTTTGAGCTCTGGTGGGCAAAATTTGTTATCATTTTGGTTATTTTAACTTTATTATTATGTTTAAGCAACTTTTTTAAATTTAAATCGCCAGTAATCGTTGCAAAAACTAGTTAGTAGATTAGTCTATTAGCTGATTATTCTAAAACTTGAGTTGTTTGCATTGCAACGATTACTGGCGATTTAAATTCAAAAAAGTTGCATAACATTGTGTTTAAATTTTGAATTCCTATTAGAATAACATTTTTGATACTTTTTTTTACAAATATTTATATAATAAATAAAACATAATAAAAATACTTTTTCACTTGGTTTTACTACCTATTATAGTGAAATTTCTATTTAGAACTTTAGGTTTTTTGTTCCTTTTACCCCCTTACTCTCTGATTTAATTGACTTGTACTACCCATTGATGATCATGATTAGTCCTTTACGACATATCTGACTTTATCATAACCAATTTTTCGTGGTTGTAAAGTACTTCATTTACATTTTTTTGGGCTGTAAAGGACTCTCGTTTTCGTCAATAATTAAGTTTGGTTTATTTTGATAATTTATATGGATAGATCACGAAAAAATAGTAAGGGTTTCTTTTGACATCATAAATTTTATTTTATTTTTGTTTTTTGGCTCTACTGAAAACTCGTGTTTTGTCCTTTACGACAATTGAAATTTCCGGTATCGATATGTTTATTGTTATTATAATATTTTCTGGACATGCCATTTTTTATTTGGTTCAATTTCAGGTGCCCAAAAAAATGTACAATAACAAATGGAAGAATCGATAACTTTCCGATTTAGTCCATCACTAGCGTATATGTAAAATAAATTGCTTTTGCACAGCACAACGATAGCGACCGATGTTTTTGTGTGGGTAAATAATAAGGTGCATGGTAAATACACGCTGTGTTTGACGGAACGGACGGTTTATTATTGATTGTACATTGTACGTTCTGATTTAGGAAATGCGGGTGTGTGAGCGAGTGCG
Organism: Tholera decimalis; assembly: GCA_943138885.2. Lineage (NCBI taxonomy): Eukaryota > Metazoa > Arthropoda > Insecta > Lepidoptera > Noctuidae > Tholera > Tholera decimalis. The sequence continues at coordinate 13,413,501 of OW964576.2, forward strand.
TATCTATTGATTTTATTAAACTGCATGTGTAGTTGTTGCCCCGCCCAGCGCCTAACTGGAGACACACGGTTCCGATATAATTTCTTCTGTTGACCACATCTACTTATTTATTTTATCTAAGGTTCTTAGTCAGGAGAAGTCTGACACTCTTTTCAGCTTCACCTAGAGTGGGAGGAGGTATTTCATTTGAGTAATAATTTTGCTATGAAAAACAGACAGGTTTATTAATTTTCCCATATTTCCTGACACGCTGTTGGCCAGATGCTGACCAGATATTGAGCTACCCTTGCACGGCGTCCGCAAGCCAGCGCCTACGATGGCCAGAGATCGGCTCGCAATCCCCAACGCCCGAGGCTTCAATTAAATAATCTTAGTTCTGGTTTTGGTAAAAACAATAACTGTATTATTGCATTCTATTAACTCAACCGCGGAAAATGACCTTAAACGTAGGTCTATAAAGTTTATTTCTCAACATCACGTACAAATGTTCATTAAACTTAAGATATATAAAGTTAAAACTCTACATACACAGAGAAGATACCGACGCAGAAAATCTAGTAATACAGAAGTCCAGAGCGATAATGTGGTTTGCAACTTATTTCACCGCAAACATGTTTCAAAGTTTTTCAGTCACTGCGTTTCCTGAACAAGTTAATATCGGAGCGTTCTACGTGTCTATATTAAATTATATTTTGTTATGTGGTGCTTTTTTTTGTTATTACGAATGAGCGCGCCCTTGACCTCGGTCACACCTGATGGTAAGTGTAAGATGAGGTCTACGATCGAACGAGCGAGCCCACAAAATGCCTATTCACTCTTGCTTTAAAGGCTGACGGGTCATATGTGCTGCCCTACACTAACAAAAAAGCCGCTAACCCCAAAATTTATTTTTCGAGTAAACGTAAAAATAAGTGGGAAATGATTTTTCTACAAAACTACGGTAGCTAGGACGTTGGTAAATTATTTTTGTGGGCATAGCTTCTATGCACAATATAAATGTGAGGTTTTTTAAAGTAAATAAAAGTATATTTTATTATTGTATTATATTTTAGTATTGTATATACAAGTATTGTGGTTTAGTCACTTTTTAACAAAGGAAGTGAAAAAAAATATTTTGTTAAACTGCTCAGCAAAATTGCTATATCTCAAAAAGTATTAATCGTAGGAAAATGATTCGTAGACCAAAAGATAGAGAATCGAAAGTAGTTTAAGTATAAATTAAAAAGTGAAAAATGACCTTTTGTGGCTTAGCGGCCTTTTAGTTAGTGCAGGGCAGTGTGGTAGGGAACACAGAAGCCGGCAGAGAGTTCCACATCTTGGCTGTGCGCACAACGAATGTTCTAGCCAAGGGTATCAAGTTACCCAGCTACTGGGTTGTGGAAGTCAGATAGGCAGTCAGTCCATGTAAAACACTAGTACTCAGCTGCAACCGGTCAGACTGGAAGCCGACCCCAAAATGGTTGGGAAGAGGCTAAGAAATGATGATGATTTGTTTGACAACAAATCCGTTTTACCATAGAACTACACCTACACAATGATGGTGTATTCTCGGGTGTTTCATACTCAAATCAGTCAGAAACGATGGAAACTATACGCCCTTAATCGATCTAGGTCGACTTAACCTGTAACCCTGTATAAAAACTTATAAACCATATCGACGGTTAAAAGGAAAAAGGGTATAAGCGACAAAAAAGAAATTTCCAGGAGAGCCGTTCAAAGTTTAGAATTTCAGAAAATCTGATGTATTTTTTTATTAAAACATCGTGAAAACTAAAACAGTTTTTAATTTTCCAATCGGAAAATATGACAAAATAAGAGATAATAGAACACAAGAAACAGTCGGCTTTCAAAACAATACCAGACCAAAATGTAGCTTATACCCTATTTCCTTTTAACCGTCGATATGCTTAGGTGATTAACACACGGCACCGCACAATACCGCGGAGGGCGGTGGCGGTAAACCGGATTTCGTAGCGGTGCCCCGTGCGGTAAGTCGGTTTACGCGCCTGTCCGCGCGGATGGATTTAACACAGTTTTGACCAGTTTGATTACAGACACTGGCAAGAATGGACGCTGAAGTGGTAGGTAGTAGCAATCTGCCTTTTATGGCGTAGAAAGAAAAAAATAGGAAGATATTGGGTTCATCCATTTTTGACATTCATGCTATTCTGCACCCACGATGATCCGCGCGGTTATGCGGCGCCCCGTGTGTGAGGCGCCGCACAACCGCGCGGTCGGCAGCGCGAAGGAGCGGTGGCGGTGAGAGCACTGCACGACCGCTTGGTCGGGCGGTGTATACGTGTGTTAGGCATCTACGGATTTATTAGAGGCTAATGCGACACGAGATCCGCTTCACCGCCTACCGTGGCGATGCGTGGTGCCGTGTGTTAATCGCTTTATTCAAATGTTCCGTTTGGATTTGAAATTTGAATTTAGAATCCGCTTATCAGTATTTAAGCTTATCTTGCATGGACTTATGAATATGGCTGAATATCTACATTTCGCAGAATTTATGTTTCGAATTTGGAATAAGCCGGGCTCGTTTGATTATATCTACCTACTAATTTATTTCAAAAACGTATGCGACCTATTTCGATAATAGAAGAGTAACTTTAAAAGAAAAAGACAAATTATAAAATGTCAAGTCGATATTAAAATGGTGTCATGTCACTGAAATGAAAACGGACGGTTAGTTGACATTGTCTTATAAAACTGCTAGTCATCGATTTAATGAGACAGTGACGAGAGCTGTTTTTTTTTTTAAGGAATTATATTATGTTTAAACAAAATCCTAGCTTTCTAGGGTTCCAAAAGGAAAAAAAAACTGAGATCTTTGCAAAAATAGAATTACTTTGCTGTCCGTCTGTCTATCTGTTATGACCCTTTATTTCAGGAATACGTGGAGATATTGAGTTAAAACCATATATTCAGGTCTAGTTCCTTGAAGCTGTAAAAATCAAACATCTCGATTAACGTAAAAAAAAAGATGTGGCCGTTTATGCCGAAAAAATGTATATTTCGACACTCTCAAGGGAATCAAAATTGACAGGGTACTTCCCGTTGAACTAGCACTATGAAATTTGGCAAGTAACATCATTATATAGGTAGTACAAGTTCAAGGAAAAATCTGAAAGCTATACATTTATAATTAAATCATAAATATTATATATAGACTTAAAGGGAGACGAAATTTAATGAAAAGTATTATATGAAAGGATTTCATGAGTTCTACATCCTATTTTATTTATTTTTTTCCGACACATATTTTTTATGATGAAAAATACCAACAAAAATACCGTCCTCCCTTCAGTAACTCTTGATGGGCGAGTCCGACTCGCACGACAAGGGCTGGCTTTTACCTTGGACGGAGGTTAAGCATTGCCATACAACGTGGCAATGCCGCCAGTCTTTTGGGCACATTACCAGTGGACAGCGATGCGCACAAATTTCTGGATGCCATATTTTAGTTTATTTTAGATGTATATATGTAGTTTAGTGTTTTTATTTAAGTGTGGTTTAAAGTGTTAAAAATTTAATGTTAAAAACTAATAAACCATTTCTTTTTTACCGAAAGAACGGAGGTTTTTCCAGTAAGTGCCTGGCCCAACCGTTAAACTGAATGTCCAATAAAAATAATGCAACCTTGTTGTAAAACGGACCGATATTAGGACGATACACTTTTATCACTGTCTCCTTAAAATCAATGACCCTATATTTTTCCCGACATTATTGGGATCGGTTTCCAGTTCAATCAGATTTGGGTGAGTACCAGTATTTTACATGAAGTGACTGCTTATCTGAGGAGGAGCTCGTGACTATACAACGTGTAACGGAAAGGGTATATACATACCAAGGGCACGGCTTCTTTAGATGCTATCAAATAATATTGGAAGGGTTTCAACTCAAAATAAAATACTCTAAAAATTTATACCAAATTTTCGGTTTCGTAAGTTTCTTAAATTGAAATCATAACAATCGTGTCACCGCACTAAGTAGGTCAATAACTTTCCACGTTACTTGCAAATATCACGATAAATCTCTTCCGTAATTCTGTGCGCCTAGTACTTTAGTAGCCTAGCGTAAAGGCGGTGTTCTTTTGTCAGCGCGAGAAAGGAGATAGGATTAAAAAACCCTTCCAATACCGTTTGATATCACCCAAAGAAGCCGTCCCCTTGGTATGTAATATACCCTTTCCGTTACATGTTGTATAATAACACGAAAACACGTAAAACAAACGTTTGTCGAAGTACGGTCCGTACATGGGTAACCATCAGTTACTTCCGTATGTCGGAAAGCACGTTACTCTGTCGGTTTCGGCTGTCATTTATAAATCTTTGACAGTCATTACAGGTTCATGACTTCTGAATTGAAGTCAGAAAATTTCAGCCTTGTGGAGGTGTATTGTGTTACTTAGTTATTGCGTTGTAGAGGCAAGTTAAGTAGTCGCTCCAGGATTTTTGTACCTCTGTAGTTAGAAATCAGAAATACTGATGCTGGAGGAGGTAAGATGGTCAAGGAAGCTTAAGGAGGTCAGATATCAGATTCAGGAGGTCAGATTGATCATCGCTGCCATGGCCGAAATGTCAGGACGACGATAATTCTAGACCAATGGTGAACTTAGTCTTGCTACATGGCTAGACCACTTAATTTTTTTTTTCAATTTGTATCAAGCTCAAGTTCGATCGTGTATGGAGTACTGCTCTCTCTGTCAAATACCAACTGGACGCACTTGAGTCTATCGAAAGCCACTAGTCGAGTCAAAGCTATTTTTTTATCAAATTGCACTATCTAATTCCTTCAAGCCCATTGCATCATCGGACTACGACTGGTGGACATCATCGATACATGGTGGACATTCTACCCATACGCACAAAAGGTTTTGAGAATACTTTCATTGTGCGTGCAGCTAAGGAGTGGAATTCTTTGCAGGAGTCTGTTCCGTGATAGTTTTAATCTGGGGGTATTTAAGTCAAAAGTGAATAAGTTACTTCCAGGAAAGCGGGCTTCATCTTCGACCACATCATCGCTTACCATCAGTCTAGATGACAACCGAGAGCCTACCAACCAAAAAAAAATTCGCCAAACAAGTCACCATTAGACCTAATTGACAAAAAATTGGCCAAGTGCGAGTCGGACTCGCCCATGAAGGGTTCCGTGGTAACGATAATAAATATAATATAGGTACTTTTATATTTAATTGAAAAAAAAAAACAAAAAACCTTAAAACTAGCTTATTTACAGTTTTTACAACTACGCCAAATAACTTTGTTTTTCATAGTATTTGTATGAATTACAAAGTTATATTTGCGGTTTTAGAAAATATACTGTATCTCAAAAACTGCCGACTCGATCTCGTTTGAACTAATTTTAATTGAAAGTTTACATTAAGATCTACAACATATGATTGTTTTAGATTTTTCACTTCATTATTATAGAAGTTAGAGGGGGGGACACACATTTTACCACTTTGGAAGCGTATATCTTTTAAACGATTAACTTATTGAAAAAGTCATTTTAAAAACCTTAATGTCATTTTTAAAGACCTGTTTATAGATACCACACACGTATAGGTTTCATGAAAAAAAATATTTTCAGTTTCAGTTCCATGTATGGGGAGCCCCCTTTATTTTAAATGTTTTTTAAATTTTCTCTTAAAATCGGAAAGCGGTTCACAGAATACATCTACTTATCAAGTTTTACATGTATAGTCTTAATAGTTTCCGAATAAAATGGCTGTGACATACGGACGGACGGACAGACAGACAGACGGACTGACATGTCGAAACTATAAGGGTTCCGTTTTTTGCCATTCGGCTACGGAACCCTAAAAAAATACTGCTTTGTAATCTGCAGACTAAGCTTAACCTAACTAAACAAGTATGTCAACCTGTCGTCCCAGTGTATTTATAAGCGTCGTTGTCTAAAGAAAAGGGTAGAACAATTTATTATTGAATCACAATTGGCTGGAATAGGCTTGCACGATTGAGGTTGCAGATTGGAATAGTGGGTAGGCTCATAAATTATTGGTCAAATGTCAGCGATCAGAGACATAGATAGGTATTTCACACTTCATTTATTTATTTCATTTAATTTGGATCTCCAACAAAGAATACACCTTAAAAGCTAAAATAGTATACTCGTATAGGCCGGTCTTTTAACATTGTGCTTCTTCAGTTATAGGAGACCTATTCATGTAAGACAAAGTAATGTGTAAAATGTAAGTGTGAGCCAGAAAGAAAAAAAATAAGATTAATTTAATATATTATTTTTTTAATGTATCGATTCCTGGAACTTATATTAGGATTCCTTGTGTCGTGAGTTCTAGGCCTCCTTAATTCCGCTCAAATAATAATATTTATTTTTTTATTATAAACAAATAAAAAGAATACACAAAAAAAATAAGTTTTCTAATATTAATTAAATACATGTAAGAATGTTGTGAGTAGTGTGTGTGAATGAAGACTATCCGTGGATGTTGCTATAGTATAAAGTGTATTTTACAAAATTTCTGTTAATTTCTACGAACCCGTACCTTTCCTCTCATAGAGAAAAGGCCTGTATCTCAGCCGAGGGGACGTTTATTGCTGATTACAACTTATCGTAAATTACCTTATTAAATAACGATACGAAACTGCATCCAAACTTACCTGTAACAAGAGAAAAAAAAACATTATTAGACATAGAACATTACTCAAAGAGCAGTCAGCAGCATTCTCGAGGTCCCATAGAGCCATTAACTGCCGGGGTTGCGGGAATGTTCTAACTAATTACCGCGGTCCCGGAATACAAATGCAACTGAAGGAACAGGGTGGGTTTTAGACAGTAATAATTTGACACTCCTTTCCGCCCCACCCATAGCAGGAAATGCCATGTGATGATTATCCGATCGAATAAAAATTCATACAATATTTATTTTTATATTTTATCGTTAATATTTTTTTTATAAAGAGAACTAGTTTATTACTAGTTTTATAAGTAGAATTCATATTACTAGCAATATGTTAATCCTATATGTTAATCCTTCAATCTAAGCTAAATATGCAAGTGCAATAGTGTAATAGTGGGGATCGAACTGGTCACCTTTCCATTAAGTCTGACACCTTAGTCATTGGGCTATTGACGGAAGAAATAAGAAGAGGCCTGTCATGTTTCCCAATAGTGGAAACGTTAAGCCTGCAATACATGTTGGCCGAGCGTTGGCGAGTGAAGGCCAATACCAACATGTAGACGGTATATTTGCCTTGTCTTGCTATCGCTCGGTGTCACTTGCCTAGTTGGCCGAGTGGAGGCCAGCGCCAACGTGTATAGAGCTCATTTGGTGCAACTTGTCTTCGCTCGCCGTTGCTTGTGATCACTTGCCTCACTTCGGATCGGTGTCGGTTTTTGGTCACTAATCAAAGGCGCTTGCCTGCGCTCGGCCAACGTGTGGACAGCTCTACAGACCCTCTTCTGCATTGGCGTTCGACGATCTTGTCGAACGTGTGGACATTATTTCTTGCCTTGTACCTATTTGCCAACGCTCGCGTTGGCCTACGCTCGGCCAACATGTATTGCAGGCTTTACAGGCTGACTATGCTCCTAAATACCTAAACATTATTTTATTCCTATATCCATAACATTTTTTTTAAGGGATTATAAGATTTAGTTCAGCAAATATACCTACATAAAAATTAAATTAAAAATTTAAAAAACCCCCAACGCAAAAAAATCTTAGCAGTGATTTAAGAAACATCTCATAAAAAGTAAAAAATTAATAGTCGCAACGGGGTATAGCTATGTAACAAACTTTTAATTTAATTTTTATTTTATGATTTTTAAACTTTTCACCTACCATAGTTTTTGTCAGTTATTTCATTTGATACGACACTTGGGTATATTTGACAATATTCAATTATTCATCCCCACTTTCACCCCCCACAACTTTTAAACGGCTCAACTGATTTTCATTAGACACTCTTACATAAGTCACCTTTCGCTCACTCCCCATATCTAGTAAATGGCTGAACCCATTTTGATCAAACATGTCTGATTGTAATATGCTCATCGTGTTCTTTCATTTGATACCCCACTTGGGTATATTTGACAACATTTGATTATTCATCCCCACTTTCACCCCCCACAACTTTTAAACGGCTCAACTGATTTTCATTAAACATGTCTAAGAACACTCGTACATAAATCACCTTTCGCTCACTCGCTTCATCCGTTCGGGAGCTACGATGCCACAGACAGACAGACGGACACACAGACAGACACGTCAAACTTATAACACCCCTCTTTTTGCGTCGGGGGTTAAAAATAGCTCTGATTAGAGTAATAGAAAAAGATGTTATATCTGGAACGATAACAACTTAACTCCACTTACAAAACACAGAAATAAATCTTGTTTGACAATCCAATTTGCGAGGCCTCTTCTGAAGAAATGACTGAAATATGTTCACTTTTTATGTTAATGACCCTTCAGTGAGAGCAGTCACGTTTTGAATTAAAATGTCGTTAACATAAAAAAATATTGTTCTGTAATAAAGTGTTTATGTTTGCTTAAAGATGGGAAGTTTAAATATTTACGTAGCAGTTATTTATTTTAATCACAAACACGTATTTTATTCTGAATGAAGCGTCAATAGCCGAATAGCTAAAGTGTCGGACGTGATCGAGCAGTCGCAGGTTCGAACCTCACCCATTACACTTTTGCCGTGAACCCACTTCAGACACTTGAGATAGATAGATAGATATATTCTTTATTGTACACCATAACAAATATGGACTTAACAACTAAAAAGGGTGATACATTGGGCGGTCTTATCGCTAAAAGCGATCTTATACAGACAACCTATGGACGGATTTGACAAAGAAGAAAATAAATAAGCGGGTAGTCCACGGTGTACTATTTATCTACTATTTATCTATACAAAATACAAAAACAATAAATAATGTTCTCAAAACATATTATATATATACATATAAATATTAAAAATAAGAAACAAAGCCTACATAATAACAACCATTTAAGGAGAGAGACAAAGAAGCTTAGTTGAAGGGCTTAGCAAGATTGCTAGTAATTAATGTGAATTCTACACACATAGCTAGTTATCTTTAAATAAAATGTTTTATCAGTCTATTTTTAGTTCACACATAATTTGGAACTTGTTTTCTTTCTGTTATATAATATACTGTAATATGTTAGCAATTTATTAATGTACTATGAAACAAGTGGGGATCTGGCGACGCTTATTACAGGCTAATTCAGGCACTAGCGATCGATAACCAGAAGTCTAATAACTGCTTTTATTTGTGAAATAAATAAACCTGTATTTATTGGCTTTTTTAAGGATGGGAAATTATCCAATGACCTCCCGATCTTGGCGAAGCAGGTGGGTTTGTTAGACTTTTACTGACTAAAACCCATCCATGTTCCGTCGTTTGCCTTTCGTGTAACTAACGGGGCCGCTTCATCTTTCGAACAATTCCGCTACCCCGGTAGTTATTGCTTGTGGTGAGCAATAAGCTTTCCTGCTTCTGCTTAGTCTTTTCCCAACAACGTTGAGGCCGGCTTCCAATCTTACCGGAAACATCTGAGTAACAGTATTTTACAGGGGTACCACGATACCCCTGTTTTTTTAACGGGGGAAATCCTCATGGACTACCTCCGCCTGGGGAATGGCAGAGGGGGGTGCCGGACTCTTACCGGCTAAAACCACGCCGGTGTCTCCTCGCACGTGCGCGAGGGGCCGCGGGAAACCTAATTCTTCCGCAGCTCCACGCTAGTGCTGGCCGGGTCTGTCCCGGCCTCGTCTCCTGCACGGGGTAGTGTGGTGTTGAATTACCCCGTGCATCGCCTCAGAAGCGCGCGCTGGCACCCGCGCGCCTGCGACTCGGGTCCATCGAATAGGAGGCGGGGATTTACCACGATACCATACCATATATCATGGGACCCAGCTTTTGATCAGGGTCAGATTTTCTGGCTTTTGACTATCTGATTATATAAGATATCCAAATGACATGGTCTAGCGGCCTAACATGTTTTCCGTGGCAAGCAGGAATCTTGACATTTAAGGAGGTCAGCCATCTACAGACAAACCTGAGAAAGTCTTGCTTAACTTTGAAGATCGACCAATGTGGCTGTTATTATTTTATCACCAGCTCCTCCTCCATATAAACTATAACTATGCCAAATTACATACTTCTCCGTCTGTAAAATTATACACCGTGAAATTTTAATGGTTGTTTTCCCGCAGCGAAATGGCTTTGTCTTGGTAATGCAATCGTTTTATAAACAAATACAATATTAGAACCAAAAAAAGGTAGATTAACCGTTGTGAAATTCGAAAGCGACCACGAATCAATAGTAATCCCCCGGATACCTACGCTCGGGCAAGCTGGGCGACGAACGGTCGCGCGGCCGTTGACCCGCGTGCTTTTCATTCAGCTATTAACTTATTCTTGATAATAATAAGCTTTACCCAAAAAGTTATGCAAATTTTTACTTCATACTTTTAAAGGCTTAAGAACATCATAAATACTTTTTTTGCTGCAATTTACTAAACACAAAATTAAATAAAAACAAGTTTATCATCTAAGTAGCTTATGTATGTAGCAAGGGTGTCAATTATCTATCCAACCATCCTCACAAAGCTAGATATAGTAAGATACTAGTGATCGATTCCTGAAAAAAACTTTAGAGTAATTTCAGTCCTTCTGATATTTGTAGATTAATAAAAAATATAAGTCACGTATTTTGTATCAGAGCTGAAAGGCTTCAAAGGTCAACAGTAGCTTGTCAGTTATGTAACGAGACTAGACGTGACGTCATGCAAAACTTCAACTCCGTGTACAGCTATCTGTATAATCTTTATTTCATAGCAGAGGTGCCTCATTGGTCGAGTGGTCACAACCGCGACTGCTGAGCACGAGGTCTTGGGTTGTACTGTAATTTCTCAGTAGTAATATAATATATAATCATTTATTATAGGATTTTCTTCCAATAACCAATACAATTAATACATAATTATCATTAGTAGCACTACTTAAAACTATGTTAGTAACTTTATAAAATTAAATTAAAATTTTGAGTCAATTACATGTACCTACGTACATGTAGTTGACTCAAAAAGTGAATAATGGGACAGTCTAATTTACTGGCAATGACACACAGGAGACTGTTAGTGCTGACACGCACTCTGCTGAGCAAGGACGCTGCTCGCTTGCGTCTGATCGCAGCGAAACAGTCCCGACGCGCTACAGAAGCATGGCAGACCTAACAGCATCCTGAATGCATTGAGTAGTAAGCTGGGGTTTGGAAGTTAGCGGTATGATACCCCCATGCCTCGGAAAACACGATAAGCCGTTAGTCCCGGCTGTCATCTGAACATTTTTGACAGTCATTACGGGTAGTCAGAAGCCAGTAAATCTGATACTGGTCTAGCCAATGGGTATCAATTTACCCAGATACTGGGTTTTGGAAGTCAGATAAGCATTCATTTCATGTAAAACACTAATACTCATTCATTACTCACTACATAGTTGGGAAAATATTAAGCTGATGATAGACAAAATACAGATCAACCTGAAAATACTGTTACGCCAGTCGCTTAGTGAAGTATGTCGAGAAACTTCGACATATAACGCCATCTAGCGCCGAGTAGCAGGAATGAGTATATCTAGTCGAGACACTAACGCCATCTAGCGTCGAATAGCGGTACTGTGTACCTCGAGTAGCTTCCTGGAATATTCTGGGTAGTATAAACAGTGAGTCGATTTTATAAGAATGTTCTAGAGCTCATAGACCGGGGTATAAATAGATCGCAAAGGGGCGCAGGAAGTTAGTCTTATTAGAAGATCCGAGGCGATACAATCGAAGTTATACGAGTGAATTTCAGTGCGATTTAAGTGTTAAGTGACAAGTGTTGTGGTACGAATAATTGTGTTAAATTTTTATTTTGTGTTTAGTTAATTAAAGTGTTAATTTTGGTTTAATTGGCGTTAATTATTTCTATCCCGAACCCCAGCTCGTAACAATATCTACTGCCTGTCGTAGAAAAAAATAAAATACTAAATAATAAAAATTTGTTCTTTTTTCGCAAAAAGGGTAAAATATTTATCTCATAACTATGTAAAGTGGGTTTCCACAGAAGTGTTTGTAAGAAGGGAAGCCAGACAGGCTCAAGTGACACTAAATGACACTTAAGTGTGTATCGAGTAGTGTGGAGCCCTCTTTCTTGTTTCCTTTAAAGCCTGTATCTTGTACGTGGATTTAATGGGAATTGTGATAGCTTTCTGAAGACCAACCGTGTTTCACGTTAGCATGAGGACATATAACAGACTAAGATAGTTTAAAACATAAAAAAGTGAATTAGCAGGTCGAGGCTAAGGCTCAACTAGCATCAAAAAATTTGGGAATCTTAGCAAAGGTGAGACGGTACTTCACACCTAAACAGCTGCTCAATCTGTATCAAGCCCAGGTACAGTCGTGTATGGAATACTGCTCTCATTTTTGGGATGGATCTGCCAAATACCAACTGGACGCCCTTGAGTCCATTGAGAAACGGGCCAAAAGACTCATGGGCAACGATGCACTGGTCGAGTCAAAGCTCCAGAGCTTAGTGAATGCACAACATAAAACTTATTTGAAGATAGTGTTACTTACTATAAATATTAACTCTGAAAAAGGTAAACTTATTACAAAGAAGATAGTATCTCTTTAGACACGAAGTAAGTTGAAAATAAAACGAACTACTATATTACTAAGTCCGCCCATAAAGTCTTAACTTGATCTCTTGCTTAAAGACAAGATAAAGAGATCTTGCAGTAAGTTATTTAATTACTGCTTAGAGAACTTGCTGAAAGAAAATGTACGAATAATCGTGCAACGGAATTATTCCACTCTGTCACTCAGCTTTGTCCCACAGGGTGACGGATCAATTCGCTGCCCGACAAAAAAGTTCGCCGCCTGACAGAAACCAGGCCCGGGTAGACGGCGCGTCGTTTTCCACGGGCGCTTCAAAGAGTGTCAGTAAAATTGTCGCGGCCCACTAGGGGGCCGTTGCCTGCCGGGGTTGCAGAATTGTTCGAAAGAGATACCGCGTCCTCGGAACACGAATGGCATATGAAGGAACACGGATGGGTTTTAGTCAGTAAAAGTGTGACCCTCCCGCTCCGCCCAGACCGGGAGGCAATCATTCGACGATTTGTCCACCCGAAAAAAAAAGGGTGACGGATCGGAAAAGTTCAATCTGTCACCGTGTTTGAAACGAGGGGACAGTGCAGACTTTGTTCACTCCTTAACAGCATAGGTATATCTCAATGAATAACTACGCACAATGTAGGATAGTAGTAAACTATAGAAGACATTTTAGATTTCTTTGCAATCGTTTCCTTGTTATCTATCTGAAATAACCTGTGGCACGGGTGAAACTCATATATTAAAATTGTCACCCATCCAAGGAAACGCAACGCTAAGGCCTTACCCTTACTCTGTACACGCGTACGCATTCATAAATAAATTGTGACGTTACCGTCCTTCAAGTACGCGTGTACAGAGTGTTTCTTTTACGTATCAATTTAAAATTTTTAGTGAATATTTTAATAAAAAAAAAATACATTTTGTTTTCGAATGGTAATATTTTTTTAGCATGTATGGGTGCTATACTATTGCGGGTTAACGGGAACGCCCTCTGTTAGTTAACATACTGTATAAAGAAATAAACAGATTACAGGAATGAAATTAAATACTACTATCTTAATACGCCGTAGCGACATCACAGGCTTGTCACTAAGGCAAATGATTCATCATTATATCGCTCTCTTTTTGACTCGATAATGATGAAAGTGTGCGATATACGAGATAGTGTAGAGTGTGCAAAATGATTGTTATTTAGAAAAACTTTATGATGCTATAGATTTGAGAAACTGTTTCTGGACTTATATCCCTTATTGTACTTATAAGCTGTTAGTATTAAATAAATGCACCGTAAACTATCACTTTTTTACTAAAATTTTTTTCTTTAGATTTACAGATTTTTTTTATGTAGATTTTTAATTTGGATTCCTTGTGAAACTTGTATACGTAACTATTTTGATTTACAAAAGAGAACATTCTCTTCTCTCTTCATACTACACTTCGTACATACTTTAAAAAAGTTTTAGTCTGAAATACTTTATGTTCAGTATTTTTCATTCATCGGCAACTGCGCGGCGTGTCAACGTCACAACATTATAAGCCCCATATCAAAATTCGCGTCATTCCTCAAAAAAGGGTTCTTATCAACATTTCACAAAGCTAGTTTCACACAACTCCTACACAAAGGGATGATAACTTTAATCTTTTACCAATCCTTAAAAATGGATATCACAAAATGAGGATTTATTATCATTTTAAGCTATGATAATACGATTCACGATTTACGTAATTTGCATTTGTTTTATCGCTGCGCTGTCTCGTTGTGAATAGGCAATGATTTATTAAAAAAAAATGAGTTCGCTTTCGAATTGTGTGCACTCACTTGAGTAAGGTGAGCAGGGAATCTTATAAAATACCTAGTAGTTACTGAGATTACATTGCATTTTATAAAAAGGCTTGGTCTTAAAATTTGCTATCTATGTTTTCCATAAAATTGTTTAAAAGAGATTTCCTGTAAGATATTATTCTGATATTACTTCTTTTTTGTTTCAGTACCATCTATGGTTAAGATCTCTCTGCAGACATAATAATAATAATAATACTGAGTAATGACTTAGCTCCTGAAGTTTTCAAGAACCCAAAGGCACAAAACTTTTAATACTTTCATTGTGCGTACAGCTAAGGAATGGAACTCTGCCGGGGTCTGTATTTCCTGATAGCTATAACTTAGGGTCTTTAAGTCATGAGCGAATAGGTTGCTGTTAGGTAATCGTGCTTCATCTTTGACCACATCATTGCTTTATCAGGTGAATTATTGGCCAAAAGCGAGCCTATAACCAATTACAAAAAAAAATATGCGTTATGAATTCAGTTGTGGCGGCCAATGGCATGATGGCTGAGATCTGCGACCAACATCTGAGGAGGCTGTCGTTGCGGAACTGATTCCTCTCACAGTCTCTCTGAACTCAGGACCTCAAGTGGCAGAACAGGGACATCTGTTTTCGATACCAGTTGTTTACTATTTTTAATATTAGTGACTAGGACGGACATTTTTTTTTTCATGCTTTATTATATCAAAATGAAAAAAATACCTTCATGATATTAATAAAGGGAAACATTATTAATCCCGGTGCAATCACTGAATCATGCACCTTAAGTTCTAAGTTGAACTACACGATAACTGACAAAATAATGCTTGCTCTGCCTGGACAGGTCCGCTAAAATCTGAGTGCTTTCTTCCTCAAAAGATCACCACAGACATGAACGTACATGTTTCTCATTGATTTGACCAATACGAATTGTATGGACTTTAAAGAAGGTGTTAACCTCTGAGTTTGTTTCGGTGTTTCCTCTCAGAGTAGTCAGTTAGGAAATACCGGCCTCATCTAGCTTAAATTACAACACAAAAATATGTCAAAGTCAAGTCAAAGTCAAAGTATTTTATTTATTGAACATAGGTAGTATAGTACATGGTATAAAATTTGCGTTGTATCACTATGTTTTGCCTTGCAAGGCGTACAAATTATGAGTAAAAACTACAAACTAAATAAAACTGTTTCAAATAAGTAACATCATAAGCAAATTTACAAGTGGATCGGACATTTTTTATTTTATGCTTCTATCATCTAAAAACTCATTGATAGAGTAGTAAGCCTTTTCAATCAAAAATTTATTAAGTTGCGATTTAAAGTGGTTTATGTTGGTCATGCTTTTTAAAGTTTTTGGTAGTTTATTGTAAATCTTTGGACTCATGCCGAGACAACTCTTTGAGAAAAGTGCAGTATTGTGTTTTTTTGATTTTAGTGTGCTTTGGTGACGTCTAGTATTAAGTTTTTCAAATTTAGATAGATTCTCCTTAACAAATATTGAAATTTCATAAATATAGAGGGATGGAAGCGTAAGGATTTTTAAACTAACGAAAAATGGTTTGCAACTTTCGGTGGTTTTTAACAAACATATGGCTCGAAGACATTGTTTTTGGGCCTTAAATGCCATTTCTCTATTGGTAGAGTTGCCCCAAAATATTATGCCATAACGAAGAGTTGTGGAGACATATGCATGATATGCAGTAAGGACAGTATTACGATTTACAACCTTATTCAAATTGTGTAGAGCATAGCAAAATTGATGAATTTTTTTTATCATAGTCTCCATGTGTATATTCCATGTCATGTTTTCGTCTAACCAAATACCTAGAAATTTGATTCGTTCCGTTTTAATAATCTTATTTTGGTCATAATTAATGTCAAGAGTTTTAGGATTAGTTCTTTGTTTCAATGTCATTATTTGAGTTTTATTAAAATTAATCTGTAAGTTGTTATTATTTAGCCATTGAATTATTAGACTTAAGCTACTGTTTATGTCATTTTCATATGAGTCACTATTTTTACCAGAAAATACTATAGTACAGTCATCAGCAAATAGGGTCATAGGATGTGGTATTGTTTTCGGAAGGTCATTTATATAGCATAAAAATAATAAAGGACCAAGCACACTTCCCCGAGGGACACCATAGTAAATTTTTCTCTCTCTCGATTGGTAATTAATTTCAGTTTTAGTTTGAACATCGACTGCTGAAATACTAGTTACCTGTTTTCTGCCAGTAAGGTATGACTTTATTAAGTTTAAAACTTTGCCCCTAATGCCATATTTATATAGCTTATTTAGAAGGATTCCATGGTCAACAAAATCGAAAGCCTTAGTCATATCCATAAATAAGGCTGTTACAGGTATTTTTTGGTCCATATTTGTAACTATTTCATTGATCAATTCATAAATGGCCATGTTTATGTTTTTACACTTTCTAAAACCATGCTGCTCTTTAGTTAAAATGCCATTTTTTTCAAGAAACATGTAAATACTGTTATAAATAACCTTTTCAATTATTTTGGAAAATATTGAAAGAAGGGCAATGGGTCTGTAGTTTTGTATATTTTGAGGATCATCCTTTTTATGTAGCGGTTTTATTACGGACAGTTTCAAGTCTTCAGGAAAAACACCATGTTCTATACATAGGTTAGTAATAAAGCTAAAAACTGGTGAAATTTCAACAGCTACGCTTTTTATTATCTTGGTCTCAATGTCGTCAAAGCCAGAGCTATTCGTATTTTTCAGAGTTGTAATTATTTTATAAATGTCAATTGGTACTTTGGGTGATAGGAATAATGAATTCATGTTTGAATGTGTTACTGTTATTTTATGGTCAGAATTGTTTGTTGGCTGTATTTGGTCAATAAAGTGATTATTAAATAGTTCTACAATGTCAGTTGGATTTGTTACGTATTTATTGTCAATAAGGAGCTTATAAGGACTGTTTCTTGGAATGTTATTTTTTGATGAGTTTATAACCCTCCAGGTAGCTTTAGTTTTATTTGCAGCGTTATTGATAAAATGGCTATTTTGCGATTTTTGGGTCAATTTGATAATTGTTTTTAAATGTTTAGAATAGGAATTATATCTTTGTTTATTGACTACATTTGGATGCCGCCTGAAGGTCCATAGCATCTCACGTTTACGTTTAGAGCACAGTTTAATGCCTTTTGTGATCCATTTCTGAGGTTTAGTAGTTACATTTTTTATTTTCTTTAAAGGGAAACACAGATCGTAAAATAATTTGAATAAGTTATGAAATGTTTTTGTTGTTGTTTATTGTTAACTACCTTCATATTTGGTGTAACGGTCTGCGATGGACTATTTTGTATTTTATTAATCTGTTTCGTAACTACAGTATTTACATGTTTTGGAGTTAAAGTTAATGTAGAACTTTCCAGTTTCTTATGTGGGTTTGAATTTCGAATAGGAGTGGCTTGCTCCTTATTAGGTGTCCCAATGTCACTAATTAGCTTCTTAGTTACTTTTTTTACAAGTTTATGTTTGTTATTTAGCGAGTCAATCGTTCTCTTTAGCTCAGTGTTTTCACATGATAAATTATTTATTTCTTCATGGGCCGCCAGTAATTCTGAGTTGAGTTGGTCAATTTGTTGTTTTAATTGTGTGACTTCGTCGTTTTCATCATCCGATATTGTAGGTAAACTGTGTGTGGTGCCATCTATGAACGAGTTATTGGAACTATTACATTGTTCCACTATACTTTCATTGAGTGATTGAGTACGGTTACGCGTCCGCCGAAGAGTAATATTCTCAAAGAAGTTCATCTTTACACCTCCCTAGTGTTATTGTAAAGAATTAATTTAACACAAAAAAGTATTTCACTTTGTAAGTTACGACTATTTTCAAATTTAGAGCTTTTTTTCACAGGTTTATTTTCATTATAACTTTGATAGGTATTTATCGATTCTTAATTTAGTCGATTTTGCTAATTTACGAAACGCTCAGTGTCCAAAGCCAAGAAAAAAACAATCAGTTGCGTTTCTGAACGAAAGATATTGTGTCAGAAATTGTAAAGTGTTTGCGATTGGTAGATAAGCTTCTCGTGACTCAGCTGCTGTTTGTTTACATTATGTTTGAAAAAAAAACAAATTAACTGCCTTCGAATGTTTTTCACAGTGTTAGCACATTTTCGCATATAAATAGGCACTGACAATTCATATTATGTGCGTGAATTATATGATTACACTATGTTCGTAACTTGCTGATGATTGTGTCCATACTCACTAACTTAGCACAGTTCACTTGAGGGTCCACTCAGAACTTGGGTTCTTTCCCACACTTATTCTTAGGATAACACTACAATAACACTTGTGTTCGTTTTTTGAACTATTGTGATAACACTCAACTGATATACCGTTGTTATATTGCGTTTAAAGTAATTTTATCAATTTAATTACGCGGAGCAGAAGTTAAGCGTGGCACTAGCGCCCTCTCTGTGATGAAATGATGAAATGAATGTGAAGAATGTGTGAAAGTGTTATTTATAACCAATTAACAAAATAAATATTTCATTTCATTTCATTAATAAAGGGAATAATGAGTAATCCCGGTGTAATCACCAGGCTTTAATTATTTCTTAAACACGTTATCTTTATTCATAAAATTGGTCATTGACCTTCCAACCCCTTCTTTATCAAGCCGCGTTACTACCGAAAACGATCGCAAGTTAGCGCTAAGCGAGAATTGATAGCTTTCACATGATCACATCAACATAATCCTAAAAGCCTTATCTTTTCTGTTACAGAGTGAGGTGGGCTCGCAAAAAAGATTAGGGCAGAAGTTCTTTTTGATGTAATTTTTCATGAGCACATTAACGACTTATTTACAGTTGAATACTGTAACACTACGCCATGATCCTGTATTAATAAATTACTTATATATATCTAATAAAATATGAATTAGTAAAATAGCATGAATAAACATTATTTATTGATAATAAGCTCGCGTTTGACCACCATCTCACCTGATGTTAAGCAATGATGAGGTCGAAGATGCAGCATGTTTACGTAGAAGAAACCTATTCACTCTTGACTTTAAGACATTTATGATATTAAAAACATATAGATAATAATTTAACTGATATTAAAGCTAAAACAGATGAAATTGTTAACTGGTTAACTTATCTTATTACTACTTTTTGCCTGTGGTTTTACTCGCCTCGATAGTTTTTGTTTTCTTCAACTATTTTCATTCCTAAAATCATTTCGATCTGTTTCTTTATTTTGACGCGAAAGAAGAACAAATAAACTGTGTTTAACATATTTTAAAATATATATATTTGTATTAATTTATTTGCAGTTTAAGCACTATTAGATATAATGTTTAAATGATTTTGATATAAGTTTAGAATATTATTTCGTATATAGAGAAAAGAAAACTATCGACGCTTTAGAATGCATAGGCCTAGGTATTCTAAAACTTTCTTGCAAAAAGTAGATAATACTTTAATATGTTTCTGCTTTAATATAGGTATTTAACCACAACACGTCAGCGTGCGGTAATTAGAATTGTTTGAAGATAGTAAATATATATTTGAGCCATCAGTATATACTATTACTATGCATATACATATAAAGTTTAAATGATTTTGTTTCTATAAATTGAATTACATACTTGAGTTATAACTTAAATCCAAGTATTGCATCTCCCACGCTATCTCTTCACCACTCTTGGTTGACTGGTAGAGAATGTCATCGGCATTAAGTCCATCTTTGTACCAAAATGCATGAAGTGTAAATAAACAAATATATTATACATTAGACCCACGCGCTTCAAATTTTTCTTGCAAAAACTACGTCATACCTTTTCTCCACTACTCAATTAGGCTGCAAATACTTAAAAAAGACCCAGTACGAAAACAAACCTATAAACATTTTATCACCCAAAAAAGACGAACGTAATATCTCGTCCACAGTAGGTACTATTACGTCATACATCCCATCTTAACGGATATGAGAGCCGGACCGGAACGGAACGAATACAAGATGGCAGCCACCCGGACTTCGGGTCGTAAGCCGTAACCGAATTATACGGTAGTGCAAGACCACGACGTGTGGTTTAAATAGGATGGTTTTTGTGTCTCCTATTAGGCTTACCAATTTAATAGGGTACCTATATATTGGTAGTTTTTTTTTAAATTATGAAGTATCTAGCTGTGCCCGCGACTTTGGTCAGGTAAAGAAAGAAAAATATTTATTGGCCTTTTAGGTAAGCGTGCTCCATCTTCGATCACATCATACCATCAGGTGAGATGGTGGTCAAACGTGACCCTATTATCAATGGCGTGAAAGAGTACCAAACATCTATTCATCCATCCTCACAAATTTCTGCATTTATAATATTGTTACGCCAGTCGCTTAGTGAAGTACGTCGAGAAACTTCGACATAAATCTAGAATGTTCGAGACACTAACGCCATCTAGCGGCGAGTAGCAGTCCTGAGTATATCGAGTTGAGACACTAACGCCATCTAGCGGCAAGTAGCAGTACTGAGTATCTCGAGTAGCTTCGAGAATATTCTTAGCAGTGTAGGCGGTGAGTCGATTTTATAAGAATGTTCTAGAACTCACAGACCGGGGTATAAATAGATCGCAGAGGAACGCAGAGAGCAGTCTTATTTCAAAATACGAGCTTAACAAGTGAATTTCGGTGCGATTTAAGTGTTAAGTGACAAGTATTGTACTGTGAATAACTGTGTTGATTTTTGTTTTGTGTTTATTTAAGTAAAGTGTTAATTTTGGTTTAATTGGTGTAAATTATTTCTATCCCGAACCCCAGCTCGTAACAATATTAAGTAAAGATAAGATGAGCTTGTATTTTATTGATGACAAGGTCGCTTTTGACCACCATCTCACCTGATGGTAAGTGATGATGGGGTCGAAGATGAAGCACACTTACCTAGAAGTAATCTATTCACTCTTAACTTAAAGCTCCCTAGGTTTTTTCAAGTTAATGAATACATGATATCGAGGATGATGTTTTTGTCAATTATGAGCAAATGGTGTATTTTGACTTTTTTCGGGTGGGAAAGCCATCGAATGACTTCTTCCTGCTGTGGGTGGAGCAGAAGGGAGTGTCAGACTTCTACTGACTAAAAACCCACCGTCTCTCCAGCTGCCCTTAACTTCCGGGGCCGCTGTATCTCGTTAGAATATTCCCGCAACCCTGGTGCGTATCTTGACTTGCCATTTGACCAAAATTGAAGTCAAAATACGCACCAGGGCAATTCACCTTTAAAGCCGTCTGTGCATTTGATGGCATGAATTCTTTGACCAAATAAAAACAAATGGCATCATTTGCTTCAAACATTTCTAATCGTACTTTGCCAAAACATCAACTTTTTTCATTAACACGCTTTTATTAGGTCGACCTGTATGTAACTAACTATGTAATGGAATCTAAGGTAACTAATTTAACCATCTTCTAAGGGTCGTAGCGTAATGAAAATTGGCAGCTCTATGTAGTTCTGATGACAATACAATAATAATAATAATAAATAAAATGTATTTATTTACCAAAGAAAAACGCACACAGACAAACACAGTTACAACATGGTACCATTTAAAAGTATAAAATTTAAACATAACTAAGTATTACATAGTTGGTTCTTGCAGAAGAAAAAAGTTTACAAAATGTCTATGCATACAAATGTAAAGAACCCTGTCTCTTAAACTAGGCCTACGCCTGTGTCTTAAGAGACAGTGATCAGCCAAAAAAAAAAAGCTACTTGAAACATAGTTGCAATATTTAACAGCGTGAAAGTGTGTCGAAGAGCCATTTTTAAATACATTTGATGTTAGTTACAATAAAAAAATGTTAGTATGTAATCTAATTATGCTAGGTGAAAATAAAATTAAAATATAAAATAAAAATAAAAAGCAATTAAAAAAGTAAATGCGTGCGTATTTGTGTGTGCACAGGGGTGTGTGGCAATGAATGTGTAATGGATATTGTGTATGTATATGTGTGTATGTGTGCGTGTATGTTTGTATGTCGTGTGTATATGTGTGTGTGTATCAGTCAGGTGACATGTGACAGCAAAGATTCAGTTATAATATAATCTTGCTGTAAAAGCCAATCAGAAGTTTTTGATTTCACATTGAATTTATTCATGTCTATAATATTTAGTTCTTTCTGTATTTTTTTATAAATTTGAAGGCTTAAGACATAATATTGGCGTCTCGCAAATGAGGTTTTGCATCGCACACTTGGAGGAATATATGTACGCTTTCTTGGATCAGATAGAGGTAGGCTGGCATGTATTCTAAGCACAGATTGAAGAACAAAGAGCTGGCGCACCGTCAGCACTTCACAATCAGCGTATAGCTGCGTTGTAGGGTATCTGCGAGGTTTCCTTAGCATAACTTTGAGGCCAGCTCTTTGAGACCTCTCCGCCCTCAGCAGATAAGTTTTCGCTGCACCACCCCATGCAGTTATGCAGTATCCAAGAATCGATTGGCATAATGTGAAATATACCATTTTGAGAACGTCAGTACCAGCAGATTCTCGAAGAGCTTTGAAGATGTGAATAAGACGAAGTGCTCGAGCAGATAGTGAATCAAGTTGTTTGTCCTATTTAAGCCCCTCATCTATATGCACACCTAAATATTTCACACTATCCGTTCTATCAATAGAAGGGCATGAGCATGACACTAACTGGTTCTGGCATGAGTGAGTCGTTATCATGAAATTACTTGAAGGTCTACTGTTGCACCGAATGGCAAAGGGCAGGTAATAAGTTTTTTTTCAGATTTAATGTTAATAGGTTTTGGTCAAGCCAGTGCATTATTGAAGACAGTGCTGATTCTGCCTTTATCTTCACTGCTTCCCACGATGGTCCATTAACCAGAATCGCTGTGTCATTTGCATAAGCATAGATCTTACAATCAGGGATAGAGATTCTACATAGGCCATCTATGTATATTAGAAAAAGTGTGGGGCCCAGTATGCTTCCCTGAGGTACACCGTATGACACAACTTCTTCGTCACTATAGGAAGAGCCAATCTTTACTACTTGGGTGCGATTTCGTAGGTAATCTTTGAAAATTTCCAAAGCTATGCCACGTACACCTACAAACTCTAACTTGGAAATTAGCTTTGGAACAGAGACCGTGTCGAACGCCTTCGAAAGGTCCAAGAAAATACCGAGGCACTTTATCCTACTGTCTAGTGTCTTAGCGACAGATTGAGTCAGATCCAGTACTGCATCTTCGGTGGAGACTCCAGTCCGGAAACCGTACTGATTATCTGCTATAATGTTATACTTATCGATAAAGCTTCTAAGATTTTTATTGAGAACCTTTTCTAGGATTTTTGAGATCGATGGTAGAACTAATATAGGCCTATAATTGTCAACACAGCCTCTGTTCCCGCTCTTATGTATTGGGTGGACAATTGCCCTCTTTAAGCAATCCGGAAAAATACCTGTCTCAATACACAGATTGCAGATATATGTCAAAGGCGACACCAAGACATGACGGCAGTTCTTAAGAAGTGTGGAAGATATTCCATCCCAGCCCACGGCACAGTCATTGCGCAGCTGTACTATAATAGACTCTACGTCATGTTCGTCAACTTTTGGTATAACAAGTGAGTTGACTGGCGGCCTCAGAGTCTTATTATTGTCAGCAAAGAAAGTGCGACGAGTAGGAGATACTTTGTTCGGGTCGTTAAGGATTTTTTCAGCCATGTTCTTCCCAATACTACTGAAGAAAGAGCAAACATTGTTAAGCGAAGATGCAGGGCTGTCACATGTCTTGAGCAGTTCATTAGGACTACAATAATATGGTACTGTCGAACTGATCTGATGATGGAGCCGGAAGATATGAACTGGAACTTCATGATGGAAAATCGTATCATAACTGTTTTGGATTTCTTAGAAACTTCTTGTAATGAACTTTGGTTTACGAATAGGTTTCAAGGTCTGATGATGAAGCCGGAAGATAGGCAATGGCATTCCATGATGGAATATCGTATCATAGTCGTGTTTGCACTTGTGAGAAAGGCCACGTTATAGACTTTGAACACGATCAGGTTTCAAGGTTATAACAAACCTAAAGAAAATCCGTTATCGGTTTTCTTAACCTTTTTGAATTACCGCGTAATCCATAGTTTTTTTTTTATAGATGTCACTTTTGAATCCTCGGGGGGATCGACCGTTTAATTGTTTATTTTCTGTTTTTACGTGCATTTATAAAAGCGAGTTTTCTAGTGTTTTTTAAAATATTAATTTTATTTAAAATTTTAATTCATATCTTGACTAACAGCATAGCGTGTTTTGCAAGCCACAGAGGAATCTCGTCATTCAAAGTTGATAACCCATCCATGGACCGAGCGCGGCAATAATTGCTTAAGCAATTATTAGCAATAATTGCTTAACCATGAAGATAGAACCTGTGTGGCTGAACTTATTAAGCTCGAGCCCCTCAGAGTCAATAAAAACTAATGAACCAAGAATGTCGGTTTAATTAAGGGGAAGAAACCTTTCAAAGAATGTAAAAGTATTTTACTTTTAAAGCTACAAAAATTCTGCGTCCTAATTAAGTATCTAGGGAACAAAAGTACTCCGTTGGTTAAAACGCTTCTCAAATTTTTGGTACCTAATAAAAAACTGACATTTATTCTAAGTTATAAATGGCTTTATTAAAAGAAAGAAAGAAGAACAATGAATTATTTAATACTGATTAAATAATTCATTGATAAATTATTATAATTTATAATTAATTAATTTATTTATAATTGATAAATTATCTTTAATTATTTTATAATTTTGTTTTTCTGTTATTATTGTACTGACAATAAATAACAGAAAAACAAAATTGGAACTATTGTAGTTTCTGACTTTTTATTATTAAAAAAAAAATCAAGACGAATTGAGAACCTCCTTTTTTGAAGTCGATTAAAAAGGCCTATAATTATGCATTCACCTATGTTCAACAAATAAATAATTCTGATTCTTGTTTAGTTTTCTATAATCTATTTATTTATATTTTGAGCGCCTACTTTTTGGCTCTAAATTTTAATCCTATGGTACTGCAAGTTTAATTTTCTTTTTTATCTATGTTAATAATATCTGTCTTTTATTTTGTATTTCTGAACCTATCGCAATTATTAATTACTTTGGCTTAACTTCGAGGAGAGGTTAATGTTAGTTTCTTCCATCTTTAGCTGACTAAACTTACCTACATAATTTGTTAAGTATACGATCACACCTATGATTAATCGTAAACTCCCTCTCATAGAGAAGATGTGTGTGTCCCAGCAGTGGGTACATTATAGACTGATTGTTATGTTATCCAAACAAATCGACCATAACATTATATGAAATAAACAAATCTGTTTGGTATGTAAAGGACGACAAAAGTGGATCCGGAATATTACCAATTTATAAGGCGAATTGAAAAGGTGGTTTTATTTTAAGTGGGCTGTATTCTAAGGATGGCGGTGTTCACCTTGAAAGAACGGGATGTGGAACAGGATATGAGTGGGGCACGCCTTATCTTCTTCTTAACTTGGCGGCGACGGCGTGCTCTTCGAAGTACTGATTTCTATCACAGGAATGTCTCAAGCACTGGATCACGGTTCACCTTAGTTCTATCAGTTTGCGGTATGGTATATTTGAGCGGATAAAGCGAGTGGAGCGTATTTGCGTTAGTCGGGAGCATTGGCTCCCTCGCGGCGAGCGTGCTTTGCGGTGAGGAGCGGAAGCGGTTATAAGCGAGCGTGTATGGCGGAGAGCGAAAAGGAACTGAGAAGGTTCTAGAGTCGCTCTGACAAGCATGTCACTAACGAACGAACCATAGAAGAGCGGAAAAGGTTCGGAAGGTGTCTATGATAAATATTCCATAGACGAATGAACTATAGATTTGCGTTAGTGAATATTACGCCGAGAGATGGCGTTACCGTTGTTATTGAACAAAATTAATCAGACAATGACACCAGACATAACAACCGTCTGGTCAAAGGATCCTCCCTTCAAAGAATGTGGAACTTACACCCTGTTCCGTAAACTACAAGGTTTGAAGTCAAACACAGACATTCCACAGCCAAGTTTATGACAAGTTTAAACATGTCCGCACCACAACAAGCTGAATATTATTATTCAGAGCCGCGTGTTAACTATTAAGGGAACTTGTTATCCCCAGATACTGTCGCGGCTTTGTGGAGATTACTTGAGTAAACTATTTTCTTGTGTTTATTACCTAGCATAGACAAGATTGTTTTCAAATCAAATCAATACATCACCTGCCTATCCTTACCACAATAATTATGTAAAGGTCGGTTTCCAGTGTAACCAAATGTATCGTTTGAAATGCGTCGTTGCGGGTATGTTTTCACGAGATACCGTGGCACGTGGCAACTGAAAGAACAGGCTGCGTTTTCAGTCAGTACAGCGTCTGACACTCCATCCCGACAACATAAGTGAAGGTATGTAGTTAAGTTAATATGTTTGTAAACGCACCTATTTTACAAGAGTAATTACTAGAATTGGGCAACAATTTTTAAAGAATAAAGAGTATAATTGCCAGCATGTTACCTGATGGTAAGCGATAATGTGGTCAAATATGATGTATGCCTACCTAGAAGTAACGTAGGTAATTCACTCTTGACTTAAAGACCCCAGATTGTAGCTATCAGGGAACACAGACTCCTGTATTGCATATCTCAGTTGCACGCACACTATAAAGCATTTCCAAAACGTTTTGTGCGTATTGTCTTGTATGTAACGTTGGCAAATCAAACCATAAATATGACACTAACGACCTAAATAAATGGCATTTCACATCAATCTTAGTTTTCGAAAACGTTTAACTCTTCCAAACTACAAGGTTTAAACTCTGACAAAGACATTCCATAACTAACTTCAGGACAAGTTCAAACATGCATTAAGACAAGTTTAGTATAATTAGATTAAAAGCCGCGAGTTAACTACTAATTAACTTGTTAACTTCCTTGCGGACTTCCTTGACTTAGACGATATTATATTATTTTCTTTGTTGCGTTTTTTTTTTAAATTCTTAGTCGACATTCTTGCTCCTCTCATCGATATATTAAAAGGAGGAAGATACTGTACTAGACACAGCGTTTGGTCCTACAAAACTAAGTGATTGCCCGTAGTTGGCGGGCGCTCACTCTCAGTCGCGTACGGAACGATGTTGATCACACAGCTCAAGAAATTCTCGTCTCTTCGTGTTTTTAAGGATTTTTTTTGGAATAAATACGCTTAAAAATGACTTCTTGTGTAGCTAGACAGTGTTTTAATTACACCAGGAAGAAAAATAAGAGAGGTCATGGGATCACTTATTACGTACTTACCTAATACATGCAATCTTATTTCATTCATAAGCGCAAACATTCGGCAGCTGAGTCGATTTCGCTCGCACTACAGCGCCGTCTCCTATCTCTATCCTTGTCGATCGGTAACTGTAGGTTTGGGACTGATGACAACACTGAACACAGATGTGTGAGTTACTGTGCATGTATTCGTGCGCCGAGCCCAGGTTTACTGATTGCGATGTTAGAGAGTAACATATCTTCCTTCTTTTAATACATCAATGGCTCCTCTACATTTATTACGCGCACAGTCAAGGTGTGGAACTCTCTGCCGGCTTCTCTATCCTTACAATATATCCTTCAAAGCAAGAGTGAACAGGCATCTTCTGGGCTCGCTCGTTCCATCGTAGACCTAATCTAACCAAATCTAAGGTGTGATCGGTACTAAGAGCGGGCTCATCCATATTACACAATCTTACAAATATCAATTATAGTCTAATGGCTAAGTTGTCGGACTTGTGATCGAGAGGTCGCGGGTTTGAACCTCACCCATTACACTATTCCCGGGAACCCACTCCAGATACAAGCATTTATTTAGCTTAGTTGGATGAGTTAACAAGATTGCTAGTAATGTGAATTCTATCCACATTACTAGTTCTCTTTTTAAATTATAAAAAAAGTCCGTCATGCAATTCCAAACATAATATATGTGATTCCAGATATTCAGAACCATCAGTGCGTAATAATAAATAATACCTAATTAATAATTTATTTACAAAAAATGCGGTATGTAAAATTAAATAAAATTATAATAAATTCAGTGCAGCGATACCTATTCTATTCTACCAATAGATATGGCATGCAGATTATAATCACCTGCTGTGTGCTCAGCGTTCAAATTTTTTGAGAGCCATTTTACGTATTCTCGCAAATTTCTAAGATTTCAATCGCTTGCTTTACCATCTTACGTCATACTTTGAAATTTTAAAATGCATGTCCAAAATAGATCAATTATTAATCACTTCATTAATAATTGATTTTTATCGTTTAACATATACTTAAAAAAGCAGTTTTTTTATTGATAATAGTTTCGCGTTTGACCACCAACTCACCTGATGGTAAGTGATGATGTAGTCGAAGATGGAGCACGCTTACCTAAAAGTAACCTATTCACTCTTGAATTAAAGACCCCTAGGTTATAGCTATCGGGAAACACAGACTCCGGCAGGGAATTCCACTCTTTAGCCGTACGCACAATGAAAGTATTCCCAAAACGTTTAGTGCGTATGGGTGGGATGTCCATCATGTAACGATGGCGCTTCGCCGTTTGTCTTGTAGTCCGATGATGGAACGGACTACAAGATGGAGTCAACAATGTTGGAGTCGGCTTATAATCTAACCGGATTCAGCTCAGTACCAGTGTTTTACAAGAAGCAACTGCTTATCTAACCTCCATAATGACTTTTCAGGAGGAAG
This sequence comes from Tholera decimalis, assembly GCA_943138885.2. Classification (NCBI taxonomy): domain Eukaryota; kingdom Metazoa; phylum Arthropoda; class Insecta; order Lepidoptera; family Noctuidae; genus Tholera; species Tholera decimalis. The sequence goes on from OW964576.2 coordinate 13,442,757, forward strand.
AAAAATCTGCGTGCTATAAAATTTTTGTACTGTTTCTTTTATGTATTTTTTTTTTATTAATTTATATGTAAATTCAACCCGTTTTTATATCCAGAACTGTTCGATATTATGTATAATATGAAAAATATTATACATAATACCGAACAGTTCAGAAATGCATAATCCATGGCCTGATTACGCTAAACTGACGATGCGATGCGAGTGTTTACGAGGTTCTCACTTACTTTCATAGATAGCGTTTCGAATATCGAATTAACATATTAGTGAGATCGGGATGTGCGTTGCTAGGATTGCTTTCTGGAAACGCAAAAAAAAAAATGGGATAAAATGTACTCCCGATGTTTTCACTCTAAGGCGACGATAACCACATGATAACATGATACCCCTTGACAAGACCGATGTCAGACTTTCTGTTTTCCGAGTACCCATAACAACTGTTAAAGAGGTGACAGCCGGAGCCAATGGCTTATCGCAATTTCCGAGACATGGAGGAAACTCAATATTTTAAGATATGTCAAGATGTGTGTGATATGTTAAGATCTCTATCCTTGGACTCTTCTCGGCAAAATTTGGTGAACTTTGAGACAATTTTAAAACAACTTACATATTATACAAGGTGTAAAAGATTAAGAGGCTCCCTAAATTGTATGTAATTTTGTATTAATATTCTGAAACAATCACGCATACAATTAATATGGAACTTTAGTATAATTATGATATTTTATTGGATCTATTTCTTTCCATGTCTAGACCAGTTTCGTAATTGGAACATTTTTGCTCGATTCATTTTTTAATCGAAAATCATGTCTTTTTTAAAGATTATTTCAAAAACATTACTCGGCCTTTATATCTAAAATTAGTATTGATAGTAAGAAAATATAGTTTATTATCCAAATATAGGACATTTTTTCTCTAGATCAATTATCACTTTAGTTATAAACGAAATAAGAATTGAGACTTACAACATTTAGTTTCGAACCCGAATATGGTAAAAGAGCGCACGCGATATTCAACTTTATTACTGCTGCATTAGTGTTTAGCACACAACGGCGGTTTCGAAATTATTTTGCACTGCCTGGTCTTAAGCGCAATACCTCAGACACCCCAATTAGAATATTAAATTATAAGTCTAAAATAAATAAATTGAAACCAAACCTAGACGTTTTTTTATAAAATAGTTATCCGTACTACACGCAAAACGTATGTTGTGCGTCATACAATATCCTTACGCAGATGCATTCTCTCATGCAATATTAGCGGGAGACACACACACGAGCGCATTTCCTTGAATTAAGGATATACTTAATTTGTCGTGATACTGTGTTTCCGTTTGAAGTTAAATGAAAGATTTTTCCGTCAAAATTTAACGCCTATTTTTGATGATGGAAATCGTTTCAGAAGCCGATTCTGAACCAACTACTTTCAGGAATTGCGTTTATTCTGTTACACGTTGTATATATAGTATATATATTTAACTAAACTTTATATAAATAACAAATGGTAATAACACGAAGAAAACAGACAGAATTACTTTCGCATTTATAATAATATATTAAGTACGGATTCCTGAAGCGCTACGATCATCGGCAACCATCAGAAAACACGAGCCAATAAATTGAATTAATATATTTAATTCGGACAACATAAATCCATGATGTTAGTAAGTACCTATACATGCTTAAAACTAATGTTAGTATGAAAAATAAATACAAGTAAAAACGAATAATTAAGTAAACCGATCCCCAGGGAATCAGATCAGGGTATCAGACCAGAATAACTCCTCACGACAGAGGCCTTTTTTTTTAGTAAGACGGCCTGAAAACTGTCCGTTTGGTACTGCGCAAACATCTCAGATGCACTACAGTAGCGGGGCAGTTCTAACAGCATTCTAAAAATATTGTTGTACTGGGCATGGGCACGTAGGGCATCTCGAGATCTTTTGGTGTAACCGACCCATAGACTACCCGTGTACAGGCCCATAGCGTTAGTTAGATCTGATCCGTACAGCGCAGCGGGAGAATCTGCGCGTCAATATATTACCTCTGACCGCAGGCTAGTGTCCCTACCATTATCCAAAAAAAGTTTAATATTCGGGATTCGGCACCAAAATTAATTAAAAATAGCGGAGAAGTAAGAAAAAACTTTGCCTTGAGTTTATTAAGTTAATAAGGCTTAAGACTTTAGGCGAAGTTAGGGTTTTAGTTTTAATCGGGTTCCTTGCTCCCGGTTCCTATTTTTAAGTTGGCCTAAGAGTTTTTCGGTTTCGCCAGTAATCAAACACATACTGCATGCAAGCTTAAACAACTAGTTTTTGGCGGAATTAATACTGGATATTGTACATAACATATTCATATGTTATACTCAGCATAAATATTCGTGAAGTATGTATGTTTTCTTCTTTTAATATCAGTTTTCCCATGTTTTTTTAACACTTACAATGGCCGGCGCATTTACTGTATCGATACGAATGTATCAACACAGTAAATGCGCCGGCCATTACTAAAAAAGATAGAACCCGTGGTCGAAATTCAATTATAATTTAATATAATATAGAATATACTAATAATTGATGATTGATGCATTGTTGCAATAATTCCTTCCATATGCCTCATTGTACATAAAATTATGAATAAATAAAAATATTTTAAGTCAGCCAAATTTCATACACCTCCGTAAAATGGGCGTAATTTTCGTAAAAACAAATAGTTGTATAGTTTAAAGAAGAGACAGGTTTCTTAAAAGCACCTACAAAACTGTATGGCCTTCTAATTACATGTAGATTTTTAAACACACCCAAAAAACTGGAGCAATGTAAAACAAGTTTGAACTTACTTACTTTTCTTTCTGTTAAAGAGAACTAGCAATGGAAGTAAAATTCATATTACTAGCAATCTTGTTAACCCCTCGAGCTAAGCTAAATATGCTTGTGTCTGGAGTGGGTTCAAGCACGGAATAGATGGATAAGGTTGGAATGGTAATGTGGGCGTGGCGAGCGCGCCACATTTATGATACGAAAATCATAGCTCGACCGATTAATTCATTCTCCGCGTTTAGTGCGCTTCGGATTACTTCGAAACACAGAGCCCTGCTTTAAAATGCCGTGTTGTGCAATTATAACCTGTAAAACAAAAAGTTAGACCGCAAGTATAGAGCGAGGAGGTATATGTTTCCATCGGTAAGTCGAAAATAACATTTAATTACAATTTTATTTGTAAAAAACATAAAAATATTCTGATCACCATAAAATTGCGAACATTAACAACATTATTGCAACAAGTTACAAAAAATATACATTGCCCGATGTGTTCTCGCTTAATCAACGCAATGACCAAGTCCGCTTACAATGTACTGCATGCGTTGCGTCCTCCACACTTCAACCATTTACGTTTCGTCCTTTGCCGTGATTAGCCGTGATGCACGGCGCATGTTTATCGACAGTGAGTTACAATCAGTAGCAAGCTCTCGATTTAAGTGTGTGTAATGTATTTGTGTGTATAATTTGCATACGTAACGGGCCTCTTGCTTGTAGTGGAATTAAAAAGTGGGAGACAAGCGGCGACACGCGTTCTCATTCAAATCAGGAACTATTTCCTTTCTAACCTCTTTTATCTGTTCTGTGGGTTCAAGGCACACTAATGGATGAGGTTCAAACCCGAGACCTCTCGATCACAAGGACAACATCTTAGCTATTAGGCTATTGACGCTTCTTATTTTATTTATTAGCCTGCTCTGTCCCACTCCTGGGCAAAGGCCTTTTAATTTTCGTGAGCTCACGCATACTCAATCTATCCACCAACCACAACTCAACCTTACCAATTCAACCTACCATTAATCCTGCCAACTCCTTCGTAATCTCAGGGCACCAGTTTTGTATAATTTTTACCTAAAGTTGGTACAGCATGCGGCAGATATGTCCTGTCCCGCCCCACTTGAGTTGTGTAGCTTACTTGCAACTACTTAATTCTATTCTACTCAGTCTTTTATCCACTCTATATTCACTTACAAACTATAACCTAGAAAAAATCGAAGCTAGCATAAAAATATCTTCGTCTAGAAAATTAAAAACAGCGGCATAGCCTCGCATAATGAGTGTACCACAGTTGACCTACTTTGACTTTGTGTGTGACTGTACTTCGTGTTGGCTGGATCACAGAGTATAAATAGATACAGATGGTTTGTTTTGGACTAAAAGTAGGTATTTACAGCAATCGCAGGCCACAGTTATATAATAGATTACTCAGCGCAGTCAGTTATATAATATGTTACTTTTTAGCCTAAATACTAACAAAGCTAGATTTTTCTATTTTTAATTAAGGTGGTCAAACGCGAGCCTATTCTGAATATAAATTCAAAAAGAATAAAAAAAATCTGTATCTGTTTTTTGAGGTAATCATTTTGTTACATAGTTTTTGTTATACAAGATGAGGATAACGTCGCAACGTTATCTTCTATGTAACAAAATGACGCGTCATGGTCTGCATAATGTATAATTATTATTGTATTTTATAGAATTATTTTAAGTGCTTGTGGTTTATAATTTTTGTGTAGGTCTTTGTTTCCCGAAAAAAAAAATAAAGACACCGTAGGCTAAGGATAAGATAATTCAAAATTAAAATAATTTTCGGTTTAGTGGTGTGTTTGGGTGGCATGCAGTGCAGGTGGGTTTTGACAAACACGTCAGAAATTTAATTGTTTTGCTGCATCTGCAAGATCTAATGTAATGTCTCACTTCGGTATTACTAACATTAATCATTGTCTTTTGATTTAATATCGGCAATCAATCGGCGGATCCAATTAAATTAATCAGATTCAATCACTCCTCATATTTCAACTAAGTCAAAGTTTCAATTAAAGAACGAACGTTACATCTTTGTCAAACTATCTCAAACAAATGCCGGGTGCGAGTGTGCTTTTAATCGCAGTACGTGAAATAGTGTTTATGTGTGCGTGCGTTTCCTCTTTTTGTACGAAATCGGCCTTCTGTATACCTACCTATTCTATGACAATACACCCAGTTTCATGCTTTCAAATTTGCTATAGATTTAAGATTTGCTTGCGGAAGATGGAATTGATATCGTCTGTGAGAAAATAGAATGGAATATTGAATTCTCTTTATTGGAAGCTAAAGATTTACGTCAAAGAGGTTTTTCTTTAGCGGTGTTTACAGAGAGATATTCCAGACTTATTGCGTGGTCAGTTTTCATCGCAACTTATTGCAGTACTCTCATAATATTTTCTATACATCTTGTGTAAGTATGGTGGGTTAGCTACCAGCCTATACGGATGAACCTTAACACCGGATGCACGTTACAAGGAGTATGATATCCCGCTTATAAGTTACTAGCATTTGATTATTGTTTTTTTACCCAGAGAAAAGGAGCCGGTCTCATGTATGTCGGTCTCCAAGGTCTAATATCTATCTCTGTGCTAAATTACGACAAAGTGTAACAGATAAACAGGCAGACAGTCAAAGTTACTTTCGCATTTATAAAATAACCTGAGAAATAGGTATAGGTAGAATACCAATAATATAAAAAAGTAATAGGATACCTGACCTACAGTCTTTTGACTGCCTCTGTGGTCTGGTGGTTTAGGCGTTTGCCTTGTGACCAGATGGTCGTGGGTTCGATTCCCACAGGGAGCATACTTTGTAAAGTGGTTTCCAGTTTGGATAGGACATTGCAGACCTGAATCACCTGATTGTTTGATAAAAAGATGGTTCCGAGCTTCGGAAGGCACGTATAAGCCGGTAGTCCCGGTCGCTAAATGGCGGTCATCAAAATAGACCACGTCAGAGGCCCTTGAGGCGGTCTAGAAACTCTGACACTAGGGTTTATGGGGTCGTTAGACCTTACTACCCACACGATAAGAAGAAGAAGAAGAAGTCTTTTGACTTTAATGGTAAGTCCATTGATGATTCTCAAAAATCTAACGGACTGTTCAATACTAGAAGGTTTATCCCTGTTCCTGTGACCAGATAAGCGATAGACGAGGTCTACGATGAGACGAATTAGAAGATGCTTGTTCAACCTTGCTTTAAAGGTAAAGTGTCATATTTGGTAAGGAACACTGAAACTGGCAGAGAGTTCCACACCTTGGCCGTGCGCACAATAATAGTAGAGGAAAAGCGCTTGGTACGACAAAGTGATTTAAAGAAATGTGCATGGTAGCCTGCAGTACGTTTGGTAGATTAGCAGGAAAAGGCAAATAGAGGGATCAGGTCGTATATCCTTTGCACACACTCTCCGTAATACGATCCATAGAAGACCAAAAGGCAAGCCACGGTTCACCGGTGAGGCAGACTATGAAGCTTGACCATCAACGCCTTGTAGCCTATGAGCCTTTTTGCTCTGCTCTAACCGAGTACTGTAAGTTGGTATTTTGCGTACTCATCCCAAAAGTGACTGGAGTAATGAGTGTCTCATAGTGTGTGTGTGTTTCATAGTGATTATTAAGTCAAGAGTGTAAACATCACTTCTACTTCATCATTGTCTGTATAATTACTTACTTATTAAAAGGTAAATTCCGATCCCGTGGGAATTCGGAGATAAATCCTTTTATTCTCCTCTATCTTTCAGTGAATGACCCATTAAATTGTATCAGCTATTTCAGAGCTTAGCCCAAAAGAACAGAAATACTGACAAGCAAATAATGTAATTAAGTTGATTTGTGTTGGTGTTAGTAGAGTGTAAATAATTATTTCATGTAAGCGCTTAAGAAAACACGACACACATTTATTTTGAAATCAGCGACAGACACTTTATTTTTATTTATATGTATGTATAGATCAGGTAAGATTAGGATCAGCTACATATATATAAGTAAGTTAAAAAGGGACAGGATCTCTAATAGGTACGCAGCCTTACCGGTGTACGTGATCCATCCTCTGCGTGCTTAGTTAGGGTAAGAAAACTAAAACGTTTTTATAAGGGTTCTGAAGCCGACTGGAAAAAACGGAACCCTTATAGATTCGTCATGTCATGTCAAAAACATTAAACCTATACGAGTGGGGTCTATAGATAAGCATTTAAAAATGACATTCAGGTTCCTTAAACCAATTATTTCTTAAAGCCAATTGTTTGAAGGATAAACACTTTCAAAGCTGTAAAATGCGAGTCCTCCCCCCCTCTTACTTTTCAAATAAGAGTTTGAAAAATCTAAAAAATTGGCCAAGTGCGAGTCAGACTCGCCCATGAAGGGTTCCGTGGTAACTATAATAATATAATATAAATCTAAAAAAATATATGTCTTATTTTTTTAGATTTTTCACTCCATTATTATAGAAGTTAGAGGGGGACACACACACATTTTACCACTTTGGAAGCTTATATCTTTTCAACGATTAACTTTATGAAAAAGTGGTTTTAGAAACCCTTATATCATTTTTAAAGACCTGCCTATAGATACTACACACGCATAGGTTTCATGAAAAAAAATATTTTCAGTTCTAGTTCCATGTATGGGGACCCCCCTTTATTTAAAATATTTTTAATTTTTTTTCTTAAAATCGGAAAGCGGTTCACAGAATACATCTACGTACTAAGTTTCACATGTATAGTCTTAATAGTTTCGGAATAAAATGGCTGTGACATACGGACGGACGGACAGACAGACAGACAGACAGACGGACAGATATTTCGAAACTATAAGTGTTCCGTTTTTTGCCATTCGGCTACGGAACCCTAAAAACATGACCTGTAGATCTCAATGAAAACTTTCAACGAAAATTAAGTAAACACATTTTAAAATTCGCAAATATAACTTTATCATTTATGCAAACACTATAAAAACAAAATTTTTATTTGTTTGCGTATTTCCTAAGGAAGCCTTCATGGGCAAGTCCGACTTGTACTTGGCCACTAAGTTTGACCAGTAATTCTAATTAGGGCGTCCAATCCCGGAATACCGAGATCTCGGTATTGCGGGATCCCGCCTCATTTTCCAATCCCGCGTGATGCGGGATTACGGGTGCGGGATCCGCGGGATTAGCGGGACTGAAAAAAGCATGCATACGACCTCTCGCGAGCGCGATCGCTCGGTGACTGGCGGCCGGCAGTGTTGCAAACAACGCGGGGGCCGATGTCGCCCGTTTTTCACAGCTTATGTAGCCTAATATAGCCGAATTTCAGTCAGTGGTATCCTAAGTATGTAGCCTAAAATATCAGTCAAGTTTTTTATTCAGTATTTGTTACTGTTTTTTTGTGAAGAAAAAGCGGTGTAATTTGATTGATCTCATACTAATAGTAATACGTAAATAAACCTGGAGTTAGTTGATTAATTCATTGTTTTATTTGCCTTATATAAATGTGAATATTTTCAATATGCGGGATCCCGCAAATACCGAGATCCCGCGGGATTGAACATTCGTAGTCCCGCAAATACCGAGATTGAATTCAGGCTGCGGGATTGGACGCCCTAATTCTAATGGTAAGCCAATACAAATTTCGGGTTTTGAAGCCTACTTAAAACTGGTGAATACTGTACTTCATCATATAGCAAAGGTGAAACGGTACTTCACACCAGAACAGCTGCTCAACCTCTATCAAGCGCAAGTTCGGTCGTATCTGGAGTACTGCTCTCATCTCTGTTGGTTTTGTCACGATATTATCCATCACCGTTTCGAAAGCATTAGTTATAATATAAATTTCACGAAGCTATGTGCCTCATTGGGTTCGAACTCACGATTTACCACTCGTAGGCTCCGTTACCAATGGGTGTCTATGGCTCTCCTACTATTCTGTACACTATTGCTAAACATACACAGCGCGCGATGCGGAATTAAGTCCGACGGAGTCGACGGGAACGCGATATCAGAGTTATTTATGCCTGCCATGTATTATGCACTACTAAGTTATAGCTTCTCATTCTTTAAATGATCGCAATATTAATAATGTTGATAGAATACTTCCAAAGTAATAAACCATCTTTTCCATATTATATTTCGTTGCATTTTGTTTTTGAATACTCCTTTTTCGGTCCAGAATGAAAGACTTTTCACACATCTGCCTTTTCTTTTCAGTGAGAAAATCATTGGATGACTCCCCCCGCTATGGGTGGAGAGGAAGGTAGTGTCAGACTTCTACTGGCTAAAAAACCAACTCTGTTCCTTCAGCTGCCTTTGTGGTCACAACCCGCAACCTTTCCGCAACCCTAGCAGGCAATGGTAGGGCCATTGCCTGCTAGGGTTGGTCGCTCGGGTCCCGTCATTCACACATCTGCCAAGACATCCATTATAATTAACTTAGACTTATCCCGAAAGTCAGTACAGATCGGATACAACTGAATACCAGTGTTTTACTAGGAGCGGTTTTCTATCGGTTACATTTCGGGGAGTGTGCGATGGAATTACACAATCTGATTCCGCCAAGCCCGTGCCATCATCGGATTACAAGACAAACGGCGATGCGCCATCGTTACATGGTGGACATCCCACCCATACGCACAAAACGTTTTGGGAATACTTTCATTGTGCGTACGGCTAAGGAGTGGAATTCCCTGCCGGAGTCTGTGTTTCCTGATCGCTATAACCTGGGAGTCTTTAAGTCAAGAGTGAATAGATTACTTCTAGGCAATCGTGCTCCATCTTCGACCACATCGTCAATTACCATCAGGTAAGATGGTGGTCAAACGCGAGCCTATTATCAATAAAAAAAGAACTTAAAAATACAATAATAACATTAAGGTATGGTGCCAAGTAAATAGTTTTTTAATTTAGATTTGAATTTTTTAATATTATTTTCTTCATTAGAGACCTCGGGTTACCGTTAAGTGTATATGGGATCCGTTTTTTTAATGTCCTGTCTCCATAAACGTAGGTTATTCTAGGCACAACATATTTACCCGAGGATATTGCTCTAGTATTATATTTATTATGCATGGACGTTTGTTACTTTTTCACGCAAAATCTACAGAATGGATCTGAATGCTTGTTAAGATAGTTACCATCCTGAAATAACACAAAGATAACTTGTTGGAGGTTATATTTTCGAGCCGTTTGGGGTGGAGACCTTGGGATCGTGGGGTCCGAGTGCTCACAAATTATTTAAAGAACTATCCAGGCGCCTAGTTGACACTTCACGTGACCCAAAGGCTGGCTTTTATCTTGGTCAGTGGTTAAGCATTGCCATATAGCATGGCAATGCCGCCAGTCTTTTGGGCACATTACCAGTGGACAGCGATGCGCACGAATTTCTGGACGCCATATTTTAGTTTAGTTTTAGATGTATATATATGTAGTTTAGGGTTTTTATTTAAGTGTATATTCCATTATTGATTAAATAAACAAAATATACACACAATAGGTACTTTTTATCCTGGAATTCCCACGACACCAGGCTTAATGCGGGAAAACCTCTGATCTAATCTAATATTGTGCAAATATCATTCCCGACACACAAACCACAATTAAAGTAAAGTACACATAAACAATACAGAGTTGTTTCAGGAAAATATTATTGTTTTATTTGTTTATCTCAACTAATTTTATTTAGTGGATGTGCTCTTAAGTTGTTTTGGTTTGTAAGAAAGTTGTCTGGTAGATATCACCATAAAATTAATTTTGTGTATTAAAGTTGTGTATATATTTTGGTGGCCAATAAAGTACATTATAATAAAATGATTCTTCGTTTTCTAAGATACTTGCTTGCTGAGAATAACCCGTGAGAGCATTAATGGCCACGTGGTTCCAGGCACAACTTACAATTTGTGGATAGTGGTTCGAACATAGGTAGGCGCATAGCTGTATTATTTTACCGCTAATAAGACCGCAAAGATTTGTGATATCCACCAGTTTGCACTGGGCCTACATAGTGACTTTTAGGAGAACTAGCACTATTGGAAGAATTCACATTACTGGCAATCTGGTTAACTCCTCCAACAAAGCTAAATATGCTTTTGTCTAGAATAGGTTCACGGCAATAGTGTAATGGGTGGGGTTCGAACCCACGACCTCTCGATCACAAGTCCGACACCTTAGCTTGTCGGGCTTGTGATCGAGAAGTTAGGCATTAGGCTGTTGACTTGAAGATTTTAGCGAATCCCTTTTATAGTGAAGACTCCTATGGGCCAGTAGTGGAAAAGTTATAGACTGGTTAATTTATGTACCTATATTATGTGGCCTTCTACAACGTGTAATTTAAAGGGTATGTACATACCAAGTGGACGGCTTCTTTGGATGATTATAAACGATATGGCAAGGGTTTTCTAATCCTATGTATACATGTGTGGAGCATATTAGAAATTTCAATACATTGATACCAGAGACCGAATTTTTCAAATTAAGAAGAACGAAGAGAATTATCATTTTATTGGCAACTGACGTGGAAAGTGATGACCCTCATAGTGCTGTGACACGTTTGCTATTACTGGTATTCAAGAAACATATGAAACCAATAATTTGGGGTCAATTCTGTGAGTCACTTATTTTGAGCTAAAACTTTGCATAGAGACTCCATACCAGATGTTTGCATCAGTCCTTTTGGATAGATATGGGGTTTCCGTTACACGTTGTATAGTAGAAGGAGGAGGTAAAGCGGATTTCGTGACGATGAGCGCACCTGCTCACATGGACTGCATTCTAGCGGTGCCTGCGCGAAAAAATGGCGAGTGGATATATTGAATTTCTTCTTGTTTCCGATTCAATACTCAAATATCTTCGAACCCTCTGACATTGGCCTAGCTTAGCTCTTGCAAGGTGCAGATAGCCATGCACGATGGACGTGACAAGAGGTGGAGCGTACCACACTGGCATTGCGTTTGCGATGGGTCAAGGATACCCCATTTTGACTTCATTTATAGCTGCTGGTTTCGGCTTATGTTGAAAATAATGTACGCCATAGAAAGCAAATTCAAAGATAATGAATGATCTATGCTGCATTTTGGAGTGCTCCCTAATGGTCGGTGATGTACGCGGAGCGGCGCGGCGGCGCAGAGGGGCGGTACGTCGCGTCGCGAGTGCCACTTATACGTACGGTCGAGCGATTTGCGTGTTACTATCAGTTTTAATGCCTGCTGCGAATAGTCCTCTAAACGATTAAAACTATGCTAGGTCCCTATTTATGAGAAGAATGATGTGTTGTGTCATCTGTTGTCCTAAAAAAGCTTTATCCATGTATACAAGAATCACAAAAAGAACGTTACTTCATTACTTTACACTTATCTGTTGGAAATTCTACAAATTCAAATTAGGAACTTTGATGTTATCAGGTAGGTAATAAATTAGTTTATTTTAAGTATATTATTTAAGTTAGTCAGTTAAAAACAAATGAATTGTGCGGCAACAGCTGGGAACTTATAAGATGATTCTGAAAGAGATTTCATCATATATAACATTACATCACATAACATTTCCAATTGTTTCTGATAAAACCTCTAAAGCCGCCTCTCTGCTGTTAACTGTCACATCCAATTTCTTGGGAACACGGTGGTACGTAGTGGTCACGTACAGTCTTGTAGGACAGAAGTTGTGGGAATAATGACTTTGTTACCCAGGGGATTAGCCGATACTAGTACCCTTTTGAGCCACTATATGAAATAGAACCTTTTTCACAATGAGACGGCACTTGTATGGATTTTTAAGATCCAAGAGCTAATTTTAGCCTTGAAGTGAAGTAAAGAAATTTGTATGTATGCATTTTATAGGTAGGTACTATTATAAATGGTGATGTTTGTACTCACAGATCCAAAGGTTGTCTGTAAGAGATCGCCCTGTGCGATAAGACCGCCAATTGTACACTAGTTTGGTTTTTGTATCCATATAACTTGTAAGCTAAGTATTCAATAAAGTATTTAATAAATAAATAAAGAATTACCATACAACATGGCATTATCTTTTAAGCAATAGTTGGTAATGATGCAAAGAACTTTTTGACGCCATATTTGTTTTTAGTTTCAGTAAACTAAATCCCATAAAAAAAAACCGGTCAAGTGCGTGTCGGGCCACGCGCAGTATAGGGTTCCGTAGTTTTTATAACAGCCAAGTGCGTGTCGTATTCGCTGACTGATCGTTTCGTACCATGCTCTAACTAAAGGCCAAACGTGTATACTCATGCCAAAGTACAACTTTCTAGTACCAATAGTTTTTGAGCTAAACCGCGGACAGACGGACAGACAGACGGACATGGCGAAACTATAAGGGTTCCTTGTTGACTACAGAACCCTAAAAAACAATACTTGTCAAAAACCCAAGTCTCGCAACTTAGTTGTTCTACCGTAAAAAGTTGTGAGATCCATGTAATACTGTTCAAGTCCACATGAACATATAGAATACTTATTTAGCTAATCATTTTTGTTTATATAGTTTAATTTAGTAATTTTAGTTGATTATTCGTCCTTTTATTATCTTTGGTAAATCTCTAGTTATTAAGTTGGCAACATTGTTTTGGACTGAGAAAATTTGTCTGGGTCATGGCGCACGTTGTGCTCTTTTATTTAATATAATAAAAGTTAATTAACTTCAAAATACACGCATTTCATTTCGAACATGCGTAGTGGTCCTTCGAATTAGTGGTGAAGTAACTTCAGTGCCTTTGGTGAAGTTTTTTCGTCTTGCACCGTGTGCGTGGTGGTTTTGTTCGGGCCGCGTTGCCCCCGCGGAGCCTCACCCTGCTCATAGTTTGGGTAAAAATCCCGACTTTGCATCAATTCCAGCCTCCATCAACCTAAAATCGCCAATTGTGAGCGATTTTCATCATCAAGGTGGTAAAATTCAAGAAAACCTAAATTTTTTACCGTTCGGAGGTAGGTACTTCCATTGAATAAGTAATACCTACTCAAAGAAAAAGTTTGACATCCCGCCAACGAACTGTCAGATTGACATTGTCAATTTTTCAAGTTTACGAAGTAAACAAAGTTCACAAACAACAACGAAAAGTTGCATAAAGCACTTCAAAAGTGCATTAATTAAAGGTGATAGTGACCTAGTGTTAAAGCATACAGTGAATTTGTGTTGCGTTGCAATGGCCGAGCTAAAGAAACTAAAAATTACGCGTTCGCAGTACAAAGGAACATTAACACGAGTGGAAAACTTTGCCAGTGATCCAACTATTATAAGTTCAGCAACAATTGATATGTTAGAAGCCCGCAAGGATAAATTAAATTCTGTTTTTAATCAATACGAAAGTGTACAATTAGATATTTTGAGCTTAGATCCTGAGGACTCTGAAGATGTTGGTGCATTTGAAGAAAAGTTTTATGCAACTATTGCCATTCTAAATGAAAATATAAAATCACGTAACAAGTCAGATTCAGAGCCCTCCCAGACTGGATATGTCAGTTCTTCAAAATTACCTAACATTGACATTCCTACTTTTGATGGGAAAGACTACACTAAATTTAAACCATTCTATGAGTTGTTTATTGCTGTCATTGATAACAACACAACATTGTCGGATGTTCAGAAGTTATTTTATTTAAGAAAATATTTATTAGATGAGGCCTTATCTGTAATTGTGAACCTGCCTCTCACAAATAAGTCCTACACAGAGGCTTTAGAATTATTAAATAAACGATATGACAATAAGTCAAGATTAATTTGTAATCATATCTACCTACTTCTGGATATCCCATCAATGCCTAAGGGCACAGCTGCATCTATAAGGACATTTGTTTCCAATATTCAGCAACAGTTGCATGCATTGAAAAATTTAAACGAACCAGTCAATGAGTGGGATCGACTTTTGATTTGTGTGCTTTGTAGAAAGATTGATCCATACACATATCGCGCTTTTCAACTTGACCGCAATCCAGAAACATTACCAACAATGACAGACTTTTTATCTTTTCTTGAAAAACGTGCAACAGCATTGGAGGAAAGTAACCCTCATAAAGTTAATAATGAAAATAAAGGTAAGTCTGTGACACGTGTATCTAATTTAGCTGTCCCCACTGGTTTAGTGTGTTCCTTTTGCAGTAAAAAAGAACATGCAATTTTTAATTGCCCACAATTTAAAATGATCCCTATAGATGCTCGACTGACTTTTGTTAAAGATAAAAAACTATGTTCCCTCTGTTTGAAAAGTCATGCTGACAATGTTTGTAAGTATAAATTTAAATGTAGAATTTGTAAAAAATCACACAATACACTTTTACATTGTGATGACCAGCCAGAGACTCCAGTCTCACTTTGTTCAAATTCTCAAGTTACAACCTGTAATGTTATGCTGCCTACTGTAATGGTAAAAATTATTGACAAATATGGTCATGATTTTAAAGTTAGAGCATTGCTTGACAGTGGCAGTCAAGGTTCCTTTGTAACTAAATCAGTTGTTGAAAAGTTAAATATGATTCCTACTCAGCAGGTTACCAATATTATTGGGATCGGCAATAATTCTTCAAAAATTAATCAAACTGTTAATTTTAACATAAATTCATGTCAATTTGACGATGTTAAATTCAATGTAACTTGTTATGTTGTTGATTCTATTACTACACCTTTGCCTCAACAATTTGTTGATATTTCTAAATTAAAGATTCCTAAAAATATTCAATTATCAGACAGTGACTTCAATATCCCTTCAGAAATCTCAATCTTATTGGGTGCTGAAATATACTTTAACTCCTTGTTAAATGGTTGTATGAAGATTCCAAATGGTCCTGTACTCCAAAACACTGTATTTGGATATGTTATTGCTGGCACAATAGGAGAATGCAACAAACAAATGGTATGTAATAACCTGGTATCAAATTTTGTTATAAGTGATAATTTAAAATTAGAACAGGTGATGGAAAAATTTTGGCTTACTGAGAAGTTACCTGAACCTGTCGATAAGTGTGCAGATGAGTGTCAAAGATCAGAAACTATCTTTCAACAGTCTGTATGCCTTGAAAATAATACATTTCATGTTGATATGCCACTTATCTGTTCCAAGGAACAATTAGAGCTTGGAAATTCTTTTTCTATTGCCCTTCAAAGATTTTGGTATCTAGAACGCAAATTTAAACAACATCCTATGCTATTGGAGAAATACAAAGAATTTATAGATCAGTATGTTGCGATGGGACATGCAATTGAAATTGATATAAGTTTATATGATATTGACTGTGGCTCTGTTTATTTTTTAGCTCACCATGCTGTCTTTAATGAGGAGAGCAAGACCACTAAGTTGCGAGTGGTTTTTGACGGAAGTATGAAGAGTAAGAACAATACTTCATTAAATGATGTAATGCTGAATGGGCCTGTGGTACAGGGTGAGCTTTTCGATATACTACTTCTATTCCGAACATATTTGTTCACCTTAATTTGTGACATAGAGAAGATGTTCAGGTGTGTTTTTATTAATAAAAACTATACCACCCTGCAGAACATTCTCTGGAGAGATCACCCCAGCAAACCAATCAGGTGCTTGCAATTGCAGACCATCACATATGGGCTAAAGTCGTCTACCTTTTTGGCCACTCGGTGCTTATTAGAGCTTGCCAATAGATATAAGGAGCAATACCCTCTAGCGGCTAATGTTATCATTTCTAGCACTTATGTGGACGATGTCATTTCTGGTTGTGATAATGTAGAAGAGCTACACCTGCTAAAAACTCAGTTGATAGAGTTGCTTAGATTAGGCAATTTCAATTTGCATAAATGGTGTTCAAACCATTCTTCTGTTCTCAAAGACATTCCAGTTCAAAGTCAATACTTTGATGAAGTTAATCTTAATACAGATAAGGTTGTTAAAACACTTGGTCTAAAATATGATGTCGTTTTAGATAATTTTACTTTTCAATCCCCACAGTGTGAGGAAGAAACTTTAAATACTAAGAGAAAGGTACTTAGTTATATTGGTAAAATTTTTGACCCTTTGGGTCTTATTGGGCCTATTATAGTAGTGGCCAAGTTAATAATGCAGGAGTTATGGCTTTTAAAAATAGAGTGGGACTCTACTTTACCTACTAAACAATTATTACCATGGAGAAATTTTCTTGCAAATTTAAAACTTATGGGCAAAATTACAGTCCTCAGATCTATAAAAAGTCATAATTTAGTATTGGTTCAGTTAGTTGGTTATGCTGATGCTTCACAGAAAGCCTTTGGCTGCTGTATTTATTTAAGAGTTTTATATGAAAATGGAAAAGTAGAGACTAATTTACTGTGCTCAAAATCGCGCGTTGCTCCTGTAGCTAAAAAATTAACAATACCTCAGTTGGAACTAAATAGTGCATTATTGCTAGCACAGTTGGCAAGTAGAGTCGGTAGAGTACTTGCATCTAGATTTAATCTCTCAGTTTATCTCTATAGTGATTCCCAAATTGTACTAGCTTGGATACAGGCCGAAAAATTAAAATATAATGTTTATGTTCAAAACAGAGTACGACAAATTGCTGAACTTACACAAAAATCTTCTTGGTTCCATGTTAGGTCTTCTGATAATCCAGCTGACATACTCTCAAGGGGAATAGATCCGCAAAAATTGCAAAATCACGCTCTATGGTGGCATGGTCCACAATATTTGTCTAAGGCCGATTTCTGTCACGAAGAACAAATATTAAATAATATAAGTAGTACAGAAATTGATGAAGAGGAAATTTCTTGCTTCTTGCAAAAAGTAGAGCAGTCCTACATATTGGAGATTTTTGAAAAATTCTCTGATTTAAATAAAATTGTAGATATTGTGTCATACATATATAGATTTTATAATAATACTTTAAAAAATAAAAAAGAGGCTATTGACTCAAATCTGTCACCTAAAGAATTGCAAGATGCTCTTTTAATTATAATTCGTTGTGTACAGAAACAGCACTTTGCTGAAGATTTTAAACTGGAAAAGAAAACTACTCTTGCAAGTTTACACCCTTTCATAGACGCACATGGATTACTTCGCGTGGGTGGCAGGTTGCTTAATGCAGATATACCACATGATAAAATGCACCCCTTAATTCTTCCAAAAAATTGCCATATAACTTCTTTATTAATTAAGAGAGAACATCTCAGATTATTGCATGCTGGTCCCAGACTTGTCCTTAGTTCCCTCTCGCAGAAGTATTGGATCATTAGTGGCATTAGAGAGGTCAAAAAGGTATTGCATAAATGTTTAATATGTGCGCGTTTGAAGGCTGAGACTGCAAGGCAGCTTATGGGTTCACTACCAGCTGAAAGAATTACTGCTACTAGACCCTTTCAGCATGTGGGTATTGACTTTTGTGGCCCTTTTAATATCAAGGTTGGTAGAATCCGTAAACCACTCGTAACGAAGGGGTATATTGCCCTCTTTGTCTGCTTTGCTACTAAGGCCATCCATGTGGAAGTGGTATCAGATCTCACTACTGAGAATTTTTTGGCATGTTTCAACCGTTTTATCTCCAGAAGAGGCATGCCTACAAAAGTTTTTTGCGATAACGCAAAGACATTTAAGGGTGCACAAAATCAACTTAAAGATTTATATGAGTTACAAAACTCAAAGTCTCATAGAGACTCAGTGCATAATTTTTGTAAAAATAGTTATATTACCTTTGTATTTATTCCTAGTTACTCACCGGAGTTTGGTGGATTGTGGGAAGCGGGAGTAAAGAGTGTAAAACACCACCTTAAAAGAGTAGTAGGCACCTTAAGTTTGACCTATGAGGAATTTAACACAGTTGTGGTGCAAATAGAAGGTGTTTTGAATTCTCGACCTCTGCTCTCACTAAACCCAAATGAAGGCAAGTATTTATCTCCTGGTCATTTTGTGATTGGCACGGCTTTGTGCAGCTATCCTGAGGTTGATTTGACAGAAGTCCCTATAAATCGTCTACGATTTTGGAAGGTGGTAACCAAGCTTAAGCAAGACTTCTGGAAAACCTGGTCAAATGATTACTTGACTCAGCTGCAAAGTCGTCCCAAGTGGAAACATGAATCACCAAATATGAAGGAAGGTGATATTGTTTTGGTAAAGCATTTGAATACGTCACCATTAGTGTGGCCTATTGCTAGGATAATAAAAGTATATCCAGGAAATGATAAATGTGTTAGAGTGGCTGATGTAAAGTTTAATGATAAGATTTATAGAAGGAGTGTCTCAAAGTTATGTCCGCTACCTATTAATTAACAATGTTATTTTCTATCATTGTTAAATTCAAATTAATGTTAACTATTGTGTTCATTGCAGTTATGATTCTTGGCCTGGCCCAACTATGTTCAAGTCCACATGAACATATAGAATACTTATTTAGCTAATCATTTTTGTTTATATAGTTTAATTTAGTAATTTTAGTTGATTATTCGTCCTTTTATTATCTTTGGTAAATCTCTAGTTATTAAGTTGGCAACATTGTTTTGGACTGAGAAAATTTGTCTGGGTCATGGCGCACGTTGTGCTCTTTTATTTAATATAATAAAAGTTAATTAACTTCAAAATACACGCATTTCATTTCGAACAAATACCAAGTCGGTTATTAATTTATTCAGTCCCTACTTAAGGGACCTTCTGTCTTAAGTTGTTACGTAATTATCTAACCTAACGACATCTTATAGTGACCATATCAATATTAAAAATCTTTACCGTTTTAAATAAATAGATTGACTCGGCCATCGCATGAAAACACAATATATCTCACAAGTAATACATGTATAAATTAAATTGTTTATTGCGATTGCCAAGTCAATCTATTTATTTAAGTATATATTAATTTAAGTTGCGAGACTTGGGTTTTTGACAAGTATTGTTTTTTATGGGATCTCATTGCTTTTTGTAAAAAGTCCTACTTTTTCCTTTCCGGTACCTTCTACTTCTTGTATACCAACAACGAGTTTTCTTAAAGCCCTCTCTCTGTCTTATGAGCTTTTCTTATTTTTGTAGGTAGCCTTCCTTTTTTTATTTTCCGGTACTACTTCTTGAACTTCAGCTAAAGTTTTTTTCAAAGCCCACTCCCTGCCTCTATGGGTTTTTTTCGGAGGCTTTGATACGCACATATGGATACGCACGTACGTCTTTTGCATTAGTTAGTAATAATTAATGCCGCACTCATCAAACGTCTCGGTTAAAGTTAATCCATAAGTAAGTAATTATGCAATTTCGGGCAATTTACTCTACTTAACACTCACTTAATACTCTTAATACTTCTTGCTTTTTTATTCCGTTGACCATTTAACAAGTTTCCTTTGAGCATAATTATTATATCTAGGTACCTATCTACACTGGAAGACACGGTAGAGCATATGGTCGAGGTGTGCCCTGCATGGGTGGAGCACCGTCGTATCCTCATAGAGGCGATCGGCGGCGACTACTTCTCGCGCCCTGCTCTGGTTTAGACCATGGTGCGAAGCGAGAGGGAATGGGATGCAGTCACCTCCTGCTGCGAAGCAGTCATGCTAGCGAAGGAGGAGGCCTAACGTGCGAGGGAGAGGCAACTCTCTTCCCCGCGCCCCAGCCGCCGGGGAGACGCCCCGGGCGTCGTGGATCGCGAGTCGATTTCGGGCCACCGTAGGCGCGGGCCTGCGGATGGCGAGCAGGGGTCGCTCACCGTCCGGTAAGGACCAGGCCCGGGTCGGCGGCGCGTTGTGTTCCACGCGCGCCTTTAAAAGCTGTTAATACCAGTGACGGGGCCTCATAGGGCCATTGCCCGTCGGGGTTTATGGGAAAGTTCCATCGAGATACCGCGGCCCCGGAACTTTAGGGCTTACGAAGGAACTGGGTGGGTTTTTAGTCAGTAGAATTCTGATACACCCGAGCGGAAGAAGTCATTCGATGAAATTTCTAACCAAAAAAAAAAAAGTACCCAGCTACATCTATTATTTCATTATATTATACAGGTACACTGATTAATTAACTGCAAATGTAACCTTGTAATCCTATATATTTATATAGGATTACAAAGTTATTTATGCAGTTGATGTATCTAGAAAACTGGAACGAAATTGAAAAATATTATAGTTTTTCCTTGATTCATATACTAAACACTAATTGTATTCAAATTTGAAGCTTCTATGTCTGCTAGAAGTGCTTTAGACTTTTGATGATCGGTCAGTCAGTGAGTGACAAAATTTACAAAATTAAGGAACTTTGACTCGTTATAATTCTTAAACTACTAGTTCAAATTGAATGAAATTTGAAATATACCGTGTTTATACAATGCCTGTTTGGTTACTGAAAATTCAGGCTTCTAGTTTTATTTACAACGAAGTTATAGGGGGTCGAAAATGGCCTGAGTTGCTTCGAGAAAAGAATGGTACGGCCGTGCCGCTTTTTTGCTCGACTTGGCGGGGGCACTGCCGTGCCCCCAGATAAAATCATCGTTTTATTAACCCATTCCTCCCCACTGTCCTATTTTTAAGACACTATATTCAACATTATTTTTAAATGATAGGTCTTTTATTTTAATGTTTTCTGATGAAATTCGTATTTTTACACTATTTTTCTAATTAAATGTTTTTTTTTCGCTGTAAAAAATGTTTCCGTAATTTTAATATAATTTTTTCAAATTGATAATTTTTGATGGATCAAGAAGAGCATTCTGTTCTGATTCTATATACCGTAAAAGAAAAAAAAAATAGCAACTTCAAAGTACATAAAACTGATTCTAAAACCTTTAACAGATATATAATAAATAAAAACAAAAACAAAATAGAATTTGGGAACTTATGAGAAACGTTCAAAATTAGCCGTACTATAAATATGACACCGGGAACATGTCTATACAAATTGCCACGAAATCGAGTTCGATCTTTTTGAAAAAAAAAAGTCATATTATTTTTTCTTAACGTATTAAGAACTTAATTTAAATATTTGATCGAAAAATTTAAATTTTTTCGATGCTTGGGAAGTAATGGGTTAATGTGTTTATTTGTATTTGTTTTCATTGTTTTGTTTCAAAATTATATTTACTTGCAATATATATTATACATATGCATATAAGTACGGCTCAAACCTCTAAAGTAATTTTAAAGTAACTTTAAAGTAAGTTTCCAGTTGCACTTAATTTTGGAACAACAATGTCCTGAATTAAGTACAAATGTTTCTATAATGATTATGGCAACTAAGATTTCAACACCTTTCACGGTTATTATTGATTTATGAAAAGTATAATGTTTTATTAAACAAGAAAATTTTAAAGTTTATTTTTCTCTTTTAAGATTGTTCTTAAAAATGTTTTTACTTGTTAATATTGTTACTGTTAGCCTGCACCATCTCACTGCTGGGCAAAGGCTTGGGCTCATCAAAGTTCTTGGCCCCATGATTTCCATGAGGTTATGTCCAGGGCCAAAGTAATCCACTGGTCGTTACTTTATTCCAGCTCGTCCCGCCATCTTCTACGAGGTCTACCGCGACGCTTTCTAGCTGTGTCAAAGTTCAAAAAGTGGTGATTTTGACCCATAGCTCATTGGGCACGCGGAAGACGTGGCCAGCCCAGGCCCACTTTAACTTAGCGGCCTCTTTAGCTACGTCAGCAATTTGCGTCTTGGAGCGCAGCGTGGTGTTGCGTATGTGATTAGCAGAGGTCGGAATTAGGTAGAGTTATTTATGTACTTGCATGGAAATGTTGATATTAATATGAATCTTCCCGGGATTTCTAATAGACAATCCCGTGTGAGCAACAATATTATGTAAATTTGGCAACGTCGCGCGTGCAGTGGTTTCAATTGTGTAAAAGAAAATAACTTTTTATTTAATAAATCACGGGATTTTTCTGCTCTTCAAAGGGAATTGGGGCATATCCACTTTTATTCTTTCATTGTACGAAATCGGTGTAAGTACATAAATAACTACCTAATTTCGACCTCTGGTGATCAGTTAGCTTGACGCCTATGTTAATATTGTACTTTACTAAATTTTCTCGTATCCAATATAGCAATATAAAAAAGCTATACCTGCCTATGTACATTATATTCAGTTAACAACTTTCATTAAACTTTGACATCTTGTTACCAAGTTGTAATATATTAATTGAGTTTGCGACTTCTTTTGATAAATAATTCATTTACCTACCTACAAGTTTTGTTAGAAAGATAATTTTTAATTATTTTTCACGTTCTAGTAATTTTTTGTTCAGTAACCTGTACAGGTACTGCTTTTTTGTAATATTTACAGCGCATCTCACAAAAGTAAGCGTCATCAGAATTTGCTTAGCCTTTTCCAATTATGTTGGGATCGGCTTCCAGTCTAACCGGAAACAGTAGAGTATTAGCGTTTTAGTCTATACGTGCAATACATAAAAAACCCAAAAAAAAAAGACTATAATTAATTAACTTATAGGATGAAATCTCCACTTCCCGTTTATGCCAATAGTGCAATGTGCAGACGTATACAGTGGCCCAACATTAAAAAGTCCCATCTTTTTTTTATTGATAATAGGCTCGCGTTTGACCACCATCTCACCTGGTGGTAAGTGACGATGTGGTCGAAGATGGAGCACGCTTGCCTAGAAGTAACTTATTCACTCTTGACTTAAAGACTCCCAGGTCATAGCGATCAGGAAACACAGACTCTATATTAAAAAAAAACCGGTCAAGTGCGTGTCGGGCCACGCGCAGTGAAGGGTTCCGTAGTTTTTATAACAGCCAAGTGCGTGTCGTATTCGCTGACTGATCGTTTCGTACCATGCTCTAACTAAAAGCCAAACATGACTACCTAACTAATTTGATTTCCTATATAAATCCTCACCTGATCCGACAATTTTGCACGGAAAGTTTTAATTTTTTTAGAGATTTGTATAAATAAAACTTTTCATAGACGGTGTTTTGAATTTAAATATATTCTATTATTACTATTTCAATCTCCAAATTCCTACACTCAACGAGACTTGATTATGAATTTCACAATTCAACTATTTCAGTTTTATCTCTAGCCTCTACACACAATCTCAAGAACTTATTTTTTTTTCTACACACAATCTCAAAAACTTAATTTTTTTTAGGTAGGGCCACTCGTAGTTCAGCACACTAAGGCTGGTCACTAATTAATCGGGCGATCAACAAAAACTCAATTTTTTTGTTTGATAGAGTCACTCGTATTTCAACACACTAAGGCTGGTCACTACTCACCCGGGCGATCCTGTGGTGACCTCTAAAATTAAAGGCCCCCAGCCAGGGCTTACAAACTAGAATTAAATTTTAAACAACCGTACGCTAAGGGCACTCCCTGTGGAGTACGGGCCTCGGCATAGCGTGGTCGTTGGTGGAGGGCAGCAAAGGGGAAAGCGGATGCCCTGGCTGCAAAACTGAGGGAAGTCCTTGATTTGGAGGACGTCCGGGTCTCCAGGCCCATGAAAACCGCTGAAGTGCGCTTGGATGGGCTGGACGACTCCGTGACTCCTGAGGAGGTAGTGGCGGCCATAGCCCGAAGTGGTGAATGCCCACCTGAAAATCTGCAAACGGGTGAAGTTCGCTATGCAGGCGGACTTGGCACGATTTGGGTGCGGTGCCCGGTAGCAGTGGCGAAAAAGGTTGCCGAAGCGGGGCGCTTATTGGTTGGGTGGGTTGCGGCGCGGGTGAAGCTGCTGCAGCCTAGGGCCATGCGATGTTACCGATGCCTAGTCAATGGGCACGTTCGGGCACAATGCATGTCCGAAACTGATCGCAGCGATGAATGCTATCGCTGCGGTCAGACCGGCCACAAGGCGGCCCAGTGCTCCGCGGCACCACACTGCAGTCTTTGTGCAGCTGCAGGAAAACCCGCGGGGCACAAAGCAAGCGGTAAGGCTTGCACCGCGCCCGCTGCTACGAGAACGAAAAGCAGATTTGCGGAGGGGACCAAGGCTGCCAGGGGAACCGCACCCCCCTCGCAGCCTAGCTGCCTTTCGGCTGACTCCCAGCCCCAGGAAGAGACGGCCGAGGAAATGGCATGCAATTAATGGCACAATACCACTTCCTTCAGGGCAATATCAACCACTGTGCCAGAGCTCAGGACCTTTTGCTCCAGAGCATGGCAGAGTGGTCGATCCATGTGGCAGTGATCGCTGAACCGTATTTCGTCCCTCCCCGCGACAACTGGGTTGGGGATCTAGACGGTTTAGTGGCCATCATTGGCGGGACGCTTGCCAACCCATCCAGAGGCCATGGCTGGGTTGCTACCCTCGTGGACGGCATGGTTGTCATCGGGGCGTACTTCTCGCCCAACAAGAGTCTCGCTGACTTCGAGAATTTCCTTGTGGAGCTAGGAGCCGTCGTAGGCCGGTACCACCCTCACCCCGCGTTAGTGCTTGGCGACCTCAATGCCAAATCTGCAGCTTGGGGATCGCCGGTCACTGACGCTAGGGGTCCGGTACTGGAAGAATGGGCAACTGCGACGGGTCTGTCCGTCCTTAATCGGGGTTCGGAATACACGTGTGTGCGGCAACGGGGTGGGTCCATAGTGGATGTTTCCTTCGCTAGCCCCTTGGTCGCGCGCCGTGTCCGCGACTGGCGTGTCGCGGTGGAGGTGGAGACGTTGTCGGACCACCGATACATTCGGTTCAATGTTTCTACCCAGACCACTGGCGACCGCCGTCTATCAGCCCCGCAAAGGGACGGACCACGCTGGGCGCTTAGGCGTATTAACAGGGAGATTCTTGAAGAGGCCGCCATTGTCCAGGCCTGGAGCAGAGAGTCGACGAACGGACCCGTTGACGTCGAAGCGGAAGCGCTATGGTTCCGTGAGGCGATGACAATAATTTGTGATGCGTCGATGCCCCGGAGCCGAAAGCAGTCCGCAAGGCGCCAGGTGTACTGGTGGTCTGCCGAGATTGCGCAGCTGCGCGTCACATGCATAGCAGCTAGGCGCCGATACACTCGCTACCGAAGAAGACGTCGACGGGATCCCGAAGAAGAGGCTGCGCGGTATGAGGTGTACCGCGCAGCAAGGCTGGCTTTGCGGCTGGCCATCGGTGAAGCCAAAACGCGAAGCAGAGAAGAGCTGCTGGCGACTCTAGACGGGGACCCGTGGGGGCGTCCTTACCGAATGGTTCGGGGAAAACTCCGTCCCTGGGCCCCCCCACTCACGGAAAGTCTCCAGCCTCAGTTGTTGGATGAGGTAGTCGCGGCACTTTTCCCTGCTATAGCAGAACCTACACCACCGACGATGGCACAGCCCACAGCCGCAGAGTCAGCAGAAATTGAAGACCCAAACGTCCCCGAGGTGACAGAAGCTGAGATGAGGGTAGCGGTATTGCGACTCCAGGCTAAAAACACAGCCCCCGGGCCAGACGGAGTACCTGGCCGTGCCCTCGTTCTCGCTTTAAAAGCCCTTGAGCCCCGATTGAGAGGGCTCTTATCAGCATGCCTTGAGCAGGGCCAATTTCCCACGCAGTGGAAGACTGGCACATTGGTCCTGCTCAAAAAGATAGGGCGCCCGGCGGATTCGCCATCCGCTTACCGGCCCATAGTGCTGCTTGATGAGGTGGGTAAGTTGTTTGAGTGAATTATCGCGAACCGCCTCGTCAGCCACTTGTGCAGAGAAGGGCCGGACCTGAACGACGGCCAGTTCGGCTTTCGGCACGGGCGCTCTACCATTGACGCAATTTTGCGAGTGAGAGCCCTGGCGGAGGAAGCAGTGTCCCGGGGTGAGGTGGTGCTGGCGGTGTCCTTAGACATCTCCAATGCCTTCAACACTCTGCCCTGGAGTTGTATTAGGGAGGCCCTACGCTATCACCAAGTGCCTCCCTACCTCCGCCACGTGATCGGGGCTTACCTTGCAGAAAGGTGTGTCACCTACAGGGGACGTGATGGCAGAGGCCGTCGCGAGATGTCGTGCGGTGTTCCACAGGGCTCAGTTCTAGGACCACCCCTGTGGAACATCGGGTACGACTGGGTACTGAGGGGCGAGCTACAGCCGGGCGTAAACCTAACGTGTTACGCGGATGACACGCTGGTCACGGCTCGGGGGAGCTCGTATAGGGAGGCAGCGTTGCTAGCTATAGCGGCAGTTTCGCAAGTGGTGAGCCGCATCAGGCGCCTGGGCCTGAAGGTGGCCTTAAACAAATCTGAGGCCATCATGTTCCATGGCCCCCGACGGGCGCCACCGCCGGGAGCACACATCGTGGTTGGGGGGACCCGGATCGCTGTCGAGTCAACCATGAAGTACCTAGGATTGGTGCTCGACAGCCGCTGGGACTTTGGCCCCCACTTTCGGTGGCTGGCGACCAAACTAATGGGCGCAGCAGGCGCGCTATCAACGCTGCTTCCCAATTTGGGGGGGCCGAGCACCGTCAGCAGGCGGTTATACGTAGGAATCGTGCAATCTATGGCCCTGTACGCGGCCCCGGTTTGGGCAGGTGACCTGACGGCCTGCAGCATCGCAGTACTACGAAAACCACAGAGGGTGATGGCCGTCAGGGTAATCAGAGGATATCGCACGATTTCCTACGAGGCGGCTTGCGCACTGGCCGGATCCCCGCCTTGGGACCTGGAAGCAAGAGCCCTCGCGTCACTTCATCGGTGGCGTGAGGAAGCGCGGACTCGGGGCATAGCATTGGTGCAGCAGCAGCTCACGCTGCGCCGGTCACAGCTCCACCAGGTCCTTTTGGCGGAATGGCGGGACAGGCTTATGCGACCTACCGCTGGCCTCGTTACTATCGAGGCGGTCCGGCCAGTGCTCGATAACTGGCTCGGGAGGAGGCACGGCTCCCTATCTTTTAGGGCGACGCAGGTGCTCTTGGGGCACGGCTGCTTCGGGAAGTACCTGCGTCGCATAGGCAGGGAACCAGACGCTCGGTGTCATCACTGCGTCCATTGTCAGGAGGACACGGCATGGCACACGCTCGCAGAGTGTGCAGCTTGGGAGGAGCCGCGCCGTGCCCTCGTTTCAGAAGTGGGGAACGACTTGTCGCTGCCGGCTGTGATACGTTCCATGGCCGGCGGCGAAGCGTCGTGGGACGCGGTGATTTCCTTCTGCGAAGTAGTCATGTCGCAGAAGGAGGCTGCGGAAAGGGAGAGGGAGATCTTGAGCGCTCTCCCGGCCCGCAGTAGGCGCACCGGGCGTCGACAGAGGGCAGACAATGCCCTATTTCGGCCCCCCTAAATGGGTTCAGGGACGGTGGACTTGGGGATGCCCGCCGTCCCCTATAACACGAGACCCGAGATGGCGGCGCGTTTTGTTCCACGCGCGCCCTTCTCAGTAGTCACAGGGGGAGCAAAAAACCTCACTCCCCCCGCTTAAAGAGATGGGGCCCGCCTCTGCGGACCCCCGGCACTAGTCGGGGGTCGCGTTGAAGAATGCTTATGTGTTCCCGCACCCTCGACGCATGTGTACGAAGGAACACGGGGTGGTTTTAGTCAGTAGAGTCTGACAGACCCCTTCGCCCGCCCCAGGGCGGAGGACATCCATGAGGATTTCCACCTCGAAAAAAAAAAAAAAGGGCAGCAAAGGGACAGGCTGGGTCCATATTATTTAAGGGTTTTTTATCGCTACTGGCTCAGCATCGCGGGCTGGCTCGTTTGGCAAAGGTTGGGGAGAGTTTCCGTTACAAGTACGCGGACGTCGCGATGGGCCTCGTCGGCGAGGCCGGAATACGGTACGCGTTTTATTTCTGTATTTTCTAAGAGTGCTAGTTTCCCTACTGCTATCTTGTCGGATGGTGGTGGGGTCGTTCGGCTCCTCTAGGACGTTACGCGGGCGACGAACCCGAGAAATATTGGAGGGTCTGTATCGGGCGGCCGATACGATCAGGGGGTTTGTGTGGTTTTCAGCAGAGGTGAAGTAACGCACTGAATGGCGTTTCAGCACTTGCTTTATGGTCGGGGCAAAAACTTAATAATTTTCATAACTACCTACTTATAGTTTTGGCGGTAACGAAACCATTGTGAGATATAATTCGACGACAACGCCATCTAGTCAGAAAAGAAGTACTAATTGTTACACAAAACTGAAAAATGAGACTGGTTTGACACAATCCTCAACTAATTTAATTACTTAAACACAACTAACTATAATTTTACTGGACAGTAACTATTTTTAACCGACTTCTAAAGAAGGAGTAGGTTATCAATTCGTCCCGTATATATTATATATTTTTTTATGTATGTGCACCGATTACTCCGTCAATTGTGGATCGATTTAGAAAATTATTTTTTCGTTTGAAATGGTATGCTCTCGAGGTAGTACCATTGTCACCAAATTAGAATTTGATGAAGGGATCTCATGGAAATCGAAGGAAATCCTCAAATTTTAAAGGCAATCGTATAGCGATTTTGGAATTTTTTATAGTAACTTGTGCATTTGCTCTCAGAAAGCACCATTTGGTGAAGCGGAACTGATGAAGAAGATCACAGATGGCCACCGGAACTACTCAATAATAAGTATTTCACGAGTTGCGGTTCGATTACTTTAAAATGGTTGCTAAGCAATTTATGGTCGTCACAATGTGAATGGTGAAATGAAGCTGATGGTGAAATACCAGGAGAACTCCTCAACAATTAACACAGGGGCGTGCATCGGGAAAAGCAATATTTTGTAAAAGGTGATGAGCTAGTTGACATTAGGCTATTGTAACTTAGATAAATTATAAACAGATCCAAAGACACCATCTTCTGAAATTAAAGTTATTTTCACATTGTACCTAGTGGTATTTTGGAAGTCGGTATTTTTTTGTAAAAATGTTTTCTTTTATAAAACTTATTTAAATATGAAACTAGCGCGATGCAACGGACGTTTAGCGCCATCTATCGACATTTCTATGGAGTTGTTCGAAATTTTCGAGTCAAATACAATTGGTCGACTATTACTCGTAAACTTGTAAAGCCCACTCATGTGTGATAGTTTTCCTTTAAATTTCGTTATATATAGGTACTACTGCCATGACATTTGAATTTCTAACTACAACCGTTTAGTTGATAGAGGGGGAGGACACTTGACTCTAACGAAAATTGGTACTTTAAAGCTTGATAAGTCACGAGCGGTTTACTTAATACTAACTTAAAAACGGTCTTCCTAAACCCCTAATATTTTTGAAAGACCTATCCAACGATAACCCACATTATGGGAAGGACGAAAAAAAAAATTATCATCTCACTTTACATGTAGGGGAGGTATCCTAAATTAATGTTTTTTTTTTTTCAAAATTTTATTTTACCACTTTTTTGGCGTCATTAACGTGTATACTCATGCCAAATTACAAATTTCTAGTACCAATAGTTTTTGAGCTAAACCGCGGACAGACGGACAGACAGACGGACATGGCGAAACTATAAGGGTTCCTTGTTGACTACGGAACCCTAAAAACGCTTTAAATTCTGTTTTGGCTGGACCTATAACAGTAGGCCCAACTAAAATTAAATTTTAAGCGATTTTAATTCAGCAGCGTCACACATTGCGGAGACATTGCATTGTCTTAGATTATTTTCTATCTAAGAGAGCTTTCTCAACCTCCGTATAAATAAAATAACAGCCTCAATATAAGTATTCACCGGCTCATACTTAACCATAAACTTATAAAAACTTTTACCGAAACTTTACCACCTTTGACTTTACTAAGCCGGTAAAGTAAGTCAGTTTTATCACACAGCTCTGGTGGAGACGAGTAAAGTCACTAGTTTGTTCGCATTAGTAAGCCCTGTAAGTAGATATTTGTGTAAACTGAGTTAGGAAACGTCGGGTGAAAATGTTCGTTATGTTATTAAATAATTATGCGTACGGCTAAGGAGTGGAATTCTCTGCCGGAGTCTGTGTTTTCCGATAGCTATAACCTGGGGGTCTGTCAAGAGTGAATAGGTTACTTCTAGGCAAGCGTACTTCATCTTCGACCACATCATCGCTCACCTTCAGGTGAGATGGTGGTCAAATGCAAGCCAGTTATCAATAAAAAAAAAACATCTATGTAGGTACAACAAATTTCTTAATCTAATAACAAATTAAATCTTAATTTATGTCATATAGAATTAAAAACCATTAAAAGTAATTCTGTCTGATCATAAGTCAAAGTTAATAAATTACCATTTGTGTAGCTAATAATAATAATATAATAAAATATTTATTTGACAAAAACCTTACAAATTTCTTAAAACTAGCTTATTTACAATTTGTGGAAGGCATACATAAATATTTCAACCCTGCCTCCTAAACTAGGATATCCTGTGTCTTAGGAGGCAGTGTTCTACTGTCGCTTGGACTTAGTTTTAACCCTTATAAGAAACCGTACAATCGCTAGGTATAAAGATAATATACATATATATATATATATATTTACACAGTGAATATAAACAAGAAAAATATGAGATTAACTATTTGTAAGCGTGGGCGTGTGCGTTGCGAGTGTGTAAGAGAGTAGAAACCGTGGGAGTGTGTACTGTGTATGGGTGATTATGTGTGTGAGCGTGTGCGTGCGTGCGTGTGTGTACGTGCGTGTTAGTGATCATGTGTACAATTGTTGACATTGTATTATAATTATATATATACATGTTTGTTTTTCATTTTACATGGAACTTTGTTTTTGCTGAGCCACGCCATTTGTAAGTCCGGGTATGTGTTTGTGAATTTTAGTATTATTTATATTAAGGGCAACAGCAGTTTCTCGGTTTGCGCATAGTCCAGAAGATACAAGAGATTTTGCAACTTATTTTTGGCGTCGTGATTGTTGAGACTAGCTACAGATGATGTTCTATTAATATTTCTATAGATTATTGAGCTCAACACGTAAAGTTGTCTTTTGGCAAAGGAGGTTTTATGCGACACGGTCGAGCAGTTTGTCCTATTTCCCCGTTTGCCTGGGTTTGGTGGTGGTATTTGCTTGTGTTTCCAGAGTGTGGCTCTGAGCACAAAGAGCTGTCTCACAGTTAGGATTTTATGTTCTGAGTATAGCTGATGTGTGGGATACCGGAAGGGTATTTTGAACATTACTTTAAGTACTGCCCTTTGTGCTCGTTCCACATCTAGAAACTTTGTTTTTGCTGAGCCACCCCATGCTAGAATGCAATAACTGATGATGGACTGGCACAGAGCACTGTATACCATTTTTAAGATCTCTTGGTCAGCAGAGTGCCTTAACGATTTGAATACGTGAATAGTTTTCCTAACTTTGCAGGCGGTATTCTCTATCTGGTTGTACCATTTCAGTCCCTCATCAACCATTACACCCAGGTACTTGACAGATGTGGCTTGGGGCAGTGATGGACAAGTGCATGTTGTGGGATCTAGACACGTATGGGCTTTGATAGTGTAAGTTCTGGGGGGTTTCGTTTTCGAACTAATCGTGAAGGGAATATAGTTTGTTTTTTGGTGGTTAAGTGTTAGTAGGTTTTTGTTTAACCACTCTTTCACTATTTGTAGGGATATTTCAGCGTTTGTTTTTACTTCGGACCAGTTTTTACCATGCACCACAATGGCGGTATCGTCGGCATATGTAAATATACTAGCAGTGGGTAAGGTTAAGGTGCAGAGATCATTTATATATATTAAAAATAATGTTGGGCCAATGACACTACCTTGTGGCACTCCGTAAGATATGGTCTCCTCCCCGCTGATGTGTGAACCTATTTTAACACAAATTTTTCTTCTCACTAGGTAACTTTCGAAGAGGTTATGTACAATGCCTCGTATACCGATATTTTCCAGCTTGGAGAGGAGGGTGGGAACAGAGACTGTGTCGAACGCCTTTGTCTAGCTTACGCTTTATCTCACATTTGGTTAAATTGTATATTACTGTTTTTTATTTACCTCATTATATTTAATATCGATGTACTTTAGGGGTTTTTTATATTGTTGATATGCTCACGTTTGACCATCATCTCACCTGATGGTAAGCGATGATGTGGTTGTAGATGAAGTACGCTTGCCTAGAAGTAACATATTTAGACATGACTTAATAAAAACCCTCAGGTTATAGCTATCAGGAAATACTAATTGCGGTAGGAATTTCCATTTCTTAGCTATGTGGTTTATTATAAAGGTGTTTGTTTTATGTCCGTGATATATCTATATCACGGACATAAAACAAACACCTATAGGTTGATAATTATTTTGCGATGCCTGTATCGTCTGAGGAACATTTTACCTGCAAAAACCAAGACAATGCTTGTGCAAACTTTAATTTTCCCTATAATCGACTATGGTGACGTGTGCTACTTTGACTTGAATGCGGTCTTGCTAGATAAGCTCGATAGGCTCCTTAATAACTGTATCCGATTCATATTTAATTAAAAAAAATATGACCACGTATCGAGGTACAGAAACGAGCTCAAATGGATGCTAATTCGCCAGAGAAAAGTTTGCGCGCTTTGACTACGCTTTTCTCTTTGCTGAACTCTCCTACCCCTCCCTCTTACCTTATTTCTCATTAAAGTCTGCGCTCTTCCAATAATCTTCTCTTACTCTGTCCTTCTCATACTTCTGATTTTATTATATTCTGATTTTATAGATAGAGTCTATTCTTCTGTGGAATGCACTACCTCTCGATATCAGGACGGCCACTAATCAATATGCATTTAAGAGAAAGTTGCGGGCTTATTTTCTTAACAAATAGTGGAAGCAGAATTTTCATAACCCCCTTTCTATAACTTTTAATAATATATATACATAATTATAATATATTTTTGGCATGTATTTTTATATTATTTGTCAGGTATGTAAGTTTATTCTATTGTAGTTAGAAGTATGTGTTGTAATAAAACTTTTACTTTGAAAATAGGTATTATCTACTTGTTTATTTTTTTATGCACCTGCCATGTTATCACTTCACCACCCATGGTTGACTGGTAGAGAATGCCTATGGCATTAAGTCCGCCTTTGTACATTTTGTGTTGCATAAAGTTTTAATAAATAAATAAATATTTTTTAGAACCAATTGTACGGCAGTTTCACACCCTATTATGGTAATAATTATGTATTTTTCAAATTGGTTGTAATATCTGCATATATAATTTTCTCGCTCTTGACCTCGATCACGCCTGATGGTAAGTGATACATGAGGTTTACGACGGTAATAGCGAACCCAGAAGGTACCTGTTCACTCTTGCTTAAAAGACAGATATAACCCATGTAGCCCTTTTGCGAAGCAGTCATGCTAGCGAAGGAGGAGGCCAAAAGTGCAAGGGAGAGAAAACTCTCTTCCTCACGCCCCAGCCGCCGCAGAAGATGCCCCGGGCGTCGGGGATCGCGAGCCGATTTCCGGCCACCGTAGGCGCGGGCTTGCGGACGGCGAGCAGGGGTAGCTCTCCGTCAAGAGCTGTCAGCACAAGTGACGGGGCCCCATAAGGCCATTACCTGCCAGGGTTGCGGTAATGTTCTAATGAGATACCGCGGCCCCGGAACTTAAGGGCAGCTGAAGGAACAGCGTGATTTTTTAGTAAATAGAAGTCTAACACTCCCTTCCGTTTTGCCCAGAGTGGCAGAAAGTCATTCGATGATTTTCCCAACCAGATAAAAAAAGGAGAACACAGGAGCAGGCAGAGAGTTACACACCTTGGCTGTGTGCAAAATAAATGTAAAAGATAATGATAATAGCTTCAATAGCCTAATGGCTAAGCTGTCGGACTTGTGATCGAGAGGTCGCAGGTTCTAACCCCACGCATTAAGGTGTGTCCAAACATTGAGCAACAAGAGCGCAGCAGCAACACGCGGCATATCTTTTTTTTTTTTTTTTTAACGTGGTAAAATTATCAAATAAGTCCTCCCACTCCGGGCAGGGTGGGAGGGACTGTCAGACTTTTACTGACTAAAATCCACGGTGTTCCTTCAATAACCCTTTACATATCGGGGCCACGGTAACGGGATGAGTCCCACGACCCCGGCAGGCTTCCGCCCTCTGCAGAGGGGGCCTCGTCATGTTGCTGACGCTCTTTGAGGCGCGCGTGGAACACGACGCGCCGTCGACCCGGGCATGGTCCATGGTCGGACAGCGAGTTGCCCTTTACTCGCTGTCCGCATGCCCGCGCCTACGGTGGCCGGAGATCGTCGGCCGACGTCCAACGCCGTGGGCGTCTACCCCTGCGTCTAGTATAGTCTACCACTGCGGCTAGGCTGGAGGGAGGACGCCATCCTCTCCCTCACGCGGCCCGCCTCCTCCTTCGGAAGCATGAACGCTTCGCAGAAGGAGGCGACCGCTTCCCACTCCCTCTCGCCCCGCAGCATGGCCTCGACCAAGGCCGGGCGCGAGAGGTCTCCGCCTATTGTCGCCGTGAGGACACGTCGGTGCTCTGCCCAGGCGGGGCAGTCTTGCACCGTGTGCTCTACGGTGTCCTCAGGGCGACCCTCGCAGTGGTGACACCCAGGCGTTTCCTCCTTTCCCATCAGACACAGGTACCTCCCGAAACTTCCGTGTCCGGTGAGGACCTGCGTCATGCGGTAGGTCAGGACGCCGTGACGCCGATCTAGCCACTCCTCAAAGAGGGGTCTTACCGCCGCAATTGCGGCGTGCCCGACGCGGCATATCTAGGACACATTTCTGCCGCGCTCTAGTTAGGATAAAGCCGACTAATGTTTGCGCGGCAGTCGTCTAAACACAGGGTGGCGTGCCGCGCGCGGCAGCCACGCTCGATTACCGCTCGATGTTTGGACACACTTTTACATTATTGCCGTGAACAGACATAAGCATATAAAACTTAGTTGAAAGGGCAAGCTAGGAATCTTCAAAAAAAATGTTTATAGAAGACATCTCGGACTGGGCTCGCGTGGCGAATTCCTTCTCATAAATAAGAGGTCTATGTCTCAGCAGTGGGTTTCCTTACGAAGTTTTCTTTTAGCGTTATGGGAGAAGTGGTGACGATTTAAATTACACAAAGTAATATAGTAGTTTAGTAGTTTATTTCCACAAAACGGCACAGGAGTGCATACTTTGAAGACACAAACAACGAAGGCGTTGGTGCGCCGTCTTTGATGGAGACGCCATGGCTAGTCTCTGCCAAGAGGCGCAACTCTGTGCCACTAGCAAATCTTCGTACAACAAGTGTATATCGTAATGCAAGGGCAGCAGCATCCACCGCAGCAGCCACCGCAACAGCCTCCAATATGCCTACCTGGACTCGAATCTATAACTAACAATTCGTAAGTCACGTCTGAAACCACTGAGTCAGATGCTCTGGTGATTCTAAATATAAGCAAAAAACAACAAAACATTAAAATCGTAGATAAATCATAGACTTATTAGCGATACTAAATAACACGCCGAAGAATCCGTAAACTTCTTTACCAGTATCCCAATTAAATCTACTGAAGCCTTAAATTCCTCGAATTCACTTTCTTTTGATTTATTACGAACAAAAGTTTTAGCCTGCCCAACTGAATTTAATCTTAAGCAACCAAGTAGCAGTAATAAAAGCTTTCAAGAAAATCAAGTACCAAAGATCTATAGAGATTTTCTTTGAGAATTTGGCCATACGCCGAATACCAAATATTCGGCGAGCGTCCTGGCCGAATATTAGGCAAAAGTATTTGGTCGGTGTTTGGCGCCAAAACTTGTATCGACGTGATTGTTTAAGTGCTCGTTTGTTCTAGTGTACTCAATGCCTTACACCCCGCGCCGCTCAGTGCAGTCTATTGCCATAGATTGCATTGTTATATAACAGGTATGTATAAATAACGTAAATTTTGTAATACAGACGATAAATATATGTAGTGTATTTCAACCATTAACAGGAATAACTGAGCGCCATATTGTAACGTCATAGCTGTAAAATCTAAAAAAAAGTAGGTAGGGTGAGCAAAACTAGAATTCATTTAAATAAAATTTACTTACGAAGATTTACTAAGAAAATAAATCACACTTCAAGTCTACAATTCCTTAAATTTTTCTTTAATAATTTCGGCATGTCTTCTGGGCTAAGCCCAGCCAATAGCCATGTCAAATTTATTGAAACTAAGCTAACATTGAAAATAAGTGAGAAAGTGGTCAAACGCAAGCCAATTTTCAATAAAAAAAAATTAAGGATTTTATATTTTATGATTAAATACTATATTTAGGTAATTTTGGTTAATTAATAACGTTTTATTTAAACTGTTTAATAAGACTCAATTAAAAAAGTAAAATAAATAAAATAAGATTTCTATGCAAATAAAATTTCTTTGCTAGCCATACATTTCAAGTGACATTTGACAGATAGAGGTAATTGACGTTTCTATTAGCATTTGAAACGCATAGCAATGCCTACTTTAATGATAGAGAATCATATTATTTGTAAAATGAATCAGTATTTTCTTTCGTTTTACCAACTATCTCACTACAAGAAAATATAAATATTACGAACGTGGAGGCTTGGCACAAGAGGCCTTTACACAGCAGTGGGTGATGTCAGGCTGTAGATGATTATCATGATGATGATGACAAGTGATGAACATTTTCCACTAGTTCTAAGTCCTTTCTTGTCAGTTTTCCTGGTCTATTTATAAGGGCAATATAGAGAAGCCATTTGAGTCAATACCTCGTTAACAAACCCACACATCGCTCTGTTACAAATAGAGGAACAAACACTTTTGAGGTAACCACTAACGAGGTTGGCTGATGCTGTAGTATTCGTCAATAAAGGTATCGGTAATTATTCTCTTAGTTATCCGACCACAGTTTGGAAACGACGGACAATTAAATGGAGATAAGTCAAATATTATAGTGTCCTTTACACTATAATATTTGACTTATCTTTTTGATGTGTGCAAATGGGTGAACTTTTTGATCAACACGACCGGGGAAAATCAAGATTAACGGTATAATGTGTTCGCCGTGCCTCAGGGGTGTCATACTTTCGCTTACAAACTCCAAAATGCAAGTGAAAAATTCGTAACGTGATTTGCTTTCTTAGCCTTTTTTCAACTATACAAGGTGCAACAGATTAAGCGCAATATCTCAGACATCCCAATTAGAATATTAAATAATAAGTCTAAAACAGTATCCGTAACTAAATAAATTTAAATCTAACCTAGACATTTCTTATAAAATAGTGATATTTACTAAACGCAAAACGTATGTGCGTCATACAATATCCTTAACGCAGACGCATACACACATGCAATGTTAGCGGCCGACACGCACACGAGCGCATTTCCTTGAATTAAGCATTGTATTAATTTGTAATGATACCGTGTTTCCATTTTAAGTTAAATGAAAGATTTGATTGAAACGTTGCTTGCCTGTCTATCTTTTACAGATTGTACTTCGGAGAGTGTGCGCAGGAGCTCCACGACCTAATCCCTTCATCCCCCTTTTACTACCGGTCTACCAGACGTACCGCAGGATACCATCCACACTTGGTCGATATACCGTCTTGTCGTACTAAGCGCTTTTCTTCAACAGTCATTGTGAGCACAGCCAAGGTGTGGAACTCTCTGCCCGCTTCTATATTCCTTGCCACATATGACGCATCAGCCTTTAAAGCAAGAGTGAATAGGCATTTTCTGGGCTCACTCGTTCGATTGTAGACCTCATCTTACACTTACCTTCAGGTGTGATCGAGGTCAAGAGCGGGCTCATTCGTAATAAAAAAAAACCTATTTTTTATGACGGAAATCGATTCAAAAGCCGATTCTGAACCAACTACTTTCAGAAATTGCGTTTATTCTGTTACACTTTGTATTGAGATCGACTTTCAGTCTAACCGATGCTGCTGAGTACAAGCGTTTAACATAGAGGGACTGCTTGTCTAACCTTTACAACCCAGTAGCTAGGTAAGAATATCCTTTGGCAAGACTACTGATAGTTTTTCTGGCTTCTGATTACCTGAAACCACTTTTAAAGGTGTACATATAAACGAGAGCTAGGACCAACGGGCTACCATACTTTCAGAGGCATGGAGGAATCTGCATATGATAAGATGGTTACCCATCCACTACGGTCCCTGGATGGTCGGCACCTCAACAAGCGTGGCTTAATCTTGAAAATCGACTCATCTCATATTACTCTCACTCATATTCGACTCATATTTAGCCTCTTTTTAAGCTATTGCATAGCTTTTATCGCGGGCTTTGAGCGCGGCGACCGAATCAAGAAATTCCGTAACGCAAATAAACCTAACACCCCCCACCCCGACCGGCACAGCGGTGCGGCGTTGAAAGCCGTGCATCATCTAACGTCGTTTCAGTTCGGCAGAATTCGGCACGGTGTTTGTGTGCGTGCGACTAGACGTATGCGTGTAGACTAGCTGCTAACTGCTCATAACTGAGTCCACGAGTGAGTTCGAGCTTGCGACTAGTTGAACCTTAACGTGTATGTATATGGTACGACTGTACAAAGCTCGCACGGATCGAGACGAGCTACTCCGAAATCGTGTAACTTGAATTAATATTAAAAATGCATAAATAATTATAATTGCATAAGTTGATAAAAAATGCTATGCAATAGCTTTACCGCGGCAGTCCCCGAGTGCCACAGTCATTTTTTTCATTCACAATGAGCCCACTGTTGACCTCGATCTCACCTGATGGTAAGCGATAGACGAGGTCTACGATGCCTTAAGCTCAAAACAGAGAAACAAACATCCTTTACAGGAAAAGTCATTAAACTTTTTGCCAAATTAAGAAATTGCATCTGGCCCATTGCCTGCCGCGGTTGTGGGAATGTTCTAACGAGATACCGTGGCCCCGGAACTTATGGGCAGCTGAACAAACTGGGTGGGTTTTTAGTCATTGGAAGTCTGACACTCCCTTTCGTTCCACCCAGAGTGGGAGAAGTCACTTGTTCCACTTGTCCCATGTTCGGCAGTCACGCTTGCTTTACAAGACAATACGGTAAACAGTTAGTAAAATTAATATCACTAAGGCAGGTATAAATCGTGACTAAACAGCCACACATCGTTTACCGTTACAAGGACAAATACGCTTGAGTTTAACACTAACGAGGGCCATTGATCTTGTACTATTTGTCACTAAAAGTGCCATTAGAGAACCTCTTAGTGGCATCCGATAGATGGAAGACAGTCAGCGAGGTATAAATGATAAGGAAAATCGAGGGTAGTCCCTTAAGTTGATTGTTATCTTAAACGTATGAATACTTGTGTGAGATAGTATAGGTCACTGTAGAGAATCATACCGTGAGACCATAGTAAACTATTATACACAACTATAATAAATCATCATGGGCAATTGTCGCCAGCCACGGAACGGCGTTGTACCTTCGACACAAATTCTGATGAATGATTTATTTTTATCAACCGACGACCAAAAGAGGAGGTTATCAATTCGACGCGTATATATTTTTTTTCTTTTTTTTTTTATGTATGATCAACGATTACTCGAAGACGGCTGAACCGATTTGGAAAATTCTTTTTTTGTTTGAAAGGGTATACTCTCGAAATTGGTCCCATTGTCACTAGGTCAGGATCTGATGATGGGATCCTGGAGAAATCGAGGGAACTCTTCAAATATTATAGGCACACCTATGGCGTTTTGGATATTTCTTATAGTAACTTGTGTAGTTGCTCTCAAAAAATACCATTTGGGGAAGTGGAACTGATGATGAAGACCACAGATGGCCGCCGAACCTACTCAATAATAAGTATTTCGTGGATTGCGATTCGAATACTTGAATATGGATGTTA
The DNA here is from genome assembly GCA_943138885.2 of Tholera decimalis. NCBI lineage: Eukaryota > Metazoa > Arthropoda > Insecta > Lepidoptera > Noctuidae > Tholera > Tholera decimalis. The sequence goes on from OW964576.2 coordinate 13,483,084, forward strand.
AGCACTTTATGTTCGTCACAATGCATATGGTGATGTAGAGCTGATGGTGAAGTACCAGGAGAACTCCTCAAAAATTAACGGCCCAGCATTGGGAAAAGCAATATTTTGTAAAAGGTTATAAGTAGTTGACATTTAGGCTCTTTTAACTAGGTAAATTAAAAATCGACCAACTAAAAAGAGTGAAATAAAAACTTTTTACCAAAAAATTAAACCGACTCCCAAAAACACTGCAAAGTGAAAAATAACTTTAATTTCGGAAGTCGGTGCCAAAAACGAAAATACAAAACTAAAGACACCGACTTCCGAAATTAAAGTTATTTTTCACTTTGCAGTGTTTTTGGGAGTCGGTTTAATTTTTTGGTAAAAAGTTTTTATTTTGTTTCAGTGGTTTGGTCCAATAAAAACGACGTGTTTAGATTTATTTATGTACACTTCATACTTATTGGAATAAAGGCAGATTCATCGTAAATAAATTACCTAATTTTAAACTATATGTTTATTATATTTCTTTGTGGGAGACGGGTGTTAAATTAAGGCAAGTTCTATAGTTTAGGACACCACGGTTCCTAATAGGAACGATAGGTAGCATTTTATTTATTTATTTATTTACTTTATAAAGAACTTACAGCTAATAAGAACACAAAAAGAAAAATACATACCTAGTCGCCAAAGAGCCAATAACAAGTCCTCATTAATTAAAATACCAGTTTTAACTTCATGCAGTTTAAAAGTGCTATTTAAAAAAATATTTTTTGTACAATATCCGAAAGAAAGAAGAAAAAGAAACATACATATTTGTGAAGTATATATAATGCGAATTTGGGATATACGTGTGTGTGTGTGTGGCCTTGGGGTGAATAAACTCGGATCTAAACGAAGAAGAATATAACTGATGAAAAAATGGTTGATAGACCCTTAAGATGATTCAGTAGGTACCTTTTTAGTTATACCTTCATTTATCCATTGAAGTTTCTTGCCTACTAATATATTAAAAAGTATAGATTTATCAATAGATTTTGATTAATCTGTCTTTGGATTAATTCTGAGATCGATCTACGTAATCTTCTTACTAATATCTATTACAGATTCAGATCGAAGATTACGTAGAGACAACTATCTACTTACCAGATGGTAAGTAGATAGTTGTCATCCTGGAATAACACATAGACTACTTTTTATCCCGGAATGCCAACCGGATCGAGATTGACGCGGGAAAACTCTCCTACGCGAAGTCACAGGCAGAAGCTACGAGTAGTATTCGACATTTCTGATTATGAATTTTTTTTTTTATTTCATACAGTTTAGAACGTTTCAAACGTGTCTCACCTCTTTGAAATTGGACTTATTAGTCTTTATCCAATATTCTGATTTGTAATTCATTTAATGGGTTTTTCCGAACGTTATAGCGTAGCAGTGGAGTTGTTTGATATTTTGCAAGTAGTAGTGATTTGCCGGTTCTGGCGCACCAATCCCGTGGCTCACCGGTTCTGGCGCACCACCGCTTCTGGCGCAATCGCGGTCCAGGGCGTTTCAAACGTAAAAAAAAAAAAAAAAAAAAAAAAAAAAAAAAAAAAAAAAAGGTTTTGGGGTCCGCTGATCACGTTTCTGCAATCCGTTTTCGCGTAAGATGCATGGTTCCGGAGATACAGAAATCAATTAACAACAATCTGTTTCATTTCCGGTGACCCGAAACCCTCATTATCGACTTTCATTGTTCGCCTTTTCTTATCTATTGTCCGTGCGTCCGGCCGCTCACCCTCATTAGGATTGCATTGACGTATGCATGTATTACTCATTGTTACTGCTACTGCTATTGTATACTTTTATTGTTCATAAACCATTGCTTACTTTGCTATTCGGGATCATCACAACGGAATCAATAAAACACATGCGTCATTAACAAATTTTATTTTTATCTACAAAATATGAGCGGAACATCTCATCCACTAAAATATCGTTGTACAGTGTGTTCCCTGTAAATATGTTTGTAAAACTATGCATTGAACATCCCTGAAACTTATATAGCAAATACATTAAGCAATATTCACCACAAACTGAAGTCCAATCATTCTGAATCCTATCAATACTCCAGCCCCATCTTTTACAATTCCTTTTCAAAAACTCGAGATGATATCGCGCAGGTGTTCGCCCATAAGAATCAAAATATTGACCGATGCCATTCGTATCGATATGTACAGCTACCCAGTGTGAACCTGGCTTATCATCCGCATCCAAATTGCATATTATATACGTTGGTGCATGGGTATACATAGGGAGTCTATTAGCAGCATAAACATTATTTTCTAGACTGGGATGAATCTTTTTCAGATGTTTTTGTACTTCTAGTGTATCCATGATATAGCATATTATTACACTACCAATCTATTCAATGGTTGTCATAGGAATGTTCAATTATAGTGATTTATAAATATTAAATCGCATTATTTTGTAGCACTCACAAAACAGGTTGATGCCAGCAATGTGAGATAAGTTTGTTGACTCATAGAGTTACTATCAGTTTCCGGAGGAACGTGAGATAATTTTGGTGATTCATAGAGTTACAATCAGTTTCGTTGTATTTAGGAATTTGTTTTAGATAAGAATGGTGCTATATAAGATCCTACCATTGCAGTCATGCAGTCAGTCTATGGTCGTTTGACCGCAGTGGATTGTATACGTCTACCAATACTACGTTTGTGTTACTTCAACGCATCAATGGCCATGGAGGTAAGTGTTTATTCTATTGACAAACTTACTTGTATTCTTGTTGTTGTTTCCTAACGTGTGTGATTAAGTGTAAACAAATTGATATTAACATGATAACTGTCTTGTTGCAGAAATCATTCAACTTCGATGAAAATACCTATAAACAGTATTACTACTCACCGCTCTCCCCTCAACATAAAGAAGAGAACGATGACATCGTTATTAATAACACATGTGATGGTGGAAAAAGGAAATCACAACCGATTGATCATTTTTTTGAAGTGGCACCAAAAATAAAAAAGAAGAAACTGTTATCGTCAACCGTGGCACGAGCCGCTAGAGATGGTGTATCATACATTTCTAGTAATTCTGACGACGGAGACCAAGCGACGCATCTCATTAAAATTGAAATGTACGATATGAAGAAGCTATGTAAGATTCCAACTACTGATCATTGGAAACACGCTACCACGAGGATTAAATATTATGTAAAGAATAATAAGGATAGCATCTACGACAGCACAAACGGGCTCGTATACAACATTACAAAGACAATAGCAGAAAGTGAAAAAGTTAAAAAATACTTTTTTAACAATGACACCCATTAGTTGATTAGTGAATGTGATTCTGTTTACTTAAATTACTTCTGTGTACTCATTAGATTCTACCTGACTTTCTAATCCTTTGCTAGACTCTATGTAATGAACATTATTTGAAATTGGGTATCGGTTTGTCTACCAACACTTAACTGTTACTTACTGTGCTACCTAATTTCTTCTTTGCTATAAAGATGGAAAACTTCAGTGAAGTGTGTACCAGTGCTTTCTTTTCCGCACCCATGGAAGAGAATATGGAACTATTCATCAACGAATTCGATCAGGAGCTGCCTAAAGTTTGTGATGAAATGGAGAAGTGTGAACTGTTTGATTCATCGTATGATGATGAGTTGTATAATCACTGTGCGATGGTTGAAACAGCGTTGATGTAAGTATTAGAAGTACAAACTCAATAAGAAAGATTATTGTTGTATTGTTTTATTTTAAGATTTGTCTAATAATTTTCTTGCTGTTTTGTTACAGTCAACCACAAGTTGGAAGAGGTATCAAACGAGGTATCACTACTGACGAAAATAAGGTTCCCAAGAAAGCAAAATTTGATGAAGGAGCTTCTACATCATCGACTGAAACAAATAACGTGGACAACAATAAGGTGGAATGTGACACATGTCATGTTTTTATTAATAAAAGGTATCTAAATAACCATTTAAAAAGCAATGTTCACAAAAATAATCTTTTAAAATCACATAATTCACTAGCAAATGTTACAGTTGTTGAAACCGCTTTTGGCAACCGAATTTTAACATATAGAATTAATAGTAAAACAATTCAATCGGGGCAATATTTTGAAACACCGGAATCGTTTTTAAATTCATTAAAAATTGATATCTTATTTTTAATCAATGAATGTATTCAACAACATACAATTTTTAAAATAAACTTCATATTGCATGCTGATTTCATACAACAAACTAAAGATATTAAAAATACATTTGATTTTCAAACGTTTAATTATATAATTTGTCAGGGTGATGACTTAAATATATTTTTTTCATCATTAATAGACACTGTTGTTGGTAAAATTTGTCAATTTGAAAAAAAAGATAGTGGTTGGAGTCTTAATCAAATTAAATACATAGATATGAATGTTAACAAATTCAACCCCTTACGTGGTAGTTCATATATCGATCTTCCTCAGGATATTAAATTAAAAAAAGCTGTAATCAATGTTAAAAATAATGATAATATGTGTTTCAAATGGGCATTACTCTCCGGTTTATATCCTGTATGTAAAAGTGTAGATCGCGTAACATCATACGCAATTCATGAAAATAAACTAAAATTTACTGGTATTTCTTTTCCGGTTAAAATTGTAGATATATCAAAAGTAGAGAAATTAAACAATATTAGTATAAATGTTTTTGGTTTAGAGTATAATAAAGAAAAAAAGTGTAATTCAGTTGTAGGTCCTTTATATTTAACAAAATGTCGTACACCTAATCATATCAACCTACTATATTTATCGAATGGTACTAACAATCATTACTGTTATATTAAAAAGTTATCGCGGTTAGTTAGCTCACAAATCTCAAGTAATCATCACGCAGTTTATATATGCGATTCATGTTTACTTCATTTCCCATCAGAGGAAAGACTTAATAACCATCAACAATATGATTGCGCTCACATTTGTACGGAATTACCAAACGGTAAGGATTCCAAAAAGGATTGGTTCGGTAAAGCAACATCAAATAATAAAATAAAATTTGATAAATTCGTGAAAAAGTTGGAAATGCCTTTTGTGGTTTATGCAGACTTTGAAGCATTTTTGAACCCAATAGAATCATGTAGTAACGATCCATCCAAGCCTAGTACAATTAATATTCAAAAACATGAAGTGTATAGTTTCGGATATTACATTAAATGTTCATATGATGACAGATTATCAAAATATGAGACGTATAGTGGGCCAAACTGTGCACAAGTGTTTATGAATCGCCTTTGTGAAGATGTGAAAACAATAGTTAAAAAAAATTGTTTCCAAAAATGTCCCGTTCCATTATCAGATGAAGATAAAATTAAAATTTCAAATTCAAACATTTGTCATATTTGTGAAACTCAGTTAAATGAAGATCCTTTTTACGATTTTGATTGGTACACTGGCAGTTTTAGGGGTGTTGCGCATCAAGTGTGTAGTTCTAAGTACAGAACCCCTCGTTATGTTCCAATATTTTTACATAACCTCGGTCACTACGATGCTCATTTTATTGTCCATGCATTAAACCTCGATGATGGCAAAGTTGAAGTTATTCCACAAAATAAAGAACGATACATATCATTTTCAAAACAGTTAACAATAAATAATCAACCTGTAAGTTTAAGATTCGTAGATTCATTGAAATTTTTATCATGTAGTTTAGATCAGCTAGCTAAAAATCTTAATGACGATCAGTTTAAAGAACTAAAAAGAAACTATCCTATTAATGAAGATTTTTTACGTTTAAGACGGAAAGGTATTTATCCTTATGAATTTATGCGTAATAGTGATTGCTTGAAACATCCGTCACTTCCTGATCAACACCAGTTTTATAGTTCACTCACAGATTCAAATATTTCAAACGATGATTATAATCATGCAAAAGATATTTGGCAACATTTTAAGTGTAGTAGTATGTCTGATTATTCCGATTTGTATTTAAAAACTGATGTTTTACTTTTGACCGATATATTCGAAAACTTCAGAAAGCTTTGTATTAAAACTTATGGATTAGATCCTGCCCATTACTATACTGCTCCAGGTTTAAGTTGGGATGCAATGTTAAAATTTACGAAAATAGAATTAGAATTGTTAACGGACTATGACAAAATTGCTTTTTTTAAAGCTGGTATTAGAGGGGGTGTATCTCAGTGTAGCAATCGTTTTGCTAGAGCAAATAATAAATTCATGGAGGATTATGATGGTGAAAAACCTAATTCATATCTAACATATTTTGATGCGAATAATTTATATGGTTGGGCAATGTCCCAATCCCTTCCTGTTGGTGGTTTCGAATGGATAAATTGTAATACAGATTATAATGTGTTGGATACGTCTGATTTTGGTTATGTTTTAGAAGTTGATTTGGAATATCCTGATGAACTTCATAATTTGCATTCTGACTTTCCATTATGTCCTGAAAACATATGTGTGGGTAATACTAAAGAAACTAAATTAGTTCCTAATTTAAATAATAAAAATAAATACATCATTCACTACAGGAATTTAAAACAATGCATTGAAATGGGAATTAAATTAATTAAAGTACATAGAATTTTAAAATTTAAACAGAGTTCTTGGCTAAAGAAATACATAGACTTAAATACTAGTTTGAGAACGTTAGCTAAATCAAACTTTGAAAAAGACTTTTTTAAATTAATGAACAATTCTGTCTTCGGTAAGACAATGGAAAATATTGAAAAAAGAGTAAACGTTAAACTACTAACTCACTGGGATAATCGTGGTAAAGTTTTAGGTGCTCAGGAATTGATTGCAAAACCAGAATTCCATAGTTTATCAATATTTTCAGAACATTTAGTCGCAATACAATTACGAAAAACAAAATTGATTTATGATAAGCCAATTTATTTAGGATTTTGTATTTTAGATATATCTAAGACCCTTATGTACGAATTTCATTATAACTACATGGTTAAAAAGTTTAATAACAAAATTAAGTTATTGTACACCGATACCGATAGTTTGATATATCAAATTTTTACAGATAATTTGTATGAGGATATAAAACCTGACCTACTTCACTATTTTGATACATCAGACTATCCAGAAAATAATATTTATGATTATCCAAAATTAAATAAAAAGAAGTTAGGTTTTTTTAAAGACGAGAATAATGGTAAAGTGTTGAAGGAATTTGTAGGGTTGCGATCAAAAATGTATGCCTTGGAAGTAGAAGATAAATTTATAGCAAAGGCAAAAGGGGTTAACAAAAGTGTTACCAAAAAAATGAATATGGAAAATTACAAATCGTGTTTGTTTAATAAAAATGTGCAATATTGTAGTATGCTTCGGTTTAAGTCAATCAAACACACCATTTTTACACAAAAAATAAATAAAGCATCTTTATCATATAATGATAGCAAACGATGTATTATGGACAACAACATTGATACATTGGCTTGGGGACATTATAAATTACGTTAAGTGTTGATACTTTTTACTTTTACTTCTGTACCTATACGAAATTTATATTGATTGTAAAATTATGATATTACTATAATGTTATATAATAGTTTATTACATATTTAAAATGTATTGTTTGATTGTAAATAATGTAAGAAAATTGTGGTTTTTATTTGTAGGTTTAAATTTGAGATTGTAAAATTCTGATGTACTAATTGTGTTAGTTTTAATTATTCGATTGTAAATAATGATATCTAAGTAATAATAAAACGGTGAACATACATTTGAGAAGATTGTAAAGTTCTGATAAGTAATAATTTTAGCAATATATATATATTTAATTTTTACAACATAATTTTCATTTTTTATTTCCTCCCTTTGAACTCTAGACGTGTGAAATGTTTCACTTTATCCATCCGTTTACTGCTATTGTGGCAGGACCAAGTGGATGTGGGAAGTCAAATTTTGTAACAAATTTCATAAAATCAGTTAAAGAAATATGTAATTGTGATTTTAATCAGATCACATGGTGCTTTGATGAAATGCAACCTTTATATAATTTACCAAATGTTAACTATCATCAAGGAATTCCAAATCTTAATATGTTTGATGGTGAAAACCCACATCTTGTTATTATTGATGATCTAATGAGAGAGTCTGATGGAAGAATTGTGGATATATTTACAAAAGGTAGTCATCACAGGAATCTGAGTGTATTTTATTTAACACAAAATTTATTTCATCAGGGTAAAGGTCAAAGAGACATTTCTTTAAACTCAAGTTATATAATATATTTTAAAAACCCTCGAGATAAAACTCAAATAAGATATTTAGCACGACAAGTGTCACCAGACAACCCAAAATTCATTGAAGATGCCTATAGGGATGCAACTTTAGAAGCGCATGGATATTTAATGGTTGATTTAAAACAGAATACCAATGATTTTTGTCGTATCAAGACAAATGTCTTCCCATTTAATGGACACTGTACAGTCTACGTCCCCACAAAAGAGTTTAAATACACCAAGAATCAAACAATTCAAATCATTTCTAAATGATGCATCGTCGACTCACAACGCATAAACATTTGCTAAGCGCTTTGCATACGCTTAAACCAAAATATCAAAGAGCGTTACTTAAAACATGTGATGAAGAAGAAATAAACTGTATTTGTGAATGTATTCATAACGTTTTACAAGGAAAGGTACCTCTTAAAGATCAAGATAAACAAAAATTGAATAAACACAAAAATATACTCCGTAAACTGGTGCATAAGTGTAAACATAAACTAAGAAAAAATATAATCATACAAAAAGGAGGGGCTTTCTTACCAATAATATTAGGTGCAATATTGAGTGGATTAGTAAGTGGACTAGCCAGTTAACATGGAAAATGCAAAGAAAATGATACTTATTGAACCTGGATTGATTGAAAAATTAAAACAAGAAAATAAGGTTAATAGTAATTTGTCTCGATTAGATATTGAAATGCAAAATATTATGAATAGTAAGACGGAAGACCGCAAGAAGTGGATGTTATATTTACAAACACTACAAAGATACCTTCACTTTACCGAAGAGGATCGTCAACCACTCAGATTACCAATTTATTCTGATACATCTAATGAAGATTCAAATGAATCTAAAATTGGTTTTAAAAATAAAGATAGAGATCTAAAAAGTTCAGTTGATGCTGAATCTTTGTTGGATGAGAAAGGATCCATTAAAAGTAAAGAAAATGACACAAATCCACTTTACACACCAACTCAAATACTCAGTTTAATACCAAAAACATATAATAAAAAAGGTGAGTCATTATTAAACTTAATTGGAACAAGTAAAAGTAAAATACATTGGGATAATGAAGGCACAGTCATAATTGATAATGAAAAAATTCCTGGAAGTAATATTGTTGATTTAATAAATGATTCACTAAGACCCTTAAAAAGAAGTGATCCGATAGGGTGGGATAGATTTGCTAAAGCATTAAAAGATATTAAAGTACCACTTACTTATATTGGAAATCCAAAGAGATGTGAGTTTATTAACCAACTTCAAGCAAAAGATCTGAACAAAACCTCTGAGATTGAAGTTCAAGAGTTTTCTACACCGAGCAGTGGAGATAAAAGATCTATAACTAAAATACGTAAAAAGCTCGATTGGGAAAAATGGACCCCGTACTAGAAGAAATTAACAGGATTTATTATGATCCATCTAACCCCGCTGGTTTTGGTAGTATTGATAAACTATCAAAAGCCATGAAGGGTAAAATGGATAAAAAGCAAGTAAAGGAATGGTTACAATCACAAGAAACATATACATTACATAAACCCAGTCGGAAAAAAATTCCACGTAATAGGTACATTCTATCAAATATTAATGAACTGTGGCAAGCTGATTTAAGTGATATGCGAACTTATTCTCAATATAATGATGGTTTCAACTATATACTTTGTGTTATTGATGTATTTAGTAAATATGCTTTTGCAAGACCAATGAAAAAGAAAAACTCAGAAACTACTAAAGAATGTTTTGAAAGTATATTTACTGAAAGTAATTCCACACCTACTCACATACAATCTGATAAAGGTACAGAATTTGTTTCAAAAGATGTACAAAAATACTTTAAATCCAAAAAGATAAATTACTATACCACTAACAATCCTGATATTAAGGCTAGTATTGTTGAACGATTTCAAAGAACTCTAAAAATGAAAATGTGGCGTTATTTCACTCATAACAATACTTATAGATACATAGATGTTTTACAGGATTTAATATACTCTTATAATCACAGCATTCACTCTAGTATTAAGATGTGCCCATGTGATGTAAGTTCCGCCAATATTATGACAGTTTGGACTAATCTTTATAATAGAGGATCAAACAAACTTTCTTTAGAAAATCCAAAACCAAATTTCAATGTGGGTGATTATGTTCGAATAACTAAATATAAACATGTTTTCCAAAAAGGATATGAATCAAATTGGAGTGATGAAATATTTATTATATCTTCAATAATTGATAGATCTCCATGGGTTGTTTATACAATAACAGATTTACAAGATGAAGCAATAGTTGGTACTTTTTATGAAAGAGAATTACAGAAGGTCACTTACAACCCCACCTCACAATATAAAATAGATAAAATAATTGGTACTCGTTATTCGGGTAACAGAAAAGAAGTATTAGTGAAGTGGAAAGGTTATCCAGATAAATTTAACAGTTGGATTTTAGCTTCTAGTTTAAAAGAAATATGAATAAAGAAAGTTTTTATTTAACTTTGCTCAGCAATAGTTCAATGGAATACTTTCCTGATAACAAGACCACAAATTTTTCAACAAAATTACCAAAAGCTATGAAATTAGAAGGTGAATGGTCGGTTGGAGTTGTCGAGTTTCAATATCCATGCACCATGTTTACTGTTCAAGATCATGAAAATGTTGTGTACATTACAAAAACCATGTTAATGCCTAATGAAGATAAACCATCAACAGTGTACTACAAAAAACATATTCCGGCTACCAACTATGATAACGTTGAACATATTTTAAGAGCGTTAAATGGTATCAGAGAGAACTTGAAATTTCGTTATGATGAAATAACAAAATTTGTGTCTATTTCTGTTTTGGATAAAAATATAACATCCGTAACATTATCACCCAAATTAAGTTTACAACTGGGTTATGAACCAAATACAAATCTTCTAGACAGAAATTTTGGGAAGTGTCCTGCTAATTTACACTTAGGGTTACCATCTCAACTATTTCTATATTGTGACATTATCGATCCTCAGATTGTGGGTGATGTTATGACTCCGCTATTAAGAGTCATTTCATTAGATCCTTCAAAATACATTTATGGTGCGAATAAAATGCACGTTTTCTCTCCACCTCACTACTTACCTGTAATGCGAAGAGAGTTCGATACGCTGGAAATAGATATAAGATCGAGCACAGGACAAAAAATACCATTCCAGTTTGGAACCGTGTGTATTAAACTACATTTCCACAAATTATAATAATGTATTCTCCTCATGATCATCATAAATGTCCATATGAAAATTATTATTCACATCAAGCTGGATCAGGAGTTGGTGTAATTTATAAGGGTTCACCATACCAACGCGGTCATGGTATTGGGAGCTTCTTAGGAGGGTTATTTAGATCAGTTTTACCTTTACTTTCAAGTGGTGTTCGAGTGGTTGGTAAGGAGGCATTAAACGCTGGAGTAGGACTTTTATCGGATATGGTTCAAGCGCGTCCTATGGAAGCCTCAATAAAAGATCGTCTTAAACAAGTTAGTACGAACTTAAAACGAAAGGCTGATAACAAAATTGATCGATTTAACATGACAGGATCTGGATATATAACTAAAAGAAAACGATTGGCATCGTTCATTCCACCACTAACTGCTAAAGTGAAAGCTACGAAAAAACTTGGTCTAAAACCAAAAAACATCGAAGATATATTTTCAAATTAAATATGTCTTTCCTTCATAATCATTCTTGTGAGTGCGTTAAGTCAGAATTAGATTTATTTGCATTACCGTCTACACAAACAAGCATTGAAAATGGATTGTGGATTCACTATAAACCAATTTCGTCTCTTGCTGATGATGGACCTATCGAGTTTCAAGTTCCTGGAACAGGCGATGACTACATAGATTTGTCTCATACATTACTCCAGATAAAGGCAAAAGTATTAAATCAAGATTCATCAAACTTGATATCAGCTACCGCAGTAGCACCTGTAAATAATTGGCTGCATTCACTTTTTAGTCAACTTGATGTTTATTTAAACCAAAAACTTGTATCACCACCTAATAATACCTATGCCTATCGAGCATACATGGAAACTCTTTTAAACTATGCTCCTGCTGCTAAACAATCTCATCTTACTTGTAGCCTTTGGTATGAGGATACAGCAGGAAAAATGGATTCCACAGATGGTAAAAACATAGGATTTGTTAAAAGACAGGAATTAGTTAATGAAAGTAGGGAAATAGAAATGATTGGTCATCTTCATGGTGACATTTTCAATCAAGATAAATTTTTAATGAATGGCGTTGAAATGAGTGTAAAATTAGTTCGATCAAGAGAGAGTTTTAATTTAATTGCTGGGTCAAATGATGTAAAGTTTAAAGTTTGCATTACAGACGCAACTCTTATTGTTCGAAGAGCACGAATTAATCCAAGTGTATTACTCGCACATCAGAAAGTTTTAGCTTCTACCACTGCTAAATATCCTATTACTCGTGCTGAAGTTAAAGTTTTAACAATTCCATCAGGTGTTCAAGGAAAAACTCTTGATAATATATTCTTAGGACAGGTACCCAAAAGATGTATTATTGGATTTGTAAACAATTCTGCATTTAATGGTTCGCTTACTAAAAATCCATTTAACTTTGAAAACTATGGTATTAACTCTTTCAGCTTATATATTGATGGTCAACAAATACCTTCAAAAGCTTTGCAACCATCTTTTAATAATAATATATTTACATCAGCATATCATACTCTATTCTCGGGGACTGGTATTCACTTTCTAAATGAAGGAAATGCAATCTCTCGTGAACAGTATGCTAAAGGTTACTGTCTTTTAGCATTTGATTTAACTCCTGATTTATCAGCTAACTCATCAGCTCATTGGAATCTCATAAAGCATGGTAGTGTAAGATTAGAAGTACGATTTGAATCCTCACTAATACAAACAATTAACTGTATTGTTTATGCTGAGTTTGATAATATTATTGAAATAGATAAAAATAGAAATGTTACTGTAGACTATAGTAGTTAAGGTTATGTGTATGTAACTAAAGGAAACATTATAAAATTAAATAAAACAAATTATATGCAATATACTATTTTTTTATTTCATTATAAACACCCTATTCAATCTTATACAGAACACTGATCGAGTTTAAACTTTACATAAGCACACTGACTAAACCACTGAACATGCTGCTGCCAAGGATCATCATCATCTTCCCAATCTTTTAAACCGCCACCACAATGGAAACACTTGGTCCTGTCTTCATGACCAGTATAAAAGAAACCGGCTTCTGCAAGATCTTCAGGCTTCTGTTTCATAACGAGTGGCCAGTCTCCGAAACTGAACAACCGTCTAGATTTTGAACTGAAAAATGGATATTCAGCTCTTGGGTACTGCATATTCTTCACTTTTTCTTCTCCAATCAGTTTTGTAGTTTTGCTTTTCAATGAAGTGATCTGTTCACGTATGCCACACTCATCTCTTCCTTCTAATCTTGTTTTTCTCTCAGCACCACAAGACGACACCTCCTTGGATCTAATGAATACACAGAAGTAATTTAAGTAAACAGAATCACATTCACTAATCGATTAATGAGTGTCATTGTTAAAAAAGTATTTTTTAACTTATTCACTTTTTGCTATTGTCTTTGTAATATTGTATACGAGGCTGTTTGTGCTGTCATAGATGCTATCCTTATTATTCTTTACATAATATTTAATCCTCGTGGTAGCGTGTTTCCAATGATCAGTAGTTGGAATCTTACATAGCTTCTTCATATCGTACATTTCAATTTTAATGAGATGCGTCGCTTGGTCTCCGTCGTCAGAATTACTAGAAATGTATGATACACCATCTCTAGCGGCTCGTGCCACGGTTGACGATAACAGTTTCTTCTTTTTTATTTTTGGTGCCACTTCAAAAAAATGATCAATCGGTTGTGATTTCCTTTTTCCACCATCACATGTGTTATTAATAACGATGTCATCGTTCTCTTCTTCATGTTGAGGGGAGAGCGGTGAGTAGTAATACTGTTTATAGGTATTTTCATCGAAGTTGAATGATTTCTGCAACAAGACAGTTATCATGTTAATATCAATTTGTTTACACTTAATCACACACGTTAGGAAACAACAACAAGAATACAAGTAAGTTTGTCAATAGAATAAACACTTACCTCCATGGCCATTGATGCGTTGAAGTAACACAAACGTAGTATTGGTAGACGTATACAATCCACTGCGGTCAAACGACCATAGACTGACTGCATGACTGCAATGGTAGGATCTTATATAGCACCATTCTTATCTAAAACAAATTCCTAAATACAACGAAACTGATTGTAACTCTATGAATCACCAAAATTATCTCACGTTCCTCCGGAAACTGATAGTAACTCTATGAGTCAACAAACTTATCTCACATTGCTGGCATCAACCTGTTTTGTGAGTGCTACAAAATAATGCGATTTAATATTTACAAATCACTATAATTGAACATTCCTATGACAACCATTGAATAGATTGGTAGTGTAATAATATGCTATATCATGGATACACTAGAAGTACAAAAACATCTGAAAAAGATTCATCCCAGTCTAGAAAATAATGTTTATGCTGCTAATAGACTCCCTATGTATACCCATGCACCAACGTATATAATATGCAATTTGGATGCGGATGATAAGCCAGGTTCACACTGGGTAGCTGTACATATCGATACGAATGGCATCGGTCAATATTTTGATTCTTATGGGCGAACACCTGCGCGATATCATCTCGAGTTTTTGAAAAGGAATTGTAAAAGATGGGGCTGGAGTATTGATAGGATTCAGAATGATTGGACTTCAGTTTGTGGTGAATATTGCTTAATGTATTTGCTATATAAGTTTCAGGGATGTTCAATGCATAGTTTTACAAACATATTTACAGGGAACACACTGTACAACGATATTTTAGTGGATGAGATGTTCCGCTCATATTTTGTAGATAAAAATAAAATTTGTTAATGACGCATGTGTTTTATTGATTCCGTTGTGATGATCCCGAATAGCAAAGTAAGCAATGGTTTATGAACAATAAAAGTATACAATAGCAGTAGCAGTAACAATGAGTAATACATGCATACGTCAATGCAATCCTAATGAGGGTGAGCGGCCGGACGCACGGACAATAGATAAGAAAAGGCGAACAATGAAAGTCGATAATGAGGGTTTCGGGTCACCGGAAATGAAACAGATTGTTGTTAATTGATTTCTGTATCTCCGGAACCATGCATCTTACGCGAAAACGGATTGCAGAAACGTGATCAGCGGACCCCAAAACCTTTTTTTTTTTTTTTTTTTTTTTTTTACGTTTGAAACGCCCTGGACCGCGATTGCGCCAGAAGCGGTGGTGCGCCAGAACCGGTGAGCCACGGGATTGGTGCGCCAGAACCGGCAAATCACTACTACTTTTCCATTCCATCTCTTGCTTCACCAACATGACATAATCAGCATTTAACGTTTCCAGTGGGACACAGACTGCCTCAATAGTCGAGTGGTCGCAAGCACGACTGCTGAGCACGAGGTCCCGGCTTCGATTCCCGGGTCGGACAAAAATTGATATTGGATTTTTCTGTAAGGAATTTCTCAGTAGTAACCCGAAGTTTGGAAGTTGGGTGTGATACCCCCGCAAAAAGCAAAGCAACAAAAAGCTTGAAAAGCAGGTTCAGCCCCTGGTTCCAGATGTCATTTAAAGATCTTTGAGTCAGAAGTCAGTAAATCTGACACTGGTCTAGCCAAGGAGTATTGTGTTACTCAGCTAATGGGTAGTCCATTTAAAGCAATACAGCTACATCAGGTTGAACTGGCAGCCCACCCTTTCATATTTTGGAAAATGGTAAGTAGATGATGATGACTGTTGGGGCACAGGCCTGCCTTCTTGGATAGGGAATGGGCTGTAATCAAACGCTGGCTTAATGTGGGTGAGCTTGTGGACGGCGAGCAGGGGTAGCTCACGGTCTGGTAAGGACCAGGCCCGTGTCGACCGCGCGCATCAAAGAGCTGTCAGCACTAGCAACGTGGCCTCATAAGGCCATTTCGAAACGGTTCGATTGATTGTCCAGAACTCCTTAGTAAAATAAACCTCCGCACCAATATAAATAACCTACGCAGACGACCCTTTCTTCAGGCACCTTGTGTATTATACTTAGTACAGGCGCAACGCCTTCTCCATACGCAGTGTTATTGCATTTAATAATTTACCCTCGCACCTGGAAATCAACTTATTTTGCACAAGTGCACAGAAAATTAGAAAAATTCTAAACAATGAATATTTTGGTGACACTCGTGATTAGACAAAATTTGTTTATAATTTATTATTTTTATTTTGCATGATTTGATCATCTTCTTAGTAGTTAAATTTTTGAATTTAATTCTTAGTTTGTAACCTTAGTGATACCATTATTGTTTGGTTAAATGTCAACAAAAATTAGATGTAAATACCTTGATATCATATATGTGGAAGCTTGTAATTAGCAAATTTCCCTATCAACTAATGTATTTTATCTTTGTTATTAGTATGTAAGCTTTCTGTAAAATAAAATAAATAAATAAAATAAATTTCCCGCCGGGTTTTGCGGAAATATTCTAACAAGATACCGCGGCCCCGGAACTTAAGGGCAGCTGAAGGAATAGGGTGGGTTTTTAGTCAGTAGAAGTCTGACACTCCTTTCCGCCTAACCCAGAGCGGTCAAGTCATTCGATGATTTTCCCACCCATAAAAAAATCGCTTAATGTGGGTCGATGGCCTTCCTAGGAAATACAGGTTTTCTCACGTTATTTTCCAGCAGATTCAAACTCACTTCCTACAACTCGGAACTTGTGCTTTTAACCACTGGTCCACCACTGCTCGTGCAAAATTGGGTAAGTAAACATACACACTTAAAAATCCCTTACTTTGAAACAAAAAGCACTTTCATTGTCCTTACGAAATTCGTTTTTCACCCGACCACCAGTACTGAAAAGACCCACTTTTAATAATCACGTACACAATTAATTTTCCATTTATATCAAGGACTTGTAAGTTACACGGCCCTTTTGTATGAAAAGCTTTTGAAAAAGGTCAAAAGTCAGAAGGTTATAACTTCTGACAATGGAGCGTGTGAGTTTGTTTTTGTTCTGAATTTAATTAGTTTTATGATTTAATTTTATGATGACTGGGTCGAGAATAAATATTAAATACGCACAAAACGTTTTGGGAATACTTTCATTGTGCGTACAGCTAAGGAGTGGAATTCCCTGCCAGTCTGTATTTCCAGATAGCTGGGGATCTTTAAGTCAAGAGTGAATAGGTTACTTCTAGGTAAGCGTGCTTCATCTTCGGCCATATTATCGCTTACCATCAAGTTAGATAGTGACAAAAGCGAACCTAAAACGCATTAAAAAAATGAGAATATTCGCTACCATGCCTTTGGATATTGTAGAGGGTGACGTAAGGATACGTATCAGACATGTTTTGATTGTTCTTTTATTTCTAACTTTAGCTAGCGACGTCTTTATAACCTAAGAACAATTATGTCCTAATCAGGTATGATGTCACATGAAACCTGCGCCATGCCAGCAAAGTTCTTCATGCAACCACCCTAAAATTGGACGTAGTTACGCAGAAAGGACTCCTTTTTACCCGACTACGGCAAAGCCAAAGGAGGGTTATGATTTTGACAGGCTATGTATGTATGTATGAATGTATGTATGTATGTATGTATGTATGTATGTATGTATGTATGTATGTATGTGTGTATGTTCATCTGTTCCCTCATAGCTCTAAAGCTACTTATTGGAACTCGACAAATGAGGTATCGTTAGAACCGTCTTGACCGTCCGCTGAACATAGGCTACGTGACGTGTCACAAAACCCAATGTGGCGCCCTCTAGCGCCCAAAAAGTGTCGTGTTAAAAAATAAAAATAAGATAAACACATCGTGTTTGATATCATTTGAAAGGGCGTTACATGCACATTTCCAAAACATTGCTTAAATTTAACGTGGCGCCCTCTAGCGGACAAAAAGTCATGTGTATAAATAAAAATAAGATAGATACACCGTGTTTGGTGTCATTTGAAAGGGCATCTCTTGTACTTATCAAAAATATTGCTTAAATTTGACGTGGCGCCCTCTAGCGGTCAAAAAGTCATGTGTAAAAAATAAAAGTAAGATAGATACACCATGTTTGGTATCATTTGAAAGGGCTTCACTTGAACTTATAAAAAATAAAGTAAATAGTATAGAAGCACAGTGATTTAACACCAAAATAGTTTAAATAATAAAAAGTAAAAAAACTAAAACCCGACTACGACAAAAAAATCGACGCTGAAAAGGTATGAAACAAGATTTTCAGGATGCTGAAATAAACAAGGTTACTGGAAAAACAAGAACAGAACAAAAATAAAAGCCGTAGTCACACGTTATATCAACCGTAGCAAAACAAATAATAACGTGTGACTGCGGCTTTTATTTTTGTTCTGTTCTTGTTTTTCCAGTAACCTTGTTTATTTCAGCATCCTGAAAATCTTGTATAAGTAACTGGCTTCTGCCCGTGACTTCATTCACGTGGGAAATCAAGGGAATTCGCGGGAATTCCGGGATAAAAATTAGCTCATGAGTCAACTATCTGTTTTACAAATTTCATTCTGATCCGTTCAGTAATTTTTGCGTGGAAGAGTAACAAACATACATACATCCTCACAAACTTTCGCATTTATAATACTAGCTTCTGCCCGCAACTTCGTTCGCATGGGAAGGTTTTCCCACGTAAATCCTGATTTCGTTGGAATTTCGGGATAAAAAGTAGCCTTTGTGTTATCCCAAGATGTCAACTATCTACTTACTAAATTTCATGCAGATCCGTTCGGTAGTTTTTGCGTGAAGGAGAAACAAACATCCATCCTCACAAACTTTCGCATTTATAATAATTATTATACGAGTAGTAAGACTATGAATTAATTAAGCTCGTTCTTACTACGTCCAATAATTTTGAATGGTGTATGTGGAACTTTCAAGCCTGTTCCAGATTTCTCTATTTATAATCTGTACAATTTGCTAAGTTTAGAATAATGATAGTTCATTTGAAAATTGATAAATTCAAATGAAAATACAGTTACTTAGTTGATTTGGAGACAGAAACAAATAGGTATTAGCTCCATGTTTTGGACTTGATTTATGAATGAAATAAACTTTCTCATGTAATAAATTATCTTATTATTAAAAGACATTTTGACTCAAAATACAGTCAGTTGTAATATAAATTCATATATTATAACAAGAAATTAGGCTCAGTTCTATTAAATTATTAACATATTCTGCGTGATTTGTTTAATAAATACAAGAATACGCTGCTTTGCAAAATCAGTTTTTTTTTGTAAAAAAATTTTGATTTGCAAGCATTTCTATGGCTATAGTTAAGTTGTCAAATGAGCCATTTTTATACAACGTGTAATTTAAAGGGTATATACATACCGAGTGCACGGCTTCTTTGGATGATAACAAACGATATGGCAAGGGTTTTCTAATCCTATGTCGACATGTGTGGAGCATATTAGAAATTTCAATACATTGATACCAGAGGCCGAATTTTTCAAAATAAGAAGAACGAAGAGAATTATCATTTTATTGGCAAGTGACGTGGAAAGTGATGACCCTCATAGTGCTGTGACACGTTTGTTATTACTGGTATTCAAGAATATATGAAACCAATAATTTGGGGTCGATTCTGTGAGTCACTTATTTTGAGCTGAAACTTTGCATAGAGACTTTGGTTAGATATGGGGTTTCCGTTGCACGTTGTATATGTATTATATGAAGCAATGGTTTAGTAGCAAGCAAAGTTGAATAAGTCGTCTCGCTCTGGTTGGATTCGAAGATGAAGAGGTAGTGGCCCTTTAGTTACCCTTGCGATCCGGGGCTGCGGTATCTCATTAGACAACATTCCCGCAACTCCGGCAAATATACCTACTAATATTAACAGATAAGAAGCAAAAAACATAAATGTAATAATAAATTCTTAGTACGTGTGTATCTCAAGTAAATTTAAGTCGTAATGTGAGCTCCTTTTAAAACTGCTTTAATATTCTTCAGTTAACACACGTCATGATGCATAAAATATCGTAGATATAGGTGGAATTATAAATTATTGGACTCTGCGTGCGGTTACTCTCGCTTAAAAGTCTTTCTTTTGCGAAAGAAAAATTGCCTTGTTACTTTATGTTAATAACGTACATATTATATAATAATATATCGTATATATTATAGTTACGTTACATACTTACGGTTTTCAATTATAACAATACACTTGAAAACCTTAAGTTGTTTTAGGAGGAAAATAAATTGATATAATATAGATGCAAGGGCATACAATAAACACAAAGACTGAATGAAATAAAACAGCATTATGTTCCCAATAGGCCCAGTTCAACAAAATGCCTGGCAACTGCTTTTCTTACGCGGGGAAAATTATCAAATTACTCCTCTTATGAGGTGGAGCGGAAGGCATTGTCAGACTTCTAGCGACTAAAAACCCACACTGTCTCTTGCGGTCGGGAACATACCTACTTGACAAAACAATAATAATAATAAATGATAATAATAATAAATGTTTTATTGATATAAAAAGGTATTTACATTTCCAATTGTAGCCCTGACTCCTGTGCTAGGTAGTGCTTGTGTTACAGGAGCCAGTGTCTTCACCCGTTTGTGTTGCATTAACATTATTTATATGAATAAAACAGAACAATAATAGAAATTATATAAAGACAAAAAGTAATGGCTGCATGCTCTTATATGGTGTGAGTGTATGTGTGTGTTTTTTGAGAGTTATGTTTGTATATGTACGAGTAATTATTTTGCTTGGTGGTAGTCCTTCTGTCGCTTGCCTATGTTACCTATAATTGTGTTGTTAGCCTATTGTTCTTTCAATAAGTTTTCCGTCTGCAAATAGTTAAGTGTTTGAAACCATGTGTAAAGCTTTATTTTAAGCTTATTTTTTGTTACAGGGTTTAGATTGAAAGCTCTATTTAATTTATTATAGATGTAGCTAGCTAGGTATGGACGTTGTCTTCGAGCAGCTGCGGTGTTACATTTTACTGCACGACAAACGTTAGTGTTCATCCTTTTATGATTTACCCGCGTGATTCCATGTTGTTTCATTATCAGATTATAAAGATATAATTGCCTCACTGTTAAAACGTAACAATTTTCATATAACGTTTTGGTAGGGAAACGGTACGGTTTAAAAGTCATAGCTTTTAACAGAGATCATTGGGCTCAAGGCGTATCATGGAAGTTTTACAAGCTCCTCTCCATCCTGTGACACAATAGCTTATAATTGACTGTGCTAGCACTAGATTCACCGTGTGGAGCAGCTCAAAGTCAGCCACGTGCCGAAGGCTCTTAAATGCCCATACAAGCTTCCTAACACGTGAAGTAATCACTTCAATGTGGGTATGCCAATTAAGCCTGTCATCCACGATTACACCCAGGTATTTCATTGCTTTTTGTTGTGTTATTGGAAGACATGAGCATAAGACTGTCGTACGGGTCATCACAGGAGTGCGCTTTCAAAGTTATCTCTATTGGTTCAGTTTTGGCGAAAGTAAACTGCAGAAATGAGGTCTTTGAGATATTAAGTGTACTGTGTAAGTAGGTTGATTTCTAGCCAGCGAATTATTTTACGTAAGCCTATTTCCGCAGTTTTCCGCGCCTCGTCCCAAGTATTCCCATAAAACTCTAGCACAGTGTCATCTGCGAAGCTAAATATTTTACCAATAGTAAGATACTGTTGGCATAAGTTATTCACATAGAGCAAGAAAAGGCTCGGGGATAGGCAGCTGCCCTGGGGCACACCATAATCGACTCGGGCTTCGTCGCTAATGTCAGCACTAGTGACGAAGCCCCATAAGGCTATTGCCTGCCGGGGTTGCGGGAATGTTCTAACGAGATACCGCGGCCCCGGAACTTAAGGGCAGCTGAAGGAACAGGGTGGGTTTTTGTCAGTAGAAATCTGACACTCCCTTCCGCTCCACCCAGAGCGGGAGAAGTAATTCGATGATATTCCCACCCAGAAAAAAAACACTATGAAATGGGATTGCACTTGATGCAAAAATAAAGATAGTATTTAACTATTTAAAGTTTACAATTAAGAAAGAAAGAAGAAGCCAGAAAATCGGACAATGTTCTGGCCAAGGGGTATCGTATTATCCAGCTACTGGGTTTTGGAAGTCAGAAAGGCAGTCGCTTCATGTAAAACCACTAATACTCAGTAGCATTTGGTTAGACTATAAGCCTACTCCAACATAGTTGAGAAAAGACTTGGCAGATGATAATGATGAATTAAGAAACAAACACATAGTACAAATAAAACAATCTTAATACTTGAGACACACATGATATAAGTAATTTTACTACGGCATGTAATTTTCCTTAAAAACTTCTTGATAAAGGTAGCGATTGAGTTTCTAAACGTCTCGCAATAATTGATGCTCTAACCCTGCATCTTCCAAAATTATTCTTATTATAACTTATTCATTAAAAAAAAAACTTATTTAAAAAATCTAAAAAACCCGAATGCTCAACTGCATACATTAGGTTAATTGGGTCCCGCCTACTTGTCACTTTTTAAAATAAAAATGTGCTTGTTTCTTCCATTTCAGTTGAACAATCGGGTTTTTAGGGTTCCGAAGCCGAATGGCAAAAAACGGAACCCTTATAGTTTCAACATGTCTGTCCGTCTGTCTGTCTGTCCGTCCGTCCGTATGTCACAGCCATTTTATTCTAAAACTGTTAGGACTATACATGTGAAACTTGGTAAGTAGATGTATTCTGTAAACCGCTTTCCGATTTTATGAAAAAAAAAATTAAAATAAAGTGGGGCTCCCTATACATGGAACTGAAACTGAAAATATTTTTTTTCATGAAACCTATTCGTGTGTGGTATTTATAGACAGGTCTTTAAAAATGACATTGAGGTTTCTAAAACCACTTTTTCATAAAATTAATCGTTTAAAAGATATACGCATTCAAAGTGGTAAAATGTGTGTCCCTCCCCCTCTAACTTCTATAATTATGGAGTGAAAAATCTAAAAAAAATAAATGCTATAGACCTTAATGTAATCTTTCAACTAAAATTAGTTAGAACGAGATCGGGTCAGCAGTTTTTGTGATACAGCATATTTTCTAAAACCGCAAATATAACTTTGTAATTCATACAAACACTATGAAAAACAAAGTTATTTGGTGTAGTTGAAAAAATTGAAAATAAGCTAGTTTTAAGAAATTTTTAAGTTTTTTTTTTTTTTCAAAAAAAAATTAAATTATATTTATTATAGTTACTACGGAACCCTTCATGGGCGAGTCTGACTCGCACTTAGCCAATTTTTAGATTTTTTTTTTTTTTAATTACGAAACCGTTACTAAAAAAAAATATAAAATGGTTTAAGAAAACTCATAATCATTTTTAAATATCTATTTAATGATATCCCATTTGTCATAGTTTGTCGATTTTGTTTTTTTTTTTTTTTGACAATATGGCGCCTGGTTGTCGTTGTGGTGATTTGTTTTTATTTTAATCTATTTTATAACACTCGCGCCATCATAACAAATCCAACGACGTATAATTTATCAAAATCTGTTCACGGGTTTAATAGTTACGAGGGAACAAAGGAACAGACATACATACATACGCGATAAAAACATAACCCTCCTCCTTGCTTCGCCGTAGCCGGGTAAAAACATTTAATTAGGTACTAAACTAACGGTTTGCACAGAACAAGCCAATTTGAAATTCGTAAAGAAAAATAGTCATTAAAGGAAAGTAGAAGGCAACAAAGACATCACTGTCTTGTTGTTTCTTAGTTACTGGGTCAGAAAGGCACTAACTAGCTCCCAGAAGAATACTGTTCCTCGGCTGCATCGTGTTACACTTGAAGCCAACTCCAAACTTGGTTCGGTAGTGCCTACTTATCACTCAGATTTTATTTATTTTCCACTTCAAAAATTTTATGTACCTATTGACTGTTGTAATATATTTTTAACCGACTTCAAAAAACTTTCTTTTGTAATGTTTGTTACCTCATAACTCGGAGATGGCTGGACCGATTTGGAAAATTCTTTTTTTGTTTGAAAGGGTATACTTTCTAGTTGGTCCCGTTGTTATCACGTTTGAATCTGATGATGGAATCATGGAGAAATCGAGGGAACTCTTGAAATATTATAGGCGCACCCATAGCGTTTTGGGTATTTCTTATAGTAACTTATGCAGTTGCTCTCGATAAGCACCATTTGAGGAAGTGGAACTGATGATGAAGACCCTAGATGGCCACCGAAAGTACTCAATGATAAGTATTTCGTGGATTGCGATCAAATTACTTGAATATGGATGTTAAGCACTTTATGCTCATCACAATGCATATGTAGAACTAATGGTGATGTAACAGGAGAACACCTCAAAAATTAACGGCTCGGCACCGGGAAAAGCAATATTTTGTAAAATGTGATAAGTAGTTGACATTTTGGCTTTGGTAACTAGATAAATTACAAACTAACCCACTAAAAAGCGTGAAAAAAAAAATTTTAGCAAAAAATAGAACCGACTTCTATATCAAAACACTACAAAACCAAAAATAACTTTAATTTCGGAAGGCTTTGTAAAAAAAAAATGAAAATACCAAACCGACTACCGAAATTAAAGTTATTTTTGGCTTTGTAGTCTTTTGATATGGAAGTCGGTTCTATTTTTTGCTAAAAAGTTTTTTAGTAATAAAAGTTAAATATTTATAAAACGTTTTCTTAACCGTATTTAAAAACATTATAAAAACTTATTATTGTTCTATTGTTTTAATATAATGTTTAAATGATATGATTTATTATCAACGTAGGTATAACACAAATTTATCAATTAAATTTTTCACAAATCGCTTGCCGGAAAATTTGTATTTCAATATAACGCAATCTACAGCTCATCTGCGAATGGTAATCCTATCGTAAATATCTACCCATGTATAGCAATGTGCGATGCGATGCAAAGATAACACTGACAATGAATTGAAAGAAATTGAAAATTGAAATGTAGATTTAACAATTTGTTTTCAACAGCGCTAAGCAAAGAAAAAAGTAATTGAAATTGTATTTTTAAATTGCTTGCAAAAGAAAACCATGTCCATAAAAAGGACTATAAAGTTTCATAGATATAATCCCGTTTCCAATCAGTCTAATGTAAATGGAGGAATAAAAAAATAATACTTGAAAAGTGATCTTATTGAGAACTTCTCTGTAGTTTTATGCCGTCATGTTTAATGATTCTGGGTTATTTTGATAAACTCTCTTCCTCACGCCTCAGATACCGCAAAAGACGGCTTGGGCGTTAGTTATCGCGAGTAGATTTCTGGCCATCGTAGGCACGGGCTTGCTTGGCGAGCCGTAGCAGCTCACGGTCTGATAAGGTCCGGGCCCGGGTCGACGGTGCGTCGTCAGTAGCAGTGGACGGGACTCGATAGTGCCTTCTTCCCTTTTCAACCGACGACAAAAAGAGGAGGTTATCAATTCGACGCGTATATTTTTTTTTTTTTTATGTATGATCATCGAGTACTCGAAGACGGCTGAACCGATTTGGAAAATTCTTTTTTTGTTCGAATGGGTATACTTCGAAATTGGTACCATTATCACCAAAGTCAGGATCTGATGATGGGATCCTGGAGAAATCGAGGGAACTCTTCAAATATTATAAGCACACCTATGGCGTTTTGGGGATTTCTTATAGTAACTTGTGCAGTTGCTCTCAAAAAGTACCATTTGGGGAAGTGGAACTGATGATGAAGACCACAGATGGCCGCCGAAACTACTCAATAATAAGTATTGAGTGGATTGCGATTCGATTACTTGAATATGGATGTTAAGCACTTTATGCTCGTCACAATGCATATGGTGATGTAGAGCTGATAGTGAAGTACCAGGAGAACTCCTCAACAATTAACGGCCCAGCATTGGGAAAAGCAATATTTTGTAAAAGGTTATAAGTAGTTGACATTTAGGCTCTTGTAACTAGGTAAATTAAAAAACATCCAACTAAAAAGAGTGAAATAAAAACTTTTTACCAAAAAATTAAACCGACTCCCAAAAAACACTGCAAAGTGAAAAATAACTTTAATTTCGGATGTCGGTGCCAAAAATGTAAATACGAAACTAAAAACACCGACTACCGAAATTAAAGTTATTTTTCACTTTGCAGTGTTTTTTGGGAGTCGGTTTAATTTTTTAGTAAAAAGTTTTTATAATGAGATATCCTGAAACCCATTTGCAACTGAAGGAGCAGGGTGGGTTTTTAGTCAGTAGAAGTCTGACACTCCCTTCCGCATCACCCAGAGGGGTACGACTGGAGAGGACAAAAAATGAGTAATTTTGATTAATTACTATATTCTGTGGGTTACATTTTTGGAATCGAGACAAACTCATAAACAAAGATTGGTATTAATACGATCAGAACACTTCACAAGATCAACAAACTGACTTAGAACCGCATTCATTAACTCTTAAAACGTTAACGACTATAATATTTTCTATCACCAAAATAAAACCGCCATTTTGTTCGGAATTGCACCTTTTATACTTCCATTTATTAAATAATAAATATAAAAACACGATGTTTTGTTAAGAGCATCATTAAGGTCAGGTTTTAGTGTCGCCGACCATAAACTTAGCGAATTGCGACTGCCAGTAGTGGGAACAAACCTATATAATTGTTTTAGGATTAATAAACTCTTGGTACAGCTGCTAATAATGATCTTATCCTTGTGTATAAAAGGACGTCCATACCGTGAAAAAAAATTTTTTTTCTTTTAAGCGCAAAATTAAAAACCACTACTTAAGGGGCTGTTATTCTTAGTTTGGTCTTCGTCATAATTATTATGAGCTCTCTTATTCAGAAAGAATATTATAAAGCACCGTATCTATTAGTTTGTCATTTTAGCGTATATGTGTATTTTATTAGTATTATTATATATTAGTATTATATTTATTAGTATTAAATATATTATTTCATTCCATTTTCTTGTACACCTACCACAGTGTGTTTTTTTTTTTAACCCAAAGGTTGACTGGTAGAGAATGCCTTGCTGCATTAAGTCCGCCCGTGTAACACAATTGTACATAAAGTTTAAATAAATAAATAAATAAAATAAAACATTTATACTGTTAATAGTTAATGAACTGCCCCGTCGCCGCGTCGCATCCTATTTAGGATAAAGAATAAGGTCCCAAATTACTTTTTAAGGTTGTATAAAGAATTTGCTGCTTCGCAGAATCTAAATGCTATAAAAGATATTTATGAATAACATTGAGAAAATCGGATAATATTTACAAGTTGATCGCTTTTGTTGAGAGCTAGTGAAATTTCAGGTATTTTTGTGTATGATTGTTTCTAATACTCTTCCAAATGTTTATAATATTTTGTTGTTTACCTACTATTGTAATTAAAACAGATATTAATATGAACAAGAAGTGTTCAGTAGCGGCTTGAAAGGAAGGAATATCTCTATGGGCTAGTGCAGCTATTGGTAACGTCTAAATATATTTTCTGGCTTTTGACTAGGTACTTGAAACGACTGTCACAGATGTACAAATAACACCCAGGATGATGTTAACGTGCTTTCAGATATTTGAATTAGTAATGGGCTAAAAAAGAAAATTATTATGAAATATATTTTTTGTTTATGGTACACAAAAACAAGTTGGTAAAATTAGTCAAACATACACTCATGATAAAATAATAACATGTTCCAATAACCAACAAATAGCATGTAGTTCAAGGACCATTAACCGAAAATGGTTGACTGGTAGAGAATGCCTATGGCATTAAGTCCGCCTTTGTACAACAAACACACAACACATACAACAACACACACAAACATACAACTTTATGCAACCTAATGATGTTGCATAAAGTTTTAATAAATAAATAAATAAAATTCCACACTTTCCTAAATACTATGAATGAAAATAAATGCCACTAACGAGCGAAATAATTAAGGTAAAGTACATATCACAGACCACATAATCGTCACAGCGGCCAATCAGCTTAAGTCGAAACTTGCCTTACAAGCCTAGTAAGTATAATAGAATAGAATATTCTCTTTAATATGAACGCCATATACGTTATACATATATATATATATATTTGTTTTAATGCTGTAGAATACATACGTAATATACAATATTAATTTTGGAGGGAAAAATCATCGAATGACTCCTGCCGCTCTGACTGAAGGGAGTGTCAGTCTTTTACTGCGTAAAGCCAACCTGTTCCTTCAGTTGTTTTTAGAACAATCTCGCAAGCCCGGCAGGCAGTAACGCTATTGGGACTGAGTATAGTAGATAGTAAATATTGTCAGACAGAAGTCTGGGAAAGAAACGACTTACTCCTAAAAGTTCACAGCCCGTGGCAGCCCTTACTATGATTCTGACGGATGAAACTTTTGCACCGCAAACTCACAGTGGCCCGTTATTGAAACTGTACTTCTGTCAGAAATTTCGACACAAATAAAAACGAAATTAATTCCATTGTCCAAGAAAACATGACAGCACGTGACACTACGGTTTTTGAATATATTGTTTTATTAAATTTTCACAAAAACAAATTGATAAAAATCAAACGCAATAAAAAAAATATAAATTTTGAAAATAGACTGATTTTTTGAAATCTACAATAAAAAAGATAGTAATGGCTACTTGCGATGTCACTTGCAATCCTTGTCATAGTATTATAATATATTATTATGCATATGCAACACCTGTAAAAAAGTCATTATGCGTGACAAGGACAGAAATTTCTCAACTTTTTCTTCTGCATATTCTTATAGTCACAATCAATATACTTTAATAACAGTATCGTCACTAAACTATGTATTCACTAACGTAGTTAGTGATATTAAAATACACTATTCTGATGATTGTCAACTAGCGAAGCTTTTACTATCGGTATTGTTTTTTATATGTAGTTTCTGCCATCACAGCGCCTCCGTGGTCTGTGGTTCACACTCTCGATTTAGCGATGAAATATATTATTTTGTCTACCTGACTACACAAAAACAATTTTTAGCAAAAAATAGAACCGACTTCCATATCAAAACACTATAAAGGCAAAAATAACTTTAATTTCGGAAGGCGGTGTCAAAAACGAAAATATATACAAAACTAAAGACACCGCCTTCCGAAATTAAAGTTATTTTTGCCTTTATAGTGTTTTGATATGGAAGTCGGTTCTATTTTTTGCTAAAAATTGTTTTTTCACGCTTTTTAGTGGGTCGGTTTGTAATTTATCTAGTTACAAAAGCCATAATATCAACAACTTATCACCTTTTACAAAATATTACTTTTCCTGATGCATAGCCGTTAATTTTTGAGGAGTTCTCCTGGTACTTGACCATCAACTCTACATCACCATATGTATTGTGACGAGCATAAAGTGTTTAACATCCGTACTCAAGTAATGGAATCGCAATCCACGAAATACTTATTATTGAGGAGTTTCAGTGGCCATCTGTGGTCTTCATCATCAGTTCAACTTCCCCAAATGGTACTTTTCGGAAGCAACTGCTCAAGGTACTATAAGAAATACCCAAAACGCTATAGGTGTGCCTATAATATTTGAAGAGTTCCCTCGATTTCTCCAGGATCCCATCATTAGATCCTGATTTCGTGACAATGGGACCAACTAGAAACTATAACTATTCAAACGCAAAAAGAATTTTTCAAATCGGTCCAGCCGTCTCCGAGTTATGAGGTAACATACATAAAAAAAAAAAAAAAAAAGTTCAAGACGAATTGTAAACCTCCTTTTTTTGAAGTCGGTTAATGAGTTGGAAATATTTAATAAATGTTTTTTAAAGAACATAAAAAAGTTATGATTTAAAGGTAACGATGTTTTTGTCCACGAGCCATAAAGCAATAATTAACTATGACACATTATTTAGTTTTTGTTTTTAACTTGGAATAATCGCACAGTCACCTTAGTAGGCTATCTTGCGACTACCAAATTTAAAGGACATTGTCCAGAATCACCCTGTGCTCTAAAAATAACTTATATACGCATAATAAATTGTCTATTTTATTATACCAATAGCAAATACTTTTGTAACACGGACTAGCTGCATACCAAAATGAACATTAAAAAATATTTTACGACTAACTACATTAATTACCGCCATATTCGCCCAACGTCAAGTCGTATCGAAAAAGAATAGGGATGCCCAATCGTTTGTAATCGATTGATAGATTTTTAAAATTAAATTAACATTCCATATTCGAAAAACCTACTAATTATACTTCATGAATGAGGTCATACTCGATTTCAAATAGGTAGTTAGAATAATGCAGAAGTGAACACGTATTATACATATTTCATTATAATAATTCTTTGAGGTTTTCTAATGATCGTTTAGAAAAGTATGTGATATACTTCTAACTAAACGCTTATTCACGACATTAATTATAAATTAACCCTCTTTTGGGTTTCACCGCGATCAGGTAAAAAATATCTACTTATTATATGAATACGTTAAAATAGTTTTCTTAAAAAAAATCAATATTGCAAACTAGATACAGATGTTATTATGTATTAATATTATTATAAGTATAGAAGAGTGTTATTATAATTAAATTAAGACATTTTCATACTTGTAATTGTATTCATATTATCGTATGACAAAAGTTAATGCGATATCGTTTGTAACGTATGGCCATAGAAAATCTTAGGAAGCATCGATAGACCATATCGATTTTGCCACCCCTCTTTTTGACGTCACTTAAAGTTCACTTGTCACTGTCAGTGTCAGTCTTGAGTATTTTACCTGTGCTGTGTATCAGTGCATTTTGGTGACTTGTGGGACTATAATTAATATTACGACTTGCCTATTTAACGGACTCTGATTGCTTTTAAAAACGACTTACCTGGCTATGATTTTCTGAACTGTATACCGGTCAAACGATAACCTGGCATTCACAAAAGCACTTACGCATCCGTAACGGAAAATGTCTTTTGTGTTCATTGCGGGTCTGCTGAAAAATCTGCAAAGATTACCTAGGTGGTAACTAAAAATAACTATATTCGTTATTATGGTTTGATTATAACTAAAAAATCAGATTTTTTTAAATATTCTATACTGCGGCTAGTCCGCTATAAAAATAAGATCTTAAAGAAGTTTACTAGTTATCTACATTACAAAATATAATTTTCCGATGGTCTTGATTCTAGGGCCAACAATGTATGGGCACAGAGCAATGACCTTTAAAGCGTTAATGGCCTAATGACTAAGGTGTCGGACTTGTGATTGAGAGGTCGTGGGTTCGAACCTCACCCATTACACAATTGCCGTTGACCCACTCCAGACACAAGCATATTTAGCTTAGTTAGAGGGGCTAAAAAGAATGCTAGTGATGTGAATCTGCCACTCTGCTAATTCACTTTTATAAAGAAAAAATATGCCATGGATATTACGTGAATTTGAAAAAAGATACTAAAACAATCGAACGCTGACTCGTTGTGAATTCTCGATGATTGTCTTAAAAACAAAAAAGTGAAATTTTGAGTTGTTCGCGCTCACTTGAGTGAGGAGAGCAGGAAATATTACAGAATAAAATAATTACTGACTGAAAAATAATTCCTACAAACAATTCATCCGGTTTGCATGCGTCATTATTAAAAATTCCCATTGCACATAATATTTATAACAACGCAGAAATATGAGCACAAAGCGACGAGTTACCTGAACCGGAAACAGGGTGGTCAGTGGTGGGGGGACGGGGGTAAAGTGGGGATGATTGTCGGCTTCCGGTAACAAGCGACGATTTCCGATTAAACCCACTTTACGGCACTCAGAGGGCGTTTTGTAAAAAAGTTGTCCGGCTTTGTTTACAATTGTTTACTTTTGGTTTACAGTACTTTTTGAGACTGCTCACGTTTCATTTTTCATTACTTTTTGGTGTGTTATTTGAATGCTAAATTAGTGAATGGGAAGACGTAACGGAATTATTTTGTAACATAAGTTTTTATTTTACAATGTATTATGGAGCGAAAAGAGCTAAGCTGTTAAATAAAAAAATATTTTTTTTTTTAATTGAATATAGGTTCGCGTTTGACCATCATCTCACCTGATGGTAAGTGATGATGTGGTCGAAGATGGAGCACGCTTACCTAAAAGTAATCTATTCACTCTGGACTTAAAGACTCCTAGGTTATAGCTATCGGGAAACACAGACTCGCGCAAGGAATTCCACTCCTTAGCCGTATGCACAATGAAGGTATTCCTAAAACGTTCTGTGCGTAAATATATTAAAAGCAGAGAGATAAGGAGTTTTTATGGTTAAAAAATAACAATCGAACGGGTTGATCTTCAAGGTTAAGCAAAGCTTGCCAAGATCGGCCTGTGGATTGGAGACAATCTTGACATATCGAGATTCTTCCATGCCTCGGAAAACACGTTCAGCCGTTGGTCCCGGCTGTCATTTAAACATCTTTGAAACAAATTTTCGGGTTTGAAACTACTCTAATTTTCGGGTTTGAAACTACTCAAATTTTCGGGTTTGAAACTACTCAAATTTTCGGATTTGAAACTACTCAAATTTTCGGGTTTGAAACTACTCAAATTTTCGAGTTTGAAACTACTATATTATGGTATAGGTTATAGCAGTTTCAAACCCGAAAATTTGAAACTGGTCCTGCTAAGAGGTATCGTGATACCCAGCTACTGGGTTGTGGAGGTTAGATAAGCAGTCGCTCCTTGTGAAACCGATTAAGCCCTGGCTGGAAGCTTTAATTAATTAATTAATAAAGGCAACCACAGGCAAGCCCGGTTAAGCAGCTGACAACCTCAGAGGTTGACCTAAGAGATGCCACACAAAAAAAGAAAACAAAACCAATATAGTTGGGAAAAGGCTTAGAAGGTGATGAATCTTATAAAAAAGTGACTCGTTTGAATCTACTCTTTTTATTATTATAATAACTTTATTACGATAAAATTACCTTACAAATCTATTACAATAACGTGACAATTTTATTCTGCGTTTCATCAACATATTTTTTTCCAATATTAAGTGTGTAACATACAGAGGTTTGTCACAAAAGGTCGTGTTTCTCACTAAATTGACTTCGTGAACAGAATTAATGTTTTCAGACATATCGGGAGGATTTCTGCTGAGTTTACGAGAAATATTACTGAAGGGAGGAAAATGTGATTCCTCAGGGATATGAATGTCTGTGGCGGTTGTGATTTTGCCGAGGTCAAGGTTTTTAGCGCCAATTTCCTTATTTTCGGAGATAGTACGGAACCGGAGTCTGTTTTTCTGTTTATTAGTAAGCGTTAATCTCTGAAACTACGAAACGTATTAGTTTTGGAACGTCGAATTCAAAATGTGTGTTAGATTAAATTTTGTGTTCATATCACGCAAAAATAAGTTTCAGTTTTAATTAATTTATATGAAGTTTTATATAATTTATAACCTACAATAACACGTTGGCTATTATTTCTCCCAAGTGACTGAGCGAAAATGTCAGACGAACGAAGTCGCGGCCTGCCGCGGCGCCTATACTAATAGTATAAATCGAAAAACAATAAATAATACAGCCTATAACATTTTAACTGCTAGGACACGGACATCCTTTTTTTGTGGAATTGGGACCACCCAATCCCACTTACCAAATCCACCACGTGGGCCTAGTGCTTGTGGTCACTTGTCTTCAAATTTCTGGACCTAGGACATACCACTGTCCTCACGATGTTTTTCTCTGTCGATTTGAGAGCAGTGGCGTTGTTTCTGGGGATAATAGATGATATTGTAATGAATCGTATTCTTAAATTAATTAATCTGATACTGTGACATAAATTATATTCAATTTCTTCCTAATATTTGTATGTCTTATTGACAAAACATAGCGGACTTGTTATTAATGTAAGACCTATAATTATGTATTTACCTATGTTTAGCAAATAAATAATTCTGATTCTGATTCTGATTGATATAAATTACACAAAGTTATATGACTGATTGGGTTTGATCTCACGACTTGCAACTAGGAAGTCTGTTCTGTAATCACTGGGCCACAACTTTTCTTTTGTAATTTCTTCATAGTAAGTAAATAAATTTTAATGTGAATAACCAGTATATGAGTAACACAGACGGAAGTTTAAATTACCAAGAAAACGTAAAAGTATTTCTCTAGCCATCATTATTTTGCCGCCAAAATTGTTTCGACTTCCGAGAAAATGCTTCAAAACGAAAATGAAACCAACATTTTCCTCGAATTCGCTAAAGAACTGTTGCTTACGAGTAAAATTCTTTTATTTTTGTATGTACTTACAATTTATGGAGGTATGTACGGATGAAGCATGGTTTTGTAATGCAAATTTTTATTTGCAACTCGTAAACCTTATTAGTAACGCACTAAGGGTAGTTTTTGAAGAGTTTACTATCTCAGTGTGTTCTTGAAAAATTCTGCGATTCAGATTCGTACAGTAGACACATATTTTAGGAACAAAGGAGTTTATTTTTAGCTCTTCTTTAGCAACGGCACATCGTATGTTACAACCATTTCATCATTGCACTTATGGAATCTAGTAGGAAATAAACATTTTTATGAACTTTAAGGTTTTTGTTTGGTCAATAAGAACTTACTTATTATATCCTCTCTTCATTCTTTATTACTTTTTATTCATATCATGATATGTAACGTAAGTGCCTTATCACGTGAACCAGTTGCCGGGTAGCCGGCGCCGGAAACCCGGCGGCGAAGTGTATGGCCATGTACATTACCTTTCACACGTACCGGCGTAATTTTCCCGGCAAGCGGTCACCGGGTGCTCACTGAATCCACCACTGTGCGTCCGGTTGGCGCCTACCAGCTAGCCGGCGCGGCGGCCGGACGCATAGTACTGTATGAAACACGCAGCCTGCTTTTAGACGCACCGGCAGCCAGTCGCCCAGACACAACCACAGCAAGAGTACGCGCATGTTTATTCTCATACTCTCGTACTTATCGTCCTATTATAGTATACCTATTAATAATATACAACGTGTAACGGAAACCCCATATCTATCCAAAAGGGCTGAAGACAACATCTGGTATGGAGTCTCTATGCACAGTTTAAGCTAAAAATAAGTGACTCAAAGAATTGATACCAAATTATCGGTTTCATATGTTTCTTGAATACCAATCATAACAAACATGTCACAGCACTACAAGGGTCAATAACTTTCACGTCACTTGCCAATAACATGATAATTCTATTCGTTCTTCTTAATTTGAAAATTTCGGTATATGGTATCAATGTATTGAAATTTTTAATAAGTTCCACACGTGTTGACATAGGATTACAAAACCCTTGCCATATAGTTTGTTATCATCCAAAGAAGCCGTGCACTTGGTATGTATATAGGTACCCTTTAAATTACACGTTGTATAACCGGATCGTGTGAAAGCTGAATGTGTTACCGGACAGTCGGCGCCGGCACCCGGCAACCGGTACATGTGAAAATGTACTAAGTGGGAACGTTATAAATTGATTTGTTGTGTGATCAACTTATATCGTTTCCACTGCTGGAATACATGCCTATACTCCATAAGAGGCCTTGAGTCGACGGCGCGTCGTATTCCGCGCACGCTTCAATGAGTAGTCAACACAACGGCACCCAACCGGGCCATTGCCTGCCAGGATTGCGGAATTTTACTAAAGAGATACCTCAGCCCGGAACACAAGGGCATTTGAAGGATCAGGGTGAGATTTTCGTCAATAGAAGTCTAGGATTGCCTTTTACTCAACTCAGAGCGAGAGGACTCATTTGATGATTTTCTTCATCATCTGTTCAACCTTTCATTTATTTACACATCATGCACAAAGGCGGAATTAAGGCCATTGGCATTCACTACCAGTCCACCATGAGAGGTGGAGAGATAGAATAAATATAAAAACTTTTTACCAAAAAATTAAACCGACTCCCAAAAAACACTGCAAAGTGAAAAATAACTTTAATTTCGGTAGACGGTGTCTTTAGTTTTGTATTTTCGTTTTTGTCACCGACTTCCGAAATTAAAGTTATTTTTCACTTTGCAGTGTTTTTTGGGAGTCGGTTTAATTTTTTGGTAAAAACTTTTTATTTCACTCTTTCTAGTTGGTCTATTTTTTAATTTACCTAGTTACAAGAGCCTAAATGTCAACTACTTATAACTTTTTACAAAATATTGCTTTTCCCAATGCTGGGCCGTTAATAGTTGAGGAGTTCTCCTGGTACTTCACCCTCAGCTCTACATCACCATATACATTGTGACGAGCATAAAGTGCTTAACATCCATATTCAAGTAATGGAATCGCAATCCACTCAATACTTATTATTGAGTAGTTTCGGCGGCCATCTGTGGTCTTCATCATCAGTTCCACTTCCTCAAATGTTACTTTTTGAGAGCAACTGCACAAGTTACTATAATAAATACCCAAAACGTCATAGGTGTGCCTATAATATTTGAAGAGTTCCCTCAATTTCTCCAGGATCCCATCATCAGATCCTGACGTTTATGAAAATGCAACCAATTTAGAAGTATACCCTTTCAATCAAAAAAAGAATTTTCCAAATCGGTTAAGCCGTCTTCGAGTAATCGATGACCATACATAAAAAAAAAATTATATATATTTATATATACGCGTCGAATTGATAACCCCCTCTTTTTGTCGTCGGTTGAAAATAAAAAACCTTCCTTCCTTTCCTTCTTCCTTTTCTCAACTGTGATACAGTTGGCGTCCAGTTTTACCAGTTACATGGAGCTACTGACTATCGAACCCCTACAACCTAGCAGCTGGGTGAAACAATACTCCTTGGCAAGACTGCTGTCAGATTTTCTGGCTTCTGACTACCCGTAACGACTGTCAAAGATGTAAAAATGACAGCCAAAATGACGATTTTGTCCCCGAAAAGAAAAAAGGTAATGTTATACGCCACGTTGCAAATGAGGGCAAAGAAAAAATTTGGCCACGTGCGAGTCAGACTCGCCCATGAAGGGTTCCGAAGTAACTATAATAATATAATATAATATGTATATTTATTTAAAAAAAAAACCTTACAAATTTCTGAAAACTAGCTTATTTACTTTTTTTACAACTACGCCCAATACCTTTGTTTTTCATAGTGTTTGTATGAATTACAAAGTTATATTTGCGGTTTTAGAAAATATGCTGTATCTCAAAAATTGCTGACCCGATCTCATTCAAACTAATTTTGGTTGAAAGTTTACATTAAGATCTACAGAATATATTTTTTTGGAAAATTTTCACTCCATTATTATAGAAGTTAGAGGGGGAGGGACACACATTTTACCACTTTGAATGCGTATATCTTTTAAAAAATTAACTTTATGAAAAAGTGGTTTTAGAAACCTATTTATAATAAAAAAATATTTTCAGTTTCAGTTCCATGTATGGGAGGCTCTCTTTATTTTAAATATTTTTAATTTTTTTGCGTAAATTCGGAAAGTGGTTTACAGAATACATCTACCTACCAAGTTTCACATGTATAGTCCTAATAGTTTCGGAATAAAATGGCTGTGACATACGGACGGACGGACAGACAGACAGACAGACAGACGGACAGACATGACGAAACTATAAGGGTTCCGTTTTTTGCCATTTGGCTACGGAACCCTAACAATCCATTTATTTAAACTTTATGTACTATAGTGGTACATGCACAGAAATCAAAAATACAGAGAAGTGGTAAGGGGGCGTATCGGTGTCCGCGCGACATGGGCACAGGGCTCATGTCACAGGCAAGTGGCCGTCTCCGCGAACTAGTGCGCTTTCGACGGCGATCGTGATAACATATATGAATGCCGAGTTGTTCTGTGGTATCTTGTAAAAACCGAAGCCAAAATCAAATCTATGTGAATCATGGAATCACTTACCATATGTAAGTACAAGTATTTTACAATATTTGTCTTTAAAATCATGAAAAACAATAAATCGTAAAATATTTCTTGGTTTTACTATGTTATTTTTGTTTTCAAATATCAGAGCGACTGTACTCCTTTTGCTATAAATACATTGCTCCTTAACCACTACCTGAGTTCGTCACTAAGTAACTGGACAAGCAATGTAAACATAACATACGAAACTGTATTACGCGGATTCATCGCGTAGTGAGGCCGCCACTTCTTGCGACGAATTAGTGATGTGCTTGTGCAGATCCACTAACGTAGGCTATCGACAGCAATGTCGATTGACGAATGAAATATTGCTATTATAGTTTAGGGGTTTTTCAACCGATGACATAAAAAAGAGGAGGTTATCAATTCGACGCGTATATTATTATTTTTTTTTTATGTATGATCACCGATTACTCGGAGACGGCTGAACCGATTTGAAAAATGCTTTTTTTGTTTGAAAAGGTATACTTTGAAATTGGTCCCATTGTCACCAAGTCAGGATCTGATGATGGGATCCTGGAGAAATCGAGGGAACTCTTCAAATCTTTAAATCTTTTTTTTTTTAATCTTTAAATCTTTTATTGGAACAATAACAGTTAATTACAATATGATTGCGTACGATAATAGCTGCAGTAGTTGGAAACTGTGTCGCAGCTACTAACGCCCACCTCCAGGAGGAAGAAGACAGAGTTCCATATATTACAGAAAGTAAGTTGGTACAAACAAGAAATAGAATCTGATTAAGTAAATGTATGATGTACGTACTGATGCTAGGTTTACAGTATGAGTGTTGTGAGTGTGTGTTATGTGCAATTGAGTTGTAAGTGCATGCATGTGAGGTGTGTGTGATGAGTGTGTTAAGTGTTGATTTTGTGGGATATGTGTTTGAGTAGTGCATGTAAGTCACAGAAGGTAGACATAATTATGCTTTTAAGATTAGGGTTTTACTAAGCATTCCAGTTCTTCGTACGTGAGAGTCTGCAACCATTTATCAACAAGTTTTTTACATACATTGGAAGGGTGTGGATAGATATTAAGCTCGGTGTTCACTCTGTTGTATAACACGGGACTAATAAAAGTGTACTGCCTTATATATATACTGTATTATAGGCACACCTATAGTGATTTGGGTATTTTTTATAGTAACTTGTGTAGTTGCATTCGAAAAGCACCATTTTGAAGTAGACCTGATGATGAAGACCACCGATGGCCACTGGAACTACTCAATATATAAGTAGGAATAATAAGTAGTTCATGTGTTCCGCTTCGATTACTTGAATGTGGTTATTAAGCACAATATGCTCATCACAATGCATATGGTGAAGTGAAGCTGATGGTGAACTACCAGGAGAACTCCTCAACAAATAACAGCCCAACATTGGGAAAAGTAATATTTTGTAAATGAATATAAGTAGTTGACATTTAGGCTCTTGTAACTAGGTAAATTAAAAATCGACCAACTAAAAAGAGTGAAATAAAAAGCAGTGTTTTTTGGGTGTCTGTTTAATTTTTTGGTAAAAAGTTTTTTATAACATACGGAAACCTCTAAGAAAATATGTTTAACTTTTATTTTACATGAGATGACAGAAATAAAAATACGTTCAAAAGTCAAGTGTACAAAAAAGTAAAAAAAAATAAACAATTTATTTTACGCCCGCAGCATACGTAAGGAGTTCCGACGTCGCCGTCGCTACAATTGTTTATTTTTCAATCTGTCAACCGTTTTAGCCCGGTTGGAAGATCGATGTAAATAATGTTTTTTTACTTATTTTGATTTTTTTACAGAGTAGTAGAGAAATGCGTAACCAATATTCGTAAAGTAAGTTACTTTAATTTTAGGTTAATAATCGGTGGTGTTTTTCGGTTTAGAATTATCGTATGTTATGCCTTATCCTCATGCTCTTTCTTTATTTTTTATGGTTTTTGTATTTTGCTTCCATTGAAGCTTCGAATGCGTTATAATAATCGGCATGGTTCAGATAATATATTTGTGAATTGAGCTTAAAATAAGTCAATATATTCATGCTATTTATTTGTTATGCATGGATGTGTGTTTGTTTTCATATATTTAACAATTTCTCTACTAACTAGGATTTTTCTTATAACAAAAACAAAATGATAAATAAGTGCTTTTCGTACTTTTCAGCTTCCCAAAAGATGGTAACATAAAAAAGGAATGGATTGATGCCACAGGCATGCCACCTAACTGGTACCCTACAAAAAATAGCACCATATGCTTGGTTCACTTCAACGCAGAAATGTTCTAGTCTCTAAAGAAAATCGCAGGCTTTTTGAATGGACAATTCCAAAATTAAGAGTACAACTGATATTTGCAGAAATGTGTTAAATTTTATTTTATTACTGAAAGCTATTCTCATGATTTAGGCCGCGTGTCCACGGCAAGAAAAATCGCCGGGTCTATGTAAGAATTCGTGTCGTTTCTACACACGACTAGTGTACACTGCGTCGGCGCTGCACAAGACAAAAATCTTGTCTGCGCCAGACACTACGCGATATGTAGGGGGCGGGGGGCGGTGTGTACAGTGCCCATGAGAACGTTTAAGCGTGTGGACCTGTGTTGCTTACGACAGTTTGTTTACCTTTTTATAAAAGAAAAACGAAGTGATTTTCATACGAAAATAAAGGACGAACTTTTCCTCATACTGTCGCAGTTCAAAGTAGAAGTTAGTAAACTCATGTTTTTGACTTAACATAGGATGTACCCAGTATTTTCTTTTGGAGTTAGTTTTCTTTTTTAATTTTCTATACATATAATAGGCAATCACCATTTTTTTTTGCGTGGTAGTCAACATTATTTCCCACAGTTCACAACACAACACGACACGATGTACACCCTACAATGTCTAAATCATGATTGAACGAAACAATTCGTACCGTGTACATACTAGATTTTTTCTTGTCTGCAACAGACACGACATTCTTTCGTGCACAGACCTGACAAAATTCTTCTCATGTACATGAATATTTTCATCTTGTCTGTAGCCGACACGAAAAATTTCATACCGTGGACACGCGGCCTTAGGGTATTCATAAAATCAGTCATTCAACTTTTCAGGATTATATACAACCTATACGGCTGGTATGTTCCGATCAAGAGCGTAATGTAAGTTAACATCGACTTCTATTTGACCTATCACTGTGATAATTAAATATTAAGATTTAAGTCGAAAGCGCCAGGGTAGCCCTTAATACTTAGTAGGTAGTACTTAATAATAATTATGTAATGTTATGTTCTTAATAATATATTTATTGTTATTGTAATATTTTCTGGACATGCCATTTTTTATTTGGTTCATTTTCAGGTGCCCAAAAAAAATTGTACAATAATAAATGGAAGAATCGATAACTTTCCGATTTAGTCAATCACTAGCGTATATGTAAAATAAATTGCTTTTGCACAGCACAACGATAGCGACCGATGTTTTTGTGTGGGTAAATTCTACGGTGCATGGTAAATACACGCTGTGTTTGACGGAATAAGGTTTATTATTGATTGTATAGTACGTTCTGATTTAAGAAATGCGGGTGTGTGCGCGAGTGCGTATCTATTGATTTTATTAAACTGCATGTGTAGTTGTTGCCCCGCCCAGCGCCTAACTGGAGACACACGGTTCCGATATAATTTCGTCTGTTGACCAAATCTACTTATTTATTTTATCTATGGGTACATGGGTAGACTTTTACCAGTTATTACAAGGCATTTTTTACCAGTCAACCTTTGGGTTAAAAAGACCACACACAATATGTGACGTGACATGTGTGTACAAGTAAATAAAATGTCATAAATTATCGAAAGAGTATACAAATAACATAATTATAATAATATGCATATATATGCTAAAATAATAAATCAATAAATACAGTGCTTTATAAGAATGACAAGCTTTTAAGTAGTGGTTTCTCATTTTACGCTTAAAAGAAAATTTTGACACGGCCTTCTTGATGTCAAGGGGTAGGATGTTTCAGAGTTTAATGGTAGAAATAGCGCAGGAATTAGACAGAAATCCGGTGCGGTGAGAAAGAATATGCACAATCGTCTTTGTTTGTCTACGTAGTCTGTTCAGTAACAAGAGGCTAATCAAGTAAGTCTGCGCCCGTTGAGGAATATTGTTCTACAAGAAGCAATTTAAGATTTTACCATAATCATTCTCTTTGGCAGAAGGATTGATGGTAGCAATTAGTTGTTATTTATGGACTGATGGAAGGTTTGCTTCGAGAAGCCGTTAATTGAGAAGTTTTAAGATATTGTTATCTACGACCCCTACTCAAATTCATCAAATCAAATTATTTTACTTTTCTGACATATTTTACAAAGTATTTAATGATGTTGTTAATATCACATCGCAGTCTTAGATTGAAAGTGACCTAATTAAAAAATGATTCATTATAATGATATTTTTTTAGATATGGGTACAAATAAGTAAATTGATGGTTTCTAATATAGTACAGACCTTCATAATTTACTCTCATTTGGGTACGCAAATACATTTTAACCGCCAACCACATAAACAATATTTTATTATGTATGACGAATCATTAGATATTTTCTCGAGTACTG
Organism: Tholera decimalis; assembly: GCA_943138885.2. Taxonomy (NCBI): domain Eukaryota; kingdom Metazoa; phylum Arthropoda; class Insecta; order Lepidoptera; family Noctuidae; genus Tholera; species Tholera decimalis. The sequence continues at coordinate 13,525,861 of OW964576.2, forward strand.
AGCTGAGATTCCTAACTAATCTGAATCTGAATATCTACTCCAACTACTATCTCATTGGAGTAAAGTCAACTAAGATACTTATTTTACTTTATTGTTCAATCTTAATTCTGTCTAATTATTAGTTCGTCCTTATTTAGTTCTGTATAATGTACATACGTTAATTTAGTTGGTAAATTTTTACTACTTGTTATTATTTATTCTTTTAAATTTTCCGTTTTATTATTTTTGCTATTTTTGTATTTCAATTAAGTACTTAACCTATAACTTGTATGTGTGGTGTGTAATAATAATAACACTGTAAGTGAAAGTTGGTGATTAAATAAATGAATTAATAAATAAATTTTGTTTTAAACTCTTAATTGAAATTTGAGAACTATGTCGAAATCGGCTTCTAGTCTAATCGGATGTACTAGTATTTTACTGAGGCAAGTGTTTTACGAGGAACGACTGCCTCTCTGAGGTCCAGAACCCAGTAGTGGTAGTACACAACTATTCTTGGCAAGACAAGTATCAGATTTCCTGGCTTCTTCTTTTTATTCTTTTTTGACAGCTGTCAAAGATGTACAAATGATAACCTCAAAATGTTAATATGGTCACCAGAGGTCGGAATTAGGTAGAGTTATTTATGAACTTTCATCGAAATGTTGATATAATATGGATCTTTCCGGGATTTCTAATGGACAATCCCGTGTGAGCAACAATATTATGTAAGGCAACGTCGCGTGTGCAGTGGTTTAAATTGTGTAAAAATAAATAACTTTTAATAAATCACGGGATCTTTCTCTTCTTCAAAATTAATCCCGGGATTTGGGGCATACCCACTTTATTCTTTCATTGTATGAAATCAGTGTAGGGGAGAGGGGGGCATGACGGGGTCGCGAGGCACGACGGGGCCACCCACACTTACAAAAAACTATACGCTCTAGACGTGTTTTGTTTTCGCTAATAGGTAGCCAATTTGTATCTCTCTTTAATCTGACAGTGACCGGCGACTAGACTGCGCGCGTTTGATTTTTAAGACAAATAACGATTTTCAACGTAATTTTATGTAATTTTGAGTGACTACGAATACGCATATAAAAAGGTAAGTGCTAATGTCGCTACTATCTTGTATTTATTTTGTTTTTGCAGATAAATTAGTTATTGATATGTTTTGAATAAAAATACTCTAACCGTCACTCATTTTATTTGGTTTGTTATTTTAAATAATGTGAGAATTGGGCCATAACGGGTACATGGCTACGGGGTACGATGGGGTACCCCGCTATTCCCCGCAACCGTTGTCCCCATTATGTTTTGTAAATTAACTGAAGGATCGTTCTTGTTCATTTGATAATAGAAAATGTTTTGTTTTAGGTATAAAAATGGTACGGACGTATAAGAAGAAAAGTTCGAGACTTAGTTGGTCCATGGAAAACATGAAACAGGCAATTGGTGTAGTCTTAAGCAAAACTGCTGGCTATAGAAGAGCAGCTCACCTGTATAGTGTACCACAGACCACATTAGAGCGTCACATAGCTACAATAAGGAAAGCGAAAGCGAGCTGTCTCTTGGCTCTCCTCCAGGTAACTTCAAGCCCGTGTTTTCCAAACAAGAAGAAGAGGAAAACTGTTGTTCTTCACTTCAATCCCCTACAAAATTGAGAAGAATGAGAACAACTTAAGAGAACAAAGAAGTGTTCTAATTCAAATGACCTCAAGTTAAAGAAGAACTCTAAGAAGCAGAAGACCCAAAAAGCTCCCTCTGGTGTAGAGAATACCGACGAGGATACCATGTACCTGTACTGCCTTGACGCCAAACCGCACTTATTTAAAGTCTTCGGAAGGTTGGGTGGTTTGCCAACTATGTGGATGGTGGGCTCATACAACTTGTGCCGGTGTAGACGACGACAATACAGAAGAAATCCACATCTGCTTATACTGTGACGCAAATTAAATACGTACCCCATACCCCTACCCTGGCTCACGATGGGGTTTTCATTATAGTTTCAAAAAATTAAAATTATAACGTCATACGATTATTTAAACCACCAAATTCTATGCCAAAAGATAATTTAATAAGTAACCAAAGTGATGTGATTAGTTTTAATTCATAAATACCTACATTGCGTTGATTATTTTACTGTTTTTCCTTAACGTCCCCATTATGCCCCCCTCTCCCCTAAGTACATAAATAACTCTACCTAATTTCGACCTCTGGTGATCACCCATACACAGACCCACCTTGGCAAGAGTTGCTTAACCATGAAGATTATTTAGCCACAAGTTATTTCGAACAAAATATCATAAATAAATATCATTGTCATAATCAGAACTCGGTTTGCTTACAAATGTTCCCCAATAGCAATATCCATGTTCAAACTGCCTTAAAACCTACTTCCTCCATACCATCATTAAATACGAAGATAATCGCCTGAGCGTCTAAAACAGGGTAAAACACAGAGTAAAACGATCCATTACTCTGCCAATCCAAATGGAACACAGAGTAATTATTGATACAGAGGCATATTGCGGTCACCGCCCATTTGAGGCATCTGCAGTTTGCATTAATCTGTGCTACACAGTTATAGACGTGCGGTTTTCGCTGTTACGGTTATTGGATTTGTGGTTATTATTGCGTGAATTAGGTGCGGTTTAATTTTATAATGTAAATAGTGGAATATTATTTCACGCTGCTATTGAACGTAAAGATGAGCAGAGGTGAACGCCTAGTAGATATATCACCTGTTGTCTGTAAGAACACCAACTTAATTTGTTTTTATAAAAATTATAACCAGACAAAATGCTTATCATGCTTGTTTAAGACATTATTCAGGACATTATAAAATAACGTAAATAGATAACAATATGTTAACTCTATTTATACCTTACTAGCTCGATTTGTTGCTCGCTACTTCGTTCGCGTGGAAATTTTCATTAATCTATCCCACGTTTCGTAAATTTCTCTGGGAAAAAAGCAGGTAGTCAAAGTGCTATTCTACACAACTATATTTATATAAATAATGTATTTGCACCTATGCTTGTGCTTTATAATATGTCCTAGTTTAATCTTTAATATATCCCCGTCCGCCGCATGCTTAATGATTTGTGTGCCAAAATCACCACATTCTGAAGTCCTGATACAGCCAAAAGGCATCGCGACAAAGAAGAAGCGGTAGAAGATGGCCAGACGAGCTGGACCAAATTATTAAACAGAGTAGTCCATTTTGACCCTTGATAAATGGTTATTATGGAAATCATGGGGGAACCCTTTGCCCATCCGTGGGATTATGTAGTCTAACAGTAATAGTGTAATCTCAACCTGTTTAAAACTACATTCAACAGTGATAATAATTAAATAAAATGACGCCATTTACTCACTTGTTATGGTCACTAAAATCTAATTAAATTATTCTCTCAAGTACTAATTAATGAATCCATTTAATGTAAGTTCCAAGTTCAAAGACAATAATAAAAACCGCGAAGAATTAAGTCTATTGTCAGTTGAGACCGGAAATGAGTGTTTACGTTGCGCGCCGCAAGATGGCGTCACTTCCGGCTGAGTCGTTAGCTTAGTTATTGTTCTCAAGAGGCTATTCTCGAAGATATAAAGACATTTAGAAGTTATTAAATGTGCCAAATGGTTTCTCCGAAAATGACTTCTGAAATGTCTGTTGTACGTGTATTTAGAAAGGATTTTTGAAGGATATTATATTCGTTTTGTTTTGGATGAGATAGTAAGTGATTACTTCTCATCCGATTGACGAGCTTAAAATATACCTGTTCACTTTTGCTTTAAAGACATATAATAAATGTGAAGGAGAAGCGCTTAGTGCGACAAGACGGTATATCAGCCAAGTGTGGATGGTACCCAGCAGTACGTTTGGTATTCCGGTAGTGATAAGAAGATAGAAGGATCAGGTCGTGGAGCTCCCTCGACCACCACGAGACGCTAGTGGACAAGCACACTCTCAAGCAATATTTCGCCGATGAGTCAGGCTGTCAAGCTTGTCTACCAGCACCTCGTATTAAATAAAAACAATTTTTATTTCGTTTCTTTCTTTCTTTTATTTTTTAAAAAGAGAACTTTACCCCTCTCTCTCATCTAAGCTAAATATGCTTGTGTCTGGAATGGGTTCATGGAAATAGTGTAATGGGTGGGGTTCGAACCCGTGACCTCTCGATCACAAAGCCGACACCTTAGGCTATTGTCGCTTTATAATCTTGTTTCATATTTGCTTGAAAATTATGAGCTCGTAGTATACTAATATCAGTTGTACGATTGATCTTCTAGGTGAAGTGACGCATCAACTTCATCACAACTCAGCAAACCACGACTCAGTCCAAACTGTCAAATGCGGTGTATCTATGATATTCTCGTCGAGAAGGCTCATAGTTTACACGTTGGTATTCTCAGTAATTGGGTTGTGGGAAACCGTTATCAAACGCAACGTATGAAATATTGATCTGTCTATTCAGTTGTATTTACATAATTTTAATGGAAGGTTTCTTTCGGAAACTAAATTAGATATCTACTAGCTTCTGGACACGAGTTTGGTATCTCTCTTTTAGTGTTTAAGTATTGATACATGTTTGAGTTTGTGTGAGAGGGTGTGTATTATTAATTAATTATAGCTATCTTATGAATACATTGTAGTTGTATACTCCCAAAGTATACGATGTTAAACACGTTATATAGGTATATAGAAATAGAATAAAAAGGTGATTTGATTTGATACTAGCTGCTGCCCGCAACTTCGTTCGGGAGGGACGGTTTTCTTGCGTAAATCCCGATCCCGGTGGATTCCGAGATAAAAAGTAACCCATGTGTTATTCCCGGATGTCAACTATCTCATTTATCCATTCAGATCTTTTTAGTATGTAGTTATTACGTGACAGAGTAACAAAAATTCATCCTCACTCGCATTTATAATTACTTTTTTTTCTTCGTTTGATTATTATTCCACAATTGTCATCTTAATTATTTTAATTGTAATATTCTTTATCCTATTGTAAATGTTTTCGTTATATCAATTAATTTAAATTATTCCAATTTTACTTACAACTACAACTAATCTGACATAGAAAATTAGCTGTTTTTAATGTCTTTTTTTGCTGCAAGTTATTTGCACGGCACTTTAGTTAAGGGAATGCACTGGCCCCTGTCATCCAGTTTATAACTAGTCCAGGAGCCACGGAATTTCAATTTTCAATGTGTACCTTATTTGGCAATAAATAATTTATTTATAATATTAGTAAGAAGTAAGGTGTTTGCAGGGTGTTCTAGGAGTACGTAATCATATTTATGAGTACATCGTAGTCTAATGCGTAATCTTTTTGTGTACTATACCTACATAACACAATCAAACTATTAGGTTCCCAGTGCAAACAGGTCTCATCTCTGTGAGAGGGAAATGGGGTGTTATCTCCAACGCGAGCCCAGTGTGTGTTGGTGGATGTCGCATATCTTCAGACTTTTAGTTCTACACACACTTGAAGGCACTTGAAGGTAAATGGTGGGTTTTTGTCAGTAGAAGTCTGACACTCGCTTCCGCTCCACTCAAAAAAAGGTCATGCCAGTTTCCTCACTATGACAGTTGTGTGAGCGGTTGAGATGTTGAGGATTACGCAAAGTTGGTAATGTACCTGGCTGGGTTCGAAATCAAGACTTACAACCCAAACGTCGTGCCTGTAACCAATGAGCTACCAAAGCTTCACGATAATTTAATATTCCGTCTTGAACTATAACATCCGATTATTCCCGATGTCCACCACTTGTCTGGCCACCACTGGGGGACAGCGAGACAACTTTAAAATATTATTCTCGTTATCCACCACTGGGGGACAGCGTCACAACTTTTAAATTATTTCCTTTCGCCACCACTGGTGGCCGCCACTCACCTATGGTGAGTCAATTCAAAGTCATACCGAGTTTGATTCAAAACATACCGTCATTTCAAAGCATCAAGTCAAGTTTATACAGATATAGAAATACAATCGCTGGAATGAAAAGACTTAAATGCAAAAATGTGGAAGAATTCCATGTTCCAAAAGATTATAAGGACTTTCTTTTAGCAGACTATTCATATAACTGCAACCGAATTGTAGTGTTTTGTATTGAAGAAGCCAAAAATGTAATGTGTGAGATTCATCATTTCTTATGTGATGGTACCTTTAAAAGCTGCACAGAGTTATAATTTACAAAGTTGTGACGCTGTCCCCCAGTGGTGGATAACGAGAATAATATTTTAAAGTTGTCTCGCTGTCCCCCAGTGGTGGCCAGACAAGTGGTGGACATCGGGAATAATCGAGACAATCAATACATATAATAAAATAGTAAAAAAGTGTGTCTGTACATTTAAATTTTATACAAAAATAATAATTGAGGTGGGTTAAGAAACGGTAACACGGAAGAAAAATAAAAAAGGCTGTTTGTCTGTTTGTACACGCTAATCTCCGGATCTACAGGATGAATTTTAATGAAATTTTGTAAGTAGATAGTTGATTTCCTGGAATAACACATAGGCTACTTTTTATTCCGGAATTCCTACAGGATCGGGATTTACGCAGGAAATCCTCCCACGCGAACGAAGTTGCGGGCAGCAGCTAGTGTAGAATAATACTACCTTTTTATTCTATTTCTATATACCTATCTAACTACATATATACCTATTTAATTTCTATATACCTATCTAACTACATATATATGTATAACTACAATGTATTCATAAGATAGCTATAATTAATTAATAATACACACCCTCCCACACAAACTCATACATGTATCAACATTTAAACACTAAAAGAGAGATACATACCAAACTCGTTTAAAAACCGTATTATTTATATTTTATTCCATACTAGCTGACCCACCACGACTTCGTTCGCGTGGTATCCTACCCCTACCCTACCCAAACCCTACACTACCCCTACCCTTTCCTACCAATACCCTACCCCTACCCTAACCCTACCCTAAATTTATCTACATCGTAAACCAATTCCTGAATAAAAAAATATTAAATACATAATTGCTATTTGTTTGGAACATTCATACTATTTTTTTATTCGAACCAAATAAATGTTGATCTCATTTGAATATTTTGTTGTATTCTTATTTATTCTAAGTTAGTAAAATATAATGTATGTAACACACTTTTTTATATTATAAATGCATAATTTGGTGATAAGTAGGTACATAATCATTATAATCATTAATTAATTATATAGGTACTTATATAGCCATCTATGATACGTCACGGCACCATTTATGACCTAGCTACCACGTTAGTACTTAAAGGTTAAAAAAAGGTTTTTATATAAGTATAGGTGATACACACTCGTAGTTCATAATAAAGCGATTAAAATAATAATCCTATGGCATATTGAAACATAAATTTAGACTAATCCAATATAGCTTGATATTCAATCCGGATTAAGTGGCGTAAATAAAGTGATCCATATCTGAATAAACACAAATAATATCCGACGCTCAAAATCCGTGTGAACAATTTCTAAATTACTAAAACAACAACGATTTATCTGTCAAAACAAAAGACAGAACTATAAAAGGGAAATAACTGCTTCCCCACTCCCTCCTGTAAGGCCTCAGTCACGAAGTTAGCGGGAACGGGGCAGTGGCGGCAGCGGTGCAGAGAGCAGCGTGTTAAATTGCATATATTTATTTGGATCTGGCCTCAAAGGCAGTGGCCAAAACTGATTCCTCCGTAAAGTGCCCACTATCCAGCAATTTATAAAAGGCGTCTTCAAAGACCGATGGCTCCTCTGACTTGTTTCACTTTGTTGACGACCCTTTCGGTGTACTGGTTCATTTTCATGTGTTTGTCGAAAATGACACCAAGGTATCTGATCTGCTTTTGATAGTGCAACGTTTGTTCTTTCAGTTTCACCGTTGGCCGGTATTTTTTCTTTTTAGAGAACATGATGCATTCTGTTTTCTCTATATTACACTTTAACTCCCATCTCATGTAGTAGTCAACGATGGCTTCCGCTGCCCATTCAGCACGCAAAGTTGCATAATCTGGGTTCGTGGCTCTTTAGAGTATATAGAGATCATCCGCGTACTGTGGGAGTTTGAGACCTCTGATATGGTCTTGTATATCCCAAATATCATGGACGTACAAGTTGAAGATTATTGGTCCCAGGATCGAGCCTTGGGACACACCGTGAGGTATCGGTTTTTCTTCGGTTATGGTAGTTCTGAATCTGAGGTAGAACTACCATAACTGAAGAACCAACCAGAAGAAGAACCAAGAAACCAAGTTTCTGCCGTCGAGATAGTTCTCAATTATTTTGATTATATTGTTGGAAACGTCTTGGTTCTGAAGTTTTTTGATCAGGCCCTTGTGGTTGATCGAATCGAAGGCCTTCGATAGGTATGTAAATATCATAGGAACGCTGTCATACGTGCCTAGTACATCAGTGACTATATTTTTCCGGCACGTAGAATCTGGGTTGTTGTTCCTCTTGCCTTGTGAAGCCGTGCTGAAACGTTAGTTGCAGCCGGTTGAACGTAGCGGTAAGTCTTCTTAGGATCAGTCGATCGCACAGCTTGCCCATGATGTTAAGCAGTGTGATCGGGCGGTATGATGATGCCTGACGGTGATCTTTGCTAGCCTTTTGCAGGAATATGCACACGCCGGTTTTTGTATCGCTTGGGAAGTAACCTGTGGACAAAACAAAGATAGCAAGAGGCACAAACGCCTCGATAAAGACTTCTCATCCAAGTTTGAGGGCGTCTGCGTTTATTCCGTCTGGCCCTGGGGCCTTTTTGTTTTTGAATTTGTTCAGTTCAAGTAGCACTTCTTTTTTTTATTTGATTTTGATTTTGGGACGAGTGATTGGAACGGTGTCGTCTTTTCAGTCCCCTCAATGAATCGCTATTTTGGCCTCTTTAATTATGGCTGTATCGGTGAGCTTATCGATCGTTTCTATTTCTGTACTGCCTCCCGTGATGTTTGGTAGTTTAAAGATAGGCTTCTTCATGTTTCTTTGCCGATCATTCTACACGCTGGCTTCGAGACCTGGTACAGCGTTGCCGCGCCGCTCCCCGCTTTGCAACAGCCACCTAGCTCCCGCCGACTTTGGGACCAAGGCCTAAGAAGGAACCAACACTCGTTAACGCGATTATCTCATATTGCTAGCAATAGGGATGAGCTGTACCGGCGGATATAGGCTTTGAAAGCCGCGGATATCGACTTTCAATGCGTATACTAAAGCTTAAATAGGATGTTGGAATTTTCCGCAACTTAAAGAAATGTGTGTGTTTGGAATTGTATACGTTAGTATCGGATATTGATCCGAGAAATGAGGTGTCGTTTTGTGTATTGAGAAAAATGTATATCCAATTTGAGTGATCCATGATTTTTCTTATTTACTTTTCAAATAGCGTAAAGTTTGGAAGATTTATGTCCGTATGTTTACATACGATAATATAACTTAAGAATAATATTACCCAGGGTAAAAGTAGCATTATTTCCATAATGAGATGTAATTTATATTTTTCAAAGTTTGGCTATTTGTTTCTATATTTTACAGGTAAATTCTAACCTCCTGTGCTTTGACGCGCACTCAGCTTTTTATTAATTTAATAATCAAGTTCGTTAGTCCATCTTTGACTTAGTTTGATGCAATGATAATTGTTATTAACAATGTGATAACTGGCACATAGTTTATCCTACTTAAATATAAAGATACATTAATTTACACATTTTTCCGATACAACTAAATAGAAAACACAAATTGCCACCTGCTACGATTCCCACATATAAGTAACTTAACTTTTGGTTTACAATCTATATAAAAACGCTAGTCATAACGTAGAAAATAGTGGGCACTAGTACTCGTATTGGATGTGGTTAATATTCTACTAATGCATACTAAATTCCACGTCCAAACTCACGTACGCAGAAAGACGCATTGCGCAATTTCCAAACTAAAATAACAAAGAAAACTTTCATTCTAATATCGTAAGACATCACAAATTCTTAAGATGTATAGAGGGATGATCACAGGCGCGTGCACAGGATTATGACAGGGTATGCGGCGGAGTAATCGGTCACAAAAACTTTTTCTTTTATAGATTTTTAGCATAGCCACAGCCACGCATCGCCACCATGCTACGATGCATGGCTGTGGCTATGCTAAAAATCTATAAAAGAAAAAGTTTTTGTGACCGATTACTCCGCCGCATACCCTGTCATAATCCTGTGCACGCGCCTGGATGATCAAGATTCTTCCCTGCCTCGGAAAGCACTTTAAGCCGTTGCTCCCGGATAGTCAGAAACTAGATAATTTGACACCAGTCCTGCCAATAGGTATCGTGCTACCCAGCTACTGGGTTGTGGATCTCAGATAGACAGTGGCTCTGTTAGTATTGAGCTGCATTCAGTTAGATTGGAAGCTGACTCCGACAGAGGATGATGATGTATGGCTGCATGGATGTATGTTACTCAAACGAAACGGGAAAAATGGCAAATAGATAGATAGCCTGAAACAGTAAATAAGCCATTATTTGAAGCAGAAAAACTTACGAATTCTCACTTAGGTAGTAGTTGGTAGTAATAATAAAAAAATGGCAAATAGACAGATAGCCTGAAACAGTAAATACTAGCTACTATTTGAAACAGAAAAACTTACGAATTCTCACTTAGGTAGTAGTTGGTAGTAATAATCTTCTATAAAAGCGAAATACCACTCGCTAAGACGGGATTTTGCGAAATTCCCACGGGATCGGGATTTACACGGGAAAAACTTCCCACGGGAACGAAGTCGCGAGCAACTGCTAGTATAATATATTCCTAAGTAATATATTTTATTATTAAACATAAGTCATTATACTTGGTACATTCACAATCCACCCGGTACAAAAACCTCTTAATCCCGAATATCTTAGCATAAATCCATTTCAAGTTCTCGGATAATCCTAGAGCGTATATATTCGAAGCGGATAATCGTGGGCGCATCACTGGTTCCTTTGTGAATAACTTGTTTCTCAAAGATAATTTCAACTAATTTACAATAACAGTTATGAGTTTAGCTGTGGAATGAAATATTGATTAACTTTGTCTATCATCTAAGGAAAGTTACGCGTAGCTTTGAATGGCAATCGATTTTTGAATGCGATATTATAACCTATTTCAAGTTTGTATGGCTTATAGACGTTGTGAGTCTTACAGTTACTTAATTAGTAATGGTGTACTATTAAAAAACTGACTCTAATTAACTATAGAAATAGGAATACACAGGTGATCATGGTTTCAGTTAAAAATTCTGAAGAGCGTTTAATTCTCACAGTTGAGGAGCTCGTGGCTAAATAATAAAAGCTGCATGAGTCGATCTTCCAGGTAAGAAACGCTTCAGCGGCGGTGACCTCTCGCGCCCTGCTCTGGTTCAGACCATGGCGGAGCGAGAGGGAATGGGATGCAGTCGCCTCCTTCTGCGAAGCAGTCATGCTAGCGAAGGAGGAGGCCGAACGCGCGAGGGAGAGGTAACTCTCTTCCTCGTGCCCCAGCCACAGCGAGAGACGCCCTGGGCGTCGGGGATCGCGAGCTGATTTTCGGCCACCGTAGGCGCGGGCCTGCGGACGGGGAGCAGGGGTCGCTCGGTAAGGACCAGGCCCGGGTCGGCGGCGCGTCGTTTTCCACGCGCGCCTCAAAGAGCTGTCATCACCAGTGACGGGGCCTCATAGGGTCATTGCCTGCCGGGGTTTACGGGAAAGTTCTATCAAGATACTGCGGCCCCGTAACTTTAGGGCAGTCGAAGGAACAGGGTGGGTTTTTAGTCAGTAGAAGTCTGACACACTCTTCCGCTTAACCCAGAGCGGGAGAAGTCATTCTATGATTTTCCCACCCAGAACAAAAACAAAAGGTAAGAAACGCTTAACCTTCTCAACATATCAAGTTTTCTCCGTGCCTTGGAAAAAACACTAAGTCGTTAGTCCCGTCTGTCATTTGGACATCATTGACAGTCGTTACAGGTAGTCAGAAGCCTGGCAGAAAAAATATATAAAAATAGCTTTTGCCCGCGACTTCGTTCGCGTGGGAGGATTTTCCCGCGTAAATCCCGATCCCGTGGGAATACCGGGATAAAAACTATCTTATGTCCTTCCCAGGGCCCTAAACTATTCCCATGTCAAATTTTATCTAAATCGGTTTAGCGGTTTAGGCGTCAAAAGGTAACACATAGACAGACAGAGTTACTTTCACATTTATAATATTAGTATGGATAAAATAGGAAGCAGAAATCTGGCACTAGTCTTGCCAAGGGGTATCGTGTTACCCTGCTTCGAGGTTGTGGAGGTCAGATAGGCAGACACTCCATATAAAACACTAGTACTCATCTGCATCCGGTTAGACCGGAAGCCGACTCCAGCATAGTTAAGTTATGGGCTAAGCAGACGATCATCACAGTGTCTCAAACAAACTGAGACTTACTTTTAGAGATAAATTAATCGGCTTTAATGATTCCACATACAGAAATACACACACACACACACACACACACACACACACACACACACACACACACACACACGCATACACACACATAATATACACTACTCAAACTCGCGTAAACATTAATTATAAAGAACAGACCCAATAAACAATCTATCTCCCGATCTCCTTCTATACAATTGAATTATTACCATTTTGTTTTTGTATGTTAGTTTAGTTTAATGTATTTTTTATTTATTGTGATTTTAAAGTACTCTTCCTTTTATTTTTTTTGTATCGCTTATGATGGACGGATGGATGACCCCTGTAACACAGGTTTTCCTAGCACGGGGGTCATTAATCATATCTTTTCAGAATGTCTCCTTGAATTCATATGTAATAATGTGTCACATGTAATATGTACTTTTTGGCAAATAAAACATTTCTTATTATTATTATTCCAGGGACACATTGGCCAGCTACCTATTTCTAAATATTGAGGTGCAGGTGACAAGAGAGAAAGTTTTCTATAGAAACTATAGACCTATCGAAGTGGGCGTGCCCTATGCAAGAGATCCGAGAAAAAACTCCACGGTTACACTTTTTCATTCTTCATTTATTTTTACAATATTTCCAGTATTAAGTTATAGTAGTTCCAGTGGTTATTAAGATCCATTACACTCGATTCATCCATTTACAAGAAAAAATATTAGCCAGTTTGCACGTAACAGAGTGCATAATAAACGCTCTTCAATCTAAAAGCTACTTGTAAAAAGTGTTTACCTAAAGACCTTTTAAAATTACGGTACCCAGATAAAAATTCTTAAAAAGGTTCGTGTGAAAACTATTAAGGATACGTAAATCAAAAAATTAAGGTGAGTTTTGCCCTTTTTTACGAGAAGAAAATTATCAAGTTAGTTTTGGCAAATTTGCTTTTATTAAGTAGCTACATAAGAAATTACCGAGGACCGAAAATCAATGTCTGCATTTGGAGACGTCATATCCAGCAAGAGATCTAGTACGCTGGCAATAATTATTACTATTATATTACAAAGTGTAAAAACATAGAAACAGGTATTAAAACGTATTTTTGCACAGGTGGGGAAAGATCGTCACCCACTGGACGCCTGAAGGAGGAAAATTATTATTATTATTATCTTTGACAATGCCGTCGAGGTCGACCACGGCGCCGCGCCGGTAGGGGACGCTCTGATCGTGTTCTCAGGGGAAACATGGTCCAAAATTGCTCAAGATAGAGAGGTTTGGAAGGCTGAGAAAAAAATGTATTTTAATGCATTTAGTATGGTCCTGACCGATTTCGGCCATGGCCGTCAATCAGCCACAGCAACAGTTTTTAGACAAGTGCTTATATGGACGACGACAGCAAAACATAAATAATTTTATTGTCTGGTTTCACACACACAGAAGCAAATAACCTTTATCATCTATGGATTTTTAATCCGAAATAAAGAATTTGAATTTATATCTGGCACGACAGATTGATACTTGCCAACGAGAGACGTCCATTTAGTTCCTGTTTAGTTAGTTATCTAATAGGTTGGGGAAAAAGTTCCTTCGCATTTTTTAAGAAAGCTCAAAACATTTTTTAATATAGTTTACTAGCTTCTGCCTGCGACTTCGTCCGCGTAGAATTCGAAAATATTCCACGGGATCCCGTCCCCGACTTGCTTGACAAAGATTATAATAGCTCGGCTAATATGCGTGATATAAAGATAATTTATAGCCTATAGTACTCAGGGATAATGCAGCTACATACAAGCGAAAGAATTTTCAAAATCGGTTCAGTAGTTTCAGAGATTACCCCATACATACAAACTTACAAATTTTACCTCTTTATAATATTAGTATAGATATAATATTAGTATAGATTTACATTTAACTAAAGTATGTAGGTACCATTTTGTTCGAAAACCTTTTGCCATCTTGTAGGTAGAAATTTATATAAATGTGGTGAATAGAAATTTTGGGACTTCTGATCAAAATACCGCGACAAGTGGTTTTGGCAGTCCTCTCGTGATGTTAAGCTCACACTGCCTAAAGAATTCTGAAGAGACCGAAACAGGTGGAAATCTAAAGGTGCAAGGTCAGGACTAAACGGCAGATGCATTAACACCTCCCAGCCAAACTCTCTTAATTTTTGCTGAATGGCTAAAGATGTGTGAGGTCTAGCGTTATCATGATGAAAAACCACACCCCTTCTGTTGATTAATTCCGGCCGCTTTCTCTCAACTTCTTGCTTTAATCTCATCAGTTGTTCGCAGTAGAGGACAGAATCGATGGTCCTGCCTAGTGGTAACAGCTCATAATGAATAATGCCTTTCCAATCCCACCACACACACAGCATCACCTTGTTGCGAGTTAACCCGGATTTCGCCACAGTCTGTGAAGCCTGACCGGCCTTTGACCACGACCTTCTTCGCACGTTCTTGTCGTTCATGATCCACTTTTCATCACCAGTTATCAGCTTCTTCAAAAATGGTTCGGTTTCATTACGTCGTAATAAAGAATCACAAATTAGTACACGGTTCATTAGGTTTCTTTCAGTGAGCTCGTGACGTACCCAAATATCGAGCTTTTTTGTGTACCCAGTTTTTTTCAAATGCACCAAAACTGTTTTGTGGTCAATTCCCAGTTCTTCAGCTACGTCGTAACGACTAATATGCCGATCTTGCTCCACTTTTTCAAAAATGGCATCCATTTTATCCGTAATAGGGCGACGAACGACGTGCATCTTTGACATCAAAATTTCCGGATTGAAAACGCTTAAACCAAATTTGTGCTACTCTCACAGACACTGCACTAGGTCCATAAACATCGCAAATTTTTTACGTTGCTTGCGTTGCATTTTTACCTTTCTTGTAGTAAAATTTTAAAATGTATCAAATTTCTCACTCATCACTCATCTTGACAGTACGAAAAACAAATGAAAATCACACATTTTCCTAATTTGAATTTGAAATTATGTTCTTTAAAATTTAAACTTTCAATGATACCAAAACCAGCCAGATACAAATAGTATAGCCAAAGAGATTTTATTACAAGTTCATTCATACTATAATGCGAAAAGACTTTTTCCCCAACCTTATATTAACTAAATATATTTGAAGTGTCTGTCTGTGATTTCCAAATACCTGTATTTTCACACGCGCCTCATAGAGTCTTCAGCACTGTTAAAGACTTTCAATTGAAAAAAATAAAACAAAAACAGTGAGACTGACAGTCAAGTCGGACTAAGTACCTTTTAAATTAAAGAAGTCGAGTAGACAAAACAGCGAGGGCCAATAAAACAAATACAATACCAAAATATTAAAAAAAAAATAGCTTTCTGCACTCTTTCTCTGTATAACCTTCAGTCTGTGCCAAATTTCATACTCTTCCGTCTGTGTGATTTTTGTAGAAGGGGATGCAAAGTTTTTGCTTCACGTGTAGGTATTTCCGATTGCCAACAATACTTTTGTGGCTAAAAATAGACGCTTTTGTTCTACCTCGTTTTTAATTAACACATGCCTCGATTCGAGAAAACAAAAACATTATCCTAATTGGACAAAAGCCTTTTGTATTCAATTAGTGTCTTTTTTTTTTGCTCGTTTCGACCGTTGCGTACCTATACAGAGCATGGTACGCTGTGCCGATACGGATGAGGTGGTTTCATTAATAAAATGTATGTCTGTGCAATTTAGTGAGAGCATAAATTTCTTATGAAGGCAGTAGTTCAGTCGCCTGGTGCTCATTAAGGCATTAACCAATAAAATTTATGATACAGAATTTGATGTGATAGTTTTGGCATCATATGTTTGCTGCGCGCGCCGCCATATTGGAAAAAATGACGTCCTAAACCTGTTTTTTTTTTTTAATGTCGCCTTTTCAACGACTTTTTTATGGTAGTAAACTAGATTTCTACTAAACTTCAGTATAGTGCGTGTAGGGTTATAGATATAAATCACGCCTACTAAAATGAAAAATATAATGAATACGAAAAATCGCATTAAATAGCGTGTTTAAAACTAAGTAGGTAAACGGGGGATGTTTTTTGTAGTTTATTATATCTTGTAGAATATCTAATATAGATTTTAAATTATTCGGTGCTCTAAACCACTTTTCTTTTTAGAGATCCTTATGCCGAATATTAAGGTTTAAAATGGTTTTTCTTTTAATTATGTTTTCGTCTACCCTATAAATCGTTTCATTTAAATACCTATACGATATGCGTGAAAGATATATTATATACATAATATATAGCGAAGTTTAAACTAAATCTATGGCAACTAATCAGCATCTACAAATCATCAAGGAAGATTGTATGTAAAGGATAGCTTTTAGCGGTAAGACAACTACATTGTAACACTGTTTATTGTTATCCTTATTATGTCTTGTTATGTCTTTATTTAATATTGTTGACTTCCACCATTACGAGTATTCCTTTGTTGACGTTAATGTCTCGTATTCAATTCCCGGTTCAAGCAAAAAGTGATATTGGGGTTTTTCTGTTAAGCCGGGTCCGCTGCGACGTGTTTTCGTGTTTGCAAACAGTATAACATTGTTTGCTAACAGAATATAGGCGTGGCCTAACAGTTTTGTTAGCAAAAACACAATAACATGTTTGCCGAGACGAAAGGATAACATCCCCCGCGTTCGCCTGCGGGGAGAAGGAAATTGATGCATTTTGTGTTCGCGCTTACTATCCCTATTTTTTAATCTCAGAGACAGAATTGCCACACCTAATCTCATGTCAGGAGGAATCACATCGTTCCTCCACGTTGTTTTCTTCTCTATATCTGGTAAAATTAATAATAACAGCTCTTGATAATCACTTTCTGAACATCTAAAACTAAACAAACTCATTACAACAATAGGCGCAGCGGACGGTCGGTTTTACTAACATGTTTAGATAACATGTTTGTTAGAAAATTTGCGCAGCGGACCCGGCTTAAGACATTTTTCAACACTAGCCCGAAGTTTGGAAGTTACCAGTGTGATATGATAACCCCGTTTCTCGGCGAGCACGTTACGCCATTGCCCCAGGGCCTTGATCTCTCTCCGGTCTTGTGAGATTGCCGATCTATCTAACAACTTATACAGCAGTGGACACTGAAGTGTATCCGTGGTCTCTGGTAAAGTAACTGCGACGTTACGAATACAAATCATTGTTGGGATGGTTTTATTGCGGTGATGAAATGTGACCTCCATATCGTATGGGTGTATTTCAAAATTTTTGGGTCACATTATGGAAATATTGCAGGTAACAAAGTAAAGTAAAGCACCTACCTAATGTTTTATAAGTCTTAATGCCGCTCGCTGCTCCACTCCGTCACATTAATAATTTCTGCTTCATAAATGATGTATACAACGTGTAATTTAAAGAGTATATACATACCAAGTGCATGGCTTCTTTGGATGATAACAAACGATATGGCAAGGGTTTTGTAATCCTATGTCTTCATGTGAGGAACTAATTACAAATTTACATAAATACATTGATACCAGAGACCGAATTTTTCAAATTAAGAAGTACGAAGAGATTTATCGTTTTATTGGCAAGTGACGTGGAAAGTGATGACCCTCATAGTGCTGTGACACGTTTGTTATGATTGATATTCAAGAAACATATGAAACCGATAATTTCGTATCAATTCTTTGAGTCACTTATTTTGAACTGAAACTTTGCATAGAGACTCCATGTTATATGTTGTCTTCAGCCCTTTTGGATAGATATAGGGTTTCCGTTATAACTTTTTTGGGTGGGAAAGTCGTCGAACGATTTCTCTCGCTCTGAGTGGAGCAGACCGGATGTGTCAGACTTCTACATAAAAAAATCCACCCTGTTCTTTCAGCTGCTCTTGCGTTACGTGATCCCGGTATTTTGTTAGAATATTCCCACAACCCCGGCCGGCGATGGCGCTAAGAGGCCTCGTCACTAGTGCTGAAGACTCTTTGAGGCGCGTGTTAAAACACAAGTATTTGGAAATCACAGACATACACTTCAGTTTTATTTATTTAATAGATAACTAACTAAACAGGAACTAAATCAACGTCTCTCGTTGGCAAGTATCGATCTGTCTCGCCAGATGCAAAGGTTCTTTGCTTCTGGTTGTGTGAAACCAGACAAAAAAATATTTATGTTTTGCTGTCGTCGTCCTAAGCACTTGTCTATAAACATAGTTATTTTTAAATCACTTCAATTATAATATTTAGTTAATAGATAATTAACACGTTCGCTGACAGTGAGCACTTACCCTGACACCACATTACGACATTAGAATTTTTCATACTAAATGGCAAATCAACGTCAAAATAGTACTCGTACACGCAATATGAAATTACCCACAAAATACTCATATTACGGCAGTAAGAAACATGAAATTGCTAATAATATGACAGTGGATAGTGCTCTTCATAATACTGATATGAAAAATTATCGTGAGACGATGTACTCTTAAATATAAGTGGCCCGTCCCTCGACGTACTGTCATAACGCAATATTTTAATTTCCCGCCTAACGACGACGTACTGTCAGCGAACGTGTTAAGACATCTCTCGTTGACAAGTATCTATCTGTCGCGTCAGATAAAAAGGTATTGCTGTTTGGTCCTGAGCGTGTGAAATAAACACCAATATCCAAAACATTTGCACCAAAATAAATCACTAAGCGGACACATATAGGCATCACGGCGTCATGAGTAGTTGCCCCAGCTATCTGTCGTATGAGCCGTGAAATATGTGTATCTGACGCCGGAAAACACAGACATACATTACGATTCGGTGTAAATATAAAAGTGATACGACGATTCAAATGTACCTATGTTTTGGGCTGCCATAATAGTTCGGGGGTTTGTAGGATTGAGAGTCAGTCATTCAAACTCAGTTTTAAGCGTCAATAGGCTAACATCCAAGGTGTAGGAGTTGTGATCGAGAGGTCACGGATTTGAACCCCATCCATTACAATATTTCGTGAACCCACTCCAGACACAAGCGTATTTAGCTTAATTGGAAGAGTTAATAAGATTGCTAGAAATATGAATTATACCTTGCTAGTACCCTTTAAAAAAAAACTTGGCCAATTTTATACTATGCGTGTCTTTAGTTTTGATATATTGAGAGCCATATATGAAACTTATTACTTTTTATTAATGATAATAGGCTCGCGTTTGACCACCATTTCACCTGATGGTAAGTGATGATGTGGTCGAAGATGGAGCACGCTTACCTAAAAGAAACCTATTCACTCTTGATTTAAAGACCCCTAGGTATCGGGAAACACAGACTCTGGCAGGGAATTCCACTACTTAGCCGTACGCACAATGAAGGTATTCCCAAAACGTTTAGTGCGTATAGGTAGGATGTCCACCATCTAACGATGGTGCATCGCCGTTTGTCTTGTAGTCCGATGATATTACGGGCTTGGAGGCATTAGACTGTGTAATTCCATCGCTCACTGTAACCGATAGAAAACCGATAGACTAGCAACTCGTCGTCGATGTTCAAGGTTCTGGAGCCTTGATTCGAACAGTGTATCGTTGCCAATGAGTCTTTTGGCCCGTTTCTCAATAAACTCAAGCGCGTCCAGTTTGTACTTGGCAGATCCATCCCAAAGTCAATAAGCCAATTGAATTATGATTCTGATTTTATTTTTTTTTCATACGGACCCGCGTGCTTGCAATAAATTAATTTTATTTGTTTACAATAGCAGTGGCGCGGAAATTCACTGCCGTGGACTTTCTCACGATAAATACATAACCTCCTTCTTTGTCAGTCGGTAAAAGTAGCTTGAAACCTCTTTTTTTTTGGGGTGGAAATCTTCATGGATATCCTCCGCCCTGGGGCGGGCGAAGGGGTCTCTCAGGTTCTTACTGACTAAAACCACCCCGTGTTCCCTCGTACACATGCGCCGGGGGCTTCGGAAACACATATGTATTCTTCAACGCGGCCCCCGACTAGTGCTGGCCTCTGCGGGCCCCATCTTTTTAAGCAGGGGGAGTGAGGTGTTTGGCTCCCCGTGCGACTTCTGAGAAGGGCGCTTATAACCTACCTCAAGCTTCTTTGATACAAAATTTAATTAAAATTCACTCAGTACTTTAGAAGATTAGCGCGTTTTAAAAATCTAAAAACTTTTCTGCTTTATAAAATTAGTGTAGATTATTAGTACCGCCCCTTACTATCTTACTTTCACGGCTTTCAAATGTGGATGCTCTTTTTCTATTCCTTCCAACTGTTATGAGTTCACCGCTCCTCATTTCAAGGCTTAAGGAAGCCACCCAGGTCATACTTCACGGCCACATGTTATTTGCTCAGGAAGCCCCATTCTTTCATCCGACTTTCACTATACCATATCACTTAACGTGCTGTATTCAAGCTTTACCAACTAGTTTTAAATGTAATTAACACTACATGAACCCATATTCATAATCTTGTCCTTATCCCATACTAATTGTCATGTTTTCTAAATGATATAAATATCATTACAGTTCTCGATGCAAGTGGCATGCCTCCGAGCGGTTTCCTCACGGGAAACTGGAATGACCTTGGAGACTACCGTCAATGCCTCAGGATCAACACTATTGTCAACAACCTGGAGTATCAAGGAATTCCTAACAAAATCCATTCATCTTTTCTTTGACCTAAACATTCAAACCTATCACTCTTCGTCACATGCTTGCCGTGTGTATACCTATATCTACCTGTTATATTTATCTGACATGGGTTTTCGCAAAGTACTAAACACTAAACGAGAAATGGATGAATAATCACTCCCTTTCCGATATCGAGGACAAGCAATTTGTCATAAACTTGAAAGTGTGGCCTGTAAAGCAGAGTTTAAAAACAAATGAATAAAGACGATTTATTACCAGCCTAGCCCTTTCCAACTATGTTTGGTAGGCTACCAATCTAACTAAGCGCAGCTGAGTACTAATATCCTACATAGACCAAACGCCTATCTGACCTCTACAACCCAGCAATTAAGAAAGACGATACCCATTAGCAAGATTGGTATCAGATCTGACTACCGAAGTGACGACTGTCAAAGATGTACAAATGACAGCCGGGAACTACGGCTTAGTATGACTTCCGAGGCATGGCGGAATCTTAATATGTTAAAATAGTCACTCATATTTAACCACGGACCAATCTTGGTAAGCATTGCTTGACGTTAAAAGTCAATCTCCTTTTGTTCTCTAAACTGTTTGATATCATATGAAAATATCAAACACGATGTGTTTATCTTGTTTCTATTTTTTAACACAACACTTTTTGGGCGCTAGAGGGCGCCACATTGGGTTTTGTGACACGTCACGTAACCTATGTTCAGCGGACGGTAAAGACGGTTCTAACGATACCTCATTTGTCGAGTTCCGATAAGTAGCTTTGGAGCTATGAGGGAACAGATGATCATACACACATACATACATAGTCTGTCAAAATCATAACCCTCCTTTGGCTTTGCCGTTCTCTAAACATTACTTCGCAACATTTTCTTTTATTGATAATAGGCTCGCGTTTGACCACCATCTCACCTGATGGTAAGTGATGATGTGGTCGAAGATGGAGCACGCTAACCAAAAAGTAACCTATTCACTCTTGACTTAAAGACACCTAGGTTATAGCTATCGGGAAACACAGACTCCGGCAGGGAATTCAGCACCTTAGCCGTACGCGCGATGGAGGTATTCCTAAAACGTTTTGTGTGTATGGATGGAATGTCCGCCATGTAACGATGGCGCATCGCCGTTTGTCTTGTAGTCCGATGATGGAACAGGCTTGGAGGAATTGGATTATGTAATTCCATCGCACATTTCCCGAAATGTAACCGATAGAAAACCGATAGACTAGCAACTCGTTGCCGATGTTCAAGACTCTGGAGCTTTGACTCGACCAGTGTATCGTTGCCAATGAGCCTTTTCGAAAGCTGTCTCGTTGTCAATACACGATGATTTACTTTAAAAACAAATGAGTTCACTTTCGAATTGTGTGCACTTACTTGAGTGAGGTGAGTGGTACAGAATAGTACTTATGTGCATTCCTTCTTCGAAGGATTAATTTGCACTATAATCCATATATGCCACATTTAACACACTTGTTACTAATTAATGGCATTATTGAATTGTCAGTTGTCTAATTTATGACACTTCAGTTCACTGTGGCGTCTGCATTTGATTGGTCTATTGATCGATATGGTAATTTATGACACATGAATTTAAGTGTGTAGTAGATTCGATAATTCATAATGACTCATTTATGTACTTTTATGTTGAGAATCTCAATTTAATTTGAATAAAATACAATTATCATTATACTTCGAGCCTAAAATGACAACAAATGTTTTTTTTTTGAGTATTAAAAATCACATAAACCTGAAATATCCCCAGCGTTTTAAAACTACATGGAGTCGGATTCCAGTCTTCCTCTCTCTCGTCGGTCCTTCATATCTGAGGATAGTGGTCAGCACCAGTGTTGTATCTGGAAAGGATGATCTGCCTCCACCGCCCGAAATCCAGTCTTCCAGATGCATCTGCACTTTCATACCTTTACACTATTAGATCCCGTCACAAGTCTATACAATACTAAGGACTATCTTTTAAACTTGTGGTTGACTGGTTGAGAATGCCTTGTTGCATTACGTCCGCCCATGTACCACTATTGTACATAAAGTTTAAATAAATAAAGGCTGTGAATCATTATAATCATGCTTAGCCTTTTCTCAAATATGTTGGAGTTGACTTTCAGACTATCCGTATGCAGCTATAGAGAGGATACTAGTTTTTTACATGGACCTACACAAGGTGAGGCGGTACTTCACGCCTGGACAGCTTCTAAATCTGTATAAAGCACAGGTCCGTTCCTGCGTGGAGTATTGCAGTCATTTGTGGGATGGCTCTGCAAAGTACCAACTTGCTGCATTGGACTCGATCGAGCGCAGAGCTAAAAGGCTTATAGGCGACGAGGTGCTGGTGGACAAGCTTCATAGCCTGGCTCATCGGCGAACCGTTGCTTGCCTGTCGCTTTTCTACAGATTGTACTTCGGGGAGTGTGCGCAGGAGCTCCATGACCTGATTCCTCCATCTCCCTTTCACTACCGGTCTACCAGACGCACGGCTGGGTACCACCCTCACTTGGTTGATATACCGTCTTGCCGTACCAAGCGCTTCTCCTCCACATTTATTGTGCGCACAGCCAAGCTGTGGAATTCTCTGACGGCTTCTGTGTTCCCTGCCACTAATGACCTTTCAGCCTTTAAAGCACGAGTAAATAGGCATCTTCTGGGCTCGCTCGTCCCATCTTAGACCTCATCTGTCGCTCACCATCAGGCGAGATCGAGGTCAAGAGTGGGCCCATCAGTAATATAAAAAAAAAATGGAACAACTACTTATCGGACCTTTAAAACACTGTAGCTGGGTATCACGATACCCAGTTCTAAGATTGGTGCAAAATTTTCTGGCTTCTGATTACCCGTTATGACTGTCAAAGATGTGCCTAGAGAACCGGGACCAACGTTTTAATGTACTTTCAGAGGCATGGAGAAATGTCGGTATGTTATGATGGTCCCCAATGGTCGACGGACCGATCTCAGAAAGCGTTGCTTAACCTTGAAGATCGAGCCATGCAGTTATTAGTAATTAGCCAAGAGTTTCTGTAAATTAATAAACAATCTAATTCCGCCAAATCCGTTCCATCATCGGACCACAAGACAACGATTCACTGGTCGAATCAATGCTCCAGAGCTGTTAACGATGGTACAACACTATCGCTGTGAAGTGAGCCATGAACGGGCTCAACCCGCGCTAACGTCATGGCAGGGGATCCGCCGGCTGGCGCATGCGCCGCGCCATTGCGTCTGAACACCGACACCGCGCCATAACCACGTACTTCTGCACTTCAGAAATTGTATTATATTTGCAATCTTAATCATTATACAATTAGTATCTTCTACATCGCATTTTTAATGTGCCTCCTACATCCTGCACATTCTTGAACATCGACGACGAGTTGCAAGTCTTTGTTTTCTGTTGGTTACATTTCGGGGAGTGTGCGATGGAATTACACAGTCTAATTCCGCCAAGCCCGTTCCATCATCGGACCACAAGACACACGACGATGCGCCATCGCTACATGGTGGACATCCCACCTATACGCACAAAACGTTTTGGGAATACTTTCATTGTGCGTACGACT
This sequence comes from Tholera decimalis, assembly GCA_943138885.2. Lineage (NCBI taxonomy): Eukaryota > Metazoa > Arthropoda > Insecta > Lepidoptera > Noctuidae > Tholera > Tholera decimalis. Next base: position 13,550,477 of record OW964576.2, read on the forward strand.
AAGGAGTGGAATTCCCCGCCCGAGTCTGTGTTTCCTGATTGCTATAACCTAGGAGTCTTTAAGTCAAGAGTGAATAGGTTACTTCCCTATTATCAATTAAAAAAAAAAAAAAAAAGTTTTGTGTCTGTATTGTTTAGGTACTTAGTATGAAGCCTGAAAAATTAGATTCTTAATTGAAATCAAAAACAAACCAACAGACAACTGATTACAATATTTTTTTATTTGTATTTTTTTTCTCTTAAAAAGATAACTAGCAATGTGGGTAGAATTCACTTTACTAGCAATCTTGTTTACCCCTCCAACTAAGCTAAATATGCTTGTGTCTGTAGTGGGTTCACGGCAATAGTGTGATGGGTGGGATTCGAACTCTGGACCTCTCGATCACAAGTCCGACACCTTATCCATTAGGCTATTGACGATTTACGCTTTATATTAGTACTAAACAAACTAAACTAATGTTTTAAAACCTGAATTTTACCAGTTGATAAATTATATATACATAGTTTGCTAATCGGCTATAGATTACACGTATACACATCATTCTTTTTCGTTAATTAAAATTACATGAGGCTGGAGTTTTTATGGCTAACTACCGTGAAAAGAAACACTGAAATAAATACAGAGTTTTGACACACTATAAACACAGTGATGTAGACTTGGCTATTGTACCTAGAGATCCTGTATCAGCCAGGATGGAGTTTGGTTTTATATTTTCCTTTTTATACAATAGATAAGCAATCTGAACACTCCATCATGTAATCCCAGTTCTATATTATGACATTTAGAACTAAATTACATTATCATAGGTAACTACCCAAGTAACACAGACGTGCTGAATAAAGATTGAGTAAGAGCAATCACCTAGAGCATATGCTGAATACTAAGCTGAATAACGTCTGAGTACCGTCTATTCAGCAGTTATTCAAGCAAAAAGGGCCCCAATTTTGAATGCTTAACTCTGAATAACAGCAGAGCAACATCTGAGTAGGAGCTTAATAACGTTTCAATTAGCTTAATAACTTTTGAATAACAGTTCACATTGTTTTTATTAAGCTCTTACAACTGAGTTATTCAGCTTAGTCAAATTGGTTATTGTATTCAGAATTTATAGAGCATTTAAATTATTGTTTACATTTTTGCAAACAATATTCATACATATTGTCAAAAAAAAAATGGAATAAATATTAAAATGTCAATGTCGAATGGTGTTGATTTAACATGGCCGGTGACATTATAAAAGTGGTAAGTAAATTTTAATTTACAAGTTAGAGGTCTGCTACATGTTAATTGTTAGTGCGCAAGTAATTTTGTCGTGAATAGTATGTTTTTTTTTTAGTATTTATTACGCGCCGCGTGAATAATCAAGATAACTGATAGTAAATAGTATTTTTATACATACGAACTAGGTCTAACAAAAGTACTTGCGACGAAATAGCTAATACTAGCGATTATAAACCAACAAAATAACATGAATCGAGTTGAAAATGTTGTGGTTGTAAGATTAAGCGTTTTGGTGATCTCTTAAATTCCTTGTAAGTATAAATTACAAAGATTTTTAATGGCGATCGAAGTTTTGCTTTATAATGCTGAATAAAAGTGCACACATGTCTTGTTACTGAGCTATAACTTGAAAAAGAGTAGTCTCATTGCACTAACTTCTGAATAACAATTAGATAGTTGGCCACATTTCTACATTACTCAGATTTTTAGGGTTCTCTAATCGAACGCGTCGGGCTTATGTTGTCCACTTACGTAGGTACTAATGCTGTAACAAAATAATCATGTCATGTGATGATGTGACTCATGTGAACGAAACTCGGCTTGTAAACAAAAAAATCTATGAACTGATAGTAACTGAATCATACGATATAGGTATCAAATTGTTCGTAAAAATTTTCAGTGTAAGGTAAGGAAAGACGCGCGGTGCGTGGGAGTGGTGGCGGTGGTGGTGTGAGTGGACAAATGGAATAAACGGCCCGCTCACTCTCACTCTTGCGCCCAGTCAAACTCCTCGCTCGCCCCCGCCCCCACTCCCGCACCCGCGCGCTCGCTACCACTTCACAGTCGTGCGTCGCACCGACTCGACCGACTGCCAATTTCAAATCAGTCAGTCGGTCGCGTTGGTTGCGAGCTTTAGGTGACATTCGCTCACGCGTCATGCAAGTCCCTACCAAACGGTAAACAATAAAAGTAACTACGCAACAGGCTAAACTTTGCAGTATGTGTTCCGTTTTTTATCGAGGAAATTTATTATGTTGAACCGACATTAGAATACCTACGTATGTCTATCATTGCATCGTAACGATAATTTACATTCATTTCGTTTCAGGAAAATGTCTTTTAAAATAATTTCAACACGTCGCGTGGTAAGGGTCGCACAGAATTGTGTACTGTACCATCCTTATGGGAGAACAAAGGACAACTTCGATGGCCAAGATATAATGTGGATTTACTAACTAGACAGCAGGGTCTAACCTCGCGCAGATTGACGGCTTACAATGAGGTGTACTCTAAAACGAAAAAATTATAAAACTTATGAAGAAGCTGAAGAAGAATTATCGAAAATGCTTAACTTAACGGATACTGACACTGATCTTGATCAGATTGAACCTTCATTTTGTAACTGTGATTTGTAGCTGTTGATAAACAATTTTGTAGGAGAAATAAACGATTAAACTTTTTGACTTAAATTATTTATTTTTAATTTAACTTCGAACTTAGCCTATATATATATATATAGTGTACAGTTAAGATACGAAATACAACTCATTCCTATACTCATTACACACAAACTTGAATTTTACATCTTGAGGAGATAGGCATATTGAGGCGCGTGTTTCAGTTGGCATTTTAGATTTAAATATATTAAAGTAACTTGATTTTACTGGCTGATCAAAAACTTCAGTCAAACCTGAAACTTTGAAAATGTATAAAAATATATTGTCATTTTATTTAAGTATTTTCTCAATTTCCATAGTGTCATTTTGGTATATACCAGTCAGAAAATTTGATAGGCTTTGCTAATTGATTTTTCTGGGGTACGGAACCCTCTTCATTGCACGGCAACCACGCATGCTGGCTAGGACCGGGTTCACTTTTGTTTAAACTATTTTCATTAATCCTTTGATGACCAGAAAGACTTGGACAGTTATTACTGATATTTAAATATTCTTTTAAGATTTTTCTTTTGATATAACCGGTTCTCTTATGTTTTTGCCACGACTTTCGATCCATGATATAATGCAAACAACGGAAAAAATAATATCTACGCACAATAATACAATACAATACAATACAATACAAATAAGTTTATTGACCATAAGTTTAGGTTACAGTACACCGGTAATACAGATTTACATAGTAAATAGTATAGGGCACAATCACTTACGTTCAACTACACTAAGTTAGAACTTATCTATAACAATGCTTCGTGGGTGGGGAGTAGAAGAACAGTTAAGTTATAATAATGCTATCACAAGTAAAGCAATGGTTTACATACTTGATAAAATCATAAATGCCCAATGACGGTATACAGAGAATAGTTCTTTACCTCCCGTTCTAGTCAAGGACTGTGTTACGGCAAGGTAAGATTCTCGCTCATGGAATAATAGTCATAATGTAAACACTTTAAGACACTTTTTACCAAATACATTTGTTTTGCTGTGAATCATAGATGACTATAACGAGTTACAAGCTTAGCGTAAACAAGTAGTATATGCAAAGAAATCAGACAATGCAATTATTACTAACGTTATTTCAATGTCGGGCACGCCGCAATTGCGGCGGTAAGACCCCTCTTTGAGGAGTGGCTAGATCGGCGTCACGGCGTCCTGACCTACCGCGTGACGCAGGTCCTCACCGGACACGGAAGTTTCGGGAGGTACCTGTGTCTGATGGGTAAGGAAGAGACGCCTGGGTGTCACCACTGCGAGGGTCGCCCTGAGGACACAGTCGAGCACACGGTGCAGGACTGCCCAGCTTGGGCAGAGCACCGACGTGTCCTCACGGCGACAATAGGCGGAGACCTCTCGCGCCCGGCCTTGGTCGAGGCCATGCTGCGGGGCGAGAGGGAGTGGGAAGCGGTCGCCTCCTTCTGCGAAGCAGTCATGCTTCCGAAGGAGGAGGCGGGCCGCGTGAGGGAGAGGATGGCGTCCTCCCTCCAGCCCAGCCGCAGTGGTAGACGCCCACGGCGTCGGACGTCGGCCGACGATCTCCGGCCACCGTAGGCGCGGGCATGCGGACAGCGAGTAAAGGGCAACTCGCTGTCCGACCATGGACCATGCCCGGGTCGACGGCGCGTCGTGTTCCACGCGCGCCTCAAAGAGCGTCAGCAACATGACGAGGCCCCCTCTGCAGAGGGCCGAAGCCCGCCGGGGTCGTGGGACTCATCCCGTTACCGTGGCCCCGGTATGTAAAGGGTTATTGAAGGAACACCGTGGATTTTAGTCAGTAAAAGTCTGACAGTCCCTCCCACCCTGCCCGGAGTGGGAGGACTTATTTGATAATTTTACCACGCTAAAAAAAAAAACGTTATTTCAATGTAAACAAAGTGTTTTCAGAAAACAATATTTGTTTGGAATTTATAATAAGACAATTATGTTAAAAATAAAATAACAGAAAAAAGGTCTTTCTAAAACTAAAATAATAAAAGTAAAATTAAGAGCTAGCTAAAGTTGTAATTTTTTATAACTTGAAAAGTATCCCTTTCCTATATATATATAATTTTGTACTATATTTACTATACGTATGTATATGTATATATTTATAATACAAATAATGTTTGTGTACATATCTTCAATTTATAATGATTACTTTTTAGTGCATATATTTATATACATATATTATTTACATATATTCGTATGTTTTTATTGTTTATATCAACTTATTTAGTACTTATCGGTGTTCAATAAAATATATATTTATAAATAAATAATTACTGACATATTTGTATAAGTTTTTCAGTCTGTTCATAATCCAGATTACTCAGAAACTCATCCAGAGCCCTTCTACATACAAATCTCGTCGTATCTTTAAGAGGTTTAATTTTACTTATGCGATTGTACAATATTACAAAATATACAATATACAATTGTTCAATATTTTAATAAAGCTGGTATTAAGCTATGGGCGCTATAACAATACAAATGTGGTCTTTAATTTGAATAAGTTAGTTTTAAATTCTCTATTAAACCGAAAAAAGCTTAATAAAAACATAAATAATATTGTTTATTCAGCAGCTGAATAATTAGTAAGACATAGAATCTTATCCAGTTTAAAGATAAAATAAAAACAATTATTCAGTATCAAGCTGTATAATAGAATAATTAACGATATTATTCAGAAGGTGATACTTTATTCAGAAAATAGCTGTTTCAAACGCTACTAGCTTAGTACTGCTTTAATAAGAGCAATACAGATTATGGTTATTCAGATAAATGCTGACGGCGCGGGCTGTTTTTCAGCTTTAAGAAGGGAAGGACAGAAATACAGAATTTATTAAGCATTCAGAATTTTAAGGGTCCGAATTCAACCTAATCCAACATTTGGCTATTCCCAAACCTCTTATACAAACTATATTCATCGTTGAACTGTAAAATGTTTTAAATGTGTATTGCTATCTTGCTTACGTGTTACTTGGGTAGCCATAGACCACAAAACAAACGCGTCGGCTACGACCAAAGATTTTCTTTTTGTATTATTTCTGACATTTTATGTAGATATCTTTTTTTACTTTTAATATTGACATAGCTGACATTTGATGTAATTATTTTTTATTCATTTATTTCAATCACCTTTGGATCATACAATTTCAATTAAAAAGTACATCTAAAAAAAGTATTAAAAAGCTTACACACAATAGACACAGCAATTAAAAATAATATTTTAACATCACTCAGTACGTAAACCATACAGTAATGGTTCACGTAATGACTGTTAAAACGTTCTGCAAAGGCGTTCAAGATACGGTTGCAATGTATATTGCATTGTATTGTATGTGTGTTGTAATGTAATTGAATGAATTTAGTTATCTTAACGTGATTTAATTAACATTTTTAAATGCTTAACGGCAGATAGTTTCCAATGTTCTATATTTTACTAGCTATAGTTAGTTTATTTTCATATTTTTTCTTGAGCTGGTACTATAAAACAATGTGACTTGCTAAATTTCATAGTTGCAGGACAACGGGAAGTACCCTACCAGTTTGAATTCTCTTGATAGCGTCGAAATATGTATGTGTTTCTTCGGCATAAACAGTTATCTTTTTTTGGTACTATTTGCTTTGGCAGATGGAAAAGTTAATAAAAGTACGCCCAAATTTATTTAAAAGTGATTGTTATTTTCACATCTACGTAGTTGCTTTATTAAAAATTAAATATAGTATATACAGGCGAAAATAAAAAGAAATTATAGGGCACCGAAAAATTCGTCAACATCACTATCAATGGGAAAAGTGCCCAGAACACTGGCCGCATTACCACGTTGAATGGCAACGCTGATTCAATAATGCAATTCTGATTTTTTAAGCAAATTTAAAAGTTTGATTTTTTTACAGACAACATGATGTTTAACATGATTTTGACCTTAACTCAATATCTCGAAGCGTTTCCGAAATAAAGGGTTTTAGCAGACAGACAGACGGAAAACAAAGTAATCCCATAAAGGTTCCGTTTTTCCATTTGAGGTACGGAATCCTAAAAAGAGTTTTAAGTTATTGCCAACCATGCCATTTCATGCTCTGTAGCACCAGACCGAGCTTTATCTAGGATTAATCAGTGTCTCAATGTCACCTAAACTAAAGACAGCGCTTTAGTAGGGTTTACGTAATCAATACTGCTAGATTCGACAACGAGATAGCACGTCTAGTTCTACGTTACGAGACACTTAGGATAATCTCTATTAAAATGCGGTTTTCACTTAAAATGTAAAGCTTCAATTTATATTAATTTTAAATTAAATTGTATAAGATTTAAATTTAAGCACTTTAAACCGATTTAGTTGGTAAGTATACGAATTACAAATTCCATTATGTACTTTGAAATTCGAACGTCTCGTTGTGAATCCACGATGATTTACTTTAAAACAGCACTTAAGTAAGGTAAGTAGCGAACTTTTGCACATATTTTTAAAAGAGAATTAGCATTCACATTACTAGCAATCTTGTTAACCCCTCCAACTAAGTTAAATATGCTTGGGTCTGGAATGGGTTCACGGCAAAAGTATAATGAAGGATTCGAACCCTTAGGCTATTAACTCTTTGTCAATAGCTTAATTATACCCAAAAGTCGATAAGTTTTTCCTTCTCATAATTCTGATTTCAATGATTCAAATCTCGAAAACGTATTACTCTTCAGATCAGGACAGTCAATATGCTTTAAAGACGACAATAGCAACCAACGATCTTAAGGATGAAAAATGGAGCCAAGCTTCAACAGGGTAAAAAAACCAAAAAAATAAAAAGGTAATGTGACTATGTGTTAGTTTAAGCTAGATAGTCGTTTCATATAAAACATTAGTACTTAGCTGTATCTAGTCAGACTGAAAGCCTAGGAGCTAAGTACTAGTTTTTTACATCAAACGACTGCCTATCTGCAGTTACTGGGTAACACGAACAAGACGGGTCTCAAGAGTGTCAGGTTTTCTCGCTTCTCGTCGCTCTTCCCGTATTTTGTCTGTCAAATATGTACTGATGACAGCCCGATGTATAAATGAGGCACGAAGGAACTTTGACATGTTAAGAGGCTCACGCATCCACGGACCAACGTTGTTTAAATTCACCAGTTGTTATTAAGCTATTGCATAGCTTTTATCGCGGGCTTTAACCGCGGCGACCGAATCAAGAAATTCCGTAACGAAAATAAACCTAACACCCCCCACTCCGACCGGTACAGCGGTGCGGCGTTGAAAGCCGTGCATCGTGATCGTCTAGCGTCGTTTCAGTTCGGCAGACTTCGGCACGGTGTTTGTGTGCGTGCGACTAGACGTATGCGTGTAGACTAGCTGCTAACTGCTCATAACTGAGTCCACGAGTGAGTTCGAGCTCGCGACTAGTTGAACCTTAACGTGTATGTATATGGTACGACTGTACGAAGCTCGCACGGATAAATAAATAATTATAATTGCATAAGTTGATAAAAAATGCTCTGGAATAGCTTTACCGCGGCAGTCCCCGAGTGCCACAGTCATTTTTTTTTATTAAACCACGAATCCCTCTTGAATACATATCCTTTATTAGGTAAACATACGATATTGTATATGACAGCGTCCACATATCACTCTTTACTCGGTCGATTTAAACAGACAAGCCGTTTGTCCGACCAGATAATTTATTACAGTACTTTAGCGTACTGATGAACATTTTTGTTGGAACATAAATCTATTGTTTGCTCACTTCATTCTTGAAAAGAGAATAACAGTGTTTGATGTTCCGAAATATTGGATATGAAGCGTAAAGGTTTATTATAGTCTAATTATGTTAGCGACTTGCTTGAGAGGGTTGTCCTTCGCAATTCTGTTTTAATTCCTTATTTTGTTTCTATTCTATACTCGTACAGCACAACATCACTTACCATCAGGTGAGATGGTGGTCAAACGCGAACCTATTTTCAATTTAAAAAAATAGATGAGACCGTGTCAGTAAGACAAGTACAAACCCTCCCTTCTTTCAAAATCATGCTAAAAGATCTCTATATATCTCTTTAATATAGTACTATTTTTATGTCTCAGCTTTATAATAAATTGGCTTAATAAAAATAATTTAATTATAAATATTCAAAAAACAAAAGTCATGCATTTTCATCAGCGCCTAGGGACTGTAAATAATGATGTTGAATTCAATGGACAAATAGTAGACTCGACAAATGTTACAAAATTCCTTGGCATTCTAATTGACAACAAATTGACTTGGAAACCTCATTCAGAGGAAGTTTGTAAGAGGCTAAGCAAGTCAGCGTACGTACTTTATAATCTGGCAAAAAAAGTAAACTCTCGCACCGTACTGGAAGCGTATCACGGTCTGGTTGCTTCAGTTTTGAGATTTGGAGTTATATTCTGGGGTAACTGTACTGAGAGGGAGAGGATATTCAAGGCTCAGAAGCGTTGCATAAGATCAATGACTAGTCTTAAAAACACCGACAGTTGTGTACATGTGTTCAAGTCTCTAAAATTACTCACCTTTCCGTCCTTATATATATTAGAAGTTGCATTGTTTGTCAGAACAAATTTACACCTTTTTACCCGAATAGACGATATTAGAACACGGCCGGGATCTGTTAGATCACAATATAAAAACCTAATGTTCACAGGTAGGTACAAAACAGCGTTATTAAGAAAAAGCATTTTATCAATGGGGCCAGTAATTTATAATAAAATACCTCATGCTTATAAAGAAGAACCATTAGGTATATTTAAAAAGAGGCTAACATCCTTACTTTTGGATAAATGTTACTATTCTATACAAGATTTTTTGAATGATAAAGAATTATAATGTTATATTATTTAAGTATATTTTATTTCAAATTTAATGCAATGTTGTTTTATAATGTAATTTAATGTAATGTAATGTAGTTTTTGTTTGAGTGTGTTTTTGTAATGTAATGTAGTTGTTATGATCCAAAGACATGTAATTTTTATTTTTTATTTTATTATGATTGAATAGATGTAAGTTTATTTTACTTTTGCATGCCGTCAGGTAGAGTGTGATGGAACTATTATTTATTAAAATATCGACATCTCATTTTGTATACCCACATTCTTCGCAAAATAAATGATTTGATTTGATTTGATTTGATTTGATTTGATTTATTATTTATATATATTATATAGTTAATTATATTTTATTATAGAGTATATAGTTTATTACTTACGTAGGTATTGTATACAAGGTGTAACAGATTAAGCGCAATACCTCAGACACCCCAATTAGAATATTAAATTATAAGTCTAAAACAACAGCCATAACTAAATAAATTTAAACCAAGCTAGCAAGACATTTTTTATAAAATAGTTATCCTTACTAAAAGCAAAACGTACGTGCGTCATACAATATCTTTAAGCAGACGTATACACTCATGCAATGTTATTGGCTGACACGCACAAGAGCGTATTTCCTTGAATTAAGGATTGTATTAATTTGTCATGATACTGTGTATTCATTTTAAGTTAAATGAAAGATTTTTCCGTCAAAATTTAACACCTATTTTTTATGACGGAAATCGATTCAGAAGCTGATTTTTTTTTTTTTATTACCGATGGGCCCACTCTTGACCTCAATCTCGCCTGATGGTAAGCGATAGATGAGGTCTAAGGTGGGACGAGCGAGCCCAGAAGATGCCTATTTACTCGTGCTTTAAAGGCTGAAAGGTCATAAGTGGCAGGGAAAACAGAAGCCGGCAAGCAACGGTTCGCCGATGAGCCAGGCTATGAAGCTTGTCCACCAGCACCTCGTCGCCTATAAGCCTTTTAGCTCTGCGCTCGATCGAGTCCAATGCAGCAAGCTGGTACTTTGCAGAGCCATCCCACAAGTGACTGCAATACTCCACGCAAGAACGGACCTGTGCTTTATACAGATTTAGAAGCTGTCCAGGCGTGAAGTACCGTCTCACCTTGTGTAGGATTCCCAGCTTTTTTGCTGCAGTCTGAGCTCTGGACTCGATGGTTGAGCCGAAGTAGAGGTCTGACGTCAACTCCATGCCCAAAAGCTCCAGGCGACTGGTAACTGGCACAGATGTACCTCGGAATGTAGGGGTCAATTCAAAAGGGCTCCTTTTAGCGCTGAAAAGACAAGCCTGTGTTTTCAGAGCATTGAATTTGACCAGGTTGTCGTCACCCCATTTGGAAACGAGATTTAAGGTCAAATTTATGCGCTCTACCATGGCCTTTCTGAGAGTGGCAATTTCGTCCCTGTCAGCTCTAGAACTGGATAAGTATCTCTCTGAGACTGTGCTGTCATCCGCGTACCCAACTGCTCCCAGCTGAAGTAGGTCATTGATATGCAGCAGAAAAAGAGTCGCAGAAAGAACAGACCCTTGAGGAACACCGGCATTAATTGCCATAAGATCCGATGAGCAGCCATCGATGACCACTCGGATCAACCGCTCACTCAAGAAGTCGGAAATCCAGTTGCATAAGCCAGCAGGGACACCGAACGCGGGAAGCTTGCTTAGCAGACTAGCGTGCCAGACCCTGTCAAAGGCCTTTGAGATGTCGAGGGATACCGCAAGGGGTTCACCGTGTTTCTCAATGGCCTCGCCCCAACAGTGCGTGACATACACAAGAAGATCTCCGGTGGACCGACCACGGCGAAAGCCATACTGGTGGTCACTGAGGAGCTCATTGTCTTCAAGGTATGCCAGCAACTTGTTGTTGAGTACCCTTTCCATTACTTTACACAGTATGGAGGTTAAGGCGATTGGTCTATAATTGGCAGGATCGGCACGGCTCCCCTTTTTGGGTACAGGTTGCACATTAGCAAGCTTCCAGGACACTGGCACCACTCCGGTTTTGAGGGATTTTGAACCAACTACTTTCAGAAATTGCGTTTATTCTGTTACAGGTTTTTCACAAACTTAAAAGAAGACCCTAGATTAAGACAAACTGTAGTGAAATAAAGAAAAGTAAATAGTACACCATGGACTACCCGCTTGCGAATTACCAGAATTATAAAAGTAGCTTATATGTTGCCCTATAACTTTATCCGTCATCTAGTGTAAGTCCCATTTTATTTGGTTATGCCGTTGCAGAGATTTGCCAGGACAAACAGAAAGATCTTTTTATCTTTATTATTTTCTCTGTCTAGCTGTAAGTATTCCAAAATAATAAAATAATATAAAATAAGATATCAGAAACAGGCCGATAGACAGACATATATTAAAAATACTTTTTTTTTGTGTTCTAGCATCGTGTAAAGAAATATAAATACTTGAGAAAATAGAGTTATTTTGACAGATAATTCAATTTTATTTTAATGTATGTAGATATTATGTATACATACATGAATATATCTTTGTAGTTTAGTTTCAGATGATTAATTTAACTGAACCGTACTTATTTAAGCGCATTTTCGTACTACATACATCTTTTTAAATTGCAATATTAAAAATAAAATAAAACAATTGTAAAAAAGTTATATTATTTGTTTCCCATCTTAAGACTGTCCATTCGAGAAACAATGATCATCAAATTACTTGTAAAGTAAAGACAAAACGAAAGTATTTCTTTGTTAAAAACTTGATCTGAAAATACAAAAAAAAAATGTTAAGTCGCTCTTTTCATGGCCCATCTCTTACAGTTCTTCTAAACAAGACGACTCTTTTGTCTCATAAAAAATATTACTTCGCTGCCTCGGGCTAAGGGTTTGTTCACATTAGAGCTGCGCGATTTAAGAACATTGTACATTTAAAATATACATAAGTTGTTTCGAAGTAAACTTCTTTCAATAAATCGTCACCTGCCTTGTCTTGTTTAGCTATGTGGGGGTCGGCTTCAGTATAGTACATGGAATAACTGCCTTTCAAACTTTCAAACCCAATAAAAAAAATGGTCAAGTCCGAGTCAGACTCGCCCATGAAGGGTTCCGTAGTAACTATAATAATTTATAATAATATTCCACAATAATTATTTACATTTTTTACAATTACGCCAAATAACTTTGTTTTTCATAGTGTTTGTATGAATTACAAAGTTATATTTGCGGTTTTAGAAAATATATTATTTCTCAAAAACTGCTAATCCGATCTCATTCAAACCAATTTTTTTTTTAAAGTTTACATTAAGATCTACAGACATATTTTAGTTAGATTTTTCACTCCATTATTATAGAAGTTAGAGGGGGGGAGACACATTTTACCACTTTGGAAGCGTATATATTTTAAATGATTAACTTTATGAAAAAGTGGTTTTAGAAACCTTAATGTCTTTTTAAAGACCGTTCTTTCTCTTTTTAAAGATGTTGCGGGCAGAAGCTAGTCCATACTAATATTATAAATGCGAAGGTAACTCTGTCTATCTGTTACCTTTTCACGCCTAAACCGTCGAACCGATTTAGATGAAATTTGGCTTGGGAATATAGTTTAGGACATTTATCCCGTAATTCCCACGGGATCCCGATCCCATGGGAATTCCCGAATCACGCAGAAAAAACCTCCCACACGAACGAAGTCGCGGACAAAAGCCAGTTGTTAATAAATACAAAATAAGCGAACACTAGCATTACTGCATCTTGCCATGAGCATATTGCTCACAGTATAGATAGTATCTGGGGTCAACAACTTTAAGAGTGGCCTCCAGTCTAACTGGGTACAGCTGATTAGCGATATTTTGACATACAGACATTACCTATCTAGCAACATAAACTGGGTTGTATCTCCTAGGTATAATAGTAACCTCCAGAGTTGCAGGCATGGTCAATAACACGACCCTGGAACATAAGGCTAGTAAGGCAGCTGAAGGGACAGGGTGGGTTTCAATATTCGCTAATAAAATAAAATAAAATAAAATAAAACAAAATAAAATAAAATAAAATAAAATAAAATAAAATAAAATAAAATAAATAAAAAACTAAGATGTTGGACTTGTAGTCGAGAGGGGCATACTACTTCCGTGTCCCACTCCAGACACAAGCTTAGTTAACAGGATCGGTAGTAATGTGAATTTTACCTACATGGCTAGTAATATTTACAGAAAAAAAAATTATGAGCACACCCTAACAAAACAGTTTTCAACTCCCAAACTGCTCACGAGTTGTAATTTGCGATAAAAGGCAGGCTAAATTCTGACTCTTAAAGCGTACTTCACTTTATTATAACGGAAGATCTGGTGTTAAGAACCACTTAGTAGATAGTGTGTATTTTATAGGCCTTTTTGTTATAAGTTTCCTTTGAAAGAGGCTTACATACTTTAATAGGTGTTTCACTCTGCGAGTTGGTTCGCTACTAACTTTCAGTTTTTATTATGTTTACCCGACTGTTCTGGAAGTTGAGTTATGTTTCAACAGCCTCTTTTGTTCAGTAATGTTCTAGTGGCTATGAACACATCTGCACAATATGATGAGATATTCTCAATCTCCCTCTCACTACTGATCTACCAAAGGCACTGCAGTGTATACCATCCACAGTTGATATACCGTCTTGTCGTGCGAAGTGTTTCTCCTCCACATTTATTATGCGCACAGCCAAGGTGTGGAACTTTCTGCCGGCTTCCGTGTTCCCTACCAATTATGACCCTTCAGCCTTTAAAGTAAGTGTTAACAAGCATCTTCTGGGCTCTCTAGTTCCATCGTATACCTCATCTATCGCTTACCATCAGGCGTGATCGAGATCGAGATTGGGTTCATCCGAAATAAAAAAATAAAATAAAAAGAACCTTTAGGCTTTTCTTGTATAAATGAATCCATGTTAGCGTGAAGTTGGATTTATGCCTGGTTGATAGCTATAGATGCACTGTCTATTGAATAATAAGTCTACTAAACAAGTCAACTGAGTCAAAGTAATACTGTACAAACTAGCATAGAAGATTCAAATCAAATCAAAATTATTTTACTTTACATAGATCTACATGGGCACTCATAAAACCTCATAAGGTAGTCCACGGTTTGAAATTGATCGTTTCCTATGGAGAAGAGCCGGCAAGAAACTCCACGGTTACTCTTTTAAAAAAAGAAATCTTGATTTTCACAATATTTGCATAATAGATATAATTTTTTATTTATTTTTCTGGTATGAGAGGACAGTATAGACTAATTGACATAAATATAATGTAATATAACTAATCAGAAATGAATCTCAATTTCTATAGTGGTCTCGCATTCACATTAAAATTTACTTTAGACTTTTTGATTAGTGCTAGCATTCGAAGATTAGTGCGTTTAAACTTTTCCGCTGTATGAGTACGGGAAACGAAACCGAGACACGCAACACTGCTGCCAATTGCTCAATTCTGTCCCCTAGTCATCAAAAGTTAGGTAAAGGACACAACAAAGACCTTAAAAGCGACTGTCAACTTTTATATTAATTACCATCTTTCAAGTACATTTCCACAAACATAACATTATAATTTCCTTCACTCAAAGCATACACACTACACAGTCCAACTTTACCAAGGACCGTACAAACATTAACTTAGGCAGTTGAAACTTGAGTACTTGAATTAAGTCTGTCAGCTTGTTGGATCATAAATATAATAACTATGAAGGGCGCACAGCATTATACGTGTACTAGTTTTTGTTGAATAGTTAATTGATTAGGTTTAAATGACTTCTTTCTGGTTCTGACATTCTTTTTTTTTCGTAAAATTGAACTAGATCCGGCCAGTGTTTCAGCTAAAGGCTGCTTGCTACACACGTTACGAAAAATCATTACGATTGGACGGTACAGTTCAAACTGCAATGATAAATATACATGTGTGTATGAGCAAAACTGTACAGTTTGTCCGATTTTATAAAACTGTACAGTTGAACGGAACAGTACGAAATTTTGGATATATAAATCGGAACCGGAAGAAACTGTGTCGATAATCTTAACGTGTGTATTCAGTTTTCGCAAGGATCGCGGTCCTTTTCAGTAACCATTCTTTACACTAAATACGTGTTTTCTTTTTCTTGATTTTTCATCCTTTTGCTATTTTATGGCGAATAATAGACCAACAACTGCTAACGCGTCGTCAGTCGAAGCCATAGCTCAACGAATGAATAATCGTCCAGTTTTCTAGTAATGTGGGTGGGCACTACGTAAACTGTGCCGTTTAAACTGTACGGTCCGATCGCAATAATTTTTCGTAACGTATGTACAGGCATTACTAGTTCGAGAAGATATCCCAAAACAAACGAAAACAAAACAGGGGATATTATGGTGCACAAGTATGTGCGCAGGTACTTTTGTACTCTCTGTTCCTTTACTCTCATAATCCGATGGGACGGCAAACTAAAAAAAAGACAAAGAGTACTTACTCCTTGTCTTTTTTTAGTTTGCCGTCCTTAATAAAACGAAATAAAAATTGGCCAAGTGCGAGTCAGACTCGCCCATGAAAGGTTCCGTAGTAACTATAATAATATAATATATGTATATTTATTTGACGAATAAAAAAAACCTTACAAATTTCTTAAAACTAGCTTATTAACATTTTTACAACTACGCTAAATAACTTTGTTTTTCATAGTGTTTGTATGAATTACAAAGTTATATTTGCTGTTTTAGAAAATATGCTGTATCTCAAAAACTGCTGACCCGATTTTGTTCAAACTAATTTTGGTTGAAAGTTTACATTAAGATCTACAGATGTATATTTCTTTTAGATTTTTCGCTTCATTATTATAGAAGTTAGAGGGGGGACACACACATTTTACCACTTTGGAAGCTTATATCTTTTAAACGATTGACTTTATGAAAAAGTGGTTTTAGAAACCCTTATATCATTTTTAAAGACCTGTCTATAGATACCACACACGCATAGGTTTCATGAAAAAAAATATTTTGAGTTCTAGTTCCATGTATCCCCCTTTATTTTAAATATTTTTTAATTTTTTTCTTATAATCGGAAAGCGGTTCACAGAATACATCTACCTACTAAGTTACACATGTATAGTCTTAATAGTTTCGGAATAAAATGGCTGTGACATACGGACGGACGGACAGACAGACAGACGGACAGACATATCAAAACTATAAGGGTTCCGTTTTTTGCCATTCGGCTACGGAACCCTAAAAAGGGACTTTAGGTGAACAAGTCTCTTCGTTTTAAAGTGTACTTGACTTTGACCTATCTCTACTAATATTATAATTATACGAATTATCAATGTATATTGCTTAACTGCTGAACCATTTTAAGAGAACTAGGAATGTGGGTGGAATTCACATTGCTAGCAATCTTGTTAATCCCTTAAAGTAAGCTTAAATATTTTATGCTTATATCTGGAGTGGGTTCGAACCCACGATCTCTCGATCACAAGTCCGACACCTGAGCCATTATGCTGTTTACCATCGGTTATTGATTTTAGTAACATGAAGATGGTTGAAGACACGGTGTCAAACATAGGCTTCAATTTTTCAAAAATGTTTGAAGAATTCCACAACCCAGAACCCAGTAACGACTGTCAAAAATGTACAAATGACTGGAGGAATCCCGATATGTAAAGATGGACACCCATCCACAAACCTACCTCCGCAAGTGTTGCTTAACCTTGAAGATTGAACCATGCGGCTGTTATTAATTAAGCCACGAGGGAAGGGAGCTCGTGGCTTAATTAATAACTCTGAGCTTTGCCCCGAAAAAGTTCTTAACTAACTTCTTACCCAAAGGTATCTTGCGCATGCGTGCCAAGTTTCATTGAAAGTGGTTCATTCAGAAGATGATTTGGTATGTTTTATGTTTGTTATGTGTGTAGTATGTGGAATAAAATAAACATAGCTTAATCAGCATTTAATACCACTGCTGAGACACAGGCCTTCTCTGTATGAGATCGAACAGGCCGTAATCCACCGTGCAAGGCCAGTGCCTATTGATGGATGTTTTCGGATTTTCCTCACGTTTTCGTTCAACGATTTGCGAGTAGTGCTAAATACACGCACTCAGAAATGTTTCAGTGCTCTCCGTGCGCAATCTATAATATAAAAATCATTGAGGTAATATCATTGAGGTAATATGTATTGTACATATTACCACAATGATAAAAATGAATTGCTGAATGTGTTGCTAAGCGCAAATCTCGAGAGCAGCTGAACCGATTTCGCTAATTCTTTTTTATAATATTCCTTGAAGTACGAGGATGGTTCTTACGGAGAGAAAAAATATGTATATGTACTGTACATATTACCTCAATGATAAAAATGAATTGCTGAATGTGTTGCTAAGCGCAAATCTCGAGAGCAGCTGAACCGATTTCGCTAATTCTTTTTTATAATATTCCTTGAAGTACGAGGATGGTTCTTACGGAGAGAAAAAACTTAAAAAATACAAGGAAAACAGTGAAAACAATAATTTTATTTTCCCATACAAACCACTCTGTCCCCAGCTGTCAAACATTTGACGTCAATCAAAAGCAAAACAAAGGCGTGTTAGGATTATCTTTGGTATGCCTTCAATTTTATTGAAGGTTGAATGTTATTAATGAAAATAATAATTATAACGAGTTCCCTCTTTGTTTTATAGTCATTTTTATGTGTAAAAAAGTGTGTTATTTTACTTAATAATGATCAGTAATCGTGAATTATACTATTTAAGGAAAATAAGTGATACAACATAAGCGTTGGTGCAGTAATTTGAATGGAAAGAGGCTGCATGGACTAAAATTATCACTACATTAGATATTACTAAAGTCTTTCAATGTTATTTTATTTCTATTAGGCTGCGACAGGCCAATCACTTTTGATAGTACGAAATTTGTCGAGACAGCTATTAACATAAAAAAAAAACAATATTACTTTGTTTTAGAGAATTAACGCAGAACAAGGTCTGCCGAGACAACTAGTATAATAATGAGTTTAGGGCAATTGTGGAAATGCCCCGCTTCTGCAGCACATCAGGGATGTTTGCCGAGGCGCGTACTAGCTGTTTTTATGCAACTATGCGCAACCTGAGTACATCCCTGCTGCGCCGAGTATGGACTAGCTCCAAAACTGTCTTAAAAATGATAACAGGTAGGCTAGACTGTCCCTATAATATACAACGTGTAACGGAAACCCCATATCTATCCAAAAGGACTGAAGACAACCTCTGGTATGGAGTCTCTATGCAAAGTGTCAGCTCAAAATAAGTGACTCACAGAATTGACCCCAAATTATTGGTTTCATATGTTTCTTGAATACCAGTAAATAACAAAAGTGTCACAGCACTATGAAGGTCACAACTTTCTACGTCACTTGCCAATAAAACGATAATTCTCTTCGTTCTTCTTAATTTGAAAAATTCGGTCTCTGGTATCAATGTATTGAAATTTCTAATATGCTCCACACATGTACACATTGGATTAGAAAACCCTTACCATATCGTTTATTATCATCCAAAGAAGCCGTGCACTTGGTATGTATATACCCTTTAAATGACACGTTGTATATAACATTGTTGTGACGGAGTGGGTTAGCCTATCTGTTCTACTTTGTTTTTTTTTTGTGTGGATGATTTAATTAATTTATAATCTTATGTGTGTTCTCTGTAAATGACTTTTGGCTACTAAATTAAACGTATTTTATTTTATAAGGTGTCTGTCGGGGTTCGAAACCACGACGAACAACTCTAAGAAATTAAAATAAAATAGGAATAAAATGTTTATTTTTATTCTAGCATTTTATCTGGTCACCCAACCAAGTCGCTGTTCCATCCGTACTCAACAAACTGACATCCGAAAGTCCACAAGTTACGGACATGTATTTATATTGATTTTGTTTCGGCTAACTTCGGTTGAGCTCGGTAGGTTTCGGCTTTCCGGGCTCCCGTTATGGATGCCGTATTTAGTACGTTAGGTTTATTTATGAAAATCCGCTTTTTTGTTGAGGCTTTATTTTTGTTTTGGCTTTATCTTTGTTTTTAGGAATGTTGTGAATCTCATACGTATGAATGAAACCGAAGCGACTAGCATAACATGGCAAAAGATCTCTATCTCTTCCTTCATTTTCAACCGACTTGAAAATAAGGAGGAGGTTCTCATTTATTCGGAATCTTTTTTTTTCATGTACCTATTTTGTTACCTGATTACTCGAAGACGGCTGAATCGATTTGAAAAAATCTTTTTTCGTTTGAGAGGGAATCGAGGTTAAGAATGGGCTCATCCAGATTAAAAAAATATAAAAAAAGAATTCTTTCTAGTTGATCCCATTGTCAGGAAGTCAGGATCTGATGATGGGATCCTGGAGAAATCGAGGGAACTCTTCAAATATTATTGGCACATCTATACCGATTTGGGTATTTTTCATGATAACTTTGCAGTTGTTCTCGAAACGCATCGTTTGATGAAGTGCAACTAATGATGAAGACCTCAGATGGCTACCGGAACTACTCAGTAATGAGCTTTTTATAGATTGCGGTTCGATTACTTGAATATGGATGTTAAGCACTTTATGCTCGTCACAATGCATATGGTGAAGTGGAGCTGATGGTGAAGTACCAGGAGAACTCCTCAACAATTAACGGCTCGGCATTGAGAAAATAAATGTTTTGCAAAAGGTGATAAGGATTATAGGCCTTTGTTACTTGGTAAATTACAAACCGACCCAATAAAAAGCGAAAAAAAATATTAACAAAAAATAAAACCGAAGTCCCCAAAAAACAACGCAAAGTGAAAAATAACTTTAATTTGGGAAGGTGGTGTCAAAAACGAGAATGCGAAACTAAAGACACCGACTACTGAAATTAAAGTTATTTTTCACTTTGCATTTTATATCGATGTTGCGTAGTGATTTACATCAAAATACTACGAAACTTAAATCTATAAATATTAATATAACTGAATTGCCTGTCTATGATTTCAAAATAACCTTGTTTTCTCAAATGCTTACAGTTATCTTCACGATACTGAAACACAAGGATTTTTTTTTAAATTGTTGTCTGTGTTTGTGTTATTCGGGGCTATTCTCTGGTAAGACTGAACCGATTTTAGTGGGACTTTCACTGGAGGATAGAGGAGGTTATAGGATAATGTAACCACTTGGGAGTTACGTGGAAAGAACCGCGTGGGTAATATTAACTGCAAAGCGATAAAAGTAGCTGGCACAGCTTGTATTCAATTATGGCGGGGGATCTCAATGCAAAACATCCCGCATGGTGTAGCAGTACTACTAACCCCCGGGGGAAAGTATTGTACGAGCTATGCTCCCCGCTTCAGTTAGATATCATAGGGCCTATGCGTCCTACTCACTATCCTTTTGAGCCAACTCACTCACCTGACGTGCTCGACATCGCTCTCCTAAGGAATGTTAACTTACGTTTGCACTCCCTGGAGACGGTGGACGAGCTCGACTCAGACCACAGACCGGTGATCTTGGAACTAACTTCCAGATCGGGTCCCTACGACCCTAACCGCCCCCCTCCAACACAGGTGATCACTGACTGGGGGAAAGTAGGCGACTTGCTGAAATCCAACACGTCTCCTCACCTGGATAAAATACCAGACCTCATCCAGTCCGCCGCCGACACGACGGCCGCGATCGACTCATTCACGGAGCACGTACAATCTGTCTTGAACAACTGTTCAAAGGAGATTCCGTTGACAGAGACCTGGCAACGGAAACTCCCTGACGATGTACGGGCCCTGCTGACTGAGAAGAACGCGGCTGTCCGTGCCTACAGAGCCTTCCCCTGTCAAAATAACAAAACTTTTATGCGGTACTTACAGCGCAAAGTAAGTAACAGCATTAAAGAGTGGCGTGAAAGTTGCTGGGATAAGACTCTGAGCGAGCTGGAACCTAATCACCATGCCTTCTGGCAACTTCAGAGGAGATTGCGCGCCACTGAAGTGACCTCTATGCCTCCCCTCATCCGCCCGGATAAAAGCATTGCCTTCGATGACGAAGACAAAGCTGAATGCATGGCCGACAGCCTGGAAGCCCAGTGCTCTCCCAGCACTCAGCCAGTCGACCCAGCCCACCTCGCCCACGTGGATGCTGAGGTTGAACGTAGGTCTGCCCTACCCCCAGTCGAGGACCCTGATGCTCCCCTCCCCCCCGTCACGGAGGACGAGGTGGAGGAGATCATCAGGAAACTCAAACCCAGAAAAGCCCCCGGGACTGACAGACTGACAAGTAGAGTATTTAAACTCCTCCCCCGTTCCATAATAGTTTTACTGGTAGCCATCTTCAATGGCGCCATGTCAAACAATATGTTCCCACAAACGTGGAAAGAGGCTACCGTAATAGGCATTCCAAAGCCCGGTAAGCCCAAGTCCTCCCCGAGTAGTTATCGTCCCATAAGTCTACTCAGCGCCCTCGGCAAAATCTACGAAAGGATTATTTATAATCGGCTCAAAGATTATGTCGAGGCAAAGAGTCTCATCCCAAACGAACAGTTTGGCTTTAGAGCCCAACACTCTAGTGTCCACCAAGCCCACCGCATCGTAGAGCACGTCAATGGCCGCTTCATACACGGTCATCTGACGGGAGCTCTATTCTTTGATATCGCGAAAGCATTCGACAAAGTCTGGCACAATGGCTTAATTTATAAGCTATACCTACTAGGCGTGCCGGACCGTCTCGTGCTCATCATACGAGACTTTTTGTCGAACCGCTCCTTCAGATATCGTGTCGAAGGAGCGCTTTCCACTCCCCGCCCCATCAGAGCTGGCGTTCCTCAAGGTGCCGTGCTCTCCCCCCCACTATTCACGCTATATGCTAGCGACATCCCAAAAAGTCGTCGCGTAGAATTATCCCTGTTTGCCGATGATACGGCCATCTATAACTCGGGACTCAAACCCGATGCAATCGCTCGTACCCTCCAGACCTCAGCCAACGCACTAGGCGATTGGTTTAGGAAATGGAGAATCGAGGTAAACCCCGACAAGAGTCAGGCAGTCCTATTTTATAGAGCGCGCCACAAAAAACCTACGCTTCCCCGCCCAATCACTATGTTTGGCACGCCAATCCCTTGGGAAAAGCAAGCTAAATACCTAGGAGTGATTCTAGATCAAAACCTTAACTTCAGAGAGCATATAAAGTCGGTACGCTCGCGAGCCGCCTTCGCTCTCAGTAGGCTATATTGTATGCTGAATGCACGCAGCAAACTCTCCCTTAAATGTAAACTACGCATTTACACTACGTGCATACGCCCCATTCTAACATACGCCGGTCCGGTGTTTGCTCACGCTAGTCCGACTCAGATCCATAGGATGCAGGTTATCCAAAACCGATTTCTCCGAAATGCCACGGGCGCGCCCTGGTACTTGAGGAACGAGGATCTTCATGTAGACCTCAAAATCCCGACTATAAAGCAAGTGTTAAAACGCCAGTCAGCGCGTTACTTCACCTCTGCTGAAAAACACACAAACCCC
The DNA here is from genome assembly GCA_943138885.2 of Tholera decimalis. Lineage (NCBI taxonomy): Eukaryota > Metazoa > Arthropoda > Insecta > Lepidoptera > Noctuidae > Tholera > Tholera decimalis. Next base: position 13,573,441 of record OW964576.2, read on the forward strand.
CTGATTGTATCGGCCGCCCGGTACACACTCTCAAAAATTTCCCGGGTTCGTCGTCCTCGCCTTGTCCTTGACGAACCCGACGATCCCACCACTATCCGTCAAGAGAGCAGTAGGGAAACTAGCACTCTAATTAAAAACATACACAAAACGCGTTCCGTATACCGGCCTCGCCGTCGAGGCCCATCGCGACGTACGCGCTCTTGTAACGTCAACCCTCCCCGACCTTTGCCAAACGAGCCAGCCCGCGATGCTGAGCCAGTAGCAATAAATACTCCCTTAAATAATATGACCCAGCCTGACCCTTTGCTGTCCACCATCAACGACCCCGCTGAGCCGAGGCTCGTACTCCACAGGGAGTGCCCTTAGCGCGCGGTTGTTTAAATGTAAATTCCAGTTGTAAGCCCTGGCTGGGGGCCTTTAAATTTTAGAGGTCACCACAGGATCGCCCGGTTAAGTAGTATATTAGCCTTATCGAGCTAAACTACGAGTGGCCCTATCGAAAAAAAAAAAAAAAAAAAAAATTGTATTCAATAGCCGGGTTTGACACTCCTCTCCGCTCCATCCTGAGCAGGAGGAGTCATCAAATGATTTTCCCACCGGAAAAGCTCGTATTCAATACAAACTTTCTCAGCCTAAATTCAACATAATACGATTCTTCCAGTATTCCTAGACACGGTCCATCAAAACCAATTTCCCTTGATATGCAAGCAGGTACATTGAATTTGTCAATTTGCTGACCCTTCGTGCTATTGGCTCATACGCGTGCCTGCGTTATCGGGCCAGCGACTAATTGGGGATATGGGATTATCTTAACACTCTTGACAGTTATTGGCTCCTGGTACCGAAGCGTCAGAATGAATTGGATGTATTTTAGGTTAATTCTAATGTAATGTAATTTTTAATATTATGCAATCATTGAGATCAGTGATTACGAGCCCGACTTTGACAGTCAGGCACATTTCTTTCAAATGAAATGAAATGAAATATTTATTTTGTAAATTGGTTATAAATAACACTTTTACACGTCATGTTTTTTTGCGTGTTAAGTTTAGCTAGATGAGGCCGGTATTTCCTAACTGACTACTCTGAGAAGAAAAACCGAAACAAACTCAAAGGTCATAGTCTCTTTTAAAGACCAGACAATTTGTATTTTTATATGAGAAGCATGTAGGTTCATGTCTGTGGTATTCTTTTGAGGAAATAACCACGCAAATTTGAGCGGTTATCGTGTAGCTCAACTTAGAACTTAAGGAGCTCAACAATTTGACAAAAAATACCAACGGACATTTGGGTAGGCCACACAAGTACTCAAACTGCTCGGCATCTTAACGAACCACCTATTTTTTTAACCTTGTTTTAGGAATGACATATATGTGTCTTTATTCCTTGTATTTACACTATGAATATCACTGTATTTTTTAAACAGATTAATATTTTTGTGTGCACAAGAGATTCTCATAAATACACTGAGATGGCACAGTCATAATATTAATCTCTTTAAATTTGTCTCTTAAGGAGTGCTTGGAACTTAATTTATAAATTGCACGAATGGCCCTATTTTGTAATACAAATATTGTGTGAATGTCGGCGGCATTTCCCTAAAGTAAAATGCCGTATGACATCACACTGTGAAAGTAACTAAAGTAGACTACACGTGCTGTTTCGATATCAGTTAATCCACGTATTTTTCTAACGGCATATGCTGCAGAACTTAATTTTTTTGACAATTTATCTATATGGGAGCCGCACTGAAACTTCGCATCCAAAGTTATGCCCAAGAATACTGTGGTATCTTCGGGTTTCAATATTTCGCCCTTTATTGATACACTAGTATTCACTTGTCTAACATGAGGTAATGTAAATTTTAGGCATTTGGTTTTTTTTCTCATTAAGAAGAAGATTATTTACATTAAACCAGCTAACTACAGTTGCAAGGGCTCTATTTACTTCTTCAGTAACCTTTCTTTGCTATCAATATATTCAATTCTTTGCTAATGTATATGAGAATGAGAATCATCATTATTTATTTGTTTAACATAGGTGAATACATATAGTTATAATAATAATAAAAAAGTCCGCTATGTTTTGTCAATAAGACATACAAATACTACAATTCACATTTTAAGGTAGTAAATAGTATTAAATTACATATAAGAGAAGAAACAAAAAAGTTATTACAAATTTAGTATAATCACAAAAAAAAACATTATTTTTAAGAATGTCATTGATGTCATATCATTTAATAATTAATTTTAGTCATTTTATTTTGGTCATATTGAAACGTCATTTAAGTAATCATGTTATGTGTAATAATATTTATCAACAAGCAACTTATGAAGTATTTTTTGAATTTCATGAATAGCATAGTTTTAATGACATCTGGTACTTTGTTGTAAATTCCAAGTGTACTATTCACTTATAAATAAGTAATAACCTACATACTCAATACACATTTACATATATATACATAAAAAGAACAAAGCTGAGATATATAAAAAATAGTAACCAATTAAAGAGAGAGATAGAGATCTTTTAGCATGTTTTTGAAAGAAGGAAGGGTTTGTGCTTGTCTTACTGACACGGAAAGTTTATTCCACAGTCGTACTGCTTGAGCTGCGAACGACTTACCAAAGAAATTGGTGGAGTGACTCGGTACCTCTAGCCTCAAGTTTTCCGATGACCTCAGAAATTTGGCATGTGTGTCATAGAGGAACTTAAAACGTTATTTAAGACTAGCTTTTGCCCGCGACTTCGTTCGCGTGGAATAGTTACTTTGGGCTAACGTTAGATTTAACCGCGATTTTGAAGCATTCTTCATTGGCGCTCCGCTCCTATTGGCCTTAGCGTAATGATATATAGCCTATAGCCTTTCTCTATAAATTGACTATTTAATTAAAACATATTTTTTCAATTCGAACCAGCAGTTCCTGAGATTATCGCGTTCAAACAAACGAACTCTTCAGCCTTAAATTATTAGTATAGATAGCTGTTGCCCGCGACTTCGTCCACGTTTCCGTCGTTTTTTGTAAAAAAAAAGTAGCCTATGTCCTTCCTCACGGTTCAGTGATTTTGATGTAACAGACAGATTAACCTTCGTAATTTAGTAGGGAAATATAATATGTCAATCTATAATACTGTTGAAAAATATCGCAATACCGAACCGCACAATATTATTGTTAATAGCTGTGCCCGCGACTCCGTCAGCGTGTAACTCCTTGTGTGTTATTAAGTTAATGTATTGGTAATATTGTTTAGATCACGTTCTCATGAGGCTTAAGTACCTATAGAACAGAAACACTTCAGCGCAAAGCTTCCGGGTAAACTATGTTGAAAGTTGACCCGTCCGGCACGTGAACATAAAGATTTCTAGAACTGATAACCCGGGAAAGAGCGACGTACAACTGACCATGCGAGAAACAACTGACACTGAGATCTACTCCAGCAACACGAAAAGTCTGCCCTTGAGCCTTATTAATTGTCATTGCATAACACACCGATACTGGGAATTGCGTTCTTTTAAATTGGAATGGAAAATTAATTAGTATTATGGGAATTCTTGGAATAAAGACGGTTTCTCCTGCAACGCAACCTGTTAAAATTTGAGCCTCGACTATATTTTGTTGCAACTGGGTTACTTTTAGCCGAGTTCCATTGCAAAATTGTAGGGGTTTTAATTTCGGAGCAGAATAATAATCAGAAAGCTTCGAACTGCTAAGCTATCGGGAGTTATACGTGTTATTGTGAGTCAACCATAAAATATAGATATATGCTGTCGTGGGATATTTTTTATATAATTTTAAGGAGAACATTTCCGTCATAAATGATTTCTGTGTAGCTTTAACCATTAAGGTTGCACTCGCGACGGAAGCTTAAAAATGGAGAACTTCTCCCGTTTTCCCAACATTTCCCTTCACTGCTCTGCTCCTATTGGTTGTAGCGTGATGAAAAGTATACTATAACCAGCTCAGGAGTATGAACAATAATTGTACCAAGTTTCGTTAAAATCCGTCGAGTAGTTTTTGTTTCTATAACGGTTATACAGACAGACAGACAGACAGACAGACAGACAGACAGACAGACAGACAAAAATTTTACTGATTGCATTTTTGGCATCAGTATCGATCCCTAATCACCCTCTGATAGTTATTTTGTAAATATATTTCATGTACAGAATTGACCTCTCTACAGATTTATTATAAGTATAGATATAGATAAGAGGGGGTCTTAGGATTGAAAGTTCCGGCGAAGACGTATGGGAAGCCACTTGAGTTTCGTACGAAATTCGGATACGTGATCATATTTGCGCAAACCAAATATAAATCTTATGCAAAAATTATGAATTCCTTCAAGTTTATCAAGTTGTGCCTCTGTGAGATCAAGAAAACTGACATCAGCGTAGTCTAGGATGGGATGTAAAAGAGACTGTGCTAGCGCAATTTTAGTGGCAGTTGGCAGAAAGTTACGCAACCCTCTTAGGGAACTGGCAGAAGCAAATAATTTGCTACACACCTCTTGTAATTGGAGACCCCACGAAAGATATTTGTCCAACCAGACCCCAAGGTTCTTAACTTTCTTGCTTAGTGGAATAGCTGTGCCGTTGAAAATAACCTGAGGAAGCTGAGTTCAGTACAGTGAACTGAAATAAAGTATGCTATTGATGCCTATTTGATTTATTAAATTACTAACCGAGCCCGCATAAAAAGTTCGTTGGGCTATTTTTATCCCCTCCTACCAACTTAAACTTTTTTCAGGAGCTTTTTTAAACCCTTTCTTAGCTGACGTCTCCTACTTATAATCTATTTCGCAGCCAAAGTCCAAAGGTCAAGTATTTCTTAAGATTTCGGGATTAATTAGTGAGTATCTTTCGCACGAATTTTGAACGACTCATTAAAAACATATTTTGTGAATTTATAAAAAAAAAAACTAGCTGTGCTGTGCGACTTCGTTCGCTTTAATCTCGTTCCCGTCGGAATTTCGGGATAGTAAGTAGTTAATGGTAATTCCAGAATTTAAGCTATCTATAAACTGAATTTTATTCAAATACGTTAAACCGTTTTAGCGTAACAGACATCCAAACATCCACCTAAACTTTTGCATTTGTAATATTTGTAAGATTACTGACGTTATTCTGTGTTGTTTGTAATGTTTTATTTTTGTTTGTTTACTTTTTCTGTAATTTATGTTTAAAATTATGTTTTACTGGTTTTTTGTGTCTTTTTGTATTACCAATTATCTGTGTCTGAGCGTCACGTACAACGACATTAATAAGAAAACTAGTACTCTTAAAACTCGTTCCGTCATTATGGAGTAACTAAAAAATATCCAAATGAGTATCATAGTAGACACGGCTACATACTTAGATAATAAGTTGGTATACAAACCTGAATGGCACCGTTTGAAAGCAGAATTTAAAGCCTGCAATACATGTTGGCCGAGCGTAGGCCAACGCGAGCGTTGGCAAATAGGTACAAGGCAAGAAATAATGTCCACACGTTCGACAAGTTCGTCGAACGCCAATGCAGACGACCAATGTAGAAGAGGGTCTGTAGAGCTGCCCACAAGTTGGCCGAGCGCAGGCGAGCGCCTTTGATTTGTGACCAAAAACCGACATCGATCCGAAGTGAGGCAAGTGATCACGAGCAACGGCAAGCGAAGACTAGTTGCAACAAATGAGCTCTATACACGTTGGCGCTGGCCTTCACTTGGCCTGCCTAGTTGGCCAGTGACACCGAGCGATAGCAAGACAAGGCAAATATACTGTCTACATGTTGGTATTGGCCTTCATCCGACAACGCTCGGCCAACATGTATTGCAGGCTTAACGTTCTTTTAAGACAGTGTTTTCATTCGTTAAAGTTATGTTCAAATGTCTTGCTTGTTTGAAAACTTTGTAATGAAATAATAACAACTGCACAGATCGAGTTACGAAGTTAAGACACACTAGCAGAGGTTGGTTTCTAGATGAGCGGCCAACTGTATTTTTAATAAAAAGAGATCTAGCAATTTGGGTAGAATTCACACTAGTACCAATCTTGTTAACCCCTCTAACTAAGCAAAATTTTAATATGCTTGTGTCTAGAGTGGGTTCACGGCAATAGGGTGGCCTTCGAACCTGCGATCTTTCTATCACAAATTGACAATTGACGTTTGTTGAATATCTTTGACAGCCGTCACGTGCAATCAGATGTGACAGTCAGTCTTGCCAGAGAATTCATGTTTTATTTTATTTGTTAGGGAAAACATACAGTTACACATTGTTCATAACAAAAAGTACGAATATATAGTGTTATACAAATGTGCAACCAAAAATGTTCTCCACAGAATATGTACAAGAAAAATACAGTATTATTCAAAATTACTAGGTGTATACAATTCCAAAGCTAAAATTACTCAGGCAAATTTCAAATTGTATATAAAAGCAAATTTCTAAATTTTCTAACTGGTAGTGAAAACAGATCCAAGTCAGAGAAGAACTTATTGTAATTGCTAGCAAGACGACGAAGAGGTGCCCGAAGGCCCGCGTTCGTACGACTAGAAGTGACGGCGAATACGGGCCGTGAGCGCACCTCTCGTCCCTGAATTGTCCTAGGGACTACATAGCACAGCCTATTGCTAATTTCTACAAAGTCATACGCATTGTTACATAAATCGTACAGGAACATTGTCTCCAAGAAAATACGTCTTGACTTCAAAGAGAGTAAATTGTAGTTGTTCAACATAAGAGAGGTGTATTCGACTTTGGCAACAACGGTAATAGGTACATGTTACATGTATTACAGAGTTGGCTAATAACAGCTGCATTGGTCGATTTTCAAGGTTAAGGAACGCTTGCCGAGGTGGGTTTGTGGATGGGTGACAATATTAAAATATCAAGTTTCCTCTGTTCTTCGGAAAGCACGTTACGCAGCTGTCATTTATATATCTTTGACAGCCGTTACGGATTAGTCAGTAGCCAGAAACTCGGACACTGGTCTGGCCAAGGAATATTGTGTTTCCCAGCTACGGGATTATACAACGTGTAACGGAAACCCCATATATATCCAAAAGGACTGAAGACAACATTTGGTATGGAGTCTCTATGCAAAGTTTCAGCTCAAAATAAGTGACTCACAGAATTGACCTCAAATGATTGGTTTCATATGTTTCTTGAATACCAATAATAACAAACGTGTCACAGCACTATGAGGGTCATCACTTTCCACGTCACTTGCCAATACAACGATAATTCTCTTCGTTCTTCTTAATTTGAAAAATTCGGTCTCTGGTATCAACGTATAGAAATTTCTAATAAGCTCCACACATGTAGACATAGGATTACAAAACCCTTGCTATATCGTTTGTTATCATCCAAAGAAGCCGTGCACTCGGTATGTATATACCCTTTAAATTACACGTTGTAGAAGTCAGATCAGGGAAACTTCTAACGAGATATCCCGTATCGCAAGGGCAACTGAAGAAACAGGGTAGGTTTTTAGTCGGTAGGAATCTGACACTCCGCTGTACGCAGAGCGTTGAGTTATTTGATGATTTTTGTACAAAAAAAATAGACAGAGCTAGTTTTAACTATTACAAACGAATTACAGGTTAAAATTAATTTAGATTATATCCCTATTTCTCACTTGTTAATATGCTATGATTTGAGCACGATAGATTTAACGGGAATTTCGGCCAAGTAGCTTAGTTATCCCAGGGGATGAGCCAAAACCTCACGCGAATGCCATTGGTTTGTGCCTATGAAAATTGCAGAGATTCCAGATAATACCGAGGAAGGCTAGTGTATGGCATTTGGTCAGACATTCCCTAGGCGAATTAATCATGTACAAGCATATAGATAAGCATGATATTATTATAGCACTAGCATCTGCCCGCAGCTTTGTTCGCGTCAATAGTTTTATTTCAGTGAAAAATATGTGTTTCCAAAATCTAATCTATGTGGGCACCAAATTTCATAAAAATCGGTTTAGTGCTTTAGACGTGTAAGTAAGTATAACAAACAAATAGAAAATTAACTGAGTCAGAATTACTTCCTCGTTTTTAAGTGGTAGATGGAAAGCAAGAAAAAATATTTATTCTTAACCGCGGCGTGGTTAACTGTCAGACATAAATGTGCCTCTTTGTTTTCTTATTGTTTTACTAACCTATGTGGATGTTGCTTATCCGATATAAAGATTTTTTTTTTTCAAACTAAAAATATTTTATTTCGCGAAGACAACAATTTTTCTTGACAATACATGGGCACTTAAGAAACGTTAAAAGTTAGTGCACGGTTCAAAATTGGTTGGTTTATATCGAGAAGAACCGGCAGAAACTCCATAGTTGAATACTTATTGTTTAACTGTGGAGTTTCTTATTAAATATCGTTACTAATAGTGTTAATTACCTAAAATATGTTACATCGAAAAACTGTAACGATTATTACACACTCTTGAAACTTTAATTAAGTATCATTTTCAACAATTCAGTTGGTGCATGGAAATGAAATGAAATGAAATATTTATTTTGTAAATTGGTAATAAATAACACTTTGACACGTCATGTTTTTTGCGTGTCAAGTTTAGTTTAGCTAGATGAGGTCGGTATTTCCTAACTGACTACTCTGGGAAGAAAAACCAAAACAAACTCAGAGGTCTCTTTTAAAGTCCATACAATTTGTATTTGTATATGAGAAGCATGTAGGTTCATGTCTGTGGTGTTCTTTTGAGGAAATAACCACGCAAATTTGAGCGGACCTGTCCAACAATTGGTAGCATATTTTCAGAACAAATATTTGAATGGCCTTCGGTGGCTGGAGATTGGCTCGCCTTAAATATTATATTATATAAAGCTAAATTACCACTCACTGACTCACTCACTCACTCATTGACATAATTGTTCTCCCAGATGGTGGATGGGGAGGTGGGTATATTTTGACAGATTCGTAAACAAGTAACTCTCAAACCTACGGGAAAAGTGCCAAACCTCCCCTTTTCACCCCCGTACTCTCCCCTCCCTATCGTATCTCGGAAACTACGAGACCCGTATTTTTTTCTTTTTACGGATTCGTATAGAGGAGGCTCGGTAAAGTAAAAACCATTTTTCAAAGTCTCCCCCCTTGCCCCCCTTCTCACCCCCTTTAGGCGGTTCTCGGAAATTAAGAGACTTGGAACATTTTTTTTTCAGATTCATTTAGAGGGGCAATGCTTTAGTCGAAATAATTGTGCAACCCCCCCCCCCCACATCACCCCGCCCATTTTTTTTTTTAAAGTAAACACGCGAGGTTCTTGCACCTTGCGCAACACGCAAATACTAACTCTCAAACCTACGGGAAAAGTGCCAAACCTCCCCTTTTCACCCCCCTTCTCCCCCCTCCCTATCGTATCTCGGAAACTACGAGACCCGTATTTTTTTTTTACGGAGTCGTATAGACGAGGCTCGGTAAAGTAAAAACCATTTTTCAAAGTCGCCCCTCTTGCCTTCCTTCTCACCCCCTTTAGGCGGATCTCGGAAATAAAGAGAATTGGAATTTTTTTTTTTTAGATTCATTAAGAGGGGCAATGCTTTAGTCGAAATAATTGTGCACAACACCCCCCCCCATCACCACCTATTTTTTTTTTTTTTTTTCACAGTCACGCGAGGTGCTTGCACCTCGCGCAACACGCAAATACTAGTATTACTATAAACTTCATTGAATATTTAACTTGATAACTAGATAACTTGCACTATAGCCGGAGATGTTAAGTATCTGTACCTTGTTCTTTAAGGTTATATCTAAATATAACCTTAGATAATCTCTCAGTTAAGTTACTGAAGTACGAGTACGATTATACAATAGTCTGTCTGAGGATTTGAAACTAACTGATAATGTCTATTTTTTAATATAAACATAAGAAATACTTACGCACTAGGTAGTTTGTTTTTTGGTTTATTTAACGTTCACTCCGGGGATGTTGGAGGCGTTAACTCTTTCAGGTGATTAGCGTTACTAACCACCTCTTTTACGTGTAATATTCTAAAAATAGCGCCATCTATTAGTAATTTTATGAATGAATATTACAGATATATCCCTGACCTCCTGACCTCTATGAATGACCGGTAGGTGTCGGTTGAATCGATTGTCAGTTAGGATTACGAACTTGAGTTTCGATGGGTAGCGAGTGTTTTAATTCACGGAGATTTGCACTATTGGATTAAACAGGTATGATTTCGTAAATATAACGTTATTTTTATTTTAAAATATGTCTAAAGTGTTGCTGTTTACGTTTGTCAGTAGATTTGATTATAGTTTTATACGTAACATTACTAAAATAGTACTTAAATGTGGTGGTTAGTGTAGGTAATCACCGTGACAATAGGCCAATAATCTATACTAATATTATAAAGCGGAAAAGTTTGTTTGTTTGTTTGTTTGTTTGCTTGAACGCGCTAATCTTCGAAAGTACTGGGTGGATTTGGATGCAATTTGGTATGGAAGTAGCTTGAAGCTTGAGGAAGGTTATAGGCTACGTTTTACCCGACTGCAAAAACGGAGAGTTATGTTTTTACCGTGATAGAATCCACGGGAGCGAAGCCCCGCGTGAGTACTAGTTTACTTATAATTCGCTTGATATTTACAATATGTTTTTTGGTATTATTTTTTAGGATGAAGCGAACATTAGTAGAAAAAGAAATCCAAAATATCTTGCAAGAAGATATTCCTTCGGATCCTGAAAATTGTGTGGAGCCGGATTCAGACTGTGGCTCAGAACCAGACTTTGATCAAGCCCCTGAATTCACCCTTGGTAACGATACTATCGCTTTGCAGACATTCAATGACAACTTTGACTCGGATGATGATATACCTCTGGCTAATTTTGTAAGTACCGATAATACCTCTGCTTCTACTTCTCAACTAGCTGATGATATGTCTTCGACATTAGCTATACTATGGAACTGCCTGGTACTGTTTGTGGGATTTCTGGTATTCTTAAACATATTCAAAGCATGGAAAATATACCCTGTACAAAGTACTATCCGTTATACTTATCGTGTAGGTGTTCCGGGTTTGGGTGGCTGTAAACATTCTCTCACGCACAATATAGAGGAAAGTCCTAGAGTGGAGTTCCTCTCACCATTCAAATATCACTATTCAATAGATATATGATCCTCGAATCGCACCACATATTTGGATAAAACCATAAAACACAAAGGTTTATTAAGGGGATTGCAATTTATTATGGTAGTTCTTAACCATTGAGGCGAAAACGAATTGAGATTAATGGTATTGTTGTTAGCATAGGTTTTATAGGGAAAGAAATACAATGTAATGCTGAAAATACACCAAGGCTTATATTATAAACATTTACCAATTTAATTATAAGTTTTTTTCTTTTTTACTCGGGCGGGAAACTCATCAAACGACTTGACAAGAGAGAGAGAGAGTGTCAGACTTCTACTGACTAAAAACCCACCCTGTTCTTTCACCTGCCCTTACGTTCCGGGGTCGAGGTACCTCGTTAGAAAATTCCAGCAACCAATTAGACAATTAATCATTTTATCGTTGAGTTCTAATTTGAGCTACGTGGTACCTAATAAATGCTTGCACTGTGTGATCAGTTTCACTAAAATCTATACTTTCCTAACTTTTACTACAGTACACCAGTACATCAGTAGTTATAATTTCATTAAAATCTATACTTTACTTCCTACTGATACTTTCCTTAGACATTAACTTACATGGTTCTTATATATAATTTGACCACCTCCTTCCACTGTTGGTCCTACCTACCTTGTGGCATACGGACTCATTGGAGACACCCCGGCAATTGCGTGACTGCCAGCGTATGTCTTTACAGCTTGCTCTACCGGAGTGTGCTTTGTAAACTCCATAGATTTCTTTTTCCTGTCCCTCTGTATTTATTTCACTTCTCCCCTTATGAATTATATTGACTGTAAAACAGACTGACATCTGAGTTTGTTTTAGTTTTTCTTATGGCCAGGAAACCAGATGCTGTTGAGTACTGTGGTTTTATATGGCGCAACTATCTGCTCTTCACAACCCAGCTAGCTAACCCAGGTAGCTGGGCAATACGATAAGGAACATATAAAAAATATAGATATTATCTTGAAGTATTATTTTAAAGAATACATATAAAAATAATCATCATACTCTTACCATTAGGTGTGATCGAGGTCTAGAGCATTCGTAATAAAAAAAAGTAAAAAAAAAAAACATTTTGAAGTTCCCTCGTTACCTCACTTGAGTGAACGCAGAAAAGTCAAAAGCAAACTAATTTGTTTTTAAAGTCAATTATAGGGGATTTACAACGAGGCAGCGTTCGAAATTCAAATTAATGTGTTTTTATTGGGTATTAGCGACCCTTCCGGCTTTAATTGCGTGCTATTTTGTATATACAACCCTTCTTAGCCTAACGCTCCTTCCTAAGTGAAAACACTATTAAAATGTGTTCCTGTTTTATTTTGATGAATCAAATAAAGGCAGACAACGCACCGTTTAATAATATTAAGAAAACAGCGACAAAGCGATTATACAACGTGTAACGGAAACCCCATATCTATCCAAAAAGACTGAAGACAACATCTGGTATGGAGTCTCTATGCAAAGTTTCAGCTCAAAATAAGTAACTCACAGAATTGACCCCAAATTGTTGATTTCGTATGTTTCTTGAATACCAATAATAACAAACGTGTCACATCACTATGAGGGTCATCACTTTCCAAGTCACTTGCCAATAAAACAATAATTCTCTTCGTTCTTCTTAATTTGAAAAATTCGGTCTCTGGTATCAATGTATTGAAATTTCTAATAAGTTCCACACATGTACACATAGGATTAGAAAACCCTTGCCATATCGTTTATTATCATCCAAAGAAGCCGTGCACTTGGTATGTATATACCCTTTAAATTACACGTTATATATTTATGTAGAACCTATTAAACCCAGCGATTACAGTAGATACCTAGTAATAAATGTAAAGCCAAGAGTCTAGACTTCCTTTTGCTTACAGTGGGAAAATCATCAAATGTTTCTTTCCGCTTTGGGTAGAGCAGAAGGAAGTCAGACTTAATCTACTGATTAAAAATCTAGTCTGCGTATTTCAGCTCTAATTGCATTCCAGGGCCGCGGTTTATCATTAAAAGATCTCCTTGTGAAAGAATGTCTGTGTGTAGTGGGTGGGATTCGAACCTGCGATCTCTCGATCACAAGTCCAACACCTCAGCCATTAGGGTATCGACGAAACAAAAATTCTTTTCCTTGTTCCGCTAAAATTGTATCTACCTTGACGGAATCGTAAGTAATGATACGGCGCCTCGCCCTCAAACTGCGAAGGAGTGCCCGTGTCGTAAACTTTGTTCAGGTTGTAGATGCTATGGTGTTCCGTTTATAGTTTTTGTGGCACTAACATGTTTAGCTTAAGTTGTTACACTGGTTCTTTTAGAACTGTTTTTATTTTTGTCGTAAGCTCCGCATGTCAACGATATGTCTACAACGCATCTTATTCGGTATTTTTCGGCTATACAGTATGCAGAGGCTATCAAACTTTGGAGAAGCTGATTATGGTTGAGAACATCGAAGGTAAAAGATCACGCGGTCGGTCATCAGCAAGTGGTGGAAGGATCAAGCGACAGGCTCGTTGACTTCCAAATTTAATAAGTTCATAAGTGTCGCGCTGGATAGGAACCGGTGGACGCGGTTTATTAATTCTAGATGCGACCCTGATGCTGATCACGAATCTCAGATACGAGAAAACGGCCAGAGAGAAAGAGATTAGCTTTTAGACATCGTGTAATATTTTAACACGTCGAAAAAACTCATATGTGGAAAGATTTGCAGGAAAAAAAAATGGACAGAAGAGCGCTCGGCCGCTGGTCCCACTTACCCACATTTAAATACCTAAACCTAAGAGCAGCAACGTTGCAGCAGTAATGTCATCCTCGCTGAAGTTCGTGACACAGATCTGGATGGCGGACACCTCGTCCGTCACGTCCCGTTTCTGCTGCAGGAACGCCAGCAGTTCATTTGGTACAAGTTTATCACTCATGGCAAAAAAGTTACGATCGTCGGCTTGCGCCGCGCTGTACAATAATAATTATTATATTACGAACTGTGTCGCAACGTCTGCCTTTAAACGCGGTACACACAAGACTGATAATAATTTGATTTAACAAGACTGAATAATACAGAACCCCCTCTGTCACTTGGATTGGTGGAGTTTGTCAGGAGTTACTTGCTGATTTTCTCCTCGAAATAAAATGCTGATCGATTCAGGCAATCGTTGCTTAATCTTGATTCGATCCTTGTGGAACCACGAAGCAGTTATTTAATGAGAAATAGTCGTTAACGCTGTCGATAAAACTTTTGTCGTTCGAAATCGAGACCAATATCCTAGCGGGACACTTCGACATGTCCACAGACATTGACAAATTGTGGGTCACAAGTGTAGGCCAGTATGACCCTCGTCCACTTGACATTCATAGGGAGACGATAAACAACAGTTGGTTGTTCACAAGTTGTTCTAGATTGCGTTATGTTCTACGAAGAGATAGATGAAATTTTGTGTAGGTACTAGTTGAGCCCACGAGTTCTTTGGCATGTGTGCATCTTGCCCTATATCCCCTCTATCTTCCAGTGAACGTCCTATTAAAATTGGCTCAGTCGTTTCAGAGTTAAGGCCGTGCCAACAGAAAGACAGAAAAAAAACGTTTGTTGGTCTTTTAATATCGCGTAAATAACAATAATCACTTGAAACAACTCAGTTAATTTGAAATCACAGACAGACACTGCAATTTTTTATAGTTATGAAGCTATTTGCGTTGCAGGTATGTTCGAGAAGAGGCAATTAAAGGAACAGGGTGGGTTTTAAGTCAGTAGAAGTCTGACACTCCTTTCCGCTCCACTTAGAGTAGGATCGATGATGAATTTGATGATTTATCACTAATACTGAGCTGCATTCGGTTAGACTAGAAGCCGACACCAACATACTTGGAAAAAGACCAAGCAGATGATGAAATGAGTCAGTCATAAAAACTGACCAAATGCGAGTCAGACTCGCCCATGAAGGGTTCCGTAGGAACTACGCCAAATAACTTTATTTTTCATATTACCACTTTGGAAGCGTATATCTTTTAAACGATTAACTGTATGAAAAAGTGGTTTTAAAAACCTTAATATCATTTTTAAAGACCTGTATATAGATACCACACACGCATAGGTTTCATGCAAACAAATATTTTCAGTTTCAGTTCCATGTATGGGGAGCCCCACTTTATTTTAAATATTTTTTAATTTTTTTCTTGAAAGCGGTTCACAGAATACATCTACCTACCAAGTTTCACATGTATAGTCCTAATAATTTCGAAATTAAATTAGCTGTGACATACAGACGAACGGACAGACAGACAGACATGACGAAACTATAAGGATTCCGTTTTTTGCCATTCGGCTACGGAACCCTAAAAATGCCGGTTTTTAAATGCTATGATATCAATAATCATTCGAGCTAAATTAGTGACATTTTAAATTCTTTACAAACTAGGAATCTGTAATAAATGTGTCAATATTCATTCCAAGTCAGGGGTCAAAATTAAGTCAAAGGTGGTTCGTGTAATATTATACACGGTGCGTTTCCAGTTGCTTTTTTAGAGTTCCGTACCCAAAGGGTAAAAACGGGGCCCTATTACTAAGGCTCCGCTGTCTGTCTGTCTGTCTGTCACCAAGCTGTATCTCATGAACCGTGATAGGTAGACAGTTGAAATTTTCACAGATGATGTACTTCTATTGCCGCTATAATAACAAATACTATAAAATAAATATTTAATGGGGGCTCCCATACAACAATATGTGATATTTTTTTTATAGAAAATGGTATTTTTATGGACGATGGTACGGAACCCTTCGTGTGTGAATCCGACTCACACTTGCCCGTTTTGGCTTATGAGTTTACAGACGTTACCACATGTTACCACATATACATGTATAGACTGATAAAACATTACCCTGCTTTTCATCGTACCGTTGGATAAAAAATGATGATATTAGGAAAAACCGCGAAAAAGATCTTAAAACAAAAGAATCTAATTGGTTTTGTAATCAATCTTGTTAATATCACTGAAAGTCGAACGCGTCTCGTTGTGAATCTGCGATGATGTACTTTTAAAACAAATGAAATCGCTTTAGTTCTAATTGTGTGCGCTCACTTGAGTGAAATGAACAGTAATCTTTTCCTACCGTGTTATCGCCCCAATTGTTATACCAATACACAGTACGATTACACGAAAATATACGTATTTTCGAATGCTTTTAGTATTGTCGTCCCGTTCTTGTTTTATCCCCTATTAAGTTTTATAGTCCCCAAAGGGGAAACATATTACACGATGGATCAATCTTGCTGTTTTTAACCGAAAGTACGGTATTTCCTTCCGGTAGTTTAATGTTTAACAAATAGTAAGTGATTACACTAATGTTTTTTATTGATAATAGGCTCGCGTTTGATCACCATCTCACCTGATGGTAAGTGATGATGTGGTCGAAGATGGAGCACGCTAGCCTAGACTAACCTATTCACTCTTGACTTAAAGTCTCCCAGGTTATAGCGATCAGGAAACACAGACTCCGGCAGGGAATTCCACTCCTTAGCAGTACGCACAATGAAAGTATTCCCAAAACGATTCGTGCGTATGGGTGGGATGTCCACCATGTAACGATGGCGCATCCTTGCGCTGTCCTTGATACAACAAAAGGGCCTATGGATGGTCCATTTGAAATTAATATACTATGATTTTCGACAGATTACTTTTAATACGGTAATTTTTAGTCTCTTTCTGACTAGTTACACGCTTATTTTTAAAAATGCATTTGTTTCGAATAACTATGTCTCGTATAGTTAACACACTCTCAATTACATACTCCAATAGTTATATATTATATATATTATATCTATTATCCTCTATTTGAAATTATGATGATAAGGTTTTAAAGCTGTCAAATATAGTCAAGAATCAAAATCCTTATTTAAAGATGGTTTTCTGGAATATTTAAACCATCAGTTGGCACTACTGAGGCGAGAGGTCTTCTTCTTTCAGTCAGTCAGTCAGTTCGACAGATGTCAAAAAACTTAAGTGTTTGAGCTGCCGCCTAGTGGACGTTATTACACAAAACCCTCATTATGTTATGGTCTACAATAGAGATTATAACTCCACCTCCTTTATACTTGAAAATCTATGATAGTCGTTACGTCATAGATTTTAAAATCAAGATAACTAAATAAGATAAAATCGAAAAAAGTTAAGGTAGCGCGGAAGAATCTGAATATAATTATCTGATGCTGGCTTTTTTGTGGGGCCTTAGTGCTATGTTTATGTATGTTCTATTTATTTTTATATTTTGTCGTGCTTTATCAGATCTCAAATTCAAATTCAAATTCAAATTCATTTATTCATTTTGTGAACATAGGTGATTACCTGTGATCGGTGTAGGTAGATTGAAATGGGGTCATTGATCCGAAACGTATATATTAATATGGACATTCCTCCGGAATTGGTGGATTATTAAAAAAAAACCGGAACTTATGTAGGAATTTTATTCTGCCAGAGTGGAAGGAGTCATTTGATGATTTTCCATCCTCAAAAAAAGGTAGGAATTGTAATAAAATGCTAAAAATAAAAAAATAAAAATTAAAGCTTCGATCGGAATTAGATTGTTTTTATTATTCAACAGATAAATAATGAATTAATTTAGTTTTTATACCTTCCTTTAAATTTTGAATTGAGTAGGAATAATATCACTACCATCATTAACAATGTTTAATTGAATCCGGAAATACCGGAATTACTTTCCGGGAAAATGGCTTATCCATGTTATTCTTTCTGTGTGCATTTATGATACAAGTACCAAAAATCAATATACCTACTCCGATCACTGGTGATTACAGGTGTTTTTCAATATTTTAAACTTCAATTTTACAAACCATGTTCCGCCGATAGGCATACAAAATCAGTCTTACGATGTTAGTAAGTACATTTGATATACAAGAACGTCAAAGATACGAGTACATGCATGTCAAATTATAAAATTGTCTCAATAAAATAGGGAAAAATAATGCACAATGTCAAATGATTGTAAAATAAAAAACACAATAAAAAAATAAAAACGTAAATTATAAAAATTGATCAAAATTTGTCTTCCAAATACTCATTGACTGAATAATATACTTTGTCATTTAGTAGCTTAAAGATATTACTTTTAAATTCATTATTATTCTTACTGTTTCTAATATGACAAGGTAATTTATTATACAATTTAGGTGCCATTGCATAGATACTTTTATAAGCAAAAGCAGTTTTGGTGATTGTTGTTTTTAACTTATCTGAGCGACGTTGACTTTCTACATGACTAAACAAGTGTATATTGGTTTTTACAAACATCAGAACCTCATAGATATACAGCGACGGTACTATCAGAATCCTTAAATCCCTAAAGTGTGGCTTACATGTATCTGTAGTTTTTAATTTGCAGATGGCTCGGATGCATCTTTTTTGTGCCAAAAGGACGGAGGATATATTTGCAGCATTACCCCAAAATATGAGTCCATACCTTAACGTGGAGGCTACATACCCATGGTATGCCGTTAGGAGGGCAGTTTTGTTTGCGATTTTACCTAACATATAAAGGGCATAAGAGAATCTGCAAAGTCTCAGACAAACACTATCAATTTGAGCTTTCCATGTCATATCATTGTCAATGTGTAATCCTAAAAACTTTGTAGTGTTCGATTCTAATACTGCGTCTCCTTTGTACCTGATTTGATATTGTTATTGTTGTATTGACAAAATATCTGTTACTTTTTTATTTTTATCTGTGAGAACATGTAATTGGCTTTAAGTTACGTTTGCCACTGCAATTAATGTAGATTAGCTGTTGGTCCTCTTTTTAGGAAATAAATAACTGTTGATATGGTCATCCATACAGGGTACCTTGAATAAAGTAGGTTAACCAGGTATGCTTCTATCTTAGTTACAAAAACAACCTTGCTACAAAAACTCTTCATCAATTTCAAATTTTATGACACCTTTCGGCACGCCAAGCCGTATTCTTCTATTCAGTCTTGACTTTCCAACACGCTATAACTTGCCTCAACAAACATTTGCCTACACACCTTTCCACCCCCTCCCCTCCAATATACATCCGTGACGACAACACTAGTGTATGCACACAAAACAAAACGATCGCTATTGACAGAGAATTCGACCCAGTTTCGGACAAAGCCTGGCGAAGTAGCCTGTATGCATTATTGGAGGAATCTGTAAATACTGGCTGTATTTTAGCTTTGAAGCTGAATCAATATTAGGTTTGTTTTGACAGCCTTAGTACTTAACATTATGAGGATCTTGTGGCTAAATAATAACAGACGAAGGGTCGATCTTCAAGGTAAAGTAACGCTTGCTAAGGTCATTTTGTGGATGGGTAACATATAAAGATTGCTCAATGCCTTGGAAAGGACGTTAACCCGTTGGCCCCGGCTAACATTCCCTACTGGAGTTTGTATTTCCTGATAGCTATAACATAGGGGTCTTTAAGTTAAGAGTGAATAGGTTACTTCTATGTAAGCATAAAAAAAATTGGCCAAGTGCGAGTCAGACTCGCCCATGAAGGGTTCCGTAGTAACAATAATAATATAATATAACATATATATTTATTTGACGATTAAAAAAACCTTGAAAACTTCTTAAAACTAGCTTAATTATATTTTTGCAACTACGCTAAATAACTTTGTTTTTCATAGTGTTTGTATGAATTACAAAGTTATATTTGCGGTTTTAGAAAATATGCTGTATCTCAAAAACTGCTGACTCGATTTCGTTCAAATCAATTTTGTTTCAAAGTTTACATTAGGTTTTACAGGCATATATTTTTGTTAGATTTTTCACTCCATTATTATAGAAGTTAGAGGGGGAGGACACACATTTTACCACTTTGGAAGCTTATATCTTTTAAACGATTGACTTTATGAAAAAGTGGTTATAGAAACCCTTATATCATTTTTAAAGATCTGTCTATAGATACCACACACGCACAGGTTTCATGAAAAAAAATATTTTCAGTTCTAGTTCCATGTATGGGGACCCCCTTTATTTTAAATATTTTTTAATTTTTTTCTTAAAATCGGAAAGCGGTTTACAGAATACATCTATCTACTAAGTTTCACATGTATAGTCTTAATAGTTTTGGAATGAAATGTCTGTGACATACGAATGAACGGATGGACGGACGGACGGACAGACATATCGAAACTATAAGGGTTCCGTTTTTTGCCATTCGGCTACGGAACCCTAAAAAAGAATAAAATGTTTATTCAAAATCATAAGGTAAATAGTAAATACAATTTCGCTTAATTCTACATTAAGTTCACACATGTCATGTGGCTGAACTAGGTAATCCTGTGTTTCAGGCGAGAATAGATTTTTTTTAATAACCACATTTATATAAAATAAATTGGTCATCTTAGGTAATGTATAAAGGTGTAAGTAGTATGACAAAATTCTTAGTCTCTTATTCTTAATCTTACTTACATTTAAATAAAATACGAACTATCTCTATTTAAGTACTAGTAATAACTTCTCTGTGTCTTCATAGGACATACTTTGAAGAGCTTCCTTGAGCATGTTTCATTTCCAACCATGCTTACCATCAGGTGAAATAGTGGTCAAATAAAAAAATAACATCCTTAGCAGTATATATTTTTTTATATAAATCATTCCCACACTTAACATATAATCACTACCAATATCAGATAAGACATTTACTCTCTCTCACACACACACAATCAAGCACACATGCATGTACTCGTACGTATTATACACTTACATAATTCACATTACTGAATAAAATATTAATTAACTTATTAATTTAATCCAATTAAATGTAATTTATTTTAAACTATTTCAATTTAATTTAATTTAATTCACAGTCTGTTACTTTTTGCATTCCTGTAAATGTTTACAGGAATGCAAAAAAAATAACAGACTGTGTAAACCGCACACTGTCAAATATCATGTTTACAGAGTCCATACTCTGTTTTTTATTACTCGGTTTTTGACATTCAAAACAGAAAAATGGAAGAAGGCGCTGATTTCTGATATACAGGTTCTAACCTAGTTCGGAATTCAGAGGCTTCACAGTGTCTTGTATCCTCATTTTGTGGCAATAAAGATTTATTATTATTCCTTTATTTCCAATATATAGATATAAATTATATTTTTAAATTATCTAAAAAAAAACATTTAAAAATATAAAAAAAATAGTAGCCCACCGGTATCGGGAACAGGTTCCAAGCTACCGGTGGTAAGGGCTCTTGAGAGAGGAACCTCCTAACAATTCGCGCTGTGTCCAGAAGTACTGCTTTTTGGATCAAGCCCTTGATCCAGCTGCCCAACGAGAGCCTCCTAAGATGTTTGTCGAGGCTCTTGGCTATTAAGCCATTGGCTGATATGACTATCAGTACAATGATTGCCGAGTTCACATCCCAGATCTCGACAATCAAATAGAAAACTACTAAAAAAAATGCATAATAGAAAACTACTAAATTTTATTTATTTATTTATTCATTTAAACTTTATGTACAATTGTGTTACATGGGCGGACTTAATGCAGCAAGGCATTCTCTACCAGTCAATCTTTGGGTTAAAAAACACATTGTGGTAGGTGTACGAGAAAATGGAATGAAATAATATATTTAATATTAATAAATATAATACTATAGCGGTCCCTCATGACGAGAACCTCGTGAAAGCCGAGAAAGATAAGCAAATTAAGTATCTTGACTTGGTTCACGAGGTTGTTGGCATGTGAGATGTGGATACAGCAATCATTGTGCCGATAGTCGTCTCAGCCAATGGCATAATAGCCAAGAGCCTCGACAAACATCTTAGGAGGCTCTCGTTGGGCAGCTGGATCAAGGGCTTGATTCAGAAAGCAGTACTTCTGGACACGGCGCGAATTGTTAGGAGGTTCCACTTTCAAGAGCCCTGCCCACCGGTAGCTTGGACCCTGTTCCCGATACCGGTGGGCTACTGTTTTTTATATTTTTAAATGTTTTTTTGTTTTTATAGGAAAATTTAAAAATGTAAATAATGTGTATATAAAATGTAATAAATGAAATAATACAAATAAAATACACATATATATGCTAAAATGACAAACTAATAAATACGGTGCTTTATAATATTCTTTCTGATTAAGAGAGCTCATAATAATTATGACGAAGACCAAACTAAGAATAACAAACAGCCCCTTAAGTAGTGTTTTTTAATTTTACGCTTAAAAGAAAATTTGGAAAATTTCTTGATATCAAGGGGTAGCAAATTCCAGAGTTTAATAGTAGAAATAGCGTAATAATTAGATAGAAACCCGGTGCGGTGAGAAGGAATGTGAAGAAGTGAGTTTTTGGATGCGCGAAGATTAAGATCATGAGAACTGCCCAACAATTTGATATTTTATTTTAAGTAAACAGGAGCACAAGGATCGTCCATAATAGTGAAGAGCATACAGAGGGATCTGAGGGATCTCCTTTGACAGATAGACATCATTTAAGCTGAGAAGGCAACCATTACTTTCTGCACTATTTCTCCATGTAAAGTTTACTCGGGAAGAATATTGTTAAATATTCTGGCTTCCGACTCCTCTTAAAGACAATCGAAGCTGTATAAAGAAAGTAAAGAAATTTTGTACTATAGTAAGTTATGGACGCCATTGGGATTTACCACCTTTTGCTCTCAAACTGTCTGTACTGATAAATAACCACAAATATGCTGCCATATCAAAGTATTTATGATAATAACGAATCAGATTCGACTGTATTGCATTGTCAAATAGTTTACATTATATAGTACCCAGATCTGTCATGTGTCGTGGGGTGCGTGTGCCTCGATTATTCCATACAAATTCGTGTAAGACTAATTACGCTGGGGTGCGCGTGCCTCTTCGTCGCCTTGTATATACATACAACACTTACTTCATGGAGCTTGACATACTCGTATTTACTCTTTCTAAACTATGTTTAGAAAGAGTAAATACGAGTAAGGCAAGAGCAATAGAGATATTGACTTCATAAGTATGTATAACCTTTTTATCCTTATTTTTAATAATCATTAACACGCTTTTATTAGGTCGACCTATATATAACTAACTATGTAATGGAATCTAAGGTAACTAATTTAACCATCTTCCTAGGGTCGTAGCGTAATGAAAATTGGCAGCTGTATATAGTTCTCATGACAATACAATAATATGGTACTTTCGAACTGATCTGATTATGGAGCCGGAAGATATGAACTGGAACTTCATGATGGAAAATCGAATCATAGCAGTTTTGGATTTCTTAGAAAAGTCTTGTAATGAACTTTGACCACGATTAGGTTTCAAGGTCTGATGATGAAGTCAGAAGATAGGCACTGGCATTCCATGATGGAATATCGTATCATAATCGTGTTTGCACTTGTGAGAAAGGCCACGTAATGGACTTTGAACACGATCAGGTTTCAAGATTATAACAAATCTAAAGAAAATCCTTTATCGGTTTTCTTAACCTTAATGAATTACCGGGTAATCCATAGATTTTTTATTAGATGTCACTTGCAAATCCTCTGGGGGGAACGACCGTTTAATTGTTCACTACTCGTGGGAATAATATGGCAAAATCTACAAAAAAAGAAAACGGAGACTACAAAAAAAAGGAAAAACGCGAACAAATTTTTTGTTTTTACGTGCATTTACAAAAGCGTGTTTTTCTAGTGATTTTTAAACGTTTAATTTTTAACGATTGATGATGATGTCTGTTTTCTTTTTAATATTTTTTTTTTTTGTGATTTCGTGGACAATGGTGTGGGTTACATGTGTAGTAACATAAATATATAATAGACTAAGCATAACAGTATATCTAATTGTTGTGTCTGTATAAAAGAATATATAAAAGAATCTATTATTAAGCTTGGCATGTACTTAACTGTTTTTTGTCCCTAATAAATAAAACCGACTTCCATATCACAACACTACAAAGCCAAAAATAAATTTAATTTCGGTAGTCGGTGTTATTGGTTTTGTATTTTCTTTTTTTTCACACCGCCTTCCGAAATTAAAATTATTTTTGGCTTTGTAGTGTTTTGATATGGAAGTCCGTTTTATATTTTGCAAAAGTTTTTAATTTCGTGCTTTTTAGTGGGTCAGTGAATTTTCCAAATCGGTTCGTAAATGACGGAGTTATGCGCGAACAAAAAACGCAATGCAGAGTAAACGAAAAGATCATCAACGTAAATATTTTTTTTAGACTTTTGTTGATTTTTCAGAAACGGCTTGTCCGATTTCGATAAAATTTTCATGGGACCATTTGGGAAGTATACCCTTTCTAACAACATAAGAATTTTTCAGATCGATTGGCAAGCGACGGAGTTATGCGCGGACAAACATAAAAAAGAAATACAAACATCCGAATTGAGAACCTCCTCCCTTTTTAGAAGTCGGTTAAAAATACAATAAAATAAATTACATAACCAACTAATAATTCCCATCGAATCCTTAGATACGTGAAAATACATCGCATCTAATTTAATTTCAGCTCAATTTCACAAAAGGCCAAAACCGCAAACGCTGGAATGAAACTCGTATTTCACGTGAAACTAGTCGCGATTCCCCAAAGCGTATTTTGCTGGGCGTACTCTGCATACCCCGTGGCGTAGTGCCACTAAGCAGATGAATTCAGAAGTTGAACTCAGCTAGGTTTTTGTATTTGGCCGACATATTATCTAGGTGCGTAGCTAGACATTAGTTTTTGAAAACGGAACTGTGATCGTCTTATGTTTTGTCATTACCAAAGTGAATTCGCGTCAAGGATGATAATCTTTGAGAGCAGTCGTATGAAACTTATATGATGAACATTTTTTAGAGGGCCAAACATTTAATGATTGCTGGCCTTAACCGTCTTACCCCATTTTCAATTATATTGGGGTCAGCTTTCAGTCTATCAGGATGTAACTAAGCATCGGCTTATCTTCTTGTCCTCGGACTACCAGTAACGATCATAAAATTTACAAATGACAGCTAGTAATAGTACATTGTTCACCGAGAGGAGAAAGTGACCGATTACCGTCGAGGGTGTCGTTTGAAGCCCGAGCCATAGGCGGATCGGGAATCGCACTTTCTCTCGAGTGATACATAGTGCTTTATACTACACCTACGAGGAAAATAAAAAACTAAATCTTTACTAATTGAAATTTATATTGAAATTGTTGCAGTTAGTGAAGCTTAATGTAACACTGTTTTCACAAATGGCGCCAATGGCGTCTGCAATTTTCACATGTTCTTTATTCAAATTGTTTATTCTGCCGCCGCAGGGTCGCACTGCCAGCCCGACACCATCCAACACACAGCTAGTGGCCAATGTCATTTTGCGAACTTGGAGATAAAAACTCACTGTAAAAACTTTTTGGCTTTTGATAATTTGGTTACCGGCGCATAGTCTTACCCAAAATTAAAAAAGAAAAACCACGTAAGAAATGGATTTTCATACACTTTTCTCTTCCGCTCAGATGCGTTTTCTCCCCGCATATTTGTTCGATATGCAATGACGTACTTTCTACCGTAAATTTGATAAAGTATCAAGGTACTTTCCAAGCAGGTGTAGTATAAAAGTAGTTTAATGTTGAAACACGAAGGGATCTCGATATTGTAAGATGGTCACTAATCCACGGATCGGATTTAGCAAACATTGCTTAACTTTCAACATCAACCTGATTAGTCACGAGTTCCTTGCTTTTTAAAAGTCAATGACCAAATAAAGTGACTGCGAGTAGATTTTTTAACCGATGAAATAAAACGTAGGAGGTTATCAAGTCCACGCGTATTTTTTTTTTATGTATTATCACCGATTACTCAAAGACGGCTGAACCGATTTGGAAAATTCTTTTTTTGTTTAAAAGGGTATACTTCAAAATTGGTCCTATTGTCACCAAGTCAGGTTCTGGTGATGGGATCCTGGGGAAATCGAGGCAACTCTTCAAATATTACATGCAAACCTTGCTTGAGTATTTTTTTATAGTAAATTGTGTAGTTGCATTCGAAAAGCACCATTTGTGAAGTGAACCTGACGATGAAGACCATAGATGGCTACTGGAACTACTCAATATATAAGTAAGAATATAAGTATTTCATGGGTTCCGCTTCGATTACTTGAATATGGTTAATCATTAACGGCTTAGTA
The DNA here is from genome assembly GCA_943138885.2 of Tholera decimalis. Classification (NCBI taxonomy): domain Eukaryota; kingdom Metazoa; phylum Arthropoda; class Insecta; order Lepidoptera; family Noctuidae; genus Tholera; species Tholera decimalis. The sequence goes on from OW964576.2 coordinate 13,599,666, forward strand.
TTGGGAAAAGCAATATTTTGTAAAAGATTGACATTTAGGCTTTTGTAACTAGGTAAATTATAAATCGACCAACTAAAAAGAGTGAAATAAAAAAAAACTTTTTACCAAAAAAATAAACCGACTTCCAAAAAATACTACAAAGAGAAAAATAACTTTATTTTCGGAAGTCGGTGCCAAAAACGAAAATACAAAACTAAAGACACCGACTACCGAAATTAAAGTAAATTTTCACTTTACGGTGTTTTCTGGAAGTTGGTTTAATTTTGAGAGATTATATTTCACCTCTTTATATTTTGAGAACAATACCGTGAGACTTCTGGTAGTTTCCTACATACTATCAGAGTATAGTTGAGCCTGGCAAAACTTTTCCCTTTGTAAAGAGTTCAAACAATGTTTACGTACACGCTCACACGGTTAACTTAAACTTATGTTACTTACAAGTTAGGATAATGTAGTTAGTCTCTTTGAACTGAAAATTGAAATTCAGACGTATCTCTTTTGTCTCGGAATTTCTTTGCGTATTTTTTGTTTACTGAATATAGAAAATTCATCATCATTTGATTAGCCTTTTCCAACTATGTTGTGGTCGGCTTTTGATCTAACTGGAAGCACTGAGAACCTCAAGTGGCGAAAATATAATAACCTTGTTGGTAGTTATATTTTCGAGCCGTTTGGGGTTGAAACCTTGGGGTCGTGGGGTCCGAGTGCTCACAAATTATTTAAAGATCTATCCAGACGCCTAGTTGACACTTCGCGTGACCCAAGGGCTGGCTTTTACCTTGGACAGAGGTTAAGCATTGCCATACAACGTGGCAATGCCGCCATTCTTTTGGGCACATTACCAGTGGACAGCGATGCGCACGAATTTCTGGATGCCATATTTTAGTTTATTTTTAGATGTGTATATGTAGTTTAGGGTTTTTATTTAAGTAATCTTGTAGTAATTATTCTAACGTTATAATTAACAAATAAAGTTTTCATTTAGTTTTATAGAAAGTAGATAATATATTTAAAGTAAAATGTTCATAACACGTATATAAAAACTGGAAGCATTTAGTTACTGCCTATCTGACTTAAATAAGAAATCCATATCTGGTTGCAACTCAATAAAAACCGACTTCCAAAAAACACTGCAAGATGAAAAATAAATTTAATTGCCGTAGTCGTTGCATTTGGTTTTGTATTCAACCTGTAGCTGGGTAACACCATACCCATTTGTAAAAAAAGGGTCAGATTATCTAATGTTCTGTCTTACCGCTGTTTATTAAGAATGGGAAATTATCCAATGACTGTTTCCCGATCTGCGCCAAGCGGGAGGTGTGTCAGACTTTTACTAACTAAAACCCATCCGTGTTCAATCAAATGCCCTTCGTCTTCCGAGGCCGCGGTAACTTTTTCTAACAATTCTGCAACGCCGGCAGGGCCCGTAACCGCTTAACGTGCTTCTCAAGGCACGAAGGAATATCGATATGTTAACATGGTCACCGATCCACTTACTGACCTCGGAAAGCTTTGCTTTACCTCAAAGATTGATCCGTGTGGCTTTTATTATTTTGCCACGACTTCTTAATCAGAAAAATAATAGATGCCATAGCAAGTAACAATAACAGCTTCTAAAATTTGTCGTTACAATGGCCGGTTTTATCGCTACAAACGATATTTTATTTTCATACCAATTTCATCTAAATCCATCCAGTGCTGTCGAAGATTAGCACGTTAAACAAACATACAACCTTTCCGCTTTTTAATATTTGTATATATTGATATCTGACCACAAAATGAAAAGGTTAAAGCGAAAATGTTAGGTCACCCTTGACAGCTATTTGCTCTCAAGGCCTCATACAATTAGACTGCAAGCTAGCATACTCGTAGTTGGGGAAAAGCTGAATAAACACATATACACTTGTCATTCATCTACACATACATACACAACCAATAACCCTTTTGAATACACTAAGATACATCTCAACCTAACCCCATGAGGAATCAATTAAATCAGGTATATATCTTCGCTTTGACGCATATTCCTAATCAATAGGTTATGAACTATTCAAAATAGGGTTGTAATAGATGACATCTCGGAGGAGGCAGAGATGGTTCCGTTTATCATTCATTTGTTGGTAGGTAGCGAAGACTTTAAATTAAAATAATTGCCATTTTTATTTTTATATTTAACCCGCCTAGCGTGACTTCAAAATTTGGTATCATTTATTTTTTCAAATGCTTAATTTCTGTACATTATTATTAGAGACATGGCACCCTTAAAATAAAAATTCGCGCTTTTGAAACATCTTTGTATATTTCTTTTTCATCATCAAAATATATAACACTAGCTGCTGCCCGCAACTTCGTTCGCGTGGGAGGATGTCCCGCGTAAATCTTGATCCCGTGGGAATTCCGGGACAAAAAGTAGCCTATATGTTATTCCAGGATGTCAACTATTTACTTAACAAATTTCGTTAAAATCCACCCACTAGGTCCGGAGATTAGCATGTACAAACAGACAGACGTTTTTTTTTTTGCCGTGTTACCGTTTCTTATCCCACCTCAATTATTATTTTTTATAAAATTTAAATGTATAGACAGACTTTGTACACTGTTTTATATTATAGATATTTCAGGTAACAGGTTAACAGTGTACTACTGTTTTGGTAGCAGTTGTGATGAAGAAATTAAAAGAGGAAAAGGGTGAAGAAACTGGCATGTCTCCACCTGCCAACCTGCGCTGGGGCCGAGTGGTGGGTTACTGTGCATTCCCTCTTACGGGGGAGGGCCTGTTTTCCAGCAGAGGGGACGTTATGTGCAGACTATGTTATGATATTATTATAGATTCTAAAATATCATTACCTGTTTCGCAATAGCAGAAGCGGATGACGGGTTCCTTAACAACCCTAGATGAAGTATTTATGGTTAATTGACTAATAAACTATTTCAATCTCATTATTGATCGGATCTTAGACGTACGGGTCTTATGTCAGCGCCGTCTTGAACTAAATAGCTAGAAGTTTGATTTAATCAGTTTAGTTGATGATAGGGAAATATAGTGGATATTGTTTGGCTTGTATTAGCTATATTAAAATAGAACGTGGTTAAAAATAACCGTAGAGGGGTATTTTAACATATCGTCTAGATTGATTCCGTTGGTCTCGTTGTCTTTTGTACATCTTTGACAGTCGTTACGAGTTTCTCCCTTTGAAAGGTCTCTTTTCAGCGAAATTATAGAAGCATACCTAGAAGCTGTTGCTTCATTTACCTAGAAGTAGTTCCACACACACCACATCATTGCTTACCATCAGGTGAGATGGTGGTCAAACATGAGCCTATCATCAATAAAACTTATGTTACTTGCTGATAACAAAGCTTCATATTGGTGAAAGAATTGTCGAAATCGATTCAGTACTTGATTATCTATTACGAGCAAACAAAAAAAAATTAAACTTTCCTCTTTATAATATTAAATGTAGAAGTGTTTATTGTAAAGACTTGCTAATAAGTCTTTATGTTTCGTTTTTCAAACTTTGGATAAATAAATCCATACTCAACGATGAAACAATCCAACTTATAAGGAACATCCCTAAAATTTTCCATTCGACACCTTCGACATACCCGCAAGCAAAGTCACGAGAAAACCAAGTAGATATTAAGTATACCTACAATGTTTTGTATTTATATTAAAGTGCCACCGATGAGAGGAGCTTCAATGTTAAAACTTTGGCACATAACAATTTAACTTGGGACAATTTCTCCAAGTTAACGGACACTTTATGTCAAAATGTGTAAAATATGTTAATGGGTTTTTATGTTAAACTATAAGAGAATACAGGGTGGCGAATTAAGCAGAAGCGACATTGTCTATTTTAATTCGAAGGAATAATTTTGAAAATTATTTCGTAATTTACATTTTACTAGTCTTTAGGGTTTATATGGCCATGAGCAGTACTGAATTGAAGACAATGAACATTACTTGCAGAGTTTACGGTCCCAGTGGTTACAGGCATTACTAACAAGATAAGTCTTGTCTAAGTCGTGGGTTCGAACTCAGGCAGGCGCATTACTTCGTATAATTTTCGTCATCACCACTGCTATCAAAACATCGTGAGGAAACCGGTATGTCTTAGGACAAAAAATAGAAAACAAGCGACATCCATCAATCCTCACTGCTCGGGCCCGGGTGTTCGATTACCGATAGATTGAACTATACCCTGTATTTCTCTCTATATGACATTAAAAATACATCATTTTTAACCGACTTCAAAAAAAGGAGGTTTACAATTCGTCTTGAACTTTTTTTTTTTTTTATGTATGTTACCTCATAACTCGGAGATGGCTAGACCGATTCGGAAAATTCTTTTTTTGTTTGAAAGGGTATACTTTCTAGTTGGTCCCATTGTCGTCACGTTTGGATCTGATGATGGGTAGATGGAGAAATTAAGGGAACTCTTCAAAAATTATAGGCACACCTATAGCTTTATTTTATATTTATTTATTATATACCTATATATTTATTTATTTGTACGTGTAATTGATTTTTCATACTAACATTAGTTTTAAGCGTGTATATTTATTATCATCATGGATTTATGTTGTCCGAATGCAATAAATAAATTAAATTAAATTAAATTATAGCGTTTTGGGTATTTCTTATAGTACCTTGTGCAGTTGCTCTCGAAAAGCACCATTTGAGGAAGTGGAACTAATGATGAAGACCCCAGATGGCCACCGAAACTACTCAATAATAAGTATTTCGTTGATTGCGATTAGATTACTTAAATATGGATGTTAAGCACTTTATGCTCGTCACAATGCATATGGTGAAGTAGAGCTGATGGTGATGTACCAGGAGAACTCCTCAAAAATTAACGGCTCTGCACTGGGAAAAGCAATATTTTGTAAAAGGTTATAAGTAGTTGACATTTTGGCTTTTGTAACTAGATAAATTACAAACCGACCAACTAAAAAGCGCGAAAAAAAATTTTTTGCAAAAAATAGAACCGACTTCCATATAAAAACACTACAAAGGCAAAAATAACTTTAATTTCGGAAGGCGGTGTCTTTAGTTTTGTATATATTTTCGTTTTTGCCCCGCCGCCTTCCGAAATTAAAGTTATTTTTGCCTTTGTAGTGTTTTTATATGGAAGTCGGTTCTATTTTTTGCAAAAAAATTTTTTATATATACCTAGTTATTTATGTATTGTATTGTCTTTATATATTATATACAACGTGTAATTTAAAGGGTATATACATACCAAGTGCATGGCTTCTTTGGATGATAACAAACGATACAGCAAGGGTTTTGTAATCCTATCTCTACATGTGTGGAACTTATTAGAAATTTCAATACATTGATACCAGAGACCAAATTTTTCAAATGAAGAAGAACGAAGAGAATTATCGTTTTATTGGCAAGTGACGTGGAAAGTGATGACCCTCATAGTGCTGTGACACGTTTGTTATTATTGGTATTCAAGAAACATATGAAACCGATAATTTGTGGTCAATTCTGTGAGTCACTTATTTTGAGCTGAAACTTTGCATAGAGACTCCATACCAGATGTTGTCTTCAGTCCTTTTGGATAGATATGGGGTTTCCGTTACACGTTGTATTATATTCAAATGTTTAAATTTCATTTCGTGTATCTTACAAATTGGTAATACAATGACTTTCCCCTCCCTTCTTTATTTAATGTTCGTTAAGTCTATCCTAAGGTTGTCTGGAATATATCGCTATCAGCGATAAGACCGCCATAATTGTAACCATAGGTTACGTAATATTCTGTAAAAGGTGTGTGTATATTATTAGTGTACAAAAAATAATATTTTATCCATTTATTTATCTATTGGATTTGACCGGTTTCCTAGCAGTGGCAACGTAAAAGGTTGATTTTTTATCACTATTAAGTTCTTTATGAAGGCATGGGGTTTATTTGACAATGAGCGGTGCTGCATATTGCACCCAGATTTAACACGAAGTAATATCTTCATATATTTAAATACCATGTATTACGTCAAAGTAAAGCCTAAATTTATTCGGCATGCATTTTCAATGCGATGTCTACTACTCCTCAGAATATCGCCCTGTGTCTATATTTGAATGTGGGTCAGCTAGGTTAATTTAGGACAGCGCTTCGTCTTCTGACGGTGATGTATCGTTGACTGGGCAAACACACAGACACGCATACGTAAAAGCCATCTAGTAGTTACATGCAATGATAGATCGATGTTTGTTGTTTGAAGATAAAACATAAATATTTCCTGAAGACTTTGGTAGATATGTGACGCACATTTCGTTAGATAAGTTCAGTTCGATGTACTAGAGACTTATTGGCATCGGCGGCCGGCCGACCTAATCTTATTTAATGTACAATTAAAATTGACGAGTACTAGGTTAAGTAAAGGTTAAGAATAAATATAAATAAATATGTATGCAAGTTTATTTTAGTAATTTTATACTTGTAATAAGACTTTTACTTTGAATATATTATCTACTTAGTTTATTTTTTTATGTACCTGCCATATTATCTCTTCACCAGCTATGATTGACTGGTAGAGAATGCATATGGCATTAAGTCCGCCTTTGCACTTTTTGTGTTGCATAAAGTTTTAATAAATAAATAAATAAATATATAATAGTAACGGTTATGTGTAACCAATTTGCAAAATAAATATTATTTTTCCATTTATCAACAATTTTCAGGTGATAATGTCTGCACAGCTTCAACAACGTTAAGCAGCGCTTGCTAAAGTCGCTCCGTAGATGGGTATCTTAACGTATTAATATTCAGAGTAGTCAGAAGTCAGTAAATCTGAAACCAGTTGATGTTACATACAGCTATATACTAAAGCAAAATATATGCTACGCCATCGCCATTTCAAAATGGTACTACGCCGTAGCGCGGTTTAAGCTACGCCGTAGCATCTTGATAGCTACGTAATATCAGTGTTTCTGTTGCCGCAAATAAATTGTATTTTATTTCAAAGGACTTAAGTGTCGTATCAGCTTTTTCCTATATCTTCTGTTTATGTTATTATCTCAGTTTTTCTCCATTTTGAGGTAATGATTATATTAAAAAAAAAAAAACAAATTACCCCTTTTTGCCCTTTAAGATGCATTTAATGTTAACCTACACTTGATGTGTTTATATGTTTTCTGATAGCCAAACAAATAAACAGATAATAACATAGCATGGAAAAATACAACTTAATTTTATAAATGCAATGTTCATAATTGAGAGCGATTAAAGTTTCAAACTCTGAGAGTTTGTGCCTAATGACGAAAGGAAAATATACCTTAACATCACACATTCAAAGTTTATATTAGACTAAAAGCTGTAAACGTTGATTATTACATAACTTCTCAATGGAAAGTCTGCAGGCCAAATGTAACCTTGAAGTAATTGGAAAATACACCCTAATGATAGAAAGTTAAGGTTGACATTTAACATGAAACTGAGAAGATCAATTCTGATCTTGTCAGCATTGCAAAATACACTTTAATGCTTAGAACATACGGTGTAAATATGATTGACTAGGATTTCCTGAAATGTTTTTCCTGTTTTCATACATTTTCGCATTAACGGTGTATAAGGGATGGGGAAGTTTTATGTAGGTTTTTCGTTTGTTATAAGATTAAAAAGTGTGACCCAATGTTAGCAAATTGATGTTTGAAGTTTTTTATAATATTTCGGTGAAAAAATCAGATTAGTTTTGATTACTTAAAGTAACTAAAAGTGTTTGTTGCCTGACGTGAGTAGCTGGCTAAACAATAAAAGCTATCTGAGTCGATCTCAAAGGTTAAGCAACGTTGCTGAGGTTAGACCATGGATGGGAGACAATCATAACATCGATACCCTTTCGTGCCTTGGGAAGCATGCTAATACTAGTTTGTATAACGATGCCTCCCACGTACGTTGTTGTAACCAATAAATTTCAATATTACAGGAGAGCGTTTTAAAGATACTAATAGCAATAAAAACTGCATTTTTCAGTTAATCTTTATACAATTCAGTATTACTAACTGTATTCACATATTGAATTGTATAAAGATTAATTGAAAAATGCAGTTTTTATTGCTAATAGTATCTTTGAAACTCTCTCCTGTAAAATTGCTATTTGTGGTTTACAACAACTTACGTGGGAGGCATCGATAAGTATATTTGACATTTATATTTTAAAGCGTCAATAACCTAACGGCTTTCGAACCCCACCCATTACACTTTTGACGTGAATCCACTCCAGACACAAGCATATTTAGCTTAGTTGGAGGGGTTAACAAGATTAATAGTAATTTGAAACCTATTCAAAAAAAAAACAGTCACTACGAGTAAACTGAAGTTGTAAAATCTATTACCAGTCTTGCCATAAGGGGTATCATGTTAACCCAGTAATTGCATGGAATTACATACATTGCAAATAAGATACTAGTGGGTACAGCAGGCTGCGTCCGGTTAGACTAGAAGCCGATACCAACATAGTTAGGTTTAGACTGGGCTGATTATGATTCTTATACTTAATGTTGCGCTTCACCTCGGCTTACGCTAACCCAATTCTCTTCAACTCCGCCCCAACCGAACGCTTCTAGTATACTTTGGTTTTCGTATTTTCTGTGGGGTCCAATGTAGACCTTGTCTGGGGATGTGACTGGGATCCCTTCGGAGAGTGTGGCCAATGCAAGACCTCTCGCGCCAATAGGTGTTCGTTGTTTTTTTTTTATTACGAATGAGCCCACTTATTGTCTTTTCTGACCAAAAGATACCGAAAATTCTTTGGCAATCCTCCATATTCGCATTTGTACCCATATTGCAGGATATTTTATACCAGAACAGTTTTTAGGTTAAGGATATACTATCAATAGCGCGAGGTTTTGCTCCCATGGATATTATCACGATAAAAACATTTTTGCGATCGGATAAAAAAAACTATAATCTTCCGCAAGCTATTTCCATACCAAGTTTCATTCAAATTTACCCAGTACCTTTGGAGATAAGCGCGTATAAACAAAGTTTTTAGAATTATTATTTTAGAAAGATAGATAGAAAGAATATACTTTATTTTACACCAAAATTTAAACACATCTATTTAACAATATTGCTTATTCTATGGTTATAATGGCGGTCTTATCGCTGAAAGCAATATCTACCAGACAACTTTTGGCAGGACATTAAAAACTTAAAAAAAAACAGAGAAAATAAAATTAAAATATAAATATATATGCAGATATATATATTAAAATACATAGCTAATCAAATAATACATTACATATAATGTCTTCCTTAACATCATGTGGAGAGAAAACAAAAGAAAAATCATAAATTGGAAAGAAAACAATTAGCAACCGAGCTTTTAAAAGTAGCGAGTGACTGAGCTTGTCTTACTGACACCGGCAATGTTTTTCACAAACGAATAGCTTGCACTGTAAACGATGAACTATAGAATTTAGCGGAATGTGCAGGCATTGAAAGTCTTAAATTCTCCGATGATCTCAAATCTCTAACATGTGTGTCATGAAGGAACTTAAAACGTTTTTTGAGATAAAACGGAGTTGTAGGATTAGTATAGATATAGACCACAGTTCAGGATTTACGAGTAGGTATATTGACTTCCACGCGACCGATGTTGCAGGTACAGCTAGTATTATCATATTTAGTTATTCGATCAATTTGGTCTTTCTTGTATAATTGTGTGAGAGTCAGTATAATAAGTTAATCAGAAAGTATGGATGTATTTGTACATGAGACCTTGCATTAAATGCACCATCATTCCCAGATGCTAATTTAATATTCCAACTCGGTTCACCCTTCTGACCTACATACCTTTGAACTTCAAGTAAGAAAGAGATAGCAACAATTAAAAAGAAACAGACGACGTTAGAGACTCGATGGCAAACGATAGGATTATAAGGATAAAGTTGGTAATACCTAGGAAATTATACAAAGGATGATTAATATTAGGTTGTGTGTCTAGTATAGGTAGAAGCGGGTAGCGGGTTTGTAGGTACAGGTTTTGAAATAAGGCTTCAATGTTTTATTCTATAGCTAAAATTATTGCAGATGACAGCCTTATTCTGCGACATCATATTAAGCTTCTAACTACCTGTAATTCATGAATATCCATATATGAATATTCATATTCATGTTATTAATGAATTGAAAATGTTAAAGTGGATTGTAATTAATTTAAAAATAAGTACCTATACTGCCTTTTTAAATTAAAACTTCATGTTACACGTAGGAGTTACAATGGTGGACTTAATGCCTGAGGCATTATCTACCAGTCAACCATGGGTGGTGAAGAGATAACATGGAAACTGCATACAAAACATTAACAAAGTAGAAAATAGTTCTTAAGAACAACTTACTAACCTATATGTATCTGGTTCGTCGAAATGAAAGTATTTTATTTTTAATAAAATATAAAGGTCAGACTATGCCAGGATGCGAAGGAATTTCGGGACGACATTTTTAAGGGTAACTAGACAACGAACAATTTGGGTATATAATAAAATATGTACTTATTGAAATCTAAATATTTCTACTCTAAGTAAATATGGATTCTCTTTTAGTTTCTTCAGATATTTTTTTTACGTAGCAGAATATTTACAACAGAATATTTAAAGTAATACTTTAGAAAAAACTAAATGATCAATGTCGAGTGTGGTTTGTTAGCTTGAGGTATGGTTTTTATTGCATACTTTCTGCATGTGCATATATTTGCGAGCGGGAGGGCGGTGCTGCATACTGCATGCAAGATTGATCATCTAGTCTTTGGCGGAATGAATACAAGATACTCGTATTATTCTGAAGTTTAGAATTGATTTTCGCAAAGTAACAACTGATTCCATTCTGTATACGTATTTATTTTTTTCTACAAAGGTTGTCTGAAAAAGATCTCTGGTAGCGATAATACCGTCCATTGTAAAGCCCTTTTTAGTTGCTAGGTCCTTATTTGTTTCTGTTATGGTGTACATCCTAGGCATCAAGCTAACTGATCACATACACAACTCCACGCTGCGCTCCAAGACGCAAATTGCTTACGTTGCTAATGAGGCTGCTAAGTTGAAGTGAGCCTGGGCTAGCCACGTCTGCCGCATGCCCAATGAGCTGTGGGCCTAAGTCACCACTTTCTGGAGCTCTAACATAGCTAATACGCGTCGCGGTAGACCCCATAGAAGATGGTGGGACGAGCTGGATCAAACTAACGACCAGTGGATTACTTTGGCCCTGGACAGAACCACCTGGAAATCATAGGGACAGGCCTTTGCCCAGCAGTGGGCTAACTGTAACAGTAATAGTATACAATAAAGAGTACATCTATTTATCTAACGATATTATATAAGAAGCCACTTACACTTAGCTTGCAACTCTCTTATTTTCATGAAACTTTAGCATTCGCATCTCCCATGCAAAGTGTCAAAAATACATTTATCTTCCGCACATCTTGAAAAGTTTCGTCATTTACTGTCCCCGAGATGATATTATGGCTTGAATGAGAACAATTTTGAAGTAATAAAATCGGTTTTGTCATCTTAACGGTTTAATCTAAAAACTTAAATCGATACTTATATTATAAGTGTGTTTGTGATTTTTTCACACCAAAATAGGGCAACGAACAGATTTTTAATTTTTTTATATTGTTGGTAGGCTTGCATTGCACCACCACCATCTCACCTGATGTTAAGTGATGACGTGATCGAAGATGAAGCACGCTTGCCTAGAAGTAACCTATTCACTCTTGACTTAAAGACTCCCAGGTTATAGCTATCAGGAAACACTGACTCCGGCAGGGAATTTTACACCTTAGCTGTACGCACAATGAAACTATTCCTAAAACGTTTTGTGCGTGTGGGTGGGATGTCCACGATGTGTTATAAGTATTCAGATAGGCTACTTTTATTTCGCTGAAAAATTACTTTTGAAGGGGTCAAAGCCGAGGGCAGAAACTAGTTTTAATTGAAAATAACATGTCAATTAAACTGGAAAGGATGGTCACTTAAATAAATGAAGACAGTCGAGCCTTCCTAAACTTAATCACTCTATTCAATGGAGAGTATCCATGGAATTTCCTGTATACGTATAAACCGTGTAACCAACATACACAAAATTAATAAAAAAGGAGCACCTTTTTGAAGTCGGTTAAAAACTATGACAAAAATATACTTAAAAACCTGGGTAATTTAATTTTAAACGCTATTAGACACAATCGCTTTCACTTCTCAGCCCTCAGCCTAATATCATAATCAACGCGCAAATAGCAATTAATTTGTGTTTGCTTGTAAAATTACCTGGCTTTATATTTATGATTTTTGATTCGAAAACTTATGAATAAGCAATATGAATCATTGTTAATTAAAAGTTTGTTATTTTTAAAGCTGTACGGCAACAATTTGCGGTGATATATGTAAAATGTACATAACGTTATTGGTATCTACTCATTAATAGAGCATGGTGGAAAAGACGCAAATGTAATTACAAGTTTCCGCTGCCTATACACTAACAGCTCACAAATGTAACCCTAGCACAAGCCAGGACTGTAATTGTACTCAAATAGTCCGTATTCATTGCATGAAGTATCTCGGCATCTATATTGATAGTACGTTATCAGAAATCAACATGTAAACACACTGGTTTGTAGAGTACGGAAATTAATATATGCGTTTAAAAACTTGAGGACCTATTGTATAACAGCCTGGGGCAGTTCTAGTCAATCCTCGTTATTACGAGTGGAAAGGGCGCAGAGGCCAATTTCAAAAGTCATGGCCCATAAACCTATGCTCTATGTGAGGTACCGCGAGTGAGACACTCATTTGTACTTAGCGCTATACTACGCAAGCACTCCGAACTGCCGTTCGACACTGACATACGACATGAACATAGACGAACGCCAGTTAGAGTCTGTTCAATTGAGCCAGTCAGCACCGAAGCAGTTAGACGACAGTATAGATACCTAAGCCCTATTTTGTATAACCGAGTCAATAAACTATGTGAAATTTATTCACTCAATCTAAGAGATTGTCGAGTCACCGTTGACAATTGACTGAACTTGAAAACCTTGTTAAAACATAACATTCAAGTTCTTAAATCACAACGCATACTTAAATACGCACTCACACGCTAACACCTACACACATCACAACACTAATATCACGCACTCACACGTACAACACACCACACGCACAACTCATCACACACACGTAGAACTCATACCACATACACAAACACACATACACACATGCACGCGCGTACACAGTAGGTAACTTCCATGTATATTAATTACGTATTTTGTTTTATATTCTTTTCTTATGTCTTTAATCTTTGTTTAAACTTACCTAGAAATAGTTTGTTTACGATGGAACGCTGACGCGTAAACTACTTGTATGGGCGTTTATGGCTGCGATAGTTTACAACTAATGCAGTCACTATCGTACGTACTTTAATTTATTGTATTTGTGTTTTTAGTTCCAATAAAAAAAAATATATTTATTTAAGTAAGTGAGTGAGAATACTCTAAACAGATACCGCGAGCTCCACAACGTAAGAGCAACTGAAGGAACAGGATAGGTTCCCTTCTGCGCGGGAGGATCATCAAAATCATCGATTGATCATCGACACTGAATATTTCTAAATCTTTTGCAATATACGCCCAATTTTTATGCTAATATTGTACCTAAACGTTTCATGTTCAAAACACGAATGAATGTAAACTTAATATTGTTTGATAACTTACAAAAAATATATTAATTATTCAAAACAATCTGTTATTACAATACCTACATAATGTTTATTTAAAATAATTTAAATCAAATGGTCGCATAACGCAACAGCTGTGCATGACGACAATAGGTATGATACTGAATTTTAGGGTTCTGTTGGCGAATGGCAAAAAATGGAACCCTTATAGTTTCGTTTAGTTTTAGTTTAGTTATTAAGACTACACATGTGAAACTAACAAATTAGCACTAATTCCTGGTACCTGTTCGTTAGTGTCACTAAAACTAGACGACGTCTGGACCTTGAACTTGGACATTAATTATATTTCTATTATGTTCCTTCTCATCAGGAAAGATTTAAAAGGTCAGAAAAACAATTACATCTGTCGGGTCAGCTATTCATTGTATTAACATAACTTAGTAAGTACGACACCCTCGGTGCATTAGGCCAACTCGCAGTTGACTGTTTTATAACTTCGTTCATCATCATTTTCTACATTCACAGTACAATTTGAATAATAATAAAAAAGTTTTGATACGTGATTTGTAGTCTTTAGTAACCGCATACCAAAAAATTGTTGGTTTTATGTTATTATGTTATTTTTTTGTTATATTTTATTATCCTACAGCTGGGCAAAGATGTGTGCCAATCTTCCCGATGCGTTGCTCTCACTCCGTCACCAATCCATCAACAACACCTCAAAACACAGTAATTAAGTAAAATTAATTGATGCATGATTACGTTACACATTCGTGTATCGATAACTGAGGTACTAAGGTGATTAAAATTCAGTTGAATGGGCCTGTTCAGGCAGTCATCAAGAAGAGATCAGCATGCACAACCAAGTACTACTTGACATGAATTTTAATTTATTCTTCTAACATTATACAGGCTGCTTGTGAAGTGCGTAGTATTTAAGAGTGATTTGAAGAATCAAATGCGAAAGTTTAAATCTGTGGCAAGAAGGATATTCCTTACTCTATCACGCCAAAATCCCTGGACCAATCAGTATACAATTTTCCATAGTGATATATTATTGACTGGAATAGGTCTTATTTCTTATCCATGGAAAATTTTACACGCGAACGACCTCTTATCTGATATACAGTACAGAAACCACAATAACTTTAAAACAAAGTCGACAGCATAAACGACAAGCATAAAACTTATAAAACTTTTCTCTCAATCAGCATTAATACAGTTGAATCATAAGCTTAAATAAATGCCACCACCATCTGAAACAGATTTATTACAAGAATATAAGAAAGAAAATGCATTGAATTTTATCTTATAAAAATTCTAACTTTAATAATTCAGGTAATTTTAAAAAGGAATACATAGAAGGAAATCATCAGAAAAATTGTCACCATCGTTTTAAATGTGAATAGTGCCAGTTTTTTGTGTGATCTAGTTTTATTTTTTGTAATTTTTAGGGTTCCGTAGCTGAATGGCAAAAAACGGAACCCTTATAGTTTCGACATGTCTGTCCGTCTGTCTGTCTGTCTGTCCGTCCGTCCGTATGTCACAGCCATTTTATTCCGAAACTATTAAGACTATACATGTAAAACTTGGTAGGTAGATGTATTCTGTGAACCGCTTTCCGATTTTAAGACAAAATTTAAAAAATATTTAAAGTAAAGGGGGCTCCCCATACATGGAACTGAAACTGAAAATATTTTTTTTCATGAAACCTATACGTGTGTGGTATGTATAGACAGGTCTTTAAAAATGACATTATGGTTTCTAAAGTGACTTTTTCATAAAGTTAATCGTTTAAAAGATATACGCTTCCAAAGTGGTAAAATGTGTGTCCGGGGGGACACACATTTTACCACTTTGGAACCTAACTTCTATAATAATGAAGTGAAAAATCTAAAAAAACCATATGTTGTAGATCTTCATGTAAACTTTCGACCAAAATTGGTTTGAACGAGATCGAGTCAGCAGTTTTTCAGATACAGTATATTTTCGAAAACCGCAAATATAACTTTGTAATTCATAAATTCTCGCCCTTGGCCAATTTTCATTTATACTATATCAAATAGAGAACCCACTGCCTCGTTGGTCGAGACCTCGCAAGCGCGACTACTGAGCAAGAGGTATCGGGTTCGATTCCCGGGTCGGGAAATAAGTGCTATTAGCTTTTTCTGTAAGGAATTTCTAATTAATAGCCTGGAGTTTGGAAGACGAGACCATTCACACTGTGCTTTAATATATATTACATCCCAAACTATAAATATTTATTCGACTGACTGAGCGATATTTAGAGGTCATTTGAAGGTGTATATTTTACCTCACGTCCCCGGACACCACGCCACCCCCTGCCTCGCCCTCAGTTTGAATGGTAACATTCGTGTACAGACGTGTCAACGGATCACGTGTTTTGAATATTTGTTTTCAACCGACGACCAAAAGAGGAGGTTATCAATTCGACGCGTATATTTTTTTTTTTTTTTTTTTTTTTTATGTATGATTACCGAGTACTCGAAGACGGCTGAACCGATTTGGAAAATTCTTTTTTTGTTTAATAGAGTATACTTTGAAATTGGTACCATTTGTCACCAAGTCAGGATCTGATGATGGGATCTTGGAGAAATCGAGGGAACTCTTCAAATATTATAGGCACACCTATGGCGTTTTGGGTATTTCTTATAGTAACTTGTGCAGTTGCTCTCAAAAAGTACCATTTGGGGAAGTGGAACTGATGATGAAGACCACAGATGGCCGCCGAAACTACTCAATAATAAGTATTTCGTGGATTGCGATTCGATTACTTGAATATGGATAATAAGCACTTGGTGCTCGTCACAATGCATATGGTGATGTATAGCTGATGGTGAAGTACCAGGAGAACTCCTCAAAAATTAACGGCCCAGTATTGGGAAAAGCAATATTTTGTAAAAGGTTATAAGTAGTTGACATTTAGGCTCTTGTAACTAGGTAAATTAAAAATCAACCAACTAAAAAGAGTGAAATAAAAACTTTTTACCAAAAAATTAAACCGACTCCCAAAAAACACTGCAAAGTGAAAAATAACTTTAATTTCGGAAGTCGGTGCCAAAAACGAAAATACAAAACTAAAGACACCGACTACCGAAATTAAAGTTATTTTTCACTTTGCAGTGTTTTTTGGGAGTCGGTTTAATTTTTTGGTAAAAAGTTTTTATTTTAATGTATGATCATCGAGTACTCGAAGACGGCTGAACCGATTTGGAAAATTCTTTTTTTGTTCGAATGGGTATACTTCGAAATTGGTACCATTATCACCAAAGTCAGGATCTGATGATGGGATCCTGGAGAAATCGAGGGAACTCTTCAAATATTATAGGCACACCTATGTCGTTTTGGGTATTTCTTATAGTAACTTGTGCAGTTGCTCTCAAAAAGTACCATTTGGGGAAGTGGAACTGATGATGAAGACCACAAATGGCCGCCGAAACTACTCAATAATAAGTATTGAGTGGATTGCGATTCGATTACTTGAATATGGATGGTAAGCACTTTATGCTCGTCACAATGCATATGGTGATGTAGAGCTGATGGTGAAGTACCAGGAGAACTCCTCAACAATTAACGGCCCAGCATTGGGAAAAGCAATATTTTGTAAAAGGTTATAAGTAGTTGACATTTAGGCTCTTGTAACTAGGTAAATTAAAAATCATCCAACTAAAAAGAGTGAAATAAAAACTTTTTAACAAAAAATTAAACCGACTCCCAAAAAACACTGCAAAGTGAAAAATAACTTTAATTTCGGAAGTCGGTGCCAAAAACGAAAAAACAAAACTAAAGACACCGACTACCGAAATTAAAGTTATTTTTCACTTTGCAGTGTTTTTTGGGAGTTGGTTTAATTTTTTGTTAAAAAGTTTTTATTATGTTAACCATAGATGTTAACTATAGGTATTTGATGTACGCAATCCTTGCCTACGAATTAAATTATGTAACATTTTATAGAAAGTGTTAGGAAATATCCTTGTTTATGGGCGACTAACAAATCTGATGAACTATCGTAGGAATCAAGCAAAACAATCTCCATATTATCCAATTCAGAATTGAACCATTTCGAGAAAGAACGTTATGTCACAATGATGACCGAAGCTGAACTGTTCCAAAATATATATCTTACAGTGTGAACAGCAATCGCGGTATGTAATATATAGCTCATGATGTAATATATATTACATCCCATAGTCAAAAGCCGGCTTAATAGTCGTTACGGATAGCCAGGGGCCTGTAAATCTGACACTGGTCTAGCCAAGGGGTATCGTGTTACCCAGTTACTGGGTTTTGGAGGTCAGATAGGTGGTCGCTTCATGCAATTACTTCAATTTCAATTTTCAATTTATTTATTCGACCACTGTTACAACATTTCTTAATGCTACTTAATATTACCTACATGGATTATGTAACAATATAAGCATAAAAAAACCGACTTCCATATCAAAACACTACAAAGCCAAAAATAATTTTAATTTCGGTAGTCGGTGTTATTGGTTTTGTATTTTCTTTTTTTTTTCACACCGCCTTCCGAAATTAAAATTATTTTTGGCTTTGTAGTGTTTTGATATGGAAGTCGGTTTTATTTTTTGCAAAAAAGTTTTTATTTTCGTGCTTTTTAGTGGGTCAGTGAATTTTCCAAATCGGTTCGTAAATGACGGAGTTATGCGCGAACAAAAAACACAATGCAGAGTAAACGAAAAGATCATCAACGTAAATATTTTTTTTAGACTTTTGTTGATTTTTCAGAAACGGCTTGTCCGATTTCAATAAAATTTTAATGGGACCATTTGGGAAGTATACCCTTTCTAACAAGATAAGAATTTTTAAATCGGTTGGCAAGCTACGGAGTTCTGCGCGGACAAACATAAAAAAAAAATACAAACATCCGAATTGAGAACCTCCTCCTTTTTTAGAAGTCGGTTAAAAATAGAATTGCATAGTTGTCCCCGAACCAGGCAGCGCCGGTATCTCAGGGGCCGGGGTTGCGTCATCGTTAATGTACATTTCAATAAAATATTAAATTAAGGCGATAAGTAAGGTAAGTACATAGTGGTCAAAATTATGAGAACATAAATCCAATTTGACACTAGGTATAAAGGAGTACCTTTTTAATTAAAACTAAAACTAAAATAAAATAAAGCACAATAAAAAACAAGATAATAACAAAATAAAATAATAAATGAATAGTTTAAAAATCACTAGAAAAACACGCTTATAAATGCACGTAAACGTAAAAACAAAAAATTTGCTCGCGCTTTTCCTTTTTTGTAGTTACCGTTTTCTTTGCGTTGCTGTTTCTTTTTGTTTTAGTTTTTGTCATATTATTCCCACGAGTGGTGAACAATTAAACGGTCGATCACCCCAGAGGATTAGAAAGAGACATCTATAAAAAAATAAATCCATGGATTACGCGGTAATTCAAAAAGGTTAAGACTACCGATAACGGATTTTCTTTAGATTTGTTATAAACCTTGAAATCTGTTCCTGTTCAAAGTCCATTACGTGGCCTTTCTTACAAGTGCAAACACGACTATGATACGATATTCCATCATGGAATGCCAGTGCCTATCTTCCGGCTTCATCATCAGACCTTGAAACCTAATTGTTGTCAAAGTTCATTACAAAACTTTTCTAAGAAATCCAAAACAGCTATGATACGAGTTTCCATCATGAAGTTCCAGTTCATATCTTCCGGCCCCATCATCAGATCAATTCGACAGTACCATATTATTGTATTGTCATCAGAACTACATACAGCTGCCAATTTTCATTACGCTACGACCCTTGGAAGATGGCTAAATTCGTTACCTTAGATTCCATTACATAGTTAGTTATATACAGGTCGACCTAATAAAAGCGTGTTAAATATATTGAGTAGTAGTGATTTGCCGGTTCTGGCGCACCAATCCCGTGGCTCACCGGTTCTGGCGCACCACCGCTTCTGGCGCAATCGCGGTCCAGGGCGTTTCAAACCTAAAACAAAAAAAAAAAAAAAAAAAAAAAAAAAAAAAAAAAAAAAAGGTTTTGGGGTCCGCTGATCACGTTTCTGCAATCCGTTTTCGCGTAAGATGCATGGTTCCGGAGATACAGAAATCAATTAACAACAATCTGTTTCATTTCCGGTGACCCGAAACCCTCATTATCGACTTTCATTGTTCGCCTTTTCTTATCTATTGTCCGTGCGTCCGGCCGCTCACCCTCATTAGGATTGCATTGACGTATGCATGTATTACTCATTGTTACTGCTACTGCTATTGTATACTTTTATTGTTCATAAACCATTGCTTACTTTGCTATTCGGGGTCATCAAAACGGAATCAATAAAACACATGCGTCATTAACAAATTTTATTTTTATCTACAAAATATGAGCGGAACATCTCATCCACTAAAATATCGTTGTACAGTGTGTTCCCTGTAAATATGTTTGTAAAACTATGCATTGAACATCCCTGAAACTTATATAGCAAATACATTAAGCAATATTCACCACAAACTGAAGTCCAATCATTCTGAATCCTATCAATACTCCAGCCCCATCTTTTACAATTCCTTTTCAAAAACTCGAGATGATATCGCGCAGGTGTTCGCCCATAAGAATCAAAATATTGACCGATGCCATTCGTATCGATATGTACAGCTACCCAGTGTGAACCTGGCTTATCATCCGCATCCAAATTGCATATTATATACGTTGGTGCATGGGTATACATAGGGAGTCTATTAGCAGCATAAACATTATTTTCTAGACTGGGATGAATCTTTTTCAGATGTTTTTGTACTTCTAGTGTATCCATGATATAGCATATTATTACACTACCAATCTATTCAATGGTTGTCATAGGAATGTTCAATTATAGTGATTTGTAAATATTAAATCGCATTATTTTGTAGCACTCACAAAACAGGTTGATGCCAGCAATGTGAGATAAGTTTGTTGACTCATAGAGTTACTATCAGTTTCCGGAGGAACGTGAGATAATTTTGGTGATTCATAGAGTTACAATCAGTTTCGTTGTATTTAGGAATTTGTTTTAGATAAGAATGGTGCTATATAAGATCCTACCATTGCAGTCATGCAGTCAGTCTATGGTCGTTTGACCGCAGTGGATTGTATACGTCTACCAATACTACGTTTGTGTTACTTCAACGCATCAATGGCCATGGAGGTAAGTGTTTATTCTATTGACAAACTTACTTGTATTCTTGTTGTTGTTTCCTAACGTGTGTGATTAAGTGTAAACAAATTGATATTAACATGATAACTGTCTTGTTGCAGAAATCATTCAACTTCGATGAAAATACCTATAAACAGTATTACTACTCACCGCTCTCCCCTCAACATGAAGAAGAGAACGATGACATCGTTATTAATAACACATGCGATGGTGGAAAAAGGAAATCACAACCGATTGATCATTTTTTTGAAGTGGCACCAAAAATAAAAAAGAAGAAACTGTTATCGTCAACCGTGGCACGAGCCGCTAGAGATGGTGTATCATACATTTCTAGTAATTCTGACGACGGAGACCAAGCGACGCATCTCATAAAAATTGAAATGTACGATATGAAGAAGCTATGTAAGATTCCAACTACTGATCATTGGAAACACGCTACCACGAGGATTAAATATTATGTAAAGAATAATAAGGATAGCATCTACGACAGCACAAACGGGCTCGTATACAACATTACAAAGACAATAGCAGAAAGTGAAAAAGTTAAAAAATACTTTTTTAACAATGACACCCATTAGTTGATTAGTGAATGTGATTCTGTTTACTTAAATTACTTCTGTGTACTCATTAGATTCTACCTGACTTTCTAATCCTTTGCTAGACTCTATGTAATGAACATTATTTGAAATTGGGTATCGGTTTGTCTACCAACACTTAACTGTTACTTACTGTGCTACCTAATTTCTTCTTTGCTATAAAGATGGAAAACTTCAGTGAAGTGTGTACCAGTGCTTTCTTTTCCGCACCCATGGAAGAGAATATGGAACTATTCATCAACGAATTCGATCAGGAGCTGCCTAAAGTTTGTGATGAAATGGAGAAGTGTGAACTGTTTGATTCATCGTATGATGATGAGTTGTATAATCACTGTGCGATGGTTGAAACAGCGTTGATGTAAGTATTAGAAGTACAAACTCAATAAGAAAGATTATTGTTGTATTGTTTTATTTTAAGATTTGTCTAATAATTTTCTTGCTGTTTTGTTACAGTCAACCACAAGTTGGAAGAGGTATCAAACGAGGTATCACTACTGACGAAAATAAGGTTCCCAAGAAAGCAAAATTTGATGAAGGAGCTTCTACATCATCGACTGAAACAAATAACGTGGACAACAATAAGGTGGAATGTGACACATGTCATGTTTTTATTAATAAAAGGTATCTAAATAACCATTTAAAAAGCAATGTTCACAAAAATAATCTTTTAAAATCACATAATTCACTAGCAAATGTTACAGTTGTTGAAACCGCTTTTGGCAACCGAATTTTAACATATAGAATTAATAGTAAAACAATTCAATCGGGGCAATATTTTGAAACACCGGAATCGTTTTTAAATTCATTAAAAATTGATATCTTATTTTTAATCAATGAATGTATTCAACAACATACAATTTTTAAAATAAACTTCATATTGCATGCTGATTTCATACAACAAACTAAAGATATTAAAAATACATTTGATTTTCAAACGTTTAATTATATAATTTGTCAGGGTGATGACTTAAATATATTTTTTTCATCATTAATAGACACTGTTGTTGGTAAAATTTGTCAATTTGAAAAAAAAGATAGTGGTTGGAGTCTTAATCAAATTAAATACATAGATATGAATGTTAACAAATTCAACCCCTTACGTGGTAGTTCATATATCGATCTTCCTCAGGATATTAAATTAAAAAAAGCTGTAATCAATGTTAAAAATAATGATAATATGTGTTTCAAATGGGCATTACTCTCCGGTTTATATCCTGTATGTAAAAGTGTAGATCGCGTAACATCATACGCAATTCATGAAAATAAACTAAAATTTACTGGTATTTCTTTTCCGGTTAAAATTGTAGATATATCAAAAGTAGAGAAATTAAACAATATTAGTATAAATGTTTTTGGTTTAGAGTATAATAAAGAAAAAAAGTGTAATTCAGTTGTAGGTCCTTTATATTTAACAAAATGTCGTACACCTAATCATATCAACCTACTATATTTATCGAATGGTACTAACAATCATTACTGTTATATTAAAAAGTTATCGCGGTTAGTTAGCTCACAAATCTCAAGTAATCATCACGCAGTTTATATATGCGATTCATGTTTACTTCATTTCCCATCAGAGGAAAGACTTAATAACCATCAACAATATGATTGCGCTCACATTTGTACGGAATTACCAAACGGTAAGGATTCCAAAAAGGATTGGTTCGGTAAAGCAACATCAAATAATAAAATAAAATTTGATAAATTCGTGAAAAAGTTGGAAATGCCTTTTGTGGTTTATGCAGACTTTGAAGCATTTTTGAACCCAATAGAATCATGTAGTAACGATCCATCCAAGCCTAGTACAATTAATATTCAAAAACATGAAGTGTATAGTTTCGGATATTACATTAAATGTTCATATGATGACAGATTATCAAAATATGAGACGTATAGTGGGCCAAACTGTGCACAAGTGTTTATGAATCGCCTTTGTGAAGATGTGAAAACAATAGTTAAAAAAAATTGTTTCCAAAAATGTCCCGTTCCATTATCAGATGAAGATAAAATTAAAATTTCAAATTCAAACATTTGTCATATTTGTGAAACTCAGTTAAATGAAGATCCTTTTTACGATTTTGATTGGTACACTGGCAGTTTTAGGGGTGTTGCGCATCAAGTGTGTAGTTCTAAGTACAGAACCCCTCGTTATGTTCCAATATTTTTACATAACCTCGGTCACTACGATGCTCATTTTATTGTCCATGCATTAAACCTCGATGATGGCAAAGTTGAAGTTATTCCACAAAATAAAGAACGATACATATCATTTTCAAAACAGTTAACAATAAATAATCAACCTGTAAGTTTAAGATTCGTAGATTCATTGAAATTTTTATCATGTAGTTTAGATCAGCTAGCTAAAAATCTTAATGACGATCAGTTTAAAGAACTAAAAAGAAACTATCCTATTAATGAAGATTTTTTACGTTTAAGACGGAAAGGTATTTATCCTTATGAATTTATGCGTAATAGTGATTGCTTGAAACATCCGTCACTTCCTGATCAACACCAGTTTTATAGTTCACTCACAGATTCAAATATTTCAAACGATGATTATAATCATGCAAAAGATATTTGGCAACATTTTAAGTGTAGTAGTATGTCTGATTATTCCGATTTGTATTTAAAAACTGATGTTTTACTTTTGACCGATATATTCGAAAACTTCAGAAAGCTTTGTATTAAAACTTATGGATTAGATCCTGCCCATTACTATACTGCTCCAGGTTTAAGTTGGGATGCAATGTTAAAATTTACGAAAATAGAATTAGAATTGTTAACGGACTATGACAAAATTGCTTTTTTTAAAGCTGGTATTAGAGGGGGTGTATCTCAGTGTAGCAATCGTTTTGCTAGAGCAAATAATAAATTCATGGAGGATTATGATGGTGAAAAACCTAATTCATATCTAACATATTTTGATGCGAATAATTTATATGGTTGGGCAATGTCCCAATCCCTTCCTGTTGGTGGTTTCGAATGGATAAATTGTAATACAGATTATAATGTGTTGGATACGTCTGATTTTGGTTATGTTTTAGAAGTTGATTTGGAATATCCTGATGAACTTCATAATTTGCATTCTGACTTTCCATTATGTCCTGAAAACATATGTGTGGGTAATACTAAAGAAACTAAATTAGTTCCTAATTTAAATAATAAAAATAAATACATCATTCACTACAGGAATTTAAAACAATGCATTGAAATGGGAATTAAATTAATTAAAGTACATAGAATTTTAAAATTTAAACAGAGTTCTTGGCTAAAGAAATACATAGACTTAAATACTAGTTTGAGAACGTTAGCTAAATCAAACTTTGAAAAAGACTTTTTTAAATTAATGAACAATTCTGTCTTCGGTAAGACAATGGAAAATATTGAAAAAAGAGTAAACGTTAAACTACTAACTCACTGGGATAATCGTGGTAAAGTTTTAGGTGCTCAGGAATTGATTGCAAAACCAGAATTCCATAGTTTATCAATATTTTCAGAACATTTAGTCGCAATACAATTACGAAAAACAAAATTGATTTATGATAAGCCAATTTATTTAGGATTTTGTATTTTAGATATATCTAAGACCCTTATGTACGAATTTCATTATAACTACATGGTTAAAAAGTTTAATAACAAAATTAAGTTATTGTACACCGATACCGATAGTTTGATATATCAAATTTTTACAGATAATTTGTATGAGGATATAAAACCTGACCTACTTCACTATTTTGATACATCAGACTATCCAGAAAATAATATTTATGATTATCCAAAATTAAATAAAAAGAAGTTAGGTTTTTTTAAAGACGAGAATAATGGTAAAGTGTTGAAGGAATTTGTAGGGTTGCGATCAAAAATGTATGCCTTGGAAGTAGAAGATAAATTTATAGCAAAGGCAAAAGGGGTTAACAAAAGTGTTACCAAAAAAATGAATATGGAAAATTACAAATCGTGTTTGTTTAATAAAAATGTGCAATATTGTAGTATGCTTCGGTTTAAGTCAATCAAACACACTATTTTTACACAAAAAATAAATAAAACATCTTTATCATATAATGATAGCAAACGATGTATTATGGACAACAACATTGATACATTGGCTTGGGGACATTATAAATTACGTTAAGTGTTTGTGTATACGAAATTTATATTGATTGTAAAATTATGATATTACTATAATGTTATATAATAGTTTATTACATATTTAAAATGTATTGTTTGATTGTAAATAATGTAAGAAAATTGTGGTTTTTATTTGTAGGTTTAAATTTGAGATTGTAAAATTCTGATGTACTAATTGTGTTAGTTTTAATTATTCGATTGTAAATAATGATATCTAAGTAATAATAAAACGGTGAACATACATTTGAGAAGATTGTAAAGTTCTGATAAGTAATAATTTTAGCAATATATATATATATATTTAATTTTTACAACATAATTTTCATTTTTTATTTCCTCCCTTTGAACTCTAGACGTGTGAAATGTTTCACTTTATCCATCCGTTTACTGCTATTGTGGCAGGACCAAGTGGATGTGGGAAGTCAAATTTTGTAACAAATTTCATAAAATCAGTTAAAGAAATATGTAATTGTGATTTTAATCAGATCACATGGTGCTTTGATGAAATGCAACCTTTATATAATTTACCAAATGTTAACTATCATCAAGGAATTCCAAATCTTAATATGTTTGATGGTGAAAACCCACATCTTGTTATTATTGATGATCTAATGAGAGAGTCTGATGGAAGAATTGTGGATATATTTACAAAAGGTAGTCATCACAGGAATCTGAGTGTATTTTATTTAACACAAAATTTATTTCATCAGGGTAAAGGTCAAAGAGACATTTCTTTAAACTCAAGTTATATAATATATTTTAAAAACCCTCGAGATAAAACTCAAATAAGATATTTAGCACGACAAGTGTCACCAGACAACCCAAAATTCATTGAAGATGCCTATAGGGATGCAACTTTAGAAGCGCATGGATATTTAATGGTTGATTTAAAACAGAATACCAATGATTTTTGTCGTATCAAGACAAATGTCTTCCCATTTAATGGACACTGTACAGTCTACGTCCCCACAAAAGAGTTTAAATACACCAAGAATCAAACAATTCAAATCATTTCTAAATGATGCATCGTCGACTCACAACGCATAAACATTTGCTAAGCGCTTTGCATACGCTTAAACCAAAATATCAAAGAGCGTTACTTAAAACATGTGATGAAGAAGAAATAAACTGTATTTGTGAATGTATTCATAACGTTTTACAAGGAAAGGTACCTCTTAAAGATCAAGATAAACAAAAATTGAATAAACACAAAAATATACTCCGTAAACTGGTGCATAAGTGTAAACATAAACTAAGAAAAAATATAATCATACAAAAAGGAGGGGCTTTCTTACCAATAATATTAGGTGCAATATTGAGTGGATTAGTAAGTGGACTAGCCAGTTAACATGGAAAATGCAAAGAAAATGATACTTATTGAACCTGGATTGATTGAAAAATTAAAACAAGAAAATAAGGTTAATAGTAATTTGTCTCGATTAGATATTGAAATGCAAAATATTATGAATAGTAAGACGGAAGACCGCAAGAAGTGGATGTTATATTTACAAACACTACAAAGATACCTTCACTTTACCGAAGAGGATCGTCAACCACTCAGATTACCAATTTATTCTGATACATCTAATGAAGATTCAAATGAATCTAAAATTGGTTTTAAAAATAAAGATAGAGATCTAAAAAGTTCAGTTGATGCTGAATCTTTGTTGGATGAGAAAGGATCCATTAAAAGTAAAGAAAATGACACAAATCCACTTTACACACCAACTCAAATACTCAGTTTAATACCAAAAACATATAATAAAAAAGGTGAGTCATTATTAAACTTAATTGGAACAAGTAAAAGTAAAATACATTGGGATAATGAAGGCACAGTCATAATTGATAATGAAAAAATTCCTGGAAGTAATATTGTTGATTTAATAAATGATTCACTAAGACCCTTAAAAAGAAGTGATCCGATAGGGTGGGATAGATTTGCTAAAGCATTAAAAGATATTAAAGTACCACTTACTTATATTGGAAATCCAAAGAGATGTGAGTTTATTAACCAACTTCAAGCAAAAGATCTGAACAAAACCTCTGAGATTGAAGTTCAAGAGTTTTCTACACCGAGCAGTGGAGATAAAAGATCTATAACTAAAATACGTAAAAAGCTCGATTGGGAAAAATGGACCCCGTACTAGAAGAAATTAACAGGATTTATTATGATCCATCTAACCCCGCTGGTTTTGGTAGTATTGATAAACTATCAAAAGCCATGAAGGGTAAAATGGATAAAAAGCAAGTAAAGGAATGGTTACAATCACAAGAAACATATACATTACATAAACCCAGTCGGAAAAAATTTCCTCGTAATAGGTACATTCTATCAAATATTAATGAACTGTGGCAAGCTGATTTAAGTGATATGCGAACTTATTCTCAATATAATGATGGTTTCAACTATATACTTTGTGTTATTGATGTATTTAGTAAATATGCTTTTGCAAGACCAATGAAAAAGAAAAACTCAGAAACTACTAAAGAATGTTTTGAAAGTATATTTACTGAAAGTAATTCCACACCTACTCACATACAATCTGATAAAGGTACAGAATTTGTTTCAAAAGATGTACAAAAATACTTTAAATCCAAAAAGATAAATTACTATACCACTAACAATCCTGATATTAAGGCTAGTATTGTTGAACGATTTCAAAGAACTCTAAAAATGAAAATGTGGCGTTATTTCACTCATAACAATACTTATAGATACATAGATGTTTTACAGGATTTAATATACTCTTATAATCACAGCATTCACTCTAGTATTAAGATGTGCCCATGTGATGTAAGTTCCGCCAATATTATGACAGTTTGGACTAATCTTTATAATAGAGGATCAAACAAACTTTCTTTAGAAAATCCAAAACCAAATTTCAATGTGGGTGATTATGTTCGAATAACTAAATATAAACATGTTTTCCAAAAAGGATATGAATCAAATTGGAGTGATGAAATATTTATTATATCTTCAATAATTGATAGATCTCCATGGGTTGTTTATACAATAACAGATTTACAAGATGAAGCAATAGTTGGTACTTTTTATGAAAGAGAATTACAGAAGGTCACTTACAACCCCACCTCACAATATAAAATAGATAAAATAATTGGTACTCGTTATTCGGGTAACAGAAAAGAAGTATTAGTGAAGTGGAAAGGTTATCCAGATAAATTTAACAGTTGGATTTTAGCTTCTAGTTTAAAAGAAATATGAATAAAGAAAGTTTTTATTTAACTTTGCTCAGCAATAGTTCAATGGAATACTTTCCTGATAACAAGACCACAAATTTTTCAACAAAATTACCAAAAGCTATGAAATTAGAAGGTGAATGGTCGGTTGGAGTTGTCGAGTTTCAATATCCATGCACCATGTTTACTGTTCAAGATCATGAAAATGTTGTGTACATTACAAAAACCATGTTAATGCCTAATGAAGATAAACCATCAACAGTGTACTACAAAAAACATATTCCGGCTACCAACTATGATAACGTTGAACATATTTTAAGAGCGTTAAATGGTATCAGAGAGAACTTGAAATTTCGTTATGATGAAATAACAAAATTTGTGTCTATTTCTGTTTTGGATAAAAATATAACATCCGTAACATTATCACCCAAATTAAGTTTACAACTGGGTTATGAACCAAATACAAATCTTCTAGACAGAAATTTTGGGAAGTGTCCTGCTAATTTACACTTAGGGTTACCATCTCAACTATTTCTATATTGTGACATTATCGATCCTCAGATTGTGGGTGATGTTATGACTCCGCTATTAAGAGTCATTTCATTAGATCCTTCAAAATACATTTATGGTGCGAATAAAATGCACGTTTTCTCTCCACCTCACTACTTACCTGTAATGCGAAGAGAGTTCGATACGCTGGAAATAGATATAAGATCGAGCACAGGACAAAAAATACCATTCCAGTTTGGAACCGTGTGTATTAAACTACATTTCCACAAATTATAATAATGTATTCTCCTCATGATCATCATAAATGTCCATATGAAAATTATTATTCACATCAAGCTGGATCAGGAGTTGGTGTAATTTATAAGGGTTCACCATACCAACGCGGTCATGGTATTGGGAGCTTCTTAGGAGGGTTATTTAGATCAGTTTTACCTTTACTTTCAAGTGGTGTTCGAGTGGTTGGTAAGGAGGCATTAAACGCTGGAGTAGGACTTTTATCGGATATGGTTCAAGCGCGTCCTATGGAAGCCTCAATAAAAGATCGTCTTAAACAAGTTAGTACGAACTTAAAACGAAAGGCTGATAACAAAATTGATCGATTTAACATGACAGGATCTGGATATATAACTAAAAGAAAACGATTGGCATCGTTCATTCCACCACTAACTGCTAAAGTGAAAGCTACGAAAAAACTTGGTCTAAAACCAAAAAACATCGAAGATATATTTTCAAATTAAATATGTCTTTCCTTCATAATCATTCTTGTGAGTGCGTTAAGTCAGAATTAGATTTATTTGCATTACCGTCTACACAAACAAGCATTGAAAATGGATTGTGGATTCACTATAAACCAATTTCGTCTCTTGCTGATGATGGACCTATCGAGTTTCAAGTTCCTGGAACAGGCGATGACTACATAGATTTGTCTCATACATTACTCCAGATAAAGGCAAAAGTATTAAATCAAGATTCATCAAACTTGATATCAGCTACCGCAGTAGCACCTGTAAATAATTGGCTGCATTCACTTTTTAGTCAACTTGATGTTTATTTAAACCAAAAACTTGTATCACCACCTAATAATACCTATGCCTATCGAGCATACATGGAAACTCTTTTAAACTATGCTCCTGCTGCTAAACAATCTCATCTTACTTGTAGCCTTTGGTATGAGGATACAGCAGGAAAAATGGATTCCACAGATGGTAAAAACATAGGATTTGTTAAAAGACAGGAATTAGTTAATGAAAGTAGGGAAATAGAAATGATTGGTCATCTTCATGGTGACATTTTCAATCAAGATAAATTTTTAATGAATGGCGTTGAAATGAGTGTAAAATTAGTTCGATCAAGAGAGAGTTTTAATTTAATTGCTGGGTCAAATGATGTAAAGTTTAAAGTTTGCATTACAGACGCAACTCTTATTGTTCGAAGAGCACGAATTAATCCAAGTGTATTACTCGCACATCAGAAAGTTTTAGCTTCTACCACTGCTAAATATCCTATTACTCGTGCTGAAGTTAAAGTTTTAACAATTCCATCAGGTGTTCAAGGAAAAACTCTTGATAATATATTCTTAGGACAGGTACCCAAAAGATGTATTATTGGATTTGTAAACAATTCTGCATTTAATGGTTCGCTTACTAAAAATCCATTTAACTTTGAAAACTATGGTATTAACTCTTTCAGCTTATATATTGATGGTCAACAAATACCTTCAAAAGCTTTGCAACCATCTTTTAATAATAATATATTTACATCAGCATATCATACTCTATTCTCGGGGACTGGTATTCACTTTCTAAATGAAGGAAATGCAATCTCTCGTGAACAGTATGCTAAAGGTTACTGTCTTTTAGCATTTGATTTAACTCCTGATTTATCAGCTAACTCATCAGCTCATTGGAATCTCATAAAGCATGGTAGTGTAAGATTAGAAGTACGATTTGAATCCTCACTAATACAAACAATTAACTGTATTGTTTATGCTGAGTTTGATAATATTATTGAAATAGATAAAAATAGAAATGTTACTGTAAACTATAGTAGTTAAGGTTATGTGTATGTAACTAAAGGAAACATTATAAAATTAAATAAAACAAATTATATGCAATATACTATTTTTTTATTTCATTATAAACACCCTATTCAATCTTATACAGAACACTGATCGAGTTTAAACTTTACATAAGCACACTGACTAAACCACTGAACATGCTGCTGCCAAGGATCATCATCATCTTCCCAATCTTTTAAACCGCCACCACAATGGAAACACTTGGTCCTGTCTTCATGACCAGTATAAAAGAAACCGGCTTCTGCAAGATCTTCAGGCTTCTGTTTCATAACGAGTGGCCAGTCTCCGAAACTGAACAACCGTCTAGATTTTGAACTGAAAAATGGATATTCAGCTCTTGGGTACTGCATATTCTTCACTTTTTCTTCTCCAATCAGTTTTGTAGTTTTGCTTTTCAATGAAGTGATCTGTTCACGTATGCCACACTCATCTCTTCCTTCTAATCTTGTTTTTCTCTCAGCACCACAAGACGACACCTCCTTGGATCTAATGAATACACAGAAGTAATTTAAGTAAACAGAATCACATTCACTAATCGATTAATGAGTGTCATTGTTAAAAAAGTATTTTTTAACTTATTCACTTTTTGCTATTGTCTTTGTAATATTGTATACGAGGCTGTTTGTGCTGTCATAGATGCTATCCTTATTATTCTTTACATAATATTTAATCCTCGTGGTAGCGTGTTTCCAATGATCAGTAGTTGGAATCTTACATAGCTTCTTCATATCGTACATTTCAATTTTTATGAGATGCGACGCTTGGTCTCCGTAGTCAGAATTAGTAGAAATGTATGATACACCATCTCTAGCGGCTTGTGCCAAGGTTGACGATAACAGTTTCTTCTTATTTATTTTTTGGTGCCACTTCAAAAAAAAAAAATTATCAATCGGTTGTGATTTCCTTTTTCCACCATCGCATGTGTTATTAATGACGAGTCAGGTAGAATCTAATGAGTACACAGAAGTAATTTAAGTAAACAGAATCACATTCACTAATCAACTAATGGGTGTCATTGTTAAAAAAGTATTTTTTAACTTTTTCACTTTCTGCTATTGTCTTTGTAATGTTGTATACGAGCCCGTTTGTGCTGTCGTAGATGCTATCCTTATTATTCTTTACATAATATTTAATCCTCGTGGTAGCGTGTTTCCAATGATCAGTAGTTGGAATCTTACATAGCTTCTTCATATCGTACATTTCAATTTTTATGAGATGCGTCGCTTGGTCTCCGTCGTCAGAATTACTAGAAATGTATGATACACCATCTCTAGCGGCTCGTGCCACGGTTGACGATAACAGTTTCTTCTTTTTTATTTTTGGTGCCACTTCAAAAAAATGATCAATCGGTTGTGATTTCCTTTTTCCACCATCGCATGTGTTATTAATAACGATGTCATCGTTCTCTTCTTCATGTTGAGGGGAGAGCGGTGAGTAGTAATACTGTTTATAGGTATTTTCATCGAAGTTGAATGATTTCTGCAACAAGACAGTTATCATGTTAATATCAATTTGTTTACACTTAATCACACACGTTAGGAAACAACAACAAGAATACAAGTAAGTTTGTCAATAGAATAAACACTTACCTCCATGGCCATTGATGCGTTGAAGTAACACAAACGTAGTATTGGTAGACGTATACAATCCACTGCGATCAAACGACCATAGACTGACTGCATGACTGCAATGGTAGGATCTTATATAGCACCATTCTTATCTAAAACAAATTCCTAAATACAACGAAACTGATTGTAACTCTATGAATCACCAAAATTATCTCACGTTCCTCCGGAAACTGATAGTAACTCTATGAGTCAACAAACTTATCTCACATTGCTGGCATCAACCTGTTTTGTGAGTGCTACAAAATAATGCGATTTAATATTTACAAATCACTATAATTGAACATTCCTATGACAACCATTGAATAGATTGGTAGTGTAATAATATGCTATATCATGGATACACTAGAAGTACAAAAACATCTGAAAAAGATTCATCCCAGTCTAGAAAATAATGTTTATGCTGCTAATAGACTCCCTATGTATACCCATGCACCAACGTATATAATATGCAATTTGGATGCGGATGATAAGCCAGGTTCACACTGGGTAGCTGTACATATCGATACGAATGGCATCGGTCAATATTTTGATTCTTATGGGCGAACACCTGCGCGATATCATCTCGAGTTTTTGAAAAGGAATTGTAAAAGATGGGGCTGGAGTATTGATAGGATTCAGAATGATTGGACTTCAGTTTGTGGTGAATATTGCTTAATGTATTTGCTATATAAGTTTCAGGGATGTTCAATGCATAGTTTTACAAACATATTTACAGGGAACACACTGTACAACGATATTTTAGTGGATGAGATGTTCCGCTCATATTTTGTAGATAAAAATAAAATTTGTTAATGACGCATGTGTTTTATTGATTCCGTTTTGATGACCCCGAATAGCAAAGTAAGCAATGGTTTATGAACAATAAAAGTATACAATAGCAGTAGCAGTAACAATGAGTAATACATGCATACGTCAATGCAATCCTAATGAGGGTGAGCGGCCGGACGCACGGACAATAGATAAGAAAAGGCGAACAATGAAAGTCGATAATGAGGGTTTCGGGTCACCGGAAATGAAACAGATTGTTGTTAATTGATTTCTGTATCTCCGGAACCATGCATCTTACGCGAAAACGGATTGCAGAAACGTGATCAGCGGACCCCAAAACCTTTTTTTTTTTTTTTTTTTTTTTTTTTTTTTTTTTGTTTTAGGTTTGAAACGCCCTGGACCGCGATTGCGCCAGAAGCGGTGGTGCGCCAGAACCGGTGAGCCACGGGATTGGTGCGCCAGAACCGGCAAATCACTACTACTATATTGTAATTCGAGTGTGTGGTGTGAGTGTTGTGTGTTGTTTTTAGTGTTGTGTGTGAATACTCAGTTGCATCCGGTTAGACTACAAGCCAACCCCAACTTAGTTGAGAAAAAGGTTCAGCCGATGATGATTAAATACAGAACCCAACCACGCATCACCAAAACACCCTGTATAAAAAGCCAGTAAGCCATACTAATATGGACGTAGGGCAATTCATTTCACTTGACGTAACCTGTCCGTGACAGGTGCTCAACGGTGACCCGTAAAATCAATTAAAACGCTAATTAATTTTTGGAATGATGATTTAAATTATAGCTGTTTTAAATAACTCGTTTAGGCAGAAACGCGACTCCTGAGAAATTGGTATCAGGATTCCTGGGTCGGGTAAAAATAGCTATTGGATTTTCTTTAGAAATTTTTCAGTAAAATCCGGAGTTTGGAAGTTCTCAGCGTGCTACACCCACGCCTTGATCTTACGCCTTACCTAAGCCTGGACCAGTCGCATTGCCGTCCCTTCGCACTATGAGAGTAAAGGGACAGAGATTGAACCTATACTTGCGTATATACTTGAGCACTATAATATCTCCTCCTGCCCTCGGTCATGAGAACTATTAATAGCCTAAACTACTAACTAAAATAAGCCTAGAACTGATCATTTAGAGTTTTCTTCAATTCAAAAATATCCGTCTTTACCTCACACAGCCTTATTGTAAATGATTAAGTACTCGTTCACGTTGACACGCGGGCGCGGTCACGAAATATCAAACATAATTGAGGCCATGAGAGCCAGAGTGGCCTAACCGTAAAATCGACTTATTGAAAAAATGACAGCTAGATCACTCTGGCTCTCATGGCCTCAAAAATTTCAACTGTCTAAATAAGGTCAAAATGTTGAACTAAATTTTAGGCCACTGTGGTGCTATGATTTTTACCGTTTAGAGCAGTTTTATCAATTAAAATCAGTATTAACAAAAATACGCTTAGGCCACTCTGGCTCTCATGGCCTCAATTATGGTGTAATATCCAAGTGTTCACGTACGAAACGCACGTGCGGTCTAAGTAGCGGGCAAGCTAGCGACTAGCGCACGCGCGCCGCTCGCGGCAATATCAAACGCGTGAGTTGTTTGTGTGTGTTCACGTCGAACTAGCGGTGGAGCGCGCGAATCACCCGCGACCTCAGGTAAGTTCAATCAGTATGAACATGTCGCTAGAAACGGTAGCAAGTTTTCATCATGTCTTTCAATACAGAAGAGTTTATTAGTGCCGTCCAGGCTAGAACTCCGATTTGGCAACAGGCATCATATGAACAGAAATATTCTCAATAAGTTATGGAAGGAAATTTCGGAATGATAAAAAGGATGTTCTCTCAAAATATTACTATATAAAATATGAAATTCACCGTACCGTTCTCTTTTTTTTATTAATTTCGTGCACACCAATTCTATTTTTTATCATCTCCCACTTTAGGTATGAATTTTCAGTTAAAAATAAAAGATCGTCGTCCATGTTTACAACCTATGACAACACATCACAATCGTGCGAACGCCTGGCGGCCAATGTGAACACGAACTCGCCACGACTCCGCGCCCGCACCCGCCGCCGCGCCCGCGCTTTCCTACGTGAACAAGTACTAAGTAATATCAGTCGCTAGGGAGATTAAGCTACGTTTGTCAAATTCGTATGGTTGGTGGGTGTGGGGGTGGTTTTATTGTCTAATAAAGGCTTGAAAGTTTGTATGAAACATTGTAAGCAGTAAACGTTCTGCTATAAAATGTATTTATGTTCCACAGTCATAATGATGCTCATTTACAAACTGACAAGCAGAAATACATAACTTTTATTTCCAGAAATAAATATACAAATTATTTTAATTATACCACTTCAGGCGAATTAAACAAATTAATATTCCTACCATTTGTGTGCCCAAAGCCATATTCAAATCACTTAAACCGGTCGTTATTTTAGCCGGTAGGAGCTTAACCATGGTTATTTATACCAGTCAGCCACCTGGTTTAACCACAGTTTCGCAGTAACTGAGTAACAGGTTCGCTTAATTAAATACAGTAAGTGCATTTGTATTTGGAAAATAATTCGTATTGTTATGTGGGTTCGCTTAGTTAAATACATTAAGTGCATTTGTATTTGGAAAATAATTCGTATTGTTATGTGATTTAGAATTTAAGTTTCAATGTGATTTTAGTAAGATAAGTTTGACTAGAGATTAAAAAAAAATACTAAGATTTCGTGCTCACTGAAAAATAATTGATCGCAAACTGTTTGCATGTCATTTATTTTTAAAGTAATTCGTCGAGGATTTTCTTCGAAATTCAAAATGATGGTCGACCATCTGTTAAGTAATAGACTTATTGGGTTTCAGCATTAATAAAGACCTTTTTGGCAGTGTTTCGATCCATTCTAATCTTATAGCATTCATTTAAATATTTTTGTTAGACATTATGAGCAGCC
This sequence comes from Tholera decimalis, assembly GCA_943138885.2. Classification (NCBI taxonomy): domain Eukaryota; kingdom Metazoa; phylum Arthropoda; class Insecta; order Lepidoptera; family Noctuidae; genus Tholera; species Tholera decimalis. Next base: position 13,636,401 of record OW964576.2, read on the forward strand.
CAAGACTGTTTTGAATATGACTGGCTTTTAAAGGTGAGATAGGAAATAGCTATGTTTAAATACTGGTACAGTTACATCTGGTTAAACTGAAAACCGACCCCGACATAGTCAGGTAAAAGCTAGGTAAATAATGATACATTTATTTATTAGGGAATAAATAAATAAATATATCATTATTTAGTTAGTATATAGTGTATACAATGTGTAATGGAAACCCCATATCTATTCAAAAGGACTGAAGACAACATCTGGTATGGAGTCTCTATGCAAAGTTTCAGCTTAAAATAAGTGACCCACAGAATTGACCCCAAAATTATTGGTTTCATATGTTTCTTGAATACCAGTAATAACAAACATGTCACAGCACTATGAGGCTCATCACTTTCCACGTCACTTGCCAATAATAATTAATAGTTTAAAAAACCAGAAACACGCTTTTAAGACTAATATAATGAGCAGAAATTAGAAATGTTTACTAGTAGGCAGTCCAAGGTTCCATCAGCCATCTTCCAATTCCATCGTCAGACCAGTTCGATGGTACCATAATATTGTATTGTCGTCTAGTCTACACATAATTGCCAAGTTTCATGATGATACAACAATTAGAAGTACGTTTAATTCAGATTCTTAGATTTTATTGCATATTTAAATCGTTACAGATCGACAAAATAATAAATCTATGGATTATGCGGTAATTCAAAAAGGTTAAGAAAACCGATAACAGATTTTATTTTGGTTTGTTATAACCTTGAAACCTGATCGTGTTCAAAGTCCATTACGTGGCCTTTCTCACAAGTGCAAACACGACTATTATATTATATTCCATCATGGAATGCCAGTACCTATCTTCCGGCTTCATCATTAGACCTTGAAACCTAATCGTGGTCAAAGTCCATTACAAGACTTTTCTAAGAAATCCAAAACAACTATGATACGATTTTCCATCATGAAGTTCCAGTTCATATCTTCCGGCTCCATCATCAGATCAGTTTGACAGTAGCATATTATTGTATTGTCATCAAAACCACATATAGCTGCCAATTTTCATTACGCTACGACCCTTGGAAGATGGTTAAATTAGTTACCTTAGATTTCATTACATAGTTAGTTACATACAGGTCGACCTAATAAAAGCGTGTTAAAAAGATTCATTCATTTTTCTCTTCATTCTTCTTAATTTGAAAAATTCGGTCTCTGGTATCAATGTATTGAAATTTCTAATATGCTCCACACATGTACCTACACATAGGATTAGAAAACCCTTGCCATATCGTTTATTATCATCCAAAGAAGCTGTGCACTTGGTATGTATATACCCTTTAAATTACACGTTGTGTATGCTGTCTTGTCGTATTAAGCGCTTGTCTTCCACATTTATTATGCGCACAGCCAAGATGTGGAAATGTCTGCCGGTTTCATACCAAATACGATCCATCAGCCTGTAAAGCAAGAGTGAAGAGGCATTTTCATGGCTCGTTTATGTTATCGTAAGCCTCATCAATCGCATACCATAAGACGTGAGGATCAGAGCGGGCTCATCAATACATAAGCGTCAATAGCCTAATGGGTTAGGTGTCGGACTTGTGATCGAGAGGTCGCAGGTTCGAACCCCACCCATTACACTACTGCCGTGAACCCACTCCAGACACAAGCATATTTAGCTTAGTAGGAGGAGTTAACAAGATTGCTGATACCAATTGTATATAATAAAATATACATGTAATAAAACAGTATAAAAGTGTGTTTGTACACTGGATACATTTACAACAATAATAATTGAGGGGGTTTAGAAACTGTAATAAAGCTAGAATTGAAAATAAAATGTCGTGTCTGTTTGTACACCCTAATCTCCGGAATTACTGAGCAGATTTGAATGAAACAACAACGTCAATAGCTTAATGGCTAACGCTAAACCCGCGATCTCTCGATTACAAGTCCAACAGACTTGTAATCGAGAGATCGCGGGTTCGAACACTAATTATTACACTATTACCGCAACCCACTACAGACACAAGCATATTTAGCTTAGTTGGAGGAGTTAACAATATTGCTAGTAATGTGAATTCTACCCAAATAGCTTGTTTTCTTTTTACAACAAAAGAATAGCGAAACATCGTTATACTTTTGCCTCTCTTAGACCACAGCCTTAGTCCGTCTAAAGACTCAAACAAAACGCTTCAAGTTCTTACTCTTCTACAAAAATATCTCAAGAACTGTTTACAAAGAAAACTTTATAAAGTTCCCTTAGAGAGCCAGACGGTTGGAATAAGTTGAATTGGTGATAAGTTACGAATAACAGTATTGAATGCAGACTCTTTGGGTGTATTTTGTGGGAATTGAATGAAAATATCTGTGTTCTGTCTTTACTGATTCAAATAGTAGCAATATTTTTTATTGATAACTAATGAACCGGCTCGACTTCGCTCGGGTAATAGAGTTTATATTTGCTTAGATTGTGAGCGACGTCTTAGCTTCGCTTCATCGATATTTTAACTATTTAATTTCTCGTCCGGTAATTTTTATTTTGCGATAACCCATAAGATTTTATTGATAGGTATAGTGTAAAAAGCAATTTTGATCTACATTAAATGCTAAACGTATGTAACGTATTTAATTATATAACAAATAATACTGTACTGTTAAAAATAGCTTCGTAAATAACCCATCATTTTATTTTAACTTTTAAAAGAAAAAAAAAGGTTATTGTGGGTTATCCCATACGCCATCGCGGATTTTTTGTAGATCTATAAAAGAGATACAATCCCACCATACATTGTTTTGATATAGCTCAAAAGGTTTTTTCGACTTGTTGAACTAATATCGTCGTATTTCATCTAATTTACACAAAACCTTAACCTTATTATACACTTAAACCTTCCTCAGGAATCAATCTATCTATTAAAAAAAGCTGCATCAAAATCTGTTGCGTAGTTTTAAAGACCTAAGCATACATAGGGACAGACAGACAGCGGGAAGCGACTTTGTTTTATACTATGTAATGATTATGATACCTTCCTACTATCTCATATTATTCCAGGTTATTATGCTCCTCGAGTCGACCGCGCATCGTGAGCACGCGCGCCTCATAAAGCAATCAACACTATTGACGGGCCCGATAGGGATGTTACCCGCCGGGGTTGCGGGAATGTTCTAACGAGATGCCACGGCCCCGGAATAACAGGCCATAAAGGAACCGGGTGGGCTACCTTTTGCTTCACCCAGAGTGGGAATCATTAATTTGATGATTGGTTATTGTTATAGTTCGGGTTAGATATATTTAGTTTTGAAATAGAATTAAATTACTGAGAAAAATAAATATTATAATATTGTAAGATAAGATACTTTATGCTACCCGGAGTCTGTGTTTCCTGATCACTATAACCTGGGAGTCTTTAAGTCAAGAGTGAATAGGTTACTTCTAAGCAAGCGTGCTCCATCTTCGACCACATCATCGATTACCATCAGGTGAGATGGTGGTCAAATGTGAGCCTATTCTGAATTAAAATAAAATACCTTTTCATAATAGTCTGCCATGTCCTCAGACTCTTTAGCCTTTTGTTAGGCTCAGAGCCATATAAGTAGGTAACTGGAAATAATTACCAACCATTTCCAGACACGGCAATCATAGCTTCTAAAATCACTCATTGTGTCATGTACAACCGTAAACAGAAACAAAAGGCTAAAGCGCCAACATTAAATAGATAATTTAATCCTTATGCCACCATGGAAATAACACAGAAGTCTTGCTCCATATACAAACGAAAACAGGCACACGTAAACATATTATATATTGTATATTTAAAACATTACCGCACTCTAGAGCTTCTCCTGTGTTGTAATCGTAGGTACATTTTGCCGTACAAACATTTGTCTCAATATCATGTTGTACAAACATCGGCTGCCAAACATGACGCACAGATACTGCAAAATCAATCTATGTGACTGGGTAACACCGGATAGATACCGGTTGCCAGGGCTGTGATCAGATTCGCTATCTTTTAAGTATCTATAAATTATAGCTAGCATCAATGGTTAAACGTGGTTTCCGAGACACGTTGGAATCTCGTTTTCTAATTACATAGACGAATGCTTTCGATAACTAAGCATCCACGTGTACTTTTAACAAAAATCAATAGTAATTACGCGGTGTAAGAGTCAGATGAACGTATCTGCATTTTGTCAATTTTACAGAAGAGCAAAACTACTGTGAAAATTGGCCACTTCAAACTTTACCAGCTCATTAATAGAGATGATATACACTGACTTGGTGTAATAAAAATATATATTGATATATTGTCCTACTATTAGAGCTTTGAAGCTTTGAGCTATGATTAAAAATATTGTTTTTTCAAATACGTTCTTATGGCCCTAACAGATAGCATGATAACTAAAACTAATTTAACGGTATGTACTCATTATACGGTTTTCTGGTTCAATCAAAAGTGGTTCTTATGTTATTTAATTTTTAATTTGTGAAATGTTGAATATAGCGTTACGTCGTATTGGCATTTCATAAAGGACTACATTGTGAACCTGTTTGTGAAAAAAACATTTTTGATTTTTTGTAGATATATGCTCATCTGGTTCTTATACCACTTATTATAGGCACACATAAGCCATTTTGATCAGTTTATTTGCTAGACCGATTTCTTAAAAATATATCTTAGTGATGACCATTTTAACATTCCCCAAAATTAATGCAAATGTAAAGAAAAACAAATAAAAAATAGTGTTTTGAGGAATTGGCCACCATTTATTATTTCGTAGTTCCTTGAAAGAAATCAGTTTATAATTTGAAATGAGCGCTATTTTTCTCAACAGCAAAGATAAAGAAATAAACCAACCTCAAACAAATGCCAGTCGCGAATACACTTGAACCTGTGTATTTGTGTCGAGTCGTTGTAAAGAGTAGACCTTCTGTACATTATTCTGTGGATTGTGTATTAATTTAATGTTCCTTCTATGCTCAAATATTACATGGGTTTCATTACACTATTAGAATGGCTATTGTTATAAAATAATGTTATGATTGCCTTACTAAACTTGAATGGAATTGTGGCCGCCATAATGCTGAGTATTAATTTCATTTCAGTACCTCTATTTATGTTCTTTTACTTACATTAGATCAATATAAATGGCACCATATATTTTACTAGCTGATTTCCGCGACTTTGCCTGCCTGGAACTCCCAAATTGAGTTCAGAGCTGATACTATGGGTCCTATAACTTTACGCAGATAATTATTTTGAGTGTTCTCTTACTATATTGTGGGTTGGTCGGTATAGACACGGACCACCACTAGTTCGGGAATATATACTCACTAATTGCGTTAGCAAAGCGTGAAGCGCGTGTGTGTTTGTGTAGCGGAACTAGTGGTGGTCCGTGTCTATACCGACCAACCCACATTGGTTAACCCGACGTGATCCAATGTGGGTTGGTCGGTATAGACACAGACCACCACTAGTTCGGGAATCTATACTCACTAATTGCGTTAGCAAAGCGTGAAGCGCATGTGTGTTTATGTAGCGGAACTAGTGGTAGTCCGTGTCTATACCGACCAACCCACATTGGTGACCCCGACGTGATCCAATGTGGGTTGGTCGGTATAGACAGACCACCACTAGTTCGGGAATCTATCATCACTAATCCTCCTGAGGAAAATAATTCCTTAAATTAAAAATTTGCTTTGTAATTCTACTTAAATATTATAACTTTGGATCTGCTATCTTGCTATTATTCTATCGCCCTTCCGCTACATAAACACACACGCGCTTAACGCTTTGCTAACGCAATTAGTGAGTATAGATTCCCGAACTAGTGGTGGTCCGTGTCTATACCGACCAACCCACAACATAAAAATAACAGTTCTTCCAACTGATTTTGATTACGGCGGCCAGTCAATGCGGAGATTAGCCAGCGGTTCGATGGGACGGCAACCGACTGAAGAGAAATCAGGTACAGGTCCAACAGTTTAACGTGCTTTCCGAGGGACATCTGTGATAGATAGTAAACTTCCAAACTCCGGAGAAATTTCTAACTGAAAAACCCGATTGCACATTTTGCTCAGCAGTCGCACTTGTCATCACTAGATCATCCTGGCAGTTTTCAGCTGTCTCATACATTAAGTATAATGTATGAGACAGAAGTAAGAAGTATCTTGTTTTTGGTTTGACTAGCCGAGGTTGCGGAATAAAAGGCAGTTGAAGAAACAGGGTGAAGGAAAAAAAGCTGGCTTAATAAGAACCCCAGTTCAACCTCTAAGGAGTTGAAATCCAAAACTATTCCGTACCCAAAGAAAATTTATAAGGTTAAACTTTTCAGGTTCCGTACCCAAAGGGTAAAAACGGGACCCTACTACTAAGGCTCCGCTCTCTGTCTGTTTGTCACCAGGCTGTATCTCATGAACCGTGATAGCTAGACAGTTGAAATTTTCACAGATGATGTATTTCTGTTGCCGCTATAACAAATACAAAAAAAAATATTCAGGGGGCTCCCATACAACTAATGTGATTTTTTTTTTTGCTGTTTTTTATAGATATGTAATACTGAAGTACGAAATCCTTCGTGCACATGTCCGACTCGCACTCGACCGGTTTTTCATTATGTCAAAGAGTTAAATCCTATATTATTGTATCCCTAACTTATTAAAAAGTATTTTTCCTATATTAGCAAACAAATAAGTAAGCTACAGAATTGTGTGCGCTCACTTGAATAAGGTGTGCAGAGAACTTTACATAATAGCACATTTTCCTTCACTACAAGTCGTTGAAGCCATAGAATAAAATTAGAAGTGTTGAATATATTGAAACCCGTATGTTAGCACGTGTCAAGCTTCTGAATTCCCTCCCTTGGAATTGCTGTTAAATTGGCATTCTATTTTATATGGCTTGCCTGATAGAATTGGATAGGAAATTTTCTATTTAGAAAAGATTCTTAAAAGCAAAAATGTTTCTTTATAATATTGAACAGTTGCCATAATAGTTATTAGTTTTTTAGCGGCACGAATCGACCATGCCCCCATTGAAAAGGGCTCAACTTTTTTCGACGGAGGTATGATCGATTCATACTATACAAGTGCAGCAGCGTTTGTCAAGGTTGGTCTATGGTTGGATATCTATATTTGTTTTTTTTTATAATATGCTTGGATTGACCACATTCTCACCTGATGGTAAGGTATGATATTGTTGAAAATGAAGCACGCCCAAAACATTACCTAGAAGTTACCCAGGTTATAGCTATCAGGAAACACAGACTCCGGCAAGGAATTCCATTCCTTAGCTGTACGCACAATGTAAGTATTCCCAAAACGCTTTGTGTGTATGTGTGTATACAATAATACCTCGGAAACACGCTAAATCTTTGATGTCAGCAGTGGCTGTGGTATATCTTAGCTTTAAAAAAACACCAACGTTGGAGGTGAGTAACAGTATTTTACAAGCAGCAACTGTCTATCTGACTTTTACAAGCCAGTAACTGGGTAGCACAATACCTCTTGGGAAGACCAGTGTCAGATATTCTGGCTCCTGAGTTCCTGTTACCACTCTCAAACATCTTTATCTTCACAAAATACACAGCCGAGTCCAACGCCTTAACGTGCTCACCAAGTCAGAGAGTAAGGCTCAATTTACACCGCCGCGGAATGGAATGGCAGCGACTTTAATTGTACATAGCATAATGAACTTTATGGCAATTGTATAACATAGAAACTAAATAGGAGCCAAAAAAGGTCGAGCGTCTTCGCGCATTCTCGAGAATTTTTGGATTCTATTTAGTTTGTATGTTATACAATTGACATAAAGTTCATTATGCTATGTACAATTTCTTTGCAAAAAGTCGCTTCCATTCCATTCCGCAGCGGTGTAAATTGAGCCTAATCTTGCTATGTAAAGATGGTTACCTATTGACGGAATGACGATCGACAAGCGCTGTTTAAACTTGAAGATATTTAATCACGAGCTCTTTACCACAACGTTCTTAATGACCGTAAAAAAACCGTTCAAATAATATATTTTTCCTACGAATTTACCGGAAAACCGAAAACATTTAGCCGAAAAAGATCTCTTTACGTGTAAATATGATTCCGAAGTATTTTTGCATTACGTTGAGCCGTGTTGGGAAAAGAATTTAATTTCACCGCAAGCGTTAGGGTGACAGTGATTTATTATCATCCAGGATAGAATATTATAGGGACGGATGAGATGAGGATTTAGTTGTTCGGATTATCCCATTAGTACTAGATTGTAGTATTTAAGAGCTCGTGGCTAAAAAATAACAGCTGGACAGGTTGATCTTCAGAGTTAAGCAACACTTGCCGAGGTCAATTCGCGGATGGGTGACCGTCTTAACATACCCAGATTACTTCGTGACTCACAAAGTTTTCGTACTAAAACGACTGATACTGGCCTGGCCAAAGGATGTCGTGTTACCCGGTTCCTTGGTTGAGGTCAGTTTGGCAGTTACTTTATATAAAACAATAATAGTGATATTTATACTACGATGTGATATTTATTTATTCTCACATTGGAACGCCTTGCTGCAATTACACCTATGGAGAGCTGATTTCGTCAGAATTCGCCATTCTGCGCGCAGTGGTCTTACTCAAATCCAATAGCTAATGGATGGATCACACGCGCTCACTTGCACAGCGCCAGGTCACCATATCTTCAGTTTTTCATATGAAAATCCATATCACACACATATTCGTAGTAAAAATAATGTCGGGAATTGATTGGTTTTTTAGATTAATTGAATGTTGCTAAGCTTTGCTTTTGCTTTTTAATAATAATAAGCTGTATTCAGTTAGACTGTAAGACGTACGACCTGAACATATTAAAAAAGGTAATACAGATGATATTATCGGCTAGTAATGTACCTAAGAGACTGACGGTATTGTCACGTTGTACGAATATGCTTAGCCTCTAGCCAAAGTAAAAGCCAGCTTTTGGGTCATGGAAAAACTAGCCTTTTCAAAACATCTTTTTTAATTTATAAAAACTTTTTTGCATAAAATAAAACCGACTTCCATGTCAAAACACTACAAAGGCAAAAATAATTTTAATTTCGGTAGTTGGTGGTATTGGTTTTGTATTTTCTTTTTCTTTCACACGTTTTTTTTAAGTTTTTATTTTCGCGCTTTTTAGTGGGTCAGTGAATTTTCCAAATCGGTTCGTAAATGACGGAGTTATGCGCGAACAAAAAACGCAATGCAGAGTAAACGAAAAGATCATCAACCTAAATATTTTTTTAGACTTTTGTTGATTTTTCAGAAACGGCTTGTCCGAATTTTTCTATGCCCAAAAAAACATAAAAAAAAACAAACAAACATCCGAATTGAGAACCTCCTCCTTTTTTAGAAGTCGGTTAAAAACAGAACTAGCAACGTGGGTAGAATTCACATTACTAGCAATCTTGTTATCCCCTCCAACTAAGCGAAATATGTTTGTCTGAGTGGGTTCACGGCAATAGTGTAATGGTACCGTACGTACTTAAAAATATGTTTAATATTATGGCGGAATTTGTTTAGCAACTACGAAGATACGGAAAATTTAAGTGTCCATATTATTAAGTAGTCTCTATGTAATATGTATATTTTTAGTTTTTATATTTGTACAAGTTATAAAAAATATATAAGTATAAATATCTATGAATCTCTCTATAAATTCTCACAAACTCATACACACACAAATTCACAAACAAACACACACACATACACACACTCACATAAACGCATTCACACACACTTAAAAATCGTGTAAAGAATTCATGCAAATACATTTGTTTTCTAATTTAATATATTCTAGTTAAGGGAGTGCGGCTTCTCCTGACACAGGTGTTTTCACACTTAAAAGGAGAAGTCAACCTCATTATTGTTAAGCCAAATTTTGTTATTGAATAAAACATTTTTAATTTTTTTTTTTTTCATTTTTTAGCAATGAAATACATATCTTGTAAATATTAGAAGTATTTGTAATGTTAAGTGGTGGTCTAGTTGTTACACGCATGACTTACATGTTGTAAGTATGGTGTATACTTACAACATGTAAGTCATCGCCTGTCAAAATAGTGAAGGAAAACTTCGTCAGGAGACCAGCACTTCCTATTACCGAAATAGCCGAAGCCATGAGACTTCAACGGTTGTGCTTTTACGGGCTATTTATTTCCTCTCAAAGAGAGAAGGCACAGGCCTTATCTCTTTAAGAGAAGGTATGTGCCTTCACGCTAACGTTTCCAATTGTGGGAACGTTACAAGCTGGTAATGTTATGTTTTAATATATTTTTATGTTTGAAGGTTTTCGTATAGTATCCATAAGGATCCATAAGAATTTCTTGAGGAGGAGGAGGAGCAGAGTTTACCTCCACAACTATGGAACAGGTTTGTAAACTTCTAGATATTGAAAAATTATCTTCAACTGCCTATCATCACCAGTCGATAGGAGCTCTTGAAAATGCTCATAAATGTTTGGGTGCATTTTTAAGGATCCAATGTGAAAACTATACAGATACATGGAGCAATTGGATACCGTATCCTGTATGATTCTCATATGATTTGATCACTACAGATTGTATGGACTTTAAAAGAGACGTAGACCTCTGAGTTTGCTTCAGTGTATCTTCTTAGAGTAGTCAGTTAGGAAAGTTGTAAACTTGTGTTTCCTATTGACTAATCTTACTACTCTTATGAAAAAAAGACGTGCAAAAGTGCTATTTATAACCTATTTGCAAAATAAACATCATTATTTCAAGAGATATGGTCTAAGAGCTCAGTCAAAATTCAAAAGTGGTCGAAGAATCCTGAACGCACAGAAATATATTTTACGTAAGTTATAAAACATACATAAGTCTTCGAGACCTCAGAATCTTCCATTGCAATAATCTTCTGGCATTGTAATACCCTAGTAGGAAGACCATGACTTATGATTATTCTCGGACATAACTCGTACGAATACTAACGTAAGAAATAATTTCGGAAAAATAATCCAAGAAACTTAGTCGTTTATAAGATTTTATTAGTAGTAGTAACTTTGCACGGTGATAAAGAAAATTACGTAACCTCTGTGTTATTACAGCATAGCAGTCACTGGACTAATAATATAAATCCCCGCATTTGGCAGTGAGCGAATACCTATTACATACCGACTGAAATGTAATTATTATCTAAGGAGCGGAAACCTGGTGTCTGGAAATACAGACATAAGTCTAGTCTAGATACCAGTATCCCTCAGTATAATATTTAATGTTGTCCATCATCTGCTATCCTTTTCAACCGACGAAAAAAACGGAGGAGGTTATCAGGTTGACGCGTATATATTTTTTTTTATGTATGGTCACCGATTACTCGAAGACGGCTGAACCGATTTGGAAAAAACTTTTTGTTTGAAAGGGAAGTCGGTGCAAAAAGCTAAAGACACCGAAACCGAAATTAAAGTTGTTTTTCACTTTGCAGTGTTTTTTGGAAGTCGGTTTAAGTTTTTGGTAAAAAGTTTTTATCTCAACTATATTGGAGTCGGCTTCCAGTCTTTTTTTTTTTAATTATTACTAATGAGCCCGCTCTTGATCTCGATCACACCTGATGGTGAGTGTAAGATGAGGTCTACGATCGAACGAGCGAGCCCAGAAAATGCCTATTCACTCTTGCTTTAAAGGCTGACGGATCATATGTGGCAGGGAACACAGAAGCCGGCAGAAAGTTCCACACCTTGGCTGTGCGCACAATGAATATTGAAGAAAAGCGCTTAGTACGACAAGACGGTATATCGACCGAGCGTGCATGGTATCCTGCGGTACGTCTGGTAGACCGGTAGTAAAAGGGGATGAAGGGATCAGGTCGTGGAGACAGGCAAGCAACGTTTCGCCGGTGAGCCAGGCTGTGAAGCTTGCCTGCCAGAACCTCGTTACCTATGAGCCTTTTAGCTCTGCGTTCGATCGAGTCAAGTGCAGCTAGCTGGTATTTGGCTGAGCCATCCCACAAGTGACTGCAATACTCCATACAGAAACGGACCTGTGCTTTATATAAATTCAAAAGCTGTCCAGGTGTGAAGTATCGCCTCACTTTCTGTAGGATGCCCAGCTTTTTGGCTGCAGTCTGAGCTTTAGACTCAATGGTTGAGCCGAAGTTGAGGTTAGACGTCCTCCATGCCCAAGTGCTCCAGGCGGTCGGTAATAGGTACAGATGCACCTCTGGAAGTAGGAGACCATTCAAATTGGCTCCTTTTCTCTCACTGGATGCAGCCGAGTATTAGTGTTTCACATGAAGAGACCGCTTATCTAACCTTTAGGACCTAGCAACTATGTAACACGATACTTCTTGTTAAGATCGTTGTCGGATTTTATAACTGCTTTGTGATAACTACCTTGTAACCGACTTCAAAAAATGAAGGGGTTGTTTTTTTATGTAAGTTACCTCATAACTCGAAGACGGCTGGACCAATTTGAAAAAATCAGGATCTGATGATGGGATCCTGGTGTAATCGAGGGAACTCTTCAAATATTATAGGCGCACTTATAGCGTTTTGTGTATCACTAACAGTATCTTGTGCAGTTGCTCTTTTTTTTTTATGTATGTTACCTCATAACTCGGAGATGGCTTGACCGATTCGGAAAATTCTTTTTTTGTTTGAAAGGGTATACTCTCTAGTTGGTCCCATTGTCGTCACGTTTGGATCTGATGATGGGTAGATGGAGAAATCGAGGGAACTCTTCAAAAATTATAGGCACACCTATAGCGTTTTGGGTATTTCTTATAGTACCTTGTGCAGTTGCTCTCGAAAAGCACCATTTGGGGAAGTGAAACTGATGATGAAGACAACAGATGGTCACCGAAACTACTCAATAATAAGTATTTGGTGGATTGCGATTCGATTACTTGAATATGGATGTTAAGTAATTTATGCTCGTCACTATGCATATGGTGATGTAGAGCTAATAGTGAAGTACCAGGAGAACTCCTCAAAAATTAACGGCTCTGCATCGGGAAAAGCAATTTTTTGTAAAAGGTGATAAGTAGTTCACATTTTGACTTTTGTAACTAGATAAATAACAAACCAACCCACTAAAAAGCGTGACAAAAACCTTTTTTTTTAAATTAATTGAAGTTAATTTTGACTTTGTAGTGTTTTGATATGGAAGTCGGTTTAATTTTTTTGTTTTAAGTTTTTTATCCTTTGAAAATACAACATGTAATTTAAAGGGTATATACATACCAAGTGCATGGCTTCTTTGGATGATTACAAACGATATGGCAAGGGTTTTGTAATCCTAAGTCTACGTGTGTAGAACTTATTACAAATTCCAATACACAATACCAGATACCGAATTTTTCAAATTAAGAAGAACGAAAAGAATTATCGTGTCATTGGCAAGTGACGTGGAAAGTTATTGACCCTCGTAGTGCTGTGATTTGTTATGATTGGTATTCAAGAAATATATGAAACCAATAATTTGGTATCAATTCTTTGAGTCTGTTATTTTGTGATGAAAGTGTGCATAGAGACTCCATACCATATGTTGTCTTCAGCCCTTTTGGATAGATATGGGGTTTCCGTTACACGTTGTATATGATTTCTGGAAGAGATATTGAAAGTTGATGGTATGATATCTCCATGCCTTGGAAGCACGTGAAGCCGTTCTGCGTCCGTCTCTCACCGGTCATGTCCGATTGACGTCCCATCGGACTATGAGAGTAAAGAAACAGAGGGTGCACATGTACCTGTGCACATACTTGTGCTATAATATCTCCTGTGATGATGGCTAATCTCCTCAGACAGGAGGACTATATTTATACATATTTATGGCTCCGAGAGCCATTCAGTTGATGAAAGAATAGAGAAGATGAGTCCTAGATTCCATCCATAGATGGATATCCATAATATATATCCATTGTTTTAGATTAAGTTAAGAAGATGCTTCTTTCCGCTATTTTTTCGCCCTCACTCTACCGCATAGCGCAAAAACACCGACTACCGAAATTAAAGTTATTTTTCACTTTGCAGTGTTTTTTGGGAGTCGGTTTAATTTTTTTTGTAAAAAGTTTTTATTTCACTCTTTTTAGTTGGTCGATTTTTAATTTACCTAGTTACAAGAGCCTAAATGTCAACTTCTTATAATCATTTACAAAATATTGCTTTTCCCAATGTTGGGCCGTTACTTGTTGAGGAGTTCTCCTGGTACTTCACCATCAGTTTCACTTCACCATATGCATTGTGACGAGAATATTGTGCTTAATAACCACATTCCAGTAATCGAAGCGGAACACATGAAATACTTATTATTCCTACTTATATATTGAGTAGTTCCAGTGGCCATCTGTGGTCTTCATCATCAGGTCCACTTCACAAATGGTGCTTTTCGAATGCAACTACACAAGTTACTATAAAAAATACTCAAATCACTATAGGTGTGCCTACAATATTTGAAGAGTTCCCTCGATTTCTCCAGGATCCCATTATCAGATACTGACTTGATGAAAATGGGAACAATTTCGAAGTATACCCTATCAAACAAAAAGAATTTTCCAAATCAGTTCAGCCGTCTCCGAGTAATCGGTGATCATAAATAAAAAAAATATACGCGTCGACTTGATAACCTCCTCCTTTTTTTGTCGTCGGTTGAGAAAGAGGTAGAAGAGAAGAGGTTTCTCTTCTCGTTTTTGCTCTTTCCTCTGCTCTTTGTTGCGAGTCGTATTCCTCCAATACACAAACAGCCTTACATGATTTTTGTAGATGGAGAACTCGTAAAAGAATATTTTATGTTTTAGAAGAAGAAATTGTGTCGTGTTCAGTTAATTAGATAGATTCGGACAAAGTAATTAATTGCCTTATTTTGCGTGTTACGTGACTAATTAGAAAATTTTGTCCTTTCTAGAAGACTAGATATCATTAATAATGCTGTGGTTTTTATCATATTTGATCATTATTTTGCTGTCGTTAAAATATTCAGTTATAATTTAATTAAAGCACTTGTAAAATAAAAAGATTAAATGTTATCTATACATTTTTAGATTATATCAGTGATCTAAAATACAAAAGAATTGTGAACAGTTTTTCATTTATTTAATAGAAAATTTGGTACAATCAAAAAACAACCAAGGTGGTGATTAAAAAAAATCCTATTAGATTTAGAGCTTAGTATTAGATTTGTACAGTCTTAAAAATATTAAAGATAAGTTTCACAGAAATCTAAGGTCATCTGCTTAACCTTTCCCTCACTATGTTTTTATATGGGTGACTGACTATCTGTCCTCCACAGCCAAACTCCCTACACCTTGGTGAGAAATATTCTGACTTCTTACTATCCCTAACGACTCTTAATGATGCAAAAATGAGAGCTAGGACTCACTGACATACGGAAACAAACCATCGACCGAGCACAGACCGAGACACCTGATCTGCTTCTGGAGAAAGCTTGGCTGGATAGAGTGATGGCCGACATGGCTCTCGCACATTGAAAAAAAAACCCCAAACTCATAAATATTAAACCTGTATTATGTCACACTTGGTTGATATACCGTCTTGTCGTACCAAGCGCTTCTCCTCCACATTTATTGTGCGCACAGCCAAACTGTGGAATTCTCTGCCGGCTTCTGTATTCCCTGCCACTTATGACCTTTCAGCCTTTAAAGCACGAGTAAATAGGCATCTTCTGGGCTCGCTCGTCCCATCTTAGACCTCATCTATCGCTTACCATCAGGCGAGATCGAGGTCAAGAGCGGGCACATCAGTAAAAAAAAGGAATAGATTTAAAAAACAAAACAAATATTTTGAAAAGAGTAACTGTGTAGTTTCTTGTTTGTTCTTCTCCATAGAAAACGATTAATTTCGAACCGTGCACTAACTTCTGATGTTTTATAAGTGCC
The DNA here is from genome assembly GCA_943138885.2 of Tholera decimalis. Classification (NCBI taxonomy): domain Eukaryota; kingdom Metazoa; phylum Arthropoda; class Insecta; order Lepidoptera; family Noctuidae; genus Tholera; species Tholera decimalis. The sequence goes on from OW964576.2 coordinate 13,652,251, forward strand.
CATGTTAGCCTATGTGAAATAAAATATTTTGAGTTTGAGTTTGTAAAGAAGAAAACAGCTAGGACTTAACCGGGCTTCACGTGCTTTTCAAGGCACGGAGAAATCTCTATTACATTAATATGTTAACCCATCCACATACCGACTCGGCAGTCATTGCTTAACTTTGAAGATCGACCCCTGTTAGTGACTGTCACTATTAAGCCACGAGCTTCTCAGAAATCTTAATTGAATTAAATTTTTAAACTAAAATCGTGGCCACCTACAGCGGCGAGCTTTTTAAAAGGCACCCGGAGTTTTAACGAGACATTTAAAAGAGAGCTCCACTTTCAATGGCCGTTTGTAGAGTCGTTCCAATTTGTTCCAATCTCTATTGTAGAGAATGGTTTCTATACGTATCTACATATTTATCTTGAAGATAAAATGTTCTAGGTTTTTAACATTTATTTTTTTGACAGATTTATCTTTTTGTTCGCAGGTTTTTTATATGTTATTGATATTAGAGTTAGAAAGTAGGCGTAGCCTTATCCTGTCGGGGTTGCGGAAGCGTTCTAATGAGACAGAGAGACAGAGCACAAAGGTAAATAAAAGAACAGGGAAGGTTTCTGGTCCTTGACACTTCCGTCTACTCCACCCGTGGAAGGAGTCATTTGATGATGTTTTTCCCGCGCTCATCTATTTTCATAATCAGTCATCGCTACAACTACTTGCCTAAAAACTTTTGCAAAAAAACTACTCGTAGAACGTTTATATAGTCACAAAGTTTTATTTGTTACTAAGTATCCAGTTAATAAAATTCCGTTGAAATCAAATTTGATAATTTTACAACCATCTGTTGCCAGCTTTATTTATTACATCCAAAAATTAAAGAGTCAATTCTGTCACCATTTTGCGCCTTGAAACAGAAATACATACAAATTATGCTCGAAAATGCTTTTGAAATAATATTTTCTCCTAATTCCGCTATTTCTCCAAATACCGTCACTCTTCATTTTGCTTTTATAGCTGTTATAATTGGAGAACTGGCGTCCGAAATTTAGCGAGGCCAACGTTTTATTTGCTGGCCCTAATTCCGGCTGAAATCTTTTACTGAATCGTCTGACTTCGGTCTTTATGGGACTGAACAGGTCACAGCTCTTTCCATAGTATTATAAATTAATTTAATGTATCAGAATATTATTAAAATTACATACATAATTACGTACTAATCTATTCTGCTTCTATATAATCTACAGGCGAATATAAAAAGAATTCTTATACAGCATCGAAAAATTCTTCAACATCGCTGTCAATGGAAAAATTGGCCAAGTGCGAGTCAAACTCGCCCATGAAGGGTTCAGCAGTAACCACGCGAAATAACTTTGTTTTTCATAGTGTTTGTATAAAATACAAAGTCATATTTGCGTGTTATAAAATGTGCTATATCTGAGAAAACTCGTTCAAATTATCTTCATTATTTTTGTTGAAAGTTTACATTAAGATCTACAGCATTTATTTTATTTAGATTTCTCACTCTATTATTATAGATGTTAGAGGGGTGGGGACGCCCATTTTACCACTTTGGAAGTGTCTATCTCTTAAAAGATAAATCTTAGGAAAACATGATTGTAGAAACCTTAATGTAATTTTCAAAGACCTATCTTTAGACACCAAACGCGTATAGGTTTAATAAAAAAAAAAAAAATCAGATTCAGTTCCATGTATGCGGGAGCCCCTCTTAATTTTATATTATTTTTATTTTTGTATAAGAATTGATAAGCGGTTTATCGAATACATTTACTTACCAAGTTTCGTATGTTTAGGCCTAATAGTTTCGGAATAAAATGGCTGTGACATACGAACGTATGGACAGACAGACAGACAGATATGATGAAAGTATAAGGATTCCGTTTTTTCCATTCGGCTACGGAACCCTAAAAAGTGCTCAGAACACTGCCTACATTGCCACGTTGAATTGTTGAAATTGCAATGCTGATTCTCTGACCAAAGTAAAAGCCAGCCCTCTGGTATCTTGAAGAGTCCATTAATCGTTTGCTGATGTCACTTTCCATAGTTATATTTTTCTTTTAATTTCTTCTTCAAGGACTTCAAAGAGTGACCGAGTGGCATCAATAATTGGCAGACGGCATTGTTGCCATCGCATGTATATACTGGATGAAACTGGCACAAAAACGTGGAATTTGGCACAAGCGAAGAGCGCCAGCATTAGGTGATGGCTGTGGATATTGATTATGATGATGATGGAGTGAGGCAGTTCTTTTTATTTGTGTTGAATTTATTATGAAATAAAAGACGGCTAAGGAATCTATTTTATTTGTTAGGAAAAAATTCGTTGAGCTATGGAATGGGAATAAAAATAATGCAATTATACAGATTACCGTGCGTCTGGCAGTTTAACAACTTTTATTCGGCCTACCCAAATGTCCTTACTTTGGTATTGTTCGTCAAATTGATTGAGTTCCTATATGTTCTAAGCTGTAAGTTGAGCTACGCAGTAACTGATAAATGTTCGCACTATTTGGACGGGCCTGCTCAAACCTATGTGTTTTTTCTCAAAAAAACCTACAAAGTTCTCATATGATTTGATCAGTACGGATTGTATGGACTTTAAAACAGTTGATAACCTCTGAGTTCGATTCGGTGCTTCTTCTCGGGGTAGAGGTAGAAAACACTAGTCTCATCAAGTTTAAATTAACAAAAAAAAAATAACGTGTAAAAGTGTTATTTCTAACCAATTTGCAAAATAAACATCATTGTTTCACTATGACATTCCAGCTATTTTAAAATGCACGCCGACCTTTTAGATCTTAGTATTTACAGCGGTTGGGTTCTCATGAGACTTGGGTACCGTACAAAAATGTAGTGTCAGTAATTTGTAACCATTACTCTATTTCTATTAGTTAGTTAGTTTATTTCTTATTTTGCCTACCTTAGTCAAACACAGAAAAACTCTCGCAGCCTGAGGAGACGAAATCCAACTTGACCAGAAAGACATCAAGCACTGGAAACAGAAGTTACACGAGTTTTCCGAGGCATGAATATGTAATACACTACTTCCAAAACTTTGGGTTTCGACTGACAAAAATCCTAATGGAGAAAAGTACACTTTTCAGGTTAATTTATATCATTTCCATTACTCTCAAAACGGAGAAGGAAACTTTGATTTCTTAGGCCCAAAATAATCGAAGACACGTGACATCCACCAATTTACACTGGGCCCGCGTGATGGATCACGGTGCAATCCCTCTCATAGAGACGAGGCCTAAGTCCCAGGAGTGGAAAAGTCAAAGGCGGTTTACAACTTATCTTAAATTACCTTATTAAAAAGCGCTACAAAAACTGCACCCAAACTTACCTGTAACAAAAGAAAAAAACACATGATTAGATTTAAAATATTTATAACACAATTAACTTTATCGAATAAGAAATAACTGCAGATACCTTTACACTATTACAGAGTATAAAACAAAGTCACTCCCGCTGTCTGTACGCTTAGATCATTTAAACTACGCAAAAAAATTAAGACAATTTTCAGCAATAGAGTGATTCAAGAGAAAGGTTTATATGTATAATACACGCATATTATAGTACAGAAAAGTCAAGACTTCCAAAGATTTGTAATGTGATGTGGTAAGAAACATTTCTGTAGTATAAACTAAACATAATCATAATATATTCCATGGGTAATGCATTCGTTTGTGGAATGCATTACCCATAGAAGTGAGGCGTGCTCAAACGCTACCAGCGTTCAAAAGAATGGTGAAGGAGCATTACCTATCCCTATAAGTTTATCCCCTTCTTTCTCAATTATAGATACATTTAATATTTATTAGTATATGATTTTTGTATTGTATGTATGTATTTTATATTATTATGTTCAATTAATATTATTTATGTTGTTTGTAGACTGACAGGCCTTAATCTGTCTCCTTTAATTTTTGTCCATCCAAAGGTTGTCTGTAAGAGATCGCCCTGTGCGATAAGACCGCCCATTGTACACTAGTTAAAATAAAGTGAGGTGTACAATAAAGTATATAATAAATAAATAAATAATAAATATTATTAGTAATCTCCACACCGGCCCACATTAGTACATTGCACCCGTGCGAAGCCGGGGTGGGTCACTAGTTGTAGTTGTGTGTTGTTTTTTTTTCGATTAAATAAGGTTCGGCTCCCAGTTAAACAGAATGTAACCAAATCTCAGGATTTTACATGGAACTACTACCAGTATTTTTTTTCAGGGAGAAATGTCCCCGATCTCTTTTTAGTAGCAGTTCTTTGACAATGGGGTTACATTACCATTTTCTATTTCGTTACTTATAGAAAACTGTTTGGTCGACCCGACCTTATTTAAATTGATGATTTTTACGCAAACAGGCCCGATGTTAACCTGCAGCTTTTATAGTTAGAGAATCCAAGTCAGCTGACGTACTATCTAAATATGGTTTCGAAATTTTAACGCTGATACTTTCAATGTACGATTATTTACTCCAAATATTTATATGGATAAAACAATTTTTTTTAATAATTTCCCTCTCACAGAAAGGAGGCCTGTGCCCCAGCAGTGGGAAAATTGCCGGGGTTGCGGAAATGTTCTAACGAGATACCGCAGCCCGGAACGCAAGGGTAACTGAAGGAGCAGGGTGGGTTTTTAGTCAGTAGAAGTCTGACACTTCAGTCATTTGATAAATTTCCCATCCAGAAAAAAAGCAGTGGGAACTTAATGATCAGAATTATTATATTAAATTACTTCTGTACAATGCGTATTTTTATTACATTTTGATGTTGTCCGCCTCAAAATTTCCTTTTGAACTATCTCTTAGTTTACAAATTAGTGTGTAGTTTATAAATTAGCCAACGCAAATTTTGTACGTAACGTAATTAGCAACTTTCCCACGCTGCGTAAATTTGTTAGGAGTCTGTAAGTTTAACGTAAAATTAAATTACATAAACTAGTGTTCGGCCAGTGGCCTGAATTATCTAACTGTATAAATTATTTTGTATGCATTATTTAGAAATATTATCTCTCTGCACTTCTTCTCCATCTAACCGTAAAGGTTAGTGCCAAATCACATATTACTCTCCCGTGTAGCGTCTATTTAATTTTCGTAAAAGCTGTACAAAGATTTTTCTTCAAGTAATTAATATAGATAGATAATTGAAAAAGAAAATAGTTTGTTTCTGATTTTTTTTTATTTTTTTATTTTATTTTAGCACTTCCACACAACGCCATCTAGTCTCAAACTAAGCAGAGCTTGTGGTATGAGTACTAGACAACTGATAAACATACATATATATTTCTAAATACATACATATTATAGATAAATTACACCCAGACAAAGAACAAATGATCGTGCTCATCACACAAACATTTGTCCTAGGTGGGAATCAAACCCACGACCTTGCGCATAGCAGTCAGGGCCACTGACCACTATACCAACAGGCCTGTCAAAATAGTTTGCTTCTAAATTTTGTGTATATACTGTCGATCTATTTTATAAACATCTCACTGATATAACTGGTGGTACTGATATCACTGATATATCCGGGGTTGCGGGAATGTTCCATACTAATAATGCATAATATCGTAGCCTGCAAGCAAGCAAGACAAAGACAGCTGAAGGATCAGGGTGGGTTTTTAGTCAGTAGAAGTCTGACACTCCCTTCCGCTCCACCCAGAGCGGGAGAAGTCATTTCATGATTGATTTTCCCCCAAAAGGTTATGTAGGCAAATTTTGCATCAAACTGCTTTCTAAAATTAAGGCTGAGGCTGAGATCTGATTTCGTGGAAGCAGAGAAGCTATTTAAGCTGAAGTAGAAACCATAACGAAAAATGGAAAATTTGTAAAAAGCACTACCGAGAAATTGAAATGGACGGCAAGGTAATTGGAAAAACATTGAATGTGACTGGGAAAATAAAATTGAAATGAAATTTCTTGCGAACATTTTCTGGATAATATGTAGTTTATTTTGAAATTAGCTTTTGCCTGCGACTTCTTTCGCGTTGATTTTTTACCTTTATTTGTGAATAAACGATTAGGAAAATAAAATATTAGGTATACCTAATCTATTGTTGTGTTAAACTGTGGTAAATTTCAATAAAATCGGTTTAGCATTGTTAGCGTGATTGAGCAACTAACATCTAAACTATAATATATATAACTAGCTTCTGCTTAGGTTTAGGTTTTATTATAGGCGGGAGAAGCCAGGTACAGAAGTACGTGGCTCTTGTCTGAAAAGGTTTCTTGTAGCAAAATCAAAATTATTTTCTGATACAATATCAGCTACTTTGAGCTTGTTTTGAACTGTATATTGAAAAAGCAATTGTTTGAAAATGCTCTGTAGTTTTTGAGTTTATCCATTACAAACAAACAGAATAAAATACGTTCCACTTTATAATATCAGTTTAGATTTATAATACCTATTCGTATTAATACTCAGTATTCTAGAAGTGAAACAGAAGGTGATTAGTACCTACCTACTTAAGATTCATAGCCCGAAATGAAAACGGGTGCCTGTTATTAAACTTGATTTATAAGGTTGACAAGATCTTTTGAATCCCAAAGAAGATCATGGCTAAATAATAACAGCCGTACAATTTGATCCTCAAGTTTAATTAATGCTTGATGAGATCGATAGGTCCCGAGTTCGAACCCCACACATTACACTATTGCGGTAAACCCACTCCAGACACAAGCATATTTAGCTTAGTTGGAGGGGTTAACAAGATTGCTAGTAATGTGAATTTTACCCACATTGCTAGTTATGGGATGCAGTCGCCTCCTTCTGCAAAGCAGTCATGCTAGCGAAGGAGGAGGCTGAAAGCGTGACTGAGAGACAGTTATCTTCCTCACGCCCCAGCCACCGCGGGAGACGCCCCGGTCGTCGGAGACCTGATCTCCGGCCACCGTAGACGCGGGTCTGCGGACGGCGAGCAGGGGTGGCTCACCTTTCAGTAAGGACTAGACACGGGCCGACGGCGCGCCGTGTTCCGCGCGCGCCTCTAAGGGCAGTCAGCAGCATTGATGGGGCCCGATAGGCCCATTGCCTTACGGGGTTGCGGGAATTGTTCTAATGAGACACCGCGGCCTCGGAATGCAAGGTCAAAAGAAGGAGCAGGGTGGGTTTTTAGTCAGTAGAAGTCTGACACTCCCTTCCGCTCTACCCACGGCGGGAGAGTCATTTATGATGATTTTCCCACCCAGAGAAACAAAAAGCCATCCACTCTGACTGTTATTTTTACATCTTTGACAGTCGTTACGAGAAATCAGAATCTAGAAAATCTGATACCATTCATATATAGTTGAATAATTTTTTTTTTAGAATTTATTTATGCATTTCGCAATACCGCAAATTGAAACCAGAAAACGTACTCAGCTTTATTTTAGTCCAATTGCATTAGCAATGCATACATGTAGAAAGCCATCATTTGATTATAATATAATCTTGACATAGTATAAAACAAAGTCACTCCCGCTGTTTGTACGCTTAGATATTTTAATCTACGCAATGGATTTTAGTTTTCAGCAATAGATAGTGTGATTCAAAAGGAAGATTTATATGTATAATACATGCATGGTATTAGTACATTGCACCCGTGCGAAGCCGGGGCGGTTCGCTAGTATCAAGTATATTGTTTAGTGGACCAAAAATGTTGTGCTTACGAACAACGAATATGCAACAAGAAAGAATAAATTGGCCAAGTGCGAGTCAGGCTCGCCCATGAAGGGTTCCGTAGTAACTATGCCAAATAACTTTGTTTTTCATAGTATTTGTATGAATTACAAAGTTATATCTTCTCAGGGTAGTCAGTTAGGAAACACCGGCCTCATCTAGATTAAATTTACAAAAAAATGACGTGTAAAAGTGTTATTTAATAACCAATTTGCAAAATAAAGAATAATTATCATTTATATTTGCGGTTTTAGAAAATAAGCTATATCTCAAAAACTACTGACCCGATCACGTTAAAATTAATTTTGCTTGAAAGTTTACATTAAGATCTACAGCATATTTTTTTTAGATTTTCCCTTTATTATTATAGAAGTTGAAGGGACACACTTTTTACCACTTTGGAAGCGTATATCTTTTAAACGATTAACTTTATGAAAAAGTGGTTTTAGAAACCTCAATTTCATCTTTAAAGGCCTGTCTATACATTAGGGTGTCCCGTTCATGTATGGGGGAAAAAAAAATGAGCTACGGCTACGCAAGAGGTATCAAAAGTTGCGTTTTGACACATATATTACGATTATTATAAAATTTAATTAGATATCTTGCATCTTGAGGCCTCTACCAGTCCTTGAAGTTTTTCAAATTTGCTATTTTTAGGGGTTCCTAATATAAACTATAAATCATACAAAAATAACATTTAAATGGTTTTTATTAAATTTAAGGGTACAACAATGAGTTAAAGCAAGGTTTAAAATAGTTGAAAGACAAAATAATCAATGGCAACTTTAAAAACGGAACTGGTTTTTGTGACCAAAATTAGGCATTTCTGAGCGAGATTTTAATCTGTTCCTAATAAAACCATCCCGAGCTGTAGCGTCCGTGACGCTTTGAGAAGCCTCCGTCACTAGTTTTACACATCTTTCCACTGACTGCGTGTGGCAGGGAGACTCAATAATGTAGAGGATGTGTTCTTTAGCCTTAATTCTAACTTCATCGTTGGAGACGTGTCGCAAAATTGGTGGAGCTGATATTTCACACTCTTGCCAAAATATTATATCGGTGTAGTCTCGCGCACAGAAGTTAAGCTTTGGTGCTTTAAATACCCTGCGAGAGTTGCTCTTTTCTGCTTCTCTGGCCTTTAATATTTTGCGAAATGCAAGCTCTCGAATATGCTCTCTATTGTCGAATAACATGGCAATAAGCAAGTTTTCTGGGTGCGCAAAAAAAGCGTTTCTTTCGATCACCGAATTTACAATAGATCTCTGACTATCAGGCAAAAATCGAGAGTATATAACCATTTGAAAAATATGCTTGGCTACATCTTTAAATGATGAGTTTTGCTTGATTAGGAACCAAACAGTAGCGTAAACTTTGACCACGTAGTTCACAAGCAGCTGCAAATTATTTGACGGCGAAACAGTACTTACGTAAAGCCTGAGTATGCGATTGGCAGTAGTGAGACTTCTTAAATGCGCTATTTTTCCAGGTTGGCGGTTCGCTAGCTCAAGGGAACAGGAACCAGCCATCACAGCATGACACATTTCGTACAGATACTTTTGATCCGTGCTTAGTTCCTTCACAATATTATCAGGTAATACTAGCAAATTGCCAGACACTGCACAAAAAGACGCTAGAGGTTTACTTTCACAAGCAGCTAGCTGTTTTCCAATAGGTCCTGAATATTCTTTTGGCCCAGATGTGCTACCATCCAGAGACATGAACAAATGACGAAGCGGTAATTCATTCGCGTGAAGCATACAAACACACCATTGCAACGGTCTCTTTAAATAGTTTTCCAGGTATTGAATGACACCTCCCTTCCAACCTGTATTCGTAGCAGTACCATCGCACCCCACACAGATCACCTCTTCCAAGTTCAACCCTTGATTTTCTAACAAAGATATGGTAGAAGAGACGATCCCTTTGGCAGTGCCACGACTTGGCGTCATATGTCCCAAATAAATAGATCCCGGCTCTGTGAGAACTGAAATGTGTTCTTGCAAGACTTCTCTGCGGTGGTACCGATCGCCTATTTTCTCGTTTATGAGTGTTTTGTCCTTTCGTCCATCAAAGTAGATACTTTTTATTACAATCGTATCAATATCTTTGCTGGCCTTGGTCCGTGCTTTTGAAACAGCTCTATGAATTTTATTCTTATCAATAACAAGACTTAGATCTTCGGAAGATACCAATCCTACGTCAGCTAAGACCGCCGAAGCGACCGCAGCCGCAGATCGCGTTGATAGTCCATACCGATCACATACCTTAGCTACTGTTGGCAGCGCCAGAGTGTTCCGATTCAACGAAGTAGATGGAGTCTCATTTACAGGCACGTCACTATTCGCAGAAAGCTCTGTTACAGGCGACTGCGGTCGAGGCGGCAACTCGCGCACCGGAACAGGATTGGTTTTAGTGATGCACTGGGAAAACATGCGTGCTCTGACTCTTTCCGATTCAAATTTTCTTGTCTCTGATGTTTCTTTAAAAGTCTTGCTGTTTCTTTTGTGTCTATACCGCTTATTGCCATTTTTCTATCACTTCTTTGATCCAGTAAAAAGTCTCTTTCAGAAATAGGAACTTTCTTAGGTTTTATGCAGGAACAAATGTCAAACGAAGTGCACTTACAAGCAGCAATATCGAAGAACTTGTTCGACGATTCCAAAAAGCACATCACTTTGCTTTCGTAACTATCATTTCTTTTATTTTTGGGATATCTTATCAATGACAGGTATTTGTCGAAATATGATTTCAGCAATTGGGTAACTCGTACGTTGGAAACGATAGGAATCGAAGCTTTGGTCCAAATCGTATCAAGTTTTCCAGAAACGATTGAAGAAACTTCTGTGTTAGAAGGATCTTTCCCATTCTTCTGTAGTTTTAGTTCATTTTTAGTAAACAAAATGAATTTAATAACGTCACTTATCACTGGTAACTGGCGATCGTCAAGTTCTTTATATGATCCCAAAATAGCACAAGTAGTCTCACTTCGTCTTGAACCCATTATTATATATAGCAAAAACACGTATTTTATCACAAGGAAGTGCAGAGCGACACCTTACAGCAATAAAACCGCAATAGAAATGAGACGAACTGCCTCACAGTAGAAGTAGAGAATTTAAGAAAAACAAGTCAAAACATGAATTTTGCGAGTTTGTTCCAAACCAATTCCTAACAGAAAAAGTCCTGTCGTTGCCTGCAAATCATAACTTAGGGTTTCACTATCAATGAAATATAAAATAAAATGGGAATAATGTACATAAAATAGAATAGACGACATTGACTGGAGGGTTATTTAAGTGATAAAAAAATTAAAAGAAATGCCGGTAGAACCCTCAAGATATTTTTTTATGTTTTTTTTATTATTTTTACGGTAATCTAAAACTAATAATGCAACTTTTGAGGGGACTTGAGTAGCGAAAAGCGAAAAAATAATTTTTCAGGACACCCTACTATACATACCACAGACGCATAGGTTTCATGAAAAAAATAATTTTCAGTTTCAGGTTAATTTTTTTTTCTTAAAATCGGAAAGCTGTTTATAGAATACATCTACTTACCAAGTTTCACATGTGTAGTCTGAATAGTTTCGGAATAAAATGGCTGTGACATACGGACGGACGAACAGACAGACAGACATGACTGGGGATATGGGTTCCGTTTTTTACCATTCAGCTACGGAATCCTAAAAATAGACACATTAAGATAGCACATAACAATATTCAGTAGTAGATATTTGTATTTAATTTTGGTACCCAAGGAAAGATTTAAATTGTGTTATGGGTACCAGTATTTAGTGATAACCGGCTAGACGGTTAAACAGTTGCAGCTATCTTCACAAATAAAATATTTGCACAAAGGCTAGACAGACTATGATAAAAAAATCTATACTTATAATAAATCTGTAGAGAGGTCAATTCTGTACATGAAATATATTTCCAAAATAACTATCAGGGGGTGATTAAGGATCGATACTCATGCCAAAAATGCAATCAGTTAAATTTTTGTCTGTCTGTCTGTCTGTCTGTCTGTCTGTCTGTATAACCGTTATAGAAACAAAAACTACTCGACGGATTTTATCGAAACTTGGTACAATTATTTTTCATACTCCTGAGCGGGTTATAGTATACTTTTCATCACGCTACAATCAATAGGAGCAGAGCAGTGAAGGGAAATGTTGGGAAAACGGGAGAAGTTACTCCATTTTTTAAGCTTCCGTCGCGTGTTCAACCTTAATGGTTAAAGCTACACAAATCATTTCATGACGGAAATGTTCTCCTTAAAATTATATAAAAAATATCCCACGACAGCATATGTCTAACTTTTATGGTTGACTCACAATAACACGTGTAACTCCCGATAGCTTAGCAGTTCGAAGCTTTCTGATTATAATATTTGTCTACTCTTACGTTTATAACACTCTCAGTCACCCCTAATTGAAAAAGTTAACATTATTAACTATTCCATAAAAAAATTGGCCAAGTGCGAGTCAGACTCGCCCATGAAGGGTTCCGTAGTAACTATAATATAATATGCAAATTTATTTGACGAAAAAAAAACCTTACCAATTTCTTAAAACTAGCTTATTTACATTTTTTACAACTGCGCCAAATAAATTTGTTTTGAAAAAAAAACCTTACAAATTTCTTAAAACTGGCTTTTTTACATTTTTTACAACTGCGCCGAATAAATTTGTTTTTCATAGTGTTTGTATGAATTACAAAGTTATATTTGCGGTTTTAGAAAATATGCTGTATCTAAAAAACTGCTGAACTGATTTCGTTCAAACTAATTTTGGTTAAAAGTTTATATTAAGATCTACAGACATATATTTTTTTTAGATTTTTCACTCCATTATTATAGAAGTTAGAGGTTGTGTCCGCCACACACACATTTTACCACTTTGGAAGCTTATATCTTTTAAACGATTGACTTTATGGAAAAGTGGTTTTAGAAACCCCGATGTCGTTTTTAAAGAACTGTCTATAGATACCCATATTACACATGCATCGATTTCACGAAAAAAAATATTTTCAGGTTTAGTTCCATGTATGTTCCATATATAAAAAATTAAAAAATATTTAAAATAAAGGGGGGCTCCCTTTATTTTAAATATTTTGTAATTTTTTTCTCAAAATCGGAAAGCGGTTCACAGAATACATCTACCTATCAAGTTTCACATGTATAGTCCTAATAGTTTCGGAATAAAATTGCTGTGACAGACGGACGGACGGACAGACAGACAGACAGACAGACGGACAGACATGTCGAAACTATAAAGATTCCGTTTTTTGCCATTCGGCTACGAAACCGTAAAAAGAATCATATAAATCGGTATAGAAACACCAAAGTTATACATGAAATACGCTTATAATAATAAGCCATCGCGCGTGAATACTGAATCAAGCTATAAGGATTATTTTTGAGAATCGGTCGCCGCGCTCGACGCGTCTCGCGGTCGAAGCGTTCTCTAGGTACTTAAGCCTCATGTGAACGTGATCTAAACAATATTACCAATACATTAACTTACGCTGACGGAGTCGCGGGCACAGCTATATTGTATCATTACGCTAAGGCCAATAGGAGCGGAGCGCCAATGAAGAATGCGTCAAAATCGGGGTTAAATTTAACGTTAGCCCAAAGTAACTATTCCACGCGGACGAAGTCGCGGGCAAAAGCTAGTAGTGAATAAAAGAGTGCAAATTGAGATAATTGCTAGCAAAATGAAGGCTGAATAGCTGTGGGCTGGACGCTGAGCGTCTCTGATACGTGGGGTAGCGACAGCAATATTGTCTTTAATTTTGAGCAGGCTGGACTTTTCGTCCGAGAATCGCTGATGCGCCATTTCCCATAGCATAATGCGTCTGACCGTACTGCCTTCTTATGTGACATTTAGCAATTTGATGGAGATTAAATTATTTTTATTACTAACATGAGATAATTTTCACTAACAAATGAGCCCTGGCTACCCGAAAATAGTTTAAATTGAATAATATAATGATATTCTTCCAAAAAATACCTAGTTACGTACTTCAAAATTATTAAAAAAAATACTTAATAAATAGTCAGCCAGACTCCGTAATCTAGACTTTTGGTTGCCAAATCACATCGATAATCGCCTGGATGGCTGCCAAAAATCTATAGACTAGACGATTATCACCCAATAAAAACATTGTATGCAGACGAGGGATGTTACCTATTTAGAAACAAAGTAGTAGACTGTGGTAGAAAAGAGACATACCTACTAAATATGGGTCATCGTGGCAATGCCGTCATTCTCTTCGGCACATTATCAGCTGCAAGCGTTGGAGGCAAATTTTTGCACCCTACATTTTTAGTCTTTTTAACCGACTTCAAAAAAAGGAGGTTCTCAATTCATCTCGAACTTTTTTTTTTTTATGTATGTTACCTCATAACTCGGAGACGGCTGGACCGATTTAAAAAATTCTTTTTGCGTTTGAATGGGTATACTTTCTAGTTGGTTGCATTGTTACGAAATCAGGATCTGATGATGGGATCCTGGAGAAATCGGGGGAACTCTTCAAATATTATAGGGACGCCTATAGTGTTTTGGGTATTTCTTATAGTAACTTGAGCAGTTGCTTCCGAAAAGTACCATTTGGGAAAGTTGAACTGATGATGAAGACCACAGATGGCCACTGAAACTCCTCAATAATAAGTATTTCGTGGATTGCGATTCGATTACTTGAGTACGGATGTTAAACACTTTATGCTCGTCACAATGTTGATGGTCAAGTACCAGGATAACTCCTCAAAAATTAAAGACTATGCATCGGGAAAAGCAATATTTTGTAAAAGGTGATAAGTTATTGACATTATGGCTTTTGTAACTTGATAAATTACAAACCGACCCACTAAAAAGTGTGAAAAAAAAATTGTTATGGAAGTCGGTTCTATTTTTTGCTAAAAAATGTTTTATTATTCATCTTGAGCCCGCTGTTGACCTTGATAAGCGATTGATGAAGTCTACGATAGGACGAGCAAGCTCAGAAGATACCTGTTCACTCTTGCTTTGAAAGCATACATATATCCTCACAAATGAACTGCCTAAGGGAGGAAATCTATATTATCCATCCTACTACTGTTGTAAATAAGCGATAAATAATATAAAACTTAAATATAATAATAATATTCCACAACATTCACACAACGCCATCTAGTCCCAAACTAAGCAGAGCTTGTGCTATGAGTAGTATGCTAGACAACTGATAAACATACATATATATTTCTAATATATATATATTATAGATAAATTACACCCAGACATAGAACAAATGATCGTGCTCATCACACAACCAGTTGTCATGGGTGGGAATCGAACCCACGACCTTGCACATAGCAGTCAGGGCCACTGACCAGTAGACCAACAGGTTTGTCGTCTATGAATATAAATAACTGCATACGAGCCCATTAACGAATACCTTCATAACTGGTTCGATATCTCGTTATCAGGATCTACCAGCAGTCACCAGTACTTGGCGACTGCTGGTTATGAAATTAAGGTCAAATCTGTACATATGTATATGCATAGTTAAATGAACTTATTGGCACAAAACTAAAAGGCTGCTTTTAAAGATCGACAATAGGACCTGAAAGTGACATTGTACATAAGCAAGGGTATAAAGAGATCAATTTATCAGTTCTAATTTAATAAAAGCTTAAGATTAGATGCATGTATGGATGTTAATTAATCTTGTGGTCATTAAATTTAAATATTTATATAGCTTAGTATTCTGCATGGAGTCATTGCTTATCTACCTTCCGCATGGCGCAAGCAATTTGAAGATTATCTTCTCCAAAAAACGGCATGCCATTGTTACATTATTTTTAATTTACGTAGACGAAGACGATTTTCAAAGCTAATTGTAAAAATAAATATTTTTTCAGTGAAAATTTTCAGTCAAATCTGTAGAAAGTTATCTTCTATACTTATAATAAATCTGTAGAGAGGTCAATTCTGTACATGAAATATATTTCCAAAATAACTATCAGGGGGTGATTAAGGATCGATACTCATGCCAAAAATGCAATCAGTTAAATTTTTGTCTGTCTGTCTGTCTGTCTGTCTGTCTGTCTGTATAACCGTTATAGAAACAAAAACTACTCGACGGATTTTATCGAAACTTGGTACAATTATTTTTCATACTCCTGAGCGGGTTATAGTATACTTTTCATCACGCTACAATCAATAGGAGCAGAGCAGTGAAGGGAAATGTTGGGAAAACGGGAGAAGTTACTCCATTTTTTAAGCTTCCGTCGCGTGTTCAACCTTAATGGTTAAAGCTACACAAATCATTTCATGACGGAAATGTTCTCCTTAAAATTATATAAAAAATATCCCACGACAGCATATGTCTAACTTTTATGGTTGACTCACAATAACACGTGTAACTCCCGATAGCTTAGCAGTTCGAAGCTTTCTGATTATAATATTTGTCTACTCTTACGTTTATAACACTCTCAGTCACCCCTAATTGAAAAAGTTAACATTATTAACTATTCCATAAAAAAATTGGCCAAGTGCGAGTCAGACTCGCCCATGAAGGGTTCCGTAGTAACTATAATATAATATGCAAATTTATTTGACGAAAAAAAAACCTTACCAATTTCTTAAAACTAGCTTATTTACATTTTTTACAACTGCGCCAAATAAATTTGTTTTGAAAAAAAAACCTTACAAATTTCTTAAAACTGGCTTTTTTACATTTTTTACAACTGCGCCGAATAAATTTGTTTTTCATAGTGTTTGTATGAATTACAAAGTTATATTTGCGGTTTTAGAAAATATGCTGTATCTAAAAAACTGCTGAACTGATTTCGTTCAAACTAATTTTGGTTAAAAGTTTATATTAAGATCTACAGACATATATTTTTTTTAGATTTTTCACTCCATTATTATAGAAGTTAGAGGTTGTGTCCGCCACACACACATTTTACCACTTTGGAAGCTTATATCTTTTAAACGATTGACTTTATGGAAAAGTGGTTTTAGAAACCCCGATGTCGTTTTTAAAGAACTGTCTATAGATACCCATATTACACATGCATCGATTTCACGAAAAAAAATATTTTCAGGTTTAGTTCCATGTATGTTCCATATATAAAAAATTAAAAAATATTTAAAATAAAGGGGGGCTCCCTTTATTTTAAATATTTTGTAATTTTTTTCTCAAAATCGGAAAGCGGTTCACAGAATACATCTACCTATCAAGTTTCACATGTATAGTCCTAATAGTTTCGGAATAAAATTGCTGTGACAGACGGACGGACGGACAGACAGACAGACAGACAGACGGACAGACATGTCGAAACTATAAAGATTCCGTTTTTTGCCATTCGGCTACGAAACCGTAAAAAGAATCATATAAATCGGTATAGAAACACCAAAGTTATACATGAAATACGCTTATAATAATAAGCCATCGCGCGTGAATACTGAATCAAGCTATAAGGATTATTTTTGAGAATCGGTCGCCGCGCTCGACGCGTCTCGCGGTCGAAGCGTTCTCTAGGTACTTAAGCCTCATGTGAACGTGATCTAAACAATATTACCAATACATTAACTTACGCTGACGGAGTCGCGGGCACAGCTATATTGTATCATTACGCTAAGGCCAATAGGAGCGGAGCGCCAATGAAGAATGCGTCAAAATCGGGGTTAAATTTAACGTTAGCCCAAAGTAACTATTCCACGCGGACGAAGTCGCGGGCAAAAGCTAGTCTAACATAAGACGTTAAGTGAAGCGCTTAAACTTAATAATTGTTACTTGCCTTAATCTGAGCTTGAAGATTACTTTAATTAATCCAGTTAATACTGAACTATAACTGACATCTGTTAAGTTAGTTCAAGTTATTAGTGCTGGTAATTTACTTAATTTTTAGATGAATAATATTATGTTAAGGCTAGCTGTTGCCCTAGACTCCGTTTACGTACAATTATACGTAAAGGGAGTCGGGATCGTCAGGTTTCCTAGGGTTACAAATAGCGTGTGTTATTTCAAGTTGTAAACTATTTGTATGGTATTCTACACAAATAGTTTACAACCTTTGAGACCTAATCTTGATCTTAATCTTTGTACCCTTGTCCTTTTTGTAGGGGGTATAAAGATTTTTAATTACGTATTTTCGACTTGTTTAGAATCAAGACTCTGTTTATAATTTCCCCGCCATTACTCGAGGTTACAATGCAAAACAGGTCTTCATGCTTAAAATAAAAAGAAGAATTTAAGCTGCCCATAAAAATCCTTAAAAACTCCAAATCCGCAACACAAAAGAAAACTTTGACCGATAAATTTACACCTCAGGAAAGTCTTAAAGCAAAAGATAAAATTGTTACCAAAATCTTTCAAATTCGAGGTCAGTTCCTGACAAAGTTTTTGCCTTCTATTCGATACCAATAGGGTGCTTATTCATTGGAACGGAGTGGGTTATGGATTTGGACATACTCATTTAATAATTAAAATTAGACAAAAAGTGTTACGTTAGATTCTATTGGAAAAGGGGTGGACTAAAGTCTGACAATTGTAAATAGATAGAAACGAAGATATTCGAATATACATTATGTTAACTAACAGAGGGCGTTCCCGTTAACCCGCAATAGTATAGCATTCATACAAGCTAAAAAAATATTACCATTCGAAAACAACATGTTTTTATTTATTTTAAATAAAGTATGTAATAAATAAAATACTTGCAATACTATACAACATGTAACGGAAACCATATCTATCCAAAAGGGCTGGTATGGAATATCGGTTTGGAGTCTCTAAGTACAGTTTTAGCTCAAAAGAAGGGACTCAAAGAATTGATACCAAATTATCGGACATTATCGGTTTCATATGTTTCCTGAATACCAGTCATAAAAAACGTGTCACAGCACTACGAGGATCAATAATTTTCCATGTCACTTGCCAATAACACGAAAATTCTCTTCGTCCTTCTTAATTTTAAAAATTCTGTCTCTGGTATCAATGTTGAAATTTCTTAAAAGTTCCACACATGTAGAAATAGGATTACAAAACCCTTGCCATATCGTTTGTTATCATCTAAAGAAGCCGTGCACTTGGTCTGTATATACCCTTTAAATTACACGTTGTATAGAAACCAATACTTAAAAGCCTGTCATTCTTAGTTTGGTTTTCACCATAAATATAATTATTGTGAGTTCTCTTAGTCAGAAAGATTATTATAAAGCACCATATTTATTAGTCTATTATGTTAGCATTTATATGTATTTTATTACTATTATTATATACATATGTATTTATTTGGTATACTTACATCAATGCTTAATTAAAATACAACACATAACATTTAAACTAGATGTACAATATTAAGTAGTAAACACTAAATGCTACACAATAAATACATGAACATATCTAAATAAAAGATTTAGGTACCTACGAAGAAAAACAAAACTGACCAGAAACAAATTTTGTATGGTTGTACACACTTACATATATGTATTCTTTCGATAACAAGGTTGACTGGTAGAGAATGCCTTGTTGCATTAAGTCCGCTCATGTACCAATATTGTACACAAAGTTTAAATAAATATATTCTCCCAAAAATGTTATCAAAAACATAACCCCAAACTTGAGACCCGATTTTTTTTTCGCTCGCTCGCACGCTCTTCATTGCATACCGCGTCAGTGGAAATTCACCCCTAGTGAGGTCAGAAGGATTTATCATGATCCGCGTAGAGATGTCTTATTGCGTTTTGAGCACAGCCTTAGGAGATATATTTTTTTAACCGACTTCTAAAAAAGGAGGAGGTTCTCAATTCGGATGTTTGTATTTTTTTTTTTTTTTTTTTATGTTTGTCCACGCATAACTTCGTCGCTTGCCAACCGATTTGAAAAATTCTTTTTTTGTTGGAAAGGGTATACTTCCCAAATGGTCCCATGAAAATTTTATCGAAATCGGAAGAGCCGTTTCTGAAAAATCAAAAAAAGTCGAAAAAAATAATTTACCTTGATGATCTTTTCGTTTACTCTGCATTGCGTTTTTTGTTCGCGCATAACTCCGTCATTTACGAATCGATTTGGAAAATTCACTGACCCACTAAAAAGCGCGAAAATAAAAACTTTTTTGCAAAAAATAAAACCGACTTCCATATCAAAACACTACAAAGCCAAAAATAATTTTAATTTCGGAAGGCGGTGTGAAAAAAAAAGAAAATACAAAACCAATAACACCGACTACCGAAATTAAAATTATTTTTGGCTTTGTAGTGTTTTGATATGGAAGTCGGTTTTATTAATAATCCGTTTGTGAATCTTTTTGTAATTTAAATGTTTTGAGGGTTAGTAAGAAAAAATCCTGTAATCGGTTTCCGAATTGTTTCAAAGACTCACTTTTGAGAGAATTTAATCTCACATAATTCATTACGATATACTTTATTTTCTCATTAACAGAATGGATTGAGACATTGCTTTGCAGGAATTCATAATAATACTGCCTATAGCATTCGTTTTTAGGGTTCCGTAGCCTAATGCCAAAAAACGGAACCCTTACAGATTCGTAAGCCTACACGGTCGAGACTTGGTAAGTAGAAGTGTTTTGTAACAATTTTAAGATTTTTACAAAAACATTAATTGAAATCCCTCCTCATACATGGAGTTGAATCTATTTTTTTTCATCACACCTATTCGCCCCGCTCGTACCTATGGATAAAAAATCGATCTCTCTGAAAGCTTACAACTAAAATAGGTTTGAAAGAGATATAATAATGAGACGTAGCACATAACACAACACACACACTATGAAAAATATAGTTATTTTGCGTAGCTACTGCAGAACCCTTCACGGGCGAGTCCGACTTGCACTTGGCCAATTTTATTATTAGGAAAAGAAATCGTATGCAAGTGGGAAAAGTATAATTATAGATATGGGAAAAACTAATAAAGTTTCATATTTAGTTCGCCAAAAACTATTTTAGACTATGTTTTGCTATGAGTAAATGTTATTTATTTTCCAAATTGGTTACCGAACCACCCTTGTACACGTTATTTTGTTTCGTGATTTTAAAGTAAATGAGCCAAGTTTTTTCCTGAGTAATACCGAAATAAACTCAGGTAAAAGTCTCTTTTAAAGTCCATTTAATCTGTACATATTTAAAAAGTTCTTATGTGTCAAATCATATGAGAGTTTTAGCTTGTGCCAGCGGCTTCGCCCGTGTGGGAAGTTTTTCCCGTGTAAATCCCGATCCCGTGGGAATTTCGCAAAATCCTTTCTTAGCGGATGCCTACGTCATAACATCTACCTGCATGCAATTTCAGCCCGATCCGTCCAGTGGTTTGGGCTGTGCGTTGATAGATCACTATGTCAGTCAGTCAGTTAGTCACCTTTGAGTTATATATATTTAGATTGTAGGTTAATGTCTGAGGTGACTTAAATAGGCCTGTCCAGTCAGCGCAATTATTTGTCAAATATCCTTTTACTCAACCTGTCACCTGCAGTGGTTGCTTTTTAAACCAATGCGGGTGGCACCAAGTACTGCTTAAACGGAAATAATTATCTCCTGACAGCTTCAAAGTCAATCTAAACCAACATCACAGGCTAAATCCAAGGCCAAAATATTTTCACTAGAAACTCCTGTGATTATAATTAACACATAGGACAAAGCTAGTAAAATCCGGAAATATGCCCCGAATAATCCTTGGAGGCAATTTAAGCCTTACGTTAAATAAATAAGGTTTGAATTTCCCCAAAGATTTGCATGGGATGGACCGTTGCACGGATTATGGGTTCATGTTTAATCAGTAGGCTTTTGTTTCAACTATAGGTATGATGAAATCGGGCTTTGTTTGTTTTGTCATAATAAATACACAGGTTAGTGAAACATCAGGTTAGTTGAGTCATCTGGTGCCCTAATGGTTTGAATATATAACACCAATTTCCTGTATTTAAAGAAAAAACTCACTGAAATGAAAAATAGAGTGGACAATTGTACATTCAATATTAACGTGTTGGCTACAGATCCATTTATTTATTTAATCTTTATGTACAATAGTCTTACATGGCCGAACTTAATGCAGCAAGGTATTCTCTACCAGTCAACCTTTGGGTTAAAAAAAAACACATTGTGGATTCTTATTAGAATACAATCCTCTATATTAAATTAGTGTGCTCACAGCCTAGGTGTGTGAACTTTCTGCCGGCTTCTGTGTTCCCTACCACATAATTATGAGCCATCAGACTTTAAAGCATGAGTGACCAGGCATCTTCTGGGCTCTCTTTTTCCATCGGGGTCCTCGCCTATCGCTTACTATCAAGCATGATCGAGGTTAAAAGCGGGGTGTCCGTAATAAAAAAAATTGAACACTTTTTACTACATAATATATTCACTATATAAAAATATTGATGGAGAACTTATCATAGTATGACACAATGGATGGCCTTATCACTAAAAGTGACAACCTTTATCTATACATCAATAAATAACTGTGTGATATGATGCTTCTATTATTTATACGATGCTAAAACAAAAGCTAACTATTTTAAATTTTAATCAGCCTGTCTTTCTGTTTCGATTTTAATGGGACTTTCAAGATA
Organism: Tholera decimalis; assembly: GCA_943138885.2. Classification (NCBI taxonomy): domain Eukaryota; kingdom Metazoa; phylum Arthropoda; class Insecta; order Lepidoptera; family Noctuidae; genus Tholera; species Tholera decimalis. The sequence goes on from OW964576.2 coordinate 13,674,496, forward strand.
GATAATCTCTTCTATCTAATATGTGAAAATGGTGTATATTATGTTGCCCAAAAATCCCTATTGTCTATCACATTGTCTAGATTTTATTTCGGAATTCCAATGGGATCGCGAATTATGTGGAACCTTTCACACGAACGGAATCACGGGATCAACTAGTTTGAAATAAAAACTTGGAGTTTAATTTATACCATTTTTAGGGTTCCGTAGACGAATGGCAAAAAACGGAACCCTTATAGTTTTGTCATGTCTGTCCGTCTGTCCGTCCGTTCGTATGTCATAGTCATTTTATTTCGAAACTATTAAGATTATGCATGTGAAACTTAGTAGGTAGATGTATTCTGTGAACCGCTTTCCGAGTTTAAGAAAATAATAAAAAAATATTTACAATTAAAGGGGCCTCCCCATACATGGAACAGAAACTGTTTTTTTTTCATGAGAGCTATGCGTGTGTGGTATCTATAGACAGGTCTTTAAAAATAACATTAAGGTTTCTAAAACCACTTTTTTTATAAAGTCAATCATTTAAAAGATATTCGCTTCCAAAGTGGTAAAATGTGTCCCCCCCCCTAACTTCTATAATAATCGAGTGAAAAATATAAAAAGAATATATGCTGAAGATAATAATGTAAAATTTAAAAAAAAAAATAGTTTGAACGAGATCGGGTCAGCAATTTTTAAGATATAGCACATTTTCTAAAACCGCAAATATAATTTTGTAATTCATACAAACACTATGAAAAACAAAGTTATTTGGCGTAGTTACTAGGGAACCCTTCATGGGCGAGTCTGACTTGCACTTGGCCCATTTTTTGTTCTGCTTGCTCGCGTTGACCACCTTCCCACTTTCACTTTGGAAATGGAGCACGCTTACGTAGAAGTAACCTATTCACTCTTGACTTTAAGACCCCAAGGTTATAGCTATCAGGGAACACAGAATCTGGCAGGGAATTCCCCTCCTTCCTCCTCCACCGTACGTATATAATGACATAATTAAACCTACTTCCATAAAACCATAATCTTGCTATAATTATGTAATCCTACATTTTGCAGTATAATTGTACAAATTATGCACGTGACTAGGATTGGCTGTCCATAACACAAATAGACACAGTACCTACACAGCAGTGATATGCCATTAAACAGTCGTGTTTGTTAGCCATCTGGCTATGGATTAATTAAGTGCGTTCTATGTAATCTGCGTGGTACAGCGCCTATGTAACTTTATGGATAATGTTATAATAATATTATTAGTATGTTATATCTATACCAATATGATATATAAAGAGACAATATTTGTAATTTCACTAATATTGGGCTATGTTACCAGCGAGTACATAGGTCATATAACATCACGCTACAACTAATAGAAGCGGTGCATGTATGAAAGTTTGTATTGCGTGCGCTGTCTAAAAAATCAGTTCAGTAGTTTTAGAGCTTATCCATTACACAAAAAACAACCTCTTTTCAGTCTTCCTAGTTATTTATTAATTAATGAGAGAACTTGCAATGTGGGTTAAATTCACATTACTGGCAATCTGGTTAACCCCTCCAACAAAGCAAAATATGCTTGTGTCTGGAGTGGGTTAACGACAATAGTGTAATAGGTGGGGTTCAAATCCTCAACATCTCGAGCACAAATCTAACACCTTAGCCATTAAGCTATAGACGCTTCAAATAATATTAGTGTAGATTATCTACAACGTGTAACGGAAACCCCATATCTATCCAAAAGGACTGAAGACAACATCTGGTATGGAGTCTCTATGCAAAGTTTTAGCTGAAAATAAGTGACTCACAGAATTGACCCCAAATTATTGGTTTCATATGTTTCTTGAATACCAGTAATAACAAACGTGTCACAGCACTATGAGGGTCATCACTTTCCACGTCACTTGCCAATAAAACGATAATTCTCTTCGTTCTTCTTAATTTTAAAAATTCGGCCTCTGGTATCAATGTATTGAAATTTCTAATATGCTCCACACATGTAGACATAGGATTAGAAAACCCTTGCCATATCGTTTGTTATCTTCCAAAGAAGCCGTGCACTCGGTATGTATATACCCTTTAAATTACACGTTGTATACATATAATAAATCTGTAAGTGATCGCTGACTGCACATTGAAGATATTTAGGAGAAAACTATTGTTAGGGGTCTTTATTAAACAAGAGAAGACCTAACTAACAAAACTACTTTATACCAGATTCCTAGTTTTTCCCATTATTATTTAATTATTTTTTTATTAATTAATCATTACGTTTTTGAAACTATACAACCTGCCACGCTATCTTTTTACCATCCTTAGTTGACTGGTAACTAAAACTTGTACCTGTGAATGTTTTATTTGACATAAGAAAGTGTAATTTGATTGCAACCACATTATCACCTGGCTACAAAAACCAACATCCGAAATATTTTCTTTCAAGATTCTTACCTAATAGTCACGTACCTTTTCCTAAACTACACAAGTCTCAGCAAGCTCCCTATGTTTGTACAACACCCTCTATCCACCCTGTTTGATTGGTAAACACGCTGTATAAACAGCTTAATGAGACATGTAAGTACATCTATAGGTAGTATGTACATATGTAAACATGGCATCACATAATAAAGTATAGTCGTTGAGAGAAAAAATGTCAATTCGCAAGACCGAATACAGATTTTTTGCGAGGGGGAAATCATGAAAAGATTCCTCTCACTCTAGGTGGGGTAGAAGGAAGAGTCAGACTTCTATTGACTAAAAACTCACCCTGTTTCTTTAGTTGCTGTTACGTTCCAGGGAAACTGTATCTCGTTTGAACATTCTCCGGTATATCCGGGATTAACACTACACTACACGTAATTTTTCTTTCGTTTTAAATTTTAACTAGATGGGATCGGTGTTTAGTCGTAGCTACCTTGAGAAGAAGCACCGAAAAATCTCAGACTAACGTCTCTTTTGAAGTTTATACAAAACGTTCTGATCAATCAATCAATTGACGGACTTAAAATTAAAATAATATTAAAATAATAAGAGTTGTACAGCTCGATCTTCAAGATTAAACAAATTTTTATGCTCGTTGGAAATAGTCTCAGGCCAAAATTTTATCATCGTGAACTTCTTACTTAATAAATTTAAACTTCTCACATTTATCGCTGCAGATCCCAAATCTCCACATATTACATGCACTTGTAAAAAAATAACAGACAAAACAATTGTACAAAACTGTTGACGTAGCCGCGAACTTGGCTAGTTAGTGTAGTGTTGGCGAGAATCAGCTTCGTTTCGTATTAGTTCGCGCCAACTTTGCCTTAGTGTCACAAAGGGATGAGCTAACATCATTGTATGTTCATTGTATGTATACAGGATGAAATTTTCAAATAGGCGTCGACGGCCACTTTTCAAATAATAAGGAACTGTAGAAGATACTTAAATGAACTTAAGTCCAATTTTAATGAGAACTAAAGCATCATTAGGTATTTGAAAAATTAGTATTCCTTATATGTGTAACTAAAGTAAAAAGAAAAAGTCTTTATAAAATGAAAAATATATGCCATGAGTAGTCATTTTATATAATTATAATGTAGTTTGAGCTTGAAGGTAGCATACAGTATCGCCATGCTATCCTCAAATATATGCACAGAAGTCGTAATGTTGTGCCATAAACACAAACAAAGACACTAAAATATAATTATTATAAGGATAACGGTGTGGGTTCACATTTACTTACATTTATAAGTTATAATTGTATAGGTTATAAAAAATGTGTAACTTTTTATTATGCCCTAATAAATAGCTAAATAAATAAAGAGAAATTAAATGCATGTTGCAAATCTAGCTATACTTAATACGTGTTTTGTGTTTGAGTTTTGTCAACCACACAAGCTTTACTTTCAAGCCCGCAAAACAATAAAAATTTTAGGATTTTCCGCAAAACAATCCCATCCATCGTTTTACATTATTACAATAAAAATAAAGATTAAGCCTTTTTATTTCCTTAATAAAAATACAATTAATTTCCGTAATTAAAATATGTTTTATATTATACTCTTCAGAAATGTATTCTGACTAGTCACACTTTTGTGTGGTGTTATTTTTTGAACCATGCATGTTTATTTTATCCAAAAAGAAATAATTTGTTCGCGATCATTTTGAGAATTTTCCACTAATTCTCATTATTTCAAATTGTGCATCTACTCCTAATTGAAAAATGCACCCCGTATACGACGATATTTGCTTTGCCTCTTTCCAATTTACGCTGACCTTGTCTTGTATAGGCTTGGAGTCCATTCAGGGTTTACTTTATAGTGGCAATAAATAGCTGAATATTATGGGCTTGTAAGAGACAATCTATTAAAGCTCGTAAAGTCCTTCCAAAGGTTGTCTGGAAGATATCGCTCTCAGCGATAAGACCACCATTGTAACCAAATTGTTAGCAATATTGTTATGTGTGTTTCAATTATTGGTATACAATAAAGTTTATTCTATCTATCTATCTATAATTACGTAAGAGTATTTTTATAACAAGCCTCTATATAACTTGCCTTGATACTTTATGTAGGTAAAATTTTAAAATTTAAGTTTAGAACAATTAATTATTCCGTACCTTATTGAGCTAAAATGTTGCGTACTTTTCGAATATTCGGTTAGCTAATTGAAGCTTGGTGTCCTTGAAACGAATAGAATAGAATATAAAAAAAAATTATTTCATTAGTTATAAAAAAAAGTTACATGTCACTTACAAATCAGAATTATACATTGCAGTGCATTTGATGAATTTTTTGGCGCATTTTGTCCGGGAGGGGATCTTTTGCGACCTACTTTGTAATTCTTTTCACACGCTGTTAAATTATATAAAGCAAGTGTGAGAAGTTTTGGATTTAGGATCCCATCAGGTCCTAGACCTGAAGTTACTTATAAACTAGGAGTGACTCTACGAGTCAAAGCCTATGCTGACCTTGAAACGAACATCCGAAGACGTGTGCAAGCATCAACTCGCACTGGACCCGCGAGGTGGATTTCGGCCCACTACTTTTTATAGAGGCCTAGGTCTCAGTAGTGGGAAAGTTATTAAAGGTTAATTTTGTTTTTGTGGTATGGTAGGCAAACTATAGCAATAACAATAAATATGTTTATTTACATCTCATACAACCATAACTATACATCTAAAAACCCAGAATTATTAAAAGCATTGGAATACAGGACGACATGTGTGAGTAAAACAAGTGCCAATCAAATTTGACAGCAAAGAAAAAGGATACACATATATACTAAGTAGGTTTACACGTATGTCAAAAGAGTATTGTGTCGCTTACATTACCCCCATTCTTTGATTGAATTGTTAGATATAGACTGGGACTATTTTGTACACTCGTGAGGCATTCACAATGCTATTTTTATACAGGGTTAAATAAAACTGGTCTTCTTACACTCCCATTGTTTTGAACGACCTATCGGGCAATATAAGTTTTTAAGCTAACATGGTCACTGACAGTATTATTAGAACCGATTGGTCTGCTCATAAACGTCCACCCGCAATAACGTCAGTTCATCCGTGATCATGGCGCTTGCAACAGTGCCGAAATATAATATTGGAAACTCGAAACAAAAGATACACATGTTATAAATCCCGTTTTAAGTTCTAATGATACTATCGAACGATACCTCACACTAAGGGGTAGACGATAAAAAATCATCCCCTTTTTACGTGTAGGGGGAGTAACCTAAAAAAATGTTTTTCAAGATTTTATTTTACCACTTTGTCGGTGTGTCTAATATGTATATCCATGCCGAATTCTAGAACCAATAGTTTCTGAGCTAAGCCGTGGACAGATAGACGGACATAATCATAATAATAAAATTTATTGTGATTAACTTAGGTATACTATTTACAAATAAAACGAAGATAGCTACAGAAGTAAGCACTGTGGCGCAGCTATCAACACCCAACTCAAAAACATTTGATCTACATTATTTCTAATTACAAAAAATAACTTATAACTAAGAATTACAATAATAATAAAAATTAAATAAATTAAAGTAAATAATAATAATAAAAAACTAAAAGTAAATAAAAAATAATAAAAATTAAAACAAATTTAAATATGTACACTATGTGTGGGGGTTAGTAAGTCATGTGTGTGTATGGAGTATAAGGAAGGGCTAACACTTCCTCATACTCCATACATAGTAGAGAGTGAGTGAGTAGAGAGAGAGTGTATGAATAAGTGTGTGTATGTGTGTCAACCGCGTGATTAGCATGAGACAAGTTGCTCAGTGGCATGGCGAAACTATAAGGGTTCCTTGTTGACTATTTCTTCTTCGCCGTTTCACTATTGGCAGAGTGGTCGGAGTAGTTATTGCAGTTGAGTGACCCGCCTCACAATGCGCCGCTACTCGTCTCTTGCCTTCCTGGTTCATTCGTGCACTGGGTCACCGAGAGTCCTTGTTGACTACGCAGCCTCAAAAACGATCAGTATCGGCAAAGAGTAGCATATGCTTAGCCTTGGTTTTAGCCAAGTTTCTTAGCACAAAGACACCGCAGGATACCATCCACACTTGGTTGATATACCGTCTTGTCGTACCAAGCGCTTCTCCTCCACATTTATTGTGCGCACAGCCAAGCTGTGGAATTCTCTGCCGGCTTCTTTGTTCCCTGCCACTTATGACCTTTCTGCCTTTAAAGCACCAGTAAATAGGCATCTTCTGGGCTCGCTCTTCACATCGTAGACTTCATCTATCGCTTACCATCAGGCGAGATCGAGATTAAGAGCGGGTTCAGCAGGAATAAGAAAAAAAAATTGGGATCGACTTCCAGTCTAACCGTATGCAGCAGAGTATTAGTGTTTTACATGAAGTGACTGCCTATTTGACCTCCACAACTCAGTAACTGGGTAACACGATACCCCTTGGCTACACCAGTGTCAGAGTTTTTGACTTCTAATTACCCGTAACGACTTAAAGATGTTCTAATGACAGCCGGATCCCAATGGCTTAACACGCTTTTCGAGGCACGGGGATATCTCACCGCCAACTTACAAACCCCGGGCTACTACTGAGAAGTTCATTATACAACGTGTAATTTAAAGGGTATATACATACCGAGTGCACGGCTTCTTTGGATGATAACAAACGATATAGCAAGGGTTTTCTAATCTTATGTCTACATGTGTGGAGCTTATTAGAAATTTCAATACATTTGTTCCGTCCGAAGAGAATATCTGCCCGCATACCTTTGGTTGGCAACATTATTCTATTGTCTATAACTTTTTTCACTTTTACGTTTCCGTGCTCTTGTAAACCTAACCGCCGTGTTTGTTGAGATCGATTCATTGATTAAAATTAAAAATCCTGTGGAATCTACGCGGTTAAGGATAATTTGGTCCCGATCAGTGATTAATTGAACTCTAGAATCCCGAATTGAGTGGAAACCTGGGATATTTTGGAACATATCACCGTATTGTCGCCACACCGCATGGCACGCGGATTTGCTGAAAATAAGTGATAAATAGCTACTAATCTGAGGCTAAAGTGTAGCAGAGATGTGCTGTGATTGCTGATAGACCGCGTTGGGAGGACCTGCATTTGAGAACCTTCGTCCATCCACACACTTGACTTTCACTATACTTTCAATTACTCATACTTATACACACACACTTTGGACGTGATCAAAACAGATCCTGGCTTGCCGTCTACAGCTCAGGTAAGTGTTATTAACTATATATTGTTTTGTCGGCCGGAGAGCCTGTAGATTGTTTGTAAGCAACGTTAGGGCTCCACGAACCGTGGACAGTTTCAGCATACCAGTATCGTTGCGCTGGCTTGTTACTGAACAACATTGATACCAGAGACCGAATTTTTCAAATTAAGAAGAACGAAGAGAATTATCGTGTTATTGGCTAGTGACGTGGAAAGTGATGATCCTCATAATGATGTGACACGTTTGTTATTATTGGTATTCAAGAAACATATGAAACCGATAATTTGGGGTCAATTCTGTGAGTCACTTATTTTGAGCTGAAACTTTGCATAGAGACTCCATACCAGATGTTGTCTTCAGTCCTTTTGGATAGATATGGGGTTTCCGTTACACGTTGTATAATAAAATTAATAGTTTAAAAAACCAAAAACACGCTTTTAAGACTAATGTAATGAGTAGAAATTAGAAAGATTTACTAGTAGGTAGTCCAGGGTTCCATCAGCCACCTTCCAATTCCATCGTCAGACCAGCTCGATGGTACCATAATATTGTATTGTCGTCTAATCTACACATATTGCCAAGTTTCATGATGATACAACAATTAGAAGTACGTTTAATTCAGATTCATAGATTTTATTGAATATTTAGTTCGTTACAGATCGATCTAATAATAAATCTATGGATTACGCGGTAATTCAAAAAGGTTAAGAAAACTGATAACGGATTTTCTTTGGTTTATTATAACCTTGAAACCTGATGGTGTTCAAAGTCCATTACGTGGCCTTTCTCACACGTGCAAACACGACTATGATACGATATTCCATCATGGAATGCCAGTTCATATCTTCCGGCTTCATCATCAGATCAGTTTGACAGTACCATATTATTGTATTGTCATCAGAACTACATATAGCTGCCAATTTTCATTACGCTACGACCCTTGGAAGATGGTTAAATTAGTTACCTTAGATTCCATTACATAGTTAGTTACATACAGGTCGACCTAATAAAAGCGTGTTAAAAACCCATTAGCTCGTTTTGCCCGACCCGAGAATCAAACTCTACACCTCATGTTCAGCAGTCACGCTTGTTACCACAATCCGACAAGAGAGCAGTAGGGAAACTAGTACTCTAAAAATACAAGTACACTAGTACTCTAAGAAACGAAACGCGTTCCGTATTCCGGCCTCGCCAACGAGGCCCATCGCGACGTCCGCATACTTGTAACGTTAATCCTCCCCGACCTTTGCCAAACGAGCCAGCCTGCAATGCTGAGCCATTAGCAATAAATAACCCCTTTAATAATAATATAACCAGCCTGACCCTTTGCTGCCCTCCACCAACGACCTCGCTATGCCGAGGCCAGTACTCCACGTGGAGTGCCCTTAGCGTGCGTTTGTTTAAATGTAAATATCAGTATGTAAACCCTGGCTGGGGGTCTTTAAATTCAGAGGTCACCACAGGATCGTCCGGTTAAGTAGTAACCAGCCTTAGTGTGCTGAACTACGAGAGGCCCAATCAAAAACAAAAAAGTCACGCTTGCGACCACTTGATCAATGATCTTTTACAAATATGGCTAATGCAAGGGTAAGTTAATTATTTTTGGCAGTTAAATAGGTTTGTAACTCAAAGACTTAACATAGCCCGTGTTATCCTGAGATCTCACTTCAGATCTATTTGCCGGGAGGCACACAATGTTATTGCCCTAACTTAAGTCTCCTTATTTTTCGGTCCTACATTGTGTGTATTTGCTTGTGCCAAATAAACATGTTTTGGTTTCCGAAACTGTGTTCAGCGAAAAGTTATCTTTATGTTCGAACCATGTCATAAGTTCATAGGAAAATCGTCCGCTACTGGAGTTAATCTTGCTCCAAATGTCACCTCATTGGCTCTGAGTAAGTAAGTAAAACTGAATAATAAGACATGTTTTTTTTTTAATAAAAGCCTCGCGTTTCACCACTATTTCACCTGATGGAGCGATGATGTAGACGAAGATGGAGCACGCTTTCCTAGAAGTAACCTATTCTCTCTTGACTTAATTACCCCTAGGCTAATAACTATCAGGAAACAGACTCCATCAGGGAATTCCACTCCTTAGCTGTAAATACAATAAAAGTATTACCAAAACGAAAAGTTTTGTGTGTTTGTATGAGTGCGATGTTCACCATGTAATGTATAGCTTATTTATAGTTATTAGGGTTTATATAAATATATATATTACACATTTACCGTCCCGACCAGTTGAGTGTCACCATTTTTTGGCTGCACGTATTTTTGAATCAATGCTATCTTCTAAACTATTCATTTGAATGTTAATTCAAAGACTTGCTAATTCATCACACTTTATCTTCTACTCGAAACCTTTGAAACAAAGTTATCTAAAATCTAGGAAAATTCAAACTACTTCACTCCTTTTGGAGTCTCCTGTAAATCTTCATGAATATTATTTTAGGTTAAATCGTGTCGTTAGTCGTCAAGCCTTTCAATAGGTTAGGGATGTGGATCAAAATTATCGATGTACGCACTATGAGTGAAACTAGGTATCCACAGAAACTTGTACATTAAAGCAGGTTTTGGTATGTTTAATAATTATGATGTGTGTATTACTTACTATATTATTTTTTTATTTATAGGCAGGGGCTTTGTGGGCGGAGCTATAGAGCAAAACTTACCAAAATGTCGCTTTTCTTTAAAAATTATACGAAGGTTCCTAAAACCATTTATTCTTAAACTCAATCATTTCAAAGATAAACACTTTCAAAGTGGTAAAATTTATCCTCCTTTCAACGTAAATTGGTTTGAACGAGATATATTCAGTAGTTTTTGAGATATAGTATATTTTCAAAAACCTAACAAATTACTTTGTCTTTTATAGTTACAAACATTATATTTAAAAAAATGTGTAGCTACTATGGAACACATCATGGGCGAGTCCGTCTCGCACTGAGCCAATCTTTCTCACTGAACTATGTCTCGTACACATTTTTTTCGTTGGAATTATAAAGATGAATGCTGGCGACTTTTTCAATTAGCATTCCCAGCAAAAAACTGGCCTGATCGTCGACTGATCTTAGATTAACCATTTACTAGTTACATTGTTTGTGTAAAATTATTAAAAATAAGTGTATACTAATACTTCTGATTCCAACATGTATAATAAGGGTATAGTATAAATGTCCAAACATGACGCAGTATTTTAGTATGAGCTATCAACTAATTTGTTTTAATTAAGCTATATATATTTTCAGTCTAAACCATAATTATTTTAAAATACTGCTCATGACTCTGAGTTACGTCCAGCACAAACTGGACTGTTTTATGTCTCCTTTTGCTTGACAATTGGAGAAATTCATGCAGACTGTAAATACGTCATAATTTAATCCACAAACTCATAAAAAAATTGCTGGATAAAGCAACTAAAATGAACCTGTGATGTGTCAAAACTAATTGATAAAACATTTAATTCATAAAGCCTACTGTTATATTATTGATATAGTAAATAGTATTGTTCATTGAATAATTTTGCTATTGAATAATTATTGTAGTAACATAATCACATTTCTACAGTTGGGACATAGGCCTTTCTATGTAACGGCTCATTGCCGTAGTCTACCATGCGGACCCAGTGCACTTTTAATAAAAATATAATTTACAAATCAATTATGTATATATAATCTAATACTAGTTATTGTACGTTACAATTATGTTTTGTTTGAAAATATTTATTCCAATTTAGTTTTTGCATATAATTGACGAGCATCAGTAAAACGGCTGTAATTAAATAATGCTTTAATGACATTGTTTTGTGAAATTTGAAGGGTTTTTAAATTAGATTTTGCAGCACATCCCCATATTTCTATAAGATACTCTAAGTGAGACATTATCAGATAATTGTATTGTATGGTCATATGTACTACGTGGGGAATGCATACAGCAACTCTTTTAAGGACCTCTGTAAGTGATGATAACTTAGACTTAATATGCGCAATGTGGCTCTTCCAAGTGAGTATATCATCAAGCCGCAATCGTAAATATTTTTTCTGATATTTTTAGCTGTAGAATAATATTTTTCAACAGTACCCTGATCCTCAAAGCTTCCACCTCGAAGCCTTTCATGGGCCTGAATGTGACTTACAAAACCAAAACTTGGATGTGAAAGTCCGGTCTACTCGAGCGCATTGAAGCTAACTTGTAGTATCATAAGTATAGTGATAGTTAGGCAGTATTGATGGCTCATTTAGTGATTTATTGTTTGTTTATTGATAGGCTCACATTTGACTACCATCTCATCTGATAGTAAGCGATGATGTGGTCGAAGATGGAGCACGATTGCCTAGAAGTAACTTATTCACTCTTGATTTAAAGACCCCCAGGCTATAGCTATCAGATTTTTAGTCAGTAGAAGTCTGACACTTCCTTACGTTCCACCCAGAGTGACAGTCATGAATTTGTTTATTTTTCTAACGAAAAAAAGGTACGCTTCAAGTCGAGTTCTTATCACTTCTTAATATCGACGAGACACATTCTATCGATATCTTTCTTCGCATCCCTTCAAACAACACGTTGATGTATGCGGGTTGAATCCGCACGATCTCCTTCACTGAGAGGTTGCCGTTCCGATCGATTCGAAACGGCTATTACGACAACTTTGCCCCAACTTTGTGATCAATGTCAGCCGAGGTTTCTGCGATCAACTTATTACGTCAAGTGGGCTTTGCTCAGTAAAGTCTATTCTGGTGTGACTTTTTGAGGTTTTGAATTTTGTTATGAATAGTGATTGTGAGTTATTGGGAAGGTTCTGAATTGAATGAATTTTTGAAGGTTTTTATTTTCGGATAAAGTGCTTTAAATATAGATTTTCTTTTTGATGTGAAATATCAAAAACGGAATATAAAATTGGGACTGTTCAAGTCAAAGCTTAAGAGCCTTGAACATCGGCAACGCGTTGCAAGTCTATCGGTTTTCTATCAGTTACTTTCCAGCGAGTGTGCGATAGAATTACACAATCTAATTCCACTAAGCGCGTTCCATCATCGGACTACAAGACGTTCGGTGATACCCCATCGTTACATGGTGGACGTACAGTGGTGCTGGAGTCTGTTTCCTGGTAGCTATAACCAAGAGGTATTTACGTAAAGAGTGAATAGGTAAGCGTGCTTCATCTTCAACGACATCTTCGCTTACCATCAGGTGAGATGGTAGCCAAACGCAAGCCTATAGAGAATAAAAATAAAATAAATATGATTTTTTTTTACTCAAGTTAACGTGGATGAGACCGCGGGGCACAGATTTAATTATAAATTCAAATATTAAGATAGATCAGCAGCCGGGCGGCTGGGATTTTTTCCTTACATTGCTTTTTTCCACTCTGGGAGGAATAAAAATTGGCCAAGTGCGAGTCGGACTCGCCCATGAAGGGTTCCGTAGTAACTATAATAAATATAATATAATTAAGATATTTATTTAAAAAAAAAAAAAAAAAAAAACCATACAAATTTCTTAAAACTAGCATATTTACAATTTTTACAACTACGCCAAATAACTTTGTTCTTCATAGTATTTGTATGAATTACAAAGTTATATTTGCGGTTTTACAAAACATACTGTGTCTCAAAAACTGCAGACTCGATCTCGTTCAAACCAATTTTGGTTGAAAGTTTACATTAAGTTCTACAACATAATATGGTTTTTTTTAGATTTTTCACTTCATTATTATAGAAGTTAGAGGGGGGACACACATTTTACCACTTTGGAAGCGTATATCTTTTAAACGATTAACTTTATGAAAAAGTCATTCTAGAAAACTTAATGTCATTTTTAAAGACCTGTCTATAGATACCACACACGTATAGGTTTCATGAAAAAAAATATTTTCAGTTCTAGTTCCATATATGGGTATGTATGGTTCCCTATATTTTAAATATTTTTTTAATTTTCTCTTAAAATCGGAAACCGGTTCACAGAATACATCTACCGACCAAGTTTTACGTGTATAGTCTTAATAGTTTCGGAATAAAATGGCTGTGACATACGGACGGACGGACAGACAGACAGACGGACAGACATGTCGAAACTATAAGGGTTCCGTTTTTTGCCATTCGACTACGGAACCCTAAAAATGAGTGTCAAACTTTTACTGACCAAAAACCCACCCTGTACTTTCAGTTGCCATTCCATACCAGGACGCAATTTGATGATTTCTGTACCAAAAGAAAGCTATAAGGTTTTGTTCATTAATTGAGTAACGTAGTAATGGTTATTAACACCTAAGTCAGTGTTATTATTGGATAATTAAGGTTAACTGCTGAACATTAGTTTCATAATAGAGCGATTGAGACTCGGGAGGTAATTGTGTCAGAATTACTTCTCTACAGACTCAAGAGAAGAGATAACACAAATTGTGTTCGTAAAAGTTACATTATAATTTTGGAACTATCTAGTTAGACTCTCCCGAGTTTTGTCTCAATCTTTGACAATCGTTACGGGTAGTCAGATTCCAAGAAATCTGACGTCAGGTTGGCCTAGTAGTATTATTATAAGTTTGTCTGTATGTATAATATCGCACAAATATGAACACACTCAAGCACACAAGGTCATAGTCAAAATTATCAAGATTTTATTAGTTATATTTAAGAGTTACAAATGTTATTGTTTTTTATGCTAATCTTAGCTGAACGAAATTGAAAATTCTTAGGGACATGGTAATCTGTAATACAGGGCCAAACCAACTTAGACATCAGCTCCTCACATATTAAGTTGTAACATATTAAGTTTTTATTTAAATGTATCTATATTTTGATGAAAAATAAAAGCAAATATACACTATATATTATATTATATCTATTGTGTTACCCATTTACCGGGTTATAGAAGAAATTATCTTATGAAATAAGCAGCAACTTTGTGCTTTTTTGTCTGTATTTGTTTTATTTATTCTTTTAAGTGTCATGTGTGTACATAAATAAGTAAATATAATACTGGAACTTGGCTACATCAGGTCAGACTAGAAGCTAATACTAATATACATAGGTACCGTACCCATTTTTCTTTTCGTGGGGATAACTTCAAAACGCGCCTGGACTTTTAGGGTAAAGAGAGTGTGGGATTTCTGCCTCACTTAAAGCACCCCAGTGATCACCATCAGCAGATAGTAAGTGTCCCGGTACCTCTTAAAAGACCATTCCGGAACTCCCTCTGTACATCACCTATTAGGACACATCCCTGGAGAACAATACGTACCTATGACCAAATTTCAAATCTTTGCAAAGAAACCTCTTTTTAATCATATTACGTACTGCCTTTGAAAACTTCTGAAATTTGATGTAAGTCTTACTAATATATTCATTAAGAAATTGCTTCGTTTCGATATACATATATTAAATTGTTCAATTATGATAAGTTTTAAACTCGTAATATGTGCAAAATCTCAAGCTAATTTGATTTAGGAAGGGATTCATTTATAATAATTACTTTTCGTTCAAATATTGGACGCGCTTGAGTCAATCGAGAAGCGGGCCAAGAGACTCATTGGCAACGATGTACTGGTCGAGTCAAAGCTCCAGAGCCTTGAACATCGACGACAAGTTGCAAGTCTATCGGTTTTCTATCGGTTACATTTCGGGGAGTGTGCGATGGAATTACACAATCTAATTCCACCAAGCCCATTCCATCATCGGACTACGAGACAAACGGCGATGCACCATCGTTACATGGTGGACATCCCACCCATACGCACAAAACGTTTTGGGAATACCTCCATTATGCGTACGGCTATGGAGTGGAACTCCCTGCCGGAGTCTGTGTTTCCCGATAGCTATAACCTAGGAGTCTTTAAGTCAAGAGTGAATAGGTTACTTTTAGGTAAGCGTGCTCCATCTTCGACCACATCATCACTTACCATCAGGTGAGATGGTGGTCAAACGCGAACCTATTTTAAATAAAAAAATAAAAAAAAGCAAAGTAATTATACTTTAGATAAAATTGTATATTTATTGGAATTTCGGAATGTATCCTGATTTAAAAATAAGTAATCCATAGGAGTAACTCACGAAATGTAGGTTTAGATACATTTGATTTATTTTTTTTCAATAAAAATGTGATTTTGCTAAACGCTTGCATATCATCTCCTCGGTGTCTCTAAAAACTAGTTAAGGATCTGAGCTGTTATTTCTAGACCTTCGTCAATTATAAAAACAGTCAAAAATCTAAAATGTGATACCAGTATTCCCATAGGTGAAACCCAATTACTGGGTTGAGAAAACTTTTTATTGTTTACAGGCTCACGTTTGACCACCATCTCATGTTGCAATGATGTGGTCGAAAATAAATACGAGGGAACACGGGGTGGTTTTAGTCAGTAAGAATCTGTCAGACCCCTTCGCCCGCCCCAGGGCGGAAGACATCCAAGAGGATTTTCACCCCAAAAAAATCGTAATTTTTCACTTTTAACTTAAAGATCCTACGTTATAGTGATCAGGAAACACAGTCTTCTCTTTTTCTTCTCTCTTCTTCTTCAGGGTAGGGAATTCTCCTTAGCTGTACCCACAATGAAAGTATTCTCAAAACGTTTTGTGCATATGGATGTTCAATAACAGAGTCATCGTGTTATCCCGTAACTGGGTGGAAAAAGTCTTATAGACAATAGTTCCATGTCAAATACAATCGACAAAACTGGAAGCAAGACATAAGAAGTTGTGAAAAAGCTACGTAGATTGAATCTGAACAAAATGCTTTGTAAAAGGGGTGCGAGGTAACACGAAATCCCATAGCAAGTCTGGCAGTTACGTAACGAAACATTAATCATATTCTTATAACAATAATGTCTTACTTGCGCCATAAATTCAGTGAAATTGATATTTTATTGCGAAGGCAACGCAAATTAATAACATACAAGTAACTTGTTATCGGTGGAGCAAATTCTTTGTACGAAAAATGCCTGTTTTTATTTCTCTTTCCTTATAATTCTCCCAACGTGAGAGCGTAAATAAGCATCTATGTATGTATATAGATGAAAACCGTCAGACTCGAAACCGTACTAATATTTTTTCCATGCGAAAATCAAAGCCCACGCAAAATCACAGTGTATCGCTTCTCGACTGTTCTATTCGTGTTGTCATTTCTCATAACACACATGTATATATATTGTTACGAGCTGGAGTTCGGGATAGAAATAGTTTACACCAAATAAACCAAAATTAACACTTTAATTAAATACACACAATAATAAAAATTAACACAGTTATTCACACTACAATACTTGTCACTAAACACTTAAGTCGCATTAAAATTCACTTGTAGATATCAGATTATATCGCCTCGTATCTTGTAATAAGACTACCGTCTGCGTTCCTCTGCGATCTATTTATACCCAGGTCTATGAGTTCTAGAACATTCTTGTAAAATCGACTCACTGCCTATACTGCCAATAATATTCCAGAAGCTACCCGAAATACTCAGTACTGCTACTCGCCGCTAGATGGCGTTAGGGTCTCGAACGTATTAGAAGTCAGTCGAACTTTCTCGATATACTCAGTACTGCTATTCGTCGCCAGGTGGCGTTAGCGTCTCGAATATTCTAGATTTCTGTCGAAATTTCTCGACGTACTTCGCTAAGCGACTGGCGTAACAATATCATCACCTGCTTAGCCTTTTCCCAACTATGTTAGGATCGGCTTCCAGCCTAACCTGATGCAGCTAAGTACTAGCGTTCTACATGGAGTGACTGCCTATCTGGACTTTACAACCCAGTTGCTAGGTGACACAACACCTCTTGGCAGAACTGGTGTCAGATATTCTGGATTCTTAAATTGAAATTGAAATTTAAGAATCCATCCCATCTTCCCAGTTCATCATGTTGCACTGGCGCTCCTGCTGCGGCTGCGAAAAACCTCAAGCGGCGTAAATATAGTCATCTCGGTTATAACTATATTTTCGAGCCTTTTGGAGTCGAAACTCTTGAACCATGGGGCCCGTGTGCTCACAGCCTTTTTAAAGACATATCGAAAAGGCTCGTTGACGCTTCCCGCGACCCAAGGGCTGGCTATTTCTTTGGTCAACGGCTAAGCATTGCCATACAACGAGGCAATGCCGCCAGTATCTTGGGTACGTTGCCAGCCGACAGCGTTGAGGATAAATTTTATGATGCTTTATTCTAGTTTGTATTTTAAGTATTTTAGTACATAATTATGTATATTTGCTAAAATAAATTGAAATTGTAAAACATTTATTTGGACGAAAACACACACAACAACATTCAATAAAAAATTACAAACATTATAAAAATAGGATAAAAATAATCGTTGAGCATGTCCACACCGAAAGGGACACCAACTCAGCATTTGCTGGGCGGAAGACACCCAGCGCTGGTTTGGTGACACACGGACGAGGGCAAGTAAATTAAATAAATTTTAAAGAGTGTGTAGTGTTTTAAATACGTAAATAAAATAATATTGAACGATGCAATATACTCGTAACGACTGTCAAAGAAGTAAAAATGACAACCGGGACTAACTGCCTCATTTTACTATTTTGGTGTATATTCTATTCTATTAACTAACAATTTATTTCGAGAAATCAAACTCGCTTTTACAAAAAATAATCTCGCACCAAACCATGAGCACCAAACTTTATCAATTTCTTTTCTTGAGAAACTTAGTAATTGAGGTAACTTTAACTTATTAAAGAAGTTAATTCGCCAAGCCCGAGTACGTTCTAATTAAAACTAAACAATAGAAGAATTCAGGCAAATGATTTGATTTATTATGTCCATTTATAATATCCTGATGAGTCCTTAAAGAAATAGGTGAAGACAACTTTTTATTCAGGAACAACTTCTGCCTGCGACTTCATTAGCGTGGGAGGATTTTCCGCATAGATCCCGATCCCGTTTGAATTCGGAGATAAAAAGTAACCTATGTAATATGCCAGGATGTCAACTATCTATTTATCAAATTACATTCAGTTCTGTTCAGTTTTTTTTTGTGTGACAAACATCCTTACATCCCCACAAACTTTTGCATTTATAATATTAGTAAGATACGATTAAAAATTTAGCTCTAGAGTGACACTTGTTTTTTTTTTTTCAATTCACCATGTTTTCGTTAGTTTTTTGTTATTTGTGATGGGCTTGAGTTTGATTCAATATGTTTGTTTGTTCCACTTTTGAATTGTTGTTCAGACAATAAGAACTAATCTGAAATTATGAAATGTATGGGATTATCAATGTAACATACTTTTATTAAACGTCACGTAGACAACCTCTAACGATTAGAACGTGACATTTTTTTCGGTTTTATACCCATAAACCAAAGGAACCCTTATAGAATCACTTTGTCATTCGTAGATTTTCTAAAAAACAGGTACATCGAACTGAAATTTATGTACAAACAAATACTCACATCTATAGTCTTATTCAGATGTAATAAAATCAACGCGATTAAAAGATATGACGGTTTATGTCGCATAGTTTGCGATTTCATAAGGGAATTAAACCTACAGGGTAGGTTCCTGTCGATCTAGAATCAAGAAATTTGGTAAAAAGCAATATCTTACAGCTGGAGAAACTACTAAATTTCTTTAGTTAAGTACTGAATTGTTTTAAAAAAGGGTAGGTAGTCAACTTTGATAAAATCCTAAACAAGCCAGTCACTGGACAAGACTGTAAGAAGACTCAATCGACAACAATGAAGTTTGATTAGTAGTCTGACCTGACTACCCTGAGTAGTATCACTGAATAAACTCCTAAGGTCAAAGTCTCTGCGGGAATATTCTAACGAGGTACCACGGCCCCGGAATGTAAGGGATGTGAAGCAATAGGGTGGGTTTTTAAGCTATTGCATAGCTTTTATCGCGGGCTTTTAGCGCGGTGACCGAATCAAGAAATTCCGTAACGTCGAATACGTTCAGTTATTTAAATTCGACTTAAAACGCTCTGTTAGCGTGTTTAGTAAACAATCGGAATAGTAACCGTCAGTATTCTAGATATGTCCTTTTGTAATTTCTTTTTTATTGAAAGTACTTTTATATTATATTTAGATATTTTTGTAAATATTTTGTTGAATAAAATAAGAAACATTTACAATTTTTTTTAGGAGAAAGAAAGTCGAAAATGTCAACGCCACGAGAAACAGCTTAAAACTAAAAATGTGGTATAATTGACCCGTGGAAAAAAACTTAAAACTAAATTTGCTATTATGTACCTCAGACCAAGAAAAAAAGAAAGACGGCGCATCGCGAACATCAAAAGTGAAGCTATCTTTTTATCTATGTGTGTATCAAAGAGTTGCCATTTGTCAACTTTTTTCCCTATTATTTGGGAATATTTGTGTGTGTAAGAATTAGGATAATATTGTACGAGGAAGATATAGTTCAGTATGGTATTGTACCTCAACTGTTTCGAAGGTTTCTATTAAAAAAAAAAACTTATATTTTCAATTAACTTATATGCTATGCAATAGCTTTACCGCGGCAGTCCCCGAGTCCCACACGTGTTTTTTTTTTAGTTAATAGACTTTTGACACTCCCATCCGCTCCAACCGCACCGGGAGGAGTCATTAGATGATGTTGGTCAGTCCTCACAACCCTGTAATTTCATGTTTGAAGTCATTTTTTGTAGAAAACTCCTTCAAAATTAGAGTTAAGTCGTTCAGACCTTGCAAAGTACAAGTCAGTCGTCGTGTAAGCCAACTTAGAACTTTAAGGAGCTCAATAATGACCACAATGCCGAAGAAAGGATTGAGAATTTGGTAGACCGCATAAGTTCAGAAACTGCCAGACGTCGTCAAAACGTTTCTAAAACAATAAGAAATAATACTTTAAAACCCAAAACGAAGGGCTATAGAAGTGTTTTTTGGAATTTATTATATTTTTTTTTAATATTCAGTATGCATTTCACTGCTTATATTATTTTACCATATTAATTTCTCGTCCGGTAATTTTTATTTTGGGATACTCATAATTATATTTCTTTGATACAGTGTGAAAAGCAATTTTAATCTTCATTAAATTCTCAAATTATCTATCGCATTTAATTTGGTGAGGAATAATACTGTACTGTTAAAAATAGCATCGTAAATAACCCATCATTAAATTGTAATTTGTAAAAGAAAAAAAAATGGTTATTGTGAGTTATCCTTTGGAGATAGACATATGCCATCGCGGACTTTTTTGTAGATCTATAAAAAGAAATAGTCTCACGATACATTTTTTGTTATAACTCAAAAGGTTTTGGCAGCGTTTTCGATTAAAGCTCCCGATCAACTTATGTTTTCTGACATTTTTAACATATATAGTCGTATTTCAGGAATGAAATTATCTAATGGTGAAAACCGGTCAAAGATCCGTTCGGCAGTTTTTGAGTTTATCGCATTCATACTGACAAACAGACTGACAGACACGACAGGGAGACTTAATTTATAATATATAAGGATTATTATGTATTGACTACAGTATTATAAATGTAAATGTGTATACAAAAAACAACAACATCGACCATTTTGTTAACCGACTTCAAAAAAAGGAGGTTTACAATTCGTCTTGAACCTTTTTTTTTATATTTTTTTTTATTTATGTTACCTCATTACTCGGAGACGGCTTGACCGATTTGAAAAATTCTTTTTGCGTTTGATAGGGTATACTTTCTAGTCGGTCCCATTGTCACAAAATCAGGATTTGATGATGGGATCTTGGAGAAATTGAGGGAACTCTTCAAATATTATAGGCACACCTATAGCGTTTTGGGTATTTCTTATAGTACCTTGAGCAGATGCTTCCGAAAAGTACCATTTGGGGAAGTTGAACTGATGATGAAGACCACAGATGGCCACTGAAAATCCTCAATAATAAGTATTTCGTGGATTGCGGGATTGCGATTCGACTACTTGAGTACGGATGTTAAACACTTTCTGCTCGTCACAATATGGTAGATGGTGATGTAGAGCTGATGGTCAAGTACCAGAAGAACTCCTCAAAAATTAACGGCTATGCATCGGGAAAAGCAATATTTTGTAAAAGGTGATAAGTTGTTGACATTATGGCTTTTCTAACTAGATAAATTACAAACCGACCCACTAAAAAGCGTGAAAAAATTTTTTTTGCAAAAAATAGAACCGACTTCCATATCAAAATATTACAAAGCCAAAAATAACTTTAATTTCGGAAGGCGGTGTGAAAAAAAAAGAAAATCCTAAACCAATAGCACCGACTTCCGAAATTAATGTTATTTTTGGCTTTGTAGTATTTTGATATGGAAGTCGGTTCTATTTTTTGCAAAAAAATTTTTTTAGTTTATCACATTATTATTAGGGCGGCTAAATCCGAAGCTTTCTAGTCCTCAAGATAGTCTTAAAACTGTGTAAAATCATCCTGGCATTGCTAACGTTTTATACGTTGCTTAATTAAGTTATGCTCAATCCTCGAAATGAAAGGCCACCCATGTAATCAAATACTGACTTCAGCCAGTGTTGCTTAACTTTACACATTAGTCCACACGACTGGTAAGTATTACGTATCAACACTTCGGATAACCTTAAAATACTTACTTATCCTCAAAAAGTTTCGTCCGCAACGATCGTAATTCAAGTCAAATTGACTGTTTCTAATGAAACTTTGTACCAAAAATAATAATTAACGTTTGCACTGTCTGCAATTAATTTTAAATTACTATGTTCCTGTAAATGTGATCAAATTGTTGAGAAATAAATTATGATGGTGTTTCATTAAGTCTTGATTAATTATAATATATAATATAATATAATCTTTATTTATATAAAAAGGGGACATCGTTACATAAATTACATTTGCTTATATACTATACTTAATACAAAATAAAATCTCCGACTAAGTGGGTGAACTGCTGTTCTCCTAGCTAGGCTACAAAATAGCCTCTATTAAGGAGTAACAGTGCCGAGCCCCTCTTATTAACATAGTGTCAAATATTTTTAAGTACATTGTAAGGTATTACTAAGAAAATTTAACAATAAGTGCTATAATTTATGCAAGGTAGGTAGTTGCTGAGAAATACTCTAGATCGTATTTTTGTGCATGTGAGTGCATGTGTGGATGTGTTTATGTGAGTGTATGTGTGGATGGTGTGTGTGGATGTGTAAGCGAGCGTGTATTTGGAACCGTGGCTATGCGAGTGTGTAGATGAAAGAGGAGTGAATCAGTGTGGGTATAAGTATAAGGTGTGTGGTACAATACACAAGCTTCTGATAAGTTAATTTAAATATTTTTCTGTTTCGTCATATGTCTGATTTTGAAGAAATGTACGGACAGTTTTTTTGCAATTGTGATAAGTTAAGTTATATATTGGACATTTTTTGTTTATTTTATTATATAGTGATGGACCTAAAAAGTAAAAGAATCTTTTAGTAAACGTCACCCGGGTTTGCGGAGGATTACATACTATGTCTTTTCGACGTTTATTAATTACAGTATATGGGGTTTTGTGGTGTTGTAATAGGACAGTTTGTAAAATAAAGTGTTGCCGTATGTTAAGGATATTGCAATTGTTGTATAACTCATTTGTTGGGAAAATAAATGGACGAAAAGTAGCCACTTTTAGTATGGCTCGATGTGCGACTTCTAACGGTTTAAGGATAGTTTTAGCTGCACCACCCCAACACGGAATACAATAGGTTATAATAGATAGACATAAAGCAAAATAAACAGTACGTATAATTAAAGGATTAGCAATGGTTCGGAGGGTTTTAAAGATATAAATTAATTTGCGAACTCTGCTAGTGAGGGCATTGATATGCAATTTAAATTTAAGTTTATTGTCTATGACTATACCTAGGTATTTAATATGATCGGTGGAAGATATGGGTGCACATTGACATGAAGCTTGGCTTTGCAATGTGCATTTGTGTGCTTTAAGTAGTATTGGAGGGTTTGGTTGGGTGGCAGAACTGATGGAGTAGGTAATGAATTTGGTTTTGGTGGTGTTAAGAGTAAGTGTATGAGATCAAAGCCAAGTCAGTGCAACATTGAAACCATGCTGTGCTTTGTCCTCAAGCTCAGACCATGTGTCAGCAACAAAAGTCATAGCTGTGTCATCCGCAAAGGATGTGATCTTAGCATTTGGTATATTAATATTGCATAAGTCGTTTATATAGACTAAAAATAATGTGGGACCCAGTATGCTTCCCTGGGGAACACCGTAGTAGATGGGGAGCTCATTGCTGCTGTGACTGTCAATATTAACTATCTGGGAGCGATTTGTGAGTTTATGATCATGTTATTGTTTTGTTGAAGCAACAAGCTTTATTAGATTGGATTAAATGGTGAATATACTGATTCATATAGATGAAGGATCGACATCCTTTCATTCAATCTAATAATAATCAAAATCAATATCAATTTCGGAGTCTGTGTTTCCCGATAGATATAACCTAGGGGTCTTTAAGTCAAGACTGAACAGGTTACTTTTAGGTAAGCGTGCTCCATCTTCGACCACATCATCACTTACCATCAGCTGAGATGGTGGTCAAACACGAACCTATTATCAATAAAAAAAAATCTTTTTACATAAAAGTATTTTATTTCATATAGCAACAGTGGTGGGTCCAGCGGTTATGGCCCCGACTTGAGAGATTGAACCCAATCAGGCAAAATACTTTTCAATACACTTCTTTGAAAACTGGCTCTTATCGCACTACTATTAGGTTCAACATGCACACACTCGTGGATTTTTTTCATTTGTCATACACGAGGGTTTACCATTCCAGATTTTGCCACAGATAACATTAAACAACTATTCGATTCCCTATATTCGGCAGCGATTGTTTTTTTTTTTCTCAGCAAAGAGGCGCATGTTTTTAAGGCCTTATTATGCTTTTATCAATAAATTAACATTTATTTGTGTTCTAAATAAAAAGAATATTTTAATATCAGGCTGTTTTGCGGCTTCATACCTTTGCTTCTCCGTTAACCCGCAAAGGTCTTTTTATTATTTTATTTCTTCGAAAGTGTATTGAAAAACGTCGTTTAATACACGTGGATATTTGTTACTGCAGTACTCGGCTCCGTAACCCCTCGCCTTGCGGCTCGGGCGTAACTTCGCCTCGGCCGCAATAACAAACTTTCTCCACTTGTATCAAAATGTACTATTTTGCTATTTATAACATCACTACTGTTCTCAAATCGGTGAAGAAAAACATCGTGAAGAAACTGACATGTCCTAGGGCTAAAACTTTTAAGATATATGCCATCTAGCAACCCGCACTGGGCCTGCGTGGTGGATTATGGCCCATACCCTCTCATAGCAAGGAGGCTTGTGACCTAGCAGGTGAAGCGTCGTACGCTGACATATTATTTATTATCTTCGTCTACGTAGCTAGTTGGTGCACTCTCTTCTAACGAAAGACGAGAGTTCCATGTCATTTCTTCAATTCAAACCGTGGTTCGCATGAAAATCTACGGTTCCCCTTCTCAAATTGTAATAGTTTTTCAATGTTTCCATTTTACAGTACTCTGACAATATAGACCATTCATCGCAGTACAAAATAATTACATATAAAAAAGAACGAAATCTTTTTAAATTTTAAAATTTCCGACGCAAATAAAGTCACAGGAAACAGCTACTGCAAATAGTCTCAAAGTGTACGATCTACAGTTACACAAATGTCACTAAGGGACCTATGAAATACGGAGACAAAATACTTTAAACCAATGTTTTAAAATAATCTATCATTACGACGAAGAAAACGAAATAAAATAATGATGTTTTTTTCTTAGTTCTACACAAAAACCAGATGTCACTCCATGCAATATACTGAAGGAGGTGACGGGACGCGCGAGGCAGAGGTGGACCTCAAGGCCCTCACAGACCTTGCGCCCTAGCCGCCGCAGGTGATGCTCCCGGCGTCGGGAGTGACATGGTGATTCCCGGCAGCCGTAGGCGTGGGCCTGCTGTCTGCGAGCAATGGGTAGCTGACCGCCCGACTGAAACCAGGCCCGTGTTGAGGCGCGTCGTGTTCCAAGCGCGCCTCAACGAGTGTCAGCAAAATTGTTGGGACCCACAAATCAGCTGTTGCCTGCTGGGGTTGCGGAATTGTTCAAAAGAGTTACCGCGGCTTCGGAACACGAAGGGCAAATGACGGAACACGGATGGGTTTTAGTCAGTAATAGTCTGACACACCCTCCCGCTTCGCCCAGTTCGGGAGGACGTCATTGGATGATTTTCCATACTTAAAAAAAATGCAAGATACTGGTACTAAATTGTAACCTTTTAGACTGGAAGCGCACTCCAATATAGGTGAGAAACGGTAAGGCAGGTAATAACTAATCTGCCTTAAATTATTCCTCACTTCATTTGGTTTACAAAGCTTAGCGCAAGCGACCATGAATGCGACTCTCATTTGCTTTTACGACTCATTCCGAATAAGCTGTCTACGTCTGCCTTCTGAACCTCAAAAACCTGACATTTC
Organism: Tholera decimalis; assembly: GCA_943138885.2. Lineage (NCBI taxonomy): Eukaryota > Metazoa > Arthropoda > Insecta > Lepidoptera > Noctuidae > Tholera > Tholera decimalis. Next base: position 13,700,605 of record OW964576.2, read on the forward strand.
CACAAATAAGACTGTTTTAGGTAACAATTCAAAATGGTTCTTTTTGCTCTTCAATTTTCCATGTCAGTAAAAATTATGATTACACGGGCGCAGTGACTGAGAAATTAACTGCTTCGCTGCGTGTAGCGGATTCGTTCCTGCAGGAAACAAAAGTTTTATGGCACAGATATTTATTCCGATTGTGTGTATTTGTGAGTTAATTTGTTTGTGAATACACCCAGGTTACAAGAGAAATGCCTAATGTGGGGCAATGTTTACCTGCACAAAAAGAATAAATGATGCTTTTACAATGCTGATTAGGATGCAAACTCACATATTAACCTGCTGTAAAATTAGGTACTAGACTTGTGATACATAACAGATTCAAGCGGTTATTTTTTATTGTTGACTAGCTTTTGCCCGCAGCTTCGCCCGCGTTAATTTACACTGTCAATAATTCTTGTTGCCAATCAGTTACACCTTTGGGTGGTTGAAAAAAGCATATAATATTTAAAAAACCATCACCAGGGTCCATCCATCCCCAAAAACAGACAGACAGTTAGTATTTAAAATGTATATTTTTAAAATAAAAAACGTTGTTTACAATACATTTTTGTGACCTACGTTTCTAGTTTTCCTGTCCTTGGCTAAAACGTATAGATTTTGTGGGCTTGATACTCGTGAGCACGCAACATACAGTTGCCCATGGGAAAAGCAAAGCAGTGTTTCTAAATGTACACCTGCGACTTTCAGTGTCTGTCCTTGAGGTTTGTATATGGTCATTGCGAATGATGCTTTTAAAGGAAATTGGAGTCTTTTGAACTGGAATGGCAAATTGGTCGGGATTATTGGAATGCGAGGAAAAAACGATTTTACCGCTTGCTATTCCTGTCATAATTATTGCTTGCACAACATTGCGTCCAAGTTGTGTAATTTGTAGTCGCGTGCCATTACGGAACCTTGGTATGTCGAGATTACGCATCAACAGGACTGGGACACCAAGTTTAAGCCCCAACTTATGTGATGGTACCCCTGACAATTCCAGAGAGTTGAGAAACTCTACAGAGTACGACGTCACTTGCTCTATATCCATGAAATTGTCGGCGGACAGATACTCGACAACATCACCATCCACATGACAAATAATCTTTTCGTTGACCTGCCCTACAATTTCGTTAGTCGGTGCCAAAATTGCTCTTTCACGCAACTATCCTTCACATTTCAAATCCGAATATACGTGGCTTATTAAATTATTTTATGTGTGTGGCACATGGCGGCAGGCGGCCGTCCCCGCTTTGAGTAGGTCCTTTACGTACTTTAAGTACATAAAAATTTATAATTTACCTATTTATATATATTTATGTCTCTGAGAGGTATCTCATATCGGTATCTCTTAAGTATGTGTTTACTATTAATCTGCAAGTATATTATAGACTAGTACCTATATATGATATACAAAAGTAGACAAAAGTGTAAGTACCCACCTACTTAAAAAAAATATTGAAATCATTCGTATATTAACTTGATTGGTTAAACTTTAAACAACACGGTTGGCGTAACGGTTGAATGGTGCATGACATGGGTTCGACCACAGCTCTAAACAAAGATTTGTATAGCCTTCATGTAATTGTGTAGTTTAAAAAATTAAAATTGTTTCAAGTGGTTCTTGAATACGCGATTTAAATGAATTGGGAGGGGGAATACAAATTTCATATTACATCCTTAAGTAATGATTACCGAGATAAAAACTGTCTTATGTCTTTTCTAGGGTCTAGAACTGTCTCCATACCAAATTTCATCTAAATCGGTTCAGCGGTCTAAATGTATTATATGTGTGGGGAGGGCGGGGACATTATTGATTCCCTATACGGAATTCAAACACCCTTTTTACATCCTTTAGGGATGATTTCTTGGATAAAAACTATTCTATGTCTTTCCCAGGGTCCTAAACTGTTCCCATACGAATTATAAAAATCAAATTTAATTAATTTAATTTAGCGAATTTTTTTAGCGAATAAAACTATCCTATGTCCTTCCTAAACTATTCCCAAGTCAAATTTCATCTAAATCGGTTCAGCGGTTTAGGCGTGAAAAGGTAACAGACATACAGACAGAGTTACTTTCGTATTTATAATATTATTAGTAATTAGTATGGAAGTATGGATAGTCTCGGGTTTGATATACAATGTGGATCTGGAATTACGATATTAAATTAAAACGAGCACAGTACTAGTCCATCAAAACATTTTAAAACACGAAGATTAGTAGTTAATGTAAAATTAAAAAATTGCGATTTTCAAACAAAATAAATAGCAGAATCAACTGCATAAAAAGTAAACACGCTTTATCTACGAAAAGTCACTGACCTATCTATTGCGCGGCGTGGTGTGGGGTGCAGCGGGCAGCGGCGGTGCCTTGCACAGGTTCCTGACCTTACAATGTTTACCTATTATTACGGACTCAGATCTACATCATGTTGAAAAATAAGAAAATGAAAAATAATTTCCTGTGGCTAAAGTATTCATTGGATTTGATTGATTTTTTGTATACGTGTAAAGAGCATGCCACTCTTTACGTGGTTTAAAGGAATGTCAATCGTCCTGCTCCACTTTGTATAACATACTGAAATGACATCGACATTTACGGATGTCCCAAATAGCGCGATTCGTAGTCGGACCCCATAAGCCTGTTTCATCTGTAAATGATTTAAGTATAAGGATCCCTTTCCCAATAAGATTGTTACATATCGAGTAAATGTATACATATAAGAACATCTCTTGCTTATATTCTGTGGTTCCTACTCGAAATGTCGTTCGCCCAACGAACAACGTTTTGAGTAGGTATAGGTTTCTGTTGCATGATGCAACACCTAACCTGTTGCATGTGCATATACTCAATTGTGGAATCGAATGTAGTAATCGTAAATACATCATTTACGATTATTTACTGAATTCAAGCATGAGCAAATAGCTTTTGTCGGAATTAACCCTAAATGCGGTTCTAAAACAATATTTTTTTATGAATTTCTGCAAATATAATGTGTTTAAATCAAGAGTAGAAAAGGTAAGCGTGCTTCATCTTCGACCTACATTATCGCTTACCATCAGGTGAGGTATCACTACCACTCACTTACGAGACTATTATCAGTAAAAAAAGATACCATAATATATCCATTATAAAAAGTGCAGTTCCAGACTATAATCTATATTTGTGAATAATTTCATCCAGATCCGATCCGTAAAGCTATTATGACATGATTGAGTAACTAACGTTCCATCATCGGACTACAAGACAAATGGCGATGCGCCATCGTTCATTGGTGGAAATCCCACCCATACGCACAAAACGTGCCGGGAATACTTTCAATGTGAGTACGGCTAAAGAGTGGAATTCCCTGACGTAGTCTGTATTTCCTGATACCTATAACAAGAGTGCTATACATCTAAATTCGTGTTAAAATTTCGCCCCTTTTCTCAGGATAAAAGTAGCCTTTGTATGTATTATTATATCATTCATTTTGTGTATAAGCTATATTAAGTATAGCTATAGTAAGTTTCATCCAAATTTAGCAGGTTTTACGTAAAAGAGTAACAAACATCGAGTTATCCCCACAAACTTTCACAGTTACAATATTAAGTATAGATAAAGCCCATCTTATCCCTTTACGGGGCTCTGTCCATATATTGGACACCATACATTTTGAATTTTAGCGGCTGAACTAAATGTTAGACAAATATCACTTTTGGCTCTTTGGTTGAGCCTCTAGATACTGCTAGTAAAACGTTAAAAAAGAATATACTAACATGGCCGACTTTTATCAGGTGATCGATCTTATGTCAAAAATTGATGATTTTTGAGTGCTGTTTATAAATTTAAGAAAATCTTCAAAAACAATGAACCAACAGGAAAGTTTTCTTTTACGTATTGTTCCAAATGTCGTAAATATGGGGTAAAAGCTCTGATTTTTGAGAATTTGGTTCACATGTCTTGTAAAAAATGAAAAACTATGACGTCCATATTTTGGACACTGCCCGCGTAGGTCAGGGTAATTTTTTATGGTTCAGATTTATAATTTTGGTTTCAGACGATTCCATTAGATAAACTGGAAGAGATTCTGGAAGATTTAATCAGAAAAGGGGCACTTACCCTATTTCAAGACGCAGTGGAAGGTGGTGGCTGCGTATATTTTATTTTTTGGTGGGTAGCTATCATGAATGCCCACACACTCTATACCCAAAATGACAGAGTGCATAATCCAATGAGTGCATTGCAATTCTGCATTGACCTGGCACGTAACCTGAACAACAATTACAGCTCCAGGAAACGAAGAGTATCTGTTTTACCCAACTTTGCGACCAAAAGACCACAGGGACCAACAAGCAGGCAGAAGTCTGTTTATGGTATCCCTAATGAGCTAAGGCTGAATGATGTGGGATCGCTTATGCCGGGAGAGCTGCCCAGTTATAGAAGGTGCAGAGCTTGCAGCAGTAAAGCTCTTGGAAAAAAGAGAAAAATAGAGCGTGTCAAATGCAAAGGGCCAATATGCATTGCACCAGTTTTGCACATTTTCTTACTTGAGAAGGGGTAGTATCCAAAATGTGGACACCATGATTTTTTTAAATAAAAAATATGTGTTAAAAAATTTTCATTAAATATTAGTTTTAATATCCCAGTGATTTATTTTTAACATATAAGTAAGCCAGAATCTTCTGCCCCATAAAGGGTTATAACTGCCACTTCCAATTTCTAGCTCCCAAAGCGGTTCCCTCTCCAGTTCTAACGGTAACTTACCATCTTCCACTATCAACATCCTCGGAACGGTTATATGGTTGGCAGACCGCCAACCTATCAACAAGTAAGATTGACGAGAATTGCTTAGACTACCAAGCAGTCATGTTTAGATAGATATTTTTATATGAAACTGCTTTTTTAGTGTTGTTTGGAATAGAAATAATGTAGGAATATTTTCGTTTGTTTTTCTTTGTTTTCTTTTGTTTTATTAATTTCCGTTCACAATCAACACCGGCTGTTGTTTGTTTTTAACGTATATATATATAGGCCACCACGGTATAAATATTTTTATTGTTTAAACATTGTTGTTTTAACTTAGGATAGGTCTAAGCTCAACACTGTACAACAATTAATAGTAAAAAAGCTTTTATAAAATTTGCTTTTATTATTATTGAAGTGCAGCAAACTCTTTCATTTGATAATAAAATTTCGACTTAATCGGTAGTAGTTAACTATATATGAATACGTGAAACAAATGTTTGTAAGTACTAAGTACCCATTTTTACAAAAAATGCGCGTTCGGCATAGTATGAAATCTTTCACAGTTAAAATGTAAATGGAGAAGTGCAGAAAGCTAATATCTTTATATATAAAAATCTTTTGCTATAGCGTTTGTTATCCAACTCTTCCGAAACGGCTTGACTGATTTTTATCTGTGGATATTTCGTAGATCTGAGGTATAATAGGTCGTAGTCATTTTTTTTTCACTAGAAATAATTCATATACGGAAAGAATTTTACCGTTTCAGTTTTTATATAACATTGCATTCGAAATAATTAAAATTATGGGTGAAGTGATTGTTCTGTATCTGCATGATTATTTAAGTTTGTTGTAGTGGGAAAAAACATCTAACCACTCATCACTTCCTTTCTTCTTCGTTTTTCTCTCCTTAAACCGTTACGTTGGACATTTTAGTTTTGCTGAGTGTCTTGGATTTATCTTCCACATATTGCACGAAATAGCCTCGCGTTGGAAGCTTTCATGAAAATAACAATTTGAGATGCCAATATACCCATATTATGTATAAATGTGTATAGGATTGACCTGTTTTGAATAAAATGATATTATTTCTGTATTTCCTGATAGCTATAACCTGGGGGTCTTTAACTCAAAAGTAAATAGGCCACTTCTAGGTAAGCGTGCTTCATCTTCGACCACATCATCGCTTACGATCAGGAGAAACGCAAGCCTATTATCAATAAATAAAAAAAAATCACTGACAGACTTGTAGTTTGTACCACACAATATAGTTATCAGGTCTTTTTTTGTTACAGATGAACTGAAGTCAGTGTGGCTGAATGTTTATGAGTAAACGAATCGGTTTACCCAAAGGATAAAAACGGGAAAACGGAGTAATAGCTTCTCGTTTTAACCCTTTGATCACAAAAACCGGCTAAGTGCGAGTCGAACTCGCGAATGAAGGTTTCCGTGTCATTATCTATAAAAAAAATTGGCCAAGTGCGAGTCAGACTCGCCCATGAAGGGTTCCGTAGTAACTATAATAATATAATATAATATGTATATTTATTTGACGAATAAAAAAAAACCTTAAAAATTTCTTAAAACTAGCTTATTTACATATTTACAACTACGCTAAATAACTTTGTTTTTCATAGTGTTTGTATGAATTACAAAGTTATATTTGCGGTTTCAGAAAATATGCTGTATCTCAAAAACTGCTGACCCGATTTCGTTCGAACTAATTTTGGTTGAAAGTTTACATTAAGATCTACAGACATATATTTTTTTTAGATTTTTCACCCCATTATTATAGAGGTTAAAGGGGCCCCCCCCTTTAACCTCTATAATAATGGGGTGAAAAATCAAAGACACACATTTTACCATTTTGGAAGCTTATATCTTTTAAACGATTGACTTTATGAAAAAGTGGTTTTAGAAACCCTTATATCATTTTTAAAGACCTGTCTATAGATACTACACACGCATAGGTTTCATGAAAAAAAATATTTTCAGTTCTAGTTCCATGTATGGAGACCCCCTTTATTTTAAATATTTTTTAATGTTTTACTTAAAATCGGAAAGCGGTTCACAGAATACCTACTACGTTTCACATGTATAGTCTTAAAAGTTTCGGAATAAAATGGCTGTGACATATGGACGGACGGACAGACAGACAGACGGACAGACATATCGAAACTATAAGGGTTCCGTTTTTTGCCATTCGGCTACGGAACCCTAAAAACGGCAAAAAAATCACGTTTGCTGTATGAAAGTTTTAAGTATTTGTTATAGCGGCAACAGAAATACATCATCTGTGACAATTCATGCTGTCACGGTTCATGAGATACAGTCTGGTGATAGAAAGATAGACGGCGAAGTCTTAGTAATAGGGTCCCATTTTTACAATTTGGGTAGGGAACCCTTAAAATTGAATTCTTCCAATATTGTTACACAGCTCTCTTTATTAAAAAAAGATGTCTAACAGGTTGTTCATAATTGAGCAAAAACTCATAGCAAACGGACGAACTACATTTAAAGGTTCGTTTCCAAAACGCTACTGAAAAAGTGAAAACTGTACTTTCAGGAATGTTTCATTAACAGTCTGCTATGTTGCAGGTTTTACAGTTTTTCAGCGTTGAAAGCACAAAGCTGTGAATTGAATTTTTTGTACCAGAAAACTGTGTACGCATGAGGTATTTTTATTTAGTGTTTGAACGTTTTTACTCGAATTTTCTTGTTACTGAAAATCAAGCTAGACAACATACCTATACCAGCTTATTTGCTATAAGCTCGTTTGCTCGAGTCCAAATAGATTTCGCAAAACCTTTACGGGTATTATTTGCTTCAAAATTGTTGCATAACATTAAAATTTGGCAGTGATGATGACAAAAATAACACTAAATAATAGGCTTGCTTGGGGTCGAAACCAGAACCTAAAACTCGGAAGTCGTGGCAGTAAAAGCTAAAGTAAAAAAAATCTAACTTTAATTATTGTATCTAGAAATATTTTTTTACTTATTGATTAGGCACTTCAACGACTTACTAACAAATAAACACACATTAATCACAGACAGTTGTAATGTAATTGTATTACATTAAAATTATATTTTCAATTACAGAATACAATAACATTAAATGTAATTGTTAATTCTAAGGCACAGAGTGGGTTTTTAGTCAGTAGAAGTATGACATTTCCTTGCAATCCACGCAAAAGGGTCATTTGATGATTTTCCCACTTAAAAAAATCAATAAAGTAGTAGGTAGGTATACAACAGTTAATAACAGTAACAGTCTAATAGTCGGAGTCTCGAGACTTCGAGCTGGTAATAAGATTCGTGCGACATCGACTTCATAGGATTTTACTTGTATATCTTCTATATAATAAAAATGAATCGCTAAATGTGTTGCTAAGCGCAAAACACAAAAACGGCTGGACCGATTTGGCTGATTCTTTTTTTGTTGTGTTTGGTTTTGTCAGGAGAACGTTCTTAAGAAAAAAAAAGTAGAAAAGGTCTCAAGGGTAGGGGTAGGGTAGGGTAGAGGTAGGGTAGGGGTAGGGGTAGGGTACGGTACGGTAGGGTAGGATAGGAGTAGGGTATTGGTAGGGTAGGGTACGGTAGGGTAGGGGTAGTGTAGGTTTTGGGTAGAGTAGGGGTAGCGTAAGGTATGGGTAGGGAGGGTATCGGTAAGATAGGGGTAGTGGTATCGGTTGGGTAGGGGTAAGATACCACGCGATTCATTCGCGGCGCGTCGTGGCGGGTCAGCTAGTTATATATACAAGTAAAATCTACCTAACTTTTTGGGTATTTTTGAAAAATCATCAAATGACTACTCCCATTCTGGGTGAATCGGGAGGGAGTTTCAGACTTCTACTTGCTAAAATTCCACACAGCTCCTACAGTTGCCTTTGCGCTCTGGAACCGTGATATCTCATTACAACAGTCCCGCAACCCCGACAGGATCTGATGTTCCCTAAAGGGAGATGTATAGATATACCCTACAGTTCGTATTGTGTGTACCTAACTTCCCATACACATGCTCCCTTCATGTCTCGACCAAAGATCATTACAGGGGTAAGGGCTGGTCATTTTAATTAGCACCGGGTCTTGGGTGTACTTTATAGTTTGAAACACGTCTTAGGTCTCGAGAGGCAGGTTTGAAACTTAGGAACAGTTTCTAGCTAAAATTAAAGTACACAGGCTGCTTTAAAAGTGCTTGATCATAGTTAGAACGATGTTGGTGGCATTACACTACTTGAAATGTCAATCTTGGATGCTGAATGGAGCTGACCGGAAAAAAATACAGATACAGAAGGGATGCAATAACAAATATACAAAATAATACTAGGTAGAATAGACTTAGTTCGATAATACTATGTAACATAATATAATCTTTGAATATGATGTTTTATTTCTGAAACATCCTTTAGAAAGGTGAAACCAAAAACATTTCTTGTTCAACTTGGCTTTTAGAAATTTTATCAGTCACAACGGTTTTCAAAGATCATAAAATGTAACAGATGTAAAAGTAAAAAATGTGTTTGCTATTTTGTGTTATGACTTACTTGTCTTAGCAAATCTCCATTTAGGTATAAAATTATAATGTTCACTGCGCGTATTTATATTAACACAATTGAAAATATTCGGGGAACGGCTCAACAACAATTAATTATCAAATGGTTTTTCTCTTTAAATGTTCTTGTGGCTTCAATGATTGGTCTTGTAATCACAAGTGCTACTGCTAAGCATCGAGTCCTGGGTTAAGTTTCCGGGTCGAGTAACATAGCTTGATACACACGACAAAACATTAGCTCTTAAATCTATACTAATATTATAAATGCGAAAATTGTTTGGATGGATGAATGTTTTTTACTCAACCACGCCAAAACTACTTAACGGATATGAATGATATTTATTAAGTAGATAGTTGACATCGTGGAATAACACATAGGCTACTTTTTATTCCGGAATTCCCACGGGATCGGAATTTACGTGGGAATTACGGCCCCGGAACTTTAGGGCAGCCGAAGGAACAGGGTGGGTTTTTAGTCAGTAGAACTCTGACACACCCTTCCGCTTAACCCAGAGCAGAAGAAGTCATTCGATGATTTTCCCACACAGAGAAAAAAGGCAGAATTAGGTATATAATATGGAGAAGTATTAAACACAATTTATTTTTTGGTTGCCATGCAACAATCCCTAAAAAAACGAGAATTTTTTAAGCCGCAGTTTTTGGCCTGCGAGGTAAATGATCCAGCTTTTTACATGTCAGATTAAATTGGTCACGGTTTGGAATGAGTTAGTGTCTTGGGACACGCAGGAGTCATTGTCTTTTTAATTTGGGCTGTCTTAGATAAGAATGAGAAATAAAAGAAAAGTATTAACAAAACATTGTGTACCTGGAACAGTATTCCTTACTGCACTTGAGTATCAGAATTTTACATAGGACTGTTTATCTAACCTCCTCAACCTGGTAACCGAAGGAACAATAAATAGAGATCGCGGGTTCGATCCCCACCCATTACACTATTGTCGTTAACCCACTCCAGATATAAGCATATTTATTTCAGGTCCAACTAAAATTAATATGCTTAGGGTAGGGTTATACTAAGGTTTTTGTGTTACTACTATTATGAATGCCGTAGGTAGGTAGGTAGGTAGGTAAGTGGTGAAGAGATAGTGTGGGAGGTGCAATATGAACGTGAAATGTAAAATAAGAAAAAAAAATACATATTTTTTTCTTATTTTACATTCTGTCCGCCTTTGTACCTATGTGCATAAAGTGTAAATAAATAAATAAACAACATTGCTAGTAATGTAAATTCACGAATAATTACACAGCTGTATTCATCCTGACTCCATGCACACCAATTTTTGGCAATTGTGATTTAGAAACGAGGTACCAACTATAAAAAACTTTTAATATAATTCTCAGTTCTTTTTTGCGTATCATAATGTTACATAGTTGGTAAGAATATGACAAGTCATAATTATGGACCCTGTCGGGCACAGCATATATCAAAGTAGGAGAGAGGACGACGAACATTGGTCGGGGCCCACTAGGGGGCCATTTCCTGCCGGGATTACGGAGTTGTTCGAAAACGTTACCGTGGCCTCGTAACACGAAGGGCATATGATGGAACACCGATGGGTTTGAAGTCTGAAACACCCTCCCGCTTCGCCCAGCTCGGGAGACAGTCATTGGGTGATTTTTCACCCTTAAAAAAAATCGTCCTACTACTGGGCAAAAGCTTCCGCAAATCTTTCTAATTTTATAATAATTTAAGTAAATTGTATAACTTTGTACTGTAACTTACATAAACAATAACTTAAACACAACGTTTCATACCCTTGTACATCGTCACATTCCCCGACACCATAACACGAAGATACCGGTTTAATTCCCAAAGGCGCAAACTTCACGCTAAGTTACAACTTACAAGCGGTAAGCAGACTTGTCTACTTGGCAACACTTGGCAATCTGCCCGTCGCTTGGCGGGAATTAATTGCCAAGTCGGTCGAACCTGGCAAGTTTGTATTGGCGAAGCTCGCGATTGTATTTACTTCGATGTGTACTTTTTAATTAGATTTTTGCTTGAGATACCTGATTGTGTTGCTTGTAGTATTTTTTTAGTATTGTTTTTGTTACACTTGTATTGTCCAAAAGGGTAGTTAGAACTTAATTTAATACGAAAGGAAAAGCAAGTGTTGTATTCAGCTCAAAATTAACTAGCATTCATCATTTCCTTAGTCTTTCCCCAACTATGTTTTATATACAACGTGTAACAGAAAAACGCAATTCCTGAAAGTAGTTAGTTCAGAATCGGCTTCTCAATCGATTCCCGTCATAGAAACTAGGTGTTAAATTTTGACGGAGAAATCTTTCATTTAACTTAAAATGGAAAAACAGTATCATGACAAATCAATACAATCCTTAATTCAGGGAAATACGCTCGTGTGCGTGTCGGGCGTATCGGCCGCTATTATTGCATGAGTCTATGCGTCTGCGTAAGGATATTGTATGACGCACATACGTTTTGCGCCACCAAACCTAGACATTTTTTATAAAATAGTTATTACTGTTTTATAAAAAATGTCTAGGTTTGGTTTCAATTTATTTAGTTACGGATGTTGTTTTAGACGTATAATTTAATATTCTAATTGGCGTGTCTGAGGTATTGCGCTTAATCTGTTACACCTTGTATATATGCCAGTCTGACCAAATGCAGCTGAGCACTTATGTTTTACATAGATCGACTGCATATCTGACCTCCACACCTACAACAACTGGGTAACAGGATAGCCCTTTGGTTGGCAAGACCATTGCCAGATTTTCTGGCTTCTGACTAAATGTAACGACTGTCAAAGATGTACAAATGACAGCCGAGACCAAAGGCTTAACGTGTTTTCTTAAGCACGCAGGAATTTCGATATACAGGGTGGCAGGGATATCGACGCGCAACCACTTACCATGAATTCAGTACATGATTCTGGATCCGCCTGCGTTGAAATTTTTCGTCGACTTTTTCTCATTTTAATAAAATTATGTAAAAGCCAACGCAAAAAATACAGTAAATTCACTTGTTTCACTTAAAACATCAATGTAAATAAAACTCGAAAAGGCTACCTGATCAGCTGTGTTGACCTCGCAAATTAACTCTACCAAAACCAGGTACTTAGCCCTTTCGAGCTTTATTTAAATTGCTGTTTTAAGTGAAACAAGTGAATTTTATTTTTTAATTAAAATCTCATTGGATTAAATAGAAACAATGATTTTATACAATTTTCAATAAAAAAATTGCTGAAAAAACCTGAAAAATTAAGAAAAAGCCGACGAAAAATTTCAACGCAGGTGTGTCCAGAATCATGTACTGAATCCATGGTAAGCGTTTGTGCGTCGATGTCCCTGCCACCCTGTATTCAGACAATCACCCATCCACAGACTGACCTCACCCTATTGTTTTTTAGCCACAAGCTCCTCAGAATTAACTAGCATTACACCGCATAAAAGGTTTTAGTAGTGTAGGTGGTAACGCCAACACTGATTATATAGATTTACTCTTATACTATGAGGCAGTTTGTATTTCCCGCTCCTTTTCCCACCTGTACATGCAGCGCTTTAGCATCATTCAAAAGGTGAACATGAGAACGAGAGAACGAGGACTGACAGCTGTCAGTTCGACGAAGAAATTGCACATGAAAGCACGTGTGTAACGGATCTCTCGAATTACCCCCGCACCGCATGACGAGCCCTTTCGTCTGACCCCGCGAAGAGACGAGGACCTTCTCGAGCCTTTCTCTGCAATTTTCAATACATTCCCGCTCCGCCAAACGCATCCTTGTATTTGATTACCCAGTGTAATAAGAAGAAAAAGTATATTCAAATATTGGTCGCGCGACCCGCGTAGTGATACACTACTGTGTGCTGGTCGAAGGAAATTGGATCCCGCTGGCCTGCCCCTGGTAAGTGCTGCATGTCCCTTCTCTTCCTCTCTTCTCCGCCTCGATTTTTGCCACTGCCGCTTCACTTTAATTAACACGTCCACCGTATCGAAGGTTGGTTCTCATACCTTTCAGGACTGAATTATTGTTGGCGTGACCAGTAGGTTAATTTAATAGAAATTAATAGACATCGTACATATCGGGCAGGTGTTCCCAACTCCACATACAAGCATGTAATTTGCATACGGAAGAATATATATTACTATATAGAAAGTAAATAACTAATGACGTAGATAAAAAAGTTGTTATTACACCATTTAAATCCAGAAACGAGACAAAAAACAAACATGACTGTCTGTAAGGAGTATTTTTAAATTCTTACGTAACTCATTTTTATAGCCCTAATAGTTTGAAAAATTACTGATATAATGCTGAATCGCTCAAGAATATTTTTTAAAGCGAGCATTACATTTCATATTATTTTCTAACACTTTTTTTTATTAAAATTGTGAAAGGCAGTAAACGGATAAAAACGTCTTTGGCAGACAAGTCTTTTTTGTATTATGAAAGAAACTTTGCTACGTCCGTAGTTCAACAAATGGTTATATTTTTAACAAAGTGTCCGGACACAATACTGTACAACATTTATACTTATAATGAATGCAAATTTTATCATTTTCTTGTTGACACTTGCCAGGTCTTTAGTGAGAAGACTGTATTTAGGTTAGTCGTTATTTATAAAAAGAACTTTATTTGTACAAAGAAGAATAAAGTGTTTTTTTGCTAAAAAAAACTACAGATTCTTATTCTTTTTACTTGAGATCTGCCCCGGTTTTGCACGGTTTTATTCTGGTAATTCGCACCAAACCTTTATAAATTATACATTAATACCTTCCGCGTGAATCAATCTATCTACAACGTGTAACGGAAACCCCATATCTATCCAAAGGGGCTGAAGACAACATCTGGTATGGAGTCTCTATGCACAGTTTCAGCTCAAAATAAGTGACTCAAAGAATTGATACCAAATTATCGGTTTCATATGTTTCTTGAATACCAATCATAACAAACGTGTCACAGCACTACGAGGGTCGATAACTTTCCACGTCACTTGCCAATAACACGGTGATTCTCTTCGTTCTTCTTATTTTGAAAATTCTGCCTCTGGTATTAATGTATTGAAATTTCTATTATACTTCACATATGTAGACATAGGATTATAAAACCCTTGCCATATCGTTTATTATCATCCAAAGAAACCGTGCACTTGGTATGTATATGCCCTTTAAATTACACGTTGTATTTATTGATGGTAACCGCATAAAAATCTTTCCTATTAATAAACTTAGATAAGCAACTATAACTAGAAAGAATAACTTTACTCTAAGGCTTAAGTCTAAAATAACTAACTTCGGTATTAATAAATATGGAGTAAGGAGGGAGTAACCTAATCCAAAGCTACTTTGGGAATAAGAGCTAGTTAATCCTTGACGCCACGTAGTGTAACGTCGGAGTAAGCATAGACTAGTTGTTTATTCTGACATTTTAGTGTTAAAGAATCTATTTTTACTTTTTTTTCCTGATTGGCAAAATCATTAAATGACTTGATGATGATGATGACTTCCCACTTTGGGTGGAGTGGAAAGGAGTGACATACTTCTACTGACCAAAAACCTACCCTGCTCCTTCAGTTGCCTTGCTTTCGGGGGCCATGGTATCTCGTTAAAACATTACCGCAACCCCGTAAGGCATTGTCCCTATCGGGCCCCGTCAATACTGCTGACTGCTCTATGAGGCGCGCGGGGAACACGACGCGCCGCCGACTCGGGCCTATTTTTACTGACGTCCGTGTTTGTGTTATTGTTTGTTGTGCAAAAATTAATAGAGATTATTTGATTGATGATTTGAGGGTTTTACACGAAATAAACGAGGTTGAAAATCAACCACGATTAATAAAGCGTGTGAAGTTTTATAAAATACGTATTTAGGTATTTTTTTATTTATTTGTATGTCATTTTCAGTCGTTCTATGTATAAATGAAATTAAATTATAATGTAATATTATTAAATAAATTTTGAATCCTGAGGATAGCGTCATTTTTAAGAGAGAACAGGTCTGCGGGACTCCCATGGTATTTCGTGAGGGGGCAATGTTCAACGATGTGCCCAATGACCTGCACCGTAGCTCCGCATTCGCACGCCGCGCCGGTGACTCTTGCTACCCGCACTTAGTGAAGAAATCGTTGCGCCGTCCGCATCCTGTTCGTACTCTGTTGAGCTGGCACCATTCCTTCCTAGAGAGCGAACCATACCAGCTGTTTCGTTACGGTATTTACACTTACTTCCACGATTCTCAGAGTGTTAACATTCCACTCTTGCTTCCACCTGCTATCTGTATTCAGTTCGGTATTCAAGAGTTCGCCTGCGGATTTATATGGTGGATGTCGCAATTTCAAGCGCTGAGGTGGTGGATTGGTAAACTCAGCGTATACTGGCAAACTGGCATTTCTTTGACTTTTTGTGGTGTACTTTTCAAACCGGCGCGCAGCACTCTGCTGTTGAGTACACCAAGCTCAGACCTGTAATACGGAGCACATCGGCGCCCGCTCCCTAAGAGGTACCAGCCAGTTTGTGTAGGATATTTTTTCTCGTTTGCATTGAGCTAATATATACTACGTACTAGAGGAGCTATCCTAAGCAAAGAATATTATGTTCCATTTTGGCAAGAGTTTAATCTTAAGTTCGCTTCAGCACTGAAACAATAATTAGTCTTATAACAAAACAGTTAAAACACACAGCGCTAGAATGCTTCTAAGGTGTATTTTTCTCGTAACCAAAAAGTCAAAAGCGTCGTGATTTTTTTCATGGCGCTTACGCGTTTCGTTCAACGTTCTGCTTCAACATGTCATCCATATAGACTAAACTGTCGATTGACTACAGAAGCTTTATAACTAATAAGTTTCATAAAAAATTATACCAAAAAATAAGTTATCACAGCTATACCCGTCTCCAAATAATTTTTTGAGTAGTTTTATGATAATCACTATTGTTTTTTCTGTTTATATATATCGTGTACATAATGGTAGCCCAAAATAAAGCATCACATTTCATCCAAATCCACCCAGTACTTTCTAAGATTAGCGCGTTTATACAAACAAACAAACGTTTCCGCTTTTTAATATAGATACATTTTAAATTGTAAAAAATAGACATTTAAACAGTAAAGTCAGAATTCTTGCTTAGGATGCGTTTGCGGTACAAGAAACAATTTTTTAATACCTACTTGTGTGTTATTTTAGGTGCAATTCCATTATTTTTCACCCATCTTGTATCTTGTAACTACTCACTGAAGATTGCCGACTGTTACCGAAGATATCGATCCTAAAACGCATCAAACTTTTGCGTCAACAAAATGCACGTTACCCTCCATCTTTACTGTTTAAGTATGCCAGTGACTGAGATAGAAATCTTTCAATAAAGTGTATGAAGTGTAGGTTCGTTAAATTGTTCCAAGATGAGTATTAGATAAAATAAATCTTTATTTTCTCGCCACACACACTATTTACATATTTTTTTTTTTATATAATCATACGTAGAAGACTGGTGCAACTAGGCTAAAGGCCTGTATTTCAGGACACCAGCTGATCTTCCCTTTAGGTTATGTAATATTACTTAAGTAGTACTCTAACAATAATTCGGTCGGAAATTATTTATTTATCAATTTAGTATGCATTTGAAATAACCGATTAAACTTTCAACATTGCGAAAACTGACTTAGGCATTGTAAGAATATTATGTATAGATTACGACGCGTAACTTTAAGGGTGGTTTGAGTCGCGAAGGGTAAGAAATCCTTTTTTGGGTTTAAATGCTGAAATGGACTTTTTAGCGCAGCCTTTGCGTGTGTGTGTGCCTGATGAATGTCTTCTTTTCTTTCTAAATAAATAAAATAACCATTTAGATTAAACTAATATATACCAAACCACGAGGAGAAGTAAAATAAATAATAACTGTAGCCTTTATACACTATAAATCACATAAACTTTTCTTAGATTTTATTTCGAAGTACAAAGAAAGAAGTGTCATTTGGTATCCTTGTACGATGTCGAAGTTTGTAGCCGGGTGTCGTAAGTTATGTAAGACCATACGCATATAGCCAGGCGATAAATATTGTTACAGCCTTACAACTGAGTTGAGCCACAAGATCCCTGACTAATATTTATACTGACTGGACTGGCCTACTCAAATCTGTGTGGTTTTCCCTAAAAAACAGTCTCAGACACTAATCTGATTGGTTCTCGTAATATGAGGACTTGACATGTTGTTGTTTCACCAGTAGATTAAATTATTGTCTAGAAGTGTTCATGTATTTTATGCGGCCTTAAAAATGCCCTTACTTTAGTATTGTTCCTCAAAATGTAGTGTTCATGAAAAAAGATTGCACTTTCTGGACGGGTCCACACAATTAAGGGCACACATTTATCCTTGTATGGGTTTCAAAACAGACTTAATCTTCTCAGAGTTTTTATCTAGCAAATACTGGCCTAAGAAAGTTATTCTATAATAATTTAAGTTCAAGTTAATTTCAATTAAATTTTATTTATTTATCCAGTTCTATGATTCAGTTGTTAGTGTTGTAGGTTGTAAAATAAACGTCAAAGGCACTTTGTGTCAACTGTCAAAACGAACACTGACAACCTGTCAAAAAGGCTAGTTGTCGCTTACTAATATTGTCTACTCATGTGTCTTAGCTCTGTACTAAAAGCAATTAAATCTGGGTTCATCTAATTACATGTTCTCATTTTTGACCAATAACCCATCAGTTAGTGCTAGTACTTATCGTATGTTAGTAAAAATATAAAAGTAACTCTAAATACACAAATAAGAAATAAAATAGCAAAATTAAATTCTGATATTCAATTCCGGTAGATCATTGCATGTGCATATCTGTAATTTTCTAGCACCAAACTGTAATATAATAATAATGTTGAAAGTCAACATAAATGACAGCTGAGTCCTGAAACTTAGGGTCCTTTCCTTATTCTGTAATAAAAAAAAACCAGTATTAATGGTTATTATATTATTATTATTATATTAATGGTTACTTAATCATTTCTTTTCATTTATAATTTTAGGTAAGTACGTTTTGTAAACGTTATTAAACTAACAGTAGGACTTAAAACAGAACATTTACCATGTATATTTATTAAACTAGGTTTCTCTAAAGTTTCTACAGAACACAATTTGTGTACCCAGTTTTGAACCTGGAAAATAAATTGAACATCTCCCCAGAGTGCATTTGGGAGCAGTCTTGTCTTCGAGATAAATTGTTCTTGCTGCTTCCACGTGTTTCAATATAAAGGCTATCAGAAGCCAAAATAGTGTCTTCTAGAGAATTGAGATTCACTCTCTTATTAAAATTTCGACAAGCAAACAATATTATATAGAAAATTACCGTAGACTTATTGAAGTAGTAAGAACTAAATAAATACAGGCACCTATTTACACCTTTCTGTTTTTGTTTTTGCGCTCCATTAATTTATTTAGTAATTTTTGAAATAAAAATAAGATTAAGATTAAAAATCTGTATGTACACCTTTCTGTTTTTGTTTTTGCGCTCCATTAATTTATCTAGTAATTTTTGAAATAAAAATAAGATTAAGATTAAAAATTGTAATTAGGTTTAAATTCTATTTAACAACAGGCTCTGTATGTAACACAAGATTATGAAGAGGTTTTCTGTTACAGGTATATATTTACTTAAAAGAAGATCTCTGCAATGTTTTTTGTTAAAACCAGTTGTTTCTGAAATAAACTTTATTAAACTTTAAACTTATTAAGCCTTCGGGGCTCGCTCACTCCATCGTAAACCTCATATATCGCTTATTATTAGGCGTGATCAACGACAAGAGCGGATTCATCAGTACTAAAAAAACTTGATTGATTCAATTAACAATTTTACCCTTATGTATTATATCGGTTACATATCGGAAAGTGTGCGATGGAACTACAACGGCGATGTGTCATCGTTACATGGTGAACATTCTCATGAAGTTTAGGGAATACTTTTAATAGCATATGGCTAAGGAGTGGAATTCTCTGCCAGAGTCTGTGTTTCCTGACAGTTATAACCTGGGCCTGTCATACATCTAAATTATGTCATTTATATATTAGTATAGGATTATAAATTCAATTGATGGTAAAGATGGTCAAGTCACTACAAGCTAGCTTGACCGCCAATGAATTCAAATGAATTCAAAAGAAAATTAAAGTCGTTGTTATTTAAGAAATGTTATTACAGCATAGAAGAGTTTTTCACAGATCAACCAAACTCAAAACAATATACAAACTAATATGTAATTATATTTATTTTAATGACATTATATAATATCTGACATTATATTCATGACATTACATCTTAATAAATTTTATTGACATGTATATCATTATTATTTATTAATCGAATTTATATTATATTGTATAATTGTTTTGAATTTTGTTATGTTAGATTATTTTAATTATTAATATTATAATACTAATAATGTTGGGACTAATGTATTATGTAGTGTTTGCTTTATGACGACTATTAAATTTTTATATTGTAACATTTGTAACCACTGTTCGACACAAATGTAAATTTGTTGAGAAGAATAAATAAATAAAACCGCAGTTATCACATTGATATTTTTGATAGAGCAAGTTAGAATGTACTTTGGTATTCTTAGTCGAATCGCTTAAGCTATTTCAAGTTATAAGTTGAGATACGCGATAACAGGAAAATGTTTGTTCTTTTAATGATTTATACAGACATGCGTGCCCATCCTCAAAAGAGCATTACAGATATTAACCTAGATAGTTCTCATATGATTTCATCACAACTTTGATTTTATATAAGGACTCAGGTTTCAGTTCGACGTTCATTTCGGTGTATCTAGCATAATGAGAAGTAAAAATAAGAAGTGATGACCTTATGTGATATAACGATCATCAAAGACCTATATAAAACTGCTCAACAGTTTTACGTGCTTTCCTAGATATACTATTTATTGTATACCATAACAGGCTTTTTAGTTTCAGTTGTCATGTATTGGGAGCCCCCCCAATTTTATATATAATTTTATTTTTATATAAAATCGGAAATCGGTTCAAAGAATACATCTACCTAACAAGTTTCACATGTGTAATCCTAATAGTTTCGCAATAAATGGCTATGACAAACGGACGGACAGACTGACAGACTTGACGAATCTATAAGAGTTCCGTTTTTGCCATTCGGCTACGGAACAAAAAGGTGATACAATGCGCGGTCTTATCGCTAAAAGTGATCTAGTCCAGACAACTTTTGGCTTGAGGTACAAAAGAATCTTGATATGTTAAGCCTGCAATACATGTTGGCCGAGTGTTGTCGAGTGAAGGCCAATACCAACATGTAGACAGTATATTTGCCTTGTCTTGTTATCACTCGGTGTCACTTGCCTAGTTGGCCAAGTGAAGGCCAGCGCCAACGTGTATAGAGCTCATTTGGTGCAACTTGTCTTCGCTCGCCGTTGCTCGTGATCACTTGCCTGACTTCTGATCGGTGTCAGTTTTTGGTCACAAATCAAAGGCGCTCGCCTGTGCTTGGCCAACGTGTGGGCAGCTCTACAGACCCTCTTCTACATTAGTCGACTGCATTGGCGTTCGACGAACTTGTCGAACGTGTGGACATTACTTCTTGCCTTGTACCTGTTTGCCAACGCTCGCGTTGGCCTACGCTTTGCCAACATGTATTGCAGGCTTTATGATAGTCATTCATCCACAAACCACCTTCAGCCAGCATTGATTAACCTTGAAGATCGACTCATACGACTGTTATTATGTAGCCAAAAGCTCCTACCTATTAGCAACACTACACAACTCAAATACTGTGAAATATGGCCCAAGTAATTTGCCACCGACTGGCATATTGCCAGCGTCAACAAGTTTTCCGATATAAAATATACACCATGATGAATTTTGGGCACACACTATGTTATAAATTTTGGGATAATGTGTCTTCAGGCTGGTGGCCAAACTTATGAAGATTAGATATTACGACTCGCAAAGCTTTATCTGTAGTATAATCATGACCCTTTTACTGCTTTTAAAGCCGATCACGAGTCATGAGGCTCAAAATTATGAGCGTTTACTGATTCAACTAGCCAAATACGTTAAAAATAACAACACGGCGCTAAAATTAAGTTACAAAATCTCCTGTATCTTCTCGACTATGCGCAAACACACTCGCACGCACGCACATGCGCACACACATTATCACGCATACACACTCCCACGGTTTCTACTCTCTTAACTCGCAACACACACGCCCACGCTTACAAATAGTTAATCTCTTTTTTTTCTCGTTTATATACACTATGTAAAATATATATATATATATATAATCTTTATATCTAGCAATTGTACGGTTTCTTATAAGGGTTAAAATTAAGTCCAAGCGACAGTAGAACACTGCCTCTTAAGACACACAGGGTATCCTAGTTTAGGAGGCAGGGTTTATTCTATTATATTAAATACTACTACTAACTAGTAGGAAAGTCATCAAATGACTTCTCCCGCTCTGGGTGGAGTAGAAGGGAGTGTCAGACTTCTACTGACTAAAAACCCACCCTGCTCCTTCAGTTACTCTTGCGTTCAGGGCTGCGGTATCTCGTTAGAACATTCCCGCAACCCATGGCTAAGATCTTAACAAAACTAAAATTGTGACCGATAGACCACGGGATCTAACTCCACTCAGTACACAATTGCCATGAACACGCTCCAGACACAAGCATATTTAGCTTAGTTCAAGATTGCTCATATTGTGTATAGTAGGTATTCTACCCAAATTGCTAGTTAGCAGGGCAAACCGTTTCTTCTTTCCTTCCACCTTCCATTCGGCTCATCCCGCCATCTTCTTTTGGGAATGTAACACTGTCCTTTCCTGCATATTGAGTTTCTGCAGTAGTCATTTTAGTGCATTACACTCTAACCTAGCAGCTGTGAGAGTAGCATCAGCTATTTGTGTTTTGGTGTCTAGTATAGTTTTTCTGATGCAGTCCGTAAGTTTGACACCTATATTTACTTCGCTCCAGAGATCTTAGGCAGACAATGCTCATGGCAAAACCAAAAACTGTCATCGTAATGTAATAAAAGTTGAAAAGCAGTTGACGAGGTCAATTCCTGGGTGGCTATAAACTTCCCAGACCTATCTATGCCACAAAAACAAGTGACGTCATTGTTCATTGCGTTCATCTATGGATTTTTCTATCAGGCAAAACCCCATTAGCAGCGAACCTTCTAGATTATTGAGAATTATAAATGGCTAAGAGTTTACCACATTACCTACATGAGAATTAACTAAAGGTAGCGCAGTTTTGGTATGCTATAGATATACCTCTGTCTTATACTAAAGAAAAACTTCAATTTGATAGAAGTAAATGTGAAGCCGTTAAGAACAGAATCTGCAATGACAATCTTGAGGATAGTATACAATGAAACTCGCGATAGGTACTCAGGGAATAATGCTTGTTTATTCGTTTTTTTTTTTGTGAGTGGCATCTCGCAGGTCAACCTCTGAGGTTGTCGGCTGCTTAACCGGGCTTGCCTGTGGTTGCCTTAATTAATTAATTAATTAAAGCCTCCAGCCAGGGCTTATTAAAAAACTTACAAACTAGGCGTCTACACGCTAAGGGCACCCCCTGTGGGGTACGGACCTCGGCTTAGGGCGTCGCAAGGGGAGGGCAGCTAGGGACAGGCTGGATCATATCATTATTATTATTAATAAGGGAATTTAAAGCTACTGGCTCAGCGTCGCGGGCTGGTTCTGGCAAGGGTCAAGGCGGACTATTATGGGGACGTCGCGGCAGGCCTCGGCGGCGAGGACGGAAGGACGGTCCGTTTTTGAGTTTGTGTGCCACTGTACTTGTTTCCCTACGGCTCTCTTGGAGCAGGGTGATTGCGTCATTGGGAGTGACAAGGGTATGCCTTGGTCGGCGAATCTTAGAGATACGCGAGGGTTCGTATTGGGCGGCCGATACGATAAGGGGATTCCTATGTTGGATTGCAGTATCAAAGAAACGCTTGGAGACACGTTTCATGAACTGCTGTATGGGCATCTTGAGGTCTACGTGAAGAAGCTCATTTCGAACATAAAAGGGGGCTCCCGTGACTCTACGGAGAAATCGGTTTTGAAGGGTCTGCATCTTGTGGAGGAGGTAGGGCTTTGCGAGTGCGAAAACAACACAGGCGTAGGTCATGATGGGACGGATGACCGCGGTGAAAATATGCAGCTTGCACTTGAGTGATAACTTGCTGCGGGAGCTAAGAATGAAGTGGAGCCTACCTAGAGCAAAAGCGGCGCGCGAACGTGCCTGCTTTATGTGCTCAGCGAAAGAAAGGTGTTTATCGAGGTGTATTTGGCTTGCTTTTCCCAGGGGATCGGCTTGCCATACATGGTAATCGGACGAGGGGAGGGTGGGTTTATCCGCGGTTTAGAAAAGAGGACTGCCTGGCTTTTGTCTGGATTGACTTCTATTCTCCATTTCCGGAACCACTTAGCCAGAGTGTTTGCGGAAGTATGGAGAGTGCGAGCGATGGCATCTGGTTTAAGACCGGTATAATAGATAGCCGTATCGTCGGCAAATAGGGCTAATTGAGTATTTTTATGCTTGGGTATAAATCAAATCAAATCAAATCAAATTTATTTATTTGTTAACATAGGTAAAGTAGATATAATTATTTATAGGTGTTATATTAATAAAAAGAGCGCTATGTTATGCCAGGAGGCGTACAAATATGTTGTGCAAATCTACTGGAAATTAATTAAATAAAAAATAAATTAAATTGAATAATAACTGATGTCAGACTTAAATGAAGAATTATTAAAAATGTCAAATTGTCAAATGCATATTAAAATGTTAAATGATTAAATTTGTCAAAATTAATTTTAATGTCAAAAATATTTAAATTGCCAATATTACTAAATATCTATATCATTAGTTGTCATTTTAAATTAATTCAGCATTTAAGAAATCGTCACCACAGACAATACAGACCTCCATATTTTATCCTCATTTGGGTATGCAGATATTTTTCCAAACACAATTGAAATTAGAGTTACATTAAAATGAAAGTAACGTAATTAAAAATGTTAGCCAAGTCATATTTAATTACCAAGTCATATCAGTAATGTCAAATGAATTAAGGTCAGAACACTTGAAAAAAAAAATCCTAAGAAATGCATTAAAATTGTCAATCACAATGTCATACAGGTCAGCATATCAATCAGTCAGTGAATCATCATTAAGAAAATCATCAATACTGTAATAAGTTTTTTTTATTAAAAATTCGTTTAGTGCCCGTTTAAATTTTGATACTGTCATATTTTTAATAGCATTCGGTACTTTATTATATATTCGTGGGGCCATACCAATTAAAACATTTTCTCATTAGTGCTGTCTTACATTTTACTTGACAAAGTTGATTACTATATTGAGTCCGTATTGGATTCTTCCTGACTTCTGACAATTTTTTAAATAAATGTGGGTTACATTTTACAAACAAAGCCGTTTCCAAAATATATAAAGAAGGAAAAGTTAATATTTTTAATGATTTAAAGTAGGGAACACAGCTATCAGTCACCCTTAGACCGCACATAGACCTGATGCAACGCTTCTGCAACCTAAATACCAGTTCCCTATCAGTAGAGTGCCCCCAAAAAATAATGCCATATCGTAAAGTAGAGGCTACCAGTCCATGGTAGGCTATTAAAAGCGCATGTCTGTTGACTTTCTTAGAAAGTTGAAAAAGAGCATATGCGGATTTGCTAAGTCTTTTACTTAGTTCTTCAACATGAGGTTTCCATGTTAGTTGATTATCAATTGTGATACCTAAAAACTTAGCCCTAAGTACTTCTTCAATATCACAACCCTCGTAAGAAATATTAACCTGCGGTTTTTGGGATCGTTGATAAAAATGCATGACTTTTGTTTTACTTAGGTTTATAACCAAATTATTATTATTGAGCCAATTTATAATGTCATTTAAGCAAGCATTTATGTCATTGTTATAATTATTTGGATCAATACATTTTATTATAGCTGTACTGTCATCTGCAAAAAGAACCATTTTGTTAGATGTTGTTTTCGGGAGATCATTTATATAAACCAAAAATAGTGGTGCACCCAGTACGCTACCCTGTGGGACGCCATATTTAACATACCTTGGTTTAGATACATATATAGTTTCTAATTTAGTCTTTGGACAAATCCTAGAAACTTCTGTGCATTGAAGCCTATTGCTTAGGTATGATTCTATTAATTTTAAAATGTTTCCTCTTATGCCATAACTCTGTAGTTTATGTAACAGAATCTTATGGTCCACATAATCAAAAGCCTTGGTCATGTCAGTGTAGATTGCACAGACTGGATTTGTTTTATCTACAGATGACATAATGCTGGCTAGTAAGTCAAATAGTGCCATGTTAATTGTACTCTTCTTTCTGAAACCCTTTTGTTCTTTGCAGAACAAGTTAAACTTTTCGAAATAGGTATATAAAGAGTTATATATTACTTTCTCAACAATCTTCGATATTATTGGAATTTTTGCGATAGGCCTGTAATTTTTTAAATTTGTTTTGTCATCTTTTTTATAAAGGGGTTTTATTATAACTTTTTTCAGCGCGTTTGGAAATATTCCATCAGCTATGCATAAATTTATTATATGAGCTAATGGAGATGCTACAATTTCTTTGGTAAATTTTAATACTTTTGTCGAAACTCCATCATATCCCACAGTATTAGTATTTTTAAGACTACAGGTTATTTTAATTATATCTTCCGCAGTTACCTTGGTATTTTTCAATGTTATGTCAGTTTTTATATTATTCTCAATCGTGTCAATAAAATAATCATTAAATTCATTTGCAATGTCCATTGGGTCTGTAAATGTCAAATTATCTCTATTCAAGCACATTATAGGCTCCGGTGGCAGACAAAATTTGGATTTATTTATTATTTGCCAGGTTGCTTTTGATTTATTTTGAGCCGTATTAATGAAATGATTGTTTTGCGCTTTTTGTGTCAGATTAATTATTCTTTTGTATAGTTTGGTGTAATTTTTAAAAATTGATTTACGTTTTGAGTCTTTGTTTAATCTATAATCCCAGAGTAACTGCCTTTGCTTGTTACTGCATGTTTTTATTCCGTGAGATATCCATTTCGTTTTCTTGCTAGTTTTAATGGTTATGATTTTTTCTGGAAAACATAGTCTGTATATAAGGGAGAAATCATCCATAAAATTGTCAAAAGCTTGATTTGCGTCCTTAGCATCATATACTCGCCTAAAAGATAGAGAGCTAAGATGTCGTTTAAAGATAATTAAGTTTGTCATGGATAGGTCCTGCTTTTTCGTTTTCCAGTATTTAAGTTTGCAAGTTTTTTTTATAGGTACTTTAAGTATTTGAGAAGTGTGGTCTGAAAGGACTAGATCTACAACTTCCGCTTGGCATTCTTTCCGATAATTGTGAGCAAAGTTATCAATACAGGTGTTACTTTTTAATCTAGTGGGAGTATAAAGCGCTAGTTTTAAATTATACCTCATAAGGAAACATTCTAGTTCTAGGGTAGTTTTGTTTCTTTTCAAAATATCAATATTGAAATCTCCACACAGAATATTTTTTTTATTCGAAGATAGACAAACCATGTTTAAAATGTTATCCAATTTATCGTAAAATACTTCATAATTATGTTTTGGGATTCTGTAAATACAAATAATAACAATTTTATATGCTATTATTTCTACAGCACAGCATTCAAAGATGCCTGAAATGACTGTTTGGCTATGTTGGATAATTCTTTAAACTGTAGTCCCACTCTTACGAAGATACCTGTACCCCCTCTCTTAGTATTTCTAGAAAAGAAAGCGGCTGGACAAAAATTCGGAATATGTAATAAATCTTCATAACCTGTTTGCATGAAATGTTCAGTAATACATAGCACATCTATAATAGTTCCCTTGTTTATAAATTCTTCCAATTTTACAGTTAGTATATCCGATTTATTGATAAGACCAGCTATATTTTGATGTAAGATATTGAGGTAGTTAACGAAAAAACTGAGAATTTAGTTGTGAATTTGTAGAACAATCTTTTTGACTTTTATTTTGAGGATGGCAGGTCACTTCTAAGTGCGTAGCATTTTGGTTGCTTAAACTAAGAATCAGGTCTTGTAAATCTGCTATAACTATCTTTAAACCACTTTTATTTAAGGTTCCATAATGTGTGCTGTAAGTATTATAGTTATAAGGTAGATTTAGATTTGAATCAAGTATATACGCATAGTTACATGTGTTTACATCCAAGTACATCAAGTTATTAAAAGTTTCTACGCGACTGTTGTATACAATGTTCGAATCTGTCATATATCTATAGGTCGGTAAACAAATTATAAAGTTTGTGTGATTCAAAGGTAACAATTTTTCTCTAACAAACATTACAAGCTTTAAATAGTTATGTGTTTTCCGAAAATCTTCCTCGCCAATGTAAATAACACAGTAGTCCGAGTGTGTGAAATTTAGTACCTTACTTTCTATATTGTCAAGTATTTGCCACAATCCACATGTAGGCTTACGATAGTGACAGATTTCAAAGTTGCATAAATTTGTTTTTTCGACGAGTGTATATATCCTGTTCGACGTTTCGCTGCTTAATAGACATAACTTCTGTTTAGTTGAAGACATAACTACAGTTGTGTCGGCCCGTTCGTTTTGAGATGACTTAGATATAAAAGTTACGTCATTGCTGATGGTTTTCTTAATATGTAGGTCCACAGGTGTCGAATGATAATTTTCTATAGTTTGTGTCTGTTTTGTCTTTTTATAGTCGTCTTTTTCGATAGTCTGTGTTTGTTTCGTCTTCATATTCTTTTTAGGCGTTAATGTTGTTTTAATTTTCCCTGGGCTACTGACAATTTTTTTATACATACAGTGTTTTTTATTGAATTCGTCATTTAATTGCTTTAAATTACTATTTTCAAGTGACAGTAATTCTATTTCTTTATGTGCACTGTTAAGTTGAGAAGTCAATTTGGCGATTTCATCTTTTAATTTTTGTAGGTGTGGAACGTCTTCGTCTTCGGATATGTCTGGCAAACTGCTTGTCGTACAATTTAAAGTTTGCGATATAATGTCGCTTTCGTCATCATTCGGTTCCGATCTCGTGCGGGTCCGCCGAAAAGTAATGTTTTCCAAGAAATTCATTTTTAAAATTACTATGAACTTTCAAAAACAGAAATTGGAACGTGAGATTCGAACCCGTGTCTCGATATTCGTTCCGACAAGGTAGGCTGTGTTACCGCTGAGGCAACTATTCGTTAGTGAAGGAGGTGAAATTGTTGGTTAGTATTGCATTATTAAGTATTTATGTTTCCTTGCCAACAGATGTCTCTTAACTCAAATTTAATTTAGTAGTTGCCATAAATTTGCTCCGGTAACATTGTTTAGCGATTGATAACACTTGACTTTTTTCTTGAATGTGACTAAAGAGGGCGGTATCGTCAAACAATTTCAAATAAAAAACGATTTATATTTTGAACAAATCTTGAAAACTACTTGTACTTCTTGAATTTGGCGATATTAAATACAGTCTATCTGAACTTTTGAGTCTGAATGTTAGAATATGTCACAATATTATGTAAACATAACTTACGAACGTCCAGTTCCGTAAATACGCAAGTCACTGTATGAGTAAACTGTTTTCACAAATATTTTGTTTTTAGTGCACTTTTACCATGGATAACACGGTCACAGTTAGTTTATAAATCCCTTTTCACTTTAAAGCACATTACATAGTCCGTACTTAAGTTTTACTATTTATTCAAATATTAATAACAGGAGCACAAATCAATGCTATGTTTACTTGCCAGCGCCACCTAGCTTCTATATCGCTAGTGAATAGCGTGAAAACGAGGGGGGATAGTACGGAGCCTTGAGGAACTCCTGCGCGAATGGGATGGGGGGAGGAAAGCTCCCCCTCAATTCGGTAACGGAAGGTGCGATTTGATAAAAAGTCCCGTAAGATGAGCACGAGACGGTCAGGCACGCCGAGTTGGTATAGCATATAGATTAAACCATTGTGCCAGACTTTGTCGAACGCTTCCGCTGTGTCGAAGAATAAGGCTCCCGATATTGCGCCCCGTTGGAAGCCGGCGCTGACGTGTTCTATGATGCGGTGGACTTGTTGGATACATGAGTGTTCGGTACTAAATCCGAACTGCTCATTGGGTATTAGACTCTTTGCTTCGGCAAAATCTTTGAGCCGCTTATGTTGCTTATGCCTTTCATAGATTTTACCGAGGACGTTGAGAAGCTAATGGGACGGTAGCTAGACAGGTCAGACTTGGGCTTGCCTGGTTTGGGAATACCTATGACAATGGCCTGTTTCCAGGTTGCGGGGAACATATTATTGCTCAATGCGCCATTGAAGATGGCAGTCATTAGCACTATAAGCTGGGCGGGGAAAAGTTTGAAAACCCTATTGGTGATGCCGTCGGAGCCAGGGGCTTTTCGCGGTTGGAGACTTTTAATGATATCCTGGACCTCATCAGGAGTGATGGGAGCCAGTGGATTATCGGGATCTTCGACGGGCGGAAGGGAAGTTCTACGTTCGACTTCGGCGTTCACCATATCGAGGTGGGCTTGGTCTACTGGTTGAGAGCTGGGAGAACACTGGGACTCTAGGCTGTCGGCTAGGCATTCTGCTTTTTCAGAGCTATCGAAGGCGACACTCTTATCGGGACGAATGAGAGGAGGCATTGTGGCCTCTTCAGTGGATCGTAACTTCCTCTGAAGCTGCCAGAAGGCAAGATGGGTGGGCTCAAGTTCACTCACCATCTTGTCCCAGCTCGCATTACGCTGCTCGGCAATGCGTTTCCTTACAGCACGCTGTAAGTTGCGCATGTGAGCTTTGTTTGCGGCACAGGGAAAAGCGCTGTATGCACGGATGGCTGCGTTCTTCTCAGTTATCAGATTCCGTATATCGTCCGAGAGTTTCCAGCGGTGGTCTTCCGCTACTGGAACTTCCCTTGAACAATCGTTCAGGACGGATTGTACGTGATCTGTAAGCGAGTCGATCGCCGCCGTCGTGTCAGCGACTAAGACTATGTGGTCAGGAATGGTGTCCAAGTGAGGCGACGTGGTGGATTTCAGTTTTTCACTTACTTTCCTCCAGTCGGTGATCAATTGGGTCGGAGGAGGTTGTATAGGATCATGGTTACCTGAGCGGGAACCTAGGTGTAGGATAACGGGACGGTGATCCGGGTTGAGCTCGTGAAGCGCTTCTATGGAGTGTAAATGGAGGTTTACATTCTTTAGGAGTGCCACATCGAGGACATCGGGCCTATGGTTGGGGTCGTGTGGGTAGTGGGTGGGAGTCATCGGAGCGATGACGTCATAGTTTAGGGTCGCGCCTAGGTTATACACGATTCTGCCTCTGGCATTTGTCGTGTTGCTGTTCCAAGCGGGGTGTTTGGCGTTGAGATCGCCCGCTAGTAAGACGGAGTCACTCAGGCCAAAGAGAGTCGTGGGATCGCTGGTGAGCGCGATAGAATCGTCTGAAGCAAGAGACGCGACCGATGGTGGGGGATGGTAGGCAGAGATGATGGTTATCGGAGGATGACCAGTCATGCCTAGTCGACAGGCAGAGTACTCTAGGTGAGAGAGAGGCAAGGGTGGGCTGAGAGGGATACAGTATAACTCCTTCCTATAATAAATAAGGGTACCGCCGCCGTGGCAGCATGTTCTGTCATTGCGAACTAGACGGTAATTCGCAATTTTAGGGTCAGCGCGGTGGGGTTTCAAAAGGGTCTCCTGTATAAGGAGGACGTCTAATTGGTGGTCGCGGAGGAATTTAGTTATTTCAACGCGTTGGTTGAAAATGCCATTGGCGTTGAAAAAACCTAATTTGAGGGATCGAGGCCTAGAGTGGTTTGTGCGTTTGGAATCCATTGGATCAGTCCATAGCATCCATCTGGTCGAGGCATAGCACGACATCACTGTGTGTGCTGAATATTTGGCTGTACATTGTCGTTGTAATTTTGCCGTGATTCTGCTGCTCGGCAGCCAGAAGAGAGAGAGACCTGGCTTGGCGGGTCATAAGTATTCTATAGTGGCGTAGTAGAGTCTGGCCGCAAGACTCGCCGTGCGCGACGGGTGAGGGATAACCTAGCACTCGACTCCAATTAACTGCTTCACCCTGAAGGGGATCAGCGGGTGTGTCGGGTCAACACCCCCTTGGTTTCGTTGACACCGTGAGGTTTCCAACCAAGGACCACGAAACTGTGGTTTTTCCCTGAAGGGGCAAAACGTTTTTGACAACACTCTGTTATAGAAACAGAATATCCTGCGCTGCCTTGAAAAAGGCGGTTCCGGATCGGGAGTTGTAGTCGGCGACTACGAATGACGTCACGGCGAGCGCGACGGAGCGATGACACAGACACGGAACGTTCGGGAGCACAGAGCGGCACGACCGTCTCGGGCGAGCGTCGAGCGGAGAGTGACCTCATCCTTGTTGATTCGGAAGAGACCGTTTCTTATATTAAACATTTTGTTCTAAATGCAGTGGCTAGGCTAACCTACATTGTAAAATTGTATTGACCAATAGGAGAACAAACACTTAACTTCCAAAACTAAAAGTCAAAAGATTTTGTAATATGATGCCGCGCACCCATCTCACTTTCGCGCGTTCACTACGTATAGCGCCGTCTGCACGCACACTATTAATATCACCGGTGCTCGGCGCGCGTCGCCAGTTGTAGTTTGTGCAGCGCCTCGCGAAGGCAATGTTCGCGCGTGCCGACGCCTCTGCTTGGCCCCACGTCAAGCACTTGGCGCCCTGGCATGCGCGCCCGCCTGACGCGAGGCGGCTCCCCAGAGATCTGCTCCCGACAGACGTTGCGGCCCCATCCCCCCGGATTTGACTCCTGGGTAAGTCGCCCCACGTTACACGCGACTTACTCAAACAGTTATACTACTCATAACTACACTTCACCTAGTACGTAACGTGTTCTAAGTTAATATAGGCACGTTACGTACTATAAACATACATTCATGACTCTACATGCGCTATATATAACTAGCACCGGATAGCAGCACACGCTATTCGGCGCAGACGCACTGAGCGGCGACACACAGTACAATGCCGCTCACACATACATACTCGGCTCTGCGGTCCGGAACGTAACCGGCTAGATCTGGAAGCGGGACGGACGAGAGCCCCGCATTCACTATAGGTGCGTCTGAGTCGGCACCCCTGTCGCTGGTCGACTTC
The DNA here is from genome assembly GCA_943138885.2 of Tholera decimalis. NCBI lineage: Eukaryota > Metazoa > Arthropoda > Insecta > Lepidoptera > Noctuidae > Tholera > Tholera decimalis. The sequence goes on from OW964576.2 coordinate 13,733,115, forward strand.
CGCTGGGCTTCTCCCTTAGGGGGGTTTCACCTGGCGGGGCTAGACCGCCGGGGTGTCGTGAAGAAACGACGCCGAAAATCGGCGTCGCGGCGCGCCTATAGTTACACAATAGCAATCAATCACGTGGGTGTGCGTTTGCCGTTCACTTTTGAACAGGCACTTAACGCACACCCGAACATCTAAGCCGTAACTAGGCCACCCAATGACGGTCCCGTATTGACGGGACACGGTATTGCTCCTGCGACCTGGGGGCGAAGCCCTGAGGCCGCTCGCCGCGCCCCTCGCGGGGCGCAGCGACTGCCAAGGTCGCCAGTTGACCAAGCGCCGCTATGCGGGCGCGCTGTGTTCTCGGATGTTGTGAATTCCATAACAAATTGTAACATTTAGCAACTGAATTTTTCAACACACTTACTTGAACATTTTAAATAATTTCCATAAAGCAATATAGATAATCCTATCCTACTAATATTATAAATGCGAAAGTTTGTGAGGATGGATGGATGTTTGTTACTCTTTCACGCAAAAACTACTGAACGGATCTGAATGAAATTCGGTAGGTAGATAGTTGACATTCTGGAATAACACACAGGCTACTTTTTATCCCAAAATTCCCACGGGATCAGAATTTGCGCGGGAAAACCTTCCCACGCGTACGAAGTCGTGGGCAGAAGCTAGTTATTAATACTTTCTGATGAAAATAGCTCATGGATTTCGAAGTCGACCAGACCTGATAAAATACAATAAATTCAACAAAGCTGACCGCTGGCGACTTTCTGCACTACTGCAAAATTTATTACGTGGGTCCACTCATTCAGTCATGTGTCCTTCCCAAAAAGCATCATGCTCTTAACAGAGCCATGATCGCCAGCCCTTCTTAGGGTCAAATTATATAACCGACCATTCTAAAGGGACTTAAGGACCTAAAGACGGTAATATAGGAGCCATTTTTTGGCGCATAGCTAACCCTCTGGAGTGTAAAAACCATAATATAATAGCTATTACTAAACTACGTGACTTCAAACCTTCGTCACAAGGCAAAAATTCAAGCTAAACGAAACAGTACAAAAAATATTCTTTTTATTCTCCAAAATGGCTGAATTAGCATACAAAGATCTCGCGGGTCGTCTGCCACAGTAATAAGTAGGCGAGACAAAATCGTGAACGTGTTACAGAGTAAATAAAAGAATAGAGGTGACTTCAACCTTCTTGTGTTCTTTGTTATTTCACTGTGAGTTGCTCCAGAAATGTTCTTACATCGAGGTATATTCGCTTCAGAAGCTCGGGGCAATGAAAAACATCGCTTCGAGAAATGCGAAAACCTGAACTACGATGTCGCAATTGAAACCTTAACAAAAACTGCAAACACAAAAACTGACTCAAATTATTGTTAACAAGCAGAGCCGACGAAGATGATTTCGTGCGTGTACGAGGTTTTTCCCGCGTATATCCCGATAACTATAATTTTGTTGCCGGATAATCTCTTCTATCTTTCAGTGTAAGTCCTATTAAAAACTGTTAAACCGTTTCAGAGATTAGTCGGGACCAACAGAAACACAGACTGATAAAATGAAAAACAAAATTGATAGCATCTACTAAATAAGTTTAAGCACTTGACAAAACACAGTTATGCTGAATGCACAAACCGATATTTTAATTTTATTTATATGTAGGTATAAATGCAACCCGATCTCTAAAGGCCTCGTTGCCTATTGGCCTAGCTCTGTTTTGTGGATATAGTGTTTTTTTTTACTACGCTCGCTGTCATTTACGATTAAATAATCTTTATTCTCAATAAAAACATAACAATGTCACTTACTTGAGAATAATACTAAAAAATTATTTACAAGAAATTCGTCGTCACTAATTACAGACTGAACAAACTAATTACCCATCCAATGCATTCATCTCCCCACAAGTGATTGATTTGCCATTACATGGCCATTACATACTGGCTAAGTTGGTTTTTGAATGTTTGAAAGAGTGTAGATTGTGCTACGTTGACTAATTTGTTTATATTGGGTGAGTATTATGTTCGTGGTACTTTTATTAAGATTTTTTAAATGAAAATACATGTGTTGTTTGATATATATTAATTTAGTGTCTTTATAAATTTTAAGGGTTGATTTTGAGTATGGATAGTTGAACAGTATTTTTATGAGTTTATTTTGTTAATAATTCGTTACAAGTTCAAAGATAGTTGAATCGTTGCGTGTCATGTCGGGAATATCGAGAGGATTGGCATGTCCTGGGATCAAAAATTCGAAGTTATGCAACATCTTCCAACTTGATGGGCATGGTGCATTGCAGCACATTTCCTCTCATAGAAAAGAGGCCTGTGTCCCAAAAGTGGGAACATTTTAGGTTGAATGTTATGTTTGGGTTTTTCACGTGTCATTTTCCTAAGCCACTTCTATTTGTTTCAGAAGCCTGTAGACGCACACTGTTTTGTAACTTTCACGAAAAAAACCTCGAAAATTATACCAGGCTTTGCCGACAAGGTAAAGAATAACAATTAACTATACCCAGGTGTAGGCTTAGTGTATAAGGCCTTGAATAAAGTTTTTTTCGGTAGCTCATTCATAAAAAAATCTAGAGTAAAGATAGGCGGCGCCATTATTTTTAATAGGTGTCCTGAGGCATTTTGAAATATTTCATGTTTAAGGCTGTTTTCATAGGCGTTGGTTCTACACTGTAATGGACTAATACACTGTAATGGCTCACTAAAGTTGATAGAAAGTTTAGTTAATTACTTAAAATGTTTGTCAATTATTTTTGTTAGAACCTAGTAAATCTATATACAACGTGTAACGGAAACCCCATATCTATCCAAAAGGACTGAAGACAACCTCTGGTATGGAGTCTCTATGCAAAGTTTCAGCTCAAAATAAGTGACTCACAAAATTGACCCCAAATTATCGGTTTCATATTATGTTTCTTGAATACCAATAATAACAAACGTGTCACATCACTATAAGGGTCATAACTTTCCACGTCACTTGCCAATAAAACGATAATTCTCTTTGTTCTTCTTAATTTGAAAAATTCGGTCTCTGGTATCAATGTATTGAAAATTCTAATAAGCTCCACACATGTAGATATAGGATTACAAAACCCTTGCCATATCGTTTGTTATCATCCAAAGAAGCCGTGCACTCGGTATGTATATACCCTTTAAATTATAGTATACAAGGTGTAACAGATTAAGCGCAATACCTCAGACACCCCAATTAGAATATTAAATTATAAGTCTAAAACAACATCCGTAACTAAATAAATTGAAAACGAACCTAGATTTTTTTTATAAAATAGCTATCCTTACTAAACGCAAAACGTATGTGCGTCATACAATATTCTTACGCAGACGCATACACTCATGCAATGTTAGCGGCCGACACGCACACGAGCACATTTCCTTGAATTAAAGATTATATTCATTTGTAATGATACTGTGTTTCCATTTTAAGTTAAATGAAAGAGTTTTCCATTAAAATTTAACACCTTTTTTATGACAGAAATCGATTCAGAAACCGATTCTGAACCAACTACTTGCAGGAATTGCTTTTATTCTGTTACACGTTGTATATATACATGTCCTAAAACCTTTTGGTTTTGCGGTATCCTCCAACTTGCACTAGGCCTGCGTAGTGGTTTATGGTCCATTCCTTCTCATAGAGTGCTCTACCTGTGTCCCAGCAGTGGTACGTAAATAGGCCGAATTATTATTATTCCATTAAATGGGGCATTGGGGAAAAATACAGTATGTTAACTAACAGAGGGCATTCCCGTGAACCCGCAATAGTATAGCAACAATACATGCTAAAAAATATTACCATTCGAAAATAAAATGATTTTTTTTTTAATATTAATATTCACTAAAAATGTTAATATTTTACGTAAAAGAAACACTCTGTACACGCATACGCATTCATAAATAAATTGCGACGTTTCCGTCCTTTAAGTACGTGTATAATAATACTAATAAAATACATATATATGCTACAATGACAAACTAATAAATACGGTGAAATAAATAAGAGAGATCCCAGTACAAGTATGCAATAATTTCAATGTATCAATCAATGTATTCATCAAACACAGCAGTTACCAGTTGGCAAACAGCAAAGTGAAAAGAAAATAAATTACAATTACTGCATTTTATACTCCATTAAATTACCTTTTCACCGTCATAATTGCAATGATTTTTTATCATCGTATAAAAGTGTACAAAAAAAGGTTTTAATTTCATTCTTAAAAGTCAAAATCTCCATATTTCTCTGAAAGCCCGGTTTGTTTATAAAGATAGCTTTACTAAAAAAAAAATCTTTTATAAATTATTAATTTATTATTTTTACTGCTATGATATAATCAGTTAATTAAGATTAACTTTACCTTAGTTAAACTAAAAAAATTGGCCAAGTGCGAGTCAGACTCGCCCATGAAGGGTTCCGAAGTAATTATTATAATATAATATAATATGTATATTTATTGGACAAAAGAACCTTACAAATTTCTTAAAACTAGCTTATTTACATTTATTTACAACTACGCCAAATAACTTTGTTTTTCATAGTATTTGTATGAATTACAAAGTTATATTTGCGGTTTTAGAAAATAAGCTGTATCTCAAAAACTGCTGACCCGATTTTGTTCAATCTAATTTTGCTTGAAAGTTTACATTAAGATCTACACACATTTTTTTTTTTTTTGATTTTTCACTCCATTATTATAGAAGTTAGAGGGGGGAGACACACATTTTACCACTTTGGAAGCTTATATCTTTTAAACGATTGACTTTATGAAAAAGTGGTTTTAGAAACCCTTATATCATTTTTTAAGACCTGTCTTTAAATACCACACACACATAGGTTTCATGAAAAAAAATATTTTCAGTTCTAGTTCCTTGTATGGGGACCCCCCTTTATTTTATATATTTTTTAATTTTTTTCTTAAAATCGGAAAGCGGTTCATAGAATACATCTACCTACTAAGTTTCACATGTATAGTCTTAATAGTTTCGGAATAAAATGGCTGTGACATACGGACGGACGGACAGACAGACAGACGGACAGACATGTCGAAACTATAAGGGTTCAGTTTTTTGCCATTCGGCTACGGAACCCTAAAAAGGAGGAAATACGCTAAGGATTTCCTCATGTTCATCAGTTTTTTGAAAACACAACTGATTTCTGTTGTTGAGTGTTATACTAGATGTTAAATACTCGCGGACTTACTAACCAAGCATCTTGCTTACATAGTTTAAAAAAGAATTTCCAAAATGTAGACTATAAATGAAATTTAATTGAAAATCGGCATCTATTGGACGTAAAAAAATTACATAAAGTCAGTTCCCTAAAGTGCCTGTCCGTAACTTTATTACTTCCTAATTACTTCTTATTGCTCAATAGAATTTCAAAGCAAATGTAAAAGAATACTCGTAGGACTGAGTGGTTCTCATTTACGAAATGTTACTAAGATAACGGTAATAATAATACGGAGAGATCATAGAGAACGGAATCACTGCACAGGCACGATTACAGACACCGTATCTTAAGAATTGCTTTCCAATAATATGTGCCAAGAACAAGTTTTGGCTCTTATAAACATAATCTGGTTTTAAAAGTAAATACCCCTTATTTTCTCAACGTGAAAATTCCCAGGGATTTCCTTCAATCTGGGGCAGGCGTAGGGGCTGTCAGAATTTAACTTTTTTACTGATGATAGGCTTGGCATCTCACCTGATGGTAATTAGTGATGATGTGCTCGAAGATGAAGCACGCTTATTTATTAGATATAACCTATTCACTCTTGAGTTACAGAGCCCCAGGTAATAATTATCTGGAAATACACTCCGGTAGGTAATTCCACTTCTTAGCTGTACAATAAAAGTATTTCCAAAACGTTTTATGCGTATGGGTGGGATGTCCACCATGTAACTATGGCGCATCACCGTCCGTCTTGTAGTCCGATGATGGAAAGGGCTTAGTGGAATTAGTTTGTGATACTCTATCGCACACTCTCCGAAATGTAACTGACTAAAACCACTTTGGTTTTCCTCGCACTGTTGCGCCAGGGGCGACGCCCGATTGTTGCCAGCTCACGTCTACGAGCCCGTCTAGTTAAATTGAGAAAGTGAGGAGTTTGACTCCCCCCGTGACATTTCAGAAGGCCGCCTGTGAGACGATACAACTGGCAATACTTTCCATCAAGCCTCACTGGGCCCGTAAGGTGGAATACGGATATATGAGCTGGCTCTCTGTATCTCAGCAATGACAAGGTTATTAAATTGAACTTAAACTTTAAATTTAAACTTAAAATTTAAAGGTTTGTAAATTGAACAACATACAAGATTTATAATGTGTTATCTGTTGTCTTGTCTAACTTATAAGCCTTATAACCAAACTAAACTGCATGCCCTAAACTAGCGTAATTTACAATTTCAGGTGTTTTTTCTTTTTTGGAATTTAATAATATTTTAATAAAGAAATAAAAAAATGGACAATAATTATTCAGTGCATATCAGACTATTTTTATTAGTATTTAAGCTGCTATCTGCGCTCTTCCTTATTTTAATTTTAGTTGACGCTACATTACCTAGTTGGTTAATTCTGGTTATTTATGTGTCATTTACATGATGATGATTCATTGTGATTATTAGCTTGTATGGGAAGTTTTGACAATGAAATTTCAGTAGAGCCCGCGATAACGTATCAGAGCTCTATGGTGTAAACACACTCGTGTGTTTAAATGTCAAGAGTTCATTACATTTCAGTTAAATTACTTCTGATTCAAGTATGTTTGTAATTGCTCAAATGTTAAACACTTGTATTGTGGTGAATTGTGTGTTTATTAGGTTCTCAGACCCTTTCGAATTATGTAAGATCTTTATGGAAAACTAGGTGTTGCTCGCGACTTCATTCGTGTGGGAGGTTTTAACCGCGCAAATCTCGATACCGTGAGAATCACGGGACAAAAAGTAGCCTGTGTCTTATTCCAGAATTTCAGCTTTCTACATATGTTTCGGATTTCATTCGGTATTCATTCGGATCCGCGTTTTGCGAGACAGAGTTACATACATCCATCCACTCTCACAAACTTTTGCATTTATAAGATTTGTAAGAAGGAAGATAAGTCAGATGTCAAAAAACGTTTTAATAATTCTAAATATAATAAATACATCATTTTTGTACTTTATATTTTGTATTGTCCAGCTAGTTGTAAGTTTAATTTTAATGTATCTACAAATTGAATGTAACTTGAAATAATTTAGTTTTACGTTAATTTGCTGCCTTGTAGGGTTATGCATCCATTAGTTATTAGTCAAGCCCGTAACTGAGAGTACATTGTATAACAGATAAATCTTTCTTAACCTGTACTTTAACAGTATACCTATGTTCTCAAGACTCGAGTTGAAACGCGTGGACAATGATAGAACGCGATGGCGGAGCATTGTATATACTTTCTGCCCCACCTTGGAGACTTAAGACTGAAGTGAAGTCAAGTCTCATGGTTTTCAAAGAAAGATGTTGGCACAGTGATGCCGTGCTGCCGTGCACAGGGAATCTTAGAGGAGTCTGACCCTGGCCAGCGGTGCATAGAGGGCGTTCCAGAGTTGACTATTTTGAGGTAAAGGATTTCAGGAATTGATACTCATCACCGGGATTTTAGTAATATGAAACTGTCTGCTGAACTTCTTCAATAGCAAAAAATAAATCCCCACAGATATCAAGGTCGACATTACGACATCTAATATCAACAAAACGAAAAAAAAAATCCTTAAGGAAAGCCCCCCCCCCTGGATTGACAAATTTAGCTAGTAAAACCCAGCAGATGTCAAAGTTGAGATGTTTAATGAAACGAACAAATTCAAAAAACCTTGTAGCTTACCAAGGTTAGACCGGTACAGCTGTTATTATCATTTTTACTATAATTAACACGAGCTCCTTGACCTAACAATATCACACTTGATAAAAAAGCTAATTAATAATAGGTTAAAGTTCAGTACTAATTTAAGCCTTCAGGTAGCACAACCGCTGCCCAGCCCCAAACTTCATTAAAATAAGAGGTATTCATGAGGGACCTTTAAGTTTTGTATGGTATAACTTACGGAAATTAGCTTAATATGAGAATAGAACAGTTGCTCACCGAAAAAAAAGTATTTCTTTTCCATGAATAATCTTGAAAAAAAGAAAAATGCTGTGGATTTACTAAAGCCACGGTAAAGTAAAGCCACAGTCATAATATTGCGACGGCGCAATTGCGGCGGTAAGACCCCTCTTTGAGGAGTGGCTAGATCGGCGTCAAGGCATCCTGACCTACCGCATGAAGCAGGTCCTCACCGGACACGGAAGTTTCGGGAGGTACCTGTGTCTGATGGGAAATGAACAAACGCCTGGGTGTCACCACTGCGAGGGTCGCCCTGAGGACACAGTCGAGCACACGGTGCAGGACTGCCCCGCTTAGGCAGAGCACCGACGTGTCCTCCAGGCGGCAATAGGCGGAGACCTCTCGCGCCCGGCATTGGTTGAGGCCATGCTGCGGGGCGAGAGGGAGTGGGAAGCGGTCGCCTCCTTCTGCGAAGCAGTCATGCTTCTGAAGGAGGAGGCGGGCCGCGTGAGGGAGAGAATGGCGTCCTCCCTCCAGCCCAGCCGCAGTGGTAGACGCCCACGGCGTCGGACGTCGGCCGACGATCTCCGGCCACCGTAGGCGCGGGCATGCGGACAGCGAGTAAAGGGCAACTCGCTGTCCGACCATGGACCATGCCCGGGTCGACGGCGCGTTGTGTTCCACGCGCGCCTCAAAGAGCGTCAGCAATATGACGAGGCCCCCCCGTAGAGGGCCGAAGCCTGCCGGGGTCGTGGGACTCATCCCATTACCGTGACCCCGGTACGTAAAGGGTTATTGAAGGAGCACCGTGGATTTTGGTCAGTAAAAGTCTGACAGTCCTTCCCACCCTGCCCGGGGTGGGAGAACTTATTTGATAATTTTACCACGATAAAAAAAGTCATAATATATATTATATTATTATATATTATACTAGCTGTGCCCGCGACTTCGTCCGCGCGGATTAGTGATTTTCAGCAGCATTTTTAATTTTTTAGACTAATTATTTTGAAAATAAAACTCATACATAATTTGAATGTCGTATCTATTAATATCTAATCAAAATTCTAAAAAATAAGTTAAGTAATATGCTTTAAAAATTACGTAATTTCCATACAAACTTTCACCCCCTATTCCAAACCCATCCAACCATTTTTTCGCATTACAAAGCACCCTTTGTCCTTTCTCAGGCTCTAGACTAAGTCCGTACCAAATTTCATTAAAATCGGTTCAATAGTTTAGGCGTGATTGCGTAACACACAGACAGACAGAGTTACTTTCGCATTTATAATATTAGTAAGGATTAATGTGTTGTATTTTATATTATTTTGTTTAATTAATAATTATTAGTTATGGTGTTGTACACTGACAGCACTAAATCTATCTACTTTAAGTTCTGTCCATCCAAAGGTTGTCTTTAAGAGATTGCCCTGTGCGATAAGACGGCCCATTGTATCACCCTTTTTGGTTTCTAAGTCCTCAATTGGTCCTTAAAAAATGCGCTTCTCCTCCACATTTATTGTGCGCACAGCCAAGCTGTGGAATTCTCTGCCGGCTTGTGTGTTCCCTGCCACTTATGACCTTTCAGCCTTTAAAGCACGAGTAAATAGGCATGTTCTGGGCTCGCTCGTCCCATCTTAGACCTCATCTATCGCTTACCATCAGTCGAGATCGAGGTCAAGAGTGATTCCTCCGTGCTTCACAAAGCACGTTGAGCCCTTGGTCCCGGCTGTCAGTTGTACATCTTTGACAGTCATTACGGGCAGTCAGAAGCCAGAAAATCTGACACTGATATTGCTTAGGGGTATCGTGTTATCCAGCTACTGGGTTATGGAGGTCAGATGCATCCAGTAAGACTAGATAACAACCTCAAAATAGTCGGTAAAAGGCTTTTTTTAAGGATGGGAAATCATCCAACGACTGCCTCCCGATCTGGGTGAAACGGGAGGGTGTGTCAGACTTTTACTGACTAAAACCCATCCGTGTTCCGTCATATGCCCTTCGTGTTCCGAGGCCACGGTAACTCTTTCGAACAATTCAGAAAAAAAAACTTTTTTGCAAAAAATAAAACCGACTTCCATATCAAAACACTACAAAGCCAAAAATAATTTTAATTTCAGTAGTCGGTGTTATTGGTTTTGTATTTTGCTTCTTTTTTTTTTTTCACACCGCCTTCCGAAATTAAAATTATTTTTGGCTTTGTAGTGTTTTGATATGGAAGTCGGTTTTATTTTTTGCAAAAGAGTTTTTATTTTCGTGCTTTTTAGTGGGTCAGTGAATCTTCCAAATCGGTTCGTAAATGACGGAGTTATGCGCGAACAAAAAACGCAATGCAGAGTAAACGAAAAGATCATCAACGACTTTTGTTGATTTTTCAGAAACAGCTTGTCCAATTTCGATAAAATTTTCATGGGACCATTTGGGAAGTATACCCTTTCTAACAAGATAAGAATTTTTCAAATCGGTTGGAAGCGACTCCTTTGTTAGAAGTCGGTTAAAAATAATTTTGCAAAAAACCTATTTTCAAAAGCTACTTATATTTTTTATTGTACTTAATTAGTTTGGATCTTCTATTTTATGTAGGTATATTTAAAACAATAAATCTATCCTAAGAATAAAGCTATTTATATAACATAAACATTCCAGATTCTGAATAGGAAATGCTCGATTAATCTACACGCCATTTTTGCAAAATCGCTATAGCGTATACTTTGAGCCTCACCCAGTCTATGATGAAGAGGTAAAACAATTAGGCCAAGTAATTAATACGACCGGGCGTGGTTATACCTGCCACTATCTAACTGCTATCTTGAACGTTGGTTAAGGTGGAACCTGCGGGGAATGCTTACGGCACAATTTCATGAACATGAATAATATATGCTTTATTTCAGGCAACTAGGCCAATGAAAACCGATACTTAAGTAAAAAACTAATCTATCTCTTCTAATATTTAAAAATCTTATGTCACAATGTATTGACCTACTCCGAAACGTCTTGACCAATGTTATGTTTTTTTTGTGTATTATTTGGTAGATCTAAGAATGAAAGATGTGAAAAAAAACTATTAACGCGAGCGAAACCGCGACGCAGAAGCTAGTTGTATTATTTTAGTATTATAAAGAAAAGTTTGTAGGTACTAGGTTATCTCTGGATCTAGTGAACTGATTTAAAAAATTGGTTGTTCAATAGAAAGCTACCATAGTTCTAAGTGATCACATTTAGAACTATGGTAGCTACATTTTACTGAAAAAAACTTTTTATGCGAGTGAAGGCGTGAGTGGAAGTTACTACATAATTAAACTGTGTTATTTATTTATTATGTTATATATGTAGTAATAGTAATATTAATATTATAATTATATTAGCTACTATTATTACAAATCACGATGATCAGTATGCTGTTAGTAGTAATAGTTTGTAGCGATTTCGTGTCTGATTTTTACACTAGACGAAGAGTTTATGTTTCAGGACGACAGGTTCCCAACCCTCGGAAAAGATATAATTTAAATTAGAGAAATTTAATTAAAATGTGTACGAACACACTTTTAACTAATATCAGGTAACGCTATGTTTCGTATAATACTATCGACTCGGCCCGTCTTCACTCGGTCTCATTCTGCTAATGTAAAATCTTAAAAAATTTAACATCTTCCTCATGAATCACTCTATCCATTGGTGAAAACCGCTTCAAAACCAGTCCTGTAGTTTTTGAGTTTTGCGAATATACAAAGACACAGACTCGGCGGGAGACTATATTTTATAAAATGTTTATTTAATTTATATGTACTAATGTCTATATATTTTTCACAAACCGACTGTCAATCTGACCTCCGTAACCCTGTAACTGGGTAACACAACACCCCTTGGCAGCACTGGTAGTTTTAAATAAAAAAAAACTTGAGAGGTGTCAAGGGACACCCGGATGAAACGAAGTTCCTTTCGATTAATTAGTGAAGGAATTGTAATATATTTTTTTAAGTTATAATAATATATTTTTTTAATTATTAACAACGACGAAAGAAAGAAAGAAAATAGAAAAAAATGGACGAAAGACGAAACGAAAATATCTGGCTTGCTTTCTATAAGATAGAGAGAGAGAGACAGACAGAGAAACATGCGCACGCCGCACGGCTTACAATAGCTTACTATAGCAAAAAGTGTAGTTACAACTTTTCGTCTTAATTTTTTCCGTCTAGCCCCCTTTCGCAACGCGCGATAAGGATCTTCGTTCCAATATATTTGTCTTGTACCTTGCCACCTTGATATCTTGGACGAAGATTCCATTCGACTCGATTCAATCAAATCGATCAAATCGCTTAACCGCCATTTTGATGACTTTACAAAATTAAGTCTATTATTCCGGGGGTTGCGGGAACTTAAGGGCAGCTGAAGGAACAGGGTGGGTTTTTAGTCAGTAGAAGTCTGACACTCCCTTCCGCTCCACCCAGAGCGGGAGAAGTCATTCGATGATTTTCCCATCCAGAAAAAAACCTATCATTTAAGCGGTTGAAATTCAGCCAATAGTAACAAGCCAAACCATTTTTAAGCCAATCTAGTCCCAAAATATTGGGAAATAAACTAGAGTGGGTTCAAAATAAAGCGATTGTTGATGTCAATCCTGGCGTACTATACAATGTGACAACTCGAAAAGTCTGGTGTAATTGGATACGCGCGTGTAGGCAGAATATATTGTTTTGAACTTTGAGCAGTTGGTGTTACCAATTACGCTCTGAATTTTATTTGTATTTGCACGGTGACTTTGATCAGGAGCTGAACGTTTTTGTTAATCAATTCAATCCGAAATACTGACATAATCATAACAGCGAGCTATTTTAGTTTGTAATTTAAGTGGACGTGAGCAATTATGTTAAGCATAACAAATATGTTTTTTTTTAACTTTTAAAAAATTAAGTATTGTTAAGAAATCTGATGACCAATTAGAAATAAAACCCATGTCGCCTGTGATACAATGGTAATACAATGTTTGATGCCTGTAAGCCTAAATTAACTTAGTACAGATTACCTACATTATTTCTAAGATTTTCTTCGTAATTTTCGAATTTTACTTATTGAATAAATAAATATATTATTAGTATATATTATTATTAATTATAATATTTATTGGTTCCCGTAACCTTGACCTTGACATATCTCGATACGTCAAGGTCAACAATCAAGGAAAGCACGTAAAGCCGTTAGTCCCAGCTACCATATGTACATCTCTGACTATCCGTAAAGCCAGAAATGCCAGAATGGAAATGAAATGCCAGAATGCCAAGAAGTATCGTGTTACCCAACTACATGATTGTGGAGGTCAGATAGACAGTGATTCCATACAAAACATTAGTCTTCAGCTGCAAGTGGTTAGACTAGTAGCTGATCCCAAATATATCGCAATCGTTTCGTGCTACAGGAAAACACGCGAGCGTAGAATGGAATTTCATTTAGATATATACTTTCTTTTCGGTTTGAAACTCATATATGACTCCTCCTGTGTAGAGCGAAAAGGAGTGTGAGACTTGTACTGACTAAAACCCCTTCTATTTCTTCATATGTCCTTACCGCTTCGGGGCCGTGGTATTTAGTTTACATTTCCGCAACCCTGGCAGATAATGGTCCTGTTGGACTTCGTCAATACTGTTGCTTTTTGAAGCGCGCGTGGAACACGATATGCCGTCGATCCGGACCTAGTCCTAATAGGACGGTGAGCTACCCTTGCTCGCCGCCCACAAGCTCGTGCCTACGGTGGCCGGAAATCAGCTCGCGATCCCCGATGCCCGGATCATTATACTGGGGCATTCAGTGAACCTAGTTATCATCATTAAACCTAAATTACTGACATCAAAAATTATCTACACTCGTAATAAAACTATCTACCAAACTAGTTTGAACGTAAATTGCATCCAATTTAAGAAAATGGCTGTCAATTTACTGGGACACACGCAAAGGACGAACTATTTCGAATGATGGAAAAATGGCTACGAATGAACAGTTAAGGGTTCCGTAGTCGGAATTACAGTGTTAATTTCATCAAAGTAAATTTATACCCCATCAAAAACATAAATGTGAAATGAGAGCCAAGTTCAATATTGAATGATGCGTCATTCTCGTCTTCATCGACAAAAGAACCGAGATCTATATAAGTGCCAAGTTCTGTGGTCACTTAGGATGTAATTCAAGCTCAAGATCCGACTCGGCAATTTTTTACGTACCGGTTATATTATATTTGCAACTTAGTGTAAAACTTGTTAGTAAAAGACAGCTGAGTCAAGTTTTTGAACTCGGCTGGACACGCTGTCCTGTGTCTTATTCGCTTTTCCATCCGTTTTATTTCCATGTTTGGTTTAATTTAAATATAAACATAACCGTATCAACCTACAACGTTCCGCTAGCACACATGCAGCCTCTGTATGAGAGGGTTTGAGTCGAAATTCCCCACGTGGGTCCAGTTAAGGTTAATGGATATGGCACGTCTTTGAAATGATACAAAGTAATGTGCCTGTCTGGGTTTGAACCTACGACTTTTAACTCGTCGTGCCTCTAACCACTTTTTTTAAGGTGAAACAGCTGACAACCTTAGAAGTTATCCTGCGAGATGCCATACGAAAAAAATGTTTATAAGCTTCTCATCATTGACATACAAAAAACCCAAGATGCACAGTCAACGTCTCAAAACCGTCCGCATAAAATGACTGAGTAATTCTTAATTGTGCGCTCATTTCAAATAGTATCGCATCGCTCCCGTCTAGGTACACACGTCAAAAATGCCGAAATGCTCTTTGACAAATTGTAAAAATATTACGTGAAGAAGGCTAAAAAGGATGAGATATCGAATTTTCGTTAAGTAAAAAGTTTATTGATACATTTTTATTGTTTCTATGACTGATTATAGGAAGCAATATATGATTTGGATTTAATTTGTCTTAACATTTCATTCAACGGTAAAAGTTTAATACGGCAAATTTCAATGGCCACTTTTTCAGTGTCAAAACAATGTATTATGGCATCTTTTTTATTTTAGTTGCATAATAAAAATTACCCTGTTGAACATTGAACAAGTCAATGGAGTCGATATTTTTTATAATATTTATTTATTTTTAAATAATAAGTTTAATTAGTTTCGACCTTTATTGTATTTAGTTTTTGACAAATATGTATACGTTACATAATATGATACTTCGTCGTCAATTTTACGGTTTTTTTAATGTTCATAAATATTTCATGTATATCGATTCATTATGGGATAACTTATGGGTTCACGACATGCGGCATGCTTATGATAAAAGTGTGTGTGAGTGTTGCTTTGGCGAAACACCAAACTCATTAAAAACTTCTTAATTTTTTACTTATGTTTTTCTCGTGACCTATTTAGTCGATGCGGAGAACGGACATCAATCGTCAGCCAACAAAGGCGAGAGAATGTTTTTATGCCGAATTTTTTGGACTTAGATAATGATGTTTATTTTGCAAACAGGTTATAAATAACACTTTCACAGGTCTTTTTTTTCGTAAATGTAAACTGGACAAGGCTAGTGAGAAGATATTATGTATGTCACGGCAAAAGGTATAAGCCTTATCGGAGATTTTAATAAACGATTTAAACATTTAATATTTGTTTCATTAATATACACATGTTCTACCCAAAAAACATATTTACGCTCAGATAAGAGTATAATTACGTCTGTCGAACACAATTTAACAAACATTTCTTATCAAAAAATAAGTCATAAATATATTCGTCTCCACTCAATGCCTTGGCCTACCGACCAACTTCAGTCGTAAAATTTTATTGCCTTTTGCACACTGTAAAAACAACTTTAAACAACTTTCATTTGATGGAATTTGCAAAAACATATTTTGTGCTTATAGCATAACTATTACTATGTGTATTCACGGAGACGAGTTAGTATAGCGCCTTCTCTATCGCACATTATCATACAAATGACAAAGACAAAAAATACTTTTTTAGGGTCAGTGGGCGTTAACAATACCTTAGAAATGTAAATGTGCGTTCACACTGCGCTTCTTAAAAGTTCGCTTAGTTTATTACTGCGGCTTCGTCTGTCGTATAAATTGAGAGACATTTATTTGATAAAAAAAATTATGGGTACCTAATTTTTTATATATCTGATGGATATGAAGGAAAGAAATAAAATCGATCGAGAGTTAATGATTGAACTTTCTTTATTATATTATAATATCTACCTATACAAGTTTATAACATATCATCATCATCACTCTCCGTACTATCACTACTCTCATCGTTTCCTCATGAATCTTTCAGTTATTGCTTCCATATTTCTGTCCACAGCACGTCTGCACAGTATAGGAAGTATGAGTAGCCTAAAAAGTACTCGTACTGTGTACACTGCCTTAGAGTTTATCACTGACCAATTGCAGTTAAAAAATTGTGTGAGTGAGATAGCGCTCTACTAATCCGTCTCCGTGAATACACTTATACATAGGTGGTGAGTGTTTAGCGACAGTTTCGTCACTTTTATTCGAGACTGTGTCGAAAACGTATACGAATGGCAAAAAGCGGAACCCTTATACTTTCGTCATATCTGTCTGTCTGTGTGATCGTATGTCATGGCCATTTTATTCCGAAACTATTAGGACAATACATGTGAAATGTGTAAGTTAGATGTATTCTGTAAACCGCTTTCCGATTTTAAGAAAAAAAAAATACAATTAAGGGGATCCCATATATATGAAACTGAAACTATATTTTTTTCCTGAAACCTATGCATGTGTTGTATTTGTGGTATACATGTGTGGTAAAAATGACATTGAGGTTTCCAAAACCACAATTTTCATAAAGTCAGTAGTTTAAAAGATATACGCTTCCAAATTGGTAAAATGTCCCCCCTCCAACTTCGTTCGTGTGGGAGGTTTTTCCCACGTAAATCCCGATTCCATGGGAATTCCAGGATAAAAATATGCTATGTCCGTCTCCTGGTTCTAAGCTACCTCCCTACCAATTTTTAGCTAAATCGGTTCAGCCGTTCTTGAGTTATAAATAGTAATATATAGATTTGTGTGTTTATTTTTTGTTTATGTGTAAATGTATCTCTATATGGACTTTGGTCTGAAAATAAAGTATTTTATATATGGTAATCGGACGGGGTAGCTGAAGAATCTCGTGCTCGGACGCCCCGCCTTTTTATACCTTCGGCCGCGAGACGCGTCGAGCGCGGCGACCGATTCTCAAAAATAATCCTTATAGCATGATTCAGTATTCACGCGCGATGGCGTATTATTAGCGTATTTCATGTATAACTTTGGTGTTTCTTTACCGATTTATTTGATTCTTTTTTATGGAATAGTTAATACACTGAAAAAAATAAAACGAGACTTTCTACTGTTCTTGTACAGTAAAAAAAAAACGGTTCCGGAAACTTATTTTTACGTTAAAATAATTGATTACTGACAGTGCACTGAAATGGGCAAAAACAGTAAAGAGCTAAACAGTTATTTCAATTGAATGAACATTAAAATTTACTGAAACAAACAGTTCCTTTTAAGTATTGCCGTTTTCAGAGCTTTACTGATATCGTAGCAGTTATTTTTACTGCTTTAGAACAGTTGTTGTAGCATACAGTAAAGAGCCAAACAGTTATTTCAACTGTTTGAACATTAGCGTTTACTGATACAAGCAGTTTCTTTTAAGTATTGCCGTGTTTAGACTTTACTGATATCGTAACAGTTATTTTTACTGCTTCTGAACAGTTTCTGTAGCATACAGTAAGGATTTAAACAGTTAATATCAACTGTTTGAACATTAACGTTTACTGATACAAGCAGTTACTTTTAAGTATTGCCGTGTTTAGACTTTACTGTTATCGTAACAGTTATTTTTACTGCTTCTGAACAGTTTCTGTAGTATACAGTAAGGATTTAAACAGTTAATATCAACTGTTTGAACATTAGCGTTTTCTGATACAAGCAGTTACTTTTAAGTATTGCCGATTTTAGACTTTACTGATATCGTAACAGTTATTTTTACTGCTTCTGAACAGTTTCTGTAGCTTACAGTAAGGATTTAAACAGTTAATATCAACTGATTGAACATTAACGTTTACTGATACAAGCAGTTTCTTTTAAGTATTGCCGTGTTTAGACTTTACTGTTATCGTAACAGTTATTTTTACTGCTTCTGAACAGTTTCTGTAGCATACAGTAAGGATTTAAACAGTTAATATCAACTGTTTGAACATTAGCGTTTACTGATACAAGCAGTTACTTTTAAGTATTGCCGTGTTTAGACTTTACTGTTATCGTAACAGTTATTTTTACTGCTTCTGAACAGTTTCTGTAGTATACAGTAAGGATTTAAACAGTTAATATCAACTGTTTGAACATTAGCGTTTACTGATACAAGCAGTTACTTTTAAGTATTGCCGTGTTTAGACTTTACTGATATCGTAACAGTTATTTTTACTGCTTCTGAACAGTTTCTGTAGTATACAGTAAGGATTTAAACAGTTAATATCAACTGTTTGAACATTAGCGTTTACTGATACAAGCAGTTTCTTTTAAGTATTGCCGTGTTTAGACTTTACTGATATCGTAACAGTTATTTTTACTGCTTCTGAACAGTTTCTGTAGCATACAGTAAGGATTTAAACAGTTAATATCAACTGTTTGAACATTAACGTTTACTGATACAAGCAGTTACTTTTAAGTATTGCCGTGTTTAGACTTTACTGTTATCGTAACAGTTATTTTTACTGCTTCTGAACAGTTTCTGTAGTATACAGTAAGGATTTAAACAGTTAATATCAACTGTTTGAACATTAGCGTTTTCTGATACAAGCAGTTACTTTTAAGTATTGCCGTGTTTAGACTTTACTGATATCGTAACAGTTATTTTTACTGCTTCTGAACAGTTTCTGTAGCTTACAGTAAGGATTTAAACAGTTAATATCAACTGATTGAACATTAACGTTTACTGATACAAGCAGTTTCTTTTAAGTATTGCCGTGTTTAGACTTTACTGTTATCGTAACAGTTATTTTTACTGCTTCTGAACAGTTTCTGTAGCATACAGTAAGGATTTAAACAGTTAATATCAACTGTTTGAACATTAGCGTTTACTGATACAAGCAGTTACTTTTAAGTATTGCCGTGTTTAGACTTTACTGTTATCGTAACAGTTATTTTTACTGCTTCTGAACAGTTTCTGTAGCATACAGTAAGGATTTAAACAGTTAATACTACAAATTGTTTGAACATATTTTTAATATAATAGCCTATATCCTCCCACTGCTGGACATACCTACGCCTCCGCCGAAAACTTCCAAGAATCCCGGTCTTTCGCAGATTGCCAACACTCCCGGCCGTAAGATCGTCCCGCCACCTTTTACGAGGCTGACCTCGTCGTCGTCTCTCATCTTCTGTATGCCAAGGAGTTATATTATAGCATTGGCCCATCTCAGTAATCAGTAGGTATTTTTATTGCGTACCTATATTTGCCATCGGTCCAGGCGGGTTTCCCCGGATTTATCTTAGTTTAGAGGGCATCCGGGGAGCGTGCTGGCCGGGCTTAAAAATTTATTCTTGGGCCGCCTGCGACTCACGCACTGTGCCCGCAAGCCGCGATCAACCGTAGAACCGACTCTGTAAATCACTGTAAACATATTCATAAGGCGGGGGGCCGCCTTATGAATATGTTTAAAAAAACCTGTTAACATATCCAGGTTCTAGGCTCTAAAATCCGAGGTTTTCACGCATCTTGTCCTCGTTGCCAAATTTTAGAGATGGCAACCCTAGGTATAACAATAAATCTTAATCTAGGACTTAAGATAAGTAGGTACTTAACTACAATACAATACAAAATCGCTTTATTGTACACCAGATAAAGAACATTACAAAAAACCGGCCAAGTGCGAGTCGGACTCGCGCACGAAGGGTTCCTTAGGTACCATTATCTTTAAAAGCGGCAAAAAAATCACGTTTGTTGTATGGGAGCCCCCTTAAATATTTATTTTATTCTGGTTTTTAGTATTTGTTATTGTAGCGGCAACAGAAATACATCATCTGTGAAAATTTCAACTGTCCAACTATCACGGTTAATCAGATACAGCCTGGTGACAGACGGACAGACGGACGGACGGACAGCGGAGTCTCAGTAATAGGGTCCCGTTTTACCCTTGTGTACGGAACCCTAAAAAATAACACGAGACAAGTAGGTACCTACAATTAATTAATTAATTACAAGTAATTAATAAGGTAGGTAGATGTTGATCTCTCCGGGTTGCATACGACTGACATGGCAAGCCCAATCCCACTTTAACCTGGCGGTCTTCACTCCTACATCGGCAATGCCTGTTGTTAGTGAGCGTAGGCTAGCCGCACACACTCAATAATATTGTCAATGCAAGATTGTCAAAATCTTCATCAATAAAATGATCCCCGCACACTACACAATATTATTGACAATTTTTCATGGTACAATCTGACTCAGTCGCTCCGCAGCTAGGTTCATGTGCGCACGTTTAACATAATGGAAAGAAAGAAAAAACTCGTTGCATTGAGTATTGCATTAATTTTACTAACTAAAAAAAGGCAATCAAGAAAGAAACGATGGATTAAGGACTGGATGAGAAAAAAAGCTGAGTTTAATCACTTTAATCTAATAAATGAACTACGAGTTACAGAAGAAAATGATTTTAAAAATTACATGAGAATGAAAGATAGCAGCTTTCAAAAACTATTATCTTTAGTTTCTCTTGTACTATTTGTTTTAATTTTTTTATAAATATTGAGCATAGCGCAATTTGCAATTGCATAGTGCAATTTTAAAAATAATGCTTTGCAGGATGTATTCCATAATTCTGGATAAGTTTCCCATGTTTTAATAAACACTGTCAAATAGTGTTTTTCCGTACGGGTACTACCATCAACAGTATCAATACTATTTTCGCTTTGGATACTGTTTTCGTCTTCCATTTTGAACAAATAACACGAGCGTCCGCCTGCCTTGAAATCTTTTCCTCAACTAAAATATTGCCGCGCGCCCGCACACGTCAATATGATTGACAATACCCCTGCCTCCCCCCGATATTGACGTGACAAAATCAGAATTTCTGGATAATCTACAATATTATTAAACAATACCGCAATACAGGCCGCACACATACAATATTATTGACAATACGTACTTTATTGACAATACTAGCTTTTGCCCGCGACTTCGTCCGCGTGGAATAGTTACTTTGGGCTAACGTTAAATTTAACCCCGATTTTGAAGCATTCTTCATTGGCGCTCCGCTCCTATTGGCCTTAGCGTAATGATATATAGCCTATAGCCTTTCTCTATAAATTAACTATTTAATTAAAAAATAATTTTTCAATTGGAACCAGTAGTTCCTGAGATTATCGCGTTCAAACAAACAAACAAACTCTTCAGCCTTATATTATTAGTATAGATCCGTCATTTTTCGTTAAAAAAGTAGCCTATGTCCTTCCTCACGGTTCAGTGATTTTGATGTAACAGACAGATTAACTTTCGTAATTTATTAGGGAAATATAATATGTCAATCTATAATACTGTTGAAAAATATCGCAATACCGAATCGCAAAATATTATTGTTAATAGCTGTGCCCGCGACTCCGACAGCGTGCAACTAACTCCTTGTGTGTTATTAAGTTAATGTATTGGTAATATTGTTTAGATCACGTTCACATGAGGCTTAAGTACCTACAGAACGAAAATACTTCAGCGCAAAGCTTCCGGGTAAACTATGTTGAAAGTTGACCCGTCCGGGACGTGAACATAAAGATTTCTAGAACTGCTAACCCGGGAAAGAGCGACGTACAACTGACCATGCTGGAAACAACTGACACCGAGACTCCAGCGACACGAAAAGTCTGCCATTGAGCCTTATTAATTGTCATTGCATAACACACCGATACTGGGAATTGCGTTCTTTTAAATTAGAATGGAAAATTATTTGGTATTATGGGAATTCTGGGAATAAAGACGGTTTCTCCTGCACCGCAACCTGTTAAAATTTGAGCCTCGATTATATTTTGTTGCAACTGGGTTACTTTTAGCCGAGTTCTATTGCAAAGTTGTGGTGGTTTTAAATTTCGGAGCAGAATAATAATCAGAACGCTTCGAACTGCTAAGCTATCGGGAGTTACACGTGTTTTTGTGAGTCAACCATAAAAGATAGATATATACTGTCGTGGGATATTTTTTATATAATTTTAAGGAGAACATTTCCGTCATAAATGATTTCTGTGTAGCTTTAACCATTAAGATTGCACACGCTACGGAAGCTTAAAAAATGGAGTAACTTCTCCCGTTTTCCCAACATTTCCCTTCACTGCTCTGCTCCTATTGATTGTAGCGTGATGAAAAGTATACTATAACCAGCTCAGGAGTATGAAAAATAATTGTACCAAGTTTCGTTAAAATCCGTCGAGTAGTTTTTGTTTCTATAACGGTTATACAGACAGACAGACAGACAGACAGACAGACAGACAGACAGACAGACAGACAAAAATTTTACTGATTGCATTTTTGGCATCAGTATCGATCCCTAATCACCCCCTGATAGTTATTTTGTAAATATATTTCATGTACAGAATTGACCTCTCTACAGATTTATTATAAGTATAGATTATTGAGTGTGTGCGGCTAGCCTAACAAGATGTTGGGCACTCAGTCAATTCGTTTGAAGCCTAGTAAGTATGCTCGCTCCATCGCCCTTTGGAAAATCTTGAGCTTGGACTTCTATGCTTCACTCATATTGACCACTAGCTGTGCCCGCGGCTTCGCTCACGTGACCGCGTATTCTTTTGGTATTGTCAGGGTACCTACATTACATGGGAACGTGAATTAAGAGTGAGTATATTCCTAAGATCCTCTAAAAATAATATACTAATTAACTGACTTACTGTTAATTTAAACTAAAACCTGTTAGTATATCTTTGCTTTAAGTATTAAAGGAACTCGACTATGAAGTCAATTTCTGGGGGAATCAATTTAGATTACCATCGGCACGCTAAGAAGAAGTTTATGAACGAAAGCAAATTTTAATACATGCAACTCGTGATCTATCCTGGGTCCCAAACCCAACAAAACTTAAAAAAGACGCTCATTTGCAAATAGATAAAGAAAAATACTTAAACTTCAGCAAGAACATGTATAGGTACATAACAGAATCTGCCCCCTAATACTACTTATTAGATTTTGAAGAAATCATCATCATCATTCTCTTGCCCTTAGCCCAATTTATTTGGGGTCGGCGCAGCATGTCTTCATCTTCCGTACTTTTGTATTATATTTTGTACAAATATTTCAAGAAAAAAAGAGAAAATTAGGAATATAGACTACTATGTCAAACCAAAAATAAAAAATTAAAATATCACAGAATCAAAAAAAAAAACAAATCACAAAAAGCGAACACATTGCCGGGATTTGATCATGCGATCTGTTGTTTACAGAGCGATTATGAAACAGCTAGGCTGCATGCCCGGTTGTCGTAATAAGTTTATATCAGAATCGCATAACATTCCAATAAGTACCTAATGTTTGTTCTCCCTGTGTTCGCTTAATTTACAATATACATAACCAGTCAATTTACGAAGTTTAATTGCTCCTTCCCCTATAACTGGCAGCCTAACGTGGAGCTGAACTGTGAGTGAATCAGTGAACTAGGTACATTTTGAAGTGCAGAACTTTCTCGGGTTTCATAATAATTAATGTGTGTCGTGTAATGTGTTATCATTATCAGTTCGCCAAGACAGAAAGCGCGCGAGCGGTCACCGAAAGTTATAGGTTCGTGAAGTATAATTGTCACTGGCCTCGTGTTCCGAAAATTATAAGTTCGTGAAGTACAATCGTCATTGACGTCGTGTCCCGCCCGGAGAGGTGCGCTCTCGGCACAAAACATTACAGTTTCAAGCAACACGCGTAGGCGTATGGTCGTAATTTGTGTACTAGGTTTTGCCGCAGGTATTGTACACCTGAACCTAGATTACGGACCTATGTGCGTACTGTGTCGGTATGAACCGTGAACTTGTGCAAATAATACAATATAACTTGTGACTTTCGGTGTATAAAGTGATAATCGGCAGATTATTTAGTGCGGTCTGTAAAAACCGTTGGTATTGCGACGCGATCTGTGTTGAATCGGTGAAGTAACTGTGAAGTGTTGTGGGACTACGAACAGTCTTAGTGCTTAGGTAGAACCTAGACTACCTATAGTACCTAAGTTAGTGATTCGTTCGTTTTGTGGACTATTTCGCAATGGTGTTAACAAGATCACGCGCTGCTAGTCCGACTTCGGCTTCGGCTGGCGCCTTGTCCGCGGACATCGCGCCGCCCGCGCCCTTAGAGCCCGCGCCGGAGGTGGCTCCGCGCGGCGCTGCCGCCGACACCGCTGCCGAGCAGATGGCCGCGGTGGATCCGCAGCTGGCTGCTGCCGCTGCAGCGGCTCCGGTCGATATGATGTAGATGTAGGTACGCTACGCAGTCGGGTAAAAACTGTTTGCATCGTGTACCTACCTAATCGTGCAGGTCAGTAGCTTAAACTGTTTATATTGTGTTGCGAGCTACTGACTGCACAGTAGGTAGACTGTCGGGGGCGTAACGTAAAATAAACTACCTACCTATACAGTAGAAACTCCATTATCTGGCCCTCAGTTATAAGTACGGATTCGCGATTATCCAGACTACCGATCGCAATACATAATTGTTGAGAAATCGTACCTACAAACGTAGGTAGGTAGGTACATAAATATTTAATTTCATTATTAAGGTAAAATTATTTTAATGGTAGGTACAACGTATGTTGGATGTATCTCTTAATAATTTCTTAATAAACATTGATTTTCGTTAATATAATATACTTATTTGTTATTTTTAACCCGCTATTCTTCATACATTCGATTATCTGGATTTTCGATAATCCGAATGCCTGACGACAACAATTAGTCCGATTAATCGAGTTTCTACTGTCTGTACTAAGTAATAAATTTTGCTAATGAACGTCTGTGTTGAGAATGCTGTCTGATGCCGCTGTCTGTATCTGTATGCAAGACTAATTAGGTATTATAAATCTTTGTTATTTCAGAACATGAAGTTGACTTAGAGGCGCTGTCTTTGCTCGATGATGAGCAAATCCGGGTGCTAATACCAGCTATTGGCCCACAAGCCAAATTTAAAAGAGCGCTTCTGAAGTGGAATGCTTCTAAGCTAAATTCCGATGTAACTGAGTGTAGTAAAGTAAGCAACCAATAAATTATCTATACTCGTAAAAATGTAGGCATGCCTTGTCATCGATTTTTTGTGAACATAGGTAAATATTTTTTTACAGATTTATGACAATCTTGAAAACCTTGTGGAAGTGTACGGAGAGAGTATTGGTGGACTTACAAATTCACCAAGAAGTTCGGCATTATCATCACCAAGCACCTCATCGTCATGCAAATCCATGTCCCTCGATGTAAGTTATCTATCAATTATCGAATTATTAAATTATAGATTTGTATTATTGATTATGTACCTATTATTATTTTAAAGGGTCAGTGGGTCGTCTTAGAAGTGTTGATATTCAATTTTATAGCTGTTTTTGTCAAATTTAAAGTGCTATTAAATACATCCCCTGGGTAACACGATAACAATTTTATTTGATTACTAGCTGCGTTATCAATAAATATTTTAAACTAAACTAAACACTAGGCCAATGAGGCGGTCTAAAACTAAAACTGAACTAAGTTTAAACTAAGACTAAACTAATTCTTAACTAGGTCTTAATAAGGTCTTTTGTAAGTCTAAGACTATACTCTCATACCTATACATTAACAATCTTCCCTGTTTTCAGAGTCTCACAACGCTGCTCGAAAAGACTCCCGATGGCCTACAGCTTCTAAAAGAAAGGCAACAACCATTGGGAGAACATAACCGTAAGGTACTAGTTCGAGAAATAGCTACACACACACTTCGAGCAAATCCGAAGGCCCCCGTAACAGCCGAAACATATATTAAATAGAATATATTAAATAGAATCGCGAAAAAAAATCAGCTGTTCCATACATTTTGACGAGTTAATGCGAACATATTGTAGGGAACAGCTGATTTTTTTTCGCGATTCAGGGTTTGGTCCCCTAGTATAAGTTGTTCTGTTATTGATAATATGTATCTTTAAATTATCTAAGTGTAAATATTTTAGATTGTTTCCCATTTATTTTGCAGTACCTAAATATTTAAAAAAATATAAGTTTAATACATATGATTATTTTAGAATAAATAAACGTCTCAAAGAAAATATTTTTTATTTCACGCCACCTGCTACTGTACACGTACAATACTCGCTACTGTACCTGCACAGTTACAGGTAATGTGAAGGATAATATTTTTATGTGTATGCTCAGTTGCGGGTATGGTTAGTGCCCAGTTACAAGTAACGTGAATAATAGTACTTTTTAATGTGCATGCATATTAAAAAGTACTGTCCTTCACATTACATGTAACTGTGAAATCAATTACCCGCTACTGTGCATGCACATTGAAAAGTACTGTCCTTCACATTACATGTAACTGTGAAATGCATTACCCGCTACTGTGCATGAACATTGAAAAGTACTGTCCTTCACATTACTTGTAACTGTGAAATACATTACCCGCTACTGTGCATGCACATTAAAAAGTACTGTCCTTCACATTACATGTAACTGTGAAATACATTACCCGCTACTGTGCATGCACATTAAAAAGTACTGTCCTTCACATTACATGTAACTGTGAAATACATTACCCGCTACTGTGCATGCACATTAAAAAGTACTGTCCTTCACATTACATGTAACTGTGAAATTAATTACCCGCTACTGTGCATGCACATTAAAAAGTACTGTCCTTCACGTTACATGTAACTGTGAAATTAATTACCTGCTACTGTGCAAGCACATTAAAAAGTACTGTCCTTCACATTACATGTAACTGTGAAATACATTACCCGCTACTGTGCATGCACATTAAAAAGTACTGTCCTTCACATTACATGTAACTGTGAAATACATTACCCGCTACTGTGCATGCACATTAAAAAGTACTGTCCTTCACATTACATGTAACTGTGAAATTAATTACCCGCTACTGTGCATGCACATTGAAAAGTACTGTCCTTCACATTACATGTAACTGTGAAATTAATTACCCGCTACTGTGCATGCACATTGAAAAGTACTGTCCTTCACATTACATGTAACTGTGAAATTAATTACCCGCTACTGTGCATGCACATTGAAAAGTACTGTCCTTCACATTACATGTAACTGTGAAATTAATTACCCGCTACTGTGCATGCACATTAAAAAGTACTATCCTTCACGTTACATGTAACTGTGAAGGACAGTACTTTTCAATGTGCATGCACAGTAGCGGGTAATTAATTTCACAGTTACATGTAATGTGAAGGACAGTACTTTTCAATGTGCATGCACAGTAGCGGGTAATTAATTTCACAGTTACATGTAATGTGAAGGACAGTACTTTTCAATGTGCATGCACAGTAGCGGGTAATTAATTTCACAGTTACATGTAATGTGAAGGACAGTACTTTTTAATGTGCATGCACAGTAGCGGGTAATGTATTTCACAGTTACATGTAATGTGAAGGACAGTACTTTTTAATGTGCATGCACAGTAGCGGGTAATGTATTTCACAGTTACATGTAATGTGAAGGACAGTACTTTTTAATGTGCTTGCACAGTAGCAGGTAATTAATTTCACAGTTACATGTAACGTGAAGGACAGTACTTTTTAATGTGCATGCACAGTAGCGGGTAATTAATTTCACAGTTACATGTAATGTGAAGGACAGTACTTTTTAATGTGCATGCACAGTAGCGGGTAATGTATTTCACAGTTACATGTAATGTGAAGGACAGTACTTTTTAATGTGCATGCACAGTAGCGGGTAATGTATTTCACAGTTACATGTAATGTGAAGGACAGTACTTTTTAATGTGCATGCACAGTAGCGGGTAATGTATTTCACAGTTACAAGTAATGTGAAGGACAGTACTTTTCAATGTTCATGCACAGTAGCGGGTAATGCATTTCACAGTTACATGTAATGTGAAGGACAGTACTTTTCAATGTGCATGCACAGTAGCGGGTAATTGATTTCACAGTTACATGTAATGTGAAGGACAGTACTTTTTAATATGCATGCACATTAAAAAGTACTATTATTCACGTTACTTGTAACTGGGCACTAACCATACCCGCAACTGAGCATACACATAAAAATATTATCCTTCACATTACCTGTAACTGTGCAGGTACAGTAGCGAGTATTGTACGTGTACAGTAGCAGGTGGCGTGAAATAAAAAATATTTTCTTTGAGACGTTTATTTATTCTAAAATAATCATATGTATTAAACTTATATTTTTTTAAATATTTAGGTACTGCAAAATAAATGGGAAACAATCTAAAATATTTACACTTAGATAATTTAAAGATACATATTATCAATAACAGAACAACTTATACTAGGGGACCAAACCCTGAATCGCGAAAAAAAATCAGCTGTTCCCTACAATATGTTCGCATTAACTCGTCAAAATGTATGGAACAGCTGATTTTTTTTCGCGATTCTATTTAATATATTCTATTTAATATATGTTTCGGCTGTTACGGGGGCCTTCGGATTTGCTCGAAGTGTGTGTGTAGCTATTTCTCGAACTAGTACCTTACGGTTATGTTCTCCCAATGGTTGTTGCCTTTCTTTTAGAAGCTGTAGGCCATCGGGAGTCTTTTCGAGCAGCGTTGTGAGACTCTGAAAACAGGGAAGATTGTTAATGTATAGGTATGAGAGTATAGTCTTAGACTTACAAAAGACCTTATTAAGACCTAGTTAAGAATTAGTTTAGTCTTAGTTTAAACTTAGTTCAGTTTTAGTTTTAGACCGCCTCATTGGCCTAGTGTTTAGTTTAGTTTAAAATATTTATTGATAACGCAGCTAGTAATCAAATAAAATTGTTATCGTGTTACCCAGGGGATGTATTTAATAGCACTTTAAATTTGACAAAAACAGCTATAAAATTGAATATCAACACTTCTAAGACGACCCACTGACCCTTTAAAATAATAATAGGTACATAATCAATAATACAAATCTATAATTTAATAATTCGATAATTGATAGATAACTTACATCGAGGGACATGGATTTGCATGACGATGAGGTGCTTGGTGATGATAATGCCGAACTTCTTGGTGAATTTGTAAGTCCACCAATACTCTCTCCGT
This sequence comes from Tholera decimalis, assembly GCA_943138885.2. Lineage (NCBI taxonomy): Eukaryota > Metazoa > Arthropoda > Insecta > Lepidoptera > Noctuidae > Tholera > Tholera decimalis. Next base: position 13,762,489 of record OW964576.2, read on the forward strand.
ACACTTCCACAAGGTTTTCAAGATTGTCATAAATCTGTAAAAAAATATTTACCTATGTTCACAAAAAATCGATGACAAGGCATGCCTACATTTTTACGAGTATAGATAATTTATTGGTTGCTTACTTTACTACACTCAGTTACATCGGAATTTAGCTTAGAAGCATTCCACTTCAGAAGCGCTCTTTTAAATTTGGCTTGTGGGCCAATAGCTGGTATTAGCACCCGGATTTGCTCATCATCGAGCAAAGACAGCGCCTCTAAGTCAACTTCATGTTCTGAAATAACAAAGATTTATAATACCTAATTAGTCTTGCATACAGATACAGACAGCGGCATCAGACAGCATTCTCAACACAGACGTTCATTAGCAAAATTTATTACTTAGTACAGACAGTAGAAACTCGATTAATCGGACTAATTGTTGTCGTCAGGCATTCGGATTATCGAAAATCCAGATAATCGAATGTATGAAGAATAGCGGGTTAAAAATAACAAATAAGTATATTATATTAACGAAAATCAATGTTTATTAAGAAATTATTAAGAGATACATCCAACATACGTTGTACCTACCATTAAAATAATTTTACCTTAATAATGAAATTAAATATTTATGTACCTACCTACCTACGTTTGTAGGTACGATTTCTCAACAATTATGTATTGCGATCGGTAGTCTGGATAATCGCGAATCCGTACTTATAACTGAGGGCCAGATAATGGAGTTTCTACTGTATAGGTAGGTAGTTTATTTTACGTTACGCCCCCGACAGTCTACCTACTGTGCAGTCAGTAGCTCGCAACACAATATAAACAGTTTAAGCTACTGACCTGCACGATTAGGTAGGTACACGATGCAAACAGTTTTTACCCGACTGCGTAGCGTACCTACATCTACATCATATCGACCGGAGCCGCTGCAGCGGCAGCAGCCAGCTGCGGATCCACCGCGGCCATCTGCTCGGCAGCGGTGTCGGCGGCAGCGCCGCGCGGAGCCACCTCCGGCGCGGGCTCTAAGGGCGCGGGCGGCGCGATGTCCGCGGACAAGGCGCCAGCCGAAGCCGAAGTCGGACTAGCAGCGCGTGATCTTGTTAACACCATTGCGAAATAGTCCACAAAACGAACGAATCACTAACTTAGGTACTATAGGTAGTCTAGGTTCTACCTAAGCACTAAGACTGTTCGTAGTCCCACAACACTTCACAGTTACTTCACCGATTCAACACAGATCGCGTCGCAATACCAACGGTTTTTACAGACCGCACTAAATAATCTGCCGATTATCACTTTATACACCGAAAGTCACAAGTTATATTGTATTATTTGCACAAGTTCACGGTTCATACCGACACAGTACGCACATAGGTCCGTAATCTAGGTTCAGGTGTACAATACCTGCGGCAAAACCTAGTACACAAATTACGACCATACGCCTACGCGTGTTGCTTGAAACTGTAATGTTTTGTGCCGAGAGCGCACCTCTCCGGGCGGGACACGACGTCAATGACGATTGTACTTCACGAACTTATAATTTTCGGAACACGAGGCCAGTGACAATTATACTTCACGAACCTATAACTTTCGGTGACCGCTCGAGCGCTTTCTGTCTTGGCGAACTGATAATGATAACACATTACACGACACACATTAATTATTATGAAACCCGAGAAAGTTCTGCACTTCAAAATGTACCTAGTTCACTGATTCACTCACAGTTCAGCTCCACGTTAGGCTGCCAGTTATAGGGGAAGGAGCAATTAAACTTCGTAAATTGACTGGTTATGTATATTGTAAATTAAGCGAACACAGGGAGAACAAACATTAGGTACTTATTGGAATGTTATGCGATTCTGATATAAACTTATTACGACAACCGGGCATGCAGCCTAGCTGTTTCATAATCGCTCTGTAAACAACAGATCGCATGATCAAATCCCGGCAATGTGTTCGCTTTTTGTGATTTGTTTTTTTTTTTGATTCTGTGATATTTTAATTTTTTATTTTTGGTTTGACATAGTAGTCTATATTCCTAATTTTCTCTTTTTTTCTTGAAATATTTGTACAAAATATAATACAAAAGTACGGAAGATGAAGACATGCTGCGCCGACCCCAAATAAATTGGGCTAAGGGCAAGAGAATGATGATGATGATTTCTTCAAAATCTAATAAGTAGTATTAGGGGGCAGATTCTGTTATGTACCTATACATGTTCTTGCTGAAGTTTAAGTATTTTTCTTTATCTATTTGCAAATGAGCGTCTTTTTTAAGTTTTGTTGGGTTTGGGACCCAGGATAGATCACGAGTTGCATGTATTAAAATTTGCTTTCGTTCATAAACTTCTTCTTAGCGTGCCGATGGTAATCTAAATTGATTCCCCCAGAAATTGACTTCATAGTCGAGTTCCTTTAATACTTAAAGCAAAGATATACTAACAGGTTTTAGTTTAAATTAACAGTAAGTCAGTTAATTAGTATATTATTTTTAGAGGATCTTAGGAATATACTCACTCTTAATTCACGTTCCCATGTAATGTAGGTACCCTGACAATACCAAAAGAATACGCGGTCACGTGAGCGAAGCCGCGGGCACAGCTAGTGGTCAATATGAGTGAAGCATAGAAGTCCAAGCTCAAGATTTTCCAAAGGGCGATGGAGCGAGCATACTTACTAGGCTTCAAACGAATTGACTGAGTGCCCAACATCTTGTTAGGCTAGCCGCACACACTCAATAATCTATACTTATAATAAATCTGTAGAGAGGTCAATTCTGTACATGAAATATATTTACAAAATAACTACTGTGCATGCACATTAAAAAGTACTGTCCTTCACATTACATGTAACTGTGAAATACATTACCCGCTACTGTGCATGCACATTAAAAAGTACTGTCCTTCACATTACATGTAACTGTGAAATACATTACCCGCTACTGTGCATGCACATTAAAAAGTACTGTCCTTCACATTACATGTAACTGTGAAATTAATTACCCGCTACTGTGCATGCACATTAAAAAGTACTGTCCTTCACGTTACATGAAACTGTGAAATTAATTACCTGCTACTGTGCAAGCACATTAAAAAGTACTGTCCTTCACATTACATGTAACTGTGAAATACATTACCCGCTACTGTGCATGCACATTAAAAAGTACTGTCCTTCACATTACATGTAACTGTGAAATACATTACCCGCTACTGTGCATGCACATTAAAAAGTACTGTCCTTCACATTACATGTAACTGTGAAATTAATTACCCGCTACTGTGCATGCACATTGAAAAGTACTGTCCTTCACATTACATGTAACTGTGAAATTAATTACCCGCTACTGTGCATGCACATTGAAAAGTACTGTCCTTCACATTACATGTAACTGTGAAATTAATTACCCGCTACTGTGCATGCACATTGAAAAGTACTGTCCTTCACATTACATGTAACTGTGAAATTAATTACCCGCTACTGTGCATGCACATTAAAAAGTACTATCCTTCACGTTACATGTAACTGTGAAATTCATTACCCGCTACTGTGCATGCACATTAAAAAGTACTGACCTTCACATTACATGTAACTGTGAAATTAATTACCCGCTACTGTGCATGCACATTGAAAAGTACTGTCCTTCACATCACATGTAACTGTGAAATTCATTACCCGCTACTGTGCATGCACAGTAAAATCAACTGTTTGCTTAAAGTTGTATGACAGTTATAGGTACTATCATAGTTCAGTTATACCTACTGTTTTTTTACTGTCTGGAGGAAGGAGAAGGAAAATCTGAATTTTCCTTTTACTGTTTTACTTACTGTTTTACAAACAGTAAGAATAACCGGCCAGAAAACAGTAGCAGATGCACAGTAAAATCTACTGTCATAACTCAACTGTTTTTTTTCAGTTAATTTTACTTATTTGGACAATAGGCTCCATTTTTACTGACCAAAACGGTGAATATTACCGAAAAATCGGTTGGTATTACCGATTTTTTTTTTCAGTGTAATGTTAACTTTTTCAATTAGGTGTGACTGAGAGTGTTATAAACGTAAGAGTAGACAAATATTATAATCAGAAAGCTTCGAACTGCTAAGCTATCGGGAGTTACACGTGTTATTGTGAGTCAACCATAAAAGATAGACATATGCTGTCGTGGGATATTTTTTATATAATTTTAAGGAGAACATTTCCGTCATGAAATGATTTCTGTGTAGCTTTAACCATTAAGGTTGCACACGTGACGGAAGCCTAAAAAATGGAGTAACTTCTCCCGTTTTCCCAACATTTCCCTTCACTGCTCTGCTCCTATTGATTGTAGCGTGATGAAAAGTATACTATAACCAGCTCAGGAGTATGAAAAATAATTGCACCAAGTTTCATTAAAATCCGTCGAGTAGTTTTTGTTTCTATAACGGTTATACAGACAGACAGACAGACAGACAGACAGACAGACAAAAATTTTACTGATTGCATTTTTGGCATCAGTATCGATCCCTAATCACCCCCTGATAGTTATTTTGTAAATATATTTCATGTACAGAATTGACCTCTCTACAGATTTATTATAAGTATAGATTTCAATAAAAATAAGTTTGAACGAGTTCGGGTCGGTAGCTTTAGAGATAGCATATTTTCTAAAACATATAACTTTGTAATTCATACAAACACTATAAAAAACAAAGTTATTTGGCATAGTTATTACGGAACCCTTCATAGGCGAGTCTGACTCGCACTTGGCCATTTTTTTTCTATCAATGCTTCGCATTTATGTTATCATAATATACTAAGTTGTATTAAAATGTCTCTTAAAAATATTATGTTTTATGCTGTTTTTTTTCTTATTGATTATAGGCTTGCGTTTGACCACCATCTCACCTGATGGTAAGTGATGATGTTGATGATGATTATTTGGAAACGCACTTCCTTATTATTATGCTCGTAATTTAAAGTTATATGATTTATTACCTAAGTACATTTACAAAAACATTTAGTGTATACAGTCACAGTAACATATCCAGAAAAGGCATAAGCCAGCACAATTAAAGCTAAATATTCAAAGTTCTCTTTTTGTGTTATGCCTACTGAACCCTAAAAAGATAGCAATCTAATAATTGGTGAAATTGTCGTTTGAAATACGTTTTTATTAAATGAGTTGGGACATTGGTAGATGCATCTATTTGAGAAATATATGGTTTCTATTAAAGAGTCATGAGTGTAAGTATAAGTCCATTGACTAGCTAAGGCTTCCAGTATTTATTCTTTCATTCAAATGTATAACAAAAAGAACCCTGTAAGTACTTTCCTTCTTAATTTAAAAACAAAAGAAAGAAAGATATTTAATTTGATTGTTTATGTAATTTAATTATTTATTTTTACCGTTTTGTTACGGAAGAGCAGTGTCTTAATGCAGGCGTTCTATGCTTAAACGGAGATCCTATCACAAATTGTTTGCTAATAACTTGTGTATTTTAATATAATTAATAATTTTGTATAATTAGGTGAGTTTGTCATTTCACATTCAGACAATTCTCCTCTAGAATGTGCTTCCTCTCGAGATCAGGATGGCTAACAGTCGGTATGAATTTAAGAGGAAATTGCTGTTCTACTTGTGCAACACAAAGGCAGAATTTTATTTATTATATATCCATATTAAAACGTCAATTTATATAAGTACTAGCAACCCGCCCCGGCTTCGCACGGGTGCAATGTTTATATTAAATATACTTTTGAATGTCTTTATATACAACGTTGACAGCCTTTTGATAGGGCCACTCGTAGTTCAGTACACTAAAGGGTGGTTACTACTTAATCGGAGGGCGAAGCGCGGCCTGCGACGCGCTATTTATTGGCACTTGCGTCGGCCGCGGCCCTTTGCCGGCACCGCGCCGCAACCGCTATGTCCTTAAGATCGCCATTATAACCAATACTACTTTTTAAATTACATGCTGTAAGGAGCAATATTGATTTATATTAAATGCACAGTGTATTTATAGTACTTCATTGGATAAGGATAAATGTTGTATTGCTTAAAAACGCTTCGTAAAATATGCTCCTATTTCTCGTAAAAAGTAAAGGATAAAAAATGGTTGTTGTGGGTTATCTATAAGAGTTAGACATATACCATCGTGGACGTTTTTGTTGACCTTTTTAATGTGTAAAATACTGTACTACATTATTTTGATCAATCTCGTAGGGTTTAGCCAGCGTTTGCAATGCAAACGCAAAAAAAATGTGTTTATTTGCGACATCACTTTAGAAACCTCAAAAATCATCAGTGTTCCTCTACTATATTATGCATGTTATATACTTAAAAATCTTCCTATTAAATCACTATTTCTAATGAAAAAACTGCATCAAAATCCTTTATACTATGTTAAGATTTATTTCTTATTAGTGTTGCCCAAACGAGAGTCTCGCAAGAGTATTGCAATTAGCGATTATCCTATTGCTATTTATTAAACGGTAGTTGAGATCTCAGAACAATGTAACAGAGTCTGTCTGACAGACATGACGAAACTATAAGGGTTCCGTTTTTTGCCATTCGGCTACGGAACCCTAAAAATGCCGGTTTTTAAATGCTATGATATCAATAATCATTCGAGCTAAATTAGTGACATTTTAAATTCTTTACAAACTAGGAATCTGTAATAAATGTGTCAATATTCATTCCAAGTCAGGGGTCAAAAGTAAGTCAAAGGTGGTTCGTGTAATATTATACACGGTGCGTTTCCAGTTGCTTTTTTAGAGTTCCGTACCCAAAGGGTAAAAACGGGGCCCTATTACTAAGGCTCCGCTGTCTGTCTGTCTGTCTGTCACCAAGCTGTATCTCATGAACCGTGATAGGTAGACAGTTGAAATTTTCACAGATGATGTACTTCTGTTGCCGCTATAATAACAAATACTATAAAATAAATATTTAATGGGGGCTCCCATACAACAATATGTGATATTTTTTATTTTTTTATAGAAAATGGTATTTTTATGGACGATGGTACTAGTGTTGCCCAAACGAGAGTCTCGCAAGAGTCTTGCAATTAGCGATTATCCTATTGCTATTTATTAAACGGTAGTTGAGATCTCATTGAACATTGTTCTGAGATCTCAACTACCGTTTAATAAATAGCAATAGGATAATCGCTAATTGCAAGACTCTTGCGAGACTCTCGTTTGGGCAACACGATTTCTTATGCTTTACGGCACTATTTCCTGTTAATATACATTTTTTAAACAACGCTTCTCATATTTAATATATTAATTATTGCACTTCCCACGCTATCTCTTCACTACTCATAGTTGACTGGTAGAGAATGCCTATGGCGTTAAGTCCGACTTTGTTCCTATATGCATGAAGTGTAAATAAGTAAATACCTACACTACATATACAATAATTTAAGCTCTTTCAATAGGTATCTGTAATTCTTTACCACATATTACCTCTTTAAAGCAAGAGTGATATTATTCTCTTCAGGGCTCGCATGTTTCATCGGAGACCTGATCTAACGCTTACCATCAAGTGTGATGGGTATCAAGAGAGGGGACATCCGTAAGAAAAAAAAATAACGTGCAAGAACACTCTTCTGAATTATAATATTTTTAACCTACTTCAAAAAAAGGAGGTTTACAATTCGTCTTGAAATTTCTTTTTTTTTTATGTATCCCTCATAACTCGGAGACGGCTGGACCGATTTGAAAAATTCTTTTTACGTTTGAATGGGTATACTTTCTAGTTGGTCCCATTGTTACGAAATCAGGATCTGATGATGGGAGAGAAATATTATAAGCACACCTATAGCGATTTGGGTATTTCTTATAGTACCTTGAGCAGTTGCTTCCGAAAAGTACCATTTGGGGAAGTTGAACTGATGATGAACACCACAGAGGGCCACTGAAACTTCTCAATAATAAGTATTTCGTGGATTGCGATTCGATTACTTGAGTACGGATGTTAAACACTTTATGCTCGTCACAATACATATGGTGATGTAGAGCTGATGGTCAAATATCAGGAGAACTCCTCAAAAATTAACGGCTATGCACAGGGAAAAGCAATATTTTGTAAAAGGTGATAAGTTGTTGACATTATGGCTTTTGTAACTAGATAAATTACAAACCAACCCACTAAAAAGCGTGAAAAAAATTTTTTTGCAAAAAATCCTTCATTAATTTTCGTCTTTAGTTTTGTATATGTTTTCGTTTTCGACACCGCCTTCCGAAATTAAAGTTATTTTTGGCTTTGCAGTGTTTTGATATGGAAGTTGGTTCTATTTTTTGCTAAATTTTCTTTTTGTATAACAGAACTTCCAAATCGATTCGGCTCGGAAAGCCGAAGCATACTGATACATTACTAGCAACCTTAACATTTTCTTTCTTGTTTCGACATCAGATTTATCGAATAAAGTATTGGAGACGCTATTTCCTGAAACTGCGTTGTATTGTCGATATTTTTTACTTCGTACGAGTTATAAGAGAAATGCTTTTGACATGAAGGTTCAATTTCTAGTACAGCTTGTTTGATTCGGTTGGTGAATTCTTGACTTTATTGTTTGGAAGTTGCGTATTTGGAAATTTGGTACCAGTATCTTTTTTTTCTTTCGTTCTTTCACTTTAGACTGTTATATTCGCTTTTGAGTTGTAAGTAATTACATTGTACTATGTTAATTCTTTATTTATATAGAACTAGCAATATGGGTGGAATTGAAATTACTAGCAATCTTGTTAACCCCTTCAACTAAGCTAAATATACAGTGTATTTATAGTAATGTTGTAATGGGTGAGGTATGAACCCGGCACCTCGCGATCAGTAGTTCGACACCCTAGCTATTATGCTAGGCAATTGATGATTCATTGATTAATTGGTCTATACTCTCCTCTCATACCTTTAAAACTGCATTACGTAAAAATTGGGAAATTTAATTCTGTTTTGAAAATAGCAACCGTGAAGACAGAAATCGACCCATTCAAACCGTGCACTGGCTTTTAACGTTTTAGAAGTGCCCATGTTACATTTTTACAATAGTTTATATTAATGTTTTTATTGTGTCTATCTCCGTTTTCAAGCAATACCGATTAAGTTCATACATTAGTGGTCCGACGAAGGGAACCTGCTGATCTGTAATACATAATTTGTAATTTTTCCATGTGACTGTATTCGTTGATGAGAAAACTAAATATATATATTTTTTTTTTTTGGTAGCTTATACTGTCCCACTGCAAAGGCCTCTTCCAATTCCTTTCATACGCTTTTTCCGGCGCCGCTTTAGACCAGACCTCGTGGAACACATCCAGGTCGTCTCACTACCACTTCCTGGGGCAGCCTTGGCGGCACTGTCCATCCTCCGGCACCCATTATGCTAATTATCGTGACCCACCCAATCCCATTTCAGCCTAGCAGCTTTTTTGCCAACATCCACTATGCCCGTTTTGGAATGCAGTGTAGTGTTTCGTATTCTGTCTTCTCTTCTCACATCTACAATGCTGCGTTCCATTGCCCTTAAGCAAACTCCAAAGCGGGACTTCTACGATTTGGTGAGCGAACATTTCTGAGCACCATAGTCGAGCTCCAGAATATACATAACCGATGAGCACCAGAATATGCAATATAACCTTTTTCGCATCAGGGATAGAAAAGAATATTAAACACTGTGATTTAACAGATTTATGGAATGTTTAACCAATTATTATAATTCCCGGAAAAATGATTGCAATGGATGTAAACTTGAGTTAATTAAACGTCTGGCACACAACTCTTTCTCCAAAACTAAGAGTGAACATGTATCTTTTGGGCTGGCTCATTCCACCGTAAACCTCATCTATCGCTTACAATCAAACAATCTATTCTACAATTTTGACAATAGTAATCGCTGATAGGTTGGCCCTTTAATAGAACTTCTGGCTCGAGGCTTCAATTTTTGCTAAGTTTTCCTCAGAAGAATATGATTAAGCATACGATACTCTCATAGGGTGAGTGACCCACACAAAAGCTTTCATTTGCAGGAATATTTTGTTTTGGAAACTGCTAGACTGCATGTCTAGAGTAAAAATGCAAATTATGCTGCCTTAAATTAGAATCTTACTTATACTAAGTACTTACAGAGACTGAGAGAGGTACTTGGATAACCCAAGCTTAGAGATCTTGCTTCCTTTGATCCCTTCGTTCACTATGTTGGTCACCGTCAAAAAGTTCTTCGTCATTGTCGATTCTTGTGACGACACTATTGTCACACAAAACCACACACAAATTAAAATTTAAACACTAGCAACACTTCTTCAATAACAAACAACTAACAATATCCCAGAAAAAAAAACAAGATGTTTTTATTCTATTCCACTTCAAAAAAAGGACACAGACTTGAATGGGGAATCTGTTGTAACAGCAACACTTACTTTTTAAATTGAGAACCCAACATCGAACGTAATTATTTTTTAAATATCGCAACAAATAACACGCGAAAAGATGTACTTTTTTAACTGTCAACAAAAAAAAATTTTTTTTTTTCAAGAAATCTCTCTCTTTTATCACAGACACAGTATCTCGATGTTTTTTGTTTTAAAATTCAGCTTTCATGAAAGTTTGCAGAATGTTTTCACAGACCTGAAAAGAAAAGTATTTTTGTTCATTTGTTCTTGGATATTTCCCAAACGTACTTTGTTTGATTATTATTCGTGGCGACGAATCTGTGGTGGCGACTACAAAATAAAATCTAAAGAAATATTGATTTCTGGTATTCGTTTGCTTTTTACTCGATTTTTTTTTCCAGACAGTATCTTATCGTTGTTTGGGTGACGGAAATGGGATTTTTATTCGGGGGGAAAATGATAAAATACTGCTCCCGCACTGGGTCAAGCGGATGAGAGTCAAACCCAACTGATTAAAAATACACTGTAGTCCTTCAGTTCCATGGTATCTCGTTAGAATATTCCCACAACTCCGAGAATAAGAATGAACTTCCGAGTTTGTTTTAAAACGATGTGATAATATACTGAGTGGTGACTTTCAGTGACAGCATTTGAAAGACGCTCTTAGAAGATAATGAATGTGTGAGAGAGGTGTAGGTATTCAAAATACCAACGTCGCGTTTTATATTGAAGTCAGATACAATCGCTACTACTAATGCCAATCAGATAAAGCTTGGCTTTTTTGGCAAAAGACCAACTATCATTCACTTAATATTATGAATGAAAAACTCCTATAAGACTCAAATCGAGATCGTGTAAAATAGAAGAAGAGGATACAGAGGGCTGATCTCATGTCATTATCATCACCGGTTTAACCTTTTCCTAAGTACATTGGGGTCTATCTGACTTCCACAACCGTAGTAAAGTAGCTGAGTAACACGATACCTCTTGGCAAGACTGGTCAGACTTTCAGACTTCTACTACCCGTAATGACTGTCAAAGATGTACAAATGGCAGTCAGAAAAGACACGGAAAAATCTCGAAATGTTAAGATTGTCACCTATCCACGAACCGACTTCAGCAAAAATTCCTTAAGCTGGGCATTCACGGTCACGCCATTCGGCGTGGCTCCAAACAACTTAAGTCAAATGGATGGACGCCAAACATGGTTCCCATTCATGGTCACTCTAGTTCTCTTTCATTTACGTATTTGACCGTGTCGAATAACGTTGCCATAAGCTCTGGTTCGAAAGAAGAACTCTTACTTTGTGCAGCTGCTGTTTGTCATCACATAATTACTAGAAAACCGAAAAAAATGGTGCAAAGAATGGCTAAAAAAAGAGATAACTTCACACATGTTAACTTATTAAATGAACTGTCATTGGAGCCAAGTGATTGGAGAAATTACCTGAGAATGGACGAACCTACGTATTTCAAATTACTGGAACTCGTTACTCTTCATATAATTAAACAATACACCAATATGAGACAAGCAATAAGTCCTTATGAGAGGCTGTGTGCCACTCTTCGTTTTTTGGCATCTGGAATAAGCTACAAAGAACTAAAGTTTCCAACGGTAACATCTCCACAGCGTTTGGGGGTCATAATATCAGAGACATGTTAACACGTACAGCTCGTTCGACGTCTCGGCATGGAATGGAAACAAAATGGATGTAGGTTTGCGCATTCACGGGAGCGCGGCGCCATGACACGTCGTGGTGTTTCTACACTCACGAGCCGTCGGCGCGATGTTGTGGCGTGACGCCACGACGCGGTGCGATGGATTTTGGTGGGAATGGAAATCCAGAGTTTTACGGATTCAACGGATTTTAACATTCACGATCAAAATTTGACTGTACATCACGCCATTTGACGCGATGGCGTGACCGTGAATACCCAGCTTTAGACTTAAAGATCGCCCTGTATGGCTTTTATTATATTAAACCACGAGCTCTTAAGGACTGACCCAATTGCAATGTAAAGTAGAAACAAAAGAAGAAGTTTGAATAAATAATCAACCTCATTTAAAATCTCCCTAAGCCCGTCACTTGACTACATTACCACGAGAACCGTAAAAGGAAAGTAATTACGTAAATTCCCAGATGTCTGGCTGATGATTCTATTAACCCATTTGTAAGAAAAGGGTAAAACACAGACCGAACATATACGCCGTGTGTGTGATTCGAGCTCATTATGTAAAGATCTTTGACATTAGTTTGAGGATACTGGCATAGGCTGTAGCGATTATTGTGAGAGGAAAAACCTTACAGTATTTTTTTCATATTAAACACAAAATGTATATGGGACTAGGGTTTCGGAGTATGCTGTATCTAACTATTTTACTAACTCCCAGAGGACTTGCAAACGCTATACATATCTAATGCGAAAAGTTGTTAGTACTGATACTAAGGTTTTGACATAAGAAATAGTTGATTATGTTTTATAATCCTGTTTTTTTCTGTATAATTAAATAAACAAAAAAATATTACTACTCGCTGGCACACAGATAAGCCCTAAGAGGCTTTAATGTATGGTAAAACATTTTTTAATATATTGTGTGATGTGTATTAGAAATAAATTATTAGTTTAAAAAACACTAGAAAAACACGCTTTGCTATATGCACGTAAAAACAATAAATACTTTTTGCCATATTATTCCCAATAGTAGTGAACAATTAAATGGTCGATCCCCCCAGAGGATTTGAAAGTATCATCTATAAAAAAATTAATCTATGGATTACACGGTAATTCAAAAAGGTTAAGAAAACCGATAACGGATTTTCTGATCGTGTTCAAAGTCCATTACGTGGCCTTTCTCACAAGTGCAAACACGACTATGATACGATATTCCATCATGGAATGCCAGTGACTATCTTCCGGCTTCATCATCAGACCTTGAAACCTAATCGTGGTCAAAGTTCATTACAAGACTTTTCTAAGAAATCCAAAACAGATATGATACTATTTTCCATCATGAAGTTCCAGTTCATATCTTCCGGCTCCATCATCAGATCAGTTCGACAGTACCATATTATTGTATTGTCATCAGAACTACATATAGCTGCAAATTTTCATTACGCTACGACCCTTGGAAGATGGTTAAATTAGTTACCTTAGATTTCATTACATAGTTAGTTACATACAGGTCGACCTAATAAAAGCGTGTTAATAATAATAAATAAACAATATTATACTCAGCTTCTGCCATGTGAGAAGCTTTTTTATTTCAGCAAAAAAATCTATAGAGGTCTTGGCGAAATGATATAAGCTATTTTTTGAACTTAACAAATTTTGATACAATTTGGTACAAAAATACTCTAAATGATAACAGTCTATATAACTCCAAATGCTCTCTCCTCTCCTCTCCTCTAAATTATAACAGCCGCTGGGGTTGAACCGAAAACGAACGTGGGGTTCTAAGGTTTAATTAAACTTGCAATGTTTCTGAGCCCCCAAGCCATTTGGTAGGTACTAGTAATTTATGTTAGTAAGTAAGATTTTTTGCCAGCTACCAAGCGTAATAAATAAAAAACATATTTAAACTTGATTCAAAATCTAAACTATTTTAATTTCTCCAATGCCTAATAAAACGTCAGAAGCTAGTGCACGTTTCGGATTGATCGTATGCCTATGGTCTATGGTATATAAGTTAATGGTTACTCTTTTCAACGCAATTGATTCTCACAATGTTTATAAAATACAGTTTTGTTTGATATGAGAGGAGAGTTTAGATATTTCTACATCGTATTTTCTATTTTTTTTATTATAAAAATAGGTTCGCGTTTGACCACCATCTCACCTGATGGTAAGTGATGATGTGGTCGAAGATGGAGCACGCTTACCTAAAAGTAACCTATTCACTCTTGACTTAAAGACTCCTAGGTTATAGCTATCCGGAAAAACAGACTCCGGCAGGGAATTCCACTCCTTAGCCGTACGCACAATGAAGGTATTCCCAAAACATTTTGTGCGTATGGGTGGGATGTCCACCATGTAACGATAGCGCTTCGCCGTTTGTCTCGTAGTCCGATGATGGAACGGGTTTGGCGAAATTAGACTGTGTTATTCCATCGCACACTCCCCGAAATGTAACCGATAGAAAACCGATAGACTTGCAACTCGTCGTCGATGTTCAAGGCTCTGAAGCTTTGACTCGACCAGTGCTTCGTTGCCAATGAGTCTCTTGGCCCGCTTCTCGATAGAGTCAAGCGTGTCCAGTTGGTATATAGTTGTTAGTAGTTGGTGGTAGTAGTGTAGCGTCTAGTTCTCATGATGTAATCGCTGCAGCTTATCACTGACACCGCACCCGACTCATGTGACATAAGCCTGGCGTAATTACTAAAGCGATGTCACATACTCCACAATTGTACGCTTTGTACGTAAAACTTATAATACTAACGACGATTTTTGTGTTGGTATTTTTAGCTTAACCTTTGTATTAAATAAATTTCAGTGCGATGGAAATGTTAAGAGGGTCTCGAGTTTCATTACTATGTTTCTATATTAAACTTTTAGTATATTTTGGTCTGAATTGTGTCTTATCTTAGTAAGTAGGGGTTTGAGGGAATCATCGAACTTGTGTGTGAGAGAGAGATGGCTATAGTTATATATATCATGGTGGGCTTTTAAGTATAATATATATGTTTTGAATACTATAATCAATATACAACTAAAGCAAATAATGTACATAAAACAAAAACAAACTTAGGCGTCGAAGTACTCCTCCACATCGCTGTCATCCAGAAACGTGCCCAGAAGACTGGCAGCATTGCCACGTTGTATGGGTATGGTATTCTTTGGGCAAAGAATGAGCCACACAAGGAATCTATCTACCGGCGAGACAATATATAGCTTTATTTTGTTTTTATGGAAATATTATATGCCTTAAAGACTTTATAGTAAGGTTTATACAGAGTTTTAAAATAATGATGTATTAATAAAGCGAAAATGGGACGACGCAAGCGTATGGCATGTCGATACTTTTGCACCATCCCATCTTCCCAGTCTTTATGGTATAAAAATAAATAAATTAATAGTTTAAAAAACACTAGAAAAACACGCTTTTATAAATGCACGTAAAACAAAAAAATGTAAAGAAACCCATAACGGATTTTCTTTAGGTTTGCTATAACCTTGAAACCTGATCGTGTTCAAAGTCCATTACGTGGCCTTTGTCACAAGTGCAAACACGACTATGATACGATATTCCATCACGAAATGCCAGTGCCTATCCTCCGGCTTCATCATCAGACCTTAAAACCTAATCGTGGTCAAAGTTCATTACAAGTATTTTCTAAAAAATGCAAAACAGCTATGATACGATTTTCCATCATGAAGTTCCAGTTCATATCTTCCAGCTCCATGATCAGATCAGTTTGACAGTACCATATTATTATATTGTCATCAGAACTACATACAGCTGCCAATTTTCATTACGCTACGACCCTTGGAAGATGGTTAAATTAGTTACCTTAGATTCCATTACATAGTTACATACAGGTCGACCTAATAAAAGCAATATTTTGTAAAAGGTTATAAGTAGTTGATAATTAGGCTCTTGTAACTAGGTAAATTAAAAATAGACCAACTAAAAAGAGTGAAATAAAAACTTTTTACCAAAAAATTAAACCGACTCCCAAAAAACACTGCAAAGTGAAAAATAACTTTAATTTCGGTAGTCGGTGTCTTTAGTTTTGTTTTTTCGTTTTTGGCACCGACTTCCGAAATTAAAGTTATTTTTCACTTTGCAGTGTTTTTTGGGAGTCGGTTTAATTTTTTGTTAAAAAGTTTTTATTTCACTCTTTTTAGTTGGATGATTTTTAATTTACCTAGTTACAAGAGCCTAAATGTCAACTACTTATAACCTTTTACAAAATATTGCTTTTCCCAATGCTGGGCCGTTAATTGTTGAGGAGTTCTCCTGGTACTTCACCATCAGCTCTACATCACCATATGCATTGTGACGAGCATAAAGTGCTTAACATCCATATTCAAGTAATCGAATCGCAATCCACTCAATACTTATTATTGAGTAGTTTCGGCGGCCATCTGTGGTCTTCATCATCAGTTCCACTTCCCCAAATGGTACTTTTTGAGAGCAACTGCACAAGTTACTTTAAGAAATACCGAAAACGCCATAGGTGTGACTATAATATTTGAAGAGTTCCCTCGATTTCTCCAGGATCCCATCATCAGATCCTGACTTTGGTGATAATGGTACCAATTTCGAAGTATACCCAAATCGGTTCAGCCGTCTTCGAGCACTCGATGATCATACATTAAAAAAAATATATATATAATCGTCGAATTGATAACCTCCTCTTTTTGTCGTCGGTTGAAAAGCGTGTTAAAAACAAAATTTTGTGTTTAATATTTTAGGACAGGTCAGAGGAGCTCGTGCCTAAATTATTATTTCCACTATGCAAGATTAAAGAACGCTTGCCAAGGTCGGCCCAAAGATGGGTGACCATTTTTGAATATCACGATTTCTCCGTGCCTTGGAAAGTACGTAAAGTCCCGGCTCTCGTTTGTACGTCTTTGACTACTGTCAAAGACGTACAAACGAGAGCCGGGACTTAGAGCCGGGACGGGAAGTAGTAAGAAGGCAGAAAATTTGAACCTAGTATTGCAAAGAGGTATTTGCTACCTTTGATTATATAATATCTAGATGTAGCATCTAATGCGCGCAAACTACATAGGTACTACCTTTGGAATTGTTGGCTCGTTTTCTTTGTTTTGATTGTAAGGCGATTCTCCATCTAGATAATATATTTATAATCAAAGTGTGCTACCCAGCTATTGGGTTGTGGAGGTACGATAGGCAGTCGTTTCATGTAAAATACTGATTACTCAGCTGCATTCGGTTGTACTGGAATGCGACCCCAAGGTACTTTTTTTTTTTTTTTAACGTGGTAAAATTATCAAATAAGTCCTCCCACTCCGGGCAGGGTGGGAGGGACTGTCAGACTTTTACTGACTAAAATCCACGGTGTTCCTTCAATAGCCCTTTACGTACCGGGGCCACGGTAACGAGATGAGTCACACGACCCCGGCAGGCTTCAGCCCTCTGCAGAGGGGGCCTCGTCATGTTGCTGACGCTCTTTGAGGCGCGCGTGGAACACGACGCGCCGTCGACCCGGCATGGTCCATGGTCAGACAGCGAGTTGCCCTTTACTCGCTGTCCGCATGTCCGCGCCTACGGTGGCCGGAGATCGTCGGCCGACGTCCGACGCCGTGGGCGTCTACCACTGCGGCTGGGCTGGAGGGAGGACGCCATCCTCTCCGTCACGCGGCCCGCCTCCTCCTTCGGAAGCATGACTGCTTCGCAGAAGGAGGCGACCGCTTCCCACTCCCTCTCGCCCCGCAGCATGGCCTCGACCAAGGCCGGGCGCGAGAGGTCTCCGCCTATTGTCGCCGTGAGGACAAGTCGGTGCTCTGCCCAAGCTGGGCAGTCCTGCACCGTGTGCTCGACTGTGTCCTCAGGGCGACCCTCGCAGTGGTGACACCCAGGCGTCTCTTCCTAACCCATCAGACACAGGTACCTCCCGAAACTTAAGTGTCCGGTGAGGACCTGCGTCATGCGGTAGGTCAGGACGCCGTGACGCCGATCTAGCCACTCCTCAAAGAGGGGTCTTACCGCCGCAATTGCGGCGTGCCCGGCCGTCGGTTGCGACAGTCGTTCCCTCCATACTGCCCTGAGATCGCGCCGGAGCTCTTCCCGCCGCGCCTCGACTTCTCGAGGCAGCGGGGATACGCCCCGGCGCTGCGCCTCCACGCGCCATTCATAGACGCGCTGGAAGGCAGTCGCCTCCAGATCCCAGGGCAGCAATCCGGCAAGGAGGTTGGCCGATTCGCCGGCGATGGTGCGGTATCCCCGGATCATTCGGATAGCCATGACCCTCTGGCATGCGACCAACTTTAGTGGTCGCATCCGGATGCACAGGGCCCACACTGGGGACCCGTAGAGGGCCATGGACCACACGACGCCGGCGTACAGCCTTCGGCAGGAGGCGTTTGGCCCGCTGAGATTAGGCAGGAGTCGCCTGAAGGCGGCTGCTGCCCGGTTCAGCTTTGGGGCCAAACTCAGGAAGTGCTCCCTGAAGTTCCACCGGCTGTCGAGGACGAGTCCCAGGTACTTCATCGTCCTCCCGACGCCGATGCGAACCCCCTCCACCGTTATGTGGGACTCGGACCGTGGCGCGTTCCGACCGCCATGAAAGCACATGGCCTCGGTCTTGTGCAGCGCCACGTCGAGTCCCAACTGCCGGATCCTATGAACGACTGTCGCAACCGCTTGCGTCGCCAGGTCAGCCGCCGCCTGGTGCGACTCTCCCTGCGCCAGGACGAGCGTGTCGTCAGCGTAACATACTACGCTGACGCCGTCAGGGAGGTCGCCGCGCAGCACCCAGTCGTATCCGATGTTCCACAGGGGCGGCTCCAAGACCGATCCCTGTGGGACACCGCACGACATCTCTCGCCGGTTCCACTCTCCCCGGTGACCGGGGTAGATGACGGCTCTGTCCGTCAGGTAGTCCTCGACTATGCGATGGAGGTAGGTCGGCACCCGGTGATACCGGAGTGCCTCCCTGATGCAACTCCAGGGCAGGGTGTTAAAGGCGTTGGTGATGTCCAAAGACACCGCCAAGACGACCCTGCCCCGGGATACCGCGTCCCCCGTCGTGAGGGCTCTCACGCGCATGATGGCATCCACCGTCGAGCGCCCCCTGCGGAAGCCAAACTGGCACTCCGCAAGATCCGGGCCCACCCGATTCAGGTGCCCGAAGAGGCGGTCTGCAATTACTCTTTCCAAGAGCTTGCCCGCCTCGTCGAGCAGCACGATGGGCCGGAATGCAGACGGAGAGTCCGCAGGGCGCCCGGCTTTCTGGATCAGGACCAGCTTTCCCGTCTTGCCCCAAGGTACTTGGGAAAAATCTATTTTTAAACCCTATTTCCTTTTTAGGGTTCCGTAGCCGAATGGCAAAAAACGGAACCCTTCTAGTTTCGTCATATCTGTCCGTCTATCTATCTGTCTGTCCGTCCATCCGTCCGTCCATATGTCACAGATATTTTATTCCGAAACTGTTAGGACTATATATATGAAACTTGGTGAGTAGATGTATTATGTGAACCGCTTTCTAATTTCAAGAAAAAAATAAAAAAATATTTAAAGGGGGCTCCCCTTAAATGGAACTAAAAGTGAAAATATTTTTTTTTCATGAAACCTACGCAGTTGTGTAAACAGGTCTTTAAAAATGACATTGGGGTTACTAAAACCACTTTTTCATAAAGTAAATCGTTTAAAAGATATACGCTTCCAAAGTGGTAAAATATGTGTCCCGCCCCCTCTAACTTCTCTATGATAATGGAGTGACAAATCTAAAAAAAAATAATATGGCTGTTGATCTTAATATAAACTTTTAACCAAAATTGGTTTGAACGAGATTGAGTCAGCAGTTTTTGTAATACAGCATATTTTCTAAAACTGCAAATAAAACTTTGTAATTTATACAAACTCTATGAAAAACAAAGTTATTTAGCGTAGTTGTAAAAATATAAATAAGCTAGTTTTAAGAAATTTGTTAGGTTTTTTTGTCAAATAAATATACATCTATACTATATATATTTTTATATATCTATACTAATATTATAAAGCTGAAGAGTTTGTTTGTTTGTTTGTTTGTTTTTTTGTTTGCTTGAACGCGCTAATCTCAGGAACTACGGTTCTGATTTGAAAAATTCTTTCAGTGTTAGATAGCCCATTTATCGAGGAAGGCTATAGGCTATATATCATCACGCTAAGACCAATAGGAGCGGAGCACTAATGAAGAATGTTTCAAAATCGGGGGATTTATTTTCCACGCGGATGAAGTCGCGGGCGGAAGCTAGTTATATTATAAAGCGGAAAAGTTTGTTTGTTTGTTTGTTTGTTTGCTTGAATGCGCTAATCTTCGAAAGTACTGGGTGGATTTCAAAAATTCTTTCTGATTATGATAGGCAGTTTCATGAGGAAGGCTATAGGCTATCTAGCATTACGCTACTCCTCTCGGTTTTCCTACAATAAAGGTATTGGTGAAGTAAGTCGGAAGGAAATATGCCGCTAAATTACTATAATCGCGTGAGCTGGCGAAATGCTGAGTTATACGTAAAGATCATGTAGTACAAAAATGTAGGGTTTATGTAGATCTAAAAAAACGTCCGCGGTACTGCATATCTAACTTTTATAAATAATCCACAATAAGGCAAATTATGTTAAGAAAATATTGAAAAAATAAGGAATGTTTTTGTAGTATTATTATTATGCGGCCATATTAATATTTGCGTTTGAAAGTAATTTCATCATCAAGACAATTTTATGAAGATTATCTTTGCCTTTTACAGTATGTAATTTGGACTTATAGTTTAGGAGAAAATCTAAAATTAAAATTATTCAACAACGCTATTCACCGAAACGGCCGCGGCGGCCCGGGGATGCACGACGCGACGCGTTGAGCATGACTCGCGTACTCTACCACTCCGCGATAGATACCGCACTGATAGTGAACCTTACCTTGGTTTCATTTCGACTTCTTGGCTAAGAGACTTCCTATGTAAAATTGTTTCAGCTTCTTTTACGTCAGATGTGTATTTTTGTATCTATACATTTGAATATTTATATTTTACTTCCTCTTTAGTTGAATAAGTAATTTTGGTGTTGGTTAAAATAGGGTGTTGTTTTGTTCATCCCGTTTTTTATGTCATCGTTCAGTTTAAAGGTATGTTGTAATGAGATACCGCGGCCCCGGAAGGCAAGGGCAGCTGAAGTAACTGGGTGGGCTTACAGTCAGTAGAAGTCTGACACTCCTTCTCGCTCCACTTAGAGCGAGAGAAGTCATTCGATGATTTTGCCACCCGAAAAAACGGGTCAGACATTCAACGTTGGCATAGTTTAAAAGCGATGTTGTTAGGATTCCTTAGCCGAATAGCAAAAAAACGGAACCCTTATATTATTCGTCATGTCTATCTGGCCGTCTTTCCGTATGTCACAGTCATAGAGTTCAAACTTTATATATAGATGTATTCTGCAAACCGCTTTCCGATTTTTATGCGAAAATAATGTAAAAAAAAAAATATTAAGGGAGGCTCCCCATACATGGAACTAAAACTAAAATTTTTTTTACATCAAGCCTGTACGCCTATGCGGGTGTCGGCATCTATAAATAGACCTTTAAAAATGATACTGAGGTTCATGTACCTAATCATTTTTGTCAAAGTCAATCGTTTGAAAGATATATTTGGGGACACATTTTACTACTTTGGAAGTGCCAAAGTAGTAAAATGTGTCTCTAACTTTTAAAATAATAAAGTGTAAAATATAAAAAAAAATATGCTGTAGATTCTAATGAAAACTTTTAACCAATTGATTCGAACGAGATACAGTTTTTGAGATTTCATTTTCACATTTGCAAAATCCGCAAATAAAACTTTGTCATATAAACATTATGATAACAGCATTTTTTTACGTTAATCTATGCTAGCAAGCATAGCTACGGAATTCTTCGCGAGTCAGTCGAAAGATATACGCTTCCAAAGTGGTAAAATGTGTTTCACCCCCCACCCCCTCCTACTTTTATAATAATGGAGTCAAAAACCAAAACAAAATATATGCTGTAGATCTTAATAAAAATTTCAATTAAAATTGGTTTGAACGAGATCGGGTCAGCAGTATAAAAATACTCTAAATGTATTCTTGACAATATTATTAAATTAAACTATATTTACTTCGCGATTCTCTATCCATTGCGAATTAGATTGACGCATAAAATTACACATTAATAATAGTAGTAGGATTATACGCGGGTGAAACCGCGGGGCACAGCTCGTATTTTATAATATTGTTATAGTTACTACGGAACCCTTCATGGGCGAGTCTGTCTCACACTTGGCCAATTTTTATTTTATAGAGAGAATAAGCAATGTGGGTAGAATTCACATTACTAGCAATCAAGTTAATCCCTTCAACTAAGCAAAATATGTTAGTGACTGGAGTGGGTTTACGGCAATAATGTAATGGCTGAGGATCGAACCCGTGACATGCTATAGACTTATAGAGGCTTCAGATTATTGTTTGATTTTTAGGAAATTATCCTATTCCCTTATTCAATTAAGTCAGTAAGGCTACTAGCCCACATTTTTACCTACCTATCCTTATTCCAATTATGCATTGCCTAGTACAAAGTTTCCACCTAAACTTGTAAATGAGGTCGTACCAAAGTTGACGTTTTAGTCCGAAAACACTTACTTGCTAATTTATATTGAATGCGGGAGAAACTAGTTGGTGCAGACTCGTTACAACTTACTCTATAGGTACGGAATGGAATTGGCCTCATGTGTGAATTACTTCGAGTCATAAATTCACATTGGTCGCAATATATATTGAAGTAGCAGTGCATAAGGACCTTTTGGCTGAATAATAATTGCACTGCTTGTCGATCTTCAAGTTCTAGTGGGCTGCTTATATAAAACGTACAATGCCCTTTAGTATAATATTAGAACGCATTATCATTCTAGTTGCCGGTATGATAGCCGATCTCTAACCACCGTAGGCGCGGGCTTGTGGATGGCAAGCAGGGATAGCTTACCGTCCGGTAAGGACCACGCCCGGGTCGGCGTGTCGTGTTCCACGCGCGCCGTAAAGCTGCGTCTACGCTAGGCGAGCCCATCACGAGCCAAGCATGAGCGGAGCACGAGCCGAACACAATTCGTCTAGTGTGGATTGACTTACAAGCCTCGAACGACCGCGCTGCGAGCATTTCGTTCGTACTCGGCTGTGCTCCGCCAATTGTCGGTTTTTTGACGAACACAAAGAGATTTGCTTCGCGCTCGCGTTGTACTTCCGTACTTGACCCCGCGAACGACGAAGCTGAGGATGGCTTCGCTCGTACCCGGCTCGCCTAGCGTAGACGCAGCTTAAAGAGTAGTCAGCAGCATTAACGGAGCCCGACAGGGCCATTGCCTGCTGGGGTAGCGGTAATTTTCTAACGAGATACTGCAGCCCCGGACCACAAGGGTAACTGAAGGAACAGGGTGGGTTTTCAGTCAGTAGAAGTCTGACACACCCATCCGCTCCAGCCAGAGCGGGAGGAGGCCTTTGATGATTTTCCCACCGAAAAAAAAGGTGTTAGTGAGATATTTGCTCAAGCTCGTTACAATTATTTTTATGTGACTATGCGAAAACGATGCGCTTCCCTAGAGGCACTAGGGAAGCGCATCGTTCATCACGATATTTGCAACGGTTCATCAGTATCTAGATTTAACATTTTAAAGTACTATATACAACGTGTAATTTAAAGGGTATATACATACCAAGTGCATGGCTTCTTTGGATGATAACAAACGATATGGCAAGGGTTTTGTAATCCAAGTCTAGGTGTGTAAAACATATTACAAATTCCAATACACTGATAACAGAGACCGAATTTTTCAAATTAAGAAGAACGTAAAGAATTATCGTGTTATTGGCAAGTGACGTGGAAAGTTATTGACCCTCGAAGTGCTGTGACACGTTTGTTATGATTGGTATTCAAGAAATATATGAAACCAATAATTTGGTATCAATTCTTTGAGTCAGTTATTTTGTGCTGAAACTGTTCATAGAGATTCCATACCAGATGTTATCTTCAGCCCTTTTGGATAGATATGGGGTTTCCGTTACACGTTGTATAACCATTTTGCAAGTGAAACATAATTTATTATATTATCAGCACACTGGATAAATAAAAAAAACGCATCCAAGGCGCTAAATAATTGCGAATGATGACTTAATTGCTATTCCTTTTTCAATAAATTCAAGGTCTCGAAGCGACCGCATTTCAACGTCAGTTAGAGCTAATGTTTTTAAAGTAAATGCTCCTGTTTTCTAAGAAAATGGATGCCAGCACTCACGCTCCTCTATTTAGAGTAATAAGTTAACATTTACTGTAGAAAAGAAACCGTTCCTAGTGAATTAAAGTGATTTTTATGGTTGAAAGGGAAGCTTCACGGGAGATTCTCAAGGTTGGTTGTATGTTGTGTTTAGAGTAGAATGTTTTATTTTCCCTTCTCTCTTACACACGGTGTCTACATTTCTTGTGTCTGATTTTCTTTGGAAAAAATATAAGCCGAGATTTTATTTACTTACTTAATTACAACGGTTGGACCAATTACAGTAATCAAACCGAATAACAACTAGGATTATATATAAAATATACAACAATAAGTTCATTCAGTTCATTGTTTGTAACATAAGTATTACAAACAAATAGTATCCGAGACTGACAGCCTATAAAAGTCTTTACTTATTAAAGACAGACTACTTAATTAAAAGATAATCAGCACTTCCAAACCAATTATCGTATTTCGTCTTCTTGACTATGTATTGAATGTTTAATGCTATACGAGTACATGCGACAGTGTTTTTGAATGTCCGTTTTTTTAATATATTATATTTATGCTTTACTTTTATATAATACTAGCTGTGCCCGCGACTTCGTCCGCGCGGAATACTGACGGCAGCATTTTTATTTTTTTAGGTTAATTATTTTGAAAATAAAACTCATACATAATTTGAAAGTCGTATTTATTAATATCTAATCAAAAGTCTATAAAATAAGTTTCAAGCTTCTAGCTTTAAAAATGACGTAATTTCCATACAAACTTTCATCCCTATTTCAACCCCTTACAGCCATATTTCGCAATAAAAAGCAGCCTATGTCCTTTCTCAGGCTCTATACTACGTCCGTACCAAATTTCATTAAAATCGGTTTAGTAGTTTATGCGTGATTGCGTAACACACAGACAGATAGAATTACTTTCGCATTTATAATATTAAGTAGGGATTTATTGCTTGACACTTCCATCTTACCGTCCCAAGAGAGAGTGCCTACGTAACAAAACGAGGTCTTTTCCGAATCAAGCTCTTGATCCAGCCGCCATCAGGAAGAATGATTTTATTGACCTACATATTGCAAATTAACCTCTGTTGTATTATATAAGACTTGAACTTAACTGCCATCTTTATTCTTGACAGGTTCGCATTTGGCCACTATCTCACCTGATGGTAAGCGATGGTGTGGTGTTACAAGACCACCCTTACCTACCTAGAACTACTTAACCACAGTTTTTGAAAGGGAATTCCACTGGTTTTATGCAAATGGGTGTAATGTCCACTATTTAACGATAGCGTATAACTTATAGGCCTATGATGGAACGGGTTTGGTAGATTTAGACTATACAATTCTATCGCACACTACTCGGAATGTAATTTACATACATGTAAATACTTAGGTACGGAATATTTGCTTAGTCCTAAAGAAATAGAAGCGTGATGTTAAGTTATGAATACATTTTTTCTCTGCAGCGTGACTCCAAGTTTTCCTAAGGAAATTAAAAAAAGTCGCTATTGTTTGCGGCCTAAAAAGGCAGAGTTACCGTCTCATTCCAACCCATTGCCAATTTACTTGAGTGGTTACTTTGTCATCTTAATATAGACTTTAATATTGCTGTAATAGAGGTACAAATAGAATACTAAATGGGTTTCTTTTGGCCAAAAAGCAGGAAACAATGAATGCTGTTTTATATTAGTGTACTCAGCGGAGCCCACAATTCTAATCGTATAAAAATCTTTTAGGCTTATTACACAAGGCTTAATTACCTCCTGAATATTTATTTTATACCAACTGCTTGCTGGTAAAATATGGCTAAGCCTACATTGTACCGTTACACCACATAGTAATTTTATTGTACTACCTATATTTGCTGAGATTGGCCTGCAGATGGGTAATCAATCTTAACATACAGTATGTTAACTAAAAGAGGGCGTTCCCTTTAACCCGCAATAGTATAGCATCCATACATGCTAAAAAAATCGGTTGTCTGTAAAGTTGGTTTACTGACGATAGTTGAACGTGATAACGTCATAAGAAAATACTGATGGAATGGTTGCATTTTTCAAAAGAAAATTTTAATTTTACATCACTATTACTGCACTTCTCATGACAATGGAAGAATCCCTACACAGTGACGTCATCTCTTAGCGTTTTATGATAGCCTAGTACCTACTTGACTCGTTGAGTCATACATACATGTCAAAGAATCCCTACACAGTGACATCATCTCTTACCGTTTTATGATAGCCTAGTACTTGACTCGTTGAGTCATACATAAATGTCAACTTGTAGATCCAATTTGATTTGCTTTGGAACGCCTCAGAGCGATGGAACGCCTCAGAGCGAGGTAAGGCCGCATGAGTCATGTATTTTCGTGCGTGCAGCCAGCTTCATCGAATTATAAGACGTTGTCACGTCAAAACATATTACCATTCGAAAACAAAATGTTTTTGTATTTAATGTTAAAGTATTCACTAAAAATGTTAAATTGATACGTAAAAGAAACACTATGTACACGCGTACTTGAAGGACGGCAACGTCGCAATTGTATAAATAAATATATATGCAGTAATAAATATTTATGAATGACGGGCCGCGTGTGCGCAGATCTAATTGATGTGCTTATACTATTGCAGGTTAACGCGAACGCCCTCTGTTAGTTAACATACTGTATTTGGATTCCTCAATGCCTCGGAAACTACGTTCAGCCATTGGTCCCAGCTGTCAATTGAACATCTTTGACAGTCGTTACAGGAAGTCAGAAGCCAGAAAATCTGAAATCAGTCTTGCCAAGGGGTATTGTGTTATCCAGCTACTGGGTTATCGAGGTTAAAAAGTCAGTCGCTCCATATTAAACACCAGTACTCAGTTTCAACCAGTTAGACTGGAAATCAACCCCAATGTAGTTGGAAAAGGTTAAGAAACTGTTTATGAAGACAAGCCATATTGGCAAAGTTAAATTCCTATCTTATCTTACCGATAAAGACCGTATGACAAAGGTTGAAACATATTTTTTTATATACCTATGTGATCGACATAATCGATGTAGTTTTTTTTATGACTAACGAGCCCACTTTTGACCTCGATCTCGCCTGATGGTAAGCGATAGACGCGGTCTAAGATAGGACGAGCGAGCCCAGAAAATGCCTATTTACTCGTGGTCATATATTTTTGAAATGTGTAAATTTGTACGTAACCACCCGGAATTATACTAAACGAGAAGAAATACTTTAATTATTATAATTTTCTGCATACCTTATAATGCTATAAACTTACTTGTTTGTAACTGATCTCAATAATTATAAGGAAATATATTTTTTTCTTTTGAAGTATATTTTTTTCAAATCTTTTACGCAAACAATAAATTTTAAATAATGTTACGTTTTAGTTTTAAGTTCTAGTTTTCTATTTTATATTATTGCTGTGCCCTAACAGGGTCCATAATTGTTCCTTTTATCTTTTTATCTAAACATCTACTGTATATACATTGTGGAAAGCAAATAAATGAATATGAATAAGTGGCAGGTAAAACAGAAGCCGGCAGAGAATTCCACAGCTTGGCTGTGCGCACAATAAATGTGGAGGAGTAAATTCTGGCGTTTAACACGAGCCCCAAGGTGGCGGCGAGTTTTTTTTTCTACATGCGTATTTCTCAGAAGTCACGAAGGAAACATTGTAATTTAATAAATTTTCATAGTCTTAGACTATGCATTATTTCCAGTTATATATGGCTGTACGGGTCTCTAACGTTAAGCGGCTATGTGAAGGATAAGCTTCATTGTAATATATCAAAATACCTCCGTGCGACGGAAAGCTCTTAAGCCGTTGGACTATACTTTGAATTATTTACTTTAAAAAAAATCCGTATCAGTCTTCCTGGCGGTACCATGATACCCAGTTAGGCTATGAAGGTCAGGAGATATCATATTGAGCTAGTATAATCCTTCAGTATACACGCTACGGTATTTCATGCACACTTTCAACCGCTATTCTTAGAAATGAACAAACTAATTGTTATCAAACTGCTAAAAATTAATTAAGAACTTTCGCAAATCAGCACTGAAGGTAAGAGTAAGCAATTTCAAAGGTCTCTCGTCTCTCTCTAAACTGTTTAAAAAATTACCTTACCTACAAATTGAGACTCAATGAAAACCTCAAAGAGACTTACGTCCTACATTTTATTTCTAAACCGACCCATTTGATAGCCCTACTTTCGGCCAATAAATGGGCTGAAATCTCTCTACTTTGTACAACCATTTCCTTTTCCGGTTAAAAATGGTAACATTAAGTCACTTAAGCTACGAAAGTAGGCATAGAGAATGTACAGTCGAGACTTTAATGCCATCTTCAGTTATAGTACGGAATGGTGCGATACTGTTGTTTTAATTGTGATTTTATTTTATTGACATTTAATTTAATTGACATTTGATTTAATTTGACATTTTTAATTTGATATTTGATTGACTTTTAATTCTCATTTAATTCACACAACATGGAATAGATTTTTGTTTGGACAGTTAGACACGTGAACGGTAATCTGATTGACATTTAATTTAATTGTATTGACAGTTTTACATTTTAGTGACATTTAATAAGCACTTAATTTCTAGTTTAGTTTGTAGAACCTGGAATAGACGTGGTTGATTTTTTGAGCTTTTTATGGTTGGACATTATAAACAGTGATTTGAATGACATTTAATTGAATATAATTGACATTTCATTTACATCTAATTACATTCAGTTGAAATTTAGTTAACGTTTAATTCTCATTTTAATTGCGTGAAATGGAAAAGACATGGTTGTTATTGAGTTTAATTTTTTATGGTTTGATATGTGAACGGTTCTTGATATATAACATTTTCTTGTATTCGTTGCTTATGTATTGATATGTAATTGTAAAATTCGAATACAATGTAAATTGTTTAATGAATAAATAAATGAAATGAAATGAAACTGTGCAAAAATTCATGACATTTTTTTTCTGGTGGGAATATCATCAAATGACTCCTCCCGCCCCGTGTGGAGCGGAAGGTAGTGTCAGACTTCTGACTAGAAACCCACCCCGTTCCTTCAGTTTCTCTTGTGGTGTGGAACCGCGGTATCTCGTTAGAGCATTTCCGCAGCCCCAGCAGACGATAGCCCTATAGGGCCTCATCAGTGCTGCTAACTGTTCTTTGAAGCGCGCGTGGAACACGACGCGACGTCGAGAGGGTCAAAATTTTATGTTAATTTCACCAAATAAATAAATATTGTTATTTGACCTTAAACCGTCAGGATGACATGTGAACATTTTCTGTAAGTATGTTTTTCAAATTTAATAATTCTGAAAAACCCTGCCAAGTCACAGCATTATTTTTACTACGAATATGTGTACCACATGGAAACTCTGAAGAAATTTTGGCCTGATGGTGGTTGCGCAAGTGAGCATGCGTGACCCACCATTAATTCATCATGTATTCAATTCGAGCACCCCACTGCGCGCAGAATGTTGGATTCTGATGAAATCAGCTGTCCATTGGTGTAATTGCTGCAAGGCGTTGAAACCCGAGGATAAATAAATAAATGCATTCTGCAGTATACCCGTCCATATCTTTTTTTACCTTGTAGGTACAATTTTTTAGTTATTTTTCTCACCAAGTCAGGAGCAGATTATTATACTCAGATTTAAAAAAAATCGCTTGATAACAAATGTAGAAATGGCATGTTTATTTTACCAATGTCTTAGTGACTACTTTATATTACACTGAAGTGAATTGAATCAGGCATAAATACGCCACTCAGAAATTCAGATCACGACTCAATAGAAAGTACTTTAGAAGAATAACTACAAGAATGTTGAAGTATGTTTTACGTTGTAATGAGTAATTCATATTTTTTTCATCTCACATTATCCACCAATAGAAGCAGTATTAAAAGGTTCCCCGTATAAAAATAAAATCCTTTAGAACGAATGAAATACATATAAAACTAAAACCCTTTTTACAGACTTGCACGAATGCTGAGCATAAAACGTTCTTCATTTATTTACATGTTATTATTGCTACAACTGTTGAACAAAGGGTTTAAAGCGCCATCTCTGATATTATGAATTTAAGAACCTACTTATGGGTATAATATGCGTATCGTAACGTTGCGTTCCGGTCTGATGCTAATGTTTTTCCGGTGTAATTACATGAAGGAAATATGTTTATTTCGCATACAGAGATACACAATATAGGAACAAAGAATAGGGAGACTTAATTTCTAAATTAAAGTAGGTAATAAGATTGTATGCCTAGTGACTGCGGCAAGGCCTAGTTCAACATAATGTCACATAACTAGAAGTTACATGCTCATTACTTTATAGTAGTCGTAACGGGTAGTTATAAGTCAGAATACCCGACAGCAGTATTTTCAAAGGGTATTGTGTTATTCTGTTACAGAGTTGTAGTACTCAGCTTCTGATTAGACGTTATCTGACACTTATATAGTTGGGAAAAGGCAAAGAAAATATTATATCATTCCATATTATTTAATACGTTCGCTGACAGTCGAATTTTCCATACTAAATGACAAATCAACGTAGTACTCGTGCACAAGCAAGCAATATGAAACTACCCACAAAATACTTGTATTACGGCAGTAAGAAATATGAAATTGCTCATAATATGACAGTGGATACTGCTCTTCATAATACTTATATGAAAAATTATTGTGAGACGACGTACTCTTAAAAATGAGTGGCCCGTCCCTCGACGTACTGTCATAACGCACTATTTTAAATTCCCGCCTAACGATGTACTGTCAGCGAACGTGTTAAAAGGGTCTGAGGAGCTCGTGGCTACCTAATAACAGTCGTCAATCTTCAATGTCAAACAATGCTTGACGAATTTGGTCCGTGGATGGGAATATATAGACATACTAGCTTCTGCCCGCGACTTCGTCCGCGTAGAAGTCGAAAATATTCCACGGGATCCCGTCCCCGACTTGATTGACAAAGATTATAATAGCTCGGCTAATATGCATGATATAAAGATAGTTTATAGCCTATAGCACTCAGGGATAATGCAGCTACATGCAAGCGAAAAAATTTTCAAAATCGGTTCGGTAGTTTCAGAGATTACCCCCTACATACAAACTTACAATTTACAAACTTACAAATTTTACCTCTTTATAATATTAGTATAGATATCCGCGCCACGGAGGACACATTAAGCTGTTGGTCTCAGCTGTTATTTGTAAGCATATCTTTGATAGTCATCACGAGTAGTCAGAAGTCAGAAAATATGACATTAGTCTTCCCAAGGGTTATTGTGTTACCCAGGTACGGGGCTGTAAAGGTTAGATAGGCAGATACTCCATGTAAAACTTGGCTTCACTTGAGCTGATCGCAATATAGGTTTTTTTTTTTTGAAAATGGATGCACCCGTCATCACAGGGCATTGTGACCATGCCTCCAACATAATCGGAGACCTTAGCATTCATCATCTCATTCATTACATTGGTACACTTATTCCGCTCATACCTAACATTCTTCGTACCTTATCTTTATTTATTTCTTATGTCTTATATACTTTATGTCTTTTTACAGAGGAGTGGGTTACAGTATTTATGCATATATTGTACATCTGTCTTGCCTGTGCATTTTGCTTTTTTACTTTACAATATTTCTTATAAACTATAGTTACAAACTTACTACTACTTTTATTTTATACAGTATACTACTTTATTCTAAATTATTTATGCCTGCTCTCTAATATCTTACATTTTATTTTCTTTTGTTACATGTTTACATGGATATATTCTTCAAAATATATTGAAAACATGGTGTACCTCGTCTTATTTCTGTTTACTACTATTTTGCCTATTTTTATGCAGTAATCTAAAAATATTTTTCTGTTTTTCCCCGATATAAACTTCAATATAGGTTTAAAAAGGCAAAGCAGATCATGATTACTTAAAAGGGGGCGAGAAATATCAACCCTTCATTTATAAAAATCATGTGCCAGGTGGTGAAACGGGCCGTAAAAACTTGCTTTACCTAAGTATGTAATAAGTAGGGTTTCTTGAAATATAGCTCAATCTTAAGCCGAGTTAGCCCGTTGTCTAGTTTCATATGAAGACACACGTATTTCAAACGATGCTCACGTTTTACGAACGTGACAATATTCTTCTCAGTTTTCTTTGAGTTTAGATATTGTTTCATAATATTACTTTGGTGCGGTATTTTTCTTTTAGTTGTTATTAAAGGCCTATTGCTTGATTTATGTGTCAAGTGATTTTAGTTTCTACATTTTGTTCTGTTTCAATCTTTTCGGACAATAATTTGTAGTCAATTTTGTTCGTGTAAACATCTTTTAATAAAAATGCTGACTAAATATTTACAAGATATATTGCAGTGTTTTTTAGTCTGCTTTCATCTAATCTATACTAATATTATAAAGCTGAAGAGAGTTTGTTTGTTTGTTTGTTTGTTTGCTTGAACGCGCTAATCTCAGGAACTACGGTTCTAATTTGAAAAATTCTTTCAGTGTTAGATAGCCCATTTATCGAGGAAGGCTATAGGCTACATATCATCACGCTATGACCAATAAGAGCGGAGCACTAATGAAGAATGTTTCAAAATCAGGGGATATTTTTTTCCACGCCGACGAAGTCGCGGGCGGAAGCTAGTAAATAATATGTGGGCTTTCATATCTATGCCAACTAAAAACCAGCGCTGGGTATCTTTTGCCCAGCAAGTGCTGAGTTGGTTACCCTTTCGGTTGGACATGCTCAGCGCATTTTTTGTTGTTATCTAGGTGTCGTAAGTTTATATTATAGTTGTTGTATGTCTATACTCCAATAAATGTATTTCTATTATATTATATAATTCTACATATTATTTGAGAGAAATTATTTTCATATAAACTTATTTAAACCATTATGCCTCGAGAATTGCGGCTAGTTTTTGGTTTCACTAGTTTTTTGGTCTGACACTGTCTGAAACCCTCTCACGCTTCCTCAGAACATCTTGCTAAAGATTTATCAATCAATCAATCAATCTGATCGACGGCTTACAAACGATTTTAGGACAAATATTTATTTTTACTGGTCAAGCCCACTCAAATTTGTGTGCATCTTTCCTCAAAAGATCACCTCAAACATTAATCTACGCCGTGGTTCTCATACATGATAATTTGACCAGTACCGATTGTATGGACTTCAAAAGAGACTTCTTTGTTTCTTTTCAGGCTAGTCAGTCAGGAAACACCAGCCTAATCTAGTTTAAATTTCCAAAAAAAAAGACGTGTAAATATGTCTTTAAACGAAGTATAATTAACTTATAATTTGTTTTTAAAGATAGATTTACATACGTGCAAAGAAAAACCGTTTGATTACGTTCTTTTTTTAAATTGGTGTGTCTGTTGGTCCGGGCAAATCTCTGAACGGCTGAACCTTTTCATTACGGAATTCTCGCGTGATCAACAAAAAAAAAAATAGCAGTGACGATACTGCCAACTTACAAATGTGCTGATAAACTTTAATTTCGAAGACTGTAATAATACTGTAATAATGAATAGTTTACATTTTATTTCATAGTTGAGACCCATACGGAATAGCCTCAAGTGAAATCTACCCAAGAAATAGCTAGACAGCGGGCTAAGAAGCCACTATGATTAAGCCATATTTCAGTCCCGAAGACCCCTGTTATTACCTAGTAACGTTAGGAGCAATGTGATAGTCTTCTATGATTTCAAAGTAATAGTCACTATTACGAGTATGTCTCTCAGGGGAACCAGTTGAATTAGGAGTAGGACAATGATCAGTTTAGGGTTTTGTGCTTACGCATATCTTTTGTGACCCTCGTGGCTAAATTAATAACAGTCGCAAGCGTTTATCTTCAAGGATAAATAATGTATGAAGGGGTTGGTCAGTGGATGGTTAATCATTTTAACATGACATATAATCAGCCTATAACGTTTATACAGCTGGGACACAGGCCTCCTTACTATAAAAAATTGGCCTTGTGCGAGTCAGACTCACCCATGAAGGGTTCCGTAGTAACTATAATAATATAATATAATATAATTATTTGACCAAAAATCCTCATAAATTTCTAAAATCTAGCTTATTTACAATTTTTACAAATACGCCAAATAACTTTGTTTTCATAGTGTTTGTATGAATTACAAAGTTATATTTGCGGTTTTAGAAAATATGCTGTATCTTAAGAACTGCTAACCCGATCTCGTTCAAATAAATTTTCGTTGAAATTTAACATTAAGATCTACAGCATTTTTTCTTAATTTTTCACTGCATTATTATAGAAGTTAAAGAGGGGGGCACACATTTTACCACTTTGGAAGCATATATCTTTTAAACGATGAACTTTATGAAAAAGTGGTATTAGAAACTTCAATATCATTTTTAAATACCTGTCTATAAATACCAAACACGGATAGGTTACATGAAAAAAAAAAAATTAATTTTCAGTTCGATGTATGGGGAGCCCTTTATCTTAAATATTTTTTTATTTTTTTCTTAGAATCGGAAAACGGTTCACAGAATACATCCACCTACCAAGTTTCACATGTATAGTAATCATAGTTTCGGAATAAAATGGGTGTGACACACGGACGGACGGACAGACAGACATGACGAAACTACAAGATTTCCGTTTTTTGCCATTCGGCTACGGAACCCTAAAAATGGGTGGACGATGCGGGCCCAGAGCGGGTTGGTAATGATATATTATTTATTTTTACAAATTAGTTATTAATTAATAACACTTTGACATGTCTTATTTTTCGTTAATTTTAAACTAGATGAGGCCGGTAGATGTCGCATGTCTTCCGATTTTTGGTCCTAGGACAACAAATCAGAGTGATGATGAAAATTACGCAAAGTGTTTAAGTTTGAATTCACAATCTACAACTCTCAAGTCGTAATCGTTACTACTGGGCCACCATGGCTTTTTTTAAGCATTGCATAAAGTTTAATGAATAAATAAAGAAACAACGTACTGAGGGTTTCACTCAAACACGGGTTACTTTATCATTCTGAGTGATGACCATTTTGCTCGAATGAGACGTGTAATATTTTACCTACTTCTGTATCATCTGTTTTCATTGGATATTTAGGCTATACTTTGTACGTGAATGAGGACCCCGTGACTGAATAATAACAGCAGTACGACTCGATCTTCGAGGTTAAGCATTGCCGAGTTAGTCAATTGATGGGTCACCATCCTGACATATCGAGATTTCTACATGCCTCGGATATTACGCTAAGAAGTTGGTCCCGACTTCCTTTTATACATTTTCAACAGTTATTACGGTAGTCACAAGGCAAAACATCTGACACCAATCTTGCCAAGTGTCATCGTGTTACACAGCTACTGGGCTTTGGAAGTCAAATAGGCCCTATAGGTCAAATAGTCAAAATAGGCCATATAGGCCATTACTTTATGTACACTTATTGTTATTAATATTTTATTATGAATGCATACTTGCAACATTATATTACACTTCGCTCATTCACTCCCTCTACCTTCCTGTTCGCTCATTGAACCACTCTTTTCTCGTCCTTTCCCACTCACTCGCAAACACGCTCGCTTCCTGACGACACGTATAAAACGTGCGCTCGCGCTCCCTGCTAAAACTCTAAAAGATGACCAAACAAATAGTGCCGTGTACTGAATCCTCAAACTCTCTCTCTCTCTCTCGTGAACTTGGAGGAAATATCGTCTGCACGGGCGCGCTGGGTATATCGAAGGGACTCATAACCTACATCTTCCCGTAAGTACTTTACCCTCCAAGTCCTGGTGACCTATAGGGCTAATTGGTAGATAAAGTAGGCTCAGGTAAAACACTAGTACTCAGTTGCATCCGATTAAACCGGGATCCGACCCAACATAGTTGGGAAATGACTAACAAGATGAAGCAGATGATGATGACTTGTGTCTCTTTCTAATATTCTTGATTTATTATATACTTAAATTATTCATTTTTTTAGGGTATACCTACTCATATAAGCACTTACATACCTACATTTTGACTAGCGCAAATTAATAAATTTTATTGAAGTGAAAACTTCTTTAGCGGCGTTGTGCACTTTTTTGTAATGGGTAAAAAATGTTAAACTCGCGTCAGGACACGTGACCTGATCGAAAATTTGTAAGACGGATGGAGAGTAGACAGCCGGCGCGGCGTAGGAGAGGAAGTATCCCCCTCTCTTTCTACGGCGCGGCGAAAATGTATGCCTGCGCAAACTTTTTAATGTAATATAAATTGTCATGTTTGTGTACGATAGCGCAATAAATAAATATTGTATTCTACCACATAAATGATAGTACTTTTATACTGATAATTAAAGCAATTCGTGCAAAATTATTCCCTTATTCCCTAACCATTCCAAAATATCAAAAATGCACAACGTTAATTTTCAAGTTTTCACTTCTGCCGGCACTCCCGGAGTGCAACCCGTCGTTTTTTTTTCTTTCTCCAGGCTTCCTGAATATCCAGAGGCACAAAATAAGTTTACAGTCTGTGGATAAATGAAATGTGCCTTAATAGGCACATTTCATTTATCCATTTCATTTATACAGTGAGAGTACAATATACGCCGTACTGGTTTTATGCCTTAATCTGACGCTGTCCCAACCATACAATTCAGGAATGGGAATTGTTTTATTGTTTTAGTTTGTTTAGGTAGTCAACTGAATTGCGAGTGTATGGATAGCATAAAACTTTTATTTCAGTAGTTGTACATAAAATATTACGCCTAAAAGAGTCCCTAACATATTCATTCGGATTTTTGGTCATAATTTCTTCACTATTTTGGGTGCAGCAGTAATGATATAAGGTTTTAACCTCTCAAGGACTGCCATTATTTACGTCAACCATCCGTCAAGCACCGCGGGTGGGCTCTTATCGTAAGCGTAATCTGACCCCGGTCACAAACGATTTTAAGATTTATCTTTACTACAAATACAGTTTTAAATCGGTCGGGGTTTGGTGGCACAAATTTGTGCCAATCGGTCGGGGTTTGGTGGCACAAATTTGTGCCAGCGGGGCTCAACTAATACTTGTTTACTGGCACGTTTTTGTGCCGCTGAGGCTCTAGAGGTTAAGCTAACATGGTCACTAATACAATCGTGTTTTGAGTGATACATGTGACAGAGGAAGCGGTGTCGATCACAAAAAAAAAAAACGAACGGGAAAGGGGGTAGACCAACTCGTCTGCTCATAAACGTCCACCCGCAGTGACTTCAGTTCATCCGTGATCATGGCGCTTGCAACAGTGATGAAATATCGGAAACTTGAAACAAAAAATATATATGTAAATATCCCGTTTTAAGTTCCGATACAGCTATGACGATGTAAATTACACAAAGTAATATGCCTGGCTGGGTTTAAACCCAAGACCTGCAACTAGTTTTACGTGTACCTGGACTGTACAGTGAATTAATTTTGAAGATTTCGACGTCATTTTAGTTCAGATAGACAGCAACAAGGTGTGCCATGGTTGAGCGATAAACTGTTTCACTGCGTGTTGCAGGTTCGATACCTGTATGGGACAAATGTTGGTGTGCTTAATACAAATATATATAGTTATTCCGGGTCTGAATGTTTAAGTATGTGATTTGATGTGTATATCAACAAGTAGAGAACATTGTTGTTGCACAAGTTTACACTAAAGTAGAGATAGTTCGTATTTTATTTTTTAAGTAAGATTAAGAATTTTGTCATATTATTTACACCAAAGATGACTATATTATAAAGTTTATTTTATATAAATGTGACTATTTAAAAATAAAATTAGCAAAAACCAAGAAGATGCATGCTCACTCTAGCTTAACCTGCAGAGAGTTACACACCTTGGCTGTGCGCACAATAAATGTATAAGATATTTCGCTTGGAAAATTCACTCCTTTCTAGACACTACAAATAATTGTTATGTATGTTAATAACGCCAAGGAGCACGAAATGCTGTAACCATAGATCATACCATAGTCGGAGACGACGGCGTTATTAACTGTTTATTTACAACAAGTTGATCGCTGAGTCACAAACAAATAAACACACTTTCGCATTTAAAAACGTGTATACTAATTGGCTACCCGCCTTGACTGCTGGAATTTTGATTCAACATGATGTAGCTACCACCAACTTTATCTGAAAAAATTAAATATTTTTGCTACTGAAACCGACCATTAAATTATAAAAAAATAAATATTTATTTATTTATTTGGCTTACCTATAATTGTTACACTAATATAGAATTATAAATACATGCAGTAATCGTTTAGACCAAGTGTACACATATTAGGCGGTAAACACAACAAGCAAATTTTTTAATTTTCTTACAAGTTAAAAAATGCTTAGGCTATCAAATAACAATGGTTTTACTGTGTATATAAAGAAATGAGCAATAAGTGATAATGTTTTACATAGTTTTCATATTTATTTTTTTATTTACGTGATGTCATGATTTTCCATGTAAAGTGCGGAATTTTATTTTAACTTCCTTCCCAAATAAAAGTCGCGTAATCTATCCATTAAGCCTTTATAAATAGATAGAAAGAATAAAAAAAATGCATGTCAGTTTTGTCAAACACGATTTTTAACCGACTTCTAAAAAAGGAGGAGGTTCTCAATTCGGATGTTTGTTTGTTTTTTTTTATGTTTGTTCGGGCATAGCTCCGTCGCTTGCCAACCGAATTGAAAAATACTTCTTTCGTTGAAAAGGGTATTCTTCCCAAATGGTCCCATGAAAATTTTATCGAAATCGGACAAGCCGTTTCTGAAAATCAACAAAAGTAAAAAAAAAATATTTACGTTGATGATCTTTTCGTTTACTCTGCATTGCGTTTTTTGTTCGCGCATAGCTCCGTCATTTACGAACCGATTTGGAAAATTCACTTACCCACTAAAAAGCACAAAAATAATTTTTTTTTTTGCAAAAAATAAAACCGACTTCCATATGAAAACACTACAGAGCCAAAATTAATTTTAATTTCGGAAGGCGGTGTGAAAAAAAAGAAAATTAAATACAAAACCAATAACACCGACTACCGAAATTAAAATTATTTTTGGCTCTGTAGTATTTTGATATGGAAGTCGGTTTTATTTTTTGCAAAAAAGTTTTTTTAACGTTGTAAATTACAATTTATATCGTTAAATTAAAATTTATGACGTTATTTTTTATCCTCAAAGATGTATAAACAACATTTATACGTAATTATAGATTATGTCTCTAGCCGCTGCCAGCTATTCATGCTCTGTGGTTGTTACAAATTCCGCTTTGCATTCTCTCCGCCATGTTCTCAAAAACTAATCCTTTTGAAATTTATGTTGTTTTCAAGGGCCGTAAATTAAGCGGTTAAGGGCCAGTGGAGTTTCATGTAAGCAAGTTTTGCGAAGGCAGGGTAACAAATCATGTTTTAACAAGTCTTTTTTAAGTATAGGCGATTCTATGAAGAAATGGTTGTGAAGCATTTTTGAGTTCACTTCTGAATTTGATACTATAAATATATTTTTTTGCTTTAGTGCACGTTTAAACCTTAAATCTTAGGGATCGCTCTCAAAGCTTGGTTTGGTGATCCAATAATCGTCAGTTATCACGTTCAAAATGATGAGATGTGATTCATTGTGGTCTTCTGAAAATAGTTATCACTGACAAAATGTTCCTTTGACAAGTTCCCGAGGTCAAGATTCCATCTCCTGCTCAACTCAGTCCTTGAGTTCTGAGGATCGTGGCTACGATGGAAACGTTGCAACAGGCTTCTCCATCTACTACGGTCTTCAGCTTGATGGAGTGCCTGGGACATCGGCATTTGCAGAACCTACATCTGATCAGCCCATCGTCTGGGACTGATGAAAATGTACACTTAGGGTGCGCAAAATAACTTAATACGATTTCGATCACGTGTGAACGGTTAAAAGTAAAGTATTATTAAACTAAGCCATATCTTTAATAATATAAGTTGACAATGTGAATAGTTAGAAACATAATGGTGAAAGATAGTGTCATAAAAATTAAAATCGCGCCATAACCATTGGACGTATCTTTATAACAGTTAAAGACAATTTGAATATTTTTATATAGTTTAAGATACAGATTTTTATTTTAATTACAAAGAATAATATGGGAACTTTTTTGAGATATAACTTTATGTAGCGGCTTCATCTGCAGTTAAACAGACCCTGTTTAACTGCAGATGAAGCCGCTTACTGAATGATTCTTGCTATTTTTTTTTAATATTTTAATAATACCAGCGTAATTTCGTTCGAGTAGGTGCAAAGATTTTGTCAGAAAAAATGATACTTCCCAACTCTTCAAGTATCACCCATTAATAAAAAAAATATCGCCCATTGTATCACCCATATTAGTTAGTAAGTCCTTTTTTGTTTCTGTTATGGTTTACAATAAAGAGTATATCATCCATTTAAACAGCTTCACACCAAAAATCACAATAATGGGTGTGATACGTGATTTCGAAAATGATGCACCGAAGAACACGTCCCCGTAAGTTCACGAATACGAAACACTTAGCAACGAATGCACGCTACCATGAAAAACCTAACACCTTAGCCATGGGATCTCGAATAACTAAATCTCTAATCTCACCTATTCGAAACACTTAACAACGAATGCCCACTAACAAGAAAAACTGAACAACGTTGGTATGCGATCTTGAATAACTAAACCTCGAAAACTCTTCATAAAATGTATTTATTAATTTAACAATCAAACATTGCTTTTGCTATTTTAAACGTTTTCGAAACAAGGTTCAAACCCACAATAATATAATAAAATCTTAAATCTAAACCTGTCTTCTTTAAGTTCTGTATATCCAAAGGTTGTCTGTAAGAAATCGCCCAGTGCGATAAGACCACCCATTGTACACTAGTTTTACTTTTTCCATAGAAATATTGTAAGGTGTACAATAAAGTATATAATAATTAAAATAAATAATACTACGTCACTGTCTCTGAATATTAAACAAATGTTATAATAAAAATATCAACACACTCACACTATCTAATGGCTTTTGAAGCCACTTACATCTATTATAGGCACAACCTCTCTTCAGGTGAATCATTTACTTTAAGTCAATTTATTAGTCTATTACTTTTGAGTGCGGAGATGTTAGTCTTGCTGTCAAAAGAGGATTGCTAATTGAATCAATCAATCTTTAAGGTAAAAGCAACGCTTGCCTATTTTAATTATCTTACTAAGGAGATTTCTACTGCATTGTTAATTTATGCTTTTTAACAATTTATTAATAAAAACTTTTTAAATTGAACCGACTTCAACACTGACAAAAATAATATTACTCAGTAAAACTATAAACAAGTTAACCACCATCAGAGACATATACGTCTGTGCCTCAGCTGTGGTGTTATTAATAGGCTGATTATGCTAAATAGTACATAGATGTATGAGGGCAGCAATTGGGGGAGATTTGCTGTTTTAAATTGAAGAGTTCCATTACTTATCTCCGAAGTTCTTCATCAGAACCTGATGTGTTATATATTAAAACCTTCCTTGTAAAATATGCTTTCAAACGCGATCGAATTCGGATCAGTAGTTTCTGAGAAAATCGCGGATATACAAACATACATAAATACTGGTCGAATACAGAACCTCCTTTATTGAAGTCGGTTAAAAAGAGGAAAACATAGTAGTTTTGAATGTTTGTAACGAATAAACTCTAAAACTACTGGACCGATTTCAAAAATTCTTGCACCATTAGAATGAGTGATTACCCGTTGTCCCGTTGCGGTTTTACCCATTAACGGGTTCACGGGTAATTTTAATTACCTCTCTCCATTGCTGAACATTACTTTAAAAGCATCAACCACGGGAAGAAGGTAGTATAATATAAATTATACTTGTCATCAGTATTTATTAACAAATCCTCACAATAAAACAAAATTACTTAATCAAAACTTCCAAACAAAGCATGACAAAAAAAAAAGAAAAACTTTATACACAGACACAAATAAATAATTTCCTTTCTTTCTTTCTTTATCCAGGCTAGAATCCAACTGTGCAAATAAAGAGTAAACAACGTTTTGCTATAGAACTTCGCCCCCGAGCTAAACACGGTAAAATAATAGAAAACAATAGAGCCCATTGACACACATTTCTTAGGCACAATAAAAGTAACTGACCCCAGAAATCCTTCATTTTTAGGACTTGGCTATACGAATAGAGTACCTAAGCGATAGCGGAGAACGGTAGTGCTATTCTGTGCTACAAATCCTGTTTTCGAAATTTGCTATCTAAATAAAATTGAAGTGTCTGTCTGTGATTTCTAAATAGTTTTATTTTATCAAGTGCTTATAATTTCATATTTTATATTTATTTATTTGCATACCATAATGTTTTTAAAGGTGTTACAATAGGCTTAAAGCTAAGATACAATTATGGATCCTGTAAGGGCACAGCAACAATTATTGTAGGAAGGACAAAATTAAAACTAAATACAAATTAAAAATAAATCAAACTAAAGTAAAATTACAATCAAAATAAAATAAAATTAAACGTTAAAATGAACTAACAGCATTTAAAATTTTAAACGTAACAATTCATATTAAATGTACTCAAATAACAAATTATATAATTATAATTTATTTATTATTGAGATCACTTCTGCATTTATTTATTATAATTAAGAGATAATTATACCAATGTTTATTTTAGTGTGTTTTCGCAAATTGTCATATTAATTTGAATCAAATAATTGATTACTTACACGATAAAATCAAATGTTATAATCATTAAATGAAAATAAGATGGTGAGCTACTCTGTTCGCGGCACACAAGCCCGCGCCTACAGTGGCCGCAGATCGGTTCGCAATCCTTGACGTCCGGGGCGTCTCCTGCGGCGGCTGGGGCCTGAGGAAAAGAGTTGTCTCTTCCTCACGCTTTCAGGCTCCTTCTTTGCTAGCATGACTGCTTCGCAGAAGGA
Organism: Tholera decimalis; assembly: GCA_943138885.2. Lineage (NCBI taxonomy): Eukaryota > Metazoa > Arthropoda > Insecta > Lepidoptera > Noctuidae > Tholera > Tholera decimalis. Next base: position 13,805,730 of record OW964576.2, read on the forward strand.
GGCGACTGCATTCTATTCTTTCGCGCCCCGTACCATGGTTTGAATCAAAGTCGGATGCGTTTATATTTATCCTACGATCCTATCCTCTACCGTTTCCGCTTATCGATCCGCTTACAACCCAACCTCTCCTTACGTCAGACAATAAAAACAAGAGCTCTGGACGTAAACAAATAATAAAAGCCAATGTACAGTAAACTGGTTATTACATTCCACTGTTTTAGTGACGTCACTCGTTCATAAAACTGCCTAATGTAGCTAACCGACTTTGTTGGAGAAATTGGAAAAAGTACAATATCGAGTTGTTAAATAATATTTTCCCTGTAGGTTACGGGAAAGGAAAATAAGGAAGTATAACCATAATAAATAGTTCGGTTTGTGGGTTGGAGTCTCTAAATAAAAACAGCTGCATTATTCAATATTCCAGGTTAAGCACATGGATGGGTTATAATCAAAAACGTCCGATCTTGCTGCCATTTGTAAAACTTAGACAGTTATACTTAAGTCAAAAACAGAAAATCTTGTTGAAGCTGGGTTGTGGATTTTTTTTTATTGTTTTTATTTAATTATTTAGGGACAAATAACAGTTACATAATAAAAACATATTAACTAAAATTCGTATAACTAATTAAACAATTATGCAACCCACACCATTGTCCACAAAATAACAAAAGAAATGAAAGTTAGAATGACTTATAGCTAAAAGGAAATAATTAAAATAACATTAATAAATCCGTAACTGATTAACATATTATCAAATTAAATAGTTAAATCTCAGATAAGAGTTTACAAGCTTCTACTTTAAATTGCTTATTAGATAGACAAAATATATTTAAGAAAATATTAAATAAAACTATTCATACAAACGTATCATTCACCAAGATGTCTGAAGTATCCAAACGTAGCTTGCGTCGATCTAGTTTACTTGTATTACCAAGGACTCGCACAAATTATGCCAAAAGGAGCATAACTTATGAAGGAGCACAACTATTTAATAATTTACCTTCTAACATAAAAAATGTAAGCTCATTCAACGGTTTTAAATCACAGCCGCAAGATTATATTTCAAAAAATTATAATTCCTACAATAAATCCTCATAATGCAGTTGCGGATGAAATTGTTGATCGAGTAGCCCTACTTTATACATACTAAAACGTTATGATCTGGCCCGTTACGGTGACCTGTTTTTAACCGACTTCAAAAAAAGGAGGTTTACAATTCGTCTTGAACTTTTTTTATTTTTTTTATTTTATGTATGTTACCTCATAACTTGGAGACGGCTGGACCGATTTGAAAAATTCTTTTTGCGTTTGAATGGGTATACTTTCTAGTTGGTCCCATTGTTACGAAATCAGGATCTGATGATGGGATCCTGGAGAAATCGAGGGAACTCTTCAAATATTATAGGCACACCTATAGCGTTTTGGGTATTTCTTATAGTACCTTGAGCAGTTGCTTCCGAAAAGTACCATTTGGGGAAGTTGAACTGATGATGAAGACCATAGATGGCCACTGAAACTCCTAAATAATAAGTATTTCGTGGATTGCGATTCGATTACTTAAGTACGGATGTTAAACACTTTATGCTCGCCACAATACATATGGTGATGTAGAGCTGATGTTCAAGTACCAGGAGAACTCCTCAAAAATTAACGGCTATGCATCAGGAAAAGCAATATTTTGTAAAAGGTGATAAGTTGTTGACATTACGGCTTTTGTAACTAGATAAATTACAAACCGACACACTAAAAAGCGTGAAAAAAAAATTTTAAGCAAAAAATAGAACCGACTTCCATATCAAAACACTACAAAGGCAAAAATAACTTTAGTTTAGGAAGGCGGTGTCTTTAGTTTTGTATATATTTTCGTTTTTGACACCGCCTTCCGAAATTAAAGTTATTTTTGCCTTTGTAGTGTTTTGATATGGAAGTCGGTTCTATTTTTTGCTTAAATTTTTTTTTCAAATTTACACTTTATTTTATGTTCTCATGTAATTGGCTTATTATGTCTTTTTTGAGAATAAATGATTTAAACCTATATCGAGCCGTGTGAAGTGCGAGTTATATATGTCTACAATACGACGCAGATGCACGCGCACTCCGGCATTAGTTTTACAGGACTCTGTATGAAACAGACGAGGCACGAGTTCAGTTCAGTTCAGTCGCATGTAAGACATAAATACTCAGCTGCATCTAGTTTGTCTTGAAGCTAACCCCGAAATAGTTGGAAAAGAGGCTAAGCAGACGATATAGATGTCAGATTTTCTGGTTTCTGACAGCCGCAATGTCAAAAATATCTAAATAACAATGGAACAACGCTATAACGTGCTTTCCGAAGCACGGCAGTGTCACACCGCCAATTTCCACACTCCAGGCTACTACTGAGAAATTTCTTATAGAAAATTCCTATAACACTTTATACCTGACTCAGAATCGAATCCCAGATCTCATACTTAGCTTTCGCGCTTGCGATCATTTGAACAAAGACGCAGTCTTTTTTAAGCGACTTCAAAAAAAGAAGGAGGTTCTCAGTTCGTTGGAATCTTTTTTTAATGTAATAATACTGTCAAAATGTGTTACTAAAGCGAAAACCCTTAAAATCCTGTATTGCACTTTCGTGAGGAGTAACCTGGAATATGCTTCTGAAATCTGGAATCCACGTTACAATAAATATATAGACCGAATTTAGGGTATTCAAAGAAGGTTTATCAAATATGTATGCTTTCAACAGAAGATCCCGTATCATTCCAATAATTACCACAGTCTGTGTAGAAAATTTCATTTACTTCCATTAAGTACTCGCTGTGAGATATCTGACTGCATTCTACTGTTAAAAATTTTAAACAATAATATTGATAGCCCCGATCTCCTATCTGAAGTTAATTTAAACATTCCGACTAAAATCCTGTATAATCCGCCTTTACGGGTACCTTTCAGCTCAACCAAGTATAGACAAAATTCATTTATTGTGCGTGGAAGCAGAAGCTTTAATAACTGGTGTAAGCAGCATGATTTTGACCCGTTTATAACAAGTGTGTTTGCAGCCAGAAGACGCCTAAGCCTTGATTTTTACAAAAATAATTAATATCTGTATTACTTAAACCTTCTTGTGTTGTATGTGTTACTTATATCTGCTATCTATTTAGTAATTTTGAATATTGTATTTATGATATGGTTATATATTGTATATAATATGATATGGTCAATTTAAGATTTTCCTGCCTCTAAACGTGAGGACTTTTAATTGGCTCACTGTCTACTATTCTATATATTTTCTGTATTTAATAACTTAGTTGGTCTTCCATACTTCTTAAATAAATAAATAATATTCCCTGGTTACTCAAAGACAGCTTGACTGATTTGGACAAATTCTTTTTTTTTTTGTTAAATAAATAATAGATGTTAAATAGTATTAAAAATGTTGTGCGCTAAACGAACATTTTGTTGACGTTACTCGAAATCCAACGATCCACATTCTATATCTACTAGTCTATAGCAGTTCTAACTATGATCAAACCACAAACCTTGATACAGAACGCGTTTACCAGTAGTTATAACCATAAACACTGGGTAACAGCTTGTCTAACCGAGCTGCGTGGTTTTACATCGACGCCAGCGATATTAGTTTGTGTTACAAGGACATTAGTGTACGTAGAGGAATATTGTAAGCTAGAAAAACTGTTTTAACTTCTGAGGGTTCCGTAGTATAAACGACACCAAAATATATCTCTAACCCGCCTATAGAGGCTAGTCTTTCAAATAAAAGTGGAGGGAACTACATCGCGCTGGACTAACCAATAAAATCGTCGATTAGAAACCGCATATATCTGATAACACCAGAAAGTCTACCAAAAGTAAGATATGGTGAGGAACCACGCGAAGTACAAGAAGAAGTAAAGCGGAATTAGATTGTGTAATTCCATCGCACACTCCCCGAAATGTAATCGATAGACTAGCAACTCGTTGTCGATATTCAAGGCTCTGGAGCTTTGACTCGACCAATGCATCGTTGCCAATGAGTCTCTTGACCCGTTTCTCAATAGACTCAAGCGCTTCCAGTTGGTATTTGGCAGATCCATCCTAAAGGTGAGAGCAGTACTCCATACACGACCGAACCTGGGCTGGATACAGATTGAGCAGCTATTCCGGTGTGAAGTACCGTCCCACCTTAGCCAAGATTCTCAATTTTTTTGATGATAGTTGATAAACGGACCAAAATTGAGGAAAACGGAACAAAATTGAGGAAAGTATTATTTCGAAATCCTTTTAAATCTTTATTTCGGCATGATCCATGTCCGAACGTCGCACTCCATATCCGCTGTCATTTTTAACAGACCATTGAATCTGGTAAGCTTCTATTTTGACAAGGCCTCGTAGCCGTAATTTGTCATCCATATGCAAAACATTTAGCTTTTAAGTGGTACTTTTGGAGTCAATTTGTAGCTGAAATAGTTAATTGAATGAATACCAACGGATCCATACTGTTCGTGGTCAGATAGCCAGATTATTCGAGTGGGGTCGTATTACTTTTTGTTGGGTTTAGGCGAATCACAACTACTATAAACTTAGTAATTACTTTAATATAGAATTAATTATAAGTAGAACATAAATCACTACGATGTCACAGAGTAGAGAGCGGATAGCGGGGAAAAATAGACAACGCTGCCAAAAAGTAAGTTGGTGTTGCAAGGCGCAGAATTCAAAATTACATTTAACACCCTTCCTGAATTTAAGCCTTACTAAAATTAAATGGTTTTATTATTATATAATGCAAAGATCAAAATAAATTTTTTTAATACCCTTCCTGAACCTATACTTTCCAGTTGCCTTTATCAATGTGGAATACTTATATATTACAATATTCAATTAACTAACCAAAGAAAATCATAAAATTTATTTAAGATTTTTCAGTTTAAGATTATGTTTAGACTTACATCAATTTTTAGCTTAGTTACTTTAGTGAGCTATATGAACACATACCAAGTTTAGTTCTCAAAAATTGAAATTTATCTTTTGACAAAGCTTTTGTGAGTATATCTGCATACTGATCATTACTATTAACAAATTTTAATACAATAACCTTTTGATGATATTTTTCTTTAATGAAGTAGTACTTAATTTCAATGTGCTTACATCTTTTATGAAAGTTAATGTTTTTAATTACACTAATAGCACTTTGATTGTCCAAATAAAGACACACTGAGTCTTGTTTGTATTGACCAATATCACTTAAAAATTGTTTGATCCACATAGTCTCTTTTGTAGCAGCACAGGCTGCCATGAACTCGGCCTCTGTTGTAGACAGAGCGACTGTTTGTTGTCTTTGACTTGACCAAGTTACAGCTGCCCCATTTCTGATAAATACATAACCAGTAACTGAACGTCTCGTATCCAGATCATTTGCATAGTCTGCATCGCTATAACCAGTGACTTCAGTAGCTGGTTCAGTTTGTGTGTAACACAGCCCATAGTCTTTTGTATCTTTCAAATACTTGAATATTCTCTTGACTGCATTCCAATGGGTAGTGTTGTAACAATTAAGAAAACGACTCACCAGACTGACAGCAAACATTATATCAGGTCGACTCACAATGGCTAGATGCATCAGGGAGCCGACTGCTTCCCTGTAGGGGATATCTTTATCAGGTTCTCCATCCACTTTATACAACTTCATGTGAGGATCTACTGGTACACTGTTGGAATTAGAGTCAGTCATGTTAAATTTGATTAACATTTGTTCAATGTATTTAGTCTGATGTATAAATATACATTTACTGAATTGTTCTATTTGCATTCCCACAAAATTTCTAGGTTTAGTTAATATTTTGATATCAAAAATGGTTTTCAAATCTTCAGTTATTTCTTTTAGTGCCTGTTCATCTGATGAAAATAACAATCCGTCATCAACATACAAGCACAAGTAACAATTCTTTCCATTGGTTCTACAAATATATACGCATTGGTCAGCATTGCTGTTGACAAAACCAAATTTCTTTAGTACAGAGTCAAACTTACTGTTCCAGCATCTAGGAGCCTGTTTCAGTCCATAGAGGGATTTATTGAGTTTGCAAACCATATTTTCTGTATGGTCTAGCCCTTCTGGTGGTGTCATAAATATGGTTTCTTCTAGTTCTCCATATAGGAATGCTGTTTTGACATCTAGCTGAATGACTTTGAAATTATTTTGAACAGCTACAGAAAGTAATAATCGTATTGAATCATACCTGACCGTTGGTGCAAATGTTTCCTGATAGTCAATGCCCTTGGTTTGAGCATATCCTTTTGCACATAAGCGTGATTTATACCTTGGTCCTGTTGGTTCCTCCTTAATTCGAAACACCCACTTACAGTGTATCACTTTGGAATTTACAGGCTTTTTAACCAATGTCCATGTATTATTTTTCTGATGAGCATCCAGTTCCTCATCAATAGATTTTATCCATTTGTTTTTATCTATGGAGTTCATAGCTTCATTATATGTCATAGGAACATCTGCAGGGTAATCTTCATGTTGACACAGATAGATTTTTCCTTTTTCATCACCCAGTTTTGCATCTTCAATTCTGTTGTTTCTAGGTCTCAATGTTATGTTCCTAGCTGGAGTTGTATCTAAACTGGTGTCTGGAGTATACTCACTGTCTGAAGTAGATATTGTTTCACATACAGTATCATACGAAGTTATACTGGAATCTGCATCTTCCTTTTCAGTTTCATCACTATTTCTTGTAGAATTCTTCTCTGATAATTCTACCAATACATAATCTCTTTTCACAGTAGATTCTAGAAATGTAGCATCCCTGCTTTTTATTACTTTTCTAGATTTTGGTATCATAAATCTATACCCTTTTGAGTGGTCACAATATCCAATGAAGATCATTTTCTGTGCTTTAGGATCCCACTTCTTGCGTTTCTCCTGAGGTAAGTGTACCATTGCTTCACAACCGAAAATGCGCAAATGTTTCACATCTGGTTTTTGTCCAGACCACATCTCTTCAGGTGTTTTAAATGATAGGGACTTGGTTGGAGAACGATTTATTACATAGGCAGCAGTATGTACCGCATCAGCCCATAATTGCTTTGGCAAATTAGCATTAAGAAGCATACATTTTGCTCTTTCAATAAGACTTCTGTTCATGCGTTCTGCAGTCCCATTTTGTTCTGGTGTGTATGGTGTGGTCGTTTGGTGTATGATACCTGCACCTTTTAAGTAATCCGAGAAATTCTTGTTGACATATTCCAAGCCATTATCTGTCCGGAGAATTTTTATATGAGCATCAAGTTGATTTTCTACTTCATGTCTAAATTCTTTGAATTTTTCTAGTGCATCTGACTTGTTTCGAAGAAAATACACATAAATTTTCTTTGAGTAGTCATCAAGAAAAGTTATAAAATATTTGGCACCACCTAGTGTTTGAGTCTCCATTGGGCCACATATGTCTGAATGGATCAATTCAAGTGGAACCTTTGCTCTGGTTCCTTCACTTTTAAAAGGTAATCTTGTCTGTTTGCCTTCTTTACAGGTGATACAAGTCAGATTTTCTAAATTTGCTGAGAAAATTACATGTTCAGTGTTTTCAGTCATTTTCTTTAAACTGTTGAAATTTAAGTGTCCCATTCGTTGGTGCCACAGGAAGGTATCTTGTTCTTCAACATCGGACATGCATGCATAGCCTCCTCCGGGCATGTTCAGACGGTACATGTTGTTGATGATACTAGCTGTTGCTACTATCTGACCTTTTTTGTTTAAAATAACACAGCCTTTTTTGTCAAATCTTACTTGGCCACCACTGCGAATAATCTGACTTACTGATAGCAAGTTGGTTGCAAGTTCTGGAACACATAATACATTTGTAAACAGTACCTTATTTTCTTGACCATTTTCATTGTAAGTATTTAAGCTCACTTGTCCTGAGCATTGCACTGGTAATATTTTATTGTCTGCTACTCTTATATTCTTTATAACTGAAGTAGTTTTATTCTGAAGTAAACTCTTGTCTTTGACCATGTGTGAGGATGCACCCGAGTCCACATGCCAGGCATCACATTGTGTAGTTGTTGCTATGAATACAGCAGCATATGATGAAGAACTACTCGACTTTAATGATGTGTCTTTAGATTTTAATTTACATTCTGGGCTTTTGTGTCCATATTTGTTGCAGGTATAGCACCGTGGTCCTTTAGACTGTTTTTTAAAACTTTTCTGAAACTTCTTGTTAACTGTGAATGCTTTGATATCATTTTCAGATAGTCTGACATCTTGCAATAATTTTGCTTTGACGGCATCTGAAGTAATCTTCATGCCTGAGCTTTCAATAGCTATAATCATTGGTTGATAAGATTCTGGTAGACCAGAGAGCAGCAGTGTGCCGAGCCACTCATCATCCACCTCAAAACCAATGTTTCTGAGCTTGTGAGCTGTGTTCATAATTTTGCTTACATATTCCTCTACATTTTGACATCCTGTTAGTGACGTATTGCAAAGATCACGCAGCAGACCAACTCGGCGTGTCAGCCCAGAGTCGTCAAAGGCTGAGGATAGTTTGTTCCATACTTCTTTAGCAGTGCGAGCTTCTTGGATATGCACATAATTTGTAGGATCAACTGAGAGAATGATTTTTGTTTTCGCCTTAGTATCTCGTTTCGGATCCGGTTCGGAATTGGATTCTACACAGTCCCACAATTCCTCATGCTGTAGGTATGTTTGCATCGCAAATCGCCAAGTTGTGTAATTTTCACGACCAGACAGCTTTTCAATGAGTGCCATGTGATTATTTACTGCCATTTTGAATGATTTCACTTAGTTTGTACGTACAAAAACACGTTTTGAAAAAGTTCGAATGAGAAAAAATGAAAGTCACGTTGCAGTTTACAGGTTATGTTCATATGAAAAGTATTTTATCACTGTTTTACACTAAGATTTCGCACTGTCTTTATTTCTGAGCTTACTGGGCCATAACCTGTTGGGTTTAGGCGAATCACAACTACTATAAACTTAGTAATTACTTTAATATAGAATTAATTATAAGTAGAACATAAATCACTACGATGTCACAGAGTAGAGAGCGGATAGCGGGGAAAAATAGACAACGCTGCCAAAAAGTAAGTTGGTGTTGCAAGGCGCAGAATTCAAAATTACATTTAACACTTTTATTATTGATGATAGGTTCACGTTTGATCACTATCTCACCTGATGGTAAGCGATGATGTGATCAAAGATGGTCTATCAGATTACTTTCGCATTCTTCACTCGTCTCTCTTCCATATCTCGATCTCTTGGGAATTCCGGGATAGATAGTAGCTTATATGTTGCCCTGTTACCTCCTCTATCGTTCATTTATGTTTCATTATAATCAGTTCAGCCGTTCCACACAAACAGAGAGACACAAAAAACATTTTCAAAGATTATTTTACCGCGTAAGACTTAGTACTTCAGAAAACATAGTTACGTATTTTAAAATCATACACAGACGCTTCAATTTTATTTATATGTATACCTATAGGTGTATAGATAGGGACACAGTATCTCGTCAGTCTCTCATAGTACCCTAGCGACGCTGTGGTCGACGATGGAACATGGTTTCTTAGAAGCAACCCATTCTACATCCCTTGGGACGCATACATTTTTTGTCATACGAAAATCATGATGTTGATATTTTTTTCCAATGTTTCTGGAAAAAGGAAAAATTGGCCAAGTGCGAGTCGGACTCGCCCATGAAGGGTTCCGTAGTAACTATAATAATATAATATACTTAATATACATATTTGAAAAAAAAAAAACAAAAGCCCTTACAAATTTTTTAAAACTAGCTAATTTACAATTGTTACAACTACGCCAAATAACTTTGTTTTTCATAGTATTTGTATGAATTACAAAGTTATATTTGCGGTTTTAGAAAATATACTGTATCTCAAAAACTGCTAACTCGATCTCGTTCAAACCAATTTTGGTTGAAAGTTTACATTAAGATCTACAACATATGGTTTTTTAGATTTTTCACTTCATTATTATAGAAGTTAGAGGGGGTGGACACACATTTTACCACTTTGGAAGCGTATATCTTTTAAACGATTAACTTTATGAAAAAGTCATTTTAGAAACCTTAATGTCATTTTTAAGGACCTGTCTATAGATATCACACACGTATAGGTTTAATGAAAAAAAATATTTTCAGTTTCAGTTCCATGTATAGGGAGCCCCCTATATTTTAAATATTTTTTAAATTTTCTTTTAAAATCGGAAAGCGGTTCACAGAATACATCTACATACCAAGTTTTACATGTATACTCCTAATGATTTCGGAATAAAATGGCTGTGACATACGGACGGACGGACAGACAGACAGACGGACAGACATGTCGAAACTATAAGGGTTCCGTTTTTTGCCATTCGGCTACGGAACCCTAAAAATGACAAATGACAAATGCTTGCACTGTCTGGACAGGTCCGCTCAAATTTGCGTGGTTATTTCCTCAAAAGAATACCACAGACATGAACCTACATGCTTCTCATATACAAATACAAATTGTCTGGACTTTAAAAGAGACTTTGACCTCTGAGTTTGTTTCGGTGTTTCTTCTCAGAGTAGTCAGTTAGGAAATACCGGCCTCATCTAGCTAAACTAAACACGCAAAAAAACATGACGTGTAAAAGTGTTATTTATAACCAATTTACAGAATAAATATTTCATTTCATTTCATTTCATTTCATTTCATTTCATTTCATGAGCTAACTTTCATGTCGTGTTTTCCTACCTTTTAACCTCTTATATATCCCCTAGTACCCCTCGTTCCGAGTATATTGTTTGACCAACTTAGAGTACAGAAATCCAAATGAGCTATTTTTACTTTTACAGGATTATTTATTCTAAAACTAAGTTCTTACTATATACAAAGTTTTAATAATTACATTTTATTTTAAATAAAGTCACCTGGGTATTGAAGCGTCATTAGCCCAATTGCTAATATGTAGGACGTTATCGAAAGGTTGCAGGTTCGAGCTATTACACTATTGTCGTGAATCCACTCCACACACAAGCATAATTATTTAGCTCGGTTGGAGGGGTTAACAAGATTGCTAGTAATGTGGATTCTATTTACATTACTAGTTTTCTTTTGAAAAAAGAATTTGAACCCACCCCGTAAAAAAATATAAAAATTTGTCCCCCAGTATCGACTATTTATGTGATAACGTACATTTAAATTCACTTACTCTAACACCCATAGGTACCTGGAAAAACTATCTATAAGCTATACAGACAATTGTTTCATGCGGGATTCAAACGCCCCTTGTGTGCGCCCCTTACTTTTCAACCGACGACAAAAAGAGGAGGTTATCAATTCGACGCGTATATATTTTTTTTTTTTTTTTTTTTTTTAATTTATGATCATCGATTACTCGAAGACGGGTGAACTGATTTGGAAAATTCTTTTTTTGATTGAAAGGGTATACTTCGATACTGGTCCCATTTTCATAAACGTCAGGATCTGATGATGGGATCCTGGAGAAATCGAGGGAACTCTTCAAATATTATAGGCACACCTATGTCGTTTTGGGTATTTATTATAGTAACTTGTGCAGTTGCTCTCAAAAAGTACCATTTGAGGAAGTGGAACTGATGATGAAGACCACAGATGGCCGCCGAAACTACTCAATAATAAGTATTGAGTGGATTGCGATTCGATTACTTGAATATGGATGTTACGCACTTTATGCTCGTCACAATGCATATGGTGATGTAGAGCTGATGGTGAAGTACCAGGAGAACTCCTCAACAATTAACGGCCCAGCATTGGGAAAAGCAATATTTTGTAAAAGGTTATAAGTAGTTGATAATTAGGCTCTTGTAACTAGGTAAATTAAAAATAGACCAACTAAAAAGAGTGAAATAAAAACTTTTTACCAAAAAATTAAACCGACTCCCAAAAAACACTGCAAAGTGAAAAATAACTTTAATTTCGGAAGTCGGTGCCAAAAACGAAAATACAAAACTAAAGACACCGACTACCGAAATTAAAGTTATTTTTCACTTTGCAGTGTTTTTTGGGAGTCGGTTTAATTTTTTGGTAAAAAGTTTTTAGAAGAGTATCTATTCACCTCCTTTTCAACCGACGACCAAAAGAGGAGGTTATCAATTCGACGCGTATATTTTTTTTTTTTTATGTATGGTCACCGATTACTCGAAGACGGCTGAACCGATTTGGAAAATTCTTTTTTTGATTGAAAGGGTATACTTTGAAATTGGTTCCATTTTTATAAAAGTCAGGATCTGATGATGGAATCCTAGAGAAATCGAGGGAACTCTTCAAATATTATAGGCACACCTATGACGTTTTGGGTATTTATTATAGTAACTTGTGCAGTTGCTCTCAAAAAGTACCATTTGAGGAAGTGGAACTGATGATGAAGACCACAGATGGCCGCCGAAACTACTCAATAATAAGTATTGAGTGGATTGCGATTCGATTACTTGAATATGGATGTTAAGCACTTTATGCTCGTCACAATGCATATGGTGATGTAGAGCTGATGGTGAAGTACCAGGAAAACTCCTCAACAATTAACGGCCCAGCATTGGGAAAAGCTATATTTTGTAAAAGGTTATAAGTAGTTGACATTTAGGCTCTTGTAACTAGGTAAATTTAAAATAGACCAACTAAAAAGAGTAAAATAAAAACTTTTTACCAAAAAATTAAACCGACTCCCAAAAACACTGCAAAGTGAAAAATAACTTTAATTTCGGAAGTCGGTGCCAAACACGAAAATACAAAACTAAAGACACCGACTACCGAAATTAAAGTTATTTTTCAGTTTGCAGTGTTTTTGGGAGTCGGTTTAATTTTTTGGTAAAAGGTTTTTATACAGTATCCGTTTGCCCGTACAAGGCTTGAAATTATTCTTAATTGGGGAACTAGGGGTCTTTAAGTCAAAAGTGAATAGTTTACTTCTAGGTAAGTGTTCGACCCCAAGCCCAGCCAACGGTAACTGGTATGTCGAACTGTCCGCGATTACGCGGAGCCCTACGTTGTGGTAGGCTCTTAGGCCTTATTTCAATAAACAAAATATACCACTAACCTGAGTGCTGGGGACGCCAAGTTCGACCTTCAAAGGTCACGCCCTAAGTGTGGTTTGTATGTGATATGAGGTGAGTAATTGTAACGTGTGATGTAAGTCAAGTGTTGTAGAACGTTCCCAAGGCGCCGATCTCCAGATGGCGCGGTCACAACAGCATCACACCTAACTCGTTTCCAGCAAGCGCGCGCTACGCGTGGTAGGCAATAAGGCGATATGTTCCAAGAAATATCACTGGATTCTTGTTAATCCGAGCTTACAAAGTTCAATCAATCACTGAACACAATTAATCTGTTCATATCTCGTGAGATCCAATACGATTTACAGCAAATTCCGCGTGCCGGCCGACCGACGACAAGGCGGCGTATAATTCAACAATATCCCGGGGTTTTCAACAAATGGGGAATACACTTCAACCAACAAGTAATTCGCGACCCAATTATCGGTCTCAACAGGCGAATTCAACAATATTTTACCAATTAATTAACTCAACAGCGGTTCCCATGACCGGCATTTTTCCAACAAGCAAAGTCAATCTGTCAAGTCAAGAGAGGTTATGTCAAGTCTACAGATAATTAATGTTGCCGGCCAAAAGGTGCGTTCTGTTTCACGTCGGACCGAACATCTACCCCCCCCCGGACGGGCCTACCCGTCCGCTAATCAATTGGAAGTCTTGACAAGGTTGCAAATTCAACACAGCTTCAATGCGGCCAAATACCGTAGCTAGTTCCTCTAAGGTGAGAACGGTGTCTCCCAACAATCTCCGCCAGCGTCCCTTTGCCGCTTTCACCGCGGCCCCAAAAATACCCCCCCAATGGGGGGCAGGCTGGCGGGTCAAACAACCAAGTGACCCCTCGGCGGGCCAAACTATTACCAATATCAACCTGGCTCACATTAAGGAAGGCGTATAGCTCCTTCAAATAGTTACTTGTACCCTTGTAATTCGTACCGCAATCAGACCTAATCAACGAAGGTAACCCACGGCGAGACACAAATCTTTCCCAAGTCGCCTCAAAGGCCTCTGTCGAGAGGGAGGTTACCAGCTCCAAATGTACTGCCTTGATTGACAGGCAGACAAACACACAAATAAGCCCCAACAATCCTGCTATTACGAAGGGTGGACGTCTTCAACAAAGGGGGACCAACAAAATCCGTTACGACGCCAGCAAAGGGCCTCGCCTCATTGACGCGATCAGCCGACAAAATCCAAAATTCTCGCTGCAGAATGGCCAACAGCGCATTGCAACCGGCATGCGAGTTCTTAGTGTGACGATCAGTCACCAACAATTGTACCAAGTTCAGTTACAACAAGGGCAGGAGCACCAATTTTAGGGTAAGGACAACTCACAAGGGTGACCTCAAACCAGGCCCTTCCCTCAACAGTGGTGTCAGCCGGTTCGCCAATTCCCCAAATCTTGCCTGAAAGGTCGTTCACCTTCAGGCCAACCTGTCCCGCTAACCAAGAAGACAAAGGCAACCCCGGACTCCCGTCTCCAAAATGGCACAGACCACAATCGAGTCACCCAAGGGTCCCCAGACCGTGACCGAGGCCGTTGGCAACAAAACCGTCTTGATCGGGGGGTTCCTTTAGCGGGGCAGGCGTCAATCTCTTAGTGATGCCTGGGCGGCGACCGATCGCCGCTTCCAGGCTGCCTTCGTTCACGACGAGGCCAACAATCAAACCATTCGTCCGCGCGGTGTCCCAAGCCGCTCGCCATCACTGGAGGGGCATATCCCACCGGATGCCCGAATGGCGGAGGGCGCGACTCCAGCCGGGGACGTTCCGCCAACGGAGGGGAAAGGGAGCGGCGCCGACCCGGCCACTGCTGCCTAGCAGCCAATGCGCGTTCTCCCTGACGAGGGAAGACCAAATGGCGCTCGTGGGGCTCCCGTTCAACTTGCGCGGGGGGTGGAGTGCGGCGTACAGAATCGCGGGTCTCAGCCCGGTGCTCGTCTCCGGGGTACCCCCCCATGCGCGAACCCCCCTCAGAAGCTGGTCTGCTGGAGCGGTTCGCGTTGGCGCACAAAATCTCCAAGTGGGACCCTTCACAAATTCTACACGGGCGGGGGTCGGGGCAGTCCCGATGGAAGTGGGCCCCCAAGCACGAAAAGCACAAACGGCGTGCGTTGACAATGCGGCGGCGGGAACTTACGTGCAAATTCAAAAAATCCGGGCAACGCGCCATGACATGCCCCGTTGCCTTACAAAAGTCACAATGATGAGGACTCCGGGCACCATCAAAACGGGGGGCGGGGCGAACATCAACAGGCCCCCTAGCCCGAGGACTCCGGGCGCCAGCCAAACGGGGGGCGGGGCGATCATCAACAGGCCCCCTAGCCCGAGGACTCCGGGCGCCAGCAAAACGGGGGGCGGGGCGATCATCAACAGGCCCCCTAGCCCGAGGACTCCGGGCGCCAGCCAAACGGGGGGCGGGGCACTGCCCTTAATGAGGCCATTGCAACAATCAAATATTAATACAAACAACAATCAACAACCAACAATCAAATATTAAACAAACAGCAATGACTTGTTAGCCGGCCAAATATATTCAACAAAATAAAAATTCAAATTCAATTATTTCAGGTCCAAATGCGACCCTGTACTTATTCCAAGTATGAATCTAGCTTGGTACAGATGGCTAGTTACAAATAAATAACAATTCAATGTATAATACAATGCTGGATCAACCTCAAATAAATATCAAGAAGCACAACAATTGACTGTATAATATTGAGCCGGAGGATCTCTAACAAAATCCAATAAATACAAATAAATGCAATAAGCAATACACACAATTCAAGTCCTATGTTGTTAGACTATGTGTAATTATTATTTAGATAACCTTTCAAATTCAGATCAATGACATTCAATTATTAATTGCAACAAATACCAAACAACTTTTACAACAATATACCAACTTATGTACCAAATTATGTACCAAATTATACCAAATTATACCAATAATTCCTAATTTCACAAATAAATCCTACCTGTCAATGCAATGAAAGAGGCTACAGTACAAATCACAATACAAACTACAAGTACTATTTGAGCCCGGCTGACAAGGCAATATATTCAAACTTATCAAGTTATAAGTTGTGTTAAGTAATTAAACTCAAGTTTTAAGTTTTCAACAATATTCAAAACTTCCAATTAAACCAGTGGATCTTATATTATAAGAGCCGCGCTTCTGCTACCAATTTTATATTAAAACCACGCTCTGCATACCAAAATGTTCGACCCCAAGCCCAGCCAACGGTAACTGGTATGTCGAACTGTCCGCGATTACGCGGAGCCCTACGTTGTGGTAGGCTCTTAGGCCTTATTTCAATAAACAAAATATACCACTAACCTGAGTGCTGGGGACGCCAAGTTCGACCTTCAAAGGTCACGCCCTAAGTGTGGTTTGTATGTGATATGAGGTGAGTAATTGTAACGTGTGATGTAAGTCAAGTGTTGTAGAACGTTCCCAAGGCGCCGATCTCCAGATGGCGCGGTCACAACAGCATCACACCTAACTCGTTTCCAGCAAGCGCGCGCTACGCGTGGTAGGCAATAAGGCGATATGTTCCAAGAAATATCACTGGATTCTTGTTAATCCGAGCTTACAAAGTTCAATCAATCACTGAACACAATTAATCTGTTCATATCTCGTGAGATCCAATACGATTTACAGCAAATTCCGCGTGCCGGCCGACCGACGACAAGGCGGCGTATAATTCAACAATATCCCGGGGTTTTCAACAAATGGGGAATACACTTCAACCAACAAGTAATTCGCGACCCAATTATCGGTCTCAACAGGCGAATTCAACAATATTTTACCAATTAATTAACTCAACAGCGGTTCCCATGACCGGCATTTTTCCAACAAGCAAAGTCAATCTGTCAAGTCAAGAGAGGTTATGTCAAGTCTACAGATAATTAATGTTGCCGGCCAAAAGGTGCGTTCTGTTTCACGTCGGACCGAACAGTAAGCTTGCTTCATCATCGTCACTTACCATTAGGTCAGATGGTGGTTAAACGTGAACTTCAATAAAAAATTATGGGGTACCCGTTTGGCCCTTTCTTATGTAAGAATATTCCCTACCTCACGTACATATGTAAGAATATTTTCTTATTGCCTCAGATTGTACTACTGCTTCTGACACGAACAAATGGTTTACCTAACTGTGGACCAATGATCAATCAGACCGCCTGTGTCAATGGGGGCCTGTCGACTGCACGCAATACGATTGTTGAGTCATGATTGATATTATTAGAATGAGGACAAATGCCAAACAGATGAGAGCAAAAGTAACCAATGGATTTGGTGGGAATTGTTTTATGCCTTTTTATTTCGGTGGGAAAATCATCAAATGTCTCCCGCTCTGAGTATAGTAGTGCGTGTCCGAATTCTATAGACAAAAAACCCGCCCTTTATATTTAATTCCGGGGACGCAGTAGCTCGGTAGAATATTAATGCAACACTGCCAGAAGATGGCCCTTTCGAACTCCGTAAATTTTTTACGCAGCGCTACTTCGGGCTGCACTACTCTAAGAAGGTTGAGGAGATCGTGCAGTACGTGCGAGTTAAAACCTACTGGACTTTGAGGGTTGAGGGGTAAGAATCGCGTCATAAAACGAATTTTAAAACGTTGATAGTGCGGGTTCCTACTCAACAATTGGAGACATTCCTCGAGCAGGAATTTTGGCCGAAGGATGTCGTGTATCGACGATTTCGCGAAAGATTGTGTGATACTCGTACCACGCTACACAGTACGACGCCGCCGTCTATTCGTATTAAGTAGTTTTTGTTTTTAAGTGCTTATAATCAGTTACGTTGTTTATTTATAAGATTGTTTATGTGTTTATTGTTTTGTTTGGGCCTAGTTGCCTAAAATAAAGGATATGTTATAGTTTGGTTGTAGTATACCATAGTAGGTATATAAAATAAAGTCGCTTGCCGCTTGTACGCTTAGATCTTTCAAACTACGCAACAGATTTAAATGTGGTTTTCATCATTGGGCTAAGTGAATTCCGTAATACCTACTCGTATGATTTAATTTTAGGAACACATAAGGTATCTTCATACAGGTCAGGAAGGAAACCCTTCACCACCGGTACCATCTTGGTAAAGTAGTTTCCTGGGTACTATATACTCCAGTTTTGGCTTAAATATGATTAGATATGCACTGTGTGTGTACATATGATTAACACGGAAAACAGGAGCATTGTGTATCTACTAACACACATAAGTACTCACAACGCAAGCTTTACTTACAACGTCCTAATTAACAAGTTTGTTTGAAAACTTACTTAGCCCGTGCCTGGGAACGCATAATTGCTTGCAAAGGTAGTTTCTAAACTAAGTCAGAGAGTTAGCTGGAAAACTGACGCATGTTTTCGGGTAATATACAACGTGTAATTTAAAGGGTATATACATACCAAGTGCATGGCTTCTTTGGATGATAACAAACGATATGGCAAGGGTTTTGTAATCCTAAGTCTACGTGTGTAGAACTTATTACAAATTCCAATACACAATACCAGAGACCGTGTTATTGGCAAGTGACGTGGAAAGTTATTGACCCTCGTAGTGCTGTGACAAGTTTGTTATGATTGGTATTCAAGAAATATATGAAACCAATAATTTGGTATCAATTCTTTGAGTCAATTATTTTGTGCTGAAACTGTGCATAGAGACTCCATACCAGATGTTGTCTTCAGCCCTTTTGGATAGATATGGGGTTTCCGTTACACGTTGTATAGGTACAGATTTAGTGACTCTTCTGCACTTTTCCGTACATTTCATGGATGTCTGACGGTATCATAGTACTTTGTCTGGTCTACCCAAAAGCCTTACTATAGTAATGTACGATTCGAGTCGATGAGCAGTCAACAGCTATGATTTGTCCCAATAGGGCCAATGACTACCAGGGTTGTGGTAATGTTTTAACGATATCTCGTTACTCTGAAACGCAAGAGATACTGAAGGAACTGGTGGGTTTTTAGTCAGTAGCAGTCTGACACTCTCTTCCACTTCACTCAGAGTGGTAGGAGTTATTGATGATATTCCCCCGAAACAAAAATGGTAATGTTCGTTAAATCGTTGATCTGTTTAAAGTTATAAGTTGTGCTCCACAATAACTGACTCCTACTACTCCCACCGTCTTGACAGGTCTGTCATCAAAAGCACACTCAGATAAACTACATGATTTACACAATTGACTTCAGTTTTTCTTATCTGTGTTTAGGTTTCAGGCAATGTGCAAAATACTACTAACTAATAACCTATTCTCCGTATAAAGCGAATGATTTACCCTGTACAAGAGATATTAAATTAAAAATAAAATAAAATTAAATTTATTCCACCAATATAAATACAATGTTAATATTAAATTAAAAAAGAAACAATTTTATAGCCTATTAAAGTTAACAAAGCTAGCAAGTAGGAGTTGCAACCAGTGCCCTTACTAAGTTATAGAATAACTTGTATGATAACATAATATAATCGGACACAGGGCTCCTGTCGAAGAGATAATAGGCCGTAATCCACCTTGGGCTCAGTATGGGTTGCATTATGGATTGGTCCAAAGGTTTCTTCACGAAGTTTTTCTTAGCCGTTTGAGAGCAGTGGTGTGATATAAATTACCCAAAGTATTGTACCTGACTGGGTTCGAACCCACGACGTCGACTCACGTAAGTCGGGCTCATAACAATTGGGCCACCACTGCATTTTCATTTACCCCTGTTAGAAAATCACAGGCCTTCGAAAACAAGTAGTTAAGCCTCTACCGTCAGGTCTGTTATACGACTGGCCGACCGCAGCTCGAACGCACCGTTGGATCTGTCCGTTTAACTAAACTGTTGTTTAAACCAAATTGGATCGCAGACTTGCTCCCATTACGGGGACGGTTGAAACGTTTTTAGATTATAATTAGTGCTCCTTTGTTGAAACATTAATTGCACAATTTATTACCTTATTGTAAGAGAATTTTAAATTGAAAAGTGGTGTAGTAAATAATAAAATACAAATTTATTTTAATTTCATAAACTTATCAAGCTAATACAAGCTGATACTACAATGCTAAGTCATCAAAGTAATTGATTGGTGCCTCCAGTTACGGGGACCCAAAGGGTCATTGCCTGTCGGGCTTGCGGGAATGTTCTAACAAGATACCAAAGCCCTGGAACTTAAGGGCAGCTGAAGAAACAGGGTGAGTTTTTAGTCAGTAGAAGTCTGACGCTCCCTTTCGCCCTTCCACTTCTGACTTGATGACTTTCCCACCCGGACATTTTAAAATTAATTTTGACCACTTTAAATGACTATAAAAACTTTTACCTTTTAATTTACTACTTTAAATGGCTATAATAACTTTTACTTATTGGTTTTAACTACGTTATACAGGTGAAGTGTGAGGGTGATATTATTTTATAATTGATTTATGCAGTCGTATAACTGAACTTTTGATGAATTAGATTTATTAGCTGTATAATTTTAATACTTCATTTGAATAAAAATATTTTGAATATACTTACCCTCTAATATATTTATATGCCTTTGTATAAATAAGGCAAACGTGACCTGTGTGGCGATAATGAGTTCTAACAACTTGCATACTTTTCAACCGACGACAAAAAGAGGAGGTTATCAATTCGACGCGTATATATATATATTTTTATGTATGATCATCGATTACTCGAAGACGGCTGAACCGATTTGGAAAATTCTTTTTTTGATTGAAAGGGTTATACTTCGAAATTGGTCCCATTTTCATAAACGTCAGGATCTGATGATGGGATCCTGGAGAAATCGAGGGAACTCTTCAAATATTATAGGCGATATTATAGGCTTTATATAGTTTTGGGTATTTATTATAGTAACTTGTGCAGTTGCTCTCAAAAAGTACCATTTGAGGAAGTGGAACTGATGATGAAGACCACAGATGGACGCCGAAACTACTCAATAATAAGTATTCAATGGATTGCGATTCGATTACTTGAATATGGATGTTAAGCACTTTATGCTCTTCACAATGCATATGGTGATATAAAGCTGATGGTGAAGTACCAGGAGAACTCCTCAACAATTAACGGCCCAGCATTGGGAAAAGCAATATTTTGTAAAAGGTTATAAGTAGTTGACATTTAGGCTCTTGTAACTAGGTTAATTAAAAATAGACCAACTAAAAAGAGTGAAATAAAAACTTTTTTCTTTTGTATGTACACTCGTGTTTAAACAAATAAAATAATTTTATCTAATAATTATACGTCACCAAGTCCCCACTCCACCGACAGTATCTACAAGACTATGTATGTGGTATGTAAAAACAATAATCTAAATTATCTTATAAATTCCCTGATATAGTCCGTATGTTTGTTAGTTACTCGTATTATAACCTGGTTAAACTTTTTTATTTGAAACTGTATTATGTATTTTTTTTATAGATAATAGGCTCGCGTTTCACCACCATCTCACCTGATGGTAAGTGATGATGTGGTCGAAGATGGAGCACGCTTACCTAAAAGTAACCTATTCACTCTTGACTTAAAGTCCCCTAGGTTATAGCTCTTGGGAAACACATTATTATTATTAGTATTAAGTATCTATCTTGCCAGAGTCGGGGAAACATTCAAACGATTACCATAGCACTGGAACGCAAGGGAAACTGAAAAAACAGTGGAAGCCTGACACTTCCTTCCACTCCACCCATAGCAGGAGCCGTTTTATGACTTTATATCGACAAAAATCTTAGAATTCTACTTACTAAAACTCCGCCCTGTTTCTCCAGTTACCTTTGTGTTCCGAGGTCACGGTATCACGTTAGAACATTATCCTATCAGGATTCGTAGCTGCTTGACTACTCTTTGAGGCGCGCGCGGAACATGACGCGCCATCGAGTCGGCCTTGATTCTTAGCGGACGGTGAGCTAACCCTGCTTACACGTCCTTGCTTTAATCCAAGACTTGACCATTCTCGCCAAATATCTTCAGCACAACACTAAAACTTTGACTTTGACAAGTATGATATTCTAAATCGAGTTACTTGACTAAGTCTGACAAATACTTACACTAACTGAATAGCGTCTGAGTTAATCTATGTGGTTTCTTTAAATACCATTTCAGACACAAATTTTCATTGTCCTATATGTGTCTCTCCGTGAAGACATGGTTGAGCGCTTGAACTTGTGCTTTAAGGGTGTCTCTGAATAGGGAGATGCAAACTTGGTCAAGTTTAATGCAGCTAAGACCCAGGCGTGTCTCTTCTTCGCAAAAAGGAGCCAATTCCGACCGGCTCCTACTTTCTGCGATGTAACTGGAGTACCACTAACTTTTACCCTCAATTTTGGTCCGTTTATCGAGGCTAAGCAGCAAAAAAGTTGGCAGTCCTAGTAAAGGTGATACGGTACTTCACACCGGAATAGATGCTCAATCTGTATTAAGCCCAGGTTCGGTCGTGTATGGAGTACTGCTCTCATCTTTGGGTTGGATCTGCCAAATACCAACTGAACGCGTTTGAGTCTAGCGAGAAATGGGCCAAGAGACTCATTGGCAACGATTCACTGGTCGAATCAAAGCTCCAGAGCCTTGAACATCAACGACGAGTTGCAAGTCTATCGGTTTTCTATCGGTTATATTTCGGGGAGTGTGCGATGGAATTACACATTCTAATTCCGCCAAGCCCGTTCCATCATCGGACTACAAGACAAATGGCGATGCGCCATCGTTACATGGCGGACATTCCACCCATACGCACAAAACATTTTGGGAATACTTTCATTGTGCGTATGGCTAAGGAGTAGAATTCCCTGCCGGAGTCTCTGTTTCCTGATTGCTATAACCTGGGAATCTTTAAGTCAAAAGTAAATAGGTTACTTCTAGGCAAGTGTGCTCCATCTTGTACCACATCATCACTAACCATCAGGTGAGATGATGGCCAAACGCGAGCCTATTATCCATTAAAAAAAATGTGTAATGGAATGTGAAGACTATACATAGGTCGTTATTTTAGACTTCATGATTGTCTGGCAGTTTGAGTGCTTTACGCGGCCTTCCTAAATGTTTTATTACTTTGGTATTGTGTCAAATTGTTGAGCTCCTTAAAGTTCTAAGTTGAGCTACATGATAACTGACAAATATTGCGATGTATAGACAGTAGTCCTGTCCACTCGAGTCTGTGTGTTTTCTTTGCTTAGGACTCCATATAGATTATTTTTTAAAATAAAATAAATTAATTTATTCGCTTACTTATGTCTATACAGTATCTTACACTTTGACTGCAAACAAATTTAAGTAAGTACTACATCAACTAAAATTGTGGTGAGGTGCGGCACTTCCAGCTAGGTTATAGAATATTTAACCTATACAACGTATAATTTAAAGGGTATATACATACCGAGTGCAAGGCTTCTTTGGATGATAACAAAAGATACGGCAAGGGTTTTCTAATCCTATGTCTACATGTGTGGAGCATATTAGAAATTTCAATACATTGATACCAGAGGCCGAATTTTTCAAATTAAGAAGAACGAAGAGAATTATCGTTTTATTGGCAAGTGACGTGGAAAGTGATGACCCTCATAGTGCTGTGACACGTTTGTTATTACTGGTATTCAAGAAACATATGAAACCAATAATTTGTGGTCAATTCTGTGAGTCACTTATTTTGAGCTGAAACTTTGCATAGAGACTCCATACCAGATATTGTCTTCAGTTCTTTTGGATAGATAGGGGGTTTCCGTTACACGTTGTATAAGGAAGTGGAGTGCCGGGCCCCATTAGGTACTATAATTATATTGTTAATATTATTGAGTGTAATGAATACTATATATTAATACTAAATAAATTAACTGCATGGTTTTCACATAATTTAATCAGTACTGATTGTAGGGACTTCAAAAGTGACTTTTACCGCTGAATTTGTTTCGATGTTTCTTTTCAGATTTTCAGCTAGAAAACACCGGTCTAGTTTTGAATGACAAAAAAAATATGACGTATACTAGTTTTAATTTAAATGTGTTTACAAAGTAAATACCAATTATTACGTGAACACCACGTCTCCCAGTGCCATTTTACTAGTAAAATTAAAGACTTTCTAAATAAATAAACCATACTATTCTCCATTAACGACTCATTAAGCATTACATCATCCATATCAACCCTACCCTGTGCTATTTAATTGCATTCTGCAATAAAAGTCTGACCCAAATTGACGCTAGAAGCTCCAAGTAAAAGGGTCTGTTTTAGAACACGCCGTATATGGGTCAAGTGCTTATTGGTCAGTTATTGCAGTACTCGTCAGGATTTGTGACGTCATGGCAATGACGTAGAAACGAGAGGTCAACAGTTTCGACTTCGACGATAAATTGGACGATTGTTTTTGATTTTAAATTCTGGTGGAACTTTAGTGGTTATTTTATTTAAAGGTTCGACTCCACTTGTGAATAGGAAAAAAAATTAATACGACGTTTGTTTACAAAAAAAATAATATTTATAAATCATAGCTATGGTTTATGGTGCAGCAATTTCTTCCATTTAATCCGTTGTTCTCAATGACGCATGTTACGAGTATGTTGCATTTTAGAAAACAAATCTATTTTGATAAAAACCTCGTGTGTTTATTATCGAACTCCTCCGCAACGGCTTCACCTATTTTTACGAAATTTTTGGTAAGTTTGTGAATATGTAGACCATTTTTTTCGCAAAAAATCAATTTACACACATCAAAAGTGTCTAGGGATCAAGCATTTTTATGCGGATTTCTTGAGATTGAGATGTGGCTTTGTAATAAATTTATGATTTTATAAATTTATATGGATCCTTTTTGGTGCATTTCATAATTTGAAACAGGAACTGTTAATCAAATTCGAGTAAAAGATGAAAATCAGCTGTCAATATTTTCCCTATAAAAACATACAACGCATTGAAGACATTATTAGTGCTACTGTTTCCCTACTACTGATTAAAACCAACGTTATTATGGAGCGGCGACGTCATTTAAGCAGGGAAGAAATGCTCAGAGCCGTGGGAATGATAGAAGCTGGTTCCCGGCAACGTACTGTGGCTTTAGCTCTGAATACAAGTCAGAGTGTTATCAGTCGACTTTGGACACGTTACCGAAGCACTGGTACCGTGGCTGAGCGCCATGGAGGACGGTATCGCTGCACCACACGGAGACAAGACCAATACATTCAAATCTTAACTCGAAGAGCTCCAACAATAACCGCCATGATGTTAGCCGTGAGGCTTCATCACTCTTCAGGGAACTTAATTAGCGACCAAACAGTCAGAAACCGCTTGCATGAAGTGAACCTTCATTCCCGAAGACCGCTACGGGTACCACCTATAGCAATGCACAATCGTAGGATTCGATATCAATGGGCTCTTGAACACAGAAATTGGGCAGAAGAACAATGGCGTTTCGTGTGCTTTTCTGATGAGTCTCGTTTTGGTATGAGACCGGATACAAGACGTATACGACACTGGAGAACCCCTGGACGTCAACAGCGATTAAAATCATGCCAGGAAGTCCATCCTTATAGTGGTGGAACCATCATGGTATGGGCGGGTATTTGGATCGGCGGAAGAACTGAGTTGATTTGGATCAGAGGCAACCTCAATGCTCAAATTTATGCTGAGACGATTGTATCTGACGTCATCGTTCCTCTACAAGTGCAAATCGGTCCCTTATTTCAGTTAATGCATGATAATGCACGACCGCACACCGCAAGAGTTGTAAGACAGACTCTCGCAGCAGCTAACATCAATGTCCTGCTCTGGCCTGCTCAGTCGCCAGACTTGAACCCGATTGAGCATGCATGGGATATGCTACAGAGAAGAGCTCTGCCGAATATGGAGGGTATCCAGTCGCAAGAAGACCTTTTTTTGTTGTTGCAACGAACATGGGCGGCCATTCCACAGCGTGATTTGGATGAACTCATTTTGAGTATGCCAAACCGATGTTCTTGTATTGTTAGTGTTCGCGGTAGAAACACGGATTATTAATTGTTTAAGTTACCCAATAAAATTTTAAAGAAAACTGTTATTTCAGTCTTTTTTTCGAACTTTAATGTTAGTGGTTCAAATGTCAAAAATCCCTTTATTAGGAAAATGCCAAATTTCTTTATTAATGCAAAGGTGACTTGGTTTATCGTTACTGTGACAAACGAAAACACTTTATTTGATGAATCCTTAAAGAAAATTTTAATTAATATAAATCAGGAGAAAAGTTATTGCAAAAATATATGTTGATCCCTAGACACTTTTGATGTGTGTATATGGCGAAACAACGCTAGTCTGGTAATATGGTTTCATTATAATGATTATAAGAATTTTCTTCCGACATCCCTGGATTGTGTCCTGTTTGCTGGGAGATGGTTGGTCTTATCATAAATGTTTGAAATATTCTGAGCAGTTCAAGGAAAGATGTGATGGTCCTGACGAGACCCGATAAGGCCATTGCCTGATGGGGTTAAAGGAATGTTTTAACGAGATAACGTGCCCTTGAAACGCAAGAGCAACTGAAGGAAAGAAAGGATGGATTTTCAGTAAATAGAAGTTTGGCACTCCCTTTCGCTCAACCCAGAGCAGGAGGAGACAGTTGACACCCCCACTTTTTGTGTGTGTGCCAATGGTGTGTGCTTGTTGTTGTTATTTTTATTTAATTTACTTGTACATTAGGGTACAATTTTTTTATAAATGTTAAAACATACTCAAATATGAAATTTCATCTTTCTAGAGCCGTGTACGCACGTACGAACCAATTTGTTGCGTTGCATGATACGTAACAACTTGGTTCGCGCGTGCGTACCACTTACAAACATCAAACACTCTGTTCGTCGAACATGTTTGCGGCGATCCTATTAGTGTGTTCTTTATGGACGGTGTTCAAAGAGCTTTAATAAATGTTACCAAACAAAACTATTCACATAGAACTTTGTGGGGTACAGGCGGGGCAGAAGAGGTACCTTCGTCTTTTTCTTGAGGTTCTTTATTGTGCGCTAACTCGATTCGAACTATATTGGCGTTCATGTTCAATAATGCCGTCCATACGTACGAACCAAATGTTCAAGTACGATGATTGTGTTCGCTATGTTCGTGTTCGTATGTGCGTACACGTACACGGCTTTCCATGATCACAACTCTTGCCGACTGAGCTTCAAAGTTTATTGAAAATCTTGTCTTGTTCTCATATTTGGGTCGGCAATAAAACTACTTATTATAAATGAAACAAATTAAGTGAATAAGAGTTAATATAAAATAAATTGAAATAATAAAATTAATCTTTACTAAATAGAAAATAATAACAGTCAGCTAGGGTAACTTCTCTTGAGTGTAGTTTTTATAGTCCGGATTGAAATATCGATGTTCCTACATACAACGCAACAAGAACTGTTTTTATTCTTTTTCTGCTATTTATTTGACAGCTCTTTCAGCAGTATCATTTACAATTTTCAAACGATTTATTCAGCTTCCTGAAAAGCTGCATTATCATTCCAACAACATTCATCTTCTTAATGAAAACCGTCGTTAATCTGAAGTTGTGATCGAAATGTTTTCCGATACAAAATCATCATCACCAAACCTCCAGTGCTGTTTCAATACGACACGACGAAATCTTTTACATTAAGTTTAATTTGCATCAAACGAAGTTTCTTCTCTTACTTTACGTGTAGTCTGCAACTCGCTATTAGTTTGTTAGGTATATAACTCGGCGCCAATTACCTACATACGTGCATACCATAATCTTTGATAATATTGTAAAGAGGTAAATTCGTTTATAACTATGTAAATGTATCTAAAAAAATCATTGGTAATCATTATTATTTGAAATTCTGAAAAAAAAAATGAAAATGGAAATTATTTCGAAATCCACTCAAATCAAATCAATAACAATAACTGGAAATATAGGTTAATATGGAAACTTTTTAGGATAAACTCGCTACAATATTCCCCGACCAATGCAACTCCTGAGTGATAATCAACAGTAGCGACCATCAGAAGAACGCCGAGGCAATGAAACCGGACGAGTCCCAGAGAAACGATTAAACTGACTTGGATCCAGCCATAAAATTAATCGAAAGAACAGCGGAGTAAATAGAAACAAGTCTGTATTTCCTGATAACTTAGGGGTCTTTAAGTCAAGTGAGTGAGTAGAGTAGTAGAGTGAGTAGATTACTCCTTCATGTAAACGTGCTTCATCTTCGACCAGATCATCGCTAACTCTCAAGTGAGATAGTGGTCAAACGAGAGCCTATTATCAATACTATACAATAATAATAGAACATAATTATCACTTCTTTTCTTTTCAGGTAGAAAACAAAATTTTGTTAGGCCAATAGAGCGTATCAAAATTATAAATAATGGGTCCTTAATTATTGTGAGCTACATTTGATTCCGCTTTCATAATTATGGAAAACTCGCTATATCACTTGGTTGATATTCTGACTTTGTTATACTAAGCGCTATTCCCCACGTTTATTGAACGCCCAGCCAAGGAGTCGAACTCTCTGCCGGCTTTTGTGTTCCCTAGCACATATGACCCGTCAGCCATTAAAGTAAGAGTGCATGTTCTGGGTTCGTTCGTTTCGTCGTATACCTCATTTATTGCTTACTATCAGGCGTGATCGAGGTAAAGTGTGGACTCATCCATAATAAAAAACACGTTCAGACGCACGGGCTATTAACCGACAGTAAAATACGAGAAGCTTATGCACTGGCAGTGTTTCAAAGTGACAAATTGATTATAATTATCATCTTCTTTTTGTAAGCAGTTTCAATCACAGTCAAACCATTCCCAAGTGTACTTTAGGGATAGTGTTATATGTTTTAGTCTAAGCCTTAGTACAATGGTGTACCTTGTTTGATATATGTCCGTCCAGCCAGTAAGATGTGAAAAACTAAATAAACATACTAAGTTATTTTAGTATTAACTAGCTTCTAGCCGTGGCTTCGCACGCGTAAATATTTTTTTTTCAATGATAAACACTAGTCCATGTCCTTTGACATAGTCTAATTTATCTGACAGACAGAATTCCTATCGCATTTAGAATATTAAGCAGGTATTCTATGCATAAGTAAAACGATTGATATTGTAAGTTATACAATAAAGTTCATAATAAATAAATAATGAAGCTCATGGCTCGTAAATAATAACTTCCATATAAATCTATCGTGAAGGTTAAGCAACCGCCGAGAACAATCCATGGATCAAGATTCCTGAAGATGGAAAACACGTTAATTGGTCCCAGCTATCATTTGGACGATCTTTGACAATCGTTATGTGTAGTCAGATGCCAGACAGTCTGGCGCCCGTCTTGCGTGCCGTATTTTATTATCAAGTGTTGTGATGTAAACATTAGGTGTAGACGATCCATGCTAAATACGTGGATTCAGTTTCGTCCAGTGAGACGATACTGCTCATACACTAATTGGATTAGATTGCATATGGAAAGGAAATGAAATACTTTGTAAACTGGTTACACAGTATGTTAACTAACAGAGGGCGTTCCCGTTGACCCGCAATAGTATAGCATTCATACATGCTAAAAAAATATTACCATTCGAAAACA
This sequence comes from Tholera decimalis, assembly GCA_943138885.2. Classification (NCBI taxonomy): domain Eukaryota; kingdom Metazoa; phylum Arthropoda; class Insecta; order Lepidoptera; family Noctuidae; genus Tholera; species Tholera decimalis. The sequence continues at coordinate 13,835,350 of OW964576.2, forward strand.
AAATGTTTTTATTTTTTTTAATATTAAAATATTCACTAAAATGTTAAACTGATACGTAAAAGAAACGTACGCGTAAATTGCGACGTTGCCGTCCTTGCTGTATAACTGTATGAAGTTTTACTCAAGAAAAGAACGGCAACACAGAAGTAATTACCTGCGGGCCTAGACAAAATCCATTTTCTGTAAGCGTTAACGCCAACGGAAAACTTAATTGTATGGAGTTGACATTTACTAACACGTGACATGTGGTTAGCAAATGTCAACTCCATACAATTTAATTTTTCCGTTGGCGTTAACGCTTACAGAAAATGGATTTTGTCTAGGCCCCCTGATCTATTAATCCATACCAATATAGCACAATGTGTATTTGTTTATCCAAAAATTTATTTTGTCACATCAAGTTCACACCAGTTTCACGTCATCGCGAACGGGTCGATGTGAATTTTTGTATAGAGGTTGGTAGTTGAAAAACTGGAAAGTGATATTAACATTTTCCTGAATGTGAGTTTGTTTTGCTTGTTCTTCTTTCACGTCAAAACGGAGCAACGAATTGAATTTTTTCTTTTGCCCAGGTATCTCCTCGGCAAAAAAAAAATACTTCAATTCGTTCTTTATAGCGACATAGGTTACTTATGTTCCTTATGCAGAATAATATTTCATTTTCATGAGAAACACAATTTGATTTACGTATGAAATATAGCTTATGATCATAGATGGGATATTACGGAAGCGATCCTGTTTATACAAAAGCGTTTTCAGGACGGCAATTTGTAAAACAAAAACGGTCAACGTATATACAGTCTAACCAAATGTAGCTGAGTACTAGTGTTTTACATAGAGCCACTGTTTATCTAACCTCCAAAACCCAGTAGCTGGGTAACACTCTACCACTATAAGACCAGTGTCAGGTTTTCTGGCTTTTGACTACCCGTCACGACTGTCAAAGATTAAAAAACAAAAATGATAATGAAAGGACAGCTGTGACCGACGGCTTCCCTCGAAAAGCAGGTCATAGGCACCAAGTCCAAGGCAAGGGTTGCTAAACCTCTCCATGTGGTTGTTTTTATTGAGCCACGAGCTCCTCCTGTCAAAGTGCCAGCAAAATAGAATATTTTTTGCACGCCAACTAAGCCGCAAGCAGTACCTTGTTATAACACAGAAGCTGGCATTAATATCAAACACTCTCCATCTTGCAGGTAACACGAGACGCAACGTATAAATAATTTACTGCTGTCGCAAACTTGTGTCCTACTTAGGTATCTACTTTATTATATATGTATGTCTGTATGTAGAACACGCAGATATGACTCACAGAATAGATAAGTACAGAAGGTCGACTCCATATACAAGTGAAACAGACTAAACAGACACATATGACTATACAAATGTGACAAGTTTAAGTCGGTTCGCCGGTCACGAATGCGCTTGCGCATGGCTTTTGTCTGGTTGCATAGAGAGACCATAGACTATCAAGACCTTAGTGTCACCGTTTTCGAGGTTCTGAAATGTTATAACTAAACCCAATTGCAATGCAAGGGCAACTGGAGGAAGAGGGTGGGGTTTTAGCGTGTAGTTTGATACCCCCTTCCCCTCGACCCAAAGGTTGAGGAGTGATTTGATGCTTTTACCTCTGAACATTAACAAGGCACCGGTGACTCATACGAATTGACGGGCCGTTACCATCAATATCATCATTTCAGCTGACATTTACTGAACAGCAGCCTGCACGTCCACTACTGGATATTTCTGTTCTTCATCCGTGTTACCATATCAACCGATCATCTACGCCTCGCATTCGATGATTCTATTTTCCTCACATTCACTGATACCTTATAGATGTAAGTTAATCATAAAAGGTCGATAATTACTAAGATATTCTCGGTCAGTCAAGAAAAGCAATTTCAATAAAAATCCTGCCCAGAAGTACATCTATACTGACTGTAAAAGGAGCATGTAAATGTGAGCGTGCATTTTCGATCATTTTATTGAACAGACCTTCTGAAGGTAGGTACATTTCTGTGGCAATGCTTTATGTAACGTAACGCAGTTTCAAAATGTGTCGCAAAGGATGACGAAACCTCTTGAGACTTTGTGAATGGAGTCAACTTTAGTACACGAAACAAGATTCATGAAAGTTGCCGTTTGAAAGTGACATTGTAGAAATCTTTTACTCTCCAATGAAAGCGTATCCGGTACCTTGTAGTGCTATACTATAAAGTTCCTGCTGTCTTTAATCACGTAAGCGCAATCTAAAAGGAAACTCATTTGTTTTATAGTAATTTAATAAGCCTCATCGCATAATAATAATGATTTCGAAAGGAACTCCATAGCTCCCCATTCTTCGTCGTTTACTGAATCGATTTTTATCGTCTTTAATTAAAAAAAAAAATATCCCAAAGCAATTAAATCTACGTAAATAACGAATTACACTTTCGCTGTATAGTAAAAACAAACTAACTATGGACCGTAAATTAAAGTAGTATTTTTTTAAATGCAGATTTTTATAAATTCCGTCATTCAGTACACATTACAGAAAAATGAAACCCATTTAAAAAAGTTAGTCAAAAAAAAACTGTTTAAACAAGTAAAACTAAAAATTCAGAGTATGTATTATGATAATAACATAATTTTCTAATTGGGGTATTTGAGAGTGTGCCTTAATTACGATACATGTTGTATATACCTTGATACCCGCCACCATATCATAGGTATTTATTTTCTCCTGCTGCATCAAATCCATCCAAAGGTTCTCTGTAAAAGATCGCTTTTAGCGGTAAGACCGGCCATTGTAACACCTTCTGTAGTTGTTAATATATAAAAATAAGTCCTTATTTTATTCTGATATAGTATACAATAAAGAGTATATCTATTTATCTATCTATCTATCCATACCTTGAATTGTTGATATCGTTGATAACATACAATACGAGATCAGACAGGCCATAGGACATATTTATTAAACTGGTAGTGACTAACTACATCCATTATGTAAATCCCAAAAATAGTAAATAAAACTCTATGCAGATACAATCACCACACCCCTACAACGAAGTGCCAATATATCATAACTAGCTTGTGCCAGCGGCTTCGCCCGCGTGGGAAGTTTTTCCCGTGTAAATCCCGATCCCGTGGGAATTTCGCAAAATCCTTCCTTAGCGGATGCCTACGTCATAACATCTACCTGCATGCCAAATTTCAGCCCGATCCGTCCAGTGGTTTGGGCTGTGCGTTGATAGATCACTATGTCAGTCAGTCAGTCAGTCACCTTTGAGTTATATATATTTAGATTTGATTGTGAAAAAGAGACACCGCTATGCGTCTTGTATAGCGCCGTCTCTCTCACACTACAGTCACAATGTTTCGGTTCCATTTTGATTTTTTTAATAATATAAGAAGCTTATGGGCAAACTAGTTGTAAAGTGAAATGACGGCATTATGTATTTCGAAATCTGGATACCACGTTTGTTTCCTAGTTTAATCGAAATGAGTTTGGATTTTACGCGATCGGTGACAATAGACTCAGATTAGGTAAAAATCGGGGAAATATGCCAATTCTTTTACATCAGGAAAATTTTATATTTCGTGATTGAGTATCTTTACTTCACCATAATGGATCCGACGATGATATTCCACTTTCTACTTAAACGGTGTGAGAGTTTACAAAAATGTGTCGCGTCATTCTTGCAGTATTAAAATTCTAAAGATCTACCTACCTTATTACATATAAATCAAGATCTTAGAGATAGAGAATTGAGTTGTCAGCAAATTGTCAGAGCCATTGCCTGCCGGAGTTGTGGAATTGTCCAAAAGAGTTACCGTGGCCTCGGAACACGAAGGCAAATGACAGAACACGGATGGATTTTAGTCAGTAAAAGTCTAGCCCATCGTTTCGCTTCGCCCAGATTTAAAATTATTGGATGATATTAAATATATATATGGAGAATGGACTGAACAATATCCTCCAAAATTACGTGCGCTGTGCTGTGCTGTGTGTGTGTAATAATTAGTTTCTTTTTTGAAGATACAATAAAGTTTTTCAATGATGTTTCGTACAGAAATAAAAACTTAAACTTTACAATATAACAATACTTGTTTGAAGTTGAGTTGTCTCTTTTTTGTAGGCTACAGTGACAGTCTTGCAAGTCTCAAGTATTTTGGCTCAATCAGAATTCTAGAGAAAGATTAAGATTTTATCTGTTTCACATTTTCGTGCCCATATTGACTAATTGGTTATTAAGTATTATTGTTTCAGTGTGGTATTATGACGAGTGACTACCGAGACAAACCAATTCTGGTATAATGGTACTTTTAATATGAAACTCTCACTCACTCTTTCATTTGAAATGACAATCGGTACTGTTTGTCTTTGAAAACTTTTTTGCACATTTTATATATTATACTCCCAAAATAGACCTAGAATATTGTGACTAATATGATATGTATGTATGACCTCAAACGTCATAACGTCTTCCTAACCTGTTAGGCCAAGCAGAGGTGGAAAGAAATTTTTCCCATAACAATTCTTTTGTACAGAAAGCCTACGGAGGTGTTCATTAAAAGATGGAATGGTTCGAACTGGTGTAGTCGACGCTCGCGTTTACCGTATGGCGGAACCGCACCTACTTATAACTACATAAATTACAATTTCTCTCATGTGGAAGCGATTAGGGTAAGCCATTATCCAGCAGTAGGCCAGTATAGGTTAGAGAAAACAAAAATACTACTACAACAAACATTCACAAGGAATACTTATTTACATGTTTACAAATTGGAATAAAAGCTGTCAATATCACATCAAAATATTATGTTTATTAACTTAGTATCCAGTTTAATATAATATTTCCTTTGACATAAAATAGGGACCCTAATCCAACCCTTTTTGCGTTGTAAGGTTTGTGAATTTTAAAACCCTATTAGGTTTGATTTACAGCAAAAGTTAGGGTCAAAATTAAATTAGCATATAGAATAATGTTTAACGGTACAAGCACAGAGAGTATTGTGATCTATCTAAGGCCAGTTTTGCATTTTTTGGACACTTAAGAACTTGGAACATATTTCGCATTTATTAATTCTATTAAAAATTATACACAGTCGTACAAAATAACTTTGTATTGTACGACTGTGTATAATTTTAATTTGAATTTATACACCCATTATTTTTTTCGATGGCATCATATGACTTGTCCCGCTCTGTGTGGAGCGGAAGGGAGTGTCAGAATTCTACTGACAAAAAATCCACCATGTTCCTTCAGTTGCCTTTATGGCTCGTCTAGAGTCTAGCAGCGTATCTATTAGAACATTCCCAAACAATACTTACGGATAGCCATGAGTATGGGAACTACATTGCTAATATTGGGAATTTATAACAATTGGTAACTCTTCTCAGTGCGATTTGACTATAGGTACCCGGACTTTTAATTCGATGTAGTAGACTGACAGTTTCTGAGTTGTCAGATAATGACGACTACGAAAATGTGATGGTAACTAAATTATATAATAGATACCTATTAGAACATTCCCAAACAATACTTACGGATAGCCATGAGTATGGGAACTACATTGCTAATATTGGGAATTTATAACAATTGGTAACTCTTCTCAGTGCGATTTGACTATAGGTACCCGGACTTTTAATTCGATGTAGTAGACTGACAGTTTCTGAGTTGTCAGATAATGACGACTACGAAAATGTGATGGTAACTAAATTAATTGATTCAGGAATAAAATCGAATAACGATGTAAAGTATTTATTATAAAGAGGCGATTGTGATTATGAAGGGGCGTGAAAGATAAAACGAATAGACCATGACAATATTTTTTATGTTTTGTAATAGGCCTCTATACCTGTACCCATTCGCACAGGGTTTAGGTCGCAGTGGTGCGGTTGTATTTTTTTAATAGTAATCTTGCGCAATTTATTAAAATATTCATCACATGAAACAATTTCCAAAAGAGTGGCCTTTATCATGTCTGGTAGATTTATTTATGATAACCGCAAATATAACTTTGTAATTCATACAAACACTATGACAAATAAAGTTATTTGGCGTAGTTACTACGGAACCCTTCATGGGCGAGGTTGACTCGCACTTGGCCAATTTTTTTAGAAGTGATTCTAAGTTTTTAATAGCAGAGTTGTCTCAATCATCATACCACTTAACATTACTTACTTGTACACTTACCACACTTACCATTTATCCAACTATGTTCGGGTCAGCTTTTAGTCTAACCTGATGCAGCTGAGTACTAGTGTTGTACATGGAGTGACTGCCTATCTGACCTCCACAACCCAGTAGCTGGGTAACACTTTAGGGGAGACCGGGGATGGTTGGCTATAGAGGTAGGTAGACTAATTGTCCAATATGCGAGCTACGAAAACTTGTAGCGACGGCTGACTAGGCGAGAGTATCCGTTTTACCCCTCCGCTCTATCACCGAGAACACCGTTTCGCCAACGCATGTCGCTTGTCAGTGATAGCGTTTTGTTTAAAAGCAAGACACGTAAGTAACTATTTTTGTCGTAATGTATTATGTTATAATGCCAATTTAATTTGTTGCCTTTGCTTATCAAAGAGTTTAATACGAATCTTTGATTCTTGAGCTGTGTGTGCTGCCTTATTCTTTTTGATTCAGACGCCATTTTAAGGTTATGGAACATGCTTAAAAATTTCAAGGTAATGTGGGGCAGGTTGACTAATTTTAAAAGGGGCTGGTTGACTATCTGATTAAGCTGCCCCATGACGTTTAAAATTTGCTAGATATGAAAAGTAATTAGTATAATGTTTTTAACCCAAACGTTTTGTTTTAGGACGATGCTTTCACGATTTGTTTTTCATTTATACGTCTGTATAAACGAAAATCAAATCATGGAAGCATATTATCTAAAGATAAGTTGAGACGAGAAGATTAAGAGAGCAAGTCAATAAGTTATTTTGGTGAGAAGAGTATTAATTCCACGACCTTAAGAATTTTCTATAAAATATAAATTACTCGAACGCCACATAGTAAACATGAGAAAAGAGTTAGAATGCAGTCCCGGACTGTCGAGATCTCGGCTTACTATGGAGAGCGATTACTACATAAAAATTAGACAAATATTCAGTGAAGAAGAAAGCTTGCATTGGAAAATTACCTAAAGAGAACTGTTGATGTTTACAATGGATTATGACGTACGAAAATTTGTTTATGAATTTGCGATTAAAAATAATAAATCTATCCCTCATCATGATTATAAAAGAGATAGTTGGTAAAGATTGGTTGGGATTTTTTTTATTCATGAGAGGCTCGCGTTTGACCACTATCTGATGGTAAGCGATGATGTGGTCGACGGCGAAGCAAATTTCCTCGTTATATGATCTCCTCAAGCTATGAGTTTATTCCGAGCAAGATATATCAACAAAACCAACGTACTGTACGTTTACCTACGTTTGATCGAATAAGACCATTTTATAAGAGGTGGACCAATATGTTCTGCTGGCGATGCGATAATTCTTGTGGTTGGGTGAAGAAAAATAATTTCCGAAAATTTGTAAAACACTTCAAACAACTTTTGCAAAATACGTCAGACCTAGTAAGGAAAAGCCTGTTTTGTTACTGCTGGACAACCATGACTCGCATTTGTCCAACGAAGTACTTGATTGTAAAACATGGAATTAGAATCATTTATCAAGTTATATACACTTACATAGGAAATTATATTTATCTAATTTGATTTATAGAGACTTAGTTTGCCTAGTGTTTGTTTTCAATTGTTTATTTTTAATTTTATATTTTATATGTTAAATTAGGATGTCAAGAGGGTTGAATTTTTTTTTTCATTAATAAAATGATGATTGCACATATTTTAGTACATTTTTAGCCTATTTTTTCGTAGATTTGGTCTCATTACTTCTTCAGGTCAATTTACCCCTAGTGACAAGTCGACTTTCCCCAGGCACGGGGTAGGTTGACTCATTTTCCGCGTCGTATAAAATCAAGCTTGTACGCAATATCGTAATTGGTAGCGAGCTAATTGCTGTTTTTTTCGAAAGCTTAATAGTGTCACTATCAATGAAATTGCTTTTTAGAAGAATAAAGACTACAGCAAAAATAATAAAAATATTTAAGCTGAAAATTGGTCAACTATCCCCGGTCTCCCCTACCCCTTGGTAAGACCAGTGCCACATTTTCTGGCTTATGACTACCGTAACGATTGTCAAAGTTGTAAAAGTGACAGCCAGGATCAACAGTTTAACGTTCTTTTCGATGCACAGAGGGATCTCTAATTATTAAGATGGTCACCCATCTATAGACTGACCTCAGCCAGCGTTGCTCAGCCACGAGCTCCTATATAGTTGTTTCTATGCTCAATAAAAATATTAAATTTAACACGTTGAACGCCATGAAAATAAATGCATCTTCCCGTTCAGGCCGCGTCGGTCAGTGATGGCCGACAACTAGACTTGCCGTTCGGGCCGCGTCGGTCAGTGCTGGCCGACAACTAGACTTGCCGTTCGGGCCGCGTCGGTCAGTGATGGCCGACAACTAGACTTGCCGTTCGGGCCGCGTCGGTCAGTGATGGCCGACAACTAGACTTGCCGTTCGGGCCGCGTCGGTCAGTGATGGCCGACAACTAGACTTGCCGTTCTGGTGGCGTCGGTCAGTGCTGCCCGGCATTTAGTATCTCCGTAATTAATGACTAAAGTTGACTTTTGTTAACGAAAACATACATTTGGACATTAGATACCTATAAGTATCTATTTTTTTTTTTAGATTTGATAGAACTGTGATTTTTGCTTGGCCTAAAGGGAAAGCTCACTGTCGGTCAGCACTGACCGCGTTGGCGTTCAACGTGTTAATGAATTATTGTATTCTTATATCAATGTGTTCATATTAATTCGGATTCATACTGAGGTGCGTACTTGCATACTAATTGATTAAAGTAATGTTACGAACTCATAAATCGTATCTACAATAAATTCTAAAGGGTCATTAAATAAATTTAATATCTTACATTTAATTAAATGGAATTTAATTTTCTAATTATTAATTTAACATTGTAGAACTAGACTGAGGCATGGTAGGAAATATTAATGAGGATGAGAATTCGTTGTTAAAGCAAAATGTAGAGACATTGGAAATATCCAATAGCTTCCCAACATTTCTTGCTAAGATTCATTTAAGATAACAACATTTCAAATTGGATTGCAGCTCTAAACATCACTTTGAAAATCGAACGCTGTCTCGTTGCGATACCGCGATGATTAACCTTTTTTTATTTTGTATTTCCTTTCTTTTTTGATACCGCCTTCCGAAATTAAAGTTATTTTTGCCTTTGTAGTGTTTTGATATGGAAGTCGGTTCTATTTTTTGCAAAAAAAAATTTTTTCACGCTTTTTAGTGGGTCGGTTTGTAATTTATCTAGTTACAAAAGCCATAATGTCAACAACTTATCACCTTTTACAAAATATTGCTTTTCCCGATGCATAGCCGTTAATTTTTGAGGAGTTCTCCTGGTACTTGACCATCAGCTCTACATCACCATATGTATTGTGACGAGTATAAAGTGTTTAACACCCGTACTCAAGTAATCGAAACGCAATCCACGAAATATTTATTATTCAGGAGTTTCAGTGGCCATCTGTGGTCTTCATCATCAGTTCGACTTCCCCAAATGGTACTTTTCGAAAGCAACTGCTCAAGATACTATAAGAAATACCCAAAACGCTATAGGTGTGCCTATAATATTTGAAGAGTTCCCTCGATTTCTCCAGGATCCCGTCATCAGATCCTGATTTCGTAACAATGGGACCAACTAGAAAGTATACCCTTTCAAACGCAAAAATAATTTTCCAAATCGGTTTAGCCGTCTCCGAGTTATGAGGTAACATACATAAAAAAAAAAATTTCAAGACGAACTGTAAAACCTCCTTTTTTCGAAGTCGGTTAAAAACAAATGATTTCGCTTTCGAACTGTGTGCGCTCACTTGAGTGTGGTGATCAGGGGACTTTACAACAGGGTCTACAGAATAGCGACTTAGTAATTTTTTTTAATAAGATGGTTATAATTGTTTTTAATTTAATATAAAAAAAGAAATTTTAAAATAAAAAATAAAAAAAGCCAGTTGATAACCCAAACAGGAGTATAACCCCTTAGCAAGAGTACCTACCTAATATTTTTGTAATTACTAATAAAACTAGCAGTTTTTGTAACAAGCTTCTGCACGACCTACCTTATTCCTTCACGTCATAATTATTTGCCAAAGAAAACAAAAACATAAAAGTGTCATTACATAATTATTATCTATGAGACCTGACACAATAACATTCTATAGGTTAATATTCAATATCAATAAATTACAATTTTGTTTTTTTGTTATTGCGGATAAGAGCCCCGATGATGACGACCGGAGTTAATGGTTTGAAAGATTTTGTATGTAACTTATTGAGGGTCACCCATGTAAAAATTTACCTTGAAACGGGTGGTTTTACATTAAAAGTTGAAGCGTGCAGCTACTTTTACGAAGTCCCGAAACCTACATATAAACATAATGATGCTAATACCGTAGCTATAATACTTAAAACCAATCCACTCTTTAAACATTTTCCCAAGCTTGAGCTTCACTCGTAGAATACTAATCCCACACATATTTTTCTTTACTCTTCAATTAATGAAGGCAAAACATTAACTTTGGCTATTGGATAAAAATATATTCGGGTGTACGGGCATTGTATTATCCTTATTACTGGTTAATGGTTTATCTCCACAGAGTAGTAAGCACATGGAGTACCATATAAAAACGGATTGACCAATTTGAATGAGTATTTTTCTGTCCATCTTAATATGAATAAATAAAATATAACAATTTAAACAATTTTAGAGATACGACCAAAATCTGGCTATTTTTGGTTCATCTGTGTCGTTAGTCGAGTGGTCGCAAGCGCGATTGCTGAGCACGAGGTTTCAGGTTCGCTTCCTGGGTCCGGTAAAATGTACTATTGGGTTATTCTGTAAAAATGTCTCAGAAACAGACCGGAGATTGGAAATTGGCGATGTGATACCCCCGTGCCTCGGAAAACACGTTAATCCGTTGGTCCCGGCTGTTATTTGGCCAGTAAATCTGACACTGGTCTAGCCAAGAGTTTGTGCTGGGTTTTACCCAGCTACTGGGTTGTGGAGGTCAGCAATACTCAGCTGCATCCGGTTAGACTGGCAACTGACCCTGACATAGTTATGGAAAGGCTTAGCAGATGATAATGATGATAACAATGACCAGTTAATAAAATAATGTATGATAAACTTTTCTTTTACTTTTCATTTATACAAACCTTGCACTTGCAGTTTGTATAAATGAAAATGTAAGTACGCGCATAGCATCCGTACCGGATTACGATTTTTATTTATATAGATAGATAAAATATGTAGCATAACATCTAGATCATTCGAATGGGTCATATTGTAAAAGATGATCATACCTCTAAAAACATGCATGACCAGGCAAACATCTATGAAAAGGTTCAAATTAAAATACATGTATGATCACTCCATTCACTAACTCCCCCATGTCACCAACGACCACCCACGTAACCAGTGGCAGTTACGCAACGTTGTCGGGTCTAATTGACCACAACACTGGCTTGTTTTCATTTTATTTTGTCCCAGATATACACGAAAATAAATGGCTATAGCCAAGATAACTGTAAAGACTTTTATCGGGGTCGAAAGTTGACTAATAGTATCATAAAAAGGTATAGAAGTTTTATTTCGTTGTTTTTATGAAATCTGTAGTAACTTAACTTCCCTATTCTCTTCCCATTTTACAAGTCAAGTACAATTTAGATTAGACAACTAAATCTCAAACGGCGCAAATATAACAACATTATAAACAACTAAATCTCAAACAGCGCAAATATAAAGATCACATTCTTTTGAGCGTACTGCCAGTCTCTGTACACGTGCGCCCTATGGGTCAGTTACACTAAACGCTCCTACAATGCTCTGCGAGTCCAATACAATAATGCTTTCAGGGTAATGTTGGGGCTACCGCGCTTTTGCAGTGCGTCGGGGATGTTTGCGGAGGCAGGTGTGCTTGATTTTTTTGCATTAATACGGTCGCGTACAGCATCCTTGATGTGGCGAGTGTGCGATAGCTCCAACAGCCTAATAGCTGTCGTCGCCGACAGGATGAATAGTCCAATAATGTGGCATTGGATGACGACTCACAGAGCGTCATTCACATATATTAAGTAATTACTTTTTTGAGTTTATTTTATAATATTTCGTCGAATTTGTCTTGTTATTATTGTATTTTATATTTGTTTTGAATTTGTGTGTTTATATTTTGTTTATGTGTAAATATGTCTCTATATGGACTTTGGTCTGAAAATAAAGTATTTTATTATTATTGTCGAGAGCTCCGTTTGGAGTCGAAACGTTAGGACCATGGGGTCCGTGTGCGCATCGACTCTTTCCTAACATCGGTAAACAAATACTCGATTCCTCAAGTGACCAGAAGCCTGGCCTTTTCTTCGGACATAAAATCAGCATTGCCATTCAGCGTGGCAATGCAGCCAGTCTTCTGGACACTTTTCCCATTGATAGCGATGTTGACGAAAATTTCGATGGCCTAGATTTTTTTTTCGTCCATATATATGTATATGTTTAATTTTTACAGCTTTGTTAATTTGTTGTCTAAGTTCCGTATTAAAGGTCTTTTTAATTATACATGTCGACTTAAGCTAAAAAAAGCGTTTTTTTTGTTTGGTCGTTCAATTAATTCCTTTAAATAATAACAATAACTAACCATAAACTAATACATATAAAATGATCACTATTTCACTTGAGTAGTCTGTAAAGGCGTCGTGTGTCGCGCAGTCGGCGATCTCAGTTTGAAATATGCTATAATCGGTAATTTACCAGTTTATCTATTTAACTTGTGCATGCATCGCTGTAAGTCTAAGCGGGCACTCCATTTATTATTTAAATCAATATTCTAGATAGGCTTGCGTTTGACTACCATCTCACCTGATGGTAAGCGTTGATGTGACGAAGATGAAGCACGCGTGCCTAGAAGTAACCTTTTCACTCTTGATTTAAGGACCCCGTTTAGTATCAGTAAACCATAGATAAAATAAATAAGTAGATGTGGTCAACAGACGAAATTATATCGGAACCGTGTGTCTCCAGTTAGGCGCTGGGTGGGGCAACAACTACACATGCAGTTTAATAAAATCAATAGATACGCTCTCGCGCACACACCCGCATTTCTTAAATCAGAACGTACTATACAATCAATAATAAACCTTATTCCGTCAAACACAGCGTGTATTTACCATGCACCGTAGAACTTACCCACACAAAAACATCGGTCGCTATCGTTGTGCTGTGCAAAAGCAATTTATTTTACATATACGCTAGTGATTGACTAAATCGGAAAGTTATCGATTCTTCCATTTATTATTGTACAATTTTTTTTGGCACCTGAAAATGATCCAAATAAAAAATGGCATGTCCAGAAAATATTATAATAACAATAAACATATTATCAAGAACATAACATTACATAATTATTATTAAGTACTACCTACTAAGTATTAAGGGCTACCCTGGCGCTTTCGACTTATCATAGTGATAGGTGAAATAGAAGTTGATGTTAACTTACATTACGGTCTTGATCGGAACATACCAGCCGTATAGGTTGTATAGAATCCTGAAAAGTTGAATGACTGATTTTATGAATGCCCTAAAACATGAGAATAGCTTTCAGTAATAAAATAAAATTTAACCCACTTCTGCAAAAATCAGTTGTACTCTTAATTTTGGAATTGTCCATTCAAAAAGCCTGCGACTTTTCTTTAGAGGCTGGAACATTTCTGCGCTGAAGTGAACCGAGCATATGGTGCTATTTTTTGTAGGGTACCAGTTAGGTGGCATGCCTGTGGCATCAATCCATTCCTTTTTTATGTTACCATCTTTTGGGAAGCTGAAAAATACGAAAAGCACTTATTTATCATTTACATACATCCTAAGCTACTTCTAAACGTCACCATATAATAAGCATCGCAATTATTACGTAACACACTATAAATCAAGATCTGAATGATTTTGACGTATTTTGCTAAACCATTGCTTCATATGTTCGAAATATTGGTCTGCTCAACAACGTAAATACCGCAGTGAGTGTTGTTGATTTAGCATAATGAAACCGATTCCTACTGTAAGTGTGTTACGCAATTACCCCGCAGGTACATAGTTTAGTAGGTTATAATAGGTTTTTGTTATAAGAAAAATCCTAGTTATTAGAAAAATTGTTAAATATATGAAAACAAACACACATCCATGCATAAAAAATAAATAGCATGAATATATTGACGTATTTTAAGCTAAATTCACAAATATATTATCTGAACCATGCCGATTATTATAACGCATTCGAAGCTTCAACGGAAGCAAAATACAAACACCATAAAAAATAAAGAAACAGCAACATAGGATAAGGCATAACATACGATAATTCTAAACCGAAAAACACCACCGATTATTAACCTAAAATTAAAGTAACTTACTTTACGAATATTGGTTACGTATTTCTCTACTACTCTGTAAAAAAAAATCAAAATAAGTAAAAAAACATTATTTACATCGATCTTCCAACCGGGCTAAAACGGTTGACAGATTGAAAAATAAACTATTGTAGCGACGGCGACGTCGGAACTCCTTACGCATGCTGCGGGCGTAAAATAAATTGTTTATATTTTTTTACTTTTTTGTACACTTGACTTTTCGTCGTATTTTTATTTCTGTCATCTCATGTAAAATAAAAGTTAAACATATTTTCTTAGAGGTTTCCGTATGTTATCAAAAACTTTTTACCAAAAAATTAAACTTAATTAAAAATAACTTTAATTTCGGTAGTCGGTGTCTTTAGTTTTGTATTTTCGTTTTTGGCACCGACTTCCGAAATTAAAGTTATTTTTCACTTAGCAGTATTTTTTGGGAGTCGGTTTAATTTTTTGGTAAAACGTTTTTATTTCACTCTTTTTAGTTGGTCGATTTTTAATTTACCTAGTTACAAGAGCCTAAATGTCAACTACTTATATTCATTTACAAAATATTGCTTTTCCCAATGTTGGGCTGTTATTTGTTGAGTTCTCCTGGTAGTTCACCATCAGCTTCACTTCACCATATGCATTGTGACGAGCATATTGTGCTTAATAACCACATTCAAGTAATCGAAGCGGAACACATGAACTACTTATTATTCCTACTTATATATTGAGTAGTTCCAGTAGCCATCGGTGGTCTTCATCATCAGGTCTACTTCAAAATGGTGCTTTTCGAATGCAACTACACAAGTTACTATAAAAAATACTCAAATCACTATAGGTGTGCCTATAATATTTGAAGAGTTCCCTCGATTTCTCCAGGATCCCATCATCAGATCCTGACCTGGTGACAATGGGACCAATTTCAAAGTATACCCTTTTAAACAAAAAAATAATTTTTGCAAATCGGTTCAGTTGTCTCCGAGTAATCGGTGATCATACATAAAAAATAATAATAATATACGCGTCGAATTGATAACCTCCTCCTTTTTTTGTCGTCGGTTGAAAAACCCCTAAACTATAATAGCAATATTTCATTCGTCAATCGACATTGCTGTCGATAGCCTACGTTAGTGGATCTGCACAAGCACATCACTAATTCGTCGCAAGAAGTGGCGGCCTCACTACGCGATGAATCCGCGTAATACAGTTTCGTATGTTATTTTTACATTGCTTGTCCAGTTACTTAGTGACGAACTCAGGTAGTGGTTAAGGAGCAATGTATTTATAGCACAAGTAGTACAGTCGCTCTGATATTTGAAAACAAAAATAACATAGTAAAACCAAGAAATATTTTACGATTTATTGTTTTTCATGATTTTAAAGACAAATATTGTAAAATACTTGTACTTACATATGGTAAGTGATTCCATGATTCACATAGATTTGATTTTGGCTTCAGTTTTTACAAGATACCACAGAACAACTCGGCATTCATATATGTTATCACGATCGCCGTCGAAAGCGCACTAGTTCGCGGAGACGGCCACTCGCCTGTGACATGAGCCCTCTGGCCATGTCGCGCGGACACCGATACGCCCCCTTACCACTTCTCCTATATTTTTTATTTCTGTGCAGTAAACCCTCTGGCAGGGAATTCCACTCCGCGGTTGTCCACACAATGAAAGTATTCCCAATATGTTTGTGCTTATGGGTGGGATGTCCATCATGTAACGATGGTGTATCGCCGTTTGTCTTCTAATCCGATAATGTAACGGACTTAGTGGAATTATATTGTGCAATTCCATCTCACACTCCTCGAAATGTAACCGATACCAAACCGATAAGCTTGCAACTTCTGCTGATGTTAACAAAATAAATAAAATTTACTTAAAAAAATACCCCTCGAAGATAAACTTAGCAAGAATTGTATTTAAGTAGCTGAATAGTTGGTCAGAGTATGAATCTACACGAGGAAAGCAACAGGAAAACTGAGGTTGTACCAACGACCCTGTTCGACCTTCTTAAAATTCGAAGTTAGAAACCTAACTTCGAATTTTCCTAACTTTGCTATAAATGACAAAAACTTGCATTGTTTGGACAGGTCCAATTAAATCTGTATTTCGTTCTTCAACAGAGCACCTTTTGAGTTATATAATTGATAATTCTCATAAAGTGATTTGATCAGTAAGGATTTTATGGTCTACATAGACTATTGAGATTGCTTCGATGTTCTTTTTTTTGGTAGTCAGCTAGGAAAGTCCAGCCGTATAAACATAAGATCAAAAAAATTAAGTGTTATTAATAACTAGTTTGTGCACGCGGCGTTGGCCGCATAACAAGGTTGTTTTTAAGCGAAAACTAGCTTGTGTCCTTCTCCAAGGTTTAATCTATCTCTGTACCACACATCTAACATAATGGATTCAGTGGTGTAGACGTAAAAATCAATCAATAGACAGATTTTATTTCGCATTTATAATTGGTATTAGTGGGGAAGTATGAATCTGCAAAATATATATCATTTAAATAAATGACATTGATTTCTTTCCTTGGGTGGAGACCTGGTGATTTGTGTTACAGGCATTTTTTTGCCTAATTCAAACACCAGCTCCTCACAAATTAAAGGATGTATAGCTTTTAATTATAATTGTAATTAGTTTTATGTTTTATTTTTGTTATTTTGTGAGGAGAAATAAAGAGATTAATAATAATAATAATAATAATAATAATTAATAATAATAATAATCTGTGGCCCGGTTGTCAAAGAATATGTCAGAAAATTTTTTCCTCTACATTTTTCAGAATTATTTATAAATTAAATAGCCATACAAATAACAATAATCATGTTCAACAAAACCAAAATAGTAAAAAAAAACACTATTCATGAATGGATGGAAGCATAAATAGACAGAACAATAAACGTACAAACCAAAATGT
Source organism: Tholera decimalis (assembly GCA_943138885.2). Classification (NCBI taxonomy): domain Eukaryota; kingdom Metazoa; phylum Arthropoda; class Insecta; order Lepidoptera; family Noctuidae; genus Tholera; species Tholera decimalis. The sequence goes on from OW964576.2 coordinate 13,852,809, forward strand.
TGACAAGAAACCGGGCACGACTGATTTTGAACACACGCCCAAGACCTGCGGAATCGTCGCTCAGCTCCGCCTCGCAGCCGCCGGGACCAGCTCCAGCCGTGAGTGAAGAGACTCCGGCCGCTGCAGTTGCGTCGAGCTCGAGCGACGAATACTTCTCGCCGCCGACGACACCACCACCTGCGCGTCGGCGAGGAAGAGGCCGCCCTCCGGCCAGCTTCGGACCTCGAGGCCCACCGGCCTCTGATAGGGTCCCCGCTGCCGGTGGAAGTGTGCAGCGCATGCGATGGACAAATTCCATCAATGAAAATGTGATGCGCTCATACTTTGGGGCTACAGAGGGGGGAACTAACCTGATTGCGTACCGTGGTCGGATGCTCTCTCTGTTTCAGGTACTTGAACCAGCTGTCAACGTTTCGGCCCAACGGCTGTCGGATCAGGTGCGGGTCATCCAGCGTAACCATATGTTGGATGACGCCGTACTTGATAGACTACGGCTCGAATCACGGTGCAGTCGTGTCTCATCTGCTTCACCACAGGCTGCGGTGCAACTACAACCTAGTATCTCACCGCGACCCGAGCACGTCGGTGAAGATGATGAGGACCGGGCTACATCCGTGAGTACCCAGTGTAGTGAACAATTGAGGAGTGCTTTGGAGTGTGCATTACGGGAGTATCGCTCCACACCGCCTGAGCTGAGACCTCGTCTGCCTCGTTTGCCCATGCATAAGAAAAATAGGGCGCTAGTGTGTGCTCTAGATTCACTGTTGTCAAATTATTTTGACAATAGCGAAGACCTCACCGATACCCATTCGATCCTGTACTGTGCCGCTGTTGCAGCATGTCGGGTAGCTCATGTCAAGTTTCCAAAGACTGACAGAGCTATTCGACCAGCTGTACCAGCTTGGCAGTGCAGGATCGAACGTCGTATCGCCGGGGCTTGAGCACTCATTGGCAAACTTATCTGCTTCAGACAGGGCAACACTCGCCCTAGAGTGATGCGCTTTGTGAGACGGGCGTTCGCGGGGACTGATATTAGTCCTCGGGATTATCTCACCTGCGTCACAGAGCGCATCGACTTCCTGAAGCAGAAAGTCTATGCGTGGGCAAATAGAATTCGCAGATATAAGCGGAGGGTGGAGCGATACACTCAGAATCGCACATTCCAAAGCAATGAAAGGTGGGTTTATAGGGCCTGGGAGCGACCTGACCAAGGTGTGACTGATACGTGCTTACTGGATGATGACGCCATGTGTTCGTTCTGGCGCAGCATCTGGTCGGCTCCTGTCAGTCACACTGAGGGTGACTGGATGCGGGAGATCAGGCGCACGTGCGATCTTTTACCAGAAATGGGGGCAATCACGATCAGCCCCCAAGATGTAACCCATGCAGTCCGTCCGTTATCTAACTGGAAATCCCCAGGGCCGGACGGGCTGCACAATTTTTGGCTTAAATGGTTCCAAAGATCGCACGCTCGCTTGGCATTTCAGTTCCAGTCTGCCCTAGAGTCAGGATCGCTACCTCAATTCCTAACTACAGGAATAACCCACCTGCTCCATAAATCAGGTAGTACTACGGAACCTAAAAATTATAGACCGATCACGTGCCTCCCTACGGTCTATAAAGTTCTTACGTCCATCCTGAGAACTAAAATTAATAATCATATTGATGTAAATTCAATCATGTCTGTTTCTCAGAATGGATGTAGGAACGGGTCCCGTGGTACCAAGGAGCTGCTCCTCATTGATATTGCCCTAAACCAACAGGTTCGTCGTTTCCGAAGAGATTTGTCGACATGCTGGATAGATTATAAGAAGGCCTATGACTCTGTTCCACATACATGGCTCAAGAAGGTGTTGGAGTTGTATAAAATAGATCCAATGCTACGCAATTTTCTTGAGTCATGTATGGGGCAATGGAAGACGGTCCTCTGCTACCCAGGATGTCGACAGATCCAGGAAAACAGCGAACCGATTAGGATTGAGCGTGGCATATTTCAAGGCGACAGTCTGAGCCCTCTGTGGTTTTGCCTGGCTCTCAACCCTCTCAGTACATTGCTGGAGGGTTCAGGGCTAGGCTACCAGTTGAGAAGAGGTGGTCACATATCACACTTGCTTTACATGGATGATTTGAAAATCTTTGCCACCAGCAAATTGCAACTGATGGAGCTACTGAAGGTAACAGAAACTTTCAGTAGCGCCATCGGAATGGAATTTGGGGTGGACAAATGTGCGGTCATGCATGTAAAGCGAGGAGAGATTATGGAATCCGTGGGAACTCAACTCTCGGATTCCATACACCTGAGATCCCTCGGATCAACTGAAACTTACAAGTATTTGGGTATGTCAGAAGCACTAGGCATCAATACTGCTTATGTTAAACAGTCATTGAAGGAACGCTTCTTTGGCCGTCTGAATAAAGTACTGAATAGTCTTCTATCAGGCGGAAACAAGGTGCGTGCCTTCAATGGTTGGGTTATGCCAGTATTGATGTATTCTTTTGGCATACTCAAATGGACTCAGACTGAACTTGATGCCTTGGACAGGCGGGTCCGCAAAACGCTGACTGCAAATCGGATGCATCACCCACGTTCATCGGTGATGAGGCTGTATATCCCCCGGAAATGCGGTGGTCGTGGTTTTTTAAATACAAAGACCCTGCATAACCGTGAGGTATGCAGCCTTAGGGAATATTTCCTAAAAGCTGACGTGGGTATGCATCGGGATGTGGTAGCGGTGGACAAAGGCCTCACTCCGCTCTCCTTAGGTAACGAGAATTGGCGCAAACCTGTAATATTAGAGACTAATGACCGCAGAGAAGTATGGCAGAGCAAGGAGCTTCACGGACGCTATTACCGAGCCCTTCATGGGTCTGAAGTAGATTTATTAGCGTCCGTAGCCTGGCTACGTTTTGGTGACCTCTTCGGGGAAACCGAAGGTTTTGTCTGTGCGATTATGGACGAAGTTATGATGACGAATAACTATCGGAAATATATTGTGAAGGATGGTACCGTAGACATATGTCGGGCATGTCACAAACCGGGAGAATCCATTCGTCACATTATCTCCGGTTGTTCTCGTCTGGCTAACGGAGAATATTTGCATAGACACAACCTCGTAGCCAGGATTATTCACCAGCAACTTGCGCTTAAATACAATCTTGTGGAATCAGAAGTACCATACTATAGGTATGTGCCCGACCCAGTTCTCGATAATGGCAATATCACACTATACTGGGATCGGTCTATCATTACTGACAGGACTATTGTTGCCAATAAGCCTGACATAGTGGTGATAGACCGATTAGAGCGTCGCACAATGATTGTTGATATAGCAGTCCCCCATGACGAGAACCTCGTGAAAGCTGAGATAGATAAAAAAAATAAGTATCTTGACCTGGCACGCGAGGTTGTCGACATGTGGGATGTGGAGACAGCAATCATTGTGCCGATAGTCGTCACAGCCAATGGTATAATAGCCAAGAGTCTCGACCAACATCTAAGGAGGCTCTCGTTGGGCAGCTGGATCAAGGGCTTGATCCAGAGAGCAGTACTTCTGGAAACGGCGCGTATTGTGTGGTTCCTCTCTATGGAGCCCTGACCACCGGTAGCTTGGACCCTGTTCCCGATACCGGTGGGCTACTATTTTTTATATTTTTAAATGTTCATATTTTTTTATTAATATTTAAAAATGTAATTAATATGTATATAGATTGAATAAATGAAATAATAATAATAATTTTTACCTTTTGTAGAAATACAGCCGCGGTGTTTTCTGTCAGACCACGATCTTCTTTTTCTAACATTATACTCATCTAATCTTTTAATCTCGTTTTTGTAGCCTCAAAAGACATACTTATAATGCACAGCATGCAGAGAAAATTGACGCTTGATTGCCCCCATTACAACGAGTTAAGGATGAAAATTGCATGCAAATCGTGAACTCAACTCAACTTGTGTGATAGTTCCTTCTGAACTGAGAATATGTTTTAACGGGTATGTTTATTGAGAATATTTACAAGGGATTATGAATTTGTATTGTATACTGGCTCTGCCCGCGACTTCGTTTGCGTGGGAGGTATTGCCTCGGAAATTTTTAGATAAAAAGTAACCAATAAATTGGCCTTTAACCTCTTTTCTTCCTCCAAAACCCCATTAAAATCGGTTTAGACACTTCAATTTTATTCACAACTGGCAGTCGGTCGGGGCTTCGCTCCCGTGGACATTATTACAATAAAAACATTACCCTCCTTTTCTTGTAGTTGGTTATGAAGCAGCATATAACCTTTCCCAAGCTTCAAGCTACTTTCATACAAAATTTTATCCAAATCCATCCAGTACTTTTAAAGATTAGCGCATTTAAACAATCAAACAAACTTTTCGCTGTATAATATTAGTATAGTTTCATTGGTATAGATTAGATACACAAGCATCACGGTAAAATATAATGCAAACACATCTAATACACGCTGTATAGATTATTCGTTGAATTATTTTTGAATGACGAGAATAAAATGATGTAAAAAAATTGATACTTTCATTTCGATATAAACTATACAATATTTTGTAAACTTTGAAAGCTTACACTTAGTTCACAAGTTAGTTTAAGAACCTAACCCAACAGGGGGTTAGCAACTGCTTATCCTAATCACAAGCTTTTAACTAGCCTAGGTAGGAAAGCAGTATGACACCTTTGTAAATGTAGTGCAAAAAAGTAATATATTAATGTGCCTCTATAATGTTGGTTAATCATAAGTTAAGTGTGTTTCTTTGTTGTACCACCTGTCAATGAATAAAGTTTTTATTTATTTATGTATATCAAAAAGCATTTATAAAATATCTTATCTGGGTCACACTTTAATACGTTCAATAAATTCGCAACATGTTTTCGATTGTCCATGCAATATTGGCAATAAATTGGTCTTTTTAACAGCTTTTTACACTTCATTAGTCTTTTGTTTCGTGCTCGGCCCCAAGCGGAGTTAAATAACAATACAATATAAATAAAAATTGGTTAAGTTATCTATCAAGTTAGCTATCACTTTTCCATGCAAATATTTTCAAACGAATCACAATCAGGAAGCGTCAACAGCCGAATGGCTAAGTTGTCAGACTAGTAATTGAGAAGTTGTGGGTTCGAACCCCATCCATTACAGTTTTGCTGTGAACCCACTCCAGCCACAAGCATTTTTACCTTAGTTGGAGGGATTAACAAGATTGCTAGTAATTTGAATTCTACCCACATTACTAGTACTTTAAAAAAAAAAATTACTTCAAAATAATCCAAAAGCTTTTCTCGCAATATACAGAGTGTTTTAAAAATGTCTGGTCACATTAAATTGTGTTTTGTTTCGGGGGGAAAATCATCAGAAGACTCTTCCTGCTCTGGCTGAAGCGGAAGAGAGACTAGGTACGATTCAGACCAACCGGCTCGCATCGGGCCGGGCCGGGTGGCATTTTACAATGCGGTGAAGAACATTGAAATGTATCAACAGTAATTAGTAATTACAGTTCATATATGCATGCAACTTACGCATAGTTACCTCCGTCGGCATCCCGCGATACGTGGCGACGTGTCGCAGAATGCGTTCGGCTGTCGCGACGGCCGACCGGCTCCGACCGGCTCCGAACGGCGCCGTCAGCATCCAATCGGCTGCCGTCGGGTCCGTTCGGAACCGGTTGGCCGTCGGCAGCGGAGATTACAGTGCAGCAACTAGCGAATCATTCAAGTTGTGTTCTTCAAGCGACAGTTAACATATTAAAGTCAAAAATGGATATGAAAGAAAAACTAATTTGTTTAGTTCAGACATATGATTATAACGTAATTCTTTTAGTTGGTTTTAAAAATTTCACTTTACGTCTACGCGGCGCAATGTGAGCGTGCTGTTCTGGGCGCTTGTTGGAATGCGTACGGATTCCAGCGGACGCTGTCGGCTGCCGCGGCAGCCGTACGCATGCCGCGGCAGCGGTACGGCTCCGACGGACGCGTTCGGCTGCCGCGGCACGCGTACGGCTCCGTTCCGATGCGGCGCGATGCGAGCCGGTTGGTCTGAATCGTACCTCAGACTTCTACAGACTAAAAACCTTCCCTATTTCTTCAGTTGCCTTGCGTCATCGCATCTGACTATCCTTTGCGACGGTCAAAGATGTACAATGACAGCTGAGAGCAAAGTCTTAAGCGCTATCCACACATTTTCGGGTCAGAGCTATCCGTGTTCCGAGTTGTTCGTTTCAGTTTTCCCGTCAGGGACGTGCCATCTGTTACCCGTGTTCACACATATCAGGGAAATCGGTATAAGTGTAATCTGTTTCTTTAGCTGATACGCACACAACACGATGTCCTTATTAAACAATGAAGAATTAGCAATGATTGCAAGAGCGCTAGATGAAGAAGAAGCAGATCACCAAGAAGACTATCAGAACGCAAAATATATTTGGGTGTGTGAGCTAGATAAAAATCGGATTGCACTGTCAGAGCATACGTGCGTCCGAGCGTGCTCCGAGACACTGACGATCCGGATACGCCTGACACGCAGCTATGTGAACAAGTTCGCACAAGTTGTATGTAACCGTTTTTTTCACGTCCCTGACGGAACACGACAGGGCCCGGAAATGTGTGGATAGCGCTTTAACGTGCCTTCCGAGGCATGGAAGAATCTTGATATGTAAAAATGGTCAGGTCAAGAGTTACTTAATTTTAAAATCGACTCGTGTCATTATTTAATCACAAGTTCCTCTGAAGACTAAGTGTTTATAATAAAATAATGACGTTTATTTTGCAATTAGTTTGTAAATAACACTGTCACACGTCATTTTTTCGTACATGTAACCTAGATGAGGTTGGTGTTTCCTAACTGACTACCCTGAGAAGAAACACCGAAACAAACTCAGAGTATAACATCTTCTAAAATTGCTTTTTAAAGGCCATACAATCCGTAGTGATCAAATGATATGAGAATCATGTAGGTTTATTTCTGTGGTGCTTTTTGGATGGCTGAATCACACAGTTTTGAACAGGCCCCTCCAAACAGTGCAAATTTTTTTTAGTTATCGCGTAGCTCAACTTAGAATAAACGATTTGACAGAACAAAGTATGTAGCAGAATAAACGAACCTACTTGTAGACAGACTCTCAGGTTTTCAGTCATTCCTCTAAACCATACCTTCTTTTATATTTAAGCCAAAGTCAAAGTGACGCCTTGCTATAAAATTCTGTTTGTATTAGAATTTTACTGGCTCGTATCCAACAGTGTGATTTTGTGGCCCACCTGGTAGTTAATGCAGCAGGTGGTAGTTTTAGTGAATGTACAGACATTCACTACATAAATTGTAAAGAATTCTTTATGTATTAAAAGTTTATGCAAATGCAAATGTTAGAAACGCGGACTTAATGCCTAAGGCTCAATTTACACCGCCGCGGAATGGAATGAAAGCAACTTTAATTGTACATAGCATGATGAACTTTATGTCAATTGTATAACATATACGAAAAAAATCGCGCGTCTTCCGGGGAATCCTCGCGCATTCTCGAGAATTTTTGGCTCCTATTTAGTTTGTATGTTATACAATTGATATAGAGTTAATTATGCTATGCACAATTTCGATGCAAAAAGTCGCTTCCATTCCATTCCGCGGCGGTGTAAATTGAGCCTTAGGCATTCTCTACCAGTCAATCGTGGGTGGCGAAGAGATGACATAAGTCATAAGTCATTTATTTTGAAACAATATACATTGTGTAGAAATTATGTAAAATAAAACAGTACCATTAAAACATATCAAACGCAAGCCTATTATCAATAAAAAAAAATATCACACGAAAAAAAAAAAACATGTGTAAGATGACATGGTAGGTGCATAAAAAATAAACTAAGTAGATAATATATTTCAATTAAAATGTTTATTACATGTTTAAAGTCGATTTGGGAATGTATCTCGTTTTAAAGAATTAAAAAAAAAAAGAGAACTAGCAGTGTGGGTAGAATTCACATTACCAGCAATGTTCTTACCCCATCCAACTAAGCTACATTCAGTTACATTTCAGCTAGTGTAAACTTCCTCTTCGCGTCGAGTTCCTCAATGCTGAGGTCTGTGGAGCCCACGTAGAAATAGCTTCTTTCTTATAAATAGTGTTCCGTATCTATACTTGTTCTTGGCATAGTGTGATGTGACCTGTAGTTGGACGTCCAGGGTCGAATGGACCTGATAAACCCACCTTGTTGGACTACGGCTTCTAGGTAGTTTACCGTTAACCTTGCCAGTAACGATGAGATTTTTAAGATTGTGGCTGTCTTTCCTGGCTATGTTACCGTAAAAACTCCTGTATTCTGTGTAGACAAACTGTCGATAATCTGGTCTTTATATCTAGTTTAGGCAAGATCGACATGTGAGTGTAAAGCAATCATAGTTATGTAAATCTATATAATTATATAAAAGCGAAAGGTCACTGACTCACTGACATCATGAAATCTCAGAAACTACAAGGGTCTCAAATTTGCATGGGAGTTCCATTTAGAACGTAGGTGTTCGCTAAGAGGGGGTTTTGCGAAATTCCGATGCTATCGGGATCTACACAGGAAAAACTTCCCACACGAACGATGTCGCGGGCTAGTCTTGTATACAAACATACTGCTATGGGTTGATACCCAATAAGATTTACAAAAAATAAATCATATAAAAATCCAACTACGCATTTGCTCAGAAAATCGTATTAATCATCACCATTCAAAGTACAGACACTTACGTTCGCAAATTTATCGCGAAAGCATTAAAAGATTGATTACATAGAAAAAAACATTATCATTTTGCGTTCTCAAAACGATTAGATTTACAGATATGTAGGCACATTGGATTTCCATTCTCCTAAGAGATTTACACGTCACTCACAAGATCTTTGTGCAGAAGTAAAAAATTAATGGCTCTAACTTGTATTTTAGTGATTAATTAGGGCTAATTAGAACTTAAGTTGAAGACTAAAAACTAAAACGATGACTAAAGTAGCGCAAACAAAAATATAGCTACCCAAACTACTATATCTTCTCTACATCATATAAAATATGGGAAACCTGGGATAGCAGGTAGCTTATTTATGATTCCCTATAACTACATCTCTCGTCTAATGAAATAGAAATCAGTTCAGCCGTTTCAGAGACAGAAAGAGAAACATAAAAATGAAAAAAAAAATTGTTTTAGTATCCTGAAAAAGAAATAAAAGCAATTAAGACAACACAGATATTTGAAAATAAAACACAAAAACTTAAATTTTATTTTGTAATAGGTATGACCTTTGAACTTAAGTAGAATTAATTTACCTGACGGGGTTGTGGGAATGTTCTAACTATATACCGCAGCCCCGGAATGCAATGCAACTGAAGGAGCTGAGAAGTCCGTAGCGCGGTTCCGAAGAGTACGCGTTGGCCCTACGAATCTCCGAATAACCCAAGTTTGAATCTAAACCTGTGAATTGACTTTTACCACCGCGGGAGACGGGAGGCGTCGGAGATCGCGAGCCTATTTCCGGCCACCATAGGCGCGGGTCTGCGGACGGCGAGCAGGGGTCGCTCACCATCCGATAAGGACCAGGCCCGGGTCGGTGGCGCGTCGTGTTCCACGCGCGCTTCAAAGAGCTGTCAACACCAGTGACGGGGCCCCATAGGGCCATTGCCTGCCGGTTTTTGCGGGAAAGTTCTATCGAGATACCGTGGCCCCCGAACTTTAGGGCAGCCGAAGGAACAGGGTGGGTTTTTAGTCAGTAGAAGTCTGACACACCCTTCCGCTTAACCCAGAGCGGAAGAAGTCATTCGATGATTTCCCCACCCAGAAAAAAACAAAAAGTATATATATATATATATATTCAATTTCAGTTCCATGTATGGGGGGCTCCATTCCTTTGGCTTCCATACATGGAACTAAAACTGAAAAAAAAATTTTTTTCTTTATTTTAAATATTTTTTTCTTAAAATCAGAAAGCGGATCACTGAATACATCTACCTACCAAGTTTCACATGTATAGTCCTAATAGTTTCGGAATAAAATGGCTGTTACATACGGATGGACGGATAGACAGACAGACATGACGAAACTATTAGGTTTCCGTTTTTTGCCATTCGGCTACGGAACCCTAAAAAGTAATGTCAATACTCAACTTTTCAAACGCTGTCCATCAAAAGCTGTATCTAAGACTTCGCCCTGTGCGATAAGACCGCCTTTTGTGGACTAGTTTTATTATTTGTATCCATAGAAATATTGAAAGGTGTACAATACATAAATAATAAGAAATCTTCAAGGATTGATCCTTTTGAAATCCAACGCTATTGTCACTTAGGCAGCTAATAACCAAAGCAATTCCATTGTCGTTTTTATACGACACTGGCTTCATCAATATTGTTGCCGAGATAATCGTTCATGACAGTTTAAGGCTCATTTTACATTGCTACAGAATTTTGGAAGCCAGTTTTCGTAATTAAATTTAAATTTCTTAAGAAAATATTTAATCGAAATACCGCCAAAAACCAAATGCACAGCAGTCGCGTTTGCGCCAACTAGACCAACGAGGCAGCGTTTTTTAGTTAAAAACAATAATAATAAATAATAATTAATGTTATGATTCAGTTTTAATCCATTCTTGTAACATTATTATTGTATTAAGTTTATTGCAGAGATTTTTGCCGTGAAAATAATAATTATTGCTTTTACTCTCCGCTCCCGCTGTAGTCACTATGCGTTCACCGTGCACACGGCTTTAGGGACAGATCCCTTGAACAATGGACTACAAAGACTTGTATGAAGGTCGAGAGACCAGAGGGTAACGTTTGGGCTTACAGCAAGATTACGTTAATAGTTGATTAACTTTCCATAGTGACGCGGTCCCATGTGTCAGTATGATGAATCCATTACTAAACTAATGAATAAAGAGATGAATCTGTTCTTATAGTGATATATAAAAGATATAATTATAGAAGATAATCTTTGCAAGAATTGAGATTTAAAAGAATTGCAACTGAAATTGAAAACATTTATTCAGATGAAGACACACACAACAACATACAATACAACATTATAAAAACGTAAACAAAATTCGCTGAGCATGTCCATACCGAAAGGGTTACCAACTCAGCATTTGCTGGGCGAAAGACACCCAGTGCTGGTTTTCAGTTGGCACCCAGCAGTGACACACGGACGAGGGTAAGTAAAATAAAGTAAATGTTAAAGAGTGTGTAGTGTTTTAACTACATAAATAAAATAATATTGAATAGTGCAATATTGTGTGCGCAGAAAAAACATTTTTGATTCTACAAAAGGCACGGTATATGCCTTGTAACTGCAAGTCAGCGTATTTTTTTAATATCTTTTAGATTTATATATTTTGGGGAAACACTCACATGTTCTTGTTTACAACTGTACATGAAGTGCTAGTTACAGTTAGAACTTGATGTAGCTTAATACATTTGACGAACAATGCCAAAGTGTCTTAGACTATTCTTTGACTTTATTTTATTTTGTAGTAATTGGCGCCTGTGGGCGTGTTTGGCCTAAGAAACGATGGCAAAGTCTGTTGGCGCATACTAATCCTTACATATGAGTAGGTTGTTAGACAAAGTCTCTCGTCACTCCTGACCAGATTTACATGTGGTTGTCATATGCGGATGGAGTGATGCATGCGGAGGGACTAAGTCTATAATTTATTAAGGTCTTATGTTAATTAGTCAAATGAGACTCCAAAACTCGTTACTCGGCCCGCTTTTGCATTTTTGAACTCAAATACGAAATGTTTCTATTTATACTAGTATAAATAGAATAGAAATATTTCGTATTTGAGTATGACTTTCTACGGCTGAAATAACTAAACGTTAATAATTTATACTCAAACACTGTGATATGTCTTCCTTATCGCATACAAAAACACAACTAAACTCACACAATATTTCGAAAATCTTTCAATTTCCGAACACCACGCTGACACTCGTGACAGAATACAAACACTCTGACAAAATGTTTCATAAAATTTAAAATTTTCATCCCAGATTTTCACATCGGCGTCAAATAATGTGGTATACTCAATAAGAAGGATATAAAATGTCTGGGAAGTCATATAGTAAAGGTTTATAAGATATATCTGTACATATAAATAAAACTGAAGTGTCTGTCTGTGATTTCAAAATAACTCTGTTTTCTCAAATACACCATCGTTACATGGTGTACATCCCACCCATAAATACGTACGAAACGAATACCTTGATTGGTGCGTGCAGCTAATGTCTTGAATTATCAAAATTTTACTGTACAGTGGTGAAACTTAGTTTAATGTGAAGTGGTGCTAAAGGAAGAGCGCTGATGTCTGAAATACGGATATTTCTTATCTAGTTCAGACACAGATGTTCCTCATTCTGATCCTAGTGTAAGCTTTAATTATAGTGTGTTATATTTTTAGCTGTATGTACCAAATTTGAACGAATAAATTATTATTATTATTAAAAAAAATGAGTGGTATTCCCTGCCAGAGTTTGTATTTCCTGATAACTATAACCTAGGATAAATTACTTTTAGGTAAGCGTGCTTCATCTTCGACCACATCATCGCTTTCCATTAGGTGTGATGGTGGGCAAACGCTAGCCTACCTTTAACAGCTTACTTTAAATAATAAAAAAAATATATATATAGTTACCGACAAGATACACATAATTAACATAATTATTAAACAGCATTATTGTATAGTTCAATACTAAGATTCAAGACTCATGATAGTATAAGTTTGAACCTTAGAAGTTTTTGATTGCTATTTAATATAAACCATCCTGTATTCTTTTGTGTAAATACTAATATTATAAAGAGATTTTGTTTGTAAGTTTGTATAAACGGGACATCAGTGGCGTGAACTCCATACATGCAAATAAGCTCTGCATTCTGCATACCCTGTAGTCCCATACATATCCTCTCCAAATGATAAATAACAATAACAAAAATAAACATCTAACTTATTTGAAATCATCAAAGACAACAAAATTAACTTCACACGGCTTTTTCCAAAGCTACTTTGGATATCATTTGAGTGACTTGCTAAATATGTAACCAGCAATCACTTAATTAGAAATTCGTGGTCGTCGCATAGAAACATAATGCGAAGCAAATGACACCATGCGGTAAGAGTTAGCTAGGATAGGTAGTCGGTGTGTCACCGACCGAAACAAACAGAAACTGGTAAGTTTTGCTTTAATTTTAGACGTGCTTACCCTGTCTGAAATCTCTGTGCACGCCATTGCGGGACATACAAAAAATTATCCGATACTGTGATCATGGCACTTGCAACAGTGCCGAAATATCAGAAACTCGAAACAAAAAGTAAACATGGTATATATCCCGTTTTAAGTTCTAATAATACTGTTAGTGACCATGTTAGCTTAAAAAATGACATACAAAATATCCCCTACATACAATCTTACAAACAAATTTTATCTCTCGGGTAGTTAGAAGCCAGTAAATCTTACACTGGTCTAGCCAGTTACTGTAGGTATCGTGTTACCCAGTTACTGGGTTGTGGAGGTAAGATAGGCAGTCGTTCCATGTAAACCACTAATACTCAGCTGCATCCAGTTAGACTGGAAGCATACCATAACATGGGAAATGGCTAAACAGACGATGATTCACACGATACTATATTTGATTCACATTAAGAAAATAGTGACGTCCTAGTTGTCCGCACCTCTCGACCAATCAGGTCGCAACAAATTAGAAAGCCAAGTTCACAGTGACCAGTTGACTAGAAATCTTTTGGCGAAGCGGTTGTCTTTTATGTGTTACCTACCTATATTAAATAATTTAATTAAATTCAATCCTATTGAATTGGTGTGGGTAAAAATATGTTAGTCAACATTCAAGATGAGTGATGTAAAAAAAATATTTTGTGACGCAATAACTTTAATAGATGCTAATCGATGGAAGAAATGCTGCGACCACGTGATAAAAGAAGAAAATTTTATGTCAAATTTGGATGACGTCATAGAGAACGCAGAACTAAATTATTTCATAATAAATTCAAATGAAGATTCTAGTGACACTGTTTAAAAAATGTTACTAATTTAAAACAATTCATTTATTTTTTTCCAATAAACTTAATCTTTTGAAATATACATTTAATTTTGAATTTTTACTCCATTGTGAAAACACCTTTACCCTGCAATTGCATTGATGACGTCACTACTTTCTTTACGTGAACCAACTACAAAATAAATTGTGATCTATCTGCCTGTCTTTTTCTTCGTCCGGCATAATCTCGGACATAGTTAAAACAATTTTACTGGGACTTTCACTGGATGATAGAGAAATATATAGACTACATTTTATCTCATCGGAATCGGAATTTAACCATGAAAAACCAAATGAAGCAGAGTTTTCATAACCCCCTTTCTATGACTTTTTATTAATATCTTATATATATTTGGTATGTATTATAATAAATATGTATGTAAGTTTATTAAACTTACATACATATTTAATTATCTACTAAGTTTATTTTTTATGCACTTACCATGTTACCTCTTCACCACCCATGGTTGACTGGTAGGAATGCTTATGACATTAAGTCCGCCTTTGTACATTTTGTGTTGCATAAAGTTTTAATAAATAAATAAATGAATAAAAACCACGTAAAGTCGAAAAGAAGTTGCAGGCACAGCTAGTATTAAATATTTCTTTTGAATTCTTCACTGGCTTGGAAAACTCGCGTTTAAAGAGAGTAATATTTGTTGAGGTTTAACAATGAAATATATCGGGTCTAAGTACCGATTAAACGAAGAAATAAAATGTCGTTTAGGGACGACTTTTTATTTTGAGTGATACAGAATTTTATTGGTATAATTTTTCAGTAACTGAGAGATTTAGTTATGTTTTGTTAGGTTCACTGCTCACATCGCTTCAGTGAGTGCACGAAAATAGAAAGCAAACTCAATTATTGTAAAAAAAATCTTCACGGATTTAAAAATTGTGGATTTCAAAGAATTATTTATTGACCTATTTTTATAGATGATAGGCTCGCGGTTGACCACCATCTTACCTGAATTGATGGTAAGTAAAGATGTGATCGAAGACGAGTGCGTTAAGGTTTTCCACCCTTTTCTTGTTTAAACGCAAATATATATAATAAACTATAGATACGTTGTCCGCGCTCTAAAATGGCAAGTTGAAATCAAGGTAAGTGCCTCGTGTCTGTTTAGTTACGCACGAACCTGTGTCGCGATCGCTACACTACACAACTTAAGAAAAATGTGTTTTAAAAGAAAATTAGGAAAAAGGCATGCCTTTGTGTGTTTTCAGACGTTGCACTAATTATACTGCTTCCGTGAGAGGTCAAAATGTGTCATTTCATAGGTAAATATCAACAGATTTTTATTTTTCTACACGGCTAATGGCGGCTAGCGTATGAATGAAGTCAGTCACGTGACGTTAGGGGAGGTTGTTATCTAAAGATGTATATTCATCTCTCTCTAACATTAGGTGTACCTAAAGATGGCATTTATTTTCTGTCCCTTTCTTTACACGTATTAGATAGTAATTCTCTATGTGTGTGTTTCGTGCCGTTTTTGAAAGGTATTTTGTGGGAATATGACGCGTCTATTATAATACGTCATTGGTTAAACGGGACAATATAAAAACAACATTAAAAATATTTGAAGCTTAGTAGTAAGCAAGCTTTTAAGTTTGAAACCGTTAGCTCTTTCTCTAATAAGTCATGGTTTATTGGAAAACAAAAGTCAGAAAGTAACTATCTGCAACATTGCTGAATTTTTTTTTTGCGTATTGTCGTGATATACATACTGAAGTCTTTTGTTTTACAATTTCACTTTTAATTATTGTATTCGTGTAAACGTCTTATTATTATTCATCATTATCTGTTAGTAGGTACTCGTATAACAACATAATTCTAGTGCCTTACTCTATGTTTTCTCTAGTATTTATTTCTACAGCAAGTCACAATTCTGCAAAGTACTAGGCGCGCATACATAGCTAGGAGGTGCAGTGAACGTGTGTAATTATTCATGCGTAAATTCGGGTGCATATTGGTGGATTGTCGGCACACTATTATATGCTAGACTTGTGCTTTGAAATCGGGTTATGGCGCTCTAGTAGTTCATGTATTTTGACTATTTTGTTGAGAATTGTAAACGTAAACCGTAGTCTAGTTGATTGTGTGTTTACTGGTAAAAAAGTAAGCGTACAATATAATAGTTATTTTTACTCAAGTATCGTGACCGAGTGAAATATGATTTTTATCAGAAGCCGAAACCGTAAGCAAATGTTTGGCGGTTCTTTCAGTTTTGTACTAATATGAAATTTACGGCATAGCAAAAAAAAAAACAAATCCCCATTTTTCGACGGAAAAATCATCAAAATATGACATGATATTTCTCAGTTTTCCTTGCGCTCCGGGGCCGCGGGATCTCGTTTGAATTTTCTTGCAACCCCAGCAAGCAATCAAGTCTCGTTAATACTGCTGGATACGTTTTGAGGCGCGCGTAGAATACGACGCGCCGTCAACCCGGGTTTGGTCCTTACTTATATTATCAGACGTTGAGCTACTCTGCTCACCGTCCGTAAGCTCACCCCTAAGGTGAACGGACATCTGCTCGTGATCCTCGACGCCCGGGGCGTCTCACATAATACTTTTAGAGAGCCGCGGTAAAAAAATCTTAATCTAATTATTTTGCCAAATCTGTCTCTCAAGAGCTTCACGGTCTTGTTATAATTCTAATCGTCACTGTTGTTTTAGGATCTTATCAGTTTCGGTGCTTGGTATTGCCAACCACTGGCGTTCTTTTCGTATCGACAAGATGGAATTCCGATAAATATAATTTATTTTCAAAATATCCTGTAATATTTTCTCAACCGAATCAGTAGGATTTTCGTTCATGCTTTCTATGAAAGCTTACAACGGGTTTTAGTGCCAAAAACTGGAAGATATCAAATGTTAATATTCCTGGCAAAATGCCATCATTTATTTCACTAGAATCAACTGGTTCTATGGTTTTTGTTAATTTCTATTCAAACGATGTTGTGACAACTACACTTGGCGAGTACCATAACTATGTATATGTATATATGCACATAATAGCTTCGGCCCGTGACTTGGTTCGCATGGGAGGGTTTTCCTGCATAAATGCCGATCCCGTGGGAATTCCGGGATATAAATTAGGTATCCTATGTCTTTCCCAGGGCCCTAAACTATTCCCATACCAAATTTAAAAATCAAATTTAATTTAGCTTTTGCCAGCGGCGGCGTCCGCGTGCAATTCAAAAACTATTCCACGGGAACCTTATATCGGGATAAAGACTATCCTATAGCCTTCCAAGGGTTCTAAACTATTCCCATGCCAAATTTCAAAATACCGCGTAGGTAATATCACTTTCCACGCGAAAGAACTCACGGGAACAGCTAATTAATATAACACACTTAAAAATCTAGTTATTTTCATAATTGTTTGTTTTTTGTAAAATACAATCGACAGATATGCCTAAAAAAAATATTATTTCATTACAAATTGATTACCTGATATAATAAGCAACGTAATAAAATAAAATTATTATTCAATTATTTAATTTTTAATAAGACCTTGTGTCTTCTCTGTCTGTCTCTTCTGTCGCTTGAAGCCAGACAGACTGGCACCAATCCTCTTAAGAAATACTGTGATCCTTTTACGAGATTACAAAGATCAGATAAGCAGCTTGATCAGCTGTATCCGTGAGACGGTTTCTTAACCCCAACATGTTTACATAGGTACGTAGATGGGAAAGACAGTTTGATAGGGTTATTATGTTTATTATTTATTTATTTAAACTTTATGTACAATTGTGTTACATGGGGCGTACTTAATGCAGCAAGGCATTCTCTACCAGTCATCCTTTGGGTTTATTCTTATTTTTTCGTCTTGATACAAAGCTTTATGCACTACTAGCTGTGCCCGCGACTTCGTCCGCGCGGAATAGTTTATTATTTTGAAAATAAAACTCATACTTAATTTGAATGTCGTATTTATTAACATCTAATCAAAAGTCTAAAAAATAAGTTTCAAGCTTCTAGTTTTAAAAATAAATAAATTTTTAAATACTCCATACAAAATTTCATCCCATATTTCAACTCCTTACAGCCTTTTTATCGCATTAAAAGCAGCCTGTGTCCTTTCTCAGGCTCTAGAATATGTTCGTACCAAATTTCATTAAAATCGGTTTAGCAGTTTAGCCGTAAATGCGTAACACACAGACAGACAGAGTTACTTTCACATTTATAATATTAGTAAGGATAGCCTGCTAGGGGTACGGGAATGTTCTAATGAATTACTGCATTCGCGGAAAAAGGCAACTGAAGGAACCAGATAGGTTTTTAGTCAGTAATAATCTGACACTTCCTTTCGCTAAACTTAAGGCGGGACTACCATAAAACACAAGTAGGTACACAGCTAGATTGAAAGCGGACCCCTAAGCAGACAATGAGAGACAAAACTACTGAGGGCATAAAAATGAACAATATTATTGAGAACAACACTGATTGTATCAACTTCAACGATTCGATTCATGCGTGTTCACTTTAAATCTTATACTACATAACCTGTTTATACTACAAACATATTACGAAAACAAAACATATTACAACGCTTACATCACAAGACATGATCTTCATATTTTATTTACAACGTAATCATAAGTCGCACGCAATTTAGTTCTGTCTCAAATTTACATCACAAGATTACACTAAGACTTGGTTGCGCTAATAATTTGCATTTTAAAGTCCAGCGAAGTGTAAAAGATTTTGTGTAAAGTTAAATATGAAGCAAAATATTTCTTACAAATTGTCCTCAAGATTTCGGGCTTATTTTAATAGTCTTTGTTGTTAGCTTATGAATGAGCAAGGGCGATTAATTTGAAGGCTTTTTTTCTTTGCAAAGAGTCACTATATTTCATAACAAAATATAGAGAATGAAATCTCTGTCCCGTCTATACATTTTCTATGGTGCCATTATAGTAGGATAATAATAATAATAATATATATAATAATCTGTGGTCCGGCTGTCAACAAGCACGTCAAAAATTTTTTCATCCTGATTTTATCAATAATTTTGATATAAAATAGTTATTTAAAATGTTCGATCAATCGAAAATAGTTAAAAAAAAACTACAATCCATGAGTCCTACCTACACTACATCTACTATCCATAAAAATAGACCAATGTAAATGAAAACTTCGTGAATTGAAATCTATGTTGACCAGAAGCCGGACACGATTGCTCCAAACTACACGCCCAAGATCTTCGGATTCGTCGCTCAGCTCCGCCTCGCAGCCGCCAGGACCTGCTCCAGCCGTGAGTGAAGAGACTCCGGCCGCTGCAGTTGCGTCGAGCTCGAGCGACGAGTACTTCTCGCCGCCGACGACACCACCACCTGCGCGTCGACGGGGAAGAGGCCGACCTCCGGCCTGCTTGGAACCTCGAGGCCCACCGGCCTCTGATAGGGTTCCCGCTGCCGGTGGAAGTGTGCAGCGCATGCGATGGACTCAATCCATTAATGAGAACGTCATGCGCTCATACTATGGGGCTACAGAAGGAGGAACTAACCTGACTGCGTACCGTGGTCGGATGCTCTCTCTGTTTCAGGTACTTGAGCCAACTGTCAACGTTTCGGCCCAGCGACTATCGGATCAAGTGCGTGTCATCCAACGTAACCGTATGTTGGATGAAGCCGTACTTGATCGCCTCCGTTCGGACATGAGTAGCTATGTCACTTCACATCCGATGCCGACTGTGGTGGCACCACCACAACCCAACGTTCAAGTTGAGGAGAGTAGTGACAGAGTTACAAACGTAAGTACCCAGTATAATGAGCAATTGAGGAGTGCTTTGGAGTGTGCTATTCGGGAATATCGCAACATGCCGCCTGAAATAAGACCACGCTTACCTCGTTTGCCCATGCATAATAGGAATAGGGCACTGGTGGCTGCTCTGGATTCGCAGTTGTCAGACTATTTTGATAACTGCGAAGACCTCGCCGATACCCACTCTGTCTTGTACTGCGCAGCTGTCGCGGCATGTCGTGTAGCTAATGTTAAAATTTCTAATGACATAGCTACACGACCTAAACCCGCTGTGCCAGCTTGGCAGTATAGGATAGAGCGCCGCATTGGTGAGGCCAGGGCACTCATTGGAAAACTTGTTTGCTTTAGGGAGGGCAACACTCGCCCGAGAGTGATGCGCTTTGTGAGACGGGCGTTTTTGGGAACCAACATTCACCCACAAAATTATATGGCCTGTGTCACAGAGCGCATCGACTTCCTAAAGCAGAAGGTATATGCATGGGCAAACCGTATCCGGAGGTACAGACGGCGAGTGGAGCGATTCATCCAGAATCGCACATTCCGAAGTAACGAAAGGTGGGTAGGATATAGGGCTTGGGAGCGACCGGACCAAGGTGCGACTGACATGTGCCTGCCCGATGATGACGCCTTCTGTACGTTCTGGCGCAACATCTGGTCGGTACCTGTCAGTCACACCGAAGGTGATTGGACCCGGGAGGTCGAGCAAGCGTGCGATCCAATACAAGAAATGGGGGCAATCATTATCAGCCCCCAAGATATAGCCCATGCAGTCCGTCCGCTGCCTAATTGGAAGTCTCCAGGACCGGATGGACTGCATAACTTCTGGATCAAGTGGCTAACAAGATCGCACGCTCGCTTGGCGTCTCAGTTCCAATCTGCCCTAGAATATGGCTCACTACCCGAGTTCTTCACCACTGGAGTTACCCACCTGCTCCACAAATCTGGTAGTACCGCGGAACCCAAAAATTATAGACCAATCACGTGTCTGCCAACGGTCTATAAGGTTCTGACATCCATTTTGAGGGTTAAAATTAACAAACACATTGACGACAATCACATCATGTCTACCTCTCAAAATGGATGTAAGAATGGGTCCCGCGGTACTAAGGAGCTACTCCTCATTGACATGGCCATTAGCCAACAGGTTCGACGTTCCAAAAAAGATCTGTCGACATGTTGGATAGACTACAAGAAGGCCTATGACTCAGTGCCTCATACATGGCTCATGAGGGTGCTAGAATTGTATAAAATTAATGCAACTTTACGCACCTTTCTGATATCATGTATGGGACAATGGAGGACAGTTCTTCGCTATCCAGGATGTCGATACATCCCAAGGTACAGCGAACCGGTAAGGATCGAGCGCGGTATATTCCAGGGCGATAGTTTGAGTCCGCTTTGGTTTTGCTTAGCCTTGAATCCTCTAAGCACACTGCTGGAGAATTCAAGACTAGGCTATAGGTTGAAAAGAGGTGGTCAGGTTATTTCTCACCTCCTTTACATGGATGATTTAAAACTTTTTGGCGCCACTAGTCTACAACTGAGAGAACTACTGAAGGTAACTGAAACTTTCAGTAGTGCCATCAGGATGGAGTTTGGTGTCGACAAATGTGCGATTATGCATGTAAAGCGAGGGGAGATTGTGGAATCCGTGGGATCTCAACTCACGAATTCCATAAACCTGAGGTCCCTTTCTCCAACCGAAACTTACAAGTATCTAGGTATGTCGGAGGCGTTAGGTATCAATGTAACTAGCATGAAGCAATCGTTGACAGAGCGCTTCTTTGGCCGCCTAAAAAAGGTACTAAATAGCCTTCTTTCGGGCGGGAACAAGGTGCGTGCTTTCAATGGTTGGGTCATGCCAGTATTGATATACTCTTTCGGCGTACTTAAATGGACACAAACGGAACTTGACGCCCTGGATAGGAGAGTCCGTACACTACTGACTGCATATCGAATGCATCACCCACGTTCATCGGTAATGAGACTGTATATCCCACGGAAATGCGGAGGTCGAGGCTTTTTGAATGCCAAAACTCTCCACAACCGCGAGGTATGCAGTCTCAGGGAATATTTTCTTGCTTCTGAAGTGGGTATGCATCGAAATGTAGTAGCGGTGGACAAGGGACTCACCCCGCTCTCCTTGGCTAATGAGAACTGGCGCAAACCTGCAGTGCTAGACACCAACGATCGAAGGAGGATATGGCAGAGTAAGGAGCTACACGGACGATTTTTCCGGGCCCTTCATGGACCCGATGTAGACCAGTTAGCGTCCGTAGCTTGGTTGCGCTTCGGTGACCTCTTTGGGGAAACCGAAGGTTTTGTTTGTGCAATTATGGACGAAGTTATCATGACGAACAACTACCGGAAATTTATTGTGAAGGATGGCACGGTTGACATGTGTCGGGCATGTCACCGTCCGGGTGAATCAATCCGTCACATTGTCTCTGGTTGTTCTCGTCTTGCTAATGGAGAATACTTGCATAGGCACAACCTTGCAGCCAAGATTATTCATCAGCAACTTGCTCTGAAATATTCTCTTGTGGAATCGGAAGTGCCGTACTATAGGTATGTGCCCGACCCAGTTCTCGATAATGGCCATATCACATTATACTGGGATCGGTCCATCATCACTGACAGGACTATTGTAGCCAATAAGCCTGATATAGTGGTGGTGGACCGAAACGAGAGGCGTGCCATGATTGTCGACATAACCATCCCGCATGACGAGAACCTCGTGAAAGCCGAGAAAGATAAGCAAATCAAATATCTTGACTTGGCGCATGAGATTGTCGACATGTGGGATGTGAACTCGGCAGTCGTTGTACCGATAGTCGTCTCAGCCAATGGCTTAATAGCCAAGAGCCTCGACCAACACCTTAGGAGGCTCTCGTTAGGCGGCTGGATCAAGGGCTTGCTTCAGAAGGCGGTGCTCCTGGACACGGCGCGTATCGTTAGGAGGTTCCTCTCTCTAGAGCCCTGACCACCGGTAGCTTGGACCCTGTTCCCGATACCGGTGGGCTACTATTTTTTATATTTTTAAATGTTTTTTGTGTTTTATAGAAATATTTAAAAATGTAATTTGTATGTATATAATTAGAAATAAAGAGATAATAATATAATAATATTCCACAACTTTTTCACACAACGCCATCTAGTCCCAAACTAAGCAGAGCTTGTGGTATGGGTACTAGACAACTGATAAACATACATATATATTTCTAAATACATACATGTTATAGATAAATTACACCCAGATAAAGAACAAATGACCATGCTCATCACACAAATATTTGTCCTAGGTGGGAATCGAACCCACGACCTTGCGCATAGCAGTCAGGGCCACTGACCACTATACCATCGGGCCTGCAATGTGTCATTGCAATTACAAACTTATTACGTCAAAGATAGTACCTACTATACGTCCAATTCTCTATAACAAAATCGAAGGCAGCAGCTATAAAATTACACTGATCATGGACGTATCAAAATGAATACGCAAATCAGAGGTTAAAAAGTAATTATTCCTTATTATTTTACGAATTCATTTTCATTTAAAATCTGTTAAATACTTATACCAAACATTTTAATCCAGTCGATTCTGAAGGAATCTTTCATTTTACTTGTCAGCTTATTCTTGAAAATAAACATTTGTAATATTTTATTGTGATTGTTTGTGAAACGACTGCAATATAAAATTTTCATACCAAAATGAGAATTGTGTGCGCTAAAAAATTACAGAACAAACCTTCATAGTGTCACAGACGTCATATGTTTACAAAATTTCAACTCGATCGGTCTTGCAGATTCGGAGAAAATTGGCATAGAAATAATATTTTTTAAATTTTATTTGGATATCGGCAAACGGACACTCAAATAGAGAGACGCACAGTTCAATATTTTTCATTGGAGTAAACTTAACCCTAAAAACTTCAATCGTTAAAAATCATATTGTTGTTTTAAAATGGCTCATGCCGTAAGCTGAAATATTGGCCATTCAGACTACTGCATAAGCTATCTATAAAGCTTATGAAAAAATTGAAATAAAATCCCTACCGGAATCTGTATTTCCAAATAGCTTTCCGTGAGGTCTTTTGTTCAAGAGTGAATAGGTTACTTCTAGGTAAGCGTGCTTCGTCTTCCAGCACATCATCGCTTACCATCAGGTGAGATGGTGGTCAAACGCGAGCCTGTGATCAATTATAAAATAATTAAAACGTGTGCAGATATAGTAAATAGTGCTATTTTGTAAAGTTCGCTACTCAGCTCATTCAAGTGATCGCACACAAATCGAAAGTGAACTCATTTATTTTTAAAGTAAATCATCACGGATTCATAACGAAACAGCATTAGAATTTCGAAGTGATTTCAGAATATTGTTATTAACACGCTTTTATTAGGTCGACGTGTATGTAACTAACTATGTAATAGAATCTAAGGTAAGTAATTTAACCATCTTCCAAAGGTCATAGCATAATGAAAATTGGCAGCTGTATGTAGTTCTGATGACAATACAATAATAAGGTACTGTTGAACTGATCTGATGATGGAGCCGGAAGATATGAACTGGAACTTCATGATGGAAAATCGTATCATAGCTCTTTTGGATTTCTTAGAACATTCTTGTAATGAACTTTGACCACGATTAGGTCTCAAGGTCTGATGATGAAGCCGGAAGATAGGCACTGGCATTCCATGATGGAATATCGTATCATAGTCGTGTTTGCACTTGTCAGAAAGGCCACGTAATGGACTTTGAACACGATCAGGTTTCAAGGTTATAAAAAACCTAAAGAAAATCCGTTATCGGTTTTCTTAACCTTTTTGAATTACCGCGTAATCCTTAGATTTATTTTTTATAGATGTCGCTTTCAAATCCCCTGGGGGGATCGACCGTTTAATTGTTCACTACTCGTGGGAATAATATGGCAAAAACTACAAAAAAAAAACAGCAACACAAAGAAAAAGAAACTACAAAAAAAAAGGAAAAGCGCGAACAATTTTTTGTTTTACGTGCATTTATAAAAGCGTGTTTTTCTGGTGTTTTTTAAACTATTAATTTTTTTTTTCACCTAATTTCAATGCCAATTATACTGCTGAAGCATCTGCAACTGAAGATGAAAAATAAAATCTTCACGAATTGTAATCTTAATTTCTTAGGATACCTTCACGCAATTTGAGCGCGAGCGAAATTGCCCGGCGCTTTGAGGGTGATAAGATTTTCATAATCAGTTATACTGTAAGCGTCAACGAGGTGTCACAAATTGGTTGGCAGTTTCATTGTATAAATTAGTTTATACTTTACTAAAAAGATAAATTAAAAATTATCTTTTTAGTTTAGTAAGATTTTGAAAAGCTTTCTATTCTTCGCTCAAATCATACCTAACTGAAAATATACACCAATCAACGGAATGACCTCAGCAAGCATAGGATAGTTGGGACATAACCAAGTTGAGCACATAATAAAGACCAACCGCTTTGCGTGTTATCCGATATCACAGGGATATCACATCACACTACTGACTTCAATATTTCGGACTGCTACTGAGAAATTATTCATGGAAAAACCCGTAACACATATTAGTTTGACTTGAGCAGTCAGCAGACACGCTTACAAGCAGAAGGCCAGTAATTGTTCTAATAGTTTAACTATTTATTTTCCTTTTATTTTAACTAAATATTTTCCCTACAAGGGCACTTACAAAACGTCAGACGTTAGTACACGGTTCGAAATTGGTCGTTTTCTAATGAGAAGAAAGGGCAAGGAACTCCATGGTTACTCTATTAGCGCTACCGTTTTTGTGCTTTAATTAAAATGTTGTGTTTTCGCGTAAAATATCGATTTTCCGTCGTGTTTAGTTACACTGAAAGCTGACACCCGCCTTGTTAAGAAAATGTTTTGCCTTTACTATTAAGGGTGGCAAGCAGGCTAGGAAAACAACTCAGCATCTTCTTGAAGTCATAACTTTATAGGTATCAATTTGTTTCTAGGCATCTATACTAATATTATAAAGCGGAAAAGTTTGTTTGTTTGTTTGTTTGCTTGAACGCGCTAATCTTCGAAAATACTGGGTGGATTTGGATGCAATTTGGTATGGAAGTAGCTTGAAGCTCGAGGAAGGTTATAGGCTACTTTTTACGCGACTGCAAAAAAAGGAGAGTTATGTTTTTACCGTGATAGAATCCACGGGAGCGAAGCCCCGCGTGAGTACTAGTATAATATATAGGGTAAATAATGAGTATTAGACTTAACATAATTATATTTGATACTTCAATAGATTTTTTTAAAGTTTTGTTTTACATTTTATACAATATATTTATTATCATTGACATAATATATTATTAACAATAATTTATATTAGGATTGTAATTTGACAATTGATTTGAAGTCTTATTCCGCCAAGCCCGTTCCACCATCGGAATACAAGACAAACGGCGATGCGCCGTCGTTACATGGTGGACATCCCACCCATACGCACGAAACGTTTTGGGAATACTTTCATTGTCCGTATGGCTAAGGAGTGGAATTCCCTGCCGGAGTCTGTGTTTCCTAATAGTTATAACCTGGGAGTCTTTAAGTCAAGAGTGAATAGGTTACTTCTAGGAAAGCGTGCTTCATCTTCGACCACATCATCGCTTAACATCAGGTGAGATTATGGTCAAGCGCAAGCCTATCAACTATACAAAAAAAAAAACATTATAAATGTATATGTTATCGATTTTAATTTTTAATGCTTGTTTATTTAAATATTTTTTTTAGAACTTATTTCTCTTAGCTGTAATTAATTGTAATATACATACATGTTCAAACACAATGAGAATTGTTATATGAATGAATAATTGAAATGAAATATAAATTAGCAATAGCCTAGTGGCTAAAATGTCGGCCTTGTGAACGGGAGTTCTCGGGTTTGAACCCGGGTGGGGTTGCTAGACACAAACATATTTAGTTTAATTGGAGGAGTTAACAAGATCGTTTTTAATGTGAATTCTAGCCACATTTCAAGTTCTCCTTTTTTTTTAAAAAAAAAAAAGAACAATATATTATTATCAAGTGATGTTTCAAGAAGCAATGTTGCTTCAGTGGTTATAAGCACGACTTACAAGTTCGTTTGTGGCACAGCTATCAAAACTGTGAAGGAAAACAGTGAGGAAACCGGCATTTCCTAGGAAAAAAAATCTGTGTATGTTTCACAAACCCGCACTAAACCCGCGTTGCCCATTTCCACTCATAGTGAGGTGGCCTGTCTCAGCAGTGAAAACAATATGATTATGTAATGTTATGTTGTTTTATTTGCCCATGGTTATCGATTATCATCGAGTTTTTCGTAACATCAACCAGACGCACGGCTGGGTACCACCCACACTTGGTTAATATACCGTCTTGTCGTACCAAACGCTTCTCTTCCACATTTATTGTGCGCACAGCCAAGCTGTGGAATTCTCTGCCGGCTTCTGTGTTCCCTGCCACTTGTGACCTTTCAGCCTTTGGAGCACGAGTAAATAGGCATCTTGTGGGCTCGCTCGTCCCATCTTAGACCTCATCTATCGCTTACCATCAGGCGAGATCGAGGTCAAGAGTGGGCCCATCGGTAATAAAAAAAAAAAAAAAAAAACATTAAAAAGGTTTTGTCGTCTCTTAATGTGACTAGAAGTCTTGTCTGTATCAAAGAGTACGCATTGCCATTCAACATGGAAACTCTGCCAGTTATTAGTGCACTTCCCTCATTAACGCAGTACAGTCGACAAATTTAAATCATGACCCACCATAAGCTTATTTTCATAAAGAAACTCAAACACAATTAGGTCGACATTCGCGTAAACATACATACATTTCCATGGTAATGATCTTGTTATGTGCCATTTTATTGACATTGCTTGCTGATTGATAATTAACGTCAAAGTGGGCCATGATTTAAATTTGTTGATTGTACCATTATGAAAATTTTATTTCCCGATAATTTTCACTTCCCCCATTTAAGCCTCGACAGTATTCAGAGTACCACTTTTTTTATCTCAAGTACTTTCAGCACATTTAAAGGTTAAGTGGTCAGTCATAACTGTCGTCAGCGCGGGCATCATTCTCTCCATAACTTTCAGTAAAAGAGTTCTGTTACTACGTTTGGTGTGGGTGCCGTTGGTGAAGTCAGATAGATAGATATACATGATAGATAAACTCTTTATTGTACAATATATCAGAAAACAAAATAAAACTTTACAACTGAAAAGGGTGTGTGTAGCGGTGTTATCGCTAAAAGCGATCTTTTACAGACAACCTTTGGATGGATTCAACATAGAAGGAGAATAAACTACATACTCAAAACATGTAAAAAAGACTAAGATATAATATAATTGGCCTTTAATTGGCTCACTGTCTACTATACTATATATTTTCTGTATTTAACAGCTGGTAGTCCTTCATACTTTTTAAATAAATAAATAATAATAACAATTTAAGGGAAGAGAGATAGATAATTTTTATGATCATCTTTAGCATCTGCTTAGCCTTTCCGTAATATGTTGGAGTCGTCTTGAAGCTGAGTATTAGTGTATGATTTGGAGAGACTGTATATTTGACCTCCACAACACAGTAACTGTGTAACACTATACACCTTTTTTTAAGGACGGGAAATCAGCCAATGATCTGGGCGAAGCGGGAGGGTGTGTCAGACTTTTACTGACTAAAACCCACCCGTGTTCCGTTATATGTCCTTCGTGTTCTAAGGCCGCGGTAAATCTTTCGAACAATTCCGCAACCCCGGCAGGCAACGGCCCTCTTGTGAGCCCCGATAATTTTGCTGACACTCTTTGAGGCGCGCGTGGAACACGACGCGCCGTCTACACGGGCCTGGTTTCAGTCGGGCGGCGAGCTACCTATTGCTCGCAGCCCGCAGGCCCACGCCTACGGTAGCTGGGAGTTATCCTGTGATTCCCGACGGCCGGAGCGTCTCCTACGGTGGCAGGGGCGCAAGGGCTGTGAGGGCCTTGAGACCTGCGTCTCCCTCGCGCGTCCCACCACCTCCTTCGTTTGTATAACTGCTTCGCAGAAAGAGGTGACTGCTTCCCATGCCTCTTCGCTCCGGACCATGGATTGAACTAGGGCCGGGAGCGAAACGTCGCCGACTTACTCTATACACCTTGGCCAGACCAGTGTCAGATTTACTGCTACTGACTATCCGTAAGGACTGTCAAAAATGCTCAAATGATAGCCTTGACCAACGACTTCACGTACTTTCCAAGGCACGGAGATATCACACCGCCAACATTTAAACTCCGGGCTACTACTGAGAACTGCCTTGTAGAAAAACCCTATAGCCTTTTGACGGACCCGGGAATCGAACCTGATATCTCATTTTTTGGCAGTCGTGCTTGCGTCCTCTACAGCAACGAGGCTGAGCAACTAGACCAATGATACTACAACATTAATAGCGAGCATTGTTAAACTACATGCCTAAAATTTCGCTAAAACAATAGTTCAAAGGCCTAATTGTTAAGGAGTCGGACTTGTGCTCGACAGGTCGCAGGTTCGGACTCCACCCTATTGGAATCTCAATACTAAGATTAGTCAATTATGACTATGCACTACTATCACTATAGCTTCTCTACGCATAGCACAACACAGGCGCCCACTGCCAGTTGCGGTAGCCATAGCCATCTTCATCTCGTGCGTTTTACACTTACGAGGGTCACAGTGACAAAGGGATCAAATTACCCTTTATTTTTAGTCTAGTTATATACATATTATAGTCCTGTGTCCGATTATTACAACAGACGCAATAAATAGTGTTAACTAAACCCCCGCGTTTATATTGGCTGCTCATCGACTTTCCCACACACCCATTAAACTATATCCATGAATCCAATCCGGACACAAGTATAATTAGGTTAATTGGAGGTGTTATCAAGACTACAAGTAATGTGAATACTACCCACATTTCTAGTTTTCTTTATAATAAAAAAAGCAATCGCTACAAATTCTTCTCCACACAAACAAATCTTTATATCACACAAATGTTTATCTAAACAGCTCAAACTTACCCTTGGTCTCAAACGGTCCCTTTGTTTCGCCCTTTCTACTGATCTAAATATAAAAAGAAAAGTTTATGTAACTGTCGTGAAATCGAGAACAATGAGTTTAGGAGAATGTTTTGAAATTGAGGTTTTTGTAATGTTTTTTGAACGGAAAAAGTTTTTTGTTATATATTATTAAGCAAATAGTGGTTAATAAGTATACATATAAGTATTTATATAGTATGTACGTTATTTTTTTTTAACTCAACACTAGGAAAGGAGGATTTTCCTGATTATTCCTAGGAGAAATTCCCTGTTGGTAGGCCATACAGACATTTGATCCAGTGCGCATTGCAGCAGACAATTGTCCAACCAACGCGCAAAAGCTTCGCACATATTACGTTTCGTCTCCGACTAAAAAGTAAGTTCAATAACTAAAAGCCGACTACTGAAAAATTAATACATATTCATAGTGATTTTTAGAGGATAGCCGTGGTCAACTATAGCTGAGTACTAGTATTTTAGAGGACTCGACTGCAGCCTATCTTTCTTCCCCAACCCAGTAGCCGGTTAAGAGGAGGCTCCCTAAATTGTATGTAACTTTGCATTAATATTCTGAAACAATCACGCGTATAATCAAAATGGAACTTTACTATATGATTTATTGGATCTTTTTCTTTACATGTCTAGACCAGTTACGTAGTTGGAACATTTTCGCTCGATTCATTTTTAATCAAACATCATGTCTTTTTAAAGATTATTCAAAATTTACATAAAAACCGATTAATCTACTCGGCTTTTATGTCTAAAATTAGTATTGACAGTAAGAAAATATAGTTTAGTATCGAAGTATAGGATATTTTTTTTCTCTAGATCAATTATTACTTTAGTTATAAACGAAATAAGAGTTGAGACTTCCGACAAATTAGTTTCGAACCCGAACATGGTGAAAGGGCGCACAAAATATTCAACTTTATTACTGCTACGTTAGCGTTTAGCACACAACGGCAGTTTCGAACCCGAACATAGTGAAAGATCGTACGCGATATTCAACTTTATTACTGCTGCGTTAGCGTTAGTATACAATGGCTTAACGGGGTGCATGGGGGCGGAGCTTGCGTGAAAATTATTTTAGGGTGCCTGGTCTTAACATGACATTCCTTGCCAAGACTGGTGTCAGATTTTCTGGCTTCCCACTTCCCGTAAAAATTGTAAAAAATGTAAAATTTACAGCAGGGAGCCAGGGTCTGTCGTGCTTTTCGAGGCACGTAGGAATCTTGATATATTAAGATGGCCAACCCATGCGGCTATTATTATTTAGCATTTTATTTGAATAATTATTTAATTTTTAAACTCGTATTTTCAGAACTGGAATTTTTATTTTCATGACAACTAGACATACATACCTACAAATATTATGCATATTTTTAAATAATATTTGTGATATTTAATGGAAATAAAAAGTAAGGTTCACTGAGAGTATAAAGCCGGTGATTAAAAGGAAATAGATTCAAGTTCTATATCTTTAATTAGCAGCTAGCCGCGTCTCCACTCATTTCCTTTGTATAATATTGCCTATTTACTATTCCAATATATGCATAAGTTTCTCGCTTTCTTGCACATGTAAACATCGCATATTTTCCCGGATTAAAAAGTAGGTTTATTCGTTTTTCCCGACTATAATTTATCTTGATCACTATAGTACATCTTAATCTGTCGATATTCCACAGAAAGCACGATATGCTGGTTCCGGCTGTCAATTGCACATCTTTGAAAGTCGTTATGGGTAGTCAGAAGCCAGAAAACCTGAAACTGACCTTGCCAAGGGGTATTATGCTCAAACCTACTGCGATGTGGAAGTCATACAGGTAGTCGCTCTATGTAAGGCCGGCCGCAGACGTTCGGTTTCCGCATTAGGTTTCCTGATCAGGAAAAAACCTGAATGCTCTGCTTACATACAAAATGTTCAACAAGGCGCACATCATTCGTTTTTTTCCCGTTCGGAATTGTTCGCCTTGTCGAACATTTTGATTTCCGAATCTGAATTCCTGATCAGGAAACCTAATACGGAAACCGAACGTCTGCGGCCGGGTTAAAACATTAATACTCAGTTGCATTCAGTGAGACTGGAGGCCGACGACTAAATAGTGGGAACAGACTAAACAGATGATAATCTGTCTTGATCACAGATAAACTGATCATGATACTTGCATCAGTGCCGAAATACAGTATGTTAACTAACAGAGGGCGTTCCCGTTAACCCGCAATAGTATAAGCACATCAATTAGATCGCCACACGCGGCCCGTCATTCATAAATTAATTGCGACGTTGCCGTCCTTCAAGCACGCGTGTACAGAGTGTTTCTTTTACGTATCAATTTAACATTTTTAGTGAATATTTTTATATTAAAAAAAAAAGTAAAAACATTTTGTTTTCGAATGGTAATATTTTTTTTAGCATGTATGGATGCTATACTATTGCGGGTTAACGGGAACGCCCTCTGTTAGTTAACATACTGTATAAACTCGAAGATTACTGCGCGGGGAGGTAACACTCAATACTGATAAGGATTCTATTGATAACTGGCAGTTGCTCGCGACTTCGTTCGCGATGTTTTCCACGTGTAAATCCCGATCCCGTGGGAATTTCGCAAAATCCCCTCTTAGCGAGCATCTACGTACTAAAAGGAACTCCCATGCAAAATTTAAGAGGCCTACTGCTTGTAGTTTCTGAGATTTCGTGATTAATCAGTGAGTGGTATTTCGCTTATATATATATACAGATATAGATTTTATATATATATTTCTATATATATAGATTTCCTGATTCATTTTAATTCAATGTCTGAGTTCTAAATGCAAAAGCCGCAATAATAAATTAACCTTTAAGTTGACATTGCAACTTTTTAATTTTTTATCAATACTATTAAGAAAATCCAGCTTTTTTTACAAAAATCTGAGGTGTGCGATTTTATTGCCCTCAAGTGTATATTACTCACATACATCCACCTACAATTTGATTCAAAATCTAATAAAGGTTTACGGCTTAGATATATTTAGCTAAGTGTGTGTATAATTATGTAGTTATTAAGTACTGATGTTTAAGTGATATTATGGCGAATGAGTACCAAGTCAAATCAATCTTGGTTTAATGGCATTTTAAAAATATGAAGCTGTACTAGTTGTAACGACCTATATGTAACGACCTATACAAAAAAAACATGCATTTATAAACAGCCTCCAGCTCCTGGAACAGCTATCTATAGGCTATTAAAATATTTGTTCTCTGTGTGAATGGAACACATGATACTCGGCTGATGTACAGCCAATTGCTTAGACATTGTGCTAACCGTATATTGAATTGTATTCTATGTTAGTATGTTCGTAGTAAAATTGTTAACTAATCAGTGATTTAGATTATCATATTCCTGCCCTTTTCGATAGGAGAACGAAGCAGCCGTGATTCAAACATGCTAAAACCCTATTTTTGTGAATGTAAAATTATCCAGTGACAAGGCAGCAATATTACCCTGAGTTCAGTGTTAGGCTATTATGAATATAAACGGTCGCTACCCGGTAACAATATCCATTGTTGAAAACCCAGTTATTTTAATTCAAAAATTATTTAGTATTTTATTTTATTCTGTTTATCCATACAATACCTAAACTACAATAAAAAGATACATGTATACTAAATCTGTATTTAACCATATAAGGCGCACACAGTAAGGCAAAAAAAGTGAAATTTTTCTATAGCTCCTGAAATACTAACATATATCAAGGGACTTTTCACCAATATCTTCCTTTAAAAGTCTGCTCTGGTCAATCTTGCAGTTTTAATAAAAACCTATTTCGACACCGTGTATTTTGTTTCTATGCAAACGCACCTAAGGCAAGAAATCGGTAAACTATCTACAAAAGAAGATCATATACCTTTTTCGATGGAAAAATTATCTAATGACTCCCGCTATGGATGAAGCGGAAGGGAGTGTCAGACTTGTACTGACTGACCCACTATGTTCTTTTAACCGCCGTTATGTTCCGGAGCTGTGGTATCTCGTTAGAACATTCTGGCAACAAAATTACCTACATACAGTCGTGGTCAACTAATTAGGGACACTCTTTGGTTAAACCGAATTGTGAATTTATTTTTTATTTTCCAACGAGTCTAAACCATATTCCATATCTCTTACATGTAAGTATAATTAGTCATTTATGTACCCGATTATACAAACAATAACAACTTATTAAACATTAAACCTCTTTACAGTATAGCTGATAGATTATCGTAGTGCTATTTGTTCAAATAATGCTGGCTGGCCATTTAATTAGGGACACTGAGATATTGCGTTCTATTTTCAAAATTTGAATCTCAATACTTGTTTACTTCTTCTCTTATTGTTTCGTGGTAGTTTTGGCGGCAATCCCGATATTTATTTTAAGTTTTGAAAAATATTTTGAAGAAAAATGGGTAAAAATAAAAGTTGCGATCCAACACTACGAAAAATTATCATGAAGTTTGTTGTCGAGCATGGTTGGCCATACCGAAGGATAGCAGAACATTTAAATTGTTCAAAAACTATGGTATACAATGCAGTGCAACATGTCAGACGCAATAACACAGATTTAAATGTGCCCAGAACAAAAAGATCGAGAAAAACAACTCCGCAAGAAGATAGAATGATAGCCAGGTTAGCTAAGAAAGATCCGTTTCTAGGCTCTATTTTAATTAAACACGAAGTGTTTGGGACAAACGAAAGAGCTGGTGTCTCAGCGAGGACCGTTCGACGACGTCTGGTAGAAGCAGGGTTGTTCGGAAGAGTGGCTCGCAAAGTACCGTTGTTGAAGAAAGAACATAGAAATGCTCGTTTGGCGTTTGCACGTAAATATGGACATTGGACCTACGCCCAATGGCAACATGTATTATTCTCTGACGAGACCAAGGTTAATTTGATTTCTTCAGATGGAAGGCAATACGTACGGCGTCCAGTAAAAGCGGAAATGAATCCAAGATTCACAAAAAAGCAGGTGAAACATGGCGGTGGAAACATTAAAATGTGGGGTTCATTTTCTGGACGTGGAGTGGGACCTGTGAGGAAAGTTCAGGGTAACTTAGACCAACATCAATACAAGGCAATATTGGAGGAAACGATGCTTCCCTATGCTGAGGAGCATCTCCCTATTATATGGACGTTTCAGCATGATAACGACCCGAAACATACCGCCCGTTCAGTCAAGTCGTTTCTTACCAGTCAGTCAGTATCGGTGCTAGATTGGCCAGCAAATAGCCCGGACCTTAACCCAATCGAGCACCTTTGGCACGAAATCAAGAAAAAAGTAGCCACTTATCGTACCACAACTTTAGATGAACTTAATGAAGCTTTTTGTGAGGCATGGGCAAACATTCCTGTCGAAACATGCCAGAAACTGATAATGTCTATGCCACATCGGTGTCAAGCGGTAATTACTAACAAAGGTTTTGCTACTGGGTACTGATTTTACACGAAATAAAATGGAGCTGTTAAAGATATTATAATACTGCAGATTATTAGTTTTGTTTAACTCTATTTTTCATTATAGTTTACTGTCCTTAATTAAATGTCCAGCTACAGAATTATACCTTAAAATTGAATACATGTTCAACCTTTGATATTAAATACTTTTTTCTATTTATTTATTCTTTTATTTACAGCCATTTAAAGCATAATAATCGGACCAAATTATGCAAATAATAGTTACTGAGAAATCAATAGGGTTTTATATTTGTATGTACATAACCGGTTATTGTTCTTCACTATCTTGCATGTCCCTAATTAGTTGACCACGACTGTATATACCTGGTTTTAATACCTATGTGAAATTTTTTACCCAGTAGCACCGAACCGCGATTTAAAGAATTATGACCGACTTTTACGTCCAAACCCCAAAGTATTCCAAAGCTGGTCTCATGTCCATTACGAATGTATGTTCCCAGATAGGCTCGCGCGCACGCATGCATAATAAAAACTGTACATATTTTATGCTCACCCACTATTACGTGGGGAATGAATCATTTCTGACGATCGCTTTCATCATAATATGATGTAAAAATAGAAAATAAAAGGAAAATTGCTACTATATTGAGTTTAGTGCTCACCTCACTCAAGTGGTAAAGCTTCTATAGTTTAATTAATTATTTAAGTTGAATTTCTATTCTATAGGGTATCTATTCTTATATTCTATTCTTATAACATATTAATAAAATAGAAGTATCTTACTGTGATTTCAAAATAACTGTGATATTTTATTTATCATACCTAGGATCGCGTTAGACTACCATCTCACCTGATGGTAAGCGATAATGTGGTCGATGTTGAAGCACGCTATCCTATTGTTAACCTATTCACTCTTGTCTTAAAGACACCCAAGTAATAGCGATGAGGAAACACAGACTCCGGCAGGAAACTCTACTCCTTAGCCGTATATACAACGAAAGTATTCCCAAATCATTTTGCACGTATATATGTAGTTACTAAAATACAATTTTTTTATGAACGTAAATATAAAATTATCAAAACTAATGAAATTACATTAAAACTATAACAACCGAAGCGACTCATGTTCGCTAAGTATCCATCATTTCAATGTGTGCAGTTACTTGTGAAAAATTACGAGGAACAATACGAGAGCTCACGTGCGACTTAGATACGTTTGAGTGATTGAGTCATTTGTTGTACGATGTTTTCGGGTAGATGAAATGACGTCACATCTGAGTGTGAGTCCTTACTTTTATTGTTTTGCGTCGTCTATACTAATGTTATAAAGAGGTACAATAAGATTGTATGTAGGGGGTAATCTCCAGAACTAATAATGCAATTTTAAATTAGTAAGGAGGTGTATTATTTTTTATGCTCTATAAATTATTTCAAATACCACGCGAACAACGTGCTAGTAATACTTTAAGTTAAACAATGAATTACTCAGACATTTTTAAATTATTACAGATTGTTTTTTTATTACGAATGAGCCCGCTCTTGAACTCGATCACACCTGATGGTAAGTGTAAGATGAGGTCTACGATCGAACGAGCGAGCCCAGAAAATGCCTATTCACTCTTGCTTTAAAGGCTGACGGTTCATATGTGGCAGGGAACACAAAAGCCGGCAGAGAGTTCCACACCTTGGTTATGCGCACAATAAATGTTGAAGAAAAGCGCTTAGTACGACAAGACGGTATATCGACCAAGTGTGGATGGTATCCTGCGGTACGTCTGGTAGACCGGTAGTAAAAGGGGGATGAAGGGTGTTCCGTCCCATACGTATTTTCGAACGATCTTTTTTGGTATGGCAATTATCTATAGTCTTTGACTTTGACACTTGACATAACTTTTTTCTCTTGTTAGAAAAACCGTCGCGTTGTTGAGATTGAATTTTATTGTTGTAATTGAGAATCGATCCTAATCCTGTTGATTATAGACAAATTGTCGTGATTAGTGATTAATTGAAATCTAGAACCCCGATTTGAGTAAAAACCTGGGATATTTTGATCAATAACGCCGAGTTGAGATCAGATTGACTGACACGCGAATATTGTTGACTTGTGTACTTGGCCGATACTACCTCAAATGGCTTAGCATGATCCTCTGATATGTCGAAAATACTGCAGCAATAATTTTGAAATAAATATATGGTAAAGTTGAGGATTAATGTTAGGTAAAAAAACACGATTCCATAAAATTTTCTTGATAGAAAAAAAATCCAAAGCTACCTCCAAACCGAACAATAAACCGCTGGTATTCAAAAATAACTTCAAATTAGATAATGAAACTTTGCATATTAAATGAACTAACTATAAAGCAGGTCTTATGTTATTTACTTTTTTTAAATTAGCATTATTTTCACCGTAAAAATAAATAAACTAAATTATCGGTGTCTTGAAGTCTTCTTCCTGCCACCCTGTCTCGCTTGCTCGAGTGACCGCGGCCAGTAGTATGTGAGCGAGATAAAGAGTGAGAAGCGCTGAGGTAGTATAGGCCCTTAAGCAATGTTTGCCGAGATAGGTCCGTGAATGATGACCGACGGTCCGTAACATACCAAA
This sequence comes from Tholera decimalis, assembly GCA_943138885.2. Classification (NCBI taxonomy): domain Eukaryota; kingdom Metazoa; phylum Arthropoda; class Insecta; order Lepidoptera; family Noctuidae; genus Tholera; species Tholera decimalis. Next base: position 13,890,742 of record OW964576.2, read on the forward strand.
ACTCCTCCGTACCTCAGAAATTACTTCAATCCGTTGGTCCTGGCTGTCATATGTACGTCTTTGAGATTAGTTACGCGTAGTCAGAAGCCAGAAATTCTGACACAACTCATGTTAAGACATACAGTGCTACCCAGTTATAAGGTTGTGAAGGTCATATAAGTACTTAAGTTATTGGTAATCAGCTGCAGCTTGTTAGACTGCAAATCGATAAATATTCTTTTTAGGGTTCCGTAGCCAAATGGCAAAAAATGGAACCCTTATAGTTTCGACATGTCTGTCCGTCTGTCTGTCTGTCCGTCCATCCGTATGTCACAGCCATTTTATTCCGAAACTATTATGACTATACATGTGAAACTTGGTAAGTGGATGTATTCTGTGAACTGCTTTCCGATTTTAAGAGAAAATTTAAAAAAATATTTAAAATAAAGGGGCTCCCCATACATGGAACTGAAATTGAAAATTTTTTTTTTTTTCATGAAACCTATACGTGTGTAGAATCTATAGACAGGTCTTTAAAAATGACTTTAAGGTTTCTAAAATGACTTTTTCATAAAGTTAATCGTTTAAAAGATATATGCTTCCAAAGTGATAAAATGTGTGGGACACACAAATTTTTAAATTACTGATGAGCCCGCCCTTGACCTCGATGACGCCTGATAATAAGCGACACATGAGGTCTACGAAGGGTCGAACGAGACCAAATGATTTCTGTTCACAAAAATTTTACTGACGGGTCATATTATGTCGAAGGGAACACAAGCTGGAATAACATTTTCTTGCACAGTTATGGTTTTCAATCTTGGCTATTGTTTTATGAGAAAACTGAGACATTACGTGTAAGTTAACAGTAGCGTCTTTTGTCTGCAAAGAACAATAGACTGCAGTTTTTATGCTGTCTGATAAATTTGCCATTAAATGAAATAGCTGTGTAGCTAGTGAACTCTCAGATATTTTAATAGAAACTTCTGCTATGTGCAGACTCGCGAGAAAAGAGTTTCGACTTAATACTAGGTTTATTTTTCAACAGTAAATGTACACACACAACAAAACAAGGAAATAAAACAGAAAAAATAGTTGATTCCAACAGCAATCTCATTCAGCACAATGCGAAGAAAGACTCAAAAAGAGATATGTAAACCGCGGTGGCTGTGAGAGAAGGAAAACAAGATAATTAAGTTTAAATATCTATATCTATCTATCTATACATATAATCATATAAAAGTGATCGTTGTCTGTACATGGAAGATATTTAGGAGAAAACTATTGTTAGGGGTCTTTATTACGGGCACGCCGCAATTGCGGCGGTAAGACCCCTCTTTGAGGAGTGGCTAGATCGGCGTCACGGCGTCCTGACCTACCGCATGACGCAGGTCCTCACCGGACACGGAAGTTTCGGGAGGTACCTGTGTCTGATGGGAAAGGAGGAAACGCCTGGGTGTCACCACTGCGAGGGTCGCCCTGAGGACACAGTCGAGCACACGGTGCAGGACTGCCCCGCTTGGGCAGAGCACCGACGTGTCCTCACGGCGGCAATAGGCGGAGACCTCTCGCGCCTGGCATTGGTCGAGGCCATGCTGCGGGGTGAGAGGGAGTGGGAAGCGGTCGCCTCCTTCTGCGAAGCAGTCATGCTTCCGAAGGAGGAGGCGGGCCGCGTGAGGGAGAGGATGGTGTCCTCCCTCCAGCCCAGCCGCAGTGGTAGACGCCCACGGCGTCGGACGTCGGCCGACGATCTCCGGCCACCGTAGGCGCGGGCATGCGGACAGCGAGTAAAGGGCAACTCGCTGTCCGACCATGGACCATGCCCGGGTCGACGGCGCGTCGTGTTCCACGCGCGCCTCAAAGAGCGTCAGCAACATGACGAGGCCCCCTCTGCAGAGGGCCGAAGCCTGCCGGGGTCGTGGGACTCATCCCGTTACCGTGGCCCCGGTATGTAAAGGGTTATTGAAGGAACACCGTGGATTTTAGTCAGTAAAAGTCTGACCTTCCCTCCCACCCTGCCCGGAGTGGGAGGACTTATTTGATAATTTTACCACAATAAAAAAAAGGGGTGTTTATTAAACAGGAGAACCCAAAACAAATAATTTTAGAATTTTTGTCTGCTAAAACGGCTAATTCGATTTGTAAGCGTCACTTAATATTTAGTGTTTGTTTTATACGAATCGGTTCATAAAAAGTTGTGTCAATTTAAAAATTACAATGTATTTGTTCTTTGTTCGATAAAAAATGGTTCCATAAAAATGTTAATAACTAACTCTTTAGTTGAATTGGTTAAAACTTAATATATTATGGTCTATAAAATGTAAAATTACGACGGATGAAAGATTATAAAAAACTTTTTAGAAAAATAGGATATCCAATTTAAATTATATATAAATAGGGTTTAACTTAGGCTGGCAATGTAAACTCGATAAGTTAACAAATTTATTGAAAAAAAAAGCATGCCCTATGCATTCCCACTCAGCTTCGCTATTCACTTTAGCTTACACATTAACAGTAAGAATTTTTGTAATTAGATTACAGAATTTTTGTAATTAAATTAAATAAACGGGTAAAATTTTTGATTCTATCAAATTAATCCAAGCACCAGGATAACAAATTATAATAAAATTAACAGCCCTTAAATTTTATTCTTGCCGGATGAAAATACGACAACATTGTTTTTATTATTTACAACGATTTCGAGGATGGTTCCCCCTGTTCATGAAAAGATTAGTTTATATACGCACTAACCAGACACGTTTAAGTGCTGAGTATGTGCACTTGCGAGACGCAATACAACAAGATATCGTGGAGAACATGGGACGTTTAGTTATCTTACCGTCAAGCTTTATTGGAGGTAATCATAATCATAATTTGTGGCGATTTTCGTCAGACTCTGTCTGTTATACCACGTGGGACAAGAGCTGATGAAGTTAGAGTCTGTCTAAATAGTTCTACACTATGAGACTATATAATCCCTATCATTTGACATTAAATATGCGAGCGCGAATCGGAGGCAACGAAAATGCACAGGAATTTCCCGAACGTTTACTCGCGATTGGTAACGGTGTGGACCCGCAGCAACAAGAGAAAGTTCATTCCACATGAAAACCTGTGTTGCACAATTTCATCGATGCAAAATCTGATATCATTTGTGTATGGGAACGCAACTAAAATAGAACTTAATATATATTTAAAAAATTAAAGATGACATGAGAAGTTTTTGCTATAATAAGTATACATATTGATTGTTATTTGAGTTATTTTAGGATATCTACATCTACGCTTTACAATATAGGTATCATATGCAAATTAAAACATTTTGTTTAACAATTCTATAGCCTAATGAAAAAACATATTCGCGCGAACGGAGTCGCAGGCACAGCTAGTATAAAATAAAAATCACTATAAAACTTGATTTTCTAGTGAAAATTAATTCATTGTAACAATTACCTCTACAATAGATATGTAAAAATAAGATTTTTAAATAAAAATGTGCTTGTTTCTTGTATTTCAGTTGAGTGGTCGATTTTTTTTTTGATTTCTTAAATAACTTTTTATATTTTCAGCTTTTTAGTTTAAATATTAATTAACATTTTTTTAGTTTTCCCGGTCGTGTCACATTAGTACCCCACCGAATATACCTTTTTGAGATCCTTGTATTGAGCCCTTTAATTTGATACCCATATTCGAAAAAAAAACTTGTTTTTCACTAAGTGTAATAAGCGCACAGTCGCCAAGTTTTTGATTTTTTCACATCACATATCTAAAAACACTTGGGCTACTAAGACGAATCTAACGATACCTCAATTATGTATTTAATACGTTCAACGGTTACATACAAGATACGCGCGAAAAACATAACCCTTCCTTGGCAGTCGGGAAAAAGCAATGTCAAATCTTTCATGTAGTTCCGTTGTGACCATGTCATAAAACAAAGTTCTTGTTGAAAAACTCTGTGTAGTGAAATGGAAAAATAGTGTTCTTTCACACATATTTTACAAACTGCATGACAGTCTCGAGTCAGTAAACTGTTTGGCAGTACCTAATTTCAGTTGTCTGTAAGAGTTCCCATTGTACACTAGTCTTATTATTTGTATCCTGAAGTGTATAAGGTATACACTAAAGTGTATTGTAAAGAAATAAGGATACTGTTGCGTCCCAAATGTAATTTTGAACGCTCTTTTTGGTGTGGCAACATTCTATTGTCTTTGATGTTGACACTTGACATAACCTCTCTGACTTGACAGATTGACTTTGCTTCTTGGAAAAAATGCCGGTCGTCGGAACCCTGTTGAGTTAATTAATTGGTAAAATATTGTTGGATTCGCCTGTTGAGACCGATAATTGGGTCGCGAATTATTTGTTGGTTGAAGTGTATTCCCCATTTGCCGAAGAACCCCGGGATATTGTTGAATTATACGCCGCCTTGTCGTCGGTTGAGCTGGCACGCGGAATTTGTTGAAAATCGAATTGGATCTCACGAGATATGAACAGATTAATTGTGTTCAGTGATTGATTGAACTTTGTAATCTCGGATTAACAAGAACCCAGTGATATTTCTCGGAACACATCGCCTTATTGTCTACCACGCGTAGCGCGCGCTTGCTGGAAACGAGTTGGGTGTGATGCTGGTCGGGACGGCGCCATCTGAAGATCGACGCCTTGGGACCGTCCTAGAACCCGTAACTTACATCACACGTTACAATTACTCACCCCATTTTACATACAAACCACACTTAGGGCGTGACCTTTGAAGGTCGAACTTGGCGTCCCCAGCACTCAGGTTAGTGGTACATTTTTGTTTTAATTGTTGTAGGCCGAAGCCTGGTAGAGGCAGGCCATTGTGTAACCTTGTTTATAGTATTGAAAAGCAACGGTGTCTCCACGTATCGTGGAAAAGTTCCGGACACCTCCAGTTACCGTTGGCTGGCCTATTGCAGTCCTGAACAGATACACATTTAACATTTGATAATTATGAACACTTTTTGGCCCAAATTTCAAAACACATTTCATAATCTACTGGTCCAGTAGATTCGGAGTAGCTTGGGGCTAAATAATAACATGGGTTGATCTTCAACTAAAGCAAAGTTTGCCGAGGTTGGTCTGTATTCAAGTAACCATCTTAACATATTGTTACGAGCTGGGGTTCGGGATAGAAAGAATTTACACCAATTAAACCAAAATTAACACTTTAATTAAATAAACACAAAATAAAAATTAACACAGTTATTCGCACTACAATACTTGTCACTTAACACTTAAATGGCACTGAAATTAACATGTAGAGTTGTCGATTAGATCGCCTCGTATCTTATGATAGGACTTCCACTCTGCATTCCTTTGCGAGCTATTTATACTGCGTTGTATGTCTTATAGAAAGATCAAGTACAACCGACTCATTGCCAATACTGGCAAGAATACTCGACATACTCAGTACTGCTATTTGCCGCCAGGCGGCATTAGTGTCTCGAACATACTAGATGTCGGTCGAAGTTTCTCGGCGTACTTAGCTAAGCGACTGGCGTAACAACATAGAGAGTCCTCTTAGCCTAAGAAAGCATTGGTTTTTAGTCAATAGAAGTCTGACACTTCCTTCCACTCCTCCTAGAGCAAGAGGAGTAATTTGATAGTTCCCAAAAATACCGTTTAACGTTTAATATTATGAATAAAATATCAAAAGGAAGGAGGTAGATGGAAAATCAAAGAAATTTGAATAGAAACAAGCTAAGCCGATTTTGTATTTGACTCTCACAAAGTCACTTATACAGAGAATAATAAAATATTTGATACATTTATTTGCCAACGATTTGTGGAAAGATGATACTATTGATGTAAGTAAACTGTGTCAAGATTTGAATAAATATTGTGTATTTCACGGTGATAGGACAAGTTTTATTCAGAAAGCTGACTGGAGTCATATTTTTTCTTGATTGAGTGTACTCATGCATATATATAGATAGATAGATATAATATACTTTATTGTACAACAAATTTTAAACAAACCTATTTCACAATATTGCTTAATTCTATGGTTACAATGACGTTCTTATCGCTGAAATCGATGTCTTCCAGACAACCTTTGGAAGGACTTTCAAAAAGTAAGCAGTCGCTACAAAACGGTATGTTATTGTAGGTATCATTATCGTCATTATCATGTTGGAATCGGCTTACAGTCTAATTACATGCATGCAGCTGAGTACTACTGCTTTATAGGGAACGACTGCCAATCTTATCTCCACAACCCAGAAGCTTTGTAACACGACTATGTAATTCTATCTTACTAGTATTTTACACGTGTAATTTTGTTTGTTACTTTTGAATGGATTGTAATTAAATTTTATAGTGAGACAAGCTATGGTCCGCGATTGCCCTTTTTTATTGAAAATAGGTTCGCGTTTAACCACTTTCTCACCTGGTGGTAAGTGATGATGGGGTCGAAGATGGAGCACGCTTACCTAAAAGTAACCTATTTACTCTTGACTTAAAGACTCCTAGGTTATAGCTATCGAGAAACACAGACTCTGGCAGGGAATTTCACTCCTTAGCCGTTTTGTGCGTATGGGTGGGATGTCCACCATGTCCAACGATGGCGCTTTACCATTTGTCTCGTAGTCTGATGATGGAACGGGCTTGGCGGAACTAGATTGTGTAATTCCATCGCACACTCCCCGAAATATAACCGATAGAAAACCGATAGACTTGCAACTCGTCGTCAATGTTCGAAACGATGCACTGGTCGAGTCAAAGCTCCAGAGCTTTGACTCGACCAGTGCATCGTTGCCAATGAGTCTCTTGGCCCATTTCTCGATAGACTTAAGCTTGTCCAGTTGGTATTTCGCAGATCCATCCCAAAGATGAGAGCAGTATTCCATATACGACCGAACGTGGGCTTGACACAAATTGAGCAGCTGTTTCGGTGTGAAGTACCGTCTCACCTTGGCTAGGATTCCCAACTTTTTTGATGCTAACCGAGCCTTAGCCTCGATAAACGGGCCAAAATTGAGTGTGGAAGTTAAAGGCCCTTGCGTGGTAATATTGCACATTATTCCATTATATATTATTCTGGTATAAAAGTGCATCCATGCATACAAACTTTCACATTTATAATGTTAGTATAGATAGCTAATACATTGGGTTACCTCAGCTTTATTAAGCTAATATTTTAGGCGAGATAACTTGTTCAATGTTATGACATTATAAAGAAAACTAAGTTTTCTTTACGGGTTTATTTTTTTATTAATGAATCAAATGAAGAACCAATGATGAATGAATGAATGAAGGTGGATATCGATGGTTGTTACTTCTTGTTGTTGTACGAATATCGGGTTCATTTTGAATTAGACTGTTAGAGATCGTTGTTTGGTACATCTTCAATAAATTGCTAGCAATAACATACTCAGCAGTTTTGCTCTACTTTAAAGTGTGTCAAAATAATTTTAATGGTGTCGTTTGCTAACTTTGTTTATTTTATAATACCTAAATAATCGTACATATTTTTATATGAAGGAAAAATTCAAAAACTTTTTACATCATAATAATTGTTAGTATTATTTATTGTACCTATATCTTTATGACATAGTATAAAAGTCACGTCTTGCTGTCTGTACGTTACGATATTTCATACTTCGCCACGGATCTTAATAGTCGGTATCATCCAGTAACCTTTTACGAAACGCAATTATTATTTCACAATATGTTTTTATAGTAAGACAGAGTGATCCAAGAGGAAGGTGTATATACTTATATATGTATAGAATTGAAATTTTAGTAGTGATAAGACAAGATTTTCAAAGTTTGTACTGATGTCGTAAAAACAAAGTTTAGCTCACTTACAGAGACATATTTGAACGCCTAGATATACTCCATTTACTCAAGGTATCTTTTTCAAATTTCTAGTAAAAATACTCACCAGTAAGTGTATAATACTCATATATTGTTTTCGTTTTTTCATATATTGTTTTAGTTTCTTTTCGTTTCAGTTTAAATTATATAAGTACCAATTTTTTAGCTGCATATTATATTAAATTTAACCTAAGGTACGATAAATATTTTAGCTAAAAAATTGCTCCTCCACTTTCTAGTTTTACATAATGCATGCTGTGAAACTCTATAGTAGGCTTCAGTATCCCATATAAAATTGTTATCTAATCATGAACGTTGTAAAAAAAAACTGATGAATTTGCTATCAATAAATAAAATAAAAACAAACGCTGGCCAACCCTTACTATACAGATTGATAAATCTTTTATTGGTCAATAGAAGACACAACACACAACAGCACATTAATATACAACATATATATTACAGAAAAAAAGAAGAGAACAAACGTATACATACAATCAAAAATATTAAAAAGATCAAAATACCAAACTACGGAACTGTGTATCTTAAAAAGATCTATAAATGAGTCCGCGATTGTATATTATTATGTTGTTACTCTATAAGGAACATTCGTTCATCAAAGTATTAACTCGTTATGTGTTTTTTTTTCCTCGATAAACTCACAGCGAATAAATTTCAATATCAAGTAATGATATGTAAAATATGGCCATTTCCAAGTTTTCACGAACGTGTAATGTGAATGATATTGCCTCATACGGAAAAATGGCACGCGAATAGGTTTAATTCAATTATTTAATACGTACCTCATCTGTTAAGCCTTTTTCTCTCTATGTTAGGGTTGAGTTTTTAAATAAACAACTGCCTATTTGACATCCACCATCCCCTTGACAAAACTAGTGTATTTAATGCGTACTATATAATGTATAATTTTGATAGGGAAATAATTATATAAGGAAGAATTGGTCCTGTCGGGCACAGCATAGATCAAAGTAGAAGACAGGAGAAATAATACTGAGTGTTTAATATGATAAATACTATTATTAGTTAAGTAGTTAGTAACATAATTATATTTATAAACAATATTGTTTTTTTTTATATTATATAACACATGTATAATATTTTATGAAGTAAATAGTTTCCTACATATGTCAAAAACAATTTCTCAAAACCCCTGTCCTTTTTTTTTGCGAAAACAGTCTAATAATAAGTAATTTAAACGCTTCTTTGTCTCACATAGGAACAAATAAGGCTTAAAATCGCATGCACTCGAAAATGTTATTCTTAATATACGTATCAACGAAAAAAGCAAAGTTTAATAATGACAGATGCGAATTCGAAAATTAAACTTTTTCGTTTTGTATATTGACATATCGTTCTACGCAAGCCTATTCACGAATGCGCCCTTTGGGACTAAAATGCTGACTACATTAATGTTTTACAAGTATTTTTACGAATGTTTATTAGCTTAGATCCTTCATTAAATCGGTTGAATATATATTTTTTACAGATTTTTACATTTAAACGCAAGACTGGTGTTAACATAGTTGAATCATTAAAAATAAATCTCAATCCGCAAACAACACAATATTCAAAGGGACATTAATTTAAAAACCCTCAAACCAGTTATAAAACCCTTTAAATTTCATTAAAAACTGCCACCCGGAAATTTTAAAACTCGCTCCTGAATATTTAATCAAACAAAGTACTTTTGGGACGGTTAAAATTTCGCTACACAGAAAAAATACCTGGAAATGCTCATCATTTCATACATGAGACAAGCACCCAAGTAATTTTAAATAAACAAAACTTATATACTTACGCATTACATAACAAACGCAGGCACGATAACAAACTCTTTGAAAAAAATATATTCAGAAATAAAATCACAAACAACACTGAACAACGAACGAACAAACTCTTTTTTTTGTATTAAGATGAATAGAGAAAGACTTTTTTTTCACAAGAAGAGTTTTGAAAGCGAGAGAGAAAACGGGAACACCCTGTCGCTATGACGCTCCGAGTGTAACTAAAGCCCGTAGATGCGCGTAGCGGGATGCTACGGACGCTACGAATTCTCGTAGAGGCAGAACGAAATCTCGTGGAGGTGCTACGCCAATTTCAACTCGATGTTTCTTATATTTTAGAACTTGAATTTGCATTGTATAAGAGGTGCTTTAACTTTATGTCCTTTAGAATTGTATTTTGGTGGTTTGATAGGCTTTTAGTGAGGAATTCCGACTGTATTGTTATTTATTGAATTTGTGTTGTATTCCATTGTGTTGTTTTGTTAATTGTACTGCATTATCGTTTTTGTTATCGTAACTGTATTTCAAATTAAATAAATTTGAATAAAACATAGTAGATATCATTATTATATCTGATGAAGTATAATAATAATTTAGCTATAAAAAATGTTTTTTTTTTTTTGTAATAAGTAGAGTTTTTGTAAAGTCACAGCAATCAAAAAACATGATTAAAAGTAAAAAGGATTATGTGTTATTGCTTTTTTCCGGTACGATTAAATAATATTTTTTTAGTTTAGCGTAGTAATCAATTGAAAATCAAATTAGTAGTCTTTTAGTATCCTTTTTTTTTCAAATAGTTGTTTCCCGTGCCGAAACCATTAGATTATAATTGATATGCATAACAGTGATGACAGTAAATACTTTTCGTTCTTCCAAATCAAGATCTTATACAGAACTATGTATTTGAAGTACAAAAATATATAAGCATTTAAAACTACTACTAACACCAAAAAGTGATGTATATGTATAAACTTAACAAATTTATATAATTAGGTATGTAAGTCATTTTTTGATTATACCAATATGGATGGCATTAAAACTAACATATAACGCACTGTGCCATAAATCTATCAACACAGTTTTAGATTGGCTAGCGTAGTCTCTGAACACAAATAGTGTTAGCGATTTAATGGGTTTATTTAAGGGTAGAGTACAAAATCAAAAGAAAGTATAAACATATCGTATACTATAAGATACCAGCGTGTAGTGTTTACAAACAAGTATGTCCAAACCCAGGTGAGCACTGATTTCTTTGTTTAATTTTAACCATCAACATTTTTCTTATAACCGTCAATGCGAAAGTTTAAATTGTATGGATTTTTGTTGCTCAATCACGTCAAAATAGCTGAACGAATCTGAACGAAATTTACTGCAGAGATAGATTATAGTCTGGAATTATAGCATATAGGCAATCTTTACCAGACACAATAAACCACATACTACTATTTTTATGACCAAATCTATACCAATATTTTAAAGAGGTAAAGTTTGTAACTTTAATTGTTTGTTTCTTAGGGCTAATCTTCGGAAATACTGAACCAATCATGAAAATTCTTTCATAATCAGGAAGCTACACTATTCAGAAGTGCTATAGGCTATATTTTATTATGATTGCACAAAAGTTCAGAGAAAAATAATGGCATATGTATATCAAGTCAGCGGAAATTGGGCAAAATGTGATGCTTTACGCGCCGACTAAATGGTTCGGTATAGACGAACATAATATTTATCAAAAATGTTGGACTCTATTATTTCTACAAAAAAGTCCGCAGTACTGTATAGCTAGCTTTTATTATTTGAATCACTACAAAGGCTTTTTTTATTAAATGAAAGAAATAAATTTTATGTGAAGTTGAGATGTCTTTTTCATGAAGAAAACATGAATCTATATCAAAATAAATGATTTTGTCAGCAAGATAATTTTATGAAGATAAAATTGGTCTGTTTTTTGGTAATTAAAGTATGTTATTTGGTCGTGTAATTTAGGAGATAGGTAGTTTAAAAGTCTTCAACAAGTAATGTAACAAGTAACATAATTTCATCACAAAAATATAATTAACGCCCAACGAAGTGGGCACGGGTTGGCTTTTTTTTTTTTTTTTTTTTTTAACGTGGTAAAATTATCAAATAAGTCCTCCCACTCCGGGCAGGGTGGGAGGGACTGTCAGACTTTTACTGACTAAAATCCACGGTGTTCCTTCAATAACCCTTTACATACCGGGGCCACGGTAAAGGGATGAGTCCCACGACCCCGGCAGGCTTTGGCCCTCTGCAGAGGGGGCCTCGTCATGTTGCTGACGCTCTTTGAGGCGCGCGTGGAACACGACGCGCCGTCGACCCGGGCATGGTCCATGGTCGGACAGCGAGTTGGGGCACGGGTCGGCTAGTGGCAATATTAACCTATAAATCTATTCCGATTTCATATTCCTCGAAAAACTAAAAGGTTTTTTAATTATTGGTTCTCAAAAATTTTGCCCAGTGATGTTTGTCGGAGCTGGCTTCCAGTCTGCCCAAATACAACTCAAAACAAGAATTTTACATGGATCAACTAGTCTACTTCTGTGACCGAAAATAGGTATGTATAGCTGATAGCTGCTCCCACCTAGGAACAAATTTTGCAAGTCAGCGGTTTTGGTAGGCCGTTGACTGCATAGGGTGTGCCGCACGAAACTACTTTAATTTCGTGTAACGAAAAAATTATAAATTAGATACTAAAGACACTGAATACCAACCATAAACCTTGTTCTTTGTTTTGCTGCACTCTCTGTTCCATTACTGTCCAAGTCCAATGGGACCGTAATCCGTTATGATAGGGAAGAGATCCGGCACAGGATAAACGTGTTATTCAAAGTTAAGTGTTATAACGTGTTATTTAAATGGAAAAACAACTGTGCTTGATCCGGAAATTTAATATGTCACGGTCAACCTTCGTAGATTTAAACAACTTCGCCAAAAATAGAGTTGACTGTCTGATACCGCGAGCAAGGTATCCTGCCCACTGCTACGTAAGATTTGCAATTCGTCGGACGTTTTACAATAGTTACTTAATACTTGAAGTTTTTTTTTCTCTAATATTACAGCTGTTCGTTTGTGGAATGCATTGCCAGTGTCAGCAAGACAAGCTCAGTCACTCGCTACTTTTAAGAGCTCGGTTGCTAATAATTTTCTTTAAAATTTATGATTATTCTTTTGTTTCCTCTCCACATGATGTTAAAGAACACTTTATATTTATATATAATTACTTATGTATTGTACTGTATTTATATATTTGTATGTATATATATTATTTTCTGTTTTATGAGTACACTAATTTAGCCCTCCCCACTTTAATTAAAGTTTTAAAAATCCTTCGAAAGGTTGTCTGGAAGATATCGCTTTTAGCGATAAGACCGCCATTGTAACCATAGAATTAAGAAATAATGTTAAATAAGTAGGTGTGTTTAAATTTTGGTGCACAATAAAATATATTCTATTAGATAGATAGAATATGTTTTATTGTGCACCAAAATTTTAAGTTACTGTTAAGCTCTCCTCTGAAAATGGTGATGGAAAACATCGTTACGAGGATGTCTTAGAACATCCACCAGAACGCACTGGACCCGGGTGGTGGATTATAGCCTATTTCATCCCATAGACAGGAGTCCTGTGTCCCAGCAGTGGGAAAATTATATTATAGGTTGATAATACAGTATGTAAACTAACAGAGGGCGTTCCCGTTAACCCGCAATAGTATAGCATCCATACATGCTAAAAAAATATTACCATTCGAAAACAAAATGTTTTTATTTCTTTTCATATTAAAATATTCAATAAAAATGTTAAATTGATACGTAAAAGAAACACTCTGTACATGCGTACTTATTTTTTGTTTTTGTTTTATTGTTATTAAAACATGTTACATAAGCATCTTAAAAATAAGCCAATGCCCCACAAAACCGTTTATACGGTTTGTCTGTGAGTACAGAAGAAGGACTTGAAGGAAGGCAACGTCGCAATTTATTTATGAATAACGGGCCGCGTGTGCTGCAATCTAATTGATGTGCTTATACTATTGCGGGTTAACGGGAACGCCCTCTGTTAGTTAACATACTGTATAATGCTATATGTTTACATATAAAACCATAAACCCCTCAATCGCCAAAGCATTACTAAAAACAATTGAATAGGGAAAAAGAACAATTTAAATCAAACGTTCTTATTTCATCTCTTTTCCTAAAGGTATTATTTTTAGAAGAGCTTCATTAAACCTGATGAACGTAATTACAATATTTTTTCCTGTTGTTTTTATAGCGATTTCTTTATTCTTATTTATGAATGAAATTGTCAATTCTGAATTGATATTAGTTATTATGTTGAAAGCGGTCTTCCAATTTTCAGGAATTTGCAGTTTAGGTTAAATGTATAGTCGATTGCATTCGCAATAAGTAAATTGGTATCTTGTCAATTTGACATTGACAAAGACTTTTAATTATAGAAATATGATTTTAAAATACAGTCAAGTGATTTGGACTATGTATGCAAAGCAATAATGCTAGAACACTCCTCACTCTAGTTGTTGCTAGAAACTATAGTAGGAACGTAAAAAATTAAAAATAGCGGCAATTTATCCGTCCATATTTATTACCATCATAACCTCATTACAAAAACAACAATAAAATCATAAAACTGGCCTTAACTGAGATCTATCTTGGACTTATAAATTGTTTAGTAATGAATAACGATTTGACGACACGATTGAGTAATTGGCTGCTGTACTGCGAGTCGCGGGTTCAATTCTCGTGCTGTCATGGTTCTAGCTGTTTTTCTATTAAGTTTATATATTTGGAAATGCACCCACGACTACAAGAATAATATTCATAGTGTTGTGCAAAGTTCTTTATAAAAAAGATAAGAACATTAAGTACATATATATTTTTAGGGAATATTAGGGCAAGACGTAAGTACTTACCTATACTACGTATGTACCTACTTTATTGCAACACAGTTATCCCTTGAATTATACTATATCTAGGACCCTTTTCGTCTACCTGATTGCTGTTAAATTCTACTACATTCCTGTAACTAGGTAATATAGTGGTATCAGCTTTAGTTAATAATAACTGTTACATGTCAACAAGTTTCTTAGCACAAAGACACCGCAGGATACCATCCACACTTGGTCGATATACCGTCTTGTCGTACTAAGCGCATTTCTTCAACATTTATTGTGCGCACAGCCAAGCTGTGTAACTCTCTGTCGGCTTCTGTGTTCCTTGCCACATATGACCCGTCAGCCTTTAAAGCAAGAGTGAATAGGCATTTTCTGGGCTCGCTCGTTCGATCGTAGACCTCATCTTACACTTACCATCAGGCAGGTGCGTGCACAGGATTATGACAGGGTATGCGGCGGAGTAATCGGTCACAAAAACTTTTTCTTTTATAGATTTTTAGCATAGCCACAGCCACGCATCGTAGCATGGTGGCGTGGCTGTGGCTATGCTAAAAATCTATAAAAGAAAAAGTTTTTGTGACCGATTACTCCGCCGCATACCCTGTCATAATTCTGTGCACACGCCTGCCATCAGGTGTGATCGAGGTCAAGAGCGGGCTCATTCGTAATAAAAAAAGATGTTACCATGTAGGTAATAAATGGTCTGCCTCTTTGGCCTAGTGGTCGCCATCGCGACTGTTGAGCACGAGGCCTCGGGTTCGATTTCCGGGTCGGCCAAAAAGGGCTATTGGGTTTTTCGGTCAGAAATTTGATAGCCCTCATGTCTCGGAAAGTACGTTAAGCCATTTATTATTTATTATTATTATTTATTATTTATTTATTATCCAGAGCCTGTTCTCTCTCCAATCGTGTCAGATTGCCATCCCTTCGGACAATGAGAGTAAAGGGACAGAAATTGCACCCGGACCTGCACACATGCTTGTGCACTAGTAGTGTTCAAAGTTGCTTTATGGCAATCACTTGCTTAATGCTTTATGCTTTATATGTTAAGCAAGCTATTTTATATGCTTTATTATAAGCATATAAAATTACGGCCAAGCGGGCGGGTGCGAATAAAACAAGCGCGGTGCTGTCAGAGCGGATTATTACATCGCGTTTATGAATTTATTACGGAACAGTAAAAGAAAAACAATGAACTTTCCTTCAGGCTTCATACTTTCCAGGCTTAGGATTGTCTACAATTGGTTAAGTATTAATAAGAAATAAAGTATGTTAGTATTTAAAACAATTATAGGCGTATTTAAAAGTTCATTGATTGTATTTTTAATCAATATTGCATGTCCTATCACTGTTTATTTACACGAAAAAGCACGAAGCATAACAACATTGTTTATAATATTACGTTACTTGATCGCCACCCGAGATCGCAAAATCGCACGCGGTGCGTAAAATTAGGTATTAAAATGATTAAGCACGCGACCGAAAGCAATCGCTGGCATGTGACGACTGGCCACATCGCACGTACCGCGCTGCTATTGCTTAATTTTCAACCGACGACCAAAAGAGGAGGTTATCAATTCGACGCGTATAAATATGATTTTTTTTTAATTTTTTTTTTAATGTATGATCACCGAGTACTCGAAGACGGCTGAACCGATTTGGAAAATTCTTTTTTTGTTTGATAGGGTATACTTCGAAATTGGTACCATTTGTCACCAAATAAGGATCTGATGATGGAATCCTGGAGAAATCGAGGGAACTCTTCAAATACTATAGGCACACCTATGTCGTTTTGGGTATTTCTTATAGTAACTTGTGCAGTTGCTCTCAAAAAGTACCATTTCGGGAAGTGGAACTGATGATGAAGACCACAGATGGTCGCCGAAACTACTCAATAATAAGTATTTCGTGGATTGCGATTCGATTACTTGAATATGGATATTAAGCACTTTATGCTCGTCACAATGCATATGGTGATGTATAGCTGATTGTGAAGTACCAGGAGAACTTCTCAAAAATGAACGGCCCAGCATTGGGAAAAGCAATATTTTTTAAAATTTTATAAGTAGTTGACATTTAGGCTCTTGTAACTAGGTAAATTAAAAATCAACCAACTAAAAAGAGTGAAATAAAAACTTTTTACCAAAAAATTAAACCGACTCCCAAAAAACACTGCAAAGTGAAAAATAACTTTAATTTCGGAAGTCGGTGCCAAAAACGAAAATACAAAACTAAAGACACCGACTACCGAAATTAAAGTTATTTTTCACTTTGCAGTCTTTTTTGGGAGTCAGTTTAATTTTTTGGTAAAAAGTTTTTATATTATTACTACTTGCGATTGCGATCATGCGATGTGCGATGGACAGAGGCATTTGCGATATAAAGCAAATAGCAACAAGTGAGAGCTACGATAGCATTTGCTTTATGTTATGTATGATAAGCACGGTGCTTTATTTTGCTATATGCTTTATTAACCACCACTATTGTGCAGTATAATAACTTCCGCGCAGATGGCTAATCTGTGAGATTGGCCGCCTTGGATAAAACTGGTCAGTAAGACTATTCATAGATGATCATACTAATCTGCGAGCAATGAGCCCTACCCACTACCATTAAAATTGATGTATCTTAGACACAAAAAGTTATAAAAAGCTAGCTATAGAAAGTGAAAAGAATACCACATAAAAACTCACAAACTAAAAAGAGAGAAATGAAAACTTTTGAACAAATAATTAAACCGACTTGCAAAAAAACACTGTAAAGTGAAAAATAACTTTAATTTCGGAAGTCGGTACCAAAAACGAAAGTACAAAAGCAAAGACATTGACGTTACAGTGTTTTTTGCAGGTGGGTTTAATTTTTTGTTAAAAAGTTTTTATTTCTCTCTTTTTAGTTTGTCGATTTGTAATTTACCTAGTTACAAAAGACTAAATGTCAACTACTTATAACCTTTTACAAAATATTGTTTTTCCCGATGCTGGGCCGTTAATTGTAAAGGAGTTCTTCTGGTACTTCACCATCAGCTTCACTTCACCATATGTATTGTGACGAGCATATTGTGCTTAATAACTATATTCAAGTAATCGAAGCGGAACCCATGAAATACATATTATTGAGTAGTTCTGGTGGCCATCTGTGGTTTTTATCATCAGTTCCAGTTCACCAAATGGTGCTTTTCGAATGCAATTGCATAATTTACTATAAAAAATACTCAAATCGCTATAGATGTGCCTATAATATTTGAATATTTACCTCGATTTCTCCAGGATTCCATCATCAGATCCTGACTTAGTGACAATGGGACTACCTCTGAAGTATGCCCTTTCAAACAAAAAAAGAATTTTCCAAATCAGTTTAGCCGTCTTCGAGTAATCGGTGATCATACATAATATATATATATATAAATACGCGTCGACTTGAGAACCACCTCCGTTTTTTTCTTCGGTTAAAAAGCGGGCTATTTTTATACGTAAACAAAACCTTAGTAGTTACAAACGCTGAACCGGGAAGTTTCTACCATTCATTGTTTATTTTCGTTCAAAATCTGCTTTCTCGTTTGACTATGACAAATTAGGGTCATGTCGGTTCGTACTATGTAATAACATAGCTTTCGAATATCCAGCTAAGTTGCTTTTGTTTTTTGGGTTCAGTATGTAGGGAAAGGATGTTAATGTTGCTAAAGGGGCTTTAAGGTGAATAAATGTTTGTTGTGAAGAATACTTAAAATGTCCATAACTATAAACCTGAGAGTTTTTAAGTCAAGAGTGATTAGGTTACTTGTAGATAAGCATGCTTCATCTTCGACCACATTATCGGTTACAATCAGGAGCGATGGTGGCCAAACGCCTATCAACAATAAAAAGAATCTTTGTAAAAACAAAATAGTGCACTTTTAAGGCATCATAAAGGTTTAATTTTGAATGTGTTGATTTTTGGAACTTACACTAGGATTCCCTGTGTCGTGAATTCCAGGTTCCTTCGTTACGTACCGTATACAGAGTTGATACGACAGAGGGGCATTAAATTACACTACGTATACTATACGTGTTTAGTGTTAATTTGATACAGTTAAAAAATAAAAAGAGCCAAAAAAAATTTTTCCGTCCGACACCGTATCCATTAGGCTATTGACGCTTATCGAATTATCGAAATAATTATCGAAATTTATAGAAGTCATCCATGTCTTTGGCAAATTAAAAACAAAGATGATCATAATCGAGAGAAAACAGAAGCTGCTTATAAATTACTTATAGAAAAATTGAGAGAAATTGAGCCAGATGCGAACAAAGAAGTAGTTGTGAGAAAGATCAATAATTTAAAAAGCAATGTTAGGAAGGAAAAGAAGAAATATGACCAATCTTAAAGTAAAGTCTGGGGCATCTGCTACTGATGCATACCGTATTAAACTGTGGTACTACGACTTGTTAATTTTTTTTAATTTAATTTATTTTTATTTATTTTTTATATATTTCTTTTATCTTCAAAATTAAAGCAAGGCCTAGAAATGCCAGCGCGTCAATGTCCTCATTCGATGCCATCGCAAGAATAACTGAAGACCGCTCCGGTACACCAGAACGTCCCCATACACGCTACCAATGTTCGGTTGACCTGCGCAGGTACACCTACACAGATAACCTCTCCGGTAGACCGTAGCGTGTATGGCTTGCATAACAAAATGGCAACGTAGCACGGCGTGTGTTATCTCTTGTCTTGGTCAGATTTATTGCTTTAAGGTGCATCTCATCAAAATCATTTGCGACTATACTACTTCTCCTGTTTAATTGATTTTTGGTACAAAGCTTGAAAATGGTACCTAGTATACGCAGCTTAAAGGAAAGCCCCTCGGTCGTATCAACTCTGTATATTAAAATTCGGGTTCGAACCCCACCCATTATACTATTGCTGTGAGCCCACTCTAGACACAAGCATATTTAGTTTAGTTGGAGGGGATAACAAGATAAGTAATGTGAACTCTATCCATAATGCTAGTTATAAAAAAAAATCGAACAAAATTTAAACATTAAAATTAAGTCAAACTTAGGATACTATACTATGTGTGACTGTTTTGTATGGTGTGTACAGGTATAATTAAGTCTGTCCATGGATTTAGTGATAAACGATGTAGACGTATATTATAAAGTATTAAATATCAGCGTCATATTCGCACACGTGAAAAATATTTTTCTGCGAAAAAACCTATGTCCTTCTCCAAATTATTCTATCTCTGCACTTACTAAATGTCATGAAAATTAGTATAGTGGTGTAGTTACTAACGCATTTATAATACGGGAAAATAATCTAAAATCTTTTCAAAACTGAATGATTTTTCTTCTCCCTCTATACAGCCTTACGCCTGTTTCTAATTATATATTACTCCACAAAAACATAAAACAGTTTTGTTAGACTTAAAAACAGAAATGCTTGCAGAGATTTTTACACCATTATATATATATTTTGTCCAATGTTTTTTTTATATACTGGAAGTTGGTTACTGATTGCCCAATCAGCTCACACGTTGTATTGGATTGTTATGATAATAATAATTTAAAATAACACTAACTGCCATTTATTGTACTTAAATTTGAATTAGATGAGGCCGGTGCTTCCTACTCAACTACTCTGAGAAGAAACACCGAAACAAACTCAGAAGTCAACGTCTCCTTTGAAGTCCAAACAATTCGCACTGACCAGATCATGTGAAAACCATGCAGCGTATATTTGTGGTGATTTCTATTCGCATTTAACGTCAAATAATATGAATTAATACAAGATCAAGTGCTAATGACATATATTCATAATATCATCCCTTTTCTTATCGCAATCCATCTTAAGACACAACAAGAATAATGGGAAGGAAAACTTGTATCAACATTTTTCCTTATAAGCCGTAATTAAGGATGTAATTATGTATTGGACGGACGCAATGCAAACATATAGATAAATAGACTGGACTCACAAAAGCGATGGCAAAGGGTTGCAAAAATCACGAGTCATTAATTTAAATAAGCTGTAAATTAGTACTTTTTTTAAATGTGCATGAAAACAATCACCCACTTAGTTTTTACTGGGAAGAAGTAGTAAAACAAATTACCCAGCAACACATCTGTCTGTTACTACACTTTAATGAACATACTTGTGTTATCAAACTTACAATCATTAAATCAAATGCCACATGTTAATAAGTATACTATATCATAATATAATTTATATATAATTATACCTTTTTTTATTGATAATAGGTTCGCGTTTGACCACCATCTCACCTGATGGTAAGTAATGATGTGGTCGAAAATGGAGCACGCTTACCTAAAAATAACCTTTTTACTCTTGACTTAAAGACCCCTAGGTTGTAGCTATCGGGAAACACAAACTCCGGCAGGGAATTCCACTCCTTAGCCGTACGCACAATGAAAGTATTCCCAAAACGTTTAGTGCGTATGGGTGGGATGTCCACCATGTAACAATGGCGCATCGCCGTTTGTCTTGTAGTCCGATGATGGAACGGACTTGGCGGAATTAGATTGTGCAATTCCATCGCACACTCTCCGAAATGTAACCGATAGAAAACCGATAGACTTGCAACTCGTCGTCGATGTCGATTAGAAAGAATGTCAAACTCGTAGTTTTTCAAAAGGGGTAAATAGTAACGAAGAACTATGAAACAAAGCGACTAAAGAAGGAGGAGGCTGGGCGCGTGAGGCAAAGACAACTCTCTTCTTCACGCCCCAGCCGCCGCAGGAGATGCCCCAGGTGACGCGCGCCGATCGCAAGCCAAGCTCTGGCAAGCGTAAACGCGCGCTTATGGATGGCCACGGGACGGCTCAAAGAACAGTCAGCCGCATTGACTGGGCCTTACAGGGCCATTGCCTGCCGGGGTTGCGGAAATGTTCTAATTAGATACTACATCCCTGGAACGTTAAGGGCAACTGAAGAAACAGGTTGGGTTTATAGTCAATTAAAGTCTGATACTCCCTTCCACTCCACCCAGAGCGCAAGTTTTTGTTCTGACAAAAAAGTCCATTCACTTGAGGTTGGCGTAATACGTTTTCATCTTACATTCACCCCTTTCAGATGTCACGGTATTATTCACTCTATTTGCCTGACGCTAGTTTTCAACTGAACCCTACCGTACGTTACCACCAGTCACTACTAAGCAAAAAGAGCAGTCTGTATACAGAATTATTTATACATATTTTATAACACACTTACAACATTTCAGCAGATTATAATACTCATGATTACTATCAACTATTACTAACCTAGCCTGGAAATATCTAAAAATATTTCCGCTGATTCATACATTTTGCTGCCTCACAGATCGATTTTCAAGGTAAAGCAAGTCGCTATTTGTACAAGAATAGTGTTGCCGGAAAATAATACAATTTGGTGAAGTTCAGTTCAGTGAAATGTACTAAAGACATTGTTTTTGTTATTTATTTATTAAAAGGTTCAATGGCGGACTTAGGCATTCTCTACCGGTTAACCATGGGTGATGAATGTATTTAAATAAAAATTAATCTGGAAATATAGATTAATTAAGTCATGACATAATATTAGAACTAATCCACCAATTTCATTTATCTTTTATTGACGTTTTTTAATACTTTGTAGGAGGTTCTTAAAAAGTTACTATATGCCTCTCGTAGAATAATGTTATTGGTAAAGCTAGAATACAACTGAAAGAACTGTCAATGGTATGTATATATTATATACCCGGACTTTTAATTCGATGCAGTAAGCTGACACCAGCTAGTGTCACTTACTAAAATAATAATACCCTATTTCACCTAATAGTGATGGATTCAATCGAATATCAAATGAGCGATTTTTAATTGTTTGAAATATAAATAAATGATACAACGTCTTCTTCTTGAAATCTTTTACTTTGAAGTAGTAACTAGATTAATTATTATAATTAAATCAATTTTTATTAAAAATATTCATATCTAACCAGACATGATAAAAGCCACTCTTTTGGAAATCGTTTCATTTGATTAATATTTTAATAAATTGCGCGAGATTACTACTAACAGGACTGCACCCGCACCATTGTGACCTAAACCCCGTTGGAATGGGTACAGGTACGGGGGCCTATTGCAAAAAAATAAAAAAATATTATCATGGTCTATCCGTTTTATTTTTACACCCCTTTACAATCACATTTTACTTTTTGCTATTTTCATATAATACTATTTAAAAAATTGTTTATTCGATTTCATTCCTAAGTCGATTAATTTAGTTACATCACAATATCGTAGTCATCATTATCTGACAACTCAGAAACTGTCAGTCTACTGTATCGATTTAAAAGTCCTGTTATAATTGCTTTTTACATAATTATCTCTGGCATAAAACGACCCACAAACTCTGTATGAGTGAAGTTAGGATATAATCTCATACATAGATACCATTAACAGCCTATAACGTTTTGATAGCAGCGTTGATGCTGAAAATTACACGAAATAATATACTTCCTGCTCCGGTCCGAATCCATTACCTACATCTTTGGTAGTCATGCTTGTAACTATTGGGTCATCACCACTCTCAGTAACAGACAAGTAGATAGAATATAGATACCTACTTAATTGTGTGTCAAAATGTTAATGAAACTGGTGTGTATTTTATATTTGTTTAACATAACATTTTAAATTAAATTTGAATTTCATTATTTATTTTGCAAATTTTTCCGAAATATTTATAATGCAAGTCGAGTAATGTCATATTGTATAAGTTGTAAACTTTTAATATCAAACGGGTTACAGATCTCAATATTATGTTTTTTTTGTACTACACAACTATTGCGTAACCTTTTTTTTGATAATAGGCACGCAATTGACCACCACTTCACCTGATGGTAAGGTGATGATATGGTCGAACATGATGATCTATGGTTACAAAAGCGATCTTATCTCTACTATACTGATCATAATTAAAGAAGTTTTGTGACTAAAAATTATAATTTCACTCCTTGTTTAAGTCAACTTCAAAGATGAAAACTCCTAACACTTTTCACAAACTATTTACTTCAAACGGATCCAAAATGGCGTCGGAAGCCCATTATTTTTATCTTGACACCATTGCTGTCAGTTACGTCTTACAAAATACTATTCAGACTAAAAATATCGTATATTTTCACTTTTCTTATCGTTACTACGAGCTGACTTTTAGGTGAAAAGGTGTTATCGGTGTGTAGTTTGGGTTATCAACGTCGTTTGGTACCTATACACGGATGGGTACTTAGGAATCATACTTAGGACAGCGTCGTGTAGGTTCATGACCTCGGTTCTCAGTATTTATAGAGGTTTTAACCTGGATAAAAGATATCCTACTTAGTTAAGGAGATTCGCATCATATGCTCCATCTGATTATCTTTTTTCCTAACTATGTCGAGATCTGTTTTCAGTCTAGCCGGATGGCGATGGGCACTTGTGTTGTAGCGACTGCATCACTGAACTCCACAACCTAGCCAGGTTACACTATACTCTTCGAAAGACTGGTGTCAGATTTCCTGGCTTCTAACTACCCGTAATATTGGTCAACCTTTTCCAAACCACTGGGACAACAATGTGCCGTTCCGTGTCTGGGTCGGTATTCCAAGCCTAGATTATAGTGAGTTACAATTTTGTAATATTCTTTTTCTATTTTATATTTCAACGCTCCACCTGGCTATTTAATAACAAAACACGATTTCACTTAAGATCTAGCGAACAACGCCTTTTTTTTTTTCTTTTCCAAAATTCATGTAGCCTTTGTCAATTCAGCACTTAGGACAAATCTGATAATTATGTTAGCCTCTTGGGGGCAGATGGGAAAACCTTTAGGGTTCTCAAGGTAATAAATAAGAGATTTATAAAGTTACAAGTCTATTTTCATCTTTAATACAGCTTTCTTTTTTAAAGTGAATATGAAAACATTGTAGACTTGTACATTTTTTTTTCTTATGCAATTGGATATGTAGTTACTTTCAAAAAAATTAAAAACCACTACTTAATGGGCTGTTATTCTTAGTTTGGCCTTCGTTATAATTATTATGAGCTCCCTTAATCAGAAAGATTATTATAAAGCACCATATTTATTAGTGTATTGTTTTAGCATATATATGTATTTTATGAGTTTTTTTTATTGATAATAGGCTCGCGTTTGACCACCATCTCACCTAATGGTAAGTGATGATGTGGTCGAATATGGAGCACGCTTGCCTAGAAGTAACCTATTCATTCTTGACTTAAAGACTCCCAGGTTATAGCGATCAGGAAACACAGACTCCGGCGGGGAATTCTACTCCTTAGCCGTACGCACAATAAAAGTATTCCCAAAATGTTTTGTGCGAATGGGTGGCTCCAAATAACACGACTTACTGTAATTATGACATCGAGGACAGAGCAGAGATTAACGAACGAGGGTGTTTTTGTCCACACCAGTTGGAGCCATGTGCGCTTAAGGTGTTCAGCATAGCGCTCTTGAGGTTTTGGACAGAAAAACGCTTTAGACTTGATAATTAATATCTTAATTTGCCATCAATGCAACTGAGGGAATAGGGTGGTTTTTTAGTCAGTAGAAGCCTATAGAGATTGGAATTAAGCATTATTTTGGGAAAAACCCATACCAAACTAATACTTCTGAAATATCTAGTATTAATTAGACTTTTTTTGCCGGTATTAACTTTAGATATTTCAGAAGTATTGGTTTAGAACCATGTAGTTAAGTACATATTTATTGTTTGTAAGTAAATAGTATAGCAAAGACTTACTGCTCGTTGTTTATCCTTCACTGTGAAATCCATCCAAAGCATTTCTATACAAAATGCTTTTAGCGATAAAACCGCCCATTGTAACACCTTGCTTTTTATACGCCCTTACTGTAATATTTGTTATGGTGTACAACAAGGGGTCTACCTGTATATCTAAGGTTGATTGATCTAACTTAGCTTTTGACGTGAAACATCCTTCATTTCGTTCAATAGGGTGGTACATGATAAATGGTATTTATTTAGCTACATACCTACGTAATTTTCAATTTAACAAAAATAAGGTTACTAGCAATGTGGGTAGAATTAACATTACTAGCAATCTTGTTAACCCTCCAACTAAGCTAAACATGCTTGTGCCTGGTTTGGGTTCACGGCAACAGTGTAATGGGTGGGGTTCGACCCACGACCTCAAGATCACAAGTCCGACACCTTACACACATACACACACACATGATAATCATTCTACTTTTTAAAATGTCTAATTTTACTCTACACATATTCAAATTAGGCACTAAGGCCCGTATTACAGAACGAAACTCGAGCACTGATCTCTGTTTAAAACTAGTTTTGAGTCGAGATTTAATTTTAGAATGTTCCTCAAGTATAGATTCATGGATCATAGTTCAGCCGGGTACGGCTTTATTCTAGATCGTTACTCAGTTGTAGATTCATCACCCAAGTATGGTCGACACCACGCTCGAGCAGAGATTTCCTTGTCAGTTAACTATTTGCTATTCAGTTTATTATTTGATATAAAAATGGTAATTTTTGGCGAATGATGATGAAATAAATTTTATTTTGCTCATTGGTTACAAATAACATTTTTACACGTAATTATTTGCCATTTTAAGTTACTAGATGAATCCTGTGTTTTCTAACTTAAACAGATTATAACAATGATTTTTTCACCGATGATTTGAACACAAAAACAGAACTTCAGCGTTCCATGTGAAGGGCCCATACAATTTTGCTAATAATTATTTTAAGAAATGGTATAGATTTACACAAGATTAAGATTTTTGACAATTTGTAATACTGCCAAGAATTGGTAAAACATATGCATTTCTGTTTTGTTTTAACTATAACTTTATTTCCTTTTTACCCGACTACGGCAAAGCCAAAGGAGGGTTATCATTTTGACAGGCTATGTATGTATGTATGTATGTATGTATGTGTGTATGTTCATCTGTTCCCTCATAGCTCAAAAGCTTTATATCGGAACTCGACAAATGAGGTATCGTTAGAACCGTCTTGACCGTCCGCTGAACATAGGCTACGTGATGTGTCACAAAACCCAATGTGGCGCCCTCTAGCGCCCAAAAAGTGTTGTGTTAAAAAATAAAAATAAGATAAACACATCGTGTTTGATATCATTTGAAAGGGCGTCACGTGCACATTTCCAAAACATTGCTTAAATTTAAAGTGGCGCCCTCTAGGGGACAAAAAATCATGTGTAAAAAAATAAAAATAAGATGGATACACCGTGTTTGGTATCATTTGAAAGGGCTTAACTTGTACTTATCAAAAATATTGCTTAAATTTAACGTGGCGCCCTCTAGCGGACAAAAAGTCATGTGTAAAAATAAAAATGAGATAGATACACCGTGTTTGGTATCATTTGAAAGAGCTTCACTTGTACTTATCCAAAATATTGCTTAAATTTAACGTGGCGTTCTCTAGCGGACAAAAATTCATGTGTAAAAAATAAAAGTAAGATAGATACACCGTGTTTGGTATCATTTGAAAGGGCTTCACTTGAACTTATAAAAAATAAAGTAAATAGTATAGAAGCACAGTGATTTAACACCAAAATAGTTTAAATAATAAAAATTAAAAAACTAAAATCCGACTACGACAAAAAAAATTGACGTTGAAAAAGTATGAAACAAGATTTTCAGGATGCTGAAATAAACAAGGTTACTGGCAAATCAAGAACAGAACAAAAATAAAAGCCGCAGTCACACGTTATATAGGATATCAACCGTAACAAAACAACTAATAACGTGTGACTGCGGCTTTTATTTTTGTTCTGTTCTTGTTTTGCCAGTAACCTTGTTTATTTCAGCATCCTGAAAATCTTGTTTCATACTTTTTCAGCGTCGATTTTTTTTGTCGTAGTCGGGTTTTAGTTTTTTACTTTTTATTATAATATTTTTATTGATCGTTGTTCCCAAGCCATTATTTATTTGAATATTACTTATTATGTGATTAATGAGCAATTCAAAACAACACTGTCACAGACATTATTTAGGATCCACTCCGTTCCACAAACAAGTTACTCTTGCTATATTTTTATATGTTAGAAAATATTGCCTTAACACCTTTTACCTTCAAGAATTTGCTTTTACAAATTCTTAAAAAATAATTATTTTAAAAATTATAATATTTATTCTTAAAAATTTGGTATTAAAGTAAATTTAATTATTTACGATCATTCGTAGATCGGAACAGCGGAGACGAAGAAAATAAAACGTAAACGAAAACAGGCTGATGCATAGACAATTGATATTCTCTGCTTGAGGCCCGATTTGAATCTGAGTGTAGTTTTATTACCATTCTGGAATAAGACCAACGCTCAAGTGCAGATTCTATATTTAAACTGAGATCGGGCGAATTAAGCTCAAAATTTACCTAGTACAACCCATTAGTCTTGGGTAGTACATGTACGATGTACTAATAGGTTACGTTACTTACTGAGGTACGAAAAGTAATATTACCAAACGTCAATTGCTATTCGGACCTAATTGGACTAATCGTACACTGTAACAGTACTTAATCTGTGGTATTTGGTACAACGTTGAACTACGTTCAGCGAGGTCCGATGTCCGAGAAGGTCCGAGATGATTTGATGTATTCGTACATTTCGTACGACGTTCGTTTGTTCTAAAATGAAACAGAGCTATACGGCAGAACGGTACGAGGAACGGCTAATGTAACGTCGCGTCGATGCGTCTCGCATTTTATTCATTTCGCGTTTTAAGTAGTGTCCCCTTTTAAATCAAAGGTTTATAAAAACAATTCCTTTTACGTAAAATTAAGTGTTTTTGTTTAGTGTAAGTAAAAATCGAGAATTTTAGTAATTTAAAAAACTTTTTAAATACACTTTCACTTTTACATAAAAAAACAAAATCAAAAAAATATCCAAAAAAGCTATTCAATAAATCGTTGTACATATTTGATTTTTAAATACGCTTTTCTTTCTATAATAAAATGACAATCCTAAGCCTGTTGAAGTATGAAGGGAAATCAAATAATGTGTATGAATGACTAATGAGGTTTGTTACTTCATAATTCGTATCTTTAGTGCTAAAAGACACTAAATATTATGAAAACCATGAAAAAAGTATTGTGACCTGTAGGTACACTATTTTTGTAACCAGTTATTCAGGTACTGTTTATTATTACTGGGTCAAAAAAATCTGGGTACTACTAAGTTCAAATAAGGTGTACTAGTTAAAGATGGGTTCGATATATCAAAACGTAACTTATATCGGATATGTGTTTATTATCATACCATATCGATATCTAAATATACATAACCGTTTTCACAAAAACTTCATCGAGTAATCGAGTTATGGTTTATCCAAAGCGCAACAACCAGAAACGAGCTACGAATAACGAACAAAACGCAAACTTCACATCAAGAGCGATATGACATCAAAGGTTTTTATATCGCTTTGTCTCTGTCTTACCATTCAATTTGTTACTGGCGTAAAAGTGATGAAGCGAATATTACGTAACTTGGGCTAGGAATTGGTTATTTGGTTAATAACAGTGCGTGCGTAATATCTATATCTTAACGCGCTAGCAATAAGGTCTAGTTTCTATTTATTTAGTTGCAACAAAGATTCCATAAGTTAGTAACTTTCCGGCGGCTACTCGATATCAGGGAGAAATTCATTCTTTAAACTAAACCTACGTCCAATAGATTTAAGGTTGAATTTATGTTGTTGGAATAAGAATTGTATCGAATGAATTTTGATTTGTATTTTTTTGGACAGTTTTGTTTTGAGTTGCACTTGACCTTGGTGACACGTGCCCTACTTAACGATAATTCTTTGCCTTTTTAGGGTTCCGTAGCCGAATGGAAAAAAACGGAACCCTTATAGTTTCGACATGTCTGTCCGTCTGTCTGTCTGTCTGTCTGTTTGTCCGTCCGTCCGTATGTCACGGCCATTTTATTCCGAAACTATTAGGACTATACATGTAAAACTTGGTAGGTAGATATATTCTGTGAACCGCTTTCCGATTTTAAGAGAAAATTTAACAAATATTCAAAATAAAGGGGGCTCCCCATACATGGAACTAAAACTGAAAATAATTTCTTTCATGAAACTTATACGTGTGTGGTATCTATAGACAGATCTTTAAAAATGACATTAAGGTTTCTAAAATGTCTTTTTCATAAAGTTAATCGTTTAAAAGATATACACTTCCAAAGTGGTAAAATGTGTCCCCCCTCTAACTTCTATAATAATGAAGTGAAAAATCTAAAAAACCCATATGTTGTAGATATTAATGTAAACTTTCAATCAAAATTAGTTTGAACGAGATCGAGTCAGCAGTTTTTGAGATACAGTTTATTTTCTAAAACCGCAAATATAACTTTGTAATTCATACAAATACTATGAAAAACAAAGTTATTTGGCGTAGTTGTAAAAATTGTAAATAAGCTAGTTTTAAGAAATTTGTAAGGTTTTTTTTTCTTTTTTTCAAATGAATATATTAAGTATATTATATTTATCATAGTTACCACGGAACCCTTCATGGGCAATAACAATATTGCAATAACAAATTTTCATTTAAATCAACCACCGGGAACTTACACTACCTATATCAATGTATTAAAGGTAAAAGTGTGAGTTTGCTTTTGTCGTTAGTTTGCATTTCACAGTTACTTGTGCAAATCGTACTACTGATATCGATATCTGAAAACGGTTTTCGATATCGATATGAAAACTGAATATCGGTTACATATCCGTTTGCAACTAAATACGAAAACGCCCATGTCTAGTACTAGTACATTTTTCAAATTGTACGTATAGAGTGCGCACCCAACAACGTCCGATTAAGCCTAAGACTACAACCCCTCTCAGCTCTCTACTACTTAGCTAGCCGAGTCTCGTGTAGCTATTCCAATTAGGACATATCTCACGATTGCACTGCTAGTTCAGTCACACAAAAAATTGAATAAATTGATATATTAGCGGACGTTATTCAATCACAGAGAATCTTAACAGCGAAATTCAGGATCGTGACGTAATTGCACAGCGCCATCTAGTGTCACTTTAAAGTAAATCAATTGAGGCAGCATGGTGTAGTGACATTCTTAGATGTCGATGTGAGTGGCGCTAGTGGTTTTAAAATAAGGATAAGATAAGATAAGATCATTTTATTTGTCCAAACATGAGTATACACACAAAAGAAAAGGAAAGGTTCGTTACACTTGTAATTTGTGAAGAAAAATTAATAAATTATTATATTATTACTTTGAACGTTAGGCTATTTATTGCTATTTCTTTATATTTATTGAAGTGGCTGATGATTTCTAGCTAACTACTCATAGAAAAAACATCAAAACAAATCATCAACAATCCTTTTCCGAACTATGTTGGGGTGGTTTCTGAAATGTCAATGCCAACGGCTTATTGAGCTGTAGGCACATGAAAAACTGATCTCGGCTAGCGTTTAAAAAACTTTTACGCTGACGTGCTGTTTTCATTATTTGGGCACAGGTTAACAAACTTCGAGGTACTCTTTTAACGTCCATACAATCCGTACTGGTCTAATCATATGAGAACCATTGTAGGTTTATGTCTGTGGTGATCTTTCAAGGAAAGATGTCACAGTTTTGAATGTCAAGATGTATGTCGCTTACTGTTCTAGACGCGAATCAAAGAGCAGTCAGCACTGGTGACAGGGGCCATGATCTGTCCGGGATACGGTAATATTCTAACAAGATTCCGCAGCCCCGGCACGCAGTTATTTGATGACTATCCACACGATAATAAAATTGTTTTGTTTTTGGTTTTGATGATATGCTCGCGTTTGATCGCCATCTCACCTGACGGCAAGCGATGATGTGGTCGAAGATTAAGCAACCTACTGACTATTGACATAAAGACCCCCAGATTATAATTATCAAGAAACTCTGGCAGAGAATTCCATTGCTTAGCTCTACGCACTGTAGGGTGGCCTGTGTTACAAAATAATTATTTTATTTGGTCCATTAGGTAGATTTTCAAAAAATATTGGTCACGTATTTTTTACCTTTTCAAGTCAAGAAAAATTCACAAAGATGGAAAGCTTCAAAGTAGAGGAATGGGGGCTACTGACGTCACACAGTGCTAAGAATTATACCGGAGTGTGACGTCACGCGACATTTCAACTCACTATATCGTCTTAATTATTCAATTACGTGAAAAAATAAAAAAATACGTTTCCAATGTTTTTTGTTAAACTATGTGACGAACTAAATAAAATATTTTAGGAAATTACCCTGTTAAAGTGATTCATAAAACGTTTTCGGGTAGATAAACACAACATATACTTTAAACAAGGGATCACTTGTTAAAACTATATGTAACGTACGAGTACGATTTTGACAGAACGCTTATAATGTACTTTGGAAGTACATCTTCTGGCATTATTTTTATTACCATCATTGATGAGAAGACATTATTCGCTAGTGAATAGCGCTGTTATCTCGAGCAATATATTGCATTCTAAACATGATATATCACTGTGTTTATCTAATGTTTCGATTCATTAAATTTAATTGGGAATTAGACTATACATATTGATGAATTAAACAACTGATAATGCCGAAAGGTATTTACTTTGGTATTAATTGTTTAACAAAACGAATATAAAAATGCATGCGACATTACAAGGCGTAGAGAACAGAGAGAAAAAAAAGGGTGAAAGCCACAGACTATGTATGCAACTATAGTCAATTGTAAGGCGCCAAATTTAAATGTTCAACACTCCCTCTAAATTTGAGCCTCCTAAATAAATTTTACAAAATTAAAGAAAACAGTAATCTGTTACTGTTAATAAAACATATTCACAACTGCAGATGAAAGTAAAATACAATATTCTACAATGTGAATGTATACATTAATGAAATAGAATCACAAAAAAATGCTTTACATATATTATTGAAATTAAATCATAATTGAGACATGCCTAATTTATCTCTTAAGTACATAAACCTGTCTCTAGATAAGGCTTTTGTAAATATATCTGCCAGTTGGTCTTTACTACATACATAGTTCAAATCAATTATTTTTAAATAATATTTTTCTTTTACAAAGTGGTATTTAATGTCTATATGTTTACAACGCTTGTGGTAATTAGTATTTTTAATAACACTTATTGCACTTTGATTGTCTAAGTTCAAACACAAAGATTCTTGGGTAAATTCACTAATATCACACAGTAGCTGCTTGATCCACATAGCCTCTTTAGTAGCTGCACAGGCAGCCATGAATTCAGCTTCTGTAGTGGAGAGGGCAACAGTTTGCTGACGTTGGCTCGACCAGGTGATTGCAGCACCATTTTTGATGAACACATAGCCTGTTACAGATCTTCTAGTGTTCGGATCATTTGCATAATCAGCATCACTGTACCCAGGCTCACAGAGAACATTACATCTGGTCGACTCACTGTAGCAAGATGTATGAGTGATCCCACAGCTTGGCGATATGGTATGTTCTTGTCTGGCTGATTATCCCCTTTTTCCATTGTTACATGTGGATCGGCTTACTGTCGGTGAGAATGTCTCCTGGTAATCGATACCTTTTGTTTGTGCAAACCCCTTTGCACACAGACGGGATTTATAACGTGGACCTGCTGACTCTTCTTTAATTTTGAACACCCACTTGCTTCCTATTGTTTTGACATCTGGGGGCTTCTTGATCAATGTCCATGTTCCATTTGTATCATGAGCTTTGAGTTCTTCATCAATAGAACTTTTCCATTTTTCAGCATCAGGAGATTCTATAGCTTCTTTGTAAGTCTGAGGAATAACATTTAGTTGTAGATCTTCTCCACAGCATAGGTATGTATTTTGTGACTGATTCTTATTAATATTCCTGGATCTTAATGTGATATAACTAGGTTCAGGAGATGAGATTGATATCTCTGGTACATAATCACTATCAGAGCTTTGCTTTTCTTCTTCATTCACTGTGTCAGTAAAGTAATCATCTGAGTCACTGAGCTGGTTTTGTGGTGTAATTGATTTTATCTCTGACAATTCCACTGGTACATAATTTTTCTGGACTGTTGACTCAAGGAATACTGCATCCCGGCTTTTAACAACTGTTTTAGTACTAGGTATGATAAACCTATATCCTTTGGTTTTCTCACAATATCCAATAAACAGGAGTTTCTGAGCTTTGGCGTCCCACTTTCTGCGTTTTTCCTTAGGCAGGTGAACCATGGCCTCACACCCAAACACTCTCATGTGATTGACTTTTGGCTTTTGTCCTGACCACATTTCTTCTGGTGTTTTGTCTGAGAGGGATTTAGTTGGAGATCTGTTTATGATGTAGGCAGCTGTAAGAACTGCTTCAGCCCAATAACATTTTGACAGTTTGGCATTTAGGATCATACACTTTGCTCTCTCAACCAATGTTCGGTTCATGCGCTCTGCTGTGCCGTTCTGTTCTGGAGTATATGGTGTACTAGACTGGTGAATGATTCCAGAGTCCTTCAGGTACTTAGAAAATTCTTTGTTCATATATTCAAGACCATTGTCTGTTCTGAGTATTTTGATTTTGCAGTTTAATTGATTTTCCACTTCATTCTTGAATTCTCTAAAGTTCTCTAAGACTTCAGATTTCTTGTAAATGGTATAAACAAATATTTTCTTTGAATGATCATCCAGAAATGTTACAAAGTATTTGGCACCTCCAAGCGATTGGGTCTCCATCGGGCCACAGACATCAGAATGGACTAGTTCAAGTAATTCCTTGGACCTTGTTCCTTGGCTCTTAAAAGGTAACCTGGTAAGTTTACCTTCCTGACAGGTTAAACATGTCAGTTTTTCTGTAATTTTGGGTATGTTGACACCATCTGCATTTTCTGTCATTTTCTCCAGACTTGAGAAGTTCAGATGACCCATGCGTTGATGCCACAGGTAAGTATCGGTTTCATCAACATCAGACATGCATGCATAGCCACCAGGCATATCTAGCCGGTACATGTTATTGATTAAACTTGCAGTAGCTACGACTTCATTTGTACTATTAAGTATGACACAGCCGCTACTGTTAAAGTTTACTTTACCGCCACTGTTTATTATTTGACTCACAGATATTAAGTTAGTTGCAAGTTCAGGTACATATAAAACATTTTTTAATAATATATTGTTTTCTTGACCTTTTCCATTGTAGACACTCAGAGCTATTTCTCCAGATTTTTGCACTGTTAGCATTTTGTCATTTGCAACTTTAATATTTTTAATTAGCGGTACTGTAGCTCTCTGAAGTAGTTCATAATGTCTTGTCATATGGGCCGAGGCTCCTGAGTCAATATACCAGGCTTCATTATTGTTGCAAGTTGCTACAAACACTGCAGAATAACTTGAAGAGGTATCTTTGTTTGTATGATTCTTTTCTTTTCTTCTTGACTTGCACTCGGGGCTCTTATGACCATACTTATTACATGTGTAGCAGCGAGGACCTTTTGACTGTTTCTGAGGTACTTTCTTATGAGATCTGTGATTAATTGCAAAAGCTGTAGAATCAGTATCATTCAATCTGACATCTTGAAGTATTTTTGACTTAACGGAGTCAGCTGATATTTTCATACCTGAGCTTTCTATGGCAATAATCATGGGCTTGTAACTTTCAGGGAGACCGGAGAGTAGCAGGGTACCCAGCCACTCATCATCTACTTGAAATCCTATATTACGAAGCTTATGGGCTGTTGTCATCACTTTGCTAACATATTCTTCAATGTTCTGGCAATCTGCTAGCCTTGTGTTACATAAATCACGCAGCAGACCAACTCGGCGTGTCAGCCCGGAGTCGTCGAAAGCCTTAGCTAAGTAGTCCCACACTTCTTTTGCAGTCGATGCATCCTGAATATGCACGAAATTGATGGGATCAACCAGTAGTATAAGCTTTGATCTTGCTTTAATGTCGTCTTTTGATTCTGGTGCGGTTGTGCGGTCACATTCGATACAATTCCATAATCCTTCGTGTTGTAGAAACGCTTTAACAGCAAAGCGCCACGTAGCATAGTTATCTCGACCGGTTAACTTTTCAATTAATGTCATTTGATTGCTGTTTGCCATATTTCACGAGAATTTCACTGATTTTGCACAATTCACCGGAGTCCGGAAGAACACGTTTTTGTTGAGGTTATATTTTTCTTGTAAACTATTTTTAGCACTGAGTCTTTCGAATTCTATTTGTTTAGGGCTTTCTGGGCCAATAACCTGATGAATTAAACAACTGATAATGCCGAAAGGTATTTACTTTGGTATTAATTGTTTAACAAAACGAATATAAAAATGCATGCGACATTACAAGGCGTAGAGAACAGAGAGAAAAAAAAGGGTGAAAGCCACAGACTATGTATGCAACTATAGTCAATTGTAAGGCGCCAAATTTAAATGTTCAACACATATAAAAACCAAAGTCATTAATTCAAACTAGCGCAAAAAGCAGCAACGCTTTGAACGTCAAAAATATACAAGAAGACAGTTTTTGTAGCCCATCACCAGCTCCTAATATTTAATTAAAAAAAGTAATGCAGTAAACTGCCCAGCAACACATCCCTGTGTTATGTTTAAAGAACTTGAATTAATACAATATTATAGAAGTAAACTATTCACTCTTTAATAATAATAAAAACCTCAAGTTCAGCTATTACAGTCTCTGGCAGGTAATTCCTCTCTTTAGCTGTACGCACATTTAAAATATTCCCAAAACGTTTTGTACGTATGGGTGTGATGTCCACCATTTATAATATGCAGGACCACCCGATTGAGAATTTTCTCTCGTCAAACCTTCAGTAGACTTATACTCCAATAGCCTCCATATTTTGATAACAACGGTACGGGCTACTAAGAAAAAAATATTTTATAAGGAAAACGGTGAATGAGAATAAATTGCCCAAATTTAATTTGATCCCACTAAATCATTTTCCTCACAGTTATAATTCATGGAGTGTATTTTTGGGGATTTTGTGCATGATAAATATGAAAAACGATATTCACTTAATATTGAATTATGTGGCGAGAATAATTCCTAAACCAAACGCAAAAATTATTGCTTTTTTTGTGACCAGTCGCTATCTGTAAGCTCGCCAAAGTACTAACAAATATGGATGACTGTTTTTTTTTTTTAAAGAACTAGGAATGTGGGTAGAATTTACATTACTTGCAGTCTTGTTAACCCCTCCCACTAAGCTAAATATTTTTGTGTCTGGAGTGTAATGGGTGGGGTAAAGTTTTCTTTCTCAGTAATAGCCCAGAGTTTAGAAGTTGATGGTGTGATACCCCTGTTCCTCAGAAAATACGTTAATTCCCGGCTGTGATGTGCCAGAAGAAGACAGAAAATCTGATACTGGTCTGTCCAGGGGGTATTGTGTTACCCAGTTACTGGGTTGTGGAGGTCAGATAATCAGTAGCTCGTTCTTTGACGTATTCATATATATAGGTATAAATATTAAGTTTATTGAGTCTGTGTAGTCTACCTGATAGACAAGTGTCAAAAACTAAACTGAAATATATAAACGATAATCCATACAAAACTGACTATCGTAAAACGTTTAAGAAATAAATTCAAGCAATCACATAATCTATTGGAACCTTCAGGGCCCCAAAAATTGACCTATTTAAGGTAACGCTTTAAGGTCTAATACGATCCGACCCCCGAAAATTGGAGAATGCTATCCCGTTGAATTGTGTTACAATGTCGTCTTGTTGCTCGATGAAAGGATACAATTGAGAGGGTTTCTGAAAAAGAAAGTTATTATATATTATAGAAGCATACACAACTTGTAACGGAAACCCCATATCTATCCAAAAAGACTGATGACAACATCTGGTATGGAGTCTCACAGAATTGACCCCAAATTATTGGTTTCATATGTTTCTTGAATACCAGTAATAACAAACGTGTCACAGCACTATGAGGGTCATCACTTTCCACGTCACTTGCCAATAAAACGATAATTCTCTTCATTCTTCTTAATTTGAAAAATTCGGCCGCTGGTATCAATGTATTGAAATTTCTAATATGCTCCACACATGTAGACATAGGATTACAAAACCCTTGCTATATCGTTTGTTATCATCTAAAGAAGCCGTGCACTCGGTATGTATATACCCTTTAAATTACACGTTGTATAAGAAGTTTCTGGCTAAGTAATAGCAGTCATATGGGTCAATCTTCAAGGTTAAGCCACACTTGACGAAGTCGGTTCAAAGAAAGGAGCACAAAAACGTACCAGTAAACAAGTATTAGTTGAGCCCCGCTGGCACGTGCCACCAAACCCCGACCGATTTAAAACTGTATTTGTAGTAAAGATAAGTCTTAAAATCGTTTGTGACCGGGGTCAGATTACGCTTACGATAAGAGCCCGCCCGCGGTGCTTGACGGATGGTTGACGTAAATAATGGAGGTCCTTGAGAGGTTAATCGAAATCGCTCCGTGTTT
Organism: Tholera decimalis; assembly: GCA_943138885.2. Taxonomy (NCBI): domain Eukaryota; kingdom Metazoa; phylum Arthropoda; class Insecta; order Lepidoptera; family Noctuidae; genus Tholera; species Tholera decimalis. Next base: position 13,928,728 of record OW964576.2, read on the forward strand.
CGGAAAGCACTTTGTACCGAGTGTCATTTATACATCTTTGACAGTCGTTATGGGTATCCAGAAGCTAGAAAACATGACAGCAGTCTTTTCAAGGGGTATTGTATTACCCAGCAATTGGATTGCTCTATCTTTTTCTTCATATCAATGGAAAACCATTTAAATCCTTACTAATATTATAAACTAGCTTCCGCACGCGACTTCGTCCGCGTGGAAAAAATATCCCCCGATTTTGAAACATTCTTCATTAGTGCTCCGCTCCTATTAGTCTTAGCATGATGATATATAGCCTGTAGCCTTCCTCGATAAATGGGCTATCTAACACTGAAAGAATTTTTCAAATCAGAACCGTAGTTCCTGAGATTAGCGCGTTCAAGCAAACAAACAAACTCCTCAGCTTTATAATATTAGTATAGATGCGAAAGTAACTCTGTCTATCTGTGTGTTACACAATCATGCCTAAACTACTGAACGGATTTTAATGAAATTCGGTACGAACATTGTCTAGAGCCTGAGAAAGGACATAGGCTGCTTTATAACGCGAGAAAAGGGCTGTAAGGAATTGAAAGAGGAGATGAAAGTTTGTATGGAAATTGTGTCATTTTTAAAGCTAGAAGCTTGAAACTTATTTTTTAGACTTTTGATTAGATGTTAATAAATACAACATTTAAATTATGTATGAATTTTATTTTCAAAATCATTAGCCTAAAAAATTAAAAATGCTGCCGAAAGTCACTATTCCGCGCGGACGAAGTCGCGGGCACAGCTAGTATTATATGTATATATATGTTGGGCCCAGTAGATAGCTACGCTAGTCGCCGCCTTAATTGTATTCATGAGGTAATTAATTGATTAAAAGAACACGTATTTAAGGAATTTGGACTCTTCAGTAGATGGGGCATGGTTCGGTCAGGAGTACCAGATTTACACTGGGTGTCATTGATCATCTATTTTGGTTAATTGTGCCTGCAGCTACTTGTATTCGCAGTCGATTGATTGCTTTCCAAATTGGCCACTGCGGGTCATGTCCGGCTGCAGATGTTCCTGAAGCTGACCGAAATTAGGCGGTGGTAAGTGCACTTGTTCCCACAACTCTTTTTATAGCTATCGAGGTTGGTCTTGTATGGACTGGGTATAGTCCAGAAAACTCTTCCAGCTATTAAAGCTATCTGAATATTGTTGCTAACACCGAAAAGTCTGAAATATGATGAATAACTTTGATAAATATAGTCACTGAAATGACACTGACCTAAAAGGAAATGAAAATAATAACCAAAAAGGTGTTTCTTTTACTATTGATAACATTTTTAGTTTATCGCCTTTTCCAATCAAGCATTAATTAAAAACGACAGGTAGTCAATGAGTGAAAATCACACTGAACTGAAGTTTATAAAAGTCAGTTTCACAGTGTATTTTAAAGCAGTAGGTCTAGTTACCGTACAGAAAACATAGTATCAGCGACAGGGTTTAAACCTCAAGAAAGAGCTTAAGATTTATGGAGGTCAGTCCTTGGGTGGGTGAACATCTAATACCGAATAACAGACATTCCATCCAAAATAATAATATCCTGTAGAAGGAATCCAGCCTTAAAATAGTTGGAATTCATCGACATTTTGACACCATTGGAAGGACATTTAACGCAAGGACAATTGCAGAAACGGTAGGTTTTTAGTCAGAAGAAGTCTTATACTTCCTTCGGATCCACTCAGAGCGGGAGAGAGAAGAAGAGAGAAGTCATTTGAAAGGTACAGAAAATCTCAAACGGTGCAACTTTACAGGGGCCCTTGAATGGCCCCAGTGCCCATTGAGATTTTCATTCTGACTAAGTACACGATTACTCCTCTTTCATCGTGACTAAAACACGGGCCTTTTTCTATCAAGTTGCCATTCAAAGTGACAATACTGTCAGTGTTTTGGGCACTTTTCCTACCGAGAGTAATGTTGCAAATATTTCAATGTCTAATTGTTTTTATACGCGCCTGTACATAATTTATTCAAATTTTGATATCATGAAGTATCAAATATTAATTTATTTGATTAACCTTATACGATTGAATTTGTCAAATACTCATTATCTGACAAATTCATATTTCAGCATATTTTCCTAATGTGAGAAATTACGTTATTTATTTTCCGGCGAGGCAAGGAATTCTGAGTAACCGATCAAAGTTTATAGGTATAAGTAAATTCTAGAAGATTTAAATTTTGGTACACTTACAACAGTTGAACCACAATATTATTCCTTCTTGGAAAACAGACTTGAGAATGAACGCAATAATATCTCTTGGTAAGATAGTAAGCAGAATAAGGTCAAGAAAGTTTTCTCATAGTCCTACTTAGACGTTAGAAGCTAGTGTCTGGTTAGGATTAATAATTTCCGATGATGACAAATAGGAAAAAAAAACGCTACAGTTCTATAATTTAATTTATAAAAAAATTTCGTCGGTGCATTTTACAAATAGCCCGACCCACAACAAATATTTGTAGGAATTACAAATATTTTAAACCGGTGCCGGAATTGAACCCGTGACAAGCAGCGTGGCAGTCAATCGATCAACAAGCGGTGCAGTGGTTGATCGATCAACGTCTTCATCAAATGTAATAAAGCCGTTACAAAAGCAATTGAGTTCCGTATAAGCAATAAAATTTTATAGGTCTAAAACAAGTCTTTAGAACTAATTAAGATTCCGTACAAAGGGTTTAACTTGGTTACTACTTAATAAGATTTAAAAGCGAAGATATGTAAGTAATTAAATTTTCAAGTAACTACGTTTTGTAACTGTTGGTAACACCGCAGGAAATTACTGTCTAATTTATATTTCTTAGTTATATTCTTCTAGTTCATGGCTTAAAACAGTGACATGTGTGGATTTTTTAGTTTAAACAACGATTGCCGTGGTTGATTCGTACATTGTTGACTAATTGACCATCTTTATATATCGAGATAATAATAATTTTTGTCCGACAGATTTGAGACGAGGTAGTGTCAATATTTTTACGTTTTGATGCAAAATTTTAAAATATTAATTATGAAATATTATTGATTAATGCTAATTGTAATGTTATTTTTATTTATTTGTAAATTGAATTAATATGTTATAGTTATTTAGTTTCCAAATATTGTATGCCTAATAATTTGATAGATTGATAGAATAAACTTTATTGTACACCAATAATTGGATCACACTTAAATAACAATATTGTAAATAAAATTGGTTACAATGGCGGTCTTATCGCTGAGAGCGATATCTTCCAGACAAAGTTTCGAAGGACTTTACGAGCTTTATTAAAATGGGGAGGGCTATATTAGTGTACTACTATACAAATATTCATCAATAATGGAAAAACTAATAAAAATATACAAATATATATAAATACAATACATAAGTACATAAAATAAATAAATATATAATGTATTCTAATATGGTGGAGCAGTGTGAACGCACACAATAAACTAATAACAAACCTTAAATCATGTCTCACAATAAACAACTTTTTGTCTTTTGACTTTGGCCTCCGTGCCACGAAAATCATGGTAAGACTTTGGTCCCAACAGTAATTTTTACATGTCGTCGTCGTTTTGGGTAGCCTTAAAATCTGATACTGGCCTTGCTTGAAGGATGTCGTGTTACCCAGCTACTGGTTTCAGGAGGTCTGATAGCAGTCATTCCATGTAAAACTCAGCTGTTTTATAACTCAATATTTTTATTCCAGATTTTCTAATATGACAAATTAAGCTATTTACTGCAGTTTAGTAATAGTGTTATATACGGAGCGACTACCATCTGTCATACAAAACTCACTACCTGGGTAACACGATACTCCTTGGTCAGACCCGTGTCAGACTTTAGGGCTTCCGACTACCGTAACGTCTGCTAAACGTGTAATAAAAACCGGCCAAGTGCGAGTCGGACTCACGCATAAAGGGTTCCGTACCATTATATATAAAAATGGCATAAAAATCATGTGGGTTGGATGGGGGCCCCTCTTAAATATTTGTTTTATTTAAATTTAACTATTTATTTTTAAAGTGAATAACTAACTAAATATTCTGTGAATATTTCAAGCGTTGTCGTTATCAATATCGAGCAAAAAAATCACGTTTGTTGTGTGGGAGCCGCCTTAAATATTTATTTTATTCTGTTTTTTTAGTATTTGTTGTTATAGCGGCAACAGAAATACATCATCTGTGAAAATTTCAACTGTCTTACTATCACCGTTCATGAGATACAGCCTGGTGACAGACGGACAGACAGACAAACGGACGGACAGCGGAGTCTTAGTAATAGGGTCCCGTTTCACCCTTTGGGTACGGAATCCTAAAAATGAGAACTGGAACCAATGGCTATCGTAGGAAAATGTCGTGTATGCAAGACATTACAATTGCCGTGTATCTTGTACCATAAAAATGTATAAGTATAAACATCCACAATGTAAGACATTGAAAACTTTTTCACCTACACAAAATGACCACTTTAAAATTAAATGTTATGAGCAAAAATTCATAAACCATCCAAAAAATAAAACAACACACAGATTTAATCATAAAATCACAAAACAAAACCTTATTAATTCCCAACAAATTTCACAAAGATATTTTGTGTCACAGTGTTGATTTACTGAATATTTTATACTGTGTGCCCTGAGCTTGAATTAAGGGCAAGCCACGGCCGTGAATGGCTGAAAAGAGGCTGTAATTACGGCCTGAAATATTCAACCGGAATAAACTGAGACACCAGCTGTGACGTCATCGGGTAGGGTCGGCAAAAAGATGGAATGTGAAACTTATAATTTATTTTAGTTTTTTTAGAATAAGACTGAAAAATGGTCCTATGAGAGCCGAGATCAACTGCTTGACGTGTTTTCTAAGGCATAGATCTATCTCGATATGTTACGATCACCAATCCATGGAACGACCTCAGCAAGCCTTGCTTCACCTTGAAAATCGACAAGAGTGGTTGCTATTATTTAGTTCCGATCTTCTCTCTGTTAAGCTAATTGGTCACAAGTGCTAATTCAGAGCTTGAGATCCTGAAATCGAATCCTGAATCGTACATTATAGGGTTACTGTGTCTTTTTATAATTTAAATTCTGATATTTTCGTAGCATCCTGGTGTCTGAATTTATGAAATCCATACGTAGTAGCGAAGCGCCTTTGATGTCGGAAACACCACCGCGGTGTATTTTAAGTGTCACTCGCAGATGTGCCAGGGTTGTCACAAAACAGAGTTATAATTAACTTTATTAATATTTTGTAACCATTTATTTTAAATGTTACCCGGCCCGAATCAACGGTCCTGGTTTCACGTGCGTCTCAAAGAGCAGTCAGCAGCATTGACAGGGCCTGCTGGGGTTGCGAAAATCTTCTAACGAGATACCTAAATGATTTTTCCACGGAAAAAATGTAAAAAAGGAAAGTAATGTGCCAGGCACATTAATTTCCTTTTTAGGGTTCCGTAGCCGAATGGCAAAAAATGGAACCCTTATAGTTTCGTCAAATCTGTCTGTCTGTGTGTCTGTTCGACCGTCTGTATGTGACAGCCATTTTATTCCGAAATTATTAGGACTATACAATGTGAAACTTGGTAGGTAGATGTATTCTGTGAACCGCTTTCCGATTTTAACAAAAAAGTAATAAAATTAAGGGGGGTTAAACAGATTTTTTTTTCAATAAACCTGTGCGTGTGTGGTATTTATAGAAAGGTTTGTAAAAATACATTGGGATTTTTGTAACCACTTTTTCATAAATTCAATCGTTTAAAAGATATACGCTTCCAAAGTGGTAAAATGTGTGCCCCCCCCCCCCCCCCCCCTAAATTCTATAATAATGATGAGAAATATCTAAAAAAAAATATTTGCTGTAGATCTTAATGCAAACTTTCAAAGAAAATTAGTTTAAATGAGATCGGGTCAGCAGTTTTCGAGATATAGCATATTTTCTAAAACCGAAAATATAACTTTGTAATTCATACAAACACTATGAAAAACAAAGCAAAACAAAGTTATTTTGCATAATTACTACAGAACCCTTCATGGGTGAGTCCAAGGAACAGATAAAAGAGGTTAGAAAGGAAACAGTTCTTGATTTGTATAAGAATGCGTGTCGCCGCTTGTCTCCCCACTCTTTAGCTCTACTGCAAGCAAGAGACCCGTTACGTATGCGAATTACGCACACAAATAAATTACACACACTTAAATCGAGAGCTTGCTACTGATTGTAACTCACTGTTGATAAACATGCGCCGTGCATCATGGCCAATCAGGGCAAAGGACAAAACGTCAATGGTTGAAGTGTCGCGCATACAGTACACTGTTAGCGGACTTGGTCATTGCGTTGATTAAGCGAGTACACAACGGGCAATGTATACTTTTGGTTACTTGTTGCAATAATGTTATTAATGTTCGGAATTTCATAGTTATCAGAATATTTTTATGTTTTTTACAAATAAAATTGTAATTAAATGTTATTTTCGACTTACCGATGGAAAGATATACCACCTCGCTCTATACTTGCGGTCTGACTTTTTGTTTTACAGGGTAAATTGCACAAAACGGCATTTTAAAGCAGAGCTCTGTGTTCCGAAGTAATCCGAAGCGCACTAAACGCGGTGAATTAATTAATCGGTCGCGCTATGATTTTCGTATCATAAATGTGGCGCGTGCGCCACGCCTACATTACCATTCCAACCTTATTCATCTAGTCCATGGGTGAGTCTGACTCACAGTTGGCCCATTTTTTTTTCTACTTTTAACATCACCACTACTTTAATTTTCAACATCACCACTGCTCCCGAAACGGTAAAGAAAAAGATCGTAAGAAAATTGTCATGTCATTGGACCAAAATTCCGTAAACATTTTTTTTGCATTTATCTAACCGCACTGAGCTTGCTTGGTGGATTTCTCTATATTTCAGAGGTGAAATATAGAGGAGGCTTGTGTCTCGGCTGTGGAAACGGTAATGCTGTTATATCATTATTTTTAAACACCTTATAATTACGTCTGTCCATATTTTTGAACGTTTTCAATTATTTAATTATACTCTCGGCTAAACAGTCTTACTAAAAAGTTTTTACTTACGTGCGGCGCAAATTATTTATTTTATCACGGTAAGTATAATTTAATGCTTAATTTACTGTCTATTTGTTTTGTTGATTGTTTTTTTAAACAACACTGCACGTTAATACTGTTACTCAGTTGCATCCAGTTAAAAGCCGACCTCAACATACTTGACAAAAAGCTAAGCAGATTATTATAATTAAAATATTATTATTATAATCTAATAATAAAAATAAACTATATTTATTAGCGACCGGGCTGTCTTTGACGGTCTCATTCTACTAATTTATACAATACTTTAATAAATTATACAACAAAACCTTTCACTAAATATAAAGGTAAAAATTGCAGTAAAATATGTTTAATAGTTTTTGAATTCGTATGCATAAGGATTATATTCGCAATGCAGAACAAATTTCTTAGTAAAGAAGGATCTGTATAATCTTGTCCATAAACTTCAGTGTATTTACTGCCAAACTACATCCAATAAACTTTCTATGGTATTCGAATGGTCCCATAAATAGAGCGCATAGCTATATCAGAACGCATTCCCAACTATAGTTTGCTCAAGTATTGGTACATATTGACAAACTAAGGTAGATTTTAATAACCTACCTTATTTTGGCAATGTGAAGATAATAAGTTGGTATATATTTTTATACTGTGATAACAACAATCAATTGTTTGTTTATTTGTTTTAATTTTTCATAAGTTATTCATACTTCTACTAAATTTAATTTAAATGAAATAAAAAGGTTAATTTAATTGTTTAATTAGAAGGTTGGGCGCTGATAGCTGAAATACGAGCACTTAGCTTGCTTAGTTCAGCTATAAAAGCTTATTTCATAATTATGCTTAACAATACATTGTAGCCTAAGTTATTATTGTATTATGTAGTAAGTTTATAAAATAAAAATAAATGTGACTATGATGATTATTTCTCTACATATATTCATGACTTGTGTTTTCGTGGGCAAAATCATCAAATAACTCCCTCTGCTCTGGATGAAGTGGAAGGAAGACTCAAATTTCTACTGACTATAAACCCACCGTGTTCTTTCAGTGTCCCTTACCCTTACTTTGCCCGCAGCCTTCAATCTGGGGTATCTGGTTCTGGTGGTAGAACATTCCCCAAAATTCACAACTCGGGCAGTTTTCATAATGACATCATTATTAATACAAACTAACATCGCTGGTACCTGAAAAGTATACAGTCGAACTGAGAACCTCCTCCTCCAAAGGTTGTCTGGAAGATATCGCTCTCAGCGATAAGACCGCCATTGTAACCAAAGTGATAGAAATAAGGTTATGTGTGTTTAAATTTTTGGTGTACAATATATTCTATCTATCTCCTCCGTTCTCAATTCGACTGTTTGAAGTCAGTTAAATAACGGTTTGTTAAGCGGGGTTTGGCCAACCTTTTATGTTTTATAAAACCCATCCAATGTTATTCCACATGACGAGATGGACGATACATTTAAAAATCTCTACCCGAAATAAAGGGATTTGGCAGAATATATTACCTACAATTTAAGCGTGATTAATATTTATAGCCATGGCAAATTATAACTACATTGTTTTCCTCTATATTATTATGAGTAAAACGAGGAAGCAAAGCCGACGGAAAAGATATAGTTCATCATAAATTGTATAAAGTGTCAGTAACGTCCAAGATAGCTATTATTATTGGACGTTAAGAGGACGTTGAACTGATAAAAATGGCGACCAATTTATGGTCAATGTGCACTATCATCGTATCACATAAAGTACTGCATTATTTTTATTTGTATCAATAAGCTGGAATTTTAAATAGGGATTATTTTTTAATTCACTTTATTTTAAATCAATGCATTAATGTATATGTTTCATACTCTTTCCGAATTCAATTCACTAGCTTTACGGTGACGTTTCAGGACATCCTTGTACCGCAGATACTGCCCCCCTTGTTTCCGTTTTTCATATAGCAGTTCTGAATAAAAAACGGATTTAGGTAGTCTGCTATCATTCATGCGATAAACATGTCCACACCATCTCAGTTGCGACCTCAAAAGCAAAGCTTCAATGCCTGAAATATTACAACGACGAAGAATTTCCGTGTTAGACACTCCATCTTGCCACTTTATGCGCAGAATGGACCTAAGACATTTCAGATGAAATTGGTCCAACTTTTTTATATCAGCTCTGTAAAAACACCAGCTCTCTGAACTGTACAGCAGGACAGGCAGAATTAGGGCTTTATAAACTGAAATCTTCGTCTGCAACTTTAAGAGGGTGTCGAGCCTACGAGACGCGCGGAAAATAGGTATTTACTGCAGCGGGCTAGTCGTGTGCGTTGTCACACACACAATGACAAGTTCGCTCGAGGCCCGCTTGCCGTTGCACGACGAAGTTTGCTAACTTTGCATTTTTTAATTTTTTGTCGTTATGTTGAATAAACTTGAAAAACGAATATTAATTATTTAGATGGTTTTATTTATCACACTAATATTATAAAGGCGAAAGTTTGTGAATGAATGTGTCTGTTTGCATGTTTGTTACTTCTTCACGCTCAAACGGCTGGATGGATCTAAATGAAGCAAGTAGGTACGTAAATAAATCACAAAAATAAATTTAATAAATTATACCTATTATAAAAAAATTAACGTTTGTTTTTACTGTAGTAATACATTATCCGTTCCCTCACTATTCATCCTATTGCAATAAAACTTTGATTTTATATATTAAACTCCTCAGATTTTTTTTAAAGAATACTAGCAATGTGGGTACATTTCACATTACTAGCAATCTTGTTAACCCCTCCAACTAAGCTAAATATGCTTGTGTCTGGAGTGGGTTCACGTCAATAGTGTAATGGGTGGGGTTCGAACCTGCGACCTCTCGATCACAAGTCCGACACCTTATCCATTAGGCTATTGACGCTTCGAAACTGGGTAAGTAGCAAGTTAGGGTAGATGGGTATGCAGTACTTATTTGAATAATAAAACCAGTATGAAATAAAAAAAAATATTCTGTAATGTCATAATAAAACCAGACTGAAATAAGTTTTGTTTATTAAAATTTCATTTAGTGCTCGTTTAAATTCTGATGTACTGTCATATTTTTAATAACATTCGGTACTGTATTATATATACGTGGGGCCATACCAAAAAAACATTTTTTCATTAATGCTGTCTAGCGAACTTACTTCGCAGAAAATATAAGCGTAATTTATTTCATAACAATATATGTATCAAGTGTAACTTAATTTAAAAGAAAAAAAAAATAAAAGAAATCTATAAATCTAATGTTATATTGCTTATTATAACATTTTACAAAAATTGTCCAAGTGCGAGTCAGACTCGCCCATGAAGGGTTCCGTAGTAACTATAATAATATAATATAATATGTATATTTACTTGACAAAAAACTAAAACTTACAAATTTCTTAAAACTAGCTTATTTACATTTTTTGCAACTACGCCAAATAACTTTGTTTTTCATAGTATTTGTATGAATTACAAAGTTATATTTGCGGTTTTAGAAAATATGCTGTATCTCAAAAACTGCTGACTCGATCTCTTTAAAACCAATTTTGATTGAAAGTTTACATTAAGATCTATATATATATACAACGTGTAATTTAAAGGGTATATACATACCAAGTGCATGGCTTCTTTGGATGATAACAAACGATATGGCAAGGGTTTTGTAATCCTAAGTCTACATGTCTAGAACTTATTACAAATTCCAGTATACTGATACCAGAGAACGAATTTTTCAAATTAAGAAGAACGAAAAGAATTATCGTGTTATTGGCAAGTGACGTGGAAAGTTATTGACCCTCGTAGTGCTGTGACACGTTTGTTATGATTGGTATTCAAAAAATATGTGAAACCAATAATTTGGTATCAATTCTTTAAGTCAGTTATTTTGTGCTGAAACTGTGCATAGAGACTCCATACCAAATGTTGTCTTCAGCCCTTTTGGTTAGATATGGGGTTTCCGTTACACGTTGTATATATATATTTATATTTTTCACTCCACTATTATAGAAGTTAGAGGGAGGGATACACATTTGACCACTTTGGAAGCTTATATCTTTTAAACGATTGACTTTATGAAAAAGTGGTTTCAGAAACCCCCATGTCATTTTTAAAGACCTGTCTATAAATACCACACACGCATAAGTTTCATGAAAAAAAAAATATTTTCAGTTTTAGTTCCATGTATGGGGTAGTAGTATGTTCCTTTATTTTAAATGATTTTTAATTTTTTTCTCAATATTGGAAAGCGTTTCATAGAATACATCTACTTACCAAGTTTCACATGTATAGTCTTAATAGTTTTGGAATAAAATAGCTGTGACATACGGACGGACGGACAGACAGACAGACAGACTGACAGACAGACGGACAGACATGACGAAACTATAAGGGTTCCGTTTTTTGCCATTTGGCAACTGAACTCTAAAAAACGAGTAATTTCTTTAAATATATATTTTTAATTTTGGTACACTACACATATCACAGTATAGTAAGAAAAGAAAAAATGACAAAAAGATACTATACTTTGTAAGAAATAAAAAGACAATAAAACTTATTTCGAATTTTGAAAATACAATCGTAGAAATATCAATGCATCCAAGGTTTGACTTCCAAGCCTGCTTCGTTTATTACCAACATAAGCAGCAGCTGAAAACGCTCATTTAGGTTTTACACTGGTTGGAGGAATAGACAATAGATACTTATATGCTGTTTCTAAGTGATATCCACTAATTCCTCCATTTTCAAACAGGCTTATTTCACGTCTATTTTGCCAACCCCGATTAATTTTGTATTTGTACTTCACGATCTGGGGATTTCATACTCTTATCAATTTCCAGCTATAACTTTTCCTTTAGTGTCAATTGGGGTTGGGATTGGGAGGTTTGTGGCCTTAACTCATCATCTGTTTGTGATCCTGATCTTCCTACTTCTTCTTCCGTGTCATGTCGACTTTCAAGTTTTTTAACAATATACTTTTTAACAATAATGTAACAGACTCTGTTACATTGTTCTGAGATCTCAACTACCGTTTAATAAATAGCAATAGGATAATCGCTAATTGCAAGACTCTTGCGAGACTCTCGTTTGGGCAACACTATATGGTTTATTGGATATTGAAATCCACTTGTCGAAAGAAAGACTAAATCTTTCACCTGCACTTTTCAAATGTTTCAATTCTGCAGTTACTTGCTTTCTGATTTTTTCACTGTAATTCATGACACGTTTTTGAGTGGTGACGGCTCTTACAATGTATCTATAATACAGGTTAATTACCTAATTAACCTGTATTATACCTATGAGAGGACATTAAAGCCTGTCTGAATTCTGATGGATAACCTATATTATTATATAGTTGTAAGATATGTTTCCAGTTCTAAGATATGCTTAATTATATTTAAAACTTTGGTCTATACAGTCGTATAGACCAATTAATACAGCACAATGGAATTACAAATAAAAAATATCCGATAAGTTGGTCATCATGTATGTCATTGATATACACTATAAAAAGGAAAGGGCCAAGAATTGAACCTTGCGGAGCACTCATCTTGGCTAGGGATCCTGCAGATGTCGCTCCATTAACAATAACTTTTTGTTGCCTGTTTGATAAATATGAAAGAACAAGGTCAGCAGAACACGAATCCACGAACTCCGTAATGGTGTAATTTACAGATCAGTGTTTTGTGGTCAACGCAATCAAAAGCTTTGGAGAGGTCACAAAATATGCCAATTGCATCCTGAGATTTCTCCCAAGATTCCAGAATGTGACGGATGAGCGCTACTCCTGCGTCTGTTGTTGACCTACCTTTCGTGAAACCAAACTGCCGACTATGCAGAATTCCATTTGAGTTAAAATATGATAGCATCTGGTCCAGCATGATTTTTTCGTATATTTTGTTTAATGCTGGAAGCACATATATCGGTCTATAGTTAGAGGGATCACTCTTACAACCCGACTTAAAAATTAGTACTACTTTACTATGTTTCATTAAATCGGGAAAATTACCGCTGTCTATACATTAATTAAATGTGCCTGTTAGGATAGCAGCAATTGAGTCAATAATATTACCAAGAACCCTAACAGATGCACTCCATAAGTCATCAGTGTTTGTTATGTTAAGACTTTGGAATGCTTTTTAATTACATCAATAGAAATGGGCTTAAATGAAAATGTTGGTATATCCTTATTGAAGTTTTCCTTTAAAAAAGATTCTGCTGATAATGGCGAAGAATGTAGAGATTTAGTAACCTCTACTGGAATATTGGTAAAGTAATTTTCCAACTTCTCAGCCACTTTTGACTTATCTGAGATGACCTGATCATCGATGTTCAAAGTCAAATCATTCTAACCCTGTTGGTTTGTGTTTCCAGTTTCTTTGTTTATCACCTTCAACACAGTTTTTATTTTATTGTTAGAAATGCTAATTTTATTACTTTCTGATTTAGATTTAGCTTAGGGCGCATACTCTTTTAAATATCTTTGAGTAGTTTCTTACATAATTATGGAAGGCTTCATCGGAAGTCAATGATTTTTCATGGTATAAGTTGTATAAATTGTCTCAGCTTATTCTTATTCCAGCAGTGGCCCATTCATTAAATTTAGATTTATTACTCATTTGAAATTTTTTAACTGGACATGCCTTACTAAATTCGTGGCATGGTGAAGAAAAAATATCCTGTAATTTTCATTGGGGTCATGGGAGTCAAAATTGGCCATTGAAAGATCACTTTACATGTTATCATTAAAAACATTAATTTCTTTTTAGTTAGTGGCCTAAGCTTAATAGTCTTATTTAATTGCCGCTTTTTAACCAACTCAAAGGATACTAGTTGACCTGTATGGTCAGACCTAACTCCACTAATTTGAGACGAGTATTTTATGGCACAATTAGTATAAATATTATCTATGCATTGAGCTGATGTTGCTGTTATTCTTGTTGCTTCCTTGTATGTGCATTTTAAGTTAAATGAACCAAACAATGAAGTAAGCTTGCAGTGTTCAGGTGAATTTACTAACAAATCAATATTTAGGCGACCACAAATGAAAACTAATTTATTATCTCTTATAAGCTTAGGTACTTAAAATTTCTCCCATTATCATTAAGAATGATGACAGGTTTGATGCTGGTGGTCTATAAACACTTAAGAAAGTTTGGCCTTCAACTTCTGTACATGCTACCTCACACAAGTAATCAACAGAGCAAGCGGTGATATATTTTTATTCCTTATATCTAAGAGAATTATTACGTAATATTAAAGTACCACCTCCTACTGAGGACCTGTTGTATGCACTAGTAACAGAAAAATATTAATTTTAAACAACATTCTATCTGGTTTTAGCCAGGTTTCACAAAAACATAAGATATCTATATCATATTTATCTATTAACATTTCCTCATCTAATATTTTGCCGGAGAAACGATTTATATTCTGATGATATAGTAAAATTTTGTTATTATAACTCTCCTTTGTCACATCTAAGGGTTTAAACAATTAATTTCAGTATTATTAGATACCCTAGATAATACTGAATAGTCACTTAACCTAGGATCAGTTAAATTGTCAATAACCCAGTGTAAATTGTAAGCTAACAAAGTAGCCAATGAACTTTCGTCGTAAATTCTAAAATGAATGTAAGGATTGCAATCGGTATGCCCAAAAACCTATTACACGATGTTTGACGCAATATTTTGGAATCGACCACGTTTGCTGAGCAAGCGATATAATGCGGTCGCACTAAGTTCGCCACGAGCTTAGTGTATTTCGAACAGCAACCGGGTGCACTCATTTTCATCATTTAGCGATAATTTTAGCCCTTACGTTACTTTGTTAATTATACTTAGCAATAAACCCTTGAAAGATATCAGTGTATTTAACTTAGTAGACACACACGATATCCATATTGAATGTTGGAGAAAAAGTTGCATCCACCAAGGATGCAACTTTTTCTCCAACATTCAATATGGATATCGTATGTGTTTTAAATTGGATTTCAAAATGAAAGCTGGCTTTCATTTTGAAATCCAATTTTTATTTGCAATCACCACCCCCAAAAACCCATTACACGATACCCATATCGAATGTGTGAGAAAAAGTTGCATCCGCCATCTTGGATTTTAAAATGAATGCCAGATTTGCAATCACCACCCCCAAAAACCCATTACACGATACCTATATCGAATGTTTGAGAAAAAGTTGCATCCGCCATCTTGGATTTTAAAATGAATGCCAGATTTGCAATTACCACCCCCAAAAACCCATTACACGGTACCCATATCAAATGTTTGAGAAAAAGTTGCATCCGCCATCTTGGATTTTAAAATGAATGCCAGATTTGCAATCACCACCCCCAAAAACCCATTACACGATACCCATATCGAATGTTTGAGAAAAAGTTGCATCCGCCATCTTGGATTTTAAAATGAATGC
Source organism: Tholera decimalis (assembly GCA_943138885.2). Taxonomy (NCBI): domain Eukaryota; kingdom Metazoa; phylum Arthropoda; class Insecta; order Lepidoptera; family Noctuidae; genus Tholera; species Tholera decimalis. The sequence goes on from OW964576.2 coordinate 13,944,235, forward strand.
CAGATTTGCAATCACCATCCCCAAAAACCCATTACACGATACCTATATCGAATGTTTGAGAAAAAGTTGCATCCGCCATCTTGGATTTTAAAATGAATGCCAGATTTGCAATCACCACCCCCAAAAACCCATTACAAGGTACCCATATCAAATGTTTGCGAAAAAGTTGCATCCGCCATCTTGGATTTTAAAATGAATGCCAGGTTTGCAATCACCACCCCCAAAAACCCATTACACGATACCCATATCGAATGTTTGAGAAAAAGTTGCATCCGCCATCTTGGATTTTAAAATGAATGCCAGTTTTGCAATCACCACCCCCAAAAACCCATTACACGATACCTATATCGAATGTTTGAGAAAAAGTTGCATCCGCCATCTTGGATTTTAAAATGAATGCCAGATTTGCAATCACCACCCCCAAAAACCCATTACACGGTACCCATATCAAATGTTTGAGAAAAAGTTACATCCGCCATCTTGGATTTTAAAATGAATGCCAGATTTGCAATCACCACCCCCAAAAACCCATTACACGATACCTATATCGAATGTTTGAGAAAAAGTTGCATCCGCCATCTTGGATTTTAAAATGAATGCCAGATTTGCAATAACCACCCCCAAAAACCCATTACACGATACCTATATCGAATGTTTGAGAAAAAGTTGCATCCGCCATCTTGGATTTTAAAATGAATGCCAGTTTTGCAATTACCACCCCCAAAAACCCATTATACGATACCCATATCGAATGTTTGAGAAAAAGTTGCATCCGCCATCTTGGATTTTAAAATGAATGTCAGATTTGCAATCACCACCCCCAAAAACCCATTACACGGTCGGTACCCATATCGAATGTTTGAGAAAAAGTTGCATCCGCCATCTTGGATTTTAAAATGAATGCCAGATTTGCAATCACCACCCCCAAAAACCCATTACACGATACCTATATCGAATGTTTGAGAAAAAGTTGCATCCGCCATCTTGGATTTTAAAATGAATGCCAGATTTGCAATCACCACCCCCAAAAACCCATTACACGGTACCCATATCAAATGTTTGAGAAAAAGTTGCATCCGCCATCTTGGATTTTAAAATGAATGCCAGATTTGCAATCACCACCCCCAAAAACCCATTACACGATACCTATATCGAATGTTTGAGAAAAAGTTGCATCCGCCATCTTGGATTTTAAAATGAATGCCAGATTTGCAATAACCACCCCCAAAAACCCATTACACGATACCTATATCGAATGTTTGAGAAAAAGTTGCATCCGCCATCTTGGATTTTAAAATGAATGCCAGTTTTGCAATTACCACCCCCAAAAACCCATTATACGATACCCATATCGAATGTTTGAGAAAAAGTTGCATCCGCCATCTTGGATTTTAAAATGAATGTCAGATTTGCAATCACCACCCCCAAAAACCCATTACACGGTACCCATATCGAATGTTTGAGAAAAAGTTGCATCCGCCATCTTGGATTTTAAAATGAATGCCAGATTTGCAATCACCACCCCCAAAAACCCATTACACGATACCTATATCGAATGTTTGAGAAAAAGTTGCATCCGCCATCTTGGATTTTAAAATGAATGCCAGATTTGCAATTACCACCCCCAAAAACCCATTCATTCATTTCATTCATTTCATTTATTTCATAAACAATTTATACCCATACCCATATCGAATGTTTGAAAAAAGTCTTCGTCATCACTTTCACTTCCTCAAATGGTGCTTTTCGGGAGCAACTGCACAAGGTACTATTAGAAATACCCAAAACGCTATAGGTGTGCCTATAATATTTAAAGAGTTCCCTCGCTTTCTCCAGGATCCCATCATCAGATCCTGATTTCATAACAATGGAATATTGTGATAGAGGGATGGCCCGTCATGCCTAGCCGGCAAACGGATACCTCTAAGTGGGCAAGGGGCGGCGGATCCATAGGGATGCAGTGCAGGGAGTTCCTATAATATATTAGAGTGCCACCTCTGTGACATCTAGTCCTATCGTTCCTAACTAGCCGGTAGTTGGCTACCTTGGGATCCCTAAGGTGGGGTTTGAGGAAGGTCTCTTGGACCAGAAGGATGTCGAGACTATGATCGCGAAGGAAAGTCGCGATCTCGTCCCGTTGATTAGTGATGCCATTGGCATTGAAGTAACCTAGCTTTAGGGATCGGGGCTTTAATCTTTTACTAGCCGTGTTATACATTATGGCTGTTTAAAAAGGTTATCAAAATGACTTTTGACATCGGGATACTGATGGTATACCCGAATCAGGGAGTTGATGCTAGTGCAGGCCACGACCTCCTTTGCCATTTGGATGGCGCGGGGGGACTGGAAGAAACTGAAGGTATTCCCAAGGATGAGGAACGCATCGAGTTCCGGCTCTACCGAGCGAGGGAGTGACTGGGGAGGAGGTGGGGGCTGAGAAGCCACAATAACCGGAGCGGAGGGCATGATGGGTTGATCCATCAGCCCAGGGACTTTCGGCCTTAGTGCTGGGAAGTTTTGGGCGTGATTCGCCGCCGTCCAAGGAGTTGGACGCTGGGGACTGAGGGTCTGAGGGAGCTCAGACGAGAGTGTAGGACACTCTCGTCCCTGGCGTGCGCTAGCGCGCGTTGCCAGTTTAGGGGCGGAGGTTTTCGGGGCTTTAGGACAGCCTCGGTAATTGGCGGGGTGACCAGATTGCCCGCACAGCACGCAGCTGGGCGGGTCTGGGCATTGGGACCTGTCTTTTGGGCGACTGCACTCGGCGGTGCCGTGATCGCCCAGGCACTTTACGCACCGGGGTTTGCCGAAGCAATTCCGTTGCGCGTGGCCGTATAACTGGCAACGGTGGCATTGGCCTACCGTGCCACTCTTGTGTGGCTTCTCAATTAAAATTCCTGAAAGACTGCATACAGTCTTCAGCGCAAAGATGGGGTGGGGACCTTCGGAGACGGGGTGGCAGATGACGAGGACGTTGTTAGACGCCCTGCCACCTCTGCCGTGCATACGGTGCACCTCAATCACCGGGATGTTCTGTGACTCTAGGTCGCAGACGATCTCGGTGGTGGGGATCTCACTGGGGATCCGGCAGAGGACCACCCGAACGGGCTTGCTCTCATGGAGCGTATAAGTGTGGTGGGGGATATTTCGAGCCTTGAGTAGCTTCGAAAGCGCGCGGTGGTCGTTAGCTGTCGCTAACCCTACTTTTATGCCGTTCTGAACGGTGCGGGCATTCGTGTAGGCGATGCGTTGCTCGCCACACGCTTTGGACACGTTTGTCCAAGCCCCCTTATCATGTATGAAGATGGGTGGGGGAGGGATGGTCTTGCGCACTGAGGCGCTGACGACTGGGGTTTGAGTAGGGCTGGGCCTAGTGGCCGAGGAAGTGGAGGGCTGGCTCTGCACTAAGCGTGCTGGCTCGGGAGGGGAGGGTTTCTTGGCCTTAGGGGCCTGGGTGGAGGACGAGGCCTGCGACCTCTTCTTCCTCTTTCCCTCGACGAGGATAAACTCGTCGGAGGAAGAGGTTTGATCGGAGGAGGAGTGCTCGGACTCCGCTCGCTCCGAGCGCTCAGAGTGTATGCTCTCTGCGCGCTTCGAGCGCTCGCCTTCCGAGCCCTCTTTTTCTTGTTCCTCCTCCTCAGAGTCCATTTCGACGTCTGGGGGGGAGGGGGACCTATCTGCGTTGGGCGCGGGGGTGGGACCTAAATCTGGCTGTGGGGCGGGAAACACCGCGGGGGGTAATTTTACAATCTCATCTTTATACTCCCTTTGTAGGGCGGGGTTTTCAAATAGGATCTTTCCTAATAAATCGGTTGTTAGATTTAACCGAGCCGATAGGGATTCGACTTTGGACATGAGATCCTCCATCTTGTCCTCCATATTGGAGGCGACAAAGGTGGGCATCCTACTCTCCTAACCCTAACATATGCGCCTCGAGGAGACACGTCAAACGTGAGCTCCCCGAGCAGACGGTCCCCAAAGAGCCCTGCCCCGGAGTTTCTCCTAACACTTCGCTACCGAGAAGAGAAACCCAGACAAACTCGGTAGCTGTGTTGCCGTCTGATGTGGCCTGAGGGGCCCTATTTGCCTAACCCTCCGGGCGGGAATGACCCGGAGGTGAGTTCGCTCCCTGCGGGGATAGCAGGGAGGTGTGTACCTACTGGTGTGCCCTAAGCTTGTAATCCGGTCGCCAATCTTAATGTGCGTACCGGGCCCTATTGGGTCTAGTGCGAAGGGGTAGATACACCCAACCGACACTAGGTGTGTATGCTGTGAAGAGAACTCAGTAACTAGGTTTGACTAGGAGATCCCCCAAGGCCAAAACCTAGCACTCGACTCCAATTGACTGCTTCACCCTGAAGGGGATCAGCGGGTGCGTCGGGTCAGCACCCCCTTGGTATTGTTGACACCGTGAGGTTTCCAACCAAGGACCACGAAACTGTGGTTTTACCCTGAAGGGGCCAAACCAAATTGTTTTGACAATCTCTGTTAGAGAAGCACGATATCCTTCACCGCCTCGAAAAAGGCGGATCCGGACCAGGCGTCGTAGTCGGCGACTACGAGTGACGTCACGGCGGGCGTGACGAACGGAGCGATGACTCAGGCACGGAACGATCGAGAGCGCGGAGCGGCACGACTGTCGCGGGCGAGCGTCGGAGCAGAATGGCGTATGGTTCAAAATAGCGCGCAAATTAGAAGAAAAAATTAAAATTAAAACAACCAAGCGACATTTTTGAAATGTTAAAGCTGTAAATGATAGTATGATAATTAGAGAATAATATGAATTGAAGTTTATGAAAAAATTCAACAGTTTACTATCAAAATTCAGCGACGCACGAGCATGTTTTGTAAGGATTTTTGTCCAACTTTATGTATTTTTGTTTAATAAACTATAAAATATTTTTAAATTTTGCCAACTATGTTTGCTAACACATTTATTCTAGTGTTCATTACATATTTTTGTATGGTAATTAAAGTACTATTATAGGTTATATTCCTTTAGTAGTGAAGACCGTTTTGAGTTATTTTACTCGGCGCAGCCTTAAGTCATGAGAGCTCCAAACGCGACGATTAAGCTTGCCAAAGTTGGTAGCAGCATGCGCAATCCGTACAGGAATTTCTGCTGAAAGAGTGTTATCAAACCTCAAATAACTTACGAGATACTTGAACTGAGGCACTTCTTCAAGGGATTTTTTTTATAGAGGAGTAGCAATGTGCTTTGAATTCACATAACTAGCAATCTTGATTGCCTTCTAACTAAGCTAAATATGCTTGTGTCTGGAGTGGATTGACGGCTATAGTGTAATGGGTGGAGTTCGAACCCGTGATCTCTAAATTGCTATATTGGAAGACTGTGGTACATTATGATGCAAGCCAACTGTTAACTTCTTTAACACGTTCGCTGACAGTGAGCACTTACCCTGACACCACATTACTACAGTAGAATTTTCCACAACGTACTCTTAAAAATAAGTGGCCCGTCCCTCGACGTACTGTCATAACGCACTATTTTTATTTCCCGCCTAACGACGTACTGTCAGCGAACGTGTTAACTTCAAGCTTACGACTTATATTTAAATAAACATTCAGTCTTGAACTGACATCAAATCATCATTATCATTTCTTGTCAACTATGTTAGTATCGGCTTCTATTTACGGCCTTTCGACCTCCACAACCCAGTATTTATCTGGATAATATGATACTCCTTGGCCAGACCGATCAGATTTTCTGGTAGTTGACGATCCGTAACGAGAGTCAAAGATGTCCAGATGACAGCCGGGACCAATAGTTTAACGTGCATTCCAAGGCACGGAGGAATTTCGATATATTAACATAGTCACCCAGCCACTGATCGACCGCGTGGTTCTTATTATTAAGACCAGGCAGTCTAAAATAATTTTCATGCAAGCTCCGCCCCCATGCAGCCCGGTTAGGCCGTTGTATACTAAAAGCTAACACAGCAGTAATAAAGTTGAATATCGCGTGCGCTCTTTCACCATGTTCGGTTTCAAAACAGCCGTTGTGTAATAAAGTTGAATATTGCGTGCGCTCAAAAGCCATATTCCGGTTCGAAACTAAATGTCGTAAGTCTCAAGTCTTATTTTGTTTATAACCAAAGTAATAATTGATCTAGAGAAAAAAAATCCCTATATTTGGATAATAAACTATATTTTCTTACTGTCAATACTAATTTTAGACATATAAGCCGAGTAATCTTGATTAAGCTTTCAATAATCTTTAAAAAATTGGCCAAGTGCGAGTCGGACTAGCACATGAAGGGTTCCGTAGTAACTATAATAAATATAACATACTTAATATATTTATTTGAAAAAAAAATCCTTACAAATTTCTTAAAACTAGCTTAGTTTTGGAAAATATACTGTATCTCAAAAACTGCTGACTCGATATCGTTCAAACCAATTTTGGTCGAAAGTTTACATAAAGATCTACAACATATGGTTTTTTTAGATTTTTACTTCATTATTATAGAAGTTAGAGTTTTTACCACTTTGGAAGCGTATATCTTTTAAACGATTAACTTTATGAAAAAGTCATTTTAGAAACCATAATGTCATTTTTAAAGAACTGTCTATAAATACCACACACGTATAGGTTTCATGAAAAAAAATATTTTCAGTTTCAGTTCCATGTATGGGGAGCCCCCTTTATTTTTATATTTATTAAATTTTAATTGGCCAAGTGCGAGTCGGACTCGCCCATGAAGGGTTCCGTAGTAACTAGAATATACTTAATATATTTATTTGTAATAAAAAAAAAAAAAAAAAAAACCTTACAAATTTCTTAAAACAAGCTTATTTACAATTTTTACAACTACGCCAAATAACTTTGTTTTTCATAGTATTTGTATGAATTATAAAGTTACATTTGCGGTTTTAGAAAATATACTGTATCTCAAAAACTGCTAACTCGATCTCAATCAAACTAATTTTTGTTGAAAGGTTACATTAATATCTACAACATATGGTTTTTTTAGATTTTTCACTTCATTATTATAGAAGTTAGAGATGGGGGACACACATTTTACCACTTTGGAAGCGTATATCTTTTAAACGATTAATTTTATGATAAAGTCGTTTTAGAAACTTTAATGTAATTTTTAAAGACCTATCTATAGATACCACACACGTATAGGTTTCATGAAAGAAAATATTTTCAGTTTCAGTTCCATGTATGCGGAGCCCCCTTTATTTTAAATATATTTTAAATTTTCTTTTAAAATCGGAAAGCGGTTCACATAATACATCTACCTACTAAGTTTTACATGTATAGTCTTAATAGTTTCGGAATAAAATGGCTGTGACATACGGACGGACGGACAGACAGACAGACGGACAGACATGTCAAAACTATAAGGGTTCCGTTTTTGCCATTCGGCTACGGAACCCTAAAAACTGTCTGGCTATGTGTGTTCGTGTATATAAGAAATTACCCAATATGTTTAAAATATTAAATTGCAAATAATTGTTAATCCAATTTTATAAAGTTCAATAACAATAATTTCTATTCACATAATGATTTTTTAATATGAATTTTAATGTAATAATGTACCTTTACTAAGTAAATTTGAATGCTTTAGTTACAAGAAGACATGTTGATATAGCTCATATTTATAATAGAAACTTATATAACATGTTTTATGTATAAAATATATCTTATTTTATCTTACAAATATGACACAAAAATCTTACACAACAAACATAACATTTTATTAATAAATGTAACGTTCTGTTATTGACACGACAATCGTTGACCTCTTCATCTCCTTTTGTCCAACGCCTTTTATTCAATACAATAATAAAATATGAAATGTCGTGCAAAAAGTTTTCATTTTCTACATGAGTGTATGAATATGGTGGAAGCCCGAGGGGATTAACTGGGTATAATGAATATGTTATTTGATACCCCAGTTAAGGCTGAATAAAATTGTTTCACGACTATTGTCTCCCCCGGTATTGTCCGGAATAATATGAGATTATAATTATTATTATTGCTAATATATTTCAGCATGTTTGTATATTGTAGACTAGCTGTGCCCTGTGGTTTCAATCGCGGTAATCAACATCTCAACAATACAAACTTTCATCCTCTATTTCAACCCTTCAATAGCCTATGTTTGACCCTGGGTCTTCAACTATTCTCATTCTAAATTTCATCTTAATCGGTGGGGGTATTTAGCCGTAAAAGCGTAATAGACAGGCTGACAGTCAGGCAGAGAGACATTCTTTTTTTCTCGACTTGTTTTTCTTAACTTGGATTGTTTTTTTTGTATGACTTGTCTTGAATGCTTATTGCAAATAATATTCTATTTGGCATTCCAAACGTGTATATCAAATATTGTTTTTACAAAAATAATAGTTGCAATAATAAAATCATAAATGTTGCTGAATATTTATGATTGTTTAATTAATATATAATATTCTAATTAAAAAAATATATAGATATATTCTTTGGGTTTTAATTGGTTGGTTTGAGGTAATCCATCACTAGTACTATCCCCTCTATTATAGCTTGTAGACTTATAATAGCCTGTCTTTAATTACTACTTTTTGTAAGTTATTGCTTAAAAAGGGTAATTGTACGCTAAACAAAGTGATTTCACCAAAATGTAAAAAATATCTATTTTGCCAACCCTCCCTCTAGTGTTAAGTTTTGCATTCATATCTCGACACTCACGTGTGAACCGCTTTGTCTAACCCCACCTATTTGCATATATAAAGCAAAACAATACACTTCTCTACTATTTTTATCAATCTGCCTGGCCTTTTACCAAATGTTGAGGTCGAAGACGACCAAAATGTAACCGGACTATTTATAATCTAATGGGGTTTCCTTGTTCCTTCGCAGACGCAATGCCAATTTAGAGCTCTTTTACAAGATATGGCCCACATCTTATCATGCCCATCGTGCATGGCCTTCGGCACCTTACAGGATCTTAACGATGTTTGTTACTCAACATGCATACAAAGACAATCCCCGTTCACTCCTTTAGTCTGATTAGACACGATAAAAATCTGTTCCGTAGGCGAGCGATTGGAGTCCTGAAATACAGGGTTTCCCCAGTTTAGGCTCCAATCCTCCAGTAATATAAGCGAATATTGTAATATTGTAATTAGTACCTGAGTAATTGTAACATATTGTTAAATCTTACAATTGTGGTGGAAAATAAACGTTTTATTTATTTAATCATGCCAAAGTATCTGAACGGGTTTAACTCAGAGAACACAAAAAATACTTTGTATTCCGAGATAACATGCGAAAAATCTTTATCAGTTTTTACAATGTAAACACAATTTCTTTCTGTATATTAAGTATAACCAATAAACTACAAATCACTATGAATTCATCACTAATTCACGTCATAATATATCCCAAAAATAATTAAACCCTACACAGAAAACTCCACAAACCATTACATCATTATACCAATCCATTTTATTAAATGGTCTGTGTGCGACTAAGGGATTACCGTTTAACTTACAGACCCGATTAGAGCACGACAGATTACCTTGATGGAAGAGGTGGTTCTAACTTAGTTAGTTCAAGAAGACGGGGAGAAAATCGGTGTGGATTTCTGTTATAGGAAACTGGATATTACTTGAAAGGATTCAGGCGTTACTTTGCCGAAATCCGTATCGTAAAGGGGTATCCTTCGTATTATTAGGATGACATAGCTTAAAACTTTGTTTAAAGCTTTGTTTTCCTAGGAAAGCGGTGCCGTCATATAGCGGCCGTAATATTACGGACGCAAAAAGGCGGCCATCTTTACGGTGACGACATGTAGAAAGTTCCACGGCCGTTTTAACACACTGTCTGCTTCATCGCTATCTATTGTATTACATTCTCTTAGGAAACGTTCACGAAACCATCTGACACCGACAAGACGGCCGTCATGCAAATGGCGGCACCGCTTTTTGACGTTACGGTGTCAGTTACCGTTCTCTAGGAAACCGCGCCATTTTGTTTACATAGACAACGTTCTAGTGATGTCATTCACCGCTGTATTACGGCCGCTATTTGACGGCACCGCTATCCTAGGAAACCAAAGCTTTAGTCAGTAAAAGTCTGACACACCCTCCCGCTTCGCCCAGTTCGGGAGGCAGTCATTGGATGAATTCCCATCCTTAAAATAAAAAATAAATAAAAAAAGACAAAAGCATAATTATTTAGTTTAGTTGGGGGGGTTCACAAGGTTGCTAGTTATGTGAATCTTAGCCACATAGCAAGTTCTCTTTAAAAAAAACATATCACCAATTTGCAAAATAAACCACTATTTCATTATTAATAATAGCTAGCCCAGCGGTCGAAGATTTCAACCATGCATTATTATATAAAAACTAGCTGCTGCCCGCAACTCCGTTCGCGTGGGAGGATTTCCCGCGTAAATCCCGATCCCGTGGGAATTCCGGGATAAAAAATAGATGTTGGCCGATTCTCATAGATACCGGATAAGCACAAAAAATTTCATCAAAATCGGTCAAGCCGTTTCGGAGGAGTATGGCAACGAAAACTGTGACACGAGAATTTTATATATTAGATATTAGCTTTCCGCACTCCTCTATATAAACATTAAATGAGCCGAATTCCTTAGATATTCCTCTGTTCGCGCAATTTTCGTAAAAAAGGAATACATTGTGCGTACGGCTAAGGAGTGGAATTCCCTGCCGGAGTCTGTGTTTCCCGATAGCTATAACCTAGGGGTCTACAGGTTACTTTTAGGTAAGCGTGCTCCATCTTCGACCACATCATCACTTACCATCAGGTGAGATGGTGGTCAAACGCGAACCTATTATTAATAAAAAAAAACAAAGATTAGCTTCACTTGTTGATGTTCAGATAAACTAATTATTTTCATATTACAAAGTTACCCATAGATAAATAGGTACCTTAACTTAACTATATACCAATTAATTTATACTAACAACCGTGTTACTAAATAAAACTTAAAACTATGTTACTAAAACTATTTCACACAGTGATGACGTTGTGTTGCGCTGCATGGTGTCGCGTAGCCTTCTGCGGAAACGTTGATACACGACACCATTCAACCAAAACTCTTCCTTTGGAGAAAGAAAGTATTACAATGATGAATCGGAATTTACACCACGAACGACCTGAAGGTTTTGTGGTACGACTCCAATATCCCCACCCCCAAGGTGTCCTATTAAAGCGGCCAAAAGCTTGAATTTAGAATGCAGCACGGCCCTCCCGTGCCGCAAACTATACCAATACTGGGGGAGATCATCACTTCCCACTTTTGATGAAGTCAAAATTCATTTATTAATTTGTTAACATAGATGCTATTGATAGCAATAGAAGTGGAAAGAGTCCCACTTATTAAAACCCACCCTGTTCCTTCGGTTTCCCTCGTGTTCCGGGGCCTCGTTCCCGCAACCCAATTAGGCAGAGCCCTGTCCGGCCTTGTCAATAATAAATAAATAAAGTGAATAACTCGTTGGAGATAAGACCTGTCATACTACGGACAAAATCTAAGGGAAAATAAATATATACTAAGTATGTGATTATGCGCAGTACCTACCAGCCCATTATTGGCAACCCCACACAACAAACTACTTTTATTTACAAATAATTTATCAGCGAATAAACTGTTGAGGCACCCGACAAATTGTTAGTCGACTGAATAAATAGAAATAGTAGATTTTGTAAGTTATTTTTATCTTTCTAGTTGTCAAAGAAAATAAAAACAATTTATTCATTCAGACGTTTTGGTTTTAACGAGGGTGTGTTGATAAAAAATGTAAAGAGTAAATGATAAATGATATACATATTGTTAGTAGTTTAAAAATAACTCTTTTTGGTGCTTTAAACTAGATGAGGTCGTCCCCAGCTGATTACCTTGATAAGAAACACCACAACCAACCCAGAGGTCACAGCTTGTCGATGGTGCGGGAAAGTTTTAACGAGATACCGCGGCCCCAGAAACGAGAAAAAGGATGGTTTTTTAGTCATTAGAAGTCTAACACTTCTTTCCGCTCCATCCAGAGCAAAGGGAGTCATTCATTTAGGAGATTTCATTCAGATTTTCCTCTGAAATAAAAGCACGTGCTGGTTTCCTCATAATGTTTTCCGTCACAGTTTGGAGAGCAGCGGTGATGATGATAATTACACAAAGAAGTATGCTTGCTTGTGTTCGAACCATTCGAGAACGACCTACAACTCGTAAGTAGGTCCTGTAACCCGTGGACCACTATTGCTCCGCACATAGCCAACACTACCACTAATGAAAATGTTTTTTTTTTTATTTATTTATTAACACGTTCACTGACAGTATGTCGTTAGGCGGGAAATTAAAATACTGCGTTATGACAGTACGTCGAGGGATGGGTCACTTATTATTAAGAGTACGTCGTGGAAAATTCTACTGTCGTAATGTGGTGTAAGGGTAAGTGCTCACTGTCAGCGAACGTGTTAAGACAGGTTTCACAAGTAAATACATGCTATATCTTCTGTCAAACTGCAGTACAGTTTGTCGGCAGAGTTCTCGTGGAATCTTTAAATTATATAATGTTATATATCAAACTACTTAATACTACCTATATACTATACGTAAACCATATTTTGACCCAAACGAAAATTGTACAAACACATTAAATATCTAATGATGTCATCTGGCACAACATAACATATCATATACCATTTTTTAATGCCGGAATGTTTTAACGAGATATCGTGGCCCTAGCCTAGCCAACCAGTCCCTAAAAACGATAGCAGTCTGTTTTAAATATCATGTGCTAAGTTAGATGAGATAAGTCTTATTGATAGGATAAACTAGAACCGAAAAAGGGATCTCTATAGAGGAAAATAATGATTTTCAATACACTTCCTCAAAAACTGGCTCTTATCGCACTACGATTAGGTTTAACATGCAATGTATTTCACAGTCGTGGATTTTTTTCATTTTTCACACACGAAGGTTTACCATTCCAGATTTTTCCACAGATAACATTAAACAACTATTCAATTCCTTAGATTCGTTGGTGATTTTTTTTTACAGCAAAGAGGCGCATGTTTTTAAGGCCTTATATTATTAACGAAAATTAAAATTGTGTTTATGAACAGAATATCAGAAATAAACATTATTATTTATAAAATAATTTTGCTTTTATCAACAAATTAACATTTATTTGTATTCTAAATTTTTTTTTAATATTTTAATATCAGGCTGTTTTGCGGCTTCATACATTTGCTTCTCCTTTAACCCGCGAAGGTAAAGCGCGGAGAAAAAGTAAATTAAATGTTATTAATTTCGTCATTTGATATACGTGGACATTTGTTACTGCAGTACTCGGCTCCATAACCCCTCGCCTTACGGCTCGGGTGTAACTCCGCCTCGGCCGCAATAACAAACTTTCTCCAATTGTATCAAAATATACAATTACCAGACTCATGCAGTCGATTGTTAATCGCTGCTGCAAGCTGTCCATCTCGATTTCGAAAGATTATCGGGTAGTAATTCAAGACAGATCGCGTTCTGTTTCAACCTAACTACATAGTTACGTATATGCAAAAGTATGTAAATCATAACAATGTTGAAATTAGCTTTCATTGCAAAAGAATACAGCTGATTATCAGAAATTACAAAAAAGAAATATACAATCGGCGATGCGCCATCTTTAAATGGTGGTGATCAAGACTGCAATAGGCCAGCCAACGGTAACTGGACGTGTCCGGAACTTTTCCACGATACGTGGAGACTACCCGTTGCTTTCAATACTATAAACAAGGTTACAATGGCCTGCCTCTACTAGGCTTCGGCCTACAACAATAAAAACAAAAATGTACCACTAACCTGAGTGCTGGGGACGCCAAGTTCGACCTTCAAAGGTCACGCCCTAAGTGTGGTTTGTATGTGATATGAGGTGAGTAATTGTAACGTGTGATGTAAGTTACGGGTTCTAGGACGGTCCCAAGGCGTCGATCTTCAGATGGCGCAGTCCCGACCAGCATCACACCCAACTCGTTTCCAGCAAGCGCGCGCTACGCGTGGTAGACAATAAGGCGATGTGTTCCGAGAAATATCACTGGATTCTTGTTAATCCGAGATTACAAAGTTCAATCAATCACTGAACACAATTAATCTGTTCATATCTCGCGAGATCCAATTCGATTTACAACAAATTCCGCGTGCCGGCCGACCGACGACAAGGCGGCGTATAATTCAACAATATCCCGGGGTTTTCAACAAATGGGGAATACACTTCAACCAACAAATAATTCGCGACCCAATTATCGGTCTCAACAGGCGAATTCAACAATATTTTACCAATTATATTAACACAAGAGGGTCCCGATGACCGGCATTTTTTCCAAGCAAGCAAAGTCAATCTGTCAAGTCAGAGGTTATGTCAAGTCCACAGATAATTAATGTTGCCGGCCAAAAGGTGCGTTCTGTTTCACGTCGGACCGAACATCTACCCCCCCCGGACGGGCCTACCCGTCCGCTAATCAATTGGAAGTCTTGACAAGGTTGCAAATTCAACACAGCTTCAATGCGGCCAAATACCGTAGCTAGTTCCTCTAAGGTGAGAACGGTGTCTCCCAACAATCTCCGCCAGCGTCCCTTTGCCGCTTTCACCGCGGCCCCAAAAATACCCCCCCAATGGGGGGCAGGCTGGCGGGTCAAACAACCAAGTGACCCCTCGGCGGGCCAAACTATTACCAATATCAACCTGGTTCTCATTAAGGAAGGCGTATAGCTCCTTCAAATAGTTACTTGTACCCTTGTAATTCGTACCGCAATCAGACCTAATCAACGAAGGTAACCCACGGCGAGACACAAATCTTTCCAAGGTCGCCTCAAAGGCCTCTGTCGAGAGGGAGGTTACCAGCTCCAAATGTACTGCCTTGGTTGACAGGCAGACAAACACACAAATAAGCCCTAACAATCTTGCTATTACGAAGGGTGGACGTCTTCAACAAAGGGGGACCAACAAAATCCGTTACGACGCCAGCAAAGGGCCTCGCCTCATTGACGCGATCAGCCGACAAAATCCAAATTTCTCGCTGCAGAATGGCCAACAGCGCATTGCAACCGGCAAGCGAGTTCTTAGTGTGACGATCAGTCACCAACAATTGTACCAAGTTCAGTTACAACAAGGACAGGAACACCAATTTTAGGGTAAGGACAACTCACAAGGGTGACCTCAAACCAGGTCCTTCCCTCAACAGTGGTGTCAGCCGGTTCGCCAATTCCCCAAATCTTGCCTGAAAGGTCGTTCACCTTCAGGCCAACCTGTCCCGCTAACCAAGAAGACAAAAGGCAACCCCGGACTCCCGTCTCCAAAATGGCACAGACCACAATCGAGTCACCCAAGGGTCCCCAGACCGTGACCGAGGCCGTTGGCAACAAAACCGTCTTGATCGGGGGGTTCCTTTAGCGGGGCAGGCGTCAATCTCTTAGTGATGTCTGGGCGGCGACCGATCGCCGCTTCCAGGCTGCCTTCGTTCACGACGAGGCCAACAATCAAACCATTCGTCCGCGCGGTGTCCCAAGCCGCTCGCCATCACTGGAGGGGCATATCCCACCGAATGCCCGAATGGCGGAGGGCGCGACTCCAGCCGGGGACGTTCCGCCAACGGAGGGGAAAGGCAGCGGCGCCGACCCGGCCACTGCTGCCTAGCAGCCAATGCGCGTTCTCCCTGACGAGGGAAGACCAAATGGCGCTCGTGGGGCTCCCGTTCAACTTGCGCGGGGGGTGGAGTGCGGCGTACAGAATCGCGAGTCTCAGCCCGGTGCTCGTCTCCGGGGTACCCCCCCTTGCGCGAACCCCCCTCAGAAGCTGGTCTGCTGGAGCGGTTCGCGTTGGCGCACAAAATCTCAAGGTGGGACCCTTCACAAATTCTACACGGGCGGGGGTCGGGGCAGTCCCGATGAAAGTGGGCCCCCAAGCACGAGAAGCACAAACGGCGTGCGTTGACAATGCGGCGGCGGGAACTTACGTGCAAATTCAAAAAGTCCCGGCAACGCGCCATGACATGCCCCGTTGCCTTACAAAAGTCACAATGATGAGGACTCCGGGCACCATCAAAACGGGGGGCGGGGCGAACATCAACAGGCCCCCTAGCCCGAGGACTCCGGGCGCCAGCCAAACGGGGGGCGGGGCGATCATCAACAGGCCCCCTAGCCCAAGGACTCCGGGCGCCAGCAAAACGGGGGGCGGGGCGATCATCAACAGGCCCTCTAGCCCGAGGACTCCGGGCGCCAGCAAAACGGGGGGCGGGGCGATCATCAACAGGCCCCCTAGCCCGAGGACTCCGGGCGCCAGCAAAACGGGGGGCGGGGCGAAAATCAACAGGCCCCCTAGCCCGAGGACTCCGGGCGCCAGCAATACGGGGGGCGGGGGAACATCAACAGGCCCCCGGGCCCTAGTCCGTCCCTGGTCTCTGGGCTGAGAAGGTAGTGGGGGTGACCCCGTGGCGCCACGAGTGTTATCCGCAAACCGACACTCGTCTTCCAAAAATTTGAGGAGGTCGTCAAAGGGGGGAAGATGGGTGGCACTATCCCCACCATACTTCTGCTCAAAACGTGACCTCAACTCCGCGGGGAGCAACTGCAGCACTATGTGCACCAACAAGTAGGACCAATGTTCTACCGGTAACTCCAAGCGTCTCAAAGCGTTGGTCGCTGAGACCAACGGATTCAGCAAGTCAGTGCGCAACGTCGACGCGCTGACAATGGCCGGTAGCCCCAAAATCTGGTCGATGTGCACATCAACCAGGCAGCGCTTGTTCTGATACCGTCGGGAGAGAAGCTCCAGAGCGGTCGGGTAAGAGGAATCCGTCACCGGCAAGTGCTGCACCAAGGCTCTGGCTTCGCCCTCCAGGACAGACAATAAATAGGCCAGCTTCTGGGCAGGTCCGAGGTCCGAGCGTGCATCGACAAGACTCTCAAAGAGATCTAGGAAGCCCAGCCAGTGGTCCAAGCGACCGTCAAAACGTGGCAGCTCCAGGGTGGGCAGCCTACTCAATAGTCCAGGGCCTGCAACAACAGGGGTCTGCGGCTTGGCCGCATCAGGCACCCGGCTCTTCAAAATTTCCCGCGCTCGCAGACATATGACATCCCCCAGGTGGATAATCTGGTCATAGTCACCCAAAATCCTATCGCGGGCCGTCTGATCCATCACCCCCAAATCCACGTCCATGATGTACTCGTTGAAGCGCGTGAGCGCAGCATCAGCTGACTTGATCCTCTCAATCACTTGCCCATACCGAGCAAGGGTGAGCTCTTCCAATTCCACACGCTCAACAGTTGCAGCTGCCGATGTGAACCATCTCAACTGTGAGGTCAATCCCGCAGCAGCCTCCCTGACTGCCCTTAATGAGGCCATTGCAACAATCAAATATTAATACAAAACAACAATCAACAACCAACAATCAAATATTAAACAAACAGCAATGACTTGTTAGCCGGCCAAATATATTCAACAAAATAAAAATTCAAATTCAATTATTTCAAGTCCAAATGCGACCCTGTACTTATTCCAAGAATGAATCTAGCTTGGTACAGATGGCTAGTTACAAAATAAATAACAATTCAATGTATAATACAATGCTGGATCAACCTCAAATTAAACATCAATAAGCACAACAATTGTCTGTATAATATTGAGCCGGACAATCTCTAACAAAATCCAATAAATACAAATAAATGCAATAAGTCAATCCACACCATTCAAGTCTTGTTATGTTAGACTATGTGTAATTATTATTTAGATAACCTTTCAAATTCAGATCAATGACATTCAATTATTAATTGCAACAAATACCAAACAACTTTTACAACAATATACCAACTTATGTACCAAATTCAACCAATTCCTAATTTCACAAACAAATCTTGTTTGTCAATTCAATTCTAAGGGGCTAGCACTACAAATTACAGTACAAACTACAAGTACTATTTGAGCCCGGCTGACAAAGCAATATATTCAAACTTATCAAGTTATAAGTTGTGTTAAGTAATTAAACTCAAGTTTTAAGTTTTCAACAATATTCAAAACTTCCAATTAAACCAGTGGATCTTATATTATAAGAGCCGCGCTTCTGCTACCACTTTTGTTCAAGACTGCAATAGGCCCAGTGCAACGGTAACTGGGGTGTCCCAAACTTGTCCGCGATACGCGGATTCTAAACGTTGCTTTCAATACTATAAACAAGGTTACAATGGCCTGCCTCTACTAGGCTTCGGCCTACAACAATAAAAACAAAAATGTACCACTAACCTGAGTGCTGGGGACGCCAAGTTCGACCTTCAAAGGTCACGCCCTAAGTGTGGTTTGTATGTGATATGAGGTGAGTAATTGTAACGTGTGATGTAAGTTACGGGTTCTAGGACGGTCCCAAGGCGTCGATCTTCAGATGGCGCAGTCCCGACCAGCATCACACCCAACTCGTTTCCAGCAAGCGCGCGCTACGCGTGGTAGACAATAAGGCGATGTGTTCCGAGAAATATCACTGGATTCTTGTTAATCCGAGATTACAAAGTTCAATCAATCACTGAACACAATTAATCTGTTCATATCTCGCGAGATCCAATTCGATTTACAACAAATTCCGCGTGCCGGCCGACCGACGACAAGGCGGCGTATAATTCAACAATATCCCGGGGTTTTCAACAAATGGGGAATACACTTCAACCAACAAATAATTCGCGACCCAATTATCGGTCTCAACAGGCGAATTCAACAATATTTTACCAATTATATTAACACAAGAGGGTCCCGATGACCGGCATTTTTTCCAAGCAAGCAAAGTCAATCTGTCAAGTCAGAGGTTATGTCAAGTCCACAGATAATTAATGTTGCCGGCCAAAAGGTGCGTTCTGTTTCACGTCGGACCGAACAGGTGGACATCTAACTCATACGCACAAAACGTTTTTGGAATACTTTCATTGTGCGTACGGCGAAAGAGCGGAATTCCGTGCCGGAGTCTGCGTTTCCCGATAGCGGTTCCTTAAGTCAAGAGTAAATAGGTTACTTCTAGGTAAGAGTGCTCCATCTTCGACCACATCATCACTTACCATCAGGTGAGATGGTGATCAAACGCGAACCTTTTATCAATAAAAAAGATAACTGCAAGGTATTTCTATTCTATGGTGCATGTATATTTATAAGCTATAGGTATATATATATGGAGGAGTTGCAAGCCATACAAACTTTTTTTGGCGCGTGTGTCGAACCCGTAACACACAGCACAGTAGCCAAAAGCTCAACCACGGCGCCAACGGTGTTTTCGAATTATTTTTTTAAACCTCAGCCCTGGCTGATGGATAATTTCCCTTCCTAACTGGAAACCTCCGTATACACTACCTTTAAAAACATCTCTGTTTAGAATTTACCCGCAAAATTTATAGCGTGCAATACTCTGAAGCTTTGCAGTAAATTACTAACTATACTGGTATCAAATCGGGTCAACATCGGCATCCATCTTGCTCAACGTTAGCACGAACGGAAAAAATCTGTGTGCAATATTCGCCCTTTGGTTACGTTTCCTAGGTTGCAAGTTCGAATCTAGGCAGGCACATTACTTTTTGAATTAATTAATTCATAACTTTATTAGCACAGTCGCCAGCACATAAAGCTATCGGAACCTGTCAAATTTACCCAATTGAGCTTAAACCTTATCGTGTTGTAATAAAGTTGTAAATCTATTAAATTATTTTGACAGATTGGAGTAGGTTGTTGTGCTGACCACCGTACATAGCAATTGCGCGGGGCTTCGCTCCCATAGACTTTATCACATAACAAATTATAATAAATAATTAATAAATAATAATTATAATATAACCCTCTGTCTTTTACAGTCGCGTAGAAAGTCTATAAACTCTTCACAAATTCCATCCATATCACACCCAATACTTTCTAAGATTAGTGCGTTTAAAAAAACAAATAAGTAAACAAACTTTTCCGTTTTACAATATTAGCATAATATCATAAATGATCTCAGAAGAGTTATATGCTTTCTATGCGAAAAATATGTGAAATTCAAACGGAAACGAAGTCAGGGGAAAGCTAAAAGCTATGTAGTGTAAAATATAAATCTGAACACTACAAAAAAAAACTATGTTGGTATCTTTTTTTAATAACTCAACTTTACTTAAGTTCCACTTGAAATTTAATTTTAATATAATTTGTTTTTAATAAGAAACTTTTATGGAATAAACAAACTACTTTCTAACTTTATTTTGTGTATCACAATTTTGTTCTGCTTTTTTATGCGTAACAAATTAGTCATTTATCTATATTATAATAAATTATAAATTTACTAGCTATGGATGGATGTTTATTACGAAAAAAATTCTGGATGGATCTGTATGAAAATTGGCACAGAGAGAGATTATAGTCTGGAATACTGAAAAATATACGAACCCGTGGGATAAATTTATCACGCAAACGAAGTCGCATGCAACAGCTAGTGTCATATAACTGTATATTCTTTATTACAGACCCTAATCATATTTACACATCAATTAAAAACTTTTTTAATTCAAAACCTTCACAAAACCATACATTTGTAAAATACATTTCACCACATTATACCCGACATAATATAATGGTACCTCATTCAAATAAACGTTGTTTTAAATAAAAGTAGCAAAATTGACATAGCCATTCGGTCATTCATGGGATAGTCAACTTAAGTAAACAATCACAGAATACAGAGTACTTATTGCCGGCCATTAAAGCCGACATTATCTAAACGGTCAAAATGAACCAAACGTGTTAGGAAGTGACATTTTGACTAAGTCTATAGCCAATTGAATCTTGTGAATCGGTCGTAGTCTTACTCATATTATAAAAAATGCGAAAGTTTGTGAGTATGGATGTTTTAAATTGAATTGAAAAAAAAATCGGATAAAGACACACACTACAATACACAATACAAAATTACAAAAGACATTAACAAAAATTTCTCAGCATGTCAACACCGAACGGGCTACCAAAAGGGGTTGTTGGTCTTACTCTTTTACGCAAAAATCGGCCAAGTGCGTGTCAGACTCGCCCATGAAGAGTTCCGTAGTAACTACGTAAAATAACTTTGTTTTTCATAGTGTTTGTATGAATTACAAAGTTATTTTTGAGGTTTTAGAAAATATACTTTATCTCAAAAACTGCTGACTCGATCTCGTTCAAACTTATTTTTGTTGAAGTTCTACATTAACATCTACAATATATATATTTTTTAGATTTTTCACTCCATTATTATAAAAGTTAGAGGGGGGGAGGAGGATACATTTTATCACTTTGGCAGCGTACATCTTTCAAACGATTGACTTTATGAAAAAGTGGTTTCAAAAACTTCGATGTTATTTTTAAAGACCTGTCTATAGATATCACACACGCATAGGTTTCATGAAAAATTGTCAGTTTCAGTTCCATGTACCTATAGCGAGCCCCTTTAATTTTAAATATTTTTTTTAATTTTTTCTTAAAATCTGAAAGCGGTCCACAGAATATGTATTCTGTGGACCGCTTTCAGATTTTAAGAAAAAATCTTAGTAGTTAGTAGTTTCTTAGTAGTTATCTTAGTAGGTAGATGTCTACCTACTAAGTTTCACATGTATAGTATTAATAGTTTCGGAATAAAATGGCTGTGACTTACGGATGGACGGACAGACAGACAGACAGACAGACAGACTTGACGAAATTATAAGGGTTTCGTTTCTTGCCTTTCGGCTACGGAATCTTAAAAGACTAATAGATATAAGGTAAGTAGCAAGTTGACATCCTGGAATAACACACAGGCTGATTTTTATCCCGGTATTCCCACGGGATCGAAATTTAAGTGGGAAAGCCCTCCCACGCGAAAGAAGTCGCGGCCAGAAGCTAGTTTCATCTAAACCCGTTTAGTAATTTTTGCGTGAACGAATTACAAACATCAATACGTCCTCACAAACTTTCGCATTCAGTAATATTAGTTAGAAGCAGGATATATGCAGTTAGTACTAGAATAATAATTGTGAAAAGGCTAAATAGATTGGATCTATTTTTTCCTGGCTCTATGAAATAGAACGTGCCCTGAATCAAAATAGCTGATTAACTACCCGCTTATATTGTCCACGAATTGGGTTGAAACAATGCTTTGTTTCATTAATTTGAAGTTTGTAATTGAATTAAAAATTAACTAACCAGATATTGGTACCTATTTTGAATTTAGTTAAATTTACTAGGAGAACTAGCTTTTGAATTTGTTATTAGTTAGTCCAGTTATAGAAGTTATAATTAAATTTTGATTTCTAATAATAATAAATACTGGAATAAAACTCAACAACTAATATAAGGGCGAATAAAACTCGCATAGGAAGATTTATTTTAATACTGTTACGCCAGTCGTTTAGCGAAGTACGTCGAGAAACTTCGACAGAAATCTAGAATGTTCGAGACACTAACGCCATCTATCGGCGAGTAGCAGTACTGTGTATCTCGAGTAGCTTCTGGAATTTTCTTGGCAGTATAAACAGTGAGTCGATTTTACAAGAATGTTCTAGAGCTCATAGACCGGGGTATAAATAGATCGCAGAGGAACGCAGAGTCAGTCTTATTACGAGGCGAATACGTGATATACAAGTGAATTTCAGTGCGATTTAAGTGTTTAGTGACAAGTATCGTAGTCTGAATAACTGTGTTAATTTTTAATTTTGTGTTTATTTAATTAAAGTGTTAATTTTGTTTTGATTGGCGTTAATTATTTCTATCCCGAACCCCAGCTCGTAACAATATTAATAGTCTAATGGCATATAATGGCTAAGGTGTCGGACTTGTGATTGAGAAGTCGCGGGTTCGAACCCCAGCCATTACACACTCCAGACACAAGCATATTTAGTTTAGTTGGAGGGGTTCACAAGATTACTGGTAATGTGAATAATTCTACCCACATTGCTTCTTTTCTTTTAAGGGCCTATTCACACCATGTTTTTTAAACGCGTCGTTGACGCGCGTTTTTAGCGATACAGACGCGATACGCATGCAAGCCGCTCTTTTCTGTAGGATAAAAGCGCGCCGTCGACGCGCGTTTCTAAAGCCGGCTCTACACGTTGGCCAACACAGTGGCGAATGTAGTGGCCAATGCGTATTGGCCAACGTGTAGACGGCGTGTTTGTGCATGTTGGGTGCACAAACACCCCCTCTACACGTTGGCGAATAGTCATTGGCCACTACATTCGCCACTGTGTTGGCCAACGTGTAGAGCCGGCTTAAAACGAGCGTCGACGGGGCGTTTAAAAAAAAGTGGTGTGCACAGGCCCTAAGTCTATACATCGACGCTTGAAAGGCAATCCTAACTAAGCGACATAAATCCGTAAAATGAGTTATATATACCATTCGAACCGGCAGATTTTTCTGCGTCGTTTGGTCTAGGTCTCATAGTTCTACGACGAGTTTTATTGTCGCTTAGATATTGCGTGATTTCGGTAAAATCTACATTTTGTGCTTACTAAACGACCAAAAAATAGTGATTTTTTGAATATCTAGCAGTTATGACGTTCTAACAATTAGGAATATGAACTTAGTCGGTTTTTCATGTATTGACTTTTTCATTTATTTGTATTGACATATTTTTACTTGTTAAGAATTTTTCCTTTGAAATTACTTAGTAGATTTTACCTACATAAAGCAATTGTAATTTATGTGGTTATATATTTTAACTCGATAATATATTTTGTGACAGTGTCATTTGTATAAGTTAGCCTGAAATAAAGTGGAAGAATATTAGAGCTTAGATATTTTTACTTGTATATCATAATATTTATTTTTTATTCTTAGACATTTTTATTTGACAACGCTTAATACTAATGATGTCGGTTAGATAGTCTTACTTGATTTGCTAAATGGCTAACAATGGCGCGTAGATAAATTTACCCGTAAACAAAATTATATTTAATGATTAAACGAACTTACCTGTACGTGAAGTTCTATCATAATTATACAAAGTGCATCGTCCGAAGAGATTAGTAACCTGAAAACGTTGAAATATATGTAGTAACACGCTAGTGACACCACTCTTACACTGTATGTTTAAAGTCCTGCGCTCTTTTTTTTTTTTTTTTTTCTTTTGCTAGCAACCCCAGCGTCTCGGTCTTTCATTAAGTTTAGAGTTTGAAGCCACCATGTTCAGCTTTGACATTTCTGCAGCAAACTGGGAGACACTTTGGGTTGGGTGGGTGTTACTAATCTCTTCGGACGATGCACTTTGTATAATTATGATAGAACTTCACGTACAGGTAAGTTCGTTTAATCATTAATTATACTCGTGCATCGTCCTCGAGATTAGTAACCTGAAAACGTTGAAATATATGTAGACCTTGAGAGATAGCTGAGGAAATGTCAACTACCAAAAAATACCTGTATATCATATATCAATTGGTTTATTTCTAAAACGACTTAATTAGTGTCACATTTTTTTTTAGTTATAATTTAATTTGATTCTCCTTAAAAATTTAGTTTTATATCTAAGGGTAATGAACTAATTATAAATCAGTTAGCACTGTCGTGGCAG
Source organism: Tholera decimalis (assembly GCA_943138885.2). NCBI lineage: Eukaryota > Metazoa > Arthropoda > Insecta > Lepidoptera > Noctuidae > Tholera > Tholera decimalis. The sequence continues at coordinate 13,968,764 of OW964576.2, forward strand.
TTACGTTTCGTTAGAGTTAATCATTGCTCTGTTATAGAATTTTCCAAAAACGTTAGAGCTTCCGCTCCAGCTTGCCCTGTCGTGGATAAGATCGATGAGAAGTCGCATTGGTTAGGTTTAGACGTAGCAGCGTGCCTTGTGTCGTGTGCACTCAGAGGTGTCAATCCCGCTATCTTTAAGGATGGCTATAATCCACCGACAGACGTAAGGATTGTATTTTTACCGTTTATGCGGTTTCTTAAAACCATTGAACGGCTTTATGTGTTTCCCACAAAAAGACCTGGCTTGGTTTTGTACTAATATTAAAAAGTAAGATTTTGGGCACATTTCCATTTTCGTCTCAAATAATGGTTGGCTCAAGGTTGGTACTTTGACCCGCCCTGGAAGTTTTAAAATCGTCACTGGTCGGGTATGTTTATTATTTATTTATTTAATTACAATTTATTTATTTTATAATAATTTTTGTATACGTTATGCCGACGTTATTATCATTTAAGTTAATTTTTAACGGCAAATTTTCCTTTGGAATTTCTAGTACAAGCGAAGTATACCACGTGGTATTATATTTAGGCCGTGGTTGAGCCGATAAGCTCCCCTGAAAAAATCTTTGTAATGAGAACCCACATGAATTCAAGGTGCCGTACTGGTTTCTCTGATTGAGTAAACCTGTGAGAAAATATAAAATGTTTGGGATTGACGCTTCATATAACTCAAAATTATATTGTTCTGAGCACAAAATTTAATTTTTCAAGTGCTAGGTACGTCATATTGCTGGTAAGGATTTTCCGACAACGAGCCTATCATAGTACCCGCTGTGGATGATCAATACCCTGCGTCGCCGCAGCGCACAATGATCCGGCAACCAGTTTGAGGTTGTCTTTTAAAATAATAATGTTGTTAGGTTAAAGTTGGAATATGAGCAACCACGGTTGTATGGGCTATTTAGAAACCACCATGATTGCCTTGCCTTCTTAGTAATAATTTTTCTCAAGGTTTTTAACATTATTATGAAAGGACCAAGAGGCCTAAAAAATAATTGTTGTCCATTTGATTATGAATGCATTAACTGCCAGTGCTTGGATTGTATTTACTCTACTTGTGAAGAGGTCCGCCGGCCGAATCCAATCCAGCCAGTATCCAATCTATATCTGGGTGTACTCGACGAGAGTCTGCATCCGCAATTTCGTTATCTGTAATATATGAAATATATAAAAAAAATAGATATAGGTATTGGATGCTCCCCTTGCGGTTTATGTAAGCAATGGCTATGGAGTTATCTATGTGAAGAAGAATTCACAGTTTCTGAGGTTTTAGGCAAATACTTTAAGGCCAAAATAAGCTATTAGCAGCTTGAGCTGATTTATATGGATTTTTCTCTCATCTCGCGACCATCTTCCGCTGGCTCGTTCACCCCCACATGTGGCTACTCCCCCCTATAGTTGAGGCGTCAGTCTATATTTCTTAGCAGTATGCGTCTCATCATTTAAAAGAATCTTTCATAGAGTTAGGTCTATTCATGTATTTACTCTTTCTTAAGTGTAAAGTATCTCATATTCATCCATGGAAGTAGTCCAAAGAATTTCGCAAATTTTACACCTTATGCAATACATCTTGTTAGTTCAGACTTTATGTTTGACAGTTTTTCGTTAGGTAATCTAATTAGGTTTCTTTTTTTTTTATTATTATTAATTGTAGTTTATATCCATTAAACCTATGACAATATAGTTTGATCTTCATTGATTAGAGATCGTGGAGCATAAAAATGGAAATAATTGCCAGTTTATACACATTAAACCCATGACAACATAGTTTAGTCTTCGGTGTTTAGACGCCATTGAGCATAAAAAGAAAAACATTGCTAGTTTATACACGTTAACTTATGACAACATAGTTCTGTCTTCAGTGATTACCGACCATTGTATTTTACCGTATTTATCGGCGATGGTTGCAGTTCGACGGACGTCACGATGCTTTCGCGGCGACTTGATGCGACTGTCTCACGCTGAGGGACCCGGCACTGGCGGGGGAAATGTTTCACAACCTCGTTGTACTCCTGCGCACTGGGACCCTTTTTCTGCACCTTAAATTGTTCTTAACTTGTTATTAAGTTGAGGAAAAAGTTTTGGGTTCTGTTTTTGCTAGGTTTTCACTACCTATTTGTAAATTTTTGTGTCATTCAGATGTTTGTTTATGGAGAATATGGTGAAGTTTCGCTTAGTGACTGACTCTGCATGTTGTGTGTCACACAAGATCCAGTACACATCCATGAGTTGTTTGAGGCCCTCTTTATTTTTGTTTTTGTTCTCATGTTTTTGGGTGAGGACTCGCTAGCTCAGAAATTGCCATTGTGAGCTGGCTTTGGCGCTCTTTGATGCCCTTGTCTCGCTTTAATACGATTTCTGTTACAGCTGCTTTTATTTCCACATTTAGTAGGGTGCTCCAATCAAGATACTGTTAGCTGGGATGAGGTACCATTCTGTAAGCTCTTCGCGAGTTTCCTTGCTATGTCTCAGAGTGTCTATGTGTTGCAGTCTTGTTGCTAAAACTTTGTGTATGTCAATCCCATAGTTAACAACCGCAGAGGGATCAGTTCCCAGAATATCCAGCACTTCTGGATTCCTGTGCTCAAGAGTGGGGTATTTCGGGTCAGCTAGTTCTTCATTATGGTTTACGTCCAAGACGTTTTCCTTAACCAACGTCTGCTGCGGTAAGTTTTCTGAGGTGGATGGCTGTGTGACCTCTTCAATAGGTTTGACGCACTTATTTGATGGTAGAACCTCTATAAGTTGTATCGTCCGTGGGCTGTCCTATGACACCCCAACTGAAACCATATTATCCTAGTAAGGAATTTTATTACATCAGTATGGTGTAGTTTCAGCAACTACCCATATGATATGCCAATGCAGTCACGAGAAATAAACTGTTGTTATTGTCTGAATTAGTGTGGTATAGTAAGCAACATGGCGATACATCTCCAGGAGCTGCTCTGATGGGTGTTTGTTACCATGATTGTATGTCAGTAGACAAATGAGGCAGGTGTTAGTAACACCATTCTAAGGTTTTACTGATGCACTATGAAAATTGAGCCAGTGAGACCATTCCAAAAACTAAACTATATTGGTCTCACAACCGTCTTGAATAAGTTACCCTGAGGCAAACTGACAACCCAAAGTCGCTCTAATAGGTGTTTGGTACTTAAGTAAACTTATTTTGTGGTACCTGGCGATACGGCCCCATAAGCCGCTGTGATAGGTGTTGGTTATTTTAGTATGTAACTTATTTTGTGTAACATGGCGATACGGCCCCAAAAACCGCTCTGATAGGTGACAGGTGTTGGTTACTTCAGTATACTTATTTTGTGTTATCTGGCGATATAGCCCCATAAGCCGCTCTGATAGGTGTTGGTTATTTCAGTATGTAACTTATTTTGTGTAACCTGGCGATACGGCCCCAAAAACCGCTCTGATAGAGTACATATTACCTCAATGTCTGATAGGTGACAGATGTTGGTTACTTTAGTATACTTATTTTGTGTTACCTGGCGATACGGCCCCATAAGCCGCTCTGATAGGTATTGGTTATTTCCGTATACTTATTTTGTGAAACCTGGCGATACGGCCCCAAAAACCGCTCTGATAGGTGACAGGTGTTGGTTACTTCAATATACTTATGTTGTGTTACCTGGCGATACGGCCCCATAAGCCGCTCTGATAGGTGTTGGTTATTTCAGTATACTTATTTTGTGTAACCTGGCAATACGGCCCCAAAAGCCGCTCTGATAGGTATTAGGTGTTGGTTATTACAGTACACTTATTTTGTTTTACCTGGCGATACGGCCCCAGAAGCCGCACTGATCGGTAATAACTTTAGTTAGGGTAAATCTATCGGTATGTAGGCAGTTGCTTGTTTTTCATTTGTTTTCCAGTAATACTGATCATAATGCCATGTAAAATATATAATTATTAGCGTCTATCAACTTTACGTAAAAGTTCGTGTGTTTGCAGCAAGGATCTTGTTGTAATGATATATAATTATTAACTCCTTGGTTAATATTGAACGCCATATTTAAAGAAGAAACTGAGTTGTCAGCATTGATTGTGTCATTGTATAAATTATGTTGAATTTTGTTATATAAAACCTTACGGGTATATTCTTTACTACACTTGTATAAGTATCTTTTGCAGCAATTCGTTTTGACAGATCAGATTGTACACAATTTCGTGGAATATGTTTTGTACACAATTTCGTGGAAAATGTTTTGCACGAAGGCAAACATACGAGGTTATTTTGGTAAATTTACTAATAAGGGCTTATTTTTGTTATAATAATAGCACTTGATCACTTTACTTTTATATTATAATAAATATATTATATATGTACCTTGATCTTTATCATCCTTTTCCGAAATAGTCCCTGTAGAATTGGCGGTCGGTTGTCGCCGACGGCGTGCCGCTTTTTTGTTTGTTATTGTTTCTTTTTCAGTTTTTTGATCTTCCACATTATGTACTCTATTTCGAATTTCCTTTTTGGCACTTTTGCTTGCGTATTTTCACTATAAAACTAATCACTTTTGTTTTTTCCTAAAATAAAACGTGCGAGTGGTGGCGCACTGTGACGTGAATGAAAGACCGAGACGCTGGGGTTGCCAGCAAAAGAAAAAAAAAAAAAAAAGAGCGCAGGACTTTAAACATACAGTGTAAGAGTGGTGTCACTAGCGTGTTACTACATATATTTCAACGTTTTCAGGTTACTAATCTCGAGGACGATGCACGAGTATAATTTCTCGTCGCTAAAGAACCGCACGAGTTTAAAAAACGTCGTGTAGGTATGCGCGACACGCGTCGTGACACGTCTATACAGGTTCTAATTCAGGCACCCGCCGTCGCTTAGGGAGAACGTACTTCACATTTTGGCGCATATTCTATGAAGACATGGTAAGTATTCAATCAAATTATGCAAAGGTAGTACCTATTTCAAAACTGCATTTTGTTTCGGATTATTTTTAAACCCTATTATGTTTTAGATGGAACAAAGTACTCATTTTAAATCAATTTTATTATCTTTGCAGTTAAAAATGAGTTGCTTTTTTATAATTTGTTTGAGTACCTACAAGACAAATAAACAGTAGTTATTTATCTTGTAGTTTCACTTAGTAAAAATACATGGTATAAATCTGACATCATCGAATTGATTTTTTTGCAGTCTGCGGCTTCGTCAATTAATAGCAACACAAACAGTTTAACAAAACATTAGAGTCAGCTTCTATCAGCATTGACACTTCGAAAGATTTAGCTTTTCCGGTTCTTGCCGATAGTTTATGCACCACAACAGATCACTGCTCCACGTATATCGGTTGATCACGCATTTAATATGACTTTAACTGCTGAACCAGATATTGAAAAACCGACTTTGAATGATCACCAGGTTGAGGAAAACACACAATATACATCACTTACGTCCGATCATGATGTACCGTCTACATCGGCATGAAAGTAAAGAATCTATCGTATCAAATCCAATTAAAAGTAAAGTTGGTAAAATAAAATCCAAGAAAGATATTAAATATAATGATTTTATGTGTAGATACAGTGCATGCAATTATTGAAAATAGATTGAAGAATACAACTGTTTACGCACCATCACAATGGTTTACAGTTTTTCCAGATCCACAGATCCAGTCTCTCCGTGAGGACATGGTTGGGCGTTTGAACTTGTCCTTGAAGGCTGTCTCCGAATGGGGCGATGCCAACTTGGTCAAGTTTAATGCAGCTAAGACCCAGGCGTGTCTCTTCTCTGCAAAAAGGAGTCAATTCGAACCGGCTCCTACTTTCCGAGATGTAACCGTGCCAATAACCGATCGTATCGAGCTTCTGGGGGTAACACTAACATCTACCCTCAATTTTGGCCCGTATATCGAGGCTAAGGCTCAATTAGCATAAAAAGTTGGGAATCCTAGCAAAGGTGAGACGGTACTTCACACCCGAACAGCTGCTCAATCTCTATCAAGCCCAGGTTCGGTCGTGTATGGAGTACTGCTCTCATCTTTGGGATGGATCTGCCAAGTACCAGCTGGATGCGCTTGAGTCTATTGAGAAACGGGCCAAAAGTCTCATTGGCAACGATATACTGGTCGAATCAAAGCTCCAGAGCCTTGAACATCGACGACGAGTTGCTAGTCTATCGGTTTTCTATCGGTTACATTTCGGAGAGTGTAAGATGGAATTACACAATCTAATTCCGCCAAGCCCGTTCCATCATCGGACTACAAGACAAACGACGATGCGCCATCGTTACATGGTGGATATCCCACCTATTCGCACTAAACGTTTTGGGAATACCTTCATTGTGTGTACGGCTAAGGAGTGGAATTCCCTGCCGGATTCTGTGTTTCCCGATAGCTATAACCTAGGGGTCTTTAAGTCAAGAGTGAATAGGTTACTGTTAGGTAAGCGTGCTCCATCTTCGACCACATCATCACTTACCATCAGGTGAGATGGTGGTCAAACGCTAGCCTATTATCAAAAAAAAAGTTGAAATTCAGTCTAAAACCAAGGAATCTCTTTTACGTTGTTATCGATCGCAGCTTCCCATATCAAAAGCAATAGTGAGATATAATTTTTTTTAGAAACTGAATTATGAAAATTCTAGGTAATTTATAATTGCGACAGCAATAATAATTGTTCAATTAAAAATATATTAATCTCAGACTGAATGTTATGTCATAATTAGTTTCCTGGTCGGCACTACATAGCGTATTTGTTTAATTTTCAATAAAGACTTTTATTCAAAAATAATTGATTTCATTTATTTTTATGCATGATAATAATTACCTATACAGTTCTTGGTTAAATGTCGGTTATGAAGGGAGGTTTGGGGTAATTTTAATAACTATGATACAATTTCCAAAATCACAAAAACCATTAAAGAATGCTTAGGCAAATTTACTTATTTTATTTTAAACTGTCAGATCTTTTTAGATCAATCTTTATGTTTCAAAATTCTAAACTAAGTAAGTTTACCTATTTTTACATGTTACTGCACACACTACAATGATGATTTAGATAATTTTACCTGTTTATCAAATCAGGTAAATTTTATCTAACCGACACAAACCGGTGTTTTTAAAAGTGTCAGGTGTCTTATTTTAACAATTTGGATAGCTATAAAAAATGATTTCTAGGAGTGTTAACATCATTTTAATCGAACAATTAGGAAAAATTTTATGATTTTTTTTGTAAATATTTGAACTTTAAATCGCTCTCCTGTAAAGTTTACTCAATGTCGCTTAGTTATGATTGCCTTTCAAGCGTCGACATTCTTTCACAATTATTTTATTTACCTACCCTCCTCCTTCTCCATCACTACGGGGTACCCACTTTAAACCAACGCACCCAGCGTTGGTCTTTCACCCAGCAAATGGTGAGTTGGTAACCCTTTCAGCAAATGCTGAGTTGGTAACCCCTTCGGTGTGGACATGCACGCTGAGCATGTCCACACTGAAAGGGTTCTGTTGTTATTTTTATATTATGTTTGTAACTTTATGATTACAGTTGTAGTCTGTGCCTGTATTCGAATAAATGTTTTTCTATCCTATTTGACATCCAGACTATAAGTTAGTACCCATAAATTATAATATTTAGCAAGACGCAAGGTCTTACAATATAAGTACAGATAAAGGTTCGAAAGCCGTTATTTTGTACTTTTATTACATTACAACAATTTTATTACTCGACTACGGCAAAGCCAAAGGAGAGTTATGATTTTGACAGGCTATGTATATATGTATGTATGTATGTGTGTATGTTCATCTGTTCCCTCATAGCTCAAAAGCTACTTATCGGAACTTGACAAATGAGGTATCGTTAGAACCGTCTTGACCGTCCGCTAAACACGTGACGTGACGTGTCACAAAACCCAATGTAGCGGCCTCTAGCGCCCAAAAAGTGTTGTGTTAAAAGATAAAAATAAGATAAACACATCGTGTTTGGTATCATTTGAAAGGGCGTCATATGCAGATTTCCAAAACATCGCTTAAATTTAAAGTGGCGCCCTCTAGTGGACAAAAAATCATGTGTAAAAAAATATAAATAAGATAGATACACCGTGTTTGGTATCATTTGAAAGGGCTTCACTTGTACTTATCAAAAATAAAGTAAATAGTATAGAAGCACAGTGATTTAACACCAAAATAGTTTAAATAATAAAAAGTAAAAAACTAAAACCCGACTATGACAAAAAAATCGACGCTAAAAAAGTATGAAACAAGATTTTCAGGATGCTGAAATAAACAACGTTACTGGCAAAACAAGAACAGAACAAAAATAAAAGCCGCAGTCACACGTTAAATAGGATATCAACCGTAACAAAACAATTAATAACGTGTGACTGCGGCTTTTATTTTTGTTCTGTTCTTGTTTTGCCAGTAACCTTGTTTATTTCAGCATTCTGAAAATCTTGTTTCATACTTTTTCAGCGTCGATTTTTTTGTCGTAGTCGGGTTTTAGTTTTTTACTTTTTTTGTTATATTATGTTTGTAAATTTATGATTGTAGTTGTAGTCTGTGCCTGTATTCTAATAAATGTTTTTCTATCCTATTTGACATCCAGACCATAAGTTTTCCATGAATAATATTTAGCAAGACCCAAGGTCTTACAGTACAAGTAAGAAAAAGGTTTGACAGTCGTTATTTTGTACTTTTATTACATAAAACAATAATATTTTATAAATTAAAAACACTCGTAAATATTTGAAGTTGGGATAATCACTATCATTATCTGCTCAGCCTTTTTCCAATTATGTAAGGGTTGACTTCCAGTCAACCGGATGTAGCTGAGTCCTAGGTCTATCTGACCTAGTCCAGTGGTCTAGTAGCAGAAGTCTACTGCCATGATTGACTTGGAAGTCTTTAAATTGACTCCGTACCCAGGTAGGTCGCAGCAAAGAAAACCTGATCAGGTGGATTTATTGATGCCTCTGCCTTGGGGTGTATATGTGGTTCTGTTCCGCAAACCATGGCACACTTAATTTCCTGTCCTGCGTGCCCTGTCAATTGCTCACTGCAGGACTTGATGGAAGCTACCGAAGATGCCAAACATGTTGCCCAGTTCTGGGCTGACTCCATCTAGCTATTTGCTATCGACACGCTAAGAAGAAGAGTAGTCTAGTAGTGACCAGTAGCCGGATAACGCGCTATGGGTTTTAAAACTAATCTGGGTCATATTTCCACCATTAACAGAATGCAGATTCAATATAGTCGCTTATCTTCCTTACCTAGTGTCGATATTGATATGACTTATTCCTTACACAAGTTTAAGTCTGTCTTACATAGGGCATTTATACAAAAATGACAAAAAAACTTTTGCTTCTAGCTTTCCACTTATATCAAGTTATTTTTTTTATTTATTATTTAACTGTGCATTCGTCTTATAATATGTGAAATGCTATGTTAGTATTAAAGCAATAGCTTTAGCAATTAGTAATACCTAGCTAGCCATTGCAATGTTAGTAAGCTTTTTTTTGGTTTGTTTATTATCTACTTTCACGCTTATTGTTTAACTAGTACTCACGCGGGGCTTCGCTCCCGTGGATTCTATCACGGTAAAAACATAACTCTCCTTCTTTGCAGTCGCGTAAAAAGTAGCCTATAACCTTCCTTAGGTCGTGCGCGCACTGCCTTGCGGTGGCCGCAATTCCGGTAGTTCTACCGCACCGGTAGACTGACCGCAGTGTGCGCACTTCTATGACACTCCATACTTCACAAATTTTGCGTTTCCAAAACGCAACGCAGTGCGCGCACGGCCTTAAGCTTCAAGCTACTTCCATACCAAATTTCATCCAAATCCACCCAGTACTTTCGAAGATTAGCGCGATCAAGCAAACAAACAAACAAACAAACTTTTCCGCTTTATAATATTAGTATAGATGCATGCCGTGGCAGCCTTTAATTAAGGCTACACTATTGTTTCTAATTATATTTTAACTTTTAACATGTTAATTGGTGTATGCTTTGTTGGTTGTCCTTAAATAAATAAATAACACGATTCTCCTTGGCAAGAGCAGTGTCATATTTTCTGGCTTCTGACTACTCGTAACGACTGTCAAAGATGAAAAAAATGATATATTAAGACCCATCTACAGACAAACCTCGGCAAGTGTTGCTTAACCTGTCAAAATCGACCCGTGCGGTTGTTATTATTTAGCCACGAGCTCCTCTTGGAATAACTTTGTGGGGAAATACACGTTGTTTTCTTACTATATGAATGTCTACGGAACTTCACTCAGTTATTAATTCAATGGTATAAATAACTCAATACTCTCCTGGGCTGTTATACAGTATGTTAACTAACAGAGGGCGTTCCCATTAACCCGCAATAGTATAGCATCTATACACGCTAAAAAAATATTACCATTTAAAAACAAAATGTATTTTTTTTTATTAAAATATTCACTATAAATGTTAAATTGATATGTAAAAGAAACACTCTGTGCACGCGTAATGGAAGGACGGCAACGTCGCAATTTATTTATGAATGACGGGCCGCGTGTGCGGCGATCTAATTGATGTGCTTATACTATTGCGGGTTAACGGGAACGCCCTCTGTTAGTTAACATACTGTATAATACTCCCTTATTCCCACTAGAATAAGACAGGGATTTTTTATATAATAGTACATAATACTTTAACGGAGAGTTCGTGTCTAAATAATACCAGTCGCATGGGTTGATATTTAAGGGTAAGCAATGTTTGCCAAGGTCATTTCATGGATGGGAGACTATCTTTGAATATTGAGATTGGGCCTCGAAAACCACGTTAAGCCATTGGTCACAGCTGTTATTTGTACATCTTCGACAGTAGCCAGAAAATCTAACTTTAGATGGAATGACTTAGCAAGACTGTCGGTCTTGCCAAGTCATTCGATCTAAAGTTTACCTACTCACTATAGTTAAAGGAACAGAAAGTGCCCTTGTACCTACACATACTTGTGCACTATAATATCTCCTGCGTAGCTGGCTAATCGATTATGAGATTGGCTGCTGTGGCTGAAATCGGCTAGGAGATCTATTATTCTTATAGTTAGACCGGAAACTCTCCCCAAGATATTTGGGAAATTGCTCGGCAGAATGTATACAGGGTTAATTGTAAAACACCAAAAACCTCTTAGGACTATGTTACTAACATCATAATCAACAACTTTTGTTCTATGTCTTTTAAGAATTCGTCATATTTTAGTTTACCAGATTTTCATACAAAAATAAAAATATTTAAATTGAACGCCCTAAATGTTACGAAGTCTATGCGAAGCAAAAGAAAGCAATTTATACTATCGCTTTCTTTTGCTTTGCATAGACGCTACATGCGTTTAGGGCGTTCAATTTAAATATTTTTATTTTTATATGAAAATCTGGTGATCTAAAATATGACGGTTTTCAGTGTTTTACATTTAACCCTGTATAGTAAATTCATTGTAGATCATACACACATTTCATCAGATATTTGTAAGAGGGGCTTAGAGTGAGCCACCACAAACGCGGCACAAAACCAAATACCGTTGCGGTACTAAAAAGATCGCGATAGCAAAAATAACAAAAATTTAAATAATAAAATAAACATCATATTCATGATCTCATCAAAATTGAAATTGCATGAATATTAAAATTAAAATTATGCAAAAACTAGATGAAAATATAGTTTCCAGATTAAAACTGTATTTATTTAAATGAATATAAAAAAAAATATATAATGAATAATTCAATCAAGTTTTTTTTTGCATGGTCTCTCGCAAGTCTACCTGTGAAGTTGTCGCGTGTTAAACCAGACTGCCTGTAGTCGCCTTAATTATAGTAATTGGCTCTCAGCAAAGGGTTATAAAAAACATACAAACTAAGCAACTCAACGCTAAGGTCACCTATGGGGTACGGACCTCGGCTTAGGGCGTTGCTGGGGTAAGGCGTCGCTGGGGTGCGCAGCTAGGGACAGGCTGGATCGGACAAGTCTAATCAGTTTTATGAGTCTTTAATTGTAGATAGGTGCCACAATGTCTTGGTAGAAAGGCTAGGTAGAGATATAAAGCAACGTTCTTATCGTGCTCACATTTTCAGCCGACGACCAAAAGAGGAGGTTATCAATTCGACGCGTATATTTTTTTTTTTTTTTTTTTTTTTTTTATGTATGATCATCGATTACTCGAAGACGGCTGAACCGATTTGGAAAATTCTTTTTTTGTTTGAAAGGGTATACTTCGAAATTGGTACCATTTATCACCAAGTCAGGATCTGATGATGGGATCCTGGAGAAATCGAGGGAACTCTTCAAATATTATAGGCACACCTATGGCGTTTTGGGTATTTCTTATAGTAACTTGTGCAGTTGCTCTCAAAAAATACCATTTGGAGAAGTGGAACTGATGATGAAGACCACAGATGGCCGCCGAACCTAGTCAATAATAAGTATTTCGTGGATTGCGATTCGAATACTTGAATATGGATGCTAAGCACTTTATGTTCGTCACAATGCATATGGTGATGTAGAGCTGATGGTGAAGTACCAGGAGAACTCCTCAACAATAAACGGCCCAGCATTGGGAAAAGCAATATTTTGTTAAAGGTTATAAGTAGTTGACATTTAGGCTCTTGTAACTAGGTAAATTAAAAATCATCCAACTAAAAAGAGTGAAATAAAAACTTTTTAACAAAAAATTAAACCGACTCCCAAAAACACTGCAAAGTGAAAAATAACTTTAATTTCGGAAGTCGGTGCCAAAAACGAAAATACAAAACTAAAGACACCGACTACCGAAATTAAAGTTATTTTTCACTTTGCAGTGTTTTTGGGAGTCGGTTTAATTTTTTGTTAAAAAGTTTTTATATTTTAAACTGTCAGATCTTTTTAGATCAATCTTTATGTTTCAAAATTCTAAACTAAGTAAGTTTACCTATTTTTACATGTTACTGCACACACTACAATGATGATTTAGATAATTTTACCTGTTTATCAAATCAGGTAAATTTTATCTAACCGACACAAACCGGTGTTTTTAAAAGTGTCAGGTGTCTTATTTTAACAATTTGGATAGCTATAAAAAATGATTTCTAGGAGTGTTAACATCATTTTAATCGAACAATTAGGAAAAATTTTATGATTTTTTTTGTAAATATTTGAACTTTAAATCGCTCTCCTGTAAAGTTTACTCAATGTCGCTTAGTTATGATTGCCTTTCAAGCGTCGACATTCTTTCACAATTATTTTATTTACCTACCCTCCTCCTTCTCCATCACTACGGGGTACCCACTTTAAACCAACGCACCCAGCGTTGGTCTTTCACCCAGCAAATGGTGAGTTGGTAACCCTTTCAGCAAATGCTGAGTTGGTAACCCCTTCGGTGTGGACATGCACGCTGAGCATGTCCACACTGAAAGGGTTCTGTTGTTATTTTTATATTATGTTTGTAACTTTATGATTACAGTTGTAGTCTGTGCCTGTATTCGAATAAATGTTTTTCTATCCTATTTGACATCCAGACTATAAGTTAGTACCCATAAATTATAATATTTAGCAAGACGCAAGGTCTTACAATATAAGTACAGATAAAGGTTCGAAAGCCGTTATTTTGTACTTTTATTACATTACAACAATTTTATTACTCGACTACGGCAAAGCCAAAGGAGAGTTATGATTTTGACAGGCTATGTATATATGTATGTATGTATGTGTGTATGTTCATCTGTTCCCTCATAGCTCAAAAGCTACTTATCGGAACTTGACAAATGAGGTATCGTTAGAACCGTCTTGACCGTCCGCTAAACACGTGACGTGACGTGTCACAAAACCCAATGTAGCGGCCTCTAGCGCCCAAAAAGTGTTGTGTTAAAAGATAAAAATAAGATAAACACATCGTGTTTGGTATCATTTGAAAGGGCGTCATATGCAGATTTCCAAAACATCGCTTAAATTTAAAGTGGCGCCCTCTAGTGGACAAAAAATCATGTGTAAAAAAATATAAATAAGATAGATACACCGTGTTTGGTATCATTTGAAAGGGCTTCACTTGTACTTATCAAAAATATTCCTTAAATTTAACGTGGCGCCCTCTAGCGGTCAAAAAGTCATGTGTAAAAAATAAAAGTACGATAGATACACCGTGTTTGGTATCATTTGAAAACGGCTTCACTTCTACTTATAAAAATAAAGTAAATAGTATAGAAGCACAGTGATTTAACACCAAAATAGTTTAAATAATAAAAAGTAAAAAACTAAAACCCGACTATGACAAAAAAATCGACGCTAAAAAAGTATGAAACAAGATTTTCAGGATGCTGAAATAAACAACGTTACTGGCAAAACAAGAACAGAACAAAAATAAAAGCCGCAGTCACACGTTAAATAGGATATCAACCGTAACAAAACAATTAATAACGTGTGACTGCGGCTTTTATTTTTGTTCTGTTCTTGTTTTGCCAGTAACCTTGTTTATTTCAGCATTCTGAAAATCTTGTTTCATACTTTTTCAGCGTCGATTTTTTTGTCGTAGTCGGGTTTTAGTTTTTTACTTTTTTTGTTATATTATGTTTGTAAATTTATGATTGTAGTTGTAGTCTGTGCCTGTATTCTAATAAATGTTTTTCTATCCTATTTGACATCCAGACCATAAGTTTTCCATGAATAATATTTAGCAAGACCCAAGGTCTTACAGTACAAGTAAGAAAAAGGTTTGACAGTCGTTATTTTGTACTTTTATTACATAAAACAATAATATTTTATAAATTAAAAACACTCGTAAATATTTGAAGTTGGGATAATCACTATCATTATCTGCTCAGCCTTTTTCCAATTATGTAAGGGTTGACTTCCAGTCAACCGGATGTAGCTGAGTCCTAGGTCTATCTGACCTAGTCCAGTGGTCTAGTAGCAGAAGTCTACTGCCATGATTGACTTGGAAGTCTTTAAATTGACTCCGTACCCAGGTAGGTCGCAGCAAAGAAAACCTGATCAGGTGGATTTATTGATGCCTCTGCCTTGGGGTGTATATGTGGTTCTGTTCCGCAAACCATGGCACACTTAATTTCCTGTCCTGCGTGCCCTGTCAATTGCTCACTGCAGGACTTGATGGAAGCTACCGAAGATGCCAAACATGTTGCCCAGTTCTGGGCTGACTCCATCTAGCTATTTGCTATCGACACGCTAAGAAGAAGAGTAGTCTAGTAGTGACCAGTAGCCGGATAACGCGCTATGGGTTTTAAAACTAATCTGGGTCATATTTCCACCATTAACAGAATGCAGATTCAATATAGTCGCTTATCTTCCTTACCTAGTGTCGATATTGATATGACTTATTCCTTACACAAGTTTAAGTCTGTCTTACATAGGGCATTTATACAAAAATGACAAAAAAAACTTTTGCTTCTAGCTTTCCACTTATATCAAGTTATTTTTTTTTATTTATTATTTAACTGTGCATTCGTCTTATAATATGTGAAATGCTATGTTAGTATTAAAGCAATAGCTTTAGCAATTAGTAATACCTAGCTAGCCATTGCAATGTTAGTAAGCTTTTTTTTGGTTTGTTTATTATCTACTTTCACGCTTATTGTTTAACTAGTACTCACGCGGGGCTTCGCTCCCGTGGATTCTATCACGGTAAAAACATAACTCTCCTTCTTTGCAGTCGCGTAAAAAGTAGCCTATAACCTTCCTTAGGTCGTGCGCGCACTGCCTTGCGGTGGCCGCAATTCCGGTAGTTCTACCGCACCGGTAGACTGACCGCAGTGCGGGCACTTCTATGACACTCCATACTTCACAAATTTTGCGTTTCCAAAACGCAACGCAGTGCGCGCACGGCCTTAAGCTTCAAGCTACTTCCATACCAAATTTCATCCAAATCCACCCAGTACTTTCGAAGATTAGCGCGATCAAGCAAAGAAACAAACAAACAAACTTTTCCGCTTTATAATATTAGTATAGATGCATGCCGTGGCAGCCTTTAATTAAGGCTACACTATTGTTTGTAATTATATTTTAACTTTTAACATGTTAATTGGTGTATGCTTTGTTGGTTGTCCTTAAATAAATAAATAACACGATTCTCCTTGGCAAGAGCAGTGATATATTTTCTGGCTTCTGACTACTCGTAACGACTGTCAAAGATGAAAAAAATGATATATTAAGACCCATCTACAGACAAACCTCGGCAAGTGTTGCTTAACCTGTCAAAATCGACCCGTGCGGTTGTTATTATTTAGCCACGAGCTCCTCTTGGAATAACTTTGTGGGGAAATACACGTTGTTTTCTTACTATATGAATGTCTACGGAACTTCACTCAGTTATTAATTCAATGGTATAAATAACTCAATACTCTCCTGGGCTGTTATACAGTATGTTAACTAACAGAGGGCGTTCCCATTAACCCGCAATAGTATAGCATCTATACACGCTAAAAAAATATTACCATTTAAAAACAAAATGTATTTTTTTTTATTAAAATATTCACTATAAATGTTAAATTGATATGTAAAAGAAACACTCTGTGCACGCGTAATGGAAGGACGGCAACGTCGCAATTTATTTATGAATGACGGGCCGCGTGTGCGGCGATCTAATTGATGTGCTTATACTATTGCGGGTTAACGGGAACGCCCTCTGTTAGTTAACATACTGTATAATACTCCCTTATTCCCACTAGAATAAGACAGGGATTTTTTATATAATAGTACATAATACTTTAACGGAGAGTTCGTGTCTAAATAATACCAGTCGCATGGGTTGATATTTAAGGGTAAGCAATGTTTGCCAAGGTCATTTCATGGATGGGAGACTATCTTTGAATATTGAGATTGGGCCTCGAAAACCACGTTAAGCCATTGGTCACAGCTGTTATTTGTACATCTTCGACAGTAGCCAGAAAATCTAACTTTAGATGGAATGACTTAGCAAGACTGTCGGTCTTGCCAAGTCATTCGATCTAAAGTTTACCTACTCACTATAGTTAAAGGAACAGAAAGTGCCCTTGTACCTACACATACTTGTGCACTATAATATCTCCTGCGTAGCTGGCTAATCGATTATGAGATTGGCTGCTGTGGCTGAAATCGGCTAGGAGATCTATTATTCTTATAGTTAGACCGGAAACTCTCCCCAAGATATTTGGGAAATTGCTCGGCAGAATGTATACAGGGTTAATTGTAAAACACCAAAAACCTCTTAGGACTATGTTACTAACATCATAATCAACTACTTTTGTTCTATGACTTTTAAAAATTCGTCATATTTTAGATCACCAGATTTTCATATAAAAATAAAAATATTTAAATTGAACGCCCTAAACGCATGTAGCGTCTATGCAAAGCAAAAGAAAGCGATATTATAAATTGCTTTCTTTTGCTTCGCATAGACTTCGTAACATTTAGGGCGTTCAATTTAAATAATTTTATTTTTGTATGAAAATCTGGTGAACTAAAATATGACGAATTCTTAAAAGTCATAGAACAAAAGTTGTTGATTATGATGTTAGTAACATAGTCCTGAGAGGTTTTCAGTGTTTTACATTTAACCCTGTATAGTAAATTCATTGTAGATCATACACACATTTCATCAGATATTTGTAAGAGGGGCTTAGAGTGAGCCACCACAAACGCGACACAAAACCAAATACCGTTGCGGTACTAAAAAGATCGCGATAGCAAAAATAACAAAAATTTAAATAATAAAATAAACATCATATTCATGATCTCATTAAAATTGAAATTGAATGAATATTAAAATTAAAATTATGCAAAAACTAGATGAAAATACAGTTTTCAGATTAAAACTGTATTTATTTAAATGAATATAAAAAAAAATGTAATGAATAATTCAATGAAGTTTTTTTTTGCATGGTTTCTCGCAAGTCTACCTGTGAAGTTGTCGCCTGTTAAACCAGACTGCCTGTAGTTGCCTTAATTATAGTAATTGGCTCTCAGCAAAGGGTTATAAAAAACATACAAACTAAGCAACTCAACGCTAAGGTCACCTATGGGGTACGGACCTCGGCTTAGGGCGTTGCTGGGGTAAGGCGTCGCTGGGGTGCGCAGCTAGGGACAGGCTGGATCGGACAAGTCTAATCAGTTTTATGAGTCTTTAATTGTAGATAGGTGCCACAATGTCTTGGTAGAAAGGCTAGGTAGAGATATAAAGCAACGTTCTTCTCGTGCTCACATTTTCAATTAGAATATAAACAACGTCTGGATAACGTTGTTTGTTAAGCACTGATATACCTAGATTATAAGCTAATGTTAACCATTTATAGTGCGTAATTGTTAGTTTTCCTTAATAAATAATATAAAATAAGTACCATCGTTGGGTATAATAAATATATGAATTAGTTTTTAGTGTTTATTATTTTAATTAATTTTATTACTAACATAGAATGTAAGGTGTTTTACTAACAAACTTTGTATGGATTTCTTTTCTGAGATAAATAAATAATAATAATAATAATATCATGTTTCATAACAGTCGTTGATATATTTTGTTGTTCTAATTTGAGCTACTCTACAAATCGAAAAATACTTGTACCTACTAAACAGGATCTGTGTGGTTCTTTCCTCAAATGATCACGATCATGATTTGATCAGTACGAAATGCATAAGAGAAAAAAGAGACTTGGTCAATTGGGTATGTAAAAATTATTAAGCTCTAAGTTGATTTCGGTGTAAATTAAATCCTATTTCAATAAAAATATGTTTTTTTTTTTTCACGAGTAAGTATGTATAAAACAATTAACGTCTAACGATTTTTAGTGCACCTGTAGGATAATAAGAATAAAAATATTTGAAAATACAACCGGATACAAATACAGAAAATTAAGTTGAATAGGCTTAATTTTACAGTTCCCATACGAAAATCAAACCCAGGACCTCCACCATTCAGCAGATACCTCAGCGTCTACCGCTACACCAGTGGAGCATTGTGCTTTGTATTTTATGTTGTAATTGGTTTTTGTTAGCCGTTATAATATCTGGAGGCACGGCAGTGCCCCCGCCAGGTCGAGCGCGAAGCAAACATTGCCGTACCATACTCTTCTGGAACCATTTCATCGTATTTTCATACCCCTATTTGAGAACCTCTGGATACGTTTAGAACGCTGAAATTTCAATTTTGTAGCTTATTTATTTTTTATATTATGCAAAATCAAACTTGTGCGAATTCGACTCACTGATTCACTGACTCACTGATCATCAAAATAGAACTAGTACTTCCCATAAACCTAGAAAGCTGAAATTTAGAAGTACAAGTACAACAAAGAAGTAGGGTTTAGTGCCCATATAAAGGGAAAACTATAAAAACTACGGACATGGAAGGTCTGGAGTACTTGATGACCCTGAGGAAAAACCGTAACAGACCAACCAAACTATTATCTACATGCTGTGTTCACAAAATTTATTAACCGTTAACCACGCCCTTTCTTTTGAAATTAAAAAAAAAATAAAGATCTGGAGTATATCTTATAAAAAAAAACAATTTCTAATAAGAAAACCTAATGATGAAAGGTCTGGAGTGTATAACTAAGAAACTAATCAAGTAAAAAATAGATTTCTGCAAAAAGAAGAGAAGTCCCATCAAAACATCCTGTAAAAAAATTGGCCTTTGACTTGGATGTGTCAACAAGTAAATGTGCAAAAAGAATGTTCAACGGCCGGTCACATAAAATCTAACTATATTAATAAAGAAATCACCGTAAAGAACCTTACACTTGGCTTGGCTTTGCTTAGAGATTTTATTACTTTTTATAGAGAAACAAGCAGCTCCATCGAGACTTAGCTAGTTTTTCACAGTATAATTTGGTGGGATAAATAATTCCGCAAACTAAAAGCTAATGGTGGTTCCATAAATAAATACCTACCTACGACTATTTCTAGATCGCAAATGGCTCTAGCTTTTACTTTTGCCAAGTTTAATCCGCATATATCTCCTAATCTATGAGAATGTTCATTAATTATTCGAAAGAGGAGTAAACATGGCCGGATTTCTTATTCACCGTAGGATGGTAGACTTGCTCAAAATATTAACCTTGAGCTTGGTAAGAAAAATATCCCATCTTCAGCCCGGGTTTTCGACATTCGAATATAAAAATGGAAAGCTAATAAGATAATTCGTATGTCTTTCCGTTTGTCACAACCACCGTATACACATCGCTATATCTTTTGAGTTAAGCATGTTTTTCTTAGAAACTTAAGGACTTATTGTGAGGATGTTAAACATTTTTACCATAATTATCGACGAACTGAAGATGTTGCGATGGGCAGCGGGAGTGACCAGACTCGATAACGTACGTAATGAGTACATTAGAGTCTCGTTCAAAGTCGCTTCCATTGCATAAAAGATGGTCGAGAGCCGGTTAAGATGGTGTACCCCTACAGACGGAATGTGGAACCTAACAATTAAATACTGTCGACTTATTGGTTAGATGTTTTTTGGAAATCTTTACCTCACATTAGGCGCCAAAACGTTTTACCAAATAAACCACTGCTATTCAGTACACCATCCGATACAGTTCTACATTCATCTGGAGTTTCACTTGAACACCCTTTACGCGCTACATTGGTGACCCCGACGTGACCGACGTGATCATTACCAACGTGATTCGACAAGAATCGCTGGACGTGATTTCTCACAAGGAGGTCCTGAATCGAAACATCTAGCCAATAAGACGACAGAATTTAATTGTTAGGTTCCACATTCCGTCTGTAGAGGTCGCGTCGATTGCAGCGCTGCGCGTTGCCTCTCGGACTTCGGTGGCATGCGCGCGCGCTCGCCGCGTGCAGATGTGTTGATGTGTGGGAGCTACAATGGTTTGGCCATGTCATGAGGCGAGAAGAAGGACATAAAGTGAAATGGGAAAAAATCACTGGCTATCCCAGAGACTAGAAAGGGCAGGGGAAGACCGCTAGCCACATGGTGGACAACCGCGGACAACAAAAGCCAACCTCAAGTAAAGGGAGCAGGCGTGGAAGAAGAAGAAGATCATAATTATCAAAAAAAAAGTCGTATTTTCAATGAAAAATACCAATCCTACTCTTATTACGTAAAATATAGATAAAGGGGTGAGGGTATGTTTCGGGAGCTACTTGTGTCGGATTCGGCGGGAGGAAACGTCCGGGTGTCACCACTGCAAGGATCGTCCTGAGGAATGGTGGAACACACAGTGGAAGTTTGCCCCACTTGGGCAGTGCTCCGCTATGTCCTCGTAGAGGCGCTCCCGGCCCTGGTTCAATCCATGGTATGGAGCTGGGAGGCATGGGAAGCAGTCACCTCTTTCTGCAAAGCAGTTATGCAAGTCAAGGAGGTGGTGGGACGCACGAGGGAGAGGCGGGTCTCAGGGCGCTCACAGCCCTTGCGCCCCAGTTGCCATAGGAGAGGCTCTAGGCGTCGGGAGTCGCGAGGTGACTCACAGCCACCGTAGACATGGGCCTGCGGGCTGCGAGCAATGGGTAGCTAGACGGCGCGTCGTTTTCCACGCGCGCTTCAAAGAGTGTCAGCAAAATTGTCGGGGCCCACAAGGAGGCCGTTGCCTGCCGGGGTTATGATTCACACTGTGTCTGTCATTTCTTAATCACAAAAAAACTTTCCTCTCGCAGGTCTGCTAAAAGAAATTTATAATGACATAAGCAGTACCTTTGTGCTCTTTTGACTTTATTTGCTTTTTTTTTCTTTTAAGTGGCATGTGTGTACAGTCGGCCAAGAAAGTGGTGTACCACCCTAAGGTTGAATATCGCTTGCAGATTCATAGGTGATAAAGATTAGTTTCGCTTGCAGATCGATCTGACAACTTCTATTGCTGTCTTTATCTGATTATTGATAACGACTATTACTGTTTGTAACGTGACAGCTGTTCTTAGTTTGAACTTGATGGAACCAATGACGTCGTAAAATCAACGGCGGGGGGCTGTAGATTTTGATGACAAAATTGTATCTACAAATTCAGAATTGTAATCAACAAGTTACATAAAATTATAAAGGCACAAGGCGAGTCCACAAACCTACAATTTCTGTAAACTTGTAATTACAATATCAATAAAAAACAAGCTAAAAATAGATTTATCCTTTTATTAAATTTCTACAATCAATTTTAAAATACTTATAACAAACAAAAACATAGCATATATAGTAATATTTAGAAGATATTGAAAATTTTTAAAAATTAGAAACGGGTGTAACCGCCGTTGGCCTCTATAACCTCTAAAAGACGAGACCTCATTGAACCAACAAGCCGTGAGCAAATATCGGTTCCCCGCATTTCCTCCCAGATATAATTACAGTGACTAATAAGAGCTTGTTTGGTTCTTTCATTTTGATGCGACCATCGTTGGACCATAAGGCCCCAAAGATTTTCTATCGGGTTGAGGTCCGGCGATCTTGAGGGCCACTGAATTACCCTTACGTCAGTGTGTGAACGAAACCAGGCTCTTACGATCCTCGCATTATGAATTGAACAATTATCTTGAACAAAATCAAATTGTGGCACTTCGTTCTCCGGGTAAACATTACGGACTGTCGGTAGCATTGCATTCTGAAGCACGTCGATATAATTTACAGCCGTCGCTCGAGGAGGTAGAGAACACAATTCTCCTACACCATCCGTACTCATCCAGCCCCAAATATTTACGGAAATTCGACCTGATTCTCTATTTGGGATTACATGATCATCTTTATACCGTGTTGAATTATATCGCCAAAGGTGAAGACGTCCATGCTGACTGGATTTAAACGTTTTTTCATCACAAAACACTGTATTAGACCAATCAAACTCTAAGTGCTCTCTGGCGAAGTTCAGACGAGCAAGTCTGTGAGCATCCGTCAAATATATTTTCTTGGCGTAATGCCTGTGGTGCAACCCCATGTAATGTAGATGATTCCTTATTGTTTGGGCACTCACATCGAACATCTCCGCAAAATGTTTTGTGGGCTTAAAAACATTGATTTCATATTCCCGTCTCATGAATTCTCTATCGTTATTGGAGAGTGCAGGCCGGCGACCACTTCTTCTGTGATCCAACAAACTTCCCTCCTCTCCTTCACGACGAATCCAAAAGCGGACAGAACGCCTCGATATATTCAAATTCCGGGATATCGCACTGATACTGCTTCCCTCATTAAATTGGGCAATTATTTGTGCTCTTTCGGCAATGGTCAAGTTGGCAGGCATTGAGATGATTTTATATGCAGTTGATTGAAAAATAACACGGAAAATATATCGATTTTTTGCATATATTTGACAAAATGTCAATTGTCAGTTTTCTTTTTCAAATGGAATTCGGTTGTCTAAATAGTTTTTATTACTTTTGTTTGGAAACATTTCAATTGCTTTGTAGAAACTAATGTCCTTTTCATTTATACTAAAGGTTAAAATGTCATGTACTTATATGTGACATATGACGTATGAATACTAAATACATAGGTTTACGTCATGATAATGTTGTCTCTTTCAGTAATATCTTTTTATAACGAACCTTGTTGTAATTTTCGATGACCGGGAAACTAAATCAAAACTGGTACACCACTTTCTTGGCCGACCGTACATAAATAAATAGATTTTGACCACGATCCAGAGACACGAGGGACCGATCAGAGCTATCAAGATGAGCTGTTCCATACTAAAAAGGGTATTTTAGAAGTGGTCAGATTCGAAGGCAATACTCTGCAGCTAATATAGAGTCAATTTTGCCTGTTAAGGCAAAGACTAGGCTTATGCAGACTTTAATTTTCCCTTTGATTGACTATGGTGACGTGTGCTACTATGACCTGAATGCAGTTTTGCTGGATAAGCTTGACCGTATCCTGAATAACTGCATTCGGTTCATATTTAATTTAAGGAAATATGACCAAGTCTCATGTTTCAGGTCTGAGCTTTTAAATGGGTGACCATTCGTCAGAAGAGAAGTTTGCGCGCATTGACAATGCTTTTCTCTCTACTCAACTCACCCAGCCCACCTTCTTACTAATGTCTCACTCTCAATTTCTATGTTCTTCACACAATAAGAATCTACGTTCATCCAATAATCTTCTCTTACTTCTCATACTTCTGACTTTGTTCATTCTTCTTTTCATATCCAGTCCATTCTCCTCTGAAATGCGCTTTCTCTCGAGATCAGGACGGCTGACAATCACTACGCATTTAAAAAGAAATTGCGGATCTATTTTCTTCACCAATAAGCAGAATTTCCACATTTAATTTTAATTTTATTCTTAAGTATATATGTATGTATTTATGTATATATGTATTTATATAAGTATTTATTCATATATATTATTTATGTAGATTTCTTTTTTATGATATTAGGTTTTTTTGTGTTATCACTATTATAATCATTATTTTTTCGAATATAATTTTCACGTAGATATTGCAACTTCCACTCTATCTCTTCACCACTTATGGTTGACTGGTAGAGAATGCCTACGTCATTAAGTCCGCCTTTGTACCTATGTGCATAAAGTGTAAATAAATAAATCATCTCAAATTCTCAATCTTTTTCACCATGCTGTCAAACTGGATGCCGACCCTAATATCACTTATTTGAAAAGATAGATTAATTGATAGCATACTACATAGTTTTCTAATTATTTAATAAGTGGACCTAAAATAACAACTATGCAATTGACAGGTAATTACTAACAGTATTTCGATACTAATATATCTGCAAGCGATTGGACCAATCAATAATCTTGTTTTGACATGAGCGTTCTACTTGAAACGCAATCGACAAATAAAATTGCTGTTTTTGATGAACTATATTTATAGAGAAGCGCATTATGGTCTATTCGTAATTTATTGAAACGCAAAAAGTTACTTTTCAGAAGCTTTTATTTAATTTGACTTGTTAGTTCGTTTTTTGACAGCCATACGGGTTAATATTTTTTATTGATAATAGGCTCGCGTTTGACCACCATCTCACCTGATGGTACGTGATGATGTGGTCGAAGATGGAGCGCGCATACCTAAAAGTAACCTATTCACTCTTGACTTAAAGACCCCTAGGTTATAGCTATCGGGAAACACAGACTCCGGCAGGGAATTCCACTCCTAAGCCGTACGCACAATGAAGGTATTCCCAAAACGTTTGGCGCGTATAGGTTAAGTAAAGCTTCTCAAGGTCAGTCCATGGATAGATGACCATTATAGTAAATCTAGATTCTTCCGTGCATCAGAAAGCACGTTAAGCCGATGGTCCCGGCAGTCAATTGCACACCTTTGGCAGTCGTTACGGTAGTCACAAGCCAAAAAATCTGACACAGTCTTGCCAATAGGTATCGTGCTACCCAGCTACTGGGTTGTGAATCTCAGATAGACAGAGGCTCTGTTAGTATTGAGCTGCATTCAGTTAGATTGGAAGCTGACTCCGACAGAGGATGATGATGTATGGCTGCATGGATGTATGTTACTGAAACGAAACAGGAAAAAAAATTGCAAAAAAATATAGCTTGAAACAGTAAATAAGCCACTATTTGAAGCAGAAAAACTTTCGAATTCTCACTTAGGTAGTAGTTGGTAGTAATAATAAAAAATGGCAAATAGACAGATAGCCTGAAATAGTAAATAAGCTACTATTTGAACCAGAAAAACTTACGAATTCTCACTTAGGTAGTAGTTGGTAGTAATAAACTTCATGTTACCCATCTACTAGGTTATGGAGGTCATATAGGCAGTCACTCTATGTAAGACGCTAGTACTCAGCTGCATCTAGTTAGACTGGAAACTGGAAAACATTTCGTCATTGCGCGTGCTAAAGTCGCTATGTGTTTTTTACATACTTCACAGGAGACGCAAAAAACTGTTTTTCCCGAAAAATAATCAAAGTATTAAACTAATATACAACGTATAACGAAAACCCCATATCTATCCAAAAGGGCTGAAGACAACATCTAGTATGGAGTCTCTATG
The DNA here is from genome assembly GCA_943138885.2 of Tholera decimalis. Classification (NCBI taxonomy): domain Eukaryota; kingdom Metazoa; phylum Arthropoda; class Insecta; order Lepidoptera; family Noctuidae; genus Tholera; species Tholera decimalis. Next base: position 13,994,675 of record OW964576.2, read on the forward strand.
TATAGTTTCAGCACAAAATAACTGACTCAAAGAATCGATACCAAATTATTGGTTTCATATATTTCTTGAATACCAATCATAACAAACGTGTCACAGCACTACGAGGGTCAATAACTTTCCACGTCATTTGCTAATAACACGATAATTCATTTCGTTCTTGTTAATTTGAAAACTTCGGTCTCTGGTATCAGTGTATTGGAATTTGTGATAAGTTCTACACACGTAGACTTATGATCACAAAACCCTTGCCATATCGTTTGTTATCATCCAAAGAAGCCATGCACTTGGTATGTATATACCCTTTAAATTACACGTTGTATGTTTTTATTAATACATATAAAAAAATACGTAGTTATAGATTACTTTTGAATATATAATATTATTAATTATTTCTTAATTAAATACAATAAGTAAATTTTGCACATAGAGTTATTTATTTGTGTTGTGAATACTAGCTATGTGCAATAACAACACATAACTACTGTGTAATTCTATGGAATTTTAAAGAAATTACCTGAATGGCTGTTTTTTGGAAAGAATTAATTATTAAGAAAGTTAATAAAAACCTATAATTTTTTAATACACAATACCAAATCAATATAATTTCATCAGATGAAAATGTGGGATATAATTAAAAAATCAAATTTTTGTAAAATATTTAGTTATCGTAATGCATGTATTGCTTAGACTTAGTGAGGTTTAAGTGATTAAACTTGGTAGAATCATAGTCAGTGGCTCATCATAAAGGCTTAAAAGTTCCATTGTGGCAAATTGTTCCACTAATCTGTGTGGCGTAGTTTGTACTTAACATCACTGGTTTTTCTTCCAGGTCTTTTAGTCGAAAAACCATCACGTATATCCCCATAATCTAAAAAAAAAATAGTACTCTAGGTGACGGAGAAGGTATGGTTGTGATGGCCAGGTACGTCTCCGTCAATATCCACAAATAGATTTTTTTCTAAAGTTCATCTTACATACTTTTCCCTTTTTCTTGTCTGTTTTTTTATTATTCTACACAGGATTAGCCTACTCTTTACCACAATCTCGCCTGATAGTAAGCGATAGATGAAGTCTACGATGGAATGAGCAAGGCCAGAAAATGCCTATTCACTCATCTTGCTTTAAAGGCTGAAAGGTCTTTAGTGGTAGGAAACACAGAAACTGGCAAAGAGTTCCACAAAGGGGAGGGGAGGAGAGTGAACGCGTGTGGGAGAGAAATCTCTCTTCCTCATGCTCCAGCTACCGTGGGAAACGCTCCGGGTGTCGGGGATCGCGAGCTGATCTCCAGCCACCGTAGACGCGGGGTTGCAGATAAGCAGGAATCACTCACCGTCCGGTAAGAACCAGGCTCGGGTCGGAGGCGCGTTGTGTTCCACGCATGCCTCAAAGATTCGTCAGCACTAGTGACGGGGCTCCATAGGGCCATAATTGGACGTAGTTACGCAAAAAGGATCCAATCCACACTTTTTCCGAAATTTAGTTATATATACCAAACGCATCTTAACTAAATTTCGGAAAAAGTGTGGATTGGATCCTTTTTGCGTAACTACGTCCAATTGCCTGCCAGCGTCGCTGGAATGTTCTAAAGTAATACCGCGGTTCTGAAACGCAAGGTCAGCTAAAGGAACAAGGTGGGTTTTTATTCAGTAGAAGTCTGAAACTCCCACAGAAACTCCCACAGAAAAGAAAATTAAGTCCCTTCCGCTCCACCCAGAGCGGGAGAAGTCATTCAACGATTTTCCCACCCAATAAATGGGTAGATATAATCTCCGTGGACATAATGAACGAAACGAAAATGTACAACTTGTCACAAAGCAATTTAAAGAATAAGTCACATAGCCTGTTAGTTAAGCTGCAGTATAATTTCATCTTTAGTAAAATTTTAGATAAAACTTAACTTTACTTACGTAGATTTACTTACTAACATTATTTTTATTTGATCACAATTATTTAGTTCACTGCCAGATTTTAATAAGTAATTGTTTCGGCAAAACTATCTATGTGACCGGATATAATTATCTATCCGTGATCCAGCGAGCCTGAATTTGACCAAAAAACTCGCTATGTGCAGTTAACCACATAATTATCGGGCGCAATTTTTGCATCCGCTTTAGTAAACTTATTTTAGCTATGTGAATTTATAGCACTTAGCATGTTAACATAGAACTTTCGATGTTTAAATGTCACATAGCTACTTTCCGTAACTCTTTAAATATTGCGTTTATCAGATAGCTGTTTTTACAACATGTGTGTATTAAAATAACGATTGAAACTGCATAAAAAAACGAAAATAACTAAATAACACATAGCGACTTTTGCAAGCGCAACGACGATTTGAAAAAAGATTAAGCAGATAATCATGAGTTGTAAAATTATGACAAGGCATCTATAGAAAATCAAGAAATGGTATATTCTTATTCCTCTAACCCCCGCATACGAAAATATTCTCTTTGAATCACAGTGTGATCCAATACATCTTTCAGTTCCACTCAGAGGTCACTCCAAGAGGATTAACAACTAAGTCGGTGCCACTTCGCGTTACATGCAATAGTTATGTGCTTGAATGTAATGTTTCTTTTTATTTACTTTTATGGTATTATAAGAGTAACGGAAAGGTTAATAAGAGAAAAGAGAATATCATATGAACACATAGATGTTAGAAAGTCGTCGCAATTTAAAAAGATTTATTGGCTCAAAGCTAACTAAAATTTAGACCCTCTTCAGGCAAGAAAGCGTGTGGTATATGTATTAAATTTAAACAAACAAATAGCGTTGAAATCAAAACACAATACAAAACTATTCTAGTAAATTTCCTCATTTTCCAAGACTAGTTCCGGTTTGGATTCCGTAGCCGAATGGCAAAAAATTGGCCAAGTGCGAGTCAGACTCGCCCATGAAGGATTCCGTAGTAACTACGCAAAATTACTTTGTTTTTCATAGTATTTTTATGAAATACAAAGTTATATTTGCGCTTTTACAAAATATCTCAAAAACTGCTGACCCGATCTCGTTCAAACTAATTTTCGTTGAAAGTTTTTATTAAGATATATGCTGTAGATATATCTGGACCTTAGATGCATATGGTCGGATCAATAAAAAGTGAGGTTTTCAGTAGAGCAAGAACAAAATTCGAAAACATTTTTGCCAATATTTAATATTTACCAGCAAAATGGAACAATTTTATGAATTATATTTATGGGTAACAATTGCACCTTTTATTTTGTAACAATTCGAAAAATCTTAATGTTGAAATACTATGGTAAATAGCATTTATTTTAATTTTTGGCTCTAATCCGACTTTATGCCTGAAATAAATCGTTCATTAATAATACTTTTCGCAATTATAATATCATACGTCTGTATGCAAGCAATTTTTATAATTGAACTGTAATTTTATATTGAAACACGACATTATACATCTTAAACCTCGAAAAAGTCCCACCTATACGCACTAAACGTTTTGGGAATACCTTCATTGTGCGTACGGCTAAGGAGTGGAATTCCCTGCCGGAGTCTGTTTCCCGATAGCTATGTATAACCTAGGGATCTTTAAGTCAATAGTGAATAGGTTACTTTTAGGTAAGCGTGATTCATCTTCGACCACATCATCAGTTACCATCAGGGGAGACGGTGATCAAATGCGAATCAAAAATTTTTAAAAAATTGTCAGCGTCTGACGTCCGTTTAATCCTAGCCACTTACAAATAAATAATTTCACGACATATAAGAGAAAGATGCGGGATTATTTTCTTAACAAATAGTGGAAGCAGAGTATTCATAACCCCCTTTTTATGACTTTTTATTAATATTTATAAAATATATTTTTGGTATGTGTTATGATAAATATGTATGTAAGTTTATTCTAGTTACATAAATGTATATACCCATACACTTGTAATAAAACTTTTACTTTGAATATACCTATAATCTACTTAGTTTTTTTTTATGCACCTGCCATGTTATTTTCATTTAATTTCATTTATTTTCAAGTAACAAAACTCAATTGGTTAGTAACAAAAATCCTTAATCCTATGTTAGTACTTAACTTAAATTACAAGGTTGGTTCGCGAATCGAAGCTACGAGCTCAACACCGACGTGGAGAGCTTACAGCAGCGATTCATGACCACACAGTCAAGCCTGCTCGCCACACAACGAAGGATTATGTTGGGGCTGGCCCGCACCCGGTGCACCAGGGAAGCGCATCGTTTTCGCATCGTCGCATAGAAACAGTCAACGCGAGCTTCAGCAAACATCCCTGATGCGCTGCAGAAGCGGGGCAACCCCATCAACACCCGGAACGCGTTATTATACTGAACGTGAAGGGCACTGTACGATTTACGAGTATATGCAGCCCACAGGCTGCAGGTGTAAAAAGAACAGCAGAATGCACGGACTAAGGTTATTTTTTTTTAATTAAAAATAGGTTCGCGTTTGACCAACATCTCACCTGATGGTAAGTGATGATATGGTCGAAGATGGAGCACGCTTACCTAAAACTAACCTATTCACTCTTGACAAAGACTCCTAGGTTATAGCTATCGGGAAACACAGACTCCGGCAGGGAATTCCACTCCTTAGCCGTACGCACAATGAAGGTATTCCCAAAACGTTTTGCGCGTATGGGTGGGATGTCCACCATGTAACGATGGCGCTTCGCCGTTTGTTTCGTAGTCCGATGATGGAACGGGCTTGGTGGAATTAGACTGTGTAATTCCATCGCACACTCCCCGAAATGTAACCGATAGAAAACCGATAGACTTGCAACTCCTCGTCGATGTTCAAGGCTCTGGAGCTTTGACTCGACCAGTGCATCGTTGCCAATCAGTCTCTTGGCCCGCTTCTCGATAGACTCAAGCGCGTCCAGTTGGTATTTAGCAGATCCATCCCAAAGATGAGAGCAGTACTCCATACACGACCGAACCTGGGCTTGATAGAGATTAAGCAACTGTTCGGATGTGAAGTACCGTCTCACCTTTGCTAGGATTCCCAAATTTTTGATGCTAGTTGGGCCTTAGCCTCGATAAACGGGCCAAAATTGAGGGTATAAGTTAGTGTTACCCCCAGAAGCTCGATACGGTGAGCAACGTACAAACCTGCGAGCTATCATATTAGCTCTAACCGACAATGCCCGTCGCTCCCTCTCAATGTCGTCATTGTCTTTGAGGTCAGCGGTCAAGAGATGTCCCAGGTATTTAAACTGTAACACTCGCTTGAGAGCTACTCCATACAACCTGACTGGTGGTATAGTTTCAGGGCTTCGACCACCGGCCTCAAACACCATGACCTCACTTTTTCCTATGTTGTATATCAATCCATGACGCTTAGCATAAGCTTCACAGATGGCAACCAACTTCCGGAGACCGCAGACCGAGGTGCTCAGCAGCGCCATGTCATCAGCATAAACTTATATTATTAAAACACATCCCGTCAATATAGCAGCTCACTCGCTCACTGCTGAGCACCTCGATTAGCTCATTGACGTATAGATTGAAGAGTAAAGGTGAGGCCAATCCACCCTGCCTCACCCCACACTCCAACCTTTACGGCTCCGACAATTCTCCAGCCAATCGAATCTGATTGACCTGGTCTCCATACCAGTACCTAAGAGTGCTAATCAGCCCTGAAGGGACTCGAGCTTTCCTAAGCTTATTCCAAAGAATACTGTAATAGACCAGGTCAAACGCCTTGGATAGGTCAAGGAAGGTCGCATAAGTAGGTGTCTTCCTATCAGTATAGTACTTGACAGCCCACTTCAGGCCCAACATAGCACTCTCCGTAGACAAGCCCGCACGAAAACCGAACTGATTATCATGCAGCTGGATATGATTGGCTAGTTGTCTGTTAAGCAGACTGTCAAGCACTTTCACTATTACTGTAGCTAGGGAAATTGGCCTATAGTTTGTAATGTCAGCGTGGTCAATAGTTTTACTTTTAACTATAGGAACCACAATAGTTCTATTTAGCTGACTAGGTAAATATGCATGACTAATACGGAAATTTAGGAACATTGCCAACACTCTTGGTAAATGGGCACCAGCAAACTTTAGATGCTCAGCACTCAGACCATCATGACCCGGAGACTTACCGCCCGTCGTGGCGTTTATAACAAATTTGACCTCCTTGGCAGTGAATCTAGTTCCTAGGTCATGACAGTAATCGGTAGTATTCACTACCCATGGTTGACTGATATGACTATGGCATTAAGTCATTGTTTTGAACAAATTCGCCATCCCGCCCGCTCCCAAACAGTCCGCACGAACGACAGAAAAATCCGACCTATTTTAATTAAAAATTAACGTTATGAGCATTATATTACAGCTAGAATGTTTTACGATTGTATTCGACTTTATGTATTATAAGTTAAAAACATAATTTTCAAAGCATAATGGTGTATGTTATGATCCGTACATTTAGTCAGTAGCAGAATTTAGAGGCATAGGTACGTATCTGTACATACATCCAATGAGAAAATGCATGAATGTTAAAAACGCTTTGAATGCATAAAGAATTATATTGATTTGTGACCCTGTAAGATATTAATTATTTATGGAAAAAAGGTGCATATTAAAATATGGCTTTATGCCACACAAATATTTCGGAAAATTGGTAGATCAGACATTATGCATATAATTATCCCCACAGTAAATAAAGATAGAAATATAAGGATTAGTTTGCCAGAAAGCGAAAAAAAAAAACGTAGCATTGTGCTGGTAAAAAGTGATTTCGGGTGGATCTTCAGATACGACCTTATGCATCTAAGGTCCAGATATATATGTATACATATATTTTCACTCCATTATTATAGAAGTTAGAGGGGCGTGGGGAACACCGTTTACCATTTTGGAAGCGTATATCTTTTAAACGATTGACTTTAAGAAAATGTGGTTTTAAAAACCTCAGTATAATTATTAAAGACCTGCCTATAAATACCACACACGTATAGATTTGATGACAAAAAATATTTTTAGTTTCATTTCTATGTATGGGGAGGCCCCCTTAATTTTATATATTTTTGTCTGAAAATTGGAAAGTGGTTCACAGAATACATCTACTTACCAAGTTTCACATGTATAGTCCTAAGTGTTTCGGAATAAAATGGCTGTGACCACGGAATAGATGAATAAGGTTGGAATGGTAATGTGGGCGTGGTGAGCGCGCCACATTTATGATACGAAAATCATAGCTTGACGATTAATTCATTCACCGCGTTTAGTGCACTTTGGAATACTTTGGAACACAGAGCTCTGCTTTAAAATGCCGTGTTGTGCAATTATAACCTGTAAAACAAAAAGAAAGACCACAAGTAGAGAGCGAGGAGGTATATCTTTCCATCAGTAAGTCGAAAATAACATTTAATTACAATTTTATTGGTAAAAAACATAAAAATATTCTGATCACTATGAAATTCCGAACATTAACAACATTATTGCAAGAAGTTACAAAAAATATACATTGCCCGATGTGTACTCGTTTAATCAACGCAATGACCAAGTCCGTTTACAATGTATTGCATCCTCTGACTTCAACCATTGACGTTTCGTCCTTTGCCCTGATTGGCCGTGATGCACAGCGCATGTTTATCGACAGTGAGTTACAATCAGTAGCAAGCTCTTTGATTTAAGTTTGTGTAATTTATTTGTGTGCGTAATTCGCATACGTAACGACGGGCTTCTTGCTTGTAGTTGAGCTGTGGGAGTGGGAGACAAGCGGCGACTCGCGTTCTCATAGAAATCAGGAACTATTTCATTTCTAACCTCTTTTATCTGTTCTGTGGCTGTGACATACGGACGAACGGATGGACAGACAGACAGACAGAGAGACAGGCAAACATGATGAAACTATAAGGGTTCCGTTTTTGCCATTCGGCTATGGAACCCTAAAAACGGAACCATTATGAATTCGCCACAGCCGAAACTATTAGCTAAGACTACTCATATTGTGAAACTTGGAAGGTGTATACAGTAAACTGCTTTCCGATTGTTATAGAATTTAAAAAAAAGGTACTATGCTAAAGACTGTTCTATAAATATGCGAGTTTTAAACTTTTCTCTCCATTTTGTATTTCCACTTGGCTGTAAAAGAGAACAAAATAGGTAAAGTATAAAACATGTATCTCGTGATACAGTTATCATTATCATCATCTTCTTAGCCTTATCCTAACTAGATATTATTATGTTTGGGTTCTATTTCCAGTCTTACCGGAGTGTTTGCCTGTCTGACATTTACAATTCATTAGCTGAGTAATAGATGGCAAGAGGCTAGATGGACAGACCAGATCTGTACAACTCTGGACAGCAACCTGCCAATGCTCAGGCGCGGCCAATTTGTCAATAAAAATAGAAGACTTCCATTTGTTTTATAATGTGTGCAATAAAATTTGTATTCTGCAATAAAGAAAACCCATTTACTCGACATATTTTATAATGGTGAGATAACGTCCGGCAGAAAATGTTTCCGCAGATAGGGAATCACGACCCTCAGTATTGACGAAAACGACGCGAAGATGAGTCGAGGAGCTGAGTAAGGTACGATTCAGACCAACCGGCTCGCGTCGCGCCGCGTCGGAACAGAGCCGTACGCGTGCCATGGCAGCCGAACGCGTCCGTCGGAGCCGTAACGCTACCGCGGCATGCGTACGGCTGCCGCGGTAGCCGTACGCGTGTCGCGGTAGCCGACAGCGTCCGCTGGAATCCGTAGGCACTCCAACAAGCGCCCAGAAGTGCTGCTCACATTGCGCCGCGTAGACGTAAAGTGAATGATTCGCTAGTTGCTGCACCGTAATCTCCGTTCGTTTTCCACGACGCACGGCCGACCGGCTCCGAACGGATCCAACGGCAGCCGATCGGATGTCGACGGCGCCGTTCGGAGCCGGTCGGGGCCGGTAGGCCGTCGCGACAGCCGAATGCATTCTGCGACACGTCGCGACGCGTCGTGGGATGCCGACGGAGGTAACTATGCGTAAGTTGCATGCAAATATGAACTGTAATTACTGTTGATACATTTCAATGTTCTTGCCCGCATTGTAAAATGCCGCCCGGCCCAGCCCGATGCGACCCGGTTGGTCTGAATCGTACCTAACACGGTCGCCAGGTCGGCCGCCGCCTGGTGCGACTCTCCCTGCGCCAGGACGAGCGTGTCGTCAGCGTAACATATTACGCTGACGCCGTCAGGGAGGTCGCCGCGCAGCACCCAGTCGTATCCGATGTTCCACAGGGGCAGCCCCAAGACCGATCCCTGTGGGACACAGCATGACATCTCTCGCCGGTTCCACTCTCCCCGGTGACCGGGGTAGATGACGGCTCTGTCCGTCAAGTAGTCCTCGACTATGCGACGGAGGTAGGTCGGCACCGGCAGTTGGGACTCGACGTGGCGCTGCACAAGACAGAGGCCATGTGCTTCCATGGCGGTCAGAACGCGCCACGGTCCGAGTCCCACATAACGGTGGAGGGGGTTCGCATCGGCGTCGGGAGGACGATGAAGTACCTGGGACTCGTCCTCGACAGCCGGTGGAACTTCAGGGAGCATTTCCTGAGTTTGGCCCCAAAGCTGAACCGGGCAGCAGCCGCCTTCAGGCGACTCCTGCCTAATCTCAGCGGGCCAAACGCCTCCTGCCGAAGGCTGTACGCTGGCGTCGTGCGGTCCATGGCCCTCTACGGGTCCCCAGTGTGGGCCCTGTGCATCCGGACGCGACCACTAAAGTTGGTCGCATGCCAGAGGGTGATGGCTATCCGAATGATCCGGGGATACCGCACGATCGCCGGCGAATCAGCCAACCTCCTTGCCGGATTGCTGCCCTGGGATCTGGAGGCGACTGCCCTCCAGCGCGTCTATGAAAGGCGCGTGGAGGCGCAGCGCCGGGGCGTATCCCCGCTGCCTCGAGAAGACGAGGCGCGGCGGGAAGAGCTCCGGCGTGAGCTCAGGGCAGTATGGAGGGAACGACTGTCGCAACCGAAGGCCGGGCACGCCGCAATTGCGGCGGTAAGACCCCTCTTTGAGGAGTGGCTAGATCGGCGTCACGGCGTCCTGACCTACCGCATGACGCAGGTCCTCACCGGACACGGAAGTTTCGGGAGGTACCTGTGTCTGATGGGAAAGGAGGAAATGCCTGGGTGTCACCACTGCGAGGGTCGCCCTGAGGACACAGTCGAGCACACAGTGCAGGACTGTCCCGCTTGGGCAGAGCACCGACGTGTCCTCACGGCGGCAATAGGCGGAGACCTCTCGCGCCCGGCATTGGTCGAGGCCATGCTGCGGGGCGAGAGGGAGTGGGAAGCGGTCGCCTCCTTCTGCGAAGCAGTCATGCTTCCGAAGGAGGAGGCGGGCCGCGTGAGGGAGAGGACGGCGTCTTCCCTCCAGCCCAGCCGCAGTGGTAGATGCCCACGGCGTCGGACGTCGGCCGACGATCTCCGGCCACCGTAGGCGCGGGCATGCGGACAGCGAGTAAAGGGCAACTCGCTGTCCGACCATGGACCATGCCCGGGTCGACGGCGCGTCGTGTTCCACGCGCACCTCAAAGAGCGTCAGCAATATGACGAGGCCCCCCGTAGAGGGCCGAAGCCTGCCGGGGTCGTGGGACTCATCCCGTTACCGTGACCCCGGTACGTAAAGGGTTATTGAAGGAACACCGTGGATTTTAGTCAGTAAAAGTCTGACAGTCCCTCCCACCCTGCCCGGGGTGGGAGGACTTATTTGATAATTTTACCACGCTAAAAAAAAAAAAAAAACCCTTGGCAAAACTGGTGCCATATGTTTTGTCTTCTAACTACATGATACATTGATAAGGATTTGTCTTGGGGTCCCCAGTTGCAGGAAGTGAGCCGCAAACTGTTTGCCTCTGCGGGTTCTTTACGCAGATTGCGCAATTTCCTGCCGACTGCCACTAAAACTGCGCTTGCCCAATCTCTTCTTCTCCCTATCCTCGACTATGCTGATGCAAGTTATCCAGATCTCACTGAAGTGCAGTTAGATAAGCTTGAGCGACTCCAAAATTTTTGTATCAGATTCATATTTGGTTTGCGCAAGTATGATCATGTTTCTGAGTTTCGCATTAAACTCAAGTGGCTGCCTATCCGCCTTCGCCGGAATACACATATTTTATCATTACTCTACAGTATTCTTTTCAATCCAACGACTCCCTTTTATCTCAAAGAACGATTTAAATTCCTTCGTGACACACATGGTAGAGATTTGAGATCATCGGAAAATTTGAGACTTTTGATGCCTACACATTCCACTAAATTTTACGACCATTCTTTTACGGTGCAGGCTATTCGGTTGTGGAATGCATTGCCGGTGTCAGTAAGACAAGCACAGTCACTCGCTGCTTTTAAAAGCTCGGTTGCCAATCATTTTCTTTCAAATTTATGATTATTTCTTTGTTTTTCTTCACACGATGATAAAGAACACATTACATTTATATATTTTATATAATTATGTATTGTATTTATATATATATATATACTTATGTATTTCAATTAGTTTTTATTTCCGTTATGAGTATTTGTAGTACACTAATTTAGCCCTCCCCAATTTCAATTAAAGCTTTTAAAGTCCTTCCAAAGGTTGTCTGGAAGATATCGCTCTCAGCGATAAGACCGCCATTGTAACGAAAGTTATAGAAATAAGGTTATGTAAGTGTGTTCCAATTTTTGGTGTACAATAAAGTATATTCTATCTATCTATCTATCTACATGTAACGACAATGGCTTAACGTGCTTTCCGAAGCATGGATGAATCCCCATATGTTAAAATGGTCACCCATCTATAAACCATCCTCGGCAAGCGCTGCTTTACCTTTAAGATCGACCCGTGCGACTGTTATTATTAAGCTTCGAACTCCTAATATTTTAATCTATTGGTAAAGTAATAACAGTGTATCGCTAGAAGTCGGGATTGTCTTGTTATCACGAACACAGAATCAAATTGTGGGACCAGAAATTTATTTCAAATGTCGCTATTTAGAGATTAGAAAGACGAATCGCTGGGATGCGGATAGGGGGACATACAGATTGCAAGATTTCAAAGCGAACTGGCCTAAAATAATTGCTACTTTAATGTTTGTATGTTTATTAATCATTGTCGCTTGGACAGCTGCATGGATATGGATAAACTTTATTATCCCAGATGCGACAACCACCAACTCGCACTGGACCCAAAAGCACCCAAAAGCGGGAGGAAATAAAAACTGTGATAAAAATAAAAACTAAATATACCTAGGCCAACCCGTGAATGAACCTCAGAACCGCACATTCAGCTAGCTGGTCCGGTAGTTGTATGTGCTGTATACATACAACTACCGGACCAACTAGCCTATTTTATCATCATAAACATTTTTACGCCCATTTTTGTACGATGTTATGTATTTGCAAAATAAATTAATAGTTTAAACAACACTAGAAAGACACGCTTTTATAAATGCACGTAAAAACAAAAAAAAAAAATGTTAAGAAAACCGATAACGGATTTTCTTTAGGTTTGTTATAACCTTGAAACCTGGTCGTGTTCAAAGTCCATTACGTGGCCTTTCTTACCAGTACAAACATTACTATGATACGATATTCCATCATAGAATGCCAGTGCCTATCTTCCGGCTTCATCATCAGACGTTGAAACCTAATCGTGGTCAAAGTTCATTACAAGACTTTTCTAAGAAATCCAAAACAGCTATGATACGATTTTCCATTAAGAAGTTCCAGTTTATATCTTCCTGCTCCATCATCAGATTGTATTGTCATCAGAATTACATACAGCTGCCAATTTTCATTACGCTACGACCCTTGGAAGATGGTTAAATTAGTTACCTTAGATTCCATTACATAGTTAGTTACATACAGTTCGACCTAATAAAATGCATGAGCATGTTAAAAATGGGCAATCTGTTACGTAAACGCGTCCAGAAATATTTCAATGTCATAGGTCAAATGCAGCTGTAGAAGAAAGTTATTAATATTTGTAACATTGTTTTTGACGGTTCTGTATTAGTAAATATTATTTTTATTTTGGATATTTTCTTAGCTTAGTCACATTTCCTCAAGAAAGCATTTTCTAAGAAAGTCAAAATAGAATATACAGTTAAAGAGCAATTACACTTTATGGGATTTGAGACAGAAGTGAATTTTCACTTTCTAGATAAAACTTAAATTTGATCTGTATTTCTTTAGATATTTTTTCGAAAAAAAAAAGATATTTAGACCTAGCTATCTTTTCTTGTCTGTCGGGATTGTGAGAACATTCTAACGAGATACTGCAACCCCGCAAAAGCCACTGATAGAACGGGGTTGGTTGTTAGACAGTAGAAGTCTGACAATCCCTCTGCTCCACCCAGAGCGGGAGAAATCATTCGATGACTTTCCCACCCGAAAAGAAAAGGTATTTTTCTCGCCTGCCGAGATTGCGGGATGTTTCTAACGAGATAACGCAGCATCGGAACGCAAGGGATCTAATGAAGCAGGGTCTGTTTCTAGTCAACTTTCCGCTCCATCCAGAGCAAGAAGGGATTTGATGATTTTCCCACCGAAAACAAAAAGATATTCTTGTGAACTTTAACTAAGACAAACCAAACAGACTTAAACTGAGACCTTCGCAGCCAGCCTACCTAAGGAAAACATTGATTTTGTGAACAGTTTGTTAGCACACACGCTCGTAAAATAACCCAGTCCTCTTTAGTTGACTTACAATTATTGGAACCTTCAGATCTTGGATTTATTAAGGTTTGCTTTTGGGACTGTGTTTGAATAGTGTTGTCACTTTACTTTTTTTGTCAGTTGTAAAGTTTTTATTCAGCAATAGTGGGTTACATCTGACCTGTGTTTATTTTTCGTTCTCATTTCGAAAACTTACTTAATCACTGCTATCTAGCTAACCGTTTTCTTTTACGGGGGAAATCTTCATGGACTACTTCCACCTGGGGAAAGGCGGAGAGGGTGCCGGAGCTAAAACCACCCCGGTGTCTCCCCGCACGTGTGCGAGGGGCCGCAGGAATCCAAATTCTTCTGCAGCCCCACACTAATGCTGGCCAAGTCCGGTCTCTCCGGGCCTCGTCTCTTGCACGGGGTAGAGAGGTGTTGAACTACCCCGTGTATCGCCTCAGAGGCGCGCGCTGACACCCGTGCGCGTCTGCGACTTGGGTCCATCGAATAGGGGGCGGGGACTTCCCCAAGTTTCTCGCCCCTGGACCCATTCATGGGGGCCGGAAAAGGGCGTTGTCTGACCTTCTCCTGCGCCCGGTGCGCCTTCTACTGCCGGGGAAGGGAGTCGAGATCTCCCTCTCCCGTTTCGCAGTTTCCTTCTGAGACATCACGTTCTCGCAGAAGGACACCACCGCGTCACGACTCTGCGCTACCGACCATCCTCCGCACTACGGCCGGCAGCGACAGATCGCCTCCTACTTCATTTGTGAGGACACGGCGCTGCTCCTCCCAAGCTATACACTCGGCGATCGTGTCTATGCGGCACAGGTACTTGCTGAAGTCTGTGTCCTACCGGTAATGGGAGCTTATCAGCTGCTTATAATTTTATTCTAATTTAAAATAATAAAAATAATTTCTATTAAATAGTTAAATTGTTTTTGGTTCTACTTTTATTTAGGGTTCCGTAGCCGAATGGCAAAAAACGGAGCACTTATAGTTTCGTCATATCTGTCTGTCTGTCCGTCCGTCCGTATGTCACAGCCATTTTATTCCGAAACTATAAGAACTATACATGTGAAACTTGGTAAGTAGATGTATTCTATAAACCGCTTTCCGATTTTAAGAAAAAATAGATAGATAGATAGATAGATAGATAGATAAAACTTTTAATGGACAACAGAAGACACAACACACAAAAGCACATGAACATAATTATAACACATAAATTACAGAAAAAAAGAACAGAACAAACGTATACAACCAAAAATATAATAAATGAGAAAGAAAAGAATAAATAATATTCAAAATTAAGGTGGGCTCCCCATACATGGAACTGAAACTGAAAATATTTTGCTTCATAAAACCTATGCGTGTGTATTATTTATAGAAAGGGCTTTAAAAATTATATTGAGGTTTCTAGAACCACTTTTTCAGAAAGTCAATCGTTTAAAAGATATAAGCTTCCAAAGTGGTAAAATGTGTCCCTCCCCCTCTAATTTCTATAATATGGTGAAAAAAATCTAAAAAAAAATGTATGCTGTAGATCTCAATGTAAACTTTCAACAAAATTTAGTTTGAACGAGATCGGGTCGGCAGTTCTTGCAATATAGCATATTTTCTAAAACCGCAAATATAACTTTGTAATTCATACAAACACGCGCATACATGGAACGATACTAATTAGTAATAAGTAAAATGGGCTAGAACCTCGTTTTTTATTGATGCTAGGCTCGTGTTTTACTATCATTTCATTTGATAGTAAGCTATAATGTGGTTGGAGATGAAGCACACTTACCTAGATGCAACCTAGTTAGTCTTGACCTCCAGATTATATTTACCAGGAAACACAGACTTTGGCAGGGAATTTCACTCCAGTAGGGAGTTGCTACTGGGTTGCCATTGTTGCTAGTGTAGATGTTTCAAGAATTGGGTATCCTGCGTAAAAGATAGGTACTTCCAAAGTGCTACCACTTTTACAAATAGAACCCTGTCATAATAATGACTCATCAAAATGTTCAACCAATCACAGAGCACTGTATCTCAAGAGTTGCTGATTCACGAATCCAATCAACAAAGTCTGAACTTTAATTCAATCTACTAAGATTGGAATTTGCATGACGGTTCAATCTATTAGTTTCATAATGAATTTATAGAGAGAGTTATGAATTATGTAAAGTTTTAGTCGTACCTAGTTAGATTTGTAGCTTTCTGTTTGTTAGTAAAGGGGTAAGCAGGATTCTAAGATAGAGATTTAACAGTGAAATAAGTCTTATAGTTAATTGTAGCAAACCTGCGATGTTCTATTTCTCATATCGTCCCCGTAGTTGGAAAATTAAATAAGTCCGATTTTGGCGATATTGACTTTTCCCTATTTTCAAAACACCTAAAATATGCCGCATATTTGAGCCTTACAGGCGTTTTCGTATCTTATTCCGTTCCAAAAATATAGCCATTTTTGTCGGACAGATGGAATAATAAATATCTTCAGACAAACACTATTTTTTTAAAGGAAAAATAAATAACTCAGTAAATAAATCAATAACTGTGGTCAATGATAAGTTGAATGTCAAATAAATTAAATAACAAGAGTTGTTGAATTTTTCTTCAACTTCAAAATTCTTTCACAAAACTAACTAAGTTCTAGGAAAACTAAATACCTCTATTTATTTAATTCTGCTATTCAGAATTTTGACATAACGTACTTAATTTATAAATACTTGGTGTTATCTATTTCTTCTATAACTAGATAATGATTAATTATAAGATAGGTACTAGGCAAATAAAACAAATAAATTAAGTTGTTTATAATTGCCATAAAAAAAAATGCACCCGAGGAAAGTTATCATAAAATTTTTAAGAGAATTTGGCGCGAAATATTCTGATCGGGGGGGGCACACAAGCCCATTTTAAATTAAATAAAAGTTGGAAGCAGACGGGGCCCATACCATTATTATAGTTTCAAAGTCAAATGGGTCCCGCCTGCTTCCATCTTTTATTTAATTTAAAATGGGCTTGTTTTTATTAGCTTTTCAGTTAGTTTTAGTATAAGGTTGCAGTCGGGTTTTTTACATTTTTAGTTACTTTTTTTATTTCCAGCTTTTTAGTTTACAGATGTGAAAGATTTCGCAGACGATTTAGTTCTTTATACGTGTTTTTACGATTTATCACTTTGAATTACTTTTAACCATATAAGTTGTATATACATTTTTGTAATCACCTTTTAAAACCCTTTATTTTGATACCCCTCTCGATAGGTTTTGAGAAAAAAAAAACTTTTTTGAAGGCATAATATCCACCATTTTGGTTCTTTTTTATTTTGATATACCCAGTGTCACTCTCACAGTAAATACGAATCTAACGATACCTCTCAAGCTAAAATCCGTCGAGCTGTTCAGGCCACAGAGCGTGCCAAACAATTATACAAACATACATACATACATACTCTCGAAAAACATAACCCTCCTTCTGGCGCTGCCGGGTAATAAAGAGTTGGAGAAGAAACGAAAATGTTTGCCATATAAGAGTAAAACTGGAAAGTTTCTTGCAGCTAAACTACCTAAAATTCCTAAATGCAGCCAAAATTGTCGCCAGAAATGCACAGAAAAGTTTACACAAAACGAGCGTGAGAAACTTTGCAAATCCTATTGGTCTATACAAGATTTTAAACTGCAAAAAGAGTTTTTGCTTAAGCGCATCATCATTAAGCCAGTGCAGACTACAAGAAAATCTGTACCGATCGAAAAACACAGAAGTTCTAGCAGAGATATGGTTTCTATAAAAATAAGACTGTATTTGAACGAGTATGCAAGAACTATTTTATGTCCACTCTTTGCATTTCTACTGGTCCAATCGAAAATGCAGTAAAACATGTGGATGATCATGGTGTATTTACAAAAATGGATAATCGTGGCAGACAAGCGCCTGCAAACAAAACTCCTGGAGAACAGATACAAGAGGTAAAAAATCACATTGAAAGTTTTCCTGTAATTGATTCCCATTACTGTAGAAAAACAACAACCAGGAAATACTTAGAACCTACCTTGTTAATATCAAAAATGTATGATTTGTATGTGCAGAAAATGAAAGAAAGCAATAAAGTGCCGGTAAAATTAAACATTTATAAGAAAGTGTTTGGTACAGAATACAATTTAGCGTTCTATCACCCCAAGAAGGATCAATGTAGCATTTGTAACAATTAAAACCACACTATCTCTTCACCACTCATGGTTGACTGGTAGAGAATGCCTACGGCATTAAGTCCGCCTTTGTACCTATGTGCATAAAGTGTAAATAAATAAATAAAACTAATATAAATATTCAAAATGAGTATACTCAACATATAGAGCGAAAAGAGGCATCTTATAGATCTAAAGAGCTGCATAAAAAGAAGTCGGGAGAAGATGAATCATATTTGTGTGTCACCATGGACTTGCAAAGTCTACTCCAGGTTCCATCGACTGCAGATAGTCTAATTTATTATTCCAGAAAATTAAATTTTTATAATTTATCTATTTATGAGTTTAAACCTCCACAGAACGACGCTCACTGTATGATCTGGACGGAAATAAACGGCAAAAGAGGCAGTGTTGAAATATCATCTGCTATTCATTTATGGATTAAGAATCTCCCCGAGGTTTTAACGCACGTCACCATTTATTCCGAATTATGTTTTATTTTGTTATGAAAGTATTTTTAGTTCTAAGTAAATTGATATTAGAATAAGTTGTTGATTGGTGTACTCAATGTACCTGATTAGTGTCATATTATTTTTTGAGTTTTGAGTTTTATTTAAGTTGTGTTTTACTTACCTTATTACGAAATATTTTTAGTTGAATTGAGTCGTTTGAAAGTTTTATAATGATTGCTGTACCTTTGTTGTGGTGTTCATTTTTTAGTTGAGTACTGACCTATGGCTTAGGTGCAAACAATTTTAATTTTTTGAGTTTTAACACAGAATAGGATTATAGTACTGTTTTAATTATGTTTTGATTTGATACAAACTTATGTTTTTTAGTTCTAATTAACACCTATTTTAAGATTTTCATAGTTTTTTTTACTTACTACTTAAGTAGGTACGTCTTTTATAATTAGGTCTGATTTTAGAGCCATAATGTTATTTTTTGGGTTCAAATTATTTTATGTTTTGATTTGAAAGAATACTTTAAGTTAATTTGTTTCCACTTGTTATAATTGGAGTAATTTTGTTTTTTTTTTTAGTTTGTGGTAAGATAAGTATCTGATTACAATACACTTTTTCTAAATTTTATTGTACTTTTCTATTTCTTCCTGAATATAACTTTATTAATATCATAAAACAACTTTTATTTTATATGAGACCAATAATAGTTAAAAAAATATCGAAGTAATAATAACGTACAAAGCCACTAAATTTTACATTTCAAAATATTTCGAGTTTGATAAATTCAATAACTGCATTTATTTCACCAAATTTTACTCTACCAAATGTGTTAGCTTGTAGGAAAACTAAATAAATAGCCGAAATAAGTAGATAATTGTAGTACGTTATAAATAACAGTTGTGGCAAAATTAAACAACTTGATTTTTTATGTGTTATTTAGTTATAGTTAAAGATTGAGTTCAGTTTGTAAAAGCATAATGTAAAAGGTAATCAGGTCCACAAAATATCAAATTACCGACGGTAAAATTGTCTCACATTTTTTAACAAATGTACATTAACTGAAAAAAAAACACTAAATCGCATTTATCTCAGAACTACAAAATCAGAGTTATTTAATTTTCCAACTACGGGGACGATATGCACTAAGATTAATAAAATAAAAAAACAATTGTTTTGTTTACTAGACTGGGTCGGGCAGGCCGAAAAAGAAATAATGGGGTGCCCTGAATGGCTCCTAATGAATTGGCGTGACGAAGCGTAAGAAAACGTCTGGGATCCCTCAATACGTTTATTTTTACATTGTCTAAAGCTAAACATAGCTATCAGGATAATGATCTTACGAAGAAATTAGGTTATCAAGCTCATACAGTTTTTTTTTTATCGAACCTGAGATGACCTGTTGGAAAGTGGGTGACAAAATTTATTTTATTATCGATTATTTATTGCAATCGATCAATTGAGCTGGCAACTCCAACCATACCGTAAAACGTAATGGCCGGCGATGAACAACTAATGCCGTGTACCGTAATGAAGGTTATGGTTTTCTTATTATTACTGTGACACAGTCATCATTTTTTTTTTTTTACGGTGTTAAATTATCAAATAAGTCCTCCCACTCCGGGCAGGGTGGGAGGGACTGTCAGACTTTTACTGACTAAAATCCACGGTGTTCCTTCAATAACCCTTTACATACCGGGGCCACGGTAACGCGATGAGTCCCACAACCCCGGCAGGCTTCGGCCCTCTGCAGAGGGGGCCTCGTCATGTTGCTGACGCTCTTTGAGGCGCGCGTGGAACACGTCGCGCCGTCGACCCGGGCATGGTCCATGGTCGGACAGTGAGTTGCCCTTTACTCGCTGTCCGCATGCCCGCGCCTACGGTGGCCGGAGATCGTCGGCCGACGTCCGACGCCGTGGGTGTCTACCACTGCGGCTGGGCTGGAGGGAGGACGCCATCCTCTCCCTCACGCGGCCCGCCTCCTCCTTCGGAAGCATGACTGCTTCGCAGAAGGAGGCGACCGCTTCCCACTCCCTCTCGCCCCGCAGCATGGCCTCGACCAATGCCGGGCGCGAGAGGTCTCTGCCTATCGCCGCCGTGAGGACACGTCGGTGCTCTGCCCAAGCGGGGCAGTCTTGCACCGTGTGCTCTATGGTGTCCTCAGGGCGACCCTCGCAGTGGTGACACCCAGGCGTTTCCTCCTTTCCCATCAGACACAGGTACCTCCCGAAACTTCCGTGTCCGGTGAGGACCTGCGTCATGCGGTAGGTCAGGACGCCGTGATGCCGATCTAGCCACTTCTCAAAGAGGGGTCATAACGCCGCAATTACGGCGTGCCCGACAGTGATCATTATTGGCTTAGCTTTTTCGAAACTATGGCGGCTATCAGCTTCCAGTCTGACTAGATGCAACTGAGTACAATATTTCACATGGAGTGACTGCCTCTCTGACCTCCACAAGACTGGTGGTAAAACTGGAGTCAGTTTTTTTTATTGATAATAGTCTTGCGTTTGACCACCATCTCAACTGATGGTAAGTGATGATGTGGTCGAAGATGGAGCACGCTTGCCTAGAAGTAACCTATTCACTGTTGACTTACACACTCCTAAGTTATAGCGATCAGGAAACACAGACTCCGGCAGGGAATTCCACTCCTTAGCAGTACGCACAATGAAAGTATTCCGAAAATGTTTCGTGCGTATGGGTGGGATGTCTGCCATGTAACGATGGCGCATCGCCGTTTGTCTTGTAGTCCGATAATGGAACGGGCTTGGCGGAATTAGATTGTGTAATTCCATCGCACACTCCCCGAAATGTAACCGATTGAAAACCGATAGACTTGCAACTCGTCGTCGATGGTCAAAGCTCTGGAGCTTTGATTCGACCAGTGAATCATTGCCAATGAGTCTCTTGGCCCGTTTCTCGATACACTCAAGCGCGTTGGTTGGTTGGTTGGCCCGTATCGATTGTAAAAGATGTACAAATCACGCTCGGAACCAACGGCTCAATCATTCGAACGCACAGAGAAAACTTAATATATTAAGATGGTCATACATCCACAGCCATGTTGACTCTGACCTCTTCTTTTTATAATATAGTAATAAATAATATTACTTTATATAAAAGTAAACGGTGGTTTTACTTAATCTTCACTTCTCAGTGCATGAAAATATCAAATTTAAGTATCTAATTGTCCACAAAGGCTCCAGTCTAATCAAATACATTACAACATGTAATTTAAAGGGTATATACATACCAAGTGCATGGCTTCCTATGTCTACATGTGTGGAATTTATTACAAAGTTCAATACATTGATACCAGATACCAGAGACCAAAATTTTCAAATAAAGAAGAACGAAAAGAATTATCATGTTATTGACAAGTGACGTGAAAGTTATTGACCCTTGTAGTGCTGTGACACGATTCTTATGATTGGTAAGTATTCAAGAAACATATGAAACCGATAATTTGGTATCAATTCTTTGAGTCACTTATTTTTAACTGAAATTGTGCATAGATGGTGTCTTCAGCCCTTTTGGATAGATATGGGGTTTCCGTTACACGTTGTATATAAAACAGAAGAAAAATACATTGTTAAATAACGGTAAACAACAGATTATAATTATGAATTTGATCAAGCTGAGTGAACAAAATTTAAGCATTGAAACAGAATTATAAACGTGCAAACACAGGGATATCTTCAAGAAAAAAAAACCTATTAAACCGACGGAGAGACAGACCAACCGATAGACAGACCAACAGCCAGATCAATAGACAGACGGATAATAAAAAAAAAGTTTATTGAGAAAAACAGTTATTGTGAAAGCCCACACAGAAACTTCAATATAATTTATAACTATGTACCTATGTACAGAGTTGGTAAAGATATACAATTTTCAAAGGCAACAAAATTTAAGACCTTCGTAAAATCCTCAATATTACACATCCGATAGAAAATTACGAAAACCGCTGACCTGCAAAACTAGCATATATCATATTTATTTATGAGCTAGACTTGGCTGGATCTCACCTATAATATTTAATCTTTTGAAAAGCCATTTGAGTGTGTAAAACTATTTTCGTGGGAACAATAATTTGGTGTATCTTTTTTTACAACGATTACAGTTTACGTACGTATTTTGTTGCTTATAATATTAATAGTTATTTGTTATACAAGATTGCAAAGTTGCTTTTAAACCGCGTGCTCAATTTTGATGACCGAGCAAGCTAAGGATTCTAAAATTGAATCACGAATGCAGCGAGTGATTCAAACATTAGAATCCTGAGCGTTAGCGAGGGAATCCAAAGAGCACGAGGTGAAAAATCTTTGCACTCAAGTGCAACACGTAACTTGTCATCCCACCTCAGCGAGGAAATAACTAAATGCAAAAAAAAAACATTTACATTCACAAGATAGTTTTATTTCAGTTTAGGTATTAACTACTACATTATGCTAAGTAAGTATTACAGAATAATCTTTAAATTATAACAAATAATACTTAGGTATAATTAAGATAAAAACTTTTTACCAAAAAATTAAACCGACTTATTTTTATTTATTATTATTAACTTAATTGACTTTTAATATATCTTGGAATCTTTTTGTATGTAAATTTCTCCCTTTGTATTTTAAATTAGGAAGCCGAGCAATTGTTTTAATTTGTGTATTTTTATTTTATTTTATATGGGTCTTGGACCTGAGTTAAATGAATTTTATTTTATTTATTTATTTATTAAAAACACTGCAAAGTGAAAAATAACTTTAATTTCGGTAGTCGGTGTCTTTAGTTTTGTATTTTCGTTATTGGCACCGACTTCTGAAATTAAAGTTATTTTTCACTTTGCAGTGTTTTTGGGAGTCGGTTTAATTTTTTGGTAAAAAGTTTTTATTTCACTCTTTTTAGTTGGTCGATTTTTAATTTTCCTAGTTAAAAGAGCCAAAATGTCAACTACTTATAACCTTTTACAAAATATTGCTTTTCCCAATGCTGGGCCGTTAATTTTTGAGGAGTTCTCCTGGTACTTCACCATCAGCTCTACATCACGATATGCATTATGACGAGCATAAAGTGCTTAACATCCATATTCAAGTAATCGAATCGCAATCCACTCAATACTTATTATTGAGTAGTTTCGGCGGCCATCTGTGGTCTTCATCATCAGTTCCACTTCCTCAAATGGTACTTTTTGAGAGCAACTGCACAAGTTACTTTAATAAATACCCAAAACGTCATAGGTGTAACTATAATATTTGAAGAGTTCCCTCGATTTCTCCAAGATCCCATCATCAGATCCTGACGTTTATAAAAATGGGACCAATTTCGAAGTAGCCTAAATGTTAACTACTTATAACCTTTTACAAGATATTGCTTTTCCCAAAGCTGGGCCGTTAATTGTTGAGGAGTTCTCCTGGTACTTCACCATCAGCTCTACCCTTTCAATCAAAAAAAGAATTTCCCAAATCGGTTCAGCCGTCTTCGAGTAATCGATGACCATACATTAAAATATATATATATATATATATATACGCGTCGAATTGATAACCTCCTCTTTTGGTCGTCGGTTGAAAAATTGAAAGTAACGTTGCTACAGTTACTTAAATTAAGTGTAATCTATACTTATAATAAATCTGTAGAGAGGTCAATTCTGTACATGAAATATATTTACAAAATAACTATCAGGGGGTGATTAGGGATCGATACTGATGCCAAAAATGCAATCAGTAAAATTTTTGTCTGTCTGTCTGTCCGTCTGTCTGTCTGTCTGTATAACCGTTATAGAAACAAAAACTACTTGACGGATTTTAACGAAACTTGGTACAATTATTTTTCATACTCCTGAGCTGGTTATAGTATACTTTTCATCACGCTACAATCAATAGGAGCAGAGCAGTGAAGGGAAATGTTGGGAAAACGGGAGAAGTTACTCCATTTTTTAAGCTTCCGTCGCGTGTGCAACCTTAATGGTTAAAGCTACAAAGAAATCATTTATGACGGAAATGTTCTCCTTAAAATTATATAAAAAATATCTCACGACAGCATTTGTCTATCTTTTATGGTTGACTCACAATAACACGTGTAACTCCCGATAGCTTAGCAGTTCGAAGCTTTCTGATTATTATTCTGCTCCGAAATTTAAAACCACCACAACTTTACAATGGAACTCGGCAAAAAGTAACCCAATACAACAAACAAACAAAATATTGCATATTGCAACAAAATATAATCGAGGCTCAAATTTTAACAGGTTGCGGTGCAAGAGAAACCGTCTTTATTCCCAGAATTTCCATAATACCAAATAATTTTCCATTCCAATTTAAAAGAACGCAATTCCCAGTATCGGTGTGTTATGCAATGACAATTAATAAGGCTCAAGGGCAGACTTTTCGTGTTGCTGGAGTAGATATCGGTGTCAGTTGTTTCTCGCATGGTCAGTTGTACGTCGCTCTTTCCCGCGTTAGCAGTTCTAAAAATATTTATGTTCACGTGCCGGACGGGTCAACTTTCAACATAGTTTACCCGGAAGCTTTGCGCTGAAGTATTTTCGTTCTATAGGTACTTAAGCCTCATGTAAACGTGATCTAAACAATATTACCAATACATTAACTTAATAACACACATGGAGTTACACGCTGACGGAGTCGTGGGCACAAATATTAACAATAATATTGTGCGGTTCGGTATTGCGATATTTTTCAACAGTATTATAGATTGACATATTATATTTCCCTACTAAATTACGAAAGTTAATCTGTCTGTTACATGAAAATCACTGAACCGTGAGGAAGGACGTAGGCTACCTTTTTGTTACGAAAAACGACGGAAACGTGGATGAAGTCGCGGGCAACAGCTATCTATACTAATAATATAATTGAAAAATTATTTTTTTATTAAATAGTCAATTTATAGAGAAAGGCTATAAGGCTATATATCATTACGCTAAGGCCAATAGGAGCGGAGCGCCAATGAAGAATGCTTCAAAATCGGGGTTAAATTTAACGTTAGCCCAAAGTAACTATTCCACGCGGACGGAGTCGCGGGCAAAAGCTAGTATGTAATATTTTGTTAGGTACTGTAAATTCAATTTATTTTATCCTCTAGCGGATAAAAACGGCTTTTGCACTCAGATATCGAAGAGCAAAAATACTCTTTCTGAGAAGGGATGAAAAGAATATTATTGAAATGCCTATTTTTAAATTTATTGCCTATAGATTAATAATTATTATTATTCAGCCTAATATGTTCCCATTGTTGGGACACAGGTCTACTCTCAGTGACAGAGAATGGGCCGTAATCTCTCGCACGGGCCTAGTGTGAGTTAGTGGATGTGACATGAGTTCGAATTTTTGGTCCTAGGACATTTCTGGTCAGGCCAGTTTTATCATGATCTTTTTATTCACCGATTTGAGAGCGACGGTGGAGATGATATAAATTAGGAACACAAATAAATGTGTCTGACTAGGTTTGAATCTATGGTAGACTCGCAAGTCGGGGCCTGAACCAATAGGCAATGCTCTATGCTTTATTATGAACAAGAATGAATTGCATAACATGCTTTTTGTTAGCCTCACACACATAATTGAATCCAAATTACAAGCGTCATCTCCCGGTTCATTTTAATCAGTGAGGAATACTATTTAAAAATTCATTTGCAAAAATGACGCCAACATACGTAAATTGCAAGTTAAATTAATAACTACTAAAGAAAGCTAAAGCATTAAACAAACCTTATCCGAAAAAAAGACATGCGAAGAGGTCGCCATTTTCATTTTCCAGCCTGATACTACCAAACCCCAATTCTTTTATCCAAGGCCCGATAATCTGACCCAATGAATATAACATCAAATTCATGTAGGTCAAGAGTTGCGTTCTTCTGTCAACAGATGGCGTTGTAACGGCTGCATCGCGCAAGCGATGTTCGAAATGAATTATTGAAGAACCTATGACTTTGTAATCTTATACCATTGGATTTAGAGGAGTATTTTTGTAGGACACTCTAAGTGTTTAATAAAAACAAGGGCTGAGTTTCTTTGATCAGATTCTCCTAGATTTAAAAAAAAAAAAACATGCATAGGAAGTTTGTTTTGGAACCAAAGAAGTAATTACTGGAAAGATCCTCGGTCGCCCAGAAAGGCGTTTCGTAATAAGTACCAAAACATTAAACATTTGACTTAATAAAACGAAAATTTTATACGAATCAATATACAGAGATTCTCAGAAAAGTGCTGTTTGGCCGATTTATTTGCTTATATAAATAGCAATGTTTGTATTCAAACATTTCAAATTTATATAATGATAAATAATTCATATTCAACTAGTCACCAATCGCGGCTTCGCTCCCGTGAAAAGACTTTTCCAGCGAAAAATAAATAGCCAATTTCTTCTCCAAACTTTCTATTCCTGTACCAAATTTCAATTAAATGGGTTAGGTGATTTAGACGTGAAACTGTAACAGACCAACATACAGAATTACTATCGTATCCATACTTCCATATCCATACCATACTACTTACTACTAATATTATAAATGCGAAAGTAACTCTGTCTGTCTGTCTGCCTGTTTGTTACTTTTTCACGCCTAAACCACTGAAACGATTTAGATGAAATTTGGCACGGGAATAGTTTAGGACTCTGGACATAGGCTAGTTTTTATCCCGGAATTCCCACGGGATCGGGATTTACGCGGGAAAACGTCCCACGCGAACAAAGTCGCGGCCAAAAGCTAGTTTATAATAATAAGGGATTTACTCTATCTATAAATTAACTGATTCTTAATATTACCCACATACTGTGTAAAATCATACCACTCGGCTGACTCAGACTTTCAGTTTTCTGACTACCTGTGACGACTGTAAAAGATGTAGGGGAAGTATGTACAAAATGACATATAGTTTTGTTTTTGTATCATTACTTTTTATGAGGTAACATACATAAAAAATAAAGTTCAAAACGAACTGTGAACCTGCTCCTTTTTTGATGTCGGTTAAAAATGGGTTTTTCTATAAGAAATTTCTCAGTAGTAGCCCAGAGTTGGGAAGTTGGCGGTGTGATACCCCCATACATCGTTAAGCTATTGTTCCTGCGCCTGATTTCTCTCCGAACGTGATAGATTGCTATTCTATCGGACTATGATAGAAAAGGAACAAAGAGTGCACCTGTACCTGCGCACATACATACTTGTGTACTGTAATATCTCCTGCACCGCTGCGGTGTGATACCCTAGTGCCTCGTTAAGCTATTGGTCCTGCGCCTGATTTCTCTCCGAATGTGATAGATTGCTGTTCTATCGGACTATGATAGAAAAGGAACAAAGAGTGCACCTGTACCTGCGCACATACATACTTGTGTACTGTAATATCTCCTGCACCGCTGCGGTGTGATACCATAGTGCCTCGTTAAGCTATTGGTCCTGCGCCTGATTTCTCTCCGAATGTGATAGATTGCTGTTCTATCGGACTATGATAGAAAAGGAACAAAGAGTGCACCTGTACCTGCGCACATACATACTTGTGTACTATAATATCTCCTGCACCGCTGCGGTGTGATACCCTAGTGCCTCCTTAAGCTATTGGTCCTGCGCCTGATTTCTCTCCGAACGTGATAGATTGCTGTTCTATCGGACTATGATAGAAAAGGAACAGAGTGCACCTGTACCTGCGCACATACATACTTGTGTACTGTAATATCTCCTGCACCGCTGCGGTGTCATACCCCCGTGCCTCGTTAAGCTATTGGTCCTGCGCCTGATTTCTCTCCGAACGTGATAGATTGCTGTTCTATCGGACTATGATAGAAAAGGAACAAAGAGTGCACCTGTACCTGCGCACATACATACTTGTGTACTGTAATATCTCCTGCGCCACTGGTTGATCTCCACTGAGATTGGCCACTGTGGCCAAGATCGATCAGGAGGACAATTATTATTATTATTAATAATAATTATTATTGTAGTCGAATAGAACACATCAGTCTATTTTGTATTAGGCTAGTTCAGTTTGAACATAGTCTTTTTTTTTACATAACTTTATTTATCTGTGAGGAATTGTAATTAGCAACTTAGTTTTTATATATTATTGTTATAATGTTATTAGTCTGTAAGCCTTCCGAAAATAAAATAAATAAATAAATAAATTATTATACAACGCTGATAATTACGAGAAGCATTAACCCCTCAAGTGTCAGCGGTACACCGTTTGTACATAACATCACGGCTCGCATTGGACGATGTATTTTACGTTTATGTTGCAAGTAACACGATGTGGCTGTATCATTCGACTAATCGATTCATACTTGACCGGTTTTAGTAACATTTTAAAGGGAAGACCACTAAAATGAACGAAAAAAAATGTTTACAAAATTCACCTGTGGTTTTTGTTGTGACGCCGCAGACTTTTTCGTTGTGTTATCAAATAGTTTTTATTACTTTTTACAGTGTCTAAGTGGAATAATTTGTGTTAACATTGCCTACACATTTTTATGTTATCGTGTGTCTTTTTTCGTGAATAGGTGTTTTTTCGTCTTTCGTCGACTTCGAATGTGAGTGAAAATTATAAAAGTGAAAACATATCACATCACTGCGAGATAAGGTCAGTTTGATTTGCTTATTGAATGATATAAATAGTTAGATAAACTCATAACGAAGCCAGGGAGGTATAATATATACCATGATAATGGCCATCAATTCCCGATTTATATTTTTTTCTGAAGTCCTACCCAAAAATCAAAAAGTACAATAAACATGCGACATTCGAGAGCTTAATTAAAACTATATTTATATAATTTTCAGGCTACACGCCAAATATCACATCACTGGAAGCAATAGTTTAGTCACAGGAATATTTTGAAGTTTTTTTCTTTGTTAAAACACAATGTATTTTCTCGAGCAACTGACTCAGTACTTACGCATAGTTATCTAGGGTCGTACAACTTAAAACAACAAAATTTAGGCTACGATGCCGCTCTGCATCATAAGTTTTCAGTCAAAGTCAAAGGCTGTTTTCGTTTTACTTTTATTATTCAGCTATTTAAGTACTTTGAAAAAAGTTTTTTCGTATTTTTCTCGTAAACGTTATTTAATAGGTTTGGATTAACCACAAGCACGTATACAATATGTGGTTTAGTTCAATGCCTCTCGCTTTTATCAACTTTAAAAATGAGAAGTTACAGAAATTTTAAAGCTTGGTCAATATTTAATTTTAAGAATATTAATATATAGCAGTGGCGAAGGCTGCATACAACTCGATTCCTATCGGCTTCCCTTTTGAAATATGGTAAATATTAGTCTATTATTTTATATACGAATATATAAATAGTAATCTATTATTTTTAATTAAACAAATAATTATTTACGAAGTTACAAGATTTCGTAGTCAGCCACAGGGCCACAGTTACTGGAATTCACGCATCATACTTGAGCAAGGTAAGCATTTTTTGGTTCGGCTTCCCTTTTATGAAAATCCACCCATCGCCACTGATATCTATACTAATATTATAAAGAGGAAACCTTTGTATTTTTGTATGTTTGTATTGAATAGGCTCAAAAACTACTGGACCGATTTCAAAATTTCTTTTACCATTACTTAGAGGGATTCTTCCGAATCCGTATAGGCTATATTTTATCCCGGAAAGTAGATAGGATTTTTCGTGGTAGTGAAAATTGTGGAGTAAGGCGTCGAAAAAACTGCCGTACGTTAACGATTCTCGCGAACGCTGCCTAAATGGTTAGAGATGTATGGTTGACTTCTATAGAAAAGTTGTAGAACTCAATAATGCCTACAAAAGGGAGAGCTTAAAAAATAAATGTCCACCCGTGCGAAGCCGGGGCGGGTCGCTAGTATAGTATATATACTTACTGATATATTTGGCCACAGAGATACTTTTACACTCAATAAAACTAATGTTTGAAATCGTAACATGGGTGCTAGACCTTCTTCAATGTCGTATTAAATTCAGGGAAGGCACGAGTTTCACTGAATTATTAAACGTGGCTTCATTTTTTATCTTACGTTTTTTATTATTAACCCTGAGCCCGCTCTTGACCTCGATGTCGCCAGATGGTAAGGAATAGATGAGGTCCACAATGGAACGAGTGGGCCAAGAAGATACCGGTCCACACTTGCTTTAAAGGCTGACGGGTCATGTGTGGTAGGGAACGCAAAAGCTGGCAGAGAGTTCCACGTCACCATGGCTTCGTGCACGAGAAAAGCGCTTAGTACGATATCAACCAAGTGAGAATGGTAATCTACAGTAGGTCTGGTAGAGTTTTTGCTTAACAAGATGACTTCTTGACACTAATTAGATTACGCCACGCATATTGAAGTGTCCTAAATACATTTCAACAGGCTTTAATAATGAACATTTTGATCATATTAACAGGAAAATGTGTCTTTAATTAAAATGCAAACCTATTGGTCTTAACTTCCTACAAAACTATAGTGTCCAATACAGGTTTGAGTTGCATGTTGCATTATCGCATCTTCTGTATGTATATATACATAAATAACTGGCACCAAGGCCATGCTGCATAGATCATTCATAGATAAAACCATCATAAGATTTACTTAAATCTATTAAGATGTTATTGCATTAGCAACAGGATATTAATTAATTAAATTTCCAATCAACTACAAACTCAATACCTTATTAATTCTGACTTTTCCTACTTCTTCAGTTAAAAAAGCAAGAAATGAATTTGTTTCAGTCAAGTTAATTGGAACAGGTCTAAGGAGATTAATTACAACAAAAGGGGCAAGAGTGAAATAGTCCGCTTAGATATAAAGGCTGTTTTCTACTGCGTTAAGTTAACGTCTTATTTTTTAATTAAAACAAAATATTTTGTTGCTATGCTTATAAAGTTTTGTTGTATGTGTGTTTGTTGGGATCCTGCCGTTTTGCCGAAAAGATTTTGACAAAATTTCATTACCCAAACAAATTTTAGCAACCTTGTTATTATACCTACCATTGCAATATTTCGAATGATTTTAGTACGCATATTTTAATTTGGTCAAATTTTTACTTGGAAAAATATTACCAAGTATAATGTCATTATGGCATTTGATCTTTAATCAAATGATTTATTACAGCAAACCATCTTCAGACAATAAAAATTTGGAGAAAAAACTGTTATTCCAACTGAAATAATTGACTAAATAAAAAATGTTAAAGTACTAGTTGGTAAACAAGTTATAGTTTAAACGTTCATTTCCCAAACATTAGGTTTGCGTTTAAATTTTTTGTGAATAGATTTTTTGCTAAGTAATAATTTGGCAAATGAAATTACGCGAAAAATTTTTTGGGAAGTGAAAATTTGTCAAATTCCTTTCGGTCAAACAAGGGAGACCCGTGTTTGTTCGCCACAAAGCCTCAATTTTTTTTAATTAAAACCTTTTATTTTTAGGGGAAAATCATCAATTGACTCCTTCAGCTCTGGGTGCAGCAAAATGGAGTCAGATATCTTCTGACTAAAAAATTACTCTGTTTCTTCAGTTGCCCTTATTATCCGCGGCCGTGGCCTTTCGTTAGAACTTCTCGCAATCCCGGCAATAGACTTTATCGGGCCCCATTAATGGTTCTGATACTTTTTTGAGGCGCACATGGTACACAACATGCTGTCTTCACAAGATATATTTGTTTCTTCATTATGATTTTGACAGCAACTTCCAACATTAAAATTATTTTGCACTTGAAATTGTATTTTCTTGCAAGACTGTTTCCTACTGTTAGAAATAATTGTTCTTAATCAGAAAAACGTCTGTGAGAAATGGTTTTCCGCAAGACTTCTCTTATAGCCAATAGCTTTGCTTTTCCTTCGTCGTTTAGAAGCGCACAAAATCATATACCGTTCAAACATAAGGATGTTTTATATCTTATTTGGGCCAATATAAGCTACATATACGGGTATAGTGCAAACCACACTATGTGGGTATGTGTCAACAAACCCAATACGAATATGTGATTCAATAAACCATAAAACGCAAACTGGGGTCCCAAAAATATAACTCACGAAAAACGTAGTGAACTTATTTTCCTGTATACGTTCCTACTTATGACGAATGCTACTATGTATTTTTCTGTCTGTCCGTTACTAACTCTTTCTAGGCAGAAACAAGCCCTCCACACAATTATTGACTACATCGGTCGTGTCATATTGCCAGTATGCCAGTGAGGATTGGTTGGCGGTGAATGCGCCACTCTGATTAGCGCGTGCGGTGAACATTTCTTATCTCTCGAATTCATGGGAATAAGATAGGGGGAAAGGAGATATGGTCAGCTCAAAAACTGCGGTCAAATACGAATCTGTATTCTAGTATGTAAGATGCGTTCGGAGATATGATGATAACAACATAATTATACCATTAGAGGTGCGTTCCGAAATGTGACAGTAGAAAAACTATAAATTAAATAAAACTTGCGCAAGCAACAGTACTGAAAAGAGCCGAGTTAATAAAGCTCGACGAGTTATGGAGAAATTATTTAAATGTCTAGGCTTCTGAAACAAATTTATTAGAAACTATCTGTGCCCGCGTGAGAGATTTTCAACCCCCGATCCCGTGGGAATTCCGAAGAAAAAGTAGCATCTGTGTTGCCTTCCATCCCTCCTCAGTGAAAAGTTCATAAACTTGATTTAGTAATTACAGATATCAGATGACAGATAAAAATAACAATAAAGTTTTATTTTTGTGTTTTAGTATCGTATAAATAACTATACACTCAAGAAAAAAAAATATTAACAAAAAAATTTACCGACTTCCAAAAAACACTGCAAAGTGAAAAATAACTTTCATTTCGGTAGTCGGTGTCTTTGGTTTTGTATTTTCATTTTTGGCACCGACTCCCGAAATTAAAGTTATTTTTCACTTTGCAGTGTTTTTTGGAAGTCGGTTTAATTTTTTGTTAAAATGTTTTTATTTCTCTCTTTTTAGTTGGTCGGTTTGTAAATTACCTAGTTACAAAAGCCTAAATGACAACTACTTATAACCATTTACAAAGTATTGCTTTTCCCGATGCTGGGCCGTTAATTGTTGAGGAGTTCTCCAGGTATTTCATCATCAGTTCCACTTCACCAAATGGTGCATTTTGAATGCAACTGCACAAGTTACTATAAAAATACTCAAATCACTATAGGTGTGCCTATAACATTTGAAGAGTTCCCTCGATTTCTCCAGCATTCCATCATCTTATCCTGATTTGGTGACAATAGGACCACCTCTGAAGAAAAACCTTTCAAACAAAAAAGAATTTTCTGAATCGGTTCGGCCGTCTTCGAGTAATCGGTGATCATACATTAATAAAATAAAAACTTTTTACCAAAAAATTAAACCGACTCCCAAAAAACACTGCAAAGTGAAAAATAACTTTAATTTCGGTAGTCAGTGTCTTTAGTTTTGTATTTTCGTTTTTGGCACCGACTTCCGAAATTAAAGTTATTTTTCACTTTGCAGTTATTTTTGGAAGTCGGTTTAATTTTTTGTTAAAAAGTTTTTATTTCTCTCTTTTTAGTTGGTCGGTTTGTAAATTACCTAGTTACAAAAGCCTAAATGACAACTACTTATAACCATTTACAAAGTATTGCTTTTCCCGATGCTGGGCCGTTAATTGTTGAGGAGTTCTTCAGGTATTTCATCATCAGTTCCACTTCACCAAATGGTGCATTTTGAATGCAACTGCACAAGTTACTATAAAAATACTCAAATCACTATAGGTGTGCCTATAACATTTGAAGAGTTCCCTCGATTTCTCCAGCATTCCATCATCTTATCCTGATTTGGTGACAATAGGACCACCTCTGAAGAAAAACCTTTCAAACAAAAAAGAATTTTCTGAATCGGTTCGGCCGTCTTCGAGTAATCGGTGATCATACATTAATAAAAAAATATACGCGTCGCCTTGAGAACCTTTTCCGTTTTTTTTGTCGGTTAAAAACACTTTTATTTTGAAATCACATACAGACACTTCAATTTTATTTATTATTATTATTATTATTTATTTATTTTCAGGTTACAAAGACCCATAGATATATACCTTAACCTAAAGTATACATAATATAATAACAATAGTGTTAGTAAATAAAACTTAGTACTATGTTAGTATCACTAAATTGCACTAGGTCTTTGTGCGTTCTGGTGGCACTTGTCCGCGAAACCGGCGGAATACCACATCCTGCGGCCAAAAGCTTTCTTCCATCACCTGAGGCAGGAAACATGTTGGTATGCGCACCACAAATGCCTTGAGGTTGACATTGCGATGCGACTCCAGCAACTGCACTCTCGGCGCGTATTTCAGCCTTTGGCGCACGTACGTAACGATGTCTTCCGCGTCAGTGGTGTAGTGAAGGCGGGAAATGTACACCGGAGTATTCGGTTTCGCGGCACGCAGTTTCTCGTTGGGCTCCGTAGGAGCCTTGCCGAAGCGGTTCTTACAGCTAATCTGACGACGCTTCCTCCTCTGCACCGTCACAAAGCCGTCATCAGCCCGATTTATATGTATGTATTGTGTATAGAAGATATAAATAAAGATAGATGAACTAAGTTTGTGCGCGGTCTTTTCCTTCACCGCTTAGAGAGCAGTCATGGTGACTTTTTTTTTTAATTAAAAATAGGTTCGTGTTTGACCACCATCTCACCTGATGGTAAGTGATGATGAAATAAATAACACAAAGTAATGCGTCTGTATAGGTCTTAACGCACGATCTCGTAAGTTTTTCTACTGAAGCAAGTTCTTGATATATTTTTATATCAAATCCTATGGGAAAAAAGCAAATGTTACATATATGACCAATTGTGAACCGTTATAGTTTCATGTAGGTCCCTTTATTATTTATTCTTCAGGAAGTAAATACTACTGCTGACTAAAATTCAGTACTTTCCGGGGCCGCGGTATCACTTTGAAACATTCCCGCAACCCCGAAGTCTCGTGAAGCCTTGAAATAAACAGTAATACAGTTTCGTATGTTGGAAGGTCTCCCAAAAAGTGGACCAAAACCCTTCGATGTTGAATAGGACATCTGTGATATAAAATGACTACAGAAATGAAAATATTGGATATTTGATTCCGTATGGAAATATGCAGATGAAGTTGCGGGAAAGACGCTAGCAGTAACATAAATCTTTGCGAAAATGGAATCATCTCGGGGTCTTCGTCATTCACAAAGTACTTTTGGAACCGTATACATTCTGCTTTTTATTTGTTTGGCCTTGAGGTTAGGTAGAGGCTTGAGAAAAGCAGAGCAAAAGTGTAAGCTTCTTCTGATTATGGTGGATATGTAATTTTTTTTATAGATTACTAGCAATGTAGAGTTCACATTTCTAGCAATCTTATTAACCCCTCCAACTAAGCTAAACATGCTTGTGTCTAGAGTAGGCTCATGGCATTACTGTAATGGGCGGGGTTCGAACTTGCGACCTCTCGATCACAAGTCCTTAGCCTTGAGGCTATTAACGCTTCAAAATTGCTGAGTAAGTAATATTTATTCATTAGCTCTAAGAAACAATTTCACTGGTTTTTACAAATTAAATAACCCGGAACGGTCCTGTACTTCTCGAATTAAGCGACTCTTTATTTCGAATTAAGTAACTCCGACCCTTTCGGATTACTGGTTCATCTTGTCGAAGGTAAAAGAGGTAATTTGCTCAAAATCTGTAAAATAATCATGTTTTTCCTTTCTTTTCATCTTGATTTTGCTTCGTCCTTGTCTTCCTTCAACATTGTCTCAAAAATTTTAAAAACATCCGCAAATTGATTTTTATGCGAAAGTCTTTCACGGCTAAAACATTTCACAGATTTGAATGAAACACACAAATATAGTTAAAATCCGTGGCAAAGAGTTTACTACTAATAAAAATTCAACCCACAAAGGATACAGGATGTAAGTATCCACAAAATAATTTGCACCCAAAAGTCGCGCGCAACAGCTGAATGAATGTTATACTTCGTGGCAATATTTTTTTAAATAGAAGATAATCTCACATTTCACCACAATCTCACCTAATTGTAAGCGATAATATGATTGAACATGAAGCACGCTTGCCTAGAAATAACCTATTTACTCTTGGCTTGAAGACCCCCAGATTACATAGCTATTATTATATTCAAGGTGGAGAAGATGATACGACCATAAATGAAAACACCGTCTATACTAATCCCGAGGAAACCGTAGTGAGGATAAAATAACATGTGACATCAAAATGAAAAAAAAAAAAATATTTTCTCATAATCGTAATAATACGAATCAAAGTATGAAATTGCCGTTTTGTAGTGAAGGTGCTTTGTATTGACTTAAAACCTTCATGTTGTGAGAGTTTTTTGTGCTTAAGCGTAGGATATTTTACCCTGCGTTGAAGTACAGTATAGCTACTGTACTTCAACGCAGGGTAAAATATCCTACGCCTAGAGCCCGTGGAAAAATATGAAAATACAAAAAATATCCTGATTTCTTTTTGTACAGATTAAAGTGATCATCATTTATGCTAAGGTAAATTTATGGTCGTATTGTCTTCTCCACTTTGTATTTATGTAGATATATAGTTACATTCAACTCGCTCACGCTTCCTCATAACAACATAGTCTTTTATCCACAAGTACTAAACAGTGCGTATCCTAAATCTTGCTACCATTTCGTGCGTAACTCTGAAATATTTTACGGAAATATAAAATGTCTAACATACGTAGGTATACGAGTACGTTACGACATTCGCGACATAATATCTTCATAACATGATGGTTTCTGTCGGTTTCAACTCTTATATCGTTATATTTTACCAAAATAAATTTAATTTATGCGAACTCTTTTAATGAGCTCAATAATAACAGTCGCATGAGTCTACCTTTAAGATTTCAATGCTTGCAAAGCTCGGTCCGTGGACAGGAGACCATCTTGACATAATTATTGAGATTCCTGAATGCCTCGAAAAGCTAACATTTAAATATAGTTAATAGTCATTAGGGGTAGTCAGAAGACAGAAAATCCAACATCAGTTTTACTTAAGAATATTTTTTTTCTAACCACTGGGATGTGAAGGTCATATAACTTTTCGACCGCATCATTACTTACCATCAGGTGAGATGGTGGTCAAGCGCGAGCCTATTCTGAATAATATATACATATATAGATGTGTGAAATTTAAATGGTTGTTTTTTCGCGGCAGGACGGTTATCCATCAGTAGTAGTATCGAAACATACAGCTAAACTTAAAAAAATTAAAGTTTTTTTTCCAAATGATTAAATAATATTCATAAACTCGAAAGCGCGAGCATTATTAGTAGTTCAGTAGACGTAACGTAGGTACGTAAGGACGTATAGGTATACGAAACACGCACCGCCGCGCGGTGCCAACAAAGGAAAAAGTGATTTATAAATGTTCAGAGCAAAATAAGCTCTAAAGCATGGTGATAATACATTAACTACACTGCGCCATTATTTGTTTCTAATATTTTATTTGTTTATAAAACGATTGTATTACCAAGACAAAGCCATTTAGCTGTGGGAAAACAATTATTTAAATTTCACGGTGTATATATAAGCAGTCGCTCCATGTAGAACTAAGCTGCAGTTAGACTGAAAGTCGACCCCGAAATAGTTGGGAAAAGGATAAGCAGTTTATGAAGTTATTCGAGGAAGAGAAGTTTGCGGCTAAGTGATAATAGCCACTCGGGTCTTTCTGCAAGGTCAAGAAACGCTTGCCAAGGTTTGGCCTGCGTGCTTCTAAAGGGCCAGCTATGCGCATCTTTGACGCATTGTAGAAGACAGTCAGTCAGTCTTGCCAAGGGATATTGTGCTACCCAGTTACTTAACCGTTTAGTTACTCGATGGTAATCACTGCTATTCCTTAATTTGCTTGTACTGGATTCGACCCCAACATAGTATTTCGAATTAGAAAATCGCTAGGTAGATTGATTGGAATAGTAAACTAAAAAAAAATTACTATTATGATTTTATTGTCAGATTCAAGACATCAGATACATATTATGTTGATCTTAGACTCTAAGCAAAATGTCATTCTGTTAGAATTATATTCTATTATAAAATTAAAATTATACAGTAATATTCAGTATTCAGTCCACCAAGAAACCAGGGGAAGATTGTTGCGAGTCAACATCAGTTTCAGACAACATCAAGAAACATGGATCGAATATACATAATGTGTTTGACTCCACACAATATACAGGGTAGCGATTAGGTTATCACATTAAATTGTACAGCAGGTATTACAAGTTTTACAATTTTACTAACATGAGAAAATGCATTTAAAAAAAAAATAAATGGCGTTATTGGTAAAAAATAAATAATCCTTTGTAATATTAGTTTACTGACCTGTAAAAGCGGCAACGCCGCGGCGCAGGCGCCGGCCGAGCACTCGCCGAGTGATTGGTCAGCTGATTACGTTTATGCAGTACATGATGTTGTGAAATATTAAAATGAAAATAGGTCCCACGGCTATAATATTGCTTATTATTAAATTATTTTAATTGTACATGATAAAATACCCAATATAGAGTACGTGGTTTCAATTAATGTGATAACTTAATCGCCACGTTGTATAGCCATGAACTCAGCAGTCTATGTGCTATTCCAAGATTTCAACTATCTACATACTATAATATAGTAAAAACTATTTAACTGAATGAAATAATATTTCATTCAGATCCTTGATCTGAATGAAATAATATTTCATTCAGATCCGTTAAATAGTTTTTGCGAGAAAGACTAACGAAAATTCATTCATCAACTTTCGCATTTATATATTAGTAAGATTGATGAAGTGAAATTTAAATGTGCTAATAGACCGACTGTCGGGAGAAACGCCAATATGAGACCTGAATGACGCACAGATATTAAGGCCGGAGCGTCGAAAACTTTAGGCAAAAAAGTCTTCGTCGACTCACGCTTTATTTGTGACCGATGCAGCAAGATATCGTGCTGCTATAGGGTTATATAACCACCGTAAACACTGCGTAAACCCTTAGACCCATTGTTTCTGCAACAATCATCTCTACAGATGCTGTGGCCAATGTTGTCAATACCATATTTTTTAAACGTTTTATCATCCGCTTTCTCGAACGCATAAGATGTTTGGACATATCACCCGAAATAAAAATTCATTGAAACATTTAATGACACATTAAAGTGTATAGGTTCAATGTTCTCGCGGCCGATCACCCACAAGATGGACAGACTGCATTAAAACGTCTATAACGTACTCCCAGACTAAATGACTAGGTATATACGAAATGCTATGAATAAAGAAAGATGGAGAACTCTCACAAAAAATGCAACTAACTAACCAGATGATCCATGACCACGATAATTCCGCCGGGAGTTTTATTTAATAAGAAGACTTTTGCCTTCTGGTAGAAAACTGTTTAAAGGTTTTTGCATCACCCGTTTTTTTTTTTCAGATATGAAAGATAGAGATAAGAAACGGGTGGTTTTAGTGAGATACAAATCCTACACTTCCTGTGAATTATCAATGATCATCACACTGTCGATGATCACCACTGAAGGGCCCTGTTACATCTTCAAATACTGGGGCTCCTCCTTGGAGTTGGTCGACCTTTACCACTACTTACCTAAGTACTTAAAGTCTTTTTACTACTTCTTAGCTGTGCGTACAATGAAAGTATTCCAAAAAGGATTAAATATGGGTGTGTCACAAATAACACACATTTGCCACATGTGTCGTTGATAAAATGTCCAGCTGTATAATTATCATAAAATGAAACAAAAATTTCCCGTAAAAATGTATATAAGTAATCCGTTTTGTAATCGAACTAGTCAAGTAAAAAAAGGGTAATGTAATAAAAATCGGGAATAAGTATCCAATTTCAGTTTTATGAAGTTCGTCCCTTGGGACGTGGGAGAGGTCTTCTAAGGGTATTTTATTGTAATTATTAAATGTTGATGTCACGAAACAACATGGCGGCTGGGGACGCGTGCTATGATTGGCAGATTCTGTAACGTATGAATATTTGAACGGTTCTACGATATTCGAAATGTTGGATTGCAATATTGAAGGGATTTAAATTTTGTTTAGGGATTTTTAATTCTTATATTTTCAAAAATTTTCACAGTGACATCTGAACTCTACATATTTTAGGTACATTTCTCCATAGCTTTATTCAATTATAGCTTGTTATTGTTCTCATAGCAACTGAGGAGACAGGAATGGTGGAAATGAACCTTAAAATGGATCCAATTGAAATAGCTATACCAATGACCTTTATCTGTCAAGTGTCACTCAAACAGTACAGTTTGCAAAGAAAACTTAATGCGAAAATTAATAACAGTTTATTTTGCTTTATTGAACCTAGTCTCACATCAAATTTAAACATAATATTAATTATTGAAATTAACCATTCGTTTTTGTTAAACATAATTACTTTTCTCTCTTATTTTCATTGTTAGCACCAATTCGCCTGAAAGTAAAGAGAACTTAGTAATTTTGTTTCGCTTAATATTTGTAATTAATTTTATTTTATTTTAATTTTTAAATTTTTCCTACTAGTAGTAGAAACGGACTGTACTTTAGTTTTGCCAAAACATTGATTTTGATGTTGATATTAGTCGAGATAAGTATATGGAATTAATACCCCAGTTTACTCAAACAATTTTTTAGTTAGGTACGAACTATTGTGTTCGGGTTTCGGGTCGGGAGGTCAGGATGCATTCGGACTTATTTGTTTTAATGACATTCTTATGAGTAGGGGCTAGCTACTTGGGCCTCAATTACCTTATTAGTCCCCTGAACGTCTCGTCAAAGCTAGAAACAGAAGGCATAGTGTCAAAACTGGAACCACAAAGTAAAAGTTTGTATTCATAATTTAATGGCTAAAAAAGACATGTCTTTATAATTTTATCGAGAAAACCGCATAATTATATGGTTCACATAGGTACTAAAATTATACAATATCAGGAATAAGTTCCGTC
Organism: Tholera decimalis; assembly: GCA_943138885.2. NCBI lineage: Eukaryota > Metazoa > Arthropoda > Insecta > Lepidoptera > Noctuidae > Tholera > Tholera decimalis. The sequence goes on from OW964576.2 coordinate 14,035,861, forward strand.
CGGATATAATGTATAGTATATCAAACATAATACCTATATAAGTATCTATGCTCTGTTACGCAACATAATATTCGGATCACACGGTACTACACATATCTGCATTTACGACCTACAAGTCGAAGCGAAAAGAGCCTAAAGAGTGTCTACCTACAAAGAAGAAATTGTCGTTGTTTAACTCTTCGTCTTTAAGAAATCTTTCTTTAAATACATTTGATTATTCAAATCGTAGGAAGCAATTTTTTAATTATTTTATAAATTAGATAATTCGTAAAAAAAGACAGGCTCTGATCCAATAATGACTTCGTTTGAACCCCTATCAAAAACGCCATCTATGATTTACCGCTCAAATGTATTCAAGTCTGTGAGTTAGTTTCTTTTTTGTCCACATGGTGCTCCAGCTTTGTTCCAAACTTCATTGTGATTTTGAAAACAGCATAATTATTTGAATTTAATAACTTATATCTATCGTCTGAATCTAAACTTACCCGAGTGTTTTCGTGCTGATCAGTGGTGTCTTCAGGTTAAGGAAACCATTCAACCTATTTGTGTTCTTCTCTCTGCCTCCATCGGAAGAAGACTGGTCAGTCCTGGAAAAAAGAAAATAATGGTTTAAATACACATAACTCGAAACACTTAACAGCCCATTAACATGTATTTTGGGAGTATGAAATTTCCAGCAATACACGAAATACGAATCTTTTGAATACTGCCATCTATCTTTAAAATTAAGAACTTACACAAAATAGGCTGCAAGTGAAGTTGTCACTAAAAAAGTTTCTGTCGCGATTGGCAGATGGCGCTTTTGAACATATTGAAAAGGCTGCAGTCAGTCTATACTAGTTTGCATGATAAACCGTGAGTAAGAATCTCTTAAGAGTGTGATTATCTAAATTTCGTGTTTTAAAAACCTATACATTCGCATTAATTGCCACATAACCCTTAAATTACTTCTAATTCAAACAAACATCAAAATTCAGACAGGCAGTTGATGGTATCTACCGCCAACTGCCTGTCTGAATTGCCGGTAATGGTAACAACTCTGGTCTCCAAGATATAAGAGCTGCCTAGTTTCTGGACAGTTATTAATGTAGTACCTACTACTACTAATTACGTTAATTTGAAAACTGGATTTTACTAATTATGATTTTACTAGGTATATTATTATACTAAATTTAATCCATTAAATTTAGAATAGTTATTTCTGATCTGACAACATAAATAGTAAGACAGATGGACAAAAATGTTAAAAGGTTGTTTGTATTTCATTATCGTGTAAATAACTATATTTTGAAATCAAAGCTATTAATTCAATTTTATCGCAATTCCCGTACTGGAATAAAGATCGTGTTACCTACAAATTTAGTAGTTATTCATGTTCGAGGTCTGTAAAAACGAGTTCGAGTGTTTGTAAAAATGCACCTAGGACACAAAACCGAGGACTTACTGACTGGTATTCCTCAGTAAATTTATTACGTAAATAAACACAAATACACTCTACCCCACATATACCTACATGCATACAGTAAGACTACACAGATAACGATGACACAGTATAGATATGGACAGTACAGAAACTAAGCCTAGTTGAGGACATAATTACCTACGCTCCATTGAAGCAATAGGCTTGTAACTTTTCTTTTTTCACCTCTAGCGCCCGGCCCTGGTTCAGACCCTGGTGCGGAGCGAGAGAGAATGGGAAGTAGTCACCTCTTTCTGCAAAGCAGTCATGCTAGCGATGGAGGAGACCGAACGCGCAAGGGTGAGACTTTCTTCCTCACTCCCCAGCCGCCGCGGGAGACGCCCCGGGCGTCGGGGATCGCGAGCCGATCTCCAGCCACCGTAGGCGTGGGCTTGCGCACGGCGAGCAGGGGTAGCTCAACGTCCGGTAAGGACCAGGCCCAGGTCGGCGGCGCGATGTGTTTCATGGGCACCTCAAAGAGCTGTCAGCACCAGTGACGGGGCCTCATAAGGCCATTGCCTGCCGGGGTCTTGGGAATGTTCTAACGAGATGCCGCGGCCTCGGAACTTAAGGGCAGCTGAGGGAAAAGGGTGGATTTTTAGTCAGTAGAAGTCTGACACTCCTTTCTGCTTTACCAGAATAGGGAGAAGTCATTCGATGATTTTCCCAACCAGGAAAAAATACTTGTAACTTTTAATGATTTTTGTATTGTTTTTTTTTTTACATTTTTGTTCAGTGGTGATCAATCCATCGAATTTAATTAACTACCTAACTTACAAATACAATTTAAATAGGTAATCTCACGGCGTCTGTTAATCTCAGCAAAAAAAAAACGATAGTTTAAACACGAAAAACAATTTAATATTAACACACAACAACTTGTAGACCTATAGATTTGTAACTTTGTTATTACGGCGGCGTAATCTTGATTTACATTTTGTTACAACTTTTGCATTATCAGCTTTAAATATCCTCATAAACGCCATATTCTGGATTTATAAGTAATAAGATCATGAATTCATTATGATCGCGGACTTATAATTCGATAACGATTATAAGTATAACAATATATAAATCATTCTTTCCTTTCAAAATCAGCAGGAAGTTTGAAATACGATAGCTCCGGTTTTGTTGAAGTCCAGTTCAAACAGCCGTACACAACACAATACGCTCGTGGCATTTTCGGAAATAAATAAAATTTAACCACTCGTCTTGACGTGGCACGCACTACTGAGAGTACCGTGACCCACGCTTAGGAGTCTCGTCTGTACGCATGTTTGTGTGAGTGTGCTGTTTTGAGCGTTTGTAGGTAGTTTCCGTACTGTCTGTCCATATTTTTGTACTGTGAGTGTGACGATGAGCAGATAGAATTTTGTCCTATGCAATCTGAGTCGCTATTTGGTTTTTGTTTATTAACTATTATTGAGTAAAAATGATCGATATATCTTCATTTTTACACAACATTTAATGTTTTTTAATGTATACTATGTTACTAAGCAAATTTTATGTAGGCACATTATTAGATTAAGATTTTTTTAAAAGGGTTATTGCATAAAGAGGTTATTTATTTAATTATTTGTTAAAATAGGTGTAGGGACATGGTAGTGAAGATCATGTCATCATGTAGGTAGGTAGGACAGTTGATCGTACGGTAAACAATATCAGAAGGTAGGTTCATGGCCGATTTCAGTATGTCTTGGGTACTCGGGCGAGAAGAATTAAACACTGTTCTTCACACGAAATATAATCAGGATCTTATTACAGGACAATCAGCAATACCAAATCAATAGACACTCCACCAAAAACGTAGGTAACGGGTCTCGGAGATGTAGACGGATTGCTCTTGAGGTCTCAAATCAATTCGCTACTGGGCTTACTGGCTGCTGACTAAGTGACCACTGCCTCCTCCGTTCCCTCGCGGGCTAGGTGTTGCATCAGAGTGAATGTGTGAATGTGAGTGAACAAACCATAGACCATAGACGACTGGTGAGTTTGATAGATGACATTGATACATGACATATCCGGTCATTGAATTGTATACATGGATTTGCTTTGTTTACGGAATAGATGAATAAGGTTGGAATGGTAATGTGGGCGTGGCGAGCGCGCCACTTTTATGATTCGAAAATCACAGCTCAACCGATTAATTCATTCACCGCGTTTAGTGCGCTTCGGATTACTAAAGCAGAGCTCTGTGTTGCTTCGGAACACAGAGCTCTGCTTTAAAATACCGTGTTGTGCAATTATAACCTGTTAAACAAAAAGTCTGACCACAAGTATAGAGCGAGGAGGTATATCTTTCCATCGGTAAGTCGAAAATAACATTTAATTACAATTTTATTTGTAAAAAACATAAAATTATTCTGATCACTATGAAATTCCGAACATTAACAACATTATTGCAACAAGTTACAAAAAGTATACATTGCCCGATGTGTACTAGCTTAACTACTTGAAAAGATGGAAAACATGGGAATACGGGGTGTAGCGTTGGATATGTTCTCTAGTTATTTAAATGGACGCACCCAACGTGTAAAGATTGGATCGTATATAAGTGAAGAAGCTCAAATAACATATGGAGTGCCACAGGGTAGTGTACTTGGGCCTCCAATGTTTTTGATGTATATCAATCAACTGTGCAACTATCAACTTCACAATGCTAAAATAGTAACCTTTGCAGATGACACGGCAATAGTCTTTCATGGCAAAACGTGGGATGAAGTAGCTGACAACACAGAGAGTGGCATTAAGCAGATTTTAAACTGGCTCAATAAAAATACGCTCACTATTAATCTCAATAAAACGAAATATCTCACCTTCTCCATTACAAAGTCGGGAGCGCTAGCTATTGATCAAATAAAAATAAAAGCTCATACTTGCCGTAATAACGACAGCTCTCTGTGCCAATGTACTCAACTCGATCGAGTTGATAGGGTTAAATATCTAGGTGTCTGGGTTGATGAAAACCTTAACTGGCATCACCATATTGAATTTTTGACAAACAGAATTCGGAAACTTATGTCTATTTTCAAAAAGGTACGACATATAGAGGATTTGAATGTCTTGAAAATAATCTACTTTGCACTTTGTCAGTCAGTATTGGGATACTGCATTTCTGTCTGGGGAGGGTCTCACAAGACATTTCTTATTAAGCTCGAAAGAGCACAAAGAGCGGCAATTAAAGTTATTCTTTCCAAACCAAGGCTATACCCTACTGCAAAACTATACAAAGAGTTTAATGTCCTTACTGTACGCCAATTATTTATTTCACGCAATCTTATTTATGCACACACCCATTTACTGAGTATCGGTTCCCAAATAGATAATAGAAGAAGAAACGACATCGTATTCAAAACCACTCCACATAAAACAGTATTTGCAAAGAGATATCCCTATATAATAGCTCCTTATATATACAATAAAATGAGTAAAGATGTGTCCTTAAAGAAAATATGTCATTTCAAATTTAAAAAAGTTGTTAAGAACTTGTTAGTTGTGTTAAATTACCAAGAAACCGAAAATTTATTAACTGTTCCTGGGTAACGCAATTACACACTAAGTTCCTGCATATCTAACTTCTTACACGTATGCATTACATTCCAAATTATAAACACATTTACACACACACACACACACACACACACGCACGCACACACACACACACACATCGACACACATACAAACGTAATTATGTCTCGTACAAACATTCTATTTTTCATTACCTAATTTTTTACTTTGTTTTAATATTAATTTTTAACTTTTAATTACTTTACCTTGTTTATATATGTAATAACGGATTGTTGCACAATACTTCATATATTGTAATATTAGATCAACCACGAATTGTAACTGTTGCTTATAGCACAGGTGCTTATACCTAGTTTAAGTAACAGTGCTCATATTGTTAACATAACTTATTTAAGCCAAATAAACGTTATATTATATTATTATATTATATTATTATTATTATTATTAATCAACGCAATGCTTACAATGTACTGGATACTAGATGAGATGAAATAAAATCATTCCCCTTTTTACGTGTAGGGGGAGTAACCTATAAAAATGCTTTTTCATGATTTTATTTTACCACTTTATCGGTGTGATTAATATGTATATTCGTGCCAAATTTCAGTGTTCCAGTACCATTGCTTTCCGAGCTATGCCACACGAATGGACAGATGGACATGAGTTACAATAAGGGCTTCTTGTCGACTATGTAACATTAAAAATGCACATGAGCTAACTTAAATAAATTTCATGTTAAAAGAATAAAAAAATAAATTCAGATATGTTTGCGTAAATATAATTATATACCCTGAAAATGTTTTGAATAATCAATTGGCCAACAATAATTTTAATCGAATAATATTTATTTTATTTTATTCGAATAATATTAATTTATGGAGATACTTAAGCAATAATTTAAAAAAAAATCAAAATTGTACTAAGTCTAAAGTAAAAATATTAAATGTCAAAATTTTTACTTTTCACATTGATGTATTAGAATAACTAATATACTCTACAGTATTCTTTTCAATCCAACGACTCCCTTTTATCTGAAAGAACGTTATAAGTTCCTTCGTGACACACATGTTAGAGATTTGAGATAACCAGAGAATTTGAGACTTTTGATGCCTACACATTCCACAAAATTTTACGACCATTCGTTTACGGTGCAGGCTATTCGGTTGTGGAATGCATTGCCGGTGTCAGTAAGACAAGCTCAGTCACTCGCTGTTTTTAAAAGCTCGGTTGCCAATCATTTTCTTTCAAACTTATGATTATTCCTTTATTTTTTGCCACACGATGTTAAAGAACACATTGTATATTTATATATTTTATGTACTTAAGTATGTTTTGTATTTATATATTTTTGTTAGTTTTTCATTTTTGATGAGTATTTGTACAGTAGTACACTAATATAGCCCTCCCCATTTTAATTACAGATCGTAAAGTCCTTCCAAGAGTAGTCTAGAAGATATCGCTCTGAGCGATAAGACCGCCTTTGTAACCATTTTTTTCTACAATATTTTTATTTAAGTGTGATTCAATTATTGGTGTACAATAAAATATATTCTATCTATTTATCTATATTGTTAAAAGGAAACCTGTAATTCCTTTAAATTAAATCTAGTAGCAGTACCTTAAAGGAGACCTTAAAACTGAGCAAGCAGCATAAATTGTTGTTATAAAAAGTTACTTAGTATTTGAAAAAAATGTTCAATCTAATAGAGTTTAATTATTATAGTAATTGTAACTGTATGCTTGTTTCGTAGTAAGTAAACAATTGATCTCATTTGTTTATTTGATCACAGATTGTTATCTTTCTCAGGTTGATCAGAAAACTGTTGTTTGAGATGCATGTCTACGTGCAGTCATCCAAAATTTCAATAACCAAGGACTAGTCAACCAGATAGATAAGTTGGTCACCGCCATGTATGTATTTGACATGGATAACCTGTACTAAGACAACGATCTCATAGACTACAATCTGATACTGATTGTGAGAGACACATAGCGAAAATTGAAGCCCACAGGATTCGACCACGACAAGTAAGATTTCGTTTACTACAATTTATGTTTATTTCAGCCTTTGATTATAAACTAATTCTGTAATAGGTTTTATAAAAAGTTACTTTGTGTTTAAAAAAATATGTTCAATGTGATTGAGTCTAACTAAGTAATTATAATTATGTTTGTTTCATAGCTATAGTATACATTAGATCTCATTTCTTTATTTGATCATAGATTTTTATCTTTCTAAGGTTGATCAGAAGACTGTTGTTTGACATGCATGTCTAAGTAAAGTCATCCAAAATGTCAATAATGTACCAAGGTTTAGTCAACCAGATATACAAGTTGGGCACCGCCATGTATGTGTTCATTGTGGACAATCCGTACCATGACAACAGTCACATAGACTACCAACTGATACTGATAGATAGCGAATATTGATGTGCACAGGATTCGACCACGATTATAAGTAAGATTTCTTTTACTACAATTTATTTTTATTTAAGAATACTAAGACTCATAGAAAAATATACATATAATAAATATACATATCTATACTAATATTATAAAGCGGAAAAGTTTGTTAGTTTGTTTGTTTGTTTGTTTGTTTGTTTGCTTGAACGCGCTAATCTTCGAAAGTACTGGGTGGATTTAGATGCAATTTGGTATGGAAGTAGCTTGAAGCTTGAGGAAGGTTATAGGCTACTTTTTACCCGACTGCAAAAAAGGAGAGTTATGTTTTTACCGTGATAGAATCTACGGGAGCGAAGCCCCGCGTGAGTACTAGTGTACTAATATTATACAGCGGAAAAGTTTGATTGTTTGTTTGTTTGAAAATTGAGCATATTAAATCTGGAATAATTCTTGCCTTGGCAAGAATTAAACACTAACAGAGATGATGAGTGAGCAATGGAAAAACATCCTACCTACTATTTTACTGACAAATACACGGCAAAAATTAAGGCAGTAATATCAGACTTCGAAAACGCTTTAGTAATTTAAAAAAAAAATGAAATTAGTGGAATTTAACAGTCATCCGTTTAATGACTTCATTGATTATGATAAACAAACGAAAAGTAACTACCGTTCGCACTTAACGGATGCTCACACGTTGGACTCTTTGAGATTGGCAATTTCCAACTACAAACCTAACTTTTTAAAACTAGCGGAAGATTCTCAGGCGCAATGTTCACATTCATAATATTAATATGAGCTAATAATATTAATATAAGCATTATCATTACTCCGTTATAAGTAGTTAGTATATAGTTGCTAAGATTTAAATTTTATGTTTCTCAGTTTAAAAAAAATACCACTTAAAAAACTATACGTTTTCTTTTAAAATTTCAAGAAGTATGTAATTGGTAGATCCCACAGGGATTCGTCGGTAAAAGTCAATCTTAGCACTGATCAAGGTGTCTACCTCTGTTATAGGCTAATATTTACCCAACTGCAAAAGAAATAGGGTTATGTTTTAACGTTCTAAAGTGCAAACCCGACGAAGTTAACATTTTTTCTTTTACGTTGGGTTCCGTCATCTGCCATTTATGCGGCTTCTCACTTTTTTCCAAGTTAATCTGATTTCAAGCCCGAGCTTTTACACGCGCTACCGGAGGCTGTATATCTGTCAGGCACGTATCTTCATCACGAGATAACGAGATTTGTAAGTGACGGATACGGGTCGGGTTGTCGGGTTGAGTATGAATTAGCTGTAGAGTGATACTAAACTGAGTCAGCGAAGGTCAATAAAAGTAAATTTATAGACCTACTCTTTTGAAGCTAAACACGAACGTGAAATGTAAAAGTATCTTGTTAGTAAAACGATTTTTAATAAAAATGAGTCTTGATAGTTTGTCGATTAATACAGACACATCTCACCGAAAAATGTTTTATTGTGCGTACAGCTAAGGAGTGGAATTCCCTGCCGGAGTCTGTGTTTACCAGGGAGTCTTTAAGTCAAGAGTGAATAGGTTACTTCTAGCAAGCAAGCGTGCTTCATCTTCGATTACATCATCGCTTGATACCAGGTGAGATGGTGGTCATACGCAAGACTATCAACATACATGAGCATTAATGTATCTATGTGTGCGTACAGGCTGCGGCCCCACCCAAAGCAGTGACATTTAACAGTGTGTAATTGTTAAATGTCACTACTTTGCCCGTGTTTCACTAGTTTCCCGTAACTTCCAAAACAGCTGATAATTTTGTATTTAATAATTTATAATGATAAGTAGAAATTAAGAAATCAAACTATGTGTGGGGTCTAAGCTGTGTAAGAAACAATACTTCAGTTAGGTTAAACTAATAACTATAGTTTAACTCTCGATCTTCGCACAGCCACGTAGACTTTCATTCTTAGTTTGGTTTTCGCAATAAATATAATTATTGTGAGTTCTCTTAGTCAGAAGGATTATAATAAAGCACTGTATTTATTAGTCTACTATTTTAACATATTTCTATTATATTATTATTATATATATTTATACATATTATATTCTTTCGATGATGATGATGACATTTATTTGACTTGTACACCTATCACCTTGTGGTGTTTTTAACCCAAAGGTTGGCTGGTAGAGAATGCCTTGTTGCTTTAAGTCCACCCATGTACCACTATTGTACATACAGTTTAAATTAATAAATAAATACAGCCCGTTCTTATAGCTTGACACATGAATACGCAATCGTCTTGTGTACTATGCATATATTTGGACATGGTTTTTCACTTACAGCCGCGTATTGCTAGAGGCGATATTAATAGACAGTGATTCGACACCGTTTCAAAGTTCTAGGCATTGATATCAATGAAAGATTCAGTTAAAAGATAAGATGTAAAAAAATAACTAAGTATGTAAGTATATTGTATTAGTTACGAATAAATTATACTGTGCGTTTCAGGACCGATTTAGCACCCTATTGTGACTGTTATAAGTGTGCATCGAAATTACTAGCCTTTGCATTTTACTATGAACTGCATTGTACCTCGTTGTCTGTGGTAATTAAAAACTTTAGTCTGTGTCAAGCACTTCTCTTGTTTTATTTTATAAGTGACGTCATAGCTGTCAAATCGAATCAGTTGGGTAGGGTGAACAAAATAAAAAAATTATTAAAATATTAATTAACAAATATTGAGCGAAATATAGTTAGTTTCCTTTTCTTATTTAAGCGGTCAAACATGAGCCTACCATCAGTAAAAAGTCAAAATAAAGCTCTAATAATTTTGACATGGCTTCTGAGCCTTCGCGCTAAGCATTCTCGTTACTTACGAATTGATGCCAACAATGAATATAAGAGAGCAAAAGTATGTTTAAAACAACGAATTATGATTTTAACTAATTAAATATTATATTTAAATTAATGTGACACTCGGTTAAACAGAATGAAATATACCGTTATTAATTTTCGCTGTTTAGTTTTCTTTGTAAACCGTAATTTTCGAGTGACATTTGACAGATAGATGTCATCCTACCTATTCTTATTTGAAACGCATAGTACACACTGATATTAAAAGTGGAATTCATAAAAAAATCAGCCTACAAGGGTTCCACACTGCTCTGAAACAGGCCTTCTCACTTTGAAAGGGAATGGACCGTGATCTAACACGCCAGGTTGGGGTAACAGGGGTTGATAGATATCATAATATGTTATTCTTCAGCTGGCTGAAAAAGATTTTAACTAGAGGGTAATGAAAAACGCAACATTAGATCCAGATTGACTTTTCCGTTTAATTGACATATTTCCGAAACGAATGTTTCAGCTCTGTGCAAGTTACAAATTGTTTTGTGAATACTTTCACCGTGCAAACAGCTAAAGAGTGGAATTCTGTGACAGAGATGAATATACGTTGATCTTGACTGTTCTTGACAACTATAGATTATCTGCGTAGCTTTTTTCTCATCTATGTTGGGGACGGCTTACACTAACCGGATGCAGTTGAATACTCGTGTTTAATGGAGCGACTGCCTATTTGACCTCCACAACCCAGTAGCTGGGTAACACGATAACTCTTGGTCAGACTGGTGTCAGATTTTCTGGCTTTTGACTACACGTAACGACTGTCAAAGACAAAGAGTAAAGTAATATAGAGGGAAAAGAGAGCCCGCTTACGTGATAAAATTGCAAACCTTTTTCAATACGCCATCTGTAAATTGGCCCCAAACTAATCACATACCCACACATACATATAGCTATTTATATGCATGTTAACATGCCTAATAGAATGTTTCGTCCTATTTCTGTAGCATATTCTACTAGAACATGTTACAGAGATAGGACGAAACGTTAAACAAAACAAAATAGTCCCAAGGAAATGTAGATAGTAAAAGGTAGAAAGAAAACAAAGAATTATTATATATTACAAAATACGCATACGCAGAATGCAACAAACCGCCATATTGCGATTGTTTATCAAAGAGTATGTAATACACTATGTTATATTGTTTATTTTCAGTTCAAGAACTGTCACTTTATACTTCCTAAGTAGAATCTGGCACCAGGTCTTTTTAAATAAAGTTGATATTTGTGCTTTATCACATTGTATTTCATTTATGTGTCTATTTCAATTTGTAAGATTTTAATATTTTTCTCAAACTTATCTCCAACTAATATTACATCATTAATTTTATTTCAAATAAAAATTTTTGATCGCGATATAGCGCTATCTGTTGATAATTTAACGTACCCGGTAGACAGTAAATAGTACTGGGGCCAACTTCTAGATGGCAACTCTTTCTTTACTTCGCTGTCAAAATGTTCGTAGTGTCCTCCCCCTGGTCAAAGATGTTCGGCCTTATCTAATTTGAATTTACGAAAAAAGTGACGTGTAAAAGTGTTATTTAATAATCAATTTGCAAAATATAGATCACTAGCAGCTGCTCGCGTCTTCGTTCACGTGGGAAGTTTTTCCCATATAAATCCCGATGCCGTGGGAATTTCACAAATTCCCGTCTTAGCGAGCATCTACGTACCAAAAGGAACCTTCATAAAAAATTTGGGAGCCCTGCTACTTGTAGTTTCTGAGATTTCGTGATTAATCAGTGAGTGATATTTCGCTTTTATACAACGTGTAACGGAAACCCCATATCTATCCAAAAGGACTGAAGACAACATCTGGTATGGAGTCTCTATGCAAAGTTTCAGCTCAAAATAAGTGACTCACAGAATTGACCCCAAATTATTGGTTTCTATGTTTCTTGAATACCAGTAATAACAAACGTGTCACAGCACTATGAGGGTCATCACTTTCCACGTCACTAGCCAACAACACGATAATTCTCTTCGTTCTTATTAATTTGAAAAATTCGGTCTCTGGTATCAGTGTATTGGAATTTGTAATAAGTCCAACACACGTAGACATAGGATTACAAAACCCTTGCTATATCGTTTGTTATCATCCAAAGAAGCCGTGCACTCGGTATGTATATACCCTTTAAATTACACGTTGTATATAATTATATAGATTTATCATTATCATTTACGAATGGCAGCCTAGACAGGCTTAACGTGCTTTCCGAGGAATGGACGTATCTTGATATGTTAAGACCCATCCACGGAGGAACCATAGCGAACGTTGCTTCATCTTGATGATCGAGTCTTCGCGATAACTATAGATAAATATATTAATTAAGTTTTTTTATTGTTTATAGGCTCGCGTTTCCATCTCACCTGATGGTATTCTATAATGTGATCTAAGATGTAGCTCGCTTGCCTATTAAGAGGAGGCTCTCTAAATTGTATATAATTTTGCATTAATATTCTGAAACAATTACGCATAGACTCAAAATTGAACTTTAGTATATGATTTATTGGTTCTTTTTCTTTCCATGTCAAGACCAGTTACGTAATTGGAACATTTTCGCTCGATTCATTTTTTAATCGAAAATCATGTCTTTTTTAAAGATTATTCAAATTTAATCATGATTACTCGGCTTTTATGTCTAAAATTAGTATTGACAGTAAGAAAATATAGTTTATTATCCAAATATATTTTTTCTGTAGATCAATTATTACTTTTGTTATAAACGAAATAAGAATCAAGACTTACGACATTTAGTTTCGAACCAGAACATGGTAAAAGAGCGCACGCGAAGTGCTACTTTATTACTGCTGCGTTAGCGTTTAGCATACAACGGTCTAACCGGGGTGCATGGGGGCGGAGCTTGCGTGAAAATTATTTTAGATTGCCTGGTCTTAAAACTAAATAACAAACCCTCACATTCAACATTTTTCAAAGATAGGTACACACTTTCTTTCAAACGATTCCTCCCCCTTCATTGAAAGCAAAATTTCTCCAACCATCATGACGAAGCAAAACTCTAAAGAACCTTTTAGAACACCGTAATATTTTACTCCAAAGGAAATGGCTGTTATGTAGGCGCTACGAAATACCATGACAAAGTGACTTGGCATTCATATTTAATGGTAGTTAGTAATCTACTAGAGTTTTCCTTTGACTATTCCACTTAATAGTCGAAAATTATACAGTGGGAATATAATTGACATGTTTACCCACGTTAGGGGTTTAAATATTAGTTTCATGCGGTCTAATATTTCAATCCTTAGCATACTCGTATAAGTTTGTATAAGGTTGTTCCAGCCGTTGGAAAGCGATCGATCGTCATGTATGACTCGAAGTAATATTTTTATTTTTGACTTGTAAACTCCTCGGCTGTAGCAGGAAACACGGACCCACACACAGGCAAGAATTTTCATTATTTAGCTGTGTATAGTGTTGTTTTTTTTTTAAATTGTCGGTAGTTATCGCGTTTGACCGACATCTTGCCTGATGGTAAGCGATGATGTGGTCGAAGATGAAGCAAGCTTACCTAGAAATAACCTATTCACTCTTGACGTAAAGACCCCCAGGTTATAGCTATCAAGAAACACAAACTGACAGGGAATTCCACTCCGTAGCTGTACGCACAATGTATGGTGAGATGTCTACCATTACTCATCACGTCATATTAAAAGCGTTATTTTTTTTAGAGTGGAGGTAAGTTAGTTAGTTGTTCCATGTAAAATGCCGGTCAGCTGTACCCAGTTAGACTGAAACCAGATCCCAATATATCAGTATAAAGCTAGACAAATGATTTATTATATTATGGGCCGTTATTACACGGGACCTCCAATTTTGTTAAAATTTTGTTAGTCGTTTAGACGTGATTTGGTAACAAATATCCATTTATATTAATTTTTGCATTTATGATATTGTAAGGACGCGATAAAGTAAATCGTAGGACCTTAGACTATGATTAATGTCATGTCAGCTATATGTAATAAAATGAAATGAAATATTTGTTTTATAAATCGTTCATAAATAACATTTTTACACGTAATTTTTAAGTTTAGCTAGACGAAGCCACTTTTTATTACTCAGAGAAGAAACACCGAAACAAACTTAGAGGTCAACGGCTCTTTTAAAGTCCATACAATTCTTACTGGTCAAATCATATGAGGATAATGTATGTTTATGTCTGTGGTGCTCTTTAGAGGAAAGAAGTTCACATATATGAGTGACAGATAGGTACCCAATAAACAAATAAACTCTTAGTTCTTTTGGGAAAGAGGGCGCCACATCGACATAATTTCACTCCGGGGTTGTTCGGGTATCTCGTTAGAACATTCCCGATGAAAACGAGATACCTTTGCCCCGGATCGCAAGGGAAACTGCGGGAACAGGATGGCTTTTTAGTCAGTAGAAGTCTGACACTCCCTTCCGCTCTACGCAGAGCGGTAGGTGCCATTTGATGACTTTTAAATATTTTTTGTGTATGAAATTTCACTTTCTTTCCTCATTGTTGTTTCTATTGTATGTTTTATTTTCTATTCATCGCGTGTTTTATGTAAATTGTATTTTGTGTGTCCTGTTTATCTATCTATCCTCTTTTTACCTGAACAATAAAAACATGCATCTACTCCCAGTTGTGATGAAAATCAAAAATAGCGTCCATCAGAATTATTCAGGCGCAATGTAACTGGACGTATTATGGAATGTAATTATCTTTGATTCGATGAAAGATTACTTGGTACAAAGTTATGAACATACAAAATTTTAACACACATAATTTTATAATACATAGCTTCACTCGCGTATAAAATTCCGCATCAGATAACATAACATAGTCTTTGTTTATGCAGTCTCTACTGGGTTCGGGACCTGTATGATAGCTATCTCCACGCTCACACCCTTTAAAATTGTAAAATTAATTGCATTCAGGATAAGAGCTCCAAGTACTGAGAGCCGGTAAATAAAAAAAAATAGGTAAGCATACTTTTTGTGTTTCGAAGAGTGTTATGTGTTTGTGAATCCTCACGGCTAGCACCCAATCCTGAGCATTGAGTGTGAGTACCTACAGGGGCCATATCATGACGTGTTAAAACTTGAGTCGTACCAGCGAGAAAGAGGGATGAAGCTATGCACACTATATAGCTCCATTCCTCTTTCTCGCTGGAACGACTCAAGTTTTAACACGTCATGATATGGCCCCTGGTGTCCGAGAGAGTGTGTGTGATTAATAAGGTGAAATGACGGAGTAAGTGAGTTGAATATATTAAAATTCTGATCTAAAATCATTTCAAAATATTTAAGATATTTTCAGTCTCTGCATAATCTAATTCAAGCAGCCAGTAACTGACCGTTCTTTGATATTTTAATCTGCACATAGGATGGATGTTTGAAATTTTATTAGCCTTGTTGTAAACGTAGCTGCTGACGAAAGGAAAACTACGATGAACAATGAACTTCCAATTTCCGAAATCAATTTTATATATATTATTTTATTTTACTATATTACAAAAAAGTTGCATTCGAATCTGTCTAGTAGTTCAGGATATCTCCTGAACTACTAGACAGATTCGAATGCAACTTTTCGTGTACAAACAGATAAGCAGACAGACATGTTTTTTTTTTAACTCTTGTTTTATTACTGTTTCTTATCCTCTCTCAATTATTTTTTGTACATATGATCAATGTACAGACACACTTTTTTGTCCTTTCTTAGTGCCAAATTTCAAAGGTGAAATGACGGAGTAAGTGAGTTGAATATATTAAAATTCTGATCTAAAATCATTTCAAAATATTTAAGATATTTTCAGTCTCTGCATAATCTAATTCAAGCAGCCAGTAACTGACCGTTCTTTGATATTTTAATCTGCACATAGGATGGATGTTTGAAATTTTATTAGCCTTGTTGTAAACGTAGCTGCTGACGAAAGGAAAACTACGATGAACAATGAACTTCCAATTTCCGAAATCAATTTTATATATATTATTTTATTTTACTATATTACAAAAAAAGTTGCATTCGAATCTGTCTAGTAGTTCAGGATATCTCCTGAACTACTAGACAGATTCGAATGCAACTTTTCGTGTACGTACAAACAGATAAGCAGACAGACATGTTTTTTTTTTTAACTCTTGTTTTATTACTGTTTCTTATCCTCTCTCAATTATTTTTTGTACATATGATCAATGTACAGACACACTTTTTTGTCCTTTCTTAGTGCCGGTATTTCCGGTATTTGATTTGTTTACTAAGTAACAAATGTGTCGTATTATAAACGGCTGTATTTCTTTATTGCGTAGATCTATAAAAGCTTGATCCTTTAAAATGTACGTAATATATTTGGTATTTATTTTAACTTGCGTTTCTTAAAAAGTATTTTCACGTACTGTACTGAGAGACTGACTACCAGGGGCGTGCGCTCCTTGAATGCAGAAATGCATGCATGCTTTATTTGGCATTCACAGATATTTTAATAAACAAAATATAATAACAGAAAAACGCCTAATATTTTATAAATAGCACCTATTTGCAAGCACACAAACATTGTTTGCCAAGCGCTGCGAATTAATGTACCTAATTACCAAGTCATGCCGCGGATTCACGCAGGAAAATTGTTCGCATGTGTGAAGTAATTTTACTGTCCGTATAAGTTCGGAAACGCACACACCCATGAATGTCTAAAGCCGACCGTCCTGCCGCATGATACCACAGACTACATAGAGATACTACGAATGCATGATACAAACGTTCGGAAATGTTCGTTGCGTTCCGAGTAAAAATTATAGACAGAATAGGCTATTTGACTGGTTTCTAAAAACCGTCTCATATTGTTTATTGGTGTATAAGGACCCTACAAATAATATTTATTTTCATATTTTATAAACAAATCGTTTAAATAAAAAATAAATAAATAAAATAAAATAAAATTTCTTTATTGCAGGCACGCAGGCCCATATAAAAACCTAACGAAATACAAAAATAAATAGATAAAGAAATACGCTTACATGCAATTCAACTATACAATTAATTCAATTCAATTCAGTCAGTTCAGTCGTTAAAATCATATTAAAACATTATAAACAAAAAATAAAGTAAAAAAAGCATTACTAAATATAGTGATTATATAAGCTGTCAAAACCAGCACGCTCGCACGCTCCGCTAGGAGTATATGTGTTCTGTGGTCACACGTTTGTATATCAACATTGTAGAGCAAGTCAAATCGAGAGTTTTGCCGTTTTATGTAGTTTAATAGAGTTTCTGGCTGTAATTTACTGGAAAAAATGAGTTATAAATGGTGTACCAGGTGCACAAATACAACAATAAAGTAATAATAAAGAAAGAGGAGCTATTTATAACCGTTCCAAAAAATGTAGTTACAACTTGCACGCAGAAATACTAAAGAAATAAAGGGTAGTTGGGTAATTTTCTTCTGTCAGGATCATTTTGATGTAAGTAAACATGTTATTATTACTAACTTAAGAGTCCCTAACAATTTTACTGCCAAAAAAGAGAAATTACCTACTTTTGTAGAAAAAATATCTCAATAACGGCATAAAATATCATTTTTCTTTTAAAACAGCGTTAAACATTGTATATTGATCTAATATGTGGTCAAATTAGCATTTAAATATCTACTCAAAATAAATCGAGCAAGCGCATCGTATTATAAGGCATACATTGAAAATGTTATTACAATAAAATATGAGCTCCGAATTAAAATAAAAAATAATAATTTGGTAGATAAATACCTGTATTATTCAGAATTATTTTTTTATTTTCTTTTCAATAACGAATTCATACTCAAAAGCGACATTTTTGCAAAGAATTTTATTGAGTTTTCTTTGAGTTTACTATTTTTTTTTTATAAAAATAATTTACTACTTTACTACTAGTGCTCTATATGCCCAATGGCCCAATGGTTTTTTTAGATTGTTATTCACCCCCATTAAGCTAAAAAAGCAGTTGTAAAACCTGGTATTACGTGATTTCGTAAAAACACGTGTTTGTATTTTATTTTTTTTTAATTTATTTTGAGTAGATATTTAAATTCTAATTTGACCACATATTAAATAAATATACAATGTTTAACGCTGTTTTAAAAGAAAAATGATATTTTATGCCGTTTGATTGAGATATTTGTTCTACAAAAGTAGGTAATTTCTCTTTTTTGGCAGTAAAATTGTTAGGGACTCTTAAAACATTTTTACAATATAGTTATTCTACTGTTTTAAGGTTAGATAACTGAGATGTTTTTTTGTATTATACCTGAATAGCCACAAATATTTCAATATTCAATGATATTTATTACCACTAAATACATCAACATTTATGGCTTTCAAATAACATTTAAGTATATTTCAGATTGAGAAAGATATGGCTATCAATATAATATGGGATTAAGCAAGAGGATAATCATGGTAGATGGAGTTGTGCTTACAAAATTTTATTGCCAGGAAGACCACAGAAAAGGGATGAGTGATGCTAGTACTTCTAGACATGTATTTGTTAAAAAACAAAGAACCCAACTCATTCAAGAGTGCCAAAACACACTGATGCAGGAAGTGTTAAGTGAACCCGGCCCATCTAGCACCCAACCGACTACAACACCTGTGCAAAAAGTAGTTTTAATGACAACAGGTATGTAGACGTACATCTTTTTTGTCAAAAAAAGTTGGCAATCCTAGCCGCATTACCAGTTTCATAATCCTGTGCCCGCCCATGCTGACTATGGTACAATCCTTTTAGTTCCGTTTTTCTTTTGAGACGTGTTTCTAAAATTATGGTTATTATCTTTAATTTTAGAATCAAGCCGGGTATTAAGTTTGGAAGAGGTTTTCTATCTCAATCAGTGACATTTCGCCAACTTTATTTAAGACTCTAGAAAAGGGTAATTTAAAAATAAAATCTGGTCTCTAGGTGTTCTTGAAAGATTTGGTGGTAGATATATAAGACATGACATTTACCTAGTTACCTATGTTTAATGTCCGTGAAAAGGGCAAACCTAAAATACAAACTTGATGAAAGTAGGCTTCAAGCTGTTATTGAGAAGTTTCCTATATATATCTATATATATATATAGTGTATTATCTATGTTTCCTATTAACCAAGCAAAAGTTTGTCGGACTGTGTGTGTAAGCCTACACTTTTCAAGAGTCTTCTAAATGATCCGCCTTGATAGACTTTAGAACACCTTCACACATACACCTACGTATACTAATATTATAAAAATACAACAGACATGAACCTTCATGTTTCTCATATGATTTGACCAATACGAATTTTATTGACTTTAAAAAACATTGACATTGACCTCTGAGTTTGTTTCTGTGTTTCTTCTCAGAGTAGTCAGGTTCAAAACACTGGCCTCATGTAGCTTAACTTAAACCACAAAAATGACATGTGAAAGTGTTATTTATAACCAATTTACAAAATAAATATTTCATTTCAAAACGGAAAAGTTTGTTTAAACACGCAAATTTTCGTAAGTACTGGGTGGATTGGGATGAAAGGTATGGTTATTTTAAAAAGTGACATTAGCATAAATGTCATCTTACTGAATTGAATGCTATACATATAAGAGACATACAAGCGTGATATTTTATTCTTCTCTCCTCTACCCCAGATACTTCACTCTGTTCATGAATCTCCTCAACGATTGCAACGAAGTGGAGATGGCCGAGGGTCCTGGGTGGCTGGAGACTCCGCAACGCCACTATACAAGACATGTCTCATCTACTCAGCACCAACATTGATTCCGGCCTCATGCATAGTATTGGTGCAGTCTTCAAGCTTTTTACATCTATACTAATATAATACAGCGTGAAAGTTTGTTTGCTTGTTTAAGCGCGCTAATCTTTGAAAGTACCGGGTGGATTGGAATCAAATTTGATATGGAAGTAAATTGAAGCTTAAGGAAGGTTTACCCGACTGCAAAAGAAGGGGGGTTACATTGTTATCGTGATAAATTCCGCGGGAACTAGCTGAATATAACTAGCCTATAACGTTGTCCTACTGGGACTCAAGCATCCTCTTTATGAGAGATAATCAAAGTAAGAAATAAGCCAGTTTCCTCGCGATGTTTTTGCTCGCACTGTTCTGAGAGGAGATGATGTAAATTTTACAAATTAATGTGCCTGTCTGTGCTCAGACCTACGACTCGTTAGTCGGTCTCGTATGAAACTGAATTAGTTTCGGAGAAAAATAACTGTCTTTGATTTCGCAAAAAATAACAGTGGAGGAATAAGAAATGTATTCTTTGCTTCTTTCCTTATCAAGCCAGATACAGAACAAAGCTAGACCTATAGGTACCAGAGAGGAGTTTCTTGAGTGGTCTTTTTAGAGGTAACAGGGACACTTCAATGTGCTGATGATTATCACCGGGGTGATTTTAATGAGGTAAGAATTCCACACTCCATGGTCTTTTCCTCAAAAGTCAGGGGCCTTTTGAAGGTTCCCCCGATATCTACTAAAAACGGGCAATAGGCACCAAAAATGATTCAAAAATGAGATAAACCCATTTGCCAACTTTCTAGATTAGCTTCATATGAGTACACAGACTTTCTATTCAACTGTTGTTGATTTACCCGGAATATAATTATTTCTTCACTATTTTGAGAGTGATTAATAAAAGTTAAAAGCCTGTCTGATCTTAATAGTGTTTTCTCCATTGGATTTCCAGTGGTTTTTGTTGTACATGATTATGTAGGTATTGTATGGCAATCAAGTAGTATTCCGTATTCAAACTATTCTGAGGCCTTTTGAAAACTCCTTTTCTGATTGACTGTGATTTACTTGGTTGGTGGCAAAAAAGTTAATTCTCAATTCCGTACTTATTAGCTGCGATCAATCTATTTAAGAAAATATAACGTCATATCGTGTAACGTAAAGGCATATTATTTAAGGTTTAAGTTTAATAGATGAAAACCATATGGTATTTATCTACACTTAAAACTATAAATGCGAAAGTTTATACAACGTGTCAAATATTAAGCGCAATACCTCAGACACCCCAATTTAAATATTAAATTATAAGTCTGAAACAACATCCGTAACTAAATAAATTGAAATCAAATCTAGCTTTTTTCTATAAAATATTTATCCTTACTAAACGCAAAACGTATATGCATCATACAATATCCTTACGCAGACGCATACACTCATGCAATGTTAGCTTCCGATGCGAAACGCACACATTTTCCTTGAATTAAGAATTGTTTTAAATTGTCATGAGACTGTGTTTCCATTTTAAGTTAAATGAAAGATTTTCCCATCAAAATTTAATACCTATTTTTTTGTGACGGAAATCGATACAGAAGCCGATTCTGAACCAACTACTTTCAGGAATTGAAATTATTCTGTTACAAGTTGTATATACGTTTGTTACGTGTGAAAGCCACAATTAGATTATAACAATATTGAGGTCAATTTACAGGCTAACTAGATAAAGCTGTTTCCTAATATTTTACAAGAAGCGACTACCTATTTGACCTCCACAACCCATTCGCTTGGTAACACGGTATCTCATGACAAAACTGGAGTCACACTTTCTGGCTTCTGACTGCCTGTAATCACTATCAAAGAAGTACAAACGACTGCCGAAGTCAAAATAAAAAAAAAAATTGTGATCGAGAGGTCAGGTTCTATTCTACCCACATTGCTAGTACATCAGGTGAGATGGTGGTCAAACGCGAGCCTATTACCATTATATTATACTAGCTTCTACCCGCGACTTCGTACGCGTAGGAAGGTTTTCCGGCGTAAATCCCGATCCCGTGGGAATTTCGGGATAAAAAGTAGCCTATGTGTTATTCCAGGCTGCCAACTATCTACTTACCAAATATCATTCAGATCCATTCAGTAGTTTTTGCGTGAAAGAGTAACAAACATCCATCCATCCTCACAAACTTTCGCATTTATAATACTAGCTATTTCCCGCGACTTCGTACGCGTGGTAAGGTTTTCCCGCGCAAATCCCGCTCCCTTGGGAATTTCGGGATATATGTTAGCCTATATGTTATTCCAGAATGTCAACTATCTACTTACCAAATTTCATTCGGATCCGTTCAGTAGTTTTTGCGTGAAAGAATAACAAACATCCATCCATCCTCACAAACTTTCGCATTTATAATATTACTAGCTTCTACCCGCGACTTCGTACGCGTAGGAAGGTTTTCCCGCGTAAATCCCGATCCCGTGGGAATTTCGGGATAAAAAGTAGCCTATGTGTTATTCCAGGCTGCCAACTATCTACTTACCAAATATCATTCAGATCCATTCAGTAGTTTTTGCGTGAAAGAGTAACAAACATCCATCCATCCTCACAAACTTTCGCATTTATAATATTAGTAGGATAGTAGGATTAGTAGGAAGGATTACAATATTTTTAATTTTTTTTTCATAATATGGGACAGTATTTATTTATTTAAATTAAGTACAGCCATTGTACAATTTTAAAAAAATCTTACAAAATAACTAATGCACATGACAATTAAGGGGTACATAGCGCTCACCAGAACAATAGTGCTGCCTTCAAAAAGTGTCTTATAACTAATATTTAACATAAACTTACTATTTAAAATAAAATACATTTTTTTTATGTTGCAATAAGCGAATTAAAAATAGTAATTTAATTACAAATAAAAACCAATATTAGAGACTATAATGACAAGGTTAGATTTCATAATGGATGGATACAAAACCAACAAAGTTAAAAAAAAAACTGATTTTTGATGAAAGAATACATAACAAAAAAACTTTTTAGCAAAAATAAAACCGAGTTCCATATAAAAACACTACAAAGGCAAAAATAACTTAAATTTCGGTGGTCAGTGTCATTTGTTTTGTATTTTCTTTTTTTTTGACACCGCCTTCCGAAATTTAAGTTATTTTTGCCTTTGTAGTGTTTTTATATGGAAGTCGGTTTTATTTTTTGCTAAAAAGTATTTTTCAAGCTTTTTAGTGGGTCGGTTTGTAATTTACCTAGTTACAAAAGCTAAAATGTCAACTACTTATCACCTTTTACAAAATATTCTTCATTCTTTTTTGAGGAGTTCTCCTGGTATATCACCATTAGCTCTACTTCACCATATGCATTGTGACATGCATAAAGTGCTTAACATCTATATTCAAGTAATCTAATCGCAATCCACGAAATACTTATTATTGAGTAGTTTCGGTGGCCATCTGTGGTCTTCATCATCAGTTCCACTTTCTCAAATGGTGCTTTTCGAGATCAACTGCACAAGGTACTATAAGAAATACCCAAAACGCTATAGGTGTGCCCATAATATTTGAAGAGTTCCCTCGATTTCTCCATGATTCCATCATCAGATCCAAACGTTACGACAATGGGACCAACTAAAAAGTATACCCTTTCAACAAAAAAAGAATTTTTCAAATCGGTCCAGCCATCTGCGAGTTATGAGGTAACATACATAATAAAATAAAATATAAAAAAAAGTTCAAGACGAATTGAGAACCTCCTGTTTTTGAAGTCGGTTGAAAAGAGACACGTAATCAAAAGCTTAACTGCTTTCCGAAGCGAGGGATGTATCTCAATATCTCTGTTAGTATAGTCACCCATCTGTCAACTGACCTCGGCAAGCGTTGTTTAACCTTGAAGCTCAATTCATGTGGTACTGTCATTCTGTTTAAAGAACACAATTTAAAATGTGGCCTAGTCACACACGTATAACGACCCCTTTGGGACATATAAGCATGATAAATGTAAAATACTCATATATTCTGACACGTTACCCTCAACGGTAGAACATGCTAATTGCCTTCCCCAGTACAATATGTGGGTAATATTGAATTATACAAGTCTGAGCATCGTGTGGGTTTCCTAATGGAGGGTGCTTCGGAATATGTAGCTTTAGTAAGTGGATTGTGGGTGGACTGAGAGGTCTATATTACTCGACTGCGCTGATAGCATAGATTGGGTTAAGGAACGACAGGGTTTTGTCCTGGAGGATAGATTGATCGTCTTCATGGTTAAGCAAATATGACTTAACAACTAAAAAGGATGATACAATGAGCGTCTTATCGCTAAAAGCTATATTTTACAGACAACCTTTGGATGGATTTCTCATTGCAACAGATATTCTCTAAATCAGTTTGAACATACACAGTGTTAGTTATAAAAAAATCAAACCTAATTTGAATCAACCACCCATAACTTAAATCTCTGCTACTAAAAATCTAATTTAGAATGAAACAATATTTAAACTAATCAATCATTCGGTTATATTTAAAAAGTCTAAAAACCCAACTGCTCAACTGAAATGCAACAACATTATTATTTTAAAAAGTGACAAACAGGCGGGACCCATCTTTAAAAAATATATGTTCAATTGGGTCCCGCCTTAACTTTACCTTAACTTTCTTTCAGCTTCGTTGTTCAAATATTAAGTCTACTCCCTTCCGCTTCACTCAGAGTGGACCAAGTCATTCGATGATTTTCCCACCGCAAAATAAAGTCGTACGTTTGTCTATTTGGAGGCTATTGCTGCCTCAATTGCAATATACTCTTTGATATGTATAAGTCCACAAAGTTGGAATATCAAATCTGTAATAATGTTTCATTCTCTAAACACAAGCACTCAGTTTGAAATGGAATTTTCTAAAAGGCAGTTATGAAGCAATTTCATATCATAAATAAAAAAAATTGTCTTAATTTATTATACCTACCTTCTTTTTCTCAATTGCTTGTTCTTTCGTTATGTCTACAGCCTTATATAAGATAAAGTATATAAGTTATTACAATCATCAATATTGTTTCAAAATCAAGAGTACAAGTTTTTAATACGAAAGTTTACATTCCAAGTACCTATAATCAGTAATTTCATCATATCCTCGAGAAATTGGGGTTTTCAACGGTTCAGGTATTCCACTAGCTAGTAGGTAAAGAATAAAATATAAGAACTCTAGAATCTTCACTTGAAGAGGCAATTTCCTACCAACTTCATCCACTAACCACACACAAAACAATCACCTAATTTATCCCTCTTTGTAAACTCGTATCTCAGTGGGCGAGTGCCGCCAGGTTATTTATTTATTTATTGGCAGCCACTTGAGTTTAATGCGAAACTCAGAAACATGATCATACTTGCGCAAACCAAATATGAATCTGATACAAAAATTTTGGAGTCGCTCAAGCATCATATATGTATATCATCATCATCTATCATCACATAGACTACACATTCCAAGTAAAATAATTAATTTCATATTATCCTTGAGAGATCGTAGATTTCAACATTTTTAATGCTTCAGATATTCATCTAGCTAGTAGGTAAAGAATAAACATGAGAATCCTAAAATCTTTAATTGGAGAGGCAATTTCCTACCAACTTCATCCACTAACCACACACAAAACAACCACCTAATTTATCCCTCTGTAAACTCGTATTTCAGTAGGCGAACGGCGCCAGGTTATTTGTTAGTTTAGTACGTCAACGACAGATGTCGCCTCACTTAACTCCGTCTATATTAGCAGTGAGGTTCAAGCTATGAGATAATTATGAATGAGCTTATTATTTAGTTTTTAGGATTTCGTACCCAAAAGGTCAAAACGGGACTCTATTACTGAGACTCCGCTGTCTGTCTGTCTGTTACCAGGCTGTATCTCATAAAACGTGATAGCAGATAGTTGAAATTTTCACAGATGATGTATTTCTGTTGCAGCTATAAAAACAAATACTAAAAACAGAATAGAATAAATATTTAACTCCCATATTACAAACGTGATTTTTGCCGTATTTATTGATAACGGTACGGAACCCTTCGTCCATGAGTCCGACTCGCAATTAGCCGTTTTTTTTGTAGTAGATAATATCTTTTGTTCTTAAAAGTACCTAGCTGCAAACGGTTCAAGCCAAATTTGACCTTCGGGCCTACATTTATAACGTACCACAAACTTATTATTTGCGGTTGGTACAGTAATCGAGTCTAGGTATAGAACCGCAAAATTAACCCTTAACCACCTAGCACGGGTCTCACAGACTTCGACGATTTAAAAATTGTGAATATTTCGGTGCCCGAGTTTTGTATAAACTTGTTCGTGCGTGTACCTTCTCCCCGCCTCCAGCAGTGCTGCACAACCGCTCGCCGAGGTCGGACGTGCGCGCGTTTGTCACAGGTGAGTAAAAAACTACAACCCCGGGTCTGAGAGACCTCTGTTAGGTGGTTACGTGATTTTTTTTAATATGTTTTTTTTTTTGGTTTAGTTAAAAATGGCTCTAAATGATGATATTATTGCGCGTTGGTTAGAGCACGATCTGTCAGAAAATGAAAACCTACCAAACGACGAATTTAGCGATGTGGAGACTGATATTGGACCAGATCACGTATTGAAAGAAAGTTGTTCGTCTGATTCCGAATGTGAAGAGAGAACTGCTGTGAGCAATAAATAGAATTCACCATCCCATAATATTGCTTCTTCAAATTTAAATCTTGGACCAAGATTTTTCATCAGAAGATGATGAACTTTTATCTAATATTCAATCGAGACCGAGGAAGACGAATTATTTTGGTAGAAATTGTTTTCGCTGGTCATCTACCCCACATTCTTAGCGGTTGAGAACTTTGCAACATAATATAGTGCAGAACACCAGGTATAAAACCAGCATATCATGGTGAGCTAAATTCCTCTTCTTCTCCGCAAAGCACCAATTTGCCTCGAATGCTCAAATAAGCTATGTATTCACTGCCGTGAAAAACTCTACATTAAGGGGTTGCAATTTTGTTGATTTTATTATTTTATTTTGAATTTAAATATTTTTCCATGTTTATTGTTAATTGAACGTTTAAAAAAAATTGTAACGATATTCCTGATTTATGTGATCATTTTTGTGGATCTCATTTTCTAAAGTGTTCGTGTGTAAGTTTAAAATTAGAGTTAATAACAATTATTAGAGTTTAAACAAAAAGAAAAGTTTATTTTACATGTTCCTTTATTTTTAATAAATAGTTTAATATATTCCTAAACAGATTTTAATTAATTACAAAACATTTCTTGGCATTTTTTTATAAAATTGAATTATTTTACTTTGAGGTCCAACAGATCCTTGTTAGGTGGTTGTGTGACAAAAATATATGCTAGGTGGTAAAGGGTTAAGTTTGTTTTTTGTTGTATGTACTTTTCCCGGATAAAATGTATCCAGTGTGGTGCCCAGGATGTTAAATAATGTAACCGGTAGTTTTTGAGTGGTACTTGAACAAACAGATCGACAGACACACAAATTTTATTTAATTACGTTTTCGGGTTCGGTATCGATTCAGTAACACCCCCTGCTACTTACGACTTATACTTAATGACTTCTACCGCTCTGGGTGGAGCGGAAAGGAGTGTCAGACTTATACTGACTAAAAACCACCCTGTTTCTTCAGCTGCCCATAAGTTCCGGGGCCGCGGTATCTCGTTAGAACATTACCGCAACCCTAGCAGGCAATGGCCTTATGGGTGCCACTGGTGCTGACTGCTCTTTGAGGCACGCGGGAAACACGCCTAGTTGCATTAAGTTCGCTTATGTACCACTATTGTACAGACGTCCGCCTGCAAATCAAGCTACAACAATCTGTCAAATTTATTTAATAGATTAGAACTTTATTGTTAAAGAAATTAGGTTCAAGGTTGATTGGGATTTGACAGTTTCGGGTAGTTTCGTGTGCTGGCACTGTACATAAAGTGTAAATAAATAAATATTCCACTACTCGTCTCTCTGTGCATGGGTTTAAGTGACTTATTTACACAAGATTACTTAATAATATTTTATTTGTTTATTTATTTGTAACTATATCGTTGATCTCCTTTGTGAATAAAAATATAAATTACTAGCAGCCGTGCAGGGGTTCGATTCCATGGACTTTATCATGATAAAAACATAATCTTCTTGCCATCAGGTAAAAACCTTCCTCACGCTTCAAGCTACTTTTATCCTGAATTTCATCGAAATCCACCCAGTACTTTCGAAGATAAGCGCGTTCAAACAAACAAACTTTCCCACTTTATAACATTATTATAGATAGCATCATTTTTACCGGATAACAAAACAATTTTTAATCATTACCTCACCATAGTCTCACCGGAGGATAAACACTTACTCTAGTATTAACTACTACTTATACTAAGAACAAAAAGAAACACATATATACCTATTCCATTGACAACGTTCCCCTAAATACTGTTCGTTCAGTACGTGATTTGGGAGTAATACTTGATTATTGTCTACACTTTGACTTACACTATGATACAGTAGTAAATAAAGCTTTTCAAATGTTCGGTTTTGTCATGAGATCGTCCCGTGACTTTGTGCGTCCCTCTACCTTCTTAATGCTATACAAAACATTGATTAGATCACAATTAGAATAAACTTCACTTATCTGGAATCCTTTGTACAAAAAGTACGGTGCTGGCTTAGAAATGGTACAGAAAAAGTTTTTGCGTTCTATGAACTACAGGTGTTATCACCAGTGATCGGAGTAGGTAGATTGAAATGGGGTCATTGATCCGAAACATATATATATTAATATGGACATTCCTCCGGAATTGGTGGATTATTAAAAAAAAAACCGGAACTTATGTAGGAATTTTATTCTGCCAGAGTGGAAGGAGTCATTTGATGATTTGCCATCCTCAAAAAAAAGGTAGGAATAAAAAAAATAAAAAAATAAAAATTAAAGCTTCGATCGGAATTAGATTGTTTTTATTATTCAACAGATAAATAATGAATTAATTTAGTTTTTATACCTTCCTTTAAATTTTGAATTGAGTAGGAATAATATCACTACCAACATTAACAATGTTTAATTGAATCCGGAAATACCGGAATTACTTTCCGGGAAAATGGCTTATCCACGTTATTCTTTCTGTGTGCATTTATGATACAAGTACCAAAAATCAATCTACCTACTCCGATCACTGGTTATCACTCTAAAGTTCCCTACACACATTTATTAAATAAATATTATGTTTTAAGTCTAGAGTTCAGACGATTGCTTCTGTCAGTAATGATGTTGCATGGTTTGTGCAACAACAGATTTGACTGCACAGATTTAACAAATAAATTATGTTATACAGCACCCAGAACTGTTATCCAGCGCGGAGTGCGCGGGCCTCGTCTGTTTCATACAGAGTCCTGTAAAACTAATGCCGGAGTGCGCGTGCCTCTGCGTCGTATTGTGGACATATATAACTCGCACTTCACACGGCTTGTTGTCTATCTAATAAGCAATTTAAAGTAGAAGCTTGTAAACTCTTGTCTGAGATTTAACTATTTAATTTAATAATATGTTAATCAGTTACGGATTTATTAATGTTATTTTAACTATTTCGTTTTTAGCTATAATGTGTCATTCTAACTTTCATTTTTTTTGTTAACCTGTGGACAATATAGCTAATTAAACAATTATGCAACCCACACCGGGTTGCATAATTGTTTAATTAGCTATACGAATTTTAGTTAATATGTTTTTATTATGTAACTGTTATTTGCCTCTAAATAAATAAATAAATAAAATTAAATAAATGATTGTTTGTAAGATTTTCTTCTATGCGTTCTTTAAATATTGATCAGGTTATGATGAAACTTCAACAGGGTGTACTGAGAAGGCGCAAGTGATAGCGATGCACCATCGTTACATAGTGGACATCTCACCCATACGCACAAAACGTTTTGGGAATACTTTCATTATACGTACAGCAAAGGAATAGTATTCCCTACCGGAGTCTGTGTTTCTTGATAGCTATAACCTGGGGATCTTTAAGCCAAGAGTGAATAAGTTACTTCTAGGTAAGCGTGCTTTATCTTCTACTACATCATCACATACCTATCCCTTTCATCTATAAAATATAGTTTAAAAAAAATCCCAGCGTAAATAACACTTTAATACTTTATGTGGAATAGTAATGCAATAATACAATAATGTTTATTCTCTGAAAAAAGTGTATACATGGTATGGGTACGGCTGGTTAATTACTGTAATTAGACCAGGAGCTTTTTGCTCTTACTTACAAAGAATCTACGTACATGACTCTGATAATATACATATATTATGTAGACTAAGCAGTCCCTAAATTCTATTAAAAACAAAGCCACGAATTTTGCATACTTATGTTGGCGACAGATGTCAGAGCGCTTAGCTCCGACTATATTAACTGTGAGCTCCAAGTTATGAGATACTGGCTCGTTTACTTTTTAATATAATCATGTCGCCTTTTTAGAAATATAAGTATATTTTCCCAACCATGTTAGTGTCAGCTTAACCAGGTGCAGCTGAGTATTACTGTTATATATGGAGCAACTGCCTATTTGATCTCCACAACCCAGTAACTGGGTAACACCCAGACACCTTGACAGAGACTAGTGTCAAATTTACTGGCTTTTTAGGGTTCTGTAGCCGAATGGCAAAAAACGGAACCCTTATAGTTTCGACATGTCTGTCCGTCTGTATGTCTGTCCGTCCGTCCGTATGTCACAGCCATTTTATTCCGAAACTATTAGGACTATACATGTGAAACTTGGTAAGTAGATGTATTCTGTGAACCGCTTTCCGATTTTAAGAGAAAATTTAAAAAAATATTTAAAATAAAGGGGGCTTCCCAATACATGGAACTGAAACTGAAAATATTTTTTTTCATGAAACCTATACGTTTGTGGTATCTATAGACAGGTCCTTAAAAATGACATTAAGGTTTCTACAATGACTTTTTCATAAATTTAATCGTTTAAAAGATATACGCTTCCAAAGTGGTAAAATGTGTGTCTCCCCCCTCTAACTTCTATAATAATAAAGTGAAAAATTAAGAAAAGCCATATATTGTAGATCGTAATGTAAACTTTCAACCAAAGTTGGTTTGAACGAAATCGGGTTAGCAGTTTTTGAGATACAGCATATTTTCTAAAACCGCAAATATAACTTTGTAATTCATACAAACACTATGAAAAACAAAGTTATTTAGCGTAGTTGTAAAAATGTAAATAAGCTACTTTTAAGAACTTTTTTAGGTTTTTTTATTCGTCTAATAAATATACATATTATATTATATTATTATAGTTACTACGGAACCCTTCATGGGCGAGTCTAACTCGCACTTGGCCAATTTTTTCTACTTGTAACGACCGTCAAACATGTGCAAATGGCTACCGGGACCAAGGGCTTAACACACTTTCCAAAGCACGGAGGTATTTCAATGTGTTAATATTGTCACCCATCCACAACCTGACCTTGGAAAGCATTGCTTAACTCTGAAAATCGACCTGTGGGGCAGTTATTATTTAGCCACGGTCTCCCCAAATTGTTCACAATTGGCACTAAAATGCAAGTTTTATCAGAAGAGTGAAGATTGTGATTTGAATAATTAACCTAGTTACTTCCAAGTCCGCTTTCGATCTAGATTTTGCTGCAGTCTCTACGTAAATCCAACTAGCAAATAACACAAAATTCGAAACTTCACTAAATACTAAGTGAAGTTTCTCACTTACTAATTAGTGAACTCAGTATCCGTGCCTTAATTACGTATTACGTATTGTGTTCTCATTCTGTCTTGTTTATGTTCTTACTAGCTATTGCCCACGGCTTTTTTCGTGCGAAAAGTTTTTGCATCGAAAAAAACTTTTTACCAAAAAATTAAACCGGCTTCCAAAAAATACTGCAAAGTGAAAAATAACTTTAATTTCGGTTCTCGGTGTCTTTGGTTTTGTATATTCGTTTTTGGCACCGTCTTCCGAAATTAAAGTTATTTTTCACTTTGCAGTGTTTTTGGAAGTCGGTTTAATTTTTCCTCTCCTCCTAGGTCCTTCTCCAATGTAAACTATATATAAACTATCACTGTGCCAAATTTTATCTAAACCAACCTATTAAACCACATAATCCTTATACTGATCTCACAGAGTAGCTAATTTGGTTTTTGTTTCATTAAATAATTCATTAGAAATATATAAGGAAGATAAAACTATAGGTAGGTACCCAAGCTGTGGTCCGTGGATCGCATACGGCTGATTAAGCTTTCCGTGTGTTGTTTCGCATCGCAGTATCAAAGTCGTAAGTTTTTTATATCTAGTTAGTGTCTCGTAAGCTGTTTTATTGAGTAGGCATCTGCCCGTGGCTTCGCTCGCGATAAACGTGTTTTTTGAACGAAAAATCTAAGCCTATGTCACTCTCTAGCCTCTTGACTTCACTTTTAACAAATATTTTTAACTTTATAATATGCATGTTGTGTTAGTTAGCCTTTAAGTAATTATTTTATATGTTTTTAATGTTTTTCTTTTCATTGTGGTGCTATAGTGTAATAATTGTTGATAAAACTCCTCTACATCAAAAATGTATAAATAATATTATTATACATTTATAAATTACTAGCGACACGACTTCGTTCAGAGTTTTCTCACCTAAATCCCGATATCGTGGTCTTTTCGGGAAAAAATAACGCATGTGTGTTATTTCAAGATTTCAACTATCTACTTACATTTAATATCGAACATCCACCCATCCTCACAAACTTTCATATTTATAACATGTATTAATAAGAAAAAAAAAACAAATTTTAAAACTTTTCATCTGCCAAGACATTTTCAAACTATGTTGGGGTCCAATACTAAAAGTCTCATTCTTAATAAAAAAAATGACTTATAAGCCATTTTTTTTCTTGACCTCGAATACACCTGACGGTAAGTGTAAGATGGCTCAGCCAAATACCAGCTAGCTGCACTTGACTCTATCGAACGCAGCGCTAAAAGGCTCATAGGTGACGAGGTTCTGGCAGGCAAGATTCACAGCCTGGCTCACCGGCGAAATATTGCTTGCCTGTCTATCTTCTACAGATTGTACTTCGGAGAGTGTGCGCAGGAGCTCCACGACCTAATCCCTTCATCCCCGTACTAAGCGCTTTTCATCAACATTCATTGTGCGCACAGCTAAGGTATGGAACTCTCTGCCGGCTTTTGTGTTTCCTGCCACATATGATCCGTCAGCCTTTACAGAAAGAGTGAATCGGTATTTTCTGGGCTCGCTCGTTCGATCGTAGACCTCATCTTACACTTACTTATTTACATAGAGCCCAACCACTCATCTACAACCTAGTAACTGGATAAAAAATTCTAGCTTTTGGCTATCCGCAACTGTCAATGATGTGTGAAAGATTGCCCAGACTAGCAGCTTAGTGTGCTTTTAGGCACGGAAAAATCTTGGTAAGATAAAATGGTTGACAAAAGACAGACTGATCATGGCAAGCTTTGATTAATCTTGAAGACATGCATGGTATGAATTGCTGTTATTATTATCAGAGGTCGGATTTAGGTAGAGTTATTTATGTACTTGCATCGAAATGTTAATATTAATATGGATCTTCCCGGGATTTCTAATAGACAATCCCGTGTGACCAACAATATTATGCAAATTTGGCAACGTCCCGCGTGCAGTGGTATAAATTGTGTAAAAGTAAATAACTTTTTATTTAATAAATCACGGGATTTTTCTACTCTTCAAAATTAATCCCGGGATTTGGGGCATATCCACTTTCTTCTTTCGTTGTATGAAATCAGTGTAAGTTCAGAAGCCAGCACATGAAGCTACCCGAAACTGTCAAATTTTCCCAATCAACCTTGAACCTAATTTCTTTAACAATAAAGTTGGAAATCTATTAAAGAATATTGACAGATTGTTGTAGCTTGATGTGCTGGCGTCTGTACATAAATTACTCTACCTAATTCCGACCTTTAATAATTATAGACATTTTTATTCGATTTATTGCCATTTTTCCTCTTCTTTGTTATTCGATATCGCAATTACATTCTTATTTTTATTAAATACTAATTGTATCTGCAACTTTGTTCACGTTGGAGTTGTTACGCGTGGAATCACCATCCCGTGGAAATTCCGGGATCAGTTCAATCGTTCGAAAGATTAACCTGGACAAACAGAAAGATAGGCCGATAGACCAATAAACTTTAAAGATTTGTTTGTGTATCGTGTAACTATAAGCATTCAAGAAA
Organism: Tholera decimalis; assembly: GCA_943138885.2. Taxonomy (NCBI): domain Eukaryota; kingdom Metazoa; phylum Arthropoda; class Insecta; order Lepidoptera; family Noctuidae; genus Tholera; species Tholera decimalis. The sequence goes on from OW964576.2 coordinate 14,070,111, forward strand.
AGCCAGTTATGTAGAAATCATAGACAGCCACTTAAATTTTATTTACTTGCATATATTATTACTAGGTTCTGCCCGCGACTTCGTCTGCGTAGAAGTCGAAAATATTCCACGGGATCCCGTCCCCGACTTGCTTGACAAATATTATAATAGCTCGGCTAATATGCATGATGTAAAGATAATTTATAGCCTATAGCGCTCAGGGATAATGCAGCTACATGTAAGCGAAAGAATTTTCAAAATCGGTTCGGCAGTTTCAGAGATTACCCTCTACATATAAACTTACAATTTACAAACTCACAAATTTTACCTCTTTATAATATTAGTATAGATTAGCCATAAGTACACACGCGATACAGTAACAGCGGCGTAACAGACGGGATATGACCATTCTTCGAGTCTATACAGCTAAAACGAAACTCATGCGCAAAAGTATCGTCTGCATGGCGCCCACTATCTTTAACATTTTGCCTAAACGTTGGAAGGAGCTAAATAGTAAGGCATTCAAGCATCAACTAAAAAGGTTTCTTTCGCAAAAGGCATAATATTGACAGGCCCGTTGGTATAGTGGTCAGTGGTCCTGACTGCTATGCGCAAGGTCGTGGGTTCGATTCCCACCTAGGACAAATGTTTGTGTGATGAGCACGGTCATTTGTTCTTTGTCTGGGTGTAATTTATCTATAATATGTATGTATTTAGAAATATATATGTATGTTTATCAGTTGTCTAGTATCCATATCACAAGCTCTGCTTAGTTTGGGACTAGATGGCGTTGTGTGAAAAAAAGTTGTGGAGTTGTGGAATATTATTGTGTCTCTGAATTTGTAAACGAAAAAGTGTTTTCTTTTGACTGATCGACTTAAGTACTGAGACTTTTTCCTGACATTAATATTATTATATTTTTTCTGTTGACATAAATACTATTGAATATGAATGTAATTAATATAGAATCTGGACATTAATACTAAACTATATTTGACATGTAATACTAAATTGACAATGGAAATTTTGGATAAGAATGATTTTAAATTTATATAATTTTCAACTTTATAGATGCCTATTTGAGTTAATGTTTTGATTATTTGTAATTACTCTCATCAACTATGTGAAATATTTGTACGCCGATACTGACGGCTAAACATGACTGGACTCAAACAAAATAATATCTTGCATGCTCTTGTATGTATACCATGTTTAAACAAATAAAGATCTCTCTCTCTCTCTCTCTAAAAAAATACTTGTTTTTATTAAGTATTCTATGCCATAAGTTTAAAACTTAACCCACACATCTTGCATTACGCCTAACAGACGCGTATTTGTCGACACACGCCTCGTTTATTGCTTTAAACCTAATTTACAAATTTTGCTTGCTATTTATTTATAATGCTGTACGCATGCAAATAACAGTGCGGTCTTAATACCAACGTTTTCTTTTTACTAGTCAACCAATCAGTTCAGTGGAGCTCGTGACTAAACTTATTCAAGTCGGTCTTCGGAACAGCCACACTTGGGGCAATCTTCAAGATTTGTAAGTCTACGGATGAGTGACATATCAAAATTACTACGTCCCTTGGAAAACACTAACAATCGTTTGTCCCAGCAGTATCAGTTTTACAAAAGAAGGTAATTTGTGATTCATAGAGTAACCTTCTTAGATAGCAAATTAATTAGAAACTAGTTTATGGTCTCCCACAGCTTATTTTTAATAAAACAATGACTCGTTTTATTTTCCTTGCGGAAAATGTGTTCACCATCCTTTTCATGTACGTGATTATGAATGTTTGTTATTTTATAGCGCTCTAGACACCAAACGCGTGGACTATTACGCGTTATATTGTGGATGTAGCTACGCACAAACCATTTTGGGAATACTTTCATTGTGCGTACGGCTGACCAGTGGAAAAGAGTGAATAGGTTACTTTTAGGTAAGCGTGTTCCATCTTCGACCACATCGTCACTTACCATCAGGCGAGATGGTAGTCAAACGCGAACCTATTATAAATAAATAAAATAATATGGTAAGTACTAAATTCATGGCAGTAAACAACATTTAAATTTTATATGGTGATAAAGAGATGCCTTAATGTTAAAAAGAAAGAATACACCATCGAATAGTATCTTATATTATATAGAATGTTTTCTTATAATTTTTCATTTCTATAACGATACTGTAACGTATGTGTACTCGGGATTTTTCAATATAAACGCGGTAGGTTTTATACTTTGTATAATATTATGTTCTCATTTTTATGGAAGATTATTCTAATTACATTTTCACGTTATTTTAATATTTAGTCTGCTTCTGCGGGCCAAAGAGTATGTAATACACTATGTTTTACTGCGGCCGGCCCGGCGTGGTATGTCTCTTTTTAAAACAATTCCTTCGCATGCCCAACATTGCGATCTAAATTCAAATATTTCAAACTATGCCAGCCAGTGCGATAGGCTGACCGCTCGCATAGCGGACCTCCACAATACAATATTGGCCAGAAAACATTATCTCCAAACAAATTCTTGACTTAGTAATTTGAGGTTGTCATGAGTTATCGTGTTACTCGGTTTTTGGTGAACCTCCACAGCTGCGTTCGGTTAGACTAGAAGACCCCGACAAAGGTGACAATAGTTCTCCTGACCGATTTCACCTGACAAATAGAACACCGTTACTCAAATATAAGGCATAAAAAACTACTTGTATCAAAACCCGACTGCAAAAAATGGCTTAGTTTTGTCAGAGATTAAATACTACTAACTGAACTGGACTGGTCGCAAAATATCAAATTTATATTAGGTTTTTTTGATTTAACACCATACAACTCGCTATCAGGGTTGCAGCCACTCAGCCACCACCGTTGAGTGGCAAACTCGATTCATTACAGTAATTGTAGTCCGGAATGACTCCCCCTCTAACTCCCCAAGCAGAATACCGATATCACAAAACCGGATGACAGAACTAACTATATCTATATGTATAACTAACTGCGGCGCTGGAGGTTCGAATTGGAGCAGCACCCAATTAACGACGATGGGAGCGATACGCGGACGTATTACATTTGAGGTTGTATATGCATAGGTACTTACTAATATAAGCGTCAATAGCCTAAGGATTAAGATTTCGGACCTGTGATCGAAAGGTCGCGGTTTCGAACCCCTCCCATTTTACTATTGCCATGAACCCACTCCAGAACAAGCATATTTAGCTTAGTTGGAGGTGTTAAGAAGGTTGCTAGTAATGTGAATTCTACCACATTGCAATATACAAAACTAGTTTCTGCTTGCAACTTCATCTGCGTTCTTACTTCGTTTCCTAATAATTTTTCTTTCATTTTCTTTGATATAAATCTTCGCCTGACCAAACAAAAACATCTCTAATTCGGCTCAGTCATCCGAAGTTTTCGCGAACATACATTTCGATGATTTATTTTTATTTGCATAGAAGAAGAGGTAAATGGGGAAGTGTTTTAGTTTGTTTTCCCTTCTTTCACGTCAAAACGGAGCAACGGATCGATGTAATTTTTGGTGTGGAGACAGTTGAACAAAGTTACTTTAGAACTTAAAACAGGATATTTTTGTGTATCTTTTGTTTCGAGTTTCCAATATTACGGCACTGTTGCAAGCACCATGATCACGGATGAACTCATCAGTGTTCTTCAGTCTGTGTCAGTGTGTGTTGTGATCAGATATATATGGTAAATATCCCGTTCTAAGTTCTAATGATACTGACAGTTCTATAGTCGGAGATGCATAAGCTACTTTCTTTTTCACAGATTTTTTTTTTTTCTAAAATTTGAATAATTTAAAAAAGATCTTTTCCCAGAGAGGCTCATTTTATAATCGACAGCTCGGTTCGACAAGCCATGTTTCTGGATTAAAGCGCGAGCAATATGAAGTCTCGTTAGCGATTGTCGTGGAGTAGTACTTCGAAGCCTGAAGTTATTTTATTTTTGTATCTACATAATATTATACTAATATTATAAAGCAAAAGTCCCCGCCACCATTCGGAGGCTAACTCTGTCCATGTGTAGGAGGCGTCTGGTTAGTTTTTTTATCTAGGTTTGGCATCGCCTCCTTGGACTGCCTGCAGCCTGGAGCCGAGTCCCATCATTTCTGGGCTTGGTCGTGTGTGTGTTCTTTTAGCCATGTTCGCAGCTGGGTGAAAGGGAGCGGCACGATGAGCTCGGGTCCAAAAACCATCGTACCGGACCTCCTCCTGGCCAGTTCGTCCGCCGCATCATGGCCGAGTGATCCGCTGTGCCCTTTTATCCATTGTAGTGTCACTGTGTTGCGGTTTTTGACCGCAGAGCATTGCAGCGCGTTGTGACATTCTAGTATAAGCTTAGACGTGATATAATTTTTCCCCAGGGTTTGAAGTACTGAGGCACTGTCGGAAAGTATACGGATGTGACTATCCGTAACTCTCCTAGCTTCGATGGCATGGATCGCTTGGATAATGCCCACACATTCTGCCTGATAGACGGTGTTGAGCTTTCCCAGCGGCCTAGATATCTTTATGTTGAGATCGTTGGAGATAGTTCAGTTCCAGTGTTTGTCTTTGAGCCGTCGCTGTAGATCCTAAGCTTCTTGGGCCCTGAGTTGTCTTTTGGCTTCGGCGCGAGCTGTATTTGGTAGTTTTATGTGTAACGCGCTTATCTTTGAAAATACTGGGTGGATTTGGTATGGAAGTATCTTGAAGCTTGAGGAAAGTTATAGGTTACTTTGTACCCGATTACAAAAGAATGAGGGTTATAGTTTAACTGTGATAAAGTTTAAGATCTATTGAGTTATTTTATCTTACTTACTAAGAGTTGACTTATCACACTTCTACGCTTGCCTAGAGTAACCTATTCACTCTTGACTGATTTTGGTTAGTATAATTAGTACTATATAACCAAAGTTATAGAAATAAGATGATGTAAGTGTGTTTCAATTTTTGGTGTACAATAAAGTATATTCTATCTATCTATCTATATATTTAAAAGTCATAACAAACTAAACTATATAAAATAATTGTATTATTTCCACAAAACTTGTTCCACATTATTACTCCAAGTCTTTCCCAATTAGTTGCAGCTGAAAGTCCGCAGTCCGAGCTGTTCAATTTGCAAATTTCATTACTCCGCTGTCTCGATGACCCTTATTAAACTAGACAGTGAGCTAGGTACTTAGCTGAATTGTGGACATTTGGAGGTTCATATAGTGACAGTATTGGTTACTATCCCTTGTGCTGATCTCAGCATCCCAAATAAACCTAACTTATTCAAAAACAACCTAGACTATATCGTGACTATATTCCCAGCCGGAATCTTTGTTTTCTAATAGGATATTTAATAACCTGGGCGTTTTTTTAAGCCAAGAGAGAATAGAATAGGTCACATACTAGGCAATCACTAATCGTGCTTCATCTTCGACCACATTATCGGTTACCTACAAGTGATTTGGTTGTCGAATGCGAGTCCACAATAAAAAAATACCCTACACTAGAAATCTTTCTTGAAGCGTTTACAAACATATAAAGTAACATACACAAAAAGTTGAAATACGAAATAACTATGTATATAAGTAATAAGTACATATTGGTTTCACCCAGCAATGAAATACACGACACGCAGCGAAGCAGCAGCAGTTAGCATTCGCTCAGCCACTGTACTAACTAACACTAACATAAAACAAAAGAAATTCAAGGAAATACACTATGTTACTGAGTCTCTACTGTCCATAAGTCTGTATGGCTTCTGTATTTCATGAAACTACTGTTTTTGAGTTTCAAAGTTTCAAATGTGTTATGTCTCCAGTACCCAATAAATACTTCTTAGCTAGAGTAGTGTTATAATTTCTAGCTCCTGATTACACGTAACAATCATCAACGTATGCAAATCACACTGAGACCAACTTATTAAGAACTATACGTTTTTAAGCTAACATTGTCTTGGTTTGGTGGAACTTCAAACGGGTTAAAAAGAGGGTAGACCGATTTGTCTGCTTATAAACGTCCACACGCAATGACTTCAGTTTTCTTGTAAGTAGTGTGTTTTTGTTATATGATTTTATTAAGATTTTTTAAGTATATGGAATAACATTCCATTCTATATTTGTACGCTTTCACGGCAAAACATAGCGTCCAAATATGTCTACCCAATACCGTTATGTAAATACCTAGCCGACAGCGTTGAGGATCAATTTTTTGATGCTTTAATCAGGCGTGGTCCGAGGGGGTTTCGCAGGGGCCATGACCTCCCCCCCCAAAATCGTACACTCCAAATAGAAAATCTTCTAAAATTTTTCCAAATAAGACGTTCCAAATATATTCACCAGATTTGTTAGTAAAAATAGAAGACTTCCATTTGTTTTACAATGTGTGCGATAAAATTTGTATTGTGCAATAAAGAAAACTTATTTACTCGACATATTTTATTGTTAGTGACCCCCCCCAATTCCAGGCTGCGACCGTACCTGGCTTTAATCTAATTGGTATTTGAGTATTTTAATACCTATGTTGTACAAATAAATATTCTATTCATCCGTGATCATAGCGCTTGTAACAGTGCCGAAAAATCGGAAACTCAAAATAATAAATACACATTGTAATAATATTCCGTTCTTCGACTTCGACTGGTTTTTCGACGTGTTAAGAGAGTCGCCCATCCACGTAATGTCCTGGACGAATATTACTAAATCTTAAAGATCGATCCGAGCGGCAGCTGTTATTTCGCCACGAGCTTCTCAAATAAAAACAAAATATCAAGAATGGAATCTTATTCATGTTTTTCTCACTAATAAGTAATTACATTGACTATATGTATACCTACATATAACCTTATAATTATCTTGACCAGAGTGGAAAAGGAAAATGGTAGAACCTTGAATAATTGATCCGCTCAAGACGTTGGTTCTTGTACATTATTAATGACTTTGTTTTCGCATGGTATTCTCCTTATCAGCACTTTTGCTAGCCAGTAATTTACTTATTGTAATTTCCATATTTTTCTATCTATACTATTATTGTATAAAGCGGAAAAGTTTGTTTGTTTGTTTAAACGCGTTAATCTTCGAAATTTCGGGATGGATTTGGATGAAATTTGGTATGGAAGTAGCTTGAAGCTTGGGGAAGGTTACAGACTTTTTACGACGCAACTGCAAAATAAGGAGAGTTCTTCTTCTTCTTTTTTAATGAAATAATGATGTTTATTTTGCAAATGGGTTATAAGTAACACTTTTACACGTCATTTTTTTTTTTTTGTAAATTTAAGCTAGATGAGGCCAGTGTTTCCTAACTGACTACTCTGAGAAGAAAAACTGAAACAAACTCAGTGGTCAACGTCTCTTTTAAAGTCCATACAATGTGTAGTAATCAAATCATATGAGAGCCATGTAGGTTTATGCCTGTGGCGCCATTTAAAGGACAGAATCATACAGATTTGAGCAGGTCCGTCCAAACAGTGCAAGCATTTGTCAAATATCGTGTAGCTCAACTTATATCTTAAGGAGCTTCAACGATTTGACGAACAATACCAAAGTTAGGACATTTGGGTGGGCCGTATAAAGCACTCAAACTGCCAGACAGTGCGGTAATCTAACATTGCGGTAATCTATTAATAATATTTGTTGTTATTTGTTGTTTTGGTCAGGTTTCCGCACTAAGTCTCTGCACGAGACCATTGTGCGTGAGCCGTGTCGGCCGTCACTCCGTTCAGCCAACCTCCCTCCAGAAGCAGATCAGGTCTCGGTCTATTCAGGATGTCTGTTAGGGAATTCAATGACCCGAGGGTTTGCTTTCGTATATCAGTGATTTCCGTGCACTCTAGGAGCACGTGTCCCACCGTTTCCTCCACCCCCATGCATGCCCTGCACAGGGGACTGTCCGTTATACCTATTGTGTGGTAGTGTTTGTTCAGTGCGCAGTGCTCGGTGATGGTCCCCGCCATCATTCGCAGCATAAGGTTTTTTTAGCAGAGTTATTTTTTATCGGAATAATATCCACGAGAGTGAAGCTCAACCACTTTTTTTTTTTTAATATAATAGGGTCGCGTTTGATCACCATCTCACCTGATGGTAAGTGATGATGTCGTCGAAGATGGAGCGCTTAAATATGGTTTCAGTAACCTTTTCTTCAAACTTACCCTGTAAAACAAAGGAGATAAAAAATGCAATGCTAAGTACTCAAACTGTTACAAAAACTTCTATCTAGATCGAATACTCCATTCAATTATTATATTTTAAATGAAAGGGCTTTGTTGCACATCCGATTATGCCATCCTGATTGGCATTATAGACTTTTAATAATTGACAGCTGCGTTAAAAAGCTCCTTAATTAAAATAAAATTACAATAACCTTGTCGGGTGGGGAAATCATCGAATGACTATTCAAAACAAATACAATAAAGTCAGAAAATGGCTTGGCATATGATGCATTTTACCTAGGGAAGCAGTAAGTGTACAAAGGCAGTTATTCAACGAATTTAATATTACTGACAGGATTCAAAGTCCCTAGACAATCGCCAATTTTGCAATGAGCTCACCAATTTCACACATCGAGGCATGTTATACCTCGGACAAATACAGGGTGATCTCATTCATATGGTACTAACACAAAACTCGCCTGAAGGCTTGGTTTATCCGGGGTTGGGAGAAAGTTCTAACGAGATACCGCAGCCTCGGAACTGAAGGATGATTGAAAGAACAGGGTGAGTTTTTAGTCAGTTGAGGTCTGACACACCCTTCTACTCCATCGTCATCGTTTCACCCACAAAAATAGTTAACGAATATAAAAGTAAAAATTCATGCATGTAAGACATAAATAGATGATTTTGATCATTTTAAAATATGATATAGATTTTAAGGTCTTCATAGCCCCAAAAATGGGTCCATATTCAAAAGTTAACTAAAAGTATGCAGGGTTAATTGTAAAACACCGAAAACCTCTCAGTACTATGTTACTAACATCATAATCAACAACTTTAGTGATTTATACTATCGCTTTCTTTTGCTTCGCATAGACTTCGTAACATTTAGGGAGTTAAATTTAAATATTTTTATTTTTGTATGAAAATATGGTGAACTAAAATATGATGAATTTTCAAAAGTCATAGAACAAAAGTTGTTGATTATGATGTTAGTAACATAGTCCTGAGAGGTTTTCGGTGTTTTACAATTAACCCTGTATAAACCTATTGTAGCGTAAAACCGCTACGGTTAAAACCTCCTCCAATACTAATGCAAACTTTTCAATAAAAAATTTTTTCTTCATAGCTGTTATTCACATTTGAACCAGGAATCGTGAAAAAATCGTCGGTTGTTTGCCTTTCGACGGCGTCATTACATTTTTGGGACCCGATAAGTGATGGTCGACCTTATTTTTTGTGATTAATATCGAAATTATGAAGTGAAAGTTTTTTTCTGTTGGTGTAAACCCAATAAGAAATATAAAGTGTCCTAGCAAAAGGATAGTCTGTGGGTGATTTTCTGGTTAATTTGGTATGTATTGTCGCCTTTTTTCTTTTCGATCCATTTCGCACTAGTTTCATAATTAATCAAAGATTCAGCTTGCATCGGTGGTCTGAAGTTTCTTTTTTGTTTAGATCCCGTTACAAGCCAATTTTTGGCTCCACCCTACGGGCAAGCGACGTCGGTTATCGACGACGGAGGTCGGGGCGCTCTCGCCCGATATCCGAGCACATCCTGTGCCTGAGACGTCCATCTCAAAGGCCTGAAGTGGGTACGAGGTAGATGCGGACTCCGCAGCGCAGTGGCTCCATGATTTCTACGTTACTTCCCACAGTCGTGTTCAGCCGTCCAGGAATTACCGAGTTTTCGCAGCAGGAGTTCTATTTTAAATAGTGCACCTAATTTGTATATTTCTAATCTAAAAATTCTCACGTCAAAAACTCTTTCTAACCTAAGGCCTATCAAGACGCGTTGGATGCTCTTAGTGTTTTTGTAATTAAAATTACTAATAATGCGTATTCGCCTAGCTATAACCGATTGCAATCGATTTTTTTGTTAGGTAAGTTAAAAATATTTGCATAATACTTTCGATAACATTATTTTTCTTTCCGCTAAGTTAACCCACGCCATCACTGAAAGGTTCCCAATAATAACTAATATTTAACCTTTTTATATTTTCTAATTAAGTACTTGTTTTCTATCTTTTTCCTTTTAATCAAAATTAAACGTGTTAAGTAGCGGTTTGTGTTTTACTGTGCACTTAATTTTATTTACGCTACAATATGGCGCCCGAATTAAAGTAAGTTTGCATATTAATTATTACTAAAATACCTTTTTTTTTGTTATCTCGTGTGTGGTTGCTCTTGAGAGCAATCTTTAATTTTCATCTTTCTTGTTGTGAGTTTCAGGTTTTAGAATTGGTCAGATACCCGTATGGAAGTTAAAAGGATTACCTGTCTTGAATGTTTTCCCGATTCATACGACTGGACTACAGAATTGCTAACTGAATTTATGTTCTTTGCTAAATTGTGTGATGTTTGTGAAATTCAATTTTAAAGATTAACTTTGTAACTATACCCAATTTCCAATTCTTTTATTTTCTCCCAAAATATACGTATCTATTCCGAGTTTTATTTTATCCCAGTAGGTAGCGGTAGTTAGTTTCCCGTAGAGTGTTTGATGTGTGGATGGTTAGGCATCGTGACCAAAGGTAAGCTTTTTGAATGGTCGTGTGCTAGTGTCTACCTTTTTTATTTTTTAGCCCGACTGTTTGCTTTTCTGCTATTTGCTAGTATCTGTTTTTGTTGGATTCTTAGCCCAGCGGATTCCTTTGACGTTCATTTTGTTGTCTTCTTCCCGTATCGATATTACGGCATGATATCTAACGATTTCCTGCTAAGTCCCGCTCTCTTTCATTTAATCTATTTCTATTTTGTGTTTAAAAATGTCCGAAGAAGGTTCTATCGGTGAGACTCCTTTACACGAAAGTATTATTATTTCTAGACCTCCTCCCATTCCACCTAGGCCCACTCCGGGTACTAGTCGTTCTAACTTACCTTCTCCTATGAAATCCGAGGACTGTCCCGGTTACCTTCTAAAACGATTTTCGCTAAGAAAATGGAACATAAATTATACTGGAGATACCAGTGTTCGAAATTTTTTCACCAGTATCGAAGAAGAGAAGGATTCAGACGACATAACTGACAGATATCTGCTTAAACGCTTCCACGAAGTGTTATCCGGTCGCGCCTTGAATTATTATAGGTCAATCCGTCGACCTGATATGACTTACCCCGAATTAAAAGAAAATTTCTTCAATACATTCGGAGAAATTGATTTCGAGTTTAAAACCGGTCAACAAGTTAGAAATACAAAACAGAAATCAGATCAACCTGTTTTACATTTTGTGCATCAGATTTCTCAATTGAATGATACATTACGTAAACCAGTCGATAAATCTGAACTATTAGAAATTATCACTCACAACATGCATCCTAGATATTTTCCATGCTTATCGATACATAAATTTACTGACTTAGATGCGCTCATTGACACTGCATCGCATTTTGAAAGTTTTTTGCCCAAATCTACAAAATTAGTTTCAAGCGCAACAAATCAATCACAAATCTGTCCAAAATGCAATAAAACGGGACACCCCTATCGTACTTGCCCTGATTTCCCTGGTATGCTATGTTTTAAATGCCGCACACCTGGTTTTATAACTCGTGATTGCCCAAAATGCAATCCAAAAAATGTTTAGCCCACCGGCGACACGCATTAATTTAGCCACAGGGTTTACGCTAAACTTTCTCATATTCGGTAGAGAAGTCTGTATGGATTCATCGCGTGCGAATAACCAGACTCTAAGCACTAATTTAGCTGAAAGTCGGGAACAACACGCGAGTAATCTGACTTCGCTCGCCGAGATTTACGCAAAAGTAGCGGACAATCTTTCTTCTGCTTTTCTCCGTAATTCACGAAATTACAATACGAACCGGACGGCTATTACACTTAATGCCGGCGTCATTGTAAGGAGGCGTAATTTTTCAAAATCGTCAGCTGCTGAATACTTTACAGGAAAGCTTGCTCCTCGTTTCATTAAATGTCGTGTGATCAGAGTCATCTCCATGACTACATATGTCCTACAAGACTGTGATTCTCATCATATTGGACAATATCATATAAAAGACATACTTAAATGAATTAATTTGTTCCATATTCTTAACTTAATCAGCATTACTTATGTTAGGCCATTAGTTTTCAATTAACGACACCTCTTTTATTATTTCGACCCTCATTCCTCCCTGGAGTTAATATTTATTCATAACCATTTCCTCTCATTAGGCGTCGTATTTTTGATTTTGATTTAAGGTCCACCCTCTTCAACTTAACCCTCTCTCTTTAACTTAACCTTCTAACTTATCCCTCTATAACTTAAGCTCTTAAATTCAGTCTTGAGTCGTGTTTGACTTTGAGTCGTGTTTGACTTTGAGTCGTGTTTGACTTTGAGTCGTGTTTGACTTTGAGTCGTGTTTGACTTTGAGTCGTGTTTGACCTTGAGTCGTGTTCGACTTTGAGTCGTGTTTGACTTTGAAATGTGTTTGACTTTGAGTTGTGTTTGACTTTGAGTCGTGTTGGACTTTGAGTCGTGTCTCACTTCAAGTTTTTATCTGACTTCGAGCTTTTGTGTTCGACTTCGAGTTTTTGTTTGACTTCCTTTGAGTTTTCGTCGTATTTTTAAGTTATTTCTTAATCTCAACTCTTATTTGTTTCGTGTTGATTATTGTTCTTTGTTCCTATATATATTTAAGAATATTACTCTAGATCTATCGTTTGTTTTTCTATTCTAATGTAGGTTTAGGAGACGCATCTGAAGCTCGCACTGTTAACGTCTAAACTGGAGGCCGGCTTTCAATTTTATTCAGTATCAGCTGCACTTCGATGTTGTTGATTTGATGTATTTAGTTTAAAGTTAGTTAGGCTAGTTTATTTAATTTGTATATTATGGTTTTCACTCTTGGTTGATGCTATCCCTTTTGTGTTGTCAGTCTGTTATTGTGTTTTCAATCTGTTGTTGTGTTTTCAATCTGTTGTTGTGATGTCAATCTGTTATAGCGTTGTCACCCTCTCACTGGGTTGATACATTCACTTGGGTTGATCTCTCACCTTTCTTTTAGGGTTGTCAACCACCTTTCTTTTAGGGTTGTCACTCACCTTTCCTTTAGGGTTGCCACTCACCTTTAGGGTTGCTACTCTCATTTTTTTTTTACTGGGAATGGGGTACTGTAGCGTAAAACCGCTACGGTTAAAACCTCCTCCAATACTAATGCAAACTTTTCAATAAAAAATTTTTTCTTCATAGCTGTTATTCACATTTGAACCAGGAATCGTGAAAAAATCGTCGGTTGTTTGCCTTTCGACGGCGTCATTACATTTTTGGGACCCGATAAGTGATGGTCGACCTTATTTTTTGTGATTAATATCGAAATTATGAAGTGAAAGTTTTTTTTTGTTGGTGTAAACCCAATAAGAAATATAAAGTGTCCTAGCAAAAGGATAGTCTGTGGGTGATTTTCTGGTTAATTTGGTATGTATTGTCGCCTTTTTTCTTTTCGATCCATTTCGCACTAGTTTCATAATTAATCAAAGATTCAGCTTGCATCGGTGGTCTGAAGTTTCTTTTTTGTTTAGATCCCGTTACAAGCCAATTTTTGGCTCCACCCTACGGGCAAGCGACGTCGGTTATCGACGACGGAGGTCGGGGCGCTCTCGCCCGATATCCGAGCACATCCTGTGCCTGAGACGTCCATCTCAAAGGCCTGAAGTGGGTACGAGGTAGATGCGGACTCCGCAGCGCAGTGGCTCCGTGATTTCTACGTTACTTCCCACAGTCGTGTTCAGCCGTCCAGGAATTACCGAGTTTTCGCAGCAGGAGTTCTATTTTAAATAGTGCACCTAATTTGTATATTTCTAATCTAAAAATTCTCACGTCAAAAACTCTTTCTAACCTAAGGCCTATCAAGACGCGTTGGATACTCTTAGTGTTTTTGTAATTAAAATTACTAATAATGCGTATTCGCCTAGCTATAACCGATTGCAATCGATTTTTTTGTTAGGTAAGTTAAAAATATTTGCATAATACTTTCGATAACATTCTTTTTCTTTCCGCTAAGTTAACCCACGCCATCACTGAAAGGTTCCCAATAATAACTAATATTTAACCTTTTTATATTTTCTAATTAAGTACTTGTTTTCTATCTTTTTCCTTTTAATCAAAATTAAACGTGTTAAGTAGCGGTTTGTGTTTTACTGAGCACTTAATTTTATTTACGCTACACTATGTATCTTGGCTTGCTTAAACTCATCGTCATCATAATTTCAGCCTGAAGAATAGGTACTCGCCAGTTTGTCTCTTTGTAAATCTGGCACTGGTCTTGCCAAGTGTTGGGGTAACGCGTTGCCTAAATACTGGGCTGTGGAGGTCAGATACGCAGTCGCTCTATGTAAAATAGTTATACTTTGCTGCATCCGGTTAGATTGAAGAAAGAAAGAAAGAAAGAAAGAAAGAAAAACGTTTGTTGACACATGCCACAAGTACACAGTAAAAAAAAAACTTACAAGAAACAAACAAAATCATATTATTATGAAAATAAAATATATTAAAAAAGTGAAATTGAATAGATCCAGGATGTTATGTTATGATATTACTGTGTGACTCACGGATGCGCCAAATAGGCCCAGTTCAGCAAAAGCCGAACAACTAGTGCCCAACGCTGGTTTTCAACTGGTCCTAATAGTGAGTGTACGGATGTCAATCAGTTTGTTTGGATTGGAAGCTGACTCCAACATAATTTATAAAAGCAGAGGCTCTAGCCAGTTTGCACGAGAGAGAAACAGAAGTAAGCGACGGTTAAGGAGTATACTTTTTGATTTGTTTCTCTAAAAAATAACATTGCCCAAACTAGGAATTTCTCATGTATCGTGAATGCATTTTTACAAACACCCAAACTCGGAAAAGAATTGAACTCACTACACGCAGAGCAGTAGCAAATCTCTTGACCACTACGCCAACCATGTCGGAGTCTGTGTGTATATTTTTCTAGATACATAAAGTTACGAATGTGTAGGTTGAATAGATTTAAATTTACGGAGAGTCTAAAATGGGCTGGAATGATTCGTATCATATTTCTGTCTTTTACTACTCGGTCTGATTGAAGAAGAAATCGCCATATTATACAGTTATTTTGTGTCGTGGGTAAATTTACAAACACTCAGAAAACAACAAGCAAAAGCGTACAACCCTGGAACAATTCTGTAGGTCATACAAATTTGAGTTGCGGGAATGTTCTAACGAGATACCGTGGCCCCAGAAAGCAAGGATAACTGAACGGGCAGGGTGAGTTTTTAGTCAGTAGAAGTCTGACACTCCCTTCCGCTCTACCCACAGCGGGAGGAGTCATTTGATGATTTTCACACCCAGAAAAAAAGACCATACAAACATTAATTCTATTCGGGAATCAAACCTGGCTATGACACTATCGTTTGTCTAGATAGTATCAGAATTTACACAATTGTTCGATCTCCAACGAATCACCCTGTATATTCACAAGTCGTTGCTCGTTTGCATTTTAAAATCCAATATTCTCAGTGGAAATGCGCCAGGGCATTATGGGCCAATTCGTTACAGCCGACTGTCGAAAATGGTTTTCAGGCTGAAATGTACGATATAGATAATGTAAGATCCGGAAAATCCGGATTTCGATATGTTTAAAATCCTAAAATCCGGATTTTCCGGATTTTCACCTCTCAAGGACCGCAATTATTTTCTGGCACGTTTTTGAGCCGCTGGGGCTCTAGAGGTTAAACATATCGAAATACCACCGTGTCTCCGAGAGTACTACAGTCAGTCGGTCTCGGCTGTCATTTGTCATTTTGACTTGTCTTTGACAGTTGTTACGGGTAGTCAGAAGCCAGAAACTATGACATGAGTAATCATTGACTCAAAAATCATAGCATTGACTTAAAAACCCCTAGGTTATAACTATCTTGTCAGGAAACACAAACTCCAGCAGGGAATATAGACGCGATCTGGGTTGTTTTTGAATCAATTACGTTTCAGTACTGAGATCTGACATTCAGCCCAAAAGATAATAACTAATACTATCACTATATGGACCTCCAAATGTCCACAATTCAGCTAAATACCCAGCTCACTGTCTAGTATAATAAGGGTAATTACCGACAGCGGAGTTAAAGCAATTTGCAAATTGAACAGCTCGGACATCGGATTTTCAGCTGCACCTAATTAGGAAAGACTTGTTTATGTATTGAAGTAATAATGTAGTAAAAGTTTTGTGGAAAAATTCACTGCTTTCAGATGGTTATTATAAATAATAAGATTCCTACAATGTGTAATTTAAAGGTTATATACATACCAAGTGATCGGCTTCTTTGGATGATAACAAAAGATTAGCAAAGGTTTTGTAATCCTATGTCTATAAATAATGTGGAAATTATTAAAAATTTCAGTACATTGATACCAGAGTACGAATTTTTCAAATTAAGAAGAACGAAGAGAAATGAATCATGTTATTGGCTAAAGTTAGCTACCCTCGTAGTGCTGATATACGTTTGTTATGATTGATATTCAAAAAACATATGAAATTTGGTATTTATTCTTTGAGTCACTTATTTTGAGCTGAAACTTTGTATAGAGACTAAATCCCAGATGTTTTCTTCAGCCCTTTTGCAGAGATATTGCTTTTACGTTACACTTGTATACTTATACTAACCATAATTATGATACTACCTAAGTACCTGCTTCGTTATTGCTTTATCACCCATGGTTGACTGATAGATAAAGAATGAAAAAGAGAGATTCGAGAAGAAAGAAAAGAACGACTTACGTGTTGAAGGTTTTGGGTTGAACCCAGGCAGGCACATTACTTTGTGTAATTTTGATGCCCTTCATGTTGGTTCATCCCAAGATCAGTCCCAGGATTCATCAAAGGGGTCTAGGGGTCTGTCAAATTTAAACTGACTAAAATCAGCCCATGTTCACTCCCACACCTGCGCCGGAAGCTGCGGGAGTACATAAGTAATCTTCAATGTGGGTACCCCCTCTTTTCAGTATCCTCGGTTGACGCTTACTTACGCTAATAGTGCATTATAACCGCCATTATCCCTTTATGCATTAATAGCTTAGATGTTGCCCGCAATTTCATATGTGTGGGAGGTTCGACCCGGGCAAATCCTGGGAAAAAAGAAAGTAGCTTATGTCACTCCAGCTTTTCAACAGTCTCCTCACGAAAAATTACATCGATCTGTTGCTCCGTTTTGACGTGAAGGAAGGGCAAATAAACTGACATACTTCCCTATCTACCTCTTCTTCTATGTAAATATAAATGAATTTGCGAAATTTATGTTCGCGCAAAATTTCGGAATGACTGCACCGCATTCATTTTTTTTCGGTCTGGCAGAGACTTTTATCAAAAAAAATGTTTAAAAATATTATATGCAAACGAAGTACAAACGCTGAAAAATTTGCGAGCAGGATCTAGTTGATAAAGTAAGTACCTATACAACGTGTAACGGAAAGAGTATATACATACCAAGGGCACGACTTCTTTGGATGATATCAAACGATATTGGAAGGGCTCAAATGTAATACGTCCGCGTATCGCGCCCATCGTTGGCTGCTCCAATTTGAGCTTCCAGCACCGCAGTTAGTTATACATATAGATATAGTTAGTGCTGTCATCCGGTTTTGTGATATTGGTATTCTGCTTGGGGAGTTAGAGGGGGAATCATTCCGGACTACAATTGCTATAATGAATCGAGTTTGCCACTCAACGATGTTGGCTCAGTGGGTGCAACCCTGACAGCGAATTGTATGGTGTTGGATTAATAAAAGCAAATTTGTTTTTTTTTTTTAACCAGTCGAGTTCAGTTGGTATAGATGTTATGGATGTCTCATATTTTAGAGAGTAACGGTGTTCTAATCATAGGGAGAAATATAATTGTCATCTCTAGCTTTTTCCTACTTTGTCAGGGTCTTCTATAATCATCCTGTATATTCACAACTCGTTGCTCGTTTGCATTTTAAAATGAAATGTTCTCGGTGAAAGTGCTTCAGGGCATTATAAGCCAATTCGTTACAGTCGACTGTCGAAAATGGTTTTCAGGCTGAAATGTGCCTGACGGTGTCTATGTTTCTAGATAGCTACAAGTTAGAGGGTCTTAAATCAAGAGTGAATAGGATACTTCTAGGTAAGCGTGCTCCATCTTCATCATCAGGTGAGATAGTGGTCAAACATGAGCCTAATCCGAATAAAAAAAAATTACGGTATGGATAATGTACGATCCGGAAAATAGCCCAGTGTTTACAGGCACGACTAACGAGTTTTAGATCGTGAATTCAATCCCAGGCAGATAGATAACTTTATTTAGTTTTCCACAACACCACTTCTTGTTGCTAAACTTAATAGGAGTATTTAATTTAGCCTTTCAGCTCAAAAACTAAATTAAAAAAAATGCGTTCGCTTTCAAATTGTGTACACTCACTTAAGTGAGGTGAGCAGGGAACAGTATTTGCGGTAAAATTTTACGGTAAAGCGATTTATTTGAAAGCCCATGGACTAAATTTATTTACGAAACGTATTTCTCTACGTCTAACCAGATAAACTTTACTGATTAGGTTTAAAATTGGCACTGTTAGCGTAGAAATAGAATAGTCTATTCTTTTGAAACAAGATAATATCTATAAATGGTGCCAAGAACTGTGTTGGTACCGCTCAGGTAATATATTGTTACCAGCTGGGGTTTGGGATAGAAATAATTTACACCAATTAAACCAAAATTAACGCTTTACTTAAATAAACACAAAACAAAAATCAACACAGTTATTCACAGTACAATACTTGTCATTTAACACTTAAATCGCACCGAAATTAACTTGTAGAGCTTCGAATTATATCACGTCGTATCTTGAAACAAGACTGACTTCTGCGTTTCTCTGCGATCTATTTATACCCCGGTCTATCAGTTCTAGAACATTCTTGTAAAATCGACTCACCGCCTACTCTGCCAAGAATATTTCAGAAGCTGCTCGAGATACTCAGTACTGCTACTCGCCGCTAGATGGCGTTAGTGTCTCGAACATTCTAGATTTCTGTCAAAGTTTCTCGACGTACTTTGCTAAGCGACTGGCGTAACAATATCAAAGTTGAATACCCTGGAAGAACATTTCAGATGTTAAATTAAAATATTCAAAAAATAAATGTTTCATCATCAGCTTAGCCTCTTTCTTCCCAACTATATTGGGTCGGCTTCCAGTCTAACCCGATGTAGCTGAGTATTTGTGGTTTTCATGGAGTGACTGTCAATCTGACCTCCACTACTTAGCTGGCTAACACGATACCCCATGACTGGATTGTCAGATTTTCAGGAGTCGACCATAAATCTAAGGCTTGGTTCTGGCCACTTTCCATCAGCAAAATTTTCCTTCTTAATTCGAAAGGCTGTTTCGCTTAATTGTGAAGCTTGCAATAAAATTGAAAATGTGCAACATTTGCTGATGGAATGTGTAAAGGACAAAGACGAAAGGGAATCATTGGCTAGAGAGTTTAAATTAAACATGTGGGATGTTGGACTTATTATAGATATTTTGGCATACCCAAAAACAGAAAGAACTCAACGCATAATTTGTGGCTTAGTGCAGAATCCTAGGTAGTGATTCCCTTTCCTGTTTACTACGATCTGTAAGTTAATTGTAGACTGTAGTAAAAATATCGTATAGTTATAAGTAAAGTGTGTGTATAATAGTATTGTAAAAATATAGTATAAGGTACTATGGGGTTGACGATTATCCTTGTGGATAAAAACACCTAATTAAAAAAAAAAACGAATAAAAAAAATCCATAATGAAATCGATACCGGAAATTTCAATTGTCGTAAAGGACATTTTGCCGAAAATGAGTTATATATATATTTGGAATCAGCGTCGCAGGCTCTATCGATTGGTAGTTTTAAAAAAAAACTATCTTTAAAAAAAAGCCCCTTACGACCTGGCTTTCCAACATCTCTAGCGCGATTATTTTTACTATTTGGGATGTATCGTAAAAATATTTTTCAATAGGGAGCGTAAAGTCATGTTTTAATTATTTAAGAGGTCGTAATCCTCATTTTTGCATTAAACTTTTTATACGACATTATAAATAATAATTATTATAACAAATCAAATGGTCGTAAACATGTTATTTGATAATCGAAACCCGTACGACCAAATCTATGCTTTGTTTTAACTTACGTAATTAGGGCGTAAAGGACGTTTGTTTTATTTATTGTCCTTTACGACCCTAATTTTAACAAAAACACTTTTAAAGTTTTTGTTTCGTTCTTATTGCCGACGGCGCAAAGAAGTGTGCGACAGGTTGACTTGATTACATTATAAACGAAGGTGAAGGATCTAGACCAGTCCTTCCGGGGTTGCGGGAATGTGTATGAGATATCGAGGCCCCGGAACTTAAGGCCACCTGAAGGAACAGGGTGGGTTTTTAGTCAGTAGAATTCTGACACTTCCTTCTGCTCCACCCAGAGCGAGAGAAGTTATTCGATGATTTTGCCACCCAGAGAAAAAAAAAAGAAAAAAGAGACCAGTATGTCAAAAGTTTTTGATGAACACATTAGATATTACCCAAAAGTTCATTTTATATACAGTAAAAAATGCACACGAAAATATGGCAAGCGTAGAAAAGAGAACATGCCATACACAGAAGTATAGTGATGAAGATAAAGCATACGCAAAAGCTTTTATCGAAAGCCTTCCAGCCGTTTCTTCCCATTATTGTCGTAAAAAGAGTTCATATCTGTATTTACCTCAGGAATTTAAAAATGCTACATTCAGGATTTATCTCAAATACTGCCAAAAAGATTCTAAATTACACTTGAGTGAAAAAGTTCTTATTAAAATATTTAACGATGATTACAATATTCGATTTCATACACCAAAAAAAAGACAAATGTGCCACATGTACAAAAGCTGAAAATACAGAATTATTATCAGAAAAAGAAATCAAGGACATGGCTGTTCATCTCGAGGAAAAGAAGGCTAGCTACCAAAGATTTAAAATTCATCAGAAATTAACTTTCAACGTTACGCTCATAGTTAGCTTTGACCTGCAAAAAGTGCTTAATACTCCTCATGGAGAGAGTATGTTGTTATATTACTCTAGGAAATACGCCATTTATAACTGTACACTCTATGAAATCTAAACCAAAAAAGGACACTTTTATATGGGTAGAAAGCGATGGAAAAAGGGGTGGCAATGAAATTGCTACTTGTATTTATACATTCCTACTAGAAATTGATAAACGTCCTGGTAAAAATGTTTTACTTTATTGCGACTCTTGCCCGAGGCAGAACAAAAATAAGATAGTTCTCACAGCCCTACACTACTTTTTACAGAATTCCAAAAACGTTGAAGGAGTACAAATCAATTATTTACTACCTGGGCATACTTATATGCCCGCCGATTCAATGCATGCAATCATTGAACGCGAGGTTAGATGAATTATTGTTTCGAGTCCGAGTCAATGGGCGACGTACATAGAATCTGCAAGAAAACGTCCTGAACCATACAAGATTAATGTTTTGGAGTACTCCGACTTTCTCAATTGGGACAGCTTGGTGTCTGAAAAATTTACCAATATTTCTCAAAGACAAATACAGCTAAAAGCAATGCGCATTGTCACATTCAAGAAAAAAAAAAACGTTAAAAGTATGGAAGGAAAATATTCAATGAAAGAAAACGAAGACGCTCAAGTAGTAACATTATACGATGAATATAAAGGAAGAGAATGAAAAGGAAAAGGCAAAGGGTAAAAATCAAGAAAACAAAACCAAGATCTAACAGGTGCCGACAAAGTAGAAGATGATACTTCTAATATTGGTTTATCAACGCTTTATGACAAACCTAACCCTATACCGGTCGCCAAGTATAACGATTTAAAGCGTTTATGTACTAACAAAACTATACCAAACCGATTTCATAAGGAGTATTTAGATCTACCGTCCTTAGGGACTGTTAACACAGTCTTCCTGAAACTGACGAGGAAGACGATATCGACACAAATGATCTCTAAGATTTTACTGTTTTAAGGCCCAGTTTTTTGATAACTCAACCAATGGTTAAATATTCCTAATTATATCCCTAATCGCTATCATCAATTGTTAGTCTTACAAATTTAATGGTCTAATAATTAACTATCCAACTTATTTGACCATTTGTGAGACTAACAAATGAAAGAAACATGGTATTTTACCGTTTGCAAACATTTGTTAAAATATTTAACCATTGGTTGAGTTAACTACGGATCAAAAAGCTAGGCCTAAGTTTCATTACTATAATTTTAAAGACTGAAATTTCTTGTCATTTAATTAATAGTTTAGAATGTCATTTGTTTGAGTTTTGAACTCTGGTGGTGGTGGGCAAAATTTGTTATTATTTTGGTTATTTTAACTTTATTATTATGTTTAAGTACGTTCTGTTGTTTGAGTTGCATCAATTGTGAAAAAAAAAAAACTAGTTAGGTAGTAGATTAGTTTATTAGCTGATTATTCTAAAACTTGAGTTGTTTTTCAGCATCGCAACGATTACTGGCGATTTAAATTTAAAAAAGTTGCATAACATTTTGTTTAAATTTTCAATTCCTATTAGTAACATTTGTGATACTATTTTTTTTTACAAATATTTTAATAATAAATAAAACATAACAAAAATACTTTTTTTCACTTGGTTTTACTACCTATTGTAGAGGAATTTCTATTTAGAACTTAAGGTTTTTTGTTCCTTTTACCCCCTTAGTCTCTGATTTAATTGACTTGTACTACCCATTGATGATCAAGATTAGTCCTTTACGACATATCTGACTTTATCATAACCAATTTTTCGTGGTTGTAAAGTACTTCAGTTACATTTTTTTGGGCTGTAAAGGACTCTCATTTTCGTCAATAATTAAGTTTGGTTTATTTTGATAATTTAT
Organism: Tholera decimalis; assembly: GCA_943138885.2. NCBI lineage: Eukaryota > Metazoa > Arthropoda > Insecta > Lepidoptera > Noctuidae > Tholera > Tholera decimalis. The sequence goes on from OW964576.2 coordinate 14,093,088, forward strand.
ATGGATAGAACACGAAAAAATAGTTAGCGTTTCTTTTGACATCATAAATACCTAGTACTTTGTTTGAAAATTATTCAAGAAAAACACATTTTATTTTTGTTTTTTGGCTCTACTGAAAACTCATGTTTTGTCCTTTACGACAATTGAAATTTCCGGTATCGAAATAAAACATTTTGATTTGATTTAATTTGACCAGCCGTAACGACTGACAGAGATGTACAGACGCCAGCACATCAAGCTACAACAATCTGTCAAATTTCTTTAATAGATTTTCAACTTTATTGTTAACGTAATTAGGTTCAAGGTTGATTGGGAAAATTTGACAGTTTCGGGTAGCTTCATGTGCTGGTGTGTCTGTACAAAAGCCGTGATCAATATCCTAACGTGCTCTCCGAGGCACGGTGGAATCTTGATATGTTAAGATGGTAACCCATCCACAGACCAACCTTGGAAAGAGTTGCTGAACCCTTTTTTTTTTTTAACCCTTAAAACTGACCCGTGCGGCTATTACTATGTATTCACAAGCTACTCAAAATTCATAGTGTACATATTAAATACTAGTAGTGCCCGCGACTACGTCCGCGCGGAATAGTGACTTTCGGCAGCATTTTAATTTTTTTTGACTAATTATTAAAAAAAACGGGTTGCACTCCGGGAGTGCTGGCAGAAGTGAAAACTTGAATATTAACGTTGTGCGTTTTTGATATTTTGGAATGGTTAGGGAATAATTTTGCACGAATTGCTTTAATTATCAGTATATAAAAACTTTTTTGCAAAAAATAAAACCGACTTCCATATCAAAACACTACAAAGCCAAAAATAATTTTAATTTCGGTAGTCGGTGTTGTTGGTTTTGTATTTTCTGTTTTTTTTTTTCAACCGAAGACGGTTTTATTTTTTGCAAAAAAGTTTTTATTTTCGTGCTTTTTAGTGGGTCGGTGAATTTTCCAAATCGGTTTGTAAATGACGGAGTTATGCGCGAACAAAAAACGCAATGCAGAGTAAACGAAAAGATCATCAACGTAAATATTTTTTTAGAGCTTTGTTGAATTTTCAGAAACGGCTTGTATGATTTCGATAAAATTCCAAGACCATTTGGGAAGTATACCCTTTCTAACAAGATAAGAATTTTTCAAATCGGTTGGCAAGCGACGGAGTTATGCGCGTACAAACATAAAAAAAATACAAACATCCGAATTGAGAACCTCCTCCTTTTTCAGAAGTCGGTTAAAAAGTACTATCATTTATGTGGTAGAATACAATATTTATTTATTGCGCTATCGTACACAAACATGACAATTTATATTACATTAAAAAGTTTGCGCAAGCATACATTTTCACTGCGCCGTAGAAAGAGAGGAAGATACTTCCTCTCCTACACCACGCCGGCTGTCTAATCTCCGTCCGTCTTACGAATTTTCGATCAGGTCACGTGTCCTGACGCGAGTTTAACATTTTTTACCCATTACAAAAAAAAGTGCACAACGCCGCTGAAGAAGTTTTCACTTCTAAAAACTCATACATAAATAAGCTGTTTACAATATTTTCTAATCAAAAGTCTAAAAAATAAGTTTCAAGTTTCCTTACAAAATTACGTAATTTTCATACATAGTTTTCATCCTCTATTTAAACCCCTTACAGCCCTTTTTTGCATTACAAAGCAGCCTATATCCTTTATCCGGCTCTAGACTATTTCGGTACCAAATTTGATTTAAATCGGTTCAGTAGTTTAGGCGTGATTGCGTAACACAAAGACAGACAGAATTACTTTTGCATTTATAATATTAGTAAGGATTACGCGTATTCCGAATGTTTATTCGGGGTGAGTTTTTTTTTAATAAGTTAACTAGAGATGTGGGTAGTATTCACATTGCTAGCAATCTTGTTATCCCCTCCAACTAAGTTTAATATGCTTGTGTCTGGACTGGTTTCACGGCAATAACGTAATGAGTGGGGTTCGAACCCGCTAAATCTGGATCACAAGAATTTAAGATTATTTTTTTCGCTGAATGATTTCGTTGTCGTCTTTGAATGATGATTTACTCTAGAAACAAATGAGTTTCGAATTGTGTGCGCTTACTTGAGTGAGGTGAACTTACAGAATGTTTGTACACCAAATTTGCTATAATATAAGCGACTATATGTGTACAGTGATAGAGGTCATTATTTCAGACGTCACTTCAAACCATTTGTCGTGGACAGCCGTAACGAATAGCCTGGTCTGTAAATTGCAGGCATTGTTGTGATGTAGTTATATTATACCTAGAATGAAGTTCAGATGAGAATGCTGGACTTTACCAGAATTATGTCAGATGCAAATGAGACAAACTATTGGAATTTATTTTAAAGATGTTGTTGAACATAATATTATAAAATGCGAAAGTTTGATGTATGGATGATTGTTACTCTTACACGCAAAAACTACCGAACAGATCTAATTGATTTTTGGTAAGTAGATAGTTGACATCCTGGAATTGACTTTTTATTCCCACGGGATTGGGATTTACGCGGGAAAACACCCACGCCAACGAAGTCGCGGAATGTTAAATTATAGTTGTAATATTTTTTTTTTTATTCAATATAGGCTCACGTTTGACCATAATCTCACCTGATGGTAAGTGATGATGTGGTCGAAAATGGAGCACGCTGACCTAGAAACCTATTCACTCTTGACTTTAAGACCCCCAGGTTATAGCTATCGGGAAACACAGACTCCGGCAGGGAATTCCACTCCTTAGCCGTACGTACGCGCTATGAAATTATTCCCAAAAAGTTTTGTGCGTGTGGGTGGGATGTCCGCCAAGTAGCGATGGTACATTGCCGTTTGTCTTGTAATCCGATGATGAAATGGGCATAGCGGAATTAAATTGTGTAATTCCATCTTACACTCCCCGAAATATAACCGATAGAAAACCGACTATGTTACTTTTGCTCAATATTTTTGTTTTTGAGGCTAACAACAAAGAAGAGTTTGTATCTCTAATAAAAACAGTCATACCCTTCAATCATCAACGTCAAGCAACTGTTATCGAGATCGATCAATAGATGGATGATCATCTTAATATCTTAAGATCTCTTCGTTTCTCTGAAAGATGCTAAGTTAGTTCTCTAGTAACTTATTGTATTTCATGCTTGGGAGGAGCTGCTAAGACAGTGATGAAGCCCTTAGAGATCACTCACAGAGCCATACTTAAAGTTGCGTCCTTCCACCATATCTTGTCTCCAACCACTGAACTTTATAAGTCATGGAATGTTTTAAATGTAGAGACTACAGTACATTTTACATATTGTTCTACTCCAACATTCCAGGACACCATACAGACATATTTCTAAACGTCGGAAAGACAGAATCTGTATCATTCCACTTCCAAGTACCTCATTCGTAAAAAGATTCACTTATTATCTTGCTCCATCTCTGTATAATAATATTAATGCAATATTCCCAATATATGAACTCCCACTACACAATTGTAAAAAATCTGTACGGACATTCCTTTTGGACCTCAATTATGATGACACTGAATTACGCACACACACACATATTGATATGCTATGAGTAAAATTATTAAACAATAAAAATATAAAAAATATGTATATTAATAAATAGTAATAAAAACTATTGTATTAAACTATTGCATTTTATTAGTTCATATAAATCGACCAATCAGGGGATCAGCACTGTCTCTCCTTAACACAGGTCGACTTTCGGCCTAGCTAGGAGAACAGTATCTCACTTGTTTTGTATTGCATTGTATAATATTATAGAAACTAAAATTAAAGAAGTCCAACAGTTGTGAACATTACAATCCCATTATGAAATAAATACTGTTACTATATTTCCGGCTGCCATTTGTCATTACGGTTAGTCAACAGCAAAAAAAATCTGACACTAGTCTCATCAAGGGATGTTACGCAGTGCCCAGAATAGTTGGGGTCCGTTTTTAATAAAAGTCGGATTCAAAGAGATTTTATTCAAAACATGCTGCATAGGTTTAGACTGCACAAGGAGATGCGCCATTGCTTAATTGTCGCAGAAATAATAGAAAAGAAGGACAAAATTCACACTACACAATTAACTAAATTTTTATCGTTTTTATCTTGACTAAAACATTTGAAAATAAATGAAGTTTTGCTATGTCATCCAGAAACAACATTAGATGCAGAAACTAAAACAATAGGACATTATGTACTAACCTAAGCACCAATTATGTCCGGCTAATGCATTCTACAGCTGGGACATTTGGTCGTTTAATGCAGGGTGCAGACGCGTTACACCATTTTAAACATAAGCACATGTGTATTATAGCCTTTGCTAGTTTAGCTCACGGTTAAGAAGAAAATCTGCAACGTGTAACGAAAACCCCATATCTATCCAAAGGAGCTGAAGATAACATCTGGTATGGAGTCTCTATGCACAGTTTTAGCTCAAAATAAGTGACTCAAAGAATTGATACCAAATTATCGGTTTCATGTGTTTCTTGAATACAATCATAACAAACGTGTCACAGCACTACGAGGGTCGATAACTTTGCATGTCACTTGCCAATGACACGGTGATTCTCTTCGTTCTTCTTAATTTGAAAATTCTGCCTCTGGTATCAATGTATTGAAATTTCTATTATACTTCACACATGTAGACATACGGTTTTATAAACCCTTCCCATATCGTTTATTATCATCCAAAGAAACTGTGCACTTGGTATGTATATATCCTTTAAATTACACTTTGTATATCTGGATTTGGATAAATCTGTTGGTTTTGGGTGGGAAAATCATAGAATGACTTCTCCCAATCTGGGTGGAGTGGAAGGGAGTATCAGACTCCTACTGACTAAAAACCCACTCTGTTCTTTCAGCTGCCCTTAAGTTCCGGGGCTACGGTATCTCGTTAGAACATTCCCGTAACTCCGACAGAGGGAAACCTTACGAGTCCCGAGTTAACGTTGTATTGTACGCGCGCTTCAAAGAACAGTCAGCAGCAGTGACGGTGCCACATAGGGCAAATGCTTACCGCAGATGTGGGGGTGTTCTAATGAGATATTTAGGGACCGGCACGCATAGGCGTCTGCAGGAATAGCGTGGGTTGTCAGTGAGTATGAGTCTGACACTTGCTTCCCATTCACCCAGAGCGGTAAGACCGGAGGAGTTATATAATGGTGATTTTGTTGACCAGCGTCTGACGTGGCGTTGCATTATTCCTAAAGTAAACTTTGTTAACACAGCCAAAAGACATTCGTTTTAGTTTTTTCTTTTCCTGTCGTTATCTGTATTTATACTTTGTGGGCTGTAGTCAAATAAACTTTGTCATTTTCTTTATCAAACATACACATTTGTACATTATTTTATTTTATTAGTAGGAGAAGTATGCTCCGTACTCGGAATATTTCATGTGTAAATTATAACTGCAGCAAAAGCAAAGTGTTAGGGAGATGCATGTCCAGTTCTCGTTCCTCGCAGACTTTCAGAAAGCCAGACTTAGTTAAATGTTCCGGGGATATTTTCGTTAAAACTTCCGCTTCGGCCATTCAAGAAAAATATTGAGATGAGTTTTTTAACGTTTCTGAAGACTGCATCTATGGCGATGTGGAATTGAATACGTAATGAAAATATGTTATGCTTTATAGTTCAAATATGTTGGACCTTACCCACTACCTACTACTACTTACCTAGGTACCGACATCGAATTTTTAAATAAAGTCTATGTCGGTACCTTTGTGCTAAGCTAAGTTGCGGGTATGTTCTAACGAGATATCACGGCCAGTTGAAGAAACAGGATGGGTTTTTAGTCAATAGAAGCACAGATTACTAAATAGTTACTCCGTAATAGATACATCACTCTCATACAAAAGCGAAAATACCTACGCTATAATAGCCTACAAAATCCTAATAATAATACCAGCTGTTTGCAGCAAGAAGAAATGTATCATAAGTACGCACACAGAGAGTTGAGATTGTTTTGCCCACCGCGCGACCCACGTTATCGAGCAATTGTCCTGTATATGATGACATTGGTAATAAAACGAATATGGAAAAACAATTATTTTTATTTGTTGATCAAATATGTTTCAGTTTAACAAAATGATAGATGCATTTTTCCTTCCCTGAATTCCCGATTAATAAATTTTAGTGTCGCAAATATCCGAAACCGCGTAAATAATTTTAATTTTAATAAAATTCCGCGCAAATAAATAATTAAAAGGGAAACAGGAGCAAAGCAGAGGAAAATCAATTGTTTTTAGGTCGATCCATAATGATGTTGTCAAAATCATTTAAAAAGGGTCAGGCAGGCGTGCGGCAGCCCACTGTCGGATGTACCGACGGCGATACGCGAAGCGGTAGGCATTTAACGCGTGGCCTTGAGCGAGTGACGGACGCCTGGTAGAAGTTTAACAGTCCCTTCCGCTCCCCTAATGCGGGAGGAGTCATTAGATGATTTTCCCACCGAAAAAAAATCTAATTTAGGTCGAAAATTACGTGACGATATTTTGGGTTTTAAAACTTTTCTTTATACAAATATGGCAGTGCCTAAAGTTTCAAGCTATAAGCTTAAAATGAACGGATGGTAATTGTACAATGATTGATTCATTGTACAATTACCATCCGAACTAATAGACGTTTTTATTAAACTAAGTGTTGGTCAATCAATCAAATGGAAATTAAAAAAAAAAAACTTGAAAGGACTAATCGAAAAAAAAAAATTGTCCCCAATTTATTTAACTCAAAAATGCTGCAAATTTAGCTTTAGAAAATCCCATCTGATGGAACGCACTCAACTACCAATCAATATAACGTATTTTTATTAAGTTTATCTACGCGCTTATGAAAGGATTTCACAGATCCATAGAAATGAACAACAAAATTAGACTTATTTACCACTGAATTCGTACCCTAACAACAATACAATTTATGTCTCCTTAATATCTTTGAAGGTTATAGTGAATCACGCACTTACAGATTTATTTATCCCGTTTCTAATATCATTATTGACACATTTCTTAATAAACGATGCGAATGTGTTTGTTTACCGTCTATGTGAAGGTTTTCTGTGGATACAATATAATATGTATCTTTTATTCGTATGTCTCTTATACGACCTCCTCCTTTATCTTTCTTATGGATATATGTATAAGCATATAAATATGCTTGCTACAATTCTAGTCTTACAAAATAATATCAAAATAATCAGTTTCCGGGTTCTGAAGGTCAGATAGGCAGACCATTCAAAACGCTAGTACTTATAGGTATGTGTACAATGAGACTAAAAGCTGACCTTGAAATAGTTACTAAAAAGCTAATTAGATTATGATGACTGTACATGTCCTCCATAAATGTGCATCCTATCAGAAATAGCTGGTTATTATAGAAAAAAATTAGGCCACGTTACACATTTTTATGTTATTAAGGCAAAATAGTACCTAGTTAGCTTACTGAAAACTCAATTCATAACTCCAAATACAATATCTCTTTATTTGCACAGAAAATAGGTATATGATACAGCATTTCCATGTTGTAAAATGTAAATAAATAAATAAAATAATTTAAATGTAACCTATTTGTAAAACGAATAACATTAATCATCAAGGATCAATAACGCAATTGCCCTAATTTTTCGCCTTCGTTTTGGGAAAAAAAAACTTACGTAATGGGGTGAATGTGGAACAAATCTTAAAATTCTTATGTAAAAAAAAGTACACTCATTAAATGTTCTTTCACTAAATAAACCTATCTAAACATAAATACCCAACAATAGAGTCAGATTTGAACTCACAAACTAGAATAGGTATCACTGTCGAGTTTCATTTCGTTTTTTATTTGACAGGGGTCCATCAGAACTTAAACACTCGATATTGTCAGTCTACTGTCCAATTTATTTTGATATAGGTCAACTAAGACATATCAGACATGTCTAGTTATTTTTGGTAGGTAATTGTTAATCTTTACGTGAATGTACTGAAATATATGAATTTTTTTTGTTAAATATTATCAACCGCATTTCTCTCTTTTCAAGGTTTTATTATTCAGTACTTTTGTAGACTCTTTCTTACATCGCATGCAAGTCTTGGCTGTCATCAGGTAAATAGAAATCTGAAATAACAGCACTCAGAAATCAAATCGAGCTACCCAATAAATTATTGTTTATTTTTATTTTATTTATTTATTCAGGCTCGCGTTTGACCACCATCTCACCTGATGATAAGCGATGATGTGGTCGAAGATAAAGCACGCTTATCTTGAAGTTACCTATTCACTCTTAACTTAAAGACCCCAGGTTAGTTTTGTAGAGACACAGACTTCGGCAAAATGTTTTGTGTGTATGTGTGGAATATCCACGTTAACGATGGCGCATCTCCGTTTGTCTTGTGGTCCGATGATGCGTGGTGATTGATTGATGATGAGCCCATTCGGCTTGGTGGAATTAGATTGTGCAATTCCCTCGCACACACGTCGCCGATGTTCAAGGCTCTGGAGTTATAAAGGCCTTAGAATCAGTCTCATGATGCATAAAATGGTTATCCAGTTAGACTGCAAGGTGACCCTAATTTAGTGTGCGTACCCTCAGGCGTAAAAAGGGTCGGCGTGTAATTTATTGTTGTTCACCCATCTACTGACTAATCGTTCCCGTTTCTTATAATGTAAAAGTAAATTTACAAGAGAAAACTTAGCTAAAATACAAGGAATAGGTAACTTGTGGGCGTTCTGGGGTCTTTGTGTAATTTGAGATCAAAAAAGTGCTGGCTCTGAGCTAAATTAAAATAAATGTTTTCTTTATCCATTTTTAGCCTAGATTTTTTCCTCCAAGTTATTTCTATCAAAAATCCTTTTGGTATAATATTTCGCCACTGGTGATTAAGACGGTAACTTTTTATTATTAAACTTTCATCACCACAATTTAATAAAAATTGACGCAATTTGAAATTCTTTCACCGTATTTTCAGCTTTCTAGGTTAATTACATCGCTCGATACACACCTTGGCTTCGATTTAATAGTCACCTCACTTACTAAGTTGACAGTGACACGCAAACTGTCATTTCGGGTAGCTTGGCCTTGAAGTATTATGAAGCACTAGCTATTACCCGTGGCTTCGGCGAAATAAAAAGGTAGTCAATTTCACTCTTCAGCCTTTAAACTTACGCCTTTATAGTTTTAGTATGTAAAAACATTGTTTCATCACTGTTTGGTGGATATGCAGTCGATTAATTGCAGACTTGACCACCTAATGTTCTTAATGGCCAGTTTACCTACGGAAGCGGTGGGGCAGAGCTAGAAAATTGAGTTCGTGTAAATTTTTAGGGCTGTCAGGAAGGTAGTTTCTGTCGCATTTTTATGAAATTGCATTTAGCATTGGAGAAGCCAAACTTTGATTATTTTCAAGAAAAAAATGAGTGTGGCACTCGGGGACTGCCGCGGTAAAGCTATTGCATAGCATTTTTCATCAACTAATGCAATTATAATTATTTATTTATTTTATTTATGCAGTATATTTTTCATCACTTTCTTCATTAATAAATGCACTTTGTTTATTCATATTTAAAACACTTTATACACTAATTTTACGCGTACACTGTACAGCTATTCACTGTTTTACATAGATGATAGATAGATACACCTATACACAAACAGCTGCTTACGTATTCGTCCGATTTCTGAGCAGCTCGTCTCGATCCGTGCGAGCTTTGTACAGTCATACCATATACATACATGTTAAGGTTCAACTAGTCACGGGCTCGAACTCACTCGTGGACTCAGTTATGAGCAGTTAGCAGATAGTCTACACGCATACGTCTAGTCACACGCACACAAACACCGTGCCGAAGTCTGCTGAACTGAAACGACGTTAAACGATGCACGGCTTTCAACGCCGCACCGCTGTTCCGCTCGGAGTGGGGGGTGTTAGGTTTGTTTTCGTTACGAAATTTCTTGATTCGGTCGCCGCACTCAAAACCCGCGATAAAAGCTATGCAATAGCTTAAAATGGCATACTCTGTGGAGTTTCTTGCCAGTTCTAATCCCAGTTTTGTCAAGAGTTATTGTGTTACTCAGTTGTCAGGATGTGGAAGTCAGATAAGCAGTCGCTCTATGTAAAATACTGGTACTCAGTTGCATCCAGTTGGACTGAAAATTGACCTCGACATAGTTGGTACAAGTGTTGGCAAATTGAATGGTGGTTGCGCCAACATTCAGAATTTGATTGACATCCGTTTCCCAAAATGATGGGGGTTTTGGGAAACGGATGTCAATCAAATTCTGAATGTTCATTTCCCAAAACCCCCCTCGTTTTTCCCAAAATTTCCCTCTCTCCCGCACAAAACCTCGCAAGGATGACGTAGATTGGCTACGCCATTTTGTAGTCGCAAACGAGACTTCCGACTTGAACGCCGCGAGCGCAGGCTGACGCTTGCGCTTAGCAAAGAACAATAAATTTACAATCTTAGATTCATCGTATTTCACAGACTCAGTAACAACAATTTGTGTTCGTGTTTAGTGTGTGAGTTTTGTGAAGGACAGTAAAAGGAAGAAGGAAGAAATGAACACCGGTGTCGACCAGGCACGTGGCTTCAGTGAAAAGTTTTTGTATTCCTATCCTTATTCTACTCTCCAACAACCCTTGCATTTCGTGTTCCACTCGAAGCGTTGTCAATCGTTTGTTTCGCACCGTAAATACAGTCCACTAAAATAAATTAAATCAGCCAGCCGCACCACCAAATGGTACCTACCTATCAGGGTGTCTCAGTTCGTTATAGCACTTGTTACAAATTACCTATGCGAAGAACATTAGCACGATCCATCCAGTGGTTTGGGCTGTGCGTTGATAGATCACTATATTAGTCAGTCAGTCAGTCACCTTTGAGTTATACATATATATTTAGATGGAAAAGTAACTCTGTCTATACATCTATTTGTCAATCTTTCATATCTTAACAGTAGAATGGATTTTCATAAAACTTGGCGTACTCGTATATACTTGTAGTAAACTATTTTTTAAATACTTGTTTATGCACCTGCTATGTCATCTTTTCGCCACCTATTGTTGAGAAGAGGTAGAGAATACCTAAGGAATGCCTTATGTATTCTCTACCACCACTAAGTGCACCATTCAAATCAAATCAAAATATTTATTTGTCAGAATACGGTACAATAGATGTTACAATTCTTGATTACCACAGCATATCCTGCGATTATATGGCGTACAAATATGTTTTAATAAACACAAAACATAAATTAAGTACTGGGTATCCTATAAATAATTATAATTAGGAATAGAAAATATAGATCTTAAATAATTGATGTAACATTGAAATTGTATTTTAATAACAATTTTTTTTTTATTACTGATGGGCCCACTCTAGACCTCGATCTCGCTTGATGGTAAGCGATAGATGAGGTATAAGATGGGACGAGCGAGCCCGAAGATGCCTATTTACTCGTGCTTTAAAGGCTGAAAGGTCATAGGTGGCAGGGAACACAGAAGCCGGCAGAGAATTCCACAGCTTGACTGAGCGCACAATAAATGTGGAGGAGAAGCGCTTGGTACGACAAGACAGTATATCAACCAAGTGTGAGTGGTACCCAGCCGTGCATCTTGTAGACCGGTAGTGAAAGGGAGATGGAGGAATCAGGTCATGGAGCTGCTGCGCACACTCCCCGAAGTACAATCTGTAGAAAACCCACAGGCAAGCAACGGTTCGCCGATAAGCCAGGCTATGAAGCTTGTCCAGCAGCACGCCAAATTCATGCGCTCTACCATGGCCTTTCTGAGAGTGAATAAATTAATTGTATTGTGTTTGCAGTATTTGTTCAAATAACTGTTATTTTAGTTTTATTCTAGTAGTGATTGATCCTCTAAGTATTCTTGAACACTATAATATTTTCTTTCTAATAACCACCTGAACATGGTATTGTACCTGTTTAACACAGAAGATGGTAGGGAGTTTCACACCTTGGCCGTGCACTGTATAAATGTAGAGGAAAAGCGCTGAGTACGACAAAACGTTATATTGCCCAAGTGTGGATGGTACCCTGCAGGACACTACGTCTGGTAGACCGGTAGTGAAAGGGAGATGAAAGGATCTGGTTCCCAGGAGGTTCCCAAGGATATATTTTCTACGAATCATCTGAGACTTTCAAGCAGTCGCAACCACTTTTAAAAGTGTATAAGTATAAAGTCAAAGAAAACAAATCGACATCAATAAGTTAAAGTTTCTCAAAAAATAAATCTTCAGAATTCATGACTGCATTAAGTTCTAAAATGGAAGTGTCAACCCTGCGTAAAGCACCAATTTCGGCCGGAAAATTTATGGGCCAGCTGCTTAACTAGTTTTATATGGTTTTATATTTAAAATATATTTTATTTTACGTGAAATCTGCAGGGAAACTATATTTGTACTTTATATAAAAAGAAATATTTGATTATCTCTAATACTTTCAATGTTTTTTTCACCTGCATGGTTATTATTTTACCTCCAAGTAAGTCGTAGTAGGTCTTATTTTAGTAGGTTTATATATTTTTTTAACACGCTTTTATTAGGTCGACCTATATGTAACTAACTATGTAATGGAATCTAAGGTAACTAATTTGACCATCTTCCAAAGGTTGTAGCGTAATGAAAATTGGCAGCTATATGTAGTTCTGATGACAATACAATAATATGGTACTGTCCAACTGATCTGATGATGGAGCTGGAAGATATGACCTGGTACTTCATGATGGAAAATCGTATCATAGCTGTTTTGGATTTCTTAGAAAAGTCTTGTAATGAACTTTGACCACGATTAGGTTTCAAGGATGATGAAGCCGGAAGATAGGCACTGGCATTCCATGATGGAATATCGTATCATAGTCGTGTTTGCACTTGTGAGAAAGGCCACGTAATGGACTTTGAACACGATCAGGTTTCAAGGTTATTACAAACCTAAAGTAAATCCGTTATCGGTTTTCTTAACCTTTTCGAATTACGGCGTAGTCCATAGATTCATTTTTTTATAGATTTCACTTTCAAATCTTCTGCGGGATCGACCGTTTAATTGTTCACTTTTTGTTTTTTCGTGCATTTATAAAAGCGTGTTCTTCTAGTGTTTTTGGATAAAGCAATAATTATCATCACTGTCATGTACGAGATTCCCACTACAACGAACAACAGCTCGCTGTTTATAATCATCATTCCTACCACAGCTGCACCCAATGTGATTTTTATATTTTTCACTCTTTATACTCGGGGTCTAAGTCCACAGTAGAAGTGTGTTGGTTGAAATGATTATAAGATTATTTCACATGGTTTATTTGGAGCCGATTGATGGTATTATACGCACAACTAATGTAGGCCTCGATCAACAATATTATTGTTGATTGAAACTTATGTTAGTTTACAATAGAATTACAATATACTGAAGCGTCACACCTTAGCCTTAGTGCCTTTTCACATGAACCGATTGCCGGGTAACACATTCAGATTTTATACGATCCGATTATGTATTATTAGTAGGTATACTATAATTTTTTTTGGGACTGAAAGTGACTGAAAGGGACTGTCAGACGTTTACTGACTAAAATCCACGGTGTTCCTTCAATAACCCTTTACGTACCGGGGCCACGGTAATGGGATGAGTCCCACGACCCCGGCAGGCTTCGGCCCTCTGCAGAGGCGGCCTCGTCATGTTGCTGACGCTCTTTGAGGCGCGCGTGGAACACGACGCGTCGTCGACCCGGGCATGGTCCATGGTCGGATAGCGAGTTGCCCTTTACTCGCTGTCTGCATGCCCGCGCCTACGGTGGCCGGAGATCGTCGGCTGACGTCCGACGCCGTGGGCGTCTACCACTGCGGCTGGGCTGGAGGGAGGACGCCATCCTCTTCCTCACGCGGCCCGCCTCCTCCTTCGGAAGCATGACTGCTTCGCAGAAGGAGGCGACCGCTTCCCACTCCCTCTCGCCCCGCAGCATGGCCTCGACCAATGCCGGGCGCGAGAGGTCTCCGCCTATCGCCGCCGTGAGGACACGTCGGTGCTCTGCCCAGGCGGGGCAGTCTTGCACCGAGTGCTCTACGGTGTCCTCAGGGCGACCCTCGCAGTGGTGACACACAGGCGTTTCCTCCTTTCCCATCAGACACAGGTACCTCCCGAAACTTCCGTGTCCGGTGAGGACCTGCGTCATGCGGTAGGTCAGGACGCCGTGACGCCGATCTAGCCACTCCTCAAAGAGGGGTCTTACCGCCGCAATTGCGGCGTGCCCGAGGTATACTATAATAGGACAATAAGTAAGAGAGTATGAGAATAAACATGCGCGTGCTCTCGCTGTGGTTGTATCTGGGCGACTGGCCGCACCGGTGTGTCTAAAAGCATGCTGCGTGTTTCATACATTACTATGCGTCCGGCCGCGCCGGCTAGCCGGAAGGCGCCAACCGGACGCACAGTGGTGGATCCGGTGAGCACCTGGCAACCGCTTGCCAAGCAAATTACGCCGGTACGTGTGAAAGGTTTTTAAATTACATGGCCATACACTTCGCCGCCGGGTTTCCGGCGCCGGCTACCCGGCAACCGGTACATGTGAAAAGGCACATAGGCTAAGGTGTCTAACTTGTGATCGAGAGATCACGGGTTTGAACCCCACTCATTACTGTTGCCGTGAACCTACTCCAGATACAAGATACAATATTTAGATTAGTTGAAGGGGTTAACAAGATTGTTAGTGATAATTATGTTTTTTAACCACATTGCTAGTTCATTAAAAAAATAATACGTACATAAAAATGGAGCATTACTATCCCATGGCACCCAACCATCTAAGTGTCATTCTGACCTTAAATTTGCACCCAATTGGTATACCAAATCGTAAAGCAAAGATATTGCCAGGAAAGTAATATTTAAGCTCAGTACGGCTATCATTATTTCTTCTTTAACAATCTTTATGGGAGCCATAATGTCGGGGATATGAGATACGAAATCAGCTAATGTGATACCGGATTTTTTCAATACAGGTATCAATACCGGTATTGGAATAGTCAATACCGTGATTGCGGTATTACATACATTAGATCTGAAAATTATGTGATCTTATTCTCACACTTGTTTTCACCAGCGCAAGCGTCCCGCTGTTATCTCAAGGCTACTACACACGTTACGAAAAATCGTTACGATTGGACGGTACAATTCAAACTGCAATGATAAATGTACATGTGTGTATGAGAAAACTTTTTTGCAAAAAATAAAACCGACTTCCATATCAAAACACTACAAAGCCAAAAATAATTTTAATTTCGGTAGTTGGTGTGATTGGTTTTGTATTTTCTTTTTTTTTCACACCGCCTTCCGAAATTAAAATTATTTTTGGCTTTGTAGTGTTTTGATATGGAAGTTAGTTTTATTTTTTGCAAAAAATTTTTATTTTCGCGCTTTTTAGTGGGTCAGTTTGTAATTAATCTAGTTACAAAAGCCAAAATGTCAACTACTTATCACCTTTTACAAAATATTGCTTTTCCCAATGCAGTGCCGTTAATTTTTGAGGAGTTCTGGTATTTCACCATCAGCTCTACTTCACCTTATGCATTGTGACGAGCATAAAGTGCTTCACATCCATATTCAAGTAATCGAATCGCAATCCACAAAATACTTATCATTGAGTAGTTTCGGTGGCTATCTGTGGTTTTTATCATCAGTTCCACTTCCCCAAATGGTGCTTTTCGAGAGCAACTGCACAAGTTACTATAAGAAATACCCAAAACGCTATAGGTGTGCTTATTATATTCAAAGAGTTCCCTCGATTTATCCATGATTTCATCATCAGATCCTAACGTGATGACAATAGCACCAACTAGAAAGTGTACCCTTTCACACTAAAAAATAATTTTCCAAATCGGTCCAGCCGTTTTTGAGATATGAGGTATACATAAAAAAAAGAAAAAAAAATGATTCAAGATGAACTGAAAAACTCCTTCTTTTTTGAAGTCGGTTAAAAAAAAAAAATTCCAAATCGGTTCGTAAATGACGGAGTTATGCGTGAACAAAAAACGCAATTCAATTCAATTCAATTCAATTTATTTATTTTACAAGTTACTATGACTCATTTGTTAGTAGCACTTATCCTATGTTAGTAATAATATAATAATAATTTAATCTTAAACAAAATGAAATACACTAAAAAAAATTAATTTTAAGAACTACATACGCCGAACTGTACGACGCTTTACCGCGGCAACATCATTCCATGGGAAATGGTGGAGCAGTGATTCACGTACGAACAGTCCAGCCTGCTCGCAATTAGGGACAGGATCCTGTTATTACTGCCCCGCACTCTACACACCAGGGATGCACAGCGTTTACGCATTGTGGCAAAGAAACAATCCACATGTGCGTCCGCGAACATTCCTGACGCGCTGCAGTAGCGGGGCAGTCTCAACAGAACCCTGAATGCGTTATTGTACTGCACACGGAGGGCACTATACGACTGTTGAGTGTACCTAGCCCACAGGCTGCTCATGTAGAACGTAGTGCAGTACGCTCTGAAAAGAGTAATTTTAACTTCCGCTGAACAACGAGCAAACCTGCGGGCCAGCATGTTCGCTCTAACCGACAATGCCCTCCGCGCACGTTCAATGTCCTCATCGTCCTTCAGGTCAGGGGTAAGTACATGGCCTAAATAGTTAAACTTGTATGCCCTCTTTAATGGCATACCATTAAGGTAAACTGGTGGTACATAAACAGGATACCTACCCCTGGCCCCAAAGACCATGAGCTCACTTTTTTTACAGTTGTAAATTAGACCATGTGAGTTAGCATACTCCTCACAAATGGCCACCAGCTTTCTAAGGCCACAGATTGAACCGAAAAGATCATCAATGTAGATTTTTTTTAGACATTTGTTGATTTTTCAGAAACGGCTTGTCCAATTTCGATAAAATTTTCATGAGACCATTTGGCAAGTATAGCCTTTCCAACAAAAAAAGAATATTTTAAATCGGTTTGCAAGCGATGGAGTTATGCGTGGACAAACATAAAAAAAAATACAAACATCCGAATTGAGAACCTCCTCCTTTTTTAGAAGTCGGTTAAAAAACTGTACAGTTTGTCCAATTTTACAGGATAGATAAATCGGAAACGGAAGAAACTGTACCGATAATCGTCAATACCGGTATTGTAAAAGTCCAAAATAAAATTCGTATTACGGGATCCCGGAATACCGGTATTGAAAGCCCTACTTAAGACCCAACCTGTTCTTTCAGGTGCCCTTGCGTTTTTTGGCCGTGGTATCTCGTTACAATGTTCCCGCCATCGTCGCGTTGCGTCGGCAGGCAACAGCCCTATTGAGTCGTCAATGCTGCTCACTGCTCTACGAGGCGCGCGTGAAACACGACGCGCAGCCGACCCAGGCGTGGTCCTTACTGGACGGTTAGCCATGATGCAAGGGCGTTTACTTTTACCAGGGGTTTAGCGCTGCCATACAACGTGGAAATGTCACTAGTTTCTTGGGCACTTTACCTTTTTTTCATCCAGTACCTGTCTCCCGATCTGGGCGAAGCGGGAGGGTGTGTCAGACTTTTACTACGGCAACGGCCCCCTTGTGGGCCCCGACAATTTTGCTGACACTCTTCGAGGCGCGCGTGGAACACGGCGCGTCGTCTACATGGGCCTGGTTTCAGTCGGGCAGCGAGCGACCAATTGCTCGCAGCCCGCAGGCCCACGCCTACGGTGGCTGGGACTGCGACTCCCGACGCCCGGAGCGTGGGAATTTATTGATGGTATATTTTAGTTTGTATGTAGTTTACTTTAATTACACAGGCCAACAAAATTTTTAACCAGAAACTAGACTCTATATTGCTGAAGGTTTTTGATATGCTGAATCCTAATCTGGCCTCAGAATTACTCTGTCACGTCAGGTTTCTGAGATATCCTAACCTAAAAGTGCAAAAAGTACCGTTTTTGCCCGATTTTGAGGTTATGTAGACTCACGAATTATTTTTTCTAAAAAAAATAAAGATTACCATATTAAAGAACAAGTCTTTTTCTTTCAAATTCCATTAAGGTTGCTCCTGCTGAGGCTAGATTCGGATTCAACGCATTGAATACCTGAGTAATAGTTAGTAGTAGTAGTAGTAGTAATAGTCTGGTTTCTGGTTAAGAAGTTTGGTTAAACTTTGTAGGCTTGTGCTATTTTGTATTACAAAAAATCTGTTTTTTTTTTCTTAAAGAACACAAACTTTAAAAAAAAGTACTATAGGTATGTGAGAAAATTATACAATTTTTTTTAAAGAAAACTATAATTATGGGTAGAATTCACGTTACACTTGGCAATCTGTTTGAAGTCTCCAACAGAGCTAAATATACTTGGCTGGAGTTGCTTTGATACCTATGTAACAAAAGTAGGTATATGTTTACTTCCAAAACATACAAAACAGTATCACATAATACCCTCCAACGATTTACTTTCACTAACAAATAAAACACTTTAGAAACTGTCGTTACACATTTATTCCTTGGCCAAAGAAATTGGGACAAAGTTCGTTCGTAACTCACAAGTTTCTCCCCTCTCCTCACTTCTTAGTATAATGTCTAAGTCGAGAATAAGTTTATATGTTAAGTGGCGATTGCTGATAAAATCAGATAGTTTTAGGGTACCGTGTGTACGTTTGAAAAACAGGAACCCTTTTTCTACGGCTGACATAGCTAATCCGCACCGACTCATGTAGACAGATTCAGTTTTACTTTGGTATTTGTACACTATTATGGACTTCTGTGATCTAAATCCACACGCGTAAATATGTTTTTTTTTTTAATAAAAAATAGGTTCGCGTTTGACCACCATCTCACCTGATGGTAAGTGATGATGTGGTCGAAGATGGAGCACGCTTAACTAAAAGTAATCTATTCACTCTTGACTTAAAGACTCCTAGGTTATAGCTATCGGGAAACACAGACTCCGGCAGGGAATTCCACTCCTTAGCCGTACGCACAATGAAGGTATTCCCAAAACATTTTGTGCGTATGGGTGGTATGTCCACCACGTAACGATGGCGCTTCGCCGTTTGTCTCGTAGTCCGATGATGGAACGGGCTGGGTTGAATTAGATTGTGTAATTCCATCGCACACTCCCCGAAATGTAACCGATAGAAATGGAGCAGGAAAAAGAAAGTTAGTTTAATAATAATGGCTAAGGTGTTGGACTTGTGTTCGAGAGGTCGCGGGTTCAAACCCCACCCATTACACTATTGCCGTGAACCCACTCCAGACACAAGAATATTTAGCTTAGTTGGAGGGGTTAACATGATTGCTAGTAATGTGAATTCTACCCACATTGCTAGTAATCATTTAATTAAAAAAAAATACTTGTAATCAGTTTATAACGTTCTGTTTTGGAACACAGGCTCCTCTCTAAAGCCTGCAATACATGTTGGCCAAGCGTTGTCGAGTGAAGGCCAATACCAACATGTAGACGGTATATTTGCCTTGTCTTGCTATCGCTTGGTGTCACTTGCCTAATTGGCCGAGTGGAGGCAGCACCAACGTGTATAGAGCTCATTTGGTGCAACTTGTCTTCGCTCGCCGTTGCTCGTGATCACTTGCCTCACTTCGGATCGGTGTCGGTTTTTGGTCACAAATCAAAGGCGCTTGCCTGCGCTCGGCCAACGTGTGAGCAGCTCTACAGACCCTCTTCTACATTGGTCGTCTGCATTGGCGTTCGACGAACTTGTCGAACGTGTGGACATTATTTCTTGCCTTGTACCTATTTGCCAACGCTCGCGTTGGCTTACGCTCGGCCGACATGTATGCAGGCTTAAGAGAGGGAATGGGTCGTAAACCATCACACGGAACCATTGCAGTCTGGCGTATGTTTACATATGTTTTGTCCAAGGATATGCCGGATACCTCACGTTGTTTTCCTTCACTGTTTTGAAATCAGTGGTGATGATGAAATTTACAGTGTCTGGGTTCAAACCCATGACCTACAACTCGTAAATCGTGCCTGTCACCACTGGGTCACCATTGCTCACAATTCCGAAGAGGTATGACGCTTTGGCTGATTTTAATGCAAAAACTACAAAACGGATTACAAATACTACAAAAAAGATTTAACGCACACATAGTTTACTACCGGAACCCGTTACTCAGCGTTCTAAACAAATTTTGAACTCCCGTTTTACACATTCACAGAAGTGTCCTAAAAATACAAGGACAAATAATTTTCGGAATTTCGTGATTCACAAGTGCCCATACACTAGTAATTTCTTCTGTCTCGTGTGTGCAAAAATACTCATACCCGGAACAACTATTTGTAGATGTGTGTGTTTGTATGTGTGTATTTGTAAATGTTCTCTTGCGGAAATCAAACCTGCGACCCGCAGCGCAGCAATCAATTACTCAAACACTGCGCCAATCATGTCGTCCAATTTAGATTAGAATAACACTAAGAATACTTTTATCCTATCTATACCCTACACAGAGTGGAACCTTACAATGATAGCCTGTTAGTGTAAAGGTCAGCAGAATTAGTGATAAGCAACTGATTTTGATACCAAAAGGAAGACCTCTGTTTCAACCGAATCTAGTCACAGAATTGACTAACTTTGTCCTACCTAAGCTTAGGCTTTAAGAGATATTTATCTCCAGCAAAGTTATATAAGAACAAGATAGGCATTAATTTCCACTTCTGACGATTGGCTAGCCTAACGAACCGTTTCTTGTGATGTTACAAGTGAATAGCTAGATGTAGGTATATTTCAAGTTATGTGTTTGATGGTTCAATGTCAAGTAGAGGTCGGGTTGTTTTTGGATATGGGACGACACGAGGTTAATCTGTAAGTCGGTACAAAATACATAAATAATAGTCAAGTATCTACGTATCGGGCTAGACACAATGTAGACTTCCGTAGAAGTTCTTAGTTACTTGGGATTGTGTGTCTCCACATAATCGTAACAGCGTTGCTTTATCATAATTTGACGCTTCATTGACTTGCCTCTGGGATGAATGGCAATTGAAACACATGCCAAGAAGTCATTGGCTCCAAAGGAGTGGTTGAGTCAAAGCTTGCCAGCGGCCTTGAGCCTTGAACATCGGCGACGTGTTGCAAGTCCATCGGTTTTGTGCGATGGAATTGCACTGTCTAATTCCACCAAACCCGTACCATCATGGAACTATACGAGGAATGGCGATGCACCATCATTACATAGTAGAAATCTTAGCCACACACACCAAACGTTTTGGGAATACGTTCATTGTGCGTACAGCAATGGAGTGGAATTCTCTGCCGAAGTCTCTATTTCCTGATAACCTAGCCACTACCTAACCCAATGAAAGTGGCTTATTTTGTGTTTGATTCAGACAGTCTTTAAGTCTTCGATCCTTTTCACAACTTTGTAGGGTTCGGCACTCAGTCGTGTACATAAAAAAGTTCGGCAGGACTAACCTCAGCAGGCGTTTCTTTAAATTGAAGATCGACCCGTAAAAGAATATTAAAAACAGAATCGTTTTATTCGTAACAAACTTATGAAATATCACTACCCTGCATGTCCACCTATGCGTGTTTTAAACAAATGAATTAGCATAAAGTTGCCGTTTCATTTCACAACAAATAAAGTACCTTGCATATTAATAATCTACTATGCAAACATTAAGAACACGTTATACGTTAATATTGATTGGAATATAATAGACATACACCCTTTTCTATATACACATATATTTATTTTTATTTTAAACAAATAACGAATACACATAAAACGCAAGTAAGTCCTTCTGAGCTGTTAGAAATACGAGATAATCCTACATCCTCTATTAACGAAGTCTGTCACTTTTTAACAATGTGGGAAAAAACCTGGCAGCAGACATTATATCACAGAACTTAGCTCAGCCAACCCCAGCTAGCAGCAAAGCCCTGTTAATAAGAAATATAGCTCAACACTCCACTTTAAACTCTCTTGCTATATTGAACGTCAACGAAGCTGAAATAGAATCGATTATTCTTCAGTTACGGAATGATTGTGCCATCGGTTGGGATGGAATATCATCCACTATTTAAAAAAAAACGGCCGACATATAATATTAATATAATAATAATAATATTCCACAACTTTTCACACAACGCCATCTAGTCCCAAACTAAGCAGAGCTTGTGGTATGGGTACTAGACAACTGATAAACATACATATATATTTCTAAATACATACATATTATAGATAAATTACACCCAGACAAAGAACAAATGACCGTGCTCATCACACAAACATTTGTCCTAGGTGGGAATCGAACCCACGACCTTGCGCACAGCAGTCCGCCAATAACATACCTCTGTAACCGTTGTTTACAGACAGGAGTATTTCCTGATGCCCTTAAAAGGGCAATCGCACACCCTATTTGCAAGGGAGGAAATAGAAATTGTGTCAATAATTACAGGCCTATATCAGTCCTGCCTGTGCTATGTAAAATTCTTGAGAAGATTCTCAATAATAGTCTACGCAGCTTTCTTAACAAGAACCACATTGTTGCTGACAACCAGTATGGATTCCGTCCTGGGTTGTCAACAGAAGATGCGGTGATGCAGCAATCGGTTGCTCAATGCTTAGATAAAAAAATAAAATGCCTAGGTATCTTCCTGGACCTTTCAAAGGCATTTGACTCAGTTTCTATTCTCTTACTTACCTCGAAGCTGGAATTTCTTGGGGTACAAGGCAAAATGCTTGAAATTTTTAAAAACTATCTGCAAAATCGTACGCAATGTATCAAAATTTATTCGTACCTTAGCGGCGAGGAAGCGGTGAGATATGGCGTTCCTCAAGGAAGCATCCTGGGTCCTACATTATTCCTAATTTACGTAAACGATCTATGTAAGATGAGTCTCCCAGGCTGCAATATTTATGCGTATGCAGATGACACTGCAATCATCGTGCAAGGACTTACTTGGGATAATGTTAAAACAAAAGCTGAAGTAGCTTTGGCCCAAGTTATGGAATGGCTTAACTCTAATTTACTCACACTAAACCTACAGAAAACCACCTATATTCCTTTTGCAATACGACGTAACACCAAACCGCCACACACTTTTCATATCACTGCTCACTCATGCGCAAACCCATCAGAACCCTGTACGTGCCCAACACTCACTAGAACTGATAGTGTAAAAGTAGTAGAGTACAGATAGACGATGGTCTAAGATGGGACAAGCAAGTTGATGTACTTACTACTAGAACGATGCGTTTGATTCACATCTTTAAGTCTCTCAGAGAGTCGGCTAACACTGACACGCTAAAAATTGTTTAATATGCTCTGTGTCAGTCTATCCTTGGCTATTGTATTACTGTTTGGGGCGGTACAGCAAAGACTTATCTTCTAAGGATTGAGAGAGCACAGAGAGCAATACTTAAAGTAATGACTAGAAAACCCTATAGATATCCAACAACTAAACTCTACTCAGACTGTAAAGTTCTTTCAGTTCGTTAACTCTTTGTGCTCAAATCAATTCTTAAAAAACACACCAGTTTCCCAAAGCCCAATCCAGCAAAACAAACGTGTCTTTTTCCCAGATATTTCACACTAAACTGCTTTCGCAAAACACCAGTTTTACACTTTGAGTACACACATTTACAAAAAAGTTCACAAACAGCTAAACATATTACATTTAAACTCATACGCAATAAAACATAAAGTAACAGATTGACTGATACAGAAGGACTATTCCTACACGGAGTCTTATATATTATTTTCCTCTATAGTCTTTGCTCACTTACGTCGCTTAAATCGGAGAATGCACGCCTTTAAACATACACACACACACATCCATACACACTAATACACCCATACATCCTCACACATCAATACAAATCCACATCCGACATCCAAAAATTGCAAAAAGAAAACTGATTGCTGACAAACAGTAGATCAGCGCAGTTCACTGTTGTATGACTAAGCATATTGAATATACTAATTAGCTGAACACTGTCTCTTAGAATACAGGCTAGCCTAGTTTAAGAGGCAGGGTTATTATATTTATGTATCGGATTATTTTAATTTGTTAAACAGAGCCTCACATTAAATTTTAATACAATATTACATTATTTAAAGTCATAATTAAATTTTTAAACCGTACTTTTCTCTTCTTATTTTCATTGTTGGCACCAATTTCAGGCCAAATTCCAGAAAAGCAAAGGCCCAGAAGCCATTAAAAATATAAAAGATTTAATTTTGAAAGGCTTGCGTTTGACCGCCAAAACAAAGAAAGAGGACTACATTTTTGTCGCTCAATATTAATCAACTGGTTCAATGTAACAGCTATGACGTAACAATATGGCGCTAAGTCGATCCTATTCTTAGTTAAAGTCACTGTAGATTCTATTAGACCAGTATTATAGAAAACATAAATATAAGCATAATGCCGTACTATCATAGACAATTAAATGTCGATTTACGTCGTAAAGTTGGTACGACTGATTCTTGCGTGCAGGAAATTATGTAGGGCAAACGTACATAACTTATGTTCCGTTCAGGATATTATTATTGGATTTTGATGATTCGATATTATGGATTTATATTTGTTTTTGATACTTTAGCGGTATATTGAACACTATTTTGTATTTATTCTTTGTCCTATTTTGAAGCAACAAATAGCTTTTTTATTCATTTTAGCTTTTGCCTTAATAGGATATTTTCATCAGTCTCTTCACAACCCAGTGACTGGGTTGTGAGGTTAGGTAGGTAGTTGATTCAAGTACGCTAGTGATCAGTTGAATCCAGTAAGACTGAAAGCTGACTGAAACAAAACAGTTGTGAGGCCAGACTTGCGTCAGATTTGTCTGGCTTCGTGCTATTATTTCTACAGTCAACGATATTGGTACTTGTACCAACAAATGGCAGCCGAGACTACTCGCTTAACGTACATTCTTGAAGCATGAAGGAATCTTGATATAATAAGATAGTCAGCCATCCACAAACCAACCTCATACGTAGGGGGTCAATCGCAAACCCATCCAAAATAAAATGTAAATGGACTCTGGTCTGGATTGAAAATACTATTTACTAAAATACAACAAGGTGTTTTACGAAAGCGAGTATTAATTAAAGTATGACACAAACACAAAACGTGTTTTTTTTTTAATTTTTCTAAACTAAAGGAACTCTCCCAAAAACTACAGCAATTTGTTGTCTACGCCTAATTCAGGTAAAGTTAATTTAAAACGAGGGACACATAATTATTTTCGCCGAATTAAGCTTTCCTGTAATTTATGGCCCTCATTTTAAATTAATTATTCCTGTAAACAGTTTAGAATTAACTAAAACTTTACACTTTGACTTAGAAAAGACAGCTTAAGTTACCTCGCTCACTTTAATTATGTATCTTAATAATTAAAGCCCTAAATTTAAAGATTTAAATTTTCGTGAATCGAAGAAATAACAGTAAAGTTTAGCTCAGCCTATAATTAGACGATTTACCCTACTTTGGTAGTCGCACAGAAATAGGAAAATCGAAATAGAAGTTCATATTTACGTGTCGCCAAGTCGTAAGTACTTGGTTAACTTTAAATCTACTTTAAAAACTGTTCTGGAAAAAATTACATCTTTTCATAAACTATGTATGAAAACTAAAAATAAGAATTTCTATCACAGTGACACTATCATCACCTGGTTAGCCTTTTCCCAAATATGACAGGGCAACTTCACTATATAAAACAAAGTCGCTTCCCTGTCTGTCTGTCCCTATGTATGCTTAGATCTTAAAAATTCCGCAAAACGGATTTTGATGTGGGTTTTCTTAATAAATAGAGTGATTCCTGAAGAAGGTTTTAGTTTATAATAAGTTAAGATTTTTTGTAGATTGAATGAAATCCGACGATATTACTTCAACATGTCGGAAAGAATTAAGCCTATCGGGAGCTTTAATCGAAAACGCTGCCAAAACCTTTTGAGTTATAAAAATACAATGTATGGCGGGAATGTTTCTCTTTTATATATCTACAAAAAAGTTTGCAATGGTATATGGCTATCTCCCAAGAATAACCCACAATAACCATTTTTTACGTATTACATTAAAATGATGGGTTACTTACGAATCTTTTTCTAACAGTACAATATTATTCCTTATCCGAAATACGTCACATATGTTGAGGATTTAATGTAGATCATAATTGCTTGTTACACTATATCAATAAAATGAATATCTTATGAGTTATCGCCGAATGTAAATTACCAGACGAGAAATTGATTAAGCAAATTCATATACCTATAAGCAAATATAAACTTTATTATTCGAGTAAAGTCGGGCCAGGTCGCTAGTCTAGACTAAAAGGATTCAGCTGAATATTAGACTTTTACATGGAGCAAGTGTCTCTCTGACCACTAGGGAGATCTGCTGGCTTCGACACTTCGGCAACGACTGCCAAAAATGTACAAATGGCAGCCAGAATCTACAGCTTCTGAGACACGAGGGAATCTCGATAACTATGTAAAGATAAGAATATTACATGGCTCAACCCTAGCAAAGGCTTGCTTAAGAGCGCGTATAAAGCAAAATTACCAATTTTCTATTTGATTTTACATGAAAAATTCCAGACCAAATCTTAAAATAAAAATATATGAATAACTACATCATATTTTCAAGGGCTCTCTCTGATCAAAAACATAAAATAATAACATTTCCTTGGTAGAAAAAAATCACGAAATAACCTCTAATTCTCATGTTTTTCCGTTTTGTACTCGATATGGTAATGCCTATTGCGACAAAAATTTGATATAAATTATATTTAAACAAGAGTAAAGGCTTTGCTTAGGCATTTTATGTAATTCCTTTTAGTTTTGGATTTATTACGATAAAACACTTTTGGCGCATACTACGTTTTTATTCCGCGCAAGAAGTCATCTTCCGTCGCTCGTTGCGGGAGCTTCAAGCATATTTCTATTTCACACATCAGTCGCTACCGCTCTGTTGAGACGAGAGGACTACGCTCAAGTGTTTTAGCTGCGCCGAGTTATAATCATTTCAATCGTAATTGTTGTTGTTGTTCGAACTAAATAGTGAAATGGGAAACAAAAAAAAACATTGAAAAGAGAACTAAAAAAGTTACAAATTGACAGGATGGCTAATTGTCGAAGGTAAGTTTGTGAGTTACTTGTTTGTTATATACTGAAAAAATAAAAATAAATTTTATACTTTCGAGAAAGTTTATGCAGGTGATTTTAGATTTTATTTTGAGAGACACAAGATCTAAATTCGTTTACCTACGCACTTTCGTGGGCCGAGTAGGTAACTAGACATAATAATATGTGGGGACATTTCACACACGGCTATCTGACCCCAAACTAGGAAGACCCTGTACTATGGGTGTCAGACAGCTGATATACGTAGACAAATACATTTTTAAATACATACATATATAGATAAACAACACCCAGACACGACGATATCAAAAATTCGTGGTAGGTACTTTATTAGATTATTAGGATAATAGGTAATAAATTACATTCATAATAGGTAGCTATTTACTTTTGCTATTTTGTTATGTTATTCTTCACGATACAATTTTATGATCATTTTCCCATAATGTAGTTATGAGATCTTCCAAAAATCTAGATACACGGATGGACAACAATAATGATCTTGCGAGTATCCTATATAAAAAAAAAATATCTACCTATACCACTTCTTATTTAATATTTCTATGGTCACTCGTAGTCGTAGGTAACGCGGGCAGAATAGTATATGCAAAATAAACACAAGCTTTTAGTTGGTATCCGTGTTTGTTCGATGAAATATATTTATATCGATTACGAACCTATTTAAGTATGCCCATTAGGTATTTAAACCCTATTTTTGTAGATCAATTTATTGTGGACGTGATTGTATAACAAGGAATTTGTTTTGAAATAATATTTTATTTTCAGAATGTGGCCACCTCGCTCGCCAGATTTAAACCCATTGGACTTTTTTACTGGGGCTGTTTAAAGGAGGTAGTTTATAAAGAAGAAATCACTTCAGTTGAACAGCTGCGACAACGCATACGTTCGGCTGCTGACGAAATATCGTCGGCAGGATTTGCGCGCCGATTGAGACGGTCCTTCATAAGAAGGTGTAGAGCGTGTATAGCAGCTGAAGGAGCCCACTTCGAACAACTTGTATATTTTCTTTTTCAATAAATTTGTTTAATTACTAATGTCTTTTATGGTGTCAACAAACCCATAGTGATCAAATTTTAAGGAAATTCTCATTCTCTTTGAGTCTAAAATTAGTTACAGGAGTGTTAAAGTTTTGAAATCAAATTTGTATAAAAATTCTCCTTTAAGATTCGAACAGCAATAACTTTGTACTTTATCAAGATACTGGTTATTATTATACCATTTTAGAATTTACATTAAATAGGCAATTATCTATACTTATAATAAATCTGTAGAGAGGTCAATTTTGTACATGAAATATATTTACAAAATAACTATCAGGGGGTGATTAGGGATCGATACTGATGCCAAAAATGCAATCAGTAAAATTTTTGTCTGTCTGTCTGTCTGTCTGTCTGTATAACCGTTATAGAAACAAAAACTACTCGACGGATTTTAACGAAACTTGGTACAAATATTTTTCATACTCCTGAGCTAGTTATAGTATACTTTTCATCACGCTACAATCAATAGGAGCACAGCAGTGAAGGGAAATGTTGGGAAAACGGGAGAAGTTACTCCATTTTTAAGCTTCCGTCGCGTGTGCAACCTTAATGGTTAAAGCTACACAGAAATCATTTATGACGGAAATGTTCTCCATAAAATTATATAAAAAATATCCCACGACAACATATATCTATCTTTTATGGTTGACTCACAATAACACGTGTAACTCCCGATAGCTTAGCAGTTCGAAGCTTTCTGATTATTATTCTGCTCCGAAATTTAAAACCACCACAACTTTGCAATGGAACTCGGCTAAAAGTAACCCAGTTGCAACAAAATATAATCGAGGCTCAAATTTTAACAGGTTGCGGTGCAGGAGAAACCGTCTTTATTCCCAGAATTCCCATAATACCAAATAATTTTCCATTCTAATATAAAAGAACGTGATTCCCTGTATCGGTGTGTTATGCAATGACAATTAATAAGACTCAAGGGCAGACTTTTCGTGTTGCTGGAGTAGATCTCGGTGTCAGTTGTTTCTCGCATGGTCAGTTGTACGTCGCGCTTTCCCGGGTTAGCAGTTCTAGAAATCTTTATGTTCACGTGCCGGACGGGTCAACTTCCAACATAGTTTACCCGGAAGCTTTGCGCTGAAGTATTGTCGTTCTATACGTACTTAAGCCTCATGTGAACGTGATCTAAACATTATTACCAATACATTAACTTAATAACACACAAGGAGTTACACGCTGACGGAGTCGCGGGCACAGCTATTAACAATAATATTGTGCGGTTCGGTATTGCGATATTTTTCAACAGTATTATAGATTGACATATTATATTTCCCTACTAAATTACGAAAGTTAATTTCTGTGTTACATCTAAATCACTGAACCGTGAGGAAGGACATAGGCTACTTTTTTTTACGAAAAACGACGGAAACGTGGACGAAGTCGCGGGCAACAGCTATCTATGCTAATATATAAGGCTGAAGAGTTTGTTTGTTTGTTTGAACGCGATAATCTCAGGAACTACTGGTTCGAATTGAAAAAAATATTTTTAATTAAATAGTCAATTTATAGAGAAAGGCTATAGGCTATATATATCATTACGCTAAGGTTAATAGGAGCGGAGCACCAATGAAGAATGCTTCAAAATCGGGCTTAAATTTAACGTTAGCCAAAAGTAACTATTCCACGCGGACGAAGTCGCGGGCAAAAGCTAGTCTAAAATAATGAGCCACCGCAGTGTAGTACATTTTTTTTCGATATAGTCTGGCGGGAATAATTCCGAATCATTCCCGTCGTATACTTCGGAAGTATTCCGAAATATTCCGAAACTTTGGGAATATTTCAACTGCCAAAAGAAACCAGGAAAATCGACCTTTGAAGTCGGTTAATATACCAAAACCTGCTCCTACCTAAGTATAACAAATACTTTTCTGAAAACCGCATCAAAACGTGTTTGCTTGCAAGGTTTGCCTTTAATTGTTTTTATTGGCTGGGCTATTATACGCGTTAAGTAGGTAGGTAATGATTAATACCTACCTATGCGACTCGCGAATACTCGCGATGCGTACAGAGCTACATACAAACTAACCAAAAACATAGGTAACCCTTTTTTCAAAAAACAAATAAAATATGCTAGGCCTGGTTTTTTATTCAACTACTGACATTTATAAAAATAGCATTCAATTTCGAAATAAGTAGAGTACCTACCTAGAAACAAAAGAATAAAAATCCTGTTAATCGCAGGCTAACATATCTACCTATAAAAATATCAACATATACTTAATCAATCCCATTTATAATAAAACTAGTACTCACGCGGGGCTTCGCTCCCGTGGATTCTATCACGGTAAAAACATAACTCTCCTTTTTTGCAGTCGCGTAAAAAGTAGCCTATAACCTTTCTCAAGCTTCAAGCTATTTCCATACCAAATTTCATCCAAATCCACCCAGTACTTTCGAAGATTAGCGCGTTCAAGCAAACAAACAAACAAACTTTTCCGCTTTATAATATTAGTATAGATAAACATTTATATTTTACTCTTGTATCGTACGTAGTCTCGCACTGAACAATAATTAACCCACCCACCACACAACAAACAAACACGTTAATTTCGATTGAATTATTCGGGCGAAATATTCGGAAACATTCGATTGCGGGGTACGAATCTTTCTCGCGGGGGGAAAACTTCTCCGGGGAGCATCTCCCCTCTTACCGCACCCCGCACCGCCATCGCAGTGCGGCGGCAGCGGCCGGCGCACAGAGGGCTTTATTTAAATTCATTTTGAATAATTCTGATTTAAAGAAACTTTCCCAGAAGTATTCCGGAATTATTCCGAATTTTTCAGAAGTTTTGCAACTATAGATACAGGGGCCCAAAATTGCGTAATTCCGTAGAAAAAAATGTTAAAATTTAAGAATAAGTATTTTTTGCAATATTGATTTAGAATGTAATAAAAAATCTTGATACTGATCTGATAATACAAATATTCAGGACTGATATAAAAAAAAACAAAATGAAAAAAACATGAAATGGTACCTAATTTTGTAAGAGTAAGTACGATTTTTATTTAAAATATTAAAAATATCAATAATTTGGTCATCCATGGGCATATGACGATATAAGTGGGGTAAATGATAGATGATAATCTGGCCAATCGACAGTTTCAGAGTTATCCATTATTTACGCCACACCAAAATCACGTGCCAAAATAATAGTATATTATACATAATATAATATTACCTTTTGGTATTGATTTTATATTGATTCGTGTTCAGTATCAGTGGTATAGTCACCTCCTACTAACTTACTATTTACGTATTATTCGCGTACACATAATAACATTTCGTAATATTGTATAACGCAGTCATACTTTGAATACAGTTGTTTCATCTGAATATTATACGTATACTTACTACAGAAGATACGCGTCGAGCGAGCGCGTAGGTACACGCGCGATCGTATTCGATGTGAGGAGCGGGTAGGACAGTGCGGGTGAATTCTAAAATTTTGCTGGCTTTAGACGCGCTCTTAACATTGACGATCGACCCGTGTGGCTATTATGGTTTAGCCATGAGCTCCTTTTATCATAATAATATCACGCGGTACGTCCGCCAATGACCGTATTAGTAGGTAGGCGAGTAGTGGGATGCGCGCGCGGCCGCTGGCTCGCCAGTTGTGTGACCGCTCCGCCCGCGCGACTCGCGCCGCTTTTGGTACACACGTATGTAGGGCTGCCATCACCAAAATTGGTGGCCCTAGACATTAACTTCATAAACCCCGGATTTTTGAGTAAAATCGCAATTTTTCCCCGGACACCGTAGAAAAATACATTTTATCTTAATGTTTATTTTTATGGTTTTAGTCAGTGGCAACAGCTTTATTGTTTTTTTAAGTAAATAGTCTTTTCTTTTATATTTGGTACCTTACTTTTTGGTAACCGTAACCCAATATGTGTCCGGGTTTGAACCGGATGCTAATAGGGAAAATCCCTCCGAACGTTCTCGGACGCTCTCCAAACTAGGACAAATCTGGGGAAACCCGGACGAATGGCAGCCCTACGCGTATGATGCGTGAGCATAAGCTATATAGTACACGTCATCAAAAATATCTTAATCACTGAGTCTATTGGTTATCGGCTCTGCATACATTTTGCATTCGCGTGGAGAATATGATAAATCTGTCGCACAGGAGTCGTATATTAACCCCTTATAAAAAATAGCCCGTGTAGGTACTATTCTAGACTATAATCTATTTGTGTTCTAAATTCATCCAGATCCAATCCAACTTTAGCAAGTCTAATAGAAATAAACGTAGGTACATATTACCATAATACAAAAACAACTTAAGCTATAAGTAGATTGAATAAGCATATGTGTATGTGTTATTGTAAACTATGTGTAATCGATGAATATCTGTGCCAAACAATAGCTCGTTTAGATATCTTAGCATCTACACGCTTTTTACATTAAATCGCTCTAAGGATTTTCTCCTGTTTATTTAACTTTAATCCATCTAACTGGCACCGTATTATAGATGGAGTAACTGTGTATCTGACCTCCACAACTCAGTAACTATATATATTGGGGTATAGGGTATGACTTTGTGTCAGATTATCTAGTTTTTGACTACCCCAATAATTGTAAAACATGTAGGTACCAATAACAGCCAGAAAGAAAAAAACTCGAAAGCTGACAGTACTTTCTCAGACAGGGCGGCCTGTCTGAGAAAGTACTGTCAGCTTTCGATTTAATACGTCAAAAAGGTCATCCACAAATCGAGCTTGGCAAGTGCTGCTTAACCTATAAGACAAATCCATATGGTTATTATTGTACCACGAAAATTTATTGGAATGATGATTTAGAAATCGATAACAAATCAAATTCATTACAAAATAATTGACATAATAACGTCAATTTGTATTCAACTTCAATTAAACTGTGATCAGTTAGACAATTGCCGTATAAACTTCCGCTTAGGAAACGAACGAAAAATTCATTTAATTGAATTAAATAGTTCCTAAAAGTTTTAATTGAAAAACCTCGGGTTTAAGTAATAATGGTCACACGGATCGATTTTCCAAGTTGAACAACGTTTGCTGAGGTAATTCTGTAGACGGGTGACCGTGCCTCGTGAGCTGTTAGTTCTGGTTCTCATTTGTACATCTTTGATAGTCGTTGCAGATAGACAGAAACCAAAAGATCTGACTACAGTCCAGCTTAGGGGTAGGTACTATGGAGGTCTGCTATGCGAGCGGTCAGCCTACCGCACTGGTTGGCATAGTTTGAAATGTTTGAATTTAGATCGCAATGTTGGACATGCGAAGAAATTGTTTTTTAATGAGCGATAGAAAAGTAGGGCGTTGCCTTTTAAAAATAACGGTAATAAAGATAATCGCTCCTCTTTTGTGTTGCATTTTTTGTACACGGTGAGCGGCTGAAATTGCTCAACAAATTCTTCCACAGATTCATTGGTGTAGCTCGAGAACATAGTGACAATTTGCTCCATTATGATGATCAAATAATGATACTGGATACTTCCCTGCGGTTTTTTCGGCGATGATTCCGTTTTATTTATTTCCTTCTTCTTTATTTTCTATTTTCCTGAAAAGAAACCTATTCCGCACTTTTTTTCGCGTACTTTTCTAAACGTGAACTGAAAAAGCGCCGCCACCAATTGTAACGGAAACGTGTGTGCACTCGGGATTTTCAATATAAACGCGGTAGTATTTATACTTTGTATAACACTATGTTTACATTTTTATGGAAGATTATTCTAATTACATTTTCACGTTATTTTAATAATGAGTCTGCTATCCGGGCGGCGCGGCGTCCCAAGCCGTTCTTTCTCTTGTTAAAAAACAAGTTCTTCGCATGTCCAACATTATCTATACTTATAATAAATCTGTAGAGAGGTCAATTCTGTACATGAAATATATTTCCAAAATAACTATCAGGGGGTGATTAAGGATCGATACTCATGCCAAAAATGCAATCAGTTAAATTTTTGTCTGTCTGTCTGTCTGTCTGTCTGTCTGTATAACCGTTATAGAAACAAAAACTACTCGACGGATTTTAACGAAACTTGGTACAATTATTTTTTATACTCCTGAGCGGGTTATAGTATACTTTTCATCACGCTACAATCAATAGGAGCAGAGCAGTGAAGGGAAATGTTGGGAAAACGGGAGAAGTTACTCCATTTTTTAAGCTTCCGTCGCGTGTGCAACCTTAATGGTTAAAGCTACACAAATCATTTCATGACGGAAATGTTCTCCTTAAAATTATATAAAAAATATCCCACGACAGCATATGTCTAACTTTTATGGTTGACTCACAATAACACGTGTAACTCCCGATAGCTTAGCAGTTCGAAGCTTTCTGATTATAATATTTGTCTACTCTCACGTTTATAACACTCTCAGTCACCCCTAATTGAAATAGTTAACATTATTAACTATTCCATAAAAAAATTGGCCAAGTGCGAGTCAGACTCGCCCATGAAGGGTTCCGTAGTAACTATAATATAATATGCAAATTTATTTGACGAAAAAAAACCTTACAAATTTCCTAAAACTAGCTTATTTACATTGTTTACAACTGCGCCAAATAAATTTGTTTTGAAAAAAAAAACCTTACAAATTTCTTAAAACTGGCTTTTTTACATTTTTTACAACTGCGCCGAATAAATTTGTTTTTCATAGTGTTTGTATGAATTACAAAGTTATATTTGCGGTTTTAGAAAATATGCTGTATCTCAAAAACTGCTGAACTGATTTCGTTCAAACTAATTTTGGTTGAAAGTTTATATTAAGATCTACAGACATATATTTTTTAGATTTTTCACTCCATTATTATAGAAGTTAGAGGTTGTGTCCGCCACACACACATTTTACCACTTTGGAAGCTTATATCTTTTAAACGATTGACTTTATGGAAAAGTGGTTTTAGAAACCCCGATGTCGTTTTTAAAGAACTGTCTATAGATACCACACATGCATCGATTTCATGAAAAAAAATATTTTCAGGTTTAGTTCCATGTATGGGGAGCCCCCCTTTATTT
The DNA here is from genome assembly GCA_943138885.2 of Tholera decimalis. Classification (NCBI taxonomy): domain Eukaryota; kingdom Metazoa; phylum Arthropoda; class Insecta; order Lepidoptera; family Noctuidae; genus Tholera; species Tholera decimalis. The sequence goes on from OW964576.2 coordinate 14,128,227, forward strand.
TAAATATTTTTTAATTTTTTTCTCAAAATCGGAAAGCGGTTCACAAGTTCAAGTTTCACATGTATAGTCCTATTAGTTTCGGAATAAAATTGCTGTGACAGACGGACGGACGGACAGACAGACAAACAGACAGACGGACAGACATGTCGAAACTATAAAGATTCCGTTTTTTGCCATTCGGCTACGAAACCGTAAAAAGAATCATATAAATCGGTATAGTAACACCATAGTTATACTTGAAATACGCTTATAATAATAAGCCATCGCGCGTGAATACTGAATCATGCTATAAGGATTATTTTTGAGAATCGGTCGCCGCGCTCGACGCATCTCGTGGTCGAAGCGTTCTCTAGGTACTTAAGCCTCATGTGAACGTGATCTAAACAATATTACCAATACATTAACTTACGCTGACGGAGTCGCGGGCACAGCTATATTGTATCATTACGCTAAGGCCAATAGGAGCGGAGCGCCAATGAAGAATGCTTCAAAATCGGGGTTAAATTTAACGTTAGCCCAAAGTAACTATTCCACGCGGACGAAGTCGCGGGCAAAAGCTAGTACTATATAAAGCTAAATTACCACTGACTGACTGACTGACTCACTCACTCATTGACATAATTGTTCTCCCAGATGGTGGATGGGGAGGTGGGTATATTTTGACAGATTCGTAAACAAGTAACTCTCAAACCTACGGGAAAAGTGCCAAACCTCCCCTTTTCCCCCCCCTTCTCCCCCCCCCTATCGTATCTCGGAAACTACGAGACCCGTATTTTTTTCTTTTTACGGATTCGTATAGAGGAGGCTCGGTAAAGTAAAAACCATTTTTCAAAGTCCCCCCCCGCCCCCCTTCTCCCCCCCTTTAGGCGGATCTCGGAATCTAAGAGACTTGGAACATTTTTTTTTTTCAGATTCATTTAGAGGGGCAATGCTTTAGTCGAAATAATTGTGCAAACCCCCCCCCATCACCCCCGCCCCCCCCACTTTTTTTTTTTTCACAAGCACGCGAGGTGCTTGCACCTCGCGCAACACGCAAATACTAAACCCCCCCATCTCCCCCCATCACCCCCACCACCCATTTTTTTTTTTTTCACAAGCACGCGAGGTGCTTGCACCTCGCGCAACACGCAAATACTAGTTATATTATATAAAGCTAAATTACCACTCACTGACTGACTCACTGACTGACTCACTCATTGACATAATTGTTCTCCCAGATGGTGGATGGGGAGGTGGGTATATTTTGACAGATTCGTAAACAAGTAACTCTCAAACCTACGGGAAAAGTGCCAAACCTCCCCTTTTCACCCCCCTTCTCCCCCCTCCCTATCGTATCTCGGAAACTACGAGACCCGTATTTTTTGTTTTTTACGGATTCGTATAGAGGAGGCTCGGTAAAGTAAAAACCATTTTTCAAAGTCCCCCCCCCCCCGCCCCCCTTCTCCCCCCCTTTAGGCGGATCTCGGAATCTAAGAGACTTGGAACATTTTTTTTTTAGATTCATTTTGAGGGGCAATGCTTTAGTCGAAATACTTGTGCAACCCCCCCCCCCATCACCCCCCCCTCTTTTTTTTTTTTTTGTCACAAGCACGCGAGGTGCTTGCACCTCGCGCAACACGCAAATACTAAACCCCCCCATCACCCCCCCCCCCCACTTTTTTATTTTTCACAAGCACGCGAGGTGCTTGCACCTCGCGCAACACGAAAATACTAAACCCCGCCCATCACCCCCCCAGTTTTTTTTTTTCACAAGCACGCGAGGTGCTTGCACCTCGCGCAACACGCAAATACTTGATTTAGAGGGGCAATGCTTTAGTTTTTTTCACAAGCACGCGAGGTGCTTGCACCTCGCGCAACACGCGAATACTAGTTATACTATATAAAGCTAAATTACCACTCACTGACTGACTGACTGACTGACTCACTCATTGACATAATTGTTCTCCCAGATGGTGGATGGGGAGGTGGGTATATTTTGACAGATTCGTAAACAAGTAACTCTCAAACCTACGGGAAAAGTGCCAAACCTCCCCTTTTCCCCCCCCTTCTCCCCCCCCCCCCCCTATCGTATCTCGGAAACTACGAGACCCGTATTTTTTTCTTTTTACGGATTCGTATAGAGGAGGCTCGGTAAAGTAAAAACCATTTTTCAAAGTCCCCCCCCCCGCCCCCGCCCCCCTTCTCCCCCCCTTTAGGCGGATCTCGGAATCTAAGAGACTTGGAACATTTTTTTTTTCAGATTCATTTAGAGGGGCAATGCTTTAGTCGAAATACTTGTGCAACCCCCCCCCCCCATCACCGCCCCCCTCTTTTTTTTTTTTTTTTTTCACAGGCACGCGAGGTGCTTGCACCTCGCGCAACACGCAAATACTAACCCCCCCCATCTCCCTCAATCACCCCCCCCTTTTTTTTTTTTTTTCACAAGCACGCGAGGTGCTTGCACCTCGCGCAACACGCAAATACTTTTTTTTTTCCACAAGCACGCGAGGTGCTTGCACCTCGCGCAACACGCAAATACTTGATTTAGAGGGGCAATGCTTTAGTTTTTTTCACAAGCACGCGAGGTGCTTGCACCTCTCGCAACACGCAAATACTAGTTATATTATATAAAGCTAGATTACCACTCACTCATTGACATAATTGTTCTCCCAGATGGTGGATGGGGAGGTGAGTATATTTTGACAGATTCGTAAACAAGTAACTCTCAAACCTACGGGAAAAGTGCCAAACCTCCCCTTTTCCCCCCCATTCTCCCCCCCCTCTACCGTATCTCGGAAACTACGAGACCCGTATTTTTATCTTTTTACGGATTCGTATAGAGGAGGCTCGGTAAAGTAAAAACCATTTTTCAAAGTCCCCCCCCCTTCTCCTCCCCTTTAGGCGGATCTCGGAATCTAAGAGACTTGTAACATTTTTTTTTTTTCAGATTCATTTAGAGGGGCAATGCTTTAGTCGAAATACTTGTGCAACCCCCCCCCCCCATCACCCCCACACTTTTTTTTTCACAAGCACGCGAGGTGCTTGCACCTCGCGCAACACGCAAATACTAGTTATACTATATAAAGCTAAATTACCACTCACTCACTCACTGACTCATTGACATAATTGTTCTCCCAGATGGTGGATGGGGAGGTGGGTATATTTTGACAGATTCGTAAACAAGTAACTCTCAAACCTACGGGAAAAGTGCCAAAACTCCCCTTTTCCCCCCTCCCTATCGTATCTCGGAAACTACGAGACCCGTATTTTTTTCTTTTTACGGATTCGTATAGAGGAGGCTCGGTAAAGTAAAAACCATTTTTCAAAGTCCCCCCCCGCCCCCCTTCTCCCCCCCCTTTAGGCGGATCTCGGAATCTAAGAGACTTGGAACATTTTTTTTTCAGATTCATTTAGAGGGGCAATGCTTTAGTCGAAATACTTGTGCAACCCCCCCCCCATCCCCCCCCCTTTTTTTTTTTTTTTCACAAGCACGCGAGGTGCTTGCACCTCGCGCAACACGCAAATACTAAACCCCCCCTATCACCCCCGCCCCACCCACTTTTTTTTTTTCACAAGCACGCGAGGTGCTTGCACCTCGCGCAACACGCAAATACTTGTTTTAGAGGGGCAATGCTTTAGTTTTTTTCACAAGCACGCGAGGTGCTTGCACCTCGCGCAACACGCAAATACTAGTTGTAATCTAAATTCAAACATTTCAAACTATGCCAGCCAGTGCGGTAGGCTGACCGCTCGCATAGCAGACTTCCACAGTACCATGTTAAATACTACGGGGCTGTGGAGGTCAGATAAGTAGAGGTTCTATGTAAAATACTGGTACTCATATGAATCCGGTCAGACTGGTCACATTACCAGCGTTAGGTTGTGGGAATGCTCTAACGAGATACTGCAACCCCGGAACGCAATGGTTAGTGAAGAAACTGGGTAGGTTTTTAGTCAGTAGAAATCTGAATATCTCACTTCTCTCAGAGCGGGAAAAGAAATTTGAAAGTCAAGAGTCAGTAGTTCCTTTTGAGAAATATTTATCCCATAAAAAACAATACTTGTCAAAAACCCAAGTCTCGCAACTTAGTTGTTCTACCGTAAAAAGTTGTGAGATCCATGTAATACCAAGTCGGTTATTAATTTATTCAGTCCCTACTTAAGGGACCTTCTGTCTTAAGTTGTTACGTAATTATCTTACCTAACGACATCTTATAGTGACCATATCAATATTAAAAATCTTTACCGTTTTAAATAAATAGATTGACTCGGCCATCGCATGAAAACACAATATATCTCACAAGTAATACATATATAAATTAAATTGTTTATTGCGATTGCCAAGTCAATCTATTTATTTAAAACGGTAAAGATTTTTAATATTGATATGGTCACTATAAGATGTCGTTAGGTTACATAATTACGTAACAACTTAACACAGAAGATCCCTTAAGTAGGGACTGAATAAATTAATAACCGACTTGGTATTACATGGATCTCACAACTTTTTACGGTAGAACAACTAAGTTGCGAGACTTGGGCTTTTGACAAGTATTGTTTTTTATGGGATCTCATTGCTTTTTATAGAAAGTCCTACTTTTCAACCGACGACAAAAAGAGGAGGTTATCAATTCGACGCGTATATTTTTTTTTTTTTTTTTTTTTTTAATGTATGATCATCGATTACTCGAAGACGGCTGAACCGATTTGGAAAATTCTTTTTTTGATTGAAAGGGTATTCTTCGATATTGGTCCCATTTTTATAAACGTCAGGATCTGATGATGGGATCCTGGAGAAATCGAGGGAACTCTTCAAATATTATAGGCACACCTATGTCGTTTTGGGTATTTATTATAGTAACTTGAGCAGTTGCTCTCAAAAAGTACCATTTGAGGAAGTGGAACTGATGATGAAGACCACAGATGGCCGCCGAAACTACTCAATAATAAGTATTGAGTGGATTGCGATTCGATTACTTGAATACGGATGTTACGCACTTTATGCTCGTCACAATGCATATGGTGATGTAGAGCTGATGGTGAAGGACCAGGAAAACTCCTCAACAATTAACGGCCCAGCATTGGGAAAAGCAATATTTTGTAAAAGGTTATAAGTAGTTGATAATTAGGCTCTTGTAACTAGGTAAATTAAAAATATACCAACTAAAAAGAGTGAAATAAAAACTTTTTACCAAAAAATTAAACCGACTCCCAAAAAACACTGCAAAGTGAAAAATAATTTTAATTTCGGAAGTCGGTGCCAAAAACGAAAATACAAAACTAAAGACACCGACTACCGAAATTAAAGTTATTTTTCACTTTGCAGTGTTTTTTGGGAGTCGGTTTAATTTTTTGGTAAAAAGTTTTTATTTCCTTTCCAGTACCTTCTACTTCTTATATACCAACAACGAGTTTTCTTAAAGCCCTCTCTCTGTCTTATGAGCTTTTCTTATTTTTGTAGGTAGCCTTCCTTTTTTTATTTTCCGGTACTACTTCTTGAACTTCAGCTAAAGTTTTTTTCAAAGCCCACTCCCTGTCTCTATGTGTTTTTTTCGGAGGCTTTGATACGCACATATGGATACGCACGTACGTCTTTTGCATTAGTTAGTAATAATTAATGCCGCACTCGTCAAACGTCTCGGTTAAAGTTAATCCATAAGTAAGTAATTATGCAATTTCGGGCAATTTACTCTACTTAACACTCCCCAATACTCTTAATACTTCTTGCTTTTTTATTGCGTTGACCATTCAACAAGTTACCTTTGAGCATAATTATTATATCTAGGTACCTATCTACACTGGAAGACACGGTGGAGCATATGGTCGAGATGTGCCCTGCATGGGTGGAGCACCGTCGTATCCTCATAGAGGCGATCGGCGGCGGCAACTTCTCGCGCCCTGCTCTGGTTTAGACCATAGTGCGAAACGAGCGGGAATGGGATGCAGTCACCTCCTGCTGCGAAGCAGTCATGCTAGCGAAGGAGGAGGCCTAACGTGCGAGGGAGAGGCAACTCTCTTCCTCGCGCCCCAGCCGCCGGGGGAGACGCCCCGGGCGTCGTGGATCGCGAGTTGATTTCGGGCCACCGTAGGCGCAGGCCTGCGGATGGCGAGCAGGGGTCACTCACCGTCCGGTAAGGACCAGGCCCGGGTCGGCGGCGCGTTGTGTTCCACGCGCGCCTCAAAAAGCTGTTAATACCAGTGACGGGGCCTCATAGGGCCATTGCCTGTCGGGGTTTATGGGAAAGTTCCATCGAGATACCGCAGCCCCGGAACTTTAGGGCTTACAAAGGAACAGGGTGGGTTTTTAGTCAGTAGAATTCTGATACACCCGAGCGGAAGAAGTCATTCGATGATATTTTTCACCAAAAAAAAAGTACCCATCTACATCTATTATTTCATTATATTATACAGGTACACTGATTAATTAACTGCAAATGTAACTTTGTAATCCTATATATTTATATGGGATTACAAAGTTATTTATGCAGTTGATGTATCTAGAAAACTGGAACGAAATTGAAAAATATTATACACTTCTGGACACATCTATTGGCCCACCTTAGAGTTTAGGTTTCGATGGCCCCTACCGAAATATGATTGCTAGATTGAACAAAAACTGTTGATGCAGTTTTAAACCTGATACATTTTACCATCTTTTTCGATCGTATAGTTTTAAATTTGAATTCAGAATACCATACGACATGGACCTACGCCTAACAAGTCGGATATGCGCCTTGTTAAAGGCAATTAATTTTTGAATAAAAAACATGTTTTATCAAATAAAGGTTTAATTTAATAACGCGTGTTGCCTCCATGGGCATCTACCACAGCTCTCATACGATTAGGCATAGAGTTTATCAACCGCTCTATGAAATTTTGAGGGATCATCTCCCATTCCTCTTCTATGGCAGTTTTCAACTCCTGCATCGTCTGGGCAACTGGCTGACGAGCCCTAACACGCCTTTTTAGCTCGTCCCACATGTGCTCAATGGGGTTCATGTCTGGGCTTCTGGCTGGCCAGTCCATAACTGTGATGTTCACATCCCGAAGATATTCCCTGACGATGCCGGCCGCATGGGCTCTTGCATTATCATGCATAAAAAGGAAATTTGGGCCCACATAGTCCGCGTATGGTATCACGTGAGGTTCTAAGCACTCACGAATGTATCTTTCAGCATTTAATGTTGGCAGCCGTGGTCCTGTAACAACCTCAAGTTGAGTTTTGCCGCTCGCGGATATACCGCCCCAGACAGTCCATGAGCCACCGCCATAAGCAACCCTCTCTTCAAAGCAGCATTGTGCGAAACGCTCTCCCTTACGCCGGTAGACCTTCTTCCTTCCATCATTGCCATGTAACACAATTTTAGACTCATCAGAAAAGAGTACACGGCTCCAATCTTGCTGTGTCCAATTTAAATGACTGCGTGCGAAATGAAGGCGCGCTGTTCGGTGGGCTCGCTTTAGTTTGGGCCCATTAGCTGGCTTGTGTGGTACCATATCGCGTTCTTTTAACCTTCTCCGAACAGTTCGAGCGCTCACAGATACTCCGTGGAAGTCGCGAAGTTGGTTTTGTATCTCAATGGAGGTAAGGTGACCATTTCTCAAGCTGGTCGTCACGATGAATCGATCCTGCCTTTCAGTTGTGACCCGAGATCGTGGCCTTCCTTGGCGACGAACAAAGCCGCCAGTCTCTAGGTACCTCCGATAAACATTTCGGACCGCAGATCGACTTAAATTAAGTTGAGCACTCACGTTTCTTTGGCTGTGTCCGGCCTGAATAAGTGCCACAGCTTGGGCGGCGACTTCAGGTGAAGTATCCATAGATTATTGATAGAACCTCACCTTAATGTTAAGAATAAGTAATGTTTGTTGCAAAAGCAAAGATATCAATCACTTTTTCAAGAATTAAATCCAAGTAAACCAATAAAACCAAGTTTTCTTAGTATTCGATTGTTTGATATCAACAAACAGGCTCCAAATTGTCTTTTGTTTCTTTAAATTCTGTGTTCGAAATTCAAAAAAAGACTATTGAATGAAATTGTGAATGTGCCAGGTTCAAAACTGCATAAAAACTTTTTGCTCGACCTAATATAAAATTTTAGCTAGGACCAAACGAAACTGAAAATACAAGGTGGGCCAATAGATGTGTCCAGAAGTGTAGTTTTTCCTTGATTCATATACTAAACACTAATTGTATTCTAAATTTGAAGCTTCTATGTCTGCTAGAAGTGCTTTAGACTTTTGATGATCGGTCAGTCAGTGAGTGACAAAATTTACAAAATTAAGGAACTTTGACTCGTTATAATTCTTAAACTACTGGTTCAAATCGAATGAAATTTGAAATATACCGTGTTTATACAATGCCTGTTGGGTTACTGAAAATTCAGGCTTCTAGTTTTATCCACAACGAAGTTATAGGAGGTCGAAAATGGCCTGAGTTGCTTCGAGAAAAGAATGGTACGGCCGTGCCACTTTTTTGCTCGACTTGGCGAGGGCACTGCCGTTCCCCCAAGATCTTATCTTACTATCTTATCTTATCTTACTATATACTATATATACTATACTATACTATACTTTTTTTTTTTTTTTGGTATCGGGTTGGAAAATTCTCATGAAGTCCCTCCGTCCTCGGGGAAGGGCGGAGGGGACTGTCAGACTCTTACTGACTAAAAACCAACCCGGTGTTCCTCACGTACCCGTGTGTCGGAAGGGGCGGGTGTCGCAAATGCATTCTTCGCTAACCCCCCGACGGGTATTGGCCCGCCAGATGGTCAGGCGGGCCCCGTCACCCACTGCGGCCGTCACCCCGGCCGCAGGACTCCACTATGAGGCGCGCGCGGAACACGACGCTGCCGCCTCGAGGCCTGCTGCTGGTCAGACGACAAGACGCCCCGAGTCTGTCGTCCGCAGGCCACGCCCTACGGTGGCCGGAAGTCGGCCACCCTCCGACGCCCCGTGCGTCTGCTGCGGGAGGGGTGAGAGGAGGCAGCCTCTCTCTCCCTTTCCGCCGCCTCCTTTGCGAGCATCACGGCCTTGCAGAAGGTGGCGACGGCATTCCAACCTGACTCGCTCCCGACCATGGTAGACACGACAGCCGGAAGCGAGAGGTCTCCCGCAGCCCCTACGGCCGCGACCAGGTCACGGCGCTGCTCAGCCCAAGCTGGGCACTCCGCCAGCGTATGCAGCGCCGTATCCTCGCGGCGATCACCGCAATGGTGGCACTGGGACGTCGGCTCCCGTTCTATGCGACACAGGTACTTCCCGAAACATCCGTGTCCGGTAAGCACCTGCGTCACCCGGAAGCTGAGGGCGCCGTGGCTCCTATTGAGCCACTCCTCCAGAACAGGCCTTACCGCCGCTACAGCGGCGTGCCCCGCCGTGGGTTGCGCTAAGCGCGTCTGCCACTCCGCCACTAGGACCTGGCGGAGCTCCGCCCTGCGTGCCTCAACCTGTCGAGGCACCAGGCGCTCGCCCCGCTCGACCGCCTCCGCGCGCCACGAATAGAGTGACGCGAGGAGCTTTGCGTCGAGGTCCCAGGGCGGGGATCCGGCTAGGAGGCTCGCTGCCTCAAAGGAGATCGTACGGTATCCCCTTATGATCCTGACGGCCATCGCGCGCTGCGGCCTTCGCAGCGCGGCGACGTTGCGGGCCGTCAGGACGTCTGCCCACACTGGCGCGGCGTATAGCGCCATCGACCGTACGACCCCCATGTAGAGCCTCCGACAAGAGGAATTGGGCCCCCCCAGGTTGGGCAACAATCGCAAGAGCGCAGAAGCGGCGCCCAACAACCGGGGGCCGAGCCGTGTAAAGTGCGGCCCGAAGCTCCATCGACTGTCGAGGACGAGTCCAAGGTACTTCATCGTCGACTCGACAGCGATGGAGACCCCTCCTACTATGATGCTGGACCCCGGAGGCGGCTGCATCCTCGGCCCGTGAAAACACAGGGCCTCAGACTTGTGCAATGCCACCTCTAAGCCCAGCCGCCGGATCCTACCCACGACGTGCGCGACACCAGCAGTCGCGCGTATGGCCGCCTGCCGGTACGACTTTCCACGCGCTGTGACTAGCGTGTCGTCGGCGTAACAAATGACGCCGACGCCGTGGATAAGCGCACCGCGCAGAGCCCAGTCATACCCTATGTTCCACAGGGGCGGCCCCAACACCGAACCCTGCGGAACACCGCATGACGTCTCTCGCCGACACCAACCTTCTCGACCCGGGTACACCACCGATCTTTCGGACAAATAGGCCCCGACAATGCGTTGGAGGTAGCGCGGCACCCCGTGGTACCGGAGTGCCTCTCGGATGGTACTCCAGGGCAAGGTGTTGAAAGCGTTGGCGATGTCGACTATACTATCCTATCCTATCCTATCCTACTTCCTACTATCCTATCCTACTCCTACTAATATTATAAATGCGAAAGTTTGTGAGGATGGATGGATGTTTGTTACTCTTTCACGCAAAATCTACTGAACGGATCTGAATGAAATTTGGTAAGTAGATAATTGACATTCTGGAATAACACATAGGCTATTTTTTATCCCGAAATTCCCACGGGATCGGAATTTGCGTGGGAAAACCTTCCCACGCGTACGAAGTCGCGGGCAGAAGCTAGTAGACTATATTTTCGAAATCCACACAGATAGGGTTGGCGTACGACCGGAATTTTCCGGACATATCCGGTAATACAGGTATTTGTCCGGAATGCGGAGGGAATCCTAAACCGTCCGGAATTTCTAAAATTGCATGAAAGAGTGAAACAAAAAAAATATAATGTTTTTATTTCAAATTAAAAAAAGTCTGGAATTTTCATCAAATGTCCGGAATTTACTTAGGATTTTCAATTTTTTGATCTGGGAACCCTACACACAGATGAAATCGCGGGCGAAGTGCTAGTATTGGATAATTGTGATACAACAATACAAATACAAATATTTTTATTGATATCAATATAATTATACACTGTAGATTGTAACCCTGACTTCTGAGCTAGGCAAAGCTTGTGTTTCAGAAGGGCAAAGATACTGTATCTTTGCCCTTTATAGTCGCTAAATACATAATGCTATGAAACATGTAACTGCAAATTTGATCATACATACATATGCACATTATTTTCTATTACGATTATCGATTTTATTACTCACTTAGGTACCATTTGTAGTGCTGAAACACGTGTTGAAACCCATTGAGAATTGTAGGAACACATAATTCCCGACAATTCTCAATAGGTTTAAGTTCCGGAATTTATGTAACTTTTGTAATATCTACTGTACATATTTAATGTTACCTTTGTAATATCTACGTTATTTATATACTTTATGTAATTTGAATGTCTATCATTGAAAATTTCTCAGGGGATTTTTTCACAATAAGATACGAACATTTGAAGAAATTCTCAGCTTGACTTGGGCTTTTTTTTAAGGATGAGAAATCTTCCAATGACTGCCTCCCGATCTAGGTGAAGCAGGAGGGTATGTCAGACTTTTACTGACTCAAACCCACCCGTGTCCCGTCATTTACCCTTCGTGTTCCAAGGCTGCGGTAACTTTTTCGCAAAATTCCGTAACTCCGGCAACGAACGGCCCCGTATTGGGCCCCGACAATTTTGCAGACACTCTTTGAGGCACGCGTGGAACACGACGGACCGTCTACATGGGCTTGGTTTCTCTCGGGCGACGAGCTACCTATTGCTCGCGGCCCACAGGCCCGCACCTACGGTGGCCGGGAGTCACCCTGTGACTTTCGACGCCCGGAGCGTCTCCTGCAGCGGCTGAGGCTGTAAGGGCCTTGAGGCCCACCTTTTCTCGCTTGCTAGGGACTATGGATTGAACCAGGGCCGGGAGCGTAAGGTCGCCGCCTATCACCCCTACGAGTACGCGGCGGGGCTCTGCCCAAGCGGGGCAAGCCTCCACTGTATGTTCCATCGTGTCCTCAGGGTGATCCCCGCAGTGATGTCACCCGGGGCGCTTCCTCCAGGTTGACTTGGGCTACCGTTAAAATATAATTTGTTTCATGTTTTGTTTACTTTGGTGACATGAAATCTGTTTGTATTCCTGGGCTGTCAGGCTTTTCGAGATTCTTTCCGACCATTTGTTTTTACAGTGGCTGAGTAGTCAAAATTCAACCTTAATTTTACTAAACTCTCCAGCTAAACTTATATGGGTGTGGTTCGAACCCGTGACCTCTCGATCACAAGTCCGACAACTTAGGCTATTATTGCACTGATCGGCAAAGGTCTCCCTCATAGCTTTCCACTTCTGCCGGAGGACCGCCCTTTCCGACCATGAACGCCTTTAAGTCGTCACGCCAGCGTATTCTACGACTTCCTCGGCGACGGCGCCCGACATTTGGCTCTCCAAATACTTCTTATATAATAAAACACGCATTCTGAACTCTTTTTCGAAATAAATATTAACTGTGCATAATTACATATCTCTACAGCTAGGTTAAAATATGTAAGTAAGTACCTTGAAGTCTATACTTATTTTATTGATATGGCAGCATTGAGGTGGCAAGCAATTATGTGGTCAAAGATGAAGCACGCTTGCCAAGATAAGAAGTAACCTGTTCACTCTTGACTTAAAGACCCCCAGGTAGAAACACAGACTCCAGCAGAGAATTCCACTCCATAGATGAACGCACGTTAAAAGAAATGAAACGCCGTATACAAATGTTTCCCTACCATAAATATAATCATAATGTATGTATACTACCCTGTTTGAACGAAGGCATTCGTGTAGAACTAATGCTCGCAGCATTTATCAATTCTTTTCAACGAACATTTTCCTTTAAGAAAATATCGTGAGACTTACCTACGTACGATTTTGCTGTTGATGGATTGGATTGAAATCTAGGTAAGAAAATATAATTATTTAGATAATAGTACTGTGGGCTCAGTACACATATATTATTAACATGTGAGTATTCTATTATATTATAATGTGAATTAAGTTGCTAGAATTTGTAGATGAAACCCATCATTTGACCTACATTTAGACCACAACATGAAAATCTTGAGTCGAATTTGCATACCTAGGGTTCTTTAGTCCGCATTTCGAACTTCATTCTAACTTGTCTTTGATCTAGAATGTTAAAATTAAACAAGAAACAAGGGCGTTCAAAAGTTCCGAAGACTATTTATTTATTTATTCCCTATTTTCAGTCTTCTAAGGTCCTTCTAAGAAAAATATACATAAATAATTAACATTGTAAGCAATTCACTCGCCAAGTCTTGAATCATCTCAAGATAATCTTTAAATTCATTAATTACTTAATTTCTATACTAATTAATCTAATGTAGTGTCTATTTTATTGATGATCGAATTTTATTTATTTTAATCCAATTGATATGCATTTTTTTTTAATATAATTAATGTTTTTCTTTTTAAATAAAATTTTCATCTCATTGAATTTGTGATTACTTTTTCTTGTTAATTTATTTATAGGAAATAATGTTTGAACTAACTTAATCTTGTTCCTAAATTATTGTAAGAAGAATATTGTAAAAAAAATATATCCAAAAATGCACGTGGTGTTAGCCTATAAGTGATTGTTACACTTGCAAATGTATACTGGTCAATAGGAATGTAATGCTACGTGTAAACAATGATTGGCTAACCTTGATGTTTACACATACCTTGAATAAAATACATAATAAATATAAGGAGCTATAAACTGCTTCATAGGCCTTTTTTAGGCTTTTTTTAGGTGGTCACAAGCGTGACTGCGGAACATAAGATTTCAATTCCCCGGTCGGACTAAAAGTGCTATTGGTTTTTTCCATAAGAAATTTTTCAGGAGTAGCCTGGAGTTTGGAAGTTGGTGATGTGAAACACACGGGTGTTTCACATCACCAACTTCCAAACTCACGGCACGGGCCTCTGATAGCACGTTAAGGCGTGGGTCCCAGCTGTCATTTGGACATCTTTGACAGTCATTACGGATAGTCAGAAGCCAGAAAATTTGCCTTTTTTATTGATAATAGGCTCGAGTTTGACCACCATCTCACCTGATGGTAAGTGATGATGTGGTCGAAGATGGAGCACGCTTGCCTAGAAGTAACCTATTCACTCTTGACTTAAAGACTCCCAGGTTATAGCGATCAGGAAACACAGACTCCGGCAGGGAATTCCACTCCTTAGCAGTACGCACAATGAGAGTATTCCCAAAACGTTTCGTGCGTATGGATGGGACTCATGTAACGATGGCGCATCAAAATTGGGCTGGCCAAGGGGTATTGTGTTACCCAGCGAATAGGTTGTGGAGGACAGATAGGCTGCATCCAGTTAGACTGGAAGCTGACCCCAACATAGTTGGAAAAAGGCTAAGTAGATGATGATGATGAAGTAGCAATAAACTACCTAATAAACTTTTTAAACTATTGCATAGCTTTTATCGCTGGCTTTGAGCGCGGCGACCGAATCAAGAAATTCCGTAACGAAAATAAACCTAACACCCCCCACTCCGACCGACACAGCGGTGCGACGTTGAAAGCCGTGCATCGTCTAACGTCGTTTCAGTTCGGCAGACTTTGGCACGGTGTTTGTTTGCGTGCGACTAGACGTATGCGTGTAGACTACCTGCTAACTGCTCATAACTGAGTCCACGAGTGAGTTCGAGCCCGCGACTAATTGAACCTTAACGTGTATGTATATGGTACGATTGTACGAAGCTCGCACGGATCGAGACGAGCTGCTCCAAAATCGTGTAACTTGAATTAATATCAAAGAAAAAAAAAATATTGCATAAATAAAATAAATAAATAGGTAATTATAATTGCATAAGTTGATAAAAAATGCTATGCAATAGCTTTACCGCGGCATCGCGGCAGTCCCCGAGTGCCACACTCATTTTTTTTTATAATTCCACAATAAAACTATTTTTGCCAGCCAAAGCCTTACTTGATTCGTGTATTTCTAAGCAAGCGAACTGATCAAAGTACTTAAGTATGACAAAACTTTTTTGGCTTTTTTGCGTGACTTTGGAACTTGAAAAGACTGTCGCATTTTAAGTTAAAATCTTTCTAGCTGCGAATAAAAATAAAAAATATCGTTTCCAGAAAGAAGATATAAAAAAATTGGCCAAGGGCGAGTCAGACTCGCCCATGAAGGGTTCCGTGGTAACTACGCCAAATAACTTTGTTTTTCATAGTATTTGTATGAATTACAAAGTTATATTTGCGGATTTAGAAAATATGCTATATCTCAAAAACTGCTGACCCGATCTCGTTCAAACCAATTTTGGTTGAAAGCTTACATTAAGATCTTTTTAGATTTTTCCCTCCATTATTATAGAAGTTAGAGGGAGGGGGGACACATTTTATCACTTTGGAAGCATATATCTTTTAAACGATTGACTTTATGAAAAAGTGCTTATAGAAACCTCAATGAGACATACGGACGGATGGACAGACAGACAGACATGACGAAACTGGGTTCCGTTTTTGCCATTCGCCTACGGAACCCTAAAAAGAAAGAAAGAAGTGATTTATTTTGAAGGAATAAAACTTTTGCATAAACTTTTGCACGTCGTCGCCCTTTTTCGTCAGTTTAAACTAGATGCGACTGGTGTTTCCTATCTTACTACACTAAGTAGATACACCGAAACAAACTCAGTGGTCAAAGTACTCAATGTTAAATTAAAATTCTATACAAGCGGTACTAGCCAAATTATATGTGAACCATGTATGTTGAGTACCATCAGCAAGAGGCGATCTTTTGAGTAAGGAACCACATAGATTTGAGTGTACGGAACTGCCCAACTGAGCAAGCATTTGTCAGTTATTGTGTAACTTAGAACTTTAAGGGACACTAAAACATATCTTTTCTGGAGCAGTCATATAGCAAAGATATTTGCAATTTAATTTCTACAAAATAAATTAAATATGGCGTCTGTCCCCTTTTCCTAAATTTACCAACAAGAAAACATCAAAGCTGCTTTTATGTGATGTCAAAACAACTATTTTCCTCACAAATAATGTTGATTTCGTTACTGTAACTCGATGTGATGTCTTTGTTTATTTTACAGAGCATGGAGCACTGTGTCGGCAATAGCAAAATACGGCATTGTCGATATGAACTAAACGCGTGAGTGAGTGACACTGTTTACCCACAGAAAAGACAGCCTTTGATACCGTCATCTGCGTAGTCTTTTCTTAACTATGTTCTCAATTATACATACAATATTTATTAGTATATAATTTTGGTATTGTATTTTATATTATTATATTCATATTATTATATTCAATTAATATTATTTATGATGTTTGTACACTGACAGCCCTTAAACTGTCTCCTTTAAGTTTGTTCATCCAAAGTTTGTCTGTAAGAGATCGCCCTGTGCGATAAGTGTCATTGTACACTAATTAATTTTTAGCATCCATGGAAATATTGTAAGGTGTACAATAAAGTATATAATAAATACATAAATGACAATACAATATTACGGTAACATTGAGAAGGTCTCATGATGAAATTAGAAGGTGGCTGATGGAACGTTGGACTGCCTACTAGTAAACATAGCGAGTTTGGGCTCATTACATCGTCTTAGAAGCGTGTTTTAGTTTTTTAAATTATTAATTTAGTATTGGTTGTATCGTCATACTTCCCCTTGACAAAACTGATATCATATGTTATAGCTTCAGACTACTTCTAACGTTAAACTATAATTTACAAATAGTAGCAACGACATTTCTAGTCTTCCACATGCTCTGTGGTTTGAACAGAACAAATAGAATATTATGTATATATATAATGGATGTTAGTAATGTCTGTGTCTGAAGAACAAAATTATTCTGAGACAGACAAAGGAGTTGCTATCGCAATAATAAATTGGAACGCCTTTAAGAGAAGTGTCGAAGTCAAATTACATTTGTGTTTAACAACTCCATTTGGGGCTTTTTATAAAACGAAAAAATGGGAGTTATTTCATTGTACAGAGAGCTAAGACGTGGAACTCCCTGCGGGGTACTTTCTGATAACTATATCATGGAGCTCTTTAAGTCAGGAGTGAATAGGTTATTTCTAGGTAAGCGTGATTCATTTTCAAACAAACCATCGCTTACCATCAGATGAAATAGAGGCCAAATGCAGGCTGGTAAATTTAAAAAAAGAATAGTTATAACAATAATTCATTATTCATCCACTGCTGGGACATAGGGCTACAAAAAATAATATGATCATTAAATAGAAATCCATAGAGGTCAGTGACAGTTACAAGAATGACTTACCTACCTTTTTTTAATTTTTTTTTTGTTTTTAATTTTAATTATTTTTTTTATGTTTAAACCTATGCAGGCACAGCTGCTCTCAAAACGGTGAAATAGGAATAGATCGTGAGGTAATCGTCATGTCATGTGGTTTACGGCCCATAATCTCTCATAGAGAGAATGCCCGTTTCCTCTCTGTATAAATTTTAAACATTAAATTATAAATTGCTTTGTTAAATTCATCTATTTTTAATTTTATTGTTATTATTTTTTAAGCTCTTCCAGTATTTTTCTATTTCTGTCATGTATTGGCTTAAAAATGTAACCTATTGTCATGGCGAACAACCTGGCTCCTGTAAATACAGTAAATACTAGCGCAGGAGCTAGGGAATTCTTGAATGTTCTACATAAAACTGTCAATAAATGATTATGATTATGATTATGATTATGAAAGTAAAGCTGTTCAACATTTATATATATAAAAGAAAGTCGTGTTAGTTACAATATTTATAACTCAAGTACAGCTGAACCGATTTGGTAAAAAATTGGTAGGGCGATAGCTTAAAACCAGGAGACGGACATAGGATACTTTTAATTCTGAAATTCCCACAGGATCGGGACTTACGTGGGAAAAACTCCCAAGTGAACGAAGTCGCGGGCAAAAGCTAGTATTTGATAAAAACATAACTAGTAAAATATTAATAAAATTGTAAAGTCTGGGTGCGCCGTGTTTATGGAATCACAAAAGGCCTTGAAAAGTGTTTGTTATTCTTTAGATTCCAATAAATCATGGTACAAAACAAAATTGAAAGTCAAAATAAATTTATTCAGCTTACGTTAAAGTTACTAAAAACACAAATATTATTACGAACTCTCAGGGCAGAGCCAAACAAGATTATTTTTAGTGAATTTTAAGACGAAGTCAGTGTAGTCTAGGTTTTTGTATAATTCGGTTTATTTAACAAAAAGTCACAGTGTTAATCAATTTTGACAGCTTTTTCTGTTATTTTAGTCTAAAACGGAATCCCAAGTTTGATTAATATTTGGGTAGGCAGTTAACTGGGTCAAATGTTTTACGAATTTGCGCTGAAACCCATTGCGAATTCGCGAAATATTTGGTAGTTTTATTTAAGTTCAGCAAAATGCTTGATATAATCCCAATGGGTGTTCAAAGTCATATAGTTTTAAAGGATTACACATAAATATGAATATAAAACTATATCTATTTTCTTATTGTTTGTATGTATGTATATCAGTAAATTAAGTATTGACTAGCTTCTTAGATCTACCATGTTTAAAAACCAAAATACATTCAGGCTCTTAATTACTTCTTCACTTCTCTGTCAACTTTCGGTTGCCCATAATACTAGCGGCATTGCCATGCTAAATGGCAATGCTTATTCTTTGGGCTTGGCCCAGAGAGAGCCAGCCCTCTCGTCACGTAAATATTGGGATGATAACTAAAACGAATTTATTCCATTTACAGAGTCTTTTTCTTATTGTGGTTGATTTTAATTAGCTCACAATCTATAATACTTTTTTAACACGCTTTTATTAGGTCGACCTGTATGTAACTAACTATGTAATGGAATCTAAGGTTACTAATTTAACCATGTTCCAAGGGTCGTAGCGTAATGAAAATTGGCAGCTGTATGTAGTTCTGATGACAATACAATAATATGGTACTGTCGTACTGATCTGATGATGGAGCCGGAAGATATGAACTGGAACTTCATGATGGAAAGTCGTATCATAGCTGTTTTGGATTTCTTAGAAAAGTCTTGTAAAGAACTTTGACCACGATTAGGTTTCAAGGTCTGATAATGAAGCTGGAAGATAGGCACTGGCATTCCATGATGGAATATCGTATCATAGTCGTGGTTGCACTTGTGAGAAAGGCCACGTAATGGACTTTGAACACGATCAGGTTTCAAGGTTAAAACAAACCTATAGAATTTTTCTGATTCTACGTGCATTTATAAAAGCGTGTTTTTCGAGTATTTTTCAAACTATTAATTTATTTATTGTTGATAGATTCGCGGTTGAGACCATCTCAGGATCACAATGATATAGTCATAGATGAATCACGCTTGTCTAGAAGTACCTTATTCACTCTTGACTTAAAGACCCCCAGGTTGTAGCTATCAGGAAAGACAGACTCTGTCAGAGAATTCCAATCCTTAGCTGTACGCACAATGAAAGTTAGACAGGCCTGTTGGTCTAGTGGTCTGACTGCTATGCGCAAGGTCGTGAGTTCGATTCCCACCCAGGACAAATGTTTGTGTGATGAGCACGATCATTTGTTCTTTGTCTGGGTGAAATTTATTTATTATTTATGTATGTATTTAGAAATATATATGTATGTTTATCAGTTGTCTACACATAGCACAAGCTCTGATTATTTTGGGACTAGATGGCATTGTGTGAAAGTTGTGGAATATTATTATATATTATATTATATTATTCCCAAAATGTTTTATACGTATACCTCCAGATACTTTTTTAACCTACAAGGTGTGTCTGTGTATGACACTTATTGTGGCATTTATTTTTCGATGTTTAGTAGTACAAAAACATCTATAAAAATATTAGCTTACATAATTGTTGCTGGTCTTTAAGATAATTAGTTTGCAGGTCAAAAGTTCAATGTACTTATACAACATGTAATGGAAACCCCATATCTATCCAAAGGGGCTGAATAAAACATCTGGTATGGAGTCTCTATACACTGTTTCAGCTCAAAATAAGTGACTCAAAGAATTGATACCAAAATATCGGTTTCATTTGTTTCTTGAATACCAAACATAACAAACGTGTCACAGCACTACGAGGGTCGATAACTTTCCACGTCACTAGCCAATAACACGGTGATTCTCTTCGTTCTTCTTGATTTGAAAATTCTGCATCTGGTATCAATGTATTGAAATTTCTATTATACTTCACACATGTAGACATAGGATTATAAAACCCTTGCCATATCGTTTATTATCATCCAAAGAAACCATGCACTTGGTATGTATATACCCTTTAAATTACACGTTATATACTTCTACTTTACTATTGTGACTGCTTCCTTAGTCTAGTGTTCTCAAGCGCGATTACTAAGCAACAGTTCTCAGGTTTTATCCCCAGGTCAGGAAAAAAGTGTTATCGGGTTTTCCTATTAGAAATTTTTCAGTAGTTGCCCGGAGTTTAGAATTTGGCGGTGTGATACCTTCGTGCGTTGGTTCTGCGCCGGATTTCTCACTGGTCATATCGGATTTCCGTCCCATCGGACTAAGAAAGTAAAGGAACAGAGAGTGCACCTGTACCTGCACATACTTGTGCACTATAATATCTCCTGCGCAGCTGACTAATTTCCGCTGAGATCAGGTCAACAGATATGTCACGCAGCCTATTATAGTACTGTTACGAGCTGGGGTTTGGGATAGAAATAATTAAAGAAGAAGATAGAAGTAAAGGTGACGCTCTTTAGAGCATTCTGTACCACCTTCTACACGTGCAGCTTGTGGGAGAGGTATTCGCAGGCATCGTATGGGGCCCTCCGTGTCCAATTCAATAACGCCTTCAGAAAACTGTTGGGGTTGTCATGGCGTTGCAGTGCGTCAGGGATGTTTGCAGCGGCGCGTGTTGATTGTTTTCACACAATAATGCGCAAACGTGCAGCATCGTTGGTTGCTCGTGTCATGGTTAGTCCCAACAGGGTTCTGAAGATGGTCGCGGATGGAGTGGACTGTCTATATATGGTCCACTGCTGTCAATTACATGTGTCTTCGTATCGTGTTGTGTACTAACCCTAGTTTTTTAAGGTAATTGTTTACTAACCATAATTACATATATGAGCTATTTGGCTCGAAATAAAGATATTTGAATTTGAATTAAACCTAAATTAACACTTTAATTAATTAAACACAAAATAAAAATTTAACACAAATATTCGCAACACAACACTTGTCACTTAACAATTAAATCGCACTGAAATTCACTAGTAAAGCTTCGATTATATCGCGTATTCGCCTCATAATAAGACTGACTGTCCGCGTTCCTTTGCGATCTATTTATACCCCGGTCTATGAATTCTAGAACATTCTTATAAAATCGATTCACTGTTTATACTGCCCAGAATATTCCAGGAAGCTACTCGAGATACTTAGTACCGCTATTCGCCGCTAGATGGCATTAGTGTCTCGACTACATATACTTAGTACTGCTACTCGCCGCTAGATGGCGTTAGTGTCTCGACTAGATATACTTAGTACTGCTACTCGCCGCTAGATGGCGTTAGTGTCTCGAAAATTCTAGATTTATGTCGAAGTTTCTAGACTCTCGACGTACTTCACTAAGCGACTGGCGTAACAGTACCATTGTCATACTTATTTAGGCTTGAGTTCAATAGAAATATTTATTTATTATTGTGAAGGACTTTGTTTGTCAAAAGCGGCTCAATAGTCGATAAACTTGCCACTAGACTCCCATTTGGTGTAACTTTGAAACACACTAACACACATTGATATTGTTATGCTGGTACCACTGTAATAAATTATATGTAATTGTTTCAACATTTATTATACATGAAACGAATCTTACCGTTTATAATTTCATTGAAGGAAAGTGGCAACTACGTTACACATTGAACGACAATATTTTAAGCATCCTTTTTCAGAAAAACATAACTTCCATCTTTTCAAAGGTAGCTATAGAACTTAGAGAAAAAACACTAGCATATTGTACGTATGTATCCATCCATTTGTGTAATCTAATTCCATCAAGCTCGTTCCATCATCAGGCTACAAGACGAAGAACCATGCACCATCGTTACATTTGTTATGGTGGACATCCTACCCATTTGCACAAAATGTTTTGGGAACACTTTCATTGTACGTATAGCTACGGAATGGAATTCCCTGCCTAAGCCTATGTTTCTTGATAACAATAACGAGGGTCTATAAGTCAAGAATTTATTATTTGGAATTTAAAAAAGAGTTTATTGGTTACTTTAGGTAAACGTGCTTTATTTTCGAACTATCGCTTACCACGAGGTGAGATGGTGTTCAAACGCGAGCCTATAATAGATACGATAAAAATATCCATATTTATGTAAATATAATCTATCTATCTATACCTAAATATAAAAATGAATAAAATGTATGTACGCGCATAACTTCCGAACGACTGCACCAAATTGGATGATTCTTTCTGATGATGATTGTTTTCTTTTTTGATCAGAACAAGATTGGTATATAAGAGAATTTATAAAAAAATATAATAGAGATTTGATCAGAGTTAATTTTTACAATCTAATACAAAAAGTGATTGACGGTATGTGACAGAAGACTTTGAAAGATCTTTGACAAAACAATCGAAGTTTGACAGATTGTCAGTATGGTGATATTTCAAATAGGTACGGTCGGCCAAGAAAGTGGTGTACCAGTTTTGATTTAGTTTCCCGGTCATCGAAAATTACAACAAGGTTCGTTATAAAAAGATATTACTGAAAGAGACAACATTATCATGACGTAAACCTATGTATTTAGTATTCATACGTCATATGTCACATATAAGTACATGACATTTTAACCTTTAGTATAAATGAAAAGGACATTAGTTTCTACAAAGCAATTGAAATGTTTCCAAACAAAAGTAATAAAAACTATTTAGACAACCGAATTCCATTTGAAAAAGAAAACTGACAATTGACATTTTGTCAAATATATGCAAAAAATCGATATATTTTCCGTGTTATTTTTCAATCAACTGCATATAAAATCATCTCAATGCCTGCCAACTTGACCATTGCCGAAAGAGCACAAATAATTGCCCAATTTAATGAGGGAAGCAGTATCAGTGCGATATCCCGGAATTTGAATATATCGAGGCGTTCTGTCCGCTTTTGGATTCGTCGTGAAGGAGAGGAGGGAAGTTTGTTGGATCACAGAAGAAGTGGTCGCCGGCCTGCACTCTCCAATAACGATAGAGAATTCATGAGACGGGAATATGAAATCAATGGTTTTAAGCCCACAAAACATTTTGCGGAGATGTTCGATGTGAGTGCCCAAACAATAAGGAATCATCTACATTACATGGGGTTGCACCACAGGCATTACGCCAAGAAAATATATTTGACGGATGCTCACAGACTTGCTCGTCTGAACTTCGCCAGAGAGCACTTAGAGTTTGATTGGTCTAATACAGTGTTTTGTGATGAAAAAACGTTTAAATCCAGTCAGCATGGACGTCTTCACCTTTGGCGATATAATTCAACACGGTATAAAGATGATCATGTAATCCCAAATAGAGAATCAGGTCGAATTTCCGTAAATATTTGGGGCTGGATGAGTACGGATGGTGTAGGAGAATTGTGTTCTCTACCTCCTCGAGCGACGGCTGTAAATTATATCGACGTGCTTCAGAATGCAATGCTACCGACAGTCCGTAATGTTTACCCGGAGAACGAAGTGCCACAATTTGATTTTGTTCAAGATAATTGTTCAATTCATAATGCGAGGATCGTAAGAGCCTGGTTTCGTTCACACACTGACGTAAGGGTAATTCAGTGGCCCTCAAGATCGCCGGACCTCAACCCGATAGAAAATCTTTGGGGCCTTATGGTCCAACGATGGTCGCATCAAAATGAAAGAACCAAACAAGCTCTTATTAGTCACTGTAATTATATCTGGGAGGAAATGCGGGGAACCGATATTTGCTCACGGCTTGTTGGTTCAATGAGGTCTCGTCTTTTAGAGGTTATAGAGGCCAACGGCGGTTACACCCGTTTCTAATTTTTAAAAATTTTCAATATCTTCTAAATATTACTATATATGCTATGTTTTTGTTTGTTATAAGTATTTTAAAATTGATTGTAGAAATTTAATAAAAGGATAAATCTATTTTTATCTTGTTTTTTATTGATATTGTAATTACAAGTTTACAGAAATTGTAGGTTTGTGGACTCGCCTTGTGCCTTTACAATTTTATGTAACTTGTTGATTACAATTCTGAATTTGTAGATACAATTTTGTCATCAAAATCTACAGCCCCCCGCCGTTGATTTTACGACGTCATTGGTTCCATCAAGTTCAAACTAAGAACAGCTGTCACGTTACAAACAGTAATAGTCGTTATCAATAATCAGATAAAGACAGCAATAGAAGTTGTCAGATCGATCTGCAAGCGAAACTAATCTTTATCACCTATGAATCTGCAAGCGATATTCAACCTTAGGGTGGTACACCACTTTCTTGGCCGACTGTACAATCAATTACCACTTCTTTCTCGACAGCACAAGTTTCCGTGTGTTTTGATTTGTGTTTAGAGGTTTATCGTAATGTTATTTATGGTTATTGATTGATTGGTAGGATAATGCCACGGTCAGTGGGTCGTCTTAAGGCCACCAGTAAGGCGTCAAAATATCGGTCGGCGTACGCGTAACGCAAATCGAGTTTACAATCTTCGAGACTGTATATTGTAAAATTATTGATAATTCAACTGATTTAATTTAACCGGAAGGGTTATATTTAAGTTTAAAATATGGTGGTACGAAGTTCACAAGATCAGCTAGTAAATAATAGATAAAAACGAAAAACGTATTCGATTACGATTTTCACATTTATCCTAAATCGTGGTGTTAAGAATCTCCGCCGATTAACGACTTCCGTGTGCTTTTGAAAATAATATTTACTTATAATTTTTCATTTTGTTTATCTTACCTACATGCCTTAAGACGACTGACAGATGTGGAATGCTGAACATGAGGTGAGTAATTTGAAGAAAGCAACGTACTTGTAAAGAAAATTGGTCACAATAAGCGCCAATAAAAAGTAATTATCTGAAATTTCCTTAGAGAATTTGATGTAAAACCAATCTTCGTCCTATAATTACTTCATAATAAGCGCTTGGTCAATATGACATCATAATGTGGGAATTTTCCCAACTATGTCGCGATTAGCATCAAATCCCACAGGGCTCAGCTGTGTACTAGCGGTTAACATGGATCAACTATCTACCTGACCGCTGAAACAAAGTAGTTAGGTAGCACGGACACCCTTTGGCAATAGTAGTGTCAGATTTTAAGCTTGGCCGTATCCTTAATAACTGCATTCTGTTCATATTTAATTTAAGGAAATATGAACATGTCTCAAGTTTCAGGTCTGAGCTTAAATGGATGACCATTCGTCAGACGAGAACTTTGCGCGCTTTGACAACGCTTTTCTCTCTACTCAACTCTCCCAGCCCACCTTCTTATCTAATGTCTCACTTTCAATTTCTATGTTCTTCACACAATAAGAATCTACGTTCATCCAATAATCTTCTCTTACCCTGTCCTTCTCATACTTCTGACTTTGTTCATTCTTCTTTTCATATCCAGTCAATTCTGGAATTCTTCTGGAATGCGCTTCCTATCAAGATCAGGACAGATGACAATCGATACGCATTTAAAAAGAAATTGTGGATCCACTTTCTTCACCAATAAGCAGAATTTCTACAATTAATTTTCATTTGCTTCTTAAGCATATATGTGTGTATATGTATATGTATTTATATAAGTATTTATTCATGTATATTATTTATATAGATTTCTATTTTATAATACTTCGATTTTATGATATTAGATTCTTTTTGTGTTATCACTATTATTATCATTATTTTTTCCAATATAATTTCCACGTACATATTGCACCTTCCACTCTATCTTTTCACGACTCATGGTTGACTGGTAGAGAATGCCTACGGCATTAAGTCCACCTTTGTACCTATGTGCATAAAGTGTAAATAAATAAATAAATTGTAAAAAAAATATTTTTTAAAAGAGCAGGTAACTGTGCAGTTTCTTGGCGGTTCTTCTTCATTTCTATTGTAAGCCTATGTAATAATAATACATTTTTATTTGATTTGACTTAAATATGAGCCCAGTTATATTTTAGGCCATTTTTTGAGGTTTTGATACTACTTCATTGGACTATAATGTGTATCTACCTATCTTGAGATAGTAAGTCTGGGTGCAATGTGGAATTCCACATTGCACCCAGATATTAAATTGTAATCTCATAGCTTACGAATTGATTGGATCCGTAACACCAGCCAGGCTTAGCGTCAAAATCCACACAAAATAGGGGTAGATTACCCGTCAGTTTGATTACTTAACGTAGTTACTTTACATACTACGACCAGTACTAGTTACTGATACTAGTAAGAGATACATGGTCACTTTTGGGGGAAGCCTTCACCCAATGATTTTTAACGATTAAACATATCTTGTCACTAAATAAAATGTAACAAACTGTGGTTGTTGTTTCGTTTAAAGCAAGTGTAAAAGTAGATAATAAGTTAGCAGATTATAAATAAAGCGTCAATAAATCATTTAAAAGAAACGGACCCCTGAGTTTGTTTCGGTATTTCTTCTCAGGGTAGTCAGGAAACACGGCTGGTGTTTCCTGACTTTCAGCTAGTTAATATTTACGAAAAAAATGACGTGTAAAAGTGTTATTTAATAACCATTTGCGAAATAAAGATCATTTATCATTTAATACCCCGATATTTATATATAATACACAAGCATATTTAGCTTAGTTGGAGGCGTTAAAAATACTAGTAATATGAATTCAACCCACATCGCTAGTTCTCTTAAAAAAAAAAAACAAAAGATTACCCGAATTGATCCGAATCGGGGTTGCGACAGTGTTGTTACGAGATACCGCTGTCCCGAAATGTATTGACCAAAAGACCTGAAGGAACAGGTTGAGTATTTAATCAGTAGAAGACCTACACTCCCCTTCTGTCCACCCAAAATGGGAGGAGTCATTTGATGGTTTCGAAAAAAAAAAGATAGTAGATTATAAACATTAATATAAATTATGTAGACATAAGTTACCATTATTTTACATGACTGGAAAGGAAGGGTTATGTATGTAATATTCTTTATTACCTCATGTCTCCAGAACCGCTGTTGGAATCACATAATTGAGGTATCATTCGATTCGTCTTAGCAGCCCAAGTATTCTTAGATAGAAGACATTTGAAAAAATCAAACATGGTGCCGGTGCGAAGCCATTATATATAGTGAATTTTTTTTTTCTATTATTCCAATATGAGTTAAAAATATTAATATAGGTAAATTAAAGGGCTAAACACAAGGATTTTAAAAAGTAAAAAAATAATAACTACAATGACAAAGTTTAAAGATATGGACTTTAGCTCTTTCACTTTCTGAATCCGGTGGGGTGCCAATGTGACACGACCGAGAAAATAAAAAAAATAACCTGACTGCTCAAGTGTAATGCAAGAAACAAGCACAATCTTATTTAAAAAGTGACAAGCAAGCGGGATTGAACATAATTTTTGTCAGTCAGTTGAGCAGTCGGGTTTTTTGGACTTTTAAAATATATTTTTTTAATTTTTGTTGAATAGATCTACCTACATAAGAATTTTGGTATTGGTCGTCAAAATAATGTTGGAGCTACACGATAGGTGTCAAAAATGCTTTAAATAAAACCAGCTTACCCTAACACTGTAAACCCGAAGACATGATTGTGACATCCAATAACCCATAGTTGCACTCTTATAGAGGAGGCTTGCATCCAAGCGTGTGCGGTATTGTCCGACTATACAACGTGTAATTTAAAGGGTATATACATACCGAGTGCACGGCTTCTTTGGATGATAACAAACGATATGGCAAGGGTTGTCTAATCCTATGTATACATGTGTGGAGCATATTATAAATTTCAATACATTGATACCAGAGGCCGAATTTTTCAAACTAAGAAGAACGAAGAGAATTATCGTTTTATTGGCAAGTGACGTGGAAAGTGATGACCCTCATAGTGCTGTGACACGTTTGTTATTACTGGTATTCAAGAAACATATGAAACCAATAATTTGGGGTCAATTCTGTGAGTCACCTATTTTGAGCTGAAACTTTGCATAGAGACTCCATACCAGATGTTGTCTTCAGTCCTTTTGGATAGATATGGGGTTTCCGTTACACATTGTATAGTAATTGTATTTTATTGCTTTTATTTATAGAAAAGGTTTTTCACACACATTGATAAGGTCCTCCAAGAGATAATACATTCAACAACGTAAACCCAAGTACCCAATCGGGTAGCTTACAAACTAGTTTGGGTAATGTAATAAGGTGATGATGTAGGAGGTGATTTAGGTAGGTAGGTACCTACCTACATCACTTTTGAGTACCTACTCAACAGTGAGTCATACTCCTTGTAAATAACAAACAGCATTCGACACAACATTCTAGCCTCCTCCAACAAAGGGGCTACCAATAGTTATGCTGTTTGTTACAAGCACCCACTCGAAATCTCATGATGCATATATTTCTGGTTACTGAAAACTATAGCAAACAAATTTTCAATTATTATTTTCTACAACATTTCCATACGATTCCACTGCACGGCATTTCTGTAACCTACTTTAATACAATTATCTACGTCTAACCAAATGTTTTGGAAGCTGCATTTTCCGCTTATTCCAACTAATTTGAGTGGTCAGTTAGTCAGTTTGCTTTTGTTCCTCTGTTTCGCTGTCTAATTAAAATTGTAAATTAATGCGGTGTGCATTTTAAATTGTACTTTTGGAATGTATCTTTGTTTTGTTTTGGGAATTACACAGTTAATGTGGAAGCTACAACCTTAATGAAATTATATTATAATGTGTTTTGCTTTTATTGAACAAGTTCAGCAGCTTTAGATTGTATCCAGTATTGCTATTCTGTAAAGTTCCCTGCTCATCTCTCTCTCGCACACAATTCGGAAGCGAACTCATTAGTATTTTATAAGTAAATTATGGCGGATTAACAACGCGTCAGCGTTCGAATTTCGAACTGATGTTAAGAGAATGACATTGTGACGTAGCGATGCGATCTCGTGTATTGTATGAGAAAAGAAGAGGGCTATTCTTTCTCTATAGCTTCATCTCTTTCTTACAGCAGCATCATGGTGACATCGGTACATCATAATGACTTTTACTCTCATGTCATTATGATGTATCGTATAAATACCACGAAAGTAACACACACGGGTAATACACATACACGGATGTAATATAATTGAAAAATGAACACAGTAACGTGAAGCTTGGCACAGTAACTCGGAGTTTGGCACAGTAACGTGAAGCTTGACACAGTAACTTGGAGCTTGGCACAGTAACTTGGAGCTTGGCACAGTAACGTGGAGCTTGGCACAGTAACGTGGAGCTTGGCACAGTAACGTGGAGCTTGGCACAGTAACGTGGAGCTTGGCACAGTAACGTGGAGCTTGGCACAAGCAAGAGAGGCCTATACCCAGCAGGTGAATTCAGGCTGTGAATGATGATGATATCTACTTCAATTGTTCACTTTATTTCCCTTTTCTCTTACACGGTGCTTACGTCTCTTTTATGAATCTTCTTTCGCAACTATATTTGGAGAGTTTTTTAGAATAAACGCTATTATTGTAAGTAGCTATTTTTCGTTTGGCTAAAATTATTGGTAATGTAATTAAATTAATTATATATTATTGTTATTGAATTGATAAATATTATTAACTTTTATTTGAGCCTACGTGGCTGTAATATATGAATTTTATTTTATTTATTTATACCCAATTTAGAAGATAGGGATAGCACACTGTGCAACCTGCACAATCGTCATAATCATTGCCATTGTATTTTATATACAGTTTAACTTTCATGTACATATATTCCTAAATCAATCTACTTTAACCGCAGAAACTTAACAAGTGGTGAAAAAAAAAGTTTTTATTTTTTATTATACTTCTTCTTGTCTGCTAAATAAATTTAATAAACATTGTACCGCTTTTTTAGACCTAACCAACATAAAATAAGTAGCTTATATTACTAATCTTACCTCCGTAAACTCATGATGGTACACCGACACTTTTCAAATACACAAAATAACTTTTTCTAGTCGTCACAAACTAGTGAAATCAAATCCACAAAAAAACTTTTTGTAATCGTCACAAGCTAGTGAACTGTCACTTTTTATTAAGTATCAAATGTTACACGAACACCGAATAGCTTTTAAAGCACTAAAACTCACAAAACTTGTACCAATTGTTTAAAAGCACTGGAAAAAATAACATGGCGATTTGACTTTCACATTTAGGTAGAAATTGTAGAAAAAATATTGTTCTTACACGGATTTGGGCTTTGTTTAAAAAAATATATATTGTGTGGTAAAATAGTATTTGTATCATGTAAAAAACAATTGCGTTATACTTTTGTTAATGAAGAAAAATATACATCACTAAATGTATGTATTTGGCGTTCGACACCCAAAGGGTATCCAACGGAATCCTACGCTGCAAATCGTCTGTATTTGAGCGGGAAATACTCTATAGCCTATAATTATTTATTTATTTATGAATGTAATAACTCTTCCCGCACTGGGGGGAGTGGAGGGGATTATAATTACTATAACCCAACCTTTCACTCTTCACTTAAAGACTCCAGATTATAGCTATCAGGAAACAGACTCCAGCAGGAAATTCAATTCTTTAGCCGTTTACTACAGTAGAAAGCTCGTTTCATTTTATTTCCTTGATATCTAAAAGCGTATTAAAAGGGTGCGTAAGGCCACCGGTGATCTTAAAACCGGTACATTTGCTGCATTTGCATAGCTGAGGGGCTAACTTTTTTGTTTAAATAAGTAAATACCTAATTCTATTGATAATTTGAAACCAAAATAGGAACTGATTTTATTTTTAACCGACTTCAAAAAAAGGAGGTTCTCAATTCGATTTGAACTTTTTTTTTATATATGTTACCTCATAACTCGGAGACTGCTGGACCGATTTGAAAAATTCTTTTGCGTTTGTATGGGTATCCTTTCTCGTTGGTCCCATTGTTACAAAATCAGGATCTGATGATGGGATCCTGGAGAAATCGAGGGAACTCTTCAAATATTATAGGCACACCTATAGCGTTTTGGGTATTTCTTATGGTAGTTGCTTCCGAAAAGTGCCATTTGAGGAAGTTGAACTGATGATGAAGACCACAGATGGCCACTGAAACTCCTCAATAATAAGTATTTCGTGGATTGCGATTCGATTACTTGAGTACGGATGTTAAACACTTTATGATCGTCGCAATACATACGAGTATGGTGATGTAGAGCTGATGGTCAAGTACCAGGAGAATTCCTCAAAAATTAATGGCTATGCATCGGGAAAAGCAATATTTTGTAAAAGGTGATAAGTTGTTGACATTATGGCATTTGTAACTAGATAAATTACAAACAGACCCACTAAAAAGCGTGAAAAAAAAAATTTGCAAAAAATAGAACCGACTTCTATATAAAAACACTACAAAGTTAAAACTAATTTTAATTTCGGAAGGTGGTGTCAAAAAACAAAAGAAAATACAAAACAAATGACACCGACTACCGAAATTAAAGTTAATTTTGCCTTTGTAGTGTTTTTATATAGAAGTCGGTTCTATTTTTTGCTAATTTTTTTTTATTGTTACAATTGTCCGTCAGAAAACGTCAACTTGTCAAAGGCTTATCTTAGACATTTCCACTTACGTATAACAAGTTTTATCATAGTCAGAGTGTAATATTGACAAACTGAATGACAAAAATAGTTTGCCGTAATGCAATTTGGTCTATTGAACAAATCTTGGTGGCGCCAAGTATTTTTAGAATCAACCCCGAATAGCTGCATCTTCATAGAATATTTTTAGCGAATCTGATTGTAATGCTGCCTTCAGAATGTAAAATTAGACGAAGTAATACCCTGTTTTGATACGTAGGGAATTTACATTATCTATACTAACATTATAAAGCCGAAAAGTTTGTTTGTTTAAACGCGCTAACCTTCGAAAGTACTAGGTCGATTTGGATGAAATTTGGTATGGTAGTAGCCTGAAGCTAGCGAAAGGTTATGGTCAAAAGAACTCAACAGTAAATAAGGCGATGTTTTTATTATGATAAAGACCACGGGAGCGAAGTTCTGCGCGACTATTAGTCTTACAAATATTTAATAAATAAAATATTTAATAGTTTGGTATTTTTTCATACAAAAACTACTGAACGGATCTGAATGAAATTTGGTAAGTAGATAGTTGAATTCTCACGGGATCGGGATTTATGCGGGAAAACAGTCCCACGAGAACAAAAGTCGGGGGCAGAAGCTGGCAATAAAGTAAAAATCATTTATTTCGGATATCATAACCCATACCTATACAAACGGCGATCGGTCTTTAGAGAGGTGTGTAACATCGGCCTGTTGACAAACAGACGAATAGATTTTACGACCATTAAAAAAAATTGTTTTAAACTTCGAAAAGAAATCAAAGTGGGTTCCCTTGATTTCTTTTCGGAAATTATTATTTTAAAACAAGCCAGAGCTCATTTTAAATGGTACTATTTTTTATCGGTTAATAATACTAACAATAAATATGGCACTATTGGACCAAGTTCTAGGTTGTAACATTATTACCTAATGCAATATCCCTTGGACTTCTGCCCACCTTTTATGGAATAAAAACAAGATCGTAAAAATCTAAAAGATTTTATCTATCTAAAAGAGTTATCTTTCGTCCGAATAGTTTATGTAAGTAGATTGTATGTTATTGCTTTGTAGATTTTTAACTGACTTTATTGAGTCGTTTTTCAATTCGGCTGAATATGTATTTAAATTGAAATTCGACAGTTCTAAATTTTGAAATGGAAGTTATATTGGATAGTTTAAAATGTTTTTTTTTAATATTTTTCTCGTCTTAAACAGGTGATGGTATTAATGCTCGTGCCTTCTATGTATGAGAAGGGACTGTAATTACAGGCTTAATTTTACATGAAATATTTTATAATGTCACCATTGAATAAGAATAAAATCTCAACGATGTACATAATATGTGTGTTGTACACAATGGGTAGGGTTTTAAATAGTGTTCTATGTTTTCAAGTTTTCGTGTCAAAATCTGCTTTAATTCCAAGATATAACCTGGGGATATTTAAGTTAAGAGTAGATACCTTGCTTGTAGGTAACCGTACTTCATCATTGATCACATCATCACTTACTATCAGATGAGATGGTGGTATAATGCGAGCTTATGTACACCAACAAAAAAGCTGAAGTGCAGTTTATTTTTAATCAAATGTCAATCTTAATATTTGTCCATATTTCAATAATTTAAGAACTACTAATATTATCGTTGAATTATAATAGTTTAATTTTATTATTTTGTATGCATGTTATTTGTGTGACAATATAATTATATATTTCTTTTGTTTAAATGCTTAATACAAAAATCGAATAACTTTGAATTCTAAAAACAAAACCCGATAATATAAAATTCGCTTCAATCGGCTCAACTTATAAATAAACAAATAAAAGTTTGTTGTAAACAAAGCCCAAACAAACAAAAAATATCCAAACAATATACGAGGATTTTTCCACTCAAAAAAATAACACTACATTCACTAAAACAAAACACCATGTATACAAAACATCGACCAAACATAAACACGTTGTATAATGTCAGTTCGATTTTTTTTACCGAATTCCACTGAAACAACTTCGATGCCCGAAACACACCGGTAGACTGAAACGCCGTACGATTTCAGAACCTACTCGTGAAAACAGTTTTATATGAAAATGAGCCTTCATCTCCACAACGTACAACCCAAAATCCTATGCTGTGAACCATTTACAAGTCACCCTTATTCGTTATGATGAACTCGATCAAGGAAATATAAACTTTATTGAGATGGTACAGAGGTTGCTTTTCAAATGTGCTCATACAATTGCAGCACAATACGAAATTAGCTAACGGCTCGACTAGGTTTCGATTGTGGTTCTGCTTGTAATATTTAATTTCCTGTGGTTTTCATTGTGCTATTCATTATACTCATTTAGAAGCTAGGACGAGAAAGTTTAATATTTTTTTTTTTAGTTCTCTTAATAAAAAAATAAAAAGTGTGCTATTTTAGATTTTCTAACGCTCACAAATACGTTACCCTATTATTACGTATAAAATCTAGTCATAGTTTCATGAAGTACTTGCCACCAGATTCAGTTCAGTTGATTTGAGAATACAATGCTTTATTTCTATTAATGGAAACCTATCATCCAGTTCCACAAAGGCCACCACCAAACCAAACCACCAACCAAACCACCAACCACCAAAGGGGACCACGATTCGAAACCCAATAGCCACCAATTTATTGAGATAAATGGCCTGAAGGATGTATATCTAATATAAATGTATTTCTGTATCGAATGTCCAAGCATTATACGCCTAATCAGATCATGATAATAAATTATGGTAATTGTGTAACGCATATACATGGAATATCAACATTATTTCACCTGAAAGACGTTCTCTGCTGATCATAGGCCTCTCATAACGACCGGCCTCGTATCCTTAGTTTCTTTTTGGTTATTTTTCGGAGGGAAAGTCTTTAAATTTTAAATGAGCTCCCTCGCTGGGTGAAAGCGGAGAGGGGTGTCAGGCTTCTATTGACTAAAAGCTCCTTTTGTTCCTTTGGTTATCCTTCCATGCCAGGGACACAGTATCTCGTAAGAACGTTGTTGCAACCCCGATAGGGAATGGCCTTATCAGGCCCCGTCATTTCTGGATGCCTGGAACATAAACGTGCGGAAAAACTAAATAGATCTAATTTGAATTTGGTATGTGGATAGCTGAAATCCTGGAATAACACATTAACTTACTTTTTATTCATGAATTGCCACGGGCAAGGATTTGCCCGGAAAATTCTCCCACATGAACAAATTCGTGGGAACTGTTGGTAATCTATAATACTGGTTTAAAATCAGGTACACAGAACTAAAATGTTTTTATTCAGGGTAGCAAAGAACAGTTTCCAGTTTACCATTTTAGTTTGAAAAACTAGCATCGTATGTTTAAAAATGCAAACAAAACTTATTAACAAAAAATAAAATACCGTTGTTTTGACACAGACTTTACCGAGATTAGAAGTTATTTTTCACTTGGCACCATAAGTTCCACTTCACCAAATGGTGCTTATTGAGAGCAACTGCTCAAGTTACTATAAAAACTCTCCAAATCGCTATACTTAGGTTTGCTTATAATATTTGAGGAGTTCCTTCAACTTATCCAGGATTCCATCATCAGATTCTGACTTGATGACAATGGTACCAACTAGAAAGTACCTATAATTTCCAAAGCGGTTTAGCCGTCTTCGAGTAGTCGGGGAACAAACAATATTTTTTTTTTTATAATAATTATTTTTGTTTTGTGAGTGTGTAATCTTATCACGTCGTCAAATGTAATAATCTGTGGATAACCCAGTGGGTTACACATATATTATTGTTTGCTTAATTATACTAGAGACTAAGTGCTTTGTGTAACTGTTTGTATTCCCGAAATAAATAAATAAATAAAAAAAATGAGATTCGGACGAACTGAGAACCTCCTCCTTTTCTTTGAATTTTCTTTGAAGTCGGAAAAAAATTGTCCCAGGCATTATTAAATCTCTTTTTACTAAACCCTCACCGTTTTGCTAAAAACCACTACCGGTTTAAGTCAACTTTCTACTAGAACACTCTGCATCTACTTTTAGGCCGGCCGTAATCGTTTGGTTTCCGAATTAGGTTTTCAGATCAGGAATTCAGATTCGGAAACCTGAATGCTCTGCTTACATACAAAATATTCAACAAGGCGCACTTTGAACCGAACGTTAGGTTTTTTCCGTTCGGAAAAAATAGAATTATGCGGCCAGCCTTAAAGATACATTTTCTATACATATAAATAAAATTGATTTTTCTGACTGTGATTTCAAAATAACTAAGATTTATCAATACTAAAATGCGAAAGATTTTTATGGTTTTTATCAGTTTGTCCGTCTGCCTGTTTGTCAAGGAAAATGACTGGAACGACTGAATCAATTTTTATAGAATACTCACTGAAAGACACTGGAGATTATAAGGTAACATTTCGGCTAATATTTCCTACAATTAGGCTGCGTTTCCACCAGAGATGTGCGATAGAAATGTGTCGTGCGAGGATGTCTAGCTGTGCTGTGAAAATGTGTGGGAGTTTCCACCAAAGCTGTGCGGTGAAAATGTGCCTACGAGGATGTGTAGCGGACCTGTGAAAATGCGCATTAATGTGTGGTGCGAGGATGCGCAAACCTCGCAACACATCCTTCTCAACACACATTCCTCGCAACAAATCTCTCGCACACATCCCTCACACACATCCCTCGCTTGTTTTGTATGCGCAAAAATCTAGCTCCGCTAAGCCGTTTCCACCAGAGCTGTGCTGACCGAGGCGAGGTAAATTTAGCGATTCTATTGGTTCTTTACAAACACATCCCTCGCTACGCATCCTCGCACATCTCTGGTGGAAACGCAGCCTTACTATGGGGTCGGGATGTACGCGGGAAATAATGTGTCAGTATTACGTCACCCCTGCGAATGAAGTCGCTGGCATCAGCCTTGCTGGCTGGCTGGCTAGCTAAGCCTTGTTGTGATCGACAGGTCGCGGGTTCTAACCTCACCAATTACAATATTGCCGTGAACCCACTCCATACACAATCATATTTAGCTTAGTTGGAGGGGTTAACAAGATAACTAGTCATGTGAATTCTACCCACATTGCACGTTAAAATGTTCACACATCCACAAACCTAAATCAGCAAGCGTTGCTTAACCTCAAACTTCAACCCGTACGGTTGCAATTATACAACGTGTAATTTAAAGGGTATATACATACCAAGTGCACGGCTTCTTTGGATGATAACAAACGATATGGCAAGGGTTTTGTAATCCTATGTCAACACGTGTGGAACCTATTAGAAACTTCAATACATTGATACCAGAGACCGAAATTTTCAAATTAAGAAGAACGAACGGA
The DNA here is from genome assembly GCA_943138885.2 of Tholera decimalis. Lineage (NCBI taxonomy): Eukaryota > Metazoa > Arthropoda > Insecta > Lepidoptera > Noctuidae > Tholera > Tholera decimalis. The sequence goes on from OW964576.2 coordinate 14,165,266, forward strand.
ATTATCATGTTATTGGCAAGTGACGTGAAAGTTATTGACCCTTGTAGTGCTGTGACACGTTTGTTATGATTGGTATTCAAGAAACTTACGAAACCGATAATTTTGTATCAATTCTTTGAGGCACTTATTTTTAGCTGAAACTGTGCATAGAGACTTCATACCAGATGTTGTCTTCAGCCCTTTTGGATAGATATGGGGTTTCCGTTACTCGTTGTATAGCCACGAGCTCCTCAATAAAAAGATGTAAATTTAGGAGTGTAAATTCCTTATAATTATATTGGTTAAGGTATGGAATCGGTAAAGGTATTGTGTTCTAAAGTTATGGTCCTTTTAAAGTAGGTAAGCATTTTTTACCATAAGCAGCAATTATTTCTTTTAAATGTTTATTGAAAGCTTTGAATATAAATGTACATAATTATGTATACTGGCTTCGTTCGTATGACAGTCTTGATGGTATAATATTTTTGAAGTGGTTTCTGTTTTCATGCTGTTACGCTATGCATACGGATTAAACCACCACAAAAAAAAAATAACAATGCAGACCCACTGCTGTCCCTAATTCCACGATCTCGTCCAGGGCTACCAAGAATAAACATTAATAGCTAGGAGGATTTATAAAGTAAATTAACGATTAGATACAAACAAATGCAGATCAGATACGTTATACTTAATAGATACACAAATACATACATCTATACTAATATTATAAAGAGGTAAAATTTGTAAGTTTGTATGTAGGGGGTAATCTCTGAAACTACCGAACCGATTTTGAAAATTCTTTCGCTTACATGTAGCTGCATTATCCCTGAGTGCTATAGGCTATAAATTATCTTTCCCGTGGAATATTTTCGATTTCTACGCGGATGAAGTCGCGCGCAGAAGCTAGTACATAATACATGGCCCAAAGGCAAAGAAGTGAGGACTAAGTGTATTAATACCTACCTTCAGCTAAAACAAGAATATGAATAGGTACAACGACTTGAATTTAGGAAGCTTGAAATTTCTTTCAGTGGCCCATTCTCTCCCACTCCTGAATAAAAACCACCCCACATTGAAATGAAATGAAATATTTATTTTGTAAATTGGTTATAAGTAACACTTTTACACGATTTTTTTTGTGTTTTAAGTTAAGCTAGATGAGGCCGATGTTTCCTAACTGACTACTCTGATGAGAAGAAACACCGAAACAAACTCAGAGGTCAACGTCTCTTTTAAAGTCCATACAATTCGTATTTATCAATCCATATGAGAAGCATGGAGGTTCATGTCTGTTGTGTCTTTTGAGGAAAGGAGCACGCAGATTTGAGCGGACCTGTCCAGACAGTGCAAGCATTAGTCAGTTATCATGTATCATTCTTCTTCTTTCTCGTCTACGTACTACAATCCCGTTTTACGGTCCCAGAGCACCACTCTAGACCTATTCCTGCCCTGTCCCACTTCAATCTTGCAGCTTTTGAAACTACATCGTCAATTTGAGTTCCGAAATTATATAGCAAGTTCTTACACAGGCCATTATTACTTGGGTAGTTTTCCACTTACCTCTAACAAAATGTTTGAAGTGAACAATTATTTTCATTTTCACCTCACTCTTGCAAGTTTGAGTGTTCTCACTAAGGTCTAGAATAAGTAGTGGTACATACATAGGTACGTATTGCAGTGTATTCTGTTCTGTCTGTTAAAACGAATAATTGGATGGCTGCGAGAGTACGGGCTGGGCGTGAAGTTCTGAGTTCGATTCCCGAAACGAGCAAAGTGGTACCTATTAGATTTGTTTTTAATTTTATTATTTCAGTTCATACAAAACACAGACAAGACCGTTGCTTGTGATAAAACTAGGTATGTACAGAAAGGAAAAAAAGCGTATCATGATCAGTCGTTATATGATCACCTTGATCCTGGACTCTCTCCTTCTGCCGATTACCCGCATTATCAACTTCTCCCTTGATTCCGGGCAATTTTCTACCCTGTAGCAAATAGCTTACGTTCGTCCACTTCCGAAAATATCTAATCCCTCCTTACCTAACCATTTTCGCCCAATTTCCATTCTCCCTTTCCTGTCCAAAGTACACTGGAGTCCTGCGTCCATAGACAGTTTTCTGGATTTGTTCACCGGAACAATCTTGTTAGTCCATTCCAGTCTGAATTCAGGTCAGATCACAGTACGGCTTCCGCTCTCCTTAAAATGACTGGGGACATTAGAGAGGCTATGGAGAACACAAAGGTTACTGTTTTGGTGCTTATTGATTTCTCCAATGCTTTTAATGCCGTCAGTAATGATATTCTCCTATCTATCATGTCACATCTCATGGTATCTTCTGAGTGTCTGGAATGGTTCTCTTCTTATCTTCGAGGACGTCAGCAGTCGCTTCGTGTTGATAAGAATTCTTCGAGTTGGCGTGACTTGGATGCTGGTGTCTCACAAGGTGGTATTCTTTCTAAATTGTTATTCTCCATCTTCATAAACTTTATAACTCTCTGACTTCGGTGTTCGTATCATTTTTACGCTGATGATCTGCAGTTGTATGCATCTACGTGGGTGGAAAGTTTATCAGACGCTATAGGAGATGCAAACCCAGATTAGATGGTATCAAAAACTAGTCTGATAGATTTGGGGTGTCTGTAAACCCCTAAAAGTGACAGGCCATTGTGAATGGAAGCTCACGTATGATCAGTAGAGTGGCAGCTAGTTCGCTAATGCTCTAGCCTTAAAGATCTCGGTTTGCATCTTGATTCTATGCTTGGCTGGCAAAGTCAGGTTTGCAGTGTCTGTCAAAGAGTCAACGGGACCTTGCGATGCCTGTACCGTCTGAGGAACTTTTTACCTGTAAAAACCAAGATAATAGTTGTGCAGACTTTAATTTTCCCTATAATCGACTATGGTGACAAGTGCTACTTTGACTTGAATGCGGTCTCGCTGGATAAGCTATTAAGAAACCTATCGAGGCTTCTTAATAGCTGTATACGGTTCATAGACAATTTTAAAAAATATGACCACATATCGAGGTACAGAACCGAGCTCAAATGGATGCCCATTCGTCAAAGAAAAAGTTTGCATGCCTTGACTACGCTTTTCTCTTTGCTTAACTCTCCTACCCCTCCCTTTTACCTTATTTCAGCTAAGAAACACCGGCCTTATCTAGTTTATATTTACGAAAAAAAGTTTGTGTAAAAGCGTTATTTACAACCAATTTGCAGAATAAATATGATTTATAATTCAGTCTCGAAGTCTCAATTTTGAACAATTGGTTATCAGTTTCAGCCCTGTGCTCAACCCAGATAGTTTTCCTTTAATAAATTAAACCCGGTAAATGATACATTTAATAGCTAAACTAAACCACAGTCAGACATCAATGAAAAGCCGACAAAACCAAACTCTAGCTTCAAAATAACTTCAGCCTTTCAACAGACAAACTAACTACGACTATTCTTAGTTGGATACTGTGTTTCTAAACATTAACAGTTGCACTACAATTGAAACCTTAATTTAAAGCCGCTATAATTCAAAATCGTTTGATGTAATACCCTCCTGAAATTGACTTGTATCAGGTATTACAAGTGCATGTTATAGGAGTTATGGCGTTTGGATTAAGGTTGAAAATTCAGTGGCTCACATTGTACCTAAATTAGGCTTATTTAAATGGCAAAGTTTTGTCAGAAGCGATGGTTGTTGAATTCCTAGTCTAATTCAATGTATTAATTAGGTTGGGATCCACATAAATAGTTGTATTAAATTAGAATAATATATTATTTTGTTTTAACCTCTCATGGACCGCCATTATTTACGTCAACCATCCGTCAAGCACCGCGGGCGGGCTCTTATCGTAAGCGTAATCTGACCCCGGTCACAAACGATTTTAAGACTTATCTTTACTACAAATACAGTTTTAAATCGGTCGGGGTTTGGTGGTACAAATTTGTGCCAGCGGGGCTCAACTAATACTTGTTTACTGGCACGTTTTTGTGCCACTGGGGCTCTAGAGGTTAAAAAAAAAAAATCTTCCATAGTAGTTATTATACCAAACCATTTTGGCCTTTTCAGAAGTGTTTTATTGTGATCCTTCAATGTGGGGATTCTGAAAGCATACTAAGTGACCGTAGGGAGGATGGTGGCCTGACGGGGCCCAATAGGTTGAGGGGGCCCGACTGGGTCATGGTTTCCCGGGGTTGCGAGAATGTTGTAACGAACTTCCGCGGCCCTGGAATTCAAGAGCAACTGAAAGAACAGGGCGAGTTTATAGTCAGTAAAAGTTTGACACTGTCTTTCGCTCCACCCAGGGTGGGAATCTATGTCAGTTTCACCACGAAGTTTTTCTTGATCGTTTTGAGAGCCGTGATTGTGATGACGTGCCACCATACAAAGGCAAGAACTTACAGCCTATACTCCCCAGTCTTATTCCCAAAAACCGTAAGGCTCAGGGTACTACCTCACTGAGACACCATGGCAACGTCACCGACTACGTATCCAAACAATTATAAATATAATCGAAATTGATGCCAGTTAACTCACTCAGCGCCGGTTTGGCAACGTCGCCACTGTTTTGGAGTTTGGATACCTGGCATTCTGGCGACGTCTTCAATGAAATGTATACGAACAAGCTGCGACTCACTCAGTCAGTGACCAACCTACTGCCAAAACGCCTATTGAACTGAGAGAACTGTCTGTCAAATACTCCATTTGGCTATCGATAGAAGTCAGAGGATATCATGATGCTGCTGCGTTAGCTGGCGACGTCCCCTGGCGTCTGAGTAAGGTAGGTTTGAGTTTGCCGAGACATAGAGGAGTATTGCAATCAGCATTCAAATATGTAGGATAAAGGTAAAATTGTGATTTAGTCGAAGATAAGCACGCTTACCTGGAAATAACCTATTCACTCTTGAATTAAAGACCCCAGGTAATAGCTATCAGCAAAACTCAGACTCCGGCAGGGAATTCCACTCTTTAGCTGCTGTGCCCATAGTAAAATTATGATTTTTTACGTACGCGATGTAGATTTGACCTAAATAAACTAAGATGCATGCAAGTCGCTATGCATTTAAAAAGAAATTGCGGATCTATTTTCTAAACCAATAAGCGGAATTTCCACATTTAGTTTTCATTTGCTTCTTAAGTATATAAGTATTTATTCATATATATTATTTATGTAGGTTTCTATTTTTCTTATGATACTAGGGTTTTGTGTTATTAATAGTATTATATACATATTTTTTCCAATTTTACTTTTCACATTCATAATTGCACCTCCCGCACTATCTCTTCACCACTCTTGGTTGACTGATAGAGAATGCCTATGGCATTAAGTCCGCTTTTGTACCTATGTGCATAACGTGTAAATAAGTTAATAAAAAAATACTGCAATTCGATAAAAAAAATAAGCAGTGCTTAAATTATAAACAATTTAATGTACAAGAGTCTTATTTCTCTGTATAAAAAGAACTTAAAAAACGCACACAACAAGTTCATCCTCTAAACTAGAAGAATCCTTGGACGAAAATCGAGGTACCATCAGGACAATAGTGAAAGCACTATTGTCCCGTAACTAGTTTTCCAATACAAAGGTGACCCTTTTTACAGTTTGTGTTCCGCACATTATTTGAATTTGTATTTTACTTTTTAGTTAAGTGCGACGAAAATCGGGACTGTCTGTCCCGAATAATCTCGAATAGGATGTTTTAGAAGTGTTTAGTTATAATATTAAAGGGAAATGTATTGTAAATAATACCTATATAGTAAAGAAACAATAAAATTGAAAACAATTTACTTCTATAATCTTTTTAGGGTTCCGTAGTCAACAAGGAACCCTTATAGTTTCGCCATGTCCGTCTGTCTGTCTGTCTGTCCGCGGTTTAGCTATTGGTACCAGAAAGTTGTAATTTGGCATGAGTATACACGTTAATGACGCCAAAAAAGTGGTAAAATAAAATTTTGAAAAAAACAATTATTTAGGGTACCTCCCCCCCTCCCCCATGTAAAGTGGGATGATATTTTTTTTTGTTATTCCCATAGTGTGGCATATCGTTAGATAGGTCTTTCAAAATTTTAGGGGTTTGGGAAGACTGTTTTTTGATTAAGTAAACCGTTCGTGACTTATCAAGCTTTAAAGTACCAATTTTCGTTAGAGTCAAGTGTCCCCCCTGTATGAACTAAACGGTTGTAGTTAGAAATTCAAATGTTACGGTAGTAGTACCTATATATAACGAAGTTTAAAGGAAAACTATCACACATAAGTGGGCTTTACAAGGTTACGAGTAATAGTCGACCAATTGTATTTGACTCGAAAATTTCGAACAACTCCATAGAAATGTCGATAGATGGCGCTAAGCGTCAGTTGTATCGCGCTAGTTTCATATTTAACTGTGTCCTGTATTTAAATTCAAAACACCGGCTATGACAAGTTTTATACAAATCTCTAAAATAAATTAAAAGTTTCCGTGCAAAATTGTCGGATCAGGTGAGGATTTGTATAGGAAGTCAAATTAGTTAAGTAGTCATGTTTGGCTTTTACTTAGAGCATGGTACGAAACGATCAGTCAGCGAATACGACACGCACTTGGCTGTTATAAAAACTACGGAACCCTACACTGCGCGTGGCCCGACACGCACTTGACCGGTTTTTTTTTATTGGGACAGGGATTGTAATTTCAACATTTTTTTTTCATTGTTGTCTTACTATATATCAGATGAAGAAAATCATCATCCATTGAGATGACTGTACAGTGTACACTTTTGAATTACCGTGTATAGACAAACATTCAATTTCACCTTAAAATTATTATAGTGTAAACCTAATACTATTAGGTTTACACTATAATAATTTTAAGGTTTAAGAGTTAAGAGATGTATGCTATTAGGCTAATAGCATACATCTCTTAACTCTTTTCTTTTCAAAAATAGTTTGATTATACGCAGTCGAAAACTTTGACCTCGATTGCCAAAGATAAGCTAGAACGTATTATTTCTGGCGAAGCTATGAAAATTCTTGATTAGCATAAGATCGTCGGTACTTAAATACTATGAAGTCAAAAGTAGTTTAGACCAATTTGTCAAAATGTTAGAATATTATTTGTTTGTTTATTATACTAGTGATGTATGACTTAACCTTGGTGCCTCATACATAATGTAGGATTATGTGTATTTTGAGTAATTATTCAAAGTGTATGATGGTATCGTGAATACACTTATGAGTTATGGTATTCTATTTTTAATAAAGTATCAGGTATATACACATAACTACTTATTTACATAACTACTTATGAATATGATGTGCTTTATGCTGATACATACTTAATACGTATATACCTCTATACTATACTAAATCTAATCATAATAAACGATTTTCAATCGTGAGAAATATAAATACTTAAATGATTAAATTCTACCATTTTCATTTATTTTTAAGTTGTAATTAGATTTTATAATAAATAAATCTATTTTTATTAAACATATTCATATCTAACCAGACATGATCCAGAGGTGAAAAATCCCTTTCTTGCCAATTGTTTCATGTGATGAATATTTTAATCAATTGCGCGGGATTAGGTAGTATTAAAAAGACTGCCCCCGCACCACTGCGACCTAAAACCCCGTTGGAATTGGTACAGGTACAGGGGCCTATTACAAAAATAATATAATCATGATCTATTCGTTTTATTTTTCACGCCCCTTTATAATCACATTTTACTTTTTGTTATTTTCACACAATATTATTTAAAAAAATTGTTTACATAGTTATTCGATTTTATTCCAGAATCGATTAATTTAGTTACCTACATCCAACGCCTACATCACAATTTTGTAGTCTTCATTATCTGACAACTCAGAAACTGTCAGTCTACTGCATCGAATCAAAAGTCCTGGTATAATATTTAAATCCGAAAGTGTGTACGTTTGTTTTTCCTTTCACATCATTTCAACGGTTGAGGGCTGGACCTAGGCTATGTTTATCTTGGAAAAATGGATGGATTGATCGATGAAAGATGCAGTACCGTAATTGAATGTGTTTTTAAAACTAATTGGTTTTAAATACACATTCAATCTTCTAAATATATATAACTCAAAGGTGACTGACTGACTGACTGACATAGTGATCTATCAACGCACAGCCCAAACCACTGGACGGATCGGGCTAAAATTTGGCATGCAGGTAGATGTTATGACGTAGGCATCCGCTAAGAAATGATTTTGCGAAATTCCCACGGTATCAAGATTTACACGGGAAAAACTTCCCACGCGGGCGAAGCTGCTGGCACAAGCTAGTTGGGTCATAAATTTAGTTCAAGAGGCGCAATATTAAGGGTTTTCAGCAAACTTAGATTCAGAAATCAAAAGTAATTTGTCAAACTATGTTTTTTTTCGGAGGGAAAATCTTCTAATGACTTCTTCCGCTCTGGGTGGAACGTAATTGGGGGTTAGACTTTCACTGACTAAAACCCAACCTATTCCTCCCAAACCGTTTCCCTTACGTTCCCGGGCCGCGGTATCATTTCCACAAACCCGGAAATGAAACAAGGCAGGCAATCAGCACTTTTGAACGTCAGAAATTTAAATAAAGACAGTACGCCAAAAAGCACGCCCATCGCCACTAACTAGTGACAACTGGGATAAAGTGACTCAACAAACTCACACAGACTAATACATTATTGGATTTCCACAACTTACCCTGCAAAACGTGAAAAGAGTAGATATCTAATCAACTTTTCTACAGTAATCAGATTTTTTATTACTATGTAAAGGATTTTAGGTATTTTTGATATAGCGTGTAACACAAGCCAGTTGTATCCAGAGTACAGCGATGCCTCACTGGCCACATTGTAAGACGGACGCAGAATCGTCAAAACTTTCCATACAAATGAGCTTCACCGTAAACTTTTAGAAACTGATGGCCAATGACAAGTTTGACTATAGCTTTAACAACCATAGCTTACGCAAATGTGTATATAATATATGTACATTCTTATTGTTGATAAGACCACATCAACGCTTATCATCAGTAGAGATAATGGTCATACGCGAGCCTGATATCAATAAAAATACATTTAAAAAATGTATAGATAGCACCATTAGTACCTACTGACGGCGTTGCTCCGATTCCGTGCTCTGTATTTATCGCCATCGGCGGCTTTGCCTCATAAATTCGACCCGTAAATGAGCGTCGATAAGATCGTAAAAAAGTCGGCACACTTTTTATTCCTTCAATACGCACCTACCGTGAAAATTAACACGCTGTAACGGAAATTGTGAATTATGTCAACAGCCTGTATAAATTTTATCGGTAGGTAACGTTTTTTGTGCCTATTTGTGTTTAATTTTTATTGCGAATGTCGAAATATTTATCGTGTTTCCAACAATTTTTGTTGAGTTGTATTTTTTGGTTGCCGTGAATATTTATTTTTGAATAAGAATTCCCTGCCGGAGTCTGTGTTTCCCGATAGCTATAACCTAGGAGTCTTTAAGTCAAGAGTGAATATGTTACTTTTAGGTAAGCGTGCTCCATCTTCAACCACATCATCACTTACCATCAGGTGAGATGGTGGTCAAAAGCGAACCTATTTTAAATAAAAGGAAAAAAAAAACAAATTAACAATTTTTTTTTTTAACGTGGTAAAATTATCAAATAAGTCCTCCCACTCCAGGCAGGGTGGGAGGATTTCTGGAACGCAAACGTATCGAAAAGTAATGTGATCATCATTTGTTTCACTTTCTCCCAAGTATGTCTGGATCGGCTTCCAGCCTAACCAGATCTAGTTGATTATTTGTGTTTTAGATGGAACAACTGCAAATCTAAATTACATATCGCAGTAACTGGGTAACATGTTACCCCTTGACAACTACTAACTGCTTAACGTGCTTTCCGAGACATGGAGAAATTACGATATGTTAAAATAATCACCCATCCATGGACCTGGAAAGCGTTGCTTTACCTTGAAGAACGACCAGTGTGGTACTATTATTTAGACACCAGCTCTCGCAAAATAATGTCACAAATTTTAAACCACGCGTTGGCTGCTATGGTTGCTCGAATAAATAATAAACTGTCAATTGCTTAAAGACTTGTGATTGACCTTCTCTTTTGTAGTACTCTTTATTATGTTCACCATATAAATCCTCGTTTTTGTAGTGCATTATTTGTGTTATGTTTGCAAATGCGCAAAATTTGATGTGTAAGACCAACTCTCTATTGCCAGAGCGCGGGCTAGCCCTTTCAGCGTCGGACGTCGGCCGACGATCTCCGGCCACCGTAGGCGCGGGCATGCGGACAGCGAGTAAAGGGCAACTCGCTGTCCGACCATGGACCATGCCCGGGTCGTCGGCGCGTTGTGTTCCACGCGCGCCTCAAAGAGCGTCAGCAATATGACGAGGCCCCCCCGTAGAGGGCCGAAGCCTGCCGGGGTCGTGGGACTTATCCCATTACCGTGACCCCGGAACGTAAAGGGCTATTGAAGGAACACAGTGGATTTTAGTCAGTACAAGTCTGACAGTCCCTCCGGCCCTGCCCGGGGTGGGAGGACTTATTTGATGATTTCACCAGGTAAAAAAAAGCCCTTTCAGCATCCTAGCTATGTTGATAGAGAAGCATGACGCACCATGGCTGTTGCACGCTGTCGCTGGGTTGGTCAGAAGAGAACATTTTTTATATTTCTATTCCATTTCACGTGTAATGATTAGTTTTCTTTTAGTGTGTACTAATTTGAAGAGACTGATAAAATTGAGAAAAGTGTTGAGTGAAATTGAGAAATTGAACAATTGGGCTTAGTTGCCAATATAAATAACAATATATAATTTAATTTAATAAGTTAAAGAGAATATCGTTTATAGAAGGTTTTTATTTTGACGCTAATGTTTTCTGTTTTTTTATTTTTTTTTTAATTATTATTTTTATTTTGTGAGTGTTGTAACCTTCTCACATCGTAAAATATAATCTGTGGATAACGCCAATCCTAAGACTAAGCTTTGTGTAACTGTTTATTTTCCCGAAATAAATTAGCTTGATATGAAAGTGGTTTCAAGCTTGATGAAGGTTATGAACTACTTATTTCTGACTGTAAAAGAATTGCAAAATTTTGCTATGTCATTCAATGATAATGGAAGAATTTTCAAAATCGATTCTGTAGATCAAGAGATTACTTCCTACAAACTCACAAACTTGCCAACTCTTTATAATATTAGTGCATATTGAGTAACAAGCAGATGCACAAGCGTCTTCAGCCACGTAGAAGTAGATTCTCGCGTTAATAACGATCCCGTGGGAATTTATTTATTTATTTAATCTTTATGACAGGCCTGTTGGTCTAGTGGTCAATGGCCCTGACCGCTATGCGCAAGGTCGTGGGTTCGATTCCCACCCAGGACAAATGGTTGTGTGATGAGCACGATCATTTGTTCTTTGTCTGGGTGTAATTTATCTATAATATGTATATATTTAGAAATATATATGTATGTTTATCAGTTGTCTAGTACTCATAGCACAAGCTCTGCTTAGCAAACTAAGCAGAGCTTTCACACAACGCCATCTAGTCCCAAAGGACGAAGGAAAGTTGTGGAATATATTGTGTGGAATATTATGTACAGACGCCAGCACATGAAGCTACCCGAAACTGTCAAATTTTCCCAATCAACCTTGAACCTAATTTCTTTAACAATAAAGTTGAATATCTATTAACGAAATTTGACAGATTGTTGGAGCTTGATGTGCTGGCGTCTGTACAATAGTGGTACATGGACGGACTTAATGTAACAAGGCATTCTCTACCAGTCAACCTTTGGGTTACATAGAATGAGAATTCGGTGATAAAAACTAAAAGTATATAATACTAGCAGCCGTGGACTTTATCAAGATTAAAATATGACCCTCCCTTTTTGCATTCGGGTAAAAAGTAGCCTTTCCAAGCTTTAAGCTACTTACATACAAAATTTCGTCCACATCCACTCAGTACTTTCGAAGATTAGTGCGTTCAAACAAACAAACTTTTTCGCTTTATAATCTTATATATTATATGAAAGAAAGTCGTGTTAGTTACACTATTTATAACTCAAGAACGGCTGAACCGATCTGGCTGAAAATTGGTAGGAACGTAGCTTAGATCCAGGAGATGGACATAGAATACTTTTTTATCCCGAAATTCCCACGGGGTCGAGATTCCCGCAGGAAAAACCTCCCACGCGAACGAAGTTGCGGGCAAAAGTTAGTACTGGTATAAATGTACTATGATGCCCTCTTCTATCTTTCAATGAAAGTCTCATTAAACTAATATTTTTACAAGTCACATGTAAAATAAAAAGTTTTAATAGTTACTAGTTCAAAGCTCAAAAATTAACAGAAAGCCAACAAAAATAAATCAAACGTAGCCAAACATCCCCCAAGACACACATAAAGTGTCACTAATTCTGTAATCAGAAGCCCGATACTCTGATAAATCAGTCTAACCAGTATCAGTGTCAGTAACTGAGATTTGAGGTCAGATTAGTAGTTGCTTTGTGTAGAATTCTGGAGATCTAGACGCAGCTGATTATACTCATCTAGTCTAACTAGTAAGAGAATAGACTGATTTTATTCAAACATTTTCATTTGTACAAGAAGCCAGTACACGGCAGTTGTATTGTCAACTAAACTGATGGGAGAGAGCACCGTTTTCAGTCTCTTTAAAAGAAAATCTAAAATCTCTAGAAAAAAAGAGATAATTTGTGAGATTGTAGGGGGCTCCCCTACAATCTCACAAATAGTCTCTATTTTTCTAAGCCTATATTGTGTCCCACTGCCGGGCTAAATGCTCCCCTTTCTCCTTCCAAACCTGTCTGTCCTGTACGATATCCATTCATGACCCGCATGATCAGGTTATCACCTTATCTGCGCCGTGGTCGACCTCGACAGTGACGTACTCCTAAATAGTAATAACATCGATAAGACCGCCCATTTTATCACCCTTTTTAGTTGTTAAATCCTGATTTGTTTTCTGTTATGGTGCGTATCTTTCTATCTTTCTAATAAACGGGCCTTTATGTCAAGAGTGATTTTCGACCACATCTTCGCTTACCATGAGGTAAGATACTGGTCAAACCCGAGCCTATCATGAATTAAAAAAAAAACCTATTTGGTAAGTCACAACTATCTTCATCCTAAAGAACTTTAAGCTTATATAAACATATCTTAGTTCCCGAACATAGTTCAAAGTAGCATCACGTAACATTCGGGATGCCGGCAACAAGATTTATTGTGTTTGTTACTTAGAAAATAAGCCGAGAAAAACATGCCTATATCCCAACTAATATATAAAAGTGTTTGTTTGTCGGGAATGATATTCAGACGCACTTACCAAATTATTAGAAAATAAACACTTTTTTTCTGTCACTTGAAGCATAAATAATAATAATAAGTCAGCTTATAACGTTAATATTGTTTTTTCTCTATTCTGCGAACTTTTGGATACCTACCCTTTGTTATTTCAAATTATTGTTATGCGCAATATGTACTTATAAATTACAATTAGACGTTTCTATTTTTCCAACTTCATACAAACAATTTAACTAAAGGATCGGGTCTGATCGCCTGTCAGGCTGTTGCCACGCGCCTCATAGCCGCTATCCCACTACTGCCCGATACGGAGACTTGACTGCTGGGTTACTACCCCCCTGGCCCGATTTGCCCCTCCTTAGACAACCTGCACCCCCCAAACTTCTCTGAGGAGTCCATGTTGGTACCTGGCTTAGCATGGATGGCTAACATGGGCCACTTAGCGTCAGTTACTTTGTATCATCCTCCGTACCCGACTTCCGTGTCGCCGGATTACAGGAGGTGCCACGCTCCCAGTCGAAGGGAGGCTTTAAATACTGTAATAGTTTGTGAGAGAGTGTCGGGGTTTCGAATCTAGCCTTTTTATTTTTGCGTTATGTGTGTTTAGTTTTGGTTTTATACTGTTTGTTGAATGTTGGGTAAGCTTTGTGTTTTGTGCGTTTTTGCTAACTTGATGATGTATTTTTCACGATATGTTTGTTCACCGGTTACTTAAATGATGCGAGTTACGCGTGATTGTTTTGTCACCACGCTGGCCTAGTGAAGTTTGATAGATGTCATTGTCTTCGTAATACTGGCCGTAGCTTCCTCATGTTGTTTTCCTTCGTCGGTTTGGGAGCGGGGGTAATTAATTATTTATTTATTGATTAGGCACTTCAACGACTTACTCACTTTCAATTATATAAATTACCCAAAGTCATGTGCCTCATTGGGTTCGAATCCACGACCTGCAAGTGTACAATACCTACAATAATAAAAATCAACACCTGCTTAGCCTTTCTACCTAACTATTTTGAGATCGACTTCCAATCTAACCAGGTGCAGTTGCGTACCAGTTAACATGAAGCGTCTGACTATCTGAGCTCCTCAACTCAGTAGCAAGACTGGTGACAGATTTCCTAACTTTTGACTACCCGAGACGACTGTAAAAGATATATAAATTACCTCAAACTCAAAATATTTTTCACATAGGCCTACATAGACACTTCTAAACCGTCAGGAGCTAGTGCATGGTTGGAAATAGGTCATTTCCTATAGGGATTAACTGCCAATAAACTCAATAGCTTGCAATGTCTCCTATGATCAATTATTGAAACCATAGATAAAATAAATAAGTAGATGTGGTCAACAGACGAAATTATATCGGAACCGTGTGTCTCCAGTTAGGCGCTGGGCGGGGCAACAACTACACATGCAGTTTAATAAAATCAATAGATACGCACTCGCGCACACACCCGCATTTCTTAAATCAGAACGTACTATACAATCAATAATAAACCTTATTCCGTCAAACACAGCGTGTATTTACCATGCACCGTAGAACTTACCCACACAAAAACATCGGTCGCTATCGTTGTGCTGTGCAAAAGCAATTTATTTTACATATACGCTAGTGATTGACTAAATCGGAAAGTTATCGATTCTTCCATTTATTATTGTACAATTTTTTTTGGGCACCTGAAAATGATCCAAATAAAAAATGGCATGTCCAGAAAATATTATAATAACAATAAACATATTATCAAGAACATAACATTACATAATTATTATTAAGTACTACCTACTAAGTATTAAGGGCTACCCTGGCGCTTTCGACTTATCATAGTGATAGGTCAAATAGAAGTTGATGTTAACTTACATTACGCTCTTGATCGGAACATACCAGCCGTATAGGTTGTATAGAATCCTGAAAAGTTGAATGACTGATTTTATGAATGCCCTAAAACATGAGAATAGCTTTCAGTAATAAAATAAAATTTAACCCACTTCTGCAAAAATCAGTTGTACTCTTAATTTTGGAATTGTCCATTCAAAAAGCCTGCGACTTTTCTTTAGAGGCTGGAACATTTCTGCGCTGAAGTGAACCGAGCATATGGTGCTATTTTTGTAGGGTATCAGTTAGGTGGCATGCCAGTGGCATGCCTGTGGCATCAATCCATTCCTTTTTTGTGTTACCATCTTTTGGGAAGCTGAAAAATACGAAAAGCACTTATTTATCATTTACATACATCCTAAGCTACTTCTAAACGTCACCATATAATAAGCGTCGCGATTATTACGTAACACACTATAAATCAAGATCTGAATGATTTTGACATATTTTGCTAATCCATTGCTTCATATGTTCGAAATATTGGTCTGCTCAACAACGTAAATACCGCAGTGAGTGTTGTTGATTTAGCATAATGAAACCGATTCCTACTGTAAGTGTGTTACGCAATTACCCCGCAGGTTTAGTAGGTTATAATAGGCTTTTGTTGTAAGAAAAATCCTAGTTAGTAGAGAAATTGTTAAATATATGAAAACAAACACACATCCATGCATAACAAATAAATAGCATGAATATATTGACGTATTTCAAGCTAAATTCACAAATATATTATCTGAACCATGCCGATTATTATAACGCATTCGAAGCTTCAACGGAAGCAAAATACAAAAACCATAAAAAAATAAAGAAACAGCAACATAGGATAAGACATAACATACGATAATTCTAAACCGAAAAACACCACCGATTATTAACCTAAAATTAAAGTAACTTACTTTGCGAATATTGGTTACGCATTTCTCTACTACTCTGTAAAAAAATCAAAATAAGTAAAAAAACTTTATTTACATCGATCTTCCAATCGGGCTAAAACGGTTGACAGATTGAAAAATAAACTATTGTAGCGACGGCGACGTCGGAACTCCTTACGCATGCTGCGGGCGTAAAATAAATTGTTTATATTTTTTTACTTTTTTGTACACTTGACTTTAATTCATCGTATTTTTATTTCTGTCATCTTATGTAAAATAAAAGTTAAACATATTTTCTTAGAGGTTTCCGTATGTTATCAAAAACTTTTTACCAAAAAAGTCGGGTCGGGAGTCGGTTTCATTTTTTGGTAAAAAGTTTTTATTTCACTCTTTTTAGTTGGTCGATTTTTAATTTACCTAGTTACAAGAGCCTAAATGTCAACTACTTATATTCATTTACAAAATATTGCTTTTCCCAATGTTGGGCTGTTATTTGTTGAGGAGTTCTCCTGGTAGTTCACCATCAGCTTTACTTCACCATATGCATTGTGACGAGCATATTGTGCTTAATAACCACATTCAAGTAATCGAAGCGGAACACATGAACTACTTATTATTCCTACTTATATATTGAGTAGTTCCAGTGGCCATCGGTGGTCTTCATCAACAGGTCTACTTAAAAATGGTGCTTTTCGAATGCAACTACACAAGTTACTATAAAAAATACTCAAATCACTATAGGTGTGCCTATAATATTTGAAGAGTTCCCTCGATTTCTCCAGGATCCCATCATCAGATCCTGACCTGGTGACAATGGGACCAATTTCAAAGTATACCCTTTCAAACAAAAAAATAATTTTCCAAATCGGTTCAGTTGTCTCCGAGTAATCGGTGATCATACATAAAAAAAAATAATAATATACGCGTCGAATTGATAACCTCCTGCTTTTTTTGTCGTCGGTTGAAAAACCCGTAAACTATAATAGCAATATTTCATTCGTCAATCGACATTGCTGTCGATAGCCTACGTTAGTGGATCTGCGCAAGCACATCACTAATTCGTCGCAAGAAGTGGCGGCCTCACTACGCTATGAATCCGCGTAATACAGTTTCGTATGTTATTTTTACATTGCTTGTCCAGTTACTTTGTGACGAACTCAGGTAGTGGTTAAGGAGCAATGTATTTATAGCACAAGTAGTATAGTCGCTCTGATATTTGAAAACAAAAATAACATAGTAAAACCAAGAAATATTTTACGATTTATTGTTTTTCATGATTTTAAAGACAAATAATGTAAAATACTTGTACTTACATATGGTAAGTGATTCCATGATTCACATAGATTTGATTTTGGCTTCAGTTTTTACAAGATACCACAGAACAACTCGGCATTCATATATGTTATCACGATCGCCGTCGAAAGCGCACTAGTTCGCGGAGACGGCCACTTGCCTATGACATGAGCCCTCTGGCCATATCGCGCGGACACCGATACGCCCCCTTACCACTTCTCCTATATTTTTTATTTCTGTGATTGAAACGGTATAATATTCTTAGCCTGGAATCTAGAAGATTTCTACTGGGTGTAATGACGCTGCATGGAATATGTAATAACAGATTCGACTGCATTCCATTGTCAAATAGTTTACATTATACAGTACCCAGATCTGTCATGTATCGTGGGGTGCGTCTGCCTCAACCACAGAAATGAAAATTAAGTAGAAGTGCCCCTACGCTCTCTCAAAACGAGAACCAGTGTCGCCAAACTCACACATTTGCAAATCAAAATGTCCATAACACACATAAAAAACAGTGATATAATTGGCTACAAAGTTGAAACGCAACTTTAACAAATCATCTTCTTAGTGCTGTCAAAAATATTGAGTCTTATTACAACGACCGAAAGTTGTTATTATTTGACATGACATAATCAATAAAGGCGTTTATCGTTTAAAAAACATAATTCCAACAATTTACAATGAGTTCAGCTACTCAACGCTAGATGGCACTGTAACTAATTTATTCTATTCGGAACGCTAAGTACTTTGAAATAGATGTCATATTTGCATGCACATGTAATGTCTTTTGCTACTCAGATAGAGATGTAGACAAATATTGATACTTTAATATCGATGTTACTTTTTTATTTGTGTGAGCAATGTAATAATTTATCGACATCATACAAATGGTCAGCAATGGAAAAAGGTTGACCATCTTCAAAAAAATAGAATCTATTTTAAAATTAAAGAGATCAAATTTGTAAGTTTGTATGTAGGGGAAATCTCTAAAACTACTGAACCGATTCTGAAAATTCTTTCCCTAATATGTAGCTGCATTATTTTTGAGTGCTATAGATAGGCTATCTATACTAATATTATGAAGCGGAAAAGTCTGTTAGTTTGTTTGCTTGAACGCGCTAATCTTCGAAAGTACTGGGTGGATTTGGATGAAATTTGGTATGGAAGTAGCTTGAAGCTTGAGGAAGGTTATAGGCTACTTTTTACCCGACTGCAAAAAAGGAGAGTTATGTTTTTACCGTGATAGGATCCACGGGAGCGAAGCCCCGCGTGAGTACTAGTAAATCATATAACAAAGTATTAATTTCATGCGGGCGAAGCCGCTGGCACAAGCTAGTTTTCAATGAAATGTTAATAGATAGTATTAAAAATATTTATTGACCTTGAATTTATACATATTTGTTTAATAATTGCCGTTTTGATAGTTTTATGTTTAATTTGAATAGGTGATGAAAGCGTATATTAATATATTTTGTCGTGATGGCTTTCATTAAGTCGGTAAAATGATTAGACGTAGGAAATTCCCCTAACTGATGATAGATTATGTTTTGGAATATTGACAACCCAATAAACATCCATTTACCTTAATAAAAGGATCTTGGGGAAAACTGAAATATTTAAATTACTTTTTTACTTTTTTTTGAGATCAATATCCAGAAATTGATGTATTACGGTTTACATTATGTGATGTTATCTTTATTAACTACTAGCTGCTACCAGCGGCGTCGCCCGCGTGAAAGTATAAAATTATCTCAAGGGAACATAGTCTCACGAAAAAATCATATGTTCTATTCCAGGACATGGTCTATCCATGTACCAAGTTTCATTGAAATCCGTTCAGCCTTTCGAGCGTGAAGAAGTAACAAACACAAACTTTTGACTTATAATATTAGTGTGATTATTATTATTATATACTTTATTGTACACCTCAATTTAACACAGGACAATCATTTATAAAAATGAGTGTACAATAGGCGGTGTGATTAGCGACCCGTATCTACTACAGACGGATGTAGGCTACGTGTGGTTAAAACGTCGACATTTCTGTGCAATCTCAGTTAAACATTTATGAATTTTACACATAAACCGTCCGAAATCAATTTTCTGAATCCAGCTATGAAATGGAGTTAGAAATAAATAAAAATTATCGATACAGACCTACTTTACGAATGTGTCCCATCCCTAATTGAGTAGCGTTGAAGTTACTAGAATTTATAGTATGTTCCTCCAGATAACGACCAAGTAGATTTAAACGTTGTGCTATTGAAAATAAGGTTCTTTATAGTTTGCATTGAAGTCATGAAATACGGTATTGTCATTAATATCAAATATATTTAAAATTAACAAACTTTAATACTTATCGATTATACGATACGCCTCCACAAGATACATTTTATTTACTGCTTTCGTTTTTGCAGGTCCAAACCGCACAACAAGGCATAATTTCTAATATTTCGTGTATTTTAGAGACAACCAATCGCGACATGAATCTGACAGCGAATAAGCTAATGTCGCGCATCTGTGCTTAATGTTGACACGCGTGCGATATCTAAAGGGCACTTCCACTGTATTTTCTATTCCGTGGCCTCAACTATTCCATACAAATTCGTGTAAGACTAATGCCGGAGTGTGCGTGCCTCTTCGTCGCCTTGTTAATACATACAACACTTACCTCATGGAGCTTGACATATTTACTCGTTCTAAACATAGTTTTAAGGCAAGAGCAATAGAGATACTGACTTCACAAGTATGTATAATCTTTTTATCCTTCTTTTTATTTAATAATACTATGATGCCAACTATATGTCTGTTTTCTTTTAATATTTTTTTTGTGTTTTCATGGACAATGGTGTGGGTTACATGTGTAGTAACATAAATATAGAATAGATTAAGAATAACAGTATATCTAATTGTTGTGTTAATTTAAGAATCTATTTTAAGCTTGGCATGTAACTTTTTTTCCCTAATAAATAAAATAAGAAATAAATAAAAATAAAACTTTATGTGCTTTCAGAAGTACGGAGGAATCTTGATAGACGTTAAAAATACACAAAAGTAGTTGCACGAAAACAGCCTTTGTAAAAAATTCTGATACAGAGCGCATCGTAGCGTGAATTCTATCATTTTTAGGTGTAGGTACGACCCTAGATAACTGTACGTAAGTACTTAGTCAGCTGCTCGGGAAGATACATCGTGTTATAACTAAGAAAGAACTTTTAAAAAATTCTGTCACTGAACTATTGCTTCTATTGATTAGATTTTTGTTGTGTAGCCTAAAAATTGTGGTTTTATTTAATGCAACTCGTTTTTTTCAACGTTTTATAAATAAAATTGGAGTTGGACACTTATCTGCATAATCTTCATAAATTTTTGTGAATGTGTGAACTATGTAGGAGGTTAAATTCGGGATTAACATGATTGTCTGGTAGTAGAGTATTTTTTACAGCCTACCCAAAGTCCTTTGGTTTTGTACGTTAAATCGTTGAGCTCCTTTAAGTTCTAAGTTCCTACTCAAATCTGTGAGCATCGTTTACCCACTACAGTGCCACACAGGTATAAATACAAACATACATACATAAACTGACAAACTCATTACCTGTCTTTGCGTCGCGCAGTTAGATAAAAATAATCGTGATCTGGTCTTTTTGCTGTTTAAAAAAAGAAGTTCAGCAAAAGGCCAACCTTATTTGTTTTTCAATAATAAAATATTCACAACGTTTTTTAATTTAGCTCACATCTACGTTTGAGTTAGGCTATAGCTTTGCCAAAAGTACAAAAATAATTTTGTATTCGTGGACTATAAGTTAATGAGAATCGACGGCTAAGTTTGTGACTAGCTTAAAGATTTGAGTTTTGTCTTGCAACTTAAACTATTTAATCGGGCATTCGATGCCAAGAATCAATGTTTTAAACTATGTAAACTATGTCTGCAAGAAACAAGCACATATTAGTTTGTTATTTTAGCATATACAACGTGTAACGGAAACCCCATATCTATCCAAAAGGGCTGAAGACAACATCTGGTATGGAGTCTCTATGCACAGTTTCAGCTTAAAATAAGTGATTCAGAGAATTGATACCAAATTATTGGTTTCATATGTTTCTTGAATACCAATCATAACAAGCTTAGAGTAATTAGACTTAGAGTGATAGTTTCATTCAAAATTCCGTTCAAAATTGAAGCAACAACGAAATGAATGTGTGCCTAAGCGGCATGTAATTACGTTCGACGACACGCACACAAGCAAATAATAAATGTTGCAAGTAAATGACATTTTCCCCAGCATGTGGGGAAAATGGAACTGTTCCAATTTTGCCAACTTTGCCGGTAGGTATAAGCGTAGAATTATTATTTAAGTTGCGTTTTATTAGAATTATTCATATTATTACTTTATTTTGTTTAAGGCGAAAGCGCCTGGTTAGCTCGCGAAATATCTTTTTTACGTTTTTTGTAATTTGCTGGTCAGCATTAAGTTGTAATATGTATTTACAGAATTATAATCATTAAAGTCATCAACACAACTCCCTAAGACCAAGTAATCCTACTGAATGACTATTTGATAAAATCTTGATATTCTATGATTATACTAACTTAACAGGTTGTTGTAAACTACAATTTGACATACGACAACACTACGATCAGTCTAAACATTATTTTGTGTTTATTATATTTTTTCTAAAGGCTGTATAGCGTTTTTGTCAGTGCTTTTTATGTAAATAAACGCGCACCACGCTTGCGATTCGCGCGCAGGTGTAGGTAAACCTGCGCGCACACGCTAGCGCGACGCGCGAAAAATCAAATCCAGCGCGCCATTTTCCATACAAGTTAATATTTAACAATACAAGTCTGTTTTTTCCTTGCAAGTATGTTGAAAAACGTCGTATGACACGCGTGTGTATTGGTCACCATACTCTCGGCTTCCTTATCGCGCTCGCCTGTGGCTTGTGCGAATAATACCGCCTCGGGTATAGTGATCAACATAGCACACATGTATCATAATGTACTATATCCTAAAACACATACCAAAAATTGGCTAAGTGCGAATCAAACTCGCCCATGAAGGGTTCCGAAGTAACTATAATAATATAATATAATATGTATACTTATTAAAAAAAAACCCTACAAATTTCTTAAAACTAGCTTATTTAAATTTTTTACAACTACGCCCAATAACTTTGTTTTTCATAGTGTTTGTATGAATTACAAAGTTATATTTGCGGTGTTAGAAAATATGCTGTATCTCAAAAATTGCTGACCCGATCTCGTTCAAACCAATTTTGGTTGAAAGTTTACATTAAGATCTACAACATATATTTTTTTGATATTTTTGACACACATTTTAACACTTTGAATGCGTATAACTTTTAAACGATTAACTTTATGAAAAAGTGGTTTTAGAAATCTTAATGTCATTTTTAAATACCTGTCTATAGATACCACACGCATAGGTTTCATGAAAAAAAAAATTTTTCAGTTTCAGTTCTCTTTTTATTAATATAACACCTATAAATAATTATATCTACTTTACCTATGTTAACAAATAAATAAATTTGATTTGATTTGATTTGATTTGACATGTATGGGGAGCCCCCCTTTATTTTAAATATTTTTTATAAAATCGGAAAGCGATTTACAGAATACATCTACCTACCAAGTTTCACATGTATAGTTCTAATAGTTTCGGAATAAAATGGCTGTGACATACGGACGGACGCACAGACAGACAGACAGACAGATGGACAGACATGACGAAACTATAAGGGTTCCGTTTTTTGCCATTCGGCTACGGAACCCTAAAAAATGGTACAACATCTTCACTTCATCAAAATAAAATAACATCAACACTTTTTTTCATGGCGAGTAGAAATACCTACTTAGATGTGGATTGGGATTATAGGTACTACATAATTATAATAACAAAAAATTGGGTAAAATATTTTCCAAGCCTAGCAACATTTTCATTGTAATGGCGGCTGTCAAATTTACGATTTATTATTTTGTTTTGATGAATGTTTTGTACAAAAATATAAGATGCTAGGCTGTACTTATCCGTGAAATGGTATCTTTAAACGTTTTTCATGATTATGTGATGAGTTGTGATACCCTTTCACTGCAAAGTACGTCATTTTTTTACGATAATGCGCGAGCTCTTTACAGTAATACTTGGTCTTGAGTACTGACGCGCCGAAAGTCGTACGTAGCCTTAAAAGGCTAACTTGAAATGGCTTCACTTTGCGTGCGACTACTGCGGTTCTAAGCCTATTAATTCTATGATAACAAGCGTGTCGCAGCACTACGAGGGTCAATAACTTTCCACGTGACTTGCCAATAACACGATAATTCTCTGTGTTTTTCTTAATTTGGAAAATTCAGTCTCTGGTAACAGTGTATTGAAATTTCTAATAAGTTCCACACATATAGACATTTCATAACCATTTCCATATCATTTGTTATCACGCGAAGAAGCCGTGCACTTGGTATGTATATACCCTTTAAATTACACGTTGTATAATATGTATTTTATTATTTGTATATTATTTCCGTAATTCTGTAATTTATTTCATTTCCTTTTTAACCGACTTCAAAAAAAGGAGGTTCTCAATTTGTCTTGAACTTTTTTTTTTTTAACTCGGAGACGGCTGGACCGATTTGAAAAATTCTTTTTGCGTTTGAATGGGTATACTTTTTAATTGGTCCCATTGTTACAAAATCAGGATCTGATGATGGGATCCTGGAGAAATTGAGGGAACTCTTCAAATATTATAGACACACCTATAGCGTTTTGGGTATTTCTTATAGTACTTTGAGCAGTTGCTTCCGAAAAGTACCATTTGGGGAAGTTGAAATGATGATGAAGACCACAGATGGCCACTGAAACTCCTCAATTATAAGTTTTTTGTGGATTGCGTTTCGATTACTTCAGTACGGATGTTAAACACTTTATGCTCGTCACAATACATATGGTGACGTAGAGCTGATGGTCAAGTAACAGGAGAACTCCTCAAAAATTAACAGCTATGCATCGGGAAAAGCAATATTTTGTAAAAGGTGATAAGTTGTTGACATTATGGCTTTTGTAACTAGATAAATTACAAAACGACCCACTAAAAAGCGTGAAAAAATTTTTTTTTGAAAAGAATAGAACCGACTTCCATATCAAAACACTACAAAGCCAAAAATAACTTTAATTTCGGAAGGAGGTGTGAAAAAAAAAGAAAATCCATAGTTATTTTTGGCTTTGTAGTGTTTTGATATGGAAGTCGATTCTATTTATTGCAAAAAAAAATTTTTGTAGGTACAGCTACCAAATAAAAGTCCATCCAAAGATTGTCTAGGAGATATCGCTATCAGCGACCGCCATTGTAAGCATAAGATAAACAATATTATGAACCAGGTGTTATTACTGTATTGGTGTACAATAAATAAATATTCTATCTATCTATCTATCCACCTAAATGTGATATTTTTAACTCTAAGGTAGACTAAGTTTTGCTGCATTAAGTCCGCCCATGTAACACTATTGGACATACATTTTAAATAAATGAATATCGCCACACTGTAACCTAAACTGGTTCAGTTAAGTAATTCTCATATAAAGTTGAGATATTTACAACCTAAATTATTTCCTTGAAACTTACAAAACTTTGCAGTTTCAAGTGCCTTAGTTTGGCTAATATTTTAACTAACCACGGAAGCATAGTAGCTAAGATGCTTAAGTTATAACTTGCAAATGAACAGGTCTTAAAATTTTATTTGACTTTAAGGTTAGTTTTGCTAAAACATTAACAGCGTTTATTCCTAATTAAATAAATTACTTCTGCATCGTGGATGCATTTAAAAACATATAACTCATTTTAATTCAAGTCTGTAAAGTCCTTCCAAAGGTTGTCTGGAAGATATGGCTTTCAGCGATAAAACCACCATTATAACCATAGCTTGAGCAATATTGTTAAATAGGTGTGTTTAAATTTTGGTGTACAATAAAGTATATTCTGTCTATATGTCTAAACTCATATACAAACAGCCAAATAAATAAACTATCGGTTGGCCCTATAAATATTTGTTCCGCGCGGGAATCAAACCCGTGAATGACTAAATGCAAACGAACAGCAGCTAACCGCTGAGCCACTGCGCTAACCATGTCGTAAAGTAACGTTCTTATTGGAATTAAGTACATACTCGTACAAACATCGTCACCGATTTCAATCACGGCGGCCAATGTCAGCGGAGATCAGCCATCTGCGCAGGAGATAATATAGTGCACAATTATGTGCGTAGGTATGGCTATGGATGCACTCTCCATTACTTTATTCTCATAATCCGATGGGACGGCAAACCGATATGGATGGTGAAAGATCAAGTGCAGGACTAACGGCTTAACGTGCCTGCTCGGGGACATACTGTCAACTTGCAAACTCAGGGCTACTACTGAGAATTTCGTAATAGAAAAACCCAGTAGAGCTTTTTATTCGATCCGGGAATTGAACCAAAAACCAAAATGTATTTTGACTTTCATTATTTCTTTTTCAGAATATGGCGTCTGGTCGTCACTGAAATTTTATTACTGGCGTATCTTTGGTGACGCTTTCATCATAATTATAGATAAATTGACTGACGTAAGCACCATCAAAATCAGCTCACGCGATTGGTCTCTATACCCGGATTTTTAATTCGATACAGTAGACGACTACGAAATTGTGATGTAAATAAATGAATCAATTCAGGAATAAAATCGAAAAGCGATGTAAACATTTTTTTTATAATATTGTGTGAAAATAACAAAAGTAAAATGTGATTAAAACGGGCATGAAAAGTAAAACCAATAACATCATGATAATATTTTTTATTGCAATAGACCCCTGTACCCGTACCCATTCCAACGCGGTTTAGGTCGCCTGGTGTGGGGGCAGTCTTTTTAATAGTAATCCCGTGCAATTTATTAAAATATTAATAATCACATGAAACAATTTGCAAACAACACAAATCATGGCACACTTAATATTCTGTCCTGCGTGGACTGTCAACTGCTCACTGCAAGACTTGATGGAAGCTACCGACGATGCCAAGCTTGTGGCCCAGTTCTGGGCTGACTCCATCTAGCTATTTGCCATCGACACGCTAAGAAGAATTTTCAAAAGAGTGGCTTTTACCATGCCTGATTATATATGAATATTTAAAAAAAAAAACTATATTTATAATAAAATTTAGTTACTTTTTTTTATTGATAATACGCTTGCGTTTGACCACCATCTCACCTGATGGTAAGTGATGATGTGGTCGAAAATGGAGCACGCTTGCCTAGAAGTAACCTATTCACCTCTTCATACTACGTAAAAATAAATGATAATAGCATTTTATCATTTATTAATATTTCTCACGATTAAAAATCGCTCATTTATTATTCGATTGATTGAATCCATCACTATTAGGTTAAATAGGGTATGATTATTTTAGTAAGTGACATTAGCTTATGTCAACTTACTGCATCGAATTAAAAGTCTGGGTATAGAGCGCTATCGCTACAAAGGAACACCAACACACATAGGTATGTACTTACAATACATAGACTGATAGACATATTAATCTCCTTTTCATCACGCAATTGCTTGAAAAGATATGTAAGTCTTGTAAGTACCTATTTAGTATATTGTTTTACTTTCAGAAAATATAATTTCCGTTACTATTGAAAGATTGCTTAAATCATATTCAGTATTATATACCTACTTCATTTTATACTGTTCTATCTCGTATATTCTCTACTGTAAAAGATTTGATGTTGTGAGCATGTTTTGCCAAGTTTAATATCCGATTCAATTTCGCTTCATGTCGTTTGCGTATCATGTTCTGCGAAAAGCCACGATAGTAGGAAAACTGATTACTGGCTTCGATATAGTGTAATATAGACATTTGCTCCTGTCATTGAAGTTCTGGTTACTAAACTTTGGACATCCCTTTGAAAAGACTTAAAGTACATTTGAGAAATAAATATGATCGGTAAAACTTAAATATTCTCCTCCCACTCTGAGTGGAGTGGGAGGGAATGCCAGACTCCTACTGACTAAAAACCCACCTGTTCTTTCCTTTGCTCTTGTTCCAGGCCTAAGTCAAAGAAGTAGGTACCTACATATTGTTACGAGCTGGGGTTCGGGATAGAAATAATTAACGCCAATTAAACCAAAATTAACACTTTAATTAAATAAACACCAAATAAAAATTTAACACAATTATTCGCACCACCACACTTGTCACTTAACACTTAAATCGCACTGAAATTCAGTTGTAAAGCTTCGATTATATCGCGTATAAATTCGCCTCGTAATA
Source organism: Tholera decimalis (assembly GCA_943138885.2). Taxonomy (NCBI): domain Eukaryota; kingdom Metazoa; phylum Arthropoda; class Insecta; order Lepidoptera; family Noctuidae; genus Tholera; species Tholera decimalis. Next base: position 14,192,914 of record OW964576.2, read on the forward strand.
AAACTGACTGTCCGCGTTCCTTTGCGATCTATTTATACCCCGGTCTATGAATTATAGAACATTCTTATAAAGTCGACTCAATGTTTATACTGCCCAGAATATTCCAGGAAGCTACTCGAGATACACAGTACTGCTACTCGCCGCTTGATGGCGTTAGTGTCTCGAACATTCTAGATTTCTGTCAAAGTTTCCCGACGTACTTCGCTAAACGACTGGCGTAACAATATTTATACTTTTCAACTGCATGGCTCCAGTCGGTTCGAAGAAAGTTAGCTGCGACAAACTGACACTTTTTTTTTATTTGGACGTTGGGAAATTTGATTATTTGGAAAATCTGCCATGATTCTTTAAAAGGCAGTCTGAAAATTTACCGATTTTGAGTTAAACATTGAGCGACATCAGGAAAAAAGGCGCGTTGACCTATCTAACCCTTTTTTCTGAAAGCTAAATGCTTTTGAGATATTTTTTTCATAAAAAGCTATGAAGTGGTTTTGATACCAGTGCCAAATTTATAAAAACTCAAAATCGGTAAATTGTCAGATGACTGCCTTTTAAAGAATCACGGCAGAAATATGGTGCAACCACGAATAATGTTTGTAGGTTTTTTCTTCCCGGATATTGACATATTCAGTTCATGATAACGTGCTCTGTAACTTTCAAAAGTAAGTCTGTCAAAACTACATATTTACTAAACTTCGTTTCAAAATTCGATTATTTGCTTTGCCTTGTCCCAAATATGTGGGGTCGGCTTCCGGTCTAACCAGATGCAGTTGAGTTAGGGTTGCCATCACCGAATTTGCCAACTCCAGACAAAGACTTATAAACCCCGGACATTTGGGTAAAATCACATTTTTTCCCCGGACACCCTAGAAAAATAATTTTTTGAACTTGAAACTAAAAACAACGAAGTTTAATTATGGTTTTTGTTTACTGATAAAGTGATAGATAACATTGTAGAGCCTTAGCACTTTTTTAATAACAGTCTCTTCCTTTTCATTTAATCAACGTAACATAAATAATGAGATGAAATACCATAGGAAAATAACAACAGAGATCGTGCTTTTTGGTACCCGTAAGACTAATGTGTGTCCAGGTTTTACCTGGACACTTATTGGGAAAATCCCCCCGGACGCCTCCGGACGCTCTCCAAACTAGGATGAAACCGGGAAAACCCGGACGGATGACAACCCTAAGTTGAGTAGATACTAGTGTTATACATGGGGCGATTGCCTATCAGTCCTCCACAACACTGAATAACACGATACACCTTGGCAAGACAGGTCTCTGACTTTCTGACTTTTGACTACCCGTAACGTCAAAGATGCACAACTACAATAACAATAGTCCTAGCTAAAGACTTAACACGCTTTCCGAGGTCACTCTTCCTTGCGCTTACCCTTCCACGAAGTGACTTTCTAAAGCGTTCCTTAACCTTGCAGAATGACCCGTATGGCTGTTATTATTTAGCCACAAGTTGTGATTCCACGATGATTTACTTTAAAAATAAATGAGTTTGCTTTCGAATTGTGTGCGCTCACTTGAGTGACATGAGCGGGAATCTTTACAGAATAGCACTATAGTAACTAAAATTCACAATCTATGCTTACTGGACATTTTCTATGAAATATTTCGTCTAAAAGTTTTTAATATTTTCAAAAACTGCATGAACGGGTTGTGTCGTTTTAAAATATGACGCTGGCTGGGCGCCATATTTGATAGCCGTATGAAAGATTTCGTACGGGGGGGGGGGGTATAGAACGCTCGCATCTTCCTTTTAAAATGTTTTCTGAATGTACCTACTAGCGGAAAATTTTAAAGGTCAAAAATAACCTGTTAGAAACAGATATAAAAAAAAAAAAATTGCTTTTGCGATTCCTTTTTAAAACCAAACCATACTATTCTTTGTTATTGTCGTCGGCATTCAGTTTGATCAAAGTTTAGTTGGAAAATTATTAATTTAAATATTTATAATAATATATGGACATACAGTCGTACATAGATACTTTTGACGCAAAAAAGGTATTTATATTTATTTAAACTTTATGCAACAAAAAAAAATGTACAAAGGCGGACTTAATGCCATAGGCATTCTCTACCAGTTAACCATGTGTGGTGAAGAGATAACATGGCAGGTGCACATCAGGTGCATAAAAATAATCTAATTAAATAATATATTCAAAGTAAAAGTTTTATTATAAGTACATTTATATTCATATATAACTGAATAAAAACCAGGCAGTCTAAAATAATTTTCACGCAAGCTCCGGCCCCATGCACCCCGGTTAGGCTGTTGTATGCTAAACGCTAACGCAGCAGTAATAAAGTTGAATATCGCGTGCGCTCTTTCACCATGGTCGGGTTCGAAACTGCCGTTGTGTACTAAACGCTAACGCAGCAGTAATAAAGTTGAATATCGCGTGGGTTTTTTTTCCATATTCTGGTTTGAAACTAAATGTCGTAAGTCTCAATTCTTATTTTATTTATAGCTAAAGTAATAATTGATCTAGAGAAAAAATATCCTACATTTGGATAATAAACTATATTTTCTTACTGTCAATACTAATTTTAGATACAAAAGCCGAGTAATCTTGATTAAATTTTGAATAATCTTTAAAAAAGACAGGATTTCGAACAAAAAATTAATCGAGCGAAAATGTTCCAATCACGTAATTGGTCTAGACATGGAAAGAAAAAGATCCAATAAATCATATACCTACTTACTAAAGTTCCATTTTCATTGTAAGCGTGATTGTTTCAGAATATTAATGCAAAGTTACATACAATTTAGGAAGCCTCCTCTTAACTCCGTAAGTAAGCTTATAAAAGGAACGCCTTCAGCTATTTAGAGATTCTATACGATAAGACCTCCCATTGTATCAACCTTTTTTAGTTTTTAAGTCTTTATTTGTTTTCTGTTATTGTGTACAATAAAGAGTACCCACGAAAAACATAAATGTGAAATGAGAGCCAAGTTCAATATTATCATAAATGCCTTGGTTGTTGACTTCAACGACAAAAGAAGTGAAATCTAAATGGGTGCCAAGTTCAATGGTCAGTCCTGAAATTTATTTATAACAACATAAAATATAATTTGTTCTTATAACTTAGGAGTGTTATGCAGGATGCGAGGAGTATTCAATAATCAAACACGGAGCTCATGACGACGTGGTATATTTCAATCAGCGTTACAGGAAGTCTCCTCGACAATCATAGACTTACGGCTACAGATAACTAATACAGATTATATATATCTAACATCCCCCCTTTTCAGACAGATCTTTATTAAAACAAAATGTTGCAGACTTAATCTAAACTTAAAGTAGTTTTGTTATCTATGACAGCTAAAAATCTAAACCGATCTTGCTTATCTATGACAGTTATATTGACAGTTGATAAACAGTGACAGTGACAGTTGACATTGCATAATAACAACGAAAAGAAATAAAACATTAAACACTGAAAATACAATCACTTATTAACAGGAAACAAATTACTTAATTTACTATTCACAGTATCTCTGAGGCTTTCGGATTTGTCTACCATAAGATGAGTATTTAATATTTTCTGTGTTATGATTGTGTTCATTGTGTTGTGTGACAGGAGAGTGACTAATATTCGTTTTATTTTGCAGGTGCTGTGGTGGCGGAGGACTAGAAGGAGAACGTGTAAGTTGGGGTGAAGTCTTGGGCTTCAGGATATGTACACGATTGCGGCGGTAGGAACCATCTCCAGTGTCAACAATGTATGACCTGGGTTGTGGAGTGACATCTGTGACTGTGCCTGGTGTCCAAACATTATGTGGATTGTGTGGTTGTTTTTTGAAATATATTTTATCACCTTTGTTAAGACTAGGTAAGTTTTTTGTGTGTGTATTATAATAATGTTTTGAATATTCTTTTTGTTGTTTCATTTTATCCTCTACCAATTTGTAGTCAGGAACTTTAGGGTGTAGTACTTTATTTGAAATAGGTAATTTAGATCTAAGTGTTCTAGACATCAAAAGTTGAGCAGGGGAACATAAACCTTGCTTAGGAGTGTTTCGGTATTGTAAAAGAGCAATATATGGGTCAGTTTTGTCCATAAGACATTTCTTAAGTAAATGTTTAATTGTACCAATTGCCCTTTCCACCATACCGTTAGAATGGCTGTAGTAGGGACTAGCAGTGACATGTTCAATTTGCCATTGAGTAACAAATGTTTTAAATTCATGTGAGTTGAAAGGTGGACCATTGTCTGAATTTATGTATTTTGGAATACCATGTCTTGCAAAAATTGACTTTAGATGTGAAATGACATTACTAGCAGTTGAATTATTATTTAAGTGAGCAAGTTCTACATACTTTGAAAAGTAGTCAACAACTAACAAGTACTTTTGAGAGTTAAAATCAAATAAGTCAATGCCTACCTTGTACCAAGGAATCGGCTTAATTTCTTGTTCACAAAATTGTTCTTTACTGTTGCTACGTCTGTGAGTTAAACATATGTGACATGAGTTAATGTATGTCTCTATGTCTGCATAAATATTGGGCCAATATACTGAATTTTTTGACAAATTCTGACAACTTTTAATACCAAGGTGTCCTTCATGTACTAATTTCAAGATATCATTTTGAAGTGAAGTAGGGACAACAACACTGTTATGTTTTAGGATGAGGCCATCTATCACTTGCAGTTCATTTTTTATAAGAAAATAAGGTCTAATATTTGCAGGGACTGATTTTCTATGTTCTGGCCAGCCATTCTTGCAGAACTTTGAAACAAGGACCAAGTCTGAATCTTGAGAAGTATGGTCTTGTAATTCTTTCATTTTATGTGGACTAATAGACAATGATTTAATTACTAAGTTGGCATGAAGGTCAATATCAGCTTCAAGGTCAGTTAGGGCTTGTTCTGGTAAAGCACATCTCGACAGTGTGTCAGCTACGTACAGGTATTTACCAGGTTTGTATACGACGTCTAGGTCATAAGGTTGAAGTCGTAGCATAATTCTTTGTAATCGAGCTGGAATACTGACTATTGGCTTTTTGAATAATGGGACTATCGGTTTGTGGTCAGTTTCTACTATAGCATGACATCCATAAATATACTGGTGGAATTTGGTACATCCAAAGAGAATGGCTAATAACTCTTTTTCGATTTGGGAGTAAGCTTGCTGAGCTTGACTGAGAGAAGCGGATGCATAGGCTATTGGCTGTTTGTCATGACATATAACAGCACCCATAGCATCTTTGGAAGAATCTACTGATAGGATAATATCCTTATTTGAATCATAGTATGTAAGCACTGGGGCATTTGTTATCAGTCTTTTTAATGTATTGAATTCTATATCATGTTTCTCCGACCAGTACCAATCAGTGTTTTTAGACAAAAGTGATCTCAGATTAGTAGTTTTCTGTGACAAATTTTCAATATAAGATCCTAAGTAGTTAACCATACCCATGAATCTTTGCAATTCAGTCAGGTTAGTTGGTGGCGACATTTGACATATGGCTTGGACCTTACTTGGATCTACTTTAACACCTTCTTTACTGAAGATATGACCTAAGTATTTGACATGACTTTGACATATATTAGACTTTTCTTTGTTGAACTTTATGCCTATTTCTTGTGCTCTCTGAAGCACTTTTTCAAGCCTTATATCATGTTCCTGTTTGGAACTACCATAAATTAGTATGTCATCCATCATGACCTTGACACCTTGTATGTCACTAAACTGTTTAGTCATTTCAGAATGAAAAATTTCTGGGGCAGAATTAATTCCAAATGGAAGCCTAAGGAATCTATACCGACCTAGTGGTGTAATAAAAGTGCATAGTTTAGAAGAGTCTCTATCTAATTTTAACATATAGAATCCTTTATTAGCATCAAGAGTGGAAAAGAATTGGGCACCTGACAAACTATGTTTTATTTCATCTATAGTGGGAAACTGATAATGTGCCCTCATGATGCTTTTATTAAGTTTTCTGGGGTCTATACATAACCTAAGTTTACCATTTTTCTTAGAGGTAAGTACTATTGCATTAACCCAGTCTGAAGGTTCTTCTACCTTTTCTATGACATTGTCTCTTTCTAGTATTTCTAGTTCTTTTTTCAGTTTATCAAGCAAAGCGAAAGGAACTCTGCGACATGCCTCTACTGAAGGTACGGCATCGGGTTTCAAGGTAAGGTGACACTCAAAATCCGTAAGACAACCTATGCCTTTGAATAACTGAGAATACTTTGACATGACATTATTTAAATTCGTATGATCATTGAACTGAACATTATGTATCCTTTTGACTAATTTCAGATCCTCACAACTTCTACGACCTATGACATTTTGGCAATTAAGATCTACTATGTGAAAATTTAATGAATGATCTTTATTATTGAGTTTTACATTCACTTGGCACTGACCAACAGTGGGTAGTATTTCACCACTGAATGTTGATAATTTATGGGTACTTTTTGTTATTTTTGACAAAGGTATGTTGAGTTTTTTAAAAGTGTATAATGAGAGTATGTTTGTGTCTGCTCCTGTATCTAAAAGAAATTTTGTATCTTGTGAGTTAATTATAAGATGTGTCGTGTAATTATTTTTATCATTATATACAGCGGATAGAAATAAAGAGCCTAGAAAATAATTATTGTCTGAATCTATTGACAAATCTTTGTTTTCTTTAGTCATGTTTACCTTTTTAGCCCTAGTCCGGGTATGACAAACAGATGCGAAGTGGTCTTTGCGGCCACAGCTGCGACAGGTTACACCTATTGCTGGGCAGCGAACTCGATGGACTTGTCCACACCTGGTGCAGGGCTCTTCTGACTTCTTTTGTGGTCTTGACTGACTAGCTGATCTTGGTTTGCTTGACTGCCTATGTGTTGAACTGTTCTTCGGGTATCTTGCTCCTGACCGCACTGAATTGACATCCTGGCCTGTTTTTGTTTCGTTATCATTCTGACTTATCTTCTGTGTGTCAATCTTCGAATTTCTGATCGTCTTTGCTAGCTCGACCGCGGCATCAAATGTATCTGGTTTCTCCATTAAAATTCTCTCTTTAATGTAAGCACAACTGGATTCCAGGTTCCATGAGAAAATATCTTTGAGTATGCTGTCATTGAGGGTCCCAAAATCGCATTGTAGGCTAATATTTTTCAAGTCCGTGGCATATGTTTCTATGTCCTCGTTTTGACCTTGTTTCCGGTTAAATAATTTGTGCCTCTCTATTGAAATGTTTACTTTTGGTAGGAAATATGACTCGAACTTCTTGACGAGGTCTTTATAGCTTATTTTCTTCATGTCAACATCAAATGAGTAGAATATTTGAAGGGCTTCTGTGCCGATAGTGTTTAACAAAATGGCGACCTTCCTTGTGTCCGGTTCGTCATCTAAGTTATTTGCAGTCATATAGATACTTAGAGCCGTTGCGAAGTTTTTCCACGCAAGAGGCATGTTTGAGGCATGAATGTCCAGCTGAAATTTCGCTGGCGGCGCGTTTGGCGCTTGCTTGTACGTTGACGAGTCGTTCGGCATATTGGTTTTTGGTTAGAAAAAACGTGAGCAGACTTGCCTTGACGTTGACGATGCGCTGATATATGCTGACGAAACTCCGTGACGACGAGTTATGATGAGTGACGACTACGACTTGTTATGGTTCAAGTTGAACTTCTGACACCATGTTATGCAGGATGCGAGGAGTATTCAATAATCAAACACGGAGCTCATGACGACGTGGTATATTTCAATCAGCGTTACAGGAAGTCTCCTCGACAATCATAGACTTACGGCTACAGATAACTAATACAGATTATATATATCTAACAAGGAGAATATATTGTAGCCTAAGGTCTGACCTGGCTAGTTCTTATATACGAATTATTATGTTCGATGGTTAGTTTCTACCAACAAGCCAAATTTTCAGAATAATAAAATAAGAACCGACAAGTTTTAGAACTTGCAAAGGCTATAATATAATTCGTATATGAAAACTAGCCAAGTCAGACCTTAGGCTACAATATATTCTCCTTAGTTATAAGAATAAATGATATTTTATGTTGTTATAAATAAATTTCAGGACTGACCATTGAACTTGGCACCCATTTAGATTTCACTTCTTTTGTCGTTGAAGTCAACAACCAAGGCATTTATGATAATATTGAACTTTGCTCTCATTTCACATTTATGTTTTTCATGGGATATCATTACTTTTTGTACATAAATTAGTAGTAGGTACTTACTTATAACAAAATTAATACTAAATGGTTTTTTGTTAAACTACTGTATTTTCCTACGTTTACGGGGTATAAGTTATTTTCTATATTTTCTTGTAGGTACCTTTGAAATGTTCGAATGAATTGCCCATTCAGTATCCGGAATTCCTTTTACACGTTTTGCCTCCATGGTGTAGTGACCCTCTAAGATAATAGGTGGCGCTAGTGGTTGTAGAATACGGTTAGTTACGCGTAATAAATACGAAAATTTACTATATTCTTATTTATAAGTACAAAAACGGAAATATTTGGATTTAAAAAAATTAAGGTTGGTATATAACTCGTTATTTATAAGGTAAGTGAAAATTATAATAAAATGATAAAAAATTACCACTTTCTGATTTTTTCCTTTGTATTCACCTAATTACCTATCTTCATGCCAAATTTGAACTTTCTAGGTCATCTGGAAATGGGTTATAGTTTTGATCTATATGTCAGTCATAAAAATGACGATTTTTGGACGTTAATATCTAAATAACCGTTTGAGATATGTTTATAAAATTTGGAACACATATATATCTCACCAATCTCAATATATGAGCCAAATTTGACAAGTTTAGGTGAAATAGTTTTTGAGTTATGAGGGGCTCAAAAGTGGCTCCAAATGGTTCGTGTAATATTACACACGGTGAGCTGCGCGCCAGTTCTTGGCTTGACACGCTACCGCGTGTCTAGATATCTATCTATATATCTACAACATAAGTATCTTGTTGACTCTTCCTGTGACTTAAGGGTAGGCTATTGCTTTGGCCAAAGGCTAAGTGTTGCTATACAAGATGACATTCCTCCCAGTCTCTTGGTTCGTTATCAGCCGACTGCGTTGATGCGAATTTATCGATGCTTTATTTTAGTTTGTAGCTATGTTTACTTTAAATATTTAAATAAATATCCTAGGACAACGTTAATAAAGGTAAAAGCAGCAAAAAAGTATCGAATAGAAGGAATCCACACAAGATCAAAAATGTAATTTAGCGACATCTATTGCGCTACATATGAACTACAACTAAAACTAACTATTGCACCTACCACGCTATCTCTTCGCCACACTTGGTTGACTGGGTCTAGAGAATGCCTACGGCATCAAGTCCTCGTGTGTATCCATCTGTATGAAATGTAAACAAATAGATAACAAAAATCTCACTACGTAAAAATACTACATGAATGCTATCAGAATTTTTTGCGCAATGAATTTTTGTAGAAGCGTCAATAGCCTAATGGATAAGGTGTCAGACTTGTGATCGACAGGTCCCGAGTTCGAATCCCACCCATTACACTATTGCCGTGAACCCACTCCAGACACAAGCATATTTAGCTTAGTTGGAGGGGTTAACAAGGTTGCTAGTAATGTGAATTCTACCCACATTGCTAGTCATCTTTAAAAAAAAAAAAGAAAAAAAAAAAAAAAAAAAAAATTATAGTAATGGGTGTTTGGAATTGTTGTAACATTTAGGTGGAAAAATTATCAAATGACTTTTCCTGCTCTTGGTGGAGCGGAAGGGAGTGTCAGATGCCTACTGACTAAAAACTCGCCATATTCCTTCAGTTGCCATTGCGTGCCAGAACCTCGGTATCCCGTTAGAACACTCCCGTGACCCCGGCAGGTAATGGCCCTATCAGATCATGGTTACATACACATAATTATGCAGAAGTACCATGATTATATTTAACGGATCTGGATCTGATTTACGGTAAAGGAACAAAATGTTTGTGTGTAAATTTTTTAAATATTGGTCACTACAGACTAAGCTGTCTTTATTTTAATATTTATTTATTTATTCAAACTTTATGTATAATAGTGGTACCTAATGGGCGGACTTAATGCAACAAGGTTATGGTTGGTAGGTAATAAAGGTAAAAAATAAGGTAATTTTTTTTTATTATGTAACTGTTATTTGTCCATAAATAAATAAATAAAGGCATTCTCTACCAGTCAACAAAGAGTCGCAATATCTTTCAGTTCAGTCAAAGGCTCTCGGCTCGAAGTCACTGTCGGGGTAAGAACGCAATTTTACCTATAGAATTAAGATTTTTATATGAGAATAGCGTTGTTACTATTTCGGTAGACTATAAGATCTTTATTTTCAGATATTTCAGCCCATAGGTATTGTTAGCGATGAGTTAGTTGGTAACGAGTTCGAGCGGACATGATATGATAATGTTTTAGTGTTTAATTTCCTATTTTTTAGCTTAACGTTTTTTAGTTTAATAACGGACAGTCAGGTCTACTAGCAATCATTTTCAGAATTCTGTTCCTAGTGTTACGTAAGTGCTGCAGTAGTGAAGCCAATTTCTTGCTTGTGAAAACCATTAGTGTTAGCTGAGGCAAAGATGAAACGCCACCTTTACTTGACTTCAAAGGTGGCGGTTCGCGTCACGACAGAGACAAGCGACCGAGACAATAGTACGTTACCATTACTTGACTTCAAGCAATGTATAAGCAACATTTCGCGCGCGAGTCAGATACAGGAGACAGAGACGCGAGATATGAGACTGCGCGACGGTTGTTACCCTGGACTCTCGTGTGTTTATTTTAAAAAAATGACAACTTTTTCTGACGAAGACTGTGAAGGCTATAGGTACCTTCTTGGCTTCTAGTTAGTATAATTCGTTAATAGGTAGTCTTCTTGTAAATTTGTATATGTAATAATAATATAACAGCAAATCATCTTTTTTTTCTTCCTCCAATAGAAGTTCTACTTGGCTTTCCATTACTCGTATACAACACAACTGACTCCATCGACAGATTCGCTGATACTGAATTTGTAGCTTTGGTTGCGGTCTCGGTCTGGACCCACAGAACATGCAGAAGAGACCAAGACAATTGTCGCAGTGTCTCCCGTCTCAGTCTCTTGTCTCGGTCGCTTGTCTCTGTCGTGACGCGAACCGCTACCTTTCCTTTGCCTGGGCAGTTGCAACAGTGTTTTGAAGGCGTTGTTGTACTATACGCGCAAGACGTTTAAACTCAGCTTGATACAGAGATGATATGACACCTACAAGCCGCTTGAGAACTGGCAGAAGACCTACAGGATTACCGCCCACGACCAAACTTAATATTTACTACCTTTTTAATAATAACTAGTGTTGATTGCTCCATTCCGTTATACCTGTTGGTATAGTGAACAGTGGCCCTGACTGCTATGCGCAAGGTCGTGGGTTCGATTCCCACCTAGGACAAATGTTTGTGTGATAAGCACGATCATTTGTTCTTTGTCTGGGTGTAATTTATCTATAACATGTATGTATTTAGAAATATATATGTAAGTTTATCAGTTGTCTAGTACTCATACCACAAGCTTTGCTTAGTTTGGGACTAGATGGCGTTGTGTGAAAGTTGTGGAATATTATTATTATTATTATTCTTTTTGTTACTGATTTTAAATGCATGATTATATAACAATATTTGCTGCATTCCTTCTCCATATAAAATTTATACGTGCTGAATTTCATACTATTCAATCCGCGTAATTTTCTTAAAAAGGGATACAAAAAGTTTAGCCTGATGTTATTATATTTATGTAGGTTACTATAGATAGTCGTATGCGTACACATAATTAATTATAGTAACTATATAGAGTATTCAACTCCTTTCATAATGTTGCTAATGTTGAGTGAATTTATAATATTAAATTCGTACGTCTCCGGAGGCCGGTTTCGTGGCATGTCTCATCGTCACACACAATGCCCAGAAATTTATCACTAGCTAACAAACTCCTGAAACTATTTCTACACTGACCTGATGGCACAGCTAGTGCCGTCTTCCTCATCCTCTCTCTTTTTCCTTCGCCGTATAAACAGATAAGCAGCGACGGCGAACAAGATGGCCACCGCGCTGCATCCCAGGATTACCACCAACACTACTGTACGAGTCTTCATTGTGATCTGCGGAAGAAGAGAGATGGGTTGTTAGTCTTTGAAATTAACCCTCAAAAGGGAGGGAATTTATTTGAAAGGACAGCAGTCACGAATAACCGTAAGAAACTGGTTCCTACAATACAAGCTCAAGCTTAGTTTGGGAATCAGTAGCAGTACCTTTCGTAAATTGAGATTTTTATTAGACTCAAAGTTTATGCTAATGCAGAGGAAGACTGCAAGAGAGAAATAAAGAAATCTGCCAGCCATGTGGTGGACAACCGCTACCAAAAATATGGAGTGAGCTCAGCTGAAAGCACAAACTAGGATAGAGTATCCTGGCGCCTAATTCAATTCATTCATTCATTTATTAATAAAAGTAACAAAACTCAAGTGGTTAGTGACAATCTTTCTTAATCCTATGTTAAGACCTAACTTACAAGGTGCATTCGTGAATAGAAGCTACAAGCTCAATACTGACGTGGAGAGCTTGCAGCAGTCGAGCCTCCATATCTCTCCATATCCTCGAGCAATCATATGGTTAGTTGCAGCAGTCAAGCCTCCTCGCCACACAACGAAGGATTATGTTGGGACCTTAAAACGAGGAGAGCGGAAGCCAAGTAAAGGGAGCAGGCGTGGAAGAAGAAGAAGAGATTTAATCTTTATGCTGCAACTATCCATATGTTCTTTTTATTGTTGGTTGGCTCGCATTTGCTCTCAAATGCTTCAGTAGATTAGCGGTGCAACATGCGTTTGCACAAATGACACGTGCGCTCCGAACTAGCAACCTCATTTCGACTGATTTGTACATAAGTGTTGTTCACTGGGTGAATTCATAAGTACCGAATTGTTTATAATTTAATTTGTTACAAAAAATCTAAATAGATGTTAATTACTAAGTAGGTACACTATTGAATTAGGTTACCTTAGGATAAATAAATACAAACGGACAGACAGATAGAAGTTACTTCCTGCTATATTATGATGTCAGGTAAGGTTTAGTATACATATTCTTGAATTTATTGAAGACGGTTACTTAGTTAGGCTTTAATTGTCATAGTAGCAAAAAATAAACATAAAGGATAGAAATTTGATTAAACTACCCACACAGCGCCGACACATAATCGCTTAATGGAGCCACCATTCACTCAATTTTATCGTGATAACTTTGAACTTATTCATCCTAATTACGTAGTGTAAAATTTTTAATAAAAAATAGAACCGACTTCCATATCAAAACACTACAAAGCTAAAAATAACTTTAATTTCGGTAGTCGGTGTTATTGGTTTTGGATTTTCTGTTTTTTTCACACCGCCTTCCGAAATGAAAGTTATTTTTAGCTTTGTAGTGTTTTGATATGGAAGTCGGTTCTATTTTTTGTAAAAAAATTTTTTTCACGCTTTTTAGTGGGTCGGTTTGTAATTTATCTAGATACAAAAGCCATAATGTCAACAACTTATCACCTTTTACAAAATGTTTCTTTTCCCGATGCATAGCTGTTAATTTTTGAGGAGTTCTCCTGGTACTTGACCATCAGCTCTACATCACCATACTCGTATGTATTCCGACGAGCATAAAGTGTTTAACATCCGTACTCAAGTAATCGAATCGCAATTCACGAAATACTTATTATTGAATAGTTTCAGTGGTCATCTGTGGTCTTCATCATCAGTTTAACTTCCCCAAATGGTACTTTTCGAAAGCAACTGCTCAAGGTATACCCAAAACGCTATAGGTGTGCCTATAATATTTGAAGAGTTCCCTCGATTTCTCCAGGATCCCATCATCAGATCCTGATTTCGTAACAATGGGACCAACTAGAAAGTATACCCTTTCAAACAAAACAAAAATTTTTCAAATCGGTCCAGCCACCGCCGTTATGAGTTATGAGGTAACATACATAAAAAAAAAAAGTTCTAGACGAATTGTAAACCTCCTTTTTTTCAAGTCGGTTAAAAAGACAAAGTTGTCTACATCAACATTTGCATTTATAAAGTTAAGTAAGATAAAATATTTTATTTAGTTTACTAACTTAGATATTAGTCAATTTGTTATCTACTAACTCTATGAGTTATATAAGTTATATTACTTGAATAAATAATTGAATTATTTGTATCTTTTCTGAGTTCTGAAACAATTAATTTGAATCAAAAACTTGACAACCCGCTTTCATTGGATTAGGATCCCAATATAAACGTTAAAGCAATGTTTTGAAGCTTTTGAAGTCTTGTTTGCTCAGACCTCAGCTCAGACTAAAGAAACCTGTTTGTGATTTTGATTTTATGACAGTTGACATTTTCACAGATGATGTATTTTTGTTGCCGCAATAACAGCAAATAATAAAAACAGAATAAAATAAATATTTAAGTGGGGCTTCCATAAAACAAACGTAATATTTTTGCCATTTTGTATAGTACTAAAATTAGTTTCTAAAGTCATGGTAAATATAAACAGTTAGGCGCGTGTAGTCGTTTCTAAGCGAGCTTCAGGACATAAACAAATATATTTTGTTCCCCTCTAATAAAACGAAGAAGGAAGAAACGCAATAGATTTGAATTTAGTGAGCAAATGTCAGGCAATTTGAAATAGGATATAGTAGATGGTAATACATCTACGACTCCCAACGTAGGAGTTTCTATCAATTTGAGATCCTAGAGAGATCATAAAAAAATAATGTGTTGTCTATTGGGGTATAGCCAGGGTTTTTTTATAAACTTCACCTGCTTTTAGCTAAATACATTGTGGATCTCTCATCTCTCTCATCTTTCTACCCAACATTTAAATAATACTTCTTGGGCAGTCGGTTATTGTTGGTTGTAGGTCAGAGTATTATTAAGTTCTAAATAACAGGCAAATCATTTAGACACTAAAATGAAATTAGTTAAATCGTTGGTTTTCTCTATATTCTTATATGGAGCTGAGACCTAGACGTTGAAAAAGCTGATCGCAACCGCATCTCATCTCGTCGAAAATATTTCAGATCCCATGGAAAACATTTTGCATAAATGCGTCTGTTCTACGCGACCTTCAGATAAAGACCCGACTTTCCACTATTTTCCTGCAAAGAGTGCTGGAGTACTTTGGACACATAGCCAGAAAATAAAGGCACAATCTAGAACAACTGGTGGCTACGGGTAAGGTTGACGGCGAGAGTCTAAGTGGGCGAAGTCCTTGCAAATGGACGGACCAGATCCGTGCAACCGTGGACACCACCCTGCACAACGCTCTCCATTCTGCCAAGGACAGGAAAAAATGGCGTGATACCGTCCGCAAGAAAATGTTGCCGCAGATAGGGAATCACGACCCTCAGTATTGAACAAAACGACGCGAGGAGCAGGAACAGGCAGATGTGTACCTATAGGGGGTTTGTTGCGTCACTCCGTCTTCCCAGCCAAAATACATAGTAGAAATTGGTGACGAGCAGGCGTGTTGAAGGACTGTCTTTTGTAAAACAAAATGGATTAATGGTTTTTAGAAATAATAACTTATTTATTCATTTGTTAGTCAATTAGTTTAGTTTTAATTTTTGTATTTAAGCATAAGGTGATACAAAAACAGCTGCTGATGAACTATTTTACAGTTAGTACTTACAGAATGATGGTATTGTTACGCCAGTCGCTTAGTGAAGTACGTCGAGAAACTTCGACATAAATCTAGAATGTTCGAGACACTAACGCCATCTAGCGGCGAATAGCGGTACTGTGTATATCTAGTCGAGACACTAACGCCATCTAGTGGCGAATAGCGGTACTGTGTATCTCGAGTAGCTCCCTGGAATATTCTGGGCAGTATAAACAGTGAGTCGATTTTATAAGAATGTTCTAGAATTCATAGACCGGGGTATAAATAAATCGCAAAGGAACGCGGACAGTCAGACTTATTACGAGGCGAATACGCGATATAATCGAAGCTTTACTAGTGAATTTCAGTGCGATTTAAGTGTTAAGTGACAAGTGTTGTGGTGCGAATAATTGTGGTAAATTTTTATTTTGTGTTAATTAATTATTTCTATCTCGAACCCTAGCTCGTAACAATATCAATTTTATCGATATCGACTACTTCCCTAAATCAAGTAGACCAATCCCTAACCAGTGTGCTTAGTATGAGTTTGAAATACTTTTATCGTATTCGAAAACTATCGCTTTGTCTCTTTCACACGTACCATATTAGTGTGAAAGAGACAAAGCTATAGTTTTCGAACACGATAATAGTATCGCAAACTCATACTAAGGCCGCAGGCATATCTACGCAACTTGACCTTGAACTGACCAATTACAGCTCTGCATTTCTCTCTCCCGCCCGACCCGTAACAATGAGTAATGTTCGTCAAAGAAATCGGCCTATACGCTCTCTATTGGTTATATACTCTCTGGTTGGACCTAACTAACTGCGTCATTAGTCGAGTGGTCGCAAGCGCGACTGCTGAGCACGAGGTCTCAGGTTCAATTCCCGAATCAGCTAAAAAGTGCCGTTTTTTAATCGTGGTAAAATTATCAAATAAGTCCTCCCACCCCGGGCAGGGTGGGAGGGACTGTCAGACTTTTACTGACTAAAATCCACGGTGTTCCTTCAATAACCCTTTACGTTCCGGGGTCACGGTAATAGGATGAGTCCCATGACCCCGGCAGGCTTCGGCCCTCTACAGGGGGGGCCTCGTCATGTTGCTGACGCTCTTTGAGGCGCGCGTGGAACACAACGCGCCGTCGACCCGGGCATGGTCCATGGTCGGACAGCGAGTTGCCCTTTACTCGCTGTCCGCATGCCCGCGCCTACGGTGGCCGGAGATCGTTGGCCGACGTCCGACGCCGTGGACGTCTACCACTGCGGCTGGGCAGCTAAAAAGTGCTAGTGGGTTTTTCTGTAAGAAATTTGTCAGTAGTAGCCTGGAGTTTTGAAGTTTGTAGTGTGATACCTCCGCGCCTCAGAAAGCATGTTAAACCGTTAGTCCTGGCTGTCATTTGAGCATCTTTGACTGTCATTACGGGTAGTCAGAAGCCAGTAAATCTGACACTGGTCTAGCCAAGGGGTATCGTGTTACCCAGCTACTGGGTTGTGGAGGTCAGATAGGCAGTCGCTCCATGTAAAACACTAATACTCAGCTGCATCTGGTTAGACTGAAAAGGCTAAGCAGATGATGATGACTGTTGGGCAATGACCCCTCCTCATTCCTTCCCCTCTTGAGACCCTCGGTATCACCTATGATACCGAGATTCAATAATTTATTTCCGCGCTATCTAAAGTTTTGCTGAGAACTAAGTACGTAGTAGGTGTAGTAAGTGTGGTGGTAGGACTGTGTGTCGTCAAAATGTGGTTTCGGTAAATTCAACTGAGTTTAACAGTTGTTTACATTCAGTTGCGCTGTTGTTTACATTGTTTAAATGCAAGAGGATACGACTTGATTTTATACTCTGGGTCTCAAGAGGATGCCCAAGTAAATAAATTAAAAAAGGCTTATTTCCTAGACTCAAAATAATGCCATTTGTACAACTATTCTATAACAGTTGAGGGTCATATGCGAGTCTTAGTTTAAAAAAAAAAACAAAGCCTGCCCCATAATTATTAATAGACATTTACGAGCTAATATTTTTTTACAAATAACAATTATAAGCGTTCAAATTTAACGGTAATTACCAAATATTAAAACCGAATACCTACTTAAAAACATTGCAAAGGACCTAGCTTGACCACAAAATAAACCGGACATGCAATTACCAACCTTTGGCTGCTACGATAAGGTCTAACAGAACCGCAAACATAAATTTGTAATGCTATTCAACTGGAAGTTTATGGTAACGATCCAAACCACAGTTATGGTAATATCATGCAGCCTGCATGTGATTCGGCATTAAAATGCAATTGCAGAAGAAATGTCTGAAAGTGTGGTAAATAGCAGTTCTATACAATGTGTAACAGAATAAACGCAATTCCTGAAAGTAGTTGATTCAGAATCGGCTTCTGATTCGATCTCCGTCATAAAAAATAGGTGTTAAATTTTGATGGAAAATCTTTCATTTATCTTAAAATGGAAACACAGTATTATGACAAATTAATACAATCCTTAATTCAAGGAAATTATGTGCGTGTCACGTCGGCCGCTAACATTGCATGAGTGTATGCGTCAGCGTAAAAATATTGTATGACGTACATACGTTTTGCGTTTAGTAAGGATAACTACTTTATGAAAAATGCTTAGGTTTGGTTTCAATTCATTTAGTTGCGGATGTTATTCTAATTGGGGTGTCTGAGTTATTGCGCTTAATCTATTAAGCTGGCTCTTCACGTTAGCCAACACAGTGGCGAATGTAGTGGCCAATGCCCATTGGCCAACGTGTAGACGGGGTGTTTGTGCACCGAAGATGAACAAACACCCCCTCTACACGTTGGCCAATGGGCATTGGCCACTACATTCGCCACTATGTCGGCCAACGTGAAGAGCCGGCATTACACGTTGTATATCTATAGGCAATCTAATAGTTGTTGTCCGCGAGTTCGTTCGTGTGAAATTTAGAAAATTTCTCCGAAGTGGCTTATTAATACTAGCAGTCGCGTGGGGCATCGCTCCCGTGGACTTTATCAGAATAAAAACATAAGCCTCCTTCTTTTCCAGTCGGATAAACAGCCTATAACCTTCCTCAGGCTTCAACCTACTTCCATACCAAATTTCATCCAGATCCACCCATTACTTTCGAAGATTAGAGCATTTAAACAAACAAACTTTTTCTTAATTTAGTATAGATTCCAGACTATAATCTTTCTCTGTACCAAATGTAGGTAATCTAGATCAGTTCAGCTATTTAAGCCTGATTGATTGGCTACTCAATCACGGCAAAATTAATAAAAAATCATAAAACTAGTACTAGCTAAACTCATCAAATTTCTTAGTAGATATTTTTACGTGAAGCAACCAATTTGTATCCCCTTTTACTTAACCCTACAGTAGTCGCGCATCTAAATAAGACAGTAGTCGCGTGGACTACATACGTAGTCCATTTTTAAACTGAAATAAAAAAATATTTAAATGTTATTTATTTATTTTACGGATGTACTGTGCGATGGAATTACACAATCTAATTCCACCAAGCCCGTTCCATCATCGGACTACGAGACAAACGGCGAAGCGCCATCGTTACATGGTGGACATCCCACACATACGCACAAAACGTTTTGGGAATACCTTCATTGTGCGTACGGCTAAGGAGTGGAATTCCCTGCCGGAGTCTGTGTTTCCCGATAGCTATAACCTAGGAGTCTTTAAGTCAAGAGTGAATAGGTTACTTTTGGGTAAGCGTGCTCCATCTTCGACCACATCATCACTTGCCATCAGGTGAGATGGTAGTCAAACGCGAACCAATTTTAAATAAAAATATAAAAAAAAAACGGATAAATACAATTAAATTGGAGACCTTTTTCAACCGACGACAAAAAGAGGAGGTTATCAATTCGATGAGTATATATATTTTTTTTTATGTATTATCATCGATTACTCGAAGACGGCTAAACCGATTTGGAAAATTCTTTTTTTGATTGAAAGGGTATACTTCGAAATTGGTCCCATTTTCATAAACGTCAGGATCTGATGATGGGATCCTGGAGAAATCGAGGGAACTCTTCCAATATTATAGGCACACCTATGACGTTTTGGGTATTTATTATAGTAACTTGTGCAGTTGAGGAAGTGGAACTGATGATGAAGACCACAGATGGCCGCCGAAACTACTCAATAATAAGTATTGAGTGGATTGCGATTCGATTACTTGAATATGGATGTTAAGCACTTTATGCTCGTCACAATGCATAATTATAGTGATGTAGAGCTGATGGTGAAGTACCAGGAGAACTCCTCAACAATTAACGGCCCAGCATTGGGAAAAGCAATATTTTGTAAAAGGTTATATATAAGTAGTTGACATTTAGGCTCTTGTAACTAGGTAAATTAAAAATAGACCAACTAAAAAGAGTGAAATAAAAAATTTTTACCAAAAAATTAAACCGACTCCCAAAAAACACTGCAAAGTGAAAAATAACTTTAATTTCGGAAGTCGGTGCCAAAAACGAAAATACATAACTAAAGACACCGACTACCGAAATTAAAGTTATTTTTCACTTTGCAGTGTTTTTTGGGAGTCGGTTTAATTTTTTGGTAAAAAGTTTTTGATACTTAAAGTACCTATAGCTTTTTCTCATCATTTACAAGACGTGCTATGTTGCATATGTAAAAATTCACAAAAAATTACAACTATGTTTTTTTTATTGTTTTTCTAGAGATCAAATAAACCATCTTGAAAATAGAGTTTTTGGAAGAATGGCGTAAACATCCAAAAGAAAATCGAACCAGTGCATTATATCAATATATAAGGAACAGACACGAATTATTGGGTATTAGCGATGATTCCATAAAAGAGTTAAGGAACCATATCAGCAGAACTTCTTCAAAATTTGCTGAAAAATGGAAAAGTTCCGGAGGCAATCATGAACGCTTCTTGGCCAACCATTCTGCTTACTTGGCAGAAGATTTCAAGTGTAAAGTGATTGTGCACCACCCCAAACCCTCAACATCTACTCTGAGTGGTCCTTCTACTAAAACTTTTGATGACCTGAGCGATAAATCGAAAAAAAGGCGACTGGACGATTTACTCCAAGAACGGGATATAAACCAGTTGGTGGCTGCTGCTGAAATTTCAGCGCGGTTGGCTGGGCACCGAAATCTCGCCTGTGTGATTAGAGAAGCCAGCAACAGCCCGGAGAAGTGTCAAGACATGAAAAAAAAAAACTATTAGTTCGCGTGTTGATTCGCAAAGGTGCCTTTCAAAGAAAGAAGCTCTGGCTTACTATGTGGACGCCAGAGCTACAACCCATTCTTAGAAACAAACCCGAAAATGGGGCATGAAGGCGGGACATAAGGTATTTCCTTCATTTAATAGTGTCAGGCAGGCTAAATTAAACTTCAAGCCGCGTTAAACAAAATAGTCGAACGTCTAATTTCTGCACAGCTTGAGGTATTCAGATCTTTGCCTCCTGACTCATCATTCTCCCTTATAAGCAAGTGGGGGTGCGATGGAAGTTCTGGTCATAGCACTTACAAACAAAAGTTCGCAAACAGTGAAGACACTGATGAGTTTTTATTTGTATTCTCATTTGTGCAGCTTCAATTACTTGACAGCAGTGGTAACATTGTTTCGCAGAATCCTCGACCATCTTCTACTATGTATTGTAGGCCAATTAAGTTTATTTTCTCCAAAGAAACAACAGACTTTACTGTAACGGAAACCAACAAAGTTTTGGAGGAAAGAAACCAATTGGTACCAACAATCGGTAATTTAAATAGTAATGAGGTATCTGTGAAATATGAATTGCTATTCACGATGATTGACGGTAAAGTGTGCAATTCTAAGACTGAAACTTCCTCCGCTCAAAAGTGCTACATTTGTGGGGCTACTCCTAAATGTATGAATGATGACTCTAAGGAATTTGTAGTAAATAAGAACAATCTGGGTTTTGGTATATCTCCACTTCACGCTTAGATACGCTCCTTTGAATGTTTGCTTCGCAAGGTATCGTCTCAAAGTTAAAAAATGGCAACTTCGAGATGAAAATGATAAAGTAAATGAGAAGCAGCGTTCGGCTCGAATCCAAGATAGGTTTAAGTCAGAAATGGGTTTCATAGTAGATAAACCAAAACCTGGATTCGGAAATACTAATGATGGAAATACTGCTCGTTGGTTTTTTGGGAACTAGCTTCAGATATTACAGGTTTAAATGTGACCCTAATTAAGAACTTTGGAATCATTCTTAGAACGTTAGCTTCGGTTTACGATATTAATATTGAAATATTTAATAGTTTAACGTAGGACACAAAAAAATATACCTTAGTCTCTATTATTTAGCCAGTTACGGTGCACAAACTTCTTGCGCACAGTGTCGATATTGTGCAATCGGCTCTTCTACCTATTGGGCAGCTTTCTGAGGAAGCACAGGAAGCTCGCAATAAACATTGTAGAAGATTCCGAGAACATAATACACGAAAAGTTTCATGTATTGCCACGAATAGAGATTTACTTAATATGTTAATAATCACATCTGCTATTGTATTGTTGTAGGTTATTATTATATCGATTTATTTAATAACTTTAATTACGATTTACTCATTAAAATTTTAAAATCATAAATCATTTATTAATTTGATAACATGGGTAAAAATATATACATTGATGTAAGAATGTAAGTACTTTAAATAATTTTCAATATAAAGTTAGGTAATGAGGTCCCACTGTGCAATTAGTAACTATGATATTAGTAATTAAACCATATTATGCGTTGTTACCCCTTTTTCTATTTTTTTTTGTATTTATCTTTACTTGCCTTATATAAACACAACTTATACTGATAATCTTTGTTTTCTTAAAAATCGTTATCCTAGTTACCTACCTACCATCTTTTATTTGGGTGTTTTGCACGAATTACGCAATAAGACATCACATAAAAGCCGTATAAGACAAAAAACATCAATAAATAGTTTTGTCTAGCTAGCATGTTCAGGATGAAACACTGTGCGTCGTTAACGGTTGTGTTCATTATACGTATTTTCTCTACAGCAAATTCGATTTTCGAAGCGATTTATTTATTCATACAATAGGCATAATTATTTCTTTTAATTGGTGTATTTTAGTAGAAACAGAGAATTGTTTTTTTTTTTGTTCGTTTAATTATGGGATTGTAGTTTTAGTGATATAGGTACTTAAATAAAGAACTGTTTGGATCAAGTCAATAGCTAATAGTGACCACGCATCCAGAAAATACCCAATAACTTACCTTTTAATTTCTAATGTATGCAGTTCCCACTTAAAGTTGCTGTTCAGTCCCAAGCCAGCCAACGGTAACTGGTATGCTGAACTGTCCACGGTACGTGGAGCTTTGACGTTGCTTTTCAAACACAGTTACACAATAGCCTCTTAGGCTTCAGTACAACAATTAAGCTTACGCAATCAATGATAATAATCACTTACCCTCTGAGCTGGGACGACAAGCGAGGATCTGTTCTGATCACGTCCGTGTGTGAGTGTGTGAGTATATTTGAGTAATTGAAACGTGTAATGTGGGCAAGTGGTGTCACGGCGGTCACAAAGGACGCAAGCTTCAATGTGTGGTCCAGGCCGGGATGTAGCACAAACTTCGCACCAGATTGGAGCAGCTATTTATCACCAATTCACAATTACTTTCAGCAAGATTCGCGTGTCAGACAGGCTGACTTCAATCGGCGTTATTGTTCAAAATATCCCAGGGTTTTAGTCGATTCGGGATTCTAGAATTCAATTAATCACTAATCACGATCAATCCGTTAATAGCACCTGAGATCCAATTCGATTTACAATTACAATCAATAAAATCAATCTCAACAAACTCGGCGGTTGCTTTTGCAAGGAAAATTATATGTCAAGTCATTTTCAAAGACAAGACCATAGATAATAATGTTGCCAACCAAAAAGGTGCGTTCTGTTTCACGTTGGACGGAACATGTACCCCCCCCCCCCCCCGGACGGGCCTACCCGTCCGCTAATCAATTGGAAGCCTTGACAAGGTTGCGACCGCTCTCTTTATGATGGATCCGTCCACCAAAACCTCAGCAAAACGAAGGACCCCGTCGGTGCCAGCCACTAAATTGAGAATGCGCCCCCTGCGCCAATACAAACGCTTCAGGTTGGCGTCCTTAATCAGGACGAGGTCTCCGATCTTGGGCGGATGAGTTTTATCCGTCCACTTGACGCGTTGCTGGAGGATGTGCAAATACTCTAAGCTCCAACGCTTCCAAAAGTTCTGAGCGAGCTGTTGCACCAACTGAAACCGCGAAAGCCGATTTTGGCTCACATCAACAAAAGGGTACTCCGGTAAGGCGACAAGTGGCTGTCCAATCAAGAAATGGCCCGGGGTTAGAGCCTCCAAGTCATTCGGGTCCGAAGAGAGCGGGCACAATGGGCGCGAATTTAACACAGCTTCAATGTGGCAAAATACCGTAGCTAGTTCCTCAAAGGTGAGAACGGTGTCTCCCAACAATCTCCGCCAGTGTCCCTTTGCCGCTTTCACCGCGTCCTCAAAAATACCCCCCCAATGGGGGCAGGCTGGCGGGTCAAACAACCAAGTGACCCCTCGGCGAGCCAAACTGTTACCAATGTCAACCTGGCTCTCATTAAGGAAGGCGTATACCTCCTTCAAATAGTTACTTGTACCCTTGTAATTCGTACCGCAATCAGACCTAATCAGAGAAGGTAACCCACGGCGAGACACAAATCTGTCCAAGGTCGCCACAAAGGCCTCTGTCGAGAGGGAGGTTACCAGCTCCAAATGTACTGCCTTGGTTGACAGGCAGACAAAAACACACAAATAAGCCTTAACAATTTTACTATTTCGAAGTGTGGACGTCTTCACCAAAAAGGGACCAGCAAAGTCCGTTCCGACGCCAGCAAAGGGCCTCGCCTCATTGACATGATCAGCCGGCAAATCTCCCATTAGGGGCTGCATAGTGGAGGCCCTAGTCCGATAACACGGCATACAACGGAAGACAATGCTACGAATAGTACGACGAGCCGATAAAATCCAAAATTCTCGCTGCAGAATGGCCAACAGCGCATTGCAACCGGCATGCGAGTTCTTAACGTGACGATCAGTCACCAACAATTGAACCAAGTGGCCCTCCTTGGGCAACAAAAGAGGGTGACGGGCCCCATAAAGAAGGCTAGAGTGCCTCAACCATCCTCCAACGCGCAAAAGACCCGTCTTATCCAAGAAGGGATTCAGCTTACTAATGGCTCCCGACAACTTAACCCTACCAGACTTCAAGACCTCGATCTCCTTCTCAAAGTGTGCAGCCTGCACAGAGCGGACCCAAAGGAGGAGTGACTCCTGTCGCTCTTGAGGAGAGAGAACTGGTGACAGGCGCTTATCCCCTGGATTCCTAGAATTATGGCCAAAACGCCTGATCCACGAGGTGACGTTCAACAATTTGTCGAGGGAGCTGTATCGATTCAACAAAAAAACAGGATCAAACGGAGGGTCCTTCGTCCCAACAGCGAACACCTTAAGTCCGGGCTAAGGATCCGACATCAAGACTGGCGTTCGAGGCCAATCGTCCTCGGGGCGAGTCAGCCAGTGCGGTCCCCACCAGAGGGGGTGAGCAATCAAGTGGGGGGCCATGCACCCGCGTGAGGCTACGTCGCCCGGGTTCAGGTCACCAGACACGTGCCTCCAAATCAACGGCGTTTTAGAATCTTGAATCTGAGACACTCGGTTCGCAACAAAGACCTCCAAGGAGTGGACGGACGTCTTCAACCAACACAAAACAATTTGACTGTCCGTCCAGGCGTAAGAAGCCCGAATGTCAACAGTTCCACCCTAAGTGTGCGCAACGTGGTTTAGAAGACGCACAAGAAGCACCGCCCCTGACAACTCCAATTTAGGGATGGTCAATGCCGTCCAGAGAGGGGCTACCTTGCTCTTGGCCATGACCAGTGACAACTTCACCTGGCCTGTGGCGCTGACGGTGCGCAGATAAACAACGGCGGCATAACCGTGAGAGAACGCGTCTCAAAACCCATGAAGGGTGGCAGTATAAATCCCAGGGGGGAGGATGGCGCGTGGCAGCGCGACCTCATTGACCGCAGGGAGCACGGATACAAATTGGAGCCAGTCTTCCAACAGGGTTTCCCGAAGTGGCTCGTCCCAACCAAGTTCAGCGGTCCAAAGGCGCTGAAGGAAGCATTTCGCCCAAAACAATACCGGGCAGATCCATCCATTAGGGTCAAAGGTCCTTGCTACAGTAGACAACACCAGTCGTTTAGTCCAAGTATGAGGAGACTCCAAGTCGACATCATACGTAAAGGTGTCTTGAACTGGTCGGTACTGAACGCCGAGGACGGCTATCATGGCGGGGTTGTCAATGTTTTCAAACAAATGAGTATCCTGCTTATGATCCTCCAACACACCTTCCAATAGCGCTGGCGAGTTGGACACCCATTTACGCAACTCATAGCCGGCGGAAGCAAGAATCTGGACCAATTCATCACGCAACAGGATAGCTTCCTCCACCGTAGGAGCTCCAGTACAGACATCATCGACTTACAGGTCCGTTTTCAAGATGGCGGACGCACGAGGGAACCTCAAACGCTCCCGGTCCGCAGCTCCCAAAGCGAACGAATAGCAACAAAAGGGCTTGATCGAAGGCCGTACGTATTCGTGTTGAGCTCGTACACAATCATGGGATCCTGGGGATGCTCCTGCCACAGGATCAACTGATAACGTCTGTCATCCCGGTGAATAACCGTTTGCCGGCACTTCATTTTGATGTCGGCCACAAAGACTACTTGATGACGACGAAAAGACGTGATGACGTCACAATAATTCCTCAACAATTTGGGGCCGGAATGCAGGCAATCATTCAAGGAGACGCCGGAAGAAGTCCGCGCAGAACCATCAAACACTGTGCGCAGTTTACCAGTGGATGGCTTGAGGACCGCGTGATGTGGCAAGAAGAAATGCTCTACTGAGCGCCAATCCAAATCTGACACCGACATGTGTCCCAAGTCTGCATACTCACGCATAAAATCTAGATATTTTTGCCACAGCACCGGGTCCCTGGCCATGCGGCGCTCCATCGCCAACAATCTCTTCTCAGCCGTAGGTCTGGATTGGCCAAGAGGTGGTCGCACCGCAACAAAGGGCAGCCGGGTCTCAAGCCGACCGGAGCGGAGTCGACCGGTGTTGTTCTGATAGAACAACTCGCACTCTTCGTGTTCCGGATTCAAGCGGGCCACCTGAGGGGGCTCCTCAACCTCCCAAAACCTCTGAACGGCGTCAGAGAGGGCTGAGCCGGACACCAACGCAAAGACAGGTTCAGGTGGAGGGGGCACGTTCAACACTGGGCCCATAATCGCAAAGCCGAAGATGGTTGAGACCGCCACCAGGCCCCTCGGGTGGTACCATGGGGTCTCCGGCTGCAAGACCGTCATATTTCCCAACAATATTTTCCCTAAAATATCGGAACCCAACAACAAATGCACCGTACAAGGGGAATCAAACCGGGTGTCAGCCAAATCCAGACCTGACGTCAACCGTAGAACATCCAAAGGCAACTGACAATCGGGATGGCTACCCAATATAGTCGGCAGAACAAGGGCAGGAGCACCAATTTTAGGGTACAGACAACTCACAGTGGTGATTTCAAACCAGGTATCTCCCTCAACTGTGGTGACAGCCACTTCGCCAATTCCCTGGATTTTGCCTGAAAAGTCGTTCACTTCTAGGCCAACCTGTCCCGCTAACCAAGACGACAAATGGGAACCCTGGGCTCCCGTGTCCAAAAAAGCATGGACCACAATCGAGTCACCCAAGGGTCCCCAGACCCTGACCGAGGCCGTTGGCAACAAAATCGACTCGATCCGGGGGGGTTCTTTAGCGGGGCAGGCGCCAATTTCCTAGCGGTGCCTGGGCGGCGACCGATCACCGCATCCAGGCTGCCTTCGTTCACGACGAGGGTAAACATCAAATGGTTCGTCCGCGCGGTGTCCCGATTCGCTCGCCATCGCCGGAAGGGCATATCCCACCAGATGCCTGAATGGCGGAGGGCGCGACTCCAACCGGGGACGTTCCGCCAACGGAGGGGAGAGGTAGCTGTGCTGGTCTGGCCACTGCTGCCTAGCAACCAACGCGCGTTCTCCCTGACGAGGGGAGACCAAATGGCGCTCGCGGGGCTCCCGTACAACTTGCGCGGGGGGTGGAGAGCGGCGTGCAGAATTGCGGGCCTCAGCCCGGTGCTCATCTCCGGAATACCCCCCCTGCGCGAACCCTCCTCAGAAGATGGTCTGCTGGAGTGGTTCACGTTGGCGCACAAAATCTCCAGGTGGGACCCCTTGCAAATTCTACACGGACGGGGGTCGGGGCAGTCCCGATGGAAATGGGCCCCCAAACACGAGAAGCACAAACGGCGTGCGTTGACAATGCGGCGGCGGGTACTTACGTGCAAATTCAAAAAGGCCGGGCAACGCGCCATGACATGCCCCATGGCCTTACAAAAGTCGCAATGATGAGGACTCCGGACGCCAGCAAAACGGGGGGCGGGGCGAACATCAACAGGCCCCTTAGCCCGAGGACTCCGGGCGCCAGCAAAACGGGGGGCGGGGCGAACATCAACAGGCCCCCTAGTCCGTCCCTGGTCTCTTGGCCGAGAAGGTAGTGGGCGTGACCTCGTGGCACCACGAGTGTTATCCAAAAACCGACACTCGTCTTCCAAAAATTTGAGGAGGTCGTCAAAGGGGGGAAGATGGGTGGCACTATCCCCACCATACTTCTGCTCAAAACGTGACCTCAACCCCGCAGGGAGCAACCGTAGCACTATGTGCACCAACAGGTAGGACCAATGTTCCACCGGTAACGTCAAGCGTCTCAAGGCGTTGGTCGCTGAGACCAACGGGTTCAGCAAGTCGGTGCGCAACGCCGACGTGCTGGCAATGGCCGGTAGCCCCAAAATCTGGCTGATGTGCACATCAGCCAGGCAGCGCTTATTCTGATACCGTCGGGAGAGAAGCTCCAGAGCGGTAGGGTAGGAGGAATCCGTCACCGGCAAGTGCTGCACCAAGGTTCTGGCTTCGCCCTCCAAAACAGACAACAAGTAGGCCAACTTCTGGGCAGGTCCGAGGTCCGAGCGTGCATCCACAAGACTTTCAAAAAGATTTAGGAAGCCCAGCCAGTGGTCCAGGCGACCGTCAAAATGTGGCAGCTTCAGGGTGGGCAGCCTACCCAATAGTCCAGGGCCCTTGACAACGGAGGTCTGAGGCTTGGCCTCCTCAGGCACCCGGCTCTTCAAAATTTCCCGGGCTCGTTGACTTATGACATCCCCCAGGTGGACATTTTGGTCATAGTCACCCAAAACCTTATCGCGGGCTGCCTGGTCCATCACCCCCAAATCCACATCCATGATGAACTCATTGAAGCGTGTGAGCGCAGCATCAGCTGACTTGATCCTCTCATACAAGTGCTCGTACCGAGTAAGGGTGAGCTCTTCCAAGTCCAAACGCTCAACCGTTGCTGCTGCCGATGTGAACCATCTCAACTGTGAGGCCAATCCGGCAGCAGACTCCATGACTGCCTTTAATGAGGCCATTGCAACAATCAAATATCAATACCCATAAGTTAAAATTAACTAAACAAACAAACAATGATTTGTTAGCCAACCGAACAATTTCACCAAAATAAAACTTAAATTCAATTTATTTCAAGTCTAAATCCGACCCTGCACTTATTCCAAGTATGAATCTAGCTTGCTAAGGATGGCTAGTTACAGAAAAAATAACAATTTAATGTATAATATTGTGCTGGATCAACACCAATTAACAACAACAATTGAATGTATAATATTATGCCGGACAACCACCAGTAACACAATCCAATAAATGCTATAAGCAATAACCAATACACACATTTCAAGTCTTGTTATATTAGGCTATGTTAACAAATGTGTGATTATTACTCGGATAAACTTTTAAACAAATTTAACAACAAATATACCAAACAACTTTTACAACAAATATACCAAATTATGTACCAAAATACAACTAATAATTCCTAATTTCACAAATAAATCTTACTTGTCAGTACAACAGGGGCTACAGTACAAATTACAAATACAATTTGAGCCCGGGTGACACAACAATATATTCAAACTTATTAAGTTATTTTTACCAAAGTTCAAAACTTCCAATTTACTTAGTGGATCTTATATTATAAGCCACGCCCTGCCACCAGTTTGTTCAGTCCCAAGCCAGTTTCACGTTGGACGGAACAGTTGCATTTTAAATGACCATCAATATATCGCAAGGGCAAACTTTAAAGGTATCAGGGATACATTTCGGCACGCCCTGTTTTTCCCACGGCCAGCTCTACGTAACTTGCTCACGTGTTTCTTACTCGTAATATCTACATATTTTCGCTTAACAAGACAAATCAAGTAACAAAGTTTACAGGAGTATATTGAGTAGGAAAGTAGGACCGCCAAAACTAATAATACATTGATAAATTACCTTATATTGTAAATTATTCTAATCCATTCAGTTTTGCTCGCTGTACGAAGTAATTCATTTCAATAAATTCAATAACATTCCATACTAATCCTTGACTGACACTAAAAATAAACGAAAGTAACCTCTGTTGGTCCCGTTTGTTAATCAGTATCATTGTATGTACCATGGCTGTACTGATCTGTTTGTGATGAAATTTGATATGGATAATCTCAAGCCTGAGGAAGGACGTATGCTACTTTTTATCAGCACACCACACAGGCAAAGTTTATAATAAAACTGTAACTTGCTTTATAATAAAACTAACACAGCCAGTGGTCGACGCACAACCGAAACCACTGAGCTTAAATGAGCACTAAGAAAGGAATTTCGATAATTCCACCTCCAAGGGTTTCCCCCATAATATAATTAGGGTTCATACATTGTATAGATACATCAGTTTCGAAATTATTTTTCAGTTTTCTGATTGATACTTGGAACCTAAAGTTCTTAAAGTCTAAAATTTCAAGGTATCGATATGAGTTACGTTGAAAAGAAACATTGTTGTGACTGGTTTGATATAAGATCCTAATGTCTTATTAGATTGGCTTTTTATCGAATCGGCTTCTTGAAATTCTCTCGGTTTTGTTTATTTACTAATTAACAGATGGTAAAGTCTAATACTACAAAAAGTATTTATACCTATATTTCTCAGGGTAGTCAGCTAAAAACACCGGCCAAATTTAACTCAAATTGTATGGGTATTTAATTAAAAAATATTTTTTTTTTGAAATGGTCAATTTTATTAATCAATTTTACCACTTAACGAATTAGTAAAATAAATATTATTCATAATCTACCACTAGTGACAAAGTGAAATACTAACACCATAATCTACTTCTGCATCCAGGCCGTATTCATGGAATTTGAATGAAATAAGTATCCGCTTTCTTCCAAATAATACTAGTCCACGTGAAAGATTTCGAAATAGGCGATCAATCTCAGCGAAGTAAAAAAAATCTAATAGAAAAGCCAATAGCACTTTTAACCCAACCCAGAAATCGATTCCGAAACCTATTGCTGAGTAGTCTACCAACGTGACAGTCAATTAATGAACATGCAAATACATAAATGTAGGTAGGTATGTACCTACATCGGTGTGAACACGAGAATAAATGACCCAAAAAGATGTAAATGAGAATATCCGACCCACCTAGTCATTCCGGATACTCAAGTGAAAAAGGAAACGTAATTCCTGCATTTAATTGCTGGGTTTCGGCCAAGAACAATGGTTAAGGCGTGTGGTACAAGCACATCAAATACCTACATTTTAGAAAGGATTCGCAATTTCCACGTGTTTTGATTTTTTTGGTCAATTTATGTACGTACAAACAACAAAACAATAAGTTATAGCATAATAAATAAGTAAATTACATATGAGCTGCTTATTTCTACATATTTTTTTACCAAATACGTGTGAAAACAAGGTAAGATTAACGCAAATAGTCAAAAAAATACAAAGAGATTTACAAGAATTAAGTTTTGCAATAATTCTTTTGCATTATTTTATATATCAATACATTATTCATTCATCAAAAAGTCACCTGTCACTGTCATTCATCTGCTTTGTTAACATTGTGTTTGTTTTGCGCTTATTCTCTCTATGCTCTTATTACTTTTAGGAGGTAATTGCTTTCTGTCATTATCAAACCCTTCGAGGGTAGTATTTTTATAACAATATACAGCACATAAGAAAATATGCACTAAACCTGTACCTACTAAAGTTTAACCTAGATGTAAGTATTAATTGTTAGATATAAACACAAATCACAATTTGTAAAGCAATTTAAAGGCAACTTTAGTTAGAAAAAGTTTTTTTTTTTTTTTTCACTAATATGTCAGCAACACAATGCAATTTTTGGCATGCTTGTAAACCAATACAATTGTTTGTCTTTTAATCACTTTGATAAATTTAAATCCTGAAAAAAAAAACACAGAATTCATTCTAACATTTCAGCTACGCTGAAATTATAAAAAAGGTGCTCCGGTGCAAGACTGAAAGTACCCTAAGTTAATATTCTAGATAAAAAGTAATTTTCACTTATTGCAAAAGTTTCGACTTAATCCGAAAGAAAGTTAGTTGGCGATCCATTTTCATTAAATCGTTCGTAAATAGTAAAGTACTAAGTAGTTTTTAATTCTAGGCTATTTAAGCTAGATTAGTAATGCGAAGTCTGGAACTGGATGTGACGCAGATGAATTTAATTGTATAAAGATTTTTACGTAAAACGACCTAGCACTTTACCGAATCACCCTGTGAAAAAATGTTGGGATTGGCTGAACCGCAAGTTTTTCTGTCGCCAATAATTGACGCATCTATACCCAAGTGGCTCGCTACGCAATCGATAATCTTCGGGAGCTGTCGGGTGCGCTCGAATTTTAAATGTGTTTCTTGTATGTTTAATTTTGGTCGTGATGGCTTCATACTTAT
The DNA here is from genome assembly GCA_943138885.2 of Tholera decimalis. Classification (NCBI taxonomy): domain Eukaryota; kingdom Metazoa; phylum Arthropoda; class Insecta; order Lepidoptera; family Noctuidae; genus Tholera; species Tholera decimalis. The sequence goes on from OW964576.2 coordinate 14,225,543, forward strand.
TGTTTAAATCATTTTTTTAAGAGTGCTAGCAGTGGCACTCTTCGCCCGACGCTCGCCCGAGACGGTCGTGCCGCTCTGCGCTCCCGATCGTTCTGTGTCTGTGTCATCGCTTCGTCGCGCTCGCCGTGACGTCATTCGTAGTCGCCGACTACAACTCTCGATCCGGAACCGCCTTTTTCAAGGCAGTGAAGGATATTTTGTTTCTATAACAGAGTAACGTCAAAAACAATTTGGTTTGGCCCCTTCAGGGTAAAACCACAGTTTCGTGGTCCTTGGTTGGAAACCTCACGGTGTCAACAATACCAAGGGGGTGCTGACCCGACGCACCCGCTAATCCCCTTCAGGGTGAAGCAGTCAATTGGAGTCGAGTGCTAGGTTTTGGCCTTGGGGGATCTCCTAGTCAAACCTAGTTACTGAGTTTCCTTTTCAGCTACACACCTAGTGTCGGTTGGGTGTGTCTACCCCTTCGCACTAGACCCAATAGGGCCCGGTTCGCACAATAAGACTGGCGACCGGTTACAAGCTTAGGGCTCACCATTAGGTACTCACCTCCCAGTCTCTACCCGACTGGGAGGGTTACACATCCCCGGACCCATGCATCCGGGGAGTTAGGTCAGTTAGGCTTTAAATAGGTCCCCCGTGGGAGAGAAATCTCCAAAATTTCCCCATTAAATTTTTGATCCATTCGCCAATCATGGCAAACTCCAATATTTTGGAGATATTGCTAAAAATCCTTAAGGAAAACCCTGCTATTTCCGCCAAATATGGCGGAATAATCCAGCGTGAAATCGCTAACTGTCCTCCGGCTACCGAAGCCAACGTCGCTGATTTTAGTGACGCGCTTGACAGCCCATTATCTCCCCCGCTTGCTGATCAAGGCATTCCAGTTGGTCAATTCACGGAAGTGTTTATCAACTCCGATCCCATTGTTCATCGAACAACGAACGACTTCCAGGTAGATAGCCCTCTATCGCCCCCGCCCGCCGACAATGTCGTGCCGACCGCCCAATTCCCGAAATCATCCATTGTTTCCGGCCCACCTACTAATCCCATTGTTCATAAAACAATGGACGCCGCGCAGGTGTGCGCTGCAGTTGAATTCCGTGAAATGGACACCACCGAACCTGTGTCAAATAACAACTCCGACAATGATTTGTCATCATGCCCCTCGTCCTCGGAAGACGACTTTCAAGTCGTCACCGGTGGCAAGAGGAAGAAAGGGAAAACCTCCCAGGCCAGCAAGGCCAAAAAGACCACCGCGTCGCCCCCGTCCCCAACTCAAACGCCCGTTCGACCCGCTAGCCCCGTCCCAACTACCTCTGCTCGCGCGCAGAATAGTCGTCCCCCCAGCCCGATAGCCCAAACTTCCTCAGCCCAAAGGAAGCTACGCCCTCCGCCCCCCTTTTACATCCAGGACAAGGGTAAATGGACTGATGTGTCCAAGATGTGTGTTGATCGAAAGATCAACTACACAAACGCCCGTGCCTGCCAAAATGGCATTAAAGTCACCGTCCCTACGTCGAACGACTATAGGGAACTATATCGCGCCCTCCGTGAAAGGAATATTTCCTTTCACACTTTCTCCTTCCCCGAGGATACGCCCACTTGTGTTATTATTAAACGTGTCCCTAAAGAAATCCTAGGATATTAAAGACGACCTTGCCGATCAAGGTATACCAGTGATCGCCGTCCATCGCTTACATAAAGCGAGAGGCGGTGAATTGTACGACATGGTTCTTGTCATTTGTTAACCAACCGAAGGTCATCACCCGATTTTCAAGATTAAGTCCATTTGCTCCCTATCCGGTATCTCAATAGAAAAGCCCTACAAAACCACAACAGTGGGACAATGCCACCGTTGCCAACTGTATGGCCATGCGCAGAGCAACTGCTATGCGACTCCCAGAAGTGTCTGGGCGAGCACAGCACTGCGGACTGCCCTCGGCCCAAAGACCGAACCCTCTGTTCGGAACCACCCAGCTGCGTTCTCTGCGGCCAGACCGGTCACCCGGCAAACTACCGCGGCTGTCCCAAAGCCCCCAAACTCGCTCCTAAATTAGCGAAGCGCGCCAACACCCGCCAACAAAAAGAGGCACCTTCCTCTCAAATTCCCCAACGTCTCGCTCCTCAGAGACCATCCCCGTGGAACAGGCTAAACCACGAACAAGCTTTTCCCTCCTTGGCCCCTGCCAAACCTTTGCAGGCACTGATGGATATACCCATCGCAGCGCAGATCCTGCCGATAGCCGTGGCTCCAGAGGCCACAGCCAGTCCCCAACCTGAGCCTCAAACCACTGCTGCTCCTGCAGCCAAACAACCGCCCAATCCCTCACCCGTCGCGCACGGCGAGTCTTGCGGCCAGACTCTACTGCGCCACTATAGAATATTTATGACCCGCCAAGCCAGGTCTCTCCGCGATGCCCTTCTGGCTGCCGAGCAGCAGAATAACGGCAAAATTACGACGGCAATGTACAGCCAAATATTCAGCACACACAGTGATGTCGTGCTAGGCCTCGACCAGATGGATGCGATGGACTGATCCAATGGATTCCCAACGCACAAACCACACTAGGCCTCGATCCCTCAAATTAGGTTTTTTCAACGCCAATGGCATTTTCAACCAACGCGCCGAAATAACTAAATTCCTCCGCGACCACCAATTAGACGTCCTCCTTATACAGGAGACTCTTTTGAAACCCCACCGCGCTGACCCCAAAATTGCGAATTACCGTCTAGTTCGCAATGACAGAACACGCTGCCACGGCGGCGGTACCCTTATTTATTATAAGAAGGAGTTATACTGCATCCCTCTGACCCCACCCGCGCCTCTCTCTCACCTAGAGTACTCTGCCTGTCGACTAGGCATGACTGGTCATCCTCCGATAACCATCATCTCTGCCTACCATCCCCCACCATCGGTCGCGTCTCTTACTTCAGACGACCCTATCGCGCTCACCAGCGATCTCACGACTCTCTTTGGCCTGAGTGACTCCGTCTTACTAGCGGGCGATCTCAACGCCAAACACCCCGGTTGGAACAGCAACACGACAAATGCCAGAGGCAGAATCGTGTATAACCTAGGCGCGACCGTCATCGCTCCGATGACTCCCACCCACTACCCACACGACCACAACCATAGGCCCGATGTCCTCGATGTGGCGCTCCTAAAGAATGTAAACCTCCATTTACACTCCATAGAAGCGCTTCACGAACTCAACTCGGATCACCGTCCCGTTATCCTACACCTAGGTTCCCGCTCGGGTAACCATGATCCTACCCAACCTCCTCCGACCCAATTGATCACCGACTGGAGGAAAGTAAGTGAAAAACTGAAATCCACCACGTCGCCTCACTTGGACACCATTCCTGACCACATAGTCTCAGTCGCTGACACGACGGCGGCGATCAACTCGCTTACAGATCACGTACAATCCGTCCTGAACGATTGTTCAAGGGAAGTTCCAGTAGCGGTAGACCACCGCTGGAAACTCCCGGACGATGTACGGAATCTGATAACCGAGAAGAACGCAGCCATCCGTGCGTACAGCGCTTTTCCCTGCGCCGCAAACAAAGCTCACATGCGCAACTTACAGCGTGCTGTAAGGAAACGCATTGCCGAGCAGCGTAATGCGAGCTGGGACAAGATGCTGAGCGAACTTGAGCCCACCCATCTTGCCTTCTGGCAGCTTCAGAGGAAGTTACGATCCACTGAAGAGGCCACAATGCCTCCTCTCATTCGTCCCGATAAGAGTGTCGCCTTCGATAACTCTGAAAAAGCAGAATGCCTAGCCGACAGCCTAGAGTCCCAGTGTTCTCCCAGCTCTCAACCAGTAGACCAAGCCCACCTCGATATGGTGAACGCCGAAGTCGAACGTAGAACTTCCCTTCCGCCCGTCGAAGATCCCGATAATCCATTGGCCCCCATCACACCTGATGAGGTCCAGGATATCATTAAAAGTCTCCAAACGCGAAAAGCCCCTGGCTCCGACGGCATCACCAATAGGGTTTTCAAACTTTTCCCCGCCCAGCTTATAGTGCTAATGACTGCCATCTTCAATGGCGCATTGAGCAATAATATGTTCCCCGCAACCTGGAAACAGGCCACCGTCATAGGTATTCCCAAACCAGGCAAGCCCAAGTCTGACCCGTCTAGCTACCGTCCCATTAGCTTACTCAACGTCCTCGGTAAAATCTATGAAAGGCTTATATATAAGCGGCTCAAAGATTTTGCCGAAGCAAAGAGTCTTATACCCAATGAGCAGTTTGGATTTAGAACCGAACACTCATGTATCCAACAAGTCCACCGCATCATAGAACACGTCAGCGCCGGCTTCCAACGGGGCGCAATAACGGGAGCCTTATTCTTCGACATAGCGAAAGCGTTCGACAAAGTCTGGCACAATGGCTTAATCTATAAGCTATACCAACTCGGCGTGCCTGACCGTCTCGTGCTCATCTTACGGGACTTTTTATCGAATCGCACCTTTCGTTACCGAATTGAGGGGGAGCTTTCCTCCCCCCATCCCATTCGCGCAGGAGTTCCTCAAGGCTCCGTACTATCCCCCCTCGTTTTCACGCTATTCACTAGCGACATCCCCAAGCATAAAAATACTCAGCTAGCCCTATTTGCCGACGATACGGCTATCTATTATACCGGTCTTAAACCCGATGCCATCGCTCGCACTCTCCAAACTTCCGCAAACACTCTGGCCAAGTGGTTCCGGAAATGGAGAATCGAAGTCAATCCAGACAAAAGCCAGGCAGTCCTCTTTTCTAAGCCGCGGATAAACCCACCCTCCCCCCGTCCGATTACCATGTACGGCAAGCCGATCCCCTGGGAAAAGCAAGCCAAATACTTAGGCGTGGTCCTCGACAAACACCTTTCCTTCACTGAGCACATAAAGCAGGCACGTTCGCGCGCCGCTTTCGCTCTAGGTAGGCTCCACTTCATTCTTAGCTCCCGCAGCAAGTTATCACTCAGGTGCAAGCTGCGTATTTTCACCGCGGTCATCCGTCCCATCATGACCTACGCCTGCGTTGTTTTCGCACACGCAAAGCCCTACCTCCTCCATAAGATGCAGACCCTTCAAAACCGATTCCTCCGTAGAGTCACGGGAGCCCCCTTTTATGTTCGAAATGAGCTTCTTCACGTAGACCTCAAGATGCCCACCATCCAGCAGTTCATGAAACGTGTCTCCAAGCGTTTCTTTGATACTGCAATCCAACATAGGAATCCCCTTATCGTATCGGCCGCCCAATACGAACCCTCGCGTATCTCTAAGATTCGCCGACCAAGGCATACCCTAGTCACTCCCGATGACGCACTCACCCTGCTCCAAGAGAGCCGTAAGGAAACCAGCACAGTTTACAAAAACAAAAATCGACCGTCTTTCCGTCCTCGCCGCCGAGGCCCGCCGCGACGTCCCCGTAATAGTCCGCCCCGACCCTTGCCAGAGCCAGCCCGCGACGCTGAGCCAGTAGCTTTAAATTCCCTTATTAATAATAATAATGATATGATCCAGCCTGTCCCTAGCTGCCCTCCCCCTGCGACGCCCTAAGCCGAGGTCCGTACCCCACAGGGGGTGCCCTTAGCGTGTAGTCGCCTAGTTTGTAAGTTTTTTAATAAGCCCTGGCTGGAGGCTTTAATTAATTTATTAATTAAGGCAACCACAGGCAAGCCCGGTTAAGCAGCCGACAACCTCAGAGGTTGACCTGCGAGATGCCACTCACTATAAAACATAAAACAAAGTGCTAGCAGTGTGTGTTGAAATTAACATTAGTAGCAATCTTGGTAACTCCTCCAACTAAGTAGCAATCTTGGTAACCCCTCCAACTAAGCTAAATATGCATGTGTCTGGAGTGGGTACACAATAGTAGTGTAATGGGTGGGGTTAGAATTTGCAACCTCTTGATCACAAGTCCGACACCTATGTCATACAAATTTATGGCATAGAGGTAACTTTAATGATAGGTAGATGAAGCTGACTACCAATAAAAAAACAAAACTCAAGACAAGACGGATGACTATAACGACGGTATTATGACTCAAAAATGGAGACGTAGCAAATGGCAGCTGTGCTGCGTGGCGGTACGTGTTCCACGCACGATTTAAATGAGCGGTCAGCGTCAATGACGGGGCCTGATAGGGTTATAGGGAAGTTTTAATTCATTCATTCATCAAATGACTCCTCATTTTACTTCCAAAAAAAGGGTCTCAACCTATATCAAAACCCGACTGTACAAAACTTAAATAAACACCTTCATATTCAATAATTCTGCATTAAGACATTCCAAACTTTGGTGGTTTATTTTCAAAACACTACATCATAATACAAAAGGATGTATGGAGTAGTTCTGGTGGTTTGCCAAGCTGTTTAGTGGCTTAAATAGCTGTAAATTATACACAAGTGCTTTAAACCGTGCGCCTTGTTTTGTATGGTTTCGTTTGGAGAATTTTATGATTATGAATTTACTACATAAGAGGAACTTGCAGCTAAATAATACCAGCCACACGGTTCGAAGTTCTTTGGTGCCTCGAAAAGCACGTAAGGTATTGATCCCATATGTCATTTATATGTACATCTTTGATATTTGTCACGGGTTGTCAGAAGCCAGACAGTCTGACACCAGCCTAGCTCGCTCCATCATCGGACTACAAGACGAACGACGATGCACCATCGTTACATGGTGGACATCCAACTCATGACCTGAGTGCTATTAAGTGCCTGGGCATCTGTTATACAGGTCCCGAACCCAGTACAGACTCCAGCTCTCACCAATTTCTCCGTATTTAGCTGTGACTTATATTCTATCTATACAAGTATACATCTATATTATCTTTATATATAATAAAACAGTAAAAAAAGTGTGTCTGTACATTTAATTTTTATACAAAAATAATAATTGAGGTGGGTTAAAAAACGGTAACACGGCATAAAATATAAAAAAAAAGTCTGTCTGTTTGTACACGCTAATATCATCTATTGGATGGATTTTAATGAAAGGAGAATGCTAAGGCTTCCTTCAAGACTCGCCAGAATCGATGAAGATGAACTATATATCATAAAAAAGGAAAATAATTATATAATTTGACTGTATAGTTAGTTTTCTATAAGAAGTACACCAAAAAAGTTATAGTTCTTTGAAGTTGACCACTTAATACTTCTAATTTTAAGGATAACATGATATAAACTATAAAATTATTGAATAATGACTATTGAATTCTGTTCGTCGAACAGTCAAGGTAGTCGTTAGTAATACAAAAATCGGAGTCCGGTACCAAAGCAATAAACAACACAAAACTCAAAAAACACATAAGACACTTCGTCGCTCGTCATAAAATGCGGGAAAAGTAAAACTTTTGACAATTATCAATGACAACTACAAGATTAAGTGTTACCAGCACTAAATAACTATTCTAAACTGTATCGATAATTTAATTGAATTACTTTAAATTATTATAAGATATTAAAAAATATAACTAAAAATTATTAATTATTATAAGAATTACGAGTTATGACTTTAGTAACTAATAAATTCACTTACGTAGGTTCATAATGATATTAATGTAATCGATTTGCAAGTGCAATTTCGTATCGATATTATTTTATTTTGGTATTGGCAACATTTCTAATTGAAATTGTAGATAGAAAACGTATTGATAAATTGAAAAACTATTTAAAATGACTTTAAAACGGTGTACTTCTACAATTTTATTTATACTGTACTATTCTTACAGTTTTATATAATGAATTATCATTAATTTAGAAAAACTGTCGGACGCTACATGATTCGAGCCGAAACTTGGCATTCACTTTTGGTAAATAAATAGTTGACATCCTGGAATAACACATAGGCTTTTTATCCCGGAATTCCCACGGGATCGGGATTTAAGAGGGAAATCATCACACGCGAACAAAGTTGCGGGCAGCAGCTATTCTATAAATCAATATTGTGAGAAAATAAATAAAGATTATGTTATATTATACGCACAAAAATTTAGAGAATACTTTCATTGTGCGTTCAGCTAAAATTTTAATTTTCCTGCCGGAGTCAGTGTTTCCTGATAACTATAACCTGGGGTCTTTAAGTCAAGAGTGAATAGGTTACTTCTTGGTAAGCATACTTTATCTTCAACTACATCATCATTTACCATCAGATGAGATTGTGGTCAAATGTGAGCTAATAAAAAGCAAAAAAATAAATATAAAACTGCAGATGGTACCTACTAATATTTTAAATTACTGCAAGGTAAAATATTATTATTATTGTTTTAATTTGGAACAACATAGGAACCATTTTTGTTTGTACACAACTTAAATACTACAACTTATACACTAGGGTTAGTAACACATACAAATACAAAGTAAACGTTATTGAGTCATGTACTTACGAGGCATTTCATGCGGACAATGATTCCGCATGAGATGCCTCAGCACAGGAGCTCTCGGGTCCTCAGCCAATGCTTTCAGGATGCTATTGCCACTCCCCCGCATCCTCTTCACCAGCGATGCCACCTTTTTCCTGATGATAGCATGGAAACCATTTGTACGTAATTGTGCAAACATCCCCGAGGCACTACAGAAACGAGGGAGTTTCAACATCATCCTGAAAACATTGTTGTATTGGACGCGCAGATATTGCATAAAGTCACACATTAATAAACTTTTTCAAAAAATTCACGTCATGTCTTTGTCTTTTACGTTGATTTGAAAAATAAACAAATACTTATACAGTATTTGATGGAAATCAAATAACGCGGCACGCTTGTCTGGGGGAACTTTAAGGCCGTGCGCGCACTGCCTTGCGGTGGCCGCAATTCCGGTAGTTCTACCGCACCGGTAGACTGACCGCAGTGCGCGCACTTCTATGACACTCCATACTTCACAAATTTTGCGTTTCCAAAACGCAACGCAGTGCGCGCACGGCCTTAATATCACTTAAATAAAAAACTGTTAACCGTGCGCGCACTGCGTTGCGTTTTGGAAACGCAAAATCTGTGAAAAATGGAGTGTCATAGAAGTGCGCGCACTGCGGTGGAATAAACGCGTGCGGTAGAGCCACCGGTGGCCCCTCGCTGCAAAGTTGCGGTGAGTCTACCGCAAATATTTTGTATCGCATAGGAATGTATGTAGTACCGCGCACTGCGGTGAAACAAACGCACGTTTTGTCTGATAATGTTGCCATACATACAGATTTCTTTGTATTTATTATTTTTTTTGATGTGTGATGCACTCGATACAGATTTTATCTAAATTTCACACTGTATTGATAGATAGACAACCTTTGGAAGGACTTTAAAAACTTTAATTAAAGTGGGGAGGGCAAAATTAGTGTACTAATTTTGCCCTCGTGTACAGTGTACTACTCATAAAAATAGAGAAAAAAATATTATTAAAATATATATGCAGATAACTGTTACAACTAAAACAGAACTTAGCAAAATAAATTACCTAGATACCGCATTTATTACGTTACACACACCGTTGAACGAATCTATTCTTTATGGTTATTTTTTATTTTTTTATAAACAACGTTAATATAATATTCTAATTATTTAATTTATTATTTTAATTAGTTCCCGTAGTACATTATTTTAACATAGGCTGGTGTCTATTGACGTAGTACTTGCAATGTAAGAGCTTGAAATCCTTTTTTGGCAGCATCATCACAAAATATATGGCATTTTCTCTGTAATACAAATACTTAATTAGAATATTTAAATTAACGTTGTTTATAAAAAAAATAACTATAAAGAATAGAATCATACAATGGTGTGTGTAACGTAATAAATGCGGTATCTAGGTAATTTATTTTGCCAAGTTCTGTCTTTAGTTGTACCAGTTAATTTTATCAATACAGTGTGAAATTTGTATAAAAATCTGTATCGAGTGCTAATCTGAATCACACATCGAAAATATGTATAAATACGAAGAAATCTGTATGTATGGCAACATTGTCAGACAAAAGGTGCGTTTTTCTCGCCGCAGTGCGCGCACCTGAGATTGCGGTAATTCTACCGGTGCGGTAGAACTACCGCAATTGCGGCCACCGCAAGGCAGTGCGCGCACGGCCTTATAATTTGCGAAGTATGTAATCATGAGCACTGGTGGCTCAGTAGTTACAGGCACAACTTATGGGTTTGTAAGTCGTGGGTTCGAACCCAGGCTGGCACATTACCTCTGTATAATTCTGATTATCACCACTGCTCTCAATACGGTGAAGGAACACTACGAGAGGAAACTGGCAAGTCTAAGACTGAAAAATCTGAACACATGTCACATTCACCAACCCGCACTGGGCTCGCGTAGTGTATTACGACCCATTTTCTTTCATAGAGACCAGCTGAAGTAGGAACGTTATAAGCAGGTTAAGACGATTTTTTATGCTATCATCATCACCTTCATCTGAATGCATAATTAGTCCGCAGATGGGTGCTTCACCAAACGCTCCGGGCGTCGGGAGTTACAGGGTGACTCCCGGCCCCCATAGGCGCGGGCCTGCGGGCTGCGGGCAATGGGTAGTCCGCCGCCCGACAGAAACCAGGCCCGGGTAGAGAGCACGTCGTGTTTTTTTTTTATCTTTTATTATTTAAAACATGCGAGTATATTTTTTTACAAACTTAAACATACCACCTAAACCATCGAGGCTTTATCTGTGGTATGCTAGCCGCGGCAACTCGATGCCACACCACACATACACACATCATTAAAAGTAACACTTTAACTAGGTATCATGAATCGAAACACTTTCTAGATCGTAGTACTTTCTAGACAGTGTTTCTTTAGCACTTTACAGCAGTTCTTTGGAGTTAATTTTTTAATAACATTTACAAGCATGTCATTTAAGAATGATGGTACCATACACATTATTGTGATTTGGTATTTTATACGTTGTTCCACGCGCGCCTCGGGGCTTGTCGGGGCCTACTAGGGGGCCGTTGCCTGCCGGCGTTGCGGAATTGTTTGAAAGAGTTACCGCGGCCTCAGAACATGAAGGGCAAATGACGGAACACGGATGGGTTTTAGTCAGTAAAAGTCTGACACACCCTCCCGCTTCGCCCAGATCGAGAGACAGTGATTGGATGATTTCCCATCCTTCAAAAAAATACATGAACAGCTAGTTTCGACTTTAATTTAATATTTCGACTTTAATTTAAACATGTATAGGTATAACAAAAACTTCCCAAGTTACTAATCTAAAGTTCAAACGTCTACTAGTATAATTTCAGACAACTCTGTAATTAGTTTTCGAGGTCAGGCAGTCTGGTCGCTTCAAGTTAAATACTGGTACTTAGATGCATCCAGTCAGACAGAATCTGACTCAAACATAGTTGAAAAATTAAACCCAACGGCCAAGTTGACTCGCGCTTCTAGGACCAATAATTTTTAATTACGATTTCCTAACACCAACTAATGATTTATATAAAGAAACCAAATTACTTAAAATATCACAAAACTACAAATATCATAGTTGTATATTAATATTTAAAATCCTTAATAATACTATTCATTCGAAAATAAAATTTACCGAAAATTTTAGCGTACATAAATGCTGCCTCAGAAATGCCCAAGATATTCACCTACCTTTTACGCGAACTAAATACGCAAAAAGAAATTAACACACGAAGGGGCAAAAATATTCAATAATTTACCCACACATATAAAAGAATGTAAATCACTACAATATTATTTAAAAAACTACTCAAAGAACATATCACACAACAAAAACAGTAAGTCAAAATATAGGTATCAACTACGCTCAGTGTAATTACGAACATGGCGCTTCTTGTCAAGTGCCCACTAATTCTGTATACTTATAAGCTAATAACTACCCACCAATTGTTTTATGATTTTTTCTTACTTTATATTAATGAAGGTTGTCTTGCAAATAGTCTTTTTATTGTTGAATTAGTTAAGTTTAGACTCTGTACTACGCTCATTAGCAACCTTACTGTTAGTTTAGATTTAAGTTTCTCATGTAAGTGAATTTACCATTGTAATTCTTATGAGAAATAAACATCTTTAACCGTATAACATTTTTTCATTTTTTTTTTGATTTCCAAGGCATTGAGGAATAGCGATATTTATGTTAAATAGTCACTTTCTACGTTAAACCTCAGCCAGCGTTGATTAAACATCAAGAGCCAAAGAAGCACAAGAATATTACTGTGATTCTATGTTTGTCGCATAGGGCTTCGCTCCCGTGGACATTATTACGATAAAAACATAAACCTCCTTTTGCAGTCGGGTAAATCGTCACCTATAACCTTCTTTAAGCTTCAAACTACTCCCATACCAAATTTCATTCAAATCTACCTAGTGCTTTCGAAGATGAACGCTTTTAAGCAAACAAAATTTTCCGCTTTCTAATATTAGTATACATAATGTCGATATTAATCTCAACCTGATTATAATGGAAGTCGACTCAAACCTCATTGGCAAAACACTAAATGAATTACTCAGAGTAAAACCACAGTCACACAATAAATATTATGATGTGATTTTATTGTATTCTTTTTCAAGACTTTTATTTTGATTTTAATTTAGAAAGTAAATATCTTATGTTTTCATGGAAGTATTAATTATTTTACTCTTGCAGAAAATCTCAAACGGCGCAAATACAACAACCTAATTGGGTGCTATATGTTTGATCCGTTTGGGGTTGAAACGTTAGGACATTGGGTCCGAGTGCGCATCGACTCTTTCGTGACATCGGCAAACGATTAGTCGACTCCACAGGTGACCAGAGGGCTGGCCTTTTCTTTGGACAGAGAATTAGCATTGCCATTCAACGTGGCAATGCGGCCAGTGTTCTGGGTACTTTCCCCATTGATAGGTATGTTGACGAATTTTTCGATGCCCTATAATTTCTTTTTATTTTCGCCTGTATCTATATACTTAATTTGACAAAATGAATATGATAAAATCTATTAAACATTTGTTATAGTCACAACAAGTTAATAAAATTGTATTAAATAGTTTTACTCTTTCTTTTATGACATACATTCATTATCTTTTGTAATTTCATTAAAGTTCAAAACACTTATAGCTACTACAAAGTTTTAAAACTACTCAAGTTTCTTTTCCTTTTATGAAGTAAAAACTACAAAAATATTTTTTGATGACATTGCCACACTTGTAAATCACAGAAAGGGTTGGAAAATCAACCTCATTTTTTTCCAAAAATAGTGCGCAAAAACCCTTTTACATCAATTCAGAGTCGAACCCGGGACCGGTACACGCTAAATTACGGGGTAAAAACAGAAAAGGTTTACGTGTGTGGCTATAAAACAAGCGGTAATCGCTTCGATCGAGTTGTCAAGCAGAAGCGTTTCACAAAATAACTAATTAGTCGCGAGTTCCAATATTTTTATTTGCAAGTCAAAAAACAAAATGTTATTGAACTATTTTTTTTGTTCATATTTAACGTAGTTTTCAGGGTTAAGCGATGCTTGCCATAGTCGGTCCGTGGATTACCAGCCACGTTAAGATGGTCCGTGCCTCTGAAAATACGTTAATCCATTGGACCTGCCTGTGATTTGTAAATTTTTGACAATCATCATGGGTCAGCCAGTTCAGTGAAAAGACATAAAATCTGACACCAATCTTGCCAAAGAGTCCTGTTACCCATCTATTGGTTTGAGAACGTCAGATAAGCAGTCGTTCCATGTAAAATACAGTTATTCAGTAGCATTTGGTTATACTGGAAGCCAAACCCGACATTGTTGGGAAAAAGGCTTAGCAGATGATGATGATACTAGAGTATTCTCAAACTTAAGTTAATTAGTCACGTTTTTGTTTATAAGGACAATTAGCAATGTGAGTAAAAATCACATTACTAGCAACCTTGTTAACCCCTCCAACTAAGCTAAAATATACTTGTGTCTGGAGTGGGTTCACGGCAATCGTGTAATGGGTGGGGTTCGAACCCGCAACCCCTCCATCACAAGTCCGACTCCTTAGCCTAGGATGTTGACGTTTGTCGATGTTGATTGATATTATGTGATGCATTTAGCCTTACGATTTTGAACAAATATTTTTTCGTTTATTATTTTATAATAATGCTAGATTGTTACAATAAAAAAGGAAGACAAATATAATTAAAAAATCTAAAACCTAAAATTGGATCAATTAATTTAGTCCCTCCACAAAAACGCTATCGCTAATAAAAGATTATAACAAGCTCTTCTCTTGGCCCCGTCCTATGCGGATTGCGATGCGGTGTTGCGGAGCCGTCATCGACCCAAGTGTATTTAAACGAGCTAGTTGACTCGCGCCAGTGTTTACAGCAACTTGCCCGTTGCCAAAGTTTAAATAAAGTTCTTTGCCTGTATATTTATTCCGTGTATTTAAAACCATTGTTTTTGGGTTGCAGGAATACGAAATGTGAATAATTATTAATTTATTACAGCAGTGGTGCTCCAGTGGTAACAAGCATGACTTACAAGTCAAAAACAAAGTTATAATATTTATTCTATATTAATTAAGAGAAACTAAAACATTTGTCTCCCAAAAACTTAAACTATTTATTTTGCGCTCAATGAAATAATGATGTTTATTATACAAATAGGTTATAAAAACAGTTTAACATGTTACTTTTTTCATAAATGTAAACTAGATGAGACCAGCGTTTCTTAACTGACTACACTAAGAAGAAACACCAAAACATACTCAGAGGTCAACGTCTCTTTTGAAGTCCATACAGTCTGTAGTGATTAAATCATATGCGAACCATTTAGATCTATGTCTGTGGTGCATGAGCAATACCAAAATGTCCAGTTTGAGTACTTTCACTCACTGTTGTTTGTATTACATGTTACTATGTTATCGTTTTTTCAGGCCGGTCTTTAATATCTTAGGATTGCATCTGGACAGGAACTGGTGAAGACAGATCATCGTCAGTGCATCAATTTCAAACGTGTAAAATTTTGAAGGTAAGCCTGTTGTTGGATCAGCCCACGTTATTGGTGAATGACTGCATATTTTCTCTCCTTCGTGCTAAATCACAGAGGAAAATAGAAACAGTGGTTTCCTGTTGCTTTATGCCTCAGATATTTTTAAAGTTAGCAAAGGCTGGTCTTTTACATTAAATGCCGATGATATGGTTTTCCCGCCTTTTTGCGGCTGACAGAGCCAGAGTCTGTAATCTAGCAGGGAATACCACGGCGTTTAAAGGCCGCTGTTGGTGCCAGCTTTTCATAATGATTTACCAAAGCGGGATGGTGAGGTTGACTCATGGGTCGGATAAAAGTCCGATCTCTCTATACTCTTCATACTCTTCATAAGGAATATAATCATGAATCAAAATAGTACGTACGTATATTATTTTTTTAAGACAAACCAAAAATTAGAAGTAACTTGTGGATCGCGAGATCTATCAACTACCAGCTAATCTATCTAGCCTAGAAAGAAACAGAACCACTTACATAAAAGGACTTGTTATACTGCGAGGTGGAGACCTGGTGACACAGGCATTATGCCTAATTCAGACACCAGCTCCTGACATAAATATTTAGGTTATAAGCATGTAAGATACCTCCATATCTAAGTTAATATGTTAAGTTATTATGTGTATCTTGTTAACTGAGAAGACATAAATAACTTTTTTAATCGGAGTAACTGAATACCTTCAGACTTTTCAGACCAAATAAAACTATTAATGTTAAATACTTTTGTATGTATAATATAAGAAATCAAATTTCCATTGACCCATTATTAGGACCTTGATCCTTAAATACCAAACCTAAGAAATTAGTTCTAGAAGTAGAAGAGCCTAAAAGCTACTAAAATGATCAATCAACGATTTTTTTACTGGTTTCTCTTTCTGATAGCCAACAGATATCTACATAGGTATTTAGTAATATACTTTACTCACGTTTACAGGAAAGTATAGGAGCTAGTAACCCAGCAAGTGTACTCGTGCGTTAAAACGAGCCACACCGACATAGATAGATAACAATCTCACTCCTAAAATAATACCAATCGATTCACAGACAATAAACTGAGCTTCTTCGGTGATTTACGAAACGCTGTCGAAGTTTGACAGGCTATCGATTACGTAGATTAGAGCCTACCTTGATAACTTATCTGGTATACTATGTCATTGATTCTTTTGTTGATTAAATTTTTGTCTGTGTATGAAATAATGAGTTTGATCTAGCTTTGGCCCGCAGCGTCGTTCACGTGTAAAGATTTATTTGCCTATGTACGTGTTCAGCCTTTCAACAGCGTATTAATTAGGTACTGGTAGTCTTTGTTTAGTTCTAAAACAGTGTTCATAATCAATAGAACGTACTGGCGACAAACTGCTTTGCGTTTCAAAAGATGTTTTGTTAAATGTTAGTTAAGATTCTATGACATAATTATGTTTTTAAAGAATTAAATAAGAAACTGTATCTAAAAATCACACCGATCCGCCAAGGTGAAAGAAGGATAAACAAACACAAACTTTCGCACTTAGTAAGTAGGTATAGCATGTATAGGTAAGTATGGTTGAAAATGGAGGCATAATTTTCATTAATTTCTCAATTCTTTGATTAAAATTTAGAGGAAATATACTTGATCTACCATGATTAACTATTTACTTTATTTGAGGACGATAAAACCTAGACTTGGAAGAATTTCAGCAGCCCTTAGTCTTCTATCATGAACTTCCAACGATGCCCGATAGATGGCGATAGCTTACTCACTTTTGCTACACATTTGAGTGGATTTTTATTTACACAAACTTATATAACAAAACGAGACAAAGGATTTTCCTATCTATTTTTATAATAGAAACTATGGTAAACATGGAGAACACAAATTAAATTGAGGTCACTCAACAGTCGCGTCATTGTGAATTAGTGTTATTTAGTTCGAGGCAAAAAATAATAGACCTGACTATCAAAACACGTTTTTCATAATGCTCTTTATCGCTGCAAAAATGCTTCTAGTAGTCTTTTAGCTGGACGGCGCCTTTCCTACTCAACACATAGGTATGTGTCATTAAAATAAACAAACGCTGTGATATTAAAAGCCTTAACTACAGCTCTTGCAAGAGAATTTCCAACAAAAATACTCTCTATCATATCATAAAACAAAGGAATTTCTAGAAGAAAGCAGGGTTATGTTTATAAGTAGATACTCAACTCTACAAATGTTTCACGCTTCAATCATAAATATCTCTTTCTTTTAATAATCACTCACTACACAACATTTACACATTTAATAATACACAACACTTCACCGCTCACTTATATCACTTAGAAAAATTTTCATTTTGTCTTTTGAGATCTTCGCTCATTTTTAGATTTTTCTGATTCAAAGTCATCTAAGGTACGGTATAAATTGGTCATATTTTTGTAATTATTTTACCACTCTGCACAAACTTAAATTGACAATATATTTGAGTCGTAGTCACATTTAACGAAGACGCACTTTTACTCGTAAATGCGAAAGTTTATTTGTACGAACCGAAGTCTGTAACTAAATTACGTCAAAATCGTTTTACGGATCTGGGTGGAATTTGATGTAAATGTACGATTGACGTGGGAAACATTAATCAAACTTTTCACGTGAATATAGACGCGGACAGAACACGGGCGGCGCGCGGAGCCTCGACTCGCGTTGTGACGGACTTCAATAACATGAAACTGCGGCAGAGCGTTTGGAAAACGTTTTCAAAACTGAACACATGGGGCCATTTTTCCAATTCAATTTATTTATCAGATATCAGATCTATAATGGATAGTAACATCTAATAGGTACTTATAAGCTAAGTATCTTAGTATATACAAGGTATTAGTATAGAGCGAGTGTATTGGAATCTGATGTTTGGAAGATATCATGTTCAGGATGTTATTGCTGCTGCCTCGTACACTACCTAACAGAGATGTCACACGCTAGCTGGTTTGATGCCCGTACCGGAACAATAATGTTTGTAACAATTAGACACACCAAAATAAAAACAATACATAGATGAATTATAAAAAATGAAAACAAAAACTTTATGAAATAAAACAGCACTGCAGCAGATGATACATGGATATTTGTTTTGGGTTGAAAAATCACACTCTAAAAAGTATGATACAATATATATTTTTTAATTAAATAAACACGTAAGTAGGTACTTGTAATATAAATTGATGTATTTTAGACATGATGTTCGGAGCTTACCCAGGTCTCATACCTACTTGGTTCGCCGTAATCGATTAGATAAATATAGAAATAGAATAACTATATAACCATGCTGGTTGCCCTTTTTTCCAAAACAAAATGGTCTCATCTTAGTCCTTGGGGCGATCAAAACCGTTTAAGAACACTGGTCGGATCTAAATACAGACTGACATCAAAAGGCCCGCTCATGTGTAAATGACCTTCTAAAGGGCCCTCAGTTCAAGGTTTTACTATCTGTAATATACATCGTCCTTTATATTTTTATATTTGTTCATCGGACTACAAGACGAACGACGATGCGCCCTCAGTATATTGGCGGACATGGCATCCATACGCACAAATTGTTCTGGGAATACGTTTATTGTACGTACAGCTAAGGAGTGGAATTCACTGCTGAAGTCTGTTTCCTGATAGCTATAAACCTGGGGGTCTTTAACTCAAGAGTGTACAAGTCACTTCTGGGTAAGCATGCTTTATCGTCGACCACATCACCGCTTACTATCAAGTGAGATGGTGCTTAAACAATCAAAACAAATCGATTAGTAATTAAAATAACAATGTTGATTTTTTAATTGTTATCAATCTTTTAGTCGCAGCTATGTGGCGATGGATGACAGACATTACGTTACAAATTAGTGTCGTCTAACGTCACTAGATGGCGTTAGTATGGGTGTTTTTACGATTCATTTGTTATTGTTAAGTATTGAGTTTTCATCAATTTTAATTATGGTCTTTTATGTGACATTTTTGCAGTGGCAGTGGCAGTCTCATAATATTTTATCCACCAGCCCGCACTGGTCCCGCGTGGTAGATTAACAACCCAGTCTCTCTCATTGAGTGTTCTGTGTTCTGGCAGTAGAATATTATATTATAAGCTGATCAAGATTAAGTTATGTAATATTAAATGAAATATTTCAGAAATATACCGTCATATACATAATTCCAATAAAAAGCTTTATCGGAATTGTTACATCATCTTACTCTCAAATAAGAACAACAAAAACAATTCGAATAAAACCTTTGTTCAGATACGCTTATGTGTTTGATGTGATTACATAACAATACAAACCTGCAAGCTTCCATCTATATTATCTAAACTTATACGTTTATTATATACAAGACAGTACTTTCTTACATAAGTACCTATAAAATGAGTTCGCGTGATTCTTTAGTACAAGATTTTTATTAGAACTTTGTTCTCAGTCCAAATAATTAATTCTTCTTTTCTTACATTACCGTGTTCATTTCCGTGTTTTTATGAAATAAAACTGAATAAAAGAATATGATTGAGAAACTTTTCTAGGAAGTTTTTTTACAAAAACATTATTTTGCAAAGTTGCCCGGTACTGTATTTCTTTATTCCGCTTCAAAAAAGTATAAAGTAATGATTGCACGAACTTTCAACTTTTGAGTTAGCTTTGAATGAATAGAACATTTTGACTTCTGTGGTGTATGTACAATATAGTTTTGTGTGCTTCTTAGATGGAAATATTAATTTTGAAACAAATATGTATTACTTTACCAGTCTACGCGTTTGACCATCTGTTAGTAAGCGATGATCTAGTTATAGATGAAGTTTACTTAGATTTTTTTTTATTACGGATGAACCCATTCTTGACCACGATTTCGCCTGATGTTGAGCAATAGATGAGGTTTACGATGGGATGAGCGAGCCCAGAAGATGCCTACTTACTCTTGCTTTAAAGGCTGAAAGGTCATAAGTGGCAGGGAACACAGAAGCCGGCAGAGAATTCTACAACTTTGCTGTGCGCACAATAAATGTGGAGATGTTCCCTCTTCACTCTTGACTTAAATATCACCAGATTATAGCTATTAGGAAACATAGACTCCAGCAGGAAATTCCACTCCTAAGCTGCATGCACAATGAAAGTATTCCCAGAACATTTTGTGCGTATGAGTAGTATGTCCACCATGTAACGATGGCACATCGCCGTTTGTCTTGTAGTTCGATAATGGAAAGGGCTTGATGGAATTGGACTGCAATTCCATCGCACACTCCCCGAAATGTAACCGATAGAAAACTAGTAGACTTGTAACACGTCGCTGATGTTCAAGGCTCTGGAGATTTATCTGGACCAGTCTCTCTTTGCCAATAAGCAACTGCCTATCAGTAACGGGATTTTTTTACGGACATTTAACTTTAGAATATGCATGCTTTAGATGGTACCCATCAAAAGACCAACCTAGGCAAGCAGTTGCCGAACATTGAAGGTCGACCCGTGCGGCTGTAATTATTTAGGCACGAGATCCTCAAAACTCATAATGTCTTGAAAAATAATATACAACGTGTAACGGAAATACCATATCTATCCAAAAGGACTGAAGACAACATCTGGTATGGAGTCTCTATGCAAAGTTTCAGCTCAAAATAAGTGACTCACAGAATTGAACCCAAATTGTTGGTTTCGTATGTTTCTTGAATACCAATAATAACAAACGTGTCACAGCACTATGAGGGTCATCACTTTCCACGTCACTAGCCAATAAAACGATAATTCTCTTCGTTCTTCTTAATTTGAAAAATTCGGTCTCTGGTATCAATGTATTGAAATTTCTAATAAGTTCCACACATGTAGACATAGGATTACAAAACCCTTGCTATATCGTTTGTTACCATCCAAAGAAGCCGTGCACTCGGTATGTATATACCCTTTAAATTACACTTTGTATAACGACTACCTATTAAAAATGCTTAGCGTGGTTTCAGTATTGACAGAGAAATCTCCACTTATTATGATGTTAACCCATCCACGGACAGACCTTGGATAGCGATGTCTTCCCTTGAAGGTCAACTCTTGCGGCTGTTGTTATTTAGCCGAGAGCTTCTTAGTATAATTACATATCAATGTATGTAAATCATATTACTACAATACATCATTTTAAAATCAATACAAGATCCTTTTTCATTCAGAAACCTTATCAATGTATCTGTTAATGAGCGTAGAACCTATATAAAATAGGCTGAAAAATCAAAAGAGATGTACCTCGTTAACACGGTCACAAGAAGACAATGAAGGTGATACATGTAGCAACATACCAAGTACAATACCCTTTAAATTACACGTTGTATAAATAATGGTGGATGCAGCTCCACACTGTATGTCTGTATTTACTAACACTAGATTTTACGTAATATTATTACCTAGCTACTGGGTTTTGGAGGTCACGACATGTGATACACCAGCACTCAGCTGCACCCGGTTAGAGTAGAATTAGACCCCTACATAGTTGAGAAAAGGCTAAGCAGATATATTTGACAAATAAACATGTTTTGTTTCTTTCATGTATATTAACAATGCAATATCCAATCAAATAAATTTGTAAAACGACCACCACCCTTTCAAGGTTATTGGAGTGAAGGAAATCCAGAGATTCTAATTTCAAACGTGACCGAATCCATTCAGTGGGTTGTCAAAACTCATTCGCTTTTGAACGAATGAGTGAGCATATTTATTTCCTTTGGGTAACGATTATGGTGGAACTCAATTTGTTGAGATAATCTTTGCATTATGAGTTATCGAGTTCCTTTTTTGATAGCATTCGTCTAATAGATGTTTTTTTATTGAGAATAATGATAAAACTGGTGTTTATTTTATTGTAGACAGCCGGTTTGTGCCCAATGTGCACTAACCATCTCATCTATCTAAATCTATAATACATCTCCATATACATATAAAAATTTAAGTTTTGTCGGTGATTTCAAAGTACATTACTGTTTTTTACTCAAGTGTATTTTTTTATTGATAATAGGTTCGCGTTTGACCACCATCTCACCTAATGGTAAGTGATGATGTGGTCGAAGATGGAGCACGCCTACCTACAAATAACCTATTCACTCTTAACTTAAAAACCCCTAGGTTATATGTATCGGGAAACACAGACTCCGGCAGGGAATTCCAATCCTTAGCCGTACGCACAATGAAAGTATTCCCAAAACGTTTAGTGCGTATGAGTGGGATGTCCACCATGTAACGATGGCGCATCGCCGTTTGTCTTGTAGTCCGATGATGGAACGGTCTTGGCGGAACTAGGTTGTGTAATTCCATCGCGCACTTATATATGTATATTACTATTGTATAGTTACTTACATAATACTAAAACACAAGAAACTTTTAAAATTTTTGTTCGTCTTTTTGTTTGTTTTTCCCGCCTAATTTCGGGGACATCAATGCTATAGATTTATAATGAACCCCTTTTGGAATGAAAGTGTGGAGCGGAAGGAAATGTCAGACTTCTTCTGACCAAAACCCCACCCTGTTCCTTCAACTGCCCTAACGTTCCGTGACCACGGTATCTCGTTAGAACATTCCCGCAACCCCAGCAGTATAATGAACCACTGTTTTATAGTTATAATGTATTTAGGTAGAAAAAAGTTTGTACCGAGTAACTGACTCGATTCACTTGACATTTTTATAATATGCTTAGAAATTTCCCAACTATGACGCCTTTGGCTAACAGAACAGATAAAATTGGTTAGAAAGGAAATAGTTCCTGATTTGTATGAGAACGCGTGTCGCCGCTTGTCTCCCCACTCTTTAGCTCCACTACAAGCAAGAGGCCCGTTACGTATGCGAATTACGCACACAAATAAATTACACGCACTTAAATCGAGAGCTTGCTACTGACTGTAACTCACTTTCGATAAACATGCGCCGTGCATCATGGCCAATCAGGGTAAAGGACAAAGCGTCAATGGTTGAATTGTGGCGCATGCAGTAAGCGGACTTGGTTAGTGCGTTGATTAATCGAGTACACATCGGGCAATGTATACTTTTTGTAACTTGTTGCAATAATGTTGTTAATGTTCGGAATTTCATAGTGATCAAAATATTTTTATATTTTTTACAAATAAAATTGTAATTAAATGTTATTTCCGACTTACCGACTCTATACTTGCGGTCTGACTTTTGGTTTTATAAGTTATAATTACACAACATGGCTTTTTAAAGCAGAGCTCTGTGTTCCGAAGTAATCCGAAGTGCACTTTACTTTTTACTTTATTAATTATCGTTTACACGGTGAATGAATTAATCGGTCCCGCTATGATTGCCGTATCATAAATGTGGCGCGCTCGCCATGCCCATATTACCATTCCAACCTTATTCATCTATTCCGTGCTTTGGCTCCACTCTAGCCGTAGCTGGGTACTGATGTTTTACATGGAACGACAGCCTATCCGACCTCCAAAACCCAGTTGCTGGGCACGATACCCCTTTGCAAGACTGGTGTCATATTTATTATTATAACTACTGAACAGATTTTTATGCAGTTTTCACCAATGCTTAAAGGTAATAATGAGGAAGGTTTTAATTAATACTTTATAAAGATTTTGTATGAATTAGCTAAATGAGACTCGGCAAAGCCGGGCCGGGTCACTAGTTCCGTGTAAATTTTCATACCCATTCTGGAACGGATACCATAACAGTTACTAGAACAAATACGTTTAGAAAACTGTCATTTAAATGCAAGAGGTAGCTCCTACGTCTAGAACAGTTCCTGTGCCTGATATAAATCCAGTGTAACGAGGTTTTGAATTAAAGTTGTGACTAAATAATGTTATCTGAAACGGAAATAGGATTTCATCGAGAGACTGGAACATGGAAGGTGTTTAGGATTTCCCCCTTACGTAATTATTTTAGCTACCATCACAATATTTTTTAAATATATCTGATTTATTATATCGGCAAACAAAGTAATTTTATACAAGAAGCAGATAATAAAAGAACTCAAGTTAATTCCACCAAATATATTCGTTATACAGAAACATAACCAAATTCAATAAGTCGTTAATAACAATAACAATTTTAAAAGTGGTCTATGGAAAATGCTGCGGTTATTACTTTAAATTATTAATGTATCAATCATATTTATTGTAACATCGTATTTCCCTAATAAAGTTAAATAAATGATAAAATAAGTAGTTCTGTAGCTATTCACCATAATCCTTAAAAATTACAGGGAATGCCTGTAGTTCTAACACATAAACCAATCTATACTTGTTACCACGAAGATGTTACGGACTAATTTCACTTATCGTGTAATAAAAACTCTCTTTAATGGCAAGTTTATATATTTTTTTTATATTCAGAAATACGAATTATTTATAAAAAAAATTACATTAGTTGGTGATTAAAGCCTCCATTTAAGCAAGTAATGTATGTGGTATGTGTGCATGCGTGTTGTGTGTTTCATATTTTGCGTCGTAAAAAACAGATTATAAGAAGTGCTCAAACCAAAACTATTTATTTAGTAAATTATGACGTAATGGTTGTTATTCAGTGCAAATATATTTTAAAGCTCAAGTAAGTTGCTCAAAATATAAATTGTATACTTAAATCAAACTTACCTGTATTGTAACTTAGTATCATTAATATCAAGTTGAAATACAAGTTTAAGTCCATACATTTTTTTCTTCATTATATTATATAATATAGAAAGTACTTCACTTTACTCCTTGCTTTGCTAAGCATACTACTACTGTTCGCTTTAGCTTTATATCTTCCGTAGTACTTAAATAAATACACCTCAATACAATGTTGCATAATTCCATAAGTACATCTGATTTGTCCATCTTCTATTAAAATTTTCACCATGCAAATAACTTCAAATATTTACTTGTTCGATTGAACTTGCAAGCATCCGAAACACTTTATCAGTAATCCTTTATGTACGAAATTAATGCAAATCCTCAAGTTTCCTTACAAGTCCTCGAATATCGTTAGCGAATTAATATCTCTAACACCGTCTGTCCAGAAGGCCGATGTTTGTTAATTGAGTTAGGACTCTGTAAGATAGATTAATTTGAGACAAACTAGTGGTCCACGGGTCAATCTTCCACGTTAGGTAAAGTTTCCCTAGGTCAATAATCCGTGGATGGGTGACCAAAATCCTTACTAATATTATAAATGCGAAAGTAACTCTGTCTGTCTGTGTGTTACGCAATCACGCCTAAACTACTGAACCGATTTTAATGAAATTCGGTACGTACATAGTCTAGAGCCTAAGAAAGGACATAGGCTGCTTTTTAATGCGAAAAAAGGGCTGTAAGTGGTTGAAATAGGGGATGAAAGTTTGTATGGAGATTACGTCAAATTTAAAGCTAGAAGCAATAAACTTATTTTTTAAACTTTTGATTAGATATTAATAAATACGACATTCAAATTATGTATGAATTTTATTTTCAAAATAATTAGCCTAAAAAAATTAAAAATGCTGCTGAAAGTCACTATTCCGCACAAAGTTCCGCACAAGCTGTACCCGCGCAGCTAGTAGTAAATAAAATTGGTAGATGGAATCATAGGTATGATAATAATTATACGACATAGCACATTTTAATAATGGTGATCAGAACTACAATAGGCCCAGTGCAACGGTAACTGGGGTGTCCTAAACTGTCCACGATACGCGGAGCTATAAACGTTGCTTACAATAAACAAGGTTACACAATAATCTACAGGCTCTCCGGCCGACAACAATCTATAGCCTCCGAGGCCCTACAAATAGTTACAAATAACACTCACCTGAGCTGTAGACGGCAACCTAGGATCTGTTTGATCACGTCCAAAGTGTTTGTATGTAATATGAGATGAGTAATTGAAACGTGTGATGTAAGTCAAGTGTGTTCTAGGACGTTCCCAAGGCGTCAATCTCCAGATGGCGCGGGTCCCACAGCATCACAGCCTAACTCGTTTCCAGCAAGCGCGCGCTACGCGTGGTAGGCAATAAGGCGATGTGTTCCGAGAAATATCCCTGGATTCTCGTCAATCCGGGAGTACAAAGTTCAATTAAACACTGTTCACAATCAATCTGCTCATATCTCGTGAGATCCAATTCGATTTCCAACAAATTCCGCGTGTCAGCCGACCGACGACAATACGGCGTATAATCCAACAATATCCCGGGGTTTTCGACAAATGGGGATTTCAACTTCAAACAACAAATAATTCGCGCCCCAATTATCGATCTCAACAGGCGAATCCAACGATATTTTACCAATTATATTTAACCCAACAGGTCCGACGCGGACGACATTTTTTTTCCAAGCAAGCAAAGTCTATCTGTCAAAGTCAAGTAATGTCAAGATCAAATTCTTTATGTCAAAAGGGTGCGTTCTGTTTCACGTCGGACCGAACATCTACCCCCCCCGGACGGGCCTACCCGTCCGCTAATCAATTGGAAGTCTTGACAAGGTTGCAAATTCAACATGTATAATATATAACATGTATAATATATAACATTTGTAAAAATGGACGGTCTTATCGCTAAAAGCAATCTTTAACAGACCATCTTTGGATAGATTTGACACAAAAAAACAGTCTGGGATGTACTATTTAATTATCAATAAGATATTTCCATTATTGACTGAGTAAATGAAACTACGGGACGCAAGAGGCTGAAATTTGGCATATATGTCCCTTGAGTAGTGTAGAGCAGTACTAAGAGGATTTTTGGAAATCACGCCCCTTGGGGGTCAAAGTTTGTATGAGTCTTATTGAATTTAGGATTTGAAAATAGGTTTCTCGAAAGTGAACACCAGAGACTCGCTCGAGCTCCTTCAAGTTCTTAGTTGAGCTATGCGATAACTGACAAATAGTTGCTTGCATGCTTGCTTTTGCCTGGCTTTTCAGCAGGATTATATTGCGTAGATTGTTACGTCAATAAAATTATAAACTCATCTATTTCACTTTATAATATCAGTAAGTTGCTGTACATAACATAATATAGTAATTGCTGAAACAGCCCTACTTCGGCCATGTTTCAGCAATTTTTCCAATTATTTCGGGGTCAGCTTCCCATCTTACCAATTGAAGTTGAAAACCTGTATTTTATTTACAGCAACTGACCACCAGTACCCAGTAACTGGGTAATACGATACGCGTTTGAAAACTCAGTTGATGAAGGTATGATGTGTATTTTCAACTTCGATAATTAGTTTTTAGGTCATATGTTCTTTGCCTTGGAAACAAACAGTTATGTCCATAAAATTTGCTTAATTAGAGTATCTACTTAATAGAGTCCTAACTTTGGAGGTATGTACATTGTGTCACTTAAACTTTCTGTTGTAATGAAACGCGGTATCGAAACGTTTACAATATACAGTCGTAGTATACGTAGTAGTCTAGCAGCTTGCGTTGTATGATGCGCCGGCCATATGACGGATTAGAGGATTACTGGAGTACTCGAACATGATTAGTCAAAAAACATATATATATATATAATCTTGTATGGGTTGCATCTATCGATCGTTATCACATCGATGCTTTCGAGATGGTGTTGGAGGAAGATGCTGCAAATTCCGTGGACTGCATTCCGTTCAAATGTCTGTATGCTTTACGAGCTCAACATCACAATCAGGCTTTCCACTACCTGCCTGCGAAGGATACTGGAATTCTGAAACTCGAAAAGAACCGCCCAATCATCGTTTCTTTACACTTGTTTACTCCAAACTTTCCCAGCGGCATACTTTTTAAATTAAAATAAAAAAAATATGCCGCTTTTTGTAAATTAAAATGAGAACATATGTTTAAAAATCGAGCACTCTGCTCGAAAAGACATAATTAAATACAATAGACGTAGGTCATGCAAAGGAAACCATTTACGTTTAAAAGAAAAACGTAAAAGGAACGAGAACGGGAAATGAAAGTCGTAAAAGCAAAATAAATGAAAGCGTTGTTCAACGATTCTTACTCTGATTTATTATTTCTGGTCCTGTTCTTGCAATATTATTTATTAAATGGAAATGTGGAAATAAAGTATTTTTCTTATCGTGTGGGTAGTAAGGTCTAACGACCCTATACATCCTAGTGTCAGAGTTTCTAGACCACCTCAAGGGCCTCTGACGTGGTCTATTTTGACGACCGCCATTTGGCGACCGGAACCACCGGCTTATACGTGCCTTCCGAAGCACGGCACCATCTTTTTATCAGACAATTAGGTGATTCAGGCCTACAATGTCCTATCCAAACTGGAAACAACTTTACAAAGTATGCTTCCCGCGGGAATCGAACCCACGACCAACGGGTCACAAGGCAAACTCTTAAACCACTCGACCACGGAGGTAGCTAAAGTAAGGGGTGTGGACGGTTTGACTTTAGTTATGCAGTTTAATAAAATTTATGTTATGTATGTCATAAAATTACGGGATATATCCTGGATGAGACTAGCATAGGAACGGTGGAGCTTGGCACAAGCATAGGGAGACTTATTATACCCATAAAAAAGGTGTTTATATTATTTTCATGACGTTGGGCAAACAAAGTAGGCTCCTTAAACATAATAATAGAAGCAAGGGGTCAAAATTGGGGTTAGGATTAGGCCCGGGTCGGCTTTTGTCTTGTAGTCCGAAGATGGTACGGGCTTGGCAGAATAAGATTGTGTAATTCCATCGCACACTCCCCAAAATGTAACATATAGAAAACCGATAGACTTGTAAATCGTCGTCGATGTTCAAATCTCTGGAGCTTTGACTCGACCAGTGCATCGTTGCCAATGAGTCTCTTAGCCCGTTTCTCGATAGATAAGCGCGTCCAAATGGTATTTGGCAGATCTATCCCAAAGATGAGAACAGTACTCCATACACGATTGAACCTGGGCTTGATACAGATTGAACAGCTGTTTTGGTGTGAAGTTCTGACTCACCTTTGCTAGAATTCATTAATTTTTTGATGCTACTTGTCCCTAAGCCTTGATAAACGGACCAAAATTGAGGGTGGAACTTAGTGTTACCCCAAGAAGCTCAATACGATCGGCTTACGGCACGGTTACACCACGGAAAGTAGGAGCTGGTTGAAATTGGCTCCTTTTTGTGGAGAAGAGCCACGCCTAGGTATTATAGCTGCATTAAAGTTGCCATCGCCCCATTCGGAGATAGTTTTCAACAACAAGTTCATGAGCCCAAACATGTCCTCACGGAGAGACTGGATCTGTAACCCACCAGCACGCGCGCTGGATACATCTCTCAGCAACTGTGCTGTCGTCTGCATACCCAAAGGTACCGGGCATAAGCAGATCATTAATGTGCAGTAGGAATAAAGTTGCTGAGAGAACTGACCCTGGTTTTAACTGAAGGAAGGGTGAATTTTTAATCAGTCAGTTTCAAATCTGACACCATATTTAAGTACAATTTAATTTCATAGTTTATAAACATTACATGTCTCGCTTAGTAGAAGCTTTTTATTTTTTCACCCTATGCCTCGACAATTACGATAAAATAAAATTTGAAAGTAACTACGGGCAGTCAGATGTCTAATATAATCTATCAACCAAATTCAGAACTGGGTTACTAAGTAACTAGCCCGTGATAGTCTGATATCTGCAGTTACGTCATGTACAATCGAAAAATTTGAATCATGACTTATTTTTTTGCAGACATTAAATCACCATTAGGTCGACATTCACGTAAACATAAATTTCCATGGTAACGACCCACGACGACGTATTGACATAGCTCATAGTTTGCTCAGTATTTTAATATTTAAAACGTTCTAAGTACCTACAGCATGCACTGTCAAGGAGGTTTTTGACGGTTTCAAACGACTTATCGTCAAATTTGACGATTGTACACTGGTACTAAGCTACATATGCAAGCTTACGCTTGCAAGCCTAGTGTGAATATTTTATTAGAAGCTTCTACCTGCTGCCACAAGGCATATTTTTGTTTGCGAAAAATTTCACCTATGTCACACAGTGATAACGTAGACCCGACTTGATCGGAAAACTATCATGTTCTTTAAAAAGAAATAAGCACTCAACGTGGCAATCCTGCCAGTTTTTTGGACACGTGTCCAGCTGATAGCGATGCACAGCGTAGAGGAAATATTTCGACGCCTAAGTGTGTTTTGTTTTTGGTTTTTATCCACTTACTAGCTTTTGCCCACGACTTCGTTCGCGTGGGAGGTTTTTCCAGCGTAAATCGTGATCCCGTGGGAATTCTGAGATAAAATATCCTATGCCCGTCTCTTGGTTCTAAGCTACCTCCTTACCAATTTTCAGCCAAATCGGTTCAGCCGTTCTTGAGTTATAAATAGTGTAACTAACACGACTTTCTTTTATATAATTACTAGTACTCACGCGGAGCTTCGCTCCCGTGGATTCTATCTTTTCAGTCGCGTAAAAAGTAGCCTATAACCTTCCTCAAGCTTCAAGCTACTTCCATACCAAATATCATCCAAATCCACCCAGTACTTTCGAAGATTAGCGCGTTCAAGCAAACAAACAAACAAACAAACTTTTCCGTTTTATAATATTAGTATAATTATATAGATTTATGTTTAGTAGATGTGAATAGCTAATAGAACAGACTTGTTGGTCTAGTGGTTGTAAGCGTGACTGCTTAGCATAAGGTGTCGGGTTAGATTCCCGGCTTAGAAATATTTCTCAGTAGTAACGTTTGGTGCCTCGGAAAGCACTTTGGATCGTTGCCGTTGGACTTGGCTGTCATGTGGATATCTTTATCAGTCATTACGGGTTGTCCGAAGTCAGTGAATCTGACACTGGTCAGGCAGGCGTCCGTCACTCGCTCAAGGCCACGCGTTATATGCCTACCACTTCGCGTATCGCCGTCGGTACATCCGACAGTGGGCTGCCGCATGCCTGCCTGAGCGCCTTTTTAAATAATTTTGACGACTTCCTAATGGATCGACCTAAAAACAATTGATTTTCTTCCGCTTTGCTCCTGTTTCCCTTTTGATTATTTATTTGCACGGAATTTTATTAAAATTAAAATTATTTACGTGGTTTCGGATATTTTCGACACTAAAATTTAATAATCGGG
This sequence comes from Tholera decimalis, assembly GCA_943138885.2. Taxonomy (NCBI): domain Eukaryota; kingdom Metazoa; phylum Arthropoda; class Insecta; order Lepidoptera; family Noctuidae; genus Tholera; species Tholera decimalis. The sequence continues at coordinate 14,256,494 of OW964576.2, forward strand.
AATTCAGGGAAGGGAAAAATACATCTATCATTTTATTAAACTGAAACACATTTGAACAACAAATAAAAAATAATTGTTTTTCTATATTCGTTTTATTACCAATATCATCATATACAACCCTAGGACATTCGCTCGATGACGTGGGTCGCGCGGCGGGCAAAACAATCTCAACTCTCTGTGTGCGTACTTATGGTACATTTCTTCTCGCTGCAAACAGCTAGTATTATTATTAATATTTTGTAGGTTATTATAGCGTAGGTATTTTCGCTTTCGTATGAGAGTGATGTATCTGTTACGAAGTAACTATTTAGTAATCTGTGCCAAGGGGTATCGTGTTACCCAGCTACTGGGTTGTGGAGGTCAGATAGGCAGTCGCTCCTTGTAAAACACTAATACTCAACTGCATCCGATTAGACTGGAAGCGACCCCAAAATTGTTGGGAAAAGGCTAAGCAAATGATGAAATGTGAATAGCTAATTAATATTCAAGTTACTCTTGGATTTATTTATCTATGAATATTTGGGTTCTAACAAAAGTGCGAGGTAATATGTTAATAGGATCGGGCGAATGGTTGAAACAAATGTCTTTTTTAGCAGAAACACTACCCTGTAAAAGCAAGCTATGGTTGCATGTTTTTGAGCACCCATTCTTTGGAGACATATGCCAAATTTAAGTTTTTAAGCTAACATGGTCACTAACAATATCATTAGAACTTAAAACGGGATATTTACCATGTCGCGAGTCGACACGGCGAGTTTTGTGTGTCGGGAACAGAATCGAGTGTTTAGTGATACATGTGACAGTGGTAGCGGTGTCGCTAACAGAAAACGAACGAGAAAGAGGGTAGACCGATTTGTCTGCTCATAAACTTCCACCCGCAATTACTTCAGTTCATCCGTGATAATGGCGCTTGCAACAGTGCCGAAATATCGGAAACTCAAAACAAAAAAAAAAAAAATAATAATAATCTGTGGCCCGGCTGTCAACCGACTTGTCATAAATTTTCTTCTTGATTCTTTTTAAATAAATATTTAATAAAATAATCGTTAATGCATCATGTTCAACCCAAATAAATCCTTTAAAAAAAAAACCAAAAACGCATACAAAAATGAAGAACACAATCACTTGTTAAGAAAACCAAAAACTACACACGAATCCGAAACCAAGAAGAAGAAAAAATGTTAACTAGACGCCGGGCTCGATTACTACAATCAACACGCCTAACACCTGCGGAATCGTCGCTCAGCTCCGCCTCGCAGCCGCCGGGACCTGCTCCAGCCGTGAGTGAAGAGACTCCGGCCGCTGCAGCTGCGTCGAGCTCGAGCGACGAATACTTCTCGCCGCCGACGACACCACCACCTGCGCGTCGGCGAGGAAGAGGCCGCCCTCCGGTCGGCTTAGGACTTCGAGGCCCTCCGGCCTCCGATGGGGTCTCCGCTGCCGGTGGAAGTGTGCAGCGCATGCGATGGACACATTCCATCAATGAAAATGTCATGCGCTCATACTTTGGGGCTACAGAGGGGGGGACTAACCTGACTGCGTACCGTGGTCGGATGCTCTCTCTGTTTCAGGTACTTGAACCAGCTGTCAACGTTTCGGCCCAACGACTGTCGGATCAGGTACGGGTAATCCAGCGTAACCGTATGTTGGATGACGCCATACTTGATAGACTACGCCATGAATCACGGTGCAGCCGTGTCTCATCTGCTTCACCAATGGCCGCGGTGCAACTACAACCCAGTATCTCACCGCGACCCGACCTCGTCGATGAAGATGATGATGATGAGGCTATAACCGTGAGTACCCAGTGCAGTGAACGATTGAGGAGTGCTTTGGAATGTGCACTACGGGAGTATCGCTTCACACAGCCTGAGCTTAGACCTCGTCTGCCTCGTTTACCCATGCATAAGAAAAATAGGGTGCTAGTGTGTGCTCTAGATTCACTGCTGTCAAATTGTTTTGTCAATAGTGAAGACCTCACCGATACTCATTCGATCCTATACTGTGCAGCTGTAGCGGCTTGTCGGGTAGCTCATGTCAAGTTCCCAAAGACTGACAGAGTTATACGACCAGCTGTATCAGCTTGGCAGGGTAGGATCGAGCGTCGTATTGCTGAGGCTAGAGCACTCATTGGTAAACTTATCTGCTTCAGGCAGGGCAACACTCGTCCTCGAGTGATGCGCTTTGTGAGGCTGGTTTTTGTGGGGACTGATGTTAGTCCTCGAGATTATCTGACCTGGGTCACAGAGCGTATCGACTTCCTGAAGCAGAAAGTCTATGCATGGGCAAATCGTATACGCAGATATAAGCGGCGGGTGGAGCGATACACTCAGAATCGCACATTCCAAAGCAATTAAAGGTGGGTTTATAGGGCTTGGGAGCGACCGGACCAAGGTGTGATTGATACTCGCCTACCGGATGATGACGCCATGTGTTCGTTCTGGCGCAGCATCTGGTCGGTGCCTGTCAGTCACACTGAGGGTGACTGGATGAGAGAGATCAAGCGCACGTGCGATCTTATACCAGAAATGGGGGCAATTACGATCAGCCCCCAAGATGTAGCCCGTGCAGTCCGTCCGTTATCCAACTGGAAATCTCCAGGCCCGGACGGGCTGCACAATTTCTGGATAAAATGGGTTCAAAGCTCGCACGCTCGCTTGGCATTTCAGTTCCAGTCTGCCCTAGAGTCAGGATCGCTCCCTCAATTCCTAACTACAGGAGTAACCCACCTGCTCCATAAATCAGGCAGTACTTCGGAACCTAAAAATTATAGACCAATCACGTGCTTACCGACGGTCTATAAAGTTCTTACATCCATTTTGAGAGCCAAAATTAACAATCATATTGATAAAAATTCAATCATGTCTGCTTCTCAGAATGGATGTAGGAACGGGTCCCGCGGTACTAAGGAGCTTCTCCTCATTGATATTGCCATTAACCAACAGGTTCGTCGTTTCCGAAAGAATCTGTCGACATGTTGGATAGATTATAAGAAGGCCTATGATTCTGTTCCACATACATGGCTCAAGAAGGTGTTGGAGTTGTATAAAATAGACCCAATACTACGTAATTTTCTTGAGTCATGTATGGGGCAATGGAAGACGGTCCTTTGCTATCCTGGATGTCGACAGATCCAGGAAAACAGCGAACCGATTAGGATTGAGCGTGGCATATTTCAAGGCGACAGTCTGAGCCCACTGTGGTTTTGTCTGTATCTCAACCCTCTCAGTACATTGCTGGAGGGTTCGGGGCTAGGCTACCAGTTGAGAAGAGGTGGTCAGATCATATCACACTTGTTTTACATGGGTGATTTGAAATCTTTGCTCCCAGCAAATTGCAACTGATGGAGCTACTGAAGGTAACAGAAACTTTCAGTAGCGCCATCGGGATGGAATTTGGTGTGGACAAATGTGCGCTCATGCATGTAAAGCGAGGGGAGATTATGGAATCCGTGGGAACTCAATTCTCGGATTCCATACACCTAAGATCCCTCGGCTCAACTGAAACCTACAAGTATTTGGGTATGTCAGAGGCGCTAGGCATCAATGCTGCTTATGTTAAACAGTCATTGAAGGAACGCTTCTTTGGCCGCCTGAATAAAGTACTGAATAGTCTTCTATCAGGCGGAAACAAGGTGCGTGCCTTCAATGGTTGGGTTATGCCAGTATTGATGTATTCTTTTGGCATACTCAAATGGACTCAGACTGAACTTGACGCCTTGGACAGGCGGGTCCGCACAACGCTGACTGCAAATCGGATGCATCACCCACGTTCATCGGTGATGAGGCTGTATATCCCGCGGAAGTGCGGGGGTCGTGGCTTTTTAAATACAAAGACCCTGTACAACCGCGAGGTATGCAGCCTTAGAGAATATTTCCTAAAAGCTGACGTGGGTATGCATCAGGATGTGGCAGCGGTGGACAAAGGCCTCACCCCGCTCTCCTTAGGTAACGAGAATTGGCGCAAACCTGTAGTATTAGATACTAATGACCGCAGAGAAGTATGGCAGAGCAAGGAGCTTCACGGACGCTATTACCGAGCCCTTCATGGGTCTGAAGTAGATTTATTAGCGTCCGTAGCTTGGCTACGTTTTGGTGACCTCTTCGGGGAAACCGAAGGTTTTGTCTGTGCGATTATGGACGAAGTTATGATGACGAATAACTATGGTACGGTACGGTAGACAAATGTCGGGCCTGTCACAAACCGGGAGAATCCATTCATCACATTATCTCCGGTTGTTCTCGTCTAGCTAACGGAGAATATTTGCATAGACACAACCTCGTAGCCAGGATTATTCACCAGCAACTTGCTCTTAAATACAATCTTGTGGAATCAGAAGTACCATACTATAGGTATGTGCCCGACCCAGTTCTCGAAAATGGCATATTACACTGTACTGGGATCGGTCTATCATCACTGACAGGACTATTGTTGCCAATAAGCCTGACATAGTGGTGATAGACCGATTAGAGCGTTGCACAATGATTGTTGATATAGCTGTCCCCCATGACGAGAACCTCGTGAAAGCTGAGATAGATAAAAAAAATAAGTATCTTGACCTGGCACGCGAGGTTGTCGACATGTGGGATGTGGAGACAGCAATCATTGTGCCGATAGTCGTCACAGCCAATGGTATAATAGCCAAGAGCCTCGACCAACATCTAAGGAGGCTCTCGTTGGGCAGCTGGATCAAGGGCTTGATCCAGAAAGCAGTGCTTCTGGAAACGGCGCGTATTGTGAGGAGGTTCCTCTCTATGGAGCCCTGACCACCGGTAGCTTGGACCCTGTTCCCGATACCGGTGGGCTACTATTTTTTATATTTTTAAATGTTTTTATTTTATATTAATATTTAAAAATGTAATTTATATGTACATATATTAAATAAATGGAATAATAATAATATTCCACAACTTTTCACACAACGCCATCTAGTCCCAAACTAAGCAGAGCTTGTGGTATCGGTACTAGACAACTGATAAAATACATATATATTTCTAAATACATACATATTATAGATAAATTACACCCAGACAAAGAACAAATGACCGTGCTCATCACACAAACATTTGTCCTAGGTGGGAATCGAACCCACGACCTTGCGCACAGCAGTCAGGGCCACTGACCACTATACCAACGAAAATAAAATACACATGGTAAATATCTCGTTTTATAAGTTCTAATTTTGCCAAATCGGAAATGCTGTCTTTGTATAAAGATTGCACAAATAATATCGCAGATCACTAGGCTCACTCTCAAGTTCATTTTATTATATTATTGTACTCCACCTGCTCGACGTCCGTAAGTACGGCTACTGGGATCCAGCAGAATACCAGCGTCAGGCATATTTGCCTGGCACATGATGAGCTGGACTCCCATTTGGTGCAATTCGGAGACACACCGCACCCATTTTTCGTGTTACATTTTTAATTTGTTTTCTTTTTCTTTTTTTCATTTTATTATATTTTTGATGGCATATAATTATGTTTGTTCTGTTCTTATTTTTCTGTAATGTATGTGTTATATGTTAATGTACTTTTGTGTGTTGTGTCTTCTGTTGACCAATAAAAGTTTTATCTATCTATCTATCTAAAATGGCCGTAATTATCTATAATTAAAAATAAATGCAACAAAGAAAATAAGTTTTTTTGGTACATATAGACGCAGTGGTGAAAAAAAAAACTGAGAAGGCGTAATTTCTCAATTAAAGCTCTCTCCAGTGCAACAAACTGTCATACAACTAAACGTTGCCTGACTCTTGTTTTCAACTCTTCTGTCGTTGAATGTACAGTTAATGTTGGCGCGAAAGGCTAATTTAGTGGACTGTATTTGCGGTGCGGAGCTAAACGATTGACAAACGCTTGGCGTTAGGTAATTCGAGTTGCAGTGGGTGTGGGACAATGGAATACAACCCGAAATAAATAGGGAAGGAAAGCACAAACCTTTACGGGAGCCACGTGCTCGCGTCGTCGCCGGTTCACCGGTTCACTTTTCCAGGTTCAGGGCAGTTGGGCTTCAAGTTATTGTCCTCACACGTTAAACACAAGCACAAACTATGGATTATAAGTCTTATTACATGCGAAAATGCGGTGATTCCAAAGTTATTAATATTTTTAAGCGGAGCGCGTCGACGCCATTGTCAACTTCTTGCGGAGCGATTCGGAAGCAGTTTTTCGACCAAAAATGGCGGGCGAATCTTCTTACTCACTCGCGAGGTATGTGCGGGAAGGAGATGGATATAGGAAATAGCGGATGTCAATCATATTTTGAATGTTGGCGCAACCATTCCCCCCGGTTTGAAGGGTTACCTTCAAAAACTATAAGCGAAACTAATCAAAGAACTAAACTCTGGAGTAACATCTAACTTCTAACCTTATTCCTAAACTATAATATAAAGCGTTACCATAACTACTAAACTAATTTGAAGCCTGCTGCTGATTGGGCAGAGGACAGAGGCGAATAACCGGACGTAAATACGAACCGGTCGCGGTTTTAACTTTTACTATACGCGTTACTCCCTTTGGATCAGGGAAAACTTCCTCCACTACACCTAGAGGCCAGTGTAGAGGAGGCGCACTCTCGGCCATTAAAACTACTACAGTACCAACGGTGACTGGATTCGATGGAGTATTCCATTTTTGACGCGACTGAAGCGTGTGCAAATAATCTGCTCTCCAACGCTTCCAAAATGATTGAACTAATCTATCCAAAAGAGCATGACGCTTTAGGAGATGTAGTCTGTCTTCATCAACATCCATAGCGGGCAAATACTTAAGAGGAGTCGTGGTTAAGAAGTGAGCCGGAGTTAAAGCTAAAGATTCTGAGGGGTCACTAGATAGAGTCCGGCACAGTGGACGAGTATTCATTACTGCCTCTATCTGAGCGAGTACAGTACTCAGCTCCTCATAAGAGAGAATCTGTACGCCTACAACGCGGAACAGATGCGACTTGAGGCTCTTAATATTCGCCTCCCAATTACCACCAAAGTGACTAGCAGCGGGCGTATTAAAATGCCATTCAATACGATTTTCGGCCAAAACGTGAGCGAATTCACTCTGATAATACTTTGACCGTAAGAACGCGTGCAACTCCGAAATATTACGGCGAGCTCCAACATAATTGGTACCGTTGTCAGAATATAAACGTTTGACGGGACCACGGCGCGACAAAAAGCGCTTAAACGCGGACATAAAACTTTGCGTACTTAAATCACCGGTCAATTCTATGTGAACCGCACGAGTTGTCATGCAAATAAATAGACAAACGTAAGCTTTTGTGGAGCGTATTCCGCGACCACGGGCAACAGTTACCCTAAACGGGCCGGCGAAGTCTGTACCGGTGTGAACGAAAGGTTTAGCGGATTGAACAACACGACAAGAGCGATGATCGGCCATTTCAGGCGCGATAAAACGCGGGCGAAGCTTAAAACAGGGCACACATTTGTGTACTCTAGCACGAATCAAATTGCGAGCGGAAAGTATCCAATACTTCTGTCTAAGGATAGACATCAACAAGTCTGGACCTGCGTGGCAATTCAACCTATGATGATAATCTACAATCAAATCTAAAATATGGTCCTTGCGGGGTAAAACTACTGGATGCTTTTGCTCAAATCCTAAATCGGAATTTCTCAAACGACCACCTACTCGAATAAGACCATTCTGCAAAAAAGGTTTCAAATGTTGAAAGGCGCGGCTACAAGGTTTGTTGGACTCCAAACTACTAATTTCGGATGCGAAATAAAATCTCTGCAATTCACGTAGCACGACTGACTCAGCTTTATCCAGATCAGCGGCGGTTGTAACACCGCGCGTGGGTAACAGTTTAAGACAACGACATACATACACCACACAACGCAAAAGTCTCGACCAAGACGAGACGCGATTAGATAACGATAAAATAATCGACTCTTCACGTGGAACCGAAACTACAAGCGAATGCTTCTTCTCCTCGGGTGGTTCTGAAACGGCAGCTGGATTAAAGGGCTTAACCGGCCATTCCTCGAGCACGCTATGAATCCAAGACGGAGCGCAGAACCACAGCGGATGATCTAAAATTTGCGAAGGGAGCAACCCACGGGAGAGACAATCGGCGGGATTATCTGTGCCAGCAACGTGAAAGAGATTTTGTGGTGGTAATTCGGACTGGATTTTGGCCACCCTATTGGCGACGAATGTGTCCCAGCGATGGGGCGAAGAATGTGCCCAACACAAAGCTACAGTAGAGTCAGAAAAAGCCATAATTCTATCAATAATAATGCGGTGCCTACAAGCATTGACAATCGAGCTGATTAATTGCACTAACAAAAGTATAGCGCACAGCTCCAGGCGCGCCAGAGAAACGACCTTGCGAGGGGAGACTTTGGATTTAGCGCTTATAAGACTAACCGAAACCTTGTCAGCATCCAAAACGTGAAAATAAACTACCCCCCCGTAAGCCTTTGCACTGGCGTCGGCGAAGCCTACAACAGTAACTATACTGTTCGACAATATACCAACATGGCGAGGAATTTTTATTTGATTGAGCAATGGAAGTTCTTTCCGGAAGCGAGCCCACAATTTAACAATATTTTCGGGCGCGGGGTCGTCCCAATCTCTATTGGAAAGCCAAAGTTCTTTTATAAGCAACTTGGCATATAAAACGACGGGAGCTACAAATCCCATAACGTCCCATATACGTGCTACACAAGACAGGATAATGCGCTTAGTACAAATTTGCGGAGTCGAACTAACTTTAAGACTGAACATGTCAGACGCGGGTGACCAACTTAAACCTAGAACCTTGTGCGTATCATCACCATCAAATTCCTTCACCGAAGATAATTGATGCGATAGTGGAATCGAATCCAGAGCGGTCTGCGAATTACTAGTCCACTTCACAAGATCAAACTGACCGGCCTTCATAAGACTTATTACTTGAGCGGCGGTCTCAACGGCATCCGCCTCGCTGGCTACACTATAAACAAATTCATCCATGTATAGCCCAGTCTCAATAGTGTCTTTCGCTTTCGGGAATCTTTCACCCTCATCAGTGGCTAATTGCTTGATAGTGCGAAGCGCATGGAAAGGACTCGACTTAAGCCCAAAACAAACACGGTTAAACTCGTAAACTCTCAAAGGTTCTTGAGGCGAAAATCTATACAAAAAACGTTGAAATTTGCGGTCGCATTCGCGAATACCAATAGAAAGAAACATTTGCCTTATATCGGCGGAAAGCGCGACAGCAAACAAGCGGAAATTCACAATAATGTCAAATAAGTTACCTTGAAGGTTATGACCACAATACAAAATATCATTGAGCGATACGGAAGTGCTAGTCTTAGCACTGCCGTCCAAAACCACGCGGAGCTTAGTAGTAAGCTTGTCTTCTCTAACAACTCCGTGGTGCGGGATGATGTAAGATGGATGATCAAGAGTCTCGTCAGTCTCGGCGGTGAATGCAGGTGAGATGTACCCTTTGTCTAAGTATTCGGTCACCACCTCATCATAGGCTTGCTTCAACTTCGGAGATGCTTGCATCTTACGTTCTAAACAAGAAAAGCGTTTTTCCGCGGAAGCGTAGGAGTCACCGAGCGAAAAAATATCTCCCTTGAATGGAAGCCCGACAATATAACGACCATCATTATCACGGGTAGTCGTGCCACAATAAATCTCCTCAGCCACCTTATCATCAGGGCTTAGGATAGGCGGGACATTGACCTCTTCAATTTCCCAGAACCTGCGGATGGTAGACTCCAGCGGCGGCTCAACAGTGCAGCAATGTGACACAGTCGAGTAACTATCTAAATGTGCGGGTGCGGAACCAACAATAACAAAACCTAGAACTGTTTCTAGGGCGTGCGGTGCGGGAAACGACGAATGACCTTGAATCTTACGAGATAACTGAAGGTGCGGGAGAATCGATGCGCCGATCAACATATCGACGTCTCCAGGGACACCATAAGATTCATCTGCCAACGGTAGGTCTTTAAATTTGGTCAATAAAGACGTGTCAACCGGGACAGTAGGCAATTGTTCCGTAATTTTATCTACGACCAGCGAATCCATATCAAAACAAATATTAGAATTAAAACGCGATGCAAATTTAATTTTAATCGAACCATGAATGGTTGATTTTAAACCACCGAACCCCTTAACTACTGAGCGGGCTGGTCGGTTATTAATACTAAAACCAAGGCGTTGACAACAATTTTGAGTTAAAAAATTACTCTGCGAAGCGCAATCTAACAACGCTCGAACAAGACACGGATTACCAAAAGCATCATCAACAACAACGTGAGCGGTCGCGAGCACCACGGTAGTGCACGTATTGCTTGCGGCGGACATCGAACACAACGTGACGTCAGTCACGGCGGCCTGCGAGCGGGCAACGTCGCGCGTTGATTGCGGCTGCGGCTGCGGCTGCGAAGCGGACGCAGAGTTCGCACCGACTGACTGCGACGACGTGTCACCGCTTGGTAAACTAACTGTGCTCACATTGGATGCGGCATTATTACCACTTTTCTCCATGTGAAGTAAAGTGTGGTGCTTCGAAGAACACTTACGACAACTTTGACTACTATTACAAGACGTAACCCGATGCTTGTCACTAAGGCAGTTAAAGCACAAATTTTTTTCGCGAACAAACTTATAACGTTCATAGGGCGTAAATTTTAAGAAACCAGAACACTTGTACAATTGCGAATGTTGACTATTACACAAAGAACAACTCGATTGTACAGGAGCAGGTGCTGTATTCACATACGTATGTGTCGACCTTTGTGACTTCGAAGCCGCATCTGTTCGACGGTCGGACTTCTTCGTAACTTCATGGGTTGACGAAGTGCGTTGCAATATTTTAATATGATCGCGAACAAAACATTCTAAATCATTGAATTTTGGCAGTTTACTACTGCGATGGTCTATTTCAAATAAACGAACAGTTTCACTATCTAATTTCTTTAAACCCAAATATAAAAACAAAAAGTCGCAGAGGTCATCGACCTTCAGGTTCTTTACTGCGCGAACAGATGATGCAAAAGTATCTAAAAACTTCTCTAAATTATGTTCATTACAAACTGTAATATTTTTCAACTCAAATAGCTGATCTAAATATGCGGTAGCAACTAATCTTTTGTCTTCATATTTCGACTTTAAAGTTTTTAAAATTAATGAATAATTTTCGGCACTAAAAGTAATGCCGGCACAAACAGTTTTAGCTTTACCAGTTAACTTTTCAACCAGATAGTGTAACTTTTCATGATCTGTCAAAGAGACGTTCCCATTTATAGTGTTTTCAAAACTATCTATAAATAGATTCCAATTGCGAATATCACCATTAAATTCAGGTATCTGAATGGGCGGTAATTTGGGTCGATCGCGAGTGTGATTTGCCTGGCTCTGATGGACAGACGGCTTCTCCAAGCTCCTCGCGACGCGTTTGATGCGACAGAATAAATCATCAAATGACGCCAAAGCCTGATAACTCACAGCGTATTCTGGATTTAATTCTAACTCTAAAACGTTAATATTATGAATTACGGATTCAAATTCCGTGCGCAAACTATCCAAGTTTTCTATAGAACATAAGAACGAATCTCTAATAACTAGATCAAGTGTTTTAAGTGCATTATCACAAATAGATTGCACGCGAGAAAATATCATGTCTCTTTTAGCATATAAAAGTTTCAATTGAACTTTGCTGTCCTTATGAGACATCGTGAATAATAATTATTTATTACAAACAATCAATGCGGTAAACAAGCAAATAAAGTTATTTTAGCAAATAAGCGATGGAGAACAGCGACGCGGACAATATTAAATACCTAAAGTGGGTAAGTAGTTATAACGAACTGCGGGTGAAATAAAAGAACTGTAGGTAGTTTTTAAACAATCTTAATTTACCCACTGGGTTGTGTCTCTGTTTCTGATATACAAAAAATTTTAGACTTCCGAATGAATAACTAATACGAGCGATCTATGGCTACGTAGGTATGTAGGTATTACGCACGTACGTAGGTAATAGATGAACAAACAACGAATTGGGTTAGGTATAAGACTGCGGTGCGGTGCGTTTATTCCTTATGGAATAAATACCAATGCGATAACTACAACAAATATGTACCTAATCCGGTGAGAGGGACCAAAGAAAATGTTGGCGCGAAAGGCTAATTTAGTGGACTGTATTTGCGGTGCGGAGCTAAACGATTGACAAACGCTTGGCGTTAGGTAATTCGAGTTGCAGTGGGTGTGGGACAATGGAATACAACCCGAAATAAATAGGGAAGGAAAGCACAAACCTTTACGGGAGCCACGTGCTCGCGTCGTCGCCGGTTCACCGGTTCACTTTTCCAGGTTCAGGGCAGTTGGGCTTCAAGTTATTGTCCTCACACGTTAAACACAAGCACAAACTATGGATTATAAGTCTTATTACATGCGAAAATGCGGTGATTCCAAAGTTATTAATATTTTTAAGCGGAGCGCGTCGACGCCATTGTCAACTTCTTGCGGAGCGATTCGGAAGCAGTTTTTCGACCAAAAATGGCGGGCGAATCTTCTTACTCACTCGCGAGGTATGTGCGGGAAGGAGATGGATATAGGAAATAGCGGATGTCAATCATATTTTGAATGTTGGCGCAACCAGTTAATTTAATAATTACGTTAATTTATCGCTTTTCTTGCAACGTAACATTTGACTTTACAACTTTCTCACCAAATCAAACAGAACAACGAAAACTATGCCAACTTAAAATCCACCCCACAGCGACTGAAAATACGGGCCACGGAACAAATTGACTGGATTTGCATATTGCCCCGATATAGCCGCGTTTCACATGAACGGTTCAACTTCCAACCCTTTTTTTAACTCTTTTATAGGGCAAAAAGTGCAATTGATCGTGATATCGCCGTTCTTACGTGAAAAGCGTTAGTTTATTTTTTGCTTTTCTCTAATGAACTAAGTGGTGTTTATAACGTATTCACACAGATCAAGGAAGCGCCTCTCATTGGCCACTCCTTGAGATGGCATTCTAAGAACCGACCATACATAGCATGTCAGTGCATGTAATGTTACTCAGAATAAAGTGTATTGTATGGCTTGTAACTGTATGGATGTTAAATTTGTGTTACACGAGCGTCTTAAAGAGTCGTCAGCACTAGTGACGGGGCCATTGCCTGCCGGGGTTGCGGGAATGTTCTAACGAGATACCGTGGCCCCGGAACTTAAGGACAGCTGGATAGGTTTTTAGTCAGTAGAAGTCTGACACTTCCTTCCGCTCCAGCCAGAGCCGGTGAAATCATTCGATGATTGTCCCACCCAGAAAATAAAAATAACAAAGGATGTTAATTTAAAAAAAAAAACGTTACCTTTCATTAGAAATAGGTAATATTTGCATTGTTGATCCGAAAAACTGTAGATACCTCACACATATTTTTTTCATGCGGGACTCGAATTAACTGCACGCAGTGCTGCATCTGAGAGAAGAGCTCTTGGCTGAATAATAACAGCCACATGGTTCGATTTTCAAGGTTAACCTCTCAAGGACCGCCATTATTACGTCAACCATCCGTCAAGCACCGCGGGCGGGCTCTTATCGTAAGCGTAATCTGACCCCTGTCACAAACGATTTTAAGACTTATCGTTACTACAAATACAGTTTTAAATCGGTCCGGGTTTGGTGGCACAAATATGTGCCAGCGGGGCTCAACTAATACTTGTTTACTGGCACGTTTTAGTGCCGCTGGGACTCTAGAGGTTAAGCAACACTTACCGATCTAGGTCTATAGGATCTAGGTAGGGGATAGATAACTATCTCAACATATCGAGATTCGTCTATACTTCGGAGAGTAAGTAAACGCGTAAGTCCTGGCTGTCATTTGTACAACTTGGAAAGTTCTTACGATTAGTCAAAAGCCGGAAAATCTGACAACAATCTTGTCAAGGGAAATCGTCTCACCCATCTACAGGGTTGTGTCTTATAGGTAGTCGCTACTTGTAAAACACTAGTACTTAGATACAAACCATTAGACTGCAAGCTAAAAAGGCTATTCACTTAACCACTGCGTTACCCGCCTCATCAAATTCAATTCTCGAGTAATTAAAGAATAATGAAAATCAGTACACTGTAAATCTAAGCAGCGAATATAACTAGTAACGTTTCTACGAGTAGTAGCTACCAAAGTGCCATTCCGTGATCTGTGTCATGCGTCATGCCATACAGTGCTTAAAAAACTGCAATTAAGTGTATGGAAATTGTAAGTTTTTATAATAGCTTGACCTGTTATGGAAATTGTTTTTCATCGTGTCCCATAAGCTAAAGTTTACTTTTATTTAGTTACCAACACAGCTTATTTATAAATAACCTAGCCTTGTTGCAATGAGACCAATTGTGAACTGATTATAACTTTGTGATCTTTATGTATTTTTTTCATGAGTTGTGCAATTAAGTATGTAAATGTAATAGATAAAAGATTGATTATCGCCACTCAACTTAAGGGTTAAGAAAGTGCACTTCGATTAGCAATTAGGATCCCTTTAGATAACCAACACCGGTAAAACTAGGTCGTTTTTTATGACTTCGTACATTAAACTAAACTCAAGTTAAGTAAACATAATATAGGCCAAATAAATAATTCTATATTCTTGCTTCTTTTTTCAATGTAAATTACGCAATACAAATTTATCCTCGTTTCAGAAATAAGGTTCAAATATTTTAACAGAAAGGCTGCAAATTTTCTTTTGGGCAATACTATAATTCTCGAGTGCTTTCTTAACAAAGGATATGTCGGAGCACAATCTTCTCCAAACAAAGGGTTGAAATTTGTATGCAAACAGAGTCAGGGGTACTTTACAATATTTCACTACTGTAAAACCACAGAGCATGCAACTGCTCTGCGAAATAGAGACACCATTGCCAAATAACATAATGTTACGAGCTGGGGTTCGAGATAGAAATAATTAACGCACATTAAACCAAAATTAACACTTTAATTAATCAAACACAAAATAAAAATTTAACACAATTATTTGCACCACAACACTTGTCACTTAACATTTAAATCGCACTGAAATTCACTAGTAAAGCTTCGATTGTATCGCGTATTCGCCTCGTAATAAGACTGACTCTCTGCGTTTTTTTTTTTTTTGTGAGTGGCATCTCGCAGGTCAACCTCTGAGGTTGTCGGCTGCTTAACCGGGCTTGCCTGTGGTTGCCTTTATTAATAAATTAATTAAAGCCTCCAGCCAGGGCTTATTAAAAACTTACAAACTAGGCGACTACACGCTAAGGGCACCCCCTGTGGGGTACGGACCTCGGCTTAGGGCGTCGCAGGGGGAGGGCAGCTAGGGACAGGCTGGATCATATCATTATTATTATTAATAAGGGAATTTAAAGCTACTGGCTCAGCGTCGCGGGCTGGCTCTGGCAAGGGTCGGGGCGGACTATTACGGGGACGTCGCGGCGGGCCTCGGCGGCGAGGACGGAAAGACGGTCGATTTTTGTTTTTGTAAACTGTGCTGGTTTCCTTACGACTCTCTTGGAGCAGGGTGAGTGCGTCATCGGGAGTGACTAGGGTATGCCTTGGTCGGCGAATCTTAGAGATACGCGAGGGTTCGTATTGGGCGGCCGATACGATAAGGGGATTCCTATGTTGGATTGCAGTATCAAAGAAACGCTTGGAGACACGTTTCATGAACTGCTGGATGGTGGGCATCTTGAAGGCATCTTGAATCTTCTTCTACGTGAAGAAGCTCATTTCGAACATAAAAGGGGGCTCCCGTGACTCTACGGAGGAATCGGTTTTGAAGGGTCTGCATCTTATGGAGGAGGTAGGGCTTTGCGTGAGCGAAAACAACGCAGGCATAGGTCATGATGGGTCGGATGACCGCGGTGAAAATACGCAGCTTGCACCTGAGTGATAACTTGCTGCGGGAGCTAAGAATGAAGTAGAGCCTACCTAGAGCGAAAGCGGCGCGCGAACGTGCCTGGTTTATGTGCTCAGCGAAGGAAAGGTGTTTATCGAGGACCACGCCTAAGTATTTGGCTTGCTTTTCCCAGGGGATCGGCTTGCCGTACATGGTAATCGGACGGGGGGAGGGTGGGTTTATCCGCGGCTTAGAAAAGAGGACTGCCTGGCTTTTGTCTGGATTGACTTCGATTCTCCATTCCCGGAACCACTTGGCCAGAGTGTTTGCGGAAGTTTGGAGAGTGCGAGCGATGGCATCGGGTTTAAGACCGGTATAATAGATAGCCGTATCGTCGGCAACTAGGGCTAGCTGAGTATTTTTATGCTTGGGGATATCGCTAGTGAATAGCGTGAAAACGAGGGGGGATAGTACGGAGCCTTGAGGAACTCCTGCGCGAATGGGATGGGGGGAGGAAAGCTCCCCCTCAATTCGGTAACGAAAGGTGCGATTCGATAAAAAGTCCCGTAGGATGAGCACGAGACGGTCAGGCACGCCGAGTTGGTATAGCTTATAGATTAAGCCATTGTGCCAGACTTTGTCGAACGCTTTCGCTATGTCGAAGAATAAGGGCTGACTCTCTGCGCCCCTTTGCGCTCTATTTATACCCCAGTCTATGAGTTCGAGAACATTCTTATAATATCGACTCACTGTTTATACTGCCTAGAAAATACTATAAATGCTGCCTAGAAATACATAGTACCGCTATTCAACGCTAGATGGCGTTAGTGTCTCGACTAGATATGCTCATTCCTGCTACTCGCCGCTAAATGGCGTTAGTGTCTCGAACATTCTAGATTTATGTCGAACTTTCTCGACGGTCTTTACTAAGCGTCTGGCGTAACAATAATATGTATCCGCGCAATGGACGCCCAGTGTGACGACGCACGAACACAAGTTCAGGGTATCATATAAATAATTATAATAGAACAGTGTTTTGTATATGGGATAATTTTTGTAATTCTATTTTGTACTGCACGGGCCGTAGGTATTACTTAAAAAATATTCGTCACCTCACATATTTTTCTGATCATAATAAATTAAAATTGCCTCGAATTGCCAATCGCCAACTTTCTCGTTGATCTAGTGGTCGCAAGCGCAACTTCTGAGGTGAAACTGTCAGGTAAAAAGTGGTTTTGGATTTTTTTATAAGAAGTTATTCAGTAGTAGCCCAGAGTTTGGAAGTTGGCGGTGCGATAGCCTTAAAAAGTGCATTAAGTTCTTTGTCCCGACTGTCATTTGGATATCTTTGACAGTCGTTTAGGGTAGTCAGAAGCCAGAAAATCTAACATTAGTCTAGCCAAGGTGTGTAGTGTTGTCCAGCTACTACAGGGAGCAGCACATGCAGTCACTCCATATAAAACACAAGTACTCAGCTGCATCCAATTCCAACATACTTGAGAAAAGACTGAGCACCATGATGATAAATCAATTAAAATTGGATAACCATACTTTTCAAAGTTCAGGTTTGTCATAATTTCTTACGCAGATACGAAGAAAAAGGCCGCAACTGAATGAAGTAAAACTAGTGGTCGCTTATTTGTCGAAATTCGATCGATAGTTTCTATTACTTTTATTAATTTATTTAATTAAAAAGTCGTAGCAAAGAGGCCATATCATAACGCATGGTGGTGAGTGTAATGTTTTTTATAACAATTTATTTCTAGTGCATATTATATAAAATATTAGTTATCTGCACTCCTTCTCCATATAAACTTTAACTGTGTCAAATTTCACACTCCTCCGTCCGCGAATCTATTTATTTCGTTGCAATACCTACATCGTCACCTTATTTCAACTATTTCAACGTGTTTTGCTTCATTCAGTAGACAAATAAGTACCTTCTCGATAAATACTTGTTTCGTTGGAATACATGGTCACCCTATTTCAGTCGCCATCCGCCATAGTACATTTTTTATAGATTAATCTTGAATCAACAAAAATACTGACACCATTGGACTGAAAACCTACATACATCAGAAAAATACATCAGGGGTTTTACGAGTCTTCTAGGCTTCTTCGTTGTGGAGGAATCGATAATCCCAATATTTTGAGGTTACATATTAAATTTTCATTTTATTATTTAAAGGGGCCGTCACAAGAAAAAACAAAGCAATAAAAGTTCGTTTCCGTCTCGTCACTAAATCTTTATTCATTAACGGTTTCTCTCAGGTCCTCAGTTATGGAGATCACGTTGGCCGAACGTCCTGATGTTCCAGGAACTAAAATTCATTTTACTTTTAACCGGTGGCATTACGAGTAAAAGTAAAGCATTGGTTCTATGTCACCAAATCGTCACTAAATCTTTATTCAGTAAGAGGTTTTCTAAGGTCTTCAGTTATGGAGATTCAGGTTGACCGAAAGTTCTGATATCAGGTCGTTCAGCCATAAATAAATGCTTGTAACTTTCGAACTGTACTGTCACAAATTGTTTAGCTGGCATCTTTATGCGTCACATAATTGTCACTAAAAACTGGAGTAGCTGCCAGCTCCCTACATCGACTGGCCAAACGTTCTGATGTACATAATTTACTGGAAAAGTGACTTGTTTTAATATTTTAATAAGATTTTTGCTTTAAGGTTTTTTTCTAACTACATATTTTTCTAATTTCTACATTTAGGTGAGTAAAGTTTTTAAGATTGTCTCGTTGAGCCGTTATTCGGTAATGTTACTACGGATTTAATACGCTTTTTAAGGAATCTTCATTATATTCACACGCCGTCAAAATCTACGCCTACTGAGTCACATGGTTTGTCTGCATAACGCATCACTAGAAAGTTCTAGCGATGCTGTATCTAGCAGAGGCCGTGTCCATGCTCTGTAAGTTAAATATATTTCAAGGCGGCCATCTTGAATTTGTTGTGACGTCACGTAGTTTATGATATTGTTTGACATTGTAACGGACACCTCATTTATTTCTGTGAAGATAGTTGGTAAAATATTTTATACCTGAAAGATGTAATAATTCTCTTTGTATAATTTTCTTAGTTTCTACCTACATAAGCGCAATGCAACATTTGTATAAAATAATTTTAAACACAATTTTCTGCCGAATAATGGAACATTCTACACAGCTGCTAGTGAGACATTAACTTCAAATCCTATTTTGATACAGTTTAGGGTAAGTTTAAATAAACCCTTTCAGTGCACCTTTCAACCCTGTAAATAACATATTCTCGTCGCCTTTATACATTGTGGTAAATAAAATAGTAATAATCTTTATAGTAGACCTTTTAAGCTCCATACCCCAAAATATTGGCCAAGTGTGAGTCAGACTCGCCCATGAAGGGTTCCGTAGTAACTACGCCAAATAAATTTGTTTTTTAAAGTGTTTTTATGAATCCCAAAGTTAAATTTCCGGTTTTAGAAAATATGCTGTATCTCAAAACCTGCTAACTCGATCTCATTCAAACTAATTTTGGTTGAAAGTTTACATTAAGATCTACAGCATATTTTTTTTTTTTAGATTTTGCACTCCATTATTATAGAAGTTAGAAGAGGGGGGACACGTTTTACCACTTTGGAAGCGTATATCTTTTAAACGATTAACTGTATGAAAAAGCGGTTTTAGAAAACTCAATGTCATTTTGAAAGACCTGTATATAGATACTACACACGTATAGGTTTCATGAAAAAAAATATTATCTGTTTTAGTTCCATGTATGCTTTATACATGGAATTAAAACTGGCCCCTTTCATTTTAAATATTTTTTATTCTTTTTTCATAAAATTGGAAAGTGGTTTACAGATTACATCTACCCACCAAGTTTCACATGTATAGTCCCAATAGTTTCGGAATAAAATGGCTGTGACATACGGACGGACGGACTGACAGACAGACAGACATGACGAAACTATAAGGGTTCCGTTTTTTGCCATTTGGCTACGGAACCCTAATAAATACATTTAAGGCAAGGCTTTCAGAGATCGGTCCATTTAAAGGTGAGCATCTTAACTATAAAAGATTCCTACGAGCCACGGAAAGTAATTCATTCTTTGGTCCCGGTCTTTCAGAGTCCTTACGGTTAACACGTTCGCTGACAGTACGGCGTTAGGCGGGAAATTAAAATAGTGCGTTATGACAGTACGTCGAGGGACGGGCTACTTATTTTTAAGAGTACGTCGTCTCACGATAATTTTTCATATAAGTATTATGAAGAGCAGTATCCACTGCCATATTATGAGCAATTCCATATTTCTTACTGCCTTACTACAAGTATTTTGTAGGTAGTTTCATATTGCTTGCTTGTGCACGAGTACTACGTTGATTTGTCATTTAGTATGGAAAATTCTACTGTCGTAATGTGGTGTCAGGGTAAGTGCTCACTGTCAGCGAACGTGTTAAGCAGCCAAGAAATCTGACACTTGTCTTACCAAGGGGGGTCAGATATGTGGTTGTGGAGGTCAGATCGGCGGTCGCTCCATGTAGAAAACCAGTAGTTAGCAGCATGAGGTTAGACTGGAAACTGAACCAGACATAGTTGGAACAAAGCTAAGCAGATGACGAGTTCGAAATTCAAACGGTGTCTCGTGACAGCGATGACTTACTTTAAAACTTACGAGTTCGCTTTCTAAATGTGTGCGCTCACTTGGCTAGTTCCAAGTGAAGTTTACAGCAAAGCATTTGTTTTATTAAAGCTTCATGAATCCTATCCCCTTCGTAGCTAATCTGCTTACACGAGTAAGAAAAATTATCGGATTTATATTCCCACGAGTCTATACACAATATGTTTACGACTTACATTCTGTAGTTGGATTGTCTTGCTCGCATGACTGGGCGATTTTCTAGATTTATTGCTAAAACATTTTCACGCTGAAAATATAAGTTGGGAAAACTAAAACTGTCTGATCGGATAAGGTAAAAATGTCTGTGTATGAATGTCTGTATGTTGAAAGATAATAGATGTAAGGAAATATAGACTTGAAAAAAAACCATTGCATAATAATTTTGTGTGAGGAACATATGACTACATGAACAAATGTGTATGTCACAGCGGGTACTATCAGAGCTGTATCGCCACTGCGATATTTTAAAAAACACTACACAACTCACATTAAAATAATATAACTAGCTGTGCCCTGGGATTTCAACCGCGTGAATTGAAGGAAAGCCTTTTCTCTAACAAACTTTCATCCCCTATTTCAATCCATTAAGGGTAGATTTTAGAAGGCTTTTTAAGGCTACTTTGTTTTATTTCGGCTCTGGGACTTCATCCAAATTGGTGCTGAAGTTTAGCCATGAAAGTATAACAGATAGATGGACAGACAGACTTTCGCATTTATAATATTCAAGTTAAAGATTTAAGATATTTATTTGTTTATAAATTTATTATTATTTATTTTTATAAATACGAGTACAGAGCAGTAAGTTGAAGGATAGTGTCGTCGTATCAGATAAAGCATCAGGAAAGTAGATTTAGGAATTGTTTTGTAATTATTATTTTGTGCTTTAAATCAGTTTACTTAAACAACTATAAAAATTTGATTGTAGTCTTCTACCCCGATTTTCCAGTTTATCTTGCCACATTTTGTAATGCTCCCCTAAGCCCAAAAGAGTAACATAATTGTACAAATATTTGCAAAATTTCAAGCTCGCCCACCGAAAGAGAGGAAATTCAAGATGATTCAGTCAATTTTCTATTCGTCTGTTTATTTTGTACAAACCTTATCTTTTCCTGTCTTTGTTGAAATATTAGCAAAACTTTTAAATAGACAATCTGAGGTGAGTTCAGAACTCCTGAATATTTTTTTATTAGAGCATATTCTACATAGTATGTTTTTAATTTTCCTACATTTTAGTGGATCATATTTTGGAATCGAGTGCTTTCTTTTGATACCATACAATCATGTTAATGTCACGAAATTTAGGTAGAAGGTAATTTTAATTTTATAACTTAGTATAAACACGACATAAATAGACTACGTTTCCACTGCTGAGAAACAGGCCACCCAGCTCAACGAGAAAAAATGGGCCGTAATGCGTCACGCGGGTACGGCGCGGCTTGCTGGATGTCGCATGTCTTCGAATGTTTGGTCCCAGCATAAGTTGGTTTTCTCACGATGGTTTCCTTTACCGTTTTGAAAGTAGTGATGATGATGAAAATTACAAAAAGTTATATGCCTGCCTAAGTGCAAACCAACGGCGTGCAACTCGCAAGTTGAGTTTGTAACCACTGGTCCACCACTGCGCCTCATTTATAATATAAGTAAGTTAAAAATAACAATTTTAACTTCTCTCTTTTGTGGTCAGTTTTAGCTAGCAGTGTTTACTAGTTGACTCACGCTGAGATTAAACACAGAAACAAATTCAAAGATCAGTATTTTTTAAAGTCAATACAAACCTGATACCTGACGTGCTGATTCAAGTTATCCAGATCTAACTGAAGTGCAGCTACATAAGCTTGTGTGACTCCAAAATTTGTCTATCAGATTCATATTTGGTTTGCGCAAATATGATCATGTTTCTGAGTGTCGCACTAAACTCAAGTGGCTGCCTATCCGCCTTCGCCGGAATGCACATATGTTAACATTACTCTACAGTATTCTTTTCAATCCAACGACTCCCTTTTATGTCAAAGAACGTTTTAAGTTCCTTCATGACACACATGTTAGAGATTTGAGATCATCAGAGAATTTGAGACTTTTGATGCCTACACATTCCACAAAAATTTTACGACCATTCGTTTACGGTGCAGGCTATTCGGTTGTGGAATGCATTTCCGGTGTCAGTAAGACAAGCTCGGTCACTCGCTGTTTTTAAAGGCTCGGTTGCCAATCATTTTCTTACAAACTTATGATTATTCCTTTGTATTTCTCCACACGATGTTAAAGAACACATTATTTTTATATATTTTATGTTCTTATGTATTGTATTTATATTATAATATATAAATCCACTAAGAAAAAAAATATTTTTGATAGTTTTTCTGTTTTGATGAGTATTTGTAGTACACTAATATAGCCCGCCCCATTTTAATTAAAGCTCGTAAAGTCCTTCCAAAAGTTGTCTGGAAGATATCGCTCTCAGTGATAAGACCGCCAGTGTAACCAATTTCTTTAGAATATTGTTATTTAAGTGTGATTCAATTATAAGTGTACAGTAAGGTATATTCTATATTCTGTCTATCTATCTATCTACACCTGACTGGTCAACTCATTTATGAGAACCATGTAGGTTAATGTCCAAGGTATTTTTAAGTAAAGTTCAACTCAGATTTGAGTGATGGATTTGTGAATTATCGTGTAGCCACAACTTAGAACTCCTAGTTTCCCGAGCAATTTAACGATTATAACCTAAGTAAGGATATTTGAGGCCGCATAAAGTACTCAAACTGCCGGACTCTCATACATATTTATGTAACGACCTACACACATACCCTATCGTATATTCACTATGATTTTTTTTTATTAATAATAGGTTCGCGTTTGACCACCATCTCACCTGATGGTAAGTGATGATGTGTTCGAAGATGGAGCACGCTTATCTAAAAGTAACCTATTCACTCTTGACTTAAAGACCCCTAGGTTATAGCTATCGGGAAACACAGACTCCAGACTCTTATATGAGGATTATGCAGATAAGTGGCTGAAATGATCTTCTGAGGAATGAACCGTACAGATTTTAGTGTTATTATATAGCCAGAGCAAGCCTTTATGTGTAAGTTAAGTAGTTTAGCTTAGAACTACTAAAAAGAACTACTGTAAGGACATACCTTTGAATTAAAATCTACGAAAGCTACTGAAAAACCAATACACCACCACTAAATTCTGTACATTATTTTATCGTCTCTCTCTCTCTCGTCAATTACAAGTCTATAGTCGCTATTTTGTTATTTAAATATATAAATCAAGTTAATTATATATGAAGGCTGGGTACCTGTGAATCTAAAGCTTAGGGATTAAACAAAACATTTCGAGCGTAATCTTTTGTAATCTGATTAAAATCTTCAGACCGTTACAGATTAAACTAAAATAGGTTTGAATTTACCTGAAACCTAAGTCGTGGGGGTATGAAACGGGGTAATGAAAGGTTCAGCGATCCAAAAAGACTCCTGACTAAATTGGGGTCAGTGTCCAGTTTGACTATATGCAGCTGAGTGTTAGTATTTTAAAATTCAATTCAAATATCTTTATTTCGAGCCACATAGCTCATATATGTAATTATGGTTAGTAAACAATTACCTTAAAAAACTAGGGTTAATACACAACACGATACGGAGGCAATTGACAGCAGTGGACCATATGAGTCTACTCTATCCGCGACCATCTTCAGAACCCTGTTGGGACTAGCCATGACACGAGTCACCAACGATGCTGCACGTTTGCGCATTATTGTGTGAAAACAATCAACACTCGCCGCTGCAAACATCCCTGACGCACAGTAACGCCATGGCAACCCGAACAGTTTTCTGAAGGCATTATTGAATTGGACACGGAGGACGGATTTTAAACGCAGTAATTGCCTATCTGGCTTCCACAACTCACAACCCAGCATCAGGGTAACACGATGCCCTATACCAAAATTGGTGCCGGATTTTCTACTTGTATATAACGACTACCTATTGAAAATGTACAAATGACAGCAGAGACCAGCGTAGCTTAGCAGCTTAGTGTGGTTTCAGTATTGACAGAGAAATCTCCACATATTATGATGTTAACCCATCCACTGACATACCTTGGATAGCGATGTCTTCCCTTGAAGGTCAACTCTTGCGGCTGTTTTTATTTAGCCGAGAGCTTCTTAGCTAGGGTTGCCAAATCAGAAAATCGAAAATCCGGAGTAAATTCCGGAAATTTGATGAAAATTCCTAACTTTCTTTAATTTGAAATAAAAACATTATATTTTTTTTATGTTTCACTCTTTCATTTAATTGATGAAATTCCGGACGGTTCAGGATTCTCTCCGCATTCGGGATTTCCGGACAAAGACCTATATTTCCGGACATGTCTGGAAAATTCCGGTCGTATGGCAACCCTATTTTTAGTATAATTACACATGTAAATCATATTACTACGTACATCATTTTAAAATCAAGACAGGATCCTTTTTCATTCAAAAAACTTATCAATGAATCTGTCAATGAGCATAGAACCTATATTAAATAGGCTGGAAAATCAAAAGACATAAAAAGAGGTGTACCTTGTCAACACGGTCGCTAAAAGACAATGAAGGAGATAGATGTAGCAATTTGTGGATCTTATGAGGGTGAGCTCAGTGCGAGGGTTTGGTGCAAGTGACAAAAGGAGACTAACAAAAAGAAAAAGCTTAGCACTTTTTGTTGTGATTTGAAAACCGTAAAAACAAACATCTTATGAAGCTTCTAATATACAAAAACACATAACAACGAGTAAATAAATTTCTAGTTCAATTTAGTAAGTGTTTCAAAAGGTACAAATACTTACTTACACAAATTATATTGGGACAAAGGTACATAAATAATGTTGACTTGATAATTTTTTGCAACAAAACACGTAACCAAAAATTGACATAAATACCAAACAAGTCACTTTTCAACTGCGAGGAGCGACTTCTATCTGACCTCTACATCCCAGTAGCTACCTACCTCTTAGCAAGACTGGAGTCAGAGTCTCTGGCTTCTGACTTCTCGCAAGGACTATTAAAGATGTAGAAATAACAGCCCACTTTCTGTGGGCCGGACGAATCTCAATATGTTAAGATAGTCCACCTATCCGCGGACCAATCTCAGTAAGCGTTGCTTTACCTTGAAATTCGACCCGCACAGCTCTTCAAGTTTAAGCAATATTTCTTATCACTTGCACCAAAACTGATAAAAGAATTATGGTAAAGCAGCACATTGCCTTATAACGACTCTCGTATTCACAAAACGTCCCAATGAATTCGTTTCTACCCTCCTTTTGCTATATTTGCATATTTAAAACTCAATCTTTTTCAATTGGTGCTACTGCGTTTACAAAATGGCTGACCACGACCTATTTCCATATTTTATCGTCTACTGTCTATCAAATCCCACTAAAATAAATCTATCTGGCCTTTTCTAACTCTATAATTTATAAGTCTTCTCCCGCCATGTGCACTCTCCGCCCGACGCTCGCCCGAGACGGTCGTGCCGCTCTGCGCTCCCGATCGTTCCGTGTCTGTTTCATCGCTCCATGGCGCACGCCATAACATCCATAGTCGAGATCAACACATTCGTAGTCGCCATTCGGCATTGAAGAATATTCTGTTTCTATAACAGAGTGTTGTCAAAAACGTTTTGCCCCTTCAGGGAAAAACCACAGTTTCGTGGTCCTTGGTTGGAAACCTTACGGTATCAAGGAAAGTAAGGAGGTGCTGACCCGTAACACCCGTTGATCGCCTTCAAGGTGAAGCATTTAATTGGAGTCGAATGTTAAGTTTTGGCCTTGAGGGATCTCCTAATCAAACCTAGTTACTGAGTTTCCTTTTCAGCTACTCACCTGGTGTCGGGTAGGTGTGCCTACCCTTTCGCACTGGACCCAATAGAGCCCGGTTTGCACAATAAGACTGGCGACCGGTTACAAGCTTAAGGCTCACCAATAGGTACTCACCTCCCAGTCTCCACCCAACTAAGGAGTTAGGCTTTAAATAGGCCCCTGCGGGAGAGAAATCTCCAATATTCCCCTATAATTATTTTCATGGAGGACACTTTGCAAAAAAGGCTCTCTTTTTGAACGAGCTCCTTAAAGACTGACTTTCGCGACCCAGACCCCGACCTAGATATAGCGGAAAGCTCGCTGCTATGCAGCAAAATATTTATGGCTATTACGGCTACCGAAGCCAACGTTACTGATTTTAGTGACGCGCTTGATAGCCCACTATGTCCCCCGCTCGCTGATCAAGGCATCCCGGTTGCCCGATTCACGGAAAAGTTTATTATCTCCGACCCCATTGTTCGTTGAACAATGAATAAATCCGAAGCTGATAGCCCCTTACCGCCGCCGCCTGCTGACAAAGGCGTACCGACCACCCGATTCCCAGATTCAGATGTTTCCAGCCCACCCTCTAACCCCATCGTTTTTAGAACAATGGACGCCGCGCAGGTGCAATTTCATGAAATGTGGTGTCCATTTGAATGAACTAGTGTCCAACAACAACTCCGATAATGATTTGTCATCATGAGACATTCTCCATGAGACATTGTTCAGGAAACTACACTACTACGGAATCCGGGATACCTCTCTGGATCTTCTTACGTCATATTTAAGTGATAGGATTCAAAGAGTTGATGTGAACGGTAAAACATCTCCCGGATCTATAATCAAAATGGGTGTCCCCCAGGGCTCAATTTTAGGTCCTTTTCTATTTCTTATTTATATCAATGACTTGCCATTCCTCATAAAGGATAATCATGATATAGTGTTGTTTGCTGATGATACTTCACTTTTATTTAAATTTAAACGTCAGCAGATGGTTACTGACGATGTTAATAGTGCCCTTGCAACGGTAGTGAATTGGTTTAATGTCAATAATCTTATGCTTAACAAGAAAAAACTAAGTGCATAAAGTTTACATTACCGTATTTTAAACAAGTAAACACAAGTGTGTCTATAAAGGGCGAAAGCTTAAAACCCGAAGATACCACAATGGTCTTAGGCATTACTTTAGATGCGAAGCTTCAGTGGGGCCCCCATGTAGATAAATTGTCCAAAAAACTTAGCTCTGCAGCATTTTCCGTTCGAAAAATTCGTGGCCTAACTGATTTAGAGACGGCCCGTTTAGTGTATTTTAGTTATTTTCATAGTGTAATGTCATACGGCATTTTGCTATGGGGGAATGCTGCCGATATAAATACAATATTTGTGTTACAAAAAAGAGCCATTCGTGCTATTTATAAATTAAGTCTACGGCACTCCCTCAGAGATAAATTTAAAGAAATTAATATAATGACTGTGCCTTCTCAGTATATTTCTGAGAATTTCTTGTATGCACATAAAAATATTAATCTTTTTTAAAAATACAGTGATATCCATAACGTAAATACTAGAAATAAACACAACTTTGTCATTCCAAAAACAAGGCTCAAGTAAATAGGTGGTTCTTTTAAATGCCAGTGCATACGTTTTTATAATAAACTACCTTGCCATTTGCAAGAACTGAGCCTCAACAAATTTAAATTAGTCATAAGATGCAAGCTTTGCCAGAAGGCTTTTTACACAGTTAAAGACTATTTTGAGGATAAATAGGCTTGGGATTGAGCTGCTCCAATGATATACAGGGAGCATTAGTGTTCTTTACAATCACAATTTCTTGTATTTTAATTTTATTCAAATTGACATTTTTTTGTTTTTTTAATATTTATTTTGACTTGAATATTTACTTTTTAAAGTATAATATTTTATTTTATTTTGACATGAATATTTACTTTGTATAATATATATATATATATATATTTGAATATTTACTTAATTATGTACTTAAATGCAAGGAGTATGTGGTTTTTTTTTTAATTTCCAGTTACATTTTTATTCTCTCTCTTTATTACGACGTTGTCTGACAGTTTGAGTATTTTAGTGACCTACTCAAATGTATCGTCTTTGGCATTGTTCGTCAGGTCGTTGAGCTCCTTAGTAGTCCAAAGTTGAGCTTACAGTCTAACTGACAAAAGCTTGCACTGACGGGACGGGTCTACTCAAATCTGTGTGGTCTTTTCTCAAAAGGCCATTTCAGACTAATCTACATAATCCTCATAAACGATTGTGAATATGTGCACTATGTAGGTTATTTTATTCGAATTAAACATAATAAATTGTCTGGCAGTTTGAGTGCTTTTTGAGGCCTACCCAAAGGTACTGGTATTGGTATTGTTCGTCAAATCGTTAAGCTCCTTGTTCTAAGTTGAGCTATACGTCATTTGACAAATGCTTGCACTGTATGGACAGGCCCACTCAAATCTGTGAGCATCTTTCTTCAAAAGACCGCCTCAGACTGAAACCTACAAGGTTCCCATATAATTAAACCAGTGTAGATAGTATAGACTTTAAAAGAGACGAGGAGACCCCTGAGTTTGTTTCGGTGTTTCTTCTCAGGGTAGTCAGTTAGGAAACACCGGCCTCATCTAGTTAATATTTACGAAAAAAATGACGTGTAAAAGTATTATTTAATAACCAATTTGCAAAATAAAGATCATTTATCATTTATCATGCCCCTCATCCTCCGAAGACGACTTTCAAGTCATCATCGGAGTCAAGAGGAAGAAAGGGAAAACCTCCCAGGCCAGCAAGGCCAAAAAGACCATCGCGTCTCCCCCATAACCTTCTCCAGTCTCAACACCCGTAAGACTCGAAAACCCCGGAATTTAAAGCCAATAGCTTAAAATTCCCTTATTAATAGTAATAATGATATGATCCAGCCTGTCCCTAGCTACCCTCCCCCTGCGACGCCCTAAGCCGAGGTACGTACCCCACAAGGGGTGCCCTTAGCGTGTAGTCGCCTAGTTTGTAAGTTTTAAAATAAGCCGCGGCTGGAGGTTTTAATTAATTTATTAATTAAGGCAACCCCAGGCAAGCCCGGTTAAGCAGCCGACAACCTCAGAGGTTGACCTGCGAGATGTGTCTGTCTGTCAGTATATTCGGAACAGATTTTCATGCGGTTTTTACTAATGGATAGAGTGATTCATGAGGTGACTCGATCGAGCGCAGAGCTAAAAGGCTTATAGGCGATGAGATGCTGGTGGACAAGCTTCATAGCCTAGCTCATCGGCGAATCGTTGCTTGCCTGTCGGTTTTCTACAGATTGTACTTCGGGGATTGTGCGCAGGAGCTCCGTGACCTGATTTCTCCATCTCTTTTTCACTATTGGTCTACAAGACGCACGGCTGGGTACTACCCACAATTGGTTGATATACCGTCTTGTCGTACCAAGCGCTTCTCCTCCACATTTATTGTGCGCACAGCCAAGCTGTTGAATTCTCTGCCGACTTCTGTGTTCCCTGCCACTTATGACCTTTCCGCCTTTAAAGCACGAGTAAATAGGCATCTTCTGGGCTTGCTCGTCTCATCTTAGACCTCATCTATCGCTTACCATCAGGCGAGATCAAGGTCAAGAGTGGGCCCATCAGTAATAAAAAAAAAGTAGGAATAAGTTGTTTTGTGCACATTAGCAGAACGAGACCGTGCGAATCCGGGCCGGGTCGCTTGTATATATATAGAGCAAGAAGGCCTTAGAAAAATTTATTATGACCATTTTATTTTATTCATTTTATTGTTTTTTATTGACATTTTTATTTCATTTAGTTCTTTTCTTTTTTTTTGTAATTGTCATTTTAATTTTAATTTATTCTTTGAAAATAATATTTGGTGTGTGTGTTGTTAATCTTATAATATGAGTTAAGTTACTTGAATTAAATGCATTTTATTATTATTATTTTTTTTTTTTTTTTAGTCCCGTCACGGCTAAGGCTCAGGCCTCCTCTCTATGAGAGGGATTGGGCAATAAATTGGCCAACTACGGGGGACTAGGGTCATTGCCTGTTAGGGTTACGGAAGTATTTTAACGAGATATCTCAACCCCAGAAACACCAGTTTCCTCACGCTGTTGTCCTTCACCGTTTTGAGAGCAGTGGTGGTGATAAAAATTACACAAAGTAATATGCCTGCCTGGGTTTGAACCCACGACTTACATTCTATGAGTCATGCCTGTGACCATTGAAACACCACGCTGTAAGGCTTACTATTAATATAAATTGTATATGCCTCAAAATGTAAACAAATATCTGTTCATTCTTTCCTAAGAATAAAAAAAAATATGTTTGTGTTGAATTAATTTGCAGTGATTTGAATTTCACACAGTTCTAAATTAAATAACTGTATGAATTGAATGTGAATTTCCTATAACTACTTCAACGATAAACTTACATTAAAATTTTATTATAATAATCATAAAATTAATGTTAAACAAATTTTAAACTCATTACATACCACTATCAGAGGCTTTAACTAAACGAAGTTACCAGTATCGGTTATCAAACTTGGCGAGTATCTAATTAACATTTATTGAACCAGCAAAGTGGCAAGTTTCCATCCCGGTTATAATATATTTTATCCATTATTGCCCTCCAGGGCTGCAGGGATTGAGTTTGCATTTTATAGCGCACTCGATTGTAAAGAGAGTATAAACCAATACAATTACTATAATTCACGAATATTTTTCTTTACCTAGCCCATTCTGTCCCACTCCTGACCAAAGGCATCCCCCCAATTCTTCCAGTTCTCGGGTTGTTGTGCCTCCTTCCGCCATAACACGGGGTAGGTCTGTAGGTCTACATAGCTCCAAGTATATACCAAAAGTGATCAGAACTGAAAAGCCAAATCCTGATTTTTAGGGTTCCGTAGCCGAATGGCAAAAAACGAAACCCTTATAGTTTCGATATGTCTGTCCGTCTGTCTGTCTGTCTGTCTGTCTATCTGTCTGTCTGTCCTGCGTGTATGGTATTTACAGACAGGTCTTTAAAAATGATATAAGGCTTTCTAAAACCACTTTTTCATAAAGTCAATCGTTTAAAAGATATAAGCTTCCAAAGTGGTAAAATGTGTGTCCCCCCCACCCTCTAACTTCTATAATAATGGAGTGAAAAATCTAAAAAAACACATGTCTGTAGATCTTAATACAAACTTTCAAACAAAATTAGTTTGAATGAAATCGGGTCAGCAGTTTTTGAGATACATAATATTTTCTAAAACCGCAAATATAACTTTGTAATTCATACAAACACGATGAAAAACAAAGTTATTTAGCGTAGTTGTAAAAATGTAAATAAGCTAGTTTTATGAAATTTTATAGGTTTTTTTTATTAGTCAAATAAAAATACATATTATATTATATTATGATAGTTACTACGGAACCCTTCATGGACGAGTCTAACTCGCACTTGGCCAATTTTTGTTATCTGAAACTTATATAAATATCGGCAAATGGTTCTTACGTATATTTTGCTATAGTTGGTCTTCAGATAAAGGCGGTCTCTAAAGATATCAACTCCGCTCTGTACTTTGCTAAACTATTCCATGTTGGACTCGCTATTTTCAATACGTAGATACAATACTAAAACGCAAATAAAAAAATTAAAAAGAATCATCCGAATAAATATTAGTTCCATTGACTGCGCCCACTCGTCAAAGCTTTTCAATAATGTAGCCAGAAAAGTCATCATATTGTAATAAAAAATATCAAAAGACCCGTTCCGGGTGTTAATTTAGTAGCATACCATGACGGAGTGACGGAAATAAAAAATGAAGGCTGTATTCCGGGCGCGAAACTGCATATTTTTTTAGAAAAATGCGTGGTTTTTGGACTAGTACACAAGTAAGATTTTTTATTGAATATTTGGACGTGTGTTCACTACACAGGGTACTTCAGAAGTGCGTAGTAAGTTAGATACTAATAACGGTAGATATTAATTTTGATCATTGTATTGCGTTGAATTAGAAGTTTGATGTTTTTAGAATTCCGATTATAACCACAAGCGATCCATGGGATCTGATATTGACTTCAACTTCACGTGTTCCTGTTTTCAGACGAACAGACAACGTAGTGATATTTTGGAACGAAGTTCCTTATCGCGCGTTGCGAAAGGGGGCTAGACGGAAAAAATTAAGACGAAAAGTTGTAACGACACTTTTTTGCTATAGTAAGCTATTGTAAGCCGTGCGGCGTGCGTGCGCATGTTTCTCTGTCTGTCTCTCTCTCTCTCTTATAGAAAGCAAGCCAGATATTTTCGTTTCGTCACTGATTAAGTTTATATTACATTATATTTATAATAATAAAAAAAATTAATATAACTTAAAAAAAAAATTATTACAATTCCTTCACTAATTAATTGAAAGGAACTTCGTTCCATCCGGGTGTCCCTTGACACCTCTCAAGTTTTTTATTATTATTATTACTAACCCGTGTCCCTAGTCCCACGACTAGCCTTCCTCTTAATCCTTCTAATAGTCATGATTCTAACCGTCTTCACTCAATTTCTTAATGAAGCTATCCTGGTCATCCCCTATCTCCTACAGGGTCTGCTACGGCACTGTTTTGTTGTTTCAGATAAGATAAGATAAGATAGTTTATTTTGCAAATATGGGTAATACAAAAACATAGTGATAATGTGGTGTAAGGGTACAATGTTGGTTCAGCCATATTTTACCAGTAGGCATGCAAATGTATAAATAATTAAATTCACAGAGGTAATTTAATTATAAATTAAATTATGCAATTAAATAACAGGAATTACAAATCAAATCAAATGTCAAAATCTACTTATCAAAATTAAAATAAAAATTAACCAATAAGTACATATATAAAAAACAAATGTCTAAATCATAGCATTAAATTAAATATAAAAAAGTCAAAATATAATGTCAAAATTAAATGTAATAAGAGAGTGTCAAAATATATTATATGTCAAAAATTAAATTTTCAAATTAAAATTGAATAATAAATTATTATCACAGATGTAAAGTGCCCAAATTACTAACAAATTTTACTTTCCATTAAAAAATCGGTAATGTTGTAATATGTTTTGTCTGCTAAAAAGTTTTGCAATTTCTTTTTAAATAATGTCATATTTAAATCTTTCCAGGCCTTGGGTAATTTATTAAATATTTTTGGTGCCATGAAGCAGACACTTTTGCGCATCAGTGTTGTCTTAGCCCTCTGAATACACAGGCCACTATTGTCACGTCTATTTCTTGCACCTAAGTCATTTACACGTTGAAAGTAAGTTGGATTTGATTTGACAAACACAGCTACCTCCAAAATATAAATACTAGGAAAAGTTAATATTTTATACTTCCTGAAATACGGATAACAACTATCAGTGGTTTTCAGATTAAACATTGCCCGAATACACCGTTTCTGGGCCTTGAATGCATTTTCTTTATCGGTGGAATTTCCCCAAAATATAACCCCGTATCGAAGATGGGATTCGACAATACCGTAGTATGACGTAAGAAGCGCATCCGTGGAAACTCTCGGTGACAATGCATGTAAGGCATATGCTGATTTGCTTAATTTGTTACAAAGATTAACTATATGTGATTTCCAGTTCAAATTTCTATCTATTTGTAAACCTAAGAATTTTGTGCTTTCTACTTCGTCAATAACTTGATTATCAAAATTAACATCGAGATGTTTACTCGGCATACGTTGAGTGAAATACATAACTTTCGTTTTAGATAGGTTAATTTTTAAGTTATTCTCATCTAACCATGCTATAATTGAAGCTAGGGAATTATTTATATCGTTTTCATATAGATCTGCATTGACACATGGTATAGTTATGGTACTATCGTCGGCAAACAGCGTCAAAGGTTGGTCTACACATTTCGGGAGATCATTAACGTATAATATAAAAACTAAAGGCCCCAGTACGGTCCCTTGTGGTACTCCGTACCTAACTACGCGTTCCAATGACCGAAATACTTCTTCATGATTATTTGCATTTAATCTACGAATTTCAGTTATTTGTTTTCTGTTGCGCAAATATGATTCAATTAATTTTAGTACATTTCCTCTAATACCATAGGCCTCCAGTTTATTCAAGAGAGTATTATGGTGCACATAATCAAAGGCCTGGGTCATATCACAGTATATGGCACATACTGGTGTACGTTCATCCATTTTTCTAATGACACCACGTATAAAGTCATATATGGCCATATTAATGGTTTTACCTTGTCTAAATCCTTTCTGTTCGTCACACAATAAGTTATATTTCTCTATGTATTGATATATCTCTTTATATATGTACTTTTCAAATATTTTTGATATTATAGGAATAAGTGCAATAGGCCTATAACATTCCATGACTTCTCGATTGTGTTTCTTAAATACCGGTTTTACTATGGATGTTTTTAAAGCATCGGGATAAGTCCCTGCACTTATGCAAAGATTCAAAATATGGCTTAGGTGGCTACATACTTCATGGGCTACGGCTTTAAGTATCTTTGTAGATATGCCATCATAACCTACGCTGCTTGTATTCTTAAGGGAAGTTATTATTTTTAGTATGTCATAAGGTATACTTGGTGCAATGAACTTAGAATTATGCTGACTGCTTATTTTATGTGGTTTTGGTTTACTATTGACGTCGAGTTTTGGCTGAATTTTGTCAACAAAGTAGTTATTAAATGCATTGGATATATCCTTTGGATTTGATACTGTGGTATTGTCATTAAGCTTAATACTATCTATGTATTGTTTAGGAATATTATATTTTGCTTGATTTATAATATGCCAAGTAGTTTTTGACTTGTTGTCGGATTGTTTAATCTTGTGATCATTTTGCGCCTTTTGTGTAAGATTTATATTTTTTTTATATAATTTGCAGTACTTAGAATATGTCGATTTGTTGACTCGGTTAGGGTTTAATCTAAGTTCCCATAAAAGAGCTCTCTTCTTCCTGCTACATAATTTTACTCCGCGCGACAACCACTTTGGTTTTTAACGATATTTAGTTTAATTACGATAGTTGGAAAACATAAGTCATACAGCAATTTAAAAATGTCAATAAAAGCATTGTATGCTACATTAGGGTCAATTGTATCATATATTTCTGAAAACGATGGTTTATTTAAACATTCTTTAAACTTAGCAATATTCTCCTTGCCATAGTCCCTTCTGGTTATGTACCAGTATTTACCAGCGCATAATTTATGGACTGGGCATTGAAGCAACTGTGCCGTGAGAGCCAACCCCGTGTTTTGTGGGCTCATATATAGTCCCTTATACTATTTATTATTATATTTCGGGTCAGCCCGCTCTCGAACTCGATCACGCCTGATGGTAAGCGAGACATGAGATCTTTTTTTTTATTTATTTATTTAAAATAGGTTCGCGTTTGACCACCATCTCACCTGATGGTAAGTGATGATGTGGTCGAAGATGGAGCACGCTTACCTAAAAGTAACCTATTCACTCTTGACTTAAAGACTCCTAGGTTTTTTTTAAGTTTTATTTAACTGAAACTTGGTGCCATTTAGATTGTATATACTTCACGCAGTACATACTCTCAATACCACACATACTAGTTATGGTAATGCCTCCAAAATAATCATTAGAACAGATATTCAGCGTGGGCGGTATGCGCACATTGATAGCGCGCATGAAAAGAGGGGATGAAAGTGGCTTCAGATTTGCGCTTTCAAAAGCTTTTTACTAACTTAGATTGATACTGAAGTAACTGTTAATTTTATATAAAAACCGGTCACGTGAGATTAGCGTTAGCTCGCAAAGAGTTCCTTAACACAAACCAAAATAAAACATACATTTTGAATGCATGCATATTAGTTTCTTTCTAATTGTTGTTAGCTGCAATCGAAATAAGGTCAAGTGTGTTCTATCACATAAGATTGGTTTTTCCTTATCCTTTTTAGTACATTATTCCAGGATTAAAATAAAAAATGGGCTATGAGTTTAATAGCTTAAACTATATCGCTCCTCCCACCGAATAATATCGTAATGTGATATAACAATACTTTACGTTTTATTGCATATTTGTCATGTAGACACTCTTTTACGCCTTGTCATTTTTTTTCATATTTTTACTTTGAGTAGGTATTTTAGAAACTAGCATTTTCATAATAACCATAACCTGCCAGCCTTATTATTCCGTTACAGATATAATTATATTGTACTTATTTACGTGAATAACATCGCTACTGGTGATTACGGGTAGCACTACAAACAAGATTTTCAATATGTTACGTTTACGATATTATTCGAGTAAGAACAGTAAACTCGTGTTGTAGTAAAGTATTCTAGCAATATTATTCCTGTAGTCATTTAATTTGAAAAATATGGCAATGCTGGTAACTGTTTAATGACATAAAAAGTCTTTTTTCAGGATTTTGCAATACAAACGTTCGAAACAAAAGACTAACCAGACATTCCTTCCCAAATACACAAAGAAAACTGTCCCAAACTGGAGTGCTCGAACCGGTTCCAATTTATAAGATAATTCTAAATTATTTGTTTATTTCGTTTGGATCTCCAACAAAGAATACCCATTAAAAGCTAAAATTATATATAGGCAGGTTTTTTAACTTTGTGCTTCTTCAGTAATAGGAGACCATAATAAGACAAGACATATGATATTTTATCTGTTAGGAAAACCCATGACACAGCATCAACATCAACAGAGGGAAAGTGTTGTTGTATCAGCTAGACATGCATCTGCCTAATTTCTGGCTGTTTGTTTTATTTGTGTCCAGTCAAATTTAATACATACTTACCAACACTATTATAGTAGGAATGATGTATCATAAACGCATTGTTATACATAACTAACCAGACCCAAAACAACTATTTGTAGGCCATACTTACATTTGTTTCGGTGTGGGAATCTAACCTGTGACACACACTCCTGTCCTCCTGTCCTCCGCCTTGGAGTTGACGGAGGGGTCTGGTAGATTCTGGTAGATTACTGACTAAAACCACACGGTGTTTCTCTTCTTCACTTCTAGCTGGGGTGTGGGGACACGTTAGCATTCTCCCCAATCACCCAGTTGACGGTCTCTAATTAAGCCGACTTAAAAAAAAAAACAATTATTCTACTGGAACCACTTAAATTCACCACAATACAAAAACACAGACACACAAGTTCTTGGGTACTTATATTTACCAATGTCCCTCTTAATTGCTCCCTTTAATTTAGGCAACTAGTTTACGCGACAGCGTGCAGAATCTAACTGACGCAAATATCCATATTATTTCTGTGCATTGGGTAGAAATGCAACATAAGTACTTTAGTAAAGGAAAAGTACACTATAAATAAGTAAAAGCTTACTTAGGCTCTATTGCCTTGTAATAAGGGTTATAACAGATCGTTTACGCCATCTCACATGAGGGCAGGAGTGAGCATCTCCTCACACAGGTACTTTCCGAAACAGCCGTGCCCCGAAAACACCTGTGTCAACCGAAAAGTCAGCACTCCTTG
Source organism: Tholera decimalis (assembly GCA_943138885.2). Classification (NCBI taxonomy): domain Eukaryota; kingdom Metazoa; phylum Arthropoda; class Insecta; order Lepidoptera; family Noctuidae; genus Tholera; species Tholera decimalis. The sequence goes on from OW964576.2 coordinate 14,294,354, forward strand.
GCACCGTTCTACGCATTCTGTAAGTGCAGGTTGGAGAGCCTCGATGGTCCTGACACCAGCCCCAAGTCGTATCAATTTTTCGTTACGCTCTGCCATCACTTCATCTCGGAACAGGTTCTTTTGAGCCTTTATAAGTCTAGCTGGGACCTGTGGCCCCACTTCCTTGCACCAGACGTAAGGTGAGGCTAACAATTTGGCGATGGCGTCTAAATCCCATGGCACCGACCCAGCCAGTACACAAAGTGCCTCTCCGGATATTGTGCGATACCCGCGCATTGCGCTGATCGCAAATCATTCAACTACTGCCCCAACCGTGTCGTCAATTTATCTATACTAGTAATATAAAGCGGAAATGTTTGTTTGTTTGTTTGCTTGAACGCGCATACGGAACGGTATGGAAGTAGCTTGAAGCTTGAGGAAGGTTATAGGCTACTTTTTACGCGACTGCAAAAAAGGTGAGTTATGTTTTTTACCGTGATTGAATCCACGGGAGCGAAGCCCCGCGTGAGTACTAGTATTACATAATTATGTAGTTTAAGGTTTAAACTTTTAAATTAATGTCAGTTCGGTGACAAAACATGATTTCTGTTTCTATGTTTTTATACCGATTTATTTTTTCTAAAACCCAACCAATAAGCAACAAAATGTAAGTAACTTTTTTAAAATTCAATTTTTACATTGTATTGTAATAAAAATTACCTACATTCTGTATCAGTGGCTATCATCTTGTCAAAATATTTGCTTTACACAATATAATCTCCTATTTTGATGGCGGGTCACACAGCCTTTATAAACATACAGATAATTTTGTGAACGTGTAACGGCCGCACTGATTTTATTGGGACTTTCACTAGAAGATATACTGATTAGAGGTCTTAAGCAATAGACTTATGATATAAATTGCCATCGTACTATTTTGGTTACTATTTTATTATTATTATTATTCACTCGCGTTCTCTCTGACTATATAAAATGTCGTTTTATAAACTCATGTTTTTTTTCGTTTATCGGTATTTTTTTGCCAGCGAAAACTATTTTAATCAGAAGTATGAGGAGGAACCGATAGAGGCAGATAAAGAATTTTTCACATAATTAAGAGAAACGGCATTTTTCCGATACTGATCGGAAAAATACCTTTTCTCTTCTACAACGTGTAACGGAAACCCCATATCTATCCAAAAGGACTGAAGACAACATCTGGTATGGAGTCTCTATGCAAAGTTTCAGCTCAAAATAAGTGACTCACAGAATTGACCCTAAATTATTGGTTTCATATGTTTCTTGAATACCAGTAATAACAAACGTGTCACAGCACTATGATGGTCATCACTTCCCACGTCACTTGCCAATAAAACGAAGATTCTCTTCGTTCTTCTTAATTTGAAAAATTCGGCCTCTGGTATCAATGTATTGAAATTTCTAATATGCTCCTTAGACATAGGATTAGAAAACCCTTGCCATATCGTTTGTTATCATCCAAAGAAGCCGTGCACTTGGTATGTATATACCATTTAAATTACACGTTTTATAATCACTATACTATTCTAAATTAATAGTAGCCAAAAGCAACCAATAAGTCTACTATGACATCTGCACTGGGAACCACTGTATAATCTGCTGTCATCAAAAGCGATGGCTCACTGCATATCATTACTATGTGGTTACCTGACCTACTGCAAATATCCGGCTTGGCTAAGGCATTCTGCCGTGATTCTTTAAAAGGCAGTCATCTGACAATTTACCGATTTTGAGTTTTTATAAATTTGGCACTGGTACCAAAACCACTTCACAGCTTTTTATGAAAAAAAAATCTCAAAGCTAAATAAGTTTCAGAAAAAGGGGTTAGATAGATCGACCCGCCTTTTTTTCCTGATGTCGCTCAATGTTTAACTCAAGATCGGTAAATTGTCAGACTGTCTTTTAAAGAATCACGGCAGCATTCTAATTGACACAGAGAGATTGGTAGTATGACGCTATAAATTATTTATATTAGGATTGTTGTTAATAACATGAGACTCAAACAAGACTGATGGGGAGATATGTAGGAGCACATCTACATAACCCTCAAGGGATGTTAAGCGTACTCACATACATAGTACGAGCACTTGACGTAAATATAGCCGGCCACTGTAGTTTTAAAGCAACAGACAAAGCGTGTAGTTGAACACGGATCGATATAACTATTAAATTATTTACAGACCTTGACAGTACTTTTAGGTGTTTAAATTAAGCCAGTTGAAGTAGCTGCACGCATGACGAATCGATGACTAGTTTGGTGTTGTAATGTTTGGCATCACAACACCAAACTGTATTTATTGTGAAAATGTATTAAAATGTATTTTACACCAAATGGCAATTTTTTGTTAAAATAAAACAGAAATAAAAAGAAAATTGTACCTAGATCTTTGGAGAATATAGATTTATCAATAAGCATTGTATTACAGGTCAAAAACAGGTACCTACACTCATTTTACGGCAGCCGACCTCCTTAGAGGCATGGCGTTACCTCACGCCTTGTCTGTAAGGAGACTAGGGAGTGAGGAATTTTTACGTCACCAAAACTACCCTGGTGATCAACACGTAGAACCCCCACTAAATCTTAAAAGTCCACTCCAGAATCTTTCTGTGAATGTATTACTACTTTGGACATCACAAACATATGTAGTTAAATTTCAAATAAAAAATCCACACTCGCTTATGGTTATGGTACCTAAGCCACGCTACCTGGGTTATGTGTGTCCTCTCGCAGGTCAACCTAGGTGGTTAAAAGCTGCTTGCCTGTGGCGTTCTTAATTATAATAATAAAAAAATCCTTATTAAAAGGCTTTTAGCCTCTAGCCAGGGCTTATATAAAATTCTAACTAACATTTTTTCACACATAGAATGATGACACGGCATTCCATATTTCAGTTTCACAGCTAAAAACATGACGAACATAATGTTATGCGTCATATTTACAAGTCCACGTACTCCAGTGAAATATAAGCTACAGTATTAGAAAGTTTATAACATACTTCAATAAAAAAACCTTTTTACGAGCATCCTCGGGTATGCTTGTTTTGAAAAACTCAGAGGGTCACGGAAAAGTTTTGTGTTTAAAGGTCCCTGTATATTTGATGCGTGAGGACTTTTTACCTGTCTGCTCGCAATGGTGCAAGAAAAATGTGAGCAGTACCGGACGAAGTTCCTATACAACGTGTAATTTAAAGGGTACATACATACCAAGTGCTGATGATGATGGATGATAATAAATGATATGGCGAGGGTTTTATAATCCTATGTGTACATGTGTGGAGCATATTAGAAATTTCAAAACATTGATACCAGATACCGAATTTTTCAAATTAAGAAGAACGAAGAGAATTATCGTTTTATTGGCAAGTGACGTGGAAAGTGATGACCCTCATAGTGCTGTGACACGTTTGTTATTACTGGTATTCAAGAAACATATGAAACCAATAATTTGTGGTCAATTCTGTGAATTCAGCTGAAACTTTGCATAGAGACTCCATACCAGATGTTGTCTTCAGTCCTTTTGGATAGTTATGGGGTTTCCGTTACACGTTGTATACCTACAAAGAATATGGTTTCAATAAAGGAATTCCTTATTCTTATCTAAATAAGTAGATCGTCCCTAAAATGTGAACGGTTGAAAAGATCGGAGTTTCGGAAATAACTTTACACTGCAACGGTGTATGAGGTCAAATACGCAAGGTCGTATGTAGGAAATTTTTTGGTATATAAATATACTGGCTTATGACCACGGCTTCGCTCGTGTGAAAATCGATTTTTTTTACCGTGAAATGATTCATCTATCTTCAAACTGAAAATCAAAACGATTCGTTGCTTGATAAAGTATATCTTCAAACAAACATAATATCGCATTTATAATATTATTAGCCTGAATTACGGGAACTTTCTTTCTTTACTCGAGAATAAGGAAGATTTAAAAAAAAGTCAATCAGCTAAGACAGCAAACGGCATAATATGACATAAAAAATATGTAAGCCCGGATTTTCTGATATTTCTTAAGAAGAGTATATCTTCGTATAAAAAGCACTAGAATCTCGGAGTAAATAAAATGCCCAATATTTATTCTTATCACCGTCGTCATAATGAGATCAAAACCTATCAATATACTAATAATAATTTTTGGCAGCAGCCAGCGTGGGACAGATATTTTTTTCCATGATGATGAAAAGTCGCAAATCTAATGAAGTGAATAGATGACTGATTTAATTAAGTAATAAGGTCTGTTATCATATTTGTTGATAGTGCCAAATAATAAAAACAAAATGCTAAAATCTTAATTCAAAGCAAAAATCAGTTGCAGTTGAATACCAGTATACATGAAGTGACATACTTACTTGATCTCCTCAACCCAGTAACTGAGTAATACGATACCTCTTAGCAAGAAAGATGTAAGATTTTTTTGCTTCTGACATCCTGCAGTGTCTGTGTACCATGCACAACATGCTACCCAACGAACGGTGGAATATCGATGATGTGGTCGAAGATGAAGAACGCTTACCTAAAAGTAGTCTATTCATTCTTGACTAAAAGACCCCAGGTTATCAGGAAACACTAATCATTTAATGCTATAAAAAAACAACCTATTAATTTGTTTTCCATCACCCATTAATTGGGAAAATTCCCTTTTCACTGGCTCCGAATTTTCCCATTCCATATGCAATTAATCCACATTATGTTAATGATGAAAAGACGTTGACAATCTTTCTTTTAAGTCTTTAATTGTAACATTAAATGTTTACGATCAGAACCATTAACTTGATATGGGCATCAACGTTTAACTCGTTCGGCTTTGAGAGGGTAAATTATTGGTACTTTGGTTTAGCGGATTAGCTTAAAGAGTGGTCGCCACCACTAAAATAACACTGGACTAACATAATATACTAAAAAGCGAACCTAAAAGAACATTAGCGACATGCGTACCAGACCTTATAGTGCAAAAATGGGTGTGTAAACGCTTTCTCTGTCCCTTTTATCTCATAGTTCGATGAGACGGCAATTCAAAATAAAATAAAAACAAGTAGTAATATCTCAGCACAGACGCTTGAGTGTATCTAGCATCTAGGGTGACCGGACCAACACCAACAGCGACATAGCCTGTAACAACCAGGGTAAGTCGTACTTGTCCGCAAACATACTCAGGATGCAGAACTGGACCGTACTCTTGATAAAATCGAGTAGCTCTCATTCGACGTAAAATACTAAAATCTTCGGTATGCGCAAATGCGAACATACCGGACGCACTACAATACCGCGGTAGTCCCAACAGCATCCTGAAGCAGTTATTATACTGTAGACGCAGGGTTCTTGGTATGTCTGACTCCATTCTAATCTGTAAATACTTAATTACACTTTTTGGTTGACCTGGGAATTGAACCCAGGACGCCACGGTTAGCGCTTGCGGCCACGAGACTAACGGGTATAATCTCTATCGTATTTATTTATGCATAATAATGTTCTTCACTTATTAGAACCTACTAAATGTCCACGACAAATATATTGATATAAGACACATTACCCTTCCTTTACGTTGAGTTAAGAAAGGGTTATTAAAAGAGAGAACTGATGAAAGGAAAAACATTAATTCTAAAAATTGAAATAAGTTTGAACTTAATTAAAACATGACACATTCTAAAACGGTTAACTTAACCTTGATAAACCTTTTGAAAACAGGCCAACCCGAATAATAGTATGTAAAATAGATACCCTCATAATAAATTAAAGCGGTCATTACTTCCTACCATGAAAATTTACATATTGTATTGTAACGGGCTGTTAAATTAATGAGAACTCTGCCTTTTACAAGTCATTAGCTTTTATACCTGTCGTTATGACGTATTTTGTTAAGAGTATACTAAACCATAGAGTTTACTGCAAAAGGGGTAAGTATATGAATAAACTATATTATTTCTACTATATTTTAGTCTCTTTTACAGCCATTATAATTCATACTGGTCAAATTATATGAAAACCGTGTTGGTAAAGTAAGTAAAGTACCATTCAGATTTGAGTGGACTTGTCCAAGCATTTTTAAGTATATGACTATGTGTATAGTGTATCGTGTGGTGTGGTTTCTTCTTTAGCGATTTTCACTAAACTTTATCCTGCCAATGGGAGCCCCCATCGCGTGTGAGTTTGCCACTAGAGGCGCTAGTGACGCGTGAGGTCCACAAAATTCAAATTTTCACTGGTTTTAGCGGGCTTCGTGACATAAATTATAATTTCTTTAATTTACCTGTTGAAAAATGATCTCCTTGGTGAAATTATCGCAAATAAGGCGATGAATGTGAACGCTTTGAAAGCGGATTTAAGGAAAAAATGCGCAAAAATAAGCGGCCTCAAAGAGCCGCTAATTCAGAGATTAGTTTGTTTACTGTTTACAAACTTATTTTTTGCCAAAAGAAAGCTGGTTTTCCGAGGTAACTATGTTAAGGTAGCTATGTTTTTAAGGTTCCGTAGCCAAATGGCAAAAAACGGACAGACCGACAGACATGACGAAACTATAAAGTTTCGTCATGTCTGTCTGTCTGTCCGTCCTTCTGTATGTCACAGCCATTTTATTCCGAAACTATTAGGACCATACACATGAAACTTGGAAGGTAGATGTATTCTGTGAACCGCTTTCTAATTTTAAGAAAAAGATAACAAAATATTTAAAATTAAGGGGGCCTCCTCATACATGGAACTGAAACTGAAAATTTATTTTTCATAAAACCTATGCGTGTGTGGTACTTATAGAAAGGTCTTTAAAAATTACATTGAGGTTTCTAAAACCACTTTTTCATAAAGTCAATCGTTTAAAAGATATACGCTTCCAAACTCGTAAAATGTCCCCCCTCTAATTTCGCGCTTTTTTGTAACCACCTAAACTTGCTCGGATTACCACGCTGTTGAAGTTCCTAATGACTTATTTAATTATCTCGTTAATTATTGTATGTTCTACTCTGAAATTTTACAGGTATATAAATGAACTAGTACTCACGTGGGGCTTCGCTCCCGTGGATTCTATCACGGTAAAAACATAACTTTCCTTTTTTGCAGTCGCGTAAAAAGGAGCCTATAACCTTGCTGAAGCTTCAAGCTACTTCCATACCAAATTGCATCCAAATCCACCCAGTACTTTCGAAGATTAGCGCGTTCAAGCAAACAAACAAACAAACAAACAAACTTTTCCGCTTTATAATATTAGTATAGATTAAGCAACTAATTATTGATATAACATTCAGTTTATATAACCGTATACAGGTTTATCGGTGGCCAAATAACTCGCGTGCATTGTGATCGTGAACGTGGAGAACTGAATATCATCATAATTTGTTAATTACCTACAGGATACTAATGAAACTTGATATACATTTGAAAGTAGTTAAAAGCTACAAAATAACGTTTAAAGTAAGTCTTTAGAGCTCATATTCAGAGTGTTAGGACCTAAAGAAGTGTTTTTATATATCATTAAATAACTTTTAAACGGTACATCATTTTGTTTTTTTTTTTTTATATCGAAACAAATTAAAACTAATTTCTAAGAAGTCATGTACAAAAGATGATAAGAATCTGCATAACCGTTTCAGAAATCGAGCAAAACCACAAGCGTTACTCCAGCAAAATCTTGAATAACTTCGCAGCCGAAGAAAGAACAAATACAAAATAACATGTAACATTTACCTCGTCTAGACAACTAAATGTATAGCTAATATTTATTTCAATATTCTCATTATTTAAAAAAAGTTTTGCTGTGGTAACGTTTCAAACGTTACCCCAGCAGAATATGTTTTTGAGTAATAACTAAAAAACTATATGTGTAACAAATTTAAAAATGTGCTTAACAATTACAGAAGCTGGGCAACTAATTATCTATAAGATTTAAATGACTATTTTCGACATTATTTTGCTGGGGTAACGCACACGTTCGGCTCTAATTATTTAGCCACGAGCTTCTCTTGTGAAGACTCACTAAACATTTTTTTTGTCAACAGCATCACATCAGTTCTTCAAAATTACAGAGGTACATTGAAAAAGTACATACATATACTCATACTCATAGAGGCGAGTACATTGCATTGGTGCACACCTGATACGCAAATTCTGGTGGGCCTTGCTGGGCAAATGGACATGAAAGTTGTGGCTATAGTTTCTGCGTTAATCGAATTAACAAGAAAAAAATATATATATCGCGATGATTTATTGGATATTATATAACAAAATAAGCTTCCAGTATATAATTTATGGGTCATTCTTTTGGACCGGTTTTTCAAGCGGCTTTACTTAAAAATAATAGAAATCGAAAAGTCAGCAAGCCATTTTTTTGTTCGCGCAAACCTTATGTCCTCTCTTAACAGGATTACTGATTATTATTCAATTATCTTTATAATTAAATATCATAAAAAAATAAAATACCCCCATTCTTTGATTTTCGTGTAGTGTCCCAAGCCCCGATCTGGTCACTTAGTAAATGATATATTTTAAACTAAACGCTACATGCTTACCAAAAAAAAAACACTAAGTCCTTAGAAGTTTACAATGCTATGAAAAAATAGACCATAGTTCTAAAAGAACTAAATTTCCTAAAAAAAAAATTAAATGTAACTGTCCCGAGGTAATTGCTGATTTGCGTGGATTATTATAATTTCAGTCGCACATCGTAATTCAAGTTACACCTAGTCGCGCTCCGACAGCTGGCCAGGGTGCTTGTGTGATGGTGCGTCGAGTTTTCAAAAAATAGATGGAAGAACTTCGTTGCGTGGGTTTGGTTTCTCAAAACTTTGATTTGCGTGGTACAATTATCTCCGGTGTCGGTGAATTTATTTATTTAATAAAATATTGTAGCGAACAAATATAAGGTAACGTAACTTATAATCAAAACACAGTTTATTTGCTTAAACGGTTTTTGTATATTTTTTGCATAAAGGATTTATTTTGATTTACGTGGTCGTGATTTGCTTGGTTTACGTGGTAGTTTTGACCCACGCAAATCAATTTTTGACCATGCAAATGAAATAACTTTGAGTTTTGTACTAGTTATGAATGAAAATATTTTTTAGTACTTTAGTTAAAAGTATATTCGTTTAAATCAAAACATAAAATGTCATATTCGATGGGTTTCTGTCTTTATAAGTACCTAGTAATATTAAGAATAGAACAATTTATTACTTAATGAGTTTATTCCAGAAATGAGAGTTTAAACAAAAACGCCACATAAGAATTATGATTTGAAACGATCAACGGATGATATTGAACTGTCAGATAATAATCCAGGCTTGACCAAAGAATACGAAAAACTGATGACCCCAAAGCCGACGAAAACTCGAGCGATTCCGATTTGACCATTTTATAAAAAAAAATATATAAATAAGGAAGTAAATGATTGTGATAATAATAAATGCTGATTATGTTCCTAACAAATGACTGATAAAGTTTTATTTTTTTAAACGTTTAAATTAGTATTATATTTTTGTAATTTCTTTAACAAATCCTACTAATATTATAAATGCGAAAGTTTGTGAGGATGGATGGATGTTTGTTACTCTTTCACGCAAAAACTACTGAACGGATCTGAATGAAATTTGGCAAGTAGATAGTTTCCATCCTGGAATAACACATAGGCTACTTTATATCCCGAAATTCCCACGGGATCGTGATCTTACGCGGGAAAACCCTCCCACGCGAACGAAGTCGCGGGCAAAAGCTAGTAATAAATAAAGTTGGAATGATTCTACTAAAAAAGTTTTCTGCCCTAGTAACCTACCTATTTTTTTTGTCTTATAATAAAATAACTTCTTTAAGTAACAATAAGTAACCCATTTGAGAAACTTAAATTAAAATATTCATTTTCGTGGTGTTTTGTGATTAGCGTGGCCTCCATTTTTTTAACTTCGATTATCTCTGTAAGTATATCGCTCTCTGAGGTGCCTTTTTTATAAAAAGCATTACTTTTATGTATATTTTAAGATTCTGATATCAAATTAAAAAAAAAAATTGAATTTGAAAATTGCCACGAAAATCACCAAAGAATGCCTTACTCGAAGAAGCACCCTTATATAAATAGAGCCTTTTGCTATCATATTTTTTGAGGAATCACTGACTCCTAAGTTACAGGAACTTACGCCTAGTTTAGGAGTCAGGGTTGTTTCATTTCTTTGGACCTCGGAGAATAAGCCCATTGTTGTAACTTTTTATGGTTGTTTATTATTGCAATGGCTTTGGTGAAATAAAGGCTTTTTTTATATCTTGGCAAAACCTGAAAAAGTTTTACGAAGAACCGAGTCTTGGTGGCACACATTTATTACTCACGAAGATGTTTTACAAGCATCTGTGTCGCACATGAGACGTGAATTAAATTTCTTACCTACTTTGCAATTTAATTCTGAATTAGAGAGCAATGAGACGACTCTTACATGTGTCAAGTAAGTTGATGTTAGCTTAACAACCTCCAACTTTGTTCAGATAAGGCGTCAAGCACGTAGTTACTTACTACGCATGTAGGTACATCTTGAAACGAATTCAAGTTTATTTGGGCAGTAAGTTGCAGTTGGTGGTGGCGTTGGATTTAGTTCATAAAGTAATCACAAGGATTTGATGAATGACCTCCATCAGCCTACTTTAAACATTCGGTTCGAATCGGTTACTTACGGAAAATAAATTTCCTTTCATGATATGTTTTTTTCTTGTTGATAGGCATTTGAACACCAGCTCACCAGATAGTAGCCAAAGATGTGGTCGAAGATCAAGCACGCTTACCCTATTCCTATTCCTATTCACTCTTGACTTAAAAACCTTCAGGTTGTAGCTATCAGGAAATACAAACTCCGACAGGGAATTCTACTGCTTACCTACTAAATACATGCATAATGAAAATATTCCTAATTTTTTTTTTAATATTATACAGTTCATAAGTTTGTTTCTTTGTTTGAACGCACTAATCTTGGAAAATACCAGGTGGATTTGGTCTAGTACTACTACTATGAAGCTTACTATGATGGTTTTACTTGATACATGGTTTTACTTTACTTTTTACCCGACTGCTTTTCCACGGGATCGAAGCACCGCACGCATACTAATGTTGAATATGGGTGTGCACCATGTGCATTCGTAATACTGGCTCTGCACATAGCAAGCAAGCTTTGCATAACCTAGAATATTGACCTGTATGGCAAATTTTTATGTATAAGCTTTTACTACACGATGACACGCATGTAACTAAAAGTGTGATGACTTTGAATATTGATGAATAGAGAGGTAGAAGGAGGCCAAAGGAAAGGTGGATGGATTGGAATGATGTGAGAGAAAAAGGAGTAAATGATTCTATGATGTCTGACAGGGGAGTATGGAAAAAGAAAACGTGTTGCGCCGATCTCAAGTAACTGGGATCAGGGCAGGAAGATGAAGCTTCTTCTACACTGTTTAATTAGATATTAATTAAAGTAACACACTAATTTTGGAACCACACACGATTAATAAATGTATACTACAGTACTTATAACATGTCATTGCTAACGTCTATTAATAATTACTTAAATAATAGTACCACGCATTGTTCTCGTCACTCTAGGGACAACACGCAAGGGCTGTCAAGTGTGAATTTAACTTAAAATTAATTGTTTTCTATTGTAGTCGTTCCAAGCTTGACTCTGCATTGAGAAGGGTAATCTCCCTACTTAATGTTACGGACAACCTTGCAATGACTTTATCAACCGACGACCAAAAGAGGAGGTTATCAATTCGAAGCGTATATTTTTTTTTTTATTATGTATGATCACCGAGTACTCGAAGACGGCTAAACCGATTTGAAAAATTCTTTTTTTGTTTGATAGGGTATACTTTGAAATTGGTACCATCTGTCACCAAGTCAGGATCTGATGATGGGATCCTGGAGAAATCGAGGGAACTCTTCAAATATTATAGGCACACCTATGGCGTTTTGGGTATTTCTTATAGTAACTTGTGCAGTTGCTCTCAAAAAGTACCATTTGGGGAAGTGGAACTGATGATGAAGACCACAGATGGCCGCCGAAACTACTCAATAATAAGTATTTCGTGGATTGCGATTCGATTACTTGAATATGGATATTAAGCACTTAGTGCTCGTCACAATGCATATGGTGATGTAGAGCTGATGGTGAAGTACCAGGAGAACTCCTCAAAAATTAACGGCCCAGCATTGGGAAAAGCAATATTTTGTAAAATGTTATAAGTAGTTGACATTTAGGCTCTTGTAACTAGGTAAATTAAAAATCCACCAACTAAAAAGAGTGAAATAAAAACTTTTTACCAAAAAATTAAACCGACTCCCAAAAAACACTGCAAAGTGAAAAATAACTTTAATTTCGGAAGTCGGTGCCAAAACGAAAATACAAAACTAAAGACACCGACTACCGAAATTAAAGTTATTTTTCACTTTGCAGTGTTTTTTGGGAGTCGGTTTAATTTTTTGGTAAAAAGTTTTTATTTTTACTCAACAATCATAAATTTTATAGGGACTTTAATATTGAAATCGAAATATGTTAGCTACTACAGTATGTTAGTGAGCAAAATGATTTAATCACAAGACTGTTTCTCACAACTGCGTTCGCGTGGAAATATTGCTAATTCGCTAAGATAAAAAGTAGCCTGTGATAATCTAGGTTATAACTATGTGCTTTCATCCAGAGCCATTCAACTAATATACAGGTTATAAATTAAAAATATTATTTGCAGATTTCAAGTTTATGAACCGAAATAGTCGAAGTCGATGTATATCATCGAACTAAAAGCAACCTCGTGAGTTAAATATCTAAAACCATACGACTTCGCATTAGAATTAGCATGATTGTCAAGTACGTAATGACCAAGTCATAGAACAAATGCCTTATAAATTATAACTAGGTAAAGTAACAGAATAAACTTTTGTAAAATAATGAATAAACCTTTTAAATTTTACCTTTTGAACTTTAATTCGAAAATATTTAATAACGGCTTTGAATTAATTACAAAGTTAAGGAGTACATTAAAAATATCCGGGCTTCCCTAATTAGGGACATTTTAATTAGGGGCCTGTAACTGACAATATGGTACCCTTTTAATAAAATTTATTATACTCATTACAACATTATTTTTCCACGTCATCCTCTTTCCTCATCGGTGTGTTTAATTTAATTTGAAAAATCTATTAAACGAGGGGTTTCATCCAGTTTAACATTTGGTTCTGCAAAATAAAATTCATTTAACATTATAAACATTTTTTTTTTATTGACAGTAGGCTCGCGTTTTACTACCATCTCACCTGATCATAAGTGATGCTGTGGTCAAAGATGAAGCATCACATACCTAGAAGTAACCTACTCACTCTTAACGTAAAGACCCCCAGGTTATAGCTATCGGGAAAGACATTGTGCATACAACTGTACGTACAACTGTACGCACAATGAAAGTATTCTCAAAAGATACACATTACATGTCATACTTTCGTCTGTTTATCTTTTTCACAACTATGTTGTTGTTGGCTTCAAGTAAAACGGATGTAGCTGGGTACTAGTGTTTTTAACCGACTTCAAAAAAACGAGGAGGTTCTCAATTCGTCTTGAACTTTTTTTTTTAATGTATGTTACCTTATAACTCGGAGATGGCTGGACTGATTTGGAACATTCTTATTTGTTTGAAAGGGTTTCTAGTTGGTCCCATTGTCGTCACGTTTGGATCTGATGATGGAATCATGGAAAAATCGAGGGAACTCTTCAAATATTATAGGCACACCTATAGCGTTTTGGGTATTTCTTATAGTAACTTGTGTAGTTGCTCTCGATAAGACCCCAGATGGCCACTGAAACTACTCAATAATAAGTATTTCGTGGATTGCGATTAGATTACTTGAATAGGAATGTGTTTTGATATGGGAGTTGGTTCTATTTTTTGCTAAAAAGTTTTTTACATGGAGCAACTATACCCCCTGCCAAGACTGACGTCAGAGTTTCTGTCTTCTACACTTAACTGTCAAAGATGTACAAATGACAGTCGGGACATTAATCTTGTTATCGATATATTAATCTTGAAAATCGATCCGTGCGGCTGACATTGTTTAGCGACGAGCTCCTCTGTTTTTGGGTTAAAATTGTAGTCTCATGTAACTGTACTTCTCTTTCGTTACTCATGTATAATTACTCGTGTAGTGTTTACTGCTTAATGTTGTACATCTAGTTTAAATATTATGTGTTGTATTTTAATTAAGCATTGATGTAACAATTGTTAGTAAACCAAATAAATAAAATATAACATTTGGTATACAAATTTAATACTCCACCTTTTTTCTTTACAGCACAACCCTAAGCACACATTACGCTGTCACTTGACATGACGTGACATTTGCATGTGAGCACAAGGCATTCAAGTAACATTGACGCTATAATAATGTGTATCATTGTTGTGTCTAACAATAGGTCAGGACTTTTCAGGGACTATTAGGATGTCAGCTAGAACTTCAACGACTATTGACTTATCAAACTCAAGTCCTAGCTTTGCCTTGCAATAAAATAACAATTATTTAATAATAATTTATTCAGGTAAAAAATATTAATTTAGCATTTCCCCGACTATGTTAGGTCAGCTTCCAATCTAAACAAATACAGCTGGAACCAGTAGTATACATGGAGTGCCAGCTTGTCTGATCTCTACAACCAAGTAACTGGATAACACGATACTCCTTGGCGAGACTGGTATCAGATTATTTAACATGTTCTTTAATTTAATAAGCGTGTATCATATAAAAGCGATATGATAGTAAAGTAATATTATTTTTGAATTAACAAGCAAAGTTTGTGGGTACTCAATTGGTACTCAACGAAGAATAGAACCTTGCAACCTTGCTCAGAGAAAAAGAGCGCGCTCTTGATGTTGCAATGCGGTCAATAATCACCCACTTATATTTTGAAGTTGTTGGTTTTAACTTTTGTACATATCGCACATATTTTTAGTGATAAAATTTTCATACTTAATTTAAACAAATATTATGAACCACGTGTTTTTACAAGAGAAATGTATTCTTTATTGGGATTTAAAACATAAAATTTTGAAAACACTGCTAAACCTAACAATGTAAATTAAAACAAACGTAAAGTTTTGTGCCGTTTCGACCCAAAACGGCACAAAACTGTTGGTGCGGAAGCGGGGGTTTACTAGAAATTTCTGGAAGGACCTTAGCAGGGTGTAAATTGGGCAGTGAAATATTGACCACATAGTAATGAGCCGACCAGGGGTAGGAAAAAAGGACTTAATTGGATATCTTGAGCTGGTTGGCGATGAAGGTGTTACACGTGGGTTGAATCTCTTTATTCTTAGTTGTTGGGTACTTCACTTTAGTCTTTATTTGTCACACTTGTGTGGCCCACACGGATAGTTGATAGTTTTAGATTTATAGATATATTAGCGGTTAATTATCTCGGCGCGACGCGGGGACTTGTCTTGGCGTGGTAATTTCATGGCGATTCTTTGACGAAGACGAGTAGACACAACATGGCGGAAGTAATTATACCCTTCCGAATCACAGTATCTGTACGATTATTGGCGGGCGTTGAATGCGCCAATCAGTGGCGCGTGCGGCGAACATTTCTCCTCTCATTTGTGGGAATTGGATACTAGGGAAGGAATTATTGGTCAGCTCAAAATCCGCGGTCAAATAGGAATCTGTATTCTAATATGTGATACGTTCGGATATATGATAGTAGAAAATTATAAATTAAATAAAACTTGCGCAAGCAACTGTAATTACTAGAAAGGTTACAATATTTGCGCCGTTTGAGGGCTTTTACAGTCGCGGCGGCCCCACCTGCACAGCTTGCCGTACTTGGAATTTGAGATGTCGCAAGAGTGTCGACATAATGTGCGCCCCATACTAGAAGCCTACCCATCTTCCAAGGCACCAACGTCATACCATCTGGTCTCTTCCGGGTTAAAACGAATAATATCATTGATGCTGGCGTGCCGAGTTATGCACCCTGTTCTCTTGCAACAGGACCCGTGGCTGTCAACAGCTGCACCGCAGTAGCACCGATGTGGAGCAACACAAGGTACGCCTAAGCGTAAATAAGCAGCGAGCCGAAACGATGCGTCATCCATCAGTGTTCCAATGATGGATGATGGGAGTGCTTGAAGCTATAGACCTGACTCCCATTCTCCCACAGCCAGCAGACGAGCTTGCTCAGCAGTATCCGAAGACGTATTAATTACGTTATTCCGTAAAATACTGCAGAGCAGCATGTCAGGTTGTCGGGCAAATCCGTGTTAGAAGGACAAGTCATCTTCAAAGCATTGGACAAACACGGTACATAAAAATTAACCAGTAAGTGAGATAAAATATTCCTGGTCAATGAATCAGTACCATGGACCGAGAAGAGGAAGGCTGGTAAACTAATACTTGAAATTTGACGTGTATTTTTATTAAGTTCGATTTTAAAAACATTGAAAGTACTCGCAAATATTATGTATGGAGTTTCGCCAGCTAATTTGTAATAACCCTGTATAAATAAAATCATTTCATGTGTAAAAATAAAACCAAAATAATTAAGTCAGAAACAATGAAACGAAGTGAAAAAAATTCAACAAAACAACTGTTTTTCGACCAACTCCTATATCACTTCAGTCGCCGTCCCAATTCACGTAGGATTGAAAAATGTAGACTTAATTCGGTAAAAAGTTATTTCCCTTTGGGAGCATGCACCCAATTAATTCACTGATCGATTTATTGGCAACCTGGATAGTGATACAAATACCCAGGGATCTATTCTCTAGACTACATAGTTATATTGTTCCTGGAGGGCTAGTGTTATGATGTAGGTCGCTTGACTTAATTTTTAATTTATCCTTCAGTTATATAATCAACAAAGAACAAGCAACAAAAGCTCTTAGTTTAAAAAGAATTTACTGTCTAGACCCAGAACGGGATTTAAAATTCAGTGGGCCAAAGAGGGCTGTATCTTTAAAGGTCTCTAAGGATTTGCTCCATTTTATTTTGCAAAGTAGGTAGTCTGAAACAAGGCTCCGAAAACAATGGCTACCTACCTTGTTACTATGAAAGATGTTTAAAAAAAAAATAGAAAGGATTGCGTTTAATAATTGAAGTCAATGTAGGTACTTCTATTGGTTAACTAGGTATGCTTGCGGCTTCTTACTTTCGTCTTTAATGTTATCTGGTATGACTTAGCAATCTAATATAAGCATAAGAAACAAACGCATTTTTATTAATATTACTTTTTATTAATATTAGTAATACTTCAAATAATTAGAACTTTTCACCGATAGTTAATTAAACAATGTATAAAATCTGTTTTCAATTACACGTTGTGGCATTCTTTCTGCACGATAATTATTTCAGTACTTTCAAAAATACGGTTAACAAATACAATGTGGAAATAAAGATAAAATAACACGTTCGCTGACAGTGAGCACTTACCCTGACACCACATTACGACAGTAGAATTTTCCATACTAAATGACAAATCAACGTAGTACTCATGCACAAGCAAGCAATATGAAACTACGTACTACTACGTATTACGGCAGTAAGAAATATGAAATCGCTCATAATATGACAGTGGATACTGCTCTTCATAATACTTATATAAAAAATTATCGTGAGACGACGTTCTCTTAAAAATAAGTGGCCCGTCCCTCGAGGTACTGTCATAACGCACTATTTTAATGTCCCGCCTAACGACGTACTGTCAGCGAACGTGTTAAGAAGTAAAAATAAAGACAAATATTAAAAACATAAATGGTTAAAACCTCTGCTTGTATACCTATTTCTTTTCTTTCAATGCACAGATACACAAAGTTATGCTCTTAAAAACAAATAAAGATTTTATTAGATTAAAGAATATTTATTGTTTTTACAGAGTAAAAAATCCAAGGACAAAAACATAATAAATAACGTTTTCTTTTCTGATGACTCACAAAACCTTTAAAAATATCTTCATATTTTTTGTACAACTTCTACGATTATTATTATAAACCAATTAATCATATTTTTTCTTTAGATCATAGGCTCGTGTCTGTAAGCGATGACATAGTTGAAGATAAAATACGCGTACCTAGGAGTAGCCTTCTCTTGTTTGAAATACTCCCAGGCTATAGCTATCAGAAACACAGACTCCGGCAGGGAATGCCACTCCTTAGCTGTTCGCATATACATTACATACAAGCTTAATTACAACAGATAAACGTTAAATGAACTAGTTACTGGACCTTCAAACACAATTAATAAGTAGTTCAAAAACAATAAAAGAAAGTGTTTCAAAACTTTTCTGCCCCCGCCCAGATCCTTGCCAGAGCCAGCCCGCGACGCTGAGACAGTAGCTTTAAATTCCCTTATTAATAATTTATGCGAATATGACTGACATAGGTATTTTAAAATATACAATTATTGATAGAAGCCTATTTGGTAAGATATTCAAATAATTATGAATAATAAATAAACTTTATTTTAATATAACATCGTTACATCCAAAAACTTAACATATTTTTATTTTTCTTAACATAAAATTAAACCTACATACATCAAAATAGATGGTAAGCCATAAAAAAATTATTAACGACGCCATTACACAATTCTTTATATGAAACTAGAGAACATAACTACCGTCCCAGCAAATAGAATTTATCGACCTTGATACAATTCAATCGGGTAGAAACCTTTGGGTCCGTCCTGGGGTAATTTGGAGCCGTTGGGTCTAATAGTTTTTAAGGGGTAGTGTAGAAAATGAGTGGCTACTGGCTCCGTATGGTGGTGGAAAGTAGCAGATGTGAGTAATGTGTAGGGTAAGGTCACTAACTAACTTTGTACAGTAAACTTACCTAAATGATTAAATGATTTGTTATTTAAATATGAATAACTTGCTCTACCTCAAAAATTCAAGTAGTGGATTATGACGCATTTCCTATCACAGAGATGAGGCCTATGTCGTAGCAGTGGGAATTTTACAGACTCATTATGGATGTAATCCGTATACACGGCGCATGTAAAGTTTAGAAGTGGAATACCCAAACAGCGCTGTATCCCGATAGCTACAACCTGAGCGTCTTCGAGTCAAGTATAATCCATATTTGAATGCTTCATCGTTTTCATCAAGTGACACGTGGTCAAAGAATAGTTGAGCCTACTAATTAAGGAAAAAAAGTTATATTGAGATATTGGTTTAACATTATGTTATGAAAATTATGAAACGGGTGTATTTATCTCAACATCTGATCACAAGACATAGTTACCGACCTATAGGTAGATAGTTTTGCGATTGCCAAAAACATAGGATACATTTTTATTTCATTTGATGATTTCTTAGTGCCGCCTGGGTTCAAACTCACGACATGCAACTGATATGCAGGTTACAGTCCCGACCGTTAGTCGGTTAGGTTAACTCTGGGTCTGCGTTAGTTCGGTATCATAAATACAATTACTCTTTATCATATAAAAAAAATCCGTTGTTTACCTCTGTACATTTCTACGCATACTTCTGTCAAACTTCACAGCTGATTACAATAGATACGGTTTTAGAAGAATTATGTTTTTATACTTAAATTGCATCCTTGTTTAGTCGAAAGGATCGCTAGTTAGTGAATAAAAAGTAATACTTTTGCAAACATAAAATGGATACCAAAATCTAAAGGTCTATAACTTGACGATTAAACCAAAGTAATAGTGGACAAAACCAACCAATAAGTTTACTATGACACACATGACGCTGGGAACTACTGTATAATCGGCTGTCAGGCACATCAATGGCTCATTGCGTATCGATAATCTGTGGTCACCTACCGCAAATATCCGACTTGGCTCAGGATTTCCTGTCAACAAGAAGTGATTGCCAGTCTATTATTACCGAGTTCTAGTAGGTATGATCAAAGATGTCAACATTTGTTCAGTGTAGGAATAAAAAAACAACAACCGGTTTTAACATCTAGAATTATAATAATATACTACGTCACGTCACGTTACAAATAACAAGGAATTAAAACATCACTGGTGGGGGGCTAGGTACACCCTATCTAGCCCACGACGGATGTTAAGCGCACAGAACAGATAAAAGAGGTTAGAAAGGAAATAGTTACCGATTTGTATGAGAACGCGTGTCGCCGCTTGTCTCCCCACTCTTTAGCTCCACTACAAGCAAGAGGCCCGTTACGTATGCGAATTACGCACACAAATAAATTACACAAACTTAAATCGAGAGCTTGCTACTGATTGTAACTCACTGTTGATAAACATGCACCGTGCATCACGTTCACGACCAATCAGGGCAAAGGACAAAACGTCAATGGTTGAAGTGTGGCGTATGCAGTACATTGTAAGCGGACTTGATCATTGCGTTGATTAAGCGAGTACACATCGGGAAATGTATACTTTTTGTAACTTGTTGCAATAATGTTGTTAATGTTCGGAATTTCATAGTGATCAGAATATTTTTATGTTTTTTACAAATAAAATTGTAATTAAATGTTTTTTTCGACTTACCGATGAACAGATTCTTCTCCCTCTATATTTGCGGTCTGACTTTTTATTTTACAGGTTTACAGGTTAATCGGTCGAGCTATGATTTTCGTACCATAAATGTAGCGCGCTCGCTACGCCCACATTACCATTCCAAAGCGTGTCATTACATCGTACTTGACTTTAACACAGTCAGCCATTAAAGTTTCAACCACGAAAAACAAAGCATGTACTTTGAACATGGATCGATATAACTATTTAATTATGTACAGACCTTGAACAGTACTTTTAAGTGTTTAAATTAAACTACTTGAAGTAGCTAGACGGATGATAAAATGACTTATTGTGTTGGAGTTGTAATGCCAGACGGTAAAAATGTGTTTCACTTTTTAGCATTACAACCATAACGAAGGTTTATAACATATTTACTTGATAAAAAAAGAACTTTTATGAGTATCCTCGGGTAAAAAAAAAACTCTGAGGGTAACGCAAAAGTTTTGAGTCAAATGGTCCCTGTATATTTGATGCATAAGGATAGGAAGACAAATATGAATTATACCTGACCAAGATGTGCTCGTATAGGAATATAATTATGTATTCATTCATTGTGTGGGAATAATTCAAATATTTATTTTATTTCAGATAGTCCAGAACTGTAACTTTCATTAATACTTATTGCTTTTTGTAGAAAGTCCTACTTTTTTCCTTTCCGGTACCTTCTACTTCTTGTATACCAACAACGAATTTTCTTAAAGCCCTCTCTCTGTCTTATGAGCTTTTCTTATTTTTAACTGACTTCTGAAAAAGGAGGAGGTTCTCAATTCGGATGCTTGTTTGTTTTTTTTTGTGTTTTTTTTTTTTATGTTTGTTCGGGCATAGCTCCGTCGCTCGCCAACCGATTTGAAAAAATCTTTTTTTGTTGGAAAGGGTATACTTCTCAAATAGTCCCATGAAAATTTTATCGACATCGAACAAGCCGTTTCTGAAAAATCAACAAAAGTCTAAAAAAAAATATTTACATTGACGATCTTTTCGGTTACTCTATATTGTGTTTTTTGTTCGCGCGTTTTTAGTTTTTTGTAGTTGACATTTTGGCTTTTATAACTAGATTAATTACAAATTGACCCACTAAAAAGCGCGAAAATAAAAACTTTTTTGCAAAAAAATAAAACCGACTTCCATATCAAAACACTACAAAGCCAAAAATAATTTTAATTTCGGAAGGCGGTGTGAAAAAAAAGAAAATACAAAACCAATAACACCGACTACCGAAATTAAAATTATTTTTGGCTTTGTAGTGTTTTGATATGGAAGTCGGTTTTATTTTTTTGCAAAAATGTTTTTTGTAGGTAGCCTTCCTTTTTTTATAAGATAAGATAAGATAAGATACTTTATTTTGCAAATATGGGTAGTACAATAACATGTGGTGTAAGGGTACAATGTGAGTTCAGCCATATTTTACCAGAAGGCATGCAAAGGTACAATAATTTAATTCACAAAATTAATTCAACCGTAATTTACATTTAATTTATTACATATAAACATAATATATTACATAATGCAATTAAATAACAAAAAATTATAAATTAAATCAAATGCAAAATCGATTATTATAACTAAACAATAATTACCAGATAATATGTATATAAAAAAAAACAAATATCTAAATCATAGCATTAAATTAAATGTTAAAATATAAGTGTCAAAACTATAATGTCAAAAGGGTAAGTTGTATAATTAAAATTGAATAATAAATGATCACAGTTTAATCACAATTAATAGGAAGCGCCAAAATATTAATAAATTAAATGTTACAAAAAAAGTCAAAATATAATGTCAAAAGTTAAATGTCTAAAGTTGAATGTCAAAAATTTAATGTCAAAATTAGGTTGTACAATTAAAATTGAATAATAAATTATCACAGTTAAATAATAACAAATTTTATTTTCCATTAAGAAATCCGAAATACTGTAATAAGTCTTGTCTGCTAAAAAGTTTCGCAATTTCTTTTTAAATAATGACATATTTAAATCTATCCAAGCTTTGGGTAATTTATTAAATATTTTCGGTGCCATGCAGCAGACACTTTTGCGCATCAGTGTTGTCTTAGCCCTTTGGACACACAGTCCACTATTGTCGCGTCTATTTCGTGCAACCAAATCATTTACGCGTTCAAAATAAGCTGGGTTTGATTTAACAAACACAGCTATCTCCAAAATATAAACACAAGGCAAAGTTAATATTTTGCTTGCTTGTTGAAATATGGATAGCAACTATCCGTGGTTTTCAGTTTGAACATCGAGCGGAGACACCGTTTCTGGGCCTTGAATACATTTTCTTTATCAGTGGAATTTCCCCAAAATATAACCCCGTATCGAAGATGGGATTCGACAATACCGTAGTAGGCAGTAAGAAGCGCATCCGTGGAAACTCTCGCTGATAATGAATGTAAAGCATATGCTGATTTGCTTAGTTTTTTACAAAGTTTGTCTATATGTGGTTTCCAGTTCAAACTTTTATCAATTTGCAAACCTAAGAATTTCCGGTCTTTATTTTCCGGTACTACTTCTTGAACTTCAGCTAAAGTTTTTTTCAAAGCCCACTCCCTGTCTCTATGAATTTTTTTCGGAGGCTTTGATACGCACATATGAATACGCACGTACGTCTTTTGCATTAGTTAGTAATAATTAATGCCGCACTCGTCAAACGTCTCGGTTAAAGTTAATCCATAAGTAAGTAATTATGCAATTTCGGGCAATTTACTCTACTTAATACTCCCCAATACTCTTAATACTTCTTGCTTTTTTATTCCGTTGACCATTTAACAAGTTACCTTTGAGCATAAGGTCCGCCGTGGAGCATATGGTCGAGGTGTGTCCTGCATGGGTGGAGCACCGTCGTATCCTCATAGAGGCGTTCGGCGGCGGCGACTTCTCGCGCCCTGCTCTGGTTTAGACCATGGTGCGAAGCGAGAGGGAATGGGATGCAGTCACCTCCTGCTGCGAAGCAGTCATGCTAGTGAAGGAGGAGGCCTAACGTGCGAGGGAGAGACAACTCTCTTCCTCGCACCCTAGCCGCCGGGGGAGACGCCCCGGGCGTCGTGGATCGTGAGTCGATTTCGGGCCACCGTAGGCGCGGGCCTGCGAGCAGGGGTCGCTCACCGTCCGGTAAGGATCAGGCCCGGGTCGGCGGCGCGTTGTGTTCCACGCGCGCCTCAAAAAGCTGTTAATACCAGTGACGGGGCCTCATAGGGCCATTGCCTGTCGGGGTTTGCGGGAAAGCTCCATCGAGATACCGCGGCCCCGGAACTTTAGGGCTTCCGAAGGAACAGGGTGGGTTTTTAGTCAGTAGAATTCTGATACACCCGAGCGGAAGAAGTCATTCGATGATATATTTCACCAAGAAAAAAAAAATACCCATCTACATCTATTATTTCATTATATTATACAGGTACACTGATTAATTAACCGCAAATGTAACTTTTTAATCCTATATATTTATATGGGATTACAAAGTTATTTATGCAGTTGTTGTATCTAGAAAACTTGAACGAAATTGAAAAATATTATAGTTTTTCGTTGATTCATATACTAAACACTAATTGTATTCTAAATTTGAAGCTTCTATGTCTGCTAGAAGTGCCTTAGACTTTTGATGATCGGTCAGTCAGTGAGTGACAAAATTTTATAAATTAAGGAAATTTGACTCGTTATAATTCTTAAACTACTGGTTCAAATTGAATGAAATTTGAAATATACCGCTTTTATACAAAGCCTGTTTGGTTACTGAAAATTCAGGCTTCTAGTTTTATCCACAACGAAGTTATAGGGGGTCGAAAATGGCCTGAATTGCTTCGAGAAAAGAATGGTACGGCCGTGCCGCTTTTTTGCTCGACTTGGCGGGGGCACTGCCGTGCCCCCAGATAACTACCTATATTAGCAGAACATGTAAATTTGACCAATTGTGGATGAACGAGCAATAAAGTCTTCCCACAATGATATTCAGGAGACTGTTCGAGCTGCCTGGGACCCTCTGCTCGAAACGCTGCAAAGCCATCAGCGAGCGCCTCAGCAAACATTCCCAAAGAACTGTAAAAGCGTGGTAGACCCAACAACATTTTGATCGAAATATTATACAAGACACAAAGAGCATTGAAGGCTTTTAGCGTACAGCTTGTCTAGAGGTTGCACGTGAAGAGCTAAATGTAAACCTAATTTCTTTATTAATTTGATTTTTGGGACACATCTCTACTCAACATCCCTTAAAAAACTAAGCAGGTGCATGTTTCAAGATTACCTTATTACTAGAATAACCATCCTATTATGCAGAATCACCCAGCGTGTCATATCCGATATTATAAAATCTAATACGCTTTGGATGAAAAGGTGTATCATGAATTCATTATGTGGGGAAAATGTACCTATTTTTGCTTTTTCAGGCTAAGCTGATCGTAGTTCACAAAAGGGTATCTTTTATAAGCAGATCGTCCCTAAAATGTAAATGGTTAAAAAAATCGGAGTTTCGGAAATAACTTTGTATCGCAACAGTCTATGCTGGTCAAGAACGCAAGATCAAATGAACGGATTTTTTGTATATTAATATACTGGATTCTACCTACGGCTCTGTTTGTGTGAAAATATGTTTTTCAGCAAAAAGAGAATATAAATACCTATGTCAGTCAGCCCTTCAACTATCTCCAACCCCGAAAATTTGAACTCGAAAATAAGGAACATTTCTTTTAAAAAAGTCTATTAACTACGACATCAAACGGCATGATATGACATAACAATAATGTAAACGTTGCTTTTCTAATAATTTTCAAGAAAAGTTTATATTCTTATAAAACCACAAGAATCTCGGAGTAAATAAGACACCCAAATAAAAATTCTTATTACCATCGTCATAATGAGATCAACAACTGTCAATATACGTTATTGGCAGCAGCCAGCGTGGGACCGATCATTGATTGATTTGATTATTTTTATGTAAGTAAATCTTATTACGAATGATGTGATTTGGAAAAGTAATAATTTTCTTTTCGTACTAATTTGTATACTTAAGTAAAATAATTTGAGGTGACTTCTGTTACATAAACGGCTTTGTGAATGAGATTAGATGACTGTAAATTTAGAAGGGGAGCAAATTAATAATGGTTGAATTTTGTGAAACGTGTAAATATTATAGGCTGGTTATGTTATGTTAGTATACAATACGCATTGGGCCGAGACTAGCAAGAAATCAGTCATCTGTTACCGATACATTTCGGAGTCATATTCATATTTTGAAAATGTTTGACTCATGAGCCCGTGTTGGCTACAGTACTTTTTTAGTTCGCGTGTACGCCATTGAGTTATTCAACACGTTACCGTAATTACCGTACAGTATTTGACCTATGTGGATTAAACATTACACACATGTGATTTATTCTTGTCTTAGGACATGTTTTTTTTTTTTATGAAAACGTTTACTTTTGTTATTTCGTAGGCTTATTTTACATCAGATACAATAATCTTGTCCTCGTAGGGGCGATAGGCGGCGACCTCTCGCTCCCGGCCCTGGTTCAATCCATGGTCCGGAGCGAGGAGGCATGGGAAGCAGTCACCTCTTTCTGCGAAGCAGTTATGCAAGCGAAGGAGGTGGCGGGACGCGCGAGGGAGAGGCAGGTTTCACAGCCCTCACGCCCCAGCCGCCGCAGGAGACGCTCCGGGCGTCGGGAATCACAAGGTGATTCCCAGCCACCGTAGGCGGGGGGCCTGCGGGCTTCGAGCAATGGGTAGCTCGCCGCCCGACTGAAACCAGGCCCATGTAGACGGCGCGCCGTGTTCCACGCGCGCCTCAAAGAGTGTCAGCAAAATTGTCGGGGCCCATAAGGGGGCCGTTGCCTGCCGGGGTTGCGGAATTGTTATCTCGGTGTTGTTGTATCTCGGAATGCACGTTAAGCCGTTGGTCTCAGCTCGCATTTGTGCATCTTTGACAGTCGATCGGGTAAGAAACCAGAAAACCTATCACCAGTCTTGCAATCTTCAGGAATTCTTATTATTCTTATTAGCACCGCCTGCCGTAAAGCACCTTAAAAATTGGTTTTTTAACACGTTCGCTGACAGTGAGCACTTACCCTGACACCACATTACGACAGTAGAATTTTACGACGTACTCGCCCGACGAAGTGGCCCGTCCCTTGACGTACTGTCATAACGCACTATTTCAATTTTCCGCCTAGCGACGTACTGACAGCGAACGTGTTAAAATGCTTTGCGTTTGCGTTTAGGGGAAGGTGGGGCATAACGGGGACGCTAAGGAAACCTATCAATAAAACTATGTTAATTTAATACTTTTAATCATTTATTATTTATTATAGGACTTTCATTTTTAGGGTTCCGTAGTCAACAAGGAACCCTTATAGTTTCGCCATGTCCGTCTGTCTGTCCGTCTGTCCGCGGTTTAGCTCAAAAACCATTGGTACTAGAAAGTGTTTGGCATGAGTATACACGTTAATGATGCCAAAATAGTGGTAAAATAAAATTTTGAAAAAAAACCAATTATTTAGGTTACCTCCCCTACATGTAAAGTGGGATGATAATTTTTTTTTCGTTCTTCCCATAGTGTAGGATATCGTTGGATAGGTCTTTCAAAAATATTAGGGTTAGTGAAGACCGTTTTTTGATTAAGCAAACCGTTCGTGACTTATCAAGCTTTAAAGTACCAATTTTCGTTAGAGTCAAGTGTCCCCCCTCTATCAACTAAACGGTTGTAGTTAGAAATTCAAATGACACGGAAGTAGTACCTATATATAACGAAGTTTAAAGGAAAACTATCACACATAAGAGGGCTTTATAAGTTTACGAGTAATAGTCGACCAATTGTATTTGACTCGAAAATTTCGAACAACTCCATAGAAATGTCGATAGATGACGCTAAACGTCAGTTGTATCGCGCTAGTTTCATATTTAAATAAGTTTTAAAAGAAAAAACTTTACAACAAAAAAAAACCGACTTTCAAAAAACCACTAGGTACAATGTGAAAAATAACTTTAATGTCAGAAGATGGTGTCTTTGGATCTGTATTTTAGTTTTTTGCCACCGACTTCCGAAATTGAAGTTATTTTTCACATTGTAGTGTTTTTTGGAGGTCGGTTTTTTTTTGTTAAAAAGTTTTTATTTCTCGCTTTTTAGTGGGTCTGTTTATAATTTATCTAAGTTACAGTAGCCTAATGTCAACTTGCTTATCGCCTTTTACAAAAAATTGCTTTTCCCGATGCAGGGGCGTTAATTGTTGAGGAGTTCTCCTGGTATTTCACCATCAGCTCCATTTCACCATTCGCATTGTGACGACCATAAATTGCTTAGCAACGATTTTAAAGTAATCGAATCGCAACCCGTGAAATACTTATTATTGAGTAGTTCCGGTGGCCATCTGTGATCTTCTTCATCAGTTCCACTTCACCAAATGGTGCTTTCTGAGAGCAAATGCACAAGTTACTATAAAAATACCAAAATCGCTATACTATTGCCTTTAAAATTTGAGGGTTTCCCTCGATTTCCATGGGATCCCTTTATCAAATTCTAATTTGGTGACAATGGTACTACCTCAAGAGCATACCATTTCAAACGAAAAAATAGTTTTCCAAATCGATCCACAATTGACGGAGAACTTTCCGTGCAAAATTGTCGAATCAGGTGAGGATTTGTATAGGAAGTAAATTAGTTAGGTAGTCAAGTTTGGCTTTTAGTTAGAGCTTAGTACGAAATGATCAGTCAGCGAATACGACACGCACTTGGCTGTTATAAAAACTAAAAACACTGCGCGTGGCCCGACACGCACTTGACCGGTTTTCTAATCTACTATTTGGTATGTTTTTGGCAGAATAATTAAGTAATCGACTAAAAAAACGTATTATTTGTATAACTCTCGAAGTAAGGACAACGGTTTGTCCTCGCCTATAGTTCTTCCTATTTTTATTTCTTTGTTCAACTGATGGAATTGGCAAAATATCGTTTGGTGAGGCATTTTCGAAAGCAGATGTAAGGTTGCGACATACTTCACGAACCGGAGAACGAATTTGAGTGTCTTCTACAAACGTACATCCAGGTTCAGGGTCTCGAATTAGACTTCCATCACGAGGTGGTGTGTTCGCAGAAAAAACTTGTTGAAAAATTACATCTTCAAGGTTGGGCAGTGTTTCAACTTGATTTTCAGATATAACTGGGGGTTGCTCTTGAACAGGCATTGGAACATCTGTCGTTGATGCAGCTATAAAATCTGAGTCCGAGAAATTGTTTGGATTAAAAGGCCATATTCCACATGTCCTAAAAGCATTAATTGCAGTACACATTGTGGCAGCTTGAATAAAAGCCTGTCCGAAAATTTCGCTTATTTGAAAAGCTGTTATGACACGCCCTGGATGCGACCTTAACAAATTAAAAGCAGCTTGATCATAGTAAACACTTAAAAGTTTCATATATGCAACATCTAAGGGCTGAAGCCTGTGAGTGCAGTGCGGAGGAAAACAAAGCATAATGACACCGTTTTTTCGTGCAATATCAATCACTTCTATATTTTGCGTATGCGTGATATGACCATCAAGAAGCAGCAAGACATGATTATTAACAGACGCACTTGAAAATTGAATGAACCGCTTAAACCAGGATAGAAAGGTTGCACTTGTCATCCACCCTCGGGAGTTGCATTCCGCAGTAGTTCCTGGAGGAGCACGATCTAGCAATTCCGGTTTCATCCTTTGCCTAGGAAAAATCATCATAGGAGGCATTTAGGTTCCGGCCCCATCATACCCCACGTCCCCGTTACGCCCCACCTTCCCCTAATTCCTCCGTGCCGCAAAAAGCACAATAATGGCTGCCATACATGCTACGGTCCACTGGAAAGGTCCACCTGTGCAGGTAGACCGGAATGTGTGTAGGAATGGACCTGTGCAGTTTTCTGAGCCTGCGCAGGCGACCGGCGCAAGATCGAAAATCAATTCTTTCGAGTGACACCGTACGGTGTACCTGTGCGTGTGTTCTAGTGTTTCTTTCGGACGGTTGCCCATCGCACGCATCGTATTGCCACGAACGCCACGTAATTCAGCAATTTAAAATGGCGCCACCAGATTCAACTAAAAAACTCCTAGAAGATTTAAAAGAATTTTTTTGCATAAGATTACTAGCAATCTTGTTAACCCCTCCAACTAAGCTAAATATGCTTGTGTCTGGAGTGGGTTCAATAGTGTAATGGGTGGGGTTTGAACTCGTAACATCTCGATCACAACTCCGAACCCTTATCCTCGGCTATTGACGCTTATCGAATTATCGAAATAATTATCGAAATTTATAGAAGTCATCCATGTCTTTGGCAAATTAAAACTAAGATTATCATAATCGAGACAAAAACGAAGCTGCTTTTAGATTACTCATAGAAAAATTGAGAAAAATTGAGCCAGATGCGAACAAAGAAGTAGTTGTGAGAAAGATCAATAATTTAAGAAGCAATGTTAGTAAGGAAAAGAAGAAATGTGACCAATCTTAAAGTCTGGGGCATCTGCTGCTGATGTGTACCGTATTAAACTGTGTTACTACGATTTGTTCAATTTATTTATTGAATTTATTATTATTTATTTATTTCTTTTATTTTCAAAATTAAAGTAAGGCCTAGCAATGCTAGCGCGTCATGGTCCTCATTCGATGCCATCGCAAAAAGAACTGAAGACCGCTCTGGTACACCGGAACGTACACACGCGACCAATGTTCGGTTGACCTGCGCAGGTACACCTGCACAGATAACCTTTCCGGTAGACCGTAGCGTGTATGGCTTACATAAGCCGTCTGTCTCGGCTGTTATTTGTACATTTTTGACAGTCCTTACGACACCAGAAAACCTAATACCGGTCTTGCCAAGTGGTATCGTGTTACCCAGCTACTGGTTATGATGGTCACAGAGGTAGTCGCTCAATGTGTAACACTAGTACGTACTCGTCTGCATCCAGTGAGACTGGATCAAAGTTGGGAAAAAGGCTTATGATGATTCAATTATTTAACCTAATAACTATATTTTACTTTAATAAAAAACCGTATCCCAAATAATAATATCGTCCGTACAAAGTATACATATTCATGCTGGGCGCACTCATTTACTATGATCCCAGCTGGACGTATAATAATTTTTATTTCACAAAACTTCGAGTTTTGTCTAACAAAAATATTAATAATTATATTTTTTTTTGTTAGACAAAAACAAACATGTGATTAGAGAACTATAAACATGTGATTAATTTATAGAAAAGAATAATTAATTAGAAACACACCATTTTGGCTTTGGTTTCTTTTACCCCGACTACGGCGAAGTAAGAAGAAGGATTAGGATTTTGATCGGTTTGTATATACATGAGTATGTATGGTCATCCGTGCTTCATAACTTCAAACTAACCACTAACTATCCTAATTTAACAAATGGAGTGTCGTTTGAAGTGTTTTCATTTTAATTGTCCGTTGGTACTATCTGTGTGATATCACATGAAGTTGGACACGGAACACGACACGGACATAAAATCATGAACTAAGAAAACATCTTGTGATGGTGCCGAGTTTGGTATCGAATAAAAGATACTTAATAATATAATTTAAAAAAATATATACCTACTCTCAGGTGTCGCTCATGGGTTTGCTTGCATACATCTGATACTTAGGAATAATTTGTGAGCTGTTAAGCGTCTCTGCAGATATTTTATTACGAAATTATAACCCTTTCAATTTCGTTCTCTCTTTCCTTTCAATCAAAAAACCATAATCATATTAGTGAAATAAGTACTTAACTGAAAAAGAATTGAGACAATATGATGTCCTGTACATTTTAAGTAAATTATAAAAAAAAAGAAAATTAAATCACAACTTTGCCGTCACATTTCTGTAATACACCTACGTTAAATTAAAGGCAACCCCGCGACCCTTCCACAGTGGGGACGCGTTTTTATGAAATAAAAATACATGTCCCGCTCGCACCACAGCTGTTGACTTACAATTAACCCGCCTAGTTTTACAAAATGTATGTCTGGCAGAATTTGTTGGCTTTGAGTCGTAACTTTTATAGCTGAATATACGGTTTTTAAATTAAATTTAATTTTATGTTAATTTATTAATTAAGCAAACTCCTATTAAACATTGATAATATGTATGACCAGCAATTTGGAAATTTATTAATAGGTATTTTTACATTTACGTACAGAAATTTAGATTGTTTTAGTTATTGTTAATTGCAAAAAATTCTTTAATAACTTCACCTCTCGAAAATCAATTCATTGCCAGATGTTCAATTATGAGGCAGGCCCTGTTTCTATCAAACACAGGTTGTATTGCAACTTATCTAGGGGAACGTAACTACTAGATTTATAAGTATAAGTATCCAATTCTGTATTATAAGTACTTAGTTGAAAATAAAAACATACATTATTATTACTTTCAAACATATTTTTTTAATAGATAGATACAGGGTGGCAGGGATATCGACGCACAAACCCTTACCATGGATTCATTACATGATTCTGGACCCCTTACGTTGAAATTTTTAGTAGGATTTTTCTTAATTTTAAACAAAACAGTAAATTCACTTCTTTCACTTAAAACAGTAATGTAAATAAAACTCGAAAGGGCTACCTGATCAGCTGTGTTGACCTCGCAAATTAACCCTCCCAAAACACGTGAAACAAGTGATAACTTATAAGATCAGTGAAACAAGTGATTTTCATTTTTTAATTAAAATATCATTGGGTTAGATAGAAACAATGATTTTATACAGTTTTCATTAAAAAAAATCTGAAAAATCCTGAAAACTAAAAAAAAAGCCGACGAAAAATTCCAACGCAGGGGTGTCCAGAATCATGTACCGAATCCCTGGTAAGTGTTTGTGCGTCGATGTCCCTGCCACCCTGTATAGTCTATTGTATAACAGAAAACAAATAAGGACTTGACCACTAAAACTGGTGATACAATGGATAGTATAATGTTTAAAGCCTAATCAATCGCTCTTAATTTCTGTACCTTTAAAGGAAATACACATTTAATCAAGCCGCCAAAACAATACTACTGTTAAAACAATAGTCAATAGTTTAAGCCTGTGTTTGAGGACATTTCGCTGTCACTCGTTAGACAAAAGAAAGAAAACAGTTGTGTCCGTTTCACCCACATTTAAGATGTATGTAGTTTTTCCTAAAAATATTTTTATTTGTTTCAATGACATCCCAATGAATAAAGCTCACAATATCATTTGATTACTTTCGTATCATCATATAGTCGTGTTGCTCTTTCATTGGTGAATGGATATGGTTCAAAGAGACGAAGGGTCTAAGAGATCTTACCAAAAAACGATGTCGCAATCACCTGCGTAAACTTGAATGTTAAAAAATTAGTAGGAAGGAAGTAGGATAGTAGGATAGGATTAGTAGGATAGGATTGGTAATGTGACGAATATAGAAAAACAATTATTTTTTATTAGTTGATCAAATATGTTTCAGTTTAATAAAATTATAGATGCATTTTTTCCATCCCTGAATTAAATTTTATTAAATTATTATTAAATTTTAGTGTCGAAAATATCTGAAACCGCGTAAATAACTTTAATTTTAATAAAATTTCGCGAAAATATATAATCAAAAGGGAAACAGGAGCAAAGCGAAGGAAAATCAATTGTTTTTAGGTCGATCCATTATGACGTTGACAAAATTATTTAAAAAGGCTCAGGCAGGCGTGCGGCAGCCCACTGTCGGATGTACCGACGGCGATGCGCAAAGCGGTAGGCATATAACGCGTGGCCTTGAGCGAGTGACGGATGCCTGGTATAGGCCTCTCCTCGCTTGTACCAAGCTCCACGTTCATGTGCCAGGCTCACCCAGGGTACCCGCAATGGCAACAATCTAAAAAAAATGATAAACAAATTCTAAATTAAAATTCTCTGGAGTTTGAGTAAAGAGTCTGCTAAACAGGATTTATACCAAGCATATGGTTCATTTGTTTTATAAATATGATAATGTCTAAATCAGTACAATAGCGAACAGAATTAACAATTCACCTTATCTCACTAATTTTGTATGTTAGTTATTCAATCACGCAAAAATGGCTTAAGAGATTTGGCTGAAACATGGCAAACATAATATTGTTTACAACTTGTTTTTTTTTTTCTAGGAAAATGTACAATTTCCAAGCTAATGAAGTCACAGGCAACAGCTCGTTCTATAAATTAACTGACAACAGAACTCCAAGTTTAAATCATGGATTATTTCCCATTGTCTCTTCTCTTTGATATTTATACATTTATGTTATTTAATTAAAGCGGTATCAAAATATTATGAAAGCGAATCAAGATTGAAATGACGAAATTAAGTTTATTGCTTTATTATTATTTTGTGCGGAGTTCATTTTATGCAGGGGCAATCTTCGCATTTAAAAATGTCTCGAGCCTCACACCCACTTACCCAGTTACGAAACTTTTTCTAAAGAAGACTCAGTTTTCTAAAGAAGATATTTCCATAAGGTGATATTAATACTATTCTTAAGGAATTAAGTATGCATGTGGTTTTCTGGACTCAACACAGGCTGAGTGTACACCGAACGTTAGATCTACTTACTTCAGTGTCGTCTTTTGTGGGTGACCAGTATTGTACCTCAGACCACAGTTTACCTGCAACAAAAAAAAAAAAATTTGTAAAATCAATGAATACACACATTAACAGTTTTTGTCATTGTCTAGTAATTCCATGTAGGGTAATGGGTGCAATTGCCCTCTTGGCCGTTCCCCCTACGTCTTTAAGCTTCAACCAATCAGTTTATACAACTTTAAAGCCCTTTGAAGTTCGAGGGGAGTTTGAGTTGGAGGGAAAGGAAGGATATGCCTGAAGATTTTGGAAAATTTGTTCCTAAAGCACAACTTACACTTTAAGACCACAAAAAGGAAAGTAAGTAATGCGTTAAAATTGTATGGCCTATTTTTCACTTTCTTGTTTTTGCTTTTTTGTAAACTAGCTGTTGCCCGCGACTTTGTTCGCATAGGATGTTATTCCCGCGCTAATCCAGATCCCGTGGGGATTCTGGGATAAAAAGTAGCTTATATCTTTATCTCATTCAGAACAGTTTATTTATTTATTTATTACGGCACTTTAGCGACGTATTCACTACAACATTTCAAAAATATTATATATAGATTATTATACATTGTGAATAAGTCTCTTACAGAATTGCACAGCACAGTTCTGTAGTTTTTGGATGAAAAACTAACACACATTGATCTTTCTTTCCTTTTCTTTCTCACAAACTTTCGCATGTATAATATTAGTTGGAAGCAAGTAGGATAATTACCTATTTATGACTTTATAATCTGTGACTATCCGTAAAAGCTATAATCTATCAAAACAGTGGTATCATTACCTAATGTGTAAGAAACTCTGTCTGTTGAGAATGAAACATAACATTACTTTTGATTACAGGAGTGTGTTCTCTTGGGATCAATTTGTTTATTGCGGATAAAGTCGCTGGAAGAAGTTAGATTCAATCTCAAACGGTAAGTTTAGCACTTTTGTTGATTTAGGAGAAACACATGCAAGAGACCCCAAGTTCGGTCTTCTGTATAAGTATACCGTTACAATAAACCAGTTACGTTTTAAAATATTTAATTAAATCAAATTAGGTACGTAATGCTCAAGAACAGTTTTATACTAAATAATGATTAATGAAGTGGCAGATGGAAATTAACAATTAGTTAAAAATGCCCTTCTAAAGGAATAGACCGTGATTCGTTACTTGCGTGTTATGTCACAATAAACACTTATGGGTACAAATTAATACCAACAAGATTAATGGCCTATTTAGAAAAATCAACACTACATTTCTTCGCCAGCACTACCCGAAAATTACCGTGAAATAGCAATGAAACTTAGCAATAAACACCATGTAAGATATATTTAATAAGCTAGCAAGAAATTGCCTCGTTAGGACAAAGTTTAAAAGTGCTACTATTTAGTACCCTGCTCACCTTACTTAAGTGATAGCACACAACTCGAATGCGAACTCTGTTTTTATTATTGGCTTGCGTTTGACCATCATCTCACCTGATGCTGACTCATAATATCTGAAGAAAAGGGCTCAGCAGGCTATAAGTAGATTCAAAAGAGGGAAAGAATACAAACTAATGCATTCTTTGTAAAATGTTACGGTGTATTATGGCTTCGAGTGAAAATGAATCATTGGATTGGAGTGTTCTTGATGAAGATTCAAAAAAGTATGGATGCGGCTTCTTATTATAGTCAACCATAATTTCTGTAGCAATATGTATTCGCACCAATATATTGTAGACAAGTTCAAACTATCAATGGATTGGTGGAGATTGTGGGAGGCCATAAGTTTACTTTGTATATTAATATGGCGTTAGTAGCTAAATAATAATAGCTGAACAGGTGATTCAAGGTAAAGCAACGCATGCTAAGGTTGAGCCGTGGATGCGTAACCTTCTCAAGATATCCAGATTCCTCCGTGTCTCGGAAAGCACGATAAGTAATTGATCCCGGCTTCCATTTATTAAATTCTAATGTGACAGTCGTTACCGGTGGTAGTCAGAAGAAAATTTTACACCAGTCTTGCCTAGAGGATCGTATTCCCCGCTTCTAGGAGGTCAGAATGGAAGTCGAAGGCTAAGCAAATGTTGAACTAATTTGGCGTACATCATCTACTCAGGCTTACTTACACTTACACCCTGTTTTAAGGGGACACCGTATCCACGTGACCTATATCCTCT
This sequence comes from Tholera decimalis, assembly GCA_943138885.2. Taxonomy (NCBI): domain Eukaryota; kingdom Metazoa; phylum Arthropoda; class Insecta; order Lepidoptera; family Noctuidae; genus Tholera; species Tholera decimalis. Next base: position 14,330,599 of record OW964576.2, read on the forward strand.
AACATTCATGTTCCAAAGCAAATAGCCAGCAGTAACGGTCACCAAGCACGCTATGTTTGGAAAACAAAACAATTGTTGGCAATAGGTACTTATATCATGCATTTAGACATATTATTATTAATAACTTAATTGTAGGTTTCTGTTAAAAATACATATTGTTTTTGTCCACTCAGATTCAATATCCAAATTTGTCAAATTAATTAGGAGTTAATTGAGATATTTTATTTAGAAGTAGGACTTTGCCCTACCTTTTCTGATTTCAAAATTATTTTATAGCCTGTAGCGCTCGCAAACGGTGTTACCTTTCAAACAGTGAAAACATTTTAGAATGGGATAACTACTTCTAAAGAATACTCCCTATACAACGTGTAACGGAAACCCCATATCTATCCAAAAGGACTGAAGACAACATCTGGTATGGAGTCTCTATGCAAAGTTTCAGCTCAAAATAAGTGACTCACAGAATTGACCCCAAATTATTGGTTTCATATGTTTCTTGATTACCAGTAATAACTAACATGTCACAACACTATGAGGGTCATCACTTTCCACGTCACTTGCTAATAAAACGATAATTCACTTCGTTCTTCTTAATTTGAAAAATTCGGCCTCTGGTCAACCTCTGGTATCAATGTATTGAAATTTCTAATATGCTCCACACATGTAGACATAGGATTAGAAAACCCTTGCCATATCGTTTGTTATCATCCAAAGAAGCCGTGCACTCGGTATGTACATACCCTTTAAATTACACGTTGTATACAAAATTGCAACCAAATTTGTCTGTTTATAATATTAGTATAGATTTAAGTACCTACTTACATTTTTTTTTAAATTATATTACCAATTATGTTTGTGGTGTTTGCCTGTAATTGATTGTGCAGATAACTAACACATGTATGACACTAATACATGTATGTTCCTATCTGTGTTATATCTGTAACAACTGTTGGTGAACCTTAATTAAATAAATAAATACATATCTACGTATTGTGCTATACAACGTGTAATTTAAAGGGTATATACATACCGAGTGCACGGCTTCTTTGGATGATAACAAACGATATGGCAAGGGTTTTCTAATCCTATGTCTACATGTGTGGAGCATATTAGAAATTTCAGTACATTGATACCAGAGGCCGAATTTTTCAAATCAAGAAGAACGAAGAGAATTGTCGTTTTATTGGCAAGTGACGCGGAAAGTGATGACCCTCATAGTGCTGTGACACGTTTGTTATTACTGGTATTCAAGAAACATATGAAACCAATAATTTGGGGTCAATTCTCTGAGTCACTTATTTTCAGCTGAAACTTTGCATAGAGACTCCATACCAGATATTGTCTTCAGTCCTTTTGGATAGATATGGGGTTTCCGTTACACATTGTATAGTAATATCTGTCACACGGGTCGATCTTCAAGGTTAAACAACGCTTGCCGGGCCGGGCCGTGGATGGGTGAACATTTCAACATATCGAGACTCCTGCCTGCCTCGGAAAGCAAGTTAAGATGTTGGTTTCGGCTGTCATTTGTATAACTTCGACAGTCATTACAGGTAGTCGGAAGCCAGGAAATCGTGTTACCCAGTCACTATGTTGTGGAAGTCAGACAGGCAGACGCTCCTTGTAAAATACTGACACTCAACTGCAGCCAGTTTGACCGGAAGCCGACCCCAATATATTTGGAAAAAGGTAAGAATGAAAAACGAATGAATCCGTTTTCGAATTGTGTGCGCTCTTGAGTGAGGTGAGCACTGAGCAGGGAATTTTACAGAACAACAGTACTTTACTAGTAGATGGTTATGAATAATGCAGATCGATCGCGAGTGCATTATTAATACAGATAACTGTCTATAGACTCAGTTGTTAAGTTGTTACTTAAACTGACACTTTATAAGATTATAACGAAATTTACTTAGTTACAGTTGTGTTTAATTAAAGTTACGAAACTTTGGGAGAAACTAAGATTTTCGAAGGCTTAAATATTAATCTTGAGCACAATGTTTCTTGTAGTAAGGGCTGAAGTTTGTTCTAAATATTAAAATAATTTTAGTGTTTTTGATACCAAACACGCAAGTTTAAGGCGAAGATCATTAATCGTTACTAAATGTAATTAATTGAATAACAAACTTGAAATATAATTGCAATCATTGTGTCTTTAATTTCTATTTAAAACATTGAAAAAAAAAAATACATGCAGAGTGTTACAAAAGTACGTTGTGTATATCTAATCTATATCTGGTAACAATGAGGCCTAGTCCGCACTTATGTCACCGCCACATTTTTTTCTCGCATCTTTCATTCCGTGATCGGAATTACACACTGGGACTCAAACTACGATTTTTGACAATTCGATGCATTTCCCGGCTGAGAACAACGTATAAGATTGCAGATCATCGAAATGTTATTGGTGGAATGTCGCAGTGCAAACCAGGCCTTAAGGAGCCATTTGGAAATAAATACTCAACCGCCATGAATGACAAAATCATTCTAATAAATCCCTTTTCAGGTAGCCTGAGGTAGTTTAGTGGCATATATTACATATTTTAGTACAATCACAATTTTGATGCAATATTCCTTGTAAGATTGACGACACAGTTGGTGTAGTTGATGAGTGATTGACTGCTGCGATTCGTGGCCAGGGATCGATTCCTGCTCGAAACAAATGTTTGTATGACCAATAGATAGTTGTTCTGGGTCTAAGTGTTTGTGCATGAGAGTAAATACTTGTGAAAGCACTTACGATACTGAAGATATTCTTAATTGGAGTAACATTCAAAAGTATTGAGTAAGTTATTTGAAGTACCTTTATTTAATACGTCATAGTTTAAAATTAGTTTTATGGTATTTCTCTGTCTCTCGAAACTGACCTCTAATACTCAAAATTAATTAGTTTACGGACCGCAACCGTATTAAGTCAGAGAAGTTGATATGTGTACCAAATATTAAATTAGTCGGGACAGTAGATTTGAAGCTAATCGGCTGTGACAAATGAACAGACCAGAGGAACAGACAGACACAGAAGTGATCTTATAAGTTATCTGTATTTTCAGAGACTACGAACCCAATAGATACAATTTTGAAAGCTTTTTACTGTTCCAATCCTTGTCTTAGTTCGAAATGCGATCCTCGTGATATTATGTAGTAACATATCCCTTTATTATAGAACTGACGCAGAATTCAGGTCGAAAGGGGATGACCAGCGCTACTGATATGACCATACGCTGTGATGTCTGAGGACACGACTGACCTGAACCCTGTTTGGTCAGATTTTAGCGATCTATGTAGAATGAAATAATGTAGTGAAACCCTAGAGTTTTATATTTTTATTTATTTATTTATTTATTTATTTATTGACTTTGACATAAGTTTTACAATAGCATGATAGGAATCTGTAACACTTGCGCTAGTATACACTGTGTTGCAGGTGTTACTGTCTTCCCCTTAATATATAGTAACAATATTCTTATACCAGGCGCAGCGCCGGGGCGTATCCCCGCTGCCTCGAGAAGTCGAGGCGCGGCGGGAAGAGCTCCGGCGCGATCTCAGGGCAGTATGGAGGGAGCGACTGTCGCAACCGACGGCCGGGCACGCCGCAATTGCGGCGGTAAGACCCCTCTTTGAGGAGTGGCTAGATCGGCGTCACGGCGTCCTGACCTACCGCATGACGCAGGTCCTCACCGGACACGGAAGTTTCGGGAGGTACCTGTGTCTGATGGGTAAGGAAGAGACGCCTGGGTGTCACCACTGCGAGGGTCGCCCTGAGGACACAGTCGAGCACACGGTGCAGGACTGCCCAGCTTGGGCAGAGCACCGACGTGTCCTCATGGCGACAATAGGCGGAGACCTCTCGCGCCCGGCCTTGGTCGAGGCCATGCTGCGGGGCGAGAGGGAGTGGGAAGCGGTCGCCTCCTTCTGCGAAGCAGTCATGCTTTCGAAGGAGGAGGCGGGCCGCATGAGGGAGAGGATGGCGTCCTCCCTCCAGCCCAGCCGCAGTGGTAGACGCCCACGGCGTCGGACGTCGGCCGACGATCTCCGGCCACCGTAGGCGCGGGCATGCGGACAGCGAGTAAAGGGCAACTCGCTGTCCGACCATGGACCATGCCCGGGTCGACGGCGCGTCGTGTTTCACGCGCGCCTCAAAGAGCGTCAGCAACATGACGAGGCCCCCTCTGCAGAGGGCCGAATCCTGCCGGGGTCGTGGGACTCATCCCGTTACCGTGGCCCCGGTATGTAAAGGATTATTGAAGGAACACCGTGGATTTTAGTCAGTAAAAGTCTGACAGTCCCTCCCACCCTGCCCGGAGTGGGAGGACTTATTTGATAATTTTACCACGTTAAAAAAAAAAAAAAAAAAAAAAAAATATATATCATACAGAAAAACTTTGAAAGTGAAATTTAAAGCTAGAGAAAATAATATAAACTAATAATTTAATGAAGTTAATTTAACAATCGTGTTGTCATGCGAGTTTATGTGTGTGTGTATATCTGTGAATGCATTTGTGTGTTTGTGTGTGTATGTCTTTATGTGTGTGTGTATATCTTTATATGTATGTGTGTATGGCTGTGTGAACGTGTGTGTTTTGCAGAATATATTTAACATGTTTTTAGAAGATTCTCTACATCATTATAGTCCATTGTCTTTAGCCAGGTATTTAAGATTTGTTTAAATTTATTATTATTCAATTTGCTGATTTTCTGGACTTTATTTAATTTATTATAGACGTGCGGAGCTAGATAACTATAGTGCCTTTTTGCAAATTTTGATCTGGCACGAGGGACAGGGTAGCATTCTACGCGCTTTTGTGTACTGGGTAAGTTTGGAACAATTATTTTGTGGTATCTGCGTAGCATTTCGTATATGAATAGCTTTCTTACAGATAACACTTCTGCCAGTTCATACACTAAGGACGTAGGATGTCGGTATGGTAAGTATAAAAGTACTTTAATCACCAAACGCTGTGCCCGCTCTACTTCAATCATATGAGATTTTGCTGCACCACCCCATGCGCAGATACAATACCTGATAATGCATTCGCACAATGCTCGGTAAGTTTGGCGAAGAAGAGTACCATTTGCAACAGTGCGCAGTTTTTTAAAGATATACACTAGTTTCCGTATTCTACCTATGGTCAACTTTAAATGTATTGTCCAGCTTAGTAGGTCATCCAGCGTTATTCCCAAATATTTAACAGAGGTGACTTGTGAAAGGGTCGCACAGTCACACCTGATAGTGGTTTCTCTTCTATTGCACGGAAAGGTATGTATTTTAAGGAAGTGCGATGCAGTAGGTTTACCTTTATGTGTTTTGCTAAAACAGACATATTTGGTTTTACTGGTGTTCAGCGATAGTAGATTATTCTCCAGCCAGGAGGTAATATTTGCTAGACCAGTCTCAGCCATTTCAAACACCACGTCCCAGTTTTCACCATGAAAGATAAGTACCGTGTCATCAGCGAACATTAGAATATCCACGTGTGGCAGGGTAGCAGCTATTTTGCATAGATTATTTATATATATGAGGAATAATGTTGGTCCTAGCGTACTACCCTGGGGAACGCCGTATTTGCACATAGAGTCGGTGCTTTCATAGCCCGAAACTTTAACACGTTGAGACCTACCGCTTAAATAATCTTTGAACCAGTCCAGTGCTATCCCCCTTATACCAACCTCCTCCAAGCGTGTTATAAGTATTTTAATGGATACAGTGTCAAATGCCTTTTGGAGGTCTAAAAAGACCCCCAAACATTTGTCCCCTTTATCCAAATATCAGAGTTGAGGTAAGTGCCAAAACTGTATCTTCAGTTGATTTTTTCTCTCTAAATCCGTATTGAAAGTCACTAAGCAGATTGTTATTTTCTAAGTATTTCATAGTCCTTTTATTTACAATTTTTTCTAGGATCTTGGATAAGGTTGATAGAAGAGAGATAGGACGATAGTTATTTGGCTCGTCTTTGTTCCCAGATTTAAAGATAGGACAGACAACTGCTTTTTTAAATATAGACGGGAATATGCCGGTTGCTAGACTAAGATTGCACATGCATGTGATGGGTGGTGTAAGGGAGTCAATGTTTTGTTTCAGTATCTCTGCAGTAATTTTATCCCACCCGGGTGCGCTGTGCGATCTTAACCCTAAGATAATGCTCCTTACTTCATAAGGGTCCGTGGGCATGAAAGACATAGAATTTAGTGGTGAGGTATCCTTGGTCGCTTCACGTGCTAAATCCTGCTCAGATTTATTCATCTTAGTAAGTAAGTCATTTGCCAATGCGTGCCCAACTTCAGTAAAGTAATTATTGACCTTATTTAGAGACTCTGTTGGTGAGGCCCCTATATCTAACAATTCAACAACGGGTTCTGTGTTTTTCTTCATGTCACAAACTTCTTTTATGACTTCCCAGGTTTTTTTGATGTTTCCATTATTTATGTTAAGTTGTTCTTGATAATATTGTATTTTCAATTTTTTTATTATAAAATTACATGTATTTCTATATTTTAGGTATTTATTTTGTAGAAGTGTATTGTCTAATGTCCTCCCTGCGGCTTTGTGTAATCTGTCCCTTTTTCTTATGCATTTGACTATTCCTTTTGTTATCCATGGTTTAAGTGGCCTATATTTACTTGATTTATTAATATTACAGGTATTGTCCGCAATTATGTTTAACAGTCTTGACGTTATTATTTCTGATGCGATGTTGGTATCGGTAGCTTTATAGAGACTATCCCAAGGTTCATCATTGAGTATGCATTTTATTTTACTGTAGTCTATAGCTACTTTATTGTGCACGATGCGTTTTTTATGTATTTTACAGCAGTTAATATATAAAAGTATCGGACAATGGTCTGTTAAAGGCTGTTCAAAAACGGCTGTTTTCCAACGGTAAGAGCTTTTGATCATAAAATGATCAATACATGTCTTGATGCGTGTTGGTTTGTCTATACCTGGACGTAGCCCATGCATAGCCATAAGGTTTAGGTATTCTTGCGTTACCGTCGATTGATTTTGAGGTAAAATATCAATATTTATGTCTCCTGTAATAACAACGTTTTTTGTTTGGGACTCACATAGAATATTATCAAGTGATTCCAGATAGATGTTTGGATTTTTAAAACTTGGTGGCCTGTATGAGCAAATAATTGTGTAATCTGGCTTAATAGTGACAATTAGGCAATTTCCTTCAGTCATTTCAGGTTCATAGACAAACGCCACGATATCACTGCATACATACACTACCACCCCATCATTTTGATTTAGACTCGTTTTGGTCCAGTGTTTTTTATAGTTATTCATATCTGGAGGCGGGTTATCTATATTTGTCCAACACTCAGACAAAACTATGATATCAATACGCATATTTATGGTGGAAATAAAGGCAACAAGAAGGTCAAAATTACAATTAATACTTCTAATATTTACACTAAGTATTGCCATTGCACTATTAGTTTGAATGTTATAATCAAATATTTCCGTGCAAAGGCTGGTGTTACTAATGGATATACATTCAATAGAATCAGACTTATCTACTTCTTCTGTTATATTTATATTAATATTGCGATCGAATTTTAATTATAAATAATTCAAAATGTAGCGGCATCAGAGACAATAACAATAAACATGTTATGAGAGAAATGTGAATAGGTTCCAGAAAAGTGGGGGATGTAGAAATTACAGTAAGACTATGGTTAACGTGTATGTTTGAAAACAGAATTATTGAATGTATTGTACTTTGATTGTTATTTGCTTTCGTGTGAGTGTAAGTGTGTAGAGATTGTATGTGTTGTATAAATAGGTATCTCAAGTGTTTTAATATTAATACGCTAGCATGCACACACAAACATTTTAAAAACAAAAAAGAAAATCTAATAACTATGTTGAATACAGGTGAGTTCACAAAATAAGTACAGTTCAAAAGACAAGTAAAGTTCATAAAACGTGTATCTTTCAGATTAAGAGTTTTTTCAGCTAGAATAAGTTGTTGTTGCGAGTTGATCAGTGGTCCTAGTCATATTGTATGCTGTTTCAGTCCTACTAGATCGGATTCTTGTGTTATTCTCTTTGCTGGTGCTCCATCTCCCTTCTTTATGTAAACTTTACCATGCGATGTCCAGTGATATGCGTAGGAGTTAAGCTTTGTGAATTCTCTTGCCTGATAGAACAACTTCCGGGCTTTCGTGGTGAGACTCTCAGATATGTAAATTGGACTATTTCCTGTCTTGTTTACATGAGAGCTATTAATACGGTTGGTCTTGTGGTCGCGGTTGTACTTTTTAATGTTTGCAAGCAGTTTATCCTTGGTTATAGTGGACGTAAATACTACGGTTATTGGCCCATCGTTTTTGGGGTTCTTGTTTGTACTCAGACGATAAACATCTTTGAGCTCATTAGCTTGTATTTCGATATTAACAGCTATACCTAAATTTTTAACAATACTTATAAGTTCACCCTTGGACTCATTGACTGATTTAGGCACATTGCGAATTTCTAGACTCGATGATTTTGAATCCCTTTCCAAGTTCTCGACTTGATCCTCTAGAGATCGGATGTACTCGAACGTGCTCTTTTTTTCCTTCTCCAAATGGGCCAATTTAATCATCAGATTATCATATTTCTCACTCAAGAATTCTACCGTACTTTTCAAGTCAATGTTTTGGGCTTTTATTTGGTCTAAATTACTTTGCATCATATTAAATTTATCTTGCTGCTCTTTCCTTAAAGTTGCAATTGACGACATAATGTCGTCACGGAGACATTTAAGCTCAGAAGATTGTTCAGAATCATGTTTTCGCTTTTGCCGTAAAGTTATTCTATCCAATGTTTGCTCAGATATTGGTGAAGTTAGATTAGGCTCGGAACTGTGATGAGGCAAAGGTTCACTACTGTGTTTAGGTGGCGTTCGCTTTATCATTTCGTAAAATAAATTGTACCTATAACGTCTCCGCCTGGCAAGCGTTACGATTTATGCTTTAATGCAAGTTGCTCTAACCAATTTGGTAGGCGCTTGTAACTGTTAGGGTAATGGGCGGAGTCAGTTGGTAGTGACTCACGTGTAGTAGATAGAGATGGGTAGTGTAGACATCAACTTGCTCGCTCGTCTCGCTCGCCGCTTGCTACGATCTCTTGCAACACTATGCGCGCCTGGTACTTCTCGAGTATTAAACTGGTAAATTTGTTTGAATATTTGCTTCGATTTAAAAAATATATATAATATTAATTTCGTGAACTACTGTATTAACACGTCCGTACGCAATGGCGGTCCGTGGGGAAGGGAATATTAATTTATTTAAATTTACCAAAACATGAAATTTAGATAGAAGGTAAATATGAAATATTTAACGAATATGTACACATACATTTAATGTAAATTAAATTATGATTGCGATTGAAGACTTTTTTTAATGCGTATCAGTCAAATCAAAATAAATAAGAGTCATGTATGTTAATGTTTCAACTTTGAACTTTCTGAAGCTTAAGTATTTTAAATAACACAAACTCAATGGAAACGTTATCCTTTCCAATCATAAAAAGAAGTAATTTATTTTAAATGACAGGGAAAGACGAGAAAATGAAAAGCCAATCAATGGCTCTGAAACACGAAGCACAAAGGAAGATAACATTTTTTTTTTCGGTTCAAAAGTAGGGTACAAAACCGTAAGTCACTGACCGTCATTCAAGTTTATTTAATGTGCATGCTAAATAAAATATAAATTAGGTCACGAGAAAATAAACATCGTAATCTGCTTAGACTTTTTGACTATTACAAATTAGGATAGGCTTCCAGTCTAACAAGATGTAGCTCAGTACCAGTATTTTATAAATAGTATAATATATAATAGTAATAGTATTTCATAAACCAGTGAGTGGGTATAACACAATACTTCTTGGTAAGACGGCAGTCAGATTTTTGGATTCTCACTATCTGTACCAACTGTCAGTTGTCACATGTCTGTATAGAACTGAAGACTGTAAAAATCGTTTACCTTTAAGTGTCCCATATTCGACGAAAAACTTGGTCACCGTACAACGTAATACTCGAAAACTATTGAGAACGGAATTCCTTCAGAACTTTGCGGCGCCCAGAGAATATTCCAGATTCTTGTACTTAGTATTTGACTTAGATCTTGACGAGGAAGAATAGACGAGCGCATTCCATTGTATATTACGTAATAAGGAGTTCTTCTGATATTACTTTAATCCTTTCTAATATTATAAATGTATAATACGAAAGCAAGTATGTCTGTCTGTCTCTCTATGACGTGTCAACCGATAGATTAGGCATTGGAAAAGGAAAGCTGAAACAAAAGTGCCGTCGAAATCGATGCCGCGGCCAGAAGCTAGGAAAAAAAGTTATCTTTTATGTACTTATGTATTTTACCTTATACCCTTTTTTTTCTAGAATTTTGGTCTCGGCCGAAATTCCTCCTTCAAGAAAGTCGGAGTAATGTTTCGGAATTTTCGAGGCCGTTTACCGAAAACGGCGCGACACACGACGCCGATAACTCGTGTAACCAAAACTTATACGTTATGGTATAAATATAATAATACTATAAATAAACTTATATATATGTAAGTTTATTTACAGTTTTTTATTGTAATAGGATGTATTTTATTTGTATGGGCCAAGCTGCCTGAAAAATATAGATTGATTAATTGATACACCCCCTCAAAGAGACAAAGCCCGCATTAATTTTGTGTCTACGAGTACCAAAGAGATTTGGTTCAATGGAATATCTATAATCTCGATAAACTTACGCTTATTTCACTTTTTTCAGTCAGACAAGCCTGATCTACTGACGTCAGAGATAGGTACGACAAAAGCCTACTGATAACCAACGAACTAGATTAGATAAATATTGTTGGTATTCATTACATTTGGGTATACTCATTTATGTTATCTAGCGCGGTTTAAATTAAACGCTTACGCTGGTGGCAGAACTGTTGAAAATGTATGCCATAAAACGCAAGCGTAAGCTGTTTTTATTAAGGTTCCGTAGCCGAATGGCAAAAACCGGAACCCTTATAGTTTCGTTATGTCTGTTTGTCTGTCCGTCCGTCCGTATGTCACAGCCATTTTAATCCAAAACTATTACCACTATACACATGAAACTTGGTAGGTAGATGTATTCTGTGAACCGCACTCCGATTTTAAGAAAAAAATAAAATAGTATTTAAAATTAAGGGGGCTCCTCATACATAGAACTGAAATTGAATTTTTTTCATGAAATCTAGGCGTCTGTGGTATCTGTAGAATCTATAGAAAGGTCTTTAAAATCGACATTGAGTTTTAAAGTCAATGGTTTAAAAGATATACGCTTCCAAAGTGGTGAAACGTGTGTCCCCCCTCTAACTTCTATAATAATGGAGAGAAAAATCTAACAAAAACGTATGCTGTAGATCTTAATGTAAACTTTCAACGAAAATTGGTTTCAACGAGAGTTAGTCAGCAGTTTTTGAGATATACCATATTTTATAAAACCACAAATTTAACTTTGTAATTCATACAAATACTATGAAAAACAAAGTTATTTGGTGTAGTTACTACGGAACTCTTCGTCGGCCAATTTTTTATTTGATTAATACCACCACCACTGCTTTCAAATCAGTGAAAGAAAACATCGTTAGGAAACCGGCTTGTCCTAGGACAAAAAAGTTCGAAGACATGTGACATCCACCAACCTGCACTGGGCCGGCGTGGTGGACTATTATTATTATTGCTAGACTACCCCATTCTCTCTCATATAAAAGAGGCCTGTGTCCCAACAGTGGGAACATGAGAGGCTAAATTATTGTTACTTACTATCCCTTATTGTGACTAACTCTAATTATAATAATTGAAATAGTAGTATAATAATATTTATTTCAACCAAAATTTACAATTAATATACAATGGTCCATAAATCAAAAGATTATATAAATGTTAAAACTCCGACATCCTGCCGTTTTGCCAAAAAGATTTTGCCTAAATTTCACTACCCAAACAAATTTTAGCAACCTTTTTTTTATACCAATGCAATGTTTGGAATGATTTTAGTACGCACATTTTCATTTGGTCAAATTGTTACTTGGCGGAATATTATCAAGGATAATGTCATTTAGGCATTTGGTCTTTAATCAAATGATTTGTTACAGCAAACAATCTTTAGACAGTAAACGTTTGGTCAAATAATTTGTTTTGGCAAATAAAAAGAAAAAATAATAAAAAATAAAAATCCTGCCGTTTTGCTGAAAAGATTTTGACAAAAACAAAAATTTGGTTAGGTTGAAACCGTGACCTCCTACGCACGAGCCGAGCGAGCGAAGCGAGCGGTGCCGCGGCAGCGGCCGGCGAGTGCCAGAAACGACTGCATTATTAGAAAAAGATTTGGATGATTTGATTTTGCGTAAAAACTGTAATTCCAACTCAAATAATTGACTAAATAAAAAATGTTAAAAGTACTAGTTGGTAAACAAGTTTTAGTTAAAACGTTTATTTCCCAAACATTAGTTTCGAGTTACAATTTTTAGTGTATAGATTTTTTGCTATGTCATAATTTGGCAAATGAAATTAAAATAAAAAATTTTTTGGGAAGTGATAATTTGTCAAATTTCTTTCAGTCAAACAAGGGTGACCCATATAATTGATTTACAACTATTATTTGTTTACTTTTAGATTCTGTCTGTCTGTGTACTGAAGCTAAAGCTTAAACTGAATCTGAAGCTGAAATTGAGGCTGAAATTGAAACTGAAGCTGAAACTGAGGCTGAAACTGAAGCTAAAACTGAAGATAAAACTGAAGCTGAAGCTGAAGCTGAAACTGAAACTGATGCTGAAACTGTAGCTGAAACTGTATCTGAAGCTGAAACTGCGGATGAAACTGAAACTGAAGCTGAAACTGGAAATGAAGCTGAAACTGAATCTGAAACTAAAACTGAAGCTAAAACTGAGGCTGAAACTGAAACTGAAACTGAAGCTAAAGCTAAGGCTGAAACTGAAGCTGAAACTGAAGCTAAAACTAAAGCTGAAACTGAAGCTGAAACTGAAACCGAAGCTGAAACTGAGGCTGACACTAAATCTGAAGGTGAAACTGATGCTGAAACTGTAGCTGAAACTGTATCTGAAGCTGAAACTGCGGCTGAAACTGAAATTGAAGCTGAAACTTGAAATGAAGCTGAAACTGAAACTGAATCTGAAACTAAAACTGAAGCTAAAACTGAGGCTGAAACTGAAACTGAAACTGAAGCTAAAGCTAAGGCTGAAACTGAAACTGAAGCTAAAACTAAAGCTGAAACTGAAGCTGAAACTGAAACCGAAGCTGGAACTGAGGCTGACACTAAATCTGAAGGTAAAACTGAGGCTGCAACTGAAGCTGAAACTGAAGCTGAAGCTGAACTTAAACTGAAGCTGAAACTGATGCTGAAACTGAAGCTGAAACTGATACTGAAACTGGAACTGATGCTGAAAATGAGGCTCAAACTGAAGCTGAAACTGAAGCTGAAACTGAGGCTGAAACTGAAGCTAACGCTGAACTGAACCTGAAGCTGAACCTGAAACTGAAGCTGAAGCTGAAACTGATTCTGAAGCTGAAACTGAGGCTGAAGCTGAGGCTGAAACTAAAACAGAAACTGAAGCTGAAACTGAGGCTGAAACTGAAGCTGAAACTGATTCTGAAGCTGAAACTGAGACTGAAGCTGAAACTAAAACAGAAACTGAAGCTGAAACTGAGACTGAAGCTGAAGCTGAAACTGAAGCTGAAACTGAAGCTGAAACAGAAACTGAAACTAAAGTTGAACCTGAAACTGAGGCTGAAGCTGAAACTAAAACAGAAACTTTAGCTGAAACTGAAGCTGAAGCTGAAACTAAAGCTGAAACAGAAACTGAAACTGAAACTGATCAGCCCCCAAGATGTAACCCGTGCTGTCCGTCCGTTATCGAACTGGAAATCTCCAGGACCGGACGGGCTGCACGATTTCTGTATTAAATGGTTTCTAAGCTCGCACGCTCGCTTGGCCGCTCAGTTCCAGTCTGCCTTAGAGCTAGGATCGCTACCTCAATTCCTGAATACAGGAATAACCCACCTGCTCCATAAATCAGGTAGTACTGCGGAACCTAAAAATTATAGACCAATCACGTGCTTACCGACGGTCTATAAAGTTCTTACTTCCATTTTGAGAGCCAAAATTAATAATCACATTGATACAAATTCAATCATGTCTGCTTCTCAGAATGGATGTAGGAACGGATCCCGCGGTACTAAGGAGCTTCTCCTCATCGATATTGCCATAAACTAACAGGTTCGTCGTTTCCGAAGGAATCTGTCGACATGTTGGATAGATTATAAGAAGGCCTATGACTCGGTTCCACATACATAGCTCATGAAGGTGTTGGAGTTGTACAAAATAAATCCAATACTCCGCACTTTCCTTGAGTCATGTATGGGGCAATGGAAGACGGTCCTCTGCTATCCAGGATGTCGACAGATCCAGGAAAACAGCGAACCGATTAGGATTGAGCGTGGTATTTTTCAGGGCGACAGTCTGAGCCCACTGTGGTTTTGTCTGGCTCTCAACCCTCTTAGTACACTGCTGGAGGGTTCAGGGCTAGGCTACCAGTTGAGAAGAGATGGTCAGGTCATATCATACTTGCTTTACATGGATGATTTGAAACTTTTTGCCCCCAGCAACTTGCAACTCATGGAGCTATTGAAGGTAACGGAAGCCTTCAGTAGCGCCATCAGGATGGAATTTGGGGTGGATAAATGTGCGGTCATGCATGTAAAGCGAGGGGTAATTATGGAATCCGTGGGAACTCAACTCTCGGATTCCATACACCTAAGATCCCTCGGCTCAACTGAAACCTACAAGTATTTGGGTATGTCAGACGCACTAGGCATCAATGTTGCTTATGTTAAACAGTCATTGAAAGAACGCTTCTTTGGCCGCCTGAATAAAGTACTGAATAGTCTTCTATCAGGCGGAAACAAGGTGCGTGCCTTCAATGGTTGGGTCATGCCAGTATTGATGTACTCTTTTGGCATGACTCAAATGGACGCAGACTGAACTTGACGCCTTGGACAGGCGGGTCCGCACAACGCTGACTGCAAATCGAATGCATCACCCACGTTCATCGGTGATGAGGCTGTATATCCCGCGGAAGTACGGGGGTCGTGGCATTTTAAATGCAAAGACCCTACACAACCGCGAGGTATGCAGCCTTAGGGAATATTTCCTAGAAGCCGACGTGGGTATGCATCGAGATGTGGTAGCGGTGGACAAAGGCCTCACTCCGCTCTCCTTAGGTAGCGAGAATTGGCGCAAACCTATAGTATTAGATACTAATGACCGCAGAGAAGTATGGCAGAGCAAGGAGCTTCACGGGCGCTATTACCGGGCCCTTCATGGGTCTGACGTAGACACATTAGCGTCCGTAGCCTGGCTACGTTTTGGTGACCTCTTCGGGGAAACCGAAGGTTTTGTCTGTGCGATTATGGACGAAGTTATGATGACGAATAACTATCGGAAGTATATTGTGAAGGATGGTACGGTAGACATATGTCGGGCATATCACAAGCCGGGAGAATCCATTCGTCACATTATCTCCGGCTGTTCTCGTCTGGCTAACGGAGACTATTTGCATAGACACAACCTCGTAGCCAGGATTATTCACCAGCAACTTGCTCTTAAATACAATCTTGTGGAATCAGAAGTACCATACTATAGGTATGTGCCCGACCTAGTTTTCGAAAATGGCAATATTACACTGTATTGGGATCGGTCTATCATCACTGACAGGACTATTGTTGCCAATAAGCCTGACATAGTGGTGATAGACCGATTAGAGCGTCGCACAATGATTGTTGATATAGCAGTCCTCCATGACGAGAACCTCGTGAAAGCTGAGATAGATAAAAAAAATAAGTATCTTGACCTGGCGCGCGAGGTTGTCGACATGTGGGATGTGGAGACAGCAATCATTGTGCCGATAGTCGGCACAGCCAATGGTATAATAGCCAAGAGCCTCGACCAACATCTAAGGAGGCTCTCGTTGGGCAGCTGGATCAAGAACTTGATCCAGAAAGCAGTGCTCCTGGAAACGGCGCGTATTGTGAGGAGGTTCCTCTCTCAAGAGCCCTGACCACCAGTAGCTTGGACCCTGTTCCCGATACCGGTGGGCTACTATTTTTTATATTTTTAAATGTTTTTATTTTTTATATTAATATTTAAAAATGTAATCTAATAAAAAAAAATAATTAAATTTTTTTGTAATCTAATAAATAAATGGAATAATAATAATTCCACAACTTTCACACTACGTCATCTAGTCTCAAACGAAGCAGAGCTTGTGCTATGAGTACTAGACAACTGTTAAACATACATATATATTTCTAAATACATACATATTATAGATAAATTACACCCAGACAAAGAACAAATGATCGTGCTCATCACACAAACATTTGTCCTGGGTGGGAATCGAACCCACGACCTTGAGCATAGCAGTCAGGGCCACTGACCACTAGACCAACAGGCCTGTCAATCTATTATAGTTACATAGTTTTATCTTCAGGCTTCTTTAGTTTCGTTAGATATCCATCAGCCCGCACTGGACCCGCGTGCTGTACCCGTGTGCCCACTCTCGTCATGATAGGAGGCGTGTGCTCCAGCAATGGGAACGATATAGGTAGATAACGTTATCTTACATTTATTCACACTTTATAAAATATGATTCTGTGGGTGGAGCGTTTGCATGTATTCTTTCTGTCTACCTTTTCATGGTACGCAAGAGCTTTATAGCATTTAATCTTTCTAACAAGGGTAGTACTTTAGTCCACTTTGTAGTACATTTAGCTCCGGCAGGTCACCCACTCAAGTCAAGCTACGAGAATTTGATAAAAATTGTTGTTTTCACCGATTTCCAAAACGGATAATCTCGTTTTGGAAATCGGTGAAAACAACAAATTTTTCGATTCGATTTTCTGTTTTATAAAAAACAGAAATTAGAATGCATCAACTGCCTATCTCACCAAAATCAAAATTCCAGTAACTGTATAAAACGATTCCCTCACCACGCGACGCCAAGACTGTTCTCTGATTATTTATATTCTGACTACTGCAACAAACATTATTTCTGAGATAAGGGAAGTAAGGGATAGTAACCCATCCAAGAGCACACCTCTGCAAGCATTGCTTAACCTTGAAGGCTGAGGTGAGTCTTCAAGGTTAAATTAACAGCTGCATAACTATGCAGTTGTTAATTTAGCCTGAAAAAATCAAAGATTTTTAGAAGATATTAGGTAAAATTCAGTTGTATAGTATAAGAACCCATACCTCAAAAAACATAAATGCTACACGCAGTCAGCTACCCGACCTGTTTCTATTAATACCCTCCCATACTGTATCTTTGATTAGATATACGATAACGTTTATTACGTAAGTGCAACACACTTTTATGAAAGTTCGTATCATTGATAAGGAATTTTGTGCAATGATGCTAGGTTTAACCGCGAAATTATTTCAGTAGCTTTCAAATTAATATTATATAATGTATTTAACTGTAGACGGACTCTTAATAAAGGAAATAGTGCCCAAAGAAATTCCACCTGTAAAATACAGATGTTATTCTATTATTATAATGTTATATAAATATTATAATAATAGAATTACATCTGTTTTTTTCCTAGCGATTGATAGGTCGAAACTCGACCGTAACTTTTATACTACAATTAGCTTTTGTAACTCATTGAGCCTATAATACCTAAATGTTAAATGTGTCAAATTCGATTCACTTTTTTCCTCGTAATTTTATCAAAATAGGGTACCAAGTATTTGTTTTCTTCTTAAATTAATAAAATATAGATTAGAATTGGTCGACAGTCGTGTTTAGTGAGCAATTTATCAATAAAACAAGACTTAATTATGTCCTTTTATAACATTATTAACAGCCAAGATTCATAACAACAGTTCATAAATAACGATAGGTACCTATAGATATACAATTTTGGTCATCTGCCATTTCCAATGTTTCGTAACTTCCCCTAGATTACCCGACCCCTAGGGTTATCCATAATAAGGGTAACTCAACTACCGACAAGTTTCTAACGGGTACCCCTGATCTTCCCTTACAGATAATATGGTAGATAAGCAAGACTAATTACAAGATTTTACTGAAATTGACCTAATGGAAGTAGGTAATTTCAAGATGAATTGTAAGTTTAAGGAGTTTGACTCAATAACACAGACAAAGTATTGAGTTTAGCTACACCACCGCTGCTCACCTCACACAAGTGAGCGCACACGATTCGAAAGTCATTTGTTTTCAAAGTAAATCAGCGTAGGCTTAGAAAGAGACACCGTTCTAATATCGAAGTGGTGTTATAAAGTTAAGCCACGTTCACCGAGCTCGATTTGTGGATGTGTGACATCTTAATTTATCGAGATTCCTTTCGTACCTCTAAAAACACGTTAAGCCGTTGCTCTCGGGAGGTATTCCTCGAAGCGCTACCATATTGAAGCGCACCTAATGAAGCGCTCCTTTTTTATTCCTCGGAGCGCACCTTTTAGTAGAGCTCCCGATAGCAATTAAAAATAATAAAATTTTATTCCTTGAAGCGCACCCATGTTTAAAAAGAAAAAGGGAAGACCATGAAGTAAACGTAATAATTATTGTTTTAAAAACTCATCATCATCATCGAAGTTGCTTAACCAAAAGTATGAAATTGACAGAACATAGTACATTGTTCACCGAGAGGAGAAAGTGACCGATTATCGTCGAGGGTGTCGTTTGATGCCCGTACCGTAGGCGAGGGCTTTAAAACACCCGAGATCGGGAATCGCACTTTCTCTCGAGTGATACATAGTGCTTTATACTACACCTACGAGGAAAATAAAAAACTAAATCTTTACTAATTGAAATTTATATTGAAATTGTTGCAGTTAGTGAAGCTTAATGTAACACTGTTTTCACAAATGGCGCCAACGGCGTCTGCAATTTTCACATGTTCTTTTTTCAAATTGTTTATCCTGCCGCCGCAGGGTCGCACTGCCAGCCCGACACCATCCAACACACAGCTAGTGGCCAGTGTCATTTTGCAAACTTGGAGATAAAAACTCACTGTAAAAATTTTTGGCATTTGATATTTAAGTTACCGGCGCATAGTCTTACCCAAAATTAAAAAAGAAAAACCACGTAAGAAATAGATTTTCATACACTTTTCTCTCCCGCTCAGATGCGTTTTCTTCCCGCATATTTGTTCGATACTTACTGAATGTTTCAGCGTTGTAATAAATCGTAAAAGGTAAGAAATACCACTCCCACAACTTTATATAGGCTTATCTACAAGAATTTGTATTCTGAAAAAATCTGCCCACCGCCCTTTGTGTCTGCCCATCTCTGATGACAAAATTAATTGGATTTACCTGGTGAACCTTATGGGGCCCGTAGATTTTTATTTCCGCTAGCTGCAGCTACCATCTTTTCAGGGTTTGTAGACGGGGCCTTAGTGGTCATACGTGCACTCTCAGCTTATGCCAATTTTCTATCGTTTATTAAAAAAAAAATAAGTTTCGAAAAATCAATTAACTCTAAATCTCGTACACCTGTTGAGTTAGACGGCAAATTTTTTTTGCAAGGGGTGCCTGCCATCAAGGGAAATTAACTGCCAAAACGCATCAACTTAGAAATTCTTGGAAGTAATTTTTTAAAACAATTTTCAAAAATGCTCCAAATAACGTGAAAAATCTTCAAATGCTGATATCTTAGGGTAGAATTGGAATTTCGACCTGATTTTTTTTACAATCAGCCTCGTTTGGTAAACTCTAAAGCTGAGACCTCTAAAAGAGGGATGTCTGAAATTACTTCCCGTCCTACCATTGTGCAACACCCTTATGGCCCACCCTGTAGTATAAAACTTTTTTTCCGTGGGAAAATCGTCAAATGATTTCTCCCACTTTGGGTGATGTGGAAGGGAGTGTCCGACTTCAGCTGACTAAAAACCTACCCTGTTCTTTCAGTTGTCCATGTATCTCGTAAGAACAACGTAAGAACGCAACCCAAATTAGTATATACATACATATTATACATATGTATGTATATACTAATTTATTAACCTTGTAAATTGTGGTCTCAAACTGAGACCCACTTATATATTCTGGCTAGACTCTTGGGACGAATCTAGTTTCACACTTATGTTAATTAATCGGTCGGAGCGGAGAGGTCTGTCTTATAATATGGTCCTAATGAGGGTCCAATGTTTGAATTATTCGGTAGTAATTAAATTTAGTCCTAATTTATAAGTATTTAAAGTATCCATCTCTCAGGAGTTTTGGAATAAGAAATCTTTCCTAAAAAGGACTTGTGGCTTAATAATAACCGCCACACGGTTTGATCTACAAGGTTAAGCAACGCTAGCCGAGGTTGATCTGGGGATGGGTGACCATCTTAACATATCGTGATTCCTCCGTGCTTCAGAAAGGACGTTAAACCGTTAGACCCGGCTGTCACTTTTAATTCTTTGACAGGCGTTACGGGTAATCAAAAGCCAGAAAATCTGACAGTCGTCTTGCCAAGGTGTTACCCAGTTACTGGGTTGTGGAGGTCAGCTAGGCAGTCGCTCCATGTGAAACACTAATACTCAGCTGTCTCCGGTTAGACTGGAAGCCGACCCTGACGTAGTTGGGAAAAGCTTAAGCAGATGATAATGATGACATAGTTAGGTAGCAAGCGTACGTTACGTAGGTAGCTCTTATGATGTATGAAGTTACTACCTATATTCGATATTTAAGCTGTGAAAACATTTAAATTTACCTACATCTTAGTTATCGTCATAGCACGCAGTACATTTTCTGGATTAAAACTAGTTTTTTGACTCAGAATCTATACTAATATTATAAAGCGGAAAAGTTTGTTTGTTTGTTTGTTTGTTTGCTTGAACGCGCTAATCTTCGAAAGTACTGGGTGGATTTGGATGAAATTTGGTATGGAAGTAGCTTGAAGCTTGAGGAAGGTTATAGGCTACTTTTTACCCGACTGCAAAAAAGGAGAGTTATGTTTTTACCGTGATAGAATCCACGGGAGCGAAGCCCCGCGTGAGTACTAGTAAAAGTATAAAACATAAAAGTTTTATCTCTTTCAAAGATTAACGACAGATTAGCTCATTTTGACATTTAAAATAACAGATTATCTGGGGGCACGGTAGTGCCCCCACCAAGTCGAGCAAAAAAACGGCACGGCCGTACCATCTTTTATATTGTGTTTTCATACGATGGCCGAGTCAATACATTTTTTTAAAACGTTAAAGATTTTTAATATTGATATGGTCATTATAAGATGTTGTTCGGTTAGATAATTACGTAACAACTTAAGACAGAAGGTCCCTTAAGTAGGGGCTGAATAATCGAATAACCGACCTGGTATTACATGGATCTCACAACTTTTTACGGTAGAAGAACTCGCACCCTTCCTGTAAGAAAGCGGTAAGTGAATTCGGACAACTTTTCAGGAGCTTAAAAAATAGTGTTCAACATTGTTAAAAAAATCCCAGGAGTACCTTATAAAGAACAAAAGATGGCATTTAGCAGCGGCGAAATGATAAAGTTTCCGATTTTTCATTGTGTTATGTATACTGTGAGATAAGGTTGAATTATACGGTTACCTAAATAATCCCCGAAACTGTTACAAAAGATGGCGGTGTAAAAATGAATATTGCTTTGTTATGATCTTTGGTGTACCGCATCGGCTGCGTTAAGTGTAGTTATTCCATTATTCATGTTACAATTTCAGGCTAGTCTGAAAGTGTAAGTATGAATTACGTAGTTTTTACACGAAAAAATCATTTAAGTAAACAGAAATACATACTTTATGCATGCGAAAGTATCTACGTTATGCTGGAGCTTCTGAATAAACTTGTTTATTTATTGGAAAAATATTCAAATAATGAAGTGTATCATCGTAAACTTCTATTTTACTGTTCACAGCTTGTCATGTACAAAAATTGTATGTCAATACTATATAGATTTATAGTAGGTAATTAAAGAAAAAGTTAAATTGCTGTGTTTCAGTCTTATTAATCGATTTAGATTATGTTTGTATGTGTGCTAAGAAAAAACGTGCTGTAGAAGTGTAGAAATATGTAAAATGAAGTGCCCAAAAGTTAAAAAATCGGAAACCTTCTATCAATTACTCAAACACAGAAATAATTACCTTTGTTAATGTTAAAACATTTTGACTCTACACTGAGAAAAAAAAAACAACCAGATTTCACGTTGCTTCAACAAGTTTTCGGGTTAAAATAGCACCTACGTGCTGTTTGGTTGAAACTACAATTTGATCTTGTAACCGTGCATCGACACCGCTGTTACTTTTTGTAGATCAACGTTTCCAAGTGTTACTTAGCAACATCCGACAGCAAAAAGTTATTTATTGTTAATATGTGTTGCTGTTTTAGTATATGTCAAGCAACGTTGCTCTACTACATTCGATAACTATTAAATAATTGTTAGATAAGGTTACCTCAAAAATGCAACAAAAAATATCACTGTCGATTAGTGTTGAAAGTTATTCTTTGTTATATTTTGTTAATTTATGTTGTTGGCGGTATGGACGCGTAAGTAACAATCATCAAATAGTAACAAGGAGCCACATAAGTTACGGATAGTTACCTAATGTTACCGTGTTGCATTTTGTTGCTCCACAAAAGTTAACTGCGGTGTGGATGCACGGTAAAGTGTTACTTGTTGATCCTACAAGCTACGTATCATGTTATTTCTACGTTACATCAGGTCGAATTTACGTTAACATTTTCCGATTGTTTTTACAAGTTTAGCAAGTAGATTTAACATGCTCAGGACGTTGTTGTGACATGACTGAGACTGAGAGTAACAAGATAAATTAACAAGCTGCTTGTAGATTCAACAAGCTAGCTTGTTAATTTATCTTGTTACTCTTACGTGCTGGGCATATAGTTCCATCATGCTCGCCTTGTTGTTTTAACATGCTTGACATGTTGTGACATGACTAGCTTCTTGAATCTACAAGCAGCTTGTTAATTTATCTTGTTACTCCTACGTGTTGGGCATATAGTTCCAACATGCTCGCCTCGTTGTTCTTTTTTTCATTAAAAAATAGGTTCGCGTTTGACTACCATCTCACCTGATGGTAAATGATGATTTGGTCGAAGATGGAGCACGCTTACCTAAAAGTAACCTATTCACTCTTGACTTAAAGACTCCTAGGTTATAGCTATCGGGAAACACAGACTCCGGCACGGAATTCCACTCCTTAGCCGTACGCACAATGAAGGTATTCCCAAAACGTTTCGTGCGTATAGGTGGGATGTCCACCATGTAACGGTGGCGCTTCGCCGTTTGTCTCGTAGTCCGATGATGGAACGGGCTTGGCGGAATTTGACTGTGTAATTTCATCGCGCACTCCTCGAAATGTAACCGATAGAAAACCGATAGACTTGCAACTCGTCGTCGATATTCAAGGCTCTGGAGCTTTAACTCGACCAGTGCATCGTTGCCAATGAGTCTTTTGGCCCACTTCTCGATAGACTCAAGCGCGTCCAGTTGGTATTTAGCAGATCCATCTCAAAGATGAGAGCAGTACTCCATACACGACCGAACCTGCGCTTGATAGAGATTCGGGTGTGAAGTACCGTCTCACCTTTGCTAGGATTCCCAACTTTTTTGGTACTAGTTGAGCCTTAGCCTCGATAAACGGGCCAAAATTGAGGACAGAAGTTAGTGTTACCCCCAGAAGCTCGATACGGTCGGTTATCGGCACGGTTACACCCCGGAAAGTAGGAGCCGGTTCGAATTGACTCTTTTTTGCGGATAAGAGACACGCCTGGCTCTTAGCTGCATTAAACTTGACCAAGTTGGCATCGCTCTTTTCAGAGACAGCCTTCAAGGACAAGTTCAAGCGCCCAACCATGTCCTCACGGAGAGATTGGATCTGTGACCCACCAGCTCGCGCGCTGGACAGATATCTTTCAGAAACTGTGTTGTCGTCTGCATACCCAAAGGTACCGGGAATCAGCAGATCGTTAATGTGCAGCAAAAACAAAGTTGCTGAGAGAACAGACCCCTGAGGGACCCTGGTATTCATTGCCAATAGGCCAGATGAGCAGAAAACCGTTTTATTTATGATTTTTAGTGTATCATTGTTTACTTAACTTGAGATACCTATATACCATTTGCATTTAATTTTTTAAAAGAGAGTTTGCTGTACACCCCTGTTTCACCCACTTAAACCATATTTCAGACGTGTTTCAAAAGGTCTGTGCCTCAGCTATGGTGATATTAATTATGCTAAAACATCTATGTAATGTACGAGGGCAGCAATCGTGAGAGATTTGGTGTTCTTAGTTGAAGAGTTCCATCGCTTATCTTCGAAGATCTTCATCAGAACCTGATGTGATATACTTACATACTATACTTTTCTCTAACCTACATAGTAGGGCGCTTGAACTTGTGGAGCGAGCTGGTGGGTCACAGATCCAGTCTCTCCAAACTGGATCTGTGACCCACCAACTCGCGCGCTGGACACATCTCTCAGAAACTGTGCTGTCATCTGCATACCCAAAGGTACCGGGAATCAGCAGATCGTTAATGTGCAGCAAAAATAAAATTGCTGAGAGAACAGACCCCTGAGGGACCCCGGCATTAATTGCCAATTGGCCAAACGAGCAGCCATCAATGACCACTCGAATGGACCGATCTCTTAGGAAGTCCTCAATCCAAACGCAAAGTTGAGTGGGTAAACCGAAGGAAAGAAGCTTAGCAATAAGGCTATCGTGCCAGACCCTGACAAAGGCTTTGCAGATGTCAAGGGAAACAGCAAGTGCTTCCCCGTGCTTCTCAATGGCCTCACTACAGGTATGAATGGCATACGCTAGAAGGTTGCCACTTGACCGGTTTTTGCGAAAGCCGTATTGTCGGTCGCTGAGGATGTCGTTGGCTTCTAGGTGTGCCAGGAGCTTACTATTAAGTGCACGCTATTAAGTGACTGAAATAGGCCTGTAGTTGGCCGGGTCAGCACGACTGCCCTTTTTGGGTACAGGCTGTACGTTAGCCAGCTTCCATGCTTTCGGCACCTTTCCAGTCTCTAGCGAAAGGCGAAACAGGCGTGTCGTGCGCGTAAAGAAGTAGGTGCAGCTACGCGTCAGGTATTTATGACAACTGCTTGAAGAAACTACGTAACGATAGTAACGCAAAACAATCCCGCAACAAGTTTTGCGCAATAAGTAAGTAAGTGGACTTGCAAGACACGCCTTTGCAATAGTATCCAAGAACAAATGCCTATGTTTATTTACTTTTATAAAGTTATGTTAATTCTTCGTGTTAGTTATGAGTATGTGTATTTATGGCTTTATACCCAGGGAAATTTGTAAAATAAATAAATGGATGTATGTTTACATCTATTTAAGAATGTAAAACTATTTTATTTTTTGTCGCAAAAATACACGTTTTTTGTGACAGTACCCTTATTTTTGGCGCTAGCTTCATGAAAATTTGTGAGAAGGTGTATTAGAGTACGCTCGATTTTTTGCAATAATAAAAAAAATATGACGCAAGTTGAATTACGCGACTCTTCCAGGAAGGGTGCGAACTGAGTTGCGAGACTTGGTTTTTTTGACAAGTATTGTTTTTTATGGTAAAATTGAATACTTTAGGTTCACTACTTCTGAACTAAATGTGAAACATAGAGTCATACTATTGAACTTGTCTCTTGTTAAGAAACAATTTCTAACTAAAATTACAGTGTTTGCTGACATGGTTGATGGAGTGATTCAGTGATTGGTTAGGCATCACCCCAAGAAGCAAAATGTGGTCGAGTAATTGTCCTGGAACCACCCTTTCATCAGGACTATAACGGAATAGTAAACGATTATAACCACGGAAAAGGGCCCAATTTATAGGCGTATATTATCTAATTAAATGTCTATAGTAGACTTGTTGAACACCACTTCGATCAATAACGACCTTATAGTTAGACTGCGTAGAACTATTTGCTCCCGCGAAGCTAACTATTAGCGATTAATGGAACCAAACACGACAATAACGTAAACAGTGAATCTCTTAAAAGCTCATACAAAAGTGTTGTGAACTGATAAATACCTATTGCTGACATTTTTTTTAATAATGGTAAGTTATTGATCCATTTCTTTTTATAAATAATATCTAAAATATTAAAAGAGTAGTTAACAGTCAAGATGTTATAATGTGTGTATAAATGTGCATGGCGCACGTATATTTTTGGTGAAGTATTATCAGATTTTATCAATTTTTTACGCGCCTCCTGGAATTCGCGTTATCGAAAAGTTGATTTTTAAAATAATATTTGGTTCAGTAAGATATACAATTAAAAGTCGCCATTTTCACAGAGTTGGTTTTCACAAATACATTAAAAAACCTTTATAGGCGTACTTTTCTTTAGAATGGTGACCATAATTACCATTGCTTGGCCATCTTGTTTAGAATTAGGGTTCCGTTAATGTTTCTATAACCTGTCTCATTTTAATGTTTTTGTTTAGGTGAAGCGGACGATGTTCCATCCAGCAGTGCAAACAGAGGTCGTCAGTGTAGTCATACATGCCAATGGACCAGCTGCTTCAAAAGAGATATTTAAACTTAAGTAAATCTAAAATTAATTTAAATTGTTAAAAGTTTTCTGTTTGGTAATTTATTGTTTTAGCTAATTATACAATTACCTACGTTTCAAGCTCGCCACGCCATGTGCCACAGAAATTTTTATGTAGTAATACTCTCTGTAGTTGCCTAAATTATAGTATAGGTATATAAAGCAAGAATACTCTGAGATTTTGTTTTGAAATTTAGATTTTAAATAAATTTAGAACAAAAACATTAGTTTTTGTTTAATTGTTTAGTGTTATTACCACATAGACATTATCATTTTTAAATATAGTTAGTTTTGCATGACAGTCACCTATACGTAGTTCGTACCTATACATACATTATTAATTTCCTATTCTTTGTTACGTGATTAACTTACCTATTTGAAATACCTCTCGTAAGTAATTTATTTTTACTGAAATCCAAAGGATATGGAAAGACTTATTAGTCAACTACTATGTTAATAGAAAAACACCTGTCTATGCTTGTTTCCTGGACCTGGTGGATTACAGCAGGCTCTGGGCCAAACTTGGAGAGTGTAGCGTAAAACCGCTACGGTTAAAACCTCCTCCAATCCTAATTCAAACTTTTCAATAAAAAATTTTTTCTTCATAGCTGTTATTCACATTTGAACCAGGAATCGTGAAAAAATCGTCGGTTGTTTGCCTTTTGACGGCGTCAATTACATTTTTGGGACCCGATAAGTGATGGTCGACCTTATTTTTTGTGATTAATATCGAAATTATGAAGTGAAAGTTTTTTTTCTGTTGGTGTAAACCCAATAAAAAATATAAAGTGTCCTAGCAAAAGTATAGTCTGTGTGTGATTTTCTGGTTAATTTGGTATGTATTGTCGTCCTTTTTCTTTTCGATCCATTTCGCACTAGTTTCATAATTAATCAAAGATTCAGCTTGCATCGGTGGTCTGAAGTTTCTTTTTTGTTTAGATCCCGTTACAAGCCAATTTTTGGCTCCACCCTACGGGCAAGCGACGTCGGTTATCGACGACGGAGGTCGGGGCGCTCTCGCCCGATATCCGAGCACATCCTGTGCCTGAGACGTCCATCTCAAAGGCCTGAAGCGAGTACGAGGTAGATGCGGACTCCGCAGCGCAGTGGCTCCGTGATTTCTACGTTACTTCCCACAGTCGTGTTCAGCCGTCCAGGAATTACCAAGTTTTCGCAGCAAGAGCTCTATTTTAAATAGTGCACCTAATTTGTATATTTCTAATCTAAAAATTCTCACGTCAAAAACTCTTTCTAACCTAAGGCCTATCAAGACGCGTTGGATGCTCTTAGTGTTTTTGTAACTAAAATTACTAATATTGCGTATTCGCCTAGCTATAACCGATTGCAATCGATTTTTTGTTAGGTAAGTTAAAAATATTTGCATAATACTTTCGATAACATTCTTTTTCTTTCCGCTAAGTTAACCCACGCCATCACTGAAAGGTTCCCAATAATAACTAATATTTAACTTTTTTATATTTTTTAATTAAGTACTTGTTTTCTATCTTTTTCCTTTTAATCAAAATTAAACGTGTTAAGTAGCGGTTTGTGTTTTACTGTGCACTTAATTTTATTTATGCTACAAGAGGTAGGGGCTCCCACTGATATTATTAACATCTTGTCCTTTTGGTCGGGAGTCGGATCAGTATGCACTTAAATGCGGTGTCAGACAGGGAGGCCTGTCCTCTCTAAGACTATTTATCTTATATGTTAATCAGCTGATTGAGCGGCTCAGTAACACCCACGTTGGTTGTCATATGGATGACGTCTACGTTAACAACATCAGTTACGCTGACAATATGGTGTTACTGAGTCCGTCGCTCAGTGGATTGAGAAAACTGCTCGGTATCTGTGAGTCATATGCGGAAGCTCATGGTCTGAAGTACAACGAGAAGAAAAGTATGTTTATGGTTATTATAGGTAAGAATAAGTCTCCGGAACATGTACCTCCAGTCCGTTTAAACGGAGTACCTCTAAAACATGTTTCTAAATTTAAGTACCTTTTTTTTATTTTTCTTTTGGGTGGGAAAATCATCAAATTACTTCTTCCGCTCTGGGTCAAGCGGAAGGGTGTGTCAGATTTCTACTAACTAAAAACCCACCCTGTTCCTTCAGCTGCCCTAAATTTCCGGGGCCGCGGTATCTCGGTAGAACTTTCCCGCAAACCCCGGCAGGCAATGGCCCTATGAGGCCCCGTCACTGCTGTTGACAGCTCTTTGAGGCGCGCGTGGAACACGACACGCCACTGACCCGGGCCTGGTCCTTTACCGGACGGTGAGCGACCCCTGCTCGCCGTCCGCAGGCCCGCGCCTACGGTGGCCGGAAATCGGCTCGCGATCCCCGACGCCCGGGGCGTCTCCCGCGGCGTCTGGGGCGCGAGGAAGAGAGTTGAAGTACCTAGGACACATAGTAACAGAGACCGAGCGAGAGCGAAGGGCGTTGTTGGTTCGTGCTAATATGTTGGTGCATAGATTTGCAAGGTGTATTAGACGTAAAAGTGACACTGTTCAGGGCCTGCTGCCAAAGCTATTGCACTAGCGCTCTATGGGCCAGCTATACGCAACAGACCTACAACGCTCTTCGCGTACAATATAACAATGCTTTCAGAATTCTGGTGGAACTCCCACGTTTCTGCAGCGCTTCAGCCATGTTTGCTGACGCAAGAGTCGATGATTTTTATGCCATAATACGTATAAAAGCAGCATCTCTGATGTGTAGGATCCGGGGGAGAGAATTCTGAAGATGATATCAGAAAGGCCGGAGTCTGCAGTGCTACGGAGGCTTATTCGACTTCACGTAACGAGATGACGCAATTTTTTGTTTTTAAAAATGTCATTGTTATTTTATTTTTTGTCATTATTGGATTTTTATTGGAATTTAATTTATTTCATTTGTATGTGAATTATTATTATTCTTCTATTATTGTGATAAATAACATGTTTAATAATATTATTTAAAACTATTTATGAAGTTTGACACTGACAGCCTTATATCGTGTCTCCTTTAAGTTCTTTTGTAAAAAAAAGTTGTCTGTATGTAAAAGATCGGCCTGTGCGATAAAACTGCCCATTGTACACTAGTTTTACTTTTTGTTTTCATAGAAATTGTATGACTAGCTTTCTGCCCGCGACTTCGTTCGCGTGGGAGGGTATTCCCGCGTAAAATCCGGATCCCATTGGAATTCCGGGATAAAAATCAGACTATGTGTTATTCCAGGATGTAAACTATCTACTTGCCAAATTTGATTCAAATCCATTCAGTAGTTTTTGCGTGAAAGAGTAAACATTTTTATTAGGGATCCCTATTATTTATTTTTTTAATATATGATATAGCCTATGTCACTCAGTGAAGATGCAGCTTTCTAATGGTGAAAGAATTTTTGAAATCAGTCCAGTAGTTTTTGTATGATAACGTTATATACATACAAACACACAAATGTTTCCTCTTTATAATATTAGTTTAGATGTAAAATAAAGTATACAATAAATGAATAAAAGATATCTAAGTTACCTATTTAAATAAGTAATTCAAGCACTGGTATGATTGTGAAATTGAAGACTGTTGAATAAGTATTATAACATAAGGAAAAAAGCCCAACTATTATGCAAAATTAAGGTAGCGAACCTATTTTAAGAGAGAACTTTAAATAATTTCAATTAAAACATTTGTAAGAAACATATGCTTTTATTGATATCTTGTTATCGCTCAGTTTAGTTCTACATTTAACATGATCGGTAAGTACTTTAGCAGTATACTTTAAGAATAGGAGTTAATGAGAAAATAAAATCAAAAGAAAATTAAATCAACCGGTCAGTCAAATAATAAGGCCAAAACAGTTGTTCTAAAACTTATATTATTCTGCTCGAATTCTCACATGCACTTTAATTTCTTTTTATAATTTACTTGCTACTGTAAATCCATCTTGATGTGGAATCATTTCTGTCCCAAAAATGCGTCCAAATCAGGCTTAATTCAAAATTTCCGATAAAGAATTTAACGTCGCATGTCTTATATTGTACGATAAAACACCATTTTGTTCAGAATTATTCATATAAACATTTTGTCTCAAAGTTTCGCTGGAACTAATGTGTACGGATCCTTCTCCTATATCTACGATACGTTCTTCGCCAAATACGAAGTTCGAAACCGACACTTGAATTATTTGGTTATGAACTTTTTATTTGTAAGAACCTCTTCTTTTTAGTCGTTTACATTTATTCAGATCCACTTTTGAAAGAAAAGTAAATAGCAGGACACGTCGGCAACAAATCAAAATGTGCGTACTGAGACTACTCGTATAACAGCATTTGCAAAACTATTATAAACCGATGTATTCTTGTACAGGACACCACGGATATAGTTTAGGATACTAAGTATATTATACCGAACCTTTACTATCGTGTTAAGATTATAATAGTATTGGTTTAAACCACTATAAAGCCGCTCCATTTAACTTATAATTGTTCAATAAAGTGAATTTATAAACCCTTATAAAACCAATTAATAAATACATATGGTTTCCAGTATGTTTAGTTCTGTGAATCACTCTTATTGCCGTATTTTACTTATAACGGTTCTGTAATGCTTTTTGTTAGTAGTTCCAGCTGGACGTATAATAATTTTTGTTAGACAAAACTTCGAGCAACAAACATGTGATTAGAGAACTATAAACATGTGATTAATTTATAGAAAAGAATAATTAAATAGAAACACACCTTTTTGGCTTTGATTTCTTTTACCCTGACTACGGCGAAGTAAGAAGGAGAATTAGGATTTTGATCGGTTAGTATATATGTGAGCATGTATGGTCATCCGTGATTCATAACTTCAAACTAACCAACAACTATCATAATTTAACAAACGAGGTGTCGTTTGAAGTGTTTTAATTTTAATTGTCCGTTGGTACTATCTGTGTGATGTCACATGAAGTTGGACACGGAACACGGGCACGGACACGACACGGACATAAAATCATGAACTTAGAAAACATCTTGTGATGGTGGCGAGTTTGGTATCAAATAAAAGGTACTTAATAATATAATAAAAAAAAAATACTCTCAAGTGTTGCTCCTGGGTTTGCTTGCATGTGTGAGATTAAGTATATAAAATAGATGTATATATATAGTATATGTATAAAGAATGTTGTTATTTTTAAAAGTAATTAATTATCAATATCAATGTATTATGTATTTACCGATTAATTATCAATTAATCGATATTACCATGATTGTCAGGTATATTATAGAAATAATTTAACAATTTGTATAGCAATATCAATTTATTCATTTACCACACGGTTCGGAAAGGGTTGTTTTCTGTGGAGAAGAACCGGCAAGAAACTCCACAGTTACTCTTTTCAAAACATAATTATTAAAAATATATTATGTACTTTACAATATTACCACAATGTGATTACTATCGTTATAACTTATAGCTTTATTTACTTGTGTATCTACTATTTCATTACTCCATTACATATTATATAAGTAATGTTATTCAGAATTAATACCTAATGTTCATTAAATTATCACACAATTATCAATTAATAACACTGTCACATTAAAGTAACAAATACAAAATAATTAATTTATATTCAAATACAATAGCAATACGATAGGATTTTTATACCAATTCTACACATAAAAATATTAGAAAATATTAATAAAAGTTAGAAACAACACAAGTTCACTTAACTTAGGTCCGTTCGGTGTGACTGCTCCAGAGCGACTGTGAGTGACTGTGTCTAGAACGACTGAGCGGCGGCTTTTATACACAGTGTAAACAAGTGACGTCATATCGTACGATTTTAAAACAGATTTGTTAACCTTTGTATTTTAACATTAAACTATGATTAAATGATATAAAAATACAGTAAATGTGTTGAAATAAATTAGTTCAATTACATATTAGTCTTAGAGTTAGTAAACAAACAACGTTATTATTTAAATAACGTTCAAGTATGCTGTTATCCAAGACAACAATGAAAGAACAGTTTAAACTATCTTATAAATAGGTTTCGTAATAGTGTTTACAAGGTTTTGATACTAAATAGTTAAATGTTGTGTATCACATGATAAAACGGTTATAATTATTATAGTGATATTTTAATTTGTGTTCAATTAAAGAAATAAACTTGAGTTAATGTAATAAACCAACTGAAATTATTTGAATAATCCATCACATGCAACCGATACTAGGAATAATTTGTGAGCTGTTAAGCGTCTCTGCAGATTTTTTATTACGAAATTATAACCCTTTCAATTTCGTCCTCTCTTTCCTTTCAATCAAAAAACCATAATCATATTAGTGAAATAAGTACTTAACTGAAAAAGAATTGAGACAATATGATGTCCACAAATTTTATTTCCAAACAAATATACATAATTATATACTAAAATACAAACTATAATAAGGCATCAAAAAATTGACCCTCAACGCTGTCGGCTGGCAACGTACCCAAGATACTGGCGGCATTGCCTCGTTGTATGGCAATGCTTAGCCGTTGACCAAAGAAAAAGCCAGCCCTTGGGTCGCGGGAAGCGTCAAAGAGCTATTTCGATACTTCTTTAAAAAGGCTGTGTGCACACGGGCCCCATGGACCGAGAGTTTCGACTCCAAACGGCTCGAAAATATAGTTATCACCGAGATGACTATATTTACGCCGCTTGAGGTTTTCTGCAGCCGCAGCGGGAGCGCCAGCATAACATGATGAACTAGGAACATGGGATAGCGCGACAGTATCGACACAAGTTGCGTCCCACACTAAAGGCCTACCCATCTTCCAAGGAAACAATGACATGCCGTCCGGTCTCTTCCCAACTAGCACAAATGGGCTACATTAGGGCTTTGGAGCGTATCCGATTATTACTTATGGTAATAGACGTAAGCGCTAGAGCGCCTACTACAGACTTAAAGCAGCCGCTTTAGCGCTATTTGGGCGCCATTTTATGCAACCTAAAGTTCAATTTAACCTGCGCAACGGTTGCATAAAGGTTCCTTAATAGCTATAACGATTCTTAACGCAATACTAAATAAAGCTCTCGTAGCGCTACTTTTGAATGATTTTGAACTACTTTGAACGAATGAATTGATTATAGTTCTTTATTATATATCTTCAGTTGACATTATTTTTAATATTTTGGTAAAGTGTTTTCGTCGCCATCATGAAAATAAAACAAAAAGAAGTAAAAGTTTGTATTCTGTATTAGCAAGATATATAAAGATACTTAAAACACTGTCCAGTTTACTGTAGATATATAAGATAATTTTCGAGTAATTTTAACGCGCTTTTATGATATTTAAAAAATTAACAAAAGATATGTGATATTTTTTATTTGTTATACAGAATACATTTTATTTCCGTATTTTTACGTGTCGATAACTTACTATTCGCAAGTGGCCGATATTCCTGATTAATTTCTCAGTGCTGTGGACCGAGGAAATGAAAGCCGGTAAACTAATACTAGAAATTTTGCGGAAATGAAATTTCCTGTACATTTTAAGTAAATTATATTAAAAAAAAAAAAATCACAACTTTGCCGTCACATTTCTGTAATACACCTACGTTAAATTCAGGGCAACCCCGCGACCCTTCCACAGTGGGGACGCGTTTTTATGAAATAAAAATACATGTCCCGCACCACAGCTATTGACTTACAATTAACCCGCCTAGCTTTAAAAAATGTAAGTCTGGCAAAATTTGTTGGCTTTGAGTGGTAATTTTTATAGCTGAATATATGGTTTTTAAATTTTATTTGATTTTTTGTTAATTTATTAATTAAGCAAACTTCTATTAAACATTGGTAATATGTATGACCAGCAATTTGGAAATTTATTAATAGGTACTTTTTACATTTACGAACAAAAATTTAGATTGTTTTAGTTATTGTTAATTACAAAAATTTCTTAATAACTTCACCTCTCGAAAATCAATTCATTGCTAGATGTTCAATTATGAGGCAGGCCCTGTTTCTATCAAACACAGGTTGTATTGCAACTTATCTAGGGGAACGTAACTACTAGATTTGTAATAAAATAATAACCTACTTCATGTCCATATTTTGGATTAAGTATCCAATTCTGTATTATAATTACCTAGTTGGAAATAAAAACATATATTATTATTACTTTCAAATATATTTTTTATAGATAGATATAATCTCTATTGTATAACAGAAAACAAATAAAGACTTGACCACTGAAACTGGTGATACAATGGACGGTATAGTGTTTAAAGCGTAATCAATTGCTCTCAATTTCTGAAGTACCTTTAAAGGAAATGCCCATTTAATCAAGCCGCAAAAACAATATTACCGATAAAACAATAGTCTTAATCTAAGAGATTAAGCTTGTTCTTGAGGATAGTTCATTGTCACTTGTTAGACAAAAGAAAGTAAACAGTTGTGTCCGTTTCACCCACGTTTAAGATTGTCAGTTTTTTATAAAAATAATTTTATTTGTTTCAATTACATCCCACTGAATAAAGCTCACAATATCATTTTATTGCTTTCGTATCATCATAATATAGTTGTGTTGCTCTTTCGTGGCAATCTTAACGTTTAAAAATGTCTGGAGCCTCACACCCACTTAACCAGTTACGAAACTTGTTCAGTTTTCTAAAGAAGATATTTCCGTAAGATTATATTAATACTATTCTTAAGGAATTTTGATAAGAATGCATGTGGTTTTCTGGACTCAACCCAGGCTGAGTGTATATCGAACGTCAGATCTACTTACTTCAGTGTCGTCTTTTGTGGGTGAGCAGTATTGTACCTCAGACCACTGTTTACCTGCAACAAAAAAAATATATTTGTAAAATCAATGAATACACACATTAACAGTTTTTATCATTGTCTAGTAGTTCCATGTAGGGTAATGGGTACAATTGCCCCCTTGGCCTTCCCCCTATGTCCGCATGCTTCAACCAATCAGTTCCTACAACTTTAAAAAAAAAAAAAAAAAAAAAAAAAAGCCCTTTGAAGTTCGAGGGGAGTTTGAGTTGGAGGGGAAGGAAGGATATGCCTGAAGATTTTGGAAAATTTGTTCTAAAGGCACAACTTTTAAAACCACAAAAAGGAAAGTAAGTAATGCGCTAAAATTGTCCGGCCTATTTTGTTCACTTTCTTGTTTTTGCATTTATGTAAACTAGCGGTTGTCCGCGACTTTGTTCGTACAGGATGTTTTTCCCGCACTAATCCGGATCCCGTGGGGATTCTGGGATAAAAAGTTTATTTATTTATTTATTACTAGCTTTTGCCCGCGACTTCGTTCGCGTATGAGGGTTTTCCCGCGTAAAATCCCGACGCCGTAGGAATTTCGGGATATAAAGCAGCCTATGTGTTATTCCAGCATGTAACCTATCTACGTGCCAAATTTCATTCATATCCGTTCAGTAGTTTTTGCGTGAAAGAGTAACAAACATCCATCCTCACAAACTTTCGCATTTATAATATTACTAGCTTTTGCCCGCGGCTTCGCCGGCGTTAATTTACACTTTGTCAATAATTCTTGTTGCCCAAAAAGGTGTACCGTATCCTTTTGGGTGGTTAAAAAACGCATATAATATTTAAAAAACCATCACCAGTGTCCATCCATCCCCAAAAACAGACACAGAGTTAGTATTTAAAATTTATCTTTTTAAAACCAAAACAAAAACGTAGTTTACAACACATTTTTGTAAACTACGTTTCTGGTTTTCCCGTCCTTGGCGTGTTGATTTTGTACGCTTGATACTCGTGAGCACGCCACATACAATTGCCTATGGGAAAAGCAGTCTTTTTCTAAATGTCCACCTGCGACTTTCAGTGTCTGTCCTTGAACTTTGTTTATGGTCATTGCGAATGCCGCTTTTAGGGGAAATTTGAGTTTTTCGAACTGAATGTGAGGAATAAATACGTTTCCACCGCTTGCTGTTCCTGTCATAATTATTGCTTGAAAACATTGCATCCAAGGTATGTAATTTGTAGTCGCATGCCATTACAGAGCCTTGGTGCGCCCTGATTACGCATCAACAGGACTGGGACACCAAGTTAAAGCCTCAAATAATGTGATGGGGTACCCTGACAATTCCAGAGAGTAGATAAACTCTACAGAGTACGACGTCACTTGCTTCGATCCATGACAATGTCGACGGACAGATACTCAACAACATCACAATCCACATGAGACATAATCTTTTTGTTGATCTGCCCTACAATTTCGTTAGTTGGTGCCAAAATTACTCTTTCACGCAGCCATTCTTTATCCCTCATATTTGTTTTCAAATCAGAATAAACGTGATTTATTAAATTATCTGTATCTCGGACTACGTTCACTATGTATGTTACTACAGTTTCAGCTTCAGTTTCAGTTTCAGCTTCAGCTTTAGTTTTGGTTTCAGCATCAGTTTCAGTTTCAGCTTCAGTTTGGTTTCAGCATCAGTTTCAGCTACAGTTCCAGTTTCAGCTTCAGTTTTGGTTTCAGCATCAGTTTCAGCTTCAGTTTCAGTTTGGTTTTAGTGTCAGTTTCAGCTACAGTTCCAGTTTCAGCTTCAGCTTCAGTTTTGGTTTCAGTTTCAGTTTCAGCTTCAGCTTCAGTTTTGGTTTCAGTTTCAGATTCAGCTACAGTTTCAGCTTAATTTTCAGCGTCAGTTTAGTTTCAGCGTCAGTTTCAGCTACAGTTCCAGTTTCAGCTTCAGCTTTGATTTCAGCATCAGTTTCAGTTTCAGTTTCAGTTTGGTTTCAGCGTCAATTTCAGCTACAGTTCCAGTTTCAGCTTTAGTTTCAGCTTCAGTTTTGATTTCAGCATCAGTTTCAGTTTCAGCTTCAGTTTGGTTTCAGTGTCAGTTTCAGCTACAGTTCCAGTTTCAGCTTCAGCTTCAGTTTTGGTTTCAGTTTCAGTTTCAGCTTCAGCTT
This sequence comes from Tholera decimalis, assembly GCA_943138885.2. Taxonomy (NCBI): domain Eukaryota; kingdom Metazoa; phylum Arthropoda; class Insecta; order Lepidoptera; family Noctuidae; genus Tholera; species Tholera decimalis. The sequence goes on from OW964576.2 coordinate 14,368,102, forward strand.
CAGTTTCGGTTTCAGTTTCAGCTACAGTTTCAGCTTAATTTTCAGCTTCAGTTTGGTTTCAGCGTCAGTTTCAGCTACAGTTCCAGTTTCAGCTTCAGCTTTGGATTCAGCATCAGTTTCAGTTTCAGCTTCAGTTTGGTTTCAGCGTCAGTTTCAGCTACAGTTCCAGTTTCAGCTTCAGTTTCAGCTTCAGCTTCAGTTTTGGTTTCAGCATCAGTTTCAGCTTCAGTTTGGTTTCAGTTTCAGCTACAGTTCCAGTTTCAGCTTCAGCTTCAGTTTTGGTTTCAGTTTCAGTTTCTGCTTCAGCTTCAGTTTTGGTTTCAGATTCAGATTCAGCTACAGTTTCATCTTAATTTTTAGCTTCAGTTTGGTTTCAGCGTCAGTTTCAGCTACAGTTCCAGTTTCAGCTTCAGCTTTGGTTTCAGCATCAGTTTCAGTTTCAGCTTCAGTTTGGTTTCAGCGTCAGTTTCTGCTACAGTTCCAGTTTCAGCTTCAGTTTTGGTTTCAGCATCAGTTTCAGCTTCAGTTTCAGTTTGGTTTTAGTGTCAGTTTCAGCTACAGTTCCAGTTTCAGCTTCAGCTTCAGTTTTGGTTTCAGTTTCAGTTTCAGCTTCAGCTTCAGTTTTGGTTTCAGTTTCAGATTCAGCTACAGTTTCAGCTTAATTTTCAGCTTCAGTTTAGTTTCAGCGTCAGTTTCAGCTACAGCTTTGATTTCAGCATCAGTTTCAGTTTCAGCTTCAGTTTGGTTTCAGCGTCAGTTTCAGCTACATATCCAGTTTCAGCTTCAGTTTTGGTTTCAGCATCAGTTTCAGTTTCAGCTTCAGTTTCAGTTTGGTTTCAGTGTCAGTTTCAGCTACAGTTCCAGTTTTAGCTTCAGCTTCAGTTTTCGTTACAGTTTCAGCTTCAGCGTCAGTTTCGGTTTCAGTTTCAGCTACAGTTTCAGCTTAATTTTCAGCTTCAGTTGGTTCCGGCGTCAGTTTCAGCTACAGTTCCAGTTTCAGCTTCGGCTTTGGATTCAGCATCAGTTTCAGTTTCAGCTTCAGTTTGGTTTCAGCGTCAGTTTCAGCTACAGTTCCAGTTTCAGCTTCAGTTTCAGCTTCAGCTTCAGTTTTGGTTTCAGCATCAGTTTCAGCTACAGTTTGATTTCAGTTTCAGCTACAGTTCCAGTTTCAGTTTCAGCTTCAGCTTCAGTTTTGGTTTCAGTTTCAGATTCAGCTACAGTTTCATCTTAATTTTTAGCTTCAGTTTGGTTTCAGCGTCAGTTTCAGCTTCAGCTTCAGTTTTGGTTTCAGTTTCAGTTTCAGCTTTAGCTTCAGTTTTGGTTTCAGTTTCAGATTCAGCTGCAGTTTCAGCTTAATTTTCAGCTTCAGTTTCAGCTTCAGCTTCAGTTTTGGTTTCAGCAACAGTTTCAGCTTCAGCTTTAGTTTCAGTTTCAGCTTCAGTTTGGTTTCAGCGTCAGAATCAGCTACAGTTCCAGTTTCAGCTTCAGCATCAGTTTTGGTTTCAGTTTCTGCTTCAGCTTCAGTTTTGGTTTCAGATTCAGCTACAGTTTCAGCTTCAGTTTCAGATTCAGTTCAGCTCAAATAAATCATCCCGTTGATATCTGTTGCCACACGATCTTCTCCTATTTTCAAAAGGGCAAACACATATTGCCCCGATTTTGAAATAGATATGATTCGTATATTAACTTGATTGGTTAAAATTTAAGCGACATGGTTGGCGTAACCGTTAACTGGTGCATGACGTGGGTTTGACCCCAGCTCTAAACAAAGATTTGTATAGCCTACATGCAGTTGTGTTGTTTAAAAAAAATGTTATGTGTGGTTCTTGAATACGCGATTTGAATGAATTGAGAGGGGGAATACAAAGTCCCAACACCCCTTTGCATCCTTAAGGGATGATATACAGGATAAAAACAATCCTATGTCTTTTCCAGGGCCTTAAACTATCTCCATAGCAAATTTCATCCAAATCGGTTTAGCCGTCAAGTGTATTATGTAGGTGGGGAGGGCGGGGACATCATTGATTCCTTATACAAAATTCCAACACCATTTTTACATCTTTTAGGAATGATTTCCGGGAATGAAACTATACTATGTCTTTTCCAGAGTCTAAAACTACCTACATATCAAATTTCATCCAAATCGGTTTAGCGGTCTAAGTGTATTATGTGTGTGGGTAGGGCGGGGACATTATTGATTCCCTATACGAAATTCTAACACCCCTTTTACATCCTTTAGGAATGATTTCCGGAACGAAAACCTATGCTATGTCTTTCCCAGGGTCCTAAACTATTCCCATGCCAAATTTCATCTAAATCGGTTCAGCGGTTTAGGCGTAAAAAGGTAACAGACAGACAGACAGACAGTTACTTTCGTATTATTATAATATTAGCTTGGAAGTATTGATGGATATGGAAGTATGGATAGTATGGATATGGATATGGAAGATTTATTAGTATTAAAGTATGGATAGCTTTTGTCCGCGACTTCGTTCGAGTGGGAGGTTTTCCCCGCGTAAATCCCAAACCCGTGGGAATTCCGGGATAAAAGTAGCTTATGTGTTTTTACAGGATGTCAACTGTCTCCTTACCAAATTTCATTGAGATCCGTTCAGTGGTTTTTGCGTGAAAGAGCAACAAATACACAATTCTAAAACTATCCTGCGGGAACCTTACATCGGGATAAAAACTATCCTATGTCCTTCCCAGGGTCCTCAACTATTCCCATGTCAAATTTCATGTAAATCGGTTCAGCGGTTAAGGCGTGAAAAGGTAACAGACAGACAGACAGACAGACAGAGTTACTTCGCATTTATAATATTAGTATGGATATGGATATGGATAATCTGTGACGATCCGTAAAAGCTATAATCTATCAAAACAGTGGTATCATTACCTAATGTGTAAGAAACTCTCTGTCTGTTCATTCACACGAGTAGATAATGTTTTAGAATGAAACATAACATTACTTTTGATTACAGGAGTGTGTTCTCTTGGGATCAATTTGTTTATTGCGGATAAAGTCGCTGGCAGAAGTTAGATTCATTCTGAAACGGTAAGTTTCTCACTTTTGTTGATTTAGGAGAAACACATGCAAGAGACCCCAAGTTCGGTCTTCTGTATAAGTATACCGTTACAATAAACCGGTTACGATTTAAAATATTTAATTAAATCAAATTAGGTACGTAATGCTCAAGAACAGTTTTATACTAAATAATGATTAATGAAGTGGCAGATGGAAATTAACAATTAGTTAAAAATGCCCTTATAAAGGAATAGACCGTGATTCGTTACTTGCGTGTTATGTCACAATAAACAGTTATCGGTACAAATTAATACCAACAAGATTAATGGCCTATTTAGAAAAATCAACACTACATTTCTTCGCCAGCACTACCCGAAAATTACCGTGAAATAGCAATGAAACTTAGCAATAAACACCAGGTAAGAGTTATTTATTAAGCTAGCAAGAAATTGCCTCGTTAGGATAAAGTTTAAAAGTGCTACTATTTAGTATCCTGCTCACCTTAATCAAGTGATGGCACACAACTCGAAAGCGAACTCTTTTTTTATTATTGGCTTGCGTTTGACCATCATCTCACCTGATGGTATGCAATGATGTAGTCGAAGATAAAGCACGCTAGTATTCAGTCTCACTCACGTAACCTACATGCAAGTGCATGTAACCTTGGTATTCACTCTTGACCCCCAGGTTATAGCTATCAGAAAATACAGACTCCGGCAGGGAATTCCACTCCTTAGGGCTGTACGTACAATGAAAGTATTCCGAACACGTTTTTACGTATGCATGGGATCCTTTGTTTTTAAAGTTAATCATCGTGGATTCACAATGAGATAGTATTTTAATTTCAAGGTGAAGTGTAGACGAGAATACGGCAGAGATTTAACTGTTTTTTTTAATGGAAATATTTCTTGTACATTGATTAATGCCAATGCACACACGTAAGTGTTGTCAATTGTAGGTTACGATTGACAATACGTAGATAGGAACACAGGGTGTTCGCTAAACTCGAGGAAAAAGGCCCAAAATTCTCTAGATTTTTTTCCGTTGACTCACAATATCTGAAGAAAAGGGCTCAGCAGACAATAGATTCAAAAGAGTGAAAGAATACAAAGTAATGTATTCTTTGTAAAATATTACGGTGTATTTGGCTCGGAGTGAAAATTAATCATTAGATACCTATCTTACCTGTTCTTGATGTAGATTCAAAAAAGTATGGATGCGGCTCCTTATTATAGTTAACCATAATTTCTGTAGCAGTATGTATTCGCACCAATATATTGTAGACAAGTTCAAACTATCAATGGATTGGTGGAGATTGTGGGAGTCCATAAGTTTACTTTGTGTATTATTATGGCGTTAGTAGAAGCTTGTAGCTATACAACGTGTAATTTAAAGGGTATATACATACCAAGTGCACGGCTTCTTTGGATGATAACAAACGATATGGCAAGGATTTTGTAATCCTATGTCTACATGTGTGGAACTTATTAGAAATTTCAATACATTGATACCAGAGGCCGAATTTTTCAAATTAAGAAGAACGAAGAGAATTGTCGTTTTATTGGCAAGTGACGTGGAAAGTGATGACCCTCATAGTGCTGTGACACGTTTGTTATTACTGGTATTCAAGAAACATATGAAACCAATAATTTGGGGTCAATTCTGTGAGTCACTTATTTTGAGCTGAAACTTTGCATAGAGACTCCATAACAGATGTTGTCTTCAGTCCTTTTGGATCGAAATAGGGTTTCCGTTGCACGTTGTATAATAATAGCTGAGTAGGTGCTTCAAGGTAAAGCAACGCATGCCAAGATTGAGCCGTGGATGCGTAACTTTCTCAAGATATCCAGATTCGTCCATGTCTCTGAAAGCACGATAAGTAATTGGTCCCGGCTTCCATTTATTAAATTCTATTGAGACAGTCGTTACCGGTGGTAGTCAAAAGAAAATTGTACACCAGTATTGCCTAGGGGATCGTATTCCTCCGCTACTAGGAGGTCAGACTGGAAGTCAAAGGCTAAGCAAATTTTGAACTAATTTGGCGTACATCATTTACTCAGGCTTACTTACACCCTGTTTTAAGGGGACACCGTATCCACGTGACCTATATCCTCTAACATTCATGTTCAAAGCAAATAGCCAGCAGTAACGGTCACCAAGCACGCTATGTTTGAAAAACAAAACAATTGTTGGCAGTAGGTACTCATATCATGCATTTAGGCATGTTATTATTAATAACTTAAATGTAGTTTTTTTTCAAAAATACATGTTGTTTTTGTTCACTCAGATTCAATATGCAAATTTGTCAAATTAATTAGGAGTTAATTAAGATATTTTATTTAGAAGTAGGACTATGACCTACCTTTTCTGATTTCAAAATTATTTTATAGCCTGTAGCGCTCGCAAACGGTGTAGCCTTTCAAACAGTGAAAACATTTTTAGAATGGGATAACTACTTCTAAAGAATACTCCCTATACAACGTGTAACGGAAACCCCATATCTATCCAAAAGGGCTGAAGACAACATCTGGTATGGTTTCTCTATGCAAAGTTTCAGCTCAAAATAAGTGACTCACAGAATTGACCCCAAATTATTGGTTTCATATGTTTCTTGATTACCAGTAATAACAAACGTGTCACAGCACTATGAGGCTCATCACTTTCCACGTCACTTGCTAATAAAACGATAATTCTCTTGGTTCTTCTTAATTTGAAAAATTCGGCCTCTGGTCAACCTCTGGTATCAATGTATAGAAATTTCTAATATGCTCCACACATGTAGACATAGGATTAGAAAACCCTTGCCATATCGTTTGTTATCATCCAAAGAAGCCGTGCACTCGGTATGTATATACCCTTTAAATTACACGTTGTATACAAAATTGCAACCAAATTTGCCTGTTTATAATATTAGTATAGATTTAAGTACCTACTTACAATGTTTTTAAATTATATTACCAAGAGCATATTGTTTGTGATGTTTGCCTGTAATTGGTTGTGCAGTTATATTTATGACACTAATACATGTATGTTCCTATCTGTGTTATATCTGTAACAACTTTTGGTGAACCTTAATTAAATAAATACATATCTACGTATTGTGCTATACAACGTGTAATTTAAAGGGTATATACATACCGAGTGCACGGCTTCTTTGGATGATAACAAACGATATGGCAAGGGTTTTCTAATCCTATGTCTACATGTGTGGAGCATATTAGAAATTTCAATACATTGATACCAGAGGCCGAATTTTTCAAATTAAGAAGAACGAAGAGAATTGTCGTTTTATTGGCAAGTGACGCGGAAAGTGATGACCCTCATAGTGCTGTGACACGTTTGTTATTACTGGTATTCAAGAAACATATGAAACCAATAATTTGGGGTCAATTCTCTGAGTCACTTATTTTGAGCTGAAACTTTGCATAGAGACTCCATACCAGATGTTGTCTTCAGTCCTTTTGGATAGAAATGGGGTTTCCGTTACACATTGTATAGTAATATCTGTCACACGGGTCGATCTTCAAGGTTAAACAACGCTTGCCGGGCCGGGCCGTGGATGGATGAACATTTCAACATATCGAGACTCCTGCCTGCCTCGGAAAGCAAGTTAAGATGTTGGTTTCGGCTGTCATTTGTATAACTTCGACAGTCATTACAGGTAGTCGGAAGCCAGGAAATCGTGTTACCCAGTCACTATGTTGTGGAAGTCAGACAGGCAGACGCTCCTTGTAAAATACTGACACTCAACTGCAGCCAGATTGACCGGAAGCCGACTCCAACATATTTGGAAAAAGGTAAGAATGAAAAACTAATGAATTCATTTTCGAATTGTGTGCGCTCTTGAGTGAGGTGAGCACTGAGCAGGGAATTTTACAGAACAACAGTACTTTACCAGTAGATAGTTATGAATAATGCAGATCGATCGCGAGTGCATTATTAATACAGATAACTGTCTATAGACTCAGTTGTTAAGTTGTTACTTAAACTGACACTTTATAAGATTATAACGAAATTAACTTAGTTACAGTTGTGTTTAATTAAAGTTCCGAAACTTTGGGAGAAACTAAGATTTTCGAAGGCTTAAATATTAATCTTGAGCACAATGTTTCTTCTAAATTTTGTTTCTAAAGTTTGTTCTAAATATTAAAATAATTTTAGTGTTTTTGATACCAAACACGCAAGTTTAAGGCGAAGATCATTAATCATTACTAAATGTAATTAATTGAATAACAAACTTGAAATATAATTGCAATTATTGGGTCTTTAATTTGTATTTAAAACATACAAGAAAATATACGCAAAGTGTTACAAAAGTACGTCGTGTAAGGGTAATTAATGATCTATAAGTATATGGTAACAATGAGGCCTAGTCCGCACTTATGTCACCGCCACATTTTTACTCTCGCATCTTTTATTCCGTGATCGGAATGACACACTGCGACTCAAACATCGTACGATTTTTGTCAATTCAATGCATTTCCCAGCTGAGAACAACGTATAAGATTTTTGCACTGCGAAATTCCACCAATAATATTTCCAGGCCTTAAGGAGCCATTTGAATCGCCACGAATGACAAAAACATTTTAATAAATCCCTTTTCAGGTAGCCTGAGGTAGTTTAGTGACATATATTACATATTTTAGTACAATCACAATTTCGATGGAATATTGTTTGTAAGATTGACGACACAGTTGGTGCAGTTGATGAGTGATTGGCTGCTGCGATTCGTGTCCAGGGATCGATTCCTGCTCGAAACAAATGTTTATATGACCTATAGATAGTTGTTCTGGATCCAAGTGTTTATAGTATGAGACTTGTGAAAGCACTTACGATACTCCTAGTTGGAGATATTCCTAGTTGGAGTAACATTCAAAAATATTGAGTAAGTTATTTGAAGCACCTTTGTTTAATACGTCATAGTTTAAAATCAGCTTTATGGTATTTTTCTGTCTCCTAAAACTGACCTCTAATACTCAAAATTAATTTGTTTACGGACCGCATCCGTATTAAGTCACAGAAGTTGATATGTGTACAAAATATTAAATTAGTCGGGACAGTAGATTGACAGGAGATTTGAAGCTAATCGGCTGTGACAAATGAACAGACCAGAGGAACAGACAGACACAGAAGTGATCTTATAAGTTATCTGTATTTTCATAGACTACGAACCCAATACAATTTTGAAAGCTTTTTACTGTTCCAATATGTAGTAACATATCCCTTTATTACAGAACTGACGCAGAATTCAGGTCGAAAGGGGATGACCAGCGCTACTGATGTGACCATACGCTGTGATGTCTGAGGACACGACTGACCTGAACCCTGTTTGGTCAGATTTTAGCGATCTATGTAGAATGAAATAATGTAGTGAAACCCTAGATTTTTTATATTTTTTTTTTTATTTGCCAATAAATGGAATTTAGATAGAAGGTAAATATGAAATGTACATACATTTAATGTAAATTAAATTATGATTGCGATTGAAGACTTTTTAATACGTACCAGTCAAATCATAATAAATAAGAGTCATGTCGCTGTCCCCACCGAATAAAACCGTAATCGACTATTACGATAGAAGTGCTTTTATTTAAAATAATTATTCTACTGGTTCGATTACACCTTGTGAATTTTTCTCAGCTAATTTGTACGAGTACTTTCCGAGTTAGACATTTTGTAATGGATTTAGCTGTACTGTAAACCTAAAAATGAAAATATATTTTTGCCTCGAATATCCTTGCAACATATTAATACTGACTACAAGTTCACTAATTTTTTCCAGTACACAGCTATTACAATCTTATTCGAGTAAAAAAATAAATCCGAATTTCGGTAATGTATATTACCATTTTATTCCATGGAAAGTTTCAAATTGCTTTTCTAGTAAAGTTATTTGCAATATATCTTTTTAGAAGTCAAGAATGGTTACATTGAATACTGTATTCTGTATTTTAACCAAAAAATCGTAATCTATTTTACGATAAAGGATTCAAGCCGACAATATTTATCAGAGCAGCTTAACATTTCAAAAATGTATCGATTGTACAAATCTTGGTTTGTGCATCAAGATAAATCAGCGCAATACATGGCTACGAAGTGGCAATATGAATCATTTTTTAACACAGAGTACAACTACTCATTTTTCAAACCGAAAACAGATTATGTGCAATTTGCTCTCTGTACGAACAAGCTGAAGAAACAAAAAAAGCTACTTTGGAGGAAAATTACAGGGCACATTTAAAGAAAAAGAATAGAGTTCGGGAAATAAAAACAGAAGAAAAAGCTGCGGTAGACTCAACACATACCACTATGGCAGTTTTCGATCTGGAAAAAGTCCTCAGCGTGCCTCAATCTGAAGTAGGTATTTTCCACTACAAGCGAAAATACCCTATTTACAGGGTATTTCATTAAGCGTGTCCTATCTTTAAATTTAAATAAAACAAAGTGTGTGTGAGATATTATCGAAATTATTTATTTATTTGAAAGATGTAGTGATGCCATTATGTGTGAAATATTACATCATTCAAGTGTCCGCCACGGCTTCTCTGGGTGGAGCGCATGCGAGATATCCAATTTTCCATGACTTTTGCGCATAAATCAGGCTGAATTCGACCTATGACATAGGTTATGTTGGCTTTGAGGGCCGCTGTGGTTTGTGCTTTATTCGCATAGACCTGCGACTTAAGAAAACCTCACAAGAAAAAGTTTAGCGGGGTTAAGTCACAAGATCTCGGTGGCTAGTTCACATCAGCTCCACGTGAGATGACCATGCCCTCAAATCTCTCATGCAGAATATTCAATATGGCATGAGCTGTGTGGCACGTAGCGGCGTCTTGTTGAAACCACATGTCGTTGGTGTTCAGATGATTCAGTTCATGCCAAAAAAAGTTGGTAATCATCGACCTATAGCGCTCGCCGTTGACAGTGATGGACTGGCCAACGTTGTTCTCAAAGAAATATGGCCCGATGACGCCGCCAGCCCAAAACCCACACCAAACTGTAACTTTTTCGGGATGCATTGAACGCTCTTGGATCTCATGTGGATTGGTATCGTCCCAAATTCGACAATTTTGTTTGTTTACGTGCCCATTCATCCAGAAATGGGCCTCATCGCTGAAGATAATTTTTCTGTGAAAATTACGGTCAGTTGCTAACTGCTCCAGTGCCCATTCAGCGAACACACGTCGCTGTCTATGGTCATTTACCTTCAATTCCTGGGTGAGTTGAATTTTATACGGGTGCAGGCCCAAGTCACGATGCAAAATACGCCAAGTTGTGGTCTGTGAAAGGCCGAGTTCTTATGAGCGACGCGAAATCGACTGCTTCGGATTCTCCTGCACACTCTCACGGACAGCGGCGATGTTTTCGGCAGACCTTGCATTTCGTTGACGTACGGGTGTTGATCGATCATTTACCGAACCAGTGGACTCAAAAGTATCCACCACACGCGAATAGTCCTCTCGGTAGGACGATTATGGCGACCGTAAAATGGGCGAAGCACGCGGTGCGTTGCCCGAACACTCATTTTGATAAAACAATTTTATCATTTGCACGTGTTGTTGAATGCTATAGCTATCCATGATGATTTGGCAAAACATAATGAATAAATGACAACCAATTTGACAGATGTAGCTTCAACAAGATGGCCGCAACTAACTGTCAAAGTTCGGACGTGCCTATTGGAAGACCCGTTATAATTTCACAGTGTTCGACACTGTAAATAAATCAGGATACTGCTATGTTTGGCACCTCTCTGTTGCGAAAAGAGGGTCGGTAGAAATAGGAAGTTGTTTATTGCAATTTGTACAGCACGAAGCTAAAAAAGGTATCAGAAATATACCATTTAACTCTGATGGCTGCGCTGGACAAAATAAAAATAGATTTATTTTTGCCATGTTTCTCTACGCCTTAAAAACGTACGGGCTAGAAAGCATAACACACCGTTTCTTTGAGTCTGGCCATAGTCAGAGTGAGGGTGATGATAGTATGCAATCATGTGTTGAACGGGCACTGAAGAATAAGGTATTATATACTCCCGACCAAGTCTACAGCGGTACCTATATTAAATGCTAAGGTGGTGAGAAATATAATTTAAAAGAGATGGAGCAAAGTGACTTTTACAATTTGAAAATTCTTATTTCAGGGAAAAACTGGCTAAAGGACACCAAAGGCAGAAAAATTTCTTGGTCGAAGGTAATGGAAGTTCAAGTGACCTTTGTTAGACCTCATATTTTGCTTTTGAAGTATGATTTCGAGGACGAATATTTTGAGTTAGATACTGAACAGAATATTACGAAACCAAAACGTGGGCGGCGTGCCAAAAATTCTGAGACAATAAGTACTGCAGTGGATATTTTAAGTTTATAATCAACCGCTCGCTATAAATAAACCACTGCTTAATGATTTGCTTGGGTTGTGTGCCAGTGAAACGATACCCAAACACTATCATGGCTTTTATGAGTCTCTTATATGCTGTGAGAACCCTCAACAGCAAAACCCAGATGAGCTCGATGGGTCAGACTTAGAAAATACTGAATACTAATATAAATGTGTATATGTTGTATCTGTTATTCTTGATAATTTTAAATCGTGTCCGTGTTGATCTATGTTTGCTTGTTTTTATTAAATACCTATTAACAACTTATAAAAACAGTGTTTTTTTATATTTTGATTCTATAAGTTCATTTTTGCGGCAAGGTATAATAAACTGTATTAGGTTTTTACATTTACCGAACTAATTCTTCTTGCCATGGAAAACTAACGTAATGCAATTTTTCTGTAATTGCTATAGTTTGATTAGGCACCGAATAATATCGCAACATTGCATTACCGATATAGTGAACATCGCTTTTCTGTAGGCAATAAGATCGCGTTCGACTATTACTGTATAGGTCATTATTGACAGTTCCCGCGAATAAAATGGTATTGTTGCTTTACCGTTCAAACTTGTGTTTCCAATTATGATTATATGCATTTTTAGTCATAACTTTAATTTTATTCACAAGGTTTTATTGCTTTAATTATTCATTATTTAAAAAAAAAATAGCATTTTTTTAGTATCTAAACTATCTTGTTACGTAAACGTACTACGAAGTTATTGTTAAAAAACGGTTTTTTAATTCTCCTGAACAATTTGGTTTTTTCGATTACGATTTTATTCGGTGGGGACGGCGATGTATGTTAATGTTTGAGGTGACAGATTCATGTAGGTTAATGTTTAGGTAACAAATGATTTTGATTTGAATTTGATTTGTGCACAAGTCCAAACATTTCAAGCTCAACTTTGAACTTTCTGAAGCTTAAGTATTTTAAATAACAAAAACTCAATGGAAACGTTATCCTTTCCAATTATAAAATAAAGAAATTTATTTTAAATGACAGGGAAAGACCAGAAAATCAAAGGCCAATCAATAGCTCTGAAATACGAAGCACAAATGAAGGTAACAATTTATTTTCGGTTTAAAAGTAGGGTGCAAAATTTTACGTCACTGAACGTCATTCAAGTTTATTTAATGTGATTGCTACATAAAATATAATTTAGGTCACGAGAAAATAAACATCGTAATCTGCTTAGACTTTTTGACCTTTTGGTAGTGATAAACCAGTAAGTGGGAATAACCTAATACTTCTTAGCAAGACGACAGTCAGATTTTTGGCTTCTGACCATCTGTACCAACTAATAGTTGTCACATGTCTATATAGAACTGAAGACTGTAAAAATCGTTTACCTTTAAGTGTCCCATATTCGAAGAAAAACTTGGTCACCGTACAACGTAATACTCGAAAACTATTGAGAGCGGAATTCCTTCAGAACTTTACGGCGCCCAGAGAATACTCCAGATTCTTGTACTTAGTATTTGACTTAGATCTTGACGAGGAAGAATGGACGAGCACATTCCATTTTATATTACGTAATAAGCCCAAGTAACACAATCGCGTCTAAAAACGGACTAATAGATATCTAATAGAATTTAATTTTACCTTCTACCTTAAGAGTAAAATATCCCCCAAGTAATCTTCAAGAACGCTTATAGACACAGTTTAGTAAAAGTGGGCACAACCATAAGGTAACCATAAGAATGAGTTAAGAAAACATGAATAGATTCTAATTGTCTATAGAGATTTTTCTAGTGTCTCACTAAACTGTTTATAGATCACAAATTTTACTAGTAGATAGTTTATAGATAAAGTTGAGACCTTTAAAGAAGTCTTTACTCGTCGAGTTTTTAAACCAAAATTAACTCAAGACTAACAACTTTAAGTAACTTTTGATTTGTAATAGAAAACGACACATAATGGCGAAGAACTTACAAGAGTTCTTTAAACTTATTATTGTATTGCATCATGGCGTAACAAATTTCTTATTTCATATATACTTATGTTTTAGCTAGTTATAAACAAGCAAATCTATATGCGATTGAAATTCTATCGTCGATTATTATGTAAAACTCTCTTAAAATAAGAGCGCCCGCTGTAAATGTAAGATTTAATATTTTTTTACCAAATTATTTCTATAAGGCAGTTTTTGAAATTGCATTATAATGTTTCAAATACTCATTTTATTTAAAATATAGTAATTTAAAACATGTTAAATGTTTAATTAGACATAATTTAATTATAAAAAACATAATAATAAGCATTAAAATATGTAACGAAAATCATTTGAAGCAAAATTAAGCAATAAAAATGGCGTCAAGATAAAATTTACTAAAAAAACGACAAAACAAAACAGATTTATGAGTGGTTTAAGATTATCTAGTAACTGTCATCCAGGTCATTAGATGTGTTGTGAACGGAAGACCATTTTATGCAGTAACAGAGCAATCTAATTAATCAATTCAAGAGGGTAAGTAAAAGAAGAAGTATAATAGTAGGTAGGTATGTATAGATACGCCGGTGGCGGCGGTGCCAAAGACACAAAGTGTTAACATAAGGCTGGTATACAAAAGTGGACGGATCCCTCCGTAGCTGCGTACCCCTACCTATTCGTATATTCCTCCCTTTGGGAGGACTTATTTGATAATTTTACCACGATAAAAAAAGGGTGTCCGGGGAAAAACTATAATTTTAGTTGGGGGTTGGTTTTTGAAGTCTGAGGCCGGCAATTTAGGTGACAGCAGACCTATCCTTACCGAACGTTGGGCTACCCCTGCTCGCCAGCCGCAAACCCACGCCAACGGTGGCCGGACATCGGCTGCCAACGCCCGAGGCGTCTCCAGCGGCGGCTGGGGCGTGAGGAAGCAAGTTGTCTCTCCCTCACGCATTCAGCCTCCTCCTTCGCTAGCATGACTGCGTTGCAGAAGGAAGCAACTGCATCCCATTCCTGCTCGCTCCGCACCATGGTCTGAACCAGGAATGAAAGATTGCCGCTGCTGATTGCCTCCACAAGGACACGGCGGTGCTCCGCCCAAGCGGGGCTCACTTCTACCGTATGCTCCACCGCGTCCTGCGGGTTATCTTCACAATGACGACACCCAGGCGGGTCCTCCCGCTGTATCGAATACAGGTACCTCCCGAAACAGCCTCGAGTTCGGTCAGCACCTGCATCAGGCGGAAGGTGAGGACGCTATGGCGTTAGCTCATCGGTGTCTCCAGCCACTCCTCAAAGAGGTGATTTATCGGCGCGATTGAGGCATGCCTAGTCCTTGCACCAATTGCGCAAGCGCGCGAGTCCTACCACCTCCAGATCCTATGGCAAGGACCGTACAATCTCCGCGTAGAGCGTTTGGCCGTCCTAGATTGGGCAGGAGCTGCTTCAATGCAGCCTCTGCCTCGTCCAGCCTTAGAGCCAAACGTCGGAAGTGCTTTACGAAGTTCCACCGGCTGTCGAGGACGAAACCAAGCACACCATAAAATGTATCAGAGCCTGTTTCCACTTATCCGACCAGTCTTTTTTCTCGATCAGTCTAAATATACGGATGTGCCAGTGGCAGTACAATTTGTATGGAGCTGTTCACATTATGACTGATCCGGGAAAAAATACTGATCGGAGTTATTTGACGGACGTTTTGCCACTGCGACGATCACTCAAAACGCCCGGATCGGAACGTTGCGTCTAGACTGAAGACGAGACCCCCTCCGCCCCGCCCTTCCTCGCGTCGCTAGTCTCATTCGGCGTCTAGTATATTACATTCTCTTTGGCGTCAGTGCTCGTGCAAAATGGACGTGGACGCTTGCGCGTTAATATCGCTAGTCGAAAATAAACCCGTATTGTGGGATAAAATGTTGGACGAGTACAAATTAACAAATCGACGATTAGAAGCATGGCGGGAAATTTGCATAATATTAAATCCTGAGTTTGAGAAACTGGACGAAAAAGAAAGAAAAATATTTGGCAAGTTAATTTTTTATTCAATACTATGTAGGTAGTTTCATATAGCTGCTTCCTACCAAGGTATTCTTCTCTTGCTCTTCGAATTATATTTGCAGTAGGACCACCTCTACACGGTCGCGGATGTGAACGATGTGGAAACGAGCCCGTTTCTTCACTTCTTAACTTATTGGGTTTTGTAATAAATTAATGCCGTCTTTATCTCGGATAAAGTTATGTAAAACCGTAGAAGCTTTTATGACGTTAATCGCCGTTTCTATTTAAAGATCTATCGGCCGATGTAGGCTAGAATACCAAAGGCACACTCAACATATCTTGTAGCTCGGCTCAAGCGATAGTTGAAGATTTTTTTTCATGATCATTTTTTTCATCATTTTCATGTGTACCCCGATATGGTCTTAAGAGATTCGGTGTTAAGCTAAAGCCTTCGTCCCCAATGAGTACATACGGCATTTCTTCATGATTGTGTGGTTTCTTGTACAGGCTTGGGGTTTGGTATATTTAATGAACCATCATTAAATTTTTTCCAAAAGGTACTATTCTTTAATATGGTAGAATCACACTCTTTTCCATATGAACCAACACTTATTTAAATGAATCGGTATTCTGAATCGACCACAGCAAGTAATACAAAAGAGAAATAATCTTTATAATTAAAGAACATAGAACCACTATGGCATGGTTTTATAATTCTGATGTGCTTTCCGTGTACAGCTCCAAGACAATGAGGAAAGTTAGCTTTTGTTTCAAATTCATTTGTAATGGCTTCCCATTCTCTCTCTGTATCAGGCATCTTCATGAAATCTGTGAATAATCTCTTCCAAATAATGACGCTGGTTTCTTTTATTATTTTACTAATAGTCGATATTCCTACCCTATAATTATGAGTAGTGGAGTTCCTTGAACGAACACCAGAAGCAAAATATCTGAAAACAAATAAAATGGATGAAAACATTTAAACAACAAAATTTTATAATATTTATTATTATTTGTTTGCAGAAAAATCTGTATCGGATAAATGGAACAACATTCGAGACACATGGCGAAAATCGATGAAAAATAAGAAAGATGAAAAAAATTTGGATCTGCTGCCAAAAAGTCTCGACGTTATGTACACGATGATAGATGATGTTTTTAAAGAAGGTTTATGAGCCGAGATCAACCGAGGAGTCAATTCAAAACTACGATGAAGGAAATGTACAAAGTGGTCCTAGTAATGAAACTGACTTTCGTAAGCCTTCAATTCCCATAAGCACGAAGAGCACAATAGACGTCGATGAAAAGATGTCTAAATTCCTGGACTTTAGGATGACACAAGAAAAAGAAAACCCAAATTTATTATTTTTCAAGGGTGTACTACCCGCCGTTGATTCTTTCACAATGGATGAAACTTTAGAGTTTCAAGCAGGAGTTTTAGCTCTTATACAAAAAATCAAAGGAATAGTGTTGGTTTCCAAAGATATGATTATCAAACTGAATGGCAATATCAATATCGTGGATACCATACACAACCTCTTCAGCAGCCGGCAGCGTTCGTACATTCACCATCACCAACCTTTCAGTCATCGCACCATTCTCAACCATCTCCTTCAGCGACAAGTGCATTACAATCTCTTCAGCAAACGGCAGCGTTCGTACGTTCACCATAACCAAACTCTCAGTCATCGTATCATTCTCAACCATCTTCTGAAGCATCGAGTGTATTAGATTATGATTTTGAAGGAATTTAGACACTATGACTTAATCAAGACGACAAAAACAAAAGCACTCATGTGACTGTTTCCAATAAAAATATTTCAATAATTGCATATCTGTATTTTATTAAACTCCTAAAACTATATTACAATCCAACTAGCCACCTTGGAAGAGCATTTCCTATATAAATATTTGAAAATAAAAAGGACGTACCTTAAACATATGGACAGCCTTTGTTGTGGACAAATGCACTCTCTAAATCTTGTGTCTTGTAATTTTATGTCCATTGAAATTCTTCCCAAGAGATCGTCGAAAGAGGAAAAAGACATTCGAAAGTAGTTAAAGAACTTCGCCTCATCATTCCTTAATTCACCCATCAATGTTTCAAATATGTTGAAAATCGGTCTCGAAGTATAGGATGCACCCAATGTTGTCTCCGTTTTCTACTACTTTTTCGTCTCAAATACCACCACAATATAAGAACATCATCGTCGCCGTCCATCGCGTACGAAATACAAATGTAAACTGGCGGCGAGTCGAACCACCGACCTTCCGGCAAAACAGACTGATCGGATATAATGTGAACACCCACGTCTGGCGTCCGGTTTCAGGGCAAAAAGACTGATCAGATAAGTGGGAACGGACTCTACGCTCCGTTTAAATAGCTTTCTTTTATTTTGTAGAAGATTTTTCAATTTAACGTGCACGATTTTGTAGGGGGGGGGGGGGGGGGGGTCATGTCCCCTGTGACCCCCCCCTTCAGACCGCGCATGTACCTACTATGCATCCGCGGGGCCGCTCCGTCGCAGTTTAGACGTGTTGTCTTTTTTTTACTGTTTCCATTGCATAAAATCATCCAATTCAAATATTTAAGGTAAAATACACTTAATTAAGCCATTTTTAGGAAAAAAAACCACTAGAAACACGTTTTCACTATACTTTTTTAAGACAATCTGAAAAATATCTATTAAAGTATTTTGTCTAGACTTAAAAGTCTGTTTATAAGCAAAGATAAGAGTAGCAATAGATAAAATAGAATGTTTTATCTTAAAATATATCATATTATCTATAAAGTTATATCAAGTTAGGTACCTGTAGGCTTTATTAACTATTTGTAGAGCATTGTATCTTAAACATTCAATATACCTATAAACGTACTTAAAATAAGTGTGCTTTAGAACAAATGCTCTAAAAATAATCGAGCTTGTGAAAAAAACTCTATAAGAATACATGTTCTTTATTGAAACCATCTTTAGAAAGCCCCTATCTAAAGATTTACCAAGAATAGACTGTCTATAGACAGATTTGTTTTAAGCCTCCAAGACTGTGTTACTTGGGAGGAGTTCTATTGATATTACTTTAATCCCTACTAATATTAATATTATATATTATATTTATTTATTCATCAGACAAAAATATCCATACATTTGTTAGTAGGTGCTCTTAAATTAATGTTAGTATCTTAACTTATAATTAACACACAGCGCATTACAAAATTATTTTAAATAGAATTAGTCATTATAATAAACAGAATGTGTGATTAATAAAAATAAATAATTTAATTAAAATATAAATTTTTGCAAGATTCGAATATTGGTACTGTAAAGAAATAAACAATAAAGGCAACAAAGGCAATTTCGACACAATAAAAATAACCTAAAAAGTGGGGCGTCATATGAGTTCCAAGAAAGTTATTTTAAAGAATGCAAGCGTATACAATGCCACAGTATTGGACAGTCATATCGGCCTGCCACAACACTGAGAATGTTGTTACTACTGCCTCGGGTACGCCTGAGCAAGGATGCTGCTCTTTTTCTAATAATGGCATGGAATCCGTCAACATGAGCGTTTGCGAACATGCCCGACGCACTGCAATGCCTCGGCAGCCGCAACAACATCCTAAAGGCATTGTTATACTGAACGCGCAGGGCGTTGATTGTCTTCTGCGTATACTTGACCCATAGACTGCACATATAAAAGGATTGGCAAAACGCCCGAAACAAAGTTACTTTTACTGCTTTACTGCAGCGTGCAAATCTACGGGCCAGCATATTACATCGGACAGCCAACGCCCGGCGCTCCCTCTCAATATCTTCACGGTCAGACTGATCTTCCGAGACCCAGTGACCCAGGTACTTAAAACGCGAAACTCTGGGTATTGAAACGCCCTCTATGAAAAGGGGAGGTACGTGCGACACCTCATGACCGTGAGATGGTTGAAACACTAAGAGTTCGCTCTTCTTAACATTATACCTGAGCCCATGAGTCCCGGCATATTCCACACATATGGAGACATATAAATGTATAATGCGAAAACAAGTATGTCTGTCTGTCTCTCTATGACGTGTAAACCGATAGATTAGGCATTGGAAAAGGAAAGCTGAAATAAAAGTGCCGTGGCAATCGATGTCGCTGCTAGAAGCTTGAACAAAAAAAAAAATCTTTTAAGTATTAATATATTTTACCTTTTGCTCTTTTATTTCTCGAATTTCAGTCTCGGCCAAAATTCTTCCTTCGAGAAAGTCGGAGTAATGTTCCGGCGTTTTCGAGGCCGTTTACCGGACACCGCGCGACACACGACGCACGACGCTCATAACTCGTGTAACATAATATTTATAAGTTTTGGTTAAGTGATATACAGGGTCTTTCATTAAGCGTGTCCTATCTTTAAATTTAAATAAAACAAAGTGTGTGTAAGATATTATCGAAATTATTTATTTATTTGAAAGATGTAGTGATACCATTATGTGTAGAATATGACATCATTCAAGTGTCCGCCACGGCTTCTCTGGGTGGAGCGCATGCGAGATATCCAATTTTCCATGACTTTTGCGCATAAATCAGGCTGAATTCGACCTATGGCATAGGTTATGTTGGCTTCGAGGGCCGCTGTGGTTTGTGGTTTATTCGCATAGACCTGCGACTTAAGAAATCCCCACAAGAAAAAGTTTAGCGGGGTTAAGTCACAAGATCTCGGTGGCCAGTTCACATCAGCTCAGATGACCATGCCCTCAAATTTTGAGGGCATGGTCATCTCACGTGGAGCTGATGTGAACTGGCCACAGATTTAATCTCTCATGCAGAATATTTAATGTGGCATGAGCTGTGTGGCACGTAGCGCCGTCTTGTTGAAACCACATGTCGTTGGTGTTCAGATGATTCAGTTCATGCCAAAAAAAGTTGGTAATCATCGACCTATAGCGCTCGCCGTTGACAGTGATGGCCTGGCCAACGTTGTTCTCAAAGAAATATGACCCGATGACGCCGCCAGCCCAAAACCCACACCAAACTGTAACTTTTTCGGGATGCATTGGACGCTCTTGGATCTCATGTAGATTGGTATCGTCCCAAATTCATCAATTTTGTTTGTTTACGTACCCATTCATCCAGAAATGGGCCTCTTCGCTGAAGATAATTTTTCTGTGAAAATTACGGTCAGTTGCTAACTGCTCCAGTGCCCATTCAGCGAACACACGTCGTTATCTATGGTCGTTTACCTTCAATTCCTGGGTGAGTTGAATTTTATACGGGTGCAGGTCCAAGTCACGACGCAAAATTCACCAAGTTGTGGTCTGTGAAAGGCCGAGTTCTTGTGAGCGACGCGAAATCAACTGCCTCGGATTCTCCTGCACACTCTCACGGACAGCGGCGATGTTTTCGACAGACCTTGCGTTTCGTTGACGTACGGGTGTTGGTCGATCATTTACCGAACCAATTTATCCACCACATGACGAATAGTCCTCTCGGTAGGACGATTATGGCGACCGTAAAATAGGCGAAGCGCACGGTGCGTTGCCTGAACAGAACACTCATTTTGATAAAACAATTTTATCATTTGCACGTGTTGTTGAATGCTATAGCTATCCTTGATGATTTGGCAAAACAGAATGAATAAATGACAACCAATTTGACAGATGTAGCTACAACAAGATGGCCGCTACTAACTGTCAAAGTTCGGACGTGCCTATTGGAAGACCCGTTATATATAAGTTTTTTTTTTATAGTTATTTATTGTAATAGGATGTATTTTATTTGTATGGGCCAAGTTGCCTCAAATATATAAATAGATGGATTATGTCATACACCCTCTCAAAACTGATAAAGCCCGCATTCATTTTTGTGTCTAAGAGTAGTACCAAAGAGATTAGGTTCAATGAAATATCTATAATCTAGATAAACGCTTATTCCACTTTTTTCAGACAGTCAAGCCTGATTTACTGACGTCAGAGATAGGTACGACAAAAGCCTACTGATAACTAACGAACTAGATTAGATAAATATTCTTGGTATTCATAACATTCGGGAATACTTGTTTATGTTATCTAGCGCGGTTTAAATTAAACGCGTACGCTGGTGGCAGAACTGTTTTTTTTTTTTCAATTACGAATTTGTCCACTCTTAACTTCGATCACACCTGATGGTAAGTGCCTACTGCCACTCTTGCTGTAAAAGCTGACGGGTCATATGTGGCGGGGAACACGGAAGCCGGCAGAAAGTTCCACACCTTGGCTGTGCGCACAATAAATGTCGAGGAAAAGCGCTTAGTACGAAAAGACGGTATATCGACCAAGTGTGGGAAGTCTGGTAGACCGGTTGCAAGCGCAAGCTGTTTTTAGGGTTCCGTAGCCGAATGGCAAAAAACGGAACACTATGTTTCGTCATGTCTGTCTGTCTGTCTGCCTGTCCGTCCGTCCGTCCGTCCGTCCGTAGGTCACGGCCATTTTATTCCGAAACTATTAAGACTATACATGTAAAACTTAGTAGGTAAATGTATTCTGTTAACCGCTTTCCGATTTTAAGAAAAAATTAAAAATATTTAAAATAAAGGGGGCTCCCCATACATGGATCTAAAACACAAAAAAAATTTTTTTTCATTAAACCCATGCGTGTGGGGTATTTGTAAACAGGTCTTCAAAAATGACATTGAGGTTTCTCAGACTATTTTTTCATAAAGTTAATCGTTTAAAAGATATACGCTTCCAAAGTGGCAAAATGTAACTTATATAATAATGGAGTTAAAAATCTATAAAATATATGTCTATAGATCTTAATGCAAAATGTCAACCAAAATTAGTTTGAACGAGATCGGATTAGCCATTTTTGAGATACAGCATATGTTATAAAATCGCAAATATAACTTTGTAATTTATACAAACCCTATGAAAAACAAAGTTATTAGGCGGAGTTGTAAAAAAATTAAATAAGCTAGTTTTAAGAAATTTGTATGGTGTTTTTTTTTGTCAAATAAATGTACTATATTATATTTTAGTATAATAGTTACTGCAGAACCCTTTATGGGCGAATTTGATTCGCACTTGGCCAATATTTTATTTGATTTATATCACCACTACTGCTCTCAAATCGGTGAAAGAAAACATCGTTAGGAAACTGGCTTGTCCTAGAACCAAAAAGTTCGAAGACATGTGACATCCACCAACCCGCACTGGGCCCACGTCGTGGATTATGACCCATTCTCTCTCATATAAAGAAGGCCTGTGTCCCAGCTGTGGGAACATGATAGGCTGAATTATTATTATTATAATTTGATAGTTCATGACATTGATGTATTAAAAGGAGGAAGATATGTTACTCTCTAACATTGCAATCAGTAAACCTGGGCTCGACGCACTAATACATGCACGGAAACTCACACATCTGTGTTCAGTGTCATCATCAGTCCTAAACGTACAGTTGCCGATAGACAAGAACAGAGATAGGAGACGGCGCTGTAGTGCGAGCAAAATCACCTCAGCTGCCGAATGTTTGCGGTTATAAATGAAATGAGATTGCATGTAGTAGGTAAGTAAGTAGTAAGTGATCCCATGACCCATGTCTCTTATTTTTCTTCCTGGTGTAATTAAAACACTGTTTAGCTACACAAGAAGTCCTTTTGATGCGTATTTATTCCAAAAATATTCTTAAAAACACGAAGTGACGAGAATTTCTTGAGCTGTGTGATCAACAACGTTCCGTGCACGACTGAGCGTCAACTACGGGCAATCACTCAGTTTAGTAGGACCAAACGCTGTGTCTTGTACCGTATCTTCCTCCTTTTAATACATTAATGGTTCATGATCTTTTATTTAAGCTTTGCTAGGGAATCGTAATGTGGCTTAATCGATTAGTTGTAGTGCACAAGCCACGCAGTGTGGCCTTTTCTGACGATGGTTTAAGATACAATTTCAATCATTTTATAAGTTTAACAGTTTGTTACAGAAATGTAACATAAAGATTACGCAGTTTCATCTCCACATAACAGATGGTACCGATACCTACCGTCTCTCAAGAAAGATAAATCAACAAAAGTGAGAAAGGGTCCGTATGTTTTAAATACGCAAATTCATTTCATTTATAATTATCAGGAGACTTATAATAACTTTTTAGCAAAACGAAAAAGGCTTTTTTTGCAAATTGTTTATTAAATAACACTTTCGCATCTCATATTTTTTCCTTAATTTATTGAAGTCCATACCATCTGTCTGGTCCAACCGTACTAGTAAAAAAATATTAGAGCCATGTAAGCTAATGTCTGAGGTGCTCTTTCTAAGTAAAAGGCCACGAATTTAAGCGGAGTTGTCCAGACCGTGCAAGAATTTGTCAGGTATTGTGAGGTCAACTTAATACTAATTTGCATAACTAACATTTTGAAAAACAAATGCAACTTAATGGAAAATACTAACAAAGTAAAAAGATACAATAATAAATACACCATAAATAAAATTGTCGTCATTAAATAAGACCATAGCATAACAAACTATTAGCATGACAGTCCTATTGTAATAAAACTGCTCACATCATCAGTACAAGATAATATTATTTATTACTGCATCATGATTACATTTTATATACGCTTCCATCTAAACCTTTCTTAACAGTTCCCTTTTACTTGCCTTGTTTCACAGTCACCACGGGGTTTCCATTTTATAAACAAACGAACAACGTTACGATTATGTGTACTATCCAATCCAATTACACAATTACTTATTGACTTCTTACTCATGGATCCAAGAGACGAATTGCGTGTTCAACCCTCGGTTTTACAACTGTCTACCGACCATCCTACCGTCACTGTTGCGCACCATTTTTAAAAAACTCACAGGTCAGGGTTGTCAGCACGAAATAGTCAATTACAAAATAAGTGGATGGTTATTTAAATAGTCTAACTATATGATTCTAACACTATACACCAAACTTCAAATTTGGAACAATGCGAGATTGAGAATCCGCGCCGCGTTTATTTAAATTGAAAACAAATTAGTTTTTTTGTTAGTGCGTTCACTTGAAAAGAGAACTTGATTTCTTGACCCGTGTGGGTGATAACACCCACACGGGTCAAAGTTCTTATAAGCTTTAACTTTCGTTTTAGTTGACCTGTTTGTAATTTATCTAGTTACAAAGTCAGTCAGAAGTCGGTTAAAAAATATATACGTGACGAATAGAGAAACTCCTCCTTTTTGGAAGTCCGTTAAAATGTCTATCATCAGTGATCACTGTTATAAATTGTAAGACAGCCCTAAGCATATAAAATATAAGCGCTGACACCTCTTAAGTGTCATATAATGTTTCCCTCATATGTTGTTTTCCGAATCGTATTTATTAATAGTTTCCTGCAGTCATACTTGAACTTCGTGGCGGACACATTAAAATTGTATTGTTATATTAATTTTCATTAAAATTCTTTCAAGGTCCAAGAATAGTTTTTTTTTAAGGGGACTTACTACCGGCCCCGTAACATCACTTAACCTAGCATAGGTATTGGGAAGATTTATTGTTACATTTTGGGACAAAATAAAATGGCCATTTGAAGAAAATACGGTCCAAGTTTGAACGTCATAATATTATTAAGTTATTGTAACGAACTCTGAGACGAGACAAGCGATGTGCGAAGTTGCCATAAACGAAAATTGTGGTGAACTTTGATCGTTCTGGGGTTGCCAGTTAAAAGTTTTTGGTGTAACTTATTTTTAGGTAGGCAACATTTGTAAGTTGTAGTTGTTCCCGTTTTGTTTTTGTTTTTAATTGAGTATTCAATTATTGCGATAAGTTATTCACCGAGGAAGATATTCTTTGGAAATTAACAGAAAATATCAATAGGTAGAAGAGTATGCAGTTGGCATAGTGGTTGGGCGTTAGGCTGTTACGCTCCTTGGTGCAATATTAATCCAACTTATAGCGTTCCCACTGCTGCACAGGCCTCTTCTATACGAGAGGGAATTTATTTATTTATTATCTACTTTACATCTATCATTACAGGGTAACCTAATGCGATAGTGTACCTATTATAGTATTACAATAATTTAATTATTTTTGTAACAAATTACAAATAAAGCACTCCTAGTAAATTCACCCAGTGAACAACAGAATAAATCCAAAACGGTTGCAATGAGGTTGGTTCGTGCGGAGCGCCCGCGTCAGTGGCGCCTCCCCCAACAGATTGGTGCGCCCGCGCGGCTCCACCAGCAGCCGTGGCTGCCGACGTCGCCACACGTACTTGTCCGGAACACCCAAACCTATTTGCCCTAATACGTCCGCATTATGCACCTTCCCTCTAAATATTTTGAATATGTACGAGATGAGTGCGAGTTCCCTCCTGACTCTCAGCTCGTTATATCCTACCATACCCAAAATAAATAAAGTTGCACCGTAATCTACCGCGGACATGCATACGACATGCCGATTACCTCACAATGCTTTCCTTCACCGTTTTAAAAGCAGTGTTGATGATATCAATTACATAAAGTAATGTACCTCAGTGGGTTCAAAACCACGGTCTACAACTCGAAAGTAGAGCCCGTAATCACTGGCCCGCAACTATCTTAATTCTTTTGGACAGCAGGTTTATTTTTAGACTAGTTTTTTACTTAATATCAGTTTTCATGTCGTCAAAGTACCTTCAAGAGGCATTTAAACAACTTCATAACTCAGAAAATTGTTAAACACATCTCATTAAGAAGTTATCGTGGTTAAACAATAAAAGTTCACATGAGTTATGAGTATCATGTTTTTGCAGCAGATTAAGTTTCGCTAAATAAATAGCTTTAAAGTTTTGGAGAAATTTTGTAACAAGTTCAGTAGTTTATTTGTTAAAAGGCGTACGTCATGCCTTTGGCATCGCAATGCAGGCCTGCATAGCGAGAGATCTGTTATAATTATCAAGGAGCAGTCCTGTTGCCATCATTCAGGAAACGCTATAGATTTATCTTCAGGCTTCTTTAGTTTCTCTCGATATCCATCAGCCCGAACTGGACCCGGGTGCTGTACAACAGCCCACTCTCTCTTAAAGATAGGATGCGTGTGCTCGTGCTCGTGGAACGGTGTAGGCTGATAACTATATCTTTCCTGTTTTTTTTTTATTCATAATAGGCTCGCGTTTGACCACCATCTCACCTGATGGTAAGCGATGATGTGGTCGATTATTAGATCGATATCGAAGATTAGATTTATTCACACTTTACAAAAAGTTTCTCTGGGTGGAGCGTACCTATGTGTGTACACTTTTTGTCTACCTTTTCATGGAATGCGAGCGCTATATAGAACTTTGAAACAGTGGTAGTACTTAAGTCCACTCTGTAGCACATTAGCGCCGGGAGGTCATCCACTCAAGTCAATTATCGACATAATCGAATTATGACATGACAGGCAATTAATCGATTTAGCAATTAGTGTCATAGCACTTTGGTGCTAGGTTCAGCCAAATATGACACGAAGATTCGATAAAAGTGTATTGTTTGAACCGACTTCTAAAAGGAGGTTATCTATTTGACTTTATGTTATGTAAAAAAACAGAATTTAGAATGGATCACTGCCTATCTGACCACAAAATCCCAGTAACTGGGTAAACAGGAGTCTTTAAGTCCAGAGTGAATAGGTTACTTTTAGGTAAGCGTGCTCCATCTTCGATCACATCATTACTTACCATCAGGTGAGATAGTGGTCAAACGCGAACCTATTTTCAATAAAAAAAAACCGGTCTAGTGCGTGTCGGGCCAAGCGCAGTGTAGGGTTCCGTAGTTTTTATAACAGCCAAGTGCGTGTCGTATTAGCTGACTGATCGTTTCGTACCATGCTCTAACTAAAAGCCAAACATCACTACCTAACTAATTTGACTTCCTATACAAATCCTCACCTGATCCGACAATTTTGCACGGAAAGTTTCAATTTTTTTAGAGATTTGTATAAAACTTGTCATAGCCGGTGTTTTGAATTTAAATACGGACACAGAGCTACACTACTCAATCGTCACAAGAAGCTAGCACGATACAACTGGCGCTTAGCGCCATCTATCGACATTTCTATAGAGTAGTTCGAAATTTTCGAGTCAAATACAATTGGTCGACTATTACTCGTAAACTTGTAAAGCCCACTTATGTGTGATAGATTTCCTTCAAATTTCGTCATATATAGGTACTACTGCCGTGACATTTGAATTTCTAACTATAACCGTTTAGTTGATAGAGGGGGTGGACACTTGACTCTAACGAAAATTAGTACTTTAAAGCTTGATAAGTCACGAACGGTTTACTTAATCAAAAAATAGTCTTACTAAACCCCTAATATTTTTGAAAGACCTATCCAACGATATCCCACAATATGGGAAGAACGAAAAAAAAAATTATCATCCCACTTTACATGTATGGGAGGTACCATAAATAATTGTTTTTTTTTTCAAAATTTTATTTTACCACTTTTTCGGCGTCATTAACGTGTATACTCATGCCAAAGTACAACTTTCTAGTACCAATAGTTTTTGATCTATCGAACCGCGGACAGACGGACAGACAGACGGACATGGCGAAACTATAAGGGTTCCTTGTTGACTACGGAACCCTAAAAAAACACTATATGGATGAGAAGTTGACTAAAATTAATGTCTTATTATTTATGCACACATTGTTTAGCCTTGAAGATTGGAGTCAATCTTCAAGATTAGACTAAATTAACAGCTGCACTGCAAAATTGAGTTGTATTATAAGCAGAGTTTTCATAACCCCCTTTCTATGACTTTTTATTAATATATTATATATATTTGGTATGTATTATAATAAATATGTATGTAATTTTATTTTAGTTATTTATGTATTCAATCAATCAATCAATAACTTTATTAACACACACAGTATAAAACCTTAGAATAAGTGACAAATACAATTATATACAAAAACAGTGCAAATGGTTTTACAGTGACAGTATAGATCGCAACTGGCATCTTAGCTAGGTTACCAAGTAACCTGTGTTAAAGATACCAGTCCCTTCCCCGAAGTGTTACTCAGTACCTAATACCGTGTTAGTATTAACAAAGATTAAATTATTAAAATATTAAAAATAGTGACAGTGATTAAAAACTAAACTTTACATACTCTTAAGTGTTAACCTGCAGGTGGATGAATGGGTGTGTATGTGAATGGGCGTGTACCTACGTGAATGGGTGTGTGAAATGGATGTGTCGAATGGGTGTGTGGGTAGATGGGAGTGAGGGATGGGTGTGTTGGATGGTGTGTTGTGAGTGTGTGATCAAATTACACAATTCTACTAAGGAGATTTTCTGTTTCCTGGTAAGTCAGGCTTAGTAGCCACTTATTGACTTGTTTTTTACAAGCACTACTAGGCAGATTGTAAACGGGCAGCTGTTTATTCACTGTATTATACAGGTTGGGTGCCAAGAAATATTTAAATCGGTTTGAGTGCCTGAAATTACTTCTCTTAGTTAAGCAGATTCTGTCCTTACGTCTTTTAGTGATTCTTTGATACGGGGTCACGGCATGCTGCATTAGAACAGTATTTAGAATAAAAAGCTGCCTCACTGTCAACACTTGACAAGATTTGTAAAGCTCTGTAGTCGGAAATTTGAAGCTTTTGAAGTTACTAACTTTTAGGATGACTCTTTGCGCTCTTTCAAGTTTTAGAAGTATGGTTTTAGGCGCCCCGCCCCATGCCGTTATGCAATAATTAAGGTTCGATTGACATAATGCAAAATAAACTTGTTTTACTATTCGGGCGTCCGCAATATGTCGGAGGGTTTTAAAAATATAAATTAATTTTCTGACTCTATTTTGTAGAAGCTAAATATGAAATGAGAAAGATAGATGCTGATCCAGTATTACGCCAAGATATTTGATAGTGGATACTTGTGATAGTTTGGGGCAATTGCAGGGCTGGTCAGGAAATGAAGAGCATGAGTGAGAAATAAGGGAAAGTGAGAGTGGAGGTTGCGTAGTTTGACGGTGAGAGAAAGTTATGTAACTGGTTTTATCAGTATTTAGGGTTAGGGAATTTTTGGCTAGCCAAGTTTTTATTGTATTGAAACCATATTGTGCCTTACAAAACACCTCATCCCACGAATCCCCGACAAAAGTAAGTGCTGTATCATCTGCGAATGCCGTTACCTTCATGTCACTGTTATTTGTTTGACAAAGCTCGTTAATGTACACAAGGAATAATGTCGGTGCGATCACGCTTCCCTGTGGAACTCCGTATGTTATAGGGAGCTCATTACTGACATAATTATCAATTTTAACGCATTGAGTTCGGTTGTTAAGATAGTCCCTTAAGATGGCGAGCGCTTCACCTCTAACGCCGATTTTTTCCAATTTTTGAAGCAAGAGAGGAGTAGAGACTGTATCGAACGCCTTAGCGAGGTCCAAGAAAATAGTGAGGACTTTTTTCTTACCATCTAGGTTTTTAACAATGTGCTTGGTAAGATCTAGTACAGCATTTGATGTAGACATATTGCGTCTAAAGCCATACTGGTGTGGAGACAATAGGTTCATGTCTTCCAGAAATTTAATCAGACGGTTATTGATGATCCTCTCCAAGATTTTAGACAGGACAGTTAATACAGCTATAGGGCGGTAGTTTGCGACGCAGTCTCTAGCTCCGCTCTTATAAATTGGATGAATCACTGACTTTTTAAAATATGGGGGAAATGTACCAGTTTCGAGGCAAAGGTTAAATATATGAGTTAATACAGGAAGAAGTTGAATTTTATATCGCTTAAGAAGGGTAGAAGAAATATTATC
Source organism: Tholera decimalis (assembly GCA_943138885.2). NCBI lineage: Eukaryota > Metazoa > Arthropoda > Insecta > Lepidoptera > Noctuidae > Tholera > Tholera decimalis. The sequence continues at coordinate 14,398,169 of OW964576.2, forward strand.
CCAACCCACCGCACAGTTGGATTTTAAAGAAAACAGAATTGATTCGACTTCACTGCAGTCGGTTGGCAAGATAACAAATGAGTTGCAGGGAGAGGGAGTATTGACGGAGTCATACCCTTGAGTTGGTAGTTGAAAGTGAGGGGTTTTGATTTTTTCGGCAAGATTCTTGCCTATGTTTGAAAAGTATTCATTCGCGTGATTGACAGAGAGCTCAGGAGAAGAAAGCAAGTCTAGTAATTCACTAGAAGGGGTTTTATGATTTACAGAGTTAGTTACTCTCTTTATTAGTTGCCAGAGTCGCCTATTGTCCGACCCAGCGTCTGCTAGTTCCTTTCTATCAAATTCTCTTTTAACTTTTTTGAGTAATTTGTTGCAAAAATTCCTGTATCTTATGTACGTCAGCTTTAAGATATCGTTATTAGGGTTCAACTTAGTTTTTTTATGCATCATATCTCGGTTTCGCATGCAGCGAAGCAAGCCGGGTGTGATCCATGATTTAATTATATGTTTGCGCTTTGGTAGCTTAGTTTTGACTGAATTGGCTTCTATAGTACACATGAGGGTGTTGACAAAAAGTTTTGCAGCTTGATTTGCATCAGCGATATGTAAAACTTGTTCAAATTGGATACTGTTCATCTCTTGGTCTAGGGTTTCATAGTTGATTTTCTTAAATACAGAACGGTTGGTGTGTTTAGAGTAACCACCTTTGTGTTGTAGACAAAGTAAAATGCAGTTGTGATCAGTAACAGAAGAATCAAGTACTAGCGTTAGTGCATCGTAATTTGATTTAAGCATTACGTGGTCCAGGCAATTTAGGCCACGCGTAGGCAGGTTATGTGCTGATAGTAAACCATGACAAGCTGTGAGATTCAGGTACTCTGAGGCCTGAGAATTACACGGTGTATGAGCAATGTCAATATTGATATCACCAATTATTGCTATATTTTTGAAAGAAGACAAAGAATTTAGAACCGTATCAAGCGAAACTAAGAAATTAGTCGTATTGGCAATAGATGGCGAGCGGTACATGCAGATAACAGCTATATCAATGCCTATTTTTAGAACCATACAAGTGCCATCCATGAAATCAATTTCAGAGACAGAGTGCTCAAGTGATTCTTTTATGAAAACAACTATACCATCATTCTGATTTTTATGTTTCGTTGTATGGTACGTTTTATAAGTGTCCATTACAGGTACGTTAACAACATTAGTTAACCAACACTCCGTTAAAATCATTACTTCGCATTCTATATCAATTCTATGTAAAAGGGTGATAAAACTATGTATATTACAATTTATGGATCTAATGTTTTGAGTTAAAAATTTAAACTGTTGATGAGGATTTTTTAAGAAAGCTTTACAGTTATCTGGGCTACAAGATTGGTTTAGTGATACAGAGTATTGGTCAAGATTTATGTATTATTTATTTATACTTGTAATAAGACTTTTACTTTGAATATATTATCTACTTAGTTATTTTTTTTATGTACCTGCCATGTTGTCTCCCATGGTTGACTGGTAGAGAATGCCTATGGCATTAAGTCCGCCATTGTACATTTTGTGTTGCATAAAGTTTTAATAAATAAATAAATTAATATTAGTATACATACCTCAAAAAAACAGAAACATAAACTGAACAGCAACTACCCGACGCGGTTCTATCAATACCCTGCCATATCTACTGTATCATTGATTAGATAGAGATAACATTCATTAAGTAAGTGCAACACGCTTTTATGAAAGTTTTTATCGTTGATAAGGGATTTTGTGCGATGATGCTAGGTTTAGGCAGTTGTCCCACCGACGATGAACGAGTAGCGAGTAGAGCTAGCATCTGAATACGAGTTGGCGAGCAGCGAGTGTGTTGTCCCGATAGTTTAGTCGCTGAGCTATCATCTGGTTGGTCTCACAGCGTGAGTTCTGACCGCCAAGTGATCGCTGAGCAAGTATTATCTTTGACAGCTCTTGTTGCTCAGCGACTAAACTAGTGAAGCGAGTAGTCGCCGGCAGTGTGAACAGTCTGAGAGGAACTATTAATATATGCATCTCTTTCGTTTACATGGAATGTATATTTCATTGTGCGTTTCTTGAGCGAGTATATCGCCGATAGTTAATCGTTTAATCGCCGGCAGTCGGACAACTGCCTTAACCGCGAAATTATTAGTTGTTTGTTGGGCCAACAAACAAAGACCAACTATAGTATAACATTATAATGATAGAATTACATTTGTACCACAGTGCCACAGTTCATTTTCTTTTGCACGTACATTAAAATGGGTTACAAAGCTTTTTTGCTTCATGTATTATTAAAATAAAGGTTACAATTGGTCATGTTTGGTGAGCAATTTTGCAGTAAAAGAAGGCTTTATTATTTCTTATTACGTAAACGTAATTTTAGTTTTGTGAATACTTTCATTTGCGTACAAGTAAGGAGTGGAATTCCCTGCCGAAGTCTGTGTTCCCTGATAGCTATTTGGGGTCTTTAAGTCAAGAGTGAATAGGTTACTTCGAGGTAAGCGTGCTTCATCTTCGACCACATTAATCGTTTACTATCAGGTGAGATGGTGGTCAGACGCGAGCCTATTCACCATGAAGCTACTAGTGTTTTACATGGAGTGACTGCCGATCCGACCTCCACAACCCAGTATCTGGGTGACACGAGACTCGTGCTAAGACTGGTTTTAGATGAAAGCCATCACGTGGTCCCAGTGTAGATAGATGTCTTTAGATTTTTAGGTCAAAGACATCCCTTTACGGGAATGTTTCTAATGAGATTCCACGACCAGAAAGGCAACTGTAGGAACAGGGTGGGTTTTTAGTCAGTAGAAGTCTGACACACCTTTCGACTTCACCCAGAGTGTGAGGAACCATTTCATGATTTTATCAAAGAAAAAAAAACCTTAGACATCCTCCTTATAATTTTCTTTACAGCGTTGAGAGCAGTGGTTATCGTAAAAATTACACAAACTAACCTTCCAGCCTGGGGTCGAGCCCATGACCTGTAACTCTTAAGTCGTGCCTGTAATCATTGGGCCACCACTGCTCTATTGAAGATAAATAGGGTAATAATATGTGCACTATGTGTGCGTATGATGTATGCTTGCGCTTTCAGTAAATATAGTTGTTTGTACACTCATGCATTACTTATGTATCTTAACTAATGGGATCGTTTCTGAAACCAATTACACAATAGGTTTCCAAGGATTCCGAAGCTTACTCAAATTCTGCTGAAATTCATCCAATTGTCTTTGTAATGCAAATTAGTATTTGTATTTAATGTGACTTAAAGTTAATTATAAGTAATTAAAAGAAAATTTTGCATCTGGTATGTTGAACAATGTATTACAAAAACTATTCCAATATGAACAACAAACTTAAATATTAAACATCATTTTTAGGATTCCGGAAAAAAAACTTAAGTTTTCCTACGATTTGCAAAGAGAAATCTGAAACCTGTGATTTCATACCTTGGTCTATTAAGGCATCTGTCACCTTAACGTTATCTAGGTACAGCCTTTTACCGGTCTCTAGTCAATTACCATTGATAATATAGGCACTTTATTATTTTTATGTAAACGTTCAAGGATATTGGCACAACCCTCCTATTCCAAAGATGATAGTCACGCCTCCCTATATGCTGGCGAATGGTAAGTGGTCACATGAATTGGATATAAATTTTATCCCTTTATTAATATCTTAGTTTTTGTGGTCTTATTCTGTAAAGTTGTCTCATAAATAAGGGAGCGCACTCAATTCGAAAGCGATCTCATTTGTTTTCAAAGTAAATCATCACAGTTTCACAATTAAGTACTCAAATATAATTATGTATAGGTACTAGCAATATGGGGTTTCGCTCCCAAGAACCATATCACAATAACAACATAACCCTCCTTTCTTGCAGTCCGGTAAAAGCCTATAACCTCCACTCAGTACTTTAACGCGTTCAAACAAACAAACTTTCCGCTTAATAATATAAGTATAGATATAAATCTGCACAAACACTAATTGTTACCGTCTTAGACGTATGTAGACCTGTAGGGTATAGTTTTCTTGATTAGTCACGGCAACAAATTTATGCGTAGATGAAAGGCTGGGCGATGACCCAATGAGATGATATGGAGGGTTAAGTTTCGAATGATTATAAAACCTGAAGGTACGAAAGTTTAGTTGTATAAATGGGTGCCTGTTACTCAACCAAGTCCGGAATCGCGCATAAACCACTATTTATCAAGGGAAAATGCGCGAAATTTCGACGCAATAGAAGCCGCGGGCAACATTTAGTAATACATTAAAACACAAATGGTATTAAAACAGGATGTTCTCGCTTACACAAAATCCTCTTTGGCATAATAACATTATAATATTGTGTTCGCGAAATAAATTAAGATTGATGTTAACAAATCCCTTCGGTCGAAAATACAGCGAGTTTATTAGGTTACTCGATTAGTTATAAAGATTTTGTATATTTTAATAAAGCAAATTTGAACCTGGAGGAGATTTTTTTTATTGATAAGAAGCTCGCGTGTAACAAGCATCTCACCTGATAGCAAACGATGATGTGGTCGAAGATGAAGCACGCTTACCTAGAAGTCACCCTTGAATCAAAGACCCCTGGATTATAGCTATCAGAAAACATAGACTCCGGCAGGGCATTTCACTCCTTAGCAGAACTTACTTTTTTTTTTATTATTTAGAATAGGTTCGCGTTTGACCACCATCCCACCCGATGGCAAGCAATGATGTGGTCGACTTATTGTGGCTTAATTCAATCCGTGTCTCTGAATACGCTTTAAGCATTTGTTACTAGTATTGTACGTGGAGTGTCTGCCAATCGGATCTCTACAACCCAGTAACTGGGTAACACAATAGCTGGGTAGCCCTTGGAAGAGCTATCTTATCAATATAGATCACAACCAGAATCAATAGTTTAACGTGTTCCGAGACTAAGAGGGATATAGACATGCCACCCATCCTCGGATCGAACTCGACTGTTATTATTAGCCACAAGCGGACGAGAATAATAATATGTGTTGGCTGACTGTTACACTGATGCGAATCTATACTATTATTTATTATACACTCTTTTCCTTGTTGTATTCCTTATTAATGTAAGTCGTGTCTTATAATAATTATGTTTTTTGCAGCTCTCTGCGGTAGCGCCTCCCATCTTGTCTGGTATTCTGCTTCTTTCATGGTGGTTGCAATAGCACCGCCCTGAGTCATCATCATCATATTTTTAAACAGTGGTTATTAGTATTGTTACGCCAGTCGCTTAGTGAAGTACGACGAGAAACTTCGACATAAATCTAGAATATTCGAGACACTAATGCCATCTAGCGGCGAGTATCAGGAATGAGCATATCTAGTCGAGACACTAACGCCATCTAGCGTCGAATAGCGGTACTATGTATTTCGAGTATTTTCTAGGCAGTATAAACAGTGAGTCGATTTTATAAGAATAATAATAATATTTCACAATTTTCACTCAACTTTCACGCAACGCCATCTAGTCTCAAACTAAGCAGAGCTTGTAATATGAGTACTAGACAACTAATAAACATACATATATATTTCTAAATACATACATATTATAGATAAATTACACCCAGACAAAGAACAAATGATCGTGCTCATCACACAAACATTTGTCCAGGGTGGGAATCGAACCCACGACCTTGGGCATAGCAGACAGGGCTACTGACCACTAGACCAACAGGCCTGTCAGACCAACAGGCCTGTCGAAAAGAATGTTCTCGAACTCATAGACTGGGGTATAAATAGAGCGCAAAGGGGCGCAGAGAGTCAGTCTTATTACGAGGCGAATACGAGATATAATTGAAGCTTTACCAGTGAATTTCAGTGCGATTTAAGTGTGATCTAAGTGTTACGTGACAAGTGTTTAAATTTTTATTTTGTGCTTAATTAATTAAAGTGTTAATTTTGGTTTAATTGGCGTTAATTACTTCTATCCCGAACCCCAGCTCGTAACAATTTGGTGTCAGAAGTGGGATAGAAAAATGCCGGTTTTACCGAAAGACGATATGGAAGGTGTAAGGACAAGAAATCAACGCCAGCAGGAGATCGACCAGAGGCGGTTTGAAGGCTCACCATCGCCAGCACCGGGTGGAAATCAGCAGACAATGGAGGCGTCTGCGAGTACTTCCGGAGTTGCTCCAGTGACTACGTCTCCGGCTGCATTTGACATGGCTGCATTGATGACTATGCTGCAGGAACAAGCCCGCCGCCAGGAAGAACAGGCCCACCGCCAGGAAGAGCAGGCTGCTCGTCTGCAGGAAGAACTAACCCGCCGCCAGGAAGAGGAAGCCCGCCACAGGGAAGAAGAAGCCCGCCACCGGGAAGAACAAGCCCGCCGCCAGGAAGAGCAGGCTGCTCGTCTCCACGAAGAGCTAGCCCACCGCCAGGAAGAGGAAGCCCGCCACTGGGAAGAACAGGCCCGCCGTCAGGAAGAGCTGATGCTACACACTAAGGAAATGAATGAGAATCTTTGCAAGGACCTTAGTGCTGTAAAGGAACGAGTGTAGCAGCAAGAGGAACGGATTACTGAAGCTGAGAATCGTATCTCCGGAGCTGAGAACCGTATCTCCGGAGCTGAAAATCGTATCTCCGGAGCTGAGAATCGTATCTCCGGAGCTGAAATCGAGATCGCTGACATGAAAAAAGCTCTGGGTGTACTGAAGTCTGGAGATTTGATTGGAGCTCCTGTAGTCGCTGCTCCTTCGGTGCGAGGCTTCAAGGTACCTCCGTTTGATGGAAGCTCTTCCTGGTCGGCCTACAAGATCCAGTTTGAGGCCGTTGTCAAAGCGAACGGATGGAGCAAAGCGCAAGCTATGACGGCACTTACACTGGGCCTTCGTGACCAGGCCCTAACCATTCTAGAGGCCCTCGGGAAGGAGGTCACCTACGAACAGTTGTTAGAGGCGTTAGAGTCTCGCTATGGTGACGCACATCTTTTTTTTTTTTTTTTTTAGGGTGGGAAAATCATCGAATAACTTCTCCTGCTTTGGGTTAAGCGGGAGGGAGTGTCAGACTTCTACTGACTAAAAACCCACCCTGTCCCTTCAGCTGCTCGTAAGTTCCGGAGCCGCGGTATATTTTTACTATATTTCCGCGACCCCGGCAGGCTATGGCTTTATGAGGCCCCATCACCAATGCTGACGGCTCCTTGAGGCGCGCGTGGAACACGACGCGCCGCCGACCCGGGCCTGGTCTTTGCCGGACGGTGAGCTACCCCTGCTCGCCGTCCGCAAGCCCGCGCCTACGGTGGCCGGAAATCGGCTCGCGATCCCCGACGCCCGGGGCGTCTACCACGACGGCTGGGGCGCGAGGAAGAGAGTTGCCTCTCCCTCGCGCGTTCGGCCTCCTCCTTCGCTAGCATGACTGCTTCGCAGAAGGAGGCGACCGCATCCCATTCCCTCTCGCTCCGCACCATGGTCTGAACCAGAGCAGGGCGCGAGAGGTCGCCGCCGCCGACCGCCTCTACGAGGACACGGCGGTGCTCCGCCCAAGCAGGGCATACCTCGACCGTAATGGTGACGCACATCTGGAACACGTATTTCGTGCTCAGTTGAAAGACCGGGTACAACGAAGTACTGAAAATCTACAGCAGTGGGCCCTCGAAATAGAAAAGCTGGTCCGAAAAGCTTACCAATCATCGCCTGCACTCATCGACGGTAATTTGGTCCAGGCGTTTGTTGATGGGATTCGTGACTTGGAAGTGAGGGCTGCTGTGAGACTCGGGCACCATGAGTCTCTGAAGGACGCCTTGGCCCATGCTCTGGAAGTGGAAGCCGTACGACAGGACCATCGAGCACACCGCATCAGGGAGGTGGTGTCATCACCTACCCATGGCATTCGACCAAGGTTTAGCCCTAGGCGCTACGAGTGCGGAGAAAAGGGCCATCTGAGATCCAGTTGCCCGAAGCGAAATAGTGAAAGGGAAGAGAGATCTCAGGAGGGTCAGGTGGCTAAACCAACCTTCCAGCTGCAGGGAAACGAGTAAATGCCAGGACCGCAGGGCGGGTGCTGGCTGGTTTTGAAAAAGCCCCAAGAATTTCGATCACACAAGCCCATGATGGAAACAGCCTAATCATCAAAGGCGAAATCAATAGAAAACCTTGCAAGCTGACGATAGATACTGGTGCTTCTCGTACAGTAGTCAGCACTCAACTTGCAAATCGCTCTATTGGGGACTTCTTCCGGAACCACGAGAAAATCCAACTCATGACAGCAACCGGCCAGCACATACCCGTCCAAGGCGAGAAGAAGGTGGAGATGAAACTGGTAGAAAGGACTTTTTGGCATAGAGTCATCGTGGCCGACATAGTGGATGATTGCATCCTAGGTTTGGATTTCATGAGAGACCATCATTGTGAGATCGACATTAACCAAGGAATATTAAAATGTGGCACAGAAGAAATCTGTATGGAAGGTGGATCATCAGGAAAAGTCTACTGCCTGAAGAAAATTACCCTTCGTCCTAGATCGGAAACCATTGTGCCAGTAAGTTTATCACAAAATTTGGGACAAAAGCGTCGGTGCTTGTTTATTGAAAGAACGGATAATGATCATCCATGGATAATGGCACGCACTCTGGTGAGGCCCACAACTACTTCAGTGGTGAGGATTTGGAACCCAAGTAATGAAGAACACATAATTAAAAAGGGAACATTGATGGGCACCTGTGAGGAAGTTGCCTGGATACGCCGGTGCCAAGAAATATCCAGTAGCAATAAACTTAATAGCACATTTAATGTGTAGTCTCTTCTAGAAGGCTGTCACAAGGATCTGTCTGAAGAGGAAGTTGCGTTGGCTAAGAAAGTGTTACTTCGGTACGCCGATATTTTCTCTTCCAGTGATGCTGATATTGGAAGGACCGGACTGGTTCAGCACACGATAAATACTGGTAACGAATTACCAATCCGTCAGCGGCCAAGAAGATTGCCAGTTGCACGAGAGAAAGAGGTAGAGGCTATGATTGAAGGGATGGTAAAGGATGATGTGATAGAACCTTCATCCAGTCCATGGTGTTCTCCCGTAGTGCTAGTCAAAAAGAAGGACGGCAACTTACGTTTTTGTGTCGATTATCGGAGGTTAAACGATGCAACAAAGAAGGACAGTAATCCACTACCAAGAATTGACGACACTTTAGACACGCTGACAGGAATGAAGTGGTTTATTTCAGTAAGTTTACAGTTGAAGCCGGTAAGATAGGAAAGTACAATATAGGAGCAATTCCACACGGCCAAGTCAGCTTTGACGAAGGCGGGGGAAACGCAGTCCTCTTATCCAAAAATATATATTCCCTAAGGATCTTACTATAGACCAACTATCAGGGGAGTCCGGTGAGACCTTTCCAAGTAGGACGAGATCCACAGATGCACCTCGCTGCTAGTTGGGTTTTAGCTTAATTGATTGCAATATTTAGTTCGAGGCTCATTCACTAACGGAGAATCTTAACCGCGAGTTACAGAAACGTGACGTAAATGCACAGCGCCATCTAGTAGCGGTTGAAGGAACTTTTATAACATACATAGTTGATGACTTCTACTAATAAATGAATCTTAAGTATGAAGGTTTGTTACAGTATATTATATTTGTTATAGTTACTACGGAACCCTTCATGGGCGAGTCCGACTCGCACTTGGCCAATTTTTTGCTCTTTTTTGCTTGATAATGATAACGACAACTGCAGGTAGACGCTTGAAATATTCACAGAATATTAGTTATATATTCACTTTAAAAATTAAATTAAAATAAAACAAATATGTAAGGGGGGCTCCCATACAACAGACATGATATTTTTGCCGTTTTTATAGATAATGGTACGGAATCCTTCGTGCACGAGTCCGACTTGCACTTGGCCTTTACGACTAACTAAAGGTATCTATTTCTATTCATAAAGAAATTCCAAAAATTAAAATAATATAAATGTGAGAGTTAAGATGTCTGTTTATGTGAGTTTCAATCGCGCAAAAGTGGCTAAATGGATTTGGACGGTACTTGGCACACATATTGTAATAATATACTACCAGGAATCTAGAGTGAACAGGTTACTTTCAGCCAGGTAAGCGTGCTCCATCTTTGACCACATCATCACATACCATCAGGTAAGATGGTGGTCAAACGCGAACCTACTCTCAATTAAAAAAATCACTTAGGTTACTTTACTCCGGCAAAATGTACGATTCTTATAATTTAACGAAATTTCCATGCGAACAAAGTCGCAGGTCGTAACTTGTATTCAGTAATCAAAAAAGAACTATAGGTATTGTCATACAACTGATCAAAAAAATTAAAATTATTAATTGTTTCCTACATTTTGCTTTAGTGAGTATCCTGTTATCAAAACATTTCCTTAAAACATAATCTTCTATTTCGATGCCAGATCATAGAGCCTTTATAAACAGAGAGATGATTTTGTTAAAATATAAATTCTGAGGACTAAATCAACAGGCTCGTATAATATTGAATTCTAAAACTCCATTAAAACTTAACTAACCGTGCCCGCGACTTCGTTCTTGTGGGAGGTTTTTCCCGCATAAATCCCGATCTCACGGGAACTCCGGGACAAAATTGCCCTGGAAAAATACACAGACAGCCAGACAACAGAAAACATTACTAAAAGTTTGTTTGTGTTTTAGTATTGTGTAAATAATTATACGCTTGTTATGCTGCTACTTACGACGTCCAAATATTTCTAAGAAAATGACTTACACCGCGTTGTGCGGTGCACTGTGAGATTCGCCTTCTCAGCATTCTGATAGCGTGGGATCGAAGACTGTTCAATAGCAGTGATTAATGTGAATTTTGTGTTTTGTACTTCACTCTTGTTTCTCACATCGAACAACTGTCACGCAACATAGTTTTAGCGACTTAAACGTAATTTTTATACTAATTAAATGTCATTAAGTAAATTGTGTCGGTCTTATTTGCATTCTCGACTGCAGCCGAACGTAATTGGCGCAGTCAGTAGCAGTGTAACACGCTCTTCAAAAACCACAGATAACACACTTTTCTTTCTTTCTTTTCTTTCTTCCAGACTAACCAGATGCAGCTGAGTACTAGTTTTATTCATAAAGCGACTGCTTATCTCACCTCCACAACCTAATAGTTGGGTAACATGATACCTTTTGCCAAGACGAGAAGAAGATGATTGAGATTTCCTGGATTCTGACTACAAGTAACGATTGTCAAATGTGTACAAATGACATCCGGGACCAACGGCTTAGCGTGCTTTCCGAGTTACGAAGCTCTCACTGAACTCAATTAAGCTGCACCAACTGTATACAACTACCTGAAAGGTCATTGGTTCAGAATTTTCCATTAAATCGATTTAAAAAAAACACGACTTTTATTCTATTTTTGAATCGGTTTCTTCACTCTTTTTTAGATACGGAACCACGGATTTCTGAAACTTACTTGAAAATTATGTAACACTTTTACCCAACCTTACTATTGGGATATAAAGACATAACTTCACGTTACGTGATAGTAATCTAGATCAAAGTAAGTCTAGACTTTGCCTTGTGACCCGAGCAAACTCTTTAGCATAAGCTTGCGGTTTGGATGGTACACTAATAAGCACGTATGTGCCGAACGAAATGGTTGCCTTTTGGAATAATTAAACTAGGCATTAAGAGCAGTGGTGGTTCAGTGGTTACAGGGTCGACTTACCATATGTATGTCGTAGGTTCAAACCCAGATAGGAAGTTACTTTAAGTAATGTTCATCATCAGCACTGCTGACTAGGAAACCATCGTACGGAAACAGCCATAATATAGGACCGAAAATACAAAGAAATGCGACATCCACTAACTAGCACTGTACCCGTGTGGTGGATTACGGCTCCATCAGCCTCTCATAGAAAGCAGTGGGAACGTTATAATTGAAGCACGGGTCCTGCTCCATGTAAATGAAAAAATCATTCATTTCAGTTTCGAAAATAAAAGAAAGAAAATTTTCAAAAATATTTTTATCATTTTATTTATATGGGTCTCCATATAAATAAAATGATAAAAATATTTTTCAAACACATCGGTTTAATTTTTTGATAAAAAGGTTTATTTCACTCTTTTTAGTTGGTCGATTTATAATTTACCTAGTTACAAAAGCCTAAATCTCAACTACTTATCACCTTTTACAAAATATTGCTTTTCCCAATGCTGGGCCGTTAAATGTTAAAGAGTTCTCCTGGTACTTCACCATCAGCTTCACTTCACCATATGCATTGTGACGAGTATATTGAGCTTAATAACTATATTCAAGTAATCGAAGCGGAGAATACTTATTATTCCTACTTATATATTGAGTAGTTCCAGTGGCCATCTATGGTCTTCATCATCAGGTCTACTTCACAAATGGTGCTTTTTGAATACAACTACACAAGTTACAATAAAAAATACTCAAATCACTATAGGTGTGCCTATAATATTTAAAGAGTTCCCTCGAATTCTCCAGGATCCAATCATCAGATCCTGACTTGGTGACAATGGAACCAACTTCGAAGTATACCCTTTCAAACAAAAAAGAATTTTCCAAATCGGTTTAGCCATCTTCAAGTAATCGGTGATCATACATAAAAAAAATATACGCATGGACTTGATAACCTCCTCCGTTTTTGTTCGTCGGCTAAAAATACAAATCCAAACAATTGTTATCGTGAATACTGTTTGATCTAGTTAATAATAGTACTTTCCGATTCAGGAAAGTTCTCGGCTCACCTCACCCAATCATAGCGATCTGACAACAAGACAGTGTGCGAAGTAACTAATAATTTAAAATAAAAAATTGGCCAAGTGCGAGTCAGACTCGCCCATGGAGGGTTCCGTAGTAACTATAATAAATATAATTTAATATATTTATTTGAAAAAAAAAATAAACTTAAAAATTTCTTAAAACTAGTTTATTTACAATTTTTACAACTACGCCAAACAAAAATAACTTGTTTTTGTTCTTTTTTTATGTAACCTGAAAAGTTTCCATAAACATAAAATGTGTTTACATAACTATTCCATTCTTACACGATTTTTAATAAATAAACAGTCTTAGCGGTTTGGTTTCAACACGGAATAGATGAATTTATCTGTTCTGTGGTTTCTAATACACGTTTACATACTACAGAAATTTTACGATCAGAGTCGACCTTGATGTTATCGACTGTTGTTGGTACAAAGTAATGTGATGGGGTTTTTAAACGTTGATAGTACAAGCGATAAATAGCCGGCAAATAACAAATGATCTCCTCTCGTTCAGTAGATCTGACTTGTTAATACTAACTTTGTTACACAATGCATCCTTAAAATCTGTGTAAACGCTAGTACATTTTTTTGTTATTAGCCTACACTGTCCCTCTCCAATTCCTTCCATACACTCTTTTCCCGTGCCGCTTTAAATGCATAAATAAATATGAGTCGAGTATTTTTTTCTAAAATTTAATATTGTAGAAGTAATAATAATATCTACCACAACAACAAATAAAGCATCCTCAAGCGTCAGTACTTACACCAATCTTATGCTTTTTGCATCCAGCGCATTTTTGTGACCTTCATCAGGTCATGGGACTACTTTGTGGAAACAATTACAAGACTGCGCCTTCGCTTAACCCTTCACGAACCCAGGCCACACCCGTTATTTATTTTGCGAACAATGTGCCCTGCCTACTATCTCTTAAGATCTACTTTCGTAATTAAATAAATAATAAATAAATTGTTTATTACTACAAAATCTTTAGATGATTGTTTTATGAGGCTGCCCCATTAAGTAATTAACAATACTTGTGTTGGGGCCCACTCGCTACTTCCATTTTTAGGGTTCCGTAGTCAACAAGGAACCCTTATAGTTTCGCCATGTCCGTCTGTCTGTCCACGGTTTAGCTCAAAATCTATTGGTACTAGAAAGTTGTACTTTGGCATGAGTATACACGTTAATGACGCCGAAAAATTGGTACAATAAAATTTTCAAAAAAACAATTATTTAGGGTACCTCCCATACATGTAAAGTGGAATAATAATTGTTTTTTTTTCATTCTTCCCATAGTGTGGGATATCGTTGGATAGGTCTTTCAAAAATATTAGGGGTTTGGTAAGACTGTTTTTTGATTAAGTAAACCGTTCGTGACTTATCAAGCTTTAAAGTACCAATTTTCGTTAGAGTCAAGTGTCCCCCCCCCCCCCCAAAAACTAAACGGTTATAGTTAGAAATTCAAATGTCACGGCAATAGTACTTATATGTAACGAAATTTAAAGGAAAACTATCACACATAAGTGGGCTTTACAAGTTTACGAGTAATAGTCGACCAATTGTATTTGACTCGAAAATTTCGAACAACTCTATAGAAATGTCGATAGATGGCGCTAAGCGCCAGTTGTATCGTGCTAGCTTCTTGTGACGATTGAGTAGTGTAGCTCTGTGTCCGTATTTAAATTCAAAACACCGGCTATGACAAGTTTTATACAAATCTCTTAAAAAAAAAATGAAACTTTCCGTTCAAAATTGTCAGATCAGGTGAGGATTTGTATAGGAAGTCAAATTAGTTAGGTAGTCATGTTTGGCTTTTAGTTAGAGCATGGTACGAAACGATCAGTCAGCGAATACGACACGCACTTGGCTGTTATAAAAACTACGGAACCCTACACTGCGCGTGGCCCGACACGCACTTGACCGGTTTTACATTTATATAATGGAGACTAATAAACAAAAATAAAATTTAGAAATAAATGAAAACAGGATGCAAATTAAGATACATATAATGATTACAAAAAAATAAATAAATGAGATCGTAACAAAATATAATATTTAACACTAAAATTTATTTCAAATCCCAGCAAAAGTAAAATCACAAACTCAAATTCGTTTTCCTTTTAGGTACCTAAACATTTTACTACTAAATCTTCGTATATCATTATCATTGCTCAAAGGAATTGATTAGTTTTTCCTCGGAGTTTGTCTTTTATTCAGGAAAATTATGTGGTTTTTTATGGTATCACAGTCATGTAGTTACTTGTTAGAGGAGCTCGTGGCCACGTAATATTTTCAAGGTTAGGTTACGTTGTAAAGCACGGTACCGGCTGTTATTTATACATCTTAGTCAGTGTTAAAGGGCAGTAAAAGCCAGAAACTCTGACACCAACACACACACGTCTGCACAACTAGTATACATTTGTTCTTTGGTTAGTTGGAAATATAAACTTTCTTGTTTTAGTGACCTAGCGTGAATACTTACAAATTCTTACGCTTGTGATAAAGTGGTTTGAACAAAGAATAAAAATGTTGGAAGAAACAAACATAGCACTACCCGCTTACTTTACTTTTAACCTCAACCTAAGGATATAAAGCTCTAATTTAAATGGCACAAAGTAAGTACACTTCTATACAAGCTTTTTAATACCTTTATCAAGGAAAAGTTTTAAGCATGTTATAATGATGCTCCTAATTAACTGTCCCAGTTGGACGATTGTTAGCAAGACGCCTGCTGAGATTACACGTATCTATGATGTAATGAATAGGCTTAAGAAAACTTAAATCATCAAGGAGTCTGTCTTTAATGCACTGTAAATGAGCCATAAACAGAATATAAAAAGAAAGCTTTCCTTTAACACTACAACCGCCACACCTACGAAGCTCTCACCTAATATATCCTAATGTCACTGCAACGGTGAGGATCGTGAGGATATTGCTCTGAGTGTGCAGCACTAATGTTAGTGGTTCCTTGTGGAGAACTGTTATGTCTACTGGGAGCCTGGTACTTAGTATAAGTAGTCGCTAAAAGATTATTTTTTAAATAGCCCGTTCAATTTAACAGCATTTTTTTAAATTGTCATCTAAGGCGTCCCGCCATATCGTCCTTCAAGATGTTTAAATTGACAGTAAGTATTCATAACTGGATTTTGCCAGGATAAAAAGTAGCCTGTGATAATCTAGGTTCTAAACTATGTGCTATTCTATAACCTATACATGTGCTTTTCATCTAGAGCCATTCAGGTATTCTATAGATCAAAATTACTATTTCTATTTAAGTTAATGAGTCGAAGTAGAAGATCATCGAACGAAAAGCAACACTCGTGGGTTAAAAATCTAAATCCATACGAATTTGCGTTAGAGTTTGATTATCTTGACTATTAACCCTAGATAGCTAACGTTTCTGAACTTTTATGATAAGCTAACCATTCGACTTTTTGACGACCATTTTTTAAACGTGATTTTTATTAAAATTGTATATTATTTTAATCAGGTTTACTATATTCGTGGGTAGTATGGGATATGAAATAAAGATAATTATTACATAAATGAATATTTATTTAACTTTTAAGTACTAAATCACAAATCTTATATGGCACATGTTTCTTTGAGATCAATAAGATACTATATCTTACAATGACTAAATGAGACAATATTTTTTTGAAATTTCTTCTTTGTCTTTTAGTATAATACAGTAAACATTTTAAAAGTAACCATAAGTATCAAATTACATAGATTTTTGTGGCACAATTTGGGCAAAAGTCGACTGTATGTTCGCCACAAATGGGAACTCTGCAACTATTGCAGTGATTCTTTGTTATGCGCCTTTTCTTATAGAAACACAAACTGCAGCTTTTCCTTTTCCTTGCTAGGCATTATCAGGTATCAGAGGACTTCCAGAACCAGACTGCCCAAGAATTTGACCTTGACCTTCAGCGTGTTCCTCATGGTTCAAACCCAATACATGTCTTATTTTGTCTTTTATTATTCGAGTCATTGTTGGTATTTCAAGTCGACGTTGCCATGCCAGCCATGGTTCAACGAGTTGTTAATAGAATTGTTTCATAAAGCTTCTTCCTGACAGTGGTTTACCTCCAGACACCAAGACATTATGGCAATATTATAGGACGTAAGAGTCGATACTCGATATATTGAGAATGTCATAAAACGAATATTGGCTTGGGTCAAGTGGATAATAGAGTTGGAAGCCGATGAAGAATTGCAACTGAGAAGAAGAGCATCGGAAGTGAACTTTCTTGTGCCTCTTCAATATCTAAAGGTGGACTTACTTTTGTTCGAGGGTTCATCGTAAAAATCACTTTCCAGGTCATCAGCCAACAAACCATCCTCTTTTTCACTATAAAAAAGAACATAATTTGTATTGACATCATCTAACCCACGAACTATGTCTTCATCTGTGATCAACCTCGCAGCCATTCTTTACTATTAACTATGTAACTAAAAAACAAACCAATAATCAACAGTATCAAGTACAGGTTTAAAAGTTACGCATAAGCTAACCATTCGTCAAAATGACGAGTATGCAGTAGGTATCTCAAAAACAAAAGTACTTACTGGCAAAACGTGACCACCACGCGACGTAGTCTAGCGGTCACAGAGTTGGCTCAAATCAGCAAGTGTGTAGGTAAAACCATTAGAAAGGGAGAAGGAGTTATTTATTAGATGCTCGTCATTTTGACGAACGTTAGCTATCTAGGGTTAAAATGATATAATTTAAATATGTTTTTATAAATGATAACATAAATTATACAGAATTAAGCGGAATTAACACTAGATGTAATTTATGAAGTAAACTTAGTTTTGTTCTTGTACCTAGTTACAATTTATGTTAATAAAGTTTTGAACTTTAATCCAGAATTATTTGATAACGACTTTGAATTAATTGCCTTGCGTTAGGGGCAATACGAATCTTACCTGATGGTAAGTGACGATGTGGCAAAAACAAACTTACTTAATAAACTTTTCACTCTGTACTTAAAGACCCATGTTATAGCTATCAGGAAACATAGATTCTGGCAGGGAAATCTACTTAGCCGTACGCGCAATGAGAGCATTCCCAAAACATTATTTTATTCATTAGTAAGTCTTCACCTGTGTAGGTTTTCTTTGCTTCTACCAACACGGGTCTGGAGTCTTTTAAACACTTCCAGGTCAGCCATAGCAGCTCATTCCCAGGAGGAAGATAAACGTGGTAAATATCACGTTTTAAGTTCAGTGTATGAAGTGTAATTAATTCAACGTTATTCTTACAGTGTATCATTTTAGTGCCCAACATTGAAACTCACACAACAAATAAAATAAAGCATCGACAATTATATACCAACTTAAATTCACCTCATGATGACTGAAAATACGAGCAGCGGAACAAATTGACCGGATTTGCATATTGCCTCTATTTAGCTGCTAGTAGTAGTGATTTGCCGGTTCTGGCGCACCAATCCCGTGGCTCACCGGTTCTGGCGCACCACCGCTTCTGGCGCAATCGCGGTCCAGGGCGTTTCAAACCTATAAAAAAAAAAAAAAAAAAAAAAAAAAAAAAAGGTTTTGGGGTCCGCTGATCACGTTTCTGCAATCCGTTTTCGCGTAAGATGCATGGTTCCGGAGATACAGAAATCAATTAACAACAATCTGTTTCATTTCCGGTGACCCGAAACCCTCATTATCGACTTTCATTGTTCGCCTTTTCTTATCTATTGTCCGTGCGTCCGGCCGCTCACCCTCATTAGGATTGCATTGACGTATGCATGTATTACTCATTGTTACTGCTACTGCTATTGTATACTTTTATTGTTCATAAACCATTGCTTACTTTGCTATTCGGGGTCATCAAAACGGAATCAATAAAACACATGCGTCATTAACAAATTTTATTTTTATCTACAAAATATGAGCGGAACATCTCATCCACTAAAATATCGTTGTACAGTGTGTTCCCTGTAAATATGTTTGTAAAACTATGCATTGAACATCCCTGAAACTTATATAGCAAATACATTAAGCAATATTCACCACAAACTGAAGTCCAATCATTCTGAATCCTATCAATACTCCAGCCCCATCTTTTACAATTCCTTTTCAAAAACTCGAGATGATATCGCGCAGGTGTTCGCCCATAAGAATCAAAATATTGACCGATGCCATTCGTATCGATATGTACAGCTACCCAGTGTGAACCTGGCTTATCATCCGCATCCAAATTGCATATTATATACGTTGGTGCATGGGTATACATAGGGAGTCTATTAGCAGCATAAACATTATTTTCTAGACTGGGATGAATCTTTTTCAGATGTTTTTGTACTTCTAGTGTATCCATGATATAGCATATTATTACACTACCAATCTATTCAATGGTTGTCATAGGAATGTTCAATTATAGTGATTTGTAAATATTAAATCGCATTATTTTGTAGCACTCACAAAACAGGTTGATGCCAGCAATGTGAGATAAGTTTGTTGACTCATAGAGTTACTATCAGTTTCCGGAGGAACGTGAGATAATTTTGGAGATTCATAGAGTTACAATCAGTTTCGTTGTATTTAGGAATTTGTTTTAGATAAGAATGGTGCTATATAAGATCCTACCATTGCAGTCATGCAGTCAGTCTATGGTCGTTTGATCGCAGTGGATTGTATACGTCTACCAATACTACGTTTGTGTTACTTCAACGCATCAATGGCCATGGAGGTAAGTGTTTATTCTATTGACAAACTTACTTGTATTCTTGTTGTTGTTTCCTAACGTGTGTGATTAAGTGTAAACAAATTGATATTAACATGATAACTGTCTTGTTGCAGAAATCATTCAACTTCGATGAAAATACCTATAAACAGTATTACTACTCACCGCTCTCCCCTCAACATGAAGAAGAGAACGATGACATCGTTATTAATAACACATGCGATTGTGGAAAAAGGAAATCACAACCGATTGATCATTTTTTTGAAGTGGCACCAAAAATAAAAAAGAAGAAACTGTTAGCGTCAACCGTGGCACGAGCCGCTAGAGATGGTGTATCATACATTTCTAGTAATTCTGACGACGGAGACCAAGCGACGCATCTCATAAAAATTGAAATGTACGATATGAAGAAGCTATGTAAGATTCCAACTACTGATCATTGGAAACACGCTACCACGAGGATTAAATATTATGTAAAGAATAATAAGGATAGCATCTACGACAGCACAAACGGGCTCGTATACAACATTACAAAGACAATAGCAGAAAGTGAAAAAGTTAAAAAATACTTTTTTAACAATGACACCCATTAGTTGATTAGTGAATGTGATTCTGTTTACTTAAATTACTTCTGTGTACTCATTAGATTCTACCTGACTCGTCATTAATAACACATGCGATGGTGGAAAAAGGAAATCACAACCGATTGATAATTTTTTTTTTTGAAGTGGCACCAAAAAATAAATAAGAAGAAACTGTTATCGTCAACCTTGGCACAAGCCGCTAGAGATGGTGTATCATACATTTCTACTAATTCTGACTACGGAGACCAAGCGTCGCATCTCATAAAAATTGAAATGTACGATATGAAGAAGCTATGTAAGATTCCAACTACTGATCATTGGAAACACGCTACCACGAGGATTAAATATTATGTAAAGAATAATAAGGATAGCATCTATGACAGCACAAACAGCCTCGTATACAATATTACAAAGACAATAGCAAAAAGTGAATAAGTTAAAAAATACTTTTTTAACAATGACACTCATTAATCGATTAGTGAATGTGATTCTGTTTACTTAAATTACTTCTGTGTATTCATTAGATCCAAGGAGGTGTCGTCTTGTGGTGCTGAGAGAAAAACAAGATTAGAAGGAAGAGATGAGTGTGGCATACGTGAACAGATCACTTCATTGAAAAGCAAAACTACAAAACTGATTGGAGAAGAAAAAGTGAAGAATATGCAGTACCCAAGAGCTGAATATCCATTTTTCAGTTCAAAATCTAGACGGTTGTTCAGTTTCGGAGACTGGCCACTCGTTATGAAACAGAAGCCTGAAGATCTTGCAGAAGCCGGTTTCTTTTATACTGGTCATGAAGACAGGACCAAGTGTTTCCATTGTGGTGGCGGTTTAAAAGATTGGGAAGATGATGATGATCCTTGGCAGCAGCATGTTCAGTGGTTTAGTCAGTGTGCTTATGTAAAGTTTAAACTCGATCAGTGTTCTGTATAAGATTGAATAGGGTGTTTATAATGAAATAAAAAAATAGTATATTGCATATAATTTGTTTTATTTAATTTTATAATGTTTCCTTTAGTTACATACACATAACCTTAACTACTATAGTCTACAGTAACATTTCTATTTTTATCTATTTCAATAATATTATCAAACTCAGCATAAACAATACAGTTAATTGTTTGTATTAGTGAGGATTCAAATCGTACTTCTAATCTTACACTACCATGCTTTATGAGATTCCAATGAGCTGATGAGTTAGCTGATAAATCAGGAGTTAAATCAAATGCTAAAAGACAGTAACCTTTAGCATACTGTTCACGAGAGATTGCATTTCCTTCATTTAGAAAGTGAATACCAGTCCCCGAGAATAGAGTATGATATGCTGATGTAAATATATTATTATTAAAAGATGGTTGCAAAGCTTTTGAAGGTATTTGTTGACCATCAATATATAAGCTGAAAGAGTTAATACCATAGTTTTCAAAGTTAAATGGATTTTTAGTAAGCGAACCATTAAATGCAGAATTGTTTACAAATCCAATAATACATCTTTTGGGTACCTGTCCTAAGAATATATTATCAAGAGTTTTTCCTTGAACACCTGATGGAATTGTTAAAACTTTAACTTCAGCACGAGTAATAGGATATTTAGCAGTGGTAGAAGCTAAAACTTTCTGATGTGCGAGTAATACACTTGGATTAATTCGTGCTCTTCGAACAATAAGAGTTGCGTCTGTAATGCAAACTTTAAACTTTACATCATTTGACCCAGCAATTAAATTAAAACTCTCTCTTGATCGAACTAATTTTACACTCATTTCAACGCCATTCATTAAAAATTTATCTTGATTGAAAATGTCACCATGAAGATGACCAATCATTTCTATTTCCCTACTTTCATTAACTAATTCCTGTCTTTTAACAAATCCTATGTTTTTACCATCTGTGGAATCCATTTTTCCTGCTGTATCCTCATACCAAAGGCTACAAGTAAGATGAGATTGTTTAGCAGCAGGAGCATAGTTTAAAAGAGTTTCCATGTATGCTCGATAGGCATAGGTATTATTAGGTGGTGATACAAGTTTTTGGTTTAAATAAACATCAAGTTGACTAAAAAGTGAATGCAGCCAATTATTTACAGGTGCTACTGCGGTAGCTGATATCAAGTTTGATGAATCTTGATTTAATACTTTTGCCTTTATCTGGAGTAATGTATGAGACAAATCTATGTAGTCATCGCCTGTTCCAGGAACTTGAAACTCGATAGGTCCATCATCAGCAAGAGACGAAATTGGTTTATAGTGAATCCACAATCCATTTTTAATGCTTGTTTGTGTAGACGGTAATGCAAATAAATCTAATTCTGACTTAACGCACTCACAAGAATGATTATGAAGGAAAGACATATTTAATTTGAAAATATATCTTCGATGTTTTTTGGTTTTAGACCAAGTTTTTTCGTAGCTTTCACTTTAGCAGTTAGTGGTGGAATGAACGATGCCAATCGTTTTCTTTTAGTTATATATCCAGATCCTGTCATGTTAAATCGATCAATTTTGTTATCAGCCTTTCGTTTTAAGTTCGTACTAACTTGTTTAAGACGATCTTTTATTGAGGCTTCCATAGGACGCGCTTGAACCATATCCGATAAAAGTCCTACTCCAGCGTTTAATGCCTCCTTACCAACCACTCGAACACCACTTGAAAGTAAAGGTAAAACTGATCTAAATAACCCTCCTAAGAAGCTCCCAATACCATGACCGCGTTGGTATGGTGAACCCTTATAAATTACACCAACTCCTGATCCAGCTTGATGTGAATAATAATTTTCATATGGACATTTATGATGATCATGAGGAGAATACATTATTATAATTTGTGGAAATGTAGTTTAATACACACGGTTCCAAACTGGAATGGTATTTTTTGTCCTGTGCTCGATCTTATATCTATTTCCAGCGTATCGAACTCTCTTCGCATTACAGGTAAGTAGTGAGGTGGAGAGAAAACGTGCATTTTATTCGCACCATAAATGTATTTTGAAGGATCTAATGAAATGACTCTTAATAGCGGAGTCATAACATCACCCACAATCTGAGGATCGATAATGTCACAATATAGAAATAGTTGAGATGGTAACCCTAAGTGTAAATTAGCAGGACACTTCCCAAAATTTCTGTCTAGAAGATTTGTATTTGGTTCATAACCCAGTTGTAAACTTAATTTGGGTGATAATGTTACGGATGTTATATTTTTATCCAAAACAGAAATAGACACAAATTTTGTTATTTCATCATAACGAAATTTCAAGTTCTCTCTGATACCATTTAACGCTCTTAAAATATGTTCAACGTTATCATAGTTGGTAGCCGGAATATGTTTTTTGTAGTACACTGTTGATGGTTTATCTTCATTAGGCATTAACATGGTTTTTGTAATGTACACAACATTTTCATGATCTTGAACAGTAAACATGGTGCATGGATATTGAAACTCGACAACTCCAACCGACCATTCACCTTCTAATTTCATAGCTTTTGGTAATTTTGTTGAAAAATTTGTGGTCTTGTTATCAGGAAAGTATTCCATTGAACTATTGCTGAGCAAAGTTAAATAAAAACTTTCTTTATTCATATTTCTTTTAAACTAGAAGCTAAAATCCAACTGTTAAATTTATCTGGATAACCTTTCCACTTCACTAATACTTCTTTTCTGTTACCCGAATAACGAGTACCAATTATTTTATCTATTTTATATTGTGAGGTGGGGTTGTAAGTGACCTTCTGTAATTCTCTTTCATAAAAAGTACCAACTATTGCTTCATCTTGTAAATCTGTTATTGTATAAACAACCCATGGAGATCTATCAATTATTGAAGATATAATAAATATTTCATCACTCCAATTTGATTCATATCCTTTTTGGAAAACATGTTTATATTTAGTTATTCGAACATAATCACCCACATTGAAATTTGGTTTTGGATTTTCTAAAGAAAGTTTGTTTGATCCTCTATTATAAAGATTAGTCCAAACTGTCATAATATTGGCGGAACTTACATCACATGGGCACATCTTAATACTAGAGTGAATGCTGTGATTATAAGAGTATATTAAATCCTGTAAAACATCTATGTATCTATAAGTATTGTTATGAGTGAAATAACGCCACATTTTCATTTTTAGAGTTCTTTGAAATCGTTCAACAATACTAGCCTTAATATCAGGATTGTTAGTGGTATAGTAATTTATCTTTTTGGATTTAAAGTATTTTTGTACATCTTTTGAAACAAATTCTGTACCTTTATCAGATTGTATGTGAGTAGGTGTGGAATTACTTTCAGTAAATATACTTTCAAAACATTCTTTAGTAGTTTCTGAGTTTTTCTTTTTCATTGGTCTTGCAAAAGCATATTTACTAAATACATCAATAACACAAAGTATATAGTTGAAACCATCATTATATTGAGAATAAGTTCGCATATCACTTAAATCAGCTTGCCACAGTTCATTAATATTTGATAGAATGTACCTATTACGTGGAAATTTTTTCCGACTGGGTTTATGTAATGTATATGTTTCTTGTGATTGTAACCATTCCTTTACTTGCTTTTTATCCATTTTACCCTTCATGGCTTTTGATAGTTTATCAATACTACCAAAACCAGCGGGGTTAGATGGATCATAATAAATCCTGTTAATTTCTTCTAGTACGGGGTCCATTTTTCCCAATCGAGCTTTTTACGTATTTTAGTTATAGATCTTTTATCTCCACTGCTCGGTGTAGAAAACTCTTGAACTTCAATCTCAGAGGTTTTGTTCAGATCTTTTGCTTGAAGTTGGTTAATAAACTCACATCTCTTTGGATTTCCAATATAAGTAAGTGGTACTTTAATATCTTTTAATGCTTTAGCAAATCTATCCCACCCTATCGGATCACTTCTTTTTAAGGGTCTTAGTGAATCATTTATTAAATCAACAATATTACTTCCAGGAATTTTGTCATTATCAATTATGACTGTGCCTTCATTATCCCAATGTATTTTACTTTTACTTGTTCCAATTAAGTTTAATAATGACTCACCTTTTTTATTATATGTTTTTGGTATTAAACTGAGTATTTGAGTTGGTGTGTAAAGTGGATTTGTGTCATTTTCTTTACTTTTAATGGATCCTTTCTCATCCAACAAAGATTCAGCATCAACTGAACTTTTTAGATCTCTATCTTTATTTTTAAAACCAATTTTAGATTCATTTGAATCTTCATTAGATGTATCAGAATAAATTGGTAATCTGAGTGGTTGACGATCCTCTTCGGTAAAGTGAAGGTATCTTTGTAGTGTTTGTAAATATAACATCCACTTCTTGCGGTCTTCCGTCTTACTATTCATAATATTTTGCATTTCAATATCTAATCGAGACAAATTACTATTAACCTTATTTTCTTGTTTTAATTTTTCAATCAATCCAGGTTCAATAAGTATCATTTTCTTTGCATTTTCCATGTTAACTGGCTAGTCCACTTACTAATCCACTCAATATTGCACCTAATATTATTGGTAAGAAAGCCCCTCCTTTTTGTATGATTATATTTTTTCTTAGTTTATGTTTACACTTATGCACCAGTTTACGGAGTATATTTTTGTGTTTATTCAATTTTTGTTTATCTTGATCTTTAAGAGGTACCTTTCCTTGTAAAACGTTATGAATACATTCACAAATACAGTTTATTTCTTCTTCATCACATGTTTTAAGTAACGCTCTTTGATATTTTGGTTTAAGCGTATGCAAAGCGCTTAGCAAATGTTTATGCGTTGTGAGTCGACGATGCATCATTTAGAAATGATTTGAATTGTTTGATTCTTGGTGTATTTAAACTCTTTTGTGGGGACGTAGACTGTACAGTGTCCATTAAATGGGAAGACATTTGTCTTGATACGACAAAAATCATTGGTATTCTGTTTTAAATCAACCATTAAATATCCATGCGCTTCTAAAGTTGCATCCCTATAGGCATCTTCAATGAATTTTGGGTTGTCTGGTGACACTTGTCGTGCTAAATATCTTATTTGAGTTTTATCTCGAGGGTTTTTAAAATATATTATATAACTTGAGTTTAAAGAAATGTCTCTTTGACCTTTACCCTGATGAAATAAATTTTGTGTTAAATAAAATACACTCAGATTCCTGTGATGACTACCTTTTGTAAATATATCCACAATTCTTCCATCAGACTCTCTCATTAGATCATCAATAATAACAAGATGTGGGTTTTCACCATCAAACATATTAAGATTTGGAATTCCTTGATGATAGTTAACATTTGGTAAATTATATAAAGGTTGCATTTCATCAAAGCACCATGTGATCTGATTAAAATCACAATTACATATTTCTTTAACTGATTTTATGAAATTTGTTACAAAATTTGACTTCCCACATCCACTTGGTCCTGCCACAATAGCAGTAAACGGATGGATAAAGTGAAACATTTCACACGTCTAGAGTTCAAAGGGAGGAAATAAAAAATGAAAATTATGTTGTAAAAATTAAATATATATATATATTGCTAAAATTATTACTTATCAGAACTTTACAATCTTCTCAAATGTATGTTCACCGTTTTATTATTACTTAGATATCATTATTTACAATCGAATAATTAAAACTAACACAATTAGTACATCAGAATTTTACAATCTCAAATTTAAACCTACAAATAAAAACCACAATTTTCTTACATTATTTACAATCAAACAATACATTTTAAATATGTAATAAACTATTATATAACATTATAGTAATATCATAATTTTACAATCAATATAAATTTCGTATACACAAACACTTAACGTAATTTATAATGTCCCCAAGCCAATGTATCAATGTTGTTGTCCATAATACATCGTTTGCTATCATTATATGATAAAGATGTTTTATTTATTTTTTGTGTAAAAATAGTGTGTTTGATTGACTTAAACCGAAGCATACTACAATATTGCACATTTTTATTAAACAAACACGATTTGTAATTTTCCATATTCATTTTTTTGGTAACACTTTTGTTAACCCCTTTTGCCTTTGCTATAAATTTATCTTCTACTTCCAAGGCATACATTTTTGATCGCAACCCTACAAATTCCTTCAACACTTTACCATTATTCTCGTCTTTAAAAAAACCTAACTTCTTTTTATTTAATTTTGGATAATCATAAATATTATTTTCTGGATAGTCTGATGTATCAAAATAGTGAAGTAGGTCAGGTTTTATATCCTCATACAAATTATCTGTAAAAATTTGATATATCAAACTATCGGTATCGGTGTACAATAACTTAATTTTGTTATTAAACTTTTTAACCATGTAGTTATAATGAAATTCGTACATAAGGGTCTTAGATATATCTAAAATACAAAATCCTAAATAAATTGGCTTATCATAAATCAATTTTGTTTTTCGTAATTGTATTGCGACTAAATGTTCTGAAAATATTGATAAACTATGGAATTCTGGTTTTGCAATCAATTCCTGAGCACCTAAAACTTTACCACGATTATCCCAGTGAGTTAGTAGTTTAACGTTTACTCTTTTTTCAATATTTTCCATTGTCTTACCGAAGACAGAATTGTTCATTAATTTAAAAAAGTCTTTTTCAAAGTTTGATTTAGCTAACGTTCTCAAACTAGTATTTAAGTCTATGTATTTCTTTAGCCAAGAACTCTGTTTAAATTTTAAAATTCTATGTACTTTAATTAATTTAATTCCCATTTCAATGCATTGTTTTAAATTCCTGTAGTGAATGATGTATTTATTTTTATTATTTAAATTAGGAACTAATTTAGTTTCTTTAGTATTACCCACACATATGTTTTCAGGACATAATGGAAAGTCAGAATGCAAATTATGAAGTTCATCAGGATATTCCAAATCAACTTCTAAAACATAACCAAAATCAGACGTATCAAACACATTATAATCTGTATTACAATTTATCCATTCGAAACCACCAACAGGAAGGGATTGGGACATTGCCCAACCATATAAATTATTCGCATCAAAATATGTTAGATATGAATTAGGTTTTTCACCATCATAATCCTCCATGAATTTATTATTTGCTCTAGCAAAACGATTGCTACACTGAGATACACCCCCTCTAATACCAGCTTTAAAAAAAGCAATTTTGTCATAGTCCGTTAACAATTCTAATTCTATTTTCGTAAATTTTAACATTGCATCCCAACTTAAACCTGGAGCAGTATAGTAATGGGCAGGATCTAATCCATAAGTTTTAATACAAAGCTTTCTGAAGTTTTCGAATATATCGGTCAAAAGTAAAACATCAGTTTTTAAATACAAATCGGAATAATCAGACATACTACTACACTTAAAATGTTGCCAAATATCTTTTGCATGATTATAATCATCGTTTGAAATATTTGAATCTGTGAGTGAACTATAAAACTGGTGTTGATCAGGAAGTGACGGATGTTTCAAGCAATCACTATTACGCATAAATTCATAAGGATAAATACCTTTCCGTCTTAAACGTAAAAAATCTTCATTAATAGGATAGTTTCTTTTTAGTTCTTTAAACTGATCGTCATTAAGATTTTTAGCTAGCTGATCTAAACTACATGATAAAAATTTCAATGAATCTACGAATCTTAAACTTACAGGTTGATTATTTATTGTTAACTGTTTTGAAAATGATATGTATCGTTCTTTATTTTGTGGAATAACTTCAACTTTGCCATCATCGAGGTTTAATGCATGGACAATAAAATGAGCATCGTAGTGACCGAGGTTATGTAAAAATATTGGAACATAACGAGGGGTTCTGTACTTAGAACTACACACTTGATGCGCAACACCCCTAAAACTGCCAGTGTACCAATCAAAATCGTAAAAAGGATCTTCATTTAACTGAGTTTCACAAATATGACAAATGTTTGAATTTGAAATTTTAATTTTATCTTCATCTGATAATGGAACGGGACATTTTTGGAAACAATTTTTTTTAACTATTGTTTTCACATCTTCACAAAGGCGATTCATAAACACTTGTGCACAGTTTGGCCCACTATACGTCTCATATTTTGATAATCTGTCATCATATGAACATTTAATGTAATATCCGAAACTATACACTTCATGTTTTTGAATATTAATTGTACTAGGCTTGGATGGATCGTTACTACATGATTCTATTGGGTTCAAAAATGCTTCAAAGTCTGCATAAACCACAAAAGGCATTTCCAACTTTTTCACGAATTTATCAAATTTTATTTTATTATTTGATGTTGCTTTACCGAACCAATCCTTTTTGGAATCCTTACCGTTTGGTAATTCCGTACAAATGTGAGCGCAATCATATTGTTGATGGTTATTAAGTCTTTCCTCTGATGGGAAATGAAGTAAACATGAATCGCATATATAAACTGCGTGATGATTACTTGAGATTTGTGAGCTAACTAACCGCGATAACTTTTTAATATAACAGTAATGATTGTTAGTACCATTCGATAAATATAGTAGGTTGATATGATTAGGTGTACGACATTTTGTTAAATATAAAGGACCTACAACTGAATTACACTTTTTTTCTTTATTATACTCTAAACCAAAAACATTTATACTAATATTGTTTAATTTCTCTACTTTTGATATATCTACAATTTTAACCGGAAAAGAAATACCAGTAAATTTTAGTTTATTTTCATGAATTGCGTATGATGTTACGCGATCTACACTTTTACATACAGGATATAAACCGGAGAGTAATGCCCATTTGAAACACATATTATCATTATTTTTAACATTGATTACAGCTTTTTTTAATTTAATATCCTGAGGAAGATCGATATATGAACTACCACGTAAGGGGTTGAATTTGTTAACATTCATATCTATGTATTTAATTTGATTAAGACTCCAACCACTATCTTTTTTTTCAAATTGACAAATTTTACCAACAACAGTGTCTATTAATGATGAAAAAAATATATTTAAGTCATCACCCTGACAAATTATATAATTAAACGTTTGAAAATCAAATGTATTTTTAATATCTTTAGTTTGTTGTATGAAATCAGCATGCAATATGAAGTTTATTTTAAAAATTGTATGTTGTTGAATACATTCATTGATTAAAAATAAGATATCAATTTTTAATGAATTTAAAAACGATTCCGGTGTTTCAAAATATTGCCCCGATTGAATTGTTTTACTATTAATTCTATATGTTAAAATTCGGTTGCCAAAAGCGGTTTCAACAACTGTAACATTTGCTAGTGAATTATGTGATTTTAAAAGATTATTTTTGTGAACATTGCTTTTTAAATGGTTATTTAGATACCTTTTATTAATAAAAACATGACATGTGTCACATTCCACCTTATTGTTGTCCACGTTATTTGTTTCAGTCGATGATGTAGAAGCTCCTTCATCAAATTTTGCTTTCTTGGGAACCTTATTTTCGTCAGTAGTGATACCTCGTTTGATACCTCTTCCAACTTGTGGTTGACTGTAACAAAACAGCAAGAAAATTATTAGACAAATCTTAAAATAAAACAATACAACAATAATCTTTCTTATTGAGTTTGTACTTCTAATACTTACATCAACGCTGTTTCAACCATCGCACAGTGATTATACAACTCATCATCATACGATGAATCAAACAGTTCACACTTCTCCATTTCATCACAAACTTTAGGCAGCTCCTGATCGAATTCGTTGATGAATAGTTCCATATTCTCTTCCATGGGTGCGGAAAAGAAAGCACTGGTACACACTTCACTGAAGTTTTCCATCTTTATAGCAAAGAAGAAATTAGGTAGCACAGTAAGTAACAGTTAAGTGTTGGTAGACAAACCGATACCCAATTTCAAATAATGTTCATTACATAGAGTCTAGCAAAGGATTAGAAAGTCAGGTAGAATCTAATGAGTACACAGAAGTAATTTAAGTAAACAGAATCACATTCACTAATCAACTAATGGGTGTCATTGTTAAAAAAGTATTTTTTAACTTTTTCACTTTCTGCTATTGTCTTTGTAATGTTGTATACGAGCCCGTTTGTGCTGTCGTAGATGCTATCCTTATTATTCTTTACATAATATTTAATCCTCGTGGTAGCGTGTTTCCAATGATCAGTAGTTGGAATCTTACATAGCTTCTTCATATCGTACATTTCAATTTTTATGAGATGCGTCGCTTGGTCTCCGTCGTCAGAATTACTAGAAATGTATGATACACCATCTCTAGCGGCTCGTGCCACGGTTGACGATAACAGTTTCTTCTTTTTTATTTTTGGTGCCACTTCAAAAAAATGATCAATCGGTTGTGATTTCCTTTTTCCACCATCGCATGTGTTATTAATAACGATGTCATCGTTCTCTTCTTCATGTTGAGGGGAGAGCGGTGAGTAGTAATACTGTTTATAGGTATTTTCATCGAAGTTGAATGATTTCTGCAACAAGACAGTTATCATGTTAATATCAATTTGTTTACACTTAATCACACACGTTAGGAAACAACAACAAGAATACAAGTAAGTTTGTCAATAGAATAAACACTTACCTCCATGGCCATTGATGCGTTGAAGTAACACAAACGTAGTATTGGTAGACGTATACAATCCACTGCGATCAAACGACCATAGACTGACTGCATGACTGCAATGGTAGGATCTTATATAGCACCATTCTTATCTAAAACAAATTCCTAAATACAACGAAACTGATTGTAACTCTATGAATCTCCAAAATTATCTCACGTTCCTCCGGAAACTGATAGTAACTCTATGAGTCAACAAACTTATCTCACATTGCTGGCATCAACCTGTTTTGTGAGTGCTACAAAATAATGCGATTTAATATTTACAAATCACTATAATTGAACATTCCTATGACAACCATTGAATAGATTGGTAGTGTAATAATATGCTATATCATGGATACACTAGAAGTACAAAAACATCTGAAAAAGATTCATCCCAGTCTAGAAAATAATGTTTATGCTGCTAATAGACTCCCTATGTATACCCATGCACCAACGTATATAATATGCAATTTGGATGCGGATGATAAGCCAGGTTCACACTGGGTAGCTGTACATATCGATACGAATGGCATCGGTCAATATTTTGATTCTTATGGGCGAACACCTGCGCGATATCATCTCGAGTTTTTGAAAAGGAATTGTAAAAGATGGGGCTGGAGTATTGATAGGATTCAGAATGATTGGACTTCAGTTTGTGGTGAATATTGCTTAATGTATTTGCTATATAAGTTTCAGGGATGTTCAATGCATAGTTTTACAAACATATTTACAGGGAACACACTGTACAACGATATTTTAGTGGATGAGATGTTCCGCTCATATTTTGTAGATAAAAATAAAATTTGTTAATGACGCATGTGTTTTATTGATTCCGTTTTGATGACCCCGAATAGCAAAGTAAGCAATGGTTTATGAACAATAAAAGTATACAATAGCAGTAGCAGTAACAATGAGTAATACATGCATACGTCAATGCAATCCTAATGAGGGTGAGCGGCCGGACGCACGGACAATAGATAAGAAAAGGCGAACAATGAAAGTCGATAATGAGGGTTTCGGGTCACCGGAAATGAAACAGATTGTTGTTAATTGATTTCTGTATCTCCGGAACCATGCATCTTACGCGAAAACGGATTGCAGAAACGTGATCAGCGGACCCCAAAACCTTTTTTTTTTTTTTTTTTTTTTTTTTTTTTTATAGGTTTGAAACGCCCTGGACCGCGATTGCGCCAGAAGCGGTGGTGCGCCAGAACCGGTGAGCCACGGGATTGGTGCGCCAGAACCGGCAAATCACTACTACTGCTGCTTTTCACATAACACAACGGCTCAATATCCAGCCTGGTTTTTAACCCTTTTTCATCGCTTTTATAGAATAAAAAGTGGAATTAATCGTGATATCGTTTGATTCTTACTTATTCTAATTTTTTGAGTGCACTATGTGGTTGAATGTTTAATGCACTATGTGGTATTTATAGCGTTTTCACACAGATCACGGATTCACCTCTCTTCGGCCATTGCTTGAGATGGCACTGCAAGAACCATCCATACGAACCTAACATGTCAGTGTCTTTACAATGATAAATCGTATGGCTCGTGATAGTAGCATGTTAAATAAAGAAAACGGTTGCCTATACTCGAATTATAGTTTTCCACATTTGATTTCTTAATGGAAATCACATTTCTTGTCAAGTTATTTGGATCGAATCAGATTCAAGTCATAATCGCAATGAAAGACTGTAAACATTAAAAAAAGATTATTGCGGAAGAAACGATTGCTAATTAAAGAGCATTATCTTAACCCTTGTCTAAACAGGTTTTATTCGTACAAAGGACAAGATCTGCTTTGTTAAAAAAATATTTCAGGAAACTCTTTGTATCGTGATACCTATACAGTAAAATCCCAGAGCCTCCTTATTTCCTGACTAACAAAAGAGTAGGATGGTCAATTTACAGGTGTCTGGCGTTAAAATTACAACACAATAAAATCAGCCTATAACGTTTTCACTGCTAGAACACAAGCCCTCTATATGAGGGAATAGGCTACTCCACCACGC
Organism: Tholera decimalis; assembly: GCA_943138885.2. NCBI lineage: Eukaryota > Metazoa > Arthropoda > Insecta > Lepidoptera > Noctuidae > Tholera > Tholera decimalis. Next base: position 14,431,777 of record OW964576.2, read on the forward strand.
AGGCCTTGTGCGGTTGGGTAGATGACGCACATCTTAATTATTTTTTTGTCTTAAGAAATGCCGAGTTTTCTTCTTCTTCTGAGTTAAATTCTTCAAGTCGTTTTTATTCACCGCTTTGAGAGCAGCACTGCTGGCGTAAATTACCCAAGTAATGTGCCTCACTGCGTTTGAACTCACAACCATCAGGCTTGTAACCTCTGAACCAGCACTGTTCGTGGTTACAGTTATACGAAACACTTAACTAACTCTCATAAGGCTAAGTCCTGTAGATCATAACACACCAATGCATAAGAAATACCCCACCTCTTCAACATCTTTAATATTCATACGCTAAGACTCCTTAAACTTAATTCCTCACATCCACAGACGTGTAATGTCATAAGGATGTTATTATAGCCCCCTTTTGATCCTCTACAGCCTCTTAGCAGGCACTTTTCACATTCATGAGACGTTGAGTAGTTGGGCAAAATAATTTTAGCATATTTTCTTTCGAGTGATCACTTTTGTAGCTGAGTTGTGCTCTATATGAGGTGAATTAGTAAATATCGATTTAACACCATTTAACAGGTGTCAACAAATGTCTGTGTGTATTTTTAAGTCCTTACAAATTCCAGATCTGAACGGTAAAATCTGTTTGTTTTATAGTAGTGTTTGAAAAAAATTGGTATCGAATTGTGTTATTTTTACTGATAACTTAGCATTTTTATAACGGGTTGTCCTGTGAAAATGCTTTTTTTTGTGTGCTCTATAAAATATGTATTGGGAGCAAGACGTAAATATGTTTTAGGAGCTTGGCATGTGCCAAGTTCCACGTTCCAAAGCTAAGGGAGGCTTATTATACCCAGCACCAGGTGAAGTTAAGCTGTGGATGATAAAAAAAAAACGTTTAAATATAACGGCACAAAACTCTAAGCACTAGTAGAAATTTTCAGCTATTGACTTCGATCCTTCCTTACCTGATGGTAAGCAAAAGATGAAGTCTACAATGAAACGAGAGAGCCTAGAAGATGCCTATTCACTCTTGCTTTAAAGGCTGAAAGGTCATAAGTAACAGGGAACACAGAAGCCGGCAGAGAGTCCCACAACTATCCCGTGTCCTGTTATCATTGCTAGGTACTCTTATCAGATCTCTTACTGTGTTGTCTCTACACTTACCTTCTGACACTGGATATAAGTGATGTTGTTCTGTTTCTCCGAAACTCATTAAACGCGTTCAGCTTCACCTACACAAACATAAGCGGCTATATTTAAAATCAGTTCAAAATTCGAACGGAAGAGCTCGTGACTAAATAATATCAGCCGCACGGGTCGATCGGTCAAGCTACATGTCAACATTCCTCCGTGCCTCAGGAAGCACGTCGTTGGTCCTAGCTGTCATTTGTACATCTTTGACAATCTTTACAGGTAATCAGAAGTCAAAAAATCTGACACCAGTCCTGCGAAGGGATAACGTGTTACCCAGCTACTGGATTGTTAAGTTCAGCTAGCTGCTATTATGGAAGCAGACACCAACATAGTTGGCAAAAGGCTAAGGAGATGATCAATTTGTAATTCGAACACTGTCTCGTTGTGAATCAGCGATAACTTGCTTTAAAACAAATGAGTTCGCTTTCGTGATATTGTGTGCGCTCACTTGAGCAAATGAGGTTTACAGAATAGCATTTGTTTTTAAAAGCTTCGTGATGCCTATCCGGTTTGTAACACATTTGCTTACAGAGGAGTGGGAAAATGGATCGGTTTTATATTCCCGTGAGTCTATACAGAATTTGTTTAGGTACGACTAACATTTTGTAATTGGATTGCCTTGCTAGTATGACTTGGCGATTTTCTAGAGTTATTGCTAAGACATTTTCACGCTGAAAATTTAAGTTGGAAAAGCAAGAATTAAAAGTCTGTATGTTGAGTAATTGCTTAGACTTTGAAAAACAACCATTGTAATGTTATATTGTATGAGGAGCACGTGACATATTAATAATAACAGCTGCATTATTTGTTTTCTTTCTTTAAAATTACAGTATTGTATTATGTATTATTTTTATTTTTTTCATAAATACGAATACAGTACAGTAGGCTGACAATTGTACATGAAGGATAGCGTCGTCGTATCAGATAAAACTTCAGAAAAGCAGATTTAGGAATTATTTAGTGTTTTTTATTTTGTACTTTAAATCAGATTTCTTAAACAACTATTATAATTTGATGGTTTTCTTCAACCCCACTTTTTCAGTTTTTCTTCCTACATATAGTAATGCTCCCCTGTGATGGGGTTCCATAGGACCATTGCCTGCAGGGGTTGCGAGAATGTTCTGACGAGATACCGCGGCCCCGGAACTTAAGGGCAACCGAAGGAACAGCGTGGGTTTTTAATCAGTAGAAGTCTGACACTTCCTTCCGCTCCACGCAAGTCATTCAATGATTTTCTCGCCCGGAAAAGAAATCCCAAGAGAGTAACATAATTGTACAAATATTTGCAAACATTTAAATCTCGGCAACCGAAAAAGAAAAAATTCAAAACGTTTCAGTCAATGTTCTATTCGTCTGTTTATTTTGTACGAACCTTATCTTTTCCTGTCTTTGTAGAAATTTTAGCAAAGCATTTAAGTAAACAAAGCTAGGTGTTCAAGACTACAAAAGGCCAGTGCAACGATACTGGTGTGTCCGAACTTGTCCACGGTTCGTGGAGCCCAAAACGTTGCTTTCAACAACAATAATAAACAAAAGGCACTTCGGCCTACAAACCATACAAATAACAGTTCTAACCACTAACCTTCTGTGCTGGGTTTGCCAAGTTTCGACCTTCCTAGGTCACGCCCAAGTGTGGTATGTATGTAAATGAGGTGAGTAAGTGAAAAGTGTGATGTAAGTCACGTGTTCTAGAACGTTCACAAGGCGCCAATCTCCAATGGCGCGGTCCAGATCAGCATCACACCCAACTCACACCGGATTGAAGCTATTTATCACTACTTTTTTCCAACAAATGCGCGTGCCACGCGATGGCATCAACCCGGCGATAAATCTAAAAATATCCCGGGGTTTTCGTCAAATGGGGATTACAACTTCAAACAATAGTTAACTCGCGACCCAATTATCGGTTTCAACACGCGATTCCAAACGATATTTTATTAATTATAATTAACTCAACAGGTCCCAATCGGACATTTTTCAACAAGGAACCAAAGTCTATCTGTCAAGTGAAAAAGGTTATGTCAAGCCCACAGATAATCGATGTTGCCAACCAAAGGTGCGTTCTGTTTTACGTCAGACCGAACACTAGGTAAAGTTCAAAACTCTTGAATATCTATTTATTAGGGCATATTCTACAAAGAATGTTCAATTTTTTTTTGGGATTTAGAACATTAATTTTTAAAACACTGCTAAACCTAACTATGTACATTAAAAAAAAAACTTAGTCAGCATCAAAATACTCCTCCACATCGCTGTCGTCCGGAAATGTGCCCAGAAGACTGGCAGCATTGCCACGTTGTATGGTACTAATTTCCCACCCGTACACTATTGAAGTGAACCCACTCCAGAGACAAGCATATTTAGCTTAGTTGGAGGGGTTAACAAGATTGCTAGTCTGTGACTTCTACCCATATTGCTTGTTCTCTTAAAAACAAAAAAGCTTCCATTTTATTAGATCAAACTTTAAATACTCTCCTCGATCGCTCTCTTTCGATAACACACTTTACAGTGTTACGAATAAATACACCAACACAATCTTATACAAACAGATAGATTTTTTTCATATTGATTTTCTGACATAACGTAAATACAACTCCTTGTAAAGTACTGCACAGGCTTCGTCTCTATGAGAGGGGCACATAATCAACCACACAGGCCCATTGCGTATTGATGGATGTCGCAAGTCCTTGGATTTTCGGTCACATGCCTGTTGTCTCACGACGTTATCCTTCACCGTATTGAGATCAGAGTTGTCAAACCCACGGCCTGCAACTCGCCAGTTGTGCCTGTAACTACTGAGCCACCACTGTGCCTCATTTAAAATTTGAGTAAGTTAAAAATAACTATTTAAACTTCACTCTTTTGATCAGTCTCTTTTACAGTCAATACACACCAGACTGGTCCGATCATTTATGGGAACCATGTAGATAGGTTAATTCCTACAGTAATTGTTAAGTAAAGCAACACAGATTTGTGCGGATCCGTCCAGACAGTGCATGCATTTGTAAGTTATCGAGTAGCCTCAACTTAGAGCTTCTAGCATCCTGAACGATTTGACGATCAAAACCTAAGTAAAGATATTTGAGTAGGCCGCATGAAGTACTCAAACTGCCAGAAAATCATGTAATTTATCCGATATATATATTTATATTTACATAATATATTTATTTACCCTATAAATATTCACAATGGCTTATATGAGCTTAGAACTACTAAAAGCAACTACTAAAAGGTTTGTCCTAACCCTAGATAACTAATCATTCGTCGACACGACGACGCACTTAAGCTCGAATGTGTCATTTGCAAACTTCCCCGTGCCCCCCTCGTTCCTCTATTTGTTTACCTTAATAATATCCAAAAACAATGCAGCGTAAGACCTGATTGCTTGCACACGCCTATTAGGAAGCTACTTTTCAGGCATCGCGTCGCCCGCTCGACGAAAGTTTAGTTACTACGTAACTTTTTTGTAAAGGTATGTACTTTTGTTTTTCTTTATTTTTTTTTATTTCAGGGTAATAATGCAATGTTTATTTTTATTTTTCGGATGAATAATGTTTATATGTATGTAATTCTAATGAAATTATAAAAATATATTGACTAAATAGATACTTTTGCTGCAATTAATGTCTTGTTTTCTTCGTTTTTTTTTTTGTAATTACCACTCTTTTCACGTCTTATATTACGCTTACTTTTATATGGATTTAAGAAGGCAAGAGGAGCAAATAAGCCAATGGATCAATACAGAAGAGGACGGCGAATGTGAAGACGAATCTGAACAGTCCGCACAGATTTCTCTATGGAAAAAATAAACACAAGTGGTCGTCTATACCTAGACAAGTTAGTACCTGTACCTTGAGGCGAAACATAGTGCATTTCATCCCTGGTCCAAGAGGAGAAGCCAGAAATTTACATGAACCTATAGATTTATTCTCACTCTTTCTGTCTGATGATATATTGCTTCAAGTTGTGACGTTTACCAACGCTGAGATACTTATTCGAAAAAATAAATATAAACACGACTCGCATAAGGTATCATTGACTGATTTATTAGAGATCAAAGCTTTGATTGGCTTATTATATAATACAGGAGCTATCTATGTCTCTAATAATGTTAGAAACAAAAAGAAACCTGTGTTTCGACGAGATTTCGTCATGAAGAATGGGAGACCAACTCATGGAGCCCTGGCTACGACAACGATTACAGACAGTGACTTTGAAGCGGGAAATAAAAACCATGACCCAGGACATTCCAGGTGAATCGTCCAATGAAGAAGCTCCTGCTCATTCTTCATCGAATGCACGCAAAATATGCTATTTATGTCCGTCAAAAGCTCGCCGAATGACTAAACACCGTTGCATAAAATGTAAAAATGCAATCTGTGGCCCTCATAATGTTGACATGTGTACCAACTGTCTGTAACAATATTTGTACTAATTTTTAATTCTTTATTAGTTCATACTTACCCAAACTATTGTGTCATGTAACAAGTTCCAGTTTCTAATAAACAATTTTGTTAATAATGACGTTTTTTAATGCGTAGTCCGCTCGACGAAAGATTAGTTATTACGTTTCTGTAAAACAAGTTTAGTTATCTAGGGTTAAATTAAGATTTATATTAAAAGCTACTGAAAAACCAATACAATGATATCTCACTAAATTTGGTGCATTATTTTCTCGTCTCGCTCGTTTTTAGCCTAGCTTAGGCACCTATGAATAGCGTAGAGATTAAACAAAACATTTTGAGCTTAATCTTATGTAATCTGATAAAAATCAACCGACTGTTACAGCTTTCAACCTAGAATAGGACTGTATTTACTTGTAAACTAATTTATAAGGATGTTATTAAATATTTAGCGATCCTCGATAACACGACCCTCCGATGTAGGTTGATAACATGAGATCATCCTCTACCGAGCTTATTCCTGACTACATTGGGGTCGGTGTCTTGTCTAACTGGATACAGCTGAGTATCAGTATTTTACATGGAGCGACTACCTATCTCTCTATCTGCCTGCCTGCCTGCCTCCGTAACCACACGTAACACGATTCCCTTTGGCAGGACTGGTGTCAGATTTTCTGACATCTGACTGCCCGCAGTTACTATCAAGGATGTACAAAATGACAGGACCAACGGCTTTTAGAACTTAGAACTAGGCACGTCGGAATCTTCTTATTATGATGGTCAGCGATGGCCTAATCTTAGCAAGGTTAAACTCTTGAAGATCAACTCAAGTGACTGCTAATATTTAGCCATGAGCTTCTCAGTAAATTTACATAATATGTAATGTATGTATACAAATCGTATTACTACATCATTTTGCAATCAAGACAAATAAAAACCTTTTTCAGAAACTGAATCAATCAGTCTGCCAATAAGAATTGAATCTTTAAAAAAATCTGACTAAAGAATAAGAAAAATCAAGAGAAATAAAAAAGGAGTACCTCTTAAACACGCTTACAAGAAGACTTTAACAAGCAATTTGTGGATCTTATGAGGGTGAGCTCAGTGTGAGGGTTTGGTACAAGTGACAAAAAGTGTGGTTGTTGTAATTTCAAACAAAGAAAGAAGATCCTGATGAGCTCCTTGTAATATACAAAGACATATTTAGAACAAGTAAAAATCCGAATTAGAATCAACTTTATTCTTGCTGCATATTAACGATCTGCTAATCCCCGGTACCTTTGGGTAAGCAGACGACAGCACAGTTTCTGAGAGATGTGTCCAGCGCGGGTGTTGGTGGGTCAGAGATCCAGTCCTTACCACCACCACATCGTCGCTTACCATCAGGTGAGATAGTGGTCAAACGTGAGCCTATTCTGAATAAAAATAAAATAAACCAATAAATAATTATAAACGAATGGTGTCAAAAATTATCGATTGACTTCGTCATATCACCCAAGTACACGATATCTTTTTGGCATTTTTTGGAAAATATATGCAAGTAAGATTGGTTACCCTTAATATTTGCGATATCCTCTTAGGATTGAATAGCATTACTATTTACATTGTACAGGCTCGCCTTCTGTTCCGCTCTGGGTAAGAATTTGACGACATGGTTGGCGCAGTGGTTTAGCGATTGGCTGCCGCACTGCGTGTCCCGGGTACGATTCCCACACCGGAATAATAATGTTTGTAAGGCTTACAAATAATTGTTCCGGGTACTCACGGTACAGAAGATATTTCTAGTCTGGGGTAATGTTTAAAAAAAAGATTTTTAAAATTATTCCGCCTACTTTCTGGAAACATCTTTGGGTTTGTGCGTATACATTTTTGTCCCTTAAATAATAAAATATACAAGTACCTACGCACTCAACGTATTGCAAGAACAGTTACGGTAGTAATACATTACTTTCTGAGACAGCTGTTAACCTTATAAAACATTGAAGAATTACTTCTTTTTATTGAAATGTTATACCATCTACATAACAGCTGTGTAGTGGAGGAATTTTGTATGAGATAAAACTAAAGGTCACTTAGATAATTTTTGTTTTTTGCTACTATTGAAATTGAGGGTTTTAATAGTACATTGTTCACCGAGAGGAGAAAGTGACCGATTACCGTCGAGGGTGTCGTTTGAAGCCCGAGCCGTAGGCGAGGGCTTTAAAACACCTGAGATCGGGAATCGCACTTTCTCTCGAGTGATACATAGTGCTTTATACTACACCTACGAGGAAAATAAAAAACTAAATCTTTACTAATTGCAATTTATATTGAAATTGTTGCAGTTAGTGAAGCTTAATGTAACACTGTTTTCACAAATGGCTCTAATGGCGTCTGCAATTTTCACATGTTCTTTTTTCAAATAGTTTATCCTGCCGCCGCAGGGTCGCACTGCCAGCCCGACACCATCCAACACACAGCTAGTGGCCAGTGTCATTTTGCGAACTTGGAGATAAAAACTCACTGTAAAAACTTTTTGGCTTTTGATATTTAGGTTACCGGCGCATAGTCTTACCCAAAATTAAAAAGAAAAACCACGTAAGAAATGGATTTTCATACACTTTTCTCTCCCGCTCAGATGCGTTTTCTCCCCGCATATTTGTTCGATATGCAATGACGTACTTTCTACCGTAAATTTGATAAAGTATCAAGGTACTTTCCAAGCAGGTGTAGTATAAAGAATATTTTGATGCTGCGCCTTTTTGAGGGATCAGTTATGTGGGCAGATCAGTAATAACAGCCACACAGGTCAATCTTAACGTTAAGCAACGCTTGCCGAGGTCGGTCCGTAGATGGGGAGCATGTTAACATATCGAGATTCCTTAGTGGCTCAGAGAGTACGTTAACCCGTTGGTCTCGTCTGTCATTTGTAGATCGTTGTCAGTCATTACGGGTGAACAGAAGTCACTAAATCTGACACCAGTCTTACCAAGGTGTACCTTGTTACCAGCTACTGGGTTGTGGAGGTCAGATAGGCAGTCGCTACATGTAACACACTAATACTCAGTTTCATCTAGTTAGACTGGTAGCCGACACAAACACATTTGGGAAAAGGCTGAGCAAATGATGATATGGCCGATGTGGGCCTATATGTGAAGGATCCGCGGGATTCGCAGACCTAAGAATTCATTACTTGTCTTGAAATTGCTTTGACGCTCGTGAAAATTAATAGATTATCTAATAATGTTTTTCTTAAACTTAGAAAATCATTAAATGACTTCGCTCGCTCTGGATGGAGCAGAAGGGAGTATTAGACTCATACTGACTAAAACCTGTTCCAACCAACCTGTTCCTTCAGTAGCCCGTACGTTCCGGGGTCGCGGTATCTCGTTAGAACATTCCCGCGAGGCCGGCAGAATGACTCTATCGGACCTCATCAAAGCTGCTGACTGCTCTTTGAGGCGCTCGTACAACACGACGCGTTTTTGATGCGGGCCTGGTCCTTAATGGACGGTCAGCTACCGCTGCTTGCCGTCCTCAAGTCCACTGTGGCTAAATTCATGTTAAGGTACTTACCAAGGAGGGTCTTGGGGTACATAGTCTAGCGTTATTTTACACATAATGTTCTATCTGATAAATTATTGTATAATAGCCTTGTAGCTATCAGTCCCCAGACTGTGCTTCGAAACTGGGTCCTATTAGAATAGTTTGGCTAGTTAGACTCTTGGGACGAATATAATTTCATAGTTGTATTAATCGGTCGAAGCGAAGAGATCTGTCTTACAATGTTATGGTTCTAATGAGGGTCGAGTGGTCGCGTTGTTTGAGCAAGGTAGTTAAATTGTGTCAAAATATCTATCAGGAAATTTGCAATAATAAGGGTGTTATTTGAATTAAAATAAAATGCTTTAGAGTTTTTGTTACATTATCAGAAAGGGTTTGATTACAACTAGTATTTGATTAAGAATAAAAGCGAGAAAAATAATGTACAAGAAGCAAGGGAGAGACTTGATAATACCAATTTTTTTTCGCTTTGAAAGATTTATGATGGATCATACAAAAGCTTTTTTTTTTTAACGTGGTAAAATTATCAAATAAGTCCTCCCACCCTGGTTAGGTGGGAGGGACTGTCAGACTTTTACTGACTAAAATCCACGGTGTTCCTTCAATAACCCTTTACGTACCGGGGTCACGGTAATGGGATGAGTCCCACGACCCCGGCAGGCTTCGGCCCTCTACGGGGGGGCCTCGTCATATTGCTGACGCTCTTTGAGGCGCGCGTGGAACACAACGCGCCGTCGACCCGGGCATGGTCCATGGTCGGACAGCGAGTTGATCATACAATAGCTTAGCACGACGTTTAAAGCAACCCACTATAAAATATAATACATCAGGTTCACTCTTTCAGAAATAAAAAGTGGAACACTACGTCATTATATTGAACTTACTCCTATAAGAAGATTGCTGTCTTATAATATAGGCTACTGACATAGTTGGTGCATTGGTTGAGTGATTACATACTACGCTTTGTGTCTCGGGTTAGATTCATGCACGGAACAAATGCTTACCTATATTATGGCTTACAGATTGTTGTTCGTGATTTTTATGTTATGGAGCAATGTTTAGAAAAGAAACCTGCTTCATTTTACAGAACCATAAGACACTTAACTAAAAAGTTCACAGACTCTAAGTTTAACAGTTTAAAATAAATGATGTTTGCAGACTGTTAGCTAATGGTCCATAAGCTATTTTTAAATTTCTGTTGAGAATTAATTCAATTGTCCTGTTTTACATTTTTCTTTTACACATGAATTAGCTGGGGAAATTACTTTGAGAGAAGTACAAAAGACGGTCGATTTAACGGAGCCGTTAATTTTATTTAAAATTGTTTGGACTAACGATCAAAGGCGTCTGAGTAAGATACCAGATGCTGTGGATGCTACTTGAAAATGGCAGCGTATTCAGCCAGACGGTCATGAAATCTATTTCTTTTATAACAACTCAATTAAGTATGTACATTTATAGTTTTACATTCAAAATCTATACTAATATTATAAAGCGGAACAGTTTGTTTGTTTGAACGTACTAATATTCGAAAGTACTGGGTGGAATTGGATGAAATTAGTAGATATGAAAGTAGCTTTAAGTTTGAGGAAAGTTTTAGCCTTTTTGCAAAAAGGAGGTTATTAAGCCCCTCGCGATTGCTTGTATGTTACATAAGGGTATATACAACATAGGTTATAACATAGGTTTGAAAAGACCTGTCCAGTTGATGGGCCTACCGTTACTTACATAAACACGCTTTTACCTCCAAGCAACAAAACTATTCCATCTTATATTTTAAACCACCAACAAAATAATATTCTATCTATCTATCATTTGTTGTGTTGCCTATCCTGTGTGAATCCCAAATAAACATTTATCTTTTCTGAACCGCTTATTCATTACAAAAGTCTTAAGTTTTACCCATAAATGTTAAACATCTTGATTCAAATACCTACAGCCTAAGGAAATAATGTTTTACATGTTGAACGAACTCAAACATAATAAATTACACGTTAACGAAGAAATAAATCTTTCTTTACAAAGTTAAACTTGAAAGCATTCTGTATTGTCATGTTTTAGTATAAAACAGAGTAGGCTCCATACATTTTGGGATCAACAGCCTCAGTATTTTACTTGCTATTGAATTTATGAACATCGTGATGGATTTCTGAGTACAGATTATTTTGTGTCCAAACTTAATTTGACTTCAGGTCATTTATTTTTCGGTAAAAAGAATAAAATCATTCCTATTATGTTCAGGTCAACATGAGAGCTTATAAGACGTCAGAAGCTAGTGTACAATTTGAATTGGTCGTATTAAATGGAGAATAATGTCGAAGGAACTCCACGGTAACTGTTTCCAAAAGCTGATTGATGTTTTCAATATAAAATGTTAATACGTATGAGAAGCCAGGGTCGATCAATAAACAAAGTCCCAAGTAAATACCTACATAATAAAAGCAATCGAATGAGAAAAGGCTAATCCTATTTTATGCTATCTGAGACTTTAATAAATATCGGCAAGCGGTTCTTAATTTGTTTCAGCTTGTCTTCCAACAAAGGCCTCCTCTAACGATTTTCATTCCACACTGTACCTTGCTACACTATTCCATGTTGGACCTGCTAATTTTTCAACACGCAAATTAAGAAAAGATTGGTTTTTAAATATTAACTGCATCGCTTTTTCTACACAGACCTTTCTATTCCAAAATCTATGATAATCATATAGACAGACATCGCATACAAATACATCTTCTGAACACAAACAAAGACATAAACTCTACACCACAGGTCACCCCACTTGACGGCGACGCAAAAACCAAACACGAAACTCGATTAGCTAGCTCGAACGTCAACATGATGGTTAACGTAGTAACTGACATGATACAAGTTATTATAGAAGGTGCAGCAAGAATCGAACAGTGTGACGACTAACAGAACAGCGCTGGCCAAATGGAAAGTACTTAGTACATTAATCAACCTGTTTAGTCTGTTACGAATCATGTTTGGGTCGATAAACTTACAGTTGGGTATTATGTTGGTCAGTCCTTTCCATAATATGTTGGGATCAGCTTCCAGTCTCACCAGATGCAGCTGAGTGACCCCTTGGCAAGACTGCTGTCAGATTTTCTGGCTTCTGACTACCCGTAACGACGGACAAAGAGACTACCGATGATTCCTCCGTGCTTTAGAAATCTCGATAGGTAGGTACTATCAGCTAAAGATACGAAAACATTTCCGTGGAAGCGCAGCTAGTGACAAACCACATCCCTTCCTGGTTTCGGCCAATTAGAGACAATATAACATTTTGTGAGTGTACTCACAAAATGTTATATTGTCAGTAAGTATTAATATAATGTTACACGCCCTACAGGACGTGTAACATTATATTAATACTTACTATTACGAACACTACTAAGATACGCTTCGTGCATCCTATTGGTCAAAATACATGCATTAGGCGATCGAGTTGTGAGCCGTGCTATGCGATTATAGCCTCAAAGATGAGCATGCAGAAGATTTGTCGATAGTACATAAGATGGTCACCCATCCACGGACTGACCTTGGTAAGCATTTTTGTTTCCAAAGTAAACCTTCTGTATTGAATTTCCCGATATATTTTATTCAGTTTGTTAGCTTTTAGCTATTTTATTTGCGTTAGTGATTTTGGTTTAGCAAAGAAAAACATATTTACTGGTTTTTTTAAGTGTAAAAGGGTAATCAAATGTTTGAGAACGAATAAGGGATTTTCCAGTTGAGTTATTTCGTTCAATCGCGCAGACAGATCTTATTTCTGAAAGATTCGTGTTTTATCCATGTTGATACCATAAAATCAGATTAAAAATTTTGTGTATGTTAAAAGAGAGAGATAAGGAAATTTATTTGCTTTTTAATAAAAATAGCAAGTATGGAGAACACATAAAAAGTGCGGGTTGGTAAATGTGACATAATTTCGATATCCTAACAACTGCCGGTTCATCACGAAGATTTCCTTCTATTACTACTACCCTTACTCTTTTTTAAAGTATTATCTTATAAATATAGCCTGGGGATGTAAATGCAAAGCAAGAATAGGTTACTTCCAGGCAAACGCGCTTCACCGTCCATTATATTATCTTCACTTCACTTAAACAACACGAATACTTAAGATTCCCACTCTGTATATCATCTAATTCGTAACAAATACCCTTACAAAATGTCATTTTCCTCAATTCATCAGATTAATATTCCCTACGACAAGTGAGTTTATTAAGATTAATAAACATGTGTAAATGTCACAGTATATACGATTCAAAGTTTCTGGGAATTTTATTGGTGGCGACCTTTAAATAGCAAAGCCAAGTTATTGGAAGTTTCTATTCAGCTGAAATGACAATTACAAATACATACAGAAAGCATAAAATAGAATCTGGCCATACTTTGCGATAACCCATGGCAAATATAGGAGAATATTGAGTGATAATACCAACCAACCAACTACAAATTTCAATGTAGTAATTGTGCAGCACACTACCGCCCGCAAATATCAAACATACAATCATAAGGTGAGGAGATAACGTCGAAATAATAACAGGCAAACGGGTCGATCTCCGCAGGTAAGCAGCGCTTGCCGAGGTAGGTCCACGGATGGGTGAACATCTCTGCTTGTTAAGATGACTAGTCGATGTAGTATGATGAGAAGTCGGTGCCAAGATAAATTAATAGGTTTGATCACCTTGGGCGTGCCCCAGAATGCGGCGTACTTAGCCTATAAAAACTGTATTAGCCATTGATATACTGGGTTTTTAGTATATCAATGGTATTAGCCCTTATTTTAAACGGAATTAGAGATCCAATTTTTGTAAACAATTTTTAAGGTTATTTTTCGCTTTGAAGTCAGCGGTAGTGTTTTTGTTTGTTTTGAAGTCAGTTCAACTTTACGTAAAAAAAAAATATTATGTTCTCAAGTGATATTGTTAGCCAACTCGTGGGGGTACCTACAGCAAATATGAATTCAATTATTCAATTCAATTCAATTATTTATTTGCATCAAAAAGGATTACAATATTACTTAAAAACTAGCACATAGAAAAAAGTATCAGTAAAAATAATATAGGATCATCTGCAGCCGAACTAGGTAAACACCTGTATCTCGGCATACAGCGCCAATCCTCTCAGTCTATGACATTGAAATTTTATTAAATCAGCAAGTACAGTCTTTCTTTAAACTTAAAAAGAACAATTAAGAGTAATACTTTATACAAATAATTATAAAATTAGAATTAGGAATTAATTTACTTAAAATCTAAGTGAGTTATAGGTTTATTTCGTGTGTGTATGAGTATGGATGTAAGGGTGAGTGTATGTGTGTGAGTCAGTGTACGTGTGAGGGTGTATGTGCATGTGTAGTGTGTATGAGAGTGTTTGTATTCTTACATTGTGCCAAAGAGTATCAATCTTTCGAGTTAACTATAGAAAAAAAGAAATAATAAAAAAATTATTAGGACTCCTGATTATTCAGTAACTTCCATAAGCTTTTCTGTCTCATCATAGGTTAGTGTTAGTAAGTAATTTTTTACCCTAGTTTTGCATTGGGCCTTATTCAGAGAGTAGATATTAATTGAAGTATTGATTTTGTTATATATATAAGGGCCTAAAAAGGCAAAATATTTACGAATAAAGGACGTATGAGGGTGGTGATTGCGAGTACACACTGTCCTGTTCCTTCGCCTATATTTTAGATTAGGGTCATATTCTAAAACTGTATGTTGCTTTAAAACAATACCTTGTAAAAACAGCTGTCGTACACTAAGTACTTCGCAATATTGGTACAACAGGGTGGTAGGAAAAAGACGCGGTTTAAAAGTGCAGATCTTAAGAATAGCACGTTGTGCAATCTCAATCGGTTTGATTATTGTTTTTGGAGCTCCTCCCCATGATGTGATGCAGTATGATATTACAGATTGGCACAAGGCAAAGTAGATTTGTTTCAATAATACAGCATCCACAACGTGTCTCAGCTTTTTGAAAACGAACATGAGTTTTCTGACCCGGGTACTGAGTAATTTTATATGTTCTCTAAAGCTAAGGTTACTGTCTATAATGACCCCCAAATATTTTATGTTGTCTACATGTTCAATTGGTTTACAGCTACAGTTTATATCTAAGCAACATACATGCGGGACTATTTTGTAGTTGCTCCTAATTAATTTTGACTGGCGAATACTAAAAGTTAGATATTTGGTTTTATCAGTGTTGAGTGTTAAAAGGTGGAGTCGAAGCCAGTTGTTTACGATGTTAAATCCCGTTTGCGCTGCATTAAAGACCTCATCCCATGTGTCAGCAGAGAATAGGAGAGCTGTGTCGTCAGCATACGATATTATATCTCCTTTTGGGATGTTTATGGATGTGAGATCATTAATATAAATGAGAAAGAGGCTAGGGCCTAAAATACTGCCCTGAGGAATGCCGTAGGAGACTACGCCGTCAGTGCTCACATGACAACCAATTCGGACACATTGATTCCGTCCGCTAAGATAGCTTTCAAAGAGACGGAGTTGCGTTCCTCTAATACCAAGTTTGAAAAGCTTCGTAATCAAGATGGGAATTGAAATAGTATCAAATGCTTTTTTTAAATCTATGAATATAGACAAACATTTCTGCCCCATGTCAAGATTAGTACTAATGTAGTTGGTTAGTGTATTAACTGCATCATCTGTAGATTTACCTACTCTAAAACCAAACTGATTTTTTGCCAGGTATTTCTTTTTTTCCATATAGCTTATAAGTCTGTTATTAATGAGCTTTTCTAATAATTTAGACATGGCGGGTAAAATTGAAATTGGACGATAATTCGATACTTCATTTTTATCACCACCTTTAAAAATTGGACGGACTTCCGAGCTTTTTAGTTGCGATGGAAAAATGCCTGTGTCGAGACATAAATTAAAAATGTGCGCAAGTGCCGGTGCTAGATGATTGACATGCTGTTTCAATAATTTGTTGGATATGTTATCCCTACCCACTGAGCATTCGGATTTCAAGCCCATCACAAGGCAAGTAATCTCGTCTACACTAGTCTCTTCCATCACAAACGAGTTCAGTTCTTGACAAGAGTTATTATTTGACAATAAAGCTGAGTCAGAGCTGTCGTACGGTTTCCTTTTTTGGCAATCTTCAGCTAAGTTTTTACCTACATCAATAAAATAATTATTGATTTCATTTAATGATTCTTCTGGCGAGTCTTTAATGGTTAGGAGTTGATTGGAGTTACTGGGAGTTTTATTTAGATTCGAAATTTCTTTAAGTACTTTCCAGAGCTTTTTTGGATCATTTTTTGCTTTCTCAACCTCATTTTTTTCATAGGCACATTTAACCTTTTTTAAAATAACACTGCAGAAATTCCTGTATCGATTATATGTTATTTTCAGAACTTCATTATCAGGTGACGATTTTAATTTTTGGTGTAGTCGGTCTCTATTTTTAATACATCTCAATTATCCATTTGTTATCCAGGGTTTAATTATTTTTTTACGCCTAGATGTAGTTATAATTTCAGTATTTTTATTTATTACAGTCTGAATCGTATTTATTAGGTAATTAATAGAGTGCTCAGGATCTTTCGACTGGTATATTGGGGTTAGGTCGATATTAAGCAAATCTTGAGTAAGACCTTCCTTATTAGTTATTGTTTGAGATTCATTTTTATTTTTTTTAAAGTATTTCTCCCCGGTTTGGTCAATTTTCGTATGATTTATCGGGATATTTATGTCACCTATCAACATCACATTATTCGTGCTCTCTACCCGAAGTAGTGTTTCGTGTAATGAGTCAAGGAAGGGTTCCGCATTTTTATATGAAGGAGAGCGGTATATACACACAATTGCCATATTATACTTACTTAGCCGAGCCACAAGGCAGTTTCCTTCCTGAAAAGACGGTTCCTCAAACATAAGTTCCAAATAATCTCTATAGTAAACAACAACGCCGTCATTTTGTATTAAATTTCTTTCAGAAGAGAACGATAGGAAGCCTGGTAAACTTGGAATTACGCTAGTTTTTAATAGCCAGCACTCCGTGAGAACTATTATGTCACAATCAATTTTTAATGCTATCAGTAGTAATTCCAGTCCCGGTAGATTACAGTTTAAGCTACGAATATTTTGCGTGATTACAGTCAAACGTTTGTAGGGCGGAAAGGAGATTAATTTATGACATTTTTCGAATTTATTTTACTTTAACATTCTCTTTTCCGGGTGGAGCGTTTCAGGGCTGCGGAATCTCGTTAGGACATTCCCACAACCCCGGCAGGCATGTAATTACAATTCAGCTTGTGTTCGGTACTTTTTTTATTGATAATAGGCTCGCGTTTGACCACCATCTCACCTGATGGTAAGTGATGATGTGGTCGAAGATGGAGCACGCTTACCTAAAAGTAACCTATTCACTCTTTTATTTATTTATTTATTTATACTCCTCTTTATGTATCAATTTTGGTAGTTTGGGGCTTCTGGTTACTTGCAATAATTGTTAATGTTCTGTTGGCATAAATAAAACATTGACCGTCATTCCGGGTCAGGGCTATGATCAAATCGGCTTAGTGAGCCTCTCTCAATCCCAGCTAAGAGCTACTTGTTATTCTGCCCACACCACGCACAAAGAACAATTGCTTACTTTATCGACAGTACAATATGCGTTATCTCGCGCTAACTTCAGCAAATTGTTAAGTAAGCCAACTAATACTTATTGCCTAAGGAAAATCAATATAGAGGGTAGAAAGAAGGTGCAAATCTTGTCTTCGAAACTATACTAATATTTATAAGGAATTTTCCGTTTCTATTGCAAACTAGCTGTACCCTGGACTTCGAATCCTGATCGCTCTATGAGAACTCGATGAAAAGTAGCCTAATCCTGTTCTAACTTCCAGTGAAAGTCCATAAAATTGGATCAGCCGCTCCTAAGATTAGCCGGACAAAGAAAACAGACGGACAGAAAAAATCTAAAAAGGTTGATTGCATGTTAATATCGTTTCAATAACTATAAGCACTTGAAAAACACAGTTATTTTGAAATCACAGATAGGTATAGATTTATTTATTTACTACTCACTCACTTCATTACAATTTGGTACGCATTGAACTATTTTGTGGTGTGCACAGCAATAGTATAGTCAGCAAAAAATTGAGATCAAATTAAGTTATAATAAAGTACGTAGAAGATGTTTATTGTTCAGTCATACATGCAATTATAAACTACATTGCTGTTTCTCTGTCAAAACATTATTTTAACCTTCTACAGATATTTATCTGCATTATAGAATGCTTCGTTATCCCCAGATTTATATTCTAGGCACGGACTGTTGGCCCTGTAGCCTTGGTTCGTATATATTTTGATTTTAAGCGAAAAAGAACTTGAGTGTCTGTAATTACTATAATTTACAAATTATGTATTCATAAAATGTTATTTTTTTTAATTTACTTTTCAATTTTAATGTATCCGTTTGAAATCTTATTTCCGCCGGTAGATTATTCAGTATGTACGGTATACAACGTGTGTGATTTGTATATGCCTTACCGTTCTGTATCCGAAGAATAAGCAAGCTAATCCGGTTACTCACACCCGGTTTCTGAAAGGCTGATTAACGGAAAAAAATTATAAAAAATAAGAGTTTTAACAGCTGATTAGCAGCTGTTAAAACTCTTATCAAGAGCCATTTGCATTGTTACAAGTGTGGCTAACACACAGATTGTGTTTGTATCAACAACATAATCTGCTCTGTTAGTTGACATGATTTTGAAATCAAGCTCCTTATATGTTTGAAACAACTAAGCTTGTAATTTAAAATAAATCGAGACAATATTAATTTTCTTGAAAGTGAAAATGTAGAAAATATGATTTGTTCAAAATTCTTTTAAATAAATATTGTTGTTGTCGTGTTTTACATGCAGCCCTATTCAATCATCAACTTATCGCTACCGCCACGTTTAAATTCCCTGCCTCTCACTAATCTGTAAGAATGTTACAAGTTTGCTCTCCAATTTACGGTGTAGCAAATTTAAGGTGTAGTACGGTGTAAGCAATTTAGTAAGTTCAGTGCAATACGAAATATTTCAAAAGGAATGAAACGATATGTATTGTATGTGATTTGTGTGTGTATTTTTGTTACTGTATTACACGACTGCACGTGCCTGCAGGCACGTGGAGTTAAAAATAAAATTTTAAATTTATACAGCAATTATTTCTGAACAAGATTTTTTAAATGTTTTTAACCGACTTCTAAAAAAGGAGGAGGTTCTCAATTCGGATGTTTGTATTTTTTTTTTTTTTTTTTTTTTTTTTATGTTTGTCCACGCATAACTCCGTCGCTTGCCAACCGATTTGAAAAATTCTTTTTTTGTTGGAAAGGGTATACTTCCCAAATGGTCCCATTAAAATTTTTTTGAAATCGGACGAGCCGTTTCTGAAAAATCAAAAAAAGTCGAAAAAAATAATTTACCTTGATGATCTTTTCGTTTACTCTGCATTGCGTTTTTTGTTCGCGCATAACTCCGTCATTTACGAATCGATTTGGAAAATTCACTGACCCACTAAAAAGCGCGAAAATAAAAACTTTTTTTGCAAAAAACAAAACCGACTTCCATATCAAAACACTCCAAAGCCAAAAATAATTTTAATTTCGGAAGGCGGTGTGAAAAAAAAAGAAAATACAAAACCAATAACACCGACTACCGAAATTAAAATTATTTTTGGCTTTGGAGTGTTTTGATATGGAAGTCGGTTTTGTTTTTTGCAAAAAAAGTTTTTTTATTTTGAACGCTTACCGCAAGTTGAATGCAATGCAAATACGTGCTCGGTGATCATCTTAAAATATCGAGATTTGTCCGTGCCTCGGAAAGCACGTTAAGTCGGCGCGGTGGTCTCGGCTATTATATACATATTATGTACATCTTTGTCAGACGTTACGGGTTGTCAGAAGTTAGAAACTCTGACACCAGTCTTGCCAAGGGGTATTGTGTTATATAGCTACTAGGTTGTGAAGTTAGATAGGCAGTCGCTACTATTACAATTTGTAGGGCATCAAATAGCGTCCTCAAATACAAGCCTTGCTGAGGAGTAGCTACAGTTATTATCAAACCTGTGCTTCAATTTACATTTATAAAATATGATTATTATGCTGTCCAGATTGTTATAAGCACCTTATAGAGACTAATAACAATTATATTACTAAATTATTATTATTTACAACCACTAGAGAACTCATAGCAAGTGTCATTCTTTGGCGATTTTCGAAATTCAAATCTGATAAAATATTGGGCTTTTTTATATAATTGCAATAAGGAAGTTAACTTAAACTACATAATAATATACTGACGAAAAGATCAAGCTAATCTTACCGACCATCGTTTTCTAACCAATTTGTTTATGGATTATTTATTACCTGAAAAGAGAAAGTAATTAGTTAGTCAAGATATTGTGAAGAAGAAATCTAACAGGTTAAGCTTATTTAATCAAAATTCTGTTATCAAATAATAATACAAATATCATCTTCAGACCATCACAAAAACACACATTTTAACTATAAAACAAATAAAGAGCAGTGGTGTCCGTGTGGTTGCGGGCCCAACTTACAAGTTGTAGGTCATGAGTTCGATCCCAGTCAGGAACATTACTTTGGGTAATTTATATCGTCACTACTGGTCTTAAAACAGTGAGGGAAAACGTCATGAGGAAACCGACATATTATACTAGCACCAAAAGTTCGGAGACATCCACTAACCCAAAATCGGCCGCCAAAGGCGATCGTTGATAAAGAATATTAGATTATAATACGATTTATATTAGCACTGCAGCAGGCTGTGAAGACGATTTTGATATTTTAAAGGGAACATTTACTTGTAAAGGTATTGATCGTCTTGTTTAAAACACCCATAGAGCAACACGGGCCACCGGCGGACCGAACGGTGGCCCGTGTTGCTCTATGAAAACACCACGCCACAACTGGGGCTGCACTTTACTAGCATGACTACATAGTTGAGAAAAGTTTACGCAGATTCGTACGTTAATTCTTAATTATCTCCTCACTGATCAATTAGCAAGAAAACTTAGTTTTATAATTAAGATTAATAAACTCAAAATTTTTGTCAACGTCGTGTCGCACCCCAGTTTGTTATTTGAGGCAATTTGAGCAGATTAGAACCGCAGATAATCTTAATTGTGGCCAGTGTAATGAAATGGAAAAGATTTGGCGAGCGATAAAAAGAAAATGGCAGAGTCCTTTTTGAGATTTAAATGCTGTGAAAATATATCAGTACCTTCTCGTATTTTTAATAGTTGATAGGGATTTTCTCCATTTTACTTTTTATAATATGCTAGGTAATCAAATAAAAACTACCTCATCCATAAACTTTGAAGAGAAATAATACTTGTTTTGGTTCTGTGAGAAAGAGAGAGAGAGAGAGGGAGAAAATTAAAGTAGATAAGAATATGATATGATTACGTACCAACCAACAAAGTAAATCACTAACTACAGAATACTCTCGTTGACATATAAACTTAAAAGAAAAAAATCACAAAATACAATATCGTATCGAGTTTGTAAAACAATATTCTAGATAAGAAAATTGGACAGATATAAAGCTGTAACCACAACCACCACAGCCATAAAGTCAGTTGATGATAATGTACAGCGTCATACATTTTATACAACCACTGAAAACCGGTGCCGTTCTGTGGGTGCGTCCATGGCATAGCATAATGCTGAGTAGGAGCCTTGATAGATAGAATACTTTATTATATACCAAAACTGAAATACACCCTATTTAACAATATTGCTTAAGCTATGGTTGCAATGACGGTCTTATCACTGAGAGCATTAAAATTATCTTCCAAACAACAAGCTTTACAAGTTTTAATTAAATTGAAACGCGTGTCACGGCCACGACATGAATCTTGAATTCTTGACGTTTTTGTTTATCTTTACATTCCTTCTTTCCTTGAATGTTAATCTTTCAATCTTTATCCTGTTTAAAATAATGTAAGTACTTACTTATTCCCTACCATCCTTAAGGAATTTTGAAAAGTTTTTAATTTTAATAAATAGGTAATTTTTAAAATTTTCCGTATGTTTTTTTTCTATGAAGGTAATCATGCTAACGCTAAAAACTACGCTCAATCTTACGATCACCAATTTATTAAAACCTAACTTTCTTCCACTTCTCAATGAAATCAGATTGATTAGTATAGCAGAGATGTAGAATTTGCAACACACTATAATGGCCTCACCCTAACACAATTATTCCGTGTCAATATCACGTTTTCTATTATCGCCATAATGAACATTATTACGACATAGATTGGATTATTGTCTAAAAGAAAATGACGCACTGAAGATAAATGAATACCGAAAATTTTTATTATTACAGGTTTTTTCGTCAGTGATTTAATGAAATGGGAGGTCCAATATTCGAAAATATTTTAACCGATTTCAAAAAACGAGGAAGTTATGAATTCGACTGTGTGTCTGTGTTTTTTTTTGTATGTTTGTTCCGCGATATCTCCGCCAATTGTGGATCGATTTTCAAATTTTTTTTCTTTATTCTTCTGAGGTGGAACCATTGCCACCAATTCAGAATCTGATGATCGATTTCTCTGGAAGCCCTCATAGATTGGATTATGGTCTAAAAGAAAATGACGCACTGAAGATAAATGAGTACGGTATTTTTTTATTATTACAGGTTTTTTCGTCAGTGATTGAATGAAATGGGAGGTCCAATATCTGAAAATATTTTAACCGACTTCGAAAACGAGGAAGTTATCAATTCGACTGTGTGTCCGTGTTTTTTTTGTATGTTTGTTCCGCGATATCTCCGCCGCTTGTGGATCGATGTTCAAAATATTTTCATATAATCATTAAATTATTATTTCCTTTATTCAACACATATCTCAAACATTACATTTTTAAATATTTTTCTATAAAAACTTACAAAAAAAAACATTTAAAAATATAAAAAATGGCAGTCCATCGGTGTCGGGAGCAGGGTCCAAGCTACCGGTGGTTAGGTCTCCAGAGAAAGGAACCTCCTCACAATGCGAGCCGTATCGAGGAGAACTGCCTTCTGTATCAGGCCCTTTATCCAGCTGTGCAACGCCAGCTTCGACAGATGGTCGTCGAAGCTTTTAGCTATCAGCCCATTGACTGACATGACAATCGGCACAATGACAGCCGAGTCCACATTCCACATGGCAACAACCTCATGAGCTAAGTCGAGATACTTTATGTGTTTCTCTTTCTCAGCTTTCACGAGATTCTCGTCATGTGGGATGGTAACATCGATTATCATTGCGCGGCGCACTAATCGGTCTATTACCACTATATCAGGCTTATTGGCAACAATAGTCCTGTCAGTGATGATAGACCGATCCCAGTACAACGTGACATGGTCATTCTCGAGAACTGGGTCGGGCACATACTTGTAATACGGTACCTCAGAATCGACAAGTTTGTATTTCAAAGCAAGTTGCTGATGGATAATTCTTGCTACTTGGTTGTGTCTATGCAAGTACTCGCCGTTAGCAAGACGAGAACAACCGGAGACAATATGTCTGATGGACTCACCAGGATGATGGCATGCCCGACACACGTCAATCGTCCCGTCCTTCATAATATGTCTCCGGTAATTATTCGTCAAGATAACTTCGTCCATAATTGCACAGACAAAACCTTCAGTTTCTCCGAAGAGATCCCCGAAGCGTAGCCAGGCAACCGAAGCTGTCAAATCTACATCGGGCCCATAGAGAGCCCGATAGTAGCGACCATGAAGCTCCTTGCTTTTCCATACCTCCTTGCGGTCATCTGCGGTGAGTATAACAGGTTTGTGCCAGTTCTCTTTAGCCATAATCAGCGGGGTGAGTCCCTTGTCCACTGCAACCACATCTCGGTGCATACCCACATCGGCTTGAAGGAAATATTCCCTGAGACTGCAAATCTCGCGGTTGTGAAGAGTTTTGGCGTTTAAAAAGCCTCGACCTCCACACTTCCGCGGGATGTACAGTCTCATCACCGATGATCGTGGGTGATGCATCCGATTTGCGGTTAGCAGTGTGCGGACCCTCCTATCCAGGGCGTCCAGTTCGGTTTGAGTCCATTTGAGTATGCCGAAAGAATACATCAACACCGGCATGACCCAACCGTTGAAGGCGCGCACCTTATTTCCTCCCGACAAAAGGCTGTTTAATACCTTTGTCAGGCGGCCAAAGAAGCGCTCCCTCAACGATTGCTTCATGTCAGCAATATTCATGCCCAAAGCTTCCGACATACCCAAATACTTATAAGTTTCGGTCAAGCAGAGAGATCTAAGGTGTATGGAGTCTGAAAGTTGAATTCCCTCAGATTCCATAATCTCTCCTCGTTTTACATGCATGATTGCGCATTTGTCCACACCAAATTCCATCTTGATGGCGCTACTGAAAGTTTCAGTTACCTTCAGTAGTTCCATCAGTTGCAAGTTGTTGGGGGCAAAGAGTTTCAAATCATCCATGTAAAGGAGGTGGGATATACTTTGACCTCCTCTTCTCAACCGATAGCCCAGGCCTGAGTCCTCTAACATTGTGCTTAGAGGATTCAGGGCCAAGCAAAACCAAAGTGGACTCAAACTGTCACCCTGAAATATTCCCCGTCTGATCCATATAGGCTCATCATTCCCTCGGATCGGTCGACATCCTGGATAGCGAAGTACCGTCTTCCATTGCCTCATACATGACTCAAGGAAGGTGCGTAGAGTTGGATCTATTTTGTAAAGCTCTAGCACCTTCATGAGCCAGGTATGAGGAACAGAGTCATAGGCTTTTTTGTAGTCTATCCAGCATGTTGATAGATCTTTGCGGGATCGACGAACCTGTTGGCTAATGGCCATGTCAATGAGGAGTAGCTCCTTAGTGCCACGGGACCCTTTCCTACATCCATTCTGAGAAGCGGACATAATTGAGTTGCACTCAATGTGCATATTTATTTTCACTCTCAGAATGGACGTAAGAACCTTATAGACCGTAGACAAACAAGTAATCGGTCTATAGTTTTTGGGTTCCATGGGACTACCACTCTTATGGAGCAGGTGGGTACAGCCAGTAGTAAGAAACTCTGGTAGAGACCCAGCCTCTAAGGATGCCTGGAATTGAGAAGCCAAAAGCGCGTGCGAGCTGCTATACCACTTGAGCCAGAAGTTGTGCAGTCCATCCGGTCCTGGAGACTTCCAGTTTGGTAACGGATGAACTGCTTTGGCTACATCAGACTTATTGATGGTTATTTTATCCATTTGTGGTATAGCTTCACATACGCGTTCAACTTCACGCATCCAGTCACCCTCAACATGACAGACGGGTACCGACCAGATGTTGCGCCAGAATAAATTCGTGGCGGTATCATCCGGGCGGCACACGTCAGTCACATTTTGATTGGGTCGCTCCCAAGCTCTGTATACCCACCTCTCATCGCTCTGGAACATGCGATTCTGTGAGTACCGTTCAACCCGCCGCTTAAACCGTCGAATACGGCTTGCCCATGCACAAATTTTCTGCTTCAGGAAGTCAATGCGCTCCGTAATGTGGGGTGTGTATTCTCGAGGGCTGATTCCAGTCCCCGAGAAAGCCCGCCGTACAAAACGCATAACACGTGGGCGTGCATTGCCTTCCTTGAAGCAGTATAGTTTGCCGATGAGTGTTCTGGCCTCATTGATACGCCTCTCGATCCTATACTGCCAGGCTGGTACAGCAGGTTTTGGTCGAATAGCTTCGTCGTTATTAGGGAATTTAACGTTAGCTAAGCGACATGCTGCAACAGCCCCGCAATACAGGATTGAGTGCGTATCAACAAGGTTTTCGCTGCTCTCAAAAATGTTCTCAAGCAGCGAGTCCAAAGCACACACCAGCGCCCTATTTTTTTTGTGCATAGGTAACCGTGGTAACCGGGGTCTAAGTTCCGGCGGAGCTGATCTATACTCGCGAAGCGCATCCTCCAGTGCGCTCCTCAGTCGATCGTTGCACTGGCTACTTACCGTGACAACCCTATCATCTAGCTCATTATTATGACTATAGAGCCGCGATGTCATTGCGCTACTAGTGGGCGCTTGTACCACGGCTTGTGTCGGGGACGAGATGATATGGTTGCTCAGTACCTCCGAGCGCAGCCTATCAAGTGTTGCGTCATCCAGCCTGTGGCTACGCTGGATGACCCGCACCTGATCCGACAGTCGTTGGGCCGAGACGTTGACAGCTGGTTCTAGGTCCTGGAACAGAGACAGCATCCTGACACGATACGCAGTGAGGTTAGTTCCCCCCTCTGTAGACCCATAATATGCGCGCATGACGTTTTCGTTTATGGACTGAGTCCATCTCATGCGCTGCACACCACCGGCAGCGGGGACCCGACTCGGGGCCGGTTGGCTCCTAAGTCCCAGGCTGTTCGGTGGCCGGCCTCTTCCCTGCCGACGCACAGGTGTTGGCGACGTCGGCGGAGAGAAATACTCGTCGCTCGAGCTCGACGCGGCTGCAGCCGCCGGTGACATTGGTAATCCTAAGTCCGGCGGCGGCGAGGCGGAGCTGAGCGACAGGTCCGGGGATGGTGGGCGTGCACGTCGCGAAGCTGCTCTCGTTAGCATCATCCAAGTTTTGTTTGTTTACATTATTTATATTACTCGCATTTTTTCATTATTGGTGACAATGACAGAGGATTTGACAGTTGCCGATGGAATATTTTTCTTCATTTTCATTATAATATTGGTGGTTTTTTAAGTTGATATTATTTTTCTTGGTTCAATCGGTCCTCTTTTCGTATAAGTTGAAAAATTTGGGTGGGGAAAACGTATCACAATTTTTTGCGGATTTATTTTGTACGAACAAAAAACAAAACTTGATTTGACGGCTAGTGTTGCCAGCTTGAATTATTATTATTATTATTAAATATAATCATTGCCACCGATTCAGAATTTGATGATCGATTTCTCTGGGAGCTTCCCAGAAAAATCGAGAGCAACCTTCAAATTGTATAGTAACACAGCGTTTATTAGTCAAGAAAAAGGTTCGTAATATTTTCTTTCTTAGTTAGTTTATTTTCAATTACACATTTTTCATTCACAGATCTACACAGGGAGCTGGTAACTGCGTTTTTGAAGATGCAGTTTTGGAAGTCCTCCCACTAGATGGACCTGGTTAAAGACTCGGGAATCTGCTGGATGCGAGACGCACATGAATGATTGATTTTGGTTTGGTTGGTGACCAGCAGCAAAATGTATTTTTTTGGAGGAATATCATCAAAAGACTTCTTATTCTGGGTGGAGTGGAAGGGAGTGTCAGATTTGAACTGAAAACCTAACCTACTCCTTTAGTTGCCATTGGATTGTAAGGTCGCATTTGAACTTCTCGCAACTCCGGCAGCGAGTGTCTTTCGGCCGATATGACGATGTAAACTATAAGCTTATACACAGGTATATAAGTACAGAACACAATGGTCACGTGAGCGCGGACGTAGCTAGTTCAGATTTACTCACATGAGACACACACGATCACTTATAACTTTAAAGTTTAACTTTGCAAGTTACTATGTACTAAAGTTGTCATTAAGTAACATTAACAAAGGCACCCAGAGTGGGGACTCACTCCAACAGTCAAAACATTCTATATTTATTTCAATCAATCAAAATCAACTTAAGGAGCGTTGCCAGAGATTGACAGCAATGAAAGAGGTTAGGGAGACCAAGAGACACACTGAACTTAAAAGCTCTTATGAAGCTTCAAGTCACTGTGAAGTCACTGTAATTATTGTATCTTCTTTTTAGATTAGCGATTATTTAATTTATTGTTTTCTCTTCATATTATCGATGTAAAGTGATGGCCTGAAACACAGGTTTTTAAAAACCCACATCAGGCAGGTCGCAATATTACAGTAAGCATTATATTTTATTGCTAGTGAACTTAAGGTAAATCACCATTTTACCAATGTTTTTTCAAGCACTTAGATTTACCCTTTAAGAACTATTAGGTATATATATATGTATGTACTTTCTAGACTATATGTACTTTTCTGGAAACATGTTATTTGAATAAAAAATATTATTATTATTATAAAGGTTAGCCAATCACACCCGAACAGCTGCTCAATCTTTATCACGCCTAGGTTCGGTCGTGTATGGAGTACTGCTCTCATCTTTGGGATGGATCTGCGAAATACCAACTGGACGCGCTTGAGTCTATCGAGAAGCGGGCCAAGAGACTCATTGGCAACGATACACTGGTCGAATCAAAGCTCCAGAGCCTTGAACATCGGCGAGACGCTAGTCTATCGGTTTTCTATCGGTTACATTTCGGGGAGTTTGCGATGGAATTACACAATTTAATTCCGTCAAGCCTGTTCCATCATCGGACTACAAGACAAACGTCGATGCGCCATCGTTACATGGTGGACATCCCACCTATACACACTAAACGTTTTGGGAATACCTTCATAGTGCATATGGTTAAGGAGTGGAATTCCCTGCCGGAGTCTGTGTCTCCCGATAGCTAGAACCTAGGGGTCTTTAAGTCAAGAGTGAATAGGTTACTTTTAGGTAAGCGTGCTCCATCTTCGACCACATCATCACTTACCATCAGGTGAGATGGTGATCAAACGCGAGCCTATCATCAATAAAAAAAATCAGAAAAGGCTCGTGAAGAAAGGCTGATTGATATATTAATTTATTTGTTCTAAATCAAATTCAAACCAAGATAAAAAAAAAAACAGAATAGCCCGCCCAGCTTAAATACTAGGAAGTGGTGATCTTCCTAGTATTTCTTCTGCTCAGTCTTTCCCAACCATGTTGAGGTCAGCTTCCAGTCTAACCGATTGCAGCTGAGTATTAATGTCTTACTCGAGCGACTGCCTATTTGACCTCTACAGTGCAGTACTCCAGCTTCCTTCCCTTAGCTAGATCAGTGTCAGATTGTCTGGCTTTTGACTACCCGTAACGACTGTCAAAGATGTACAGACGCCAGCACATCAAGCTACAACAATCTGTCAAATTTCTTTAATAGATTTACAACTTTATTCTTAAAGATATTAGATTCAAGGTTGCTTGGGAAAATTTGACAATTTCGGGTAGCTTCATGTGCTGGCGTCTGTACAAATTACAGCCAGGAGCAAGGGTGTAACGTACTTTACGAGGCATGGGGGAATCTCGATATGTTAACATAACCATCCACAAACCGACTCGGCAAGATATGCTAAACCGTAGAGGGTAACCCATACGGATATTTGTTATGATTAGAGCCACGAGTTCCTCCGATTAGACCTTCCTAGTATTTAAGGTGGGTAAAAGAAATGATGCTATGATTTTATGATTGTTTATCCTATCTAAAACTCAATCATAACCATTTTTTTTGTTTAAGTAATATAATGTCAATGTAATCGAAATAAGTTTCAATAAACCCGCGGACGTAAAAACACTATATCACAACGAAAATTATAATCGATGTTCATTTCATACTAGCTTGAATGTAAACAAGAGCTATCGTATTCCCAGACCGATGGATTGTGGACACTGTGGTTTAATATACGGATTTACGGGATGTACAGTAGGGTGTCCCGTTCATGTATGGGGGAAAAAAATGAGCTACGGCTACGCAAGAGGTATCAAAAGTTGCGTTTTGACACATATATTACGATTATTATAAAATTTAATTAGATATCCGGCATCTTGAGGCCTCTACCAGTCCTTGAAGTTTTTCAAATTTGCTATTTTTAGGGGTTCCTAATATAAACTATAAATCATACAAAAATAACATTTAAATGGTTTTTATTAAATTTATGGGTACAACAATGAGTTAAAGCAAGGTTTAAAATAGTTGAAAGACAAAATAATCAATGGCAACTTTAAAAACAGAACTGGTTTTTGTGACCAAAATTAGGCATTTCTGAGCGAGATTTTAATCTGTTCCTAATAAAACCATCCCGAGCTGTAGCGTCCGTGACGCTTTGAGAAGCCTCCGTCACTAGTTTTACACATCTTTCCACTGACTGTGTGTGGCAGGGAAAGTCAATAATGTCGAGGATGTGTTCTTTAGCCTTAATTCTAAGTTCATCGTTGGAGACATGTCGCAAAATTGGTGGAGCTGATATTTCACACTCTTGCCAAAATATTATATCAGTGTAGTCTCGCACACAGAAGTTAAGCTTTGGTGCTTTAAATACCCTGCGAGAGTTGCTCTTTTCTGCTTCTCTGGCCTTTAATATTTTGCGAGATGCAAGCTAAGCGAATATGCTCTCTATCGTCGAATAACATGGCAATAAGCAAGTTTTCTGGGTGCCCAAAAAAAGCGTTTCTTTCGATCACCGAATTTACAATAGATCTCTGACTATCAGGCAAAAATCGAGAGTATATAACCATTTGAAAAATATGCTTGGCTCCATCTTTAAATGATGAGTTTTGCTTGATTAGGAACCAAACAGGAGCGTAAACTTTGACCACGTAGTTCACAAGCAGCTGCAAATTATTTGACGGCGAAACAGTACTTACGTAAAGTCTGAGTATGCGATTGGCAGTAGTGAGCCATCTCGAATGCGCCATTTTTCCAGGTTGGCGGTTCGCTAGCTCAAGGGAACAGGAAACAGCCATCACAGCATGACACATTTCGTACAGATACTTTTGATCCGTGCTTAGTTCCTTCACAATATTATCAGGTAATACTAGCAAATTGCCAGACACTGCACAAAAAGACGCTAGAGGTTTACTTTCACAAGCAGCTAGCTGTTTTCCAATAGGTCCTGAATATTCTTTTGGCACAGATGTGCTACCATCCAGAGACATGAACAAATGACGAAGCGGTAATTCATTCGCGTGAAGCATACAAACACACCATTGCAACGGTCTCTTTAAATAGTTTTCCAGGTATTGAATGACACCTCCCTTCCAACCTGTATTCGTAGCAGTACCATCGCACCCCACACAGATCACCTCTTCCAAGTTCAACCCTTGATTTTCAAACAAAGATATGATAGAAGAGACGATCGCTTTGGCAGTGCCACGACTTGGCGTCATATGTCCCAAATAAATAGATCCCGGCTCTGTGAGAACTGAAATGTGTTCTTGCAAGACTTCTCTGCGGTGGTACCGATCGCCTATTTTCTCGTTTATGAGTGTTTTGTCCTTTCGTCCATCAAAGTAGATACTTTTTATTACAATCGTATCAATGTCTTTGCTGGCCTTGGTCCGTGCTTTTGAAACAGCTCTATGAATTTTATTCTTATCATTAACAAGACTTAGATCTTCGGAAGATACCAATCCTACGTCAGCTAAGACCACCGAAGCGACCGCAGCCGCAGATCGCGTTGATAGTCCATACCGATCACATACCTTAGCTACTGTTGGCAGCGCCAGAGTGTTCCGATTCAACGAAGTAGATGGAGTCTCATTTACAGGCACGTCACTATTCGCAGAAAGCTCTGTTACAGGCGACTGCGGTCGAGGCGTCAACTCGCGCACCGGAACAGGATTGGTTTTTAGTGATGCACTGGGAAAACATGCGTGCTCTGACTCTTTCCGATTCAAATTTTCTTGTCTCTGATGTTTCTTTAAAAGTCTTGCTGTTTCTTTTGTGTCAATACCGCTTATTGCCCTTTTTCTATCATTTCTTTGATCCAGTAAAAAGTCTCTTTCAGAAATAGGAACTTTCTTAGGTTTTATGCAGGAACAAATGTCAAACGAAGTGCACTTACAAGCAGCAATATCGAAGAGCTTGTTCGACGATTCCAAAAAGCACTTCACTTTGCTTTCGTAACTATCATTTCTTTTATTTTTGGGATATCTTATCAATGACAGGTATTTGTCGAAATATGATTTCAGCAATTGGGTAACTCGTACGTTGGAAACGATAGGAATCGAAGCTTTGGTCCAAATCGTATCAAGTTTTCCAGAAACGATTGAAAAAACTTCTGTGTTAGAAGGATCTTTCCCATTCTTCGGTAGTTTTAGTTCATTTTTAGTAAACAAAATGAATTTGATAACGTCACTTATCACTGGTAACTGGCGATCGTCAAGTTCTTTATATGATCCCAAAATAGCACAAGTAGTCTCACTTCGTCTTGAACCCATTATTATATATAACAAAAACACGTATTTTATCACAAGGAAGTGCAGAGCGACACCTTACAGCAATAAAACCGCAATAGAAATGAGACGAACTAACTCACAGTAGAAGTAGAGAATTTAAGAAAAACAAGTCAAAACATGAATTTTGCGAGTTTGTTCCAAACCACAAAGGAGTTGAACGCGCACAGCGTATGGTACTTAAAGTACTTCTTTACTTACCATATCGTCATCCTACATCGTCAGTGTATGAACTGGCAGAAGTGCTATCTGTGAGAAAACTATTTGTGTATGAAATGCTACGCAGATACCACAAACGAGTGGTTCCGTACCTGCCCACATCACGAAAGCGCGTAGAGTACTGCCCTGTGCCTCGCACTAGATCAACGTTAGCAAAAAGGCATTATAGTTTTCTAGCTCCGCATATATACAATAAACTTACCAAAATCCATAAAATAAATAAATTAAATAAAATAAGTAACAACGAATTTAAAAAGGTATTAACTACGTGGCTAAAGACAATGGACAATACTGATGTAGAAAATCTCTTAAAACTATAATCACTACACATAATAAATACACGCACACCTACTTACAAACACACATACACTCACTCACAAAAATACACACCCACACACGCACACACACGCACACACACGCATGAACAAACGCACCAGTAAACAGACACGAATATAACATGAGAGCATGAGTTTTAGCCGTAAGTTTAAAATTGTAAGTTTCTATTATTTCCTTTTGATTGTAATTATATTTTCTATTTTATTGTTTTCTAAATTATTTTTGTATGACGTAAGATTTCTGTCACTAGTATTAAGGGGAAGACAGTAATACCTGCAACACAGTTTATACTAGCGCAGATATTACAGATTCTGATTTTATTATGTAAAAACTTATTGTCAATAAATAAATTTATTATTATTATTTATTATTATTATAATTCCTAATAGAAAAAATCCTGTCGTTGCCTGCAAATCATAACTTAGGGTTTCACTATCAATGAAATAAAAAATAAAATGGGAATAATGTACATAAAATAGAATAGACGACATTGACTGGAGGGTTATTTAAGTGATAAAAAAAATAAAAAAAAATGCCGGTAGAACCCTCAAGATATTTTTTTATGTTTTTTTTATTATTTTTACGGTAATCTGAAACTAATAATGCAACTTTTGAGAGGGCCTGAGTAGCGAAAAGCGAAAAAAAAATTTTTTCGGGACACCCTAATGTACAGGCTGTTTGAGTTTCAAAAAAGTGATATAAGTGGATAAAGAAATACAATTTGTTAGTTAGATATTAATTCAATATTAAGCAAAAAGACCAAGGGGTAGGTAATTATATTTTTTGTTGATATCGATGTCACATTTTAGGTTGTATCTCTCTTTCTAATTATTAACTCTGATTAAGTTATTTTATAACATCCGTACATTAGTTCTGGTGTCACATTTATATGTATTATAACACCCATGAATATAAGAGCCATAGACATAGAATAATCATTAGAGTAACTGAAATACCTGTGTAATGGGGATATGTTTGTTTAAGCATTAGCTGTGTAATTTAGCTATAGCAAACATTGTTTTACCCTGTATAACAAACTATTACCGAGACTGAAATCAATAGTTTAGCTAATGTGAGATGGGGTAAAAATGTGGACGGAATTTTGGTATTGTATATTTTTCCTCAAAATATAAATGATGATATTAATAATTAATTCGTTCTAGAGGGATGAAAATTCCATCATTAGTTTTTCAGCTTTCAATTGCGAATTTTACCTTAATTTTTCACCTTTAAAAATTAAATAAGTCCAACGAGATACGGTGGCCACGGAACGCAAGGGCAACTGAAAAACAGGGTGGGTTTAAAAAAAACCTACTTTATATACTAAAGTTGTGCCCTACTTTAGAATTAGTATATTCAATTTAATGGAGGTATTCAATTCATCTTTTTACCAGCCTGTTAGTTGAGGCCGCATTATTTATTTTTTCACAAGATTATTTCTCTGCTGGAAAGGTTCTGTGATCCACCATCAAAATAGGAGATTATGAGTAAAACAAAATATTTTGACAAGATGATACCCCCTGAAGCAAAATCTAGGTAGAATTTTATACTTTTTTATCTCAGTGGTTGTATGACACTATAGTTTTGTTCATTTAATACTAGCTGCTGCTGCGACTTTGTTCGTGTGCAAATTTCGTTGAATCTATCCTTCGAGAATCATATATTTTACCGCGCTAAAGTAGCCTTTGTGGTCCCAGGTATTATGTTAAGTACGCAAGGTCCACCCAAATTCTTTTAGCCACTTTTGTGTTATTGAAAATCAAACAAACAAACATCCAAACTCTCACATTTAAATTATTTGTTGCATCAATATAGCGTGTTTTAGTGAACGATTAATTAATTATATGTTCTTGAGAAGATACAGTTATTTTGAAATCACTGAGAGTGTAATAGACGAGGGTAAATAAACTAATGTTAATGAATTAAATAATTTTGTAAGGTTTAATATCGTGTTGGTGGCGTTAGTGTCTCGAATATTCTAGATTTCTGTCGAAGTTTCTCGACGTACTTTATAAGCGACTGGCGTAACAATATGTTACACAAGTTATCAGAGTCGTGTGCGGTGTGTTGCGTGGTGTCCGGTAATCGGCCTCAATACTAACAATAAAATACGGGCGACGGGCGTGGCGGCGGCGCGATTTTCAAAGAAATTGTAGTCAGTTTCAAGAAAAAGCATGATTTTAGTCAAATCAAATCAAAATTATTTTATTTTACAGAGGCCTACATGGGCATTCATAAAACGTCAGAAGTTAGTGTACGGTTCGAAATTGGTCATTTCCTATGGAGACGAACTGGCAAGAAACTCCACAGTTAGTTTTAAAAAAAATATTTTCACTAACTTTGCATAGTAGATACAATTTGTTTTTAGGTATGAGAGGACTATAATTATGAAGGTACCAATTGACATAATACAATGTAATACAACTAATCAAAAATGGATCTCAGAGTCTATAGTGTTCTCGCATTCACATTAAAAAATAGCTTTACAAAACTGCAAAGAAACTAAAGCAAAACACATAAAAAAATTATATACAGGTCAAATAATATAAAAATAACAACAACAAGCACACACACAAAAAGTGGAGTTGTTAATAGACTTTTATACAGTAACGCAGTCACAATAAACCAGGGAAGCCACATGTGCAGAAGCAATCATTGCCAAGCAGTCTTATCTTCTACATAGTTAGAACTTCTACTTAGTATTTTTTAGAAATGGTACCATTTTGAAGTGACATAATATTGATCTGGAAGTTTGTTATAATTTAAGTTTAAATCAAAGCAATATACATATATGGTATTTTTTAAGCAACTAAGACTGTAATAGGTACCCAATCGTCCCGTCTAATCGCCTTATTCGTTGCCTACCAAGATCCATCCCGAACTAGACATGTACATAAATAATCCATTTCGAGGGTATAGTGTTAAAACCCAATAAGTGCCAAAAAATCAAAAATCGTTTTATTAGTGTATCTTAATGCATTTTTGACGCTCTTTCCAGTGGTCTAACCCAATTAGTGGAATTCGCAGTAAAAAGAAAATTACTTGAGGTAATAACCCAATAAAGTGACCGCATTTAGTCAAAACTTAAAAAGTGGAACCCTATAAAGTGTGTTACCTTGTTAAACAATATTTTTATTTCACGCTGTAACCACATAAAACTATTTATTTATATTGAGTGTTCAATGATTTCAGTTAAAATTATCCAACGGCATAAAAACAATAACCACTATTTGTATATATTGGGTTTTAGCTTTACATAAATGTAGATAAGAAAACAAACAAAACCAAAAGCTAAATCAAAACAAATGTGTTTGTCGGGTTTTATTGTTCGATTATATTTTAAAAGTAATAAGTAATGTTAAGTTATATGGTATTCGCTCACTTCGTCAACTATCTTTCTTCAAACATTTTTCGGAGATGAACCCGATAAATCAAATTTGATCTATCAACTACTAGCGCTACTGTTGTCAGTTTGCGACGCTCATCGCATTCGCAATTTCGCGCACACGTCTTCCGCGAGTATTGTTATTATCGAAATTGTTCCGTTAGTGCTAATTGTTTGTGTTTGCTACGATAGGTGATCGAGGAAGAAGATTAGTGCATTGCATTAGGCCGCTGATATCTGGGTAAATTCTCACTTTATGGATATTTTTTTTAAGTAATGAATAATTAAAGAAATCTAACGAAGTTTTATTGTTCAAATCTTATACTAAACTTTGATTAAGCTCTTTAGATATACTTGCAATCAATCAGCCTATTATAACAGCTAATTAATTGTGTTATAAATAGTACAATAATAATTGGGAAATTATAAGTCCAGCCACAGATTTATTTATCACCCACTTGATCAAGCTTCTCCTTTTATAACTAAGCAACGGGAAAATGAGATAACCTCTAATAAACTAATAAGTCTTTGTTACAAGCCAACTAAATATTCTACAAAAAGCGACAAGTAAAGATCAACAATTATCTTAACTTGTCCTTGCCACCTAATTTACTGATTCAGCCACGGATTTTACATCTCATCACCATTTTATTCTTACCATATCTTTAGCAGGTCATATCTTCACCAGATTAATTAAACAGATTTCTTTTTAATATCATCATTCATCTCTAAATATCTACATTGCCTTCTAAATTACTAAGTCAGTCACAATTAACGAGCGTCTGAATGACACTATCTTAGCTACTAGTTATCTTCTATGTAAACCTCTTTAAATACAACTCAGCATGGTGGTTATATTTAGCATCTAAATTTGTAACATTCAGTCAAGCAGTAAACTTCTAAAATATTAATATATTACACCAAAAATGAAACCTAACTTAACCTGACGCTTATTTTATGCTTTTATGAAGTATAAAAGTGCGAGAGGAATAGCTGCAAGAACTGAAATGCATGAGATTTAGATAGGTAAGGTCTCCGTCGACCAATGGAGGAGCTAGTGAAAAAAAAAACCTAACCTATGACGACCATGTGTTGATGCTGTAAACCGTAAAATGGTGATGAGATGTAAAATCCGTGGCTGAATTAGTAAATTAGGTGGCAACTGGCAATATATGCATAAGAAGGACAAGTTAAGATAATTGTAGATCTTTACTTGTCGCTTTTTGTAGAATATTTAGTTGGCTTGTAACAAAGACTTATTAGTTTATTAGAGGCTATTTCATTTTCCCGTTGCTTAGTTATAAAATGAGAAATTTGATCACGTGGCCCATAAATAAATCTGTAGCTGGACTTATAATTTCCCAATTATTATTGTACTATTTATAACATAATTAATTAGCTATCGATTGCAAATATATCTAAAGAATTGAACAATAAAACTACGTTAGGTTTCTTTCATTTTTCATTACTTAAGAAAAATATATATAAATAAATATATAAATATATATAATATAAATATAGTGAGAATTTACTTGACATCACTGGCTTAATGCAAGCTAATTGCACTACAATACACCGAAAACTAGAGCTAAACGAAACTCAAACCCGCTTTTAGTTTATGTTCAATTACCAAATGAATTAGAGCACTTATATTCCAGTTAATTACCGATTACCCTTGCTAAAAGGAAGGATCTCCTACATATGTGCGAAAAACTTATCATACCAGAGGAACTCCATGCATGGGTACGTGATATGAAGACGTACACCGAACCAACAGCCTTCGAAAGTGACGAAGTATGATTTATCTTGATTTATTTTTGTGATTCTTAAAATAAACTATTTATTAAAGTACATTATATGCTTAATTTGTCTAGACCTAAAACCCAATAAGTCGGTGCCCTTTGTAACTTATATTTTTTTTATGATAAAATGGACCACCTTAGAAACTCTAAAATACTGTTTAACACTAATTCAATGTACACACTTTTACCACAAATACTCATTATAACGATATTATTTGGATAACATAGGTATTTTAGTCCTTGAAACTTAAATATTGAATATCTCGAAAGTGACAATTTCGTACTTATTGGGTTTGAGCACTATACCCTCGATTTAGTCTTGACCAAGATTGAAACATGAAAATGAACAAGTCCCAGATCAGATTTAGTCTTTGTTGTAGGTGGTTAGTGTTTATATTGTAAACCATAGCTATCTGAAGGACGACTCTATATTTTGGTTGGGTTTCAGTATCAGCTAGACCTAGAAGTAACTTGAATTAAAGTTATGAATTTATTTATTATCTAACATACATTTTTTGCTGTGATTGGGTAAATGAGTATTATCGCACTTTAGTTAAAAAACCAAGGGACAGTGATATATCTAACCACAAATTTAAACATAAGCTTCTTAAACATAAGACTCCTAGGTTATAGCTATCGGGAAACACAGACTCCGGCAGGGAATTCCACTCCTTAGCCGTACAATGAAGGTATTCCCAAAACGTTTTGTGCGTATGGGTGGGATGTCCACCATGTAATGATGGCACTTCGTCGTTTGTCTCGTAGTCCGATGATGGAACGGTCTTAGTGGAATTAGACTGTAATTCCATCGCACACTCACCGAAATGTAACCGATAGAAAACCGACAGACTTGCAACTCGTCGTCGATGTTCAAGGCTCTGGAGCTTTGACTCGACCAGTGCATCGTTGCCAATGAGTCTCTTTTTATTTTATTTTATGTGCTGGTAGTCCAGGAGCATTTAAGGATTCTAAAAATTCTACTGGGTAGCTTGTAGATTCACCTTCTTCCATGACTCTGTTAATGGAGATATACTCAACATAATCCCCCGGAACATAATTTCAGCATTTATTGTTGCTGCTTGGTCGTTTCGTGGCGTCAAAATAGCTCTTTCATAAAGCTAGGAATTTTCGCAAGTTGGTATTTGCGTTGCGTTTCGGTACACAGATGAT
Source organism: Tholera decimalis (assembly GCA_943138885.2). NCBI lineage: Eukaryota > Metazoa > Arthropoda > Insecta > Lepidoptera > Noctuidae > Tholera > Tholera decimalis. The sequence continues at coordinate 14,470,909 of OW964576.2, forward strand.
ATGAGGTTCGCATTGATGAAACTATGTTGCATAGGTTTTCATTAAGAACAACTTTTCCTTGTTCCTCGCGGATACACACCGTTACCAATCTCAAGTAGCAAATCTGAAGATTCTAAAAATTCTACTTGGTGGCTTGTAGATTCTCCTTATTCCACTATTAATACGTTCACCGTCAAATGATGCCACCAGCATGCCATATTGAGAAATAGGATTACCCCCAATAGATGTAACTATATCTTGAATAGCCAACAAACAACGATTCAATTGACTTAAACGTAATCTCTCCTCAATTGGGTTGTTATCATTAAGTTGTACGTGCCTAAAAAACTCCTCAGCCAATTTGTTCTGATACTTATACCACAACTGTGCAGCTTCAGAAAGTGCACAAAACACCAGGATGACTGCAAACAAATGTTGCAACCGATGAGGACTTTCGCTAATACTTACTTCTGACAAAGCACCATCCCAATGTTGATCCCCATTCAGCAAGTGACGTGCCCGGCAAGCGGCTTGGTATGTATGGTGTACGATATTGTCAACCTTTCGGAGATCGGCAAAAGAAGTAGGCCCTCGGACAACATGCAGCAGTAGGCGCAGGTAAAAGCATTCGGAGTTATTTGGATGAACCGTATAAACCTTACCAATGACATGATCTTTAAAAATACCTGGTTCACCTACTACAACTGTTCCACATCTTCAGCGGTTAAAAATGCCCTGTTGTTTATTATAGGTATAATACGATGGAACTTTGTTGTATAAGAGTGTCTTAGCAAATGCGTCTGTTTCGCAAAGCGAGCAGAGTGGTTCGTCTTGGGTTGTCCAAACGCTCCGTTTCATTATCAGGGTTGAAGTATATTCTTTGTCCACCTTCAAGATGAACGTCAAGGTGGATGACGGGTGGATATCTCTCGTGGATCGAAAAACTTAAAATACGCCAAACTGCCTCGTTGTCCGGACTCTCTGGGAGCTCAGGCGGGTTTTCCTGTCAGCAAAAGTCTCAGACTCACGCAATAGTGCGTGAGCTTCGCGATCGACAGATAAACCTGCCTTTCGTTGTTCCTCGTTTTCCCTATTTGGAGTTGTCATCATTCGAGAACGATTTGAACTCAGTCGAGATTCTCGCTGAGCCGAAGTTTCTGCAGCACGAAACCTAGCCTGATGTTCCCGAGTTGCAGAGAGCCTTGCCTCACGACCTTCCTCAGATTCCTGTGATCGAACTAATCTCATCCTTTTAGCATTTCTGCTACATTGTGAGAGGTTGGATCTTCTTCGAGGCATTCTTACAATAAAATAGTACTTGCTACATAACACACAGTTATTTAGTAAACACGTACTATCGTGAACAATTAAATTATAAATACTTACAGATTATTATACAGTCTAAAATTATCACAGTTTAAGTAATAAGTGTTAAGACGTGTAAACCAAACGTACTAACTTTATAAAACAAAAGAATTGCTAGAAAAATTAATTACTAACCTGAGCTAATGAACTTATACTTAATAAAGAAAATCAAGAAAAGAAATAAAGAATACCAAATACTTTTAATATTTATATCCTAAATACAAATTAAGATAAGTATACCGAAAATCAAGGAAAGAAATGCCTAACTTATAACAAATGCTTACAATATTATTTATTTACAAACCCTAAATAAAAATGAAGATAAGTAAATACTCAAAAATCAAGGAAAGTAGTACGTACTCTGATAGAATACCTTAACAAATGTTCGCCGTGATTCTTTAAATTGACATAACTTTTTATTTATGAACCGATTGACATGAAATAAACACTAAATGTTAATTGAAGCTTACTACAATATATTAGTGAAAACCGCATCTAAATCTAATAAGCCGTTTCTGATATTAGCGTGCACAAACACACAGACAAACAGACAAAAAAAAATTAATAACAATTTCGGGTTCGGCATCGATATAATAACAACCCCTGCTACTTTTTTTTAATATATTTCCATTGTACAGACACCACTTTTCTACAATTTTATTATATGTATAGATAGGTTAAAGTTGTATTTGGCGAACCAGCAGTAATAGACTACTTACAAAATGTACTCGATAGATCGAACGACAATGTTTATATTTAAGATCTTTTTTAATGTTAAGTTTCTCATATTTAAGTGAACTTTGTATGTTCTTTTTGAGAAATAAATTTCTTTAAACCGAAGTGGCCGGCGCGGCCCCAATGATCACTTTAGATAACTTGACCTCAAAATATTTTTATAATTTTTTGGTTGTATAAATGTTTTTGTAGCGAGTCAAACAAAATTATGATGTAAATTAAAGACAGTATAATTTTTTAAATATTTTTATTATTACAAATCAAAGACTAGTGTTATTTAGAGACACATTATTTTGTGTTGAGATCAAAGTAATTTTAAATTAAAAAACAAACACAAAATTACTGATTTTTAACCGACTTCAAAAAAAAGGAAGTTTACAATTCGTCTTGAACTTTTTTTTTTTTATATATGTTACCTCATAACTCGGAAATGGCTAGACCGATTTAGAAATTTTTTTTTTTGTTCCAAAGGGTATACTTTCTAGTTGGTTCCATTGTCGTCACGTTTGGATCTGATGATGGGATCATGGAGAAATCGAGGGAACTCTTCAAATATTATAGGCACACCTTTTGGGTATTTCTTATAGTACCTTGTGCAGTTGCTCTCGAAAAACACCATTTGAGGAAGTGGAACTGATGACGAATACCCCAGATGCCCACCGAAACTACTCAATAATAAGTATTTAATATAATAATATTCCACAACTTTTTCACACAACGCCATCTAGTCCCAAACTAAGCAGAGCTTGTGGTATGGGTACTAGACAACTGATAACATACATATATATTACTAAATACATACATATTATAGATAAATTACACCCAGACAAAGAACGAATGACCGTGCTCATCACATTTCGTTGATTGCGATTAGATTACTTGAATATGGATGTTAAGCACTTTATTTATTTATTATTTTATGCTCGTCACAATGCATATGGTGAAGTAGAGCTAATGGTGATGTACCAGGAGAACTCCTCAAAAATTAACAGCTCTGCACCGGGAAAAGCAATATTTTGTAAAAGGTGATAAGTAGTTGACATTTTGGCTTTTGTAACTAGATAAATTATAAACCGACCCACTAAAAAGCGTGAAAAAAAACTTTTTAGCAAAAAATAGAACCGACTTCCATATAAAAACACTACAAAGGCAAAAATAACTTTAATTTCAGAAGGCGGTGTCTTTAGTTTTGTATACTTATTACTTACCTATATTTTCGTTTTTTACATCGCCTTTCGAAATTAAAGTTATTTTTGCCTTTGTAGTGTTTTTATATGGAAGTCGGTTCTATTTTTTGCTAATAAGTTTTTTTATCAAAACACGATCTGCAAAAATATGGCTTGTCTGGGCAAACTGAACAAAATGTCGTAACCTTTTTAACCGACTTCAAAAAAAGGAGGTTTACAATTCGTCTTGAACTTTTTTTTTTATGTATGTTACCTCATAACTCGGAGATGGCTGGACCGATTTGAAAAATTCTTTTTTTGTTTGAAAGGGTATACTTCTTAATTGGTCCCATTGTCGTCACGTTTGGATCTGGTGATGGAATCATGGAGAAATCGAGGGAACTCTTCAAATATTATAGGCACACCTATAGCGTTTTGGGTATTTCTTATAGTAACTTTTGCAGTTGCTCTCGATAGGCACCATTTGAGGAAGTAGAACTGATGATGAAGACCCTAGATGGCCACCGAAACTACTCAATAATAAGTATTTCGTGGATTGCGATTAGATTACTTGAATATGGATGTTAAGCACTTTATGCTCGTCACAACGCATGTGGTGAAGTAGAATTGATGGTGATGTACCAGGAGAACTCCTCAAAAATTAACGGCTCTGCACCGGGAAAAGCAATATTTTGTAAAAGGTGATAGTATTTGACATTTTGGCTTTGGTAACTAGATAAATTACAAAACTACCCACTAAAAAGCGTGAAAAAAAACTTTTTAGCAAAAAATAGAACCGACTTCCATATAAAAACACTACAAAGGCAAAAATAACTTTAATTTCGGAAGGCGGTGTCTTTAGTTTTGTACATATTTTCGTTTTTGACACCGCCTTCCGAAATTAAAGTTATTTTTGCCTTTGTAGTGTTTTCATATGGAAGTCGGTTCTATTTTTTGCTAAAAAGTTTTTTTGGTTTGGTTTTTGGCAATTTTTCTTCCATGCATTTGTTAATTATTTTTGTAATAACCTACACAATATTTTCTTGTCGTCGCAGCCTTTCCGTTTGCTTTTACAAGAGAATGTTTTATTCTCTTTGGCCTACGTGGAATGTTAGCTCCATCATGTGTGTTTGAGTCAATCATTTGTTGTGACAGTTTTCGTCTAAATTCAATAATAGGTATCTTTTTTTTATTGTAGCTTCGTATAAAACCCGAGCATTTACTACAGCTGTGTTTAGAAGCAGTTCTAAGGCCAACTTCTTGTACCACTTGATAGACTTTCGAAGCGGAGAAGAATATGCTGTCATTTGATCCGAGAGGTCTACTGCTGCCTTAGCTTTATCCATAATTATCTGCGGCTTAATCACCTCTATTCCTCTCTTATTTTTAGTTTCATAAATCCTATAGAGAGTTTAGTTGACAGTAGATAAACGTCACGTTTGTCCTTCCATTTCATAACTGTAATTCCCTTACTGTTTTCTGTAGCTGCAAACTCACCAGGGTTTAATTTGGCTTCCATCACCTGTTTCGGCAAGTACTTTCTGTTTTTGCGTAAAGTACCAACAAGATGTGTCTCATTTGGCGGGAATTTTTACACGATTAACAAGGATGACCGGCAATTTGACCAGCGTGGCTTAATTGAAAAAAAATATTACAATTGCGCCGCACCGGGTGTAAATGACCGCGGACTAAAAACAGCACATAATGTACAAAAAAAATGTATATAAACATATATTATATATAGAAATCTTATAAATAAATCGTTTCAAGTCATTTAAACAACTGATGAAAAACGCAAATATTTTCGGATTTCCATATGGCAGGCAACGTGTTAACATTACCCTTCTACTAGGGGGCGGTCGGGCAAAACACAATCCCTTGATTGAGTCAGAATTAAAATTTTCAAAGAACGAGTTCCCTAACTAGACAAATTTGCATTCTGTAAGCTACCGGTAGTGACTAAGACAATTTAAATGATAATTTATATAGCAAATATTGCATCTCCAGACCATAAATCGCTGTAACTGCAACCACACCCCACCCTTACAAGTTTGTGACAATAGAAACTTGTCCCATCTCATCCCGTCGCACCCAGAGCTGCCATGACTCCCACTTGGCGCTTCTCAATTAGTTTTTAATTGGACTCCAATTAACGGAAACGGACGCCTATTTAAACTTTCATTCTGTTTTGCTGAACCATTCCTTTCAAAAGTTTTGGGGTCATTTTTGCTAAATGTGAGTTTGGGTGCTTTTTTTTAATGTAGGGAATCATCCTAAGTTTTTGAGCTGGCAAAATAGTATTCAGTGGAAAAATTAAGGCAAACAACAGCCTTTATCATAATGCCTTAACCCATTGAATGACTACGCAATATTACGTATGTGGTAAGAATGGCAGATGCCGACTACGTAATATTACGTAATCTGTGTTATTCGGCTTCCTTGAATGGACGTTTTTATAATCTTTGGCATCTCAAATAAAACACGACATAAAAAAGTAGTAACTTTATTAATTCTAAAATCTAAATTCACACATTTTCAAGGGCAAATTTTGGTTAAAAATTAGACTGTGGCCGCTGATTGTAATTTGACAGTTAACTTTGGCATTCAATGGGTTAAACAGTAGGGATTCCTAGTTATGTGGAGTGTCGGGCAGTCTGATAGGCAAGTACCTACTGTAAGGACGGAGTGGGACAGCATTGAACAATAAACTTATTTGGTGGTAGCCCAGTTGTTACAGGTACGACTTACGAGTTCTAAGTCGTGGGTTTGAGCCAAGACAGACACATTGCTTTGAATAATTTTCATCATCACCACTGCTCTTGAAACTATGAAGGAAAACATTGTCATCAAAAGACCGGATGGTGTCTGTAATACCATGGATAATGGGTAGATGTGGGTGTGGGATGCAGTGTTTGCTCTTGCTCCAGCCTATCTTCCAGTTTATCATATTGTTTGCATCATAATCGGTCCATTCGTTTAGGAGCCACGATGCCACAGACAGAAACACAGATACACAAACACAGGCACGTCAAAGTTTACAACAGGAACGATAAAATCACTTTTCTCATTCAGCAGATGATAGTCATTAAAGTTAACGGTTCATTATTAAGTGACATTAATTGATTTCGGTAGCATGAACCCACAGATTAATCACCTTCTTAACCACAAGCTTAGTGGCGTGACATAAGCTAAGTATGTCCTCATTCCATCTTAATTACGTTACCAAATTCTTATTCATATATTCACAGTAAGCCACTTAGTTGCCGCAGTAATAAGAAAATACTTTATTTTCTCCTTTTATTAGTCTTAGGGATGTGGATCAAGTTATTAATAAAGTTATGTTTATTAACTTACTATGCCTGGTTTCTAGAGGTCATAGGAATACAAGTCAAGTCGTGTTGGTTATTATTATGATTAGATGTGGAACGTTGCGAGTTTCCTGCTGATTTTAAGCCATGACCTAGCTTTATAAGTTTCTATTTAAGCCTATGTAAAAATATTTGTGAACTGGCTGGCACAGAAGGCCTAAGGCATAAGTCAGCTATTGTATATTTTGTGTTGCATGAAATTTAATATATAAAAAAATGAATATTAAAATTACATATTAGCTGACGTCGTTATGAGCCAGAGAGTATTCACAAATCAGTGTTATGAGCAGTGATTAGGTACCTATGTTATAGGTTTTTATTTTCGAATCAATCTTAAATAATGTATCAATTTATCCAAAGACTCACTCTCGTAATTAAAAAGCGTTCAAATTTAAGGCCTCCTAAAATGTTAGAGACAATCAATGTCTAAAATGTGAGGATATTTAACAATTTTCGGTTTGTTATTAATAATTACTGCTGATTGCAGATGACTTCACCCGCTAGTCATAACGTAATGATTTTGCACCAATCGATTAAAAATAACATTTTTCATGACAAGGAATTAATCGAGGAATTCGTGGCTAAATATAAAAGCCGCACAGTCGATCTTCAGAGCTGAAGAAGTCGGTCTGTGGATCATGTCAAAATATCGAGATTCCCTCGTGCCTCAGGAAGCACGTTAACCCGTTGGTTCCGGCTGTCATATCACAGTCGTTCCGGGTAGAAGCCAGAAATCTAACACTAGACTTGTCAAAGGGTACAGTAACCACTGTATCTGTGGGTTAGGATTGGTTAGTTACGTTTGGTTTCAGTTTTCAGGAGAAGTTCGTATAAATAACAAGAGCCGCATGGGTCAATCTTTGAGCATAAGCAACGCTTGTTAAGGTTGGTAACGGGATAGGTGACCAACTTAACATATTGAAATTTCACCATGCCTCTTGTAATACTTGTTAATACGTTAATAATTTTCTAAAAGTGGACTAGGTGAGGCCGGTGTTTCCTATGACTACTCTGAAACAAACTCAGAGGTCAAAGTCTCTTTAAATAATTCTTCCTAATTGAGCCATAAGGTACGCAGAGTCTGAAAATTTCCAAGTACGTTGCAGGCAAAACTTCGAGCAGAACCTAGTCATAATAAGTAAGTATAATCTATAAGCCATCGGATGACCTATGTAAATCTGAGGGCTTAAATAATAAATTTCTGGCTAGTGAAATCTTGGTTAGCTTTTACTCTGCACTAATCTTGACAAAGTACCTACTAAGATATTCTTTTGTTAATTTTGTAGATGTTGCTTAGACCAAGTTGGGTTTATTTTACTAAAAAAAAGTGTATAACATGTCGGGCTTATTTCTGTCTGAGCCAAAATAACCAAAATATGAAAAAAATTGATTAACACAGAAATACGAAGACGCAATCTTTAAAGAATGGGTATTTTATGCTGAATCAATTCAAAATTCGAACGACGCCTCATTCTCTGCTGAATCTGCGGTGATTTACTTTAAAACAAATAAGTATTCTTTCGAATTGTGTGCGCTTACTGAGGCTAGCATCCCTGATAGTAATTCTGTTCTGTTAGGTAGTTAGCGGAGAGGGGATGCACACGATGCTATTGAATGCAAACGCTGAGGTGTTTTACTTACAAAACAGAACCATTACTGTGACAGAACTTTACGAAATTCCCACAGTATCGAAATTCACGCGGGAAAAACAGCATTCTAATTAAGGAGTACAGCTCAGATCGATATGAAATTGTAAACACAATATGTTACCTGACGCTAGTATTTTGTTAGATTGTGGCATACGAACGCCAAAATACTTGAAGAAATCTAGGTAAAATCTGGCACAGATAGGAATAGATTATAGAATGAAATAGCACATACATATTTACACATTATAAATCATTGAAAACGTTATAACTACGTAATCTGACATACAAAACAAAAATTGTTTAATTTTATGATGTCGTTTTGTTTGCTTATTTAACATATACTTAAGTACCTACCTATTCTCAATTTAGTTGTTACGAAATAAACTAGACAAATCTCATCATTACACAAACTAATATTTATTTCTATAACTAATTTGTAATATCGGCTAGTAACACAAAGCTGGACGATATTACATGCAATAGGTTTTAATATCTCCTTTTATCAGTGCCGGCCGCCATCTTATTACAGCTATTTCCAGTAAGTTCTGATCTAATCTAGATCTAGCATATATACGAATGTACTTCTATCGACTATGTAGGTTCTTAATAGAAATTTCTGACTATCTAGCGTGGTATATACTGCCTGGAGACTATTGCATTTTAAAAGGCAATACCTACCCTAGTAGTTTTTTGATTACATTAGAGATTGTTTGTACAACCGAAAAAACGACATACGAGTATTTGCTTAAAAAATAAGCTTTGTGATGGTTACCCTATGTTTTATTCTTTCGTGGCATCACAAGTTATGCGGAAATATCGGAAATACGAGACATAAAAGATTATAATATACTAGCTTTTGCCCGCGACTTCGTACGCGTGGGAAGGTTTTCCCGCGCAAATCCCGATCCCGTGGGAATTTCGGGATAAAAAGTAGCCTATGTGTTATTCCAGGATGTCAACTATCTACTTACCAAATTTCATTCAGATCCGTTCTGTAGTTTTTGCGTTAAAGAGTAACAAACATCCATCCATCCTCACAAACTTTCGCATTTATAATATTAGTAGGATAGGATAGGATTAGTAGGATAGGAAGTAGGATCTTTTGATCGCGTTGAGTAACAAGTTTAATTTTATCACAGCTGAAACAGAACGTAGATTTTATTTATAATTCTAGACAGACAGATACACAAAGAAGTGATACCATTAAAGTTCAATTTTTCCTTTGAAGCTAAAGAATTCTAAAACGTATCGCTTCATTGTCTATCTGTCAGTTTCAAGACCCTTTTTCAGGAACGCAAAGATTTAACAAGTTGAAAGTTAGTTCCAAAACGTATATCTGCTTAGCCTCTCCCAACTATGTTGGGGTCAGCTTCCAGTCCAATCAGATGCAGCTGAGTACCAGTGTTTTATATGGAGCTACTGTTCAACTGACCTCCACAACCAGTGTCAGATTAGCTGGCTTCTAACAACTCATAAAGACCATCGAAGATGTGTAAATGACAGCCGGGAGCACCGGCTTGGCGTGCTTTGCAACTCACGAAGGAAACTCGATATGTTAAGACGGTCACTCATCCACGGACTGACTCCGGCAAGCGTTGCTTAACCTTCCAATGAATAAACAGGAACATTGCGTACCTACTTCCGTCACGCTTAGAAATTCAAAAGACAAATGTTTCATACTTTGGATTTAACAATGCAAGCCAACACTTAGGTTCCTAAATTACTATAATTTTATTGCAATTAACCCACTTGTTACTAGCGTCCTTTTAAAAGGTCCACTCATAAACAAAAATCGTGTGATTTATGTGGTTAGTATAAACAATTTTTGTTGATGACATTTCAAAGCTAAGATGTGTGGCAAAATAATAGAACTATTGTAAGAGAAATATAATTTTATTATAAAAAAGTTTTTTAGCATTTATTTTACGTAAAAATTACCATGAGTAACATGAGGTGATTTTTTTTTTTAAGATAACTAGCAATGTGGGTAGAATTCACATTACTAGCAATCTTGTTAACCCGCCCAGCTAAGCTAAATATGCTTGTGTCTGGAGTGGGTTCACGGCAATAGTGTAATGGGTGGGGTTCGAACTCGTGACCTCTCGATCACAAGTCCGACACCTTATCCATTACGCTGTTGACGCTTAAATTACTTTATTATTATTACATTTTCAAACTATTTGACAGTGAATAATCAAAGTTCAAACCATCTTTTAAGTTATAACAAAAAAAAATGAACTATTTTATAATGTTTCTTACTTTATTTTGCGATTTTATTTGGTGTCCTTTATAAAGCCCAGTAGTAATATCGACTGCTACTTTCTATAAATTTAATATTTTTACTATTATTAAAATATTTGGTAAGCAATGGGAATCCCAACTCCATGAAATCATCGAAGAGTTGGAACTTGATGATGGAGCTCTCATCTCTCTCTATCACATTTTTACCACTCGAAAACTGTAATGCTGATGTCACTGACGACGATTCCTGGGACGAAAATCAAGTACAAATTCAAATTTTACCTGGCATGCAACTAAGGACATTAGCACACGCTAGTTATGACTTTTTGTCATTAGGTGATTACGCCAGTGATGATGAAATGGTGCTAGCTGAAGTTGCCAAATGTAAACTTATTACAAAAATTGTGGTCAAACCAAAAACCATAACAATTGTTTGACGACAGCATAATAGATTTGCTTACAGAATATACAAACAAGTATATAAACCAAAGAAATAAAATAGGAACATAAAATCTGATGAAATAAAGTATTTCATAATTTCATAGGAATTTTGCTATTCAGTGGTTATGTTGTACCCAGAAGATGCAGTAGATTGTGGAATGCCCTTATTAGATTACAGATGTCAACTACCAACAAACAAAGAATTCAAGAAAATGTATTGTGGTTCCCTGAAGTACAAATCCAAAAAAAGCTGAAGAAATTATTGTGTAAATGAAACGATAACAGTGTACTCGTTATGTAAAATAAGACGCTTTTCACAGCAACAAAAAAAGTATGTATAAAGTTCTAAGACGACCAACTAGCCATCATAAAAAGTGGTAATGAAAATATGGGAGGTGTAGACATGTCGCACATCGATAAGGGTGAAAAATTGTATTTCCCATTGATTTGTCACTGTTCGGATATGTCAGTCCAAAATGATTGGCTACTAATTCAAAGCGACGAAGGAGAACTTGATCATATAAAATTATTGAAAGAATCCGGAAGATTACTGCAATTCCACTTCTTGAAACGTATCGGAATAAAAGAAAACCGGAAACCAGGTCGCACTTCATAAAGTTTTCGCGTTATGATGATAACAAACATTTAATAAATACCAAAATAAACAGCTGAAGTGTGTTATTTTCCATAAAAAAAACGAATTTGTCCCTTGCATCCAAAGAATTGTTTTGAATTATACCACACTAAATAACCTTTTTAGTAAGGATTTATTTTTACTTTATTTTATGCAAAAATAAACGCCAATAGAGGTACTTCATTATTTTTTTTTATGTACACTACATTAGTAGCATATATTACTAGCATCCTTTTAAAAGAACACCATTTTCCTGATTTTCCAATAGCCGAATATTTATTTTTGTATTTTTCTTTAATATCTTATCATGTGATTATAAACATATCTGAATTTCATTACAATCTGACACAAAAAGTATATGCAGTAACAAGTGGGTTAAAGGTGACATAAAATTATCTTGATAAACGGTGGACTGCCTCGTTGGTTGAGTGGCAGCAAGTGCGACTGCTGAACACGAGGTTCTGGGTTTGTTTCTCGGGTCGGGCAATGGAATTATTTTGTATCAAAACCTCACCTTTTTCCCCACCCATGTAACTGCAATAAAACCAAACAAAATTGCAAAAGTCGGTCATGCCGTGAAAACATAAGGCAGAGAAAACGGCGGTGAAACCATGATAGGTACTAAGTTATAGTACAAAGCTCTCTCGACCTCCATGTCTCAATTTGTCATTCATGGTGATACTACACCGGCACGTCACTCAACAAGAAACAGTAGTGCTACCCTGTAACGTTCACGTCCTGTATTCATAAGAAAACAGTTATTATGAAATCATAGACATTAAAAAAAACCAACACAACTTTTTTTAAATTTTGTAATTACTTATTACCCCGATTACTCTGCTATGGTTCAATCGATTATAATGGGACTGGCACTGGAAAAACAGCGTATGTAATATCGTCACAGACAGACACCTCATATTTATTTATATGTACACAACGTGTAACGGAAACCCCATATCTATCCAAAAGGACTGAAGACAACATCTGGTATGGAGTCTCTATGCAAAGTTTCAGCTCAAAATAAGTAACTCACAGAATATAACCCAAATTATTGGTTTCACATGTTTCTTGAATACCAGTAATAACAAACGTGTCACAGCATTATGAGGATCATCACTTTCCACGTCACTTGCCAATACAACGATAATTCTCTTCGTTCTTCTTAATTTGAAAAATTCGGTTTCTGGTATCAATGTATTGAAATTTCTAATATGCTCCACACATGTACATTAGGGTGTCCCGTTCATGAATGGGGGAAAAAAAATATGAGCTACGGCTACGCAAGAGGTATCAAAAGTTGCGTTTTGACACATATATTACGATTATTATAAAATTTTATTAGGTATCCGGCATCTTGAGGCCTCTACCAGTCCTTGAAGTTTTTCAAATTTGCTATTTTTAGGGGTTCCTAATATAAACTATAAATCATACAAAAATAACATTTAAATGGTTTTTATTAAATTTAAGGGTACAACAATGAGTTAAAGCAAGGTTTAAAATAGTTGAAAGACAAAATAATCAATGGCAACTTTAAAAACGGAACTGGTTTTTGTTACCAAAATTAGGCATTTCTGAGCGAGATTTTAATCTGTTCCTAATAAAACCATCCCGAGCTGTAGCGTCCGTGACGCTTTGAGAAGCCTCCGTCACTAGTTTTACACATCTTTCCACTGACTGTGTGTGGCAGTGAAAGTCAATAATGTCGAGGATGTGTTCTTTAGCCTTAATTCTAAGTTCATCGTTGGAGACGTGTCGCAAAATTGGTGGAGCTGATATTTCACACTCTTGCCAAAATATTAATTATATTATAAATAAAATTAATTATTATATGCTTGGCTCCATCTTTAAATGATGAGTTTTGCTTGATTAGGAACCAAACAGGAGTGTAAACTTTGACCACGTAGTTCACAAGCAGCTGCAAATTATTTGACGGCGAAACAGTACTTACGTAAAGTCTGAGTATGCGATTGGCAGTAGTGAGCCATCTCTAATGCACCATTTTTCCAGGTTGGCGGTTCGCTAGCTCAAGGGAACAGGAACCAGCCATCACAGCATGACACATTTCGTACAGATACTTTTGATCCGTGCTTAGTTCCTTCAGAATATTATCAGGTAATACTAGCAAATTGCCAGACACTGCACAAAAAGACGCTAGAGGTTTACTTTCACAAGCAGCTAGCTGTTTTCCAATAGGTCCTGAATATTCTTTTGGCCCAGATGTGCTTGTCGAGGCGGCAACTCGCGCACCGGAACAGGATTGGTTTTTAGTGATGCACTGGGAAAACATGCGTGCTCTGACTCTTTCCGATTCAAATTTTCTTGTCTCTGATGTTTCTTTAAAAGTCTTGCTGTTTCTTTTGTGTCTATACCGCTTATTGCCATTTTTCTATCACTTATTTGATCCAGTAAAAAGTCTCTTTCAGAAATAGGAACTTTCTTAGGTTTTATGCAGGAACAAACGTCAAACGAAGTGCACTTACAAGCAGCAATATCGAAGAGCTTGTTCGACGATTCCAAAAAGCACTTCACTTTGCTTTCGTAACTATCATTTCTTTTATTTTTGGGATATCTTATCAATGACAGGTATTTGTCGAAATATGATTTCAGCAATTGGGTAACTCGTACGTTGGAAACGATAGGAATCGAAGCTTTGGTCCAAATCGTATCAAGTTTTCCAGAAACGATTGAAAAAACTTCTGTGTTAGAAGGATCTTTCCCATTCGTCTGTAGTTTTAGTTCATTTTTAGTAAACAAAATGAATTTGATAACGTCACTTATCACTGGTAACTGGCGATCGTCAAGTTCTTTATATGATCTCTAAATAGCACAATTAGTCTCACTTCGTCTTAAACCCATTATTATATATAACAAAAACACGTATTTTATCACAAGGAAGTGCAGAGCGACACCTTACAGCAATAAAACCGCAATAGAAATGAGACGAACTGCCTCACAGTAGAAGTAGAGAATTTAAGAAAAACAAGTCAAAACATGAATTTTGCGAGTTTGTTCCAAACCAATTCCTAACAGAAAAAAATCCTGTCGTTGCCTGCAAATCATAACTTAGGGTTTCACTATCAATTAAATAAAAAATAAAATGGGAATAATGTACATAAAATAAAATAGACGACATTGACTGGAGGGTTATTTAAGTGATAAAAAAATAAAAAAAAATGCCGGTAGAACCCTCAAGATATTTTTTTATGTTTTTTTTTTATTATTTTTACGGTAATCTAAAACTAATAATGCAACTTTTGAGGGGGCTTGAGTAGCGAAAAGCGAAAAAAAAATTTTTCGGGACACCCTAATGTACATGTAGAATTAGAAAACCCTTGCCATATCGTTAATTATCATCCAAAGAAGCCGTGCACTTGGTATGTAGATACCCTTTAAATTACACGTTGTATATACTATACTAGTATTCACGCGGGGCTTCGCTCCCGTGGATTCTATCACGGTAAAAACATAACTCTCCTTTTTTTCAGTCACGTAAAAAGTAGCCTATAACCTTCCTCAAGCTTCAAGCTACTTCCATACCAAATTGCATCCAAATCCACCCAGTACTTTCGAAGATTAGCGCGTTCAAGCAAACAAACAAACAAACTTTTCCGCTTTATAATATTAGTATAGAATAAAAAAACAAACACAACTAATCTTTTTTAAAATTTTGTAATTCTGTTACCCCGACCTAATCTCTGGAATGGTTCAATCGATTATAATGGAACTGGCACCGGAAAAACAGCGTGTGTAATATCGTCACCCATGCGAATGAAGTCGTCGAAAGAGATAGTTTGAAATAAACTAATATTATGTTCTTTGTTGTGATCCTTCTTTATTTTATTTCATGGTGTCCCGCTGGTACCGGCACGTGTTATTATAACCAAGTCGA
Source organism: Tholera decimalis (assembly GCA_943138885.2). Taxonomy (NCBI): domain Eukaryota; kingdom Metazoa; phylum Arthropoda; class Insecta; order Lepidoptera; family Noctuidae; genus Tholera; species Tholera decimalis. Next base: position 14,486,376 of record OW964576.2, read on the forward strand.
TCGATGAACTAACGGAACTGCTCACAACATTGTAAGTAATTGTTTGGAGAATCCATTATCACTGCTTTGCTTATCACTATGTTGTTTATTTTTATTAAAAAGTGTGCTTTATTTTAATTATTGCCCTAGGGTTGTGTGAATCTAATGTCTAGGGCGGTTGCGAGCTTAAACGTAGGCAAGTATAAATAAATGGATATTAAAAAGTGATATTGGGATTACGATTGAAAAAAAATTAGGTTTCTATAATACCTACCTTATAGTTTGCTTGGTTTGTGGCAATTGGCCGACACTATTTCAACGAAATATGAGTGAACTGTATTTTGTAACACTACATATAAATAATACAATTTGAGGTAAAAAATAATGTGTTAAAGTCAGCTTTCAGTCGGACTGGATAAAGCTGATTACTAGTATTTTACATGGAGACAACTTTTTATTTTGGTTATTATTCTTATCATTTCTGTAAGAGATATCATACCCACAAAACAAAGCAAGATTAAATAAAAAGCTAAAGAGGTTTTAAAACTCGGAGCGGAACTCCAAAAAAATAATCTCTCCACGTAAAGCATCTCAAAAGTTCACGACAGAAATAATAATAATATAATAATAATATTCCACAACTTTTTTTTTTTTTTAAGCAGAGCTTGTGGTATTGACGATATTTACGTTTTCAGGACATTTGAACAAAATTCCAACTTTTCGTGTGCGTGTACATTAGATATTTATTCAATAAAATGATAACTGTATTTTGGCATTTATAAGAGTTTCTTTTTTTTGCCATATTGCCAAGGAATCCTGTTAAACCTTCTTGATAAAACATGTTCTACGAAATTTTTGTTTGTCCATTTCCTGGCATTTTTCAAAGACAACAAGAAATCATTAACATGCCCAAACCTTAAGTTAAAATAATATAGACCTTTATAAGAATATTATAATTTCAAATTCATACAGTAAATAAAAAGGCCAAGTTCTTGAAAAAATGTACAAGAAAAATAAATTCAGAAACAATTTCGAGGTTGTTTTGATTTATTTATAAATCGGTATCTTGCTCTTAGACTATTTGTCTCCTTTAAGGTAAAAATTGCATGATGGAGAACGTCTTTGATGTATGAAGGTAGTCTTAGTAATATGATTTTAGTATTTTGTCTACATACGACAACACTCGAATTTTGTGCAACGCAGTGGCGGTAACTGACAGCCCCTGATTAGTGCAAGTCATGGCCAATGGGCACATTGGTCGAGCGCAAGCCGGCCACCATTCTGGAAAGTCTTCGATTCGTATTTTAAAAGAAAATAAGCGTTTGGGTTTTCATATTCTAATTTATTTTACATGGAATTTTAACACACACACACATAACATATATATTTTGTTGACTAGTTACAATAGTTACTGTAAGCCTCAGTCCAGAAGTAAAGGGGTTCGCATTAGAAAACCAAAAACATCATTACAACATAAATATATTTCATGCCTTTTGCATAATGTTTGAGAACAATATGATATATCACTTAAATAAGTTTATAATCATAAGTCCTGTACTTACACTGCTAATTTAAATTATAGGTCTATAGCACTGGCTTTGCAGGCATGTTTACTATTCGCTGTCTCGAGTAAGAAGGCTGACCGTTAGTCCTCTATCATAGGAAATCACACCAAACGTCATGACCGATTGACAAGTTTTACGAACTGTCAAATGAGTTACATAGGTTTTAGTCGATTAAATAACTAAGGTTCCCAGAAATAATAAGCTAACAGCCCGGCCATCCTGTTCTAAATGCGTTCTCGCGCTTACAATATAAAATGACTAAGATAATTATAAGTTATACAATCATGGAAACGAAAATAAATAACAAATTCAGTTCAGCCTCATTATGATCATGAATAATTTCCAATAAAATTTCAATTACTTAATTATGATTACACCCCGAATCACAACTTTCAATTATCAAACTGCAAATTACAATTGCAAAATCTTATATAATCTATTGAATTCTATGATTTGTTGCGTAATTTATTGGAGAATAAAAAGTAATTTCATTCATTCATAGAAATTATTGGAATGACGAATAAATTATTATTTAATCCATTTATCAATTTTCGATTATATATTCATAAAAAACAACAGCTTTAGGCTCACACGTCACAATGATTGTCATTCCAATCAAATCAAATAAAACATATTTTATTTTACATAGGCCTTCATGGACACATGGCATACGAAACGTCAGAAGCTATTAGAAGATTATGAGTCATACATAAACAATTTTTTAGATATCTTATTAATTTACAGACACCATATGAACTTCCTTATTAGCACTTACCGAATAATTAGATCAAACTTGATTTAATTGAGTATAACCAAGTAACAAGCTACTTACACTAATAAACATTTGTGAAATTCCAAAATCAGCACAATATAATTATATACTAGTAATTAAACAAGTCGCTTGTAAATAGAGTCGATATGACTGAGAACAGTCGACTTAATATTTGCAGAAAAATCTATAGAGGTTGTTTATTAGTAGATAATTACCTACTCTGTATCTTGTAGCGGAATAGCATCCTCACAGTTAGAAACGTAGCACGTAGGGTAATTTTATTATTCTAAAAATAACTTTTTATATATACCCGCTATGTATTAATTATTGCAACAGATTCTGTACCTATATAAGGAAACGATTTTTGAAAATACAGGCATACCATATTCAACCTGCATTTGCGTCTCATTTCCATAACCTGCGTATCTCACAGTGGTGACCCCGACGGAAGAAACTTCAAGACGAAATAATGACCTCAAATATTTTGAAACCGAGCGATGGGAGCGGTACATCATCACCGCAGCAGGATTCGCACGAACTATCAGCCGTCTCGTACAATCAACGGATACCGCCATTATGGAGGAACAGAATCAAGCTTTGGTTCCTGCAATTTGAAGCGATTGTGTCTGCTGGAAAACTAAGCGACAAGGAACTATCAGAGCTGCTCATACGCCAACTCGACCTACAAGATCTAGACGAAATTCAAGACATCATGTTCGATACTAAAAATGCAGTAGAAAACAATAGATACGCCACCATGAAGATGAGGCTTATCCAAACCTATGACGAGAGCGACCACACTAAACTCGAGCGGCTACTGTCCAACGTGGAACTTGGAGATTTGAAGCCTTCACAACTGCTACGCCGCATGCAAAATTTAGCCGGAAACAACATTGCCGAGAACACGCTGCGTGTTATATGGACGAAGCACCTACCCCCATCAGTCCGCGCCATACTAGCTGTGAGCGAAACTATAGCTAAGAAAACCGAACTAAACGAGTTAGCAGTAATGGCCGACAAAATGCTAGAACAACTTCACCACCAAATATCAGCAGTACACAACACTTCGTCACCGGCAACACCGTCCACTCCACCTTTAGCTACAAATCATGAAAACGCATTGCTTCACGCGAAGATCGACATGTTGGCAAAAGAAATATCAGAATTAAAAACACACCACAGCCGCTACGGAAGGCAGCGCGGGCGCAACTGGCGAGGCGGCACGCGTCATCGATCACGCAGTACGTACCGTTCGCCGCATGGTAACCGCCGAGCGGACTCTAATCACAGGACCGAGTACAACGACAATTCCGTTTGTTACTTTCATCGGAAGTTCGGCGCACAAGCGCGGAAATGTACTAGACCATGTACTTACGAAGATAAGCACCCAACAATCTCGGGAAACTAAAACAGGTGTTAGCAGAGACGGAATCTGGCGCCTGGGAAAAATCACACCGTCTATTTTTAACCGACTTCAAAAAAAGGAGGTTTACAATTCGTCTTGAACTTACCTCGTATCTCGGAGACGGCTGGACCGATTTGAAAAATTCTTTTTGCGTTTGAATGGGTATAGTTTCTAGTTGGTCCCATTGTTACGAAATCAGGATCTGATGATGGGATCCTGGAGAAATCGAGGGAACTCTTCAAATATTATAGGCACACCTATAGCGTTTTGGGTATTTCTTGTAGTACCTTGAGCAGTTGCTTCCGAAAAGTACCATTTGGGGAAGTTGAACTGATGATGAAGACCACAGATGGCCACTGAAACTCCTCAATAATAAGTATTTCGTGGATTGCGATTCGATTACTTGAGTACGGATGTTAAACACTTTATGCTCGTCACAATACATATGGTGATGTAGAGCTGATGGTCAAGTACCAGGAGCACTCCTCAAAAATTAACGGCTATGCATCGGGAAAAGGAAAATTTTGTAAAAAGTGATAAATTGTCGACATTATGGCTTTTGTAACTAGATAAATTACAAACCGACCCACTAAAAAGCGTGAAAAAAAAATTTTTTGCAAAAAATAGAACCGACTTCCATATCAAAACACTACAAAGGCAAAAATAACTTTAATTTCGGAAGGCGGTGTCTTTAGTTTTGTATATATTTTCGTTTTTGACACCGCCTTCCGAAATTAAAGTTATTTTTGCCTTTGTAGTGTTTTGATATGGAAGTCGGTTCTATTTTTTGCAAAAAATTTTTTTTGAAAGACAAGAAGACAAATATAAGCTTTTTCATCGACACTGGTGCAAACATATCCGTCATTCCCAGGAAACGCTGTGAAATTTTGAAGCCAACCGCATTCAAACTATATGCAGCAAACAACACCGAAATAGCTACCTACGGTGAAAAAACAATGGACCTGGATTTCAACCTGAGACGACCATTCAGATGGAAGTTCGTCGTAGCAGCAGTCAGCAAGCCCATCATCGGCGCTGATTTTTTGAAGCACCATCACCTACTAGTCGACCTCGATGGAAAATGTTTAATCGACAAGATAACAAACTTGTCAGTGAAGACGTCCATCTGCAAATCCACAGCACCAACCATCAGAACCATAGACCTGGAACAAAAATATCATGACATATTGGCGGAATTCCCCGATATTACAAGACTTTCCACTATGAAAAATACTCCGAAGCACAACGTCGAGCACCATATAGAAACAACAGGGCCGCCATTATACTGCAAAGCTCGTCCACTGCCACCTCACCGTTACGAAGCTGCAAAGAAAGAATTTCAAACTATGATGGATCAGGGATTATGCCGACCAAGCAAGAGCCCCTGGGCCAGTCCACTTCACGTGGTACCCAAACCAAACGGCGACTTACGCGTATGTGGAGACTACAGAAGGCTAAATGCCGTAACGAAACCAGACAGATATCCTGTACCACGTTTGAAGGATTTCACTTACCAGTTGCACGGGAAGCAAATATTCTCAACTCTTGACCTAAATAGAGCATACCAACAACTGCCTGTACTGGAAGATCACATTGAAAAAACCGCCATCATAACACCATTCGGGCTATTTGAATTTCCCCGGATGTGCCCAGGACTGAAAAATGCAGGACAGACCTTCCAACACTTTATTCACGAAGTACTCCACGGACTCGACTATGCCTACCCATTTGTCGATGACATAATAATAAGTTCGAGAACAGAAGAAGAACACAGACAACATTTACGAACCGTCCTAAAACAACTAAACAAATACGGCATCACTATAAATCCAGCTAAATGTGTATTAGGCAAGAAAGTGATCAAATTCCTTGGACACATTGTCTCACAAGATGGCATCAAACCTCCAACAGAAAAAGTGGAAGCAATCACCAACTTTCCACTACCCACAACCATTGAACAATTAAGAAGATTCCTTGGCACCGTCAACTTCTACAGAGATTGCATTTCAAAGGCAGCCGAAATACAAGCACCTCTAAATGCATACTTGCACAATAGCAAGAAACGAGATAAAACAAAAATAGTATGGAATGACAAAGCCCTGAAGGCGTTTGAGTTATGTAAAGCTGGCTTACAAAACGCGGCATTACTAGCTCACCCCTCACATAACGCACCGATCGCATTAATGACTGACGCCTCCGATAAGTGCGCTGGTGCTGTACTGCAACAATATGTACACAACAAATGGCAGCCACTGGGATATTTCTCCAAATCATTGTCAAGCGCGCAAGTCAAATATAGCACATTCGACAGAGAACTGCTAGCTATATACATGGCTGTGAAGCATTTTAGAAAAATGTTCGAAGGAAGACATCTTATAATATTCACAGACCACAAACCGCTAACCTACGCAATAAATAAAACATCGTCAGACAGCGAGACACCACGCCGAGCCAGACAACTCATGTACATAAGTGAATTCACAAACGACATACGTCATATTAGCGGGCAAGATAACATAGTCGCAGATTCATTATCACGGATCAACACAGAAACTATCACCTGTCCTACAACGATCGACTACAAGCAACTAGCCACAGCGCAAGAAAGAGACAGCACCATACGTGACTTAATGAAGCAAAGCAACTTACAATTAAAGCGCATAATTCTACCAAACACAAATTGCAAAGTACTATGCGAAACATCTACACAACACGTTCGCCCGTACCTACCCGAAACATTTCGCCGAGCAGCGTACGAAAGTGTACATAACCTCAGTCACCCCGGCACGCGCACAACAAGAAAAATACTCAGTGAAAAATATTTCTGGCCAGCCATGAACGCTGACGCGGGACGATGGACGAAAGCCTGTGAAGCCTGTCAAAAGTCAAAAGTCAGTCGACATACAACGAGTCAAATCGCAAAATTCCCACCATCGGAACGATTCCAACACATTCATGTCGACATTGTTGGGCCCCTACCCCCATCACAATATGGACACAAGTACCTACTCACTATTATCGACCGGTACACACGATGGCCCGAAGCATTACCTCTCCACGACATAACTGCGGAAACAATAGTCAAAACGATATAAGAAAGCTGGATAACAAGATTTGGTTGTCCCGTCACGATAACAAGCGATCAAGGTCGTCAGTTTGAGAGCAAACTTTTCTCTGAATTGATGAAACTAATGGGAATAAACAGAACGAGAACAACTGCATATCATCCACAATCAAATGGAATCATCGAACGGTGGCACCGCTCACTCAAAGCCGCACTTACCGCGCGTTGCACTGCTAGAGAAAACGGGAAGTGGTTTGACGAGTTACCCACCGCACTACTCGGATTGCGCGCGGCTACTCGTAGCGACACAGGGATTAGTCCTGCACAATACACCTACGGAACATCGCTGCGATTACCAGGAGATTTTTTTGTTGAAACAAAAGGAAGCCAAATGAGTCACGATTACGTTGAACAGCTGCGGCGCACTATCAACGCATACCGACCAGCCGAGACCGCGCATAACAGCAACAACATGTTTGTACACTCCGACCTACGTAAACGACCTACGGAAACGTATACCTACGCAGAGATTGCACAAAAAAAAACCACTGCAACCGACATATGAAGGTCCATATCCCGTAATAGAAAGATGTGAGAAGTACTACAAGCTCCAGCTACCAGGAAGAGTAACCAACGTCTCGATTGACCGACTCAAGCCTGCCTACACTATGAACGAACAAGGAAATGATGACACGCAGAGAACAACGCGATCGGGAAGAATAGTAAAACCAGTAGTACGCTTCGCTTGAGGGGGTGTACTGTAGCGGAATAGCATCCTCACAGTTAGAAACGTAGCACGTAGGGTAATTTTATTATTCTAAAAATAACTTTTTATATATACCCGCTATGTATTAATTATTGCAACAGATTCTGTACCTATATAAGGAAACGATTTTTGAAAATACAGGCATACCATATTCAACCTGCATTTGCGTCTCATTTCAATAACCTGCGTATCTCACAATCTTAATAGGTAAATGTCTGCAGACTTGGTTGTTAAGTAACTTAAACTGACGCTTGATAAGCTTAAAATGAAATTAACTTAGTTTCAGTTATGTTTAAATACCATTGTGAAACTTTGAGAGAAATTTTGACTTTCTGAGTCTTAAATATTAAATCTTCAGCACATGTTTCTTGCAGATTTCAGTAAGGACTGAAATTTGTTCTGAATATTGAAATATTATTAACAAAGTTTATTAGTTGTTAATAATAACGATTAATTCAATAATATATAGGAATATCATTGCAATCAATATGCCTTTAACTGTTTTTCAGAGGTAGATACTTCTTTATATTTAAGGGTAGATACATCTTCTGCATCTGGTGAGAAACAATTGTTCTGAATATATGTGTTCCTTGTGTCTGTGCGAAATGTGATCCTATTTATAACATATTCCCAAATTATAAAACCGATATAGGTGATAAGAGCCAGACCACCTAACCAGAGCTACTAATGTGCCGTAAAACGTGGCAACTTGACCATATTTCATAACAAAAAACGAATTATTTTTTTAACCATAAGACGCATAGAAACTAAAACTATTTGTTTATAATTATAATACATTTGGCTCACTTTACTGTAATCGTCAATCTATAAAAGCACTTATTTTAACCTGTAGAAAAAATAAACAACATGGGTAAACATGCCAAATTTTTGGCAACTTTACCTACGCACCGTATTCATCATGTATTGCATATTAAGGAGTAGTTGAGGTAAAGATGGCCTAAATTACGATTACTACTTTTAAAAATGAAAAGAATATGTGGAAATCAATAACGATAACGGCAATACAGACAGTAGGTAAAGTTGCCATGGGGTTCATTGTAATCTACATACAAATGATTTGTAACGCTCAGGGTTGTCAAAAAACAAAGTGTTTTTATGAAATACAGTAATACCCCGCTTTACGCGAGGGATACGTTCCGGAAAAAATCGCGTTAACTGAAATTCGCGTATATCGAGGTTTATGATTAAACATAGTCAAAATTTAATACAAAACAAAATATGAATCATTTTAATCAATCACTTTAATTCTAAGAGCACTTTATGCAATACATACTTTTAATTATGTTTTACGGAAAAATACATCTATTGTCTTTTGGGTAGCGTTTTTTTTTACGTTCTTGTAAAATACGTACATAACAGCCAACACCGTTTTTAATTGTTTGACACACGGTCAAGACACGGTCATCATTATTGTCTATACTCTGCAATATGTCCAAACCTGAATAAATTTTTGAAAGAGTATTTTGTATTCCCCCTGAAGATAAAACTTTCTCTTCTACTTGTTCTTCGACATCATAGATAGGATTATTCTGTAACTCGATCAGATCTTCATTGCTGAGAGGATCGTCGTGCATTGCTACAAGTTCTACGAGATATTCTACCGCGACATTTCAAGTTCAGACCCCTTAATCATTACAGCAATGTCTTCAAGCACTTGTCTCTGCATCTGGAAAATTGTTCTAGGTGATTCCACTATATCTGGCCAAAGATTACGCCACACCCCGTTCATACAACTCTTTTTAACTTCCTTCTAAGCCTCTTCTATATTGTGAATAGCTTTCATAATGTTGTATGACTTCCACCAGTCTCGCATAGACTGTCTTCCTTCCCTATCAGTTTCATGAATTAGTTGGCTAAAAGTGCGGCGATGGTAATAAGCTTTAAAGTTAGCTTAAAAGTCCATAGGTTGTAATATTGACGTACTGTTTGGTGGAAGGAACTTCACGTACACTTTTAAGTATCTGGGCATATCAAGTGAGGTTAGATGTCCTGGGGCATTGTCTAAGAGTAATATAACTTTATGTTCAAGCCCATTTCTGTCACAGTAGGATTTGACTGAGTTTTCTGCGGTTTCGTTTTATGGGGGCCATTTTGGCTCTGAAACAAAAGGTATTAAATAAAACTAAAGCTCACATGCGCGCAAACCCAATATAACTTATCATCCAGGATATTCACTATTATGCTGTGAAATTTAGGTATTCGAAAATGGTTACATACACACAAACAAGATATAAACACTCATGCTTGATTTATTGCCAACCCTAGCTGCCGGTAAAGTTGCCACAAAGCAGTCAGTGGTAACTTTACCTAACCTCAACCAACATTACCTAAGCAGTTTTTTTCAATAAATTAAAGAAAATGCAATTGCTGACATTACAACAGTAATCCCAACCGTAATATACATACAATATCAAAATTTCACTTACCTGTGATAAATAGTTAGGGTTCTGTGAGCACAATTTAGCAACTATTTACTCCTAGCACGTTTTCACACAGTACACTGTGACAGTAATTACTGACATAACAGCAGTTCTGCCTCTACGCAAAATATGATAAATGTTGCCTTTTAATGTCTAAAAAATACTACTATTACAAAATAGATTTCTAGTAGGCAGATTTTTGAGATAAATGAGTTTATACCGAATACCTATAGTCTGGTAATGTTACCGAGGGTTCGGTAAAGTTGCCACGTTTTACGGTGACCATACGTTCTAATTTCTGAGGATACGAAAGAGTTATTGTTTTGATCGTAAATATTAAAGAAATATTATTCATATTTTTAATGTACATATAGGTTATTCTAGAAGTGCAAGGTCGTATTGTGTTGCTTGTAAAAGAAAATCTGTTTTTTTTCAAAATACTACTAAAGGCACCAAAATATATACAAACTAATCATTTTGGATGCAGTCAGATGCAAATGATGGCACCGTATCTGTGACTGAACTGAAATATAATACCATCAACTGCATACGAGTGCCTGAAAATTATTTTTCTTCTTTTTTATTATATAGCAGCATAGAAATGTTTGTGTGATTATTTATTTATTGTTTACGTGCATAGTTTTTATAATTTAAAACTTTAAGTAAGGTTAAATTACAACTAACAAAAACCTTGATAAGTTATCAACGGATTCCAAACAAGCCACAGCCTGTATCTTGGTGACCCAAACATTATATATTGATCAAGTAAAGGAAACTTACGATATGCGAATAGTTAAACAAAGATAAAACATCTAAATAAAAGAAAAACACATAATAAGAAGGAGGAGCGACTAAATCCATCTTTCTCTGATCGGTTCTTCATAACTGATTCAGATAGTGGTTAAGATGGGATTCAAGTCTGGAACGGACGAACTGTCTCCATCGACTCCTGTCAGATGCAAGTTGGGTGACAGTGTACAATTTCCCTGAGTATGGATTGTTCAGTTGGTCAGACCAGGTTAGCGATCTTTTCTCGTCTGTGTTACCAATAATAATATCATCCATTCCAGGCTGTTGTCTAAATCTATAAAGTAAGGCCATCCTTACTTTATAGATTTAGACTGCTCACTGAATGCTCACTGTTACCACCAAGATACAGGCTGTGCCTAGTTTGGGGCCCATTGCTAAGTGTTTTGTGTTCTGTTATTTTATGCATAGTATTTACTGTCTGTATTGTCATAACTTGTGTGTGTAAATAAATAAATAAATATAAGTAGCAGTGAGCATTTTATCCGTTAGTGAATATTACGGCAACCACGGACTTCTGAAACATACCTCAGATGTTTTTTTCACACGAAGAAATTGTTATCGGTAAATACTTTTGTGATGATTAAATTGGTTGACTTAGCGAAGAAGAAGTACTAATGGTGTCTGTACTGTACCTCGTTGAAAATAACTAAAATAAAAACAATCATCATTTGCCTAGTTTCATATGTCAGATGCGGTTAGTTGTATATTTTTAAGTTGAATTAGAGAAGAACATCAGAATATTATTCTTTTTTTTAGTATATCGCCCTTGAGTAAGTAGAATTACGAGTATTTTCACATTTGAGTATTCTATCGATTCAGATAACCCATGTATATATTAATTTGATGACATCTGGGCCAAGGAAGTGCCCCCGCCAAGTTAAGGCAAAGAGAAAAAAGCACGGGCACACGGTCGTACAGTCAGCGTCAAATAGAAAGTGACACTCAGGGTATTCAAATACATAGACGCAACCAAAAAATCAATAATATCGGTACAAACAAAGTTCCCTTATTGTTGTCAACAATATATTCGCTCACAAAGTCGAGACGTTTAAAACGTCATAGAAATCGGTTCAATAAAACCGCCATAAATATAGTTACAGTCATCCAGCCAATGGTATCTAAGCATTCTAGGTGCTCAAAAATATGGAGCACATTAGGAAAATAAACTTTACTGCTATATATTTTAAATGTTATTTCTCGCATCAATTAATTTTATAACATTTTTACTCAAAATAAAAGGGATAGAAACTACTGCTGTCCTTTTCATTTTAAGCATGACGTCATAGACATGTCTTTTGTTTTGGAAAGGATTTCGTGGATAGCCGTTTACGGTACTTATATTGTAAATAATAAACAGCCAAGTGAATGTAAACCTCATTGATAATGAGTATATATATATCATAGAGCAAGAGTCATTTAATATTATGTTCATGTTAAAAATTGAAATAAATTCTAAATTATTTCATATTTAATTTTACTTGTATTTTGTGTATTTAATTGTACCTAATTGAAATAAAGACATTCCATTTTAATGTCACTTTAGAACATACGGAACACTCAAAGCTTTCATCGTTTGAAAAATAAACAATAATTTTAGATCTGATTATCTTTATTTTTATAATTAAAATCGAGTGTAGTCCAATATCTTAAGGTGATTCGACCGCTGCGATTGTTAGGGAGGACATTTCTTTCATCATTGATCGGTATAGAGATAATCGTCCCTGGGCAGACGAACAAATCCTTTTTCATCTACAAATATTACATTATCAAAATTGAAATTGAAATATCATCGTGCGAATCGTAAACGCTGCGCTTTAAGCTTCGGTGTTAATATAAGCTTTTTAGCAGGAATACGATGGCGTAATCCATGTTCTTACAGATTTCACAGACATACTCCTGGAGTTTATAAAGCGATTGCTAATAGCTCGCTGCACTATATCTCCGTATTGAATTGTACTAGTTTGACGTGGACGACCAAATGAAACATGGTTCTGCAATGCACCATCACTTTGCCATTTTTCTAGCCAACGGTTGACGATGTCTCTCTTAATAAAAGAAAGAAGAAGAATCTGAAGAGATGCGAATATATAAATATATATAAATTCGATAGGTAACTCATCTAAAGCGATATTTACGGATATTCCCAGTTCGTTTGAAATATCTGTTACGGAGACACCTTCCTCCCTCAAATATATAATTCGATGTTTTGGTTCGTGTCTAATGCGATATGTAGTCATATTTAAACACGAAACACTATTACACTATTATTGCTTCAATAGTTAAATTTCTTGTTTGACATTTTAATTGACATGCAATGATCAAATCATCAAAAAACACAAGATTGCCTAAAGAGGTTTTCTTCTTCTGGAAACCGTTTATTTCTATAACATGTTAACTTATTTGTCTAATGTGACCATATTTTTGAACACTTGAATGCTTGGATACCATTGTCGAGATGACTGTAACGATATTTATGGCGGTTTGAATGAACCGATCATTTAAAACGTCTTGACATTTTGAGCGAATGTAGTGTTGACAACAATAAGGAAACCTTGTTTGTACCGATATTATTGACTTTTTGATTGCGTCTATTAATTTGAATACGTTGAGTGTCACTAATTATTTGACGCTGACTGTACCATCCTTTTCTCGAAACCATTCCGGGCATTTTCCACCTAACTACTGTAACTTTGTTGGTAACTGTGTTGGTTGTAATATTGGTTAGACGCTTGGATAATACTTGTGTCTCTCCGGACTCCGCAAAGGGTTATGTATAGACCAGCTAAGTGCGGAACCCTGAAACACTTCCTAATAAAACTTTAAGTTGGAGTAAATTACTAGCTATGGCTTACAATTTCGCGCATTTGCTAGGATAAAAAGGAGCATATGCTATTTTAGACTATAATCTATCGCCACGCCAAACTTCATTCAGGTCTGTTCCACCAGTCATCAAAAAGGCATAAATAAATCTAGACAATGGTCTGCTATTTCCTAATTAATTCAACTCCAATGTGCTCCCTCACTCAAAGTTCACAAACACAACGATAAACCTACTCAAAATAGATAAAGCCCGGACATACTTATTGTCTTCCAATTCATTTTTGTGCTTAGGAGTAGTACCTTTTACTCGTTAACAAAGAGATTTGGCACAAAGGAATCTTGGCACAAATCGAGTCTTTGGCACAAATTTCTAATCTTCTAATGTCTAGATAGACATGTCGCATATTAGATGTTTAAGGCATCCAAATAAATGTAATAATGGCTGTCGAATATTATTTTGTTGTAAATGGAAGTAAAAAAAGAATCACTTGTCAAACAAATGTTTGACAAGTGATTCTTTTTTTACTTTTAATGTGCACAAACACAAAATACCTGTGTAACTTTCTAGCCCTTCTAGAACGTTACAGACATCACTAGTGAAAATAATTAGTGTAAGTCAGATTCATAATCATGATTTTCCAATCTAAAAAGATTCTGTCTTTGAATTCAAAAATAAGAAACAAACGCATATAAATCATTTCACCAATTCTGTAAGAATCTGTAATCGTCCATTTGATTTTCGAACGCTATTTAGTTGTGAAACCGCCATGATTTTCATTAAAAACAAATTACCTAGTCCGATTGCGTAATCTGTGCCCTGGCTTGAGTTTGGTGGAGAGGACAGTTAACAATATAGTAACTAGGTATTTATTTTATGCTTTGTAGTCAGTGAAGCCTGGTCTATGACGTCAGAGATAAGACAAAAACCTGCTGATAACAAACGAAGTAGATTAGATAAATGTTTTTTTTATAAGAGAACTAGCTATGTCGGTAGAATTCACATTACTAGCAATCTTGTTAACCCCTCCAACTAAGCTAAATATGTTTGTGTCTTTATTTATTCATTACATTTGGGACTATTTGTTTATGTTAACTACCTATCACGGCTTATACGTGTATGAGGTAGACAGAACTGTTGAAAACGTAAGCATTTATTGACTATTAATTACTTTGCAGTGTGTTGAATGGTCTGGAATGTTCTCTCGTTTATAATATTAATACTATAATATGGAAACATTGTAAACCTCAATGAGGTAGGTACTCTTTTTAAAAAAGAGTAGCCGTGGTATCTCTAGCCGGTTATTTACATAGGAATCAACGAATTCGAACGGTGCACTAGCGTCTGACGCTTTGTAAGTACCGATGTAGGTCTGTGTGCAATAAAATATGTTTGTTTTTTATTAATATCAGGTGGTCTCTTTTTTATACCGAAATTTATGAATGAACATTTGTTCTGGAATCAAGCCTTATTTATTTGCGTACATAGAAAAATTCAAAATCATCATCGTTTCAGCTGAAAGACGTCCACTGCTGGACATGGATCATTTTTAGTTGTTGAGTCCTTATTTGTTTTGCTGTTATGGTGTACAATAAAGAATATATCTATCTATCTATCTATAGGCCATGCCTTTACGTCTCACGTTCAATGAATTCTCTACCAATCAACCATGGGTGGTGAAGAGACAACATGAACATGGCAGGTGCAGAATTAAAAAAAAAACAAATGGTAAAATCTTAAAACATATTTGTGCCACGTCTTCAATTAGGAGGTGAGGTTTCATTTTACCTAACTTTCCACACACTATGATTTATTCTCATCAATATAGTCTATGTTCATGGTTAAACATAGTATGAGAGCAGTGGTGGCCCAGTGGTTCCAGACACCACTGCTGTCAAAACGGTGAAGGAAAACATCGTGACAAAACTGACATGTCCTGGTACCAAACAATCCGAAGACATGCGATAACTACCAACCCGCACTAATAGGCCCGCGGCGTGGATTACGGCTCATTTCCTTTTATAGAGAGGAGGCCTGTGACCCAACAGTGCGGACGCTAGAGGCTGGTTAAGTTATATTTATATAATATGTTTATAGTCCTATATTATACTTAGTTATCGTCAGTTTCCCGGGATTGTGAGAATGTTATAACTTAACACTGCGGCTCCAGAACGCAAAGATTTGATATTTTTTTACTCCGTTGTAGTGCACATTCACAACTCACGTTGAATTTGACGTAGAGTTTCTGACGAAGCTTTTGTATATAATCCAACTGTTTTACACAAGAATTCATTACAGAAACTCAACACGAAAATAATATTTGAAAAGATACTTAAATTGATGATTCGCAACAGTAAAGAAATATACAATTTACGTTTACTCCCAGAAATGGCTATCAATTTCCAATTCCATTAGGTTCGGGAGACTGTTTGAGAAACGAAAATCGAGCTCACTGGATTACTTATTCATTGGTGGTCATTACTTATTTCATACATAATATTGAGCAATAAAATCCCTCAAATTCCAAGCGGTGAATATAAAATAACCTCAGTGGTAATTTTCTCCGAGCGTATAGGCTTGGAACTCTAGGGTCGAGGGATCCAATCACTTGTATATTTAAACTACTGACACCAAGTTGACACTTTATGTGACCCAAAGGTCGGCTTTCACCTTGGACAGAGGTTAATTGCTATAATGCAATGCGGTACATTGGGTGGACAGCGATGTGCATGATGATTTTTACGAAGCCATACTTATTGTATAAGAAATTGTTTTTATACTTCATTTTATGAGTTAATTTTGGGTTCAAACTAAACTACAAAGAAATTAAAGTTACCTTTAATATAAAAAAACCCTATTTGAAGCTTCATTTCATGATCGCTTAAATATTTTTTCCGTATCAGGATGGACATGTTAATTCTATACAGTGCTTTGATTACTACTACTGGCACTGGATTATCTCAGAATCCCGTACTTTATTGTCAGTAACGATTGTACTGGAAACGAAACAATCTATCGATGAAAACATTAACACTGACCCTTTTTTATTCTCTGCACTAGAAATACAGTTACCCTTTCTTGCTTATTATCTTAGGGTCGGTTTTCTATCTATTTGAATACGTCAGACTATCAGTATTTTACATAAACGACTGCCACTTATTGCTACCTTAGCCGGGTTAAGAAAATGTTTGTAAAAAAAAAGTTAATGAAGGTACAAAGAGTTTTTGGTTAGATATGGGTAGCATTATTTTGTTTAGATTACACTTGATGGTAAAATATATAGGTAGGTTCCTGATAAGCTTCGCACTACACAGCTACGGTTTACAAGTTTTTAAATAATCGCTCAAATGCGAATGAAAAAGCGGTCGACGAGTCAACATCTCCTGAGGACGCCCCGGTCAGGCTTATAAACTCTTATATGTCTGAGGATTATATCATGAAAATACTAACGAAAATCTTAAAAATATTTCCAATAATGCCTATTACGAACCCATGCTGGGACACAGGCCTTCTCTCTATGAGAGGTAATGGCCCGTAAATGTACGGCCCATTACCCCGCAATACATCACACACAACATGGGACATCGGTTTCGCTACTAGGACATCGTTTTCTCACGATGTTTTCCCTCGTAATTTTGTGAGCAGTGGTGATGATATAAATTACATAAAGTAATGTTCAAATCCACTCAGGGTGGGCTCGAACCCACAACTTACAACTCATAGATGTTATTTCTAGGTGTTTATAAATTATTCATATAGATCTCATCGTGCCGATTCCAAATATACCCATAGCACGAATTCGATAAAAATATTTTTATCAGTTAAGATGGTTATTGTTAGCACAGCAGAGTGTTGATGATATGAATTTACAATATAATGTTGGAATCCACTCAGGGTGGGCTCGAACCATAGATATAATAAATGTTTTTTAAATTACTATGACTCGAACCTACAACTCGTAAGTCATGCCTGCCACTGGGCCACAATTATCTTAATTTTTTAAGACTCTATATCAATATTCACGTCGGCCAAGTACTTTCAAAATATATTTACACAACTTCATAACTTAGCAAAGTGTTAAAGAAGATAATGTTTAACGCTACAAGCTATTAAGTGAATCCATTTTTTTTTTCACAATTTAACAAATACCATTTTATGGATAGAATATCTGTACACTTTCTTTCCGTCTACTTTTTCATTCAGGGAATGTGAGCGTGATATAGCATTTAACATTTATAACAATGGTAGTAAATGCTGTGTTGTTCATGCTGTGCCAACATTTAGCTCCGGAAGGTAGTGACCTGTTCGATTATGTTGATAATTGACTAGAGTGAGTGCACTCTAGTCAATTATCAACATAATCGAACAGGCAGTTAATCGATCTAGCATTAGTGTCATCACACTTGGAGCTAGGTTCGGCTAAATATGACACGAGGATTCGATACAAGTATGTTATTTTCACCGACTTCCAGAAGGAGGTTATTTTTTCTACTTTATGTTTTACTAGGGACCCGCCCCGGCTTCGCACGGGTGCAATGTTTATATTAAATATACTATAGAATGTCTTTATATACATCGTTGACAGCCTTTTTAACCGACTTCAAAAAAAGGAGGTTCTCAATTCGTCTTGAACTTGTTTTTTTTTTTTATGTATGTTACTTCATAACTCGGAGACGGACCGATATGAAAAATTATTTTTGCGTTTGAATGGGTATACTTTCTAGTTGGTCCCATTGTTACAAAATCAGGATCTGATGATGTAATCCTGGAGAAATCGAGGGAACTCTTCAAATATTATAGGCACACCTATAGCGTTTTGGGTATTTCTTATAGTACCTTGAGCAGTTGCTTCCGAAAAGTACCATTTGGGGAAGTTGAACTGATGATGAAGACTACAGATGGCCACTGAAACTCCTCAATAATAAATGTTTCGTGGATTGCATTTCGATTACTTGAGTACGGATGTTAAACACTTTATGCTCGTCACAATACATATGGTGATGTAGAGCTGATGGTCAAGTACCAGGAGAACTCTTCAAAAATTAACGGCTATGCATCGGGAAAAGCAATATTTTGTAAAAGGTGATAAGTTGTTGACATTATGGCTTTTGTAACTAGATAAATTACAAACTGACCCACTAAAAAATGTGAAAAAAATTTTTTTGCAAAAAATAGAACCGACTTCCATATAAAAACACTACAACGGCAAAAATAACTTTAATATCGGAAGGCGGTGTCAAAAAAAAAGAAAATATAAAACAAATGACACCGACAACCGAAATTAAAGTTATTTTTCCGTTGTAGTGTTTTATATGGAAGTCGGTTCTATTTTTTGGAAAATTTTTTTTTTGTTATTCGACATACATGTTCTCTTTAGTAATTACTCTTGAAAGTGTGACACATAATTTACCATGGAAAAAACATTAATAGCTCAAATCTAAGCAACATAGGCATAGGTACGCGTGCCGTGCCTCCGCCGGCACCGCGCCGCAACTGCTATGTCCTTGCATTTTAAATCTGTAATATCTTCGAAACTATTTATTTAAATTATATTTTATAAAGGGCAATATTGATTTATATTAAATACACAATGTATTTATGGTACTTAATTGGATAAGGATTAATGCTGTTTTGCTTAAAATCGCTTCGTAAAATATGCTCGTATTTCTCGTAAAAAGTAAAGGATAAAAAATGGTTGTTGTGGGTTATCTATAAGAGATAGACAGATACCGTTGAGGACTTTTTTGTTAACCTTTTTAAGGTGTACAATACTGTAGTACATTATTTTGATCTATCTCGTAGGGTTCAGCCAGCGTTTGCAAAGCAAGCGCAAAAAATGTGTTTATTTGCGACATCACATTAGAAACCTCAAAAATTATCAGTGTTCCTCTACTATATTATGCATGTTATATACTTTAAAACCTTTCCATTGAATCATTCTTTCTACTGAAAGAAACTGCATCAAAATCCGTTGCGTAGTTTTAAAGATTTAAGCATACATAGGGACAGACACAGGGAAGCGACTTTATACTATGTTAAGATTAAGATAAAAACCAGAAATTATAATGGAGCAACTGTCTATCTGACCACAAAATCCCAGTAACTGGATGAAACGATGCCCTTAACACGCGGTACCAAGACTGTTCTCAGATTATCTAGATTCTGACTACCCGAACAAAATGACAAATAATTTCCGAAGTAAGGGATAGTAACCCATCCAAGGTAATACCTCAGCAAGCGTTGCTTAACCTTGAATACTGACTCATGCAGTTGTGAATTTAACTATAAACTCATCGATCTTTAGAAAATATAACTAAGTACAATACTTTTTGTTGTATAAAAGCGTCTTGCAGTAACGTTATGAACTTTATCTTTACCTTTTTTTAGTGCAAGACGCTTTTATGAAAGTTCTTATCATTGATAAGAGATTTTTGTGCTTCAGTTATGTGTTGTAATCGCGAAATGACAAATTTATTTCGAATAAATGAAGTTTTAGTGACAATAGGATTTCACTTGAATTATTAATTTTGAAGTCAGTGCTAGAATAATAAAATAACAAAGATTGATTACTTAACTACTAACAGTAAATTATATATCTGCAACAAATTTTAACAAAATAAGAATATCTAAGGTCTCCAAACAATGTTACCTATATCTTGGTGAGCAGAGATGCATCCATACTCATATAATTATGAAATATTATAAATGTAAAAGAAATTTTTTTAGTTCACTTTTCACGTCGATATTAAATTAAATTAATTAATTGCTGTAAGTTTTGGTGTGAAGATACTGGAGATATATATTTTTTTTCATTGATTGTAGTGAAATACCGTATTCTCACCGAAATCAACAAATCGTCTAAAAAGAAAATTATCCAAACATCACATCCTTTCTTTTTTCTTTCTATTTCTTTTTTCTTTATCTCGTTAGAATATTCCCGCAACCCCGGCAGGCAATGGCCTTATGGGGCCCCGTCACTGGTGCTGACAGCTCTTTGAGGCGCGCGTGGAACACGATGCACCGCCGACCCGGGCCTGGTCCTTACCGGACGGTGAGCTACTCCTGCTCGCCGTCCGCAAGCCCGCGCCTAAGGTAGCCAGAGATCGGCTCGCGGTCCCTGACGCCCGGAGCGTCTCCCACGGCGGCTGGAGCATGAGGAACACAGTTGCCTCACCCTCGCGAGTTCGGCCTCCTCCTTCGCTAGCATAACTGCTTTGCAGAAGGATGCGACTGCACACCATTCCCTCTCGCTCCGCACCATGGTCTGAACCAGGGCCGGACGCGAGAGATCGCCACCAATCACACGAATATCTGCCATTTCCAATGTTCCGTAACTACTTCCCTAAATTGGCCGGCCCCTAAGTAATCCATTATACAACTACTGTCGAGTTTTTTACTGATACCCCTGATTTTCCCTTACAGATAATATGGCGGAAGAGCAAAACTAATTAAAAGATTTAACTAACATTGGTTAGCAGGTGTAGCTGTACTCACTTGTTTTAACTGATTACACTAAAATAATTAAGTAGAGCTAAGGAGTGGCATGGACCTTTAATTAAAAGGTGATTCATTTGGTCCGTGCCTCGTAAACCAGCACGGCTATGGCTGTTGTAAAAATGTACATCGAGTGAGAGTCAATAAAATCTCTACAATCCAGTAGCTGGGTAACAACAGGCCCTTTGAAAAAAAAATGATGGTAGATTTTCTGGTTTCGGACTATCCGTAATGACGGTAAAAAAGTACAAGTCACAGCCAGAATCAATAGTGATTACGTGTTTTCTGAGGCACAGAGGAATATCGATATGTAAAGATGAACACCCATCCCAAACATTAGTAACCTTAACGATGCGGGTTTTATTTCTTGCCATAAGTTCTTCAATTCCAGTACTAAGCAACAGCAAAATTTCATTATAAGCGACAACTCAGACTTATAATTTGCTCTCACAACTGTCGCCCACCATCAGTTTGTCCGCAGCTCACCGCCGCCGGCTGGCGGTGACGAAATCACATTAAGCTTGTTTTTGTTTACTTCGTAGACAAATCTTTCGGTGTGGATAATGTTTGTAATTTTGTATTATGTTGTTGTGTGTGTCTTTATCCGAATAAACGTTTTCCAATTCAATTCAATACTGCTGGTAGTTTGGTGGCAGGCGAGAATAATAATATGTGTTGGCTGACTGACTGTTACACCGAAGCGAATCTACACATATATTTTGTTGTTCTTTGGTAGGTTTTCTTCTTCTTTTTTGCAGCGGTTTGATAACATCTCCCTGAATCAGGATCAACATCATCATCATCAAAGCTTTAAACAGTGCTTACTAGTATTGTCCATGAAGTGACTGTTTATCTGATCTCTACAACCAGGTATCTCGGTAACACAATACTCCTTGAAAAAACTGATGTTATATTTTCCGGGTTCTGACTACCTGAAAATACAGTAAATGTACAAATGCCCGGGCCACCCGGGCATGCTCGAAGCCCGGTGGAATATCTAAATCAGATCAATATGTCACCCACCCAAGGACTGACCTCGGCAATCGCTGCTTAACCTTTAAGAGCTCCTCTTATTACACCGGATAAATGGAGAAAGGATTCTTAAATAGATACTATATAGTATCAACCTTACAAAGAATATAAAAATAAAAAGCAAAACAAAAGTGTACAGTCACAATTTCGAGAAAAACTTAGCGTAACGATAAAGTGAACCCGTTCAATGGGATCCTGAACGTTTTCAACAGTTATTTCCCGAGGCAACCTTAAAATAGGAGTGACCTTAGAACGAAGGTGTACCTTCGTTTGACTAGGAATGGCGCACATTTTATGGATACAGCTAGTAGATATTGCATATCTTTGTAAAAATCAATCTATAATAATTGCTCAGTATAGTTTTTTGTGTGTGGGTAAGTAATTGATAACACCTTATCTTATATTTTTCTTACAAATTAATAATCTCTTAATACCTTATTTGGTTCCAGTAAAACTAAATGTCCACGCTAACAAAGTTGCGAGCAATAGCTATTGCGTGAAATATTCGTGAGATTCACAATCGCTGTTGAAACGTCTCGTGATCTCTATACTAACGTTTTTTGATAATTGGATTCGCTTTGTACAAAAACTAATTAAAATTAAAGGAAAATGTTGAGATCGCGTCAAACATTTAATACAAAAAGTAGCCCAAACCATAACAAAAAAGAAAAAAAATACGTGCATATTGCTTTTGCAGCAGTTTTCTTAAAATAAGAAACTTTAATGTCTGTACCTGGCTATATTTTCGTGCCAGCGCGGCGTTTACGACGCGAGTTTCCTACATTTGACAGTTTGTTTCATAACACCAACGTTATATTTTTCCCATTTCACTTCTGAAAAATAATATAAGGAAGTTTTAATTTTTTGTACACATTTTCTGAGTATTTGATTATTAAAAACGTTCCTTTCAAACTAATTTAATTTTCAGGAATGTCCCAAAAAACATAAACCCAGCTTAGTAGCTGCTAGGAGCTAGATAAACAGTTTTGTAAACGTCTGTTCAAAATCTGAAGTAACTTATTAATTCGTCCTACTTTCGTTTTTTTTTATAGATATTCAATATCTTAGAAGCGTTAAACGAAAGTTATAGTCTGATACGGATATGATATGTATGGATTAGATAATATACCGAAGAATCTATAGTTTTTGTAGGTAGCAAAGAACAGACTATAATAACTCCTACCCTAACTTAAAGAAATCTAGCGGAACACACTCCCTTTTAGCACTACATGCAAAAACACGACTGAAAAAGTTATATCTATCTGACGACAGTCCGTCTAAACAAAGAAGAAAAAGAAGCAACATTAATGATTATTTCATGAAACCATATAAAATTGCATCTGAGTACTAGTGTTTCACATGGAGGGACTGCCTGTCTGGTCACCACAACCTTGTAGGAAAGACTTGTAAAGCTTGGTTCCCAGCTACACACCAGCTAACCAAGGGTAGATACTTGGAGATGAGACTTATGGGCTGAGTTCTATCGCATGATGAGGATACAGTAGAAATAAAACATAAGACGGGTTTGTTTCTGTGATTGCGTGAAATGTTTGTTATATTTCTTAAAAGATTTTTCATTTTAACATTTGAAAGTGTGTACATTTAACAGTTTATTACTGAGTTTCGATAATAATTGTAGTGATTTGCTTTTACTAGTGCGTTTGTTGATTTTTTTAAATGTTATTTGATAGAGGTTTGTGTTGAAAATGTGTGTTTATTAAAAACTAAAAATAACAAGTTCTCACAATTGACATTCAGTGAAAAAATTCAAATTGTGTTTAATGTAGGACTGTAGCTCGAAAGTTTCGTGTTAAAAGTTATGAAACGTATAACTGGCTGTGTGGTGTGACACACGATTAAATTATATTGTTTTGCTTGCATATGGTTTAGTAATTCTAGTACAGTGTGGACTGATTCGGGATATTCAGATTTAAATAATTTCTATTCCGCGGCGAAAATTGAAGCTGACTAGGTGAGTCGTTATAATATTTTAGCTTATTATTTTACTTATTAGAATTTCTTCGGCCGCGACG
Organism: Tholera decimalis; assembly: GCA_943138885.2. Lineage (NCBI taxonomy): Eukaryota > Metazoa > Arthropoda > Insecta > Lepidoptera > Noctuidae > Tholera > Tholera decimalis. The sequence goes on from OW964576.2 coordinate 14,510,555, forward strand.
ATCGACCGCTGTTTTGTCTGCGTTGCCGTAGAAGATGTAGATGAATAGTAGTACATCTAAGACTTGTTCTGTTGGCATGGTTTTCTACTTTGAGATCCGTCGCGTGGCTGTGGCTATGCTAAAAATCTATAAAAGAAAATGTTTTTGTGACAGAGTACTCCGCTGCATATACATAGGGTTGCCAACTATACTTTATAATAACGTATCCTACTTTATTTTTGGTAATTATACTTTGTACTTTTGCATACAAATAAAGTATGTGAAAATACTTTATTTCCAACATTTACTGCGGTACATAGAACAAAACATTTGGTTACGCTTCGTAACGTATAGTTTTTCTTATATTTTTTCTACATCTACAGTTTTTGGGCAATAATTAATTATTTTATTAATTAGTAAACCAATGCCTTCCAATCGCCAGTATGCGAACAAAAATCCTGCGGTAGAGGGCGGCAGGACTTGAGAATAGGTAAATTAATTTGCAGCGCCTGGCAAACATAATGTTTGTGTGCTTGCAAATAGATGCTATTTATAAAATATTAGGCGTTTTTAAGTTATTATTTATTTTGTTTATTCATTTATTTACTATTAATTAAAGTCATCTAAAACGTACGAACGTTTTATTAAAATATCTGTGAATGGCAAGTAAAGCACTGCATTTCTGCCTACATTTCTGACTACACAGGATGGCATGGGCGTGCGCTCCTTGCACGCCCATGCCATGCTGTGTAGTCCCTCGTCAAACCTCATAGATTTTCAGGTCACGTAGGTACTATATATGCTCTGAGATCTACTGAAACGTAGACACTACTGAGTTAAAGATTTAATTTGAAATAGAGGTATCTGGTTCTGACAGCGTCGAAAATACAGCATTTTGGGTAGGAGAATTAATTCGTTCATAACAACAACAAAAGACAATTTTATTTTATTTAACTTTACACAAAGACGAAGAGATCCACAATAATGATAATGTTGTAAAAATAAATACTAACAATTAAAAAATATTAGTAATAAATTTAACTTACGAACTAAGTTACATTTATAGAAGTTAGTAAAGAAATTTAGTAAGGAATACTTTTAATACTTTTACCACTCTTAAAGAAACGAAACACAAGAACAGATAAAAAAAAAAAACGTTGAAAGACATTTAAAGCGTGACCAAGTAATGATAAACTGGCCAGTTTTGATTGTGTGAAACGTTTCTTTCCGCGGAAAATGAACCTATATTGGGCATCGGTCCGTTGCCCTGTCGTTAATAAAGACACAAACGAGAAAAAGAGACAACTAGCTCTTGCCCCTTCATTCCCGTGAAACCTTTTTTCTGTGAAAATACTGCCTATGTCACTCAGTGATAAATTAAAAATTATTTCACTATTTACTAATGTGAAACTACTGTGAAATAATTTTTAATTTCAGATGAGTTGTTTCAAAGATTACTTCCTACAAATAAACTCACTCACAAATGTTACCCCTTTATAGTTTAGAGGCTTGGATACACAACATTAATATAGATGAAATACTTAATACAGAGGTTGGGTAGCCTTCCATTTCATACAAATGAATCGTAAATGTCAGAATATTTGCCGCAATAGCGTTCACCTATAACAAATAGACACCTGTGTCCAACGACATCTAAAAGACAATTTTCGTGTGTGTCAGGTGGTACCGATACGTGATAAGAATGCTTATTATAATCGCTGATTCCGTGACATAAAAGGACACCCTTATAGAATCACTCGGTTGTCCTTAATCGCTGGAATGCATTGAGTTTTGTAATTACGACGTAGCTAGGAGCTCTTCCGAGAGGCGATATGATTGGTTAAAAATATATTAATCTAAGACCCTGGAGCTCGTGGCTAAATATTAACAGGCTCATGGTTCAGTCTGCAAGATGACGCAACGCTTGCCGAGCTCGGTCTGTGGATGGGTGACCGTCTCAACATATCGGGATTCCCCCATACCGCGGAAAGTACAACAAGCCGAAGAAAGTTCCGGCTGTTTCAGGCTTTTAGCGATTTCAGGGTTAATCCCATACAAAAAGTGTTTATTTTAATGTGTACTGTCAGTGGTTTCATTTATATAACGTATGCTACACCTGTACTGTATATAGAGTTGACCTTCTGAGCTTATTTGCTGCTTCTCTGTGCTGTGCCAAGCCATTAACGTGCAGTGTTTAAATCAGCAGCTTTTCAGACACGTACGCGGTTGCAGAGGGATCGAAATAAATTACTATCGGAAGCAGTGCCAATACTTTAAATTACAATGCTTATATTGATGTGGGAACGAATTCCTCGAGGGTTTTACAAGATTGCTAGCAATCTTGTTCATATTCATATTCATATATTTATTTGCGTACCATAATGTCGTTTAAGATGTTATAATAATTGCTCAAAGCTAAGATAATTATTTATTAGATTTGAGCCAGTGTTTAATATTGGCCCCTCTTTTGTTATTGCTACAATATAAATAAATGTTTACGACGCAATACAGCTACACTTACCGAACAATATTTTCTAATTAATTTCTCTCTGGGTTGTTAATTACCTGAAAAGAGAAAATAGATAGTAAGTTCAACATAATAACATTATTTTATAGTAGGCTTAATTATTTTATAGTAGGTATTAAGATGTTGCGCTTATTTAATAACAGCTTTCGTATCCTATTACAGTAGAAATATCATCATGTTCAGACCATCACAATGAACCATTTTAACTATTAAAAACCAGTGGTGGCCCTGTGGTTACAGGTGCGACTTACAAGTTGTAGATCGTGAGCTCGCTCCCAGCCAGGCATATTACTTTGGGTACATTATATCATTATCACTTATGCTTTCAAAATGGTGAAGAAAAATCATCGTGAGGAAACCGTCATGTCCTAGCACCAAAAGTGCGAAGACATCCACTAACCCGCGCTGGGCGCGCTTTGTGGATTATGGACTTTTCCCTCCAATGGAGAAGAGGCCTGTGTCCCAGTAGCAGTGGAAACGTTATAGGCGGATTATTATTTCTGTTCTCTTGTCATCATTTCGAAATTGGAATGCAGTCTCGTTGAGAATCAACTATAGTTTACTTTAAATACGAATGAGTTCGCTTTCGAATTGTGTGCGCTCACTTCAGTGAGGTAAGCTGAAAACTTACGTATTTTTATAAACATTGTAGATATGAACCGTGATTACACTGGAAACCGATCATTTTCATTCCCTTTGAGAGTCAAAGGCGACCGTTGATGAGAATTTTTTTAGCACTGCAATTGAGAAGACAATTTTGATGTTTCAAAGGAAACATTTACGTGTGAAGGTATTGATCGTCTTGTTTAAAACACCACGCTGCATCTTGGGCTGCACTTTACTAGCATGACTACATAGTTGAAGAAAGTCTACGAAGATTCATAACGGTACGCCAATTCTTAAGTAGTGTTGCCCAAACGAGAGTCGCTAATTGCAAGACTATTGCGAGACTCTCGTTTGGGCAACACTATTCTTAAGTATCTCTTCACTTGTCAATTAGCAAGAAAACTTAGTTTCATAATTAAGTTGAATAAATTCAAGGTTTTTTTCAACATCGTTTCGCACTCCAGTTCGTTATTTGGGGCAATTTCAGCAGACTAAAACCGCAGATAATCTTGACTGAAGCCAGTGTAGTGAAACGGAAAATATTTGGTGAGTGAAAGCTAGGTATTTCTGCCACCCGCCTGTGACCAAATTGATGTTTGGGGTGTATAGTCTACACAAAATATATCCAACAAATTATTCCTTGTAGCTATCAGTCCTCGTTTTTTATCTCAAACGGGTTTTATTGAATATTCTGGTTAGTTAGACTCTCGGGACCAATTTAATTTTATACTTACTGTTAATCGCTCGGAGTGGAGAGTTCTGTCTTACAATGATAGGCTTATAATAAGGGTCGAAGATTGGGCATATTGTTTAGGTTTCATAGTACAATTTTGACAATCTATGAAGACTTTTACAATAAACGAATCGTCACTAATAACTAGGTATTTAAACATGACTGTTGGAGAGTTAGGTACACCTCTATCCAACCCTTGAGGGATATTATTCGTGCAGTCATTACATCTTACTCGACGTAAAAATAGTCGGTCATTAAAGTTTTGCCGGGACAAACAAAGCATGCACTTGGACCTGAATCGATATAACTATTCAATTATTTATAGACCTTGAACAGTACTTTTAAGTGTTTAAATTGAACCACTTGTATTAGCTAGACGCATAATGAATCGATGACTAGTTTTGGATACGTAATGCCCAACAATGAAAATATATTTCACTTTACTCCTAGGCCTTTTTTGTCAAATAAATCGGATCAATAGAAGCAATAGTTTAGAAACAGAAATTTTTTGAAGATTTTTCTTAATTAAAAAAGATGTAATCTCCTGAACAGCTGACTAAGTATGTACGAATAGTTATCTCGACAAATCCACCTTAAAACTCACACACACCTACACGTACACCTTAAAACTGCAAAATTCAGGCTACGATGCCGCTCTGCATCATAAACTCGCCATACAAACAAGAAAGTTTTACTCTGATTATTCAGCTATTTAATTTCTTTAAAAAAAGTTTTTTAGAATTTTCTTCGTAAACTTTTTCAATAGTTTCGGATTAACCGTAAGCAGGTATAGTATATGTGGTTTAATTTAATTCGTCTCACTTTATCAACGTTGTAGATATACTCTTTATTGTTCATCATAACAGAAAACAAATACGGACTTAATAGCTAAAAAGTGTGATACAATAGGCGATACAATGTCGAAAGCGTAATCATTTGCTCTCAATTTTTGTACCTCTAAATGAAATGTCCGTTTAATCAAGCAGCAAAAACAACACTCCTGATAAAACAATAGTCTTAATCTAACAGATATGGCCTGTGAAGAATGAAAAGAAAAGAAAGACCGACAGTTGATTAAAACGATATTTCCAATGTTAAATTAATATTGTCTGTGTAGAATAAGACAGGGATGATGAAACTTTGGTAAAATAATAACAGCCGTTTGGGTCGATCTTCAAGGTAAGCAACGCTAGCCGAGGTCAATGCGCGGATGTGTGACCATCCATTACACATCGAGACGTGCTTCGAAATGCTGGTTGATCCTTGGTCCTTGCCGTCAACTGTAGACTTTTAATAGTCGTAACGGATGGTCAGATCTGATACAAGTCTTGCGACTACTTCCGCACGAGTACAGGAATATGTCCAGAACCCGATGTTTTATTGTTTCATCGCTTATAAAACTACTTATTTAAAATTAAAGTAAACAATCAAACAAATTCAAACTTTTTAGAATTGTACAATCTACCTTCAGTTATAAAATGTAGTAAATTCCTTCAATACGACGAGAAAACAGTTGTGTCCATTTGACCCACGTTTTAAACTTCGTGTTTTTCCTAAAAATAATTTTCTTTGTTTGCACATCTCCATAGATAAAGCTAACAATATGATTTGTTACTTTAGCTTTATTATCATCATTTGTTCGTGTTGCCCTTTTATTGATGAAAGGATAGGGTTCAAAGTGATGAAGTGAAGGGCTTCAAACTCCTACCAAAACCGATGTCGCCATCACCCAGTGGTTTTATGTTGCGGGTGGCTTAAATTATTTAAGTCATCATCATCCACAGCCTGACTTCATCCACTGCTGGATATAGGCCTCTCTTCGCTTGTACTAAGCTCCACGTTCATTTGCCAGTCTCATCCAGGGTATACCCGCAATGGCAACAATCTAAACATAATGATAAACAAATTCAAATTTTCTGGAGAAAATTTGAATGAAGTATCTGCTAAACAGGATTTACACATAGCATGTGGTTCATTTGTTTTATGAATAAGCCTGATAATGTCGAAATCAGCACAAAAGCGAACGGAATTAACAATCCCACCAATATGTATTATAAATGTGAAAGTTTGGATATTTGTAGGCATGTTCTTGTTACAATCACGTAAAAATGATTTAAAAAAGAGATACGGCTGAAACTTGGTAAATATAATACAGTTCCAATTTATTTATTTTTTTAAGGAATATGTTGATTTTCCAAACAATGAAGTCACAGGCAAGAGCTAGTTCTATAAATTAACTTAAAACAGAACTCCAAGTTTGAATCATGGATTATTTCCCATTGTCTCTTTTCTTTGACATTATAAATTTATTTTATTTAATTAAAACGGGCTCAAACCCATAAAAAGCAAGCATTAAATTTCATTATTCTGTTTGACCTCAAAGGGACCAACGCCATCCTGAAGTTAGAAAGGGGCAAAACAATTAAAGTCGCAAAAGGTACTTTCCCTCTTTGTACTCATTATGTTTGGTGTATCAGCAGAAATCTAGGTCACAATGCTGGCTTAACTTTTATGAAGGTATATTTAAATATATTATCATTTGTTCTTTTGTTGTAGTAAAAGTAATTTTACGTTGGAATTAGCATGATTGTCTTAAGTTTGAAATGATCAAGTCATACAACGAAACCTTTTAAGTTTTACCTTTTCAATTCTAATCCGAAATTATTTGATAACGACGTTAAGGAGCACATTATAAAATATCCGGAGTGCCCTAATTAAGGACTTTTATGGGTCGCTGGCCGACGAAACGATACCCTTTTCTGGAAATTAATTTAATTATACTTATTACAACACGTTTTGTTATCGAGATTTACCTCATTATATTTTGGTTTTCTTCATCTTCTCCACTCATCCTATTTTATCTAAATACTAGCTGACCCACCACGACTTCGTGCGCGTGGTATCCTACCCCTACCCAACCGATACCACTACCCCTATCCTACCGATACCCTACCCATACCTTACTCTACCTCTAACCTACCGTACCCTACCTCTACCCCTACTCTACCTCTACCCTACCCTACCCCTACCCTTGAGACCTTTCCTACTTTTTTTTTATAAGAACCTTCTCCTGACAAAACCAAACACAAAAAAAAGAATCAGCCTAATCGGTCCAGCCGTTTTCGTGTTTTGCGCTTAGCAACACATTTAGCGATTCATTTTTATTATATAGATAAATCAGTGTGAAAATCTGTTAAACGACGAGTTTCATCCTGTTTAACACTTAGTTTTGCAAAATAAAAATGTTGAGAATTAACAAATGTATAATATTTTATTAATTCTCATCATTTACCTGCTTAGCTTTTTCTCAACTATGTTCGAGTCTAACCAGATAGAACCAATAGCTGAGTACTACATGGAGCGACTGCCTATCTGACCTCCTTCGCCCAGTAACTGGGTAACACGATACCCCATCGCAAGATTGATGTCAGATTTTTTGTTTTCTGGATATCGTTAACGATTGTTAAAGGTGTAAAAAATGATAGTCAAGACCAACAGGGCAGCGTGCCCTCCGAGGCACGGAGGAATCCAAATATATAAAGATGGTCACTCATCCACGGACCGAACCCGGCAATGAAGCAATGCTTACCCTGAACATCGACCCTGGTGACTGTCTTTATTTAGCCACGAACTCCTCCGGTCTCGAGTTAAAACTGTACAGTCTAATATAACTGTACTTCTCTTTCACTACTCATGTATTAGGTATTAAAATGTAATGACCTACCTTTTTCTTTTCAGACAACCCTTAAGGGCCTATACTACCTCAGCGCTTCTCACTCTTTATCTCGCTCGCACACTATTGGCCGCGGTCACGCGAGCAAGCGAGACAGGGTGGCAGGGAAAAGACTGCAAGATACCGATAATTTAGTTTATTTCTTTACACGGTGAAAATAATGGTAATTTAAAAAAGTAAATAACATAAGACCTGCTTTATAGTTAGTTCAATTATTATTCATAGTTTCATTATCTAATTTTGAAGTTATTTTTGAATACCAGCGGTTTATTGTTCGATTTGGAGGTAACTTTGGTTTTATTTTCTATCAAGAAAATTTTATGGAATCGTGTTTTCGTCAAACATAGTACCTAACATTAATCCTCAAGCTTACCATATATTTATTTCAAAATTTTTGCTGCAGGATTTTCGACATAACGGAGGATCATGCTAAGCCATTTGAGGTAGTATGTCACTAGATATGACGTGACATTCGCATGTGAGCAGAAGGCATTCAGGTAACATTGACGCTATAATAATGTGTATCAGTATTTGTGACTAACAGTAGACCAGGCCCACTAAGGGACTATTATAAGCTGTCAGTTAGAATTTCAACATTAGCGATTTTAAAAACTTAATTCTAGGAGCCTTATTGTGCTGTCTCCGTCACTTTATGGAGTATTGAAGCGATGAAAATAATACATTGACGTATGAAAGAAACTCGTAGGGCTCGATAGAGCATGTCAGGGTTGCGGAAATATTCTAACGACTAACGCAAGGCCAACGATAAAAACAGAGTGGGTTTTTATTTAGTAAAAGTCTGCAACTCCCTTTCCTAGTGCGGGTTGAAACACTTAATTTTCTTATTACACACTTTTGTTTGTACTCCGTACCCAGTGTTTTATGGTGTGACATGAATTTCCGTTATTTGAAAGGTCATATAATAAGAACTTTATAAACACGCGTATGACCTAGTTGTTTATTCACTGTTTATACGCCTTACACAACAACTTAAAACAGCTAATACGCTTTGTAGACAAAAATCTATTTCGAGTATTTAATAGATTTATCTGGGGGCACGGCAGTGCCCCCGCCAAGTCGAGCAAAAAGCGGCACGGCCGTAGCATACTTTTCTCGAAGGAATTCAGGCCATTTTCGACCCCATATAACTTCGTTGTGGATAAAACTAGAAGCCTAGAAGAAGCAGGATTAAGCTAGAATTTTCAGTAACTAAGCAGGCATTGTATAAACACGGTATATTTCAAATTTCATTTAATTTGAACCAGTAGTTTAAGAATTATAACGAGTCAAAATTCCTTAATTTTGTCACTCACTGACTGACCGATCATCAAAAGTCTAAGGCACTTCTAGCAGACATAGAAGCTTCAAATTTAAAATACAATTAGTGTTTAGTGCATGAATCAAGGAAAAACTAAAATATTCTTCAATTTCGGTTCAGTTTTCTAGATACATCAACTGTATAAATAACTTTGTAATCCCATATATTTATATTACAAAGTTACATTTACAGTTAATTAATCAGTGTACCTGTATATAATTATGTATAATATAAAGGGATAATATGTGTAGATAGGTACCTAGATATAATTATGTTCACAGGTAACTTGTAAAATGGTCAACGGTATAACAAAGCCAGAGAGAGGGCCTTAAGAAAAACCGTTGTTAGTATACAAAAAGTAGAAAGCGCCGGAAAGGAAAAAAGTAGGAATATCTACAAAAAGAAATGAGATCCCATAAAAAACAATACTTGTCAAAAAAACCAAGTCTCGCAACCCAGTTCTTCTACCGTAAAAAGTTGTGAGATCCATGTAATACCAAGCCGGTTATTCGATTATTCAGTCCCTACTTAAGGGACCTTCTGTCTTAAGTTGTTACGTAATTATCTAACCTAACAACATCTTATAGTGACCATATCAATATTAAAAATCTTTAACGTTTTAAATAAATATGTTGACTTGGCAATCGCAAAAACAATGTATTTATCTAAGTATGTATTACTTGTGAGATATTTTGTGTTTTCATGCGATGGCCAAGTCAATCTATTTATTTAAAACGTTAAAGATTTTTAATATTGATATGGTCACTATAAGATGTTGTTAGGTTAGATAATTACGTAACAACTTAAGACAGAAGGTCCCTTAAGTAGGGATTGAATAATCGAATAACCGGCTTGGTATTACATGGATCTCACAACTTTTTACGGTAGAAGAACTGAGTTGCGAGACTTGGTTTTTTTGACAAGTATTGTTTTTTTTTTATGGGATTTATTTATACATTATGTACACTAGTGTTACATAATGTAGCAAGGCATTCTCTGCCAGTGAATCTTAGGTTCAAAAACACATTGCGTAAGAAAATAAAATGATTTGCTAGATCAGATTAGATTCCTAGTCATGTTACTCTAAAATACTCATACGCTTAGACCCGAAAGAATACTGTAGGATCTACAAACTTTATTATCTTCCGTGCGGAAATCAATCCTACGTCTTATTTAATAACCAATTTGCTAAGTAAATATAATTTACTCATTAACACGCAACGTAGCAGACAATTGCTCAGTCACTACGTTCAATGTCAACATTAGTCAAGCCCCAAGAGAACGAAAACAAGAAATAAAAGTTTCCACAAAAATATTACGCAAACAAGTCGCGGGCATCGAATGGTTATAGTATACACGAGCCTTACATTGGCCTTAACTAGCACTAGTATTAACATACTTACATCATTCCTAGACACTAGAAGAGGTCGTCGTTGGAAGCTAGAAAATCAGGCACTGGTCTTGCAAGGGGGTATCGTGTTACCCAGCTACTGGGTTGTGGAGGTGAGATAGGCAGTCGCTCCATGTAAAACACTAACACTCAGCTGCTTCCTATAAGACTGGAAGCCGACCCTTAGATGATGGAAATTCCTAGACCCACAAATGTATACGGTTTGTAATCATATGCCTCGACTTTATTATTGAAACGTTTTTGACACTATATCACAACGGAGTGAAGTCGACTGTCCACTGCTACGTAAGATGCACGCTCAACACAAACATAATCGCCGTCGCGTCACGTGTTCGAGGTATTCTTCACTACGAAACAATCAATTTATTTTGGTTATTGGTCTCGCACACAGTAACAGCATTACATTCATAATACTTTGTTCTATTTAACAAAAAGCAAAATTATAAAAAAAAAACAAAATGCGAAAGTAATTGCTTGGGTGACACATCTGTAATTGAACTAATTTAAATCTATACAAACTACCAAGTCATACGCTTGATAAATGGATCGAGGTGTCTCAGTTCAGGTGTGTAATTCAATTTATCCCATTAGAGAATACGAAGCGTTATTTATGATGATTAGTTAAGATATCTGGTTGAGATTATGAGATTATTATTATGGGCTAGCTATTATATTTTTCAAATGTAACGAAGTGAAATATATTTCTATAAAACAACTTTTTCAATCTACTCCCATATCGCAAAGTAAATTGCTATCCCAATTCACTTTTGTTCATACAACATGATTGCGAACAACTTGTCAAAATTCGCTACCAATTTGTTCGATGTTCCCTTTGGGAGCATGCAACCGATTAACTCGCTGATTGATTTGTGGGTAGCCCAAATGATGGCTCGAATACCCAGGGATCTAGATAGCAGACTACAAAGTTATATTGGTCCTGGAGTACTAGTGATATGGTGTAGGTCGCTTGAGTCGATTCAAGAACGAGTAAAGACTTTGATTAGTAGACATTGGATAATAAACAGTATCAAAATCACAACACATTGACGTGTGGTTTTTCAGTTATATACACAAAATATTTTAGGAATACTTTCGTCGTACGTACAGCTAAGGGGTGGAGTTCCCTGCCGACGTCTGTGTTTCCTGAGAGCTAAAACCTGGGGATCTTCAAGTCAGGAGTCAATAAAATATGTCTAGGAAATAATTATAATATTCTAAATATTGCTGACCGGTATTCTATTATTCTTCCTTAGAAGAATTAATATTTAAGACAAGTATTAAAAACATAAGCGGCAAATACCCTTTTTTTTACCCTTTACGGCAAAGATGCACTAAGTTTTGGTCTTCAAGATAAACAGATAAAAAAATATTTTTGAGAGTAAAATAACCCAAACATGATACTAAAGCGCTGAAAACATAATAAATCACGTTTTCTTTTCTCATGATCGTCACAAAGCTCTTAAAAATATTTTTATAGTCTTTGTTACACTTTTACACGTATTATTATAAACCAATTATAATTTTTTCTTGAGAGAATAGGCTTATGTTTGACCACCTCAAGGTAAGCGATGATCTGATTGAAGATGAAGCACGCGCACCTACTCGTATGAGTAACATATTATTCACTCTCGACTTAAATACTCATAAGTTATAGCTAACAGTAAAAAAAGACTCCGGCAGGAAAAGCCTTAGTTTAATTATAATTATGCATTACATACCCGCCTATCAATACAACAGATATGCATTAAATAAATAAATAGCTCGACCTTCAAGAATAAATAATTAGCTCAAAGACAATAACTTTTTTGAGCAATTACTCATATAAAAAAATATCGGTGGCACCCTGGGACCAGAGTTGTGGACGGTTGGTACTATAAATAATCAGTTTAGTATCGAAATTATTTATGACTTAGCCCAAGTTTTTCATAGCACATTTTTTATTCTTAACAGAGAAGTTTAGCAAGCTTGTTAACCACTCCAACTAAGCTAAATTATGCTATGCTATTATTTATATTATGCTAGCTATGGGCCCTTAGGTCTGAAATAAAGATAATAATAATAATAAATTAGAATGTCTGTTTAGAGTGGGTTCATGATATCAGTGGTTGATTGGAATTTTGGTTCGAAACCGCGACAATCACAAATCTGATATCTTAGTAATTAGGCTACGGTCGCTTAAAAAAACTCATTTATGTTAAAGGTTAATTAATATAACAATAAAGTCTAACAAAAACAAAAACTGTTTATTTCGCTAATTATAACAAAAAGATCCAGCAGCTTCTTTCCTCAAATTATAAAGTTATTATTTACTTAATAAAGGCTATTGTTTGCATTTTCACAATTGAACGCAGATCAAGTCCCTGAATCTAACAATCTAGTTCCACCAAACCATTACAGTATTCACAAACACACTTGGGTTTGTGAATACAAACCCAGGAGCGTACTCCCACTTACTGAATTGCACACTAGACACAGACTATCATTATCGAACATATTGTAGTGGTCCCTACCGGGCGCCAATAACAATTTGTAGGTCAAAGTGCTGTTAGTCTTAGAGAAACACTGGTAATGAGTTATTGAGAACGGCTATTTTCTATTCCAACATACAAAAACAGAAAAACAAAAAAAAAAAAAAACAGGTAGGTACTCTTCTGTATTTTTTATAAATAATTATTCTAACCTAACTAAACATCAATAAAAAAAAAATTGACAAAAAATAGAAAATAGAAATTTTTTTTTCACGCTTTTTAGTGGGTCGGTTTGTAATTTATCTAGTTACAAAAGCCATAATGTCATCAACTTATCACCTTTTACAAAATGTTTCTTTTCCCGATGCATTGCTGTTAATTTTTGAGGAGTTCTCCTGGTACTTGACCATCAGCTCTACATCACCATACTCGTATGTATTCCGACGAGCATAAAGTGTTTAACATTTGTACTCAAGTAATCGAATCGCAATCCACGAAATACTTATTATTGAGTAGTTTCAGTGGCCATCTGTGGTCTTCATCATCAGTTCAATTTCCCCAAATGGTACTTTTCGAAAGCAACTGCTCAAGGTACTATAAGAAATACCCATAACGCTATAGGTGTGCCTATAATATTTGAAGAGTTCCCTCGATTTCTCCAGGATCCCATCATTAGATCCTGATTTCGTAACAATGGGACCAACTAGAAAGTATAAACTTTTGAACAAAAAAAAAAATTTCGAAATCGGTCCAGCCATCTCCGAGTTATGAGGTAACATACATAAAAAAAAAAAGTTCAAGACGAATTGTAAACCTCCTTTTTTTCAAGTCGGTTAAAAATAAAGGTTTAATTATTTATTATTTACCTGTGTCCGTCACCCGCCTGTGGCAAAGCTTATGTTTGGGTTTATATCAACGAGGATCTTGGGGTATGTTATAGTATAAAACTCTTTTTCCGGGGGAAAATCTTCAAATGACTCCTCCCACTTTGGGTGATGTGGAAGGGAGTGTCAAACTTTGGCTGACTAAAACCTACCCTGTTCTTTCAGTTGTCCTTGTATCTCGTAAGAACGCAACCCAAATTAGTATATACATACATATAATTTAACTAACCAATAAATGATTTATTCACTTTGTAAATTGTGGTCTCAAACTGAGACTCACTTAAATATTCTGGCTAGACTTTTGGGACGAATCTAGTTTCATACTTATGTTAATTAATCGGTCGAAGCGGAGAGGTCTGTCTTATTGGAGATAATGATAAGGTCCTAATGAGGGTCCAATGTTCGAATTGTTCGATAGTAATTATATTTTGTCCTAATTTATAATTATTTAAAGCATCTAACTCTCAGGAGTTTTGGAATATAAAATCCTTCCTAAAAAGGAATTTATGATACATTTTTTTCAATTTCATACTTAAGTACCAGCTTGTGGCTTAATAATAACCGCCACACGGCTCGATCTTCAAGGTTAAGCAACGCTTGCCGAGGTTGATCTGAGGATGGGTGAACATCTTAACATATCGTGATTCCTCCGCGCTTCAGAAAGGACGTTAAACCGTTAGACCCGGCTGTCACTTTTAAATCTCTGACAGGCGTTACAGGTAATCAAAAGCCAGAAAATCTGACACTCGTCTTGCCAAGGGGTGTCACCCAGCTACTGGGTTGTGGAGGTCAGATAGGCAGTCTCCATGTGAAACACTAATACTCAGCTGCATCCAGTTAGACTGGAAGCCGACCCTGACGTAGTTGGGAAAAGCTTAAGCAGATGATAATGATGACGTAGTTAGGTAGCAAGCATAAGTTACGTACGTAGCTCTTATAGACTACAGGCCCGTGTCCAAAATGGATGGGTCATATGAACCACCAGGTGACGTATATAATAATAATAATATAATAATAATATTCCACAACTTTCACACAACATCATCTAGTCCCAAACTAAGCAGAGCTTGTGCTATGAGGACTAGACAACTGATAAACATACATATATATTTCTAAATACATACATATTATAGATAAATTACACCCAGACACAAAGAACAAATGATCGTGCTCATCACACAAACATTTGTCCTGAGTGGGAATCGAACCCACGACCTTACACATAGCAGTCAGGGCCACTGACCACTAGACCAACAGGCCTATCATATAGGACGATTTAAGTGCATAAAATAATAAGATTCAGCACTATGCCGTCACTTGTAAGCTGTCCAACTGAGTGCTGGTGAGAATTCAAAAGTGCAGGTAGTGTGAGTACATTTTGGTCATATATTTTTGTACGACATTTTTAACATCGTGTATTTTTACCAGCGCATTTTCTTATTATTTTTCATGGATCTATCCATGAAAAATAATAAGAAAACGCGCTGTGCCGTAAAAAAATGGTGCGCCACAAAGACGGTAAATTTTTTTAGTTATCGTCATAGCATGAAGTACATTTTCTAGATTAAAACTAGTTTTTGAATTAGAATGAAACTAATATAAGCGTTTTATTGCTTTCAAAGACATGACAGATTAGCTCATTTTGACATTTAAAGCAACAGGTTATAAAATTGAATAGTTTAGCTTCACAACTTCGAAACTAAATGTCAAATATTAAGTCTTACTTTTGAATTTGTCTTTTGTTAAGAAACAATGCTAGCTAAAATTACAAAGTGCTTGCTAACATGGTTGATGGAGTGGTTCAGTGATTGGGTAGGTACCACGCTTCGTGTCGCAGGTTCAATGGCTGCACGGAACAAATGTTTAAAATTATTACTTAAGTACAGCTAGTTGTTCTGGGTCTTGCTGTTTTTGTATGTGAGATTATGTGAATGTAGACGGACCCACGACACAAAAGCAATTCTTAGTGTGGAACAAGGTTTCGAAAAAAAATGGTTAATTCGCAAAACCTTAAGATAAAATAAAAATAAAAGATGAAAATAAATGATGTTTGCAGACAGTAAGCTAATGGTCCACGAGATATTTTGAAATTTCTCTTGAGAAAGTAAATTCAACTGTACTATTTTACATTTTCCTTTGACTCGTGAATTAGCTAGGGAAATTACTACTTTAAGAATTGTACAAAAGATGTTTATTTAACGTTAAGATTTAATGTAATGTTAGGTTTTCTTAAAATTATCTAAGACTACTATCAAAGGCGTTTGTGTAAGATGCCAGATGCTGTGGATGTAACTTGAGGATGACAGCGGGTGAAATGAGCATAAAACGAATGAGCGAATGAGCGACGATGTGGTCGAAGATGCAGCATGCTTGCCTTGAAGTAACCGATTCACTCTTGAATTAAAGACCCCAAGGTAATAGCTACCACGGGTCCGGCAAGGACGCGCCCGGCGTCAGCTGTACTGGTGGTCGAGCGAGCTAGCAGCGCTGCGCGAAGCGTGCGTTGCGGCGCGACGCCGGTACACCAGGTTCCGCAGGCGCCGCACCCGACCTTTGGATGCGGCGACTGTAGAGGCGGAGCTGTACGAGGGCTACAGGGCAGCGAAAGCCGTCCTCCGAGACGAGATCTGGCGGGCCAAGGAACTGGCCCGGGAGGAGATGCTGGCGACTCTGGACAGGGACCCATGGGGCCGCCCCTACAAGTGGGTGCGAGAGAAGCTCCGCCCCTGGGCTCCCCCGCTTACGCAGAGTCTCCAGCCTCAGTTCTTGGAGGACGTGGTGAGCGCCCTGTTCCCATCGCGAGGGGAGCACGCTCCCCCGCCCATGGCTCCGTCTCTGACGGAACCTGAAGCTGGCGCAAACGCGGACCACAGCGACGACGACGTCTACAACGCTCCAGAGGTGACCGAGGTAGACTTGAGAGTGGCGGTACAACGGCTCAAGGCCAAAAATACCGCCCCAGGACCCGACGGCTTGCCAGGGAAAGCGTGGGTCCTGGCCTCGGAGACTCTCGGGCCTCGACTAGGGGGGCTCTTTAGCGCATGCCTGGAGAGGGGCCAGTTTCCGCTTCGCTGGAAGACGGGAAAGCTGGTCCTGATCCAGAAAGCCGGGCGCCCTGCGGACTCTCCGTCCGCATTCCGGCCCATCGTGCTGCTCGACGAGGCGGGCAAGCTCTTGGAAAGAGTAATTGCAGACCGCCTCTTCGGGCACCTGAATCGGGTGGGCCCGGATCTTGCGGAGTGCCAGTTTGGCTTCCGCAGGGGGCGCTCGACGGTGGATGCCATCATGCGCGTGAGAGCCCTCACGACGGGGGACGCGGTATCCCGGGGCAGGGTCGTCTTGGCGGTGTCTTTGGACATCACCAACGCCTTTAACACCCTGCCCTGGAGTTGCATCAGGGAGGCACTTCGGTATCACCGGGTGCCGACCTACCTCCGTCGCATAGTCGAGGACTACCTGACGGACAGAGCCGTCATCTACCCCGGTCACCGGGGAGAGTGGAACCGGCGAGAGATGTCGTGCGGTGTCCCACAGGGATCGGTCTTGGGGCCGCCCCTGTGGAACATCGGATACGACTGGGTGCTGCGAGGCGCCCTCCCTGACGGCGTCAGCGTAGTATGTTACGCTGACGACACGCTCGTCCTGGCGCAGGGAGAGTCGCACCAGGCGGCGGCCGACCTGGCGACGCAAGCGGTTGCGACAGTCGTTCATAGGATCCGGCAGTTGGGACTCGACGTGGCGCTGCACAAGACCGAGGCCATGTGCTTTCATGGCGGTCGGAACGCGCCACGGTCCGAGTCCCACATAACGGTGGAGGGGGTTCGCATCGGCGTCGGGAGGACGATGAAGTACCTGGGACTCGTCCTCGACAGCCGGTGGAACTTCAGGGAGCACTTCCTGAGTTTGGCCCCAAAGCTGAACCGGGCAGCAGCCGCCTTCAGGCGACTCCTGCCTAATCTCAGCGGGCCAAACGCCTCCTGCCGAAGGCTGTACGCCGGCGTCGTGCGGTCCATGGCCCTCTACGGGTCCCCAGTGTGGGCCCTGTGCATCCGGACGCGACCACTAAAGTTGGTCGCATGCCAGAGGGTCATGGCTATCCGAATGATCCGGGGATACCGCACGATCGCCGGCGAATCGGCCAACCTCCTTGCCGGATTGTTGCCCTGGGATCTGGAGGCGACTGCCCTCCAGCGCGTCTATGAATGGCGCGTGGAGGCGCAGCGCCGGGGCGTATCCCCGCTGCCTCGAGAAGTCGAGGCGCGGCGGGAAGAGCTCCGGCGCGATCTCAGGGCAGTATGGAGGGAGCGACTGTCGCAACCGACGGCCGGGCACGCCGCAATTGCGGCGGTAAGACCCCTCTTTGAGGAGTGGCTAGATCGGCGTCACGGCGTCCTGACCTACCGCATGACGCAGGTCCTCACCGGACACGGAAGTTTCGGGAGGTACCTGTGTCTGATGGGAAAGGAGGAAACGCCTGGGTGTCACCACTGTGAGGGTCGCCCTGAGGACACCGTAGAGCACACGGTACAAGACTGCCCCGCCTGGGCAGAGCACCGACGTGTCCTCACGGCGGCGATAGGCGGAGACCTCTCGCGCCCGGCATTGGTCGAGGCCATGCTGCGGGGCGAGAGGGAGTGGGAAGCGGTCGCCTCCTTCTGCGAAGCAGTCATGCTTCCGAAGGAGGAGGCGGGCCGCGTGAGGGAGAGGATGGCGTCCTCCCTCCAGCCCAGCCGCAGTGGTAGACGCCCACGGCGTCGGACGTCGGCCGACGATCTCCGGCCACCGTAGGCGCGGGCATGCGGACAGCGAGTAAAGGGCAACTCGCTGTCCGACCATGGACCATGCCCGGGTCGACGGCGCGTCGTGTTCCACGCGCGCCTCAAAGAGCGTCAGCAACATGACGAGGCCCCCTCTGCAGAGGGCCGAAGCCTGCCGGGGTCGTGGGACTCATCCCGTTACCGTGGCCCCGGTATGTAAAGGGTTATTGAAGGAACACCGTGGATTTTAGTCAGTAAAAGTCTGACAGTCCCTCCCACCCTGCCCGGAGTGGGAGGACTTATTTGATAATTTTACCACGTTAAAAAAAAAAAAAAAAAAAAAAAAAAGGTAATAGCTACCAGGAAACACAAACTTCGACAGGGAATTCCACTCCTTAGCTGTACGCACAATGACAGTATTCCCGAAAAGTTATGGGCATATGGGTGGGATGTCCACCATGTAACGACGGCGCATCGCGCCATTCGTATTGAAAATCAGCAATCAGCCTGGATCGCAGTCACAGGATATGGTGAAGACGAATGCATACCAACCAACCTTACGTTCTTGAAGTTTCAATATAATATTCTCGCTGTTTTCTAGGTGAGCAGGTTAATGCAATTACCTGAAACAGAACAAAAACAACATCTAAGTAAACTTTAATATTTTCGAAGATATTTTCCTCCAGTTCACTAAAGCCCGATTTACACTTCAACAAGTACAGTAGCGAGTTAACTTGCGTCATCGGCGAGTTAAGTTGTTATTGTAGTTTGAACGGCAAAAGCGAGTTAAGTAGTAAGTTGTTGATTAAGTTGAGTTAAATAGATCGCGATCCTATTTTTTGGCGAGTCCAGTGCGAAGTAGCCCCCTCTCTCGCGTCTCCCGCACCCCTCCAACTTAACTGTCTGGCATGTAGACGGGCGAGTTTAGTACAGTCCATAAATTTGTAGGTTACAGGTAGGTTGAGGGGGGAGTTGAGGGGGGAGTTGCGGGTCGAGTTGCGGGTCGAGTTGCGGGTCCAGTTGAGGGTCGAGTTGCGGGTCCAGTTGCGGGTCGAGTTGCGGGTCGATTTGCGGGTCCAGTTGCGGGTCCAGTTGCGGGTCGAGTTGCGGGTCGAGTTGCGGGTCCAGTTGCGGGTCCAGTTGCGGGTCGAGTTGCGGGATGAGTAGAGGCATGAGTTTGGGGGCGTCTCGTGGGGAGTTGAGGTAAAGAGAGAGAGAGAGAGGGCAACGGTATACGTTTGAAATTTCGTAAATTTTTAATGGTTTCACTTCTACCACGTGTGAATTGCACACATGTTTTTTTTTACAATTCCTTCACTAATTAATCGAAAGGAACTTCGTTCCATCCGGGTGTCCCTTGACACCTCTCAAGTTTTTTTATTTTCTTTTTTTCTTCTCGGGCAACTTATGACTACTCACTCGCCTACGTTTGGACGCTACTTACAACTTACTACTTATTACTTAACTGTCTGAGTTCTTAACTGGCTACTGTACTTGTTGAAGTGTAAATCGGGCTTAAGTCTTAATTTTTATTTCGTTTAGGGATAGCAAACAATTACAACTGCAATATAAAATAGGCATAGGTAAAATTCATGATTTGAAGAAATCATGTTGTAGTTCACTGCATTCTTCGCACGAAAACATAAATAATAAATAAGCAGTGGGGTTAAGTTTGAACCCAGTCAGGCACATTTTTGCACACATAATTCTTACAACTTATATTATCACCACTGCTCTCAAGTCGTTGAAGGAAAACATCGAGAGGAAATCGGCTTGTCCTACGACCAAATATTCGATAGCATGTGAGATTTCATATGCTTTCTAATTTCGAACGCTATGAGAGTGCGGGTTGGTACCTGTCATACTAGCTTGTCACTACTTCACTACTCGCTATAGATGACGTCAAATAACTTGGCAAGGTTTTGGCGTAGTGGGGGTAAGTACGCGCATCGTGCACTTAGTGGAAGAAAAAAGTGGTAAATTTTACTGCTTGCCATTATTATATGGTTATTGATATAATTTATTTTTAATCATATCTGTTCAGAAGAATGTTAAAGAAAGAAGAGGAATTCATTCGTTAATTCGGTATTATAAATAAAATAGATATAATACATAAATACATTTAAAAGTGAAAAAAATGTATTTAAAACAAACATTAAAAATAATATGTTCTCGTCGTCACAATTAGTTAATAAAACTGCTACCCCTTTTATCTTCTTTTTTCCCGGTGTCCTAAAGACAGTGACAAATTCGGAATTTAAACCTTCATTAACTATAGTGTCTAACTGTTCATTCTGGCATTTTAATAGTCTGCGTAAAACGGTATTTGGTCCTGGCATTGTAATCAAGGTAACAAAAAATAAATTTAAAACAACAACTCGTAACAAAAACAAAGGGTATCTCTTTGCAATTGTCCAATCGCGAACTGTTTTGTTGCTCTGTAGATATAAGTTTTGTTCTCCACGATAAAATCTTTTAAGTTACCTGCTGTTAGGCGAAGCTACCATGAAGTTCAATTTAGTAATGTATTTTGTTCGGTTGCATCACTATACCTGCCCTTTGAGGCCCGTGGCAAACTCTTTATATGAGGCTCTCCCTTCATATACATCAAGAGGAATTAAATTAAACCACATATACTATACGTGCTTATGATTAATCCGAAACTATTAAAAAAGTTTTTTCCGTGAACTTAATAAATGAATAATCAAAGTAAAACGTAAACAAGCTTATGATGCAAAGCGGCATCGAATCGTGAATTTTATCGTTTTAAGTTATACGACCCTAGATAACTATGCGTTAGTACTTACTCAGCTGCTCGGGAACACACCTACATTATGTTTTAACTAAGAAAAAACTTCGAAAATGTCCTGCGACTAAACTATTGCTTCTATTGATCTGATTATTGGTGTGTAGACTGAAAGTGATACATAGTAAATGTACGAGCAACCGCACATTGTAATACATAGTATCATTCAGTTCTCGTTCGGTCCGCGTCATAGCGACACGTATCCATCAATTAGCATTCATTAACATAATATAGTTTTATAGTCAACAAAGACTCTTTCATTTAATATCACTACTATCAATAAATGGTGTAGTAGGTTACAGCCCCTTCAGTTCATCTTACCCACCAAATAAAACAAAGCATTGAGAACTACTACCGAGCTTAAAATTCACTTCACGGTGACTGAAAATACGAGCAATGTAACAAATTGACCAAATTTGCATATTGCCCTGCTTTTCACGTGAACGGTTCAACTTCCAGGCAATTTTTTTCACACCTTTTATAGGATAAAAGGTGCAGTTGATCGTGATATTGTTGATTGTTTTTACATGCAAGTGTCTGTTTAATTGTCTATTTTGTGATATTTATAGCGTTTTCACATAGATCACGGAATCCCCTCTCTTCAGCTGCTGCTGGAGGTGGTACTGTAAGAACCATCAATACGAACCTAGCATCATCATCTCCTTAGCCTTTTCAACCGATGAAAAAACACGGTGGGGTTTATCAATTCGACGCGTTATACTGTTTTCTTTTTTTTTTTTAATGTATGATCACCGATTACTCGAAAACGGCTGATCCGATTTGGAAAATTCTTTTTTTGTTTGAAAAGGGTTTACTTCGAAATGGCTCCCTTTGTTACCAAGTCAGGATCTGATGATGGGATCCTGCAGTAATCGAGAGAATTCTTCAAATATTATAGGCACACCTATAGTGATTTGAGTATTTTTTATAGTAACTTGTGTAGTTGCATTCGAAAAGCACCATTTGTGAAGTAGACCTGATGATGAAGACCACAGATGACCACTGGAACTACTCAATATATAAGTAGGAATAATAAGTATTTCATGGGTTCCGCTTCGATTACTTGAATACGGTTATTAAGTACAATATGCTCGTCACAATGCATATGGTGAAGTGAAGCTGATGGTGAAGTACCAGAAGAACTCCTCAACAATGGGAAAAGCAATATTTCGTAAAAGGCTATAAGTAGTTGAGATTTAGCCTTTTGTAACTAGGTAAATTATAAATCGACCAACTAAAAAGAGTGCGTAGTGAGTAACCTTTTTTTTTACAGTGGGAAATCCTCATGGACTACCTCCACCTGGGGAATGGCGGAGGGGCGTGCCGGATTCTTACCAGCTAAAACCACGCCGGTGTCTCCTCACACGTGCGCGGGGGGCCGCGGGAAACCTAATTCTTCCGCAGCCCCGCACTAGTGCTGGCCGGGTCTGTCCCGGCCTCGCCTCCTGCACGGGGTAGTGAGGTGTTGAACTACCCCGTGCATCGCCTCAGAGGCGCGCGCTGACACCCGCGCGCGCCTGCGACTCGGGTCCATCGAATAGGGGGTGGGGGACTTCCCCAAGTCCCTCGCCCCTGGACCCATTCATGGGGGCTGGAAAAGGGCGTAGTCCGCCCTACCCCTGCGCCCGGTGCACCTTCTGCGGCCAGGGAAGGGAGTGGAGATCTCCCTCTCCCTTTCCGCAGTTTCCTTCTGCGACATCACATCCTCGCAGAAGGACACCACCGCGTCCCACGACTCTGCGCTGCCGACCATACTCTGCACTACGGCTGGCAGTGACAGATCGCCTCCTACTTCATTTGTGAGGACACGGCGCTGCTCCTCCCAAGCTATACACTCGGCGAGCGTGTGTTGCGCCGTGTCCTCCCCGCAATGGACACAGTGGTGGCACCGAGCGTCCGGCTCTCTGTCTATGCGGCACAGGTACTTGCCGAAGTAGCCGTGCCTCGACAGCACCTGTGTCACTCTAAACGACAGGGAGCCGTGCCTTCTCCCGAGCCAGTCATCGAGTACTGGCCAGATCGCCTCGACGGTAGCGAGGCCGGTGGTAGGACGCAGAAGCCTCTGCCGCCATTCCGCCACCAAGACCTGACGGAGCTCCTCTCGGCGCAGCACGAACTGCCGCTGCACCGGCCTCGAGCCCCGTGCCCGCTCTTCCTCGCGCCATCGATACAACGACGCGAGTACTTTCGCCTCTAGGTCCCAGGGCAGGGATCCGGCCAAGACGCAAGCCGCCTCGTAGGAAATCGTGCGGTACCCTCGGACGACTCTGACGGCCATCACCCTCTACGGTTTACGCAGAATGGCGAGAGCGCTGGCCGTCATGTCCAGTGCCCACACAGGGGCCGCATACAGGGCCATGGACCGCACGATTCCCACGTACAACCGCCTACAGGCGGCGCTCGGGCCCCCCAAGTTGGGAAGCAACGTTGAAAGCGCGCCCGCTGCGCCCATCAACTTGGGCACCAGCCGCCGGAAGTGGGGTCTGAATTCCCATCGGCTGTCGAGCACCAATCCCAGATACTTCATGGTGGACTCGACAGCTATCCGGGTCCCGCTGAACACGATGTGTGATCCCGGTGGCGGCGCCCGTCGAGGGCCATGAAACACCATTACCTCCGACTTGTTTAGGGCCACCTCCAGGCCCAGGCGCCGGATGCGGTTCACCACCTGTGACACCGCAGCCGTGGCTAACAACGTCGCTTCCCTGTGCGAGCTCCCCCGGGCAGTTACGAGCGTGTCATCCGCATAACACGTCACGTCGGTGCCCGGCGGGAGTTCGCCTCTCAGCACCCAGTCGTAGCCGATGTTCCACAGGGGCGGTCCTAAGACCGATCCCTGCGGAACACCGCACGACGTGAGGGTGCCGACCAGCACCGTCACGTCCCCGATAGGTGACGCATCTACCCTCCAGGTAAGCCCCTACTACCAGATCTAACTGAAGTGCAGCTAGATAAGCTTGAGCGACTCCAAAATTTTTGTATCAGATTCATATTTGGTTTGCGCAAATATGATCATGTTTCTGAGTTTCGCACTAAACTCAAGTGACTGCCTATCCGCCTTCGCCGGAATGCACATATTTTATCATTACTCTACAGTATTCTTTTCAATCCAACGACTCCATTTTACCTCAAAGAACGTTTTAAGTTCCTTCATGACACACATGTTAGAAATTTGAGATCATCAGAGAATTTGAGACTTTTGATGCCTAAGCATTCCACAAAATTTTACGACCAGTCGTTTACGGTGCAGGCAATGGCCTTCGCCGGAATGCACATATTTTATCATTACTCTACAGTATTCTTTTCAATCCAACGACTCCATTTTACCTCAAAGAACGTTTTAAGTTCCTTCATGACACACATGTTAGAGATTTGAGATCATCAGAGAATTTGAGACTTTTGATGCCTAAGCATTCCACAAAATTTTACGACCAGTCATTTACGGTGCAGGCCATTCGGTTGTGGAATGGATTGCCGGTGTCTGTAAGACAAGCTCAGTCACTCGCTGTTTTTAAAAGCTCGGTTGCCTTTCATTTTATTTGAAACTTATGATTATTCCTTTGCTTTCTCCACACGTGTTGTGCGTGTTGTGCGCATGATAAAGAACACATAATATATTTATTTATTTAAGTATTTATATATACATATATATATATATTTGTTGTATTTTTATTAGTTTTTCCGTTATTGATGAATATTTGTACAGTAGTACACTAATATAGCCCTCCCCATTTTAATTAAAGCTCGTAAAGTCCTTCCAAAGGTTGTCTGGAAGATATCGCTCTCAGCGATAAGACCGCCATTGTAACCAATTTTTTTACAATATTGTTATTAAAGTGTGATTCAATTATTGATGTACAATAAAGTATATTCTATCTATCTATCTATTGCCAACCCTTTACCAGACCAGTGCCAGATTTTCTGGCTTCTGACTATCTTGTAACGACTGTGAAAGATCTTTCTTCTTTTGCTTTCCGAGGGACGGGGGTATCACACTGCCAACTTTCAAACTCCGGACTACTACTGAAGTATTTCTAGTAGAAAAACCCAAAAGCTCTTTTGCCCGACGAGGGAATTTAACTCGAGACCTCATACCCAGCAGTCGCACTTGCGTCCACTAGATCTACGAGACAGTCCTCGGCAGTGTACCCTGTAACTATAGGATGTTATCACATCCCCCAAGTTTAGAACAAAACACGAGCGATTTCGTGTGTCCACTTTATTTTCTTAGTGTGCGTGAGCCGAATGTGTCTACGTTCTTCAAACGCACACAAATATAGCTTTCAGTGATACCATTACCAGACCATTACCCACAAAAAAAGGGAAAACGCACTATTATGTTGCTGGATCGAATCAAGTATTTTATGTTATGAAACTAGATAAAATGATGTTTTTTCATGTAATATGACTTATATGACATATATTTACGGAAGGTAAACGAAATGAGATATTGTTCATTGCGTTTAGAATGTTTGATGTGTAATGTGATTAATGTGTTATAATGATATTATAGAAATGTATTAATTGCTTGAAAAATCTTGTTTGAAATAAATTAAAAGTATGTGTTGTATTTATGAAATAGAAAAATATTATTGAGAACATTACTTAAATGAAAAAATCTTAATCAATAAAATTGTCATCTTTATGGTGCCACTCTTCGAACAAACAGTAAGTTTTAGTTATAAGACACTGTAGGTAGTAGCTATAAATAAATATAGTTTAGTTTGAAGCATACATAATTGCCGCCAAAACTATATTTTTTTAAACAAAAATAAGCACAAAAGAAATCAATATGGGTATTTTTTTCCTCATGGATAGCAACATTGAATTGTGATAAGTTAGGTTATTAGAATTTTTGTTTGATGGTCGATTTACGTAAATATAATGTATAAAATGTAAGTATTTACTTGTGAAATGTGATTTAATTACACGTTTTTTGTTTTCTTGAAGGACTATGACATCCCTTTACGCTACAAACTGTCGTTTTAAATTATTTACTCGCGTGCTCTGTTCGGCAGAATGTGACCTTGAGTACTGACGGCTCGTCGAGCAAAGTTAGCCAAAATGGCTAAGTTTTAGTTGCCTCATTTTTTGCACTCGTACTATCCTTCTATGCGTCATTGTTCTAAGGATGTTATATTAAGAAAATGTTGCCCCACATTAGAAAGTACCTACTCAATTAAAAAACAACGTAAAAGAAACTCAAAATAATTGCAAAACTTCTTCTTTTTTTTATCCCGAAGTTCTGTCTAATTTTAATTATATAAAAATTTAAAAATAAACTACAGCATTTCAATACCTTATAATAATTACTCATATGATAATACTTTCCCTTAACCGAGTAGAGCAATCCCTAACACGGCATACCTTTACCGCACGCAACTTGGCTTTGAACTGACCAATTGCAGCCCTGCATTTCTTCTTCGTCTCCCGGCCTGTAGTAGTGAGTCGTATTCTTCAAAGAAATCGGCCTCTACGCTCTCTAGTAGTTATATACAATATAAAAATGTACTCTGTGGTTATATACTCTATGTGGCTTACCTTCAGGTGAAATAGTGGTCAAACGTGAGCCAATCAAAACAAAAAAAGGCATTTTACATGAATTGACAGCCTATCTGACCTCCACTACCCAGTAACAGGGTAACACAATGCCCTATACCAAAATTGGTGTTGGATTTTGTAACTTGTGACTATACGTAACGAATTATATTGATGATGTACAAATGACAGCCGAGACCAACAGCTTAGCATGGTTTTAGATGGACAGAGTAATATCAATATAATTATTATTATGTTAGCCTATTCGAAAATCGACCTTGGCAATTATTGTATAACCTTGCAGTTCAACTCATGCAGATGTTAATATTTCCACGAGATATTTCCATATTGCCACGAGTTTCTTAGTGTATTTACATGCGAATGTAAATAAATGTGCTACTTCATTTTGGCAATCGGGACAGATAAGGTCAAATTTCAAAAACCAATAAATCAATCTACCAATGAGCATAGAACGTTGATAACAAAGGCTGACTGAAGAATAAGAATAATCAAAGATTTAAAAGAGGAGTACCTTCCCAAAACGCTTACAAGAAGACAATGAATGAGATAGATGTAGCAATTTGTGGATCTTATGAGGGTGAGCTTGTAACGTTTAAAAAAGTTATAATTATGGAAAAACAATATGCTGGCGCCATCTACCGATGCGTATGTGTATCTAGCACTAGAATTTGAGTTAATGAATATATTTAAACATAATAATAAATAAAAATTAAATTAATGGTGTTCTTCTTATGCATAGAATGTGTGAAAATAATTTAGTAAGATTCTATGCTGGGGTGACCCAATTAGTAATTGTCTATTATCATAGATCAGAGACAATTAGTTTGGCTGTGAAGACGAGAGCAGCTCTTTTTCTTTTCCTCTCTGGTCTGCGGACGAAGTAAGGTCACAAGCTCTCGAGAGATATAAAGATTTTCTTTGGCGTAATAGCCGATTAATGACGAAAGAAATGCAGGGGACTCGAGTTAAATATAAAATCCATGTATGGATTAACCGGAATATGTCCGTGAGTAGAAAACTTTTGCATATTTCTGAAATTAGGACAAGCGTCTATTTTAAAGCTAACCCCACGCTGTCTTGTCTTTGTTCTAAGGTCGCATAATTTAGTTAATAGTAAGATTTAAACTTAATTAAGAAGAAATGGTCATGTTGTGAGGATATATAGAGGGAGTTTTTCATCAAATGCGTCATTGAACGTTGGATGCAGTTCGTTTCCGAATGCGGTACCAGAGCCCGTACCACGATTTAATCTGCTGAAATCTATTGTTCAAGGGTAACTAAGAAACCCCAGACTGTAAGTGTGTTTAATTATTTAACTTAAACAGTGAAATTTAGAAGTAAAGAAACAACCAACACATGCCTCAGGAACGATTAATTGTATTTAATGATATGACCAACCAAACTTGTCTAGTGTTTTATTTCTAATGTAATCTCATCATGCGCAAGAACTCAGCCCATAAGTCTCATCTACAGATATCTACCCTTAGTTAGCTGGTGTATAGGAAATGATCTTACAGGCTCAGTGCGAGTGTTTGGTACAAGTGACAGAAGCAGGCGACTTAAAGAAAAAAAAAAATTAGTTTTTTGTAGTTGTACTTTTCAAAACCGACAAAGATCTTGATGAGCTTGTTCCATCCAAACCTCAACCACCGTAACATCAAGTATATTATTTATCGATAAAACAGTTAATGGTTTGAAAAGTGTATATATTGACATGCATAGCCAATATTGGGCATTATTCTAAAAGACGGGAAAAAATATAAATAAAATAAAATAAATATATATTTTAAAATATTTTAAAAATAATATTATCTTTTAAAACAAATAAGTATCGCAACTAAGATATCATTGCCATATTAAGCAGGCCTATGTAGTAGCCTGCAAATACATATTATAATAGTAAATACATAATAAGTTTTAACTTTACTTTCTTTTGCCGATGAGTGGGAGTTTTTTGCATAGTATGTTTCATAGAAAAATAATCCTATTCAATTGTGTTTATTTTTTTGTATATTTAGGAGCATTACATTGATGAACACATCCTTTTATATCGCCAGGAAAGATGTGACTATAGCAGTCACATCAAACAAGCAAATAATGATAACCAAGAAAATATGATATCTACAAATCTTGGTTAAATCACTCACACCAAACTTTATAAAAGAATTAGGGTTAAACAGCACATTCCTTTACAAGTACTTTCGTGTTCACAAAAAGTCCAAATGAATTCGTTTCTGCCCTTCTTTTGTTATATTTGCATATGCTATTATAGCATCTTCTTAACATAGTATAAAGCAAAGTCGCTTCCCTGTGTCTGTCCCTATGTATGCTTAAATCTTTAAAACTACGCAACGAATTTTGATGCAGTTTCTTTCAATAGAAAGAATGATTCAATAGGACGGTTTTTAATTTTCAACCATTTAATATAAATCAGTATTGCCCTTTACAGAATAAAATTTATATAAATAGTTTCGAAGATATTACAGATTTAAAATGCAAGGACATAGCGGTTGCCGCGCGGTGCCGGCGGAGGCACGGCGCGCGTGCCTATGTTGCTTAGATTTGAGCGTTGAATGTTTTTCCCATGGTAAATTATGTGTCGCACTTTCAAGAGTAATTACTAAAGAGAACATGTATGTCGAATGACAAAAAGACTGTCAACGATGTATATAAAGACATTCTATAGTATATTTAATATAAACATTGCACGCGTGCGAAGCCGGGGCGGGTCGCTAGTATGCAAATATAACAAAAGAAGCTATCTATATAGCTACCTATATATCTTTTTCAATTGATGCTACTACGTTTACGTAATGGTGGTTCTAATAAAATCAACCTATCTGTATTTTTTCGTACTGCATCAGGGTCAGTTATAAGTATTTTATTAGGAGCGACTGCCAATTTGGCCTTCACAACTCAGTTACTGGATAACACGGTGGGGTAAATATTGATATGGTCACTGTAAGATGTTCTTAGGTTAGATAATTACGTAACGACTTAAGACAGAAGGTCTCTTAAGTAGGGACTGAATAAATTAATAACCGACTTGGTATTACATGGATCTCACACCTTTTTTCGGTAGAAGAATTGAGTTGCGAGACTTGGCTTTTTTGACAAGTATTGTTTTTTTATGGGATCTCATTTCTTTTCGTAGATAGTTCTGCTTCTAGATAAGCGTGCTGCATCTTCGACCACATCTTCAATTACCATCAGGTGAGATGGTGGTCAAACGCGAGCCGAGCAAAAAATATGTTAGTTTTTCCTTGATTCATACACTAAACACTCATTGTATTCTATGTAATGTTCTATGTATGTAAGCTTCTATGTCTGCTAGAAGTGCCTTAGACTTTTGATGATCGGCCAGTCAGTCAGTGAGTGACAAAATAAAGAAACTTTGACTCGTTATCATTCTTAAACTACTAGTTAAATTTGAATGAAATTTGAAATATACCGTGTTTATATAATGCCTGCTTGGTTCACTCGACTTGGCGGGGCACTGCCGTGCCTCCAGATTCAAAATTCGAACGCTGTGTTCTTGAGAATCTGCGACAATTTACATTACAAACAAATAAGTTCGATGTCAAGTTCTGTTTCAAAATCAATGAAACTGCAGACTTCTAGTAGATACCGTATGAAAAATTCCCCTATGTGACAAAATATTGTGAGACAAGGCGACAGTATTGTACTTAAGTTATTTGCACATAGTTCAAATTGTAGCTTTATATAAATTTTAAAGATTCATCCGAATAAATATTAGTTAGATCGACTTGACTTGATGGTGCCACTCGTCGAAGCTTTTCAATATCAACGCCAGAAAAGTCCATCGTATCATGATAAAAAAGTCAAAAGACCCGTCCCGCGTATTGATTTAGTAGCATACCATGACAGAGTGACGGGAATAAAAAATGAAGGCTGTATTTGGAGCGTGAAACTGCTATTTTTTAGAAAAATGCATTGTTATTGGACTAGTACACAAGTTGGTATAGTTGATTTTTTATTAAATATTTCGACGTGTGTAGAAACCTTGTTCGTATATAAAAATAACAAAAAGATGTCCATTAGCTATATCCAATTCACTGCGTTGATATCTCTACTCACAGACCACTCCATTTCTACAACTCCGATAGTTGTATAGATACACTTCACGTAAGTACATAAAAATATCTCTTGAACTCGCATAAAGTCATATACACTACATCACGGGTCACTTCCATTACTTGACAGTGACGCAAAAACCAAACACGGAACTCGGTTAGCTAGCTCGAACATCAAAATGATGGTTAACGAAGTTACTCACAAAATAAAAGTGACACAGAAGGTCCAAGAAGATAGGAACTGTGACTACTGATAAAAGCGCTGACGCAATAAAAATTTTCATCACGTGGTTTAGCTCATCAATTAATCTGCTCAGACTTTTCCGATTTATGTTGGAGTCAATAAACTTACATGTATTAAACAAATGTTGGCCTTCCTTTGCTTAGCCTTTTGCCAACTTACTGGTTTTAACAACAACCGTACCAAAGTAAACCTTCTGTATTATTTGCATCTACAATATTTTTTCTATTCGGTTTATTAGCAAGCTTTTAGCCATTTTGTTTGCCTTTAGTGATTTTGTTTGAGTAAATAAAAAATAAATATAGGTATTTATTTGGCTGATAAGTGTAAAAGAAGTATCAAAATGTTTGAGAAAGAATCAAAGATTGCTCAGTTAAGTAAACACAATTTCTTACTTAATAGCGCAGTCAGGTTTTGGTTACGTGATTTTTTTTAATGTTTGTATTTCACGATGCAAATCATGAAAACGTTTTGGGAATACTTTTATTGTACGTACGGCTAAGGAGTGGAATTCCCTGCTCGAGTCTGTTTCCTGATAGCGATAACTTGGAGGTTTTTAAGTCAACAGTGAAAAGATTAGGTACTTCTAAGTAAGCGTGTGTGCTACATAACAAGAAAATTTATGTTTCGCACCCTGTAAATCACCCAATTTGTAACACCTCTTCAAAATGCCACCTTCCTCAGTTAATCTATTTAATATTGTCTACAGTAAGAAAGATTATCTACATTAATTAATGGCCTTTTGACATGCTAATTTTGTGTAAATGTCACGAAGGTGTAAACGTATGATTTAAAGTTTCAGGGAAAATGATTGTTCACTAAAGGCGACAGTTATATAGAAACGGTAAATAAATGGAATTTTAACTACAGCTAAATTGATCTGTCACATATTCACATTTCTTTTTGGGTGGAAAATCATCTAATGACTCCTCCGGGCTCTGGATGGAGCGCAAGGGAGTGTCAGGCTTTTCCTGACTAAAAACCTACCCTTCCTTAAATTGCCCTTACGTTCCAGGGTAGTCGTAGCTTATTAGAATACTCCCGCAACCCCAGCAGGCAATGACCCTGTGGGGCCCCGTCAAGTATATAAAGAAAAGTATAATAAACTGCTATTATTTTAACCCTTAACACGGTCTTTCGCTCTTTTGGTTTCGACTCTTTAACCCTAACACAACTACATGATATTATGTAATAACCATTCAATTATATGAACATTGTAAAACTTCATTTGTTTTAGAACAGCGTTCTAAAACGAAGTACTTCTTATTCATAACGCAAAGCTTTAAGAACATATAATGACAAGAATATTATCGCAATCACAATAGTAGATTAATAGCCAAGGGCTGTAAGGCACCAAGCAGCCCGGCGAGGGCGCCTATAGTTCGAGGGTGCAATTGATGCTTACACCCGAGCTAACTACTCTGCTTTACATCTCGATTGTGAAGTAAGTAAAATAAAAACTTTTTACCAAAAAATTAAACCGACTCCCAAAAAACACCGCAAAGTGAAAAATAACTTTAATTTCGGCACCGACTTCCAAAATTAAAGTTATTTTTCACTTTGCAGTGTATTTGGGAGTGGGTTTAATTTTTTGGTACAAAGTTTTTATTTCACTCTTTTTAGTTGGATGATTTTTAATTTACCTAGTTACAAGAGCCTAAATGTCAACTACTTATAACCTTTTACAAAAATATTTTGTAAAAGCTTTTCCCAATGCTGGGCCGTTAATTGTTGAGGAGTTCTCCTGGTACTTCACCATCAGCTCTACATCACCATATGCATTGTGACGAGCACAAAGTGCTTAACATCCATATTCAAGTAATCGAATCGCAATCCACTCAATACTTATTATTGAGTAGTTTCGGCGGCCATCTGTGGTCTTCATCATCAGTTCCACTTCCTCAAATGGTACTTTTTGAGAGCAACTGCACAGGTTACTATAATAAATACCCAAAACGTCATAGGTGTGCTTATAATATTTGAAGAGTTCCCTCGATTTCTCCAGGATCCCATCATCAGATCCTGAGTGTTCGGTCCGACGTGAAACAGAACGCACCCTTTTGACATAAAGAATTTGATTTTGACATTACTCTTGACTTGACAGATAGACTTTGCTTGTTGGAAAAAATGCCGGTCATCGGGCCCTCTTGAGCTAAATATAATTGGTAAAATATTGTTGGATTCGCCTGTTGAGACCGATAATTGGGTCGCGAATTATCTAATTGTTGAAGTGTATTCCCCATTTGCCGAAAACCCCGGGATATTGTTGAATCATACGCCGCCTTGTCGTCGGTCGGGCTGGCACGCGGAATATAATTGGAAATCAGCTTGGATCTCACGTGAGACTAACATATTAATTGTGTTCAGTGATTGATTGAACCTTGTAATCTCGGATTAACAAGAATCCAGTGATATTTCTTGGAACATATCGCCTTATTGCGCCACCTCGTGTGGCACGCGCTTGGTGGGAAGAGTTGTGCTGTGATTGCTGTTGTGACCGCGCCAGCTGGAGATCGGCGCCTAGTGAACGTTCTACAACACTTTACCTACATCACACCTTTCAATTACTCACCCTCATATTACATACAAACCACACTTGGAGCGTGACCTTGGAAGGTCGAAGTTGGCGTCCCCAGCACTCAGGTTAGTGGTACATTTTGTTTTTATTGTTGTAGGTCGAAGCCTAGTAGAGGCAGGCCATTGTGTAACCTTGTTTATTGAAAGCAACGGGTAGTCTCCACGTATCGTGGAAAAGTTCCGGACACGTCCAGTTACCGTTGGCTGGCCTATTGCAGTCCTGACCAAACTGGTAGCAGAGCGTGGTTTTATAAGATCCACTGGTTTAATTGGAAGTTTTGAATATTGTTGAAAACTTAAAACTTGAGTTTAATTACTTAACACAACTTATAACTTAATAAGTTTTGAATATATTACCATGTCATCCGGGCTATCTAATTGAAGTTGAATCAATTGAAGTTGTATTTGTAATTTGTACTGTAGCCCTTTATTGCATTGACAGGTAAGATTTATTTGTGAAATTGGGAAGTATTAGGAATTATTGGTATAATTTGGTACATAATTTGGTATTTGTTGCAATTAATAATTGAATGTCATTGATCTGAATTTGAAAGGTTATCTAAATAATAATTACACATAGTCTAACATAATAGGACTTGAATTGTGTGTATTGGTTATTGCATTTATAGTAATTATTGGATTGTTGTTAGAGATTCTCCGGCTCAATATTATACAGTCAATTGTTGTGCTTCTTGATATTTATTTGAGGTTGATCCAGCATTGTATTATACATTGAATTGTTATTTATTTGTAACTAGCCATCTGTACCAAGCTAGATTCATACTTGGAATAAGTACAGGGTCGCATTTGGACTTGAAATAATTGAATTTGAATTTTTATTTTGTTGAATATATTTGGCCGGCTAACAAGTCATTGCTGTTTGTTTAATATTTGATTGTTGGTTGTTGATTGTTGTTTTGTATTAATATTTGATTGTTGCAATGGCCTCATTAAGGGCAGTCAGGGAGGCTGCTGCGGGATTGACCTCACAGTTGAGATGGTTCACATCGGCAGCTGCAACTGTTGAGCGTGTGGAATTGGAAGAGCTCACCCTTGCTCGGTATGGGCAAGTGATTGAGAGGATCAAGTCAGCTGATGCTGCGCTCACGCGCTTCAACGAGTACATCATGGACGTGGATTTGGGGGTGATGGATCAGACGGCCCGCGACAGGATTTTGGGTGACTATGACCAGATTATCCACCTGGGGGATGTCATATGTCTGCGAGCGCGGGAAATTTTGAAGAGCCGGGTGCCTGATGCGGCCAAGCCGCAGACCCCTGTTGTTGCAGGCCCTGGACTATTGAGTAGGCTGCCCACCCTGGAGCTGCCACGTTTTGACGGTCGCTTGGACCACTGGCTGGGCTTCCTAGATCTCTTTGAGAGTCTTGTCGATGCACGCTCGGACCTCGGACCTGCCCAGAAGCTGGCCTATTTATTGTCTGTCCTGGAGGGCGAAGCCAGAGCCTTGGTGCAGCACTTGCCGGTGACGGATTCCTCTTACCCGACCGCTCTGGAGCTTCTCTCCCGACGGTATCAGAACAAGCGCTGCCTGGTTGATGTGCACATCGACCAGATTTTGGGGCTACCGGCCATTGTCAGCGAGTCGACGTTGCGCACTGACTTGCTGAATCCGTTGGTCTCAGCGACCAACGCTTTGAGACGCTTGGAGTTACCGGTAGAACATTGGTCCTACTTGTTGGTGCACATAGTGCTGCAGTTGCTCCCCGCGGAGTTGAGGTCACGTTTTGAGCAGAAGTATGGTGGGGATAGTGCCACCCATCTTCCCCCCTTTGACGACCTCCTCAAATTTTTGGAAGACGAGTGTCGGTTTGCGGATAACATTCGTGGCGCCACGGGGTCACCCCCACTACCTTCTCAGCCCAGAGACCAGGGACGGACTAGGGCCCGGGGGCCTGTTGATGTTCCCCCCGCCCCCCGTATTGCTGGCGCCCGGAGTCCTCGGGCTAGGGGGCCTGTTGATGTTCGCCCCGCCCCCCGTTTTGCTGGCGCCCGGAGTCCTCGGGCTAGGGGGCCTGTTGATGTTCGCCCCGCCCCCCGTTTTGCTGGCGCCCGGAGTCCTCGGGCTAGGGGGCCTGTTGATGATCGCCCCGCCCCCCGTTTGGCTGGCGCCTGGAGTCCTCGGGCTAGGGGGCCTGTTGATGTTCGCCCCGCCCCCCGTTTTGATGGTGCCCGGAGTCCTCATCATTGTGACTTTTGTAAGGCAACGGGGCATGTCATGGCGCGTTGCCGGGACTTTTTGAATTTGCACGTAAGTTCCCGCCGCCGCATTGTCAACGCACGCCGTTTGTGCTTCTCGTGCTTGGGGGCCCACTTTCATCGGGACTGCCCCGACCCCCGCCCGTGTAGAATTTGTGAAGGGTCCCACCTTGAGATTTTGTGCGCCAACGCGAACCGCTCCAGCAGACCAGCTTCTGAGGGGGGTTCGCGCAAGGGGGGGTACCCCGGAGACGAGCACCGGGCTGAGACCCGCGATTCTGTACGCCGCACTCCACCCCCCGCGCAAGTTGAACGGGAGGCCCACGAGCGCCATTTGGTCTTCCCTCGTCAGGGAGAACGCGCATTGGCTGCTAGGCAGCAGTGGCCGGGTCGGCGCCGCTGCCTTTCCCCTCCGTTGGCGGAACGTCCCCGGCTGGAGTCGCGCCCTCCGCCATTCGGGCATTCGGTGGGATATGCCCCTCCAGTGATGGCGAGCGGCTTGGGACACCGCGCGGACGAATGGTTTGATTGTTGGCCTCGTCGTGAACGAAGGCAGCCTGGAAGCGGCGATCGGTCGCCGCCCAGACATCACTAAGAGATTGACGCCTGCCCCGCTAAAGGAACCCCCCGATCAAGACGGTTTTGTTGCCAACGGCCTCGGTCACGGTCTGGGGACCCTTGGGTGACTCGATTGTGGTCTGTGCCATTTTGGAAACGGGAGTCCGGGGTTGCCTTTTGTCTTCTTGGTTAGCGGGACAGGTTGGCCTGAAGATGAACGACCTTTCAGGCAAGATTTGGGGAATTGGCGAACCGGCTGACACCACTGTTGAGGGAAGGACCTGGTTTGAGGTCACCATTGTGAGTTGTCCTTACCCTAAAATTGGTGCTCCTGCCCTTGTTGTAACTGAACTTGGTACAATTGTTGGTGACTGATCGTCACACTAAGAACTCGCATGCCGGTTGCAATGCGCTGTTGGCCATTCTGCAGCGAGAATTTTGGATTTTGTCGGCTGATCGCGTCAATGAGACGAGGCCCTTTGCTGGCGTCGTAACGGATTTTGTTGGTCCCCCTTTGTTGAAGACGTCCACCCTTCGTAATAGCAAGATTGTTAGGGCTTATTTGTGTGTTTGTCTGCCTGTCAACCAAGGCAGTACATTTGGAGCTGGTAACCTCCCTCTCGACAGAGGCCTTTGAGGCGACTTTGGAAAGATTTGTGTCTCGCCGTGGGTTACCTTTTTTTGATTAGGTCTTATTGCGGTACGAATTACAAGGGTACAAGTAACTATTTGAAGGAGGTATACGCCTTCCTTAATGAGAACCAGGTTGACATTGGTAATAGTTTGGCCCGCCGAGGGGTCACTTGGTTGTTTGACCCGCCAGCCTGCCCCCCATTGGGGGGGTATTTTGGGGGCCGCGGTGAAAGCGGCAAAGGGACGCTGGCGGAGACTGTTGGGAGACACCGTTCTCACCTTTAATGAACTAGCTACGGTATTTGGCCGCATTGAAGCTGTGTTGAATTTGCAACCTTGTCAAGACTTCCAATTGATTAGCGGACGGGTAGGCCCGTCCGGGGGGGGTAGATGTTCGGTCCGACGTGAAACAGAACGCACCCTTTTGACATAAAGAATTTGATTTTGACATTACTCTTGACTTGACAGATAGACTTTGCTTGTTGGAAAAAATGCCGGTCATCGGGCCCTCTTGAGCTAAATATAATTGGTAAAATATTGTTGGATTCGCCTGTTGAGACCGATAATTGGGTCGCGAATTATCTAATTGTTGAAGTGTATTCCCCATTTGCCGAAAACCCCGGGATATTGTTGAATCATACGCCGCCTTGTCGTCGGTCGGGCTGGCACGCGGAATATAATTGGAAATCAGCTTGGATCTCACGTGAGACTAACATATTAATTGTGTTCAGTGATTGATTGAACCTTGTAATCTCGGATTAACAAGAATCCAGTGATATTTCTTGGAACATATCGCCTTATTGCGCCACCTCGTGTGGCACGCGCTTGGTGGGAAGAGTTGTGCTGTGATTGCTGTTGTGACCGCGCCAGCTGGAGATCGGCGCCTAGTGAACGTTCTACAACACTTTACCTACATCACACCTTTCAATTACTCACCCTCATATTACATACAAACCACACTTGGAGCGTGACCTTGGAAGGTCGAAGTTGGCGTCCCCAGCACTCAGGTTAGTGGTACATTTTGTTTTTATTGTTGTAGGTCGAAGCCTAGTAGAGGCAGGCCATTGTGTAACCTTGTTTATTGAAAGCAACGGGTAGTCTCCACGTATCGTGGAAAAGTTCCGGACACGTCCAGTTACCGTTGGCTGGCCTATTGCAGTCCTGACCACTGAGGTTTATGAAAATGGGACCAATTTCGAAGTATACCCTTTCAATCAGAAAAAGAATTTTTAAATCGGTTCAGCCGTCTTCGAGTAATCGATGATCATACAAAAAAAAATATATATATATATATATACGCGTCGAATTGATAACCTCCTCTTTTTGTCGTCAGTTGATTGCTAACTTTAAATAACTTGCGATTTGCTTCGGCATACTTCTGATGGTATTTTTTCCAATAACTTGTTTGTAGCATTTACCTTGGTGGTACTTCAAAAAAAAATCGGTTGGTATTTACATTTTTAGGACGAAGATTTCTATATTTTTGTACGAATTCAGAGAATTCTTGAGGAAATGTTCGGTCAATTTGAGTTTTTGTGTTCGGTAGTTTAATTACTAACAACTGACCCTGTTGTTCTATGTTCTCTATTGTTATATTTGTCAATTCAATACCTCGGGATGCGCCAGTTATAACCGAAGATAAGAACCACCTAAAACAAGCGAAATATAAAAATAAGAAGGTATGTTTTTTAGGATTGTAAGTATTTAAAAGATAAATGATGAAGTATTACCATTATGTGATTTGTTATTTTACATACCTTAACAGCTAAATATATGTCATCACGGGCTTCATTTATGAATGTTTTCACGTCTTGCGCTGTAAAAACCTTTGACTTTTTGCTTTTGTGCCCAGCTGATTGTCTTTTTAGAAAAGATGATAATTTTGAAAAGTTCTTGATATTGATGTCGTGTTTAGTACTCATAGTTGCTTTTAACATTGAATAAATGCACCACAGACTAGATGGCTGCAGCTTTTTTGATAGCTCACTAAAGTATGTTAAGAATACAGTCTCAGATAAAGACTTTACTCGTTTTTCTTTTCGCCACTTCATGAACTCGTCGTAAGTTTTCAAATATCCCTTTTTAGAACTTTCTGGCAAAATATTGTTAATTGCTGCTTCAGCTTCCATTTTCATTGAATCGGGAGTGCAGCTTATATCTACATCACTTGCAGAACTCATGTTTTTTTCCTAATTAGCACGTAATTATAAAAAAATCCCAAAAACAAACAATATTTAAAGTAAAAGTTTTCTATTCCCGCCTTTTTTCATCTTTGTTTTTTGATTTTTTTTTTTCAAGAACGAAATTGAGCTTCGCCGTTCGATATTTAAAATTGATGACTATTATACTCATACGAAGACAAGGCTGAATGGCGAAGCGACCTCTTTTGTCATTGGGCTGAATACATGATATCTATTGCCAGTATGATGATTAGACGTACGCGAACTTTTTGAAAGAGTGAAGAGATTTTTTTTTAAATTACTTACCGCCCTAGGGCTTTTCTAGCTACATTATTACCCTAGAGTGCTAATTGGTTACCTACAAGCCCCATTTGGGGGTAATAAGGACCTACTTACCGAATATGAGAGATGTAAAAGATATAATAGCCCATCTGAATACGCCTTTACAGTCAGATCGAGCGATCAGTAGCACTTTGTAAATACAATTTGTTTGTGTCGGTACTTAAGTCAAGTAACTTTGTTTTTGAATAAGAATAGAGAATCCTTTAAGGATTATGTTGATTTGAAGTGAGTACCTACTAGGTATGCCTTATTTCAGAAGCTTGTAGCTAGATAATAATCGCTGTACAGGCAACGCCTTTCAAGTTCGGTCCGTGCATATGTCTTGTGATCATCTTAACATATCAACACTCTTCCGTGCCTTGAAAAGCATGTTAAGACATTGGGTCCAACTTCTGACTATCATTTCTCGTTTGGCCCATACTTGACATACAGTATATACTAGTTAGAAGTCAAATAATCTACCACCAGTCTTGCCAGGTCTAGTTGGCAGTCGCTCTGTATCTAAAGCTACTCAGTTCTTAGGTTTTCCTGCGGATAAAGTCAATTTGATTACGCTAAGAAAATTCCGAACAGGACCGTTTCCATTATCTTCTGGGTTCCGGTTATCTAAATAAAGTCCGTTTGCGGCAGCCAATTTGCTAGTGGATAAATTTAATTGTTTGAGTACGAATAAACTGTAATAATATCTAGATTACAGGAGAACCTGTAAGAAGTATGTGTGTTTTAAATGACTTGCAAGAAAAAAATAATTTGTACGGAACTATTTGCTGGTGAGTTTGACTCACACGTATCCGATTTCTCTATTTTGTTTTAGTTATACGCTACCTACATATACTAGAAAAATTGGTTATTTCAGGACATAAGCAAACCAATTTGGTGACACTGTTAGCGCAGTGGTTGAGTGATTGATTGCTGAACCGCGGAACTAATGTTGACTTACAAATAGTTGTTTAGGGTGTTTGTAAAAATAAATTCACATTACAGAAGAAATTCCTAGTACGTGTCATAGATTTTTTTACATAAAAAATACCTCGAACCAAAACTTACCGAGCAAGTTCGACCCACATTTATCACTCACTAAATCCTCTCCATTCTTCTGAAGATCTGTAGTCTATCACCACAATGTAATCAATCATCAATCATTCCTCACAAAGACGCGTGTCCCACTTGATCGTAAGAAGTCGTATTATTAAGCAACAATGAGCCTGGCATGATCACAAGGATAAAGGCTCAAAAAAAAAAAATAAAGAGAAAAAATGCATTAATGGTGGGGTCTGATTACACTGTTCAATTATATTGGTAGTGTGTAGCGTCGTGGATTCTAGACTCTAGAGAAAAGCCAAGCCAAGCTAAGATCACAATATTCTTTTTGAGATCTTGGAATCGTGCCCAAACAAACTTCCCAGTTACTATGTTGTAAAAGTGAGATAGATAGTTACTTCTCTAGAATTCAGGTCCAAATGTTAGTTGTTCATTAAAAAAGAAATATTAGTCGTATTTCGTAGAAATATAAGTCATGATGTACCTATTACGTAGTGGAAACTCTGTTTCTCAATCGAGTCGTTAAAAGGCAAACCTTACGCTTTACATTGTATTACATAATTTTTATCAGTACGAAGCCACTCCGAGTCGCTAGTTTCAGTAAAGATTGGTGAATAGAAGTTTGTGTCAGAGTTTAAGGCTCCTGTTTCCCCGTAATTACTGTCAATGTTCTAATGGCATAAATACAACATTGACCGTCGTTAGTTGTCATGGCCACGATAAATTCGGCTTTGTGAGTCTTTCTCGACCCCAGCTAAGAGCTACTTGTTATTCTGTCCACACCACGCACAAAGCACAATTACTATCGACAGTACAATATGCGTTATCTCGGATTTAGGATATATATATATATATATATATAAATAGGAGATATAATTATATATTATCTCGGGATTAAGAAGAATCAAGATAGAGGCAAGAAAGATGGTTCAAATCTTTTTCCCGAAATACTTTTGGTATTTGCAATGTGCATTTAAATAAGGCTTCCATGAATTTTCCGTTTGTAATGTGAACTAGCTGTGCCCGCGACATCGAATCCCAGTCCTGTAAGAATTTAATTATTTAAAGTAACCTATAATCTCTTCTATCTTCTAGTAACAGTTCCATAAAAATCAGTTCAATCGCTCCCAAGAGTAGCCCGTATACAAACAAATAACGGACAGAAAAATACTACACAGTTTAATTGCGTTTTAGCATCATATGAATAATTATAAGCACTAGAAAAAAAAAATTTTTAGCAAAAAAATAGAACCGACTTCCATATCAAAACACTACAAAGGCAAAAATAACTTTAATTTCGGAAGGCGGTGTCAAAAACGAAAATATATACAAAACTAAAGACACCGCCTTCCGAAATTAAAGTTATTTTTGCCTTTGTAGTGTTTTGATATGGAAGTCGGTTCTATTTTTTTGCTAAAAATTTTTTTTCACGCTTTTTAGTGGGTCGGTTTGTAATTTATCTAGTTACAAAAGCCATAATGTTAACAACTTATCACCTTTTACAAAATATTGCTTTTCCCGATGCATAGCCGTTAATTTTTGAGGAGTTCTCCTGGTACTTGACCATCAACTCTACATCACCATATGTATTGTGACGAGCATAAAGTGTTTAACATCTGTACTCAAGTAATGGAATCGCAATCCACGAAATACTTATTATTGAGGAGTTTCAGTGGCCATCTGTGGTCTTCATCATCAGTTCAACTTCCCCAAATGGTACTTTTCGGAAGCAACTGCTCAAGGTACTATAAGAAATACCCAAAACGCTATAGGTGTGCCTATAATATTTGAAGAGTTCCCTCGATTTCTCCAGGATCCCATCATCAGATCCTGATTTCGTAACAATGGGACCAACTAGAAACTATACCTATTCAAACGCAAAAAGAATTTTTCAAATCGGTCCAGCCGTCTCCGAGTTATGAGGTAACATACATAAAAAAAAAAAAAAAAAAAAAAAAAAAAAAAAAAAGTTCAAGACGAATTGTAAACCTCCTTTTTTTTGAAGTCGGTTAAAAACACAGCTGTTAAGATGAAATTTGTAGCACCCGGTAAAATATTGGGCTTATTTTTTAAAAAAGGAAGAGTTAAAGCTAGTCTTACCGACCATTGTTTCTAGATTATTTATTACCTGAAAAAAGAAAATAATTATTTACTTCGTCAATATATTTAATTTAATAAAAAAAATAATGCAGTAAGCAATTAACATGTTGAGCTTATTTAATAAAAGTCCTGCTATCAAAATAATAAAATAAGAACATTTTCAGACCAGCATAAGAGGTGGCCTTGTGGTTACGGGCCCGGCTTACAAGATGTAGGACGTGAGTTTGATCCCAGTCAGGCACATTACTTTTGGGTAATTTATATCATCATCACTACTGCTCTCAAAACGGTGAAAGAAAACTTTGTGAGGAAACTGGCTTGTCTTAGCATTAAAAGTTCGAAGACAACCACTAACCCGCGCTGAGTGCGCTTGCAGACTATTCGCGGATTACAGACTATTCCCTCTCATAGAGAGGAGGCCTGTGTCCCTGCAGTGGATATGTTAAGGTGTGTCCAAACATCGAGAGGCAATCGAGCGCAGCTGCCGCGCGCGGCCCGCCGCGCCGCTCTGTGTTTAGACGACTGCCTCGCAAACATTAGTCGGCTTTGTCCTAACTAGAGCGCGGCAGAAATGTGTCTTAGAAATGCCACGTGTTGCTGCCGCACTCTTGCTGCTCAATGTTTGGACACACCTTTATAGGCTGATATTAATTTTTAATCTCTTATCTTGATTTCAAAATTGGAACGCAGTCTCGATGTGAATCAGCGATGATTTCCTTTAAAAACAAATGAGTTCGCTTCCGAATTTCGTACACTCGCTTGAGTGAGGCGAGCAGGGAACTTCACTAACTACTTTTATAAACATTGAAGAGATCAACCTTGTGTACGCTGGAAGCCGATCACTTCCATTCCCTTTGGGAGCCAAAGGCGATCGTTGATGAGAATATTAGGTTACAATACAATTTTTATTAGCAGTGCAGCGGTGGAGATCATTTTGATGTTTCTGAGGCTACATTTATCTTAGCATTTTTCATTGGAACGTAA
This sequence comes from Tholera decimalis, assembly GCA_943138885.2. Taxonomy (NCBI): domain Eukaryota; kingdom Metazoa; phylum Arthropoda; class Insecta; order Lepidoptera; family Noctuidae; genus Tholera; species Tholera decimalis. The sequence continues at coordinate 14,554,304 of OW964576.2, forward strand.
TGATATTGTCCTCCTTGTTTAAAACACAAGGCTGCGATTTGGGCTTCCACTTTATATTAATAAATAAATTATAAATAATTTATTGTTTATAATTTATATAATAATTGTAAATAGTCATGACAATTTAAGCATTAAATTAAGAAATACTTATGTGATGTGGTTACCACGCCCTTCCTTTAGTATCTAAAATAACAATGATGAGACAAACAAAAATATATTATAAGGAAAATTACAAATTAAATGTGACCTACGAAATGTCTTGTATTTGGATATTCTTAGACAAATCATTGTGTAATTTTAGTAAATCTATAGGTTGTCTGAAAGATATCGCTATCAGCTATAAAATCACCATAATACCTATAGAATTAAGTTGATGCACAAGAGATATTTGAATATTCTGGTGTAAGTACTATAAAGTTTTTTTCAATTCTAATACTTTCTTAGTAGTAACGTTTCCAATCACTACACCTAAGAGGCAGATAACCTCAATTTAAAATGGTTTCGGGAAAAGAACACAGAAACAATCACCGTCTGACCTAATTACATCGCGCTGCATTCATCTCATCTGGTAACGATTATGCAAACGATGTGGTTGATTATTGAATAAGACGTTCGTTATGCAATTAACTTCATCGTTTGATAATGGCATTTAAGTTGGAACTTCACACTATTTAGGAATAATTGCAGTTTTATGGAAAAACGAATTCGTAGCTAAATAAGAACAGCTTCAAGGACATATCTAATGTTAGGCAATAATAATAATAATATAATCATTTATTTCAGGATTTTCTTCCCATAACCAATACAATTAATACCTAAATTATCATTAGTAGCACCACTTAATATAATATCTAATGTTAGGCAATGCTTTCTGGAGTCGGTCCGTGGATTGGTGACGATTCTTTTTTTTTTTTGTATGGGGAAAATCGTTAAATTACTCCCTCTGGCACCATGGTCTCTCTTGCAGCCGTAGTGCGGGTCGTTTTGCACGACATGCCAACTTAAATGACATTATCCGACGAGCCCTTGTCACCGTCGGCGTTCCAGCCGTATTGGAACCCATTGGACTGGCGCGTGACGATGGCAAGAGACCGGACGGCATGTCATTGTTTCCTTGGAAGATGGGTAGGCCTTTAGTGTGGGACGCAACTTGTGTCGATACTGTCGCGCCATCCCATCTTCCCAGTTCATCATGTTGTGTTGGCGCTCCCGCTGCGGCTGCGGAAAACCTCAAGCGGCGTAAATATAGTCATCTCGGTTATAACTATATTTTCGAGCCGTTTGGGGTCGAAACTCTCGGACCATGGGGCCCGTGTGCTCACCGCCTTTTTAAAGAAATATCGAAAAGGCTCGTTGACGCTTCCTGCGACCCAAGGGCTGGCTATTTCTTTGGTCAACGGCTAAGCATTGCCATACAACGGGGCAATGCCGCCAGTATCTTAGGTACGTTGCCAGCCGACAGCGTTGAGGACGAATTTTTTGATGCTTTATTGTAGTTTGTATTTTAGTACATAATTTTGTATATTTGTTGTAATTAATTGTTTAAATATATCCTAGTGACATTTACTTCCATATCAAAACATTACTCCCTCCCGCTCTAGATGATGCTGAAGAGAGTGTCAAACTTCTACTGATTCAAAACCCATCCTGTTTAGGGTTCCATAACCTAAGGGTAAAAACGAGACTCTATTACTAAGATTCCGCTGTGTGTCTGTCTGTCACCAGGCTGTATCTCATAAACCGTAATAGCTAGAAAGTTGAAATTTTCACAGATGATGTATTTCTGTTACCGCTATAACAAAAAAGACTAGAAAATAAATAAAATAATATTTAAGGGGAGCCCCCCTTAAATATTATTTTATTTATTTTTTAGTCCCAAACAGCAAACGTGATTTTATTGCCGTTTTTATACATACACACTTGGCCGGTTTTTCTTTAGTTATCCTTGCGTCGCGTGGGGGACGGTGGTATCTCTTTAGAACATTCCCGCAACGCTATTCAAAACTTACTGAAACTCTTTTGTGCTTCGCAAAGAACAGTAAGCTGTTGGTCTCATCTGCAGATAGATCATTGAAGACAGAAAATCTCAGCCCAGTCTTGCTAATTGGGGTGGTGTTTACATATATTGGGTTGTGGAGTTCAAGCAGTTGTTTCAATACCCTGTATTCCGATTTAACATTTCCGTAAACCGCCAGATGCATGAAAGCTAATAAAGATAAGTAATTCATTAGCTATTCTCTCATGGGACATTAATTTACTACGGAAACAAAAATATCTATACTCGGATACTGCCAAACCCTTTGAAAGCTCCATATCAAAGACTACACCTTGTTCGGTAGTAACTTGACTTCCTGCTCTATTGGTGAAGACAACATGACTTGTCACTGTGCATGACTTTGTTATGATTTAGAAAAGTCAGCGAACTACGGGCGAGTGTGCAGTATATGTTCATGAAAGAAAGAGATAGAACAGTTTTATTTAGACCACACAGGTACACAGCATACAGGAACAAAAAAATACTTAATTTTCAATTTCCAGTTAAGCATCATGTCACAACAGTAACTATTACTTACCTGAGGCTGGTTTTCAACTGAGCCTTATGCTTATGGTATTGGATGCGAATCAATTTTTTTAATTTTAATTACCTACCTTTAACACGTTGAGAGCAAAACCAGATCTGAAACACTTCGTGCATGTCTTACTAACAGTGCAACAGAGAAAAGCATAGATTTATACGTCCTGTAGAGGGTATAACTTCAATTTGTATCGGTTTATGATAGAGACGCCAATGAACTAGGTAGGTACTAACAGATGTTTACATTCCAATCAAATAGCAATAGAGTATCGGTCGCAATAACCTAATTATTTAAAGTTAGAAAGGTTTCAGTTGTATTTGAGGCAATTTAGCAGATTAGAACTGCAGATAATCTTAATTGAAGCCCGGGGTAATGAAACGGAACGATTTGGCGAGTGATAAAGAAGTTAATCACGGGATTATTTTAGGGTTTTTAAACGCTGCGAATATCTTAGTACCATTGATTTTCAATTTCCTTTTTACCATTTTACTTTTCAAATAATTTCAGGCAATTAAATATAAAACTAACTTTTATATCAAAATGTCTATTTAATCAGCATTTCATCCAAAAACTTTAAAGGGTGAAAGTTACAGGATTAAAGTGGTGCTGCGATATGATTACGTTCAACCAACAAAGTAAATCACTAACAGCAAAATCGTCTTCTGTGTTCCCTGCCTCATGACCTATCAACCTTTAAAGCAAGAGTGAAAAGGCATCTTCTGGGCTTACTCGTTCCATCGTATACCTCATCTATCGCTTACCATCAGGCGAGATCGAGGTCAAGAGTGGGCTCATAAAAAATCTTAAACAAAAACTGCAAAATTTGTTATCGTATCAAGTTTGTAAAACAATATTCTAGATAAGAAAGCGCGACAACTATAAAGCTGTAACCAAACCAGCCCTAGCCAGAGAGAGATTTTTATTATACTTATTAAGGGATAACAAACAACTACAGCATAGAAAAAAGGCATAATACAGTTTAATAAATTTGAAGAATTAAGTCATGATGTATATATGAGCACATATAAATAAGCAGTGGGGTTGGGTTCGACCCAGTCAGGCACATTCATTTTTATAATTTGCAAACCGTCGCGCGTAGCTTCGCTCCCTTGAACATTATCACGATGAAAACATAAGTCTCCTTCTTTTACAATAGGGTAAAACGTAGCTCATAACCTTCCTCGAGCTTTAAGCTACTTCCTAATCGGACCAGTACTTTTGAAGATTAGCGCGTTCAAACAAACAAATTTTTCCGCTTTATAGTAGATATTAAAGATATCATCACCACCACAAGAAGAAAAACACGAAGAGGAGACCTGGTCCCAGCTGTGGATACCTTGTATGTAGATTTATTTATATTTTTATAATTAACAGTGCTTGCCAAGAAGGACAATAACGTTTATAAGTATAAACAGTCACCATGGTGATGGAAAATAATTCTTTGTATTAATATTATGTCATTTAAATAACAAGCTGGAACTGACAACTGAATGAAACCGAAGCGAGTAGTGTAATTTTTTTTTTTTTTTTTTGTAATAAGCTTGCGGTTGACCACTATCTCACCTGATGGTAAGTGATGATGTGGTCGAAGATGGAGCACGCTTGCCTAGAAGTAACCTATTCACTCTTGACTTAAAGAATCCCAGGTTATAGTGATCAGGAAACAGACTCCGGCAGGGAATTCCATTCCACGGCGGTGTAAATTGAGCCTTAGAATATAAGCGTCTTAGAAAATGACGCACTGAACATAAAAGAATACCGTACTCATACCAACAAGCTTTTTTGTAAGTGATTTAATAAATTACGAGGGCTAACATCTGAAATTGTCTACTATTTTCACCGACTTTACAACGGAGGAAAATATCAGTTTGACTCAATTTTTTTATTGGTTACGCGATTTCTCCGCCAATTGAGGACCGATTTTCAAAATATATTTTTTATTCGAATGCCTATACTGCTAAGGTGGTCTCATTGACACCAAGTCAGAATCTAAGGATGGAATCCCAGGGATATTGAGGGCAACCCTAAAATTTTATAGGGACACACAATGTTTTTTTACTAAAGAAAAATGTTCGTGAAAACATTCGTCGCTCCCGCTCTGGGTGGATCGGAAGCTAGTCTCATACTTCTACTGATTAAAAATCTACCCTGTTCCTTTAATTACCCCAGTGTTCCGTGGCCGCGGTATCACCTTTGAAAATTCCCGCAACTGCGAACCATTCCTACAACCCTGGTAGTAGATGTTTTTCAGCCAAAATGACGGAGTGTACACTGAATATTGTTTTCTTCCGAAAATAGTTTGAATTCACGTTCCTGTAAGCTTATACACAGATAGGTAGGTATAGAATACTAAGTGCACGTGAGTGTAGCCGTGGGCGTAGCTTGTTCAGATTTATTCACTGTGAATTTTCTCGTTTACTTACAATTTAAATTAATTGTAAAGTGAGAGAGAACCTTAAACTTGGCGAGTTACTAATAAAGTTGTCATTAAGTAAAATTCACGAAGACAAATGGGGATTTCAAGGTTTATCGAGGTCGCGAGTGCTCAGAGAACTCAGTCCGCCAGTCACAACATTTGCTTGCGCAAGTTATTTAGTTTGTAACTTTTACTGACATATATCCAAGCATATCACATATTAGAATACAATTTCATATATTACCGCGGTTTTGAGTTGACTAATCATGTTCATTCCTTCCAATATCCATTCCTAGCATCCTGTTCCCACCAATGAGAGGAGAAATGCTCATCGCACGCGCCGCTGATTGGTGTATTCAACGCCAGCGAATCACCGTACATTTACTGTGGTGCGGAAGGAGTATAATTACCTCCGCCATATTCTGTCTCGGAGCATTCCAGAAAAAACCACCCGCGCCTTCGCTCGCTTAGTGAAGCTATCACCCCGCGTCTAGCCGAGATTAACTAAATACCACTGTATATCTAACTACCAAAAATATCCGTATTGGACACACACGTGTGACAAAACAAAGACTACAGTGAAAGTGATTAAATATCTGAAGAAGAAAGTGATTCAATCCACGTGCGTCTTCTACTCCAACTAATCAGCTCCAGAACATCCAAGTAAGTCCATCAACCTTTTATTCCTACACCGAGTCAACTCAATACTGTGTGTTCAATACCTCACCGCCCGCAAATTATTTTACCGCCATACATTGAGTTCATAACTCTGGTCCTTCGAATCTTTCATCAACATAATTTCTGGTCCAAACGAGCCGGATTCATAGAATCAGCGATCTTCTATACTTTTTATAAGTTTACCGCAATATAATTATGGGTCTCATACCTAGTATTTAGGTCAAAATACCTAAAATACAAAGTTCGTAAGAACGCCATATTGGACGCGTACATACCGTTCCTACTTCCCGCTAAATACTACAATACATTCATTGAGAATTATTGTATCAACTTAATATTTCTCCTATTGCATTAAAATAGCATAGGTAAATATACTAACCGCTTATTATCGTACTTACTTTCACGCTAAATACATAATTCATTGAGGATTACTGTATCAACTTAATATTTCTCCTATTTGCATTGAAATAGCATAGGTAAATATTCTAACCGCTTATTATCGTTAGTTATCTCGGCTAACATAACTACAAGTTATATTCAACCGCATTCCTTAGTTTATACCCGCTTAAAATAATATTATTCTAATCTACCCGCTATACTTAATATTTATCTCCGATATTTTCTGTTAGTATTCCAATATGGAAGATCTTAAAGTAAAAGTCAAATTACTTCAAGCTAAAAATCAAGCAATCTTTGAACGTTTATCGTCATTATATGAAACTTCTAAGAAAATAAATATTTCTAGTATTGAGCTTCGTTCATCGGAATCATTCATGGCGGACACGAAAATCCTGTCAATAACACGTCAAGAATTTAGTTCCAATTTAGATAAAATAAATATCTATTCTTTACAATTAAATTCTGATCATAAAATCGATTACAACAGTATTATATCGTTCGACGGCGTTTACACGCGCGTACAACTAGTGCGTTCTCTCATTACGCAATATTCAAGGTCATCGACCGAGTCAGCGTCGTATGATAACGCAAACACATATAAGGGTGGGGTCACACTCCCACCGATTCAGATTCCGTTCTTTGATGGTAAGATTGATAACTGGCCTGTTTTCTATGAATCATTTAAATCAAATATACATAGTAATTTGAACCTTACGGATTCTCAACGTGTGCAATATCTGATCGGTAATATAAAGGGAAATGCATTGCAAATTACCGCCGGAATTATTCCGTCAGGTGATAATTATACCACTATCTGGGACACTTTAGTTAAAAAGTATCAGGATAAACGAGCATTAGGCTCACATTACTTGTCTAACATATTAAATATTAAACCCGCAATTAATAATTCCGCATCTTTAAATAGTTTCATTGAAAGTTTTCACGCGTCTGTTTCTGCTTTAGAACAATTACAAATTAACGACTTAAAGGATTTCATTTTGTTAAATTTAGCTTTGAGAAAGTTGGACCCTGCTACCGTACATTTATTCGAAATGCATAAAAGAGATGAGGAAATTCCTACTTATACGGATTTCGTGGAATTTATAAAATCGCAAGTTAAGATATTAGATCGAACTGTATCATCTCGCACCGCGTTAGTGAGTAACAACCCTAATAAAAATAATAACTCGTCTCGCAATCAGTCACGTAATAGTACAGTACATACTTTTGTTGCTTGCGATAATAACCAAACTTGTTTGTATTGCAATAAAGGTGATCATTGTAAACTTTACACTTGTCCAACCTTTCAATCACTATCAGCAAATTCGCGTTTGGATTTTATTAAAAACAAACGTGGATGTGTAAACTGCCTTAGTTTAACGCATACTGCTTCACAGTGTAAAGCTATACATAATTGTAGAACATGTAACAAGCGACATCATTCTCTCTTACATTTAGAAAACAGCGGTCACCCGCCGAGATCGGCCACAAATGACGCTGTCACTAGCTCCGCGAACTCGCAACAGGTGGCGCTGTGTGCGTGCTTTCGCATAGGTACAAACACGCAGCGCACTACAGTACTTTTATCAACTGCGAGAGTCTACGTTGATAACAAATATTGTAAACATGTTTCTGTGAGATATTTAATAGACAACGCTTCGCAAAATAATATAATTACTTCCGCCTGTTGTAAAAAACTACAATTAAACATTATACCACTTTCAAACTCGTTTATAAAGGGTGTCGGAACTTCCTCGCGACCTATCATAGGGTACGTTGAGATTACAGTTACTGCTAACAATAAAATTAATTCTTTTAAAATCACCGCTCTGGTTGTCGATTGTATCACGGACAACTTGCCATCTCAACTTGTTGACACTTCTGCAGTGCAACATTTGTTCGACTTACCGCTCGCAGACCCACTATGGCATGTACCTGGTGAGGTCGAATTGCTTTTAGGGGCAAAACTGTTCCCGTATTTGTTACTTCAAAATAAAATTACCTCACCTACCGCTCCGTCCGCTATTGAAATCGTGTTTGGTTACATTCTTATGGGTGAGGTACCCGCTAGTTTATCTAATAATAATTATAATACCGCTTCATATTTTTCTACCGCGCTAAATATAGATAATTCTCATTGTTTTCTGTCTTTAGACGAATCTTTACATAAATTTTGGAATATTGAAGAAGTACCTTCAAAATCTTTTATGAGCCCTGCAGAACTGGAGTGTGAACAGCTATACGTTTCTACTGTGTCACGTGACTCCAGTGGTAGGTATTGTACCGCGTTACCATTCTGTAAAAATCCAGATTAAATTGGAAATTCTTACGCTGTCGCTTATCGACGTCTAATCAATTTGGAAAAAACTAAGCTTCGCGACTCTGCTTTGCGCGCTAGTTATAATGAAATAATCCAAGAGTATATCGATAAAAATTATTTAACTGAAATTACGCCTAGTTCTGCTAATCAGACTGTAGGTTATTATATACCGCATCACCCTGTTATCAGGAATGATAAACAAACAACTATAGTTCGCATCGTTCTTGACGCGAGCGCTAAGTCTCATACTGGCGTGTCATTGAATGATTTGTTACACATAGGGCCGAATTTACAGGCCGACATATTTTTAGTACTTTTAAAATTCTGTTTGTTCCCTATTGCAGTTACAGCTGATATAAAACAGATGTATCTTCGAATTGCTGTTATTGATGAGCATCGAAAATACCAAAGAATATTTTTTCAATTTAATACCGCTGAACCTATTCGCGAATTTCAGTTTAACCGAGTTGCATTTGGTCTCAAGTCCAGTCCCTTTCTAGCCATGCGTACTGTGCGCCAGCTATCGGAAGAGGAAAAACATCGCTTCCCAAAAGCATCCATTGTTGCTTCTCAGGAGCTGTACATGGACGACTTGGCTACTTCGATCCCTTCTCTGGAAGAAGCCAAGGTTCTTTCCGCTGAACTTATCGCCTTATTTAAGGCTGAGGGCTTTGACCTTACTAAATGGGCAAGTAATTCCTCGGAACTACTAGAAGCCATTCCACATTCCAACCGCTCTTCTAATAATTTCTTTGATGGGGATAATTTAAAGATTCTTGGACTCAAATGGATTCCTTCTGAAGACTGTTTCACCTTTACCACTTCTAATTTGGATAAAAGTTGTACTAAACGCTCCATACTTTCCACTATTGCCCGTCTGTGGGATGTTCTCGGTCTTGTGGCTCCTGTAGTTTTAATCGCGAAATTACTCATAAAGGAATTATGGAAATTAAATACAGATTGGGATGAAACTCCACCCGATTCGATTGTACTTCTCTTTCAAAAATTTAAAGAGCAACTACCTTTACTTTCTTCTCTAAAATTACCTCGTCATGTAGCCGTTTCTATGGGTTGCGTGACAAATATAGTAGGTTTTGCTGATGCCAGCTTGAATGCATATGGCTGCGTCATATACTTACATGTCACTGATACAAATGGTAACACACACGTAAATTTGGTGTATGCTAAATCCAAAGTTGCACCTGTTAAGGTCGTATCTCTAGCTCGTCTAGAGCTCTGTGCCGCTGTTCTTTTGTCTAAATTAATTAAACTAGTTTACGACACTTGCCGCTCTCGTACCGCTATTAATAATATATTTGCCTTTTCCGATTCTACAATTACGCTTTCATGGATTCATTCCTCACCACACAAATGGAACATTTTTATTAGTAACCGCGTCGCTAAATGTCAAGAAAATCTTGATCCTAATCATTTTTATCATATCAACGGAACAACTTTCGTTGGAGCCAAGGCTCAGTTGCAAGAACTACTTGCTAAGCGCTACCGCATAGAGTGGAAAATTATTCCACCCCGCGCTCCCCACTTTGGAGAGCTGTGGGAATCAAATATTAAAGCTATTAAAACGCATTTATACCGTGTTATCGGTTCTCAACTCCTTACATATGAGGAGCTTTCGACTGTTCTCACTGAAATTGAGGCAGTTCTAAATTCCAGACCGCTTTGTGTCCTGAATGAGGATTCTATAATGAGCTCATTTTATAATGGCTTCTCCGTTAACTTCGTTGCCTGTCATGAATGTTCCCGAAACGACGAAGTCTCTAACTTGCCGCAAAAAATTGCTTGACCAGATGATTTGTAGTTTCTGGAGGAGATGGCGCATAGAATATTTACATAATCTTCAAGTTAGACAAAAATGGTTGAATGCCAACAAGCAATTTAATTCCAACAAGCCCGTTCCATCATCGGACTACGAGACAAACGGCGAAGCGCCATCGTTACATGGTGGACATCCCACCCATACGCACCAAACGTTTTGGGAATACCTTCATTGTGCGTACGGCTAAGGAGTGGAATTCCCTGCCGGAGTCTGTGTTTCCCGATAGCTATAACCTAGGAGTCTTTAAGTCAAGAGTGAAAAGGTTACTTTTAGGTAAGCGTGCTCCATCTTCGACCACATCATCACTTACCATCAGGTGAGATGGTGGTCAAACGCGAACCTATTCTAAATAAAAAAAAAAAAAATAAAAAAAAAAAAATAAAAAAAATATTAAGATTGGTACAGTGGTTCTCATACATCAGGATGATGTCCCTCCTTTACGTTGGCCAATGGGTGTAATCACCGAAGTTTTTCCCGGCAAGGATGGGACAACCCGCGTTGCTATGGTGAAGACATGCAGTGGCTCTTTCAAGAGACCCGTTGTCAAACTATGTCCTTTACCTTCTCAATAACATCACCGCGCAATAACCCAACTTTAGCTTTAGTTAACATATTTATAATATTTTTTCCTTAGTACGCTTTAATATATTTCTCTCCTTTTGAGAATACTACATATCCTCAAAACCGGGCAGGATGCTTGCGCAAGTTATTTAGTTTGTAACTTTTACTGACATATATCCAAGCATATCACATATTAGAATACAATTTCATATATTACCGCGGTTTTGAGTTGACTAATCATGTTCATTCCTTCCAATATCCATTCCTAGCATCCAGTTCCCACCAATGAGAAGAGAAATGCTCATCGCACGCGCTGCTGATTGGTGTATTCAACACCAGCGAATCACCGTACATTTACTGTGGTGCGGAAGGAGTATAATTACCTCCGCCATATTCTGTCTCGGAGCATTCCAGAAAAAACCACCCGCGCCTTCGCTCGCTTAGTGAAGCTATCACCCCGCGTGTAGCCGAGATTAACTAAATACCGCTGTATATCTAACTACCAAAAATATCCGTATTGGACACACACGTGTGACAAAACAAAGACTACAGTGAAAGTGATTAAACATCCGAAGAAGAAAGTGATTCAATCCACGTGCGTCTTCTACTCCAACTAATCAGCTCCAGAACATCCAAGTAAGTCCATCAACCTTTTATTCCTACACCGAGTCAACTCAATACTGTGTGTTCAATACCTCACCGCCCGCAAATTATTTTACCGCCATACATTGAGTTCATAACTCTGGTCCTTCGAATCTTTCATCAACAACATTGTATATTAATTTCAATCAATCAAAATCAACTGAAGGGAGTTGCCCGAGATTGACACCAATGAAAGAGCTATTAAGGGAGGCCTATACGAAGACGTACACTGTACTTAAAGACATCTTATAAAACGTTAAAGATTAGCCAAACAGAAAAAGTTCTGGAAGAAAAGCTGATTGATATTGTAATTTATTTGTTCTAAATCAAAAGTTATTTAGTCAAATTAGGTTAAAAATCTGCACATTTTTAACGTCAAAACACCCGCCCAGCTCAAATACTAGGAAGTGGTGACCTGCCTGGTATTTCATCTGCTTAGCCTTTCTCAACTATGTTGGGATCTAACTACATGCATACAGCTGAATACTAGTGTTTTACATTAAGTGACTGCCTTTCTGACTTCCACAACCCAGTACTCCTTGGCAAGATCAGTGTCAGATTTTCTGGCTTCTGAATACTCTTGACGATTGTCAAAGAAGTACAAATAACCAACGGCTTAACGTGCGTTCCGAAGCACGGAGGTAATCCGATATATTGAGATGCTCACCCATCCGCAGGCCGACCTCGGTACGCGTTGCTTAACATTGGAGATCGACCCGTAAGGCTGTTGTTATTAGTCACGACCTCTTCCGATTTGACCTTCCTAGTATTTAAGCTGGGGAAAAGAAATAGTGCTATGATTTTATGACTCCTAAATGAAATTCATTAACCACACCAGTAACTGGCCACTTAAGCATTTTCGCCAAGTCATACTTGGATTTTGTATAAATAAGTTATGATATTAGATTTATTGTAATGCTACACAATAATATTCATATTATTTTATGTAATTTGAGGTTTTAGAAGTAAAACAAAACAATATGTTGTATAAAATTTTAATAGAAACAAAAAAATATCACTTTTTGGTAGTTACTAGCCACAAATTTTAGAAACTGGCCGTGATTAAACTATTAATTGGCCACATGAAAAAAGTTTCAGTTTCATCCTACTATCTATAAAGGAACATAAAAAATGAACTTTAAACAAAACAACATTCATTATGTTAGACAATAACTCAATATTTTACCCGTAATTTTAATATGAGATCAAAAATAATACGACATAGGAACTTTCTTAATTTACACGAACAACAAATCAACAAATCTAATATTAATACAGTTTTATAGAATAAAGTTAGAACCGAAGCCTTGCTTTCGCGCTTCTTCACAAGCAGTACTAAATAAGGCTTACAATCACCGTCAGATGAGTCAGTGTTACTCTCTCAATAGCAGATGTGGCACAAAAACTGATCCTCATCTTCTACAGGTACATGGATTCTGTGATATGACGGAATACTAATACTAATATAATGAGATTCAAACAAAAATCACAAAAAACTAATTGTTCATTAACCCCATATGTATTTTCAGTCTTTTCTGTACATAAATCTTCTTTAATTATCTTTATTTGACTTTTTCCATCACTTTTTTCCTTGGTTTTCTTCTTAGGTATACTGTTCTCTTTTTCCTTCTTCTTTTCTTCTTGCAATCTCTTTCTTTCCTCTTTTGCAGCTTCTTCTTCTTCTTGTGGCCAATAACTAAAATATGTAAAAATTTACTTCAGAAACTAGCCACCCTCTTAAAAACGGCTCATTTAAGATTTTATTACAATTAAGATAAAGATTCATATAACTTACCATGCAAACACGTAGAAATATCCTATTCTTTCACCAATGCTAAGTATAATAATTAACCATAATTTCAATTTTGTAAAAACTTAGCCACTAACATTTACGTAGTGTAGCAACTTACATGTCGAGCCACGTACACCTACTGTCATAAATTGGCCGTTTGCTTTGGCGCTGGTATGTGTAGCGAAAAAAAGTTGAACTACTATGAATGACGAATGACAAGGCATTCGTTTGATACATTCATAGATGGCACAAATAAAACAATATTCTTATTAAAAATAGATTAAGTAGCAAGTGGCTAGTTATTGGTAATGGCCAGTTATACCTCGGTTTATCCCACCACAGTTTGTCATAGTCTAACGGACTCAGCGTAAGTAATTACTAACTAAAAGATCGTGTAATAAATAAATTATGCTGAACTTTAGAAATATGTACATAAGAAAAACCCTGAAACATTTTCGAAACGGTCTGCACAGGATGTCTAGGTCTAAATAATAAATCGAAAACTTTATAGAAAAACAGTTTAAATTGAACGCGGGAATGATTATACACACTTTCTTAACAAATTTTACATTTTTCTGTTCCTTACCTGTAAACCATTTTTCCAAAAATCACTATTTAAGCCTAGGTATCGAGATACCTACTTACCAGCTTACAGCTTAAAAATCAAAATCGATTCAGTAACACAAATTGACGCGATGATTAACATAAATAAATTGTAACAAGTTTCCACAAGATTTACAGATAATTAATGTTTTACTCTTGCATAATATTGTTTCAGAAAAGCAGAAACGTTAATTGCGGTGTGGATAGACCGTAACAGTCATTAAGATTTAGGCTATGGGGAAAAGGTGTTTTGGGTTCATGTTTCCTCAATATTCGCAGTAAAAATCCTATTCTTCCCAGACGCACGTAATAACATTTCCATATCAACAATACTATTCACTTACATAACATCCCCGACAGCTTCCCACCCAGTTCAAGCTCCCCACACAAACTGTACTCGGGTCACCTTGAGTACACGTCGTGACAAACAAGTCTACATTTGAATGCCTGTCCAGTTTGGGGCGGCACATTTTAGACATGAATGCTTCAACTTCAGAGGGCCCAGAGGGCAGTTCTAAAGGTGATTGAGAGATGGTGAGGTGAAGGCTTCAAAAACCGTATCGTTCCCCTACATCCCAATTATACAGGGACACGTCTGTTCTCACTTGCCGGCAACTGTGTGCGCTTCAAATAATCCTCCGTAAACATTCCGCTCTTATTATGACCCTAATTTTATAATGAATAAACGACGGAAAGATTTGGTGTGCCCTTGTATTTCAACCAAGACTGCCCTGGCAAGTCATGGCTATTCGAGTCTGAGTGGCCGCCTCTACAATGCTGTTATTTTTCAATTATTAATGTCATTGTTATTACTATATTTCAATTACTAATGTTATTAATACTTTTTATTTTAATTTTATTACTTTTTTATTTTAATCTGTGTTCTGTGGAAACTTTCATTGTTATCTTTGCACAACTCATCTATCCTAATTAAAACACAAAGTTTTAATTAGGATAGATGAGTTGTACCTAATATTTTTATAAATAAATTATTATTATTAATTATTCCATCACGACCTTGTAGCAAATAGTCCTCATTTTGTGGTCTCAAACGGGTTTTATTTGAATATTCTGGTTAGGTAGACTCTCGGGACCAATTTAATTTCATACTTGTGTTAATCTCTCGGAGTGGAAAGTTTTGTCTTACAATGATAAGCTTCTAATAAGGGTCGAAGATTGGGCATATTGTTTAGGTTTCATAGTAAAATATTGACAATCTATCTTCATAGATTGTCAAAATTTATTATCTTAAAAATTAATTTTCAGAATTTATTTATTAAAAAATATTCCATTATACGAAGAATAATGCAATATTTTCTGGCTTAAAATGTAATGTTTACCTGAAAGGATTTGTTTAAAACTAGTTTTTAACTTCAAATGAAAATTTGAGAAAGATAAGTAAGAACAGAGACTTAAGACTTACTTGCTTTAAAGATTTTAACAGATCATGTAACAGTTTAGTTTTAGACCATTGCTTTTAGAACCGTTCTGTAGCTTTTGCGTAAAAGAGTAACAAACATCCATACATCAATCCTCACAAACTTTTGAATTTACAGAAACAAAAAGATAAGATTGCAGGATCGTCACTAGTAACTAGGTACCTATTTAAACATGACTGTTGGAGAGTTAGGTACACCTCTATCCAACCCTTGAGGGATATTATGCATGTCATTACGTTGAGTCGTAAAAATAGTCGGTCATTAAAGTTTTACCGGGACAAACAAAGCATGCACTTGGACCTGAATCGATACAACTATTCGATTTTTTACAGAGCTTGAACAGTACTTTTAAGTATTTAAATTGAACCAGTTGTATTAGCTAGACGCATGACAAATCGATGACTAGTTTTGGGTATGAAATGCCCGACAAAGAAAATATATTTCACTTTACTCCTAGGCCTTTTTTGGCAAATAAATCAGATCAATAGAAGCAATAGTTTAGTCACAGAATTTTTTTGAAGTTTTTTCTTATTTAAAACAAGATGTATTCTAACGAGCAGCTGACTAAGTACTAACACATAGTTATCTAGGGTCGTATACCTTAAAACTGCAAAATTCACGCTACGGTGCCGCCCTGCATGATATCTAAGTTTGCAATACAAACAAGAAAGATTTACTTTGATTTTATGAAAGTTTTTCCTCGTAAACTTTTTTATAGTTTCGGATTAACCGTAAGCACGTATAGTATATTATGTGGTTTAATTTATATATATATAACTAACTAGTATTTGCGTATTGCGCGAGGTACAAGCACCTCGCGTGATTGTGAAAAAAAAAAAAAATGGGGGGGATGATGGGGGGGTTTCACAATTATTTCGACTAAAGCATTGCCCCTCTAAATGAATCTGAAAAAAAAAGTGTTCCAAGTCTCTTAATTTCCGAGATCCGCCTAAAGGGGGTGAGAAGGGGGGCAAGGGGGGCGACTTTGAAAAATGGGTTTTACTTTACCGAGCCTCCTCTGTACGAATCCGTAAAAAAAAAAATACGGGTCTCGTAGTTTCCGAGATACGATAGGGAGGGGGGAGAAGGGGGGGGGTGAAAAGGGGAGGTTTGGCACTTTTCCCGTAGGTTTGAGAGTTACTTGTTTACGAATCTGTCAAAATATACCCACCTCCCCATCCACCATCTGGGAGAACAATTATGTCAGTGAGTGAGTCAGTGGTAATTTAGCTTTATATAGTATAACTAGCCGAGTAAAAATCTCAATGTTAATTTTAATAATCATATTATTGACGAAGTTGAAAGCACAACATTCTTAGGTTTGCAAATTGATAAAAGTTTGAACTGGAAACCACATATAGACGAACTTTGTAAAAAACTAAGCAAATCAGCATATGCTTTACATTCATTATCAGCGAGAGTTTCCACGGATGCGCTTCTTACTGCCTACTACGGTATTGTCGAATCCCATCTTCGATACGGGGTTATATTTTGGGGAAATTCCACTGATAAAGAAAAAGTATTCAATCCCAGAAACGGTGTCTCCGCTCGATGTTCAAACTGAAAACTACGGATAGTTGCTATCCATATTTCAACAAGCACAAAATCTTAACTTTGCCTTGTGTTTATATTTTGGAGATAGCTGTGTTTGTTAAATCAAACCCAGCTTATTTTGAACGCGTAAATGATTTGGTTGCACGAAATAGACGCGACAATAGTGGACTGTGTGTCCAAAGGGCTAAGACAACACTGATGCGCAAAAGTGTCTGCTGCATGGCACCGAAAATATTTAATAGATTACCCAAAGCTTGGAAAGATTTAAATATGTCATTATTTAAAAAGAAATTGCGAAACTTTTTAGCAGACAAGACTTATTACAGCATTTCGGATTTCTTAATGGAAAATAAAATTTGTTAATATTTTGGCACTTCCTATTAATTGTGATTTAACTATGATAATTTATTATTCAATTTTAATTGTACAACCTAATTTTGACATTAAATTTTTGACATTCAACATTAGACATTTAACTTTTGACATTATATTTTGACATTTTTTTTTTTGTAACATTTAATTTAATAATATTTTGGCGCTTCCTATTAATTGTGATTAAACTGTGATCATTTATTATTCAATTTTAATTAAACAACTTACCTTTTTGACATTATAGTTTTGACATTTATATTTTAACATTTAATTTAATGCTATGATTAGATATTTGTTTTTTTTTTATATACATATTATCTGGTAATTATTGTTTTGTTATAATAATCGATTTTGCATTTGATTTAATTTATAATTTTGTGTAATTTAATTGCATTATGTAATTTACAGTTGAATTACTTTTGTGAATTAAATTATTGTACCTTTGCATGCCTTCTGGTAAAATATGGCTGAACTCACATTGTACCCTTACACCACATGTTATTGTACTACCCATATTTGCAAAATAAAGTATCTTATCTTATCTTATCTTATCTAGTATTTGCGTGTTGCGCGAGGTGCAAGCACCTCGCGTGCTTGTGAAAAAAAAGGGGGGTTGATGGGGGGGGATTGCACAATTATTTCGACTAAAGCATTGCCCCTCTAAATGAATCTGAAAAAAAAAATGTTCCAAGTCTCTTAATTTCCGAGATCCACCTAAAGGGGTTGAGAAGGGGGGCAAGGAGGCGACTTTGAAAAATCGTTTTTACTTTACCGAGCCCCCTCTACACGAATCCGTAAAAAGAAAAAAATACCGGTCTCGTAATTTCCGAGATACGATAGGGAGGGGGGAGAAGACGGGTGAAAAGGGGAGGTTTGGCACTTTTCCCGTAGGTCTGAGAGTGACTTGTTTACGAATCTGTCAAAATATACCCACCTCCCCATGCACCATCTGGGAGAACAATTATGTCAATGAGTCAGTCAGTCAGTGAGTCAGTGAGTGGTAATTTAGCTTTATATAATATGACTAGTATTTGCGTGTTGCGCGAAGTGCAAGCACCTCGCGTGCTTATGAAAAAAAAATGGGGGGTGATGGGGGGGGGTTTGCACAATTATTTCGACTAAAGCATTGCCCCTCTAAATGAATCTGAAAAAAAAAAATGTTCCAAGTCTCTTAATTTCCGAGATCCGCCTAAAGAGGGTGAGAAGGGGGGCAAGGGGGGCGACTTCGAAAAATGGTTTTTACTTTACCGAGCCTCCTCTATACGAATCCGTAAAAAAAAATACGGGTCTCGTAGTTTCCGAGATACGATAGGGAGGGGGGAGAAGGGGGGTGAAAAGGTGAGGTTTGGCACTTTTCCCGTAGGTTTGAGAGTTACTTGTTTACGAATCTGTCAAAATATACCCACCTCCCCATCCACCATCTGGGAGAACAATTATGTCAATGAGTCAGTGAGTGAGTCAGTGGTAATTTAGCTTTATATCATATCTGGGGGCATGGCAGTGCCCCGGCAAAGTAGAGCAAAAAAGTGGCACGGCCGTACCATTCTTTTCTCTAAGCAATTCAGGCCATTTTCGACCCCCTATAACTTCGTTGTGGATAAAACTAGAAGCCTGAATTTTCAGTAACCAAACAGCCATTGTATAAACACGGTATATTTCAAATTGCATTCAATTTGAACCAATAGTTTAAGAATTATAACGAGTCAAAATTCCTTAATTTTGTAAATTTTGTCACTCACTGACTGACCGATCATCAAAAGGCTAAAGCACTTCTAGCAGACATAGAAGCTTCAAATTTAGAATACAATTAGTGTTTAGTATATGAATCAAGGAAAAACTATATTTTTCAATTTCGTTCCAGTTTTCTAGATTATAAATAACTTTGTAATCCCATATAAATATATAGGATTACAAAGTTACATTTGCAGTTAATTAATCAGTGTACCTGTATAATATAATGAAATAATAGATGTAGACGGGTACTTTTTTTTTGGTGAAAAATATCATCAAATGACTTCTTCCGCTCGGGTGTATCAGAATTCTACTGACTAAAAACCCACCCTGTTCCTTCGTAAGCCCTAAAGTTCCAGGGCCGCGGTATCTCGATGGAACTTTCCCATAAACCCCGACAGGCAATGGCCCTATGAGGCCTCGTCACTGGTATTAACAGCTTTTTGAGGCGCGCGTGGAACACAACGCGCCGCCGACCCGGGCCTGGTCCTTACCAGACGGTGAGCGACCCCTGCTCGCCATCCGCAGGCCCGCGCCTACGGTGGCCCGAAATCGACTCGCGATCCATGACGCCCGGGGCGTCTCCTCCGGCGGCTGGGGCGCGAGGAAGGGAGTTGCCTCTCCCTCGCACGTTAGGCCTCCTCCTTGGCTAGCATGACTGCTTCGCAGCAGGAGGTGACTGCATCCCATTCCCTCTCGCTTCGCACCATGGTCTAAACCAGAGCAGGGCGCGAGAAGTCGCCGCCGCCGATCGCCTCTATGAGGATACGACGGTGCTCCACCCATGCAGGGTACACCTCGACCATATGCTCCACCGTGTCTTCCAGTGTAGATAGGTACCTAGATATAATAATTATGCTCAAAGGTAACTTGTTAAATGGTCAACGGAATAAAAAAGCAAGAAGTCCCTATTAAGAGTATTGGGGAGTATTAAGTAGAGTAAATTGCCCGAAATTGCATAATTACTTACTTATGGATTAAGTTTAACCGAGACGTTTGACGAGTGCGGCATTAATTATTACTAACTAATACAAAAGACGTACGTGCGTATGTAATATGTGCGTATCAAAGCCTCCGAAAAAAACCCATAGAGACAGGGAGTGGGCTTTGAAAAAAACTTTAGCTGAAATTCAAGAAGTAGTACCGGAAAATAAAAAAAGGAAGGCTACCTACAAAAATAAGAAAAGCTCATAAGACAGAGAGAAAGACTTTAAGAAAACTCGTTGTTGGTATACAAGAAGTAGAAGGTACCGGAAAGGAAAAAAGTAGGACTTTCTACAAAAAGCAATGAGATCCCATAAAAAACAATACTTGTCAAAAACCCAAGTCTCGCAACTTAGTTGTTCTACCGTAAAAAGTTGTGAGATCCATGTAATACCAAGTCGGTTATTAATTTATTCAGTCCCTACTTAAGGGACCTTCTGTCTTAAGTTGTTACGTAATTATCTAACCTAACGACATCTTATAGTGACCATATCAATATTAAAAATCTTTACCGTTTTAAATAAATAGATTGACTTGGCAATCGCAATAAACAATTTAATTTATATATATTACTTGTGAGATATATTGTGTTTTCATGCGATCTCATGGATCTCACAACTTTTTTACGGTAGAACAACTAAGTTGCGAGACTTGGGTTTTTGACAAGTATTGTTTTTTATGGGATAATATTATTCCTCTCACTTTATCAACTTTGTAGATAGAAATACTCTTTATTGTTCACCATAACAGAACACAAAGACGGACTTAATAGCTAAAAAGTGTGATACAATGGGCGATATAATGTCGAAAGCGTAATCAATTGCTCTCAATTTCTGTACCTCTAAATGAAATAGCCATTTAATGAAGCAGCAAATACAATACTCCTGATACAACAATATGCTTAATCTAATAGATTAAGCCTATCTTGAGAAGAGTAGCTTCCACTTGTAAGACAGAGACAGGGATGGAGAAACTTTGCTAAAATAATAACAGCCGTATGGGTCGATCTTCAAGGGTAAGCAACGCTAGCCGAGGTCAATCCGTGGGTGGGTGACCAACCATTACACATCGAGACGTGCTTCTGAAAGCTAGTTAACCCTTGTTCCTTGTCGTCACCTGTAGATCTTTAATAGTCGTAACGGGTGGTCAGATTTGATTCAAGTCTTGCATCTACTTTCCGTTGACTTACAGCACTAGTGCAGGAATATTATGACCAGAACCCGATTGTTTGTTATTTTATCGCTCATAAAATTATTTATTCATATCAAGCTGAATATTTTAATGCTTTGTTGCATTTTGAACTTTAAAAACAACATTAAAGTAAATAATTAATATAACCCAATTGTTTGTTATTTTATCGCTTATAAAATTATTTATTCATATCAAGCTGAATATTTTAATGCTTTGTTGCATTTTAAACTTTAAAAACAACTTACGACAACTAACAATTAAAGTAATTAAAACAATATTTTCTAAATTCCTTTAACACAACGAGAAAACAGTTGTGTCCGTTTGACGCATATTTTAAATTGGGTGT
This sequence comes from Tholera decimalis, assembly GCA_943138885.2. Lineage (NCBI taxonomy): Eukaryota > Metazoa > Arthropoda > Insecta > Lepidoptera > Noctuidae > Tholera > Tholera decimalis. Next base: position 14,575,745 of record OW964576.2, read on the forward strand.
TTTTCCTAGAAATAATTTCCTTTATTTCAGTACTCATCTCATTGGTTAAAGCTAACAATATCATTTGTTACTTTAGTATCATCATTTGGTCGTGTTGCTTCTGCTTTCATTGGTGAATGGATAGGGTTCAAAGTGATGAAAGGTTTAAAACTCCTATCAAAAAACGGTGTCGCCATCACCCGGTGGTTTTATGTTGCGGGTGGCTTAAATTATTCAAGTCAGCATCATCATGATCCACAGCTTGACTTCACCCACTGCTGGGTATAGGCCTCTCTTCGCTTGTACCAAGCTCCATGTTCATGTGCCAGTCTCATCCAGGGTATACCCGCGATGGCAACAATCTCAATATAATAAGAAATTCTAAATGAAAATTCTCTGGGGGAAATTTGAGTAAAAAGTCTGCTAAACAGGATTTATACCAAGCTTATGGTTCATTTGTTTTATGATTAAGTATGATAATGTCAGCGCAATAGCAAACTAAATTTACAAAATAATTCACCTTATGCCACAAACATTATAAATGTGAAAGTTCGGATATTTGAATGTTCAAAAAAGGCTTAAGAGATTTGGCTGAAACTTAGCTTTTTTCCCAAGATAATATGAAATTTCTACGTGAACGAAATCGCGTGCAACAGCTCCTTCTATATAAATTAACTTACAACAGAACTCCAAGTTTTAATCATGGATTGCCTCCCATTGTCTCTTGTCTTTGATAAATTATGAATTAATGCTATTTAATTAAAACGAGCTCAAGGGATTATGAAAGCGAATAAAGATTGAAATGAAGAAACCTGATTATTGCTCTCTACTTTGTATGGAGTATATTTTACGCCGGGTCGTACTCGTAGTTCGAGTGTAAGAGCTTTATGAGTTCTGCATGTGGGTGAACATGTGTTACATAGCAAAACTCTTCACAACTCGAAAAGCACGTTAAGCTGTTGGTCCGTTATTTATACATAACAATCATCTCATATTACCGCTCCATCGAATTATCCAGTAGTCGCAGAAGTACATACCCCTAAAAATATAAAAGATTACAGATAATATTAAAAGCCCTTCTAAAATAAAATATTCTTGTACATTCATAAATAAAATTGTAACCAGTTTTTCACATAAAAAGTGTTATCAAATAAAATATTACACTGCAAAAACATTTTCCTACCCTATCTTTGAGCCCATATATGTAATTAAATGTTATCTTCAAGTACCTAAATAGATGCAGGGGAAGACCTGGGCGTCGGGGTTGCAGGAATAGAACAGGGTGGGTTTTAGTCAGTACACAGGCACAGTTGTAGCGAGTAGGCAAGTACTCGTACACGATTCAACGCAGCACAGGATCGTATGATCACCTACGTCATATGAGGTATGAGGATTAGGGGCGTTAACAAATTAGACCACGCCTCCACAACATCATCCTTTGTCCGAGCGGCGCGCGCGCAAGATGGCCGCCGCTAATCCGGGTTGCGCAAAAAGTGCTTATGGGGTTTTCTATAAGTTTCGCAATAAGTAGAAGTCCAGAGTTTGGAAGTTGGCGGTGTGACGCCGCCGTGCCTCGGAGAGCACGTTAAGCAGTTGCTTCCGGCTGTCCAGCTACTGGCTTGTGGAGGTCAGATAGGCAGTCGATATATGTAAAACACTAACACTCAGCTGCATTCAGTTGGACTCGAAGCCAACCCCAATATAGTTAAGAAAAGGCTATGCAGATGATCATGGTTTGCACAGTTGTTGAGCAATTAGTTGCCACATTGCGTGTCGTGGGATAAAATTCCTGACGATATAAATATTTGTTTGTGTGTGAGCTTGTTTTTTTTTTAAACTAATACTTCAACATAATATCTAGAGTTAATTCCGCCAACTCGTTTACTGCTGCGTCGTGACAACATCAGCACATCTCCTGATGATGCTCCGTGGAGCGGAGAAACTCGTCACTGCATCCCTTCTGCATGTGCATATTTTTCTGGGCGGGAGGGCGGTGCTGCATACTGCATGCAAGATTGATTATCTAGTTCTTGGCGGAATCAACAATAGATATTTTTTAGAAGTATTAGTTTGGTATGGACTTCCGTAAAAGTAACGCCTGATTTCATTCTGTATAGTTTATATTATGTTTGTCCACACAATACCGAAGATAGTAGATAGAGATAGTAGATTGCAGCCGGATACCCACCACCCCGTTTTCTCCATAATGACAACTCTTAATATGCAGTTTGCTCCTATGAAATTCCGCTTAGTTCCTAGGTATAACTATTATAAGGCTAACTATTCTGCCATTAATGAACAAATTAGTGCAATAGATTGGGAGTGTGAACTCAACAGTTTGCCCGCTGAACAGGCCGTCAACAAGTTTTATGACCTTTTATACGGGATAATCAGAATACACGTTCCTGTAACTAGAACTAAAAGTTCTCAATTTCCTGTTTGGTTCTCACCATCTTTAATAAGGATTTTTAAAAACAAGGAACGTGCATGGATTCAGTGGAAAAGGTACCACAACCAATCCGACTATGAGCACTTCTCTAATTATCGTAAATTATTTCATAGAGAGTGTGGCGCCTGTTTCAGTAACTATATTAATTCGGTCGAAGATTGCATTCCGAAAAATGTAAAGCATTTTTGGAATTACATATCAAATAGAAAGAGCAAGGCTAGATTTCCAGCAACCATGCACCTTATAAATTCCTTTTCTGACAACCCTACCGATATATGTAACTTGTTCTCGACTTTCTTTGCCTCCGTTTATGAATCATCTACTTTCGACCCTATAAAATGGCAACCTCCTGACAATTATGAGGATAACTCATCTAGTGTAGGTGATATATATCTCTCAAAAGATGTTATACTTCGGACAATCAAGTCACTTGATCTATCAAAGGGAGCTGGTCCAGATGGGCTGCCACCCGCTTTCCTTATAAAAATTGCCGAAAGCATAGATACTATTTTGTATCTAGTTTTCAACAAATGTTTGCGCGACGGGGTTTTTTCAAACGTATGGAAAGAAGCGTTTATCACTCCTATTTATAAAAGTGGTCGCAAAGACAACGTGGAAAATTACCGCCCCATTTCCATCCTGTCCGCCTTGTCAAAGCTTTTTGAAAAGCTAGTACACGGTGCTCTATATCCTCAATTTCATCGATTAATTATACCAGAACAACATGGTTTCGTAAAGCAGCGTTCAACTATTACTAATCTGATGACATTTACTAACTATTTGTTTGAAAACATGGACCGACGAGTTCAAGTAGACGCCGTATACACTGATTTTCAGAAGGCTTTTGACAAGGTGGATCACGCGCTCCTTTGGGAGAAGCTTGCCTTTAACGGAATTCGTGGGAACTTGCTGCGTTGGTTTGTCTCATATATTTTTAACAGGACCCAAAGAGTCGTCATAAATGGCTATGAATCTGAACCCATTACTGTGAATTCTGGAGTCCCCCAAGGATCTATTTTAGGACCATTCCTATTTATCATATATATAAATGACATTAAATCTTGTTTCCTTAATGCTCATTTTTTATTGTATGCCGACGATATTAAAATATTTAAATCTTGCAAGAACATCCAGGATTGCCTACTCATCCAAGATGATCTCATTAGACTGAACACGTATTACACAAAGAACAAACTCTTTCTTAGTCTCCCCAAATGTCACAGTATATCGTTTACTAAAAATAAGAATAAAATTAATTTTAATTACTGTTTCGATAGCCACCATTTAAATGTAGTGAATTCCGTTCGGGATCTCGATGTTATTATGGACTCATGTTTGCACTTCGACATGCACATTGATACTATCGTGAATAAGGCCTTTCAAATGTATGGTTTCGTCATGAGATCTTCTAAAGACTTTTTGCGGCCCTCTACTTTTCTGATATTATACAAATTTTTAGTGCAATCACAACTGGAATATGGTATTTCAATCTGGAATCCTTATTATCTTAAATATAATAACAAATTGGAAATGGTGCAGAAAAAATTCTTACGTAGCATGAACTACAAATGTAATCACTCAAAGATTCCCTATTCCCTATTACTTAAAACATACAATATTCAGAGCTTGGAAGCCCGACGGTTACTTTTGGATGTAATGATGCCGTATGGTTTGTGCCATAATAGGTTTGATTGTACTGACCTTACGAACAAACTATGTTACACGATACCCAGAACGGTTATCAGACGGGGGGCTCGCGTGCCTACGCTTGTTCGATGTGGATGCATGAAAAACTAACGCAGGGGCACGAGTGCCTCTACGTTGTCTTGTGGAAACCTATAAAACACACTTCATAGACATCGATATTTTCTCTCTATCTAATAAAAAAATTAAAAGACTCGCTATTAGTGCATTAGCATCTAAATTCTAATAAAAATGATGAAAAGTAACAGTAAAATTTTAGTAATCCGTTATCGTTTTTCATTCAATATGTAATTGATTAATCCGTGGACAATAGTGTGGGTTATGTGTTTACCTATATATCTTAAGAACATTATGAAATATCATAACATGTAACTGTTTTTTGTCCCTAATAAATGAATAGTACTAATAAGATAGTAATAATAACGCGTATAAATTAAAATTCAACTCTTTAATATTTTTGTACCATTGATTTCTAGTTTCAGTTGCTTTCGAAACACTCTAAAAGTCTCGGTCTCTCAATGCTTTATTAAAAAGTGATAAAATACTGTGTCTGCAGATACACGAAGGAAACGATAGCAAACAATGACTTTAATAAACAGAGCAGCATTGTTTTCAGTTCAATCGTGGATTTAGATAGATAGATATACTCTTTACGAGTATTGTACACCATAACAGAGTTAAATAAAGACTTAAAAACTACAAAGGCTGTTACAATGGGTGGTCTTATCGCCAAAAGCGATTTTTACACACAACTTTTGGATGGATTTGACTAGCTATTACCCATGACTTCGTTCGCGTGGAAAATCCGCACATTTTCAATGAAAAGCAACATTTGCTTGGCCCCGGGTGTTCAACTAACGAAATGCAAAATTTCATCAACATTGGTTCAGCCATGAATGTATAATAGACAGAAAGAGAGACAGATAGATTTTCGCATTTTTTACCATTAGGTAAGTAAAGATTTAGATAATCGCAATCGTTGATATAATAGAGTAGAAACACATTTGTTTTCACCATGGCAGTACAAAACAACTTCATACAAGAAAATATCGAAATGAAAAATATAGCTATTTACACCATCTTTTCCCCTATTGCAACATCGCTGCATTCCATAATAGCAAACATCCACATAGCATAGCACTGTTTGTGCAGAATAAAAGGATCAATGCGATCTATGTGTACCATAGAGCATAGAATCGCTGACAGTGAATAGATGCCATGATATTTGCGGTCACGTAAGAGAGAGAATGAGAATTAATCGAAGCCTTCTCCTCAGTCGTGCATTCTTGGCAGAATGTTCGTGGTGGAGTATGAAGGCTTTTCTATAGATAAAACAACCCTCGCGATGCACCTCCCCTTCATTATGGTTTGCAGCGTCTCGGGAGCTTTGAAATAAGGTCGTTTCTGTTGTCTAATGAATACTCTTACATAATTGACCAATTGATAGAAAGAGGCAAAGCTATTAACGCTCCCGCGTGTCTAGATTGCTTCATTAGCTACTTTTATTTCTTCAGAACTATCTGCTTTTTACGAGTGTAATTTACATAGAAATGAATATATAAACTCCGGTAACTATGCCAAAAAGAAACTACGCTACTCTTACTATCTTACATGAAAATCTTTAGCCTGGACTTTATGCCCCGTTCAGAACCCAACATGTCGTTTAGGGTTATTTTTATAGAGACTTACGTAAAAATTTACGCAATTTGACATAGGATTCTATTAATATAGGTAATCTGTTGAGTCAGCTTATAGGTATGCCCGCTACGACGGACTGTAAAAGGTTTCAAAGATAGCCTTATATAAAATTTCTATGTAGTCTTGTGAAGGGCCACGTAAATGGGTTCATTGGTTATGTGTAAATCATAGTACAATTTATGTTAAAATTTAATATTTATGCCTGACTTTATGTACTCCTCAAAAGCAAAAACGGCCTTAGGTAACGTACGAATTGACGTATTTGATGCATTTATGCCATTGTTCCTTTGGAAACTGAATGTTACAATAAATTTCCAAAGGAACAATTACATAATATGCAATGTAAAATATGCAACGGACAGCCCGCGGCCGGATATATGTCGTGTAGTCTGATTTCTTTTGACATTTACGTTGAATGGAACTGGAATGACTTATTTATGCGGGCAATAACCTACTAGTATTTGTCATAATACTGGTACGATATTGAACCGCTGTTCATAAAGGCCAATTCAGTCGAAAATATCTGCCCACTTAAAAGAAGCGTTAACTGCTGTGATTTGTGCGATTCTCGTCTATCGTTTGACAATCTATAGACTAGAAGCTCGTGACTGAAATAATAGCAGTCGTGAACTCGGGTAGGTTCATCTTTAAGATTAAACAATGCTCGTCGATGTTTGTCTGTGGATGGATGACAAACTTAACATATCGAGATTATTGAGTGGCTAAAACCACGTTACCGCGGGTAGTCCCGGCTGTTATTTCTATATGTTTGACAATCGTTTAGTCACAAGATAGAAAATCTACCACTTAGCTGGCCAACCGGTATTAGTGCTACCCAGGTACCTATTGGGTTTTGAAGATCTAATATGAAGCGGTCGCTTCTGCTAGCGCAGCTTCTAGCTGCATCCGGATTCCGGATGGATTGGAAATCGACCCCAACATCGTTGTGAAAAACTAGATGCTCCTATCCCAAAAAATCGGTGATGTTCTCATCTCAAAAATGATAATCATTCCAATTCTATCATACGTAAATATTATACGGTACGCTTCAATACGCACTTAGTTGATTTTATCGTCTAAATTACTTAATTTTTTGATAAACTGGCTCCAGATTTATAGTGATAATAACCTTTCGAAAGGGTCAAAACATACATTATAATGAAGTTATGATGTTTATTATGCAAACTGGTTATATATTACACTTTCGAACGTTTTTTTACGTAAATGTAAACTAGATAAGCCTTTAAATACATATATTCATCAAACACAGGCTTATTCATCCATGAAGAGTATTTTAGAATTTTCTAATAAGTATTTAAATTAGGGATCATTTTTTGTGAGTATGTCTGACATACTTTATAATATGAAGACCATAATATTAAATTATAACTAAACCATCAAACAAATAGTTAAAAAACCATAAAAAATAAAGAACGACGCCAATACACAATTTAATAAAAGAAAAATAATAGAACCCTATCTACCGTCCCAGAACAAGGAGTTGATCGACCATGATACGTCAATCAACTGGAAACTTTTAGGTCCAATGGATCCTGGGGTATTTAGGGCCCATTGGGTCTAATAGTATTACCGGTTACCGGTTGTAAATGGCTCCATATGGAGGTCAAAAGTAGCAGGTGTGAGTAACGTGTAGGATAAGACCACAAGCAAAGGTTTTACACTTGTTACGCTTACCTGCGCTAAGTTGTTTGTTACTTTATTTAAATATAAATGATTTTTGCTGTATCAAAAATTCAGGTGGTGGATATTATTTGATGAGGCCTGTGTCTAAGCTGTGGAAACGTTACAGGGTAATTATGTATGTAATCTTTAACATTACACGGCATACGTAAAGATATATTTTTTATGCTTTTAATAAAAATGGTTTTAGAAACCTCAATGTCATACGTAAGTATACTTTTTTGCCATTCAGCTACGGAACCCCAAAATAACGTTGAACATCTTATAGTCGGTAATTTTATACATCATTATGGACATGTAGCGTAGGATTTCCTGAGCTCATTTGATCAATTGGTTATTTGCAGACGCATAAAAATGTTTTATTACCTTTAAAAAAATTACTCTAAAGCACTGACATACATAACTCAAGTGCATTTAGACACATATTAAGTCACATACAAAAATAATCAGACCCGAAACAATAATTTATAAATCATACAAATGTTCCGTGTGGGAATCGAACACGCAGCAGTCAACCAGTTTTAAATACCTATTACGAGTATAATTCTAGATGTCAAAAATTGGCCAAGTGCGAGTCGGACTCGCCCATGAAGGGTTCCGTAATCCGTAGTAACTATAATAAATATGATATACTTAATATGTTTATAAGAAAAAAAAAATAACCTTACAAATTTCTTAAAACTATATTATTTACAATTTTTACAACTACGCCAAATAACTTTGTTTTTCGTAGTATTTGTATGAATTACAAAGTTATATTTGCGGTTTTAGAAAATATACTGTATCTCAAAAACTGCTGACTCGATCTCCTTCAAACCAATTTTGATTGAAAGTTTAGATTAAGATCTACAACAACATATGGTTTTCTTTAGATTTTTCACTTAATTATTATAGAAGTTAGAGGGGGTGGACACACATTTTACCACTTTGGAAGCGTATACCTTTTAAACGATTAAGTTTATGAAAAAGTCATTGTAGAAACCTTAATGTCATTTTTAAAGACCTGTCTATAGATACTACACACGTATAGGTTTTATGAAAGAAAATATTTTCAGTTTCAGTTCCAAGTATGGAGAGCCCCCTTCATTTTAAATATTTTTTAAATTTTCTCTTAAAACCGGAAAGCAGTTCACAGAATACATCTACCTACCAACTTTTACATGTATAGTCCTAATAGTTTCGGAATAAAATGGCTGTGACATACGGACGGACGGACAGACAGACAGACGGACAGACATGTCGAAACTATAAGGGTTCCGTTTTTTGCCATTCGGCTACGGAAACCTAAAAAATAGGAACGTCTCTAATAACATGAAACTCAAATATAACTGGTGCTTAGGTAGGTCAGGGCAGGACACGTCTATTTAACCCTCAAGGGATGTTAAGCGTGTTGTTACATACGAACTCGACGTAAAAATAATCGGCCATTAAACTTTTAACCGCGGCAAACAAAGCATGTAGTTGAACATGGATCGATATAATTATGCAATTATTTACAGACCTTGAAGAGTACTTTTAGGTGTTTAACTTAAACCAGTTGAAGAAGTTAAACGTGTGACGAATCGATGACTAGTTTTGGGGTAGTAATGCAACACAGTGAAAACTTTTTGTTTAAAAAATAAAAATGTACTTAGATCGCTGGAGAATACAAACGTGATATTTAGGTTTTACTCGTAATTATGTTTATTGTAATTTCTAGATGTATCTATTAGCTTTGTATTACAGGTCAATTTATTAATGTATTTATTATATACTTTGTTGTACACCTTACAATATTTCATTGGATACAAAAATTTAAACTTGTGTACAATGGCCGATCTTATCGCTCAGGGCGATCTCTTACAGACAACCTTTGGATGGACAAAACTAAAGGAGACAGATCAGGTACTTAACTATTTACACTTATTTTATGTCAGCCGACTTCCTTACAAACAAGGCTTCTGAATTTTTGGGGGAAAAGACCCACCAACACATACAAGGGCCCCAGTTACGTCCTAAAAGCCCAATCCGGAGCCCCTTCTAATTGTATGTAACTCCTAGGCCCAATAAAATCATTGATGGTGATCACCGGGGTGGTTTTAGCGAGGAAAGAATCGCACACTCCCTGGTCTTCTCCCCGAAAGTCCAGGCGCCTTTTGAAGGTATCCCCCCGAAAACAAAAAAAGGCCTAATAACATCATGAATATAAAAAGCAACTCCACACTCTACGCTAAAGGTAAGCCACGTAACCCAGTTTTTCGTGTGCCCTCTCGTAGGTCAACCTATGAGATTGTCAGCTGTTTCACCGGGCTTGACTGTGGCTGGCTTGACTCTAATAATGAAAGCCATCAGCTAGGGTTTATGAATAATAACCTGCTAACGTGATTACATTCAATATTTCTATTTCACTTCTAACACACGACAATCATTATTATGGGTCATATTTACAAGTCCACACCTTCCAGAGAAACATAAGCTACAATATTAGAAAGTTTATAACATTCTTTTTTTTTTAATTATGAGCATCCTTGGGTAAACTTGTTTCGCAAAAATCTGAGGGTCACGTAAAAGTTTTGGGTCAAACGGTCCCTGTATATTTCATGCATAAGGATTTTTTAAATGCCTGACCGCAATGGTAGAACAAAAATATGAATGGTACCGGACGAAGTTCCTATAAAATTAGAGGAATATGTTGTGTACTTCTTTCTTGAGAGGGAATATTGCGAATTATTAAGAGTGTCTTAAACAAAGCGAGGATGATTAAGTGCAAAACTATTAGCTACATTAATCAGATTCTTAAGACACATCACTACCTAGCACCCTTTAATAAAATCTTGCTTGTACATGTTTCAGAATTTCTTATTACAAGAATAATCATCCCATTATGCAAAACCAAAAAGTATGTCATATATCCGATGAATGAAAAGGTACAAATTAAATCATGGATTCATTATAAAGGGAAAGTGTGGCTATTTTTGCTTCTTCAAGCTATCATCATGGTTCAGTAAAGGTATCCTTTAAAGTAGATCGTCCGTAAAATGTTAACGCTTCAAAATATTGGAGAATCGAAAATAGCTTGCCATGTAAACGGTGCATGACGGTCAAGAGCACAAGGTCAAATAACCGGATTTTTTTGTATGTTGATATACTGGCTTCTGCCCACGGCTCGTGGGAAAAAGTATTTCAGCAAAACAAAATATATAAATACCTGTCAGTCAGCCCTTCAACTATCTCCAAACAGAAAATCAAAACGATCCGTTGCTCCTTTTTATGTGAAAAAAGACACACGAACACAATTTCGCATTTATAATATTATAAGTATGGATTAGGGGAATTTTCTTTCTTTACTCAAAAATAAGGACGATTTCTTTAGTCAGTCGACTATGACAACAAACGGCACGCACGATATGTGTAGTGTCGACATGCTCAGCGAAATTCTTAGTGTTATTTTTTTCTTTATGTTTTTATTTTTCTATTGTATGTTGTTATGTGTGTTTATCACAGAATAAATGATTTTCAATTTCAATTTAAATTTTATATGACATAACAATAATGTAAGCCCGGGTTTTTCGATAATTCTCAAGTACTCTTCTTATAAAATCCACAAGAATCTCGGAGTAAATAAAACGCCCAAGTACTAATTCTTGTCACCGTCATCATAATGAGATTAAGAACTGCCAATATTCGTTAAAAGATATACGCTTCTAAAGTGCTAAAATGTGGCCTCCCCCCTCTAACTTCTATAATAATAGAGGGAAAAATCTAAAAAAAATATATGCTGTAGATCTTAATGTAAACTTTCAACGAAAATTTGTTTGAATGAGATCGGGTCAGCAGTGTTTGAGATATAGCATATTTTCTAAAACTGCAAATATAACTTTCTAATTCATAAAAATATTATGAAAAACAAAGTTATTTGGCGTAGTTACTACGGAACCCTTCATGGACGAGTCTGACTCGCCCTTGGCTAAATTTTTAGTTTTATAGGAGTGAGCCTTACGAATTTTATTCATAATTTAATCTGTTACTTTAAACGTGAAACTTAGCTGTTGTATAATCATAATCTACTGAACCTTGTTTTCCGTTAATTAAAAAAATAGAGGCTGTATTCTACTGTATAATTAAGTCAACTCTCGATATTATTCGCATTTCGAATTAACCACAAAGACGTATGTGTGGAAATTAAAGGCTGTGCGAAGTAATAAATTGACAGAACATAATGTACTGAAAATAAAAGTTAAAATCTTGAGTGTTTTTCTAAGGTTCACAGACCTATATAAATTATTATTGGCGCCCAGCAGGGACCACTACAAGATGGCAGATAATAATTATAGTCAGTCTCCAGTCTGCAATTAAGTAAATGGGAGTACGCTCCTGAAAATACGACTCAAGTGTATTTGTGAATACTGTAACGGTTTGGTAGAACTATATTGTTACATAAATGAAACAGTCTTAACTCGTTTTAAAATTATTACCTACGCCTTATCTATTTTGGGATTTAAAACCCGAAAATTAGTTTTATGCGGATAGCCATAACAGCCGCTGTCAGCAGTAATGACGGGGCTCGATAAGGCCCATGTCTGCCAGGGTTCGAGAATATTGTAACGACATACCGTAGCCCCGGAAGGAAGGGTATATCAAGAAACGGAGTGAGTTTTTAGTCAGTAGATGCCTGACACTCCTTTCCACGTCACTCAAAGCGACTTCTCGCTTTGATTTGATGATTTTCCCTCATGAAAAAAGATATCAAGAAAGATTTTACTAATTGTATTAACGTTATCGATATCCGCAAAGTAACTCCTGAATGACTGTAATATAAAAATCAAATCAAATGAAAAAAAAACATTACCTATGAACGATTCTCATAATTTATTGAGAAATATTTTTGGCACCTAGTAAGTATTGTGGGTACCGCATTGGGTGGCTATAACTATAATGTCTTAGAAATCTAATAGGTTCTTTATTGAAATAAGTCTATGCGCAAGAAGCTATATCCCAGCTCTTTTATATAATATGTACTTCTGTATAATGTTAACCTTTATAAATGAAATAATTTCTTCATAATATGAAGGAAGAATCTGGAATCGTTTTTTATAATTCGTAAAATAAATAGTGTTTTTTGTTGGAAAATAAATCTAAGGGTATTTTTTAAAACTAATCAATTTTTTTTCTTCTAAAGAAGAGTAGGTAATAAAACTCCAGTCAGCAATATTTAGAATAAATTGTTTATATACACGTCATGTATACATCAATATGTACAAAGGCTGATTATTTTATTTTTATTTTTATTACCTCCTCTCTCCCGCCTCTCTCTGCCGCATTCTGAATAATTCGTGTAGTTTTGGATTATTCAGATCAAACATATTTAGCTTTTTCGTTAGACTTAGTAAATGGCACCTCAATTGATCTTATTATTGTAATATATTGATAACAATACATTTGTCATGTACATAATATGTATCTTTGCATGTGCATAGGCGAGAGGTCTATGCTGCATACTGTATTCAAACTTGGACGGAGAGTTTATACAGAATAAAGACAGACAAACACATAACATAATACCTACGGAATTAAGTCCGCCTTTGTACCTTTACTTTATAAAAATTAAGCCAGTTATGTAACTGACCTAGATTCCTGCTGATACACCAAATACAATGAGGACAAAGAGGGAACATACCTTTTACGGCTTTGTTTTGCCCCTTTTTAACTTCAAGATAGCGCCGGTCTCTTTGGGGTAAGATTTGACAGGTCATACGGAATAATGGGATAAAATGCTTGCTTTTTGTGATCGGTTAGTAACTCATGATACCGATATCACAATCCCATGGATAAGGTTGAAAAAAAAAAAATGAAAAAGAAGAAGAAAGAAAATTGCTACATTCATAGTAACATTTTTCATATTTTCTATTTAGTTTATTTTTGATCCACGTGCACGGCTCGGTCTTCAATGTTAAGCAACGCTTGCCGAGGTCGACCGTGGATGGGTGACCATCTTGATACAACGAGATTCCTCTGTGCCTTGGAAAGCACGTGAAGCTGTCGGTCCCGTCTGTTATTTGTAAATCTTTGACAGTCGTTACTGGTAGTTATAAGACAGATAATCCGACACAGGTTTTGCCAAGAGGCTACTGGGTTGTGGAGGTCAGATAAGCTTTCGCTCTATGTAAGACACTAGTACTCAGCTGCATCCTGTTAGACTGCAAGCCGACCCCAGCATAGTTGAGAACAGGCAGCAGATGAAGCATTATGATGACATACATAGTAATTTAAGGCCTGGAGTGAATTGTAATGTAATGTGTACTATTTTGCCTCTGAAAGAAATCTTTTCACACGAGCGAAGCCGTGATCAGAAGCTAGTTAGGAATTTTACTAGCTATTTTTTGTGTTTCAATTTGTTATTAATTTTTATAATCTATTAGTTTAGGTAGCAATGAAGGCAAGATTAACGTGTTTTTCGAGTAACGAGGGTTTAACCCATCCACATACTAACCTCGGCAAGCACTATAACTCCACCCCTGCGTAAAATCTAGTCTACATAAAATATTAATAAAACAATTATTAGGATTCCTTCAATTTAATCTTGATTCGCTTTCATAATACCTTGAGCCCGTTTTAATTAAATAACATAAATGTTATAATATCAAAGAGAAGACTCAGTGGGAGATAACCCATAATTCGAGCTTGGAGTTCTGTTGTAAGTTCATTTATATAGAACGAGCTGTTACCCGCGATTTCATTCGCGAGGAAATTTCATATTATCTTGGGAAAAAAAGCTAAGTTTCAGTCAGATTTCTTAAGCCATTTTTCAACCGACGACAAAAAGAGGAGGTTATCAATTCGACGCGTATATTTTTTTATGTATGTTACCTCATAACTCGCAGACGGCTAGACCGATTTGGAAAATTCTTTTTTTTGTTTGAAAGGGTATACTTCGAAATTGGTCCCATTGTCACCAGGTCAGGATCTGATGATGGGATCCTGGAGAAATCGAGGGAACTCTTCAAATATTATAGGCACAGCTATGGCGTTTTGGGTATTTCTTATAGTAACTTGTGCAGGTGTTTATCTCTTAAAAAATACCATTTGGGGAAGTGGAACTGATGACTTATTATTGAGTAGGTTCGGCGGCCATCTGTGGTCAGATGGCCGCCGAACCTACTCAATAATAAGTATTTCGTGGATTGCGATTCGATTACTTGAATATGGATGTTAAGGACTTTATGTTCGTCACAATGACTATGGTGATGTAGAGCTAATGGTGAAGTACCAGGAGAACTCCTCAACAATTAACGGCCCAGCATTGGGAAAAACAATATTTTCTAAAAGATTATAAGTAGTTGACATTTAGGCTCTTTTAACTAGGTAAATTAAAAATCGACCAACTAAAAAGAGTGAAATAAAAACTTTTTACCAATAAATTAAACCGACTCCCAAAATACTGCAAAGTGAAAAATAACTTTAATTTCGGAAGTCGGTGCCAGACATTATCGGGCTTGTTCATAAAACAAATGAACCACATGCTTGGTGTAACTCCTGTTCAGTAGATTCAAATAATCGCCAGAGAATTTTAATTTGCTTATCATTATGTTTAGATTATTGCCATCGCGGCGGACGAGACTGGCACATGAACGGATCATGATGTTTAAAAAATAGTAAACACCAACCTCATCATCATCAGTCATGTCCTAGTTTACAGAAAATATTTAACTTTAGATATATTATAGTTTTTCATCAATTGTTTATCTTTCCTGTGTCTAACAAGTAAAGTCTATTGTTCTCAAGAACAAGCTTATTCTTTTAGATTAAGTTTATTGTTATTTCAAAAGCGTCAAGCATATTGAGCTTAGTTAGAGGGGTTAACAAGATTGTTAGTAACATAAATTCTACACACACTGCTGAATCTCTTAAAAACAAAGTGACAGATGTCACCTCAAATTACTCAAAGAGAAACCATATTACTTTATTATTTCAATCATCTATTCACATCATTCGTAATAAGTTTTACATAAAAATAATTTAACTTTTGAAGCGTCAATAGCCCAACGGCTAAGATGTCGGACTTGTGATCGAGACTTGACTTGAGGTCGCCGGTTCGAACCCCACCCATATTAGAAAGTATTTTACAAATCCTACCTCAGTTCCCGAAATCATTTTGGTATTTGCAATGTGCATTTAAATAAGGCTTCCATGAATTTTTCGTTTGTAATGTAAACTAGCAAAGCCCACGACATCGAATCCCAATCTCGTAAGAATTGAATCATTTAAAGTAACCTATAATCTCTTCTATCTCCAGTAAAAGTCCCATGAAAGTCAGTTCAATCGCTCCTAAGATTAGCCCGTATACAAACAAACAACGGACAGAAGAAATCTGATTGCGTTTTAGCATCATATGAATAACTATAAGCACTAGAAAAAAACAGCTGTTATGTTGAAATTCGTAGCACCTGATAAAATATTGGGCTTTTTCTTAAAAAGGAAGAGTTAAAGCTAGTCTTACCGACCATCCTTTTCTAACCAGTTTGTTTCTGGATTATTTATTACCTGAAAAGAGAAAATAATTATTTAGTTAGTCAAAATATTATGCAGTAGGCAATTAATATGTTGAGCTTATTTAATAAAAGTTCTGCTATAAAATAATAATAAAAGTATTAGGTATCATGTTCAGATCATCACAAAGAAACATTTTGACAATAAAAATATAACTAATAAATAGCAGTAGCGATTCTGTGGTTACGGGCCCGAATTAAAAGTTTTAGGTCGTGAGATCGATCCCCGTCAGGCACATTACTTTGGATAATTTATATCATCATCACTACTGCTCTCAAGACGGTGAAGGAAAACATTTTGAGGAAACCGGCAGGACCTAGCACCAAAAGTGCGAAGACATCCACTAACCCGCACTGGGCGCGCTTGCTGGATTACAGACTATTCCCTGTCAAAGAGAGGAGACCTGTGTCCCAGCAGTGGAAACGTTACAGGCTGATATAATATCTAATCTCTTATAATTATTTTGAAATTGGAATAGAGACTCTTTGTGAATCAGCGATGATTTGTTTTAAAAACAAATGACTTTAGAATTGTGAGCGCTCACTTGAATGAGGTGAGCTGGGATCTTCACTAACTTTGTTTACGCTGGAATTAAGCTGATCACTTCTATTCCCTTTGGGAGTCAGGGGCGACTGTTGATGAGAATATTAGATTACAATACAATTTCTGTTAGCACTGCAGCGGTAGAGATCACTTTGATGTTTCTACGGCCACGTTTACCTTTTGTTTATCTTAGTATTTTTATTGGAACGTAAAGGCACTGCGGCCAATAACCACCTTATATTATAAAAACCAAGCCGCAATTTGGACTGCTCGCTTTATGTAATTAAATAAATAGTTTACGGAGCTAATTTACCAGATTTCTTTTTGATATCATCATTCACCTCCAAAAATCTAAATTTCCTTCTAAATTACTAAGTCAGTCACAATTACAGAGCGTCTGAATGAGTCTATTTAAGCCACTAGTTATCTTCTATGTAAGTCACTGTAAATACAACTCAGCATGGTGGCTATTTTTTAGCATTAAACTTCTAAAATATTAATATATGACATCAAAAAAGATATCTAACTTAATCTAACGCTTATTTTATACTTTTATTAGGGGCTATCTCATTTTGCCATTACTTAGCTATGAAATGAGAAGTTTGATCACGTGGCCAATAAAAAAGTCTGTGGCTGGACTTATAGCAGAATGAGACCGTGCAAAGCTGGGCCGGAGCGGTTATGGTTATTAAGTATATTGTTATTAACTTACGACAGATTGGTTTGTGTTGGTAGTAAGATTTTTTTTTAAATATTGTAACAAAAGAACAGAGCAAATTCTAAATTACTTCCACAATAATAAATTGAATATTTGTAAGACTCATTGGCAACGATGCACTGGTCGAATCAAAGCTCCAGAGCCTTGAACATCGACGACGAGTTGCAAGTCTATCGGTTTTCTATCGGTTACATTTCGGGGAGTGTGCGATGGAACTACACAATTTAATTCCAACAAGCCCGTTCCATCATCGGACTACGAGACAAACGGCGAAGCGCCATCGTTACATGGTGGACATCCCACCCATACGCACCAAACGTTTTGGGAATACCTTCATTGTGCGTACGGCTAAGGAGTGGAATTCCCTGCCGGAGTCTGTGTTTCCCGATAGCTATAACCTAGGAGTCTTTAAGTCAAGAGTGAATAGGTTACTTTTAGGTAAGCGTGCTCCATCTTCGACCACATCATCACTTACCATCAGGTGAGATGGTGGTCAAACGCGAAACTATTCTAAATAAAAAAAAAAAAAATTTGTTATGCAATTTCTCCGCCAATTGAGGATATATTTTCAAAATTATTTATATGTCACCAAGTCAGAATCTGATGATTTAAGGGACACGCAGTGTTTTTTTACTAAAGAAAAATGTTCGTGAAAACGTTCGTCGCTCCCGCTGTGAGTGGATCGGCAGCTAGTCTTAAACTTCTACTGATTAAAAATCCACCGTGTTACTTCAGTTGCCCTAGCGTTCCGCGGCTGTGGTATCACGTTTGAAAATTCCCGCAACTGCAGACCATTCTTGCAACCCCGGTAGTGGATGTCTTTCAGCCGAAATAACGTTGCGAACAGTGAATATTTTTCTTACGAACATAGTTTGACTTCACATTCCTGTAAGTTTTCTAGGTAAGATATCTACGTATAAAATACAAAGAGCACGTGAGCGTAGCCGTGGGCGTAGTGCAGATTTATTGACACGCCATTTTCACGTTTACTTACAACTTTAAATTAATTGCAAAGTGAGAGAGAACCTTAAACTTTGTGAGTTGCTAATAAAGTTGTCATTAAGTGATATTCACGAAGACTCTTATAAAACTTTCAATGTTAGCCCATCAGAAAAAGTTCAGGAAGATAGGCTTATTGATATTTTAATTTATTTGTTCTAAATCTTAAAATAATAAAAAGTTAATTAGTCAAACTAGGTTAAAAACTGCACTTTTTGAACGTCAAAACGCCCGCCCAGCTCAAATACTAGGAAGTGGTGACCTGCCTGGGATTTCATCTGCTTAGCCTTTTCTCAACTATGTTCGGATCTAACTACATACATGCAGCTGAATACTCGTGTTTTACATTAAGTGAATGCCTATGACTTCCACAACCCAGTACTCCTTGACAAGATCAGTGTCAGATGTTCTGGCTTCTGAATACCCTTGACGACTGTCAAAGAAGTACAAATAACCAACAGCTTAACGTGCGTTCCAAAGCACGGAGGAATCCCGATGTATTGAGACGGTCACCCATCCGCAGGCCGACCTCGGTAAGCGTTGCTTAACATTGGAGATCGACCCGTAAGGCTGTTGTTATTAGTCACGACCTCTTCCGATTTGACCTTCCTAGTATTTAAGCTGGGGAAAAGAAATAGTGCTATGATTTTATGACTCCTAACTGAATTTCAATAACCACCACAGTTTTTGTCATAGTCTAACGGGCTCAGCTAAGTAATATAATGTCAATGTAATCAAAATAAGTTCCAATAAACCCGCGGACATAAAAACATTAGATCGCATTGTAAATTAAAATCGATGTTCAGTTCATACTAACTTGAATATAAAGACGAGCTATCGGCTTTCCAGACAATGGATTATACAGAGTAGTTTAATTTAGGTACGGATACGCAGGTTATACTGGTTCTAGTTTGAAAATGCTTATTAAAAAACAGATTAATTTAAAACGCATTAATTATAGTTTTCTAACTTTCAAGTAACATATTCATTGAAAAGTTAACAATACAATAAGTATTTATTTCACAAAAATGCGAGATTTTCTGGATGGCGATGGACTTTGATGTCACAGTGTACGTCGGAATTCTTAGTGTAGGTATACAAAATAATGAATAGACACATAATATGTATATCTCTGTATCAAACGTAATCCAGATCCTTTCAGCCATTTTGACATGATTGAGTATCAAGCATAGTATTAATAGGAAAAGACTAGATTACAATAAAAAGTGAACTACAGCAGTTGAACTGGTCTTAAATAGTATCATAATAATTATCCTTCCCTGGGATAACCAGTTACTTGGGATCGGCGTACGAGGCATGCCTTTTAAGTTTTGTCGTTTGAAGAAAAAAACACAACTAGAACCTTATAGTACTTTTTATTGTTTTTCAAAGTATTCATCACCTAGCTTAATACACTTTTCCATTCACTCAAACCAGTTATTATAACATTTATTCCACTCTAAAGTGGGGTTGTTCAAAATGGCTGACTTGAAAGCGTCAACTGCTTCTTCACCGGACTGAAACCTTTGACCACGAAGACTTTTCTTAATTTTAGGAAATGTAAAGAAATCGTTAGGGCTTAGGGCAGGACTATATGGAGGATGGTCAAGAATTTCTACTTTTTCCTGCTTCAAATACTCAATCGTTTGACGAGCGCTGTGTGAGCTTGCGTTGTCGTGGTGCAGGATGATGCGTCGCTTTGAGTTAGATTTTCGAAGTTCGGCGATGACTTGTGGTAAAAAACTGTGATACACCACTCTGCGTTAACCGTTCTACGATCTTCAAGTGCAAAAGTCACAACATGGGCGGTTTTTCCAACGAAAGTGAACGAACCATTTTCTTTGAAGTACTTCGAGAACGTACGACTTTAGTCGGCTTTGGCTCGTCTTGAAAGACCCAGATTGTAGATTGTTGTTTGGAATCAGGATCGTAGGCATAGATCCAAGATTCGTCACCCTTGATGATGTCGTAGACGTGATTTGACTCTCCTCGATCGTACCTTTGCAGAGTTTTCTTACACCATCTGACGCGGGCCGCCTTGTGATCGTCGGAAAGCAGATGCGGTATCCAACGGCAAACTAGCTTTCTCACACCAAGCGCTTCATGCAAAATCTTCTGAATGGTTGTCCCTGAGATGCCTAATAGAGCCTCTATCTCTCGATACATCACATGACGATCTTTGAGAATTAGTTGTCTCACAGCAATGATGTTATCTTCAGTGAAGGCGGATTTTGGGCGTCCTTCGCGAGATTTGTCACTAACACTAGTATGTCCACGCTGGAATTCTAAATACCAGCGTTCGACAGTCCGCAGATATGGAGTTTCATCACTGAATACAGATGTTAGCTCTTCAAAATACTGAAGCCGAGTCAGGTCTCTTCTAAGATTGTAGAAAATTATTGCATGAACATATTCCTTAGAAAGATTCATTTTCGTACGCAACCTGACAGATTAAATCGACGCTGTGACTAAACAGTAGCAATAATCCCAATACTTTTAACTGCTTTGAGATTCAAAATTTAAACACAATCGAATATAGAACCGCTCCAAATTCAAAATTGCCGGGAAATATGGAAACAACAGAACTTAAAAGGCATGCCTCGTAATACGTTTTCTTCTTCTACTTAACTGTCCCCTGTGAGACGTTACAGCGTCATCTACTCCTTTTTCTTTCATATCATTCTTCATACAATCCATCCAGCTTTTCTTTGACCTTCCTCTGACTCTTTATCTATCAGCATTACACGGCAAAAACTTTTATCAAATTTATTCAAAGTTGCATGCTGTAACCGTAACCGCTTCTCAACGTTAAAAATCATTCAAAAGCATAAGTATATTTTATTTCATCACACACCTAAACTGAACATTAATTTAGTCACAGATGCCCGATATAACCCAGACCGTTTTGAATACAACATTCAGATTTATAGTTATAATTTCAAAGTTTACGGTTTCGTTATACCCTGTATTTGGGGTATATTTGTTCAAGCATTAGCGGTGTAATGTAGCGCTACAGCAAATGTTTGTTCTGCTGTATAACAAACTATTTTAGCGAGACTGATATCAATTGTTTTGTTATGCTTTTATTTCAGGTTCGATAAATTCCTTCTACTTACGTTTTTGGTATCCTGTAAGTCGCATGAATTTTAAATTATATGATAGCAATATATACTAGAATCTAATCAGATGTTACTTTGTGGAAATCCATGGCAAATTAATATCTCAGTTCAAAGTTCATCTTTCAATGAACTGAGCCCCCCCCCCCCGCGCCTGCGACTGTGTGCAACAACAATAAAACATTTCAGATCCTCACAGTGAGGTCTATTATACATCATGCAGTACAAATAAAATGATGTTTTTTTTTTTAGCTTTATATTTATTTCCCAAAAGTGACCCTATGCTTGAAAATTCAGAATACGCATTCGTGCTTGGGTCACAGAAATTCATATGCTATTGTCAACATAATAACTGCAAAGTATTGAAACAGACAACTACAATATATAAGTGTTACTACTGGATGATTAACTGCATTACGACATCGAGACCGCGCTCTTTTTCTACAAGCAAGGTAGTTTTGACTAAGCGCTGTAACGTATTTTCTCGGAATCCACCAACTTTGTCAATGCGAACATATGATATTATGTCTATATTTTTTATGCTTAACCTTAGTTTTTAAATACGATTTTTATTCTAAGTGAAATTCTTTGAGTTTAACAGACAGAGTGGAGTAATTAATTATACCAACGTTCGAACCAAAAGAATAACCGACAATGAGACGAGAAATTCCTTCCCAAATATACAAAACAAAGCGTCCCCAACTGTCGTGCCCGAATCTGTTCTAATTTATATGATAATATTCTAAATGATAACAAGACATATGATATGTTATCTGTTGGGAAAACATACCCTGATTCTAGACAATGGCCATTAGTTCATGTTTGATTTCGGTTTAAAAGATGAGATGACAGTCAACCCTAGTCTATATTTAGGAATTGAGAAGCATATATAAGGTGTATCTATTCATACACGAAATATTTTAAGAGATACACCTATATGTGGTAAGGAAACCATAGCAACAAAAAATAAAAAAATATCTAGGTACATTATTAATCAAATTAAATAATTTAATATTTCTTGACACACATAATAAATACTGGATCTTTCTTATTTTTAAACATCCACTACGCTAGTTTACGCGGGCGGCGGTATTTGAAACGGCGCGCAGCTTTTGTGAATATGATCAAAGAAAAAACATGCGCGCGCAGCGGGTGGCGGGGGCACCTGCTACCCTTCTCGGCGCCCGCGCCTCAGTCGCGACGTCTTGCTAGGCCAGTCCCAATCGTCCCGCTCAATCCGCGTGTCGTGTTGCTCGCGCGCGCCTTAGCAGACAGCTGACACGCGTCGGGCTCGCTCGGGGAACATATTAAACAATGCCTAACTACAGGAGTACCAGAACATGGTGGTGGTGCTACAATGAGGGTGGAAATATTTTGCTCACAGCACAAGCCCTCTTCTTGAAGCGATTTGGGAGAAGACCATCACTGCAGACCATCCTTGGAACTGTACAGCGGCATATGGACTATAGGATCTACATGCCACCAGCTGCAGACGGAGGAAGGCAACGAGTGCCATTAAGAATCGAGTACGACATCGTCGACTTCTTTTCAACGGACGACAAAAAGAGGAGGTTATCAATTCGACGCGTACATTTTTTTTTTTGAAGTGAAAACTTCTTTAGCGGCGCTGAGCACTTTTTGTATGGGTAAAAACTGTTAAACTCGCGTCAGGGTCACGTGACCGATCGAAAAGCGTAAGACTTTTTTTTAAGTGAAAACTTCTTTAGCATCGTTGTGATTTGAAAGTTAATGAAACGAAAAAGCGACAGTATCTATCTGTTGGGACCTAGGAGTTAGGTCGCAGGGGTTGAGGTATCCCCGAGAGGGGGCAGGGGGGGGGAGGTTTCGTGGGAGTTCAGGGAGGTGAGGGGTAAGAGAGGTACCGTGTGGGGGCGGGGTGGGGGGAGTGGGGTCTCGTCGGGTGTTGAGGGGGGAGTTGATGGAGTAATTGAGGGGTGAGTTGAGGGGTAAGTTGAGGGGTGAGTTGAGGGGTGAGTTGAGGGGTGAGTTGAGGGGGGAGTTGAGGGAGGAGTTGAGGGGTGAGTTGAGGGCTGAGTTGAGGGCTGAGTTGAGGGGTGAGTTTAGGGGTGAGTTGAGGGGTGAGTTGAGGGGTGAGTTTAGGGGTGAGTTTAGGGGGGAGTTGAGGGGTGAGTTGAGGGTTGAGTTGAGGGGGGAGTTGAGGGGTAAGTAGAGGGGTGAGTTGAGGGGTGAGTTGAGGGGCGAGTTGAGGGAGGAGTTGAGGGGTGAGTTGAGGGGGAAGTTGAGGGAGGAGTTGAGGGGTGAGTTGAGGGATGAGTTGAGGGATGAGTTGAGAGGTGAGTTGAGGGGTGAGTTTAGGGTTGAGTTGAGGCGTAAGTTGAGGGGAGAGTTGATGAGTGAGTTGAGGGGTGAGTTAAGGGGCAAGTTGAGGGGTGAGTTGAGGGGCGAGTTGAGGGGTGAGTTGAGGGGTGAGTTGTGGGGTGAGCTGAGGTGTGAGTTACGGGGTGAGTTGTGGGTTGAGTTGTGGGGCGAGTTTAGGGGTGAGTTGAGGGGTGAGTTGAGGGGTGAGGTAAGGGGTGAGTTGAGGGAAGAGTTGAGGGGTGAGTTGAGGGGTGAGTTGAGGGGTGAGTTGAGGGGTGAGTTGAGGGGTGAGTTGAGGGGTGAGTTGAGGGGGTGAGTTGAGGGGTGAGTTGAGGGTTGAGTTGAGGGGTGAGTTGAGGGGTGAGTTGAGTGGTGAGTTGAGGGGTGAGTTGAGGGGTGAGTTGAGGGGTGAGTTGAGGGGTGAGTTTAGGGGTGAGTTTAGGGTTGAGTTGAGGGGAGAGTTGATGAGTGAGTTGAGGGGTGAGTTGAGGGGTGAGATAAGGGGTGAGTTGAGGGGTGAGTTGAGGGGCGAGTTGAGGGGTGAGTTGAGGGGTGAGTTGTGGGGTGAGTTGAGGGGTGAGTTGAGGGGTGAGTTGAGGGTTGAGTTGAGGGGTGAGTTGAGGGGTGAGTTGAGGGTTGAGTTGAGTGGTGAGTTGAGGGGTGAGTTGAGGGGTGAGTTGAGGGGTGAGTTTAGGGGTGAGTTGAGGGGGGAGTTGAGGGGTGAGTTGAGGGGTGAGTTGAGGGGGGAGTTGAGGGGTAAGTAGAGGGGTGAGTTGAGGGGGGAGTTGAGGGAAGAGTTGAGGGGTGAGTTGAGGGGGGAGTTGAGGGAGGAGTTGAGGGGTGAGTTGAGGGATGAGTTGAGGGATGAGTTGAGGGGTGAGTTGAGGGGTGAGTTTAGGGTTGAGTTGAGGCGTGAGTTGATGAGTGAGTTGAGGGGTGAGTTGAGGGGTGAGGTAAGGGGTGAGTTGAGGGGTGAGTTGAGGGGTGAGTTGAGGGGCGAGTTGAGGGGTGAGTTGAGGGGTGAGTTGAGGGGTGAGTTGAGGGGTGAGTTGAGGGGTGAGTTGAGGGGTGAGTTGAGGGGTGAGTTGAGGGTTGAGTTGAGGGGTGAGTTGAGGGGTGAGTTGAGGGGTGAGTTGAGAGGTGATTTGAGTGGTGAGTTGAGGGGTGAGTTAAGGGGTGAGTTGAGGGGTGAGTTGAGGGGTGAGTTGAGGGTTGAGTTGAGGGATGGGTTGCGGGATAAGGTGCTGTATGAGTTGCGGGATGAGTTGAGGGATGAGTTGAGGAATGAGTTGAGGGGTGAGTTAAGGGGTGAGTTGAGGGGTGAGTTGAGGGGTGAGTTGAGGGTTGAGTTGAGGGGTGAGTTGAGGGGTGAGTTTAGGGGTGAGTTGAGGGGTGAGTTATGGGGTGAGTTGAGGGGTGAGTTGAGGGGTGAGTTGTGGGGTGAGTTGAGGGGTGAGTTGAGGGGTGAGTTGAGGGGTGAGTTGTGGGGTGAGTTGAGGGGTGAGTTGAGGGGTGAGTTGAGGGTTGAGTTGAGGGGAGAGTTGATGGGTGAGTTGAGGGGTGAGTTGAGGGGTGAGTTGTGGGGTGAGTTGAGGGGTGAGTTGAGGGGTGAGTTGAGGGGTTGTAACGATACCTTCTGCTTCTCCAATAAAAGAGGGTAAAATAGATGTACCATTAAATTTAATATATTAATAATATACAGTATTTTATAAAAAACCTGCCTACCTATCTACCTATCCTAGAAACCGGCCTACCTACCTATCTGACACACTCTCAGGAGAGAAGAGGAGGAGGTTTAGAGTATAGTACTTGCGGGACGGCTTGGCAGACCACTCCAGGATCGCCTTCTACTCCACGATGTCTTCGTCGTACAGCAGCTCGAGCAAGGCGGTCTGGCAGTAGGCTCCCAACAAGGCGTCTGGGCAGCAGGCTCTCAGCAAGGCGTCAGGGCAGCAGGCTCCCAGCAAGGCGTCAGGGCAGCAGGATCGCAGCAAGGCGTCAGGGCAGCAGGCTCTCAGCAAGGCGTCAGGGCAGTAGGCTCCCAGTAAGGCGTCAGGGCAGCAGGCTCCCAACAAGGCGTCAAGGCAGCAGGCTCCCAACAAGGAGTCAGGGCAGCGGGTACTTCACTTCCTCTTCCATCACTCTTCGTCAAAACTCGTCGAGAACTAAACTCTTCAAAAACTGGTCAAAGACTGAACTCCCGGAGATGGCCCCCAGCGCCTTTTATACCCAGCTCAGCGTTCAAAATCCATTCCATTCTCATTCTGTACCAGAATTCAAATTGTAGAGTCCAAAATAGTCCATCTTGCCAGTTATTTGATCATAATTTATTAAACCTCTTCGATAAAATCTGAGAGTGTGTTTTAGAAATTTATAATTATAATTTAAAATGCCGTTAATCAGTAGACAACCACAATATAATATACAATATTAAGCTAGTCCTATCGATAAAAGTGAATAACAATTATATAATAAAAGTATGAACAACCTTTTTAGTCTATTAGCCATTCAGTGACTACAAAGAAGAAGAAATTACAGTTTGTCAGCCTTGACGTAAAAAATGTCATGACCAGAAAATATTTGTTTTGATGGATGAATTATGGATTATGATTACAAAGAAAATGTAAGTTATTTGGTATTTGTAATAACAGATACTATATTTCCCCATCGACCCCGAGAAAATTTTTGGTCTAGAACAAAAATTTTGTAAGGTTAAAGTTTATCCACATTCATATAACTTACATGCCTCATTCAATCACACCAACATCTCACGAAGTTAGGTCAGGTAGGATTCACATTCAATGATCACTACTCGACCTGATTAGTACATGACAGTAGGCTTGTTTTCGGAGTCTGTCAGTCCGCTCGCGTCGAAAACCCATCAAATAAAAAACAAGATTTAGCAAAGGCTTATTTTTACGAAGTTGCTAGCCGCTTCGATCAACTTTAGAGTCGATAACATAAAAAACAAGGTTTAGCAAAGGCTTATTTTTACGAAGTTGCTAGCCGCTTCGATTAACTTTAGAGTCGATAACATAAAAAAACAAGGTTTAGCAAAGGCTTATTTTTACGAAGTTGCTAGCCGCTTCGATCAACTTTAGAGTCGATAACATAAAAAACAAGGTTTAGCAAAGGCTTATTTTTACGAAGTTGCTAGCCGCTTCGATCAACTTTAGAGTCGATAAATAGTAATAAACTAACTTGGAGAGTTAGAAAGGGAGAAGGTTTGGTAATATGTACCTAAACGCACTTCTAAGTGATATCTGATTAGTTCAGATAGAAGAGAAAAAATAAAAATTAAGAGAAGCCTCTTAAAGTTTAAGAACAAAGTTAAAGAAAGAAATAAAATAAACTATTGAGTTTCAATAAGCCGAAAAGAACTCGATAGTTAAAAGAAGAGAAGAAGATAGAGATGAGTCATGAATATAGTACGAAAGATGAATATATTTACATAATTATATACTTAAATCGTTGTTTAGTTTTTGACGATGAGTGGAGTATAATTCTATCCATGACTGAAAATTAATATTATAGATAGCAAAAGAAGGTAAAGAGGGAGAGGGCAGGTAAATGAGAGGGTTAAAGAGTGCTAAAAAAAACTCAAGAGGATAAATTAAATATAAGAAAGAGGTTGAGTAAGAGTAAGATCACAAAAAAATAAAAAAAAAGTGTTATAAGAGGTTAAAGAGGGAATAAACTAGTGGTAAAAGAGGTGATAAACTAGTGTTCGTGTGAAGAGGAAGTCTAGTATAGTGTTAGTGTAAAGAGTGAGTCTCCTATCCTAGAACTTAATATTAAAAAAGAGTCTAAGCCAAAAAGTGAGTCCAAAGAAAAAAGTTACTAGTAATAGTTTCTTTTAGAATTTTGAAAAAAAAATTAAACCGACTAGCTATGATTTTACGTTGGGCGCCAAACTGTAACGATACCTTCTGCTTCTCCAATAAAAGAGGGTAAAATAGATGTACAGTCGGCCAAGAAAGTGGTGTACCACCCTAAGGTTGAATATCGCTTGCAGATTCATAGGTGATAAAGATTAGTTTCGCTTGCAGATCGATCTGACAACTTCTATTGCTGTCTTTATCTGATTATTGATAACGACTATTACTGTTTGTAACGTGACAGCTGTTCTTAGTTTGAACTTGATGGAACCAATGACGTCGTAAAATCAACGGCGGGGGGCTGTAGATTTTGATGACAAAATTGTATCTACAAATTCAGAATTGTAATCAACAAGTTACATAAAATTGTAAAGGCACAAGGCGAGTCCACAAACCTACAATTTCTGTAAACTTGTAATTACAATATCAATAAAAAACAAGCTAAAAATAGATTTATCCTTTTATTAAATTTCTACAATCAATTTTAAAATACTTATAACAAACAAAAACATAGCATAGTAATATTTAGAAGATATTGAAAATTTTTAAAAATTAGAAACGGGTGTAACCGCCGTTGGCCTCTATAACCTCTAAAAGACGAGACCTCATTGAACCAACAAGCCGTGAGCAAATATCGGTTCCCCGCATTTCCTCCCAGATATAATTACAGTGACTAATAAGAGCTTGTTTGGTTCTTTCATTTTGATGCGACCATCGTTGGACCATAAGGCCCCAAAGATTTTCTATCGGGTTGAGGTCCGGCGATCTTGAGGGCCACTGAATTACCCTTACGTCAGTGTGTGAACGAAACCAGGCTCTTACGATCCTCGCATTATGAATTGAACAATTATCTTGAACAAAATCAAATTGTGGCACTTCGTTCTCCGGGTAAACATTACGGACTGTCGGTAGCATTGCATTCTGAAGCACGTCGATATAATTTACAGCCGTCGCTCGAGGAGGTAGAGAACACAATTCTCCTACACCATCCGTACTCATCCAGCCCCAAATATTTACGGAAATTCGACCTGATTCTCTATTTGGGATTACATGATCATCTTTATACCGTGTTGAATTATATCGCCAAAGGTGAAGACGTCCATGCTGACTGGATTTAAACGTTTTTTCATCACAAAACACTGTATTAGACCAATCAAACTCTAAGTGCTCTCTGGCGAAGTTCAGACGAGCAAGTCTGTGAGCATCCGTCAAATATATTTTCTTGGCGTAATGCCTGTGGTGCAACCCCATGTAATGTAGATGATTCCTTATTGTTTGGGCACTCACATCGAACATCTCCGCAAAATGTTTTGTGGGCTTAAAACCATTGATTTCATATTCCCGTCTCATGAATTCTCTATCGTTATTGGAGAGTGCAGGCCGGCGACCACTTCTTCTGTGATCCAACAAACTTCCCTCCTCTCCTTCACGACGAATCCAAAAGCGGACAGAACGCCTCGATATATTCAAATTCCGGGATATCGCACTGATACTGCTTCCCTCATTAAATTGGGCAATTATTTGTGCTCTTTCGGCAATGGTCAAGTTGGCAGGCATTGAGATGATTTTATATGCAGTTGATTGAAAAATAACACGGAAAATATATCGATTTTTTGCATATATTTGACAAAATGTCAATTGTCAGTTTTCTTTTTCAAATGGAATTCGGTTGTCTAAATAGTTTTTATTACTTTTGTTTGGAAACATTTCAATTGCTTTGTAGAAACTAATGTCCTTTTCATTTATACTAAAGGTTAAAATGTCATGTACTTATATGTGACATATGACGTATGAATACTAAATACATAGGTTTACGTCATGATAATGTTGTCTCTTTCAGTAATATCTTTTTATAACGAACCTTGTTGTAATTTTCGATGACCGGGAAACTAAATCAAAACTGGTACACCACTTTCTTGGCCGACCGTACCATTAAATTTAATATATTAATAATATACAGTATTTTATAAAAAACCTGCCTACCTATCTACCTATCCTAGAAACCGGCCTACCTACCTATCTGACACACTCTCAGGAGAGAAGAGGAGGAGGTTTAGAGTATAGTACTTGCGGGACGGCTTGGCAGACCACTCCAGGATCGCCTTCTACTCCACGATGTCTTCGTCGTACAGCAGCTCGAGCAAGGCGGTCTGGCAGTAGGCTCCCAACAAGGCGTCTGGGCAGCAGGCTCTCAGCAAGGCGTCAGGGCAGCAGGCTCCCAGCAAGGCGTCAGGGCAGCAGGATCGCAGCAAGGCGTCAGGGCAGCAGGCTCTCAGCAAGGCGTCAGGGCAGTAGGCTCCCAGTAAGGCGTCAGGGCAGCAGGCTCCCAACAAGGCGTCAAGGCAGCAGGCTCCCAACAAGGAGTCAGGGCAGCGGGTACTGCACTTCCTCTTCCATCACTCTTCGTCAAAACTCGTCGAGAACTAAACTCTTCAAAAACTGGTCAAAGACTGAACTCCCGGAGATGGCCCCCAGCGCCTTTTATACCCAGCTCAGCGTTCAAAATCCATTCCATTCTCATTCTGTACCAGAATTCAAATTGTAGAGTCCAAAATAGTCCATCTTGCCAGTTATTTGATCATAATTTATTAAACCTCTTCGATAAAATCTGAGAGTGTGTTTTAGAAATTTATAATTATAATTTAAAATGCCGTTAATCAGTAGACAACCACAATATAATATACAATATTAAGCTAGTCCTATCGATAAAAGTGAATAACAATTATATAATAAAAGTATGAACAACCTTTTTAGTCTATTAGCCATTCAGTGACTACAAAGAAGAAGAAATTACAGTTTGTCAGCCTTGACGTAAAAAATGTCATGACCAGAAAATATTTGTTTTGATGGATGAATTATGGATTATGATTACAAAGAAAATGTAAGTTATTTGGTATTTGTAATAACAGATACTATAGGGTGAGTTGAGGGGTGAGTTGTGGGGTGAGTTGAGGGGTGAGTTGAGGTGTGAGTTGAGGGGTGAGTTAAGGGGAGAGTTGAGGTGTGAGTTGAGGGTTGAGTTGAGGGGTGAGTTGAGGGGTGAGTTGAGGGGTGAGTTGAGGGGTGAGTTAAGGGGTGAGTTGAGGGGTGAGTTGAGGGGTGAGTTGAGGGGTGAGTTGTGGGGTGAGTTGAGGGGTGAATTGAGGGGTGAGTTGAGAGGTGATTTGAGGGGTGAGTTGAGGGATGAGTTGCGGGATGAGTTGAGGGATGAGATTAAGGATGAGATTAGGGATGAGTTGAGGGATGAGTTGAGGGATGAGGTGCGGGATGAGGTGCGGGATGAGTGGAGAGGTGAGTTGAGGGATGAGTTGAGGAGTGAGTTGAGGGGCGAGTTGAGGGGCGAGTTGAGGGGTGAGTTGAGGGGTGAGTAAAGGGGGGAGTTGAGGGAGGAGTTGAGGGAGGAGTTGAGGGATGAGTTGAGGGGTGAGTTGAGGGGTGAGTTGAGGAGTGAGTTGAGGGGGATTTTTTATCCAGGATTAAACTTCTTAGGGCTATGAGCCCCAAATTTAGGGTAAAATAATGCTTATTGGGATTTTTTTGGGCCCAAAAATAAGTAGGGCTATTTTTAGGGGCATACATACATTTACAAGCATCACATATATGCCCGCGGGGCGCGCGGCCGTCAGCGGCCTAGTACTACTACATTACAGATTATCTATGTACTAGTACTAGGAAGTAGTATATCTATGTAGGTACTAGTACTATTCGGAAGTATTTGATGATTGTGACGCTAGTAGGCATTTAATAAGCGTCTTGAAAATATTTCCAAACTTGCACTTGCATTCATGACTGTACCATTTTAAAATTGAACGCGCTTTTTCGATATATCATATGCTGAAAAACAAATTACGACACCGATTGTCCCTTGAAATGCTGTTAAGTTTGATGATGACACGAAACGTGATGATGGATCTTGCGTTACGTTTACTCCATCTGTCTCCATCTCCAAAAATGTTACAATTATATAATGTAAACATGTATGACTTTAAGAATTCCGAAATTTCAAATGAAACGCCAAGTCGGGATTTAAGCGATTTCTTTAAAATAATTGATAATGTGGATTGTTAATTAAGTAAATTCTATTACAAAAGTAATTAAAATTAAGTTATATTTTATTTACCTTAATAAAACGGGAAACTCATTTAAATATTAGCCTTGAATTGCAGCAAGAAACAGGGATTTTTGAAGTGAAAACTTCTTTAGCGTCTTTGTGATTTGAAATTTTATGAAACGAAAAAGCAACAGTAAAAAGAGACAGACATATAAATTCATAAGATTTAACGTGGGAGAAAATGAGATAGGGAGCATTATACAGTGTTTCTTATGTCGTGGAAATTTTATATGGGCAAACCAGGGCTAACGTATACCTTTGAAATTTCGTAAGTTTTTGAAGGAATTTCTTGAAGTGAAACCTTCTTTAGCGGCGTTGTGCACTTTTTTTGTAATGGGTAAAAAATGTAAATCTCGCGTCAAGACACGTGACCTGATCGAAAATTCGTAAGACGGACGGAGAGTAGACAGCCGGCGCGGCGTAGGAGAGGAAGTATCCCCCTCTCATTCTACGGCGCGGCGAAAATGTATGCCTGCGCCTGCTGTTTTGTTTAGGCGGCGCAGGACGCTTGCGCGAATGTTCGTGTGTGTTAACATGAAAGTTGATTTTTCTAAGAGATAAACTTTTTAATGTAATATAAATTGTCATGTTTGTGTACGATAGCGCAATAAATAAATATTATATTCTACCACATAAATGATAGTACTTTTATACTGATAATTAAAGCAAATCGTGCAAAATTATTCCCTAACCATTCCAAAATATCAAAAATGCACAACGTTAATATTCAAGTTTTCACTTCTGCCGGCACTCCCGGAGTGCAACCCGGATTTTTTTTTTTTAATGTATGATCATCGATTACTCGAAGACGGCTGAACCGATTTGGAAAATTCTTTTTTTGATTGAAAGGGTATACTTTGATATTGGTCCCATTTTTATAAACGTCAGGATCTGATGATGGAATCCTGGAGAAATCGAGGGAACTCTTCAAATATTATAGGCACAACTATGTCGTTTTGAGTATTTATTATAGTAACTTGTGCAGTTGCTCACAAAAAGTACCATTTGAGGAAGTGGAACTGATGATGAAGACCACAGATGGCCGCCGAAACTACTCAATAATAAGTATTGAGTGGATTGCGATTCGATTACTTGAATATGGATGTTACGCACTTTATGCTCGTCACAATGCATATGGTGATGTAGAGCTGATGGTGAAGTACCAGGAGAACTCCTCAACAATTAACGGCCCAGCATTGGGAAAAGCAATATTTTGTAAAAGGTTATAAGTAGTTGATAATTAGGCTCTTGTAACTAGGTAAATTAAAAATAGACCAACTAAAAAGAGTGACTCAGTGCGTCGACGTCGAATAGCAAGCTATCCGGCGCTGTTATGTTTACATGTATGTATAGTGGCGCATGTGTGATTCGGTACGTAACGTGCCTATATTAACTTAGCACACGTTACGTATCGCGGTGTAAGTATTATGAATAGTTTCATTGTTTGGATAAGCCGCGTGTAGTGTGGAGGCGACTTACCCAGGCGTCAGTAGGTAGGGAGATATGAAATAAATAAATAAATCCCAAGGAGAGGCGGAGTGGGCGACTTGTCCCTGTGGGCCGCGGGCTTCTGTTGGTCGTGCTCGGCGGCCTAGCGACTGCAAAGTGTTGCTAACTCCGCTAGGCCGTCTAGCACGACTTGCTCTATGTCCTGTCCCTGTCTCAGCGCTCTTATGAGGCCGAGTAATATCCTAATGGCGCAGGATGTGGCTTCGGAATATGCCAACCTCTGGGTGGGCTCGGCTTCGGTGTTGGGTCGTGCGTTGGCGAGCGTGCCGGTGCTTTCATGTGCGCCGGCGCGCCGTGTCCGCGTTGCGTGGGTGTTGGATATGACTTCCTTTTCCTGCGCCATTGTAGGGACAGGGGCGGCCGTGGGGACCTCTTCTTGGGTTGCTGAGGGGGTGGGTAACTGGGGGTTGGGTTTTCTTCCCTTGCCCCCGCGCCCCCGATTTCTCCGCCGTGAGGAGGTGGTTGCGTCTCTGTTCGTGGACCCGTTGGCTGCCGCCATCAGCGACGCGCCATGGGCCTCTTCTGTGGCCTCTGTAGTTGTCGGGTGGGTGAAAACTTCGGAGCGGCGCGTCACTGTCTTGGTGATGGCGACAGTCCCCGCTCGCTTGTTGAGCATCTCCCGTTGGGAGACGGGGCATCTTACGTGGCATGCTGGATGGGGGCCACCGCAGTTGGCGCAGGTGGCCGGCTCTTCTCTGGGCCTTGGGCAATCCTTGGCCAGATGCCCCTCTCCGCATTTGACGCAAGCGAGCGGCCGGTGGCACTGGTGTGAAGAGTGCCTAAATTTTTGGCACCGGTGGCATTGGGCGGGCCCACGTTTTCTCCGCCACATCTCTATCTTGACGCCACGCATACACATAAATGTCGTGACGTCGAAGATGCTACGCACGTTCTCCGTGCGCTCGAGCACCGCGTGGAACACGCAGCCGGGTCGTCCCTGGCGCGCCCTTATGTGGCGCACGTACTCCGGCTCGTATCCCAGGGTGCGGAGCTCCTCCTCGATCTCCTTGGGATCTGTGTCGGCAGGCAGCCCCCGTATTGCTACCTTCATCTTCAGCTCAGCTGGTGGTGAGTAGGAGAACCAGCTGAGCCCTGTCTCCTCCTCAAGCTTCATTAAGTAACGCTGGACCAGCCGATACTCGTCTCCAGAAGCCGGCGTAAAGCGGACGCCGGCGCCGTACGGACGAGCGTTCGGTGGCTGGCCCAGCTGAGTGGCGATGGCCCGGAAGTGCTTCGCCCAGTCTGGTAGCCGCTCAACTACCAGAGGCGGGTAGCGCTCCCGTTTTCCTCCCTTGTTCCCACTTTGGGCCGCGCTACTCGCGGCTACGTTCGCGGGGGGGGGCTGCCTTGACACTTGGGGGGGGGGTAATTAGTAGTACCAATAACCTCTGTTTCATCCCTCGTGGGCGACTCGTCACTGTCCCGACCCCGCGGCGAACGTACACGTGGAGTACGTGGCGGGTCGAGGCAGTAGCGCTTCGCCTCCTCCTCTTCGTCGGTACTACGCCGACGGCGCTGGGCGCGCGAATTGTGCGGGCGCTCCGTCTCCGCCTCGGAGTCGGTGCTAGCAGGCACTTCGGTGGCGTATGACGCCAGCGACATATTGGACCCCGCGCGCGATAATGTGGCCGAATACATCGCCGGCGAGTCGTACGCGGCGGTGCGCGGCGGCGCGGGCGAGGTTAGGCTAGGTGGCGTCGGTATCGCGGTGCTGCCTGCGGTCGCGGTAGCTTCTATTTCCAAGCACGGCGGCATGCCGCAGCTGCATAATGCTTAGAACGATGCCTCAGTCACTCCAATACCTTTGTGCGAGATAGAATGTCGGACAACACTACCGATACACCTGCGTAAATATATAATATTTTACTTAGGTAGGTACTTCCTATTTTTATGTAAATCCTGTGCTATTCCTTTCCACACATTATCTTTGACCAAATTATTGCGATAATTTGGATTGGATGTGTCGTAAATGACTGGATGATCGGCAACATAGTTAATCAATTTCTCTTCATCATCTTCCTAAAAAGTTGACATTTTTGCTCGTGACACATGTGAACTCTCTGCGGTTCGCGACACCACTTGCGCTGCAGACTGCGGTCGCTGCGTGACGTGGCCACAGGCCGCAGTATTGCCGTGCTTGAAATCTATTTCATAGAGATGCATAGAATTAGAAGATAAGTATTGTCGCTGGCCGCAAACCCTAGCTTTGCGGCCTGCAGTTCATCTTGGAATTATACCTTTTATCTGACAGTAGTCTAGAAAAGTCTGTTAAGCAGTCGTTTTATGTAAAACCTTAGTACGCAGTAGCATCCGGCTAACCGGCCGGCTAAGCTAGAAGCGAGAGAGCCTAGAGTTTAAAAGAAGGCAGACATATGGAGTAAAAAAACATACGAGTACATCGCATTATCCGGTGGAAGGAAGTAAGATATGTTTACTTAGCACAGATAATAAGAATAAGCTGTTGAACATTGCCGAAAACACATTGAACTGGAAAAATCGTTGTCATTATATTACAGTTCGTGGGAATACGCAGCAATTATTGAAGGGTATTAAAGAAAAACTCTCCGATTTCTCCTTAAATGACTTTTGCATAATATTTTTGGGTGAAGAGGACTTCAAGGTTACAAAAGTATATATTGATATTATCCTGCATATTAGATGTGTACTAAAAGAAATCACACACACGAACGTTATTATATGTACGCCAACCTACAAACTCGGAAAGTACGCAAACTTATATAATTTTAGAGTAGAAACTTTAATAACCTATTGTATTTAGATATACTAACACACGAACATGCTTTTTATCTAGAAAGTAATAAGAATTTAAGCTGCGATGGCACCATGTTTGACCCGCACACTGGCGCTGTTAATAACATTGGGCTACAAACTATATTCAAGGACATATATGAGTTGATTGAGTACATACAGTCAGACTTTAATGCTTGTAGCACAAATGAGGCTGAAATAAGGAAGGATACAATGACGAACAATGAACTTTTTCGTGTCTAAACATCTCAACATAATACATCAGAATATAGCAGGATTATTGAATAAGTCAAATGAATTTACCGTCTGTATCAATGAGCTGGCAGAAAAGAAAATGCAAGTAGATATAATATGCATCACTGAACACTTTTTGATGGAAGGCTATGAAAACCAACTTAACATACCGAACTACTTTCTGGCGGCACACTTTAGCAGAAACAAAGTTAAAAGAGGTGGATCATGCATCCTTGTTCGAAATGGTCACGAGTGGATAGAACTAACAAAGATATCGAAAATGTCAATACCGGAAACTTTCGAATGTTGTGCGATTGAACTTATTAAATATAAAATTGTAATTGTGTGTATTTACAGAGTGCCAAAATTGAGTAATCTTGATGAATTTTTTACTAAATTAGAAATAGTCTTAAGAGAATTATCAACTAAGAGTTATAAAAACATTGTCATAGCTGGCGATTTCAATATTGATATTTTGAAAACCAACAGACAAACAATGGAATTTAAAAGCATTCTTATGAATTTTAACTTAAAACTAGCTATAAATCAACCAACTAGAATTGTAAGTCAGACATGTACTTATAGATAATTTTGCGCATAATTTCAACAAACAGTGTAAAACAGAAATTTTGGAATTTGCACTTTCTGATCACACAGCCCAATTACTTAAATGTCCTGTTACTAAATTATGTACTATTGATAAGTACTATACTGTTAGACGTAACTACAACAGGGATAACATATTAAAATTTAAACATTGTATAAAGGCTCTGAGCTTCTCAGAAATGTATGAAACTCGCAATCCAAACACAGCGTTTAACGTTTTTATAAAGGAATTTGGATTATTTTATGATCTGTGTTTTCCTAAATGTCGTTTCGCTGTTAATTTAGTTAAAAAACAAAAGTGGTTATCGAGGGGAATTAAAAAGTGTAGTAAGATGAAAAGACAACTCCTGTGGCAGCAAAGACTAGAACCAAACCTTTGCAATAAAATACAATATAAAAATTACTCTAAACTGTTCAAGAAAATAATTACATTGACACAGCGTTCCCAAAATAACTATAAAATAAAGACTTCGGAAAATAGATGTAAAGCCACTTGGCAAATAATAAATAAATCTAAATGTAACATTCCTAAAAATTATATAAGTAATATTAAAATAAATAATACGACTGTAACGAATCCAAGTCTAGTAGTTAATTAATTCAATAATCACTTTATTGATAAAAAACAACCAATTGTCACTATAGATAATAATAATAAATTACTTTTTCAAAGCAAAATAAACTCCATGTTCATGGCACCTTGCATACCTCAGGACATTCATAAAATCATACAAACCTTGATATCTACTAGAGTACTAAAAGCCGTTACAGTCGAAATTTGCAAGCATTTGTGTTTTATTATAAACCTTTGCATTTCTGAAGGAACGTTTCCGGATGCCTTGAAAATGGCTATCGTGAAGCCCTTATATAAAAAAGGTGATAGAGAACTTATTGAAAATTATAGACCTATTTCACTTATCCCAATCATTTCCAAAATTTTTGAAAAATATATTTCTTCGGAATTGCATAGATATGTAGAGAAACATGGTATATTGTGTGATGAACAAAAAGGATTTCGGAAAAATAAATCCATAAATTTGGCAATTTACGACTTTCTTTATACAGTTATGGTAAAGGTAGACAACAGAACGCCTGTGTGTGCCATTTTCTGTGACATGACGCAGGCGTTTGACTATGTTCACCACGAAATATTGATAAAGAAGTTAGATGCATATGGAATCAGGGGTAATGTGCTGAGCTTATTTAAATCATATCTGAATAACAGAAAACAAAGGACAGAAACTTCGAGAGTGAATATAGTTACCAAACGAGAAGAAATCTTCCTTTCAGAGGAACGTAAAATTACTTATGGTGTACCACAAGGGAGTGTAGTGGGACCCCCACTCTTTACTTTATATATAAACGATTTGCCTAGGAGTATACCACATCCCATGACACTTTTCGCAGATGATAGTACGGTAACAATTTCTTGTGACAATAATGACATAATGCAATACTACTTTGACATTAATAATTCATTAAAAAATATAATACAATGGCTAGAACTGAATAATTTAAAGATAAATTTAGACAAAACTAAGATTATGCACTTCAAACAACGTCCGACTTCAGCAGAAAGTTTTAATTTGACGTATAATTGCAAAACTGTTGAAAATGTTAACACAACAAAGTTTCTCGGACTAACAATTGATACCAGACTTAACTGGAAAGAACACATTGAGAATTTGTGTAAGAAAACCTGTAAATCTGCCTATGCATTATTTTCTCTGTCTTCGATTGTGAATACAGATGCCTTGATAACAGCGTATCACGGTTTAGTGGCATCACAGCTAAGATACGGAATTATCTTCTGGGGAAACTCTACAGATAATGGATTAGCATTTAAGAGCCAAAAAAGATGTATTAGGTCTATGTTTAAGCTAAAAACGTCAGACAGCTGCAAACCGTATTTCCAACAGCACAAACTACTTACACTACCGTGTTTGTACATTTTAGAGGTTATAATGTTTGTTCGAGCAAATCCTTTGCTGTTTCCTCTTCTGGAAGATACAATTTCGCGTAACAGACGAGATAATGGTAGGGTTTGCTCACACAAAGCCAAAACTGCACTTATGCGCAAAAGTATTGTATGTATGGGTCCAACTATCTATAACAAGTTGCCAAAACAGTGGAAACAACTAAATGAGACTGCTCTAAGAAATCAATTAAAGAAATTTCTAGCGCAAAAAGCTTATTATAGTGTGACAGAATTCTTAGAAGATAAAATTATGTAACTGTTAATTAAATTAATTATTATGAATTTGACTGTTGTAAATTTAATTATTGTTTACTAATTACTATTGAAAAGTTGACTAAGTAGGTATTTATTTTGAATTTAACTTGGCTGATTATTTTTTATTTATTTGATTATTATGTTTTTATCGATTATTTTGAAATTGATTATTATTATTGACTGTTTTGTATTATATAATTTGTTAGTGGATATTATACTGTGACTTTTTGAATGTAATGATTTTGATGACTGTAATTTAAATTTGTATGCTACTGTCTGTGGCAGGACCCAGAGATACATTTATAAAAATATTAAGACCTTAAGACCTGTGTACACAAATAAATACATTGATTGATTGATTGATTGATTGATTGATATGGAAGTCCCCGTCTGAGTGTTAGTCATATTAATTATCTTTAGTTTGATTAAAACTCATACTATTTTCGTTATATGCTACCCATATATTCTAGTTTACCAATTCTTAAAAAAGAGGAAATTTTAACGCGACCCTATTTTACCTACAACCAAAACTTACCACTTTCGACCCACATTTATCATTCACTAAATCTCCTCTCTCTCCTCTCCGTCCTTTAGAAGATCTGAAGTCTATCACCAAAATGTGGTCATCAATCATTCCTCACAAAGATACGGGACTCTCTTGAGAGTTAGAAATCTTATTGTATTGCGCCATGATAACGGATAAAGTCATTGCGAGTGGACGTTTATGAGCAGTAATATCGGAAACTCGAAATAATAAATGCACATGGTAAATATCCCGTTTTAAGTTGTAACGACATCTACTGTTAGTGACCATGTTGGCTTAAAAACTTATATGACGTAGTAGTAACTCAAAACTCTGATTTTCTATAAAGTCATTAAAAACGACAAAACTTACACCTTATTACCTACATAACTTTCATAATTACGTACGAAGCTAGGCCGTGTCGCTAGTATAAGTAACGACTGCTCCTTATATTGTATTATCAAGTTTGGTGGCAGAGTTTCAGGCTTTCGGTTTACCCGTAATTATATTCTATTGGCATAAATAAAACATTGACCATCATTCCGGGTCAGGGCCACGATCAAGTCGGCTTTGTGAGCCTCTCTCAATCCCAGCTAAGAGCTACCTACTTGTTATTCTGCGCACACCACGCACAAAGAACAATTACTTACTTCATCGACAGTACAATATGCGTTATCTCACGCTAACTTCAGCAACTTTTTAAGTAAGTCACTGTGCTTAAATTTATATTTGTAAATTATGATTATTATACCGTCCAGATTGTTATAAGCACCATATAGAGACAAATAAAAATAATATTACTAAACCATTATTATATACAACCACTAGTGGACTCATGACAAGTGTCATTCTTTGGCGATTTTCGAAATTCAAACTAAATTCTTAACAATAGTTGCATCATCTGATAAAATATTTCCTCCTGCGTTTGATGGTCTATTATTCTACACGTGATATTGGCAAAATTGTGGTAGCTCCTCCACAAGCGCTATTTAATAGTAACAGTTGAAGTTGATAAAGTATTGGCCTTTTTACCCGACTGCGGCTAAGTAAGGAGGAAGGGTTATTTATATAATTGCAATAAGGAAGTCAACTTAAACTACCTAATAACATATACTGACGAAAAGATCAAGCTAGTCTTACCGACCATCATTTTCTAACTATTTTTTTTTCTGGATTATTTATTACCTGAAAAGAGAAAATAATCATTAAGTTAGTCGAAATATTGTGAAGAAGATATTTAACAGGCTCAGTTTATTTAATCAAAGTTCTGTTATCAAATAATACTACAAGTAATCTTCAGACCATCACAAAAAAAAAATAATTATAAAACTAATAAAGAGCAGTGGTGGCACTATGGTTACGGGCCCGACTTACAAGTTGTAGATCATGAGTTCGATCCCAGTCAGGCACATTACTTTGGGTAATTTATATCATCATCACTACTGCTCTCAAAAAGGTAAACGAGAACATCGTGAGGAAGCCGGCATGACCCAGCACCACAAGTTCGAAGACATCCACTATCCCGTACTGGGCGCGCTTGCTGGATTACGGACTATTCCGTCTTATAGACAGGAGGTCTGTGTTCCAGCAATGGATACGTTATAGGCTGGTTGTAACGTTTATTCTCTTATCATAATTTCAAAATTGGAACGCAGTCTCATTGTATGTAACTAGCATCAGCGATGATTTGCTTTAAAAACAAATGAGTTCGCTTTCGAATTGTGTGCGCTCACTTGAGTGAGGCGAGCAGGGAACTTTACTAACTACTTTTATAAACATTGAAGATTGAAGCTTGTGTATGCTGGAAGCCGATCACTTCCATTCCCTTTGGGAGCCAAAGGCGATCTTTGATGAGAATATTAGGTTACAATAAGTACAATTTTTATTAGCACTGCAGCGGTGGAGATCATTTTGATGTTTCTGAGGCTACATTTATCTTAGTATTTTTCATTGGAACGTAAAGATATTGTCCTCCTTGTTTAAAACACAAGGCTGCGATTTGGGCTCCCACTTTATGTAAATAAATAAATTAGAAATAATTTATTGTTTATAATTTATATAATAATTGTAAATAGTCATCAAAAAGCATCCTCGTTAAATTAAAAAATACTTATGTGATGTGGCTACCACGCCCTTCCCTATCGTATCTAAAATAACAATGTTGAGACAAACATAACACATTACACAACATGATGTAAATTAGAAATTAAATGTGACCTACCAAATGTTTTATATTTGATATTTTTCTAAGTCAAATCATTGGGTTATTTATTATTTACCTTAAAATTAAAATATTTTAATTTTAAGGTTTTTAAGTAAATCCATAGGTTGTTTGAAAGATATTGCTATCAGCTATAAGAACACCATTATACCTATAGAATTAAGTTATACAAGAGATATTTCAATATTTTGGTGTACTAAAAAGTTTATTCAATTTTAATCCTTTCTTAGTAGAACGTTTGCAATCATTACACCTAAGAGGTAGATAACCTCAATTTAAAATGGTCTCGGGAAAAGAACACAGAAACAATCACCGTCTGACCTAATTACATCGCGCTGTATTCATCTCATCTGGTAACGATTATGCAAACGATGTGGTCGATTATTGAATAAGACGTTCGTTATGCAATTAACTTCATCGTTTGATAATGGCATTTGAGTTGGAACTTCACACTATTTAGGAATACTTGCAGTTTTATGCAAAAACGAATTCGTGGCTAAATAAGAACAGCTTCAAGGGCATATCTAATGTTAGGCAATGCTTGCTGGAGTCGATCCGTGAATTGGCGACGATTCATTTTTTTTTTGTATGGGGGAAAATCGTTAAATTACTCCTTCCCGCTCTAGGTGATGCTGAAAAGAGTGTCAGACTTCTACTGATTCAAAACCCATCCTGTTTAGGGTTCCATACCCTAAGGGTAAAAACGTGACTCTATTACTAAGATTCCGCTGTGTGTCTGTCTATGAATGACGTGAACCGTGATAGCTAGACAGTTGAAATTTTCACAGATGATGTATTTCTGTTGCTGCTATAACAAAAAATACTAAAAAATAAATAAAATAATATTTAAGGCTCCCAAACAGCAAACGTGATTTTTTTGTCATTTTTATACATAATGGTACGGAACAATTCGTGCGCGACTCCGACTCGCACTTGTCCGGTTTTTCTTTAGTTGTCCTTGCGTCGTGTCGGGGACAGTAGTATCTCTTTAGAACGTTCCTGCAACGCTATTCATAACTTACTGAAACTCTTTCGTGCTTCGCAAGAACAGTAAGCTATTGAAACCATCTGCAGATAGATCATTGAAGACAGAAAATCTGAGCCCAGTCTTGCTAATTGAGGTGGTGTTTACAGATATTGGGTTGCAGAGTTCAAGGAGTTGTTTCAAGTGGAAAAATACCCTGTATCCCGATTTAACATTTCAGCAACCCGCCAGATGCATGAAAGCTAATGAAGATAAGTAATTTATTAGCTATTCTCTCATGGAACGTTAATTTACCACGGAAACAAAAATATCTATACTCGGATAGTGCCAATCCCTTTGAAAGCCCCATATCAAAGACTACACCATGTTCGGTAGTAACGTGACTTCCTGAACTATTGGTGAAGGCAACGTGACTTGTCACTGTGCATGACGTTTTTATGATTTAGGAAAGTCAGTGAACTACGGGCGAGTATGCATTATATGTTCATGAAAGAAAGAGATAGAACATTTTTATTTGGACTACATAGGCACACAGCGTACAGGAACAAAAGAATACTTAATTTTCAATTTCCACTTAAGCATCATGTCACATAACTATTACTTGCCTGAGGCTGGTTTTCAACAGAGCCTTATGCTTATTATACTGGATGCGAAAGAATTTATTTTAATTTTAATTACATATCTACCTTTAACAGGTTGAATGCAAAACCAGATCTGAAACACCTCGTGCATGTCTTGCTAACAGTGCAAAAAAAGAAAAGCATAGATTTCTTTGTCGTGCGGAGGGCATAACTTCAATTTGGATCGGTTTATGATAGAGACGCTACTGAACTAGTAAGGTACTAACTGATGTTTACACTCCAATCAAATAGCAATAGAATATCGGCCGCAACAACCTAATTTTTTAAAGTTGGAAAGGTTTCAGTTGTATTTGAGGCCATTTAGCGGATTAGTCATTAGTAATCACGGGATTCTTTTAAGGTTTTCTTTTTACTAAGTATTTAACTTTTCAAATAATTTC
The DNA here is from genome assembly GCA_943138885.2 of Tholera decimalis. NCBI lineage: Eukaryota > Metazoa > Arthropoda > Insecta > Lepidoptera > Noctuidae > Tholera > Tholera decimalis. Next base: position 14,619,608 of record OW964576.2, read on the forward strand.
AGGCAATTAAATAAAAAAACTAACTTTAATATCAAAATGTCTAGTTATTCAACATTACATCTAAAAACTTTAAAGGGTAAGAGTTAGAGGATTAAAGTGATGATACGATATGATTTCGTTCAACCAACAAAGTAAATCACTAACAGCAAAATCGGCTTCTGTGTTCCCTGCCACATGACCTATCAATCTTTAAAGCAAGAGTGAAAAGGAATGTTCTGGGCTCGCTCGTTCCATCGTATACCTCATCTATCGCTTACCATCAGGCGAGATCGAGGTCAAGAGTGGGCTCATAAAAAATCTTAAACAAAAACTGCAAAATTTGTTTTCGTATCAAGTTTGTAAAACAATATTCTAGGTTAGAAAGCGCGACAGCTATAAAGCTGTAACCAAACCAGCCCTAGCCAGAGAGAGATTTTTATTATACTTATTAAGGGATAACAAACAAATAAAACATAGAAAATAGGCGTAGATAGAGTTTAATAAATTTGAAGAATTAAGTCGTGTTGTAAGTCCACTGCACTATCCACAACTTAAATATAAATAAGCAGTGGGGTTGGGTTCGACCCAGTCAGGCACATTCATTTTTATAATTTACAAGCCGTCGCGCGTAGCTTCGGTCCCTTGAACATTATCACGATGAAAACATAAGTCTCTTTCTTTTACAATAAGGTAAAACGTAGCTCATAACCTTCCTTGAGCTTTAAGCTACTTCCAAATCGAACCAGTACTTTCGAAGATTAGCGCGTTTAAACAAACAAATTTTTCCACTTTATAATAGATATTAGTGACTATAGATATCATCATCACCACACTACCACAAGAACAAGAAGAGGAGACCTGTGTCCCAGCTGTGGATACGTTATAGGTAGATTTTTGATGTTTTAATAATTAGCAGTACTTGCTCTAGAAGGACAATAACGTTAATATAAACAGTCACTATGGAGATGGAAAAGAATTCCTTGAATTAATATTATGTCATTTAAATAACAAGCTGTCACTGACAACTGAATGAAACCGAGGCTAGTAGTGTAATAGAAATGACTTACAATATAAGTGTCTTAGAAAATGACGCACTGAACATAAAAGAATACCGCAATTATCCCGACAAGTTTTTTTGTACGTGATTTAATAAAGTGAGAGGGCTAACATCCGAAAGTGTCTACTATTTTTACCGACTTCACATCGGTGGAAATTATCAGTTTGTCAATTTTTTTTTATTTGTTACGCGATTTCTCCGCCCATTGAGGACCGATTTTTAAAATTATTTTTTTTATTCGAATGCCTATACTGCTGATGAGGTCTCATTGTTACCAAGTCAGAATCTAATGATGGAATCCCAGGGATATCGAGAGCAACCCTCAAATTTTATAGGGACATACAATGTTTTTTACTAAAGAAAAATGTTTGTAAAAACGTTCGTCGCTCCCGCTCTGGGTGGATTGGAAGCTAACCTTATACTTCTATTGATTAAAAATCTACCCTGTTCCTTCAATTACCCCCGCGTTCCGTGGCCGCGGTATCACATTTGAAAATTCCCGCAACTGCGAACCATTCCTGCAACCCTGGTAGTAGATGTTTTTAAGCCAAAATGACGGTGTGTACACTGAATATTTTTTTCTTCCGAACATAGTTTGAATTCACGTTTCTGTAAGCTTATACACAGATATTTAGGTATGCAATACTAAGTGCAGTGAGCGTAGCCGTGGAAGTAGCTAGTATAGATTTATTCACAGGACATTTTCACTTTTACTTACAATTTAAATTAATTGCAAAGTGAGAGAGAACCTTAAACTTGGCGAGTTACTAATAAAGTTGTCATTAAGTAAAATTCACGAAGACAAATAGGGATTCAAGGTTTAACGAGGTCGCGGGCGCTCAGAGAACTCAGTCCACCAGTCACAACATTGTATATTAATTTCAATCAATCAAAATCAACGCCTGAGATTGACAGCAATGAAAGAGCTAAGGAAGGCCTATACCAAGAGGTACACTGTAATTACAGACATCTTATAAAACAAACGTTAAAGGTTAGCTAAACAGAAAAGGTTCAGGAAGAAAGGCTGATTGATATTTTAATTTATTTGTTCTAAATAAAAAGTTATTTATTCAGACTAGGTTAAAAATCTGCACTTTTTGAACGTCAAAACGCCCGCCCAGCTCAAATACTAGGAAGTGGTGACCTGCCTAGTATTTCATCTGCTTAGCCTTTTCTCAACTATGTTCGGATCTAACTACATAGATGCAGCTGAATACTAGTGCATTACATTAAGTGACTGCCTATCTGACTTCCACAACCCAGTACTCCTTGACAAGATCAGTGTCAGATGTTCTGGCTTCTGAATACCCTTGACGACTGTCAAAGAAGTACAAATAACCAACAGCTTAACGTGCGTTCCTCAGCACGGAGGAATCCCGATATATTGAGACGGTCACCCATCCGCAGGCCGACCTCGGTAAGCGTTGCTTAACATTGCAGATCGACCCGTAAGGCTGTTGTTATTAGTCACGACCTCTTCCGATTTGACGTTCCTAGTATTTAAGCCGGGGAAAAGAAATAGTGCGATGATTTTATGACTCCTAAATGAAATTCATTAACCACCACAGTTTCGTCATAGTCTAACGGGCTCAGCTAAGTAATATAATGTCAATGTAATCAAAATAAGTTCCAATAAACCCGCGGACATAAAAACATTAGATCGCATTGTAAATTAAAATCATACTAACTTGAATATATAATAATAATAATAACGTTTATTGGCTTAAATAAATTATGGTTACAGTATGAACACTGTCACTTAAACTAGGTACAAACACCTGTGCTATAAGCAACAGTAACAATTCGAAGTTGATCAAATTTTACAATATGCTATGTATGGTGCAACAATCCGTTATTATTACATAAACAGGGTTACGAAGAATTAAAATTATACAATAAAAAACTTTTTACCAAAAAATTAAACCGACTCCCAAAAAACACTGCAAAGTGAAAAATAACTTTAATTTCGGTAGTCGGTGTCTTTAGTTTTGTTTTTCGTTTTTGGCACCGACTTCCGAAATTAAAGTTATTTTTCACTTTGCAGTGTTTTTTGGGAGTCGGTTTAATTTTTTGGTAAAAAGTTTTTATTTCACTCTTTTTAGTTGGATGATTTTTAATTTACCTAGTTACAAGAGCCTAAATGTCAACTACTTATAACCTTTTACAAAATATTGCTTTTCCCAATGCTGGGCCGTTAATTGTTGAGGAGTTCTCCTGGTACTTCACCATCAGCTCTACATCACCATATGCATTGTGACGAGCATAAAGTGCTTAACATCCATATTCAAGTAATCGAATCGCAATCCACTCAATACTTATTATTGAGTAGTTTCGGCGGCCATCTGTGGTCTTCATCATCAGTTCCACTTCCCCAAATGGTACTTTTTGAGAGCAACTGCACAAGTTACTATAAGAAATACCCAAAACGCCATAGGTGTGCCTATAATATTTGAAGAGTTCCCTCGATTTCTCCAAGATCCCATCATCAGATCCTGACTTTGGTGATAATGGTACCAATTTCGAAGTATACCCATTCGAACAAAAAAGAATTTTCCAAATCGGTTCAGCCGTCTTCGAGTACTCGATGATCATACATAAAAAAAAAAAAAAAAAAATATACGCGTCGAATTGATAACCTCCTCTTTTGGTCGTCGGTTGAAAAATAAAAAATTGTTAATATAAGTATTGGTTGTACGAGATGTGTGTCTGTATTTATTTGTGTGTGTATATGTGTGTGGGTTGTGTGTGAGTCTGTATCTGGGTTTGTATGTGTGTGTTTGATTTGGTATGAATACTATATGTGTGCCTTATTAAGTTTATAGATATGTGACGTATGAATGTAGGGGTTGCTTACATTTAGGGCTATCCAGGAACACTTAATAGTTTTTCAGTTTCTTGGTAATTTAATTCTTCTAACAAGTTCTTAACTACTTTTTTTAATTTAAAACGTCGTAATCTCTTTAAAGGCACATTTTTGCTCATTTTATTGTAAATATAGGGAGCTATTACATAGGGGTATTTCTTTGCAAAAATTGTCTTATGTGGAGTAGTTTTAAACACGATATCGTTTCTTCTCCTATTGCCTATTTGTGAACTGTTACTCAGTAAATGGGTGTGTGCATAAACTAGATTACGCAAAATGAATAATTGGCGAACTGTGAGGACATCAAATTCTTTGTAGAGTTTTACAGTAGGATATAGCCTTGGTTTGGACAGAATAACTTTGATTGCCGCCCTTTGTGCTCTTTCGAGCTTAAGAAGAAACGTCTTGTGAGACCCTCCCCAAACAGAAATGCAGTATCCCAATATTGACTGGCAAAGAGAAAAATAAATTATTTTCAAGACATTTAAATCCTGTATATGGCGTACTCTTTTGAAAATGGACATTAGTTTCCGGATCCTATTAGTCAGAAGTTCAATATGATGATGCCAGTTAAGGTTTTCATCAACCCAGACTCCTAGATACTTAATCCTATTAACTCTATCAAGTTGAGTGCAGTGACACTGAGTGCTGTTGTTACTATGGCAAGTGTGAGCTCTTATTGTTATTTTATCTGTCGCTGGCGCTCCTGACTTTGTTATACAGAAAGTGAGATATTTAGTTTTGTTGAGATTAATAGTCAGCGTATTTTTATTGAGCCAATGTAATATCTGCCTAATACCACTTTCTGTGATGTCAGCGACTTCATCCCAAGTTTTACCATGAAAGACTACTGCTGTGTCATCTGCAAAGGTTACAATTTTGGCATTGTGAAGTTGAAAGTTGCACAGTTGATTAATATACATCAAAAACATTGGGGGGCCAAGAACACTTCCTTGTGGGACTCCATATGTTATTTGAGCTTCTTCACTGACATACGAGCCAATTTTTATTCGTTGGGTACGTCCATTTAAGTAACTAGTAAACATATCCAATGTTAAACTCCTTATTCCCATGTTTTCCATCGTAGTAAGTAGTTTGGGAATAGAGACAGTATCAAATGCCTTCGCAAGGTCCAAGAATACTCCAATACACTTCGATTTACTGTCAAGTGATTTTACAATAGATTCAGTTAACGTTCTTAGTGCATCTTCTGTAGATCTACCAGGAACAAATCCAAATTGATTATTTGATATCAGCTTAAAACTGTCCAAGTAACTTGTTAACCGTTTGTTTAACAGCTTTTCGAGTATCTTAGACATCGCTGGAAGGACCGATATAGGTCGATAGTTGTTGACACTATCTCTATTCCCTGACTTAAATATAGGATGTATGAGCGCTGTTTTGAACAGCTTGGGAAATACTCCCAAGTGGAAACTCAGGTTACATATATATGTAATAACAGGAGTCAGCACACTATTTGCAGCTTTTAGTAACCTGTTAGAAATGCCATCTATTCCTACAGCGCAGTCGTCTTTCAGATTCATTATAATCGAGCGTACTTCTTCTTCATCAGTGTCCAGTAAGGCAAAAGAATTTAGTGTTGGTTGAGGTAAATCTTGTATGAATGTTCCATTACTGTCCATACTGTCTATATTCTCAGCCAGTTTCTGTCCCACGGTTGCAAAGAATTTATTGATTACATTAACAGATTCATGGGGGCTGGTTTTAATTTCTAATAGGGTTTCGTTATTATCTTTTTGTTTATTTAAGGATGCTATTGATTTTATTAATTTCCAGGTTTTTTTTGAGTTGTTCCTAGCCTTTTTGAATTCTATGTTTTCAAATGCACATTTAACTTTGGCAAGAATGGTTTTGCAGAAGTTTCTGTATCTAGTGTAAATAAGTTTATTTTCCAAGCTTTCTGGATTCTTTCTAGCTTTAATATGGAGCTTATCCCTGTGTTTAATGCAGCGTAACAAACCCGGTGTAATCCACGGTTTGATAATCTTTTTTCTATGACTAGTTAAACTAGTTGTAGTGTTATTTTTTATTATTTGTGTAATAATATCTATAAGGAATTTTATTGCAACATCTACGTCAGTACAATGATATATGTGACTAAGGTTAGTTTTTTCTATTTCCGAGATGACTTTATGATAGTTAGTGTAACTTGTTCTGTGTTTGTTGCAGTATTCTGAAAGTTTCTTGCCTAGGGATAAACAAACTGTATAGTGATCCGTTAGAGTTGTTGTTATAACTGTTACATTACAGCTTAGTACGGATTTTACCATTACATGATCCAGACAATTTTGTTTTCTTGTTGGAAAGAGGTGACCGGGAAGTAGTCCATGTGATACCATTAAATTTAGATATTCGTGCGACCGTGGTTCATTACCGATTTCTTTTATATTTATATTAATATCTCCTATGACAATTATGGTTGCATAAGAAGACAGTGATTTTAATAGAGTATCCATTGATTTAAGGAACTTTTCAATAGCGTAGATAGGAGGTCTATAGACTGCGACAATGACAATATCTGTTTTTACTTTAATAATTAAGCAGTTAGCGTCTTCCAAAAAGTACTCAAAAACCAGAGACTGAAAGCATCTTTTTATATACACAACTACACCTTCATTTTGAGTCTCGTGGTCCTTCGTGTGATAATATGTATAGTTACTTATTATAGGTTAGGTGCTAGTGTTTTTCAGCCAACATTCAGTTAAAACTATTAAGTCGAAATCTAGCTGTAATTGTGTTAAAAGAATTTCGAATTGGGACATATTACAGGAAATGCTTCTGATATTTTGGGATATTATGTTGAAGTTGCTATGCATGGAGTTTAAATGTATTTTAGCCTCTTTGGTATCGCATAACTTTATTTTTGAGACTGTGTAATTATCTATCTCTTCTGTTATTTGGTTTTTAGTACCCATGAAAAATATATAATGAATGAATGAATGACAAGAGGTTTAGTTTTAGAAGTAGTTATAGCCTGATTGGTGTGAACTTCATGTATGTTTGTTGTTATGTGGTCGTTTTGTAGTTGTTTTGTTCCGGGGATGTATACATGTGTTTGTATGAGTGAGTGCGTGAATGTAAATGTATGAGATAAGCACTTATTTAAGTTTAGTAATGGTTTTCGTACATATGTGAACATTTTTATAACAGCAGTAAAAATACATATAAAACTTACGTTAATATATGCCAATTTTTTACAAATATTAAAATTAATAAAAAAATATAAGATTATATAATAAGAAACAGTTATTAGTCATTTACTTCCTTTGAGCGATTCCAAGTGTTTTTCTGATCTAATAATCATGTGGGGGTCTCCTATCTTCTTGCGCAAATATATCTTACCATTCGCAGTCCATGCAAATGTGTAATTTTCAGTTTTGGCGAATTCACGAGTCAGATAAAACAATTTCCTGGTTTTAAACGTGAGGTACTCTGATACATATATGGGATTTTTATCTTTTATTCCGTCTATGCAGGAGGTATTCAGGGTTGCGGGTTTGTTTTTTGAATTGTATTCTCTCACTGCCTTGAGTACATTTGCTTTTATTATTGGTGTGGACACATCCACAACCACCACAGAGTTAGACTTATTTTTGGTCGTCTTACGGTATATATCTCGCACGTTGCTAAGGTCGAAGTTTGAATTGACTGTTTTTGAAATACATAATATTGCTTTTTCAAGATCGTTCCTAGATTCTTGATCTTTTTGTGGAATATTTCTAAGCTCTAGTTTTGATAAGGAGGACAGACGTTCGAGTTCTTCAATTTTTTCCTCCAAAGTCTGAATTTTTTCGTTCTGATCATGTTTTATTTTTTCTATTTTATCTACTTTCAGTTTCATCTCGTCATATTGGGCAGTCACAAACTGTATAGACTTTTTAATTTCCTCATTGGTATCCTGAATATACCTGAAGGTCTCTTGAATTGATATATTTTGCGCCTTAACTTCGGCTACATTAGTAGAGATCTTAAATAGTAACTCTCTTATTTCAGCTTTAAACAGTTGCATATCCTCCCTCAAATCGTCATACGACGGACGGCGACGTTTTGTTCTAACGGTAACTCTTTGATCAGTCACATTTGGTACGTCTGATTCAGACTCAGCAATCGGCATACCACTAGTTGTTGGCGGGGTTCTCTGCATGCTCATGAGCTTGCTTAAGCGGGTAGCAAATAGGTTCTAATTATATACAACAAGATGATTTTATAAATAGCAAAAACGGGCACCTTCTAGCTTTGCAATAAATAATAATGTAAGTATACCGTAAGCCTTTTGTAGACAACGGAGCTTAGTACTTAGTTCGTAGCGAACTATGTACCTTGTAGCAGTTTCGTAGCACGTAGCCTTGACGTCGCAGACTTGACTCATCCGCAGAGCACGCGCGCACTGTACTTGTCGCTATTTTTGTTAACAGCGCTACGGCTCGCTTGGCACAGTTGATTACACAATGGATTGCCGTGCTTCTGGACGCAAGTTCAAGCCCCACTTCACTTCACGATGTTGAAAACGAAATTTGAATTTGTAATTTGTCTCTTTCTTAACACGCCCAGTAGGAGGAGCAATGTCGCAACTTTACACAAGATAGAGCAGGAATCAAAACTTAGTAATTTAGCAAATAGGAATTTAGAAGGGAAATAAAATTGAATTTACTGGTACGGACTGTTACACACGTGCGCTCACGACAGCGACCAACCGCGAATTCGATATAAAGACGAGCTATCGGCTTTCCAGACAATGGATTATACAGAGTAGTTTAATTTAGGTACGGATACGCAGGTTATACTGGTTCTAGTTTGAAAATGCTTATTAAAAAGCAGATTAATTTAAAACGCATTAATTATAGTTTTCTAACTTTCAAGTAACATATTCATTGAATAGTTAACAATACAATAAGTATTTATTTCACAAAAATGCGAGATTTTCTGGATGGCGATGGACTTTGATGTCACAGTGTACGTCGGAATTCTTAGTGTAGGTATACAAAATAATGAATAGACACATAATATGTATATCTCTGTATCAAACGTAATCCAGATCCTTTCAGCCATTTTGACATGATTGAGTATCAAGCATAGTATTAATAGTAAAAGACTAGATTACAATAAAAAGTGAACTACAGCAGTTGAACTGGTCTTAAATAGTATCATAATAATTATCCTTCCCTGGGATAACCAGTTACTTGGGATCGGCGTACGAGGCATGCCTTTTAAGTTTTGTCGTTTGAAGAAAAAAACACAACTAGAACCTTATAGTACTTTTTATTGTTTTTCAAAGTATTCATCACCTAGCTTAATACACTTTTCCATTCACTCAAACCAGTTATTATAACATTTATTCCACTCTAAAGTGGGGTTGTTCAAAATGGCTGACTTGAAAGCGTCAACTGCTTCTTCACCGGACTGAAACCTTTGACCACGAAGACTTTTCTTAATTTTAGGAAATGTAAAGAAATCGTTAGGCCTTAGGGCAGGACTGTATGGAGGATGGTCAAGAATTTCTACTTTTTCCTGCTTCAAATACTCAATCGTTTGACGAGCGCTGTGTGAGCTTGCGTTGTCGTGGTGCAGGATGATGCGTCGCTTTGAGTTAGATTTTCGAAGTTCGGCGATGACTTGTGGTAAAAAACTGTGATACACCACTCTGCGTTAACCGTTCTACGATCTTCAAGTGCAAAAGTCACAACATGGGCGGTTTTTCCAACGAAAGTGAACGAACCATTTTCTTTGAAGTACTTCGAGAACGTACGACTTTAGTCGGCTTTGGCTCGTCTTGAAAGACCCAGATTGTAGATTGTTGTTTGGAATCAGGATCGTAGGCATAGATCCAAGATTCGTCACCCTTGATGATGTCGTAGACGTGATTTGACTCTCCTCGATCGTACCTTTGCAGAGTTTTCTTACACCATCTGACGCGGGCCGCCTTGTGATCGTCGGAAAGCAGATGCGGTATCCAACGGCAAACTAGCTTTCTCACACCAAGCGCTTCATGCAAAATCTTCTGAATGGTTGTCCCTGAGATGCCTAATAGAGCCTCTATCTCTCGATACATCACATGACGATCTTTGAGAATTAGTTGTCTCACAGCAATGATGTTATCTTCAGTGAAGGCGGATTTTAGGCGTCCTTCGCGAGATTTGTCACTAACACTAGTATGTCCACGCTGGAATTCTAAATACCAGCGTTCGACAGTCCGCAGATATGGAGTTTCATCACTGAATACAGATGTTAGCTCTTCAAAATACTGAAGCCGAGTCAGGTCTCTTCTAAGATTGTAGAAAATTATTGCATGAACATTTTCCTTAGAAAGATTCATTTTCGTACGCAACCTGACAGATTAAATCGACGCTGTGACTAAACAGTAGCAATAATCCCAATACTTTTAACTGCTTTGAGATTCAAAATTTAAACACAATCGAATATAGAACCGCTCCAAATTCAAAATTGCCGGGAAATATGGAAACAACAGAACTTAAAAGGCATGCCTCGTAATACGTTTTCTTCTTCTACTTAACTGTCCCCTGTGAGACGTTACAGCGTCATCTACTCCTTTTTCTTTCATATCATTCTTCATACAATCCATTCAGCTTTTCTTTGATCTTCCTCTGACTCTTTATCTATCAGCATTACACGGCAAAAACTTTTATCAAATTTATTCAAAGTTGCATGCTGTAACCGTAACCGCTTCTCAACGTTAAAAATCATTCAAAAGCATAAGTATATTTTATTTCATCACACACCTAAACTGAACATTAATTTAGTCACAGATGCCCGATATAACCCAGACCGTTTTGAATACAACATTCAGATTTATAGTTATAATTTCAAAGTTTACGGTTTCGTTATACCCTGTATTTGGGGTATATTTGTTCAAGCATTAGCGGTGTAATGTAGCGCTACAGCAAATGTTTGTTCTGCTGTATAACAAACTATTTTAGCGAGACTGATATCAATTGTTTTGTTATAGAAAATGTGTAGAAAAAGGAAGATGGCGCTAGTGCCACCGTCAAGATCGGCTCCGTGTTTAAATAACTTGATAAAATAATTAAAGCGATATCATGTCTAAATAACTATATTAAAAGTGAGAGGATTCACAAATACCAAAGTGAAAGTGTTATAAAACAATTGTATAAACAAATTATAACGTTTTAACTAAAACAAAAACACTAAATGTATTTGTGTAGTAAACAGTGTCAAATCCGTGTAAAAACTTGTATTAACCACCCAGTGTTAAACCCAGTGTTAAATTATTAAATTTATACCAAAAAACAGTTGTGTTACATCGCAAAATGTGAAAAAAAAACAACAGTTCAAAATTCGAATTGAGAAAAATAACAGTCTACCTTTTATTTTATTCGATAATAACAAGAACCTAATGACATATTTCACCCGTTACCTTAATGAACAGATGGCGGAGCGGATAAAGTACTGAACTTTTTGAGTTGCTTAGTGGTCGCCGAGATCGTAAGTTCGAACCCCAGTGACACGAAGTACTTTTTCAAGTTTCTATGAATATTTATTGAAATGGAATTCTTTGAGAATATCACGTTCCGTAGCCGGAAGATGTCTCAACCTAAAATTCAAACACGATCTTTGTCAACTGATTCGGTCAAGGAAGACAGCTGTTGTAGTTCCAAAAATACTACGCTAGATGGCACTAGTACTAGTCTACCGAACATGTCCGACGACGAAAACCATTCACAGATAATTGAATTAAAAAACGAGGTAGCGAAACTCAAGATAGAATTAACAGTGGCCCACGAGGAAATCAACAATTTGTCATTAGAAAACATAGAATTGAAGAAATCTCTTAAAGATATTACCATGAAACATGAAATAGTAAAAAAAGCATCTAAAAAACTAACTAGTGAATCAAAAAACACCCCCAAAAAGAATACAAAAATTGGTACACTAAGAAAAAGCAGTACGCAGTCTTCGTGCCATGAAGTGCGAGCCAGGCATTCTTCTCTGTCTACAAAATCAAATATAGACTTAACCAGTACTCCACCAGCATCCCACTTAAACTTTGAACAAAAGGCATTGACTCACAATAAGAAAAAAATATGTATTATAAGCAGCAACTCAACCAATAAAATATTGACTATAGCAGAAGACACTTTCCCTAATTATGCCATATGCCATTATCTTACACCAAACTGCGGCTTAGAGAAGCTAGTTGAAAATATTGAGCAAAAGATCGAAAATTACACAATGCAAGATTATTGTGTTTTATTCATAGGAGAAGAAGACTTTCATAGGACAAAGAATTACTGCGATATCATTGTCAGTATGAGAGAAGTTCTAGGAAATATAAAACACACGAACATTGTATTATGCCTGCCTACATATAAATGCAACGGACACTCAGTAATGTTTAACGTAAGAATCGAAACTTTCAATAACATGCTTTACATTGATAATTTAAGTCACAACTACGCTTGGCTTCTAGATTCAAACTTAATGTTGTCATGCGACAACATGTTCTCTGAACGCACTGGAAAACTAAATAATAAAGGAATGCAAAACATCTACCACAACTTAAAACTTCTATTGAATGACATTGCTATTGTCCACAACGATGCTTATGAAATTACTTCAGACAACCGTCCTGCTAATCATACGAGTGTCATAAATGAATCTACGAACCAAGATTTTTTTCGTCTATAAAAGTATAAAAATTTTACATCAAAACATTGCTGGTCTCTTGAATAAAGCCGACCTCCTTACTGTACACCTTCTAGAATTACTCAAGAAACAAAAAGATGTTGACATTGTTTGCATAACCGAACACTTTATTATGAAGGGCCATGAAAAAGTACTTAACATTCCAAATTATAAGTTAGCTGCGTGTTATGCAAGACAAGCAAAGAAGCGTGGAGGTTCTTGCATTTTAGTAAAAAGAGGCTTGGAATATAAGGAACTGACAGAAATCTCACGCTGTTCGATAGCGAACTCATTTGAATGCTGCGGCATTGAATTAGTTCAACAAAAACTTATTATTATTTGTATATATAGGCCACCAAAGTATAATAACCTTAATTTATTCTATGAAAAATTAGATGTTATCTTGAAAACTGTATGTAAAAAATCTAAGAAAATTGTTATATGTGGGGATTTCAATATAGATATTTTAAAGAGAAATAACGTTACTAAGGACTTTGAGTGCTTTCTTTTGGGCCATAACCTTGAATTGAAATTGCGACAGCCAACTCGGTTAGCCAGTAATAGTTGCCTGGATAACTTTGCTCATAGCTCACGGCTGAAGTGTAAATGTGAAGTACATGACTTGGCTTTGTCTGATCATACCGCACAGTATTTAGAAGTAAAAGTAAACAAAACCTGTAGGATAAGTTCCTGGCGCATTAGTAAACGTGATCTTACATTACAAAACCTATGCTTATTTAAAAACCATCTTCAATGTTTGACTTTTCCAGATATTTATAAAACTGAAAATGCAAACGAAGCATATGAAAATTTTATAGAACTGTTTTGTCTGTTATATGATCTCTGCTTTCCTTATAAGACAATTATTATTAGACCAAATAAAACAGTGAGGTGGGTGTCACGCGGAATACGAGTATGTAGTAAGAGACAGAGACAACTTTTATGGAAATACAGACGTGACCCTTCGGATGACAATAAGAATAAATTTAAAATGTATTCCCAAAAGTTTAGGAAAATTATAAAACTAACCCAAAAAGCTCAAAATAATTATCATATAAGTACATCTTCTAATAAATCAAAGGCGTCATGGCAAATTATAAATAATAATCCACGCACTACCGAACAGATAACTCAAATAAAAATCCAGGATAAAACAATTAAGAACCCAAAAGAGATTGCAAACAACTTTAATGACTACTTTATAGATCAAATACAAACCAGCACTAAATTATCAACTACTACTACATATAATAATCCAAAATCTATGTTCATGTCACCTGTCCTACCTAACGATGTCATGAGAGCAATAAAAGCCTTAAAAAATACTAATAGCGTCGGGTATGATGGAGTAGCGACAAAGGTAGTAAAATTTGTGTCAGACACTATTGCCTCACACCTCAGTCACATAGTAAATTTGTGCATCAGCACAGGGGTATTTCCTAATGCATTAAAAACAGTTATTGTAAAACCTCTTTTCAAAAAACAAGATAAAGAAAACGTAGCAAACTATAGACCTATTGCCCTAATTCCCATATTTTCCAAAGTCATTGAAAAGATACTGTATGAGTCTATAAATAACTTTTTGTGCAAGCATAATATTATATGTGATCAGCAAAAAGGCTTTAGGAAAAATAAAGGGACAAATTCAGCGATATACGATTTACTCAAAGTAATCTTTAAAAGTGTTGACAAAAAAATACCAATATGTGCAATTCTCACTGACATGACAAAAGCTTTTGACTGTGTGCATCATCCAACGTTACTAAGTAAACTAAACGCGTACGGAATAAGAGGAAATGTATTAAATTTAATAGAATCATACCTAATTAACCGGAAACAGTATACGGAGATATCTAAAATTTGTATCACAAGTCGACGTGAGAAGAAATACTTATCCGAAGCTAGAATTATTAAGCACGGCGTACCCCAGGGTGGCGTACTAAGCTCGCTTTTATTCCTTTTATACATAAACGACTTACCACATCACATAAAAGACCCAATGATCTTGTTTGCTGACGACAGTACGGCATTAATTAGTTGTACTGATTCAAATAAATATGAGCAAGATATAAATAATACTCTAAGTGACATTATAAACTGGCTGGACAAAAATAATTTAGTAATTAATTTAGGAAAAACCAATTTAATACATTTTTACCAACGCTCATCTATACCAAATCTGACAATTGAATATAATAAATATAAAATAGACCAAGTACAACAAGCCAAATTTTTAGGCATATTAATAGACAGTAAAATGACTTGGAAACCACAAGCAGAAGAGGTTTGTAAAAAATTAAGTGTATCAGCCTATGTACTATTTAATTTGGCCAAAAAAGTTAACACCACCACAGCATTGCTTGCTTACCACGGACTCGTAGCATCAATTTTGAGATATGGTATCATCTTCTGGGGAAATTCTTGCTTACGAGAACAAGTCTTCAAAGCCCAAAAGCGTTGTTTAAGGTCGATGTTGAACATGAAGTCGACTGATAGTTGTGTTCCTGTATTTAAATCCCTAAAGCTATTAACATTTCCGGCAATGTATATTCTAGAAATATCAATTTTTGTTAAATCTAACTTGTACCTCTTTACTACTATGTCCCAAACTAGTAAGAGACCAGTCAGAAACCAGTACAAGAATATTTTGAATCTGGAAAGATGTAACACTGCATTACATAAAAAAAATGTCATAAGTATGGGTCCTACAATATTTAATAAAATACCTGAAATAATAAAGAATGACACAATACATAAATTTAAAAAGAAATTAACAGCACTATTAATTGAAAAATGTTATTACTCCATAAGCGATTTTCTGAATGACAGTGACTTAAATTCCTAATATAATGTAGCCATATTTCTTGTTGTATCTACCTATTGCCCTATTGTAAATTTGACTAATTATTGTAATTGTAAGTTATTTGACTTTTTCTGTTGACATTATTAATTTATGACATAGCAAATTGATTTTTTTTTGAGACAACTGAATTTCTGGAATTATCGTTTTTTTGACATATATATTTCACATATTTGTATTATACTTTTTTATTATTATTATTAGGATTCTTCAATGGTTTACATGCCTAATTAATATTATACACAAGGAAAATCCAATTTGATATGAAACATTTATTTTTAACTATATTTAATTTGAAATTGGAACATTGAATTTTGATAATTATGATTGTGTTTATTTTTGTTACTGCTCCAAATGTTTGCATGCCTAGTATAAGGTAGATTGTACAAGGATCTCGTTTTTATGTAATTAAGACCAATCATGTACTGTACCTACAATCTAAGCAAATAAATTTCTATTCTATTCTATTCTATTCTATTCTATGCTTTTATTTCAGGTTCGATAAATTCCTTCTACTTACGTTCTTGGTATCCTGTAAGTCGCATGAATTTTAAATTATATGATAGCAATATATACTAGAATCTAATCAGATGTTACTTTGTGGAAATCCATGGCAAATTAATATCTCAGTCCAAAGTTCATCTTTCAATGAACTGAGCCCCCCCCCCCCCGCGCCTGCGACTGTGTGCAACAACAATAAAACATTTCAGATCCTCACAGTGAGGTCTATTATACATCATGCAGCACAAATAAAATGATGTTTTTTTTTTAGCTTTATATTTATTTCCCAAAAGTGACCCTATGCTTGAAAATTCAGAATACGCATTCGTGCTTGGGTCACAGAAATTCATATGCTATTGTCAACATAATAACTGCAAAGTATTGAAACAGACAACTACAATATATAAGTGTTACTACTGGATGATTAACTGCATTACGACATCGAGACCGCGCTCTTTTTCTACAAGCAAGGTAGTTTTGACTAAGCGCTGTAACGTATTTTCTCGGAATCCACCAACTTTGTCAATGCGAACATATGATATTATGTCTATATTTGTTATGCTTAACCTTAGTTTTTAAATACGATTTTTATTCTAAGTGAAATTCTTTGAGTTTAACAGACAGAGTGGAGTAATTAATTATACCAATGTTCGAACCAAAAGAATAACCGACAATGAGACGAGAAATTCCTTCCCAAATATACAAAACAAAGCGTCCCCAACTGTCGTGCCCGAATCTGTTCTAATTTATATGATAATATTCTAAATGATAACAAGACATATGATATGTTATCTGTTGGGAAAACATACCCTGATTCTAGACAATGGCCATTAGTTCATGTTTGATTTCGGTTTAAAAGATGAGATGACAGTCAACCCTAGTCTATATTTAGGAATTGAGAAGCATATATAAGGTGTATCTATTCATACACGAAATATTTTAAGAGATACACCTATATGTGGTAAGGAAACCATAGCAACAAAAAATAAAAAAATATCTAGGTACATTATTAATCAAATTAAATAATTTAATATTACTTGACACACATAATAAATACTGGTTCTTTCTTATTTTTAAACATCCACTACGCTAGTTTACGCGGGCGGCGGTATTTGAAACGGCGCGCAGCTTTTGTGAATATGATCAAAGAAAAAACATGCGCGCGCAGCGGGTGGCGGGGGCACCTGCTACCCTTCTCGGCGCCCGCGCCTCAGTCGCGACGTCTTGCTAGGCCAGTCCCAATCGTCCCGCTCAATCCGCGTGTCGTGTTGCTCGCGCGCGCCTTAGCAGACAGCTGACACGCGTCGGGCTCGCTCGGGGAACATATTAAACAATGCCTAACTACAGGAGTACCAGAACATGGTGGTGGTGCTACAATGAGGGTGGAAATATTTTGCTCACAGCACAAGCCCTCTTCTTGAAGCGATTTGGGAGAAGACCATCACTGCAGACCATCCTTGGAACTGTACAGCGGCATATGGACTATAGGATCTACATGCCACCAGCTGCAGACGGAGGAAGGCAACGAGTGCCATTAAGAATCGAGTACGACATCGTCGACTTCTTTTCAACCGACGACAAAAAGAGGAGGTTATCAATTCGACGCGTACATTTTTTTTTTTTTTTTAATGTATGATCATCGATTACTCAAAGACGGCTGAACCGATTTGGAAAATTCTTTTTTTGATTGAAAGGGTATACTTTGATATTGGTCCCATTTTCATAAACGTCAGGATCTGATGATGGAATCCTGGAGAAATCGAGGGAACTCTTCAAATATTATAGGCACACCTATGTCGTTTTGAGTATTTATTATAGTAACTTGTGTAGTTGCTCTCAAAAAGTACCATTTGAGGAAGTGGAACTGATGATGAAGACCACAGATGGCCGCCGAAACTACTCAATAATAAGTATTGAGTGGATTGCGATTCGATTACTTGAATATGGATGTTACGCACTTTATGCTCGTCACAATGCATATGGTGATGTAGAGCTGATGGTGAAGTACCAGGAGAACTCCTCAACAATTAACGGCCCAGCATTGGGAAAAGCAATATTTTGTAAAAGGTTATAAGTAGTTGATAATTAGGCTCTTGTAACTAGGTAAATTAAAAATAGACCAACTAAAAAGAGTGAAATAAAAACTTTTTACAAAAAATTAAACCGACTCCCAAAAAACACTGCAAAGTGAAAAATAACTTTAATTTCGGAAGTCGGTGCCAAAAACGAAAATACAAAACTAAAGACACCGACTACCGAAATTAAAGTTATTTTTCACTTTGCAGTGTTTTTTGGGAGTCGGTTTAATTTTTTGGTAAAAAGTTTTTATAGTATATTTAATCTGTAAGTAAAATAAAATCAATGAGATGACAGGCAAGGTTGGGGCTCTGGAATAAATGTTTATATGCCATACAAATAATTGTTTCGGGTCTGGGTGTTTGAAAAAATGCAGTCACGATACAAAAATTCCTAGAGAAAAAATAACATGTTTCCAAAAATATTTAGATTTTAGCCATTTTATTTGCGGTAAATTTCAAAAGTTAGTGATATTGGTTTGGCAAATATAACAAATATTTCTGTGTTGTTAAGTTTAAAAGGGTATCAAAATGATTGAGAATGATTATTACGTTAGATAAAAGATTTATCAGTTGATTTATTTCTTTCACTCGCAAGTCAGGTTCTCTATTTTTTTTTATTGATAATAGGCTTGCGTTTGACCACCATCTCACCCGATGGTAAGTGATGATGTGGCCGAAGATGGAGTACGCTTGCCTAGAAATAACCTATTCACGCTTGACTTAAAGACACCCACCCTATTTGAAAATATTTTAAACGGATCGTCTTTTATTCATGTTGATATTGCGAAATTATATTTTAAATACTGTGTATGTTAAATTTTTTTTTTGCAAAAAATAGAACCGACTTCCATATCGAAACACCACAAAGCCAAAAATAACTTTAATTTCGGTAGTCGGTGTTATTGGTTTTGGATTTTCTTTTTTTTCACACCGCCTTCCGAAATTAAATTTATTTTTGGCTTTGTAGTGTTTTGATATGGAAGTCGGTTCTATTTTTTGCAAATTTTGTTTTTCACGCTTTTTTGGGGCTGTTTGTAATTTATCTAGTTACAGAAGCCATAATGTCAACAATTTATCACCTTTTACAAAATATTGCTTTTCCCGATGCATAGCCGTTAATTTTTGAGGAGTTCTCCTGGTACTTGACCATCAGCTCTACATCACCATATGTATTGTGACGAGCATAAAGTGTTTAACATCCGTACTCAAATAATCGAATCGCAATCCACGAAATACTTATTATTGAGTAGTTTCAGTGGCCATCTGTGGTCTTCATCATCAGTTCAACTTCCCCAAATGGTACTTTTCGAAAGCAACTGCTCAAGGTACTATAAGAAATACCCAAAACGCTATAGGTGTGCCTATAATATTTGAAGAGTTCCCTCGATTTCTCCAGGATCCCATCATCAGATCCTGATTTCGTAACAATGGGACCAACTAGAAAGTATACCCTTTCAAATGCAAAAAAGAATTTTTCAAATCGGTCCAGCCTTCTCCGAGTTATGAGGTAACATACATAAAAAAAAAGTTCAAGAAGAATTGAGAACCTCCTGTTTTTAAGTCGGTTAAAAAGAGAGAAGTCTAAACATTTATTTGCTGTTTTATATGAATAGTGAGTATGGTGAAAACGTAACAAATACGGGTTGGTAAATGTCACATAGCTTCGACATTCTAACACCTGTCGGTTTCCTCACGATATTTTCCTTATATTACTAATACACTTTACTCTTCTTATAACAGCCAGGGAGTATAAATGTTAAGCAAGCAATAAGGTACTTCTAAGCAAGCGCGCTTCACGTCCACTATCTAGCTATCATCGCTTACCATCAAGTGAGTTATTACTTGTAACAGTCGCTGCGCCCCCGAAGGGGGCGCGGCAAGTGATATCGGGGCGTATGCCCCACGATCACGGTGGCCAGCCGCGGCCCGCGACAGCGGGCCCGTCGCTGGGTTGCCATATAGGCGTGACCTGTTTGCGTACCTGCCTTGCCTGCGCGTATTAACGCGCGGCGGGCGCGCACACATGTTATGTATTTATGATGTGTGAACTGTAGGCGCGCCACGACGCCGTTATTCGGCGTCGTTTCTTCACGACACCTCGGCGGTCTGCGCCCGCCAGTTGAGATCCCCAGTTGCCTGAGGGAGGCCTAGCGGAGCGCGACCAGCGGCGAAGGTGCCGGCTTAGGCGAGCCTACAGTTGGATGCGTGGCTCCGGCCCGTCCCGCTTCCAGATCTAGCCGGTTACGTTCCGAGCCGCAGAGCCGTGTTGTGCGTGTGTGAGCGGCATTGTTGTGTGCGTCACCGCTCAGTGCGTCGACGTCGAATAGCAAGCTATCCGGCGCTGTTATGTTTACATGTATGTATAGTGGCGCATGTGTGATTCGGTACGTAACGTGCCTATATTAACTTAGCACACGTTACGTATCGCGTTGTAAGTATTATGAATAGTTTCATTGTTTGGATAAGCCGCGTGTAGTGTGGAGGCGACTTACCCAGGCGTCAGTAGGTAGGGAGATATGAAATAAATAAATAAATCCCAAGGAGAGGCGGAGTGGGCGACTTGTCCCTGTGGGCCGCGGGCTTCTGTTGGTCGTGCACGGCGGCCTAGCGACTGCAAAGTGTTGCTAACTCCGCTAGGCCGTCTAGCACGACTTGCTCTATGTCCTGTCCCTGTCTCAGCGCTCTTATGAGGCCGAGTAATATCCTAATGGCGCAGGATGTGGCTTCGGAATATGCCAACCTCTGGGTGGGCTCGGCTTCGGTGTTGGGTCGTGCGTTGGCGAGCGTGCCGGTGCTTTCATGTGCGCCGGCGCGCCGTGTCCGCGTTGCGTGGGTGTTGGATATGACTTCCTTTTCCTGCAACATTGTAGGGACAGGGGCGGCCGTGGGGACCTCTTCTTGGGTTGCTGAGGGGGTGGGTAACTGGGGGTTGGGTTTTCTCCCCTTGCCCCCGCGCCCCCGATTTCTCCGCCGTGAGGAGGTGGTTTCGTCTCTGTTCGTGGGCCCGTTGGCTGCCACCATCAGCGACGCGCCTTGGGCCTCTTCTGTGGCCTCTGTAGTTGTCGGGTGGGTGAAAACTTCGGAGCGGCGCGTCACTGTCTTGGTGATGGCGACAGTCCCCGCTCGCTTGTTGAGCATCTCCCGTTGGGAGACGGGGCATCTTACGTGGCATGCTGGATGGGGGCCACCGCAGTTGGCGCAGGTGGCCGGCTCTTCTCTGGGCCTTGGGCAATCCTTGGCCAGATGCCCCTCTCCGCATTTGACGCAAGCGAGCGGCCGGTGGCACTGGTGTGAAGAGTGCCTAAATTTTTGGCACCGGTGGCATTGGGCGGGCCCACGTTTTCTCCGCCACATCTCTATCTTGACGCCACGCATACACATAAATGTCGTGACGTCGAAGATGCTACGCACGTTCTCCGTGCGCTCGAGCACCGCGTGGAACACGCAGCCGGGTCGTCCCTGGCGCGCCCTTATGTGGCGCACGTACTCCGGCTCGTATCCCAGGGTGCGGAGCTCCTCCTCGATCTCCTTGGGATCTGTGTCGGCAGGCAGCCCCCGTATTGCTACCTTCATCTTCAGCTCAGCTGGTGGTGAGTAGGAGAACCAGCTGAGCCCTGTCTCCTCCTCAAGCTTCATTAAGTAACGCTGGACCAGCCGATACTCGTCTCCAGAAGCCGGCGTAAAGCGGACGCCGGCGCCGTACGGACGAGCGTTCGGTGGCTGGCCCAGCTGAGTGGCGATGGCCCGGAAGTGCTTCGCCCAGTCTGGTAGCCGCTCAACTGCCAGAGGCGGGTAGCGCTCCCGTTTTCCTCCCTTGTTCCCACTTTGGGCCGCGCTACTCGCGGCTACGTTCGCGGGGGGGGGCTGCCTTGACACTTGGGGGGGGTAATTAGTAGTACCACTAACCTCTGTTTCATCCCTCGTGGGCGACTCGTCACTGTCCCGACCCCGCGGCGAACGTACACGTGGAGTACGTGGCGGGTCGAGGCAGTAGCGCTTCGCCTCCTCCTCTTCGTCGGTACTACGCCGACGGCGCTGGGCGCGCGAATTGTGCGGGCGCTCCGTCTCCGCCTCGGAGTCGGTGCTAGCAGACACTTCGGTGGCGTATGACGCCAGCGACACATTGGACCCCGCGCGCGATAATGTGGCCGAATACATCGCCGGCGAGTCGTACGCGGCGGTGCGCGGCGGCGCGGGCGAGGTTAGGCTAGGTGGCGTCGGTATCGCGGTGCTGCCTGCGGTCGCGGTAGCTTCTATTTCCAAGCACGGCGGCATGCCGCAGCTGAATAATGCTTAGAACGATGCCTCAGTCACTCCAATACCTTTGTGCGAGATAGAATGTCGGACAACACTACCGATACACCTGCGTAAATATATAATATTTTACTTAGGTAGGTACTTCCTATTTTTATGTAAATCCTGTGCTATTCCTTTCCACACATTATCTTTGACCAAATTATTGCGATAATTTGGATTGGATGTGTCGTAAATGACTGGATGATCGGCAACATAGTTAATCAATTTCTCTTCATCATCTTCCTAAAAAGTTGACATTTTTGCTCGTGACACATGTGAACTCTCTGCGGTTCGCGACACCACTTGCGCTGCAGACTGCGGTCGCTGCGTGACGTGGCCACAGGCCGCAGTATTGCCGTGCTTGGAATCTATTTCATAGAGATGCATAGAATTAGAAGATAAGTATTGTCGCTGGCCGCAAACCCTAGCTTTGCGGCCTGCAGTTCATCTTGGAATTATACCTTTTATCTGACAGTAGTCTAGAAAAGTCTGTTAAGCAGTCGTTTTATGTAAAACCTTAGTACGCAGTAGCATCCGGCTAACCGGCCGGCTAAGCTAGAAGCGAGAGAGCCTAGAGTTTAAAAGAAGGCAGACATATGGAGTAAAAAAACATACGAGTACATCGCATTATCCGGTGGAAGGAAGTAAGATATGTTTACTTAGCACAGATAATAAGAATAAGCTGTTGAACATTGCCGAAAACACATTGAACTGGAAAAATCGTTGTCATTATATTACAGTTCGTGGGAATACGCAGCAATTATTGAAGGGTATTAAAGAAAAACTCTCCGATTTCTCCTTAAATGACTTTTGCATAATATTTTTGGGTGAAGAGGACTTCAAGGTTACAAAAGTATATATTGATATTATCCTGCATATTAGATGTGTACTAAAAGAAATCACACACACGAACGTTATTATATGTACGCCAACCTACAAACTCGGAAAGTACGCAAACTTATATAATTTTAGAGTAGAAACTTTAATAACCTATTGTATTTAGATATACTAACACACGAACATGCTTTTTATCTAGAAAGTAATAAGAATTTAAGCTGCGATGGCACCATGTCTGACCCGCACACTGGCGCTGTTAATAACATTGGGCTACAAACTATATTCAAGGACATATATGAGTTGATTGAGTACATACAGTCAGACTTTAATGCTTGTAGCACAAATGAGGCTGAAATAAGGAAGGATACAATGACGAACAATGAACTTTTTCGTGTCTAAACATCTCAACATAATACATCAGAATATAGCAGGATTGTTGAATAAGTCAAATGAATTTACCGTCTGTATCAATGAGCTGGCAGAAAAGAAAATGCAAGTAGATATAATATGCATCACTGAACACTTTTTGATGGAAGGCTATGAAAACCAACTTAACATACCGAACTACTTTCTGGCGGCACACTTTAGCAGAAACAAAGTTAAAAGAGGTGGATCATGCATCCTTGTTCGAAATGGTCACGAGTGGATAGAACTAACAAAGATATCGAAAATGTCAATACCGGAAACTTTCGAATGTTGTGCGATTGAACTTATTAAATATAAAATTGTAATTGTGTGTATTTACAGAGTGCCAAAATTGAGTAATCTTGATGAATTTTTTACTAAATTAGAAATAGTCTTAAGAGAATTATCAACTAAGAGTTATAAAAACATTGTCATAGCTGGCGATTTCAATATTGATATTTTGAAAACCAACAGACAAACAATGGAATTTAAAAGCATTCTTATGAATTTTAACTTAAAACTAGCTATAAATCAACCAACTAGAATTGTAAGTCAGACATGTACTTATAGATAATTTTGCGCATAATTTCAACAAACAGTGTAAAACAGAAATTTTGGAATTTGCACTTTCTGATCACACAGCCCAATTACTTAAATGTCCTGTTACTAAATTATGTACTATTGATAAGTACTATACTGTTAGACGTAACTACAACAGGGATAACATATTAAAATTTAAACATTGTATAAAGGCTCTGAGCTTCTCAGAAATGTATGAAACTCGCAATCCAAACACAGCGTTTAACGTTTTTATAAAGGAATTTGGATTATTTTATGATCTGTGTTTTCCTAAATGTCGTTTCGCTGTTAATTTAGTTAAAAAACAAAAGTGGTTATCGAGGGGAATTAAAAAGTGTAGTAAGATGAAAAGACAACTCCTGTGGCAGCAAAGACTAGAACCAAACCTTTGCAATAAAATACAATATAAAAATTACTCTAAACTGTTCAAGAAAATAATTACATTGACACAGCGTTCCCAAAATAACTATAAAATAAAGACTTCGGAAAATAGATGTAAAGCCACTTGGCAAATAATAAATAAATCTAAATGTAACATTCCTAAAAATTATATAAGTAATATTAAAATAAATAATACGACTGTAACGAATCCAAGTCTAGTAGTTAATTAATTCAATAATCACTTTATTGATAAAAAACAACCAATTGTCACTATAGATAATAATAATAAATTACTTTTTCAAAGCAAAATAAACTCCATGTTCATGGCACCTTGCATACCTCAGGACATTCATAAAATCATACAAACCTTGATATCTACTAGAGTACTAAAAGCCGTTACAGTCGAAATTTGCAAGCATTTGTGTTTTATTATAAACCTTTGCATTTCTGAAGGAACGTTTCCGGATGCCTTGAAAATGGCTATCGTGAAGCCCTTATATAAAAAAGGTGATAGAGAACTTATTGAAAATTATAGACCTATTTCACTTATCCCAATCATTTCCAAAATTTTTGAAAAATATATTTCTTCGGAATTGCATAGATATGTAGAGAAACATGGTATATTGTGTGATGAACAAAAAGGATTTCGGAAAAATAAATCCATAAATTTGGCAATTTACGACTTTCTTTATACAGTTATGGTAAAGGTAGACAACAGAACGCCTGTGTGTGCCATTTTCTGTGACATGACGCAGGCGTTTGACTATGTTCACCACGAAATATTGATAAAGAAGTTAGATGCATATGGAATCAGGGGTAATGTGCTGAGCTTATTTAAATCATATCTGAATAACAGAAAACAAAGGACAGAAACCAAACGAGAAGAAATCTTCCTTTCAGAGGAACGTAAAATTACTTATGGTGTACCACAAGGGAGTGTAGTGGGACCCCCACTCTTTACTTTATATATAAACGATTTGCCTAGGAGTATACCACATCCCATGACACTTTTCGCAGATGATAGTACGGTAACAATTTCTTGTGACAATAATGACATAATGCAATACTACTTTGACATTAATAATTCATTAAAAAATATAATACAATGGCTAGAACTGAATAATTTAAAGATAAATTTAGACAAAACTAAGATTATGCACTTCAAACAACGTCCGACTTCAGCAGAAAGTTTTAATTTGACGTATAATTGCAAAACTGTTGAAAATGTTAACACAACAAAGTTTCTCGGACTAACAATTGATACCAGACTTAACTGGAAAGAACACATTGAGAATTTGTGTAAGAAAACCTGTAAATCTGCCTATGCATTATTTTCTCTGTCTTCGATTGTGAATACAGATGCCTTGATAACAGCGTATCACGGTTTAGTGGCATCACAGCTAAGATACGGAATTATCTTCTGGGGAAACTCTACAGATAATGGATTAGCATTTAAGAGCCAAAAAAGATGTATTAGGTCTATGTTTAAGCTAAAAACGTCAGACAGCTGCAAACCGTATTTCCAACAGCACAAACTACTTACACTACCGTGTTTGTACATTTTAGAGGTTATAATGTTTGTTCGAGCAAATCCTTTGCTGTTTCCTCTTCTGGAAGATACAATTTCGCGTAACAGACGAGATAATGGTAGGGTTTGCTCACACAAAGCCAAAACTGCACTTATGCGCAAAAGTATTGTATGTATGGGTCCAACTATCTATAACAAGTTGCCAAAACAGTGGAAACAACTAAATGAGACTGCTCTAAGAAATCAATTAAAGAAATTTCTAGCGCAAAAAGCTTATTTTAGTGTGACAGAATTCTTAGAAGATAAAATTATGTAACTGTTAATTAAATTAATTATTATGAATTTGACTGTTGTAAATTTAATTATTGTTTACTAATTACTATTGAAAAGTTGACTAAGTAGGTATTTATTTTGAATTTAAATTGGCTGATTATTTTTTATTTATTTGATTATTATGTTTTTATCGATTATTTTGAAATTGATTATTATTATTGACTGTTTTGTATTATATAATTTGTTAGTGGATATTATACTGTGACTTTTTGAATGTAATGATTTTGATGACTGTAATTTAAATTTGTATGCTACTGTCTGTGGCAGGACCCAGAGATACATTTATAAAAATATTAAGACCTTAAGACCTGTGTACACAAATAAATACATTGATTGATTGATTGATTGATTGATATGGAAGTCTCCGTCTGAGTGTTAGTCATATTAATTATCTTTAGTTTGATTAAAACTCATACTATTTTCGTTATATGCTACCCATATATTCTAGTTTACCAATTCTTAAAAAAGAGGAAATTTTAACGTGACCCTATTTTACCTACAACCAAAACTTACCACTTTCGACCCACATTTATCATTCACTAAATCTCCTCTCTCTCCTCTCCGTCCTTTAGAAGATCTGAAGTCTATCACCAAAATGTGGTGATCAATCATTCCTCACAAAGATACGGGACTCTCTTGAGAGTTAGAAATACTATTGTATTGCGCCATGATAACGGATAAAGTCATTGCGAGTGGACGTTTATGAGCAGTAATATCGGAAACTCGAAATAATAAATGCACATGGTAAATATCCCGTTTTAAGTTCTAACGACATCTACTGTTAGTGACCATGTTGGCTTAAAAACTTATATGACGTAGTAGTAACTCAAAACTCTGATTTTCTATAAAGTCATTAAAAACGACAAAACTTACACCTTATTACCTACATAACTTTCATAATTACGTACGAAGCTAGGCCGTGTCGCTAGTATAAGTAACGACAGCTCCTTATATTGTATTATCAAGTTTGGTGGCAGAGTTTCAGGCTTTCGGTTTACCCGTAATTATATTCTATTGGCATAAATAAAACATTGACCATCATTCCGGGTCAGGGCCACGATCAAGTCGGCTTTGTGAGCCTCTCTCAATCCCAGCTAAGAGCTACCTACTTGTTATTCTGCGCACACCACGCACAAAGAACAATTACTTACTTCATCGACAGTACAATATGCGTTATCTCACGCTAACTTCAGCAACTTTTTAAGTAAGTCACTGTGCTTAAATTTATATTTGTAAATTATGATTATTATACCGTCCAGATTGTTATAAGCACCATATAGAGACAAATAAAAATAATATTACTAAACCATTATTATATACAACCACTAGTGGACTCATGACAAGTGTCATTCTTTGGCGATTTTCGAAATTCAAACTAAATTCTTAACAATAGTTGCATCATCTGATAAAATATTTCCTCCTGCGTTTGATGGTCTATTATTCTACACGTGATACTGGCAAAATTGTGGTAGCTCCTCCACAAGCGCTATTTAACAGTAACAGTTGAAGTTGATAAAGTATTGGCCTTTTTACCCGACTGCGGCTAAGTAAGGAGGAAGGGTTATTTATATAATTGCAATAAGGAAGTCAACTTAAACTACCTAATAACATATACTGACGAAAAGATCAAGCTAGCCTTACCGACCATCATTTTCTAACTATTTTTTTTCTGGATTATTTATTACCTGAAAAGAGAAAATAATCATTTAGTTAGTCGAAATATTGTGAAGAAGATATTTAACAGGCTCAGTTTATTTAATCAAAGTTCTGTTATCAAATAATACTACAAGTAATCTTCAGACCATCACAAAAAAAAAAAAAAACTATAAAACTAATAAAGAGCAGTGGTGGCACTATGGTTACGGGCCCGACTTACAAGTTGTAGATCATGAGTTCGATCCCAGTCAGGCACATTACTTTGGGTAATTTATATCATCATCACTACTGCTCTCAAAAAGGTAAACGAGAACATCGTGAGGAAGCCGGCATGACCCAGCACCACAAGTTCGAAGACATCCACTATCCCGTACTGGGCGCGCTTGCTGGATTACGGA
The DNA here is from genome assembly GCA_943138885.2 of Tholera decimalis. NCBI lineage: Eukaryota > Metazoa > Arthropoda > Insecta > Lepidoptera > Noctuidae > Tholera > Tholera decimalis. The sequence continues at coordinate 14,648,041 of OW964576.2, forward strand.
CTATTCCGTCTTATAGACAGGAGGTCTGTGTTCCAGCAATGGATACGTTATAGGCTGGTTGTAACGTTTATTCTCTTATCATAATTTCAAAATTAGAACGCAGTCTCATTGTATGTAACTAGCATCAGCGATGATTTGCTTTAAAAACAAATGAGTTCGCTTTCGAATTGTGTGCGCTCACTTGAGTGAGGCGAGCAGGGAACTTTACTAACTACTTTTATAAACATTGAAGATTGAAGCTTGTGTATGCTGGAAGCCGATCACTTCCATTCCCTTTGGGAGCCAAAGGCGATCTTTGATATTAGGTTACAATAAGTACAATTTTTATTAGCACTGCAGCGGTGGAGATCATTTTGATGTTTCTGAGGCTACATTTATCTTAGTATTTTTCATTGGAACGTAAAGATATTGTCCTCCTTGTTTAAAACACAAGGCTGCGATTTGGGCTCCCACTTTATGTAAATAAATACATTAGAAATAATTTATTGTTTATAATTTATATAGTAATTGTAAATAGTCATGAAAAAGCATCCTCGTTAAATTAAAAAATACTTATGTGATGTGGCTACCACGCCCTTCCCTATCGTATCTAAAATAACAATGTTGAGACAAACATAACACATTACACAACATGATGTAAATTAGAAATTAAATGTGACCTACCAAATGTTTTATATTTGATATTTTTCTAAGTCAAATCATTGGGTTATTTATTATTTACCTTAAAATTAAAATATTCTTATTTTAATTTTAAGGTCTTTAAGTAAATCCATAGGTTGTTTGAAAGATATTGCTATCAGCTATAAGAACACCATTATACCTATAGAATTAAGTTATACAAGATATATTTCTATATTTTGGTGTACTAAAAAGTTTATTCAATTTTAATCCTTTCTTAGTAGAACGTTTGCAATCATTACACCTAAGAGGTAGATAACCTCAATTTAAAATGGTCTCGGGAAAAGAACACAGAAACAATCACCGTCTGACCTAATTACATCGCGCTGTATTCATCTCATCTGGTAACGATTATGCAAACGATGTGGTCGATTATTGAATAAGACGTTCGTTATGCAATTAACTTCATCGTTTGATAATGGCATTTGAGTTGGAACTTCACACTATTTAGGAATACTTGCAGTTTTATGCAAAAACGAATTCGTGGCTAAATAAGAACAGCTTCAAGGACATATCTAATGTTAGGCAATGCTTGCTGGAGTCGGTCCGTGGATTGGTGACGATTCATTTTTTTGTATGGGGGAAAATCGTTAAATTACTCCCTCCCGCTCTAGGTGATGCTGAAAAGAGTGTCAGACTTCTACTGATTCAAAACCCATCCTGTTTAGGGTTCCATACCCTAAGGGTAAAAACGTGACTCTATTACTAAGATTCCGCTGTGTGTCTGTCTATCACCAGGCTGTATCACATGAACCGTGATAGCTAGACAGTTAAAATTTTCACAGATGATGTATTTCTGTTGCTGCTATAACAAAAAATACTAAAAAATAAATAAAATAATATTTAAGGCTTCCAAACAGCAAACGTGATTTTTTTGCCGTTTTTATACATAAGGTACGGAACACTTCGTGCGCGACTCCGACTCGCACTTGTCCGGTTTTTCTTTAGTTATCCTTGCGTCGTGTCGGGGACAGTAGTATCTCTTTAGAACGTTCCTGCAACGCTATTCATAACTTACTGAAACTCTTTCGTGCTACGCAAGAACAGTAAGCTGTTGATCCCATCTGCAGATAGATCATTGAAGACAGAAAATCTGAGCCCAGTCTTGCTAATTGGGGTGGTGTTTACAGATATTGGGTTGCAGAGTTTAAGCAGTTGTTTCAAGTGGAAAAATACCCTGTATCCCGATTTAACATTTCAGCAACCCGCCAGGTGCATGAAAGCTAATGAAGATAAGTAATTTATTAGCTATTCTCTCATGGAACGTTAATTTACCACGGAAACAAAAATATCTATACTCGGATAGTGCCAATCCCTTTGAAAGCCCCATATCAAAGACTACACCATGTTCGGTAGTAACGTGACTTCCTGAACTATTGGTGAAGGCAACGTGACTTGTCACTGTGCATGACGTTTTTATGATTTAGGAAAGTCAGTGAACTACGGGCGAGTATGCATTATATGTTCATGAAAGAAAGAGATAGAACTTTTTTATTTGGACTACATAGGCACACAGCGTACAGGAACAAAAGAATACTTAATTTTCAATTTCCAGTTAAGCATCATGTCACATAACTATTACTTGCCTGAGGCTGGTTTTCAACAGAGCCTTATGCTTATTATACTGGATGCGAAAGAATTTATTTTAATTTTAATTACATATCTACCTTTAACAGGTTGAATGCAAAACCAGATCTGAAACACCTCGTGCATGTCTTGCTAACAGTGCAAAAAAAGAAAAGCATAGATTTCTTTGTCGTGCGGAGGGCATAACTTCAATTTGGATCGGTTTATGATAGAGACGCTACTGAACTAGTAAGGTACTAACTGATGTTTACACTCCAATCAAATAGCAATAGAATATCGGCCGCAACAACCTAATTTTTTAAAGTTGGAAAGGTTTCAGTTGTATTTGAGGCCATTTAGCGGATTAGTCATTAGTAATCACGGGATTCTTTTAAGGTTTTCTTTTTAATAAGTATTTAACTTTTCAAATAATTTCAGGCAATTAAATAAAAAAACTAACTTTAATATCAAAATGTCTAGTTATTCAACATTACATCTAAAAACTTTAAAGGGTAAGAGTTAGAGGATTAAAGTGATGATACGATATGATTTCGTTCAACCAACAAAGTAAATCACTAACAGCAAAATCGGCTTCTGTGTTCCCTGCCACATGACCTATCAATCTTTAAAGCAAGAGTGAAAAGGAATGTTCTGGGCTCGCTCGTTCCATCGTATACCTCATCTATCGCTTACCATCAGGCGAGATCGAGGTCAAGAGTGGGCTCATAAAAAATCTTAAACAAAAACTGCAAAATTTGTTTTCGTATCAAGTTTGTAAAACAATATTCTAGGTTAGAAAGCGCGACAGCTATAAAGCTGTAACCAAACCAGCCCTAGCCAGAGAGAGATTTTTATTATACTTATTAAGGGATAACAAACAAATAAAACATAGAAAATAGGCGTAGATAGAGTTTAATAAATTTGAAGAATTAAGTCGTGTTGTAAGTCCACTGCACTATCCACAGCTTAAATATAAATAAGCAGTGGGGTTGGGTTCGACCCAGTCAGGCACATTCATTTTTATAATTTACAAGCCGTCGCGCGTAGCTTCGGTCCCTTGAACATTATCACGATGAAAACATAAGTCTCTTTCTTTTACAATAAGGTAAAACGTAGCTCATAACCTTCCTTGAGCTTTAAGCTACTTCCAAATCGAACCAGTACTTTCGAAGATTAGCGCGTTTAAACAAACAAATTTTTCCACTTTATAATAGATATTAGTGACTATAGATATCATCATCACCACACTACCACAAGAACAAGAAGAGGAGACCTGTGTCCCAGCTGTGGATACGTTATAGGTAGATTTTTGATGTTTTAATAATTAGCAGTACTTGCTCTAGAAGGACAATAACGTTAATATAAACAGTCACTATGGAGATGGAAAAGAATTCCTTGAATTAATATTATGTCATTTAAATAACAAGCTGTCACTGACAACTGAATGAAACCGAGGCTAGTAGTGTAATAGAAATGACTTACAATATAAGTGTCTTAGAAAATGACGCACTGAACATAAAAGAATACCGCAATTATCCCGACAAGTTTTTTTGTACGTGATTTAATAAAGTGAGAGGGCTAACATCCGAAAGTGTCTACTATTTTTACCGACTTCACATCGGTGGAAATTATCAGTTTGTCAATTTTTTTTTATTTGTTACGCGATTTCTCCGCCCATTGAGGACCGATTTTTAAAATTATTTTTTTTATTCGAATGCCTATACTGCTGATGAGGTCTCATTGTTACCAAGTCAGAATCTAATGATGGAATCCCAGGGATATCGAGAGCAACCCTCAAATTTTATAGGGACATACAATGTTTTTTACTAAAGAAAAATGTTTGTAAAAACGTTCGTCGCTCCCGCTCTGGGTGGATTGGAAGCTAACCTTATACTTCTATTGATTAAAAATCTACCCTGTTCCTTCAATTACCCCCGCGTTCCGTGGCCGCGGTATCACATTTGAAAATTCCCGCAACTGCGAACCATTCCTGCAACCCTGGTAGTAGATGTTTTTAAGCCAAAATGACGGTGTGTACACTGAATATTTTTTTCTTCCGAACATAGTTTGAATTCACGTTTCTGTAAGCTTATACACAGATATTTAGGTATGCAATACTAAGTGCAGTGAGCGTAGCCGTGGAAGTAGCTAGTATAGATTTATTCACAGGACATTTTCACTTTTACTTACAATTTAAATTAATTGCAAAGTGAGAGAGAACCTTAAACTTGGCGAGTTACTAATAAAGTTGTCATTAAGTAAAATTCACGAAGACAAATAGGGATTCAAGGTTTAACGAGGTCGCGGGCGCTCAGAGAACTCAGTCCACCAGTCACAACATTGTATATTAATTTCAATCAATCAAAATCAACGCCTGAGATTGACAGCAATGAAAGAGCTAAGGAAGGCCTATACCAAGAGGTACACTGTAATTACAGACATCTTATAAAACAAACGTTAAAGGTTAGCTAAACAGAAAAGGTTCAGGAAGAAAGGCTGATTGATATTTTAATTTATTTGTTCTAAATAAAAAGTTATTTATTCAGACTAGGTTAAAAATCTGCACTTTTTGAACGTCAAAACGCCCGCCCAGCTCAAATACTAGGAAGTGGTGACCTGCCTAGTATTTCATCTGCTTAGCCTTTTCTCAACTATGTTCGGATCTAACTACATAGATGCAGCTGAATACTAGTGCATTTGATATGTATTTGTGAAGCAATAAAACGACTCAGTAGCGTGAACACTGGTTTATTACTAAAGTACAAGGGCGCGCGCGTGTCGCCACTGCGCCGCGCGCGCTACAGGTAAATGCGTATACCTACATATAGCACATTCCTCCACCATTACTTGTTAAGTACTCTAAAACAATGAAAAACATACATGGTTACTTAAAAGAACTTCTTGTAACAAACATTCTTTCTATCTCTAACGGAACGGCCGGGCACGGACGTCTCACTGCTAGCTTTTACCTCATTATCAACACCAGACGGTACCGCAGCAACATCAGCAGGACGTTCGAGCTCAGCGCCTTCCGTTCCTTTTGACTCATCCCCTGCAGTCAATCCCTCCTCCCCACTACTAACTAAGACCTCAATATTCTCCTCAGAAGGGATGTCAGGTCCACCTTGGCACTCAATATTTGACTGTGAGGGAGTTGATAGGCATGATGGTGTGGCTGATGGCACATCACCAGGCAAACTTAACGTCGTCTGCTGTTGCTGGGACTCCGTGCATTCGGAAGTCTCGGCTGGCAAATACTCATTGCAATAATTATCAATCGGTTCAGAGGTAACATTCCCTTTTTGTTTACTTATTTGATCAAGATGCCTTTTACATATAGTATTAAACTTTTCAACATACACTTCAAAAAGTCTTATGCCTAATTTTCTTATTATTTTTCCTAATTGCCATTCAGCTTTCCTACCTGAAAACCATTTACACCATATAACCTCCCCCACCTGGAAACTCCTACTTGGTTTCAGTTTAACTGTATCGGCACTAATATTTTCATTTTTACATGGTAAAATTACATCTAATCTAGACCGTAAAGTTCTGCCAAACATTAACATAGCTGGCGTAATTCCCGTAGAACAATGCACGGTATTACGATATTCAAACAAAAAAGTCATTAACTTCTCGTGTATGTCACGCTGTGGAATACTTTTATTTTCTATAATACATTTTAACATCTTTTTACAGGTTTTCACAGAATTTTCTGCTTGGCCGTTACTGGCAGGATGGTAAACAGGGGAAGTTAAATGCTTTATACCGTTATTTATACAAAAGCTATGAAACTCGGTAGAATTTATTTTTGCGTCATTATCTGATACAATAACGTTCGGAATCCCAAAGGTTGAAAATATGCTTTTTAATTTAATAATCAATGCACTTGTGGAGGTGCCGCTATTCATATAAATACATTCCAACCATTTACTAAACGCGTCGATTACAACAAGGTAAACACTCTGACCTAAACTCATGTAGTCTATGTGAATACGATACCACGGCTGTGTGGGTCGCGGCCAAGGCGCGGGGGTCGCGCGGGGCGGAGCGCTGCGAACACGTGAGCACGCGCTGCATTCACTTACCCACCGCTCGATATCCTTATCAATCCCGGGCCACCACATTCTACTGCGAGCTGAACTTTTAGTTTTAATAATTCCAAAATGAGCCGAGTGTAATTCTTCTAGCATTTTTACTCTAAAAATCTTCGGAATCACTATTCTATGCCCTCTAAACAAGCACCCACTATTAACTTCTAAATCTGCTTTGCAATAAAAATAGGGTAATATCGACTGACATGTAACTTTACGCGGCCACCCATGATTCATATAATTTACGACGGTGGCTAACACTTTATCGAGCTTGGTGGCTTCCTTAATCTTATCGAATGAAAACGGTTTTGTAGTGGCGTCAAGAAACAGAAAAGAAATATCTTTGTTAATGACCTCATTAGCGTCGTGTTGCGAATGTGTTAACGGTGCTCGAGAGAAATAGTCAGCCACTAAATTATTTTTTGCTGTTATGTATTGGACTACGTAATTATATGCGGACAGTATAATTGCATACCGTTGCAATCTTAATGCCGCCGTTACAGATACACCATTTTTCTTTCCAAATATGGATAGAAGGGGCCTGTGGTCAGTTTTTAGAATAAAAGGCTCCTGCCTACCATAAAGGTATTGGTGGAAATGCTTAACGCCAAATATTATGGCTGTTGCTTCCTTCTGAATCTGACTATAGACTTTCTCACTAACTGATAATGACCGCGAAGCAAAAGCTATTGGACGCTCACTACCCTTATCATCTACGTGGGAAAGAACCGCGCCTAAACCCGCTGGCCCCGCATCTACGGTAAGTACCAGCGAAGCTGATGGGTCAAAATGAGCCAACAACCGGTCAGAGGCCAACTCTTCCTTAACTTTGTCGAACGCACTTTGCTGACTAACGCCCCAATGCCATGGTACACCAGTACGCAATAATGAGTGTAACGGGTTTAATAAAGAAGAAGCATTCGGTACAAAGTTTCTGTAATAATTCACAACGCCTAAAAATCTTTTAGTTTCCAGAACATTTGTTGGACGTGGCGCTTTCAAAATTGCATCAACTTTTTTGGGGCAAGTTCTAAGTCCCTTTTTATCGATAACGTAACCGAGGTACGTGATACTGTCTTGGAAAAACGCACACTTATCTTTATGCAATCTTAATCCCGCATCCTGCATTCTTCTAAATATCTCTCTAAGCCTACTCATGTGCAGTTCCCGAGTGGGGGCAGTACAACACACATCATCTAACCAGCAAGTTACCCCCTCTATACCTGCTAACAACGTCTCCATAACCCTTTGAAAAATCGCTGGCGCATTAGCAAGACCGTAAACCATACGGGTATATTTAAATAATCCTTTGGGTGTATTTATTGTTGTAAGATCTTGTGACGCACTACTTAATCGACACTGATTATATGCGTTACTTAAATCTAATTTAGAGTAATGCTTACCCCCCCCAACTTTAGCAAATACCTCCTCTATACGCGGCAATGGATATTTATCGATTTTTAAGACTTTGTTCAGAGTACAAGAAAAATCTCCTGCTATTTTAACTTGCCCATTCGATTTTAAGACGGGAACTATAGGTGTCGCGTACTCTGAGAAATTAACCGGAATTAAAATTCCTAAATCTACAAGTCGGGTTAACTCGTCTTCAACCTTATTTTTAAGTGCAAAAGGAATAGCCCGTGGCTTAAAAAAAATAGGTCTAGCGTCCTCCTTGAGCTCAAAAACGATTTCAAACTTATTGAAACAACCTAATTCGTCCTTCCATAGGTCGGGGAACTCATTTAGCAGCTGTTGCACCTCTCCAGTACATTGGTCATTAACATTGATTTTATTAAGATAAGTTGAACTATAATACATGTTAAACTTTGACATGAAATCGCGGCCTAGAAGTGGCGGTCCGCCATTTTGTACAACATAAAATTGAATGTTTTGGCATATATTTAAATACGAAACCTTACAAATGAAATATCCCAAGGGAATTATTTTATGCCCATTGTACAGGCACATTCTAAGATCAGTTTTAATTAAATTATAATGTTTGAAATGTTGTATATATAATTGTTCTGAAATTACATTAGTACCTGAACCAGAATCTAATTCCATTTTGAATTTTAATTCATTTATTTGTATAGAAATAAGAATGGGGTCATTATTTACATACCGCATATTAAATAAGTTGCATTCTTCACAATTGTGCTCCTGTTCATCACTTACTATATGATGCAATTTGGATTTTACATTTTTAACATTACACATTTTTTTTAAATGTCCTTTTTCACCACATTTTTGGCAGTTATAATTTTTAAAACGGCACTTCACTGCTTCGTGATTTTTATAACCACACACTGAACAACGTACACTGTTAACGGGATCACGTGCAGAAGAAGAAGTACTCGATGCTGTGCTTCGCCTCTCGCGATCCTGCCCAACCCTGTAAACAGGTTCTTCTTTCACAGCCGCCGCTCCTGGCCCACCCTCCATATTTGCTTGTGAGCGCGCACCGCGTGCGCAAGCCGCCTGCTGGGCAACTTCCACCGCTTTTGCAAAGGTTAAACTTGACGAATCCTTCTCGAATAGACAGTCCCGTTCACGCCCTTTTCTTAGGCCTAGAATGAACCTATCTCGCAACAACGTCTCTAATATCTCCGCGCCAAAATCACAATATACTGAGAGTCCTCTCAAACGCGCCGCCCAGTCTTCGATACTTTCGCCATCCAAAATTACAGCTTCGTAAAATTTGGCTCTGTCTACGAAAGTCGATCTTTTTGGCTTAAAATGCACGTTGAGCTTTGACACTAAATCTTCAAATGACACAGTGTCCAGTTCTTCAGGATGAACCAAGTTCCTTGCCAGACGATAAGTTTCATCTGACAGATGCGTGAGTAATAAAGACGCTTTATTCTCGCCTTCGATTTTATTTAGCTTCATAAACTGATTCAATCTTCCATAAAAGATTTGCCATTCTTGGTTTTTATGGTCAAATGTATGTAGTGATCCAATATAATTCATTTTGCTAACTCGACACACTTGTAGGTAAGTAAATATCCTCGTCGCCAAATGATATGTATTTGTGAAGCAATAAAACGACTCAGTAGCGTGAACACTGGTTTATTACTAAAGTACAAGGGCGCGCGCGTGTCGCCACTGCGCCGCGCGCGCTACAGGTAAATGCGTATACCTACATATAGCACAGCATTACATTAAGTGACTGCCTATCTGACTTCCACAACCCAGTACTCCTTGACAAGATCAGTGTCAGATGTTCTGGCTTCTGAATACCCTTGACGACTGTCAAAGAAGTACAAATAACCAACAGCTTAACGTGCGTTCCTCAGCACGGAGGAATCCCGATATATTGAGACGGTCACCCATCCGCAGGCCGACCTCGGTAAGCGTTGCTTAACATTGCAGATCGACCCGTAAGGCTGTTGTTATTAGTCACGACCTCTTCCGATTTGACGTTCCTAGTATTTAAGCCGGGGAAAAGAAATAGTGCGATGATTTTATGACTCCTAAATGAAATTCATTAACCACCACAGTTTCGTCATAGTCTAACGGGCTCAGCTAAGTAATATAATGTCAATGTAATCAAAATAAGTTCCAATAAACCCGCGGACATAAAAACATTAGATCGCATTGTAAATTAAAATCATACTAACTTGAATATATAATAATAATAATAACGTTTATTGGCTTAAATAAATTATGGTTACAGTATGAACACTGTCACTTAAACTAGGTACAAACACCTGTGCTATAAGCAACAGTAACAATTCGAAGTTGATCAAATTTTACAATATGCTATGTATGGTGCAACAATCCGTTATTATTACATAAACAGGGTTACGAAGAATTAAAATTATACAATAAAAAACTTTTTACCAAAAAATTAAACCGACTCCCAAAAAACACTGCAAAGTGAAAAATAACTTTAATTTCGGTAGTCGGTGTCTTTAGTTTTGTTTTTCGTTTTTGGCACCGACTTCCGAAATTAAAGTTATTTTTCACTTTGCAGTGTTTTTTGGGAGTCGGTTTAATTTTTTGGTAAAAAGTTTTTATTTCACTCTTTTTAGTTGGATGATTTTTAATTTACCTAGTTACAAGAGCCTAAATGTCAACTACTTATAACCTTTTACAAAATATTGCTTTTCCCAATGCTGGGCCGTTAATTGTTGAGGAGTTCTCCTGGTACTTCACCATCAGCTCTACATCACCATATGCATTGTGACGAGCATAAAGTGCTTAACATCCATATTCAAGTAATCGAATCGCAATCCACTCAATACTTATTATTGAGTAGTTTCGGCGGCCATCTGTGGTCTTCATCATCAGTTCCACTTCCCCAAATGGTACTTTTTGAGAGCAACTGCACAAGTTACTATAAGAAATACCCAAAACGCCATAGGTGTGCCTATAATATTTGAAGAGTTCCCTCGATTTCTCCAAGATCCCATCATCAGATCCTGACTTTGGTGATAATGGTACCAATTTCGAAGTATACCCATTCGAACAAAAAAGAATTTTCCAAATCGGTTCAGCCGTCTTCGAGTACTCGATGATCATACATAAAAAAAAAAAAAAAAAAAAATATACGCGTCGAATTGATAACCTCCTCTTTTGGTCGTCGGTTGAAAAATAAAAAATTGTTAATATAAGTATTGGTTGTACGAGATGTGTGTCTGTATTTATTTGTGTGTGTATATGTGTGTGGGTTGTGTGTGAGTCTGTATCTGGGTTTGTATGTGTGTGTTTGATTTGGTATGAATACTATATGTGTGCCTTATTAAGTTTATAGATATGTGACGTATGAATGTAGGGGTTGCTTACATTTAGGGCTATCCAGGAACACTTAATAGTTTTTCAGTTTCTTGGTAATTTAATTCTTCTAACAAGTTCTTAACTACTTTTTTTAATTTAAAACGTCGTAATCTCTTTAAAGGCACATTTTTGCTCATTTTATTGTAAATATAGGGAGCTATTACATAGGGGTATTTCTTTGCAAAAATTGTCTTATGTGGAGTAGTTTTAAACACGATATCGTTTCTTCTCCTATTGCCTATTTGTGAACTGTTACTCAGTAAATGGGTGTGTGCATAAACTAGATTACGCAAAATGAATAATTGGCGAACTGTGAGGACATCAAATTCTTTGTAGAGTTTTACAGTAGGATATAGCCTTGGTTTGGACAGAATAACTTTGATTGCCGCCCTTTGTGCTCTTTCGAGCTTAAGAAGAAACGTCTTGTGAGACCCTCCCCAAACAGAAATGCAGTATCCCAATATTGACTGGCAAAGAGAAAAATAAATTATTTTCAAGACATTTAAATCCTGTATATGGCGTACTCTTTTGAAAATGGACATTAGTTTCCGGATCCTATTAGTCAGAAGTTCAATATGATGATGCCAGTTAAGGTTTTCATCAACCCAGACTCCTAGATACTTAATCCTATTAACTCTATCAAGTTGAGTGCAGTGACACTGAGTGCTGTTGTTACTATGGCAAGTGTGAGCTCTTATTGTTATTTTATCTGTCGCTGGCGCTCCTGACTTTGTTATACAGAAAGTGAGATATTTAGTTTTGTTGAGATTAATAGTCAGCGTATTTTTATTGAGCCAATGTAATATCTGCCTAATACCACTTTCTGTGATGTCAGCGACTTCATCCCAAGTTTTACCATGAAAGACTACTGCTGTGTCATCTGCAAAGGTTACAATTTTGGCATTGTGAAGTTGAAAGTTGCACAGTTGATTAATATACATCAAAAACATTGGGGGGCCAAGAACACTTCCTTGTGGGACTCCATATGTTATTTGAGCTTCTTCACTGACATACGAGCCAATTTTTACTCGTTGGGTACGTCCATTTAAGTAACTAGTAAACATATCCAATGTTAAACTCCTTATTCCCATGTTTTCCATCGTAGTAAGTAGTTTGGGAATAGAGACAGTATCAAATGCCTTCGCAAGGTCCAAGAATACTCCAATACACTTCGATTTACTGTCAAGTGATTTTACAATAGATTCAGTTAACGTTCTTAGTGCATCTTCTGTAGATCTACCAGGAACAAATCCAAATTGATTATTTGATATCAGCTTAAAACTGTCCAAGTAACTTGTTAACCGTTTGTTTAACAGCTTTTCGAGTATCTTAGACATCGCTGGAAGGACCGATATAGGTCGATAGTTGTTGACACTATCTCTATTCCCTGACTTAAATATAGGATGTATGAGCGCTGTTTTGAACAGCTTGGGAAATACTCCCAAGTGGAAACTCAGGTTACATATATATGTAATAACAGGAGTCAGCACACTATTTGCAGCTTTTAGTAACCTGTTAGAAATGCCATCTATTCCTACAGCGCAGTCGTCTTTCAGATTCATTATAATCGAGCGTACTTCTTCTTCATCAGTGTCCAGTAAGGCAAAAGAATTTAGTGTTGGTTGAGGTAAATCTTGTATGAATGTTCCATTACTGTCCATACTGTCTATATTCTCAGCCAGTTTCTGTCCCACGGTTGCAAAGAATTTATTGATTACATTAACAGATTCATGGGGGCTGGTTTTAATTTCTAATAGGGTTTCGTTATTATCTTTTTGTTTATTTAAGGATGCTATTGATTTTATTAATTTCCAGGTTTTTTTTGAGTTGTTCCTAGCCTTTTTGAATTCTATGTTTTCAAATGCACATTTAACTTTGGCAAGAATGGTTTTGCAGAAGTTTCTGTATCTAGTGTAAATAAGTTTATTTTCCAAGCTTTCTGGATTCTTTCTAGCTTTAATATGGAGCTTATCCCTGTGTTTAATGCAGCGTAACAAACCCGGTGTAATCCACGGTTTGATAATCTTTTTTCTATGACTAGTTAAACTAGTTGTAGTGTTATTTTTTATTATTTGTGTAATAATATCTATAAGGAATTTTATTGCAACATCTACGTCAGTACAATGATATATGTGACTAAGGTTAGTTTTTTCTATTTCCGAGATGACTTTATGATAGTTAGTGTAACTTGTTCTGTGTTTGTTGCAGTATTCTGAAAGTTTCTTGCCTAGGGATAAACAAACTGTATAGTGATCCGTTAGAGTTGTTGTTATAACTGTTACATTACAGCTTAGTACGGATTTTACCATTACATGATCCAGACAATTTTGTTTTCTTGTTGGAAAGAGGTGACCGGGAAGTAGTCCATGTGATACCATTAAATTTAGATATTCGTGCGACCGTGGTTCATTACCGATTTCTTTTATATTTATATTAATATCTCCTATGACAATTATGGTTGCATAAGAAGACAGTGATTTTAATAGAGTATCCATTGATTTAAGGAACTTTTCAATAGCGTAGATAGGAGGTCTATAGACTGCGACAATGACAATATCTGTTTTTACTTTAATAATTAAGCAGTTAGCGTCTTCCAAAAAATACTCAAAAACCAGAGACTGAAAGCATCTTTTTATATACACAACTACACCTTCGTTTTGAGTCTCGTGGTCCTTCGTGTGATAATATGTATAGTTACTTATTATAGGTAAGGTGCTAGTGTTTTTCAGCCAACATTCAGTTAAAACTATTAAGTCGAAATCTAGCTGTAATTGTGTTAAAAGAATTTCGAATTGGGACATATTACAGGAAATGCTTCTGATATTTTGGGATATTATGTTGAAGTTGCTATGCATGGAGTTTAAATGTATTTTAGCCTCTTTGGTATCGCATAACTTTATTTTTGAGACTGTGTAATTATCTATCTCTTCTGTTATTTGGTTTTTAGTACCCATGAAAAATATATAATGAATGAATGAATGACAAGAGGTTTAGTTTTAGAAGTAGTTATAGCCTGATTGGTGTGAACTTCATGTATGTTTGTTGTTATGTGGTCGTTTTGTAGTTGTTTTGTTCCGGGGATGTATACATGTGTTTGTATGAGTGAGTGCGTGAATGTAAATGTATGAGATAAGCACTTATTTAAGTTTAGTAATGGTTTTCGTACATATGTGAACATTTTTATAACAGCAGTAAAAATACATATAAAACTTACGTTAATATATGCCAATTTTTTACAAATATTAAAATTAATAAAAAAATATAAGATTATATAATAAGAAACAGTTATTAGTCATTTACTTCCTTTGAGCGATTCCAAGTGTTTTTCTGATCTAATAATCATGTGGGGGTCTCCTATCTTCTTGCGCAAATATATCTTACCATTCGCAGTCCATGCAAATGTGTAATTTTCAGTTTTGGCGAATTCACGAGTCAGATAAAACAATTTCCTGGTTTTAAACGTGAGGTACTCTGATACATATATGGGATTTTTATCTTTTATTCCGTCTATGCAGGAGGTATTCAGGGTTGCGGGTTTGTTTTTTGAATTGTATTCTCTCACTGCCTTGAGTACATTTGCTTTTATTATTGGTGTGGACACATCCACAACCACCACAGAGTTAGACTTATTTTTGGTCGTCTTACGGTATATATCTCGCACGTTGCTAAGGTCGAAGTTTGAATTGACTGTTTTTGAAATACATAATATTGCTTTTTCAAGATCGTTCCTAGATTCTTGATCTTTTTGTGGAATATTTCTAAGCTCTAGTTTTGATAAGGAGGACAGACGTTCGAGTTCTTCAATTTTTTCCTCCAAAGTCTGAATTTTTTCGTTCTGATCATGTTTTATTTTTTCTATTTTATCTACTTTCAGTTTCATCTCGTCATATTGGGCAGTCACAAACTGTATAGACTTTTTAATTTCCTCATTGGTATCCTGAATATACCTGAAGGTCTCTTGAATTGATATATTTTGCGCCTTAACTTCGGCTACATCAGTAGAGATCTTAAATAGTAACTCTCTTATTTCAGCTTTAAACAGTTGCATATCCTCCCTCAAATCGTCATACGACGGACGGCGACGTTTTGTTCTAACGGTAACTCTTTGATCAGTCACATTTGGTACGTCTGATTCAGACTCAGCAATCGGCATACCACTAGTTGTTGGCGGGGTTCTCTGCATGCTCATGAGCTTGCTTAAGCGGGTAGCAAATAGGTTCTAATTATATACAACAAGATGATTTTATAAATAGCAAAAACGGGCACCTTCTAGCTTTGCAATAAATAATAATGTAAGTATACCGTAAGCCTTTTGTAGACAACGAAGCTTAGTACTTAGTTCGTAGCGAACTATGTACCTTGTAGCAGTTTCGTAGCACGTAGCCTTGACGTCGCAGACTTGACTCATCCGCAGAGCACGCGCGCACTGTACTTGTCGCTATTTTTGTTAACAGCGCTACGGCTCGCTTGGCACAGTTGATTACACAATGGATTGCCGTGCTTCTGGACGCAAGTTCAAGCCCCACTTCACTTCACGATGTTGAAAACGAAATTTGAATTTGTAATTTGTCTCTTTCTTAACACGCCCAGTAGGAGGAGCAATGTCGCAACTTTACACAAGATAGAGCAGGAATCAAAACTTAGTAATTTAGCAAATAGGAATTTAGAAGGGAAATAAAATTGAATTTACTGGTACGGACTGTTACACACGTGCGCTCACGACAGCGACCAACCGCGAATTCGATATAAAGACGAGCTATCGGCTTTCCAGACAATGGATTATACAGAGTAGTTTAATTTAGGTACGGATACGCAGGTTATACTGGTTCTAGTTTGAAAATGCTTATTAAAAAACAGATTAATTTAAAACGCATTAATTATAGTTTTCTAACTTTCAAGTAACATATTCATTGAATAGTTAACAATACAATAAGTATTTATTTCACAAAAATGCGAGATTTTCTGGATGGCGATGGACTTTGATGTCACAGTGTACGTCGGAATTCTTAGTGTAGGTATACAAAATAATGAATAGACACATAATATGTATATCTCTGTATCAAACGTAATCCAGATCCTTTCAGCCATTTTGACATGATTGAGTATCAAGCATAGTATTAATAGTAAAAGACTAGATTACAATAAAAAGTGAACTACAGCAGTTGAACTGGTCTTAAATAGTATCATAATAATTATCCTTCCCTGGGATAACCAGTTACTTGGGATCGGCGTACGAGGCATGCCTTTTAAGTTTTGTCGTTTGAAGAAAAAAACACAACTAGAACCTTATAGTACTTTTTATTGTTTTTCAAAGTATTCATCACCTAGCTTAATACACTTTTCCATTCACTCAAACCAGTTATTATAACATTTATTCCACTCTAAAGTGGGGTTGTTCAAAATGGCTGACTTGAAAGCGTCAACTGCTTCTTCACCGGACTGAAACCTTTGACCACGAAGACTTTTCTTAATTTTAGGAAATGTAAAGAAATCGTTAGGCCTTAGGGCAGGACTGTATGGAGGATGGTCAAGAATTTCTACTTTTTCCTGCTTCAAATACTCAATCGTTTGACGAGCGCTGTGTGAGCTTGCGTTGTCGTGGTGCAGGATGATGCGTCGCTTTGAGTTAGATTTTCGAAGTTCGGCGATGACTTGTGGTAAAAAACTGTGATACACCACTCTGCGTTAACCGTTCTACGATCTTCAAGTGCAAAAGTCACAACATGGGCGGTTTTTCCAACGAAAGTGAACGAACCATTTTCTTTGAAGTACTTCGAGAACGTACGACTTTAGTCGGCTTTGGCTCGTCTTGAAAGACCCAGATTGTAGATTGTTGTTTGGAATCAGGATCGTAGGCATAGATCCAAGATTCGTCACCCTTGATGATGTCGTAGACGTGATTTGACTCTCCTCGATCGTACCTTTGCAGAGTTTTCTTACACCATCTGACGCGGGCCGCCTTGTGATCGTCGGAAAGCAGATGCGGTATCCAACGGCAAACTAGCTTTCTCACACCAAGCGCTTCATGCAAAATCTTCTGAATGGTTGTCCCTGAGATGCCTAATAGAGCCTCTATCTCTCGATACATCACATGACGATCTTTGAGAATTAGTTGTCTCACAGCAATGATGTTATCTTCAGTGAAGGCGGATTTTAGGCGTCCTTCGCGAGATTTGTCACTAACACTAGTATGTCCACGCTGGAATTCTAAATACCAGCGTTCGACAGTCCGCAGATATGGAGTTTCATCACTGAATACAGATGTTAGCTCTTCAAAATACTGAAGCCGAGTCAGGTCTCTTCTAAGATTGTAGAAAATTATTGCATGAACATTTTCCTTAGAAAGATTCATTTTCGTACGCAACCTGACAGATTAAATCGACGCTGTGACTAAACAGTAGCAATAATCCCAATACTTTTAACTGCTTTGAGATTCAAAATTTAAACACAATCGAATATAGAACCGCTCCAAATTCAAAATTGCCGGGAAATATGGAAACAACAGAACTTAAAAGGCATGCCTCGTAATACGTTTTCTTCTTCTACTTAACTGTCCCCTGTGAGACGTTACAGCGTCATCTACTCCTTTTTCTTTCATATCATTCTTCATACAATCCATTCAGCTTTTCTTTGACCTTCCTCTGACTCTTTATCTATCAGCATTACACGGCAAAAACTTTTATCAAATTTATTCAAAGTTGCATGCTGTAACCGTAACCGCTTCTCAACGTTAAAAATCATTCAAAAGCATAAGTATATTTTATTTCATCACACACCTAAACTGAACATTAATTTAGTCACAGATGCCCGATATAACCCAGACCGTTTTGAATACAACATTCAGATTTATAGTTATAATTTCAAAGTTTACGGTTTCGTTATACCCTGTATTTGGGGTATATTTGTTCAAGCATTAGCGGTGTAATGTAGCGCTACAGCAAATGTTTGTTCTGCTGTATAACAAACTATTTTAGCGAGACTGATATCAATTGTTTTGTTATGCTTTTATTTCAGGTTCGATAAATTCCTTCTACTTACGTTCTTGGTATCCTGTAAGTCGCATGAATTTTAAATTATATGATAGCAATATATACTAGAATCTAATCAGATGTTACTTTGTGGAAATCCATGGCAAATTAATATCTCAGTCCAAAGTTCATCTTTCAATGAACTGAGCCCCCCCCCCCCCCCGCGCCTGCGACTGTGTGCAACAACAATAAAACATTTCAGATCCTCACAGTGAGGTCTATTATACATCATGCAGCACAAATAAAATGATGTTTTTTTTTTAGCTTTATATTTATTTCCCAAAAGTGACCCTATGCTTGAAAATTCAGAATACGCATTCGTGCTTGGGTCACAGAAATTCATATGCTATTGTCAACATAATAACTGCAAAGTATTGAAACAGACAACTACAATATATAAGTGTTACTACTGGATGATTAACTGCATTACGACATCGAGACCGCGCTCTTTTTCTACAAGCAAGGTAGTTTTGACTAAGCGCTGTAACGTATTTTCTCGGAATCCACCAACTTTGTCAATGCGAACATATGATATTATGTCTATATTTGTTATGCTTAACCTTAGTTTTTAAATACGATTTTTATTCTAAGTGAAATTCTTTGAGTTTAACAGACAGAGTGGAGTAATTAATTATACCAATGTTCGAACCAAAAGAATAACCGACAATGAGACGAGAAATTCCTTCCCAAATATACAAAACAAAGCGTCCCCAACTGTCGTGCCCGAATCTGTTCTAATTTATATGATAATATTCTAAATGATAACAAGACATATGATATGTTATCTGTTGGGAAAACATACCCTGATTCTAGACAATGGCCATTAGTTCATGTTTGATTTCGGTTTAAAAGATGAGATGACAGTCAACCCTAGTCTATATTTAGGAATTGAGAAGCATATATAAGGTGTATCTATTCATACACGAAATATTTTAAGAGATACACCTATATGTGGTAAGGAAACCATAGCAACAAAAAATAAAAAAATATCTAGGTACATTATTAATCAAATTAAATAATTTAATATTACTTGACACACATAATAAATACTGGTTCTTTCTTATTTTTAAACATCCACTACGCTAGTTTACGCGGGCGGCGGTATTTGAAACGGCGCGCAGCTTTTGTGAATATGATCAAAGAAAAAACATGCGCGCGCAGCGGGTGGCGGGGGCACCTGCTACCCTTCTCGGCGCCCGCGCCTCAGTCGCGACGTCTTGCTAGGCCAGTCCCAATCGTCCCGCTCAATCCGCGTGTCGTGTTGCTCGCGCGCGCCTTAGCAGACAGCTGACACGCGTCGGGCTCGCTCGGGGAACATATTAAACAATGCCTAACTACAGGAGTACCAGAACATGGTGGTGGTGCTACAATGAGGGTGGAAATATTTTGCTCACAGCACAAGCCCTCTTCTTGAAGCGATTTGGGAGAAGACCATCACTGCAGACCATCCTTGGAACTGTACAGCGGCATATGGACTATAGGATCTACATGCCACCAGCTGCAGACGGAGGAAGGCAACGAGTGCCATTAAGAATCGAGTACGACATCGTCGACTTCTTTTCAACCGACGACAAAAAGAGGAGGTTATCAATTCGACGCGTACATTTTTTTTTTTTTTTAATGTATGATCATCGATTACTCAAAGACGGCTGAACCGATTTGGAAAATTCTTTTTTTGATTGAAAGGGTATACTTTGATATTGGTCCCATTTTCATAAACGTCAGGATCTGATGATGGAATCCTGGAGAAATCGAGGGAACTCTTCAAATATTATAGGCACACCTATGTCGTTTTGAGTATTTATTATAGTAACTTGTGCAGTTGCTCTCAAAAAGTACCATTTGAGGAAGTGGAACTGATGATGAAGACCACAGATGGCCGCCGAAACTACTCAATAATAAGTATTGAGTGGATTGCGATTCGATTACTTGAATATGGATGTTACGCACTTTATGCTCGTCACAATGCATATGGTGATGTAGAGCTGATGGTGAAGTACCAGGAGAACTCCTCAACAATTAACGGCCCAGCATTGGGAAAAGCAATATTTTGTAAAAGGTTATAAGTAGTTGATAATTAGGCTCTTGTAACTAGGTAAATTAAAAATAGACCAACTAAAAAGAGTGAAATAAAAACTTTTTACCAAAAAATTAAACCGACTCCCAAAAAACACTGCAAAGTGAAAAATAACTTTAATTTCGGAAGTCGGTGCCAAAAACGAAAATACAAAACTAAAGACACCGACTACCGAAATTAAAGTTATTTTTCACTTTGCAGTGTTTTTTGGGAGTCGGTTTAATTTTTTGGTAAAAAGTTTTTATAGTATATTTAATCTGTAAGTAAAATAAAATCAATGAGATGACAGGCAAGGTTGGGGCTCTGGAATAAATGTTTATATGCCATACAAATAATTGTTTCGGGTCTGGGTGTTTGAAAAAATGCAGTCACGATACAAAAATTCCTAGAGAAAAAATAACATGTTTCCAAAAATATTTAGATTTTAGCCATTTTATTTGCGGTAAATTTCTAAAGTTAGTGATATTGGTTTGGCAAATATAACAAATATTTCTGTGTTGTTAAGTTTAAAAGGGTATCAAAATGATTGAGAATGATTATTACGTTAGATAAAAGATTTATCAGTTGATTTATTTCTTTCACTCGCAAGTCAGGTTCTCTATTTTTTTTTATTGATAATAGGCTTGCGTTTGACCACCATCTCACCCGATGGTAAGTGATGATGTGGCCGAAGATGGAGTACGCTTGCCTAGAAATAACCTATTCACGCTTGACTTAAAGACACCCACCCTATTTGAAAATATTTTAAACGGATCGTCTTTTATTCATGTTGATATTGCGAAATTATATTTTAAATACTGTGTATGTTAAATTTTTTTTTTGCAAAAAATAGAACCGACTTCCATATCGAAACACCACAAAGCCAAAAATAACTTTAATTTCGGTAGTCGGTGTTATTGGTTTTGGATTTTCTTTTTTTTCACACCGCCTTCCGAAATTAAATTTATTTTTGGCTTTGTAGTGTTTTGATATGGAAGTCGGTTCTATTTTTTGCAAATTTTGTTTTTCACGCTTTTTTGGGGCTGTTTGTAATTTATCTAGTTACAGAAGCCATAATGTCAACAATTTATCACCTTTTACAAAATATTGCTTTTCCCGATGCATAGCCGTTAATTTTTGAGGAGTTCTCCTGGTACTTGACCATCAGCTCTACATCACCATATGTATTGTGACGAGCATAAAGTGTTTAACATCCGTACTCAAATAATCGAATCGCAATCCACGAAATACTTATTATTGAGTAGTTTCAGTGGCCATCTGTGGTCTTCATCATCAGTTCAACTTCCCCAAATGGTACTTTTCGAAAGCAACTGCTCAAGGTACTATAAGAAATACCCAAAACGCTATAGGTGTGCCTATAATATTTGAAGAGTTCCCTCGATTTCTCCAGGATCCCATCATCAGATCCTGATTTCGTAACAATGGGACCAACTAGAAAGTATACCCTTTCAAATGCAAAAAAGAATTTTTCAAATCGGTCCAGCCTTCTCCGAGTTATGAGGTAACATACATAAAAAAAAAGTTCAAGAAGAATTGAGAACCTCCTGTTTTTAAGTCGGTTAAAAAGAGAGAAGTCTAAACATTTATTTGCTGTTTTATATGAATAGTGAGTATGGTGAAAACGTAACAAATACGGGTTGGTAAATGTCACATAGCTTCGACATTCTAACACCTGTCGGTTTCCTCACGATATTTTCCTTATATTACTAATACACTTTACTCTTCTTATAACAGCCAGGGAGTATAAATGTTAAGCAAGCAATAAGGTACTTCTAAGCAAGCGCGCTTCACGTCCACTATCTAGCTATCATCGCTTACCATCAAGTGAGTTATTACTTGTAACAGTCGCTGCGCCCCCGAAGGGGGCGCGGCAAGTGATATCGGGGCGTATGCCCCACGATCACGGTGGCCAGCCGCGGCCCGCGACAGCGGGCCCGTCGCTGGGTTGCCATATAGGCGTGACCTGTTTGCGTACCTGCCTTGCCTGCGCGTATTAACGCGCGGCGGGCGCGCACACATGTTATGTATTTATGATGTGTGAACTGTAGGCGCGCCACGACGCCGTTATTCGGCGTCGTTTCTTCACGACACCTCGGCGGTCTGCGCCCGCCAGTTGAGATCCCCAGTTGCCTGAGGGAGGCCTAGCGGAGCGCGACCAGCGGCGAAGGTGCCGGCTTAGGCGAGCCTACAGTTGGATGCGTGGCTCCGGCCCGTCCCGCTTCCAGATCTAGCCGGTTACGTTCCGAGCCGCAGAGCCGTGTTGTGCGTGTGTGAGCGGCATTGTTGTGTGCGTCACCGCTCAGTGCGTCGACGTCGAATAGCAAGCTATCCGGCGCTGTTATGTTTACATGTATGTATAGTGGCGCATGTGTGATTCGGTACGTAACGTGCCTATATTAACTTAGCACACGTTACGTATCGCGTTGTAAGTATTATGAATAGTTTCATTGTTTGGATAAGCCGCGTGTAGTGTGGAGGCGACTTACCCAGGCGTCAGTAGGTAGGGAGATATGAAATAAATAAATAAATCCCAAGGAGAGGCGGAGTGGGCGACTTGTCCCTGTGGGCCGCGGGCTTCTGTTGGTCGTGCACGGCGGCCTAGCGACTGCAAAGTGTTGCTAACTCCGCTAGGCCGTCTAGCACGACTTGCTCTATGTCCTGTCCCTGTCTCAGCGCTCTTATGAGGCCGAGTAATATCCTAATGGCGCAGGATGTGGCTTCGGAATATGCCAACCTCTGGGTGGGCTCGGCTTCGGTGTTGGGTCGTGCGTTGGCGAGCGTGCCGGTGCTTTCATGTGCGCCGGCGCGCCGTGTCCGCGTTGCGTGGGTGTTGGATATGACTTCCTTTTCCTGCAACATTGTAGGGACAGGGGCGGCCGTGGGGACCTCTTCTTGGGTTGCTGAGGGGGTGGGTAACTGGGGGTTGGGTTTTCTCCCCTTGCCCCCGCGCCCCCGATTTCTCCGCCGTGAGGAGGTGGTTTCGTCTCTGTTCGTGGGCCCGTTGGCTGCCACCATCAGCGACGCGCCTTGGGCCTCTTCTGTGGCCTCTGTAGTTGTCGGGTGGGTGAAAACTTCGGAGCGGCGCGTCACTGTCTTGGTGATGGCGACAGTCCCCGCTCGCTTGTTGAGCATCTCCCGTTGGGAGACGGGGCATCTTACGTGGCATGCTGGATGGGGGCCACCGCAGTTGGCGCAGGTGGCCGGCTCTTCTCTGGGCCTTGGGCAATCCTTGGCCAGATGCCCCTCTCCGCATTTGACGCAAGCGAGCGGCCGGTGGCACTGGTGTGAAGAGTGCCTAAATTTTTGGCACCGGTGGCATTGGGCGGGCCCACGTTTTCTCCGCCACATCTCTATCTTGACGCCACGCATACACATAAATGTCGTGACGTCGAAGATGCTACGCACGTTCTCCGTGCGCTCGAGCACCGCGTGGAACACGCAGCCGGGTCGTCCCTGGCGCGCCCTTATGTGGCGCACGTACTCCGGCTCGTATCCCAGGGTGCGGAGCTCCTCCTCGATCTCCTTGGGATCTGTGTCGGCAGGCAGCCCCCGTATTGCTACCTTCATCTTCAGCTCTGCTGGTGGTGAGTAGGAGAACCAGCTGAGCCCTGTCTCCTCCTCAAGCTTCATTAAGTAACGCTGGACCAGCCGATACTCGTCTCCAGAAGCCGGCGTAAAGCGGACGCCGGCGCCGTACGGACGAGCGTTCGGTGGCTGGCCCAGCTGAGTGGCGATGGCCCGGAAGTGCTTCGCCCAGTCTGGTAGCCGCTCAACTACCAGAGGCGGGTAGCGCTCCCGTTTTCCTCCCTTGTTCCCACTTTGGGCCGCGCTACTCGCGGCTACGTTCGCGGGGGGGGGCTGCCTTGACACTTGGGGGGGGTAATTAGTAGTACCACTAACCTCTGTTTCATCCCTCGTGGGCGACTCGTCACTGTCCCGACCCCGCGGCGAACGTACACGTGGAGTACGTGGCGGGTCGAGGCAGTAGCGCTTCGCCTCCTCCTCTTCGTCGGTACTACGCCGACGGCGCTGGGCGCGCGAATTGTGCGGGCGCTCCGTCTCCGCCTCGGAGTCGGTGCTAGCAGACACTTCGGTGGCGTATGACGCCAGCGACACATTGGACCCCGCGCGCGATAATGTGGCCGAATACATCGCCGGCGAGTCGTACGCGGCGGTGCGCGGCGGCGCGGGCGAGGTTAGGCTAGGTGGCGTCGGTATCGCGGTGCTGCCTGCGGTCGCGGTAGCTTCTATTTCCAAGCACGGCGGCATGCCGCAGCTGCATAATGCTTAGAACGATGCCTCAGTCACTCCAATACCTTTGTGCGAGATAGAATGTCGGACAACACTACCGATACACCTGCGTAAATATATAATATTTTACTTAGGTAGGTACTTCCTATTTTTATGTAAATCCTGTGCTATTCCTTTCCACACATTATCTTTGACCAAATTATTGCGATAATTTGGATTGGATGTGTCGTAAATGACTGGATGATCGGCAACATAGTTAATCAATTTCTCTTCATCATCTTCCTAAAAAGTTGACATTTTTGCTCGTGACACATGTGAACTCTCTGCGGTTCGCGACACCACTTGCGCTGCAGACTGCGGTCGCTGCGTGACGTGGCCACAGGCCGCAGTATTGCCGTGCTTGGAATCTATTTCATAGAGATGCATAGAATTAGAAGATAAGTATTGTCGCTGGCCGCAAACCCTAGCTTTGCGGCCTGCAGTTCATCTTGGAATTATACCTTTTATCTGACAGTAGTCTAGAAAAGTCTGTTAAGCAGTCGTTTTATGTAAAACCTTAGTACGCAGTAGCATCCGGCTAACCGGCCGGCTAAGCTAGAAGCGAGAGAGCCTAGAGTTTAAAAGAAGGCAGACATATGGAGTAAAAAAACATACGAGTACATCGCATTATCCGGTGGAAGGAAGTAAGATATGTTTACTTAGCACAGATAATAAGAATAAGCTGTTGAACATTGCCGAAAACACATTGAACTGGAAAAATCGTTGTCATTATATTACAGTTCGTGGGAATACGCAGCAATTATTGAAGGGTATTAAAGAAAAACTCTCCGATTTCTCCTTAAATGACTTTTGCATAATATTTTTGGGTGAAGAGGACTTCAAGGTTACAAAAGTATATATTGATATTATCCTGCATATTAGATGTGTACTAAAAGAAATCACACACACGAACGTTATTATATGTACGCCAACCTACAAACTCGGAAAGTACGCAAACTTATATAATTTTAGAGTAGAAACTTTAATAACCTATTGTATTTAGATATACTAACACACGAACATGCTTTTTATCTAGAAAGTAATAAGAATTTAAGCTGCGATGGCACCATGTCTGACCCGCACACTGGCGCTGTTAATAACATTGGGCTACAAACTATATTCAAGGACATATATGAGTTGATTGAGTACATACAGTCAGACTTTAATGCTTGTAGCACAAATGAGGCTGAAATAAGGAAGGATACAATGACGAACAATGAACTTTTTCGTGTCTAAACATCTCAACATAATACATCAGAATATAGCAGGATTGTTGAATAAGTCAAATGAATTTACCGTCTGTATCAATGAGCTGGCAGAAAAGAAAATGCAAGTAGATATAATATGCATCACTGAACACTTTTTGATGGAAGGCTATGAAAACCAACTTAACATACCGAACTACTTTCTGGCGGCACACTTTAGCAGAAACAAAGTTAAAAGAGGTGGATCATGCATCCTTGTTCGAAATGGTCACGAGTGGATAGAACTAACAAAGATATCGAAAATGTCAATACCGGAAACTTTCGAATGTTGTGCGATTGAACTTATTAAATATAAAATTGTAATTGTGTGTATTTACAGAGTGCCAAAATTGAGTAATCTTGATGAATTTTTTACTAAATTAGAAATAGTCTTAAGAGAATTATCAACTAAGAGTTATAAAAACATTGTCATAGCTGGCGATTTCAATATTGATATTTTGAAAACCAACAGACAAACAATGGAATTTAAAAGCATTCTTATGAATTTTAACTTAAAACTAGCTATAAATCAACCAACTAGAATTGTAAGTCAGACATGTACTTATAGATAATTTTGCGCATAATTTCAACAAACAGTGTAAAACAGAAATTTTGGAATTTGCACTTTCTGATCACACAGCCCAATTACTTAAATGTCCTGTTACTAAATTATGTACTATTGATAAGTACTATACTGTTAGACGTAACTACAACAGGGATAACATATTAAAATTTAAACATTGTATAAAGGCTCTGAGCTTCTCAGAAATGTATGAAACTCGCAATCCAAACACAGCGTTTAACGTTTTTATAAAGGAATTTGGATTATTTTATGATCTGTGTTTTCCTAAATGTCGTTTCGCTGTTAATTTAGTTAAAAAACAAAAGTGGTTATCGAGGGGAATTAAAAAGTGTAGTAAGATGAAAAGACAACTCCTGTGGCAGCAAAGACTAGAACCAAACCTTTGCAATAAAATACAATATAAAAATTACTCTAAACTGTTCAAGAAAATAATTACATTGACACAGCGTTCCCAAAATAACTATAAAATAAAGACTTCGGAAAATAGATGTAAAGCCACTTGGCAAATAATAAATAAATCTAAATGTAACATTCCTAAAAATTATATAAGTAATATTAAAATAAATAATACGACTGTAACGAATCCAAGTCTAGTAGTTAATTAATTCAATAATCACTTTATTGATAAAAAACAACCAATTGTCACTATAGATAATAATAATAAATTACTTTTTCAAAGCAAAATAAACTCCATGTTCATGGCACCTTGCATACCTCAGGACATTCATAAAATCATACAAACCTTGAGGAATACGGGCAGTGTAGGATATGATGGTATATCTACTAGAGTACTAAAAGCCGTTACAGTCGAAATTTGCAAGCATTTGTGTTTTATTATAAACCTTTGCATTTCTGAAGGAACGTTTCCGGATGCCTTGAAAATGGCTATCGTGAAGCCCTTATATAAAAAAGGTGATAGAGAACTTATTGAAAATTATAGACCTATTTCACTTATCCCAATCATTTCCAAAATTTTTGAAAAATATATTTCTTCGGAATTGCATAGATATGTAGAGAAACATGGTATATTGTGTGATGAACAAAAAGGATTTCGGAAAAATAAATCCATAAATTTGGCAATTTACGACTTTCTTTATACAGTTATGGTAAAGGTAGACAACAGAACGCCTGTGTGTGCCATTTTCTGTGACATGACGCAGGCGTTTGACTATGTTCACCACGAAATATTGATAAAGAAGTTAGATGCATATGGAATCAGGGGTAATGTGCTGAGCTTATTTAAATCATATCTGAATAACAGAAAACAAAGGACAGAAACCAAACGAGAAGAAATCTTCCTTTCAGAGGAACGTAAAATTACTTATGGTGTACCACAAGGGAGTGTAGTGGGACCCCCACTCTTTACTTTATATATAAACGATTTGCCTAGGAGTATACCACATCCCATGACACTTTTCGCAGATGATAGTACGGTAACAATTTCTTGTGACAATAATGACATAATGCAATACTACTTTGACATTAATAATTCATTAAAAAATATAATACAATGGCTAGAACTGAATAATTTAAAGATAAATTTAGACAAAACTAAGATTATGCACTTCAAACAACGTCCGACTTCAGCAGAAAGTTTTAATTTGACGTATAATTGCAAAACTGTTGAAAATGTTAACACAACAAAGTTTCTCGGACTAACAATTGATACCAGACTTAACTGGAAAGAACACATTGAGAATTTGTGTAAGAAAACCTGTAAATCTGCCTATGCATTATTTTCTCTGTCTTCGATTGTGAATACAGATGCCTTGATAACAGCGTATCACGGTTTAGTGGCATCACAGCTAAGATACGGAATTATCTTCTGGGGAAACTCTACAGATAATGGATTAGCATTTAAGAGCCAAAAAAGATGTATTAGGTCTATGTTTAAGCTAAAAACGTCAGACAGCTGCAAACCGTATTTCCAACAGCACAAACTACTTACACTACCGTGTTTGTACATTTTAGAGGTTATAATGTTTGTTCGAGCAAATCCTTTGCTGTTTCCTCTTCTGGAAGATACAATTTCGCGTAACAGACGAGATAATGGTAGGGTTTGCTCACACAAAGCCAAAACTGCACTTATGCGCAAAAGTATTGTATGTATGGGTCCAACTATCTATAACAAGTTGCCAAAACAGTGGAAACAACTAAATGAGACTGCTCTAAGAAATCAATTAAAGAAATTTCTAGCGCAAAAAGCTTATTTTAGTGTGACAGAATTCTTAGAAGATAAAATTATGTAACTGTTAATTAAATTAATTATTATGAATTTGACTGTTGTAAATTTAATTATTGTTTACTAATTACTATTGAAAAGTTGACTAAGTAGGTATTTATTTTGAATTTAAATTGGCTGATTATTTTTTATTTATTTGATTATTATGTTTTTATCGATTATTTTGAAATTGATTATTATTATTGACTGTTTTGTATTATATAATTTGTTAGTGGATATTATACTGTGACTTTTTGAATGTAATGATTTTGATGACTGTAATTTAAATTTGTATGCTACTGTCTGTGGCAGGACCCAGAGATACATTTATAAAAATATTAAGACCTTAAGACCTGTGTACACAAATAAATACATTGATTGATTGATTGATTGATTGATATGGAAGTCTCCGTCTGAGTGTTAGTCATATTAATTATCTTTAGTTTGATTAAAACTCATACTATTTTCGTTATATGCTACCCATATATTCTAGTTTACCAATTCTTAAAAAAGAGGAAATTTTAACGCGACCCTATTTTACCTACAACCAAAACTTACCACTTTCGACCCACATTTATCATTCACTAAATCTCCTCTCTCTCCTCTCCGTCCTTTAGAAGATCTGAAGTCTATCACCAAAATGTGGTGATCAATCATTCCTCACAAAGATACGGGACTCTCTTGAGAGTTAGAAATACTATTGTATTGCGCCATGATAACGGATAAAGTCATTGCGAGTGGACGTTTATGAGCAGTAATATCGGAAACTCGAAATAATAAATGCACATGGTAAATATCCCGTTTTAAGTTCTAACGACATCTACTGTTAGTGACCATGTTGGCTTAAAAACTTATATGACGTAGTAGTAACTCAAAACTCTGATTTTCTATAAAGTCATTAAAAACGACAAAACTTACACCTTATTACCTACATAACTTTCATAATTACGTACGAAGCTAGGCCGTGTCGCTAGTATAAGTAACGACAGCTCCTTATATTGTATTATCAAGTTTGGTGGCAGAGTTTCAGGCTTTCGGTTTACCCGTAATTATATTCTATTGGCATAAATAAAACATTGACCATCATTCCGGGTCAGGGCCACGATCAAGTCGGCTTTGTGAGCCTCTCTCAATCCCAGCTAAGAGCTACCTACTTGTTATTCTGCGCACACCACGCACAAAGAACAATTACTTACTTCATCGACAGTACAATATGCGTTATCTCACGCTAACTTCAGCAACTTTTTAAGTAAGTCACTGTGCTTAAATTTATATTTGTAAATTATGATTATTATACCGTCCAGATTGTTATAAGCACCATATAGAGACAAATAAAAATAATATTACTAAACCATTATTATATACAACCACTAGTGGACTCATGACAAGTGTCATTCTTTGGCGATTTTCGAAATTCAAACTAAATTCTTAACAATAGTTGCATCATCTGATAAAATATTTCCTCCTGCGTTTGATGGTCTATTATTCTACACGTGATACTGGCAAAATTGTGGTAGCTCCTCCACAAGCGCTATTTAACAGTAACAGTTGAAGTTGATAAAGTATTGGCCTTTTTACCCGACTGCGGCTAAGTAAGGAGGAAGGGTTATTTATATAATTGCAATAAGGAAGTCAACTTAAACTACCTAATAACATATACTGACGAAAAGATCAAGCTAGCCTTACCGACCATCATTTTCTAACTATTTTTTTTCTGGATTATTTATTACCTGAAAAGAGAAAATAATCATTTAGTTAGTCGAAATATTGTGAAGAAGATATTTAACAGGCTCAGTTTATTTAATCAAAGTTCTGTTATCAAATAATACTACAAGTAATCTTCAGACCATCACAAAAAAAAAAAAAAAACTATAAAACTAATAAAGAGCAGTGGTGGCACTATGGTTACGGGCCCGACTTACAAGTTGTAGATCATGAGTTCGATCCCAGTCAGGCACATTACTTTGGGTAATTTATATCATCATCACTACTGCTCTCAAAAAGGTAAACGAGAACATCGTGAGGAAGCCGGCATGACCCAGCACCACAAGTTCGAAGACATCCACTATCCCGTACTGGGCGCGCTTGCTGGATTACGGACTATTCCGTCTTATAGACAGGAGGTCTGTGTTCCAGCAATGGATACGTTATAGGCTGGTTGTAACGTTTATTCTCTTATCATAATTTCAAAATTAGAACGCAGTCTCATTGTATGTAACTAGCATCAGCGATGATTTGCTTTAAAAACAAATGAGTTCGCTTTCGAATTGTGTGCGCTCACTTGAGTGAGGCGAGCAGGGAACTTTACTAACTACTTTTATAAACATTGAAGATTGAAGCTTGTGTATGCTGGAAGCCGATCACTTCCATTCCCTTTGGGAGCCAAAGGCGATCTTTGATATTAGGTTACAATAAGTACAATTTTTATTAGCACTGCAGCGGTGGAGATCATTTTGATGTTTCTGAGGCTACATTTATCTTAGTATTTTTCATTGGAACGTAAAGATATTGTCCTCCTTGTTTAAAACACAAGGCTGCGATTTGGGCTCCCACTTTATGTAAATAAATAAATTAGAAATAATTTATTGTTTATAATTTATATAATAATTGTAAATAGTCATGAAAAAGCATCCTCGTTAAATTAAAAAATACTTATGTGATGTGGCTACCACGCCCTTCCCTATCGTATCTAAAATAACAATGTTGAGACAAACATAACACATTACACAACATGATGTAAATTAGAAATTAAATGTGACCTACCAAATGTTTTATATTTGATATTTTTCTAAGTCAAATCATTGGGTTATTTATTATTTACCTTAAAATTAAAATATTCTTATTTTAATTTTAAGGTCTTTAAGTAAATCCATAGGTTGTTTGAAAGATATTGCTATCAGCTATAAGAACACCATTATACCTATAGAATTAAGTTATACAAGATATATTTCTATATTTTGGTGTACTAAAAAGTTTATTCAATTTTAATCCTTTCTTAGTAGAACGTTTGCAATCATTACACCTAAGAGGTAGATAACCTCAATTTAAAATGGTCTCGGGAAAAGAACACAGAAACAATCACCGTCTGACCTAATTACATCGCGCTGTATTCATCTCATCTGGTAACGATTATGCAAACGATGTGGTCGATTATTGAATAAGACGTTCGTTATGCAATTAACTTCATCGTTTGATAATGGCATTTGAGTTGGAACTTCACACTATTTAGGAATACTTGCAGTTTTATGCAAAAACGAATGCGTGGCTAAATAAGAACAGCTTCAAGGGCATATCTAATGTTAGGCAATGCTTACTGGAGTCGATCCGTGAATTGGCGACGATTCATTTTTTTTTGTATGGGGGAAAATCGTTAAATTACTCCTTCCCGCTCTAGGTGATGCTGAAAAGAGTGTCAGACTTCTACTGATTCAAAACCCATCCTGTTTAGGGTTCCATACCCTAAGGGTAAAAACGTGACTCTATTACTAAGATTCCGCTGTGTGTCTGTCTATGAATGACATGAACCGTGATAGCTAGACAGTTGAAATTTTCACAGATGATGTATTTCTGTTGCTGCTATAACAAAAAATACTAAAAAATAAATAAAATAATATTTAAGGCTCCCAAACAGCAAACGTGATTTTTTTGCCGTTTTTATACATAATGGTACGGAATACTTCGTGCGCGACTCCGACTCGCACTTGTCCGGTTTTTCTTTAGTTATCCTTGAGTCGTGTCGAGGACAGTAGTATCTCTTTACAACGTTCCTGCAACGCTATTCATAACTTACTGAAACACTTTCGTGCTTCGCAAGAACGGTAAGCTGTTGATCCCATCTGCAGATAGATCACTGAAGACAGAAAATCTGAGCCCAGTCTTGCTAATTGGGGTGGTGTTTACAGATATTGGGTTGCGGAGTTCAAGCAGTTGTTTCAAGTGAAAAATACCCTGTATTCCGATTTAACATTTCCGTAACCGAAAGATGCATGAAAGCTAATGAAAATACGTAATTCATTAGATATTCTCTCATGGGACATTAATTTACTACGGAAACAAAAATATCTATACTCGGATACTGCCAAACCCTTTGAAAGCCCCATATCGAAGACTACACCATGTTCGGTAGTAACGTTACTTCCAGCACTATTGGTGCAGGTAACTAACTTTCCTAAATCACGTGACTTCTCACTGTGCATGACGTTATTATGATTTAGAAAAGTCAGTGAACTACGGGCGAGTGTGCATTATAAATGTTCATGAAAGAAAGAGATAGAACATTTTTAGTTGAACCACACAGGTATACAGCATACAGGAACTAAAAATACTTAATTTTCAATTTCCAGTTAAGCATCATGTCACATAACTATTAGTTGCCTGAGGCTGGTTTTCAACTGAGCCTGATGCTTATTGTACTGGATGCGAATCAATTTTTTTAATCTTAAATACATATCTACCTTTAACACGTTGAGTGCAAAACCAGATCTGAAACACCTCGTGCATGTCTTGCTAACAGTGCAACAAAGAAAAGCATAGATTTCTCTGTCGTGCGGAGGGCATAACTTCAATTAGGTTCGGTTTATGATAGAGACGCCACTGAACTAGTTAGGTACTAACCGATGTTTACATTCCAATCAAATAGCAATAGATTATCGGCCGCAACAACCTAATTATTTAAAGTTAGAAATGTTTCAGTTGCATTTGAGGCAATTTAGCAGATTAGAACTGCAGATAATCTTAATTGAAGCCCGGGGTAATGAAACGGAATGATTTGGCGAGTGATAAAGAAGTTAATCACGGGATTCTTTTAGGGTTTTTAAACGCTATGAATATCTTAGTACCATTGTTTTTCAATTTTCTTTTTACCATTTTACTTTTCAAATAATTTCAGGCAATTAAATATAAAACTAACTTTAATATCAAAATGTCTAGTTATTAATTTAGGATTAAAGTGATAATACGATATGATTTCGTTCAACCAACAAAGTAAATCACTAACAGCAAAATCGTCTTCTGTGTTTCCTGCCACATGACCTATCAACCTTTAAAGCAAGAGTGAAAAAGCATCTTCTGGGCTCGCTCATTCCATCGGATACCTCATCTATCGCTTACCATCAGGCGAGATCGAGGACAAGAGTAGGCTCATAAAAAATCTTAAACTCAAACCGCAAAATATGTTACCGTATCAAGTTTCTAAAACAATATTCTAGATAAGAAAGCGCGACAGCTATAAAGCTGTAGCCAAACCAGCCCTAGCCAGAGAGAGATTTTTATTATACTTATTAAGGGATAACAAACAACTACAGCATAGAAAATAGGCATAATACAGTTTGATAAATTTGAAGAATTAAGTCATGATGTATATATGAGCACATATAAATAAGCAGTGGGGTTGGGTTCGACCCAGTCAGGCACATTCATTTTTATAATTTGCAAACCGTCGCGCGTAGCTTTGCTCCCTTGGAAATTATCATGATAAAAACATAGGTCTCCTTCTTTTACATTCGAGTAAAAAGTAGCTCATAACCTTCCTCGAGCTTAAAGCTACTTTCAAATCGAACCAGTACTTTCCAAGATTAGCGCGTTTAAACAAACAAATTTTTCCACTTTATAATAGATATTAGTGACTATAGATATCATCACCACCACACCACCACAAGAAGAAGAAGAGCAAGAAGAGGAGACCTGGTCGCAGCTGTGGATACGTTATATGTAGATCTATTAATATTTTAATAATTAGCAGTACTTGCTCTAGAAGCACAATAACGTTTATATGTATAAACAGCGATGGTGATGAAAAAGAATTTCTTGATTTAATATTATGTCATTTAAATAAATAATAAGCTGTAACTGACAGCTGAATGAAACCGAAGCGAGTAGTATAATAGAAATGACTAAGGCTCAATTTACACCGCCGCGGAATGGAATGAAAGCGATTGAAATTGTACGTAGCATAATGAACTTTATGTCAATCGTATAACATACAAACTAAATAGGAGCCAAAAAAGGTCACGCGTCTACCTCGCGCATTCTCCAGAATTCCCCTAGCTACTGTCGTTTGTATGTTATACAAATGACATAAAGTTCATTATGCTATGTACAATGTCATTGCAAAGTCGCTTCTATTCCATTCCGCGGCGGTGTAAATTGAGCCTTCGAATGTAAGCGTCTTAGAAAATGACGCACTGAACATAAAAGAAATTTATAAATTGAGAGAGCTAACATCCGAAAACCGAAAATGTCTACTATTTTTACCGTCTTCATAACGGAGGAAGTTATCAGTTTGACACAATTTTTTTTATTTGTTACCCGATTTCTCCGCCAATTGAGGACCGATTTTCAAAGTATTTTTTTTTATTCGAATGCCTATACTGCTGAGGTGGTCTCATTGTCACCAAGTCAGAATCTAACGATGGAATCTTAGGGATATCGAGGACAACCCTCAAATTTTATAGGGACACACAATGTTTTTTTACTAAAGCAAAATGTTCGTGAAAGCGTTCGTCGCTCCCGCTCTGGGTGGATTGGAAGCTAGTCTCATATTTCTACTGATTATAAATCTACCCTGTTCCTTCAATTACCCCAGCATTCCGAGGCCGCGGTATCACATTTGAAAATTCACGCAACTGCGAACCATTCCTACAACCCCGGTAGTAGATGTTTTTCAGCCAAAATGACGGTGTGTACACTGAATATTTTTTTCTTCCGAACATAGTTTGAATTCACGTTCCTTTAAGTTCACTTTCAGTTTCACTTTTACTTACAATTTAAATTAATTGCAAAGTGAGAGAGAACCTTAAACTTGGCGAGTTACTAATAAAGTTGTCATTAAGTAAAATTCACGAAGACAAATAGGGATTTCAAGGTTTTACGAGGTCGCGGGCGCTCAGAGAACTCAGTCCACCAGTCACAACATTGTATATTAATTTCAATCAATCAAAATAAACTGAAGGAGGGTTGCCTAAGATTGACAGCAATGAAAGAGCTATTAAGGGAGGTACTTAAAGACATCTTATAAAACGTTAATGATTAGCCAAACAGAAAAAGTTCTGTAAGAAAAGCTGATTGATATTGTAATTTATTTGTTCTAAATCAATAGTTATTTATTCAGACCAGGTTAAAAATTTGCACTTATTAGACGTCAAAACGCCCGCCCAGCTCAAATACTAGGAAGTGGTGACCTGCCTGGTATTTCATCTGCTTAGCCTTTTCTCAACTATGTTCGGATCTAACTACATGCATACAGCTGAATACTCGTGTTTTACATTAAGTGACTGCCTATCTGACTTCCACAACCCAGTACTCCTTGACAAGATCAGTGTCAGATGTTCTGGCTTCTGAATACCCTTGACGACTGTCAAAGAAGTACAAATAACCAACAGCTTAACGTGCGTTCCTCAGCACGGAGGAATCCCGATATATTGAGACGGTCACCCATCCGCAGGCCGACCTCGGTAAGCGTTGCTTAACATTGCAGATCGACCCGTAAGGCTGTTGTTATTAGTCACGACCTCGTCCGATTTGACCTTCCTAGTATTTAAGCTGGGGAAAAGAAATAGAGCTATGATTTTATGACTCCTAAATGAAATTCATTAACCACCACCGTTTTTGTCATAGTCTAACGGGCTCAGCTTAAGTAATATAATGTCAATGTAATCAAAATATGTTCCAATAAACCCGTGGACATAAAAGCACTAGATCGCATTGTTAATTAAAATCGATGTTCAGTTCATACCAATTTAAAAGTAAAAAACACGAGCTATCGGCTTTCCAAACAATGGAATATACAGAGTGGTTTAATATAGGTACGGATACGCAGGTTATACTGGTTCGAGTTTGAAAATGTTTATTAAAAATCAGATTAATTTAAAACGCATTAATTATAGTTTTCTAACTTTCAAGTAACATATTGATTGAAAAGCTAACAAGAAAATAAGTATTTAGTACACAAAAATGCAAGATTTTCAATGGATGACTTTATGTCACCTCACAGTGTACGTCGGAATTCTTAGTGTAGGTATACAAAATAATGAATAGACACATAATATGTATATATCTCTGTGCCAAATGTAATCCACATCCTTTCAGCCATTTTGGCGTAAGTATCAAGGATAGTATTGACAGTATAAACTCAATCTTGTATTGAGAGAGTTAGTAGTTCCAAAAATGCAGGACATACAGAGATACAAATCTAAATTTCCAAACATACAGAATGTCCCTCGCGGCCGTGCGTCCAGTTCAGTATATGTATATTATTCTAGACAAGCAGTACTTCACGTTAGTCCTTGCTAGAGGCTTTAAATATTATTATGGAAGTCACCACAGGCTAGTCTGGTTAAGCAGCCAACAACCTTATAGGTTGACCTGCGAGAGGGACACTCACCACGAAAAAAAGCATTTCAAAAATCTATTGTCAAATTTAAGAGTTTTTCCGTTTCGTATACACAGTAATGTAAAAAATAGAAAATAAAATAAATCTATACTAATTACTAATTAAACTCAAAATAAGACAGTTCCAATCTAAGTAGTCTGATGCTTTTGAAGATATCAGATCTATACTTCTTTTACTTTTGCAATCGTTTCTTTACTGCTAATAAATACAGATCATTATTCTGATAAAAATACCCTACGTCACTTTAAAACAGTCTGTTTAAGATAAAAATATATACAAATTAAAAATGTTCAAGATACCCGAGTCTAAACAGTCAGAGAGGGAAAGAAATATTTTCCATTTTTTTTCTTTCTGAACACCATTTCGATTTTATCTCTCTCTCTGAACTCATTATTCAAAAATACCCAAATTAACTACTTACGACTCGGATCAGTTATGCGCGTTAAGTTACATAAAAATCGATTCATGTCACCACACGATTGGCGCACTGGTTGAGCGATTATCTGCTGCGCTGTGTGTCGCAGGTGCGATTCCTGTGTGGAAAAAATGCGTGGCTTAAATATATAAAATTAATTTTAGTGTTTTAAAATTCACTAACAATACAGGAGAATATCCCAGTGGGAGAAAACGAAGAAAAGTTAATTATAGACATTATCCCTTATTTCGACTTTTTAGGGTTCCGTAGTCAACAAGGAACCCTTATAGTTTCGCCATGTCCGTCTGTCTGTCTGTCCGTCTGTCCGCGGTTTAGCTCAAAAACTATTGGTACTAGAAAGTTGTAATTTGGCATGAGTATACAGTGTATACTCATGCCAAATTACAACTTTCTAGTACCAATATTTTTCAAAATTTTATTTTTCCAATTTTTCTACGTCATTAACGTGTATACTATACACGTTAATGACGTCGAAAAATTGGAAAAATAAAATTTTGAAAAAAACAATTATTTAGGGTACCTCCCCTACATGTAAAGTGGGATGATAATTTTTTTTTTTACGTCCTTCCCATAGTGTGGAATATCGTTGGATAGGTCTTTCATTTCATTTCATTTTTCATATTAGGGGTTTGGGAAGACCGTTTTTTGATTAAGTGAACCGTTCGTGACTTATTAAGCTTTAAAGTACCAATTTTCGTTAGAGTCATGTGTCCCCCCTCTACTAACTAAACGGTTGTAGTTAGAAATTCAAATGTCATGGCAGTAGTACCTATATATAACGAAGTTTAAAGAAAAACTATCACACATAAGTGGGCTTTACAAGTTTACGAGTAATAGTCGACCAATTGTATTTGACTCGAAAATTTCGAACAACTCCATAGAAATGTCGATAGATGGCGCTAAGCGTCAGTTGTATCGCGCTAGTTTCATATTTAACTGTGTCGTTTATTTAAATTCAAAACACCGGCTATGACAAGTTTTATACAAATCTCTAAAATAAATTAAAACTTTCCGTGCAAAATTGTCGGATCAGGTGAGGATTTGTATAGGAAGTCAAATTAGTTAGGTAGTCATGTTTGGCTTTTAGTTAGAGCATGGTACGAAACGATCAGTCAGCGAATACGACACGCACTTGGCTGTTATAAAAACTACGGAACCCTACACTGCGCGTGGCCCGACACGCACTTGACCGGTTTTTTCATATAGCTATCATCTATTTCTGCGACTGCCAGTTAACGTATTATTAGCGACTTTATAAGGCTTTGAATTTATAAGCTGTTGTTGCTAATACTTAAGAAATACTGTTTACAGCTGTTGATAAATTGTAATAAATAAATATCTTTTATGGTTCACCTATTTGCGTTACAACATTAACCCATTAAGGAATAGATACAATACAATAAGACTTAATATAAAACAAAAGAAATAGATACACTTACATACTTAGTCTGCAGAATATTACCACAAGTGACAATATACGTCGTAACATCGCTGGCAGTAAGCCAAGATAATAAAGTATTTAACACACTGTCTCAATCCGAGTGTCGCAGTCCAGTCGGAACTGGCTCTTGTGTTGTTATTAACTGTTTAAGAAAATAATAGGTAGATTTGTCCTATAAACTGAAATGCCACAACCCAATGCCGTAACGGCAATTAAAGGAACAGGGTGGGTTCTTAGTAAAAGTCTGACAACTCTTTCCGCTTCACCCAAACTGAAAGAAACAAAACAAAATTAACAAAATATTAAATTAAAGCAAGTATACAGTATCTGTATACTTGATTTAATGTAATTAACTTGGCAAACAAAACAACCTAATTTATATACATATGTATTACTTGTGAGATATATTGAGTTT
Organism: Tholera decimalis; assembly: GCA_943138885.2. NCBI lineage: Eukaryota > Metazoa > Arthropoda > Insecta > Lepidoptera > Noctuidae > Tholera > Tholera decimalis. The sequence continues at coordinate 14,687,282 of OW964576.2, forward strand.
TCATGCAGCGATGGCCGAGTCAATCTATTTATTTAAAACGTTAATGATTTTTAATATTGATATGGTCACTATAAGATGTTGTTAGGTTAGATAATTACGTAACAACTTAAGGCAGAAGGTCCCTTAAGTAGAGACTGAATAAATTAATAACCGACTTGGTATTACATGGATCTCATAACTTTTTACGGTAGAAGAATTGAGTTGTGAGACTTGGTTTTTTGACAAGTATTGTAACTGCGTCTGTAATAATTATATACCGTTTCGTACCATTCATAATATACAGCGTCTGCGTCTTTGTTCACGTAAAAATTTTAAAAATTATATCTCAGGAAAATCGTGCATTTTCCAAGATATGTACCAAATTTAATGTGCAAATTTAATCCAGATCTGTTCAACCATTTTAGCTCTTTTCAGTAACTAACATCCAGATTTCCATCTACCTATACCTACATCTAAACCTTCACATTTACAATATTTGTAAGTACAAATGAGTAATCCGATAAGACCGCGTGATCTGATTTGGGGAACTTTTTTTTTTTTATTATTTAGTATAGGTTCGCGTTTGATCACCATCTCACCTGATGGTAAGTGATGATGTGGTCGAAGATGGAGCACGCTTACCTAAAAGTAACCTATTCACTCTTGACTTAAAGACTCCTAGGTTATAGCTATCGGGAAACACAGACTCCGGCAGGGAATTCCACTCCTTAGCCGTACGCACAATGAAGGTATTCCCAAAACGTTTGGTGGCGTATGGGTGGGATGTCCACCATGTAACGATGGCGCTTTGCCGTTTGTCTCGTAGTCCGATGATGGAACGGGCTTGGTGGAATTAGATTGTGTAATTCCATCGCACACTCCCCGAAATGTAACCGATAGGAAACCGATAGACTTGCAACTCGTCGTCGATGTTCCAGGCTCTGGAGCTTTGATTCGACCAGTGCATCGTTGCCAATGAGTCTTTTGGCCCGCTTCTCGATAGACTCAAGCGCGTCCAGTTGGTATTTAGCAGATCCATCCCAAAGATGAGAGCAGTACTCCATACACGACCGAACCTGGGCTTGATAGAGATTGAGCAACTGTTCGGGTGTGAAGTACCGTCTCACCTTTGCTAGGATTCCCAACTTTTTTGATGCTAGTTGAGCCTTAGCCTCGATAAACGGGCCAAAATTGAGGGTAGAAGTTAATGTTACCCCCAGAAGCTCGATACGGTCGGTTATCGGCACAGTTACACCTCGGAAAGTAGGAGCCGGTTCGAATTGGCTCCTTTTTGCGGAGAAGAGACACGCCTGGGTCTTAGCTGCATTAAACTAGACCAGGTTGGCATCGCCCCATTCGGAGACAGCCTTCAAGGTCAAGTTCAAGCGCCTGACCATGTCCTCACGGAGATACCGGATCTGTGACCCACCAGCTCGCACGCTGGACACATATCTCTCAGAAACTGTGCTGTCGTCTGCATACCCAAAGGTACCGGGCATTAGCAGATCGTTAATGTGCAGCAAGAATAAAGTTGCTGAGAGAACAGACCCCTGAGGGACCCCGGCATTAATTGCCAATTGGAAATCATGAAAAGCAATGAATCATGGAAAGCGCACTATCTACCCAAGTAAATTAGTCTGCGTTCTCAACGACTATTACCTGAAGAGACAAACGCCTTCTGCTCTTGGCGCTAAGCCAATATACCTAGCAAAAAGATCAGCATCATAGCGTTTTGCAATGTCGTTGTACTTATCCTGGATTTATAACTAGAACCGATTTATCTCAGAGGTACCTTCATTCTCGATATTATAAAACGGATATTATGATAGTGTGTATTATGTATCTAGTTATAAGTAGGTGTGGCTGCGCCACACAGTAAGAGCGAGTGACGAATACACCAGTGCGAATCATTCCGTCTTTGAGTTAACACCTCCGTAGACTTCCTATACAACATTGGCGACGAGTACCCACATTAATAATATATAAAAATGTTCGGTGTAAATTCTGTATTGGGAGCTATATCCAATTTTGATCACCATAATCAAGACTGGAAGCTTTACAAGGGGCGGCTTCAGCAATGGTTCATAGCCAACAGCATTGGCGTGGACAACGATAAAGCTGGAGTAAGGAGAAAAGCGGTATTGTTAAGTGCACTCACGGAGAACACGTATCAACTGGCGTGTAACCTGGCCTTGCCAGAAGATTTGGATACGAAGAGCTACGAGGATATTTTGAAAATCTTGGACGACCATTTTGTGCCGAAGCGCTGTGGGTTTGCGGAGAGGTACAAGTTTTACACAGCGGTGCAGCAGCCGGGTGAGACGCACTCGCAGTGGGCTGCAAGGTTACGAGGCCTAGCTACGTACTGTGCGTTCAAGAATTTGGAAGATTACCTTCTAGACAAGTTCGTCATGGGCATGTTACCGGGTCATGAACGAGATCAGCTCTTTGCTAGAAACATCGACGACTTAACGCTGAGTAAGGCGGTAGATTTAGCGGAAAGTACCCGCTGTGCACGCGCAGGCGCCGCGTTGGCACCAACGGGAAATATCGATGCAAATCATGACTCTGTGTTCAAGATAGATCAAGGTACCAAAGTATCGAACGGATCGCGTAAGGATCAACATAGTGAAAAATGTTTTGTATGTGGTTACAAGAATCACAAATCGTCGGAGTGTCGGTTCGTAAACTATACGTGTAAATTATGCAATCGAAAAGGACATTTACGTAAAATGTGTACTAAAAATAAAGTGAATCGTATTGTGCAAGGTAATTCTGATGACGAGGGAGATGATGGTGAGTTACTTTTAAACATTAACTGTTCGAATGAAGTACCAATGACTGAAACTGTATGTCTGGAAGGTCAAAGTATTAAATGTGAAATAGACAGCGGCTCACCAGTTTGTGTCATTTCAGAAAGTTTATATAACAGTAGTTTCTCAGTAATTCCGTTATCAAAACCAAATAAAACCATATTCACATACACTAGCACTAAAATGGTAGTTACAGGGTGTATAATGTTAAACATTTCATACTTAGGTCGTACCGTCAGATTGCCTGTTTATGTTATTCGTGATGGCGGCCCTCCACTCCTAGGCCGTGATTTTATACGTGCATTTGAATTACGTCTCATATCCACGATCGGCAATTGTAATAATATAACCGATGCTGATAGTTTATTGCAAGATCTAGTGAAAGCATACCCGAGAGTATTTTCAGATAACTTAGGGTGTTTTACTAAATTTGAAATAACGTTGCCCCTGAAGTCAGATGCAAAACCTGTGTTTTTCAAGTCTCGCCCAGTGCCGTTTGCCTTAAGAGACCAGGTAAACAAAGAGTTAGACAGATTGGTCGGGTTAGGTATTCTGAAACCGGTTTCTTATTCAGAGTATGCGTCGCCGATAGTGCCCGTTCTTAAGCGTGATGGTAGTGTTCGCATTTGTGCTGATTACTCAGTATCAATTAACAAACAACTGTTGGTGGAAAAATACCCTTTTCCAACCACGCAAGAACTGTTTACCAAACTTCATGGTGGCGAAGAATTTAGTAAACTGGACCTTTCAATGGCATATACACAGTTAAGGATTCATGAAAACTCACAAAACATCACTTGCATTAATACTCCCCGGGGTTTGTTTAATCACACTCGACTTATTTTTGGTTTAGCTAGCGCTCCTTCGATTTTTCAAAGGGTTATTGAATCAATTGTGGGTAATATGGAAGGAGTTTTAGTTTTCCAAGATGACATTTGCATCACTGGTTCAAATAGGGTTGAGCACTTAAACCGCCTTAAGGAGGTATTAAAACGTTTGCAGGAATGCGGATTTATTTTAAAAAAGGAAAAATGCGTCTTCTTTCAAAAAGAAATATCTTATTTAGGTTACATTATAGATAAAAATGGTATTAGAAAGAACCCACTTAAAGTACATGCAATTTTGCAAGCAACCATACCCAAAAATGTAACTGAACTACAATCATTTTTGGGTCTGATCAATTATTATCGCAATTTTACTCCGAACGCATCCTCTATATTGAGTCCATTACATGAGCTATTAAAAAAAGGCAGTAAATGGCGCTGGGAACCTAAGCACAGTTCTGCTTTTAATAGCATTAAAAATATAATGTCTTCTGATAAGGTTCTCGCACACTTTGATAACAATGCTAAGATTATTTTAACAGTTGATGCGTCACCAGTTGGTTTGGGTGCAATTTTATCACAAATAGGTAGCAATGGCATTGAACAACCAGTTTCATACGCGTCGCGCTCGCTTACTGTAGCCAAGAAAAAATATTCTCAAATACAAAAGGAAGCGACTGCAATAATTTTTGGAGTTAGAAAATACCACCAATATCTTTATGGCAGATCTATACCTTTCACCTTACGGACAGATCATAAGCCATTAACGATCATATTTAAGCCAAACCATGGCATTCCCGAAGTATCGGCAAACCGATTACAACGTTATGCCATTTTTAACCGACTTCTAAAAAAGGAGGAGTTTCTCAATTCGGATGTTTGTATTTTTTTTTTTTTTTTTTTATGTTTGTCCACGCATAACTCCGTCGCTTGCCAACCGATTTGAAAAATTATTTTTTTGTTGGAAAGGGTATACTTCCCAAATGGTCCCATGAAAATTTTATCGAAATCGGACGAGCCGTTTTTGAAAAATCAAAAAAAGTCGAAAAAAATAATTTACCTTGATGATCTTTTCGTTTACTCTGCATTGCGTTTTTTGTTCGCGCATAACTCCGTCATTTACGAATCGATTTGGAAAATTCACTGACCCACTAAAAAGCGCGAAAATAAAAACTTTTTTGCAAAAAATAAAACCGACTTCCATATCAAAACACTACAAAGCCAAAAATAATTTTAATTTCGGAAGGCGGTGTGAAAAAAAAGAAAATACAAAACCAATAACACCGACTACCGAAATTAAAATTATTTTTGGCTTTGTAGTGTTTTGATATGGAAGTCGGTTTTATTTTTTGCAAAAAAGTTTTTATCTTAAGTGCTTATAATTATGAAATCGAGTTCGTTAGCAGCGGTCAAAACACAGCTGATTTTTTGTCACGAGCCGTATCGGTAAACAACTATGACTCAGAGCGCCGCCAGGTGCGCGCGCTCAGTGCGACGGAGACAGCTGCGTATGTGAACTTTGCCATTGATGGTTGCTTACCTGTTACTGCGCGGGAGTTAAAGATTGAAACTGAAAAGGATTTGGTATTAAAATTGGTTATTAACTACGTTCAAAAAGGGTGGCCTCGCAAAGTGACAGATAATTCACTCAAACCATATTTTTTATGTCGTATGCAAATATCTTTTGAAAATGGAATTTTATTGCGAGGTCATAAAGTCATTATTCCACAAATCTTGCGTAATAAAATATTGAACGAGCTTCATAGTTCACATTTTGGTATAGTCAAAATGAAAGCTGAGGCTAGGGCTCGTTTTTGGTTTCCGGGCATTGATGGAGCGTTAGAAAGATTGGCGCATACTTGTAAAATTTGTGCTCAATTACGGCCTTCTCCGCCACGCGCGCCGCTTGCACCTTGGCCTCACCCGCCGCACGCATTTCACAGGATTCACATGGACTTTTTAGGCCCCATATGCAATAAAATGTTTTTAATAATAGTGGATGCGTATTCCAAGTGGGTTGAGTGCTATGTAATGAATAATAATATAACGACTAGGGCAGTCATAACCAAACTTAGTGATTACATATCAAGGTTCGGAATACCTAATGTTATAGTGACTGATAACGGAACTTCATTCGCGTCACAGGAATTTGCTAAGTTTTGCAAGTTGAACGATATATCACATTTATTTTCACCTGTTCACCATGCAATGAGCAATGGTCAAGCAGAGTCGTTTGTAAAAATAATTAAAAAAGGCATAAACTCCATTTTAGCATCTAGTTGTAAGGATGATTTTCAAAATCGATTATCACAGTACCTATTTGACTACCGTAATTCGGTTAACTGTACTACCGAGACCTCTCCAGCTCAGTTAGTTTTTGGCCGCAAGTTACGTTCACGTTGGGTTTAATTTCAAAATCGGGATTTAATCCTTCCTTGTCATCAGATTTACCAGCGTTAATTAAGCGCAAACAGTGTTCACAGGCTAAGAATTACGGTGGTAAACCACAGAAAGATTTCACGATTGGTGAAAATGTGTGGTACGGTCGGCCAAGAAAGTGGTGTACCAGTTTTGATTTAGTTTCCCGGTCATCGAAAATTACAACAAGGTTCGTTATAAAAAGATATTACTGAAAGAGACAACATTATCATGACGTAAACCTATGTATTTAGTATTCATACGTCATATGTCACATATAAGTACATGACATTTTAACCTTTAGTATAAATGAAAAGGACATTAGTTTCTACAAAGCAATTGAAATGTTTCCAAACAAAAGTAATAAAAACTATTTAGACAACCGAATTCCATTTGAAAAAGAAAACTGACGATTGACATTTTGTCAAATATATGCAAAAAATCGATATATTTAAAACATAGTGTATTACATACTCTTTGATATTTTCCGTGTTATTTTTCAATCAACTGCATACAAAATCATCTCAATGCCTGCCAACTTGACCATTGCCGAAAGAGCACAAATAATTGCCCAATTTAATGAGGGAAGCAGTATCAGTGCGATATCCCGGAATTTGAATATATCGAGGCGTTCTGTCCGCTTTTGGATTCGTCGTGAAGGAGAGGAGGGAAGTTTGTTGGATCACAGAAGAAGTGGTCGCCGGCCTGCACTCTCCAATAACGATAGAGAATTCATGAGACGGGAATATGAAATCAATGGTTTTAAGCCCACAAAACATTTTGCGGAGATGTTCGATGTGAGTGCCCAAACAATAAGGAATCATCTACATTACATGGGGTTGCACCACAGGCATTACGCCAAGAAAATATATTTGACGGATGCTCACACACTTGCTCGTCTGAACTTCGCCAGAGAGCACTTAGAGTTTGATTGGTCTAATACAGTGTTTTGTGATGAAAAAACGTTTAAATCCAGTCAGCATGGACGTCTTCACCTTTGGCGATATAATTCAACACGGTATAAAGATGATCATGTAATCCCAAATAGAGAATCAGGTCGAATTTCCGTAAATATTTGGGGCTGGATGAGTACGGATGGTGTAGGAGAATTGTGTTCTCTACCTCCTCGAGCGACGGCTGTAAATTATATCGACGTGCTTCAGAATGCAATGCTACCGACAGTCCGTAATGTTTACCCGGAGAACGAAGTGCCACAATTTGATTTTGTTCAAGATAATTGTTCAATTCATAATGCGAGGATCGTAAGAGCCTGGTTTCGTTCACACACTGACGTAAGGGTAATTCAGTGGCCCTCAAGATCGCCGGACCTCAACCCGATAGAAAATCTTTGGGGCCTTATGGTCCAACGATGGTCGCATCAAAATGAAAGAACCAAACAAGCTCTTATTAGTCACTGTAATTATATCTGGGAGGAAATGCGGGGAACCGATATTTGCTCACGGCTTGTTGGTTCAATGAGGTCTCGTCTTTTAGAGGTTATAGAGGCCAACGGCGGTTACACCCGTTTCTAATTTTTAAAAATTTTCAATATCTTCTAAATATTACTATATATGCTATGTTTTTGTTTGTTATAAGTATTTTAAAATTGATTGTAGAAATTTAATAAAAGGATAAATCTATTTTTAGCTTGTTTTTTATTGATATTGTAATTACAAGTTTACAGAAATTGTAGGTTTGTGGACTCGCCTTGTGCCTTTACAATTTTATGTAACTTGTTGATTACAATTCTGAATTTGTAGATACAATTTTGTCATCAAAATCTACAGCCCCCCGCCGTTGATTTTACGACGTCATTGGTTCCATCAAGTTCAAACTAAGAACAGCTGTCACGTTACAAACAGTAATAGTCGTTATCAATAATCAGATAAAGACAGCAATAGAAGTTGTCAGATCGATCTGCAAGCGAAACTAATCTTTATCACCTATGAATCTGCAAGCGATATTCAACCTTAGGGTGGTACACCACTTTCTTGGCCGACTGTACAAACAATTTGTAAATAAAAAGAAATACAATTGGTCTAAAGGGACAATCGTAAATAGATTCGGAAAAGTGATGTACAAGATTAAAGTGTTTAATGATAATAAATACATAATGAGGCATAGAAATCAGCTCCGTTCTTATAAGGCAAACGGCATCTCTGATGTGTGGGATGTAACTTTACCTCAAGAAGAGAATCCAGAGAGCAGCTTTAATGAGACAAGTAGTATCTCATCGGCAGGGGAAAATTCACACATTCCATCCACAGACACTCGTGCCAGTGTCACTCTAAAACAGGACGTTACAAGTAGTGACAGAACAACAGAGATCTCAACAACATCGCCAGACATTTCTGAGACACCCAAAACACCTGTAACGCCTGATACGCCGTCAAGTTTCTCCGCAGCAGATAGAAGCCTTGAATTCAGTACTCCATAGTCTTCATCAGTCGGCGATGATAACTCCCACTTGCCCTTGCCAGAACGAGTTCGTAGGAACAGACCAAACGTAGATTATAAGAAGTTCTTTTAGGTTTTAATTTTGTATTGTCTGTTTCATATTTAGTTTCCTTGCTTTAAGAAGGGGGAAAAGTGTTATGTATCTAGTTATAAGTAGGTGTGGCTGCGCCACACAGTAAGAGCGAGTGACGAATACACCAGTGCGAATCATTCCGTCTTTGAGTTAACACCTCCGTAGACTTCCTATACAACAGTGTGCAAACGACTTTATTGCGTTATTTCTTTGGATTTACAAGTAAAGTTTATATTCTGGACACGTTGTTAATTGGCACAGTTTTTTTTAAAGTCGCCAGAGACTTGAAAAAAAATAGCAGACATGATAAGAAAAAAAAAGACTAACATCTTCTATGTATGAATGTCGGATAAATAATCGCAACTCCACACGACCAAGCGCCAAATTTGTTTACGCGCAGGATAAATTAAATCATCAATTCAGCTCCGCTCTTCAGAAAGTCGAGAGCGAGAAACGCCCTGGTTTTACTTACCATTCCACGGAGGGTACTTACCTGGATTTCTGAAGTATTTTACCCTGTAATCAGCGACCACAGGACAGATTATACTACCCTCTTAGGTGTCATCTCTTGATTTAAGGACCTGGCATTGGCCACCGTCAATCTTGGTGATGTAAAGCTGTTTCCTGGGTGGCTGATTGCAGATGATAAACCAAAAATAATGGCGTGTAATCAAACAGGCTCCCACAGTCGTTTGGTGTAAGTTTATCTTAGAAAACTGGCTAATTGTGAGTTGAACCGAGGCTTGCGAATAAACTTATCTAAGTACCTAAAGGTATATGTTCGATAGTAGCGAACTAAGACATAAGTTACGGTTTTCAGATTCTTAATTTACATTTTAATATTTATAAAATTAGATTACAGAAAAACAATACTCTGTACCAGTGCCATCTAGAGATGCGATGATAAACTACTGTCTCGTCTACGATATGTAGTTAGATCATTGTGAATCAATGATAGACTATCGCTGGAGATGAGATAGTAACTCTTGGAAAATAACATAGATTGCGTGGTATATACATCTAGTATTAGAATTTAGGTTCAAGTCTAGGTAAACAATAATGATTAAATATAATAGCAAAGATAAGTTAAAATAAGGTATTCTCCTTATCCATAGAATATGTGCAAACAATTTAATAAAATTCTATGCTGAGGGAATCCAATTAGTAATTGTCTTTTGCCATGGACAATTATAGATAGTTAGCTGTCAAATGGGGCCTGTCTTTCTTTTTGGTCTAAGATAAGGGATCGGGAGCGTTTGAGACTAGTATTGAATATTTCGGCGTAATAGCCAAGTGATGACGAGGGTAAGGAAAGGTACAAGGGTTTAATATAAAACCCATGTTGAGGCGGCCGGAGATGATACCGTGAGTAAAAAATAGTTTCCTCGCTATTTAAATTAGGCCAAGTGATAGATTTTACCAGCGTCCATTTTGTGCTAACGCGACAATTCTTTGTCTCGTTTTAGGGTCGCATATTAGACTTAATTAACTATTACTACTATGATTCAATGAATTAAAATTAATGGTTCAGAGTAATTAATAAACCCGGTAGTGTACTGTTGGGAATCAAACCCAACATACATGCGGCCAACGCGTGAGCGCGCACTTACCTGCGCCTGAGTCATCGGCGGCGAGCGGCGGCGGGGACGTGTGCGGCGAGAGGGCGACGGAGCGAGAGAGGCTTGGACCGACACTCGCGCTCTCGGACACCACCGACTACGTTCATTTTATCGTTAATTTAATTTATTTTTCTGTTTGTCCGCGAAGCTCTTATTTTTGTAAAAGGGAAGGCAATAAACTGCCCCTACAAATTTTATATACAGTCCATTTTATTTAACATCCCACATTGGCTTCAACATGTACGTATATTTCATTATTTAGTTTAAAAAGTGTAAAAGACGATACTGACCAACATGTGTTTGAAGTAAACTAAATATATTTAATGATATGACCAACATAAAACCTGTCTTATGTTTTATTTCTACTGTATTCTCATCATGAGATAGAACTCAGCCCATAAGTCTCATCTCCAAGTAGCTGCCCTTGGTTAGCTGGTGTATAGGGAAACCAAGCCTTACAACATGTCCTGTAAAATATTGCTTCTCGCTTCATTTCAAGAATCTAGATAAATGAGAAGTAACTAAAGTTTTGATATCTTTATGAAATTGAAATATATGCGATGCTAAACGTTCAATATCTTTGGATCGCGTTGACTGACAACTTTTATTTATTCACAGCTCAAATATATTATACATCCGAGTAATCTTTAGAAATTTTAGTACTATATCTCTACCCGTTCCTGAGAAAAAGGGTCTTGACAGACAAACTGATCCTATAAGGGTTCCGTTTTTTCCTCTGGAGGAAGGGAACCCTAAAAAGGATATTGTCCTCCTGTTTTCTCAATAGTAGCATTATCTATATAGTCTTATTATTCCCAGATTCACATAACATTTTCATATTAACAATATTATTCAGTTACATAACATCCACGAAAGCTTCGCACCCAGTTCAAGCTCCCGACACAAACTGTAATACTCGGGTCACACACTCATAAATAAGTCTGATTCATTTGAATGCCTGTCCTCGCCCGATGTCTGTAGAACATTTTACTGCTAAATCATATTATATTATTTTCGTCAATCAAAAGAATTGCGTTGTTTTTCTTTGCGTTTTGTCTTTTATTCAGGTACGTTATATGTTTTTGTTTTATAGTAGGACATGATGGTGTATTATTAAAAAAGCTCGTCGCTAAATAATAATTGCCACACGAGTCAATATCTAAGGTTAGGCAAGGCTTGCCGAGGTCGGCCGGATAGCTGACCATATTATCATATTGAGATTCCTCCGTGCTTTACATCAACTCGACGTGTCCAGTGTCATAAATCGGCTTCCAATCGCAAATGTTAATGTAGGTCCCCAATTACAAGAAGTCAGTCGCAAATTATTTGCTTCTGCCCATTCCCTAAGACGGTTGCATAACTTTCTGCCAACTGCTACTAAAATTGCGCTAGCATAGTCTCTTTTACTCCCCGTCCTAGACTACGCTGATGTCAGTTATCTTGGTCTTACTGAGGCACAATTGGATAAACTTAACGACTTCAAAATGTTTGCATTAGATTTATATTTGGCTTGCGCAAATATGATCACGTATCCGAATTTCGTACGAAACTCAAGTGGCTTCATTGGAAGCAATTGTGCGTAAAGTTCCGGCGAAGACGTTAATACGTCTTACGTCGTACTTTATGTACAATTTTGTCTCTGTTTAACAGTGTGCTGTACGTCGATTCTGTAAAATTCGAACAACAACTCGCATCTCACATAGCTATTCACTGTCACTTCGCTTATGGTTAGTGACCTTGATTTTGCATTCTGTAAACAGCGTCAAAGTGACGGAGGAATTACTTTACCGAATGCCATTTCTCACGTCATCTCATACTTTATCTGTCAAAATCTTTAGTTCAACTCACTGACACGCTCGCAAGGGTAGCGCTAGTGTAAAATCGAATTAACAACCGAGTTTTTAGAATGCCAATCAATAAACTCACAGCGGATTCAGATTCGAAGTTCAGAATGAGGTCTTACAGAATAGCACAGCTGTTTAATCCTAAAACCCCCACTTATCTTAAAGAACGATTTAAGTTCCTTCATGACACACATGCAAAATCTCTGAGGTCATAAGAAAACTTAAGGCTTGCGGTACCGAGTCACGCCACCAATTTTTATGGTAAGTCGTTCGCAGCTCAAGCAGTACGGCTGTGGAATGCTCTACCCGTGTCAGTAAGATAAGCACAAACCCTATCTTCTTTCAAAAACTTAGTAAAAGATCTTTATCTCTCTCCTTAAGCTGTTGTTATTATGTATGTCTTTGTTTCTTTTTTTTTTAATATTTATATGTGTATACAACGTGTAATTTAAAGGGTATATACATACCAAGTGCACGGTTTCTTTGGATGATAATAAACGATATGGCAATGTTTTATAATCATATGTCTACATGTGCGAAGTATAATAGAAATTTCAATACATTGATACCAGAGGCAGAATTTTCAAATTAAGAAGAACGAAGAGAATCACGGTGTTATTGGCAAGTGACGTGGAAAGTTATCGACCCTCGTAGTGCTGTGACACGTTTTTAGGGTTCCGTAGCCGAATGGCAAAAAACGGAACCCTTATAGTTTCGACATGTCTGTCCGTCTGTCTGTCTGTCCGTCCGTCCGTATGTCACAGCCATTTTATTCCGAAACTATTAGGACTATACATGTAAAACTTGGTAGGTAGATGTATTCTGTAAACCGCTTTCCGATTTTAAGAGAAAATTTAAAAAATATTTAAAATGAAGGGGGCTCTCCATACATGGAACTGAAACTGAAAATATTTTCATTCATGCAACCTATACGTGTGTGGTCTCTATAGACAAGTCTTTAAAAATGACATTAAGGTTTCTAAAATGACTTTTTCATGAAGTTAATCGTTTAAAAGATATACGCTTCCAAAGTGGTAAAATATATGCCCCCCCCCCCCTCTAACTTCTATAATAATGAAGTGAAAAATCTAAAAAAAACATATGTTGTAGATCTTAATGTAAACTTTCAATCAAAATTAGTTTAAACGAGATCGAGTCAGCAGTTTTTGAGATACAGTATATTTTCTCAAACCGCAAATATAACATTGTAATTCATACAAATACTATGAAAAACAAAGTTATTTGACGTAGTTGTAAAAATTGTAAATAATCTAGTTTTAAGAAATTTGTAAGGTTTTTTGTTTTTTTTTTTTTTTCAAATAAATATATTAAGTATATTGTATTTATTATAGTTACTACAGATTACGGAACCCTTCATGGGCGAGTCCGACTCGCACTTGGCCAATTTTTTATGATTGGTATTCAAGAAACATATGAAACCGATAATTTGGTATCAATTCTTTGAGTCACTTATTTTGAGCTGAAACTTTGCATAGAGACTCCATTGGATAGATATGGGGTTTCCGTTACACGTTGTATATGTTTTGAGAACGTTATTTATTGTTTTGTATTTTATGTAGATAAATAGTACACCGTGGACTACCCGCGTATTTATTTTCTCCTTCTGTGTCAAATCCATCCAAAGGTTGTCTGTAAAAGATCGCTTTTAGCGACAAGACCGCCCATTGTATCACCCTTTTTAATTGTTCAGTCCATAATTTTGTTTTGTCCAATTTATTTGTTCAATTACAAATTTAATATTTAAATACGCCACTGGAATCGGAATTCGCGGCTATATACAATGATTAGAATTACATATCTGATATCTATTTAAAAACAATTTTCCATTAATAAGCGTAGGTTTGATAAACAACACGACTATCCTTAATTGGATTAAAAAGGCTAACAGCGCACAAGCTACCGATTGGCATTAAAGTATCAAATTTGTGTATTTTTCAACTCGATTTCAAAGAAAGACAAAAGACTTCAATGGTTTTTTTATGTTTGTTATGGTAAGAAAAACTTTTCAAATCAGGTTATTTATTTATTGCTGTATGTTTGGGAGCATAGACCTACTTGCAGAAATGCAGAGCATGTACACATTATACAATAATGTAGGTACACCTATTTTGAGCAATCAGTTTAAAATTTATGCTCAATAGGTTGTACATAGCAAAAATAAATATTATAGAAGTTAGAGGGGGAGGACACACATTTTTCACTTTGGAAGCGTATATCTTTTAAACGATTAACCTTATTAAAAAGTCATTTCAGAAACCTTAATGTCATTTTTAAAGACCTGTCTATAGATACCACACTCGTATAGGTTTCATGAAAAAAAAAAATTTCAGTTTCAGTTCCATGTATGGGGAGCCTCCTTTATTTTAAATGTTTTTTTAAATTTTCTCTTAAAATCAGAAAGCGGTTCACAAAATACATCTATCTACCACGTTTTACATGTATAGTCCTAATAGTTTCGGATTAAAATGGCTGTGACATACGGATGGACGGACAGACAGACGGACAGACATGTCGAAACTATAAGGGTTCCGTTTTTTGCCATTCGGCTACGGAACCCTAAAAATATAACTTGGTTTGACAACTGTTGATTGTTCATGTCACATTACCCTTAGAAAAATATTTATATGTATAATCTATGGTTAACTAGGCAGCATTGTCTAAGACCTTAGCCTGTTCCGTCTGGAACTAATCTAATTTAAAAAAAAAAAATGTTCATGTCACAGACGCTTGCACATTGTGCTTTGTGTTGCTCTGGATTGTTTTCCGTTGTCTTTAATTTTCACTTGACCTGGACATAACCTACAAAATTTCATGACTGAATTTCTATTTTTCTCGGACTTCTCGAACAAGAATTCTTGCACAAACTAATTCAGAAGTTGACACCGAGTTAAACAAGATATTTTTCATTTAAAGACGCAAAAATTGAATCTCAGCTAAATTAATGTATGGGTGGCTGCCATTATTCTTTCCTTAATTAAGGCTATTGCTATACATATAGAGGTAATACATAAAAGAGCCGGGAAATGTATTGATACGTCAGGAATTATTTCAATAAAAAACCTTAATAGGTTTTTTATTGAAATAATCTCTAAGAAATACTTATTACTACTCAACGCGGGACGCACGGTACTCACTGGGTGCTAATAAGTATTTCTTAATCAATTGTGAGAATCGTTCATAGGTAATGATTTTTTTTTTCATTAGGTTTGTTATTTTATATAACAGTAAATGAGGCGTTACTCTGCGGAAATCAATGACGTCGATATTGTTAGCAAATTAAATAGGTAGTGATCCTTGTTTTTCGGGAGGAAAATCATCAAATGACTCTTTCCGCTCTGGAATGGAAGGGAGAGTCAGACTTTGTCTTACTAAAAATCCACCCTGTATCTTCAGAAGCCTTTGCGTTCCGGGGCTGCGGTATCTCATTAGAACATACTTGCAACCTCTGCAAGCAATGGCTCTATCCGTTCCCGTCATTGCTGCTTATAGCTGCTGTAGTGATGATTCCGTCGCTAGTTTTCGAGCCTCGAAATCCGAAAAAATAGTTATTAGGTTTAGAAATAATGAAGATAATATATTTTTTTGGTGTTTGACTGTGTCATGAAAACAATTGAACGCAGACTAAATCCCTCAATCTAGTAATCTATTTCCACCAAACCGATACAGTATTCACGAGCAAACTTAGCTTGTAGTTTCAGTAGCTTACTCCCATTTACATAATTGCAGACTAGAGACAGACTATAATTATCGGCCATCTTGCGCCAAGTAAAGTTAAGTAAGTTATAGTTTCAGAAAAGCATCTAAATTGTCATGCAAACTAAATACACAGCAAAGTACCTACAGTTGTTTTAATTTCAGAAGTCAGGGTACCTAGCTTGGTTTCTTCGTATTTAGACCAGATGATGGGCCGAAATTCGGTTCACATTCGGTTCAACCGAATTTCGGCAGCTTGAACCGAACTTCGGCATTCGGCCGAAATTCGGTTCAGATGCCGAACATTCGGCACAAGAAAAATAATACTTACTTGCACTATTTTGACAAAAATTTTATAGAATTAGAATAGCATTACTGTTATAAAATTATGTCTTTTACTCACTCATGGTCATTTATTTTTGTTACGAACATGGTAAATGTAATTCTTAAATTAAATCGGTTATTCTTCTAACAAACATCTGGATTACAATTCGTAAATTGAATTAAAAAATCACGTTTTTGATTCAGAAACCAAACATTAATTAACTAAAGGGTACTTATTTTTCAAATTAACAAACTTTTCTCATCTATCTACTCACTCATATTTAAAATTTACTAGAGGCAGGGTATGGTGCAAAAACACCAAAAACTCTGCCTTATCTGGCAGAAGTTTGTTACGTTTTTTTTTTTCGTATACGATTCCTGCCTCCGATAAAAGTTGCTCAGAACATACAGAGCTTCCAGGAGACGATAAATTTATTCGAGATTGAAGTAAATGCGTAAACAAGTCACGACGTGTCGCTCTCGAGAAAGCGCGCGAAATTGAACCGAAATTCGGCCGAACTTTTCATTTTAACCGAATGTTCGGCCGAAGTTCGGATTCGGTTCAAACCACATTCGGCCCATCTGTAATTTAGACACGATTTTTGATAATTTTTATTTTGACGTGGGTTGTCATTTTAGTGACGGTATTATCCAGCTAAAACTAAGAATAAGTAAGCAAGTTCTATAGTGTATGTACCTTTTGGAATCAGACTATATAATATGTCAATCCACATTCGGTCACTCGCGCTGTTTGCTGTTAACGAGTTCTGTGGTATTTTTTATTCATTTGTTTATTCGAAACTAGTAACCTACGACGACTTTGTACGAGTGTGATATAAACACTAATGTAGTGACAGTGTGGAGTGATTAATACTATATTAAAATGATTAGAGTATTACTATAGGATACATAATCTTGAAAATACGACGTTCAGCCCGAAGCCCGTTCTCTCTAATATCTACAAAGGACAATTTAGAACGCCATTAACTAACAATTATGAACAATCAATCAAAGCAAAAGTTAGCCCAGTGGTTGCAGGCATGACTTGGGAATTGTAAGTCGTGGGTTCGAACCTAAGCAGGTACGTTACGTTGGAGGCGATCGGTGGCGGCGACCTCTCGTGCTCAGCCCTGGTTCAGCCCATGGTACAAAATAATTAGGTAACTTCGTCATTCCACCCAAGTACACGGCTTATTTTTGCATGCGGCAGCGGCGCGCGGTACGTTGGATAATTACGTTCCGGATATTCACGATACAGGAAACATTCCAAAAAGTGTGAGACAATCTTTTAAGAAAAGTAAATATCACCTTTATTTTGATACTCGTAGTAAGTAGCTGTACCTATTTCTTTTTCCTTAAATAATAAAATATACAAGTACCTACGCACTCAACGTATTATAAAAATAGTTACTGTAGTAATACATTACTTTCCGAGACAGCTGTTAACCCTTATAAAACATTGAAGAATTAATTCTTTTTGTTATACCGCCTACCGCTATGTAGGCGAGGCATTTTGTATGAGTTAGAAACTTAAAACTAAGGGTCAATTAAATATTTTAGGTTCTTTGGTATTTTTAACATTAATGACGCACCTTTTTGAAGGATCATTAATGTGGGCAGATTTGTAATAAGAGAAACACGGGTCAATCTTCAACGTTAAGCAAAGCTTGCCGAGGCCGGTCCGTAGATGGGCCATCTAAAGACTTAGACTGATTTGTTTTTTACTGTGCGGACTTGTGTCAATAAACTTTGTTTCTTTCTTTCTTTCACATAAAGCCGTCGGTCTCGGCTGTCATTTGTACATTTTTGACTGTCGTTACGGGTAGTCAGAAATCAGAAAATCTGACACCAGTCTGGACAAAAAGTATCGTCAGTCAGATAGGCAGTCGCTCTATGTAAAACCATAGTATTCCGCTGCATACGGTTAGACTGGTAGCCCGCCCCTACATAACTAGGAAAAGGCTAAGTGACTGATGATGACTAATATGGCCGATATGTACAGGAGCCGTCTTTCAGATTTGAACTATAAATTCATGACTTACCTTGAAATTGCCTTTAGACACGTGAAAATTATTACACACCATCTCTTTATTTTACACTATTATAGAATAAATTAAATAAAAACTTAACAAAGGGTGTTACAACGGGTGGTCTTATCGCTAAAAGCGATCTTTTACAGACAACTTTTGAGCTTCCTAATCGCGACTACGCTCGCGTGTATATTTTTTTCGCTTAGGTAAAACGTAGTCTTCGGCAAGGTCTAATCTATCTCTAAGCCAAATTTAATAAAAATGTGTTGCCTAAGAGATTTAGACGCGAGTTTCACCTAATATTAATAGAGTTAAATGAGGCGGTATTTTATTGTCAATCTAAGATTACTTCTAGGTAAGCGTGCATTTTAGGTCCGTCATCGCTCAATCCTTCAGCAATAAAAAGTCGAACATTACGTCATTACATTGAACTTATCTCTTGCTAAAACACAACTGCTGCAATATATCAATATATATGAAACACTTCCGTTATCGACTGACAGACAGACAACGCACATCCGAAACTACTGGGCGCAGGAAGCTGGGCATGTATGTTCCTTGGGGTGTGTAGGGTAGCACTAAGAAAGGATTTATTGAATTTCCCACGGGGTCGGGATATACACGGGGAAAAACTCCCACGCGAACGAATTCGTGGTCATCAGCTAGTATAATATAAGCTGCTGACATGGTTGGTGCAGTGGTTGAGAGATGTCAGTCAGTCCAGTCAGTCTCAGTCCCCAGACTGAGCTTCGTGTCTCGGGTTCCATTCCTGCTCGGAACAAATGCTAATTATTATGGCTTACGGATAGTTGTTCTGGATCTTGCTGTTTGTGATTATTAATACTTGTTAATGCACACACGATACAAGAGTAAGTAATACTTGGTATGGAGCAAGTTTTAGAAAATAACCTGCTTCATTTTACAAAACCGTAAAATACTTAACTAGAAAGTTCACAGACTCTAAGTTTAACAGCTGAAAATACATGATGGTTTGCAGACAGTTAGCTAATAGACAGAGAGATTTTTTTTTAATTTTTCTTGAGAAATTTAATTCAATTGTACTGTTTTACATTTTTCTTTGACTCGTGAATTAGCTGGGGAAATTACCTTAGTTTCCTTAAAATTATCTTATACTAACTATCACAGGTTGAGCACCATCTCACCCAATGGTAAGCGATGGTGTGGTCGAAGATGAAGTTCACTTACCTAGAAGTAAGCTATTCATTGTTGAATTAAAGAGTCTTTGGTTATGAATTGAAATAAGACTAAGTTCTTTTTGTAAAGTATTGTAATAATAGCACGATGGGATTGACATCGTCAAACAAGTGTACAAAAATCCCTTAAATAAAGAAGATTACAAAAAAAATACAAAACAAAAACTAACGGGAAATACAGATTCCAGCAGGGAAACTTTTTCTTTGTCTTGCATCGCCGTTTTCTTTGAAAACAATTATTTTGTGTATTAAGATAAACGAAAGAAAAGGTATGTTTATGATATTAAATTATTGTAGCAGGATGCGTTCTCAACGGCAGGTATGGCAGCGGAAAGGGCAACCAATACGGAGCTCGAACGATTTGACGAGCTTTGTCAAAGTACGGACATTAAGGTAAAGGACACAAGCGGGGATCACAGAGCGGAGGCCTGTTTCCATGTTTCCAAGCACTGAGAACATAACAGGCTGGTTATGCTATTATTTATTTTAATATATTTGCCCAGGATATAGTACAGTGTCAGTATCTTTAAATAAATGCCGTCTCTGCTTCATTTAAAATTCCCTGAAATAAAAATTGGCACAAACAAAACTAAACTTATTTCGCAAAAAAAAATACCTTTCCTTTCTCTTTGTTACACGGGGTCTTGCTATCAAAGACCTTGTGTAACAAACTTATAAAGAAAATACTTCTGACTTGACCTGCTCCTCGTATCGAACTAGGGTGTAATTTAGAACTAAAGAGCAGTAAAACAAGACTCGCTAGAATTTCAACTTAAGTGTTCCATATATAAGATTGATTTTTCTTTGAATGTTCAATACTAAAATATTATCTACAATTCTTTCAGATACATCGATACATTATTAATAGATTAAAGGGAAGCAATTGGAGGTAACTCGTTAGAAGCAAAACGATTATTTGTGTTCAGTTTAATGGTGGTTTGTTTACTTGTTTCTAATTCTTATAAACAATTAATTTATGTAAGCAAATTAAATCAGAACGCTTGCCGAGGTATGGTCCGACCATAGTTTTTCGACAGACCGATTCGAACTATGTATGTTCGCGTTCATGTTCGAAAACGTCGTTCATACGTACGAACCAAATGTTCAGTTTATGTTTGTGTTCGCTATGTGCTTGCGCAAGTTATTTGATTTGTAACTTCTACTGACATATGTCCGAGCATATCACATATTAAAATACAATTTCATATATTATCACGGTTTTGAGTTGACTAATCATGTTCATTCCTTCCAATCATATCCATTCCTAGCTTCCTGTTCCCACGAATCAGAGAAGAGAATTCGCCGCACGCGCCACCATTGGCACATTCATCGCTAACCAATTACCGAGCAGATTCTATGGTTCGAGAGGGTATAGTTGCCTCCGCCATATTGTGTCTCGGAGTATTCCAGAAAAAACCACCACGCGACTTACACGTTAAAGCAAGTGATCACCCGCGTCTAGCCGAGATTAACTAAATACCGCTGTATATCTATAACTATCAAAAATATCCGTATTGGACACACACGTGTGACAAAACAAAGACTACAGTGAAAGTGATTAAACATCCGAAGAAGAAAGTGATTCAATCCACGTGCGTCTTCTACTCCACCTAATCAGCTCCAGAACATCCAAGTAAGTCCATCAACCTTTTATTCCTACACCGAGTCAACTCAATGCTGTGTGTTCATTACTCCACCGCCCGCAAACTAAATTTACCACTACGATCTTCTTCGCGGGCTTAGCCTCGGGTTACGTTGAGATCATAACTCAGGTCCTTCGAACCGCTTTCCACACCATAATTCTGGTCCAAACGAGACGGATTCATAGAATCAGCGATCTTCTATACTTTTATAAGTTTACCGCAATATAATTATAGGTCTCATACCTAGTATTTAGGTCAAAATACCTAAAATACAAAGTTCGTAAGAACGCCGTATTGGACGCGTACATACCGTTCCTACTTCCCGCTAAATACTACAATACATTCATTGAGAGTTATTGTATCAACTTAATATTTCTCCTATTGCATTAAAATAGCATAGGTAAATATTCTCACCGCTTATTATCGTACTTACTTTCACGCTAAATACATAATTCATTGAGGATTACTGTATCAACTTAATAATTCTCCTATTTGCATTGAAATAGCATAAGTAGGTAAATATTCGAACCGCTTATTATCGTTAGTAATCTCGGCTAACTTAACTACAAATTATATTCAACCGCATTCCAAGAGCACAATGTTTTGTTTCTATTGAAAAAGCGTTCATTCAAACTCTCTTGACCCGTGACTAAATCATTCAATAATATTTTGCTTCTAAACTTCACCTATTTTCCCCACCCATGTAACTGCAACAAAACCAAACAAAATTGGAAAACTCGGTCATGCTGTGAAAACATAAGGCAAATAGCGGTGAAACTCTATGATATTAAGTTTTCGTACAAACCTCCCTTGTCCAAATTTGTCATCCATGGTAATAGTATACCGATACCTACGTCACTCAACAAGAATCAGTAGTAGTGCTACCCTGTAACCTTCACGACAAAACACAGTTAGTTTGAGATCATATAAAATATTATTAGACACTTCAAACTTATTTATATGTTTACTATACTTAAATATAACTCATTACATAGTCTTACAACCTTAGCGAGCAGGACAACATCAGACCATCATTACATATTTAGTGTGTTTGAAAAATTTTGCTTGCGTCGAAATATAGTTTAAGTATAGTATATAAGTAGTATCTTAACACTAATAATATAATCTTCTTTAGTTTGATATATAATATTATACAGTAAATTAAAGATTCCACGAGAACACTGCCGACAAACTGTACTGCAGTTTGGCAGAAGATAAAACATGTATTTACTTGTGAAACCTGTCTTAATAGGTAAATAAATTTAAAAAAAAATCAAAATTGGCTGATATCTTTCCACCATTAATAAAGAACCTGATATCATATAGTTTTTATTCAAGTTACCGATTTTATTTATAAAAAGTCATGTCCATGCTATCAATTCAGTAATAAGTTTTATTTTAATTGAGTAATTGAAAGTTCTGTAAACCTTGCTAATTAATTTAGACTAAAGTTTAGTTTACATCTGGTATGGAGTCTCTATGCAAAGTTTCAGCTCAAAATAAGTGACAGAACTGACCCCAAATTATTGGTTTCATATGTTTTTTTGAATACCAGTAATAACAAAAGTGTCACATCACTATGAGGGTCATCACTTTCCACGTCACTTGCCAATAAAACGATAATTCTCTTCGTTCTTCTTAATTTGAAAAATTCGGCCTCTGGTATCAATGTATTGAAATTTCTAATATGCTCCACACATGTAGACATAGGATTAGAAAACCCTTGCCATATCGTTTGTTATCATCCAAAGAAGCCGTGCACTCGGTATGTATATACCCTTTAAATTACACGTTGTATATTTATAATTAATATTCTATTGGGATTTTTTAAGTACCACTTTACTGTGTACCTACTGTCTAAGGTCCACAGTCGTACATAAAAATCTCAAAAGAAAATTTAATTATAATAATATAATAATAATATGTTTATTTTCATTAATATGTTTACAAAGATGGCAAGTACAATGCAGGTACACATAATATGCATAAATTATATACTGGCTCCCAAACTAGGTTTATAGCCTGTGTCTTGGGGACCAGTGATTCCAATACAATCTTAGTAGATAAAACATAAGTTTCCACCAGTAACAAGGTTTTATAAAGATAACAAACAATATTATTATGATGATTAATCATGCAAACTAAAAAGAAAAGAAATAATTAATGATAATAATTGGAGTGAGAAGGTATGTGTTGTGTTAGGAGTAGTGTAGAATATATGCGTGAGAAGTGTAGGTATATGTGTAGTTAAGGAGTGTGTATGAGTCTGTGCGTGTGTGATAAAATGAGGGGAGTTATGATTTAGGTATATGGCAAGAGCAGTTTTTCAATTTCATCATATGATTTCTCCATCAGCCATTTTTTTACTGTATTTTTGCAATGGTGATAGTTTAAAGTGTGGATGCGGATAAACTTATTAATTTTATTATATAAAATATAACTTAGGTAAGTAAACTGGTGCCGTGCGAAAGTGGTTTTATGTCTGACTGGTGGAAGGACAATATCTGCGCGACGTTTTGTGCTTAGTGTAAAAGGTAATCGATGCTTTCTTAATACACAAGACATATAATCCTCTCACCGACAGAACCCTGCATTCCCTAAAAAGTTCCAATATAGAGTGTCTATAGGGCTTGCGGAACATAACTTTAAGAACTGCTCTCTGAGCTCTCTCTAATTTTAAAAAGTATGTCTTGCAAGCGCCACCCCAAGCTGGTAAACAATATAGTAGAAGAGACTGACAGAATGAGTAATAGACCATCATTAGCGTTTCTGAGTCAACCGAATCGCGAAGTTTCTTAAAGATGGAAATAAGCTTGCGCGTTCGACTAACCAGAGTATCAAGGTGTCTATACCAGTTCAGGTGTTTGTCAATCTGGACGCCCAAGTATTTTATACAAGGTGTGAACATAAGAGCGGGACAAGTACAGCAAGAATTTCGAGAACAGGTATGAGCTATAACAGTAGGAGTTATATCAGGCTGGCTCTTATTGCTTACAGAAAATGAAACTAACTGCGTTTTTTCCGCATTCAAGGTGAGCAAATTAATATTACACCAGTTCATAACAATGTCCAGGGCCGTCTGAGCGTATTTTGCAGTTTCGTTCCAATCATTGCCATGAAGAAGTAGGGCTGTATCATCAGCGTAGGTAAATATGGAGCAGTTTGTTAGTGAAAGTGAACATAGATTATTAATATAGATGAGGAATAAGGTTGGGCCTAGAATGCTGCCTTGTGGAACGCCGTATTCAATTCTAGCTGTATCACTTATGACCTCATCCAATTGAACTTGTTGGTAACGGTTTTTCAGATGACTCGAAAAAATTTCAAGTGCAAGACCACGAATTCCCATCCGCTCCAGTTTTGATAGAAGTATGGGCGCAGAGACAGTGTCAAAAGCTTTTGAGATATCTAGAAATAAACCAAGACACCGCTGCTTATTATCCATATGCTTAGTAACCTCTTCAGAGAATGCAACAACTGCATCCTCAGTTGCAATTCCGGCTCTGAAACCATATTGGTTATTGGAGAGAAGGTTATAAGCGTTGAGGTATTTAACCAAGCGGGAGTTCAATATCTTCTCCAGGATTTTGGAAATGGTCGGCAGAATAGATATAGGTCTATAATTTTTGACACTGCCTCTGTCCCCACCCTTATGAATAGGGTGAACTAGAGCGGTTTTGAAAGAGTCTGGGAAAACCCCAGTAGAAATCGCAAGATTGCAGATATGGGTGATATAGGGGATTAGAGTTTTGCGCGTAAGCTTCTATATATGCCCGGAAATACCGTCAATTCCTGCTACAGAACTTGATTTCAAATTAATTATCAATCGCTCTACTTCAGAATTGTCGGTTTCTAAGATACACATTGATTGACAAGTTGATTGTAAGCTTGAAGAAGGATCAGGCAAATTCTGAGGCTGTTGTATATTTGTGGCTAAATCTTTGCCCAGATTAACAAAGTAGTTATTGACTCTGTTTGCTGATGCAAGTTGATCAGGTTCGAGGTTAAGCAGTTCCTTCATTGGTAAGGGTGTAGATTTTGAGTGTGTTATGGTTTTGATGAGATCCCATGTTGCTTTAGAATTATTTTTTCTTTTCATGAATTCAGACTTCTCGTAATTTATTTTTAATTTCCGTAGTAAAGAATTACAAAAGTTACGATAGCGAGAATACGTCACTTTGAGAATGGAATTGTCTGGTTGTGTTTTTAGGGTTAGATGCATTTTATCCATATTTCTTATACAACGAAGTAAGCCGGGAGTGATCCAGGGCTTAATGTTTCGGTTCTTTCTTGATATTTTAGAATAGCGAGTGTGTTTATAAATATATATTTTGTTGTACGTTACTGTATACCTCTGTATGCTGTATGCATCCAAATATATGTTTGCATATTAGACCTGTCGCAGTGCTGTCCACACCTGCAAAGGTTTTTGAAGCTGCAATACAAAAATGCATTTTGCAACAGGTCAGCAGTCAGCTTGCAGACGGTCAGCACGGGTTTCGGCCTGCGAAGAGCACTACTAGCAATCTTCTTAGCCATATGACTCACATTGTGCCAGCCGTGGATAGTGGGGCGCAGGTCGATGCTGCTTACTTCGATTATAAAAAAGCGTTTGATGTTGTAAATAATGATGTCTTACTTAAAAAGTTAGCAGCAGTTGGTTTCACCCCACATCTGCTAAGGTTCTTCGCGAGTTACTTGGGGGGCAGACAGCAATATGTAGAATATGCGGGGCACACGTCAGAACCATATTTTACCAGGTCAGGAGTGAGTCAGGGCAGCAACCTTGGGCTCCTGCAATTCGTTCTAGTAATTAATGACTTGCCAGAAGTAGTCGAACATGCCAAGTGTTTGCTGTTTGCTGATGACCTCAAACTGTCGCTCTCGATAAACAGCTTGGATGACTGTGCTAAGTTGGAGACCTGGAGCAAAGAGAACCTCTTGCAATTTAACGTCTCTAAGTCCGTAACCATCACTTTGTCTCGCGCGCATACTCCTATCCTTTATGAGTATAGTGTTGACGGGTCGGTAATGGCTAGGGTCACGGATGTTAGGGACTTAGGGGTAAAATTCAACACAGAGCTAACGTTTCGTAATCACATCATGAGCTGTCGCATAAAAGCTAACCGTAATTTGGGTTTCGTGTTGCATATGGTGCGTGACTTTACAAATATTAAAGCGGTTATAGCTCTATACAATGCATTGGTGAGAAGTCAATTAGAAAGTAACGCAGTCATTTGGGCTCCGCATGAATCTAAATATAGGGTCATGTTGGAGCGAGTACAAAATAAGTTTGTGAGGCATTTATACTTACGCTTGTATGGAGTATATCCCTTTTACCCTTTAATGTACCCAATTTTATTTATTTTGGGTATGGTAGGATATAACGAGCTGAGCGTCAGGAGGGAACTCGCACTCATTTCGTATATATTCAAAATATTTAGAGGGAAGGTGCATAATGCGGATGTATTAGGGCAAATTAGTTTGTGTGTTCCGGACAAGTACGTGTGGTGACATCGGCAGCCACGGCTGCTGGTGGAGCCGCGAGAGCGCACCAATCTGTTGGGGGAGGCGCCACTGACGCGTGCGCTCCGCACTCTCAACCTCATTGCAACCGTTTTGGACTTATTCTGTTGTTCACTGGGTGAATTCACTAGGAGTGCTTTATTTGTAATTTGTTACAAAAATAAATAAATTGTTGTAATACTAGAATAGGTACACTATCGCATTAGGTTACCCTGTAATGATAGATGTAAAGTGTATAATAAATAAATAAAATAAACTCTAAATGGCAGATTGTGTCATGCACTGCTGTGTTATTCTGTAAGACCTCATTCTAAATTTCGCATCTGAATCCGCTGTGAGTTTATTGATTGGCATTCTAAAAACTCGGTTGTTAATTCGAATTTACACTAGCGCTACCCTTGCGAGCGTGTCAGCGAGTTGAACTAATAAAGATTTTGACAAATAAAGTATGAGATGACGTGAGAAGTGGCATTCGGTAAGGTAATTCCTCCGTCACTTCGACGCTGTTTACAGAATGCAAAATCAAGGTCACTTTGAACCATTAGCGAAGTGACAGTGAATAGCTATGTGAGATGCGAGTTGTTGTTCGAATTTTACAGAATCGACGTACTGAATTCATTGTAGGTGACATATTTATTCATATTTTATGCAAATAAATGATTTATTATTTATATACTAAACCCAGAACACGTTTTTTAAATGTTTGAATTTCTGTAAGACCAGCTTTATCTCTGAAATGGCATAGAGAAGGTTTTTAAACCGAATTTCGCATGGGATTAGGAATTACGCGGTAAAACCGCGTAGGTAATATTGTCTCCAACGCGAACGAAGTCACTGAGACAGATAGTTTGAAATAAACTTTTAAGTTCTGTATTGTGAATCTTCTGTGTTAGGGTGTCCCGATGGTACCGTTAACTGCTCATGGTACCGGAACTGCTCACAACATTGTAAGTAATTGTTTGGAGGATCCAATAACCCTGCTTAGCTTATTACTACTTATGTTGTTTTTGCTATTAAAAAGTGTGCTTTAATTTAATTAGATATAGCCCTAGGGTTGTATGTGTGAGAATCACATTTCAGGATGGTTGCGAGCTTAAACGTAGGCAAGTAAATATAGGTATATATTCAAAAATGATAATGGGATTTCAACTGAAATAAGTTAGTTTTCTTTATTATTATGTATGCTCCGGTTGTGGCAATAACCTAACAACTAACACAAGAAATCATTATTTTATATTACTGCTTCGTTGGTCTAGTGGTCGCAAGTGCAATTCCCGTGTTGGGAAAAAAGTGCTACTGGGTTTTTCTGTAAGAAATTTCTCAGTAGTAGCCCGGAGGTTGCAAGTTGGCGGTGTGATATACCCGTGCCTTGGAAAGCACATTAATTCGTTGGTCCCAGCTGTTAGTGGAACATCTTTGACAATTAAAAAAAAGAAAAAATAGAAAGGAAAGAAAAGAAGAAAAGAAATAAAAGAAAGAAAAGAAAGAAAACAAAGAAAAGAAAGAAAAGAAAGAAAAGAAAGAAAAGAAAGAAAAGAAAGAAAAGAAAGAAAATAAAGAAATGAAAGAAAGTCGTTACAGGTAGTCGAAAGCCAGAAAATCTGATAATCGGTATCGTGTTACCCAGTTATAGGGTACTGAAGTTCAGATAAGCAGGCGCTCCATGTAAAACACTGGTAGGTGCTCAGCTGCATCAGGTTAGACTAGAAGCCTACCCCAACATAATTAGGAAAAGGCTAAGCATATGCTTCTCAGCAGCTCTACGTGTCCAGGCTGCACTACGCTAAGAAGGTTGAGGAGATCATGGAGTACGTGCGAGCTAAGACCAACTGGACTTTGAGGGTCGAGGAGTTGAAGTCGCGTCATGAAACGAATTTTAAATCGTTTGTAACGCGGGTTCCAACTCATCTATTAGAGACATTCCTCAAGCAGGAATTTTGGCCGAAAGGTGTCGTGTATCGACGATTTCGCGGAAGATTACGCGACACCTCGCAGCGCAACACGACGCCGTCTATTTGGGTTAACTAGCTTTTGTTTTGAAGTGTTTTCAATTTTTAACCGACTTCAAAAAAAGGAGGTTTACAATTCGTCTTGAACTTTTTTTTTTATGTATGTTACCTCATAACTCGGAGATGGCTGAACTGATTTGGAAAATTCTTTTTTTGTTTGAAAGGGTATTCTAGTTGGTCCCATTGTCGTCACGTTTGGATCTGATGATGGTATCATGGAGAAATCGAGGAAACTCTTTAAATATTATAGGCACACCTATAGCGTTTTGGGTATTTATTATAGTACCTTGTGCAGTTGCTCTCGAATAGCACCATTTGAGGAAGTGGAACTGATGATGAAGACCCCAGATGGCCACCGAAACTACTCAATAATAAGTATTTCGTTGATTGCGATTAGATTACTTGAATATGGATGTTAAGCACTTTATGCTCGTCATAGTGCATATGGTGAAGTAGAGCTGATGGTGATGTACCAGGAGAACTCCTCAAAATTAACGGCTCTGCACCGGGAAAAGCAATATTTTGTAAAAGGTGATAAGTAGTTGACATTTTGACTTTTGTAACTAGATAAATTACAAACCGACCCACTAAAAAGCGTGAAAAGAAAACTTTTTAGCAAAAAATAGAACCGACTTCCATATAAAAACACTACAAAGGCAAAAATAACTTTAATTTCGGAAGGCAGTGTCTTTAGTTTTGCATATATTTTCGTTTTTGACACCGCCTTCCGAAATTAAAGTTATTTTTGCCTTTGTAGTGTTTTTATATGGAAGTCGGTTCTATTTTTTGCTAAAAAGATTTTTTTATGTATTAGTTTATTGTTTAGTATGGGCCCAGTTGCCTGAAATAAAGGATATTATTATATGATAAAAGAAGAAACTATTAATATGTAATCTAAGAATTTGAACTTTGCCTAACATTTAAACTTTATTAAAAAGTTGATGTAAAATACACAAAATAAATGACAGCCTGGACCAACTTTTGAAAGTTCTTTTCGTGACTTGAAAGAATGTCGATACGCTAAGATGGTCACCCATCTATGTATTGACCTTGACACGCATTGCTTAAACCTGAACCCATTTTATTATTTTAGCTACGAGATAAACTTTAATAAGGTGTCATTCAATCTGTAGTTTAACAACTTATGTCATACCCACTAAAACTGCGTAAGTTGTAAAAGGTTTTGTAACTCGGAACGGAACTCCAAAAAATAAAATCATAAAGAAACTGCTGTGATAAACATGAAAACTAATAGCAATTCGTTCTAACTCTATTCTGCCGTCGTTCCCACGAAAATCGTCTCATGAATTTTCGGCACAAATATTTGTTTCCACAATATTTTTTTTTTTTTTTTGTGTGGCATCTCGCAGGTCAACCTCTGAGGTTGTCGGCTGCTTAACCGGACTTGCCTGTGGTTGCCTTAATTAATAAATTAATTAAAGCCTCCAGCCAGGGCTTATTAAAAAACTTACAAACTAGGCGACTACACGCTAAGGGCACCCCCTGTGGGGTACGGACCTCGGCTTAGGGCGTCGCAGGGGAGGGCAGCTAGGGACAGGCTGGATCATATCATTATTATTATTAATAAGGGAATTTAAAGCTACTGGCTCAGCGTCGCGGGCTGGCTCTGGCAAGGGTCGGGGTGGACTATTACGGGGACGTCGCGGTGGGCCTCGGCGGCGAGGACGGAAGGTCGGTCGGTTTTTGTGTTTGTGTGCCACTGTACTTGTTTCCCTACGGCTCTCTTGGAGCAGGGTGATTGCGTCATCGGGAGTGACTAGGGTATGCCTTGGTCGGCGAATCTTAGAGATACGCGAGGGTTCGTATTGGGCGGCCGATACGATAAGGGGATTCCTATGTTGGATTGAAATTTCAAAGAAACGCTTGGAGACACGTTTCATGAACTGCTGGATGGTGGGCATCTTGAGATCTACGTGAAGAAGCTCATTTCGAACATAAAAGGGGGCTCCCGTGACTCTACGGAGGAATCGGTTTTGGAGGGTCTGCATCTTGTGGAGGAGGTAGGGCTTTGCATGTGCGAAAACAACGCAGGCATAGGTCATGATGGGACGGATGACCGCGGTGAAAATCCGCAGCTTGCACCTGAGTGATAACTTGCTGCGAGAGCTAAGAATGAAGTGGAGCCTACCTAGAGCGAAAGCGGCGCGCGAACGTGCCTGCTTTATGTGCTCAGCGAAGGAGAGGTGTCTATCGAGGACCACGCCTAAGTATTTGGCTTGCTTTTCCCAAGGGATCGGCTTGCCGTACATGGTAATCGGACGGGGGGAGGGTGGGTTTATCCGCGGTTTAGAAAAGAGGACTGCCTGTCTTTTATCTGGATTGACTTCGATTCTCCATTTCCGGAACCACTTGGCCAGAGTGTTTGCGGAAGTTTGGAGAGTGCGAGCGATGGCATCGGGTTTAAGACCGGTATAATAGATAGCCGTATCGTCGGCGAATAGGGCTAGCTGGGTATTTTTATGCTTGGGAATATCACTAGTGAATAGCGTGAAAATGAGGGGGGATAGTACGGAGCCTTGAGGAAATCCTGCGCGAATGGGATGGGGGGAGGAAAGCTCCCCCTCAATTCGATAACGAAAGGTGCGATTCGATAAAAAGTCCCGTAGGATGAGCACGAGACGGTCAGGCACGCCGAGTTGGTATAGCTTATAGATTAAGCCATTGTGCCAGACTTTGTCGAACGCTTTCGCTATGTCGAAGAATAAGGCTCCAGTTATTGCGCCCCGTTGGAAGCCGGCGCTGACGTGTTCTACGATGCGGTGGACTTGTTGGATACATGAGTGTTCGGTTCTAAATCCGAACTGCTCATTGGGTATTAGACTCTTTGTGTTCGGTCCGACGTGAAACAGAACGCATCTTTTGGCCGGCAACATTAATTATCTGTGGACTTGACATAACCTCTCTGACTTGACAGATAGACTTTGGTTCCGTTGTTGGAAAAAATGCCGGTCATCGGGCCCTCTTGAGCTAAATATAATTGGTAAAATGTTGGTGGATTCGCCTGTTGAGACCGATAATTGGGTCGCGAATTATCTAATTGTTGAAGTGTATTCCCCATTAGCCGAAAACCCCGGGATATTGTTGAATCATACGCCGCCTTGTCGGTCGGGCTGGCACGCGGAATTTGTTGGAAATCGGATTGGATCTCACGAGATATGAACAGATTTATTGTGAACAGTGTTTGGTTGAACTTTGTAATTCCAAATTGACTAGAATACAGTGATATTTCTTGGAACATATCGCCTTATTGCGTCACCTCGTGTGGCACGCGCTTGGTGGGAACGAGTTGTGCTGTGATTGCTGTTGTGACCGCGCCATCTGGAGATTGGCGCCTTGTGAACGTTCTACAACACTTGACTTACATCACACCTTTCAATTACTCACCCCATTGTACATACAAACCACACTTAGGGCGTGACCTTTGAAGGTCGAAGTTGGCGAACCCAGCACATCAGGTTAGTGGTATCATTATTAAGTAACCTTGTTTATTGAAAGCAACGTTTATGACTCCACGTATCGTGGAAAAGTTCCGGACACGTCCAGTTACCGTTGGCTGGCCTATTGCAGTCTTGAACACTTTGCTTCGGCAAAATCTTTGAGCCGCTTATATATAAGCCTTTCATAGATTTTACCGAGGACGTTGAGTAAGCTAATGGGACGGTAGCTAGACGGGTCAGACTTGGGCTTGCCTGGTTTGGGAATACCTATGACGGTGGCCTGTTTCCAGGTTGTAGGGAACATATTATTGCTCAATGCGCCATTGAAGATGGCAGTCATTAGCACTATAAGCTGGGCGGGGAAAAGTTTGAAAACCCTATTAGTGATGCCGTCGGAGCCAGGGGCTTTTCGCGGTTGGAGACTTTTAATGATATCCTGGACCTCATCAGGAGTGATGGGGGCCAGTGGATTATCGGGATCTTCGACGGGCGGAAGGGAAGTTCTACGTTCGACTTCGGCGTTCACCATATCAAGGTGGGCTTGGTCTACTGGTTGAGAGCTGGGAGAACATTGGGACTCTAGGCTGTCGGCTAGGCATTCTGCTTTTTCAGAGTTATCGAAGGCGACACTCTTATCGGGACGAATGAGAGGAGGCATTGTGGCCTCTTCAGTGGATCGTAACTTCCTCTGAAGCTGCCAGAAGGCAAGATGCGTGGGCTCAAGTTCACTCAGCATCTTGTCCCAGCTCGCATTACGCTGCTCGGCAATGCGTTTCCTTACAGCACGCTGTAAGTTGCGCATGTGAGCTTTGTTTGCAGCGCAGGGAAAAGCGCTGTACGCACGGATGGCTGCGTTCTTCTCGGTTATCAGATTCCGTACATCGTCCGGGAGTTTCCAGCGGTAGCCTTCCACTACAGGAACTTCCCTTGAACAATCATTCAGGACGGATTGTACGTGATCTGTAAGCGAGTCGATCGCCGCCGTCGTGTCAGCGACTGAGACTATGTGGTCAGGAATGGTGTCCAATTGAGGCGACGTGGTGGATTTCAGTTTTTCACTTACTTTCCTCCAGTCGGTGATCAATTGGGTCGGAATTCCACAATATTTGAAGACAATTCCAACTTTATTTGGGAGCAGTGGTTTTGACCGCGACTCCGTGAACATTCGATATGTATTCAATAAGATGACAATTATATTTTGACATCTATAAGGGTTCCTTTTTTTAGCCATACGGCTATGGAACCTTAGCAAACTTTCGTGATAAAACATGTTTTTTATTCCACGAAATTTTAGTTTGTCCCTTTCTTGGCATTTCTCAAATGCAACATCAAATCATTTACATACCCCTTAAGATAACATAAACCATTTTAAAATATTTGAATTTCAAATTGGTACAGTAAATAAAAAGGCCAAGTTCTTGAAAAAATGTACAAGAAAAATATATTCAGAAACAATTTCGGGGTTTGGTTTTTATTTATTTACGAATTCGGATCTTGCTTTTACTACTATTTTTTAGGACTATTTGCATCTTTTCTGGTATAAATTGCTTGGTTGAGAACGCTTTTAATGTATGTAGACAGTCTTATTAATATGATTTTAGTATTTTGTCTACGAACACATTCGAATTTCGCGCGTAACTGACGGCCCCTGATTGGTGCGCGTCATGGCCCATCGACACACATCGGTCGGTTGCGCACCGGCCGCCATTCTGGAGTCTTTGATTCAGATTTAAGAAGAAAACAAGCGTGTTGATTTTCTTATTCTAATTTATTTTATAGAGAATTTTAACATATACATATAGCATACATATTTTGTTGACTAGTAACTTAAACTACCCACACAGTAATATTTGATCGTTGTTTTTTAAATACCCACGATTTTTAATGAGAACTTGTATAAAGCAGTCGAGTGAAAAGAACTTGGCTTATTTTCGCTTAAAGGGGTCATTTGGAACGAAAATGTTTGTAGATATATTTCATGAGGCATCCTATTTACTAACAAAATAATATAAATAAAGTCACAGGTGGTTACTGTGATAAATAGTGTTATTGAACATAAAAATGTCGAGCTCTGAACATCCATTTAAATTGTCCAAGTTTCTAAGCAAGACATTTCCATAAAAGATATGATATTAATATATTCTTGAGAAATTCGTTAAGGTTTTAATCTTGTTTGCATGTCGATTTCTGTGGAAATATATACTTTTTCTTTCTCTTACTGTTGTCAGAATGGTTCCAGTACTCGTTATGCGTATGCGCCGGTATGCGTATGCGCCAAACATCGAATTTACTTTCTGCAGTGTCGTCTGCTGTGGGAGAGTAGTGTTGTACCTCAGACCACTGTTTACCTGCAACAAAAATTATGATATATGAAATCTATGATTAAACAATATTGCATTACATCGCATATTTACGTAGTTTTCATCATTGTCTTGTAGTTTCAAACAAAACAACATGTGCAATTGCCCTCTCCCCTCCGATTAGCTTCTACCAATCAGTTTCTACAGCTGCAAGGGGTTGGGGAGAGAAGGGTATTCCTCAAGTTTTTGTAAAATTTGTACCAAAGGTCAGCACTAAATAAGAGGCTTATTCACCCATTCCTTACACTAATTGTTGTAAATTCGAAGTAAGTGCGTGTTAGGATGAAAAATTCTAAGTACCTATTTACCAGAAGTTATAATGGCTCGGGCGGAAATTAACAATTTGTTAAAATGGCCCTCTTAAGTCACAGACCGTGATTCCTTACTTGCGTGTTATAATAAACACTTATTGGTACATATTAATACCAACAATATTAATTGCTTATAAGGAAAAATCAACACTACAGTTTTTCGGTGGCATTTCTCTGAAAATACTATGAAATAACAACATAACATAGCAATAAACACTGTTTTAGAGTTATTTATTAAGCTACCAAGAAAATACCTCGTTAAGGTTATGTTATAATAGATATTGTTTAAAGTTCCCTGATCATTTTTTTTTCGAAGTGGAAATCTTCATGGATGTCACTCAAGAGTGCGTGTACACAATTCGAAAGCGAACTCATTTGTTTTTAAAATGAATTATTACAACGAGAAACCGTTTGAATTTCGAAGTGAAAAACTTAGGATACGGCAGATATTAAATTCTGTTTATAATATGAAAAAATATCATGTACCTAGTCATGTCAATATTATTATTGACATTTCTTAAGCCTTAGCAAAATCATAATAAACGCAAGCCGAATTAGTCGAACCATTTTGCAGTTAGAAGTCGAACTATCAATGAATTGAATGAGATTGTGGTCAAAATTAGACTTATCACATTGTGATAAGTCTAATTTGAATGTAATCACTAATTAATTAGGCATTCTATTACTTTTTCTGTTTTTAACAGTGAGAACTTGCTTGATGTGACTTATACCACTGCAATCAATGTGTAGGCAATTTTAAAAACAACGCAGAGTAAATAAGTAAGTAGGTACATCTCAGGTTTTTACTGTATACCCTGGTTTAGAATTTTGTATAATATTCGTTTAAATGTTTTTTTGCAGATTTAGATACACAGATACTTAAAGAGTTAAGGGGAAACCGTACCCATGTGACCTATATCATCTTTAATATTTATGTTCAAAGTGAATTGGTAGAGTAACGGTCACCAAGCACGCAATGTATGGAAAACAAAACAATTGTTGGTACTCATGCATTTAGATATATTATTATTTTATCGATATTTCCTGAAGTGCTACGCTAAACAAAATGTATTTCCATAATGTATTTATGGAAATACGTGTTGTTTTTTAATACATATCTACGTATTGCGCTGTATTGTAATATCAGCCGCAGAGATCGATATTCAACGCTTGCAGAGTCAGGCCGTGGATGGGTGACAATCCTAATAATTAATGAGTTTCCTCCGGGCTCGGTAAGCATGGTAAGATATAGTTCCCGGCTGCCAATTGAGAGTCATTAAAGGTAGTCAAAAGCCAGAAAATGTTGCACCAAGTGATCTGATGCTAATCGGTTGTAACAAATAAACAGACAGACACAGCTGTGATCCTAAAAGTTATCCGTATTTTCATAGACTCAGAACTCTGAACATAATAAAATCTTGAAAGCTTGTTACAGTTCCAATCTTTGTCTTAGTTCGAAATACATATCACCGTATTTTAGTACTGCCGCAGAATTTAGGTGGAAATGGGATGACCAGCGCTACTGATGTGACCATGCGTTGTGATTCCTGAGGACACGACTGACCTGAACCCTGTTTTGTCAGATATTAGCGATCTGTGTAGAATGAAGTAATGTAGTGGAGCCGTTGGATTTATATGAAATGATTTACGTATATTTATACATATCTACATTGGTTTTAAAATGTTTGCGATCAAAGTTTATTTTTAATTCTATGCAAAATACTTATTGGTGAAATCATAATAAATAAGATACAAATAACATATCTGAGTTCACAAGTCAAAACATTTCAAACTCAACTCAATGAACTTTATGAAGCTTGAGTATTTTAAGTCTTAATAAAAACCAGGTATCAGAAATTCAATGGAAACGTTATCCTTTCGAATTATAAAAAGAAGCAGTTTAATTTAAACGACTCGAAAATAATTAAAGGTCAATCAATAGCTCTGAAATACGAAGCACAAAGGAAGGCAACAATCATTTTTCTTTCGGCTGAAAAATAGGGTACAAAAATGTTGTACGTCATGAAATTTATTTAACGTGAATGCTACATTAAATATAAATTCGGTCACGGGAAAATTAACACCAGTAGGAACACTACCTATCTGACCCCCACAAACCAGTAACTGGGTAACATGATACTCCTTTTCAACACGGGTGTCAGATTTCATAGCTTCTGACTACGTGTATCAACTGTCACATGACTGTATCGAACTATGTAAAAAATATTACCATTAAGTCCCATATTTGATAAAAAAAAAGTTGGCCACCGTACAACGTAATACTCGAAAACCATTGAGAGCGGGATTCTTACAGAACTTTGCGGCGCTCAGAGAATGTTCCAAATAGTTGTACTTACTTGTATTTGACTTAGATCTAGAAGGGGTAGAATTGGAGAGCGCATTCCATTTTATATTACGTAATAAGGGGATCTAGCTAGGAAAGAATATTCCCGCGTCTTAATAATATCAAAACGAAATTAGATTCCTTAGAATCTAATTTCGTTTTGATATTATTATATACAGATTTAGGTTCTTCTGATATTACGATGCGATGCGAAAGTAACTCTATCACGTATAATTCACTATACCGAGTGTGATGAAATTTGGCAGAGAGAAAGATTAGACATTGGAATAGGCTACCTTTTCCCTTAAATAAAAGCGTTCTAACGAGTGAAAGTAACAAGTAATAAACGCATTTTAAGATACACGTTTAGCGATAAGCGTTTTATATATTTATATAGATAGATAATATTCACAACTCTCCCTTCCGCTCCACGCAGAGCTGAAAGAGTTCCCTGTATTAGATGATTTTAACACCGCAAAAGAAAACAAAACTATATACAACGTGTAATTTAAAAAGGTATATACATACCAAGTGCACGGCTTCTTCGGATGATAACAAACGATATGGAAAGGGTTATGAAATCCTATGTCTATATTTATGTGTGGAACTTATTAGAAATTTCAATACATTGATACCAGAGACCGCATTTTCCAAATTAAGATAAACCCAGAGAATTATCGTGTTATTGGCAAGTCACGTGGAAAGTTATTGACCCTCGTAGTGCTGTGACACGCTTGTTCTGATTGGTATTCAAGAAACATATGAAACCAATAATTTGGTATCAATTCTTTGAGTCACTTATTTTAAGCTGAAACTGTGCATAGAAACTCCATACCAGATGTTGTCTTCAGCCCTTTTGGATAGATATGGGGTTTCCGTTACACGTTGTATATACAAAACGATAGTGGCATACGAACGCTGCAGAAACTAATATTTATTTCTAAAACTAATTTGTAATACCGTCTAGTAAAATAATACATCCAATAGGATTTAATATCTTCTTTTATTAGAACCGGCCGCCATCTTATTACCCCTATTTTCAGTGAGTTCTAATCTAATCTAGATCTACTGACTAACTGGCGTGCATTATTGAATTTTTAAAGGCTGATTGGTGCTGCATAGTTTTTATTTACCATGGTTATAAATAGTAAACATGCTTGCGAAGTCAGCTTTTTTTATGTATGTAGTTACTTCCCGTATAGATAAACTGGGGTGAGTTTTTATCATCTAACTTGTAGGTAGTTCATTTTAATAATATATTAAGGTTTGTCCAAACCACAAATTGTGTTGTGCAATTTAGTCATTCGGAAGTACATACATAATCAAAAATAGGTCCGTTCAATTTATAATAAGACTTTCTCTTTGATTATATTACCTACTTTTTTTTTATGCACCTGCCATGTTATCTCTTCACCACCCATGGTTGACTGGTAGAGAATGCCTATGGCATTAAGTACGCCTTTTATAATAAATAAATAAATAACCTCGACAAAGTCACTTTCATGACTTCCTCTCAAAAATCTCAAGTTGTGTTGGAAATGTCACTCTCCTTTCTTCCAAGTTAAACATAAGGCACTATACAAACAATCGTGCTCTTAACTCCCCCAGCTATCTACACACACAAACCTAACCTTCGACCCTGACCCGCGACCTTCAACGGCTGATATTTCGGCAAGTATTTGTGCTATAGCATTCTTTATAAAGCCGTGGTATTTGTGTAATGAGACGACACCAACTTACCATCGGGACACGAAATGACAGAATCAGATTGTCTTAGAACAGTTTGAGTTTAAATATTTCTTGAGTTCAGTAATAATAATAATATTCCACAACTTTCACAATCCGCCATCTAGTCCCAAACTAAGCAGAGCTTGTGGTATGAGTACTAGATAACTGATAAACATACATATATATTTCTAAATACATACATATTATAGATAAATTACACCCAGACAAAGAACAAATGATCGTGCTCATCACACAAACATTTATCCTAGGTGGGAACCGAACCCACGACCTTGCGCATAGCAGTCAGGGCCACTGATCACTATACCATCGGGCCTGTCAAGATTTGATTTCAAAAGGGAAGATCCAGTGAAATTTCCTTTGCATGCATGTTGTATTTTCTATCCCAGAATTGCATGGGAGCGCGAGAAAAACCGTGTAGGTAATATCGATTCATACGTGAAAGAAGTCGGGGGCAGAGCTACTTTGTAATAAACTTTTTCGTTCTTTTTTGTGAATCTTCTGGCTTTTGTGTCATGGTGTCCCGCCGGTACTGTCACGCGCTATATCCGAGCCGATCGATGAACTAATGGGAGTGCTCACAACATTGTAATTGTTTGGAGGATCCATTGATACTGCTTAGCTTATTACTGTGTAATATTGTTTTTGTTGCTATAAAAAGTATGTTTTAATTCAATTAGACTTCTAGAGTGGTCGTATCAGCTTTCTAGGGCGCATGCGCATCGCGGTTTTTAAGGACAGTATTAGATATAAGGAATTACCGAGACATAGGGCTGTAGACAAAAACATAGGAAGTTACATTGATTTAAATAGTAAGTTACAAAATCAAAAGTTATTATGAGATTTCCATTAAAATAAGTTAGTTTTCTCTTTCGAGTCGCGTGTGGCAAGAAGTTATCACATATTTCAACAAAATATAGGTGAACAATATAATGTAAGCTAAGAATTCAAACTTTTTACATTTAAACCTTATCTTACCTTATATAAAAGGTCTATGAAAATAAAATTGATGCATCTAAAATGCACAAATCGGAGCCAAACAGCTCTGCTCCAGGCCCTTCAAGCTGGCAGCAAGTTTAGTGTCCATATTCAGTGTGAAGTGAAAGTGAACCAGGAATAAGTTCTATAGACTTGATAACAATAGATAGCAGGTGTGGGGGAGGCTACTATCAAAATAACTGATTTATTTCATTAATATATATTATATATATATATATTATATTAATATATATTTAACTATTTTAAAAAGTTATTTTATTAAGAGCACACAAAAACGTAAGCTATGCCTACCCACAAAGGAAAAAAAGTAAATGTATTATCTCTAGATTTTGTAAAAAAAAGTCTCTTTTTTTTTTTTTTTATTGTTTTTTTTTTTTTCTGGCAGCAAGTTTAGTGTCCATATTCAGTGTGAAGTGAAAGTGAACCAGGAATAAGTTCTATAGACTTGATAACAATAGATAGCAGGTGTGGGGGAGGCTACTATCAAAATAACTGATTTATTTCATTAATAAATATATTTAACTATTTTAAAAAGTTATTTTATTAAGAGCACACAAAAACGTAAGCTATGCCTACCCACAAAGGAAAAAAAGTAAATGTATTATCTCTAGATTTTGTAAAAAAAAGTCTCTTTGTCTGCCTCTGTCCGTTCTTTCTTATATTTCTGATTTAAAACAGGTTTCGCTGATAAAAAGACAAACGAGAAAAATATGAATTCATAAAATCCATTTATAGCCGGTGAGATCGCTAGTTAGTGAAAACAAAATAATACTGTTGAAAATATAAAACAGAAACCAAAATACGATGCTTTTTTTATTACGGGTGAGCCACGATTACACCTTATGGTAACCGTTAGATGTGGCCTACGATGGAACTAGCGAGCCCAAAAGACTTTTTCTTTAAAGGCGACTCTGACCAATAAGTTTACTACGACACATCTGCACTGGGAACCACTGTATAATCTGCTGTCATCAAAAGCCATGACTCACTGCGTATCGATACTCTACGGTTACCTGACCGCAAATATCCGGCTCGGCTCAGGCATTTCTGTCGACACGGAGTGATTGACAGTCTGTTATTGCCGAGATCTAGTAGCCCGTAAATATTTGTTCATTGAAGGAATAAAAATACAGCAGCCAGTATTTTTTTAACATCTAGAATTTTAATAGTAGGTAGGTGTGCCAGGTACACCCCTATCTAACCCTTGAGGTATGTTAAGCGTGTTATTCTATCGTACTTGACGTAAACATTGTCGGCCATTAAAGTTTTAAAGCGACAAACAAAGCATGTAGTCGAACATGGATCGATACAACTATCCAATTATTTACAGACCTTGAACAATTCTGTTTGAAGTTTAAAATTAAAACAATAAAAGTAGTTAGATGAATGACGAACCGATGACTAACACCAGTCAGGGTTTGTAAAGCAAATCAGTGAAAATGTATTTCACTTTACTCCTCAGCCTTTTGACGTCATGAACATACTTGGAATTAAAGTGCAACTTCACACCCTACTATGCTAAGGGTAAGCCACGCTACCCAGATATTTGTGTGTCTGGTCGCTGTTCATCTAAGGAGGTGGTCAGCTGCTTAGCCAGGCTTGCCTGTGGTGGCCTTAATTAGAGTAAGTGGACGAAATTCGACCATAATTTAAGTTACTTCGCATTTTTAAATATAAATATTAGATTTCTTCACTAATACTCTATATAAACCCGTAATTTCCGTATAAATGAGAATACAAAAGATTTGCTTCACTTATTAATCACTAACTAGATTCTACACGCAATTTTCTCGCTTAAAAAGCTATCCTTATCCAAGTTCTATTCTATCTGTGTACCAAATTTCATCAAGATCGGTTAAGTGGTTGAAACTTGAAAGTATAACAAAAATAGGGATATAAGTAGAGATTAAGGGCTCCCAGCCAGGGCTTATTAAGATGCCTTGTAATTTTTTTTTCCAAGTCTAAAC
The DNA here is from genome assembly GCA_943138885.2 of Tholera decimalis. NCBI lineage: Eukaryota > Metazoa > Arthropoda > Insecta > Lepidoptera > Noctuidae > Tholera > Tholera decimalis. The sequence goes on from OW964576.2 coordinate 14,728,954, forward strand.
GTCTATTCATAACATTTCGTCAAAATACATGGCAAAGATTAAATTTGTCGCGTCATTATGTACATGTCCACGCACTCCAGTAAAGTAAGTATATGCTAAAGTATTAGAATATTTATAACATACGAGTACTTCAATGAAAAAATAACTTGTTATGCGCATGGTGGAAGAAGTATAACAATTATGAATAGTACCAGACTAAGTTCCTATATTATATAATTATATACAACGTGTAACAGAATAAACGCAATTCCTGAAAGTAGTCGGTTCAGAATCGGCTTCTAAATCGATTTCCGTCATAAAAAATTGGTATTAATTTTTTATGGATATCTTTCATTTAACTTAAAATGGAAACACAGTATCATGACAAATTAATACAATCCTTAATTCAATGAAATTGTGTGCGTGTCGCGTCGGCCGCTAACATTGCATGAGCGTATGCGTTTACGTAAGGATATTGTATTACGCACATACGTTTTGAGTTTAGTAAGGATAACTATTTTGTAAAAAAATGCCTAGGTTTGGTTTCAATTTAATTAGTTACGGATGTTGTTTTAGACTTATAATTTAGTATTCTACTAGTTGAGGTGTCTGAAGTATTCCGCTTAATCTGTTACACGTTGTATAAGGGAATATACGTATGGGTATTCGTTCCTTGAGTAGTAATATTGCAAAGTATTTAGCGTTTCATTAAAAAGAGCGAGGATGATTAAGTGAAACCTATTAGCTACATTAATCTGATTTGTGAGACACATCACTACCCAGCACCTTTTAAAAACTAAGTAGGTGCATATTCCAGAATTTTCTTATTACAAGAATAATCATTTTAACATTTTACGGTCAATCTACTTACGTAGGATACCTTTTCCGAACCCTAATCAGCTTAGCCTGAAAAAGCAAAAATAGATACATTTTCCCCTTATAATTCAATCAATCAATCAATCAATCAATCAAAATAATTTATTTTCTCACCACAATATAAAACGGTACATTAAACAACAAATTTATTTTACAAAATATTGTGGGAGACTGGTGCCTAAGCTAGACGGAAGGTCTGTGTTTCAGGACACCAGGTCTCCACCCCTAAGGTAACAGTTACATTTATATAAATATGCAGGTGAAAAAATCTGTAACATGGTCAGTACAGTATGTTAAAAGTAGTAAATACACAATAAGAAACCAAAAAACAAAAACAAAAAAAAAACAAAAATAAGTTTACAATTTACAATATCATTTAACATAAATTATTCTAGTGTTAGTATAATTAGTAATTGTGTGTGCATGTATATGAATATGTATGTGTGTATAGTAGAGTGTGTTGTGTGTATGTAAGTAATAGTGTGTGTATAAACTTGGTATAAACTGATATAAGTGTAGCAGGGAATATGTAGTACCGGTGTTAATTTATAAGCTAGTTAAACTGGGGCAGCAAGTAGTTTCTCTGTATCATCGTAGTTCAATTCCAGGAGCCAACCCTTCAACTTGGTTTTGCACTTGGTATTGGTGAGATTATAAACAAAAAGTGACTTGTTGATTTTATTATATAGATATCGTCCTAAATAGCAAAAGAAGCGCTTCGAGAACATCGAGTAGAGCCTATTTTGACAACGGCCTACGGGTTCAAACCGTCTTCCACCACGTAGCAGTGTGGGGTTATAGGTTAGAAGTCCATGCTGTTTTAGAACCGCATGAAAAACAAAAAGCTGACGTACAGTCAGAACTTTGGTCTCTTTGTATAGTAGTTCAGTGGGATATCGAAAAGGTAGGTATGAAGAAACCTTTAGAATAGCTCTCTGTGCTCTTTCCAATATCAAGATTGTGCATTTTGGGGCACCACCCAATGATGTTATGCAATATGTTAGTAGTGATTGAACGAGAGCAAAATATACAATTTTTTTCATTCTTTCATCTGCAACATGTCTCAGTGTTTTAAAGACATATATTACTTTATTTTACTTTTTATTAATCCATAATATACCTTTTCATTAAAAGACTAGACTATTAGATTTTATAATATCGGATATATGACACGCTGTGTGGTTTTGCATACGCTTCAAAATATAGGTGAATCGAAAATAGATTTGTAAGTAATCGGTGCATGATGGTCAAGAGCACAAGGTCAAATAACCGTTTTTTTTTTTTGTATATTGACATACTGGCTTCTGCCCATGGTTTCGCTCGTGGGAAAAAGTATTTTAGCAAAAAAAAAATATATAAATACCTGTCAGTCAACCCTTCAACTATCTCCAAACAGAAAATCAAAACGATCCGTTGCTCCTTTTTACGCGAAAGAAAGACACACGAACACAATTTCGCATTTATAATATTATAAGTATAGATTTTTGTTTTTAACGTGGTAAAATTATCAAATAAGTCCTCCCACTCCGGGCAGGGTGGGAGGGACTGTCAGACTTTTACTGACTAAAATCCACGGTGTTCCTTCAATAACCCTTTACATACCGGGGCCACGGTAACGGGATGAGTCCCACGACCCCGGCGGGCTTCGGCCCTCTGCAGAGGGGGCCTCGTCATGTTGCTGACGCTCTTTGAGGCGCGCGTGGAACACGACGCGCCGTCGACCCGGGCATGGTCCATGGTCGGACAGCGAGTTGCCCTTTACTCGCTGTCCGCATGCCCGTGCCTACGGTGGCCGGAGATCGTCGGCCGACGTCCGACGCCGTGGGCGTCTACCACTGCGGCTGGGCTGGAGGGAGGACGCCATCCTCTCCCTCACGCGGCCTGCCTCCTCCTTCGGAAGCATGACTGCTTCGCAGAAGGAGGCGACCGCTTCCCACTCCCTCTCGCCCCGCAGCATGGCCTCGACCAAGGCCGGGCGCGAGAGGTCTCCGCCTATTGTCGCCGTGAGGACACGTCGGTGCTCTGCCCAGGCGGGGCAGTCTTGCACCGTGTGCTCTACGGTGTCCTCAGGGCGACCCTAGCAGTGGTGACACCCAGGCGTTTCCTCCTTTCCCATCAGACACTGGTACCTCCCGAAACTTCCGTGTCCGGTGAGGACCTGCGTCATGCGGTAGGTCAGGACGCCATGACGCCGATCTAGCCACTCCTCAAAGAGGGGTCTTACAGCCGCAATTGCGGCGTGCCCGGCCGTCGGTTGCGACAGTCGTTCCCTCCATACTGCCCTGAGATCGTGCCGGAGCTCTTCCCGCCGCGCCTTTTCCTTACTAAATAACAAAATTTTCGAGCGTTTTTGAAAATTTAGTGGTTGTTGAAATTGTGAAATGCTAAATTTGTCTTTGGTCAAGTTTGACATTTCTGTTTGTACGGTCATTACTCCACTTAGTTAATTTTTCCAGTATCTGGCAATATATTGTTAGGCGCTTAGGTAATTATGAGTTATTTGGTTTTTTTCCTGCATGCATTGAGGTAATATAAAAAAAATATATTAAATTAATATTTAGGTTGTTTTGCCTCAACTTCCACATGTTTTTTTTATTTTGGTAAGGCAACTTTCACTCTGATATAAATTCTAAAAAAGATACATATTAAATTTTTACCGTACCTTCCTCAATCATAGCTTGTCGGTTAGTAAATTTTTCCCGTTTCTACTTTTAGGCAAAATTTTACTAAGCGACACTACCTTTAAAACTAAGCATTATTTTTAATAGCTACGTATACTTTAATGTAGGTAAAAAAATAAAATAAAAAAAATAAGTATATATTAGGGGAATTTTCTTTCTTTACTCAAAAATAAGGACGATTTCTTTAGTCAATCGACTATGACAACAAACGGCACGCACGATATGTGTGGTGTGAACATGCTCAGCGAAATTCTTAGTGTTATTTTTTTCTTTATGTTTGTAATTTTCTATTGTATGTTGTTATGTGTGTTTATCACCGAATAAATGGTTTTCAATTTCAATTAAATTTTATATGTCATAACAATAATGTAAGCCTGGGTTTTCCGATAATTCTCAAGTACTCTTCTTATAAAATCCACAAAAATCTCGGAGTAAATAAAACGCCCAACTACAAATTCTTATCGCCGTCGTCATAATGAGATCAAGAACTGCCAATATTCGTTCAAAGATATACGCTTCTAAAGTGGTAAAGTGTGTGTCCCCCCTCTAACTTCTATAATAATGGAGATAAAAATCCAAAAAATATATGCTGTAGATTTTAATGTAAACTTTCAATGAAAATTGGTTTGAACAAGATCGGGTCAGCAGTTTTTGAGATTTAGATATATATATTTTCTAAAACTGCAAATATAACTTTGTAATTCAAACAAATACTATGAAAAACAAAGTTATTTAGCGTAGTTACTACGAAACCCTTCATGGGTGAGTCTGACTCGCCCATGGCCCATTTTTAGGGTTCCGTAGCCAACAAGGAACCCCTATAGTTTCGCAATGTCCGTCTGTCTGTCTGTCTGTCCGCGGTTTAGCTCAAAAACTATTGGTACTAGAAAGTTGTAATTTGGCATGAGTTTGTAGTTTGGTTAATGATGCCGAAAAAGTCGTAAAATAAAATTTTGAAAAAAAAAAAACAATTATTTAGGGTACCTCCACTACATGTAAAGTGGGATGATAATTTTTTTTTCGTCCTTCTCATAGTGTGGGATATCGTTGGATAGGTTTTTCAAAAATATTAGGGGTTTCTGAAGATCGTTTTTTGATTAAGTGAACCGTTCGTGACTTATCAACCTTTAAATTACCAATTTTCGTTAGAGTCAAGTGCCACCCCCTCTACCAACTAAACGGTTGTAGTTAGAAATTCAAATGTCACGGCAGTAGTTCCTACATATAATGAAATTTAAAGGAAAACTATCACACATAATTGGGCTTTACAAGTTTACGAGTAATAGTCGACCAATTGTATTTGACTCGAAAATTTCGAACAACTCCATAGAAATGTCGATAGACGGCGCTAAGCGTCACTTTTATCGCGCTAGTTTCATATTTAATTTATTTATTTATTATTTTGCTATATAATATCAAACAAAGCTCCCCCAGCAAACTACTTCCCCAATTTTATTTTTTTGTGACGATTGAGTAGTGTAGCTCTGTTTCCCGTATTTAAATTCAAAACACCGGCTATGACAAGTTTTATACAAATCTCTAAAAAAAAATTAAAACTTTCCGTGCAAAATTGTCGGATCAGGTGAGGATTTGTATAGGAAGTCAATTTAGTTAGGTAGTCATGTTTGGCTTTTAGTTAGAGCATGGTACGAAACGATCAGTCAGCGAATACGACACGCACTTGGCTGTTATAAAAACTACGGAACCCTACACTGCGCGTGGCCCGACACGCACTTGACCGGTTTTTTTTGTTTTATAGGAGTAAGCCTTACGAATTTTATTCATAATTTAATCTGTTACTTTAAACGTGAAACTTAGCTCTATTATCTAGCTATAGCTGTATTATCATAATCTACTGAACCTTGTTTTCTGTTAATTAAAAAAATAGAAACTGTATTCTACCGTATAATTAAGTCAACTCTCGACATTATTCGCAGTTCAAATTAATCACAAAGACGTATGTGTGGAAATTATAGGCTGTTTAGGATATTAATATAGGCAGAACATAATGTACAGAAAGTAAAAGTTAAAATCTAGAGTGTTTTTGCAAGGTTAACAGTACTTTGACCTATATAAATTGTTATTGGCGCCCAGCAGAGACCACTACAAGATGGCAGATAATTATAGTCAGTCTCCAGTCTGCAATTAAGTAAATGGGAGTACGCTCCTGAAACTACGACTCAAGTGTATTCCTGAATACTGTAACGGTTTGGTAGAACTTTATTGTTACATACTGGGACATATTGACGTGTTTCATTATTTTCATGAAACAGTCCTAACTCTTTTTAAAATTATTACCTACGCCTTATCTATTTTCGGATTTGAAACCCGAAAATTAGTTTTATGCGGATTGTCATAACAGCCGCTGTCAGTAGTAGAGGGGCTCGATAAAGCCCATGTCTGCCAGGGTTCGAGAATATAGTAACGACATACCGTAGCCCCGGAACGAAGGGTATATCAAGAAACAGAGCGAGTTTTTAGTCAGTAGAAGCCTGATACTCCTTTCCACGTCACTCAAAGCGGAAAGAGTCATTTGATGATTTTCCCTCCTGAAAAAAATAAATCAAGAAAGATTTCACTAATTGTATTAACGTTACCGATATCCGCAAAGTAACTCCTGAATGACTGTAATATAGAAAATCAAATCAAATTAATAAAAGAAACATTACCTATGAACGATTCTCATAATTTATTGAGTAATATTTTTTGGCACCTAGACCACACCTAGACCTAGACCATCCACAGTACTTACACTGTGGGTCCCGCATTGGGTGGCTATAACTATAATGTGTTAGAGATCTAATAGGTTCTTTATTGAAAATATAAGTCTTTGCGCAAGAAGCTATTTCCCGGATGTTTTATATAATATGTACTTCTGTATAATAATAACCTTTATAAATGAAATAATTTCTTCATAATTTGAACGAAGAAGCTGGGATCGTTTTGTTATAATTCGTGAAAGGAAAAGGAAAGGTCTGTGCTGCATACTGTATTCAAACTTGGACGGAGAGTTTATTTAATACGGAATAAAGACAGACAAAGACAACATAATGCCTACGGAATTAAGTCCGCCTTTGTACCTCTACTTTATAAAAATTAAGCCAGTTATGTAACTGACCTAGATTCCTGCTGATACACCAAATACAATGACGACAAAGAGGGAACATACTTTTAATGGCTTTAATTGTTTTGCCCCTTTCTAACTTCAAGATTGCGCCGGTCTCTTTGGGGTAGGATTTGACAGGTCAAACGGAATAATAGGTTAAAATGCTTGCTTTTTGTGAACGGTTAGTAGCTCATGATATTATAGATATCACCACCCTATGGATATGGTTGAAAAAATAAAAATAAAAAATTGGCCACGTGCGAGTCGGACTCGGCCATGAAGGGTTCCGTAGTAACTATTATAAATATAATATACTTAATATATTTTATGAAAAGAAAAAACAAAAAACCTTAAAAATTTCTTAAAACTAGCTTATTTACAATTTTTACAACTACGCCAAATAACTTTGTTTTTTCATAGTATTTGTATGAATTACAAAGTTATATTTGCGGTTTTAGAAAATATTCTGTATCTCAAAAACTGCTGACTCGATCTCGTTCAAACCAATTTTGGTTGAAAGTTTACATTAAGATCTACAACATATTGTTTTTTTTTAGATTTTTCACTCCATTATTATAGAAGTTAGAGGGGGTGGGACACACATTTTACCACTTTGGAAGCGTATATCTTTTAAACGATTAACTTTATGAAAAAGTCATTTTAGAAACCTTAATGTCATTTTTAAAGACCTGTCTATAGATACCACACACGTATAGGTTTCATGAAAAAAAAAATTTCAGTTTCAGTCCATGTATTGGGAGCCCCCTTTATTTTAAATATTTTTTAAATTTTATCTTAATATCGGAAAGCGGTTCACAGAATACATCTACCTACCAAGTTTTACATGTATAGTCCTAATAGTTTCCGAATAAAATGGCTGTGATGTACGGACGGACGGACAGACAGACAGACGTTAAGACATGTCGAAACTATAAGCGTTCCCTTTTTGCCATTCGGCTACGGAACCCTAAAAAGAAGAAAGAAAATTGCTACATTCATAGTAACATTTTTCATATTTTCTATTTAGTTTATTTTTGATCCACGTGCACGGCTCGATCTTCAATGTTAAGCAACGCTTGCCGAGGTCGACCGTGGATGGGTGACCATCTCAATATATCGAGATTCCTCTGTGCCTTAGTAAGCACGTGAAGCTATCGGTCTCGTCTGTTATTTGTACATCTTTGACAGTCGTGACTGGTAGTTATAAGACAGATAATCCGACACAGGTTTTGCCAAGAGGCTACTGGGTTGTGGAGGTCAGATAAGCTTTCGCTGCATGTAAGACACTAGTACTCAGCTATCACTATCCTGTTCGACTGCAAGCCGACCCCAGCACAGTTGAGAACAGGCAGCAGATGAAGCATTATGATGACATACATAGTAATTTAATGCCTGTGTACTATTTTGCCTCTAAAAATCTTTTCACATGAGCGAAGCCGCGACCAGAAGCTAGTTAGGAATTTTACTAGCTATTTTTTGTGTTTCAATTTGTTATTAATTTTTATAATCTATTAGTTTAGGTAGCAATGAAGGGCAGATTAACGTGTTTTTCGAGTAACGAAGGTTTAACCCATCAACATACTGACCTCTACCCCTGCGTAAAATCTACTCTACATAAAATATTAATAAAACAATTATTAGGATGCCTTCAATTTAATCTTGATTCGCTTTATATCGCGATACCTTGAGCCCGTTTTAATTAAATAACATACATTTTATAATATCAAAGAGAAGAGTAATGGGAGATAAACCATAATTCGAGCTTGGAGTTCTGTTGTAAGTTAATTTATATAGAACGAGCTGTTGCCCGCGATTTCGTTCACGTGGTAAATTTATATAATCTTGGGAAAAAAGCTAAGTTACAGCCAGATATCTATAGCATTAATTGCAACAAATATACCAAACAAATTTACAACAAATATACCAAATTATATACCAAATACAACCAATAATTCCTAATTTCACAAATAAATCTTACTTGTCAATTCAACAAAAGGGGCTACAGTACAAATTACAAATACAACTTCAATTGATTCAACTTCAATTAGATAGCCCGGATGACATGGCAATATATTCAAAAGTTATTAAGTTATTTTTATCAAAGTTCAAAACTTCCAATTTACTATGTGGATTTTAATAAAAGCCACGCTCTGCTTACCAAAAATGTTCAGGACTACAAGAAGCCAGTGCAACGATACTGGTGTGTCCGAACTTGTCCACGGTTCATGGAGCCCTACCGTTGCTCTCAATAATCAAAATTACAGGCTCTTCGGCCGACAAAGCAATATATAGCCTCTGAGGCTTTATCAATAGCTAATCGGTACCACTTACCTTCTGCGCTGGGTACGCCAACTTCGACCTTCCTAGGCCACGCCCAAGTGTGGTATATATGTAAATATGAAGTGAGTAATTGAAAGTGTGATGTAAGTCAAGTGTTCTAAACGGTCACAAGGCGCCGGTCTCCAGATAGCGCGGTCCAGACAGCATCACAGCACAAAACTTATTTCCAACAAATGCGCGTGCCACGCGGGTGGCGACAACCGGCGGTATGTCCAAAAATATCCCAGGGTTTTCGTCAATTCGGGATTCTAGAGTTCAATTAATCACTGATCACACTCAATCCGTTAATATCACGTGAGATCCAATTCGATTTACAATTATAATCAATAAAATCAATCTCCCAAGCGGTGGACTTTTTTCAACCGGGAACAAAGAGTATCTGTCAAGTCAGTAATGTCAAGATCAAATTTCTTTATGTCAAAAGGGTACGTTCGGAAACGTTTGGTACTAAACACAGGGTGTACATTGCAGGTATAGTCGTGCGTTTACGTGAATATGTAATAACCGAGCATTTAGCGGGATTGAGATCTAGTTTATTTCTTCGACAATACTCTTCCAGACGCCGAAGGTCGTTCTGAAGTGCTGTTACATCAGAAGGTGATGAAATTGTGGTATAGATTTTCATATCATCAGCGAAGCACAATAATTTAGATGAAGTCAGGCAAGAGTCAATGTCGTTTATGTAGATAAGAAAAAGCAAGGGCCCTAATAACGAGCCTTGAGGAACTCCGCTTGGTATAGGAACCCAACTTGAAATGTAGTTGTTCAGCACAACAGCTTGGGACCTTTTTTCTAAATAAGAAGCAAACCATCTCAATAAGTCACCGTGTACTCCTATGTCATTTAACTTTGTTAGTAGTATATTATGACTAATACGGTCGAAAGCTTTGCTATAATCTGTGTACACGACATCAACCTGCTTACCTTTGTCCATAGCGTCAGTGATATAATCATTAAGAAGTACAAGATTAGTAACAGTAGACTTCCCCATTAAAAAACCATGCTGGAAAGAACTAAATGAATTTTTAAGAGCGGAAAATACTTGGTTATATATAATCCTCTCGAAGACTTTAGCAACTATACATAATTTGGATATAGGCCTGTAGTTAACTATGTCTGTTTTAACACCTTTTTTATGCACAGGCGTTATAAATGCCGATTTCCATAGTTTAGGCACAACACCGTATCGTGTAGGGATTTACTGTAGAGAATTGAAATAGGCTTTGCAATCGCAGGCGCACATTGTACTAGAAGTTTAGGTGAGATGTTATCTGGGCCAGCCGCTTTTGATGTATCTAACCCACGAAGCAAATTAGTAACTTCATCGACATCGATTCGAATATTAGAAATATCTGTCGATAGGTTATTAATATCAGAAAAAGAAGAAGGAGAATGAATTGGTCCGCCTTGGTGACTTGGGTCAAGAAAAGTTGAATGGAAATAAGCTGAAAATGCCTCACAAATAGATTCACCGGTTCGCAAGGTATCGTTTTTATAGTTTAAAGTGCTCGGGATAGCATTTGAGTTATGACGTTTCTTTACATAAGTCCAGAAATATTTTGGATTGTTTTTTATAGATTTTTCTGTAAGACTCAAATAGATTTCGTAACATTGTGATTCTAATTGTTTTACTCGTTTGCGAAGAAGCTTAAATGTAAATTGATCTGCTATATTACCGTATTTTTTGAATTTTGTATAGTATTTGTGTTTTTCTTTTATTGTTCTAATAAGTGCCGAGTTATACCACGCTGGATAAGTTTGACTACGGAACGGCTTCAGAGGAATATATTTAGCCTGCAAATTGGTTAATAATTGATTGAAAAAATCTACAGATTCATCAATTGATCGCATCGAAAACTCGGCTTTCCCGTCAATCATACAGATTTCATTATTGATGGAATCATAGTCACCTTTGTCAAACATAAATTGATTACGCGGTGCACATTTAAGTGTGGGTATTTGAATGCAGTCGATATCTATTAATAGTGCCGGGTGATATGCATCGATGGGGACCAATGGACTTAAGCACTGGGCAACATTGGCTTTCTGATTTGACAGGACTAGGTCTAGAATTTTTCCGTGTTTGTTCAATACGCTATTATATTGACCAAAATCAAGGGTAATTAAATCATCACAAAATAATACTTCGTCGTGACTATAAGGATTTGATGCGGCTAGCGATACATTATCGCAGGGGACCCAGGTAATTCCACTCATGTTGAAGTCTCCAAGAACAAGAAAGGTATCTGAAACATTGCTGAGAACTATTTGATTTAATTTGTCGAGGAAGTTGGACAGTTGCATTGAAAAAGAAAGACCTAAATTTTGTTTACATAAATAAATTACACAAATATGCAAGTTAATAAACTTCCGCAAGTTTGAGTTCTTCAAACGTATACTAAGCCACATATCTTCTGCTGTAGAGTGAAAGTTTGGCTGACCAACAACTGATAGATCCCTACGAGTTGCAATAAGTACACCACCACCACTCGATTGCCCGGTCAAAGCATAATCACGATCACGACGCCACACTATATACCGATCATCAAAGAATTCTGAGTTTAAGACCCCATCCAATAACCATGTCTCTGTAAGGACTATATGTCATAAGAATTTAATAACATTTGACGATAAAAAATATCTGATTTAATGCACAAAGTATCTAATGAGATACGTATTTGATACTGCATATCTTCAAATAGCTTTGTAAATAATTCATAAAAATGGTTACTGAGGGTTATCCTTAGGAAAGACTTAGATATCCTTAGAGTTTTTAAAGATTAATCAATCGTCAATAAATCTTTGAATCGCCATCTGCCTGTTCTTAACATATATTAATAGTCGATCGCTGCCTGTTCACACTACCGGCAACGGATTGTTCTACTTGTTTGTCGCTTAGCGATAAGAGTAATCAAAGATAATACTTGGTCAGAGATGTTCGCCTGGCGGTCAGAACTCATGCCGAGAAATACACCAGATGATAGCAGAGTGACCAAACTATCGGAACCACACACTCGCTGCTCACCAACTCGTTTTTAGTTGCTAGCTCTACTCGCTACCTGTTAATCGCCAGCGGTGGTACTACTACCTTACGTTAGACTACGGTATAACATACTATTACGCTCTTGCTAAACAACAACAATTTGAAAAAGTGATGCGTGGCTCCTAATTTCGACATCTGTTGGGTATCATTGGGCTCTGCGAGATTATTTTGTGCCATAAACCGCGGTTAATAGATTACATGGCTCTGAGTTTAATGATTAGAAACCAAGTTTGCGGACAGCAAGTATCGTTGCGACTTTGTCAATAAGACTTTCAGGGTAAACAGGGATGAAGTCATATTTATTACTACGTTATAACTACCTACGCTAATATTTTACAATTATGAAAGTTTAGATATTTGTATTATTACATGGTTGGATGGATGTTCATGACTCAATATCGTCCAAAGGGAATTATTGATATTTGGAACAAAGAGAAATAAATTATTATAATCTAGAATAGAACACAGGCCACTTTTTGTCCCAGGAAAATGTGCGCCATTCATAGTCGAACGTAGGTACAGGATACAGCTAGTAGGTATTGCATATCTTTGTAAAAATCAATCTTTGATGATAATTGCTCAGTAAAGTTTTTTTTTTGTGTAGGTAAGTAATTAATAACACCTTACCTTATATTTTTCTTACAGATAATCTCTTAATACCTTATTTAGTTCCAGTAAAACTAAATGTCCACGCTAACAAAGTTGCGAGCAACAGCTATTGCGTGAAATATTCGTAAGACTGACAATCGCTGTTGAAACGTCTCGTGATCTCTATACTGACGTTTTTTGACAATTTGATTCGCTTTGTACGAAAACTAATTAAAATTAAAGGAAAATGTTGAGATCGCGTCAAACATTTAATACAAAAAGTAGCCCAAACCATAACAAAAAAAAAAAATACGTGCATATTGTTTTTGCAGCAGTTTTCTTAAAATCAGGAACTTTAATGTCTGTAACTGGCTATATTTTCGTGCCAGCGCGGCGTTTACGACGCGAGTTTCCTACATTTGACAGTTTCTTTCATAAGACCAACGTTATATTTTGAAACCCGTTTCAATTCTGCAAAATAAAATAAGGAAGTTCTAATTTTTGTACACATTTTCTGAGTATTTCGATTATTAAAAACATTACTTTCAAACTAATTTTTGTAGGTAGTAGTAGTTTTTATAGGTAGTAAAGAACAGACTATAAAAACTCCTACACAAATCTAGCGGAACACACTCCCTTTTAAGGCTCCTCCAGACGCGAAAATAGGTTTAAACGCGAGTTTTATAATGCGTTAAAGTATATGATTCACTGCAGTTAACACAATCAGAAAAATATAATTATGATATTCTTCAGGATATAATCTAGTTAAGTAGTGTCTTGAAAACGTAATACAACAAATTTTAATTCATAGAAAAAAATCACAAAGATACCTCTAAAAAAATCTTTTAACTAATAAAAACCATATTAAAATACATACGATCATTCTGATTTTTTGACAAATTATTCAACAAGAAACATACTAACGAAATAGTGTTTTATTTTTTTAATCCAATCAATACTGTTGCTGTAAATTGGAAGTTTTGAAAATAACTTTAGTTTAATTACTTAACATAACTTACGACTTAATAAGTTTTGAATATATTACTTTGTCAGCCAGGCTCAAATAGTACTTGTAGTTTGTACTGTAATTTGTAGTGCTAGCCCCTTGGTATTGTACAGACAAGTAAGATTGTTTGTGGTATTTGTTGCAACTAATAATTGAATGTCACTGATCTGAATTTAAAGGTTATCCGAGTAATAATCACACATTTGTTAAGATAGCCTAATGTATGGCTCAGAGGTAGTTAGTTACTTACGGTGAGTTGACGAAAACCACAGACTTCACAATAGTTAACTTTATTCATAAGTTACATGAGTTTAATTGGATGCTAATCCGCGGTTATAGTGCTATGGCAGCTATTGGTCAACTAACTTATTATATTAATAAAAGTAAATACATCGAGTAGTAAAAGTAGGTCGCGGCGTCCGCAATTTGTCTGTACGTGAACCGTACATGCTCCCGAGGGAAAAGTGGGATGAGCATCCATTACAAAGCAAATAATAATATAAGAAAAGTGTAGAGTAAATAATTAAAGTTAACTAGTAAACAAAAGTAAATGTGTAAAAGTTTAAAAGTAAAAGTATAAATGTAAAAGTATAGGTATAACACTCAATTTAATTCGTCAAAGTGAAATGCTTTCTTCGGCTGTCTAGCTTCGCTGTAAACGGGGTCTGCTGATGTCGAATGTATTTCTTGTAGCTCGATGTCCCCGCCAAAGTTATCCATTCCTCTAGGTGTCACTCCTATTTTGGCAGAGAGTGTTTTGACACCTTTCTTTGTCTTACACCATCGCTTTATGATAATATAGAGGGCAAGCACAGCGATTCCTCCCAACAACAAAGAAGTAACCGAGTAGAGATAGACGTCGTGACTCGACATGTCAGAAGACGCCTTCGGTAATATTTCTCTGTTTTTCTGGAAATCCAACTGCTGATCTATTTTTCTTATTTCAACTGCAGTTGGCATTTCTTGTTTTGTTATATTTAATTTTGCATTCTTCCAGCCGAGGTTAAAAATGTTGTTAACTGTTGAATTTATGGTTGGTATTTCTATGTCTGGTTTCATGTTAAAACTACTTCCCAGCTGATTGTATGTAAATATTGTGGCGTCCTTTTTCTGCAGTAAGCACTTTGATTTCAAGGAAATCACTCCAGTCCCGTCAATGACCGCCGGCGTAATTTGATCTTTACATATGACGCGTATCAGCTGTTTTCCGCACAATGTAAATAGCCACATGTTTGATTTGTGAAGTTTTGTTCAGGTTTCTTTGCATGTTACGTCATTGAGGACGCATGATAAAGACTCTTGTTGGTTGAAGACTTGGGCTTCACATGGGGCGTCTTTATCGTGCATTTTGTAGACAGGATTACGTAAGACACAAATGAATTCGTCTTCTCCGTATGAAGTACATTGGTGCATGTCTTGGTCTTCCATTCTTATGTAAGAGTTTTTTACAAAGTTTATTGCGATGAAACTTGAACTTGGTTGTACGAGTTTTAAATGTCCTTGTCTAAGGAACGGTATTGGTATGACTCGATATATCTTGTAGTCTTCATCGCTCAGCAAGGGTATATGTATTTCAAATAACATATAGTTGTTTGTAATTCGAGCCTTCACATGAATGAGGTCGTAAATATTTTTCAAATCCCTTTGAATGTCCTTTACAGGTAACGACAATCCTTGTGGCAACCTTCCGGATATTATGTTAAGCTGTGCGATCAGTTGGTTAGCCGGAAATAGGTGGTTATCTAAATGTCCTCTGTAAATGTTGGCGAGAGCATTTCTAATATTCGATTTAAATCACTTAAAATCAGAGTTGACGTCACAGCAGCGGAATTTATGTCATTCATCGCAAATAACATTTGCGCCTTGTTCTCTATTTTAGTGATTTCGCTGCAAGTTTGGTTCATGTAGAGCCGCAATGTTTTGAATTGTTCGTCCATAAATGCAGTGTTTCGTTTTATAATGTTGTTTTCAGCCTCTACAATTAATGTTTGGTTTTTCATAAGTTGTAGTAAGTAGTCATCATTTGATTGTAGATTCTGAATGTCTCTTTCGTACTTCTCAACAAAGTCTGCATCGAGCACTCCGAAAAGAGTTCTTGCTAATTTCCCAACTCCATCAAAGTAACCTCGTTTTGGTATTGAGTGTTGAGTGAGCAGCATCGAGTTGTAGTCGGCTAGATGACTCAGTTCATGACGTAGGTGGCTGACAATAGTTTCGCAAGGCGTGTACTCATGTGATACCCTGAGGCATAATTTATCTATTTGGTTTACATAGTCATTGATCCGATCAGTTGCTTGCCAGTATGCCGTTAAGTTGTAGTAAACCAATAAGGTCCATTCATCATGTATAAGTTGTATTTTCCCAGCTTCGTCGTAGTAAATCGGATGATTGCTCGGTATAGGTGAAACCTGTAATTTATTCGTCGTTGGCGCTGATTGTGCAAATCCCGTTATTGCTAGTATGGATAGGAGGACGAGTGACAGCAAATTGTTCGTGTTTTTTATTGTGCCACTCCGTTCTTTTGTTTCCGGAGTAGGTGTCCGTTTCTCTTTCTCTTCGTTTAGTCTTGGTTCTTCGGGTTTCAGCAGTAATGATGAAAGTTTCGTTATTGGTCGTTTGAGTGACCCTTTCTTAGTTTTCAATGTAACAACCCGTACTCGACCATCGGCGCCTGGATGAAGTTCCTCGACTCTTCCTATAGCCCAGCGACCAGGAGGTAAGTTTTCATCTTTTACTATTACTAGGCTTCCTTGTTTCAGGTTTTCTTTCGGGTGCTGCCATTTGCTTCGGATTTGCAGTTGATGTAGATATTCGTTCGACCAGCGCTTCCAGATATGCACGTTCATTTGTTCAACAAGCCTCCATCTGTTTCTTAAATCGTGCTCAGCAAAATCTTGCTCTTCTTGTGGTAATGACAGTAGGGGGCCCCCAATGAGGAAGTGACCGGGAGTTAAATATTCCAGGTCCTCGACATCCTCTGTTAATGGGCACAGCGGTCGAGAGTTAAGACATGCTTCAATCTGGTTTAACAAAGTAGTAAATTGCTCAAAAGTCAGCTTCTGTTCCCCCAGTACTCGATGCAGGTGATATTTCATGGCTTTTACGGCAGCCTCCCACAGGCCTCCAGCTGTTGGCCAAAGTGGTGCATTGAAATGCCACTCAATTTGTAAGTGGCTCATCTCATCGAAGAATTCAGAAGTCTTAAATGTATTGTGTTGTTCAAATTCCTGTTGAAGTAGTCTTGCTGCGCCCACAAAATTCGTTCCGTTGTCGGAAAACACGTGTCGGGGTGTACCCCTGCGGGCACACATCCTTTTGAATGCGGCGAGGAACGTTTGCGTACTCAGGTCCGACACCAATTCCAAATGCACAGCCTTGGTCACCATACATATGAAAATTGCTATGTAAGCTTTGTAAGTTTTGACTCCTCTTCCTTTGTTGATTTTCACATCAACATGTCCGGTATAGTCGACGCCTGTGTTTGTGAACGGTCTTGATGGAGTTACACGCTCCTTTGGCAAATCTGCCATTAGTTGGACGTTTCGGTTTGGTTTGAAACGATGACATCGGATGCATTGTCGAAGTTCCTTCTTGACTGTTCTGCTACCTCCAATGACCCAAAATTTCTGACGTAAATGAGCCAACGTGAGCCGGGCGCCTCCGTGGAGAGTGTCGCGATGAGCCTCTTGAATAATAAGCTCCGTTAACCTTCCTTTAGCCGGAAGGATGATAGGATGTTTAGCTTCGGGAGATAAAGTTGAGTAGCCTAATCGCCCCTTCACACGCAGTATTCCACTATCGTCAAGGAATGGAGTTAATTTAAGCAAGTTGCTTTTTGATGATATTGGTCGATCTTTCTTTAAACATTCAATTTCGTTGCTATAGTTTTCATGTTGAATATTCTTGATGATCAATTCTGTTGCTCCCATAATTTCTTGTGGTGACAAACACATAACCACCTTTTTGTTACCACAGTCGGCTAAGTTATTGTTTGAGTTTAGTAAGCGTTTTTGCTTACGAATGTTGCTCAGTCGTAAAATCCATGCAAGCACTCGTATTACACGTTTATAATTACTATTTTTATTCAGTAATGTATCAATTATTTCACATTTCTTGTATGTGACTACGCAGCAGTTTCTTTCCTGCAACTCAGTGTTTGTTGTATAGTTCAGGTTATTGTCTTGATGGATTTTTGGCATGTTTGTTTTTAACCAATCTGGCCCATTCCACCAAAGTTCAAAATCTAGAAGTTGATGAGGTGTGAGACCTCGAGTTGCGCAGTCAGCAGGATTTTCTTCTGACTTCACATAGTTCCAGCAGTTTGCCGAGATAATGGTGTTTATTTGTTTCACTCTGTTAGCTACATATTTCTCCCATCGATTTGTATTGCCTTGCAACCAAGCTAAAACGACCTTGGAGTCGCTCCAGCATCTTAAATGAAGGTTTTTATTGCAGAGGGTGTTCTGAACCCTTTCTAGCAGTTTGGCTAGTAAAACGGCCCCGCAAAGTTCCATTCTAGGTACCGTTATCTTATTGCTGAGTGGCGCAACTTTTGTTTTTGCCGTAATTAGTGTCGTCTTGTATTCGCCGGCTTGATTTTTCACTCGGCTATAAATGACGCACGCGTAAGCTTTTTCGCTTGCGTCGCAAAACCCATGTATCTCTAGGTCGTTTTCTAGACATTGTAACCATCGTGGAATGGAAAGTTTGTTTAGCAACGGGATATCTTTTCTCATGGTTTCCCATTCCATAGCGAGATCGTCGGGTAAGTGTTCATCCCAGTTGATTTTACTAATCCAGATTTTTTGGAACAGAAGTTTGGTTTTTATTGTAAGTGGCGATAATAGTCCAAGTGGGTCGTATAGCTTGCTTATTTCGCTCAGTAGTACGCGTTTAGTCAGTTTATTTTTGATTGGTAGATTCCATTGGTATGTGAAGCTATCGTTGTCTTGATTCCACCTCATGCCCAACATTTTTGAGTTTGATGTTTGTTCTGGACTAAAGTCAACGCTCGTATTGCGGCTCTTTTGATCATCTCGCAAGTCTTCCAAGATAATCGGTTCGTTTGTTTTCCATTTTCTCAAGTTAAATCCTCCTTTTTTCAACAACTCAATTAGCTGTGTGACCAATGTTTTTGATGCGTCGACAGTATCCTGCCCGTAAACCAAATCATCCATGTAGAAGTAGTTTTTCAGGATGTTTCCAGCTTCCAGATAGGTATCTTTTTCATCTTCTGCGAGTTTCTGTAGGGTGCGCATTGCCAGATAAGCTGCACTTTTCGTTCCGTAAGTCACTGTGACTAACTGCCAATCTTGTAGAGGTTCGTTAGGGGAAGATCTCCAGATTATCCGGCTCGAAGGACCACTTTATGTATGGCTCAGAGGTAGAAAGTTACTTACGGTGAGTTGACGAAAACCACAGACTTCACAATAGTTAACTTTATTCGTAAGTTACATGAGTTTAATTGGATGCTAATCCGCGGTTATAGTGCTATGGCAGCTATTGGTCAACTAACTTATTATATTAATAAAAGTAAATACATCGAGTAGTAAAAGTAGGTCGCGAATTTGTCTGTACGTGAACCGTACACCTAATATAACAAGACTTGAATTGTGTGTATTGGTTGTTGTTTATAGTAGTTATTGGACTGTGTTGATAGAGATTGTCCGGCTCAATATTATACAGTCAATTGTTGTGTTTATTGATGTTTATTGGTGTTTATTGTATTATACATTCAATTGTTATTTATTTTGTAACTAGCCATCTGTACCAAGCTAGATTCATACTTGGAATAAGTACAGGGTCGGATTTGGACTTGAAATAATTGAATTTATGTTGTTATTTTGGTGAAATTATTTGGTCGGCTAACAAGTCATTGTTGTTTGTTTAGTTAATTTAGCCTATTTGTATTAATATTTGATTGTTGCAATGGCCTCATTAAAGGCAGTCAGGGAGTCTGCTGCCGTATTGGTCTCACAGTTGAGATGGTTCACATCGGTGGTAGCAACGGTTGAGCGTCCGGACTTGGAAGAGCACACCCTTGCTCGGAACGGGCAAGTGAATGAGAGGATCAAGTCAGCTGATGCTGCGCTCACACGCTTCAACGAGTACATCATGGACGTGGATTTGGCGGTGATGGACCAGGCAGCCCGCGATAAGGTTTTGGGTGACTATGACCAGATTGTCAACCTGGGGGATGTCATAGGTCAACGAGCCCGGGAAATTTTGAGGAGCCGGATGCCTGAGGAGGCCAAGCCTCAGACCTCCGTTGTCAAGGGCCCTGGACTGTTGGGTAGGCTGCCCACCCTGGAGCTGCCACATTTAGACGGTCGTTTGGACCACTGGCTGGGCTTCATTAATCTTTTTGAGAGTCTTGTGGATGCACGCTCGGACCTCGGACCTGCCCAGAAGTTGGCCTACTTGTTGTCCGTTTTGGAGGGCGAAGCCAGAGCCTTGGTGCAGCACTTGCCGGTGACGGACTCTTCTTACCCTACCGCTCTGGAGCTTCTCTCCGGAAGGTATCAGAATAAGCGCTGCCTGGCTGATGTGCACATCGGCCAGATTTTGGAACTACCGGCCATTGCCAGCACGTCGACGTTGCGGACTGACTTGCTGAACCCATTGGTCTCAGCGACCAACGCCTTGAGACGCTTGAAGTTGCCGGTGGAATATTGGTCCTACCTGTTGGTGCACATAGTGCTGCGGTTGCTCCCTGCGGAGTTGAGGTCACGGTTTGAGCAGAAGTATGGTGGGGATAGTGCCACGCATCTTCCCACCTTTGACGACCTTCTCAAGTTCTTGGAAGACGAGTGTCGGTTTTTGGACAACACTCGTGGCGCCACGGGGTCACGCCCACCACCTTCTCGGCCTAGAGACCAGGAACGGACTAGGGCTCGGGGGCCTGTTGATGTTCGCCCCGCCCCCCGTTTGGCTGGCGCCCGGAATCCTCGGGCTAGGGGGCCTGTTGATGTTCGCCCCGCCCCCCGTTTTGCTGGCGCCCGGAGTTCTCACTATTGCGACTTTTGCAAGGCCACGGGGCATGTCATGGCAAGTTGCTCGGCTTTTTTGAACTTGCACGTAAGTGCCCGCCGCCGTATTGCCAACGCACGCCGTTTGTGCTTCTCGTGCTTGGGGGCCCATTTCCATCGGGACTGCCCCGACCCCCGTCCGTGTAGAATTTGCACGGGGTCCCACCTGGAGATTTTGTGCGCCAACGCGAACCGCTCCAGCAGACCATCTTCTGAGTAGGGTTTGCGCAGGGGGGGGGTATTCCGGAGACGAGCACCGGGCTGAGGCCCGCAATTCTGCACGCCGCTTCCCACCCCCCGCGCAAGTTGTACGGGAGCCCCGCGAGCGCCATTTGGTCTCCCCTCGTTAGGGAGAACGCGCGTTGGCTGCTAGGCAGCAGTGGCCGGACCAGCACCGCTACCTCTCCCCTCCGTTGGCGGAACGTCCCCGGTTGGAGTCGCGCCCTCCGCCCTTCAGGCATCCAGTGGGATATGCCCTTCCGGCGATGGCGAGCGGCTCGGGACACCGCGCGGACGAACCATTTGATGTCTAGTCTCGTCGTGAACTAAAGCAGCCTGGATGCGGCGATCGGTCGCCGCCCAGGCACCGCTAGGAAATTGGCGCCTGCCCCGCTAAAGGACCCCCCCCCGATCATGACGGTTTTGTTGCCAACGGCCTCGGTCAGGGTCTGGGGACCCTTGGGTGACTCGATTGTGGTCCGTGCCATTTTGGACACGGGAGCCCAGGGTTGCCTTTTGTCGTCTTGGTTAGCGGGACAGGTTGGCCTGGAGGTGAATGACTTTTCAGGCCAGATTCGGGGAATTGGCGAAACGGCTGTCACCACTGTTTAGGGAAGGACCTGGTTTGAAATCAACCCTTTGAGCTGTCCGTACCCTAAACTTCGTGCTCCTGCCCTCGTTCTGCCGACTATATTGGGTAGCCATCCCGATTGTCAGTTGCCTTTGGAGGTTCTACGGTTGACGTCAGGTCTGGATTTGGCTGACACCCGGTTTGATTCCCCTTGTACGGTGCATTTGCTGTTGGGTTCTGATATTCTAGGGAGAATATTGTTGGGAAATACGACGGTCTTGCAGCCGGAGGCCCCATGGTCCCTCGGGAGGGGCTTGGTGGCGGTCTCAACCATCTTCGGTTTTGCGGTTATGGGCCCAGTGTTGGAAGTGCCCCCTCCACCTGAATCTGGTTTAGCGTTGGTGTCCGGCTCAGCCCTCTCTGACGCCGTTCAGAGGTTTTTGGAGGTTGAGGAGCCCCTCAGGTGGCCCGCTTGAATCCGGAACACGAAGAGTGCGAGTTGTTCTATCAGAATAACACTGGTCGACTCCGCTCCGGTCGGCTTGAGACCCGGCTGCCTTTTGTTGCGGTGCGACCACCTCTCGGCCAATCCAGACCTACGGCTGAGAAAAGATTATTGGCAATGGAGCGCCGCATGGCCAGGGACCCGGTGCTGCGGCAAAAATATGTAGATTTTATGCGTGAGTATGCAGACTTGGGACACATGTCGGTGTCAGATTTGGATTGGCGCTCAGTAGAGCATTTCTTCTTGCCGCATCACGCGGTCCTCAAGCCATCCACTGGTAAACTGCGCACAGTGTTTGATGGGTCTGCGCGGACTTCTTCCGGCGTCTCCTTGAATGATTGCCTGCATTCCGGCCCCAAATTGTTGAGGGATCTTTGTGACGTCATCACGTCTTTTCGTCGTCATCAAGTAGTCTTTGTAGCCGACATCAAAATGATGTTCCGGCAAACGGTTATTCACCGGGATGACAGACGTTATCAATTGATCCTGTGGCGGGAGCATCCCCAGGATCCCACGATTGTGTACGAGCTCAACACGAATACGTACGGCCTTCGATCAAGCCCCTTTGTTGCTATTCGTTCGCTTTGGGAGCTTGCGGACCGGGAGCGTTTGAGGTTCCCTCGTGCGTCCGCCATCTTGAAAACGGACCTGTACGTCGATGATGTCTGTACTGGAGCTCCTACAGTTGAGGAAGCTATCCTGTTGCGTGACGAGTTGGTCCAGATTCTGGCTTCCGCTGGCTATGAGTTGCGTAAATGGGTGTCCAACTCGCCAGCGCTATTGGAAGGTGTGTTGGAGGATCATAAGCAGGATCCTCACTTATTTGAGAACGTTGACAACCCCGCCATGATGGCCGTCCTCGGCGTGCAGTACCGACCAGTTCAAGACACCTTTACGTACGATGTCGACTTGGAGTCTCCTCATACTTGGACTAAACGACTGGTGTTGTCTACTGTAGCGAGGACCTTTGACCCTAATGGTTGGATCTGCCCGGTATTGTTTTGGGCGAAATGCTTCCTTCAGCGCCTTTGGACCGCTGAACTTGGTTGGGACGAGCCACTTCGGGAAACCCTATTGGAAGACTGGCTCCAATTTGTATCCGCGCTCCCTGCGGTCAATGAGGTCGCGCTGCCACGCGCCATCGTCCTCCTCCTCAAAGCAAGCGTTGCTTGTCCTGGATGACTGACTCATGCAGTTGTTAATTTAACCATAAACTCATCGATCTTTAGAAAGTATAACTAAGTACAATATTTTGTTCTTCAATTTTGACAGACAGGCCTGTTGGTCTAGGTCAGTGGCCCTGACTGCTATGCACAAGGTCGTGGGTTCGAATTCCACCCAGGACAAATGTTGTGTGATGAGCACGATCATTTGTTCTTTGTCTGGGTGTAATTTATCTATAATATGTATATATTTAGAAATATATATGTATGTTTATCAGTTGTCTAGTACTCATAGCACAAGCTCTGCTTAGTTTGGGACTAGATGGAGTTGTGTGAAAGTTGTGGAATATTATTATAATTATGTGTTGTAATCGCGAAATGTTAAATTTATTTCGAATAAATGAAGTTTTAGTGACAATAAGATTTCACTTGAAATATTAATCATAAAATCAGTGTTAGAATAATAAAATAACAAAGATTGATTACTTAACTACTAACAGTAAACAATCTGCAACAAATTTTAACAAAATAAGAATATCTAAGGTCTCCAAACCATGTTACCTGTATCTTGGTGACCAGAGTTGCATCC
Organism: Tholera decimalis; assembly: GCA_943138885.2. Lineage (NCBI taxonomy): Eukaryota > Metazoa > Arthropoda > Insecta > Lepidoptera > Noctuidae > Tholera > Tholera decimalis. The sequence goes on from OW964576.2 coordinate 14,752,648, forward strand.
ATACTCAAACATGAAATATTATAAATCTAAAAGAGAGTTTTTTAGTTCATTTTTCACGTCGATATTAAATTAAAGCAATGGATCACTGTAAGTTTTGGTGTGAAGATATTGAGTTATATTTTTTTTCATTGATAGTAGTGAAATACCGTATTCTCACCCAAATCAACAAATCGTCTAAATTAAAATAGAAAATGATCAAAACATCACATCCTTTCTTTTTACCTGACTGCAAAGGAAGGGTTATGTTTTTCGCGCGTATCTTGTATGTAGGTATGTATGTATGTAATATTCTTTATTACCTCATATCTCCAGAATCGCTGAACGGATTCACATAATTAAGGTATCTTTAGATTCGTCTTAGCAGCCCAAGTTTTCTTAGATAGGTGACATTTGAAAAAATCAAACATGGCGGCTGTGCGAAGTCATTATACATAATGAAAAAAACGATTTTTTTTTCGAGTACTACAATATGGATATCAAATTAAAGGGATTAATACAAGGATTTCAAAAAGGTATATCATGTTTATCATTAGTGTAATACTAGCAAAAATAATACAAAGAGAAAGTTTTAAAATATGGACTTAGCTCTTTCACTTTCTGAATCCGGTGGGGTGCCATTGTGATACGACCGGGAAAGCTTTAAAAATGTTAATTAATATTTTAACTAAAAAGTTGAAAAAAAAAAGTTATTTAAAAAATCTAAAAAACCCGACTGCTGAACTGAAATACAAGAAACAAGCACATTTTTATTTTAAAAAGTGACAAGCAGGCGGACCCACCCCATTAAAAAAAAATCAATTGGGTCTCGCCTGCTTGTCACTTTTTAAAATAAAAATGTGCTTGTTTCTTGTATTTCAGTTCAGCAGTCGGGTTTTTTAGATTTTTTAAATAACTTTTTTTTTATTTCTTTTTTTTCCGGGTGGGAAAATCAACGAATAACTTCTCTAGCTCTGGGAGGAGCGGAAGGGAGTGTCAGAATTCTTCTGACTAACCCATCCTGACTCACCCTGTACCTTCAGCTACCCTTAAGTTCCGAGGCTGCGGTATCTCGTTAGAATATTCCCGCAACCCCGGCATGCAATGGCTTTATGGGGCCCCGTCACTGGTGCTGACAGCTCTTTGAGGCGCGCGTGGAACGCAACGCGCTGCCGACCCGGGCCTGGTCCTTACCAGATGGTGAGCTACCCCTGCTCGCCGCCCGCAAGCCCGCGCCTAAGGTGGCCGGAGATCGGTTCTCGATCCGCTACGCCCGAGGCGTCTCCCCCGGCGGCTGGGGCATGAGAAACACAGTTGCCTCACGCTCGCACGTTCGGCCTCCTCCTTCGCTAGCATGACTGCTTTGCAGAAGGATGCGACTGCATCCCATTCCCTCTCGCTCCGCACCATGGTCTGAACCAGGGCCGGACGCGAGAGGTCGCCGCCAATCACACCAATATCTGCCATCTCCAATATTCCGTAACTACTTCCTCAAATTTCTCGGCCCCTAGGTAATCCATAATAACGGTAACTCAACTACTGACAAGTTTCTAACAGATACTCCTGATGTTCCATTACAGATAATATGGCGGAAGAGAAAAACTAATTAAAATATTTAACTAACATTGGTTAGCAGGTGTAGCTGTACTTACTTGTTTTAACTGATTATGCTAAAATAATTAAGTACAGCTAAGGAGTGGCATGGACCTTTAATTAAAAGGTGATTCATTTGGTCCGTGCTTCGTAAACCGGCACGGCTATAACTGTTGTAAAAATGTACATCGAGTGAGTGTCAATAAAATCTCTACAACCCAGTAGCTGGGTAACAACTGGCCCCTTGGAAAATATGATGGTAGATTTTCTGGGTTCTGACTACTGTGCACTTTTTTACCGTCATTACGGATACGTAATGACGGTAAAAAAGTACAAGTCACAGCCAGAATTAATAGTGAATACGTGTTTTCTGAGGCATAGAGGAATATCGATATGTAAAGATGAACACCCATCCTCGGACAGACATCTGTAAACGTTGCTTAACCTTAAAGATGCGGGTTTTATTTCTTGCCATAAGTTCCTCAAGTCCAGTACTAACCAACAGCAAAATTTTATTATAAGCGACAACTCTGACTTAGAATTTCCTCTCACAACTGTCGCCCACCATCAGTTTGCCCGCAGCTCATCCCCGTCGGTTGACGGTGACGAAATCATATTAAGCTTGTTAGGGTTCCGTAGCCGAATGGCAAAAAACGGAACCCTTATAGTTTCGATATGTCTGTCCGTCTGTCTGTCTGTCTGTCTGTCTGTCTGTCTGTCTGTCTGTCTGTCCGTCCGTCCGTTTGTCACAGCCATGTTATTCCGAAACTATTAAGACCATACATGTGAAACTTAGTAGGTAGATGTATTCTGTGAACCGCTTTCCGATTTTAGGAAAAAAAAAAAATATTTAAAATAAAGGGGGCTCCCCATACATGTAACTAAAACTGAAAATATTTTTTTTCATGATACCTATGCGTGTGTGGTATCTATAGACAGGTCATTAAAAATGACTTAGGGGTTTCTAAAATCATAAATTCAATTGTCTAAAAGATATACGCTTCCAAATAGGTAAAATGTGTCGTCGTCCCCATCCCCCCTCTAACTTCTATAATAATGAAGTGAAAAAACTAAATATATATATATATGTCTGTAGATCTTAATGTAAACTTTCAACCAAAATTGGTTTGAATGAGATCAGGTTAGCAGTTTTTGTGATACAGCATATTTTCTAAAACCGCAAATATAACTTTGTAATTCATAAAAACACTATGAAAAACAAATTTATTTGGCGTAGTTGTAAAAAATGTAAATAAGCTAGTTTTAACCCTACAGCGCATAGTGCCACACATGTGGCACATACCAAAAAAACCTTTATATTTCATCACCCGAATTAAGTGGCGTCGTCTAGTAAAAAGACAACTAACTATGAAAGCTTGGTTAATCGAATTTAGTACCAAAAATTTTGGTTAGATGTCATTGAATGACTATCTGTTTACTTTTTGTTTAAACAAACGGTATTTCGAAATTTTTCAACAAGAGGCGTGTAAAATATAAAAAAAACCTGATAAATTTGAATAGTTTGGATAAGAAATAATTAGTGGAGGTAAGTTTATGTTTCTATTTCTTATCTTACTTGTTATTTTGTAATTTCAGAAATAAATAGCACATAGAAATACAACATTTTTGTATGAGACAGATTTGGCACACCGTGCAATGAGTGTCCTCAAAATATCTAAATTGCTTGCAGATGAGCCGAAGGAAAAGAATAAATTCCGATGATATTCAACACTTTCTTGAAATTCCCTCCGGTAGTAAAGATGACCTGGAACTATCTGATGACGACAGCGATGACGAGTTGATCAGAATCCAGGATTTGGTGATAAACGAAGTGGTGACGTGCCCAGAATTAGTACAGGACGACTTCTTCGATGAAAATGTGAGCATACCTAGTCCAAGGTCAAGCAGTAGGATGAGTGACTCAGCCAACAACCAGTATTTCTAACATAGCCAACGTTACACCACAACCTAGTACTTCCAAGCAAGCAAATCCTAGATCCAGCCAAGTAGCATCACAACCTCAAGCAGTACGTACTCCTCGCTTCATTACACCTTCCTTCCTTCCTTCCTTCATAAAATGCGTACAAGAAAGTGGTACATGAGAATCTTCTATCATTTGCTAGATGTGATGCTGATAAATAGCTGGCTTTTATACAAAAGAGTAGAGACGAGAGACAAAACACAAAACTGATGAAGTTACGAAAATTTAGACTGGAGGTGGCCAAAGCTTTGTGTTGGTGTGGACCGTCAATGATAAGGAAAAGAGGAAGACCCTCGTCATTTGTATCTGACATGCTTGATGAAAGAATGAAGAGAAAGCTAAAACTCAATGTACCACCTAGAGATGTCAGGATCGATGGAATTGAACACTTTCCTATTTGATCTAACGCTAAGAAGCGGCGTAAGTTACCTGCTTGTAATGGGAAATCTATTGTGATTTGCCAGAAATGTAATCAGGCACTCTGTCTCAACAAGGACAAGAACTGTTTTCTGTCATTCCACAAGTAGTTTCGTAATTTTTATGATTTTGTTCTATATGTGTTTATTTTTCACAAAATAATCCTATTTTTCTCTAAAAGTTCCTATTTTTATAAGTACAAATATTTTGATTGGAAGGTTCGATAACCAAAGACTAAATTAGTTAATATAATACATTATTTTCATGAATAAAATTTGATTATTATGAGTTTATTTCATTCATACCTGTTCCTAATACATAGTAAAGATTTAGATTATATTGCATGATGTGACAGATCTGGGCCATACGGAAAAGCTTACATAAGTAATGTTTTCATTGAGTTGCGATTTTTTTAAATATTTTTCCGAGACATGGTATCATATTTTCTAGCTAATATATTTTTATGAAGCCGAAAAAAAAAATCATGCACTGTAGGGTTAAGAACTTTCTACGGTTTTTTTCGTCAAATAAAATCATGGGCGAGTCTGACTCGCACCTGGCCAATTTTTTTGCAGCGGTTGCGATAACATCTCCCTGAATCAGGATCAATACCATCATCATCATAGCTTTAAACAGTGCTTACTAGTATTGTACATGAAGTGACTGTTTACCTGATCTCTACAACCAGGTAGTTCGGTAACACAATACTCCTTGAAAAAACTGATGTTATATTTTCCGGGTTCTGACTACCCAAAAATACAGTAAACGTACAAAAGCCCGGGCCACTAGGGCATGCCCGAGGCCCGGTGGAATGACTACATCAGAGCAATAATGCAGTCCAGCAACACCCATGGACTGACCTCGGACATCGCTGCTTAATCTTTAAGAGCTCCTCTTATTACATAGTAACAGTTGATAGAGATACCCATAAGTAAATGGAGAAAGGATTCTTAAATAGATACTACTTATATATAGTAACCTTACAAAAGTGCGTATAAAAATAAAAAGCAAAATAAAAGTGTAAACTTAGAAGTGTAGTCACAACTTCAAGAAAAACTTAGTGCAAGGATTAAGTGAACCCGTTTAAGTTACCTAGTTAGGTCGGAGATTAAGTGTAGATAACTTAACCCAGTTTAAAGAATCCTGAACGTTTTCAACAGTTATTTACCGAGGCAACCTTAAAACAGGAGTGTGTAGTTCTTTTGTTTGAAAAACGAATGATACTGATATGGTGTGAGTATGCAGAGAGATTTTTATTTTGTTGAAAAGAGAACTATTAATGTGGGTAGAATTCACATTACTAGCAATCTTGTTAACCCCTCGAATTATGCTAAATATGCTTGTGTCTGGAGTAGTGAGGCAATAGTGTAATGGGTGGGTATACTTACCCACAAAAACGGCGCGGGTTTAGAAACCAATGGAAGTTTTAAAACTCGCAATCCAAAAAAAACACTATCGTATAGAAACTGCTGTGACAAACAAACAAACTAGCAACAATTCGTTGAAACTCCATTCTGCAGTCGTTCGCTCCACGAAAACTGTCTCATGAGTTCTCGGCACAAACATTTCCACGACATTTGAAGACGATTCCAACTTTGTTTGGGAGCTGTGGTTTTGACCGTGACTTCGTTCGTGTGCATTAAAGATTTATTAAATAAATTAATAATTATACCGGGACTTTTAATTCAATGCAGTAGACTGACAATTTCAGTGTTGTAAGATCATAATGACGCCTAGGAAATTGTGACGCAACTAAATTAATCTATTCGGGAATAAAATCAAATAAGGATGTAAACTATTTTTTTTATAATATTGTGTGAAATTGAAAAATGAAAAAAGTAAAATATGATAATGAAGGGACGTGCAAAAAAAAAAAAAACAAAATAGTTTATGATATAATATTTTTTATTTTTTAGCAACATGCTCCTCTACCCGTACTCATGTCAACGATGTTTATTTAGGTCGCAGTGGTGCGGGAGCAGTCTTTTTACCCGACTACGGCAATGTATGTATGTATGTATGTATGTATGTGTGTATGTTCATCTGTTCCCTCATAGCTCAAAAGCTACTTATCGGAACTCGACAAATGAGGTATCGTTAGAACCGTCTTGACCGTTCGCTGAACATAGGCTACGTGACGTGTCACAAAACCCAATGTGGCGCCCTCTAGCGCCCAAAAAGTGTTGTGTTAAAAAATAAAAATAAGATAAACACATCGTGTTTGATATCATTTGAAAGGGCGTCACATTCACATTTCCAAAACATTGCTTAAATTTAAAGTGGCGCCCTCTAGTGGACAAAAAATCATGTGTAAAAAAATAAAAATAAGATAGATACACCGTGTTTGGTATCATTTGAAAGGGCTTCACTTGTACTTATAAAAATATTGCTTAAATTTAACGTGGCGCCCTCTAGCGGTCAAAACGTCATGTGTAAAAAATAAAAGTAAGATAGATACACCGTGTTTGGTATCATTTGAAAGGGCTTCACTTGTACTTATAAAAAATAAGGTAAATAGTATAGAAGCACAGTGATTCAACACCAAAATAGTTTAAATATTAAAAAAGTAAAACCCGACTACGACAAAAAAATTGACGCTGAAAAAGTATGAAACAAGATTTTAAGGATGCTGAAATAAACAAGTTTACTGGCAAAACAAGAACAGAACAAAAATAAAAGCCGCAGTCACACGTTATATAGGATATCAACCGTAACAAAACAATTAATAACGTGTGACTGCGGCTTTTATTTTTGTTCTGTTCTTGTTTTGCCAGTAACCTTCTTTATTTCAGCACCCTGAAAATCTTGTTTCATACTTTTTCAGCGTCGATTTTTTTGTCGTAGTCGGTTTTTAGTTTTTTACTTTTTATTATTAATGGTAATTCCGTGCAAATATTAAAATATCCATCACATGAAACAATTGGCAAAAGAGTTGCTTTTATCATAAAGGTACCTACGAATATTTTTTGCTACTAAAAATAAATGATGATAGTATGAAATTTATTATTATTCATTGAAAATAGGTACGCGTTTGACCATTTGAACATTCGTAAAAACTTTTTAGCAAAAAATAGAACCGACTTTCATATAAAAACACTACAAAGGCAAAAATAACTTTAATTTCGGAAGGCGGTGTCAAAAACGAAAATATATACAAAACTAAAGACACCGCCTTCCGAAATTAAAGTTATTTTTGCCTTTGTAGAGTTTTTATATGGAAGTCGGTTCTATTTTTTGCTAAAAAGTTTTTTTTTACCCTTTTTAGTGGGTTAGTTTGTAATTTATCTAGTTACAAAAGCCAAAATGTCGACTACTTATCACCTTTTACAAAATATTGCTTTTCCCGGTGCAGAGCCGTTAATTTTTGAGGAGTTCTCCTGGTACATCACCATCAGGTCTACTTCACCATATGCATTGTGACGAGCATAAAATGCTTAACATCCATATTCAAGTAATCTAATCGCAATCAACGAAATACTTATTATTGAGTAGTTTCGGTGGCCATCTGGGGTCTTCATCATCAGTTCCACTTCCTCAAATGGTGCTTTTCGAGAGCAACTGCACAAGGTACTATAAGAAATACCCAAAACGCTATAGGTGTGCCTATAATATTTGAAGAGTTTCCTCGATTTCTCCAGGATTCCATCATCAGATCCAAACGTGACGACAATGGGACCAACTAGAAAGTATACACTTTCAAATAAAAAAGAATTTTCCAAATCGGTCTAGCCATCTCCGAGTTATGAGGTAACATACAAAAAAAAAGGTTCAAGACGAATTGTAAACCTCCTTTTTTTGAAGTCGGTTAATAAAAATCAGAATATGCTTGTTTCTTCTAAGAAACTTTGTTTGACCATTTCTTGGTATTTTTCAAAGACAAAACAAATCATTAACATAACCGTAAGTTAAAATAATATAGATATTTTTAAGAATATTAAAATTTCTAATTGATACAGTAAATAAAAAAGCCAATTTTTCTTAAAAAATTTACATGAACAATATATTCAGAAACAATTACGAGGTTGTTTTTATTTTTAAATATCGTTCTCTTAGACTATTTGTCTCTTTTCAGGTAACAATTGCATGCAGCATAGTTGAGAACGCCTTTATGTATGTATAAGGCAGTCTTAGTAATATAAGTTTAGTGCATTTTTGTCTACGACTTCATTTAAATTTCCCGCGTAACACAGCGGCGGTAACTGACGGCCCCTGATTGGTGCATGTCATGGCAATCGACACATTGGTCAGGTGCGCGCCGGCCACCATTCTGGAAAGTCTATGAATCGGATTTAAAAAGTAAGCAAGCGTGTGGGTTTTCTTATTCTAATTTATATTTATAAGGAATTTCAACACTTACACATAACATATATATTTTGTTGACTAGTAACAACTACACACACAGTAGTATTTTATCGTTGCAGTAATATTTTTAAATACCCGCGATTTTTAATGAGAATTTGAATAAAAAAAGAAACCGGGTATTTTTTCGCTTTAAGGGGTGACATGGAATGAAAATGTTCTCAGATATATTTCATGAGGCTTCCTACTTACGAAATAATAATAAATAAAGTCACAGGTTGTTTTGGTGATAAGGTTGTTGCTTTTTTTTTTTTTTTTTTAACGTGGTAAAATTATCAAATAAGTCCTCCCACTCCGGGCAGGGTGGGAGGGACTGTCAGACTTTTACTGACTAAAATCCACGGTGTTCCTTCAATAATCCTTTACATACCGGGGCCACGGTAACGGGATGAGTCCCACGACCCCGGCGGGCTTCGGCCCTCTGCAGAGGGGGCCTCGTCATGTTGCTGACGCTCTTTGAGGCGCGCGTGGAACACGACGCGCCGTCGACCCGGGCATGGTCCATGGTCGGACAGCGAGTTGCCCTTTACTCGCTGTCCGCATGCCCGCGCCTACTGTGGCCGGAGATCGTCGGCCGACGTCCGACGCCGTGGGCGTCTACCACTGCGGCTGGGCTGGAGGGAGGACGCCATCCTCTCCCTCACGCGGCCCGCCTCCTCCTTCGAAAGCATGACTGCTTCGCAGAAGGAGGCGACCGCTTCCCACTCCCTCTCGCCCCGCAGCATGGCCTCGACCAATGCCGGGCGCGAGAGGTCTCCGCCTATCGCCGCCGTGAGGACACGTCGGTGCTCTGCCCAGGCGGGGCAGTCTTGCACCGTGTGCTCTACGGTGTCCTCAGGGCGACCCTCGCAGTGGTGACACCCAGGCGTTTCCTCCTTTCCCATCAGACACTGGTACCTCCCGAAACTTCCGTGTCCGGTGAGGACCTGCGTCATGCGGTAGGTCAGGACGCCGTGACGCCGATCTAGCCACTCCTCAAAGAGGCCACTTGCTATAGTGTTGTTAAAATTAAGAATATCCAGAGCCTCAGAACACCCACTTAACCAGTAAGGTACATAATTAAATTAGTTCAGTTTTCTATTCATAGTTTTCAGTTTTCATTGCCATAAGATGTGATATTATACTATCCTTCAGAAGTTTTGATAAGTTTTCAATTTTGTATGCATTTCCTTTTCTGTGGTAATAAATCGTTTTTCTTTCTTTTATAGCTAGCTAGCATATTCACTGTTGTCAGCTGGACTCAACACACGCTGAGGGTTCGCCGGACGTCAGATCTACATACTTACTGCAGTGTCGTCTGTTGTGGGGGAGTAGAATTGTATCTCAGACCACAGTTTACCTGCAACAAAAATTCTAATTTATTAATTTAATGGATTAACAACACTGCTTATCATCATATATTTACATAGTTTGTATTATTGTATAGTAAGCAGGTTAATGAGTGCAATTGCCTCCTTCTCCCTCTGTCCGTAATCTTCAACGAATCGGTTTTCCCAACATCAAGTGAATGAGTATTTCTTAGCTTTTAGGAGAATTTGTAGTAAAGGTCTGCAAGTGTAAAATAGTACATTGTTCACCAAGAAGAGAAAGTGACCGATTACCGTCGAGGGTGTCGTTTGAAGCCCGAGCTGTAGGCGAGGGCTTTAAAACACCCGAGATCGGGAATCGCACTTTCTCTCGAGTGATACATAGTGCTTTATACTACACCTACGAGGAAAATAAATAGTACTTTTCAACATTGAGTACATAGACCATAACGTACTTGGTTTGTATTTTTGCGCTTTTTCACTGAAATAAGCTAGCAAAACAGTTTCAGAAAAAGATGCCGCATTTTTTTCACTTTTCCATTGCAAAAAATCTTCATAAGTTTTATTATATTTTTTAATTGATTTCTGTGGTAAAAGGTTATCAATCAGTATTTTTGCTGTTTCCTTCAACTGCGGCGGAGTTAAAAAATCTTCATCATCACTATCACTACTTATCATTTTGATAGTTTTATTTTACTTTCTACGAAAACTGATTCCTCAAACAACACACAAATTGAAAATGGCGCCAATGGCGTCTGCAATTTTCACATGTTCTTTTTTCAAATTGTTTATCCTGCCGCCGCAGGGTCGCACTGCCAGCCCGACACCATCCAAACACACAGCTAGTGGCCTGTGTCATTTTGCGAACTTGGAGATAAAAACTCACTGTAAAAACTTTTTGGCTTTTGATATTTAGGTTACCGGCGCATAGTCTTACCCAAAATTAAAAAAGAAAAACCACGTAAGAAATGGATTTTCATACACTTTTCTCTCCCGCTCAGATGCGTTTTCTCCCCGCATATTTGTTCGTTATGCAATGACGTACTTTCTACCGTAAATTTGATAAAGTATCAAGGTACTTTCCAAGCAGGTGTAGTATAAAAGCAAAGTAAGTTGCTTATTCACCCTTCCTCCACACAAAAGGCCATTAAACGGTTCCTAAGCAATGATTTAAAAAGGAAATATATACGTCTATGTTTCTAAGTAAGTAAAATAGAATTATAAGTTTTTATAAAAAAAGTAAGTTAAATAGTATAATATACGAGCAAGCTTATATTTTCAATAACAGCAGAAGTTAGATGTAAATGATTTCTCGGTCGGAAATTACCAATTTGTGTAAGTGCCTTTCTAAAGTCACAGACCGTGATTCGTTACTTGCGTGTTATGTCACAATAAACACTTATCGGTACATATTAATAAAAACAAGATTAATGGCCTATTTAGGAAAATCAACATTACATTTTTTCGGCTGCATCACCCTGAAAATACCGTGAAATAACAATGAAACAGCAATAAATACTGTTTTAGAGTTACTTATTAAGCTACCAAGAATTTGTCTCGTTAGGTTTAAAATTCTAATAGTTACTGTTTAAAGTTCCCTGCTGTTCCTTGCTCGCCTTACTCAAGTGAGCGCACACAATTCAAAAGCGAACTCATTTGTTTTTAAAAGAATGCAATGCGGATTTACATGAAGACAGCGTTTGAATTTCGAAGTGTAAGTATAGACAAGAGTACGGCAGAGATATTTTTTTCTTTTCATATTTAAACAAAAAATCATGTAGAGAGATATCTTATATGTGTTAGCAATTGGAACCTACACAGTATACAGCATTTTAACCTAACCTCATAAACGAGGAAAATACACCCCAATTTCTCGCAAATTCACTTGTTTACAAATAAAACCAGTTTTTCCTTGACTCACGGTATTTGAAGAAAAGCGCTCAACAGACTGAATTGATTCGAGTAGACTCGAATTGGCGATAGAATACATACGGTTTCTTTTTAAATGTTATAGTGTATTATGGATTTTCACTCCAAAATGAATTGTAGGATCGGTTTTATGATGTAGATGCAAATTGTAAGTATGCGGCTTCTTATTATAGTTAACAAAGTATTTTATTTGCACTAATATATTGTTGCAATTTCTCGTTCAAACTATCAATGGATTGGTAGAGATTGTAGGATGTGATAAGTTTACTTTATGTATCACATAATTTTGCGTGAGGGTGGCTCATGGCTATATAGTGGCTCAACAGCTGAATGGGTCGATCTTCAAGGTAAAGCAACGCATGCCGAGGCTGAGCCGTGGATGGGTGCCCTTCATAACATATCAAGATTCCTCCATGCCTCAGGAAGCACGTCAATCCATTGCTCCCGGCTGCCCTTGTACAAGTGTGCCAGTCGTTCCTGCCTGTCTACAGGCTAGAAAATCTAACACAAGCCTTGCCAAGGGGTCTCGCCAGGCAGTCGTTCCATGTAAAACAACTAAACTAAAATGGGAAAAGCTCAAGCAGATGGTGAATTAATTTGGCGTACATCATCTACTCAGGCTTTTGAAGGGAAACCGTATCCATGTGCCTATATCCTCTTTCCTACATTCACGTTCGAAGCAAATTGCCAGCAGTAACGGTCACCAAGCACGCCATGTTTGAAACAAAACAATTGTAGGTTGTAGGTACTCATAACATGCATTTAGACATTATTAAATTAAATTTATTATTAAGATCGGTATAACATGAAGTGATAGACTAAATTATAGGTTTGTATTCACAGTAATACATATGTAGATATGTATTACAATATACGTCGCAATACGTAGGTATTGCGACGTATATTTTGTGTAATATAAGCCGCACGGTTGATTGTCAAGGTTAAAGACCATTTGCCGAGTCGGGCTCTGGATAGGTTTCCCCGTGTCTCGAGAAGTATAAATGAGTTCACTTTCGAATGGTGTGCGCTCATTGAGTAAGGCGAGCAGGGAACTTTATAGAAAAACAGTACATTCAAAGGTTGTTTATTAGTAGACAATTATGAATAGTGCAGATCGATCGCAAGTGCACTATTAATATAAATAACTGTCTGCAGACTATGTTGTTAACTTGTTCCTTACACTGACGCTTGATAAGCTTAAAAAGAAATTAACTTTGTTTCAGTCATGTTTAATTAAAATTACGAAACTTCGGCAGAAATTCTGATTTTCGGAGGCTTAAATATTAATCTTGAGCACATGTTTCTTGTAGATTTCAGTAACGGTTGAAGTTTGTTCTGAATATTGAAATAATGTTTAAAGCCAAACAGGCAAGTTTAGGGTGAAGATTATTAATTGCTTAAAGCGGAGTTTATTAATTGCTAATTATTATGATTAATTCAATTACAAACTTGAATTATGATTGCAATCATGTGTAACTTATATTTAAAACACGAGAGAAAATATTTACTGAGTGTTTCAAAAGTCATTACCATGTCGTCGTGTGACGTCGTTTGAGGGTAATTGTATATCTGGTAAACAATGAGGCCTAGTCTGCACTATATGTCACCATGACATTTTTACTCTTGCGTCTTTTATTCCGTGATCGGAATTACACATCTTGCTCAGTTGCCATAGAAGGAGAAAAAAATAATAATTACACATTGCGAATCAAATTTCGTACGATTTTTGTCAGTTCGGTGTTAAAACCTTGGAAAGACCTCTTTTGCCCCATTGTCCCAGAAAAACAGGGTAATGTTTTGCTATATACGTTACCTTTCTTATTTTCTTACGTTTAGGTCGATTTTCTATCTACTTGAATACGGCAGACTATCAGTATTTATCAATTTTCGATTATCATTTTTGCTACCTTACTGAAAATGTTCGTAAAAACAGTTGTTGATGAAGAGTTTTTGGTTAGAAGTGGGTAGCTTTGATATGTTTAGTTACACCTGAAAGTAAAATATATAGGTATTTGGTAACTACTAGTGGCTAGTCAGTATTTTTTTACAGGCTTTTAATTAATCGCTTAGATGTGAATGAAAAATTTATTACACGAAATTTGTACAACTAACTTTTGAACAAAAAATTTTTAAATATTTTCAACACACAAAGTTGGAAATATTTTTATATTTAAAAAGATCAGGTAATAAGGCTAATTACGTAACAGCTGTTATTATTTTAATAATATACAGTAAAGTAAATTGGTTTCCAACAAAACAGTGTAGCACACTAGGGAGCGGTGAGTAGCTTATAGATGGTCAATGAGTGTAGTTTATAGTGTGCTGGAGCCGGCTATCAGTCTACATACTGACACTATCTTTGACAGTGTCGACTGTCAAAAATGTACAAATGACAGCTAGGAGTAACGGCTGAGCGTGCTTCCCCAGGCACGGAGAAATATACGTTAATATGGTCATCCATCCACGGACTAAACCCTGCAAGTGTAACTTAACCTTGAAGCTCGATCCGTATGGCTGCTATTATTTAGACATTAGTTCCTCTCAGTAAGTGATGTACGAAAATTTCTTTACATCTCTCATATTCGGTAAGTAGGTCCTTATTACCCCCAAATGGGGCTTGTATGTAACCAATTAGCGCTCTAGGGTAATAATGTAGCTAGAAAAGCCCTAGGGCGGTAAGTAATTTAAAAAAAATCTCTTCACTCTTTCAAAAAGTTCGCGTACATCTAACCATCATACTGGCAATAGACATCATGCATTCAGCCCAATGACAAAAGAGGTCGCTTAGCTATTCATCCTTGTCTTCGTATGAGTACAATAGTCATCAATTTAAATATCGAACGGCGAAGCTCAATTTCGTTCTTGAAAAAAAAAATAATAAACAAAGATGAAAAAAGGCGGGAATAGAAAACTTTTACTTTAAATATTGTTTATTTTTTGTGTTCTCATTTAACTATAAATTTTAACTAATAAAATGTTTTATTCTTGTAATGCCGGTTTTTTTCTACTTACCTCACAATCGAGATGTAAAGCAGAGTAGTTAGCTCGGGTGTAAGCATCAGTTGCACCCTCGAACTATAGGCGCCCTCGCTGGCCTCGTGCGCCTAAATATCTCGGGCTGCAATTGATGCCTTACAGCCCTACCTACCTATCTACCTATCTACTATTGATCACTCAAATTTCGACATGACCATTTGTACATTTCGAACAAAATATGTAGCTCTTTAAAGAACATACGTTCTAAGTTATCGTAACAATCTCTGAGACAAGACAGAAAATGCTCAAAGTTGCCACAAACGAAAATTGTGGCGAACTTTGATCGTCTCAGATTTGCCAGTTAAAAGTTTTTGGAAAAACGTATTTTAAGTAAGTAAGTAACATTTTAGGATATAAATGGGTGCCGCGTTTTGTTTGTTTTCTTTGATTGAAAATTATTTTTCTTAGAAAGATAATAATACTTTCGAGATGATAACAGAAAATATATATATAGGTAAAACAGCACCGATGCGCGTCCCAGAGTTCGATTCTCTCATGGAACAAATCTTACAGAACGGCCTGCAGATATAATAGCTTTTCCCGAGTCTGGCTGTTTGTGTCAGTGAGATTATAGATGTTTCATTTATTGACACTTATACAAAATTCCATTTTCTAGGTAGTGTGTAGTGTCTGTGTAGTACTGTCAGTGTCTATACTCTTTCTGTGTACCCTTTCATGGAAAGTGGCATGTAATCTTACAAACAATGGTAATACTTTAGTCCCCGCTGTACATTTAGCTCCGGGAGGTCACCCACTAGTCAATTATCAACATAATTCAATTGTGACATGGCAGGCAGTTAATCGATCTAGCACATCGTCTCATAGCAATTTGGAGCAGAGTTCGATCTAATATAAGAAATGATATGATAAGAAAGAAAAATGATTAACAATACGGTGTTCCAAAGGAATACGACAAAGGTGTGGTTTTCAATCAACTTTTTAAAGGAGGATGCTATCCATTCGACTGTATGTTTATAAATACCAAAATTAAGCATGGATTAACTGCCTTTGACCACAAAAGCCCAGTAACTAGGTAACGCGATACTCTCACCACGCCATACTAAGACTGTTTTCAGATTATCTAGATTTTGACTACCCGAACAAATGTCAAATAATTTCCGAAGTAACTTGGGGATAGTTACCAATCCAAAAGTACACTTCAGCAATTGTTGCGCTAACCTTGAAGACCATGATGACCCATGCAGTTATGAATTTAACCACAAACTCTCTCTCCACAAAAAATATTTACTACAATATTTGTTTTTGTTGTATGCGGGAAAGTTCTACCGAGTTACCGCGGCCCCGGAAATTTAGGGCAGCTGAAGGAACAGGGTGGGTTTTTTAGTCAGTAGAAATCTGACACACCCTTCCGCTTGACCCAGAGCGGAAGAAGTCATTTGATGATTTTCCAATCCAAAAAAAAAAAAAAAGTATAGTATCACGCAAAACCTGAACACGCGACCCGGTTATAAAAAACACCCTCCCATACTTACTTTATCATTGATTAGATAACGATAACGTTCATTAAGTAAGTGCAACACGCTGTTATGAAAGTCCTTATGATTATGTGTTGTACAGCAAAATGTCTAATTTTTCGATTAAATAAAGTTTTAGTCACAAAAAGATTTTACATGAAATATTAATCCTGAAATCACTGTTAGCTAAGAATAATATCCATCATCTGCTTAGCCTAATAATCTATAGAATGTGAAAAGCCTTCGTCAAAATTGGGAAAAGCCCAATTTTGACGTCGGCTTCCAGTCTAAGCGATTGCAGCTGATAATCCGCGAGTTGACAACTTTGTAAAAATTGTTTGAAACGCTTCGAAGCGCTTCATGTGTACTCGTAAAATAATATTTTATTCATCACTTAACCTTTCAATTAAAATATAAGTAATTTTTTAATTTATTAAAAAACTATGGCCTAAATCGTGGCATTGTGGTCACGTGACTATATATGACGTCATCGTTCAAAAAACAACTTTCCTGGCATTTGGCACATAAATAAAATAATAAAATAAAATAAAATAAAATAAAATCTTTTTATTTCAGACATTGGGTCCATACATCTTCAAAATCATCATCAATTCATCTTAAAAAAAAAAAGACATCACACACATCGAATAAAATAAATTATGACGTAATTTAATTTAATTTATTAATTTAATTTAATCTACTAATTTAATTTAATCTATTAATTTAATTTACTGCACATTTAATACACATTAATTTAATTTAAGTATTTGCCTCCCTCTGGGGCACCGGGCACGCGCACTTGTGTTTGAACCCAGTGTCCCAGAAGGGGGCTGTCTAGCTTGTGGCTGAGCACGTTCAGGATGGTGTTGGTGCTCCCACGCGTACGGAACATCAGCGAGGCGATGCGGCGCCGCAACACAGTGTGGAAGCCGTCTGTGTGCGCATGCGCAAACATTGCAGACGCACTACAGCAGCGTGGGAGCCCCACCAGCACCCTGAACGCGTTATTATATTGTACTCGGAGAGCGTTGATGGCCCGCTGCGTGTAGTTGACCCACAGATTGCAGGTGTAGAGAGTTTGGCAGTATGCTTTAAACAGAGTGATCTTTACATCTAAACTACACCTAGCAAATCTGCGTGCCATCATGTTACAGCGGACCGCCATCGCCCTCCTCTCCCTTTCAATATCTCTATCATCCTTTAAATCCTCGGTGACCACATGGCCGAGGTATTTAAACTCACTCACTCTTCGAAGAGCGACAGCGTTAAGCAACACAGGTGCCACATCCCCCAGTTTACGACCCCTGGCTTGAAACACCATGAGCTCGCTTTTCTGCTCATTGTACAGGAGACCGTGTACTCTAGCATACTCCTCACATACGCCTATCAGCTTCCTGAGTGAGGCCACTGATGGGCTGAGCAACACCATATCATCTGCGTAGCTAATACTGTTGATACAGTGACCATCAATCGAGCATCCCACTCCGATGTTGCTCAGCTCATCAATCAGCCCGTTCACGTACAAGTTGAAGAGTGAAGGAGATGTTAACCCCCCCTGTCTCACTCCACACTCCAACCTGTATTCATCAGAAAGTTCTCCAAGCCATTTGACCTGGTTAGTTTGGTTGTCATACCAATATTTAAACATACTAATCAGCTCACCCGGCACACCTGAACACTTCAATTTACGCCAGAGAATATCATACCTAACCAGATCAAAAGCCTTGGAGAGATCAAGAAAGGCTGCATAAACAGGCGTCCTCCTGTCTGTGTAATACCTGACAGTTTGCTTGAGAGACATAACCGCGCATTCTGTCGAAAGTCCTGGTCTAAAACCGAACTGTGCATCGTTTAAATTTAGGTGTTTCTTAAGCTGTCTCTCAAGCAGGCCATCAAGCACTTTGGCTGTGGTTGTAGCTAACGATATCGGGCGGTAGTTGCACTTATCAGAATTATCTCCAGTCTTGTTTTTAATTATAGGCACTACCACCGTCTTCATCAGTAACATAAATGTACTTCGGGTATTTTATGATATTTTACTTTACTATGAACGTGAAAAATTATTATCAGTGCTGTGCAGTACCTTGTTGTGGGAATACTACTATAAAAACGCCAACGAAACTATTTATTCATGTCCCTTTAAAAAGAGATATTCGCAAGAAGTGGTTAGAACTTCTGTGTCAAATCCATCCAAAGGTTGTCTGTAAAAGATCGCTTTTAGCGATAAGACCGCCCATTGTATCACCCTTTCTAGTTGTTAAGTCCATATTTGTTTTACTGTTATGGTGTACAATAAATAATATATCTATCTATCTGCTTTTTTAAAACGACAAAAAAAGGAACTCATCGAACAACTATTACAGGACGATAAGACAAATGAACCAGAAGAGAGAGAGTTAATTATGAAATGAAATGAAATATTTATTTATAAATTGGTTATAAATAACACTTTTACACGTCATGATTTTTTGCGTGTTTAGTTTAGCTAGATGAGGCCGGTATTTCCTAACTGACTACTCTGAGAAGAAACACCGAAACAAACTCCCTCTGAGTTTGTCGTCAACGTCTCTTTTAAAGTCCAAACAATTTGTATTTGTATATGAGAAGCATGTAGGTTCATGTCTTTGGTATTCTTTTGAGGAAATAACGACGCAAATTTGAGCGGACCTGTCCAGACAGTGCAAGCAGTTAGTTAGTTATTTCTTATTTTCAAAGAGTATGTAAATACACTTTGTCTTACGCACCAACTAAAGATAACCAGTCAGCTGTCAAAATATTGAACGATGACGTCTCGTTTTCTGATTGGTGTTTCTAATCACGTGACTCACAGATAAAAAGTCTCATTTTTCTCAAGGGAAAATAAAATTAATAATTAATAATCTTTTCTTCATTTGTACTATTGTGTGCTTCATATCAATAGATTTACATAATTAAATATTTATTTTAAATTTTTAAACATACTGTCAACTCGCGGATTATTAGTGTTTTACATGAAGCGACTGCCTATCTGTACTCCACCTGCTCGATACACCCAGGCTAGACCAGTGTTAGATGTAATGGCTTCTAACTACCCGTAACGACCGTCAAAGATGTCCATATGGTAGCCGGGACCACTGCTGCCACAAATTTTAACAAAATAAGATATCAATGGTCTTCAAACCGGACGTGTGTATCTTGGGGGCCGTTACATCCATAGTCATACATATTATTATGAAAGCAAAAGTGAGATTTTTGCTGCATCTTTCACGTCCACACAAAGCAATGGATCGCTGTGGGTTTTAGTGTGGAAATACTGAGTTATAATATATTTGTTTTGCATTGCTGGTATTGTCACACAAAACTGCTTCGGGTTTGTCCAAACAAAAACAAAACATGATCAAAAGTTCACACCCATATCTGCCATCTCTAATAGTTCGTAACTATCCCTAAATTACCCGGCCCCTGGGGTTGTTCATAATAAGGGTCACTCAACAAGTCTGTAACAAATACCCCTGATTTTCCTTTACAGATAATAATGCGGAAGAGCAAAACTAATTTAGAGATGTAACATTAGTCAGCAGGCTAATGTCTGTAGTAATCTTGTCAGGTTGGTGGAAGTCGCATATCTTTGTATTTTAGTCCTAACACATCCTCCTAATGTAAAATTACTCATGAACGAACGCCGTTAACCCAGAATAATCTAATTCCAGACACAAGCATATTTAGGTTAGTTGGAGGGGTTAACAAGATTGATAGTAATGTGAATCCTACCCGCATTGTTGGTTCTCTTTTTTATTCCTTTCTAGTTTTCAAAGCAGTAAGTTGGGCCTGTTTGCACTTGGACACCACTGCTCCACTGAGGATAAGTAATGCGATAATATGCGAACTATGTCCACGAATTATGTATGCTTTATACCCTTTCAGAGAATACAGAAATGTGAACACTCATGCATTACTTATAAAACTTACTAATGGGATCGTTTCTAAAGCTAACTTACACAATAGTTCTCCTAAGATTGCGTAGCGCATTCAAATTCTGTTGAAGTTTATTCAATTTCCTTTGTAAGGCAAATTACAATTTCTAATGAATGTGGCTTAGTAATAAATTATCGCGTCTAAAGATATAATTTGTTATGTTACAAAGTTTTTTTTTACAGTGTTTTTTTTACATGGAGCGACTCTCTATCTGACCGTTATAACTCAGTAGCTGGGTAACAATAGCTTGGACTGATGTCACCTGGCTTCTTAATGATGTAGAAATGACAGCCGCGACCAACGGGTTAGCGCGCTCTCCAATGCATGGAAGAACAAGAACAAGATCTAATCTTTCTCTACGTTAAGATGGCCAGTCGTCAACAGACGTTCAACAACAAAAAAATAAAAAAAACACAACAACAAAAAGTTCAGAGAATCCTGAACGGTTTTCAAGAGTTTAGCTTAAAATAAGAGCACTTTATTTATTTATTTACCCTTTCACTTTTTTTACTTTTGTCTCACGTTTGACCACCATCTCGCCTCATGGTAAGCGATGATGTGGTATAAGATGAAGTAAACTTACCTAGAAGTAAGTTATTCACTCTTAACTTAAATACCCATGTTTTAGCTATCAGGAAACAGACTCCGGCAGAGAATTCTACTCCTAACACGTAGTTACGCATAATGAAAGTATTCCCAAAACGTTATTCTATCCATCAGTATTTACTCATGAATAAAATAACTGTGTAGAGTTTATTTGCTTCGACCAACATGACGTGTCCGGAGTCTTCAAAGACTTCCAGGTCACCCATCGTAGCTTATAACCAGGTGGAAGATAAATATGGTAAATATCTCGTTTTAAGTTCGGTCTGTGAAGTGTAATTAATTTAATGTTCTTCTTACAGCGTAACATTTTACTGCCCAACATTCCACTGTACAACTTACACAACAAATAAAACAAAGGATCGAGAACTGTACTAACTTAAAATTCACTTCACGATGACTGAAAATACGAGCAGCGGAACTGACTGAATTTTTATATTACCTCGATATAGCTGCTTTTCACATGAACGACTCAATTTCCAGACCATTTTTTAACCCTTTTATAGCAAAAAAAGTGCTGATCGTGAAAATTAGGGTCTAATTCTTAGATGAAAATCGTCAGTTTCTTGTTCTTTAATGAACCATGTGGCATTTATAACGTTTTCACACAGATCACAGAATCGCCTGTCTTCGGCCACTTGAGACGACACTGTAAGAACTGTCCATATGAACCTAGCATGTCAGTGAGTGTTTTTATATAGGTAAATGAATGGCCAAAGACAATAGCATGTTAAATATAGAAAACGGTTACCTATACTCGAAATAACGGTTTTCCACGTACGATTTCTTAATAGAAATGTTATTTCTTAAATTTTTTGTTTGTTATCCTGAATAAATTATTATTTGGATGGAATCAGATCATCCCTGTAAACAATCTTCTACATCGAGAAACCCAATTTAAATATAGCTTTTAATGACATAGTTTTTTTTAATGTTTACAGTCTTACATTGTGAGAAAGTGTAAACATTAAAAAAAAAGACTGACATGGAAGAAAATTATCTTATTTAACTGATGTTGTTAATTCAAAGGGAACCTGATTGCTAATTAAAGAGCATTGTCTTAACCCTTGCCTAAACAGATTTTAGACTAAGAAGAAGCCCTGCTTTCTTAAAACAAATGTATTTCATGAAACTCTTTGTAAGTAACTTCCTTGGTAGAAGCTTTGTGATACTTATACAGTAATATCCCAGAGCCTCCAAACCATACTTATTTCCTGACTAATAAAATGTGGTGTGGCCAATTTACAGGTGTCGGCAGTTAAAGTTACAACACAATAAATGACAGGCCTGTTGGTCTAGTGGTCAGTGGCCCTGACTGCTATGCTCAAGGTCGTGGGTTCGATTCCCACCCAGGACAAATGTTTGTGTGATGAGCACGATCATTTGTTCTTTGTCTGGGTGTAATTTATCTATAATATGTATGTATTTAGAAATATATATGTTTGTTTATCAGTTGTCTAGTACTCATAGCACAAGCTCTGCTTAGTTTGGGACTAGATGGCGTTGTGTGAAAGTTGTGGAATATCATATATCATATCATATCATATAAAGTCAGCCTATAACGTATACACTGCTAGAACAAAACCTTCTATCAGAGGGAGTGGGCTAATCCAGCACGCGGGTGATGGATGTCACATGTCTTCAAGCTTTAGATCTTAGGAAAAGCCGGTTTCCTGAAAACGTTTTCCTTCACCGTTTTGAAAGCAGTGGTGATGATATAAAGTATAAACTACGTGTTTGAACTCACGACCTACGTACAACTCGTAAGTCGGACTTATAACCACTGGATCAGCACTTATATTAGTTTGTGTGATGTGTTAAAGTTGCACAAAATAAATCTAAGATCTGAATGTAATTGTCCACTACACTGCCGGCTACGATGCGATCCTGCCGTTTTGCCGAAAAGATTCTGACAAAATTTCATTACCCAAACCAATTTTAGCAACCTTTTTTTATACCATTGCAATATTTTGAATGATTTTAGTACGCATATTTTTAATTGGGCAAATTTTTACTTGGCAAAATATTTACAAGTATAATGTCATCATGGCATTTGTTCTTTAATGAAATGATTTATTACAGCAAACAACCTACAGACAATAAACGTTTGGTGAAATTGACTCAGAGTACGTCGACTCGGATAGGTTAGGTTAGGCTCAGCTCCGCTTTGCTCCCGCCTTAGCCTTCGTGGTTATTTTTTTTTAAACCACCCAGAAATAGGAGCCCCGCGTAGCGGGGGACTGTCGACCTATCTTAGCACAGGTGGTAATCAGTTACTAGTTATATTTAATATCTATTTAGGTTACTATTACCTATAACTACGATAGAACTTACAAGATTTTGCGTAAAAACCGTTATTCTAACTGAAATATTTGACTAAATAAAAAATTTTAAAAGTACTATTTGGTAAACAAGTTATAGTTAAAATGTTCATTTGTTTTTGCTAAGTAATAATTTGGCAAATAAAATTATGCGAAAAATTTTTTGGGAAGTGAAAATTTGTCAAATTCCTTTCGGTCAAACAAGGGAGACCCGGCTACGATACATACTTTTACCACCAAAACTTCTTAAACCAAATTTCTCACATGCACAGACGTGTAATGTCATAAGGAAGTTATTACCCTCTTTTGATCCTCCGTAACCTCTTAGCAGGTACTTTCAACATTCATGAGACGTTTAGTAGTCTAGGAACATAACTTTAGCATATTTTCTTATGAGTGATCACTTTATTAGCTGAGTTGTGCTTTTTATGAGGTGAATTAGTGAAGGTCGATTTAACACTCTTTTTCAGGTGTACAAAAAATGTCTGTGTGAATTTTGAAGTATATACAAATCCTAGGTCTGAATTAAACGTATCTTTACCGATTTTTTTTTATAATGACAGTATATTTATATTAAAGTGAGCAGTGACTTCATAAAAACAGCCATACTATGTTTAGGGTGAAGCAACACTTCCTGAGGTCGTCCTCTTAACATATCAAGATTACTCAGAACCTGTAAGTCCTACTGTACTACATGCTATTGAAAGTCAACTAGATCATATTTTTTCAGATGCACCATATTATCAAGATAGCATAAACTATATTAATTTTCACATGTAAAACAAACAGTAAAATCTGTTTGCTTTGTTTAAAAAAAAAGAAGAGTATTTTGAGAACGTGGAGCTTAGCTTGTACCAAGTTCCACGTTTCCCAGCACCCAACGGGTGAAGTCAGGCTGTGGGTGATGAAAAACTTTTGAATAAACCGGCAAAAAAACAAATCACTAGTAGATATCTTTTGTTAGTCCTCCTTTCAGATCTTTTACTATGTTTTTTCTACACGTACCAACCTCTTTTTTTCCAGTGAGAAAATCATTGAATGACTTTCGCCGCTGTGGGTGGAGCGGAAGGGAGTGACATACTTCTACTGACTAAAAACCTATCCTACTCCCTTGCGTTCCAGGTCCGCGGTAACTCGTTAGTACATTACTGCAACCCCGTAAGGCAATGGCCCTATTGAGTCCCGTCAATGTTGCTGACTGCTCTTAAAAGCGCCCGCGGAACACGGCGCGCCATCGACTCGGGTATGGTCCTTACCAGACGTACCTACCCTGGACATAAGTTATGCGATTCTGTTTCTCTGAATGTCATTGAAACCTCACCTCTACAAATATGTATAAGCTAAGTAGTGTTTCTGTAAGTTACATTAACATAAACGACGAATGTTTCTTAAAACCATTCGGAATTCGAACGGAAGAACTCGTGGTTAAATAATAACAGCCGCACGAGTCGATGGTCAAGGTTAAGCAAAGCTTGCCAAAGTCCATCCGTGGATGGGTAATCATCTCAACGTATCCAGGTAGCTCCTCTGAAGGCACGTTAATCACGGCCGCGGCTGTTGTTTGTGTATCATTGACTGTTGCATTCGGATAGACTGGCAGCCGACCCAAACAAAGTTGGAACAGGGCTGAGTAGATGATGCGTTTGAAATTAGAAAGGTGTCTCGTTGTGAATCGGCGATGACTATAACTTTACTTTTACTTTAAAACAAATGAGTTTGCCGTCTAATTGTGTGCGCTCACTTGACTAGTCCCAAGTGAAGTATACAGCAAGCATTTGTTTTATTATAGCTTCATGAATCCTATCGTCTTTGTAGCAAATCAGCTTACACGGAGTAAAAAAAGTATCGGTTTTAAATTCCCGTAAGTCTTTACACAATTTGTTGACGACTAGCTAGCATTCTGAAGTTGGATTGTCTTGCTTGCATGACTGGGCTATTTTCTAGATTTATTGCTAAGACACTTTCACGCTGAAAATGTAAGTTGGAAAAGCAAGGGGTAAAAGAATTCTGTCTATGAAAAGTCTGAATGTTGAATAATAGCAGACAGAAGGGAAACTAAGACTGAAAAAAACCACTGCAAAATGTTTTTGTGTGAGGAGCACGTGACTACATAATTAAGTAAGTGTGTCACAGCAGTAGAAGAGTTGGTAGGTACCACCGCTGTGTTAATATGTTATATTTTATTCTAACAATACAACACATTAATACGAGTGCAGTACAATAAGTTTATAAGTAAGTTTACATAAAGGATAGTGTTATATCAGATTTAATGCTTCAGGAATGTAGATTAAGGAATTATTTTGTGTTTTTGTTTTCAAAGAGACCCAGATAAGTTCTGAATCTGTTAAAATCAGATACATTAAGCAATTATTAAAATTTTATGGTTATATTTTACCCTAAAATTTCCCATTTATCTTTCTACATTTTGTGATGCTCCACTACGCCCAAGAGAGTAAAACCATTGTACAAATATTTGCTAAATTTCAAGCTCGCCAACCGGAAGAGAGAAAATTCAAGGTAATTCAGTCATTGTCCTATTCGTCTGTTTATTTTGTACAAACCTTATCTTATCCTGTCTTTGTTGAAATCTTAGAAAAGCTGTTAAAAAGATAAATCTAGGTTAAGTCCTCTCCTGAATGTTTTTTTTTTGTTAGAAAACATTTTATATAGGACGTTTTTATTTCTTACATTTTAGTGGATCAGATTTTTGGAATAGTCTCCTCGATCGCTATCTTTCCAATGACAATGTTAACGTCACGAAGAAATACACATACACAATCTTCCGCAAACAGACAGAAATTTTAAATATTTAGGTATATGATATTGAGTTTGTGACATAATGTGAACATAACCTACTACGTTTCACACAGGCTTCTTCTGTATGACAAAGAGTATGGGCCTTAATCCACAACACATGCCCATTGTGGGTTGGTGGATTTTTAATCTGAGTCATGCCTGTTGTCTCACGACGCTTTCTTCACCGTTTTGAGAACAGGGTTGTCGACGCCACGGCCTGCAACTCGCCAGTTACACCTACTAACTCCTGAGCCTGCGCTTAATTTATAATGTAAGTAAGTTAGAAATAAGTATTTAAACTTCACTCTTTTAAGGTCTGTTGAAGCTAGCAGAGTCCAGTGTTTACTAGCCGACTGACTCTGAGATTACACACCGAAAAAAAATTCAGAGATCAGTCTCTTTTAAAGTCAATACACACCTGACTGGTCAAATCATGTATGAGAACCATGTAAATGTCTAATGTATTTTTTAAGTAAAGTTTAACACACATTTGATTGGACCTGACCAGATAGTGCATGAATTTGTAGAACTTCTAGTATCCTGAAAGATTTAATTATCAAAAGAAAAAATAAGGTTATCAAACTCAACTCAAACTGCCAGACACTCATGTAAAGAATCCTAAATACATTATAATATTTAACGAGCTACATACCCTTATAACATATTTACTTTGGTTTATGCATATAAGTGGCTGAAATGGTCTTCTGAGCAATGGTCCACACAGATTGTATTGTAATTATCTACACTGTTGTGTTAGTCAAATAGCTTAGCTTGAACTAATAAAGGTATGTTTTAAATAAAAATCTATGAAACCTACTGAAAAACTAACACAACGATATGTCACTAATTTCTGAACATTATTTTCTCATCCCGCTCTCGCGTCAATCGGTACAAAATAGAAACTTGAAACAGACGCCATTTTTCTGTTTAGAAATATTATAAATCAAATTAAAAGGACAACAAAGGCAGGCACCTGTGTACCTATAGCTTAGGGAATAAACAAAACATTTCGAGCGTAATCTGATCCCTATGATGTGATTAAAATCAACCGACCATTAGAGGTTTAAATAAAATATACGTCTGTATTTACTTGTTTACCAAATAAAATGGAAATTAGGTCGTATAATGAAAGGTTTAGCGATCAGTAAACACGCTTTCCTGATGACGTCTTCATCTGCCGAGTCTAATCCCGGCTTTATTGAGTTCGACGTCCAGGCTAACCGGGTACAGCACAGTATCATTATATTACATGAACCGCCTACCTGGCCTTCACAATACAGTAACAAGACAAAGGTGTCTATTTCTGGCTGGGGCGTCTGTCTGATCTCTATAACCCAGTAATTAGGCAATACGATTCTCGTTGAAAAGACTGGTGTCAGGTTTTTTTCTTGTCCACCCGTAATGACTGTAGAAGATGAACTAATTGTAGCCAGAACTTACTATTTACCGTGCTCTCCGAGGTATGGAGGAATCTCAATATTCCTATTATGATAGTCACCCATTCGCAGACCGAACTTAGTAATCGTTTGACATACGACAAACCGTTTATTAAATACCTACCATTTTCATTTTGCAATCACGTCAAATAAGATCCGATTTCAAAAACTTGATCCATCAATCTGTCAATAAGCATAGAACGCTTATAAAATAGTCTGACTGAAGAATAAAAGAAATCAAAAGAAATAAAAAGAGCTGTACCATGTTGACACGCTTACAAGAAGACAATGAACGAGATAGATGTAGCAATTTGTGGATTTTATGAGGGCGAGCTCAGTGTGAGGTATGATACAAGTGACAGAAGGAGGCTAATAAAAAAAAAAAAAAGTACTTTTCAACCGACGACAAAAAAAAAGGAGGTTATCAATTCGACGCGTATATTTTATTTTTTTATATATCTATCACCGATTACTCGAAGACGGCTGAACCGATTTGGAAAATTCCTGTTTTTGTTTGATAGGGTATACTTCGAAATTGGTACCATTTGTCACCAAGTCAGGATTTGATGATGGGATCCTGGAGAAATCGAGGGAACTCTTCAAATATTATAGGCACAAAACATATATACACACAAATATATGGCGTTTTCGGTATTTCTTATAGTAAATTGTGCAGTTGCTCTCAAAAAGTACCATTTGGGGAAGTGGAACTGATGATGAAGACCACAGATGGCCGCCGAAACTACTCAATAATAAGTATTTCGTGGATTGCGATTCGATTACTTGAATATGGATGTTAAGCACTTTATGCTCGTCACAATGCATATGGTGATGTATAGCTGATGGTGAGATACCAGGAGAACTCCTCAAAAATTAACGGCCCAGCATTGGGAAAAGCAATATTTTGTAAAATGTTACATGTAGTTGACATTTAGGCTCTTGTAACTAGGTAAATTAAAAAACAACCAACTAAAAAGAGTGAAATAAAAACTTTTTACCAAAAAATTAAACCGACTCCCAAAAACACTGCAAAGTGGAAAATAACTTTAATTTCGAAAGTCGGTGCCAAAAACGAAAATACAAAACTAAAGACACCGACTACCGAAATTAAAGTTATTTTTCACTTTGCAGTGTTTTTGGGAGTCGGTTTAATTTTTCGGTAAAAAGCTTTTTATATAAAGAACAAGTAAATAACTTTTTTAATAAAATCAGTAAGAGTTTTAGAAGGCACGAATCTACAAATAATATTGAGATATACTCGCACATAAAGCGCAACACGGCACCGTCTATTACAAATAATTACAAAAAATGACAAATAATTTCACTTTCTTCAACTTTAATTTCGGAAGTCGGTGCCAAAAACGAAAATACATAACTAAAGACACCGACTACCGAAATTAAAGTTATTTTTCACTTTGCAGTGTTTTTTGGAAGTCAGTTTAATTTTTTGATAAAAAGTTTTTATATTACAGTAATTCAGGTGCTACTTTGCGGATATCGGTGACGTTGGTATAATTATAGTGAAACCTTTATTGATTTTTTTTTCAGGAGATAAAATCATCAAATGACTCATCCCGCTTTGAGTGACGTGGAAAGGAGTGTCAGATTTCTACTGACTACAAACTCACCCTGTTTCTTGATTTACCCTTGCCTTCCGGGGCCACGGTATATCGTTAGAATATTCTCAAACCCTGGCAGACATGGGCCTCATCGAATTCCGTCATTACTGCTGACAGGGGCTGTTATGACGATCGGTAAAAAATTATTTTCGGGTTTCAAATCCGAAAAGTAAGTAAGTAAGTAAAGAAAAGGCGTAGGTAATAATTTTAAAACAAGTTAGGTCTGCTTCATGAAAATAATGAAACGCGTCAAATATGTCCCAGAATGTAACAATCTAGTTCTACCAAACTATTACAATATTCACGAACACACTTGGGTCGTAGTTTCAGGAGCGTACTCCCATTTACTTAATTGCAGATTGGAGACTGACTATAATTATCTACCATATTGTAGTGGTCCCTGCTGGGCGCCAATAACAATTTATATAGGTCAAAGTACTGTTAACCTTAGTAAAACACTCTAGATTTTAACTTTTATTTTTTGTACATTATGTTCTGCCTGTTTTTTTATTCCGCACAGCCTTTAATTTCCACACATACGTCTTTGTGATTAATTCGACCTGCGAATAATGTCGAGGGTTGACTTAATTATACGGTCTATTTTTTAATAAACGGAAAATAAGGTTCAGTCGATGATGATTATACAACAGCTAAGTTTCAAGTTTAAAGTAACAGATTAAATGAATAAAATTCGTAAGACTCACTCCTATACAACTAAAAAAATCGAATATATATAATTAAATTTATATCTATCTAAGAAAAAATTGCTGGCTTTTACTATAAACCCACAACACGAATGGCGTAGTAGTTGAGTGACTGGGTGCTGTGCTGCGTGTGGCGGGTTCGATTTCCGCAGAAATCAAATATTTGAATGGCTCACGGATACTTAATCAAAATCAAAAGGGAAATATAATCATTGACATAACATTATTAAAAATATTTTATACAATAATTATTTACAACCGATTGACATAATAATTATCATATTTTATTGATTATTTTTTTAAATGTTGGTTTATTTTTGACTTACAAGTTATTTCGATTAGCTGTAATTAATTATAGTAATATAGCACAGAATTCAAACCCAATGAGAATTGTTATATTATGAATGAATAAATGAAATGCCTTGTTCCCGGTCTTGCTGTTTTTGTATGAGAGCTTATATGATTGTAAACGCATCCACGATACAGAGTAATTCTTAGTGTGGTGCAAGCTTTTGAAAAAAAAAACTATTTTCTATTTTGCTATTACGCTTCTATTCACAAAACCGTAAAACACTTAATTATTTATTTATTTAAACTTTATGTACAATAGTGGTACATGGGCGGACTTAATGCAGCAAGGCATTCTCTACCAGTCAACCTTTGGGTTAAAAAGACCACAATGTGGTAGGTGTACAAGTAAAAAAAATGTCATTATCGAAAAAAATGTATGTATATATATAATAATAAAATACATATATATGCTAAAATAATAGACTAATAAATACGGTGCTTTATAATAATCTTTCTAACTAAGAGAACTCACAATAATTATAATTATTGCGAAAACGAAACTAAGAATGACAGGCCTTTAAGTAGTGATTTCTCATTTTACGCTTAAAAGAGAATTTAGACTCGGCCTTCTTGATGTCAAGGGGTAGCATGTTCCAGAGTTTAATGGTAGAAATAGCATAGGAATTAGCCATAAACCCGGTTCGGTGAGAAGGAATATGTAGAAGTAAGTTTTTGGATGCGCGAAGGTTAAGGCAATGAGAACTGCCTAGCACTTTAAAATTTTGTTTTAAGTAATCAGGAGCACAATTAGAAAGTTCATGGACTCTAAGTTTAACAGTTGAAAGAATTTAAAGATTTTTTTGCTGACTGTAAGCTGGTCCACGAGAAATTTTTAAATTTCTCTTGGGAAACTTAATCCAATTGTACTGCTTTAATTTTTTATTTAAATCTTAAATTACTTTGGGGAGGCCTCTCTTGACCTCGATAATGCCCGATAGTAAGCGATTGATGAGGTCTACGATGAAACGAGTGAGCCCAGAAAATACCTGTTCACTATTGCTTTAAAGGCTGACGGGTCATATGTGGTAATGAACACAAAAACCGGCAGAGAAGTGGCTATGGCTACCTTGGCTTTGCGCACAATAAAAATGGTTATCAAATAACACGTCGATGTTTTATATGTGTTGTGTGTTCAGAATGCATAGCGCGTGAGTTGGTAGAATAATGTTTGGTTCAGTACAAGGCTGCTGATGCGCATAATATATATTATGCGCATCAGCAGCGGATATACCTATATAGGTATATCCGTGGCACAATATGGAGATAGCTCGTCATGCAGCTCAGGAACATTATATTTTCCATGAACGACATCATTACCCAGATCCGTCTCTACCTCACATCGGAAGCATGGTGGTGTTAACACAACAGAGTATATAGAGATCTCGAAGGAAAGCAATCAGCCTGGATCGCTGCCACAGGATATGGTGAAGACGAGTGTATACAAACATACCTCATGTTCTTGAACTTGCAGTTTTCAAAATGAGCAAAGTAATTTAATTACCTGAAACAGAAAAAAACATAGTATGAATTTTCTATAAAAGAATTAAAATTGAAGTGTGTCTGTGATTTTAAAATCACCGTGTTAAAAGTTTTTATAGTTAGTTAGGTATGCCATAGTAAAATAAAAACACGTTTATTTAAAAATATACTGATAAAGAAATCAATATGTACGTAGTAATATATGTAAGTGGCATAATTTTTCTTTGGCATATTTTCCGGCAAACTATGCCAAAAAAAATATGTTGCTTCTACTATCTTACATCAAAAACCAACGTTAACGTGGACTTTATGCCCTGTTCAGAACCCAGCATGTCATTCAGGGTTATTTTTATATAGGCTCCTATAAAAATGAACGCGACCTGACATATATAATCTGTTGTATCAGCTATGCTCGATATGGCGGACTGTAAACTGGGTTCTAAAGATAGTCAGAGATATATTTTGTGAAGAGTTATGTAAATGAGTTTATTGGTAATGTGTAAACCATAATACAATGTGCTTTGTAGCACACTAGTGATTCAAATATCGACCCCAAAGTCAAACCACTACTTACTACGATTTTGTGGGGCTTAGTCTATAAGTTATACATAATGAATGTACCTAAATAAATAAATAATAGTTAGAATACCAAAAGACATAAAAAGACATTCACACCAAGTCCACGGAGGTTTCATTGGGAGTTTCCTTACGTGATAGAATCATCATCACCTGCTTAGCCGTTTCAAAACTACGTAAGGTTCGCCTTCCAGTCTGACCAGATGTATTAAAGTATTAATTGACTGCTTATCTGACCTCCACAAGTGTCAGATTTTCCGGCTTCTAACTACCCATAAAGACTTTCAAAGATATACAAATATCAGCCAGAACCAATAGCTTAACCTGCTTTCCGAGGCACGGAGGAATCTTCACGGTCACCATCTACGGACCGACCTTGGCAAACGTTGCTTAACTTTGTAGATCGACCTACGGCTCAGTAACTACCGCACGCGGCTGTTATTATTTCGCCACGAGCTCCGCCTTTTCCGTGACGAATACAAAATGGTAACCAGAGAGTATCGTGTTCAGTGTAATCATTTTTAGGGTTCCGTAGTCAACAAGGAACCCTTATAGTTTCGCCATGTCCGTTTGTCTGTCCGTCTGTCCGCGGTTTAGCTCAAAAACTATTGGTACTAGAAAGTTGTACTTTGGCATGAGTACACACGTTAATGACGCCGAAAATGTGGTAAAATAAGATATTGAAAAAAACAATTATTTAGGGTACCTCCCATACATGTAATTGGTGGGATGATAATTTTTTTTTCGTTCTTCTCATAGTGTTGGATATCGTTGGATAGGTCTTTCAGAAATATTAGGGGTTTGCTAAGACCGTTTTTTGATTTAGTAAACCATTCGTGACTTATCAAGTTTTAAAGTACCAATTTTCGTTAGAGTCAAGTGTCCGGCCCCTCTATCAACTAAACGGTTATAGTTAGAAATTCAAATGTCACGGCAGTAGTACCTATATATAACGAAATTTAAAGGAAAACTATCACACATAAGTGGGCTTTACAAGTTTACGAGTAATAGTCGACCAATTGTATTTGACTCGAAAATTTCGAACAACTCTATAGAAATGTCGATAGATGGCGCTAAGCGCCAGTTGTATCGTGCTAGCTTCTTGTGACGATTGAGTAGTGTAGCTCTGTGTCCGTATTTAAAATCAAAACACCGGCTATGACAAGTTTTATACAAATCTCTACAAAAAAATTGAAACTTTCCGTGCAAAATTGTCGGATCAGGTGAGGATTTGTATAGGAAGTCAAATTAGTTAGGTAGTCATGTTTGGCTTTTAGTTAGAGCATGGTACGAAACGATCAGTCAGCAAATACGACACGCACTTGGCTGTTATAAAAACTACGGAACCCTACACTGCGCGTGGCCCTATACGCACTTGACCGGTTTTTTTTATTAACACTTTCACGGACACTGAGATAAAGTTGATATTCTGAAAATGACACCAAAAATGTTCATATAAAATAATATCACGCGTATAGCCGGACTGCCGTAATATATTTATATTTCTTTTTGCCTTGACACTGGAAAAATTTAATTGAGTGCAATATGACACTGTATGACGTGACTTCATAGTAATGTACGCAAAGGGAAACGTCTATTCTTGGCCATGCCCATCAATGTGATAAATACAAAAAAATACCCATTTAGTAACTAAAATATTGCTATTATTTATTGGTAATGAAAACTCCGGAATTAAAAGCCGATTTATTTAAGAAACTCAATCGTTTATTGCCTTATTTACGCTTCCGGTCGCTGTGCGCGGTGCTGTGTCATATCAAACACGAAAAAAAATACGTCTCTGGCCGTGACGTCAGTGAAAGTGTTAATAGAAATCACATTTCTCAAGTTTTTTGTTTGTCATCCTGAATATATTATCTATTATTTGGATCGAATCAGATCCCCTTAAAAATATTCCACATCGAGACGCCCAATTTTAATAATGCTTATAAATAATGTTTTTTTTTATAGTTTCTTTCATTGTAAGAAAGACTGTATATATATAAAAAAAGACTTTATTAATTATATAAAATTTAGCCGGTGTTGTTCATTCAGAGGGAACCTGTTTGCTAATTAAAGAGCATTGTCTTAACCCTTGTCTCAACAGGTTTCATTTATACAAAGGAGAAGCTTTGCTTTCTTAAAAAAACTAAATATTTTAGGAAACTCTTTGTAGAGCCTCTAAACCATACTTATTTCCTGACGAACAAAATGTGGGTGGCCAATTTGCAGGTGTTTGGAGTTACAACACAATAAAATCTGCCGTGATTCTTTAAAAGGCAGTCATCTGAAATTTACCGATTTTGAGTTTTTATAAATTTGGCACTGGTATCAAAACCACTTCACAGCTTTTTATGAAAAAAAATATCTCAAAAGCTAAATAAGTTTCAGAAAAAGGGGTTAGATAGATCGAAGCGCCTTTTTTCCTAATGTCGCTCAATGTTTAAGTCAAAATCGGTAAATTGTCAGACTGCCTTTTAAAGAATCACGGCAGAAATCAGCCTATAACGTTTCCTGAGCTAGAACACAAGCTTTCTATCAGAGGGAGCGGGTCACTCCACCACACAGGCCTAATGCAGGTTGGTGAATGTCGCATATCTTCAAATTTTTGAACTCATGAAATTAATGTTGGTTTCCTCACGCTGTGTTCCTTCACCGTTTTGGAACGGTACTGATGATGTAAATTACCCAAAGCAATGTGCCTAACTGTGTTTGAACTCACGACCTTCTACTCGCAAGTCAGGCTTGTAACCTCTGGGCCAACACTGTTCGTGGTTAAAACTGCACAAAACTATTAACTTACCCTCTTATGCCTGAGTACTGTGTGTGATCATAAAACACCAGACAATAACAAATAGCCCACTTTTAATATTCTTTAATATACACCAAGCCGCCTTAAAATTACTTAATTTCTCACATCCACAGACGTGTAATGTCATAAGGATGTCGCCCTCTTTTGATCATCTACACCTTTTAGCAGGCACTCTCATAATTAATGAGGCGTTGAATAGTCGGGGAAAATAATTTTACCATATTTTCTTTCGAGTGATCACTTTTTTAGGTGAGTTGTGTTTTTTATGAGGTGAATTACCTTTAATCAGGCGTCAAAAAAGGTTCGTGTGTATTTTTAACCGACTTCTAAAAAAGGAGGAGGTGCTCCATTCGGATGTTTGCTTGTTTTTCTTTTTTTATGTTTGTTCAGGCATAGCTCCTTCGCTTGCCAACCGAATTGAAAAATTATTTTTTTGTTGAAAAGGGTATACTTTCCAAATAGTCCCATGAAAGTTTTATCGAAATTAGACAAGCCGTTTCTGAAAAATCGATAAAAGTCTAAAAAAATATTTACGTTGATGATCTTTTCGTTTACTCTGCATTGCGTTTTTTGTTCGCGAATAATTCCGTCATTTACGAACCGATTTGAAAAATTCACTGACTCACTAAAAAGCGCAAAAATAAAAACTTTTTTGCAAAAAATAAAACCGACTTCCATATCAGAACACTACAAAGCCAAAAATAATTTTAATTTCGGAAGGCGGTGACAAAAAAAAAGAAAATGCAAAACCAATAACACCGACTACCGAAATCAATATTATTTTTGGCTTTGTAGTGTTTTGATATGGAAGTCGGTTTTATTTCTTGCAAAAAAGTTTTTATTAGTACTTACAAATCCAAGATCTGAATTGAACGTACGTTGACCAATATTTTTTATTAAAAAGGACAGAATATTTATATTAGAGTGAGGAGTGGCTTAATAAACACAGCCATACTATGTATGGAGTTAAGCAACACTTGACGAGGTCATTCTATGGATAAGAGACCATCTTAACAAATGGAAATTCCTCTGAACCTCGAAAAGCACGTTAAGTTGTTAGTTCCGGCTGTAATTTAAGGAAAAAAATTCAGTGTTATTTTGATGTATCTACATACTATTGAAAGTCAGCTAGATCATATTTTTTCAAACGCACCATATTAGCAGACCATTGCATCTAATTGCGTTATTTTTTAATGATTTCTTACCATTTTGAAAGACTTGTTATCCTTTGAAAATGCTTTGTACCTTCACGTTTGTGGTCAATAAATTTATTTAAAACGAAACGTAGAGCTTGACTTGTGCCAAGTTCCGAGCTCCAAAACTAAGGGAGGCTTTTATACCCAGCACCGGGTGAAGTTAAGCTGTGATTGTTGAAAAAACGTTTAAGTAAAACTGCACAAAACTCAAAGCACTAGTAGAAATTTTCAGCTATTGACGTCGATCTCGCCCGGTAGTAACCAATAGATGAAGTTTACAATGAAACGAGCGAGCCTAGAAGATGCCTATTCACTCTTGATTTAAAGGCTGAAAGGTCATAAGTGACAGGGAACAAAGAAACCGGCAGACAGTTCCACAACTTGGATGTGTCCTCTTATCATTGCTAGGTCCTCTTTTCAGATCTCTTACAGTGTTGTTTCTGCACTTACTGACCCTGGATATAAGTGATGTGGTTCTGTCTCTCTGAAACTCATTAAATGCGTTTAAAATTAAAATGTTGATGTTATTTGACATACATGTATAAATCTGACATACATGAATAAATTTTGACATTATTTTACACAATTTTGACATGTACCTATTTTTATTATGATATTTTTTTTAATCAATACAGTTTTTAATTCGTTTCCTTCTTTTTTTACTTTATACAGGGTTAATTGTAAAACACCGAAAACTTCTCAGGACTATGTTACTAACATCATAATCAACAACTTTTGTTCTATGACTTTTAAAAATTCGTCATATTTTAGATCACCAGATTTTCATACAAAAACAAAAATATTTAAATTGAACGCCCTAAATGTTACGGAGTCTATGCGAAACAAAAGAAACTGATAATATAAAGTCATAGAACAAAACTTGTTGATTATGATGTTAGTAACATAGTCCTGAGAGGTTTTCGGCATCCTAATTCGGCTCCAGTAGTAAGACTTTCTGAAACAACTGTTATATGAAAGCATATAGTATAGGTAAACCCTATTATTACTTTTTGAGGCAGAGGTCCTATAAATTTTCAAGCCGGAAACCCCAAAGCCTCATGATAAGTACCTCCAAACGACTCCCAAAGCCCCCATAATCCTATCATCCCATGATTGTTCTTAACAATGTATTATCCTGTCGACGTGTATACTTGTGTCGGATGTAACTTGAAAAAATCATGGCATTTGTTTTGAGTCTACTCATCTGTTATACAGTTAGCGGAAAAATATCTGAATGAAAATCATTCAGAATAATTTAAAAGTACAAAATTAAAGAAAACCAATACGTTTTAACCCCAAACGGCTCAAACATATTTAAGCCTTTTGGGGTTGAAACGTTAGGACTATGGTACCTAACATTAATCCTCAACTTTACCATATATTTATTTCAAAATTATTGCTTCAGTATTTTCGACATAACGGAGGATCATGCTAAGCCATTTGAGGTAGTATAGGCCCTTAAGCGACTGGCTAATGCACTGTGTCCTGTATGTCACGTCATATTTATAAGGTTTACAGATACCTAGTTGATCCGGCTCTCGGTTTTTGTGCGTGTGAGTTTAAAAAATATTTGGAAACGCGCCCACAAATCATGATACAGGAATTATTCCAAGCATGTCCTGTAATAAGTATTAAAACGAGGAAAGCATACTAATGGCAATGTCCGTTCGAACGTTAATTTTCCGCGATTTACTCAGACACTATTAATGCTGCGAAATTATAGTATGTATGGCATGGCTTGTACATAATAATCGTGCCTATAATATGCTAGAATTAAATCTCAAACATATGTCTTTATGGTTATATCACACGTAAAGGGGTGACAGGTGATGAGTAACGGGCTTGTGATCGACGAGAAGAGGTAGTTCACCGTCCAGTTAGTACCAGGCCCGCGCCGGCGGTGGTGGAGACAGCGGCAATGACAGGGCCCGATAAGGCCGTGCGCGCACTGCCTTGCGGTGGCCGCAATTGCGGTAGTTCTACCGCACCGGTAGAATGACCGGGGCGACCGGTGACTCTACCGCACGCGTTTATTCCACCGCAGTGCGCGCACTTCTATGACACTCCATAATTCACAGATTTTGCGTTTCCAAAACGCAACGCAGTGCGCGCACGACCTAAGACCATTGCCTGCCGGGGTTGAAGGAATCTTCTATAGAGATACCACTAGGGCCACTCCAAAACAAAAACGTGTCACGAATGAACGACAAAAGTATTGAAAATTTTTCCTAGATGCTATGTTCGGTTTTGATTTGGTTTACCCGTATTTTATTTTGATTCCGCTCCCGGACACCCATTCATGATATTCAATGTAGGTGCCTACTCCCGCATAGTAAACAATATTGTGTAAACGTTATGTTGGCAAACCTAAATTTATTCCTAACATGCGCGCCCAACCAGAA
This sequence comes from Tholera decimalis, assembly GCA_943138885.2. NCBI lineage: Eukaryota > Metazoa > Arthropoda > Insecta > Lepidoptera > Noctuidae > Tholera > Tholera decimalis. The sequence goes on from OW964576.2 coordinate 14,790,967, forward strand.
ATTCTGAATAATTGATGCCGCACGGCTTCTGGTGTTGGTAGTATATTACTAAGGAATTAGGGTGGTTGATTTTGGTTATGAAACAATAATTTAGATGAAACATACATAATTTAAACATTCCCACGGCTGGGACACAGGCCTCCTCTCTATGAGAGGGAATGGGCCATGATCCGCCATGCGGCCCAGTGCGGACTGTTGGTTGTCGCATGTAGGTACTTATTTACTTTAATCGAGCATTTTGCTACCTGGCATCGAGTCCATTGTGTATAATTTTGTAATTTTATTATTTACAGAATAAGCTGCTCAAATGCTCAAAACACCCCAGTTTAGAAAAACTGGGGTGAGTTTTTATCATCTAACTGGTAGGTAGTTCATTTTAATAATATATTAAGGTTTGTCCAAACCACATACTGTGTTGTGTAATTTTGTCGTTCGGAAGTAGGTACATAATCAAAAATAGGACCAAAACAATTTAACTTCGACAACGTCACTTTCAAGACTTCCTCTCAAGAATCTCAAGTTGTGTTGGAAATGTCCCTCTCCTTTCTTCCAAGTTAAACATAAAGCACTACACAAACAATAGTGCTCTTAACGCCCCGAGTTATCTACACACACAAACCTAACCCTCGCCCCTGACCCGCGACCTTCGAACGCTGATATTTCGGCAAGTACTTCTGCTATAGCATTTTATATAAAGCCGCAGTATTTGTGTAATGAAACCATACCAACTTACCATCTAGACCCGAAATGACAGAATCAGATTGTCTTAGAACAGTTTGTGTTTAAATATTTCTTGAGTTCAGTATCTCTAAAGAAAAACAACAGCCCAAGTGATAATTATAAGCGCACACCTACATTCAAAACATTTTGTTTTAAAGATTACTCTCAATAACTAAGCTAAATGTGCTTTTGTCTGGAGTGGGTTCACAGCAATAGTGTAATGGGTGGGGTTAGAACCCGCGACCTCTCAATTACAAATCCGACACCTTACCCATTAGGCTATTGACGCTTTTTTATTTACTTTACACTGGAACCTCAACGTAAAGTAAAGTAAATTTAGTTAATGCACAAACTTATCGAAATATGTAACTACTTCGTAAATATTTTACGGAGTTTAAATTCTATCGTTTACATGTGCTTCTTAGCAAGCTTTATGATGTTAGATCAAAGGCAAATAGGTTATCCTATATGCATGATTCTTTTGTGGCATCGCAGATTATGCGGAAATAAAAGACCTAAATCTTTTGATAGCGATGACTAACAAGTTTCATTTTATCACAGCTGAAACAGAACGTAGATCCTTACAATACACTTAAGGATACAAATAATAAAAACTTTTTACCAAAAAATTAAACCGACTCCCAAAAACACTGCAAAGTGAAAAATAACTTTAATTTCGGTAGTCGGTGTCTATAGTTTTGTTTTTTCGTTTTAGGCACCGACTTCCGAAATTAAAGTTATTTTTCACTTTGCAGTGTTTTTGGGAGTCGGTTTAATTTTTTGGTAAAAAGTTTTTATTTCACTCTTTTTAGTAGGATGATTTTTAATTTACCTAGTTACAAGAGCCTAAATGTCAACTACTTATAACCTTTTACAAAATATTGCTTTTCCCAATGCTGGGCCGTTAATTGTTGAGGAGTTCTCCTGGTACTTCACCATCAGCTCTACATCACCATATGCATTGTGACGAGCATAAAGTGCTTAACATCCATATTCAAGTAATCGAATCGCAATCCACTCAATACTTATTATTGAGTAGTTTCGGCGGCCATCTGTGGTCTTCATCATCAGTTCCACTTCCCCAAATGGTACTTTTTGAGAGCAACTGCACAAGTTACTATAAGAAATACCCAAAACGCCATAGGTGTGCCTATAATATTTGAAGAGTTCCCTCGATTTCTCCAGGATCCCATCATCAGATCCTGACTTTGGTAATAATGGTACCAATTTCGAAGTATACCCATTCGAACAAAAAAAGAATTTTTCAAATCGGTTCAGCCGTCTTCGAGTACTCGATGATCATACATAAAAAAAATATATATATACGCGTCGAATTGATAACCTCCTATTTTTGTCGTCGGTTGAAAACTAGTGTACAATGGGCGGTATTATCGCACAGGGCAATCTCTTACAGACAACATTTGGATGGACGGAAATTAAAGGAGATAGATTTAGGAAATTATAGTTCTAGACAGACAGATGGACAAAGAAGTGATACTGTTCGAGATCCATTTTTCTTTTGATGGTAAAGAACCCTAAGAAGGATCACTTCATTGTCTGTCTGTCAGTGTCCAGACACTTTTTTCAGGAACGCAAAGGTTTAACAATTTGAAAAATAGTTGCAAAGCGTAACGTATCTTCATCACCTGCAGCCTTTTCTCAAGTATGTTGTGGTCAGCTTCCAGTGCAACCAGATGCAGCTGAGTACCAGAACATGGAGCTGCTACCTCTCTGACCTCCACAACCCAGTAGGTACGCACGATAGGTCTTGGCGAGACCAGTATCAGATTTGCTGGCTTCTAACAACTCGTAACGACTATCAAAGATGTACAAATGACAGCCGAGACCAAAGGCTTAGCCTGCTTTGAAAGGCACGAAGGAAACGATATGTTAAGATCCCATCCACGATTCGACCCCGGCAAGTGTTGCTTAACCTGAAAGATCGAGCCGTGAAGCAGTTATTATTTAGCCACGAGCTCCTCTCTCCAAAGACGTATACTGTAAGCTACTAAAAAGTCAAGCTTCTAGATGAACGCAATAAATAAATACGAACATTGGATTCTTTCGTCACGCTTAGATATTCCATGCTCGAGAAAATTTTAATAGGATCCTCAAATTTCAAAAGACAAACGTTTCATACATGAGTTTTAATGATGTACACCAATACTTGGGTAATAAATTATTATAATTTTATTGCTGTCTTATGGTGACATAAAAATGTCTAATTTAAACGGTTAAAAATAAAATCAAGCGGCTATGGTAGGTATAGGTATGTGATAACCTAATAAAAAAAGTAATTTCGATCCTATTTATCAATAGTAAAAAGTCTATCCAAACTCTCTTGACACATAGCTAAAACATGTAATAATATTTTGCATTAACAGCTCACCTATTTTCCCCACCCACGTAATTGCATTAAAACCAAACAAAATGGCAAAAGTCGGTCATGCCCTGAAACCATGAGGCACGGAAAAGGTGAAACTCCATGGTAGGTTTTCGTGATAGTATGGTACGTCGCTCAACAAGGAAAACAGTAGTCCTATTCTGTAACGTTCACCTCTTGCCTCACTCAAGTGAACGCACACAATTCAAAAACGAACTCATTTGTTTTAAAGCAAACAGGTAAAACAACCATGTTTGTCTTTCTGCCAGTCCGGGCTAATCTCTGGAATGACTCCAATGATTTTAAAGGGAATTTCCCTGGCAGGTAGTTTGGAATCACGCGGGGAAAACCGCGTATGTAATATCATCTACCACGCAAACGAAGTCGCAGACAGAGATAAATGAAATGAATTGTTAAGTGCTGTATTGTGAACCTTCTGTCTTTTATTTTATGGTGTCCCGATGGTACTGTCACGCGCTATAGAATAGAATAGAATCATTTATTTCGGGCTTTGCACCCATAAAACCATATACATTAATACCTTAAAAATAGACACTACAAAATTGAAATACTATTAAAAGAAATAAAATACGTCACAATAGCTTAACTTACATATTCAAAAATAATCATTCATAATATATTAAATATGTCACAAATTTATAAAATACATTGGACGAATAAATTATATTATACTAGTACTCTCGCGGGGCTTCGCTCCCGTGGATTCTATCACGGTAAAAACATAACTCTCCTTTTTTGCAGTCGGGTAAAAAGTAGCCTATAACCTTCCTCAAGCTTCAAGCTACTTCCATACCAAATTTCATCCAAATCCACCCAGTACTTTCGAAGATTAGCGCGTTCAAGCAAACAAACAAACAAACAAACAAACAAACAAACTAACAAACTTTTCCGCTTTATAATATTAGTATAGATTATATTATTATTATTAAATTAATTTGCTATATCCAAGCCGATCGATGAACTAATGGAACTGCTCACAACATTGTAATTGTTTGGGGATCCATTATCACTGCTTAGCTTATTACTATATATATTGTATTTTGCTATAAAAAGTGTGTTTTAATTCAATAAAAGTGCTAGCGTAGTTGTATTAGATTTCTAGGGGGCATTCGCATCAGTTTTAAAGGACAGTATTAGATATTATTACCGTGATATAAGCCAGTAGACAAAAACATAGGTACGTAACCATAGGGTTGCGGGAATGTTCTAACGAGATACCGCGGCCCCAGGGTGGGTTTTTAGTCAGTAGGAGTCTGACACTCCCTTCCATTCCATTTAGAACGAGACGAATCATTAGATGATCGAAACAAAAAAATAATTTTGAGATTTCAATTGAAATAAAATAGTTTTCTCTCTAAAGTCGGGACGTGGATCTAATTTATCACTTATACCAATGAAGTATAGGTGAAAAATGTAACATAATGCAATCTAAGAATTCGAACTTAGTCCTATATTTAAACTATATCAAAAAGTAAATGGAAGTAGCATTATTGATGTATCTAAGATGCACAAATTAATGACAGCCAGGTCCAAACTCTTATTTTCTTTCCGAGGCTTGAAAGAATGTCGATATGTTAAGATGTTTACCCATCCATAAATTGACCTTGGCACGCATTGCTTAATCCTGAACCCATATTACTATTTAAGCTAAGAGATAAATTTTAATAATTACCTTTTACTCTTAATTCAATCTATCATTTAGCAACTTATGCTATACCCACAAAAATGGTGTAGATTTAGAAACCAAAGGGAGTTTTTAAACTCTGAACAGAATCCAATAAAACACAATCATATAGAAACTGCTGTGACAAACAAATAAACTAATAACAATTCGTTGAAACTCCATTCTGTCGTCGTTCACTTTACGACAACCGTCTCATTTGAAGTCTCGGCACAAATATTTACGTTTCCACGACATTTGAAGACGATTCTAACTTTATTTGGAAGCAGTGGTTTTGACGGCGACTCCGTGATCAAATGATAATTGGATTAATTACCTTCCTCTCCTTCTTTTTGTTCGTATTATGTGTTCCTATGTATAAATAAACCAGTTATCAACATGTTTCTTGCATATGCTTTTTATCTTTCTTATTTATTAGTACCTTTATAAAGAAATACAATTTGGTGACCGCCAGCATTGTAACTAAGCCGAAAGCCTTAGAAGTATACAAGGTGATGAGCTAACAGCTATAGTTGTTGACAAATGTGTAGCCATAAAATCATCCAATAACTCCTCCCACTCTGGTGGAGCAGAAGGGAGTATCAAATTTCAACCCACTAAAAACCACCCTGTTCCTTCAGTTCCCCTTGCGTATCTTGGTATAACTTTCCCGCAGCCCCGGAAAAGTACTTATAGCCTTTAGGTTGACTTTAGTCCTTCTGATGGAGCCCACTTGCAGCTTCGTTTTCAGTGACGTTTTTTGGAACGAAGTTCCTTATCGCGCGTTACGAAAGGGGGCTAGCCAGAAAAAAATCATACGAAAAGTTGTAACGACACTTTTTAAGGGGTGTGGATATTCGTGAATCAGGCTTCATTTAGGATACTTTAGAACCTTTGTTTTCCGTAAAAATAATATATATTAATCTACACAATGTAAAGCGTGTCCTCTTGGCTTCAGAAAAAATAAAAATATATTTAAAATATCATAAATAAATACGTAAAGTGGCCTCTGTTTTTGTGACTTACTACCATTTTTCTCCTAAACTACCAATCACAGGATCTTTTAATTGCCACCAATATATTATATTAAGTAATGCCGATGGGACCATGTGCTTATTTTTGCCAATAACTTTCTTAATTATTTATAAGGATTTTTTTCGTAATCGCTACTCGCAAATCGCGTATCCACCCCTCCGGGCGCCCAGTAAATCAGTGCGGGACGAGACGCAGTGCTGGACGGACCTGTGACACTTTTCTCCGCAAACAAAATTATTGTCGATAGCCCAACCAATTAGATTTTTCTTTGTTTTATGTATAGTGTGTGTAAATATTAGGTTATTTTAGTGTGTAATTAGGTATAACGTTGTAAATAATAATTACTACTTGTCGTAAATTATATTATATTATATAAAGCTAGATTACCACTCACTCACTGACATAATTGTTCTCCCAGATGGTGGATGGGGAGGTGGGTATATTTTGACAGATTCGTAAACAAGTAACTCTCAAACCTACGGGAAAAGTGCCAAACCTCCCCTTTTCCCCCCCCCTTCTCCCCCCTCCCTATCGTATCTCGGAAACTACGAGACCCGTATTTTTTTCTTTTTACGGATTCGTATAGAGGAGGCTCGGTAAAGTAAAAACCATTTTTAAAAGTCCCCCCCCGCCCCCCTTCTCCCCCCCCCTTTAGGCGGATCTCGGCATCTAAGAGACTTGGAACATTTTTTTTTTCAGATTCATTTAGAGGGGCAATGCTTTAGTCGAAATACTTGTGCAACCCCCCCCCATCACCCCCCCCCCTCCTTTTTTTTTTTTTTTTTTCACAAGCACGCGAGGTGCTTGCACCTCGCGCAACACGCAAATACTTGATTTAGAGGAGCAATGCTTTAGTTTTTTTCACAAGCACGCGAGGTGCTTGCACCTCGCGCAACACGCAAATACTAGTTATACTATATAAAGCTAGATTACCACTCACTGACTGACTGACTGACTGACTCACTCATTGACATAATTGTTCTCCCAGATGGTGGATGGGGAGGTGGGTATATTTTGACAGATTCGTAAACAAGTAACTCTCAAACCTACGGGAAAAGTGCCAAACCTCCCCTTTTCCCCCCCCTTCTCCCCCCTCCCTATCGTATCTCGGAAACTACGAGACCCGTATTTTTTTCTTTTTACGGATTCGTATAGAGGAGGCTCGGTAAAGTAAAAACCATTTTTAAAAGTCCCCCCCCGCCCCCCTTCTCCCCCCCCCTTTAGGCGGATCTCGGCATCTAAGAGACTTGGAACATTTTTTTTTTCAGATTCATTTAGAGGGGCAATGCTTTAGTCGAAATACTTGTGCAACCCCCCCCCATCACCCCCCCCCCTCCTTTTTTTTTTTTTTTTTTCACAAGCACGCGAGGTGCTTGCACCTCGCGCAACACGCAAATACTTGATTTAGAGGAGCAATGCTTTAGTTTTTTTCACAAGCACGCGAGGTGCTTGCACCTCGCGCAACACGCAAATACTAGTTATACTATATAAAGCTAGATTACCACTCACTGACTGACTGACTGACTGACTCACTCATTGACATAATTGTTCTCCCAGATGGTGGATGGGGAGGTGGGTATATTTTGACAGATTCGTAAGCAAGTAACTCTCAAACCTACGGGAAAAGTGCCAAACCTCCCCTTTTCCCCCCCCTTCTCCCCCCCCCTATCGTATCTCGGAAACTACGAGACCCGTATTTTTTGTTTTTTACGGATTCGTATAGAGTAGGCTCGGCGAAGTAAAAACCATTTTTCAAAGTCCCCCCTCCGCCCCCCTTCTCCCCCCTTTAGGTGGATCTCGGAATCTAAGAGACTTCGAACATTTTTTTTTTCAGATTCATTTAGAGGGGCAATGCTTTAGTCGAAATAATTGTGCAAGCCCCCCCCCCATCACCCCCCCCTATTTTTTTTTTATTTTTTTTTCACAATCTCTCGAGGTGCTTGCACCTCGCGCAACACGCAAATACTTGATTTAGAGGGGCAATGCTTTAGCTTTTTTCACAAGCACGCGAGGTGCTTGCACCTCGCGCAACACGCAAATACTAGTTATATTATATAAAGCTAAATTACTACTCACTCACTCACTCACTGACTGACTGACTCATTGACATAATTGTTCTCCCAGATGGTGGATGGGGAGGTGGGTATATTTTGACAGATTCGTAAAAAAGTAACTCTGAAACCTACGGGAAAAGTGCCAAACCTCCCCTTCCCCCCCCCCCCCTTCTCCCCCCCCCCCCCTATCGTATCTCGGAAACTACGAGACCCGTATTTTTTTCTTTTTACGGATTCGTATAGAGGAGGCTCGGTAAAGTAAAAACCATTTTTCAAAGTCCCCCCCCCGCCCCCCTTCTCCCCCCCTTTAGGCGGATCTCGAAATCTAAGAGACTTGGAACATTTTTTTTTTCAGATTCATTTAGAGGGGCAATGCTTTAGTCGAAATAATTGTGCAACCCCCCCCCTCATTTCCCCCCCACTTTTTTTTTTTTTTTCACAAGCACGCGAGGTGCTTGCACCTCGCGCAACACGCAAATACTTGATTTAGAGGGGCAATGCTTTAGTTTTTTTCACAAGCACGCGAGGTGCTTGCACCTCGCGCAACACGCAAATACTTAACCCCCCCATCACCCCGCCCCAATTTTTTTTTCACAAGCACGCGAGGTGCTTGCACCTCGCGCAACACGCAAATACTTGATTTAGAGGGGCAATGCTTTAGTTTTTTTCACAAGCACGCGAGGTGCTTGCACCTCGCGCAACACGCAAATACTAAACCCCACCCCATCATCCCCGCCCCCCCCCACTTTTTTTTTTTCACAAGCACGCGAGGTGCTTGCACCTCGCGCAACACGCAAATACTTGATTTAGAGGGGCAATGCTTTAGTTTTTTTCACAAGCACGCGAGGTGCTTGCACCTCGCGCAACACGCAAATACTAAACCCCCCCATCTCCCCCCCACTTTTTTTTTTCACAAGCACGCGAGGTGCTTGCACCTCGCGCAACACGCAAATACTTGATTTAGAGGGGCAATGCTTTAGATTTTTTCACAAGCACGCGAGGTGCTTGCACCTCGCGCAACACGCAAGTACTAGTTATATTATATAAAGCTAAATTACCACTCACTCACTCACTCACTGACTGACTGACTCATTGACATAATTGTTCTCCCAGATGGTGGATGGGGAGGTGGCTATATTTTGACAGATTCGTAAACAAGTAACTCTCAAACCTACGGGAAAAGTGCCAAACCTCCCCTTTCCCCCCCCCCTTCTCCCCCCCCCCCCTATCGTATCTCGGAAACTACGAGACCCGTATTTTTTTCTTTTTACGGATTCGTATAGAAGAGGCTCGGTAAAGTAAAAACCATTTTTCAAAGTCCCCCCCGCCCCCCCTTCTCCCCCCCTTTAGGCGGATCTCGGAATCTAAGAGACTTGGAACATTTTTTTTTTCAGATTCATTTAGAGGGGCAATGCTTTAGTCGAAATACTTGTGCTACCCCCCCCCCCATCACCCCCCCCCCTTTTTTTTTTTTTTTTTTTCACAAGCACGCGAGGTGCTTGCACCTCGCGCAACACGCAAATACTTGATTTAGAGGGGCAATGCTTTAGTTTTTTTCACAAGCACGCGAGGTGCTTGCACCTCGCGCAGCACGCAAATACTAGTTCTTATTATAATATTAAAATGGGTGACAAAAAAAGACGCAAGAAGCGTAATTTGAAAATAGCATACAAGAGGAAATTCCAAAGAATAAAACTGTAAGTACCTACTTAATATTTTATGTACTTGTTAGGTAACGAAAAAAAATGGCCAAGTGCGAGTCAGACTCGCCCATGAAGGGTTCCGCAGTAACTATAATAATATAATATAATAAGTATATTAATGTGACAAAAAAAAAATCTTACAAATTTCTTAAAACTAGCTTATTTACATTTTTTTACAACTACGCCCAATAACTTTGTTTTTCATAGTGTTTCTATGAATTACAAAGTTACATTTGCGGTTTTAGGAAATATGCTGTATCTCAAAAACTGCTCACTCGATCTCGTTCAAACTAAGTCTTGGTTGAAAGATTACATTAAGATCTATAGATATATATTTTTTGTAGATTTTTCACTCCATTATTATAGAAGTTAGAGGGGGGGGGGGGGCACATTTTACCACTTTGGAATCGTATATCTTTTAAACGATTAACTTTATGAGAAAGTGGTCTTAGAAACCTCAATGTCATTTTTAAATACCTGTCTATAAATATCACACACGCATAGGTTTCATGAAAAAAAATATTTCAGTTTTAGTTCCATGTATGGGGAGCCCCCTTAATTTTAATTTTTTATTTAATTTTTTTCTTAAATTCGGAAAGCGGTTCACAGAATACATCTACCTACCAAGTTTTACATGTATAGTCCTAAGAGTTTCGGAATAAAATGGCTGTGACATACGGACGGACAGACAGACAGATGGACAGACATGACGAAACTATAAGGGTTCCGTTTTCGCCAACTTCAAAACTTAGTTGATACCATACTTATATAATTGCAATAACTTTTAAAGTAGGTATACACAAAATTAGTAGGTATACGGTACAGAGGGTCTGTACCGTATACCTACTAATTTTGTATATAACATAAACTAATACGAAAAGCGAATTAGGTCTATATATAATACTTAACCATAATCGTTGAAAACTAGGTAAGTACGCAGTTTGCTAAAATTATTCTGAGAATCCGATGCACAATTGAATTACACGGTTAATTTTATAAAAATAAGGTCTTATTTCGGTCCCATATTTTCATAGAAAAGGGCACCTCGCAACTAAAAATGAACTCCTATTTCGACGGAAGAAACGTTTTATTTTTCTATTCGTATTATCTATGCCTTTGTAGAAGCCGCTAGCCACCGCCAATCCGCCATTGTCACACAAAAATATTTTGAAGGGCACTATTATTGTATAAATCATTATGGTTAATATTTCGGTATTATGAACGTAAAAATATGTCAACAAAAAGTATATATGAAAGTAACGAACATGGATGTTAAACATTTTTCAATTTTATAAAATTAAAAATTAATAATTAATTAATAATATTAATTATTAAAAATTCATACGAAAAGTTGTAACGACACTTTTTTACCGACTTCAAAAGAAACGAGGTTCTCAATTCGTCTTGAACTTTTGAAGTGAAAACTTCTTTAGGGGAGTTGAGGTGGGAGTTGAGGGGGGAGTTGAGGGGGAATTGCGGGTCGAGTTGCGGTTCGAGTTGCGGGTCGAGTTGCGGGTCGAGTTGCGGGTCGACATGCGGGTCGAGTACCACGTGTGAATTGTACACGTTTTTTTTACAATTCCTTCACTAATTAATCGAAAGGAACTTCGTTCCATCCGGGTGTCCCTTGACACCTCTCAAGTTTTTTTTTATTGACAATAGGTTCGCGTTTGACCACCATCTCACCAGATGGTAAGTGATGATGTGGTCGAAGATGGAGCACGCTTACCTAAAAGAAAAATACACTTTCGAATATTAAGTAATATTGTTATTGATTAAATTGGCTTTTGAAATAATCAATATTGAGTTTTCTTTACGTAAATACTTTTGAGTATTTGTTTAGTTCTGTGAGAAGCAATTTTGTCAAAAGAAGATTTTTGCGGATGTTCTTTACAATAATAATGATTTAAGGTAGTAAAGAGCGAGCAAAGAGCGTTTTGAACAACCATTTATCATATATGTAATTGAAACTGAAACACCGGAAAGTTTTCAGATATATCTTATCTGAAAACTTTCCGATACAAGCCCAATTTTTAGCAGGTTATTCTGAGATTTCCAATAAATCTGCACTCAAAATAGCTGATTTCATAAAAAAAAGTGTAAAATAATCCAAATTCTTTTGTTATTTGAAATTAAGTCACTTTGCAGAACAGGGTTATTGGCATAAAGGTCAGTTAAGTAGGTATTGTTATGAATAAAACTTAAAAATGTCGAGAATCTATACGTTTTAAACAATTCCATAAGATATGATTATGTGTATTCACGGTTGGATGTTTTTGGAGTATAACATAATTATTGGAGTCTGCCGCATACGCCAAACGTCAGATGAACTTACTGCAGTGTCATCTGTTGCGGGGGATTCTTATTTTATCTCGACCAACTGTTTACCTGCAACAAAAATAATGAATAATTAAATATACAACATTACCATATTTTCATAGTTTTCATAATGGGTGCAAAGTTACCTTCTTCAAGGAAAAGAGAAGGGTATTTCTCAAGTTTTTGGTGAATTTGTCCTTAGGTCAGTAAGTGTATAAAGCAAAAAATGTGGCATATTCACCCTTATCTCACACGGTCATTAAACGGTTCATTAAATTAACAGTTTTTTAACAATGGCCATCTTAAGTCTCAGTCCGTGATTAGTTACTTGCGTGTTATGTCACAATAAACACTTTTCGGTACTTATTAATACCAATAAGATTAATAGCCTATTTAGAATAAGCAGTAATACATTTCTTCGCTAGCTTTACCTCAAAAGTACCGTGAAATAACAATGAAACTTAGCAATAAACACTGTTTTAGAGTTATTTATTAAGCTATCAAGAAATGGTCACTTTAGGTTAAATGTGTAGCTACTTTGATCGGGTGATTTAAGCTCAAACTAGACTTGAGTAACGTTCTGTAATATAGACCTTAAAGTGTACACAATTCGAAAGCAAATTCATAATTATGTTTTTTTAAAGTAAAGCTCCTTAAGTTTTAAGTTGAGCTACACGATAACTGAGAAATTCTTGCTCTGTCTAGACAGGTTCACTCAAATCTGTGTACATCTTTCCTCGAAACAGCTACACAGACATAAACTTACATGGTTCTCATACGATTTAACCAGTACGAATTGTATGGACTTTGAAAGAGACTGTATTTGTTTCGGTGTTTCTTCTCTTAGAAAAAAACCTGCCTCATCTAGTTTAACTTACTTGACGTTATACGTATAGTTTAACTTTGTGACTTGTAAAAGTCATAAACTTGTATTATAACAAATTGCAAAGTCAAAAATATGATTTCATTTTTCATTAAATTATCGCGAATATACAACGACACAGCATTCGAATTTTAAAGTGATGTGTAGACAAGAATACGGCGCAGATTAAATTATTCTTTTAAATATGGAAAAGTACTTGTACAGAGGTTGTTCATCAAACTCGAGGAAAAACCCCAAAATGCTCACGAATTCACATGTTTTCCTGTTTTACAAACAAAGTCGGTTTTTCATTGACTCACGCTATCTGAAAGAAACGGCTCAGCAGACAATACATTCAAAAGGGCGAAATAATGCAAAATAATGTATTATAAGTAAAATGTTACTGTGTATTAGGATATGGAGTGAAAATTAATCATAACATAGATTTCCTTGATGTATATACAAAGATTCGGCTTCTTATTGAAGTAAAGCATAATATCTGTAGAAGTACCTATTTTATTTACACCAATTGTAATCAATGTATCAATGTAGATATACACGTTCAAAGCAAATTGCCAGCAGTAACGGTCACCACACCATGTTTGGAAACGAAACAATTGTTGGTAGAAGGTACTCATATCATGCATCTAAATATATATAACTCAAAGGTGACTGACTGACCGATTGACTGACTGACTGACTGACTGACATAGTGATCTATCAACGCACAGCCCAAACCACTGGACGGATCGGGCTGAAATTTGGCATGCAGGTAGATGTTATGACGTAGGCATCCGCTAAGAAAGGATTTTGCGAAATTCCCACGGGATCGGGATTTACACAGGAAAAACTTCCCACGCGGGCAAAGCCGCTGGCACAAGCTAGTTTAGACATATATCGATATTCCTGAAGTGCTCGGCTAAGGGTGTGAAGTGCTCGGTTTATAGAAATACATGTTGTCTACATTGCACCATAATATAACAAAAGCCGAATTGATCAGTCTTTAAGGTTAAGCAATGCTTGGTGAGGTCGGATAGTGTACGGCTGACGATCTTTAAATATCAAAATTCTTCCGTGCCTCGTGTTAGTCCCGACTGTCTTTTCTAAACTTTTGACTGTTATTAAGGGTAGTCAGCCCAAAAATCTGATACCAAGTAGTATCGTTTTACCCAGTTACTATGTTGTGGAGGTCAGATAGGTAGTTGCTTCATTTAAAATATTGATACTCATCTATATCCAGTTCGATTCTAACATTTTTGGGGTCAGACTTAGTGTTTTTTTGGGTAGAGAGGGGCTGGGACATTCCAATGACAGCTGAAGGGAATGTCAGACATTTACTGACAGTTCATTCAGGTGCCTTTGCGGTCCGCGGCCGCTTGGAATTGGGATAAGGCAAGACTTGTGTCTCGTTGTAATTCTACGATGCGCATTTGTTTTAAAGAAAATAATTTAAAAACAAATGAATCCGCTTTCGAATTGAATTTAACAAATGGCCTGCCATCTATCCACACTTGGTCGATATACCATCTTGTCCTACTAAGCGCTTTTTCTCAACATTTATTGTGCGCACAGCCAAGGTGTGGAACTCTCTGCCGGCTTCTGTGTTCCCTGCCACATATAACCTGTCAGTCTTTAAAGCAAGAGTAAATAGGCATTTTCTGGGCTCACTCGTTCGATCGTAGACCTCATCTTATACTTACCATCAGGTGTAATTATTGTAAGAAATAAAATACGATCGAGGATCTCTTTACCCATAGCTATTTTGACAAATAAATTTGCCACCGTACAACGTTACACTCGAAAACTATTGCGAGCGGGATTCTTACCAGAACTTTGCGGCGCTCAGAGAATGTTTCAGATTCTTGCACTTAGTGTTTGACTTAGATCTTGAAGATCAAGAATAGACGAGCGCATTCCATTTTATATTACGTATTTTAGTACTAGTTTTATTATTTTTATACGTAAGGTGTACAATAAAGTATATAATAAATAATAAATAAATGAATAAATAATAAGGGGATCTAGCTGGGAAAAAATATTCCCGCGATACGAAATGTAATTTAATCATGATATTATTATGAGGTTTAAGTTCTTCCGATTTTGCCTTAATTCCTACCAATATTATAAATTTATAGTTCGAAAGTTACACTATCACGTCTAAACCACTAAACAAATTTTGATGAAATTTGGAACAGAGATAGAGATAAGACCTTGGAAAAGGACATAGGCTACCTTTTTTACGGATATAAAAGCGTTCTCACGAGTGATACCGCGGCCAGAAGTTAGGAAAAATGCGTTGTCTTTTTAATAAAATCATCATTTTTGAGGAGCTTTCATATATACCTCATATATCTTTTCTCATGCGTGTAATATTTTCAAAAGCTTTCAGTGTACAAAAAGGCAACATATTTTCTAAACATACCTCTCACACTTCAGTAACCACGTCTGCATGTTTTCACCCGGGATGACGTAACATACCGTGAGTAACATAGTGCCGAAAATATGGATATTATTTCAGCTTGCTTCCTTCGAATTTCTTCACATTTTTAGTGAACAAACAGGTTGTTTTATAAGTGTAAGGTTGAATTTTGTTGCTTATAAAAGAAACGTACTTTTTTTTTCCAAAATACCACAAAAAATTACAAAAGATTTTCAATCTCTTTGGATGCAGTCAGATGCACTTGATGGCACCGTGTCTGTGATTGAACTGACATATAATGCCATCAACTGCGTAAGACTGTTGGATTTGGTTTATTGTATATCAGCATCAAAACTTTTGAATGATTATTTATTTATTGTATAGGTACCTGTATAGTTTTTATAATTTAAAACTTTAAGTAAGAGACAAATTATAACTAACAACAAACTTAATAAAACAGCAAGGGATTTTAAACTAGGCGCAGCCTGTATCATGGTGAATGAAACATTGTACAGTGATTAAGTAAAGGGAATTTACGATATACGGAATGCAAAACAAAGATTAAACATCTAAATAAAATAAAAACAGATATATAATAAGAGGGAGGAGCTACTAAATCTATCTCTCTCTGATCGGTTCTTTATAACTGATTCAGATAGTGGTTAAGATGGGATTCAAGTCTGGAACTGCTGTCAGATGCAAGTTGGGTGACAGTGTACAATTTCGCTGAGTATGGATTGTTCAGTTGGTCAGACCAGGATAGCGATCTTTTCTCGTCTGTGTTAATAACAATAACATTAACCATTACAGGCTGTTGTCTAAATCTATAAGGTATAAGGGTAAGTAACAGTGACTATTGAAACATACCTTAGATGTTTTCTTCACATGAGGAAATTGTTATCGGTAAATACTTTTGTGATGATTAAATTAGTTGGCTTAGCGAAGAAGAAGTCCTAATGGGTCTGTACTGTACTGTACCTCGTTCAAAATAACTAAAATAAAAACAATCATCATTTGCCTAGTTTTATATGTCTGATGCGGTTAGTGGTATATTTTTAAGTTGAATTAGAGAATTGATGCTATCAACTAGGAACATCGGGATATTTTTTTTTTTTGGAATGTCGCCCTTGAGTAAGTGGAATAACGAGTATTTTCAAATCTCTATCGATTCACATAACCTATGTACATACTAATTTGATGACCTCTGGGGCCAAGGAAGTGCCCCCGCCAAGTTAAGCCAAAGAGAAAAAAGCACAGGCACACGGCCGTATCATCATTTTTTCGAAACCATTCCGGCCATTTTCTACCTAGCTACTGTAATTTGTAGTTTGTAGTAAATTACTAGCTATGGCTTACAATTTCGCGCATTTGCTGGGATAAAAAGAAGCATATGCTATTTTAGACCATAATCTATCACCGCGCCAAACTTTATTCAGGTCTGTTCCACCAGTCATCAAAAAGGCATAAATAAATCTAGACAATGGTCTGCTATTGAGAAATCACAAACAGAAAAACCTGATGAAACCCCATGTTTAACATTACTGCTTGCGACTTAGACCAAAGTGCAGTGCACTTCTGTATTTCTCAATTAATTCAACTCCAATGTGCTCCCCACTCAAAGTTCACAAACACAACGATAAACCTACTCAAAATAGATAAAGTTCGGACATACTTATAATCTCTAATTAAAATTAAATTAAATTAAAATTGAAATAAACAATTTTAATTTAATTTAATTTTAATTAATACTTGTTGTATTTATTATTATTATTTTATTAAAAATAGGTTTGCGTTTGACCACCATCTCACCTGATGGTAAGTGATGATGTGGTCGAAGATGGAGAACGCTTACCTAGAAGTAACCTATTCACTGTTGACTTGTCATCCAATTCATTTTTGTGCTTACGAGTAGTACCTATTACTCGTTCAGAAAGAGATTTCGCACAAAGAAATATCTGAGATCTATCTGGATATCAGACATTCCTTTAAGCCAAATATCTAACCTTAGCCTTAAACATCTAAAATGTGACATGTCTATCGAGACATGTCGCATATTAGATGTTTAAGGCATCCAAATTAATGGCTATCGAATATTATTTTGTTGTAAATGGAAGTGGATATGTTTGACAAGTAATTCTTTTTTTACTCTCATGCGCACAAACACAAAATACCTGTGTAACTTTCTAGTCCTTCTAGAACGTTACAGACATCACTAGCGAAAATAATTAGTGTAAGTCAGATTCATAATCACGATTGTTGCATCAAGCAGCGCCACCTGTTGGTAAAATGAGAGGACGGCTCTTTTCAAGACAGATCTTATAAGTCGATCGGTAAATGTCAAGACAAGCAGCGCCATCTACTACTCGACGGCGAAGACGTTTGTTCGAGAGGGTTCTGCGAGTGCCGCGCCACCAGTGTGCTTTTTTTGAACTGAGAATAAAGTACAACTTTACATTGTTTAGTGTTGCCTAGTATCATTTCGAAGTTGCCTTCGACACACGTTAATAGTGACGCTATTAATATACCTAGCAATATTCTACTTGCAGATCCCACATTTTATGTACCGAGTGACATACAATTATTAATAGGCGCGGATGTCTTTTGGGATTTGCTAAAGGAAGATAAAATAAAACTGCACACCGGTCCGTACTTACAAGATTCAATGGTAGGTTGGATTATATCCGGTCCAGTTTATAATAATAATCGTTTATTAGCGGCTAGCATGACAGATGTGCTGTGCAATTTGACGTTAGTTGATTCTCAATTACGAAAGTTCTGGGAAATCGAAGGAGTACATATTCCTCCCGTTATTACTGAGGAGAATCGTTTTTGTGAAGAGTTGTTCTTGCAGACTACTGAACGCGATAAGCACGGTAGGTTTTCTGTAAGAATGCCACTTAAACAATCGCCTGATTGCTTGGGTGATTCACATAATTCTGCTAAACAGCGTTTTTTATCTTTAGAAAGGAAACTAGATCGTTTACCACAGTATAGAAAAATGTATTGTGAATTTATGGATTGCATGTTAAAAGTAAGGAGAATCCTGCTGATACATTATCGATAGGTGTTTTCTTTGATTCACTAAAAGGTTCCAAAACTACAAATTTATTAAACTTAAAACCTAATATTATAATTGATTTTGAAAGGTTTTCTTGTTTTAATCGTTTGCAAAGAACAGTCGCGTATGTCTTACGTTACATTTCTAACTTACGTGCAACGCGTGTCGGTCAAGGTCACGAAACCGGTTCATTGACCGTGAGCGAGATTAATACTTCGTTACTTGTGTTGACACGTTTAGTTCAATCACAATCATTCAGTAAGGAATATCATAACCTAAAAGAAAAGGTGCAGTTAAACAATAAGTGTAGTAATAAAACATTAGGTTTAAGTATATTTTTAGATAAGGATAATATAATTCGTGTCGGTGGCAGACTTAGTAATTCAAAATTTGATTACCTACGATAAGAAACACCCAGTGTTGTTGTGTCGTAAACATCGGTTTACTTGGTTATTGTGTTCATACGAACACAAACGTTTACTTCACGCTGGACCTCAGCTCCTCGTGGCGACCATGCGTGATAGATGGTGGGTGCTGGGAGCACCAAATTTAGCAAGGCTAGTGGTTCATAAATGTGTAACCTGCATTCGCATGAAAGGAAATACGTTAACTCCACTCATGGGTGATCTCCCGGTCGAACGTTTAGAAGCTGGATTTCCATTCATGCGATGTGGTGTTGATTATGCCAGGCCAATATCTATATTGAATCGCAAAGGCAGAGGTTCACAACTAATTAAAGGATATATTTGTTTATTCGTTTGTTTGGCTACCAGAGCTGTGCATTTAGAATTAGTTGGTTCATTGTCCACTCAAGATTATCTATTGGCATTCAAACGATTCACATCACGACGCGGGAAGCCGTGTCAAGTTTTTTCTGATAATGGTAGGAACTTCGTTGGAGCTGAAAGAGAGCTTTCAACTATATTTGAAAAATGTAATGAAATAATTGATTTTGCTAGTAGTAATAATATAAAATTTAGTTTCATTCCGCCTTATGCTCCTCACTTTGGTGGTTTATGGGAGGCAGGAGTGAAGTCGTGCAAGTATCACTTGAGACGTGTCGTAGGTAATGCTAAGCTAACTTATGAGGAGTTTGGTACGGTATTGACACAGGTTGAGGCCGTCCTGAACTCCCGTCCTATGTCACCTATGTCCGCAGATCCAAACAATTACCTACCACTCACACCTGCTCACTTTCTAATCGGCCGGCCGTCGACTGCACCTGCCAGTGAAGACAACACGACGACTTCTACGCCTGCCTGTCGCTACAAGCAGCTGGAGCAGCTGCGACAACACTTTTGGGAGCATGATCCAAAGAATATGTGTCCGAGCTGCAACGCAAAACGAAGTGGGCACACAATACAGATGACATTGCTAAGGATAGTCTTGTCGTCATTAAAGAAGATAACCTGCCACCATTCAAGTGGAGAATGGGTAGGATTATTCATCTGTTCCCAGGGAAAGATGGCGTCTCGAGAGTTGCAGAAATCCGAACATCAACAGGCACGATCAAGCGTGCTTCCTCGAAAATCTGCCCGCTTCCGGTTTCAACAAACGAAGCCAGCGTGACTCCTGTTTAGTTGGAAGACGGTTCTTCCAAGGCGGCCGGCATGTTGCATCAAGCAGCGCCACCTGTTGGTAAAATGAGAGGACGGCTCTTTTCAAGACAGATCTTATAAGTCGATCGGTAAATGTCAAGACAAGCAGCGCCATCTACTACTCGACGGCGAAGACGTTTGTTCGAGAGGGTTCTGCGAGTGCCGCGCCACCAGTGTGCTTTTTTTGAACTGAGAATAAAGTATATATACCCAAACCTTTTAAAATTGTAACAGTCAGAAATAAATTCATTGTAATATTTATCTAAGCATAATTGAAGAAGCCCCTGCATGCCTAGCCTGTCTTCATTGCCAAAACAACGATTTTCCAATGTAAAAAGTTTCAGTTTTTGAATTAAGAAATAAGAAACTAACGTGTATATCATTTCATCAAGTCTGTGAGTATCTGTAATCGTCCATTTGACTTACAAACGCTATTTAATTGTGAAACCGCGATGATTTTCATTAAAAACAAATTAGTTCGATTTCATTATCTGTGCCCTGACTTGCAGTTAACAATATAGTAACTGGGTATTCATTTTATGCTTTATAATCAGTGAAGCCTGGTCTATGACGTCAGAGATAAGACAAAAAGCTGCTGATAACAAACGAAGTAGATTAGATAAATGATTTTTTTTATAAGAGAACTACCTATGTCGGTAGAATACACATTACTAGCAATCTTGTTAACCCCTCCAACTATGCTAATTATGTTTGTGTCTGGAGTGCGTTCACGTTTATTCATTACATTTGGGACTATTTATTTATGTTAACTACCTATCACGGCTTATACGCGCATGAGGTTGACAGTACTATTGAAAACGTTAGCATTTATTGACTTTTAATTACTTTGCAGTGTGTTGAATGGCCTAGAATGTCCTCTCGTTTATAATATTAATACTGTAATATGAAAACATTACAAAACTCAATTAGGTAGGTACTCATTTTCAAAAAGATTAGCCGTTGTATCTCTAGCCGGTTATATTATATAATCAACCAATTCGAACCGTGCACTAGCGTCTGATGTTTTGTAAGTACCCATGTAGGTCTGTGTGTAATAAAATATGTTTGTTTTTTATTTTATTAACGTCAGGTGGTCACAAAAAATCTGGGACGCTCACAGGAGTCTCTTGTGTAATGGACGGTAACACAACCATGTTACTTTCTATGCTTTCTATGCTATATATTATCATTAATATCAACCTGAAGGATTTTTTTACAAAGCGCCGAGCTTTCTCCATGTATATTATAAGCTCATATTCTAGAAATATACTCGCTCATAAATCTGCTTAAAAATGTGTCACATTTAATATTTCCTCGCGACCTTAATATGGTTTTATATCTAAATTTATGAATGAACATTTGTTCTAGAATCAAGCCTTATTTCTTTGCGTGCATAGAAAAAATCAAAATCATCATCGTTTCAGCCGAAAGACGTCCACTGCTGGACATGGATCATTTTTAGTTGTTAAGTCCTTATTTGTTTTACTGTTATGGTGTACAATAAAGAATATATCTATCTATCTATAGGCCATGCCTGCACGTCTTACGTTCAATGAATTCTCTACCAATCAACCATGGGTGGTGAAGAGACAACATGAACATGGCAGGTACAGAATTCAAAAAAAAACAAATGGTAAAATCTTAAACCATATTTGTGCCACGTCTTCAATTAGGAGGTGAGTTTTCACTATACCTAATTTTCCACACACTATGATTTATGCTCATCAATATAGTTTATGTTCATATAGGCATATTTAAACATAGTATGAGAGCAGTGGTGTTCCAGTGGTTCCAGACACCACTGCTGTCAAAACGGTGAAGGAAAACATCGTGACAAAACTGACATGTCCTGGTATCAAACAATCCGAAGACATGCGATATCTACCAACCCGCACAGGCCCGCGTCGTGGAGTACGGCTCATTCCCTCTTATAGAGAGGAGGCCTGGGACCCAGTAGTGGGGACGCTAGAGGCTGGTTCATTTATATTTATATAATATATTTTTATGGTCCTATATTAAACTTAGTTATCGTCAGTTTCCCGAGGTTTTGAGAATGTTCTAATGAGACACCGCGGCTCCAGAACGCAGAGTTGATATTTTTTACTCAGTTGTAGTGCACATTCACAACTCATGTTGAATTTGTCGTAGAGTTTCTGACGAAGCTTTTGTATATAATCAAACTGTTTTACACAAGAATTCATTACAGACACGCAACACAAAGATAATATTTGAAAAGATACTTAAATTGATGATTCGTAACGGTAAAGAAATATACAATTTACGTTTACTCCCAGAAATGGCTATCAATTTCCAATTCCATTAGGTTCGGGAGACTGTTTAAGAAACGAAAATCGAGCTCACTGGATTATTACTTATTTCATACATAATATTGAGCACTAAAATCCCTCAATTCCAAACGGTGAATATAAAATAACCTCAGTGGTAGTAATATTCTCCGAGCGTTTAGGTTTGGAACTCTAGGCTAAACTACTGACACCAAGTTGACACTTTATGTGACCCAAAGGTTGGCTTTCACCTCGGACAGAGTTTAATTGCTATAATGCAATGCGGTACGTTGGGTGGACAGCAATGTGCATGATGAATTTTACGAAGTCATAATTATTGTATAAGAAATTGTTTTTAGACTTAATTTTATGAGTTAATTTTTGGTTCAAACTAAACTACAAAGAAATTAAAGTTACTTTTAATAAAAATAAAAACTCCCTATTTTAAGCTTCATTTGATGATCACTTAAATATTATGTTTACCGTATCGGGATGGACAGGTTAATTCCATACAGTACTCTGACTACACTGCTGACAGTCACTGGATTATCTCAGAATCCCGTAATTTAGGTATTCTCAGTAATTGTACTGGAAACGAAACAATCGATCGATGAACACAGAGAAGCAAATACTGCTCCTCTGTATTAGAAATATAGGGTAATGTTTTGCCATACATGTTACCTTTTCTTACTTATTATCTTAGAGTCGGTTTTCTATCTATTTGAATACTTATTGCTACCTTAGCCGGGTTAAGAAAATGTTTGTAAAAACAAAGTTAATGAAGGTAGAAAGAGTGTTTGGTTAGAAATTGGTAGCTTTATTTTGTTTAGGTTACACCTGATGGTATAATATATAGGTAGGTACCTGATAAGCTACGTACTACGCAGCTACAGTTTACAAGTTTTTAAATAATCACTCAAATGCGAATGAAAAAGCGGTCGACGAGTCAACATCTCCTGAGGACGCCCCAGTCAGGCTTATAAAATCTTATAAGTCTGAGGATTATATCTGAAAATACTAACGAAAATCTTAAAAATATTTCCAATAATGCCTATTACAACGCCATGCTGGGACACAGGCCTTCTCTTTATGAGAGGTAATGGGCTGTAAATGTTCGGCCCATTACCTCGCGATCCATCACTCCAACATGGGACATCGGTTTCGCTACCAGGACATCGTTTTCTCACGATGTTTTCCCTCGCCATTTTGCGTGCAGTGGTGATGATATGAATTACACAAAATAATGTTGGAATCCACTCAGCGTGGGCTCGAACCTACAACTCGTAAGTCATGCCTGTAACCACTGGGCCACCGTTGTCTTAATTTTTTAAGACTTAATATCATTTTTCACGTCGGCCAAGTACTTTCAAAAAGTATTTACATAACTTAGCAAATCGTCATAAAAATCTAAGCAAAAAGTTATCGTGGTTAAAAGTTTCCCTGAATATAAATTGATTCAGTGTGTTAGAGAAGATAAGTTTATCGCTACAAGCTATAAAGTGAATCCATTTTTTTTTCACAATTTAACAAATACCATATTCGAGATATAATATCTGTACACTTTCTTTTCGTCTCCTTTTCAAGGAATGCCAGCGTTATATAGCATTTAACATTTGTAACAATGGTAGTTCTGTAGTTCATGCTGTGCCTAAATTTATCTCCGGGAGGTTACCCACTCTAGTCAATTATCAACATAATCGAACTGTGACATGACAGGCAGTTAATCGATGTAGCAATTAGTGTCATAGCACTTGGAGCTAGGTTTGGCTAACTGTGACACGAGGATTCGATACAAGTGTGTTGTTTTAACCGATTTCCAAAAGGAGGTTATTTTTTCGACTTTATGTTTTACTAGCTTGTGCCAGCGGCTTCGCCCGCGTGAAAAGTTTTTCCCGTGTAAATACCGATCCCGTGGGAATTTCGCAAAAACCTCTCTTAGCGGTTGCCTACGTCATAACATCTACCTGCATGCCAAATTTCAGCCCGATCCGTCCAGTGGTTTGGGCTGTGCGTTGATAGATCACTATGTCAGTCAGTCAATCAGTCAGTCAGTCACCTTTGATATATAAATATATTTAGATTAAAACCAGAATTTAGAATGGAGAAATTGCCTATCTGACCACTAAATCTCAGAACTGTGTAAAACGATGCCCTTACCACGCGGTACCAAGACTGTTCTCAGATTATCTAGATTCTGACTACCCGAACAAATGTCAAATAATTTCCGAAGTAAGGGTTAGTAACCCATCCAATCATCAGCAAGCGTTGCTTATCCTGAATGACTGACTCATGCAGTTGTTAATTTAACCATAAACTCATCGATCTTTAGAAAGTATAACTAAGTACAATATTTTGTTCTTCAATTTTGACAGACAGGCCTGTTGGTCTAGGTCAGTGGCCCTGACTGCTATGCACAAGGTCGTGGGTTCGATTCCCACCCAGGACAAATGTTGTGTGATGAGCACGATCATTTGTTCTTTGTCTGGGTGTAATTTATCTATAATATGTATATATTTAGAAATATATATGTATGTTTATCAGTTGTCTAGTACTCATAGCACAAGCTCTGCTTAGTTTGGGACTAGATGGAGTTGTGTGAAAGTTGTGGAATATTATTATTATTTCCTTTATTACATTTTATGTACATATTGTTTACATTTTTAAATATTTCTATAAAACAAAAAAAAAAAAAACATTTAAAGATATAAAAAACAGTAGCCCACATAATAATAATTATTATTCCATTTATTTAATATATGTACACATAAATTACATTTTTAAATATTAATATAAAAAATAAAAACATTTAAAAATATAAAAAATAGTAGCCCACCGGTATCGGGAACAGGGTCCAAGCTACCGGTGGTCAGGGCTCCATAGAGAGGAACCTCCTCACAATACGCGCCGTTTCCAGGAGTACTGCTTTCTGGATCAAGCCCTTGATCCAGCTGCCCAACGAGAGCCTCCTTAGATGTTGGTCGAGGCTCTTGGCTATTATACCATTGGCTGTGACGACTATCGGCACAATGATTGCTGTCTCCACATCCCACATGTCGACAACCTCGCGTGCCAGGTCAAGATACTTATTTTTTTTATCTATCTCAGCTTTCACGAGGTTCTCGTCATGGGGGACTGCTATATCAACAATCAATGTGCGACGCTCTAATCGGTCTATCACCACTATGTCAGGCTTATTGGCAACAATAGTCCTGTCAGTGATGATAGACCGATCCCAGTACAGTGTAATATTGCCATTATCGAGAACTGGGTCGGGCACATACCTATAGTATGGTACTTCTGATTCCACAAGATTGTATTTACGAGCAAGTTGCTGGTGAATAATCCTGGCTACGAGGTTGTGTCTATGCAAATATTCTCCGTTAGCCAGACGAGAACAACCGGAGATAATGTGACGAATGGATTCTCCCGGTTTGTGACATGCCCGACATATGTCTACCGTCATCCGTCGTCGTCATCATAACTTCGTCCATAATCGCACAGACAAAACCTTCGGTTTCCCCGAAGAGGTCACCAAAACGTAGCCAGGCTACGGACGCTAATAAATCTACTTCAGACCCATGAAGGGCTCGGTAATAGCGTCCGTGAAGCTCCTTGCTCTGCCATACTTCTCTGCGGTCATTAGCATCTCCAATTCTCGTTACCTAAGGAGAGCGGGGTGTGGCCTTTGTCTACCGCTGCCACATCCCGATGCATACCCACGTCAGCTTTTAGGAAATATTCCCTAAGGCTGCATACCTCGCGGTTGTGCAGGGTCTTTGCATTTAAAAAGCCACGACCCCCGCACTTCCGCGAGATATACAGCCTCATCACCGATGAACGTGGGTGATGCATACGATTTGCAGTCAGCGTTATGCGGACCCGCCTGTCCAAGGCGTCAAGTTCAGTCTGAGTCCATTTGAGTATGCCAAAAGAATACATCAATACTGGCATAACCCAACCATTGAAGGCACGCACCTTGTTTCCGCCTGATAGAAGACTATTCAGTACTTTATTCAGGCGGCCAAAGAAGCGTTCCTTCAATGACTGTTTAACATAAGCAGTATTGATGCCTAGTGCTTCTGACATACCCAAATACTTGTAAGTTTCAGTCGATCCGAGGGATCTTAGGTGTATGGAATCCGAGAGTTGAGTTCCCACGGATTCCATAATCTCCCCTTGCTTTACATGCATGACCGCACATTTGTCCACCCCAAATTCCATCCCGATGGCGCTACTGAAAGTTTCTATTACCTTCAGTAGCTCCATTAGTTGCAATTTGCTGGGGGCAAAAATTTTCAAATCATCCATGTAAAGCAAGTGTGATATGACCTGACCACCTCTTCTCAACTGGTAGCCTAGCCCTGAACCCTCCAGCAATGTACTGAGAGGGTTGAGAGCCAGACAAAACCACAGTGGGCTCAGACTGTCGCCTTGAAATATACCACGCTCAATCCTAATCGGTTCGCTGTTCTCCTGGATTTGTCGACATCCTGGATAGCAAAGGACCGTCTTCCATTGCCCCATACATGACTCAAGAAAATTACGTAGTATTGGGTCTATTTTATACAACTTCAACACCTTCTTGAGCCATGTATGTGGAACAGAATCATAGGCCTTCTTATAATCTATCCAACATGTCGACAGATTCTTTCGGGAACGACGAACCAGTTGGTTAATGGAAATATCAATGAGGAGAAGCTCCTTAGTACCGCGGGACCCGTTCCTACATCCATTCTGAGAAGCAGACATGATTGAATTTGTATCAATATGATTATTAATTTTGGCTCTCAAAATGGAAGTAAGAACTTTATAGACCGTCTGTAAGCACGTGATCGGTCTATAATTTTTAGGTTCCGCTGTACTACCGGATTTATGAAGCAGGTGGGTTATTCCTGTAGTCAGGAATTGAGGTAGCGATCCTGACTCTAAGGCAGACTGGAACTGAGATGCCAAGCGGGCGTGCGATCTTTGAAACCATTTTATCCAAAAATTGTGCAGTCCGTCTGGTCCTGGAGATTTCCAGTTGGATAACGGTCGGACTGCACGGGTTACATCTTGGGGGCTGATCGTAATTGCCCCCATTTCTGGTATAAGATCGCACGTGCGCTTGATCTCACTCATCCAGTCACCCTCGGTGTGGCTGACAGGCACCGACCAGATGCTGCGCCAGAACGAACACATGGCGTCATCATTCGGTAGGCACGTATCAGTCACACCTTGGTCAGGTCGCTCCCAGGCCCTATAAACCCACCTTTCATTGCTTTGGAATGTGCGATTCTGAGTGTATCGCTCCACCCGCCGCTTATATCGACGAATTCGATTTGCCCATGCATAGACTTTCTGCTTCAGGAAGTCGATACGCTCTGTGACGCGGGTCAGGTAATCCCGAGGACTGATATCAGTCCCCGCGAATGCACGCCTCACAAAGCGCATTACTCTGGGACGAGTGTTGCCCTGCCTGAAGCAGATAAGTTTACCAATGAGTACTCTAGCCCCAGCGATACGACGTTCGATCCTGCACTGCCAAGCTGGTACCGCCGGTCGAATAGTACTGTCAGTCTTTGGGAACTTGACATGAGCTACCCGACATGCTGCTACAGCTGCACAGTACAGGACCGAATGGGTATCGGTGAGGTCTTCACTATTATCAAAATAATTTGACAGTAGTGAATCTAGAGCACACACTAGCGCCCTATTTTTCTTATGCATGGGTAAACGAGGCAGACGAGGTCTAAGCTCAGGCGGTGTGGAGCGATACTCCCGTAATGCATCCTCCAAAGCACTCCTCAATCGTTCACTGCATTGGGTACTCACGGTTATAGGCTCGTCATCATCATGTTCACTGACGTGGTCGGGTCGCGGTGAGATACTAGGTTGTGGTTGCACCGCGGCCTGCGGTGAAGCAGATGAGACACGGCTGCACCGTGATTCGAGGCGTAGTCTATCAAGTACGGCGTCATCCAACATACGGTTACGCTGGATGACCCGCACCTGATCCGACAGTCGTTGGGCCGAAACGTTGACAGCTGGTTCAAGTACCTGAAACAGAGAGAGCATCCGACCACGGTACGCAGTCAGGTTAGTTCCCCCCTCTGTAGCCCCAAAGTGTGAGCGCATGACGTTCTCATTAATGGATTGAGTCCATCGCATGCGCTGCACACTTCCACCGGCAGCGGGAACCCTAATTATTATTATTATTATGTGTTGTAATCGCGAAATGTCGAATTTATTTCGACTAAATGAAGTTTTAGTGACAATAAGATTCCACTTGAAATATTAATCATGAAATCAGTGTTAGAATAATAAAATAACAAAGATTGATTACTTAACTACTAACAGTAAACAATCTGCAACAAATTTTAACAAAATAAGAATATCTAAGGTCTCCAAACCTGTGTCACCTGTATCTTGGTGACCAGAGTTGCATCCATACTCATACATGAAATATTATAAATGTAAAAGAAAGTTTTTTAGGTGATTTTTCACGTCGATATTAAATTAAAGCAATGGATCGCTGTAAGTTTTGGTGTGAAGATACTGAGATATGATTTTTTTTTTCATTGACAGTAGTGAAATACTGTATTCTCACCGAAATCAACAAATCGTCTAAACTAAAACAGAAAATGATCCAAACATCACAACCTTTCTTTTTTCTTTTTTTTTTTTCTTCTTTTCTTTATCTCGTTAGAATATTCCCGCAACCCCAGCAGGCAAGGGCCTTATGGGGCCCCGTCACTGGTGCTGACAGCTCTTTGAGGCGCGCGTGGAACACGACGCACCGCCGACCCGGGCCTGGTCCTTACCGGATGGTGAGCTACCCCTGCTCGCCGTCCGCAAGCCCGCGCCTAAAGTGGCCGGAGATCGGCTCCCTGACGCCTGCAGCGTCTCCCGCGGCGGCTGGAGCATGAGGAACACACCCCTCACCTCACCCTCGCGTGTTCGGCCTCCTCCTTCGCTAGCATGACTGCTTTGCAAAAGGATGCGACTGCATCCCATTCCCTCTCGCTCCGCATCATGGTCTGAGCCAGGGCCGGGTGCGAGAGGTCGCCGCCAATCACACCAATATCAGCCATCTCCAATGCTCCGTAACTACATTCTTAAATTGCCCGGCCCTTATGTAATCCATAATAAGGGTAACTCAACTACTGACGAGTTTCTAACAGATATCCCTGCTTTTCCCTTACAGATAATATAGCGGAAGAGCAAAACTAGTTAAATTATTGAACTAACATTGGTTAGCAGGTGTCGCTGTACTTACTTGTTTTAACTGATTACGCTAAAATAATTAAGTACAGCTAAGGAGTGGCATGGACCTTTAATTAAAAGGTGATTGATGCTAGGATCTAGAGTCCCACAATGGGAAAAGATGACAGGGCCGATCACCGACACGCTGGACGGACAAAATAAAAAACCCTCGGAAGCCAGCATAGTCCAGTGCTCCTGCAATGCTGCAAAACGTCAAAGTGGCGCCTCATTGCTATGTTTTTGGAGCCAAATTGATGGCAAATTGGGTAATGCTGTAGTTTTTCTGCAGGCTTTTTCATTTTTTCCGACTTTCAGCAACACGCACTGAGCCCGCGTGGTGGATTGCGGCCCATTCTCTCTCATAGAGAGGAAGTCTGTGTCCTAAAACTGAAAAGTTATGTTATGTTGTTTAATTTATTCACACTTTTACATAATACCGTTTTCTAGGTGGTGTATATTTACTAATGCTGTATACCCTTTCATGGAACGTGAGCTTGATATAGCATTTTAATCTTACAAACAATAGTAGTGCATTAGTTCACGCTGTACCTACATTTAGCTCCGGCAGGTCACCCACTCAAGTCAATTATCAACATAATCGAATTGTGACATGACAGGCAAATTATCGATATATCAATTAGTGTCATAGCACTATGGAGCTAGATTTGGCCAAATATGATACGAGGATTCGATAAAAATAATTAATAATGCCGTGTTCCAAAGAAATACGACAAATGTTTTGATTTCATGCGACTTCCAAAAAAAGTTAGTTCAACTGTATGTTTTATAAACACCAGAATTTTGCATGGAACTACTGCCTATCTGACCACAAGAACCCAGTAACTGGATAACAAGATACCCGTACCACGCGGTACCAAGACTGTTGTCAGATTATCTAGATTCTGACTACCGCAACAAACATTATTTCCGAGTCAAGGAAAGTAAGGGATATGCAGCTGTTAATTAAGCCTTAAACTCATCGATGTTTAAAAGTTATTAATACAATAAAATTGAGTTGTATACGAAATAAATAGGTCGTGCCTATAGTGTCGTGCAAAAATTGAATACGCAATCTGCTTCCCAAGCCAGTTCCATTAATACCATCCCATACCTACTGTATCATTGATTAGGTAGTGATAACCTTCATTAAGTGCAACACGCTGTTCAAATCAAATCAAAATTATTTTATTTTACACAGGCCAGGGCACTAATTAGGGCACTCATAAAACGTCAGAAGTTAGTGCACGGTTCGAAATTGGTCGTTTCCTATGGAGAAGAACCGGCAAGAAACTTTACGGCTACTCTTTTTAAAAAAAACTTGATGTTATGAAAGTTCTTATCACTGATAAGGGATTTTTGTGCGGTGAAGCTAAGTTTAGTTGTAACCGCGAAATGTCGAATTCATTTAAGCAGGTTCCAAATAGA
Source organism: Tholera decimalis (assembly GCA_943138885.2). Taxonomy (NCBI): domain Eukaryota; kingdom Metazoa; phylum Arthropoda; class Insecta; order Lepidoptera; family Noctuidae; genus Tholera; species Tholera decimalis. Next base: position 14,821,754 of record OW964576.2, read on the forward strand.
TATATACTAGCTTTTGCCCGCGACTTCGTTCGCGTGGTAGGGTTTTCGCGCGTAAAATCCCGATTCTGTGGGAATTTCGGGATATTAAGTAGCCTATGTGTTATTCCAGGATGTAAACTATCTACTTGCCAAATTTCATTCAGATCCGTTCAGTAGTTTTTGCGTGAAAGAGTAAGAAACATCCATCCATCCTCACGAACTTTCACATTTATAATATTAGTATTAGTATAAATAATAGTATAATTTATAACATAAGTAAGATATTCAGTAGCTGTAGACGGGTTCTTGCTAGAGGAAATAGTGTGCAAACAAATGCCAATTATATAACATTATAAATATAGAATTACATTTGTACCAGCGATCGCCTATAGGTCTAAATTTTACTCACTTCATTTTTATGATTTTTATACAAATTTTAGCACTCCTGCATATGAACGTTAACTGTGCCAAATTTCATTCTCTTTTGTTCACGTATTTTATTAAAATGAGGTAAAAAGTTTTTGTTTGCTTTATGTAAGTATTAATCCCATAAAAAACAATACTTGTCAAAAAACCAAGCCTCGCAACTTAGTTGTTCTACGGTAAAAAGTTGTGAGATCCATGTAATACCAAGTCGGTTATTAATTTATTCAGTCCCTACTTATGGGACCTTCTGTCTGAAGTTGTTACGTAATTATCTAACCTAACGACATCTTATAGTGACCATATCAATATTAAAAATATTTACCGTTTTAAATAAATAGATTGACTTGGCAATCGCAATAAACAATTTAATTTATATATGTATTACTTGTGAGATATATTGTGTTTGTGAGTTTGACTATAGCTTTAACAACCATAACTTATGCAAATGTTTATATAATATATGTACATTCTTATTGTTGATAAGACCACATCATCGCTTATCATCAGTAGAGATAATGGTCATACGCGAGCCTGATATCAATAAAAATACATTTCAAAAATGTATAGATGGCACCCATCAGTACCTACTGACGGCGTTGCTCCGATTCCGTGCTCTGTATTTATCGCCATCGGCGGCTTTGCCTCATAATTCGGTGAAACTACGAGACCCGTTTTTTTTTTACGGATTCGTATAGAGGAGGCTCGGTAAAGTAAAAACCATTTTTCAGTCGCCCCCCCCCCCCCCCCGCCCCCCTTCTCACCCCCTTTAGGCGGATCTCGGAAATTAAGAGACTTGGATTGATTTAGAGGGCAATGCTTTAGTCAAAATACTTCTGCAACCCCCCCCCCCATCACCCCCCCTTTTTTTTTTTTCACAAGCACGCGAGGTGCTTGCACCTCGCGCAACACGCAAATACTAAACACCCCCCATCTCCCCCCATCACCCCCCCCCTTTTTTTTTCACGAGCACGCGAGGTGCTTGCACCTCGCGCAACACGCAAATACTAAACCCCCCCCCCAACCCCCCCTTTTTTTTTTTTTACAAGCACGCGACGTGCTTGCACCTCGCGCAACACGCAAATACTAGTTATATTATACAGGTACACTGATCAATTAACTGCAAATGTAACTTTGTAATCCTATATATTTATATGCCTTTACAAAGTTATTTATGCAGTTGATGTATCTAGAAAACTGGAACGAAATTGAAAAATATTATAGTTTTTCCTTGATTCATATACTAAACACTAATTGTATTCTAAATTTGAAGCTTCTATGTCTGCTAGAAGTGCTTTAGACTTTTGATGATCGGTCAGTCAGTGAGTGACAAAATTTACAAAATTAAGGAACTTTGACTCGTTATAATTCTTAAACTACTAGTTCAAATTGAATGAAATTTGAAATATACCGTGTTCATACAATGCCTGTTTGGTTACTGAAAATTCAGGCTTCTAGTTTTATCCACAACGGAGTTATAGGGGGTCGAAAATGGCCTGAGTTGCTTCGAGAAAAGAATGGTACGGCCGTGCCGCTTTTTTGCTCGACTTGGCGGAGGCACTGCCGTGCCCCCAGATAAAATATAGATTAGAATTGGTCATGTTTAGTGCAATACTAGAAGGCTTTATTATTTCTTATTGTAACGTTATTAAAAGCAAAGAATCATTTATAAACAATTTTGGCAGCATATACAATACACAATATGTGAGTCTGCTGACTCTTAAGCGAGAGTACTCTGAATTATGGGAATCAGTGTTCCTCTGCATAGTAATGGGTAGTTTAAATTTGTTGTATGTAAAATTGATAGTAGTCAAATACTGTGTTCTCACCCAAATCAGCTTCGAGTCCTTCCAAACAAAAACAAAATAATTATGATCAAAACATCACACCCATATCTGCCATTATTAATGTTTCGTAACTATCCCTAAATTACGGGTAATTTAGGGATAGTTACGGGTCGGGACTCCTAGGGTAATTCATAATAAGGGTCACTCAACTCCCAACAAGTTTCTAACAGATACCCCTGATTTACCTTACAGATAATATAGCGGATAAACAAAATTAATCACAAGATTTCTTGCCATTGGACGAATGGAAGCAATTTCAAGGTGAATAGTAAGTTTAAGGAGTTTGACTCAATAACACAGACAGAGTTCTAAGTTTAGCTACACGATAATATTGACAAAAGATAAATAAAAAATGTGTTTCTTTCATTAAAAGGCCTTTGATGAAAGAAACATACATTGACACGGGCGACCTCTCTATGAAAGGGAATGGGTTGTACCTAATTAACCACGTGGCCCACGGGCCTAATGTGGGTTGGTGGATGTCGCATGTCATCAGATGTTTAGTCCAGCGGGCCTAAAATAGCCACTTTGTCTGAATCGTATTAGGATAACAATATGAATCATATTGCAGATCGTAAAATGGTCACAGATTGGTATTTCATAATATGATCTGCGTTCAATTAATATCCCGCAAATCATCTGTTTGACAGTTTTGTATGGAGATTCGTAAAATGTTCCACTAATGATGAATTGATTTAGTGTCAGTTAGCAGAATCATACGGAGTTACGCAAGACCTACATCTTTCGATTCATTTTGCAGATATTTTTAAGAAAAACAATATAATGGCAGATTTAGGACCCTTGAGAACGCGCGTTACGGAGAGAATTTTATATCACCGCCGAAACGTAGCTCTTCGGAAACTGGAACTAGCTTTTCTAATGCCAGACTCAGAATTTATAGGACTATATCGGCTAAATAACAGTGTGTCGTGACCTCATACATGAGTTGGAACCGTACATTAGCCGAGGAGGTGGAATAAGTGCTGTCGCTAAGGTAGGTTAAGGAATCATTAAGAAGGTAGTTATTATTTACTAAGTACCATTACAATGTTTACCTTCACCATTTTGAGAGCAGTGGTGATGATGAAAATTAAATAAAACTAATCTGCTAGCCTGGGTTCGAACTCATGCCCCACACAAACAACAACTCGTGAGTCGTGCCTGTAAGCAGTGGACCACCACGGCTCCACTCAGAATAAATAGTATAACAATATGCGCACTATGTGTGCGTATCGTGTTTACTTACCCTTTCAGAGAATACCGTTAAGCATACACTCATGCATTACTTATGAAACTTACTAATGGAAACGTTTCTGAAGCCAACTACACAATGGCTTTCTGAGGATTCCATTGTTCACTCAAATTTTGTTGAAATTTACTCAATTTCCTTTGTAAGGTATGTTTCTATTTTTACTGAATCTGACTTTAAAACTAAGTAATAAACTGTAGTGTCTAAAGATATTTATTTATTATATTATAAAGCATTTTTTTTTGTTTTTATGTAATAATTAGGTTAGTATCTACTAAACCTAATTATTACACCTCTTTTCAATAGAGCGATCCTTTTTATATTTACGAAAGGCACGGTCCCTGCGCCTCATCGCCATACGAACCTTCTTTGTCATCATCCAAGGAGCAGGTGGGCGCCTAAGCTTTATCCTCCTGGCAGGTGCATGTCTGTCATAGAGTATAAAAATGTAATATCATGGAGATAATGGACATTTTTATTATTTATTTATTATACGTAACCGTTCAAAGATATTGGCACGACTCTCCCATTCTAAAGATGCTCACGCCTCCCTATATGTTCGCAAAATGGCGAGTAATCCTGGTCACATGGATTGGATATTAATTTTTTCCATTTACATTTTAGTTCATATTGGTCCTTTTTTGTAAAGTACGCTGCTCACCTCACACAAGCGAGTGTACACGATTCGGAAGTCATTTGTTTTCAAAGTAAACCATAGTGGGCTCAGAAAGAGACACCGTTCTAATATCGAATTGGTGTCATAAAGTTAAGCCACGTTCGCCGAGCTCATTTTAAAATACTAAGGCTGGAAACAGTGCTTGACCGACGGTCGGCGCTGACCGTCAGTCGGCGTAGCTATATCTATGCATGCCTATGAATGCGCACTACGCATCCGACGGTCAGCGCTGACGGTCAAAATGTACGGTCAGCGCTGACCGTCGGTCGAGCACTGTTTCCAGCCTTATACTCAGCTTCATCCTGTATGACTGAAAGCTGACCACGACATTTTATTTTATTTACTTTCGGAAGGCTTACAGTTTGTGAATATTAATTTATTATAACTAAGCAGCTAATTACAAGACTTAGTAGTAGTAGTGTTCAGGACTGCAATTGGCCAGCCAACGGTAACTGGACGTGTCCGGAACTTGTCCACGATACGTGGAGCGTACCGTTGCTTTTCAAACAAGAAGGTTACACAATAATCTACAGGCTCTCCGGCCGACGACAATCTATAGCCTCCGAGGCCTTACAAATAGTTACAAATAACACTCACCTGAGCTGTAGACGGCAACCTAGGATCTGTTTGATCACGTCCAAAGTGTTTGTATGCAAATATGATATGAGTAAGTGAAAGTGTGATGTAAGTCAAGTGTGTGGACGTTCACAAGATGCCAGTCTCCAGATGGCGCGGTTCCAACTCAGCATCACACCCAACTCGTTTCCACCAAGCGCGTGCCACGAGGTGACGCAATAAGGCGATATGTTCCGAGAAATATCCCTGGATTCTCGTCAATCCGGGAGTACAAAGTTCAATTAAACACTGTTCACAATCAATCTGCTCATATCTCGTGAGATTCAATTCGATTTCCAACAAATTCCGCGTGTCAGCCCGACCGACAATACGGCGTATAATCCAACAATATCCCGGGGTTTTTCGGCAAACGGGGATTTCAACTTCAAACAACAAATAATTCGCGACCCAATTAGCGGTCTCAACAGGCGAATCCAACGATATTTTACCAATTACAATCAAATCAAAGTCCCAAGGGTGGACATTTTCCAACAACGGAACCAAAGTCTATCTGTCAAAGTCAGGTAATGTTAAGATCAAATTCTTTATGTCAAAAGGGTGCGTTCTGTTTCACGTCGGACCGAACATCTACCCCCCCCGGACGGGCCTACCCATCCGCTAATCAATTGGAAGTCTTGACAAGGTTGCAAATTCAACACAGCTTCAATGCGGCCAAATACCGTAGCTAGTTCATTAAAGGTGAGAACGGTGTCTCCCAACAATCTCCGCCAGCGTCCCTTTGCCGTTTTCACCGCGGCCCCAAAATACCCCCACAATGGGGGGCAGGCTGGCGGGTCAAACAACCAAGTGACCCCTCGGCGGGCCAAACTATTACCAATATCAACCTGGCTCTCATTAAGGAAGGCGTATACCTCCTTCAAATAGCTACTTGTACCCTTTCAATTTGTACCGCAATCAGACCCAATCAAAGAAGGCAACCCACGGCGAGACACAAATCTTTCCAAAGTCGCCTCAAAGGCCTCTGTCGAGAGGGAGGTTACCAGCTCCAAGTGTACTGCCTTGGTTGACAGGCAGACAAACACACAAATAAGCCCTAACAATCTTGCTATTACGAAGGGTGGACGTCTTCAACAAGGGGGACCAACAAAATCCGTTACGACGCCAGCAAAGGGCCTCGCCTCATTGACGCGATCAGCCGACAAAATCCAAAATTCTCGCTGCAGAATGGCCAACAGCGCATTACAACCGGCATGCGAGTTCTTAACGTGACGATCAGTCACCAACAATTGAACCAAGTGGCCCTCCTTGGGCAACAAAAGGGGGTGACGGGCCCCATAGGAAGGCTAGAGTGCCTCAACCGTCCTCCAACAGGGTTTCCCGAAGTGGCTCGTCCCAACCAAGTTCAGTTATAACAAGGGCAGGAGCACCAATTTTAGGGTAAGGACAACTCACAAGGGTGATTTCAAACCAGGTCCTTCCCTCAACAGTGGTGTCAGCCGGTTCGCCAATTCCCAAATCTTGCCTGAAAGGTCGTTCACCTTCAGGCCAACCTGTCCCGCTAACCAAGACGACAAAGGGCAACCCCGGACTCCCGTGCCCAAAATGGCACGGACCACAATCGAGTCACCCAAGGGTCCCCAGACCGTGACCGAGGCCGTTGGCAACAAAACCGTCTTGATCGGGGGGTTCCTTTAGCGGGGCAGGCGTCAATCTCTTAGTGATGCCTGGGCGGCGACCGATCGCCGCTTCCAGGCTGCCTTCGTTCACGACGAGGCCAACAATCAAACCATTCGTCCGCGCGGTGTCCCAAGCCGTTCGCCATCACTGGAGGGGCATATCCCACCGAATGCCCGAATGGCGGAGGGCGCGACTCCAGCCGGGGACGTTCCGCCAACGGAGGGGAAAGGCAGCGGCGCCGACCCGGCCACTGCTGCCTAGCAGCCAATGCGCGTTCTCCCTGACGAGGGGAGACCAAATGGCGCTCGTGGGGCTCCCGTTCAACTTGCGCGGGGGGTGGAGTGCGGCGTACAGAATCGCGGGTCTCAACCCGGTGCTCGTCTCCGGGGTACCCCCCCTTGCGCGAACCCCCCTCAGAAGCTGGTCTGCTGGAGCGGTTCGCTTTGGCGCACAAAATCTCAAGGTGGGACCCTTCACAAATTCTACATGGGCGGGGGTCGGGGCAGTCCCGATGAAAGTGGGCCCCCAAGCACGAGAAGCACAAACGGCGTGCGTTGACAATGCGGCGGCGGGAACTTACGTGCAAATTCAAAAAGTCCCGGCAACGCGCCATGACATACCCCGTTGCCTTACAAAAGTCACAATGATGAGGACTCCGGGCACCAGCAAAACGGGGGGCGGGGCGAACATCAACAGGCCCCCTAGCCCGAGGACTCCGGGCGCCAGCCAAACGGGGGGCGGGGCGATCATCAACAGGCCCCCTGGCCCGAGGACTCCGGGCGCCAGCAAAACGGGGGGCGGGGGGAACATCAACAGGCCCCCTAGCCCGAGGACTCCGGGCGCCAGCAAAACGAGGGGCGGGGCGATCATCAACAGGCCCCCTAGCCCGACGACTCCGGGCGCCAGCAAAACGGGGGGCGGGGGGAACATCAACAGGCCCCCGGGCCCTAGTCCGTCCCTGGTCTCTGGGCTGAGAAGGTAGTGGGGGCGACCCCGTAGCGCCACGAGTGTTATCCGAAAACCGACACTCGTCTTCCAAAAATTTGAGGAGGTCGTCAAAGGGGGGAAGATGGGTGGCACTATCCCCACCATACTCCTGCTCAAAACGTGACCTCAACTCCGCGGGGAGCAACTGCAGCACTATGTGCACCAACAAGTAGGACCAATGTTCCACCGGTAACTCCAAGCGTCTCAAGGCGTTGGTCGCTGAGACCAACGGGTTCAGCAAGTCAGTGCGCAACGTCGACGTGCTGACAATAGCCGGTAGTCCCAAAATTTGGTCGATGTGCACATCAGCCAGGCAGCGCTTGTTCTGATACCGTCGGGAGAGAAGCTCCAGAGCGGTCGGATAGGAGGAATCCGTCACCGGCAAGTGCTGCACCAAGGCTCTGGCTTCGCCCTCCAGGACAGACAATAAATAGGCCAGCTTCTGGGCAGGTCCGAGGTCCGAGCGTGCATCGACAAGACTCTCAAAGAGATCTAGGAAGCCCAGCCAGTGGTCCAAGCGACCGTCAAAATGTGGCAGCTCCAGGGTGGGCAGCCTACTCAATAGTCCAGGGCCTGCAACAACAGGGGTCTGCGGCTTGGCCGCATCAGGCACCCGGCTCTTCAAAATTTCCCACGCTCGTAGACATATGACATCCCCCAGGTGGACAATCTGGTCATAGTCACCCAAAATCTTATCGCGGGCTGTCTGATCCATCACCCCCAAATCCACGTCCATGATGTATTCGTTGAAGCGCGTGAGCGCAGCATCAGCTGACTTGATCCTCTCAATCACTTGCCCATACCGAGCAAGGGTGAGCTCTTCCAATTCCACACGCTCAACAGTTGCAGCTGCCGATGTGAACCATCAGCAACCTTTCTGACTGCCCTTAATGAGGCCATTGCAACAATCAAATATTAATACAAAACACCAATCAACAACCAACAATCAAATATTAAACAAACAGCAATGACTTGTTAGCCGACCAAATAGTTTCAACAAAATAAAAATTCAAATTCAATTATTTCAAGTCCAAATCCGACCCTGTACTTATTCCAAGTATGAATCTAGCTTGGTACAGATGGCTAGTTACAAGATAAATAACAATTCAATGTATATATTGTGCAGGATCACACCAACAATTAAATACAACAATTGAAGTATAATATTGCTCCGGACAATCTCTAACAACAATCCAATAATTACTATAAATGCAATAACCAATACACACAATTCAAGTCCTATTATGTTAGACTATGTGTAATTATTATTTAGATAACCTTTCAAATTCAGATCAATGACATTCAATTATTAATTGCAAAAATTATACCAAATTATGTACCAAATTATACCAAAAATTCCTAATTTCACAAATAAATCTTACCTGTCAATGCAATAAAAGGGGCTACAGTACAAATTACAAATACAACTTCAATTGATTCAACTTCAATTAGATAGCCCGGATGACATGGTAATATATTCAAAACTTATTAAGTTATAAGTTGTGTTAAGTAATTAAACTCAAGTTTTAAGTTTTAAGTTTTCAACAATATTCAAAACTTCCAATTAAACCAGTGAATCTTGTATTATAAGAACCACGCTCTGCTACCACTTTGTTCAGGACTGCAATTGGCCAGCCAACGGTAACTGGACGTGTCCGGAACTTGTCCACGATACGTGGAGCGTACCGTTGCTTTTCAAACAAGAAGGTTACACAATAATCTACAGGCTCTCCGGCCGACGACAATCTATAGCCTCCGAGGCCTTACAAATAGTTACAAATAACACTCACCTGAGCTGTAGACGGCAACCTAGGATCTGTTTGATCACGTCCAAAGTGTTTGTATGTAAATATGATATGAGTAAGTGAAAGTGTGATGTAAGTCAAGTGTGTGGACGTTCACAAGACGCCAGTCTCCAGATGGCGCGGTTCCAACTCAGCATCACACCCAACTCGTTTCCACCAAGCGCGTGCCACGAGGTGACGCAATAAGGCGATATGTTCCGAGAAATATCCCTGGATTCTCGTCAATCCGGGAGTACAAAGTTCAATTAAACACTGTTCACAATCAATCTGCTCATATCTCGTGAGATTCAATTCGATTTCCAACAAATTCCGCGTGTCAGCCCGACCGACAATACGGCGTATAATCCAACAATATCCCGGGGTTTTTCGGCAAACGGGGATTTCAACTTCAAACAACAAATAATTCGCGACCCAATTATCGGTCTCAACAGGCGAATCCAACGATATTTTACCAATTACAATCAAATCAAAGTCCCAAGGGCGGACATTTTCCAACAACGGAACCAAAGTCTATCTGTCAAAGTCAGGTAATGTCACGATCAAATTCTTTATGTCAAAAGGGTGCGTTCTGTTTCACGTCGGACCGAACAAGTAGTATAGTTAGGAAAAGGCTAAGCAAATGATGATTAACTTTTAAATACGCGAACGAAGTCAATAGATTTAGTTAGTTTTATATTGCTAACGCGAAATAAATCAAGATTTATTCAAGAATAATTCAAGATAGATTGTTAGTCGGAATATTAAGTAATGTGATGTTTCTTGATGATGATATAATAAGAATATTTTTACTATGGATTATGTTGTGTCACCTGCTATAATATTATAATGGGACAAGCTCTCTACTCGAAGGAGATGGTTATTTTTTATTTATGGTAGGCTCGCGTTTGACCACCATCTTAACTGATAATAAGCGATGATGTGGTCAAAGATAAAGCACGCTTACCTAGAAGTACCCTATTCACTCTTGACTTAAGGACCCCCAAATTATAGCTATCAGAAAACACAGTCTGGTAGAAGCGGTTGTTACCAGTATTGTATATGGACCGACTTTTAATCTGATCTCCACAACGCAATAGCTGGGTTAGTCAATCTATTTATTTAAAACGGTAAAGATTTTTAATATTGATATGATCACTATAAGATGTCTTTAGGTTAGATAATTACGTAACAACTAAAGACAGAAGGTCCCTTAAGTAGGGACTGAATAAATTAATAACCGACTTGGTATTACATGGATCTCACAACTTTTTACGGTAGAACAACTAAGTTGCGAGACTTGGGTTTTTGACAAGTATTGTTTTTTATGGGATCTCATTGCTTTTTGTAGAAAGTCCTACTTTTTTCCTTTCCGGTACCTTCTACTTCTTGTATACCAACAACGAGTTTTCTTAAAGCCCTCTCTCTGTCTTATGAGCTTTTCTTATTTTTGTAGGTAGCCTTCCTTTGTTTATTTTCCGGTACTACTTCTTGAACTTCAGCTAAAGTTTTTTTCAAAGCCCACTCCCTATCTCTATGGGTTTTTTTCGGAGGCTTTGATACGCACATATGAATACGCACGTACGTCTTTTGCATTAGTTAGTAATAATTAATGCCGCACTCGTCAAACGTCTCAATCAATCAAATATTTTATTGTGGATCATAGGTAGTACATAATACAGGTCTTACATAATAATATAGATCTCAGATCTCAGTTAAAGTTCATCCATAAGTAAGTAATTATGCAATTTCGGGCAATTTACTCTACTTAATACTCCCCAATACTCTTAATACTTCTTGCTGTTTTATTCCGTTGACCATTTAACAAGTTACCTTTGAGCATAATTATTATATCTAGGTACCTATCTACACTGGAAGACACGGTGGAGCATATGGTCGAGGTGTGCCCTGCATGGGTGGAGCACCGTCGTATCCTCATAGAGGCGATCGGCGGCGGCGACTTCTCGCGCCCTGCTCTGGTTTAGACCATGGTGCGAAGCGAGAGGGAATGGGATGCAGTCACCTCCTGCTGCGAAGCAGTCATGCTAGCGAAGGAGGAGGCCTAACGTGCGAGGGAGAGGCAACTCTCTTCCTCGCGCCCCAGCTGCCGGGGGAGACGCCCAGGGCGTCGTGGATCGCGAGTCGATTTCGGGCCACCGTAGGCGCAGGCCTGCGGATGGCGAGCAGGGGTCGCTCACCGTCCGGTAAGGACCAGGCCCGGGTCGGCGGCGCGTTGTGTTCCACGCGCGCCTCAAAAAGCTGTTAATACCAGTGACGGGGCCTCATAGGGCCATTGCCTGTCGGGGTTTGCGGGAAAGTTCCATCGAGATACCGCGGCCCCGGAACTTTAGGGCTTCCGAAGGAACACGGTGGGTTTTTAGTCAGTAGAATTCTGATACACCCGAGCGGAAGAAGTCATTCGATGATATTTTTCACCAAGAAAAAAAAAAGTACCCATCTACATCTATTATTTCATTATATTATAGAGGTACACTGATTAATTAACTGCAAATGTAACTTTGTAATTCTATATGTTTGTATGGGATTACAAAGTTATTTATGCAGTTGATGTATCTAGAAAACTAGAACGAAATTGAAAAATATTATAGTTTTTCCTTGATTCATATACTAAACACTAATTTTATTCTAAATTTGAAGCTTCTATGTCTGCTAGAAGTGCTTTAGACTTTTGATGATCGGTCAGTCAGTGAGTGACAAAATTTACAAAATTAAGGAACTTTGACTCGTTATCTATACTTATAATAAATCTGTAGAGAGGTCAATTCTGTACATGAAATATATTTACAAAATAACTATCAGGGGGTGATTAGGGATCGATACTGATACCAAAAATGCAATCAGTAAAATTTTTGTCTGTCTGTCTGTATAACCGTTATAGAAACAAAAACTACTCGACGGATTTTAGCGAAACTTGGTACAATTAATAATCATACTCCTGAGCTACTTATAGTATACTTTTCATCACGCTACAATCAATAGGAGCAGAGCAGTGAAGGGAAATGTTGGGAAAACGGGAGAAGTTACTCCATTTTTTAAGCTTCCGTCGCGTGTGCAACCTTAATGGTTAAAGTTACACAGAAATCATTTATGACGGAAATGTTCACCTTAAAATTATATAAAAAATATCCCACGACAGCATATATCTATCTTTTATGGTTGACTCACAATAACAGGTGTAACTCCCGATAGCTTAGCAATTCGAAGCTTTCTGATTATTATTCCGCTCCGAAATTTAAAACCACCACAACTTTGCAATGGAACTCGGCAAAAGTAACCCAGTTGCAACAAAATATAATCGAGGCTCAAATTTTAACAGGTTTCGGTGCAGGAGAAACCGTCTTTATTCCCAGAATTCCCATAATACCAAATAATTATTCATTCCAATTTAAAAGAACGTGATTCCCTGTATCGGTGTGTTATGCAATGACAATTAATAAGGCTCAAGGGCAGACGTTTCGTGTTGCTGGAGTAGATCTCGGTGTCAGTTGTTTTTCGCATGGTCAGTTGTACGTCGCTCTTTCCCGGGTTAGCAGTTCTAGAAATCTTTATGTTCACGTGCCGGACGGGTCAACTTTCAACATAGTTTACCTGGAAGCTTTGCGCTGAAGTATTGTCGTTCTATAGGTACTTAAGCCTCATGTGAACGTGATCTAAACAATATTACCAATACATTAAATTAATAACACACAAGGAGTTACACGCTGACGGAGTCGCTGGCACAGCTATTAACAATAATATTGTGCGGTTCGGTAATGCGATATTTTTCAACAGTATTATAGATTGACATATTATATTTCCCTACTAAATTACGAAAGTTAATCTGTGTGTTACATCAAAATCACTGAACCGTGAGGAAGGACATAGGCTACTTTTTTTTACGAAAAACGACGGAAACGTGGACGAAGTCGCGGGCAACAGCTATCTATGCTAATAATATAAGGCTGAAGAGGTTTTTTGTTTGTTTGAACGCGATAATCTCAGGAACTACTGGTTCGAATTGAAAAAATATTTTTAATTAAATAGTAAATTTATAGAGAAAGGCTATAGGCTATATCATTACGCTAAGACCAATAGGAGCGGAGCACCAATGAAGAATGCTTCAAAATCGGGGTTAAATTTAACGTTAGCCCAAAGTAACTATTCCACGCGGACGAAGTCGCGGGCAAAAGCTAGTAATTCTTAAACTACTAGTTCAAATTGAATGAAATTTGAAATATACCGTGTTTATATAATGCCTGTTTAGTTACTGAAAACTCAGGCTTCTAGTTTTATCCACAACGAAGTTATAGGGGGTCGAAAATGGCCTGAATTGCTTCGAGAAAAGAATGGTACGGCCGTGCCGCTTTTTTGCTCGACTTGGTGGGGGCACTGCCGTGCCCCCAGATAAGGATGTTTAAATTTTTCGTACCTACATATTTTCTAAGTATTTTAGTTATTAAATTGTTTCCCGTTTCGAACCTAATTTCATTAACGGGAAAGTGGCAGGCTTGCCATATCCGGAGCACTTTATTTATTCTTCAATTTAGATAATTATGACTATTTCTTTACGGGTTGTTTCATAAATGTATGGTTGGATATAACAATGTGATACATAGATATAATGATTCACATTTATACAGATTATGATAAAACTATTGATCATATGATAAAATTATGACAGGGTGTTCTGAAGAGGCGCGAGAGGGTTTCCGGACCAAAACATTATGGGAAAAATAAAATCATGAACGCGTGATAGCAGCACATGCCAGCGGGTACTGCTAGTTAGATATACAATAAACTCATCATCATCTGCTTAGCCTTTTCCCAATTAAGTTGGAGTCGGCTTCCAGTCATGCAAACGTATGCATTATGTCGGCGGTCGCTCCCTGAACTCAGCCACAAAGAGTTTCCAGAAATAGACCTTTTAACAACACAAACCTTTTCCTTTGTACAAATGAAACCTGTCGAGGTAAGGGTTAAGTCAATGCCGTGTAATTAGCAATTAGGATCCCTTTGGACAACCAAACCGGTATAACTATCTCGTTTTATCTTAACAATATTTTGTAATATTATTGTTTACAGATTTTCATTGAGTTAAGGTATTTAAATACTGTAATTGAAATTAGATTTGATTGATATTAGTGCGTTCTCAAGATAACAAAAAAATAAAGTTCTGAAAATATTTTGTGTTTCTTTCGCGTAGTTTTTTCGTAGTAGATAGTCAAGTATTCTACGATAGGTTGGTGTTGAGTCGTTGGGTGCTCCGGTGCGAGTCATGGGTTTGAATCCCACACGAATCAAATACATATTCTATTTGACCTACAGATAGACGTTCCAGATCTGTTTATATACAACGTGTAACGGAAACCCCATATCTATCCAAAAGGGCTGAAGACAACAACTGGTATGAAGTCTCTATGCACAGTTTCAGCTTAAAATAAGTGACTCAAAGAATTGGTACCAAATTATCGGTTTCATATGTTTCTTGAATACCAATCATAACAAACGTGTCACAGCACTACGAGGGTCAATAACTTTCCACATCACTTGCCAATAACACGATAATTATCTGCGTTCTTCTTAATTTGGAAAATTCGGTCTCCGGTATGAATGTATTGAAATTTCTAATAAGTTCCACACATGTAGACATAGGTTTACAAAACCCTTGCCATATCGTTTGTTATCATCCAAAGAAGCCTTGCACTTGGTATGTATATACCCTTTAAATTACATGTTGTACATGAGTTCATATGTTTGTAAGGTAACATTTTCTTAATATAACATCCTATAGTTACAGGGCATACTGCCTAAGACTGTCTCCTTGGTTCTAAGACCGCAAGCGTGACTGCTGAGCGGAGGTTAAGGTCTCGGGTTCTATTCCCGGAGCGAGTAAAAATTTTTTGGTATTTTTGAAATAAGTAGTCAGAATCCGGAAAATCTGACACTGGTCTGTCCAAGGAGTATCGTGTTACTCAGCTACTGGGTTGTGGAGGTCAGATAGGCTAACGCTTCTCAGCTGAATGTGGTTAGACTGGAAGCCGACTCAACATAGTTGGAACAAGGCTAAGAACATGATGAGCTTGACATTCGAACGCTGTCAAGTTTAAATCAAAAATTGGGTCCCCCCGCGGGCTTGCGCGCGTAAACACGTACCCACTGTGTGCTCCTACTTAAAAAATCTATAAAGCTACATAAGTAAATTCCCGCTTGAATATTATATACTGTTGTGTAGTCCAGTGCATATGCTACCTAATACGTGGATTAGTTAACCTATATCTGAAGAAATCACCGAATAAACTCAGTGTTAACATATACCGGTTGCAAAATATTTAAGTTTACGCTGCGAAGTGTGTGAGTCACTGTGTCGGCGATCAGCTAAGCGACGCGTCAAGGTCAATGACCGGCCTTGGAGCGCATTATCTACATAGACAAAGTGCTCGTTACCCGCTCGACTCTCGTTTCGTTTGGTTTTAAGAAGTTTTACCAAGTTACGTGTGCGACAACTTAAGTGTAAGAAGATCATTGTTAAACTGTCAAACCGCCGCAAGACGAAAGACTAAGAACTCCTTCATATATCTGCGATTCTGGTACGTTTTCTGAATTTCATCTATATGTCAAATATGCTGCGCTCCCCTCCGAAAACTAACATCACACAGTCGCGCTCTGATACCGACGTAAACAAACTTTGCGACGAGGAAATAACATCAGACTTAACACCCGCATACATTACGCAAAGAGCAAAACGTCCTCGGTCTTCGTGTGAGGAGACGACCAAAAATACTACCCTCCAGAAGGAACTAAAGGAAATGATGGAACAGTTCATAATATCACAGAATTCTCGATTTGAAAAACTCGAAGCACTTATTATGGATCTGAAAAATCAAAACTCTAAGATAGAAACCTCGAATAATGACCTCATAAATTCCCTGAATAATATTTCTGATCAAATATCTTCTATGGAAACTAAGATCACAGGACTCGAAATGGACAGAAATGCGATAAGTACCCAAATTTCTACTCTCGAACAAAAAATAGATATCATGGAACTTCATATGATCAAAACCTGTGTGGAAATAAGAAATGTTCCCCTACGCGTAAAGGAGTCGAAACAAGACCTTTATTATTCAATCTCCAAGTTATCAGATGACCTTGGCTTTAACCTAAAATCAGACATAAGAGATATATCCAGATACCGCATCAATAAACCCAATAACACATCAGCCTTAACGATTGAATTTTCAAACACCCTCTCCAAAAATAAATTTCTCGACCAAGCAAAATCCTATAACAAACATAATCCTGGCCAGAAATTGAACACTAGCAATCTAGGATTCACTGCAAACCTATTGCCTATATTCATTGCAGAACAACTTACACCTTTTTCAAGAAAATTATACTATTTGGCCAGGAACTTAGCCAAATCACACAAATATGACTACTGCTGGATATCAAATGGACGTATTTTGATGAAAAAAGACAGTGAATCTCCGTATATTATTATCAAGAATGAAGCACAGCTGCAAAATATGTCTAAGACTCGAGTAGCATGACTATTTTCTCCTCTTAAAATAGTAGGCTCTTTTCCAACTTTTATAATAACACTTAGATTTAATTTTACAAGGCATGTAATACTCAAGGTTATAATATTCAAACATATACTCTACTTATACTATCACACCAAACACACACCGAATACTCTAATATTCCCATTAAACACACACTACATTCACTGCAATACATACAAGACATACAACCTAATATATTATTCACCTATCGTATTATTATCTAACATATTCTATATGATCCCATACTGCAAGCCCACTCTCTGGCCTTCCCTGCTCGCTCCCTACCGTACTTTGACTATTGTATCGGAACTATCTCATCTCACTCAAATAGTTTCTAAAAAGCTTAATATTCGATAACATAAACATTCTAAATAACAACTTAGATGAGTTCTCTGTATCGAAAATATATCATTGCACGCCAGAAAACTGTTCTTCTATCCTAAGAGACCATGATAACCACCTCAAAATAATCTCCCAAAATATAAGATCTATTAATCGTAACTTTTGCAATTTCGAGACCTTACTTGCCCGTCTTTCCGTTGATTGTGATGTGATCGTTCTAACCGAGTGTTGGCTTTCCTGCTTAGGTAACTCTAATTTGCCCAAGCTTCCAAATTACACAGCTTATCACTCTAATAATCACCGCAACCAGAGTGACGGAGTTGTTGCATATATTAAATCAAGTATTACTAGCAACGTCCAAGAACCAGAACTCCACGACTCTGCCTCTGGTTTAATCATTACCATGGGTAAAGACGTGGCAATTCTCTGTTTATACAGGTCGCCCTCAAATGCTAACATAGATATATTCTTACAGGCACTTAATGAAACTCTACCATCCCTAGCCAGCTTCAAATCTGTGATTATTACTGGTGATATCAACATAAATATAAATACCGTTATGTCTGATATAGACCAACGGACACATGAGTACCTTAACTGCCTTGCTTTCCATGGGTTCTTACCATCCCACAGTTTACCAACAAGGGGAATAAACTGCCTCGACCACATTTTTCTTAAGACAAAATTATCTTCAACTACACTTATTCTCGACTCAACAGTAACTGATCACTCTTCGACCCTTTTATACCTCAACATTAAACCAAAATGTAATTCTGAAATTATTACCATTACCAAGACAAACTTCAATGTCCTGGACTTTGCAATGAAAAATCGAAACCTTGATTGTATCTTAGATATGAATAATCCAAATAACGCCACTAATTTTCTTATAGAATCACTCTCTCAAGAAATAAATAAGGCAACGGTTATAAGACAAATATCTAGACGTAAAAAAATTCTTAAACCTTGGATTACTCCAGGATTACTTAAATGTATGAGGAACAGAGACAGGCTTTACAAAAAATCTAAGCAATTTCCAGATAACATAGTCCTTAAAATCACTTACAGTAGATACAGGAACTTTTGTAATAAAATACTGAAAAAAGTAAAGAGACAGTTTGATACAGATGAATTAACTAAAGCAGGATCTAATCCCAAGTTATTATGGGATACAATTAAACGTGTTACCCACACCTCTAAAACAAAAATACCATCTAGTGATCTTTTAAAATCGTACAGTACTCCTTCTGAATCTATAAACAGGGTCAATGATTTTTTTGTAAACATAGGAAATCATCTCGCAAATAAAATGAGACAGGACCAACATACCACCACACTTCCCGCTCTTCAGATCCCTAATACCTCTATCAACTCTGGTTCTTTTGTGTTGTTGGAAACAAACCCCGAGGAGATAGCCGCCATAATAAGGTCTCTTAAATCAACTGCAGCCGTTGGTTCCGACGGCATATCCACCACCATAATACAACGATACTCTTCACTACTGACACCCATATTGTGCCATATTTTCAACCTTTGCTTTAACAGTGGCGTTTTTCCTTCTTCCTTCAAAAAGGCTATTATCCATCCCATTTTTAAAGGGGGAGATCGGACTGATGTCAACAATTACGGCCCTATAGCAGTTTTAACTGCGCTTTCTAAGATCCTTGAACGTTTGCTAAATAATAGGCTCATTAAGTTTTTAGAGACCAACAACTATATATCACAAAATCAGTTTGGATTCAGGAAGAAGATGTCGACCTCTGATGCGGCTTTGCAACTTGTCAGTGGTATCGTTCATAGACTGAATCAACGCAAAAAGTGTCTTACAGTATTTCTCGATCTTGCCAAGGCCTTTGACACAGTTCCTCTCCCTCTCCTAATACACAAGCTCGAACGCCTGGGTGTCAGAGGTACACAACTTAATCTTTTTCGATCCTATCTCACTGGTAGAACTCAAAGAGTAAAAGTCGAAAACTACCTGAGCGACGAACTGCCCATCTCGTATGGCGTCCCCCAAGGTAGCGTCCTTGGCCCTACTCTTTTTCTTATCTTCATCAACGACCTCTGCAACATTAATGTCTCATCTGGTAACATTACATCTTTTGCCGACGACACAGCCATCACATTTTTTAGTGACTCTTGGACTTCTCTTCAAGCTGTAGCACAACAAGGCCTCAACCGTGTTCTCAATTGGCTTATCTCTCACTCCTTTACCCTAAACTCTTCCAAAACAAAAATCATCACATTTTCCCTAAAAATAACGTCACAACCAACTAGCCCTATTACACTAAAAGCTCACATCTGTCAACTACAATCACCAAACTGTAACTGTCCCTCAATTTTATCCACAGACACCATAAAATATCTAGGCATTGTACTGGATAAACACCTTAACTTTAAAGCCCACATTGACCAGTTAAGTGGAAGAGTCCGTAAATTAATATATCTTTTTAAAACTTTAAGAAACATTGCCAATGTTCATTTGATCCGCTCCGTGTACTTTGCCATGGGCCAATCGGTCATCTCGTACTGTATCACAAGTTGGGGTGGTGCTGCCAAGACGGTCCTTAAACCTCTTGAAGTAGCACAAAGGGCCATACTTAAAGTAGCTACTTTCCGTCCTATACTTTACCCAACCACTGACTTGTATCAGAAATGCAATGTCCTCACGGTTCGTCAACTCTACATACTCCACACCATAATGCTTCAACACTCCATTACCCCATTCTCATCTGATAAAGTCACTCACAAACGTCGTCAAACGCTATGTGAAGTGCCTCATTCTCACTTCGCTTTCACAAAGCGCTTTTCTTACTACCTTGCACCCTCCCTATACAATAAAATAAACAAATTACTCCCTATCTACAGATCTTCCAATGCTATTTGTAAAAAACAGACAACACAATTTCTACTGCAAAGAAACTACGATGACACCGAAAAATTACTTAAATCTTTTATTTAAACTTGTTTTAACTCCTACTGTATGTTTTGCATATACCTTAAAACTCATCACACTCTCTTTCACACACTAAAACACGCACACTCATGCACACATACACACACACACACACGCACGCGCACACACATATACACAAACAGACACACACACTCACGCATACACACGCGTGAAAGTACAAAAATCGTGCTTGAGTATTATTCTTAATATTTCTTTATTTTTCAGTTTAATTTTAGTTTTAGATTGTAATTGCTCACTATTTTTATTTTTAAGATTGTTTAGTTTATATTTATTTTCTTAGCAGCACCTACGGATTTTGCAATCTTCTTTCTTTTCTTTCTCAATGTAAAAATAGGCTGACGGTCCTTAACACAGATTACTCTGTAATCTAAATAGGACGTCAGAATTCTGAACTGTTATGTATTCCTTATTAGAAATACCCAAAAAAAATGTAATAAGATCTCATATCTCATATAAATTAATTGTTTAAACCCTTAGATGTGACAAAGGAGAGGTATAATAACACAAAATGACTTACTATAAAACAAATGAGTTTGTTTTCTCAATTGTGTGCGCTCACTTGTCTAGTTCCAAGTGAAGTTACAGAATAGCATTTGTTTTTTCGTAGCTTCATGATGATAATTCATGGGCTAGTATGACTCGCACTTGACCAATTTTAAGTAAGCTATCGTGTTTACAGATTACGAGATTTTAGGTGTCCTAGTAAATTACAAATACGCAGATGCATTGGTAAACCAAAATTCAGAACACAATCACTAAAATGACACGTTTCAATTCATGCACAGATTAGTCACGAATAACAAAACAAATGCGGATATTTATTTGTTTTATTTAGACATTTAATTCAGATGTTACATCCGTAAAATATACTTGTAATATATATAGCTATGTTAGTAATTTCAGATAGAATTAATACATGTAGGTATGTAAATTATTAAATTAAAAAATATATAAATAATAATTAGGTATTGTATATGAAATATATGTACCCGTTTACCTTGTAAACTAACGAATCATTTTGAGACCAGAACTTCTTTGTTGTAAAAGAATTCAAAAGCCGAATGTTTAGAACCACATACAAAGGAAGAGGGTCGCGTATAAAACAGCGGCTCGTTTATTCTATAATCAGATCGACCCTCCCAAGAAATAACTCGATAATCGAAAAATCAAAATTTTACAGGAGAAAAGATTTACCGATTTTATCAAATATCTTTTCAACGAGTAAGACTATTGAAGTAATTGGTGTATTAAATGAACGCTATTTTTACGCGGAATATGACTGTGACGTTAAAATGGAATTCCTTTTATTAAAAACCTGGTAATGAATGAAAATAAATAATACTCAAAAAAAACATAAAATATCACAGTAATAGTACTTACGGGGTTATTGCAGTAATTTTATGACATAAAATATTTCGTAACATAATATTATGGACTTTTACGGTGTTAACTTTTTATCGTAGGGCTGATACATAACGTGCTTTTACGGAGTTATTGTGGTAACATCCAATAATTTTAGAAACGGTATTGATAAATAACATAATCATTGAAATATTACGTACATTAATGAGCAAATACCAATCCTAAATAACATTGTTATTGTGTATTACGGAATACGTATATTAAAATGAATTCAAGGAAAACTACGTACTCACGTTTACAAAAAACTTCATGAAAATTATTTACGCCAATAACCGGGTTGACAAGTGAGCGCACACAATTGAGAAAACCAACTCATTTGTTTTTATAGTAAGTCATTCTTGAATTACAACTTGACAGCGTTCGAATGTCAAGCTCATCGTGTTCTTAGCCTTGTTCCAACTATGTTGAGTCGGCTTCCAGTCTAACCACATTCAGCTGAGAGGCGGTGTTGTACAGGAAGCAACTGCCTATCTGACCTCCGCAACCCTGTAGCTGATTAACACGATACTCCTTGGCCCGACCAGTGTCAAATTTTCTGGATTCTGATTACTTATTTAAGAAATACCAAAAACTTTTTCCTCGGTCCGGGAATCGAACCCGAGACCTTAACCTCGGCTCAGCAGTCACGCTTGCGGTCTTAGAACCAAGGAGACAGTCTTAGGCAGTATGCCCTGTAACTATAGGATGTTATATTAAGAAAATGTTACCTTACAAACATATGAACTCATGTACAACGTGTAATTTAAAGGGTATATACATACCAAGTGCACGGCTTCTTTGGATGATAACAAACGATATGGCAAGGGTTTTGTAAACCTATGTCTACATGTGTGGAACTTATTAGAAATTTCAATACATTCCTACCGGAGACCGAATTTTCCAAATTAAGAAGAACGCAGATAATTATCGTATTATTGGCAAGTGACGTGGAAAGTTATTGACCCTCGTAGTGCTGTGATACGTTTGTTATGATTGGTATTCAAGAAACATGAAACCGATAATTTGGTACCAATTCTTTGAGTCACTTATTTTAAGCTGAAACTGTGCATAGAGACTTCATACCAGATGTTGTCTTCAGCTCTTTTGGACAGATATGGGGTTTCCGTTACACATTGTATATAAACAGATCTGGAACGTCTATCTGTAGGTCAAATAGAATATGTATTTGATTCGTGTGGAATTCAAACCCATGACTCGCACCGGAGCACCCAACGACTCAACACCAACCTATCGTAGAATACTTGACTATCTACTACGATAAAACTACGCGAAAGAAACACAAAATATTTTCAAAACTTTATTTTTTTGTTATCTTGAGAACGCACTAATATCAATCAAATCTAATTTCAATTACAGTATTTAAATACGTTAACGCAATGAAAATCTGTAAACAATAATATTAAAAAATATTGTTAAAACGAGAAAAGATTTACTGATTTTATCAAATATCTTTTCAACGAGTAAGACTATTGAAGTAATTCGTGTATTAAATAAAAGCTATTTTTACGCGGAATATGACTGTGACGTTAAAATGGAATTCCTTTTATTAAAAACCTGGTAATGAATGAAAATAAATAATACTAAAAAAAAACATAAAATATCACAGTAATAGTACTTACGGGGTTTTTGCAGTAACTTTATCACATAAAATATTTCGTAACATAATATTATGGACTTTTACGGTGTTAACTTTTTATCGTAGGGCTGATACATAACGTGATTTTACGGAGTTATTGTGGTAATATCCAATAATTTTAGAAACGGTATTGATAAATAACAGAATCATAATAATATTACGTACATTAATGAGCCAATACCAATCTTAAATAACATTGTTATTGTGTATTCGGAATACGTATATTAAAATGAATTCAAGAAAAACTACGTACTCACGTGTACAAAAAACTTCATGAAAATTATTTACGCCAATAACCGGGTTGGCGTAAATAATTTTCATGAAGTTTAAACGCAACTTACCAAAATAAAATATTTTTTTTTCGTAAAGTTCTTTAACAGGTTATTTGCCGATATATATTTCTGTCTAAATTCCCAACAATAAACACGTGTGTTACAATATGTTTGTAAATATCATTAGGAAAAATTTTAAATAAATTGCTAAGGTGTATTCTAGTCCATAGATGCCGAATTTGACATAACAGCATAAAACCCATACTAGCACATTACCGAGTTATTGCTTGGGAGGGTCGAGTTACACATCGTCTGTTAACTTTGACACACAAGATGGTGAGTAAATATAAAGTTGACCCGTTTGACCAACCATGTATTTAATGGCTATTCTTGTATTTAATGGCTGTTGACAATATTAATGTTCAATAAAAGTGATTATGATTTAAAATATGGGACCCTACCAGCTGCTGCCAAAGGCTTGCTAGCAAAGGGCTCTACATATAACTCCGGAATTGTTAAAATAAAAATATATATAATGTCCTCAGTGACATTAAATCAAAACAGATGAAATAATCTGGTTAGTCAAAAATCATGTTTTGTTTCAGAAATCCTTCGCAGCCCTCCTCGCCGTGGTGGCCGTGGTTGCCGCCGATGTCTCCCACATAGTGCGCAGCCTTGAGGCTGATGCTCAGATCATCAAACAAGATGTTGATGTCTTACCTGACCAGTTCCAGTACGCTTACGAGACTAGCAACGGCATATACGCTCAAGAAACCGGTGTCCTGAAGGCTAGTCCTGTAAGTACCTTAAGTTTTTTGAAAAATAGCCTCGGACATGATTTAAGTATTATAGATAAATATATTAAAATACTCTTTATTGAACACCATGAAAACAAAGTTACCTATTCACTCTTGATTTAAAGACCAGGGTATAGCTATCAGAGGCCATACCATGACGTGTTAAAGCGAGAGTCGTTCGAGCGAGAAAGAGGGATGAAGCTATGCACGCTATATAGCTCCATCTCTCTTTCTCGCTCGAACGACTCTCGCTTTAACACTTCATGGTATGGCCCCAGGAAACACTGATCTCTCAATACTCAACTAAACTCAATACGTTGCTGACGAATACGGCTTCCGTACCACGGTTAATATCATACAATAATATTCGGTAAATAATGATTCCAATCCTGTGGGATAGCTCTCAAAGGAAAAAGATATAACTTTATTGATAAAAGTTATTGATTTTTGCTAACCTTTTTTTCCACATATTGATGTTCTAATTTAAGACTTGACATTGAACGTATCGGTAGTTAATTGTACACTGTACAGGCAAATCAAACTTAATTTCATTTACACTAGAATATTTACATATAAAAATGCGTACTCTTAACGCTTTAATATTTATTATGATATGCATCCTAATCAATATGTTTTATGATCATCGAATGGTGGAGTAGTATCCCCATCAAATATCTTTTATAACATCATTCACGTAAACGTAGCTTTTTTAGTGTCTTCAGCGTTTATAAGGATTTTTGGGCCAGTTTTTTTAAAGTTAAAATTTTCTAGTCTTTCGTTGACTTTTTACAAACTCGTTTTCAATCAAGTCCTTGTTCCTAACTGATGTTACTGTGATGTTACACTGCTAGTTTTTTTTTTTTTTGTGTTTGTTCTCATTATGACCCTATTGTGCTCACTCGATTATGTTCTGTTTCAGGGTAACCATCTCCCCACTCCCCCCACCCCTTAAGAAATCCCCGAATACATTCTGAGGGCCCTCGAATACATCAGGACTCACCCCGCCAAAGAAGAACCCATCAGGAGGTATTAAGTTAACTTTTAAGTATATGATTAGATATAACTAAGGATCCATTTCTAACAATGCTATTTATTTTTACCTGTAGTCGCAATATGTATGTTAATGTTGTTAAATAAAAAAAAGATTTCTTGTTGTATTCATTTTTTTTTTGTTTTTCTCCTGGTCCACACAACAATTTCAAATACCAATTTTAATTGAATTAAATAATGTACAAAATATTTATGTTAAAGGTATACTGAACTAGGTTATAACCCTGTATCTCAGGTAGCTTACTCTAGTGCTAAAAGAATTAATATCTCATTTTTCTTAAATAAATATGTAATATGTAACTTTTCAAAAAATGATAAAATTAATAGGGTCTTATTAATTATGAGACACTTGTACTGCATGCATCTGACTTTTAATACTTTAAACTTTTTAAACTACGTGTCAATTAATTGAATACATTAGGTAAACAAGCTAACATTAAATAATAGTTACACAGTAAAAAACCGCATAAAGTGTTGTCTCATATAAATCAACGATATATTTCAAGTAGGTACAGACCAATATGCACCTACTTGTAACTTGTCAATACGAAATAGTCCTTTTAATTTAGGTTAATAACACATTCAATTCAATTCAAATTCTTTATTTCAGATTAATAATCCATAGATGTGTTAGTATAATGCTTAGGCCTTTTTTTTTAGCGTGGTAAAATTATCAAATAAGTCCTCCCACCCCGGGCAGGGTGGGAGGGACTGTCAGACTTTTACTGACTAAAATCCACGGTGTTCCTTCAATAACCCTTTACGTACCGGGGTCACGGTAATGGGATAAGTCCAACGACCCCGGCAGGCTTCGGCCCTCTGCAGGGGGGGCCTCGTCATGTTGCTGACGCTCTTTGAGGCGCGCGTGGAACAAGGGTTAATACATAATATCTACAAAATTTGTTATAACACTAGCTTTATGGGAAGAACCATCAATTTATGTGAAACTTGCCCCGGTTGGTAGTCATTCCCATAAAGTGAATCATGAAAGAAGAGTTTAATCTCTTCGCCACAGTCGACAGAATGCTGTTGTTACTCGCCCGCACTCTGCTGACCAGCGAACAGAGTTTTTTGCGCATGATGGCGAGGAACCCATCTGTATACGTCTTTGCAAACATCTCTGACGCACTACAGAAGCGGGAAAGTCTCCACAGCATTCTGAAGATATTATTGTATTAGATGCGCAAGTCATTCAGCACCTTCTTGGTATACTTGACCCAGAGACTGCTAGTGTAGAAAGTCTGGCAGTAGGACTCAAACTACGTAATTTTGACTTCATCACTACAACGAGCAAATCTCCGGGCCAGCATGTTCCCTCGAACCGCCATGGCGCTGGCGCGCCAGCGCACTATGGGCCAGGACCGTGCGTACCGTCTCAAAAGTAGGTTTTCGTAATGTTCTATATTGAATATTTTGTTAATGCACATGTCTAACTGAATGTCCAATGCATATTATATAGCAGTTAAAATATACTATTTCTCATTTTTACTATTAGACTAAGGCTTGCAAGTTGACGCTTAAAATTATGTCAATTATGTAGAACACAATTTCACCAGTTCACATGGTCATATTTTCATTATTTTCACAGTAAATTTGTAAGTGTGATATATGGTTGGAATGGTTATGAAGTAATCTATTTAAAAATAATTTAGTTAGACCATTATGTAAAAACTGGGGAGGTATAGAACTTTTATTTCAGGACCTAATATTCTATCCTTATTAGAAACTTTACATAGAACACACAGTTAGCAATGTCTGCCCATGTCGTAATTTTGATAGCATCACATAGAACATCTAATAAAGAAGTCAGGACAAAAAAAAAAGAATTGCCCGAATCTGCCCCCCTTGAAATGAAACGAAAAATGCCTGATGGGGGGAAAATACAAAATATACTAAAATTATTTTTATTATGATTGATGAGATTTTTGGATATTTAGATTACTTTTGACCTTTTTTTATTAAATAATATTATCTATATACTTAATCTTTAGGTAAGGTGGGAGTATTGGGTAATGTATTAATTTTTTTTTATCGTTCGGTCAGATGTGGTTTATGTTTTGTAATCACTGTGTGGATTACATGTTTATCAGGTAGTTTATGTATATCTCTATCGCGGTGAAGGAAAAGGGAGGAAATGGTAGTTAAAGTTGTTATTGTACATTATATCAGTACTACTAACCACCTTCATAG
This sequence comes from Tholera decimalis, assembly GCA_943138885.2. Taxonomy (NCBI): domain Eukaryota; kingdom Metazoa; phylum Arthropoda; class Insecta; order Lepidoptera; family Noctuidae; genus Tholera; species Tholera decimalis. The sequence goes on from OW964576.2 coordinate 14,849,200, forward strand.
ATAGTGGTTAGGAACGTCATAATGACACTAGATAATAATATTTTTTCACACAAAGTTTCAGTATAAAAGTTATTGATTTACGTTGTCATTTACCAGTACTTTAGTGTGCTTTGACATAATATAGTCTTCACCAACCTCGGGAAAAAATTAGTAGTTAGAAGTAAAAACAAAATGAGTGAATTTGTTCTGCCTTGACGAGTATTATGCGAATTTTTCATTGATCATGGAACAAAATCAGAAGATATTCAAAAATACTTAGAAGAACACCACCATTTGTCGTCTGAAAAAAGTGAATTAGTTGTAAAACTTATTCAAAAATGGCTTATAACAGCGTTTAACGATCGGTGGACCAAATCTAACTGAACTAAAGAACGTTTCTTTAATAAAATACATCGTGGTTAGACGGTGAATTTAAGGTATAATTCGAGAAGCATCGATAGATATTATACCTACAATATCTGGAGAACGTGGACGTCCGCAAAAGTCTTATGAAGATCTATTAGAGAAATCGAAAAAAGGAAGAATATGGAGTTGGTATATGAATATGGACTCGAGTATATACATAATGCATACGTTCAAGGATTGCAGTCTGAAGGAGAACTCGAAGAAGCTAATGTTGTTTCAATGATGCGGAGTTGTGATAGAAATGAAAAAAGGATCATGAAGGAAAAATTATTGCATGAAAGTCGCAATGCAACAGATTTCACGGTGGGTGAAGCTTTAAGTATATTTGCAGATTTATATCTTTCGAAATTACAATACGGATTACTTCGAGCAAGTCTAATAGTTTATCTAATAGTTTTATTAATCAACAAAAACTTCGACATATTGCTATCATATAATATACTGACGAACGCCGTTACTGTGTTATCCTCCACCAACCAGCATTCAAATAACCGATATAAGTGCAAAAGTAAATCTACAAGATTTGCTGGATCTCACTTCTTCTCACTTCTACATAAAATCTTAATACATGGGGAAGTATAATAAGACATCTTGCTGTTCTGCCCATTGGAAATTTATCTGAAGGTGCCCAAGAATCTCGTAATAAAGATTACAAAAAATTCAGATTGCATCACGCTAGAAAATGCTCTAGGTCCGCAACTAATCAAGACGTATTTCATGGTCTTCTATTTACGTTCGATCCATACATATCAAGTATCAGAAAATCATCAGTCACTATTTCCAAGGAATTTTTAGACGAAGCTAAGAACCTCTTAGCTATTTAAATAGAAGTAATTACGTAGGTACATTAATTGAAAAATATATTTTTGGAGTGGATTATTATATCATATTTCTCATTTATTTAAAGGGGAATGCCCATCAGCCACACAAAAAAAAAATGCTTAAAATGAACAACAATGAAATATACTCCAAATTGCACTAAAAATCGTAGGGAACGCATAACAATTTCAATAATTATCAAAAAAGTAGGTAGAAACCAGTTCCTACCATTTTTCTAAAATATAGGTTAGGTCAAGGTTAAGAATTAATATGCAACAAATAAAGAACTAAACATCATTAAAATGTTTTAATCATCATTAAAAACCACTAATATGTCATCAAGAAACTGTGCAGGAGGATAGATATTGGATTGGTACCGGGCCCATGCTAAGCACCATATTATTGAGATAGTATGGGCATAGGTACCAACTGTTCGCCGTCCCACTAGGCAGTTACAATAACGATGCTTTAGAGTTTTACTTCCAGACTAAGAATTGTTAACTATTATGTAAACAAAATATATTTTTTGAGAAATATGCCTACTTTGTATTTTTCCTCGTAGTAAAAAACCAATTACCCGGAAGAGCTAAATCCTTAACCAATGCATTATCCATTTCTCTGCTTATCTCAATCTTTTAATTATTATACCTAATATTATATTTAATATACCATTAGCTCGTGTATGCTCGCCATAGTATGAACGAGCCTGTTTTATTTGGTAAGTTCCACATGCCAACATAATCATTTCGCTGTATGTCACTTGTGGAAAATCAGCAACATTGTTATTATTTACATTAATACTTAGGAATCGCGCTCTGCGACGATTCAAATTATTATGTATAACAGGTTCAGGTCCGTCGAAAAGCCGAGTCGCTGTTTAGGCGGGTGCAAAAGTCCGTGTTGAAAAATGGGTAACGTGTGCAGAAGTCAAATCAAAATACTTAAAAAATGGCCACAGTCGTCGTTAAATATCCTTAAAAGCAATCTGTTTAAAACTCAAGTCGCACACGCAAAACCATAAATCAATCAAGTAATCAATCGAAAAAATGAAATGCAGTAATGTCAAACTATCAGACGTCAGGAAGGCAAAGGACATACCTAATTATGATTCATACAGTCTACGATACGATTTCCATTTTGAAAATAACTTGATTACAATTAATATTGACACACATATATTATTTTAATTACATTTACGGTATAAATAGGTCGATTTATATTAAATTCATGATTACTGTGCAATAACTACAAAATAGTTCACTAACAATTATTTGACGATTCTTGTTTGGCTGAATGTCGATCACTCACGTCAAATAAACACTGACCGCTAACAAAAAAATAAGAATGGATTAGACGGTTATCAAGTTAAATATTTTTATGATCGTGATATTTTCTCCCTAGGTTTACAAACTTAAGAATTATTTCATTATTCATATTTTATTCTCAATAGAATTAAGGACTATTAGTAGTTTCTGTCCATTTCAAGCATTTTTCGGCGTTCCCCTTTAAGATTTATATGTACTTAATACAAAATAAAATAGGTTTAATATCATAAAACTGTAAAATTATAATTTAACTAGCTTTTGCCCGCGGCTTCACCCGCGTTAATTTACACTTTGTCAATAATTCTTTTTGCCAAAAAGGTGTACCGTATCTTTTTGGGTGGTTAAAAAACGCATATAATATTTAATAAACCATCACCAGGGTCCATCCATCCCCAAAAACAGACAGACAGTTAGTATTTAAAATTTATCTTTTTAAAACCAAAAACGTAGTTTACAATACATTTTTGTAAACTACGTTTCTGGTTTTCCCGTCCTTGGCGTGTTGATTTTGTACGCTTGATACTCGTGAGCACGCCACATACGCCATGGGAAAAGTAGTCTTTTTTCTAAATGTACACCTGCGACTTTCAGTATCTGTCCTTGAGCTTTGTTTATGGTCATTGCGATTTCCGCTTTTAGGGGAAATTTGAGTTTTTTGAACTGAATGTGAGGAATAAATACGTTTTCACCGCTTGCTGTTCCTGTCATAATTATTGCTTGAAAACATTGCATCCAAGGTATATAATTTGTAGTCGCATGCCATTACAGAGCCTTGGTGCGCCCTGATTACGCATCAACAGGACTGGGACACCAAGTTAAAGCCTCAAATAATGTGATGGGGTACCCTGACAATTCCAGAGAGTTGATCAACTCTACAGAGTACGACGTCACTTGCTTTGTATCCATGACAATGTCGACGGACAGATACTCAACAACATCACAATCCACATGAGACATAATCTTTTCGTTGATCTGCCCTACAATTTCGTTAGTTGGTGCCAAAATTACTCTTTTACGCAGTCATTCTTTATCCCTCATATTTGTTTTCAAATCAGAATAAACGTTGTTTATTAAGTTATCTGTATCTTGGACTACGTTCACTATGTATGTTACTACAGTTTCAGCTTCAGATTCAGTTTTGGTTTCAGCATTAGTTTCAGCTTCAGATTCAGTTTTGGTTTCAGCATCAGTTTCAGTTTCAGCTTCAGTTTGGTTACAGTTTCAGCTTCAGTTTCAGTTTCGTTTCAGCGTCAGTTTCAGTTTCAGTTTCAGCTTCAGCTTCAGTTTTGGTTTCAGGATCAGTTTCAGTTTCAGTTTGTATCTTGGACTACGTTCACTATGTATGTTACTACAGTTTCAGCTTCAGTTTCAGCTTCAGATTCAGTTTTGGTTTCAGCATCAGTTTCAGTTTCAGCTTCAGTTTGGTTTCAGCGTCAGTTACAGCTACAGTTCCAGTTTCAGCTTCAGTTTCAGCTTCGGTTTTGGTTTCAGCATCAGTTTCAGTTTCAGCTTCAGTTTGGTTTCAGTTTCAGCTTCAGTTTCAGTTTGGTTTCAGCGTCAGTTTCAGTTTCAGCTTCAGCTTCAGTTTCAGCATCAGTTTCAGTTTCAGCTTCAGTTTGGTTTCAGTTTCAGCTTCAGTTTCAGTTTCAGTTTGGTTTCAGCGTCAGTTTCAGCTACAGTTCCAGTTTCAGCTTCAGTTTCAGTTTCAGATTCAGTTTTGTTTTCAGCATCAGTTTCAGTTTCAGCTTCAGTTTGGTTTCAGCGTCAGTTACAGCTACAGTTCCAGTTTCAGCTTCAGCTCCAGTTTCAGCTTCAGTTTTGGTTTCAGCATCAGTTTCAGTTTGGTTTCAGCTTCAGTTTCAGTTTGGTTTCAGCGTCAGTTTCAGTTTCAGCTTCAGCTTCAGTTTCAGCATCAGTTTCAGTTTCAGCTTCAGTTTGGTTTCAGTTTCAGCTTCAGTTTCAGTTTCATTTTGGTTTCAGCGTCAGATTCAGCTACAGTTCCAGTTTCAGTTTCAGCTTCAGCTTCAGCTTTGGTTTCAGCAACAGTTTCAGCTTCAGTTTTAGTTTCAGATTCAGTTTCAGCTTCAGTTTGTGTTTCAGATTCAGCTACAGTTTCAGCTTAATTTTAATTTAATTAATTTTCAGCTTCAGTTTCAGTTTTAGCTTCAGCTTCAGTTTTGGTTTCAGCATCAGTTTCAGTTTCAGCTTCAGTTTGGTTTCAGCGTCAGTTTCAGCTACAGTTCCAGTTTCAGCTTCAGTTTCAGGTTCAGTTTCAGCTTCAGCTTCAGTTTTGGTTTCAGCATCAGTTTCAGTTTCAGCTTCAGTTTGGTTTCAGTTTTGGTTTCAGATTCAGCTACAGATTCAGCTACAGTTTCAGCTTCAGTTTCAGATTCAGTTCAGCTCAAATAAATCATCCCGTTGATATCTGTTGCCACACGATCTTCTCCTATTTTCAAAAGGGCAAACGCATATTGCCCCGATTTTGAAATAGAAATGATTCGTATATTAACTTGATTGGTTAAAATTTAAGCGACACGGTTGGCGTAACTGTTAACTGGTGCATGACGTGGGTTTGACCCCAGCTCTAAACAAAGATTTGTATAGCCTACATGCAGTTGTGTAGTTTAAAAAAAAATGTTGTGAGTGGTTCTTGAATACGCGATTTGAACGAATTGAGAGGGGGAATACAAAGTCCCAACACCCCTTTACATCCTTAAGGGATGATTTCCAGGATATCTATCTATTCTATCCTGTCTGTTCCAGGGTCTAAAACTATCTCCATACCAAAGTTCATCCAAATCGGATTAGCGGTCAAGTGTATTATGTGGCTGGGAAGGGCGGGGACATCATTGATTCCCTATACGAAATTCCAACACCATTTTTACATCTTTTAGGAATGATTTCCGGGAATAAAACTATACTATGTCTTTTCCAGGGTCTAAAACTATGTCCATACCAAATTTCATTGAGATACGTTCAGTAATTTTTGCGTGAAAGAGCAACAAAGATACAATTCAAAAACTATCCTGTGGGAACGTTACATCGGGATAAAAACTATCCAATGTCCTTCCCAGGGTCCTCAACTATTCCCATGCCAAATTTCATGTAAATCGGTTCAGCGGTTAAGGCGTGATAAGGTAACAGACAGACAGATAGACAGAGTTACTTTCGCATTTATAATATTAGTATGGATAGTGTGGAAGTATGGATTAGCTTGGAAGTATTGATGGATATGGAAGTATGGATAGTATGGATATGGATATGGAAGTATGGAGTTATATTATTAGTATTAAAGTATGGATAGCTTTTGTCCGCGACTTCATTCGAGTGGAAGGTTTTCCCCGCGTAAATCCCAAACCCGTGAGAATTCCGGGATAAAAAGTAGCTTATGTGTTTTTATAGGATGTCAACTGTCTCCTTACCAAATTTCATTGAGATCCGTTCAGTAGTTTTTGCGTGAAAGAGCAACAAAGATTCAATTCGAAAACTATCCTGCGGGAACCTTATATCGGGATAAAAACTATCCTATGTCCTTCCCTGGGTCCTCAACTATTCCCATGTCAAATTTCATGTAAATCGGTTCAGCGGTTAAGGCGTGAAAAGGTAACAGACAGACAGACAGACAGACAGACAGAGTTACTTTCGCATTTATAATATTAAGTATGGATAAGTTAAACAAACTATGGTTTAATATTAAAAAATATACATTTTTATTTTTGTTTTATTTTTAATAATATTATTTATTAAACATTTGACAATAAATGTGTAATTATTGGATTGTATATACTCTGGAGATACTACGTGCCAAATTTCAGTTGTTTACTTCAATGAACAAAAACGTTACAGATTTTTGAGACGGTATGCACGGTTCTGTCCCATAGTGCAGCGCCCTGCACTCCCTTTCAATGTCAACAGTCGGTAAGAAAAAACTTTTTAGCAAAAAATAGAACCGACTTCCATATAAAAACACTACAAAGGCAAAAATAACTTTAATTTCGCAAGGCGGTGTCAAAAACAAAAATATATACAAAACTAAAGACACCGCCTTCCGAAATTAAAGTTATTTTTGCCTTTGTAGTGTTTTTATATGGAAGTCGGTTCTATTTTTTGCTAAAAAGTTTTTTTTCACGCTTTTTAGTGGGTCGGTTTGTAATTTATCTAGTTACAAAAGCCAAAATGTCAACTACTTATCACCTTTTACAAAATATTGCTTTTCCCGGTGCAGAGCCGTTAATTTTTGAGGAGTTCTCCTGGTACATCACCATCAGCTCTACTTCACCATATGCATTGTGACGAGCATAAAGTGCTTAACATCCATATTCAAGTAATCTAATCGCAATCAACGAAATACTAATTATTGAGTAGTTTCGGTGGCCATCTGGGGTCTTCATCATCAGTTCCACTTCCTCAAATGGTGCTTTTCGAGAGCAACTGCACAAGCTACTATAAGAAATACCCAAAACGCTATAGGTGTGCCTATAATATTTGAAGAGTTCCGTCGATTTCTCCAGGATCCCATCATCAGATCCTGATTTCGTAACAATGGGACCAACTAAAAACTATACCCATTCAAATGCAAAAAGAATTTTTCAAATCGGTCCAGCCGTCTCCGAGATATGAGGTAACATACATAAAAAAAAAAAAAAAAAAAAAAAAAAAAAAAAAGTTCAAGACGAATTGTAAACCTCCTTTTTTTGAAGTCGGTTAAAAATATCCCAGGTACTTGAACGCAGACACTCTTTTTATATTTTGACCGTACAGGTTTATTATCTGCGCGTCATGGCACTTACCGGCGGCCTTAAAGACACCATAAATAATACTTTAGTTTATTTTTAGATATATTATGTACTTAGTTTCGAGGTTTTATTTAAGTGTATATTTATGTTTAATATATCAATTTAAATAATTGCATTAAAACTTTATGAGAACCATACAGGTTAATATCTAAGGTATTTTTTTACGAAGATTTGAGTGGACCTATCCAGATAGTGCATGCATTTGTGAGTTATAAAGTAGCTTCAACTTAGAACTCCTAGTGTCCCGAACAATTTGAAGATCAAAACCTTCGTAAGGATATTTGAGTAGGCCGCATAAAGTACTCAAACTGCCAGAAGCTCATAAAATTTGACCTGAAAACATATATGTAACGACCTACATACCCTATAATATATTTACTGTGATTTATATGTAATGAGGATTATGCAGATGAGTAGCTGAAAATTATCTTCTGAGTACTGAACCGTACAGAATTTAGTTTTATTATCTATCCAGGGCAAGCCTTTATGTGTTAGACAAATAGCTTAGCTTAGAACTATTGAAATAACATACCTTTAAATTAAAATCTATGAAAGCTACTGAAAGGCCAATACAATCAAAACCCATTAAATTCGGCACATCATTTTCTCGTCTTTTTCTCTCTCGTCAATTACTAGTCTATAGTCGCCTATTTGTTGTTAAAAATATAAATAAAATTTATTATACAACGTGTAACGGAAAGGGTATATACATACCAAGGGCACGGCTTCTTTGGATGCTATCAAACAATACTGGAAGGGTTTCAACTCAAAATAAAATACTCTAAATCTTAAATTGAAATCATAACAATCGTGTCACCGCACTACGTAAGTCAATAACTTTCCACGTTACATGCAAATATCACGATAAATCTCTTCCGTAATTCTGTGTGCCTAGTACTGTATCTGGTATCAATGTATTAAAAATTCTCATTGCTTCCGAACATGTAGACATAGGATTAAAAAACCCTTCCAATATCGTTTGATAGCACCCAAAGAAGCCGTACCCTTGGTATGTATATACGCTTTCCGTTATACGTTGTATTTATGTAGTCTATGTACAAGGTAGTAGTCTATGTAGTCGAGGGAACTTTTCGAATGTTATAGGCACACATATAGCGTTTTGGGTATTTCTTATAGTACCTTATGCAGTAGCTTTCGAAAAGCACCATTTGGGGAAGTGGAACTGATGATGAAGACCACAGATGGCCACTGAAACTACTCAATAATAAGTATTTCGTGGATTGCGATTCGAATACTTTAATATGGATGTTAGGCACTTTATGCTTGTTATAATGCATATGTTGATATAGAGCTGATGATGAAGTACCAGGAGAACTCCTCAAAATTTAACGGCTCTGCATCGGGAAAAGCAATATTTTGTAAAAGGTGATAAGTAGTTGACATTTTGGCTTTTGTAACTACATAAATTACAAACCAACTCACTAAAACGCGTGAAAAAAAAACTTTTTAGCAAAAATAAAACCGACTTCCATATCAAAACACTACAAAGCCAAAAATAACTTTAATTTCGGAAGGTGGTGTCAAAAAAAAAGAAAATACAAAACCAATAACACCTACTACCGAAATTAAAGTTAGGGTTAGTTAGTTATAGCTTAGGGATTAAACAAAATATTGTGAGCGTAGATAATCTTTTGTAATCTGATTAAAAATCGTTACAGGTATACCTAAAATGAGCTTGAATTTACCTGACACCTAAGTCGTATGGGAATGAAACGGGGTAATAAAAGGTTTAGCGATCCAAAAGACACACTCCTGATGTAGGTCAATAAGATACAAGCAAATTAAGATCAACATCAGCTGAGACTATTCCCGATTATGTTGGGGTCGGTGTCCAGTCTAACAAGATGCAGCTGAGTATCAGCATCTCACGTGGAGCCACTGCCTACCTGGTCTCCACAACCAGTAGCAGGATAACACGATGTCTTGTAGCTAAATTGGTGTCGGATTTTCACGTAACGACTATTGAAGATATACAAATGACAGCCGGGACCAACTGCTTAGCGTGGTCTCCGTAGTGACAGAGGAAGCTCCACATATTATGATGTTAACCCAACCACGGACCGATCTTGGAGAGCATTGTTTTACCTTGAAGATCGACTTGTGTGGTTCTTGATATTGAGCCGAGAGCTTCTTAGTATACGTTCTTTTTGCAATCAGGACAAATAAGATATTTTTCAGAAACCTGATCAATCAGTCTTCCAATGAGCATAGAACCTTTATAAAACAGGCTATCTGAAGAATAAGAAAAATCAAAAGAGGAGGACCTTGTACCGTGGGACGCTTACAAACGCTTAAAAACAAAACAAGGAGATATATATAGCAATTTGTGGATCTCATGAGGGCTAGTTCCGTTAAAGGGTTTGGTATAAGTGACAGAAGCAGGTGACTTCAAGAATCTTAGTACTTTTTGGTTGTGATTTCAAAATCGATAAATATCACGATGAGCTTGTAATACACAAAAACACGGACAACGGGTAAATCACTTATTGCTTAAAACCAGTACCTAAGTGTTTTAAAAGGTACAAAACATAAAATAATTATATTGGGACATACATACATAAATCGCATTTTTATAAAATACGGGACTTCAATTGATTTGCATCAAAACACGTAACCACTGAATCAACATAAATACCTAGAAAAGACACTTTTCAACTGCAAGGATCGATTGCCTCTGTGACCACCACAATCCAGTAGCTAGGAAACACGATTCCTCTTAGCCAAGTCTGATGTCAGATTTTCTCATTTGACTTCCCGTAAGGACTGTCAAATATGTTCAAATGACAGCCGGAGCCAACGGCTTAACGTGCTATCCGTGGTAGGCATAAATCTTGATATGTAAAGTTGGCCAACTATCCACGGACCGACCTCAGATATTAGGTACAGACGGCAGCACATCAACCTACCCCAATCTGTCAAATTTCTTTAATAGATTTTCAACTTTATTGTTAAGGAAATTAGGTTCAAGGTTGATCGGGAAAATTTGACAGTTTCGGGTAGCTTCATGTGCTGGCGTCTGTACATGGTGAACATAAAATTTAAAAACGAAACTTTTTGGAGTAACTTTATTTGTGCGTTAAGCTGAGCAGTGGAATTCCCTGCCGGAGTATTGTATTTTCCAATATCTATACTAGTACAAACATTACTCAATCACGCTACTGAAAAAACATTTTTTTCCGAGTTATATCTTCTAATAACTCCTCCCGCTCTGGGTAGATTGGACGTGAGTGATATACTCCTATAGCCGAAAAACTCACCATGTTCCTTCAGTTACCTTAGCGTTTCGGGGCAGGTCGCTAGAATGTTCCCGTAACCCGGAAGGTATTAGCCCCGTCAATAGTGCTGACTACTTTTTGAGGCACGGGAAAGGGAAAATGAATATTGTATTTGCTCTATCAGTTAAATAGACAAAAAAATATTATAAGCATGTTTTTGTGTTTTTATAATCAATATAAATTGACAATGATCAAGAGCTGCAAGTTGGTAACGTCTGTAGTTACTTAAAACTGTAAAAAGGCGTGACGTCACGTGAAATTTCAACTCACTCTATCGTCTGAAACTTTCGATAACTTGTCAAAAGAATAAAAGAATTATCAATATTGTTACCTAATCTGGCCTGCTAAGCTCCAAATAACAAAAAGTTGATTTCTCAAAACTTACTCCGATTGAGAAAGCGCTTTTCGGCTTAGGAGGACTGAAATAGTTCATTCTGGTAAATATCCCATTCAGAAACTGGTCGTAAGACTGTGTTATCAAGCCATTTGAAATTCCATAAAGGATAATACATACTAAATCCATACTAATATTATAAATACAAAAGACTGTCTGTATGTAACACATTCATGACTGAAACAGTGTTGATGTCAATTGTCATGAACATAGTCGTCAAGGCAAAAATAAACCCCAAAGGGCTGAAGTATGAAAGTTCGTCAATAAAAAATCCACGCAAACAAAGTCACGAAGGCCTTTAGGACAAAAACGACAACAACAACAACGGAACGTTGTGATATGTTGAAAGTACGTGATAGGACCATTAAACTATGCTATTTCCTTCAAGATATACTATAAAGTAGTAAGAAAAATGTCTAATGTATTTGTATTGCTTACTCGGATGCACCTAAGCGAGGGTAATGTTTACTTTTAACAAAAGAAAAGAGAACTAGCAATGAGGGTGGAATTCACATTACTAGCAATCCTGTTAACCCCTCCAACTAAGCTTTATATGCAATGGGTTCCAACCCGTCACCTCTCGATCACAAGGCCGACGCCTTAGCCATTCGGCTATTAACGTTTTACTTATTTAGGTATTTATTCAAAACAAGTATCAAAGTATTCATATCAAGTATATATAAACAGCTATCTGATAAACGCAATATTGAAAGGTAACTCTTTAAATATTTCGTTTATTAGATAGCTGTTTTACAGCATGTGTGTATTAAAATATCGATTGAAACTGCATAAAAGAACGAAAATGACTATTTACCACATAGCGCCTTTTGCAAGCGCAACGACGATATAGCGACGCATCACATTAATTTCATAGGTACATTGGAAAAGATAATAATTATATCTGGACCAATGCACATGACCATTCATGCGTACTACGTACTACTAGTAATATTTCATTAATATAGAAATTAATTCCATAAAAAAATTTGAGCTTCAATTAATATCACATAATCAGCCTATAACGTTCCCACAGTTGAGACACGTGCCTATAATCCCTATTTGAATGGGCACGTGCCGTTATTCATCACACTGACCCAACGCGGGTTGATGGATGTCGCATGTTTTCGAATTCTTGGTCCTAACACATGCTGATTTCCTCACGATGTCATAGAATTGAACGCACGACCACCCCCGTAAGTTAGGACTGTAATCAATGAGCCACATCTGCTCTCTTTTAGCAAGTAGGTATAATTAAAATATGTGAGGTCATGGTACACCAAGTTCTTGACTCTCGGCACAAATTCTTAAGTGTTTTATTATATCGCTTAATGTAACACGAGTAGATAGATAGATAGATATATTCTTTATTGTACACCATAACAGTACAATAAAATTATGGACTTAACAATTAAAAAGGGTGATACAAGGGGCGGTCTTATCGCTAAAAGCGATCTTTTACAGACAACCTTTGGATGGATTTGACTCAGAAGGAGAAAATAAATACGCGGGTAGTCCACGGTGTACTATTTATCTATATAAAATACAAAACAATAAATAACGTTCTCAAAACATATATATACATATAAATATTTAAAAAAAAAAAAAAAAGAAAGAAACGAAGACATACATAATAACACCAATTTAAGAAGAGAGATAAAGATCTTTTACTAAGTTTTTGAAAGAAGATAGGGTTTGTGCTTGTCTTACTGACACGGGTAGAGCACTCCACAGCCGTACTGCTTGAGCTGCGAAAGACTTACCATAGAAATTTGTGGCGTGACTCGGTACCGCAAGCCTTAAGTTTTCTGATGACCTCAGAGATTTTGCATGTGTGTCATGAAGGAACTTAAATCGTTCTTTAAGATAAGTGGGGGTTTTAGGATTAAACAGCACACAGCAAGCAAGCACAGACAAAATGTGTAAGTTCCGGCGAAGACGTATTGGAAGCCACTTGAGTTTCGTACGAAATTCGGATACGTGATCATATTTGCGCAAGCCAAATATAAATCTAATGCAAACATTTTGGAGTCGCTCAAGTTTATCAAATTGTGCCTCAGTAAGATCAAGATAACTGACATCAGCGTAGTCTAGGATGGGAAGTAAAAGAGACTGTGCTAGCGCAATTTTAGTAGCAGTTGGCAGAAAGTTACGCAAACGTCTTAGGGAATGGACAGAAGCAAATAATTTGCGACTGACTTCTTGTAATTGAGGACCCCAAGAAAGATGTTTGTCAACCCAAACCCCAAGGTTCTTAACTTTCTCGCTTAATGGAATAGCTGTGCCGTTGAAAATAACCTGAGGAAGCTGCGTCCATTTTACCTTAGGCGCCAACCTGGAACTACCAACCGCAATGACCTGGGTCTTTGACGGGTTTTACCTGCAAACCATGTGCTTCACTCCATTCGCAAACAGAAGCCAAGTCCTGGTTCATGATATCAATAGCAGTATGCAAATCTGTATAGGGAGTTTGTCTGTAAATTTGCAAATCATCAGCATAAAGATGGTAGGAGGACTGAAGTGTTTTAGAAATAGAATTTATGAATATTGCGAAGAGTAAAGGAGATAAAACGCCACCCTGAGGAACACCGGCTGAAGTACTACACCAAGAAGAGCAGGACTCATCTATGCAAATACGTTGCCGGCGGCCAAACAGGTAACTACGAAACCAGTCAATCGCTGTTGGAGATATGTTAATAGAGCGATGTATGTTGAGCATGATTTCGAAATCAATGGTATTAAAAGCGTTGCTAAAATCTAGCAAGCAAAGAATCGTCATATTTCCTTTATCCATGCCCAACCTTATCTCATCCGTAACGCTTACTAAGGCGGAAGTGGTACTATGACCAGGACGAAAGCCGGATTGGAAAGGATTCAGCAGACTATTCTTGCAAAGAAAAGAGCTAAGCTGATTGTGGACAAGGCGTTCAAGGACTTTAGATAAAAAAGGCAAGATGGAAATAGGTCGATATTCTGAAAAAGATGTAGGATTCAATTTTTTGGGTAGAGGAATAATTTTGGCCTCTTTCTATACCGATGGAAAGACACCATTGGAAATAGAATAGTTAAGGATATAGGTAAGGATAGGAAGGATTTCATCGAGGACAGGGAGTATCATCTTCCGACTGACACAATCACTACCAACGGCATTGGATGTGATTGAAACTATGCTTTTCTTAACATCACAATCAGAAAATTTACTAAAATTAAATGCGGAGTGATCCGGAGTTGGAAGGTTAGAAAGATAATTTATTGTATTTGCCTTCATTGTCCCATTAGAGGAGGACGAGGATGAGAAGTGTTGATTCAACAGATCAATATTTAGGTTTTTAGGAATCGATTCTTGGCGTGATTTTCCAACTCCCATCGATTTGAGAAATTTCCAGACTTTAGCTGGATCACCGTTTTCAACTGAATCATGAATATGGCGGCGCATTGCATCCCTACACACCCTATTGCTGCGATTGCGAGCATTCACAAATATCTCCCGGTTCAACGGTGAGGGGTGACATCTGAACTTAGACTTGCATACTGCCTTCCTGTGCATGACAGCTCTTACATCATCTGTTAGCCACGGCGCAGGAAGATGTTTTAATTTGACTGCACGAATGGGGGCATGAATGTCGTACAGCTGTACGAGATTATTCGTGAGCAAGTTAACTTTGTCATCGACCGATTCAGCAGTTTCAAGGGACGTCCAATCAATGTCGTTATATCAATATCTATATATACTTACGTACTAGCGACCCGGCCCGGATTCGCATGATATCATTCTGCTTATTCTCAGGACACCAAAGTAGGTAATACATTAAACCTTTTCTTATGAATCACTTTATCCTTTGGTGAAAACCGCATGAAAATCTGAGTATTTTTTTAATTTATCGCGAACATACAGACAGACAGACGCGGTAGGAGACTTTGTTTTATAATATTTAAGAATATTTCTGTATAACTGTATGTATTTAAAAACAATTGTAAGGTCTTCAAGTTATACAGATTTTCTTAGGTTCTCCCGGTGAAGACCGTTACAATATTTATTCAAATTGCAGTCGAATCCTACCACGAACTATTATTGCCATTCAATTGACGACCTAAAAAAAACTGCTTTGCAATTACATACCACGACGTCGTTAAAGCGATTTATTTTAGGTTGACGCTAAGTCAAGTCGCCAATTGGATTGCAAACTGTTTTCCTTCATTCATTTTTCGTACCATGACATGACATTTCAACCTATATTGGATAGCTTAACTGTCAAAGTAAGCAATCCAAAAAAAGTTGCTACTTTGGTGGCGTGAAGAGAATAATTTTGTTAATTACTTTTAAAAAATAGTGAAAATATACGTAATTCAAGGTATTTCAGTTGAACATTTAGTGTTTCTCAAGTGCTAATGTAAAAAGTGATTTCTAGAGCTATTTTTCATTGCAGATGTCTGACGAATTAGTCCTTTTTGAATTTATTGAAAATGATAGTAAAATAAACACAGCACGGCGCCAAAAACGACGTAAAATACGAGAAAAATCGGACCCCTTTGATTTGGATGATGCAGAATTTATAAAACGATATCGGTTGTCTAAACGATTAGTATTAGAACTGTGTGATGAACTGAGACCAATGTTGAAAAGGGTTATTGTAAACTCGCCACACTTTCGATTTTCCATTGTTAAAAGTATGTGTAAACTCGCCACACATTTATTTTATCTTATTAATATATTTTGGAGTATTGTAAACTCGCCACACTTGTTTTCTATGTACGGACTGCAGAGAAATCTAACACAGGAATGAAAACGATGGTCATTTATTTTTAAATCACAGAAAATCTTTATAAAATCACATTTATTACAGTTTTAATTGCAGAATCCAATACGCAGCTAAATATACTTTACAACTTACTGATTTACCGTCAACATCCTGATATATCTCAAAACATGACTTTCTCAAATCACAGAACTATTAATATTAATTCAACTTAAATCCAATAAAAAAATCAGTTTTATAATGTTAAAATAAATTTTCACATAAATGTAAACAACAGTCACTGAGAAGTAAAAAATTAAGGGTATAAAACATAGTAGTTACTTAAATGGGCTAACAATAATTAAAAAATATAACTCTAGCAATAATTATTTATAATCACAGAAACATTTGTAATAATGTAACTTATTTCTAGTGTATCAATCACAGTAATATTTTTAATAATTTACTTTATATCGAATGCAATAATCACAGTAAAATTTTTAATAATTAACTTACATCTAATGCAAAAATCACAAATTCCGATAACGTTGCAAAACACCATTTTTTTGTAATAATTCACCAAGGGACATGTTGTCGTAATATTCCAAAATGGTTTTTATTTTTTATCGGTAGCTATTGCTCGGCTTGTTCTTAGTGTTTATTTCGATCCAATCGATGTAATTGGCTTCATTTCTTAAAACATCTAGAAATTGAAGCAAATAGGGTTTTTTTACCAATTTTATTGTTAAACCTTTTGTGCCACGCTTCGGCAAAATTGATGGTCCTAGGACGGACCCCATGGACGTTCCATAAATGATTTACTGTATCATTTTCTAATCATTGTTTAACAAAGTAGTCGTTAAGCTGTGTGATTGCTTTATTTAGTGAAGCGTCCTCCATGATACACAACCAAGCATCCTCAATGTCGTGTTTCTTTACATGGGCCAATGCAGTACATATTGCTAAGTGTCATTTTTTACCCGACTGCAAAGGAAGGGTTATGTTTTTCGCGCGTATCTTGTATGTATGTATGTTTGTAATATTCTTTATTACCTCATATCTCCAGAACCACTGAATGGATTCACAC
Source organism: Tholera decimalis (assembly GCA_943138885.2). Classification (NCBI taxonomy): domain Eukaryota; kingdom Metazoa; phylum Arthropoda; class Insecta; order Lepidoptera; family Noctuidae; genus Tholera; species Tholera decimalis. Next base: position 14,866,055 of record OW964576.2, read on the forward strand.
AATTGAGGTATCGTTAGATTTGTCTTAGTAGCCCAAGTGTTTTTAGATAGGTGACATTTGAAAAAATCAAACATGGCGGCTGTGCGAAGTCATTATATATAGAAAAAAAAAAATTGTTTTTCGAATACCACAATATGGATATCAAATTAAAGGGCTTATCACAAGAATTTCAGAAAAGTATATCATATTTATCATTAGTGAAATACTAACAAAAATAATACAAAGAGAAAGTTAAAAAACATGGACTTGAGCTCTTTCACTTTCTGAATCCGGTGGGATGCCAATGTGACACGACCGGGAAAATTTAAAAATTGTTAATTAATATTTAAACTGAAAAGTTAAAAAAAAGGTTATTTAAAAAATTTTAAAAACCCGATTGCTCAACTGAAATGCAAGGAACAAGCACATTTTTATTTTAAATAGTGACAAGCAGGCGGACCCGTCAAATTAGAAAAAAATACGTTCAATTGGGTCCCGCCTGCTTGTCACTATTTAAAATAAAAATGTGCTTGTTCCTTGCATTTCAGTTGAGCAGTCGGGTTTTTTAGATTTTTTAAATAACTTTTTTTTTTCTTCGATGGAATTCAATTGTAAGCTATGAGCTTTTTTATCAAAAGTGGAAATTACATCTTTGTAATTCAACCTCAGGATATATTTTAGTAATTGCATTTATGTCAGCAACTTCAAAATTCACAACCATTGTCATCGGTTTCCATTCTGTTAAATATTTCTTTAGTAATATAAAAAGTCGTTCATAAGAACGTTGCTGCTTGTCAGGCATCAGTACAAAAATTAGTTGGACTATGTGAGTGTAGGTTATCGTCACTATTTACGTCTCCATGTATACAGTACAGCTGATAAAATGGTGTACAGCAACTTGAAAATATACCGTCCGAAAAAATATCATTAGAGTTGGTAATACTTTACGAGCTGACTCAATAGAGAAATTCTGTCTTCAGGTTCACTGTCATCGTCAAAGAACTGAAATTAGAGCCCGATATCAAATCACACATAGGCTTTTTGCACTAGTGTGAACGAGATAGAAACAATGTACCTCAGTATGTGCGTAAGCGCATCGCGTAGTACGCCGAAATTAAAATGGATGGCAGGATTTTGTTTATGTGTATCGTAATGATTTAGTAATAAATGTTAAATTCAGCTGCACTTTTGGGTATGGTTTCGTTTAGTAGTAAACAACTGGTGGCATGCTTATGATTTTATAACTTTAGGTTTAAGGCTTTACTGTTCAGCTGATTTACATTTTTAGTTGACAACTGTTATTGAAAAAAATATATTTTTTTAGTTAATATTTTAAGTTATTAAATAAACTGTTGATATTTTTCAGATTATTGTTAACCAAATGGATATAAGTAACTAATTTGGGTTTGAAGAGTTTCTTTCATGTTAAAATTAAATAGTGACAAGCAGGCGGGACCCAATTGAACGTATTTTTTTCTAATTTGACGGGTCCGCCTGTTTGTCACTATTTAAAATAAAAATGTGCTTGTTCCTTGCATTTCAGTTGAGCAATCGGGTTTTTTAGATTTTTTAAATAACTTTTTTTTTAACTTTTCAGTTTAAATATTAATTAACAATTTTTTAATTTTCCCGGTCGTGTCACATTGGCATCCCACCGGATTCAGAAAGTGAAAGAGCTCAAGTCCATGTTTTTTAACTTTCTCTTTGTATTATTTTTTTTAGTATTTCACTAATGATAAATATGATATACCTTTTTGAAATTCTTGTGATAAGCCCTTTAATTTGATATCCATATTGTGGTATTCGAAAAACATTTTTTTTTACTATATATAATGACTTCGCACAGCCGCCATGTTTGATTTTTTCAAATGTCACCTATCTAAAAACACTTGGGCTACTAAGACAAATCTAACGATACCTCAATTGTGTGAATCCGTTCAGTGGTTCTGGAGATATGAGGTAATAAAGAATATTACAAACATACATACATACAAGATACGCGCGAAAAACATAACCCTTCCTTTGCAGTCGGGTAAAAAAAGACACTTAGCAATATGTACTGCATTGGCCCATGTAAAGAAACACGACATTGAGGATGCTTGGTTGTGTATCATGGAGGACGCTTCACTAAATAAAGCAATCACACAGCTTAAAGACTACTTTGTTAAACAATGATTAGAAAATGATACAGTAAATCATTTATGGAACGTCCATGGGGTCCGTCCTAGGACCATCAATTTTGCCGAAGCGTGGCACAAAAGGTTTAACAATAAAATTGGTAAAAAAAACCCTATTTGCTTCAATTTCTAGATGTTTTAAGAAATGAAGCCAATTACATCGATTGGATCGAAATAAACACTAAGAACAAGCCGAGCAATAGCTACCGATAAAAAATAAAAACCATTTTGGAATATTACGACAACATGTCCCTTGGTGAATTATTACAAAAAAATGGTGTTTTGCAACGTTATCGGAATTTGTGATTTTTGCATTAGATGTAAGTTAATTATTAAAAATTTTACTGTGATTATTGCATTAGATATAAAGTAAATTATTAAAAATATTACTGTGATTGATACACTAGAAATAAGTTACATTATTAAAAATGTTTCTGTGATTATAAATAATTATTCCAAGAGTTATATTTTTTAATTATTGTTAGCCCATTTAAGTAACTACTATGTTTTATACCCTTAATTTTTTACTTCTCAATGACTGTTGTTTACATTTATGTGAAAATTTATTTTAACATTAAAAAACTGATTTTTTTATTGGATTTAAGTTGAATTAATATTAATAGTTCTGTGATTTGAGAAAGTCATGTTTTGAGATATATCAGGATGTTGACGGTAAATCAGCAAGTTGTAAAGTATATTTAGCTGCGTATTGGATTCTGCAATTAAAACTGTAATAAATATGATTTTATAAAGATTTTCTATGATTTAAAAATAAATGTCCATCGTTTTCATTCCTGTGTTAGATTTCTCTGCAGTCCGTACGTAGAAAACAAGTGTGGCGAGTTTACAATACTCCAAAATATATTAATAAGATAAAATAAATGTGTGGCGAGTTTACACATACTTTTAACAATGGAAAATCGAAAGTGTGGCGAGTTTACAATAACCCTACCTAACTACCCATATTTACAATGTATCAAAAATATGAGTGAATTTTTTTTTAATACATAAGTAAATAATTGGTATCATTTTTCTTAGGTTGTAACCACACTGTCGTTCTATGCGACTGGGTCATATCAGAGACCTACCGGAGACATCAGTGCTCACTCTATGGCTCAGCAAATAGTTTCCTCTGTAATAGCTGAAGTAACGGCATGCATTGATTCTCCAGAGATGAGAAGGAAATACATTACTTTTCCCAAAAATGTTGAAGAAAGAAATAAAATCAGGGCAAGGTTAAATTATATTTATATCTTCCTTCCCATCATAGTCTTTTATGTCCCCACTGTTGGGGCACCTGCCTGCCATCCAACAACGGTGTACAGTGTATGTGTAAACTGTTGTGTTACCACTTCCTTAATAGTAATTTATGTATGGAGAAACTTTATTTTAGGTTTTACCAAAATTCAACATACCCGGAGTACTGGGATGCATAGACTGCACACAAATAGCAATAGTTAGACCAGTTGATAACGAAGAAAGATATTTTTGTAGAAAACAATATCATTCATTAAATGTTCAGTTGGTAAGTTTTGTAAAGTTACTGCATTGTTAATATACTACTATGGTACTTGTATCTTATATTGAACACCTTCAGAGAAACGAAAACTTGTTTAAAATAACATTCATATATTTGTAGTAAATAATTACAAATTTATAATGTAATTTACCATGTTAAAATTTACAGATTTGTGATGCAGACATGCAAATCACTAGTGTAGATGCTAGCTTTGGTGGGGCAACACACGATTCATTCATTTGGGATGTGGACCCATTAAAATCACATTTAGAAAATCTAAACGAATCTACATGGTTACGAGGTAAGACCTTGAAATAATAATCTATACATAAACAGTAAATAGTGTCTTAACATTTAAATTTTATACAAAAATAATAATTGAAGTAAAGAAACGGTAACACGGCAAACAAAAGAAAAAATTGTCCAAGTGTGAGTCAGACTCGCCCATGAAGGGTTCCGAAAAAGTGGTTTTAGAAACCCCTATGTAATTTTTAAAGACCTGTCTATAGATACCACACACGCATAGGTTTCATGAAAAAAAATATTTTAAGTTTTAGTTCCATGTATGGAGACTTCCCTTTATGTTAGTATAGTCTTAATAGTTTCGGAATAAAATGGCTGTGACATACGGACGGACGGACAGACAGACAGACAGACATAACGAAAATATCAGGGTTCCTTTTTTGCCATTCGGCTACGGAACCCTAAAAAAGTCTACACGCTAATCTCCGACACCTACTGGATGGATTTCAATGAAATTTGGTAAGTAGGTAGATAGTTGACATCCTGGATTAACACATATGCTACTTTTTATCCCGGATTTCCCACGGGATCGGGATTTACGTGGGAAATCCTCCCACGCGAACGAAGTGGCGGGCAGCAGCTATTTTTAAATAAATTAAACAAAAATCATAAAGTTTATTCATTTATTTAAATTTAGCAACAAGTAACAAAAGACTCAAATATGTTAGTAACAATTCTTCCTAACAATTAACTACATTAGTAAACTTAAGCTAACGCTGCAATATAATACATCCCTGCTACAGCTTGCTGCTACAAGAGGATTTACTCAGACTTTCACATTACTGTGTAGTCAATAAACTTCATCTTAGTCTTCCCAAATGTTATTTCATGTCCTTTACTAAAAACATTAAAACTATTGACTTCCAATACATTTTAAATAACAAAACAATGAATAAAACAATCTGCATACGTGATCTTGGAGTACAACTGGATCATAAATTACATTTAGATATCCACATAAACAACATAATTAACAGGGCCTTTCGGATGTATGGTTTTGTCATGCGATCTTGCAAGGATTTCAAAAAACCTTCTACTTTTTTATTTTTGTATAAAGCTTTAGTTCGCTCACAATTGGAATATGCGGTACCTATTTGGTGCCCTCTATACAATAAATACAAAACCAGTATTGAAGTGGTACAAAAAAAATTTCTTCGTGCTGTAAATTATAAGTGCTTCCATACAAGGATTCCGTACACAGATTTATTAAAGCATTTCAAACTAATAACCTTGGATTCCAGACGTCACTTGCTAATGGTTATGATGCTGTATGGTATATGCCACAATAAGTTTAACTGTACTAAGTTAATTAATCGGCTATGTTATGTAGTACCTCGCACTGTAATACGGCGAGAGGTGCGCGTACCTCGACTATTCTATACTGCACGCTGCAGGACGAATGCTGGAGTACGGGCCCCTCTCCGAAGGCTGTTGGAAACGTACAACACTCATTTCATGGACCTAGACATTTTCGCGCTGTCACATTCCAAATTTAAGAAAAAGGCATTGCAATTATTAGCTTCTTATCATTAATTACTTGTCCACCGCACCAGATTAATTTGTTATAGTTTTCTTTATTTCTCAGTCAATTTTATTTTTCATATATGTATTTAAACATACCTGTACGCGTCCGCATCTTTACTCATAATGTCATTTCGTGGACAATAGTGTGGGTTATACGTTTTTTTACCTTTTAAGATAACCACTTTTTGTAAAATACTTTAATGTATAACTGTTTTTTGTCCCAAATAAATAAAATAAAAAAAAAATAAAAAAACAGCTCAACATCGATGTGGAAAATTTGCAGCAGCAATTCTGCTCACGATAAAACAATTCTACAACTAATGATAAAAAAAAATATTGCAATTTTCCCTAGTATCAAATACTTTGTAATTGGTCATATATCTAATATTAATAATAACGAAAATACAAAACCTTTGGCATCGTATTAGTGTTAAAATAAATAATTATTTGGCTTACAAATTCTAAGATATCAAAAAGTTTGCAACAGCGATTCACATACACAGTCCAGTCTGCTCGCGATACAATTATTCTACACTAATGATAAAATAAATTTAGTAATTTTCCGTGGTATCAAATACTTTGTAATTGGTAATATAGTTATTCAACATAATAATCACTAAAATATATCGTCCCCGTAGTTGGAAAATTAAATAACTCTGATTTTGTAGTTCTGAGATAAATGCGATTTAGTGTTTTTTTTTCAGTTAATGTACATTTGTTAAAAAATGTGAGACAATTTTACTGTCGGTAATTTGATATTTTGTGGACCTGATTACCTTTTACATTATGCTTTTACAAACTGAACTCAATCTTTAACTATAACTAAATAACACATAAAAAATCAGTTTGTTTAATTTTGCCACAACTGTTATTTATAACGTACTACAATTATCTACTTATTTCGGCTATTTATTCAGTTTTCCTACAAGCTAACACATTTGGTAGAGTAAAATTTGGTGAAATAAATGCAGTTATTGAATTTATCAAACTCGAAATATTTTGAAATGTAAAATTTAGTGGCTTTGTACGTTATTATTACTTCGATATTTTTTAACTATTATTGGTCTCATATAAAATAAAAGTTGTTTTATGATATTAATAAAGTTATATTCAGGAAGAAATAGAAAAGTACGATAAAATTTAGAAAAAGTGTATTGTAATCAGATACTTATCTTACCACAAACTAAAAAAAAAACAAAATTACACCAATTATAACAAGTGGAAACAAATTAACTTAAAGTATTCTTTCAAATCAAAACATAAAATAATTTGAACCCAAAAAATAACATTATGGCTCTAAAATCAGACCTAATTATAAAAGACGTACCTACTTAAGTAGTAAGTAAAAAAAACTATGAAAATCTTAAAATAGGTGTCAATTAGAACTAAAAAACATAAGTTTGTATCAAATCAAAACATAATTAAAACAGTACTGTAATCCTATTCTGTGTTAAAACTCAAAAAATTAAAATTGTTTGCACCTAAGCCATAGGTCAGTACTCAACTAAAAAATGAACACCACAACAAAGGTACAGCAATCATTATAAAACTTTCAAACGACTCAATTCAACTAAAAATATTTCGTAATAAGGTAAGTAAAACACAACTTAAATAAAACTCAAAACTCAAAAAATAATATGACACTAATCAGGTACATTGAGTACACCAATCAACAACTTATTCTAATATCAATTTACTTAGAACTAAAAATACTTTCATAACAAAATAAAACATAATTCGGAATAAATGGTGACGTGCGTTAAAACCTCGGGGAGATTCTTAATCCATAAATGAATAGCAGATGATATTTCAACACTGCCTCTTTTGCCGTTTATTTCCGTCCAGATCATACAGTGAGCGTCGTTCTGTGGAGGTTTAAACTCATAAATAGATAAATTATAAAAATTTAATTTTCTGGAATAATACATTAGACTATCTGCAGTCGATGGAACCTGGAGTAGACTTTGCAAGTCCATGGTGACACACAAATATGATTCATCTTCTCCCGACTTCTTTTTATGCAGCTCTTTAGATCTATAAGATGCCTCTTTTCGCTCTATATGTTGAGTATACTCATTTTGAATATTTATATGAGTTTTATTTATTTATTTACACTTTATGCACATAGGTACAAAGGCGGACTTAATGCCGTAGGCATTCTCTACCAGTCAACCATGAGTGGTGAAGAGATAGTGTGGTTTTAATTGTTACAAATGCTACATTGATCCTTCTTGGGGTGATAGAACGCTAAATTGTATTCTGTACCAAACACTTTCTTATAAATGTTTAATTTTACCGGCACTTTATTGCTTTCTTTCATTTTCTGCACATACAAATCATACATTTTTGATATTAACAAGGTAGGTTCTAAGTATTTCCTGGTTGTTGTTTTTCTACAGTAATGGGAATCAATTACAGGAAAACTTTCAATGTGATTTTTTACCTCTTGTATCTGTTCTCCAGGAGTTTTGTTTGCAGGCGCTTGTCTGCCACGATTATCCATTTTTGTAAATACACCATGATCATCCACATGTTTTACTGCATTTTCGATTGGACCAGTAGAAATGCAAAGAGTGGACATAAAATAGTTCTTGCATACTCGTTCAAATACAGTCTTATTTTTATAGAAACCGTATCTCTGCTAGAACTTCTGTGTTTTTCGATCGGTACAGATTTTCTTGTAGTCTGCACTGGCTTAATGATGATGCGCTTAAGCAAAAACTCTTTTTGCAGTTTAAAATCTTGTATAGACCAATAGGATTTGCAAAGTTTCTCACGCTCGTTTTGTGTAAACTTTTCTGTGCATTTCTGGCGACAATTTTGGCTGCATTTAGGACTTTTAGGTAGTTTAGCTGCAAGAAACTTTCCAGTTTTACTCTTATATGGCAAACATTTTCGTTTCTTCTCCAACTCTTTATTACCCGACAGCGCCAGAAGGAGGGTTATGTTTTTCGAGAGTATGTATGTATGTATGTTTGTATAATTGTTTGGCACGCTCTGTGGCCTGAACGGCTCGACGGATTTTAGCTTGAGAGGTATCGTTAGATTCGTATTAACTGTGAGAGTGACACTGAGTATATCAAAATAAAAAAGAACCAAAATGGTGGATATTATGCCTTCAAAAAAGTTTTTTTTTTCTCAAAACCTATCGAGAGGGGTATCAAAATAAAGGGTTTTAAAAGGTGATTACAAAAATATATATACAACTTATATGGTTAAAAGTAATTCAAAGTGATAAATCGTAAAAACACGTATAAAGAACTAAATCGTCTGCAAAATCTTTCACATCTGTAAACTAAAAAGCTGGAAATAAAAAAAGTAACTAAAAATTTAAAAAACCCGACTGCAACCTTATACTAAAACTAACTGAAAAGCTAATAAAAACAAGCCCATTTTAAATTAAATAAAAGATGGAAGCAGGCGGGACCCATTTGACTTTGAAACTATAATAATGGTATGGGCCCCGTCTGCTTCCAACTTTTATTTAATTTAAAATGGGCTTGTGTGCCCCCCCGATCAGAATATTTCGCGCCAAATTCTCTTAAAAATTTTATGATAACTTTCCTCAGGTGCATTTTGTTTTATGGCAATTATAAACAACTTAATTTATTTGTTTTATTTGCCTAGTACCTATCTTATAATTAATCATTATCTAGTTATAGAAGAAATAGATAACACCAAGTATTTATAAATTAAGTACGTTATGTCAAAATTCTGAATAGCAGAATTAAATAAATAGAGGTATTTAGTTTTCCTAGAACTTAGTTAGTTTTGTGAAAGAATTTTGAAGTTGAAGAAAAATTCAACAACTCTTGTTATTTAATTTATTTGACATTCAACTTATCATTGACCACAGTTATTGATTTATTTACTGAGTTATTTATTTTTCCTTTACAAAAATAGTGTTTGTCTGAAGATATTTATTATTCCATCTGTCCGACAAAAATGGCTATATTTTTGGAACGGAATAAGATACGAAAACGCCTGTAAGGCTCAAATATGCGGCATATTTTAGGTGTTTTGAAAATAGGGAAAAGTCAATATCGCCAAAATCGGACTTATTTAATTTTCCAACTACGGGGACGATATATCGGTGCAAATACAATAATTTGTCTATTAAAATAATTGAAATGTTGATTTTTAAGATGTAAAATTAACGTTAAACATGTTTCAACTTAAAGCATTGTAATTTAAGTAGTTTAATATTTAACTAGAAAATGTGGGTACATGTGTGACAATCCCTCTATATAAGGCCGCACTGTGAGCGCTAGATAAATTCAGATTCAAATTCAGATTAATTCAGATTCATTCTTGTTCGAGCCGCTGGACAGTGCGGACCTCTCTGTAAAGTCGTTACGCTGTCAGTTGAATAAACGAGTCTCTGGTAACATTAACAAGTACTTTTATTTGAAAATCAAACATGAGTGATCACCAAGTCAACATTCGTGACGTTGGCTGAGCTGACGTCACACTTTTGGAAAAACACATACGACGCTGTCTCTCCGTCATCAGAAGTGGGATTCACTCGCTCGAGTTGAAGTAAAACAGAAATTGACGTCCTGGATAGAAGCCGTACGGGTCAAGTGGCCGTCAACGCTGAAATATTGAGCTGATGAACCCTGGTGAGTCGTATTCATTTGATTTTGATTCAGGGTTCGAATACTCCCTGAAATATTATTTTGCGTAAAAGTTTACGCACAAGCGTATACATAAAATTGTAATTTTCTGATTACTTTAAATTGATTTGAAGTGTGTAAACCAAAGTAACCTGCAAATCTCATTTGAGATTATAATTAATAATCTGCAATCATAGATCTTGTCTAATTCCCGTAAAATTTCGAAAATCGCATAATATTCTGTTTCTTGAAATTCAATGCCAACAGTAGTAGTGCAAGTATTAGTTTTGTATAGCCTTGTTTAGTGCGCCAAAACACATAAGTGTATCATGCGCCGAAATACATAACGTAGCCCACTCAATGTAGTTGTTTCGCTAGCTAAGGTTTTCTCGTTTTCCACCTAAACAACTGGAGACCGGATAGCCGTATCGGCGGTGTGATCTATTCCACGAGCCAGTATGGCCGAACAACAAAAGTAAGGTCGCGGGTTCGAACCCCACCCATTATACTTGCCGTGAACCCACTCTAAGTTAACGGGAAAGTTAGTAGTGTGGATTCTATTTACATTGCATTGCTAGTTCTCTTTATAAAAAGAAAAAGATAGGGAAAAAGAAAAGAAACAAAAAAAACACTTCGAGAAACTCCGAGAAATCTGCGAGAACCTCCGAGAAATTTACGAGAACCCCCGAGATATCTACGAGAACCCCCGAGATATCTACGAGAACCCCCAAGATATCTACGAGAACCCCCGAGATATCTACAAGAACCTTTTTCTTTCTTGTTTCTTATTTTTCCTAAAAAAGAAAACAAAATACTGGCAATGTGGGTGGAATTCGCATTGCTGGCAATCCTGTTAGCCCCTCTAACTAAGCTCAATATGCTAGTGTCTGAGAATATCATAAAAGGATGATATTCTCAAAATTTAATAACATAAACATATTTGAGTTTGTGTAACAGTTAACATAAACCAACACAAGTACCTTACAAATATTTAATAATAAAAAAAAAATATCTTTTGCTACATGTAAAACCTCCGTACATTAGGAGAACCTCCAGAATGAGAATATTATAAAGGAATGATATTCTCAAATTTTAATAACAGTTTGTATAACTACATAAAACATCACAAGTTCCTTACAGATATTCTACTCAAAAGAAGTCTAATCTTTTGTTACAGGTAAAACCTCCGAAAACTCTACGAGATACTCCGAGAACTCTACGAGAACCTCCGAGAAATCTACGAGAACTTCCGAGAACTCGTTATGATATTCCTAAAACATTACTTCACAACATAGAAAGACATTTGTGCTTGTATAACAGCTGATGATGACAAATTATCTGTTTTGTTTAAATTTTGTATCACAATGCTTTAGTTTCTATCCTTCATTAGTGAAATCTAATGTGTCGTTTGTCAAGTCAATTTCAATATTTTATAAAGCTTCTCTTACATTGTGTAAATGAATGATGTTTAGAAAAGAGTAACTGTGGAGTTTCTTGCCGGTTCTTCTCCACAGAAAACAACCACTTGTGGACCGTGCGTAGCTTCTCATTTTTTTTGTTATCTGAGACTTTTTAGTTAGTCAACGAATTGCTTTACATAATATTAACTTTTAATAAATGCTTTTGTCAAATAGAATATTTTGAGGCTGGTGCAGAGCACGCACCGCCTGTCAGTATGGCCGTATCGGCGCAAATACAATAATTTGTCTATTAAAATAATTGAAATGTTGATTTTTAAGATGTAAAATTAACGTTAAACATGTTTCAACTTAAAGCATTGTAATTTAAGTAGTTTAATATTTAACTAGAAAATGTGGGTACATGTGTGACAATCCCTCTATATAAGGCCGCACTGTGAGCGCTAGATAAATTCAGATTCAAATTCAGATTAATTCAGATTCATTCTTGTTCGAGCCGCTGGACAGTGCGGACCTCTCTGTAAAGTCGTTACGCTGTCAGTTGAATAAATGAGTCTCTGGTAACATTAACAAGTACTTTTATTTGAAAATCAAACATGAGTGATCACCAAGTCAACATTCGTGACGTTGGCTGAGCTGACGTCACACATTTGGAAAAACACATACGACGTTGTCTCTCCGTCATATAAAACCTTTGGTATAATTTGTGTTAAAATAAACAATTATTTGACTTACAAATTCTAGGGTAACAAAATATATTTTAACATGAATTAAATTTTCCTATTTGCAGGTGACTCAGGATATCCATTGAGAAGTTATATGATGACACCCATTGTCAATGCAAATCCAGATAGACCAGAGAGCCATTACACAAATATGCATGTCCAGACTAGGAATATAATTGAGAGAACAATTGGGCTTCTTAAAGCACGTTTTCGTTGCCTTCTGGTACACAGAGTGTTACACTACAGACCAAAAGTTGCTGCCTCTATTATTAATGCTTGTGTGATTCTGCATAACATTTGTAATAGAGCTAAAATTCCTGTGCCAGAATTAAGTGACCAAGACATACTTCAAGAAGCCCAGATGCAAGTGAATATGATGGATACTCATGTTGAAAGTGTCAGCAGGAACAACCAAGCTCTTCAACGTGGTGTGACCATTAGGAACAACCTCATTCGCCGTCTGTGGGACGTTCGACTGACCTAGAATGATAATTTGATAATTTAGTAATAATAATAACATTCGAAGACACATGATGCGTGATAATGATAATAGTATAGTATGCTTAAAACATTTTAATCTTTCTATTATGATTTTTTTCTAGCAAATGAAGATAATTATATTTTTATTTATTAGTATTTTTAATTATTATGTACCTACTTAGCTATGGTAGTTCATATGAGGTTTATTGGTATTGTATTTGTAATTAATAACAATATTGAGGTGTAGGAGGATTTTTTTAAATTTAGTGTTAATAATGACTATAACAATATGTGTGTTATAAAATTATAATCTTACCTCAACCGCAATATTTCTTTTATTTCCTTCATTTCTTGCAGTATATTTTTCAACGTTTGACAGTGTTGTTCCTCTATGTTGGCTCTCCTCTCCTCTATGTTGGCTCATCTCTCTTCTATGTTGGCTCGTCTCTCCTCTATGTTGGCTCTTCTCTCAGATGTACAGATGAGAGCCCTGCGAGCCGCCTCCTGAGTCATTGCTGGCTCTCGTCGCGTGTTTCGTCAGCGGCGTGGTGAGCGCCGAGGAGTGCTCTGAATGTCTGCAGCAGCAGAGGTAGTGGGCTCAAGAGCGGGTGGCATCGCAGGAGGAGGGGGTGTTACTGGGGTTGATAGGTCAAGTCCCATAGTTCTTGAAGTCATTTCTTCCTGAATTTGGACTGGACAGAGAGTATGTATACTCTCAGAATCCATCTCGCCATCCAGAGCTGTGGATACACTACTTGTACCAGTATATAATACTGTGTCCGAGCCTCTCCCTGTTTCTTGTTCATCCCGCAAATCATAATTTTCTTCCTTTATTTACATCATTAAAATGACATGCGGCTATGCAAATATTTTTATACAATATGAACCAATAAGCCAGTATAAAAAACAATACTCACTTTTTCAAATGGCTCAACCCTCGTACCAGGCAGGCCGCTACCGAAGTCATCTCCCAAAATCTGTAGAAATTTTTTTTCGACATCAGTCATCTTCTTTATTTGGGACGGACCTCCTCCAGTCTGCTGGTGAGATGCTCTAGTAGGTGCAGCCAACTTCTTTATTTTGCATTTATAATCATTCCAATACTAAAATACAATATTAATTATCTTTATAAGTTGCACAGAAATATATTTATGACAAAAATAAATTATTATATTCTTTTTACTTACTTTGCACCATCCTTTCCAATCTTTAACTGCACCATTACCATGGGAATTTAAATTCTGGGCTATATTCTCCCACATGTTCTTTGAGAATTCCCTAGCTTGGGCTGTTTTGTTATAGCCTGTTGCTAACTCTTTATTTGAGTTAAGGAATTCCCAAAGCTGCTCCAGCTGTCCGTAAGTCACTCTTCGACATCCGAGACGCGGTTCATCACTGTTAAAAAAAAATACTTCAATTACTTTAGCATATGTAGGCGATTGAGTTAAAGAAGTATGTAAATACGTGGATTTCAGTATAACGACGATGAAGGGACCACTGTAATTTCAATGTTATATTCGGAAGTCGTTACAAGCAAAGGTAAAGAGATACAGACATGTTTATGGTTAAAAATATCAGTTTGTTTGAAACTGAACCATAAATTTAACTCCGAAACATAAAAACGTACACCATACCTAGCTAAACTCAGCCCCTAAGACGACCCACTGACCAACTAATATCTATAAACAAAAAGTAAAGGTCACCACAATTTCTGACCAGTGTGAGTGTAAACAAAAGATAAGAAAGCTCTTTGTATCTCTGGCGGCCGACTCCAGTCGCAATATCTGCATGAGATTTCTAAGAATTTGTTACAAATTATTCATTAAAAACAGTCGCTACACCCGAATTCGTCGTTATATCCAAAGTCGCTATAGCAATATTTTTTGTACTAAAGTATGATTGAAATTCAAGGGACTTAGATTAAAATGTCGTTATAGACATATTGTCGTTACAACCAAGGTCGTAATAAAAGAAATCCACTGTATTAGTACACAAACTCCACAAGAATACTTACACCATTTTTACCACCAATTATTTTACTTCAGGTAAACGTTTATTCTATTTAAAAGTATTTTACTTTTAAATACTAATAATAACACGAAGCACGATGTGTTCTGGTTAGATAGTAAATTTTAAATTTAAAATCGCAAAAATAACCGCTGCTTGTCAAATCAAACATGGGTGAAGGTGCGTTTTAAACTCGTATAATTTTTTTTTTATTTTTACGACAATACTAAGTAAACTTTTAATTTTAATGATAGTTCTCACAAAAATAATGAATTTACTCAATTTTTTTGAAAAAGGGGCCTAATGATATATATTTTTTTGCTATAAAAAGCGATTTTAAAATGTATTTGTTGTAATAAAAAACCGTAACAGACCGCTAAAATTATATTAACTAGGTGCGAAACGCAACGCATATGGTTCTAGTAAAAGAGACAGACTTATGCAACGAATGTATAGCGTCAGCTCTTTCTCACGCCGCGGACCACAGACAAATTTCATTTGTTTATTCTTACTTGAGCTATCCAAACGCTAGTCAATTATAGGCACTTCATGGTACGAATCTTAGCTATTGAGTTTAGGAATCTAAACTGAATTGCATTGAAAAAGAATAGCTAACTAAAAGTTGATGGTAGGCCTGGAACCACTCAAATGACGACAACGTTGTCTACTGAGCTGCATGTTGCGGGTTCGACTCCCAGAATGGATCAAATGTTTGTACGGCCTGCAAATAGTTGTTTTGGGTCTGGGTGTTAATACAAATGCACTCGCGATACTGGAGACATTCCTAGTATGAGGCAAAGATTACAAAGAAAAACAGTGTGTGTTCTGTTCTTAAAATTCCATTTCAGATATGATCTGTATATTCATTATACATTACCTATTGTAAAAGTGATAACTATATTTTGGATAGATTTCATGTTTGTTTGGCGGTTTGAGTACTTTATGCGGCCTACCCAAATGTCCTTACTTTGGTATTGCTCGTCAAATCGTCGAGCTCCCTAAAGTTAAGAAACTGTATAACTGACTAAAGCTGGCACTGTCTCGATGGTCAAGTTCACTGAAATCAGTATCGTTATAAGATACAATCTCATAAGATCGCCTCAGACATAAATAAATGTACATAGTTCTCTTATGATTTGACCCGTGCGGATTGTGTGTAGTTCAATAGAGACTGACCATGACATGTTACAGTGTTACTTTTCAAGGTAGTCAGTTGGGAAACACTGGCCTAGATAAGGCCGGTGTTTCCTAACTGACTAGTATTTTACATGCAGTGACAGCCTATCTGACTTCCACAACTCAGAACCTGGGTAACAAGGTATCCTTTGCGTTACTAGTGTTAGATTTTCTAGCTTCTGACTACCCGTGACAACTGTCAAAGATGTATAAATAACAGCTGGGACCAACAGCTAATCGTGCTCTCCGAGGCCCGGAGGAGTCTCGATTATTCGACAATGTTCTGTTATAAAGAGAAGAAATATGTTTTCAATTTAAATTTAATATTTTTCCGGTAGTAGTATTGCGCGTGTCGGTATGTAAAGATTTGATTAGTCGAGGTAATAGATACGCACTCGTCCTTGAGCCGTAGAAGTTCTTAACCGATATAGTAACAAGTTTTTTTCGTAAAATTTTATATTCCCAATACATCAAACGACCACAATACATGTTATTATTTGAATTGTTATTTTGAAGTAAAAGCAGCCGGATTTGAGTTACTCTGTATAGTAAGCATAAGCTTTTGTCAATAGCTGAAAAGCTCAACTTTCGACCTAGTTTGAAAACTACTAAGTAGCTCAACGACTCGACTAGCAACGACAAGGGGTGGATAATATACACAAAGACAGTCGTAAAAAAGGTAAACTGCCAGTCATCTTTAAAAAATACTTTACAGGGTAAATATTCATGTCAAAATATAAAATTAGAGGGATTCGCACACCAGATGTCGCATGTCTTAGAACTTGTTCTCTAAGTATGTCTATTTCCTTACGATGTTTCCCTTCAGAGTTTTGGGAGCAGTCGATGACGTAATAAGTAGCAGAAACTAAAGTGCCTGTCTAGGTCTGAATAATCGATAGTCTACTCATGTAAAGACTGCTCTACATAACAGAGATTGCCAAGTCAATCTATTTATTTAAAATGTTAAAGATTTTTAATATTGATATGGTCACTATAAGATGTTGTTAGGTTAGATAATTACGTAACAACTTAAGATAGAAGGGCCCTTAAGTAGGGACTGAATAAATTAATAACCTACTTGGTATTACATGGATGTCACAACTTTTTACGGTGAAAGAATTGAGTTGAGAGAATTTATTTTTTTGAAAAGTATTGTTTTTATGGGATAAGATATTAATTAAATTAATACCCTGATTACCGCCAGGGATACGTTCTTAAAAAATCACGTTAGGTGATATTGTTTTTAATTGTTAGACACGATCAAAATACGGTTATCATCATTGTCTATACTCTGCAATATGTACAAACCTGAATAAATGTTTGAAAAATCATTTGATCAATAATGGAATATACACTTAAATAAAAACCCTAAACTATATAATCATATACATCTAAAAGTAAACTAAAATATGGCGTCCAGAAATTCGTGCGCATCGCTGTCCACTGGTAATGTGCCCAAAAGACTGGCGGCATTTTATTTATTTATTTAAACTTTATGTATAATAGTGGCACATGGGCGGACTTAGTGCAACAAAGCATTCTCTACCAGTCAACCTTTGGGTTAAAAAGACCACAATGCATTTTATATTCCGCTTGAAGATAAAACTCTCTCTTCTACTTGTTCTTCTTCATCGTAGATGGGATTATTCTGTAACCCGATCGCATCTTCATTGCCGAGAGATTCGTCTTGCATTGCTACAAGTTCAACGAGATCTTATACCACGATATCTTAAAGTTCAGACCCCCGAATCACTGCAACAATGTCTTCATGCACTTCTCTCTGCATCTGCAAAACTCTTATAGGTTCTTCCACTATCTGGCAAAAGATTACGCCTCACCCCGTTCATACAACTCTTTCCAACTGCATCCCAAGCCTCTTCTATGTTATGAATAGCCTTCATAATGTTGTATAACTTCCACCACTCTCGCATTGACAGACTTCCTTCCCCATCAGTTTCATGAATTAGTTGGCTAAAAGTGCGACGAAGGTTTGAAGCTTTGAAGATTATGAAAATCAATTATTGTTTAAAAGACTAACCGACAGTAGAGATTCTTGCCGGTTCTTCTCCATAGGAAACGACCAATTCGAACCATGCACTACCTTCTGACATTTTATAAGTACCTATGTAGGCCTATGTGTAGTAACCTATTTGAATACTAAAACGTTTTCTTATTCCTATTACAAGTTAATTGATTTAAGTTATTAAACCAATAGCTCCAATCGTTTTGTCAGCAGGCTTCTTAAACCGACCTTTTAGTCACCCAATAAATTAGAACACGCCTCAACTTCGCCCTCAGTAATTTAACGAAACTTGATCGAATATGATTACTTGATTAGCTGTTCAATAATTCACGTACAAACTATAGTATTGATCGCTTACCGTAGCTAAAGGTTACAAGTACGTGCTATTCATATTTTACTCCTATTATCGTAGGTATCGAAGAATGGCTGTCATAAGGCTTGCCTGAATAATTTTAAAGTGAGGCGTGCCTTAATCTATACTAATAATACCAGCTGCTGCCCACGACTTCATTCGCGTTGAAAGTTTTTCCCTGGTTAATCCCAATCCCGTGGGAATTCCGGGATAAAAAGTAGCCTATGTGTTATTTCAGGATGCCAACTATCATATACTCAAAAGTCTACCCATTGGGCTTACACTGGTTAGTATTATTATGATACTAAATTTAAAAAAAAAATCATTAATTACTCAACTTATATTTAAGTAAGATTAACCAAGTCAATTAATTAAAATTACAAGCCGTTCCTGACAACACACGATTCAAAGTATAGATAGAAGCCCCTTGTACAAAAAATGGCTATGCTGAGAAATTCATGAGTGTGCTGACATGGGTGCAATATAATTCAATGTCGTGTTAACAACAAATTTTGTTAAAGCTGCAACTGGCTCTAGGAAAGTTTGCATTACTACGCCTATAATTGAAGTTTGTATAAGGTACATGTAGAAATGGTGGCATATTATATTGCATATTGCTGCTGCCTACAAATGAGAAACATAAGTTTAGAGATATATTATTTGGGACTAGAAGATATCTCATGGCTCACGATAACAGCAATACGGATCAATATTCAAGGTTAAGCAATGTTTACCGAGTTTAGTCCGCGGATGAAACGAGATTGAAGCACGTTAAGCCACTTGTCCCGTCATTTATACATCTTAGACAGTCGGTACGGGTAGCCCAACCGTAAATAAAGTTTGGTTACATAAAGTTGGGCTTCATAAATTATTTAAGGAACTCCGCGATAGCTTAAATTACGGATAACATTCTACACTCTAGTAAGAATTTATTTCTCAACTCTAGTCACTAATCCACTCGTTCACTTGAAAATGTGAAATCGATATCCTTTTCAAAGTTTCGTTAGTTGCCGAGCGTTTTGTAGTCGGTACGACACCCTCTGAAAGGGTATAAATATTTCCAGCCCCGAAGTCACAAAGCGGAACTGCCCCGCGCATGGCAACTATCCGATTAGTGATCGGTGAGCGAGGTGAGCGGTATTTTCGGATATTTTTATCCGGAAACGTAAAAAAGGTTTTTGGATCAGACTTAGTGTTTAATGTAAAACATTATTATACAAGTAAAGAAATAGAACCGAAGCCTAAAAATTTTTAGGCTTCGGTGGCTTCTTTACATATCACGAAGTAGGATGTTTTATTTTATTTTTTGAGAAAATTTTCCTTAATCAATGTAGGTATACTCCTCATTAGTATATCGTATGTCCTACAATAGGTAATATTATAATATTAACACGAAATTGAGATGTATGAGTTGTTACACAACCGCATCAAAATTTCAGAATGAGTGTGGATGTTTGATAAAGCGATTGATTGTAGTCTGGACTAACACATAGGTTACTCTTAACTCGGGAAATGTGTAAAATTCTACAAATGAAGTCACCAGCAGCTGCTATTAGTCAATATCATTAATATTTGCTTAGATATTATTACTATTATATATATTTATTTCAGACAAAACTTATCTATATAAAATTAACAACATACCAATGACATACAAACAAACACAAATTACACATAATACGCACACTACACAATTAATAATAGTGTAATTAATAGTGTGTAAAAAATGTTCTCGTGTGTTCTCGACACTCAAGAACGAATTCTTTAATAATTAATTTCGGGCAAAAATCAATATCTTACCTTTGTGACCATGACTTTCTTAAAAGAGTAGACAGCGTTCCATAACTATAATAGCTCCTGGAATTATTTGAAAGAACAATACAAAATAAATCAGGTATTAATGAACTGCAGGAGCTTCAAGAAAACACAATTTTCGCGTCAACATTTCCGAAACTTCAATGTATTTTTCAAATTATTTCCACAATATGTCACCAGGTAATAAGACTACTTACGTAGTCTATTTACATAGGTAATAATTTTTTTTCAATAATCTACATAATTATAATCGTTTCCAAAATATCGTTGTTATTGTCAAAAAGCTTGACTAATGATAAACGCTTCGCGTGTCGAATATTTGATGCAAAGTCAGGCCGGACTAGTCACATATCAAGGTAGGCACGTGCTAATGCCATAAATGATTCTGTGATCACTGGTTTTAGGATGTCAAATAGACAGCCGTTATGCTAGTTGTAAGAAAAAATCGATGCTTCCTGAAAAATCAGTCAAAGAAAACTATAGTTTCTTTCGCTCTTGCATCAAAGCTTAGCTTAGCTATTACAGGAAATCACAGTGAATTAGTGCTGGTAAAGTTGTCATGTAAAGATGTTATATGCAGTTGTCATGTTGTAGGTCAAGTTGCAAGGCACATATAGAATTAAACATTAGGAGAATATTCTAGCAGAAGAGAACACTAAGTTTTGTCTTTTGTTGTAGGGTCAAAACTATTCGGAATCTTACTTCAGTTTCAGAGAAACATCAATTAGACATGAGAACCTCATTATTACCTGCGGGGCCCTTTGATATAAATTTCTCGCTGACTTAATCCGACTCTGTAAAATAAAAGGTACCTATTCTACATTAATAATTAGCAGTCAATAATATTGGGTCTTAATAGTTCTGGTTAGGAACATTTGTATCGTAATAAGCTTGGTGATTTATGAGTCACAGAGAGAGAGATAACAAGTGTAAGCGGATACTTATCTCTTTGTGAGAGGGAATGGGCTGTAATTAACCACGCGCGGGCCTGACATATACAGGTTTTACATCTAACTATCCTATTTCGCACTTCCTACTAATATCGTACTTCTTACTCATATTTTAAATGCGAAAGATTATGAGGATGAATGGATGTTGCTTTGTTTCTCTATCACGCAAATAAACTACTGAACAGAGTTAAATGAAAGTTTAAAGTAATATAGTTTATAGAGTAGAATAATACATGCATCTCGAGATCCCATCTGTAATAGATAATTTGCCATCGTAGGACCGTACAATCTCCAAGATATTGGCGCTGCCTAGTTTGATGACCACTGATATTCATGTTGCAGATATTAAAGGCAGCTAAAAAAAAGCTTGTACCAATAACCAGCCTATAACATTCCTACAACTGAAATACAGTATATAGAAGTTTTAAACGCTATTACCATAGTTTACTTTGATCGGAAAACAAAGAGGTTTTCTAAAATAGTATATTTTGTCCACAGATAATTCGGATATTCGCAACGCTAACATCACTAATTGAAGGGTGCTCAGTAATCGGATAGCGACCTCTCCAAACTCGACTCCATGTATAACGACGTTTTTAACCCATGCTCTTACTGTAGCTCCTAAAGCGGAATATAATAAAATATTTACAGGTTACTCTCATGTACTACTGAATTGATGGGCTCGAGAGGCTTTCATGACACATTCATAGCAGCTGCACGGGCCTCTCGGAAACAATTGTTACGCTTCATCCATGGCTGGGGTAATCAATGTGATCATTCGTCTCACGGATACGGTAGCATTCAGAACAGGATAAATTAGAGGCTGAATACTAACATCCACGCGGGTCAATCTTTAAGGTTAAGTAATGCTTGCCGTCGTCAAATCGTCGTCAATCGTCGGTCTTAACATATCGAGGTTTTGTTGACACGGTGGTCGCAGTGGTTGAGCGATGGAATACTGCGCTGTGTGCCGTGGTTTCGATTCCCGCATCGTCACAATTAATGTTTGTGTTGCCTACACGAGTTTAGGTGTTTGTAAAAATGCACTCACGTTACAGGAGAAATACCTAGTGTTTAAAAAGACAGCATGTTTATAAAGAAAAAAATAAATGCCGCAGACAGCACGACAACCTGTTGGTTCCGATCGTTATTTGAACATACATCTTTGACTGTTGTTACGGGTAGGCAGACGCCAGAAAATCTGACATCAGTCTTGCCGTGTTACCCAGCTACTGGGTTGTGGAGGTCACAGAGGCAGTTGGTACCTCAGACTGAAAACCGACCCCAACATAGTTAGAGACAAGGCTAAGCAGATGATGTTGGGGATAGGCTTATCTCCGTCTCTCAAATGTGGCGATCGCAGTAATGGATTCACGAGCATAACGTAAACCCATTACTGCGATCGCCACATTTACGGGTACTGCTTATGGCGACTGATCATCCTCGGGTTGCGGTTTAATATTGTTAAATAGGTAATTCATCTGTTGCTCTCTGTTGCTATTGCGATGGACCCAGTTTATTCCCTGTGCGTTCAGCACTGCACATGTAAGCGGCCACGCCTTTTATGGGAAAATCATCTAGGTAAAGACTTGGAAAAGTCCACCCACTCTGGGTGGATAAAAGGGAGTGTCAGCCATCTACTGACTGAAAACCCATCCTGTTCCATCAGTTTTCCTTGCGTTCCGCGGTATTTCATAACAACATTCCCGCATTTGGTACAACATTCTCGCAATCTTAGAACGCCGTTTATGCCTTTTTCTAGGTGGTAAAATCATCAAATGCCGCTCTGGATAAAGTGGAAGGGAGTGTCAGACTTCTACTGACTAAAATCCCAACCTGTTCCTTCAGTTACCCTGGCGTGCCGGGGCCGCGGTACCTAACATACCCGCAAGGCAGGCAATGGCCCTAACACGCCTTATCACTACTTCACTGCTCGCAAGCCTGCGCCTATGGTGGCCTATTGGAGGCTTATTTAAGGTAGACAGTTAATTTAGTTTGACTATTAAATAATCTATTTGTTTAAAAAATCTCAAACGGCGCAAATACAACAACCTAATTGGGTACTATATGTTTGAGTCGTTTGGGGTTGAAACGTTGGGACCATGAGGTCTGTGTACGCATCGACTCTTTCGTGACATCAGCAAACGTTTAGTCGACTCCACAAGTGACCAGAGGGCTGGCCTTTTCTTTGGACAGAGAATCAGCATTGCCATTCAACGTGGCAATGCGGCCAGTGTTCTGGGCACTTTTCCCATTCATAGCGATGTTGTTGAATTTTTCGATGCCCTATAATTTCCCTTTTATTTTCGCCTGTATTATATTTGTTTTTATAATTATGTATATTAATGTAATAAATACTACCCCTTTGTTTATTTTATCGTAGATTCATATTTTGTTTTGATATTATTTGGTATACTGGCTAACATGTCGTATATTTAATTATAGATACTTTTGTATAAATTCAAGTTCTTCAATCATAGCAGACTGCGCCAACCGTCAACAAAATTCGACGTTTATGAAATGAAATAAAATACTTATTTTGTAAAATATTTTTTTAGTAAATGTACGGGCAACCGCACATTGTAATACATATAATAATTATCATTCAGTTCACGTTCGGTCCGCGTCATAGCGACAGATACCCATCATATCCATAAATTAGCACTAATTAACATAATATAGTTTTATCGTCAACGAAGACTCTTTCCTTTAATATCACTGCTATCAATAAATGGCGTAGTAGGTTACAGCCCCTTCAGTTCATCTTACCCACCAAATAAAACAAAGCATTGAGAACTACTACCGAGCTTAAAATTCACTTCACGGTGACTGCAAATACGAGTAACGTAACAAATTGACCGAATTTGCATATTACCCCACATTTCACATGAACCGTGCAACTTCCAGCCAATTTTTTCCACACCTTTTATAGGATAAAGGTGCAGTTGATCGTGATATCGTTGTTTTTACATGAAAGCGTCAGTTTAATTGTCTATTTTGTTCTATTTATAAGGTTTTTACACAGATCACGGAATCACCTCTCTTCAGCCGCTGCTGGAGGTGGTACTGTAAGAACTATCAATACGAACCTAGCATGTCAGTGCGTGTTATTACTCAGACTGTTGTAGGTATATTGTATGCTCTGTAACTCATCATCATCTGCTTAGCCTTTTCCAATCTATGTTGGGGTCAGCTTCCAGTCTAACCGGATGCAGCGAGTATTAGTGTTTCTTATGAAGCAACTGTCCGTTTAACCTCCAGAACCCAGTATTTGGATAACATGTTACCCTTTGGCCAGACCTGTTCCAGATTTTCTGGCTTCTGATTACCCTGTAACGACTGTGAAAGATCTTTCTTTCTTTGGCTTTCCGAGGGACGGAGTATCACTCCGCCATCTTTCAAACTCTGGACTACTACTGAAGTATTTCTAGTAGAAAAACCCAATAGCTCTTTTGCCCGACGAGGGAATTTATCTCGAGACCTCATATCCAGCAGTCGCACTTGCGCTCACTAGATCAACGAGATGGTCCTCGGCAGTGTACCCTGTAACTATAGGATGTTACATTAATAAAATGTTACCCCACATTAGCAAATACCTACTCAATTAAAAAACTACGTAAAAGAAACACAAAATAAACTGAATTGTTTTTTTGTTATCCTTACGTTCTCTCTAATTTTAATTATATCAAAATTTCAAATTACAGCATTTCAATACCTTAACGCAATGAAAATCTGTAAACAATTATTTTAACATTAAAAAATATTGTTATTTAGAAATAAATAACGTACTTTTACGGGTTTGGTAGTCCAAAGGAATCCTAATTGCTAATTAAACGGCGTTGTCCTAACCCTTGCCGTAACAGTTTTCATTTGTACAAAGGAAAAGCTTTGCTTTGTTAAGAAGTCTATTTCTGCAAACTCTTTGTGGCTGAGTTCAGTGAGCGACCGACTACATATACATTAATTGCATGTGAATACATTAAGCTGCTTTACTTCTCGACGTGGCTGGCAAATCAGCTTTATTTAATTACATAAAAATACATAATTTCAAAAAAAAGGTTATATAGAAATGTGTGATTTAATGAACATTTATTTTCTCTGTAGGTATTTTTTGTTTTTACATAATTTAGTTTTTCCGCTATTCACTTATCTTTTTAATTTCTATACAATTTTGTCTCGAAGGTATAATTATGTATACACTAACTCTCCCCGGTAGTGTCGTATTGCCGTCTAATCAGACTATGAGTGACCTTTATAAGAGTGGCTTTTGCATCACTGCCAGCTCTAGCACTGGATATGTATCTTTCTGAGACTGTGCTGTCATCCGCGTACCCAACAGCTCCCAACTGAGGAACACGTATGAGGACCACGTGACTGAATAAATAAGTGTATCACTGCAGGTACTATCGGTTGTAGAAATCACTGTTGCGTTGTTTTGTTCTTTTTTTTTAAGAAAACAACACACTTATAGGATAGCGAACATGAAGCATAGCGTCGTCGCATCAGAAAAAGCTTCAGAAAACTAGATTTAGGAAATTAGAAATATTGGTATACTGTTGGTATAGTGGTCAGTGGCCCTGACTGCTATGCTCAAGGTCGTGGGTTCGATTTCCACCCAGGACAAATGTTTGTGTGATGAGCACGATCATTTGGACGTAGTTAAGCAGAAAGGACTCAATCCACACTTTGGCCTAAATTGAGTTAAGTATACCATCGTACTCCTGAAAGTCGAATCTATCATGTAGTGAAAACCTTTTTTTTTAATGTACACGGAAACTAGTTTTTCTCACTACCCCGACTCAACCCACAGTATGAAGAGCATACAAAATGTATTCGCTGAAAGAACTCAGTCCGCTTGAATTGTTTCTGAGTAATGACATTCTTATGAGTATGTTCTTAAAGTCCATAAACCAGAATAAACTCAAACAGTTTGGATCCTGTCTGAGAATTAGTTTTGATTGGAAATATAATATTATCAAATAACTGAAACAACTCAAACAGTTTGGGTCGTTTCTGTGATATAGGTTTACTGACATATAAATATTATTTTTGTTTATCAGAAACGACTCAAAACACGAAATATTTCAGAAAAACAGCTTTTGATGGACAGTACATTAGGACATAGCTGAGCAAAAATTACTCAATCTACAATAATTCACTTTTGACATAATTATGGGCTTTCCAAGTTTCAGCTGTAATTTCTCAAACAAAAAGTTTAATTTTTGCCCCTTATTATTAAGAAGATAGTTTGTATGATATTGTCTGTAAATAGTCATCTATATACACTCGAGAGCAATAGAATGGCACACCTCAGATATTTACAAAAAAGCAAACATTACATTTTACATACATTTTACATTCTTAATAAAATTGATAAACCATTAAAAAGTAGCAATGTCAACTTAAAGGTTCATTAATTACCTTTTCAATGATACCAAGCATACCACCAAACAGTATGTAAAATGCTTAAAAGGATCTTTTAGGAGATGAAATGAAACTTACAAGTAAAATTGCAACTATTGCGTTTAGGGAACTAGACTTTGAATGGAAATGAATCAGGAAAATACAATAATTATGTTTATTTTGCAAATACCTAAGTTATAAATAACACATTCACACGTCATTTTTTTGTAAATGTAATCTAGAAGAGGCCAATGTTTCCTAACTAAGAAACACTGGAACAAACTCAGCGGTTAACGTCTCTTTTAAAGTCCATACAATCTGTAGTGATTAAATCATCAGAGCCATGTAGGTTTATGTTTGTTGAGCCATTAAGAGGACAGAATCTCACAGATTTGAGCAGGCCCGTCTAAACAGTGCAAGCATTTGTCAGTTGTTGCGTAGCTCAACTTAGAACCTTAAGGAGCTCGATCATTTTGACGAAAAATACCAAAGTAGTGACATTTGGGTAGGCCAGCGTTCCAATACTCTTCGATGGCTGAATGCAGCCGTTGGAGTTGTGTAGGAGCTGGATTTCTTGCTCTTACCCGCCTTTTAAGGTTTCAATTTTATTTTATTTTATTTCACATGTGCAGTCAATCATGCTTCAGCTAATTTTCTGACTGTCCACCTACGTATGCTGACATTGCGTACTTCTCGAATCAGTTGTCCCAGCCCAACCGCGTTCAGCTGTCGATTTCATATAGGTCTCGCCACAAGAAAGCAGTCGTTGCGCTCTGACGTTGTATGTTCATAGTTGTATATTCATATATTCTTCTACGGCGTAAATTCACTCGTGAAATCAGTGTCGTTAGGCAAAAAGAAAGAAAACATAATGGATTGAATACAATTTTCAGAAGAAGATTTTGAAGTCCTTTGGCCCCAGGGAAATATCATTCCTCAAGCAAAGATCGAAGATTTCAGATCTATATTTACTTTGATAGGTACCCAAAGACTGTCATACATTTCATAATAACCATAATGGAAACAGCTGTATTGACTAGGATTTTGATGAATACGGGCCAAATCTTGACTTTGACTGAGGATGAGGGAAATAGATATGAGTGCTCATTTTCGCGCTGTTTTGACAATATTTATAATTTTAATGATGGGGTTTTTACGTGTTTTTGTTAACTTGATGATTCATGTTACAAAATTTATAACTTTTATGTAATAATACTCGTTCAATTCTTTTAAATAACTTATTTTTTAGTCGATGGGTAGTTTTGAGTCGATTCTGAGAAAATAAAAAAAATACCTGTCTTTACAAATTTAGGTTTAATTGTAAGGACTCAACCCACATTTCATCTAATATCTCGAAATCTATTGCAAAATATATCACTATTTTTATAGACAAATATAATATAAACTATCATCTTAATAATAAAGTGCAAAAATTTAAAAAAATGTAACTTTTTGTTAGAGCAATTACAGCTGAAACTTCAAACGCCCGTATCTCAAAAGTGACTTTTTGTGGATTGAGTCCTTTCTGCTTAACTACGTCCATTTGTTCTTTGTCTGGGTGTAATTTATCTATAACATGTATGTATTTAAAAATATATATGTATGTTTATCAGTTGTCTAGTACTCATACCACAAGCTCTGCTTAGTTTGGGACTGGATGGCGTTGTGTGAAAGTTGTGGAATATTATTATTATTATTATTTATTAATTTGTTGTGTTTTTTTATTTTGTGCTTTAAATCAAATTTCTTAGACAACTTTTAAAAATTTATGGTTTTCTTTGGACACAATTTCCCAGTTTATCTTCCTACATTTTGTAACGCCTCCCTGAGCCCAAGTGAGATAATTGTACTAATATTTGCAACATTTCAAGCTCGTCAACCGAAAGAGAGAAAACTCAAGATGATTCAGTCAATGTTCTATTCGTCTGTTTATTTTGTAAGAACCTTATCTTTTCCTGTCTTTGTTGAAATCTTAGCAAAGAGAATTCTTGAATATTTTTTATTAGAGCATGTCCTACATAGTATAAATTTAATTTTCTTACATTTTAGTGGAAGTCATTTTCTAAATACTCTCCCCGATCGCTTTCTTTCAATAACACACATGACATTGTTACGAATGAATACAAATTTTTTAAAGATATGTGATATTGATTTTGTGACATAAAGTAAACAAAAAATAATCGGACTATTACGTTTTAAACAGGCTTCCTCCTTATGAGGGCCCTAATCAACCACACAGGCCCATTACGGACTGATGAATGTCGCATGTCTTCAGATTTTTGTTCTAGGACATGGCTGTTGTCTCACGACGTTTTCCTTCACCGTATTGAGAGCAGGTTGTTGTCATCAGTTGTGCCTGTAACTATAGAGCCACCACTACGCCCCATTTAAAACGTAAGTAAGTTAAAAATCTCTGCGCGGCTATCATCGCTAGGAAAGACGGTAGAACCCTCGAAAAGCTTATCGTGTTCATCAAAGTAGATGGGAAAAGGCCTCGGAAGCAGTCACATACGTTGGTCTAACTAAACTCGCACCGGTCTCGACTCTACAGTTCACAACGCCTTCCACACCGCCAGAGACAGAAACTACTGGAGCAAGATAATAAGGGAGAAAGTCATGAAGAAGGGAGGTTACGACCCTCACCTATAAGGAAAATGACGCGAGGAGGAAGTTAAAAATACCAATTTTTAAAACTATTTGTGTCAGTTTAAGCAAGCTGAGGTCAGTGTTTACTAGCTGACTGATGCTGTTTAATCTCAGCATCAATCAGCACCGAAACAAATTTAGAAATCGGTCTCTTTTAATGTCAATACATACCAGACTGGTCAAATCATTTACTCGTATTTGAACCGTATGGGTAGGTTAATGTCTAAGGTATGTTTTAAGTATAATACAAATTTGAGTGGACAAGTCCAGATAGTGCATGCATTTATGAGTTATCGTTAAGCTACAACTTAGAACTCCTGGTGTCTAAAACGATTTTACAATCGAAACCTAAGTAATCTACCTATACCTTATTTTATCCTATGTCCAAGTATAATCACGGGTCTTTAAGTCAAGAGTGAATAGGTTACTTCTGGGTAAGGGTGCTTCATCTTCGACCACCTCATCGCTTACCGTCTGGTGAAATGCAGGTCAAACGCGAGCCATCCATTACTAAAAACAAAAAAATTGGCCAAAGGCGAGCCAGACTCACCCATGACGGGTTCCGCGAAATAACTTTGTTTTTCATAGTATTTATATGAATTACAAAGTTATATTTGCGGTTTCAGAAAATATGCTATGTCTCAAAAACTGCAGACCCGATCTCGTTTAAACCAATTTTCATTGAAAGTTTACATTAAGATCTACAGCATAAACTTTTTTAGATTTTTCTCTCCATTATTATAGAAAGAAGTCAGAGGAGGGCGGACACACATTTTACCACTGTGGAAGCGTATATCTTTTAAACGATTGACTTTATGAAAAAGTGGTTTTAGAAACCTGCTTACCCTTGAAAATCGGCCCGTGTAGCTGTATAAGGTTAAGCAACACTTCTTATCACTTGCACCAAACTTTATGAAAGAATTAGGGTAAAACATTCTCTTAAAACGACTCTCGTGTTCACAAAACGACCCAATGAATTCGTTTCTACCCTCCTTTTCTTATATTTGCATATCTAAAACCCAATCTTTTTAATTGGTGCTACTGCATTAAACAATAGCCGGCCGGTTGGAGTGTAGCCTTAGGGGCGCTATGGAGCGAAAATTTTCTTTGATGTTTATTAAGAAATATTTCTTAATTTTTTGCAGTATGGGGTTAACCTTGACCGTAGAAACCATTTTGGTTCCCTGAAGCATGGCACTGTTTTCGAGTTAGGAGCTTTTTAATTGTTTTTACTTTTTTTAGGAACATCCTGTATTTCCAAAATGGTGGATGGTGGTCTATGTCGCATGTCTTCAAACCTTAGGTCTTAGAAAATGCCGGTTTCCTCAAGATGTTTTTCTTCACTGTTTTGAGACCAGAGGTGATGATAGTGATGTTATTAAGTTCGGGTTTGAACTCAAGACCTATGCACAATTCGTAAGTCGGACCACTGGACCAGCAATGATAGTGGTCTGTTTGATGTGGTAAAGTTGCACAAAACGATTTGTTTACTTTGAATTTGACAAGACCTGAATGTAATTGACGATCATACTGCTGGCTATGATAAATACCTCACCTTACGAACATGTGTAATATTCATACACAAAGCCTCTTTAAACCTAATTCCTCACATCCACAGACGTGTAATGTCATAACGAAGTCATTACCCTCTTTTGATCCTCCACAACCTCTTAGCAGGCACTTTCAACAATCATGAGACGTTGAGTAGTCGGGGAACATAATTTTAGCATATTTTCTTATGTGTGATCACTTTATTAGCTGAGTTGTGCTCTTTATGAGGTTTCAGGTGTACAAAAAATATCTGTGTGAATTTTGAAGTCTCCCTCAATTTTGAAGAATCCCAGGTCTGAATTAAACGTATGTTTACCGATATTTTTTTTTTAATGACAGTGTATTTATATTAGAGTGAGGAGTGGCTTCATAAAAACAGCCATACTATCTTTAAGGTAAAGCAACACTTCCTGAGGTCGTCCTGTGACTTAGTCACCGTCTTAACATATCAAGATTACTCAGAACCTGTAAGTCCTACTGAACTACATGCTATTGAAAGTCAACTAGATCATATTTTTTCAGATGCACCATATTAGCAAAATAACATAAACTGAATTCATTTTCATATGTACAACAAACAGTAAAATCTGTTTGCTTTGTGTAAAACAAAAGCTTTTTACCAAAAAATTAAACCGACTCCCAAAAAACACTGCAAAGTGAAAAATAACTTTAATTTCGGAAGTCGGTGCCAAAAACGAAATACAAAACTAAAGACACCGACTACCGAAATTAAAGTTATTTTTCACTTTGCAGTGTTTTTTGGGAGTCGGTTTAATTTTTTGGTAAAAATTTTTTATTTCACTCTTTTTAGTTCGTCGATTTTTAATTTACCTAGTTACAAGAGCTTAAATGTCAACTACGAGTACTTATAACCTTTTACAAAATATTGCTTTTCCCAATGCTGGGCCGTTAATTGTTGAGGAGTTCTCCTGGTACTTCACCATCAGCTCTACATCACCATATGCATTGTGACGAGCATAAAGTGCGTAACATCCATATTCAAGTAATCGAATCGCAATCCACTCAATACTTATTATTGAGTAGTTTCGGCGGCCATCTGTGGTCTTCATCATCAGTTCCACTTCCTCAAATGGTACTTTTTGAGAGCAACTGCACAAGTTATTATAATAAATACCCAAAACGTCATAGGTGTGCCTATAATATTTGAAGAGTTCCCTCGATTTCTCCAAGATCCCATCATCAGATCCTGACGTTTATGAAAATGGGACCAATTTCGAAGTATTACCTTTCAATAAAAAAACCCCTTAATCTTTTGTTTGTCCTCCTTTAAGATCTTTTACTTTAGGTTTTTTTTCCTGGTAGGAAAATCATCGAATGATTTCTCCCGCTCTAGGTGGAGTGGAAGAGAGTCTCAGACATCTACTGAAACCCACCCTGTTCCTACAGCTACCTTTGCGTTCCGGGACCGTGGTATCTGTTTAGAACATTCCCGCAACCCCGGCAGGTCACGTACCTACCAACCCTGGACATAACTTATGCGATTCTATTACTCTGAATGTCATTGAAACACTCCACAAATATGTATAAGCTAAGTAGTGTTTCTGTAAGTTATCTATACTTAATATTATAAAGCGGAAAAGTTTGTTAGTTTGTTTGTTTGTTTGTTTGTTTGTTTATTTGCTTGAACGCGCTAATCTTCGAAAGTACTGGGTGGATTTGGATGAAATTTGGTATGGAAGTAGCTTGAAGCTTGAGGAAGGTTATAGGCTACTTTTTACCCGACTGCAAAAAAGGAGAGTTATGTTTTTACCGTGATAGAATCCACGGGAGCGAAGCCCCGCGAGAGTACTAGTATTAACATAAACGACGAATGTTTCTTGAAACAATTCGTAATTCGAACGGAAGAACTCGTGATTAAATAATAACAGCTGCACGAGTCGATGGTCAAGGTTAAGCAACGCTTGCCGAAGTCTCCGTGGATGGGTAACCATCTCAACGTATCCAGGTAGATTGATGACGTCATGCGAGAGGTCGGCCAGTTTCCGTGTATGTCATAGTCAGTGGTAAGTAATACTTATCCATAAGTGTTTTATCGCTATGACTGTTCACACAAACGAAGTGTCGGCGTCGTGTTGCACTGTGTGGTACCGTGTAGCCTTCCGCGGAATCAAACCAATATTACTTTTTAATCTGTGAAAAGACGCATGACGGATGACGCTTGTCTTTGGATTTTTCGGCCTAGTACATACCAGCTTCCTCAAAATGTTATCTTTCACAGTTTTGGGAGCAGTGGTGATTATGAAAATTAGATATTGTGACGACAAAAGAAGCGAAAAAATCTCGTAGGTTAAGCTTCTATTAAATAACACAAATATTTATGTTTGCCACCCCGTATGTACATATCACCCAATTTGTAACATATATAAAACGCCACCTCAATTAATCTGTTTAATATTCGCGGAATACAGGAAGAAAGATTATTTACATTAGTTACCAGAGGCATTACCCTTTTGACATGCCAATGTCGTGTTAATGACACGAAGGTGTACAAACGTATGATTCAAAGTCCCAGGGAAAATGATTGTTTACTAAAGGCGACAGTTATGTAGAAACGGTAAGCAAATGAATATTTTACTACGGCTTAATTTGTCTATCACAAAGACACATAGAAAGCAAAGAATATAATCAGGCCATACGTTGCGAAGCAACTACTACTACTTTAGCCTGTGGCTAATTGGTACACATATCATTATCTGCTTAGCCTTTTCTCAACTATGTTGCGGTCGGCTTCCAGTCTACCCGGATGAAGCTGAGTATTAGTGTTTGACATGGAGAGACTGCCTATCTGACCTCCGCAACCCAGTAACTGGGTAACATAATACCCCTTGCCTAGACCAGTATCAAATTTACTGGCTTCTGACTACAGCCGGGACCAACGGCTTATCGTGCGTTCCGAGATATGGGGGTTATCGCACCACCAACTTCCAAACTCCGGTCTACCCCTGAGAAATTCCTTATACAAAAACCCAATGGCACTTTTTTCCCGACCCGGGAATTGAACTCGAGACCTCGTGATCAGCAGTCGTGCTTGCGACCACTCGACTATCGAGGCAGTTTAAGGACAATATAGAGTGATAATACCGCCAAAACCTAAGTGTTCAAGCTTGAACGCAGTTTGCAGCAGCACCCTCTCGCCTGCAAATATACCTATGCACATGCAGAAGGTGAGGAGCTCTTGACTGTATAATAACAGATAAGATAAGATAAGATAAGATACTTTATTTTGCAAATATGGGTAGTACAATAACATGTGGTGTAAGGGTACAATGTGAGTTCAGCCATATTTTACCAGAAGGCATGCAAAGGTACAATAATTTAATTCACAAAAGTAATTCAACTGTAAATTACATAATGCAATTAAATAACAAAAAATTATAAATTAAATCAAATGCAAATAATATGTATATAAAAAAACTAATATCTAAATCATAGCATTAAATTAAATGTTAAAATATAAATGTCAAAACTATAATGTCAAAAAGGTAAGTTGTATAATTAAAATTGAATAATAAATGATCACAGTTTAATCACAATTAATAGGAAGCGCCAAAATATTATTAAATTAAATGTTACAAAAAAATGTCAAAATATAATGTCAAAAGTTAAATTTCTAATGTTGAATGTCAAAAATTTAATGTCAAAATTAGGTTGTACAATTAAAATTGAATAATAAATTATCACAGTTAAATCACAATTAATAGAAAGTGCCAAAATATTAAAAAAAAATATTTTCCATTAAGAAATCCGAAATGCTGTAATAAGTCTTGTTTGCTAAAAAGTTTCGCAATTTCATTTTAAATAATGACATATTTAAATCTTTCCAAGCCTTGGGTAATTTATTAAATATTTTCGGTGCCATGCAGCAGACACTTTTGCGCATCAGTGTTGTCTTAGCCCTTTGGACACACAGTCCACTATTGTCGCGTCTATTTCGTGCAACCAAATCATTTACGCGTTCAAAATAAGCTGGGTTTGATTTAACAAACACAGCTATCTCCAAAATATAAACACAAGGCAAAGTTAAGATTTTGTGCTTGTTGAAATATAGATAGCAACTATCCGTAGTTTTCAGTTTGAACATCGAGCGGAGACACCGTTTCTGGGCCTTGAATACTTTTTCTTTATCAGTGGAATTTCCCCAAAATATAACACCGTATCGAAGATGGGATTCGACAATACCGTAGTAGGCAGTAAGAAGCGCATCCGTGGAAACTCTCGCTGATAATGAATGTAAAGCATATGCTGATTTGCTTAGTTTTTTACAAAGTTTGTCTATATGTGGTTTCCAGTTCAAACTTTTATCAATTTGCAAACCTAAGAATGTTGTGCTTTCAACTTCGTCAATAATATGATTATTAAAATTAACATTGAGATTTTTACTCGGCATACGTTGACTGAAATGCATAACTTTTGTTTTAGAAAGGTTAATTTTTAAGTTATTATCGTCTAACCATGTTATAAACGACGCTAGGGAATTATTTATTTCGGTTTCATATAAATCTACATTGTTACATGGTATAGTTATGGTACTATCGTCAGCAAACAGTGTCACGGGTTGATCTATGTATTTTGGGAGGTCATTAATATATAATATAAAAGTTAAAGGCCCCACCACGGTCCCTTGCGGTACCCCATAGCTAACTTCACGTTCTGATGATCGAAATATCTCTTCATGATTATTTTTATTAAATCTATGAATTTCAGTTATTTGTTTTCTGTTGCGCAAATATGATTCCATTAAATTTAAGACTTTTCCTCTGATACCATATGCCTCAAGTTTATTCAAGAGAGTCTTATAATGTACATAATCAAAGGCCTGGGTCATGTCACAATATATGGCACATACTGGTTTACGTTCATCCATATTTCTAATGACACCACGTATAAAATCATATATGGCCATATTTATCGTTTTACCCTTTCTAAATCCTTTCTGTTCATCACACAATAATTTATTCTTCTCTATGTAATTATATATCTCATTATATATGTACTTTTCAGATATTTTTGATATTATGGGAATAAGTGCAATGGGCCTATAACATTCCATGATGTCTCTATTTTTTTTCTTAAATAATGGGTTTACTATGGAAGTTTTTAAGGCATCGGGATAAATACCTGCACTTATGCTAAGATTCAGAATATGGCTTAGGTGGCTACATATGTCATGGGCTACTGCTTTAAGTATCTTTGTAGATATACCATCATAACCTACGCTACTTGTGTTCTTAAGCGAAATTATTATTTTTAGTATGTCATATGGTATACTTGGTGCAATGAACATCGAATTAGACTGACTGCTTATTCTATGCGGTTTCGGTTTACTATTTACTTCCAGTTTTGGCTGAATTTTGTCAATAAAAAAGTTATTAAATGCATTTGCTATTTCCTTTGGATTTGATATTGTAGTACTGTCATTATATTATATACTATTTATGCATTGTTTGGGAATATTATGTTTAGTTTGAGTTAGTTGAGGCTCGGACATTATGTCACTGGCCAACGCTGTTATTAGGGTACCGGAAAAATCTTTTCTTTTTGTTGAGAACTAGCAACTAAGATAAATATGCTTGTTACTGGAGTGGGTTCACGCAATAGTGTATGGGATGGTTTGACCTCTTGATCATAAGTTCGACGTTTGAGCCATTTGGCTATTGATAAATAAATGTTACTTTAAAAACATCTGACGATCTCTTTCTGATCCATTAAATATCTTGGCTGGAATTTCTTGCGTGTGGTAGCAATTACCGTATTGATTCCTTTAGACTTAGGGTCTCACGTCTCATACCTTCTCGCATATAAAAAAGGATAATAAAGTGTTATTATTTAAATTGTTAATACGGCTTTTCTTTTGGTTTCGACTCTTTAACCCTAACAAAACTACAAAATGTTATGCAATAACCATTTACATTACAAAACTTCATTTGTTTTAGAACAGCATTCTGTAACGTAGTACTTCTTATTCATAACGCAAAGCTTTAAGAACACAATATAATGACAAGAATAGCAATCACAAAAGACAACGCCCATCTGAAGACGGCTTTTTAATCGGATCGGGCGCTCAGTAGCACTTTGTAAATACAATTCGGCTTATGTGCGGTACTTAAGTCAAGTAACTTTGTTTTTGAATAAAAATAGAGAATCCTTTAAGGATGATGTTGATTTGAAGTGAGTACTAGGTATGCCTTATTTCAGAAGCTTGCAGCTAGATAATAATCGCTGTACAGGCAACGCCTATCAAGTTCAGTCCATGGATATGTGATCATCTTAACATATCAACACTCTTCCGTGCCTTGAAAAGCATGTTAAGACGTTGGGTCCAACTTCTGACTATCATTTCTCGTTTGGCCCATACTTGACATACTAGTTAGAGGTCAAATAATCTACCACCAGTCTTGCGAGTTCTAATTGGTAGTCGCTCTGTGTCTAAAGCGCTAGTACTCCGTTCTTAGGTTTTCCTGCCGATAAAGTCAATTTGATTAGGTACGCTACGAAAACTCCGAACAGGACCCTTTCAATTATCCTCTGGGTTCCGGTTGTCTGAATAAAGTCCCTTCGTGGTAGCCAATTTGATAGTGGATCAATTTAATTGTTTGTGTACCCATAAACTGTCATAATAGATTACAGGAGAACCTGTAAGAAGTATGTGTGTTTTAAATGACTTGCAAGAAAAAAATAATTTGTACGGAACTATTTGCTGGTGAGTTTGACTCATACGTATCCGATTTCTCTATTTTGTTTTAGTTATACGCTACCTACACATACTAGAAAAATTGGTTATTTCAGGATATAAGAAAATCAATTTGGTGACACTGTTAGCGCAGTGGTTGAGTGATTTGACTGCTGAACTG
This sequence comes from Tholera decimalis, assembly GCA_943138885.2. Taxonomy (NCBI): domain Eukaryota; kingdom Metazoa; phylum Arthropoda; class Insecta; order Lepidoptera; family Noctuidae; genus Tholera; species Tholera decimalis. Next base: position 14,903,591 of record OW964576.2, read on the forward strand.
CTGATACAGAAGAAATTCCTAGTATGGGGCAAAGATTTTTTTTACATAAAAAATACCTCCAACCCATTTATCACTCACTAAATCGTCTTCATCCTTCTAAAGATCTGTAGTCTATCACCACAATGTAATCATCAATCATTCCTCACAAAGACGCGGGTCTCACTTGATCGTAAGATGTCGTATTATTAAGCAACAATGAGCCTGGCATGATCACAAGATTAGAAGGCTCAAAAACATTTAAAAAAAGAGAAAAAAGAGCATTAATGGTGGGGTCTGCACACTGTTCAGTTATATTGGTCGTCGTGGATTCTAGACTCTAGAGAAAACCCAAATCAAGCTATGATCTCAAAATTATTTTTGAGATCTTGGAATCGTGCCCAAGCAGTTTCCCAGTTACTAAGTTGTAGAAGTGAGATAGATAATTACTTATCTAGAATTCAGGTCCAAATGTTAGTCGTTCATTAAAAAAGGAAATATCAGTCGTTTTTCGTAAAAATATAAGTCATGATATACCTATTACTACTACTGTTTCTTAATCGAGTCATTAAAAGGCAAACCTAATACATGCCTTTACTACTGACTTACTATCGACAGTACAATATGCGTTATCTCGGATATATATATATCTAGGAGATATAACTTTTTTGCAATATTGCGTAAAAGGTCTGCATCATTGCTGCGTCATTTGCGTGACAGTGCCAACAGTCTCCTGAATGTGATTGTTAGTAAGACCGAGGGCAACTTGATGGGACACCTGTGCGCAATGCATGTGCTGCTACCGGATGTTCCCAGAGGATGGTAGATCCTGGTCTTGTTTGTTTAATAGTTTTAATTTTGTCGAGATTTATTATAAGTATATACTAACATAGTTTAAGTCAATACTAACACATTTATGGGTAATACCGAAATAAAGAACAAATAATAATAATCATATATATATATTATCTCGGGATTAAGGAGAATCAAGATAGAGGGAAGAAAGATGGTTTCCATCTTTTCCCCAAAATCCTTTTGCTATTCGCAATGTGCATTTAAATAAGGCTTCCATGAATTTTCCGTTTGTAATGCAAACTAGCTGTGCCCACGACATCGAATCCCAATCCCCTAAGAATTGAATGATTTAAAATAACCTATAATCTCTTCTATATCCAGTAAAAGTCCCACGAAAGTCAGTTCAATCGCTCCTAAGATTAGCCCGTATACAAACAAACAACGGACAGAAAAACAGCTTGATTGCGTTTTATCAACATAATGAATATACTGTTGTACAACTAGAAAAAACACAGCTGTTATGATGAAATTTGTAGCACCCGATAAAATATTGGGCTTTTTCTTAAAAAGGAAGAGTTAAAGCTAGTCTTCCCGACCATCCTTTTCTAACCAATCTGTTTCTTGATTATTTATTACCTGAAAAGAGAAAATAATTATTTAGTTAGTCAAAATATTATGCAGTAGGCAATTAATATGTTGAGCTTATTTAATAAAAGTTCTGCAATAAAATAATAATAAAAGTATTATCATCTTCAGACCAGCACAAACAAAAACATTTTGACTATAAAAATACAACTAATAAATAGCAGTAGCGACCCTGTGGTTACGGGCCCGAATTACAAGTTGTAGGTCGTGAGTTCGATCACAGTCAGGTACATTACTTTGGGTAATTTATATCATCATCACTACTGCTCTCAAGACGGTGAAGGAAAACATTGTGAGGAAGCCGGCATGACCCAGCACCAAAAGTTCGAAGAAATTCCCTCTCATAGAGAGGACGCCTTTGTCTCAGCAGTGGAAATGTTACAGGCTGATAATAATGGAACGCAAACTCTTTGTGAGTCAGCGATGATTTGTTTTTAACCGACTTGAAAAAAAGGAGGTTTACAATTCGTCTTGAACTTTTTTTTTTTTTATTTATTTTATTTATGTGTGTTACCTCATAACTCGGAGACGGCTGGACCGATATGGAAAATTCTTTTTGCGTTTGAAAGGGTATACTTTCTAGTAGGTCCCATTGTTACGAAATCAGGATCTGATGATGGGATCCTGGAGAAATCGAGGGAACTCTTCAAATATTATAGGCACACCTATAGCGTTTTGGGTATTTCTTATAGTACCTTGAGCAAATGGTACTTTCGAAAAGTACCATTTGGGGAAGTTGAACTGATGATGAAGACCACAGATGGCCACTGAAACTACTCAATAATAAGTATTTCATGGATTCCGATTCGATTACTTGAGTACGGATGTTAAACACTTTATGCTCGTCGCAATACATACGAGTATGGTAATGTAGAGCTGATGGTCAAGTACCAGGAGAACTCCTCAAAAATTAAAGGCTATGCATCGGGAAAAGCAATATTTTGTAAAAGGTGATAAGTTGTTGACATTATGGCTTTTGTAACTAGATAAATTACAAACCGACCCACTAAAAAGCGTGAAAAAATTTTTTTACAAATATTAAACCGACTTCAATACCAAAACACTACAAAGTGTAAAAGGTCACCTCAGAAGGGAGTCACAGGAATCAAACGCAAGTTAGCCAACTATAATTATTTAATACATATTCTCACTTCAAGTTCACAATCACTTCACAAAACAAAAATAGTATTCAGCACTAACCTTAGTCTATACAGCACGGGAGCTCGTTCAAGAATGATTGCCAACCGGAATGACAGTTAAACTATAATTATCAGTATAAGTACCACAGATAACATAAAATAACATGAGAAGTAACGAGTATCCGATATATCAACCGTTTGATATCAATATATCAGTTACAGTATAAAACGTCAAGAGAGGTAACGGTTATTCGCTACAACTATCGTTAGGTGGTATCAATATATTCATTACATTCGGCCATCCTTCAAGAACGAGTCCCTTCGTTCATATTGCGCTATACAATCTATCTGTCTAAAATCAACATTTCCATAAAAAAATATGCGATATTACATCATTACAATATTTCTACTTAACTATAGCTATTACGATCTATAACTATATCTGTAACATCATTCGTTATAAGCCGCAGTGTTTTGAACCATTCAAGGGTAACGAGTTCATACGCTAGTCATGCCCGACTCAAAACACCCTCAATGAATCTCTATGGCCGTAAGATGCGAGGTTACTTCCTTCACCGTCACAATCTCATCGACCGCAATGTCTCAAGACACTCCTGGGCGGCGAGTTCATACGCCAGTCATGCCCGCCTTGAAACACCCTCCCTAAATCTCTAATCTATGGCCGTGAGATGTGAGGTTACTTCCTTCACCATCACAATCTCATCGACCTCAATGTCTCAAGACACTCCTGGGCGACGAGTTCGTACGCCAGTCATGCCCGCCTTGAAACACCCTCCCTAAATCACTAATCTATGGCCGTGAGATGTGAGGCTACTTCCTTCACCATCACAATCTCATCGACCTCAATGTCTCAAGACACTCCTGGGCGGCGAGTTCGTACGCCAGTCATGCCCGCCTTGAAACATCCTCCCTAAATCACTAATCTATGGCCGTGAGATGTGAGGCTACTTCCTTCACCATCACAATCTCATCGACCTCAATGTCTCAAGACACTCCTGGGCGGCGAATTCGTACGCCAGTCATGCCCGCCTTGAAACACCCTCCCTAAATCTCTAATCTATGGCCGTAAGATGTGAGGCTACTTCCTTCACCGTCACAATCTCATCGACCTCAATGTCTCAAGACACTCCTGGGCGGCGAGTTCGTACGCCAGTCATGCCCGCCTTGAAACATCCTCACTCAACTATACTATAGTCGCGATGTGTAAAGGTTACTTCCTTCACCGTCACACGTCACGACTACGATGCCTCAAATCACTCATGAGTAATGAGTTCCTACACATATCATGCTTGAGTTGAGGCACCCCTCACTTTTTTTTAATCACTAATCGCTTATCTTACATGAATTAAAAACATCACTAAAATCATATCAAAGAGATTAAACTTATCAACTTATTTACTTCCTTCTGTAATCATTTCATCATCACAAGATTGGCAATGTAAATTCTAAATAAATTCGACACATTCAATAACTCACAGTTTTACAATAAATTAAATAAGTTACTCTACTCATTCGTCGTTATTATCATTGTCATTATAATCGGTGTTATCATCACTGGAAATGCAAGCAGGGGTACAAAATTTTAATCAATGAGATATTATATCGATAGCTACCACCGTTTCATAACTCGTGCCTATTCTAGTTTAAGGAGCGTCGTCTACAGGGAACCGATTATTTGGTAACATTTTTTGTTTTATCCTGTATGGACCCTGACAATTTGCTTCAAATTTCTTTGACTGGCCCGGTCCTGATACTATCGCCCTCAATATCCTAATAAGATCTCCCTCCTTCTACTCTGTTGCCTTTTTCCTATCCTTGCTAAATCGTTCCTTATTCCTGTTCTGATTTACATTAATTCTATCGCTTGCCTCAAACCTAATTCCTATAATGTCTTTCGTTTTTTTTATTTTTAGTATTATCCAAAAATATCATTTAGTAAACCCTGAGCTGTATTTGGGACTGTCCTACTGAACACTATCTCGGTCTCCGTTTTCCTAGTCACGCTGTGGACGGAATTGTTTAGTCCTAGTTGAATATCAGGGAGAAAGGTTTGACCTGCCCATTTGCTCTTGGGGTCGCCGCGGAGTTCAGGACGTACTTCATACCAATAGATTGCATTCTAAACTATTTGCTCACAAAGCTCGTCCCACTGTCCGTTATGAGTCGAAGAGGGGATCCAAAGTAACTAAAGAGAGTCTTTGAGGCTTTTATATTTTCTTGTTTTTGTGCTTCGAACTGCTGTTAAGCTACCATATTTGGTAAATGCATCGGCAATTACGGTATACAAACAGCCTCACTTACTACGGAAACGGATCGAGGTGGTCGGCAAGAAACGTGTGAAACGGGATGTCAACTTTTGGGATTGGGTGCAGATACAGGTCCTCTGCTGAGAGTATTGACGTGGTACATCCTCTCCCCAAGAAGGTACTCAATGTGACAATTGAACTCTAAGATTTGGATCCACCATCGCGAAATTCTTGGTACCAGGTTTTTCTGTGAAAACTTGATTCCGATAAAATAAAAATGCAACATTTATTGAATAAACTGATGACTGCGAGTGTCTCCAGTTTAAATGAATGTATTTTCATCTCATCAGCTGTCGTCTGGCAGCTGAAAAATGCCACTAGCGGAAGGGCTGGAAAGCCCTTGAATCATTTCTTTGAAGTAAGATACCGGCAACCCCCGAATTTACTCGCATCTGTATGTAACTGCGTCTCCACAGTATGGTCAAAGAGGGCAAACTGGTTTATCTGTGAGTAATCTCTTAAAAGATTCGAATGACGCAATCTCAGCTTGTCCCCATCGCCACGGAACATCCTTCTTCAATAGGCTCGTTAATGGCTTTTATTATCTACTAGCAGTTGATCGCGACTTCGTTCGCGTGGGAAGTTGTTCCTGTGTAAATCCCGATTCCGTGGGAATTTCGCAAATTCCCGTCTTAAAGAGCATCTACGTACTAAAACTTTTCATAGGGGTTCCCCTATGAAAAATTTGGGAGCCCTACTACTTGTAGTTTCTGAGATTTCGTGATTAATGAGTGAGTGGTATTTCGCTTTTATATATGTAGATTCCTACAAACTGAGCACGAGTAATTAGAGCACTTCTTTAAAATAAATTGCACCGAAAACAACGTTCTGAACAAGCAAATTGCATATTTGGTATTCTCCCGGCAGAAGGTAATATTCCTGACCAAGTTGACCCCTAACAGAACTACCGACATAAATGCTTAAGTCCCGTGCAATATCCGACTTAACAGAAATTGGCATCATATCGCCCACGTCTACCGTAATGTCATGTCACAAATCGTGGTAAGATGCAACTTTGAGTCTTGTTTGCTTTCTTCGGTCCGTTAACATAGCAAGTCTATACTTATAATTATTACTTTCCGCTAGAGAGAGCCTTCAAGAATATTTTTATTTTTAGGGGGGTTTCTTTGTTCCCTAGACCTTGGACAATGAGAAGATTCGTGTCCCAAGTAATTACAGTTGCTACACTTCACTAAAGGTTTGGGGCATCTAAAACTAGGGTGTCCGACACATTTACAATTAAAGCATGTAATCGGTCCTATGTTATTATTGTATTTAATCGAGTTTGTGTCAGAGTTTCCTGTAGAGTTACCATTTGTTAATGTACTAATATTTGAACGTTTACCCCTATTATAATCTTTATTGGTATCATTCTGAATTTGATAATGCTTAATCGTTTTAAAAAATTCTAGTACGTCCTCAGGTTTATCAAATTTAGCTGCTTGAGCACCGACACGAACTCCCCTATCATCTATTCCATGAAGTAGGCAGTCCACTGCTTGCTTTCCAAAGATTTTACATTTATTCAATAGGTTTATTTTCGAAAAGTAATATAGCTCAAATGATTCACTAGGGCGTACCCGTCTATCAAGCATTTCTGACAAAAGCTCTGCATAGTTCTCAGTTGCAGGAAATGATTCTCTTTATATTACTTTCCACTCAGACCAATTGTACTTAATAGACGGTAGGCCCTGGTAGCAGGTTTTCGCAATTCCGGAAATTTTAGGCAGGGCATAGTGTACCGTTTGCCTATCAGTCCAATTATAGATCTCTGTACACTCATCTACCTTATCAAGCCAAACATTTATTGTTTGTTCTTTTGATAATGGATCGAATTCCGGAATAACATTGTTCATAGTTGCAAACGACTCACGATCCCCTGCCTTGGACTTAAGTATATTCAGAAAATCTTCAAAAAGTTCTAATGTTAATTTAGGTTGTTTAGGATTCTTAGAATCATCAATAACACTGGGTGTACGACGTTTAGGCGGTGTTGATAAAGTGTGACTATGTTGCCGACTATCATGGACACAATCTTCCTTATGATAAGATGAGCCAGCCTTAGGAGTATGGTCCCGTTCGCGATCGAGCACTTTATCAAGCTTTCTACGTACCTCCCTTTCAAGAGCTTGTAACCGTTCTTTCTCTCGTGACAGCATGAGCTCCTGTTCTCGTAACGTGCGTATACTGCTATTGCTCCGACTTCGGCGGCGGCTTGGACGAAGGCCTCGTGGCGCAGTGCGACTCCGGGATCTTCGAAGACGTCTTTGGTCCTCCTCACATCGGCTGCGACTACGGCTTCGCCTCACATTCCCTTGCCGTGGAGTTCGACTACGACTACGGGATGCCACACTGCTACGGGGTTGTCTCCTGTTGCTCTTCGCTCCTGAGTCACTCATTTTCTGAAACTCGAAACGAAGTGTTTACGGTACCTATCGTATACAAAAGGATATGAAAATTGAGGGTATCTCGTATTTTCTCTACGAATCTGATATTATTAGGGTAGTCAGGGTTTTTTTAATTTAGGCCACTTGCGAATGAATAAGTTGTAAAATGTCACGTTATTATTTTATGAACAGAAAACCGAATGTTTGAAGCAAAATATACAAAAAAATATTGAAGCTCTTTTTAAATCCACTTGCATCTTGTTAATGAATGTACAATATGCCGATTTGTAGTACCAATTCCGTATAAAACACGATATTCTCAACGAATTGATATATATTTTCATTAAAATGAAGGATTGACTGACAATACATAATAGAAATCCATTTGCATCACGCTCATGGCCGCCATTTTTAGCAATGTAACTCATTAATTCAGATTGCCAATTAGTATTCTAAGTATTGTGATGTATATTTCACTACAATTTGAAATCTAGGAACAGTTGGGTACATGAAGTGTAATTTCAACAAACGCACAAATCCATTTGCATCATGCGAATGCCTGCTCCTTTTAACGATTTTTCTTATTAATTTGATTTATCAATCAGTTTTCTATTAATTTTGATGCATATTTTGTTAGGATCACTAATTTATACACAGTCGAGCATGTGGGGTGGTATTTCAAGATTGTTTGTTTCGAACGATCCCACTTCTGAGATGTAAAAGGTCACCTCAGAAGGGAGTCACAGGAATCAAACGCAAGTTAGCCAACTATAATTATTTAATACATATTCTCACTTCAAGTTCACAATCACTTCACAAAACAAAAATAGTATTCAGCACTAACCTTAGTCTATACAGCACGGGAGCTCGTTCAAGAATGATTGCCAACCGGAATGACAGTTAAACTATAATTATCAGTATAAGTACCACAGATAACATAAAATAACATGAGAAGTAACGAGTATCCGATATATCAACCGTTTGATATCAATATATCAGTTACAGTATAAAACGTCAAGAGAGGTAACGGTTATTCGCTACAACTATCGTTAGGTGGTATCAATATATTCATTACAAAAGGCAAAAATAACTTTAATTTCGGAAGGCGGTGTGAAAAAAAAAAGAAAATCCAAAACCAATAACACCGACTACCGAAATTAAAGTTATTTTTGCCTTTGTAGTGTTTTGGTATGGAAGTCGGTTCTATTATTTTTTAATTAAAAAAAAAAAAAACAAATGACTTTAGAATCTCTGACTTATTTAAAATTATCTATGCTTTAGAACTGTGTGCGCTCACTTAAATGAGGTGAGCTGGGATCTTCACTAACTACTTTTATAAACATTGTAGAGATGAACCTCGTTTACGCTGGAAGCAGATCACTTCTATTCCCTTTGGGAGTCAGGGGCGACCGTTGATGACAATATTAGATTACAATACAATTTCTGTTAGCGCTGCAGCGGTAGAGATCACTTTGATGTTTCTAAGGCTACGGTTACCTTTTATTTATCTTAGTGTTTTTTTTTTTGGAACGTAAGGACAATGCCTTGTTATTTTAAAAACCAAGTCGCAATTTGGACTGCCCACATTGTGTAATTAAATAAATAGTTAATTATTTATTATTACATATAAGCTTTGATTTTGTGTGAATTAGCAGAATGAGACCGTGCAAAGCTGAGCCGGGGCGGTAGTAATAATTAAGTATACATGATAGGTTGGATGGTGAGGGTAGTATGAAAACCAAATTGAAAAATATAGAAACAAAAGAACACTACAGATTTTAAATTAAGATTTATTTTTATAATTAAGTTTTATAAAGTAACGTTTTATGGATTTATCCACGTCACACCCCAGTTTGTTATTTAGAGCAATTTGAGCAGATTAGAACCGCAGATAATTTTAATTAAAGCCAGTGTAATGAAACGGAAAAGATTTGGCGAGTGATAAAACCTCGGCATTTTGAGTTTTTAATTGCTGTGATATATTACTTCTACTTTAATGGTTTTTTTTTTGTAATTTCAGGAAAATAAATAAAAACATTTTTGGACAAATGTTTACCCAACAGAGAGCAGTGGTGGCTGAGCGGTTAGAGGTAATTACAAGTTGTAGGTCGTGGGTTCGAACCTTTACACCATTTTCCCGTGTCCATAGACCTATTATCGCCATAATAGTAACAGACATTATAAAGACATAGTCTGGATTAGTATCTAAAAGAAAAGACGCAGTGAATATAAAATAACACTGTTCATTTCTTGCATGCATTTATAGATTACACTTATAGGTCTTTTGTCAGTCATTTAATGAATTGGGAGCCGATATCCGAATGTGTCTGGTATTTTGAACCGACTTCAAATGGGAAGAATTTATGAATTCTGAAACTGTATTTTTGTTATTTGTTACCCTATTTCTTCGCCGATTGTGTTACGATTCTGAAAATGATTTATTTACTCGAAAGCTTTAATTCCTGAGTTGGTCCCATTGTAATTTGATATTGGGATCGTAAAGAAATCGCAGGTAACCCTCAAATTTATACAACGTGTAACGGAAACCCCATATCTATCCAAAAGGGCTGAAGATAACATCTGGTATGGAGTCTCTATGCACTGTTTCAGCACAAAATAACTGACTCAAAGAATTGATACCAAATTATTGGTTTCATATATTTGTTGAATACCAATCATAACAAACGTGTCACAGCACTACGAGGGTCAATCACTTTCCACGTCACTTGCCAATAACACGATCATTGTTTTCGATCTTCTTAATTTGAAAAATTCTGTCTCTGGTATCAGTGTATTGGAATTTGTAATAAGTTCTACACACGTAGACTTAGGATTACAAAACCCTTGCCATATCGTTTATTATCATGAAGCCATGCACTTGGTATGTATATACCCTTTAAATTACACGTTGTATATAGTAACACATAATGTATTTTTACTAAAGAAAAATGTGTGTAAAAGTGTAATTCCCACCTTATTTATTTCACCTACATATTTATCTGTGAACGTGATCTTAGATATTTAGATTGGGCTGTCAACCCGCTGAATTCTACGGCCTGCAGCGGATATCTTTTTTTTCGGAGGAAAACCAACAAATAATGATTTCTCCCGCTCTGGGTGGAGCGAAAACTAGTCTCAAACTTCTACTGATTAAAGAACCCACCCTGTTTCTTCAGTTGCCCTAACGGTACGAGGCTGTGGTATCATGTTAGAAAATTACCGCAACTGCAGACCATTCCTGCAACCCTGGAAGAGAGTGTCTATTGGCCGAATCACGAGTGAACAGTGAATATTTTCCTTGGGAATATAGTTTGACCTCACGTTCTTATAAGCTTATACATGGGTATAGAATGTATATGTATCGTAAACGTGGCCGCCGCCGCGTTGGCAAGCTAGTTCATTACTAATTCACACGAAACGTCACGTTTACTTACAACTTTGAAGCAATTGCAAAAAGAGAGAGAACCTTAAACTTTGCAAGTTACTATGTACTAAAGTTGGCATTAAGTAAGATTCACAAAGACAAATAGGGATGCTAAATATTTACGAGGTCGCGGACACGCAGAGTGGGGACTCACTCTCTGTCAAAACATTTTATATAAATTTAAAGCAATCAAAATCAAATGGAGGAGCATTGCCAGAGATATACAGCAATAGAAGAGTTTAGAGGAAACCAAAGGGCACACTGAACTTAGAGATATCTTATGAAACTTCAAAGGTCTCCAAACAGAAACAGATCAGGAAGAAAGGCTGCTTGATATATTAATTCATTTATTCTAAATTAAAAGACACTTTTTGAACGTCAAAAGGTCCGCCCGGCTTAAATACTAAGAAGTGGAGACCTTCCCAGTATTACTGTTTAGCCTTTTCTCAACGATATTGGAGTCGGCTTCCAGTTTAACTGGATGTAGCTGAGTACTAGTGTTTTACAATGAGCAACTGCCTCCGTGGTCGAGTGGTTTAGGCGTTTGCCTTGTGACCCGGTGGTCGTGGGTTCGATTCCCGCGGGATGCATACTTTGTAAAGTTGTTTGCAGTTTGGCTAGTATATTGCAGGCCTGAATTACCTGATTGTCTGATAAAATGATAGTTCTGTGCTTCGGGAGGTACGTATAAGCCGGTGGTCCTGGTCGCCAAATGGCGGTCGTCAAAATAGACCACGTCAGAGGTCCTTGAGGTGGTCTAGAAACTCTGATACTAGGGTGTATGGGGTCGTTAGACCTTACTACTCACACGATAAGAAGATTGAGCAACTGCCTATCTGAACTCCACAGCCCAGTGGCTGGGTAACACGTTAGGTATCCCTTGGCAAGATCAGTGTCAGAATGTCTGACTTCTGACTACCGGTTATGACTGTCAAATATATACAAATGACAGCCGGCAGCTACAGCTTAACGTGCTTTCCGAGGTACGGAGGAATCTCGATATATTAAGATGGTTACCCATCCAAAGACCAACCTCGGCATGAGACGCTTATCCTTAGAGATCGACCGTGTGGCTGATATTATTTAGCCACGAGCTAATCTACTAAGCTAGGTAAAAGAAAATTAAATTGTGCCATGATTTTATGATTTTGACAAGCACAGTTTTTGGCATAGTTTAAGGGGCTCAGCTTAAATAATATAAGTGAATGTAATCAAAATACGTTCCAATAAACCCGCGGACATAAAAACACTAGATATCATCGAAAATTATATTCGATGTTTAGTTATACCAGCTTGAATGTAAACACAAGCCATCGGATTCCCAGACCAATGGATTATAGTCATGGGTTTAATGTATAGAGGTGTAGGCTGTTTGAGTTTCAAAAGTTAATTGTACAGGATGGTAATTTAAATCCATGAAAGAAGTGGAATTACTTGCTGGAGTCTGTTTCTTGATAGCGACAACTTGGGGTCTATCTAAGTCAACCTATTTAAGTCAAAAAAAGTAAATAGTTTATTTTTAGGTAAGCATGCGTGTGACCACATCATCGCTCATATACAATCAGGTGATAATGGTGGTCAAATGAGAACCTATCATCAATAAAAAAATATTATCTAACTTGCTACTTATATAATAATATCATGTTATTCGAAAACCTAACGAAATATAACAAATTAAAATTTACATATTTTATGGGTAAACTTCACTAGGGTGAAAACGTAACCTCGAGATTTTCAATATCAGTTGTATGGGTGTATGAGATGGACTTTGATGTCACAATGCATGTCAGAATTATTTTTCTAATTATTCACTACATACAATATATTTCTGGACCAAATTTCATCTTGCGGCCGAATAGTTACCTAGCGATTTTGGTGTGATTTAATATCAAGCATAGGTCCTATTTATAATACAAGTACCACAAAAGAAACCAAAAGTGAACTACAGCAGTCAAACTGATCTTAAATAGCATTACACGGCAATAACCTTTATGCATCTCAAAGTTGCATGTCTGTAACTGTAAACGGTTATCAACGTTAAAATTCATTTAAAAGCATACGTAGGTATATTTTATTTCAGCACACAGCTAACCTCACATGAATATACAGTCACAGAAGCCCAATAAACCCAGATCGTTTGAATACAACATTCAGATTTGTTTAGTTTTAATTTAAAAGTTTTCGAGCATTAGCGGTATAGTTTAGCTACAGCAAACATTATTCTACTCTGTATAACAAACTATTAGCGAGACTGAATTCAATAGTTTTGGTATGGTTTTATTAAATTCGATTCTCATTCTGAGTGAAAATAAATTAGTTTATGAAAAAAAAAATACCTTAAACTTGAAATTGCCTGACATACATAGAGACACAGGTAATTAATTATTATGTTATGATTTTGCAATACGAGCGTTGAGAACAGACAATGAGATGTAACCAGAAATTCCTTCCCAAATACGCAAAGCAAACCGTCCGAAACTGGAGTGCTCGAATGGGTTCCAATTTGTATGATAATTCTAACTGATAACACAAAATATATTATATGTTATCTGTTGGGAAAACCCATGGCACAGCATCATGTTAAGGAAAATGTGTTGTTGTATCAGGCACGACATGCATCTGCCTAGTTTCTGGCTTTTTATTCCTTTTGTTTCCAGTCAATATTATACTTACCAACACAAATAAAGTAAGAATTTCTGCTGTATCATAAACGCATTTTTATAACCAACTAGACCCGAAGCAACTATTTGTAGGCCATACTAACAATTGTGCTGGTGCGGGAATCTAATCCGCGACACACAGCGTAGCAGTCAATCGATCAATCACTGCGCCAATCGTGTCGTCGATTTATATGTAGTTTCGGTTTATGCTTTTAAATTAAAGTCAGTTCGTTTACAAAACATACTTTTTCTTTCTGTGTTTTTATATAGTTTTTTTTTAACCCAATTAACACAACATTTTAACAAATGTTACCTACACTTTATTTCAGTGGGTATCATCTAGTCAAAATATTTGTTTAACACAATATAATCTCCAAATTCGATGGCGGGTCACAGAGCCTTTACAAACACGGATAATTTTGTGTAAATATATATCCTGTGGACTAAACCAACAGGCTCGTGAAAAAAATAATAGAACATCTCCATTCAATCTTATTTAATTAGAATAGATTAAAAAAACACGAATTTTATTCTATTATCGAATCGGTTTCTTCGCCCTTTGTTAGATACGGAACCACGAATTTCTGAAACTTATATACTTCTATTACTATCTTATTTACTTCGTATATTACACACACTTACTCAACCTTACTAATCGAGGAATGAAGACAAGACGTCACGTTATGTAACATTAATTTAAAGCAAAATATTTGTCTAGCCTGTATCTTCTGACCCGAGCAAATCAAGTATCATGGGTTTGCGGTTTGATCGGTACACTAATACGTATCCAGCACGACATCCTCACAACGTATGCGCAGAACAAATTAGTAGTCTTTTACAATTATTTATTATGCATAACACTTGCATTAGACATTGAGAGCAGTGGTTCACTCTCAGTGGCTACAGGCACGACTAATGATAATATGTAGGTCGTTCAAACCCAGACAGGTTCATTAGTGTGTGTAATGTTCATCGGTCACTACAGCTCACTGAGCGGTGAAGGAAAACGTCGTGAAGAATCTGACATGTCCTAGGACTCAATATCCGAAGATATGCAACATCCACCAACCTCCTGTGTCCGCGAGGTGAGTTACGGCCCCTTCCCTGTCTAAGAAAGATAGCCTGCGTGCCAGCAGTGGGAACTATGGTATGTTACACGTACATTGATGGCACAGCGCACACAGTTATAAAGTAAACTCATTTGTTTTTAAAGTAAATCATCGCGGTCTGACAACGAGACAGCGGCGTGCGAATTATATTGTGTTCATGCTTTGTTTATGTAACCTGAAAAGATTACATAAACATTAAATGTAAGCATAAAATATGTAACTGTTCCATTCATACACGAGTTTTTAATAAATAAGCAGACAAAGCGGTTTTCAATATACGTTTGCATATCAAAGGAATTTTACGATCAGAATCGACCTCGATGTTATCGACTGTTGTTGGTACAAAGTAAAGTAATGGGGTTTTTAAACGTTGATAGTACAAGCGATAAATAGCAAATAATAACTGATCTCCGCTTGTTCAGTAGATCTGACTTGTTATTACTAACATTGTTACACGACGCACACATGCTTTAAATCTGTGTGAACGGTAGTGCATATACTATATTTTTATAAGCCTACACTATCCCACTGCTGGGCAAAGACTTTCCCCAATTCCTTCCATACAATCTTTTCCCGCGCCGCTTCAAACCGCAGCCCGTATGCAGATATGAGTCGAGGATATTTTCCTAATTTAAATAATGTATGATAATAATATTTATATATTGCGATTAACCGCGTGCCTTAAAAACAAACCAGTGGCAATGACAGACCTGATAGGACCATTGCCTGCTGACCTCTACATTCCTGCGGGAATGCTTTAACGAGATACCGCGGCTAAGTACGACACCCTTCCGCTCCATCCAGAGCGGCAGGAGTAATCAATTTGATGATTATCCTCACGAAAACAAATAAGGCCTCCTCAAGCGTCAGTACTTTGAGCAATCTTATGCTTTTCGCATCAAGTGCATTCCTACGACCCTCATTAGGTCATGGGACTACTTTGTGGAAATACTAACAAGACTGCACCTTCTGTTATCCTTTCACGAACCCAGATAACGCCGGTTATTTACTTTGCGAACAATGTGGCCTGCCTCTTAAGATCTACTTAGGTTCATAATTATTGTAAAACAATATAAAATAAATTGGAAATACACAAACAAAATATTCAATTAACAATTTATTTTAAATCCCAGTAAAAGTAAAATCACAAATTCAAATTCGTTTTCCATCACCTTCCTAATCTTGGAAAATTCCCTTTTCACAGGCTCCGAATATTCCTATTGTGTTTACAATAAATCTCCATTAGGTTAATGAGGAAAGAGCGTTAACGATGTCTTTTAATTATAGCATTAAATGTTTATGATTGGAACCATTAACTTGATAAGGGCATCAACGTTTAACTCTTTCAGCTTTTAGGCGATGAATTATTTGTACCTACTTTGGTTTGAAACACTGGCCTGAATTGTGGTCGTGTGAACTAAATGATATGACATTTTAGAGTCATAAACAATAAAAGAACACTATGGACTATGAGCAAAATGCTTAACAAATGAGCATCCTCACTGAATTCATGCCACCGTGGTCAATCTCAACAGCCATTAGCTACGTGCGTACTAAACATTATAGTGTGACAAGTGTGTGCGCATACATAGTTGCACTTGTAGTACTTTTTTTTTCGTAATCTAATGGGACTAACACCTTTACGTGGTTCCCGTGGCACACAATTGTCATATCACCGATCGTCAAACACAAGTCTCCCTGCTCGCCAATCGCGCTTATACTATACAGACATAAGCCCAACAGATATCTTCTAAATATTCACAATCCGGGAACTAGATGTTTCGAATTGTTAATGTTTTGCAGCTGCTAAAGTGTAAGAAATGTTCACGTGAAAAATACATTGGAAAAAAAAGATTATCCATACTATATACTACACTATCATACTAATATTATAAATGCGAAAGTAACTCTGTCTGTCTGTCTGTCTGTTACCTTTTCACGCCTAAACCACTGAACCTATTTAGATGAAATTTGGCACGGGAATATATTAGGAATCTGGGAAGGTCATAGGACAGATATTTTTATCCCGAAATTCCCACGGGATCGGATTTACGCGGAATAACCTCCCACGCGAATGAAGTCACGGGCCAAAGTTCCACATAAACATACATAAAAATGCTAACAGAAGCTATATCATTAATAAGAAACGTTTAAGTACACATACACATAAACGTTTAATGGCACATTCTGAAAAGGGTATCTTAACCATGATAAACCTTTTAAAAATAGCGGTCATTACTTTCTACCATGAAAATTTCATTTACATATTGTATTATAATGGGCTGTCAAATTAATGAGAACTCTGCCTTTTACAAGCTTTTATACCTGTTATTACGACGTATTTTGCTAAAAATAAACTAAAGCATGGAATTTACTGCAAAGAGGTATATGAATAAATGTTGTTTATCTTTTTGGTCACTTTATACTAGATGATTTGTGTTTCCTAGCTAACTACCTTGAGAAGAAACACATTAACAAATTCAGAGGTTACAGTATATTTTTCAGTCTATACAATTCATACTAGTCAAATCACATGAGCACCACACAGATTTGAGTGAACCTGTCCAGACTGTGCAAGCATTTGTCAGTATAGATGACTATAATTATGTATATTATATGGTGTTTTTGGTTTCCTTCTTAAGCTAATCCCACCTCACTATTTCCAACCACTGCTTCTATTAAAAACCTGAATTAACCACCATCAGAAAGCAATAACGTTCGACCACTTTTGAGGTAAACGTTTCATCTGAATAGTACCCGCAACGAAATTAATCAGAAACAAACAACGGAGTAGTAAGAAAGGGCCGTTTGTTTTCATTCACTATACGACAAAAAAAATATTGCAACATCCTGCTGCACTTACATCTGAAGTTGAATAATCATAAGACCCACGACTACATACCGGGACTCCTCTGTGCCCGTAAGTAGCTTTTATGAATATGATAAAATATTATCAAATTACTCCTCCCGCTCTAACGCTAACCTGAGATTAGAAGGAGTCATGATCGTATGACAAGGTCTTACAGAAATTAATAGTCATATGTAAAGGTACCTGATGTTTTTTATCTGATGACAGCCATCATCACCTGCTTAGCCTTTCCCCAACTATGTTGTGGTCGGCTTCCAGTCTAAGCGGATAGTTTCAGTGTTTTATACGGAGCGACTATCTGACCTCTACAACCCAGTGACTGTGTAACACGATACCGCTTGGCCAGACTGGTGGCAGATTGTCTGGCTTCTGACTACCCGTAACGACTGTCAAAGATGTCCATATGAAAGTCGGGATCAAAAGCTTAATGTTCTTTCCGAGGCATGGGGATACCACACCAACAACATCCAAACTCAAAAGACCAACGAGACAGTCCTTTATCTGATGTACACTAAAGAAACAAATATAGAATATTAAGAAAAAAAGAATACTCAACCTGAAAAAAGTAACAGATCGTGTAATAAATAAATTATTCTGAACTTTAGAAATACGTACTGTATTAGGAAAACCCTGAATCATTTTCGAAACGGTCTGTATAGGATGTCTTGTTCTAAATAATAAATCGAGAACTTTATAGAAAAGCAGTTCAAATTGAACGCGAGAATGATTATACACACTTTCTTAACACATTTTATATTTTTCTGCTCTTTATCTCTAAACCTTTTTTGCCAAAAATTACTATTTAAGCCTAGGTATCTCGTGCTTGTGTATTAAAAGATAATTTAATTTAAATCGATTCAATAACACAAATTGACACGATGAGTAACATAAAAAAATAGTAACAAGTTTCCACAAGAGTTACAGATAGGTAACTAATGTTACACTCTTGCGTAATATTTTTCCAGAAAAGCAGAAACGTTAATTGCGGTGTAGATGTACCGTAACAGTCATTAAGATTAGGGCTATGGGGAAAAGATGTGTTGTCTTCATGTTTCCTCGATATTAGCAGTAAAAATCCTATTCTTCCCAGACGCACGTAATAACATTTCCATATCAACAATATTATTCAATTACATAACATCCCCGACGGCTTCCCACTCAGTTCAAGCTCTCCACACAAACTGTACTCGAGTCACCTTGACTACGTCGTGACAATCAAGCCTACATTTGAATGCCTTTCCTCACCCGATGTCTCGCAACCTGTAAAACATTTTACTGCTAAATGATCACATATTATTTTTGTCCGCCAAATGAATTGCTCTGGTTTCTTTAAGCTTTATCTTTTATTCAGGTAAGCTATGTAGACTCTTGTTATTGTGAACCAATTTTATCTATTCCAACCATTGAGTGCGCGTCTACTCGTTTACCGAAAACAGGTATGGATACATACCAGCTAGCAGTGGCTACGTTAAAAGCTGATTTTAACGTAGATCGACAACAGTGAAATAGAAAGCATTATTTCTGATTTAAAAGACGACAGTGCCCCCGGACCTGATGGGATCCGTCCACTCCTTCTTAAGCGTATTAGGCTATTCATACTGGATCCTCTAACCCACATCTGTAACTTGAGCATGTCAACGGGTACTTTTCCTGGGTCTTGGAAAATGGCTGCTGTTACGCCAATTCCCAAGAAGGGTTCCAAAGACTGTCCAGACAACTATAGGCCCATCTCTTTGTTATGTGTCACGTCAAAGATACTGGAGAAGCTCGTTAATAGCCGCCTCATTAACTTCTTAGAGAAACATGATATATTATCTGGACGTCAATATGGCTTCAGACGTGGAAGGTCCACGGAGCAAGCAGTAGGGTTGTTGACTGACATAGTGGCTGCAAAGATTGATGAGGGGCAACGGTCGATTGGTGTCTTCCTTGATTTGGCCAAGGCATTCGACACAATATCTATTCATATGCTACTGAAGAAGTTAGAGTGTCTTGGAATAAGGGGAATCGCACGGGACTGGTTTAGTAGCTATTTATTAGATAGACAGCAGCATGTCATTGTGGGAGGGAGTGTCAGTGAGAGCCTTCCTGTTGTATTTGGGGTGCCACAGGGCAGTGTCTTGGGGCCCACATTATTCACCATATACATGAATGATTTGCTCAGGCTCTCCATCCTACAGTCGGACATGATATGTTACGCTGATGACACTGCGGTTATATTTCACGGCAATACATGGAAAGATGACACAGAGGCTGCAGAAAATGGCATGCGCACCATAATGGAATGGCTTGATAAAAACCTGCTCACTCTTAACATCGAAAAAACCAACTTCATTGCTTTGCACATCAGTCGTTCTCGCTGTCCTGATATTGAGGAAATCAAAATTCACAGCTTCCACTGTAATGCCATTAGCTGTGACTGCAATGTAATAACAAAAGTCAAATCGGTCAATTATTTGGGTGTTATACTTGATCATAACTTGTCCTTCAGCGAACACATATCTGTTCTGTCCAAAAGAATCCGGAAATTCATTTACATTATGAAAGCCCTACGTGCCAGTGCCTCAAAAGACGTATGCAGAACAGTATACCTAGCATTGTGTCAATCGCTGTTACAATACTGTGTGGGTGTCTGGGGTAGCGCGGCTAAGTCTTGTCTACTGGAACTCGAACGTGCTCAACGGGCTGTTCTAAAGGTGATGTTGGGTAGGCCAAGACGGTTTGCAACAGACCAACTGTACAAAGAAGCGGGCGTTTTGCGTGTCAGGCAATTATACATCCTATCCTCCCTTCTTAAACTAGTTAAAGTACTGGGAAGTAAAATTGCGTACACACAAAGAGGCAGGGTTGGATCTGACAGCATACCGCTTCCAAGAGTAAGAACAGCATTTGCGACTAGGTTTTCACTGTTCCTCCCGATCCGAGTCTTTAACACTATTAACAAATCTACTCTAAAGATCTCTGGAAATCTGTTTAACGACAAAAAAACTATAAAGACATGGTTACAGGACCTTTCGTATGATGAGACAGAAATAATCTTATGCCCATTGAGTTGACCAGCATCAAAATATAAGCACTCACCTAGACACATTCTCCCCAGACAACATTCGTACACACACACACCTCAACACTACAGTCTCACACCCACTCACCCTACTTTTTGTTTTTTATTCCTTTTCTTTTTTATAATGTTTGCTTGTGAATTCATTTGAATCAGACTGTAATTGTGTAATTGACTTTATTGCATTCTAATTGTGACCGGAATTGTTTATTCGACGTTGATATTAATTTGTTTTATTACGTTTTGATTAATATTAATTTTATTTTTGCATTCAACTAATTTAACTTTCGCAATCTAATTTAATTTGGTTTTGTTACGAATCTCAATGACTTCCTTTACTTTTCTAATAATATTTTATTATAACTAAATTTTATTAAAATGTTGCTATCATTGCTAAGTTGTGTTGTCGCAGTGAACTTTATATTATACCAAATCTATTATCCTGGGCCACCAAGATACAGGCTGTGCCTAGTTTGGGGCCCACGGTTACTTCTATTGTTTTCAGTATATGTGCATACTCTATCTGTATCTCTTTTCTTCAATAACTTGTGTATGTCAATAAATAAATAAATAAAAATTTTTGATATACTATATTGTTTTATATGCCTAGCTACGAAGGTCAGTCTTTCGAGGCGTCGTATGAGGAGTTCTGTAAATTTTAGCTTAATTATTTGTGAAGTAACAATCACCAAACTCAACGTTATATGCTGCAGTATTGTACTGACATCAGGTCGGCGCGCGGTGCGAAGATAATTCAATTAAAAACATCAATTCGATGTGTCCAATTTTATAAATCGATTTCCAATTGCAAAAATTAATGTATCTCGTGGGTAACGGAAAACGTTCCAATTTATTTGTTCGATTACAAATTAAATATTTAAATACGCCACTGGAAACAGAATTCCTGACTATATAAAATGATTTAATTATCTAATATCTGTTTCAAACTCAATGGATATTCATTTTTAGTAATTACAAAATAACTTTCTGTTACCTGAATGGCCAGATTTTCCGTCTTCTCGCTACCCTTAACAACTGTTAAAGATGTACAAATGACAATCGGGACCAACGGGGAACCATGCTTTCTGAGGCACGGAAGAATCCAATGATCATTCATCAACGGCCCGAACTCGGCAATTAAGAAATGCTTACCTTGAAAATCGACCCAAGTGACTGTCTTTATTGAGCCACTAACATGATACTTCTTGGCAAGAGCAGTATCAGATTTTCCGGCTTCTGGCTACCCGTAACGACTGTGAAAGCTGTACAAATGACATCCGGGACAAACGGCTTGACGTGCTTTGCGAGACACGAGTCATTTCTATATGTTATGATGTTCATCCATCCGCAGACCGACCTCGGCGAGCGTTGCTTAACCTTGAATATAGACCCGTGCGGCTGTTAGTATTGAGCCACGAACTCTTCTTGTGTCTAGGAATTATCTAAGCATGTTAATAGCAGTGCTAGCTTAGGGCATTGTTAGGCTTGTTCATACTATAACTTGCTGATGCCCGCAATTCGTTTACGTAGTGATTTAGACGCGAAAATGTAATAGACTTAAGACTTACTTTTGTATTTATTATATTAAGTAGGGAAAGCCCAAGTAGTGTGCATTTTATGCAAAATTCAAATTTTCAAAAAAGAAAGGAAAATTTTCATATTCAAATTCAAGAAAATTCAAGAAAATTCATTAAATACGAATCTCTAATGAACAATAATCATTTCGTGCCTTTCGCTGTCGAAACGATGGGCCCATGGTCAACCGAAGCTAGTCAGTTAGTAAGTGCAATAGGAGCTCAACTCCTCAGCTCAGAACAATAACCTAAAGCATGCTTTAGGTTATTGTTCTGAGCTCAACTCATTCAGCGGAGTGGTGAAGTGCGTTCAAAACACTATCTTTATCAACGTATCTCTCTAGCCATCCAACATGGCAATGCGATCAGTATCATGGGAACGCTTCCATCCTCCATCTCTATGGAGGATTTTTTTTACTTATAGTCATACTATTTTATCTGTGATTTGGAATATTCATAGTCACATGTTTAACCTTTATTGTGTTGTTAAAAATAAATAATTTCCAATTTTGTGTCATTCGTTTCAAATATATAGGCCAGTATTTTCTTTCGGTAACATTTTAAATAGTATCCTAAAACACAGGCTACTTTAGCTAATCTCAAAGCTGGTTGAACTAATTCCTTCTTATTTTTACTAGCAAAACTTGGTATGTCTGCCACCCGCCTGTGACCAAATTCATGTTAGGTATTATCAAGAAGGTACAAATTGTATCCAACAAATTATTCCATCACGACCTTGTAGCAATCCGTCATCAAGTCCTCAGTTTGTGATCTCAAACGGGTTTTATTTGAATATTCTGGTTAGTTAGACTCTCGGGACCAATTTAATTTCATACTTATGTTAATCGCTCGGAGTGGAGAGTTCTGTCTTACAATGATAGGCTTCTAATAAGGGTCGAAGATTTGGCATATTGTTTAGGTTTCATAGTAAAATTTTGACAACCTATGAAGAGTTTTGGAATGTAGGAATATTTTCTGGCTTAAAATATATTTTTTTTTTTAATTACGAATGAGCCCGCTCTTGAACTCGATCACACCTGATGGTAAGTGTAAGATGAGGTCTACGATCGAACGAGCGAGCCCAGAAAATGCCTATTTACTCTTGCTTTAAAGGCTGACGGGTTATATGTGGCAGGGAACACAGAAGCCGGCAGAGAGTTCCACACCTTGGCTGTGCGCACAATGAATGTTGAAGAAAAGCGCTTAGTACGACAAGACGGTATATCGACCAAGTGCGGTACGTCTGGTTGACCGGTAGTAAAAGGGGGATGAAGGGATCAGGTCGTGGAGCTCCTGCGCACATTCTCAGAAGTACAATCTGTAGAAGATAGACAGGCAAGCAACGTTTCGCCGGTGAGCCAGGCTGTGTAGCTTGCCTGCCAGAGCCTCGTAACCTGTGAGCCTTTTAGCTCTGCGTTCGATCGAGTCAATTGCAGCTAGCTGGTATTTGGCTGAGCCATCCCACAAGTGACTACAATACTCCATACAGGAACGGACCTGTGCTTTATATAAATTTAAAAGGTAATGTTTACCTGAAAGGATTTGATTAAAACTAGTTTTTAACTTCAAATGAAAATTTAAGAAAGATATAAGTAAGAACAGAGACTTAATAAGACTTACTCGCTTTTAAAGATTAATAACAGATGATGCAACAGTTTAGTTTAAGACCATTTCTTTTAGATCCGTTCTGGAGCTTTCGCGTTAAAGAGTAACAAACATCCATACATCCATCCTCACAAACTTTCGCATTTACAAAAAAAAAAGATAAGATAGTACGATCGTCACTAATAACTAGGTATTTAAACATGACTGTTGGAGAGTTAGATACACTTCCATCCAACCCTTGAGGGATATTATGCGTGTCATTACATCTTACTCGACGTAAAAATAGTCGGTTATTAAAGTTTTACCGGGACAATCAAAGCATGCACTTGGACCTGATTCGATATAACTATTTAATTGTTTACAGACCTTGAATAGTACTTTTAAGTATTTAAATCGAACTACTTGTATTAGCTAGACGCATGACGAATCGATGTCTAGTTTTGGGTATGTAATGCCCAACAATGGAAATATATTTCACTTTACTCCTATGGCTTTTTTGGTAAATAAATCAGATCAATAGAAGGAATAGTTTAGTCACAGAAAATTTTTGAAGTTTTTTCTTAGTTAAAACAAGATGTATTGAGCCGAGAGCAGCTGACTAAGTACTTTACGCATAGTTATCTCGATCAGAGGCGTGCGCTCCTTGAAGGCATAAATGCAGTGCTTTACTTGCCATTCACAGATATTTTAATAAAACGTTCGTACGTTTTAGATGACTTTAATTAATAGTAAATAAATGAATAAACAAAATATAATAACTTAAAACGCCTAATATTTTATAAATAGCACCCACACAAACATTATGTTTGCCAGGCACTGTGAATTAATGTACCTAATTCCCAAGTAATGCCGCGGATTCACGCAGGAAATTTTTTTGCATGTGCGACGTAATTTTAGTGTCCGTACAAGTTTGCAAACGCACACACCCGTGAATTTCTAAAGCCGCCGGTGATGCGGCATGATACCACAGACTACATAGAGATACTGCGTTCCGGATAAAAATAATAGAGAGAATAGGCTATTTGACTGGTTTCTAAAAACCATCTCATATTATTTATTGGTGTATAAGGACCCTACAAATAATATTTATTTTCATATTTTATAAATATTTCGTTTAAAAAAAAAGCATTACAATATATAGTGATTAATATTATATAAGCTGTCAAAACCAGCACGCTCCGCTAGGAGTATCTGTGTTCTGTGGTCACACGTTTGTATATCAACATTGAAGAAGTCAAAGTCAAATCGAGAGTTTTGTCTTTTTAACCGACTTCTAAAAAAGGAGGAGGTTCTCAATTCGGATGTTTGTATTTTTTTATGTTTGTCCACGCATAACTCCGTCGCTTGCCAACCGATTTGAAAAATTCTTGTCTTGTTAGAAAAAGTATACTTCCCGAATGGTCCCATGAAAATTTTATCGAAATCGGACAAGCCGTTTCTGAAAAATCATCAAAAGTCTAAAAAAATATTTATGTTGATGATCTTTTCGTTTACTCTGCATTGCGTTTTTTGGTCGCGCATAACTCCGTCACTTACGAACCGATTTGGAAAATTCACTGACCCACTAAAAAGCACGAAAATAAAAACTTTTTTGCAAAAAATAAAACCGACTTCCATATCAAAACACTACAAAGCCAAAAATAATTTTAATTTCGGAAGGCGGTGTGAAAAAAAAAGAAAATACAAAACCAATAACACCGACTACCGAAATTAAAATTATTTTTGGCTTTGTAGTGTTTTGATATGGAAGTCGGTTTTTTTTTTATGTAGTTTAATAGAGTTTCTGGCTGTAATTTATTGGAAAAAATGAGTTATAAATGGTGTACCAGGTGCACAAATACAACGATAAAGTAATAATAAAGAAAGAGAAGCTATTTATAACCGTTGCAAAAAAATTTTAAAGTTCGTAATAGTACAACTTGCACGCAGAAATACTAAAGAAATAAAGGATAGTTCGGTAATTTTCTTCTGTCAGGATCATTTTGATGTAAGTAAACATGTTATTATTACTAACTTAAAACATTTTTACAATATAGTTATTCTACTGTATTAAGGTTAGATAACTGAGATGTTTTTTGTATTATACCTGAATAGCCACAAATATTTCAATATTCAATGATATTTATTACCACTAAATACATCAACATTTATGGCATTAAAATAACATTTAAAAATATTTCAGATTGAGAAAGATATGGCTATCAATATAATATGGGATTAAGCAAGAGGATAATCATGATAGATGGAGTTGTGCTTACAAAATTTTATTGCCAGGAAGGCCCCAGAAAAAGGATGAGTGATCCTAGTACTTCTAGACATGTATTTGTTAAAAAACAAAGAACCCAACTCATTCAAGAGTGCCAAGACACACTGATGCAGGAAGTGTTAAGTGAACCCGGCCCATCTAGCACCCAACCGACTACAACACCTGTGCAAGAAGTAGTTTTAATGACAACAGGTATGTAGATGTACATCTTTTTCGTCAAAAAAAGTTGGCAACGCTAGCCGCATTACCAGTGTCATAATCCTGTGCTCGCACCTGATCTCGATAAATCCACTTTGAAACACACACACCTACACGTACACCTTAAAACTGCAAAATTCACGTGACGATGCCGCTCTGCATCATCATCATCATAAGCTCGCCATACAAACAAGAAAGTTTTACTTTGATTCTTCAGCTACTTATTTAATTTCTTTGAAAAAAGTTTTTCGAATTTTTTTCGTAAACTTTTTCAATAGTTTCGGATTAACTGTAAGCACGTATAGTATATGTGGTTTAATTAAATTCCTCTCACTTTATTAACGTTGTAGATCGACATACTCTTTATTGTTCACCGTAACAGAAAACAAATACGGATTTAATACAATGTCTAAAGCATAATCATTTGCTCCCAATTTCTGTACCTCCAAAGGAAATACCCGTTTAATCAAGCAATAACACTCCTGATAAAACAGTAGTCTTAATCTAATAGATTAAGCCTGTGCTTGAGAAGAATAACCTACACTTGATAGACAAAAGAAAGACCGACAGTTGATTAAAACGATATTTCCAATGTTAAATATTGTCTGTGTAGAATAAGACAGGAATGATGAAACTTTGGTAAAATAATGACAGCCGTATGGGCTGATCTTCAAGGGTAAGCAACGCTAGCCGAGGTCAATCCGTGGATGGCTGACCATCTGTTACACATCGAGACGTGCTTCGGAATGCTGGTTGACCCTTGGTCCTTACCGTCACCTGTAGACTTTTAATAGTCGTAACGGATGGTCAGATCTGATACAAGTCTTGCGACTACTTCCCATTGACTTATAGCATGAGTACAGGAATATGTCCAGAACCCGATGTTATATTGTTTCATCGCTTATAAAACTATTTTTTCATATCAAGCTGAATATAAATGCTTTATTGCATTTTGTACTTTAAGAACAACATTAAAGTAAATAATCGGATAAATTCAACCTTTTCAGAATTCTACAATCTATGGTAGATTGTAGAAATCCGTTATAAAATGTAGTAAATTCCTTCAACGCGACGAGAAAACAGTTGTGTCCATTTGACCCGCATTTTAAATTGTGTGTTTTTCCTATAAATAATTTTCTTTGTTTCAGTGCACATCTCAATAGATAGAGCTAACAATATCAATTGTCACTTTATTATCATCATTTGGTCGTGTTGCCCTTTCATTGGTGAATGGATAGGGTTCAAAGTGACGAAGGGTTTAAAATTCCTACCAAAACCGATGTAGCCATCACCCAGTAGTTGGTTTAAATTATTTAAGTTATCATCATCATCCGCAGCCTGACGTCACCCACTGCTGGGTATAGGCCTCCCTTCGCTTGTACCAAGCTCCACGTTCATGTGCCAGTCTCATCCAGGGTACACCCGCGATTGCAACAAACAAACAAATTTAAATTCTCTGGAGAAAATTTGAACAAATAATCGGCTAAACAGGATTTACACTAAGCATGTGGTTAATTTATTTTATGAATAAGCCTGATAATGTCGAAATCAGCACAAAAGCGAACGGAATTAATAATTCCACTAATATGTATTATAAATGTGAAAGTTCGGATATTTGCAGGCATGTTCGTGTTACAATCACGTAAAAATTACTTTAAAAAGCGATATGGCTTTAAAAAGGAAAATGTAAAATTTCCAAGCAATGAAGTCGCAGGCAAGAGCTAGATCTATAAATTAACTTAAAACACAACTCCAAGTTTGAATCATGGATTATTTCCCATTGTCTCTTTTCTTTGATAATTATTATAAATTTATTTTATTTTATTAAAACGGGCTCAAAGTATAATAAAGAGAATCAAGATTGTGATAATGGAATGGAGTTTATTGCTTTATTATTATTTAGTGTGGGGTTCATTTTAGGAGCGTTCATCGCGTTTAAACGCCTAACGAGTATATGGATGTTTGAACATGCATTACATAGCGACACTCCTTGGAGACTCAAAAACACGGTACTCGTTTTCTTCGTTTCTGTCCTACACCGGGTACTAAATTAAAAGAAATGAATAACATATATAAACAAAAAAAAAATAGCTAGTAACTAGCTTCTGCCCGAGGCTGCTCAGACACGAAAAGATAAGTATTTTCAGTTATAAAAAGTAACTCATGTCACTGTCAGCCCTTCAACTAGGTACTACCTATGTAGTATCCCCACACCAAAAATCGCATTGATTCGCTGGCTCAGATTGAGAAGAAGGACAAACAAAAACACTTTTGCATTTACAAAGTTTATTTATTTTAACTTTATGCACTACAAATAGTACAATGGCAGACTTAATGCCTTAGCGATCTCTACCAGTACACGACGGGTGGTGAAGAGACAACATAAAACAAACAAAACAAACTAAGTCACAAAATAAACTAAGTAGAAAACATACAGTTTTTTTTTTAAATCAGGATGAGCCCACTCTTGACCTCAATCTCACCTGATAGTAAGCGATAGATGAGGTCTACGGTGGAACGAGGGGGTTAGTATGGAAGTATGACATATAAATTAGTGATTTCTTTCAACCATATCAGCTATGGGATTGTGAATAGTCGCAATCAATAGAAACCTATAATACAGATATGTAGCTGCAGCATGGGTTTCTAACCGGTCATAAAAAGCAAGCATTAAATTCCATTATTCTTTTTGACCTCAAAGGGACCGACGCCATCCTGAAGTTAGAAAGGGGCAAAACAATTAAAGCTAGAAAAGGTACTTTCCCTCTTTGTACTCATTGTGTTTGGTGTATCAGCAGGAATCTAGGTGACAAAGCTGGCTTAACTTTAATAAAGGTGTAGGTATTTAATTATATTATCGTTTGTTCTTTTGTTTAAAAACTACGCTCGTTTGGCATTCGCATTTAATATGAATGCATAGACAAATAGTGGTGGCTGCTATACTTTTAGAAAAAAGGTAATCAATATTTATATAAATGATCATCATCTCCTTTTCGTAATTACATTTTTACCTGTACTTTACATGGAGCAACTGGCTATCCTGATCTCCAAAACTCAATAACACGATATTCTTCGACAAGACTGGTGTCAGGTATTCTGGCTTCTGACTACCTATAGTGATTGTCAAAGGCGAACAAATGACCGCCGGGATCGTCGGCGTAACGTGCTGTCCGAATCATGGAGGAATCTCGATAGATGGCAGCCCATCTATGGACCAACCTCGGCTAACGTTGCTTAACCTTGAAGATCGACCCTTGCCGCTGTTATTATTTAGCCACGGATCCTCCTTCTCAAGACCCTTCATTTGCAATCGTAAGGCATTGATATCCATCAGCTGTTTGCATTGTCTCCACTATGTTAGGGTCAGCGCCAGTCAAATACAATGCAGATGAATAACAGAATTTTCACATAAAGCGACTATCTACTTCACCTCCACACGACATTCATAAATTCACTGTACCTTTTGGTGACGACTTTTAAAGATCTACAAATGACTTGCGAAACTATCGGCTTTAAGACCTGAAAGAGTTTTGGTATTCAATAGATGTTCAGTGTTCATCCATTAATGCGCTGGCCTCAGCTAGCATTTCAGAAGTTCAACGCAGCTATGTGTGTTATTTAGCCTCGAGCACTCCATGATTAAATTTTCAAACACATTAAAAATGCGATCTCTGCCAAAGTCAGTGTTTCCTGATAGCTATAACCTAGGGGCCTTTAAATCAAGAGTGAATACTAGTGAATAGGTATTTCTTCGCAAGCGTGCTTCATCTTCGACCACACCGTCGCTTACCATCGAGATGATGGTCAACCGCAAGGTTACCAAGAATAAAAATAATAAAAACGTTTTTTTATTATTTTTATCATACGAAACACATAACATTAATTGACTGAGAGCCACCATTCTACATTGTGTGAAACTGAATCAATATAATTGATTGTGTTTCTGATATTGTAGTTTTATTATTACGATGCCATTCGCGATGTGGGTGGTCGGATTGGCAGCTCATAATACAAACGGCTAAATAAATACACCTAGTTTATTCCTGAGTGTAGAGAGTTGTCGAAAAACGTGAGAAGTATAAGTTTTAGTTGCATAGTGCATCACAAAGGATATCGTACACCTTCTACATATGCAAATATTGGAGGAAGTGTCCTGTGTCAAAAAATATTGTATTATTTTATTTCTTCCGTCAGCTACATTTAAAAAAATAATGTAGTCGTATTTTTTATCTTTCCAAATCAAAAAATACATTAAAAAAAAAAAAACAAGAGCTCCAACCACCTTATCCCCAACCACTATAACTCCTGAGAATCACAATCAACAGTTACATCCAGAAAATATCCAGTCAACGAAACTCGATTAGTCGCGGAAAAAATATTAAAATATTTTCGATCCCGCAATGAAATCATTCAGCACGGAATAAAAAAAATCCAATTCTCTCCTTACAGTACACCAATAAGCTTAAACCAAGAGCTAAGGTAACAAGAGTGAGTGTTGCGAGACCGTAGGTTTTGTTCCAACGCGTCATCATCTGCTTAGCCTCTTCCCAACTATGGGTCGGCTTCCAGTCTAACTGGATGTAACTGAGTATAATACTCGGCACGGATCTTGAGCGCTGACCTTCACCTGCGCAGAAGCGAATTTTGGGTATTTCATTGTATTTTGCCGTTATAGTGTATGATGCGCAAAGCGATCCCCACCCTACTGCCGAGCGCTCAAGATCCGTTCCGGTATCTATCGGTGTCTTACATTGAGAGACTGCCTATCTGACCTCCACAAGTGCAGTCTCCAGTAGCGGGGTATACATATATGTATGTATAGTATGTATACCCAATACCCCTTAGCAAGATTGGTGTCAGTTTTTCTGGCTTGTGACTAATCATTACGATTGTCAAAAATGTATAAATGACAGCTGGAACCAATAACTTAATATTGTTTTTTACACGGTATCAATAAAATGAATATCTTATGAGTTATCGCAAAATACAAATTACCGGACGAGAAATTAATGAAGCATAATGATATAAGCAAATATAAATTCTATTACCCGAGCGAAGCCAGCCGGATGATTGATGATGCTTATTAAAGGTTTATGTTCCAAACTTAATATAATATTATAGTATATGTATACAAGAAAATATCGAAGCAATGAAAAATATAGTTATTTCTACCAACTTTTTCTCTTTTGCAATATCGCTGCATTTCATAATAGCAAACATCCACAAAGCATAGCACTGTTTGTGCAGAATAAAAGGATCAATGCGATCTATGTGCACCATAGAGCATAGAATCGTTGTAAGCAAATAGATGACATAATATTAGCACTCGCGAAAGAGAGAGAATGAGAATTAATCGAAGCCTCCTCCTCAGTCGTGCATTCTTGACAGAATGTTCGTGGTTGACGATGATGCCTTTTCTATAGATAAAGCAGCCCTTGCGATGCGCCTCCAATTCTTACGGTCTGCAGCATCTCGGGAGCTTTGAAATAAGGTCGTTTGTGTTGCCCAATGAATATTCTTACATAATAATTGACCGATTGATAGAAAGAGACAAAGCTATTAACGCTCAGTCAATTCTCGTATGTTTGTGGCTGTACATATTTCCACTTAAACATGAAGTCATCCTTATCACGAACAGCAATTTTTGTGAATAAAATAAGAAAAAAGAAAGCTTACATAATATGAAAAAAAAGCCACGACTGTGTTGTCATGTCCATGCTCTGTAATACTCTGAAATTCAACGGGGTATACTGTTGTATTGTCGCGAGTATAAAGTGTCAAAAGAAAATTTAAACTCTTTTGGTCGGATATGTAGCGAGTTATGCTGCGGAATTTCACTCAAATTGAACATAGAAATAGAAAATACAAAAATAAAATATATTTATTCATTACACTTACCTAAAAATGTATTGTGCGTAATAGCGATTTTAATATTATATTTTACTATTTTTCAATAATCATCACGACATAATAATATTAGATGAACATACCTAAGTCTCGATAAAAATAATAATTTAAATAAATGTTAATCTGAAGCAGCAGTTATTATACGTACAGGTATACAGAGTTGTCATCTCTCCAGTCTTTACCCAACTGCAGGTATTTTGGAGTCAGCTTCCAGTCTAACCGGCTACAGCTACCAGTATTTCACATGGAGATATTACCTACATGACCTCGAAAACTCAGAAATTGGGTTACACCAGGTAAGACTAGCGTCAGGTTTCACGGCTTTTGTTAACTCGCGACCACAAGCGAAGATTAGGAATAACAGCAGTGAATAACGGTTTAGAGTACTTTTTGAGACATGAAGGAATGTCGTTTCCTTGAAATCCCCCTATGAAAATTAACATTTAGATAGGCCCAGGTAGAATAAAAAGTGGACTCTATTTCACGGTTATAATATTAGGTCTTGTACTGGTCAAAATTAAAATAATAAAAGTCGTGCGATCGTGGTCGCGTTGTTGAAAGGAGTGTTGAGGGCGCGCGAGCCGTCGTCGAGCCGCTGCGCTGCCACGCCACCGCTCGCTCCCCTCTGCTTGATGATGCATGTGTGTATTGGAGGTGTTAACGTGTGCGTTATCAATATTTAATCTTAATACCTAGTCAATGAAACGAGCAAACCTATATCAAATACGCGGGACTATCACATGTAAGTAATTACAGTCAATTATGAAATAGATAGGTTTGGATATATTTTAAAATTCTCGATAATTTTCTTTATGTAAAAATTTGCTTGTTGCTCTGATGATGCGTTTTATTGCGACTCCATAATCTTGTGACAAATGTCATTTATTTTCATATTAAAGACTAAAACTGTATTCACTAGTAAAAAATCATTGTACAACGGCGGACTTAAAGCCTTAGGCGTTTCCTACTAGTCGCCTTGGGATGGATCACAGGCAGATTGCAGCTAATGGAAAGATAAAAAATAAAGAGAAAAGGAAATACACACATTTAACTAAAATAAGCAATTTTATTGATTTTTTTAAGCTTTGATCTACACTTGTAGGCCATATAAACATATCTTACGTTGCGAGATTCGAACCTGTGGCGCAGCAGCCAGTCGGTTAACCATTGCGCCTATAGTCAACTTTGTCTACTTTGTACTAAGTCTATGGTCAACGTAACCTTACCGAAAAACGCTGGCTCACATTACAAATCATATCTTCTCACACAAACAAAACCACAGGCACAACTAGTGTTATACATTCAGAACCGTGCCTGGTACAGACGACGTGGATTTACAGCGGCAGTGCAGATGAAAATAAAATTTTATTAGTGGATGGATATCCATTTAGGTTAAACTTTGGTTGAACATTTTAATACGTAATTATGTTACAACATGAGATAGGTACATAACATTACAGTGTTTTTTACATAATTTTTTTACTTTATTTTTATGTTGATTGGCTTGCGTTTGACCGTCTCATCTGATATTAAGCGATGATGTGGTCGAAGATAAAGTACGCTTGCCTAGAAGAAACCTATTAATTCTTGACTTAAAGACTCCCAGGTTATAACTATCAGAATTCCACTCCTTAGCACTTCATAGTAAATTAGCTTAAAGTAAACTTAAATTTTGGATGTACTATACATGTGGTGGTTGTTTCATATACTTAATAAGGCATTTGTGCTACGTTTTCAGACATTTGAACTGAGGTTTGGATTGTATCGCAGTATTTTATTGACAACTTAATAGTAACCTGTCGAGATTGTGTTGTATTGAACAATAACAGTATCCTAATGTTGAAACATTTATAAGTTTAAAAAAACTGAATATTATATTTAATTCAAATTGCTTAAAGAATTTGAATTTAGAATTTGCTAGTCAGTGTTACATAATGATAAGATCGTTTCTTATATAATTAGGCCGAATATCTGCAACAAAAATTTAGAGATCACAAAATATATTATTTTTATATTTAAGTGGCCACTTTTTGCAGTTTAAATCTGTAACGTTCCCTGCTCACAATTCGAATGCGAAACTCATTCAATCACATCATCGCAGATTCACGACGAGACAGCGATCGAATTTCGAAATGGTGTTAATAAAGTTACCCTATTTATGTAATAAGGGAAAACAAAGTGATATAAAGTTTTAACAACGATTCCCATAGGAAATCCTGTGAAAGGTAACTTAATAGAACCACATAAAACTTTTTACATGTTGCTACAACATCAAAGTTTTATTTCTTATGTTTACAACCATTGAAAACCTCACTGAAGAAAGTAAGATTGGTAATTTCAGTGAACCGATAAAATCCTCGGTGCCGTATTTGCAGCCCCGACATACGATGTTGAAGGTCAGAACCCACTATGTAGGTATGTCAGTCGGCATTTTTGCGGTGGGAAAATGACTCCACCGGCTCTGCGTGGAGCGAAAGGGTGTGTCCGACTTTTACTGACTAAAAACCTACCCTGTTCGTCAATAACCTTTTGGAGCTGTGGTATGTCGTAATTTTTCAATTGGTGTTAATGCGTTTACATAATGGCCGACCACGACCTATTTCCATAGTTTATCGTCCACTATCTGGCCTTTTCTAACTCTATATATCCATCTCCCGCCACGTTTGTCCATCAGTATGCACTCGATAATTTCAAAAATTGCTGTACAGATTTTCATGAGGTTTTTACCAATGGATAGAGTGATTCATGTGGTGAAAGTTAATAATTTATAATGGTTTTGTGGCAATATTTTATTTTTTATTACTGATGAGCCCACTCCTGACTTCGATGTCACCTGATGGAAAGCGATAGATGAGATTAATTAGAAGAATTAGGTTCGCTAGTATATATATAAGTAAGAAGGTCTTTGTCCCGGCACGACTGAGACACCTAGGCTTCTTCTCTGTGAGAGGGAGTGGGCCGTAATCAACTACACGGGCCTAGTACGGGTTGCTGAATGTCGTTTGTCTTCAGATTTTCGATCCAAGGACATACCGGTTTCCTCACCGTTTTGATAGCAGCGGTGGTGATGAAAATTACACAAAGTAATGTGCTTGGCCGGGTCGAACCTAGGACCTATAATCATAATATGACTGTGACTATTGGGCCACGACTACTCTGTAAGCTGTAAGGCTTACTATTAATACACTAATTTACACTAATTTAGCCCTTCCCACTTTAATTAAAGTTTTGAAATTCCTTCCAAAGGTTGTCTGGAAGATATTGTTTTCAGCGATAAGGCCGCTATTGTAAACATAGAATGATTGAAGATCATCGGAGTTTTGTAAAGAATCTAACAATGGTCTCAATCAATTCTATTCTATTCTATTCTATAGAATGATGTGAAAAACATAGATGTGTTTAAATTTTGGTGTACATAGTTTAAATAATACCATAATAATACAAGTATATTTTAACCATCTATCTATTCCTGCCTTGCGTGTATGCCTCAAACGGTAAAAAACATCGATTCATTCCAAAAATTAAATATTTGTCTTTGTGTTAATTTTTAATTTGAAATTATTTTTATTTCACAAAATCTTAAATTAACTAACACGTTCCCATATTACTTGAACGATAACCTAAGATTGAAATCCTATTATAAAATCATAAAATCCATGTTAAACTAATTTTAAACTCATTACATAACACTATGAGTGACTTTAACTAATCGAACCTACCAGTATCGGTTCTCAAACTTTGCGAGTACCTTATCAACATTTATTGAACCAGCAAAGTGCCAAGTTTCCTTGTAGAGACTATAATATATTTTATGCATTGTTGCCCTCCGAGGCTATAGGGTTTGAATTTACATTTTATACCGCACGTGATTGTAAAGACATTGTACTCTTACTATCTTACATGAAAATCTTTAGCCTGGACTTTATGCCCCGTTCAGAACCCAACATGTCGTTTAGGGTTATTTTTATAGAGACTTCCGTAAAAATTTACGCAATTTGACATAGGATTCTATTAATGTACGTAATCTGTTGAGTCAGTTACGACGAACTATAAAAGGTTTTAAAGATAATCTGATATAAAATTTCTATGTAGTGTTGTGAAGAGCTACGTAAATGGGTTTATTGGTAATGTGTAAATCATAGTACAATTTATGTTAAAAGTTAATATTTAAGCCTGACTTTTATATACTCGTCAAAGGGAGCAACGGCCTTAGATAACGTACGAATTGACGTATTTGATGCATTTATGCCATTGTTCCTTTGGAAATTGAATATTACAATACATTTCCAAAGGAACAATTACATAATATGCAGTGTAAAATATGCAACGGACAGCCCGCGGCCAGATATATGTCGTGTAGTCTGATTTCTTTTGACATTTACGTTGAATGGAACCGGAATGACTTTTTTATGCGGGCACTGTCATAATACTGGTACGTTTTTGAACCGCGGTTCATAAAGGCCAAATCTAACAAAAATATCTGCCTACTTAAAAGACGCGTTAACTGCTGTGATTTGTGTGATTCTCGTCTATCGTTTGACAATCTATAGACTAGAAGCTCGTGACTAAAATAATAACAGTCTTGAACTCAGGTGAGTTCATCTTTAAGAATAAACAATGCTCGTCGATGTTTGTCTGTGGATGGATGACAAACTTAACATATCGAGATTATCGAGTGGCTCAAACCACATTACCGCGGGTAGTCCCGGCTGTTATTTTTATATTTTTGATAATCTTTTAGTCACAAGATAGAAAATCTACCACTTATCTGGCCAACGGGTATAGTGCTACCCAGGCAGCTATTGGTTTTGGAGATCTAATATGAAGCTGTCGCTTCTGCTAGCGCAGCTTCTAGCTGCATTCAGATGGATTGGAAGTCGACCCCAACATCGTTGTGAAAAACTAGGTGCTTGTATCCTAAAAAACTAGGTGCTTGTTTCCTAAAAATCGGTGATTTCTTCTTCTCAACTCAAAATGATTATCATTCCAATTCTATCATACATAAATATTATACGGTACGATTCAATACGCACTTAGTTGATTTTATGTTCTAATTTACTTCATTTTTTGATAAATTGGCTTCAGATTTATAACCATAATAACCTTTCGAAGGGGTCAAAACAAACATTATAATGAAGTAATGATGTTTATTCTGCAAATTGGTTATATATAACTCTTTTAGACTTTTTTTTTCGTAAATGTAAACTAGACAAGCCTTTAAATACATATTCATCAAACACAGGCTTATTCATCCATGAAGAGCTTAAATTTAGAATTTTCTAATAAGTATTTAAATTAGGCATAATTTTTTGTGAGTATGTCTGACATATTTTATAATATGAAGATCCTAACATTAAATTATAACTAAACCATGAAACAAATAGTTAAAAAACCATAAAAATGCGCCAATACACAATTTGATAAAAGAAATATATATATATATATATATATATATTTCTTTTATCAAATTGTGTAATATATATATATACGCGTCGAATTGATAACCTCCTCTTTTTGTCGTCGGTTGAAAAAAAAATAGAACCCTATCTACCGTCCCAGAAAAAGGATTTGATCGACCATGATATGTCAATCGACTGGAAACTTTTGGATCCAATGGATTCTGGGGTATTTAGGGCCCATTGGGTTCAATATTATTACCGGTTACCGGTTGTAAATGGCTCCATATGGAGGTCAAAAGTAGCAGGTGTGAGTAACGTGTAGGATAAGACCACAAGCAAACGTTTTACACTTGGTAAATTTACCTGCGTTCAATTTTTAGTAATTTAAATTAAATATAAATTATTTTCGCTGTATCAAAAATTCAAGTGGTGGATATTATTTGCCTGTGTCTAAGCAGAGGAAACGTTATAGAGTAATTATGTATGTAATCTTTAAAATTACACGGCATACGTGAAGATAAATAGTTTTTTTGTTTTATGTCTTTGTAAAAAAAATATTTTAGAAACCTCAATCATACTTATACGTTTTTTGCCATTCGGCTAGGAAAACACAAAATAATGTCGCACACCCAATAGTCGCTAATTTCATACATTATTCTGGACATGTAGCGTAGGATTTACTGAGCTCATTTGATCAATTGGCTTTTTGCGGCCGGGTAATATTAAAGCGTTATTATTTAAAAAAAAAAAACGTTCACGCTCATGTGTTAAGTGCATTTAGACACATATTTATTCACATACAAAAAGAATCAGACACGAAACAATAATTTATATATCATACAAATATTCAGTCTGGGAATCGAATATGCAGCACAGAAGCCAGTCAACCAATTTTAAATATTATTTTTTTTATGACAAAAAATAGGAACTCTAATAACATGACACTAAAACATGACTGGTGAATAGGTAGGTAAGAGCAGGACACCTCGAGGGATGTTAATCGTGTCATTACATCGTACTCGACGTCAAAATAGCCGGCCATTAAAGTTTCACTGTGACAAACAAAACATGTAGTTGAACATGGATCGATATAACTATTCAATTATTTACAGTCCTTGAACAGTACTTTTAGGTGTTTAAATTAAACCAGTTGAAGTAGCCAGCCACGTATCCCAGTTTTTTTTGTGTCACCTTGTTAATCTATGATGTTCTCAGCTGCTTAACTGGGCTTCGCTGTGGCTGGCTAAACTATAATGATGAAAGCCAGGGCTTATAAAAAATGCCTAGCATTTTTTTTCACACCAAGAATTCGACCACATCATCATTTACCATCAGGTGAGATGGCGATCAAACGCGAACCTACAATCAATAAAAAAAAAATAAGTCGTCACATACAAAAACCCTGACATAACCCTTCATATTTCTATGCTTCTATCTTATTCTTCTTATTTCTTTTCAGGAGAGAAGTGCGTCTCTGCTTGCTGACCGGCCGAAGTACAGGGTGCTGTGCCAAGGTTGCTGAAGAGGCTGGGGGTGATGACCAGGTATGCGCGTCCGCTGCATGCTGGTGGTCAGGATACCCGTAGAAGCCGAGGGTACTGGCTGGCTGTATGACTCGCTGCTCGAAAGCTTGAAGGAAGTGATGATGACGTCACGCTGAACTAGCTCTGCACGAAGGCTGCGCTGATGTTCATGCCCGGGGTCACCAGTTTGGGGATATGCGGAACAGGGTGTTAAGTCCCGCAATCCCGTTTCACAGTTAAAAACATAACAATAACATAAATATTATGCGTCATTTTTACAAGTCCACGTACTCCAATGAAACGTAAGCTAGGTACTTAACAGTACCCAGTAGAATTTTTTATATTTTAATTTACAAAAATCTTATTTACGAGCATCCTCGGGTAAGTCTGTCTGACCATAATGGTGGAACAAAAATATGAATAATACCGGACGAAGTTTCTATATTATTATAATTGAATATGCTGTGTATACGTTCCTTGAGTTGAGAAAAAGCGAGGATGATTAAGTGTAAACATATTAACAACTATCTACAAACCGAAAATCAAAACGATTCGTTGCTCCATTATGACGTGAAAGAATTTCGTTTTTTTTTTCTCTTTCTGTCTTTACTCGAAAATAAGGAAAAAATCTTTAAAAAAGTCAATCAATTACACTAGTCTGACTTGTGAGACACATCACTAGCTAGCATCCTTTAAAAACTAAGCAGGTGCATTAGGGTGTCCCGTTCATGTATGGGGGAAAAAAAAATGAGCTACGGCTACGCAAGAGGTATCAAAAGTTGCGTTTTGACACATATATTACGATTATTATAAAATTTAATTAGATATCCGGCATCTTGAGGCCTCTACCAGTCCTTGAAGTTTTTCAAATTTGCTATTTTTAGGGGTTCCTAATATAAACTATAAATCATACAAAAATAACATGTAAATGGTTTTTATTAAATTTAAGGGTACAACAATGAGTTAAAGCAAGGTTTAAAATAGTTGAAAGACAAAATAATCAATGGCAACTTTAAAAACGGAACTGGTTTTTGTGACCAAAATTAGGCATTTCTGAGCGAGATTTTAATCTGTTCCTAATAAAACCATCCTGAGTTGTAGCGTCCGTGACGCTTTGAGAAGCCTCCGTCACTAGTTTTACACATCTTTCCACTGACTGTGTGTGGCAGGGAAAGTCAATAATGTCGAGGATGTGTTCTTTAGCCTTAATTCTAAGTTCATCGTTGGAGACGTGTCGCAAAATTGGTGGAGCTGATATTTCACACTCTTGCCAAAATATTATATCGGTGTAGTCTCGCGCACAGAAGTTAAGCTTTGGTGCTTTAAATACCCTGCGAGAGTTGCTCTTTTCTGCTTCTCTGGCCTTTAATATTTTGCGAGATGCAAGCTCTCGAATATGCTCTCTACCGTCGAATAACATGGCAATAAGCAAGTTTTCTGGGTGCGCAAAAAAAAGCGTTTCTTTCGATCACCGATCATTTACAATAGATCTCTGACTATCAGGCAAAAATCGAGCGTATAGACCATTTGAAAAATATGCTTGGTTCCATCTTTAAATGATGAGTTTTGCTTGATTAGGAACCAAACAGGAGCGTAAACTTTGACCACGTAGTTCACAAGCAGCTGCAAATTATTTGACGGCGAAACAGTACTTAGGTAAAGTCTGAGTATGCGATTGGCAGTAGTGAGCCATCTCGAATGCGCCATTTTTCCAGGTTGGCGGTTCGCTAGCTCAAGGGAACAGGAACCAGCCATCACAGCATGACACATTTCGTACAGATACTTTTGATCCGTGCTTAGTTCCTTCACAATATTATCAGGTAATACTAGCAAATTGCCAGACACTGCACAAAAAGACGCTAGAGGTTTACTTTCACAAGCAGCTAGCTGTTTTCCAATAGGTCCTGAATATTCTTTTGGCCCAGATGTGCTACCATCCAGAGACATGAACAAATGACGAAGCGGTAATTCATTCGCGTGAAGCATACAAACACACCATTGCAACGGTCTCTTTAAATAGTTTTCCAGGTATTGAATGACACCTCCCTTCCAACCTGTATTCGTAGCAGTACCATCGCACCCCACACAGATCACCTCTTCCAAGTTCAACCCTTGATTTTCTAACAAAGATATGATAGAAGAGACGATCCCTTTGGCAGTGCCACGACTTGGCGTCATATGTCCCAAATAAATAGATCCCGGCTCTGTGAGAACTGAACTGTGTTCTTGCAATACTTCTCTGCGGTGGTACCGATCGCCTATTTTCTCGTTTATGAGTGTTTTGTCCTTTCGTCCATCAAAGTAGATACTTTTTATTACAATCGTATCAATGTCTTTGCTGGCCTTGGTCCGTGCTTTTGAAACAGCTCTATGAATTTTATTCTTATCAATAACAAGACTTAGATCTTCGGAAGATACCAATCCTACGTCAGCTACGACCACCGAAGTGACCGCAGCCGCAGATCGCGTTGATAGTCCATACCGATCACATACCTTAGCTACTGTTGGCAGCGCCAGAGTGTTCCGATTCAACGAAGTAGATGGAGTCTCATTTACAGGCACGTCACTATTCGCAGAAAGCTCTGTTACAGGCGACTGCGGTCGAGGCGGCAACTCGCGCACCGGAACAGGATTGGTTTTTAGTGATGCACTGGGAAAACATGCGTGCTCTGACTCTTTCCGATTCAAATTTTCTTGTCTCTGATGTTTCTTTAAAAGTCTTGCTGTTTCT
The DNA here is from genome assembly GCA_943138885.2 of Tholera decimalis. Lineage (NCBI taxonomy): Eukaryota > Metazoa > Arthropoda > Insecta > Lepidoptera > Noctuidae > Tholera > Tholera decimalis. The sequence continues at coordinate 14,945,186 of OW964576.2, forward strand.
TTTGTGTCTATACCGCTTATTGCCATTTTTCTATCACTTCTTTGATCCAGTAAAAAGTCTCTTTCAGAAATAGGAACTTTCTTAGGTTTTATGCAGGAAGAAATGTCAAACGAAGTGCACTTACAAGCAGCAATATCGAAGAGCTTGTTCGACGATTCCAAAAAGCACTTCACTTTGCTTTCGTAACTATCATTTCTTTTATTTTTGGGATATCTTATCAATGACAGGTATTTGTCGAAATATGAATTCAGCAATTGGGTAACTCGTACGTTGGAAACGATAGGAATCGAAGCTTTGGTCCAAATCGTATCAAGTTTTCCAGAAAAAACTTCTGTGTTAGAAGGATCTTTCCCATTCTTCTGTAGTTTTAGTTCATTTTTAGTAAACACAATGAATTTGATAACGTCACTTATCACTGGTAACTGGCGATCGTCAAGTTCTTTATATGATCCCAAAATAGCACAAGTAGTCTCACTTCGTCTTGAACCCATTATTATATATAACAAAAACACGTATTTTATCACAAGGAAGTGCAAAGCGACACCTTACAGCAATAAAACCGCAATAGAAATGAGACGAACTGCCTCACAGTAGAAGTAGAGAATTTAAGAAAAACAAGTCAAAACATGAATTTTGCGAGTTTGTTCCAAACCAATTCCTAACAGAAAAAATTCCTGTCGTTGCCTGCAAATCATAACTTGGGTTTCACTATCAATGAAATAAAAAATAAAATGGGAATAATGTACATAAAATAGAATAGACGACATTGACTGGAGGGTTATTTAAGTGATAAAAAAATTAAAAAAAAAATGCCGGTAGAACCCTCAAGATATTTTTTTATGTTTTTTTTTTATTATTTTTACGGTAATCTAAAACTAATAATGTAACTTTTGAGGGGGCTTGGGTAGCGAAAAGCGAAAAAAATTTTTTTCGGGACACCCTAAGGTGCATGTTTCTGGATTTTTTATTCCAAGAATAATCATCCTATTATGTAGAATCACCTAGCGTGTCATATCCGATATTATAAAATCTAATACGCTTTGGATGAAAAGATAAATCATGAATTCATTATTATAGGGGAAAGTGCCACACTTTCCCCTATAATAATGCTATGCTAGCTATGCTAGCTATGGTCCTACCATAGCTTTTGTTAATTTGACCAATTTCAATTCCAGCATAAACCAAAAATTAAATTAAATACTTAAAAAAACCCCTACACAAAAATACTTATAAGTAGTTTAAGAAACATCCCTTAAAAAATAAATCAAATAACGCGGCGGGGTATCGCAATTTAGAATCGATATTTAAAGTTTGTTACATAGCCATACAACGCCGCTGTCGCGGCGGGGTATCGCTATCGCTGTTGCTGTCACACAATTTATTGGACATACACAAGTTCGTATCGTTGATTTTTTATTGGGCGTTTTCGGACGACAGCGACGTGGAGGAATATTTCGACGCCTATATCGTCTTAACAGCCTTATTTTTTATTTTTATTTATAAAACATCTTTACATACAGTATTTTAAAATTAAACTTCAAGGCCGAATGTATTTTTAAATCACAACGCATGTCCGTAACAAGGGTATTGTCAGCCCCTCCAGTGCTGTCAACCCTCGTTTGCAACTATGACCAGTGATTGATGACACCATGCGAGAGGTCGGCCAGTTTCCGTGTATGTCATAGTCAGTGGTAAGTAATACTTATCCATAAGTGTTTTATGGAAGACGAAGACGAAAAACGAAGTGTCGGCGTCGTGTTCCACTGCGTGGTGCCGTGTAGCCTTCCGTAGAATCAAAGCAATATTACTTTTTAATCTGTGAAAAGACGCATGACGGATGATGCTTGTCTTTGGATTTTTCGGCCTAGTATATACCAGCTTCCTCAAAATGTTATCTTTCACAGTTTTGGGATCAGTGGTAATTATGAAAATTAGATACGAAAAATGAAGCGAAAAAATCTAATAATTTAAGCTTCTGTTAAATAACACAAATATTTATGTTTCCCACCCTGTATGTACATATCACCCAATTTGTAACATATATAAAACGCCACCTTAATTAATCTGTTTAATATTCGCGGAATACAGGAAGAAAGATTATTTACATTAGTTACCAGAGGCATTGCCCTTTTGACATGCCAATGTCGTGTTAATGACACGAAGGTGTACAAACGTATGATTCAAAGTGTCAGGGAAAATGATTGTTTACTAAAGGCGACCGTTATGTAAAAACGGTAAGTAAATGAATATTTTACTACGGCTTAATTTGTCTATCACAAAGACACATAGAAAACAGAGAATTTAATCAGGCCATACTTTGCGAAGCAACTACTACTACTTTAGCCTGTGGCTAATTGGTACATATATCATCATCTACTTAGCCTTTTCTCAACTATGTTGCGGACGGCTTCCAGTCTAACCAGATGCAGCTGAGTATTAGTGTTTGACATGGAGAGACTGCCTACCTGACCTCCGCAACCCAGTAACTGGGTAACATAATACTTCTTGGCTAGACCAGTATCAAATTTACTGGCTTCTGACTACAGCCGAGACCAACGGCTTATCGTGCTTTCCGAGATATGGGGATTATCGCACCACCAACTTCCAAACTCCGGTCTACCCCTGAAAAATTCCTTCTCTTCCCTCTCTTTCTGAAAAAGACCTCGTGATCAGCAGTCGTGCTTGCGACCACTCGACTATCAAGGCAGTTTAAGGACAATATAGAGTGATAATACCGCCAAAACCTAAGTGTTCAAGCTTGAACGCAGTTTGCAGCAGTACCCTCCCGCCTGCAAATATACCTATGCACATGCAGAAGGTGAGGAGCTCTTGACTGAATAATAACAGCGGCTCGGACATTATGTCCCTGGCCAACGCTGTTATTAGGGTACCGGAAAAATCTTTTCTTTTTGTTGAGAACTAGCAACTAAGATAAATATGCTTGTTACTGAAGTGGGTTCACGCAATAGTTCTTACCGAGTGCTGGCTACAACTTACAGGGCAACTACCCTACTTACAAGGATATACATCCTATCATACAATAAATAACCCCATTAAAAATGACGGTGTTGTAATATATGCCAAAAATACCCTGAACTGTCTCATACATGAACCTTTTATACGTGATGCCAACTGTCTTGTGTGTTGCTACAATAATACAGCTATTATTGCGGTTTATCGATCGCCATCTTATCGCGATGCTACAAATTTCTATTCGAGTTTATGTGAAATAGTAACATCTATCAAATCCTACTGCAGTATAGCGTTAATAGGTGATATTAATATCGATATTAAGCCTGGTAGCTCGGATCGACATTCTAATGATTATTTGACCACTACTGCGACCCTCGGCTTATTACCCGCACATACATTTCCCACTAGAATAGATAACTGTCTTGACCATGTTCTATTAAGAACCCGATTGCCCGCAAAAATCATCGTACTAGATTCCCACGTAACAGACTATCTTCCCGTTGCCCTTTTCATAGATTCGAAAGACAACAAATCTCCATTAAAAAGAACCTCATTACGATATGATTACGAACTCATAAAGAATGAAATTGATAATCTCGATTATACCGATGTCCTATGTATTCAAGATCCGGATCTTGCAACTGATCTTCTGATTACTAACGTGCAAGAAGTTCTGTCTAAGCACTGTAAAACAGTATATACATCAAACAGAAGAACAGTTTTGAAACCTTGGATGACTGTTGGTCTAGTCCGTTGTCTAAGACATCGCGATGAGATGCATCGAAAAGTCAAGTTACAACCAGACAATTTAATTTTAAAAGTTTCTGCAATGATTTACTTAGAAAACTAAAAAGGGCATATGAAAAGACAGAATTAGTGAAGGCAAAAGATAACCCTAAGGCCACGTGGAAAGTAATAAAAAATATCACTAATAGTTACCGAGTCAAGCAAACACCCAGTGTACTATTAAAATTGAAAGCGGATCCAGCCGATTCCATTAATAATATTAACAAATTCTTTGTCAATATCGGAAAAGATCTTGTAACAAAATTCAAGTCTAACAGTCTCATCAACACGACTACCTCTTCCCCTTCGCCACTGAGCTCATTAGCAATTCCCTTAGTAGATGAAGAACAGGTGATAAGCATAATTCATAATTTGCGTAGTGAATGTGCGGCTGGCTGGGACAACATACCTGCCAAAATACTTCGCCAATCCAGTAGTTCCCTCGCTCCTGTAATAGCTCACATATGTAATAGTGCTATAAATTCGGGGACTTTTCCTAAAGCTTTTAAGCGTGCAGTAGTACATCCTATATACAAGGCTGGGGCAAGAGACAATGTATCTAATTATCGACCAATATCTGTTCTCAGCGCATTATCCAAAATCCTAGAACGCATTCTTAATACTTCCCTGACTAAATTCCTTGATAAAAATAAAACGATATCTCCAAAACAATACGGTTTTCGATCTGGTATCTCAACTGAAGATGCGGTGTCAGACTTTGTTAACAGCTTGGTGGATAAACTGGACAATCGATTTAAGTGCTACGGAATATTTTTAGACATCACTAAAGCCTTCGATACCGTTTCAATCCCTAGACTGGTGCCCAAAATGGAGCACATGGGAATACGTGGTTTGGCTTTGGATATTTTTAAAAGTTACCTAAGTGGCCGCAGCCAGTGCGTTAAAATTGATAACCTTGTTAGTACAAAGGAGCCAGTTTGCTATGGTATACAACAAGGCAGTATATTAGGGCCTACCCTCTTTCAAATTTACATTAATGACCTCTGCCAAGTACCGGTCTACTGTTGTGATATATTTACTTACGCTGATGATACGGCACTCCTTATTTATGACAGAAACTGGTCCAAGGCGAGTGATAGAGTAGAATCCTCATTGCGTACTGTAATGGACTGGCTTAGCGACAACATGTTAACACTGAATATTGCCAAAACTAAGGTCATACAGTTCTCTCCTCAAAACTGCCCAAAGCCTCCATCTACAAAAGATATAATCTATTCTACTAATAGATTCTACTCAATGTAAATGTATAAGTCTCACTTTGGTACCACATATTAAATATTTAGGAGTCCATATTGATGAAAGACTTGACTGGGGACCACATATAGATGCTTTATGCTCTAGGCTTCGTAAGCTTATTTATTTGTTTAAAGAGCTGCGATATTCTGCGGACAAGGAGACAGCAACAATGGTATACCGCTCCTTATGTGAATCTATAATTACGTACTGTATTCCAGTATGGGGAGGGACATTTAAAACTGTTATACTAAGAGCGGAACGCGCACAACGGGCAGTACTTAAAGTTATGTCGTTCAAAAAACGAATATATCCCACTGGACTGCTATACTCGGAAGCTCAAGTACTTACAGTTCGGCAATTATATATCCTCCGTACCACACTTCGTAGACACAGGTTGTTACCCGTAAGCCCAGATTTAATAAGCAAACGCACTGGGTTTCCCGTTTGTCAAGTTCCCAAATGTCGCACTAAACTTGCGTCTAGACACTTTTGGGCATTAAGTTCTAGGATCTACAATAGAGCAAATAAAACGATTCCAATTTATAAGCATACGTTACATAAAGTCAAACAAATTTTGAAACCATGGCTTCAGTCTTTAAGCTATGACGACACTGAAAAATTAATTTCGTCAGTACAGTAAATTAAGCTATTCAAAACACTGACTCATATTAAAGCACACGCGTTCAGACACACATACACATACACACACACACATACACATACACACTCCCAATTAGGCACATACACTCAAACTTACACACGCATACACGTTTCGCTTTTCTTTTAGTTATTCTCTATACCTTCTAATGTTACTTTTTGTTTGAAATTTATAACATAAAAATTAAAATGTGTATTCATGTATAGTTAGGACACTGATTCCTGTAACACAGGTTCGCCTAGCACAGGAGTCAGGGGTTTCACTTGAAAGATATAATATTTTTATGTTCAATAAAATTATTATTATTTCAAATTATTATTATTATTTCAGTGTATGGGATGGTTTGACCTCTTGATCATAAGTTCGATGTTTGAGCCATTTGGCTATTGATAAATAAATGTTACTTTAAAAACATCTGACGATCTCTTTCTGATCCATTAAATATCTTGGCTGGAATTTCTTGCGTGTGGTAGCAGTTACCGTATTGATTCCTTTAGACTTAGGGTCTCACGTCTCATACCTTCTCGCATATAAAAAAGGATAATAAAGTCTTATTATTTAAATTGTTAATACGGCCTTTCTTTTGGTTTCGACTCTTTAACCCTAACAAAACTACAAAATGTTTTGTAATAACCATTTACATTACAAAACTTCATTTGTTTTAGAACAGCATTCTGTAACGTAGTACTTCTTATTCATAACGCAAAGCTTTAAGAACACAATATAATGACAAGAATAGCAATCACAAAAGACAACGCCCGTCTGAAGACGGCTTTATATTCGGATTGGGCGCTCAGTAGCACTTTGTAAATACAATTCGGCTTATGTGCGGTACTTAAATAAAAAAAAAATAAAAAAAGTAAAATAAGTTTATTACATATCATTTTTGCTTACATTTCATGTCGAGGAGCCGCCATTTAAGCATAGAAATGCCTGTAGTTGAAGGCTCCGCTCTTCCCTTACATTATAAATTTACAAAAGGCAAATATAAAGAAAATACGATTAATTTTATATGTGCGTGAGTGTGTCTGTGTGCGTGTGTGTATGTGTATGTGTGTGTGTGTGATGGGGTGTCTGAGTATGTGTGAGAGAGAATGAGATTAAATTTTAAGTGTACATGTTGTGACCACTATAAGCGAATAATATCACTTTATTATTAAGTCACACGTTGCAAAAGTAACTCTGTGTCATGATAATTTAAATTGTGTAGCCATAATGTTAATTCTTTTTTGCATTCTATTTTTTTTTTATCATAGATTTATATTAGTTTATTAATTTTATTGTACAAGAAGGCTGAGTGTTTTTTATATTTTCTGCTGGCAAATTCCGTTTTAGTTGTGGGAACGTTTATTATGCAGTGTTTATTTCTTTTCTGTAAAATTTTAGAATCATATGGTGTCTCTTTGTGCACTTGACTTTTGACTTAAGTCAAGTAACTTTGGTTTTGAATAAAAATAGAGAATCCTTTAAGGATGATGTTGATTTGAAGTGAGTACTAGGTATGCCTTATTTCAGAAGCTTGTAGCTAGATAATAATCGCTGTACAGGCAACGCCTTTCAAGTTCGGTCCGTGCATATGTCTTGTGATCATCTTAACATATCAACACTCTTCCGTGCCTTGAAAAGCATGTTAAGACGTTGGGTCCAACTTCTGACTATCATTTATCGTTTGATCCATACTTGACATACAGTACATACTAGTTAGAAGTCAAATAATCTACCACCAGTCTTGCCAGGTCTAGATGGCAGTCGCTCTTTGTCTAAAGCGCTAGCTACTCAGTTCTTAGGGTTTCCTGCGGATAAAGTCAATTTGATTACGCTCAGAAAACTCCTTCCATTATCTTCTGGGTTGCGGTTGTCTAACTAAAATTCGTTCATGGCAGCCAATTTGCAAGTGGATAAATTTAATTGTTTGTATACGAATAAACTGTCATAATATCTAGATTAAAGGAGAACCTGTAAGAAGTATGTGTGTTTTAAATGACTTGCAATAACTTACGGAACTTTTTGCAGGTGAGTTTGACTCACACGTTTCCGGTTTCTCTATTTTGTTTTAGTTATACACTACCTACATATATTAGAAAAATTGGTTATTTCAGGACATAAGCAAACCAATTTGTGACACTGTTAGCGCAGTGGTTGAGTGATTGATTGTTGAACGGCGGAACTAATGCTGACTTACAAATAGTTGTTTTGGGTGTTTGATAAGATAAGATAAGATTTATTTATTTGTTTAAGCATGGTGTACATGATACATTGCATGCAAGATAATAAGTGATACAGAAAGTTTTAACATGTTCAGCCGCATATCGTGGCGTAAAAATTGATACGAAGAGATGGTGCATACACCGTGCTAATATTCATCAAAGTTACACAATAAATAGATTATACAATGTAGTGTGTTAATAAATATAGACACTTATTAAATTATCATTATTCATTAAAAATTAGCTCTTATTAAAATTCAATGTCAAAGAAGTTAGTAAAATTTAAATAAATTAGTCAATAATATTATGAGTATGTCATCAAAAATTTCAGTTTGCAAATTACAATTATTCAAAATAATACCATATATTACAATAACAATTTAAAAAATAGAACATTGTCATCTCAAAAACGAAGAAAATTGTCTTCTCTCATAAACTCTGCTATACTGTAATAGGCACTTTGAGTTAGAAAACTTTTTAATCTATTTTTATTATTATTTTGTAAAAATGCATTAAAAATACAGAAGAAATTCCTAGTACGGAGCAAAGATTTTTTATAGATAAAAAATACCTCCAACCAAAACTTACCGATCAAGTTCGACACACATTTATCACTCACTAAATCCTCTCCATCCTTCTGAAGATCTGTAGTCTATCACCACAATGTAATCATCAATCATTCCTCACAAAGACGCGGGTCCCACTTGATCGTAAGAAGTCGTATTATTAAGCAACAATGAGCCTGGCATGATCACAAGATTAAAAGGCTCAAAAAAAAAAAAATAAAGAGAAAAAGAAGCATTAATGGTGGGGTCTGATTACACTGTTCAATTATATTGGTAGGGTGTAGCGTCGTGGATTCTAGACTCTAGAGAAAAGCCAAGCCAAGCTAAGATCACAAAATTCTTTTTGAGATCTTGGAATCGTGCCCAAGCAGTTTCCCAGTTACCTACTTTGTTGTAAAAGTGAGATAGATAGTTACTTCTCTAGAATTTAGGTCCAAATGTTAGTTGTTCATTAAAAAAGAAATATTAGTCGTATTTCGTAGAAATATAAGTCATGATGTACCTACTACGTAGTGGAAACTCTGTTTCTCAATCGAGTCGTTAAGGCTTGTATTCATGCCAATAACCTTGACCATTTGGGCGGAGCTAACGACCCCTCTCCGCGCGCCACTCCGCGCAGCTCTCCGCTACCCGCATGCAACAGAAATAGAGGCGCGCTCGGCCCGCGCCTGCGCCGCCAGCATGCGTCGTCGCTTCGCCTAGTCTCGGCACAGAGTATCGAAATCACAGAAGGTCAAGTCATCGTGAAAGTTAAATTCATTTTTATTTGTACCGCATCAAAAGTGGTCAAATTTTGTTTTTATTTATTATCTATTGATATAGATGCACTTTGAGTATGTACTGTAGAAACTATACCTCTATTATAGATCAGCCTGGCTCGAAACATGAGGTAAATAACTTGATGTATCTTTTTAACTAAATTATATATAAATAAAAATGAATGGCTAAATGTGTTGCTAAGCGCGAAACTCAGGAATGGCTGGACCAATACGGATTTTTTTCGAATATTCGTTATAGTCTGAGGAAGGTTTCTATTAAGAGAAAAATGGTAGGTAGGTAGGTAAGGTAGGTATGTAGGTAGGAACTTAGAGTAAGGTAGATAGGTAGTATAATTATTACTAGTGTATGTCATATTATTTGTTACATTTTTTATAAACAAATAGATTATAACTAAAATTCACTGAAATTTAACTTTCTTTCACCAAGTTACCAAGTACCATTTTTATTCTTTTGGTTGGTTGAACTTCTTCATCCTCATTTAATTCTCCGTGTTCACATATATTTATTTTTAGAAATTTTGATAGCCATATAAAATCTTGTTCTTTGTTTTCTTTTCGTCCTTCTTCGTTCTCGTTTTCTTCATTTTTCTCATCAATCTATTTTTCTTTCCTTAGTTCTATTTCCTTATCTTTCTCGTTTTCTTCTTTCTCTTGTACATTATCTTAACTCTGTCTCTCTATCTCAACTGGCGGCTTCGTCCGTACGAAGAGAAACCGGTGCATATCGGCTCAAGCCAGGCCTCGCTCAGACGAAGCGCACACACGCGCCTTGCTTGTAGTAGTGTACCTATCATAGCGCAGTTGTATGAAGCTTACCCTCTGTCCGTTTACTCTGTGCTATCTACTTTTATGCGAGGTAAGTAAAGCGATAGTTTATAATGAAATATGTAGATAAAACTTTAAACTTACCTTGATATTAAATGTTTGTGATATTTTTTTAGACCTCTCTTCATTCGTTTCTGCTTATTCCCATGTTTTACAAACTAAATTTAAACACTACTAAAACTGTAAAATACTATGAGTTTATAACACTAACACTACTTATAGATACACTAGCGACCCGCCCCGGCTTCGCACGGGTGCAATCGCGAGAATCGTTAACGTACGGCAGTTTTTTCGACGCCTTACTCCACAATTTTCACTACCACGAAAAATCCTGTCTATTTTCCGGGATAAAATATAGCCTATACGGATTCGGAAGAATTTTTCTAAGTAATGGTAAAAGAAATTTTGAAATCGGTCCAGTAGTTTTTGAGCCTATTCAATACAAACATACAAAAATACAAAGGTTTCCTCTTTATAATATTAGTATAGTTAGAATACTCTTTAACTTTTAAACAAGAATCAAAAATAAAACTTTTTGACGAATCGAAAGTCGGTTCTATTTTTTGATAATAAGTTTTATTTCACGCTTTTTAGTGGGTCAGTTTGTAATTTATCTAGTTACAAAAGCCAAAATGTCAACTACTTATCACTTTTTACAAAATATTGCTTTTCCCGGTGCAGAGCCGTTAATTTTTGAGGAGTTCTCCTGGTACATCACTATCAGCTCTACTTCACCATATGCATTGTGACGAGCATAAAGTGCTTAACATCTATATTCAAGTAATCTAATCGCAATCCACGAAATACTTATTATTGAGTAGTTTCGATGGCCATCTGGGGTCTTCGTCATCAGTTCTACTTCCTCAAATGGTGCTTTTCAAGAGAAACTAAACAAGGTACTATAAGAAATACCCAAAACGCTATAGGTATGCCTGTAATATTTTAAGAGTTCCCTCGATTTCTCCATGATTCCATCATCAGATCCCAACGTGACGACAATGGAACTAACTAAAATGTATACTCTTACAAACAAAAAAAGAATTTTCCAAATCGGTCCAGCCATCTGCGAGTAATGAAGTAACATCATAAAAAAAAGTTCAAGACGAATTGAGAACCTCCTCCTTTTTCTAAAGTCGGTTAAAAAGTTATTCCACTATTTACAAAATTAATTTTTGCAGTAATATTTTACGATATTATTTCGTAGTGCTTGAGCTCTCGCAACGCGACGTAGGTCCACCTTGCTAGGTGGACCTACGTCGCGTTGCGATGCGCCCTGCACTGAATTTGTGGACGAGTGCGGGGGTGATGTAAACGCAGTCTTTAATTGGACGCATTTTTAATTTATTGTAATAAAAATAATACATATTTATAAAAAGTAACAAAACCAAATCATTTTCATTTGTATTGCAAAGCAGTAGTATATTTTTTTATACTCTTTTGATAAGAAATTAAGGAGTAAAATGGTTTCATCTCAATGATTTGGAGGTGATTTGGCATTTTTTTTTCTTATTATGTGATACCGATAGAAAAATTGTGGCTAAACCAAATTACGGTTCATATCATGTAGATTACTAACAATTTTTTTCAGATGTAATTTCTATGTAATTGCCGACGAAAAGTTGCTTCATCTGAATGCCTTTTTCAAGCTTTTTTCGAGAGAGCAGCCTTAAAAGGCAAACCTTACACATGCTTTACATTGTAATACATAATTTTTATCAGTACGAAGACACTCCAAGTCGCTAGTTTAAGTAAAGATTGGTGAATACAAGTTTGTGTCAGAGTTTAAGGCTCCTGTTTCCCCGTAATTACTGTCAATGTTCTAATGGCATAAATACAACATTGACCGTCGTTAGTTGTCATGGCCACGATAAACTCGGCTTTGTGAGTCTTTCTCGACCCCAGCTAAGAGCTACTTGTTATTCTGTCCACACCACGCACAAAGAACAATTTCTTACTATCGACAGTACAATATGCGTTATCTCGGATTTAGGATATATATATAGGAGATATAATTATATTATTATCTCGGGATTAAGGAGAATCAAGATAGAGAGGCAAGAAAGATGGTTCAAATCTTTTCCCCGAAATCCTTTTGGTATTTGCAATGTGCATTTAAATAAGGCTTCCAAGAATTTTCCGTTTGTAATGCGAACTAGCTGTGCCCGCGACATCGAATCCCGATCCTGTGAGAATTGAATGATTTAAAGTAACCTATAATCTCTTCTATCTTCTAGTAAAAGTTCCATAAAATTCAGTTCAATCGTTCCCAAGAGTAGCCCGTATACAAAAAAATAACGGACAGAAAAATACTACACAGTTTAATTGCGTTTTAGCATCATATGATTATAAGCACTAAAAAAAACACACCTGTTAAGATGAAATTTGTAGCACCCGAAAAAAAGTGCTTTTTTTTTAAAAGGAGGAGTTAAAGCTAGTCTTACCGACCATTGTTTTTGGATTATTTATTACCTGAAAAGAGAAAATAATTATTTACTTCGTCAAAAGTAAGTAAGCAATTAGCATGTTGAGCTTATTTAATAAAAGTCCTGCTTTTTTTTTTTAAATTTAGTATAGGTTCGCTTTTGACCACCATCTCACCTGATGGTAAGTGATGATGTGGTCGAAGATGGAGCACGCTTACCTAAAAGTAACCTATTCACTCTTGACTTAAAGACTCCTAGGTTATAGCTATCGGGAAACACAGACTCCGTCAGGGAATTCCACTCCTTAGCCGTACGTACAATGAAGGTATTCCCAAAACGTTTGGTGTGTATGGGTGGGATGTCCACCATGTAACGATGGCGCTTCGCCGTTTGTCTCGTAGTCCGATGATGGAACGGGCTTGGTGGAATTAGATTGTGTAATTCCATCGCACACTCCCCGAAATGTAACCGATAGAAAACCGATAGACTTGCAACTCGTCGTCAATGTTCAAGGCTCTGGAGCTTTGATTCGACCAGTGCATCGTTGCCAATGAGTCTTTTGGCCCGCTTCTCGATAGACTCAAGCGCGTCCAGTTGGTATTTAGCAGATCCATCCCAAAGATGAGAGCAGTACTCCTGCTATCAAAATAATAAAATAAGAACATTTTCAGACCAGCATAAGAGGTGGCCTTGTGGTTACGGGCCCGGCTTACAAGATGTAGGACGTGAGTTTGATCCCAGTCAGGCACATTACTTTTGGGTAATTTATATCATCATCACTACTGCTCTCAAAACGGTGAAAGAAAACTTTGTGAGGAAACTGGCTTGTCTTAGCACTAAAAGTTCGAAGACAACCACCAACCCGCGCTGAGTGCGCTTGCAGACTAGATCATTTTGATCTTTCTGAGGCTACATTTATCTTAGTATTTTTCATTGGAACGCGAACGTAAAGATATTTTCACAATATTCCCAAATCGCAGCCTTGTTTAAAATACAAGGCTGCGATTTGGGCTTCCACCTTATGTAAATAAATAAATTAGAAATAATTTATTGTTTATAATTTATATAATCATTGTAAATAGTCATGAAAAATTGGCCAAGTGCGAGTCGGACTCACCCATGAAGGGTTCCGTAATCCGTAGTAACTATAATAAATATAATATACTTAATATATTTAATTTGAAAAAAAAAACAAAAAACCTTACAAATTTCTTAAAACGAGATTATTTACAATTTTTACAACTACGCCAAATAACTTTGTTTTTCATAGTATTTGTAGGAGAAAGAATACAATTTTAGTATTTGTATGAATTACAAAGTTATATTTGCGGTTTTAGAAAATATACTGTATCTCAAAAAGTGCTGACTCGATCTCGTTCAAACCAATTTTGGTTGAAAGTTTACATTAAGATCTACAACATATGGTTTTTTTAGATTTTTCACTTCATTATTATAGAAGTTAGAGGGGGCGGACACACATTTTACCACTTTGGAAGCGTATATCTTTTAAACAATTAAGTTTATGAAAAAGTCATTTTAGATACCTTAATGTCATTTTTAAAGACCTGTCTATAAATACCACACACGTATAGGTTTCATGAAAGAAAATATTTTAGTTTCAGTTCCATGTATGGAGAGCCCCCTTCATTTTAAATATTTTTTAAATTTTCTATTAAAATCGGAAAGCGGTTCACAGAATACATCTACCTACCAAGTTTTACATGTATAGTCCTAATAGTTTCGGAATAAAATGGCTGTGATATACGCACGGACGGACAGACAGACAGACGGACAGACATGTCGAAACTATAAGGGTTCCGTTTTTTGCCATTCGGCTACGGAACCCTAAAAAGCATCCTCGTTAAATTAAGAAATACTTATGTGATGTGGTTACCACACCCTTCCCTTCGTATCTAAAATAACAATGTTGAGACAAACAATAACACAACATGATGTAAATTACAAATTAAATGTGACCTACCAAATGTCTTATATTTGATATTATTCTAAGTCAAATCATAGGGTTATTTATTATTTACCTTAAAATTAAAATTATTTAATTTTAAGGTCTTTAAGTAAATCTATAGTTTGTTTGAAAGATATTGCTATCAGCTACCTATAAGAACACAATTATAATAGAATTAAGTTGATGTACAAGAGATATTTCAATATTTTGGTGTACTAAAAAGTTTATTCAATGTTAATCCTTTCTTAGTAGAAAGTTTGCAATCACTACACCTAAGAAGCAGATAACCTCAATTTAAAATGGTCTCGGGAAAAGAACACAGAAACAATCACCGTCTGACCTAATTACATCACGCTGCATTCATCTCATCTGGTAACGATTATGCAAACGATGCGGTCGATTATTGAATAAGAAGTTCGTATTGCAATTAACTTCATCGTTTGATAATGGCATTAGAGTTGGAACTTCACACTATTTAGGATAAATTGCAGTTTTGTGCAAAAATTAATTCGTGGCTAAGTAAGAACAGCTTCAAGGGCATATCTAATGTTAGGCAATGCTTGCCTCCAGCAAGCATTGCCTAACGCCGTCGGTCCGTGGATTGGTGACAATTCATTTTTTTTTGTAAAGTCGTTAAATTACTCCCTCCCGCTCTAGATGATGCTGAAGAGAGTGTCAAACTTCTACTGATTCAAAACCCATCCTGTTTAGGGTTCCATAACCTAAGGGTAAAAACGAGACTCTAAACAAACAACCTCCTCAGGACAATCGCGGCGAGATTTGACTGCCCTATTCAGCGACACTGGATAGAGGTAGCGATAGGCTTAAGTTGAATGTATGTTTTATTTTATTTTTTATTTTTTATTCTTATTATTTTAGTTATCTTTGCCTTTTTTTTTGTACTAACATAGCATAAGGTTAAATTGTTACTAACACTCTATGGACTTTGTCTGAAATAAATGATTATTTATTTATTTATTTTATTACTAAGATTCCGCTGTGTGTCTGTCTGTCACCAGGTTGTATCTCATAAACCGTAATAGCTAGAAAGTTGAAATTTTCACAGATGATGTATTTCTGTTACCGCTATAACAAAAAAAGACTAGAAAATAAATAAAATAATATTTAAGGGGAGCCCCCCTTAAATATTATTTTATTTATTTTTTAGTCCCAAACAGCAAACGTGATTTTTTGCCGTTTTTATACATACGCACTTGGCCGGTTTTTCTTTAGTTATCCTTGCGTCGCGTCGGGGACGGTGGTATCTCTTTAGAACATTCCCGCAACGCTATTCAAAACTTACTGAAACTCTTTTGTGCTTCGCAAAGAACAGTAAGCTGTTGGTCTCATCTGCAGATAGATCATTGAAGACAGAAAATCTCAGCCCAGTCTTGCTAATTGGGGTGGTGTTTACAGATATTGGGTTGTGGAATTCAAGCAGTTGTTTCAATACCCTGTATTCCGATTTAACATTTCCGTAAACCGCCAGATGCATGAAAGCTAATAAAGATAAGTAATTCATTAGCTATTCTCTCATGGGACATTAACTTACTACGGAAACAAAAATATCTATACTCGGATACTGCCAAACCCTTTGAAAGCTCCATATCAAAGACTACATCTTGTTCGGTAGTAACTTGACTTCCTGCTCTATTGGTGAAGACAACATGACTTGTCACTGTGCATGACGTTGTTATGATTTAGAAAAGTCAGCGAACTACGGGCGAGTGTGCAGTATATGTTCATGAAAGAAAGAGATAGAACAGTTTTATTTAGACCACACAGGTACACAGCATACAGGAACAAAAAAATACTTAATTTTCAATTTCCAGTTAAGCATCATGTCACAACAGTAACTATTACTTACCTGAGGCTGGTTTTCAACTGAGCCTTATGCTTATGGTATTGGATGCGAATCAATTTTTTTAATTTTAATTACCTACCTTTAACACGTTGAGTGCAAAACCAGATCTGAAACACTTCGTGCATGTCTTACTAACAGTGCAACAAAGAAAAGCATAGATTTATACGTCCTGTGGAGGGTATAACTTCAATTTGGATCGGTTTATGATAGAGACGCCAATGAACTAGGTAGGTACTAACTGATGTTTACATTCCAATCAAATAGCAATAGAATATCGGTCACAATAACCTAATTATTTAAAGTTAGAAAGGTTTCAGTTGTATTTGAGGCAATTTAGCAGATTAGAACTGCAGATAATCTTAATTGAAGCCCGGGGTAATGAAACGGAATGATTTGGCGAGTGATAAAGAAGTTAATCACGGGATTATTTTGGGGTTTTTAAACGCTGCGAATATCTTAGTACCATTGTTTTTCAATTTTCTTTTTACCATTTTACTTTTCAAATAATTTCAGGCAATTAAATATAAAACTAACTTTAATATCAAAATGTCTATTTATTCAACATTTCATCCAAAAGCTTTAAAGGGTAATAGTTAGAGGATTAAAGTGATGATACGATATAATTTCGTTCAACCAACAAAGTAAATCACTAACAGCAAAATCGGCTTCTGTGTTGCCTGCCACATGACCTATCAATCTTTCAAAAAAGACATCTTCAAAAGGCATCTTCTGGACACGCTCGTTCCATCTTATACCTCATCCATCGCTTACCATCAGGCGAGATCGAGGTCAAGAGTGCGCTCATAAAAAATCTTAAACATAAACCGCAAAATACATATTTTATCGTCTTTTGAAGATTAGCGCGTTTAAACAAACAATTTTTTCCGCTTTATAATAGATATTAGTGACTATAGATATCATCACCACCACACCACCACAAGAACAAGAAGAACAAGAAGAGGAGACCTGTGTCCCAGCTGTGGATACGTTATATGTAGATTTATTTATATTTTAATAATTAGCAGTGCTTGCCACTAGAAGGACAATAACGTTTACTTATATGTATAAACATTCACCATGGTGATGGAAAAGAATTCCTTGAATTAATATTATGTCATTTAAATAACAAGCTGTCACTGACAACTGAATGAAACCGAGGCTAGTAGTGTAATAGAAATGACTTACAATATAAGTGTCTTAGAAAATGACGCACTGAACATAAAAGAATACCGTACTTATTCCAGCAAGGTTTTTTGTAAGTGATTTAATAAATTGAGAGGGCTAACATCCGAAAGTGTCTACTATTTTTACCGACTTCACAGTGGAGGAACTTATCAGTTTGACTCAAGTTTTTTATTTGTTACCCGATTTCTCCGCCAATTGAGGACCGATTTTCAAAGTTTTTTTTTTTTTTTATTCGAATGCCTATAATGCTGAGGTGGTCTCATTGTCACCAAATCAGAATCTAATGATGGAATCCCAGGGATATCGAGTGCAACCCTCAAATTTTATAGGAACACACAATGTTTTTTACTAAAGAAAAATGTTCGTGAAAACGTTCGTCGCTCCCGCTCTAGGTGGATCGGAAGCTAGTCTCATACTTCTACTGATTAGAAATCTACCCTGTTCCAATTACCCCCGCGTTCCGTGGCCGTGGTATCACATTTGAAAATTCCCGCAACTGCGAACCATTCCTACAACCCTGGTGGTAGATGTTTTTCAGCCAAAATTATAGGTTTAAATCATTTATTCTCAAAAAAGACATAATAAGCCACTTACATGAGAACATAAAATAAAATGTAAATTTGAAAACAGGTCACCGTAATAGGCCAGATCATAACGTTTTAGTATGTATATATAAAGTAGGGCTACTCGATCAACAATTTCATCCGCAACTGCATTATGAGGATTTATTGTAAGAATTATAATTTTTTTTTAATATAATTTTGCAGCTGCGATTTAAAACCGTTGAACGAGCTTACATTTTTTATGTTAGAAGGCAAATTATTAAATAGTTGTGCTCCTTCATAAGTTATGCTCCTTTTGGCATAATTTGTGCGAGTCCTTGGTAATACAAGTAAACTAGGTCGACGCAAGCTACGTTTGGATACTTCAGACATCTTGGTGAATGATACGTTTGTATGAATAGTTTTATTTAATATTTTCTTAATTAAAACACAAGTACTGTACATGTATAGTTGCCTAATATTCATTAATTTAGTTTCCTCAAAAATTTTATAAGTTGGTGTTAAATATGGATAACGAAACAGTATTTTTATTATTTTATTTTGTATCCTTTGCAGTTCTTGTAACTTTGTTTTATTTGAATTTCCCCAAATTTCGATGAGGTAAGTCAAGTGTGATTTAACAAGTGAATTGTAAATAGTAAAACGAAGCTTTTTTGGTATACAGTGACTAATACTATAAAGAGAACCAATAAGTGACGATAGTTTATCTTTAACATAGTCTATTTGATGATTCCATTTTAGATAGCTATCCATTCTAAGACCGAGATACTTTTCTGAATTTTTTTGCTCTAGTGGGGTGTTGTCCACTTATAATGGTTCATGAATCGGGATATTTTTATTTTTAGCCTTAAATAAAATGTAGCAAGTTTTAGAAATATTTATGGTAAGTAAATTATATTGGAACCAATCAAATAAAACATTTAGATCTTCTTGAGCTTGTAAAATGATATTATTTACATTTGAACCGAAATAAAATAAATACATATCATCCGCATACAAAGTTAAATGACCATTTAGTCCCAATGTTGCAATCTGATTTATGTATATTAAGAATAATAACGGTCCCAATATTGAGCCTTGTGGGACTCCGTACGTTATAGGCAAAGCAGAACTTTCAACGTTGTCTATTTGAACCACCTGATATCTATTTGTTAAATAAGATTTAAGTATTTTGAGTGCACTGCCCTTTATACCAGCGTTCTCAAGCTTTTCTAGTAATAATTTATGACTAACGGTATCAAAAGCTTTCTTTAAGTCAATGAATACACCCAAAACAATATTATTTTTGTCTATATTCTGTCTGATTTTTGTAGTTAGATCAATAGTAGCTGCAGTGGTATTGTTTTTAGCTCTAAATCCGTATTGGCGTTCCGATAAAAAATTAAACGAGTCCAGGTAGTTTAATATACGACTATGTATTATTTTTTCGAATATTTTTGATATAAGTACAGTAAGTATGTAAGCAGTACAGAGATTGGTCGATAGTTGCCGGGGTGTACACTGAATATGTTTTTCTTCCGAACATAGTTTAAACTCACGTTCCTGTAAGCTTATACACAGATAGGTAGGTATAGAATACTAAGTGCACATGAGTGTAGCCGTGGGCGTAGCTAGTTCAGATTTATTCACTGTGAATTTTCACGTTTACTTACAATTTAAATTAATTGCAAAGTGAGAGAGAACCTTAAACTTGGCGAGTTACTAATAAATTTGTCATTAAGTAAAATTCACGAAGACAAATAGGGATTTCAAGGTTTCACGAGGTCGCGGACGCTCAGAGAACTCAGTCCGTCAGTCACGACATTGTATATTAATTTCAATCAATCAAAATCAATTGAAGGAGGGTTGCCTGAGATTGACAGCAATGAAAGAGCTATTAAGGGAGGCCTATACCACGAAGCACACTGTACTTAAAGAAATTTTATAAAACGTTAAATGTGACACATTCTACTCCGACGCTCGCCCGCGACAGTCGTGCCGCTCCGCGCTCTCGATCGTTCCGTGCCTGAGTCATCGCTCCGTTCGTCACGCCCACCGTGACGTCACTCGTAGTCGCCGACTACGACGCCTGGTCCGGATCCGCCTTTTTCGAGGCGGTGAAGGATATCGTGCTTCTCTAACAGAGATTGTCAAAACAATTTGGTTTGGCCCCTTCAGGGTAAAAACCACAGTTTCGTGGTCCTTGGTTGGAAACCTCACGGTGTCAACAATACCAAGGGGGTGCTGACCCGACGCACCCGCTGATCCCCTTCAGGGTGAAGCAGTCAATTGGAGTCGAGTGCTAGGTTTTGGCCTTGGGGGATCTCCTAGTCAAACCTAGTTACTGAGTTCTCTTCACAGCATACACACCTAGTGTCGGTTGGGTGTATCTACCCCTTCGCACTAGACCCAATAGGGCCCGGTACGCACATTGAGATTGGCGACCGGATTACAAGCTTAGGGCACACCATTAGGCACACACCTCCCTGCTATCCCCGCAGGGAGCGAACTCACCTCCGGGTCATTCCCGCCCGGAGGGTTAGGCAAATAGGGCCCCTCAGGCCACATCAGACGGCAACACAGCTACCGAGTTTGTCTGGGTTTCTCTTCTCGGTAGCGAAGTGTTAGGAGAAACTCCGGGGCAGGGCTCTTTGGGGACCGTCTGCTCGGGGAGCTCACGTTTGACGTGTCTCCTCGAGGCGCTTATGTTAGGATTAGGAGATTAGGATGCCCACCTCTGTCGCCTCCAATATGGAGGACAGGATTGAGGATCTCGTGTCCAAAGTAGAATCCCTATCGGCTCGGTTAAATAGAACAACCGATATATTAGGAAAGATCCTATTTGAAAACCCCGCCCTAAAAAGGAAATATGAGGAGGAAATTGACTCCTTACCCCCCGCGGTGTTTCCCGCCCCACAGCCAGATTTAGGTCCCACCCCCGCGCCCAACGCAGATAGGTCCCCCTCCCCCCCAGACGTCGAAATGGACTCTGAGGAGGAGGAACAAGAAAAAGAGGGCTCGGAAGGCGAGCGCTCGGAGCGCGCAGAGAGCATACACTCTGAGCGCTCGGAGCGAGCGGAGTCCGAGCACTCCTCCTCCGATCAAACCTCTTCCTCCGACGAGTTTATCCTCGTCGAGGGAAAGAGGAAGAAGAGGTCGCAGGCCTCGTCCTCCACCCAGGCCCCTAAGGCCAAGAAACCCTCCCCTCCCGAGCCAGCACGCTTAGTGCAGAGCCAGCCCTCCACTTCCTCGGCCACTAGGCCCAGCCCTACTCAAACCCCAGTCGTCAGCGCCTCAGTGCGCAAGACCATCCCTCCCCCACCCATCTTCATACATGATAAGGGGGCTTGGACAAACGTGTCCAAAGCGTGTGGCGAGCAACGCATCGCCTACACGAATGCCCGCGCCGTTCAGAACGGCATAAAAGTAGGGTTAGCGACAGCTAACGACCACCGCGCGCTTTCGAAGCTACTCAAGGCTCGAAATATCCCCCACCACACTTATACGCTCCATGAGAGCAAGCCCGTTCGGGTGGTCCTCTGCCGGATCCCCAGTGAGATCCCCACCACCGAGATCGTCTGCGACCTAGAGTCACAGAACATCCCGGTGATTGAGGTGCACCGTATGCACGGCAGAGGTGGCAGGGCGTCTAACAACGTCCTCGTCATTTGCCACCCCGTCTCCGAAGGTCCCCACCCCATCTTTGCGCTGAAGACTGTATGCAGTCTTTCAGGAATTTTAATTGAGAAGCCACACAAAAGTGGCACGGTAGGCCAATGCCACCGTTGCCAGTTATACGGCCACGCGCAACGGAATTGCTTCGGCAAACCCCGGTGCGTAAAGTGCCTGGGCGATCACGGCACCGCGGAGTGCAGTCGCCCAAAAGATAGGTCCCAGTGCCCAGACCCGCCCAGCTGCGTGCTGTGCGGGCAATCCGGCCACCCCGCCAACTACCGAGGCTGTCCGAAAGCCCCGAAAACCTCCGCCCCTAAACTGGCAACGCGCGCTAGCGCACGCCAGGGACGAGAGTGTCCTACACTCTCGTCTGAGCTCCCCCAGACCCTCAGTCCCCAGCGTCCAACTCCTTGGACGGCGGCGAATCACGCCCAAAACTTCCCGGCACTAAGGCCGAAAGTCCCTGGGCTGATGGATCAACCCATCATGCCCTCCGCTCCGGTTGTTGTGGCTTCTCAGCCCCCACCTCCTCCCCAGTCACTCCCTCGCTCGGATGAGCCGGAACTCGATGCGTTCCTCATCCTTGGGAAAACATTCAGTTTCTTCCAGTCCCCCCGCGCCATCCAAATGGCAAAGGAGGTCGTGGCCTGCAAAAGCATTGAATCCCTGATTCAGGTATACTATAAGTATTCTGATGTAAAAAGCCATTTTGACAACCTCTTTAAACAGCCATAATGTATAACACGGCTAGTAAAAGATTAAAGCCCCGATCCCTAAAGCTAGGTTACTTCAATGCCAATGGCATCACTAATCAACGGGACGAGATCGCGACTTTCCTTCGCGATCATAGTCTAGACATCCTTCTGGTCCAAGAGACCTTCCTCAAACCCCACCTTAGGGATCCCAAGGTAGCCAACTACCGGCTAGTTAGGAACGATAGGACTAGATGCCACAGAGGTGGCACTCTAATATATTATAGGAACTCCCTGCACTGCATCCCTATGGATCCGCCGCCCCTTGCCCACTTAGAGGTATCCGTTTGCCGGCTAGGCATGACGGGCCATCCCTCTATCACAATAGTATCCGCGTATCTCCCACCGCACAGCGACGTAGATTCAAATTCTTCGATAAACGCCTCACTACGAGGCGACCTTACAGCCCTTCTTGACATGAGTGACTCCGTCCTTATAGCGGGGGATCTCAATGCCAAACATCCCGCATGGTGTAGTCGTATTACCAACCCCCGTGGGAAGGTACTATACGACCTTTGCACACCTCTCCACATAGATATCATAGGTCCTATGCGGCCTACTCACTATCCGTTCGAGCCATCCCACTTGCCCGACGTACTCGACATTGCCCTCCTGAAGAATGTGAACTTACGTTTGCACTCTTTAGAGACGGTAGACGAACTTGACTCTGACCATAGACCGGTGATCTTGGAGTTAACTCCGAGATCGGGTCCCTATGACCCTAACCGCCCCCCTCCCACACAGGTGATCACTGACTGGAGGAAAGTAGGCGAATTGCTGAAATCCAACACGTCTCCTCACCTGGACAAGATCCCCGACCACATCCAGTCCGCCGCCGACACGACGGCTGCGATCGACTCACTCACGGAGCACGTGCAATCTGTCTTGAACGACTGTTCAAAGGAGATTCCGGTGTCAGAGCACTGGCGCCGGAAACTCCCGGACGATGTACGGGCCCTGCTGACTGAGAAGAACGCAGCAGTCCGTGCCTACAGAGCTTTCCCCTGCCAGAATAACAAAACTTTCATGCGGTACTTACAGCGCAAAGTAAGTAACAGCATCAGAGAGTGGCGTGAAGCCGGCTGGGACAAGACCCTGAGCGAACTGGAACCCACCCACCATGCCTTCTGGCAACTTCAGCGGAAAATGCGCGCCGCTGAGGTTGCCTCAATGCCTCCCCTTACCCGCCCGGACAAAAGCATTGCCTTCGATGACGAAGACAAAGCCGAATGCCTAGCCGACAGCCTGGAGGCACAGTGCTCTCCCAGCTCCCAACCAGTCGACCCAGCCCACCTTGCCCACGTGGATGCTGAGGTCGAACGTAGATCTGCCCTACCCCCTGTCGAGGACCCTGATGCTCCCCTCCCCCCCGTCACGGAAGACGAGGTGGAGGAGATCATCAAGAAACTCAAACCTAGGAAAGCTCCCGGGACTGACAGACTGACCACTAGGGCACTTAAACTCCTCCCACGTACGATCTTAGTCCTACTGACTGCCATCTTCAATGGCGCCTTGTCCAACAACTTGTTTCCACAAGCTTGGAAAGAGGCTATAGTGATAGGTATCCCAAAACCCAAAAAGCCCAAGAACCTCCCGACTAGCTATAGACCCATTAGTCTGCTCAGCGCCCTCGGCAAGGTCTACGAGCGGATTATTCTTAATCGGCTCAAAGACTTTGTCGAGGCCAAGAGCCTAATCCCTAACGAACAGTTTGGCTTTAGAGCCCATCATTCCAGTGTCCACCAAGCCCACCGCATCGTAGAGCACATTAGCGGCCGTTTTCAACGCGGTCTGGTGACGGGGGCCCTATTCTTTGATATAGCAAAGGCTTTCGACAAAGTCTGGCACAATGGCTTAATTTATAAGCTTTACCAACTAGGTGTGCCGGACCGTCTCGTGCTCATCATTCGAGACTTCCTGTCAAACCGCTCCTTCAGATATCGTATCGAAGGAGCGCTTTCCACTCCCCGTCCTATCAGAGCCGGCGTCCCTCAGGGCGCCGTGCTCTCCCCCCCACTCTTCACGCTATTCACTAGCGATATCCCCAAAAAGCCCCCAGTAGAGTTATCCCTGTTTGCCGACGACACGGCCATCTACTACTCGGGACATAATCCCGTTAGCATCGCTCATACCCTCCAGACCTCAGCCAACGCACTAGGCGATTGGTTTAGGAAATGGAGGATTGAGGTAAATCCCGACAAAAGTCAAGCAGTCCTGTTTCGCAGGGCTCGCCAGCATAAAAAGTTCACCCCCCCACGCCCGATCACTATGTTCGGCAAGCCAATCCCTTGGGAGAAGCGAGCCAAATACTTAGGTGTGATCCTCGACCAGTTCCTGAATTTCAGTGAGCACATAAAGTCGGTTCGCTCGCGAGCCGCTTTCGCTCTCGGTAGGCTCCACGCCCTGCTGAATAAACACAGCAAGCTCTCCCTTAAATGTAAAATCCGAATATACACGACATGCATACGTCCTATCATGACGTATGCCTGTCCGGTGTTTGCTCATGC
This sequence comes from Tholera decimalis, assembly GCA_943138885.2. Lineage (NCBI taxonomy): Eukaryota > Metazoa > Arthropoda > Insecta > Lepidoptera > Noctuidae > Tholera > Tholera decimalis. Next base: position 14,970,151 of record OW964576.2, read on the forward strand.
CAGTCCCAATCAGATCCATAGGATGCAAGTCATTCAAAACCGTTTTCTCCGAAAGGCCACGGGCGCGCCCTGGTTCTGTAGGAACGAGGATCTCCACGTAGACCTCAAACTCCCGACCATAAAGCAAGTGTTGAAACGCATGTCAGTGCGTTACTTCACCTCTGCTGAGACCCACACTAACCCCCTGATCGTATCGGCCGCCCGATACAGACCCTCCAAGATTTCTCGGGTTCGTCGCCCGCGTAACATCCTAGACGAGCCTGACGACCCCACCACCATCCGACAAGAGAGCAGTAGGGAAACCAGCACTCTTAGAAGACACAGATACAGAACGCGTTCCTTATTCCGGCCTCGCCGACGAGGCCCATCGCGACGTCCGCGTACTGGTAATGAAAATCCTCCCCGACCTTTGCCAAACGAGCCAGCCCGCGATGCTGAGCCAGTAGCAATAAATACTCCCGTAAATAATATGACCCAGCCTGTCCCTTTGCTGCCCTCCCGAAATGACCCCGCTATGCCGAGGCCCGTACTCCACAGGGAGTGCCCTTAGCGTGCGGTCATTAGTTTTTAAGTATATTTTAGTTTGTAAGCCCTGGCTGGGGGCCTTTAATTTATTAGAGGTCACCACAGGAAAGTCCGGTTAAGTAGACTCACAGCCTTAGTGTGCTGATCTACAAGTGGCCCTACCTAAAAAAAAAAAAAAAAAAAAAAAACGTTAAATGTTAGCCAAACAGAAAATGTTCAGGAAGAAAGGCTTATTGATATTTTAATTTATTTGTTCTAAATCAAAAGTTAATTAGTCAAACTAGGTTAAAAATCTGCACTTTTTGAACGTCAAAACGCCCGCCCAGCTCAAATACTAGGAAGTGGTGACCTGCCTGGTATTTCACCTGTTTAGCTTTTTCTCAACTATGTTGGGATCTAACTACATAGATGCAGCTGAATACTCGTGTTTTACATTAAGTGACTGCCTATGACTTCCACAACCCAGTACTCCTTGACAAGATCAGTGTCAGATGTTCTGGCTTCTGAATACCCTTGACGACTGTCAAAGAAGTACAAATAACCAACAGCTTAACGTGCGTTCCGAAGCACGGAGGAATCCCGATATATTGAGACGGTCACCCATCCGCAGGCGGTATCTCGGTAAGCGTTGCTTAACATTGGAGATCGACCCGTAAGGCTGTTGTTATTAGTCACGACCTCGTCCGATTTGACCTTCCTAGTATTTAAGCTGGGGAAAAGAAATAGAGCTATGATTTTATGACTCCTAAATGAAATTCATTAACCACCACAGTTTTTGTCATAGTCTAACGGGTTCAACTTATGTAATATAATGTCAATGTAATCAAAATAAGCTCAAATAAACCCGCGGACATAAAAGCACTAGATCGTATTGTAAATTAAAATCGATGTTCAGTTCATACCAGCTTAAATATAAACACGAGCTATCGGCTTTCCTAACAATGGATTATACAGAGTGTTAGGGATACGCAGGTTATACTGGTTCGAGTTTGAAAATGTTTATTAAAAAACAGATAAATTTAAAACGCATTAATTATAGTTTTTTCTAACTTTTAAGTAACATATTGATTGAAAAGCTAACAAAACAATGATTATTTATTTCACAAAAAATTTCAAAGGATGGCGATGGACTTTGATGTCACAGTGTACGTCGGAATTCTTAGTGTATAAAAAATAATGAATAGACACATAATATGTATATCTCTGTGCCAAATGTAATCCAGATCCTTTCAGCCATGACATAAAGCAGAACCCTTATATTTCCGTCATGTCTGTCTGTCTATCTGTCCGTCCGTCCGTATGTCACAGCCGTTTTATTCCGAAACTATTAGGACTATACATGTGAAACTTGGTGAGTAGATCTATTGTGAACCGCTTTCCGAATTTAAGAAAAAAAGAAGTTAAAAATATTTAAAATAAAGGGAGCCCCCTTTATTTTAAATATTTTTTAATTTTACCCCCATACATGGAACTGAAACTGAATTTTTTTTTTTTCATGAAACCTACGTGTGTATGGTATTTATAGACAGGTCTATAAAAATAACATTGAGGTTTCTAAAACGATATTCATAAAGTTAATCGTTTAAAAGATATACGCTTCCAAAGTGGTGAAATATCCCCACCTCTAACTTCTATAATAATGGAGAGAAAAAAAGAAATATATGCTTTAGATGTTAATGTAAACTTTCAACGAAAATTGTTTTGAACGAGATAGGGTCAGCAGTTTTTGAGATACAGCATATTTTCTAAAACCGCAAATATAACTTTTAATTCATACAAACACTATGAAAAACAAAGTTATTTGGTGTAGTTACTACGGAACCCTTCATGGGCGAGTCTGACTCGTACTTGGTCAATTTTTCTTTCACATCATTCTTCACACAATCCATCCATCTTTTCTTTGGCCCTCCTCTTACTCTTTATCTATCAGCACTACACAGCAAAAACCTTTATCAAATTTATTCTATACATATATCTATTTATATCTCACAGACTAACTGACAAAAGCTTGCACTGACAGGACCGGTCTACTCAAATCTGTGCGGTTATTTCCTCAAAAGGCCATTTTTTAGACTAATCTACATAATCTATATAAACGATTATGAATATGTGAGCTATGTAGGTTATTTTATTCCAGTTAAACATGATTGTCTGGCAGTTTGAACGTCCTTACCTTGGTATTGTTCGTCAAATCGTTAAGCTCCTTGTTATAAGTTGAGCTATACGTCATTTGACAAATGCTTGCACTGTATGGACAGGCCCACTCAAATCTGTGAGCATCTTTCTTCAAAAGATCGCCTCAGACTGAAACCTACAAGGTTCCCATATAATTAACCAAGTATAGATTGTATGGACTTTAAAAAAGACGGACCCCTGAGTTTGTTTCGGTGTTTCTTCTCAGGGTAGTCAGTTAGGAAACACCGGTCTCATCTAGTTAATATTTGAGAAAAAAATGACGTGTAAAAGTGTTATTTAATAAACAATTTGCAAAATAAAGATCATTTATCATTTATTCAAAGTTAAATGCTGTAACCGTAACCGCTTCTCAAAGTTAAAAATCATTCAAAAGCATAAGTTTATTTTATTTCATCATCATCACACACCTAAACTGAACATTAATTTGAAGTCACAGATACCCGATAAAACCCAGACCATTTTGAATACAACATTCAGATTAATAAATTTAATTTCAAAGTTTACAGTTTCGTTATGCCCTGTATATGGAGAGTATATTTGTTCAAGCATTAACGGTGTAATGTAGCGCTACAGCAAATATTTATTCTACTGTATAACAAACTATTAGCAAGACTGAAATCAATTATTTTGTTATGCTTTTATTTCAGTTTCAAAAAATTCCTTCTACTTACATTTTGGTACCCTTTATATCGCATGAATTTTAAATAATATGATAGCAATATATACTAGAATCTAATCAGATGTTATTTCGTGGAAATCCATGGTCAATTAATATCTCAGTTCTAAGTTCATCTTTCAATGAACGGAGCCTACGCCTACAAATGCAAGCAACAACAATAAAACATTTCAGATCCTCACAATGAGGTCTATTATACATCATGCAGCACAGATAAAATGCAGTTTTTTTAGCTTTATGTTTATTTCCCAAAAGTGACCATATGCTTGTAAATTCAGAATACGCGTTCGTGCTTGGGTCACAGAAATTCAAATGCTATTGTCAACAAAATAACTGCAAAGTATTGAAACAGACAACTACAATATATAAGTGTTACTACTGCATGATTAACCATATCATGACATCGAGATAGTGCTCTTTTTCTAAAAGCAAGGTAGTTTTCACTAAACGTTGTAACTTATTTTCTCAGAGTACCCACCAACTGTCAATGCGAACATATGATATTATATCTATGTTTGTTATGTTGAATTATTCTAAATCCAAATCTTGAAGCAATGATTATGATTAACAAACCTTAGTTTTTAAATATTATTTTTATTTTAAGTGAAATTCTTTGAGTTTAACAGACAGAGTGGAGTAATTAATTATACCAACGTTCAAAACAAAAGAATAACAGACAATGAGACCAGAAATTCCTTCCCAAATACACAAAGCAAACCGTCCCAAACTGTCGTGCCCGAATCTGTCCTAATTTATATGATAATTCTAAATGATAACACAAGACATATTATGATGTGTTATCCGTTGGGAAAAAATTACCCTGATTCTAGACAATAGCCATTAGTTCACGTTTGATTTCGGTTTAAAAGAAGGGATGACAGTCAACCCTGGTCTTTATTTAGGAATTGAGAAGCATATAAGTATAATAAGTATGTGTGTGTATAGATGTAAGTAGATGGCCAATGACCACGACAAGACCACAAGAAAGCGAATGTGGGAGCATGATAAAACATAATATACCCTTTCTAAGTTGAAAAGACAACTAGTATTGAAGTTTGGTTTTTTTATTGTGGAAAAATCTTCAAATTATGCTACAAATATAAATGTGAGAGTTAAACTCATACAAATAGACATCCGTTTGTATGAGTTTCAATCACGCAAAAGTGGCTAAACGGATTTGGACGTTGACTCACATAATAATAATATACAACCTGGAATCACATAGTTTACTTTATCCCGGGACATACGATTCTTGTAGGATAGATTTAACGAAATTTCCGAACGAACAAACTCGCAGGCAGTAGCTCGTATTAAATAAACAAAAATATATTGTTACAGAACCACTAAGCGAATAACTTTTAATATGATAAATTGTTATCTGCATTTTGCTTCAGTTGGTATTATGTTGGCAAAATATTTGTTTAAAACATAATCTAATATTTCGATGGCGGATCACAGAGCCTTAATAAACAAAGAAATAATTTTATGAAAATATAAAATCTGCGTACTAAACCAACAGGCTCGTAAAATATAAATTGTAAACCTCCAGTAAATCTTATCATTAACTAGCTGTGCCCGCGACTTCATTTCACATTACTAGCAATCTTCTGAACCCCTCCAATTAAGCTAAATATGCTTGTGTCTGGAGTGGGTTCACGGCAATGGTTTAACTTCCTCTCCGAAGTACGAAGGAATCCTGTTATGTTAAGATGATCAACCATTCACAGACTGACCTCGGCCAGCGTTGCTTAACGTTGAAGATCGAGCCTTGCGACATTTAGCCACGAGCTACTCTGGTTGAACTAAATTAAGTTCTACCAACTGCATACAACTACATGAAAGGTCAATTGCTTGGAACTTTCTATTAAATTGATTAAAAAACACTTTTATTATAGTTTCTGTATACCTATGTAACACTTTTACTCAATCTTACCATTCGACGAATCAAGACATGACGTCATGTCATGTGACATTAATCTAGACCAAAGTAAGTCTACAGCTTGCGGTTTGATCGGTACACTAATACTTATCGGGCACGACATCCTCACAACGTACGAGTATGTGCTGAACGAATTAGTTGCCTTTTGGGAATAATTAATCAAGCTTGACTTGACTAATCAAACTTGCATTAGACATTGATAGCATTGGTAGTCCAGTGGCTACAGGCACGACTTATGATATGTTCTTCATGTTATGTACATTCGAACCCAAACAGGCACATTACTGTGTTTAATGTTCATCAGTCACCACTGCTTAGTGAGCGGTGGAGGAAAACGTCGTGAAGAATCTGGCATGTCCTAGGACTGAATATCCGAAGATATGCGACATCCACCAACCTCCTGTACCCGCGAGGTGAGTTACGGCCCCTTCCCTGTCTAAGAAAGATGGCCTGCGTCCCAGCAGTGGGAACTATGGGATGTTACACGTGCATTGATGGCACAGCGCACACAGTTCTAAAGCGAACTCATTTAATTTTGTTTTTAAAGTAAATCATTGCGGTCCGACAACGAGACAGCATCGTGCAAATTATATTGTGTTCATGCTTTGTTTATGTAACCTGAAAAGATTACATAAACATTAAATGTAAGCATAAAATATGTAACTGTTCCATTCTTACACGTGTTTTTAATAAATAAACAGATAAAGCGGTTTCCAATATACGTTTGCATATTAAAGGAATTTTACGATCAGAATCGACCTAGATGTTATCGACTTTTGTTGGTACAAAGTAAAGTAATGGGGTTTTTAAACGTTGATAGTACAAGCGATAAATAGACGGCAAATAATAACTGATCTCCGCTTGTTCAGTAGCACACATGCTTAAAATCTGTGTGAACGGTAGTACATAATTATACAATATTTTTTATAAGCCTACACTGTCTCACTGCTAGGCAAAGACTTTCCCTAATTCCTTTCATACAACATTATCCCACGCCGCTTCAAACCGCAGCCCGTATGCAGATATGAGTCGAGTATTTTTTTTCCTAATTTAAATAATGTATGATAATAATATTTAAATATTGCGCTTAAAGGCGTTCCTTAAAGAGAAACCAGCGGCAATGACAGACCGGATAGGACCATTGCCTGCCGGGGTAGCGGGAATGTTTTGACGAGATACCGCGGCTAAGTACGACACCCTTCCACTCCATCCAGAGTGGCAGGAGTAATCAATTTGATGATTTTCCTCACGGAAACAAATAAGGCCTCCTCAAGCGTCAGTACTTTGAGCAATCTTATGCTTTTCACATCCAGTGAATTCCTGCGACCTTCATCAGGTCATGGCACTACTTTGTGGAAACACTAACAAGACTGCGCCTTCGGTTATCCTTTCATGAACTCAGATCACGCCGGTTATTTACTTTGCGAACAATGTGCTCTGCCTATTACCTCTTAAGATCTACTTGGGTTCATAATTATTGTAAACCAATATAAAAAAAATAGTTAATACACAAACAAAATATTACAATTAACAGTTAATTTTAAATCCCAGTAAAAGTAAAATCACAAATACAAATTCGTTTTTCATCACCAATTACTTTGGAAAATTCCCTTTTCACAGGCTCCGAATATTCCTATTGTGTTTGCAATAAATCTCCATTAGGTTAATGACGAAAGAGCGTTGACGATGTCTTTAATTATAGCATTAAATGTTTACGATCGGAGCCATTAACTTGATATGGGCATCAACGTTTAACTCTTTCAGCTTTTAGGCGATGAATTATTTGTACCTACTTTGGTTTAAAACACTTGCTTGAAGTGTGGTCGTGTAACTTTAGATGATATAGCATTTTAGAGTCACAAACAATAAAAGAACACTATGGATTAAGAGTAAAAAGCTAAACAAATGAGCATCCCCACTGCATTCATGCCACCGTGGTCAATCTCAGCAGACATTATCTACGTACGTACTAGACATTATAGTGTGACAAGTGTGTGCTCAAACATAGTTACACTGGCTGTTCTTTTGTTTTTGTAATCTAATGGGACTAAAATTTTACATGGTTTCCCAGGTGCACGAGTGTCACATCACCGATCTTCAAACCCAAGTCTCCCTGCTCGCCAGTCGCACTGACACTAGCCCTACGGACAGCTTCTAAATATTAAGAATCACGGAACTCGATGTTTCTAATCGTTAATGTTAAAATAAATAAAATCTAAGAAATGTTCACGTGAAAAATACACTGATAAAAAAGGAAAATAGATTATTCCACATAAACATACAAAAATTAGCCAAGTGCGAGTCAGACTCACCCATGAAGGGTTCCGTAGTAACTATAATAATATAATATAACTAGCTTCCGCCCGCGACTTCGTCCGCGTGGAAAAAAAATCCCCCGATTTTGAAACATTCTTCATTAATGCTCCGCTCCTATTGGTCTTAGCGTGATGATATATAGCCTATAGCCTTCCTCGATAAATGGGCTGTCTAACACTGAAATAATTTTTCAAATCAGAACCGTAGTTCCTGAGATTAGCGCGTTCAAGCAAACAAACAAACAAACAAACAAACTCTTCAGCTTTATAATATTAGTATAGATATGTATATTTATTTGACGAATAAAAAAAGACCTTACAAATTTCTTAAAACTAGCTTATTTACATTTTTACAACTACGCTAAATAACTTTGATTTTCATAGTGTTTGTATGAATTACAAAGTTATATTTGCGGTTTTATAAAATATGCTGTATCTCAAAAACTGCTGACCCGATTTCGTTCGAACTAACTTTGTTTGAAAGTTTACATTAAGATCTACAGACGTATATTTCCTTTAGGTTTTTCACTCCATTATTATAGAAGTTAGAGGGGGGGGACACATTTTACCACTTTGGAAGCTTATATCTTTTAAACGGTTGACTTTATGAAAAAGTGGTTTTAGAAACCTTTATATCATTTTTAAATACCTGTCTATAGGTACTACACACGCATAGGTTTCATTAAAAAAAATATTTTCGGTTCTATTTCCATGTATGGGGACCCCCCTTTATTTTAAATATGTTTTAATGTTTTTCTTTATATCGGAAAGCGGTTCACAGAATACATCTACCTACTAAGTTTCACATGTATAGTCTTAATATTTTCGGAATAAAATGGCTGTGACATACGGACGGACGGACAGACAGACAGACAGACAGACAGACGGTAACTGTAATGGTTCCATTTTTTGCCATTCGGCTACGGGACCCTAAAAATGAGGTAAACATAAAAGCTGGCAATAGCTATATCACTAATTAAAAACACTCAAATAAGTTTGAACTTAATTAAATCATGAGACATTCTAAAACGGGTTAAGTACTTAACCAAGAGAGTGACCCCTATAACAAATTAAAGCGTTCAAGTATTACTTTCTGCCATGAAAACTAAATTTACATATTGTATTGTAATGGGCTGTTAAATTAATGAGAACTCTGCCTTTTACAAGTCATTAGCTTTTATATCTGTTATTACAACGTATTTTGTTAAGAATGACCTTAACCAGAGAGATTACTGCGAAAGGAGTAAGTATATGAATAAATTATATTTACAAAATATTTAGAGGGAAGGTGCATAACGCGGACGTATTAGGGCAAATTACTTTGTGTGTTCCGGACAAGTACGTGTGGCGACGCCGGCAGCCACGGCTGCTGGTGGAGCCGCGCGGGCGCACCAACCTGTTGGGGAGGCGCCACTGACGCGTGCGCTCCGCACTCTCAACATCATTGCAACCGTTTTGGATTTATTCTGTTGTTCACTGGGTGAATTCACTAGGAGTGCTTTACTTGTAATTTGTCTCAAAAATAAATACATTGTTGTAATACTAGAATAGTTACACTATCGCATTAGGTTACCCTGTAATGATAGATGTAAAGTGGATAATAAATAAATAAATTTTGGGGGTAGGTTAAAATGGTTAAGTATTAACAGCTGCACCGTTTGATCTTCAATGTTAAACAACTCTTGACCTCGTCAGTCCGTTGATGGGTTGCTTTTGATGGGATGAGCAGCTTTTTTCGGGGATAAATCATCAAATGACTCCTCCTGCTATGTGCGGAACAGAAGGGAGACAGACTTAATGACTTCTACTGACCCTGTTCCTTCAGTTACTCTTACGTTTCGGGGCCGCGGTATCTCGTTAGAACATTCCCGCAGCCCCGGGCCTGTAAGTAGCTAAGCTGTTTATTCTGGCCATCATTTGTAAATATTTGACAGTCGTTATGAGGAGTGGAGTTCGAAAGTCTGACACCCCACACTAATCTCTCTGACTAAATCATAAAAAACATTTCAAATTTTCAATCACTCTGCAAGACCATGTTGGAGCTGATTGCGCAGGTGTCACAAACGGTAATAGTAATAACTATGTCCCATTTGCCAAGTCTATTCCTAATTATGTCGTGATCAGCATCTGCTAGTGCAATCAGATGCAGTGCCTAGTACTTGGCAAAACCAGTGTTAGATTATACCGCACGGAATAAGGCGCCACATTAAGGAAATCTATATCAAACTTCAATTTTTTTTCTTTTTAACCGACTTCAATAAATAAAGGAGGAAGTTCTCAGTTCGTCGTAATCTTTTTTTTTTTGATATGATAAGTTCAAGAGTTTCTGTAGTATTTAATTAGTGTAAGATTTTCTATCGGCGAGCTACCTAAAGACTGTCAAAGATTTGACAAATGACAGCCGGGATCAGCAGCAGACAGCTTAACGTGTTATACGAATACGAGGCGCAGGTTTTAAGACATCGTGTAAAATAGTCATGCACGGAGCGACCTGCAAGTGTTGCTCCACGTTGAGCAACGCTTACAGGTCGCTCCGTGCCGCTGTGCCGCTGTATCTAGCTGTATATATCGAACTGTGCCGCTGTTATTATATTAGGGCACGGGTTCCTCAAGCGATAAGAAATTAAGAGAAAATACAAAACGGTCTGCGTTTAGAATCAAAGTCAATTAAACTTTTGAACGAAACGATTTAGATTTGAAGCAATGATTTTAATAAAAGCATTTATTTTATTACAAAAGTAACATTTTGATTAATTAGCTCTCTTTTGAAGAAACTCCTGGTTTTATTTCCTTTTGGCAGTCTTCGATGTTGTTAGTTGAATGGAATATTATTGTGATTAGTTGGGCAATTTGTATTTAAATTTACATAAACCTTGAATCAGTAAATAAGATAGTGTGTTACAGATTGTTTGAACAATGAAAGCATTCTATTTATTTATTTATTAAAACTTTATGCCACACAAATTGTACAACGGCGTGGCGGTCAACTCAACCTCTCAAATTCTTTAATCACACATAAAGTTTTTTATAGTTGCTCAAGTCAACAGATTATTGATACATGATTAGTAGTCTACCAAATCCTAATCTAACTAAGTTCTATGTATGAAGAGCCCCCCTTTATTTTAAATATTTTTTAATTTTTTTCTTAAAATCGGAAAGTGGTTCTCAAAATACATCTACCTACCAAGTTTCACATGTATAGTCTTAATAGTTTTGGAATACAATGGCTGTGACATACGGATGGATGGACAGACAGACAGACGGACAGATATGATGAAACTATAAGAGTTCCGTTTTTTGCCATTCGACCATGGAACCCTAAAAAGTTACCGTGTATACAGTTAATTTAATTAATAACTAATTAAATAGTATAGAACAAGCTTATGGCTAAAAATTAGCCATACACGTTAAACAATGCTTGCTTGCTATGTGCAGAGCCAGTATTACCTGCACCAACCAAAATCTATGAACATAGTGGACATACATATTCAACATAAAAAACATTTTGTGAATATTTTCATTATCCATGTATGTAGTAAGGAGTGCCATTCCCTGTCGTAGTCTGTGTTTCCTGATAGCTATCGCCTCGGGTCATAGGAAACTGACCTAGAAAAATTTATGAACTAAATCCAACACCGCCGCCAACTACATCTTACTACCAAAATAAATTTATAAAAAAACATTTCAACACGCGTGACATACGTGGGCGCCACCTAGCTGAACAAAGGTGCAGGTTATTAAGCTAACATCAACTTACTTGACATACGTAAGAGTCGTCACATTTCTCTCTAATTCAGAATTAAATTGCAAAGTAGCTATGAAATTTAATTGTGTCTCTTGTGCGACACAGATGCTTATGTAGCAACGTCGCGAGTAATAAAAGTGCGCCACCAAGACTCGGTTCTTCGTCTTTTAAGTCCTGTCTCAATTGCTCCTTTAAACTTCCAATATTTTCTAATACAATATGCAAATATTGGTTCAACCCTGCCATTCATTTATAACTTAAGCCGTCGATGTCGGGAATTACCGTCCCAGGAATAATTATTGGAAAACCTTTTTTCGGATCTTACAAGATACGAATCCATAATTCAATAATATATCTATTACAATAGTTCTATTAAAATAAATTATGGATTTAGTGGTAGGGTCAATGATATTATAAAGTACTATAAAATATCATTGGGTAGGGTAAAGTTATAGGAACGTATACTAGACAGGGCCCGCAGAGACGAACCAGTCAGCCACAATATATAAAACTACTATTGTTATGAAACGTTTATCTAACGACCACCTAACCCCGACATGTATGTCGAATTGATGTCTCTCTGGATTTCGGTACAATAGAACAATTTATTTCGTAAGGATAAATACTTACATAACTAGTTATCTTAATTACCTTTTAGATGTGGGAAAGGTCGAAGTTTTATGGGGTACACTGTTGATTTTAAAAGTCGGCCTTTTGTTAAGTGGTTGACCCTTGTATTCATTGCAAATATTTTCGTTCATCAAGTGATGCTGTTGACAAAAACATTGTTTAGTGAGTCTTCACAAGGGAAGCTCGTGACTTAATAATTAGAGGCGATCGGTTAGGTTTTCAAGGTAAACTAACACTTGCCGAGGTTAATCTGCTGATGTGTGACCACCTTACTATATTGAGAGTCCTCTGCGCCTCGGAAAGCCTTACGTCACAGCTGACGTTTGTAAATCTTTATCAACATGTTAAATCTCGATATAATGCCGATGCCTGCTATTTGGATGCTACCGAGGAGCTATTAAACAAGCTTGAGCGCTTGCAAAATCTATGCATTCGCTTTGTTTTCGGTCTCCATATAGATAAATTGTCAAAAAAGCTAAGTTCTGCAGCATATGCCGTTAGAAAAATACGTGGATTAACTGATATCGAAACAGCACGTTTAGTCTACTTTAGTTACTTTCACAGTGTGATGTCATACGGCATTTTACTTTGGGGAAATGCCGCCGACATTCACACAATATTTGTATTACAAAAAAGGGCCATTCGTGCAATTTATAAATTAAGTCCTAAGCACTCCTTAAGAGACAAATTTAAGGAGATTAATATTATGACTGTGCCATCTCAGTATATTTATGACAACCTCTTGTATGCACACAAAAATATTAATCTGTTTAAAAAATACAGTGATATTCATAGTGTAAATACAAGGAACAAAGACACATATGTCATTCCTAAAACAAGGTTAAAAAAAATAGGTGGTTCGTTTAGATGCCAATGTATACGTTTTTATAATAAAATTCCTAGCCATATTCAAAAACTAAGTATTAATAAATTCAAATTATTGATAAAACGTAAACTATGTCAGAAAGCTTTTTACAGTGTTAAAGATTATATTGAGGACAAGAAGGCTTGGGAATGAGATGCTCCAGTGATATACGTGTGCCTTTTTTATTTCTTTTTAAAATTATGATTGATGATTTATTTTTGATTAATTAAAATTTTGCTTTCTCAAGTATTGTATATACCTATTAATTTTTGTTTTTGTTTGTTGTTTTTTTTATATATTGTTGTTTTCTTTTTTTTATATTGTTGTTTTTTTTTATATATATAAAATTATTTCATTATTGTAAATGTGAGGACGATGTAGGTTATTCTTTCTTCATTGTTTTTGCTTTCACTATAATTTATTTAATGATGTCAAGCAGTTTGAGTACTTGTGTGGCCTACCCAAAGGTCCTTACTTTGGTATTGTTCGTCAAATTGTTGAGCTCCTTAAGTTCTAAGTTGAGCTACACGATAACTGACAAATGCTTGCACTGTCTGGACAGGTCCGCTCAAATTTGCGTGGTTATTTCCTCAAAAGAATACCACAGACATGAACCTACATGCTTCTCATATACAAATACAAATTGTCTGGACTTTAAAAGAGACTTTGACCTCTGAGTTTGTTTCGGTGTTTCTTCTCAGAGTAGTCAGTTAGGAAATACCGGCCTCATCTAGCTAAACTAAACACGCAAAAAAACATGACGTGTAAAAGTGTTATTTATAACCAATTTACAGAATAAATATTTCATTTCATTTCATTTCATTTCATTTCATTTCATTTCATTTCATTTCATTTCATTTCATTTCATTTCATTTCATTTCATTTCATTTCATTTCATTTCATTTCATTTCATTTCGAAAGTATGACCATGTTTCTCACCTTCTCAAGCAACTCAAGTGGCTCCCTATCCGTCTTCGCAGGAACACTAGGATTTTGTGTCTCCTCTTCAACATTCTACACAACCCGTCTTAACCTTCCTACCTGCCTACTCTTTGTCTCGGAATTTCCAAGGAATCGGGATTAATGTGTAAAAACCCTCCCGCGAACGCGAATGAAATCGTGGGCAGAATATAAAAATAATTATAAACCTAATTTTTTTATCTTAAGTTTGTTCTTCAAAGCTAAGCATTGCCATACAACGTGACAATGCCTCCAGTCTCTAGGGTACATTATCAGCCGACAGCGTTGAGGACGAACTTTTTACCAGACTGTGCAGATAATACTTTGTCGAGATAATCTTGCCGCGCCATACTAACTATACTACATTCTTGCAAGAAATCCACAGTTTGAAAGGGAAAACCAGGCTATATTAAAACTCTTAACAGATTTTATCGCAATTTCAAAAGTATTTGCATGCATCAAAACTTTTAAAATCCCTCATTTAGGGCGGGTACCTTACATATATGCGTGTGAATTTTTATTAAAATCGATTAATTCATTAAATTATTTTTCAGGCCAAGAGACTCATTGGCAACGATGCACTGATCGAGTCAAAGCTCCAGAGCCTTGAACATCGACGACGAGTTGCTAGTCTATCGGTTTTCTATCGGTTACATTTCGGGGAGTGTGCGATGGAATTACACAATCTAATTCCGCCAAGCCTGTTCCATCATCGGACTACGAAACAAATGGCGAAGCGCCGTCATTACATGGTGGACATCCCACCCATACGCACAAAACGTTTTGGGAATACCTTCATCCGTGCCTTCATTGTGCGTACGGCTAAGGAGTGGAATACCTTGCCGGAGTCTGTGTTTCCCGATAGCTATAACCTAGGAGTCTTTAAGTCAAGAGTGAATAGGTTACTTTTAGGTAAGCGTGCTCCATCTTCGATCACATCATCACTCACCATCAGGCGAGATAGTGGTCAAACGCGAACCTATTTTTGATAAAAAAAAAATAACAAGTACCAGGTGTACAGTAGACATAGAAGTTCTCCACAAGGAACCACTAACATTAGTGCTGTACACTCAGAGTAATATCCTCACCGTCGCAGTGGCATTAGGAAATATGAGGTAAGAGCTCCGTAGGTGTGGTGGCTGTAGTGTTAAAAGGAAAACTTTCTTTTTATATTCTGTTTTTGGCACAAAACTGGGTTTATTAACAGTCCATTAAAGACATACTCCTTGGTGATTTAAGCTCTTCCCAAGCCTATTCATTACGTCACAGATTCTTGTGACCACAGTCTTGCAATCGAGGGTCCAACTGGGAAAGTTAATTAAGCGAACCATTATTAAGATGCTTAAAACTTTTCCATGACAAAAGTATTAAATAGCCTGAATGGAGGTTCAGAGTCAGGTTCATTTATTTGCCAGGTTTTCTTAATTATGTCATTTAAGTTAGGACTTATATCGTTAAGTTGGTTAAAAGTAATGTAAGTTGGGGAAGGAGTGTTATGTTTGTTTTTCCAGTATTTTAATACAATAAACATAATATTAAAAAAATGATACATGAAGGTAGAATATTTTTATAAGTATTAAATGTACCCACGAATGCGAGTCAGCATTACTAGACAGATTACGTCGTTTTATGGAAATATAGATAATTATTAATTAAGCTAACAGAAATATAATTATTATTTCACGCCCGTGGCTAAATAATAACAGCAGCAGGGGTCGATCCTCAAGGTTCAACAACGCTTGCTAGTCTAGTTCGGACTATAGGGCTAAAGGTAGCCTTCTTTGAAATCAGAAGAATGAGTCTTGCTCAGGCTTTTCTATTTCTAATAATAAAAAAACTGTTCACGCGAGCGAAGTCGCGGGAAAAAGTCAGTTCAATTATAAAATAAAGTAAAATTTAGTTAAGTAATTTGATAAACCTACATAATTCTAACTAAATATTAAGATATAATTAACCCTACAGCCAAATAGTTATTTAGCAATTAAAATAAGTAACGCTGCCATAAATGAAAAAAAAGTACCATAACTACCCTCCCACCAAATGGAATTTATCAAAATTGATACAATTTAATCGGGTAGAAACTTTTGGGTCCAAAGGATTTTGGGGTATTTAGGGCCCATTGCGTCTAATAGTTTTTTAAAGTTACTGTTATAAATGCGTTGCTACTGGTTGTGGAACGTAGCAGGTATGAGTAACAAACTTACTTTTTACAGTCCATGCTAAATTGTTTGTTATTTTGTTATTTAAATATGAATAACTTTCGTTATCTTTAAAATTCAATGTCTTACTATGCAGCATGGATGAGACGTTATATGTGCAATAAATGAAAACTCTGGCAATACTCATCGTAATGACCAACTTCTTATATGATTATCCCTATCAATTACATTTTGTCGACTTATGTATTTACGCACACACATGCAAAATGGACTGCCCCATAGCAGCACTTTTTTTTATAGAAGGTTGTATTCTTCGATACAGCTCGTATTGTCTAGTGTTTCCTATACTCCTAACCACCGTTAGCTTGAACCCTGCTTAGGTGCCATTTTTTACACGCTTTTATTATTTCGACCTGTATGTAACTATGTAATGGAATCTAAGGTAACTAATTTAACCATCTTCCAAGGGTCGTAGCGTATTGAAAATTGGTAGCTGTATGTAGTTCTTTTGACAGGCCCGTTGGTTTTGACAGGCCCGTTGGTATTCTGCCAGGCCGTTGGTATAGTGGTCAGTGGCCCTGCATGCTGTGCGCAAGGTCGTGGGTTCGATTCCCACCTAGGACAAATGTTTGTGTGATGAGCACGGTCATTTGTTCTTTGTCTGGGTGTAATTTATCTATAATATGTATGTATTTAGAAATATATATGTATGTTTATCAGTTGTCTAGTACCCATACCACAAGCTCTGCTTAGTTTGGGACTAGATGGCGTTGTGTGAAAAGTTGTGGAATATTATTATTATTATTATATAGTTCTGATGACAATACAATAATATGGTACTGTCAAACTGATCTGATGATGAAGCCGGAAGATATGAATTGGAACTTCATGATGGAAAATCGTATAGCTATTTTGGATTTCTTAGAAAAGTCTTGTAATGAACTTTGACCACGATTAGGTTTCAAGGTCTGATGATGAAGCCGGAAGATAGGCACTGGCATTCCATGATGGAATATAATATCATAGTCGTGTTTGCACTTGTGAGAAAGGCCACGTAATGGACTTTGAACACGATCAGGTTTCAAGGTTATAACAAACCTAAAGAAAATCCGTTATCGGTTTTCTTAACCTTTTTGAATTACCGCGTAATCCATAGATTTATTATTAGGTCGATCTGTAACGATCTAAATATGCAATAAAATCTAAGAATCTGAATAAAACGTACTTACTTCTAATTGTTGTATCATCATGAAATTTGGCAATTATGTGTAGATTAGACGACAATACAATATTAGGGTACCATCGAGCTTGTCTTACGATGGAATTGGAAGGTGGCTGATGTAATCTTGGACTGCCTACTAGTAAACATTTCTAATTTCTGCTCATTACATTAGTCTTAAAAGCGTGTTATTGGTTTTTTAAACTATTAATTTATTAATGTTTCTTTTAGAATTTACATATTTTAAAATTAATATAAGTTATCAAATAGTGTTGAAAATTAAACTGACTAGCATCTGCCTTCTAATAAACAGTACTTATCGCTAGCCGGGCGAGACATAATTAGTGTGATATAGTCACCCGGACGGTGGCACGGCCGGCACACCTCAGCTTACCTTCATGATATTCCACCGGTAGATGAACAAGCTTGTGTCCGCGACTTAATCTGAAGAAATGTACCGGATGATAAATAATCGGATCTGATTTTTTTTGGATGAGCTCGCTCTTGACCTCGCCCCTGATGGTAAGCGATAGATGAGATCTACGATGGGACGAGCGAGCTTAGAAAATGCCTGTTCATAATGCCTGATGTACAAATAACGAAATAATTACATCCATTATAATTATACTTTTCATAACACGAAATAAAATCAAACTAAATTTTTTAAGTGACTTAATAAACTCAATTATTTTTTGACTAGATGATGCAGTCGAAAATAGATTATGTACGCTTGAGTAGACGATGCTTAGGTTTAGCTATCAGGAAGTACAGCAGGGAATTCCACTCCTTACCTTTACGTGTGGAATGTAATGTGTGTATATTACATCCATAATGAGCCTGTAACGTCTCCACTACTGGGACATAGGGACTGGTACTGGTACTGGGCATAATCCACCACGCGGGTGATCGCGAGTTGGTGGATGTGACATAACTAGGAATTTTTGAATCTTGGATATGCCCGTTTAACTCAAGAGTGAATAGGTTACTTCTAGGTAAGCGTGCTTGATCTTCGACCACATCATCGCTTACCGTCAGGTGAGATGGTGATCAAACGCAAGCCAATTATCGCTAAAAAAAATTATATTTTTCGATACTCGGTGGTTACCTGATCGCATCCGGCTCGGCTCAGGATTTCCTGTTGACACGGAGTGATTGGCAGTCTGTTATTGCCGAGATCTAAAAAATACTATCAAAGAATTCAATGTTCCGAGCAGGAATACAAAAAACACCAGCTATAATTTTTTGACATCTAGAATGAATATTATTTTTTAATATGCTCCTTGCTAACAGAAAGGTAAATTTAAACATGACTGGTGAAGGTACGGGGTGTACCTTATATTATCTTCTTATATATCTTACCTTATCTATCCCGCGAGCGTCGTTAAGCGTGTTCTTACATCGTAATCATAGTCGGCGATCATGGTTTTACAGCGACAAACAAAGCACGTAGTTAAACGGATCGATGTAACCATTTAATTTTTCACTTAACTTGCACAGTACTTTTAAGTGTTTAAATTAAACCAGTTGAAGTAGCTAGACACATGAAGAACCCATGACATGTGTTGAGGTTCTAACACCCAACAGGGAACACGCATTTCACTTTTAGGCATTACATCCATAAATAGGGCTTGTAAAATACTTTATTAAAAAAAAAAACTTTTATGAGAATCCTCGGGTAAGCTTGTTTTGCAAAACTCTGAGGGTCACGAAAATGTTTTGGGTCAAATGGTCCCTGTATATTTAATGCGTAAGGATTTTTGGGTACGTGCCAGACCGCAATGCTGGAAGAAAAATATTAATTATACTGAACCAAGATCCTAGGTATGCATAGGTATTGCGGAAATGTACTAACAAGATACCGCGGCCCCGGAACTTACGGGCAGCTGAAGGGATAGGGTGGGTTTTTAGTCATAAGAAGTCTGGCACTCCCTTCCGTTCAACCCAGAGCGGGAGAAGTTATTCGATGATTTTACCACCCAGACAAAAAAAAGGTATACATAGGTATGTTATTTTCTTCATTGTGTGGGAGTATTGCAAATTATATGTTGTATATATGAGTATTTGAGAAATGGTGAACGAACGGGCAATAAAGTTTTCCCACAATGAAATTCAGCTGCCTCGAACACTCTGCTCAAAACGTTGTATTACGGCTTTGCAGCACGCTTCAGCAAACATTCCCAAGGAACTGCAAAAGCGTAGTAGCCCCAACAAAATCCTGAATGAATTATTATTCAGGACACCAAGACCATTGAAGGCTTCTAGCGTATAGCTCATCCAGAGGTTGCTCGTGTAGAACTAAATGTAAACCTAATTTTTTTATTGATTTGATTAGTGAAGCACATCTCTACCAGCATCCTGTAATAAAAAATTGGCCAAGTGCGAGTGAGACTTGCCCATGAAGGGTTCCGTAGTAACTATAATAATATAATATATGGATATTTATTTGACAAAAAAGCCTTACAATGAATTACAAAGTTATATTTGCGGTTTTAGAAAATATGCTGTATCTCAAAAACTGCTGACCCGATCTTGATCAAACTAATTTTAGTTGAAAGTTTACATTAAGATCTACAGACACTTATTCTTTTTCATTTTCACTCCATTATTATAGAATTTAGAGGGGGAGGGGAGACACATTTTACCACTTTGGAAGCGTATATCTTTTAAACGATTAACTTTATGAAAAAGTGGTTTTAGAAACATCACTGTTATTTTTAAAGACCTATCTATAAATACTACACAAGCATAGGTTTCATGAAAAAAAAAATAGTTTTAGTTCTTCGGGGATATGCGGAACAGGGTTTAAAGTCCCGCAATCCCGTTGAAAAGGGAGGATCCTCCGACCAGACAGGTGTTTTGTCTGGTGGGCAACTGCCCGATGTTTGTGATCGGGTGATTTGTATGTATGCTAATTGTGCGGTAACTCTGCTTGCGCGATACAGGATAGTTTGTATGTTGCGAGATAGATGTCGCTTCAGTTCCATGTATGTTCCCCCCTTTATTTTAAATCTTTTTTTTCTTCAAATCGGAAAACGGTTTACAGAATACATCTACCTACCTACCAAGTTTCACATGTATAATCTTAATAGTTTCGGAATAAAATGGCTGTGACATACGGACGGACGGACGGACAGACAGACAGACACACAGACAGACAGACAGACAGACAGACATGACGAAACTCTAAGGGTTCCGTTTTTTGCCATTCGGCTACGGAACCTTAAAAACTAAGCAGGTGCATGTTTCAAGATTACCTTCATCCCATACGCTGCATATCATATCACCATCGAATACGCTTGGGATGAAAAGGTAAATCATGAATTTATTATAGTTATCTAGGGTGTGTGGCTATTATTGCTTTTTTCGGACTAAGCCGATCGAGGTTCGGAAAAAGGTATCTTTAAAAGTATCATGTTTTACCTATCGTCCTTAAAATGTTACCGGTTGAAAAGATCGAAGTTCAGAAAAAACCTTTGCATAGCAACGGTCTATGACGGTCAAGGATGGTCAAGGTCACACGCATAGCATAGCATACGCCACACTAGCATGTCAACTAAGTACCTCCACACAAAAATCACATTGATCCGTTGTTCCGTATTAGCGTAAAAAGGGACAAACAAACGTACTTTCGCTATTATAATAGGTATAAGTACTACATAATGGATTACACGGACTGGTAGGTCAATAAGTACAGTCAATCATTAGAGTTAAGCAGCGCTCGCCGAGGTTGGTTCATAGAGAAGTGACCATATTAACATATATCGAGATTCGTTAAGCTTAAGTTAACTGGTCCCGTGCGTCACATATTACTGTAGTAGACCTGCAGCCGTGAAACAATACTTAGTTTATGGTATACCATTATCTTTTACGTTATAAATTGTAACAAGTGTGTTTCATAGACATGATTAGTACATTATACGTACGCAAGCAAAACCATAGGCAAAACTAGTATTATTATATTCAGAACTGTGCCTGGTACAGACGACGTCGATTTATAGTGGCAGTGCAGATACAGTATTTTTTATTATTAGAAGCAATCTTGGATTTAAACTTTGGTTAAAAATGTTAATAATAGTAGATATTTATGTACAACATGAGACACTTACATAATTTTTTGCGGCATATTAAACTTTTAAAAATTGAATAGTACGTTATTACTTCAAATTTTCTATAGAATTACTATTTATAATTTGCATGTCATTGTTATATATTACATAGAAATTCAAAAAGACTGAATATCTGCACAAGAATTTAAAGATATAATAAAACATCTTTGTTTATAAGTGGCCCGTTTTGTGTAGTTTCCTGCTCACCTCACTCAAGTGGCACACAATTGAAAGCCAAATCATTGTTTTGTTTTATGAGCAACGCGGACGACGAAACGGCGTTCGAATTTTGAAGTGATGGTATGAAAGTAACCCTATTTATGTAATGAGGGTACAAAAAGTGGTAAAAAGTTTGGACAACAATTCCCATAGGAAATCCTGTAAAAGTTACCTTTTATGGAACCACATAAAACTTTTTACATGTTGCTATAGCATCAAGATTTTACTTCTGTTTAGAACCATGAAAAATTGAAGATCTCACAGAGGTTCGGTTGGTAATTTCAGTAGGCAGATAAAATCTCCGGCGCCGTATTTACGATTTGCATGTCGTGGTTTTGAACCGAGTATGTATGTAAGTATGTCAGTCGAACTAATGTACGCCATTCCGCGTATTTTCCGAACGCCTTGAATAAGTAAGTCAATCTACTCTCCGCTCCTCATGGAAGGCCAGCAACGCCCTGGTATAGTGACATCCCTGCTCACTGGATACAGTGATATCCAGCATACTTCAGGAGTTCGTGATTTAGGATCGCTAAACTTCTCATCACCCCACCTTATTTGCATTTGACTAAATTAATAGGTAAATTCAAAGCTTTTCTAGGTTGAAACCTGTTACGGTTGGATAATTTCAATTAAATTATCAAATATTTTGATTGAATCCTAAGCCCTACACAGGTTTTATTTGAAAATTCTTGGCGAAACACTTTATAGAAGTCAGGATAAAATTGGTTTTCAAACGATAGGTAGGTATTACTCTAATGCTTCATAATTCGAACGGCGACTCGCTGTGGGATCAGGATTGGAACGGGACATAATTTATTGTTTACCATCACCTATAATTTATTGTTCATTATAGGTAGATTAACGTACTTGTTCTGTACTAACTACAGAACAAGTACGTTAATTTTAATAAAATAATAAAGTTAATTAAAATTACACTTTAAATTTTTCAGTCAACGTAAGGATCAGTTGAAATCCAGAGTCGGGCAACTTTTAGTTGTGTGACATTTTGCTGAACCTTTTTGCGGCAGCCGCGAAGCAGATAATGTTATTGTATTTACTTATCTTATTTCATTCTTATCTTATTATATATTCTTTCGTTTTGTTCTTATATTGTGTTTGTTTGTGTGTGCCAAATAAACGAGTAGGTTTTCTTTCATTTTGTAGCGTTTTAATAGGTCGTGGTGATTTTCTTTAAAAACAAAGAATTTGCTTTGGAATTTTCCATGCTCAAGGTTCAAAGTTCAGGGGATAAAGGGGAACAAAGGGAAGTTTACAAAATAGTTAATGGTCACAAAAATCTACTCATACCTAAATAAGTAAACAATCCTAAGAAAATAAAGCCTTTACGTCCGTATTTTAGTAAAATGTCTTTAGGCAAAATGCTCCCGAACGTATCTCAAATCAATATTTTTATATAACACAAGCAATTCTTTTGATATTTGAGTCAAAAGAAATCAAGAAAATCGTGAATCCATGGTTTCTGTTTTATTCTACTTAAACGCATTTGGCACACTACATTGTTAGCTTTCACGAGTATACAAAAAATATTTGAAAAAAAAAGTATAATGTATGTATGAAAATTAGTAGTAGCTCGTGGCTAAATAACAACAACTGCAATGATCGATCTTCAAAGTTAAGTACGACAGCCGAGGTCAGGCCGTGCGTGAGTGTCATCTTAACATATCGAGATTCCTCCGTGCTTCGATAAGCACGTTAAGAGGTTGGTCCCGGCTGTCATTTGTACATCTTTGTCAGTCGTCACGGGTAGTCTGTAGCCTGTAAATCTGTCATCAGTCTTGCCAAGTGTTATCGTGTTTTTGAGCTACTGGGTTGTGGCGATTAGATAAACAGTCGCTCCTTGTCAAATAGTAGTTCTCAATTAAATCAGATTAGACTGGAAGCCGAACTCAACATAGTAGGGAGAAGGTACCCAATACTAGCGTTGTACAATGCGTGTAGTTGTGATGCGAATGTTCATGCGTAGAGCAACGACCGGGAGCACACGGGAGACAGCCAACGAAGACTGTTGTTTGGAGGAAATCGCGGAATACGATAAGGCGCTCCATTGTCTGTTTTATCTTTGAAATTACTTTTCAGTTATAATATAGCCTACAATTAAGCGTTAAATAAATAAAAATATACACGTGTAAAGTAGGTACCATAGATAAACTGTTTTTTATATTTCTATGGTAGGTACACAATGTATGAATACAACAGAGAAAAGTTGCGTTTATAACTTTGTTAGTAACCCGCATAGTGTTGCCCAAACGAGAGTCTCAGAACAATGTAACAGACTCTGTTACATTGTTCTGAGATCTCAACTACCGTTTAATAAATAGCAATAGGATAATCGCTAACTGCAAGACTCTTGTGAGACTCTCGTTTGGGCAACATTAAACCCGCACGAGCGAGCTACATAAACAGCTGTTACGCACAATGAGAAAATTACGTATTTTTAACGGAATGGAAAAGATCCTACTTATATGCTATTCCAGGAATCTATCTCAGCGCATATGAAGAATCTATCTCTACGCAATTTTTCTGGATCTATTGAGCATTTTGGCGTGATTAAATAACTATGTGGATGTAGCTGATCACTTGTTTTGTACATGTAGCGACTGTGTATCTATCTCCCAGCATCTCGTTACATATATAGAATATACTTTATTGTACGCCAAAATTTAAACACACCCATTTAACAATATTTCTTATTCTATGGTTACAATGGCGGTCTTATCGCTGAAAGCGATATCTTCCAGACAACCCTTGGAAGGACTTTAAAAACATTAGTTAAAGTGGTGAGGGCTAAATTAGTGTACTTACTACATATACTCATAAAAAAGAATAAGAAATTAAATAAATATATGTAGATAAATGACTTCAAAACGGAATAGCTTGCGGTATACGACAGGTTTAAAGCAATTTTGACAGTTGCAGTGTATAACTGCCTTGTTGGTCAAGTGGGTAGGACTGGTGGCAGACTTGCTGGCTTCTAACTAC
Source organism: Tholera decimalis (assembly GCA_943138885.2). Lineage (NCBI taxonomy): Eukaryota > Metazoa > Arthropoda > Insecta > Lepidoptera > Noctuidae > Tholera > Tholera decimalis. Next base: position 14,994,708 of record OW964576.2, read on the forward strand.
CCATAACAACTGAGTAATTATGGATTATAAAGAAGAAGCAATAAAGATTCCCTATATGTATAAAAAATTACATTTTATTATTGCTACGAAATCAATCTAACTACACAAAAACCTCATGTCTTCCGAGATTCTTAAAAGCGCCTTGCTGTGTTCATAAGCAGATACCTGAAACAAAAAACATAAAATGTTATTAATGCTATATTCAGAGAAGATTCGGGGATTCATTTTCGTAAAATTATACACTTGGAGCTAGGCGTATCTCTTTAAGCTGGGCATCGTAAAAAGGGCAGAATAATGCAAGGCAATGAAGAAAACTTGTCTAAAAAGATAACTGAGGATTTGATTTTATTTTAGACAACTACTTATATATAAAATTTTGTTTTTATTGACGCTAGGCTCGCGTTTGACCACCATCTCACCTAATGGTAAGGTATGATGTGGTCCAAGATGAAGTACCTACCTACTACGCTCACCAAGAATTAACTAACCTGTTCACTCTTGACTTAAATCCCCCAACTTACAGCTATCAGGTAACACAGACTAATACATACTCACTTAACTATTATGTCTTGTACAAAGTATTTCCTATGTTAAATTATTTTTTAACTAAAACTTCTCACTCATAATGACGGCACTTGTCACGCTATCCCTAACAACCTTCATTTTCGGTATAAAAATCTTCAAATGACTCCTCCCAGTTTCAGTTGTCCTTACGTTTCAGGGCTGGGGTATTTCGTTACAAAATATCCACAATCTCAACAGAGTATATTATCTATCTGTCTACTTGATCGTCGAAAGGGTACATTTCAAAATTATTCAAAGATACGCAAACAAACCTACTTTCCGTCTATTACCTCTCTCAAAGTAATCCATTCTCCGTATCGGTGGTAGATTCAATTTAATGCTAATATAAATCTCGAGTGGTGTTGTAGGAAAAGAAGCGATATTCCACACGGGATTGGTGTGTTATTTATGTGGGATTTCCCAGTCTGTGCCACCGTGGTTTAATAGCCAATATTATGTGTTATTTATAATAAAGCTCTTAATAAAAATTGAACGCTATGTACCTGTCTATCCTTAAATACATTTTGCATTAGTAGAAATTACCATATAATGTTATAATCAACATACACAATATCTCCTATCGCTCTGTGTGAAATGGAAGGGTATGTCAATTTTCTACTGACTAAAAACCCACCCTGTTCCTTCAGTTACATTTGCGTTCCGGGGCTGCAATATCTCGTCTGAATATTCCCACAACTCCGGCAGAAACACAACGATAAACCCACTCAAAACAAATAAAGCCTATTATATTATTATATTCCAATTCATTTTGGTGCTAACAAGTTGTACCTATTTATTCATAAACAAAGATATTTGGTACAAAGTAATATCTGTAACTAGATGGACATGTCGCATATTAGATGTTTAATTAATTGAAATATTATAAATGTTGTAATGGCTGCGAAATTTTATTGTAAATGGAAGTAGATGCGTATGACATTTGTGATTCTTTATTGTTTCATAATTTTAAAAGAATTTACTTTTATGCGCACAAACACTAAATACCTGTGTAACTTTCTTATCCTTCTAGAACGTTAAACACATAACTAGCGAAAATAATAATAACGTTACTAGAATTCAGATTCATCATCATGATTTTCAAATCTAAAAAGTTTCTGTTTTTGCATTTAAAATAAGAAATAAACGTGAATTAGTACATTGTTCACCGAGAGGAGAAAGTGACCGATTACCGTCGAGGGTGTCGTTTGGCTTTAAAACACCCGAGATCGGGAATCGCACTTTCTCTCGAGTGATACACAGTGCTTTATACTACACCTACGAGGAAAATAAATAGTACTTTTCAACATTGAGTACATAGACCGTAACGTACTTTGTTTGTATTTTTGCGCTTTTTCACTGAAATAAGCTAGCAAAACAGTTTCAGAAAAAGATGCCGCATTTTTTTCACTTTTCCATTGCAAAAAATCGTCATAAGTTTTATTATATTTTTTAATTGATTTCTGTGGTAAAAGGTTATCAATCAGTATTTTTGCTACTTCCTTCAACTGCGGCGGAGTTAAAAAATCTTCATCATCACTATCACTACTTATCATTTTGATAGTTTTATTTTACTTTCTACGAAAACTGAATCCTCAAACAACACACAAATTTAAAATGGCGACAATGGCGTCTGCAATTTTCACATGTTCTTTTTTCAAATTGTTTATCCTGCCGCCGCAAGGCCGCACTGCCAGCCCGACACCATCCAACACACAGCTAGTGGCCAGTGTCATTTTGCGAACTTGGAGATAAAAACTCAGTATAAAAACTTTTTGGCTTTTGATATTTTGGTTACCGGCGCATAGTCTTACCCAAAATTAAAAAAAGAAAAACCACGTAAGAAATGGATTTTCATACACTTTTCTCTCCCGCTCAGATGCGTTTTCTCCCCGCATATTTGTTCGATAATCAATGACGTACTTTCTACCGTAAATTTGATAAAGTATCAAGGTATAAAAATCATTTCATCAAGACTGTGAGAGTCTGTAAACGTCAATTTGAATTTCGAACGCTATATATTGCTGAAACCGCGATGATTTTCATTAAAAACAACTCATTTGAGTTCGCTATTCAAAATTTGAGCCCTGGCTTGAATGAGATGAGCAGAGAAGAGTTTACAATGTAGTAACTAGGTATTTATTTATCGCTTTTAAGTCAGTCAAGCCTGGTTGATAACAACAGAGATAAGACAAAAGCCTGCTGATAACCAACGAAGTAGATTAGATAAATGTTGTTGCTACTTGTTTATGTTAACTACCTATCACGGATTATACGCGTATGAGGTTGATAGAACTGTTGAAAATGCAAGCAATTATTGATTTTTAATTACTATGCAGTATGTTTATAATATTAATACTGTAATTTTGGAAACATTGTAAAATTCAATTAGGTACTTTGGTATTCATTTTCAAAAAGAGTGGCCGTGGTATCTCTAGCCGATTATTTACACAAAAATCAACCAATTCGAACCGTGAACTAGCTTCTGAAATTTTATAAGTACCCGTGTAGGTCTGTGTGTAATAAAATATATTTGTTTTTTGTTTTATTATTGTCAGGTGGAAGCAATAACTATTGTGACGCTCAGAGGAGTCTCTTGTGTAATGGACGGTAACACATCCAAGTTACTTTTTTGGTAAGCAGTTATTTATCTTTATTCTTGACCCGTGTGAATATTGCTACCTAGCGACTAGCTCACTCTACGTACATACATATATTACAGTTTAAGATAGATACATAGATAGAATACTCTTTATTGTACACCAATAATTTAAACAAACACTTGATTTACAATACTGCAATATATGGCTACAATGGCGGTCTTATCGCTGATAGCTCATATTATACTAAGCTCAATTTCTTGAAATATACTCCCTCACTTCATGTCCAGTGAATTATCTACCAGTCAACCATGGGTCGAGAAGAGATAACATATCAGGTGTATAATGAAAAATCCATACTAATATTATAAATGCGAAAGTAACTCTGTCTGTCTGTGTGTTACATTTTCACGCCTAAACCGCTGACCTAATTTAGATAAAATTTGGCATGGGAATATTTTAGGAGCCTGGGAAGAACGTAGGATAGTTTTTATTCCGGAATTCCCACGGGATCGGGACTTACGCGGGAAAACCCCTCCCACGCGAACGAAGTCGCGGGCAGAAGCTAGTATATTATAATATATAAAAAGTACTAGTAGAATAATCTTTAATCAATAATTTATTTATTTCAGATCAACAAATAAAAAGAATCCATAGAGTTAGTAGGAAAAATTACTTAAAGAACTATGTTATTCAACTTAAATTATACATAATTAATACACGCGTTGCCTCGTACAAATAGGCACGTGCCTTTGCGCCCAGTGCTTTACAAACAGATTATCCACTTAGCTTCTTAATGTGCTTGGGATGCCATTGAAACTCCCGCGCAACCGGCTAATAATTGACGCTGCTCTTTTCCTCATAATGGCATGAAAGTCGTCAACATGGGCTTCCGCGAACATCTGCGAAGTGCTACAGATGCGCTAAAGCCCTAACCATAACTATAACCATAACCTATCTATTATATCATTAACCATGCGCCAGATTTTCAATTAGGGTGTTGTTTCTTTAAAACTACCTAGTACGTTTCTTTTTAACTTTTAGATACTGTCATATATGCTCATCAATATACAGTGGATTTTGGTTATAACGATGATGAAGGGACCATTTCAAGGGGCAATTTCGACGTTATATCCGGAAGTCGTTACAAGCAAAGGTAAAGAGATACTAACATGTTTATGGTTTATAATGTCAAATTGTAACTGAATCATAAATTTAACTCCGAATCGTTACACCTACCTAGCTAATATCTATAAACAAAAAGAGGTCACCATAGTTGCTGACCATCTGTGTGGATGTAAACAAAAAATAAGAAATCTCTTTGTATCTTTGGCGGCCGACTCCGGTCGCAATATCTGCTTGGGGTTTCTAAGAATTTGTTACAAATTATTCATTAAAAACAGTCGCTACACCCGAACTCGGCGTTATATCCAAAGACGCTATAGCGATATATTTTGTACAAAAGTATGCTTTAAATTCAAGGGACTTAGATTTACTGTCGTTATAAACAAATGGTCGCTACAACCAAGGTCGTAATAAATGAAATCCACTGTATTTTTTTTTTGTTGTTCCCAAAGGCATGGTTATAGTATGAGAACAGTAGTGGCCCAGTGGTAACCATCAGCACTTCTCTCAAAACGGTGAAGGAAATCATCGTGGGGAAACTATGCTCTAGGACCGAAACATCTAAAGACATGCGATGTCCACCACCCCGCACTGGGCCCGCGTGGTGGGTTACGGCCCCTTCCCTCTCATAGAGAGAAGGCCTGTGACCAGCAGTGAGGACGATGGAGGATAATTAGGAATGTTATGTTTATGTATGGTTATAGTCTCATATTAAACTTTGTTATCATCAGTTTACCAGGGATTGTAGAAACGTTCTAACAAGATAACGCGGCTCCGAAACGTAAGGGTTTAATATGTTTATACTTAGTTGTGTTGCATATTCATAGCCCACGCATAAGGCTGCCATCACCAAAATTGCCGGCCCCAGACATAGATTTCATAAACCCCGGACAATTGAGTAAAATTACAATTTTTCCCCGGACACCGTAGAAAAATACATTTTTGTACTTGAAACTAAAAACAATGATGTTTAATTATGGTTTTTATTTACTGGTAACATTGTAGACAGTTAGAAGATTTTTTAATTAATCAAAGTAACAAAAACAATATGATGAAATACAGAGATCGTGCTTTTTGGTGCCCGTAAGACCTATATGTGTTCGGGTTTTAACCAGACGCTTATAGGAAAAATCCCCCGGACGCTGTGCAAACTCGGACAAATCCGGGGAAACCCGGACGGATGGCAGCCCTAGCCACGCAGTATGTCATTTTGTGGCGCTGCTTTCAGAAACAATTTCAATTATTTTACACAACAATTCGTTAAAGAAACGTAAGACAAATATTACACACGTTTCATTTCCACATAGCCGATCTGCCGATGGTACCGATACCGTCTCTCAAGAAAGATAGATCGACGAAAGTATTTTTAAAGCGAGAAGGGGTCCGTATGTATGTTACGTTTGATCGTTCATTCATATCCTTCCAGTACATTTAACCTTTGATAGCCAGTTGAACGGAAGGCTGTCTGTCCATTTCTTAGAGGTTTAATTTTCAAGAGATGTTGGTATGTGATATTTAGGGATTCATTTTTGTTAAAGAATATACTTAATTCTGCAGATATCAAGATTAACAACTTATCTGAATCAGGAGAGGAAATAATCTTTTTAGCAACAAGTAAATAAGTTTTTTTAATAGTAATGCGTTCTTGTTAGAGCAAGTACTGAGGTAAGCATCATTGGTCGTCTTTTTGGCAGAGACCTGTAACAGGGTCAGTTGGAGAGCATTTGGAGAGGCGTATACCCCACGGTCGGCGAAGATGTGATAAAGAAGGCGCAGAGAAGTGTTGCTTTGGCAATAAAACTTAGATACGCACTGTGTGGCAAATCAATAAAGCCATAAATCAAAAATATTTATTTCACATAGAAAAAAAGCCTGATAATATCACCCAGGTGAACAAAGACTTAAGTCTCCTCATTTCAACTCGGAATCATTTCACTTATGTGAAACCATCCAGGTATGTGCGGTGGAGAAGCCGCGTTAACTTAGACTGAAAACAAATTAGTTTGTTTGCAAATTGTATTCGCTCACTAGAGTGACGAGAGTTGTGAACTTATAAGTAATCGATTTCTGGTAAAAGAACCTTTAATTGTTTCTTCCACTCCATTTACTAGATACGAGTATTCCCAAAGAGACCCTTAGGCTAGATAAATCCAAAGATCGTACAATCCTGTCTGGTTCAATATAACGACGCCCTTAGGATACTGGTGGGACTGCCCCGGTTTTGAAGCCATCAGGAATGTTCACTGACGCACGAATAGATTGTTTTTACGAATTGAATGAATTCGTAAAAACAATCCATTCGCGCGTTTAATTAATGTTTCTGGTGCAATTAATGTTTTTGGTTTTCGATTATGTGAATTATAGTCGAATATTTTTTTAGAATAAATGATTTTAATCACTATTATTAATCACAATTTTACAAATAGAAGGTGTTGTTCAATAACAAAAGTATTCTTGGGTTGGATTTTAAAACGAGTCGCCTGAATTTGAGGGTATTGGTGTTGTAGGGGGCTTAAGGGAGTTAGTCTTAATCCCGCCAAAGTAATTTTGGCTGCCGGAGTTGCGTCTAAATATTTTTAAACAATTTCCAAAAATTCTTAAATATATTGCAATTATGCAAAACGGAACGTAATTTTTATGCTTTAATACAGTTTTTCAAATGTAATGTTTAGGTTTTATGTGAAAAACGTGAAACGAAACGCAACCCGCCATATTGGATGGATGATATTGACAGCTAATGTCAAATTTGTGCGTCATTCCTTTGCTTTCGAATGTGAATGTGTTCTTCCGTAGGTATCGATTTGTGTTTTTTATTACTCCGAGTTGGCACAATCCGACTTCATTGGATTAGGTTAGATGGCTAAGGCGGGAGCGCAGCGCAGCGAAGCTCCCGCCTTAGCCATCGTGGTTATTTTTTTTTAAACCACCCAGAAATAGGAGCCCCGCGTAGCGGGGCTCCGTCGACTCATAGATCCTTTCATGGATTTAATAAATGTGATAAAACATGTTTATAAAGTGGAATAAACAATGTTTGTACAAATTTCTGTTTTTTATTTATTCTACGGAAACCAAGTATTTTAGGCGGGTGAAAATGGTGAGGGGGGTATTCGACCCTCCCCCCGCTCCCCCCAACCACTTACAACCCTTTAAAATGGGGACGTATTTCGAAATTTTTACCAAAATTTCTGTTTTTTTTTTTTCTAAGGAAACCAAGTATTTCCGGCGGGTGAAAATGGTGAGGGGGGTATCCGACCCCTCCCCCCCGCTCCCCCCAACCACTCGCAACCCTTTAAAATGGCGACGTATTTCGAAACTTTTACCGTATTCTTAAAATAAATTACCCCCACTATTGTTTTTTCGCTCATTCAAAAAATAAATGCTGTATATTTTATCGTATAATTAAATCACCCCTCGACGTTCTCCGCGAGTCGAATAAATTACAAAGACGTATGTGTATGATAATTAAAGCTTGTATGGAATAATAAATGGTGACAAATGACAGCTGGTACTAAAGGCTTCACATGCTTTTCAAGGCACGGAGGACTAAACACAGAATTGGTGTTTTGTAATCATAAGATAGGATCTCAGGAAATCTTAAAGGATAAAGTGGGATATTTAGATACTAAGTCTTACTCAGAAATGAGAAATGTTATGTTACTAGAATTAGACAAATTCATATTAACACACATATAGCGAAGGTTGTGAGTAAATAATAACAGCCGCGCAGATCAATCTCCAAGGTTTAGCAACGCTTGCCGGGGTCGGTCCGTGGATGGCTGTACATCTTAATATAGGTACCAAGACTCATTCATGTATCGGGAAGCACGATAAGCCGTTGGTCCCGGCTTTTGTTTAGTACATTTTTTACAGTCGTAACGGGTAGTTACATAGTAGCCAGAAATTCTGACAGCAGTCTTGCTATGGAGTGTTGTGGTTCCCGGTTCTTGGATTGTGGAGTTCAGATGGTACTTTACTGGTATCTAGCTGAATTTGGTTATACTGGAAGCTGAGACCAATATACTACGATAGAGGCTAGGCAGATTCAATTTGAAAAAAAAGAAAATCCTTGCGATTACCATAAGATATGAATATCATTTAAATTATCACAGCTAAAATATCCAGTCTTTTCATAGAAAATTCTTATAACAACGAAAGCAAAAAGGACGATTTTTGGTGAACATCCATTACATAGGTACCGAAACTTTTCCGTACCTTGGAAAACAAATTAAGCTGTTGGTTTTTGCTGGTATTCAATACCTTTCACGGTAGTGACGGGTAGTAAATAGGTATCTTGCTACCCAGTTACTGAGTTATGGAGGTCAACTAAACTATCACTCCATCTAATATACTGGTTCTCAGCTGCATCCTGTTACACTGGAAGTAGATTCCAACATAGTTAGGAAGAGACTTTATCTTAATAAAAAAGAATTTTATGGAATATTGATTATCCAGTAAACGGGTTTGTGCGGTTGTTAAGCGCTTTCAGCTGTTATGTTGTCTCTATCATATAATTATCGCTGCAAAAAGACTATATAGATTCGTAGTATCGATTCAAATGTAAAATTCTACTAATTTCACATTAAATTTGATACTTCGTGACCGTAAAAACATACCTATAATTTGTATTTGCTTTCAGTAATAGATTTCAATTTCCAATTCCATTAGGTTCGGGACACTTTATCTGAGAGACGAAGAATCGAGCTTACTGGATTATTACTTATTTCATACACAATATTGAACACTAAAATCTCTCAAATTCCAAGCGGTGAATATAAAGTAACCTCGGTGGTAGTAATATTCTCCAAGCGTTTAGGTTTGGAAGTCTAGGGTCGAGGGATCCAATTGCTCGTATATTTAAAGATCTGTCTACTGACACCAAGTTGACACTTTACGTGACCCAAAGGTCAGCTTTCACCTTGGACAGAAATTAAACATTGCTATAATGCAATGCCTCCTGTCTTTTGGGCATATTAGGTGCCAGTGGACAGCGACGTGCATGATGAATATTACTAAGACATATATTTTAAGAAATTGTTTTTAGACTTAATTTTAAGAGTTAATAACTGGTTCCAACTAAACTACAAACTAAAACAATTTAATAATTTTTAATAATCCCTATTTTAAGGTTCCTTTCATGATCGCTTAAATATTTTTACCGTATCAGGATGGACATGCTAATTCTATAAAGTGCTTTGACTACTACTGCTGGCACTGGATTATCTCAGAATCCCGTATTTTATTGTCAGTAACCATTGTACTGGAAACGAAACAATCTATCGATGACAACATTAATACTGACCCTTTTTGCTCCTCTGTATTAGAAATACAGGGTAATGTTTTTCTATACATGTTACCTTTTCTTACTTATTATCTTAGAGTTAGTTTTCTATCTATTTGAATACGTCAGACTATCAATATTTTACATAAACGATTGCCACTTAGTTAAAACAAAGTTAATGAAGGTAGAAAGAGTTTTGGGTTAGAAATGGGTAGCTTTATTTCGTTTAGGTTACACCTGATGGTAAAATATATAGGTAAGTACCTGATAAGCTACGCATTACACAGCTACGGTTTACAAGTTTTTAAATAATCGCTCAGATGCGAATGAAAAAGCAGTTGACGAGTCAACATCTCCTGAGGACGCCCCGGTCAGGCTTATAAAATCTTATATGTCTGCGGATTATATCATGAAAATACTAACGAAAATCTTAAAAATATTTCCAATACTGCCTATTACGACCGCATGCTGGGACACAGGCCTTCTCTATATGAGAGGTAATGGGCTGTAAATGTACGGTCAATTACCCCGCAATACATCACGCTAACATGGGACATCGGTTTCGCTACTAGGACATCGTTTACTCACGATGTTTTCCCTCGCCATTTTGTGAGCAGTGTTGATGATATAAATTACACAAAGTAATGTTCGAATCCACTCAGGGTGGGCTCGAACCCACAACATACAACTCGTAGATGTTATTTCTAGGTGTTTATAAATTATTCACATAGATCTCGTCACGCCGATTCCAAATATACCCACAGCTCAAATTCGATAAAAACATTGTTATCAGTTAAGGTGGTTATCGTTAGCACAGCAGAGTTGGTGATGTGAATTACACAAAACAATGTTGGAATCCACTCAGGGTGGGCTCAAACCATAGATATAATAAATAATGTTTTTCATATTTTTATGACTCGAACCTACAACTCGTAAGTCATGCCTGCCACTGGGCCACAATTGTCTATTTTTTAAGACTTTATACCAATTTTCACGTCGGCCAAGTAGGTACCTACTTTCAAAAAATATTTACACAACTTCATAACTTAGCAACGTGTTAAATAAGATAATGTTTAACGCTACAAGCTATTAAGAGAATCCATTTTTTGTTTCACAATTTAACAAATACCATTTTCTAGATAGAATATCTGTACACTTTCTTTCCGTCTACTTTTTCAGGGAATGTGAGCGTGATATAGCATTTAACATTTGTAACAATGGTAGTAAATGCTGCGTTGTTCATGCTGTGCCAACATTTAGCTCCGGAAGGTCACTCACTCTAGTCAGTTATCAATATAATCGAACTGTGACATGACAGGCAGTTAATCGATCTAGCAATTAGTGTCATAGCAATTGGGGCTAGGCTCGGCTAAATATGACACGAGGATTTGATAAAATTGTGTTGTTTTAACCGACTTCCAAAAGGAGGTTATCTTTTCGACTTTATGTTTTGTAAAAACCTGAATTTATGTATGTACCAAGACTGTTCTCAGATTATCTAGATTGTGACTACCCGAACAAATGTCAAATATTTTCCAAAGTAAGGGATAGTAACCCATCCAAGGGAATACCTCAGCAAGCGTTGCTCAACCTTGATGACTGACTCATGCAGTTGTTAATTTAACCATAAACTCATCGATCTTTAGAAAATATAACTAAGTACAATATTTTTTGTTGTATAAAAGCGTCCTGCAAAGTTCATAACGTTAGTGCAAGACGCTTTTATGAAAGTTCTTATCATTGATAAGGGATTTTTGTGCTTCAATTATGTGTTGTAATCGCGAAATGTCAAATTTATTTCGAATAAATGAATTTTTAGTGACAATAAGATTTCACTTGAAATATTAATCATGAAATCAGTGTTAGAATAATAAAATAACAAAGACTGATTACTTAACTACTAGGTAACAGTAAATTATATACCTGCAACAAATTTTAACAAAATAAGAATATCTAAGGTCTCCAAACAATGTTACCTATATCTTGGTGAGCAGAGATGCATCCATACTCATATATGAAATATTATAAATGTAAAAGAGAATTTTTTAGTTCATTTTTCACGTCGATATTAAATTAAATTAATTAATTGCTGTAAGTTTTGGTGTGAAGATACTTGAGATATATTTTTTTTTCATTGATTATAGTGAAATACCGTATTCTCACCGAAATCAACAAATCGTCTAAAAAGAAAATTATCCAAACATCACATCCTTTCTTTTTTCTTTCTATTTCTTTTTTCTTTATCTCGTTAGAATATTCCCGCAACCCCGGCAGGCAATGGCCTTATGGGGCCCCGTCACTGGTGCTGACAGCTCTTTGAGGCGCGCGTGGAACACAACGCGCCGCCGACCCGGGTCTGGTCCTTACCGGACGGTGAGCTACCCCTGCTCGCCGTCCGCAAGCCCGCGCCTAAGGTGGCCAGAGATCGGCTCGCGGTCCCTGACGCCCGGAGCGTCTCCCGCGGCGGCTGGAGCATGAGGAACACACCTCACCCTCGCGAGTTCGGCCTCCTCCTTCGCTAGCATAACTGCTTTGCAGAAGGATGCGACTGCACACCATTCCCTCTCGCTCCGCACCATGGTCTGAACCAGGGCCGGACGCGAGAGATCGCCGCCAATCACACGAATATCTGCCATTTCCAATGTTCCTTAACTACTTCCCTAAATTGGCCGGCCCCTAAGTAATCCATTATACAACTACTGTCGAGTTTTTTACTGATACCCCTGATTTTCCCTTACAGATAATATGGCGGAAGAGCAAAACTAATTAAAAGATTTAACTAACATTGGTTAGCAGGTGTAGCTGTACTCACTTGTTTTAACTGATTACGCTAAAATAAGTAAGTACAGCTAAGGAGTGGCATGGACCTTTAATTAAAAGGTGATTCATTTGGTCGGTGCTTCGTAAGCCGGCACGGCTATAACTGTTGTAAAAATACACATCGAGTGAGTGTCAATAAAATCTCTACAACCCAGTAGCTGGGTAACAACTGGCCCCTTGGAAAAAAATATGGTAGATTTTCAGGGTTCTGACTATCCGTAATGACGGTAAAAAAGTACAAGTCACAGCCAGAATCAATAGTTATTACGCGTTTTCTGAGTCACAGAGGAATATCGATATATAAAGATGAACACCCATCCTCGGACAGACATCGGTAAACGTTACTAACCTTAAAGATGCGGATTTTATTTCTTGCCATAAGTTCCTCAATTCCAGTACTAACTAACAGCAAAATTTCATTATAAGCGACAAATCTGACTTAGAATTTCCTCTCACAACTGTCGCCCTCCATCAGTTTGTCCGCAACTCACCCCCGCTGGCTCGCGGTGTCGTATTCATATTAAGCTGGTTTTTTATTACTTCGTAGACAAATCTTTCGGCGTGGACATGCTCAGTGAAATTTTAGTCATATTATTTTTATTATGTTTGTAATTTTGTATTACATGTTATTGTGTGTCTTTATCCGAATAAAAGTTTTCCAATTCAATTCAATACTGCTGGGAGTTTGATGGTGGGCGAGAATAATAATATGTGTTGGCTGATTGACTGTTACACCGAACCGAATCTACACATATATTATACACAGTCTTCAGTGTTGTTCTTTGGTAGGTTTGCTGCTTCTTTTTTTGCAGCGGTTGCGATAACATCTCCCTGAATCAGGATCAACATCATCATCATCAAAGCTTTAAACAGTGCTTACTAGTATTGTACATGAAGTGACTGTTTATCTGATCTCTACAACCAAGTAGTTCGGTAACACAATACTCCTTGAAAAAACTGATGTTATATTTTCCGAGTTCTGACTACCCGAAAATATAGTCATAAACGTACAAATGCCCGGGCCACCCGGGCATGCCCGAGGCCCGGTGGAATGTCTAAATCAGATCAATATGTCACCCACCCAAGGACTGACCTCGGCAATCGCTGCTTAACCTTTAAGACCTCCTCTTATTACACCGTAACAGTTGATAGAGATATCCATAAGTGAATGGAGAAAGGATTCTTAAATAGACACTATGTAATATCAACCTTACAAAAAAAGCATACAAAAATAAAAAGCAAAACAAAAGTGTAAAGTCACAACTTCAAGAAAAACTTAGTGCAAGGATTAAGTGAACCCGTTTAAGTTAGTTAGGTCGGAGATAAGTGTAGATAGCTTAATCCAGTTTAAAGAATCCTGAACGTTTTCAACAGTTATTTCCCGAGGCAACCTTAAAACAGGAGTGTGTAGCTCTTTTGTTTGAAAAAGGAATGATACTGATATGGTGTGAGTATGCAGTAATTAACATTTTTTTTTTTTGAAATGAGAACTATTAATGTGGGTAGAATTCACATTACTAGCAATCTTGTTAACCCCACGAATTATGCTGAATATGCTTGTGTCCGGAGTGAGTTCACGGCAATAGTGTAATGGGTGGGGTTCGAACCTCTCAATCACAAGTCTGACACCCTAGCCATTAGGAAATTAGACTATAGGTTGGCGCGAAAGTCGCTCTGCTCCCATTTTTAAATCTAAACATATATTTTTTAGTTCTTCCTACTTTTTCCCTCAAGGAGGTGGGCACTAATGGTCGCGACACAGTAGGTATTTCGTACTAATGAGATTTCATACTTTTGTGTACTGTTTTTGATCCAATAAATAAATTTGTATTTTAAATACATGATATCTTCTATGGTATGTACTCATTTTAATTATATTTTGCTTTAAAGGGTAACATTAAATGCACAAAGTATCCTATTAGTTAGATTCGTATTTAATACTGTATATTTTCAAAAAGCTTTGTAAATAACTCATAAAAATGGTTACTGAGGGTTATCCTTAGGAAAGACTTAGATATCCTTAGAGTATTTAAAGATTAATTAATGTAAGAGTACAATTTTTTTTTCACATTCCTTCTTCAATAAATTTTTGAATCGCCATCTGCCTGTTCTTAACATATATTAATAATCGATCGCTGCTTGTTTACACTACCGGCAAGGGATTGCTCTACTTGTTTGTCGCTTAGCGATAAGAGTTATCAAAGATAATACTTGGTCAGAGATGTTCGCCTGGCGGTCAGAACTCATGCCGAGAGATCCACCAGATGTTAGCAGAGCGACCAAACTATCGGCTCTACACACTCGCTGCTCACCAACTCGGTTTTAGTTGCTAGCTCTAATCGCTACTTGTTAATCGCCAGCGGTGGTACTACTGCCTTATGAAAGACTACGGTATAACATACGCTCTCTGCGCGGCTCCTAATTTCGAAATCTGTTGGGTGTCATTGGGCTCTGCGAGATTATTTTATGCCATAAACCGCGGTTAATAGATTACATGGCTCTGAGTTTAATGATTAGAAACCAATTTTGCGGACAGCAAGTATCAATGCGACTTTGTCCATAAGACTTTCAGTGCAAACAGGGATGATGTCATATTTATTACTACGTTATAACTACCTATGTTAATATTTTACAATTGCGAAAGTTTAGATATTTGTATTATTATATGGTTGGGTGGATGTTTATGACTCAATGACGTCCAAAGGGAATGATTGATATTCGGAACAAAGATAAATAAATTATTATAATCTAGAACAGAACACAGGCCACTTTTTGTCCCAGGAAAATGTGCGCCATTCATAGTCGAACGAAGGTACAGGATACAGCTAGTAGGTATTGCATATCGTTGTAAAAATCAATCTTTGATGATAATTGCTCAGTATAGTTTTTTATGTGTAGGTAAGTAATTGATAACACCTTACCTTATATTTTTCTTACAGATAATCTCTTAATACCTTATTTGGTTCCGGTAAAACGAAATGTCCACGCTAACAAAGTTGCGAGCAACAGCTATTGCGTGAAATATTCGTGAGATTGACAATCGCTGTTGAAACGTCTCGTGATCTCTATACTGACGTTTTTTGACAATCGGATTCGCTTTGTACGAAAACTAATTAAAATTAAAGGAAAATGTTGAGATCGCGTCAAAAATTTAATACAAAAAGTAGCCCAAACCATAACAAAAAAAAAATACGTGCATGCAAAGAAATGAGTCACAAAATCAAAACGTCGTCTATCCATCTCACCGCGGGATGACTTGACACTTTTTCACCCTATCCGATGTTACTTTTCATACCTAAAACGCTACAAAATCTGCTTTCATGACAACTTCTTGCAAAGACAGCAAATTAATGTTCTGAACACATGCATGGACAAACGTGACTTAAGGGGACTACAAGAGCTAAACGCGAGTTTTATAATGCGTTAAAGTATATGATTCACTGCAGTTAACACAATCAGAAAAATATATGATATTCTTCAGGATATAATCTACTTAAGTAGTGTGTTGAAAACATAATACAACAAATTTTAATTCATAGAAAAAAATCACAAAGATACCTCTAAAAAAATCTTTTAACGAATAAAAACCATATTAAAATACATACGATCATTCTGATTTTTTGACAAATTATTCAACAAGAAACATACTAACGAAATAGTGTTTTATTTTTTTAATCCAATCAATACATTTTCTGTAAATCGCGTATTATTATTTCGCAATATAATACGTACGCATGTGTGCGTAAACGCCTGTGTACCGACAGTGCCGGCCAACGCCTGTTGCTATATGGACGTGTCGCTTTTCTCGCCGATTTATTTCGACTCGGAATTGTTTGTAGTTATTGTAAAGTTTCGTCTGTAAATTCATTATTTTATTTATAAATTCATTTTTTATATCAATTTTCTATAAATAATCTTCTTTTTTTGTAAATATAAAATACTTTAGGTTAAAATAGCGTAATTTGATTTCAATTTTATTTTATAAATATGGGAAATAAAGTGAAGCCTAAAAAACGTTCATATAAATCAAACGCCGTACATATGAACGATGTTAAAAGGTAAGAATATTTTAGATTACTAAATTATTTCTAAAATATTATGACACATTATTGGAACCGTCTCAGTATTGAGCACTTTATTTTACTCGAATACGGTCCGTTATTTCATTGCAATTCCTAAGTTCTATTAGCGTGTATAGTAGTGAATCGGATTGGCAACCGCCAGTGTCCTGGATCAAACCTAGGGTCTTATTTTGTCTTTTTGTCACTTCTATTTTATTGAAAGTACTTTTATATTATATTTAGATATTTTTGTAAATATTTTGTTGAATAAAAAAAGAAACGTTTTCATTTTTTTATAGGAGCAAGAAAGTCGAAAATGTCAACGCCGAAGTTATTTTCAATGAGTAAGTATCGACACATTATCTAGGCTATAATAAAGAATAAAACAAAGTAAGAAACATTTTGTTTCAAGACCGCGGTTTATTGATATGGGCAGTAATGTGCATGACAAAATATCTGATTGATCTGAAAATTCAGATGTTGCTTATTGTCATACATAACTAAGTAAGAGAATAGGTATGTACCTAACTATGAATGTTAGTTGCCTAATCTTTTATTTGTAGCTCAACAATTTTACGAAATGAATACAAAAAATTGGCCAAGTGCGAGTCAGACTCGCCCATGAAGGGTTCCGTAGTAACTATAATAATATAATATAATATAATATGTATATTTATTTGACGAATAAAAAAGACTTAAAAATTTCTTAAAACTAGCTTATTTACATTTTTACAAATACGCTAAATAACTTTGTTTTTCATAGTGTTTGTATGAATTACAAAGTTATATTTGCGGTTTTAGAAAATATGCTGTATCTCAAAAACTGCTGAACAGATTTCGTTCAAACCAATTTTGGTTGAAAGTTTACATTAAGATCTACAGACATATTTTTTTTTTAATTTTTCACTCCATTATTATAGAAGTTAGAGGGGGGGACACACATTTTACCACTTTGGAAGCTTATATCTTTTAAACGATTGACTTTATGAAAAAGCGGTCTTAGAAACCCTCATATCATTTTTAAAGACCTGTCCATAGATACCACACACACATAGGTTTCATGAAAAAAAATATGTTCATTTCTAGTTCCATTTATTTTAAATATTTTTTATTTTTTTTACTTAAAATCGGAAAGCGGTTTACAGAATACATCTACCTACTAAGTTTCACATGTATAGTCTTAATAGTTTCGGAATAAAATGGCTGTGACATACGGACGGACGGACAGACGGACAGACAGACAGACAGACAGACAGACGGACAGACATATCGAAACTATAAGGGTTCCGTTTTTTGCCATTCAGCTACGGAACCCTAAAAAATGAAATCTAAAATGTACCAACTTCTGAACCACAGAACTAGAAAATTTAGAATTGACATTTTCACGCAGTTTTAAAATTGACATGGTCACTAAATCTGTCTTAAAACGGGATATTTACTACTATATTTTGGCACAAGTAATATACAGGGTGGCAGGGACATCGACGCACAAACGCTTACCAGGGATTCGGTACATGATTCTGGACCCCCTGCGTTGGAATGTTTCGTCGTTTTTTTTTTTAACTTTTCAGGATTTTTCAGTATTTTTTTACTGAAAACTGTATAAAATCATTGTTAATTAAAATATAAAATTCACTTGTTTCACTTGAAACAGCAATGTAAATAAAATTCGAAAGAGCTACATGATCAGCTGTTTTGCTAGGGTTAATTTGCGAGATCAACATAACTAATCAGGTAGTCTTTTCGAGTTTTGTTTACATTACTGTTTGAAATAAGTGAATTTACTGTTTTGTTATTGCGTCGGTATTTTCGTAATTTTATGAAATTAAGAAAAAGCCGACGAAAACTATCAACGCAGGGGGGTCCAGAATCATGTACTGAATCCATGGTAAGCGGTTGCGCGTAGATGTCCCTGCCACCCTGTATTTGTTGTTTATAGTTTCGTCATGTCTGTCTGTTTCTGTCTGTCCGTCCGTCCGTCCGTCCGTCCGTCCGTCTTCCGATAAACCGCTTTCCGACTTTGAGAAAAAAAAATAAAAATAATTAAAATACATGGAACCTCCCCATACATGGAAGGCTCCCCATATATGGAACTAAAAACTGAAAATATTTCTTTACATGAAACCTATGCGTGTGTGATATCTATAGACAGGTCTTTAAAAAATGAGATTGAAGTTTCTAAAACCACTTTTTCATAAAGTAAATCGTTTCCAAAGTGGTAAAATGTGTCTCTCCCTCCCCCCCCTCTAACTTCTATAATAATGGAGTGAAAAATCTAAAAAAATATATGTCTGTAGATATACACTTTCAACCAAAATCGGTTTGAACGAGATCGGGTTAGCAGTTTTTGTATTACAGCATATTTTCTAAAACCGCAAACATAACTTTGTGATTCATACAAACACTATGAAAAACAAAGTTATTTGGCGTAGTTGTAAAAGTGTAAATAAGCTAGTTTTAAGAAATTTGTAAGGTCTTTTTTTGTCAAATTAATATACATGTTATATTATATTATTATAGTTACTACGGAACCCTTCATGGGTGAGTCTGACTTGCACTTGGCCAATTTTTTTCAGTTGTTTCACAATCGAAACTCGAAACAAATAACAAACATGGTAAATAATGTCCCGCTTTAATTTGTAATGAATTTCATTACCACAAACTTTTTGTATTTTTAGATTGGAAACTGTGGCATCACAGAATGATCACGGTCGTGAAGTTATTGATAAAAGTACATATTCATCTGAGCAAGTATTAGAAGAAACCTTTAATACACAGGTAATATTCAAAACTTCAACCGCACGTTACAGTAACATAATTTTGCGAGTTGTGTAGAATTAGTTTTATAAATAAAAATGGTATAATTCAATTTTAGGTGGTTAGTGCTACTGAAGAAAGTCATTGTGATGTCCAACCTGAAAACCAAGAAACTGATGGGTTAAATTATAGTGCAGAAGTAAGTTATTCCGTGAAAACATACTTATTTAAAATTATTTTAAGTTAAAACAATGTTTTATGATATAAAAAAAAATTATTAATTTATTTTTACAGACGGAAAACTATACTCCTAAAAAGAACATACAAATTGGACGCAGGATTATTAATGTTTCCTATTTTTTTAAAGCTGTGTGAGATCTCAAATCACGGACCATTAGACTGCGGGCTATCTTCTCTTGAGTTAGTTGGTGAAAAGCTTCACGGCTTATCTTCCAAATTTACTTTTTTATGTAAAATGTGTAAACAACAATTTGTTATCATTAACGACAATGATAATTGTTTATCAATAAATACATGTGCTGTAGCTGGTGCAATTTCTATTGGTTGTGGTCATTCTCAGCTACAAGAATTTTCATCAGCCATGAATTTGCCAATGATTTTCCAAAAAACATACCAAAAGAACCACAAATTACTGTCGGAAAACTGGCAGCAACTGGCACAACAGTCCATGGATCAAGCAGCTGAGGAAGAGAAAATTATGGCTATAGCAGAAGGCAGGGTCACAAAGAATGGTACGCCTATCATAGATGTGATAGCAGATGGTGTGTACGGTAAAAGGTCGTACAAAAAAAATTATTCAGCTTTATCCGGCGCTGCTGCAATCTTATGTAGAAAAACAGGAAAACTTTTATATTTGGGAGTCCGAAATAAATATTGCTACCATTGTGATCGTGCCGAAAAGAAAAAAACAACAGTGCCTGAACATTATATGTTTGAAAAACTATTCCGGTCCGTCCACAGGAATGGAGAGCGAAATTATAGTGGAAGGTTTTAAGCAGTCATTAGCTACCCACGGTTTGATTTACGGACGACTAATATCTGATGGTGACGCAAGTACTTATTTCAAAATTTTGCAGGCAAGACCTTACCTTGATATTACCGTCGAAAAAGTAGAATGCAGAAATCATTTACTGAGGAATTTTTGTAACAAAATGATGACATTGCAAACTGAAACCAAATATTTAAAAAGTCACAGAAAATTATTGACCATATCGCGAGTTTTGAGCATGAGATCCTGCATAACCAAAGCAATACAAAAAATAAAAATGATCCCTGCCCAGAAGAGCAAAAATTATTTGAGGACATTTTACAAGCACATCATCACGCTTTTGGAAACCACCTTGAATGCAAAACACATTTCTGCAAAGTGACTTTCAGCTAAGTTCTCTGTGGCAGAGAATTAGTATAATGATACAAATTATTGCTGGCCATGCTCGAAGTTTACTTCATGACGTGGACAGTAACGTTGTAGAACGCTATCATAGCATCATAGCAAAATATGTAGGAGGAAAAAGAGTTAATTTTTCCCTCAAAAACTCATATCAGACGCGATGCATTGCGTCAGCAGTGTCGTTCAATGAAGAAAATGCACTTTCGAAGCTTTATAAAAAAATTACCAATAAGAGCCCAAGAGGCAAACTGAAACTGTGGGAAGAAAGAAAGAAGAAACAAAAACACCTTAGTAAAAGATATATAAAAAGAAAAAGAAGGCTTGTTTTCAGTAAAAAACAAGACGATAAGGATTATGGCCAGTCCTGTGAAAAGCCCGATATGCCGGTAGAAATACTGGATAAACTGAAAAACGAGTTTATGAAAAAAATTAAAAAGTCTGATTTGGAACGAGCAACAATTGAAAGAAAAACTGTTTTACAAAGTGATAGTGGAGAATGGCTAGAGATGTGAAGATCGTTATTGACTGCATCCAATTTCGGCAGAGTTATAAAAAGGCGTATTAATACACCATGTGCTAATTTAGTCAAAGATATTCTTTATCGGAACAAAATTGACCACGTGGAATCTATTAGACATGGCCAATTGAATGAAAAAATCGCACTTGCACAATTGGCTGTACAAGAGCGCAAAACGATTAGACCCTGTGGTTTATTTATAGACCAAGAACTATGTTTCTTGGGTGCAACGCCTGATGGATTAATTGGAGAAAATACTGTTGTAGAAGTAAAGTGTCCTTTGACAGCCCACAAAATGGGCCTAGCAGCAGCAATTGAAAATAAAAAAGTAAACTTCTGGCAAAAAACAAAAACTAGTGAACTAGCCATCAACAAAAAACATGCTTGGTATTACCAAGTTCAAGGACAGCTACACGTAACCCAAAAAAAAAAATATTTGTTTGCCGAATGGGAGAATGAAAAAGAAAAGCTGAAGACGGAAATCATTCAAAGAGATGATACATTTTGGGAAAGAGAAATGAAAGAAAAATTGAAAAAGTTCTATTTAGACTGTATTTTACCTGAGATACTTGATCCCCGAATTTCAAGAAATATGAAAATTCGTGGACCATACGTAAAAAATAGAGATGAAAATACAGATAGAGATAAAAGTGACAAAAAAGACAAAAGCGAAATGGAATGAAAGCAAACTGTTCCGGTGCAGCAGTTTGTTTTTTCTCTGCACGAGCACATACAAGGCAGTATTTGTTTTGGATGCCTAAAAACAAAACTTGTTGTAGTAGAAAACTAAATTTTGAAGATTTGTGACTTGAGTAATTTTTTTCCAAAATTTGTGTATTAACATTGCGCTCCGTATGCGTAAATACGTCAAAAAATCACAAAATAAAATTATAATAATTAGCTTGTTTAATTTTTATGTATCCTTCCTGTTCGTTCACCTGTCCATCCATCCACCCAGTCCGTATCCCACCCTTTTATTCGTCTCTCCTCGCATCCGTAGGTATGTTCACTTCACACGCTGTATTCTTATAAACCGTATATTGCGAAAATAAAAAGACTCATTGGCAACGATGCACTGGTCGAATCAAAGCTCCAGAGCCTTGAACATCGACGACGAGTTGCAAGTCTATCGGTTTTCTATCGGTTACATTTCGGGGAGTGTGCGATGGAATTACACAATTTAATTCCAACAAGCCCGTTCCATCATCGGACTACGAGACAAACGGCGAAGCGCCATCGTTACATGGTGGACATCCCACCCATACGCACCAAACGTTTTGGGAATACCTTCATTGTGCGTACGGCTAAGGAGTGGAATTCCCTGCCGGAGTCTGTGTTTCCCGATAGCTATAACCTAGGAGTCTTTAAGTCAAGAGTGAATAGGTTACTTTTAGGTAAGCGTGCTCCATCTTCGACCACATCATCACTTACCATCAGGTGAGATGGTGGTCAAACGCGAACCTATTCTAAATAAAAAAAAAAAAAAAAAAAAAAAACGAAAATAAACTGCTATTTTATACAAAAAGTTTATTCACTTGGAAAAAAATAATTGAAACAGCTGTTTTTATTGCGATTTCAGAGCTGGTGCCATAGTAAAACTTGTTCATAATTATGAGTACAATAACCTCCTTTGGTATTACTTAAACTCTTTTGTAACACCCTGTATATTATTTTTCTTCAGAATCCACCATCAAACTTTTTGGATGTTTTTTTTTTCATTATATTATTCTTGATTCTGAAATAAAATATCTATAGGAATAAAAATTATTGATATTAACCGACTTCAAAAAAAAAAGGAGGAGGTTCTCAATTCGTCTTGAACTTTTTTTTTATGTATGTTACCTCATAACTCGGAGACGGCTGGACCGGTTTGAAAAATTCTTTTTGCGTTTGAAAGGGTATACGTTCTACTTGGTCCCATTGTTACGAAATCATGATCTGATGTTGGGATCCTGGAGAAATCGAGGGAACTCTTCAAATATTATAGGCACACCTATAGCGTTTTGGGTATTTCTTATAGTACCTTGAGCAGTTGCTTTTGAAAATTACCATTTGGGGAAGTTGAACTGATGATGAAGACCACAGATGGCCACTGAAACTACTCAATAATAAGTATTTCGTGGATTGCGATTCGATTACTTGAGTACGGATGTTAAGCACTTTATACTCATCACAATGTATATGGTGATGTAGAGCTGATGGTGATGTACCAGGTGAACTCCTCAAAAATTAACAGCTCTGCACCAGGAAAAGCAATATTTTGTAAAAGGTGATAAGTAGTTTACATTTTGGCTTTTGCGAAAAAGCGTGAAAAAAAAAATTTTAGCAAAAAAATAGAACCGACTTCCATATAAAAACACTACAAAGGCAAAAATAACTTTAATTTCGGAAGGCGGTGTCAAAAATATAAAAGAAACTACAAAACAAATGACACCGACTACCGAAATTAAAGTTATTTTTGCCTTTGTAGTGTTTTATATGGAAGTCGGTTCTATTTTTTTGCTAAAAATTTTTTTGATAACCTAATGAATTAAATAAAAAATAAGAGAACAAAACTATGCACATATTTTAAAATAATAACAACACGAAAATATGTAAATATCTATAAATACATAATATTTAATAAATAAGACAACAAAAAGCTATACCGCGAATGAGATTCGATCTTGGTGATCGCCGCGGAAACGCGCTGCGAAGCCCGAACGGTGACACACTGGACCGCTCGAGCTCTGTAAACCAGCCGCGAAATTACGATGTTAAATGTAATGAAAAACACGCATCGACGAAATTCGCGCGGTGCACCCCGCAGTAGGCGGGACTACTCGTGTCCCACTTCATCTGCTTCACCCCCTCAAATGAGGGGGTGCGCGGGGCATTCTCTGTGATGTGTCTGTGAGTGCGCCCGATTGAGCAAGGTCAACGGGATTATAATGCGTCTTAAAACCAAACCGTCGAGTCTTGGCAAGTCCGTAGTGTATTGGACACAGACTTTTCAATTGTTCCGGTGTGGGAATCGAACCCGCGTTAGACAGGAGATTAACCAATCGCTAAACTACTGCACCAGCCATTATCAATTTATTCTGAACCTGCTTGTGCACGTGAATTTAAATCCCATCAAAAATATTAATGTAAAATGAGAGCCAAGTTCAATATTGAATAATGCGTCGTTCTCGACTTCACTGACAAAAGAATCGAGATCTTCTATTTTTTATTTTTCTTTCAGATTCTGTACTTCCTGGTAGCTATAACCTAGGGTTATTTAAGTCGAGAGTGAATAGATTACTTCTAGGCAAGCGTGCTTTATCTTCGACCACATCAGCAGTTACCATCAGGTGATTGATATAGTGGTCAAACGTGAGTGTGTTATCAATGAAAAAAGAACTAGCAATGTGGTTATAACTCACATTAATAGCAATCTTGTTAATCCCTTCAACTAATATATAGGCAACAATGTCAAATGTTTAGATTAATCTATCTTCAGTCGATAATAACATTTTCGAACTCATATCCTCCCTCTCGCCAGTCTACGAGTAAACCCTACCCATTACGATATACACACCCGCTGTCACTTACCCTAATGAGCCATAAACCATTAATTAGTTGAGTGGACATTAGCAAAACAAATATGCTCTAGTCGTTCTTGTTTAACGTGATTCCAGGATTGCTTGTAATTAAAAAATGTAGCTTTTAAGGAAACTAATTTGAATCCAATTCGATCATTCGCTGTCATCATTATTGCCATCTGCTTAGCCTTACCCCCACTTAGTATGCCAGGGTCAGCTTCCAGGCTAACGGCTGCAGCTGAGTACTAGTGTGTTACATTGAATGACTGCCTATCTGATCTCCGCAAGCCTTTAGCTGGGCAACACGATGCCCCTTGAGAAGACTGTAACGACTGTCGAAGATGTATAAAGGACAGTCGGGTCCAACGGCTTAACGTGCTTTCCCAAGCACGGCGGAAGCGATACGTTTAGATGGTAACCAATCCACGGACTGTACTCAGCCAAGATTTTTTTTTAATTTCTTTATTTGCTTACTTACAGTATCTTACACTTAGACTACATACATATTTAAGTAAGTACTTTAATCACTAAAATGGTGGTGAGATGCTGCACTCCCAGCTAGGTTATAGAATAACCTGTATAAGGAAGTGCAGTGCCGGGCCCCATTGGGTGTTATAATTATACTAGAACTCACGCGGGGCTTCGCTCCCGTGGATTCTATCACGGTAAAAACATAACTCTCCTTTTTTGCAGTCACGTAAAAAGTAACCTATAACCTTCCTCAAGCTTCAAGCTACTTCCATACCAAATTGCATCCAAATCCACCCAGTACTTTCGAAGATTAGCGCGTTCAAGCAAACAAACTTTTCCGCTTTATAATATTAGTATAGATTGTTAATATTATTGAGTGTAATGAATAATATACATATATATTTAAAAAAGTAATAATAATAAGGTAAGGTTGGCGTGTGTATGTATGTGTTTGTGTGTGCGTGCGTGTGTGTCTGAGTGTGTTTCATGTTAGTGTTTGTGCACATGCATGCGTATGTGGGTTTGCTTGTGTTGTGATGTCGATGTATAGTTGTATTTATGCTGTTAGTATATTTTCTGTCTCATCGTAAGTTTTATTTTGTAGAAAAGAGTAAACTGCTTTTTTGAATCTATGGTACGTCATACCATAGTTGGGGCAGTATTTATTAATTTTATTATATAAATTCGGGCTTTGATAATATCAGAATCATTTAGTGAAGGATAGGGTTAGGGTTTGCGGTACTGTACAAATTAGATATTTTCGTCTTTTAGATATTTTTTCGAATGGGGTTTACGATGTCGTAGTAGAATGCCTTGTAAGATGTAATGTTGTCGTATGTTAAGAACTTTCCAATAATTGTATAACTCACTGGTGGAATATAAAATAGGGCGAAAGGTTGCAACTTTTGAAACAGCTCTCTGGGCTATTTCCAAAGGCTTCAGAGTCGTTTTTGCCGCAACACCCCAGCAGGATATACAATATGTAACAATAGAAGAGCATAAGGCAAAATAGACGGTTCTTATAGTTTTAAATTCGCTATATATCGGAGGTCAAGATGGAGCCATGCGTTTCTTATTATTCAGTCACGAGCGGACAATTACAAAATTAATTAATTGCAGCAATAAAAAATATTCAAAGAAATAAAATAGTTATTGATTTTGTTGAATTTGTACGGCTTTAAAGCTGTCTCGTCCCTGAGTGGTCGACGAGTAAAGATCTCCTGAAGTTTCTCCATGGAGTGAAACTTCAGATTGTGCATATACTAGCCAGAGATAAGGTGGCTGCATACAACATTCAGGCTCGAACAATTCGTTTTAAATAAATAAAAAAATCTTAATTTTTTTATTTTTCTTTGTTTCTTTTTTATTTCTTTCTTATTCTTTCTTAATACTGTGGGTATGTGGGGTTCGAACCCGCGACCTCTCGATCACAAGTCCACCTAAGCCATTAGGCTGTTGACGTAATTAATACTAGATACGTATTAATACTTAAATATTGTTTTTAATAAATAAAAAAAACATTACTGTCACTTCGACTTGAGAAAATTAAATGACTGTAAGAGTTAACATTGACGATGAATTCAGTTCATTGTCCTTTGACGACATAGTTGGCGCAGTGGTTGAGCGATCAGCTGCTGCGTAGCGTACCATGGATTCGATTCCCGAGTTAAATCGGGTCTGTATTTTGTCATAAAACACTCTCAATGTAGGAGGTAACAGTGAGGGTGACTGTTTAAAAGAAAAAGATTGTCACTCAACACTGATTGAACGAAGTTACGGGCAATAGCTAGTATAAACCTACCTAATCCCTTCATCCCCCTTTTACTACCAGACGTACCGCAGGATACCTTCCATACTTGGTCGATATACCGTCTTGTCGTACTAAGCGCTTTTCCTCAACATTTATTGTGCCCACAGCCAAGGTGTGGAACTCTCTGCCGGCTTCTGTGTTCCCTGCCATATACTCGTATGACCCGTCAGCCTTTAAAGCAAGAGTAAATAGGCATTTTCTGGGCTCGCTTCGCATCTTACACTTACCATCAGGTGTTATCGAGGTCAAGAGCGCCCGGCTCATTCATAATAAAAAAAAATAGAAAGAAGTTAGGTACATATACTAACATATTTCTGTTTCTTGCTCAGCAGGTAACCTCAATCAATTGACCTTTCTATCGTCGATGAGCCATACCATCACAAAGGTTAGTCACCCCGACCATCCTGTGCAGTCCCACGTCAAACCTTATAGGTTTTCAGGTCACGTAGGTATTTTATAAGTTCCAAGATCTATTGAAACGTAGTTGAGTTGAGTTTGAATATGAAATAGAAGTATTTGGTTCTGACAGCGTTGGGTACGAGAATTAATTCGTTGAGGACAACAACAAAACTCAATTTTGTTTTATTTATCTTTATTTTCAGACAAAAAGATCCACAATAATGATAATGTAATAAAAATAAATACTTTCATTTCTAAAAGTTGAACTTACGAACTATATTAGCAATCTATGATAGGAGAGACTTACATTTATAGAAGTAAGTAAAAATATATAGTAAAATATACTTTTAATAATATTGCCACGCTTAAAGAAAGGAAATACAAGAGCGAAAGTTAAATAAAATTAAAAAAAACGTTGAAAATCCGCAACATTTAAAGCCTGACCAAGTAAAGATAAACTGGTTTCTAACTGCATTTTTGCTTGCGTGTAACGTTTATTTCCGTGAAAAATGAGCAAATGTCACCCTTCTGCCATTCACATCGATCTGTTGCTCTATGTTTACTTTTAAAAGGACAAACAAACACACTTAAATACAAATAGATTTGACTGCTTTCACTCTCGTGCAAGCTTTTTTATTTAAAATATAGCCTATGTCACTTAGTGATAACATAGCATTTTAATAGTGAAAGAATTTTTTATTTCAGATGAGTTGTTTCAAAGATTACTTCCTACATACAAACTCACTCACAAATGTTACCCCTTTATAGTATTAGCTTGGATACGCAAAATTTATATAGATGAAATATACAATGTGTAACGGAAACCCCATATCTATACAAAAGGGCCGAAGACAACATCTGGTTTGGAGTCCCTATGCACAGTTTCAGCTAAAAATAACTGACTCAAAGAATTGATACCAAATTATCGGTTTCATATATTTCTTGAATACCAATCATAACAAACGTGTCCCAGCACTACGAGGGTCAATAACTTTCTACGTCACTTGCCAATAACACGATAATTCTCTTCGTTCTTCTTAATTTGAAAAATTCGGTCTCTGGTATCAGTGTATTTGAATTTGTAATAAGTTCTACACACGTAGACTTAGGATTACAAAACCCTTGCCATATCGTTTGTTATCGTCCACAGAAGTCAGGCACTTGGTATGTATATACCCTTTAAATTACGCGTTGTATAATACAAAGATTGGGTAGGCTACATCCTTCCGTTTCACACAAATTGAATCGGGAATGTCAGAATATTTGACGCAATAGCGTTCACCTATAACAAATAGACACCTGTGTCAAACTTCACCTAAAACATAATGTTCGTGAAATCTTACACGTGATACCGATACGTGATAAGAATGCTTATTATAATAGCTGATTCCGTGACATAAAAGAACACCCTTATAGAATCACTTGGTTGTACTTTTATGCTGAGAGGCGATAAAATTGGTTAAAATATATTAATCTAAAACCCTGGAGCTCGTGGCTAAATATTAACAGCCGCATGGTTGGATCTTTGAGATTACGCAACGCCTGCCGAGATCGGTTGTTGATGGTTCACCATCATTAATATAATAATAATAAAAAAAATAAACATTACGTTACACGGTAGGCATATAAAATAACTAAGTTACTCGGTATGTAACGTACACGCCATAATAATGTTGGTGTTATAGGAATAGTGTATTGATTCAACAGAATATTTCCACAAGTCGACCAAGGTATACAGTCAGTTGCGACGAAGGGGAAGTAACCATACATTATCTGCTATGACATTGTAGCTGGCGTAGCGGGACAGCTACGCCGTAGCAAGCGTAGGCTTTTTATTGTACTTAGCATGATTTTTCTTTTTAAGGTTAATTTTCTCATTCAAACATGGCATAAAGTTGTAAAACATGCCATATTATGTTTTTTACTATCTTCTTCGTTCGATAGATATTTTTAGGCATAAAGACCGGACTAGACTAGAAGATAAAAACAAAGTCTGAATCATTATTTTGTAGTTGAAGTCCTTGACGTACCTGCAACAATGTATAGGAATACACATTTTAGAATATAAAGTTCAGGTAAGGAACCTGAACTTTATATTGCCACACATTTTTTATGATTTAGAGATCCATTTTGGAAATATAAGACTAAGCTTATGGCGATTGCGTGGTGTTAAATAGACCACTCAATACATTTTCATTCATAGTATCCAGATTTTTAAGTCACAAATACTCCTCATTTTCAGTAGCCTGTTAGTTGTTCGATTCGTTCGCAAAACAGCTGCATTCATGGAGGGAATTTTCCGCGCTTTCAGATGGGAACAGAATACATTCGACTTGGTTTATGTAGTCTTATGTTATTGTTCCTAATTAACTATTTACTTGACTTTATTTGTATAAATAGCGGAGCAGGCGTCGAAACGACTACACGCGCCTGGCTAATAAAATTTATCTGAAGAACAGAAGACAGATTTGGGACAGCTAGATCTAAGTTCATACTTAAATAAAATTCGTACGTAAATAAGTATTCCTTATAGTATTTCAAGTTACTACGTTACGTAAATTCGGAGCACATTAGCTGTGATATACGGACAGTCAGACATATGAGTAATCTTATAAAGGTTTGGTTTTCCATTAGGTCTTACGAAACTCTTTAACAATTCACTGATAGCCGTAAATAAACTTTCATAGCTCATATTTAACATCCTAAAATGTTTCACGATTTGCGTCAGAATCGATGAAATTTTAGTCGTCGATAAAGCTTATATTTTACCTGTGAAGTGTTATCATGACACGGCTTTTTAAAATTAATGTTATCATTGTCCAAGCGAATCGAATGTCAGATACGTTATCAGGAGGTTTTAATCAAAGAGCTGATTACTAAAACACGGTGCGATCACCAGCACTGCCTAGCATGTACAATCGATATCTGCTTATCATTGTCTGTTATATATAATTATGTACATTATAATAAACTGCCTGCGACTTCATTCGCGCTGGAAGTTTTTGCTGCGTAAATACTATCCGGCGTGAAATTGGGATAAAAGGTAGCCTATATGTTGCCCTATAACTTTCTCTATCTGCCAGTGAAAGTCTTATTAAAATATGTTCAGCTATTCACCGATTTTCCACGAAAAACACGAAGATAGACTGACAAACATTAAAATTAAAAAAAATTAAACAATCGTGTAAAAAAAGTAAAAGAGAAAAAGCACAGTTATTTTAAAATCATGGCACAGACATTTCAATTTTATTTATATGAACGTAAGTTAACGTTTCCTACGTTACGTTATTTACGTTCATCGTAACGCTATAGAGAACTGAAGATAATCCATACTTACTTACTTACTTACTAATATTATAAATGCGAAAGTAACTCTGTCTGTCTGTCTGTCTGTTACCTTTTCACGCCAAAACCGCTGAACCGATTTACATGAAATTTAGCATCGGAATAGTTTAGGACCCTGGGAAGGACATAGGATAGTTTTTATCCCGATATAAGGTTCCCGTGGGATAGTTTTGGAATTCTATCTTTGTTGCTCTTTCACGCAAAAACTACTGAACGGATCTCGATGAAATTTGGTGAAAAGGCAGTTGACTGTGAAGTTTAGCATGGGAATAGTTTAGGACCCTGGGAAGGACATAGGATAGTTTTTATCCTGGAAATCATCCCTAAAGGATATAAAAAGGGTATTGGAACTTTATATTCCCCCATCCCAATTCATTCAAATTGCGTGATCAAGAACCACTCGAAACATTTTTTTAAACTATCAACAAACATGCGAGTACAGCTGCCCCATGATGTTACATCAGATATCAACGGGATGATTTATTTGAGCTCTGAATTTTGTAACATAGTCCAAGATACAGATAATTTAATAAACCACGTTTATTCGGATTTGAAAACAAATATGAGGGATGGAGAATGGCTCTCGCGCACTGCTCTGGTTCAGACCACAGTGTGGGGCTCGCAGTGTGGGGAAATGGGATACAGTGGCCTCCTTCTGCGAAGCAGTCATGCTAGCGAAGGAGGAGGCTGACCGCGCGAGGGAGAAGCAACTCTCAACCTCGCGTTTTAGCCCCCGAGAGAGACGCTCCGGGCGTCTAGGATCGCAAGCCAATCTCCGGCTATCGTAGGCGCGGGTCTGCGGTCGGAGAGCAGGAGTAGCTCACCGGCCGACCTCAAAGAGCAGTCAGCAGCATTGACGGGGCCCGATAGGGCTATTGCCTCAGGTTTCCGGAAATGTTCTAACGAGATACCGTGGCACCGGAATGTTAGGGCAACTGAAGGATCAGGGTGGGTTTTTAGTCAGTAGAAGTCTGACACTCCCTTCTGCTCCACCCACAATGGAAGGAATATATCATTTGATGATATTCCGACAAAAAAAAAGGATGGAGAATGACTGCATGAAAGAGTAATTTTAGCACCGACTAACGAAATTGTAGTTCAGATCAACGAAAAGATTATGTCTCATGTGGATGGTGATGTTGTCAAGTATATGTCCGTCAACAATGTCATGGATATTGCGCAAGTGACGTCGTACCCTGTTATAGAATTTCTCAACTCTCTGGAATTGACAGGGTGTCTCAGTCCTGTTGATGCAGGCTCTGTAGTGGCACGCGACTACAAATACGCATCTTGAACGCAATGTTGTACAAGCAATAATTATGACATTACCATAATCCCGACCGATTTGCCATTCCAGTTTAAAAGACTCCAATTTCCCCAAAACAAACATACACTGAAAGTCGCAGGTGTACATTTAGAAAAACATTGCTTTTCCCATGGGCAACTGTATGTGGCGTGCTCACGAGTATCAAGGCCACAAAATTTACACGTTTTAGCCAAGGACGGGAAAACCAGAAACGCAGTTTACAAAAATGTATTGTAAACTACGTTTTTGGTTTTAAAAAGGTAAATTTTAAATACTAACTGTCTGTCTGTTTTTGGGGATGGATGGACCCTGGTGATGGGTTTTTTAATTTATATGCTTTTTTTACCCACGAAAAAAGGTGTACCGATTGGCAATAATAATTATTGTCAAAGTGTAAATTAACGCGGGCGAAGTAGCGGGCAAAAGCTAGTACGAAATATGTCTTAATTTAGAATGTGGACGACCGAGCTTAAAACTCCAACAGTCGCGCGTTCTATCATTATAGAACGAGTGTACATTTTGTTGAATTTTGTCGCAAGTTGAAGGTCACTCACGCACACATTCTTAGTATTCTTCTATTACTAGGCAATAAACAATAGTAGTGTCCTTGCGGCGACGGACGCGGCCGCATATCTGTGAAATTTGGCGCCAAAAGTGAATTTTTACGATTGTAGAGCGCGCGACCACTCGCGTGACATTTTTCTCGTAAGTTGCCGTTCATGTTTTTTGTTGTAATAATGTTCATTACCTTTTCATTTATTGTTATGTTTATTTATTTTTATTGTTATGATATGTACAACTTATTGTAAGGTTAGTAGTAACAAGAGTGGTCCTTTTTTTCAGAGAAATGACTTCCCGCAGTGAAGAAGAGAGAATTAGTAGATGGCCGGAGGGAGTAGACCAGTGTCTACTCCCTCCAGCCATCTACTATACATAACAGGGTACGACGTCACTTGCGCAATATCCATGACATTGTTGACGGACATATACTTGACAACATCACCATCCACATGAGACATAATCTTTTCGTTGATCTGAACTACAATTTCGTTAGTCGGTGCTAAAATTACTCTTTCATGCAGTCATTCTCCATCCTTTTTTTTTTGTCGGAATATCATCAAATGATATATTCCTTCCACTGTGGGTGGAGCAGAAGGGAGTGTCAGACTTCTACTGACTAAAAACCCACCCTGATCCTTCAGTTGCCCTAACATTCCGGTGCCACGGTATCTCGTTAGAACATTTCCGGAAACCTGAGGCAATAGCCCTATCGGGCCCCGTCAATGCTGCTGACTGCTCTTTGAGGTCGGCCGGTGAGCTACTCCTGCTCTCCGACCGCAGACCCGCGCCTACGATAGCCGGAGATTGGCTTGCGATCCTAGACGCCCGGAGCGTCTCTCTCGGGGGCTAAGACGCGAGGTTGAGAGTTGCTTCTCCCTCGCGCGGTCAGCCTCCTCCTTCGCTAGCATGACTGCTTCGCAGAAGGAGGCCACTGTATCCCATTCCCCCACACTGCGAGCCCCACACTGTGGTCTGAACCAGAGCAGTGCGCGAGAGCCATTCTCCATCCCTCATATTTGTTTTCAAATCCGAATAAACGTGGTTTATTAAATTATCTGTATCTTGGACTATGTTACAAAATTCAGAGCTCAAATAAATCATCCCGTTGATATCTGATGTAACATCATGGGGCAGCTGTACTCGCATGTTTGTTGATAGTTTAAAAAAATGTTTCGAGTGGTTCTTGATCACGCAATTTGAATGAATTGGGATGGGGGAATATAAAGTTCCAATACCCTTTTTATATCCTTTAGGGATGATTTCCAGGATAAAAACTATCCTATGTCCTTCCCAGGGTCCTAAACTATTCCCATGCTAAACTTCACAGTCAACTGCCTTTTTACCAATAAACAATAGTAGTGTCCTTGCGGCGACGGACGCGGCCGCATATCTGTGAAATTTGGCGCCAAAAGTGAATTTTTACGATTGTAGAGCGCGCGACCACTCGCGTGACATTTTTCTCGTAAGTTGCCATTCATGTTTTTTGTTGTAATAATGTTCATTACCTTTTCATTTATTGTTATGTTTATTTATTTTTATTGTTATGATATGTACAACTTATTGTAAGGTTAGTAGTAACAAGAGTGGTCCTTTTTTTCAGAGAAATGACTTCCCGCAGTGAAGAAGAGAGAATTAGTGGATGGCCGGAGGGAGTAGACCAGTGTCTACTCCCTCCAGCCATCTACTAATTCTCTAATTCAGCCATCTACTAATCCTAGTGATATAGCAGAGAGTGACCCTGAAGATCGATTATTAGAAGAGGACTGGTTTGAAGAATCTCAGCACGATATGGACATTGGATACTGATATTGTGGACAAAATGTGCGGTTCATATGACGTTTCCAGAAACTCTAAACGTTGGCCGCTCACTATATTCTTTGATATGATGAATATAAGTGCCATAAACGGATATGTTGTGTATAAAATAAACAAGGGCTACAGTAACAAGCCACGAAAAGATTATTTGTACGAAATTGGTTTTCAACTTGTCGCTCCATGCATAAAGCGCAGAATAACTGTCGAAAGCATTCCAAAATCCTTGAAAATAAAAGGAAAGCTTCTTTTGGGTCTCTTTGAGTTCAACCCAGGCCCAGCACAACCCTCAAACACCGGACGTGTTGGTAAGTGTTCTTTATGTGGCAGAGCGAGCAACAAGTCCACCAGGAAGCTTTGTTATATATGTAACAAGTGGATTTGTCCCGACCATCAGGTTCTTCTTTGTCCCGACTGTGCCAAAAAAGAAGAAATGGAGGTGGAAGACCTGACTGATTAAGAAATATGAGACTTATAATGTTAAGAGCAAAAATTTTGCGTTTTTTTTTTGTTATTTTCAAAAAGGCTGTTTTTTAGTTAAATGTCTGCCTAATATGTTTAAAATAATAAAGCTAAATAATAAGCTTTATAATAATAAAGTTTATCTCAATATTTATTTATTTATGAAACTTTGCTTTAAAACTCCATCATTAAATATGTTCTACAAATGTAGAGCGCGCGACTACTAACGTCCCAAATAGAGGCGCACCTACTGGAGTGTTAACAAGCTTCACACATTCAATCTACAAGGGAAACAAAATTTCTAGTGTTACTTTACCGGCTTTCATTCTTGGGTCCACAGACAAATTATTCAGGAATATCCTGGCTGCCACACTGATTGGTTTTGAAGTGGCGAGCTTCACTGATTCTAGCGATACATTGTGGTTGATACTTCTCGTGACACAAGGGGTGGTTATTACTTTGGCCAAATACTAGACCGTACAAAGTGGCAATACCGCCATTACCTTGGGGTACCGGCCGAGAGCATTCAGGACGAATTATATAAATTACTACAAATTGTCATAATTTCACACATCCATATGAGGCACATAGGTAGTTCGTAGTTATGAATTTTGGTTTTGTTTCCTCTACGTATCTGTTATGTAATTTTCAAACTAATTAATTTTTTTCATTTCGATTTGTTAATCATCACATTTCATTTTAATTTGAAATATTGATATAGGTATGGTATGGTATATAATTGGTACGATATGTATTTTTACATTAGTACTCAGCTGCACCCGGTTAGACTCGAAGTCGACCCCAACGCCATTCAGAAACGGCTAAGCAGATGACCATGATAAGGAGACGTACCTATCGGCGTCTTGCCTATAAGGATACAAATCATTCCTTGGTCTCTAGCCACTAATTAATGAGTATTTCCCAATGTCTGTCATAAAACAATGGACTATAAAACTGGCCCAATATAAGCCATTGTTTACAAAGATAATAAGTACACAAACACCCTCTGAGCGACGTCATCAATAAGAATATAGACACAAATAAACAATATTATGTAACCTGCTAATGAAGTTCAAATCTGTAGAAATTGGGTATATATAATTCCGTGACTTATTAGCAATGCGCAGCGCTGTTAATTATTTAGTATATAGCGTTACTCTGAAAGCCTTAGCTATTTTAACAGAACCTCTTCAGAATTGAATATTAGCCTTAAACGATAATTTTATTATTATTTGTTATTTATTAACACTCAAACACATAATGAGAGTCTATTTTATGCTACAATACTGCTTCTTGGATAACGCGCGATATTATCCAAGAAGCAGTATGTGTGTTTTTGCCGCTTATTAGTGTGTCTACGCATTAATTGTATGAAGCTAACATGAAGCTAAGATCATGTATTTACTACTGCAGCAAATTATTACGGAGAATGAATGTGTTCTGTTCTCGATTCTGATGCATAGAAATTAATTTTGCTAAGGCTTTCATAATAAGACCCCTCTTTGAGGAGTGGCTAGATCGGCGTCACGGCGTCCTGACCTACCGCATGACGCAGGTCCTCACCGGACACGGAAGTTTCGGGAGGTACCTGTGTCTGATGGGTAAGGAAGAGACGCCTGGGTGTCACCACTGTGAGGGTCGCCCTGAGGACACAGTCGAGCACACGGTGCAGGACTGCCCAGCTTGGACAGAGCACCGACGTGTCCTCACGGCGACAATAGGCGGAGACCTCTCGCGCCCGGCCTTGGTCGAGGCCATGCTGCGGGGCGAGAGGGAGTGGGAAGCGGTCGCCTCCTTCTGCGAAGCAGTCATGCTTCCGAAGGAGGAGGCGGGCCGCGTGAGGGAGAGGATGGCGTCCTCCCTCCAGCCCAGCCGCAGTGGTAGACGCCCACGGCGTCGGACGTCGGCCGACGATCTCCGGCCACCGTAGGCGCGGGCATGCGGACAGCGAGTAAAGGGCAACTCGCTGTCCGACCATGGACCATGCCCGGGTCGACGGCGCGTCGTGTTCCACGCGCGCCTCAAAGAGCGTCAGCAACATGACGAGGCCCCCTCTGCAGAGGGCCGAAGCCTGCCGGGGTCGTGGGACTCATCCCGTTACCGTGGCCCCGGTATGTAAAGGGTTATTGAAGGAACACCGTAGATTTTAGTCAGTAAAAGTCTGACAGTCCCTCCCACCCTGCCCGGAGTGGGAGGACTTATTTGATAATTTTACCACGTTAAAAAAAAAAAGGCTTTCATAATAACGCCGCTGTACAGCCGTAAGAAAGCAGGTGTACATAGGTAATACTCGTAAGTTTACCAGTAATATTTAGTCGAAGATAGTATTTATTACTTGTAAACCACGAAGCACGCGGTGTTTATCTTTATGTAGGTGTGTCGTGTAGTATTGTTGATTCAAAACTGAACATGAAACAAAACATTATACATAAATCTTAATACTGTTTTTGGAATATTTGTGTTAAATTTAAGAGAAAGATTTATTTTTATTTTTGGACATGTTTCGGCCTGTGGCTTAGCTTACTTCAAGAGCTTTCATTAAATATTGTTAGTAAATTTTATTTTATAACATATCAGTATTTTTAAAATAAATAATATACATACATTGTTCGTTTAATGTGATAATGAGTGTCTCGCAGATTGCACTATATTAGAATTTTTATATATTTGATGACTGACCAGATCCTCTGTATTTTAATATTGCTCAGAGATCAATTAGATAAAATCTACCTAGCTCTATTCCCTTTTCCCTTTCAGAATACTCCAAGTACTCCAAATCAACTATAATTTTATTTCACTCGGTTAAACTTATTTCTAATTTACACTTGTATTTCTATTTCACATAAGTATGATCAGTAATGTTTGATATCTCTCGCACCGTAACACTGGCTGACAGCGTACGCTAAGAGAAATTACACTATACTCATAAATCTCATAACAGCACAGATGATATCTTTATTGGGCTGTACCTGCTGTCATTCTACCTTTGACTCGTTGGATTCACTGGAGGTAGACCGCCGTCGGCGCAGTCTTTATGCTCTTCAGTATCTGGTGTAGCTCATATTCTCTCGTTTCCAGAAGTCATGAAAAGATACACATTACATTAGCGCACAGCCTACTCACATGACTGCATATAATATATAGACGTCGACGTAAATCTGTAATCTGGAATTGTAAATGAAAAACTAAATTATATTTGTTCGTATATCTCGTAGCTTATACTTTAATATTCTGTGTAAGGAGTTCTCACTTGACCCTTTTATACCAAATTATATTCTGGGATCCTGTTTTTTAAGGGGTCTTAGTGCTTAGTTGATGTTTATTTATATTTCTTTCGTTCTTGTGCCCGATATAATATATTGAAGATTTTTTTAAATTAACTTTGTAGTACACATGCGGCTGCTATGGATGTAGTTTATCTGTAGGTTTTCCCTAAAATAAATAAATACATAAATAAAAGCGCGCACGCAACGGCAACTCTTATAATTATATTTTTAACACACTATGTGTTTTGGTGCTTTAATCAAAAGCCCACTTCAGACTTTAAATTACATTGTTTTCACGTGATTTGAATGATACGAATTGTATGAACTTTAGAAGAGACTTTGATCACAGAAATTACTTCATCGTCTTTTGTCATAATTTGATTATATTTATTTCAATAAAGGCTGCAATTTGTGTCAAATTGAGAGCTTATATAAGACAAGGAAAAACTCACCCTGCACTTTTTCAATAGAAAGTTGTGATGAAATTATGCTCCCAAGAACTAGTTTAAAACGTATGTTTAATATCTACTGCACGAGGGGATTTTAAAGTTATACACAAGCAAAGAATTATGCGTACTTCTGCCTTTGTAAATATATGTTAATTATTTAAATAAAGACTCAATTTCATGAAATACATTTGTTTGTTTCTAATTTTTCATTCCAGGGAAATCTTTTTGTTATTCAATATTCAAACACGTTTTAAAAGGGATACGATGTAAGTTTATATTGAAAATTCATTGATAAACACTTTAATTCATTATACGCACTAATACGTATGTAAACTCAATGTCAGACCAAGTTCAATCAATTTGTATTAAATTTATATAACAAAAGAAAAAAATCCCACCTTATAATCAGCTGCAGACAATCAAACACCATCCATTTCCAAACACGAAAACACAATAATCACACTTTCACAACACTGCACACACTTTACCACAGCACCAAACACTTCGAAACTTTACGAAAATTCCGCGAACTTCGATTGCGAGATATGTATACTTCCGCACACTACCGCAGCTGACGCTTCACTGAAGTTCAGGCTACGCAAGATTATATTTCAAACAAAGGCAATACCTACATGAAAAAAGATTTTTTATATTGGCGTTTAATTTTCTTTAATAAGAAAAGAATTTACAGATTTACGGGTATTCCTTATATTACATAAGTTAGGTTTTTAATCTATTATGCAATAGGAGCACGTGGCTAAGTTACTACAGGCGCTCGGGTCAATGTTCAAGTTCGATGTGCCGAGGTCGGTCCGTGGATGAATCACCAGACTATCTTTACATATTAATATTGTTTTGTGCCTCGGAAAGCTCATTAAGCTGTCGGTCTCGGCTGTCATTTGTAAATCCTTGATATTCGTTACAGGTGGTAAGAAGCCAAAAAACTGTCACCAGTCTTGCTAAGGAGTATCCTGTTACCCATCTACTGGGTTTTGGTGGTGGTAGGTAGTTAGTTGCTCCATGTAAAACAGTAATACTCAGCTGCAACCGATAAGACTGGAAGTCGATTCCAACATAGTTGAGAAAAGGCTAAGCAGCTGATGTTGAAAACAGTTTTATGTAGGATAGGCAGATTATACAGAATTTCCCTTAATAACTTTATAATTACACGAGTAGGTGAGTATTATTAATTGAATAGATACTGTGGATTTGAAAAAAAATATATTATAACGTAATATTTAGTTTTAAAAAAATGCAAATTATTTAGAACTATATATTTACTAACTGCTGCCCGCCACTTAGCCTAGCCTATGTGTTAATCCTGGTTGACTGGTAGAGAATGCCAATAGCATTAAGTCCGCTTTTTACCCGACTACGGCAAAGCCAAAGGTGGGTTATGATTTTGACAGGCTATGTATGTATGTATGTATGTATGTATGTATGTATGTATGTATGTATGTGTGTATGTTCATCTGTTCCCTCATAGCTCCAAAGCTACTTATCGGAACTCGACAAATGAGGTATCGTTAGAACCGTCTTGACCATCCGCTGAACATAGGCTACGTGACGTGTCACAAAACTCAATGTGGCGCCCTCTAGCGCCCAAAAAGTGTTGTGTTACAAAATAAAAATAAGATAAACACATCGTGTTTGATATCATTTGAAAGGGCGTCACATGCACATTTCCAAAACATTGCTTAAATTTAAAGTGGCGCCCTCTAGTGGACAAAAAATCATGTGTAAAAACAAAAAAAAAATAGAGATACACCGTGTTTGGTATCATTTGAAAGGGCTTCACTTGTACTTATCAAAAATATTGCTTAAATTTAAAGTGGCGCCCTCTAGCGGTCAAAAAGTCATGTGTAAAAAATAAATGTAAGATAGATACACCGTGTTTGGTATCCTTTGAAAGGGCTTCACTTGAACTTGCAAAAAAATAAAGTAAATAGTATAGAAGCACAGTGATTTAACACCAAAATAGTTTAAATAATAAAAAGTAAAAAACTAAAACCCGACTACGACAAAAAAATCGACGCTAAAAAATTATGAAACAAGATTTTCAGGATGCTGAAATAAACAAGGTTACTGGAAAAACAAGAACAGAACAAAAATAAAAGCCGTAGTCACACGTTATAAAGGATATCAACCGTAACAAAACAATTAATAACGTGTGACTGCGGCTTTTATTTTTGTTCTGTTCTTGTTTTTCCAGTAACCTTGTTTATTTCAGCATCCTGAAAATCTTGTTTCATAATTTTTTAGCGTCGATTTTTTTGTCGTAGTCGGGTTTTAGTTTTTTTACTTTTGTACATTTTGTGTTGCGTAAAGTTTTAATAAATAAACAAATCCAGTATATCAACTATCTAATTAGTAATTACCAAATTTCATTAAAATCCATCCAGTATGTTCAGAGATTAGCGTTTACAAACAGACAGACTTTTTTTTGCTGTTTCCGTTTCTTTACCCACCTCAATTATTATTTTTGTATAAAACTTAAATGTACAGACACACTTTTTTAAATGTTTTATTATTTATGTATACATAGATCAATAATTTATAAACTTTATACGGCGTGTTTTTAAATAGTTAAACAATGCGCGCGCTCTGCTCTCTATTTCGAGAATGGTTCAAGATATAACAAATATATCGATACAAAAGTTGTAGGGAATTTAACCCTCTATAATATTTATATTGAAAACAAATAGCATAAAACCCATAGGAAACGAGATTTTTTTTTTTTAAGATAAGATAAGATAAGATAAGATGTATTTATTTGCTTAAAACATGGTATACAAGGTGTTATAAATAAATATAGGATCGACATGTCTTGCTTACAACTAAAGCATGCAAACTTACTAAGATACAATATTACATTGAATTAAAATTAATAGGTATGTTAAATTGAAATTCATTTTAAATAGTCATTAATGGAATAGAAATTATGATTACAGAGCCATTTAAACAGTTGTAATTTAAATAATTTACTATTTAACCTTCGGTATGCCTGGTGGCAAAAAGTTACACGGTATGCCTGGTGGGTTTATCAGACCCGGATTTTTAAATAGTAATTTCTCAAATAATTATTGATAAATAAGTTATTAAAATGTACTAATATTTTTACCTAGGGGTGTATGTTATAAAATAAAATAAAAAAGTATTGCAAATCCACAACTTTTAATAATTTTTTTTTCTAATTAAACCAAGGTAGTGTTTTTAACCAAAAAATACTTCGTTACTCTTATAACACACATTACTTATAAAAAACTAAAGAGATCTCAATGAAACTATATAAAAATATAAGGCACTTCTATGTACTTAATAATAACTAAAAAATATTCAGTCTTCATCACTTCTATCAACATTTTCCAGGGCTCTGGTTCGGAAGCAAATTGACATTGGAAAATTGCATGATCCAGACATAAGCGACTCTTACAGGTCTCACAAATATATTGCGTATTGCGATCTTTCTTGACTGGGCATACGTAGCATCTACGTTTTATACTAGGATTCGATTTTCTCAATGGCGTGTCATCTTGGGTACCTTTTGTGCTTATTGCTGATTTTATATGGCCCTTCTGGCTGTTCTCCTGCACACATTTATAAATTCAAAGAATAGTAGGTTTTGGCATCAGCCAGTGCAAATATTTTTATTCCATAGTTGGCCGGTTTGTTGGGCAAATATTGGCAAAATTTACAAAGCTCTGGAAATGCTACAAGTTCTTCGTCTATGGTCAGATTCTCGAAAGGCGTATAATGCAGCTGGCAGTTAGTGACAAAATCGTCAAAGAGCTTCCTAAATGGTACTAGCCTGTCTTGTGCTCGTCTTTTTCCCGCTTGACCTCATCAAACCTCAAATAGGTCAAGATAAAAGAAAATCTTTTTAGGCTCATCGTCATGCGATAAATAGCAACACCCATTCCATCATTGCACCAAAAATCTTGTAAATTCTGTCTAACAGATTTGATTAATCTTGGGAGATAAATTAGACCAATTGTAGCCTTCAGCTCCACTTCCCTGACTCACGTGATCGGACTCTTCTCCACTTGAGTTGAAAATTACGTCATCTTCTTCAGCCGCTTCGAGTAATAAATTACTAATATCATCATCGCACAGATGGCTCCCCATTTTGAACCTAAAATAATGTAAAAAATATTATATTTAAGCACAAAAATAACATCAATTTCCAAAAAAACTAACAAAAATACTTACATAGAAACGTCACGTCGTATGCCTGGTCGGGTCTGTGAGACCCGCCC
Source organism: Tholera decimalis (assembly GCA_943138885.2). NCBI lineage: Eukaryota > Metazoa > Arthropoda > Insecta > Lepidoptera > Noctuidae > Tholera > Tholera decimalis. Next base: position 15,037,538 of record OW964576.2, read on the forward strand.
GGACTATACACGTGTCCTACTACCACGAGAGCGTGCTCCGGACTGAGGTGGGGGGCGGCGGACGTCTAGCAATTCATAACGGCCAGCTACAAGTACGGTTAGGCGCGAAAGTCGAATTTGAAGAAAATACAACGGTTTATGTGTACAGGTGGGTCTGACAGACCCTACCAGGCATACCGAAGGTTAATGTTTTAAACATACAAGTCTATATTGATCACGTCGACTTCGAGAGCTTATTTCCTCCGCTGTTTTAAATAGCCATTTATGTTTTTGAACAAACATGCATGCTTCATATATGTATAATGAAGGTAACGGTAGCAAACCAAGTTCCTTAAATATTGGTTGACATGATTCGTCAGATGGAATCTCGTATAAAGCGCGTATACATTTCTTTTGGGCGATAAATGCTCTATTGCGATGAGTACTATTTCCCCTTTACATTATTAGTCCATATCGTAGTGAGGACTCAACATATGCGCGGTATGACATCACAGCCGTTTTTATATTGGTGACTTTTTTTATTTGTCTCAATGCATAGACAAATTTATGTATTTTATTGCATACAGTATCAACCTGTGCTTTCCAGTCTAAATGTTCGTCAATTACTACTCCTAGAAACTTAGTTTGTGTCACTTGCGATGTTTTTTATATGTTCATTTTAAAATTAAATTTATTATTATAAGATTGATTAAATTGTACGTATACAGATTTATTAAGATTAATAGATAAATTATTATCATTTAGCCAGTTTATTAGATTGTCTATTGTATTATTAATGTCCGCTTCATGATCCGTTATTGAATAATATTTTTTATCGGTAGTAACAATTATAGAAATGTCATCGGCAAAAAGGAAGCATTTATGATTAGTTACATTAACTATGTCATTTATGTAGAGAAGAAATAATATAGGTCCCAGTATGCTACCCTGGGGGACGCCGCGTTTTATATTTATATATTCAGAAGAATATTTTGTCATGTTCCTACTTTCATTAAGTTTAGTAACAGTGACACTCTGTTGCCTGCTTGTTAAGTAGGACGATATCCACTGAAGTGGCAGCCCTCTTATACCGATAGCCTCTAGTTTTTTTAGTAATAATTCGTGTGAAACGAGATCGAATGCCTTTGACAGATCAAAGAATAGCCCTGTCGTTAACTGTTTGTCGTTAATGTTGGTCAATATTGCTTTCAAAAGTGAAAAGATGGCTAAATATGTAGATTTATGTTTCTGAAAGCCAAATTGCTCCTTTTTAATAATCTTAAATTTCTCACAGTAGTTAACTATTCTTTGATACATGCATTTCTCATATATTTTAGATATGATGGGTATCAGTGTTATGGGGCGATAATTTCTCATGTCACATTTATCACCTTTTTTAAATATTGGTTTGACAACAGATATTTTTAAAGCATTAGGAAAGACTCCTTGTGAAAAGGACAGATTGATGAGATAAGTTAACACGCCGCTTAATTCATTGACACATGTCTTAAGAATTCGGGTATTAAATTCATCATAGCCTTCAGAGTTAGTATTTCTCAACGATAATATGTGTTTCCTCACCTCAGCTTCAGATATAGGTGTAAGGAACATCGAGTTAGCAGTTAGGGTATCGCTGCGAAAAGTATTTCTACAAGTTTGTGTAGGAATATAATTTGTAAAATAACTGTTAAAGGCAGAAGCTATTTCTACTGGTTTCGTGAGTACGCTGTTGTCAATTTTAATGCGTTCAATGTTATTTTTTGGGTCCGTATTGAGTACTTCGTTTTTAATGACTGTCCATGCGGCTTTACATTTGTTGTCACTATTATTCATAAATTTTATGTTAGCATTTCGTTTAGCATTGTGGATACACTTTTGTAATAGTTTTGAATATGCCGTATATCTTCTTTTATTGGCTATATTTTTATTCTTGTAATATTGATATCGCAGGAAACGCTTCATTTTAGAACTCTCTTTAAGACCCTTACTTATCCACGTTCGCTTTATTTTATTGTTTAGATTTATCTTTACCCTAACTTTTGGAAAGCACAGACCGTAAAATAAACATATTTGTTCATGGAAAGCGTTGAATGCTGTATTTGCATCAGTTTCCATGTAAATATCGGTCCAGGATAGATTTTGTAAGCATTCAATAAACTTATGCATGTTATCTAGACTGCAATCTCTTTTGTAAATATGGTATATTGAAGCTTTTGCTGTTTGAAGCCTTAAAGGAAAGCTTAACATTTGAGCTGTGTCGTGATCAGAGAGATGAAATGGCAGCACTGTTGGTATTGCGTCAGGTATATTACTCAATATATGATCTATGCAAGATAATTTTCGAGTAGCTACCTCAATATGAATTTTAATATTGTGATTACAGGCTAAGTCTTGAAATTCTTGAGTAATTTTGCTTCTTTTTAAGGTATTAATATTAAAGTCACCTGTTAAAACTATGCGCGTTCTAGATTTATATTTCTTGTGAAGATAATGTAAGACACTATCTAACTTAGCTAAAAATTGATTAGGATCGGATTGAGGTGTTCGGTATACGCAAATAATTACTAATTTCTTTTCTTCTAACTCTATGCCACAAGCTTCGAAAGTATTGATTGATGCATATGTTTTTATAAACTGTAATTCTTTGTAATTTAGACCCTTTTTGACTAGAATGCAAGTGCCACCGCGGTGTTTATCCCTGCAAAAGTTTGTAGCCATTTCAAAATCCGACAACTTGAGATAGTTCTCGTGACCTTTCTTTATAAATGTTTCGGAGAGGCAAATTACATGAGGGTCATTATGTAAGTCACGCATTTCTTGTAATGTTAACTCCAATAGTTCCTGCTTAGATAAAACACTTGCAATGTTTTGGTGGAGTATCCTAAAGTTATGTGATGTAGGTGTTTTGTTTTTAGGTCCGAAAAAATGTGTCGTTCTTTGTAAGTGAGGGAGAATAATAAGGTATAGTACCTTTTCTGTGCTCTTTGGAGGGAAGATGATTATTTAAGTTTTGTTCAGTGTCATTACTATTGCTGCTTCTGAAATAAAAGGGGATAGTTCGTTTTTTGGGTTCATTTGTCTGCCTTTTTGGAAAAGAACTTGATTTGCTACGCGCGAGGTGTCTCCTGACCTCAGCTGGATTTAAATATTTTTGGTTATAATATTCACAATCCAAAATGTAGTTTATTGTTTTACAAATTTCAGATAAGTTATGGTGTACGAACTTCATGAAATGGCAATTTTTGTAATGTTTACAAATATTTTCGATAATTCAATTTGTCGACATCTAAATAGTTACTTTCTAGAACATTTAATATTATTATACTATTCTTATAAAATGTTTTTAAAATCGTTTTTAACTGAAATAATACATGTCCCATGTTATAGTCATTTTCACCTAAACATATAATAATTTTGTCACCTGATCGTATATTCATGTCGTTACAGCTGTTTGTTATTGTGTCGCTCTGTGCATTTGGCATCGTGTGGGCGAGGACTCTATATTTTTCATACGGTGTAGTCTTTCTTGAATGTAAAAGGGCAGCAGCTAGACCGACGCATTGTTGTGTACCAAAAATCCTTATTGTTTTTCCGAGTATGTGTTTTTTTAGGTCTGATGGAACTAGGTTTCCTGTTTTGGTATTGGCTGAAAAAATCTGATCTGGTTTTGGCACCGCTCTTAGAGATTGATTCAAAACCTGTATTTGTGCATTGAGAGTTTTTATCTCATTTTCAGCGATTTTAATATAGAATAGGTTCGCGTTTGACCACCATCTCACCTGATGGTAAGTGATGATGTGGTCGAAGATGGAGCACGCTTACCTAAAAGTAACCTATTAACTCTTGACATAAAGACTCCTAGGTTATAGCTATCGGGAAACACAGACTCCGGCAGGGAATTCCACTCCTTAGCCGTACGCACAATGAAGGTATTCCCAAAACGTTTGGTGCGTATGGGTGGGATGTCCACCATGTAACGATGGCGCTTCGCCGTTTGTCTCGTAGTCCGATGATGGAACGGGCTTGGTGGAATTAGATTGTGTAATTCCATCGCACACTCCCCGAAATGTAACCGATAGAAAACCGATAGACTTGCAACTCGTCGTCGATGTTCAAGGCTCTGGAGCTTTGATTCGACCAGTGCATCGTTGCCAATGAGTCTTTTGGCCCGCTTCTCGATAGACTCAAGCGCGTCCAGTTGGTATTTAGCAGATCCATCCCAAAGATGAGAGCAGTACTCCATACACGACCGAACCTGGGCTTGATAGAGATTGAGCAACTGTTCGGGTGTGAAGTACCGTCTCACCTTTGCTAGGATTTATAAAAAAACCGTTTTTTTTTTACCTTTAGCCTTGAAATATCTAAAGTCACGGACACCCTACGATAGGTAGGTTTTGTGACCATTTTAGGGTATCAAAATAAAGGTTTATGCAAGTTTATAGCTGACTATCTCTCATTCGAAGATTCTTGCCTTAATTCGACTAAATTTGCTGGACTATATTGATTCTAGCTATCAGGAGTTGCAATTGTTGTGAATAGTATGGTGAGCTAGCTGCAAGCAGTGTTTTATTTTATTATATTGTTCAATATTTCTCCCGCTATCACCACTTTACTAACCTCTCACTCTGAGGCTTTATCGACTAAACTGAAATAGTCCCTAGTGCCAATACGTACGATATGTACATTTAATTAAAAGTTTTAAATTGTTTTGCTGGCGCTTCCTTCTCAATCTATCTTGAAACTTTGTCTGTTAAACATAGCTTATCATGGAAGTTAGATAGATACACTGGTAACACTTAAGGAAACACATTTTTTTTACTAAGATAACGGTTTTAGAGAGCAGGTTTTATTAGCACAATTTTTTTTTCTCATAAAATGACGACAGTAATCTCATAAAGATCAGATCATAAAATAGTAAGTTATTTAGAGAATGTCTGAGGTATTGTTTCGCAGAAAGTTACGGAAACCATCGGTCATCTTCTGTTTTATTTATCTCGATATGAAAATCCTCAAGGAAGTCCTCTGCCCTGGAGTATGCGAGGGAGTCTGTCAGACTCTTATTAACACCACCCCGTGTGGTTCGTGCGCTTCTGTCGGGGGCTGCAAAAGCACTTAAATAGTCTTCAACACGGCCTCCAACTGGTCCGCCTCTGCAGACTGCGTCTAGTTGAGCGAGAGATGTTAGACTCCCACCACGATGTTTGGACGTTACTAAGTCTGCAAGCATTAGTCAGTTACATCAACCCTGATCTCTCTTGACCTCAACCACTCGAATAACTATAAAATTTGAAGAAGCTTCATAAATCACTCAAGCGGCAATTATGAAATTTACCAAAATATAACATTCTCATAAAACTTTATATTCTCAATAAATGTACGTCAAATGAGGACAATACTTGTTAGAATTTGAATTTGTATTTTCAAGCAAGATTTGAGTTGCTTTGTATCTATACTAATATTATAAAGCTGAAGAGTTTGTTTGTTTGTTTGTTTGTTTGCTTGAACGCGCTAATCTCAGGAACTACGGTTCTGATTTGAAAAATTCTTTCAGTGTTAGATAGCTCATTTATCGAGGAAGGCTATAGGCTATATATCATCACGCTAAGACCAATAGGAGCGGAGCACTAATGAAGAATGTTTCAAAATCGGGGGATTTTTTGTCCACGCGGACGAAGTCGTGGGCGGAAGCTAGTGGTAAATAAAAGCCTAGTAATAGCTGAGAAGCTCAACTCTCGGCTCAACTTGAGAACTACTAACTAGCTCAACGACTCGACTAACAACAACTGTTCGGTCCGACGTGAAACAGAACGCACCCTTTAGCTGGCAACATCAATTATCTGTGGGCTTTGTTTAAGCGTGGACTGTATTTTTAGGTTTTGTAGGTCTTTTATAGTGAAACACTGCAAGTAATTACCACAAGAACTATTTATTGTAATGATTTTTACGGAATACAAAGTTTGCACACTGCAATGGTAGACGGAAGTGGATTCAGACCGAACGAACAATTGAGAAGTATAAAAATGGCAGTGTTGCCAGTTATTAATATTGTAGGATTCCTACATGCTCCCGGCCACAAGATAAGAACCTAGAGTTTATATAAAAAAACAAAAACTAAAGCTCGAAACATGAAATGTTTGTTATAAAAGAAGTATGAAAGTTCTTATTTAAGGGCCTAGGATTAGAAATAGGTTCAACAAATAAGCACTTACAAATGTTTATAAAAAAACAGAAGTTTTAAAACATTTAAAATTAAAAATAGAGACTAACTAAATGCCTACTTATCGGCTAAGTACAATCAATGGGGAGTAAGCATATTTTATTTACTGCCCTTCTATGTGTTTTTCCATTTGGAGTTCTCAACTCAACAGTTCTAACTCTGTTGTCAGAACCTGGATATACATTTACAACTCGGGCCATCGGCCAATGAAGTGGTGAAGTGTTATCCTCCTTTAAAATTACTAAAGACCCTACCTTAATATTATCTGAACTATTTCTCCATTTGGGTCTGCATTGAAGAACATTGAGATAGTGTTTACTCCACACTTTCCAGAAACTCTGAAACATATTACAACAAATATTCCAAAAATTCAACCTATTTATAGGCGTGTCTATAACATTTTTGTCTGGATACGCGTTCAATGCACAACCAATTAGGAAATGTCCTGGAGTAAGATAAGAGTAGTCACTTATATCGGTAGACATAGGAGTTAAAGGCCTACTATTTAGCATTGACTCTATTTGACATAATACAGTACATAGTTCCTCAAAAGTTAACAAAGCTTTTTGAGTAACTCTTTTTAAATGAAATTTGGTGCTCTTTACTGCAGCCTCCCATAGACCCCCGAAGACAGGCGAGTAGCTGGGTATGAAGTGGAAATTGATGCCTTGCTCAGCTGTTTGTGACTGCACCTGTCGTCGGTGGTCTGCAGAATTCTGCAGTTTGTAGAGCTCATCTAATTGGTTCCTTGCCCCCTTGAAATTAGAGGCATTGTCGCAATAGACATCACTGGGCAGGCCACGACGCGATACAAAACGCTTAAAGCAAGCTAAAAATGCCGCAGTAGTTAAATTGGATGCGATCTCGAGATGCACTGCCTTCGTCGTAAAACAGACGAAGACACAGATGTATCCCTTTGATACTACGGCACGCCTGATGCGAGACTGTTTGATAGAGATCGGCCCAGCGAAGTCTACGCCTACCTTTTGAAATGGTCTACTTATGTTCACTCTGTCTGGGGGCAAGGAACCCATCAGCTGATTAACAACTTGAGCTTTGAGTCTGAAACAGATAATACATGAATGGATGATTTTCTTAATCTCCTTTATACCATTGATAAGCCAGAATCGCTGATTAAGTGAAGACAAAATAAGTTTTTGACCTGCATGTAAATTTTTTACATGTTCATTAGTAACAATCAATTGTGTAACTCGTGATTTGTTGGGCAAGATTACAGGGTGTTTTTGTGAGTTAGGTATTGTGGCACTATCTAAACGACCACCTACTCTCAGCATATCATTGCCATCTATAAAGGGATAAAGTGGTTTTAAGTTGCCTATGACAGGTTTATTTTGTCTTAATAAATTTATTTCGTTCGAGAAGTGATTCTGTTGCTCATACTTGACAATCAATAACAAAGAATCATTTAGCTCAGCGCTAGTTAAATAATTAAGTTTAATTTTTATTGACTGTGGGTTCAAATTTTTACAAAAACGACGTACATAGGTAAGTACACGTTGCATTTTAGTAATAGTAGAGAATTTGTTTAGAAACTCTAGATTTAAAGAATTATTATTATCCACACTACAAACCATAGCACTCGAGCATGGGAGTCCAGCAGCACCAATCTTCAACTCAGGTAAGTCTTTTATAATTTTATTAATATTTGTTTCAGGTAGAGTATACTTACTGTTATGCAAGTAACTGGGGCCCTGCCACCACAGCACGTTTTGTTCAAGCTCATGAGGCTGCACACCGCGGCTTAGACAATCTGCAGGGTTGTCTCCTGTTTTTACATAATACCATGCAAAGTTCTCAGCATATTCGCAAACCATCTTTACCCTGTTCGCTACATAGGTATTTAATTTGGTAATATCTATTTTTAGCCACGCCAGTACTATTTGCGAGTCTGAGAAAAGAAGTACATGGTTGAAATGCAGTTTGAGAGATAATAATGAGTATACTCTGTGGACAAGTTTAGCTAGTAATAGTACTGCATTTAGCTCTAATCTGGGCGTAGTAAGTTTTTGGCTCAATGGGGCCAGTCTAGATTTTGAACACAGTAAAGTGATTTTGACATTACCTGTTTGGTCGACTTCACGTAGATATAAACAGCAGCCATATGCTGTATTGCTGGCATCTGCATAACCTACCAGTTGAGTTGTAGTAGGGCCTTGTAAGGTGACATTCCTAATAATGTGTATTGGAGACATAATGAGAAGACTATTGTAAAACTCTAGCCAAGTGTTTTTTAGATCGTCAGGTAATGAAGAGTCCCAGTTGATATGGGCTGCCCATAGTTTCTGTATAATAATTTTGGCAGACACTGTGACTGGGCCAGCTAGACCTAACGGGTCGTAAAATCGAGCGACATAACTAACAATTTCGCGTTTTGTGAGAGGCGTAATTTTCTCTTGACTTGGACTAGAAATGTTAAATGTGTCTGTCTTCGTATTGTATGTAACACCTAATGTCTTTATGTAGTGATTTTCTTTTTGAATGTCAAATTCATCAAAGTGTTGTTTTTCTTTAGGTATGTCCTGTAAGATCTCAGCAGCGTTTGAAGACCATTTGTGTGCCTGGAATCCACCCAGTGACAAGAGGCTTATCAATTCATCTTTCATCTGAGATAGAGACTCTAAAGAGTTACTGGAGACTAAAATGTCATCACAGTATGTTTGATTTTGCAGAATGAAAGATGCTGCAGGAAACTCGGTCATGTACCTACTCGCTAGCTCTATGAGACATCTAGTAGCTAGAAATGTTGAACACTTGAGTCCATATGTGACTGTATTTAGTTCTATACACCTTATGCTTTCGCTTGGTGTTTCCCACCACAAAATAAGTTGAAGTGGACGGTGTCTCGGATCTAAAAGAACACATCTGAACATTTTTTTTAAATCTGTGCTGAAAACATAAGCACCTAATCGAAAAAGTAATAAAATGTCAAATAGTTCCTTTTGAACTTTGGGACCGTTCAATAATAAATCATTGAGAGATCTTCGCTGACTTGTTAACATTGATGCATCGAATACTACTCTACACTTAGTGGTCTTTTTGTCCGGCCGTAATACAGCGTGATGTGGCAAAAAATATATTGGATCACTAGTGAGGTTATATTTATCAATATCATAGTATGTGCCATGACCTAAAGCAATATATTCACCAATAAAAGATTTATATTGGTTATACAAGTCAGAATCTTTTTGTAGCCTTTTTTCTAAGCTCTGAAACCTTTTTAAAGCCAGATGAAGTGAATCACCGAGCATTTCATTAACTTCACTGAGCGGCACTTTTAAGGGTAAACTAACCAGAAACTGATTATTATTAAATTCAACAGTTTCCTGAAAATGTTTTTCAGCTTGCTCAAACTCGGGTATTTTCTCTGGGAAGATTTCAGGCACAGATTCAGCTCTCCAAAAACCTTTGATAGTATCATTTATGTCATTGTTACAAGATTGACAAAATAAAGAAGTTGATTCTTTTTGTGCTTTTTGATTGTGACTTAAATTGGGAATAGTACCTGCAATTACTACACCAAACCTTGTGTTTAAAAGATATGGAGATGCAGACTGGTGCTCAGGATCGACTGGACTACATGGTGCTGATGGCTCGTTCTTGTGTTGTTCAGACTGGGGTAGCAATGCCTGGAAGAATACATCAGCGGCCATGAGGATTTGTATATTGCTGGGTGTGTCAAAGCTGGCATCAGCAAGAGCTAATTGAGAGGGTATTTTACTTGCACTCATATCTATTTGGGTCTGTGGAATCTTAGATGTGATTTGCTCAATAACATAGCAATTTATTGACATCTGATAAGAAGACACCACTGACTGGACTTCCAAATGTACACTCTCTTTAATTGTGCTTGAAGCATTCCCAATGCCTATCACCCTAGAGCTAGTTGTCTTTGGCTTAAGGCCCAGCCGCCTTACCAAGTCAGAAGTTACAAAAGAGTTTTGAGACCCACTATCAAGCAGGGCCTTGGCTCGCACCTCAGTTCCATCTGCTGCTAAAAGTTTTACCTGTACAGTAGGCAGCAATACTTGCGTGTTAGAGGCCCCTGATACCATTGTGACAGTGGATTTCACATGCTCATCCTCATGCAAAAGCGTGTTATGCTTACCGTTGCATGTAGCACATTTAAAATAAAATCGACATTTCTTGGCATGTTTGTTTAGGCATATATTGCACAGCTGATTGTCCACCGCAAACTTGTTTCTTTCAGAAGAAGAACATAATTTGAATTTAGGGCAATTATAAAGCTTATGTTCACACTTACAGTAGGCGCATACACCAGGGTGCTTGATAGCTACATTGCTTACACTTGCAGATGCAGAACACTTCTTCGGACCCACTGCTGACTCGATGCGCTGTGCAGTAGAAGCACTGTGACCACCTCGGCTTGCTGACTCCGCATTCTCGAGTGCTAAAGCGCGTTTTTCTAAGAAATCAATCAATTGCTTTACTGTAGGTTCTACATTAAAATTGCGATCTAATTGGTATTCCCTGTTAGAATACAGATCGAGCTTCCTAGTCATAATGCAAACAATAATTTGATCCCACGCATCAACACATTGATCAAGATTTTTGAGCGCAGCCAGCTGCTGCTTAACTGTACAGACAAATTCCCTAATATTGGCAGCAGTAGACTTTGTTATAGGTTGCAAATCAAGCAAGCTGTTTACATGATCATTTATTATCTTATATTTGTTATCATATCTTTCTTTTAGGATTTTCAGCGCTTCAGAATAACTTTCTCCTACTAAAGGTAAGTTTATTATGAGGTTATAAGGTTCATCTTTGACAAAATTACGCAAATAGTACAACTTTTTAATGTCATCTAATGATTTGTCATTGTGGATCAATGATTCGAATAAACCAATAAATGTTTTATATTCACTTGACTTACCGTTAAAAACAGGTATGGTAATCACAGGTAGTTTAGTTTTAGTTTCAGAATTGCGACTGTGAGAGCAACTTAGCGAACTGAGAGGAGGCCGAGATTTCTCATTTATGAGCTCGCGCAACATGGTAAGATTTTTCAAATAATTTTCTTCACACACCTCTGCAGCGGATGTGTCACTATCGCCAAGAGCGTATACACTAATACAAAGATTTTCATAATCGCAAAATAGCGTTTTTAAACGATTTTCTATCACAGAAATCGCCTCGATTGACAAGGTGGCACAATCCTTTGCTGCAATAGTTTTAAACAATTTAGTTAAGGATTGTTGTATGTAGCCTCGTTTTAGTTTGCTCATCTTTAACGTTTCTTCGTCGGCTCCCATTTTGACGCTACAACAATATGCAAAATCAAAAATGCAAAAAAATTACAACGTGGATCGAACACAAATCGATAAAAATGAATGTCAAAATGGCGTCGACGGAACGAACGAAGTTAGAGAATTTATACAGATAGACAACATAAAAATGTCGTGTCGGCCAACAGGAACTGTCACTCGACGAATTCTTCTTTCTCGCTCACTCGCTCGCCGTACAGTGTGCGTCGCGTGTGAGAGAAGATGCTACCAACGCCAACACGTTGAACGAATGTTTCGTTTTTGGAAGTTGGCACTCTTGATTTTGTGAGCGGATTTGTGAATGAAATTGGAAAAACCCGCCACGCCGATTGAATGTTCTGCCACGTAACACGTTCACCTTCACCAGCGCCACCAAAAAATTGAAAAAATAAAGATGGATGGCTGAATTGGCTGGCTGAGATTTAGACTTCTTTGTTTGGTATGCTTGCAGGTTGATATTTGATGGCGTCAAGACTGCTCATCAAACACGGAATCGTTGCACTCCGTGGTTCCTGGGTTCTCGCGAAGTTGGGCGCACTGCACAGTTCGGTTGTAATGTTTTCTCACAACGATGCACTTATCACACACCACGCTCCACGTACTTACAGTTTTTGTATTTTTCACTATGATTTACGGATCGTTTGGACCATGTTTAAGCGTGGACTGTATTTTTAGGTTTTGTAGGTCTTTTATAGTGAAACACTGCAAGTAATTACCACAAGAACTATTTATTGTAATGATTTTTACGGAATACAAAGTTTGCACACTGCAATGGTAGACGGAAGTGGATTCAGACCGAACGAACAATTGAGAAGTATAAAAATGGCAGTGTTGCCAGTTATTAATATTGTAGGATTCCTACAGGCTTGACATAACTTTTTCACCTTGACAGATAGACTTTGGTTCCTTGTTGGAAAATGTCCGTTCTTGGGACTTTGATTTAATTGTAATTGATAAAATATCGTTTGGAATCGCCGTTTGAAACCGATAATTGGGTCGCGAGTTAACTATTGTTTGAAGTTGTAATCCCCATTTGACGAAAACCCCGGGATATTTTGGGATTCCTCGCCGGTTGGTTGTCACCCGCGTGGCACGCGCGTTTGTTGGAAAAAGTAGTGATAAATAGCTTCAATCCGGTGTGAGTTTGGGCTGTGATGCTGTTTGAACCGCGCCATCTGGAGACTGACGCCTTGTGAACGTTCAGAACACTTGACTTACATCACACTTTCAATTACTCACCTCATATTACACACATGCTACACTTGGGCGTGACCTGGGAGGGTCGAAGTTGGCGAACCCAGCACAGAAGGTTAGTGGTATTTATAAAGCCTCAGAGGCTATGGATTGTTGTCGGCCGGAGAGCCTGTAGACTATTGTGTAAGTACTTTTGATTATTGTAAGCAACGTTAAGCTCCACGAACCGTGGACAGTTCAGACCGTCCAGTTATCATTGCACTGGCCTATTGTAGTCCTGAACAACAACAAAGGGTGGAAAATACACAAAAAGACAGCCGTAAAGTACTCAAACTGCCGGAATACATTAAAGAGTAAATATTCACGTCAAAATATAAAATAAGAGGGTTTCACACATAATACGTCACAGAGGGCTGACACTCCCTCCCGTTTCATCCAGAGCGGGAGATGTAATTAAAATTTGATGATTTTTCCACCGGAAAAAAGGCTTTATAACAATACAACACAAACTAATCAAAATAGAATATAAGTTATAATAATAAAATTACATAAGGGTCTTGCCAAGGGGTATCGTGCAACCTTCTCACAGAGAAACGGCCTGTATCCCAGCATTTTATTGACTGAGACTGAATTATTATTAACATAAACGGGACCAAAGATAAATCACGCTTTGGAAATAAATAACTTCATAAAATAATATTGGAAAAACTCTATTTTCCCTCTCAACAAAGCTGGGTTTCGGTAAACCTCGAATTTATGAATGCAAAAAGTACTTATAATAAAACTAGCTTGTGCCAGCAGCTTCGCCCGCGTGGGAAGTTTTTCCCGTATAAATCCCGATCCCGTGGGAATTTCGCAAAATCCTTTCTTAGCGGATGCCTACGTCATAACATCTATCTGCATGCCAAATTTCAGCCCGATCCGTCCAGTGGTTTGGGCTGTGCGTTGATAGATCACTATGTCAGTCAGTCAGTCAGTCAGTCACCTTTGAGTTATATATATTTAGATTTTGTTACTAAATCCCTATTATCAAAATCTGAGCTCTATTCACCGGTTTTGTCTTGGAATATTTTTGCACACCTAAATAAATTAACAGTATCTAAATTGACAAAGGGACATATACCGTATTGATTGCGAATGTTAGTTTTAAAACTTGTAATTTCTGCCAAAAACTAGTTGTAGGTAGCTCCTTTTTATTATCAAGTTTGGTGTCAGAGTTTCAGGCTTCTGTTTACTTGTAATGCCTGTCAATGTTCTATTAGCATAAATAAAATATTGACCCCGATTACAGGTCAGGAGCCTCTCTGAATCCCAGCTAAGCGCTACTTGTTATTCTGCACATCGTACGCACAAAGAATAATTACTTACTTTATTACCAGTACAATATGCGTTATCTCGCGCTAACTTCAGCAACTTGTTAAGTGAGCCCCCTAATACTTATAAGCAACATGAAGATAGAGGGAAGAAAGAAGATTCAGATCTTGTCTTCGAATCCCTTTTGGCATTTGCAAAGTGCACTTAAATAAGGATTTCAGGAATTTACCGTTTGTATTGCAGACTAGCTGTGGCTTGGACTGTGAATCCCAATCTCATGAAAATTCAATGAAAAGTAGCTTAATCCCATTCAAACTTCCAGTGAAAGTCCCTTGTAATCGGCTTAGCCGCTCCTAAGATTAGCCCAGACAAACAAAACAGACGGAGTGCAAAAATCTAAAAATGTTGATTGCGTGTTAGTTTCGTTTAAATAACTATAATCACTTGAAAAAGACAGTTATTTTGAAATCACAGATAGGAATATTATTATAAAAAAAAATAATAAAAATTGAAAATTATGAAAAAATGTTATCCATTCAGTTCAGTATCCTTTGCCGGGCAATCAAAACTCTGTCGGCGTTCTTTTAAAATATTGTCGTGTTTATTTCTTTTAAAATAATATAAATTTTAATAATAATCACCAAGAATGATACAAGTTTGCTCTCCGATATACGGTGTATTCTAAGTAAAGCAATTTAGTTAGTTCCGTGTAATATGACATACTTCAATAGGAATCCTTACTAATATGGAAACGATTTGAATGTGCGGTTGTGTAATATAGCTACAAATAACATTTGTAAATCACGCAGAATTATGAATGCATTCCACGGCTTGAATACAACATTAGAACACATTATCAACTTACAAAACCTAAGTTAACCTTATAATAACAGCACGTGTCTGTCTTCAAGGTTAAGCAACGCTTACCACGGTCGGTCTGTGGATGGGTGAGCATCTTAACATATTAAAATTCCTCCGTACTAGTTACGGAAAGCACGTTAAGGCGTGGATCCCTGCTGTCATTTGTTCATGACCATTATTATTATTTTGTATGTAAGTAGTACTAGTCTGGTTAGTATGGACGAATGTGTGGGTGTTTCATTGTGTACCTATGTGCTATACAACGTGTAATTTAAAGGGTATATACATACCGCGTGTACGGCTTCTTTGTATGATAATAAACGATATGGCAAGGGTTTTCTAATCCTATATCTACATGTGTGGAGCATATTACAAATTTCAATACATTGATACCAGAGGCCCAATTTTTCAAATTAAGAAGAACGAAGAGAATTATCGGTTTATTGGCAAGTGACGTGGAAAGTGATGACCCTCATAGTGCTGTGACACGTTTGTTATTACTGGTATTCAAGAAACATATGAAACCAATAATTCGGGGTCAATTCTGTGAGTCACTTATTTTGAGCTGAAATTATGCATAAAGACTCCATACCAGATGTTGTCTTCAGTCCTTTTGGATAGATATGAAGTTTCCGTTACACGTTGTATAGTAGAGAAGCAATAGCAAGTGGCATTGTGGAATATGTGGAATATATTATATATTATAATTCGCGATTTAAATAAATTACCCATTTTCTGATTAGACGTTAGTATTCGGAGATCTAGGTATAACATAAGCTAACTATAATTACTTATGTGACACTTTTTTAAAATATTTACAGACTTATTGCTATTGTTTCTTTAGTTTCCATTAGAAGCAGAACTTAACTTTTTAATATGGCGACGTATGTTAGATAGATTTTGTATATAATTCTGTAGGTGAAAGCTAAATGACCTTAAGTCCATTTTTTGACATTTTTATATTTTAAATGATACTTATTCAGAATACCCCAATTGATCAAATGGTAAAAGCCATAAAGTCTCACAGCTGCTAATTTCGCAGATGTAAAATTATAAACAACATTAAGTCCCTAGACGAGAAAAGGTAAATGATCGTATGGTTACTTAAGATTGTTCACTATTTAAACAATAAATATAGATAAATGTTAAATGATTGTATGTGGGACTTACTGTTCTTTACCATTACGCTCGCGGGTTAGATTTGCGCGGGTGCATCGTACGTACGATTCCCGCCGCGCCCCCGCGTATGCTCTCCCTCAGTTTAGTTTGATTTGTGTTTCGTGCAATACTAGACGGACTCGAAGACGTACTCGCGGCTGCAATCCCTCTCTCTCAAAGTGCACTTCAGCAATATCCAGGGTCTGCAAATCTCGTTGCAGTCCGATCTGAATTCAATCTCGAGACTGAAAAACCTGCTCTTTTTTTTCTTTCGGAGACGCAGATCAGAAGTCCGTCAGACGTGTCGTATCTTTCATACCCAGGGTTCCGACCACTGTCTGGTGAAGTCTGTATCCGTCTACCTCCCGCCCGATCCCAGCCTTAATGGCACACGGCGGGTATGGCGATATAAGTCAGTGGATTGGGATGGCATGCGATATTTCTTTGCATGTTATCCTTAGCAGCCTACTTGCTTCTCTTCAAATGATTCATCGTCGTGCGCAGACGCCGTGGCGGATGTTTTGCGACAGGGGATGAAGTACTACATTCCGTTCTCTGACCTAACAATGTCCGGCAAAGCTCGATCGAAAGCTTGGTTTGGCGCCGAATGTGATCGCACTGAAGCGCTTAAACACGCGGCGTACCTAGCATGGGTCGATGCTCGAAACTGCAAAGCAAATGACGTGATTCAGAAGAAAAGAGCTTTCAACAGGGCTGCCAAGTCCTGTAAAAAGGTTTTGCGGAGGGCTCGGTTTGACCACGTTAGCCGAATCGGGAACAAACTTGCTTCATACCCTGCTGGCAGTAAAGCTTTTTGGTCCCTAGCAAAGTCGGTCGAATCGAACTTCTGTCGCCCCTCACTACCACCACTGCTTAAACCTGACGGGTCTCTGGCCCACTCCACTGAGGAAAAATCAAACTTGTTTGCCGCTCTTTTTGCAGAGTCTTCACGTCTGGATAGTAGTGGCGCTCACCCTGCTGATGCTCTTATTGGATGCGGGTCGTGTATGTCGGACATTCGCATCCATCAGAAGGACGTCCGTAGAGTGTTGCGTAATCTTGACGTGAACAAAGCTAGTGGCCCCGACGGGATACCAGCAATTGTTCTTAGAACTTGTGCGCCTGAACTGTCTCTAATTTTCACGCGCCTGTTTCGCCTTTCGCTTGAGACTGGAAAGGTGCCGAAAGCATGCAAGCTGGCTAACGTGCAGCCTGTGCCTAAAAAGGGCAGTCGTGCTGACCCGGCCAACTACAGACCTATTTCAGTCAGTTGAGCGTGTACTCAATAGTAAGCTCCTGGCATACCTAGAAGCCAACGACATCCTCAGTGACCGACAATACGGCTTCCGAAAAAACCGGTCTACAGGGGAACTTCTAGCTTATGCTATTCATATCTGGAGTGAGGCCATCGAGAAGCACGGGGAAGCACTTGCTGTCTCCCTTGACATCGCTAAGGCCTTTGACAGGGTCTGACACGATAGCCTTATTGCTAAGCTACCTTCTTTCGGTTTACCCACCCAACTTTGCGTTTGGATTGAAGACTTCCTGAGAGATAGGTCCATTCGAGTGGTCATTGATGGCTGCTCATCTGGCCAATTGACAATTAATGCCGGGGTCCCTTAGGGGTCGGTTCTCTCAGCAACTTTGTTCTTGCTGCACATTAATGATCTGCTTATGCCCGGTACCTTTGGGTATGCAGACGACAGCACAGTTGCTGAGAGATATGTGTCCAACGCGCGTGCTGGTGGGCCACAGATCCAGTCTCTCCGTGAGGACATGGTTGGGCGCTTGAACTTGTCCTTGAAGGCTGTCTCCGAATGGGGCGATGCCAACTCGGTCAAGTTTAATGCAGCTAAGACCCAGGCGTGTCTCTTCTCCGCAAAAAGGAGTCAATTCAAACTGGCTCCTACTTTCCGAGGTGTAACCGTGCCGATAACCGATCATATCGAGCTTCTAGGGGTAACACTAACTTCTGCCCTCAATTTTGGCCCGTTTATCGAGGCTACGGCTCAACTAGCATCAAAAAAGTTGGGAATCCTAGCAAAGGTGAGACGGTACTTCACACCCGAATAGCTGCTAAATCTCTATCAAGCCCAGGTTCGGTCGTGTATGGAGTACTGCTCTCATATTTGGGATGGATCTGCCAAGTACCAACTAGATGGGCTTGAATCTATTGAGAAACGTGCCAAAAGACAACGATACACATACGATACGACAGGCAACGATACACTGGTCGAATCAAAGCTCCAGAGCCTTGAACATCGGCGATGAGTTGCTAGTCTATCGGTTTTCTATCGGTTACATTTCGAGGAGTGTGTGATGGAATTACACAAATTAATTCCGTCAAGCCTGTTCCATCATCGGACTACGCGACAAACGGTGATGCGCCATCGTTACTTGGTGGACATCCCACCTATACGCACTAAACGTTTTGGGAATACCTTCATTGTGCGTACGGCTAAGGAGTGGAATTCCCTGCCGGAGTCTGTGTTTCTCGATAGCTATAACCTAGGGGTCTTTAAGTCAAGAGTGAATAGGTTACTTTTAAGTAAGCATGCTTCATCTTCGACCACATCATCACTTACCATCAGGTGAGATGGTGGTCAAACGCGAGCCTATTATAAATAAAAAATAAAAACAATAAATTAAATTTGAAAAAGAAGAGTATGGCACAATGAGTTACAAAACATCTTTTAATCAACAAGAATTCGAAAAGGTATCCTTAATAAGAAATAGAAGGAGATCCCTAAAAGACTTTGCCGTGCCTATATGCAGCCTATTCGATTAGGCCACAAACCTATAAGCACTAAAAAATTTCAGGATTCACAGAAAGCTCTGCAATGGATTCCACCCATTTTTCATAATTTTTATAATACATTAGCCCATGAGGGTACAGCATGTGACCAAAATAACATTAAGTGTTTTGTTTAATTTCATTTATTTTATTAAAGATTTTAAAATACAAAGATTTTAATTTTTATTAAATAAAACATATTATGTATAATGTTATTTGTTATTAAAACTTTTTAATTAAATTTTCTATGATATTGTATCGTACCTAACTTATAAAATAATAAAATTGACCATACATTATTGATACAGGAGAGACGTAAGTACCGTCATACTATAAGATATCTAGTAAAGCTTCAAAGTTAAAGAACCTTAAGTCCGATAATACAGCCTTAAGGAACTATATTTGTTAAAAAAATATCTCAATATAATAGCTTAAGTACCCATCATAATCATACTTTTTATTCGACAATGATACGATAATTACTTTTTATACTCTGTCGATTTTAATGTCAAATTTCGAGTATGGACATCTTTAATGAGCTATATTGAATACTTTATAAAATGTGACTTAAGGCCCTTCACCTTTCACCTACAGAATTATACCCAGAACATATACAATTGTGAACATTTGAAGGAACCTTGAACTAGCGACTAGTATCATACTGTAACTGTTTTTGAAAATTAAAACAATATTTAATAGATTTTAGACACTTTAAAAATATTTTCCCCTTGTTTTATTGTTACAATATAATATACACTTACCTAAAAATATTTTCTAATTAATTTCTCTATGGGTTGTAAATTACCTGAAAAGAGAAAATAAATAGTTAGTCAACATAGTAACATTATTTTATAGGGGGCAATTATAGTATAAATATCTTCATTTTCAGACCTTCACAAGAAAACTAGTTTAACTATAAAACTAATAAAGAGCAGTGGTGGCCCTGTAGTTATGGGCCCGACTTACAAGTTGTAGGTCGTGAGTTCAATCCCAGTCAGGTACATTATTCTTGGGTAATTTTTATCATCATAACTATTGCTCTCAAAACGGCGAAGGAAACCCTGAGGAAACCGACATAACCAGCACCAAAAGTTCGAAGACATCCACTAGCCCGCACTGGACCCGCTTGGTGGATTACGGACTATTCTCTCTCATAGAGAGGAGGCCTGTGTCTCAGCAGTGGAAACGTTACAGGCTGATTATAATTTCTAATCTCTTATCATTATTTTGAAATTGGAATGGAGACTCTTTGTGAATCAGCGATGATTTGTTTTAAAAACAAATGACTTTAGAATTGTGTGCGCTCATTTGAATGAGGTGAGCTGGGATCTTCACTAACTACTTTTATAAACATTGTAGAGCCTTGTAGAACCTTGTTTACGCTGGAAGCTGATCACTTCTATTCCCTTTGGGAGTCAGGGGCGACCGTTGATGAGAATATTAGATTACAATACAATTTCTGTTAGCACTGCAGCGGTAGAGATCAGTTTGATGTTTCTATGGCCACGTTTACCTTTTGTTTATATTAGTATTTTTATTGGAACGTAAAGACACTGTGATCAATAACCACCTTATATTATAAAAACCAAGCCGCAATTTGGATTGCCCGCTTTATGTAATTGTATAAATAGTTTGTTGTTTACATAATTATATGCTTTGGTTTTGTGTGAATTAGCAAAATGAGACCGTGCAAAGCTGGGTTGGCGCGGTATCTGTGACAGATTGGTTTGTGTCAGTAGTAAGAAAAAAAAAAACAAAAATATTGAAACAAAAAGAACAGAGCAGAATCCAAATTACCTCCACAATAATAAATTTGCAGGAAAAGTTATTTTTATAAATAAGTTTTATAAATTAAACGTTTATGTCAATGTCGCACCCCAATTCGTTACTTGAGGCAATTTGAGCAGATTAGAATCGCAGATAATCTTAATTGAAACATCAAACGGAAAAGACAAAATGGCGATAAATAATGTTAAAAAATGTAAATATATGCCTACTTACTTACATGTTAATGGCTTTTATTGTTTTTTTTTTTGTCATCATTATTTTGTAATTTCGGAAACTTTCTTACCAAAATGTTAATCTAACAGAGAGCCGTGGTGGCTCAGTGGTTAACTGTAACTTACAAGTTGTAGGTTGATGGTTGGAACACAGTCAGGCACGTTACTTTGTGGAATTTTCAACATTACCATTGCTCTAAGAACATTGAAGGAAAACATCGTAAGGAAAGCGGAATGTCTTAGGACCGAAAATTGCCAAAGGCATGAGACATCCACCAACTCGCATTAGACCCCTGTAGTGAATTACGGCTCATTCCATCACATGGAGAGGAGGTCTGTGTCACAGCAGTAGGAATTTTATAGGTTAGTTATGTTGACTCAACATCATATTTTTAATTTCACATACTTTTATAATTATTGCATTTTTGTTTGAGAGAGTGTGAGGATTAAATTAACGACAGATATGATAAGATTCCGTTCAACCAACAAAGTAAATCAATAAGTATAAACAGAAGTTATCAGTTCGACTCTATTTTTATTATTTGTTACGCGATTTCTCCGTCAATTGAGGACCTATTTTCATTTTTTTTTGTTATTCAAATGCTTATACTCCTGAGGTGGTCTCATTGTCACCAAGTCAGAATCTGATGATGGAATCCTAGGGAAATCGAGGGTAACCCTCAAATTTTATAGAAAATATTAAGTACCAATGTATTAATTATGTAATGATGTATCACAAATAAACGATTTGATTTGATCTAATGTTTTTTTTTTACTAAAGAGAATATATCGTAAAAACAATCGTTGCTCCCCCGCTCTGAGTGGAAGCTAGTCTCAAACTTCTGTACTGATTAAAAAACCTGCCCTGTTTCTTCAGTTGCCCTAACGTTCCGCGGCAGCGGTATCACGTTTGAAAATTCCCACATCTGCCGACTGCTGTGTTCCTTACCATATATTATGAGATCCGCCTTAAAAGCAAGAGTAAACAGGCATTTTCCTAGACCTCATCTAACACTTACGTTATTATACTTTATTATAGAATTAATTATAAGTAGAACATAAATCACTACGATGTCACAGAGTAGAGATCGGATAGCGGGAAAAATAGACAAAGCTGTCAAAAAGTAAGTTGGTGTTGCAAGGCGCGGAATTCAAAATTACATTTAACACCCTTCCTGAATTTAAGCCTTACTAAAATGAAATAGTTTTATTATTATATAATGCAAAGTTCAAAATAAAATTTTAATACCCTTCCTGAACCTATACTTTCCAGTTGTCTTTATCAATGTGGAATACTTATATATTACAATATTCAATTAACTAACCAAAGAAAATCATAAAATTAATTTAAGATTTTTCAGTTTAAGATTATGTTTAGACTAACATCAATTTTTGGCTTAGTTACTTTAGTGAGCTATATGAACATAATATACCAAGTTTAGTTCTCAAAAATTGAAATTTATCTTTTGACAAAGCTTTTGTGAGTATATCTGCATACTGATCATTACTGTTAACAAATTTTGATACAATAACCTTTTGATGATATTTTTCTTTAATGAAGTAGTACTTAATTTCAATGTGCTTACATCTTTTATGAAAGTTAATGTTTTTAATTACACTAATAGCACTTTGATTGTCCAAATAAAGACACACTGAGTCTTGTTTGTATTGATCAATATCACTTAAAAATTGTTTGATCCACATTGTCTCTTTTGTAGCAGCACAGGCTGCCATGAATTCGGCCTCTGTTGTAGACAGAGCGACTGTTTGCTGTCTTTGACTTGACCAAGTTATAGCTGCCCCATTTCTGATAGATCGTCGAACGTCTCGTATCCAGATCATTTGCATAGTCTGCATCGCTATAACCAGTGACTTCAGTAGGTGGTTCAGTTTGTGTGTAAGTGTCAGCCCATAGTCTTTTGTATCTTTCAAATACTTGAATATTCTCTTGACTGCGTTCCAATGGGTAGTGTTGTCACAATTAAGAAACAGCAAACATTATATCAGGTCGACTCACAATGGCTAGATGCATCAGAGAGCCGACTGCTTCTCTGTAGGGGATATCTTTATCAGCTTCTCCATCCACTTTATGCAACTTCATGTGGGGATCTACTGGTACACTGTTGGAATTAGAGTCAGTCATGTTAAATTTGATTAACATTTTTTCAATGTATTTAGTCTGATGTATAAATATACATTTACTGAATTGTTCTATTTGCATTCCCACAAAATTTCTAGATTTAGTTAATATTTTTATATCAAAAATGGTTTTCAAATCTTCAGTTATTTCTATTAGTGCCTGTTCATCTGATGTATGGTGTGGTCGTTTGCTGTATGATACCCGCACCTTTTAAGTATTCCGAGAAATTCTTGTTGACATATTCTAAGCCATTATCTGTCCGGAGAATTTTTATATGAGTATCAAGTTGATTTTCTACTTCATGTCTAAATTATTTGAATTTTTCTAGTGCATCTGACTTGTTTCGAAGAAAATACACATACATTTTCTTTTAGTAGTCATCAAGAAAAGTTATAAAATATTTGGCACCACCTAGTGTTTGAGTCTCCATTGGGCCACATAATTATGTCTCAATGGAACAATTCAAGTAGAACCTTTGCTCTGGTTCCTTCACTTTTAAAAGGTATCTTTGTCTGTTTATCTTCTTTGCAGGTGATACAAGTCAGATTTTCTGAATTTGCTGAGAAAATTACATGTTCAGTGTTTTCAGTCATTTTCTTTAAACTGTGGAAATTTAAGTGTCCTATTCGTTGGTGCCACAGGAAGGTATCTTGTTCTTCAACATCGGACATGCATGCATAGCCTCCTCCGTGCATGTTCAGCCGGTACATGTTGTTGATGATACTGGCTGTTGCTACTATCTGACCTTTTTTGTTTAAAATAACACAGCCATTTTTTGTCAAATCTTACTTGATCACCACTGCGAATAATCTGACTTACTGATAGCAAGTTGGTTGCAAGTTCTGGAACACCTAATACATTTGTAAACAGTACCTTATTTTCTTGACCATTTTCATTGTAAGTATTTAAGCTCACTTGTCCTGAGCATTGCACTGGTAATATTTTATTGTCTGCTACTCTTATATTCTTTATAACTGAAGTAGTTTTATTCTGAAATAATCTTCATGCCTGAGCTTTCAATAGCTATAATCATTGGTTGATTAGATTCTGGTAGACCAGAGAGCAGCAGTGTGCCGAGCCACTCATCATCCACCTCAAAACCAATGTTTCTGAGCTTGTGAGCTGTGTACATAATTTTGCTTACATATTTCTCTACATTTTGACATCCTGTTAGTGACGTATTGCAAAGATCACGCAGCAGGCCAACTCGGCGTGTCAGCCCAGAGTCGTCAAAGGCTGAGGATAGCTTGTTCTATACTTCTTTAGCAGTGCGAGCTTCTTGGATATGCACATAATTTGTAGGATCAACTGAGAGAATGATTTTTGTTTTCGCCTTAGTATCTCGTTTCGGATCTGGTTCGGAATTGGATTCTACACAGTCCCACAATTCCTCATGCTGTAGGTATGTTTGCATTGCAAATCGCCAAGTTGTGTAATTTTCACGACCAGACAGCTTTTCAATGAGTGCCATGTGATTATTTACTGCCATTTTGAATGATTTCACTTAGTTTATACGTACAAAAACACGTTTTGAAAAAGATCGAATGAGAAAAAAATGAAAGTCACGTTGCAGTTTATAGGTTATGTTCATATGAAAAGTATTTTATCACTGTTTTACACTAAGATTTCGCACTATCTTTATTTCTGAGCTTACTGGGCCTGATGGGTTTAGGCAAATCACAACTACTATAAACTTAGTAATTACTTTATTATAGAATTATGGGGGAGGAAGGAGGGAGAGAGGGCGCTACTGTGCGTGCATAAACATCAGCTCCGTATAAAATAAAACATTAAAATTAGTATAAGTGATTAACTTGTGATAAAAAGACAATAAAGCTTAAGTGCATAGAGACCGTCAGTGACTTAAAGTGTAGTACAAAGTTTTACTTCAATAAAACTCAAGAAAACTTCACTTCTGCCAAATAACGACAAAATTTTAAATGTGTATAAAAACCAGTTGGACTTTGAAGCCTCATAATTTAAGGATCTGCTGCTGAAGAAATGTTTTAAAAGATATCTAACACCATAGAAAGGTACGAAAATCTCTTATAATTGTATATTTGTGAAAATTCTATAAAATTGGCAATCAAAATTTCAAACTAAAGTACAAACATAATTGCATTAAGCGCCATCTATTGGCGAGTACCTAGTCGAATAAAGTTCGATCTAAATAAATTTATAGAATATACGCTAGAGGTCGTGTTTTCCAAGAATGGCCCCAATATGTGCTGGTTGTAAACAAAACGTACCAAACACTGAGTACTTAGCTTGTTCATTATGTAAAAGCGTATATGATTTGGAGTGTGCAAATATTAACAACGAGCGCTTCAAAGTCATGAAGGAAACTGAGGGTATTAAAACCTGGAAGTGCCTAGCTTGTTTCTGTAAAATGCCTAAACAAGGAAATACTAACACACCTATACGCTCACGAGAACATGACTCATTCCTGGTAACCTCACCACCGAAAATAAATAATGTCACGATTAGGAGAACCACAAAACCTTTAAACGACACCACAAACTCCCTGGATATCAGTCTATTGGGTAATACAATGTGCATTCAAGACGAAGGGAAAACACCTCAATCTGTTACACAAACAGAATTAACAATGCAGAACCTAGGTAAAACGATATCGCTTCGCTTAAAAGAAAATAATAAATCAATTATTTCTGAATTACAAAATACTATCCAAACAGAATTAACTAAAGCCATCTCCAAGTTAAGAGGCGATTTTGAACGCGAAACAAGTTCCTTACATATGCAAAACGAACAGAGAATAATGGACATCCAACATATAAACGTGAAAATCAAAAACCTAACAGCCGAAAACGAAAAGCTAAAAACTGAAATAGAAAGTTTAAAGATACGAACATACGTTAAACAAACAAATTGCACTGAAACCTATTCTAAGAAATTTGTGTTATACGGTTTTGATGAATACTACAAGGAGCCTACAGATAACCTGCACATCAGAGTAATAAATTTGTTTCGCGAACTAATGAATGTGAATCTAGTGGGTTACATAGAAGAAACTTACAGAATTGGCAAAAGAAGTTCGAAAAACTGCCCATTAGTGATTGAGCTATTAAGTAAAAGGATGGTAGCGTATCTCAAAGAAAACAGTCACGTATTTCAGGGAACTAGATTATTTTTATCAGAATTCTTAGATGATACTGCACGAAGAGAAAGGAAATTACTGCGCGAAGAAATGATGAAAGCAAGAAAACAAGGACTACACGCAATAATCCGCGATAATAAACTATTTATTGATGGAAAAATAGCAAATATAACAGACACGACACCTAACAACCACATGGACACAAACAAATGTAACACACGAGAAGACCTCCTAACTCCCCAAAACAACAGTTTTTTTTCAGAACCACGCCTACCCAGGAGTCAGAAACAGAACATTTCGAAAACAAAGACCCACAATTTAAAATATTATTTCAAAATATCCAAAGCCTCTCCAATAAACAACACATACTAGAAGCTTTCATTCAAAAAACACCAAAATATAATGCTATATGTGTATCAGAAACTTGGCTATCCAAAGAAAGACTGGACTTAATACATTTCAGTGGCTACAAGGTTGCGGCTTCATTTTGTCGGAAATCCCGCGCAGGGGGCGGCGTCTGTATTCTTTTACAAGAACACTTTGAATGTATACCGCGAAGTGATATTTCAGACATGTCAATTGAGTATGTCCTAGAAGTGTGTGCGTAATAAATAATAGAGTTAAAAATAGAGAATTTATTATTAATTATAATTTACTGGAATAGAAGAGAGGAAGCTATATTTTATAAACAATTAAAACAAATATTAGATTACATTAACAAAAAAGACTTCAAATTAAATGTTGTTATAGGAGGTGATTTTAATGTAAATACATTAGAAAATAGCTTAAAAACAAACCAATTTTTAGATCTCATGTTAGAATATAAGTTTAAACAACACATAAAAGAACCAACACGAGTAACACAAAGCACTTCTACGTGCCTCGATTTAATATTCACGAATTTTAATGTTACATCACACACAACCGTGGAAGAGTTGGGGTTTTCAGATCATAGCAGTACTATTATACATTTGACTATACCCACAATAACTACAGAAATAGTGTGGTGTGTTGAAAAAAGGCTTTTTAATAACAAAAACATGCAGCAATTCAAATCTAAATTGTTAGAACTAAACTGGAACGACATAATAAAACGCGAAAAGGACATAAACGAAAACTATAAACTATTCAGCAGTACACTTACCAGCTTACTAGACCAATGTATACCAAAAATAAAACAAATTATAAAAAATATTGGCTTACCAAAGGAATCAAAATTTCTTGCAAAAATAAAAGGCTAGAAAAAATAATTTTACTCAAAACTAATAGTCCTTTAATTAAACAAAATTACAAAATATACGAAAAAACTTAAAAAAATATGTAAACAAAGCAAAAAAACTACAATATATAAATAAATTAGTTAAGTCTAATAATAAAGTGAAAACTATGTGGAAAATTATCAATGAAAGGACGAATAAAAATGTGAAAAAAACCAAAAGCAACATAACGCTACGTATAAATGACAATATTATCTCGGAACCTAAGCAAATTGCAAATATATTTAAGAACTTTTTCGTCTATTGGAGCGGGGAATGCCAAATCTCAAGACAAGGAACCGCAAAGCACCTCAATTCTCAATTCTTTATTGCGTACCATAATGTTACATAGTTGTTATGCATAGTTATATAAGTCACAATTATGGACCCTGTCGGGCACAGCATAAACCAATGTAGGAGAGAGGAGGAAGAACACTGCGTGTTGAATGTGATACTTTTTTAAATTATTTAATTATTCATTATAGTAATTAGTAAGGTATGTTGCTAATACGTCATTGTGTTTAAATATATATTATGTATGTATATTTAGTTACTAAATAACATTTTAAAACCATTTATTTTATTAACTATTTATTTACTATATATTATTATTTATTGCATCAATTTTGTCCGTACAGTAGTTTTATTTATCTTTTGGCATATCATTTATAGCACCTATACTTACATTGTAATTTATAAAATAGAAAATTTATCATTAAAGTATTCGCTTATAGTATAGTAGCATTTCGTTATAAGGAAAAGCTTCAATTTATTAATAAATACGTTATATTTGCTAATATTCTTTATTGTTTCGGGTAATTTGTTATAAATTTTTATGGACATGACAAAGGTACTATTAGAATGTATTTTTAGACGTGATGTTGGTAAGTTTAATCTATTTTTATGTCTTAAAGTAATTTTTGTTTGTATGTCTTCTCTTTTTGTAAAGAAATCGGGGTACTTGCGCACGAACTTACAAATTTCAAATATATAGAGACAGGGTAGGGATAAAATCTTAAGTTCCTGAAAGTAGGGTTTACAGCTATCGTCGGCTTCGATATTAACTAGGATTCTAATTAGTTTTTTTTTGTAGGGTAAATAGTGTGGGTGCGTCAGTACTGTTGCCCCATAGAATGACTCCGTACTTGAGCCATGCATAGGCGTACGCGTAGTACGTTGCAATTGCGGTTTTTAGGTCTGTGGTTTTTTTGATCACGCGGAGGGCGTATGAAAATTTTGATATTTTAGCTCTTACTTTCTGAATATGTGACTTCCAATTTATATGCGTATCAATGTTTATGCCTAATAGGGTGAATTTATCAACTACTTCTAATTTATTATTTTTAAAGCTAAAGTTTATATTTATTTCTGTTTTTTGGCGGGGATGGAATGCTATTATTTTAGTTTTATTGAAGTTGATTTCTAGGTTATTTTCAGTCATCCAATTAATTGTAGAATTTAGTATGGTATTTAATTTCTCATTTAAATTCGAGTTATCTTCGCATGAGGTTAGTATAGATACGTCGTCCGCGAATAGGACGCATGACTCATTTATATTATTTGGAAGATCGTTTACGTAAACAAGAAATAAGAAACACCCTATTACGCTGCCTTGGGGGATTGAAGCGGTGATTTGTTTGCAGTCTGATCTAATTAGCTGTATTTCATTTTTTATATTGTTATAATATTCGATTTCCACGATTTGTTTCCTATGTTTCAAATAGGATACAAACCAGTCATAACATTTCCCGCGGAGGCCTATACTATATAGTTTATTTAACCTTACATTACTACTCATGTTGCGACGTACAAAGAAACTACTCATACGCCCGCGAGGCGCATCATATTGACAATGATTTTATTTAAAACCTATAAGTATGATTTATATGTTTTGACTGTTTATATAATTGTGTATATTACTAAAAAGAGAAAACGACAATTTAAAATAATATTTATATATTTTTATTATAAAATCTTTAATCAAATAAATCTTAGAAACAAATTTTAGGAATTTAGGCAATTAAACAGTCTTCTCATTAAAAATAAAAAAGGGCAGGATGCAGTCTTGTCATCCATTCTCAAACAACGCGTGAGAAAGTTGAAACGCTCCCTGCTCATCACTGGTAAATACCTAGACCCTGAAAAGGTGCTATCAAATAGCTCAGTTGCAGTTAGGTGGTTATCTTTCATTGCAGCAGTTAGCGTCAAAATACCAAAATAGGCTCTAATTTCTATGGAACATGTATCTCTGCAGGTAGCGTAGGTATTTCCTGTAGGTCTTTTTCTAGATATTTCCACATTTGTCCACATCACTGTCTCACCAACAGTGTCTTCCGTGATGAATAAATCAAAACACAAACTAGGCTCAAAGATATTTCTACACATCCTAAAAGGGCCTCTGGAAGTGTGCACAATGTTTCAAGCAGTGGTTCTTACTCGACTTTCACCTTTAGAAGTACACCAACACTGCTGGTTTTTGCCCTTCAATGTTAGACGCGCCAGGACAAGTATACGGTGATCAGAACTGGATGGCTCCAAAGTTTCACTATTTTCTGTGACAAAAGATGGCACAGATCCTTCAGCTCTTCTGTCGCTGGAGTTCTCTATAGTTTCTTCTTTTATGTATCCTTCTTCTACATCGTCCTGAGCATCTTTATCGCTTACGTGATCTTCAATCTCAGAGTCATCTCCCGAAAAGTTATCATCACTGTTATGGTCGCATCCTTCTAGCCGATTAGCTATTAAATCATCTGTAACTCTTCTATTACTAGTCATGATGTTGAAGTTTCAAAACGTACCTAAAAAAAAGATAAAACACACCAGTAGTTACCAATAATGCAAAAAAACACTAACATAATAATTTGATTAATAGCGCAAGACTTACATACAAGCTACTCATACGTTTTTGGAGCGCCAAGGGTAGTAATATAAAAAAAAAACTAGCACACTTACCGTAACGCAACTACCGTCCTGCGACACGTTCTGGCGATGACTGAGATGTCCTTGAACGTGAATGCCATACGCGCGAAGGATAAAAAGAGAGAGCAATATATCAAAAACGCGGGCGCCTCTGCGACGTAGAGTAGTAATCTAGGGTTAATAATATGTCAAATTGTACTTTGTCGTATGCTTTGGTCATATCTAGGAGTAATCCTATCGCGTACTTTTTATTGTTAATGATATCAAGTGCTTTTTGAATATATTTATAAACGGCCAAGACGGTGGAACGGTTTTTTCGAAACCCGTATTGGCAGTCATTAAATATGTGATATTTTTCGCAAAACGCATATACTCTATTGCACATGGCTTTTTCAAATATTTTGGAAGCTGTCGGTAAGATGGCAATGGGGCGGTAATTGTTGGGATCTGTTTTAGATTCTTTTTTGTGAATAGGTTTTATAAGAGCTTTTGTTAAGAGGTTTGGGAAAACTCCTTCTTCGAATGATTGGTTTAATAATATATGAAATGGTAATGTTAGTTCGTCTGCACATTGCCTTAATAAAACAGGTGGAAGTTCATCAACGCCATGACTGCTTTTGTTTTTCAGGTTTTTTATTAATAGGTTAACTTCGCAAGGATCAATTGGATTAAGGAAGATTGTATTCTCTGTAGGACACACAAAAGAAGATCTTTTCGGTTTACAGGTTGAGTTGATCGTTGTTTCCCCGATTGATGCAAAAAAATCATTAAAAATGTTTGCTACCTCATTAGGTTCAGAAGTTACGCTGCAATTCGTTTGTAGGGTTATGTTACATTTTTCACTTGATATTTTTTTATTTGTACGTTCATTTACTATGCTCCACATTGTCTTAACTTTATTATTAGATTTAAGCATTTTAGTTTTGTAGTGTAGTTTTTTTGCAGTCGTTACTGTTTTCTTTAGAATTTTTTCATACTTTTTGTAATACTGAGTTATTATTGGATTGTTTGTTTTAGTTGTTAGTATTTTTAGTAATCTTTTATTTTTGCAAGAGGTTTTTATGCCTACGGTGAGCCAATATTTTTTATATTTAGGTTTTAACTTGATTTTTTTTAATGTCATACATTGATTTAATATATTAATAAGTGTGTCATTAAAAGCTTCATAATTGCTATTCATATCGTTATCAGTTGTTAAGATGTCATTCCAATTTATTTCTTGTAATCTCGATTTGAATTTTAATATATTTGAGTGATTGTACAATCTTTTCTTCACGTACCAGGCGATTCTTTTTGTTTGTTTAGGCAAGTTAAGATGTAAAATAGTACTATTATGGTCTGAAAAACCGAACTCTTCTACAGTTGTGTACATATCTTTGAATTTAAAATTTGTAAATATTAAGTCTAAGCATGTAGTTGTGTTTGGCGTTACACGGGTAGCACTTTTTATGTATTGGGTAAATTTATATTCCTGCATTAAATTTATGAATTGATTTGATTTGATATTATTTGATAGTACGTTAATATTGAAATCGCCACCTATGATTATATTAAGTTTAGAGTATTTATTATTCACATATTCTAGAATTAGTTTTAGTTGTTGGTAAAATATTTCTTCCTCTCTTCTATTCCAATACATAATCATAATTAATAAGTTTTCTTTAGACAATTCAATAGCGCATAACTCTAGTACATATTCTATAGATTTATCTGTTATATCACTTCTATGTATGCAGTCTATATGGTCTTGAAGTAAGATACAGACGCCGCCGCCCGTTCGGTTACTGCGACAGTATGATGATGCAATTTTGTAGCCGCTAATCTTAATTAGTTCTAGTTTATCTTCTGAGAGCCAGGTTTCCAAGATACATATTGCTTTATACATAGAATTTTGGGAAATGAAAGCGTCAAGTAAGTGTTGTTTGTTATTAAGACTTTGGAAATTCTGGAATAGTATTTTAAATGGTTGGTCTTTGCTTGCGAAATGTATGGATTACAGATTCATTCGCCATATCCGTATGTTGAGATTGGTAAGCGGTGTTCTTTATTCCCGTATAATTTTCCGGGTAAGTTGCATCTACTAGTTGTGGTTCGTTGTTGTGGTATTTTCTATTAAGAGCTTTTCCGTCTATGTATAATTGGTTGTTTTTTATTATTGCATGGTGTCCGTTTTGCCTAGCCCTAAATAGTTCTTCTTTCATTTGAGCTCTTTCCTTTCTTGATTTCGGATCTAAAAACTCTGAAATTCCCAAGCCAGTTCCCTGAAAACACTGGCTGTTACTGATAATATATCTGGTCATCCTTTTACTGAGCAATTCTATTACAAGCGGTCTGTTATTTGTGCCTTTTCTTCCTACTCGATAGATGTCTTCTATGTAGCCTAATAGGTCTACGTTGAGTATATCTCGGAATAATTCTATCAGTCTGTTATATAGGTCGCGTGCTCCACTCCACAGAAAACAGCTTATTCCTAAGCCCGGTAGATCCCAGTGAAATAAATTTATTATTAAAAAGCCTCAAAAACAAAAATAGCTATGGAATAGACGAACTGCCACCAACCCTAGTAAAACAGTGTGCAAATGAGCTTACCTTGCCATTTTACCTGCTCGTCAACCAGCTTTTGAGGAAGGAAGGTTTCCGAACTGCCTAAAAAAAGCTATAATAAAGCCAGTTCACGAAAAAGACATAAAAAACTGATCCCACTAACTTCCGACCTATAGCTTTTTTACCTACCGCCTCGAAAATATTTGAGAAAGCGATGTGTAATCGCGTTTACTCGTTTTGCGAAAAGTACAAAATTTTTAACGATTCACAAAACGGTTTCCGGAAAAATCGCTCTACAGTTTTGGCAGTATATAAATTTATTCAGGAAGCCATTGATATAATTAATAAGAAAAAATACGCTGTAGGAATACTATTAGATATGACGAAGGCATATGATAAAGACAATATAACATCCTGTTTAATAAGTTACAAGGGATAGGGATCCGCGGAAAAGCTCATGAATGGTTTAAATCATATTTAGAAGATAGAGAACACCAAGTTGAGATTGAATACTATAATGAACATAAAAAGCTAATAGAATATATACGATCGGACAGCAATAAAATTTGCGCCTCAATCCTCTAAGGGAGTGTTATTGGATGTCTTTTATTTATCATTTATATAAATGACCTCCCAAAAATTATAAAAGAGTCATGTGTTCTGTTTGCTGACGATATCTCAGTACTGACTTCATGCCAGAACAATAGTAATTTAACAGAAACACTTACACGCACGTTAAACAAAATAATAACTTGGATGAACGAGCACAACCTAGAGCTAAACTTCAATAAAACTAAAATCATGTCCTTTCACCCACGTCAAAAAGCTCCTTTAGATATAAAATTTATTTACAACGATAAAACAATTGAAGCTGTACAAGAATTCTCACTACTCGGTATATCCATAGACACAATTTTAAATTGGAAATCTCATGTAAAAAAAATTAGATCAAAATTGTCAAAATTTGCATATGCTCTTCGCGAAATTAAAAAAACGACGAATCTTCATACTGCTTTAGTTACGTATTACGCCTATGCATACTCATGGTTTAGTTATGGCATAATACTATGGGGAAACAGTACACACGCATCAACACTTTTCACACTCCAAAAACGACTCATCAGGATACTAGTAAATATAGAAAACACAGACAGCTGCAAACCCCACTTCAAAGAACACAAAGTGTTAACACTGCCCTGTATATATATCCTGGAAATGTGCAAGTTTGTTAGACACAACCAACACCTATTCACTACACGAGAAAACATACAAACTCGCTATACATTACGACACAAAAATACGCTTAACTTACCTGGTGGTTCTAAGCTGAAAATACACTCTACAAGCACATTAGTTATGTCAGTAAAAGTCTACAATAAATTACCCGATATACTTAAAAATGTACAAAAACAATATATTTATAAATAAATTAAAACAATTTCTAATTAATAAGTTTTATTATGATATAAATGAATATTTTAATGATAAACTAAATAAATAAAATATAGTATTGTAATAAATGTATAAAATAGTAAGTAGTTAAAGTAATATTTAATAGTAATACTTTCGTAAACAATATTTTTTTTTGTAAAATTTGTTTTGTTCCAATAAATTATCTTATCTTATCTAATACACATTCTACACACCTAAAAATAAACTAAAATATAGCATCCAGAAATTCGTGCGCATCGCTGTCCACTGGTAATGTGCCCAAAAGACTGGCGGCATTGCCACGTTGTATGGCAATGCTTAACCTCTGTCCAAGGTAAAAGCCAGCCCTTGGGTCACGCGAAGTGTCAACTAGGCGTCTGGACAGATCTTTAAATAATTTGTGAGCACTCGGACCCCACGACCCCAAGGTTTCAACCCCCTGTGTATATGTAGTTAAGGGTTTTTATTTAATTAAAGTATATGTTAGCCTTAATTGATTAATATAATACACATTCTATATAATTATAATAATTGTAATAGGCCTCTTTCTTCTTTTTTAATTTGCTGTGCCCGACAGGGTCCACAATGATCTAAAACAATGTATATCTTGTATGTACCTACCACCTAAGTTCACATTGTGGAATGCAAATAAATGTATTGAGTATTGAGTATTAATTATAAGTAGAACATAAATCACTACGATGTCACAGAGTAGAGATCGGATAGCGGGAAAAATAGACAAAGCTGTCAAAAAGTAATTTGGTGGTCAATAGTTGTTCAGTACCAAGCCAGCCAACGGTAACTGGTATGCCGAACTGTCTGCGATTACACGGAGCTTTAACGTTGCTTTTCAAACAATAGGCTCTTAGGCCGTAATGATTAAGCTTATAGTCTAGACTTACCCTCTGAGCTGGGACGACAAGCTTCGACCTTCCTCAGGCCACGTCCATGATATGTGTGTAAGTATGTAATGAGTAATTGAAACGTGTAATGATGGTCAAGTGTTCATGGACGTTCACAAGGCGCCGGTCTTCAGATGGCGTGGTCCAGACAGCATTAACGTTGCCCCACAGGCGTATTTTAGCACCAATTCACAATTACTTTCAGCAAAGTTCGCGTGTCAGACAGGCTGACGTCATTTGGCGTTATTGTTCAAAATATCCCAGGTTTTTCGTCAATTCGGGATTACAATTTCAATTAATCGTTAATCGCGACCAAATTATCGGTTACAACAGGCGATTCAACACGATCTTTTCAATTACAACAAAATCAAAAGGTCCCAAAAGGCGGACATTATTCCAACAGAACAGAAGGTTTCAAGTAACAGAAGATCTGTCAAGTGTCAAAGTCAATAGAAAATTCTTTATGTCAAAAAAGGTGCGTTCGGATATTCTCTTCGGACGGAACATCTACCCCCCCCCCACCCCCCCCGGACGGGCCTACCCGTCCGCTAATCAATTGGAAGCCTTGACAAGGTTGCGACCACTCTCTTTATGATGGATCCGTCCACCAAAACCTCAGCAAAACGAGGGACCCCGTCGGTGCCAGCCACTAAATTGAGAATGCGCCCCCTGCGCCAATACAAAGGCTTAAGGTTGGTATCCTTAATCAGGACGAGGTCTCCGATCTTGGGCGGATGAGTTTTATCCGTCCACTTGACGCGTTCCTGGAGGATACTCTAAGCTCCAACGCTTCCAAAAGTTCTGAGCGAGCTGTTGCACCAACTGAAACCGCGAAAGCCGATTTTGGCTCACATCAACAAAGGGGTGCTCCGGCAAGGCGACAAGTGGCTGTCCAATCAAAAAATGGCCCGTGTTTGAGCCTCCAAGTCATTCGGGTCCGAAGAGAGCGGGCACAATGGGCGGGAATTTAACACAGCTTCAATGCGGCAAAATAACGTAGCTAGTTCCTCAAAGGTGAGAACGGTGTCTCCCAACAATCTCCGCCAGCGTCCCTTTGCCGCTTTCACGACGGCCTCAAAAATAGCCCCCCAATGGGGGCAGGCTGGCGGGTCAAACAACCAAGTGACCCCTCGGCGGGCCAAACTGTTACCAATGTCAACCTGGCTCTCATTAAGGAAGGCGTATACCTCCTTCAAATAGTTACTTGTACCCTTGTAGTTCGTACCGCAATCAGACCTAATCAAAGAAGGTAACCCACGGCGAGACACAAATCTTTCCAAAGTCGCCTCAAAGGCCTCTGTCGAGAGGGAGGTTACCAGATCCAAATGTACTGCCTTGGTTGACAGGCAGACAAAAACACACAAATAAGCCTTAACAATCTCACTATTTCGAAGTGTGGACGTCTTCAACAAAAGGGGACCAGCAAAGTCGTTCCGACGCCAGCAAAGGGCCTCGCCTCATTGACACGATCAGCCGGCAAAATCCAAATTCTCACTGCAGAATGGCCAACAGCGCATTGCAACCGGCATGCGAGTTCATAACGTGACGATCAGTCACCAACAATTGAACCAAGTGGCCCTCCTTGGGCAACAAAAGGGGGTGACGGGCCCCATAAGGAAAGCTAGAGTGCCTCAACCGTCCTTCAATACGCAAAAGACCCGTCTTATCCAAGAAGGGATTCAGCTTACTAATGGCTCCCGACAACTTAACCCTACCAGACTTCAAGACCTCGATCTCCTTCCCAAAGTGTGCAGCCTGCACAGAGCGGACCCAAAGGAGGAGTGACTCCTGTCGCTCTTGAGGAGAGAGAATTGGTGACAGGCGCTTGTCCCCTGGATTCCTAGAATTATGGCCAAAACGCCTGATCCACGAGGTAACGTTCAACAATTTGTCGAGAGAGCTGTATCGATTCAACAAAAAATCAGGGTCAAACGGAGGGTCCTTCGTCCCAACAGCGAACACCTTAAGTCCGGGCAAAGGATCTGACATCAAGACTGGCGTTCGAGGCCAATCGTCCTCGGGGCGAGTCAGCCAGTCCGGTCCCCACCAGAGGGGGTGAGCAATCAAGCGGGGGGCCATGCACCCGCGTGAGGCTACGTCGCCCGGGTTCAGGTCACCAGGCACGTGCCTCCAAATCAAAGGTGTTTCAGAATCTTGAATCTGAGACACTCGGTTCGCAACAAAGACCTCCAATGAGTGGACGGACGTCTTCAACCAACACAAAACAATTTGACTGTCCGTCCAGGCGTAAGAAGCCCGAATGTCAACAGTTCCACCCAAAGTGTGCGCAACGTGGTTTAGGAGACGCACAAGAAGCACCGCAGGGAGTGCGGATACAAATTGGAGCCAGTCTTCCAACAGGGTTTCCCGAAGTGGCTCGTCCCAAACAAGTTCAGTTATAACAAGGGCAGGAGCACCAATTTTAGAGTAAAGACTACTCACAAGGGTGATTTCAAACCAGGTCCTTCCCTCAACAGTGGTGACAGCCGTTTCGCCAATTCCCCAAATCTTGCCTGAAAAGTCGTTCACCTTCAGGCCAACCTGTCCCGCTAACCAAGACGACAAAAGGCAACCCTGGGCTCCCGTGTCCAAAATGGCACGGACCACAATCGAGTTACCCAAGGGTCCCCAGACCTTGACCGAGGCCGTTGGCAACAAAACCGTCTTGATCAGTGGGGGGGTCCTTTAGCGGGGCAGGCGTCAATTTCTTAGCGATGCCTGGGCGGCGACCGATCGCCGCATCCAGGCTGGCTTCGTTCACGACGAGGGTAATATTCAAATTGTTCGTCCGCGCGGTGTCCCGAGCCGCTCGCCATCACTGGAGGGGCATATCCCACCGGATGCCTGAATGGCGGAGGGCGCGACTCCAACCGGGGACGTTCCGCCAACGGAGGGGAAAGGCAGCGGTGCCGGTCCGGCCACTGCTGCCTAGCAGCCAACGCGCGTTCTCCCTGACGAGGGGAGACCAAATGGCGCTCGCGGGGCTCCCGTTCAACTTGCGCGGGGGGTGGAGTACGGCAAACAGAATTGCGGGCCTCAGCCCGGTGCTCGTCTCCGGGGTACCCCCCCCTGCGCGAACCCTCCTCAGAAGATGGTCAGCTGGAGCGGTTCGCGTTGGCGCACAAAATCTCAAGGTGGGACCCTTTACAAATTCTACACGGGCGGGGGTTGGGGCAGTCCCGATGGAAGTGGGCCCCAAACACGAGAAGCACAAACGGCGTGCGTTGACAATGCCGCGGCGAGCACTTACGTGCAAATTCAAAAAGGCCGGGCAACGCGCCATGACATGCCCCGTTGCCTTACAAAAGTCGCAATCATAAGGATTCCGGGCGCCCGCAAAACGGGGGGCGGGGCGAACATCAACAGGCCCCCTAGCCCTAGTCCGTCCCTGATCTCTAGGCCGAGAAGATGGTGGGCGTGACCCCGTGGCGCCACGAGTGTTATCCAAAAACTGACGCTCGTCTTACAAAAACTTGAGGAGGTCGTCAAAGGGGGGAAGATGGGTGGCACTATCCCCACCATACTTCTGCTCAAAACGTGACCTCAACTCCGCGGGGAGCAACTGCAGCACTATGTGCACCAACAAGTAGGACCAATGGTCCACCGGTAACTCCAAGCGTCTCAAGGTGTGGGTCGCTGAGACCAACGGGTTCAGCAAGTCAGTGCGCAACGCCGACGTGCTGGCAATGGCCGGTAGCCCCAAAATCTGGCCGATGTGCACAACAGCCAGGCAGCGCTTGTTCTGATACCGTCGGGAGAGAAGCTCCAGAGCGGTAGGGTAGGAGGAGTCCGTGACCGGCAAGTGCTGCACCAAGGCTCTAGCTTCGCCCTCCAAAACAGACAACAAGTAGGCCAACTTCTGGGCAGGTCCGAGGTCCGAGCGTGCATCCACAAGACTTTCAAAAAGATTTAGGAAACCCAGCCAGTGGTCCAAGCGACCGTCAAAATGTGGCAGCTCCAGGGTGGGCAGCCTACCCAATAGTCCAGGGCCTGTAACAACGGGGGTCTGCGGCTTGGCCGCCTCAGGCACCCGGCTCTTTAAAATTTCCCGGGCTCGTTGACTGATGACATCCCCCAGGTGGACAATCTGGTCATAGTCACCCAAAACCCTATCGCGGGCTGCCTGGTCCATCACCTCCAAATCCACGTCCATGATGTACTCGTTGAAGCGTGTGAGCGCAGCATCAGCTGACTTGATCCTCTCATTCAAGCGCCCGTACCGAGCAAGGGTGAGTTCTTTCAAGTCCAAACGCTCAACCGTTGCTGCTGCCGATGTGAACCATCTCAATTGTGAGGCCAATCCGGCAGCAGACTCCCTGACTGCCTTTAATGAGGCCATTGCAACAATCAAATATCAATACCAACCAGTTAAAATTAACTAAACAAACAAACAATGACTTGTTAGCCAACCAAATAATTTCACCAAAATAAAACTTAAATTCAATTTATTTCAGGTCCAAATCCGACGGCTAGTTACAGAAAAAATAACAATTTAATGTATATATTGTGCGGGATCAACACCAATTAAACACAACAATTGAATGCACAATATTGCTCCGGACAACCTCCAATAACACAATCCAATAATCACACTAAACAATAAATCAATATACACAATTCAAGTCTTGTTATGTTAGGCTATGTTAACAAATGTGTGATTATTATTTAGATAAACTTTTAAATTCAGATTAGTGACATTAAATTATTAATTACAACAAATATACCAAATTATGTACCAAAATTAAACCTAATAATTCCTAATTTCTCAAATAAATGTTACTTGTCAGTACAATACAGGGACTACAGTACAATTACAAATACCATTTGAGAGCCCGGCTGACAAAACAATATATTCAAACTCATTAATTTTTTTTAACAATGTTCAAAACTTCCAATTAAACCAGTGGATTTTATAATGTAAAACCACGCTTCTGCTACCAGAATGTTCAGTACCAAGCCAGCCAACGGTAACTGGTATGCCGAACTGTCCGCGATTACACGGAGCTTTAACGTAGCTTTTCAAACAATAGGCTCTTAGGCCGTAATGATTAAGCTTATAGCCTAGACTTACCCTCTGAGCTGAGACGACAAGCTTCGACCTTCCTCAGGCCACGTCCGTGATATGTGTGTAAGTATGTGATGAGTAATTGAAACGTGTAATGATGGTCAAGTGTTCATGGACGTTCACAAGGCGCCGGTCTTCAGATGGCGTGGTCCAGACAGCATTAACGTTGCCCCACAGGTGTATTTTAGCACCAATTCACAATTACTTTCAGCAAAGTTCGCGTGTCAGACAGGCTGACGTCATTCGGCGTTATTGTTCAAAATATCCCAGGTTTTTCGTCAATTCGGGATTACAATTTCAATTAATCGTTAATCGCGACCAAATTATCGGTTACAACAGGCGATTCAACACGATCTTTCCAATTACAACAAAATCAAAAGGTCCCAAAAGGCGGACATTATTCCAACAGAACAGAAGGTTATCTGTCAAGTGTCAAAGTCAATAGAAAATTCTTTATGTCAAAAAAGGTGCGTTCGGATATTCTCTTCGGACGGAACAATAGTCATAATAAAAAAAAACAAGTTGACAAATTTTAACACGGTGTAAATTCCCGCAGAATTCTTGGATCAAACGAATGGATACTTTGCAAAGAACGCAATTTTACAGCGTTTTTCTATTTTCATGTCGTTTATACTTCACACATCACTAACTTTCATATGTAAATTGTACGCTCAAGTGTTGTGTTCTACAGCCTGTTATTAGCTACCCGACCCCAGCGCCCTCTAAGCGGTACCCTGCAGGACGTGACTCTGACCCTTAGCAGGTTAGAAGCCCTGGCTGAAGTGTATTATTATTAAGACGAGAGAGACATTGCTAACGGAAAAACCCAGTAATACTTTTGCCCAACCTGGGTAACGAGCCCAGGTCACCGCGCTCGGCAGCCGCGATTACGACCACAAGACCAACGGGGTAACTGCAAATCAACCCATATCTATCAATGTTTGTCATTTGCTGAAACCTCAAACATTACCACGAAAAATACATTGGTAATAAAAACTTTTTACAAAAAAATTAAACCGACTCCAAAAAAACAC
The DNA here is from genome assembly GCA_943138885.2 of Tholera decimalis. Lineage (NCBI taxonomy): Eukaryota > Metazoa > Arthropoda > Insecta > Lepidoptera > Noctuidae > Tholera > Tholera decimalis. Next base: position 15,078,767 of record OW964576.2, read on the forward strand.
TGCAAAGTGAAAAATAACTTTAATTTTGGTAGCCGGTGTCTATAGTTTTCTATTTTCGTTTTTAGCACCGACTTCCGAAATTATAAGCCGTAATCGCGGCTGCCGAGCCCAGGTCTCCGCGCTCGGCAGCCGCGATTACGGCCACAAGACCAACGGATTGAATTGATAAATATGGGTCCAAAATTTGTAGTTGCCTACAAATTTTGGACCCATATTTATCAATTGTAATTTGCTGTAACCTCAGAAATTACTACGAAAAATAAATTGGTAAAAAAGAAAAGAGTAAACAATGAAAAAACTGTGTAAGTAGAAGAAGACATGTAGCTGGCACCTCAAGCGATCACAACTAGGTAATAGAAAATACTTACACAGAACTCAAGAAATTTCAACATAAGGCGGCATTTAAAATCAAGGCGAACAAAACAATTTTTGTTTGAAGTAATAATTTTAACAGTAGCGTTTATTTTGTTAGGAAAGTAAAATTTTTATTCCTTAGACCTTTTGAAGACACTTCTGATTTTATTTATTTTGAGAGTATCACTAAATGGAGAGTATTTTGATTTGCTAGTATGTTCTATAGTACCTAAACAACTCGTTTATGTTATTTACGCTTATGTAAATTGTTCCGTGACTGAGTGTTTGAACAGGTGAGATTAAATGTTTGTAAACGCATTCATGATACAGGTGAAATTCCTAGTGGAGAGGAACTATCGCAATTATATACACACAAATATTAACTGTAAGTACAACTCTTGAAAGCCGATAAAACCTTGTCTTCTGTTTCAGGCAACTATAAATCATGGAAAGCGCACTATCTATCAAAGTAAAGTCTGCATTCTCAACGACTATTACCTGAAGAGACAAATGCCTTACGCTCTTGGCTCTAAGCCAAAATATCTAGCAAGAGGACCAGCACTAAAATGTATCACATGCCCAAAGTAATTAGCCTGGATTTACAGCCAGCAAGGATAATCGGTAGTTGAATCGTTTCTTTAGGACTTGTCGAATTTCACCGATCCAGCGTTTTTGGAGGTCGTCACTCTTGAAAATAGTGGATAGTGGATATTTGTAGAAAGTGGATTGACCATCTTCAGTCTTCGTGATGCAAAGATATTCCCTGGGTGGCTGATTGCATTACAAAAAGATAATGGCGTCTTATCAAACGCTCACATAATACACTTGTTTGGTGTTTTTCTTTTTAGGCTACACTGTCCTACTGCTAGGCAACGGCTTCCACCAATTCGTTCCGTAAACTTCAGCGCGGGAGAAGAGTTTATGTAGTAAGTTTACAATAGAAAAAGTATAGGTATATGTATTCAATTACCGAACTAACTAAATATTATCGATTTTTAGATTGTAGAATTTAAAGATTCTATATCAACGAAAAGTACCCAGTAGATTGTAATATCTTTGTGAAATCATAAAATATGTGACTTTTTTTAAATTGTTTATAACCTTGCGTTTGATCACCATCTCACCTGATGGTAAGTGATGATGTGGTCGAAGATGGAGCACGCTTACCTAGAAGTGACATAAATTCACTCTAGACTTAAAGACCTTCAAGTTATAGCTATCAGGAAACACAGACAAACGGAAATTCCACTCCTTAGCTGTACGCACTATGAAAGTATTCCCAAAACGTTTTGTGCGTATGGGTGGCATGTCCACTATGTACCTAACGATGGCGCATCGCCTGTTCATAATCGTAAAAACATAAACGTTCATATCTTTAGATTGCGTTGACTTACAACTTTGTGTTTTTTTTTACAGTTGAATAGGACTGTGTACTCGAGTATTTGATATTTAATAAAAAAAAACAGTCTTTACAAAAATAAACTTGACAAACAAACTTATCCTACAAAGATCCTGCTTTTTTCATTGGAGGTACAGATCCCTCAAAAGTACCGAATCTTAATTTTTCTCAATATTAGTTGTAAATAGTATTTTTCTTCTCAAATACACATAACATTTTCATCAACAATATCACTTACATATCAAATCCGAAAGCTTCTCACCCAGTTCAAGCTTTAATTGAGTCAAGTCAACAAGTCCAATTCATATGAATGCGTGTCCTCGTCCGGTATCTCGTAAGCTGTATAACATTTTATACTGGTAAATATTCGTATATAGTTTTACGTCACTCCAAAGAATTGCTCTGTTTTTCTTTGGATTTTGTCTTTTATCCTGGTAAAACATGTGTTTTTTTATGATATCACGTGTAGTTTCTTGTTAGAGGAGCTGATGGCCAAATAATATATTCAAGGTTAAGACAGGCTTGTCGAGGTCGGGCCGTGGATAGGTTACCACCTTAAAATATCGAGATAACTCCTTGCATTGGAAAAGTTGTTGGTTTCATTGCTATGCTATATGTCGACTGACTTTTGTAAATGATTGCATTATTATCTACTTAATGGAGGTGCTGTGAAGAGCAGTTGTCTTTATGTTGGTACTTAAACTTGGCTTTCTCTATGAAAGTTATTGTTTTTCCTCCCACCATTCAAATTGTAGCTTAAATAACATCAGCATAGGTCTCATGGCAATAGTTAAGATTAAGCATCGTGTGCACGGTTGGTTTGTGGATGGATGACAGCTTCACATATCGAGATTTAACATATTGATAAAGATTTACAAACGTCAGCCTGGACATAAGGCTTTCCGAGGCACGGAATAATCTCGATATGGTAACCCTAGAATATCTAACCGTTCGGCTGTAGTTATTTACCCAAGAGCTCCAGATGTTCAGAGTCTAAAACGTAGATTAAATTACGTATCGGTATTTTTGTAATTAAAAGCATCACATCGAGACTTGATGAATGTAAAGATTTGCAATATATTGAAGGGTCAACTACGAATCATTCGGCCAAAACGATCAACAGTTAGATAGATAGATAGAATACTCTTTATTGTACACCAATAATTTAAACAAACACTTGATTTACAATAATGCAAAAAATGGTTACAATGGCGGTCTTATCGCTGATAGCGATATCTTTCAGACAACCTTTGAATGGACTTTAAGAACATAAAACAAAGAGGGGAGGGGAAAGTCAGTGTACTTACTTCAAATATACAACATACACAAAAAGTAACTAAAGTAGTTAATATAGTTATTGATGGGATTAGGCGAATCACAACTACTATAAACTTAGTAATTACTTTAATATAGAATTAATTATAAGTAGAACATAAATCACTACGATGTCACAGAGTAGAGATCGGATAGCGGGAAAAATAGACAACGCTGCCAAAAAGCAAGTTGGTGTTGCAAGGCGCAGAATTCAAAATTACATTTAACACCCTTCCTGAATTTAAGCCTTACTAAAATTAAATAGTTTTATTATTATATAATGCAAAGTTCAAAATAATTTTTTTTAATACCCTTCCTGAACCTATACTTTCCAGTTGCCTTTATCAATGTGGAATACTTATATATTACAATATTCAATTAACTAACCAAAGAAAATCATAAAATTTATTTAAGATTTTTCAGTTTAAGATTATGTTTAGACTTACATCAATTTTTAGCTTAGTTACTTTAGTGAGCTATATGAACACATACCAAGTTTAGTTCTCAAAAATTGAAATTTATGTTTTGACAAAGCTTTTGTGAGTATATCTGCATACTGATCATTACTATTAACAAATTTTAATACAATAACCTTTTGATGATATTTTTCTTTAATGAAGTAGTACTTAATTTCAATGTGCTTACATCTTTTATGAAAGTTAATGTTTTTAATTACACTAATAGCACTTTGATTGTCCAAATAAAGACACACTGAGTCTTGTTTGTATTGACCAATATCACTTAAAAATTGTTTGATCCACATAGTCTCTTTTGTAGCAGCACAGGCTGCCATGAACTCGGCCTCTGTTGTAGACAGAGCGACTGTTTGTTGTCTTTGACTTGACCAAGTTACAGCTGCCCCATTTCTGATAAATACATTACCAGTAACTGAACGTCTCGTATCCAGATCATTTGCATAGTCTGCATCGCTATAACCAGTGACTTCAGTAGCTGGTTCAGTTTGTGTGTAACACAGCCCATAGTCTTTTGTATCTTTCAAATACTTGAATATTCTCTTGACTGCATTCCAATGGGTAGTGTTGTAACAATTAAGAAAACGACTCACCAGACTGACAGCAAACATTATATCAGGTCGACTCACAATGGCTAGATGCATCAGGGAGTCGACTGCTTCTCTGTAGGGGATATCTTTATTAGGTTCTCCATCCACTTTATACAACTTCATGTGAGGATCTACTGGTACACTGTTGGAATTAGAGTCAGTCATGTTAAATTTGATTAACATTTGTTCAATGTATTTAGTCTGATGTATAAATATACATTTACTGAATTGTTCTATTTGCATTCCCACAAAATTTCTAGGTTTAGTTAATATTTTGATATCAAAAATGGTTTTCAAATCTTCAGTTATTTCTTTTAGTGCCTGTTCATCTGATGAAAATAACAATCCGTCATCAACATACAAGCACAAGTAACAATTCTTTCCATTGGTTCTACAAATATATACGCATTGGTCAGCATTGCTGTTGACAAAACCAAATTTCTTTAGTACAGAGTCAAACTTACTGTTCCAGCATCTAGGAGCTGTTTCAGTCCATAGAGGGATTTATTGAGTTTGCAAACCATATTTTCTGTATGGTCTAGCCCTTCTGGTGGTGTCATAAATATGGTTTCTTCTAGTTCTCCATATAGGAATGCTGTTTTGACATCTAGCTGAATGACTTTGAAATTATTTTGAACAGCTACAGAATGTAATAATCGTATTTAATCATACCTGACCGTTGGTGCAAATGTTTCCTGATAGTCAATGCCCTTGGTTTGAGCATATCCTTTTGCACATAAGCGTGATTTATACCTTGGTCCTGTTGGTTCCTCCTTAATTCGAAACACCCACTTACAGTGTATCACTTTGGAATTTACAGGCTTTTTAACCAATGTCCATGTATTATTTTTCTGATGAGCATCCAGTTCCTCATCAATAGATTTTATCCATTTGTTTTTATCTATGGAGTTCATAGCTTCATTATATGTCATAGGAACATCTGCAGGGTAATCTTCATGTTGACACAGATAGATTTTTCCTTTTTCATCACCCAGTTTTGCATCTTCAATTCTGTTGTTTCTAGGTCTCAATGTTATGTTCCTAGCTGGAGTTGTATCTAAACTGGTGTCTGGAGTATACTCACTGTCTGAAGTAGATATTGTTTCACATACAGTATCATACGAAGTTATACTGGAATCTGCATCTTCCTTTTCAGTTTCATCACTATTTCATGTAGAATTCTTCTCTGATAATTCTACCAATACATAATCTCTTTTTTGCACAGTAGATTCTAGAAATGTAGCATCCCTGCTTTTTATTACTTTTCTACATTTTGGTATCATAAATCTATACCCTTTTGAGTGGTCACAATATCCAATGAAGATCATTTTCTGTGCTTTAGGATCCCACTTCTTGCGTTTCTCCTGAGGTAAGTTAACCATTGCTTCACAACCGAAAATGCGCAAATGTTTCACATCTAGTTTTTGTCCAGACCACATCTCTTCAGGTGTTTTAAATGATAGGGACTTGGTTGGAGAACGATTTATTACATAGGCAGCAGTATGTACCGCATCAGCCCATAATTGCTTTGGCAAATTAGCATTAAGAAGCATACATTTTGCTCTTTCAATAAGACTTCTGTTCATGCGTTCTGCAGTCCCATTTTGTTCTGGTGTGTATGGTGTGGTCGTTTGGTGTATGATACCTGCACCTTTTAAGTATTCCGAGAAATTCTTGTTGACATATTCTAAGCCATTATCTGTCCGGAGAATTTTTATATGAGCATCAAGTTGATTTTCTACTTCATGTCTAAATTCTTTGAATTTTTCTAGTGCATCTGACTTGTTTCGAAGAAAATACACATACATTTTCTTTGAGTAGTCATCAAGAAAAGTTATAAAATATTTGGCACCACCTAGTGTTTGAGTCTCCATTGGGCCACATATGTCTGAATGGATCAATTCAAGTGGAACCTTTGCTCTGGTTCCTTCACTTTTAAAAGGTAATCTTGTCTGTTTACCTTCTTTACAGGTGATACAAGTCAGATTTTCTAAATTTGCTGAGAAAATTACATGTTCAGTGTTTTCAGTCATCTTCTTTAAACTGTTGAAATTTAAGTGTCCCATTCGTTGGTGCCACAGGAAGGTATCTTGTTCTTCAACATCGGACATGCATGCATAGCCTACTCCGGGCATGTTCAGCCGGTACATGTTGTTGATGATACTAGCTGTTGCTACTATCTGACCTTTTTTGTTTAAAATAACACAGCCTTTTTTGTCAAATCTTACTTGGCCACCACTGCGAATAATCTGACTTACTGATAGCAAGTTGGTTGCAAGTTCTGGAACACATAATACATTTGTAAACAGTACCTTATTTTCTTGACCATTTTCATTGTAAGTATTTAAGCTCACTTGTCCTAAGCATTGCACTAGTAATATTTTATTGTCTGTTACTCTTATATTATTTATAACTGAAGTAGTTTTATTCTGAAATAATCTTCATGCCTGAGCTTTCAATAGCTATAATCATTGGTTGATTAGATTCTGGTAGACCAGAGAGCAGCAGTGTGCCGAGCCACTCATCATCCACCTCAAAACCAATGTTTCTGAGCTTGTGAGCTGTGTTCATAATTTTGCTTACATATTTCTCTACATTTTGACATCCTGTTAGTGACGTATTGCAAAGATCACGCAGCAGACCAACTCGGCGTGTAAGCCCAGAGTCGTCAAAGGCTGAGGATAGTTTGTTCCATACTTCTTTAGCAGTGCGAGCTTCTTGGATATGCACATAATTTGTAGGATCAACTGAGAGAATGATTTTTGTTTTCGCCTTAGTATCTCGTTTCGGATCCGGTTCGGAATTGGATTCTACACAGTCCCACAATTCCTCATGCTGTAGGTATGTTTGCATCGCAAATCGCCAAGTTGTGTAATTTTCACGACCAGACAGCTTTTCAATGAGTGCCATGTGATTATTTACTGCCATTTTGAATGATTTCACTTAGTTTATACGTACAAAAACACGTTTTGAAAAAAGTTCGAATGAGAAAAATGAAAGTCACGTTGCAGTTTATAGGTTATGTTCATATGAAAAGTATTTTATCACTGTTTAACACTAAGATTTCGCACTGTCTTTATTTCTGAGCTTACTGGGCCATAACCTGATGGGTTTAGGCGAATCACAACTACTATAAACTTAGTAATTACTTTAATATAGAATTAATTATAAGTAGAACATAAATCACTACGATGTCACAGAGTAGAGATCGGATAGCGGGAAAAATAGACAACGCTGCCAAAAAGCAAGTTGGTGTTGCAAGGCGCAGAATTCAAAATTACATTTAACAGTTATATATACAGGTATACATAATACAATACAATACATAAATGAGTATCAATAAATATATGTGTTTTGTATATATAAATATGTCATAAGGAGAGAAATACAAGGTAAAATCACAGGAGTGTATAAAAATGTTTAACAACAGACCTTTTAAAAGCAGCAAGTGACTGCGCTTGTCTAACTGACAACGGCAATGCGTTCCACAGACGAGTAGCCTGCACCGTATACGATGAATCATAAAATTTTGTGGAATGAGCAGGCATTGAAAGTGTCAAATTTACCGATGATCTCAAATCTCTAGTATGTGTGTCATGAAGGAACTTAAAACGTTCTTTGAGGTAAAAGGGAATTCTTGGATTGAACAGAATATGCGTTTCCGGCGAAGACGGATAGGCAGCCACTTGAGCTTAATACGAAACTCAGAAACATTATCATATTTGCGCAAACCAAATATGAATCTGTACAGAAATTTTGGAGTCACTCTTAACAGTTTATCCCTTTTCCTCGCCACAAGGGTACGGTAACTATAAACATTTAATTCTATCATTCCATTCCTTTATAGCAAGAGTGAATGGGCATTTTCTAGGCTCGCTCGTTCGATTGTAGACCTCATCTTACACTTACCATCAAGTGTGATTGAAGTCAAGAGCAGGCACATTCGTAATTAAAAAAAATCGAAAACATTGATCTGTTGTACCCGATAAGTTTACACGCTGGATAACCGTATAGTATGCGTGGTTAAACAAGAGACATACTGAGATCCAAAGAGACTGATGTCGACTTGATAGTCAACATGTATGTCGGGGTCTGAGGCGGTCAGTAAGATAATCTTTTCCTATAAATACTAGTTTTTTTAGGAAAAGATTATAAGGACTGCGCCCCTACTGACCCGACCAGCCCATCTCTGCCGGCCTCGTCTACTAGTAAAATGTCCCTACTCTAACCTGTAAACTGCTAAATCTGTAATAAACTTTAATTCAATTACAACCGAATGAGAGAAAAAAAGGTTTTCCGATCGTTATTCCTGGGAAGGTAAATCGGTATTGCACCTTAAAGTGAAAAACGAATCGTGGGGTTGAAATAAAGACCTATAAAAGGAAACATTACAAGTTCAAAAGGTAAAAGGTAAGGTAAGGTATATTCAAGTTATATTTTATGTTACACGCTGTCTCCACTAGCTGTGCCCCGCGGTTTCACCCGCGTATATTCCTACTAGTACATATTATTAACGCGAAAAACTCTGAATCTCTATTGATGAATAGATGGTAAAATTTTAGTAATGTAATGTTTCCTTTAATAGGGCTTTGATACTTACGTTATAACATCATTATTAGTTTAAAATTTCCTAATATGCTGATATTAAGCTATTTTTCTGCAACATTTTGTATGTTTACGTTTCTGTAGTCATTAGTGACAGGTATTACTTTACTCCTTGGTGACAGGACTAGTTTTTCTTCTTAATTCATTGCTGGAGCTAGGTTAGGTCGCATATGTAACTGATATTGTACCTCGTGATAAATTACTTTTATTTCTCTTTTCATTCTGGAACCTCATTGAAATGCTAAGAACTCGATTTAACTAGATAGATGACGGGGAAGCAGTTACTCTACGCTCTCTGACTTATTTAAAGTTATCTGTGGTCTACGCCTAGAACTGAAACAGACTAGAAGTCTGCAAAGAAAACGGATAAGTGCCATCGGAGTGAAATGTTAATCTCTTAATATACAATCCGTGGCCCGGACCTCCAGACATCCTGACATCATCCGAGTTCTCCACCACATGGGCGTGCGCTCCTTGTAAGCAGAAATGCAGTGCTTTACTTGCCATTAACAGATATTTTAATGAAACGTTCGTACGTTTTAGATGACTTTAATTAATAGTAAATAAATGAATAAACAAAATATAATAACTTAAAAACGCCTAATATTTTATAAATAGCACCTATTTGCAAGCACACAAACATTGTTTGCCAGGCGCTGCAAATTAACGTACCTATTCTCAAGTCCTGCCGCCCTCTACCGCAGGATTTTTGTTCGCATGTGTGCAAACCATGAATTTCGAAAACTGCAGATACTGCGTGATACGAAACTTCGGCAGTTCTCGGGAATAATCGTAAATGTTCGTTGCCTATAATCTGAGTAAAAATAATGTTTTGTGTTCGCGGAGCGGAAGCCATTTTGCTTTTTGTGTTTCTGTAATTGCGTGAAATATTTGTTATATATATATTTCTTATTTTGTTTATTTTTATATCGTTTATTACTGAGTTTCGATAATAATTATAGTGATTTGCTTTTACTAGTGCGTTTGTAGTTTTTTTTTTTTAATATTATTTGATTGAGGTTTGTGTTGAAAATGTGTGTTTATTAAAAATTAAAAATAACAAGTTCTCACAATTGTTATTCAGTGAAAAGATTCAAATTGTGTTTAATGTAGGAATGTAGCTCGAAAGTTTCATGTTAAAAGTTATGAAATGTATAGCTAACTGGCTGTGTGGTGTCTACACATGATTAAATTATATTGTTTTCAGCCAAGATTTGCTGTAAATTTTATGGTGAGGCTGTTTCGGAAAAATTTCAGCCCCTGCAACTTGGTTACGGTTCCAAAGGGGGCTGTGAGGCTGCCGTACACGCTTTGTCGACATACCTAAATTCTGGGAAAAGCGAGGCCATTCTGAAGGTTGACATAAAGAACGCCTTCAATTCAGTTAACAGGGACACTTTGTTGGCTGAGACTAAAAAAGAATTACCCCAAATTTATAGTTTCCTTTGGCAATGCTATAGAAATCCATCCAAATTATTGTTTCGAGACAATCTATTAGAATCAGCTGTTGGCTGTCAACAAGGTGACCCTCTCGGGCCAGTGATTTTCAGTTTAGCTATTCACCCAATAATTCGAAAGCTAAATTCTAAATTCAATGTTTGGTATCTTGACGACGGAACCTTGGGAGGTGATGTAGAAAATATTTTAGCAGACCTAAATTTCTTAAAACATGAACTACATTCTATTGGCCTTGACCTCAACCTTTCAAAATGTGAATTATTTTTAACAGATAACACTGACAGACTACTGACTCTCTCTAAATTTAACGAAATAGCACCTGGAATTCAAATTATTGAGAAAAGTTCTCTCCGTCTCCTTGGTTCTCCAATCTTTGATACTTCCTTTCCCGACTTTATTGCAGAACAAATTAATAAATTCAATGACGTTTCGGAAAGATTGCTCCAAATCAATATGCATTCGGCCATCACTATAATTCGTTTCTGCTGTTTCGGCCCTAAATTAACATACTCTCTTCGTGCTTCCCATTTGTGAAAGCACCATTAACTTTTAGTTCAAATGGATCAAATTATCAGACGAACTTCGTCCTTAATTCTGAATGTGGTTTTGGATGACCGAGCTTGGGCCCAAGCCTCTCTTCCCATCCGCATGGGAGGGCTCGGAATCCGCAAAATTTCTAGTATTAGTTTACCGGCTTTCATTTCCTCGGTCCACAGCACTGAGAAATTAATCAGGAATATCCTGGCTTCCACACTGATTAATTTCAATGTGCCGTGCTTCACTGAGGCTATTGATGCCTGGAATCTCGCTTGTCCGAATTCTGACCTACCTGTTATACCATCTTCCCAGAGGCGGTGGGACGAGCCGCTTTGCCGAGTAGTTCTGAATAATTTACTAACCACGTCTGCTACTTCTGCTGAGTGTGCTCGTCTGCTGGCTGTGGGAAAGTGGGAATCAGGTCTTTGGTTACATGCTCTACCGTCCTCAAATCTAGGCACTTTGTTCGACGACACCACTTTCCGCATCGCTGCTTCACTACGCCTAGGAGCCCCTTGTTGTTCCCCTCATCGCTGTAATTGTGGGGAAGCGGTCAACAGCCTCGGGCACCATGGTCTCTCTTGCAGCCGTAGTGCGGGTCGTTTTGCACGACATGCCAACTTAAATGACATTATCCGACGAGCCCTTGTCACCGTCGGCGTTCCAGCTGTATTGGAACCCATTGGACTGGCGCGTGACGATGGCAAGAGACCGGACGGCATGTCATTGTTTCCTTGGAAGATGGGTAGGCCTTTAGTGTGGGACGCAACTTGTGTCGATACTGTCGCGCCATCCCATCGTCCCAGTTTATCATGTTCTGCTGGCGCTCCCGCTGCGGCTGCGGAAAACCTCAAGCGGCGTAAATATAGTCATCTCGGTAAGATGACTATATTTCGGGTCGGGTTTGGGGTCGAAACTCTCGGACCATGGGGCCCGTGTGCTCACAGCCTTTTTGAAGAAATATCGAAAAGGCTCGTTGATGCTTCCCGCGACCCAAGGGCTGGCTATTTCTTTGGTCAACGACTAAGCATTGCCATACAACGAGGCAATGCCGCCAGTATCTTGGGTACGTTGCCAGCCGACAGCGTGGAGGATGAATTTTTTGATGCTTTATTGTAGTTTGTATTTTAGTACATAATTTTGTATATTTGTTGTAATTTATTGTTTTCATTGCATATTGTTTAGTAATTCTAGTACAGTGTGGACTGATTCGGGATATTCAGATTTAAATAATTTCTATTCCGCGGCGAAAATTTAAGCTGACTAGGTGAGTAGTTATAATATTTTAGCTTATTATTTTACTTATTAGAATTTCTTCCGCCGCGAATTTCGATCGATCGCTGTTTTGTCTGCTTTGCCGTAGAAGATGTACATGAATAATAGTACATCTAAGACTTGTTCTGTTGGCATGGTTTTCTACTTAGAGATCCGTCGCGTGGCTATGGCTATGCTAAAAATCTATAAAAGAAATAGGCATGCGTCCGATATATCAAAACGAATTCAAAATCAGATTTCAAACACAAATCGTTTCGTATCGATTTCTCAAACTTGAAGATCTGATTTTAAAATCTACCTAGCCGAACCAAACGCAAACGATCTACCACCAAACGAATCGACGCAATCGTAATCCAAACGCAAACTTGTCAGTTTGCGTTTGGTTGGATTTCGTTAGAAATTCGCTTTCTCTCTTTCTAACTTAGCGTAACATAGCGGAGTGAAAAGGATAGCGCGAATTTTGTGATTTAGATTTCGGTTTTCGGAAATCTAACAGACATTATAGATAGATAGATAGATAGATAGATAGATAAAACTTTTATTGGTCAACAGAAGACACAACACATAAAAACACATTAAATATAACACAAATTACAGAAAAAGAAAGAACAGAACAAACGTATACATACAATCAAAAATATTATAAACGAAAAAAAGAAACAAACAACTTTTAAAAATGTAACATTGAAAGTCGGTGCGGTGTGTGTCTCCAAATTGCACCAAATGGGAGTCCAGCTCAGCATGTGCCAGGGAAATATGCCTGACGCTGGTATTCTGCTGGATCCCAGTAGCCAATCAATAATAATTAATAATCAATATCATCTTTACTGGCTAAGTATTTAAAGGCTACATTTTCGAGATTATACGTTGATGTATTTTGGTTTATGCTTCAATGTTTCTTGGAACTAAAAAGAATGTATATACCTAATGTTTGTTTACGTAATTTCAACTAAATACTAATACATGTTTGACCTTGGTGACAAGAGCGCGCTTCGCATTGTAATTAAGACAAGACAAGTGAATTGCATAACTACCGATTTTTTATTAGGTACCTACCTACGTATTTATTTAGTAGTGTCGTTTTTAGAGTAAAGATAATAGACAATAATAATTATTTAGTGAATTGTATATATTGCTATACTTGCGTTTTTAAACGCAAATTTGGCTCCAAAAAAGTTTGAAAAAAAAAATTAAAAAATATAACAAGAATATAAAAAAAAACAGACATTATTGTAAAAATACCGATTATTAAAAAAAAATCTGCTAGTCCTAAGCCCATTAAAGCATGAAGGAAAATCGCGCAATCTCTATCTGATTCCAACGAAATCTAAGTACGCAAGTGAATTGGCGAGGCTAGATCGATAGGCTAAATCGGATTTCTAAAATCAGATTTTGAAATTGATTTTGAAATCAGATAAATATCAGTTTGCGTTCAAAACCAAAAATGCCCATGTCTAAAAAGAAAAAGTTTTTGTAACGAGTACTCCGCCGCATGTAGGGTTGCCAACTATACTTTATAATAACGTATCCTACTTTATTTTTGGTAATTATACTTTATACTTTTGCATACAAATAAAGTATGTGAAAATACTTTATTTCCAACCATTACTGCGATACATAGAACAAAACATTCATTATGAGATTTATGGGTAAGTACTTAACTATTTAACGGTACATACGTATAAGTTAAAACAGATGCTGGGAACGATTTATAATTACTGAACGAAATGTTAGATGTCAGATGTTAATATGACAGTGACAGGTCACATTATCACAGATTTCACTATCGACGTATCGACGAAATTGTATGAAAATTGCCCGTTGTTTTGGTTTATAATTCAAGAATCTATTTTATTTATGTGAAAATTAATGCTTAAAATGACGAGTAATTCTGATAGTGATACTCCAGTGACTCCTAAAAAAGCTAAAATGACCAGTCTTACAAAAGTATAAGCTTTCACTGAGAGGGTTTTTACAGTAATGAATCTGAAACGGCGAGAAGAGAGAAATAGAGCGTCAATAAATTTAATTAGAAAATAATTGTTTATTTATTTTTAAATATTGATTGTCAAACAAGCTTTGAAACATTTAAAAATAGTAAAAAAATTGTTACTTAGCTTGTGCTAAACGCACATAAAAATACGTTTTTAGGCAATAAAGCCATAAAATTATAAAAGTTTTTTTTTTTTCTTTAAAATACTTTTTTTTCCTATTCAAACAATTTTATACGTCTTTTTCGTCAAAAAAAGTTGGCAACCCTAGCCGCATTACCAGTCTCATAATCCTGTGCCACCATCACCACTGATTATCCCCCGTCCCACTACTATGGCCGGAGGGAAGGAAGACTAGGCGAGACGTTCTTCGAGCTCAACTGCCGAAGGAAAACTGAGGCCATCCGACTGAAGGCCAGCCGTCCTGCAGCCACCTCTTCGTTCTATTATAATCATCCGCTCCGTTTAACATCAACTCGTAATCTCCGTCTTCTCCAGTGCTCTTAGGGTTCCGTGTCTCCAGCAAATTTTTATAATTATTTCTTTTATAAATCCTGTTCATTTTTTTGTCACTTTGTTTTCTTACCCTGGTTATATTCCCAATTAAAACGTGCTTCCTCCTAATTAGTTATTGCAACCCTACATTTCCCTGTAAGGTCGGGTGTCTAGGAGACAAATGAAACGCACAAGGTTCAAGAATATACTGACTGTATTGGAATAATGATACCTTATTATATACCTTACAACTACTACATCACACCTTCCCCTTTATTTAAAAAAATAATAAGATTACACAATTATTATTTTTAAGTTTTAATATGGTATACCTGCGCAGAGTAAATTGTTAATCATAATATTAATTTAACCTAATTATAACTTAAAACTACATAGTAATATTGTAACATAGGAATAAAATATTCTAAATTAATATACATGACACTGGAGAAGCCTATTTAGTAAATACACATTGGTTAGATACTTTAGTCATTTTTATAAAGTTTAGTTCTATTTTTATGAACTACATATTCTTTTCCATTTTTCAAAATTTTAACATTAGTATCCATGTCATCAATAACTACATAAGGACCCAAATATATAGGATCCATTTTACTTTCTGATATATTTTTTAATAATAATAAATCACCCTTTTTATAATACACTGGGTTTTTATATTAGTGTCATAGTTATGCTTTCTCTTAACCTTACTCTTGATTAAGTTACTATGTGCATCTTTTTGCGCTACTTGTAGCCTATATTTTAGCTCAAGAGCATAATTGTCGTGAGCATACAAAGGGTCTATGTCCTTCTAGATTTGTCGCATATTGTCGTATGTCCTTCTAGATTTGTCGGTAACAAGCAGCGTTTGCCAAACACTAATTCATGTGGTGTGTACTTGGTCTCCGTATGTACTGTATTATTGTATGAAAAACACCAATACGGCAACCAAGTACTCCACGCACTTGTTCGATTCTCACAATTAATCCTAAGATACGCACCCATCGCTTTATGATTGTTTTCCAGCGCCCCAATACTCTCGTGATGGTAAGCTGTAGAAGAAATTTGGTTGATTTTTAAGATTTGACATATCTCTCTCATAGTACTTGATATAAAGTCGGACCCACGATCGGTCGCTATTTCTCTAGGTATGCCATATCTTAAAATAAAATTATCAACAAACGCACGAGCTACACTTACTGTATATTTACTGTATAGGGGGTACGCCTCCGTAAATTTCGATAACTCGCACTGTGGGGTCAAAATGTATTTATAGTTATGTATGTCCGTTGGTAGCGGCCCTACTATGTCTAAAAAGACCTTTTCGAGTGCTGAATTTGCAGTTGTTGTGACCTGCATTGGTTGCTTGGTGTGTTTAGAATATTTCTGTTTCTTACATTGCTCACATTTTGAGACATAATCAGCGACATCTTTTTCCAAACTTGGCCAAAAGTAATATTTTTAATGTTATTTACCATCCGCCTAACGCCCGCGTGGCCACTTGTGGGCAATAGGTGGAAGTCATTTAATATCACACGCCTGTTATCTAAATTATTTATTCTTTGAACATTGCTGACTACACAAATTCGTGGTCTGGACCACTTTTCGTAACTTTTTATTTCATTTATAAGCCCACTTATAAAATCTTTATTGTAGTCGTTTCTTATTATGTATATTTCATTTATCAATATTTTTTTACATAAACATAACAAGTCTCTCACCAATTCGACTCGCGTAATCGGAGATCGAGATATTGTTTGTAAATAAATTATAGCTTTACTGGGCACATACATCAAATATTTGTATCTCTCCACTATTATTCCTTTTCTTTGTAAATAATTTAATTGCCTAGAGCTTATTAAGGAAAGTTCAACAATATCCTTCGGTTTTTTAATTATTTCCACCACTCTCGGTTGATCAGGCCTCGAGTGTGTGTCCACCGACTGGTTATTATTGCTCTTATCATTTTTTATATTTAATTGACGCAATTGTGCTCTAGTCATTACACCAACTATCTGTTCATTCATTGATTTTAAGTCTTCCGACGTAATTATTATTCGCGACAATGCATCTGCCACTGAGTTTAATTGTCCTTTTAAATATTCAATTGTGAAGTTAAATTCTTCTAACTGCAGTCTAAATTTCAATAATCTACTACATGGATCTCTCATAGAAAATAAATAAACTAGGGGTCGATGGTCGGTCTGTATCTTAAACCGTCTTCCGTATAAATAAGGTCTAAAATATTTAACACTCCATTCTATTGCTAAGAGTTCTTTTTCGATAGTAGGATAATTAATTTCGGCCTTATTCAAACCTCGACTTGCGTAAGCCACTGGCCGTCCATCTCCGTTACATAACACCGAACCGATTGCAATACCTGATGCATCGGTTTGTAATACAAACTCATAGCTCTCTGAAAAATTTGGATACTGGAGGACCGGTGGGCTTATCAGGGCTGATTTCAGCATTTGAAAAGAATGCTCACATTCTTTGGTCCAATTATACTTAACGTTTTTACAACACAATTTGTTTAAAGGAAATGCTAACTCGGCGAAGTTTCTAATAAACTTTCTGTAATAGTTTGAAAAGGCTACAAAACGCTTTAATTCATCAACATTTTGTGGCCTTGGATAACTTTCTACTACTTTAATTTTTTCTGGGTCTGGTAAAATACCCTTTCCGGATACTGTATGACCTAAATAAAGAATCTCTTTTTGCAAAAATGTACATTTAGTGGGATTCAATTTCAAATTTACTTTTCGTAATCTAGAAAAAACATCCATTAAATTTTGATTATGAAAACTCAAATTTCTACCCATTACTACCAAATCGTCCTGGTATATGAGACATTTATCATAGTTGAGGCCAGACATTGCAATAGTCATCATTCTACTAAAACTACTGGGACTAGACTTGAGCCCCATCGGCATCCGAGTCATCTGATACTGATTATTACCCGTAGTAAATGCCGTATAAGGTCTACAGCTTTCTTTTAATTTAATTTGGAAAAATCCTTGAGCTAAATCTAAATGAGTAAAGTACATTGCTCCTGCCAAGGAATCTAGTATTTCGGTGATGTTGGGCAAAGGAAATTTATCGTCCTGTATGTTATCATTTAACTTGCGATAGTCAATTACGACTCGCCACTTTTTATTACCAGCCACATCACATTTTTTGGGGACCAGCAATAATGGACTAGACCATGCACTTCGGGATGGCTCAATTATGCTGTCATTTAACATATTTTTGACTTGTTTCTCTATTTCCGGTTTTTGAGCATATGGTACTCTGTATGGTTTCGTATAAATTGGAACAGTATGTGGTTTCATGTCAATTGTCTGTTCATAAATTGGGGTAGTGGATAATTTATCCCCTGGTAAATGGAAAGTATCAGGAAACTTTGCACAAATACATTCTATCGATTTCTGTTCCTCTATATTCAAGCCCTTTAAATTTAATGAGGAAAGTAAAGTTTTCACCCTTTCCGAATCAACCGTATTCCTATTAAATTGACAAATATAGTATTCATTTAACTTACTAGTGCTAACTTGAAAATAATTTAAATTTACATCTGTGTCTCGAGTGTTTAAAATACGAATAGGCATTTTCCGTTAATTGGTTTATTTATACTACTCGCTAAATAAACACCATCACATAATTGTTGATTTGACACCACACACTCTTCTTTTAACGTCGTATTAATGTAATGCGTGGATTCACTACGTGCTGGTATGGTCAGATAGTAGCTGTGACGCTTTGTCTGATTATTTTCAAACGATAATGTTACTAACTTAGACTCATTTGCCATTAATTGTAACGTATTGACTTCAAAATTTAAAATAGCTCTATAATGTGTTAAAAAGTCTTGACCCAAAATGCCATCAGTAATACACGGTAAATCTTTAAATACTGTAAATTTATATAAAAAATTATACTCGTTATAATTAAGAGTTAAATACACATAACCTTCAGAGAACAAATATCCACCAATACCTTTTACGCTAACTCTCTCTTTATGGTAAGGAATCTGTAAACGCTCTAAACATTTCAACTTTATTCCCGATATAGAAGCACCCGTGTCAATTAGCATGTTATGGTTACAGTTACCAATTTTAAACAATACCTTATTTAAAATGTTACATGTGAAGATGACATCAGTCACGAAAAAAATGATTTAATGACTCATTATTCGAAGTGCCTGTTGCTGCCTGGCTATTCTCTGTTATGACATTGATATCCTTTTTCAACCCGACACCTCGGCCGCGGTTACTACGTGGTGATCTATACGTTTTGCGATAACGATTATTATAATTACTACGATAATAATTGTTATTACTATAACCATGTGGTACCTGTGGGCGATGACTCCGATGCTGGTTTGCATTTTGTGCACCCTTTGCGCCGAAATTTCGTTGGCCTCGGTAACCTCGTTGGGCCCCCCGAGCCTGGTAATGCGATTGTCTATACGTACCTATTAGTTCTGATGTGCCACTGGGACCGGGTTTCTCCTCGTCTTGTGCTGTCTGGATTGCTTCTGTTAAAGAAGTAAAGTTACGCGCGGCAATTATGGTGCTTAATCGACGATCCCGCAAACCATCCGCAAATCGTTTGATTGCTAACTTCTCATTCATAGGTTTCAATAAAGCATACTTAGCTGAATCGCTGTCAGCTTGCGATATCGTCAAATCTACAAAAAGTTCTGACATCTCTTTGCCGTAATCTGTAATTGTTTTACTCTCTTGTTTACAAAACTGTAATTTTGACTGAATAGCGATGTAACTCTTTTGCGGTAGTAATAATTTACGCATATCCTTTGTAAGCTCATCGACAGTCTCATATTTTGTTGACAATAATAACTTTGCGCGCTAGGATAACCTGCTTTTTAATATAAACTGAATTAGTTTGTTTTTACATGCCGGTGTATCTAACATAGTATCGTAATATTCGATATTTTCGATCAGTTGCTTAGTGTTATTAATGCTATCATCCATGACAGGCATAAGATGTAGCGCAGTTTTTAAATCGAATGAATCAGTCGCCATGGTTTGTAATGAGATATTTGTCTCTCCTGTTACACTACACAATGAAATGATTTCTAAAAATAACCAATCGAACTCTTCGCAAATCTTTTTAATTAATGTAATTTCTGAACTCGTATAGTTTTTTAAGATTTTTTTATAGATTTCTAAAAACTTATTGTAACGTGTACTAAAACAACATTTGCCTCTTTTCTTTTTATCTCTGAAATATTTCCTTGTCGGCGGATAGGGCCAATTTTTATCAAGTAGCTTCTTATAACTTTTAACTCGTTTAATAATATACCTAAATCCTCAGCCATAACACGTTAGCCTTCGAATTAGTCACTAGCGCTTGTTCTAAACTACATATTTCATGTTATCGATATTTCAAGAAAACGCACATATTAATGTAACAGAGATTATTAGTAGATACTTAGCAGATAGGTACTCTAAAAATAAACAGCAAATGTAAACAAAAAAATCAAATTACATACCATTATCAAGAGACAGGTAGTTCCTAAAATTCATAAAATAGATCGTAAAATGAACCTATGAACCTCATTATTACCTCAATTCACTTACTAGTACTTTCGCCTACTTTTTCACACCAACACAACACTAGCACTACTCCCACGACGTTGAATTACGAGCCTTGAAGATGCCATGGACTATTTCGTCGTTGTAGTTATATGTCGAGAACTTCCGCCTTGCCAGCCTGTGGCACAGCACCCATGTATGCCTGCTGCCTGCGTAGAATACTGGAGTATCGCTTCAATGTCACTTCATCTATGCGACGCTGTATTTGTTTCTTGTGACAACGATTATACAGCTTGTATAATATGATTAAAAGTCCGATCGCCAATATGGTACATATTACCACGAGAATAGTGTTCGAGGTCTCCTGCAGCTGCTGCGTACGAGCCGTATTACTACCGACTCCGGCAGTTTGCGCAATTACAACTTCTTCCCTGCTGTTAGTATTTCCCATTTTCACCAAAAAATATGCACGAATACGCAACAATAGAACACGCCTTGCGCTCACCTGAGCGCAAATGAAGCAAAAAATCATTAATATACCTATATTAATGATTTTTTGCTTCATTTTAAAGTCCACATTAACACTGCACTGATTGTTTATAATATTTGGTCCTTTTATATCACACACGCGCGCGGGCCCGCGCCGACTACTGTTGCCGGCAGGGTCGCCATGTAAGGTCGGGTGTCTAGGAGACAAATGAAACGCACAAGGTTCAAGAATATACTGACTGTATTGGAATAATGATACCTTATTATATACCTTACAACTACTACATCACACCCTCTCTACCCAGGGAAACTGTAACGTTACAAACTTTAATCCGAAATGATATGATAATGACGTTGAATTCGTTGCAAAGTTAAGGAGCACATAATAAAATATCAGGGGTTCCATAAATGAGGAACTTTTATGGGTCGCTGACCGATGATACAGTAGCCTTTTTTAAAAATTAAATTAATTATACTTATTAGAACACGATTTTCTATCGAGATTTACCTCATTATATTTTGGTTCTCGTCACTGTCTCCCCTCATCCAATTTCATATAAATATAAATCAGTGTGTTCAATTAAATTTGAAAAATCTAAACGACGGGTTTCATCCAGTTTAACATTTAGTATAAAAATCATGTAACATTATAAAGAAAATAGATTCTTTAACTCATCATCATCTGCTTAGCATTTTCACAACTGTGTTCGGGTCAGCTTCCAGTCTAACCAGACGTAGCTGAGTTCTAGGGTTTTACATGGAGCTACTACCTACCTGATCTCTACAATCCAGCAGCTGGGTATCACAATACACCTTGTCAAGACAGGTATCACATTTTCTTGCTAGTTACTACTTGTAATGACTATTAAAGATGTACAAATGACAGCCGAGACCAACGGCTTGGCGTGCTTTCCGAAGCACGGATGAATATGTCAAGATGTTTACCCATCCACGAACCGACCTCAGCAAGCATTGCTTAACTTTGAAGATCGACCTGTGTGGCTGTTATTATGAAGCCACGAGCTCTTCTGTTCTCGAGTTACTGTAGTCTAATATTAAATTACTGCTCTTTCGCTACTCATAATCGTTACAGTACATATAAAACAAAGTCGCTCCCGCTATCTGTAAGCATAGATCTTATAATGTTCGCAACAGATTTTAATGCAGTTTTCAGCAATAGATAGAGTGTTACAATAGGAAGGTTTATCTGTATAATACATGCATATTATTAGTAAATTGCACCCGTGTGAAACCAGGGCGGGTCGCTAGTGTATTATAAACATTTAATATTACACCGTTTTCTTTTCTGGCAACCCTAAACACACATTACGCTTTCACATGACGTGACATTCGCATGTGAGCACAAGGAATTCAAGTATGAGTAACATTGATGCTACAATAATGTGTATCATTGTTGTGTCTAACAATTCTGCGACCGATTCTGCGATCATTATTTAGTCAGAAATTCTCTTTATTTTATTTACAAGGTGTCTCAATAAAAAGTTTATATTTGTTTAGCTTAGTACATAAACGCGAATGCTTGGTGAATACAAACGCTTGGCTCATCATTTAAGTGACGAAAACCTCGAATATAATCGCAGAATTACCGTTTTTGTAAAATTTTCGTATGCACAGCGGACGATTTGCTTCTAAAAAAACTCCATAGTGACTGAATTCCCAAGAGCGTACCACTACACTAACAGGCTACCGATTGCCATATCCCCGCGTCTCTCCTAATCATTGCGTTCACACAGTAAGCTAAACAAATACTTATAATAGCGTTATAATCTTGTCTCAATCAATAACCCCATGATATTGCAAATTATAAAAAATAAATAAAATAAAAATTATAGCTAAAGCTGTTGTACCCTCCACTTGTTATTCAGCACAATAACATAAAAATTCCTAGTAGGTACTGTTAGTTGTTAATTTATATTGCCCCTGTATTCAGTAATCAAAAGCTCCTATTGCTGAAAATAAAAATCAAATAAATTGGGTTAGACAAAATAAACAAAGTAAAATACATTTCTGAAAAAGAACTGGTGAATCAACTCCCATTACGCATTTATTAGGTTGCGTTGGTTCATACATAACACGATGGCAAAAATGTAGTCAAAATTCGTTAACAATTTGTTCGATACTCCCTTTGGGGTCATGCAACAAATTTACTCGCTGATTGATTTGTTGGCAGCCCGAATGGTGGTCCAAATACCCAGGGAGTAGTTTGCGGAATGCGTAGTTATATTGTTCCTATTTTTCGGAAGATTATCATATACCTCGTTCTATCTCGGGAGTGTCAGTCTTCTACTGACTAAAAATCCACTGTCTTCCTTCCCCTTTGTTACCCTTGAGTGCTAGAGCCGCTGTATTTCGTTGGAACATTTCCGCAACCTCGGCTGGCAACTTCACTGCTGCTGATCGGCTCAACGAGAACACGGTTCTGTTCCGCCTAAGCAGGGCACACCTCCACCGTATAGATATCCTTTATTTTTAAACCGACTTCAAAAAAAAAAAGGAGGAGGTTCTCAGTTCGTCTTGAACTTTTTTATTTTTTTATGTATGTTACCTCATAACTCGTAGATGGCTATACCAATTTGAAAAAATATTTTTTTGTTTGAAAGGGAATACTTTCGAGTTGGTCCCATTGTCGTCACGTTTGGATCTGATCATGGCCTATAGCGTTTTGGGTATTTCTTATAGTACCTTATGCAGTTGCTCTCGAAAGTGCTTTCGAGGGTGCTTTTAGATGGCTATACCGATTTGAAAAATTCTTTTTTTGTTTGAAAGGGTATTCTTTCTAGTTGGTCCCATTGTCATCACGTTATGATCTGATGATGAAATCATGGAGAAATCGAGGTAACTCTTTAAATATTATATTCACACATATAGCGTTTTGGATATTTTTTATAGTATCTTGTGCAGTTGCTCTTGAAAAGCACCATTTGAGGAAGTGGAACTGATGATGAAGACCCCAGATGGCCACCGAAACTACTCAATAATAAGTATTTCGTGGATTGCGATTAGATTATTTGAATATGGATATTAAGCACTTTATGCTCGTCACAATGCATATGGTGAAGTAGAGCTGATGGTGAAGTACCAGAAGAACTCCTCAAAAATGAACGGCTCTGCATAGAGAACAGCAATATTTTGTAAAAGGTGATAACTACACACATCAAAAGTGTCTAGGGATCAAGCATTTTTATGCGGATTTCTTGAGATTGAGATGTGGCTTTGTAATAAATTTATGATTTTATAAATTTATATGGATCCTTTTTGGTGCATTTCATAATTTGAAACAGGAACTGTTAATCAAATTCGAGTAAAAGATGAAAATCAGCTGTCAATATTTTCCCTATAAAAACATACAACGCATTGAAGACATTATTAGTGCTACTGTTTCCCTACTACTGATTAAAACCAACGTTATTATGGAGCGGCGACGTCATTTAAGCAGGGAAGAAATGCTCAGAGCCGTGGGAATGATAGAAGCTGGTTCCCGGCAACGTACTGTGGCTTTAGCTCTGAATACAAGTCAGAGTGTTATCAGTCGACTTTGGACACGTTACCGAAGCACTGGTACCGTGGCTGAGCGCCATGGAGGACGGTATCGCTGCACCACACGGAGACAAGACCGATACATTCAAATCTTAACTCGAAGAGCTCCAACAATAACCGCCATGATGTTAGCCGTGAGGCTTCATCACTCTTCAGGGAACTTAATTAGCGACCAAACAGTCAGAAACCGCTTGCATGAAGTGAACCTTCATTCCCGAAGACCGCTACGGGTACCACCTATAGCAATGCACAATCGTAGGATTCGATATCAATGGGCTCTTGAACACAGACATTGGGCAGAAGAACAATGGCGTTTCGTGTGCTTTTCTGATGAATCTCGTTATGGTATGAGACCGGATACAAGACGTATACGACACTGGAGAACCCCTGGACGCCAACAGCGATTAAAATCCTGCCAGGAAGTCCATCCTTATAGTGGTGGAACCATCATGGTATGGGCGGGTATTTGGATCGGCGGAAGAACTGAGTTGATTTGGATCAGAGGCAACCTCAACGCTCAAATTTATGCTGAGACGATTGTATCTGACGTCATCGTTCCTTTACAAGTGCAAATCGGTCCCTTATTTCAGTTAATGCATGATAATGCACGACCGCACACCGCAAGAGTTGTAAGACAGACTCTCACCGCAGCTAACATCAATGTCCTGCTCTGGCCTGCTCAGTCGCCAGACTTGAACCCGATTGAGCATGCATGGGATATGCTACAGAGAAGAGCTCTGCCGAATATGGAGGGTATCCAGTCGCAAGAAGACCTTTTTTTTGTTGTTGCAACGAACATGGGCGGCCATTCCACAGCGTGATTTGGATGAACTCATTTTGAGTATGCCAAACCGATGTTCTTGTGTTGTTAGTGTTCGCGGTAGAAACACGGATTATTAATTGTTTAAGTTACCCAATAAAATTTTAAAGAAAACTGTTATTTCAGTCTTTTTTTCGAACTTTAATGTTAGTGGTTCAAATGTCAAAAATCCCTTTATTAGGAAAATGGCAAATTTCTTTATTAATGCAAGGGTGACTTGGTTTATCGTTACTGTGACAAACGAAAACACTTTATTTGATGAATCCTTAAAGAAAATTTTAATTAATATCAATCAAGAGAAAAGTTATTGCAACAATATATGTTGATCCCTAGACACTTTTGATGTGTGTAGTTGACATTTTGGCTCTTGTAACTAGATAAATTACAAACCGATCCACTAAAAAGCGGGAAAAAAAATTATAGCAAAAATAAAACCGACTTCCATATCAAAACACTATAAAGCCAAAAATAACTTTAATTTCTGAATGTGGTATTTAAAAAAAAAATAAGTAAATACAAAACCAGTAACACCGACTACCTAAATTAAAGTTATTTTTTCGAACTCCAAAGCTATATTTCTTCTCCCTTAAATAATAAAAACTAAATTACAATGTACATTACAATGCATGCAAAAAAATGTACAATGTCCAAATACCACCACAGAATGTACGTAAGTCAAGTACTTACGCACTCAGCGTATTACAAAAACAGTTACGCTAGTAGCCTCGCCTGGTGAATGATGTGATTAGGTAATTGATGAACCTTTTTTTATCTCTTTGGTGTTAATTTCGAAATACAATTATGCATTTTTTATGTTGCGATATTTTTCTTTACTCTATTTAAGAAGGTACAAAAGAAACTTAATTGTGGCAGCGGCGTACATTCTGTGGTGGTATTTGGACATTGTACATTTTGATACTAAGGCCTGAAATCGGCCGGTGACACTCACCTACACCAGTAATTCATCCCTTTGATTTGTGGCGCATTTTGCCAAGGCTACTCCTTGGAAATGCAACACTTAAGTGTACAATGACCTCTCATTTTAATCTATACTTATAATAAATCTGTAGAGAGGTCAATTCTGTACATGAAATATATTTCCAAAATAACTATCAGGGGGTGATTAGGGATCGATACTGATGCCAAAAATGCAATCAGTAAAATTTTTGTCTGTCTGTCTGTCTGTCTGTCTGTCTATCTGTCTGTCTGTATAACCGTTATAGAAACAAAAACTACTTGACGGATTTTAACGAAACTTGGTACAATTATTTCTCATACTCCTGAGCTGGTTATAGTATACTTTTCATCACGCTACAATCAATAGGAGCAGAGCAGTGAAGGGAAATGTTGGGAAAACGGGATTAGTTACTCCATTTTTTAAGCTTCCGTCGCGTGTGCTACCTTATTGGTTAAAGCTACACAGAAATCATGTATGACGGAAATGTTCTCCTTAAAAATATATAAAAAATATCCTACGACAGCATGTGTCTATCTTTTATGGTTGACTCACAATAACACGTGTAACTCCCGATAGCTTAGCAGTTCGAAGCTTTCTGATTATAATATTTGTCTACTATTACGTTTATAACACTCTCAGTCACCCCTAATTGAAAAAGTTATAAAAAAGAATCATATAAATCGGTATAGAAACACCAAAGTTATACACAGAGCCGGATTAACCCTGTCTGAGGCCCTAAGGCAATGACATTCACGGGGCCCCTTTTCTTACTTTGACTGACCAAATCGTGTGTGAACTGAGGAAACGCACATTAAGGGCTGTGGTTTTTAATATATTTATTTACTTATTTCCAGATTTGTTCTAAAATTGTTTTAATTCCACTACTAAATATAACGATTTGTACTTTGTGAAATAACAGTGAGGTCCCTAAGTTCACACGCACATCAAATTCTCGTTCGAAGAAACATGTTTTCTTGGTGCGTGCACTGGGCCTGGGCCCCTAGGGGATGCGGGGCCCTAGGCAGTTGCCTACTCCGCCTAATGGGTAATCCGGCCCTGGTTATACATGAAATACGCTAATTATAAGCCATCGCGCGTGAATACTGAATCATGCTATAAAGATTATTTTTGAGAATCGGTCGCCGCGCTCGACGCGTCTCGATTGGCCAAGTGCGAGCCAGACTCGCCCATGAAGGGTTCCTAAAAACCTTAAAAATTTCTAGAAACCAGCTTATTTACATTTTTACAACTACGCTAGATAACTTTGTTTTTCATAGTGTTTGTATGAATTACAAAGTTATATTTGCGGTTTTAGAAAATATGCTGTATCTCAAAACTGCTTACTCGATTTCGTTCAAACCAATTTTGGTTGAAAGTTTACATTAAGATCTACAGACATATTTTATTTTTTTATTTTTCACTCCATTATTATAGAAGTTAGAGGGAGGGGGAACATTTTACCACTTTGGAAGCTTATATCTTTTAAACGATTGACTTTATGAAAAAGTGGTAATAGAAACCCTTATATCATTTTTAAAGACCTGTCTATAAGTACCACACACGCATAGGTTTCATGAAAAAAAATATTTTCAGTTTTAGTTCCATGTATGGGGATCCCCCTTTATTTTAAATATTTTTTAATTTTTTTCTTAAAATTGGAAAGCGGTTCATAGAATACATCTACCTACTAAGTTTCACATGTATAGTCGTAGTAGTTTCGGAATAAAATG
The DNA here is from genome assembly GCA_943138885.2 of Tholera decimalis. NCBI lineage: Eukaryota > Metazoa > Arthropoda > Insecta > Lepidoptera > Noctuidae > Tholera > Tholera decimalis. The sequence continues at coordinate 15,106,371 of OW964576.2, forward strand.
CTGTGACATACGGACGGACGGACAGACAGACAGACAGACAGACAGACGGACAGACATATCGAAACTATAAGGGTTCCGTGTTTTGCCATTCGGCTACGGAACCCTAAAAAGGCGGGGCGTCCGAGCGCGAGCTTCGCGGTTGAGTAGTGACCAGCCTTAGTGTGCTGAACTACGAGAGGCCCTACCTAAAAAAAAAAGTGCGAGCTTCATACAATTATTGCCTGTTGATCCGAATAGACGTTCAGAGCGTTCGACCTTATTGACAGACAATACTTAATTGATATTATCAAACCGTGCTTATCAGCGTGACTTTTAGTCGTTGATAATTTATTTTTAGATTCCTTTTGTTGTTATTTTATAAAATAGGTATTAGTTATTTTAGTATACCGATAGGTAAGTTTTGGCTAATTTACGTTCACTTTTTTATATTAGTTTTATTTTCACCCAGTTGCAACAAAATATAATAGAGGCTCAAATTTTAACAGGTTGCGGTGCAGGAGAAACCGTCTTTATTCCCAGAATTCCCATAATAACAAACAATTTTCCATTCGAATTTAAAAGAACGCAATTCCCAGTATCGGTGTGTTATGCAATGACAATTAATAAGGTTCAAGGGCAGACTTTTCGTGTTGCTGGAGTAGATCTCGGTGTCAGTTGTTTCTCGCATGGTCAGTTGTACGTCGCTCTTTCCCGGGTTAGCAGTTCTAGAAATCTTTATGTTCACGTGCCGGACGGGTCAACTTTCAACATAGTTTACCCGGAAGCTTTGCGCTGAAGTATTTTCGTTCTATAGGTACTTAATCCTCATGTGAACGTGATCTAAACAATATTACCAATACATTAACTTAATAACACACAAGGAGTTTACACGCTGACGGAGTCGCGGGCACAGCTATTAACAATAATATTGTGCGGTTCCGCATTGCGATATTTTTCAATAGTATTATAGATTGACATATTATATTTCCCTACTAAAATACGAAAGTTAATCTGTCTGTTACATCAAAATCATTGAACCGTGAGGAAGGACATAGGCTACTTTTTTACGAAAAAACGACGGAAACGCGGACGAAGTCGCGGGCAACAGCTATCTATACTAATAATATAAGGCTGAACAGTTTGTTTGTTTGGTTGAACGCGATAATCTCAGGAACTACTGGTTCGAATTGAAAAAATATTTTTTAATTAAATAGTCATTTTATAGAGAAAGGCTATAGGCTATATATCATTACGCTAAGGCCAATAGGAGCGGAGTGCCAATGAAGAATGCTTCTATATCGGGGTTAAATTTAACGTTAGCCCAAAGTAACTATTCCACGCGGACGAAGTCGCGGGCAAAAGCTAGTGACATAATAAAACAATGAGCGTTGAATTTGGCCTGGGCACTCTGCGGTAATTCTTCTCTCTGTGCGTAATGTATTCTGCCAGGGCTAATCCCTGGGAATACGTTACAAAGTTATTATTGTTATTTTATTTTCCTATGTAAATAGCCAGGGCTGCAGGAATGTTCTAACGAGATACCCCGGCCCCGGAAAGCAAGGGCAACTGAAAGACCACGATCAGTTTTTCGTCAGTAACAGTCTGATACTCCCTTCCCTACCACACAGAACAGGAGACGTCACTTGATGATTATCCCCCCAAAAAAAATGTTCTGACGGAAAAATTATAGAAAAGTAAATAAAAATTATTTTTTAAGCAGTCAGATGCATTTTTTGACATCAAGTCTGTGATTGAACTTAAATTAATGGCACCAACTGCGTCGGACTGCTGAGTTTGAGTAAAAGTAAATTAGTTAGGGATAGTAAATTAACGTTCCTACTGACACTTGGAAGCGCCTTTACAAATAGTACTACAGAGCATGGCAGAGACTAGAGGCGGCGCTGCTAATGATATACGCGGCCACATATACATAGCTATCGTCAGCTTAAAAGAAAAAAAAACAAAAGAGAATATTTTTGCTCTCAGGTAAATATAATTAAAGATATAGATAAATAAATACGAACATATTTATTTTCTCCTTCTTGACACAGGAGAAAATAAATACGCTACCTTTTCCTTTACAGTATGTTATTTTCTACTTCTGAATCTAATCCGACAAAAGTGATAGGTTTTAGCGATCAGAACATCCCTTATAACATCGTTTTCAGTTGTTAAAACCTTATTTTTTCATTTGGGCTGTACAATAAACATCAGGAAGAATTTGTTTTTATTTTATCATTTTTGGGTAGGGACATTTTTTCTGGGGTAGGAATCATCAAATGACACTTTTCTTTTTTTAGCTTTCACACAACGCCATCTAGTGTGTGTGCTATGAGTACTAGACAACTGATAAACATACATATATATTTCTAAATACATACATATTATAGATAAATTACACCCAGATCAAAAACAAATGATCGTGCTCATCACACAAACATTTGTCCTGGGTGGGAATAGAACCCACGACCTTGCGCATAGCAGTCAGGGCCACTGACCACTAGACCAACAGGCCTGTTCTCCGAGTGCCTGACTCCTACTGGCTTAAAGTCCACCCTGTTCCTTCAGTTGCCCTCGCAGGACCGCGGACAAAGTCATGGGCGAGTTGTGGTATAAAGAATTTGATTAAAGGCTAGCATTCAAGCAACCCTATATTATGTACTTCAGAAAGGATGGCACTGTAAGCTGGTACCTACATATACAGGCTCATCCTAATTCAGCTTCAGTAGTAAGACTTTCTGAAACAACTGTTATATGAAAGCATAATAATATAGTATAGGTATACCCTATTATTACTTTTTGAGGCAGAGATCCTACAAATTTCCAAGCCGGAAACCCCAAAGCCTCATGATAAGTGCCTCCAAACGACTCCCAAAGCCCCCATAATCCTATCATCCCATGATTGTTCTTAACAATGTATTATCCTGTCGACGTGTATACTTGTGTCGGATGTAACTTGAATAAATCATGGCATTTGTTTTGAGCTTTTTTTTTTTTGGGGTGGGAAAATCATCGAATGACTTCTTCCGCTCTGGGTCAAGGGGAAGGGTGTGTCAGATTTTTACTGACTAAAAACCCACCCTGTTCCTTCGGCTGCCCTAAATTTCCGGGGCTGCGGTAACTCGGTAGAACTTTCCCGCAAACCCCGGCAGGCAACGGCCCTATGAGGCCCCGTCACTGGTGTTGAAAGCTCTTTGAGGCGCGCGTGGAACACGACGCGCCGCCGACCCGGGCCTGGTCCTTACCCGACGGTGAGCGACCCCTGCTCAGTATTATATACAATAAATACTGTGCAGTATTATAGAGCAGTGATACCAAGTTTGTACACTATTAATGCTGCGAAGTTATAGTATGTATGGCATGTTTGTAAATAATAATCGTGCCTATAACATGCTAGAATCAGATTTCAAACATATGTCTTTATGGTTACATCACAAGTAAAGGGGTGACAGGATGAGTAACGGGCTCGTGGTCGACAAGCAGAGGTAGTTTACCGTCCAGTACTAACTGGTTTAACAGGCCCGGAACGGCGGTGGCGGAGACAGCGGCAATGACACGGCCCGATAAGACCATTTTTTGCCCAGGTTGAGGGAATCTTCTATCGAGATACCGCAAGTGCCACTCCTAAACAAAAACGTGTCACGGATGAAACGACTAAAGTATTGCATTAACCGCAGTTCGATGACGCAAACTGTCTTATTTGTCGTATTGAGGATGTAGCAATAGTGGCTATTTATCGACCCCCTTCTTTTAATAATATTTCTAATTTTATTGATAGTCTTGATAATGTACTCAAAATCGCAAGTCCTTCTGTAGTTTTAATCGGGGACATCAACATTGATATTAAGACTGATAACACTGATAGTCACTCGGAAGAGTATTTAACCTGTGCCGCCACAAATGGCCTTCTACCAGCGCATCTTTTTCCGACACGGCTCACAAACTGTTTAGACCATATTTTGCTCAAAACAAACAAATCCGCTACTGCTTTTGTTATTGAATCAGCCATAACAGATCATGAACCACTGTTGTTATTTTTGCAAACCAAGAGTGCTAAGACGGATGTGGCCCGTACGAAATCAAAAATAGACTATGAGTCAGCATTGGAAAATATTAAAAACCATGACTGGTCCCCAATACTGACAATCTCAGATCCTAATGATGCTGCAAATGCGTTAATAGAGAAACTCTCTTCCATAGTCATAAAGCATACACGAGAATATACAGTCCCAAAAGAGAACGTAATTTGAAGCCATGGATCACGACCGGGCTACTCCGTTGTATAAGGCACCGTGACCGCATGCATTCGAAACTCAAGAAATCTGGTGATAATGATATGCTAAAGGTCACTTACTGCTATCGCAATTTCTGTAACGCCTTGCTGAAAAAGCTTAAGCACACGTATGAAAAAGAACAGTTTCATAATGCAAAAAATGATGTTAGAGCTACTTGGAACGTTATAAAGAATGTCTCAGACTTTAATAAAAAGTGTTCTCCTTCTTTTGAGTTACTACGTTTAACTGATGATCCTATTTCCTCGCTGAATGTTGTTGTTGTTAAATATTGTGTTTGTAACTTTTGTTAATGTTAATAACTTTTTTGCCAATATAGGCAGCAGCCTAGCATCTAAATTTAATTCAGTCTCAGTAAATCCCCGTTCTGAGATTACTTCAAATTCGGTTGATTCAATGGTCCTCTTGGAGGTAACTGAAAGTGATGTTGAGTCCATTATACTGGGTCTCAAAACTGATTGCGCCATTGGTTCAGATGGTAAACCATCTAAAATACTGAAAGATGCGAGGTTTGTTTTAGTTCCTATTATAACACACGTTTGTAATTTGTCCATTAGTGCAAGGGTTTTTCCCACGGCGTTTAAAAAAGCTTTAGTTCATCCCATTCACAAGGCTGGGTGCAAAGACGATGTCAACAATTACCACCCAATTTCGATTCTAACAGCGTTATCAAAGATCTTAGAATGAATCCTAAACAAGAGTCTGACCAGTTCTCTTGATGCCAACAGTATTTTATCCAGCAATCAATACGGCTTCAGAAAGGGAGTTAGTACAGAAGACGCAGTCATGGCCTTGTCTAATCATGTCGCGAGGATGTTGGATAGAAAACATAAGTGCTTGGGAATATTCCTTGATCTGTCAAAGGCATTTGACACCGTTTCTGCCCCAGCCTTGTTAAACAAAATGGAGAAAATTGGTATACGTGGTCACGCCCTGAAAATATTTGCGGACTATCTGAGTAATCGCACTCAAAAGGTGAAAGTCGGACAACATACAAGTGATGAGATTCCTATCACATACGGCGTTCCACAGGGCAGCATTCTGGGGCCTACCCTCTTTCTCATTTATATAAATGAGATCTGCAAACTGTCTTTAGTAAATTGTCAGATATTTACTTATGCAGACGATACCGCTCTAATTATAGATGGTTATGACTGGCCCCAGGCTTACCGAAACGCTGAGGCTGCGCTTTCTTGTGTGATGAAGTGTTTAGCAGATAATATGCTCACCTTAAATGTTGAAAAAACTGTATACGTTGCGTTTGCCATCAGATCAAATCAGTGTCCCTCAAACTCCCTTACCCTAAAAGCACACACTTGTGGTTCCGCAACTCAGTGTAGTTGCCTCTCTCTTGCGAAATCCCTGTATGTACGATATCTGGGTATACTCATTGATCAGCATCTCAACTGGTATCCCCATATAGTGAAAGTGACCTCCCGGATACGTAAACTGATATATGTTTTCAAGAAATTAAGGAACTCCGCCGATCATGACACTCTTATGTTAGTTTATTTTGCCCGGTCTGTCCTTACTTATTGTCTACCTGTTTGGGGTGCTGCTACTCAGAATATGTTTATACGTGTAGAAAGGGCCCAGAGAGCTATCCTGAAGGTGATTCATGGCCGACCTCGAAGGTATCCCACTGTGCAGCTCTATGCCGACAGCAAAGTGCACACAGTCAGACAACTTTACGTGCTCCTGTGTGCCTTACACAAACACTCTGCACGCCCCTCTACGCAACCCAGCGGCAGACGTAAACATAATGTTTTTGCCCAGGAACGTCACAGAACTGCCTTTGCTAGACGCCAGTTCTTTGTCAATAGCAATACCATCTACAACTCTTTAAATAAAAAAATAAATATATATTCCACCACAAGATTTCAATGTAAAAAAGTTATCAGAAATTATATCCAATCACTCACCTTCGAAGGTACTGAGGATCTTCTGCGTGGTAATTTGCAGTAAACTGTTACTCATACGCTTTAAATACTTGCAATATCACACATGCCTTACACGCACAATTACACGCGCGCATACATACACACGCACACACACTCGCTTAAATACCCACACTCTCTCACACATGCACACACTCTCTCACACATACATACTCACGCACACACACACTACACTAACACTCTTCACCGCTAAGTTTATAAGTAGTGTGTAAAGTTTTTGTTTTTCTTTTTAGTTAGTTTTTTGTATTACATTTCTCTTTTTTTTTGTACAAGTTATTGGTATCTCTCACCATTTGCTTTGTATTTAACGTCCTAACTGAAAGAATCATAATTATTTTGCTGTTATAGTTTTTGAGGAATCACTGACTCCTAAGTCACAGGAACTTACACCTAGTTTAGGAGTCAGGGTATTTTCATCTCTTTGGACCTCATAGAATAAGCCTTTTGTTCAAACTTTTTTTTTGTGGTTATTTTATTATTATTGTAATGGCTTTGGTGAAAATAAAGGATTATTTATTTATTTATTTATATTATATTTATTGAAAATTTTTGCTAGATGCTATGTTCGGTTTTAATTTGGATTACCTGTATTTTATTTTGATTCCGCTCCCGGACACCCATTCATAAAATTCAATGTAGGTGCCTACTCCCGCATAGTACACAATATTGTGTAAACATTATGTTGGCGAACCTAAATTTATTCCTAACATAACCCAGCCGGAAATTCTGAATAATTGATGCCACACAGCTTCTGGTGTTGGTACTATATTATTAAGGACTAGCTTTTGCCCGCGACTTCGTCCGCGTGGAATAGTTACTTTGGGCTAACGTTAAATTTAACCCCGATTTTGAAGCATTCTTCATTGGCGCTCCGCTCCTATTGGCCTTAGCGTAATGATACAATATAGCTGTGCCCGCGACTCCGTCAGCGTAAGTTAATGTATTGGTAATATTGTTTAGATCATGTTCACATGAGGCTTAAGTACCTAGAGAACGCTTCGACCGCGAGACGCGTCGAGCGCGGCGACCGATTCTCAAAAATAATCCTTATAGCATGATTCAGTATTCACGCGCGTTGGCTTATTATTATAAGCGTATTTCATGTATAACTTTAGTGTTTCTATACCGATTTATATGATTCTTTTTACGGTTTCGTAGCCGAATGGCAAAAAACGGAATCTTTATAGTTTCGACATGTCTGTCCGTCTGTCTGTCTGTCCGTCCGTCCGTCTGTCACAGCAATTTTATTCCGAAACTATTAGGACTATACATGTGAAACTTGATAGGTTTTAGATGTATTCTGTGAACCGCTTTCCGATTTTGAGAAAAAAATTAAAAAATATTTAAAATAAAGGGGGGCTCCCCATACATGGAACTAAACCTGAAAATATTTTTTTTCATGAAATCGATGCATGTGTGGTATCTATAGACAGTTCTTTAAAAACGACATCGGGGTTTCTAAAACCACTTTTCCATAAAGTCTTTCGTTTAAAAGATATAAGCTTCCAAAGTGGTAAAATGTGTGTGTGGCGGACACAACCTCTAACTTCTATAATAATGGAGTGAAAAATCTAAAAAAAATATATGTCTGTAGATCTTAATATAAACTTTCAACCAAAATTAGTTTGAACGAAATCAGTTCAGCAGTTTTTGAGATACAGCATATTTTCTAAAACCGCAAATATAACCGATTCTCAAAAATAATCCTTATAGCATGATTCAGTATTCACGCGCGATGGCTTATTATTATAAGCGTATTTCATCTATAACTTTGGTGTTTCTATACCGATTTATATGATTCTTTTTACGGTTTCGTAACCGAATGGCAAAAAACGGAATCTTTATAGTTTCGACATGTCTGTCCGTCTGTCTGTCTGTCTGTCTGTCCGTCCGTCCGTCTGTCACAGCAATTTTATTCCGAAACTATTATGACTATACATGTGAAACTTGATAGGTAGATGTATTCTGTGAACCGCTTTCCGATTTTGAGAAAAAAATTAAAAAATATTTAAAATAAAGGGGGGCTCCCCATACATGGAACTAAACCTGAAAATATTTTTTTTCATGAAATCGATGCATGTGTGGTATCTATAGACAGTTCTTTAAAAACGACATCGGGGTTTCTAAAACCACTTTTCCATAAAGTTAATAGTTTAAAAGATATAAACTTCCAAAGTGGTAAAATGTGTGTGTGCCGGACACAACCTCTAACTTCTATAATAATGGAGTGAAAAATCTAAAAAAAATATATGTCTATAGACCTTAATATAAACTTTCAACCAAAATTAGTTTGAACGAAATCAGTTCAGCAGTTTTTGAGATACAGCATATTTTCTAAAACCGCAAATATAACTTTGTAATTCATACAAACACTATGAAAAACAAATTTATTCGGCGCAGTTGTAAAAAATGTAAAAAAGCCAGTTTTAAGAAATTGGTAAGGTATTTTTTCAAAACAAATTTATTTGGCGCAGTTGTAAAAAATGTAAATAAGCTAGTTTTAAGAAATTTGTAAGGTTTTTTTTTCGTCAAATAAATTTGCATATTATATTATAATTACTACGGAACCCTTCATGGGCGAGTCTGACTCGCACTTGGCCAATTTTTTTATGGAATAGTTAATAATGTTATCTTTTTCAATTAGGGGTGACTGAGAGTGTTATAAACGTAAGAGTAGACAAATATTATAATCAGAAAGCTTCGAACTGCTAAGCTATCGGGAGTTACACGTGTTATTGTGAGTCAACCATAAAAGTTAGACATATGCTGTCGTGGGATATTTTTTATATAATTTTAAGGAGAACATTTCCGTCATGAAATGATTTGTGTAGCTTTAACCATTAAGGTTGCACACGCGACGGAAGCTTAAAAAATGGAGTAACTTCTCCCGTTTTCCCAACATTTCCCTTCACTGCTCTGCTCCTATTGATTGTAGCGTGATGAAAAGTATACTATAACCCGCTCAGGAGTATGAAAAATAATTGTACCAAGTTTCGTTAAAATCCGTCGAGTAGTTTTTGTTTCTATAACGGTTATACAGACAGACAGACAGACAGACAGACAGACAGACAGACAGACAGACAGACAAAAATTTAACTGATTGCATTTTTGGCATGAGTATCGATCCTTAATCATCCCCTGATAGTTATTTTGGAAATATATTTCATGTACAGAATTGACCTCTCTACAGATTTATTATAAGTATATAGATATATAGATATGGGGTGATTGTTTTCGGTTATGAAACAAAAAATTAGATGAAACATACATAACCAGTCTATTTAAACATTCCCATTGCTGGGACACAGGCCTCCTGTCTATGAGAGGGAATGGCCCATGATCCACCACGCGGCCCAGTGCGGGTTGTAGGTTGTCGCATGTACTCTTTTAATTTAATCGAGTATTTTGCTACCTGGCATCGAGTCCATTGTGTATAATTTTGTGATTTTATTATTTACGGAATACGCTGCTCAGCGTGTACTAGGCAAACATACCTGTAAAGATACCTGACGATAGCATTCTGCTAGATAGTGACATACGAACGCCAAAATACCGAATGGATCTAGAAGAAGAACGCGGGCAGAAGCTAGTAAAGTATAGTTTGGATCTTCGTTTTGTTCGTCCATTCAAAATATACCTCAATCCTATTCTCAATTTAGTTCATAAAAAATAAACTGGGCAGAGGTAATCGATGCACAAACTGGAATTCATTTCTAAAACTAATCTGTAATATCGTCTAGGAATACAAAGCTTAATACGTCCAATAAATAGGTTTTGATATTTCCTTTTATTAGAACCGGCCGCCATCTTATTACCGCTATTTCCAGTGAGTTCTAATCTAATCTAGATCTAATTTGGAAGATGGGTAGAGCTTTAGTGTGGGACGCAACTTATGTAGATACTCTTGCACCATCCCATCTTCCTAGCTCGTCATGCTGTGCTGGCACTGCCGCTGCAGCCGCTGAGAATCTCAAGCGGCGGAAATATAATAACCTTGTTGGAGGTTATATTTTCGAGCCGTTTGGGGTGGAGACCTTGGGATCGTGGGGTCCGAGTGCTCACAAATTATTTAAAGAACTATCCAGGCGCCTAGTTGACACTTCGCGTGACCCAAAGGCTGGCTTTTACCTTGGACAGCGGTTAAGCATTGCCATACAGCGTGGCAATGCCACCAGTCTTTTGGGCACATTACCAGTGGACAGCGATGCGCACGAATTTCTGGACGCCATATTTTAGTTTATTTTTAGATGTAGGTATATGATTATGTAGTTTAGGGTTTTTATCTAGATCTAGAATATACATAATATACCTATGGATGTATACATTGCCTTGATTACAAATTTTAATTAGATGGAAATAAAAATAATAAAATACCCTCACACCGAGTTAGCGTACGGACGTGTGTTAGAGTCGGATACTTAATTATTGTTTTTTAATTGTTTATTGTTACAACTAAATGGAAACGAAATGTAACGGCTGTGATGCCGTGATTCTTGATTTATTGCATATGAAATGTTCACGGGCCAAATGCAGAAAATTATATCATTTGAAATGTCTTGCCTGGTCGGAGGTTCAATTTGCTGCATTCACACAGGAATTTAAGAACAAATGGATATGTCCGGAATGTACATGCACTATCCCGAAGAAAGGAAATTCCGAAACACCGGTAAGAGGAAGCACAACGATGGATAAAACGTCTACACCAAGCTACGTAAACACTGAGCGCGGCACTCGTCGTAACACAAAAGAGGTTTCGATGATTGAGAATGAGAGTCTAGTGCTGGATGAACTACGGCAATTTCGTTTAGAGATCGGCGGGCGCCTGGAGGAGCAAAGGACGGATTTTATATTACTACAGAATAAGTTAGTTGCTACAGAAACCGAACTTAAAGAAATTAAATTGATTATGAAGGTACTTCAAGAAAAAGCAAATAAAGTGGATATTTTAGAAACAAAAATACAGGAACTAATTGAAAAAAGTGAAAAATTGGAAGCTAGTCTTTGTTCCAGAAACATAAAAGAGAAAAGTACAAGTGAAAAAGCACCTAAAACATCGTCAATGACCTTTGCAAAAATCGTTAAGAAAAATCAAACGGAGGTAATTAGTAATTTACCGGCGAAGGAATGTGTGGCCACGAAACCCGCCAACATAGTAATATTGGAAGAAAACATACATGAAACAAGAAATGAGAGAATCGTAGATAAAGAATGTGAAAATGCGAAAATAGAAGGAAAATGGACTTTGGTTCAAAGGAAAAGCAGGTATCCGAACAGCGAGGTGAGAAAAGGAGGTAGCACAAATTCGACTGAAATTTTAGGTACTGAGAAAAAGAAATATTTGCATGTATGGCGTTTGCAGAAGGATACTAGTGTGGAAAATTTAGAAAAGTACGTGAAGAAGTTATATGATGGAGAAGTAACGGCAAAAATAGAGCGAATTAAACAAAAGACGGAAAGAGATTATGCTTCCTTTATTATAGGAGTTCCAGAGAGCAAATATGACGTATTGTGTCAACCAGAAAGTTGGCCTGTCAACATCGAGTTTTGCGAATGGGTGTGGTTTCGGAGACATAACAATAAATCAAAACCCCCGGAGTAAATCGGTGGAGATATTTTATCAAAACGTCAGGGGTCTTCGCACTAAATTAGACGATTTTTATGCTGGAGTGCTATCATCTAGTGCAAACTTATTTGCAATAACGGAAACAGGATGCAATAAATCTATCCAGGACGCAGAATTAGTACCGCCGGGATATTCCATAATAAGATGTGACCGTGCGGACGGGCGCAAACACGGTGGCGCTTGTCTCGTGGCCACACCGGATTTCGAGCTGCGGCAAGTGTCCCCACCTAGTGAAGTCGTTATCGACAATCGGGTGTTTGAACTAGTTTGTGCATCAGTGTACCAACGTAATAGACTGTTGTTTTTGTTATGCGTTGTTTATATCCCACCTAACAGTAATGAAACTGAATACATGTTTTTATTTAGGATTATTGAACAGTTCTGTAAACGGTATAATAATGTAGTGGTCATGGGTGATTTTAATTTGTATTCTTGCCCAGTGAATGTAAATAACTATTTTGAATGTTTTCAAGCTTATTGTGGATTTACTCAGAGCAACAAAGTGAGCAATTGCAATGGTCGGCAACTGGATTTAGTGTTGAGTGCATTTAATGAGGAAGGGAGTGTGTGCGTGCGCGCAGCGGAGGTGCCGCTCGTGCCTGTGGACGCGTATCATCCGCCGCTCGATGTGACGGTGAGTTTACGTAACCGGCTGGCCATGCAACCTGACTCATCTGTACCGGCCGCGGGTACATATGCTCCTGCGAGTTGGAATTTTAAAAAAGCAAATTTCTTTTTACTGTATCAATCTATAGCCGCCATAGATTGGAGTCCAATGTACGAGTTAGATCTTCAAACGAGTTTGAATTATTTTTATACAGTGATTAATTCGGTTTTCGATGTCTGTGTTCCAAAAAAAATGCGAAGTCGTGTAACCTCAAGGTATGCTTACCCTGAGTGGTACACTGTTGAAATAATTCGCGACATTAAAGTAAAGGCTGATCTCCATAAACGATACAAAATAACGGGGGCGCGGAGTGATTACGAAGCGTTTGCTCTGTGTAGAACTAAAGTAAAAAAGATGATTTTAAGCGCTCAGGAACAATATAAGTACCGCGTTCAAAATCAGATGCTGGATGACCCAAAATCGTTTTGGAATTACGCCAAATCTAGAAGGGGGGGTAGAAATCCGCGAAAGATTTTAAAGAATGGCGAAGAATTAACTGGTGAGCAGTGTGCCCGGGAATTTGCCGAGTACTTCTATTCGGTCTATTGTACACATGAGCCTAAGTTAGACGTGAATGCGGCCATGGCAGAAGCGGGGGGGCATAACGGAGCTGCGCGGGTACAAGTCGAATGCCTAGAGTTATCGGACGTATACAGCGCGCTTCAAAGACTCAAGCCCAAAAAGTCTTCGGGGCCCGATGGCATACCGCCTTATATTTTTAAGGATTGTCGTTCAGTGCTAGCCAAACCGTTACAGGATATTTACAATAAGTCTTTGAAGTTAGCTGTATTTCCCGAACGGTGGAAGGTTACCCGCGTCGTTCCAGTACCTAAGGGAAGTTCAGGAGGGACAGTGGAGGATTACAGACCTGTTGCAGTGTTGTCCACACCTGCAAAGGTTTTTGAAGCTGCAATACATAAATGCATTTTGCAACAGGTCAGCAGTCAGCTTGCAGACGCTCAGCATGGGTTTCGGCCTGCGAAGAGTACTACTAGCAATCTCCTTAGCCACATGACTCACATTGTGCCAGCCGTGGATAGTGGGGCGCAGGTCGATGCTGCTTACTTCGATTATAAAAAAGCATTTGATGTTGTAAATAATGATGTCTTACTTAAAAAGTTAGCAGCAGTTGGTTTCGCCCCACATCTGCTAAGGTTCTTTGCGAGTTATTTGGGCGGCAGACAGCAATATGTAGAATATGCGGGGCACACGTCAGAACCATATTTTACCAGGTCAGGAGTGAGTCAGGGCAGCAACCTTGGGCCTTTGCAGTTCATTCTAGTAATTAATGACTTGCCAGAAGTAGTTGAACATGCTAAGTGTTTGCTGTTTGCTGATGATCTCAAACTGTCGCTCACGATAAACAGCTTGGATGACTGTGCTAGGCTGCAGGCTGATATAGACAGAGTGGTCACCTGGAGCAAGGAGAACCTCTTGCAATTTAACGTCTCTAAGTGCGTAACCATCACTTTCTCTCGCGCGCATACTCCTATCCTTTATAAGTATAGTGTCGACGGGTCGGTGATGGCTAGGGTAACGGATGTTAGGGACTTAGGGGTAAAATTCAACACAGAGCTAACGTTTCGCGATCACATCATGAGCTGTTGCAAAAAAGCTTACCGTAATTTGGGTTTCGTGTTGCGTATGGTGCGTGATTTTACAAATATTAAAGCGGTTATAGCTCTATACAATGCATTGGTGAGAAGTCAATTAGAAAGTAACGCAGTCATTTGGGCTCCGCATGAATCTAAATATAGGCTCATGTTGGAGCGAGTACAAAATAAATTTGTAAGGCATTTATATTTACGCTTGTATGGAGTATATCCCTTTTACCCATTAATGTACCCAACTTTATTTATTTTGGGTATGGTAGGATATAACGAGCTGAGCGTCAGGAGGGAACTCGCACTCATCTCGTACATATTCAAAATATTTAGAGGGAAGGTGCATAATGCGGACGTATTAGGGCAGATTAGTTTGTGTGTTCCGGACAAGTACGTGTGGCGACGTCGGCAGCCACGGCTGCTGGTGGAGCCGCGCGGGCGTACCAATCTGTTGGGGGAGGCGCCACTGACGCGTGCACTCCGCACTCTCAACATCATTGCGACCGAGTTAGACTTATTCTGTTGTTCACTGGGTGAATTCACTAGGAGTGCTTTATTTGTAATTTGTTATAAAAAAAAATTAAATAGTTGAAATATTAGAATAGGTACACTATCGCATTAGGTTACCCTGTAATGATAGATGTAAAGTGGATAATAAATAAATAAATAAATAAATAAATAATTATACAAGTATTCAAAATTAAATATTTAATAGATTGTGTGGTTTTGAGTGTGGATACAAATTCATGATAGGTTTTGGTATAAATAAAATTCTTTATACTTTAACTTTAACAGAAATAAGATTTTTCATAAGAATGTGGAGTCGCAATAAAACGTAACATTACGTTCATATCAATGTAAAACATTCACATAAAAATGTTAGCATTCAAAATTCCTTCAATGAATAACTTAATTATATTTCAGAAAGAGTCCTCTTTGAATGATTTGGAAATATTAAATTAAATATTGAAAGTTTCTTATAATTATGTTAAAATATATTAATAAGTAAGATTCTGACTAGCTATCTCGTTGTCAAAAACAGAATATTGAATTTTATTTTCATATCTTTATGATTACATTTGTTGGAGAACCACGTGGCTAAACAATAAAAGTCACATAATGTAGGTCGATCTTCAAGGATAAGTTTCGCTTGGCGACCTCTGTCCGTGGAAAACCACCTTAACATATCGACATTTCTCCGTGTCAAGGAAAGCAGCAAATGACAGCCGGAACCATAGCAGGCTTTGCTATGGTCCCGACTGTCGTTTCTACATCTCTGACAGTTGTTACAGATAGTCAGAAGCCAGGCAAACTGACGCAAGTTGTGTAAACTAATAGGCTATTAAACTGTTAAAGTTACAGTGTGTTTGGGGATTTTTAAGGGTCAGGCTTCTTCAATGAACTTCCTTTTATTCTTAAGGGTTTTAAAGTATTTATTTTAATATTTGTATAATTTACAGAGGAGAAAATTACAAGTTATTAAGAGTTATGATGGTGAACCGACTACCACCATGGTTTTAAGAGTCTCGTGTGTCGAAGACACTGAGTACGTTTTTATATATGTGTAGATCCGTTGAATGAAGCGCTCGTCATCCAGGTTCATTCGGCGACGTCCAATCAGCACTCGCCGGTTAGATTCATTCGGCAGCAACCAATCAGCGCTCGCCATGCGTCGCTCTAGTTCGCTGCTCTGCTGCCATGAGTTGTCAGCTGTTGCGTCAGTAGATGGCGTTAACATATGCCCCCGGCCTTGGAAGCTCATGCTTCCAACGAAGTACCGATGGCGTTAATACTTGTTGATGATTATTGTTAATCCGTTTTCTTCTTCTCTTCTTGTGGTAACAAAGGACATATTTTTGAGAATGCCCTTCGTACCGTCCCGGTCGCAGTTTTGATGTCAGCGACTCGTGACAGGCCATCTTTCCCAGGAAAAGTATGAAGGATTCTTTCCAAGCGCCACTTGAGAGGTGGAAGATTATCCTCCTTGATGAGTACAAGAGTGTTAGGTACCAATTCTTCCTTGCTTGTTTTCCACTTCGTTCTGGTTTGAAGCTCCGCTATGTACTCCTTGGACCACCTCTGCCAGAACTGCTGACGCATCCTGTTCCACGCGGTCATAACGGGACAGGCGATGTGAAGCTGTAGTCGTCAGGTCTGGGCTGGCATGAGCGGTGAGCGGTCGGCCAATCAGAAATAGTGACGGGATAAGGGGAAGAAGGTCAGTTGGATCTGTGGAGAGTGGGTACATGGGTCGGGAGTTTAGGACGGCCTCGATTTGTGTTAATATCGTACTAAACTCCTCGTACGTTAAATTCGTGTTGCCGATAACACGACGGAGGTGATATTTGCAAGACCTTCTTCTTCTTCTTCTCGGTTTGGTTTCCGCACTTAGTCTCTGCACGAGACCATTGTACGTGCAAGACCTTACTCCTGCCTCCCACAATCCCCCAAAATGCGGTGTATATGGTAGTATGAAATGAAATCTTATATTATCATTCGCTAAGATCTCTGTAATATTGTCACGATTTTTCTTTAGAAATTGTGTAAGTTCATTCAAAGCATGAATATGAATTATCTCCCTCACTCCTGAATCAGGAGTGAGTGAGATAACTATATTCATGCTGTTCTCTTTTGAAATTGACTGACCGTCTCGAGGTCCTTGGGTGGTATTGAGAAATTTTTGAGTGATAAGGTCTTCATCATTGTATTTTACCTAGAGGTCAAATTTCAGTGTCATAAAAAATACAAACAAACTAAAACCTAATACGGTTCCTCATTAAACTGATTTAGCGATATGACTGTGGGCGATGAGTCGCGCTTAATGTTACCACATACAATATACATATAATAAATCTGTAAGTGATCGCTGTCTGTACATGGATGATATTTAGGAGAAAACTATTTCTAGGGGACTTTATTAAAAAAGAGAACAGAAAAAAAAATTAGGTTTTTGTCTGTTTGCCTGTGCGTTTGTGCACACTAATCTTTCACTAATGTATTGTGGTAAGCGTCAATTAACATTAAGTGTAGGTATGTTTTGTACGAATAAAAATAGAAAGTTGTGTCAATTTAAAAATTACGATGTACTTGTTTTTTGTTCAATTAAAATATCAATAAGTAACTCTTTAGTTGAATTGGATGAAACTTCGTACATTATGGTCTGTAAAATTGAGTTCAAATCTGTATGATTAATGTAACAACTATTACAAGTTTGCTCTCCAATATACGGCGTATTCTCAGTAAGGCAATTTAGTAAGTTTCATGCAATATGAAATATTTCAAAAGGAATCCTTACTAACATGAATTTGAATGAATTTGCACGTGCAGTTATATAATACAGCTACAAATAACGTTTGAAATTCACATACAAATTATTCCTGAACTAGATTTTTGGTATGTTTTCATTTGAATGCTTCTGCGGGTTGTATACAATGCAAATACTTACGTTACTCGGTGATCGTCTTAAAATATCGAGATTCCTATCTGAAAGCACGGTGATCCAGGCTGTCCTGGCTGTAATCAGAAGCCAGAAAATCTGACCTCAGTCTTGCCAAGTGATACCAAGCTATTAGATATGCAGGTTAGATAGGCAACTACTTTCACATCTACGGTATTTTTATGTAATAAATTACTAAACTACAATATAATAATAATAATAATCCACAACTTTCACACAACGCCATCTAGTCCCAAACTAAGCAGAGCTTGTGCTATGAGTACTAGACAACTGATAAACATACATATATATAAGGTGCTATAAAAATATCTGCCACGGCTTTAATGGAAGGTAGTATTGTGTTTATAGATTACAATAGTGAAGAAATTTCGTACCCCGGAACAGTTAATTCAATTTGAGAAAATAAAGTAGTTAAAATAAACATTGACTCTACTCTGCATAACGTTGTTCACGAATTACGCGCGATGTGTGCGTCAATGAAAACAACTGCTATCTCTTTCCATCTGTTCTGTGAATGAAAACTGAAATCAGCTGACTAGTTCGTCACTATTCGTACGCAATAATACGCAGGCATACAAGTGTTTTAAAAGTTCAATTACTTACCTGCTACCGCATTCTTCCAAAAAACTGACGTAAATAAATCATCAATCATCTTATTTACAACAATTGCACCGTATTTACAGTTATTTACACACTCCCTACCTAGTTAACTACAAAACTGTTGCACAAGTCCGCCTTCGCGTTGCACAAAAATGTAGGCACGTGTCTCTTCACTTTATTTAATGTGTCCGTTTCACTTTTTACTCGATTAAATGCGCGTTTGATGCGCCTTTTTTGTTCAAGAAATGAGGTGATGCTCCATCATGTTGAAAGCACAGCCCTCTTATCTCTTCAAGAGGAATACGTTCCAACATTCTTCTGACACGGGTTCGTAGTAAGCGCAGATACGTGTCTCCGGTCTGTTCAAGAACACTGGTCCTAGAATTCTGTTGCCGAGTATTCCGGCCCACACATTAACACTAAACCGAGTCTGAAAGTGGTCAGGCCGCACAGCACGAGGATTCGCCTCAGTCCAATAATGCGCATTGTGTATGTTGAACATACCAACCCGTGTGAATGTGGACTCGTCAGTTCACAGAATGTTGCGGCGTTCTCGAATCCAATTACAAAACGCGAGGCGAGCCGCTTAGTCATATGGATGCAATTCTTGTACTCTTGTGAAGTGGTAAGAATGGAGCCCTTCTCGATTTAAAAGTCGCCACACGTAGTTGTCGCTCACGTCGAAGACTCGAGCAGCATCCCTGGTGCTCGCAAGAGGATGACGCCGGAAGAAGTCCAACACTTCCTCTTCGAGTTCGGCAGAGTATGGAGGCCTGCCTGCGTCAACCGGAGGCGGATCAAAGCGACCGTGTTTTCTTAATCTGTACATGGCATCCAGAATGGTATGATAACAAACTCGCACACCAAACCTCTGCTGATATAAGTTTTTGGGGATATGCGGAACAGGGTGTAAAGTCCCGCATTCCCATTGAAAAGGGAGGATCCTCCGACCAGACAGGTGTTTTGTCTGGTGGGCAACTGCCCGATGTTTGTGATCGGGTGATTTGTATGTATGCTAGTTGTGGGTAAACTGTGCTTGCGCGATTCAGGATAGTTTGTATGTTGCGAGATAGATGTCGCTACATCACTCCCCTCCGAGACCGGAGGTCGTAACAGGATGAGTCGTCCATACATCTTGTGATGCTTGCCGGGCCAGTGGAAGGTAGGTTCCAGTGAGTCGGAACCGGAAGTCGCATAGTTCACGGTGAGTCGGAACTGTCTGCGGTGCTGCCCCCTTTGAGTCGGGGTGATATCCCAGTGAGTCGGGATGATACTCCAGTGGGTCAGAGTAGTCGGGGTGATACTCCAGTGGGTCGGGGTAGTCGGGGTGATACTCCAGTGAGTCGGAGTGATGCTGCATGATCTCCAGTGGGTCGGAGTGGTGCAGTGCTGCGTAGTGGCTGGCTGCTGCGTCGACCAGGAGAGAAGTGCGTCTCTGCTTGCTGACCGGCCGTAGTGCAGGGTGCTGTGCCAAGGTTGCTGAAGAGGCTGAGGGTGATGACCAGGTATGCGCGTCCGCTGCATGCTGGTGGTCAGGATACCCGTAGAAGCCGAGGGTACTGGCTGGCTGTATGACTCGCTGCTCGAAAGCTTGAAGGAAGTGATGATGACGTCACGCTGAACTAGCTCTGCACGAAGGCTGCGCTGATGTTCATGCCCGGGGTCACCAGTTTGGGGATATGCGGAACAGGGTGTTAAGTCCCGCAATCCCGTTGAAAAGGGAGGATCCTCCGACCAGACAGGTGTTTTGTCAGGTGGGCAACTGCCCGATGTTTGTGATCGGGTGATTTGTATGTATGCTAGTTGTGGGTAAACTGTGCTTGCGCGATTCAGGATAGTTTGTATGTTGCGAGATAGATGTCGCTACAAGTTTACTGCATGCGCAGTTATGGAGTTACACTCGCGATAACTTAATACCATTTCAAAATAATTATTCTTAATTAGAATACCGTCATATGGGAGGCATTTTTAACGAAAGCGCGCGCGATATTCCCTTCGCTGACCGCTAAACCTAACTTCCGAGCGGGCGGGGAGCGACTGGCGAATTGGCGAGCGGAACGGGCGGGCGGTCGGCTGGCGCGTGCGATGAACGGGGTAGTGCGGGTGAGGGTTGGGGGCGGGGTGCGCGGGGCTGCGCTTTGATGACCGAGTGGCCTCCGCACACCGGCGGCGGCATTGTTTGATAAGAGTGGCAACAGTGTATGAACGGCGCCGGCGTTTTGCGAAATGATTGAATGGAATTCGGTGCGGTACGGCAACAGCGTATTAAGTCTACGGGATGGTTTTATACCAATAATTCAATTCAAATTCATAAGTACGATTTTTTGTATGAAAAAAAAATGTCAAATAATCAATAATTTATCTTTACCATTGTAATCTATAAACACAATACTGTCTCCCATTACAGCCGTGGCAGATATTTTTATAGCACCTTATATTTCTAAATACATACATATTACTATAAATAAATTACACACAGACAAAGAACAATTGATCGTGCTCATCACACAAACATTTGTCCTGGGTGGGAATCGAACCCACGACCTTGCGCATAGCAGTCAGGGCCACTGACCACTAGACCAACAGGCCTGTCAAACTACTATTATATACAACCACTTATATACTATTACTTACACTTATATTACTTACTAGCTTTTGCCCGCGACTTCGTCCGCGTGGAATAGTTACTTTGGGCTAACGTTAAATTTAACCCCGATTTTGAAGCATTCTTCATTGGCGCTCCGCTCCTATTGGCCTTAGCGTAATGATACAATATAGCTGTGCCCGCGACTCCGTCAGCGTAAGTTAATGTATTGGTAATATTGTTTAGATCACGTTCACATGAGGCTTAAGTACCTAGAGAACGCTTCGACCGCGAGACGCGTCGAGCGCGGCGACCGATTCTCAAAAATAATCCTTATAGCATGATTCAGTATTAACGCGCGATGGCTTATTATTATAAGCGTATTTCATGTATAACTTTGGTGTTTCTATACCGATTTATATGATTCTTTTTACGGTTTCGTAGCCGAATGGCAAAAAACGGAATCTTTATAGTTTCGACATGTCTGTCCGTCTGTCTGTCTGTCTGTCTGTCCGTCCGTCCGTCTGTCACAGCAATTTTATTCCGAAACTATTAGGACTATACATGTGAAACTTGATAGGTAGATGTATTCTGTGAACCGCTTTCCGATTTTGAGAAAAAAAATAAAAAAAAAATAAAGGGGGGCTCCCCATACATGGAACTAAACCTGAAAATATTTTTTTTTATGAAATCGATGCATGTGTGGTATCTATAGACAGTTCTTTAAAAACGACATCGGGGTTTCTAAAACCACTTTTCCATAAAGTCAATCGTTTAAAAGATATAACCTTCCAAAGTGGTAAAATGTGTGTGTGGCGGACACAACCTCTAACTTCTATAATAATGGAGTGAAAAATCTAAAAAAAATATATGTCTGTAGATCTTAATATAAACTTTCAACCAAAATTAGTTTGAACGAAATCAGTTCAGCAGTTTTTGAGATACAGCATATTTTCTAAAACCGCAAATATAACTTTGTAATTCATACAAACACTATGAAAAACAAATTTATTCGGCGCAGTTGTAAAAAATGTAAAAAAGCCAGTTTTAAGAAATTTGTAAGGTTTTTTTTCAAAACAAATTTATTTGGCGCAGTTGTAAAAAATGTAAATAAGCTAGTTTTAAGAAATTTGTAAGGTTTTTTTTTCGTCAAATAAATTTGCATATTATATTATAGTTACTACGGAACCCTTCATGGGCGAGTCTGACTCGCACTTGGCCAATTTTTTTATGGAATAGTTAATAATGTTAACTTTTTCAATTAGGGGTGACTGAGAGTGTTATTAACGTAAGAGTAGACAAATATTATAATCAGAAAGCTTCGAACTGCTAAGCTATCGGGAGTTACACGTGTTATTGTGAGTCAACCATAAAAGTTAGACATATGCTGTCGTGGGATATTTTTTATATAATTTTAAGGAGAACATTTCCGTCATGAAATGATTTGTGTAGCTTTAACCATTACGGTTGCACACGCGACGGAAGCTTAAAAAATGGAGTAACTTCTCCCGTTTTCCCAACATTTCCCTTCACTGCTCTGCTCCTATTGATTATAGCGTGATGAAAAGTATACTATAACCCGCTCAGGAGTATCAAAAATAATTGTACCAAGTTTCGTTAAAATCCATCGAGTAGTTTTTGTTTCTATAACGGTTATACAGACAGACAGACAGACAGACAGACAGACAGACAAAAATTTAACTGATTGCATTTTTGGCATGAGTATCGATCCTTAATCACCCCCTGATAGTTATTTTGGAAATATATTTCATGTACAGAATTGACCTCTCTACAGATTTATTATAAGTATAGATATACTATTATATATAACTATGATTATATACAACCACGGGTGGCATGACAAGTGTCATTTTTTAGCGGTTTTCTAAATTCAAACTAAATTTTTAACAACTGTTGCATCTGATAAAGTATTGGGCTTCTTTATACAATCGCAATAAGGAAGTCGACTTAGACTACATGTACTGCCGAAAACATAAAGCTAGTCTTACCGACCATCGTATTCTAAGCAATTTGTTTCTGGATTATTTTTTACCAAAAAGAGAAAATAATTATTGAGTCAGTCAAAATATTTTGAAGTATATCAAATATAAAAGTTCTGTTATCAAATAATAATACAAATATCAACATCTTCATACTATCATAAAAAAAAATCCGGGTTGCACTCCGGGAGTGCCGGCAGAAGTGAAAACTTGAATATTAACGCTGTGCATTTTTGATATTTTGGAATGATTAGGGAATAATTTTGCACGATTTGCTTTAATTATCAGTATAAAAGTACTATCATTTATGTGGTAGAATACAATATTTATTTATTGCGCAATCGTACACAAACATGACAATTTATATTACATTAAAAAGTTTATCTCAAAAAAATCAACTTTCATGTTAACACACACGAACATACGCGCAAGCGTCCTGCGCCGCCCAAACAAAACAGCAGGCGCAGGCATACATTTTCGCCGCGCCGTAGAATGAGAGGGGGATACTTCCTCTCCTACGCCGCGCCGGCTGTCTACTCTCCGTCCGTCTTACGAATTTTCGATCAGGTCACGTGTCTTGACGCGAGTTTAACATTTTTTACCCATTACAAAAAAAGTGCACAACGCCGCTAAAGAAGGTTTCACTTCAAAAAAATCCTTCAAAAATTTACGAAACTTCAAAGGTATACGATTGCCCTGGTTTGCCCATATAAAATTTCCACGACATAAGAAACACTGTATAATGCTCCCTATCTCATTTTCTCCCACGTTAAATCTTATGAATTTATATGTCTGTCTCTTTTTACTGTTGCTTTTTCGTTTCATAAAATTTCAAATCACAAAGACGCTAAAGAAGTTTTCACTTCAAAAAACCCTGTTTCTTGCTGCAATTCAAGGCTAATATTTAAATGAGTTTCCCGTTTTATTAAGGTAAATAAAATATAACTTAATTTTAATTACTTTTGTAATAGAATTTACTTAATTAACAATCCACATTATCAATTATTTTAAATAAATCGCTTAAATCCCGACTTGGCGTTTCATTTGAAATTTCGGAATTCGTAAAGTCATACATGTTTACATTATATAATTGTAACATTTTTGGAGATGGAGACAGATGGAGTAAACGTAACGCAAGATCCATCATCACGTTTCGTGTCATCATCAAACTTAACAGCATTTCAAGGGACAATCGGTGTCGTAATTTGTTTTTCAGTATATGATATATCGAAAAAGTGCGTTCAATTTTAAAATGGTACAGTCATGAATGCAAGTGCAAGTTTGGAAATATTTTCAAGACGCTTATTAAATGCCTACTAGCGTCACATTCATCAAATACTTCCGAATACTGCCTAGTACTAGTACCTACATAGATATACTACTTCCTAGTACTAGTACATAGATATTCTGTAATGTAGTAGTACTAGGCCGCTGACGGCCGCGCGCCCCGCGGGCATATATGTGATGCTTGTAAATGTATGTATGCCCCTAAAAATAGCCCTACTTATTTTTGGGCCAAAAAAAATCCCAATAAGCATTATTTTACCCTAAATTTGGGGCTAATAGCCCTAAGAAGTTTAATCCTGGATAAAAAATCCCCCTCAACTCACACCTCAACTCATCCCTCAACTCACCCCTCAACTCATCCCTCAACTCACCCCTCAACTTATCCCGCACCTCATCCCTCAACTCATCCCTCAACTCATCCCTAATCTCATCCTTAATCTCATCACTCAACTCATCCCGCAACTCACCTCTCAACTCACCCCTCAACTCACCCCTCAACTCATCCCTCAACTCATCACTCAACTCATCCCGCAACTCATACAGCACCTCATCCCGCAACTCATCCCGCAACCCATTCCTCAACTCACCCCTCAACTCACCCCTAAACTCACCCCTCAATTCACCCCTCAACTCATCCCGCACCTCATCCCGCACCTGATCCCTCAACTCATCCCTCAACTCATCCCTAATCTCATCCCTCAACTCATCCCTCAACTCACCCCTAAACTCACCTCTCAACTCATCCCTCAACTCACCCCTCAACTCATCCCTCAACTCACACCTCAACTCATCCCACCTCATCCCTCAACTCATCCCTCAACTCATCCCTAATCTCATCCCTAATCTCATCACTCGACTCATCCCGCAACTCATCCCTCAACTCACCCCTCAAATCACCTCCCAACTCAACCCTCAACTCACCCCTCAACTCATCCCTAATCTCATCCCTAATCTCATCACTCAACTCATCCCACAACTCATCCCTCAACTCACCGCTCAAATCACCTCTCAACTCACCCCTTAACTCACTCCTCAACTCAAACCTCAACTCATCCCTCAACTCATCCCTCAACTCATCCCTCAACTCATCACTCAACTCATCCCGCAACTCATACAGCACCTCATCCCGCAACTCATCCCGCAACCCATTCCTCAACTCACCCCTCAACTCACCCCTTAACTCACCCCTCAACTCATCCCTCAACTCATCACTCAACTCATCCCGCAACTCATACAGCACCTCATCCCGCAACTCATCCCGCAACCCATTCCTCAACTCACCCCTCAACTCACCCCTAAACTCACCCCTCAACTCATCCCTCAACTCATCACTCAACTCATCCCGCAACTCATACAGCACCTCATCCCGCAACTCATCCCGCAACCCATTCCTCAACTCACCCCTCAACTCACCCCTAAACTCACCCCTCAATTCACCCCTCAACTTATCCCGCACCTCATCCCGCACCTGATCCCTCAACTCATCCCTCAACTCATCCCTAATCTCATCCCTCAACTCATCCCTCAACTCATCCCTCAACTCATCCCTAAACTCACCTCTCAACTCATCCCTCAACTCGGGTGAGTTGAGGGATGAGTTGAGAGGTGAGATCCCGCAACTCATCCCGTAACGCATTCCTCAACTCACCCCTCAACTCACCCCTAAACTCACCCCTCAATTCACCCCTCAACTCACCTCTAAACTCACCTCTCAACTCAACCCTCAACTCACCCCTCAACTCATCCCTCAACTCATCCCTCAACTCATCCCTCAACTCATCCCTCAACTCATCCCTCAACTCATCCCTCAACTCATCCCTCAACTCATCTCTCAACTCATCCCTCAACTCATCACTCAACTCACCCCTCAATTCACCCCTAAACTCACCCCTCAATTCACCCCTCAACTCATCCCGCACCTCATCCCGCGCCTTATCCCTCTACTCATCCCTCAACTCATCCCTAATCTCATCCCTCAACTCATCCCTCAACTCACCCCTAAACTCACCTCTCAACTCAAACCTCAACTCACCCCTCAACTCATCCCTCAACTCATCCCTCAACTCATCCCTCAACTCATCCCTCAACTCATCCCTCAACTCATCCCTCAACTCATCCCTCAACTCATCCCTTAACTCATCCCTAATCTCATCCCTAATCTCATCACTCAACTCATCCCGCAACTCATCCCTCAACTCACCCCTCAAATCACCTCTCAACTCACCCCTTAACTCACCCCTCAACTCATCCCTCAACTCATCCCTCAACTCATCCCTCAACTCATCTCTCAACTCAAACCTCAACTCACCCCTCAACTCATCCCTCAACTCATCCCTCAACTCATCCCTCAACTCATCCCTCAACTCATCCCTCAACTCATCCCTCAACTCATCCCTCAACTCATCCCTTAACTCATCCCTAATCTCATCCCTAATCTCATCACTCAACTCATCCCGCAACTCATCCCTCAACTCACCCCTCAAATCACCTCTCAACTCACCCCTTAACTCACCCCTCAACTCATCCCTCAACTCATCCCTCAACTCATCTCTCAACTCATCCCTCAACTCATCACTCAACTCATCCCGCAACTCATACAGCACCTCATCCCGCAACTCATCCCGCAACGCATTCCTCAACTCACCCCTCAACTCACCCCTAAACTCACCCCTCAATTCACCCCTCTACTCACCCTTCAACTCATCCCTCAACTCATCCCTCAACTCATCCCTCAACTCATCCCTCAACTCATCCCTCAACTCATCCCTCAACTCATCCCTCAACTCATCCCTCAACTCATCCCTCAACTCATCCCTCAACTCATCCCTCAACTCACCCCTTAAATCACCCCTCAACTCATCCCTCAACTCATCCCTCAACTCATCACTCACTCATCCCGCAACTCATCCCTCAACTCACCCCTCAAATCACCTCTCAACTCACCCCTTAAATCACCCCTCAACTCATCCCTCAACTCATCCCTCAACTCATCTCTCAACTCATCCCTCAACTCATCACTCAACTCATCCCGCAACTCATACAGCACCTCATCCCGCAACTCATCCCGCAACCCATTCCTCAACTCACCTCTCAACTCACCCCTAAACTCACCCCTCAATTCACCCCTCTACTCACCCTTCAACTCATCCCTCAACTCATCCCTCAACTCATCCCTCAACTCATCCCTCAACTCATCCCTCAACTCATCCCTCAACTCATCCCTCAACTCATCCCTCAACTCATCCCTCAACTCATCCCTCAACTCATCCCTCAACTAGTCCCGCAACTCATACAACACCCCATCCCGCAACCCATCCCTCAACTCACCCCTAAACTCACCCCTAAACTCACACCTCAACTCACCCCTTAACTCACCCCTCAACTCGTCCCTCAACTCATCCCTCAACTCATCTCTCAACTCATCCCTCAACTCATCACTCAACTCATCCCGCATCTCATACAGCACCTCATCCCGCAACTCATCCCGCAACCCATTCCTCAACTCACCCCTCAACTCACCCCTAAACTCACCTCTCAACTCAACCCTCAACTCACCCCTCAACTCATCCCTCAACTCATCCCTCAGCTCATCCCTCAACTCATCCCTCAACTCATCCCTCAACTCATCCCTCAACTCATCCCTCAACTCATCCCTCAACTCATCCCTCAACTCGTCCCGCAACTCATACAGCACCCCATCCCGCAACCCATCCCTCAACTCACCCCTAAACTCACCCCTAAACTCACACCTCAACTCACCCCTCAACTCACCTCTAACTCACACCTCAACTCACCCCTCAACTCACCCCTCAACTCCCCCTCAACTCACCCATCAACTCACACGTCAACTCACCTGTCAACTCACCCGTCAACTCACCCCTCAATTCACCCCTCAACTCACCTCTAAACTCACCTCTCAACTCAACCCTCAACTCACCCCTCTACTCATCCCTCAACTCATCCCTCAACTCATCCCTCAACTCATCCCTCAACTCATCCCTCAACTCATCCCTCAACTCATCCCTCAACTCATCTCTCAACTCATCCCTCAACTCATCACTCAACTCACCCCTCAATTCACCCCTAAACTCACCCCTCAATTCACCCCTCAACTCATCCCGCACCTCATCCCGCGCCTTATCCCTCTACTCATCCCTCAACTCATCCCTAATCTCATCCCTCAACTCATCCCTCAACTCACCCCTAAACTCACCTCTCAACTCAAACCTCAAGTCACCCCTCAACTCATCCCTCAACTCATCCCTCAACTCATCCCTCAACTCATCCCTCAACTCATCCCTCAACTCATCCCTCAACTCATCCCTCAACTCATCCCTTAACTCATCCCTAATCTCATCCCTAATCTCATCACTCAACTCATCCCGCAACTCATCCCTCAACTCACCCCTCAAATCACCTCTCAACTCACCCCTTAACTCACCCCTCAACTCATCCCTCAACTCATCCCTCAACTCATCTCTCAACTCATCCCTCAACTCATCACTCAACTCATCCCGCAACTCATACAGCACCTCATCCCGCAACTCATCCCGCAACGCATTCCTCAACTCACCCCTCAACTCACCCCTAAACTCACCCCTCAATTCACCCCTCTACTCACCCTTCAACTCATCCCTCAACTCATCCCTCAACTCATCCCTCAACTCATCCCTCAACTCATCCCTCAACTCATCCCTCAACTCATCCCTCAACTCATCCCTCAACTCATCCCTCAACTCATCCCTCAACTCATCCCTCAACTCGTCCCGCAACTCATACAGCACCCCATCCCGCAACCCATCCCTCAACTCACCCCTAAACTCAGCCCTAAACCCACACCTCAACTCACCCCTCAACTCACACCTCAACTGACCGCTCAACTCACACCTCAACTCACCCCTTAACTCACCCCTCAACTCGTCCCTCAACTCATCCCTCAACTCATCTCTCAACTCATCCCTCAACTCATCACTCAACTCATCCCGCATCTCATACAGCACCTCATCCCGCAACTCATCCCACAACCCATTCCTCAACTCACACCTCAACTCACCCCTAAACTCACCTCTCAACTCAACCCTCAACTCACCCCTCAACTCATCCCTCAACTCATCCCTCAACTCATCCCTTAACTCATCCCTAATCTCATCCCTAATCTCATCACTCACTCATCCCGCAACTCATCCCTCAACTCACCCCTCAAATCACCTCTCAACTCACCCCTTAAATCACCCCTCAACTCATCCCTCAACTCATCCCTCAACTCATCTCTCAACTCATCCCTCAACTCATCACTCAACTCATCCCGCAACTCATACAGCACCTCATCCCGCAACTCATCCCGCAACCCATTCCTCAACTCACCTCTCAACTCACCCCTAAACTCACCCCTCAATTCACCCCTCTACTCACCCTTCAACTCATCCCTCAACTCATCCCTCAACTCATCCCTCAACTCATCCCTCAACTCATCCCTCAACTCATCCCTCAACTCATCCCTCAACTCATCCCTCAACTCATCCCTCAACTCATCCCTCAACTAGTCCCGCAACTCATACAACACCCCATCCCGCAACCCATCCCTCAACTCACCCCTAAACTCACCCCTAAACTCACACCTCAACTCACCCCTTAACTCACCCCTCAACTCGTCCCTCAACTCATCCCTCAACTCATCTCTCAACTCATCCCTCAACTCATCACTCAACTCATCCCGCATCTCATACAGCACCTCATCCCGCAACTCATCCCGCAACCCATTCCTCAACTCACCCCTCAACTCACCCCTAAACTCACCTCTCAACTCAACCCTCAACTCACCCCTCAACTCATCCCTCAACTCATCCCTCAGCTCATCCCTCAACTCATCCCTCAACTCATCCCTCAACTCATCCCTCAACTCATCCCTCAACTCATCCCTCAACTCATCCCTCAACTCGTCCCGCAACTCATACAGCACCCCATCCCGCAACCCATCCCTCAACTCACCCCTAAACTCACCCCTAAACTCACACCTCAACTCACCCCTCAACTCACCTCTAACTCACACCTCAACTCACCCCTCAACTCACCCCTCGACTCCCCCTCAACTCACCCATCAACTCACACGTCAACTCACCTGTCAACTCACCCGTCAACTCACCCCTCAACGCACCCCTCAACTCACCTTTCAACTCACCCCTCAACTCTCCCCTCAACTCACCCCTCAACTCACACCTCAACTCACCCCTCAACTCACCCCTCAACTCACCCCTCAACTCACCCCTCAACTCACACGTCAACTCACCCGTCAACTCACCCTTCAACTCACCCCTCAACTCACCCCTCAACTCACCCCTAAACTCACCCCTCAACTCACCCCTCAACTCACCCCTAAACTCACCCCTCAACTCACCTCTCAACTCACCCCACAACTCACCCCTCAACTCACCCCTCAACTCCCCCCTCAACTGACCCCTCAACTCACCCCTCTACTCACCCTTCAACTCACCCCTCAACGCCTCCCTCAACTCCCCCTCAACTCCCCCTCAACTCCCCCCTCAACTCCCCCATCAACTCTCCCTTTACTCCCCCTCTACTCCCCCCTCCCTCCAACCCGCCCCCACACGGGACCCCTCTTACCCCTCACCTCCCTGAACACCCCACGAAACCCCCCCCCCCTCTCAGGGATACCTCAACCCCTGCGACCTAACTCCTAGGTCCCAACAGATAGATACTGTCGCTTTTTCGTTTCATTATTTTTCAAATGACAACGATGCTAAAGAAGTTTTCACTTAAAAAAAAGTCTTACGCTTTTCGATCGGTCACGTGACCCTGACGCGAGTTTAACAGTTTTTACCCATACAAAAAGTGCTCAGCGCCGCTAAAGAAGTTTTCACTTCAAAAACATTTTAACTATAAAACTAATAAAGAGCAGTTTTAGTGGCCCTGTGGTTACGGGCCCGACTTACAAGTTGTAGGTCGTGAGTTCGATCCCAGTCAGGCACATTACTTTGGGTAATTTATATCATTATCACTACTAACTGCTCTCAAAACAGTGAAAAAAAAGACATTGTGATGTTAACTGGCATGAATTAGCACCAAAAGTGCGAAGACATCCACTAACCCGCACAGGGCGCGCTTGGTGGATTATGGACTATTCCCTCTCATAGAGAAGAGGCTTGTGTCTCAGCAGTGGAAACGTTACAGGCTGATTATAATTTCTATTTTCTAATCATCATTTTGAAAATGAAACGCAGTCTCATTGTGAATTAACGATTATTTACTTTAAAAATGAGTTTGTTTCCAAATTGTGTGTGCTCACTTGAGTGAGGTGAGCAGGGATCTTCACTAACTACTTTTATAAACATTGAAGAGATGAATCTAGTTTACACTAGAAGCAGATCACTTTCATTCCCTTTGGGAGCCAAAGGTGACCGTTAATGAGAATATTAGATTACAATATACATAATTTCTGTTAGCACTGTAGCGGTAGAGATTACTTTGATGTTTCTAAGGCAACGTTTACCTTTTGTTTATCTTAGTGTTTTTTATTGGAACGTAAAGACAATGCGATCAATAACCACCTTGTTATTTTAAAAACCAAGTCACAATTTGGACTGCACACGTTATGTAATTAAATAAATAGTTCATTATTTATTATTACCTATAAGCTTTAATTTTGTATGATTTAGCAGAATGAGACCGTGCAAAGCTGGGCCAGGGCGGTAGTAATTATTAAGTATATGATAGGTTGGTTTGACACCACAACAGATTTTAAATTATTAATGATTAAATGTTATTTTTGTAATTAAGTCTTATAAAGTAACGTTTTATCCACGTCGCACCCCACTTTGTTATTTAGAGCAATTTGAGCAGATTAGAACCGCAGATAATCTTAATTGAAGCCAGTGTTATGAAACGGAAAAGATTTGGCGAGTGATAAAATGGCGGCATTTAGAGTTTTTAATTGCTGTGATGTATTACTTCTACTCTTTTGTAATTTCAGGAAAATAAATAAAAACATTTTTAGCCAAATGTTTACCCAACAGAGAGCAGTGGTGGCTCAGTGGTTAGAGGTAATTACAAGTTGTAGGTCGTGGGTTCGAACCTTTACACCATTTTTCCGTGTCCATAGACCTATTATCACCATTATAAATAAATAGTCTGGGTTATTATCAAAAAGAAAAGACGCAGTAAAAATAAAATAACACTTTTCATTTCTTGTATGCATTATGATGATGATGATGACACTTATAGGTTTTTTGTCAGTCATTTAATGAATTGGGAAC
The DNA here is from genome assembly GCA_943138885.2 of Tholera decimalis. Taxonomy (NCBI): domain Eukaryota; kingdom Metazoa; phylum Arthropoda; class Insecta; order Lepidoptera; family Noctuidae; genus Tholera; species Tholera decimalis. The sequence continues at coordinate 15,138,692 of OW964576.2, forward strand.
TAATATCCGAATGTATCTGCTATTTTGAACCGACTTCAAATGGGAAGAACTCATGAATTCTGAAACTGTATTTTTGTTATTTTTTATCCTATTTCTTTGCCGATTATGTTACGATTCTGAAAATGATTTATTTGCTCGAAATCTTATACTTCTGAGTTAGTCCCATTGTAATTTGATATTGGGATCGTAAAGAAATCGCAGGTAACCCTCAAAATATATAGTGACACACAATATTTTCTACTAAAGAAAATTTGTGTAAAAGTGTCATTCCCAACTTATTTATTTCACCTACATATTTGTCTGTGAACGTGATCTTAGATATTTAGATTGGGCTATCAACCCGCTGAATTCTACAGCCTGCAGCGGATATCTTTTGTTCGGAGGAAAATCAACAAATAATGATTTCTCCCGCTCTGGGTGGAGCGGAAACTAGTCTCAAACTTCTACTGATTGAAACACCCACCCTGTTTCTTCAGTTGCCCTAGCGTTTCGAGGCTGTGGTATCATGTTAGAAAATTCCCGCAACTGCGGACCATTCCTGCAACCGTGGAAGCGAGTGTTTGTTGGTCGAATCACGAGTGAACAGTGAATATTTTCGTTGGGAATATAGTTTGATCTCACATTCCTGTAAGCTTATACATGGGTATAGAATGTATATGTTACGTAAACGTGGCCGCCGGCGAGCTAGTTCATTACTAATTCACACGAAACGTTCACGTTTACTTACAACTTTGAAGCAATTGCAAAGAGAGAGAGAACCATAAACTTTGCAAGTTACTATGTACTAAAGTAGGCATTAAGTAACATTCACAAAGACAAATAGAGATGCTAAAGTTTTACGAAGTCGCGGGCGCTCAGAGTGGAGATTTAGTCCGCCTGTGATAACATTGTATATTCATTTCAATCAATCAAAAACAACTGAAGGGTGACAGTCTAACTGGATGCAGCTAAGTTATTTACATGAGCGACTGTCTGTCTGCCCTCCGCAGCGCAGTACTCCAGCTTCCTCCCCTTGGCAAGATCGGTGGTAGATTTTCTGGCTCATGACTACCCGTAACGACTATCAAAGATGTACAAATGACAGCCGGAAGCAATGTCTTAACATGTTTTCCGAGGCACAGAGGAATCCCGATATTTAGTTAACCATCCACAGACCGACCTCGGCAAGAGATGCTTCACCTTAGAGGTCGACCCGTACGGCTATTCATTATTCTTTTAGCCACGAGCTCCTCCGATTCACTTTCCTAGTAATCAAACTGGGTAAAAGACATTTCTTGTACCTTGAAATTTAATTCAATTAAGTACTTACTTATTTTGTAATTTATGACAAAATTTATCTTAAACTTTGAAAGAATAGAACAGTGCTGGTATTATCTCAACCCCCCAACAACCCGAAGATCCACCGACTGAAGTTTAAGCTGGCTGGCAATAACCTTTGGTATTGTATTAAACTTAACCTTGTTTGAATAGGGTAATAACTCTTTTTATGTATTTAACTTTTCCTTTTTTTAATAAATTAATATTGTTTGAAACCGTTTATTGTTGCAATACCAACCATCTTGTATCTGGGATTTAGTTCAGTTACCTCAATAGGGACAAAATCCGGAATGTAACAGTGGCTATGGTTAGGAGACACCATTGTGTCTCCTAACTAAAACTCATTAACCACCACAGTTTTTGTCATAGTATACAGGACTAAGCTTAAGTAATTTAACGTCAATGTAAACAAAATAATCCAATAAACCCGCGGATATAGAAGCACTAGATCGAATGGAAAATAGTAATCGATGTTCAGTTCATACCAGCTTGAATGTAAACACGAGCTATCGGATTCCCAGACAGTGGATTATACAGAGTGGTTTAATAATTACTATACGGAGTTGTAGGTTATACAGACAGTTTGAGTATGAAAAAGTGTATTTAAAAGAATTTTAAAGTGTTATGAGTGAAAATGATCATTTATGATTATTATGACATAAAAGTAAGCCATATTAACTCGGTTTTTTTAAATTGTATGTCTGTAACCTTAAACGGTGCGCAATCCATAAAAAAGCATTCGTTTTTTATTTCACCACACAGATAAACTCACATGAACTTACTTACATAATTAAATAGATAGCATAATAAAACGCAAATTGTTGGAATACAATATTCAGATTTATATTTAGTTTTAATTTAAAGGTTTACGGGTTCGTTACAGCCTGTATATTGGAGGACATGTTTGTTCAAGCATTAGCTGTGTAATTTTACGCTACAGCTAACATTTGTTTTACCCTGTATAACAAACTATTAGCGAGACTGAAATCAATAGTTTTGATATGGTTATTGTAGGATGTGGTGAAAATGTGGGAGGAATTTTCGGTATTGTATCATTATTATCATCATCTGCTTAGCCCCAATTATTTTGGAGACGGCTTCCTGTCTAACCTGCCTATCTCACCTCCACAACCCAGTAGCTGAGAAACACAAAACCCCTTGGCAAGATTGTTGTCAGGTTTTCTGACTCTGACTATATTTGTTTGTTTACACTTTATGCACACAGGTACAAAGGCAGACTTAATGCCGTAAACATTCTCTACCAGTCAACCATGACATAATATACCATCATATTCTGTGACGACTGTCAAAGATGTTCAAATGACAGACACCACCAACTTACAAATGCTGAGAAATTCCTTATGGAGGAACCCCTTATAGAAGTAGCACTTTTTGTCCGATCCGGGAATCGAACCCGAGACCTCGTGCTCAGCAGTCGCGCTTGCGACCACTCGACCAATGTGGCAGTTATTTTTGGTATTGAATATTTCTCCCAAAAATATAGAAACATGGTCGTTGTTGATAGCGACATTTAATTAGTTCTGAGGGATGAAAATCCTAGTATAAGTATTTCAGCTTTCAATAGCGAATAAGGTCTATTTTTCATCTCACTATGTATACAAATAAAATAAATGTTCTAACGAGATATGGCGGCCCCGGAACGCAAGGGCACCTGAAAAAACAGGGTGAGTTTTAGTCAGTACAAGTCTGACATTCCCTTCCGCCCCATTCAGGGCGGGAGGAGTCAGTTGATTATATTCACACCAAAAAAAAAGACTGTTACTGCAAGTTTCGTATTTTATATATACATATTAAAACTTTGCCCTAATTTGGAATTAATATACCTATTTAATAGAGGTTTTCAAATCATCTTTTATTTAGGCCGCATCATTTATTTTTTACAAGAATATCTCTGTTTATAAAAGCTCTGTGACCTGCCATCGAAAAAGGAGATCATCGTTAAACAAATATTTTGACAAGATGATACTCACTGAAGCAAAATGTAGGAAACATTTTACAATATCATTTTTTTGAGGAATGAAGCCATGACCTCACGTTATGTCACATTAATCTGGAACAAAGTAAGTCTAGCCTCTGTCTTCTGATCCAAACAAACCCTATAGCACGATCTTGCAGCTTGAACGGTACACTAATTATATTGGGCACGACACCCTTACAACGTATGCGCTGAATAAATTGATTGCCTTTTGGAATAATTAATCAAGCATTACATTTGCATTGGGCTTAAAAACAGCGGTGGCCTAATGCTACAGGCACGAATTCATGCGTTCGAAACCAGACAGGCAAATTTACTTTTTGTAATGTTCATCATCACCGTTGCTCAATAAACCGTGAAGGAAAACATCGTGAGAGAACGGTGTACTGCACAAAAAATCCGTAAACATGCCACGTCTACCAACTCGCACTGTACCCACGTGGTGGATGATGGGCCCTTCCCTCTCATAAAAAGTTGGCCTGTGATCCAGCAGTGGGAACTGTGGGATGTTACACTTGCATTGATGGTTATCTTCTAGACCTAGTTATATAGTTCTTTCCTATTCTGTAAAGATCCTTGCTCACCTCACTCAATTGAGTGCACACAATTCTTAGAAAGCGAACTCATTTGTTTTTGAAGTAAATCATCGCGATTTGACAATGAGACGACGTGTGAATTGTGTAATATCTCAAAAAGTTTAACATATTTTCGTCCTTTAGTAATGTAACCTGAAAAGTTTACATAAACATAAAATGTAAAACTGTTCGTTTCTTACACGGTTTTATAATAAATAAAAAGACAAAGAGGTTTCTAATATACTATTTATTTTTTATTAAAAAAAGACCTAGCCATGTGGGTGGAATTCACATGATTACTAATCTTGTTAACCCTTCCAACTAAGTTCACGGCAATAGTGTAAAGCCCACCCGGGTTCCGCGACCGGCGCCGCGACTGGAACCCGCGACCTCTCGATCACAAGTCCGACACCTTGTCCATTAATTTGGAAAAGTTCTTTTTCACTGGATCCAAATTTTCCCATTGTATACGCAATAAATCCCCATTAGGTTAATGACAAAATAGCGTTGAAAATGTCTTTAATTATAGCATTAAACGTTTATGATTGAAACCATTAACTTGATATGGGCATTAACGTTTAACTGTTTCAGCTTTTAGGCGATGAATTATTTGTACTTGATTTGAAACACTGGCTTGAACAGTGGTCGTGCGACTTTAGATGACATAGCATTTTAGAGTTACAAACAATAAAAATACTACGGACTATGAACGAAAACCTAAACAAATGAGCATCCCCACTGCATTCATGCCACCGTGATCAATCTCAGCAGACATTAGCTACGTGCGTACTGGACATTACCTATAGTGTGACAAGTGTGTTGCCCAAACCTAGTTACATCCTCTGGTCCATTGTTTTCATAGTCTTCTGTGACTAAAGCCTTTACATGTGCTTTTCGATGCACGAGGGTGTCACAACACCGACTTTCAACATCACCGACCTTTTTAACCCAGATTTCCGCACTCGCCAGTCGCGTTTACGGCCACTAGCCCAACGGGCGGTTTCTAAACTTTAACCCAGAGAATAAATCAGGGACTCGATTTTACGAATTGATAATGGTTTGTAATTGCTTAATTAAAAAATACATTGATAAAATAAGTAAAATTGATTATTCCTCATAAACAGACCAAAATGAGATTTATTATGTACTTATATAAAAAAAGCAGCTACATCCCTAATAAGAAACACTGAAATAAGTTTGAACTTAATTAAAAAATAACACATTCTAAAACAGGTTACTTAATCATCATAAACCTTTTGAAAACAGGCCAACCTGAATAATTTTGAATTGGGTAACCCTGTGAGGATAGTTGTAAGGTGGATAAATAAATCAATAAAATCACAATAATTCGCAAAAGAGACACCCCTATACCAAATTAAAGCGGTTATTACCTAGTACTTCCAACCATGAAAACTTAATTTACATATTGTATTGTAATGCGCCGTTAAATTAATGAGAACTCTGCCTTTTACAAGCCTTTAGCTTTTATACCTGTTATTACGACATAAATTTTGTTAAAGGTATACTAAACCATAGAGTTTACTGCAAAAGGGGTAAGTACATATATGAATAAATAATATTTATTTTGTGAGTTGGTTAAACGTGGCTAAGTATTAACAGCCGCATCGTTCGATCTTCAACGTTAAACAACGTTTCAACTCGTCAGTCTATGGATGGCAATACATTTTAACATACCGAGGCTCCTCCGCGCCCGTAAGTAGATTTTTTTACCGATTTAGTCACTAAAATAGGTACGTTATGTTGTTATTTTCTTGCATGTATTCTCGTGACTAAATCGTAGAAAACATTTAAATCACTCTGCAAGACCATGTTGGAGCTGATTGCGCGGGTGTCACAAACGGTAATAGTAATAACTATGTCCCATTTGTCAAGTCTATTCCTAAAAAGGTCGTGATCAGCTGCTAGTGCAATCAGATGCAGTGCCTAGTACTTGGCAAAACTAGTGTCAGATTATACCGCATAGAATCAGGCGCCACATTAAGGAAATCTATATCTAACTTCATATTTTTTCTTTTTAACCGACTTCAATAAAGGAGGAGATTCTCAGTTCATCGTAATCTTTTTTTATATGATAAGGTCAAGAGTATCTGTAGTATTTAGTTAGTGTTAGATTTTCTATCGGCGACCTACCTAAAGACTGTCAAAGATTTGACAAATGACAGCCGGGATCAACAGCTTAACGCGTTATACGAATACGAGGCGCAGGTATTAAGACATCGTGTAAAATAGTCATGCACGGAGCGACCTGCAAGTGTTGCCCCACGTTGAGCAACGCTTGCAGGTCGCTCCGTGCCGCTGTGCCGCTGTATCTAGCTGTATATATCGAACTGTGCCGCTGTTATTATATTATGTAATTATATTAAGGCACGGGTTCCTCAAGCGATAAGAAATTAAGAGAAAATATAAAACAGTCTGCGTTTAGAATCAAAGTCAATTAAACTTTGACTAAACTTTTGAACGAAACGATTTACATTTGAAGCAATGATTTTAAATAAAAGCATTTATTTTATTACAAAAGTAACATTTTGATTAATTAGCTCTTTTTTGAAGAAACTCCTGGTTTTATTTCCTTTTGGTAGTCTTCGATGTTGTTAGTTGAATGGAATATTATTGTGATTAGTTGGGCAATTTGTATTTAAATTTACATAAACCTTGAATCAGTAAATAAGATAGTGTTTTACAGATTGTTTGAACAATGAAAGCATTCTATTTATTTATTTATTAAAACTTTATGCCACACAAATTGTACAACGGCGTGGCGGTCAACTCAACCTCTCAAATTCTTTAATCACACATAAAGCTTTTTATAGTTGCTCAAGTCAACAGATTCAGGTTACATGATTAGTAGTCTACCAAATCCTAATCTAACTAAGTTCTATGTATGAATAGCCCCCCTTTATTTTAAATAATTTTAAATTTTTTTCTTAAAATCGGAAAGTGGTTCTCAAAATACATCTACCTACCAACTTTCACATCTATAGTCTTAATAGTTTTGGAATACAATGGCTGTGACATACGGATGGATGGACAGACAGACAGACGGACAGACATGATGAAACTATAAGAGTTCCGTTTTTTGCCATTCGACCATGGAACCCTAAAAAGTTACCGTGTATACAGTTAATTTAATTAATAACTAATTAAATAGTATGGAACAAGCTTATGGCTAAAAATTAGCCATACACGTTAAACAATGCTTGCTTGCTATGTGCAGAGCCAGTATTACCTACACCAACCAAAATCTATGAACATAGTGGACATACATATTCAACATAAAAAACATTTTGTGAATATTTTCATTGTCCATGTATGTAGTAAGGAGTGCCATTCCCTGTCGTAGTCTGTGTTTCCTGATAGCTATCACCTCGGGTCATAGGAAACTGACCTAGAAAAATTTATGAACTAAATCCAACGCCCGCCGCCAACTACATCTTACTACCAAAATAAATTTATAAAAAAACATTTCAACACGCGTGACATACGTGGTCGCCACCTAGCTGAACAAAGGTGCAGGTTATTAAGCTAACATCAACTTACTTGACACACGTAAGAGTCGTCACATTTCTCTCTAATTCAGAATTAAATTGCAAAGTAGCTATGAAATTTAATTCACGTCTCTTGTGCGACACAGATGCTTATGTAGCAACTCCGCGAGTAATAAAAGTGCGCCACCAAGACTCGGTTCTTCGTCTTTTAAGTTCTGTCTCAATTGCTCCTTTAAACTTCCAATATTTTCTAATACAATATGCAAATATTGGTTCAACCCTGCCATTCATTTATAACTTAAGCCGTCGATATCGGGAATTACCGTCCCAGGAATAATGATTGGAAAACCTTTTTTCGGATCTTACAAGATACGAATCCATAATTCAATAATATATCTATTACAATAGTTCTATTAAAATAAATTATGGATTTAGTGGTAGGGTAAAGTTATAGGAACGTATACTAGACAGGGCCCGCAGAGACGAACCAGTCAGCCACAATATATAAAACTACTATTGTTATGAAACGTTTATCTAACGACCACCTCACCCCGACATGTATGTCGAATTGATGTCTCTCTGGATTTCGGTACAATAGAACAATTTATTTCGATAGTATTAAAAGGATAAATACATAACTAGTTATCTTAATTCCCTTTTAGATGTGGAAAAGGTCGAAGTTTTATGGGGTACACTGTTGATTTTAAAAGTCGGCCTTTTGTTAGGTGGTTGACCCTTGTATTCATTGCAAATATTTTCATTCATCAAGTGATGCTGTTGACAAAAACATTGTTTAGTGAGTCTTCACAAGGGAAGCTCGTGACTTAATAATTAGAGGCGATCGGTTAGGTTTTCAAGGTAAACTAACACTTGCCGAGGTTAATCTGCTGATGTGTGACCACCTTACTATATTGAGAGTCCTCTGCGCCTCGGAAAGCCTTACGTCACAGCTGACGTTTGTAAATCTTTATCAACATGTTAAATCTCGATATAATGCCGATGCCTGCTATTTGGATGCTACCGAGGAGCTATTAAACAAGCTTGAGCGCTTGCAAAATCTATGCATTCGCTTTGTTTTCGGTATTCGAAAGTATGACCATGTTTCTCACCTTCGCAAGCAACTCAAGTGGCTCCCAATCCGTCTTCGCAGGAACACTAGGATTTTGTGTCTCCTCTTCAACATTCTACACAACCCGTCTTACCCTTCCTACCTGCCTACTCTTTGTCTCGGAATTTCCAAGGAATCGGGATTAATGCGTAAAAACCCTCCCGCGAACGCGAATGAAATCGTGGGCAGAATATAAAAATAATTATAAACCTAAATTTTTTATGTTAAGTTTGTTCTTCAAAGCTAAGCATTGCCATACAACGTGACAATGCCTCCAGTCTCTAGGGTATATTATCAGCCGACAGCGTTGAGGACGAACTTTTTACCAGACTGTGCAGATAATACTTTGTCGAGATAATCTTGCCGCGCCATACTAACTATACTACATTCTTGCAAGAAATCCACAGTTTGAAAGGGAAAACCAGGCTATATTAAAAACTCTTAACAGATTTTATCGCAATTTCAACCGTATTTGCATGCCTCAAAACTTTTAAAATCCCTCATTTAGGGCGGGTACCTTACATATATGCGTGTGAATTTTTATTAAAATCGATTAATTCATTAAATTATTTTTCAGGCCAAGAGACTCATTGGCAACGATGCACTGATCGAGTCAAAGCTCCAGAGCCTTGAACATCGACGACGAGTTGCTAGTCTATCGGTTTTCTATCGGTTACATTTCGGGGAGTGTGCGATGGAATTACACAATCTAATTCCGCCAAGCCTGTCCCATCATCGGACTACGAAACAAATGGTGAAGCGCCATCATTACATGGTGGACATCCCACCCATACGCACAAAACGTTTTGGGAATACCTTCATCTGTGCCTTCATTGTGCGTACGGCTAAGGAGTGGAATACCTTGCCGGAGTCTGTGTTTCCCGATAGCTATAACCTAGGAGTCTTTAAGTCAAGAGTGAATAGGTTACTTTTAGGTAAGCGTGCTCCATCTTCGATCACATCATCACTCACCATCAGGCGAGATAGTGGTCAAACGCGAAACTATTTGCAATAAAAAAAAATAACAAGTACCAGGTGTCCAGTAGACATAGAAGTTCTCCACAAGGAACCACTAACATTAGTGCTGTACACTCAGAGTAATATCCTCACCGTCGCAGTGGCATTAGGAAATATGAGGTAAGAGCTCCGTAGGTGTGGTGGTTGTAGTGTTAAAAGGAAAACTTTCTTTTTATATTCTGTTTTTGGCACAAAACTGGGTTTATTAACAGTCCATTAAAGACATACTCCTTGGTGATTTAAGCTCTTCCCAAGCCTATTCATTACGTCACAGATTCTTGTGACCACAGTCTTGCAATCGAGGGTCCAACTGGGAAAGTTAATTAAGAGAATCATTATTAAGATGCTTAAAACTTTTCCATGACAAAAGTATTAAATAGCCTGAATGGAGGTTCAGAGTCAGGTTCATTTATTTGCCAGGTTTGCTTAATTATGTCATTTAACCCCTCGAGTGTCGCATGTTGAATTTCCATATGATTTTTGAGTAGGACTTCAGAAAAAATGATAAATCGGCAATTTATGGCCATTATCATGGTATATATTATACCTTCCTGGATTCGTTATGAGTTTATCTAACTATTTATATCATTCAATAAGCAAATCAAACTTACCTTATCTCGCAGTGATGTGATATGTTTACACTTTTATAATTTTCACTAATATTCGAAAAAAAATAAAAAAAAAGGTGCCTACACATTTATTTTAATTTTTAATTTTTATTTTATTTTAACACAAATTATTCCAAAACATTAATAAAAAACTATTATAAAAAGTAATAAAAACTATTTGATAACACAACGAATAAGTCTGCGGCGTCACAACAAAAACCACAGATGCATTTTGTAATTTTTTTTTCGTTCATTTTAGCGGTGTATGCAGAACGTATTGCTACTTGCAACACAACCACAGATATTTATCGACCAATCCTGACCAAGCCCTTAAGTGTAACTGTCCGACTTAAGACATTTGGAGCATTTTTTTCTTATGTCGCACTGTGTAACATAAGACACGCGAGAGGTTAAGTTAGCACTTATGTCATTAAGTTGGTTAAAAGTAAAGTAAGTTGGGGAAGGAGTGTTATGTTTGTTTTTCCAGTATTTTAATACAATGAACATAATATAAAAAAAATGATACATGAAGGTAGAATATTTTTTATAAGTATTAAATGTACCCACAAATGCGAGTCAGCATTACTAGACAGATTACGTCGTTTTATGGAAATATAGATAATTATTAATTAAGCTAACAGAAAATAATTATTATTTCACGCCCGTGGCTAAATAATAACAGCATCAGGGGTCGATCCTCAAGGTTCAACAACGCTTGCTAGTCTAGTTCGGACTATAGGGCTAAAGGTAGCCCTTCTTTGAAATCAGAAGAATGAGTCTTGCTCAGGCTTTTCTTTTTCTAATAATAAAAAAACTGTTCACGCGAGCGAAGTCGCGGGAAAAAGTCAGTTCAATTATAAAATAAAGTAAAATTTAGTAAAGTAATTTGATAAACCTACATAACTCTAACTAAATATTAAGATATAATTAACCCTACAGCCAAATAGTTATTTAGCAATTAAAATAAGTAACGCTGCCATAAATGAAAAAAAAGTACCATAACTACCCTCCCACCAAATGGAATTTATCAAAATTGATACAATTTAATCGGGTAGGAACTTTTGGGTCCAAAGGATTTTGGGGTATTTAGGGCCCATTGCGTCTAATAGTTTTTTAAAGTTACTGTTATAAATGCGTTGCTACTGGTTGTGGAACGTAGCAGGTATGAGTAACAAACTTACTTTTTACAGTCCATGCTAAATTGTTTGTTATTTTGTTATTTAAATATGAATAACTTTCGTTATCTTTAAAATTCAATGTCTTACTATGCAGCATGGATGAGACGTTATATGTGCAATAAATGAAAACTCTGGCAATACTCATCGTAATGACCAACTTCTTATATGATTATCCCTATCAATTACATTTTGTCGACTTATGTATTTACGCACACACATGCAAAATGGACTGCCCCATAGCAGCACTTTTTTTTATAGAAGGTTGTATTCTTCGATACAGCTCGTATTGTCTAGTGTTTCCTATACTCCTAACCACCGTTAGCTTGAACCCTGCTTAGGTGCCATTTTTTACACGCTTTTATTATTTCGACCTGTATGTAACTATGTAATGGAATCTAAGGTAACTAATTTAACCATCTTCCAAGGGTCGTAGCGTATTGAAAATTGGTAGCTGTATGTAGTTCTTTTGACAGGCCCGTTGGTTTTGACAGGCCCGTTGGTATTCTGCCAGGCCGTTGGTATAGTGGTCAGTGGCCCTGCATGCTGTGCGCAAGGTCGTGGGTTCGATTCCCACCTAGGACAAATGTTTGTGTGATGAGCACGGTCATTTGTTCTTTGTCTGGGTGTAATTTATCTATAATATGTATGTATTTAGAAATATATATGTATGTTTATCAGTTGTCTAGTACCCATACCACAAGCTCTGCTTAGTTTGGGACTAGATGGCGTTGTGTGAAAAGTTGTGGAATATTATTATTATTATTATATAGTTCTGATGACAATACAATAATATGGTACTGTCAAACTGATCTGATGATGAAGCCGGAAGATATGAATTGGAACTTCATGATGGAAAATCGTATAGCTATTTTGGATTTCTTAGAAAAGTCTTGTAATGAACTTTGACCACGATTAGGTTTCAAGGTCTGATGATGAAGCCGGAAGATAGGCACTGGCATTCCATGATGGAATATAATATCATAGTCGTGTTTGCACTTGTGAGAAAGGCCACGTAATGGACTTTGAACACGATCAGGTTTCAAGGTTATAACAAACCTAAAGAAAATCCGTTATCGGTTTTCTTAACCTTTTTGAATTACCGCGTAATCCATAGATTTATTATTAGGTCGATCTGTAACGATCTAAATATGCAATAAAATCTAAGAATCTGAATAAAACGTACTTACTTCTAATTGTTGTATCATCATGAAATTTGGCAATTATGTGTAGATTAGACGACAATACAATATTAGGGTACCATCGAGCTTGTCTTACGATGGAATTGGAAGGTGGCTGATGTAATCTTGGACTGCCTACTAGTAAACATTTCTAATTTCTGCTCATTACATTAGTCTTAAAAGCGTGTTATTGGTTTTTTAAACTATTAATTTATTAATGTTTCTTTTAGAATTTACATATTTTAAAATTAATATAAGTTATCAAATAGTGTTGAAAATTAAACTGACTAGCATCTGCCTTCTAATAAACAGTACTTATCGCTAGCCGGGCGAGACATAATTAGTGTGATATAGTCACCCGGACGGTGGCACGGCCGGCACACCTCAGCTTACCTTCATGATATTCCACCGGTAGATGAACAAGCTTGTGTCCGCGACTTAATCTGAAGAAATGTACCGGATGATAAATAATCGGATCTGATTTTTTTTGGATGAGCTCGCTCTTGACCTCGCCCCTGATGGTAAGCGATAGATGAGATCTACGATGGGACGAGCGAGCTTAGAAAATGCCTGTTCATAATGCCTGATGTACAAATAACGAAATAATTACATCCATTATAATTATACTTTTCATAACATGAAATAAAATCAAACTAAATTTTTTAAGTGACTTAATAAACTCAATTATTTTTTGACTAGATGATGCAGTCGAAAATAGATTATGTACGCTTGAGTAGACGATGCTTAGGTTTAGCTATCAGGAAGTACAGCAGGGAATTCCACTCCTTACCTTTACGTGTGGAATGTAATGTGTGTATATTACATCCATAATGAGCCTGTAACGTCTCCACTACTGGGACATAGGGACTGGTACTGGTACTGGGCATAATCCACCACGCGGGTGATCGCGAGTTGGTGGATGTGACATAACTAGGAATTTTTGAATCTTGGATATGCCCGTTTAACTCAAGAGTGAATAGGTTACTTCTAGGTAAGCGTGCTTGATCTTCGACCACATCATCGCTTACCGTCAGGTGAGATGGTGATCAAACGCAAGCCAATTATCGCTAAAAAAAATTATATTTTTCGATACTCGGTGGTTACCTGATCGCATCCGGCTCGGCTCAGGATTTCCTGTTGACACGGAGTGATTGGCAGTCTGTTATTGCCGAGATCTAAAAAATACTATCAAAGAATTCAATGTTCCGAGCAGGAATACAAAAAACACCAGCTATAATTTTTTGACATCTAGAATGAATATTATTTTTTAATATGCTCCTTGCTAACAGAAAGGTAAATTTAAACATGACTGGTGAAGGTACGGGGTGTACCTTATATTATCTTCTTATATATCTTACCTTATCTATCCCGCGAGCGTCGTTAAGCGTGTTCTTACATCGTAATCATAGTCGGCGATCATGGTTTTACAGCGACAAACAAAGCACGTAGTTAAACGGATCGATGTAACCATTTAATTTTTCACTTAACTTGCACAGTACTTTTAAGTGTTTAAATTAAACCAGTTGAAGTAGCTAGACACATGAAGAACCCATGACATGTGTTGAGGTTCTAACACCCAACAGGGAACACGCATTTCACTTTTAGGCATTACATCCATAAATAGGGCTTGTAAAATACTTTATTAAAAAAAAAAAAACTTTTATGAGAATCCTCGGGTAAGCTTGTTTTGCAAAACTCTGAGGGTCACGAAAATGTTTTGGGTCAAATGGTCCCTGTATATTTAATGCGTAAGGATTTTTGGGTACGTGCCAGACCGCAATGCTGGAAGAAAAATATTAATTATACTGAACCAAGATCCTAGGTATGCATAGGTATTGCGGAAATGTACTAACAAGATACCGCGGCCCCGGAACTTACGGGCAGCTGAAGGGATAGGGTGGGTTTTTAGTCATAAGAAGTCTGGCACTCCCTTCCGTTCAACCCAGAGCGGGAGAAGTTATTCGATGATTTTACCACCCAGACAAAAAAAAGGTATACATAGGTATGTTATTTTCTTCATTGTGTGGGAGTATTGCAAATTATATGTTGTATATATGACTATTTGAGAAATGGTGAACGAACGGGCAATAAAGTTTTCCCACAATGAAATTCAGCTGCCTCGAACACTCTGCTCAAAACGTTGTATTACGGCTTTGCAGCACGCTTCAGCAAACATTCCCAAGGAACTGCAAAAGCGTAGTAGCCCCAACAAAATCCTGAATGAATTATTATTCAGGACACCAAGACCATTGAAGGCTTCTAGCGTATAGCTCATCCAGAGGTTGCTCGTGTAGAACTAAATGTAAACCTAATTTTTTTATTGATTTGATTAGTGAAGCACATCTCTACCAGCATCCTGTAATAAAAAATTGGCCAAGTGCGAGTGAGACTCGCCCATGAAGGGTTCCGTAGTAACTATAATAATATAATATATGGATATTTATTTGACAAAAAAGCCTTACAATGAATTACAAAGTTATATTTGCGGTTTTAGAAAATATGCTGTATCTCAAAAACTGCTGACCCGATCTTGATCAAACTAATTTTAGTTGAAAGTTTACATTAAGATCTACAGACACTTATTCTTTTTCATTTTCACTCCATTATTATAGAATTTAGAGGGGGAGGGGAGACACATTTTACCACTTTGGAAGCGTATATCTTTTAAACGATTAACTTTATGAAAAAGTGGTTTTAGAAACATCACTGTTATTTTTAAAGACCTATCTATAAATACTACACAAGCATAGGTTACATGAAAAAAAAAAATAGTTTTAGTTCTTCGGGGATATGCGGAACAGGGTTTAAAGTACCGCAATCCCGTTGAAAAGGGAGGATCCTCCGACCAGACAGGTGTTTTGTCTGGTGGGCAACTGCCCGATGTTTGTGATCGGGTGATTTGTATGTATGCTAATTGTGCGGTAACTCTGCTTGCGCGATACAGGATAGTTTGTATGTTGCGAGATAGATGTCGCTTCAGTTCCATGTATGTTCCCCCCTTTATTTTAAATCTTTTTTTTTCTTCAAATCGGAAAACGGTTTACAGAATACATCTACCTACCTACCAAGTTTCACATGTATAATCTTAATAGTTTCGGAATAAAATGGCTGTGACATACGGACGGACGGACGGACAGACAGACAGACACACAGACAGACAGACAGACAGACAGACAGACATGACGAAACTCTAAGGGTTCCGTTTTTTGCCATTCGGCTACGGAACCTTAAAAACTAAGCAGGTGCATGTTTCAAGATTACCTTCATCCCATACGCTGCATATCATATCACCATCGAATACGCTTGGGATGAAAAGGTAAATCATGAATTTATTATAGTTATCTAGGGTGTGTGGCTATTATTGCTTTTTTCGGACTAAGCCGATCGAGGTTCGGAAAAAGGTATCTTTAAAAGTATCATGTTTTACCTATCGTCCTTAAAATGTTACCGGTTGAAAAGATCGAAGTTCAGAAAAAACCTTTGCATAGCAACGGTCTATGACGGTCAAGGATGGTCAAGGTCACACGCATAGCATAGCATACGCCACACTAGCATGTCAACTAAGTACCTCCACACAAAAATCACATTGATCCGTTGTTCCGTATTAGCGTAAAAAGGGACAAACAAACGTACTTTCGCTATTATAATAGGTATAAGTACTACATAATGGATTACACGGACTGGTAGGTCAATAAGTACAGTCAATCATTAGAGTTAAGCAGCGCTCGCCGAGGTTGGTTCATAGAGAAGTGACCATATTAACATATATCGAGATTCGTTAAGCTTAAGTTAACTGGTCCCGTGCGTCACATATTACTGTAGTAGACCTGCAGCCGTGAAACAATACTTAGTTTATGGTATACCATTATCTTTTACGTTATAAATTGTAACAAGTGTGTTTCATAGACATGATTAGTACATTATACGTACGCAAGCAAAACCATAGGCAAAACTAGTATTATTATATTCAGAACTGTGCCTGGTACAGACGACGTCGATTTATAGTGGCAGTGCAGATACAGTATTTTTTATTATTAGAAGCAATCTTGGATTTAAACTTTGGTTAAAAATGTTAATAATAGTAGATATTTATGTACAACATGAGACACTTACATAATTTTTTGCGGCATATTAAACTTTTAAAAATTGAATAGTACGTTATTACTTCAAATTTTCTATAGAATTACTATTTATAATTTGCATGTCATTGTTATATATTACATAGAAATTCAAAAAGACTGAATATCTGCACAAGAATTTAAAGATATAATAAAACATCTTTGTTTATAAGTGGCCCGTTTTGTGTAGTTTCCTGCTCACCTCACTCAAGTGGCACACAATTGAAAGCCAAATCATTGTTTTGTTTTATGAGCAACGCGGACGACGAAACGGCGTTCGAATTTTGAAGTGATGGTATGAAAGTAACCCTATTTATGTAATGAGGGTACAAAAAGTGGTAAAAAGTTTGGACAACAATTCCCATAGGAAATCCTGTAAAAGTTACCTTTTATGGAACCACATAAAACTTTTTACATGTTGCTATAGCATCAAGATTTTACTTCTGTTTAGAACCATGAAAAATTGAAGATCTCACAGAGGTTCGGTTGGTAATTTCAGTAGGCAGATAAAATCTCCGGCGCCGTATTTACGATTTGCATGTCGTGGTTTTGAACCGAGTATGTATGTAAGTATGTCAGTCGAACTAATGTACGCCATTCCGCGTATTTTCCGAACGCCTTGAATAAGTAAGTCAATCTACTCTCCGCTCCTCATGGAAGGCCAGCAACGCCCTGGTATAGTGACATCCCTGCTCACTGGATACAGTGATATCCAGCATACTTCAGGAGTTCGTGATTTAGGATCGCTAAACTTCTCATCACCCCACCTTATTTGCATTTGACTAAATTAATAGGTAAATTCAAAGCTTTTCTAGGTTGAAACCTGTTACGGTTGGATAATTTCAATTAAATTATCAAATATTTTGATTGAATCCTAAGCCCTACACAGGTTTTATTTGAAAATTCTTGGCGAAACACTTTATAGAAGTCAGGATAAAATTGGTTTTCAAACGATAGGTAGGTATTACTCTAATGCTTCATAATTCGAACGGCGACTCGCTGTGGGATCAGGATTGGAACGGGACATAATTTATTGTTTACCATCACCTATAATTTATTGTTCATTATAGGTAGATTAACGTACTCGTTCTGTACTAACTACAGAACAAGTACGTTAATTTTAATAAAATAATAAAGTTAATTAAAATTACACTTTAAATTTTTCAGTCAACGTAAGGATCAGTTGAAATCCAGAGTCGGGCAACTTTTAGTTGTGTGACATTTTGCTGAACCTTTTTGCGGCAGCCGCGAAGCAGATAATGTTATTGTATTTACTTATCTTATTTCATTCTTATCTTATTATATATTCTTTCGTTTTGTTCTTATATTGTGTTTGTTTGTGTGTGCCAAATAAACGAGTAGGTTTTCTTTCATTTTGTAGCGTTTTAATAGGTCGTGGTGATTTTCTTTAAAAACAAAGAATTTGCTTTGGAATTTTCCATGCTCAAGGTTCAAAGTTCAGGGGATAAAGGGGAACAAAGGGAAGTTTACAAAATAGTTAATGGTCACAAAAATCTACTCATACCTAAATAAGTAAACAATCCTAAGAAAATAAAGCCTTTACGTCCGTATTTTAGTAAAATGTCTTTAGGCAAAATGCTCCCGAACGTATCTCAAATCAATATTTTTATATAACACAAGCAATTCTTTTGATATTTGAGTCAAAAGAAATCAAGAAAATCGTGAATCCATGGTTTCTGTTTTATTCTACTTAAACGCATTTGGCACACTACATTGTTAGCTTTCACGAGTATACAAAAAATATTTGAAAAAAAAAGTATAATGTATGTATGAAAATTAGTAGTAGCTCGTGGCTAAATAACCACAACTGCAATGATCGATCTTCAAAGTTAAGTACGACAGCCGAGGTCAGGCCGTGCGTGAGTGTCATCTTAACATATCGAGATTCCTCCGTGCTTCGATAAGCACGTTAAGAGGTTGGTCCCGGCTGTCATTTGTACATCTTTGTCAGTCGTCACGGGTAGTCTGTAGCCTGTAAATCTGTCATCAGTCTTGCCAAGTGTTATCGTGTTTTTGAGCTACTGGGTTGTGGCGATTAGATAAACAGTCGCTCCTTGTCAAATAGTAGTTCTCAATTAAATCAGATTAGACTGGAAGCCGAACTCAACATAGTAGGGAGAAGGTACCCAATACTAGCGTTGTACAATGCGTGTAGTTGTGATGCGAATGTTCATGCGTAGAGCAACGACCGGGAGCACACGGGAGACAGCCAACGAAGACTGTTGTTTGGAGGAAATCGCGGAATACGATAAGGCGCTCCATTGTCTGTTTTATCTTTGAAATTACTTTTCAGTTATAATATAGCCTACAATTAAGCGTTAAATAAATAAAAATATACACGTGTAAAGTAGGTACCATAGATAAACTGTTTTTTATATTTCTATGGTAGGTACACAATGTATGAATACAACAGAGAAAAGTTGCGTTTATAACTTTGTTAGTAACCCGCATAGTGTTGCCCAAACGAGAGTCTCAGAACAATGTAACAGACTCTGTTACATTGTTCTGAGATCTCAACTACCGTTTAATAAATAGCAATAGGATAATCGCTAACTGCAAGACTCTTGTGAGACTCTCGTTTGGGCAACATTAAACCCGCACGAGCGAGCTACATAAACAGCTGTTACGCACAATGAGAAAATTACGTATTTTTAACGGAATGGAAAAGATCCCACTTATATGCTATTCCAGGAATCTATCTCAGCGCATATGAAGAATCTATCTCTACGCAATTTTTCTGGATCTATTGAGCATTTTGGCGTGATTAAATAACTATGTGGATGTAGCTGATCACTTGTTTTGTACATGTAGCGACTGTGTATCTATCTCCCAGCATCTCGTTACATATATAGAATATACTTTATTGTACGCCAAAATTTAAACACACCCATTTAACAATATTTCTTATTCTATGGTTACAATGGCGGTCTTATCGCTGAAAGCGATATCTTCCAGACAACCCTTGGAAGGACTTTAAAAACATTAGTTAAAGTGGTGAGGGCTAAATTAGTGTACTTACTACATATACTCATAAAAAAGAATAAGAAATTAAATAAATATATGTAGATAAATGACTTCAAAACGGAATAGCTTGCGGTATACGACAGGTTTAAAGCAATTTTGACAGTTGCAGTGTATAACTGCCTTGTTGGTCAAGTGGGTAGGACTGGTGGCAGACTTGCTGGCTTCTAACTACCCATAACAACTGAGTAATTATGGATTATAAAGAAGAAGCAATAAAGATTCCCTATATGTATAAAAAATTACATTTTATTATTGCTACGAAATCAATCTAACTACACAAAAACCTCATGTCTTCCGAGATTCTTAAAAGCGCCTTGCTGTGTTCATAAGCAGATACCTGAAACAAAAAACATAAAATGTTATTAATGCTATATTCAGAGAAGATTCGGGGATTCATTTTCGTAAAATTATACACTTGGAGCTAGGCGTATCTCTTTAAGCTGGGCATCGTAAAAAGGGCAGAATAATGCAAGGCAATGAAGAAAACTTGTCTAAAAAGATAACTGAGGATTTGATTTTATTTTAGACAACTACTTATATATAAAATTTTGTTTTTATTGACGCTAGGCTCGCGTTTGACCACCATCTCACCTAATGGTAAGGTATGATGTGGTCCAAGATGAAGTACCTACCTACTACGCTCACCAAGAATTAACTAACCTGTTCACTCTTGACTTAAATCCCCCAACTTACAGCTATCAGGTAACACAGACTAATACATACTCACTTAACTATTATGTCTTGTACAAAGTATTTCCTATGTTAAATTATTTTTTAACTAAAACTTCTCACTCATAATGACGGCACTTGTCACGCTATCCCTAACAACCTTCATTTTCGGTATAAAAATCTTCAAATGACTCCTCCCAGTTTCAGTTGTCCTTACGTTTCAGGGCTGGGGTATTTCGTTACAAAATATCCACAATCTCAACAGAGTATATTATCTATCTGTCTACTTGATCGTCGAAAGGGTACATTTCAAAATTATTCAAAGATACGCAAACAAACCTACTTTCCGTCTATTACCTCTCTCAAAGTAATCCATTCTCCGTATCGGTGGTAGATTCAATTTAATGCTAATATAAATCTCGAGTGGTGTTGTAGGAAAAGAAGCGATATTCCACACGGGATTGGTGTGTTATTTATGTGGGATTTCCCAGTCTGTGCCACCGTGGTTTAATAGCCAATATTATGTGTTATTTATAATAAAGCTCTTAATAAAAATTGAACGCTATGTACCTGTCTATCCTTAAATACATTTTGCATTAGTAGAAATTACCATATAATGTTATAATCAACATACACAATATCTCCTATCGCTCTGTGTGAAATGGAAGGGTATGTCAATTTTCTACTGACTAAAAACCCACCCTGTTCCTTCAGTTACATTTGCGTTCCGGGGCTGCAATATCTCGTCTGAATATTCCCACAACTCCGGCAGAAACACAACGATAAACCCACTCAAAACAAATAAAGCCTATTATATTATTATATTCCAATTCATTTTGGTGCTAACAAGTTGTACCTATTTATTCATAAACAAAGATATTTGGTACAAAGTAATATCTGTAACTAGATGGACATGTCGCATATTAGATGTTTAATTAATTGAAATATTATAAATGTTGTAATGGCTGCGAAATTTTATTGTAAATGGAAGTAGATGCGTATGACATTTGTGATTCTTTATTGTTTCATAATTTTAAAAGAATTTACTTTTATGCGCACAAACACTAAATACCTGTGTAACTTTCTTATCCTTCTAGAACGTTAAACACATAACTAGCGAAAATAATAATAACGTTACTAGAATTCAGATTCATCATCATGATTTTCCAATCTAAAAAGTTTCTGTTTTTGCATTTAAAATAAGAAATAAACGTGAATTAGTACATTGTTCACCGAGAGGAGAAAGTGACCGATTACCGTCGAGGGTGTCGTTTGGCTTTAAAACACCCGAGATCGGGAATCGCACTTTCTCTCGAGTGATACACAGTGCTTTATACTACACCTACGAGGAAAATAAATAGTACTTTTCAACATTGAGTACATAGACCGTAACGTACTTTGTTTGTATTTTTGCGCTTTTTCACTGAAATAAGCTAGCAAAACAGTTTCAGAAAAAGATGCCGCATTTTTTTCACTTTTCCATTGCAAAAAATCGTCATAAGTTTTATTATATTTTTTAATTGATTTCTGTGGTAAAAGGTTATCAATCAGTATTTTTGCTACTTCCTTCAACTGCGGCGGAGTTAAAAAATCTTCATCATCACTATCACTATCTATCATTTTGATAGTTTTATTTTACTTTCTACGAAAACTGAATCCTCAAACAACACACAAATTTAAAATGGCGACAATGGCGTCTGCAATTTTCACATGTTCTTTTTTCAATATCCTGCCGCCGCAAGGCCGCACTGCCAGCCCGACACCATCCAACACACAGCTAGTGGCCAGTGTCATTTTGCGAACTTGGAGATAAAAACTCAGTATAAAAACTTTTTGGCTTTTGATATTTTGGTTACCGGCGCATAGTCTTACCCAAAATTAAAAAAAGAAAAACCACGTAAGAAATGGATTTTCATACACTTTTCTCTCCCGCTCAGATGCGTTTTCTCCCCGCATATTTGTTCGATAATCAATGACGTACTTTCTACCGTAAATTTGATAAAGTATCAAGGTATAAAAATCATTTCATCAAGACTGTGAGAGTCTGTAAACGTCAATTTGAATTTCGAACGCTATATATTGCTGAAACCGCGATGATTTTCATTAAAAACAACTCATTTGAGTTCGCTATTCAAAATTTGAGCCCTGGCTTGAATGAGATGAGCAGAGAAGAGTTTACAATGTAGTAACTAGGTATTTATTTATCGCTTTTAAGTCAGTCAAGCCTGGTTGATAACAACAGAGATAAGACAAAAGCCTGCTGATAACCAACGAAGTAGATTAGATAAATGTTGTTGCTACTTGTTTATGTTAACTACCTATCACGGATTATACGCGTATGAGGTTGATAGAACTGTTGAAAATGCAAGCAATTATTGATTTTTAATTACTATGCAGTATGTTTATAATATTAATACTGTAATTTTGGAAACATTGTAAAATTCAATTAGGTACTTTGGTATTCATTTTCAAAAAGAGTGGCCGTGGTATCTCTAGCCGATTATTTACACAAAAATCAACCAATTCGAACCGTGAACTAGCTTCTGAAATTTTATAAGTACCCGTGTAGGTCTGTGTGTAATAAAATATATTTGTTTTTTGTTTTATTATTGTCAGGTGGAAGCAATAACTATTGTGACGCTCAGAGGAGTCTCTTGTGTAATGGACGGTAACACATCCAAGTTACTTTTTTGGTAAGCAGTTATTTATCTTTATTCTTGACCCGTGTGAATATTGCTACCTAGCGACTAGCTCACTCTACGTACATACATATATTACAGTTTAAGATAGATACATAGATAGAATACTCTTTATTGTACACCAATAATTTAAACAAACACTTGATTTACAATACTGCAATATATGGCTACAATGGCGGTCTTATCGCTGATAGCTCATATTATACTAAGCTCAATTTCTTGAAATATACTCCCTCACTTCATGTCCAGTGAATTATCTACCAGTCAACCATGGGTCGAGAAGAGATAACATATCAGGTGTATAATGAAAAATCCATACTAATATTATAAATGCGAAAGTAACTCTGTCTGTCTGTGTGTTACATTTTCACGCCTAAACCGCTGACCTAATTTAGATAAAATTTGGCATGGGAATATTTTAGGAGCCTGGGAAGAACATAGGATAGTTTTTATTCCGGAATTCCCACGGGATCGGGACTTACGCGGGAAAACCCCTCCCACGCGAACGAAGTCGCGGGCAGAAGCTAGTATATTATAATATATAAAAAGTACTAGTAGAATAATCTTTAATCAATAATTTATTTATTTCAGATCAACAAATAAAAAGAATCCATAGAGTTAGTAGCAAAAATTACTTAAAGAACTATGTTATTCAACTTAAATTATACATAATTAATACACGCGTTGCCTCGTACAAATAGGCACGTGCCTTTGCGCCCAGTGCTTTACAAACAGATTATCCACTTAGCTTCTTAATGTGCTTGGGATGCCATTGAAACTCCCGCGCAACCGGCTAATAATTGACGCTGCTCTTTTCCTCATAATGGCATGAAAGTCGTCAACATGGGCTTCCGCGAACATCTGCGAAGTGCTACAGATGCGCTAAAGCCCTAACCATAACTATAACCATAACCTATCTATTATATCATTAACCATGCGCCAGATTTTCAATTAGGGTGTTGTTTCTTTAAAACTACCTAGTACGTTTCTTTTTAACTTTTAGATACTGTCATATATGCTCATCAATATACAGTGGATTTTGGTTATAACGATGATGAAGGGACCATTTCAAGGGGCAATTTCGACGTTATATCCGGAAGTCGTTACAAGCAAAGGTAAAGAGATACTAACATGTTTATGGTTTATAATGTCAAATTGTAACTGAATCATAAATTTAACTCCGAATCGTTACACCTACCTAGCTAATATCTATAAACAAAAAGAGGTCACCATAGTTGCTGACCATCTGTGTGGATGTAAACAAAAAATAAGAAATCTCTTTGTATCTTTGGCGGCCGGCTCCGGTCGCAATATCTGCTTGGGGTTTCTAAGAATTTGTTACAAATTATTCATTAAAAACAGTCGCTACACCCGAACTCGGCGTTATATCCAAAGACGCTATAGCGATATATTTTGTACAAAAGTATGCTTTAAATTCAAGGGACTTAGATTTACTGTCGTTATAAACAAATGGTCGCTACAACCAAGGTCGTAATAAATGAAATCCACTGTATTTTTTTTTGTTGTTCCCAAAGGCATGGTTATAGTATGAGAACAGTAGTGGCCCAGTGGTAACCATCAGCACTTCTCTCAAAACGGTGAAGGAAATCATCGTGGGGAAACTATGCTCTAGGACCGAAACATCTAAAGACATGCGATGTCCACCACCCCGCACTGGGCCCGCGTGGTGGGTTACGGCCCCTTCCCTCTCATAGAGAGAAGGCCTGTGACCAGCAGTGAGGACGATGGAGGATAATTAGGAATGTTATGTTTATGTATGGTTATAGTCTCATATTAAACTTTGTTATCATCAGTTTACCAGGGATTGTAGAAACGTTCTAACAAGATAACGCGGCTCCGAAACGTAAGGGTTTAATATGTTTATACTTAGTTGTGTTGCATATTCATAGCCCACGCATAAGGCTGCCATCACCAAAATTGCCGGCCCCAGACATAGATTTCATAAACCCCGGACAATTGAGTAAAATTACAATTTTTCCCCGGACACCGTAGAAAAATACATTTTTGTACTTGAAACTAAAAACAATGATGTTTAATTATGGTTTTTATTTACTGGTAACATTGTAGACAGTTAGAAGATTTTTTAATTAATCAAAGTAACAAAAACAATATGATGAAATACAGAGATCGTGCTTTTTGGTGCCCGTAAGACCTATATGTGTTCGGGTTTTAACCAGACGCTTATAGGAAAAATCCCCCGGACGCTGTGCAAACTCGGACAAATCCGGGGAAACCCGGACGGATGGCAGCCCTAGCCACGCAGTATGTCATTTTGTGGCGCTGCTTTCAGAAACAATTTCAATTATTTTACACAACAATTCGTTAAAGAAACGTAAGACAAATATTACACACGTTTCATTTCCACATAGCCGATCTGCCGATGGTACCGATACCGTCTCTCAAGAAAGATAGATCGACGAAAGTATTTTTAAAGCGAGAAGGGGTCCGTATGTATGTTACGTTTGATCGTTCATTCATATCCTTCCAGTACATTTAACCTTTGATAGCCAGTTGAACGGAAGGCTGTCTGTCCATTTCTTAGAGGTTTAATTTTCAAGAGATGTTGGTATGTGATATTTAGGGATTCATTTTTGTTAAAGAATATACTTAATTCTGCAGATATCAAGATTAACAACTTATCTGAATCAGGAGAGGAAATAACCTTTTTAGCAACAAGTAAATAAGTTTTTTTAATAGTAATGCGTTCTTGTTAGAGCAAGTACTGAGGTAAGCATCATTGGTCGTCTTTTTGGCAGAGACCTGTAACAGGGTCAGTTGGAGAGCATTTGGAGAGGCGTATACCCCACGGTCGGCGAAGATGTGATAAAGAAGGCGCAGAGAAGTGTTGCTTTGGCAATAAAACTTAGATACGCACTGTGTGGCAAATCAATAAAGCCATAAATCAAAAATATTTATTTCACATAGAAAAAAAGCCTGATAATATCACCCAGGTGAACAAAGACTTAAGTCTCCTCATTTCAACTCGGAATCATTTCACTTATGTGAAACCATCCAGGTATGTGCGGTGGAGAAGCCGCGTTAACTTAGACTGAAAACAAATTAGTTTGTTTGCAAATTGTATTCGCTCACTAGAGTGACGAGAGTTGTGAACTTATAAGTAATCGATTTCTGGTAAAAGAACCTTTAATTGTTTCTTCCACTCCATTTACTAGATACGAGTATTCCCAAAGAGACCCTTAGGCTAGATAAATCCAAAGATCGTACAATCCTGTCTGGTTCAATATAACGACGCCCTTAGGATACTGGTGGGACTGCCCCGGTTTTGAAGCCATCAGGAATGTTCACTGACGCACGAATAGATTGTTTTTACGAATTGAATGAATTCGTAAAAACAATCCATTCGCGCGTTTAATTAATGTTTCTGGTGCAATTAATGTTTTTGGTTTTCGATTATGTGAATTATAGTCGAATATTTTTTTAGAATAAATGATTTTAATCACTATTATTAATCACAATTTTACAAATAGAAGGTGTTGTTCAATAACAAAAGTATTCTTGGGTTGGATTTTAAAACGAGTCGCCTGAATTTGAGGGTATTGGTGTTGTAGGGGGCTTAAGGGAGTTAGTCTTAATCCCGCCAAAGTAATTTTGGCTGCCGGAGTTGCGTCTAAATATTTTTAAACAATTTCCAAAAATTCTTAAATATATTGCAATTATGCAAAACGGAACGTAATTTTTATGCTTTAATACAGTTTTTCAAATGTAATGTTTAGGTTTTATGTGAAAAACGTGAAACGAAACGCAACCCGCCATATTGGATGGATGATATTGACAGCTAATGTCAAATTTGTGCGTCATTCCTTTGCTTTCGAATGTGAATGTGTTCTTCCGTAGGTATCGATTTGTGTTTTTTATTACTCCGAGTTGGCACAATCCGACTTCATTGGATTAGGTTAGATGGCTAAGGCGGGAGCGCAGCGCAGCGAAGCTCCCGCCTTAGCCATCGTGGTTATTTTTTTTTAAACCACCCAGAAATAGGAGCCCCGCGTAGCGGGGCTCCGTCGACTCATAGATCCTTTCATGGATTTAATAAATGTGATAAAACATGTTTATAAAGTGGAATAAACAATGTTTGTACAAATTTCTGTTTTTTATTTATTCTACGGAAACCAAGTATTTTAGGCGGGTGAAAATGGTGAGGGGGGTATTCGACCCTCCCCCCGCTCCCCCCAACCACTTACAACCCTTTAAAATGGGGACGTATTTCGAAATTTTTACCAAAATTTCTGTTTTTTTTTTTTTCTAAGGAAACCAAGTATTTCCGGCGGGTGAAAATGGTGAGGGGGGTATCCGACCCCTCCCCCCCGCTCCCCCCAACCACTCGCAACCCTTTAAAATGGCGACGTATTTCGAAGCTTTTACCGTATTCTTAAAATAAATTACCCCCACTATTGTTTTTTCGCTCATTCAAAAAATAAAAGCTGTATATTTTATCGTATAATTAAATCGCCCCTCGACGTTCTCCGCGAGTCGAATAAATTACAAAGACGTATGTGTATGATAATTAAAGCTTGTATGGTGACAAATGACAGCCGGTACTAAAGGCTTCACATGCTTTTCAAGGCACGGAGGACTAAACACAGAATTGGTGTTTTGTAATCATAAGATAGGATCTCAGGAAATCTTAAAGGATATAGCGGGATATTTAGATACTAAGTCTTACTCAGAAATGAGAAATGTTATGTTACTAGAATTAGACAAATTCATATTAACACACATATAGCGAAGGTTGTGAGTAAATAATAACTCTCTCTCTCTCTCTAAAATAATCAATCTCCAAGGTTTAGCAACGCTTGCCAGGGTCGGTCCGTGGATGGCTGTACATCTTAATATAGGTACCAAGACTCATTCATGTATCGGGAAGCACGATAAGCCGTTGGTCCCGGCTTTTGTTTAGTACATTTTTTACAGTCGTAACGGGTAGTTACATAGTAGCCAGAAATTCTGACAGCAGTCTTGCTATGGAGTGTTGTGGTTCCCGGTTCTTGGATTGTGGAGTTTAGATGGTTCTTTACTGGTATCTAGGTGAATTTGGTTATCCTGGAAGCCGAGACCAATATACTACGATAGAGGCTAGGCAGATTCAATTTGAAAAAAAAAAAAATCTTGGCGATGACCATAAGATATTAATATTACTTAAACTATCGCAGCTAAAATGTCAAGTCTTTTCATAGAAAATTGTTATAGCAACGAGAGCAAAAATGACGATTTTTGGTGAACATCCATTATACATAGGTACCGAAACTTTTCCGTACCTTGGAAAACAAATTAAGCTGTTGGTTTTTGCTGTCATTTCAATACCTTTCACGGTAGTGACGGGTAGTAAATAGGTATCTTGCCACCCAGTTACTGAGTTATGGAGGTCAACTAAACTATCACTCCATCTAATATACTGGTTCTCAGCTGCATCCTGTTACACTGGAAGTAGATTCCAACATAGTTAGGAAGAGACTTTAAACTGAATAAAAAAGAATTTTATGGAATATTGATTATCCAGTAAACGGGTTTGTGCGGTTTTTAAGCGCCTTCAGCTGTTATGTTGTCTCTATCATATAATTATCGCTGCAAAAAGACTATCTAGATCCGTAGTATCGATTCAAATGAAAAAATTTCACATTCAATTTAATATTTTGTGACCGTAAAACATACCTATAATTTGCGTTTGATTTCAGTAATAAATAGATTTCAATTTCCAATTCCATTAGGTTCGGGACACTTTATCTGAGAGACGAAGAATCGAGCTTACTGGATTATTACTTATTTCATACATAATATTGAACACTAAAATCCCTCAAATTCCAAGCAGTGAATATAAAATAACCTCGGTCGTAGTAATATTCTCCAAGCGTTTAGGTTTGGAACTCTAAGGTCGAGGGATCCAATTGCTCATATATTTAAAGTTCTCGCTTGACGCCTAGTTGATACTTCACGTGACCCAAAGGTCGGCTTTTGCCTTGGTTGAACAGAGGATAAGCATTGCTGTAATGTAATGCGGTAATGCCGCCTGTCTTTTTGCGGGCACATTAGGCGCCAGTGGACAGCGATGCGCATGGTGAATTTTATGAAGCCATGTTTTATATGAGATTTTTTTAGACTTAATTTTAAGAAATAATATCTGATTCGAACTAAACTACAAACTAAAACAATTTAATAATTTTTAATAATCCCTATTTTAAGTTTCATTTCATGGTCGCTTAAATATTTTTTCCGTATCAGGATGGACATGCTAATTCTATACAATGCTTTGACTACTACTACTGACATTCACTGGATTATCTCAGAATCCCGTAGTTTATTCTCAGTAATGATTGTACTGGAAACGAAACAATCTATCGATGGCAACATTAATACTGACTCTTTTTGCTCCTCTGTATTAGAAATACAGGGTAATGTTTTGCTATACATGTTACGTTTTCTTGCTTATTATCTTAGGGTCGGTTTTCTATCTATTTAAATACGTCAGGCCATCAGTATTTTACATAAACGACTGCCACTTATTGCTACCTTAGTCGGTTTAAGAAAATGTTTGTAAGAACAAAGTTAATGAAGGTAGAAAGAGTTTTGGGTTAGAAATGGGTAGCTTTATTTTGTTTAGGTTACACCTGATAGTAAAATATATAGGTAAGTACCTGATAAGCTACGCACTACACAGCTATGGTTTACAAGTTTTTAAATAATCGCTCAGATGCGAATAAAAAAGCGGTCGACGGGTCAACATCTCCTGAGGACGCCCCGGTCAGGCTTATAAAATCTTATATGTTTAAGGATTATATCTGAAAATACTAACGAAAATCTAAAAAAATTTTCCAATACTGCCTATTACGACCCCATGCTGGGACACAGACCTTCTCTCTATGAGAGGTAATGGGCCGTAAATGAACGGCCCATTACCTCGCAATACATCACGCCAACATGGGACATCGGTTTCGCTACTAGGACATCGTTTTCTCACGATGTTTTCCCTCGCCATTTTGTGAGCACTGGTGATGATATAAATTACACAAAGTAATGTTGGAATCCACTCAGGGTAGGCTCGAAACCATAACCTACAACTCGTAGATGTTATTTCTAGTTGTTTATAAATTATTCACGTAGATCTCGTCGTGTCGATTCCAAATATACCTACCCATAGCTCAAATTCGATAAAAATATTTTTATCAGTTAAGGTTATTGTTAGCACAGCAAAGTGTTGATGATATGTATTACACAATATAATGTTGGAATCCACTCAGGATGGGCTCGAACCTACAACTCGTAAGTCATGCCTGTAACCACTGGGCCACAACTGTCTTAATTTTTTAAGACTTTATATCAATTTTCACGTCAGCCAAGTTCTTTCAAAAAGAATTTAAACAACTTCATAACTTAGCAAATCGTCATAAAAATCTAAGCAAAAAGTTATCGTCGTTAAAAGTTTCGCTGAATAAATTGATTCAAAGTGTTAGAGAAAATAATGTTTAACACTACAAGCTATAAAGTGAATCTTTTTTTTTTTTTCTCAATTTAACAAATACCATTTTCTAGATAGAATATTTGTACACTTTCTTTCCGTCTACCTTTTCATGCAATGCGAGCGTGATATAGCATTTAACATTTGTAACAATGGTAGTACTTTAGTTCATGCTGTGCCTACATTTAGCTCCGGGAGGTCAATCACTCTAGTCAATTATCAACATAACCGAACTGTGACATGACAGGCAGTTAATCGATCTAGCAATTAGTGACATAGAGGTTATCTTTTCGACTTCATATTTTATAAAAACTATAACAGAAATGATCAAAACATCACATCCTTTCTATTTTCTTTCTTTTTTTTCCGGGTGGGAAAATCAACGAATGACTTCTCCCGCTCTGGGTAGAGGGGAAGGGAGTGACAGACTTCTTCTGACTAACCCATCCTGACTCACCCTGTTCCTTCAGCTGCCCTTAAGTTCCGAGGCCGCGGTATCTCGTTAGAATATTCCCGCAACCCTGGCATGCAATGGCCTTATGGGGCCCCGTCACTGGTGCTGACAGCTCTTTGAGGCGCCCGTGGAACACGACGCGCCGCTGACCCGAGCATAGTCCTTACCGGACGGTGAGCTAGCTCTGCTCGCCGTCCGCAAGCCCACGCCTACGGTGGCCGGTGATCGGCTTGCGGTCCCCGACGCGACGCTCGGGGCGTCTCCCGTGGCGTTCGGCCTCCTCCTTCGCTAGCATGACTACTTTGCAGAAGGATGCGACTACATCCCAATCCCTCTCGCTCCGCACCTGCTACCTCCGCGCAAGGCAATAGGGAAGATAATAGTATGTAAAAATGTTCTCGTGTGTTCTTGACACTCAAGAACTAGATTATCTTCGCTATTCAATTTACTGAAATTAATTTTGGCCAAAAATCGATTACCTTTGTAACCATAACTTCCTTAAAAGAATAGACAGTGATCCATAATTATAATAGCTCCTAGTGTTATTTTAAAGAACAATACAAAATAAATCAGGTATTAATAAACTGCAGGAGCTTCAAGAAAACACAATTTTCGCGTCAACATTTCAGAAACTTCAATGTATTTTTCAAATTATTTCCATTATATGTCACCAGGTAATAAGACTACATCCGTAGTCTATTTACATAGGTAATAACAATTTTTCAATAATCTACATATAATCGTTTCCAAAATATCGTTGTTATTGTCAAAAGGCTAGACTAATGATAAACGCGTCGGATGTCGAATATTTAATGCAAAGTCAGGGCCGGATTATTCACATAGCAAGGATGGCATGTGCTAATGCTATAAATGATACTGAGATTACTGGTTTTAGGATGTCAAATAGACAGCCCTTATGCAAGTTGTAAGGCAAAATCGATGCTTCATGAAAAATCAGTCAAAGAAAACTATAGTTTCTTTCGCTCTTGCATCAAAGCTTAGCTTAGCTATTACAGGAAATCACAACGAATTAGTGCTGGTAAAGTTGTCATATAAAGATGTTGTATGCAGTTGTCATGTTGTAGGTAAAGTTACAAGGCACACATAGAAGTAAACATTAGGAGAATATTCTAGCAGAAAAGAAAACTAAGTTTTGTCTATTGTTGTAGGGTCAAAACTATTCGGAATCTTACTTCAGTTTAAGAGAGACATCAATTAGACGTGAGAACCTCATTATCTCCTGCGAGGCCCTTTGATATAAATTTCTCGCTGACTTAATCCGACTCTGTAATATATAAGGTACCTATTCTACATTAATAATTAGCAGTCAATAATATTGGGTCGTAATAGTTCTGGTTAGGAGAATATTTGTATCGTAATAAGCTTGGTGATTTATGAGTCACAGAGAGAGATAACAAGTATAAGTAGATACTTACCTCTTTGTGAGAGGGAATGGGCTGTAATTCACCACGCGCGGGCCTGACATACACAGGTTTTACTTCCAACTATCCTATTTCGCACTTCCTACTAATATCGTTGTTCTTACTCATATTTTAAATGCGAAAGATGATGGATGGATGTTGCTTTGTTTCTCTATCACGCAAATAAATTACTGAACGGAGTTAAATGAAAGTTTACAGTAATATAGTATATAAAGTAGAATAACACAAGCATCTCGAGATCCCATCTGTAATAGATAATTTGCTATCGTAGGACCGTACAATCCGCAAGATATTGGCGCCGCCTAGTTTGATGACCACTGATATTCATGTTGCCGATATTAATTTAATGTTATTTATGGTAACAGCCAATAACGTTCCTACAACTGGAATACAGTATATAGAAGTTTTAAACGCTATTACCATAGTTTACTTTGATCGGGAAACAAAGGGGTTTTCTAAAAAAGTATATTTTGTCCGCGGATATTACGGATATTCGCAACGCTAATATCACTAGTTGAAGGGTGCTCACTAATCGGATAGCGGCTATAACGCGACCACTCCAAACTCGATTCAATGTATAACGACGTTTTTAACCCGTGCTCTTACTGTAGTTCCTAAAGCGGAAGAGAAGATAATAAGATATTTACAGGTTACTCTCATGTACTACTGAATTGATAGGCTCGAGAGACTTTCAGGACTCATTCATAGCAGCTGCACGGGCCTTTCGGAAACATTTGTTACGGTTCGTCCATGGCTGGGGTAATCAATGTGATCATTTGTCACGGATACGGTGGCATTTAAAATTTAAAATTAGAGGCTGAATACTAACATCCACGCGGGTCCATCTTTAAGGTTAAGCAATGCTTGGTTGCAATGGTTATTCAGTGGCGAAATAGTTGTCCGGTCTTGACTTGTTAGCAATATAAAACACTAGCAAATAATATATTTTTACATTGCTACGATAGATTATATTGAGATTGCTTTGTGTATTTATATCGATAAAATTAAAAGTTTATAATCTAAAGCACCATGCTTAGATCGCCCAGCAAGCAAAGCTCTTCAAACCCGGATATTCACTCAGCTTTAGAGGCCCCTATTAATGTCACTACAAGAAAACGCAAGACTCCGGAACATGATCTATCTAATATGTTTGACACGCTTAAATCTGATTTAATGAGTTCTCTTAATGATTGGCGTCGAGACATGACCTGTCAATTCGAGCATATTAATCAAAATATTAGCAGCATAAAAAGTGATCTTGACCAGTACAAAACTGAAATAAAGAAAGAATTGGGTGCCTTATTAACCGAACAATCAAAAATATCATCTCAATTTACCGAATTGTCACAGGAAGTCAGTCAAATTAAGGAATGCAACACATTTATCACCAACCAATACAACGATCTTAAAAACCAGGTGAATGGCTTATCTAATCAAACGAACGAGCAATATCTTAATACGGTCACAGCTCTTGAGGCTAAAATGGATTTGCTAGAACAGCAGGCCAGGCAATGTAATATTGAAATATCAAACTTGCCGGAAAAACGTAACGAGAACCTTGTAACTATACTAGAAGATTTATGTAATAAAGTCGGCTGCAATATTAAAAAAGAAAATATAATCTCCATCCATCGCGTTCCTCATGCTGTACAGAATAACAAGCCCAAAAACGTTGTAGTAAAATTCAGCACAAGACTACTCAGAGACAATATTATCAGCGCATACAGGCTTAAAAAGGGGCTTACATCGGAACTGCTCGGGATACCTGGCACACTACATACAATATTCGTAAATGAACACCTCACGCTTCGAAACAAGCAGCTTTTTCATAAGGCAAGGGAAACAGCTAAAAAAGAAGGATATAAACACACCTGGACTAAGCATTCTACAATACTTGTCAGGGAGAATGATAATACTCCAGTGCTGGCTATCCGATCATTTGAGGACATTAAAAAAATCAAGGCTTCTAGAACTTCTAAAGATAAAATCAGTAGTTAATTTTAAGTGCATTAAGTTTTATAAACTTCATATATTTTGTATCACGTTAAATTATGTCTCGAGTAGATCAGTCATTGGTATGTTTCTCTTTCTTTCCTTTGGTACTGTAAGTTTTTATTTTATTACTGGTTTCATGATGTCTGGAGGTCGGAGTCTGTTGAGGCAACTCGTAGTTTCAATATACCACACAGATGAACACTCACAATCTTTGCCCGTATATCATAAATTCACACAATTAAAAAAAGGTTTTACCCATGGCTAACCACAATAATAACTTGACATTGTACTACCAAAATTGTCGCGGAATGCGAACGAAATTACAAACTATATACTTTAACATATTATCAAATGCATATGATATAATTATCTTGACCGAAACTTGGCTTAATTGTAACATAAATGATTCCGAGTTTATCGATGAAAGGTATTATACTTTT
The DNA here is from genome assembly GCA_943138885.2 of Tholera decimalis. Taxonomy (NCBI): domain Eukaryota; kingdom Metazoa; phylum Arthropoda; class Insecta; order Lepidoptera; family Noctuidae; genus Tholera; species Tholera decimalis. The sequence continues at coordinate 15,173,529 of OW964576.2, forward strand.
AGATGTGATAGAGATCTTATTTACTCTCAAAAGCTCGATGGCGGTGGAGTGTTAATAGCTATTGCTAAACACCTCCAGCCACGCAGTGTAACAATGCCATCACCTACCATGTTAGCTAAATATATGGAACTCGTTTTTGTTGAAATCCCAGGTACCGAATTATCGGGATGTTACATGGTTGGCGCAGCATATATCTCGAATAAAGCACCTGTGGCAGCGTATAACTTATACTTTGACATCACAAACGAGGTAATAAGAACCACTGGTTGCACTAATTTTCTATTGGCTGGGGACTTTAACATCCCTGAAGCGAACTGGCAGCCACAATCGGATTCCAATTTGTTAATATGTACTGGTACATCCTTCACTTGCGACCAATTACGTAACTTTATGACTATACATAACGCTTTTCAATATAATACTATACGAAATACCCATAATAGAATACTGGATTTATATATCACTAATATAAATGGTTGCTGTACTTTCCAATCTCAAAATTTTATCTCTGTTCCAGTAGATTCCCATCATCCGCCGTTTTATACAATTATTCCTTTCACATCTACAACTATCCCCATGAATCGCCAACGTATAAATAAATACAACTTTTTTAGAGCAAATTATGAACCAATAAATAATGAATTAAATACTATTCAATGGGATAACTTAATCAGAGATCTATCAGCGGAAAATTCAGTTAATTTATTTTATGAAAAAATATACAACATTGTAAATACGCATGTCCCTTTAAGTAAACCCAGATCAGTGATATATCCTGTATGGTTTAGCCCATCACTAACACATATTTTCAAAAATAAACAAAGAGCGTGGCAAAAATGGAAAGTTTATAAAAATACCTCTAGTTATGAAACATTTTCAGTGTTCAGGGCTAAATTCAAAGCGGAAGTTAAGATATGTTACAAGAAATATATGAAGTGTGTAGAGGACTCCATCCCAAACAATTGTAAGTACTTTTGGTCATACATATCTAACAAAAAGTTAAGGCCGGAATTCCATCGACTTTATCATTCAATAGCCAAACATCAAATGATCCCGAAAAAAATTGTGGTTTGTTTTCTTCCTTTTTCCATTCTGTTTATAAACCATCCACCTTAACACCCGATTGGTTGCCCCCTGTGAACATTTCAGAACAATGTAATATTTTAAATAATCTCATCTTTGACATCGACACGGTTTGTAAAGAATTAAAGCGTTTAGATGAGACTAAGGGACCAGGACCGGATATGTTACCAGCGGTGTTCCTCAAACATACGGCTGAGTCAATAAGTAAACCACTGCACATCATTTTTAACAAATGTATCACTGAGGGATATTTCCCTGACCAATGGAAATGTGCATATATCGTGCCTGTTCATAAAAGTGGTTCCAAACATATGGTAGAGAACTATCGACCTATTTCACTATTGTGTTCAATAGCCAAACTCTTCGAAAGACTAGTTCATGCTGCGGTCTATCCAATAATTCAAAACAACATAATTCCAGAACAGCACGGTTTTGTAAAACAAAGATCCACGGTGTCTAACTTAGCTCTCTACTCAGACTTTTTGTTCCGTAGCTTTGATCGAGGTATACAGGTAGACGCAGTCTATACCGATTTTCAAAAAGCATTTGATAGTGTAGATCATGAGATTCTTCTCAACAAAATTGCGTTCAATGGGATAAGAGGCAATTTATTACGCTGGTTTTTTTCTTATATTAACAATAGAAGTCAAGTAGTTGTGGTCAATGGGTATAAATCAGAAAGTGTAAGAGTTACATCAGGTATTCCGCAAGGTTCCATATTAGGTCCGCTTCTATTCATCATATTTATAAATGACATAAATATATGCTTCAAACATACAAGGTTTCTTTTGTATGCAGATGATTTAAAAGTATATAAAAATATCAAGAGCATTGAAGACTGCATCAGATTTCAAGATGATCTTAACAGACTTACAGAATATTGTGAACTTAATAAACTAAGCCTCAGCATTTCTAAATGTCATACCATAACCTTTATCAAAAACAGAAACATTGTGAAATATAATTATTCCCTGTGCGATAATACTTTAACAAGAGTTACAAATGTAAAAGACCTAGGCATATTATTCGATGATAAACTGCATATGGACCTACACATTGAAAATATTATTATAAAAGCATTTCAAATGTTCCGCTTTGTAATGAGAGCTGCCTCTGATTTTGTACGACCCTCAACCTATATTATTCTATATAATACTCTCATTCGCTCTCAACTTGAATATGCCTGTTTAATATGGGATCCTTTATATAACAAGTACAAACAGGCTATAGAGAAAGTCCAAAAGAAGTTTTTGCGTGCAGTGCACTACAAATTCCATCATACCCGATCATCTTACCAACACTTATTAGTTCTATACAAACAGCTTTCTCTTGAGGAAAGACGAGTGCTTCTTCAGACAATGACACTCCATGATTTAATACATAATAAACTAGACTGTATTGATTTAAATAAAATGATAAAACTTGCAGTACCCAGGTCGGTTCACCGACGTGGAGTGCGCGACTACCCGCTCTTTGCCACAGACTCGTACCGGACGAATGCCGGTGCGCGCGTTCCACTCACACGTCTTGTAGAGGTGTATAATAAAAATTTCTTGGAGATTGATATATTTGTGTTATCAAAAACATTATATAAGAAGCAGATAATAAAGAAAATTAAAACTAACACTAATTAAAACATAATCATTTTCAATAAGTACTTAGTTTAGTATTAAGTTAATTATGAGTGACTTCATTGTTAGTGTCACGTCCACCGCATAGCAATGTAAATAGTAATCTGTGGAAAATGTAGTAGTTATTACATTTAATAATTTATTTGTTAAAATGTACTCTATTAAGCATATATAATGTAATATCGTTTGTTTTCCCCAATAAAGTAAAATAAAGTACAATAAAATAAAATAAAATAAAATGCTTGCCGTCGCCAATACTTGGATGGGTCTTAACATATTGAGATTTTGTCGACACGGTGGCCGCAGCGGTTGAGCGATGGAATGCTGCGCTGTGTGTCGTGATTTCAATTCCCGCATCGTCTAAATTAATGTTTGTATTGCCTACACGAGTTTGGGTGTATGTAAAAATGCACTCACCTTACAGGAGAAATACCTAGTGTTTAAAAAGAGAAACATAAATGCCTCAGAAAGCACGTCAACCTGTTGGTTCCGGCTATAATTTGAATATACATCTTTGACTGTCACAGGTAGGCAGACGCCAGAAAATCTGACATCAGTCTTGCCGTTTTACCCAGCTACTGGGTTGTGGAGGTCACAGAGGCAGTTGGTACCTCAGACTGAAAAGCGACCCCAACATAGTTAGAGACAAGGCTAAGCAGATGATGTTGGGGATAGGCTTATCTCCGTCTCTCAAATGTGGCGATCACAGTAATGGATTCACGAGAATAACGTAAACCCATTACTGCGATGTTTTAGGTTTAGCTAGATAACACCGAGACAAACTCATAGGTTAACGCCGCTTTTAAAGTCCATACAATTCGTATTGGTCCACTCATACGAAAAGCACGTAGGTTCATGTCTGTGGTGCTCTTTTGAGGAAAGAAGCACACAAATTTGAGCAGAACTGTGCAAGCAATGATCAGTTAACTAGTTACAGTTAACTATGGACTAGATATTACATAACTACCACTGAGAATGTAATGTTTATACCCCATTCTCCACAACATTCGAAATAAATGGCCAGCCGAAACTTTTCACGACAATTCACTCTCTTTAGAGTTTTAAACGTATCTATTGGCAATTGTTCAATCGCGAATTGTTTTGTTGCTCCGTAGATATAAGTTTTATTCTCCTCGATAAAATCTTTTAAGTTACCTGCTGACAGGTGAAGCTACCACGAAGTTCAATTTAGTAATGTGTTTTGTTCGGTTGCATAACTATACCTGCCCTTTGAGGCCCGTCGCAAACTTAGCAGATGAGGCCCTCCCGTCATATACATCGAGAGGAATTAAATTAAATCAGATATACTATACGTGCTTATGATTAATCCGAAACTATTAAAAAAAAATACGAGAAAATACGAATAAACTTTTTTCATTGAACTTAAATAGCTGAATAATCAAAGTAAAACGTAAACATCCTTATGATGCAGAGAGATATGTTTTTTTTAATATAGTTTTTTTTATTGTTTTAGTTAAAAATGGCTCTAAATGATGATATTATTGCGCGTTGGTTGGAGCACGATTTGTCAGACAATGAAAACCTACCAAAAGTCGAATTTAGCGATGTGGCGACTGATATTGGACTAGATCACGTATTGAAAGAAAGTTGTTCGTCTGATTCCGAATGTGAAGAGAAAACTGCTGTGAGCAATAACTAGAATTCACCATCCCATAATATTGCTTCTTCAAATTTAAATCAAGTCCAAGAGTTTTCATCAGAAGATGATGAACCTTTATCTAATATTCGATCGAGCCCGAGGAAGACGAATTATTTCGGTAGAAATCGTTTTCGCTGGTCATCTACCCCACATTCTTCGCAGTCGAGAACTTTGCAACATAATATAGTGCAGAACACCAGGTATAAATCCAGCATATCGTGGTGAGCAGCTAAAGGGGAATGCCCATCAGCCATACAAAAAAAATGCTTGAAATGAACAACAATGAAATATACGCCAAATGGCACTACAAATCGTAGGAAACGCATAACAATTTCAATAATTATCAAAAAACTAGGTAGAAACAAGTTCCAACCATTTTTCTAAAATATAGGTTCGGTCAAGGTTATGAATTAATATGCAACAAATAATCAACAAAACAGCATTTAAATGTTTTAATCATCATTAAAAACCACTAATATGTCATCAAGAAACTGTTCAGGAGGATAGATATTGGATTGGTACCGGGCCCATGCTAAGTACCATATTATTGAGATAATATAGGCACAGGTACCAACTGTTCGCCGTCTCACTAGGCAGTTACAATAACGATGCTGTAGAGTTCTACTTCCAGACAAAGAATTGTTAACTATTATGTAAACAAAATATATTTTTTGACAAATATGCCTACTTTGTATTTTTCCTCGTAGTAAAAAACAATTACCCGGAAGAGCTAAATCCTCAACCAATGCATTATCCATTTCTCTGCTTATCTCAATCTTATAATTACATATCATTAGCTCGTGTATGGTCTCCATAGTATGATCGAGCCTGTTTTATTTAGTAAGTTCCACACGCCAACAAAACCATTCCGCTGTATGTCAGTTGTGAAAAATCAGCAACATTACATTAATACTTTGGAATAGCGCTCTGCGACGATTCAAATTATTATGTAAAACAGGTTCAGGTCCGTCGAAAAGCCGAGTCGTATAGGCGGGTGCAAAAGTCCGTTTGAAAAATGGGTAAAGTGTGCAGAAGTCATATCAAAATCCTTAAAAAATGGCCACAGTCGTCATTAAATATCCTTAAAAGCAATCTGTTTAAAACTCAAGTCACACACGCAAAACCATAAATCAATCAAGTAACCAATCGAAAAAATTAAATGCTTAATGCAGTAATGTCAAACTGTCAGACGTAGGTAAGGACATAATTATGATTCATACAGTCTAAGATACGTTTTCCATTTTGAAAATAACTTGATAATTAATATTGACACACATATATTATTTTAATTACATTTACGGTATAAATAGGTCGAATTATATTAAATTCATGATTACTGTGCAATAAATATAAAATAGTTCACTAACGATTATTTGACGATTCTTGTTTGGCTGAATGTCGATTACTCACGTCAAATAAACACTGATCGCCAACAAAAAAATAAGAATGAAGGTTATCAAGTTAAATATTTTTATGATCGTGATATTTTCTCCCCAGGTTTACAAACTTAAGAATTATTTCATTATTCATATTTTATTTTCAATAGAATTAAGGACTATTAGTAGTTTCTGTCCATTTTCAGCATTTTTTAGGCGTTCCCCTTTCTCTTCTTCTCCGCAAAGCACCAATTTACCTCGAATACTCAAATAAGCTATGTATTCACTGCCGTGAAAAACTCTAAATTAAGGGGTTTCAATTTTGTTGATTTTATTATTTTACTTTGAATTTAAATATTTTTCCATGTTCATTGTTAATTGAATGTTTAAAAAAAGTTATATCGATATTCCTGATTTATATGATAATTTTTGTGGATCTCATTTTCTTTAGAGATTAGAGTTAATAACAATTATTAGGGATTAAACAAAAAGAAAAGTTTATTTTGCATGTTCCTTTATTTTTAATAAATAGTTTAATATATTCCTAAACAGACATTTAATTACCTACAAAACCTTTCTTGGCCATTTTTTATGAAATTGAATTAATTTAGTTTGAGGTCCGACAGACCGTTGTTAGATGGTTGTGTGACAAAAATATATGCTAGGTGGTAAAGGGGTAATAACGTACTTTTACGGGTTTGTTAGTCCAAAGGAATCCTAATTGCTAATTAAACGGCGTTGTCGCCCTTGCCGTAACAGGTTTCATTTGTACAAAGGAAAAGCTTTGCTTTGTTAAGAAGTCTATTTCTGCAAACTCTTTGTGGCTGAGTTCAGTGAGCGACCGACTACATATACATTAATTGCATGTGAATACATTAAGCTGCTTTACTTCTCGACGTGGCAGGCAAATCAGCTTTATTTAATTACATAGAAATACAAAATTACACCAAAAAGGTTATATAGAAATGTGTGATTTAATGAACATTTATTTTCTCTGTAGGTATTTTTTGTTTGTAAGGTATAATTATGTGTAAACCTGATCTCTCCCCGGTCGTGTCGTATTGCCGTCTAATCAGACTATGAGTGACCTTTCTAAGAGTGGCTTTTGCATCACCGCCAGCTCTAGCACTGGATATGTATCTCTCTGAGCCTATGCTGTCATCCGCGTATCCAACAGCTCCCAACTGAGGAACACGTATGAGGACTACGTGACTAAATAAATAAGTGTATCACTGCAGGTATTATCAGAGCAGAAATCACTGTTGCGTTGTTTTGTTCTTTTTTCTAACAAAACAACACACTTATAGAATATTGTGGAGAAAGATAGCGAACATGAAGCAAAGCGTCATCGTATCAGATAAAGCTCCAGAAAACTAGATTTAGGAAATTAGAAATTATTTATTCACTTTTTGTGTTTTTTAGGGTTTCGTAACCGAATGGCACAAAACGGAACCCTTATTGTTTCGTCATGTCTGTCCGTCTGTCTGTTTATCTGTCCGTCCGTCCGTATGTCGCAGCCATTTTATTCCGAAACTATTAGGACTATACATGTGAAACTTGGTTGGTAGATGTATTCCGTGAACCGCTTTCTGATTTTAAGAAAAAATTAAAAAATATTTAAAATAAAGGGGGGCTCCCTATACATGTGTGTGGTATTTATAGACAGGTCTTTAAAAATGACATTGAGGTTTCTAAGATTACTTTTTCATAAAGTTAATCGTTTAAAAGATATACGCTTCCAAAGTGGTAAAATGTGTGTCTCCCTCCCCCTCTAACTTCTATAATAATGGAGTGAAACTTCTAAAAAATATTTGATCTTAATGTAAACTTTCAACCAGTTACCAGTCAGTTTGAACGAGATCAGGACAGCAGTTTTTGAGATACAGCATATTTTCTAGAACCGAAAATATAACTTTGTAATTCATACAAACACTATGAAAATCAAAGTAGCGTAGTTGCAAAAAATTTAAATAAACTAGTTTGAAGAAAACTGTAAGGTCTTTTTGTCAAATAAATATACATATTATATTATATTAATATAGTAACTGCGGAACCCTTCATGGGCGAGTCTGATTCGCACTTGGCTAGTTTTTATTTTGTGCTTTAAATCAGATTTCTTAGACAACTTTTAAAATTTTATGCAATGATACACTTCACGTAAGGACATAAAAATATCTCTTGAACTCGCATAAAGTCATATAATACACTACATCACAGGTCACCTCCATTACTCGACAGCGACGCAAAAACCAAACACGGAACTCGGTTAGCTAGCTCGAACATCAAAATGATGGTTAACGAAGTTACTTACATAATAAAAGTAATATAGAAGGTCCAGGAAAATTGAACTGTGACTACTGACAGAAAAGCGCTGACGCAATAAAAATCTTCATCACGTGGTTTAGCTCATCAGTTAATCTGCTCAGCCTTTTCCGATTTAAGGAGTCAATAAACTTACATGTATTAAACAAATGTCGGCCTTTCTCTGCTTAGCCTTTTCCCAACTTGCTGATTTTAACAACAACCGTACTGTTCGGGGTTGGGATAAGATAAAGATAAGGGGTGAGATAAGAGATGAAAGTCAGTTGAAGATTAATAAATTCACTGTATTGTCTGTTTCCACAAATATGAGATTAAGATTAATTTATACTAGGATGAGTGGTGAACGATATAGGATTATGAGTCACGCGCACGGTATGTCGCCGAATTACGTACTGAACTATTGCGGTGTAAGTGCAATAATATAAATGATGGAAACATACTGAGCGGGTGGCGCAATAATGATGACCCAGGTAAACGCTACTGTACGGTGGTTGACCCGTACATGCTCCCGGGGACAAAGATAGGGGTTAGTAGGATAGAGATGTAGATGCGATTTACAAGATGATAAACAATATTCAACTTATCAACTATATGACAGGGATAAGGATTAGTAATGACTGATTAACGATATTTCGAGCAATTACAAGTAGTTGCTAGAACTTAGATCCGGAAGGGAAAATACGCGAAAAACAGGGGACGAGGCCCTATCTTCTGTTTGCAAACACTCGCTAGATTTAATAAGATTTTTGGGATCACTTTTCACGTATCGGCTAAATTGACCTTTTTCCCTAAGATCACAACACTCACTCACTGCACTTTTCACTTTGACTAAAGATTGCCTTTTTTCCCTAACCGTACTACACTCACTTATAACACTCTCATTTCCGGGATGTGAGGAGATCGCAGTAGACGCCTCTCCAGCAGGCACCGAGGATTCTTGACGCGTTGACCGTCTGTGGCGCCGCCAAAAGTATATCGCCGCAGTTATCAGGATTCCAAAGATTAGAGCATACAAGACGCTATAAAGATGTACGTCGTGATAGGATATTTTATCACTCCAAGGTTCTGTTTGTTTCATGATTTCAATTCTTTTTTGTATATCTTCAAATTGTCGCAATATTTCAGAATTATTAGGATTAATTTCAGGAGATTCAGGGATAGATATGTTGAATATATGATTAATAGGTGATATTTGTGGCGCAATAATTCTTGCACCAATACTCATTGTGCTAGACAGCCTTTTATTAGAATGGACAACGAAATTGTCCGTCTTTATCATACAGCCTTCCTCCACATTCAACAGACCTGCATTCATCAATTTAACGGCGGTAATTTCGTCGTCACAGAGAAGATTAAAGTTGCGTTCATTGCAACAAAAATAATAATATTTATTATCAGCTGTTAATTCCTTCCAAATGTTTTTGCAAGGTTTTCTAATAGTTTCACAGGTTCTTGTGTGTGGGATCGTTTCATACAAGCTGTGATCATCTTTTAAGATATTTATAGGGTTTTTTGTATGACATAAAATCATCCTAGGATTTTGTCTTATACAAGACTGGAGATCAGCATCAGTAAGGGTTACGTATGAGTCTTTTCTGAGGTTAATGGCAGTAAAGCTTGAGATAACTTTCACATGTATCATGTCGTGGTTCAATAATCGTGGGACTGGAATGAGGTTAAAGATTTCGTAAAGGTCTCTTTCGATGAGGGGTATTCTTATTTCAATAATCAAGTACTTACTATAGTACTTAGTCCGCACTTTTATCAAGTTGTAGAGATCCTTGAGATTCAAATGGTTAACAGGAAGTGCCATGTCTTTGGGGATATGTGCTGATATAGAACTTTATTCCGTTCTCAGCTGTTTAGGAGATATCAGATGGAAGTCCAGTTTTCCATTGTAAATATTAGTTACCGTGTCAAGAATAGAGTCTTGTATTTTCCTAAGGCTATACAGTAAGTTATTCGCTGTCATAGCAGATGCTAAGAAATCGGTAACTAAAGTCATGTTCTGTACATGGCGTTGAAGATCTTGATAAGATTCTTTAAGATAATTAAACTTTTGATTTATCGATTTATGATGTTTGTTCGCAGCTTTCTCCATTCTTTTCATGAGATTAAATTCGGCTTCCACGATTGAGGTTTGGTTTTTCAAGAGGTTATACAAATGTTTATCATTTTTTTTCAAAAGGTCGATGTCTTGTGCGTATTTCTCCGCAAAACGCTGATCTAGCACGCCAAACAAGCTGTTTGCGACGTAGCCTACTCCGTCTATTAGACCACGACGCCGGCGCCGCCGCTCGTCTCCAGTTACAAATGATTCATTCATTGTTAACATACTATCATAATGTTTAATTTCTTCGAACTCGTGCCCGAGTTGTAAGATGATGCCGTCGCAAGGTGTGTGTTCTTTAATAGTGGAGCATATGTTTCAAGATAATTGATATACTTCTCAAGTGCCGACGTGCCTTCTTTGTAGGGATATGTGTCATAATAAACAATTAAACGCCAATCGTCTCTAATGAGATGCATGTTGGAGATTTTATCGAAATAAACGCTGTTGTTGCTCAAAGGGGTGAAACTATAAGATGCTTGAGATAAGTTTATTAGTGACAGTAAGAATAGCGTTACTGACAGAGCTATAGTCGAGAATGAGATACGCTTGGGATTTTTCTTCTTTGGTGCCTCATCCTTAACCTTCGTGTCACTAGGAGGGTTGTTGTCTCTGTCCGCTGGTAATAGAGATAGCTTAACAACAGGCCGTTTTAAAAACCCATTTTTGGTTTTGAGGGTAACGACTCTGACGTGTCCGTTAGAACCAGGATGCAGTTCTACTACACGCCCTAGAGCCCACTTCCCTGGCGGGAGGTTTTCATCCTTGATGATAACAATATCGTTGAGACTGAGATTCCTTTGAGATTGTCTCCATTTAGCTCTAATGGATAACTGTGAGAGATGTTCATTTTTCCACTGGACCCAAATATCTCTATAGATTTTTTGTACCATGTGCCACCGAGTCCTAAGATCATTTTCAGTTTCAAAGATCGTTAAGGTAGGCCCACTTGCAAGAAAGTGTGCCGGGGTTAAAAAGTCTATGTCCTCGGGATCCTCCTTCAAAGGACAGAGTGGTCGAGAGTTTAAGCAACCCTCGAGTTGAGATAGGAGGGTGCTATATTCTTCGTAGGTGAGTTTTTGCTCACCAACAACACGCCTAAGATGATGTTTTAAACTTTTCACCGCAGCTTCCCAAAGTCCGCCAGCAGAAGGCCATGACGGAGCATTAAAATGCCACTCAATGTTCATTTCGGAGACGTTAGATAATGTTTCTTGACTTGATAAGATTTCTGAGATTTCTATGATTTCTTGTTTTAGGATCTTGTTAGCTCCAATGAAGTTAGTTCCTTGATCACTGTATATGTGGCCGGGAACTCCTCTTCTGGCTGACATACGTCTGAGCGCTGCAATAAAAGCCGACGCTGTGAGATCAGATACGAGTTCTAAATGTATGGCCTTTGTAACCATACATACGAATACTGCAACGTATCCTTTATCTGTTTTGATGCTGCGACCTTTGTTCGCTTTCACCAAAACATGTCCAGTGTAGTCAATACCGGTATGATAAAAGGGTCGACTAGGATTTAATCTGGATGAAGGCAAGTCACCCATGAGTTGATGTTTTAGAATGGGATCGTGTCTCCTACACTTTATGCACGTTCTTAATCGTTTTTTTGTAGCGCGGTTTCCTTCAATTATCCAATATTTTTGTCTTATAAATCCACTCGTAATTTTCACTCCACCGTGGAATACTAATTTATGGGATTCGTCTATTATAAGATCAGCTAATTTAGTTTGATTTGGGATGATAATGGGATGCTTCATTTCGGGGTCTAAACTCGAATGTTTTAGCCGTCCACCGACACGGAGTACTCCGTGGCTGTCTAAGATAGGATTAAGGTTCAAGATCTGGCTTTTTTTGCTTAAAGGTTCACCTTTTTCAAGTTGAGATATTTCCTTGAAAAAGTATTCTTGTTGCACATGTTTTATTAACATTTCCGTCGCTTGTTTGAGGTCATGCAGGGTAAGGTAGTTTTCACGCTTCTTCTTGTAAATTAAGATGTCTTTGAATTTGTTTACATAGGCTAAAACTCGAATGATTTTCTTGTAACTGCTGTATTTCTCTAATAATCGTTTTATAACTGAATTGCTAGAGTCAGCAATAATAGTGTTTACGAGCTTTTTCTTTCTGAGATCTTCAGTTGTTTTATATAAGATTGGTTCAGGATTCTTTTCAGGATTGTATTGAGATAACCAATCGGGCCCGTGCCACCAAAGTGAATGATTGGCTAAATGGGATGCAGTCAGACTACGGCTAGCGCAATCTGCGGGATTTTCTTGGGATTTCACATGCCGCCACCTATTTTTTGGGATAATTTCGCAAATCATTTTTACTCGATTGGAAACGAAGGGTTTCCATTTTTCTGGTTCACCATTTATCCATCCTAGTACAGCCATGGAATCTACCCAGCCATAAGCTTGGATTTTGAGATCAGATAGGGATGAGATTATTTTGGCCATAAGTTTTGATAATAAAAGAGCTCCACTAAGTTCCAAGCGAGGTATAGATTGAGATTTTTTCAGAGGTACCACTTTAGATTTTCCAGCAACAAGGGTTACGTATGTTTTGTGGTTTCTTGTAATTTTACAATAAACAACACAAGCGCAGGCCTTTGTGCTTGCATCACAAAACCCATGAAGCTCAATTATATCATTCTCCATGGTTTGTATCCATCGAGGTATTTTAAATTGAGATATATAAGGTAAGTCGGCCTTTATTTTATTCCATTCTAGGGCAATATTATGACGAATCGGCTGATCCCAACCTAGTTCCGTTTTCCAAGTCTCTTGAAATAAGATTTTTAGTTTAATTGTGACTGGTGACACCCAGCCCAAGGGGTCAAAGATTTTTGAGATTTCAGACAAGAATTGCCGTTTTGTTGGGATATCTTCTGAGGCCATTTCTATTGGACGAAAGATAAAATAGTCTTCTTTTGGATTCCAGCGAAGACCTAAAGCCTTTGTAGATTCAGGCTGTTTAAAATGAAATTCTTCATCTTGAGGATTAATATGATCGTCTAAAATTTCAGGCAAGTTCGAGCGCCATTTTCTAAGATTGAGGCCGCCTGACTTAAGAAGGTTTGTCATCTCTGCTTTGAGATGTTTAGTAGCTGTCACGGTATGACCTCCATGCATGAGATCATCCATGTAAAAAGAAGTTTCTAGAATATTAGGAGCGCTGCTATTGGGATAATTTGGCCTTTCATCAATGGCAAGTTGTTTCAGTGTCATCATGGCTAAGAAGGGTGCGGCCTTTGTACCGTAGGTGACAGTCGCTAGCTGATATTCTTGCAAAGGTTGGGATTGATGATTTCTCCAAATAATTTTCTGGAACTTTTGATGATCCGGATGTAGCCAAATATTACGAAACATCTTTTCAATATCAGCCGTAAATGCGTATTTAAACTGTCTCCATTTCAGGATGAGACTTAAGAGGTCCTGCTGCAGGTTCGGCCCCCTGCACATAAGATCGTTGAGGCTGTGACCTGTTGAGGTTTTTGCAGAGGCATTAAAAACAACTCGTAATTTTGTAGTTAATGACTCAGCTCGAAGTACGCCATGGTGCGAAAGGTAGCAATCCGGGGTTACGTTGACATTTGTATAAACGGGGATCATAAGTCCGAGCTCTAAGTACTCGGACATAAATAGTTTATAATCACTTGCCAGGTCGGGTTGCTTAATTAATTTCCTTTCTATTTGAAGGAATTGCGCAATGGATTTATTTTTAGATTCACCCAACTTTTCTTCAAAATTTTCTTTAAAAGGTATTTTCACGACATAGCTGCCGTCTTCGCGCCTTGAGGTTGAGGATTGAAAGAAGTCAATGCAAGCTTGATCTTCTTGAGATATTGATAAGGGTTCGCGAATATCCTCCATCTCCCAGAACTGTTGGATATCGGTGAGATTGTTTAGGATCACATTGCACTGAAATGTTTTACAATTACCGCTTAGGATCCATCCCAATTGTGTCTGCTGGGCAATGGGTAACATTCCCTCGGAACGGCAGATACCATCCAATAGGATTTGGGAATAAACGTCAGCGCCGAATAAGATATCAACTGGCCTACTTTTGTAAAATTCAGGATCAGCTAGGGTTATTTGGTTAAGGGTTGGCCAGTTGGGTTTAGTGAAGGTATGTCTAGGCAAATTCTTGACTAGTCTTTTCATTATAAATACATCGGATTCGAAAGTGAAGTCATTAATTAACGACATACACTTAATAGACATCATGCCCTTACAGCTATTTTCATTGTTTCCGATTCCAGAGATAAGTCCAGTACATTTTTGCCGACGCAGGTTTAGAAGCTGTGCGGCTCGTTCACTAATAATTGAGGTCTGAGATCCCTGATCTAAAAGAGCTCTCATTCTTTCGTAAGATCCGTCAGCTGCTTGAACCTTGATAATTGCTGTCGCGAGGAGTATTTCTGTAGGATCATTTTGCATAGATACTAAGGTGTTCATATCTTGCTGAGGTGGAGATTTCGTAATAGTGGCCGTATTCGGCCCCGATCGCGACGCATCCGATGTAGCATTTTTTGACGTAAAACATTCATGTAGAATCGTATTGTGGTCTTTATTGCACTCTTTACACTTTATTTCCGAAAGGCATTTTCTACCTTCGTGATAGTGCAAGCAGTTGACACAGAGGTTCAAATTTCCAATTGCGTTTCGACGAGCCAATGGATGCATTTTTGCCAGCTTTTGGCAATTTTGAATGCGATGATCGCTTGCGTTGCAAATACCACACTGTTTACGTCTTTCGTTATTTTTCCAATTGGACTTTGACGATTGTGAAATGACCTGGTTTGTCGAATAGGTGTTGTTATTTTGTTTGAAGCGAGTATTAAAACCTTTTGAATTAGATTGTTGGTTATTAAGATAACCTTTCGATGATGAAGATGCGTATTGAGATTGAGGAGATGACTTTTGAATGAAGGCTTCTTGTTTCTTCTGTGAGGTTTCCAGCGACGTAAACTTATTCTCCAAAAATCGAAGAAATTCTTCCAATACTGGCAACTCCTTCGGAGATTTCAATGACTCCGTATAGTCATCGTTGCTTTCAGAGTCCAATTTCTCCGCTAGGATACATACGAGGAAGGGATCCCAAGTAGATACATCGATTCCGAGATTTTTTATAGCATTCACGCTTTCGTACGTTGTATCGTGGATTCGTTTGAGGTGTTTCGCTGATTTTTGCTGAGATGTCGGGATATTTAGGATTTTTTTGAGATGAGATATAAAACTACGACGCTTATTGTCATATCGATGCGCAAGGATATTCCAACAAACGGGGTAGTTGTCTGAACTTATATGAAGATGTTGGATTAATTTTTCCGGCTCGCCCTTGATCTTACTTTTCAGGAACTGCATTTTTTGGGCGTTTGATAAAGAGGGATTATTGTGTATAGTTTCTGTAAAAAGATCTTTGAATGAGATCCACGACGTCTAGCTTCCTTCGAAGGTAGCTATTTCCATTTGTGGGGTCGATTTCTCAATATGAGCCACCGACCACATCTTTCGGTTAATATCCCTTTTCAGGGTTTTATAATATTTCTCGTAGTTCGAGAATTGCTCGTCGTACTGGGTGTTGGAGCCGTTGAGCTCGTTGTCCAGCTCCCAGTGTAGGTTGTCAATAGCTGTCCAACGAGTTTTTAAAGTTTTTAGGATGTCTTCAAACTCCCACTTTTCGGAGATAAGGTTGAGATCAATGTCAGCAGCTTCTCTTGAAAATGCCCTAAAATTAGTAGCCTGCTTCTTTAAGAGGTCTTCTATATTTACGCTCTCCTTAGGAGGATTATTTTGAGATGAAAGGCTCGAGGTTTGAGATAAAGATGTTTGAAAAGTAGGGGGTTTCAAAACAGGGGTTTGAGGTCTGTCTGTGGAAGGCTTATAATTCTGAATGGCTGTTTTAATATTGCTATATTTCACCTTCATTTGATCATACTGATCGGTAGTGAAATACGCATGCGATCGATCACCAAATGACAGTAAATTCATATGGTTGTTATGAAATTCCGTAAAATATTGTTCTATGGTTTCTAATCGTCGACGAAGATAGTCCGACGTCTTCCGCTCTGCTCCATCTTTCTTAAAGTTGGAGTAGAGTTTATCCACTGCTTCAATGATTTGCTGTTGAGTAGCTAAAAGGTCTTCCATTTTAGCCATTATTAGGATAAGAAAAATCTGCCTTACTTGTAATCCGAGATAGCTCAGTAACGGACTTCAAAAGCTGTGCAAGACAAACCGGAACTGATAGATTCTGTTCTGAGATAAAGTGGCGCCTTCCTAGGCACCAGGATTGACCGGGATCACGAGATGACACAAAGTTGCGCCTTCCTAGGCACCGGGATTGACCAGGATCACGTGATTAGACACACTGTATTTTCCAAAGGTATCTGATTGCGTATAACGAAACCGGTAAAACGCACACACAAAGAACAAAGCACAAGGTTTTGCACACGCGTTTCGGTCCCGCTAACGTGCTTGAAGGACCAATGTTCGGGGTTGGGATAAGATAAAGATAAGGGGTGAGATAAGAGATGAAAGTCAGTTGAAGATTAATAAATTCACTGTATTGTCTGTTTCCACAAATATGAGATTAAGATTAATTTATACTAGGATGAGTGGTGAACGATATAGGATTATGAGTCACGCGCACGGTATGTCGCCGAATTACGTACTGAACTATTGCGGTGTAAGTGCAATAATATAAATGATGGAAACATACTGAGCGGGTGGCGCAATAATGATGACCCAGGTAAACGCTACTGTACGGTGGTTGACCCGTACACGTACCAAAGTAAACCTTCTGTATTATCTGCATCCACAATATTTTTTCTATTTGGTTTGTTAGCAAGCTTTTAGACATTTTGTTTGCTTTTAGTGATTTTGTTTGAGTAAATAAAAAATAAATATCGGTATTTATTTGGCTGATAAGTGTAAAAGAGTATCAAAATGTTTGAGAAAAAATCAAAGATTGCTGAGTTATGTGAACACAATTTCTTACTTAATGGCGCAGTCAGGTTTTGGTTACGTGATCTATTTTAAATGTTTGAATTTCACGATGTCAAATCATGAAATTGAAATTGAAGTAGTGCATATTTTTAAATGGAAACTTAAGTTTTTTTTGCTTTTTTTTATAAGCATACGCATCACTTATACACACAAAACGTTTTTTTTTTTTTTTAATTTAATTAGGTTCGCGTTTGACCGCCATCTCACCTGATGGTAAGTGATGATGTGGTCGAAGATGGAGCACGCTTACTTAAAAGTAATCTATTCACTCTTATTTTCACGTTTTGGGAATACTTTTATTGTACGTACGGCTGAGTGGAATTTCCTGCTTGAGTCTGTTTCCTGATAGCGATAACCTGGAAGTCTTTACAAGGGCGGATCCACCGTTGTGGGCATGATGGGCATGCCCACAACCCTAATAGACTTGTGACGTCATACTTTCACGGTCTATTGAGATTCATAGGCTGATGACAAGCCTTAAAAAAACCGGCTATGCGCATATCGGCTTACGCGCAGTGTAAGGTTCCGTAGTTTACTACAACGCCAAAGTGAGTCTATTAGCGAATTAAGTCTCGCCTGGTACTTCTCACTCGCTTTTCATAGTTACGACTCCTGAGACAACGTCAAGATAGGTATCTATTTGCTACTCTAGTGTACCTATATTGGCTTACTGGCTACTAGAAAAGTTCATTAAAAGTTCATTTGAGGGTCGGGTCTTACTTTCCTGCACCAGGACAGTCTGTAGGTTGTCGTTTCAGGCAATTGGGCTTTCTCGAGGTCTCTCTTTATCTGTGACCACTAGATCAATGGCGGGCGGCCCCCCTGCCACGTTTTTGTTCCGGGAGTTTTAGGGCAATATTTACAACGTGGTCCTCTTGGCGTCTTTTGATGTGACCATACCACCGTAAGCGATTCTCGTTAATTTTGTCAGTGATTGGTGCGACTAAAATCCCTCGTATATACTCTTTTCGTATTTTATCGTGTCTAGTCACACTTCCCGTCCACCTAAGCATCTTCATTTCGTTGGTATGAAATTTTTATTTGTGTCTTTTTGACTGTCTAGCACTGGGTACCGTAGAGTAACGCCGGGCTCATTGCCGGTATGTATACTTTCCCCTTGGTTTTATTGGGATACGGGAATCACAAGGCACTCTGGTTTGTGAGCATCACTTCAGCCATGCGGCGCTGACTCTGTGAGTGACGTCAGCGTCCACGTTTGCATCTCTCGTTAACATAAAAACTAGACATTAAAATTGGTTTACTGTCGGTATGGGTATCGTATCAATGAGAATAGTCTCTGGAGTAGTATTTCCGCTGAAAGGATATTTTAGATACTCCGTTTTACTCTTGCTAACTCTCAGGCCGTACTTTTCCATCTGTATAGTGTATAGCATCCGTGGTTGACTTAGATGCTGTGAAGTCAAACTGGTTTGGGAACATTACACAGATTTTGTTGTGACGGTTGTTGATTCGTTCCCATATTTTGAGTGTGTAAGCGATCCATTTTATATATCTATAGTTTTCACACTGCGCAGCATCACCCTTGTTTTTGTAGAACGGCATTAGATAGCTCGGGCGCCAAGATTCTAGAATACGATTTGTAATCATGACTATATTGCATAGCTTTGCTAACCAAGCTTCAGTTACTGGGTCTAGTCTTTTCCACCGATCTGCGGTGAATTCGTCTAGACCTATGGCTTTGCGGCTTTTCATTTTACCTAATGTGTTTCTCACCTCGTCCTCATTTATAGTTGGTATTGGACCATGTGTGGGTGCACATGGCGGTGGATCTTCGTTTGGAAATTCTTCCTTCAATAGCTTAATATAGTATTCAACCGGGTCTACCTTTTATAGCAGAACTTTTTACGTCATAATATTATTTTGCATAACAATGGATAGCATAATCTTCATTTCGCAGAAAGTTGTTTGGCAAACACTCATTTATCATAAATTCGAAATACATAATTTTGTTAGTCAGAATCATCTTTAGGCATAAATTTCATGTCCATTATAATTGAAAAGCAGAACCATGATATCGCAGAATAGTTGCAGTTAGAATCTTCTTATGGCATAGGTACATCTTTGTATATGTTTAGCTTGGAGGCAGGCATGCAACATGCAGCATGCAAGCAAGGCATGAATTTTTTGTCTTAAAAATATTCGATTAAAGAATATTATGCCAAGTGTGTTATGCCAAATAAATGTCGGAGTATCAAGATTCTGCCAAATAGAAGGAACCCTATTCAACCATCTCTCGTCAATTTACTTTTATGTTCATGGATGCTCTATGTTTGCGTTTTGCTAATTTCAGTACTTCGTCCGCATTTTGAGCACTCGTGATCTCTTGTGCATCTTTTAGCATCCTGCTTCGCCACTTTATATCGGTCCTTATCTTTCGCTAGCTTTGATCTTTTTATTCGCTAGGATAAACACAGGACATTTCTCTTTGATTCTGACATTTGGAGACTCCTAAGATCCCTGCCGCTTTTGTCCTGTACCAGGTTTCAAACTTAGACCAGATATCATTTGCGTTGTCATAACTTACTTTCAAATTGGTCTCCAGATAATTTTTTATCACGCTCATTAGTGTCTCCCCTGGACCATCCAGCTCTCTCCACTTAGTTTTTGGTGTTCTATCTACTATAATTTTTATAGGTTTTTGTCAGCTCGTACACAGAGTCAAAGACACGAGTATGCGATACTGTAATGTAAGATCATCACCAGGTATTACTTTACAGCCTTTAAACTTTTGTTTGACGGTCTTGTCGGACATGATAGTCTATCTTGACGCTCTACCCGCACATTTATAAGTGATTAAGTATTCTGGTTTCTTTTAACCCTTTGACCGCCAACGACGCCTACAGGCGACAACAAAAAAAAGTGTCCAGACCGCCAACGACGCCGGTAGGCGACACCAATTTCGACCCTTATTTACAGGAAATAAAGTCAATGAATATTTTAACAGTTTTTTTTAATATCATCCCCATACTTCAATAAATTAAAGTAAATAAAATAAAAGCTTGTTCTTTGGCGTATAATCCTGAAATTTAAATTTTTCCAAGACCATCTGTAAACTCGTAAAAATATAGGCCCACCAGACGCCATAGTCGCTTTAAAGCGACACTAGTGATGAGGTTATAGTCGATATTCATTTACTAAGGTACATGATGCCATTACTGCAATCAATACAAATACTAAAAATTAGATATAATTCTAAACAATTTGCAAAATAAAAACATTTTAATCAAAAATAAATGAAATGAAATAAATAAATGATGTATATATGATGAAATAAAGTGGAACCAAAATATGAACGCCCCCCAGAAGATGAACAATTGTAAATAAAAGTAGAATTGTAACAATACTGATTGACTTTTATGAGTAGATTTTTTTTCTCGCTTATAGCAACATTTTCACCGCCCGCCTCCATAAAAACGTCGGCAGTCACGCGTCAGGCGCGCTTGCGTTTAATAATTTTGTGTGTGGTTCGCGCCAAAAACCATCATTGTATGGAAACCTACTTAAGGTGAGTACTCCGCAGATTTAAGTTAAATTAAGAATTATTGACACAATCATTTTTTTCTTTGCCAAGTAAAATCTTGATTAACTAAGTGACTAAAACGTAGTCATATATGTATTTATAAAATTTAACATATTTATAGCGTATAAAACACTGTTCAGTAATAGTTTTAATATTTTTGACTTTAGCCAATAATTGAACACCGTTCATGTAATGGTAAAAGTACATAGAATATTTAATAATCATTACCATTTACCTAGTGGATAAAAATGATCTATGTATTGTTTAAAAATATCTGTTTATTTAATAAACTAAAAACCAAAAGTTGAACGGGTATCATGATTTAAATTTTTCAAGATTTATTGGTTTCAATATAGTATGAAATCAGTAGTGTTCACTTTTAGGATAAATTATCAAAAATTGAACCAAAAATATCCTTATATTTTTTTTCGTTCAACTTTTTGTTTTGTTTCCTAAATTTTAACGAATGTACACCTAGAAAATACAAAATGAAATACTTGCATGCATGTAGACCATTTTAAACAATTTAAGGGGGCATGATGCAGGTGCATGATGAGCTACTTATGTTCATACATTCAAACAAAGAGGTAATCTATTACAGATGCGGTCTACACAGTCTGCGAAGGAAAGCAAGCAAATTTGATGACCTGACACTGACATATTTTGTTGAACCATCTACCGAATATTTAGAAGAAGTATCGATGTCAGCTATAACCAAGAGATTGCCATATCCTCGAACTGGGTGAAGTGGATGATTACTTTTGAAAATTGTGATCTCAATATGTACGAATTATTTTTATTATAGAGAAGGTTTTCTTTTTAATTGAGGTTATACTAGTTTTAAATTAGAGTTGTAAAGGTACCTAGTACCTTTTTGAAAAGTTCTTCTACCTTCTTTCGTCAAGTATTTTCCTAATTTGTTACTAAGGTATAGAATACTATGTCATTTTAGACTACCTAATTATTTTATTAAATAAACAAGTTTTTCCTTTATTTTTTATTATTTTCATTAAAAATACACTAAAAATACACTAATAAATTAGGTACACAATTTCTACGCCTTCTCTTAAGTCATATCAAAATCTTAGTTCAACTAATTGGGGATCAGTGTTCAATTATAGGGGGAAAACCCATTTTTTTATTAATTCTTATTTTGTATAAAACTCAAGAGACAATTTTTTTTTATTTTTCAAATTATTTTATAATTTTCGAGCATCAAAAATAAACAGAAAAACAACTTCAACTATTAAGATAATTTAATTACAAATATTCATAGTTAGCGATTCGGATTAATCGTTCATTTATTGGTTCCTACCTGCAATGTAAAATGAAAAGAAATTTATTTGTTGCCATTTTAGTTGTGCTTGTCACGTCACTAATTCGAAGCCATCTTTCATTGGAGCTAACGCCATTGTCGCTTTTGGACGTATGTAGTGTTTGACCGACCTTTTTGAAAATGAGTTATTATACACACGAGGAGTTGTTATGTGTTTTAAAGGGTGACGATGATGAATTTGTATTCGAATATGAACCTGAATTTGATATAGATGTAAGTACAACCTCACAAGTAGGAGTACCTACTTGTAAGGTTGTACTTAAGAATTCAAATTTTTGGGTAGTAACCCAAAAATACCGTTTTGGTAACTGAGTAGGTATGCTTATGATATCGTCGTTGCGCGTGCAAAAGTCGCTGTGTGGTAAATAGTCATTTTCGTTCTTTTATGCAGTTTCAATCGTTATTTTAATACACACATGCTGTAAAACAGCTATCTGATTAACGAAATATTTAAAGAGTTATCTTTCAATATTGCGTTTATCAACACATGCTGTAAAAACAGCTATCTGATAAACGCAATATTGAAAGATAACTCTTTAAATATTTCGTTAATCAGATAGCTGTTTTACAGCATGTGTGTATTAAAATAACAATTGACACTGCATAAAAGAACGAAAATGACTATTTACCCCATAGCGACTTTTGCACGCGCAACGACGATATGTGTCTGTGGTACTAGAGATGTTATATTAGGGTCAAATCATATATATATATATATTAAATATTCATAATATTGAATATATTAGTAATCTCATATTAGGATAACATACTTATTAGTGGATATTAGTCAAATATTAGTTTAGCCAATATTAGCATTGATTCATATTAAGCATATTCTCGTGAATATAAATGTATATAAATTTATTTATTAAATAAATATTTATAGCGAAAATCAATAAATATTATGGATTATAATTTTATCGATATTTAGTAATACCCGAATTTAACCTCATCACTAACTTACCGTGATAAAAAATGGCTTGGCGTACAGCGTGCACTTTCACTGCGCGAACCATGGCGGTCAAAGGGTTAAAATTCGTCTTTATTAGTGTAAGTGCGTCTTTCTGCAAATTCTAGTAGGTATTTCTTCTCGTTGTTTGTTTAACTTGCCTATCGCAAACTCACCATGTACATTATCTTCTGTGATATCCCCGGTATTCCCATGTGTCCATTCAGGTCCCACCCTATAATCTTGTAATCGTTTGCTGAAATGCTCTGGATGAGGTCGTCCATGTCTTCCCAGAATTGTGCCTTTTTTATTTCTGTGCATCCTCTTTGAGGTGTATAGGCTGATATGATGTTGGTTAGTTGTAGATCATCCAGAGCATGTTTAACGAAAATTAAACGGTCGCTTTTCCATGTAATATTTGTGATGCGACTAATGCGAGACTTAAAGTTGTTGTCTCAGAGTATTGCCACCCCTTTTTTTATTGTCTGTGCCGTAGTAGATAACCTGGTTATATTCCATAGATCTTTCGACTTTGAGCTTTTCCATTTCGTTAGGACGAAAAATAATTATTGATTAAAATTGGACGAAATCGAAACTGTCGGAATTCCTCTAATGATTATTTCCATACCTAAGGCCAAAGTCCTGATGCGCGTAAAAAAGGAAATACTTAAACAAATTCAAAAGTCGTGACGAACAAGTTTGTACTCCGACTCGCACTTGACCGATTTTCGGGTGGTTGTGCCCACAACCTTTTTGGAGGGCTGGATCCGCCCCTGAGTCTTTAAGACAACAGTGAAAAGATTTTTTCTAAGTAAGCGTGAATTACATAACAAGAACATTTATGTTTTCCACCCTGTAAATCACCCAATTTGTAACACCTGTAGAAAATGCCAGCTTCCTCTATTAATCTCTCTAATATTCTCTAGAGTAAGAAAGATTATCTACATTAATTAATAGAGGCGTTGGCCTTTTGACATGCTAATGTCGTGTAAATGTCACGAAGGTGTAGAAACGTATGATCGTAGATGATACGCGTATGATTCAAAGTTTCAGGGAAAATTATTGTTCACTAAAGGCGACAGTTATGTCTATGCAAGATCCTTTGTCTACGGACTGGAGATGTGCGGCGGGGAGACGCGCGCGGAGTTTTTAACAAACA
Organism: Tholera decimalis; assembly: GCA_943138885.2. NCBI lineage: Eukaryota > Metazoa > Arthropoda > Insecta > Lepidoptera > Noctuidae > Tholera > Tholera decimalis. The sequence continues at coordinate 15,197,712 of OW964576.2, forward strand.
AAATGCGTCTACGCGTAGTTGATTTTAAGTGGTGGTCCGCGTCACGGCGCGGCGCTAGGAATCGTAGCGCCCGCCCGCTCCCCTCTTCACCGTGGAGACCCGCTGCCGGCGGTCCGTCCGCGCGCGAATCCTCGCCTCACATCTCCAGTACGTAGACAAAGGATCTTGCATAAACAGTTATATAGAAACGATAAGTTAATGGAATTTTAACTACAGCTAAATTGATCTATCACATCTCTTTGGTTGGAAAATCATCTAATGACTCCTCCGGCTCTGGGTGGAGCGCAAGGGAGTGTCAGGCTTTTCCTGACTAAAAACCTACCCTATTCCTTAAATTGCCCTTACGTTCCGGGGTAGGCGTAGCTTATTAGAAACCGCAACCCCAGCAGGCAATGACCCTGTGGGGCCCCGTCAAGTATATAAAGAAAAGTATAATAAACTGCTATTATTTTAACCCTTAACACGGTCTTTCACTCTTTTGGTTTCGACTCTTTAACCTTAACACAACTACATGATATTATGTAATAACCTTTCAATTATATGAACATTGTAAAACTTCATTTGGGTGAATTTCAACAAATGCCATTTTTTTATCATATCGGTGAACTTTTTCGATTATATATTTTTTGTATATTTTTCAGGTTTTATGTAATCTTTAGGATATCACAAATCCCCAAATTTAATATCATCAACGTATCATTTAAGACCAAGGAGAAAATTCAATTTGAATTCTGGTTTCCACCGATATGACAAACCGGCACCGATTATTTTTTCTGTACACCGATATGATAAGTTTATCCACTGAAATGATGTACATATCCAGCGATATGATAATCTATCCACCTTTGAACATAAAAAAGGAAATAGTAGGTACCTATATATTTTTACAAGGGTGACTTAGAACTGAAGACCTGAACTTAGGGTCTTATGTAAGTAGATCACATCCAAAGAGAACTGAGATCTTAGAAATCCAATTAAAATATATTTTTTGAAATTATGTACCTATTTTATTATATTTACTACAGGTACTTAGAATAAAAATAAAAGAATGTTTATTTTTATTATCATTGTCTTTATTAAAATGATGTATAAAAAATCAAAAATCTTATATCTAAGGTTAAAATCCAGCTAATTACTATGTTTTCTTTTCATCTATTTATTATTTTGTTATTGCACAATACACATTTATTACTGTGGACGATCCAGCTATGTAATTACTATGTTTTCTTTTTTATTATGTTTTCTTTTTATCTATTTATTATTTTGTTATTTATTATTTAATATACTACAATACTAGTTGCTTATCATGGTCTGGTAATTTCTATCTTGAGATTTGGTGTTATTTTTTGGGGTCACTGTAGCGAACGAGAAAGCATTTTCAAAGCTCAAAAGCGCTGCCTGAGAGCTATCTTTGGCCTCAAATCAACTGACAGTTGTGTACCTATATTTAAGTCTCATCATTTATTAACTTTCCCGTGCCTTTATATCCTTGAGGTAGCAATATTTGTTATAACAAATCAATGTCTATTTGCAACTTTAATAGAAACAAGAAAAAGAAGTACAGCTATGAGATCTCAATACCAGAATTTACTGCACACAGGCGTATTTAAAACTACCTTAATGAAAAGAAATGTGATTTGTATGGCTCCTAAAATCTATAATAAAATACCTGACAATATTAAAAACTTACCGTTGCAAAAATTTAAAAAAGACTTCAAACAATTACTTGTTAATAAATGTTATTATTCTGTGCAAGATTTCCTAAATGACAATGATTTGTAATATTTGAATTAATTTCTGTTTGCATTAATATTTTTAATTATATTTGTTGTAATCAATTTTATTTGTTGTAATCAATTTTATTGTTGTAATCAATTTTATTTGTCGTAATCAATTTTATCTGTTATAATCAATTTTATCTGTTATAATAACATTTGCATGCCACACTAAGGCAGAATGTACATGGATTCTTTATGTATTTAACAACTTATTTTTATGTACCTACATTCCAAGCAAATAAAGACTTATTCTATTCTATTCTATTCTATTCTATTCTATTCTATTCTATTCTATTCTATTCTATTATGTACCTACTTACTATTTTTTTAACTAAAATATTTTCTAGAGAAACCTTCAATGCGTTCAATTGCTCCACCTCAACATCATCATCTCAGCCTATAGACGTACATTGCCGAATACAAACCTCCCCTAATGATCCATTTATACAGCTTCTACTACCCAGTGGTATCGTGGTAATGATTTTGGCAGTTTATGTAGGTAAGTATGTATGTGTCTGTATGTTTGTATGTTCCATTGTTTCTTTGTAAACTTAACGAAATGACATGGATGGGATCTACCGATATGATAAAACGACTCACCGAGATGATAAAATGATCTACCAATATGATAAAGCAATCCACCGATGTGACAAATCTGTGCGTTGATCATGAATCAAAACACCGATATTAGATATAAGACACCGATTGATTTTTTCTTATCATTTCGGTGTAAATTATCACATCGGTGGTAATAAAGACCACCGATTACAGCGATATGAGAACAGTGACGTGAGAAATAACACACTTTTTGGAAAATTAGAGAAAATACATAATATCTACGATAAATTCAATAACAGACAATGAAGGTAATTCACTTACTACCACTGTTAGAACCAAACAACAATAATAAAACTACTCATTACACTAGAAAAATGCAACCACCGATAATATAAAATAATTGTCCGGGAGCAACTTAAATGGCGTACTTATGTTATTGGCGGGAATATGCAGCGATTTCATACACGTCCATCCTGACTACGCACTAGCACACACCAACGAGGGAAATACAATTGGGGTGGAGACGCTGTCGGACTCGTCGATGTAAAGTTAGATTTAAATTACTTTTGTCCAGCGATATGAGAACATTTTTCAGAACCAATACGTTTGTGCCTCTCAGTAATAATAATCGTTAATTATGTATTAAAATATGCTATATATTAATAACAAAACTAATATTATATGAAATAGAATAAGTTATATACTTAACTTACTTATTTTTATTAGTGTATAAGCTGTTTTGTTTGATAGAAAAAGTAGAGGGACAGCACCGATTTGAAAAAAATAGAGGTTTATGTATTTATTTCTACCTTTGTAATAGTCCTAGGCAAATTATATTTTTGCCTCAACCCAATAACTACCTATTGATTACTAAAAAAAAATATTCAGAACAATATTCTTTTTTTCAAATACAAATTTCACCGAAGACAAAAAAATAAGTCATTTGCGAAATTCACCCATTTGTTTTAGAACAGCGTTCTAAAACGAAGTACTTCTTATTCATAACGCAAAGCTTTAAGAACATATAATGACAAGAATATTATCGCAATCACAAAAGATATAATCGCCCATCTGAATACGGCTTTATGTTCAGATCGAGCGCTCAGTAGCACTTTGTAAATACAATTTGTTTGTGTCGGTACTTAAGTCAAGTAACTTTGTTTTTGAATAAGAATAGAGAATCCTTTAAGGATTATGTTGATTTGAAGTGAGTACTAGGTATGCCTTATTTCAGAAGCTTGTAGCTAGATAATAATCGCTGTACAGGCAACGCCTTTCAAGTTCGGTCCGTGCATATGTCTTTTGATCATCTTAACATATCAACACTTTTCCGTGCCTTGAAAAGCATGTTAAGACGTTGGGTCCAACTTCTGACTATCATTTCTCGTTTGGTCCATACTTGACATACAGTACATACTAGTTAGAAGTCAAATAATCCACCACCAGTCTTGCCAGGTCTAGTTGGCAGTCGCTCTGTGTCTAAAGCGCTAGTACTCAGCTCTTAGGTTTTCCTGCGGATAAAGTCAATTTGATTACGCTAAGAAAATTCCGAACAGGACCCTTTCCATTATCTTCTGGGTTCCGGTTATCTAAATAAAGTCCGTTTTGCGGCAGCCAATTTGCTAGTGGATGAATTTAATTGTTTGAGTACGAATAAACTGTAATAATATCTAGATTACAGGAGAACCTGTAAGAAGTGTGTGTTTTAAATGACTTGCAAGAAAAAATAATTTGTACGGAACTATTTGCTGGTGAGTTTGACTCACACGTATCCGATTTTGTTTTAGTTATACGCTACCTACATATACTAGAAAAATCTGGGGGCACGGCAGTGCCCCCGCCAAGTCGAGCAAAAAAGCGGCACGGCCGTACCATTCTTTTCTCGAAGCAATTCAGGCCATTTTCGACCCCCTATAACTTCGTTGTGGATAAAACTATAAGCCTGAATTTTCAGTAACCAAACAGGCATTGTACAGGGTGTCTCACGGCAGAGTTAGGATTTTGAAATGAAATAAAAGTAAATTTGCATATTTTTGTGAAAACATTTTTATTGAAAATTATTGATCTATAATGCGGATTTTATTTTTTAAAGATAACATCCTCCAGATGTCTTCCATTTCGTAGCACGCACTCACGGAATCGATTCATCGCATTTTGCATAACGCGCCTAAGCATAGCCGGCTCGATGTCGCGTATTTCTCGTTGGATATTTTGTTTTAGCTCAGCGATATTCCTCGGAGTATTGACGTAAACTTTGCTCTTAAGGTACCCCCATAGGAAAAAGTCCATGGGGGTCAAATCTGGTGATCGCGGAGGCCACGCGATATCACCAAAGCGGGATATCAATTTTTGAGGAAACAATTCACGAAGTTGGTCCATAGTGGCTCTTGCAGTGTGGCAAGTGGCTCCATCCTGCTGAAACCATGTTCTTGAGCTGTAGGCTGGATGCTCTTGAAGTTGTGACATAAAATAATTGGATATCATTTGCCGATACACCTCGCCAGAAACAGTTATCGTAGCACCTGTCGCATTTTCAAAAAAATACGGCCCGATTATTCCATTGACCGAAAGAGCACACCACACTGTCACTTTTGGGCTATGCAGCGGTCTTTGATGTTTTTGTCTGGGATTGACAACTGACCAAAAGCGACAATTTTGTTTGTTAACATATCCATTTAAATGGAAATGTGCTTCGTCACTCCAAAACACAGTATTCAAAGTGCGAAATCTCTCAATGATTGTCTGGCAAAAACTTTTACGTAAATTGTAGTCATTTTCATTTATTTCCTGCACTATCTGTATTTTATAGGGATGGAATTTCAAATCACGTTTTAAAACCCGCTCTACAGTTGATTTGGTGACGTTTAAAGCCGGAGCTCTTTTGCGTATTGACAAGCGTGGATTACGACGAACGCTAGCTGCCACTTCTTTTATTGTTTCTTCCGTCCTTGAAGTTCTGTTTGGGCCCGGACTTGGTTGATTTATAGCGGAACCGGTAGCTCGAAACTTGATAATCCATTTACGAATCAAATTTTCGCTTGGTCCATCGCGTAAACGTCTGATATTGTAGTGAGAACAAAACTGTCTCCGAGCCACAACGTACGATTCTCCACCTTTCAAAAACGCTTCGATAGCGAACGCGCGGTGCTCACCCGACCACTGCGACATCGTGACTAACAAATCCGCACGAACGACGAAGCTACTGCGCTCCTCCCCCCGCGCTTACTTGCAACGGTTTTTTAAATATTCAAATTTAAAATCCTAACTCTGCCGTGAGACACCCTGTATAAACACGGTATATTTCAAATTTCATTCAATTTTAACCAGTAGTTTAAGAATTATAACGAGTCAAAGTTCCTTAATTTTATTAATTTTGTCACTCACTGACTGACCGAACATCAAAAGTCTAAGGCACTTCTAGCAGACATAGAAGCTTCAAATTTAGAATACAATTAGTGTTTAGTATATGAATCAAGGAAAAACTATAATATTTTTCAATTTCGTTCCAGTTTTCTAGATACATCAACTGCATAAATAACTTTGTAATCCCATATAAATAGATAGGATTACAAAGTTACATTTGCAGTTAATTGAATGAATGAATGAATGAATGTTTGAATGAATGAATCAGTGTACCTGTATAATATAATGAAATAATAGATGTAGATGGGTACTTTTTTTTCTTGGTGAAAAATATCATCGAATGACTTCTTCCGCTCGGGTGTATCAGAATTCTACTGACTAAAAACCCACCCTGTTCCTTCGGAAGCCCTAAAGTTCCGGGGCCGCGGTATCTCGATGGAACTTTCCCATAAACCCCAACAGGCAATGGCCCTATGAGGCCCCGTCACTGGTATTAACAGCTTTTTGAGGCGCGCGTGGAACACGACGCGCCGCCGACCCGGGCCCGGTCCTTACCGGATGGTGAGCGACCCCTGCTCGCCATCCGCAGGCCCGCGTCGACGGTGGCCCGAAATCGACTCGCGATCCACGACGCCCGGGGCGTCTCCCCCGGCGGCGGGGGCGCGAGGAAGAAAGTTGCCTCTCCCTCGCACGTTAGGCCTCCTCCTTCGCTAGCATGACTGCTTCGCAGCAGGAGGTGACTGCATCCCATTCCCTCTCACTTCGCACCATGGTCTAAACCAGAGCAGGGCGCGAGAAGTCGCCGCCGCCAATCGCCTCTATGAGGATACGACGGTGCTCCGCCCATGCAGGGCACACCTCGACCATATGCTCCACCGTGTCTTCCAGTGTAGATAGGTACCTAGATATAATAATTATGCTCAAAGGTAACTTGTTAAATGGTCAACGGAATAAAAAAGCAAGAAGTATTAAGAGTATTGGGGAGTATTAAGTAGAGTAAATTGACCGAAATTGCATAATTACTTACTTATGGATTAACTTTAACCAAGACGTTTGACGAGTGCGGCATTAATTATTACTAACTAATGCAAAAGACGTACGTGCGTATTCATATGTGCGTATCAAAGCCTCCGAAAAAACCCATAGAGACAGGGAGTGGGCTTTGAAAAAAACTTTAGCTGAAGTTCAAGAAGTAGTACCGGAAAATAAAAAAAGGAAGGCTACCTACAAAAATAAGAAAGCTCATAAGACAGAGAGAGGGCTTTAAGAAAATTCGTTGTTGGTATACAAGAAGTAGAAGGTACCGGAAAGGAAAAAAGTAGGACTTTCTACAAAAAGCAATGAGATCCCATATAAAATAATACTTGTCAATAAACCAAGTCTCGCAACTTAGTTTTTCTATCGTAAAAAGTTGTGAGATCCATGTAATACCAAGTAGGTTATTAATTTATTCAGTCCCTACTTAAGGGACCTTATGTCTTAAGTTGTTACGTAATTATCTAACCTAACGACATCTTATAGTGACCATATCAATATTAAAAATCTTTACCGTTTTAAATAAATAGATTGACTTGGCAATCGCAATAAACAATTTAATTTATATATGTATTACTTGTGAGATATACTGTGTTTTCATGCGATGGCCGAGTCAATCTATTTATATAAAACGGTAAAGATTTTTAATATTGATATGGTCACTATAAGATGTCGTTAGGTTAGATAATTACGTAACAACTTAAGACAGAAGGTCCCTTAAGTAGGGACTGAATAAATTAATAACCGACTTACTATTACATGGATCTCACAACTTTTTACGGTAGAACAACTAAGTTGCGAGACTTGGTTTTTTGACAAGTATTGTTTTTTATGGGATTGGTTATTTCAGGACATAAGCGAACCAATTTGATGACACTGTTAGCGCAGTGGTTGAGTGATTTGATTGCTGAACTACGGAACTAATGTTGCCTTACAAATAGTTGTTTTGGGTGTTTGTAAAAATGCATTCATAATACAGAAGAATTCCTAGTATGGGGCAAAGATTATTACATAAAAAGTACCTCCAACCAAAACTTACCGAGCAAGTTCGACCCACATTTATCACTCACTAAATCCTCTCCATCCTTCTGAAGATCTGTAGTCTATCACCACAATGTTGATTACATTTAATCACTCCTCACAAAGACTTGGCTCCCACTTGATTGTAAGAAGTCGTATTATTAAGCAACAATGAGCCTGGCATGATCACAAAATTAAAAGGCTCAAACAAATGATAAAAAAAAATAAAGTGAAAAAAAAGCATTAATGGTGGGGTTTGGTCACACTGTTCAATTATATTGGTAGCGTGTAGCGTCATGGATTCTAGAATCTAGAGAAAAGCCAAGCCAAGCTAAGATCTCAAAATTGTTTTTGAGATCTTGGAATCGTGCCCAAGCAGTTTTCCAGTTACTTTGTTGTAGAAGTGAGATCGATAGTTACTTCTCTAGAATTCAGGTCTAAATGTTAGTTATTCATTAAAAAAGGATTATTAGTCGTATTTCGTAGAAATATAAGTCATGATGTACATATTATGTAGTGAAAACTCTGTTTCTCATTCGAGTCATTAAAAGGCAAACCTTACACATGCCTTACACCGTATTACATAACTTCTATCAGTACGAAGCCACGCCGAGTCGCTAGTTTAAGGTGAAAGGATAGCCCAACGTCCTTGAGCATTGAACGTGAAACAAGCGGCCAGTGCTGACCACCCCGAGCGCCCGCGCGCTCCCCCGAATGTCATAGGTATCACCGGACGCAGATACGTTCGAAGGATTTTTGTCGCTACCTATTAGCTTTTATCATCATAAATCGATTGAATATAGTCGGACTCAGAACATAATTTTTTTTTTTTTTTTTTTTTTTTTTTTATTTAGAATAGGTTCGCGTTTGACCACCATCTCACCTGATGGTAAGTGATGATGTGGTCGAAGATGGAGCACGCTTACCTAAAAGTAACCTATTTGCAATCAAAATATAAAAAATATCATTTTTTTTTTGTGAAAATAAATAATAACGCTTTTATCAACCGACGACAAAAAAGGAGGAGGTTATCAATTTGACACGTATATTTTTTTTAATGTATGTTCACCGATTACTCAAAGACGGCTGAACCGATTGGAAAAATTATTTTTTGTTTGAAAGGGTATACTTCGAAATTGGTCCCATTGTCACTTAGGATCTGATGATGGGATCCTGGAGAAATCGAGGGAACTCTTCAAATATTATAGGCACACCTATAGTGATTTGAGTATTTTTAGGGTTCCGTAGCCGAATGGCAAAAAACGGAACCCTTATAGTTTTGACTTGTCTGTCCGTCTGTCTGTCTGTCCGTCCGTCCGTATGTCACAGCCATTTTATTCCGAAACTATTAGGACTATACATGTAAAACTTCGTAGGTAGATGTATTCTGTGAATCGCTTTCCGATTTTAAGAGAAAATTAAAAAAAATATTTACAATAAAGGGGGCTCCCCATACATGGAACTTAAACTGAAAATATTTTCTTTCATGAAACCTATACGTGTGTGGCATCTATAGACAGGTCTTTAAAAATGACATTAAGATTTCTAAAATGACATTTTCATAAAGTTAATCGTTTAAAAGATATACGCTTCCAAAGTGGTAAAATGCGTGTCCCCCTCCCTCTAACTTCTATAATAATGAAGTGAAAAATCTAAATAAACCATATGTTGTACATCTTAATGTAAACTTTCAACCAAAATTGGTTTGAACGAGATCGAGTCAGCAGTTTTTGAGATACAGTATATTTTTTAAAACCGCAAATATAACTTTGTAATTCATACAAATACTATGAAGAACAAAGGTATCTGGCGTAGTTGTAAAAATTGTAAATAAGCTAGTTTTAAGAAATTTCTAAGGATTTTTGATTTTTTTTTTCAAATAAATATATTAAGTATACTATATTTAGGTATTATAGTTACTACGGAACCCTTCATGGGCGAGTCCGACTCGCGCTTGGCCAATTTTTTATAGTAACTTGTGCAGTTGCATTCGAAAAGCACAATTTGTGAAGTGGACCTGATGATGAATACAACAGATGGCCACTACTCAATATATAAGTAGGAATAATAAGTATTTCATGTGTTCCGCTTCGATTACTTGAATGTGGTTAGTAATTTTTCACTTTGCAGTGTTTTTTGGGAGTCGGTTTAATTTTTGGTAACGGTTTTTTTAATGTACTAAAAAAATTGGCCAAGTGCGAGTCAGACTCGCCCATGAAGGGTTCCGTAGTAACTATAATAGTATAATATATGTATATTTATTTGACGAATAAAAAAAACCTAAAAAATTTCTTAAAACTAGCTTATTTACATTTTTACAACTACGCTAAATAACCTTGTTTTTCATAGTGTTTATATGAATTACAAAGTTATATTTGCGGTTTTAGAAAATATGCTGTATCTCAAAAATTGCTGACCCGATTTCATCAAACTAATTTTAGTTGAAAGTTTACATTAAAGTCTACAGACATATATTTTTTTTAGATTTTTCACTCCATTATAATAGAAGTTAGAGGGTGGACACATTTTACCACTTTGGAAGCTTATATCTTTTAAACCATTGACTTTATGAACAAGTGGTTTTAGAAACCCTTATATCATTTTTAAAGACCTGTCTATGGATACCGCACACGCATAGGTTTCATGAAAAAAAATATTTTCAGTTCTAGTTCCATGTATGGGGACCCCCCTTTATTTTAAATATTTTTTTATTTTTTCTTAAAATCGGAAAGCAGTTTACAGAATACATCTACTTACTAAGTTTCACTTGTATATCTTTAACAGTTTCGGAATAAAATGGCTGTGACATATGGACGGACGGACGGACAGACAGACAGAGAGACAGACAGACGGACAGACATACCGAAACTATAAGGGTTCCGTTTTTTTGCCATTCGGCTACGGGACCCTAATAAAAATCTTTCCGAGTGCGAGTCGGACTCGCCCATGAAGAGTTCCATAGTAGCAAACAGTTTTTCTTTCAACTTTGTTTTTCATAGTGTTAATAAAATAAATAAATATATTTCAAACGAACGATATGCATGCCGAACGAGCTGTGGGCCTGTAAACCTCAAGATTGGTGCCCTGAAACAGGGACACAAGGTCGCGGCAGACCACGAAGGAGATGGCGGGACGAACTTGATGTCTTCCTTGAGAATTGGAAAGAATTGCCGCAGAACCGGGACCGTTGGAAGGAATGAAGGGAGGCCTTTGCCCAGCAGTGGGACAGTGCAGGCTAAATAATAATAATATTTCAAACAATTGACTTGGAGAAAAAATGGTTTGTGTCATTTGGCTTCGAAACAATAAAAACTAAAATATAAAAATAATATATTTATTTACTTAACATTTAGTTTAGTCCACTCGCAATCCACACTAAAACTAAATATTCACATACGTCCAAGCGCAAACGAAATGTCCGATTTTTAAATAGCTCAACCGTACCACTGTACCAAACGTACTATCTACGCTGTTTACTCTTTGACGCAAAGTTTAAAGAGCGGGGCGCGCTAACATGCGACACAGCCTCCCCGTGCGAACGCTAGGGTGAGACTGGCCCTTGCGTATGAGTGAGCGCGCGCGCCGGGCGCTAATGTAATAATATGGTATTATTGATTTAACGGCACTTAAGTAATAATTTTGTAAAATTTTGAATTTAAATTTAATAAAGCAATAAATTCTCTATAATTGTGTGAAAGAAATATTTAAATCGGTTCAGTTATTTCAAAGCAGTAAGCAAATTATTGCAAAAATAAAGAGGATATATTCGATTTTTTTCCAAGAAAAGTATGAACAATAATAAAAAAATTAAATTTAAAATTTAAAGTCAAATATGTTACGCGTATTAGGTATTTTTTCTTTATCTATTTAGTCCATCCGTCTAGTAGTAGTAGTCCTTCAAAAAGAGGTCTATTTTGTAATTTAGCCAATCCTATCGCCTTAAGTAAAGATTGGTGAGTAAAAGTTAGTGTCACAGTTTAAGGCTCTGTTTTCCCCTAATGACTGTCAATGTTCTAATGGCATAAATACAACATTGACCGTTGTCGTTACTTGTCATGGCCACGATAAACTCGGCTTTGTGAGTCTTTCTCGACCCCAGCTAAGAGCTACTTGTTATTCTGTCCACACCACGCACAAAGAACAATTACTTACTATCGACAGTACAATATGCGTTATCTCGGATTTAGGATATATAAATATTATCTCAGGATTAAGGAAAATCAAGACATAGGGAAGAAAGATGGTTCCAATTTTTTTCCCCAAAATCCTTTTGGTATTCGCAATGTGCATTTAAATAAGGCTTCCATGAATTTTCCGTTTGTAATGCGAAATAGCTGTGCCTGCGACATCGAATCCCGATCCCGTGAGAATTGAATAATTTATAGTAACTTATAACCTCTTCTATCTTCCAGTAAAAGTACCACGAAAATCAGTGCAATCACTCATAAGATTAGCCCGTATACAAACAAACAACGGACAGAAAAAATCTAAACGGTTTGATTTCGTTCTAGCATCATATGAATAAATATAAGCACTAGAAAAAAACAAAGCTGTTATGATGAAATTTGTAGCACCAGATAAAATATTGGGCTTTTTCTTAAAAAAGGAAGAGTTAAAGTCTTACCGACCATCGTTTTCTAACCAAATTGTTTCTGGATTATTTATTACCTGATAAAAATAATATTTAGTTAGTCAAAATATTATGCAGGAGGCAATTAACATATTGAGCTTATTTAATAAAAGGTTTGCTATCAAATAATAATAAAAGTATTATCATGTTCAGACCATCACAAAAAAAAACACCAATTTGACTATAAAAATATAACTAATAAATAGCAGTAGTGACCCTGTGGTTACAGGACCGAACTACAAGTTTTAGGTCGTGAGTTCGATCCCCGTCAGGCACATTACTTTAGGTAATTTATTTCATCATCACTATTGCTCTCAAAACGGTGAAGGAAAACAAACTGGCAGGTGAGGGAACTGGCATGTCCCAGCACCAAAAGTTCGAAGAAATCCACTAACCCGCACTGGGCGCGATTGGTGGATTACGGACTATTCCCTCTCATAGAGAGGACGCCTGGAAATGGAAATGTTACAGGCTGATTATAATATTAATTTGAAATTGGAACGCAGACTCTTTGTGAATCAGCGATGATTTGTTTTAAAAACAAATGACTTTAGAACTGTGTGCGCTCAATGGGGTGTGCAAGTGAAAGCTAATCGCAGATGGCGCTACCACTGTAAGAACCTTTGTCACTGTCAGTGTTAGTTAGATTGTGAGATATTATATAGTTATATGTATCATCTATGGTTATCTGTGGTAATATTTTTTATTTTTATTTCATTGATTTCAATTGATTTCTGTACAATTTTCCGATTAAAGAACATAATACATGTTATTTAATCGAAAAATTCTCAATAACTGTCTCTAATTTAGGAATTCATTACTGTTCCATAGAGAAACTGCTTTGATATTGGTAAGTGTGCTACTAGCGCCACTTTGACAGTTGCACGCCCCATTGAATGAGGTGAGCTGGGATCTTCACTAACAAATTTTATAAACATTGTAGAGATGAACCCTGTTTACGCTGGAAGCCAATCACTTCTATTCCCTTTGGGAGACAGGGGCGACTGCTGATAAGAATATTAGATTACAATACAATTTCTGTTAGCGCTGCAGCGGTATAGATCACTTTGATGTTTCTAAGGCTACGTTTACCTTTTATTTATCTTAGTGTTTTTTTTTGGAACATAATGACAATGCGATCAATAACCACCTTGTTATTTTAAAAACCAAGTCGCATTTTGGACTGCCCACATTGTGTAATTAAATAAATAGTTAATTATTTATTATTACATATAAGCTTTGATTGTTGGTTGGTGAGGGTAATGTGGAAACCAAATTGAAAAAATATAGAAACAAAAGAATACTACAGATTTTAAATTAAGATTTATTTTTATAATTAAGTTTTATAAAGTAACGTTTTATCCACGTCGCGCCCCAGTTTGTTATTTAGAGCAATTTGAGCAGATTAGAACCGCAGATAATCTTAATTGAAGCCAGTATTATGAAATGGAAAAGATTTGGCGAGTGATAAAATGGCGGCATTTAGAGTTTTTAATTGCTGTGATATATTACTTCTACTTTAATGTTTTTTTTTTTGTAATTCCAGGAAAATAAATAAAAACTGTTTTGGCCAAATGTTTACCCAACAGAGAGTAGTGGTGGCTGAGTGGTTAGAGGTAATTACAAGTTGTAGGTCGTGGGTTCGAACCTTTACACCATTTTTCCGTGTCCATAGACCTATTATCGCCATAATAGTAACCGACATTATAAAGACATAGTCTGGATTATTATCTAAAAGAATAGACGCACTGAAGATGAACTAACACTGTTCATTTCTTGCATGCATTTATAGATTACACTTATGGGTTTTTTGTCAGTCATTTAATGAACTGGGAGGTAATATCCGAATGTGTCTGCTATTTTGAACCAACTTCAATTGGGAAGAATTCATGAATTCTGAAACTGTATTTTTGTTATTTGTTACCCTATTTCTTTGCCGATTGTGTTACGATTCTGAAAATGATTTATTTACTCGAAATCTTATACTCCTGAGTTGGTTCCATTGTAATTTGATATTGGTTTTGTAAAGAAATCGCAAGAATCGCCCTCAAATTTTATAGTAACACGCAATGTTTTTTACTAAAGAAATTTTTTTTTTGCATAAAATAGAACCGACTTCCATATCAAAACACTACAAAGCCAAAAATAAATTTAATTTCGGTAGTCGGTTTGGTAATTGGTTTTGGATTTTCTTTTTTTTTCACACCGCCTTCCGAAATTAAAGTTATTTTTGGTTTTGTAGTGTTTTGATATGGAAGGCGGTTCTATTTTTTGCAATTTTTTTTTTTTAATTTCTAGTGGGTCGGTTTGTATTTTATCTAGTTACAAAAGCCATAATGTTAACAATTTATCACTTTTTACAAAATATTTCTTTTCTCTATGCATAGCCGTTAATTTTTGAGGAGTTCTCCTGGTACTTGACCATCAGCTCTACATCACCATATGTATTGTAACGAGCATAAAGTCGGTTAAAAATGTGTTTAAAAATGTCATTCCCAAATTATTTATTTCATCTAAGTACATATTTGTCTGTAAACGTGATCTTAGGTGTTTAGATGGGGCTATCAGCCCGCTTAATTCTACGGCTTGCAGCGGATATCTTTTTTTTTGGAGGAAAATCAACAAATAATGATGTCTCCCGCTCTGTGTGGAGCAAAAACTAGTCTCAATTTTCTACTGATTAAAGAACCCACACTGTTTCTTCAGTTGCCTTAGCGTTTCGAGGCTGTGGTATTATGTTAGAAAATTCCCGCAACTGCGGACCATTCCTGCAACCCTGGAAGCGAGTGTTTGTTGGCCGAATCACGAGTGAACAGTGAATATTTTCCTTGAGAATATAGTTTGACCTCACGTTCCTGTAAGCTTATACATGAGTATAGAATGCATATGTCACATAAACATGGCCGCCGGCGAGCTAGTTCATTACTAATTCACACGAAACGTTCACGTTTACTTACAACTTTGAAGAAATTGCAAAGAGAGAGAGAGAACCTTAAACTTTGCAAGTTACTATGTACTAAAGTTGGCATTAAGTAAGATTAACAAAGACAAATAGGGATGCTAAATATTTACGAGGTCGCGGACACGCAGAGTGGGCACTCATTATCTGTCAAAACATTTTATATAAATTTAAAGCAATCAAAATCAAATGGAGGAGCGTTGCCAGAGATATACAGCAATAGAAGAGTTTAGAGGAAACCAAGAGGCACACTGAACTTAAAGATATCTTATGAAACTTCAAAGGTTAGCCAAACAGAAATAGATCGGGAAGAATAACTGATTGATATATTAATTCATTTATTCTAAATTAAAAGACACTTTTTGAACGTCAAAAGGTCCGCGCGGCTTAAATACTAAGAAGTGGAGACCTTCCCAGTATTACTGTTTAGCTTTTTCTCAACTATATTGGAGTCGGCTTCTAGTTTAACCGGATGTAGCTGAGTACTAGTGTTTTACATCGAGCAACTGCCTCCGTGGTCGAGTGGTGTAGGCGTTTGCCTTGTGACCCGGTGGTCGTGGGTTCGATTCCCGCGGGATGCATACTTTGTAAAGTTATTTCCGGTTTGGCTAGGACATTGCAAGCCTGAATCACCTGATTGTCTGATAAAAAGATGGTTCTGTGCTTCGGAAGACACGTATAAGCCGGTCGTCTCGGTCGCCAAATGGAGGTCGTCAAAATAGACCACGTCAGAGGTCCTTGAGGTGATCTAGAAACTCTGACACTAGGGTGTATGGGTCGTTAGACTTACTACCCACACGATAAAAAGATTTAGCAACTGCCTATCTGGACTCCACAGCCCAGTGGCTGGGTAACACGTTAGGTATCCCTTGGCAAGATTAGTGTCAGAATTTCTGACTTCTGACTACCGGTTATGACTGTCAAAGATGTACAAATGACAGCCGGCAGCAACAGTTTAACGTTATTTCCGAGGTACGGAGGAATCTCGATATATTGAGATGGTTACCCATCCAAAGACCGACCTTGGCGTGAGACGCTTATCCTTAGAGATCGACCGCGTGGCTGATATTATTTAGCCACGAGCTAATGTACTAAGCTAGGTAAAAGGAAATTAAATTGTGCCATGATTTTATGATTTTGACAACCGCAGTTTTTGGCATAGTCTAACGGGCTCAGCTTAAATAATATAAGTGAATGTAATCAAAATACGTTCCAATAAACCCGCGGACATAAAAACACTAGATCTCATCGAAAATTATATGCGAGTTTAGTTATACCAGCTTCAATGTAAACACAAGCAATCGGATTCCCAGACCAATGGATTATACAGTGGTTTAATGTATGGAGGTGTAGGCTGTTTGAGTTTCAAGAAGTTAATTGTACAAGATGGTAATATATAACCATAAAAGAAGTGGAATTCCCTGCTGGAGTCTGTGTTTCCTGATAGCGACAACTTGGGGTCTATCTAAGTCAATCTATTTATTTATTTATTTATTTTATTTTATTTATTTAGAAAACCAACCGCGATACATTAAACGAATGATAAAATATGTGTAACACAATTTTGTATGCCTAATAATAGGTTTCCCTGTTTAACTTATATAAATTTAGAACATGCGAACGAACTTAATAGCAAAACTCAAAAATATTATATAACAAACATTGAGGTAACATGTACTATAACAAACAGCATAGGTAGGTACATTTTATACAAATTTACAGAAGTAGTTACTAAGGCTAATTTGCTATTTATTTTTAAATAAGTTTTTTTATAAGCGCTTTGAATTTAGGTTTTGTGTAATTGAATAAATCTATTTGTGCGAAGTCAAAAAAGTAAATAGGTTATTATTTTCTCGGTAAGCATGCGTGTGACCACATCATCGCTCATATACCATCAGGTGATAATGGTGGTCAAATGAGAACCTATCATCAATAAAAAAAATATCTCACTTGCTAGTGATATAATAATATCATGTTATTCGAAAACCTAACAAAATATAATAAATTAAAATTTTTATATTTTATAGATAAAGTTTTCACTGGGGTGAAAACGAAACCTCGAGATTTTCAATAACAGTTGTATGGGTGTATGAGATGGACTTTGATGTCACACTGTATGTCGGAATTCTTTTTCTAATTATTCACTACAAACAATATATTTCTGGACCAAATTTCATCTTGAGGCCGAATAGTTACCTAGCGATTTTGGTGTGATTTAGTATCAAGCATTGGTCCTATTTATAATAAAAGTACCACAAAAGATTACAACAAAAGTGAACTACAGCAGTCAAACTGATCTTAAATAGCATTACACGGCAATAACCTTTATGCATCTCAAAGTTGCATGTCTGTAACTGTA
Organism: Tholera decimalis; assembly: GCA_943138885.2. Classification (NCBI taxonomy): domain Eukaryota; kingdom Metazoa; phylum Arthropoda; class Insecta; order Lepidoptera; family Noctuidae; genus Tholera; species Tholera decimalis. The sequence continues at coordinate 15,215,414 of OW964576.2, forward strand.
AACGGTTCTCAACGTTAAAATTCATTCAAAAGCATACGTAGGTATATTTTATTTCAGCACACAGCTAACCTCACATGAATGTACAGTCACAGATGCTCAATAAACCCAGACTGTTTGAATACAACATTCAGATTTATGTTTAGTTTTAATTTAACCTCTAGAGCCCTAGCGGCACAAAAACGTGCCAGTAAACAAGTATTAGTTAAGCCCCGCTGGCACAAATTTGTGCCACCAAACCCCGACCGATTTAAAACTGTATTTGTAGTAAAGATAAGTCTTAAACTCGTTTGTAACCCGGGTCAGATTACGCTTACGATAAGAGCCCGCCCGCGGTACTTGACGGATGGTTGACGTAAATAATGGCGGTCCTTGAGAGGTTAAAAGTTTTCGAGTTCGTTACACCCTGTATAATGGAGAATATGTTTGTTCAAGCATTAGCGGTATAGTTCAGCTACAGCAAACATTTATTCTACCCTGTATAACAAACTATTAGCGAGACTGAAATCAATAGTTTTGTTATGGTTTTATTAAATTCGATTCTCATTATGAGTGAAAATAAATTTCTTTATGAGTAAAAAACCTTAAACTTGAAATTGCCTGACATACATAGAGACACTAGTAATTTATTATTTTGTTATGATTTTGCAATACGAGCGTTCAAAACAACAGACTTATAGACAATGAGACGTAACCAGAAATTCCTTCCCAAATACACAAAGCAGACCATTCCAAACTGTAGCGCTCGAATCAGTTCAAATTTGTATGATCATTCTAACTGATAACACAAGACATATTATATAATTATATGTTATCTCTTGGGAAAACCCATGGCACAGCATCATGCTGAGGGCAAGTGTTGTTGTATCAGGCACGACATGCATCTGCCTAGTTTCTGGCTTTTTGTTCCTTTTGTTTTCAGTCAATATTATACTTACCAACACAATTAAAGTAAGAATTTCTGCAGTATCATAAACGCATTGTTATAACCAACTAGACCCGAAACAACAATTTGTAGGCCATACTAACAATTGTGCCGGTGCGGGAATCTAACTCGCGACACACAGCGCAGCAGTCAATCGATCAACCACTGCGCCAATCGTGTCGTCGATTTATATGTAGTGTCGGTTTATACTTTTAAATTAAAGTCAGTTCATTGACAAAACATGCTTTTTCTTTCTGTGTTTTTATACAGTTTTTTTTTTAACCCAATTAACACAAAATTTTAACAAATGTTACCTACACTTTATTTCAGTGGATCATCGAGTCAAAATATTTTTTTAACACAATATAATCTCCAAATTCGATGGCGGGTCACAGAGCCTTTACAAACACGGATAATTTTGTGAAAATATAAATCCTGTGGACTAAACCAACAGGCTCGTGAAAAAATAATCGAAAATCTCCATTGAATGTTATTTAAATAGATTAAAAAACACTACTTTTATTCTATTTCCGAATCGGTTTCTTCACTTTTGGTTAGATACAGAAACACGAATTTCTGAAACTTTCTGTATACCTATGTAGCACTTTTACTCAACCTTACCCGACGAATCAAAACATGACGTCACGTCATGTGATATTAATCTAGACCAAAGTAAGTCTTGCCTTTGCCTGCTGACCCCAGCAAGCCCTGTAGCAAGAGCTTGCGGTTTGAATGGTATACTAATACGTATCGGGCACGACATCCTCACAACGTACGAGTATGAGCTGAACAAATTAGTTGCCTTTTGGGAATAATTACTCAAGCTTGACTTGACTAATCAAACTTGGATTAGATATTAAGAGCAGTGGTGACCCAGTGGCTACAGGCACGACTTATGATATGTTCTTCATGTTATGTAGATTCAAACCCAGACAGGCACATTAGTGTGTGTAATGTTCATTTGTTACCACTGCTCACGGAGAGGTGAAGGAAAATGTATTGAAGAATCTGACATGTCCTAGGACTGAATATCCGAAGATATGCGACATCCACCAACGTCCTGTGCTCGCGAGGTGAGTTAAGGCCCCTTCCCAGTCTAAGAAAGATGGCCTGCGTCCCAGCAGTGGGAACTATGGGATATTACACGTGCATTGATGGTACGGCGCAGACATTTCTAAAGTAAACTCATTTGTTTTTCAAGTAAATCGTCGTGGTCTGACAACGAGACAGCGGCGTGCGAATTATATTGTGTTCATGCTTTGTTTATGTAACCTGAAAAGATTACATAAATATTAAATGTAAGCATAAAATATGTAACTGTTCCATTCTTACACGAGTTTTTAATAAATAAACAGACAAAGCGGTTTCCAATATAAGTTAAAGGAATTTGATGATCAGAATCGACCTAGATGTTATCGACTTTTGTTGGTACAAAGTAAAGTAATGGGGTTTTTAAACGTTGATAGTACAAGCGATAAATAGACGGCAAATAATAACTGATCTCCGCTTATTCAGTAGATCTGACTTGTTATTAACTTACATTGTTACACGCCACACACATGTTTAAAATATGTGTAAACGGTAGTGCATATACTATATTTTTTATAAGCATATACTGTCCTACTGCTGGGCAAAGACTTTCCCCAATTCCTTCCATACAATCTTTCCCGCGCCGCGCACCGCTTCAAACCAGACCGTATGCAGATATGAGTCGAGAATTTTTTTTCTAATTTAAATAATGTATGATAATAATATTTAAATATTGCGACTAAACGCATGCCTTAAAAACAAACCAGTGGCAATGACAGACCTGATAGGACCATTGCCTGCTGACCTCTACATTCCTGCGGGAATGTTTTAACGAGATACCGCGGCTAGGTACGACAGCCTTCCGCTCCATCCAGAGCTACAGTAGTAATAAATTTGATGATTTCCCTCACGAAAACAAATAAGGCCTCCTCAAACGTCAGTACTTTGAGCAATCTTATGCTATTCGCTTCCAGTGCATTCCTGCGACCTTCATTAGGTCATGGGACTACTTTGTGGAAACACTAACAAGACTACGCCTTCGGTTATCCTTTCACGAACCCAGATAACGCCGGTTATTTACGTTGGGAACAATTTGCTCTGCCTCTTACCTCTTAAGATCTACTTAGGTTCATAATGATTGTAAAACAAGCCATACTAATATTATAAATTCGAAAGTAACTCTGTCTGTCTGTTTGTTACCTTTTCACGCCTAAACCACTTAACCGATTTAGATAAAATTTGGCATGAGAATAGTTTAGGACCCTCGGAAGGACATCGGTTTTTAGCCCGAAATTCCTATGGTATCGGGATTTACGCGAGAAAAACCTGCCACGCGAATGAAGTCGCGGGCCAAAGTTCCACAAAAATATACCAAAACATATACCTACATAAAAATGCTAACAGAAGATATATCATTAATAAGAAACGTTTAAGTACACATACACATTAAAGTTTAATGACACATTCTGAAAAGGGTTACTTAACCATGATAAACGTTTTAAAAATAGGCCAAAACGAATATTATAATAATGCGCAAAAGGGACACCCCTATAAAAAATTACATTACAGCGGTCATTACTTCCTACCATGAAAATTTAATTTACATATTGTATTGTAATGAGCTGTTAAATGAATGAGAACTCTGCCTTTTACAAGTCATAAGCTTTTATACCTGTTATTACGACGTATTTTGCTAGAAAAACAAAAGCATGGAATTTACTGCAAAGGGGTATATGAATAAATGTTATTTATCCTTTTGGTCACTTTATACTAGATGATTTGTGTTTCCTAGCTGACTACCTTGAGAAGAAACATCTTAACAAATTCAGAGGTTAAAGTATATTCTTAAGTCTATACCATTCATACTGGTCAAATCACATGAGCACCATACAGATTTAAGTGTACCTGTCCAGACAGTGCAAGCATTTGTCAGTAAAAATTACTATAATTATGTATATTATATGGTGTTTTAAGTTTTCTTCTTAAGCTAATCTCACCAAACTATTTACAACCACTGAGCTTCTATTAAAAGCCTGAATCTAACCACCATCAGAAAGTAATAACGCTTGACAACTTTCGAAGTAAACGATTCATCTAAATAGATCCCGCAACGAAATTAATCAGAAATGAACAACGGAGTAGTAAGAAAGGGCAGCTTTTGTTCATTCACTATACGACACAATAGTACATTGTTCACCGAGAGGAGAAAGTGACCGATTACCGTCGAGGGTGTCGTTTGAAGCCCGAGCCGTAGGCGAGGGCTTTAAAACACCCGAGATCGGGAATCGCACTTTCTCTCGTGTGATACATAGTGCTTTATACTACACCTACGAGGAAAATAAAAAACTAAATCTTTGTTGCAGTTAGTGAAGCTTAATGTAACACTGTTTTCACAAATGGCGCCAATGGCGTCTGCAATTTTCACATGTTCTTTTTTTAAATTGTTTATCCTGCCGCCGCAGGGTCGCACTGCCAGCCCGACACCAACCAACACACAGCTAGTGGCCAGTGTCATTTTGCGAACTTGGAGATAAAAACTCACTGTAAAAACTTTTTGGCTTTTGATATTTAGGTTACCGGCGCATAGTCTTACTAAAAATTAAAAAAGAAAAATCACGTAAGAAATGGATTTTCATACACTTTTCTCTCCCGCTCAGATGCGTTTTCTCCCCGCATATTTGTTCGATATGCAATGACGTACTTTCTACCGTAAATTTGATAAAGTATCAAGGTACTTTCCAAGCAGGTGTAGTATAAAAAATATTGCTACATCCTGCTGCACTTACATCTGAAGTTGAATAATCATAAGACATACGACTACATACCGGGACTCCTCCGTGCTCGTAAGTAGCTTTTATTCGGGAAAAAAATATCAAATTATTTCTCCCGCTCTAACGCTAATCTGAGATTAGAAGGAATCATGATCGTATGACAAGTTCTTACAGTAATTAATAGTCATATTTAAAGGTACCTAATGTTCTTTATCTGATGACAGCCATCACCATCTGCTTAGCCTTTTCCCAACTATGTTGTGGTCGGCTTCCAGTCTAAGTGCATAGTTTCAGTGTTTTATACGGAGCGACTATCTGACCTCTACAACCCAGTAACTGTGTAACACGATACCACTTGGCCAGACTGGTGGCAGATTGTCTGGCTTCTGACTACCCGTAATGACTGTCAAAGATGTCCATATGAAAGTCGGAATCAAAACCATGTTCTTTCCGAAGCACGAGGGTATCACACTACCAACATCCAAACTCAAAAGACAAACAAGAAAATCCTTTATCTGATGTACACTAAAGACACGAATATAAAATATTTAGAAATAAAAAAAACTTTTACTTAACCTAAAAAAACTAAAAGATCGTGTAATTAATAAATTATCCTGAACTTTAGAAATACGTACTGTATTAGGAAAACCCTGAATCATTTTCAAAACGGTCTATACAGGATGTCTAGTTCTAAATAATAAATCGAGAACTTTATAGAAAAGCAGTTCAAATTAAACGCGAGAATGATTATATACACTTTCTTAACAAATTTTATATTTTTCTGCTCTTTATCTCTAAACCTCTTTCCAAAAATTACTATCTATCTCGTGTTTGTCTATTAAAAGAAAAGTTAATTAAAATCGATTCAATAACACAAATTGACTCGATGAGTAACATAAAAAAATAGTAACAAATTTCCACAAGAGTTACATATAGTTAACTAATGTTACACTCTTGCGTAATATTGTTCCAGAAAAGCAGAAACGTCACCTGCGGTGTAGATGTACCGTAACAGTCATTAAGATTAGGACTACGGGGAAAAGATGTTTTGACTTCATGTTTCCTCAATATTAGCAGTAAAAATCCTATCCCACCAAAAACATCGTGTAAAAAATTAGCCAAGTCTCGCCTAAGCTGCTTGTTTCTCTATAAAAAGTAATGAAATCTCTAAGCAAAGCGAAGCCAAGTCTAAGGATGTTTACTGCGATTTCTTTATTAATATAGTTAGATTTTATGTAACCGGCCGTTGAACATACTCTAGGCACTTTTACTAGTTAATACATCGAAGTCAACGGCCAAGTCACATAAAATCTAACTATATTAATAAAGAAATCGCAGTAAAGAACTTTGCTTTTGCATAACTTACGAAATAAACAAGCCACAAACATGAAATTTTGTGATTTAGGGTGTGCAAGTAGCTTACTAGATAAGGATAATTTCAGCGTTCTAAATCTATCCAGAGGTCTCCAAATAGGGGCCTGAAAATACGCCGAAATGGTTCCAGAAAAGGATGGTACGGCAGTTTTTGCTTTGCGCTCAACTTGGCGGGGGCACTGCCGTGCCCCCAAATTCTTCCCAGTTGCACGTAATAACATTTCCATATCAACAATATTATTCAATTACATAACATCCCCGACAGCTTCCCACTCAGTTCAAGCTCTCCACAAAAACTGGGCCTCAAGTCTGCTATTACAATAGTGTTGATTTCAAAATTGTTGATTTTGACAAGTTTGGTAATCTACTAATATAATGGCTCTCCAATGGTCAATCACTGACACTTCATTGAACGAATAATGTAAAATTAAATTGTTGATTTTGACAAGTTTGGTAATCTACTAATATAATGGCTCTCCAATGGTCAATCACTGACACTTCATTGAACGAAATAATATGTAAAATTAAATAGAAATAAAATTTGGCATGAATAAATGTTAAAATTTAGGGGTAGTTTTTCGAAAATCATTACTACTAACGGGTTTTATAATAATGGCAATACGGCAATGTCATTCTAATACGAGACTACTGACCAACCATTATGAATTTAGTAGATTACGAACTAATATAGCAAAATGACAATGGGATCTTGATGGAATGACAAATTTATAAAAATAGCAGACTAGGGCCCCTGTACTCGTGTCACCTTGACTACGTCGTGACAATCAAGCCTACATTTGAATGCCTGTCCTCACCCGATATCTCGCAACCAGACCCGTGCGGCTGTTAGTATTTAGCCACGAGCTAGGCTTGTGTCTAGGAATTATCTCAGCATGTTAATAGTAATGCTAGCTTAGGGCATTGTTAGGCTTGTTCATACTATAAATAGCTGATGCCCGCAATTCGTTTGCGTAGTGGTTTAGACGCGAAAATAATAAAGAACTAGAGAATGAGCTCAGATAGCGTGCAAAATTCATATTTTGTGACATTCGCTCCAAATATATAGGCCAGTATTTTCTTTTGGTAACATTTTAAATAGTATCCTAAGACACATTAGGCTACTTTGGCTAATCACATAGCTGGTTGAAATAATTTCTTCTTATTTTTACTAGCAAAGCTAGGTATGTCTGCCACCCGCCTGTGACTAAATTCATGTTTGGGGTGTATAGTCTTTACAAATTGTATGCAACAAATTATTCCATCACGACCTTGTAGCTATCAGTCCTCAGTTTGTGATCTCAAACGGGATTTATTTGAATATTCTGGTTAGTTAGACTCTCGGGACCAATTTAATTTTATACTTGTGTTAATCGCTCGGAGTTCTGTCTTACGATGATAGGCTTCTAATAAGGGTCGAAGATTGGGCATATTGTTTAGGTTTCATAGTAAAATTTTGATAATCTATGAAGAGCTTTATAATAAACGAATCGTCACTAATAACTAGGTATTTAAACATGACTGTTGGAGAGTTAGGTAAACCTCTATCCAACCCTTTTTTTTATAGTGGTAAAATTATCAAATAAGTCCTCCCACCCCGGGCAGGGTGTGAGGGACTGTCAGACTTTTACTGACTAAAATCCACGGTGTTCCTTCAATAACCCTTTACGTACCGGGGTCACGGTAATGGGATGAATCCCACGACACCGGCAGGCTTCGGCCCTCTACGGGGGGGCCTCGTCATATTGCTGACGCTCTTTGAGGCGCGCGTGGAACACAACGCGCCGTCGACCCGGGCATGGTCCATGGTCGGACAGCGAGTTGCTCTTTACTCGCTGTCCGCATGCCCGCGCCTACGGTGGCCGGAGATCGTCGGCCGACGTCCGACGCCGTGGGCGTCTACCACTGCGGCTGGGCTGGAGGGAGGACGCCATCCTCTCCCTCACGCGGCCCGCCTCCTCCTTCGGAAGCATGACTGCTTCGAAGAAGGAGGCGATCGCTTCCCACTCCCTCTCGCCCCGCAGCATGGCCTCGACCAATGCCGGGCGCGAGAGGTCTCCGCCTATCGCCGCCGTGAGGACACGTCGGTGCTCTGCCCAGACGGGGCAGTCTTGCACCGTGTGCTCTACGGTGTCCTCAGGGCGACCCTCGCAGTGGTGACACCCAGGCGTTTCCTCCTTTCCCATCAGACACAGGTACCTCCCGAAACTTCCGTGTCCGGTGAGGACCTGCGTCATCTGGTAGGTCCGGACGCCGTGACGCCGATCTAGCCACTCCTCAAAGAGGGGTCTTACCGCCGTACTTGCGGCGTGCCCGTCTATCCAACCCTTGAGGGATATTATTCGTGCAGTCATTACATCTTACTCGACGTAAAAATAGTCGGTCATTAAAGTTTTACCGGGACAAACAAAGCATGCACTTGGACCTGAAACGATATAAATATTCGATTATTTACAGACCTTGAACAGTAGTTTTAAGTGTTTAAATTGAACCACTTGTATTAGCTAGACGCATGACGAATCGATGACTAGTTTTGGGTATGTAATGCCCAAGAATGAAAATATATTTCACTTTACTCCTAGGTCTTTATTGGCAAATAAATCAGATCATTAGAAACGATAGTTTAGTCACAGAAAATTTTTGAAGTTTTTTCTTAGTTAAAACAAGATGTATTTTCCTGAGCAGTTGACTAAGTACTTACGCATAATTATCTTGATAAATCCACCTTAAAACTCACATACACCTACACGTACACCTTAAAACTACAAAATTCACGCTACGATGCCGCTCTGCATCATAAGCTCGCCATACAAACAAGAAAGTTTTACTTTGATTATTCAGCTTTTTAATTTTGTTGAAAAAAGTTTTGTCGAAATTTTTTCGTAAATTTTTTCAATAGTTTCGGTTTAACCGTAAGCACGTATAGTATATGTGGTTTAATTTAATTCATTTCACTTTATCAACGTTGTAGATAGATATACTCTTTATTGTTCACCATAACAGAAAACAAGCTGAACGACTTTAAGTTAAACATACTGGATGTAGGACTAGTTCAAAGCATTTTGGCAAAGCCAAAATCGAAGGAAGCAAAAGGACAATGTAGTTTAGTTTTAATCGTTCAGCAGTGAGGAGCCTAGTATTTTAGAGTTGCATTTTATTATATTACTTATCGGATTAATTTTGTTATAAGGTACGATGGTGTTGACATATCCTTATTGGACAAAAACCCCAAACTAAAAAACAAAAAATAGTAAACAAATAAGGACTTAGTAGCTCCAAAGTGTGAGACAATGGGCGATATAATGTCGAAAGCGTAATCAATTGCTCTCACCCGTTTATTCAAGCAGCAAATACAATACTTCTGATAAAACAATAGGCTTAATCTAACAGATTAAGCCTGTCTTGAGAAGAGTAGCTTCCACTTGTAAGACAGGGACAGGGATGGAGAAACTTTTCTAAAATAATAACAGCCGTATGGGTCGATCTTCAAGAGTAGGTCAGCAACGCTAGCCGAGGTCAAAGCGCGGATGGGTGACCATCCGTTACACATCGAGACGTGCTTCGGAAAGCTGGTTGACCCTCGGTCCTTACCGTAGATCTTTAATAGTCGTAACGGGTGGTCAGATCTCATTCAAGTCTTGCGATTACTTTCTGTTGACTTACAGCACGAGTAGGTACAGGAATATGTCCAGAACCTGAAGTTTTGTTGTTTTATCGCTTATACAATTATTCGTTCATATCAAGCTAAATATAAATGCTTTATTGCATTTTGAACTTTAAGAACATTAAAATAAATAAACAGATAAATTCAAACGTTTCAGAATTCTACAATCTACCCTCCGTTACAAAAATGTCTAAATTCCTTTAACACGACGAGAAAACAGTTGTGTCCGTTTGACCCATATTTTAAATTGTGTGTATTTCCTAGAAATTATTTCTTTTGTTTCAGTGCACATCTCAAAAGATAAAGCTAACAATATCATTAAATTTGTTACTTTATTATCATCATTCGGTCGTGTTGCCCTTTCACGGGGGTTTAAAACTCCTACCAAAACCGATGTCCCCATCACCCAGTGGTTTTATTTTGCGGGTGGCTTAAACTATTTAAGTTATCATCATCATCATCCACAGCCTGACTTCACCCGCTACTGGGTATAGGCCTCTCTTCGCTTGTACCAAGCTTCACGTTCATGTGCCAGTCTCATCCAGGGAATACCCGCGATGACAACAATCTAAACATAATGATAAATTATAAATTCTCTGGAGAAAATTTGAATGAAGAATCTGCTAAACAGGATTTACACTTAGCATGTGGTTCATTTGTTTTATGAATAAGCCTGATATGTCGAAATCAGCACAAAAGCGAACGGAATTAACAATCCCACCAATATATGTATTATAAATGTGAAAGTTTGGATATTTGCAGGCAAGTTCGTGTTACAACCACGTAAAAATGATTTAAAGAAGAGATACGGCTGAAACTTGGTAAACTTTTTTTTTTAAGGAAAACGAAAATTTCCAAACAATGAAGTAGCAGGCAAGAGCTAGTTCTATAAATTAACTTAAAACAGAACTCCAAGTTTGAATCATGGATTATTTCCCATTGTCTCTTTTCTTTGATATTATAAATTTATTTTATTTAATTAAAACGAGCTCAAAGTATAATGAAAGCGAATCAAGATTGAGATGATGGAATCAAGTTTATTCCTTTATTATTATTCTGTGTGGAGTTCATTTTACGCAAGGGCGATCATCGCGTTTAAGCGCCTAACGAGTATATGGGTGTTTGAACATGTCTTACATAGCGACACTCCTTGGAGACTCAAAACACTGTACTCGTTTTCTTCGTTTCTGTCCTACACCGGGTACTAAATTAAAAGAAATGAATAACAAATAAAAACAACAAAACTAGCTAGTAACATGCCTACTAAACTAGCTACTGCCCGAGGCTGCTCACACACGAAAAGATAAGTATTTTCGGTTATAAAAAATTAAGCAATGTCACTGCCAGCCCTTCAACTAGGTATTACCTATGTATAGATGTACACATCTATACATAGGTAATACATCTAGGAGATACATCTCCTCACTAAAAATCACATTGGTTCGATGGTTCATATTAGGCGTGAAAGAAGGACAAATAAACACACTTTTGCATTTACAAGGTTTATTTATTTTAACTTTATGCAAAACATAAACAAAACATACTAAAATACTTTCATTGTGCGTACTGCTAAGGAGTGGAATTCCCTACCGGAGTCTGTGTTTCCTGATCGCTATAACCTGGGAGTCTTTAAGTCAAGAGTGAATAGGTTACTTCTAGGCAAGCCTGCTCTATCTTCGACCACATCATCACTTACCATCAGGTGAGATGGTGGTCAAACGCAAGCCTATTATCAATAACAAAAACAAATAGTAAAAGATCTCTACCAGTACACAATGGGTGGTGAAGAGAGAACATGGCAGTTGCATACAAAATAAACTAAATAGAATACATACAGATACTTTTTTGACGTGACAACGTCTTATAATTCGATGAAGCTGGGTGCACGCACGAAAATACATGACTCATGCGGCGTTACCTCGCTCTGAGGCGTTCCATTTAAGGCTTGAAGTGCAAGCGAGAGCGCGGAACGAGCGACAAAGAAGCACAATCGGCCTCCGCGTTCGGCAGCGTTCGACATCTGTCTCTCTCCTACTTGAGTGAGCGATGCGTCCGCGTGGACAGCTGCGACAATAATACATTTACATGTTTTCGTCAAGTATGAAGTGCAGTGAAAACTACTTTAGCAACGCCATTTGCGCAGCCAATAATCGCTGCTTCAAAATCGAAAGCACAAAAACAACGTGAGTACAGACAGCGTATCGCAGCATCTAGAACTCCTGCTCAGGCGGCTGCTGCGAGAAAATGAAAAAACGAAAGACAACGCAACAACAGATTACGCCAAGCTACTAACTTGGCTATTGCCAGTGGTTCTCTTGAAGCGACAACTACATCTTCATCTCGTTCAGGGGAAGAGTCGAACAATATTACAACAAAATATCTATCAAACAAATAAAATTAAAATTTTCTTTTGAAAAATGCAATCATTCCATCAGTATTTTCTTATGACGTTGTCACGTTCAACTATCGTCAGTAAATCGACTTTACAGACAACCGATTTTTAACCAGGTTGAGCCCACTCTTGACCTCGATCTCGCCTGATGGTAAGCGATAGATGAGGTCTACGATGGGACGTGCGTGTTAGTATGAATACACTAGTGATTTCTTTCAACCATATCTATGGGATTGTGAATAGTCGCAATCAATAGAAACCTATGATACAGATATGTAGCTGCAGCATGGGTTTCTAACCGGTCATAAAAAGCAAGTATTAAATCCCATTATTCTGTTTGACCTGTCAAATCCGACCTCAAAGGGACCAACGCCATTTTGAAGTTAAAAAGGGGCAAAACAATTAAAGCGACAAAAGGTACTTTCCCTCTTTGTACTCATTGTGTTTGGTGTATCAGTAGGAATCTAGGTCACAAAGCTGGCTTAACTTTAATAAAGGTGTAGGTATTTAATTATATTATCGTTTGTTCTTTTGTTTAAAAACTACGCTCGTTTGGCATTCGCATTTAATATGAATGCATAGACAAATAGTGGTGGCTGCTATACTTTTAGAAAAAAGGTAATCAATATTTATATAAATGATCATCATCTCCTTTTCGTAATTACATTTTTACCTGTACTTTACATGGAGCAACTGGCTATCCTGATCTCCAAAACTCAATAACACGATATTCTTCGACAAGACTGGTGTCAGGTATTCTGGCTTCTGACTACCTATAGTGATTGTCAAAGGCGAACAAATGACCGCCGGGATCGTCGGCGTAACGTGCTGTCCGAATCATGGAGGAATTTCGATAGATGGCAGCCCATCTATGGACCAACCTCGGCAAACGTTGCTTAACCATGAAGATCGACCATTGCGGCTGTTATTATTTAGCCACGGATCCTCCTTCTCAAGACCCTTCATTTGCAATCGTAAGGCATTGATATCCATCAGCTGTTTGCATTGTCTCCACTATGTTAGGGTCAGCGCCAGTCAAATACAATGCAGATGAATAACAGAATTTTCACATAAAGCGACTATCTACTTCACCTCCACACGACATTCATAAATTCACTGTACCTTTTGGTGACGACTTTTAAAGATCTACAAATGACTTGCGAAACTATCGGCTTTAAGACCTGAAAGAGTTTTGGTATTCAATAGATGTTCAGTGTTCATCCATTAATGCGCTGGCCTCAGCTAGCATTTCAGAAGTTCAACGCAGCTATGTGTGTTATTTAGCCTCGAGCACTCCATGATTAAATTTTCAAACACATTAAAAATGCGATCTCTGCCAAAGTCAGTGTTTCCTGATAGCTATAACCTAGGGGCCTTTAAATCAAGAGTGAATACTAGTGAATAGGTAATTTCTAAGCAAGCGTGCTTCATCTTCGACCACACCGTCGCCTACCATCGAGATGATGGTCAACCGCAAGGTTACCAATAATAAAAATTATAAAAATGTTTTTTTATTATTTTTATCATACGAAACACATAACATTAATTGACTGAGAGCCACCATTCTACATTGTGTGTAACTGAATCAATATAATTGGTTGTGTTTCTGATATTGTAGTTTTATTATTACGATGCCATTCGCGATGTGGGTGGTCGGATTGGCAGCGCATAATACAAACGGCTAAATAAATACACAGAGATTATTCCTGAGTTTAGAGAGTTCTTGAAAAACGTGAGAAGTATAAGTTTTAGTTGCATATTGCATCATAAAGGATATCGTAGACCTTCTACTTATGTAAATATTGGAGGAAGTGTCCTGTGTTAAAAATATTATACTATTTTATTTTTTCCGTCAGTTACATTTAAAAAAATAATATAGTCGTATTTTTTACCATTCTAAATCAAACAATAAATAAAAAAAAAACAAGGAGTTTCCGCCACCTTATTCCCAACCACTATAACTCCTGAGAGACGCAATAAACAGTTACATCCAGAAAAAATCAAGTCAACGAAACTCGATTAGTCCCGGAAAAATTATTAATCTGTCTTCGATCCCGCAATGAAATCATTCAATACGGAATAAAAAACATCAAATTCTCTCCTTACAGTAGACCAATAAGCTTAAACCAAGAGCTAAGGCAACAAGAGTGTGTGTTGCGTGACCGTAGTTTTGTTCCAACGCGTCATCATCTGCTTAGCCTCTTCCCAACTATGTCGGGGTCGGCTTCCAGTCTAACTGGATGCAACTGAGTATAAAACTCGGCACGGATCTTGAGCGCTGACCTTCACCTACGCAGAAGCGAATTTTGGGTATTTCATTGTATTTTGCCTTAATGTACGATGCGCAAAGCGGTACCTCACCCTCACCCACGATATCAATACAATAAATATCTTATGAGTTATCGCAAAATACAAATTACCGGACCAGAAATGAATGAAGCAAAATGATATAAGCAAATATAAACTCTATTACCCGAGTGAAGCCGGCCAGATGATTGATGATGCTTATTAAAGGTTTATGTTCCAAACTTAATATAATATTGTAGTATTGCCCAATACAAGAAAATATAATTATTCGAAGCAATGAAAAATATAATTTTTTCTACCAAATTTTTCCCTTTTGAAATATCGCTGCATTTCATAATAGCAAAAATCCACAAAGCATTATCTTCACTGTTTGTGCAGAATAAAAGGATCAATGCGATCTATGTGCACCGTAGAGCAGAGAATCGTTGTAAGCAAATAGTTGACATAATATTAGCGCTCGCGTAAGAGAGAGAATGAGAATGAATCGAAGCCTCCTCCTCGGTCGTGCATTCTTGACAGAATGTTTGTGGTTGACGATGATCCTGCTGCCTTTGATGCCTTTTCTATAGATAAAGCAGCCCTTGCGATGCGCCTCCACTTCTTACGGTCTGCAGCATCTCGGGAGCTTTGGAATAAGGTAATTTGTGTTGCCTAATGAATATTCTTACATAATTGACCGATGGATAGAAAGCTATTAACTAGTTAGAACGCTCAGTCAATTCTCATATGTATGTGGCTGAACATATTTTCATTTAAACATGAAGTCACCCTTATCACAAACAGTAATTTTTGTGAATAAACTTTGAAATATAGAAAGACGACATAATATAGAAAAAAGCCACGACGGTGTAGTCATCACCATGCTCTGTGATACTCTGACACCCCACGGGGTATACTGTTGTATTCTCGCGAGTATAAAGTGTCAAAACGAAATATAAGCGACTTTGATCGGATATGTAGCGTGTTATGCTGGGGAGTTTCATTCAAATAGCACTTAAAAATAGAAGATACAAAAAAAAAATACTGAGAAAAAGGTATATTCAGGTATATGGAAGAGCTCGTGGCTCAATAATATAATAGATAACGAACGCCCGGGTCAATCTTCGAGGTTAAACAACACTTTACCATGTGTCGCCGTTCGTACGGGTTATCATTTGTACTTTTTTTTTTACATTATGGGCAGTCAGACTCCGGAAAATCTGGCATCAGTTTGGGGAATCGTTTTGTCTAGCTACTAAGCTGTAGAGGTCAAATAGGCAGTTGCTTCATGTGAAACGCTAGCCAGCTGCATACGGATAGACTAGAAGCTGAGTCCAACATAGATAAAGTCAAAGCATATGATGATGATTATATTCGTTGAAGGCGAACGTGAATAACTCATGATAACTCTCTCTAACTCTCGCTGTGATAACTCATGTACCTACCTTCCGCCAGATACATATTTTGATATTCGACATTGTAGGAGACTAACGCTATTATCTGATAAAACCAGACTCAATCCCACTGACTGCTGTTCTACGTGTCTCTGGTTTGATCTTCGCACGTAAAAATGTTGTAATGCACCATACGTATCATATGAAACAGATTCCTAGTGAGAAGCAACAATTTTTTTTAACATAAGGATATTAGATGAAATGAAGCATTTCGTTTATATCTACTAATAAAACTAAAATCATAACCCGCAAACTGGTGTACGGTATTCAATACCACTTTGTTCGGCAATACCTACATCATTATCATGACGCAATAAATCACAAACCTCCGCGTCGCGTGTTTCAGTTATACCGAGTACCTACATAAATGTAAGCGTAAAATAAAATGATCATTGATTTGTTTATTTATTTTTATAGGAGTATTTCGTATACTCAAAATTTTACTTGGGAAAGCAAACAATAAAAATACGGGCCCGTGACACGCAGCGCAGCAGCCAGACGCTTAATCACTGCTCCTACCGTCAACTTTGTCTAAAGTAAGTACATATATGGTCAACGTAATACCTAACAAAAAAAACGCTGGCTCACATTACAAATGATATCTTCCCACATGAACAAAACCACAGGCACAACTAATGTTATATCTTCAGAACCGTGCCTGGTACAGTGGATTTATAGCGACAGTGCAGATAAAAATAAAATTTTATGAGCAGTAATCGATTTGGGTTAAACTTTGGTTGAACATTTTAATAGGTATGTTACAACATGCGATAGGTAAGTACATAATATTGCAGTATTTTTCATAACATATTATAAGTTCAAAAACTGACCATTAAATTTCATTCCAATTTCTTAAAGAATTTGAATATAGAATTTGCAAAAGTGTTACATAATGCTAAGAAAGTCTATAAATAAGGCTGAATACCTGCAACAACAATTTATAAATAATATTTTTTAAAAGTGGTCTGTTTTATGCAGTAAATATCTGTAATGTTCTCTGCTCAATCTCAAGTGGGCGCATGTAGGGACACATAACATGATAATATACGTATGGGTTCATATAGATATGCTTAGTTATAGATATGTAGAGACGCCTCTAGACGTGAGAATACACCTAGTAATTATTATCACGTCTTTAATTTACCTTCTGACGCAGTGATCATAAATACCCTAAAGCGCAGATAATTCGAAATCGATTTACCTATTATTCGTTTTTAAAAGTAAATCATCACGGATTCACGATGAGACAGCGTTCGCACTTCGAAGTGATGTTAAGAAAGTAACCCAATTTATGTGATGAGGTTACACAGAAAGTTTTCACAATGATTCCCAGAGGAAATCCTGCAAAGGCTACATTTATGGTACTCCATAAAACTTTTTACATGTTGCTACAACATCAAGATTTTACTTCTTATGTTTACAACCATGAAATATTGAAATCACAGAAGTGCGACTGGCAATTTCGCAATTTTTTTATCACAAATTTCGCAGTGTGCAAATAATATCCGCAAACAAGCTTATGGCTAAATAATAACAGCGGGTCGATTTTCAGGGTTAAGCAAGATCTTGCTGATCTCGGTTCGTGGTTATTCATCATCTTGACAAGAGAGATGATGAGATTCCTATGGGCCTCGGAAAGCACGTTAAACCGTTGGTCCCGGCTGTCAATTCTACATTTTTGACAATCGGTACGAGTTGTCAGAAGCCAGAAAATCTGACACCAGTCTTGCTAAATTGTGTCGTATTACCCCCCAGCAGGGTTGTAGAGGTCCTTGCAGTCATCTCGGCAGTCGCTCTTTGTAAAACACTAGTAGCTGGTTTCCAACTGAACTAGTTGAAAACCAGCGTCAGAGAATTTGTAGTTGCTCTAAATTAAGCCTACTTTTGTGTATATTATTATACTTTGTTTGTCTGTATGTACCAAATATATTATTATATATAAATATATAGGATTACCCTAAAAATAAAGAATTATTTTTGGAATTTTCTCAAGGCTCATAGCTAAAACAGTTCTGAGAAAAAGTTTAGAAAACCTCTCTTTTGTTTTTTCAATCAGTTTTTCTTATAAACAACTAAGTAATCCTAAGAAAATAAATCCTAAAATCTCAATTATTTTATAAAAAAAATTATATCGGTAAAAATACCTTCTACGAACGAACGTATCCTAAATCAATATTTTTTTTATCACAAACAATCCTTTTCATACTTTAGTCAGAAGTGAAAACCGTGGATTTAATATCCACATTTTCAGTTTTATTCTATTTACATGCAGTTGCTACATTGATAACTTTCATGAGATAATAAAATTATAATATCTGAAAATTACGAGTAGCTCGTAGCTAAAGAATAAAAGCCGCATGGATGGATCTGCAAGTAAAGCACCGTTTATCAAGGGCGATCCGTTGACACGTGTACCACTACCATTTTTAGGGTTCCGTAGTCAACAAGGAACCCTTATAGTTTCGCCATGTCCATCTGTCTATCCGTCTGTCCGCGGTTTAGCTCAAAAACTATTGGTACTAGAAAGTTGTACTTTGGCATGAGTATACATGTTAATGACGCCGAAAAAGTGGTAAAATAAAATTTTGAAAAAAACAATTATGTAGGGTACCTCCCATACATGTAAAGTGGGATGATAATTCTTTTTTTCGTTCTTCCCATAGTGTGGGATATCGTTGGATAGGTCTTTTAAAAATATTAGGGGTTTGGTAAGACTGTTTTTTGATTAAGTAAACCGTTCGTGACTTATAAAGCTTTAAAGTACCAATTTTCGTTAGAGTCAAGTGTCCGCCCCTTCTATCAACTAAACGGTTGTAGTTAGAAATTCAAATTTCACGGAAGTAGTACCTATGTGTAACGAGATTTAAAGGAAAACTATCACACATAAGTGGGCTTTACAGGTTTACGAGTAATAGTCGACCAATTGTATTTGACTCGAAAATTTCGAACAACTCTATGGGAATGTCGATAGATGGCGCTAAGCGCCCGTTGTATCGTGCTAGCTTCTTGTGACAATTGAGTAGTTTAGCTCTGTGTCCGTATTTAAATTCAAAACACCGGCTATGACAAGTTTTATACAAATCTCTAAAAAAAATTAAAACTTTCCGTGCAAAATTGTCGGATCAGGTGAGGATTTGTATAGGAAGTCAAATTAGTAAGGTAGTTATGTTTGGCTTTTAGTTAGAGCATGGTACAAAACGATCAGTCAGCGAATACGACAAGCACTTGGCTTTTATAAAAACTACGGAACCCTACACTGCGCGTGGCCCGACACGCACTTGACCGGTTTTACATTTTATGGCGATCCCTCCGTGCCTTAGAAAATATTTTAAGGGGTGATATGGAATGAAAATGATTGCAGATATATTTAATGAGGCTCCCTATTTACGGAATAATAATAAATAAAGTCACAAGTTATTTTAGAGATAAGTAGTATTATTAAAATTAAGAATGTCTAGAGCTTCTGAACACGCATTTAAGCAGTTAGGTACACAATTAAATAAGTTCAGTTTTCTAATGAAGACATTTCCATAAGATGTGATATTAATACTATCCTTCAGGAGTATTAATAAGTTTAAAATGTTGTATGCATTTCGTTTTCTGTGGTTATAGATAGTTTTTCTTTCTTTTCTAGCTAGCTACGCCGCATGTCAGATCTACTTACTGCAGTGTCGTTTGTTGTGGGGGAGTAGTATTGTAACTCAGACCACTGTTTACCTGCAACAAAAAATATGATTTATTAAATTAATGGATTAACGACACTGCTTATCATCAAATATTTACATAATTTGTATCATTGTCTAGTAGTTGTAAGCAGGGTAATGAGTGCAATTGCCCCCTTCTCCCTCTGTCCGTAAGCTTCAACGAATCGTTTTTTCCAATTTCAAGTGGTAGGGTATTTTTTAACTTTTTGAAGAATTTGTAGTAAAGGTCTGCAAGTGTAAAAAAAAAGTAAGTTGCATATTCACCCTTCCCTCACACTAAAGGCCATTAAACGGTTCCTAAGCAATGATTTCAAAAGGAAATATATACGTCAATGTTCCTAAGTAAGTAAAATAGAATTATAAATACCTATATATAAAAAAGTAAGTTAAATAGTATAATAGTACGAGCAAGCTTTTATTTTCAATAACAGCAAAAGTTAGGCGTAAATGATTTCTCGGGCGGAAATTAACAATTTGTTTAAGTGCCTTTCTAAAGCCACATACCGTTATTCGTTACTTGCGTATTATGTCACAATAAACTCTTATCGGTAACATTATTAATAACAACAAGACACAACAAGGCCTATTTATAAAAATCAACATTAATTTTTTTCGACTCCATCACCCTGAAAATACCGTGAAATAACAATGAAACAGCAATAAACACTGTTTTTACAGTTACTTATTAAGCTACCAAGAATTTGTCTCGTTCTAATAGTTACTAATAGTCGTGGTTCTATTAGTTACTGTTTAAAGTTCCCTGTTTTTAAAGGAAATCAATGCGGATTTACATGAAGACAGCGTTTGAATTTCGAAGTGATGTATAGACAAGAATACGGCAGAGATTGTTTTTTTTCTTTTAATATAAATAAAATCATGTACAGAGATTTCTTATCTATTAGCTATTGGAACCTACACAGTATACAGCATTTTAACCTAACCTCATAAACGAGGAAAACACACCCGAAATTCTCGCAAATTCACTTGTTTACAAACAAAGCCAGTTTTTTCTTGACTCACGGTATTTAAAGAAAAGCGCTCAACAGACTGAATCGACTCGAATAGACTCGAATGGGCGATGGAATACAAATGGTTTCTTTGTAAAATGTTGCAGTGTATTGTGGACTTTAACTTCAAAATGAATTGTAAATCGGTTTTATGATGTAGATGCAAATTTTAATTGTAAGTATGCGGCTTCTTATTATAGTTAACAAAGTATTTTATTTGCACTAATATATTGTAGCAATATAATAAAGTAATGTTTTGCTATATACGTTACCTTTCTTATTTTCTTATGTTTAGGTCGGTTTTCTATCTACTTGAATAAAATGTTCGTAAAAACAGTTGTTAATGAAGGTACTTACTACAAAGAGTTTTTGGTTAGAAGTGGGTAGCTTTGATATGTTTAGTTACACCTGAAAGTAAAATATATAGGTATCTGGTAAGTCCAATATACTAATGGATTTATAGATACCTACTAGTGGCTAGTCGGTATTTTTTTTTACAGGCTTTTAAAAAATCGCTCAGGTGTGAATGAAAAAGCGGTCGACGAGTCAATCTTATAAATACAATGAATAATGAAAATTTATTACACGAAATTTGTAACACTAACTTTTGAACAAAAATTTTTTAAATATTTTCAACAGACAAAGTTGGAAATATTTTTATATTTAAGAAGATCAGGAAATAAGGCTAATTACGTAACAGCCGTTATAATTTTAATAAAGTACAGTAAAGTAAATTGGTTTCCAAACTTGCAAAACAGTGTAGCACACTAGGGGGCGGGGAATAGTTTATAGATGGTCACTGAGTGTAGTTCATAGTGTTGCGGCCGGCTACCAGTCTACATACTGACAGTATCTTTGACAGTGTCGACTGTCACGAATCTACAAATGACAGCTAGGAGTAACGGCTGAGCGTGCTTCCCCAGGCACGGGGAAATATACGTTAATATGGTCTTCCATCCACGGACTGAACTCTGCAAGTGTAACTTAACCTTGAAGCTCGATCCGTATGGCTGCTATTATTTAGACATTAGTTCCTCTCTGTAAGTGATGTACGAAGTTTTCTTTGATCACTCAAATTACGACATAATCATTTGTACATTTCGAACAAAACAATGTAGCTCTTTAAAGAAAATACGTTCTAAGTTATCGTAACAATCTCTGTGACAAGACATGAAATGCTCAAAGTTGGCACAAACGAAAATTGTGGCGAACTTTGATCGTCTCAGAGTTGCTAGTTAAAAGTTTTTTTGGAAAAACGTATTTTAAGTAAGTAAGTAACATTTTAGGATATTTATGGGTGCCGCGTTTTGTTTCTTTTCTTTGATTGAAAATTAATTTTCTTATAAAGATAATAATACTATAGATATAAGACGATAACAGAATATATATATAGGTAAAACAGCTCCGATGCGCGTCCCAGAGTTCGATTCTCTCATAGAACAAATCTTACAGAACGGTTGGTTCCGAGTCTGGTTATTTGTGTTAGTGAGATTATAGATGTTTCATTTATTGACACTTATACAAAATTCCATTTTCTAGGTAGTGTGTAGTGTCTGTGCAGTACTGTCAGTGTCTATACTCTTTCTGTGTACCCTTTCATGGAAAGTGAGCATTTAATCTTAGAAACAATGGTAGTACTTTAGTCCCCGCTGTACATTTAGCTCCGGGAGGTCACCCACTAGTCAATTATCAACATAATTCAATTGTGACATGGCAGGCAGTTAATCGATCTAGCAAATCATCTCATAGCAATTTGGAGCAGAGTTCGATCTAATATAAGAAATGATATGATAAGAAAGAAAAGTGATTAACAACACGGTGTTCCAAAGGAATACGACAAAGGTGTGGTTTTCAATCAACTTTCTAAAGGAGGATGCTATCCATTCGACTGCTTGTTTATAAATACCAAAATTAAGCATGGATTAACTGCCTTTGACCACAAAAGCCCAGTAACTAGGTAACACGATACTCTCACCACGCCATACTAAGACTGTATTCAGATTGTCTAGATTCTGACTACCCGAACAAATGTCAAATAATTTCCGAAGTAACTTGGGGATAGTTACCAATCCAAGAGCACACTTCAGCAATTGTTGCGCTAACCTTGAAGACTGACCCATGCAGTTATGAATTTAACCACAAACTCTCTCTCCACAAAAAATATTTACTACAATATTTGTTTTTGTTATATACGTAGTATAGTATCACGCAAAACCTGAACACGCGACCCGGTTATAAAAAACATCCTCCCATACTTACTTTATCATTGATTATATAACGATAACGTTCATTAAGTAAGTGCAACACGCTATTATGAAAGTTCTTATGATTATGTGTTGTACAGCAAAATGTCGAATTTATTTCGATTAAATAAAGTTTTAGTCACAAAAATATTTTACATGAAATATTAATCCTGAAATCACTGTTAGCTAAGAATCATATTCATTATCTGCTTAGCCTAATAATCCATATATGTTCCAGTCTAACCAATTGTAGCGGATAATTATTAGTGTTTTACATGAAGCGACTGCCTATCTGTACTCCACCTGCTCGATACACCTAGCCTAGACCAGTGTTAGATGTACTGGCTTCTAACTACCTGTAACGACCGTCAATGATGTTCATATGGTAGCCGGGACCACTGCTGCCACTAATTTTAACAAAATAAGATATCAATGGTCTTCAAACCGGACGTGTGTATCTTGGGGACCGGAGTTATATCCATATTATTATGAACGCAAAAGTGAGATTTTTGGTTCATCTAAACTCATAGCGATCCATTGCTTTGTGTCAACGTGAACGACACAAAATTTCAAGTTGTTACATTTCTCAATACTGTAGCAACTTGAAATTCACCTCACGACGACTGAAAATACGAGCAGCGGAACAAATTGACCGGATTCCAGCACATTTTTCACTTTTCACTGCTCCTATAAGGTACAAAGTGCAATTGATCGTGATATCGCTGTTTTTACATGAAAAATGACAGATTTTTATTCCATTTCCTGTAATGATAGACCCGTTGGTATAGTGGTCAGTGGCCCTGACTGCTATGCGCAAGGTCGTGGGTTCGATTCCCACCTAGGACAAATGTTTGTGTGATGAGCACGGTCATTTGTTCTTTGTCTGGGTGTAATTTATCTATAATATGTATGTATTTAGAAATATATATGTATGTTTATCAGTTGTCTAGTATCCATAACACAAGCTATGCTTAGTTTGGGACTAGATGGCGTTGTGTGAAAAGTTGTGGAATAAAAAAATAAAAAAAAAATGAACTATGATAACGTTTTCACACAGATCACGGAATCGTCACTCTTCGGCCACTTGAGACGGCACTAAAAGAACCACCCATACGAAAATAGCATGTCAGTAAGTGTCTTTACATAGGCAAATGATTATCAAGAAACGATCATATTTAACTAGTGTTGTTAATTCAAAGGTAACCTGATTACTAATAATTGAAGAACACTGTCTTAATCCATGCCTTAACAGGTTTTATTTGTATAAAGGTGAAGCCCTGCTTTATTAAAATAAATGTATTTCTGGACACTCTTTGTAAGTGAATTCCTTGGTAATTACAGCGTGCTTTTACAGTAAAATCCCAGAGCCTCCAAACCATACTTATATCCTGACTAACAAAAGAGTAGGATGGCCAATTTACAGGTGTTTGTATATAATATATACAATATACAATAAAATCAGCCTATGACGTTTTCACTGCTAGAACACAAGCCTTCTATAAGAGGGAATGGGCTACTCCACCACGCAGGCCTAGTGCGGTTTGGTGGATGTCGCATATCTTATTTTTTTTTTCTTAAGAAATGTCGGTTTCCTCAAGTCGTTTATTTATCAGTAAAAATAATAAGATCAGTCCTATTATGTTCAGGTCAACATGAGAGCTTATAAGACGTCAGAAGCTAGTGTACAATTTGAATTGGTCGTATTTAATGGAGAATAATGTCGAAGGAACTCCACGGCAACTGTTTCCAAAAGTTGATTGATGTTTTCAATATAAAATGTTAATAGGTATGAGAAGCCAGGGTCGATCAATAAACAAAGTACCAAATAAATACCTACATAATAACAGCAATCTATGGAGAAAAGGCTAATCCTGTTTTATGCTATCTGAAACTTTAAAAAATATCGGCAAGCGGTTTTTAATTTGTCTCAGCTTGTCTTCCAAGAAAGGCCTCCTCTAAAGATTTTCATTCCACAATGTACCTTTTTAGAATTTGACATACGGATAGACAGATATGAGAAATCTATAAGTGTTCCATTTTTTTGCCATTCCGTTACGCAACCCTTAAACGACAAAGCTTACACCGTATTACCTACATAACTTTCATATGTACGAAGCCGGGCCGGGTCGCTAGTATACGTAAAGATAATTAGCTCTATATGTAGGTATTATCAAGTTTGGTAGTTAGTAGGTAGAAGATCCTTGGGTATATCAGAGTAATAAGCTTCTGTTTACCCGTAATGACAGTTAATGTTCTATTGGCATAAATACAACATTAACCGTCAATCCGGGTCAGGGCCATGATCAACTCAGCTTAGTGAGTCTCTCTCAATCCCAGCTAAGAACTACTTGTTATTCTGCGCACTACACACACAAAGAACAATTGCTTACTTTATCGACAGTACAATATGCGTTATCTCGCCCTAACTTCAGCAACTTGTTAAGTAAGCCACCTAATACTTATTGCTTAAGGTAAATCAAGATAGAGGGAAGAAAGAAGGTTCAAATCTTGTCTTGTTTTACTATTTTATACTGTGGATGGCACCAAAATACTATTATACTACACCTGCTTGGAAAGTACCTTGATACTTTATCAAAATTACGGTAGAAAGTACGTCATTGCATATCGAACAAATATGCGGGGAGAAAACGCATCTGAGCGGGAGAGAAAAGTGTATGAAAATTCATTTCTTACGTGGTTTTTCTTTTTTAATTTTGGGTATGACTATGCGCCGGTAACCTAAATATCAAAAGCCAAAAAGTTTTTACAGTGAGTTTTTATCTCCAAGTTCGCAAAATGACACTGGCCACTAGCTGTGTGTTGGATGGTGTCGGGCTGGCAGTGCGACCCTGCGGCGGCAGGATAAACAATTTGAAAATAGAACATGTGAAAATTGCAGACGCCATTGACGCCATTTGTGAAAACAGTGTTACATTAGGCTTCACTAACTGCAACAATTTCAATATAAATTTCAATTAGTAAAGATTTAGTTTTTTATTTTCCTCGTAGGTGTAGTATAAAGCACTATGTATCACTCGAGAGAAAGTGCGATTCCCGATCTCGGGTGTTTTAAAGCCCTCGCCTACGGCTCGGGCTTCAAACGACACCCTCGACGGTAATCGGTCACTTTCTCCTCTCGGTGAACAATGTACTATTATATCTTTGATTCATCATTTGTGTCAGGGTCATTTTCCAGTCTGACTGAAGCAGCTGAGTACTAATGTTTTACGTCGAGCCACTGCCTATCTGACTTCTACAACTCAGTAGATGGATAACACTTTACCCCTTGGCAAGAGTGGTGTCAGATTTTATGGCTTCTGTTTTCCCGTAACTATTGTCAAAGATATATAAATGACATCGGAGACAAACGGTTTAATGTACTTTCCGAGGCTCGCAGAAATATTGATATTTATATATTTATTTAAACTTTATGTACAATAGTAGTACTAATATATATAATACGTGTATAATGTGTTAGGATGGTTACCGGACAATCCATCACGCCCTTTTTAATATCCCTGTATATGTAACACTCAACTTTACTATTCGAGGAATGAAGCCATGTCATCACATTATATGACATTAATCTATACCAAAGTAAGTCTAATTTTTGCGGATTTGTTTCACCGACTGATAGATCCCTTGTATGATCAGAGGATGGCTAATTTATTACATAAATAATAAGTATATCCACTCACTCCGAAATTTTTTTCTATTTCATTTGCAATAAATCCCCATTAGGTTAATGTTGAAAATGCGTTGACAAAGACTTTACTTATCGTATTAAATAAGTACGATCAGAGCCATTAACTTGACATGGGCAAATGGGCATAAACGTTCAACTCATTAAGTTTTAAGGCAATTAATTATGAGTGCTCCGGCATGATAAGTAGTCGTATGACGTTAGGAGATATAGAATTTATAGGCAAGTCAAATCTAAAATAATTTATTACACATAGGCCTACATGGACACTTATAAAATTACAGGAGCTTGTGCAAGGTTCAAAATTGGTCATTACTATGTCGAAGACCTCTAGACAAGAAACTCCATGGTAACTGTTTTCAAATCACAATTGTCCTCTTTTAATGAACTTACGTTTTAACGACTTAATCCCTCCGTCCCCCTTTTACTACTGATCTACCAGACGTACTGCAGGATACTATCTACACTTGTTCGATATACTGTCTTGTCGTACTAAGCGCTTCTCCTCTACATTTATTGTGCTCACAGCCAAGGTGTGGAACTCTCTGCCGACTGCTGTGTTCCTTACCACATGACATCTGCCTTAAAAGCAAGACTAAACAGGCATTTTCCCAGACCTCACTTACATCAGTTGTGATCGGGGACAAAAGCCATAATAAAAAAAAGAATTGCTACTAGGTACTTACTTGTTGTTGATAAATAACAGGGTGTAAATTCCCGCGAATCGCCATTACAAAGGCAGAATTCCCTGACCATACGAATGGATACTTAAAAAAGAATGCAATTTTACAGCATATCTTCTATTTTCATGTTTTTTATACTTCACCCATTACTAACTTTCATATGTAAATTGTATGCTCCAGTGTTGTGTTCTACAGCCTGTTATGCTACCCGACACCAGCGCCCTCTAAGCGGTACCTGGCAGGACGTGACCCTGACCATTATCAGGTTAGAAGCCCTGGCTGAAGTGTGTTATTATTAAGACGAGAGAGACATTTTTAAGGCTGCTCTCTCGAAAAAAGCTTGAAAAAAGCATTCAGATGAAGCAACTTTTCGTCGGCAATCACAGAGAAATTACATCTGAAAAAAATTGTTAGTAATCTACATGATATGAACCGTAATTTGGTTTAGCCACAATTTTTCTATCGGTATCACATAATAGGAAAAAAAATGCCAAATCACCTCCAAATCATTGAGATGAAACCATTTTACTCCTTAATTTCTTATCAAAAAAGTATAAAAAATATACTACTGATTTGCAATACAAATGAAAATGATTTGGTTTTGTTACTTTTTACAAATATGTATTATTTTTATTACAATAAATAAAAAATGCATCCAATTAAAGACTGCGTTTACATCACCCCCGCACTCGTCCACAAATTCAGTGCGGGGCGCATCGTGTTGCTAGGTGGACGTACGTCGCGTTGCGAGAGCTCAAGCACTACGAAATAATATCGTAAAATATTACTGCAAAAATTAATTTTGTAAATAGTGGAATAGCTTTTTAACCGACTTTAGAAAAAGGAGGAGGTTCTCAATTCGTCTTGAACTTTTTTTTATGATGTTACTTCATTACTCGCAGATGGCTGGACCGATTTGGAAAATTCTTTTTTTGTTTGAAAGAGTATACATTCTAGTTAGTTCCATTGTCGTCACGTTTGGATCTGATGATGGAATCATGGAAATGTCGAGGGAACTCTTCAAATATTATAGGCATACCTATAGCGTTTTGGGTATTTCTTATAGTACCTTGTTTAGTTTCTCTCGAAAAGCACCATTTGAGGAAGTGGAACTGATGACGAAGACCCCAGATGGCCATCGCAACTACTCAATAATAAGTATTTCGTGGATTGCGATTAGATTACTTGAATATAGATGTTAAGCACTTTATGCTCGTCACAATGCATATGGTGAAGTAGAGCTGATAGTGATGTACCAGGAGAACTCCTCAAAAATTAATGGCTCTGCACCGGGAAAAGCAATATTTTGTAAAAGGTGATAAGTAGTTGACATTTTGGCTTTTGTAACTAGATAAATTACAAACCGACCCACTAAAAAGCGTGAAATAAAAGTTATTATAAAAAAATAGAACCGACTTTCGATTCGTCAAAAAGTTTTATTTCGGATTCTTGTTTATAAGTTAAAGAGTATTGTATGTATCTATAAGTAGTGTTAGTGTTATAAACTCATAGTATTTTACAGTTTTAGTAGTGTTTAAATTTAGTTTGTAAAACATGGGAATAAGCAGAAACGAATGAAGAGAGGTCTAAAAAAATATTACAAACAAAAGGGTATACATTTATTATCAAGGTAAGTTTAAAATTTTATCTACACATTTCATTATAAACTATCGCTTTACTTACCTCGCATAAAAGTAGATAGCACAGAGTAAACGGACAGAGGGTAAGCTTCATACAACTGCGCTATGATAGGTACACTTACTACAAGCAAGGCGCGTGTGTGCGCTTCGTCTGAGCGAGGCCTGGCTTGAGCCGATATGCACCGGTTTCTCTTCGTACGGACGAAGCCGCCAGTTGAGATAGAGAGATAGAGTTAAGATAATGTACAAGAGAAAGAAAAAAACGACAAAGAGAAGGAAATAGAACTAAGGAAAGAAAAATAGATTGATGAGAAAAATGAAGAAAACGAGAACGAAGAAGGACGAAAAGGAAACATAGAACAAGATTTTATATGGCTATCAAAATTTCTAAAAATAAATATATGTGAACACTGAGAAATAAATGAGGAATAAGAAGTTCAACCAACTAAAAGAATAAAAATACTTGGTGAAAGAAAGTTAAATTTCAGTGAATTTTAGTTATAATCTATTTGTTTATAAAAAATGTAACAAATAATATGACATACACACTAGTGTATGTCATATTATTTGTTACATTTTTTAGTAAGGTAGATAGGTAGTATAATTATTACTAAATAATTATACTACCTATCTACCTTACTCTAAGTTCCTACCTACATACCTACCTTACCTACCTACCTACCATTTTTCTCTTAATAGAAACCTTCCTCAGACTATAACGAATATTCGAAAAAAAAAATCCGTATTGGTCCAGCCATTCCTGAGTTTTGCGCTTAGCAACACATTGAGGCATTAATTTTTATTTATATATAATTTAGTTAAAAAGATACATCAAGTTGTTTACTTCATGTTTCGAGCCAGGCTGATCTATAATAGAGGTATAGTTTCTACAGTACATACTCAAAGTGCATCTATATCAATAGATAATAAATAAAAACAAAATTTGACCACTTTTGATGCGGTACAAATAAAAATGAATTTAACTTTCACGATGACTAGACCTTCTGTGATTTCGATACTCTGTGCCGAAACTAGGCGAAGCGACGACGCATGCTGGCGGCGCAGGCGCGGGCCGAGCGCGCCTTTCTTTTCTGTTCCATGCGGGTAGCGGAGAGCTGCGCGGAGTGGCGCGCGGAGAGGGGTCGTTAGCTCCGCCCAAATGGTCAAGGTTATTGGCATGAATACAAGCCTTAAAGGAAAATCCCAGTAATACTTAAGCCCGACCTGGGTATCGAGCCCAGATCTCCGCGCTCGGCAGCAGCGATTACGGTCACAAGACCAACGGGGCAACTACAAATTTTGAACCCACGCTTATCAATTTTCATTCGCTGTAACCTCAGAAATTACCACAAAAAATACAATGGTAAAAAAACTTTTTAGCAAAAAATAGAACCGACTTCCATATAAAAACACTACAAAGGCAAAAATAACTTTAATTTCGGAAGGCGGTGTCAAAAACGAAAATATATACAAAACTATATATATATATGAAAGTCTCCTTGAAAACACCTGACGAGATAGATGACGCAACCCTATACATTTCTAACCTTATACAGATTGCTTGCTGGATTAACACGCCTTTAAAAAAGGAAACAAACTGCCAATCGGTTGGGAATCTACCTCTCGAGGTAAAACGCAAAATAATAGAGAAGAGAAGATTACGTAGGTTATGGCATCAAACTAGATGTAAAAGTGATAAGACCGCACTTAACAAAGCTATTAGGGAGTTGAAACACTCAATAGATAGTTTAAATGATGCCACACTCCAAAATAAATTGGAAAATCTAACTGCCACAAAATCTACCGAGTACTCTCTCTGGAAGTTTACAAAGGCGTTGAACAGGCCACAGCTATATAAATGTCCCATTAGAACTCAGTCTGGGTGGACCAGGACTAGTAAAGAAAAAGCTAACATATTTGCAAAACACCTAGCCGACATCTTTACACCTAATGAAGGCAACAATGCGGAGTTCGAAAACAAAGTCGAACGAACGCTGCAGCAGGACCTACAACTGTCAATTCCACCAAGAACAGTGACACTAGGGGAACTAAAGAGGACAATAAATGGACTGCAAAACAAAAAAGCCCCTG
Organism: Tholera decimalis; assembly: GCA_943138885.2. Classification (NCBI taxonomy): domain Eukaryota; kingdom Metazoa; phylum Arthropoda; class Insecta; order Lepidoptera; family Noctuidae; genus Tholera; species Tholera decimalis. Next base: position 15,246,374 of record OW964576.2, read on the forward strand.
GATTTGATCTCATCACAAAAGAAGTTATCATGCAACTTTCCAGGAAGGCATTAGTTTTTCTAGTCGTTCTTTTTAATGGGGTACTTCGAGTACAATATTTTCCCAGATTATGGAAGGTATCTTTGGTAACAATGATACACAAACCAGGAAAACCCTTGGAAGACGCGTCATCGTATAGACCCATAAGCCTTTTACCTGTGCTGTCCAAGATGTTTGAGAGGATACTCCTGAGTAGAATATCACCCATACTCAACGAAAATCTGGTTATACCTCGACACCAGTTTGGTTTCAGACAACAACATTCTACGGTTGAGCAGGTGCATCGGGTGTGTGATAGAATAAGACAGTCCTATGAAAAAAATGAATACTGCTCTGCTGTATTTTTGGATATCCAGGCAGCCTTCGATAAAGTCTGGCATAAAGGCCTTCTCTATAAAATAAGGATGTATCTACCGCATAGCTACTACCTGTTGATGAAGTCATACCTCACAAACCGAATTTTCCAAGTGAAAGAAGACGGAGAGCTGTCTGCTATTCAAAACATAATGGCAGGAGTGCCACAGGGATCTGTTCTTGGCCCCGTCTTATATACCATTTACACGGCCGACCTCCCTGAAACACAAGGTGTAACTACGGCTACATTCGCTGATGATACTGCAATTCTCGCAAGCAGCAAAGATCCGTTTGCAGCATCCGCCATCTTACAAAATAGCCTTGATAAGGTTCACGACTGGATCCAGAAATGGAGAATCAAAGCCAGCACAACTAAATCCGTACATATCACCTTTACGCTGAGAAGGGGAAGCTGTGCACCGGTAAAAATGGGCGCCAATACTCTGCCACAGGGAGACTCTGTCCGCTACCTTGGAATGCATCTGGACAAAAGGCTAACCTGGCAGAAACACATCAAATCAAAGCGGGATGAGCTGAGTATGCGATTCAGAAACATTTACTGGCTGATGGCACGTAACTCTAAATTGTCGATTGATAATAAACTGTTAATATATCTAACTATCCTGAAACCCATATGGATGTATGGCGCACAGCTGTGGGGTAGTGCTAGCGACTCCAATTTGAAGATAATACAAAGGTTACAAAATGGAATTCTAAGAACCATTTCAAATGCACCATGGTTCATCACCAATACAGAGATCCATGAAGCCCTGAACATAAGAACTGTTAAGGAAGAGTTAAAAATAACAAGTATTAAATATAAAAAGCGACTGGAAAGTCACCCAAACGACCTAGCTACCGTATTAGCCACTATTAGCTACACTAAACGACTGAAGCGCCATGACATACAAAATCTTGGCGACAGATGGTGAAGGCTGAGGGTTCTCCTGCTGAGGAGCTCCTTCGACATGATATGACGACCAGGAACAAATCTGCTTATAGTTTGAGACTGATTGCAGATAAGCACAAAAAAAAAAAAAAAAAATATACAAAACTAAAAAAATTAAAGTTATTTTTGCCTTTGTAGTGTTTTTATATGGAAGTCGGTTCTATTTTTTGCTAAAAAGTTTTTTTTCACGCTTTTTAGTGCGTCGGTTTGTAATTTATCTAGTTACAAAAGCCAAAATGTCAACTACTTATCACCTTTTACAAAATATTGCTTTTCCCGGTGCAGAGCCGTTAATTTTTGAGGAGTTCTCCTGGTACATCACCATCAGCTCTACTTCACCATATGCATTGTGACGAGCATAAAGTGCTTAACATCCATATTCAAGTAATCTAATCGCAAGTTCAAGACGAATTGTAAACCTCCTTTTTTGAAGTCGGTTAAAAAGAAAAGAACAAACAATTTAAAAACTGTGTAAGAAGAACAAGACATGTGGCTGGCACCTCAAGCGATCACTAACTAGGTTGTAGAAAATACTTGCACAGAACTCAAGAAATTTCAACATAAGTCGGCATTTAAAATCAAGGTGAACAAAACAATTTTTGTTTGAAGTAATAATTTTAACAGTAGCGTTTATTTTGTTAAGAAAGTAAGATTTTTATTCCTTAGACCTTTTGAAGACACTTCTGATTTTATTTATTTTGAGAGTATCACTAAATGGAGAGTATTTTGATTTGCTAGTATGTTCTATAGTACCTAAACAACTCGTTTATGTTATTTACGCTTATGTAAATTGTTCCGTGATTGAGTGTTTGAACAGGTGAGATTAAATGTTTGTAAACGCATTCATGATACAGGTGAAATGCCTAGTGGAGAGGAACTATCGCAATTATATACACACAAATATTAACAGTAAGTACAACTCTTGTAAGCCGATAAAACCTTGTCTTCTATTTCAGGCAACTATAAATTATGGAAAGCGCACTATCTATCAAAGTAAATTTGTCTGCATTCTCAACGACTGTTACCTGAAGAGACAAACGCCTTCCGCTTTTGGTTCTAAGCCAAAATACCTAGCAAGAGGATCAGCACCAAAACGTATCATATACCTGAAGTAATTAGCCTGGATTTACAGCTAGCAAGGATACAAGGTAGTTGAATCGTTTCTCCAGGACTTGTCGAACTTCACCGATCCAGCAGTTTTGGAGGTCGTCACTCTTGAAAAGAATGGATATTTGTAGAAAGTGGATTAGCTATCTTCAGTCTTCGTGATGTAAAGATATTCCCTGGGTGGCTGATTGCATAACAAAAAGATAATGGCGTCTTAGCAAACGCTCATATAATAACTCGTTTGGTTTTTTTCGTTTTAGGCTACACTGTCCTTCTCCTGGGCAAAGGCTTCCCCTAATTCGTTCCGTAAATTTCAGCGCGGGAAAAGAGGTTATGATGTAAGTTTACAATAGAAAAGTATAGGTATAGGTATTCAACAGTACCGAACTAACTTGATATTATCGATTTTCAGATTGTTTCCTTGACATGTGCTGTAAGGTATTGCTTTAGGTCAAATTTAAAGATTCTATATCAACGGAAAGTACCCAGTAGATTGTAATATCTTTGTGAAATCACAAAATATGTGGTTGAAGATGGAGCACACTTACCTAGAAGTGACATAAATTCACTCTGGACTTAAAGACCGTCAGGTTATAGCTATCAGGAAACACAGACTTCAGCAGTAAATTCCACTCCTTAGCTGTACGCACAATGAAAGTATTCCCAAAACGTTTTGTGCGTATGGGTGGCATGTCCACCATGTAACTAACGATGGCGCATTGCCCGTAAATAATCGTAAATACATAAACGTTCATATCTTTTGATTGCGTTGACTTACCACTTTGTGTACAGTTGAATAGTGCTGTGTATTCGATTATTTGATGTTTAATTTCAAAAACAAGTCTTGACAAAAATAATCTTTATAAACAAACTGATCCTATAAGGGTCCTGTTTTTTACTTTGGAGGTAGATATCCCTAAAAAGTACTTTGTCTTCATGTTGTCTCAATATTAGTAGTAAATAGTATTTTTATTCCCAGATACACATTACAATTTCATATCAATAACATTATTCACACCCAGTTCAAGCTTCTAACACAAACTGTTTTCTAATTCATTTGAATGCGTGTCCTCGCCCGATATCTCGTAAGTTGTATAACATTTTATTACTATTAAATCTTCGTATATTGTTTTGGTCACCTCAAAGAATTGCTTTCTTTTTCTTTGGATTTTGTCTTTTATTCTGGTAAATTATATGGTTTTTATGATATCACGTGTAGTTTCTTGTTAGAGGAGTTCATGGCCAAAAAATTTATTGAAAGTTAAGACAGGCTTATCGAGGTCGGTCCGTGGATAGGTTACCACCTTAAAATATCGAGATAACTCCATGCATTGAAGAAGTCGTTGGTTCCATTGCTATGCTATATGCCGGCTGACATTTGGAAAGGGTTGCATTATTATCTAGTTCTAATAGAGGTGCTGTGAAGAGCAGCTGTCATAGAAATTTACTTTATGTTGGTACTTAAACTTGACTTCTTTATGAATGTTATGGTTGCTTTATGAATGTTATGGTTGTAAAATATGCTGATTTATTTATATCCATTCAGGACGACAGTCCGACAACGACTCACTCCCCTTTTTTTTTTTTTGTAGTGCCACTCGTGGTTCAGAACACTAAGGCTGGGTACTACTTAACCGGTCTATCCTGTGGTGACCTCTAATAAATTACAGCTTAAATAAAACTACAGCTAATGACCGCATGCTAAGGGCACTCCCTGTGGAGTACGGGCCTCGGCATAGCGGGGTCATTGGGGGAGGGCAGCAAAGGGACAGGCTGGGTCATATTATTTACGGGAGTATTTATTGCTACTGGCTCAGCATCGCGGGCTGGCTCGTTTGGCAAAAGTCGGAGAGGATTTCCGTTACAAGTACGCGGACGTCGTGATGGGCCTCGTCGTCGGCGAGGCCGGAGTACGGAACGCGTTTTGTGTTTGTGTTTTCTAAGAGTGCTAGTTTCCCTACTGCTCTCTTGTCGGATGGTTCTCTCCCCCACCACGCGGACCGGTATTTATAACCTAGCGACGTATGCGCCCGAGGCAACGTTATAATATTGTTATCGATTTGTAGTGTGATATATTGATATCTACATACACTACAATGATTTTTCCTCCCACCAGTCAAATTGTAGTTTAAATAACATCAGCATAGGTCGCATGGCAATAGTCAAGATTAAGGCGAGGTTATTCGAAAAAACGTCGTTTTCAATTGTGTCTTATTCGTAGATATCACGGATTTAAATTTTGAAAAAAACATATTACATAATTCATACTTTGATCTTTCTATTTCGGTCATCCGATACACGATTACTTGCATTTCACTGCAACTAATTAAATCGCAAAGACAAGTCTAAATTACGGTCTTATTCTTATTTTATTTGAGTTGTATTAAGCTTTGAATAATAAAACTTATACCATAATAAAGGTCGTAAAAAATGTCATATATGTCTGTCGTCATAATGTGAAATTTGAAAATATTTATACCACTAATTTCAAAAATAAGTGATTTCCTATTATTTTGATGCGCGCGGCCACGCGCCCCGCGTCCTTTAGTAGACATGTGCAAAACAGTACACCACGAAGTGATGTGATATGTCATTACATTTCGTGCCGAGTAATATTACATTACACCATTACTTCAAACATCACGCGTAATGTTATGATGTAGCGCCATGCGACAGCACACCATCGCGCGTTCTAATGTAATGCAATGTTCTAGTGTAATAGGACATGTTATTGAAATAGTAACATAGCAGCGAGCGATACGATGTTGTCCGGCTGTCATTATGATGATTCATGAAAGAAATGAAATATTTGCATTGCAATTCGAAATAAAAGGACAGTTGAGTATTTACCTACGACCGTACAACGGGTGGTGGTGTCAAGGAAATATAAACCCTTTTATAATAAAAATAGAGTTCTAAATAACATACTAAGTCACCTGACCGGGCGAAATACGAAATCGCAAGCGCCTAGTTCCGGACTTCCGATATAAACCGAACATTGCCGATGCAATGCGTTCGGGAGGGCTCGGTTCGAGCGAGTCTGCGAGTCATGTCGCGAGCTACTGCGCTGCTACCGCGCGCGTGATGTTTAGTGTAATGGTGTGATGCTTATTTTAGTCGAGTAATGTGTGATGTTACAGTACGCGCTCGGGTGATATTACGCGTGATGCATCACTCGCATTACTTACACATGTCTATCCTTTAGTCCCGAGCGGAACGTGTTCGAGGTCGGACGTATGCCAATTTTTAGCGAACCTGCCACCCCCGCTAAGTTTGGTTTCGGTCGAGCCAATAAATCATTATAAAATAATAATTCCTATCGTTTAGTTTTAAATAGTTGTAATATAAATTGTTTTTATTAGGTACTTTAGTTATAATATTGGTCAGTAAAACTAATGGACAAAATTAACAAAAAGAAGTGGTCATCGCTGGCTCTACGAAGGCTGAATAAACAAAAAAAGTAAGAAGGCTTTGACAATATATAAATATTTAGACCTAGGTATATACATAAATATTTTTCTTTACTAACTAGGTTCTTTTTGTATTCTGAGGTACGTACTTAGCTACGCGGAATAGATTTCGAAACCACAAAATAATATATGTGACTATGTGTAAATAAACACGCCACGCGCGCAAAAGCTGTAATAGTTTATTTTTCTAGCGGAATAGATTTGCCAACCGCAAAAAGTGTGTGAAACAATTGAATTTGAACCCTATGTCAAAGCATATAAAGCCGCCACGTGCGCAAATGTTATAATGCTCTTTTCAAATGTCAGACTCAAAGGAAACTTTGACAATATTATTATAGGTACCTATAATTATACAAATTAATATTTTACTTTACTAAGTAGATAAGTACCTACGCAGAATAGATTAACAAACCGCAAACATGTGTGTAAAACAAAAACATTGTTGACTTTCTTTCTCCTATAAAAAAATGAAAATGTTTCTTATTTTATTCAAAAAAATATTTCCAAAAATATCTAAATATAATATAAAAGTACTTTCAATAAAAAAGAAATCACAAAAAGAAGTAATTAGAGCCAGGGTTTGATCCAGAATACTGACGGTTATCAATCCGATTCTTTACTAAACGCGCTAACAGAACGTTAGTAACCATGCTTGAAATAACTGACCGTATTCGACTGTATTAGGTTTTATTTTCGTAAACGTAATAATGGATAAATGGTACAGTCGATCATTCGTCGCTATGACCACAGTATAAAGATCATACAGTAGGTCGACGCCTTTGATCTTGTGGAAAATGCCGACAACGTCTAGCTCTAGACAGTATCGCAACGGCCAGGGTTGTCACAAGTCAACAATATTTATTACACGCAGCACACTCGTGCCATAGTGTAGAAATATACAACATGACAATTTCCTACGAAAATATCATTTATTATTTTCAGTAAACTTCGGTAAACTTTATAACTCTCTGTCTTCGGTGTTCGTATCAACTTTACGCTGATGATCTGCAGTTGTATGCATCTACGCGGGTGGAAAGTTTGTCAGACGCTATAGGAGATGTAAACCGAGATTTAGATGCTATAAAACTGGTCTGATTGATTTGGGGTGACTGTAAGCCCCTCAAAGTGTCAGGCCACTGTGATCAGAAGCTCACGTATGATCATTAGAGTGGCAACTAGTTCACTCCTTCCTATCATTTTCAATTAAAGATCTCGGTTTGCATCTTGACTCTGCTTGGCTGGCAAAGTTTGGTTTGGTTTTGACTGGAAAGGGCTTTGCGGACTTCCTTAACATGAAATGCATTTTCCAGCATTACGGAGCCAAAGTGAGGTATTTTATGTGGTAAGTTAGACGCCGTGTCGAGACGTAAACTTACCGCAAAGACGGAGGCATTTAAATTTGCTTTTTCTTGTGCGGTGTGAGCCAGTGTTCCATTCAGTTTTATCATAACTAGGAGGCAGCGAAGGACGGTAAAAGTTCGAGTTTCACTTCGCAGTTTCGGAGTCTGCAAACTCATACTTCCATACTCGCTATATGACCCTGGAGCATGTATCTGGAGGAGAAAAGGTAGATACCATTTTCACCACTAGGTCCAAGTCATTGGGCGTGTGGCCGTCGACTTCTGGAATGCAGGTTGCTTGGTGAACCAGCTGGTCGAGATCTAGCGATAAAAAAACCTGCGGGCCTCTACCAGCGTGCTCTGTTTGTTGGTACGGGAACAACCATTCTTTATGGTGGGCATTAAAATCTCTTAGAAAAACAAGCTTTGCCATCGGATATTTGTGCTGGGCCATTTCAGCTCCTGCAGTTGCCTCCGTAAGGTGGTCGAAGAGCCTAGTCGTCTCCTGTTCACCGTTGTGCAATCAGTAAACAACACCAACAACGAGCATAGATGGTCTCGAGAAAAGTGCTTACATTTCTTTTTCATGAAAATGATTAATCAGAAAAAGTTTCACATCTTTGTGTATGTCTACTTTTTTAAGTTTTCCAATAAAGTATTCATGTACCAAAGGGAAACAGATAATATGTTGTAAAATGTCAAAAATGTGACATATCGTGTCAGGATGTCATCTATGGCTTTTTACTGCATTTCGAATCACGCGCACCCCCTAATGTTCCCCGTCCAATCTCCATTAAATGCCTTATCCCTCTTGTATTTACTCGATTTGTTTATGATCTATGTAGGTTCATTGAGATAAATAAAATAAAGCTGTAGCGTACTGTATTATCGTTTTAACATTTCTATGCCATATTTCTAATTTTCTCTTGCCACTGGTAAACTGGTAAAACATTGAGTGATAACACATTTGACATTGCAAAAGCTGTCATGTCATGTTTGCGTACAAAATAATTTTGTTTTTTTTTTTTTACTTCAATTTTAATACTTTTCATCATCCAAAATACTTTACCAAACAACCTCCAGCGTTTATGAAATTGTGGTGGGTCCTCCACTAAAGCCGCAAGAGTTGAAGTTGAAGTCGAATCACGGCATTAGCCAGTTGTGCATAAATGATTGTAGTTTTTAGAGAAAAAAAAGTGTGCGGTTGACCCTCATCGTCTCTCTCGTCAGAAGACAGTCGTAAGTATTAACACTTTTGCGTTACAATTTCTGCCAGTTTAGAAGCCGCGTAAAATAAATACGTTCCAAAAAGTGTTTGTGTGTTGCTTTTATTGGTATAACTATTCAATTGAAAAATATTTATATTTATTATTTTTTAAACATAATATTTCACACAGAATACGTCTAAGCCCTCTTTCAATATAACAATTGAATTGTAATACAATTCTCCTAGTGTAAGTGTGCCTACCTAATACTTGATTTTTTATACTGTGCCATGAAGATTTCGCACCCTTTGGGAAAGTCGAATAGCGCGCGGCGTGTAATTTTGAATCATACCCGTATTCATGATCTACGTGTCAGTCAGATTTTTTATACACCTTATTCACAAAAATAAATAAATATACTTATTTTTAATTATTACCAATTAGGTTCAAGTTTATACAATACGTACCTATTCTATCTATAAACTTGAAAATACTTACTATTAAAACAAAACAAAATAAACATAAACTAATCAATTCAAGTTGATCTACTGAATTGCTCTATTCTGTGACGCATCTTCGTACCGACTTGAGTTCGTGAACTCATGAGCGGTGCGCTTGGCGCGCGCGTCTCCCGCGCGTCGGAATTTGTTACGTTTTGCTATTCGTTGCGGGGGCTGGGGTAAGCGTCGAATACCTACGGTGCTCGGGACAAGCCGGCCTTAAGCGTCGTGAGCACGGTTGGTCTGTGGATGTATGACAGTTTAACATATCGAGATTTAACAAATTGATAAAGGTTAAAAACGTCAGCCGGGACGTAAGGCTTTCTGAGGCACGGAAGAATCTCGATATGGTAACCCATCAGCGAATTAACCTCGGCAAGTGTTAGTTTACCTTGAAACTCTAACCGTTCGGCTGTAGTTATTTACCCAAGAGGAGGAGCTCTTGTTCAGAGTCTAAAACGTAGATAAAAATTACTTGTCGGTATTTTTTTTTTAATCAAAAGTACACATCAAGACTTGATGATTGAAAAGATTTGTATTATAAAATGAAGGATCAACTACGTACCAAACGGCCAAAACGATCTACAGTTTGTCCCATAAACTTTCTATCTTTTCCTCGCCACAAGGGAGGAAAAGAGGTAGGTAACTATACAACGTGTAATTTAAAGGGTATATACATACCAAGTGCACGGTTTCTTTAGATGATAATAAACGATATGGCAAGGGTTTTATAATCCTATGTCTACATGTGTGAAGTATAATAGAAATTTAAATACATTGATACCAGAGGCAGAATTTTCAAATTAAGAAGAACGAAGAGAATCACCGTGTTATTGGTAAGTGACGTGGAAAGTTATCGACACTCGTAGTGCTGTGACACGTTTGTTATGATTGGTATTCAAGAAACATAATATGAAACCGATAATTTCGTATCAATTCTTTGAGTCACTTGTTTTGAGCTGAAACTGTGCATAGAGACTCCATACCAGATGTTGTCTTCAGCCTCTTTGGATAGATATGGGGTTTCCGTTACACGTTGTATACAATTATACATATATTTAACTCCATCAAAAATGATTGATCTATTGTATCGAAATTCGATGAGCTTGGTTAAACAAGAGACATACTGATATCTAAAGAGACTGATGTCGACTTGTTAGTCGACATGTATGTCAGGGTCTGAGGCGATCAGTTAAATAATCGTTCCATAAAAATACTAATTTTATATGTCACGGCCCCTGACTGGTGCCCTCTCGTCTCTGAGGGCCCCGTCTAGTATACGTCCCTATAACTTTACCCTGTATACCACTAAATCCATACTACATAGTACAACTATTATAGGTAAAGAAAAAAAAGGTTTTCCAAACATTATTCCTGGGTCGGTACTTTCCCGATATCGACGACTTAAGTTATAAATGAATGGCGGGTTTGAACAATATTTGCATATTGTATTAGAAAAAATTGGAGGTCAATTGAGTCAGGCTTTTTAAGAAATTTGTGGTTTTAGTTTCTACGTTAATCAAATTAACAAAGGTTTTTATTTATGTCGTGACGATTTAATAGGGATGAAATCAGCTTCCAGTCTACCTTGGCAAAACCTGAAAAACTTTTACAAAGAGCCGAGCTTTGGAGGCACTCATTTATTACTTACTACGATGTTTCAAGTTTCATAAACGTCTGTGTCGCACAAGAGACGTGAATTAAATTTAATACCTACAACGCAATTTCATTTTGAATAAGAGATAAATGTGAATACTCTTACATGTGTCAATTAAGTTGATGTTAGCTTTACAACCTCCACCTTTGTTCAGATAAAATCGGCAAGCACGTAGGTACTTACTACGCACGTAGGTATCTTGAAAGGAATGCTAATTATTAATTTAGACAGTAAGTTGCAGTTCGTGTCGGCGTTGGATTCAGTTCATAAAGTAATCACAAGGATTTGATGAACGAACTCCATCAGCCTGCTTCAAACGTATTTGTGAACTTTTACTGTCGTTGTCGTTTTGCAACTTATTCCCTAGCCAATGTTTTTCTGAATATGAAATTTATAAAAACAACGGCTATAATTTTCTACAATTTAAATGGTAAACAAACTGACAAAGAAACGCCCTTTCACATTTCTAATATCATAAAATTGATTGATATTATGTTTTGAATCATTCTGGTGGAAACTGTAAATAAATTTAAAATGAGTGATAAGGCTTCAGAACTTCACACAACATTGTATTCTTAGTACGAAAAAAGAAACGTCTCTTCAACAAAAATCATTGATATTATGCTTTTAATGGTTAATTCTGAATAAAGCTACAAATAATATAAAATGAGTGACAAGCAAAGAACTTGGTTTGAAATCGTCTTGGAATATGATCGATTGGTTTATGGAGCTTAACTTTATTGAATTCTTCTCTTCATTTGCCATAAAAAAACACACATTAGCCATTTTATTCTTTTTTGGCGGCTTCAGTTGCCATTACGTCCGGCATGAAGCTGTGCCTTCAATTTATTGAAAATATTTTCATTCAAATCTTTTATTTTTAGTGAGTCCCTTTAGTAGCTCTTGGCTAAATAATTAGAGCCAGATGGTTTGATTTTCAAGATAAACCAGCACTTGCTAAGTTTAATCCGCTGATGGTGACCACCTTACCATTCCTATATACCTCTGTGCCTCGGGAAGCCGTACGTCCCGGCTGACATTGATAAATCCTTATCAATATGTTAAATCTGGATATGTTAAGTTGTCATCCATCCACAGACCAAGGGTGCCAACGTTGCTGAATATTGACTATATTTTCTACTGACCTATGCTGATATTATTTCAACTAAAATTTAGTGGTGCGCGGTAAAACAATAACTGTCACAGAAAAAGTCGTATTGCGCAAAGTGAATTTTTATGACTACTGCTTCACATCACCTCCATTAACTAGACAATACTGCAGCCAGTTTCTGTATCTATCTGTTTATGTTCGCAATGGAAAGCTCTCAGACTGCATTACGATGTCATGATGTCATATTTTATATTTATTTAGGAGGCGATGGTTTTAAACTAGATACTTACAAGTACTCATGTTAGTTTTAAGATTCCATTAACAGCTATGTAGATAAATAGATATGTTACGCTAGACGCTTAGCTAAGTACGTCAAGAAACTTCAACCGACATCTAGAAGACTAACGCCACCTGGCGGCGAGTAGCAGTACTGAGTATATCGAGAAAGTTCGACTGACTTCTAATGCGTTCGAGACACTAACGCCATCTAGCGGCGAGTAGCAGTACTGAGGATCTAGAGTAGCTTCTGGAATATTCTTGGCAGTGTAGGCGGGGAGTCGATTTTATAAGAATGTTCTAGAACTCATAGACTGGGGTATAAATAGAATGCAGAGGACGGTAGTCTTATTTCAAGATACGAGGCGATATAGTCGAAGCTTTACAAGTGAATTTCGGTGCGATTTAAGTGTTAAATGACAAGTATGTACTGTATTGTACTGTGAATAACTGAGTTAATTTTTGTTTTGTGTTTATTTAATTAAAGTGTTAATTTTGATCTAATTGGTGTAAATTATTTCTATCCCGAACCCCGCTCATAACAGATAGATATACTCTTTATTGTACACCATAACAGATTTAAATAAGGACTTAATAACTACAAAGAGTATATGTTTTAGAAGTTGGAACTACATCTCCGGGTACATTTGAAATGAGCGTGTTTTTGCTTATTAGTCATTATACAAAGTTTTGCTCTTAAAGACTAACAGATAAAAACCAAACATGATACTTAAAGGGCTCAAAGCCATAATAAATCACGTCGTCTTTTTTGTCACAAAACTCTTAACAATATCTTTATATTCTTTTTTATACTTCTACGAATACGATTATAGAACAATTAATCTTTTTTTTTCTTTAGTAAATGATAGGCTTGTATTTGTACACCATCTCACCAGAAGGTAAGCGATGATCTGGTTGAAGATGAAGCAAGCGTACGCGTACCTAGGACCTATGGATGGAGGATGGAGCTGGAGATGGAGATGGAGGACCTATGGAGGATACCTATTCACTCTCAACTTAAATACCGCCAGGTTATAGCTATCGGGAAACAGATTCCGATAGATAATGCCACTCCTTAGAAACCTATATGCATTACATACACTCCTATCATTACAACACATAAGCGTGAAATAAATAAGATCTCTACCTTCAAACACAATTAGTAAGTAGCTCAAAGACAATAAAAGGAAGTATTTCAGAATTTTCTGAGCAATTACTTAGCAGTCGTTATCGGAGTCACCGTGGGACCGTTATGGACGGTTCGTACTATAAGTAATCAGTTTAGTATCGAAATTATTTATAACTTTAGCCCACGTTTTTCGTAGCACATATTTTTTTCTTAAAAGAGATTTAGCTATTTGGGTACAATTCACATTATTAGAAATCTTATTAATCCCTTCAACTAAGCTAAATATTCTTGTTTGGAGTAGGTTCACGGCAAAAATATTAATATTTTTTTTCCAAAGTTAAATTACAGATTATATACATCTGTTAACAGTGAAGGATTTACAGGTGCACATTATATTTAATCAACTAGCTTTTGCCCGCGACTTCGTCCGCGTGGAATAGTTACTTTGGGCTAACGTTAAATTTAACCCCGATTTTGAAGCATGCTTCATTGGTGCTCCGCTCCTATTGGCCTTAGCGTAATGATATATAGCCTATAGCCTTTCTCTATAAATTGACTATTTAATTAAAAATATTTTTTCAATTCGAACCAGTAGTTCCTGAGATTATCGCGTTCAAACAAACAAACTCTTCAGCCTTATATTATTAGCATAGATAGCTGTTGCCCGCGACTTCGTCCACGTTTCCGTCATTTATCGTAAAAAAAAGTAGCCTATGTCCTTCCTCACGGTTCAGTGATTTTGATGTAACAGACAGATTAACTTTCGTAATTTAGTAGGGAAATATAATATGTCAATCTATAATACTTTTGAAAAAAATATCGCAATACCGAACCGCACAATATTATTGTTAATAGCTGTGCCCGCGACTCCGTCAGCGTGTAACTCCTTGTGTGTTATTAAGTTAATGTATTGGTAATATTGTTTAGATCACGTTCACATGAGGCTTAAGTACCTATAGAACGACAATACTTCAGCGCAAAGCTTCCGGGTAAACTATGTTGAAAGTTGACCCGTCCGGCACGTGAACATAAAGATTTCTAGAACTGCTAACCCGGGAAAGAGCGACGTACAACTGACCATGCGAGAAACAACTGACACCGAGATCTACTCCAGCAACACGAAAAGTCTGCCCTTGAGCCTTATTAATTGTCATTGCATAACACACCGATACTGGGAATTGCGTTCTTTTAAATTGGAATGGAAAATTATTTGGTATTATGGGAATTCTGGGAATAAAGACGGTTTCTCCTGCACCGCAACCTGTTAAAATTTGAGCCTCGATTATATTTTGTTGCAACTGGGTTACTTTTAGCCGAGTTCCATTGCAAAGTTGTGGTGGTTTTAAATTTCGGAGCAGAATAATAATCAGAAAGCTTCGAACTGCTAAGCTATCGGGAGTTACACGTGTTATTGTGAGTCAACCATAAAAGATAGATATATGCTGTCGTGGGATTTTTTTATATAATTTTAAGAGAACATTTCTGTCATAAATGATTTCTGTGTAGCTTTAACCATTAAGGTTGCACACGCGACGGAAGCTTAAAAAATGGAGTAACTTCTCCCGTTTTCCCAACATTTCCCTTCACTGCTCTGCTCCTATTGATTGTAGCGTGATGAAAAGTACACTATAACCAGCCCAGGAGTATGAAAAATAATTGTACCAAGTTTCGTTAAAATCCGTCGAGTAGTTTTTGTTTCTATAACGGTTATACAGACAGACAGACAGACAGACAAAAAATTTACTGATTGCATTTTTGGCATCAGTATCGATCCCTAATCACCCCCTGATAGTTATTTTGGAAATATATTTCATGTACAGAATTGACCTCTCTACAGATTTATTATAAGTATAGATGACCCTTAAGCTAGGTAGTATCTGTGTTATATGAGTCATCCATCCGTCCGTTAAGTGTACACTCAGTGTTAATTAGTACATAGAGCACTTATAAAAAAAAAGTAACTTAAAAATAACATGCAGAGATTAGTAAAAATGGGTGTGGTGAGTGAATGTGTGTGTGGTGTTTATGTGTGTTCATTTAAACAGAGGTTTAAGTAGATCTTCTGTGTGGTGGTAATGGTTCGAACCCACGATCTCTCGATCGCAAGGTAAAAATAAAATAAAGTCTCTCTCTTCTTAATTCTTGTACATTCTATTTCTTGACATTATTTTAATCAAAACCATTCTGATAATCGAACAAAAGGTCTGAGACATTTTATTTTAATTCAGACAACATCCTTATTATTGCAAATTTCTTGATTGATATTTTGACAAAACAACGCGACCCCTCAACCCTTATTAGAAGTATAATTATTATTGTAAGACAGACCTTACGAAGACAGACAGTAAATATAATATATAATCGATACAACATTTTAGCATGACGTTTAGAGCAATCTTCTATAAAACAAATTATGTCAGGTTGACTCCTTCAGCAATAAAAAGACGGACACTACGTCATGTTATTTATTGAACTTATCTCTTGCTAAAAAACAATTGCAGTCTTATTATACGGTATAGTATTCTATACTTAAGCTGTTGACATGGTTAGTGCAGTGGTTGAGTGATTGGGTACTACGCTGTGTCTCGGGTTCGATTCCTGCACGGAACAAATGCTTATATTATGGCTAACAGATGGTTGTTCTGGGGTTTGCTCTTCATTTATGTGATTTTTTTTATACGACAACGTGGAGAAGTAAGTAACGCTTGGTGTGGAGCAAGGTTTAGAAGAAAAAAATGCTTCATTTTACAAAACCGTAAAATACTTAACTGGAAAGTTCATGGACTCTAAGTTTAATAGTTGAAAATAAATGATGGTTGCAGACAATTAGCTAATGGTCCGCGAGCTACTTTTAAATTTTTCTTAAGTAACTTTTTATTCAATTGTACTGTTTTATTTTTTCTTTGACTCTTAAACCTTAAGAGAAGTAGGTACAAAAGACCGTGGATTTAACGGAGACGTTAAATTTGCTTGAAATTATCTTGGGCTAACTGGGGAGACTGGATGGCCTGAAGCATAGAATGAAATAAAAATTATTTATAGGCTCGCTTTCGACCACCATATCACATGATGGTAAATGATGATGTGATTGAAGATGAAGGACGCTAACCTAGAAGTAACCTATTTATTCTTGAGTTAAAGACTCACAGGTTATACCTATCAGGAAGCACGGACTCCGGCAGAGATTCCATTCCTTGGCTGCTGTAGGTACCTACAATGCCCAAAACTAGTGTGTGTATGGGGACTATAGTGTTTCACCATTTTCTTTGAAAATAATTATTTTGTGTATTAAGGTAAACGAAAGAAAGGTGTGTTTATGATGATTATTGTTGCGGGTTGCGTTCTCAACCGCGGATATGGCGGGGGAAGGGCAACGAATAAGGAGCTCGGACGATTGAGATTTGACGAGCTCTGTCAAAGTACGGACATCAAGTTACAGGACACAATAGGGGATCTCAGAGAGGAGTCCTGTTTCCATGTTTCTTAGCACTGAGAACATAACAGGCTCATTATGCTGTTATTTATTCTAATGTAGTTTCCCAGGATAGTATGGTGTCAGTATGTTCAAATAAATGCCGTCTCTGCTTCATTTACAATTCCCTGAAATAAAAATTGGCACAAACAAAACTAAACTTATTTCACTAAAAATTTTTAAAGGAAATTACCTTTCCTTTCTCTTTGTTACACAGGGTTGTACACTCAAAGACCTTGTGTAACAAACTTAGAAAGAAAATATTTCTAACTTGACCTGTTCCTCGTATCGAACTAGGGTGTAATTTAGAACTAGAGAAGACAAGACTCGTTAGAATTTCAACTTAACTATTCCATATGTAAGGTTGATTTTTCTTTGAAGGTTGAATACTTAAGTATTTTCTACAATTCTTTTAGATACATCGATACATTCTTAATAGATTAAAGGGGAGCATTTGGAGGTAATTTGTTGGAAGCAAAACAATTATTTGTGTTTAGTTTAATGGTGCCTTGTTTACTTGTTTCTTATTCTTATAAACAATTACTTTATGTAAGTAAATTAAATCAGAATGGTTGCCGAGGTATGGTCCAAGGATAGATATCTATCATAACATATAAAACGCGTAAATATTATTTGGAATTGTATCCAAATACTTAATATCTTCCAATAAAAGTTAAGTTGGTCGCCCATCCATGAACTGACCGCGACAAGTGTTGCTCATCCTTGAAACTCGACTCAATTATTATGCCAAAAATTCAAATCTCATTAATGGTTGGACACATAAATAGTTACTTTCCCTGACTATACTTAAAATAATCTAAACTACTTTTGTTTTTCACGGCGTGGGTATTCTAGCAACGCAGGGGCCTTAAAAAGAGCCTTAAACAAAGAGAATTTTCATTAATTTATTAAAAAAAGTAGATTTCTTAGAAGATGTGTTTCAATCGTTAGCGAATATTTGGCGTAATTAGCTCCTGCGCTATGTGACACGATCGATTACCGTTCGGGAAAATTAATAGGAATATTTATAGATAGTTTATTCGAGTTTGGCTGTTTGTGTTTGTGAGTTTTATTTTAGCAGATATGCTAACATGATCGTTTCCCAACCGTGCGCGCACACGGGACACACCAAAGTCAGCTCTCATTCAAGCGAGCGTCGAGCATAAAGACTGCCCCGGACGTGCACGTCTTATCGTGTCACTATCTTAGATTATTCGAAGAATATTTATTTATTTAAGAAGTATGGAGGACTTAACAGCTATTAAATACAGAAAATAAATAGTATAGTAGACAGTGAGCTAATTAAAAGTCCTCACGTTTAGAGGCAGGAAAATATTAAATTGAACACTTAAAAGGTAGTCTTAATATAACCATTATCATAAATACAATATTTAAAATGACTAAATAGATAGCAGATATAAATAACACATACAACACAGTAAGTAACTACAGATATTAATTATTTTTGAAAAATCAAGGCTGGAAGCAAGGCAAGAAGTGTGATTGCAGCCAGAAGACGCCTAGTCTTCGGGCTGCAATCACACTTCTTGTAAACGGGTCAAAATCATGCTGCTTACACCGGTTATTAAAGCTTCTGCTTTACACACAGTAAATGAATTTTGCCTATACTTGGTTGAGATGAAAGGTACCCGTAAAGGTGGATTAGTCTTTTAAAACGTCATGCCGTGTACTAACAGGAGAAAGCAGAAAATTATTTGTATGAAATTTTACTAAGTAGGTACTTATTTAGTTATATACATAACAAGAATAGTTTTTATCAATCATGCCTTTTTTTGGTGGGAAAATTATCACATGACTCCTCCCGCTGTAGGTGGAGCAGAAGGGTGTGTCAGACTTCTACTGACTAAAAACTCACCCTGCTCCTTCAGTTACCCTTGCGTTCCGTGGCCGCGGTATCTCATTACAACATTACCGCAACCCCGTAATATTAGCTCGTCATGCAGCTCAGGAGCATCATATTGTCCATAAATAACTTCATTCTACTGATCCATCTCTTCCTCACAACGGAAGTATGATGGTCTTAACAAGACAGTGTATAAAGACCTGGAAGGAAAAGCAATCAGCCTGGGAAATCACAGGATATGGTGAAGACGAATGTATACCAACATAAGTACCTCACGTTCTTGAACTTTCAATCTATCCTCGCAATTTTTCTAAATGAGCAGAGTGATGTTATTACCTGAAACAGAAAAAAAAAACATCTAGGTTTTCTATACATAGAATAAAAATTGAAGTGTTGATATGTGATTTTAAAATGACTGTGTTAAAAGTGTTTATAGTTAGGGTACGCGAGAGTAAAACACTAACACGCTGCTTTTAAAATGTTTGTCTTTCTTTGCGTTTGGACTAACGGTAGAATCGATTATAAAAAGACTCACCGGAAGATAGCGGTTATAGGGTATTTTATCCCAGAATTACCACGGGAAAAACCTCAAACGCAAACCGCGACTCGGAAGTCGCGGGCACAGTGCTGGTTGTAATTAACTCTCTGAAATACGACAGCTACATTGTGGAATACAAAAATATTGTAATCGGTCACATACACGTTGTCGAGCAGACGAATATTTTATATTTCCTTTCATCTGTCACAAAGATGTGGTTTTAATAGTTAAGCAATTGTCATAGTATACATTTCTCGTTCTCAGATATCCGGGAAGAAATGTCTGTAAGTAAGCATCACTTTTGTATGTATTTTTTCCTACTTATTGTTTATCTATATCTCTATTTTTTATACAATATATAAGTGTATATATATATATATACATCTTGAAGGAAATGTTGCGTCCTACATGGCGTTATTTACCGATGATGCTGCGTCCCACTGGCTTTGTGCGTCCGGAATACGGACGCAAGATTGACCGACCCTCATTTTTAGCCCAAGGGTCCCTTATGGTCATTAGAATACAAGGGCGAAAAATTGGCATGGACGTAATTTCATCACTACAATGCCTTTTAGCGTATAATATAGTTCCGCCATCGTCCGACTGAAATTTGGAGCGCGCTAGTGTTCAGCGTATAATTTACCACGTATACTTTGAGTTCAGTTCACCGGTCTTATCGTGTCCATTGAATATCGTACTAAATTTGTAAAGTTTTTATCATGTTTTCGTGACAACAATCTTGCGTCTCTTAAATATCCTTAAACGGGCACTAGGTACGGTGTCTGAGGGGCCTATTCGGGGTTCACGAGGGACGCATGGCGCGGGGCGCGGGGCGCGGGCTTCAGCGCGCTCGTGTGCCGAAGTTTGTAAACAAACAAACATGTCCCGGCCGTGACGTAAGCTTGTCACCAAAGTGAATTATTTGCAAGTGCGTTAATAGTGGTTATTTATTTGGTCTATTATTATAGTTAGTGATTATAATAATATATCGACGGTTGAAAGGCTAATTGATCTAAGCGACATTTTGTAAAACTTGCAGGAGGACGGATCAAAGTTTTTATTTTTTGAAAAAAAATCATAAAACAATAACTAATTGATAGACTTTTATTTATTTAATACAGTATATCCATAATTGAGTAAGGAAGTTGTTTAAGATATTACTGTTGAAAATTGTGTATTATTTTAGAAAATTTATGTTGGTTAGCCCAAAATGCATCCAATTTATTTATTTTTTGAGTAAGGCAAAATGGTTGAAATGCCTACCGTAAATAAAATAGCTGAAAGTAAACTAGCTCAAGCATCGACCTAGAATAAAATAATACGAGAGAAAATGAATTTAGCGCCAAGTCAACCGACAGTTGAATATACCCAATGAGCATAAGTAACATGATGGTGTTGCACCAGAGTGAAGTAGTTTGATGCAGATGCCCATTAGATGGACTGCAGGATGAAACAAAATGAACCTTTACTAGATTATAGTAGATATTATATTTGGGGGCCGAGTCACGCGCGTCCGTAGGAGTGTACCCCTTTGCGATCCCTACACGTACATAATTAAGTTTATTTTGTTATTAGGCAAAGGCAGAGCCCATTTATGTTTAATTATTTAGTATTTAACTAAAATTGTTAAAATGTCAGTTAAAATATTTTGATTTTTATGTTTAGATACCCATTTTTTTTACAAAATTTTAAATTGAAATAGAAGCTGCAGATGTAGTTTACAATTCTTTAAGTAGATATCTAAAACAAGAATGACAACATTGGGTTGATAAAAACCCTACTGATTTCTTTAAATTATAATATTAAAAAAAATACATGTTCCATTGTAATGAAGACTGATTGATGTTCATAATTCAGTTTATTTCGTTACTAGGCAAGGCAGAGCAAATTTATGTTTATTATTATGTCAATGTTAAATTGCATTGATTTGTTGATTGAAAAGTTTTTATGTTTAGATACACATTTTTTGTAAAATTTGAAATAAAACATTAAATGTTTTATATTACGATATGCCTTTTATTCCGTATATTGACCTGCATAAATATTACTAGGTACTATTATATTATCCGTATCATGAAATTCCTCTTTCTACCTTTGAAACTACATGTTCACACCAGCCTGTGCATCTGAGCTTACCTGTTTATACATACTTACCTGTCCAACTCTCCGAACTTACCTGTTCACACCAGCCTGTGCCTCTGAGCTTACCTGTTTATACATACTTACCTGTCCAACTCCGAACTTACCTGTTCACACCAGCCTGTGCCTCTGAGCTTACCTGTTTATACATACTTACCTGTCCAACTCCGGACTTACCTGTTCACACCAGCCTGTGCCTCTGAGCTTACCTGTTTATACATACTTACCTGTCCAACTCAGGACTTACCTGTTCACACCAGCCTGTGCCTCTGAGCTTACCTGTTTATACATACTTACCTGTCCAACTCCGGACTTACCTGTTCACACCAGCCTGTGCCTCTGAGCTTATCTGTTTATACATACTTACCTGTCCAACTCCGAACTTACCTGTTCACACCAGCCTGTGCCTCTGAGTTTACCTGTTTATACATACTTACCTGTCCAACTGCGGACTTACCTGTCCACACCAGCCTGTGCCTCTGAGCTTACCTGTTTATACATACAAACTTACCTGTCACTCGTCAAAAATTATTATATTGCTTTTTAAGATTTTGTAGACCACCAAAGTGAAAATACCTACGCTATACATAAGTATTGTCACTTTTGTATGCTAACTATTAATTATTTATTATCTGTGCCTGGAGTAATTATAAGCCCTTATATAGGAGGAAGCCTCTTGGCTGATAAGCTGGATACAATAATTCAAAAACAGTATTCGGAACCAATCTGAATTCAATAGTAGATGGATGTCATTTAGTTATTATAATCATTATGATATATGCAGAGCATTATACGGAATTGATTTAAACATACAGTTGGATGGAGGCGGGAATGTGCATGCAGTGTTTTGAACGTATACGGAGATATTCAGTGTGCAAGAAAGATTTAAGAGTGAACGGACGCACTAATTCAGTTATTCGGAACCAATCTGAATTCAATAGTAGATGGATGTAATTTAATTATTATAATCATTATGATATATGCAGAGCATTATACGGAATTGATTTAAACATACAGTTGGATGGAGGCGGGAATGTGCATGCAGTGTTTTGAACGTATACGGAGATATTCAGTGTGCAAGAAAGATTTAAGAGTGAACGGACGCACTAATTCAGTTATTCGGAACCAATCTGAATTCAATAGTAGATGGATGTAATTTAATTATTATAATCATTATGATATATGCAGAGCATTATACGGAATTGATTTAAACATACATTCGGATGGAGGCGGGAATGTGCATGCAGTGTTTAGTAGGTATACGCAAGTATTCAGTGTGCAAGGAAGATTTAAGAGTGAACGGACGCACAAATTCAGCTAGAAATATTTAATTTGAATATCACCATTTAACGTTTAAATGAAATTTGACGTCGACTACTGATATGATACTGATTAAAACATTTTACATACGCATTGAAAACATTAAAAATCTCACTACATTCAGTGGACGCCGCAGGGTGGTAGTTTGTAAAGACGCAAGAAGTCCTTCGCGATTTATATATATATAAATGAAAAAATGCTCCGGAAACTATGCCGAAAAGAAATTTTGCTATCAATTTTTTTTTCTTTCTTCTACTATTTTATTTATTCTACTATCTTACACACAGAAATAAAAAATATAGGAGAAGTGGTAAGGGGGCGTATCGGTGTCCGCGCGACATGGCCACAGGGCTCATGTCACAGGCAAGTGGCCGTCTCCGCGAACTAGTGCGATTTCGACGGCGATCGTGATAACATATATGAATGCCGAGTTGTTCTGTGGTATCTTGTAAAAACCGAAGCCAAAATCAAAACTATGTGAATCATGGAATCACTTACCATATGTAAGTACAAGTATTTTACAATATTTGTCTTTTAAATCATGAAAAACAATATCTCGTAAAATATTTCTTGGTTTTACTATGTTATTTTTGTTTTCAAATATCAGAACGACTGGAATACTTCTGCTATAAATACATTGCTCCTTAACCACTATCTGAGTTCGTCACTAAGTAACTGGACAAGCAATGTAAAAATAACATACAAAACTGTATTATGCGGATTCATCGCGTAGTGAGGCCGCCACTTCTTGCGACGAATTAGTGATGTGCTTGTGCAGATCCACTAACGTAGGCTATCGACAGCAATGTCGATTGACGAATGAAATATTGCTATTATAGTTTAGGGGTTTTTCAACCGACGACAAAAAAAGGAGGAGGTTATCAATTCGACGCGTATAGTATTATTATTATTTTTTGTATGATCACCGATTACTCGGAGTCGGCTGAACCGATTTGGAAAATTCTTTTTTTGTTTGAAAGAGTATACTTTGAAATTCGTCCCATTGTCACCAAGTCAGGATCTGATGATGGGATCCTGGAGAAATCGAGGGAACTCTTCAAATATTATAGGCACACCTATAGTGATTTGAGTATTTTTATAGTAACTTGTGTAGTTGCATTCGAAAAGCACCATTTGTGAAGTAGACCTGATGATGAAGACCACCGATGGCCACTGGAACTACT
This sequence comes from Tholera decimalis, assembly GCA_943138885.2. Taxonomy (NCBI): domain Eukaryota; kingdom Metazoa; phylum Arthropoda; class Insecta; order Lepidoptera; family Noctuidae; genus Tholera; species Tholera decimalis. Next base: position 15,270,028 of record OW964576.2, read on the forward strand.
CAATATATAAGTAGGAATAATAAGTAGGTAGTTCATGTGTTCCGCTTCGATTACTTGAATGTGGTTATTAAGCACAATATGCTCGTCATAATGCATATGGTGAAGTGAAGCTGATGGTGAACTACTAGGAGAACTCCTCAATAAATAACAGCCCAACATTGGGAAAAGCAATATTTTGTAAATGAATATAAGTAGTTGACATTTAGGCTCTTGTAACTAGGTAAATTAAAAATCGACCAACTAAAAAGAGTGAAATAAAAACTTTTTACCAAAAAATTAAACCGACTCCCAAAAAACACTGCAAAGTGAAAAATAACTTTAATTTCAGAAGTCGGTGCCAAAAAACGAAAATACAAAACTAAAGACACCGACTACCGAAATTAAAGTTATTTTTCACTTTGCAGTGTTTTTTGGGAGTCTGTTTAATTTTTTAGTATAAAGTTTTTTATAACATACGGAAACCTCTAAGAAAATATGTTTAACTTTTATTTTAGATGAGATGACAGAAATAAAAATACGTTGAAACGTCAAGTGTACAAAAAAGTAAAAAAAAATAAACAAATTATTTTACTCCCGCAGCATGCGTTAGGAGTTCCGACGTCGCCGTCGCTACAATTGTTTATTTTTCAATGTGTCAACCGTTTTAGCCCGGTTGGAAGATCGATGTAAATAATGTTTTTTTTACTTATTTTGAATTTTTTACAGAGTAGTAGAGAAATGCGTAACCAATATTCGTAAAGTAAGTTACTTTAATTTTAGGTTAATAATCGGTGGTGTTTTTCGGTTTAGAATTATCGTATGTTATGCCTTATCCTATGGTGCTGTTTCTATATTTTTTTTTAATGGTTTTTGTATTTTACTTCCGTTGAAGCTTCGAATGCGTTATAATAATCGGCATGGTTCAAATAATATATTTGTGAATTTAGCTTAAAATAAGTCAATATATTCATGCTATTTATTTGTTATGCATGGATGTGTGTTTGTTTTCATATATTTAACAATTTCTCTACTAACTAGGATTTTTCTTATAATAAAAACCTATTATAACCTACTAAACTATTACCTGCGGGATAATTGCGTAATACACTTACAGTAGGAATGGGTTTCATTATGCTAAATCAACAACACTCACTGTGGTATTTACGTTGTTGAGCAGACCAATATTTCGAACATATGAAGCAATGGATTAGCAATATACGTCAAAATCATTTAGATCTTGATTTATAGTGTGTTATGTAATTATTGCGATGCTTATTAACGTAAACGCACCTATTACCGCCAGTTTAAGCCAAGTTCACATTTATGTGCAAAAAATAAGCACATGCTTAATAACTGGTGTCATTTTTTTTTTTATTCAAGTACTGAAACTAACGATCTTGTCAGTCAGATATAGAAACAATTCGAAAAAATGAAATAAATATTTAAAAAAATATAAATTGATGAAAAGGGCTATGTTCCTATTACCGACTCAAACCATGGGTGTGTTCCTATTACCGTTTTTGTGGCACCTATTACCGACCGCTAAATGAACAGAACAAATTCAGTCAAATAAAAATGCTCGTGTGGGTTTAATTCTTTAGAATACAGAATGTTATAATTATAACCAGCCTTTAATCAGTTTTAAGAGATATGCTTCATAATATGAATTACATATTGAAATATAACAGTGAATCCAGTCTATTAAATGGCGTTCTTCGTGCTTGGTGAAGACAGGTTGAACCCCACAATTTTCATTAGAGTACTTGTGATTTCTCTTGTCACGAAGAGTTGTTCTAGGAATCCCAAATCTCTTTGAGGTTTCATAGATACTTGCTCCATTATCGATAGCCATCAATGCAGAGTCAAGTTGATTAGCTGTATATTGCTTACGTTTTAATCGTTCCATGTTTCTGAATCAAAATTTACGTAGTCGAATATACTAAACTACTAAACCTTTGCTTAGCAGTGGGTTATGAATTATAGTAAGTGGAAGTCAATACATAGGTGATTTTTAATAATAGTTTTAAATGAAAAATTAATTACAGTTTTATATTTTTTCTAAATATTTTAAATTGTTATTAATGTAAATTACATTATATTTACCTACTTGGCAAAAAAAAATAAAAATAATTACTAACACACTATCCATAAAACCTAAAAAAAAACATACAGACGAATTGAGAACCTCATTCTTTTTGAAATCAGTTAAAAAGTACAGGTACATCAGTAATAGGTTCTATTAAAGAAATTCTGTATAACCTATTACCGACCCAATGAAATGAATATGTGTTGAGTAAATGTATTGTTTTTTAGAATATTTGTATGATTATGCAGGTGCCAGTAGCTATGCTAATTTTATTTTAATGGTATTTTAACTACAAAAATACAATATTAGAGAATTGTACATCCTAAATTCATCAAAACATTTACATTAGAATAAAGTTGATTTTCACAGTATCGATACTCTTATTATGTATGCCGCTAATAGGTCAAATACAACTCGACATACTAACTAATCAAATTAGTATAGCCGACTACTTATTAATTGATGCATTATAACATAAAAAGTAGAAATTAAAATATTCGTCAAAAACCTAAAAACGACCTAGGTCGGTAATAGGAATAAAATTGAGATTATTGTTCCTATCATCGCCACATTTTAATATTGAATTTGAAGCAAAATAAAGCTGTATCTCATTAAAATTAGTTATTATTTGTGTTTATGAAAGTATTAAGAAGGTATCAAAATAATTAAATGGTTCATTAGATTGCTTTACAATTATATATTATGCTAAAAAAGAAATAGGTGTACTTACGTAATCGGGAGCGGGACACTACTAAATATGCGCTATATCGGGAGTCCGACGACAAACTGTGCAATCATTCTTTAAATCGTTGGTTTACGCGCACAAGCAAATGATGAATATTTGCATTACAAATACATCTATATTTTCTCTAAAGCAACGACTTGTCTAACTTTAATGCAACTCTTTTAAATGATAGTTTTATGAAACGGACGGTAATGGATGCCGATTTTGAGGGGTCGTTATTAGGCGCGTTTACGTTATATGGTGACGTTTAGAAGTAGCTTAGGATGTATGTAAATGATAAATAAGTGGTTTTCGTACTTTTCAGCTTCCCAAAAGATGGTAATATAAAAAAGGAATGGATTGATGCCACAGGCATATCACCTAACTGGTACCCTACAAAAAATAGCACCATAAATGCTCGGTTCACTTCAGCGCAGAAATGTTCCAGCCTCTAAAGAAAAGTCGCAGGCTTTTTGAATGGACAATTCCAAAATTAAGAGTACAACTGATTTTTGCAGAAGTGGATTAAATTTTATTTTATTACTGAAAGCTATTCTCATGTTTTAGGGCATTCATAAAATCAGTCATTCAACTTTTCAGGATTCTATACAACCTATACGGCTGGTATGTTCCGATCAAGAGCGTAATGTAAGTTAACATCAACTTCTATTAGACCTATCACTATGATAATTAAATATTAAGATTTAAGTCGAAAGCGCCAGGGTAGCCCTTAATACTTAGTAGGTAGTACTTAATAATAATTATGTAATGTTATGTTCTTAATAATATGTTTATTGTTATTATAATATTTTCTGGACATGCCATTTTTTATTTGGTTCATTTTCAGGTGCCCAAAAAAATGTACAATAATAAATGGAAGAATCGATAACTTTCCGATTTAGTCAATCACTAGCGTATATGTAAAATAAATTGCTTTTGCACAGCACAACGATAGCGACCGATGTTTTTGTGTGGGTAAGTTCTACGGTGCATGGTAAATACACGCTGTGTTTGACGGAATAAGGTTTATTATTGATTGTATAGTACGTTCTGATTTAAGAAATGCGGGTGTGTGCGCGAGTGCGTATCTATTGATTTTATTAAACTGCATGTGTAGTTGTTGCCCCGCCCAGCGCCTAACTGGAGACTAAGGCCCTTCTCCCATTACGATACGCCCGCGCGACTCTAGTCTCGGAGACTAGTCGCCGCGAAGTATCTCATATACATTTATATGGAGACTCTCACACTACGATACTGGTATTCTACGCGTTCGCGACTAGACTCGCGATACCCGCCGTGCTTTGATTATACACATATCTAGATAAAGAGTTCGAGCGTCAAAACGCCGAAAAAAATATCAGCCAACTGTTGGCTCATAAGCTCGTTCCGCCCGCTCAGTGGTGTCACTGTCATTGTACGGTAAACACGCGTTCAGTGACACATAAAAATGACGATTTGCGCTATAAAAGTGTGCAGGAATTACAAACGACGATTGAAAACAACTAAAAAAGTTACCTATCATCGGTAAGTAAACTTTAAATAACTATATTGTAAAGAAACAATTAAATTAATTAAGTGCAAAGATGTAATGCCATTTGACAGCCATGTATACGGGGTTGCCTGTTAACTGAATGTAAAATTTCCCATTTGAGCGAATCATATCCAAAAAGTACATTTCGAGATTTTAAGCCACCATTTAACTGCGGTGCTGGATAATATACTTATATTATATAATACATAATAAAATTTGTTGTGCGGACATTGTTTATTTTATTTAAGTATTTGATATGGGTGTCAATTTCGGGGGTCCTTGCGTGCTGATAACGAAAGTAGTATGAATATATTCTACGTATAATTATTAATAATAATATAAAAAAAATTGTAGTTGACCTATTAAAATTATAAAAACTGTGACAGCTTTAAGTGCTGCAGCCAGTGTTGTGTAAACTTGTAATTTAATACATTTTTTACAGAATACTTAAAGATCCTACTGTAAGAAGTAGGTGGATAGACATAATAAGAAAAAGCCGCTGAGAGGATCTCTGGGAACCAACTAAAACAACAGGTATTTGCTCTGATCATTTGCGTGCCAAAGACCTGTATTTTGTCACATCTAAACGAAAACTGTTTAAAAAACAAATTCAAAGAGAAGGTCACTAAGCTTCCTGCTGTACATAGCTTAGAACAAATGTTTGTTTCCAATCCAATCTAAATATTAATCATCCAAGAGTAAGAATGATTCTTCAGTTTAATGACTTATTAAAATTTATTTTAAAAAACCCTTTTATTTCTTGCATGCACTTTACATTTACTTTTTGGTTGTTAGCTTATGTTAAATTTCTTATTCTAGTGTATAGCAAGAACCCCGTCATCACAGGTGAAAGCCTCCTCCAAAGTTAGCCAATTGTTTCGGTCTTGAGCTACTTCTAACCAGTGTGGACCGTCGACGTTTTAAGAGTAAGAATGGTTCTTCAGTTTAATTACTTGTTAAAATATATAAGGTCTATCTATTAACCTTTTGAACGCCATTGTCACATATATGTGACAAAAGAATTTTACCCTGAACGCCAACGTCACAAATATATGACAAAATACACGTTGCAGCATATTATGAAATAAACAATTTAACCATAACTTTTGTGTGTTTTTATTTATATAATTTAAAAGTTTAAGCTTCCGTCTATATTGTATTGCATGAAACTAATATAAATAAAATAGCAATATCGAGAAATTTGTTGTTTTAAAAGTAGATGTTAAACGCGTATAAAAGGAGTGTCTCACACGCCGTAGTCTGCTATATGTGACAGCTAGTGTTGTGACGTATGATTGTAAAATCAATAAAAAATTAAGAAGATGAATATGAAATTTTAGTCCAGAGTATATTATTTGTGTATTAGTTGGTATCAGGAGAAATAAAACGTATTTTCAAAACAACTCAGCCTTATACAACCATGCCTGTTTTGTTTATATTAGGTACTAAACTGATGTTCTTCCTCGTATTATTAGGTACATTTTGTTAAAGATTTGTGATATTGTAAAGCCGGCTCTACACGTTGGCCAACACAGTGGCGAATGTAGTGGCCAATGCCTATTCGCCAACGTGTAGAGGGGGTGTTTGTGCACCCAACATGCACAAACACCCCGTCTACACGTTGGCCAACAGTCATTGGCCACTACGTTCGCCACTGTGTTGGCCAACGTGTAGAGCCGGCTTAAGACGATACGTAATAATTATTATTAGGTACATGTAACTATTGATTTTTAAATTATTTCTGCGTATTTTTTACATGTAAAAAAAACAATAATTAAAATATTGATTTCAATTTCTTTTTATTACTACATTAAAACTATTAACTGCCTCCGTGGTCGAGTGGTTTAGGCGTTTGCCTTGTGACCTGGTGGTCGTGGGTTCAATTCCCGCGGGAAGCATACTTTGTAAAGTTGTTTCCAGTTTGGCTAGGACTTTGCAGGCCTGAATCACCTGACTGTCTGATAAAAAGATGGTTCCGTGCTTCGGAAGGCACGTATAAGCCGTTGGTCCCGGTCGCCAAATGGCGGCCGTCAAAATAGACCACGTCAGAGGCCCTAGAGGCGGTCTAGAAACTCTGACACTAGGGTGTATGGGGTCGTTAGACCTCACTTACCCACACGATAAGAAGAAGATTAAAATCCTTGCGTATTTTTAGATATATTATATTAGATTAGATAGGTATTATATTAGATAATACTTATTAGAATCGATAACAAACGTTAACACTGCTACATCCCTAATTCAGATGCGAGAATGTCATAAAATTGACTGGCAAGCAACGCCATTATCACAATACCAAGACAAGTCGTGTTGAATAGTGTTGTAACCATATTTTAATAAATATATTTTTTTAGTTTTCTAATATCTGCTTTTACATTAATAAAGTCTCTGTTAAATGCTGTGTAAAGATTACTATATTGCAATATAGTGGCAGGTTAAATAAAATTTCAATGTCGTGAGTACGGTTTATTAGAAAATTAAAGACGAAAATAAAAACTCAGTTGTATATCGATATAAGTTTTGGAATCCCTATTTTTTATGAAGGTCATTTGACAGAAAAAGTGGCCTGGCGTCAGGGGTACGGCGATACGTCTATACTCTGGCGTTCAAAAGGTTAATACACGAAATCTTTTAAGGGGACATTATACTCACCATTATGAACAACTTCTTAAGGGACCAAAACTAAAATCACGAAAAAAAATTTTTAGATTCAGTGTTGGTCCCATAGTAAAAGTTGTTCATAATGATGAGTACAGTGACCGCTTAAGAGATTTAGTGCATGAATATATAGATCTTATATAATATAATAATAATTTGGTTATTAAATAATTCTTAACTAGAATATTAAGAATAAATAACCTTCAATAGCAATACATATTTATTACAAATAATTTTACCTTGTAATTCATATGCACAAACTCCTAATAATTATAGATATTTAAATATCTCAAAAGCAAAATATATTTTTTTCCCTCCTTTAATGGGAAATATCCAAGGGCTGGTATCACTCAGTACGCCCCACCAGTGACGCGCGCTCTTGTTAAACAGTAGAAGATGCGCTTACTTGTGTACGTAACACGCACACAAGCGCTTCAAATCTGGCCTGTTGTTTTTGTTGCGATTGCAGCGCAACGCTCTATCTAGACATGTGTATTATCAAAGCCGCCGTGTTGGTCGCTTGTGCGTCGCGTCTCGCGCATTTCGTCAAGATGGCGGCGGAGCAAGAAACAAATATTAAGTTTGTACAAGAAATTGAAAAACATGCTTGTTTATATAACTTTAAATTACCTGAATACATGCGAAAAAATATAATAGACAAGACTTGGGCAGAAATTGGGAACAAATTTCAAATAACAGGTTGGTTTTTTTGTACACATACATAGTTTATTATTATCAATGTTAACTACATTGTATTTTGCAAACAGGATTGGTATTGCCAAGACAATGAACCTTGCTCAGATATAAAGTAGTTTGCTAAATTATTTCGTTGATTATGTGGTGACATAGTTGCCGTTATTTCTATATTATGGGGTTGTATTGTCGTTGTAACGGGAATAGTGACCGATCTGTTTTGTATAAACTCCCTTGGACTATATAGAATACCCTCACGTTTTCGAACATAGTTGTGTAAAATACACACTGCTTTTATTATATTTGATACTTTTTCTATTGTATGACATCTTATAGCAGTACTTAATACTTGAAATTTTTCAGCCATCATCCCAAAAGCACATTCAATTGTATTCCTCCCTCGGCTTAGTCTGTAGTTAAATACCCTTCTCAAGTCATTCAAGGTTCTTTGGGGATATGGTCTCATCAAGTAAGATAGAAGGGGAAATGCCTCATCCCCAATAAAATAGTATGGAAATTCATAGTTCGATTGGTCATTAGGAAGTTTGGAAGGTAAAGGAATATTAAGACGTCCATGTTCTATCCAACGTTTGATCCTGGAAGCACTGAAGATTCCACCGTCGCTGTTCCTACCCGCATAGCCAGTCTCGATAACAGTAAATAATCCATCAGAATCACAACATGCTATTAATACTATCGAATGGTAGGATTTGTAATTAAAATTACTTGATCCCGAATTAGGTAATTTTTCTATTCTGATGTGTTTACCATCACATGCCCCTAAACAGTTGGTTAAATTCCAGAGGCGATCAAAACAAGCAGCAATGTCTTTCCAATGTTGCACATCTGGTAATGGCATACAGTTTCCATTTAATATCTCCCATATTATAACTGTAATTTCAGCTATGACCTTGCAAATTGTATTATCTCCTCTTGCAAAATACAATCCTAGGCTTACAAACGTACAACCTGACCCCAAATATCTGAAAAACAATGAATATTAAGGTTATTTTCAGGATCAGAAGCTAAAGAAAAGTGGAAAAATCTACGTAGTGTTTTTGTTCGCCACTTGAAACCGGGCAAAAGTGGAGCAGGTACTGCACAAAAAAAACCATACTACTTAGCAGACTATATGCAATTTACTGTACCCTTCATAAAAACAGGAGGAAAACCATCAGGAAATTTGAAAGAGATGATAGAACCACAGACACCTGATCTTGAACTATGCGAACAAACACAGTTCTCAGAAAATGTACCTACAAGCACTCAACCAATCTCGCAACAGCAATCATCTCTTCCTTCTACTAGTACAAGTACTCAACCAATCTCGCAACAGCAATTACCACCACCACCACCATCAACAAATAATAAAAAAAAACGGAAGAAGCTGGAAGAAACTCAAGCCGAGCAAGACATTTCAGCTTATTTTAAATTGAAACAATCTAAAATTCTAGAAAACTGTGACAGTACTGAAAATTCAAACAAAATGTTCTTACTGAGTTTACTATCGGACGTGAACAAAATGACTGATAGTCAAAGAAGACTGTTTAAGAGAAGAGTGCTTGCATTGATAGACGATATAATGGACCAAAGTAGTGAAAATATTAATAGTCCCATCACACTTTATTCTACTCCTTCACCGATGAGTGCTGCCGAGGCAACAAGTACGCCAATTACCATAAACGAAAGTCTGAATGTAGTACAATCAAATACTGCCACACTTTATTATAAATCAATACCTATGTTATTATCACAGGAAGATGAAGAATAAGTAATAATTATAAAGTACTTACATATTAAAATTTAATAAACATTTAATTACCTACATATGTCACAATGAAGTATTATTTACCTTAGGGTTATCAGAATCCTTTCTTCCGCACTGACACATTCTCTAAATTTAGTATTTCGTTGATGTATAGCTGGTTTTAATAATGTAACAAGATGCAAGTAGGTCTCTTTAGACATTCGGTAGAAAGATAAAAATTTCTTATCATCATGTTGTAGTTCTTGTGCGGCTACAAAAACTCTACAATTTATGTTCCTTTCAATATATGGATGAATCCAGTATTTTCTACTCTTGCGTTGACGTCTTCTATTTCTATAAAACAGAAAAACTGCAAGAGCTTCTTCGTCACTGGAGTCGCTCGACATAACGTCCGTCTACAAAAAACGAGTTTGCACAAATGATGAATTTAGTAATTTTTCAGTAGCATAATATGCGAGCGTCGGGTAGCGAACATGTATCCAACTAGTATTATACTCGAGTATCGTACCCTACAAGTATCGTAATGGGAGAAGGGCCACATGGTTCCGATATAATTTCGTCTGTTCACCACATCTACTTATTTATTTTATCTATGATCTTACATCAATAACCTCCTCTTTTGGTCGTCGGTTGAAAACCATCATTACCTTGTACTTTACCTATTCAGAACCCAGCATGTCGTTTAGGATTATTTTAATAGAGACTCCCGTAAAAACGTACGCATCAGGTCGCGTACGTTTTTATAATATTGGATTATGTAATCTATTGACTCAGCTTATACCTATTTACCTACGATACAGCAGACTATAAGCTGGGTTTTAAACACTGTCTTAGGTATAAAGTTCTGCTTAATGTCTTGTGAAGGGGTATATAAATCGGTTTATTGGTAATGTGTAAACCATTGTTAACATTTTAAGCCAGACTTTTATGTTCTCGTCAAAGGCAACAATGGCCTTTTGTAACGTACGAATTGACGTATTTGCAATGGTACAACAAATTTCCAAAGGAACAGTGGCATAAATATGCAACGGACAGTCCGCGGCTGGATATATGTCGTGTAGTCTGATTACTTTTGACATTTGCGTTGAATGGAATTGAAATGACTTTTCCATGCGGGCACTGTCATAATACTCGTACGATATTGAACCGCGGTTCATAAAGGCCAATTCAGCCGAAAATATCTGCCCACTTAAAAGAAGCGTTAACTGCTGTGATTTGTGTGATTCTCGTCTATCGTTTGACAATCTATAGACTAGAAGCTCGTGACTAAAATAATAGCAGTCGTGAACTCGGGTAGGTTCTTCTTTAAGATTAAACAATGCTCGTCGAGGTGTGTTTGTGTATGGATGACAAACTTGACATATCGAGATTATTGAGTGGCTAAAACCACGTTACCGCGGGTAGTCCCGGCTGTTATTTCTATATGTTTGACAATCGTTTAGTCACAAGATAGAAAATCTACCACTTAGCTGGCCAACCGGTATTAGTGCTACCCAGGTACCTACTGGGTTTTGAAGATCTAATATGAAGCGGTCGCTTCTGCTAGCGCAGCTTCTAGCTGCATCCGGATTCCGGATGGATTGGAAATCGACCCCAACATCGTTGTGAAAAACTAGATGCTCCTATCCCAAAAAATCGGTGATTTTCTCAACTCAAAAATGATTATCATTCCAATTGTATCATACGTAAATATTATACAGTACGCTTCAATACGCACTTAGTTGATTTTATCTTTTAAATTACTTAATTTTTTGATAAACTGGCTCCAGATTTATAATGATAATAACCTTTCGAAGGGGTCAAAACAAACATTATAATGAAGTAATGATGTTTATTCTGCAAATTGGTTATATAACACTTTCGGACGTTTTTTTTCGTAAATGTAAACTAGATAAGCCATTAAATACATATTCATCAAACACAGGCTTATTCATCCATGAAGAGTTTTTTAGAATTTTCTAATAAGTATTTAAATTATTAGGCATAATTTTTTGTATGTCTGACATATTTTATAATATGAAGACCCTAATATTAAATTATAACTAAACCATCAAACAAATAGTTAAAAAACCATAAAAAATAACGAATGATGCCAATACACAATTTAATAAAAGAAAAAAAAATAGAACCCTATCTACCATCCCTGAAAGAGGAGTTGATCGACCATGATACGTCAATCGACTGGAAATATTTGGGTCCAATGGATCCTGGGGTATTTAGGGCCCATTGGGTCCAATAGTATTACCGGTTACCGGTTGTAAATGGCTCCGTATGGCGGTCAAAAGTAGCAGGTGTGAGTAACGCGTAGGATAAAACCACAAGCAAACGTTTTACATTTGTTACACTTACCTGCGCTAAATTGTTTGTTATTTTATTTAAATATAAATTATTTTCCCTGTATCAAAAATTCAAATGGTGAATATTATTTGATGAGGCCTATGTCTAAGCAGTGGAAACGTTATAGGGTAATTATGTATGAATCTTTAATATTACACGGCATACGTAAAGATAAAAAGTCTTTTTTTGTTTTATGCCTTCGATAAAAATGGTTTTAGAAACCTCAACGTCATACGTAAGTCTACGTTTTTTGCCATTCGGCTACGGAACCCCAAAATAACGCTCAACATCCAATAGTCGGTAAACATGATTATGGACATGTAGCGTAGGATTTCCTGAGCTCATTTGCAGTTGATCAATTGGTTATTTGCAGCCGCATAAAAATGTATTATTACCTATTTAAAAAAAAACTCTAAAGCACTGACATACATAACTCAAGTGCATTTAGACACATATTAATTCACATACAAAAATAATCAGACCCGAAACAATAATTTATAAATCATACAAATGTTCCGTGCGGGAATCGAACACGCAATATAATATGTATATATATTTGACGAAAAAAAAAACCTTACAAATTTCTTAAAACTAGCTTATTTACATTTTTTACAACTACGCCAAATAACTTTGTTTTTCATAGTGTTTGTATGAATTACAAAGTTATATTTGCGGTTTTATAAAATATGTTGTATCTCAAAAACTGCTGACCCAATCTCATTCAAACCAATTTGGTTGAAAGTTTACATTAAGATCTATAGACATATATTTTTTTAGATTTTCCACTCCATTATTATAGAAAGTAGAGGGGGGACACACATTTTACCACTTTGGAAGCGTATATCTTTTAAACGATTAACTTTATGAAAAAGTGGTTTTGAAACCTCAGTGTCATTTTTAAAGACTTGTCTATAGATACTACACATGCATAGGTTTCATGAAAAAATATTCAGTTTAAATTTTCAGTTTTATAGTTCTATGTATGGGAGCCCCCCTTTATTATAAATATTTTTTTATTTTTTTCTTAAAATCATTTTCAATCAGACAGACAGACGGACAGACATGACGAAACTATAAGGGTTCCGTTTTTTGCCATTCGGCTACGGAACCCTAAAAATAGGAACGTCTATAATAACATGAAACACAAATATGACTGGTAACTAAGTCAGGGCAGGACACGTCTATTTAACCCTCAGGGGATGTTAAGCGTGTTATTACATCGTACTCGACGTAAAAATAATCGGCCATTAAACTTTTAACCGCGACAAACAAAGCATCACATAGCATATCATTAGCTTACACATTTTGTCTCTGCTTTACAGTGTGCTGTTTAATCCTAAAACCCCCATTTATCTTAAAGAACGATTTAAGTTCCTTCATGACACACATGCAAAATCTCTGAGGTCATCAGAAAACTTAAGGCTTGCGGTACCGAGTCACGCCACCAATTTCTATGGTAAGTCGTTCGCAGCTCAAGCGGTACGGCTGTGGAATGCTCTACCCGTGTCAGTAAGACAAGCACAAACCCTATCTTCTTTCAAAAACTTAGTAAAAGATCTTTTTCCCTCTCCTTAAATTGTTGTTATTATGTATGTCTTTGTTTCTTTCTTTATTTTTTAATTTTTATAATTATGTATTTATATGTTTTGAGAACGTTATTTATTGTTTTGTATTTTATATAGATAAATAGTACACCGTGGACTACCTGCGTATTTATTTTCTCCTTCTGTATCAAATCCACCCAAAGGTTGTCTGTAAAAGATCGCTTTTAGCGATAAGACCGCCCATTGTATCACCCTTTTTAATTGTTAAGTCCATAATTTTGTTTTACTGTTATGGTGTACAATAAAGAATATATCTATCTATCTATCTGTCATCTAGTTGAACATGGATCGATATAATTATGCAATTATTTACAGACCTTGAAGAGTACTTTTAGGTGTTTAACTTAAACCAGTTGAAGAAGCTAGACGCGCGACGAATCGATGACCAGTTTTGGGGTAGTAATGCAACACAGTGAAAATGTATTTTACTTTAATTAGATCATTTTTTGTTTAAAAAATCAAAAATAAAAATGTACTTAGATCTTTGGAGAATACAGACGTGATATTTAGGTACTACCGTAATTTCTAGATGTATGTATTAGCTTTGTATTACAGGTCAGTTCATTTATGTATTTAGTTATTATATACTTTATTGTACACCTTACAATATTACATTGGATACAAAAATTTAAACTTGTGTACAGCGGTCTTATCGCTCAGGGCGATCTCTTACAGACAACCTTTGGATGGACAAAACTAAAGGAGACAGATCAGGTACTTAACTATTCACACTTATTTTATGTCAGCCGACTTCCTTACAAACAAAGCAACTCCACACTCTACGGCTAAAGGTAAGCCACGTAACCCAGTTTTTCGTGTGTTCTCTCGTAGGTCAACCTATGAGGGTTGTCAGCTGTTTCACCGGGCTTGTCTGTGGCTGGCTTGACTCTAATAATGAAGGCCATCAGTTAGGGTGTATGAATATTAACCTGCTAACGTGATTACATTCCATATTTCTATTTCACTTCTAACACACGACAATCATTATTATGTGTCATATTTACAAGTCCACGCCTTCCAGAGAAACATAAGCTACAATATTAGAAAGTTTATAACATTCTTTTTTTTTAATTACGAGCATCCTTGGGTAAGCTTGTTTCGCAAAAATCTGATGGTCACGTAAAAGTTTTGGGTCAAACGGTCGCTGTATATTTCATGCATAAGGATTTTGTACCTGCCTGACCGCAATCCGAGTAGTAGAACAAAAATATTAATGGTACCGGACGAAGTTCCTATAAAATTAGAGGAATATGTTGTGTACTTCTTTCTTGAGAGGGAATATTGCAAATTATTAAGAGTGTTTAAACAAAGCGAGGATGATTAAGTGCAAAACTACACACATCAAAAGTGTCTAGGGATCAACATATATTTTTGCAATAACTTTTCTCCTGATTGATATTAATTAAAATTTTCTTTAAGGATTCATCAAATAGTGTTTTCGTTTGTCACAGTAACGATAAACCAAGTCACCTTTGCATTAATAAAGAAATTTGCCATTTTCCTAATAAAGGGATTTTTGACATCTGAACCACTAACATTAAAGTTCGAAAAAAAGACTGAAATAACAGTTTTCTTTAAAATTTTATTGGGTAACTTACACAATTAATAATCCGTGTTTCTACCGCGAACACTAACAACACAAGAACATCGGTTTGGCATACTCAAAATGAGTTCATCCAAATCACGCTGTGGAATGGCCGCCCATGTTCGTTGCAACAACAAAAAAAGGTCTTCTTGCGACTGGATACCCTCCATATTCGGCAGAGTTCTTCTCTGTAGCATATCCCATGCATGCTCAATCGGGTTCAAGTCTGGCGACTGAGCAGGCCAGAGCAGGACATTGATGTTAGCTGCGGCGAGAGTCTGTCTTACAACTCTTGCGGTGTGCGGTCGTGCATTATCATGCATTAACTGAAATAAGGGACCGATTTGCACTTGTAGAGGAACGATGACGTCAGATACAATCGTCTCAGCATAAATTTGAGCGTTGAGGTTGCCTCTGATCCAAATCAACTCAGTTCTTCCGCCGATCCAAATACCCGCCCATACCATGATGGTTCCACCACTATAAGGATGGACTTCCTGGCAGGATTTTAATCGCTGTTGACGTCCAGGGGTTCTCCAGTGTCGTATACGTCTTGTATCCGGTCTCATACCAAAACGAGACTCATCAGAAAAGCACACGAAACGCCATTGTTCTTCTGCCCAATTTCTGTGTTCAAGAGCCCATTGATATCGAATCCTACGATTGTGCATTGCTATAGGTGGTACCCGTAGCGGTCTTCGGGAATGAAGGTTCACTTCATGCAAGCGGTTTCTGACTGTTTGGTCGCTAATTAAGTTCCCTGAAGAGTGATGAAGCCTCACGGCTAACATCATGGCGGTTATTGTTGGAGCTCTTCGAGTTAAGATTTGAATGTATCGGTCTTGTCTCCGTGTGGTGCAGCGATACCGTCCTCCATGGCGCTCAGCCACGGTACCAGTGCTTCGGTAACGTGTCCAAAGTCGACTGAGAACACTCTGACTTGTATTCAGAGCTAAAGCCACAGTACGTTGCCGGGAACCAGCTTCTATCATTCCCACGGCTCTGAGCATTTCTTCCCTGCTTAAATGACGTCGCCGCTCCATAATAACGTTGGTTTTAATCAGTAGTAGGGAAACAGTAGCACTAATAATGTCTTCAATGCGTTGTATGTTTTTATAGGGAAAATATTGACAGCTGATTTTCATCTTTTACTCGAATTTGATTAACAGTTCCTGTTTCAAATTATGAAATGCACCAAAAAGGATCCATATAAATTTATAAAATCATAAATTTATTACAAAGCCACATCTCAATCTCAAGAAATCCGCATAAAAATGCTTGATCCCTAGACACTTTTGATGTGTGTATTAGCTACATTAATCAGATTCTTTTATTCAAATGTGTTGAACTTATTTTAATAGGGCGTGCAACTGTCAAAGTGGCGCTAGTAGCACACTTACCAATATCAAAGCAGTTTCTCTATGGAACAGTAATGAATTCCTAAATTAGAGACAGTTATTGAGAATTTTTCGATTAAAGAACATGTATTATGTTCTTTAATCGGAAAATTGTACAGAAATCAATTGAAATCAATGAAATGAAAATAAAAAATATTACCACAGATAACCATAGACGATACAGATAACTATATAATATCTCACAATCTAACTAACACTGACAGTGACAAAGGTTCTTACGGTGGTGGCGCCATCTGCGATTAGCTTTCACTTGCACGCCCCATTGATTCGATTTTATGATTTTATTTTTATATTATTAAAATCTATAGACAAGTTTTTTTTTTAATTTATGCTTTTGACATGATAATAATTCCGTTTTTATTTTTATTTACGCTATTGACATGTTGTTTATTCAGTTTATTTTAATATTTATTCTATTGACATTGTTACCCAATTGTTCTAATTGTAATAAAAATTATTAATGTGTATAATTTATTCCTTTATTGAATATTAACTTTTTGCAACATAAAAAAATGTATTTTATTTTAAGTAGTGAGTTTATGTTAAATATTAGTTATAAGTAATTTTTTCAAGGCAGCACTGTTTTTCTGGTGAGCGCTATGTACGCCTTAATTGTCATGTGCATTAGTTATTTTGTAAGTCAGATTTTTTAAAATTGTGCAATGTATGTGATGTGGCTGTACTTAATATAAATAAATAAATTAATTAATTCTTGAGACATCAGTAGTACCTAGCACCCTTTAAAAAAATCTTGCTTGTACATGTTTCAGAATTTCTTATTACAAGAATAATCATCCTATTATGCAAAACCAAAAAGTATGTCATATATCCGATGAATGAAACGGTACAAATTAAATCATGGATTCATTATAAAGGGAAAGTGTGGCTATTTTTGCTTCTTCAAGCTAAGCTTATCATGGTTTGGTAAAGGCATTGAGGTAATATGTACTACGTACTAGAGAAGACACTACACACCAATACTGCGTTTCGTTCAAGTGCGGTCTATTGACTGCACTTCACTTAGACGCTTGTCAGTTCTTGAGCGCATAAGTCATTATTTGTTTTAAAGGAAAAAAACGTTCAAACGCATTAAATATGCCGTCGTGTGTTTTACGATATTGTACTAATAGTTCAATTAATATGACGAAGTGCAAAGGAATAAATTTTCATCGGCGAATAACTAGATATTCATTTTAAAATATAAATTTGAAAAAGGATATTTGGCAGACGCCATGACTAAAAATTAAGATGTCACAATTTGTGTAATAAGCGTAGTTAGAATAAGCTGATAATTCTTTTAAAAAAACTGGCTGTAGTTCTTCAACGAAAAAGATAAAAACTGAAACATTTAAATAATTATTGCATATTGAACTTGTTACATTTTGTTTATTAAAGGTTTTCACGTTTGGGCCGTAAAGATAGAGAAAAGTGGATAAAATTTGTCTAAAACAACCGTAGTGAAGAGACCTGGTTACCATCGAGTCATACTTAACTTATTGTATATGCTCATTGCATTTTCGCGTGTGTCATTATATTTATAAATATACAAATACAATAGTTTGTTTTATTTTAAGTACTTTTAGGTTAAAGTCAATTAATAGTAAAGTATGAAAAAAGAGTGCGAATGAAGATTGCTAGGTATAAATCTATGTCACTTCTGTAGTCAGCAGTTTAATCTATATAAGTGACATGTTATAGCAGAACGTTGAACAAAGTGAGTCATGTAAATCACGGCGCTTCCGACCTTTTGGTCGCGAGAAAACTACACCTTAAAAGCGCTTTAGCGCTGCATGTTTTTATTGTTTTGTTATACGACTAATTATTGTTTCAGCGCTGCAGCGAACTTAAGTCTAAACTCTTGCCAAAATAGAACATATCCTTTGCTTAGGATAGCTCCTCTAGTACGTAGTACATATTACATCAATGGGTAAAGGAATCCTTTATAAGTAGATAGTCCTTAAAATGTTAACGCTTAAAAATATTGGAGAATCGAAAATAGCTTGCCATGTAAACGGTGTATGACGGTCAAGAGGACAAGGTCAAATAACCTAATTTTTTTGTATACTGATATACTGGCTTCTGCCCACGGCTCCTGGGAAAAATTATTTCAGCAAAAAGAAATATATAAATACCTGTCAGTCAGCCCTTCAACTATCTCCAAACAGAAAATCAAAATGATCCGTTGCTCCTTATTACGTGAAAAAAGACACACGAACACAATTTCGCATTTATAATATTATAAGTATGGATTAGGGGAATTTTCTTTCTTTACTCAAAAACAAGGACGATTTCTTTAGTCAATCGACTATGACAACAAACGGCACGCACGATATGTGTGGTGTGGATATGCTCAGCGAATTTCTTAGTGTTATTTTTTTCTTTATGTTTGTAATTTTCTATTGTATGTTGTTATGTATGTTTATCACCGAATAAATGGTTTTCAATTTCAATTTAAATTTTATATGACATAACAATAATGTAAGCCCGGGTTTTCCGATAATTCTGAAGTACTCTTCTTATAAAATCCACAAGAATCTCGGAGTAAATAAAATGCCCGAGTACAAATTCTTATCACCGTCGTCATAATGAGATCAAGAACTGCCAATATTCGTTAATGGCAGCAGCCAGCGTGGGACAGATTGATTTGATTATTTTTATGTAAATCTTATTACGAATGATGTGAATAGATGATTGAAATGATAAAGTAATAGGGTCTCTCTTTAAGTAATTTGAGGTGGCTTCTGTCACTTTGTTTTTAAGAGATTCAGCAGTAGGTATCTATAGAATTCACGTTACTAACAATCTTGCTAACTCCTGTAAATAAGCTAAATGTGCTTGACGCTTTTCAAAATAATAACAATAGACTTATTCTAAAAGATTAAGGTTGAACAACCTTTTTATTTGTCTCTCAAGAAGTTGTAATAAAAGGAAAGTTAAACAATTGATTAAAACGATAAGATCTGTATTGTTAAATATTTTTTGTACATTAGGACATAAAATTGAAGGTTCTATGTTGCGGGTGGCGTTTACTATTTAAAAAATCTTAACATCATCATCATCCGCAGCCTGACTTCACCCACTGCTGGGTATAGGCCTCTCTTCGCTTGTGCCAAACTCCACGTTTATTTGCCAGTCTCATCAATCTAAACATAATGATAAACAAATTTAAATTCTCTGGAGAACATTTTAATGAAGAATCTGCTAAACAGGATTTACACTTTACCTGCATATGATTCATTTCTTTGAAGTCTTAATCAGCACAGTAGCGAACGGAATTACAATCCCACTAATATGTATTATAAATGTGAAAGTTTGGATATTTGCAGACATGTTCGTGTTACAATCACGTAAAAATTGACTTAAAAAGAGATGTAACATTTCCAAACAATGAAGTCGCAGGCAAGAGCTAGTTAATTTATATAAATTAACTTAAAACAGAACTCCAAGTTTAAATCATGGATTATTTCCAATTGTCTCTTTTCTTTGATATTATACATTTATTTTATTGAATTAAAACGGGCTCAAAGTGAAAGCGAATCAAGATTGAGATGATGGAATCAAGTTCATTGCTTTATTATTATTTTGTGTGGAGTTCATTTTACGCAGGGGCGATCATCGCGTTTAAAGCGCCTAACGAGTATATGGGTGCTTGAACATGACGTATTACATAGCGACAGTCCTTGGAGACTCAAAAATACAGTACTCGTTTTCTTCGTTTCTGCCCTACACTGGGTACTAAATTAAAAGAAAATAATGACAAATATAAACAACAAAACTAGCTAGTAACATGTCTACTTAACTAGCTTCTGCCTGAGGCTGCTCACACACAAAAAGACAAGTATTTTCAGTTATAAAAAGTAACCCATGTCACTGCCAGCTCTTCAACCATACCTAGTTGAAGGGCTGGCAGTGATATACACTACCTATGTACTATGTAGTATCTCCACACTAAAAATCACATTGATTCGCTGGCTCAGATTAGGCGTGAAAAAAGGACAAACAGAAACACTTTTGCATTTACAAGGTTTATTTATTTTAACTTTATGCAAAACAAATAGTACAATGGCAGACTTAATGCCTTAGCGATGTTTAATACATCTTGAATGAGCTTAATGCCGGAGCAACTGGCTATCCTGATCTCCAAAACTCAATAACACGATATTCTTCGACAAGACTCGAGTCAGATATTCTGGCTTCTGACTACCTATAGTGATGGTCAAAGGTGAATAAATGACCGCCGGGATCGTGAGCGTAACGTGCTTTCCGAATCACGGAGGAATCTCGATAGATGGTAGCCCATCTATGGACCAACCTCAGTAAACGTTGTTTAACCTTGAAGATCGACCTCCCTCCCGAGACGCTTCATTTACATCCGTAAGGCAATGATATCCATCAGCTGTTAGCATTGTCTCAACTATGTTAGTGTCAGAGCCAGTCAAATTGAATGCAGATGAATAACAGCATTTTACATAAAGCGACTATCTATCTCACCACCACATCACATTCATAAATTCACTGCACCTTTTGGTAACGACTTTTAAAGATCTTAAAACTACTCGCCAAACTATCGGCTGAAAGAGTTTTGGTATTCAATGGATGTTCAGTGTTCATCCATTAATGCGCTGGCCTCAGCTATTTTAGCTAAATGCTATTTTAGAAGATCAACGCAGCTTTGTGTGTTATTTAGCCACGAGCACTCTGTGATTAAATTTTCAAACACATTAAAAATGCGATCTCTGCCAAAGTCAGAGTTTCCTAATAGCTATAATCTAGGGGCCTTTAAATCAAGTGTGAATACTAGTGAATAGGTAATTTCTAAGCAAGAGTTCTTCATCTGCCACCACATCGTCGCTTACCATCGAGATGATGGTCAACCGCAAGCCTACCATAATAAAAATAATAAAAACGTTTTCTTATAATTTTTATTATACGAAACATTAATTGACTGAGAGCCGCCATTCCGCATTGTGTGTAACTGAATCAATATAATTGATTGTGTTTCTGATATTGTAGTTTTATTATTACGATGCCATTCGCGATGTGGGTGGTCAGATTGGCAGGTCATAATACAAACGGCTAAATAAATACAGAGTTTATTAAAATTTCTGAGTGTAGAGAGTTGTCGAAAAACGTGAGAAGTATAAGTTTTAGTTGCATGTTGCATCTCAAAGGATATCGTAGACCTTCTATATATGCAAATATTGGAGGATCTGTCCTGTGTCAAAAAAAATATTATATTATTTTGTTTCTTCCGTCAGCTATATTTAAAAAAAATAATGTA
Organism: Tholera decimalis; assembly: GCA_943138885.2. Lineage (NCBI taxonomy): Eukaryota > Metazoa > Arthropoda > Insecta > Lepidoptera > Noctuidae > Tholera > Tholera decimalis. Next base: position 15,291,692 of record OW964576.2, read on the forward strand.
GGCGTATTGTTTACCTTTCCAAATCAAAAAATAAATTAAAAAAAACAAGAGCTCCCGCCACCTTATTCCCAACCACTATAACTCCTGAGAGTCGCAATCAACAGTTACATCCAGAAAAAATCAAGTCAACGAAACTCGATTAATCCCGGAAAAATGATTAAACTATCTTCGATCCCGCAATGAAATCATTCAGTACGGATTAAAAATTACCATTTCTCTGCTTACAGTAGACTAATAAGCTTAAACCAAGAGCTAAGGCAACAAGAGTGTGTGTTGCAAGACCGTAGTTTTGTTCCAACGCGTCATCATCTGCTTAGCCTCTTCCCAACTATGTCGTGGTCGGCTTCCAGTCTAACTGGATGTAACTGAGTATAATACTCAGCAGGATCTTGAGCGCTGACCTTCACCTGCTCAGAAGCGAATTTTGGGTATTTCATTGTATTTTGCCTTAGTGTACGATGCGCAAAGCGATCCCCACTCTACTGCCGAGCGCTCAAGATCCGTGCCGGTATCTACACTAGTGTTTTACATTGAGCGACTGCCTACCTGACCTCCACAAGTCCAGTCTCCAGTAGCGGGGTATACATATATGTATGTATAGTATGTATACCCAATACCCATTGGCAAGATTGGTGTCAGTTTTTCTGGCTTGTGACTAACCGTTACGATTGCCAAAAATGTACAAATGACAGCTGGAACTGGAATATCGTGTAAAAAGCAATATTAAGCTTAACCTTCTGCAACGGAGGTGGGTTTCTTGTCAACATTCGACTGAGGTGTAGTCTGTCAGGCGTCACTATATACAGCATGATTCGTTTATAACTTTTAGAAATAATAGGGCTCTAGTTTTATTTTTTTATTAATGGGTTTATGTATAATGAAATAAAAATGAATAAGCATGCTCAAAACAAAAAACCGGTCAAGTGCGTGTCGGGCCACGCGCAGTGTAGGGTTCCGTAGTTTTTATAACAGCCAAGTGCGTGTCGTATTCTCTGACTGATCGTTTTGTACCATGCTCTAACTAAAAGCCAAACATGACTACCTAACTAATTTGACTTCCTATACAAATCCTCACCTGATCCGACAATTTTCCACGGAAAGTTTAAATTTTTTTAGAGATTTGTATAAAACTTGTCATACCCGGTGTTTTGAATTTAAATACGGACACACAGCTACACTACTCAATTGTCACAAGAAACTAGCATGATACAAGTGGCGCTTAGCGCCATCTATCGACATTTCTATAGAGTTGTTCGAAATTTTCGAGTCAAATACAATTGGTCGACTATTACTCGTAAACTTGTAAAGCCCACTTATGTGTGATAGTTTTATATATATATGATATAGGTACTACTGCCGTGACATTTGAATTTCTAACTACAACCGTTTAGTTGATAGATGGGGGGGGGACACGACTCTAACGAAAATTGGTACTTTAAAGCTTGGTAAGTCATGAACGGTTTACTGAATCAAAAAACGGTCTTACCAAACCCCTAATATTTTTGAAAGACCTATCCAACGGTATCCCACACTATGGGAAGAACGAAAAAAAATATTATCATCCCACTTTACATGTATGGGAGGTACCCTAAATAATAGTTTTTTTTTTATTTTATTTTACCACTTTTTTGGCGTCATTAACGTGTATACTCATGCAAAAGTACAACTTTCTAGTACCAATGGTTTTTGAGCTAAACCGCGGACAGACGGACAGACAGACGGACATGGCGAAACTATGAGGGTTCCTTGTTGACTACGGAACCCTAAAAACGAGTTTATTATGGAATCATTTGTTGAGATCAGTATTTTCGTTATATTTACGCTTAAACTTACAAAACTATTAAAAAAGACACGAAATAATAAAACTTCTTTAAAACTGTTAATATTAATCTTTTAAGCGTTATCTTATATCTCTAAAACAAAAAACACAACGTGATATCACGGTTCAATTAGGCACAAATCAGTTTCAAAGTTAACCCTAAATCTAAAACTTAGGCTTACAGTCTTGACATAGTGGAGAAGAACTGTTGAAACTTTTTAGATCACAACGAAATTCATTTTGATATTCGAACATTGTTTTTCAGTGTGTGGATCAAAGATTTAAAAAACGACGATATGTGCAAACTATTTATATTTCCAAATGTAGGGTTGGACACAAAACTTTTAGCATAAGGAAGCGCGCGTCGCTAGTGGCGGTTGTAATGGCACTGTCTATTGGTAAAAAATATGGCGGCTCGGGCTCGCCCCACGACGTCATACCTCTTACGTCACGCACTTCCTTTAACAATTATATCGCGACGGTAACATTCCCCAGCCCAGTGCTGCCTTAGCAGCACTCTTCATCAACTGGTATCCGAGCGATGCGCGTGACCGATCTAGTCAAAAGTCCAGTTTTGGTTTTGACTCGAACCATTCTGACTCGGTCGTCCTTTCCTGGAATAACCTCCTGAAGAATTCCCCTCGGCCAGGAGTTCCGGGGACTGTCTGGGTCCACTATAAGTACAAAGTCTCCCACTTGTACGTTTTTCTGATCTTCCTGCCACCTTTTACGGGGGAGCAAGTCTGGTAGTACTTCTTTGACCCATCTGTGCCAGTACATGTCAGACAATCTTTGTGAAATTCGCCATTGTTTTCGCAGATAAACATCTGAACCATCAAATTTTCCAATGTGCGGTAAACCAGACGACGATCCCAGCAAAAAATTATTATGTGTTAACGTCTCAGGATCATTCGGGTTCACAGATACGTGAGTCAATGGCCGGCTGTTCACCATATTCTCTATTTCAGTCAACAGAGTTTTCAGGGTTTCATCTCTGGGAGCACGTTCATTCAAGATTACTTTCAGGCTGGTTTTCACACTTCTAATGAGTCTTTCCCATGCCCCACCCCAGTGGGGACTGGCAGGCGGTATGAAAGTCCATTTTATTCCTCGATTCAAGGCCTCATCTTTCAGCACCTCTTCGTCTAGCTCCTTTATAGTTTTTTTTCAGCTCCGTGTTCGTTCCTCGTAGATTTGTTCCATTATCGGAATACAAATAATGAGGCCTTACTCGTCTCGCGGCCATCCTTCGTAATGCCATGATAAATCAATCATCATCATGATAAATAATGAGTCAGTTGTGAGGTTTGTGACTACTTCCAGATGGATTGCTCGTACTGTCAAGCAGGTAAATAAGACGCCGTACCTTTTCTCGCGACGCCTTCCCACCGTGACTTCCATGGGACCAAATAAATCCACACCGCAGTAAGTAAAAGGCCGCTCATGATGGGCCACTCGTGCGCCAGGTAAGTCTCCCATTGTCTGTGGTGCTGGTTTGGATTTTCTTATTTTACAAGTTGAGCACTTTGATGATATATGTTTAATGGTAGGTCTAAGTCTGGTAATCCAGTATCTTTGCTTTATTTCATTTACTAGCGTTTCTTGATTTCCATGCGCATAGTAGAAATGATAATATTTAACAATCAGTCTTGCTATGTAACTTCTTCCATCTAATATTATAGGATTTTTAGTTTCAGGAAGTATACCAGCTGCGGCACTGATGCGGCCACCGACGCGCAACACTCCATGTTCATCCAGGTAAAGAGACAAGGTAAGTATTTTACTTGTTTTGGGTACACATCTGTTGTTTCTTATTGCAGTTAATTCCTTGCTAAACCATTCAGCTTGTGATTTTTTCAGTAATAATATTTCAGCATTCATCATAGTGTCGTCAAACTCACAAGTAAGCTTCTTGCATTTATTTATAAACTTCAGTACCATAGAAGCTGATCGACGTAAACGAATCCATGAACTAAATCGAGTAGCATCAGGTACAGGTAAGTTCAAAAGTTGTGTATCTTCCTTTATTAAAGTTACACATTCCAGTAATATTTCCTTTTTATCTACAGATATGACGTCAAGCGGCCATTCATCTTCCTTGCGTAGTAAGAACGTAGGGCCGTATATCCATTCATTTGGCAGTACAGGGTGCGTGTAATTTTCTCTCGTAGCAATATCGGCTACGTTTAACTTTGTAGGTACGTATCGCCATTCATTCATCTGCGTTAGTTCATCGATTTCGCCTAACCGGTTTGCTACGTAAATTTTAAAATCACGAGCATTATTCCTGATCCAGTGTAGCACTGTTGTCGAGTCGCTCCAGAATATCCGTTGCTCAGGTTTTATTGTATGTTCTCGTGCAACAGAGTCCGCTAATCTAGCTGCTAGGACAGCGGCTTGAAGTTCCAAGCGCGGAATAGTTATCGGCTTGTTTCCCACAACTCGAAATTTACTCGCAATGAATGCTACGCGCACAATACTCTTGTCGTCAATCCATCTCCAGTACGCAACGGCGCACGGTGGGCTGAAAATCGGCTTTCATAGACTTAGGCATTTTATTTTGCAAGTGCGAGTTTTTGCCGGATATCACTTCTATTAGTTATAACAATATACAAAAATGACACCAGAATTGATTCTGCACAGAAACGAAGGAATTATAATTTTTTTACGAAAATTTTGTATGGAGCTAGTATGAAAAATCGAAATATCTCTAAAACGGCAGCGATAACCGTAATATCCTTATAGGGGGTTATAGTACTAATTATTTATGATTTTTTGACATACGTTACATAATGGTTTTAGATGCCTTTTTTTAAAAAAAATCGTCAAAATATTTTTATTTATTTTTACATATTTAAACGTTCCTTTTAGTGTTTAAGTTGAAGAATTCAGAGCTTTAACAACTCTTATCATAAAATAGCATCACCCCTATAGACCTGAAGGACTAGACAGAGGTGTGTAGTGTCTTGTTGATCTTGTAAGATTTCCAACAATACCAAATAGTTGAATATCAGTGTCAAAGTGCCCATGCTGTCGCTTCTTTTTGAAAGATAGGGGAATGAAATTGTTAATTGATTAGGGTATCCTAAAAGTATGATTACAACATAACCGGACACATAATAATAATAATATCCTTATAGGGGATTATAGTACTAACATTATTTATTTTAACATATGAAACTGTTCAAAACGGTCCATGAACTGTGTCAAAGTTAAGAACATCGTTAGGAAGCATGCTTTTTCCCCAAATATTAAGAATATGTGAAAAAAAAAAGACTGTATATAAACTTTTTATTGATAGGTAATTTAAATAAAACAGAAGTAACAAAAATAATATCTAATAAATTCAATTATACAAAATACATATTTGAAACTATAATTTATGAAATTATTAACTAAACATATTGGTACAATAAACTAACATAAATAACAAAAGAACATAAAGAAAAATAATTAAATTTTACAAATTTTCTTTACAACTTTCGTTGTCGGACTCCAATTCCGAGTCAGAATCCAGATCGGATATACCTACAAACTCGAACTCAGTTTCCGGAAACTGTATTAGGTCGAGAGTTTCAGCAAAAAAGGTTGTCTTCCTTTTGGCATCTAACTTCGGCCTTTGTGCACTTAGAAAAGGATCCGAAGAAACAACAAGCATATTTAGGATATCTTAATTAGAATCTTGCCTGCTTCTTTTCCGCGAATGATGTTCCCGGAACCTCCTAAAATCTTTGTTTCGAGACTCTGAGGCTTCTTCCGAGAGAGTCCCAATCGGGACAATATCATTTTTTTCGATTATGTCAGCTCCGTGTATTAATAGTTTATGTACGGTTGATGACATGTAGTACCAGTCGTATAATTCCACGTACTTTTCTGCTGTTTTGCGAGCAAAATCTTTAAATTTGATGACATCGATCTTCTCACCAGATGTTATTGCTTGCAAAATAACAGCAAATCTTTTTATCAGGTTTTGATCCAACCCAGTAATAGCTGCAGTTTTATTGGGAAACTCGAAAAACTTCCTTGCGGTATTCCCGTCATTGGTAGTTCCCGAGCCTTGTTTTACTATATCAATTAACAGATTGAGCTCCTCTTTAAATTTATTTTGAATGTTTTTTTTTCTGTTTTGTAACATATCTTTATGCTCATTACTTCTTGCTGCCCACTGTTTGAAGTCAAGTCTGTACGCAATGTGTAACAGACATTCCATGCAATTTATACGGGCATGTAGGGATGATAGGCCAAATTCATATATGTCAGAACACACAGTTTTTGATGTTACAGCATCTAAGTGGTTCATTTCTGTTGGTTTTGCTAAGCACAGGTAGCATGATGCATTTGATCTAGCTTCAGAAAGGTACGTGCAGACTTTTGCGTCGATCATTGTCATCATTAGTTTATGAGTCACCCTGTTACTATTAATGCACTCTGTGGGGTTAAGGGCCTCAATTTCCTCATCCATTTTTCTTTTGTTATCAATGACAACTGCATGGCTTTCTTTTACAAAAGTGAACTGAACCGGACGACAATAAAAAGTTGAGCATGGTTTCGGGTTTGTCCATATAGTATTATCTCCATCTATCAGTTTCAGTGGCACCAAGGAGGTCATGAAAATGCTTGAATCATCATGCTCGCCGTCCATTTTCTGCTTGTATCGGCTTTGATTGGAAGCACCATCAAATCCCCACTTCGATATCAGCTTTAACTGCTTATTTTCCACATTATCAGAAAGACTTTGAAGAATCCGCTTCACCGTGATGTCAAGTAAAGCTTGAAGTGTAATTCTAGCTGATGAATCCGTAACTGATACTGATTGATTAGGAGGGTAGCATGCAAGCTTAGTTTGTTGCAGTTTATAGTAGGATGGGTAAATATCCTTAGCACCTTCCCGAATGGCAGTCTCTCGCAACGTAATATATTGCCACTTTGAAAGCTTAAGTGAAAGAAGCAATCCAAGTGCTTTCTCTGGTGTAAATATTACTGTTTTCTTAATGCTTTCCTTGATTTTAACGGCAGCTTCTGGATTTTTGATCATATAATTGATTACAGATGCGATATCTTCATAATTTTCTTCTTTTAAACGTGCTGCAGCTGCATATGCCAATTCACAGGAATTCTCGCCTATGTGCTCACTAGATCTTCTCTTTTTCTGTTTGCTTCCCAGATCTTTGAATGGTTTTCGGGACCTTTTTGTCATTGTTCCAACAGTCGATGATGTCGAAGGTTCTGGAGAGACTGAGCGTGCTCTTGGTATCTCATCAACAGTTGGTTCTTGATTTATTAAAGTTTGCACGCAACTCGGCCAATCAATATTTGCTTGCAACCACTCTCCGTACGTATTTCTAAACTTATCAAAGAATCGTTTAGATTTCTGCCACCTGTTTAAAGCAGCTCGCGTGAATCTCCGGCAAAATTCTTTGAGAGTTACTTGATCTTCGGCAGAAAGGCAATCGCCTATGCGGGACACAATTGCACTAAACAATACTTCATGATTAAATGAAGGACACTCACTTTTTAGAAGAACAAACAAATCTAAGTTGGTGATTAAACTTTCCATTCTAAGATTTTGTAGTCGCAAAGCAAATAGTTTTAGTGTTAGCAGTTACACGGTTGTGAACAATCTAAATTATGGAACAAAATTATAGCCCTTTTATTGTATAAAGTCAATAATTAGTTAACTACCCTCATTAAAGTTATAAAAGATATGATAATAAAAATTTATAATCGTCAAAAACATTTCGTAGAACTCATAGTAGAACTAATCAACATTAGCAAATTACATTAGCTCACTAATTATAAAAAGGTGAATGCAGTTCTTAGTTGGTATTGTTGCGAGATATTTCAAATCATTTAATCACTTAATAGGCTCATTAGAATCAGAAGACTACAACCATCATTCTAATTACTTAATTACTTGTCATCAGACTCATTAGATGACTACACAATATGTTATTTTGTATTTTGAACGTATGCAAGGTTTTAAAATTCCTTTTGTGTTGATATTATTATGTGTCCGGTTATGTTGTAATCATACTTTTAGGGTATGATCAATTAACAATTTCATTCCCCTATCTTTCTAAAAGAAGCGACAGCATGGGCACTTTGACACTGATATTCAACTATTTGGTATTGTTGGAAATCTTACAAGATCAACAAGATACTACACACCTCTGTCTAGTCCTTCAGGTCTATAGGGGTGATGCTATTTTATGTTAAGAGTTGTTAAAGCTCTGAATTCTTCAACTTAAACACTAAAAGGAACGTTTAATATGTAAAAATAAATAAAAATATTTTGACGATTTAAAAAAAAAAAGGCATCTACAACCATTATGTAACGTATGTCAAAAAATCATAAATAATTAGTACTAAAACCTCCTATAAGGATATTACGGTTATCGCTGTCGTTTCAGAGATATTTCGATTTTTCATACTAGCTCCATACAAAATTTTCGTAAAAAAATTATAATTCCTTCGTTTTTGTGCAGAATCAATTCTGGTGTCATTTGCATTAATAGTAACAGGGTGACTCATAAACTAATGATGACAATGATCGACGCAAAAGTCTGCACGTACCTTTCTGAAGCTAGATCAAATGCATCATGCTACCTGTGCTTAGCAAAACCAACAGAAATGAACCACTTAGATGCTGTAACATCAAAAACTGTGTGTTCTGACATATATGAATTTGGCCTATCATCCCTACATGCCCGTATAAATTGCATGGAATGTCTGTTACACATTGCGTACAGACTTGACTTCAAACAGTGGGCAGCAAGAAGTAATGAGCATAAAGATATGTTACAAAACAGAAAAAAAAACATTCAAAATAAATTTAAAGAGGAGCTCAATCTGTTAATTGATATAGTAAAACAAGGCTCGGGAACTACCAATGACGGGAATACCGCAAGGAAGTTTTCGAGTTTCCCAATAAAACTGCAGCTATTACTGGGTTGGATCAAAACCTGATAAAAAGATTTGCTGTTATTTTGCAAGCAATAACATCTGGTGAGAAGATCGATGCCATCAAATTTAAAGATTTTGCTCGCAAAACAGCAGAAAAGTACGTGGAATTATACGACTGGTACTACATGTCATCAACCGTACATAAACTATTAATACACGGAGCTGACATAATTGAAAAAAATGATTTTGTCCCGATTGGGACTCTCTCGGAAGAAGCCTCAGAGTCTCGAAACAAAGATTTTAGGAGGTTCCGGGAACATCATTCGCGGAAAAGAAGCAGGCAAGATTCTAATCAAGATATCCTAAATATGCTTGTTGTTTCTTCGGATCCTTTTCTAAGTGCACAAAGGCCGAAGTTAGATGCCAAAAGGAAGACAACCTTTTTTGCTGAAACTCTCGACCTAATACAGTTTCCGGAAACTGAGTTCGAGTTTGTAGGTATATCCGATCTGGATTCTGACTCGGAATTGGAGTCCGACAACGAAAGTTGTAAAGAAAATTTGTAAAATTTAATTATTTTTCTTTATGTTCTTTTGTTATTTATGTTAGTTTATTGTACCAATATGTTTAGTTAATAATTTCATAAATTATAGTTTCAAATATATATTTTGTATAATTGAATTTATTAGATATTATTTTTGTTACTTCTGTTTTATTTAAATTACCTATCAATAAAAAGTTTATATACAGTCTTTTTTTTTTCACATATTCTTAATATTTGGGGAAAAAGCATGCTTCCTAACGAACTTTGACACAGTTCATGGATCGTTTTGAACAGTTTCGTATGTTAAAATAAATAATGTTAGTACTATAATCCCCTATAAGGATATTATTATTATTATGTGTCCGGTTATGTTGTAATCATACTTTTAGGATACCCTAATCAATTAACAATTTCATTCCCCTATCTTTCAAAAAGAAGCGACAGCATGGGCACTTTGACACTGATATTCAACTATTTGGTATTGTTGGAAATCTTACAAGATCAACAAGACACTACACACCTCTGTCTAGTCCTTCAGGTCTATAGGGGTGATGCTATTTTATGATAAGAGCTGTTAAAGCTCTGAATTCTTCAACTTAAACACTAAAAGGAACGTTTAAATATGTAAAAATAAATAAAAATATTTTGACGATTTTTTAAAAAGAAGGCATCTACAACCATTATGTAACGTATGTCAAAAAATCATAAATAATTAGTACTATAACCCCCTATAAGGATATTACGGTTATCGCTGCCGTTTTAGAGATATTTCGATTTTTCATACTAGCTCCATACAAAATTTTCGTAAAAAAATTATAATTCCTTCGTTTCTGTGCAGAATCAATTCTGGTGTCATTTTTGTATATTGTTATAACTAATAGAAGTGATATCCGGCAAAAAAACTCGCACTTGCAAAATAAAATGCCTAAGTCTATGAAAGCCGATTTTCAGCCCACCGTGCGGCGCAGTAAGCTTTGCTAGACGCGTCACAAAATATATGCATCTGTAGGTGTCTATAACTAGCTTGGGTAGAATTCTTTTGTTCATTTAACGAGCCACAGGTGTGTGTCGTAGCCATAGCACTCGCGCCCGCCACGTTCGTAGCGATATTCGTAGCACTCGTAGCCGTAGCACTTGAGGTAGCTGGCGGAGGAATTTTATCTTTCTTCTCGCTCACTCCTATGGTAGCAGATGGATAATGCCTTGGCAAGCTAAATTCTTGTATTGTTTTTAATAAGTTAATCCATTTTGACCATTTTTCAAACACTGCATCGGGTAAATAATCGTCCCAGCCAATGTTATGCTTCCAAGTTTCTTGTAATATTATTTTTCCATTAATTGTGTACGGAGCTAGGATGCCACATACGTCAAATATAGACATAACCACACGTAACATTTCTCTCTTGGTAGGTCTTTGTGTTCCAGTTATAATATTTACAGTTATCCGCTTGAAAGATACGTCGAATCTCAAAGTATCATCACTTGGGTGCCAAATCAATCCGAGTGTGCGTTCGCCTTCATACTGTTGACCTGTTTTGAATTTGACAGCCGCGTAGCCTAGTAAATCTTTAGGTACGCTCGCAAGTACTTGTTTACTGTTACTCGTCCAATTCCGCATCTCGAAACCACCATGTTGGTGAATGGACATGACGTCATGAATCATCTGTATCGCAGTCTCTTCGTCAGGTAGGCTGTCTATATAATCATCCATGTAGTGACTTTTACATATAGCAGACGCCGCAGCAGGCATTGATGACTCATACAGTTTCGCATTCTTGTTTTTTACAAACTGGGCTACAAAAGGCGAGCAATTAGCACCAAATATTAGAGAAGTCATAATATATGTATTTATAGGTCCTTCTGGTTTCTCTCTATATAAGAATCGAAATGCGTCCTGGTCTTCTTGTTGTAACTTTACCCTCAGGAACATATCCTTAATATCTCCTGACACGGCTACTCAATTTTCTCTAAATCGTAACATTATCCCGAATAACGACATAAGTAGGTCAGGGCCTTTCAACAAGTAGTCGTTAAGGGATAACCCATTTGTTTTTCAGCCGCATCAAAAACTAGACGCAGTTTCTTCTTGTTGGGGTTGTCAACCCCGAAGTGAGGTAAGTACCAAGTTTTTGCAGTTACTTTTAAGTTTTTATATACTGTAGCGTAGTTATTATCAAATAGATGACGAATGCGTTCTTCGTATTTATCCGCATATTCTTTGTTTCTTTTTAATTTTATTTCCACACTTTTTAGTCTGCACAGAGCCGTCGGGTACGAGTCTGGCATCACATTTTTTTCATCTCGCCAAGGTAGGCCAACATGCCATTGACCATTGATGTGTTCTGAAGTTCGCTCTAAATATTCTATAGCACGTAAGTCTTCAGAGTTCTGTCTTGGCTTTCCAGATACGCCCATAGATTCGATCGAGAATGATCTTCGCACCTCCTCCTGGATTTCTCGCAGTAAGTATTCAGCTTCTGTGACGTCACTAGTGACAAGCAATGAGGAGTGACGTACAGCAGAATCATCAGGTAAGTAAACATTAGGCACCCTTCCATGCAGGAACCAACCCAGAGCGGTCCGGGTGGCACAGGGTTCATTGGCTTTACCCACCCTCATTTCCAAAGGTAAGAGGAGGTGACAGTTATCTTGGCCGATTAAGACTTGTGGTTGAAGTTGTGTTGTGGCGCATAAATCATGGCTTATGTCACATAGGTGCGCATAGTTATTTCTATTTACTGTAGACAAACTTTGCGGTAAGTTTAATTCTTCAACGATTCGCGCGTCGATTGTAAACATCTTGTTATCAACACCACACAGCGTGACCTTTGCGCGCTGTGCGTTACACACTAGCTCCGTGTCGTTCCACGCGCCACACACACGAAGACACTCCCGGCGCCCGCGCAGCCCCACTTTCTCCGCCAGCGAAGCGCTAACTAGCGACACAGTCGAGCCGTCGTCTAGCAGGGCGGTCGTGCTCACACTTCCGTTCGGTCCGTGAATGTTTATAGGTACAATCTTTAGCATCACGGAACAGCTGACATTTATGTTTGTTATGGTCTCAGATGGAACTTCAGTTTCGGGTGGAACCTCGGGTTGTTCTGTTGGCACAGATTCACTATTATTTTGACGCGGCACGTAATGTAATAATCGGTGATGCGATTGTCCACAGTTATCTACGTCACAGCTGGGAGCGGTGCATGCGTCCCTTCGATGACGCGCAATTAAACACTGATAATATATACCATTACGCTTTACGTGCAACCATCTGTCCTTTCGTAGTGATCTTTTAAACTTTTTACACTCGGTTAATTTGTGAGTACCAGTACGACAATAACGACACTTTTCTTCACTTTGTCCATCTTGTAATAAAATAGTTTGTATATTGTTCACTTTATCACTTTGTTTACGTTTGAAATTGTCAGTTCTAGGTTGTAATAAAGTAGCACTACAGGTTGATATTTTCACAGCTTCTTCGGTGAGAAAATCCGATAGTACATCTAGTCTAGGTTTTGGTGATTGAGCGGTGATGAACGGGAAACTATAGTCTGTCCACTTGGCGAGCAGGGTGGTAGGTAGCTTAAATAGGATAATGTTAGCTACTTCCATGCCTTGTAGGTATTCATGGCGACTGAGGGCTCGTACAGCTGCAACATAGTTCTTTATTTTGACCGAAAAACTTCTCGATGGTAGTCTGTAGAAAGGTTGTTCATCCTCTTTATGTCTGACACGATGCGAGAAAGAATGACGTCGACGTTTCCAAATTGCAGTTTTAATGTGGAGATTACGTCGGTAGATGAAGCACCACTGATAAGTAGGCCAGCTACGGCTTCTTAAGCGGCGCCGCGCAGACACTTACGTAATCGCCAAAGGTTTTCTTTCTCGGTGAAGCTACAAACTTCTGTGGATTCCATATAAGCTTGTTCGAAATGAAGCCATTCTTTTGGATCGCCGCTGAATGTAGGTAGTTCTCTCGGTGTGCTAAGTCGACTTATCAGCTTCGTATTTTGCTGGATGGAGGACGATGCGACGATTTCTTTGAGAGCGCTCGCAGGCTGTTGAACTGCTCCTGTATCGGTCGGGTTCGTGAGCGACTTGTGTTTGTCACTATCAAGCGGCGGTAGCTCATGTTGACTGCGCTCCTACCACTTCTCAATATCACCTCCGCCGTCATTTTGTTCCGATATTTCTGATGGTGGACTGTATTCTTCTTCGAGTTCGGCTAGGTCTGCCGCTAATTTTCTATCAATGAGTTCCATTTCAATGCGCGCCTTCGCCTGTGCTGCTTCTAGCTCCAGCCTCTTTTTCTGAGCTTGTAATGATTGTGATGATGATGGTTTCTTGGACCTGACAGACTGACGTGATGCATGTGAAGGCGGATTTTGTTTTCCAGTTCGTTCCGATTTCACTACACTCGCGGCACAAGAACTTTTTACTTCAAGTTCATCATCCTTCTTCTTTACTGGTGTAGGCGGTGGCATTTCCTGTGCTTCTGTTGCCGATTGTAGCTTTGCTTCCAATTCCTTCTTCTCTCGTTGTTTGCTGATGGTACTGCGGGTGTTGACCATCTTTGACCTTGGCGGCGGGGTACTGAATATTCGCAATCCGGCTCGAAGGACCACTTGTTCAGTGTGTGGATCAAAGATTTAAAAAACGACGATATGTGCAAACTATTTATATTTCCAAATGTAGGGTTGGACACAAAACTTTTAGCATAAGGAAGCGCACGTCGTTAGTGGCGGTTGTAATGGCACTGTCTATTGGTAAAAAATATGGTGGCTCGGGCTCGCCCCACGACGTCATACCTCTTACGTCACGCACTTCCTTTAACAATTATATCGCGACGGTAACAATTGTACTAAAACATAGTGTATTACATACTTTTTGCATGACTTCTGTCATGTATTCTCTGTTTTTTTTTTTTTTTTATTTAGTGTAGGTTCGCGTTTGACCACCATCTCACCTGATGGTAAGTGATGATGTGGTCGAAGATGGAGCACGCTTACCTAAAAGTAACCTATTCACTCTTGACTTAAAGACTCCTAGGTTATAGCTATCGGGAAACACAGACTCCGGCAGGGAATTCCACTCCTTAGCCGTACGCACAATGAAGGTATTCCCAAAACGTTTGGTGCGTATGGGTGGGATGTCCACCATGTAACGATGGCGCTTCGCCGTTTGTCTCGTAGTCCGATGATGGAACGGGCTTGGTGGAATTAGATTGTGTAATTCCATCGCACACTCCCCGAAATGTAACCGATAGAAAACCGACAGACTTGCAACTCGTCGTCGATGTTCAAGGCTCTGGAGCTTTGACTCGACCAGTGCATCGTTGCCAATGAGTCTCTTGGCCCGCTTCTCGATAGACTCAAGCGCGTCCAGTTGGTATTTAGCAGATCCATCCCAAAGATGAGAGCTGTACTCCATACACGACCGAACCTGGGCTTGATAGAGATTGAGCAACTGTTCGGGTGTGAAGTACCGTCTCACCTTTGCTAGGATTCCCAACTTTTTTGATGCTTGTTGAGCCTTAGCCTCGATAAACGGGCCAAAATTGAGGGTAGAAGTTAATGTTACCCCCAGAAGCTCGATACGGTCGGTTATCGGCACAGTTACACCTTGGAAAGTAGGAGCCGGTTCAAATTGGCTCCTTTTTGCGGAGAAGAGACACGCCTGGGTCTTAGCTGCATTAAACTTGACCAGGTTGGCATCGCCCCATTCGGAGACAGCCTTCAAGGTCAAGTTCAAGCGCCCGACCATGTCCTCACGGAGAGACTGGATCTGTGACCCACCAGCTCGTGCGCTGGACACATATCTCTCAGAAACTGTGCAATGAACTGTGAACTGTGAAATGTTAATACAATATGATCATCTTCTGAGCAAACAAAGTTTTATTTTATTTCTGATTCCATACCTACATAGTCATCTAGTTATTTCATCAAAAGGTTATGGCCCTATCCACGAAATTTGCATTCAAGAACCTCTGCGGCCTAGATGACTATTCTACGTGGAAATTCGCAATCAAAATGATTTTGAATCGAGAAAAGTCGTCCGCGTTTACATCGAAGTATCCTGATTCTAATAACTCTACTGCCATCGAGAAGGACCAAGATGCGCTGGCTTTGATCTGTCTGCATGTGGAACCTACACTATATGCGTACGTACAAGATGCAAAGCATGCCAAAGACGCTTGGGATAGCTTGGCAAAAGCGTTCGAGGATAAAGGCTTTAATCGTAAGATTACCCTAATGAACGCGTTGCTAGACGAGAAGTTAGAGAAACACTCGTCAATGCACGAATATGTTTCTGCAGTTATATCTCTTGCGCAAAAGTTGAAGGATATTGCCTCCGGATTTGACGATGATCTTGTAGCTATCGTGTTACTGAAAGGACTACCTGAAGAGTACCGGCCCATGCGTATGGCATTGGAACATTCTGGTATGAAACTTAGTTCAGAAAATGTACGGCAGAAACTACTACAAAAAGATCCACGTCAAGGTTGTAATACATCGTCTTCAGCGGACTCGGTATTGGCTGTAAGTAAGAGTAAGAAACGGAACGGGAACAAAGACAAGAATATAACCAAGGTAAAATGCTTTAAATGTGGAAAGAATGGACATAAGAAGACGGACTGTCCTGAAGGAAGGATAGCGGGTTCGACTTCCAAACCGAAGGACGTCGTGAGCCTGTCTTCATTCAGCACCGGGGACTCCTTCAATCCGACGGAGTGGTACATCGACAGCGGGGCATCTTCACATATGTCATTCAATAAACACTGGTTTAAAGATTTGGTTATGAATGTCTACACGAGTAACGTGACATGAGCGAATAATGATAAGATGGAATGCGCGGGTAAGGGTAACATCACGGTGAGTATGAAAGGACGAATGCTTGCTGTGAGGGATGTTATGTATGTACCTAGTTTGCGTGTCAATCTGTTATCTGTTTCCAAATTAGTAGAGAATGGATGGAAGGTAAGTTTTGACAGAGATGGATGTAAGCTGATTCACCGTTTGGTTCCTGGCCATTTCAAAGGAAAGTTTTTCGCTGCCGCAAGTAAATTCTCGGGGATCTACAAGCTTGAAGGTTGTCAAGTAGTTGTAGATGGCGCTGCGTTGACGTCAGTGAAAACAGGTAATCTCTTGATGTTGTGGCACAGGCGGCTTGGACACGTAAATGAGCGTGATTTACGTAAGCTTCCGGGTATGGTTTTTGGAAAAAGCGTAATGGAGCCTTGTGTCGCCTGTATTAAGGGGAAGGCACATCGTTTACCTTTTCCAGTTGGTGAGGCTTACAGGGCGGTCGAGAAACTGCAATTAGTTCACGCAGATATATGTGGTCCTATGTCTGAACCCTCGTACGGTGGATCTTGGTACATGCTAGTTATTTTAGATGATTATACACGTTTTTTTCTTAAATCAAAAGATCAGGTTTTAAATCATTTTAAAATATTTTTGGTATCTGTAGAGGTTAAAACTGGGTTGAAGGTGAAGTGCATACACACGGACAATGGAACAGAATTTGTGAACAAGAAGTTTGATGGGTTTCTACGTCAGAAGGGTATAAAACATCAGTTGACTGTTCCTTACACTCCTGAGCAGAACGTTTAACATTACGGCCTTATTTTTCTTTGCTAAAAATCGCTAAACTCGTTTTCTTCTTCTAATTCTTTAAGCTATTCCTCAATCTACCCATCATCATTTGTATATCTTCCACTGCTGTCTCGTTTTGGTGGCCTACTATCTGTACTTTGAGTCGCCATCTAAAAAATTATGAATATTATAAGTTAAGGCAATTAAATGTGAGGTTATGTTTGAGAGACACTATGGTAGTATTAATATTTTACTGATGAAACGACTAACAGACACTATGAATCTAAAACGATATTGGTGAGGTTACGTCTATCAGAATCAACGTTTAGTGCTGTACTTACGTCTGTGGGACACCGGCAGTCGAAAACTCCAAACTTGCACACCGCAGGGCCGCCCGCGCCTCACTAACCGTTAGCGCGAGCCGTTACAGAAAGGTACTGAGCGAGACAGAGCTACATCACGCCATGTTACGATCTGGCAACGTTTTTTGTGTTTCGTGGTGTCCGATAGACTACCACCTCAGTTGCAGAAGGTTAAGATACCTACATACATACCTACTACATACCTACCCGAGCGAAGCCAACCAGGTCGCTAGTAGGTAGAATCATATTTTGGTTTACTGAAAAGTTTTTGATGTTTATGTTCCAAACTTAATATAATATAATAATAATAAATATAATAATGTAGTATAGCCCAATACAACAAAATATCGAAGCAATGAAAAATATAATTATTTCAACCAACTTTTTCCCTTTTGCAATATAATAATTTTGCATTCCATAAAATAGCAAACATCCACAAAGGATAAATGTGATCTATGTGCGCCATAGAATTGTTGTAAGCAAACAGATGACATAATATCAGCGCTCGCGTAAGATAGAGAATGAGAATTAATCGAAGCCTCCTCCTCAGTCGAGCATTCTTGACAGAATGTTCGTGGTTGACGATGATGCCTTTTCTCTAGACAAAGCGATCCACTTCTTACGGTCTGTAGCGTCTCGGGAGCTTTGGAATAAGGTCGTTTGTGGTGCCTAATGAATACTCTTACATAATAATTGACCGATTGATAGAAAGAGACAAATCTATTAACGCTTAGTCAATTCTCGGAGGTATTCCTCGAAGCGCTACCATTTTGAAGCGCACCTAATGAAGCGCTCCTTTTTTATTCGTCGGAGCGCTCCTTTTTCGATAACATAGTATCAGGAGCGCTACTAAAAGGAGCGCTCCAAGGAATAAAAAAGGAGCGCTTCATTAGGTGCGCTTCAAAATGGTAGCGCTTCGAGGAATACCTCAATTCTCGTATGTATCAGGCTGTACATATTTCCACTTATACATGAAGTCACCCGTATTTCGAACAGCAATTTTGGCGAATAAACTGTGAAACATAAAAATATGACATAATATGGTAAAAAAAGCCACGACTGTGTAGTCATCTCCATGCTCGATTTATGTTTACCCGCGACCACAGACGAAGATGTACGAATGGAGCCAGGAACAACGATTTAGCATGCTTTTTGAGACATGGAGTAATCTCGATCCTCTCGATCTATGATGTTTCGTTTTACTGCGAGTCCACATTCTTATGAAAAATATGATTTCTTTTAATATCACAGACATAAAACTTCATATACAAATGTTATCATTTAAAATTTCTTCAACTGAATAACATAAGTATATTACAGAAAGGTAAGGCAAAATCCTCCTTTGAAAGCTTTGAAAAATTACATGAAATATTTCAAGAATCTGATATGTTAAGATCGATGAGGATTCTAACTTAGCAGTCTGATGACAAAAACAGAATATTGAGAGTCTATTGTCATATCTTTATGATTACATTCATTGGAAGAGCTCGTGGATAAATAATAGATAACGAACGCACGGATCGATCTTTAAGGTTAAGCAACGCTTCACAACGTGTCTACCTTCTTATCATATCCAGATTCCTACGGCCACGGAAAGCACGTTACGCCGTTCATTAGGGGCAATCATTTGTACTTCTTTTTTGACATTACGGGCAGACAGACGTCAGACAATCTGGCATCAGTTTTGGGGTATCGTGTCGTTCCTAAGCTGTAGAGGTCAGACAGGCAGTCGCTCCATGTGTAACGCTAGCCAGCCGCATCCAGATAGACTAGAAGCTGACTCCAACATAGTTAGATAAAGTCTAAGTATATGAAGACTTTATTTATTGAAGGCGAACGTGAATAACTCATGATAACTCTCTCTCTAACTCTCGCGGCGATAACTCATGTACCTTCCGCCAGATATATATATTTTTTATTCGACATTGTAGGAGACTAACGATATCATCTGACAAACTCAGACTCGATCCCACTGGCTCCTGTGTGGGGTCGATCCTCGCACGAATCAAAAATGTTTGTATATGCACCATAAACATCATATGGATCAGATTCCTTGCGAGAAACAACGATTTTATTAAACATAAGGTATTGGATGAAATGAGGCATTCCGTTTATACTAATAAAACTAAAATCATAACCCGCAAACTGGTGTACGGTTTTCAATACCACTTTGTTCGGTAATACCTACATCATTATCATGACGTAATAAATCACAATCCTCCGCGTCGCGTGTTTCAGTTATACCGAGTACTTACATAAATGTAAGCATAAAATAAAATGATCATTGATTTCTTTATTTATACGAAATACTCCAAATTTTACTTTGGAATGCAAAAAATAAAAATACGAGCACGTGACACGCAGCACAGCAGCCAGTCGCTTAATCACTGCTCCTACCGTCAACTTTGTCTAAAATACCTACATATATGGTCAACGTAACACCTAACAGAAAAACGCTGGCTGACATAACAAATGATATCTTCCCACACAAACAAAACCACAGGCACAACTAATGTTATATATTCAGAACCGTGCCTAGTATGTACAGTGGATTTATAGCGGCAGTGCGGATAAAAATAAAATTTTATGAGCAGTGTTAGCATACACAATAATCGACTATATCTAACTGATCTTATCAATTAGTGGCAACACTGTTACCTTTAACGTAACAATTATAATATTATTCATGGCAAGCCACAGTGTTAGCAAACACAATAATCGACTATTTCACTATTTTGTTTGTGGGTTGCAAAACGATGATTATTTGTGACAGCCCATAGAGCTATTTCTGTTTCTTAAAAAGGCGGTACACGCGTTAAATTGATTCATTATACGGTCAACGTTTAAAAGCTAACTGAGACGACAAAGGAGGACTCGGGTCGATAATTACTGTAAAAGAACTATTAAAGTGATTGTGAGAAGCATAACCAGTGATTATTCTTTCAAGTCAGAAGTGGGATCCAGATATTCTCCGGGCCTGAGGCTACGCTATCCTGCACATAGGAGGGATCTCAAGGTCAGAAATTCATGATTCAACTTTACAATACTGCTGTGATTTTATTATACATGTGTTGCGACCATAAATAGTACCTGTGTAAAACGGCAAACGATATTCAAATCGCTAAAACAATAAACGTGTATAGTGATTGTTGGAATAAAAGTGCATAGATTAGTAATACACTTTGGAACTATATACCCTCGTGCGCAACTATAAACGAATTTGAAACATTTTATAAAACAGTGAATTAATTAATAAACCTTCCTTGAAAAATTATCTACCCTCAAAAGTGAAAACATTATTTTTAATAATGCGTCCGCGTCTGTGCGTTTTTAATAAGTTAGATTGGCTTTGTTTTGTGTAGTACATACTTTAACCACATTATAATTATATAATAAGGAACTGTAATTTTTTTTGAATAACGTCTATGTTTTTCGGTGATTTAAGTGTAATAGGTTAGTTTTAAATAACAGACATATTTGCTTCGCTAAGAACAGAACATACTTAAACCGTAACATATATCGCTTAGATTTATCGTATTTGTTAATTTATTTTGAATCACTTAAATCTTAGACGTACTCATGGGGAATTCTAGACGTAGGCGGCGTGAATCAAGTAGTGAAAGTCCAAATACGAGTGCTAGTGATGATTATCACCGTAAATCGAGGCATAGTGAAAAACAGCGCAAAAGAACGTAGTGATAACCATAAGTATAGTAAGCGTAATAAAAAACAAAAACATTCGAAACCATACTCGGATCGCGAGTGTACTAAAACTCCACCGTTAACTGCTTCACAATTATGTGCAACGTCCAATCAGACTGTCTCTGAAATAAATAACGTCCCAGCAACTATAAATAATTCTATTAGTAATTCTGCACCCGTAGCGACCCCAAATTTTTGGGCACAAAATAATTTTCCGGTCTCATTTAGTGTGGTACCTGAATTTGACCCCAGTGATAATAGGCAAACAATAGAAAACTGGATTAATAAGGTTAGTGAATGTGCGCAAATCTACTCTTGCAATGATCGTCAAACGTGTCACTATGCGCTCCCCAAATTAAGTGGTTTAGGCAAGATATGGTATCAGGGTTTACCCTCAGTTTTGTTTAGTTGGTCCGAGTGGAAGCAAAAGTTAAAACAGGCATTTCCTTCTAATGAAAATTATGGTGATCTATTGATCATGATGTTACAGGTCAGATGCAAATTCGGAAATTCTTTAGAGCGATATTATTATGACAAAATGGCACTCATAAACAAATGTGATATAACGGGTATTAAAGCAGTTGGTTGTCTTATACACGGTATTGACGACAAATTTGTAAGAATGGGAGCAGGCGCTTGCATGTTTAGTGAACCAGAAAAAATATTAAATTACTTGCGTACAATATCCCAACATGAAACCTCGAACTTTAACAATATACAAGCTAAGTCGAATAAGATATCTAGTGAACAAATTATATTAAATACGACTGATGATATTCGCTGTTTTAATTGCAACGAATTAGGGCACATAAGTTTGAAGTGTACTAAGCCCATCAAAAAATGTAATTTTTGTTCAAAGTTAGGTCACAACACCAAAGACTGTCGAAAAAGAAATAAATATAACGGTAATAACTTACTTAAAACTGATAATGCTGAAATGGAGCAGAATATATTGTGTATTACCAATAATGAATCTACAAATTCAAAGTATTACAAACATGTTAAACATGTTACGACGTCATGTTGCAAGGTTATATTGATCTCGGTAGTAAGTGTACCCTCATACGAGAATCGAATGCGAAGCTACTAGTCAGTACTTGGGATATCGATCATTTGCCCATCTTACAAGGCTTCGGAAGTTCCGCTGTAAAGCCAATAGGGAAGTTTATAGCTATTTTGGACATTGGCTCTGTTAAGAGTGAGGCTGAAATTCTCATTGTAAATGAGCATTACTTAAAGACACCAATTTTAGTAGGGCAGTCATTTACTGAAAAACCAAACGTCATTCTCTTAAAAACAAAGAATGAACTAATATTTATGCATACACCAGAACCTGACGATAATGTTTTTCAAACTGTTAATATATATTCAGTTAGTGACGTTATTATCAAACCTAAAACCATAATGCCAATAGACGTCATTACCAATGATGCGTATAGTGGTAGTTTATTAGTACAGTACAGTTTACGGATTCTACCTCGGAATGAATATGCTGTATTATCTGGTATTTTTGAGTTCAAATCAGGTGAAGGATATTTAATGATAGCAAATTTGTCTTCACGAGATTTAAAGATTAATAAGGGTCAGATGGTGGTTAGAGGTCAGCAATATCAAGTAGTAAGTAGGGAGTATGTAGGTTTAACAACGGAAACAAAGTATTACGAAGAATTACCTTTAACAGATATAAAAATTAGTACTGAAGTAACGGAGCATCAAAAACAAAAGTTAATTGAACTAATAAGAGAGTATCGAGATTGTTTTGCAATGAATTTAACAGAGTTAGGTAAAACTAATCTTGCAAAAATGGGAATTTCCTTAACAGATGATAGACCAGTAGTATACAATCCCTACAGGATTTCACACAGTGAGCGTGATTACCTTAATAAGATTATCGATGAGTTATTAGAAAACGGTACAGTTCGCGAAAGTACTTCAGATTACGCAAGCCCTGTTATATTGGTCAGTAAGAAAAATGGAGATAAACGACTATGTATCGACTATAGGTCTCTTAATAGAAAAACCTTAAAGATAAATATCCGTTGCCCGTATTGAAGATCAATTAGATAGGTTAGGGGGCAATAAATTCTTCATAAGCCTTGATCTTACGTCAGGCTATTTTCAAGTGCCTATGAGTGAAGCCAGTAAGCGATTTATTGCGTTTGTGACACCAGACGGTTTGTATGAGTTTGAAAGGATGCCTTTTAGGTTAGCTAATGCACAAGTGTTTTTCAGAGGACCATTAATTGTATGTTAAAAGGCAAGCAAAACTTGGCTTTGGCTTATATGAATGATCTATTAGTCACATCACGTACCATTGAGGAGGGTTTAGATAAGCTCGAAAAGGTTTTCCAATTATTGAGATCTGCCCATCTTACATTAAATCTTAAAAAGTGCGATTTCTTTCAGACGAAATCAGCTCGGATGGAATCCGACCCGGGTTAGCGAAAATCCAAGCTGTAGTCGATTTTCCATTGCCTAAAAATGTTCATGAAGTTCGTCAGTTTGTAGGCTTTACTAGCTATTTCCGACGGTTTATCCAAAATTACTCCACGCTAGCAAAACTACTTACCATTCTTACAAAAAAGAATGTTCCCTGGTGCTTTAATGAACTCCAAATAAAAGCGTTTAATCAATTAAAAAGTTTGTTAACGACACGACCTGTTCTGGCATTATATGATCCCAAAGCTGAGTTAGAAATTCATACGGATGCTAGTGAAATTGGTATATGAGCAATCTTGTTACAACGTGCGAATTCGGATAATATTCTACACCCTATAGCTTATTATAGCCGGCAAACGACTTCAGATGAGAGCAAACTTCACTCATATGAATTAGAAACTTTGGCGGTAGTGTGTGCTTTGAATAGATTTCGCGTTTATGTTTTAGGCAAATCGTTTGAAGTTGTCACTGATTGTGCTGTCATACGCAGCACAATGACTAAAAAGGACTTAATACCTAGAGTCGCGCGTTGGTACATATTAATGCAAGAGTACGATATAACAGTAGAACATCGCGACGGCAACAAGATGTGTCATGTTGATGCACTGTCACGCAATCCAGGTAGTTCTGAACCTCATAACGCGTTAGAGGTGGCTGATGTTCTAGCAATAGATGACGATGCTTGGTTGCGCACAGTGCAAGAACAGGATTCAGACACGCAACGAATAATTCGTATTCTAAATGATCCGGAGACAGTGGACATCGTTGATATACATAAAAATTATACTGTCAAAAATGGTTGTTTGTATAGGATAACTAATGATAAAGATAACGTTGTCAATTTAAAGTGGGTAGTTCCAAAATCTGTAAGATGGCAAATAGTGCGCAAGAATCACGACGATATAGGTAATTTTGGGTTTGAGAAGACTTACAGCAGAATAAATCTGACTTACCAAAAAAAAAATACTTAAATGAGACGTTTTATTAAAAAATATTGTAGCTCTTGTTTAAATTGTGCTCCTAATAAGTTGCCAGCTGGAGCTAAAGAGGGCGAACTGCATCCAATCCCAAAAATTAATAAACAAATTAATAAATAAATAAATGAATGATTGAATGATTGAATGATTGAATGATTGAATGATTGATTCATACCGATCACTGTGGTCCCTTTCCTATAAGTAAAAAGAAAAATTGTCATATCTTAGTCATAATCGATGCTTTTACCAAATTTATTTACATAAAGCCAGTTAAAAACGTCAAGAGTAGCACTAGTGTTCAGGTATTTACAGAATACTTATCGCTGTTCGAAGTACCACGATGCTTAATCTCAGACCGCGGTACCAGCTTTACGAGTAAAGAGTTTACGGACTTTATACATAAAAAGGGCGTTAAACATATTTTAAACGCGGTTGCCTCTCCTAGGGCCAATGGACAGGTAGAGAGGTACAATCGAACTATCGTAGATGCGATAACGGCAACTAATCATAACAAACCAGAAAATGAGTGGGACTTATGCCTACCCCAAATACAGTGGTCTTTAAATAATACCATGAACAAGTCCACGGGTCGTTCTCCTTCTGAAATGTTGTTCGATATACAAACCACAGGCGTTTTGGATAGTATCATGAATTCCCTCGTTCCAGAGTCGCACGCGCCTATAAATCGTGATGAAATAAGATCAGATGCAGACTTACGGATTCAACTAGGTCAAAAGATTCAGAAAGAGCGTTTTGATAAGGTACATAAAAAGCCAACTGAATATAAGGTAGGCGACTTGGTTCGGGTTGAAAAAGACCTCCGCACGGAGCCTGGATGTAGTCGTAAATTAATACCGAAATGTGTAGGACCGTATAGAATTTCTAAAGTATTAGGTAACGATCGATACGAAATTGAGGATACGCCTTTAACTAGGAAAGTAGGTTGCAAACCGTATAGGTCAGTTTACGCCATCGAGAAGTTACATCCTTGGCTTGTTTTTAATAATGATGCGATTTCGAGTGATTCAGAATAGAAAAGGCAATAATAATAATTGTAATATTGATAAGTATAATAGAGATAAAGTATAAATAAAGATAGTGTTAAATTAAAAGCGAAGAGTAAAAGTTATGATAGATTTGGATATGATTATTAACTACGATAGTCGTGATTATTATCTATGAAGTATGTAAATTAATATTTAACATGAAGGGAAGAATTTGTATTTAAAAACTGATATAATTTTATTAACCCAGATCGATTATTCTAAATTATTTTTGAGTAGTTGAAGCAACATAAAAGAGCGAAATCACATAAAATAGCTTTGAGTAGTGAATATAGTAGGTAGTGATTACTAATTGAATACTTATTTGAATAAAACCAAGTGACTGATATTTATGCCATGTAGAAATATGTACATTGAATTATAGCAAATAAACAGAGAAAAGTGATGATATGATATTATAATAATGAAAATGATCAGTGAAGTGATACAAGCAAGATTGCTTGAAATCAATGTATAGAGATAAAAGTGAGATGATACAAGTGAGTACCTGTAATCAATGTATAATTATAAGAGGGAGTCGATACAAGTGAGTGCTTGTAATCGATGTATAGTTTTAAGAGTGAGTCGATACAAATGAGTGTTTGTAATCGATGTATAATTCTAAGAGTGAGTCGATACAAATGAGTGTTTGTAATCGATGTATAATTCTAAGAGTGAGTCGATACAAATGAGTGTTTGTAATCGAAGTATAGTTATAAGAGTGAGTCGATACAAATCAGTGCTTGTTATCGATGTATAATTATAAGAGTGAGTCGATACAAGTGAGAGTGCTTGTTATCGATGTCTAATTATAAGAGTGAGTCGATACAAGTGAGAGTTCTTGTTATCGATGTATAATTATAAGAGTGAGTCGATACAAGTGAGAGTGCTTGTAATCGATGTCAAAATTAGTTTTAATTAGTTGAAATTGTGTATAAATGTCTGTATGATGCTTTGTCTTCTTTCCCATTGTTAAACGCGAGGCCGCGTTTGTCGTCAGGATTAGCCGAATGTTAGCATACACAATAATCGACTATATCTAACTGATCTTATCTAACTGAGCATAACCAGTGATTATTCTTTCAGCAGTAATCGATTTGGGTTAAACTTTGGTTGAACATTTTAATAGTTATGTTACAAAATGAGATAGCTACATAATATTACAGTATTTTTCACAACAAATTCAAAAACTGACCATTATATTTCATTCAAATTTTTTAAAGGATTTGAATATAGAATTTGCAAATAAGGTTTCCACAAATAAGGCTGAATACCTGCAACACCAATTTATTAATAATATTTTTTTAAAGTGGTCTGTTTTTTGCAGTTCATATCTGTAAAGTTCTCTGCTCAATCTCAAGTGGGCGCGAGTATATGGTATGGATTCCCATAGATATGCTTAGTTATAGATATGTAGAGACGCCTCTAGACGTGAGAATACACCAAGTAATTATTAACACGTCTTTAATTTACCTTCTGACGCAGTGATCATAAATACCCTGAAGCGCAGATAATTCGAAAGCAATTTACCTATTATTCGTATTTAAAAGTAAATCATCACGGATTCACGATAAGACAGCGTTCGCACTTCGAAGTGATGTTAAGAAAGTAACCCAATTTATGTAATGAGGTTACACAGAAAGTTTTGACAAAGATTCCCATAGGAAATCCTGCAAAGGCTACATCTATGGCACTCCATAAAACTTTTTACATGTTGCTACAACATCAAGATTTTACTTCTTATGTTTACAACCATGAAATATTGAATATCTCACAGAAGTGCGACTGGCAATTTCAGTGTGCAAATAAAATCGGCAAACAAGCTTATGGCTAAATAATAACAGCGGGTCGATTTTCAGGGTTAAGCAAGATCTTGCCGATGTCGGTTCGTGGTTGGTGACCATCTTGACAAGAGAGATTATGAGATTCCTATGGGCCTCGGAAAGCACGTTAAACCGTTGGTCCTGGCTGTCATTTCTACATTTTTGACAATCGGTACGAGTTGTCAGAAGCCAGAAAATCTGACATCAGTCTTGCCAAAGTGTATCGTATTACCCCCAGCAGGGTTGTGGAGGTCCTTGCAGTCGTCTCGGCAGTCGCTCTTTGTAAAACAATAGTAGCTGGTTTCCAACTGAACTAGTTGGAAACCAGCGTCAGACAACTTGTAAATTACGTTAACTTATTAAATTAACTTGCTCTAAATTAAGTCTACTTTTGTGTATATTATTATATTGTGTTTGTCTGTATGTACCAAATATATTATTATTATACAGGATTACCTTGAAATAAAGAATAATTTTTGGAATTTTCTCAAGGCTCAAAGCTAAAACAGTTCTGAGTAAAAAATATTTAGAAAACCTGTCTTGTGTTTTTTCAATTAGTTTTTCTTATAAACAAGTAAGCAGTCCTAAGAAAATAAATCCTAAAATCTCAATTATTTTATTAAAAAAAGTATATCGGTAAAAATACTTTCTACGACCGAACGTATCCTAAATGAATATTTTTATGTCACAAACAATCCTTTTGATACTTTAGTCAGAAGTGAAAACCGCAGATTTAATATCCACATTTTCAGTTTTATTCTATTTACATGCAGTTGGTACGTTGTTAGCTTTCATCAGATAATAAAATTATAATATCTGAAAATTACGAGTAGCTCGTAGTTAAAGAATAAAAGACGCATGGATCGATCTGCAAGTGAAGCACCGCTTGCCGAGGGCAATCCGTTGATGCGTGTACCATCACCATTTTCAACCGACGACAAAAAGAGGAGGTTATCAATTCGACGCGTATATTTTTTTAATATTTTTTTTTAATGTAGGATCATCGAGTACTCGAAGACGGCTGAACTGATTTGTAAAATTCTTTTTTTGTTCGAATGGGTATACTTCAAAATTTGTACCACTATCACCAAAGTCAGGATCTGATGATGGGATCCTGGAGAAATCGAGGGAACTCTTCAAATATTATAGGCACACCTATGGCGTTTTGGGTATTTCTTATAGTAACTTGTGCAGTTGCTCTCAAAAAGTACCATTTGGGGAAGTGGAACTGATGATGAAGACCACAGATGGCCGCCGAAACTACTCAATAATAAGTATTAAGTGGATAGCGATTCGATTACTTGAATATGGATGTTAAGCACTTTATGCTCGTCACAATGCATATGGTGATGTAGAGCTGATGGTGAAGTACCAGGAGAACTCCTCAACAATTAATGGCCCAGCATTGGGAAAAGCAATATTTTGTAAAAGTTTATAAGTAGTTGACATTTAGGCTCTTGTAACTAGGTAAAATAAAAATCATCCAACTAAAAAGAGTGAAATAAAAACTTTTTAACAAAAAATTAAACCGACTCCCAAAAAACACTGCAAAGTGAAAAATAACTTTTTCACTTTGCAGTGTTTTTTGGGAGTCGGTTTAATTTTTTGTTAAAAAGTTTTTTTTACATTTTATGACGATCCCTCCGTGCCTTAGAAAATATTTTAAGGGGTGATATGGAATGAAAGTGATTGCAGATATATTTAATGAGGCTCCCTATTTACGAAATAATAATAAATAAAGTCACAGGTTATTTTAGTGATAAGTAATATTATTAAAATTAAAAATGTCTAGAGCCTCTGAACACTCATTTAAGCAGTTAGGTACACAATTAAATAAGTTCAGTTTTTTAATGAAGACATTTCCATAAGATGTGATATTAATACTATCCTTCAGGAGTTTTGATAACTTTTCAATTTTGTATGCATTTCGTTTTCTGTGGTAATAAATGGTTTTTCTTTCTTTTCTAGCTAGCAAGCATATTCACTGTTGTCAGCTGGACTCAACACACGCTGAGGGTACGCCGGACGTCAGATCTACTTACAGCAGTGTCGTTTGTTGTGGAGGAGTAGTATTGTAACTCAGACCACTGTTTACCTGCAACAAAAATTATGATTTATTAAATTAATGGATTAACAACACTGCTTATCATCACATATTTACATAGTTTGTATCATTGTCTAGTAGTTGTAAGCAGGGTAATGAGTTCAATTGCCCCCTTCTCCCTCTGTCCGTAAGCTTCAACGAATCGATTTTTCCAATTTCAAGTGGTAGGGTATTTCTTAACTTTTTGGAGAATTTGTGGTAAAGGTCTGCTAGTGTAAAAAGAAAAGTAAGTGGCATATTCAACCTTCCCTCACACTAAAGGCCATTAAACGGTTCCTAAGCAATGATTTCAAAAGGAAATATATACGTCAATGTTCCTAAGTAAGTAAAATAGAATTATAAGTTGTATATATTAAAAATTAAGTAAAATAGTATAGGTATGGTAGTAAAATAGTCGAGCAAGCTTTTGTTTTCAATAAGAGCAGAAGTTAGGTGTAAATGATTTCTTGGGCGGAAATTAACAATTTGTTTTAAGTGCCTTTCTAAAGTCATGACCATGATTCGTTACTTGCGTGTTATGTCACAATAAACACTTATGGGTACATATTAATACCAACAAGATTAACGGCCGAATTAGAAAAATCAATATTATATTTTTTCGGCTGCATTACCATGAAAATACCGTGAAATAACAATAAAACAGCAATAAACACTGTTTTAGAGTTACTTATTAAACTATCAAGAATTTGTCTCGTTAGGTTTAAGGTTCTAATAGTTACTGTTTAAAGTTCCCTGCTGTTCCATGCTCGCCTTACTCAAGTGAGCTCACACAATTCAAAAGCGAACTCCTTTATTTCTAAAGAAAATTAATGCGGATTTACATGACGACAGCGTTTGAATTTCGAGGTGATGTATAGACAAGAATACGGCAGAGATTAATTTTTCTTTTCATATAAAAAAAAACATGTACAGAGATTTCTTATATGTGTTAGCAATTGGAACATACACAGCATACAGCATTTTAACCTAACCTCATAAACGAGGAAATTACACGCGAAATTCTCGCAAATTCAGTTGTTTACAAACAAAGCCAGTTTTTCCTTGACTCACGGTATTTGAAGAAAAGCGCTCAATAGACTGAATTGACTCGAATGGGCGATAGAATACAAATGTTTTCTATGTAAAATGTTACAGTGTATTATGGATTTTCACTTCAAAATGAATTGTAGGATTGGTTTTATGATGTAGATACAAATTGTAAGTATGAGGCTTCTTATTATAGTTAACAAACAAGTATTTTATTTGCACTAATATATTTTAGCAATTTCTCGTACAAACTATCAATGGATTGGTAGAGATTGTAGGATGTGATAAGTTTACGTTATGTATTACATAACTTTGCGTGAGGGTGGCTCATGGCTATATAGTGGCTAACCAGCTGAACGTGTCGATCCTCAAGGTAAAGCAAAGCATGCCGAGGTTGAGCCATGGATGGGTGCCTTTAACATATCAAGATTCCTCCGTGCCTCAGGAAGCTCGTCAAGCCATTGGTCCCGGCTGCCCTTTTACAACTGTGCCAGTCGTTCCTGCCTGTCTACAGGCACTCGCTCCACGTGAAACAACTAAACTACAAGACCGGAAGCCGACCCCAACATATTTGGGAAAACCCTAAGCAGATGGTGAATTAATTTGGATTACATCATCTACTCAGGCTTTTATCTTTCTCCCTGTTTATTTATTGTTAATATTGATCTTTCCTGAAGTGCTAGGCTAAATGATAGGTTAAATACACAGTAATACATATCTACGCATTGCGCGACGCAACCCCTGTCAGATATAAATTTGGTAACAGTGTAGTATTTCAATGAGCCCCGAGGTCAAATCATCTGTTTTTGTGAGAGAACTGGGTCTTTTCCCGTCTGGGTTATCAGTGATTTACTACTTTTCCTGGCTATCGTTTCAATCTACAACTAAATCTATAAGCAGAGATAATGCTAAAAACAGTTAAGGTCAGTGAGTATGAATGATGATAAGTAACGGTAAGTTGGGCGTTAGTAGTCCCCTCTTTGAGGAGTGGCTGCTGAGACACCACGGCGTCTCGGCGGTCTACCAGACGTACCGCAGGATACCATCCACACTTGGTCAATATACCGTCTTGTCGTACTAAGCGCTTTTCTTCAACACTCATTGTGCGCACAGCCAAGGTGTGGAACATGGTGTGGAACTCTCTGCCGGCTTCTGTGTTCCCTGCCACTGATGATACGTCAGCCTTTAAAGCAAGAGTGAATAGGCATTTTCTGGGCTCGTTCGTTCGATCGTAGACCTCATCTTACACTTACCATCAGGTGTGATTGAGGTCAAGAGCGGGCTCATTCATAATAAAAAAGGGCAGCTAAAGGAACAGGGTGGGTTTTTAGTCAGTAGGCGTCTGACACTCCCTTCCACTTAACCCAGGGCGGGAAAACTAATTTGATGATTATGCCATCACAAAAAAAAAAGAAACGGTAAGTATTTTATCAGGGCGTTTGTAAATATGACTTATGCAACCACGGACTTCTAAAACATACCGTATAGAGGTTTTCTCAAGTCAAGGTTTTTGCACGTGAGGAAATTGTTATCGTTGAAAGCTTTTGTGCTGATTAAATTGCTTGGCGCAGGGGAAATCCTAACGCGGTCTGTAACTATACTTTGTACAAAATATTTAAGAAAACACTATAAACTATTGTTGATAGGTTATTATTCCTTAATATCAAAACATACGTCCCCCTTTTTTCAAACCAGGCAAAAATTTCCAACAAATGAAATACAGATGTAGATCTGTATTTTCTAATTAATTCAACTCCAATGTGCTTCATCTGGGGGCATGGCAGTGCCCCCGCCGAGAAAAAAAGCGGCACGGCCGTACCACACTTTTCTCGAAGCAATTCAGGCCATTTTCGAACCCCTATAACTTCGTTGTGGATAAAACTAGAAGCCTGAATTTTCAGTAACCAAGCAGGCATTATATAAACACGGTATATTTCAAATTTCATTCAATTGAACCAGTAGTTTAAGAATTATAACGAGTCAAAATTTCTTAATTTTGTCACTCAATGACTAACTGACCAATCATCAAAAGTCTAAGACACTTCTAGCACTCGAAACAAATAAAGCATGCACATTCTTTTGTCTTCCAATTCATTTTTGTGGCTATTAGTACCTAGTACCTGTTACTCATAAAAAAGAGATTTGGCACAAAGGAATATACATTATGGTATCTAGATAGACATGTCGCATATTTGATGATTAAGTCAACTAAATAAATACTTGAATTGTGTGCGCTTACTGGAGTGAGGTGAGTAGGGGACTTTACTGATTTACCAATCCGCAAATTCCTCTGCTCACCTCTCTATAGTAACCAGGCTCTTACGTAGTTTATGCTTTGTAGTCAGTCTAGCCTGGTCCATTGACGTCAGAGATAAGACAAAAGCCTGTGATAACAAACGAAGTTTTGGTTAGATAAATGTTATAGTTATTAATTACATTTGGGATGACTTGTTTATTTTAACTATTACGGTATATATTTCGCTTATAAATATGTTGTTGGTAGAACTGCTGAAATTGTATGCCCTATGATGGCCACTACACCCAAATGCAATCAGTTTCGTTCATGTACCTTTCCTACACGTCTCACATCCAATGACTTCTTTACCAACCAATAGTCAACCATGGCTGGTGATATATAAATAATGCATGTAATTTTTTGTCATAAATGTAACTAGATAATGCCGGTGTTTTGTAAATGACTACCCTGAGAAGAAACACCGATACAAACTCAGAGGTCAACCTTTCTTGTGAGGTTCATACAATCTGTACTGATCAAAACATATTACGAAAACGTTGTTGGGAGTAGAGAAGAGAGAGACAACATGACAGGAGCATAATGAAAAAAAAAATCAAGTAGATAAATCTTAATCTATATCTGTGACAAGTCTTCAACTGGCGTGACGTTTTATTAAAACTTTTCCCACTACGTTCCTTTTAACTCTTTAGATCTATGCCCATCAATACAATGTGTAACGGAAACCCCATATCTATCCAAAAGGGCTGAAGACAACATCTGGTATGGAGTCTCTATGCAAAGTTTCAGCTCAAAATAACTGACTCAAAGAGTTGATACCAAATTATCGGTTTCATATATTTCTTGAATACCAATCATAACAAACGTGTCACAGCACTACGAGGGTCAATAACTTTCCACGTCACTTGCCAATAACACGATAATTCTCTTCGTTCTTCTTAATTTGAATAATTCGGTCTCTGGTATCAGTGTATTGGTATTTGTAATAAGTTCTACACACGTAGACTTAGGATTACAAAACCCTTGCCATATCGTTTGTTATCATCCAAAGAAGCCATGCACTTGGTATGTATATAGCCCTTAAATTACACGTTGTTACGGTTCAATTATTTTACACAACAATTCGTTAAGGAAATGCAACACAAAGATTACGCAGATGGTACCGATACCGTCTCTCAAGAAAGATAGACCGACGAAAGAATTTGTAAAGTGAGAAGTCCTATCCTTCCAGTACATTTAACCTTTGATAGCCAGTTGAATGGAAGGCTGTCTGTGCATTTCTAAAAGGTTTAATTTCCTTGAGATGTTACTATGAGATATGTTTCTAAAAAAAATCTGTCAAAATGAAAAAAGAACCTATAGGTCGGAATATAAGCAAAATAATTATGGCACCCCACAGGGAGGTATCTTATCCCCACCACTGTTCCTAGTTTACATCAACGACATTCTAGAGGCGATAGGCAAAGACTGCATACTATTTGCTGATGACACGACAATAATGCTTAAGAGTGACACTGACAAACATTTAAAAAAAGAAATCGTTCAGGCTTTGGATAATGCAATCGACTGGCTCGAAATAAATAATTTAAAAATAAATATGACTAAAACACACATCATACAATTCCAGACGTACAATTCAAATATAAATAAACTTGACATTAATTATAAAGATTCTCACTTGACAACTCTCGATAATTGTGTATTTTTGGGTATAACGATCGACAAAAATTGCAACTGGAAAGCACATTTAGATAAAATTCTTACAAAAATAGATCGTTTTATATATGTCTTGAAAAGAATCAGAGAAACGGTAAACTGTGATACTGCAATGCTGGCTTACCATGGTTATGTATCATCCATACTTAGGTACGGTATTATAATATGGGGTAACTCAGTAGACTTTGACAGAGTTTTTAAAGCTCAAAAAAAATGTATTCGAGCCATTTGTGGAGCTCACTTTTTAGACAGCTGTAAGCCACTATTTCAAAAACTTAAAGTTTTACCTTTGCCATGCTTATATATTTTTGAAATATGTGTTTTTGTTAAGAAAAACTACAATGTATTCGAGACGAACACTGACAGGCCAAATAACCGAACACGGCATAAAGACAGACTTCGACTGCCACAAATAAGGCTAAAATTATTTAAGAAAAATGTATACTGCATGTCGATTATTATTTACAATCATTTACCAAATAGTTTACAAGACTTACCACTGACAATGTTTAAAAACATACTTTTCAAAATGCTATTATTTAAAAGATATTATACCGTTAAGGACTATTTAGAAGACAAATCAATAGAATCTGTAATCGGAAAGTTATAGTAATTGACAACACTGATTGTGAACACATTTGCACGCCATATTATGGCAGGATATGCTGAAATTTATTTACTGTAACACCTTATGTACCATATTCTGGCAAATAAATATTTTGATTGATTGATTGATTGATTCAATTAGATTTTTTTTGTAAGAAATATTGTGGCTTGTTTTTCCGCAAAAGTTAAAATTGACAATTTATCAGTAGAAAAACAATACTTAAAATTGAAGTTATATTGTTTTGCAATATGCTTAATATATAACACCTTTACACATCATAATTCAGCCTGTTACGTTTCCACTGCTGGGATACTGTCTCCTCTCTATGAACAGGAATGGGCCGTAATCCAGCAAGCGGGCTCAGCGCAGGTTGCTAGATGTCACATAGGTAGGTAATCATAAAATGTTTGGTCCCAGGACATGCCAGTTTCCTCAAGATGTTTTGCTTCACTGCTTTGAGAGCAGTCGTGCTATAAATTACAAAAAAATAATTTGCCTGACTGGGTTCGCACCCAAAAGATATGACATTAAGATTCCTTTCCTCAGTGCCTCGCAAAGTATGTTAAGCCATTTGTCTTGGCTGTCATTTGTACATAGGTATTTGACAGCCGTTATGGGTAGTCAGACGCCAAAAATCTGGTCACTGGTCTTGCCAAGGACTATCGCGTTACCCAGCCTCTGGGTTGAGGAGGACAAGCCAGTTGATCCATGTAAAACATTACTCTGCCACATCTGGTTAGACTAGAAGCCGACAATTCCCTTTGTCCCCTTTAACGGGGACACGGACTACGGGGACAACGGGAATACACCACATCAACATATTGGGAAAAGCCTAAGCAGGCAATGATATAGGTACACAACTAAAACCGTCGTCGTTAAATAAGATAATAAAACATAACAAACTACTTGCATAGCAATTCTATACATCAATTTTAGAATTTGTAACAATACGCGAGCGAGTATTCGCGCCACCGCGCCGCGGCTTTCCATACATGCTAGAGCCCGGTTTACACTTCAATAAGTACAGTAGCGAGTTAACTTGCGTCATCGGCGAGTTAAGTTGTTATTGTAGTTTGAACGGCAAAAGCGAGTTAAGTAGTAAGTTGTTGATTAAGTTGAGATAAATAGATCGCGATCCTATTTTTCGGCGAGTCCAGTGCGAAGTAGCCCCCTCTCTCACGTCTCCCGCACCCCGCCAACTTAACTGGCTGGCATGTAGACGGGCGAGTTTAGTACAGTCCATAAATTTGAAGGTTGCGGCCGCAAACACGTGTTCTTTTCTTTACTTCTTCTCGGGCAACTTATCACTACTCACTAGCCTACGTTTGGACGCTACTTACAACTTACTACTTATTACTTAACTGTCTGAGTTCTTAACTGGCTACTGTACTTATTGAAGTGTAAATCGGGCTTTAGACATTGTGCGCTCACTTGAGTAAGGTAAGCTAAGCTGTGAATTTTAATTATTCTTAAGACTTAAAAAATTGGCCAAGTGCGAGTCAGACTCGCCCATGAAGGGTTCCGTAGTAACTATAATAATATAATATAATATGTATATTTATTTGACGAATAAAAAAAACCTTTAAAATTTCTTAAAACTAGCTTATTTACATTTTTACAACTACGCTAAATAACTTTGATTTTCATAGTGTTTGTATGAATTACAAAGTTATATTTGCGGTTTTAGAAAATATGCTGTATCTCAAAAACTGCTGATCCGATTTCGTTCAAACCAATTTTCGTTGAAATTTTACATAAAGACCTATAGACATATTTTTTTTAGATTTTTCACTCCATTATTATAGAAGTTAGAGGGGGGACGCCCATTTTACCACTTTGGAAGCTTATATCTTTTAAACGAATGACTTTATGAAAAAGTGGTTTTAAAAACCCTCATATCATTTTTAAAGACCTGTCTATAGATACCACACACGCATAGGTTTCATGAAAAAAAATATTTTCAGTTCTAGTTCCATGTATGGGGACCCCCCTTTATTTTAAATATTTTTTATTTTTTTTCTTAAAATCGGAAAGCGGTTAACAGAATACATCTACCTACTAAGTTTCACATGTATAGTCTTAATAGTTTCGGAATAAAATGGCTGAGACATACGGACGGACGGACAGACAGACAGACGGACAGACAACTATAAGGGTTCCGTTTTTTGCCATTCGGCTACGGAACCCTTAAAAGAGGTAGTTCATTAATAAAAGTATTCTAAAAATATGTTTACAACATAATAAATTACCACCACAGTTCATAATTATACTATTCTTTTCCGTTGATTAAAACTAAAGGCTGTATATTTTACCGTTTAATTAAATCAGCTGTCGATATTTTTCGCAAGTCGAATAAATCACAAAGACTGATATTTGTTAATTAAATCCTGTGCGGAATAATAAATAGATTTAACATAATGTAATGAAAGCAATAGCTAATATCACTTTTTGATGTACCAAATTTCCCCACCAACCATTTGTTGGGGGGCTTAATACCATTCGTTAATAAGGCGCTTTTAATCCATATACTTAATAAGAATGGGTCAAACATGCCTGTAACTGTTCTTTTACGTTATCCTGTATACACTTACAATTAGTGTAGTTATCTAATTATTATAAAGCTTACAGCCACGGCATATATAAACTTACAAACTAAGCGTCTACAAGCTCGCGGGTACCTCCTGTGGACTACGGACCTCGGCATAGGGCATCTCTGGGGAGGGCAGCTGGGGACAGGCCGGTGAGGACAAGTTTGTTTTACGGGCTTTCACCACCACCATTCACGTTTTATTTTCTAACAAAATACTTTGAAAAGGGGACTACCCTTTCAGGAATGAATAATATTAAAAAAAATATTAATATAATATTATATAAGAAATATTCCAAACGATGAAGTACATATGTATATATTTACTTTATCGTTTTGTGGTTTTTATAGGTATATACAACGTGTAATTTAAAGGGTATAAAATATACATACCGAGTGCACGGCTTCTTTGGATGATAACAAACGATATAGCAAGGGTTTTCTAATCATATGTCTACATGTGTGGAGCTTATTAGAAATTTCAATACATTGATACCAGAGACCGAATTTTTCAAATTAAGAAGAATGAAGAGAATTATCGTGTTATTGGCTAGTGACGTGGAAAGTGATGACCCTCATAGTGATTTGACACGTTTGTTATTATTGGTATTCAAGAAACATATGAAACCGATAATTTGGGGTCAATTCTGTGAGTCACTTATTTTGAGCTGAAACTTTGCATAGAGACTCCATACCAGATGTTGTCTTCAGTCCTTTTGGATAGATATGGGGTTTCCGTTACACGTTGTATATGTCTAAGTGGAACTAGCGTAACTCGCAAACTTTTCGTCTGATTTCAGTTCTGGGTACCATGTTTTATGTGTTATCTGTTAAATCAAAACAATATAGCGTTCTGAAAGTTTTCACAGAAAGGCTAGAAGGGCCTATAATAACAGATAGGTTCAAACTGCATGTTGGACTTGGGCCTTGATAAACCTTTCTGTGATTGTGAGTTGTTTGTTTTGTAATATCTTTTACATATAACTTACCATAATTATTAGCCTATAACATCCCCACTGTTAGGTAACAGGCCTCCTCTCTACGAGGGGAAATGGGCCGTAATTCACCACGAGGGCCCAGTGCGGGATGGTGGATACGAATTAAGGTAGAACTTAGTGTTAATAATGACAGACATTCATAGTATTATACAAGTTACTAAATAAGTACACAAATAGATACACACTTGATACATGGCCAGATAAGTAAGTGAAGACTAATTTAATTATATACTGTTATATTTATATACTTAATATCTACTGTTAAAATAAATCATTGTCTTGTATTTCAGTCTGCCAATAAAATCTCATTCTCAAAAGCTAAATTGTACTAGAAACGAGTTGTTAATCAAATGCCAACAGAGGATTGTGTATACTGAGCGTACATCACGCCATTTGCAAAATGATAACGAACTGTTTAAGTTGTGATTTTTTTAAAGCAATCTGATTTGTGTTTCAGAATAGTGCTGACGAGCTATCATTTGATAAGTAGGTATTTATCATTTGGATTTGAAAATTAAAATTTGAAATACAGACGTATGACTCATTGTCATCTCATCTGCTTAGGCTTTTCCAACTATGTTGGGGTCGGCCTCTAGTCTATCCGGGTACAGCTGAGTACTGGTGTCTTACATGGAGCGACTGCCTATCAACTTCACAACCCGTAACGGCAGCTAAAGATGTACAAATGTCAGCTGGGACCAACGGCTTAATGTGCTTTCCGAGGCACGGAGGAATCGCGTCGTTAAGTTGGTGAAGATTGACCCGAGTGCCTGTAGTCACTATGTCTTTAGCCACAAGGTCTTTAAGTATTTCCTCTAAGTATAACTACCAAAACTATATCTAAATATATATAACTCAAAGGTGACTGACTGACTGACATAGTGATCTATCAATGCACAGCCCAATCCACTGGACGGATCGGGCTGAAATTTGGCATGCAGGTAGATGTTATGACGTAGACATCCGCTAAGAAAGGATTTTGCGAAATTCCCACGGGATCAGGATTTACACGGGAAACACTTCCCACGCGGGCGAAGTCGCTGGCACAAGCTAGTTTATATTATAAACATTTAAATAACAGACCCTTAACTGAAATTAAAAATATGTCATCTGCCAAGTAGAGAGCCGAGGCCGAAAGTTTTAGATTCAATTATCAGTTCAGGTAAAAATATGTTATAAGTATTTTCACTAGGAAATCTGTATTAGCACCCCACTGTTACAAAGTAAGTGGTATGACACCTCCATGTTTAAAAACCTGCATAAAGCCGTTGGTCTTAAGCCAGAAAGAATTTAAAACTCAGACTAAGCCTTAGTCTGAGTTTCAAATTCTTTTGTCGTTTTTGAAAACTATTGCTTTGTTTCTTTTACATGCACCTAACTTGTAGATGAATGTGGAAGAGACAAAGCGATAGTTTTCAAAAACGGTAATAGTATTGCAAACTCATACTAAGTCACCTGATCTATTAGTACCATCGCATTGCTGTCTCATCAGACAGTGCGGATAAAGGAACTGAGACTGCACGTATTTTTGTGCATACGTCATGTGCACAATAATTTCATGTGCATACTTACTTGGCTAATCTCTATTGAGATTGGCCATCGTGTCTATAATTCGGTCTTGGAGACATTTTGTCTTGACTCTGAAACGACAATTTTAGACAGACTATACGAAATAGTAGAATAGGTAAAAGCAGAATGATTAAGGTCTGAATACACAAGCTTCCACATGAATTAGTATTAATATCGTTACAGGAATAGTACGATATAATAGTAAATATCTTTCGGCAAGTTTGTGCGGTTCATATAAATAATTGAAGTGTGATTACTGTCGTTTAATACATTTAGAAATTAATGACGTTTATATAACAGAAAGTGACAAAGTGAATAATATATATATATATAGCTGTGTGAATAGTGAATAACCACAAGTATTTGATATAAAGCTTAAGGATAATTACTTATATAATAATTATATATGTAAGGATCAGGAATAGGAGATAAAAGTTGGTATTAAAATCATGCAAATGATTTTTTGCATGATTCACTTTTATATTAGTATGACAATTATATGCTTATAGAATTTGTTCCTTTAAAATATTTCCATTTCTAAGATATGGCGAAATAAAAAAGGCCCGAAGTACCGATAAAATCATTGTTCTTATTTAGAAGATGTCGTTAAAGTTAATGATATATTTCATGTGATATTTGATTGA
This sequence comes from Tholera decimalis, assembly GCA_943138885.2. Classification (NCBI taxonomy): domain Eukaryota; kingdom Metazoa; phylum Arthropoda; class Insecta; order Lepidoptera; family Noctuidae; genus Tholera; species Tholera decimalis. The sequence continues at coordinate 15,332,401 of OW964576.2, forward strand.
GGCAATAAGAACCCGCAAATTGATGGCCTTTATAAACACAGGCTCAGTGTCGTGACATAAGCTAAGTATGTCCCCATTCCGTCTTAATTCCTTTCCCACATTCTTATTCATATATTCTCAGTAAGCCACTTATTAGTCGTGACTCGCGGCAGTAATAAGTAAATGCTTTATTTTCTGCTTTTATTAGCCTGAAGGATGTTGGTATAGCTATTGATAAAGTTACATTTATTTACTTACTATGCCTGGTTATTTTATTATGATTAAATTAAATGTGGAGTGGTGGAGTTCCTTGATGATTCTTCTCCATAGAAAACGACCAATTTGAACCGTACATTAGCTTCTGACGTTTTATAAGTGTCCATGTAACTGATGTAACCTACTTATGTTAAATAAAATAATTATGAATTGAAAAAAAAAAAATATGATAACAACATGTTAGCTGTCGTTATTAAACTCAGCGGGTAAGCGTCAGGGTTTTTGTGTAGGTTTTATTGTTGCATCGAACTTAAACAATGCATATCGGACGTCACGGTATCTAAGAGGTTCATTTTCGTACTAAGAACGCGTTCAAATTTAAACCCCAATAAAATATTATCAACAATCAAAGTCGTAAACGTAAGGATATCTTGACAGTTTGCATTTTTTTGGGAAATAATAATAAACTTATATTTTTCCAAGTGCAGCTGATAGCAATATCAATTTACACTTATGCCTGTCTCGTTTATTAGATCCCAGCTTCTGCCTATTCATGACCTCATAAGACCTACCGATAGGTAATAATCGTAAAGTTAAATCTTCTAAATTAAGTTCCCTGATCCCACATTCCCACCCAAAACTGGACTTTGTTTATAGTAGGTACTATAACGTTAACAATAGTTAAGCAAGGCTTGTAGATCATTAATCTATTATCCGACTGCGCGCGTAGTTTGTGACGGTTGGAGTTGGTACCTACTTAGTTTATAACGCTTTTAGATGTTGTGGTATTTTGAGAATTTGTTCGTTGTTTTGTTTCAGTTTGCAGGAGAAGCTCGTAAAAATAACAGCAATAATAATAGTAATAAATAAATAATATAATAAATAATAAGTAATCTTCAAAGTTAAGCATCGCTTGCTGAGGTCGGTAAGAGGATGGGTGACCAACTTGACAAATTGAAATTCCACCGTGTCTTGTATAGCTCGATAAGGCGTAAAGGGACCAACGCCTGAGATAGTTGCCAGTTAATTGATGTCGACTTTAATTTGGTCGAATTTGCTAGCTTTAATTTATGTTGACATTTTGTGGACTAATTGATTATTAAATTTTTTTTTTTTTTTGGACTAGTTATTATTAAGTTTTTTTTTTTGTTATATTTCTTGACATTATTTTTTAAATTATTTTTATTGACATTATTTATTATAATATAATAAATAATAAGTAATCTTCAAAGTTAAGCATCGCTTGCTGAGGTCGGTAAGAGGATGGGTGACCAACTTGACAAATTGAAATTCCACCGTGTCTTGTATAGCTCGATAAGGCGTAAAGGGACCAACGCCTGAGATAGTTGCCAGTTAATTGATGTCGACTTTAATTTGGTCGAATTTGCTAGCTTTAATTTATGTTGACATTTTGTGGACTAATTGATTATTAATTTTTTTGGACTAGTTATTATTAAGTTTTTTTTTGTTATATTTCTTGACATTATTTTTTAAATTATTTTTATTGACATTATTCTTATATTCTTTTGTGACATGTTTTATTTCAATTTTTGTCTGCAATGTTTATATTTTTTTTTTGCTTTAATGTATGTAATGAAATCTAATGACATTTGTACACCTTTTTGGTATAACATAGAGCGCTTGTAATTTTTTTTTTCATAACATCTGTAAATTTTACCTACCTATGTTAACAAATGAATAAATGACTTATGACTTATGACTTATACTTTATTGTATACCTTACAATACACTTAAGGATACAAATAACCAAAACTAGTGTACAATAGGCGGTCTTATCGCACAGGACAATCTCTTACAGACAACCTTTGTATGGACAGAAACTAAAGGAGATAGATTTAGGGAATTATAGTTCTAGACAGACAGATGGACAAAGAAGTGAGACTATTAGAGTTCCATTTTTCCTTGGAATCTAAAAAATCCTAAGACGGATCCCCTCATTATCTGTCTGTCAGTGTCCAGACCCTATTTTCAGGAACGCAAAAGTTTAACAATTTCAAAAATAGTTGCAAAGCGTAACGTATCTTCATCACTTGCTTAGCCTTTTCTCAAGTATGTTGTGGTCAGCTTCCAGTGCAACCAGATGCAGCTGAGTACCAGCACATGGAGCTGCTGCCTCTCTGACCTCCACAACCCAGCAGGTACGCACGATACGTCTTGGCGCGACCAGTATCAGATTTGCTGGCTTCTTACAACTCGTAACGACTATCAAAGATGTATAAATGACAGCCGAGACCAACGGCTTAGCCTGCTTTGAAAGGCACGAAGGAAACTTGATTATGTTAAGATCCCATCCACGATTCGACCCCAGCAAGCGTTGCTCAACCTGATAGGTCGAGCTGTGAAGCAGTTATTATTTAGCCACGAGCTCCTCTCTCCAAAGACGTACGTTAGCTCCTAAAAAGGTAACGCATTTATTTCGGATAAACAAATAAAGATAATCCATATAGTTAGTGGCAAAAAAAAAAACTATGTTAGTAAACTTAAATTATACATAATTAATACACACGTTGCTTCGTACAAATAGGCACATGCGTTTGCTCCCAGTGCTTTACAAATGGATCATCCACTTAGCTACTTAATGTGCTTAAGATGCCATTGGAACTCCCGCGCAACTGGCCAATAATTGACGCTGCTCTTTTCCTCATAATGGCATGAAAGTCGTCGACATCTGCGAAGTGCTACAGATGCGCTGAAGCCCTAACCATAACTATAACCATAACCTATCTATTATATCTTTAACCATATGCCAGATTTTCAATTAGGGTGATGTTTCTTTAAAACTCCTAGTACGTTTCTTTTTAACTTTTAGATACTGTCATATATGCTCATCAATATACAGTGGATTTTGGTTATAACGAATGATGAAGGGACCACTGCAATTTCGACGTTATATCCGGAAGTCGTTACAAGCAAAGGTAAAGAGATACTGACATGTTTATGGTTTATAATGTCAAATTGTAACTGAATCATAAATTTAACTCCGAATCGTTACACCTACCTAGCTAATATCTATAAACAAAAAGAGGTCACCATAGTTGCTGACCATCTGTGTGGATGTAAACAAAAAATAAGAAAACTGTATCTTTGGCGGCCGACTCCGGTCGCAATATCTGCTTGGGGTTTTTAAGAATTTGTTACAAATTATTCATTTAAAACAGTCGCTACACCCGAACTCGGCGTTATATCCAAAGACGCTATAGCGATATATTTTGTACAAAAGTATGCTTTAAATTCAAGGGACTTAGATTTACTGTCGTTATAAACAAATGGTCACTACAACCAAGGTCGTAATAAATGAAATCCACTGTAATTTTTTTTGTTGTTCCCATAGGCATGGTTATAGTATGAGAACAGTAGTGGCCCAGTGGTACCCATCAGCACTTCTCTCAAAACGGTGAAGGAAATCATCGTGGGGAAACTATGCTCTAGGACCGAAACATCTAAAGACATGCGATGTCCACCACCCCGCACTGGGCCCGCGTGGTGGGTTACGGCCCCTTCCCTCTCATAAAGAGAAGGCCTGTGACCAGCAGTGAGGACGATGGAGGATAATTAGGAATGTTATGTTTATGTATGGTTATAGTCTCATATTAAACTTTGTTATCATCAGTTTCCCAGGGATTGTAGAAACGTTCTAACAAGATAACGCGGCTCCGAAACGTAAGGGTTTAATATGTTTATACTTAGTTGTATTGCATATTCATAGCCCACGCATAAGGCTGCCATCACCAAAATTGCCGGCCCCAGACATAGATTTCATAAACCCCGGACAATTGAGTAAAATTGCAATTTTTCCCCGGACACCGTAGAAAAATACATTTTTGTACTTGGAACTAAAAACAATGATGTTTAATTATGGTTTTTATTTATTGGTAACATTGTAGACAGTTAGAAGTTTTTTTTTAATAATAGGCTTTCTTTTTAATTAATCAAAGTAACAAAAACAATATGATGAAATACAGAGATCGTGCTTTTTGGTGCCCGAAAGACCTATATGTGTCCGGGTTTTAACCAGATGCTTATACGAAAAATCCCCCGGACGCTGTGCAAACTAGGACAAATCCGGGGAAACCCGGACGGATGGCAGCCCTACCCACGCAGTATGTCATTTTGTGGCGCTGCTTTCAGAAACAATTTCAATTATTTTACACAACAATTCGTTAAAGAAACGTAAGACAAATATTACACACGTTTCATTTCCACATAGCCGATCTGCCGATGGTACCGATACCGTCTCTCAAGAAAGATAGATCGACGAAAGTATTTTTAAAGCGAGGGGGCGTTTGATCGTTCATTCATATCCTTCCAGTACATTTAACCTTTGATAGCCAGTTGAACGGAAGGCTGTCTGTCCATTTCTTAGAGGTTTAATTTTCAAGAGATGTTGGTATGTGATATTTAGAGATTCATTTTTGTTAATGAATATACTTAATTCTGCAGATATCAAGATTAACAACTTATCTGAATCAGGAGAGGAAATAATCTTTTTAGCAACAAGTAAATAAGTTTTTTTAATAGTAATGCGTTCTTGTTAGAGCAAGTACTGAGGTAAGCATCTTTGGTCGTCTTTTTGGCAGAGACCTGTAACAGGGCCAGTTGGAGAGCATTTGGAGAGGCGTATACCCCACGGTCAGCAAAGATGTGATAAAGAAGATGCAGAGAAGTGTTGCTTTGGCAATAAAACTTAGATACGCACTGTGTGGCAAGGCAATAAAGCTACAAATCAAAAATATTTGTATCACATAGAAAAAAAAAGCCTGATAATATCACCCAGGTGAACAAAGACTTAAGTCTCCTCATTTCAACTCGGAATCATTTCACTTATGTGAAACCATCCAGGTGTGTGCGATCGAGAAGCCGCGTTAACTTAGACTGAAAAAAAATTAGTTTGTTTGCAAATTGTATACGCTCACTAGAGTGACGAGAGTTGTGAACTTATAAGTAATCGATTTCTGGTAAAAGAACCTTTAATTGTTTCTTCCACTCCATTTACTAGATACGAGTATTCCCAAAGAGACCCTTAGGCTAGATAAATCCAAAGATCGTACAATCCTGTCTGGTTCAATATAACGACGCCCTTAGGATACTGGTGGGACTGCCCCGGTTTTGAAGCCATGAGGAATGTTCACTGACGCACAAATGTATTGTTTTTACGGATTGAATGAATTCGTAAAAACAATCCATTGCGCGTTTAATTAATGTTTCTGGTGTAATTAATGTTTCTGGTTTTCGATTATGTGAATTATAGTCGAATATTTTAGAATAAATGATTTTAATCACTATTATTAATCACAATTTTACAAATAGAAGGTGTTGTTCAATAACAAAAGTATTCTTAAAATAAATTACCCCCACTATTGTTTTTTCGCTCATTCAAAAAATAAAAGCAGTATATTTTATCATATAATTAAATCGCCCCTCGACGTTCTCCGCGAGTCGAATAAATTACAAAGACGTATGTGTATGATAATTAAAGCTTGTATGGAATAATAAATGGTGACAAATGACAGCCGGTACTAAAGGCTTCACATGCTTTTCAAGGCACGGAGGACTAAACACAGAATTGGTGTTTTGTAATCATAAGATAGGATCTCAGGAAATCTTAAAGGATATAGCGGGATATTTAGATACTAAGTCTTACCCATAAATGAGAAATGTTATGTTACTAGAATTAGACAAATTCATATTAACACACATATAGCGAAGGTTGTGAGTAAATAATAACAGCCACGTAGGTCAATCTCCAAGGTTTAGCAACGCTTGCTGGGGTCAGTCCGTGGATGGCTGTACATCTTAATATAGGTACCAAGACTCATTCATGCATCGTGAAGCACGATAAGCCGTTGGTCCCGGCTCTTATTTAGTACATTTTTTACAGTCGTAACGGGTAGTTACATAGTAGTCAGAAATTTTGACAAGAGTCTTGCTATGGAGTGTTGTGGTTCGCGGTTCTTGGATTGTGGAATTCAGCTAGGTACCAGTACCTAGCTGAATTTGGTTATACTGGCAGCCGAGACCAATATACTACGATAGAGGCTAGGCATAATAAATTTGAAAAAAAAAATCATTGTGATGACCATAAGATATGAATATCACTTAAACTATCACAGCTAAAATGTCAAGTCTTTTCATAGAAAATTGTTATAACAACGAGAGCAAACAGGACGATTTTGGTGAACATCCATTACATGGTACCGAAACTTTTCCGTACCTTGGAAAACAAATCAAGCTGTTGGTTTTTGCTGTCATTTCAATACCTTTCACGGTAGTGACGGTTAGTAGATAGATATCTTGCTACCCAGTTACTGAGTTATGGAGGTCAACTAAGCTATCACTCCATCTAATATACTGGTTCTCAGCTGCATCCTGTTACACTTGAAGCAGATCCCAACATAGTTAGGAAAACACTAGCCAGGTGACTTTAAACTGAATTAATTGAATAAACAAAGAATTATATGGAATATTGATTAAACCGGTTTGTGCGATTGTTAAGCGCTTGCAGCTGTTATGTCGTATCTACAATATATATTAAGTAGAATTTTACATTTGTATGGATACTTCGTGACCGTAAAAAACATATAATTTTCGTTTGCTTCCAGAAATGGATTTCAACTTCCAATTCCATTAGGTTCGGGACACTTTATCTGAGAGACGAAGAGATCGAGCTTATTGGATTATTACTTATTTCATACATAATATTGAACACTAAAATCCCTCAAATTCCAAGCGGTGAATATAAAATAACCTCGGTGGTAGTAATATTCTCCAAGCGTTTAGGTTTGGAAATCTATCTAAACGAGGGATCTAATTGCTCGTATATTTAAAGATCTCTCTTGACGCCTAGTTGACACTTCACGTGACCCAAAGATCGGCCTACACCTTGGTTGAACAGAGGTTAATCATTGCTGTAATGCAATGCGGTAATGCCGCCTGTCTTTTTGCGGGCACATTAGGTGCCAGTGGACAGCGATACGCATGGTGAATTTTATGAAGCCATGTTTTATGGGTAAGGGCGTGTAAAATTGTACATTTCGTTTGTTTTTTTGTCCGAAGAAAGTATGTGTTAATAGCTCATTAAATACTGTGCTGACATCGATAATATTGTGGCAACTGATTATATGAATCATGAATTAATAGTGATCGTCGTTAAATTTATCATACCATGCAATTTACTATTTCTTTTTGTATTTTTAAAAGTTGTAACTTTTTCTTCCCATACAAAAAATCAATGTCCAAAATACATCCCTTGGGTATTATGTATAAAATATTTTGAAAAAAATAACTTCTAGCGCTAAGAAGTAGCTTTTAATGAATTTATTACTAATTTTCCTCTATAACGCTCGTATTTTGTTAATTTAACTATGTTTCTATAAAATTTTATGTGAACATAAACATGTGTCCCGGAATTTCATGTCGCAAGCGTTACGCTAAGAGAGTTACTAAATGTGTGTATCCAAAGCCGAATAAGATTCCTTAGCGCGGCAGTACTGATGCTCATTATGTCAGAATGTAAAAAATAAAATATTCGTCCAATCGTCCACTTGATCCGGATTTTTCTGTGTGTTGAACGAGTTGTCCAGGTTATTTTGTCGGGTTAAAATACCAATTTCGAAGTTCGTATTGCATATTTGCGTTATTTTTATGCGTTCCGCTCATAGCTACATTATTACTTTAAAGAAATAGCTTGAGCTGTGGTAATAATCTGCTTTTTTATAAGAGATACTAGATTTTTAAGTTAGCTTCGCAACATTTTTCTGTCGCGAGTGATACCGAACGTTACTAGGAGAGTTACGTAACACTCGGGACATAATTTAGGCAGAGTTTACATTCAGGGAAGAATTATTCACGAGAGATTTTTCGAATTAACCAACTTTTTGCTTATTATATACATGGTTTTTTCTTCATGATAAATGATTAATTTCACCTGCTAGAGTAGAGTAGTAGAGTTCAGCACCTATTTCTTCTCTGTTTGTCAACCGTTTTTCTTTTGTTGTTTATTTATCAGAAAAAAAAATAGGAACCGTTAATTGTTTTTCCTTTTTATTAAAGAAAGAAAGAAAGTTAAAGTAGAAAAGAGGATTATGGGAATCACAAAGAGAGTACAAAGAGAAGAAGAAAATAAGAAATGTAACAATATTCAAACTGGAGGACAAAAAGAAGCACGAATCTTTAGAGAAAAAGAAACAAAATATATTGAAATTAAGGAAGGTGGACGAAAAAATATCTTGGAGGTTCTATGTGGGTTTTATTGAAAACGTTGCAAATGAAGAGGTTGAGACATTTTATTGTATAATTTTTTTTTAACTGTTATTAATCCTTTAAAATTTGTAAAACCAATAAAATTCAACAGAGATATATAGTGCCTACATCAAATGTTGTTAAGAAAGTTGAGTTAATATTTAGTTCCAAAGAGTACTTCTTAAAAAATGAAAGTTGTCATAGAGTTTACTTTGTTTAGGAAATTGTTGTGATTTGAAAGCTCGATGAGACTGAAAAACTGGCATACTTAAAAAAAACATTACTAGTAATAAATTAAATTGTTTCTAAACATGTCTTTTTATTATTTTTAAATTACCAACGAAATTAATATTCTACTTTAGTAACCAGTGAAGAACGTGTCAAACCGTGTCATAAAAAAAAACGAATCCAACAACTAACCTAGGTTGAATGCTGAATTAGTTTATTATATTATAGACCTAGCTTTAGATGGGTCGCGAGCGTTACTGCGTTACCGTGTGTTACTAATTTATTAATGTCTTAAGAGTTACTATGTACAAAATTAGACGGCCTTACCCTTATACGAGATTGTTTTAGACTTAATTTTATTAGTTAACATTTGGTTCGAACTAAACTACAAATTAAAACAATTTAATAATTTTTAATAATCCCTATTTTAAGCTTAATTTCACGGTCGCTTAAATATTTTTTCCGTATCAGGATGGACATTCTAAATCTATACAGTGCTTTGACTACTACTGCTGGCACTGGATTATCTCAGAATCCCGTACTTTATTCTCAGTAACGATTGTACTGGAAACGAAACAATCTATCGGTGACAACATTAATGCTGACCCTTTTTGCTCCCCTGTATTAGAAATACAGGGTAATGTTTTGCTATACATGTTACGTTTTCTTGCTTATTATCTTAGAGTCGGTTTTTTATCTATTTGAATACGTCAGACTATCAGTATTTTACATAAACGACTGCCACTAATTGCTACCTTAACTGGGTTAAGAAAATGTTTGTAAAAACAAAGTCAATGAAGGTAGAAAGAGTTTTTGGTTAGAACTTGGTAACTTTATTTTGTTTACACCTGATGATAAAATATATAGTTAGGTACCTGATAAGCTACGCACTACACAGCTACGGTTTACAAGTTTATAAATAATCGCTCAGATGCAAATGAAAAAGCGGTCGACTAGTCAACATGTCCTGAGGACGCCCCGGTCAGGCTTATAAAATCTTATATTTCTGAGGATTATATCATGAAAATACTAACGAAAATCTTAAAAATATTTCCAATACTGCCTATTACGACCCCATGCTGGGACACAGGCCTTCCCTCTATGACAGGTAATGGCCCGTAAATGTACGGCCCATTACCCCGCAATACATCACGCCAACATGGGACATCGGTTTCGCTACTAGGACATCGTTTTTTCCCGACTGCAAAGGAAGGGTTATGTTTTTCGCGCGTATCTTGTATGTATGTATGTATGTAATATTCTTTATTACCTCATATCTCCAGAACCACTGAACGGATTCACATAATTGACATATCGTTAGATTCGTCTTAGCAGCCCAAGTGTTCTAAGATAGGTGACATTTGAAAAAAACAAACATGGCGGCTGTGCGAAGCCATAATACACAATAAAAAAAAAATTTTTTTTGAATACTGCAATATGGATATCAAATTAAAGGGCTTAACACAAGGATTTCAAAAAGATATATCATATTTATCATTAGTGTAATACTAGCAAAAATAATACAAAGAGAAAGTTTAAAAATATGGACTTAGCTCTTTCACTTTCTGAATCCGGTGGGGTGCCATTGTGACACGACCAGGAAAACTATAAAAATGTTAATTAATATTTTAACTAAAAAGATGAAAAAAAAAGTTATTTAAAAAATCTAAAAAACCCGACTGCTCAACTGAAATGCAAGAGACAAGCACCGGACCCATCCCATTAATAAAAAAGTTCAATTGGGTCTCGCCTACTTGTCACTTTTTAAAATAAATATGTGCTTGTCTCTTGCATTTCAGTTGAGCAGTCGGGTTTTTTAGATTTTTTAAATAACTTTTTTTTACGATGTTTTCCCTCGCCATTTTGTGAGCAGTGGTGATGATATAAATTACACAATGTAATGTTCGAATCCACTCAGGGTGGGTTCGAACCCACTACTTAAAACTCGTAGATGTTATTTCTAGGTGTTTATAAATTATTCACACAGATCTCGTCGTGCCGATTCCAAATATACCCATAGCTCAAATTCGATAAAAAACATTTTTATCAGTTAAGGTGGTTATCGTTGGCACAGCAGAGTTGATGATGTGAATTACACAAAACAATGTTGGAATCCACTCAGGGTGGGCTCAAACCATAGATATAATAAATAATGTTATTCATATTTTTATGACTCGAACCTACAACTCGTAAGTCATGCCTGCCACTGGGCCACAATTGTCTATTTTTTAAGACTTTATACCAATTTTCACGTCGGCCAAGTACTTTCAAAAAATATTTACACAACTACATAACTTAGCAACGTGTTAAAGAAGATAATGTTTAACGCTACACGAATATACATACGTGAATCCATTTTTTTTTTCACAATTTAACAAATACCATTTTCTAGATAGAATATCTGTACACTTTCTTTCCGTCTACTTTTTCAGGGAATGTGAGCGTGATATAGCATTTATCATTTGTAACAATGGTAGTAAATGCTGTGTTGTTCATGCTGTGCCAACATTTAGCTCCGGAAGGTCACTCACTCTAGTCAATTATCAACATAATCGAACAGGCATCCCACACATTCGCACAAAACGTTTTGCGAATACCTTCATTGTGCGTACGGCTAAGGAGTGGAATTCCCTGCCGGAGTCTGTGTTTCCCGATAGCTATAACCTAGGAGTCTTTAAGTCAATAGTGAATAGGTTACTTTTAGGTAAGCGTGCTCCATCTTCGACCACATCATCACTTGCCATCAGGTGAGATGGTGGTCAAACGCGAAACTATTTTAAATAAAAAAAAGAGGCAGTTAGTCGATCTAGCATCAGTGTCATCACACTTGGAGCTAGGTTCGGCTAAATATGACACGAGGATTCGATACAAGCGTGTTGTTTTAACCGACTTCCAAAAGGAGGTTATTTTTTCTACTTTATGTTTTATAAAAACCAGAATTTAGAATGGAGCAACTGTCTATCTGACCACAAAATCCCAGTAACTGGGTAAAACGATGCCCTTACCACGCGGTCCTTACCAAGACTGTTCTCAGATTATCTAGATTCTGACTACCCGAACAAAATGACAAATAATTTCCGAAATAAGGGATAGTAACCCATCCAAGGGAATACCTCAGCAAGCGTTGATTAACCTTGATGACTGACTCATGCAGTTGTGAATTTAACTAGAAACTCATCGATCTTTAGAAAATATAACTAATTACAATATTTTTTGTTGTATAAAATCGTCTTGCACTAACGTTATGAACTTTATCGTATTAGATAGATACGATAAAGTTCATAACGTTAGTGCAAGACGCTTTTATGAAAGTTCTTATCATTGATAAGGGATTTTTCCTTCGCCTCCTTCGCTAGCATAACTGCTTTGCAGAAGAATGCGACTGCATCCCATTCCCTCTCGCTCCGCACCATGGTCTGAACCAGGGCCGGACGCGAGAGGTCGCTGCTTATCACACCAATATCTGCCATCTTCAATGTTCCGTAACTACTTCCCTAAATTGTCCAGCCCCTAGGTAATTCATCATAAGGGTAGGTAACTCAACTACTGACGAGTTTCTAACAGATACCCCTGATTTTCCCTTTCTGATAATATGGCGGAAGAGCAAAACCAATTAAAAGATTAAACTAACATTGGTTAGCAGGTATAGCTATACCTACTTACTTGTTTTAACTGATAACGCTAAAATCTGGGGGCACGGCAGTGCCCCCGCCAAGTCGAGCGCAAAGCAAACACTGCCGTACCATCCTTTTCTGGAACCATTTCGGCGTATTTTCAGACCCCCATTTGGGGACCTCTGGATATATTTAGAACGCTGAAATTATCGTTATCTAGTAAACTACCAGCACACACTTAAACCACAAAAATTTTTGTTTGTTACTTGTTTATTTCCTAAGTTATGCAAAAGCAAATTTGTACTATTTCGACATATATAGACTCACTGATCATCAAAATAGAACTAGTACTTCCCATAAACCTAGAGAGCTGAAATTTGGCATAGAGGTAGGGTTTATGAAGGGAAAACTATCAAAACTAGGATCATGGAAGATCTGGAGTACCTTACGACCCTGAGGAGAAACCGTAACAGACCAGCCAAACTATTGAAATTATCGACATGCTATCTTCACAAAGTTTATTGAGCGTGGTTAGACCTTTCTTTTGAGAATAAAAAATTGAAGGTCTGAAGTGTCTGATGAAGAACCCTAAGAGCTCAGCTAAACTATGGGAGATATCGAAATGCGCCTTGACAAAAGTTATTCATTGTGACGAGCCCCTTCTTCTAAATGAATATGAAACTTGATTCTGAAAAATTAAGAAACTAATCAAGTAAAAATAGCTTTCTGCAAAAAGAAGTGAAATCCTACCAAAAACATCCTGTAAAAAATTAGCCAAGTCTCGCCTAAGCTGCTTGTTTCTCTATAAAAAGTAATGAAATCTCGCGCAACACGCAAATACTAGTTATACTATATAAAGCTAAATTACCACTCACTCACTCACTGACTCATTGACATAATTGTTCTCCCAGATGGTGGATGGGGAGGTAGGTATATTTTGACAGATTTGTAAACAAGTAACTCTCAAACCTACGGGAAAAGTGCCAAACCTCCCCTTTTCACCCCCCTTCTCTCCCCTCCCTATCGTATCTCGGAAATTACGAGACCCGTATTCTTTTTTTTTACGGATTCGTATAGAGGGGGCTCGGTAAAGTAAAAACCATTTTTCAAAGTCGCCCCCTTGCCCCCCTTCTTACCCCCTTTAGGCGGATCTCGGAAATTAAGAGACTTGGAACATTGTTTTTTTTCAGATTCATTTAGAGGGGCAATGCTTTAGTCGAAATAATTGTGCAACCCCCCCATCAACCCCCCCCCCTTTTCTTTTCCACAAGCACGCGAGGTGCTTGCACCTCACGCAACACGCAAATACTAGTTATATTATATAAAGCGCGATTACCACTCACTCACTCACTAACTGACTGACTGACTCATTGACATAATTGTTCTCCCAGATGGTGGATGGGGAGGTGGGTATGTTTTGACAGATTCGTAAACAAGTAACTCTCAAACCTACGGGAAAAGTGCCAAACCTCCCCTTTTCCCCCCCCTTCTCCCCCCCCCCTATCGTATCTCGGAAACTACGAGACCCGTATTTTTTTCTTTTTACGGATTCGTATAGAAGAGGCTCGGTAAAGTAAAAAGCATTTTTCAAAGTCCCCCCCTCCCCCCTTCTCCCCCCCTTTAGGCGGATCTCGGAATCTAAGAGACTTGGAACATTTTTTTTTTCAGATTCATTTAGAGGGGCAATGCTTTAGTCAAAATACTTCTGCAAACCCCCCGCCCCCATCAACGCCCCCCTTTTTTTTTTTTTTTCACAAGCACTCGAAGTGCTTGCACCTCGCGCAACACGCAAATACTAAACCCCCCCCATCACCGGGCTAATCAAGAAACTAATCAAGTAAAAATAGCTTTCTGCAAAAAGAAGTGAAATCCCACCAAAAACATCCTGTAAAAAATTAGCCAAGTCTCGCCTAAGCTGCTTGTTTCTCTATAAAAAGTAATGAAATCTCGCGCAACACGCAAATACTAGTTATACTATATAAAGCTAAATTACCACTGACTCACTCACTGACTCATTGACATAATTGTTCTCCCAGATGGTGGATGGGGAGGTGGGTATATTTTGACAGATTCGTAAACAAGTAACTCTCAAACTTACGGGAAAAGTGCCAAACCTCCCCTTTTCACCCCCCTTCTCCCCCCCCCTATCGTATCTCGGAAACTACGAGACCCGTATTTTTTTTTTTTACGAATTCGTATAGAGGAGGCTCGTTAAAGTAAAAACCATTTTTCAGTCGCCCCCCCCCCCCCGCCCCCCTTTTCACCCCCTTTAGGCGGATCTCGGATATTAAGAGACTTGGAGCATTTTTTTTTTCAGATTCATTTAGAGGGGCAATGCTTTAGTCCAAATAATTGTGCAACCCTCCCCCCCATCACCACTACCCCCCATTTTTTTTTTTCACAAGCACGCGAGGTGCTTGCACCTCGCGCAACACGCAAATACTAGACCCCCCCATCTCCCCCCATCACCACCCCCACTTTTTTTTTTTTTGTTTTTTTCACAAGCACGCGAGGTGCTTGCACCTCCCGCAACATGCAAATACTAAACCCTCCCATCACCCCGCCCCAATTTTTTATTTTTTCACAAGCACGCGAGGTGCTTGCACCTCGCGCAACACGCAAATACTAGTTATACTATATAAAGCTAGATTACTACTCACTCACTCACTGACTGACTGACTCATTGACATAATTGTTCTCCCAGATGGTGGATGGGGAGGTGGGTATATTTTGACAGATTCGTAAACATGTAACTCTCAAACCTACGGGAAAAGTGCCAAACCTCCCCTTTTCACCCCCCTTCTCCCCCCTCCCTATCGTATCTCGGAAACTACAAGACCCGTGTTTTTTGTTTTTTACGGATTCGTATAGAGGAGGCTCGGTAAAGTAAAAACCATTTTTCGTAACGTAAAGTCGCCCCCCTTGCCCCCCTTCTCACCCCTTTAGGCGGATCTCGGAAATTAAGAGACTTGGAACATTTTTTTTTCAGATTTATTTAGAGGGGCAATGCTTTAGTCAAAATACTTCTGCAACCCCCCCCCCCCCCCCCCCACCGCCCCCCCCATTTTTTTTTTCACAAGCACGCGAGGTGCTTGCACCTCGCGCAACACGCAAATACTAGTCGATATATAAAGATGAACACCCATCCTCGGACAGACATCGGTAAACATTAGTAACCTTAACGATGCGGGTTTTATTTCTTGCCATAAGTTCTTCAATTCCAGTACTAACCAACAGCAAAATCTCACTATAAGCGACAACTCTGACTTATAATTTCCTCTCACAACTGTCTCCCACCATCAGTTTGTCCGCAGCTCACCCCCGCCGGCTGGCGGTGACGAAATCACATTAAGCTTGTTTTTGTTTACTTCGTAGACAAATCTTTCGGCGTGGATAATGTTTGTAATTTTGTATTATGTTGTTGTGTGTGTCTTTATCCGAATGAACGTTTTCCAATTCAATTCAATACTGCTTGGTAGTTTAGTGGCGGATGAGAATAATAATACGTGTGTGTTGGCTGACTGACTGTTACACCGAAGCGAATCTATACATATAATTATTATACACAGTCTTCATTGTTGTTCGCCCATGCGAACAAAGTGGCGAGCAACAGCTCGTGCATGAAATATTCGTGAGACTGCCCGTCGCTGTTTAAACGTCTCATAATCTCTATACTATGGTTTTTTGATAACTGGATTCGCTTTGTACAAAAACTAATTAAAATTAAAGGAAAATGTTGAGATCGCGTCAAAAATTTAGCACAAATAGTAGCCCAAATCATAACAAAAAAGAAAAAAAAAAAGTGCGTATTGCTTCAGCAGTTTTCTTAAAATGAGAAACTTTAATGTCCTGTACTTGGCTATATTTTCGTGCCAATGCAGCGTTTACGACGCGAGTTTCCTACATCTGACAGCTTCTTTCATAACACCAACGTTATATTTTGAAACCCATTTCAATGCTAAATTATATAAAGAAGTTTTAATTTTTTTGTACACATTTTCTGAGTATTTCGATTATTAAGAACGTTCCTTTCAAACTAATTTCATTTTCAGGAATGTGTTTTGATTAATGATTTTTTTCCCGGAAAAAATAAACCCAGCTTAGCTTAGCGTAGCTGCTAGTAGCTAGATAAACAGTTTTGTAAACGTCTATTCAAAATCGGGAGTAACTCACCAATTCGTCCTACTTTCATTTTGTTTATAGATATTCAATATCTATGAAACGTTAAACGAAAGTTATAGTCTGATACAGATTATGTTATGTTCTGTATGGATTAGCAAGACAATATACCAAGGAATCTATAGTTTTTGTAGGTAGTAAAGAACAGACTATAAAAACTCCTACACAAATCTAGCGGAACACACTCTCTTTTAGTACTACATGCAAAACACGATTGAAAAAGTTATATCTATCTGACGAAAGTCCGTGTATACAAAGAAAAAAAAAAGAAGCAATATTCATAATTGTTTCAGGAACCCATACACAATTTTTAAATGTTAAGTAGCCCTCGACAACCTTGCAGCAACCTAAACAGATCTTGATATTTTTTTTCCAATACAATTTTCACGTTCATATTGCACCTTCCACACTATCTCTTCACCACTCATGGTTGACTGGTAGAGAATGCCTACGGCATTAAGTCCGCCTTTGTACCTGTGTTTATAAAGTGTAAATAAATAAATTGTAGCTAAGAACCATCTCAATCACGTTAGCTTTCTAAAAAAAAAAAACAGACACACAGACACATCTGGCTTACAACACGCCTTTTTTTGCGTCGGGGATTAAAAACAAAAGCCAACCGTGTATAATTTGCAGCTATCTTGCCAGACAGTGACTTCCTGCGGCTGGTCTGCCAACGAACTATTGACTGATGAGAGACAGAGAAATTGTTTTAAGCATCGGTTAAGCAATAAAACATGCACACTTGATTGATGCTGTCTTGTCGAACTAAGCGCTTCTCCTCCACAGTTATTGTGAGCACAGCGAAGGTGTGAAACTCTCTGCCGACTTCTGTGTTCCTCACCACATAATTATAACCCCGTCAGCTTTTAACACAAGAAGGCAAGAGTGAACAGGCGTCTTCTGGGCTCGCTCGTTCCATCGTAGGCCTCCTCTATCACTTACCATTAGACGTGATCGAGGTGAAGAAGGTGCTCATCAGACAAAAAAAAAAACATAGAAATGAGTCACAAAAATTAATCTTTTTTTCTTTAAAAAACAACGTCGTCTATCCATCTCACCGCGGGATGACTTGACACTTTTTCACCTTGTCTAATGTTACTTTCAATACCTAAAACGCTACAAAACTTGTTTTCATGACAACTTCTTGCAAAGACAGCAAATTGATGTTCTGAATACGTGTTGGACAAACGTGACCTGAAACCAAACTGTCGAGTCTTGACAAGTCCGTCGTGACACAGACTTCAATTGTACTGGTGTGGGAATAGAACCCGCGTCAGACAGGAGATTAGCCAATCGCTAAACCACTGCGCCAGCCGTTATCAATTTATTCTGAACCTGCTTGTGTAAGTGAATTTAAACCCTATCAAAAACATTAATGTGAAATGAGAGCCAAGTTCAATATTGAAGAATGCGTCGTTCTCGACTTCACTGAAAAAAGAACCGAATTCTTTTATTTTTCTTTCGGAGTCTGTGCTTCCTAATAGCTATAACCTAGAGGTATTTAAGGCAAGAGTAGTTATTTAGTAGGTTACTTCTAGGCAAGCGTGCTTCATCTTCGACCACATCAGCACTTACCATCAGGTCAAACGTGAGCGTAATAAAAAAAGAACTAGCAATGTGAGTAAAATTGAAATTACTAGCAATCTTGTTAACCTCTTCAACTAATATATAGGCAACAATGTCAAATGTTTAGGTTAATTATATCTTCAGTCGAGTAATAACAGTTCCGAACTCATATCCTCCCTCTCGACAGTCTTACACCCTATCCATTACACTACACACACCCGCTGTCACTTACCTTAATGAGCCATAAACCATTAATTAGTTGAGTGGACATTATCAAAGCAAATATGCTCTAGTCGACAGTTTCTGTTTAACGTGGTTCTAGGTTTATAGGTTGATAAAAAATGTTATTTTATACTACACCTGCTTGGAAAGTACCTTGATACTTTATCAAATTTACGGTAGAAAGTACGTCATTGCATATCGAACAAATATGCGGGGAGAAAACGCATCTGAGCGGGAGAGAAAAGTGTATGAAAATCCATTTCTTACGTGGTTTTTCTTTTTTAATTTTGGGTAAGACTATGCGCCGGTAACCTAAATATCAAAAGCCAAAAAGTTTTTACAGTGAGTTTTTATCTCCAAGTTCGCAAAATGACACTGGCCACTAGCTGTGTGTTGGATGGTGTCGGGCTGGCAGTGCGACCCTGCGGCGGCAGGATAAACAATTTGAAAAAAGAACATGTGAAAATTGCAGACGCCATTGGCGCCATTTTCAATTTGTGTGTTGTTTGAGGATTCAGTTTTCGTAGAAAGTAAAGCAGCCAGTTGCCCTTTTGGCACCACAGCCTTCTACGAGCGCAGTGCCAATAGCACAGCCAGTTATTCCTCTTACATTGTCGCAAACATCTCAAACAAACATTAATGGAAAAAGTGTTACATTAAGCTTCACTAACTACAACAATTTCAATATAAATTTCAATTAGTAAAGATTTAGTTTTTTATTTTCCTCGTAGGTGTAGTATAAAGCACTATGTATCACTCGAGAGAAAGTGCGATTCCCGATCTCGGGTGTTTTAAAGCCCTCGCCTACGGCTCGGGCTTCAAACGACACCCTCGACGGTAATCGGTCACTTTCTCCTCTTGGTGAACAATGTACTATTTTAAGGAAACTTATTTAAATCCAATTCGATCATTCACAATTTTCATCACCATTATTTGCTTATCCTTTTTCCAACTATGTCAGTGTCAACTTCCAATCTAAACGGATGCATCTGAGTATTAGTGTTTTACATGGAGTGACTGCCTATCTGGTCACCACAACCTTGTAGGAAAGACTTGTAAAGCTTGGTTTCCAGCTACACACCAGCTAACCAAGGGTAGATACTTGGAGATGAGACTTATGGGCTGAGTTCTATCGCATGATGAGGATACAGTAGAAATAAAACATAAGACAGGTTTGGTTCGTCATTTTTTTTTAATAGTTGATAGGCTTGCGTTTGACCATAATCTCACCTAATGTTAAGCGATGATGTGGTCATATCATTAAATATATTTGGTTTTCTTCATACACGTGTTGGTTACTTCTTCAGTTCCATCTTTTACATGCTTTAAACTAAATAATAAAATATAAGTACATTACCGGGTTTATTAATTACCCTGAATATTAGTTTCAGTTCATTGAACCATGGTACGGGTTCCGCCAGCAGTATCGCATCTAAGTGGTGTGCATAACCAAACCCGTGTGGCGCTTCATTTCCCGGAAAAGTGTTACATACTGTAAATGACAATTGTCAAAGATGTACAAATGACAGCCAGGCCCAACGGCTGAACGCGATTTGGAAATCAAGTTAAGACAGGCACACTGGAAGCTCGATACGCTTAGATGGTAACCAATCTACGGTCCGAACTCAGCCAGCGTTTGTTAACCTTGAAGATCGAGCCATGCGTTTCTTATTATTCAACCAAGAGGGGACACTGATAAAATTATTTAATTGCAGCAGTTTAAAATATTCAAATCATTGAAATAGATATGTATTGAATTTGTTGAATTTCTACGGCTTTAAAGCTGTCTTGTCCCTGAGTGATCAACGAGTAAAGATCTTCTGAAGGTACTCCATGGAGCGAAACTTCAGAATGTATATATACTTGCCAGCGATAAGGTGGTACTAAAGATAGTGAAAAAGATAGTGGCGAGAATGTTCTGACGAGATACCACAGCCCCAGACAACAAGGGTAACTGAAGGAACAGGGTGGGTTTTTAGTCAGTAGAAGTCTGACACTCCCGTCCGCTCCACCCCGAGCAGGAGAAGTCATTCGATGATTTTCCCACACAGAAAAAAAGGCTTGTTCAGTTCGTTTTGGCGCCATGTTTTTGTTTAGGGAACTAGCTATGTGGGTAGAATTCACATTACTAGCAATCCTATTAACCCCTCCAACTAAGCTAAATATGCTTGTGTCTGGAGTAGGTTCACGGCAACAGTATAATGTGTGGGGTTCGAATCCGTGACCTCTTGATCACAAGTCTGGCACCTGAGTCATTAGGCTATTGACGTAAATAATACTAGTAATAGTTAAATAAATAATAATAATAGTTAAATAAATAAAAAATAAATAAAATATTGTTTTTAATCTATACTTATAATAAATCTGTAGAGAGGTCAATTCTGTACATGAAATATATCTCCAAAATAACTATCAGGGGGTGATTAGGGATCGATACTGATGCCAAAAATGCAATCAGTAAATTTTTTGTCTGTCTGTCTGTCTGTATAACCGTTATAGAAACAAAAACTACTTGACGGATTTTAACGAAACTTGGTACAATTATTTTTCATACTCCTGAGCTGGTTATAGTATACTTTTCATCACGCTACAATCAATAGGAGCAGAGCAGTGAAGGGAAATGTTGGGAAAACGGGAGAAGTTACTCCATTTTTTAAGCTTCCGTCGCGTGTTTAACCTTAATGGTTAAAGCTACACAGAAATCATTTCATGTCAGATATTCTCCTTAAAATTATATAAAAAATATCCGACGACAGCATATGTCTATCTTTTATGGTTGACTCACAATAACACGTGTAACTTCCGATAGCTTAGCAGTTCGAAGCTTTCTGATTATAATATTTGTCTACTCTTACGTTTATAACACTCTCAGTCACCCATAATTGAAAAAGTTAACATTAATAACTATTCCATAAAAATGAATCATATAAATCAGTATAGAAACACCAAAGTTATACATGAAATACGCTAATAATAAGCCATCGCGCTTGAATATTGAATCATGCTATAAGGATTATTTTTGAGCGTCTCGCGGCCGAAGGTATAAAAATTGGCCAAGTGCGAGTCAGACTCGCCCATGAAGGGTTCCGTAGTAACTATAATAATATAATATAATATGTATATCTATATGACGAATAAAAAAGAACCTTAAATATTTCTTAAATCTAGCTTATTTACATTTTTACAACTACGCCATAAAATAAATAATAATATAATAATAAATAACTTTGTTTTTCATAGTGTTTGTATGAATTACAAAGTTATATTTGCGGTTTTAGAAAATATGCTGTATCTCAAAAACTGCTGACCCGATTTCGTTCAAACCAATTTTGGTTGAAAGTTTATATTAAGATCTACAGACATAATTTTTTTTTAGTTTTTTCACTCCATTATTATAAAAGTTAGAGGGGGGGGACACACATTTTATCACTTTGGAAGCTTATATCTGTTAAACAATTGACTTTATGAAAAAGTGGCTTTAGAAACCCTTATATCATTTTTAAAGACCTGTCTATAGATACCACACACGCATAGGTTTCATGAAAAAAATATTTTCAGTTTTAGTTCCATGTATGTGGAGCCCCCTTTATTTTAAATATTTTTTAATTTTTTTCTTAAAATCGGAAAGCGGTTCACAAAATACATCTACCTACTAAGTTTCACATGTATGGTCTTAATAGTTTCGGAATAAAATGGCTGTGACATACGGACGGACGGACAGACAGACAGACGGACAGACATATCGAAACTATAAGGGTTCCGTTTTTTGCCATTTGGCTACGGAACCCTAAAAAGGCGGGGCGTCCGAGCGCGAGCTTAACTACCCCGTCCGATTACCATACATAAAATACTTTATTTTCAGACCAAAGTCCATACATTTGCACATAAACAAAAAATAAACACACAAATCTATATATATAAAAGAAAGTCGTGTTAGTTATACTATTTATAACTCAAGAACGGCTGAACTGATTCAGCTGAAAATTGGTAGGGAGGTAGCTTAGAACCAGGAGACGGACATAGAATATTTTTATCCCGGAATTCCCATGAGATCGGGATTTACGTGGGAAAAACCTCCCACGCGAACGAAGTTGCGGGCAAAAGCTAGTACTTAAATAAGAAAACATAACTGACACTTCGACTTTGATCAAATGACTTTGCCTGAAAGAGTTACCATTGTAGATGATATGAGCTCATTGTCCATTGACGACATGGTTGGCACAGTAGTTGAGCGATCGGCTGCTGCGTTGCGTATCACGGATTCGATTCTCGTACTAAAACAAATATTTGTATGGCCTACAAACAGTTTAATCGAGTCTGGGTGTTGTATAAAACCACTCTCGATGTAGGAGCTAACAGTGAGGGTCACTGTTTAAAAGAAAAAGATTGTCACTCAACACTGATTCAACGAAGTTACGCTCAAAAGCTAGTACAGAAATATGTTAGATAATTATACAATATACATATTGCTATTTCTTGCTCAGCAGGCAACCTCAATCAACTGACCTTTCTATCGCCAATGAGCCATACCATCACAGAGGTTCGTCACCCCGACCATCCTGTGCTCGTCAAACCTCATAGATTTTCAGGTCACGTAGGTACTATATATGTTCCGAGATCTACTGAAACGTAGACACTAGTGAGTTAAAGATTGAATTTGAAATAGAGGTATTTGGTTCTGACAGCGTCGAAGATAAAGCATTCTGGATAGGAGAATTAATTCGTTGAGAAACCAAGAAAAGTCAATTTTATTTACTTTATCTTTATTTTCGAACAAAAAGATCCACAATAATGATAATGTAATAAAAATGAATCCTTACAATTCTAAAATAATAGTAATAAATTTAAGTTACAAACTATGTTAGCAATCTATGACAGGAGAGACTTACATTTATAGAAGTTAGTAAAGTTAGTAAAGAATATTTTTAACACTTTTGCCACTCTTAAAGAAAGGAATTAAAAGATTGAATGTTAAATAAAATTTTAATAAACGTTGAAAATAATGATAATGATAGTAATAGTTTTGCTTGCTTGAAACGTTTATTTCCGCGAAAAATGAAACTTTGTCACTCTTCAGCCATTCATTCGCTCTATTTTTACGTTTAAAGAGAACAAACAAACAAACACACTTAAACACAACTAGTTTTGGCCCTTTTCGCTCCCTTGAAAGCTTGTTTCAATGAAAATATAGCCAATAGCCTTTAGCCTCAATGATAACGTAGCATTCTAATAGTGAAAGATTATTTAATTTCAGTAGAGTTTTTTAAAATTACAAACACACTCACAAATGTTACCCCTGTATAGTATTAGCTTGGATTCACAACATTAATATAGATGAAATACTTAATACAGAGGTTGGGTAGGCTACATCCTTCCATTTCATACAAATGAATCGTAAATGTCAGAATATTTGCCGGATTAGCGTTCACTTACAACAAATAGACACCTGTGTCCAACGACATCTAAAAGACAATTTTCGTGTGTGTCAGGTGGTACCGATACGTGATAAGAATGCTTATTATAATCGCTGATTCCGTGACATAAAAGGACACCCTTATAGAATCACTCGGTTGTCCTTAATCGCTGGAATGCATTGAGTTTTGAACTTATGACGTAACTAGGAGCTCTTCTGAGAGGCGATATGATTGGTTAAAAATATATTAATCTAAGACCCTGGAGCTCGTGGCTAAATATTAACAGGCTCATGGTTCAATCTGCAAGATGACGCAACGCTTGCCGAGCTCGGTCTGTGGATGGGTGACCGTCTCAACATATCGGGATTCCCCCATGCCGCGGAAAGTACAACAAGCCGAAAGTTCCGGCTGTTTCAGGCTTTTAGCGATTTCAGGGTTAATCCCATACAAAAAGTGTTCATTTTAATGTGTACTGTCAGTGTTTTAATTTATATAACGTATGCTACACCTGTCCTGTATATAGAGTTGACCTTCTGAGCTTATTTGCTGCTTCTCTGTGCTGTGCCAAGCCATTAACGTGCAGTGTTTAAATCAGCAGCTTTTCAGACACGTACGCGGTTGCAGAGGGATCGAAATAAATTACTATCGGAAGCAGTGCCAATACTTTAAATAACAATGCTTATATTGATGTGGGAACGAATTCCTCGAGGGTTTTACAAGATTGCTAGCAAATCTTGCTCATATTCATATATTTATTTGTGTACCATAATGTCGTTTAAGATGTTATAATAATTGCTCAAAGCTAAGATAATTATTTATTAGATTTGAACCAGTGTTTAATATTGGCCCTGTTAGGGAGTACAGCAACCTAGAATAGATAATAAGTAGATATAATCGTAGAATAGTATCGAAGATTGTACATGGTAGATATAATATTTGTGTTTATGTAGAGTCGTTTTTTATCATGTAGAATCATTTAGTTTGATTGTATCATTTAGTTATTATCTAGAATCATTTCGTTTGTAAATAGCATTTTGAGAGGCAATGTACATAAGATACTAGTATATGCATGTAAATGCCGGCCGTAGATTGGTGGACGCGGCATAAGTAAAAATCGAACGCTCTCCACGCGCGCCGCCTACGACCGCGCATATAAATATGGCCGCCCACTGCGTGGGATGGAGCAGCGTAATGCGAGCTGGGACAAGATGCTGAGCGAACTTGAGCCCACCCATCTTGCCTTCTGGCAGCTTCAGAGGAAGTTACGATCCACTGAAGAGGCCACAATGCCTCCTCTCATTCGTCCCGATAAGAGTGTCGCCTTCGATAACTCTGAAAAAGCAGAATGCCTAGCCGACAGCCTAGAGTCCCAGTGTACTCCCAGCTCTCAACCAGTAGACCAAGCCCACCTCGATATGGTGAACGCCGAAGTCGAACGTAGAACTTCCCTTCCGCCCGTCGAAGATCCCGATAATCCACTGGCCCCCATCACTCCTGATGAGGTCCAGGATATCATTAAAAGTCTCCAACCGCGAAAAGCCCCTGGCTCCGACGGCATCACCAATAGGGTTTTCAAACTTTTCCCCGCCCAGCTTATAGTGCTAATGACTGCCATCTTCAATGGTGCATTGAGCAATAATATGTTCCCCGCAACCTGGAAACAGGCCACCGTCATAGGTATTCCCAAACCAGGCAAGCCCAAGTCTGACCCGTCTAGCTACCGTCCCATTAGCTTACTCAACGTCCTTGGTAAAATCTATGAAAGGCTTATATATAAGCGGCTCAAAGATTTTGCCGAAGCAAAGAGTCTTATACCCAATGAGCAGTTTGGATTTAGAACCGAACACTCATGTATCCAACAAGTCCACCGCATCATAGAACACGTCAGCGCCGGCTTCCAACGGGGCGCAATAACGGGAGCCTTATTCTTCGACATAGCGAAAGCGTTCGACAAAGTCTGGCACAATGGCTTAATCTATAAGCTATACCAACTCGGCGTGCCTGACCGTCTCGTGCTCATCCTACGGGACTTTTTATCGAATCGCACCTTTCGTTACCGAATTGAGGGGGAGCTTTCCTCCCCCCATCCCATTCGCGCAGGAGTTCCTCAAGGCTCAGTACTATCCCCCCTCGTTTTCACGCTATTCACTAGCGATATCCCCAAGCATAAAAATACTCAGCTAGCCCTATTTGCCGACGATACGGCTATCTATTATACCGGTCTTAAACCCGATGCCATCGCTCGCACTCTCCAAACTTCCGCAAACACTCTGGCCAAGTGGTTCCGGAAATGGAGAATCGAAGTCAATCCAGACAAAAGCCAGGCAGTCCTCTTTTCTAAGCCGCGGATAAACCCACCCTCCCCCCGTCCGATTACCATGTACGGCAAGCCGATCCCCTGGGAAAAGCAAGCCAAATACTTAGGCGTGGTCCTCGATAAACACCTTTCCTTCGCTGAGCACATAAAGCAGGCACGTTCGCGCGCCGCTTTCGCTCTAGGTAGGCTCCACTTCATTCTTAGCTCCCGCAGCAAGTTATCACTCAGGTGCAAGCTGCGTATTTTCACCGCGGTCATCCGTCCCATCATGACCTACGCCTGCGTTGTTTTCGCACACGCAAAGCCCTACCTCCTCCACAAGATGCAGACCCTTCAAAACCGATTCCTCCGTAGAGTCACGGGAGCCCCCTTTTATGTTCGAAATGAGCTTCTTCACGTAGACCTCAAGATGCCCACCATCCAGCAGTTCATGAAACGTGTCTCCAAGCGTTTCTTTGATACTGCAATCCAACATAGGAATCCCCTTATCGTATCGGCCGCCCAATACGAACCCTCGCGTATCTCTAAGATTCGCCGACCAAGGCATACCCTTGTCACTCCCGATGACGCAATCACCCTGCTCCAAGAGAGCCGTAGGGAAACAAGTACAGTGGCACACAAAAACAAAAACCGACCGTCCTTCCGTCCTCGCCGCCGAGGCCCGCCGCGACGTCCCCGTAATAGTCCGCCCCGATCCTTGCCAGAGCCAGCCCGCGACGCTGAGCCAGTAGCTTTAAATTCCTTTATTAATAATAAAAATGATATGATCCAGCCTGTCCCTAGCTGCCCTCCCACTGCGACGCCCTAAGCCGAGGTCCGTACCCCACAGGGGGTGCCCTTAGCGTGTAGTCGCCTAGTTTGTAAGTTTTCTAATAAGCCCTGGCTGGAGGCTTTAATTAATTTATTAATTAAGGCAACCACAGGCAAGCCCGGTTAAGCAGCCGACAACCTCAGAGGTTGACCTGCGAGATGCCACACACAAAAAAAAAAAAAAAAAAAAACGTGGGATGGCAGTGGATTCCGCTTCCGACGCTCGCCCGCGACGGTCGTACCGCTCCGCGCTCTCGATCGTTCCGTGCCTGAGTCATCGCTACGCTTCGTCACGCCCGCCGTGACGTCACTCGTAGTCGCCGACTACGACGCCTGGTCCGGATCCGCCTTTTTCGAGGCGGTGAAGGATATCCTGTTTCTATAACAGAGTATCGTCAAAAACAATTTGGTTTGGCCCCTTCAGGGTAAAACCACAGTTTCGTGGTCCTTGGTTGGAAACCTCACGGTGTCAACAATACCAAGGGGGTGCTGACCCGACGCACCCGCTGATCCCCTTCAGGGTGAAGCAGTCAATTGGAGTCGAGTGCTAGGTTTTGGCCTTGGGGGATCTCCTAGTCAAACCTAGTTACTGAGTTTCTTTTTCAGCTACACACCTAGTGTCGGTTGGGTGTGTCTACCCCTTCGGACTAGACCCAATAGGGCCCGGTTCGCACAATAAGACTGGCGACCGGTTACAAGCTTAGGGCTCACCATTAGGTACTCACCTCCCAGTCTCTACCCGACTGGGAGGGTTACACATCCCCGGACCCATCCATCCGGGGAGTTAGGCCAGTTAGGCTTTAAATAGGCCCCCCGCGGGAGAGAAATCTCCAAAATTTCCCAATTAAATTTTTAATCCATTCGCCAATCATGGCAAACTCCAATATTTTGGAGATACTGTTAGAAATCCTTAGGGAAAACCCTGCTATTTCCGCCAAATATGGCGGAAAAATCCAGCGTGAAATCGCTAATTGTCCCCCGGCTACCGAAGCCAACGTCGCTGATTTTAGTGACGCGCTTGACAGCCCATTATCTCCCCCGCTTGCTGATCAAGGCATTCCGGTTGGTCAATTCACGGAAGTATTTATTAACTCCGATCCCATTGTTCGTCAAACAACGAACGACTTCCGGGTAGATAGCCCTTTATTGCCCCCGCCCGCTGACAAAGTCGTGCCGGTCGCCCGATTCCCGAAATCACCCATTGTTTCCAGCCCACCTACTAATCCCATTGTTCATAGAACAATGGACGCCGCGCAGGTGTGCGCTGCACCTGAATTCCTTGAAATGGACACCACCGAACCTGTGTCCAATAACAACTCCGACAATGATTTGTCATCATGCCCCTCGTCCTCGGAAGACGACTTTCAAGTTGTCACCGGTGGCAAAAGGAAGAAAGGGAAAACCTCCCAGGCCAGCAAGGCCAAAAAGACCACCGCGTTGCCCCCGTCCCCAACTCAAATGCCCGTACGACCCGCTAGCCCCGTCCCAACTACCTCTACTCACGCACAGAATAGTCGTCCCCCCAGCCCGATAGCCCAAACTTCCTCAGCCCAAAGGAAGCAACGCGCTCCGCCCCCCTTTTACATCCAAGACAAGGGGAAATGGACTGATGTGTCCAAGATGTGTGTTGTTCGAAAGATCAACTACACAAACGCCCGTGCCTGCCAAAATGGCATTAAAGTCACCGTCCCTACGTCGAACGACTATAGGGAACTATATCGCGCCCTCCGTGAAAGGAATATTTCCTTTCACACTTTCTCCTTCCCCGAGGACACGCCCACTCGTGTTATTATTAAACGTGTCCCTAAAGAAATCCTAGTACAGGATATTAAAGACGACCTTGCCGATCAAGGTATACCAGTGATCGCCGTCCATCGCTTACATAAAGCGAGAGGCGGTGAATTGTACGACATGGTTCTTGTCATTTGTGAACCAACCGAAGGTCATCACCCGATTTTCAAGATTAAGTCCATTTGCTCCCTATCCGGTATCTCAATTGAAAAGCCCTACAAAACCGCAACAGTGGGACAATGCCACCGTTGCCAACTGTATGGCCATGCGCAGAGCAACTGCTATGCGACTCCCAGATGCGTCAAGTGTCTGGGCGAGCACAGCACTGCGGACTGCCCTCGGCCCAAAGACCGAACCCTCTGTTTGGAACCACCCAGCTGCGTTCTCTGCGGCCAGACCGGTCACCCGGCAAACTACCGCGGCTGTCCCAAAGCCCCCAAACTCGCTCCTAAATTAGCGAAGCGCGCCAACACCCGCCAACAAAGAGAGGCACCTTCCTCTCAAATTCCCCAACGTCTCGCTCCTCAGAGACCATCCCCGTGGAACAGGCTAAACCACGAAAAAGCCTTTCCCTCCTTGGCCCCTGCCAAACCTTTGCAGGCACTGATGGATATACCCATCGCAGCGCAGATCCTGCCTATAGACGTGGCTCCAGAGGCCACAACCAGTCCCAAACCCGCGCCTCAAACCACTGCTGCTCCTGCAGCCAAACAACCGCCCAAACCCTCACCCGTCGGGAACGGCGAGTCTTGCGCCCAGACTCTACTGCGCCACTATAAAATATTTATGACCCGCCAAGCCAGGTCTCTCCGCGATGCCCTTCTGGCTGCCGAGCAGCAGAATAACGGCAAAATTACAACGGAAATATACAGCCAAATATTCAGCACACACAGTGATGTCGTGCTAGGCCTCGACCAGATGGATGCGATGGACTGATCCAATGGATTCCCAACGCACAAACCACACTAGGCCTCGATCCCTCAAATTAGGTTTTTTCAACGCCAATGGCATTTTCAACCAACGCGCCGAAATAACTAAATTCCTCCGCGACCACCAATTAGACATCCTCCTTATACAGGAGACCCTTTTGAAACCCCACCGCGCTGACCCCAAAATTGCGAATTACCGTCTAGTTCGCAATGACAGAACACGCTGCCACGGCGGCGGTACCCTTATTTATTATAGGAAGGAGTTATACTGCATCCCTCTGACCCCACCCGCGCCTCTGTCTCACCTAGAGTACTCTGCCTGTCGACTAGGCATGACTGGTCATCCTCCGATAACCATCATCTCTGCCTACCATCCCCCACCATCGGTCGCGTCTCTTGCTTCAGACGATCCTATCGCGCTCACCAGCGATCTCACGACTCTTTTCGGCCTAAGTGACTCCGTCTTACTAGCGGGCGATCTCAACGCCAAACACCCCGCTTGGAACAGCAACACGACAAATGCCAGAGGCAGAATCGTGTATAACCTAGGCGCGACCCTAAACTATGACGTCATAGCTCCGATGAGTCCCACCCACTACCCACACGACACCAACCATAGGCCCGATGTCCTCGATGTGGCGCTCCTAAAGAATGTAAACCTCCGTTTACACTCCATAGAAGCGCTTCACGAGCTTAACTCGGATCACCGTCCCGTTATCCTACACCTAGGTTCCCGTTCGGGTAACCATGATCCTACCCAACCTCCTCCGACCCAATTGATCACCGACTGGAGGAAAGTAAGTGAAAAACTGAAATCCACCACGTCGCCACAATTGGACACCATTCCTGACCACATAGTCTCAGTCGCTGACACGACGGCGGCGATCGACTCGCTTACAGATCACGTACAATCCGTCCTGAACGATTGTTCAAGGGAAGCTCCTGTAGTGGAAGACCACCGCTGGAAACTCCCGGATGATGTACGGAATCTGATAACCGAGAAGAACGCAGCCATCCGCGCGTACAGCGCTTTTCCCTGCGCCGCAAACAAAGCTCACATGCGCAACTTACAGCGTGCTGTAAGGAAACGCATTACCGAGCAGCGTAATGCGAGCTGGGACAAGATGCTGAGCGAACTTGAGCCCACCCATCTTGCCTTCTGGCAGCTTCAGAGGAAGTTACGATCCACTGAAGAGGCCACAATGCCTCCTCTCATTCGTCCCGATAAGAGTGTCGCCTTCGATAACTCTGAAAAAGCAGAATGCCTAGCCGACAGCCTAGAGTCCCAGTGTTCTCCCAGCTCTCAACCAGTAGACCAAGCCCACCTCGATATGGTGAACGCCGAAGTCGAACGTAGAACTTCCCTTCCGCCCGTCGAAGATCCCGATAATCCACTGGCCCCCATCACTCCTGATGAGGTCCAGGATATCATTAAAAGTCTCCAACCGCGAAAAGCCCCTGGCTCCGACGGCATCACCAATAGGGTTTTCAAACTTTTCCCCGCCCAGCTTATAGTGCTAATGACTGCCATCTTCAATGGTGCATTGAGCAATAATATGTTCCCCGCAACCTGGAAACAGGCCACCGTCATAGGTATTCCCAAACCAGGCAAGCCCAAGTCTGACCCGTCTAGCTACCGTCCCATTAGCTTACTCAACGTCCTTGGTAAAATCTATGAAAGGCTTATATATAAGCGGCTCAAAGATTTTGCCGAAGCAAAGAGTCTTATACCCAATGAGCAGTTTGGATTTAGAACCGAACACTCATGTATCTAACAAGTCCACCGCATCATAGAACACGTCAGCGCCGGCTTCCAACGGGGCGCAATAACGGGAGCCTTATTCTTCGACATAGCGAAAGCGTTCGACAAAGTCTGGCACAATGGCTTAATCTATAAGCTATACCAACTCGGCGTGCCTGACCGTCTCGTGCTCATCCTACGGGACTTTTTATCGAATCGCACCTTTCGTTACCGAATTGAGGGGGAGCTTTCCTCCCCCCATCCCATTCGCGCAGGAGTTCCTCAAGGCTCCGTACTATCCCCCCTCGTTTTCACGCTATTCACTAGCGATATTCCCAAGCATAAAAATACTCAGCTAGCCCTATTTGCCGACGATACGGCTATCTATTATACCGGTCTTAAACCCGATGCCATCGCTCGCACTCTCCAAACTTCCGCAAACACTCTGGCCAAGTGGTTCCGGAAATGGAGAATCGAAGTCAATCCAGACAAAAGCCAGGCAGTCCTCTTTTCTAAGCCGCGGATAAACCCACCCTCCCCCCGTCCGATTACCATGTACGGCAAGCCGATCCCCTGGGAAAAGCAAGCCAAATACTTAGGCGTGGTCCTCGATAAACACCTTTCCTTCGCTGCTTTTATATACATAACTAATATAATGCCTCTCACCTTATCAACTTTGTAAATATAAATACTCTTTATTGTTCACCATAACAGAAAACAAATACGGACTTAATAGCTCAAAAGTGTGAGACAATGGGCGATATAATGTCGAAAGCATAATCATTTGCTCCCAATTTCTGTACCTCCAAAGGAAATGCCCGTTTAATCAAGCAGCAAAAACAACACTCCCGACAGAACAATAGTCTTAAGCTAACAGATTAAGCCTGTGCTTGAGAAGAATAACCTTCACTTGATAGACAAAAGAAAGACCGACAGTTGATTAAAACGATATTTCCAATGTTAAATATTGTCTGTCGAATAAGACAGAGATGATGAAACTTTGGTAAAATAATAACAGCCGTATGGGTCGATCTTCA
Source organism: Tholera decimalis (assembly GCA_943138885.2). Lineage (NCBI taxonomy): Eukaryota > Metazoa > Arthropoda > Insecta > Lepidoptera > Noctuidae > Tholera > Tholera decimalis. Next base: position 15,364,706 of record OW964576.2, read on the forward strand.
AGGGTAAGCAACGCTAGCCGAGGTCAATCCGTGGATGGGTGACTATCCATTACACATCGAGACGTGCTTCGGAATGCTGGTTGACCCTTGGTCCTTGCCGTCAACTGTAGAGTTTTAATAGTCGTAACGTCATGGTCGATGGTCAGATCTGATACAAGTCTTGCGACTACTTCCCGCTAACTTACAGCACGAGTACAAAAATATTTCCAGAACCCGATGTTTTATTGTTTCATCGCTTATAAAACTATTTGTTCATATCAAGTTGAATATAAATGCTTTATTGCATTTTGAACTTTAAGAACAACATTAAAGTAAACAATCAGATAAATTCAAACTTTTCAGAATTTTAAAATCTACCCTCCGTTATAAAATGTAGTAAATTCCTTCAACACGACGAGAAAACAGTTGTGTCCATTTGGCCCACATTTTAATTTGCGTATTATTCCTAGAAATAATTTCCTTTGTTTCAGTGCACATCTCAATAGATAAAGTTAACAATATAATTTGTTACTTTAGCTTTATTATCATCATTTGGTCGTTTTGCCCTTTCATTGGTGAATGGATAGGGTTCAAAGTGATGAAGGGTTTAAAACTCCTACCAAAATCGATGTCGCCATCACCCGTTGGTTTTATGTTGCGGGTGGCTTAAATTATTTAAGTTATCATCATCATCATCCACAGCCTGACTTCACCCACTCTAGGTACAGGCCTCTCTTCGCTTGTACCAAGCTCGACGTTCATTTGCCAGTCTCATCCAGGGTATACCCGCGATGACAACAATCTAAACATAACGATAAATAAATTTAAATTCTCTGGACAATACTGTATTTAATTGTATGTTTCAAAATTTGATTTAGATATAAGTATACAACCATGGTATGTAACATTGTAATATTTAGCACACCGTAATGGTAAATATATTGTAATTAATCTTTAATCATCATAAAATAATTGTATTTTTTTTCTTATTATTATAGACATTATTATCTTAGACAATCTTACTTTTGACATTACTATAATTATATTTTTGACATTATTATTATTGCGTTATTGCCATTATTATTTTGGGCCAAATTGCATTAATGATGCTGGACAATGCTGTATTAAATTATATGTTTTTAGAATTTGATTTAGTTTTAAATAATCGTGTAAAATTTAGCACACCGTAATGGTAAAATGTATTGGGACGCTACTAAATCTAACCAACTTATATGTATACCTACATTATGGCTAATAAATGATTTCTTTCTTTCTTTCTTTCTTTCTTTCTTTCTTTCTGGAGAAAATTTGAATGAAGAATCTGCTAAACAGGATTTACACTTAGCATGTGGTTCATTTGTTTTATGAATAAGCCTGATAATGTCGAAATCAGCACAAAAGCCAACGGAATTAACAATCCCACCAATATGTATTATAAATGTGAAAGTTTGGATATTTGCAGGCATGTTCGCGTTACAATCACGTAAAAATTACTTAAAACGGATACGGCTGAAACTTGGTAAATATAATACAGTTTCAACGTGTTTTTTTTTTAAGGAATATGAAAGTTTCCAAACAATGAAGTCGCAAGCAAGAGCTAGTTCTATAAATTAACTTAAAATAGAACTCCAAGTTTGAATCATGGATTATTTCCCATTGTCTCTTTTCTTTGATATTATAAATTTATTTTATTTCACTAAAACGGGCTCAAAGTATAATGAAAGTGAATCAAGATTGAGATGATGGAATCAAGTTTATTGCTTTACTAGGTTCTGCCTGCGACTTCATTCGCATGGGATGGTTTTCCCGCGTAAATACCGATCCCGTGGGAATTCCGGGATAAAAAATAGCCTATGTGTTATTACAGAATGTCAACTATCAACTTACAAAAATTCAATCAGATCCGTTAAGTAGTTTTTGCGTGAAAGAGTAACAAACATCCATCCATCCTCACAAACTTTCGCATTTATATTAGTAAGATTATTATTTTGTGTGGAGTTCATTTTACACAGGGGCGATCATCGCGTGTAAACGCCTAACGAGTATATGGATGTTTGAACATGTATTAAATAGCGACACTCCTTGGAGACTCAAAAACACGGTACTCGTTTTCGTCGTTTCTGTCCTACACCGGGTACTAAGTTAAAAGAAATTAATAACAAATATAAACAAGAAAACTAACTGGTAACATACCTACTTTGCTAGCTTCTGCCCGAGGTTGCTCACACACGAAAAGATAAGTATTTTCAGTTATAAAAAAGTAAGCCATGTCACTGCCAGCCCTTCACCTAGGTACTACCTATGTACATACGTAGTATCTCCACACTATAAATCACATTGATTCGCTGGCTCAGATTAGGCGTGAAAGAATGACAAACAAACACACTTTTGCATTCACAAGGTTTATTTATTTTAACTTTATGCACAACAAATAGTAAAATGGCAGACTTAATGCCTTAGCGATCTCTACCAGTACACGATGGGTGGTGAAGAGACAACATGGCAGGTGCACACAAAATAAACTAAGTACAAAACATACAGATTATTTTTTAAGTAGGATGAGCCCACTCTTGACCTCGATCTCTCCTGATGGTAAGCGATAGATGAGGTCTACGGTGGAACGATCGGGTTAGTATGGAAGTATGAATACACTAGTGATTTTTTTCAACCATATCTATGGGATTGTGAATAGTCGCAATCAATAGAAACCTATGATACAGATATGTGGCTGCAGCATGGGTTTCTTTCTAACTGGTCATAAAAAGCAAGCATTAAATTCCATTTTTCTGTTTGACCTGTCAAGTCCGACTTCAAAGGGACCGACGCCATCTTGAAGTTAGAAAGGGGCAAAACGATTAAAGCCCCAAATAGTACGTTCCCTCTTTGTACTCATTGTGTTTGGTGCATTAGCAGGAATCTAGGTCACAAAGCTGGCTTAACATTTCGAGCTAAGGCAACAAGATTGAGTGTTGCGAGACCGTAGTTTTGTTCCAACGCGTCATCATCTATTTAGCCTCTTCCCAACTATGTTGGGGTCGGCTTCCATTCTAACTGGATGCAACTGAGTATAATACTCGGTACGGATCATTCAACACGGTATTTCATTGTATTTTGCCTTAGTGTACGATGCGCAAAGCGATCCCCACCCTACTGCCGAGCGCTCAAGATCCGTGCCGGTATCTATACTAGTGTTTTACATTGAGCGACTGCCTACCTGACCTACACAAGTCCAGTCTCCAGTAGCGGGGTATACATATATGTATGTGTACCCAATACCCCTTGGCAAGATTGGTATCAGTTTTTCATAGGTGTTAATTTAATCTTTCAAACAGTGGAAGTACTTTAGTCCACTCTGTAGCACATTAGCCCCGGGAGGTCATCCACTCAAGTCAATTATCGACATAATTGAATTATGACATGACAGGCAAATCGATTCAGCAATTAGTGTCACAGCACTTTGGAGCTAGGTTCGGCCAAATATGACACGAGGATTCGATAAAAGTGCGTTGTTTGAACCGACTTCCAAAAGGAGGTTATCTATTCTACATTATGTTATATGAAAAACAGAATTTAGAATGGATCACTGCCTATCTGACCACAAAATTCCAGTAACTGGATAAAACACTATATGGATGCAAAGTTGGCTGAAATAAACTTCTCATTATTTATGCAAACATTGTTTAACCTTGAAGATTCGGGTCAGTCTTCAAGGTTGTGTTATTAAAATGAGGTACAAAACTTTTTTGCTTCATGTATTATTAAAATAAAGGTTACAATTGGTCATCTTTAGTGAGAAATTTTGCAATAAAAGAAGGCTTTACAATTTTTATTACGTAAACGTAATTTTAGTTTTGGGAATACTTTCATTTGCGTACGGGTAAGGAGTGGAATTCCCTGCCGAAGTCTGTGTTCCCTGATAGCTATTTGGGGTCTTTAAGTCAAGAGTGAATAGGTTACTTCGAGGTAAGCGTGCTTCATCTTCGACCACACTAATCGTTTACTATCAGGTGAGATGGTGGTCAGACGCGAGCCTATTCCCCATGCAGCTACTAGTGTTTTACATAGAGTGACTGCCGATCCGACCTCCACAACCCAGTATCTGGGTGACACGAGACTCGTGCTAAGACTGGTTTTAGATGAAAGCCACCACGTGGTCCCAGTGTAGATGGATGTCTTTAGATTTTTAGGTCAAAGACATCCCTTTACGGGAATGTTTCTAATGAGATTCCGCGACTAGAAAGGCAACTGTAGGAACAGGGTGGGTTTTTAGTCAGTAGAAGTCTGACACACCTTTCGACTTCACCCAGAGTGTGAGGAACCATTTCATGATTTTATCAAAGAAAAAAAAAACCTTGGACATCCTCCTTATAATTTTCTTTACAGTGTTGAGAGCAGTGGTTATCGTAAAAATTACACAAACTAACCTTCCAGCCTGGGGTCGAACCCATGACCCGTATCTCGTAAGTCATGCCTGTAATCATTGGGCCACCACTGCTCTATTGAGGATAATAAATAATATGTGCACTATGTGTGCGTATGATGTATGCTTGCGCTTTCAGTAAATATAGTTGTTTATACATTCATGCATTACTTATGTATCTTACTAATGGGATCGTTTCTGAAACCAATTACACAATAGGTTTCCAAGGATTCCGAAGCTTACTCAAATTCTGCTGAAATTCATCCAATTGTCTTTGTAATGCAAATTAGTATTTGTATTTAATGTGACTTAAAAGTTAATTGTAAGTAATAAAAATACAATTTTGCATTTGGTATGAACAATGTATTACAAAAACTATTCCAGTATGAACAACAAACTTAAATATAAAACATCATTTTTATGATTCCGGAAAAAAACTTAAGTTTTCCTACGATTCGCAAAGAGAAATCTGAAAAACCTGTAATTTCATACCTTGGTCAATTAATGCATCTGTCTCCTTAACGTTATCAGGTACAGCCTTTTACCGGTCTCTAGTCAATTACCATTGATAATATAGGCAATTTATTATTTTTATGTAAACGTTCAAGGATATTGGCACAACCCTCCTATTCCAAAGATGATAGTCACGCCTCCCTATATGCTGGCGAATGGTAAGTGGTCACATGAATTGGATATAAATTTTATCCCTTTAATAATATCTTAGTTTTTGTGGTCTTATTCTGTAAAGTTGTCTCATCAATAAGGGAGCGCACTCAATTCGAAAGCGAACTCATTTGTTTTCAAAGTAAATCATCGTAGTTTCACAATTAAGTACTCAAATATAATTATGTATACTATCAATACGGGGTTTCGCTCCCAAAGACCATATGACAATAACAACATAACCCTCCTTTGTTGCAGTCCGGTAAAAGCCTATAACCTCCACTCAGTACTTTAACGCGTTCAAACAAACAAATTTTCCGCTTAATAATATAAGTATAGATATAAATCCGCACAAACACTAATTGTTACCGTCTTAGACGTATGTAGACCTGTAGGGTATAGTTTTCTTGATTAGTCACGGCAACAAATTTATGCGTAGATGAAAGGCTGGGCGATGACCCAATGAGATGATCAGGAGGGTTAAGTTTCGAATGATTATAAAACCTGAAGGTACGAAAGTTTAGTTGTATAAATGGGTGCCTGATACTCAAACAAGTCCGGAATCGCGCATAAACTGAAAATGCGCGAAATTTCGACGCAATCGAAGCCGCGGGCAACATTTAGTAATACATTAAAACACAAATGGTATTAAAACAGGATGTTCTCGCTTACACAAAATCCTCTTTGGCATAATAACATTATAATATTGTGTTCGCGAAATAAATTAAGATTGATGTTAACAAATCCCTTCGGTCGAAAATACAGCGAGTTTATTAGGTTACTCGATTAGTTATAAAGATTTTGTATATTTTAATAAAGCAAATTTGAACCTGGAGGAGATTTTTTTTATTGATAAGAAGCTCGCGTGTAACAAGCATCTCACCTGATAGCAAACGATGATGTGGTTGAAGATGAAGCACGCTTACCTAGAAGTCACCCTTCAATCAAAGACCCCCGGATTATAGCTATCAGAAAACATAGACTCCGGCAGGGAATTTCACTCCTTAGCAGGACTTACTTATTGTGGCTTAATTCAATCCGTGTCTCTGAATACGCTTTAAGCAGTTGTTACTAGTATTGTACGTGGAGTGTCTGTCAATCCGATCTCTACAACCCAGTAACTGGGTAACACAAAAGCTGGGTAGCCCTTGGAAGAGCCATCTTATCAATATACATCACAACCAGAATCAATAGTTTAACGTGTTCCGAGACTTAGAGGGATATGGACATGCCACCCATCCTCAGACCGACCTCGACTGTTATTATTGGCCACAAGCTGCTCAAATCCAATATAAATCTCTAATAAAATCTCACGTATATTTTCCTCTCACAACTCGCCCACCAACAGTTTGTCCGCAGCTCAACCCCGGCGGGCGATGTCGTAATATATTAAGCTTGTTTTTGTTTACTTCGTTCGCAAATCTTGCCTACTACTGGTAGTTTGGTGGCGGACGAGAATAATAATATGTGTTGGCTGACTGTTACACTGATGCGAATCTATACTATAATTCATTATACACACTTTTCCTTGTTGTATTCCTAATTAATGTAAGTCGTGTATTATAATAATTATGTTATTTGCAGCTCTCTGCGGTAGTGCCTCCCATTTTGTACGGTATTTACGGTATTTATGTACGGTTGCAACAACAAAAAAAGGTCTTCTTGCGACTGAATACCCTCCATATTCGGCAGAGCTCTTCTCTGTAGCATATCCCATGCATGCTCAATCGGGTTCAAGTCTGGCGACTGAGCAGGCCAGAGCAGGACATTGATGTTAGCTGCAGCGAGAATCTGTCTTACAACTCTTGCGGTGTGCGGTCGTGCATTATCATGCATTAACTGAAATAAGGGACCGATTTGCACTTGTAGAGGAACGATGACGTCAGATACAATCGTCTCAGCATAAATTTGAGCGTTGAGATTGCCTCTGATCCAAATCAACTCAGTTCTTCCGCCGATCCAAATACCCGCCCATACCATGATGGTTCCACCACTATAAGGATGGACTTCCTGGCAGGATTTTAATCGCTGTTGGCGTCCAGGGGTTCTCCAGTGTCGTATACGTCTTGTATCCGGTCTCATACCAAAACGAGACTCATCAGAAAAGCACACGAAACGCCATTGTTCTTCTGCCCATTTTTTTGGTCGCTAATTAAGTTCCCTGAAGAGTGATGAAGCCTCACGGCTAACATCATGGCGGTTATTGTTGGAGCTCTTCGAGTTAAGATTTGAATGTATCGGTCTTGTCTCCGTGTGGTGCAGCGATACCGTCCTCCATGGCGCTCAGCCACGGTACCAGTGCTTCGGTAACGTGTCCAAAGTCGACTGATAACACTCTGACTTGTATTCAGAGCTAAAGCCACAGTACGTTGCCGGGAACCAGCTTCTATCATTCCCACGGCTCTGAGCATTTCTTCCCTGCTTAAATGACGTCGCCGCTCCATAATAACGTTGGTTTTAATCAGTAGTAGGGAAACAGTAGCACTAATAATGTCTTCAATGCGTTGTATGTTTTTATAGGAAAAATATTGACAGCTGATTTTCATCTTTTACTCGAATTTGATTAACAGTTCCTGTTTCAAATTATGAAATGCACCAAAAAGGATCCATATAAATTTATAAAATCATAAATTTATTGCAAAGCCACATCTCAATCTCAAGAAATCCGCATAAAAATGCTTGATCCCTAGACACTTTTGATGTGTGTAGTATGTCTTGAGGCCAGCTTGCAACAGGAGTTTATAGCTCTTATGATTTAAAAGAAAATGAAATTAGCATTTTCCATCGGGCTTAAAAGTTACGTGTTGTTATATTTAGGCAAGATTAGGGACTCGCCTCTCCTACGCCCAGGTGCAATGTAGATATTGATGTGGTTTCAGTATGCAGTGATTAATAATTTTATTACTATGATAATATAAGCCCCATGGTTACTCTGACCCCGCATTTATAATAAATGATATCTTCTAAGATACCCGTTTTTAACCCTCGACGCAAAAATGTCGATTATGGGGTGTTATAAGTTTGATGTCGATGTCTGTGTGTGTGCGTGGCATCGTAGCTCTCAAACGATGGATGGACCGATTTCGATGTGGTTCTTTTGTCCAGTTTCCTTGCAGTGGTTCTTAGATATGGTTAGTAAAAATCGATGCAGTGCTTTGAAGAGTATCAGCTCTTTTCCAAAATGATGTAAGGCATTTTTTGCATAAAATTTAATATATTTTTTTACTTAGGTGTTCAACTTTTTTGTAGTGTATATGTTGTAAAGTTTGTTACATACAAACAATCACGAAATCGCGAAGGATATAAAATATCTTCTTATACCTTTGCAACAGTTTTATTAAAATGAGAAACTTTCATGTCTGTACTTGGTGGTTATATAGTCTTTGGTACTTGGCTATGTTTTTGTGTCAGCATTTACGTCGCGAGTTTCCTACATCTGACAGTTCCATTCATAACGGCTGTCTCATATTTTGAAAACCATTTCAATTTTGTAAAATAAAAGAAGGAAGTTTTTATGTTGTATATGTGTTGTTATATTTCTGGGAATTTTTGTTTTTAAATAAATCCCATTCTGAACTAATTTTACTTTTAGCTTTTTTTTTCACGGTATGGGTGGAACAAGAAAAAAAAATCACGACTATAAATAAATAGTTTTGTAAACAAAAGAACACAACAGATTTTAAATTATTAATGAATAAATGTTATTTTTGTAATTAAGTTTTATAAAGTAACGTTTTATCCACCTCTCACCCCAGTTCGTTATTTAGGGCAATTTGAGCAGATTAGAACCGCAGATAATCTTAATTGAAGCCAATGTAATGAAACTGAAAAGATTTGGCGAGTGATAAAATGGCAGCATTTTGAGTTTTTAATTGCTGTGAATATATTACTTGTACCGTAATGTTTCTTTTTTGTCTTAACTTTTTTCTAATTTCAGGAAAATAATTAAAAACGTTTGTAGTAGCCACCACTGCTCTCTGTTGAATAAACGTTTGGGACGTTTATTCAACAGAGAGCAGTGGTGGCTCAGTGGTTACAGGTACTTACAAGTTGTAAATTGTGGTTGAATTGACGAACAGAAGATAAAATAATCCTGTTCATTTTTCTTATAGGTTTTTTATAAGTGATTTAATGAAATGGGAGCCAATAGTGGAATGTGTCTGCTATTTTGAACCAACTTCAAATGGGAAGAATTTCTGAATTCTGAAACTGTATTTGTGTTATTTGTTACCCTATTTCTTTGCCGATTGTGTTATGATTCTGAAAATTATTTATACTCGAAATCTTATACTCCTGAGTTGGTCCCATTGTAATTTGATATTGGGATCGTAAAGAAATCGCAGGTAACCCTGAAATTTCTATACCTATAGTAACACACAATGTTTTTTTACTAAAGAAAAATGTGCGGAAAATTGTCTTTCTCAACTTATTTATTTCACCTACATATTTGTCTGTGAACGTGATCTTAGATGTTTAGATTGGGCTATCAACCCGCTGAATCCTACGGCCTGCAGCGGATATATTTTTTTCGGAGGAAAATCAACAAAAATAATGATTTCTCCTGCTCTGGGTGGAGCGGAAACTAGTCTCAAACTTCTACTGATTGAAACACCCACCCTGTTTCTTCAGTTGCCCTAGCGTTTCGAGGCTGTGGTATCATGTTAGAAAATTCCCGCAACTGCGGACCATTCCTGCAACCGTGGAAGCGAGTGTTTGTTGGTCGAATCACGAGTGAACAGTGAATATTTTCGTTGGGAATATAGTTTGATCTCACATTCCTGTAAGCTTATACATGGGTATAGAATGTATATGTCACGTAAACGTGGCCGCCGCCGCGCTGGCGACCTAGTACATTACTAATTCACACGAAACGTTCACGTTTACTTACAACTTTGAAGCAATTGCAAAGAGAGAGAGAACTTTAAAGTTTGCAAGTTACTATGTACTAAAGTTGGCATTAAGTAACATTCACAAAGACAAATAGAGATGCTAAAATTTTACGAAGTCGCGGGCGCTCAGAGTGGAGATTTAGTCCGCCTGTCATAACATTGTATATTCATTTCAATCAATCAAAATCAATTGAAGGGTGACAGTCTAACTGGATGCAGCTAAGTTGTTTACTCGAGCGACTGTCTATCTGCCCTCCACAGCCCAGTACTCCAGCTTCCTCCCCTTGGCAAGATCAGTGCTAGATTTTCTGGCCTTAAGATGTACAAATGACAGCCGAGAGCATGTCTTAACATGCTTTCCGAGGCACGGAAGAATCCCGATATGTTACGATGGTTACCCATCCACAGACCGACCTCGGCAAGAGATGCTTCACCTTAGAGGTCGACCCGTACAACTATTCATTATTATTTAGGCACGAGCTCCTCCGATTCACTTTCCTAGTAATTAAACTGGGTAAAAGAAATAGTGTCTCCTAACTAAAACTCATTAACCACCACAGTTTGTGTCATCGTATACAGGACTAACGTCAATGTAAATAAAATAATCCAATAAACCCGCGGACATAGAAGCACTAGATCGAATGGAAAATTGTAACCGATGTTCAGTTCATACCAGCTTGAAGTAAACACGAGCTATTGGAGTCCCAGACAATGGATCATGCATGTGAGGCCTCTCTCGACAGAGGCTGCGGTGTCCCGGGGTGGGGTCGCCTTGGCGGTGTCTCTCGACATCGCCAATGCCTTCAATACCCTGCCCTGGAGTTGCATACGGGAGGCACTCCGGTATCACCGGATGCCGACCTACCTCTGTCGCGTGGTCGAGGCCTACCTGACGGACAGAGCCGTCATCTACCCTGGTCACCAGGGAGAGTGGAATCGGCGAGAGATGTCGTGCGGTGTCCCACAGGGATCGGTTCTGGGGCCACCCCTGTGGGACATCGGTTACGACTGGGTGTTGCGCGCCAACCTCCCTACAGGCGTCAGTGTAGTTTGCTACGCTGACGACACGCTGGTCCTGGCACATGGGGGGTCGCACGAGGCGGCGGCCGAACTGGCGATGCGAGGGGTTGCGATAGTCGTAGAGAGGATCCGGTAACTGGGACTCGAGGTGGCCCTGCACAAGTCCGAGGCCATGTGTTTCCATGGCCGTCGGAACGCGCCACCTTCGGGTTCCCAGATAACGGTGGGAGGGGTTCGCATCGGCGTCGAGACGACGATGAAGTACCTGGGACTCGTCCTCGACAGCCAGTGGAACTTCGTCGAGCACTTCCGACGTTTGGCTCCAAGACTGGACCGGACGGGGGCTGCACTCAAGCGGCTCCTACCCAATCTAGGAGGGCCAAACGCCTCCTTCCGGAGGCTCTATGCGGAGATCGTGCGGTCCATGGCCCTCTATGGGGCCCCTGTGTGGGCGCTGAATTTGCAGCGGCGACCAGCTAGCCGGCTGGTTGCGTCTCAGAGGGTTATGGCTATCCGGATTATCCGGGGATACCGCACGATCTCTGGGGAGGCGGCGAACCTCCTTGCCGGATTGCTGCCGTGGGACCTGGAGGCGGTAGCCCTCGCGCGCGTGCATAATTGGCGCGCAGAGGTGCTAAGCCGGGGTGAAACCCCGCTACCGCGGCAAGTCGCGGCTCAGCGGATAGAACTCCGGCGTGATCTCACGGCAGCATGGAAAGAGCGGCTGTCGCAACCGAAGGCTGGGCACGCCGCAATCGCGGCGATAAGTCCCCTCTTTGAGGAGTGGCTGGAGAGAGGCCACGGCGTCCTCACCTTCCGCCTGACGCAGGTGCTGACCGGACATGGCTGTTTCGGGAGGTACCTGTTTAGGATTCAGCGGGAGGACACGCCCGGGTGTCGTCATTGTGAGGACCACTTGGAGGACACGGTGGAGTATACGGTAGAGGTGTGCCCTGCTTGGGCGGCGCACCGCCGTGTCCTCGTAGAGGCGGTCGGCGGCGGCGACCTCTCGCGCCCTGCTCTGGTTCAGAGTATGGTGCGGAGCGAGAGGGACTGGGATGCGGTCGCCTCCTTCTGCGAAGCAGTCATGCTAGCGAAGGAGGAGGCCGAACGCGCGAGGGAGAGGCAACTCTCTTCCTCGCGCCCCAGCTGCCGCGGGAGACGCCCCGGGCGTCGGGGATCACGAGCCGATTTCCGGCCACCGTCGGCGCGGGCCTGCGGACGGCGAGCAGGGGTCGCTCACCGTCCGGTAAGGACCATGCCCGGGTCGGCGGCGCGTCTTGTTACACGCGCGCCTCAAAGAGCTGTCAATACTAGTGACGGGGCCTCATAGGGCCATTGCCTGCCGGGGTTTGCAGGAAAGTTCTACCGAGTTACCACGGCCCCGGAAATTTAGGGCAGCTGAAGGAACAGGGTGGGTTTTTAGTCAGTAGAAATCTGACACACCCTTCCGCTTGACCCAGAGCGGAAGAAGTCATTTAATGATTTTCCCACCCAAAAAAAAAAAAAAAAATGTTATAGAGACAGTTTGAGTATGAAAAAGTGTATTTAAAAGAATTTTAAAGTATTATGAGTGAAAATTATCATTTATGATTATTACGATATAAAAATAAGTCATATTAACTCGGTTTTTTAAAATTGCATGTCTGTAACCGTAAACGGTGCGTAATCCATAAAAAAAGCATTCGTTTTTTTTATTTCACCACACAGATAAACTCACATGAACTTACTTACATAATAGATAGCATAATAAAACGCAAATTGTTGGAATATATCTTGGCGGAGGCACGGCAGTGCCCCCGCCAAGTCGAGCAAAGAACAAGCACGGCCGTACCATTCTTTTCTCGAAGCATTTCAGGCCATTTTCGACCCCCTATAACTTCGTTGTGGATAAAACTAGAAGCCAGAATTTTCAGTAATCAAACAGGCATTGTATAAACACGGTATATATAACGGTATAATCTTGACCGTTTTAAATAAATAAATTGACTTGGCAATCGCAATAAACAATTTAATTTATATATGTGTTACTTGTGAGATATATTGTGTTTTCATGCGATGGCCGAGTCAATCTATTTATTTAAAACGGTAAAGATTTTTAATATTGATATGGTCACTATAAGATGTCGTTAGGTTAGATAATTACGTAACACGTAAACGGTCAAGAAAAAAAAATTCTATCGAACAAGCAATTAAAACGTTGGAAGATAGCGTAAACCGAGTAGAGAATGAAATGACCTGCGATCTAGTCACTCCTTTTGAAATAAAGAAACTAGTCAATTCTATGGCTATCAAGAAATCTTCGGGATATGATGAAATACCAATACAGACCGTTAAAGATCATATTGACATACTGGCCGAACCTCTGGCACATTTTATTAATACATGTATAAATATGAATGTATTTCCCGAACAATTAAAATTAGCAAAGGTGTTGCCAATATACAAAAAAGGTTGCAAACTGGATCCTAATAATTATAGACCAATATCTTTGTTACCAAGTATTTCGAAAATTTTTGAAAAAATTCTTAAAGTAAGACTTCTAAAACATATAAATCGAAATAAAATTCTTAATCACAGACAATTCGGTTATCAGAGAAGTGTGGGAACAAATGACGCTATTAATACATTAATGGAACAAGTGGTTAATGGAATTAATGATAGATTAAAGGTTGTAGGGATATTCCTTGATCTTAGCTCTGCTTTTGACTCAGTAAACCACAAACTATTGCTAGCTAAAATGGAACATTATGGAGTAAGAGGACCGGTCTTAAATTTATTTAAATCTTATTTAGAAAATCGGAAGCAATATGTAGAAATTAAAGTGGAAGAAAACAATTGCGAAATATTTTACAAATCTGGACTAAAACTAATAAAACAAGGAGTTCCACAAGGCTCGATACTAGGGCCAATCCTTTTCATTTTATTTATTAATGATTTAATTAACTATATGCTTAAACTTAACGATATAGAACTTGTTCTTTTTGCTGACGATACGAATGCTATTGTAAGAGCTAAAGATGTAGATACTCTCAATAGCAAGGTAAATAAGGCTCTGACTCTCTTTCATTCTTGGTTCTCTATTAACAATCTTAAGTTGAATGCCAGCAAAACAAATGCCATGTTATTTAAGACGACGTCGAGAAACAAAGAAGTAATGGACATCAAACTTAATGATAATAGAATATCATTGGTAGACTGCGTGAAATTCTTAGGTATTTATATTGACGAAAATCTTAACTGGAAAAAGGAACTGTCTGCGATAGAAAATTCAATTAGCTCAGCTTGCTTTGCCCTTAGAAGTCTAAGAGATGTAATTGCTATCGAACAATTAAAAATAGTGTATTTTTCGCTTGTGGAGTCGAAGCTGAGGTACAGTATCACTCTATGGGGAGGTAGTTATGCGTACAATATAAATACTGCTTTTGTTATACAGAAAAGGGCCATAAGAACGATGGTGAGAATTCCACAGTGGGTTTCGTGTAGGGAGTATTTTAAAGAACTGCAGATACTAACGGTCCCTTGCTTGTATATATTAGTATTACTTACTGACCTTATGAAAAAACTACATCTTTTCGAAACACTTGAGGAAAGAGATAAACGGGAAGCTACAAGGCGTAGGGACTTACAATATAAGGTGCAACCACACTTAAAAGTAGTAAATCATGCTGCAGGATATCAATCAATTAAACTATTTAATAAACTACCTGTATCATTAAAGTCCATATATAATTTAAACACATTTAAGCAACAGCTAAAGTCCTTTTTGATAGAGAAGTGCTATTACACACTTGAAGAGTTTCTTTGTGACACATACAACTAGACTGTATTAACTTATTGTCCTTATTTAATTGACGTAATTTTTTATTTTGACATTTTGACAATTTTAATGGCTGATCTGTATGTAAACTTTTTGGTGTTAGTTTTACAAGATCTATTTGACATAATTTGGACTTTACATTTTTGCTAATTTTATTGATATTAGTATATAAATTTTGATTATTATTATTATTTTTACTTCTGACTTGTAATGGTTGAATTTGTATTTGTTTATTTTTTTACATTGTTTATATTTGACATAATTATATGATTTGTGTAACAATGCTATTCTAAGAATATTATTTGAAATGGAATATTGTAACTTATTTTATTTTGATTAGTTTGTGCTGTATAGTAATAATGCCTACCTGTAATTTTTTTATGTTTGTGTGTATTTAAGAGCGATGATTTCAACACAATGTTAAAATTGTTCATGAAATAAATGAATGAATGAATGAACAACTTAAGACAGAAGGTCCCTTAAGTAGGGACTGAATAAATTAATAACCGACTTGGTATTACATGGATCTCACAACTTTTTACGGTAGAACAACTAAGTTGCGAGACTTGGTTTTTTGACAAGTATTTTTTTTTATGGGATACAATATTCAGATTTATATTTAGTTTTAATTTAAAAGTTTACGGGTTCGTTACAGCCTGTATAATGGAGGACGTGTTTGTTCAAGCATTAGCTGTGTAATTTTACGCTATAGCTAACATTTGTTTTACCCTGTATAAAAAACAATTAGCGAGACTGAAATCAATAGTTTTGATATGGTTTTTGTAGGATGTGGTGAAAATGTGCTAGGAATTTTCGGTATTGTATCATATAACCAATTCGAACCGGCTCCTACTTTCCGAGTAACCGTGCCGATAACCAACCGTATCGAGCTTCTGGGGGTGACACTAACATCTACCCTCAATTTTGGCCCGTTTATCGAGGCTAAGGCTCAACTAGCATCAAAAAAGTTGGGAATCCTAGCAAAGGTGAGACGGTACTTCACACCCAAACAGTTGCTCAATCTCTATCAAGCCCAGGTTCGGTCTTGTATGGAGTACTGCTCTCATCTTTGGGATGGATATGCTAAATACCAACTGGACGCGCTTGAGTCTATCGAGAAGCGGGCCAAGAGACTCATTGGCAACGATGCACTGGTCGAGTCAAAGCTCCAGAGCTTTGACTCGACCAGCCTTGAACATTGACGACGAGTTGCAAGTCTATGGGTTTTCTATCGGTTACATTTCGGCGAGTGTGCGATGGAATTACACAATCTAATTCCACCAAGCCCGTTTCATCATTGGACTACGAGACAAACGGCGAAGCGCCATCTTTACATGGTGGACATCCCACCCATACGCACAAAACGTATTGGGAATACCTTCATTGTGCATACTGCTAAGGAGTGCAATTCCCTGCCAGAGTCTGTGTTTCCCGATAGCTATAACCTAGGAGTCTTTAAGTCAAGAGTGAATAGGTTACTTGTAGGTAAGCGTGCTCCATCTTCGACCACATCATCACTTACCATCAGGTGAGATGGTGGTCAAACGCGAACCTATTTATTAATAAAAAAAAATATCATCATCATCTGCTTAGCCCTAATTATTTTGGACAGCTTCCAGTCCAACCGGATGCAGCTAAGTTTTAGTGTTTTACATGGAGTGATTCCCTATCTGACCTCCATAACCCAGTAGCTGAGAAACACAAAACCCCTTGGCAAGACTGTTGTCAGGTTTCCTGACTCTGACTATATTTATTTATTTACACTTTATGCACACAGGTACAAAAGCGGACTTAATGCCGTAAACATTCTCTACCAGTCAACCATGACACAATATATCATCATATTCTGTGGCGACTGTCAAAGATGTTCAAATGACAGACACCGCCAACTTCCAAATGCTGAGAAATTCCTTATGGAGGAACCCGTTATAGAAGTAGCACTTTTTGTCTGATCCGGGAATTGAACCCGAGACCTCGTGCTCAGCAGTCACGCTTGCCACCACTCGACCAATGAGGCAGTTATTTTTGGTATTGCATATTTCTCCTAAAAATGTAGATACATGATCGTTGTTGATAGCGACATTTAATTAGTTCTGAGGGATGAAAATCCTACTATAATTATTTCACCTTTCAATAGCGAATAAGGCCTATTTTTCACCTCATTATGTATACAAATGAAATAAATGTTCTAACGAGATATGGCGGCCCCGGAACGCAAGGGTACCTGAAAAAACAGGGTGGGTTTGTAGTCAGTAGAAGTCTGACATTCCCTCTCACCCCATCCAGGGCGGGAGGAGTAATTTGATGATATTCACACCAAAAGAAAGATTGTTACTGCAAAATTTCTTATTTTATATATATTAAAACTTTGCCGTACTTTGGAATGAATATACCTATTTAATGGACATAGAAGCACTAGATCGAATGGAAAATTATAAACGATTTTCAGTTCATACCAGCTTAAATGTAAACACGAGCTATCGGATTCCCAGACAATGGATTATACAGCGTGGTTGAATAATAACTATACGGAGTTGTACGTTATATAGACAGTTTGAGTATGAATAAGTATACTTAAAAAAAAATGTTATGAGTGAAAAAAAGATGCTTTAACTTGATGATTAAATTAAATAATAAATCAATGTCGAACAAAAAATTTAAGGAGTAGCTATATTTTTTGACAAATCGCTTTGCATTTCTCGCGAAACGCTAATATTATGGTAGTTGCATAGGTATGCATTTGTCTTTGTGTGTGTGTGACTTCGAAGTCACGTTTTAGGTTGGATTTTTCTGAAATAAAAGTAGCCAATATTCTGTTCCAGAATCAATCTGTGCTTTAGATTGTATCCTTCTTTGATCATCTAATCCGTTCAGCAAGTTAAATGAGTAACTAAAATAGAATTTCGCGCGTTCCGTGTATGTTTACATCTTGCGTATATCAAATTATTAGTGATTACCCTACATTTCTGGAATATTATGTTTGTGTTTTATAATGTTTTAAATTGTTTCGTTTTTGTTTTACAAAATTGTACGTATTATAAATATTGTTATTGTATTAGTTTAACATTTCTCATGTAAGTGAAATTTCTTATGAGAAATAAAGATATCTCAAACCTGAATTTAAATGATGTATTAGTATAGGTCACAACAAGTAAACTGTAGTGGTTAAACTGAACTTCAATATCATAAATGCAAATAAACATTTTTGATTATAACGAAATAAAAATAAGTTATATTAACTCGGTTCTTTAAATTTTGCATTTCTGTAACCGTAAATGGTGCGCAATCCATAAAAAAGCATTGGTTTTTTTATTTCACCACATAGCTAAACTCACATGAACTTACATAATAGATAGGACAATAAAACGCAGACCGTTGAAATAAGTATAACATTCACATTTATATTTCGTTTTTATTTAAATGTTTACGGGTTCGTTACAGCCTGTATAATGGAGGACATGTTTGTTCAAGCATTAGCTGTGTAATTTTACGCTACAGCTAACATTTGTTTTACCCTGTATAACAAACTATTAGCGAGACTGAAATCAATAGTTTTGATATGGTTATTGTAGGATGTGGTGAAAATGTGGGAGGAATTTTCGGTATTGTATCATTATTATCATCGTCTGCTTAGCCCCAATTATTTTGGAGACGGCTTCCTGTCTAACCTGCCTATCTCACCTCCACAACCCAGTAGCTGAGAAACACAAAACCCCTTGGCAAGATTGTTGTCAGGTTTTCTGACTCTGACTATATTTGTTTGTTTACACTTTATGCACACAGGTACAAAGGCAGACTTAATGCCGTAAACATTCTCTGACAGTCAACCATGACATAATATACCATCATATTCTGTGACGACTGTCAAAGATGTTCAAATGACAGACACCGCCAACTTCCAAATGCTGAGAAATTCCTTATAGAGGAACCCCTTATAGAAGTAGCACTTTTTGCCTGACCCGGGAATTGAACCCGAGACCTCGTGCTCAGCAGTCGCGCTTGCGACCACTCGACCAATGAGGCGGTTATTTTTGGTATTGCATATTTTTCCTAAAAATATAGAAACATGGTCGTTGTTAATAGCGACATTTAATTAGTTCTGATGGATGAAAATCCTAGTATAAGTATTTCAGCTTTCAATAGCGAATAAGGCCTATTTTTCACCTCATCATGTATACAAATGAAATAAATGTTCTAACGAGATATGGCGGCCCCGGAACGCAAGGGTACCTGAAAAAACAGGGTGAGTTTTTAGTCAGTAGAAGTCTGACATTCCCTTCCGCCCCATTCAGGGCGGGAGGAGTCAGTTGATTATATTCACACCAAAAAAAAAAGACTGTTACTGCAAGTTTCGTATTTTATATATACATATTAAAACTTTGCCCTAATTTTGAATTAATATACCTATTTAATAGAGGTTTTCAAATGATCTTTTATTTAGGCCGCATCATTTATTTTTTATAAGAATATCTCTGTTTATAAAAGCTCTGTTACCTGCCATCGAAAAAGGAGATCATCGTTAAACAAATATTTTGACAAGATGATACTCACTGAAGCAAAATGTAGGAAACATTTTACAATATAATTTTTTTGAGGAAAGAAGCCATGACATCACGTTATGTCACATTAATCTGGAACAAAGTAAGTCTAGCCTTTGTCTTCAGACCCAAACAAACCCTATAGCACGATCTTGCAGCTTGAACGGTACACTAATTATATTGGGCACGACACCCTTACAACGTATGCGCTGAATAAATTGATTGCCTTTTGGAATAATTAATCAAGCATTACATTTGCATCGGGCTTAAAAACAGCGGTGGCCTAATGCTACAGGCACGAATTCATGCGTTCGAAACCAGACAGGCAAATTTACTTTTTGTAATGTTCATCATCACCGCTACTTAATAAACGGTGAAGTAAAACCTCGTGAAAAAACGGTGTACCGCACAGAAAATCCGTAAACATGCCACGTCTACCAACTCGCACTGTACCCGCGTGGTGGATGATGGGCCTTTCCCTCTCATACAAAGCTGACCTGTGTTCCAGCAGCGGGAGCTGTGTGATGTTACACTTGCATTGATGGTTATCTTCTAGACCTAGTTCTAGTTATATAGTTCTTTCCTATTCTGTAAAGATCCTTGCCCACCTCACTCAATTGAGCGCACACAATTATAAAACGAACTCATTTGTTTTTGAACTCAATCATCGCGATCTTTTAACGAGACGACGTGTGAATTCTATAATATCTGAAAAAGTTTAACATATTTTCGTTCTTTAGTAATGTTACCTGAAAAGTTTACATAAACATAAAATGTAAAACTGTTCGTTTCTTACACGATTTTTGAATAAATAAACAGACAAAGAGGTTTCTAATATACGTTTGCATTTAAATTATTAAAGGAATTTTACAATCAGAATCGACCTCGATGTTATCGACTGTTTTTGGTACAAAGCGCTGTGTTGATAGTTCAAGCGATAAATAGTCGGAAAAGAATAATTTATCTCTGCTTGTTCAGTAGACTTGTTGTTACTATATTTTATTTTTATTTAAAAAAGAACTAGCAATGTCGGTGGAATTCACATGACTAGTAATCCTGTTAACCCCTTCAACTAAGCTAAACATGCTTGTGTCTGTGGGTTCACGGCAATAGTGTAATGGGTGGGGTTGGAACCTGCGACCTCTCGATCACAAGTCAGACACCTTATCCATTAGGCGATTGACGAGTCAATTTTTTTATTCGTTGTTTCCTTAAAATCAGTATAAACTCCAGTGCATATATTTATTTTATTAGCCTATACTGTCCCACGGCCGGGCAAAGGCCTCCCCCAATTCCTTCCATACACTCTTTTCCCGCGACGCTTTTAATCGGCCTATATATACATATATTTAGCTTTTTATATAGCCAGTTTTCAAGGAAGTGTATTGAAAATTAATTTTCAATACTCTTCCTTGAAAACTGGCTCTTATGTATAACATGCAATGTATTTCACACTGGTGTTTTTTTTTTTTTTTCATTTTTCACACACGAGGGCTTTTTTCATTCCAGATTTTGCCACAGATAACATTAAACAACTATTCAATTCCCTATATTCGGCGGTGATTGTTTTTTTTTCACAGCAAAGTGGCGCATGTTTTTAAGGCCTTATATTTAATGAAAATTAATACTTATTGTGTTTATGAACAGAATATCAGAAATAAACATTATTATTTATAAAATAATTTTGCTTTTATCAACAAATTAACATATAGGTATTTGTGTTCTAAATTAAAAAAAAATATATTTTCTTTTAATCTCAGGCTGTTTTGCGGCTTCATACCTTTGCTTCTCCTTTAACCCGCGAAGGTAAAGCGCGGGGAAAAGGAAGTTAAATCTTATTAATTTGTGTTTTTTGCGTGAGTATGTCGAATTTAAGTTTAGTTGAGAACAATTTAGATACTACGCCGCCAGATATTGTGATTGAGGCTCAAAATGCTTGCGATAGTCTGTTGCCAGATGGCATTTAAATCAGATAAAATTGAAGCTAAAATATATGGCAACTACATAATTTTCTTCAATGGAAATCAAATAAAAATGCGTCGTCATTTTCGGAGCAAGTATTTTTCTTCAAGACTGTATTGAAAAACGTCTTTTGATACACGTGGACATTTGTTACTGCTATACTCAGCTTCATAGCCCCTCGTCTTGCGACTCGGGCATAACTCCGCCTCGTACGCAATAACAAACTTTCTCCACTTGTATCAAAATGTACTATTTCCATCACCCATTAATTTGGAATATTCGCTTTTCACTGGATCCAAGTTTTCCCATTGTATACGCAATAAATCCCCATTAGGCATATAGCATTAAACGCTTATGATCGAAACTTTAGTTAATGATGTTGTTGAGTATAGAAAGTTAATGATGAATTATTTGTACTTGATTTGAAACACTGGCTTGAAGAGTGGTCGCGTGACTTTAGATAATATAGCATTTTAGAGTTACAAACAATAAAAACACTACGGACTATGAGCGAAAAGCTAAACAAATGAGCATCCCCACTGCATTCATGCCACCGTGATCAATCTCAGCAGACATTAGCTACGTGCGTACTGGATATTACCTATAGTGTGACAAGTGTGTGCGCAAACCTAGTTATATCCTCTGGTCCATTGTTTTCATAGTCTTCTGTAACTAAAGCCTTTATATGTGCTTTTCGATTCACGAGGGTGTCACAACACTGACTTTCAACATCACCGACCTTTTTAACCCAGATCTCCGCACTCGCCAGTCGCGTTTACGGCCACTAGCCCAACGGGCAGTTTCTAATCTTTAACCCAGAGAATAAATCAGGGATTCGATTTTACGAATTGATAATGGTTTGTAATTGCTTAATTCTAAGAAATGTTGACGTCAAAAATACATTGATAAAATAAGTAAAATTGATTATTCCACATAAACAGACCAAAATGAGATATATTATGTACCTATATAGAAAAGCTAACAATAGCTACATCGTTAATAAGAAACATTGAAATAAGTTTGAACTTAATTAAAAAATAACACATTCTAAAACAGGTTACTTAATCATGATAAACCTTTTGAAAACAGGCCAACCTGAATATTATTGAATTGGGTAACCCTATAAGGATAGTTGTAAGGTGGATAAATAAATCACTAATCCACCCCAGAAGACACCTCTATACCAAATTAAAGCGGTTATTACCTAGTACTTCCTACCACGGAAACTTAGTTTACATATTGTATTGTAATGCGCTGTTAAATTAATGAGAACTCTGATTTTACAAGCCATGAACTTTTATACCTGTTATTACGACATAAATTTTGTTAAGAGTACTAAACCATAGAGTTTACTGCAAAAGGGTATATGTATATGAATAAATGATATTTATTTTGTGGGTTGGTTAAACGTGGCTAAGTATTAACAGATGCACCATTCTATATTCAATGTTAAACAACTCTTGACCTCGTCAGTCCGTTGACGTGTGTCCATCTTAACATATGGAAACTTTTCGGGGAAAACTCATCAAATGACGCCTACCGCTATGGGCGGAACAGAAGGGAGACAGACTTATGACTTCTACTGACCCTGTTCCTTCAGTTAGCCTTACGTTTCGGGGCCGCGGTATCTCATTAGAACATTCCCGCAGCCCCGGGCCCGTAAGTAGCTAAGCTGTTTATTCTGGCCATCATTTGACAGTCGTTATGAGGAGTGGAGATCGAATGTCTGACACCCCACACTAATCTCTCTGACTGAATCGTAAAAAAAAATTAAATCACTCTGCTAGACCATGTTGGAGCTGATTGCGCAGGTGTCACAAACGATAATAGTAATAACTATGTCCCATTTGCCAAGTCTATTCCTAATTATATCGTGATCAGCTGCTAGTGCAATCAGATGCAGTGCCTAGTACTTGGTAAAACTAGTGTCAGATTATACCGCATAGAATCAGGCGTTACATTAAGGAAATCTACATCAAACTTCATATTTTTAACACGCTTTTATTAGGTCGACCTGTATGTAACTAACTATGTAATGGAATCTAAGGTAACTAATTTAACCATCTTCCAAGAGTCGTAGCGTAATGAAAATTGGTAGATGTATGTAGTTCTGATGACAATACAATAATATGGTACTGTCGAACTGATCTGATGATGGAGCCGGAAGATATGAACTGGAACTTCATGATGAAAAATCGTATCATAGCTGTTTTGGATTTCATAGAAAAGTATTGTAATGAACTTTGACCACGATTAGGTTTCAAGGTCTGGTCTGATGAAGCCGGAAGATAGGCACTGGCGTTCCATGATGGAATATAGTATCATAGTCGTGTTTGCACTTGTGAGAAAGGCCACGTAATGGACTTTGAACACGATCAGGTTTCAAGGTTATAACAAAACTGAAAGAAAATCCGTTATCGGTTTTCTTAACATTGTTCTGTTTTTACGTGCATTTATAAAAGCGTGTTCTTCTAGTGTTTTTTTTAAACTAATAATTGATTTTATTTCTTTTTAACCGACTTCAATAAAGGAGGAGGTTCTCAGTTCATCGTAAACTTTTTTTTTATATGATAAGGTTTAAGAGTTTCTGTAGTATTTATGTAGTGTAAGATTTTCTATCGGCGAGCTACCAAAGACTGTCAAAGATTTGACAAATGACAGCCGGGATCAGCAGCAGACAGCTTAACGTGTTATACGAATACGAGGCGCAGGTATTAAGACATCGTGTAAAATAGTCGCACGGAGCGACCTGCAAGCGTTGCTTAACTTTAAATATCGAACTCTGCCGCTGTTATTATTTGGGCGCGGGTTCCTCAAGCGATAAGAAATTAAGAGAAAACATAAAACAGTCTGCGTTTAAAATCAAGGTCAGTTAAACTTTGAACGAAACGATTTTGCTTTGAAGTTTTGGAGCTTGACTTTAACAAAAGCATTTATTTTACTACAAAAGGAACATTTTGCTTTCATTAGCTCTTCATCATTCTGCTTCCGACGCTCGCCCGCGACAGTCGTGCCGCTCCGCGCTCTCGATCGTTCCGTGCCTGAGTCATCGCTCCGTTCGTCACGCCCGCCGTGACGTCACTCGTAGTCGCCGACTACGACGCCTGGTCCGGATCCGCCTTTTTCGAGGCGGTGAAGGATATCGTGCTTCTCTAACAGAGATTGTCAAAAAAAAATTGGTTTGGCCCCTTCAGGGTAAAACCACAGTTTCGTGGTCCTTGGTTGGAAACCTCACGGTGTCAACAATACCAAGGGGGTGCTGACCCGACGCACCCGCTGATCCCCTTCAGGGTGAAGCAGTCAATTGGAGTCGAGTGCTAGGTTTTGGCCTTGGGGGATCTCCTAGTCAAACCTAGTTACTGAGTTCTCTTCACAGCATACACACCTAGTGTCGGTTGGGTGTATCTACCCCTTCGCACTAGACCCAATAGGGCCCGGTACGCACATTAAGATTGGCGACCGGATTACAAGCTTAGGGCACACCATTAGGCACACACCTCCCTGCTATCCCCGCAGGGAGCGAACTCACCTCCGGGTCATTCCCGCCCGGAGGGTTAGGCAAATAGGGCCCCTCAGGCCACATCAGACGGCAACACAGCTACCGAGTTTGTCTGGGTTTCTCTTCTCGGTAGCGAAGTGTTAGGAGAAACTCCGGGGCAGGGCTCTTTGGGGACCGTCTGCTCGGGGAGCTCACGTTTGACGTGTCTCCTCGAGGCGCTTATGTTAGGGTTAGGAGACTAGGATGCCCACCCTTGTCGCCTCCAATATGGAGGACAGGATTGAGGACCTCTTGTCCAAAGTAGAATCCCTATCGGCTCGGTTAAATAGAACAACCGATATATTAGGAAAGATCCTTTTTGAAAACCCCGCCCTACAAAGGGAGTATGGGAAGGAGATTGACTCCTTACCCCCCGCGGTGTTTCCCTCCCCACAGCCAGATTTAGGTCCCACCCCCGCGCCCATCGCAGATAGGTCCCCCTCCCCCCCAGACGTCGAAATGGACTCTGAGGAGGAGGAACAAGAAAAAGAGGGCTCGGACGGCGAGCGCTCGGAGCGCGCAGAGAGCATACACTCTGAGCGCTCGGAGCGAGCGGAGTCCGAGCACTCCTCCGACCAAACCTCTTCCTCCGACGATTTTATCCTCGTCGAGGGAAAGAGGAAGAAGAGGTCGCAGGCCTCGTCCTCCACCCAGGCCCCTAAGGCCAAGAAACCCTCCCCTCCCGAGCCAGCACGCTTAGTGCAGAGCCAGCCCTCCACTTCCTCGGCCACTAGGCCCAGCCCTACTCAAACCCCAGTCGTCAGCGCCTCAGTGCGCAAGACCATCCCTCCCCCACCCATCTTCATACATGATAAGGGGGCTTGGACAAACGTGTCCAAAGCGTGTGGCGAGCAACGCATCGCCTATACGAATGCCCGCGCCGTTCAGAACGGCATAAAAGTAGGGTTAGCGACAGCTAACGACCACCGCGCGCTTTCGAAGCTACTCAAGGCTCGAAATATCCCCCACCACACTTATACGCTCCATGAGAGCAAGCCCGTTCGGGTGGTCCTCTGCCGGATCCCCAGTGAGATCCCCACCACCGAGATCGTCTGCGACCTAGAGTCACAGAACATCCCGGTGATTGAGGTGCACCGTATGCACGGCAGAGGTGGCAGGGCGTCTAACAACGTCCTCGTCATTTGCCACCCCGTCTCCGAAGGTCCCCACCCCATCTTTGCGCTGAAGACTGTATGCAGTCTTTCAGGAATTTTAATTGAGAAGCCACACAAAAGTGGCACGGTAGGCCAATGCCACCGTTGCCAGTTATACGGCCACGCGCAACGGAATTGCTTCGGCAAACCCCGGTGCGTAAAGTGCCTGGGCGATCACGGCACCGCGGAGTGCAGTCGCCCAAAAGATAGGTCCCAGTGCCCAGACCCGCCCAGCTGCGTGCTGTGCGGGCAATCCGGCCACCCCGCCAACTACCGAGGCTGTCCGAAAGCCCCGAAAACCTCCGCCCCTAAACTGGCAACGCGCGCTAGCGCACGCCAGGGACGAGAGTGTCCTACACTCTCGTCTGAGCTCCCCCAGACCCTCAGTCCCCAGCGTCCAACTCCTTGGACGGCGGCGAATCACGCCCAAAACTTCCCGGCACTAAGGCCGAAAGTCCCTGGGCTGATGGATCAACCCATCATGCCCTCCGCTCCGGTTGTTGTGGCTTCTCAGCCCCCACCTCCTCCCCAGTCACTCCCTCGCTCGGATGAGCCGGAACTCGATGCGTTCCTCATCCTTGGGAAAACATTCAGTTTCTTCCAGTCCCCCCGCGCCATCCAAATGGCAAAGGAGGTCGTGGCCTGCAAAAGCATTGAATCCCTGATTCAGGTATACTATAAGTATTCTGACGTAAAAAGCCATTTTGACAACCTCTTTAAACAGCCATAATGTATAACACGGCTAGTAAAAGATTAAAGCCCCGATCCCTAAAGCTAGGTTACTTCAATGCCAATGGCATCACTAATCAACGGGACGAGATCGCGACTTTCCTTCGCGATCATAGTCTCGACATCCTTCTGGTCCAAGAGACCTTCCTCAAACCCCACCTTAGGGATCCCAAGGTAGCCAACTACCGGCTAGTTAGGAACGATAGGACTAGATGCCACAGAGGTGGCACTCTAATATATTATAGGAACTCCCTGCACTGCATCCCTATGGATCCGCCGCCCCTTGCCCACTTAGAGGTATCCGTTTGCCGGCTAGGCATGACGGGCCATCCCTCTATCACAATAGTATCCGCGTATCTCCCACCGCACAGCGACGTAGATTCAAATTCTTCGATAAACGCCTCACTACGAAGCGACCTTACAGCCCTTCTTGACATGAGTGACTCCGTCCTTATAGCGGGGGATCTCAATGCCAAACATCCCGCATGGTGTAGTCGTATTACCAACCCCCGTGGGAAGGTACTATACGACCTTTGCACACCTCTCCACATAGATATCATAGGTCCTATGCGGCCTACTCATTATCCGTTCGAGCCATCCCACTTGCCCGACGTACTCGACATTGCCCTCCTGAAGAATGTGAACTTACGTTTGCACTCTTTAGAGACGGTAGACGAACTTGACTCTGACCATAGACCGGTGATCTTGGAGTTAACTCCGAGATCGGGTCCCTATGACCCTAACCGCCCCCCTCCCACACAGGTGATCACTGACTGGAGGAAAGTAGGCGAATTGCTGAAATCCAACACGTCTCCTCACCTGGACAAGATCCCCGACCACATCCAGTCCGCCGCCGACACGACGGCTGCGATCGACTCACTCACGGAGCACGTACAATCTGTCTTGAACGACTGTTCAAAGGAGATTCCGGTGTCAGAGCACTGGCGCCGGAAACTCCCGGACGATGTACGGGCCCTGCTGACTGAGAAGAACGCAGCAGTCCGTGCCTACAGATCTTTCCCCTGCCAGAATAACAAAACTTTCATGCGGTACTTACAGCGCAAAGTAAGTAACAGCATCAGAGAGTGGCGTGAAGCCGGCTGGGACAAGACCCTGAGCGAACTGGAACCCACCCACCATGCCTTCTGGCAACTTCAGCGGAATATGCGCGCCACTGAGGTTGCCTCAATGCCTCCCCTTATCCGCCCGGACAAAAGCATTGCCTTCGACGACGAAGACAAAGCCGAATGCCTAGCCGACAGCCTGGAGGCACAGTGCTCTCCCAGCTCCCAACCAGTCGACCCAGCCCACCTTGCCCACGTGGATGCTGAGGTCGAACGTAGATCTGCCCTACCCCCTGTCGAGGACCCTGATGCTCCCCTCCCCCCCGTCACGGAGGACGAGGTGGAGGAGATCATCAAGAAACTCAAACCTAGGAAAGCTCCCGGGACTGACAGACTGACCACTAGGGCACTTAAACTCCTCCCACGTACGATCTTAGTCCTACTGACTGCCATCTTCAATGGCGCCTTGTCCAACAACTTGTTTCCACAAGCTTGGAAAGAGGCTATAGTGATAGGTATCCCAAAACCCAAAAAGCCCAAGAACCTCCCGACTAGCTATAGACCCATTAGTCTGCTCAGCGCCCTCGGCAAGGTCTACGAGCGGATTATTCTTAATCGGCTCAAGGACTTTGTCGAGGCCAAGAGCCTAATCCCTAACGAACAGTTTGGCTTTAGAGCCCATCATTCCAGTGTCCACCAAGCCCACCGCATCGTAGAGCACATTAGCGGCCGTTTTCAACGCGGTCTGGTGACGGGGGCCCTATTCTTTGATATAGCAAAGGCTTTCGACAAAGTCTGGCACAATGGCTTAATTTATAAGCTTTACCAACTAGGTGTGCCGGACCGTCTCGTGCTCATCATTCGAGACTTCCTGTCAAACCGCTCCTTCAGATATCGTATCGAAGGAGCGCTTTCCACTCCCCGCCCTATCAGAGCCGGCGTCCCTCAGGGCGCCGTGCTCTCCCCCCCACTCTTCACGCTATTCACTAGCGACATCCCCAAAAAGCCCCCAGTAGAGTTATCCCTGTTTGCCGACGACACGGCCATCTACTACTCGGGACATAATCCCGTTAGCATCGCTCATACCCTCCAGACCTCAGCCAACGCACTAGGCGATTGGTTTAGGAAATGGAGGATTGAGGTAAATCCCGACAAAAGTCAAGCAGTCCTGTTTCGCAGGGCTCGCCAGCATAAAAAGTTCACCCCCCCACGCCCGATCACTATGTTCGGCAAGCCAATCCCTTGGGAGAAGCGAGCCAAATACTTAGGTGTGATCCTCGACCAGTTTCTCAACTTCAGTGAGCACATAAAGTCGGTTCGCTCGCGAGCCGCTTTCGCTCTCGGTAGGCTCCACGCCCTGCTGAATAAACACAGCAAGCTCTCCCTTAAATGTAAAATCCGAATATACACGACATGCATACGTCCTATCATGACGTATGCCTGTCCGGTGTTTGCTCATGCCAGTCCCAATCAGATCCATAGGATGCAAGTCGTTCAGAACCGTTTTCTCCGAAAGGCCACGGGCGCGCCCTGGTTCTGTAGGAACGAGGATCTCCACGTAGACCTCAAACTCCCGACCATAAAGCAAGTGTTGAAACGCATGTCAGTGCGTTACTTCACCTCTGCTGAGACCCACACTAACCCCCTGATCGTATCGGCCGCCCGATACAGACCCTCCAAGATTTCTCGGGTTCGTCGCCCGCGTAACATCCTAGACGAGCCTGACGACCCCACCACCATCCGACAAGAGAGCAGTAGGGAAACCAGCACTCTTAGAAGACACAGATACAGAACGCGTTCCTTATTCCGGCCTCGCCGACGAGGCCCATCGCGACGTCCGCGTACTGGTAATGAAAATCCTCCCCGACCTTTGCCAAACGAGCCAGCCCGCGATGCTGAGCCAGTAGCAATAAATACTCCCGTAAATAATATGACCCAGCCTGTCCCTTTGCTGCCCTCCCGAAATGACCCCGCTATGCCGAGGCCCGTACTCCACAGGGAGTGCCCTTAGCGTGCGGTCATTAGTTTTTAAGTATATTTTAGTTTGTAAGCCCTGGCTGGGGGCCTTTAATTTATTAGAGGTCACCACAGGAAAGTCCGGTTAAGTAGACTCACAGCCTTAGTGTGCTGATCTACAAGTGGCCCTACCTAAAAAAAAAAAAAAAAAAAAAAAAAAAAAAAAAAATCATTAGCTCTTTTGAAGAAACTCCTGGTTTTATTTCCATTTGGCAGTCTTCGATGTTGTTAGTTGAATGGAATATTATTGTGATTAATTGGGTAATTTGTATTTAAATGTACACAAACCTTGAATCAGTAAATAAGATAGTGTTTTACAGATTGTTTGAACAATGAAAGCATTCTATTTCAAAAACGTTATAGATAATAAATCAAAATATTTATTTTGCTCTCAAAGTAAGTATTTAAAACAAAACATTCTATTCATTTATTTATTAAAACTTTATGCCACACAAATTGTACAACGGCAATCTTAATGATATAGGCATTCTCTAACAGTCAACTCCTCAAATTCTATGATCACATATTCAGTTTTTTATACCTAGTTGCTTAAGTGAACAGATTCACGTTACATGATAGTTACCAAAGTTTTAGTTGTTTAGTCCACCAATACCAAATCTTAATCTAACTCAATCTTGTATTGAGGGAGTTAGTAGTTCTACAGTTGACACATACATAGACACAAATCTAAATTTCCAAACATACAGAATGTACCTCGCGGCCGTTTAACACATACTCCGGCAGGGACATTTTACTGCCCAACATTCCACTGTAGGTAAAACGTAAACAACAAATGAATGAAACAAAGCGTCGGCAACAGTACCAACTTAAAATTCACCTCATGACGTCTCAAAATACGAGCAGTGGAACAAATTAACCAGATTTGCATATTGCCTTTCACATAAACGACTCAACTTCCAGACCATATTTCAACCCCTTTTTACCCCTTTTATAGCAAAAAAAAAAATACAATTATTTTGATTGTGATATATAAAGTCATCAGTTTCTTATCACTATTTCTTTATTGAACTACAAGTATGTGGTATTTATAGCGTTTTCACACAGATCACGGAATCATGTCTCTTCGGCCACTGCTCCTGACGTCACTACAAGTACCATCCATACGAGCCAAGTATGTCAGTGTCTTTATATAGATAAATGGTATAGCCCGTGACAGTAGGACATTTTATAAATAAAACGGTTTCCTGTACTCGAAATGACAGTTTTTCACATAAGATTTCTTAATAGAAATCACATTTCTCAAGTTTTTTGTTTGTCCTGAATTTATTATCCAAATAGGATCGAATCAGATACCCTTAAAAATCTTTCACACCGAGACACCCAATTTAAATAACGTTTAAAAGCGTTATTTAAATTGGGTGTCAAGGTTTTTTTTTTCGTGTGAATTTTTAGTCCTTACAAGTCCTAGATCTGAATTTGACGTACGTTTACCGATATTTTTTATTAAAAATGACAGAATATTTATATTAGATTGAGGAGTGGCTTAATAAACACAGCCATACTATGTATGGAGTTAAGGAACACTTGACGAGGTCATCGTATGGATAAGAGACCATCTTATTAAATGGAGATTCCTCCGAAACTCGGAAGGCACGTTAAGTTGTTAGTGTCGGCTGTAACTTAAGGAAAAAAATTCAGTGTTACTTTGATTTATCTACATACTATTGAAAGTCAGCTAGATCAATTTTTTTCAAACGTACCACATTAGCAGGCCATTGCATCTAATTGCGTTATTTTTCACTGATTTCTTACCATTCTGAAAGACTTGTTGTCCTGGGAAAATGCTTTGTACCTTTATATTTGTGCTCAATAATTGTATTTAAAACGAAACGTGGAGCTTGGCTTGTGCCAAGTTCCACGCTCCAAAGGTAAGGGAGGCTTATTACACCCAGTACCGGGTGAAGTTAAGCTGTGGATAATGAAAAAACGTTTAAATAAAACGGCACAAAACTCAAAGCACTAGTAGAAATTTTCAGCTATTGACCTCGATCTTGCCTGGTCGTAAGCAATAGATAAAGTCTACAATGAAACGAGCGAGCCTAGAAGATGCCTATTCACTCTCGCTTTAAAGACTGAAAGGTCATAAGTGGTAGGGAACACAGAAACCGGCAGAAAGTTCCACAAGTTGCACATCATTGCCAGGTCCTCTTATCAGATCTCTTACTGTGTTGTTTCTACACCTACTGACCCTGGATATTAGTGATATCGTTCTGTTTCTCTGAAAGTTATTAAGCGTGTCCAGCTTCACCTACACAAACATAAGCGGCTAATGTTACCCATTAGTGCATAACGTCCGATATATCGGACTTCAAAAAAATATTTATTTTTAAGATTTAAAACTTTTATTTTCAAAGCTTTTCATTATAAGATAGTAGTTTATTATATTTACTCTTATGGCAAAACTGCCATTATGAAATCAAACAACACGACTGCGCGTTAGCTGTCAGTTTCCAAAATGTCAGCACATAATCAACATTCTTCGCGGCGAAGGCAAGAGAATATTTTATTTCTTTTTGTATTTTGTTTGGTAATTGCTGTAAAAAACTGATATTTTTATTGCTAAAGTATCAGACTATTTATTTAAAATATTATTTTTACGTAACCACTGTTATTTTGAATGCTTCGCTGGCAAATTTTGTACTGTCCGATATACCTATCGCACGCTATGCACAGCGGGTACTGCATGTGGTGTTTGTTGCATTATTACAGTTTGCAAGTGCATGAAATATTGTCTGCTTTGGAGTGTGACGATGATGATAATTAAATCGAGATGATAATTTTTTTAAGCCCCCTATTGAGGATGTGAATCAAGTTACTGACGAAGACAGTGACAGGTCCGATGAGGAGCATAATGCGAATCTAAACCATTTAGGACGCAGATTGCCGCAAACTAGCATCACTTATTTCAAATTACAATAAGTATATGGGAGGAGTAGACAAATACGACCAAGCTGTGGCAAGCTTACGGACTCGGATGCGTATAAAGAAATGGTGGTGGCCCATTTTTTGTAGACGTCTCAGTAGTAAACAGGTGGTTACTTGCTCGGAAGAATGGGTGTACAAAAAAAAACTTTTTAACAAAAAATTAAACCGACTCCCAAAAAACACTGCAAAGTGAAAAATAACTTTAATTTCGGTAGTCGGTGTCTTTAGTTTTGTTTTTTCGTTTTTGGCACCGACTTCCGAAATTAAAGTTATTTTTCACTTTGCAGTGTTTTTTGGGAGTCGGTTTAATTTTTTGTTAAAAAGTTTTTTTTTCACTCTTTTTAGTTGGATGATTTTTAATTTACCTAGTTAATAGAGCCTAAATGTCAACTACTTATAACCTTTTACAAAATATTGCTTTTCCCAATGCTGGGCCGTTAATTGTTGAGGAGTTCTCCTGGTACTTCACCATCAGCTCTACATCACCATATGCATTGTGACGAGCATAAAGTGCTTAACATCCATATTCAAGTAATCGAATCGCAATCCACTTAATACTTATTATTGAGTAGTTTCGGCGGCCATCTGTGGTCTTCATCATCAGTTCCACTTCCCCAAATGGTACTTTTTGAGAGCAACTGCACAAGTTACTATAAGAAATACCCAAAACGCCATAGGTGTGCCTATAATATTTGAAGAGTTCCCTCGATTTCTCCAGGATCCCATCATCAGATCCTGACTTTGGTGATAATGGTACCAATTTCGAAGTATACCCATTCGAACAAAAAAAGAATTTTCCAAATCGGCTCAGCCGTCTTCGAGTACTCGATGATCATACATAAAAAAAAAAAAAAAAAAAAAATATACGCGTCGAATTGATAACCTCCTCTTTTGGTCGTCGGTTGAAGACACTGAGTCCTTGTTCGTTTTTCGACGCTTTCTAGCAAGAAGCTTACTTGCTACACATGAGGCACGGTCACATCAAAAACGCAAGATTGCCCAACCATTGTCTATAATGAGATACGATGGTAGAGATCATTGGCTGGTCCCAATAAATACAGAACGGTGATGTGCGAACCAATGTGGAAGGAAAAGTAAATTTCAGTGTCAGAAATGTGATGTAAGCCTTCATCCAAAATGCCATATGGCATACCATGTCATAAATTGAATAAAAATTTTTTTTACAATAAAGAAGAATGGTCAAAATGGACTACGAAAAAAAAGTTCTTGTTACCAAGATGGAACTATCACCATAATGTAGTACAAGTTGAATGTAATTATTAGATACCAACAGTTTATTTTTAAAAGCAGGGAAAAGAAAGATAATCGTCTCTAAAAATATGACATTGCGTTTTAGAACGCAGGATAAAGTGTCTTATTTTTGAACGCATCTGTAATTATTGTCATTCCTAGAGAAGTCCATCTTTTTTTCAAAAACTAAATCGATTTTATTTCTGACTCAAACTGAATTTAACACAAATCTTTAATTTTATTTAACGGTATAAATCCATGACAATTATAAAACTTAAATAGGCTACTAATATAATTAGATGTTACTTACAGGTAAATAGTTTATATAATGAAATTAAAAACTAATGATTATTATTATAAAAATCGATATTACAGTAATCGATCGATTGCGTACCTCCCTATTTTTTGACAAGTAAACAAAAGATTGACGTGTTTCAGCGCAGACCATAGATGATACATATTATTACTGACGTTTGACGCAGACCGTTTTGTAGCTTTTGCGGCGATTCTGTGTTCTGTGCGATTTTGTGTTATTTTCTGATAATTTGGCTTTGCTTACGGACTCCGATCGATTCTACTCTAGTAGACTTGGCAATTGTTTATTGGACTTGGAAGTGGCCAAAATGTCTTCACGCATTGTGTTACCTGTGGATTGACGCACACTGGGATGCTGTGCTCATATAATAACCATAGTTTGGTATCTTGGATGGGCCCGACATGAACAAAATGTAGCTGCTCCTGCAGCATTCCTTGATGAAGTATTCATTAGAGAATTATAATAAAGAAAAGAGAAATCAACATGTTGTTTTGCTATACCCTTTTGAAATTAGTATTCTCACTACTACTTTCTGTTATAGTGCAAGATAGAAAAGTAGAGCTAGTTAAAGCAATCTTAAAAATTTTATTATTATTTGTTTTGGAGGTTAATTGGTCCACAAAAAATGTTTTTATTTCTTAGAGTGATTTATTCACTATATAGATACCCTAAACCTATCAGATATGGAAAAAGTTTAAAGTATTATGTGAAAGTATGCATATATAGGACCACGATTAGGCATTATGGATATATACAGTCTTATCTGACGTGTTCTCCACATAATTTAAACTGTAATACCTCTAACTCAAAATGCTACAGATTAAATAATATACTACATAACCTCAAAAACATATTACATAATTCCTTGATACTCCCAGCTTTTAAAATATATTGAATGTCTTGCTTCGTTCTA
This sequence comes from Tholera decimalis, assembly GCA_943138885.2. NCBI lineage: Eukaryota > Metazoa > Arthropoda > Insecta > Lepidoptera > Noctuidae > Tholera > Tholera decimalis. The sequence goes on from OW964576.2 coordinate 15,399,924, forward strand.
TTTACATAGGCAAATGAAATAACATAAGTTTCATCAAGTTACGTTTTATTAGATTTTACTAGTCCAAGCATGTTAGGCAGATGGCTTTTGTTCTTTGTCATTCAATTCGTATTTTTATTTCAATCTATTTTTAGCGTCACTTGTGTCCGCCATGCATAGCGTCCGATATATCGGACAGGCTGTAAAATCTAAGCTAACATATAAACATAGTATTTTATGTCATATAATCGTTAAAGATATTCTAAATGACAATATCTAATAGTTATTATAACGAAAAAGGCGAAAATAAACTTTATGCACTAATGGGTTAAAATCAGTTCAAAATTCGAACGGAAGAGCTCGTGACTAAATAATAACTGCCGCACACAACACATTAATAATACAAAATATAATAATATTTATTTGCATAAATACGAGTACAGTACAGTTAGCTGACAAGTATACATAAAGGATAGCGTCATCGTATCAGATAAAGCTTCAGTAATGTAGATTTAGGAATTATTTGGGATTCTTTATTTTGTGCTTTAAATGAGAATTCTGAAACAACTATTACAATTTGATGATTTTCTTCTGCCCCAAGTTTCCAGTTTATCTTTCTACATTTAGTACAATGCTCCCCTAAGCCCAAGTAACATAATTGTACAAATATTTGCAAAATTTCATCCAACCGAAGGAAAGAAAACTCAAGATGATTCAGTCAATGTTCTATTCGTCTGTTTATTTTGTAAGAACCTTATCTTTTCCAATCTTTTTTGAAATCTTAGCAAGGAGAACTCTTGCATATTTTTTTATTAAAGCACATTCTACATAGTATGTATTTAATTTTCCTACATTTTAGTGGATCACATTTTTTTAATACTCTCCTCAAATGCTTTATTTCGATAACACACATGTTACGATTAAATACACCTACACAATCTTACGTAGGTAAATATTTAAAAAAAATATATGGTACTGATTTTGTGTCATAACGTAAACATAAAATAATCGGTTTACAACGGTTTACACAAGCTTCCTCTCTATGAGAGGAAATGAACCGTAATCAACCACACAGGCCCATTGCGGGTAGGTGAATGTCGCATGTCTTCGGGTAGTCGGACATGGCTCTAGTCTCACGACGTTTACCTTCACCGTATTGAGAGCAGGTTGTCGAGGCCACAACCTGCAGCTCGCCACCTATGCCTGTAACTACTGATCCACCACTGCGGTTAATTAATAATGTAAGTACCTAAGTTAAAATAACAATTTAAACTTCAGTCTTTTGTTATCAGTGTAAGCTAGCTGAGACCAGTGTTTATTAGCTGATTGATGCTGAGATTAAACACGGAAATAAATTCAACAATCAGTCTAATAAGTTTAAGTAAAATCAATAGAGAGAAACATATAAGTGGGTAAGGTACGTATTTATGTTGATAGTGGATGCATTTGTGATTTATCGGGTAGCCTCAACTTATAACTCCTAGTATCCTGAACGATTTGACGATCAAAACCTGAGTAAGGATATTTGAGTAAGCCGCGTGAAGTTCTCAAACTGCCAGAAAATCATCCGAAATTTATCTGATATAATAATAATAATAGATTTTTAGAACGTTTATTTTCACACAATATTTAACAGTATCACATACATAGTTAATTGCAAAGTAGTACAACCTGAAAATATTATGAGGACTGGTGCCTAAGCTAGTCCAGAGGCCTGTGTTTTCGGTCACGAGGTCTCCACTCCGTTTTACAAAAACTGACTTACATTAGTACTAGATTGACAATTTTCTTAATTTAAAGACAACAACAACAATTCAAGAATACTGTGATGTGTTTAGGTATTATTATATTTTAAATATCTAATGAAGAAGTTGGTGTTACTGTATAGTACATGCTGTATTAAGTGTAATGTTGTGAGTTATTTGATTGTGTCAATGAACATACGTATTGATTGTTAGATACAAGGAGAAATAAATTAACGTGGAGTGTGAAGGTTGTTTAATGTTATGAAATTATGCCAAGAATGTCTTCAGTATTTTGGTATGTTTAATTTTGCAGCCAGCTAGTGAGTTTAAATTTTAATTTGTGTTTGAGTAAGACGTTTATGTCAAATTATTTGGCGATTATTTTATTGCATATACGTCCACTTAGAGCAGTGTATTGACGGATTGCGAATTTTGTCCGGCTTTGCACAGGGTCACAAACCGGAAGCTCTTTGCGTTTAGACAACATATTTTTGTCAAGCGGAAGAGAGGAGTGTCGACGTTGTTCCGTCCAACGTGAAACAGAACGCACCTTTTTGGTTGGCAACATTATTATCTGTGGTCCTGTCTTGACTTGACATATCTTTTTCTTTGTAAAAACCAAGGAACTTGTACCTAAACTGGAATGCGGACGCGAAGCTCAAATCCGTTCCGAAGAGTATACCCTCGAAGGACCTAGCTATCTCTTTCTAGTAGTGTGGATATCAATTCGCGATAAACGTACGGACAATTTTATTTGATGCAATATTTGCAGGTTTTTTTAAGACACTTATTATTAACCTTACAAATGATGTATTTCTGTTACCGCTATAACAAAAAATACTAAAAATTAATTAAAATAAATATTTAAGGGAGACTCCCATACAACAGTTGTGATTTTTTTGGCGCTTATTATAGGTAATGGTTCCGTACCACTCATTACCTATCTATAAAAATACCCTTCATGCGCGAGTCCGACTCGTACTTGGCCGGTTTTTTTCTTAACAACGTATTAAATAGAAATAAATAAATAAATTCAATTATGAATACAAAGGTCTGTATCGGTCTGTTACGCTTTCACGGTTAAATCACAGAGCCGCTTTCGAAAAAAATTGGCATGGAGATAGTTTAAAACCCTGGCAACTATATAGGGTTCTTTCTATCACAGATTTTTGAACAGTTGCTCGGTAGCGCGATATAACAGAATTCCACGCGGGCGAAAAGCTAGTTCTCAATATATATCTGAGGAACTTATATTGAGCGCGCTAATTTCTATAATAAACGCTTCGTTATGCAGACTAAATGCAAAATTGGTTTTCTTAAGCAGATTTTATTGCGTTGAATTATAAACTTTCAAAGTGGTTAAGACCCATGATACAAATACAATTATTGCAGATTGAATTAATAACAGAATCACCAGCTGGCAATTCTTCGAAGGCTTGGCCTTGATAGGCAGTGGTATAGACGTCCAAACAAACGTGCATTAATTGGTAATCTACGTTTATTCGACACTTGTACGGTCAGAACCAGTAGACTAAAAATAAAATGATGCAGTGTTTATATATGACGGAGAGACAGCCTCGTATGTGTTTTTTCCAAAAGTGTGACGTTAACTCAGCTGACGTCACGAATCTTGTCTTGGTGATCACTCATGTTTGATTTTCAAATAAAAGCACTTGTTAATGTTACCAGAGACTCGTTTATTCAACTGACAGCGTAACGACTTTACAGAGAAGTCCGCACTGTCCAGCGGCTCGAACAAGAATGAATCTGAATTTGAATCTAGCACTCACAGTGCGGCCTTATATAGAGGGATTGTCACACATGTACCCACATTTTCTAGTTAAATATTAAACTACTTAAATTACAATGCTTTAAGTTGGAACATGTTAAACGTTAATTTTACATCTTAAAAATCAATAAATAGTTTGTAAAACAATCAAATTATTAATCTTTAAACATTTCAATTATTTTAATAGACAAATGATTGTATTTGCGCCGATATATATAATTAAAACTACAAAAACCCTTCATGAAAAACGATGATTATAAATAGAAAGAATAACAGAAGAGATATAATTTATTTGTGTATATATTTATTTAGGTTAACCTACAATTGTTTACACTATACATTTGTATGAAACAGTCATATTATATTTATAAGTGTAACAATTAATTACAGACTAACACCACATGTGCTATTTATGGTTAGAAATCAATATTATTAACATTCATAATTCTAAACATAAAGGAGGCAGATCGAATGACAATTATAAGGCTATTATTATTAGGTTGGTTCTATATTTTCTAGTTCCTCATATGTTGCAGCTGCAGGTTTGTTACAAGATTGGCTTGACACACAACCCTAAAAAATTTATTGCACTATTATTAGTTAAAAGTATGGAAATAATCTTTAAATTATGAATTATTATTAATATTTGTCGACATTAACTAACTGCAGTGGATACAAGTTAAGTAATTAAGTTATAAGTAATTATTAATATAATAAACTACACTTGTAAGCAAGTTTGCGTAGCTGAGTTTTTGGCCAAAATGATATAAAATATTTTTATCATCAATTTGCTAAGCAAAAGTAAATAAATCAACTAAAATGTCGACTTTTATGCTTATTAATTTGACTCCTTTCATAACATTCACTTACCAGATCTTTGAATGTGCCCAGTACAGGTTGTATATTCTTTTCTTTAGTGGGTTTCAATATTATAGTACTTAAAACATTTATTTGTTTCGCTTTAACTGGAATCTAAAATAATAATAGATTGATAAGAACAAAATTTTAGTAGGTATTAATGGGTAAGATAGATTCAAAATGAAAATTCATTTTGTTATGCTCATATTCTATTTCGGAACGGTGATCTTCATGTCATTTGTAAAGATTGATAACTTACTTTAGGGGAAATGGATGCAATTGCATCATTTGATCTTGTTTCGAAATGCAATATTTCTTCGGGCTTGAAATGGCGGCTACAAATTTTGGAACCGTTTCTGACCTTTTTCTGTGTAGAACACTGAGCCACCGGCCTCGAAGATCATCATTTTTAGGAAAGCTTAAAATAACAAAAAATAATAAATAATGAGAAGAAAGAAAAATAATAAATGAGAAGAATAAAAAGAAGAACATCCACTTTTACATTGAAAACATAGTCACCCTAAATGCAATTTGTAAACAAAGTCACAAAACTTACTTAAAAAAGGAAATTCCAGACCCGGGGTACCCTTCACTCTTGCAATTAACCACAAAACACGTTCTTACCATGGTTACAGTATCTTGCACTTTAATATTACGAAAACTCACAAAATTAAATATAATGCAAATTAACAAACATACAGATGTCAAGTAAACGTCAGACGGCAACGTAGTAATTGCCATGTATAGTATAATATATCACTACTAATTGTTACAAATTCCATTTTACTTTGTTTTAAACATCTTGTGTTTGCATGGTAAAATAACTATAATTTTCATTAATATGCATACAGTAATAATGGTAATTCATTTTAAAGATAGAATTCCAAAGAAGTTTAAAACTAGTTGTTATTACTACAACGGACAGGTCGAAAAAATTACCATTGAAATAAATATTTTTAATGTGACACACAGAAGAAAGGGACACAGTCCACACACGGCACTCTCTCGCTCGGAACGAAAAGTTCCTTCAGTTTTATGCGTGCAAGTTTATACTCTATTGTTTAACAGCTAAGAAAGACTTTCTGTATTCTTTGAATCATTCGTAAGCAATCCAGTTAGTAGGTAGAAGATCCTTGGTAAAAACTAACTGCCTTGTTTGTTGAGATTGATTTTATTGATTGTAATTGGAAATCGAATTGGATCTCAGGTGCTATTAACGGATTGATCGTGATTAGTGATTAATTGAAATCTAGAATCCCGAATTGACTAAAACCCTGGGATATTTTGAACAATAACGCCGTATTGAAGTCAGACTGACTGACCCGCGAATTTGTTGAAAGTAATTGTGAATTGGTGATAAATAGCTGCTCCAATCAGGTGCGAAGTTTGTGCTACATCCCGGCCTGGACCACACATTGAAGCTTGCGTCCTTTGTGACCGCTGTGACACCACTTGCCCACATTACACGTTTCAATTACTCATTACCTACTTTCACATATACTCACACACTCACACACGGACGTGATCAGAACAGATCCTCGCTTGTCGTCCCAGCTCAGAGGGTAAGTGATTATTGTCATTGATTGCGTAAGCTTAATTGTTGTACTGAAGCCTAAGAGACTATTGTGTAACTGTTTTTGTAAAGCAACGTAGTTAGGGCTCCATGTAATCGCGGACAGTTCGAACATACCAGTTCCCGTTGGCTGGCTTGGGGATCGAACAGACGTAGTATAGCTCGCAGAACGAAGAGTTGGCGTACTGTGAGGAGTTGGGACTCGGAAAAAAGTAAAGCAGTCGGGTAGTCTCTGCGTTTGAACTTTATAACTTTTAGTATAGTCCTCTGGGCTCGTTCAACATGTAAACTTAATAATTTGTGGGTTCTTCCCCAGACTGGAATGCTGTAAGTGAGAACACTCACACAAAGGCTTCTGTATACAGGGAATAATGTCTCTAGTTCAGCCGAATATCTAAGTTGATTAAATATAACGACCACTCCTAAAACTATTCCATATTCTATATTATTACACCCTTTAAATATTCACAATGGTTTATATGAGGATTGTGCAGTTAAGTGTTTGAAATAGTCGTCTGAGGGACTACACAGACTTTAGTGTATTTATCTAGTCAGGGTTCAGCTTAGAACTACTAAAACCCACTACAATACTCATGTCTTATCCAATGAAAACCCAATACAATGATAATTATGTCACTAAATTCGGTACACTCTTTTCTCGTCTTTATTCTACATTAGGCACCTATGTACAACTTAGAGATTTAATAAAACATTTCGAGCGTAATCTTTTGTATATAAAAATCAACCGACCGTTTCAGCTTTCAACTTAAAATAGGACTGTATTTACCTGTAAACTAATTCATAAGGATGTTATGAAATATTTAGCGATTCGAAACACGAGTCCCTGATGTAGGTTGATAACATGGGATCATCATCTACCGAGCCTATTCAAGACTACATCGGAGTCGGTGTCTGGCCTAACTGGATATATCCAGCTGAGCCGTTGAACATACTTTATGCACTTTTACTAGTTAATACATCGAAGTCAACGGCCAAGTCACATAAAATCTAACTATATTAATAAAGAAAGCGCAGTAAAGATCCTTAGACTTGGCTTCGCTTTGCTTAGAGATTTCATAACTTTTTATAGAGAAACAAGCAGCTTAAGCGAGACTTGGCTCATTTTTTACAGGATGTTTTGGTGGGATTTCACTTCTTTTTGCAGAAAGCTATTTTACTTGATTAGTTTCTTAATTTTTCAGAATCCAGTTTCATATTCATTTATAAGAAGAGGCTCGTCATAATGAATAACTTTTGTCAAGGCGCATTTCTATAATATCTCCCATAGTTCAGCTGAGCTCTAAGTGTTCTTCATCAGATACTTCAGACCTTCAATTTTTTATACACATCAGTAGAAGAGACTCGTAACTCTGAATAACTTATGTCAAGGCGCATTTCCATATCTCCCATAGTTCAGCTGAGCTCTTAGGGTTCTTCATCAGATACTTCAGACCTTCAATTTTTTTATTTTCAAAAGAAAGGTCTAACCACGCTCAATAAACTCTGTGAACATAGCATGTCGATAATTTCAATAGTTTGGCTGGTCTGTTACGGTTTCTCCTCGGGGTCGTAGGGTACTCCAGGTCTTCTATGATCCTAGTTTTGATAGATTTTCCTTCATATAGGCACTAAACCCTACCTCTATGCCCAATTTCAGCTCTCTAGGTTTATGGTTTATGGCTATTTTGATGATCAGTGAGTCAGTGAGTCTATATATGTCGAAATAGTACAACTTTGCTTTTGCATAACTTAGGAAATAAACAAGCTACAAACATGAAATTTTGTGGTTTAAGTGTGTGCTGGTAGCTTACTAGATAAAGATAATTTCAGCGTTCTAAATCTATCCAGAGGTCCCCAAATAGGGGCCTGAAAATACGCCAAAATGGTTCCAGAAAAGGATGGTACGGCAGTGTTTGCTTTGCGCTCGACTTGGCGGGGGCACTGCCGTGCCCCCAGATCAATCAGTCTGCCAATAAGAAGAAGAATAGAATCTTTAAAAAAAAAAACAGTCTGACTAGAGAATAAGAAAAATGAAGAAAGATAAAAAAGGAGTACCTTTTAAAGACGCTTACAAGAAGACAATGAAGGAGATAGATGTAGCAATTTGTGGATCTTATGAGGGCGAGCTCAGTGTAAAGTTTTGGTACAAGTGACAAAAGGTGTGGTTGTTGTAATTTTATACAAAGAAAGAAGATCCTGATGAGCTCCTTGTAATATACACAGACATATTTAGAACAAGTAAAAATCCGAATTAGAATCAACTTTATTCTTGCTGCACATGAATGATCTGCTAATGCCCGGTACCTTTGGGTATGCAGACGACAGCACAGTTTCTGAGAGATATGTGTCCAGCGCGTGTTGGTGGGTCAGAGATCCATTCCTTACCACCACCACATCGTCGCTTACCATCAGGTGAGATGGTCAAACGCGAGCCTATTCTGAATAAAAATAAAAATAAAATAAACCAATAAATAATTATAAACGAATGGTGTCAAAAATTATCGATTGACTTCGTCATGTCACCGACGTCAGCTGTCATACGTCAAACATCTCGTTGTTTATTTAATTAAGAATTAATGTATTTTTCTATAAATGTTCCTAAAAATTCAATAGTTACACTCGAAATTAGTGGTTACAACAGTGACAGTGTTATCTAAGATTAAATGACCTAACTTTCGTGGACAAGGCGGTGTCAGGGAGAGAGTGACTTCAATAGTGATTCAGGACCATCACCAGTATAACATCCTAAAATTAGGTAGACTATAAATCATTCTACACAAGTCGACAGTAAACCATAAAACACGGCACTCCGCCCCACAACAACAAAAATAACATCATAATTATTGACGGTTGTAAATTCAAAGACAGAATTTTTCAACACAAACTAAGAACAGATGACTGTGACTCATTCGACCAATCACCTATCAACAACAGATAAGTTCAAATAAGTCAGAGACTATCAACTCACTAATTTTGACAGCAAAATCTTCGTCCAGAAACTTAAATTGCTATACTTGAATAGTCTTTTGAGATTGCGTTCCATTATCCACAGATAGCATAAAAGTACATATTAATAATAATGGAGGAATGTAACAAAATTACTTACCGTAAAATTCACCGAACCAGTTGATTAAATGACATCAGCAAAGATTGTTCGGCGCTTTTTGATGCGACTATGATGAGTTTACCTAACACATCCTTAAACTCTAGTCAAACTGACCTGAATGATAAAATCAAAAAAATATCTGAAGACTTGTTAATAGCGCACCAAGAAATCGAGAATCTAAACTCTGAAAACTTTCGACTAAAATCAGACCTACAAAATATCTGAAAGTCATAGATACCTACAAAAGTTTAAGTATCACGGATAACAAAAATGGTACACCACGAACTTGTCAGAAACGCAAGCAAAAACAAAGAACCAGCACAACGCCAGCTACAAATAGTAAACACACGATGACATCCCCACCTACACATATAGTGAATGAAACTACCGTCACACCGAAAATAACAAAACATTTTACAACTACCCCTCGATGTGAACAAACAAATATAATTGTAGATAGCCAAAGAGAGCAAACTAGATCGTGCACTGGAAATAACATACCACACAACTACACTTCAACACAACGAGCTGAGTCGGCATATAAGACTGCACATATAATATCTCAAAGGGGCAAACCAGTGCACAATAAACCGAAATTATGCATCTTAAGCAGCAATAACGTGAATAATGTATTGCGACTAGCTGAAAACACGTTTGCAGAGACACAAATATGTCACTATCTTTTGCCTAACAGAGGAATTAGAAGTCTGTTAAGCAACATCAGTATGAAATTAGCAGACTACTCAAGAGACAACTACTGCATCATTTTTGTTGGGGACGAAGATTTTGGACAAACTAACAACTATCTTGACTTAACTATTTATATTAGACAGATGTTAATGACTGTGCAACACACTAATGTTATAATATGCCTACCGACCTATAAAAATGACCCTTCTACTATTATGTATAACTCACGAATCGAAACTTTTAATAACTTATTATATCTTGACATTTATACTCATAACTATGCTATACTGTTTGACACTAATTTAGACTTGACATTTGATCGTTCCATGTTTAAGCATAATGGGACAATTAACTATTACGGCATGGTAAATATATTTAATAATTTAAAATATTATGTAATACATACCGTTAATCAAGAACACAATTACAGTAATTCCCAAAAGTTTTTTCGAGAGTGAAAATGGCAAACAATACTCAAATGTCAATATTTTTCATCAAAATCTATGTGGGTTTAACAATAAAAAGATGACCTTGAAATATATGTAAGCGAATCATCAAACACACTTGATTTCATATGCATATCTGAACATTTTCTGAATGAGACTCTCGTAAAACAGATTAATTTTATTAATTACAAAATGGGGTCTTTAACACGAGAGTCAATAAGAATAGGGGAGGCTCAATGATTTTAACACTCAACGATAGAAATGTGGATGAACTTGAAGTGTGTAAGCAATTATATAAAACTGATTATTTCGAAGTTAGTGGAGTCAAAGATATTGAGACAAATTTATGTGTTATTTGTTGTTATAGGACTCCTACAAACAGTAATTTTGATAACTTTATGGATAGCCTTGAAAAACTGTTACAGCATTTCCTCAATAAACTATGTGTAATTTGTGGAGATTTCAATATTAATGTCTTAAAAGATGACTTGAGACACAATTATTTCTTATAATTATTGACGTGCTATAATTTCCGCTACTTAATAAGTACCCCACCTTCAAAAGAAATAATTCTCAATCATGTATAGACAATATTTTGACTAACCTACCTGACAGTTTCATTGACTGCACTAATGTGGATCACAATGGGTTGTCAGACGGACACGCGGGTCTATTCTGTACACTAAGTCTGGAAAAGGTTGTGTATAAGAAGCGGACAAACTACCTTCGTCTTTGGAAAAGAAAATACAATAACGAGAAAATAGTTGAGTTTAGGAACAATATATTAAAGGCCAACTGGGATACTGGTATCAACACATTTATAAGTAAATTAAGAGAATTACTTCTATCTTTAAAAAGCACAAAGTGACGGTAAATATTAACAGAAGTAAATGTTCCAAATGGATAACCAAAGGAATTAAAATAGCTAGCAAAGTAAAACGTTTCTTAAACACTTTGGATAAGACGCAATGCGACAATTCAGTTGTTGAATATCGTAACAATTATATAATAACTTATAGGAAAGTGTTAAGTTGTGCAAAAAGGAACAGTGTCAGAAAACAAATAGAAATGGCACCAGATTCTAGTAGGGTTATTTGGAAAATAGTCAATCGACAGCGCAATGTGACAAAAAACCTAGACAATGACGAAATTATTTTAAGGATAGACAATACAATTATTAATAATGCTGTAGATGTAGCTAACATTTTTTCAACAAGGTTCACCAAGAATGTTCGCCTTAAAGCGTGTGATCATAAATTGGCTATTACATATTTGACTAAAAGTGTCAGCAAAGTAAACTCTAACATGAGTTTTGAGGCAGTCACACCCTTAGAAATCTTCAACATGGTTAAAAATATGGTCAATAAATCGTCTACAGGCTATGACGACATCCCCCTGACTATCATTAAAGATAATATTGACATATTGGCAACTCCACTAGCATTACTTTATAATAACTGTATTGAGGAAGGCCTGTTCCCTGATCAGTTTAAAATTGCACGAGTAATTCCAATTTTTAAGAAAGGTTCTAAAACGGATCCTGGCAACTACAGGCCCATTTCCTTATTGCCTGTACTATCAAAGATTTTTGAAAAGATTATGAAGGACAGGCTTATGAAACACTTACGAATGCATAGCATCTTAAACGGATAACAATTTGGCTATCAAAAATCATTGGGAACCGCCGATGCTGTTGAGGCATTAGTCGATGAGGTTATTTGCCATCTTAATGACAAACATAAGGTGGCAGGTGTATTTCTGGACCTCAGTTCTGCCTTCGACACGGTGGACCATGAAATTTTGCTGGCCAAGTTGGAACATTATAGTATAAGGGACAACGTTCTGAAGCTATTTCGGTCTTATTTGCATAATAGACGTCAATTTGTAGAGATTAAAACAGTAGCGGATGAGGAACAAAAAATATTGAACTCCAATTTAATGACAGTATTTAGAGGTGTCCCTCAGGGATCTGTTCTGGGTCCAATTTTCTTCATTCTTTTCCTTAATGATTTAATTGAGTACATAAAAAAACGTTTCACAAACACTAGGCTCGTTATTTTTGCGGATGACACTAATGCAATAGTGTCTGCAAATAACTTAGATAATTAAGAGCTTAAAATTAATAGCTTATTAAAAGCTTTTGAACACTGGTTTGCTACAAACAACCTTAAGCTCAATGTAAAAAAAAAAGTGTATTATTCAAGTCGAACGTGCGGAACAACTCTAGTCTCGAGATTTCGTCATGTGGTAACAGAGTTGAAATGGTTGACTACGTAAAATTCTTAGGTGTTCACATTGATGCATTATTAAACTGGAAGGTTGAGACATCGTTTGTCACTAAGTCCGTTAGCTCTGCATGCTATGCAATTAGAAGCCTGAGGGAAGAACTGACCTTGGCCCAGCTTAGGATGGTTTACTTTGCATTGGTTGAGTCTAGGCTTAGATATAGTATTGAGTTTTGGGGCAACAGCTTTAAGTACAATATCCACTCGGCATTTGTAATTCAAAAAAGAGCTTTAAGGACAATGCTCCGCTTAAAACAGACAGATTCGTGCAGAGATCACTTTATAGAACTCAATATTTTAACAGTGCCATGTCTTTATATACTGGTGCTTCTAACCAGTTTCGTCAAGAACTTGCACAAAATTGAAACTGATGAACAACGAAATGTTAGAATTAATACACGCAGGAAAGACTTGCCTAACACAATCCAACCAAAACTAAATGTAGTTCATCACAGTCCTAGGTACCAATCAGTATTTATATACAACAAGCTTCCATTAGAATTTAAAAGCATAAATAGCGTCAACTTATTTAAAAACAAATTGAAGACATATTTACTGAGGAAGGGCTATTACAGCGTCGAGGAATACCTAGATGACAAGCGATAACCATAATATTATTGTTTTAGATTAAAATTAATTTTAATGATATGTTGTCTATTGTTTTTTTTTTATTTATTGTTGTTACATAATATCACTTTGATTAAATTTTGTTATTTTGTTTGTTATTTCTAGCATAATTATACATTTTATCTTTGACATTTCATTTTACAATTAGATGACATATTATTACGGACATTTTTATAACAATTTGTTTATTGTAATTTTTTTCTCTTTTTTATTTATATTTGACATTCTAGTTTTATTATTGATCATTCACAGACAATAAGATGACATATTATTAATCTGTTTTACACAATTTTTATTTAATTCAATTGTTGATTTTTTTTATACACTAATCTGATTTTTGTTTTTCCTTTTTATTTGACTGAATGTTTTATTGTAAATCCTACTTATTGTAAATTGAATGTGGGCTTTTATCGTCTTGAATTTGTTATTTTCTTTGACATGTATCTTTTTTGTTTGTTTTATTTGCATGGTATTGTTTTATTTTACAAAATTTCTACACGATGTATATTGTTCCGAAATAAATGACTTATGACTTATGACTTATGACTCACCCAAGTACACGATATCTTTTTGGCATTTTTTGGAAAATATATGCAAGTAAGATTGGTTACCCTTAATATTTGCGATATCCTCTTAGAATTGAATAGCATTACTATTTATATTGTATAGGCTCGCCTTCTGTTCCACTCCGGGTAAGAATTTGACGACACGGTTGGCGCAGTAGTTTGGCGATTGGCTGCCGTGCTGCGTGTCGCGGGTACGATTCCCGCACCGGAATAATAATGTTTGTAAGGCTTACAAATAATTGTTCCGGGTACTCACGATACAGGAGATATTTCTAGTGTAGGGTAATGTTTAAAAAAAGATTTTAAAAAATATTCAACCTACTTTCTTCGGGTTTGTGGGTAGCTATATTTTTTGTCTTTTAAATAATAAAATATACAAGTACCTACCCACTCAGCGTATTACAGAAACAGTTACGGTAGTAACACATTACTTTTCGAGACAGCTGTTAACCCTTATAAAACACTGAAAAATTATTTCTTTTTATTGAAATGTTATACCATCTATAGCTGTGTAGGCGAGGAATTTTGTATGAGATAGAACTAAGGGATAATTTTTGTTTTTTGCTACTATTGAAATTGAAGGTTTTAAAGAATATTTTGATGCTGCGCCTTTTTGAGGGATCAGTTATGTGGGCGGATCAGTAATAACAGCCACACAGGTCAATCTTAACGTTAAGCAACGCTTGCTGAGGTCTGTCCGTAGATGGGGAGCATGTTAACATATCGAGATTCCTTAGTGGCTCAGTAAGCACGTTAAGTCGTTGGTCTCGACTGTCATTTGTACATCGTTGCAGTCATTACGGGGAAACAGAAGTCACTAAATCTGAAACCAGTCTTGCCAAGTGTACCTTGTTACCAGCTACTGGATTGTGGAGGTCAGATAGGCAGTCGCTCCATGTAACACACTAACACTCAGTTTCATCTAGTCAGACTGGTAGCCGACCCAAACACATGTGGGAAAAGACTGAGCAAATGTAGATGTGGCCGATGTGGGCCTATATGTGCAGGATCCGCGGGATTCGCAGACCTAAGAATTCATTACTTGTCTTGAAATTGCTTTGACGCGCGTGAAAATTAATAGACTATCTAACAATGTTTTTATTAAGTTTAGAAAATCATGAAATGACTTCTCTCGCTTTGGATGGAGCAGAAGGGAGTATTAGACTTATATTGACTAAAAACTGTTTCAACCAACGTGTTCCTTCAGTAGCTCTTACGTTCCGGGGTCGCGGTATCTCGTTAGAACATTCCCGCGAGGCCGGCAGAATGTCTCTGTCGGGCCTCGTCAAAGCTGCTGACTAGTCTTTGAGGCGCTCGTAGAACACGACGTGTTTTTGACCCGGGCCTGGTCCTTAATAGACGGTCAGCTACCGCTGCTTGCCGTCCTCAAGTCCGCTGTGGCTAAATTCATGTTAAGGTACTTACCAAGGAGGGTCTTGGGGTACATAGTCTAGCGTTAGTCATAATGTACTATCTGATAAATTATTATATAACAGCCTTATAGGTATCAGTCCCCAGACTGTGCTCCTAAACTGGATCCTTTTAGAATATTCTGGCTAGTTAGACTCTTGGGACGAATATAATTTCATTGTTATGTTAATCAGTCGAAGCGAAGAGATCTGTCTTACAATGTAATGGTTCTAATGAGGGTCGAGTGGTTGCGTTGTTTGGGCAAGGTAGTTAAATTGTGTCAAAATATTTATCAGGAAATTTGCAACAATAAGAATGTTATCTGAATTAAAATAAATTGCAGTTTTTGTTACAGTATCAAAAAAGGTTTGATTACAACAAGTATTTGATTAAGAATAAAAGCGAGAAAAATAATGTACAAGAAGCAAGGGAGAGACTTGATAATACCAAGTTTTTTTCGCTTTGAAAGATTTATGATGGATCATACAATAGCTTAGCATGACGTTTAAAGTAACCCACTATTAAAAATAATACGTCAGGTTCACTCCTTCAGATATAAAAAATGGAACACTACGTCATTATATTGACCTTACTCCTACAAGAAGATTGCTGTCTTATAATATAAGCTACTGATATATATTTTTGGGCAATGGTTGAGTGATTAGATACTACGCTTTGTGTCTCGGGTTAGATTCATGCACGGAACAAATGCTTACCTATATTATCGCTTACAGATTATTGTTCTGGGTCTTGCTGTTCGTGATTTTTATGGTATGGAGCAACGTTTAGAAAAGAAACCTGCTTCATTTTACAAAACCGTAAAACACTTAACTAGAAAGTTCACGGACTCTAAGTTTAACAGTTTAAAATAACTGATGGTTGCAGACTGTTAGCTAATGGTCCACGAACTATTTTTTAATTTCTGTTGAGAACCTTAATTCAATTGTACTCTTTTACATTTTTCTTTTACTCGTGAATTAGCTGGGGAAATTACATTAAGAGAAGTACAAAGGACGGTCGATTTAACGGAGCCGTCAATTTTACTTAAAATTGTTTGGACTAACGATCAAAGGCGTCTGAGTAAGATACCAGATGCTGTGGATATAACTTGAGAATGGCAGCGTATTCAGCCAGACAGTCATGAAATCTATTTCTTTTATAACAACTCAATTAAGTATGTACATTTATAGTTTCACATTCAAAGTCTATACCAATATTATAAAGCGGAACAGTTTGTTTGTTTAAACGCACTAATCTTCGAAAGTACTGGGTGGGATTGGATGAAATTAGAGCTTTAAGCTTGAGGAAAGTTTTAGCCTTTTTGCAAAAAGGGGGTTATATTTTTATCGTGATAAAGTTCACGGGAGTCAAGCCCCTCGCGATTACTTGTATGTTATAATATAAGGGTACCACGTAGGTTTGAGGAGACCTGTCCAGTTGATGGGCCTACCGTTACTTACATAAACACGCTTTTACCTCCGAGCAACAAAACTATTCCGTCTTATATTTTAAACCACCAACAAAATAATATTCTATCTATCTATCATTGGTTGTGTTGCCTATCCTGTGTGAATCCCAAATAAACATTTATCTTTTCTAAACCGCTTTTTCATTACAAAAGTCTTAAATTTTACCCATAAATGTAAAACATCTTGATTCAAATACAGCCTAAGGCAAGAATGTTTTACATGTTTAATGAACTCAAACATAATAAATTACACGTCAATGAAGAAAGAAATCTTCTTTACAAAATTAAACTTGAAAACATTCTGTATTGTCATGTTTCAGTATATAACAGAGTAGGCTCATACATTTTGGGAACAATAGCCTCAGTATTTTACTTACTATCAAATTTATGAACATCGTCATGGATTTTTCTGAGTACAGATTATTTTGTGTTCAAACTTAATTTGACTTCAGATCATTTATTTTTCAGTAAAATGAATAAAATCAGTCCTATTATGTGCAGGTCGACATGGGCGATTATAAAACGTCAAAAGCTAGTGTAAAATTTGCATTGGTCGTATTTAATGGAGAATAATGTCGAAGGAACTCCACGATAACTGTTTCCAAAAGTTGATTTATGTTTTCAATATAAATATTAATAGATATTATGTATGAGAAGCCAAGGTAGATCACTAAACATATTCCCAAGTAAATACCTACATAATAACAGTGACCAAAAAGAGATAGAAGCCTTATCCTGATTTTGCCATCTGAAAGTTAAACAAATATCGGCAAGCAGTTCTTATCTTGTCCCAGCCTCGTCCCAGCTTGTCTTCCGACAAAGGCCTTAACTTCTTTCTGTCCCTTCTTACACTATTCTATGTTGTAACCGATATTTTTAATACGTACAGACGCCAGCACATCAAGCTACCCGAAACTGTCAAATTTTCCCAATCAACTTCGAACCTAATTTCTTTAACAATAAAGTTGAAAATCTATTAAAGAAATTTGACAGATTGTTGTAACTTGATGTGCTGTCGTCTGTACATACAATACCAAAACACAAATAAACAAAATTAAAGAATCATCCGAATAAATATTAGTTAGATTGACTTGACTTGATGGCGCCACTCATCAAAGCTTTTCAATACATAATTTTTTGACAGGCCCGTTGGTATAGTGGTCAGTGGCCCTGACTGCTATGCGCAAGGTCGTGGGTTCGATTCCCACCTAGGACAAATGTTTGTGTGATGAGCACGGTCATTTGTTCTTTGTCTGGGTGTAATTTATCTATAATATGTACGTATTTAAAAATATTTATGTATGTTTATCAGTTGTCTAGTACCCATACCACAAGCTCTGCTTAGTTTGGGACTAGATGGCGTTGTGTGAAAAAGTTGTGGAATATTTATTATATTTATTTATAATATCAACGCCAGAAAAGTCCATCGTATCATAATAAAAATTTCGAAATTTATAACTAGTTTTCTTTTTTGTCATCTTATGTTACAATACATGAAACCTGACGAAAGTAGTTCACTTCAAATAAATAAAGAAGAGATAAGGTATATATCGGCACAAATACAATAATTTGTCTATTAAAATAGGTAATTGAAATGATTAAAGTTTAATAATTTGATTGTTTTACAAACTATTAATTGATTTTTAAGATGTAAAATTAACGTTTAACATGCTTCAACTTAAAGCATTGTAATTTAAGTAGTTTAATATTTAACTAGAAAATGTGGGTACATGTGTGACAATCCCTCTATATAAGGCCGCACTGTGAGCGCTAGATTCATCATTCCGCTTTCGACGCTCGCCCGCGACGGTCATACCGCTCCGCGCTCTCGATCGTTCCGTGCCTGAGTCATCGCTACGCTTCGTCACGCTCGCCGTGACGTCACTCGTAGTCGCCGACTACGACGCCTGGTCCGGATCCGCCTTTTTCGAGGCGGTGAAGGATATCCTGTTTCTATAACAGAGTATCGTCAAAAACAATTTGGTTTGGCCCCTTCAGGGTAAAACCACAGTTTCGTGGTCCTTGGTTGGAAACCTCACGGTGTCAACAATACCAAGGGGGTGCTGACCCGACGCACCCGCTGATCCCCTTCAGGGTGAAGCAGTAAATTGGAGTCGAGTGCTAGGTTTTGGCCTTGGGGGATCTCCTAGTCAAACCTAGTTACTGAGTTTCCTTTTCAGCTACACACCTAGTGTCGGTTGGGTGTGTCTACCCCTTCGCACTAGACCCAATAGGGCCCGGTTCGCACAATAAGACTGGCGACCGGTTACAAGCTTAGGGCTCACCATTAGGTACTCACCTCCCAGTCTCTACCCGACTGGGAGGGTTACACATCCCCGGACCCATCCATCCGGGGAGTTAGGCCAGTTAGGCTTTAAATAGGCCCTCCGCGGGAGAGAAATCTCCAAAATTTCCCCATTCAATTTTGATCCAATTGCCAATCATGGCGAACTCCAATATTTTGGAGATTCTGTTAGAAATCCTTAGGGAAAACCCTACTATTTCCGCCAAATATGGCGGAAAAATCCAGCGTGAAATCGCTAATTGTCCCCCGGCTACCGAAGCCAACGTCGCTGATTTTAGTGACGCGCTTGACAGCCCATTATCTCCCCCGCTTGCCGATCAAGGCATCCCGGTAGGTCAGTTCACGGAAGTATTTATTAACTCCGATCCCATTGTTCGTCAAACAACGAACGACTTCCAGGTAGATAGCCCTTTATTGCCCCCGCCCGCCGACAAAGTCGTGCCGATCGCCCGATTCCCGAAATCACCCATTGTTTCCGGCCCACCTGCAAATCCCATTGTTCCTAAAACAATGGACGCCGCGCAGGTGTGCGCTGCACCTGAATTCCGTGAAATGGACACCACCGAACCTGTGTCCAATAACAACTCTGACAATGATTTGTCATCATGCCCCTCGTCCTCGGAAGA
Source organism: Tholera decimalis (assembly GCA_943138885.2). Lineage (NCBI taxonomy): Eukaryota > Metazoa > Arthropoda > Insecta > Lepidoptera > Noctuidae > Tholera > Tholera decimalis. Next base: position 15,419,397 of record OW964576.2, read on the forward strand.
CGACTTTCAAGTCGTCACCGGTGGCAAGAGGAAGAAAGGGAAAACCTCCCAGGCCAGCAAGGCCAAAAAGACCACCGCGTCGCCCCCGTCCCCAACTCAAACGCCCGTTCGACCCGCTAGCCCCGCCCCAACTACCTCTGCTCGAGCGCAGAATAGTCGTCCCGCCAGCCCGATAGCCCAAACTTCCTCAGCCCAAAGGAAGCAACGCCCTCCGCCCCCCTTTTACATCCAGGACAAGGGTAAATGGACTGATGTGTCCAAGATGTGTGTTGATCGAAAGATCAACTACACAAACGCCCGTGCCTGCCAAAATGGCATTAAAGTCACCGTCCCTACGTCGAACGACTATAGGGAACTATATCGCGCCCTCCGTGAAAGGAATATTTCCTTTCACACTTTCTCCTTCCCCGAGGACACGCCCACTCGTGTTATTATTAAACGTGTCCCTAAAGAAATCCTAGTACAGGATATTAAAGACGACCTTGCCGATCAAGGTATACCAGTGATCGCCGTCCATCGCTTACATAAAGCGAGAGGCGGTGAATTGTACGACATGGTTCTTGTCATTTGTGAACCAACCGAAGGTCATCACCCAATATTTAAGATTAAGTCTATTTGCTCCCTATCCGGTATCTCAATAGAAAAGCCCTACAAAACCGCAACAGTGGGACAATGCCACCGTTGCCAACTGTATGGCCATGCGCAGAGCAACTGCTATGCGACTCCCAGATGCGTCAAGTGTCTGGGCGAGCATAGCACTGCGGACTGCCCACGGCCTAAAGACCGAACCCTCTGTTCGGAACCACCCAGCTGCGTTCTCTGCGGCCAGACCGGTCACCCGGCAAACTACCGCGGCTGTCCCAAAGCCCCCAAACTCGCTCCTAAATTAGCGAAGCGCGCCAACGCCCGCCAACAGAGAGAGGCACCTTCTTCTCAAATTCCCCAACGTCTCGCTCCTCAGAGACCGTCCCCGTGGAACAGGCTAAACCACGAAAAAGCCTTTCCCTCCTTGGCCCCTGCCAAACCTTTGCAGGCACTGATGGATATACCCATCGCAGCGCAGATCCTGCCTATAGCCGTGGCTACAGAGCCCACAGCCAGTCACAAACCCGCGCCTCAAACCACTGCTGCTCCTGCAGTCAAACAACCGCCCAATCCCTCACCCGTCGCGCATGGCGAGGCTTGCGCCCAGACTATACTGCGCCATTATAGGTTATTTATGACCCGCCAAGCCAGATCTCTCCGCGATGCCCTTCTGGCTGCCGAACAGCAGAATAACGGCAAAATTACGACGGCAATGTACAGCCAAATATTCAGCACACACAGTGTTGTGGTGCTAGGTCTCGACCAGATGGATGCGATGGACTGATCCAATGGATTCCCAACGCACAAACCACACTAGGCCTCGATCCCTCAAATTAGGTTTTTTCAACGCCAATGGAATTTTCAACCAACGCGCCGAAATAACTAAATTCCTCCGCGGCCACCAATTATACGTCCTCCTTATACAGGAGACCCTTTTGAAACCCCACCGCGCTGATCCCAAAATTGCGAATTACCGTCTAGTTCGCAATGACAGAACACGTTGCCACGGCGGCGGTACCCTTATTTATTATAGAAAGGAGTTATACTGCATCCCTCTGACCCCACCCGCGCCTCTCTCTCACCTAGAGTACTCTGCCTGTCGACTAGGCATGACTGGTCATCCTCCGATAACCATCATCTCTGCCTACCATCCCCCACCATCGGTCGCGTCTCTTGCTTCAGACGATCCTATCGCGCTCACCAGCGATCTCACGACTCTCTTCGGCCTGAGTGACTCCGTCTTACTAGCGGGCGATCTCAACGCCAAACACCCCGCTTGGAACAGCAACACGACAAATGCCAGAGGCAGAATCGTGTATAACCTAGGCGCGACCCTAAACTACGACGTCATCGCTCCGATGACTCCCACCCACTACCCACACGACCCCAACCATAACCCCGATGTCCTCGATGTGGCGCTCCTAAAGAATGTAAGCCTCCGTTTACACTCCATAGAAGCGCTTCACGAGCTCAACTCGGATCACCGTCCCGTTATCCTACACCTAGGTTCCCGCTCGGGTAACCATGATCCTACCCAACCTCCTCCGACCCAATTGATCACCGACTGGAGGAAAGTAAGTGAAAAACTGAAATCCACCACGTCGCCTCAATTGGACACCATTCCTGACCACATAGTCTCAGTCGCTGACACGACGGCGGCGATCGACTCGCTTACAAATCACGTACAATCCGTCCTGAACGATTGTTCAAGGGAAGTTCCTGTAGTGGAAGACCACAGCTGGAAACTCCCGGACGATGTACGGAATCTGATAACCGACAAGAACGCAGCCATCCGTGCATACAGCGCTTTTCCCTGCGCCGCAAACAAAGCTCACATGCGCAACTTACAGCGTGCTGTAAGGAAACGCATTACCGAGCAGCGTAATGCGAGCTGGGACAAGATGCTGAGCGAACTTGAGCCCACCCATCTTGCCTTCTGGCAGCTTCAGAGGAAGTTACGATCCACTGAAGAGGCCACAATGCCTCCTCTCATTCGTCCCGATAAGAGTGTCGACTTCGATAACTCTGAAAAAGCAGAATGCCTAGCCGACAGCCTAGAGTCCCAGTGTTCTCCCAGCTCTCAACCAGTAGACCAAGCCCACCTCGATATGGTGAACGCCGAAGTCGAACGTAGAACTTCCCTTCCGCCCGTCGAAGATCCCGATAATCCACTGGCCCCCATCACTCCTGATGAGGTCCAGGATATCATTAAAAGTCTCCAACCGCGAAAAGCCCCTGGCTCCGACGGCATCACCAATAGGGTTTTCAAACTTTTCCCCGCCCAGCTTATAGTGCTAATGACTGCCATCTTCAATGGTGCATTGAGCAATAATATGTTCCCCGCAACCTGGAAACAGGCCACCGTCATAGGTATTCCCAAACCAGGCAAGCCCAAGTCTGACCCGTCTAGCTACCGTCCCATTAGCTTACTCAACGTCCTTGGTAAAATCTATGAAAGGCTTATATATAAGCGGCTCAAAGATTTTGCAGAAGCAAAGAGTCTTATACCCAATGAGCAGTTTGGATTTAGAACCGAACACTCATGTATCCAACAAGTCCACCGCATCATAGAACACGTCAGCGCCGGCTTCCAACGGGGCGCAATAACGGGAGCCTTATTCTTCGACATAGCGAAAGCGTTCGACAAAGTCTGGCACAATGGCTTAATCTATAAGCTATACCAACTCGGCGTGCCTGACCGTCTCGTGCTCATCCTACGGGACTTTTTATCGAATCGCACTTTTCGTTACCGAATTGAGGGGGAGCTTTCCTCCCCCCATCCCATTCGCGCAGGAGTTCCTCAAGGCTCCGTACTATCCCCCCTCGTTTTCACGCTATTCACTAGCGATATCCCCAAGCATAAAAATACTCAGCTAGCCCTATTCGCCGACGATACGGCTATCTATTATACCGGTCTTAAACCCGATGCCATCGCTCGCACTCTCCAAACTTCCGCAAACACTCTGGCCAAGTGGTTCCGGAAATGGAGAATCGAAGTCAATCCAGACAAAAGCCAGGCAGTCCTCTTTTCTAAGCCGCGGATAAACCCACCCTCCCCCCGTCCGATTACCATGTACGGCAAGCCGATCCCCTGGGAAAAGCAAGCCAAATACTTAGGCGTGGTCCTCGATAAACACCTTTCCTTCGCTGAGCACATAAAGCAGGCACGTTCGCGCGCCGCTTTCGCTCTAGGTAGGCTCCACTTCATTCTTAGCTCCCGCAGCAAGTTATCACTCAGGTGCAAGCTGCGTATTTTCACCGCGGTCATCCGTCCCATCATGACCTACGCCTGCGTTGTTTTCGCACACGCAAAGCCCTACCTCCTCCACAAGATGCAGACCCTTCAAAACCGATTCCTCCGTAGAGTCACGGGAGCCCCCTTTTATGTTCGAAATGAGCTTCTTCACGTAGACCTCAAGATGCCCACCATCCAGCAGTTCATGAAACGTGTCTCCAAGCGTTTCTTTGATACTGCAATCCAACATAGGAATCCCCTTATCGTATCGGCCGCCCAATACGAACCCTCGCGTATCTCTAAGATTCGCCGACCAAGGCACACCCTTGTCACTCCCGATGACGCAATCACCCTGCTCCAAGAGAGCCGTAGGGAAACAAGTACAGTGGCACACAAAAACAAAAACCGACCGTCCTTCCGTCCTCGCCGCCGAGGCCCGCCGCGACGTCCCCGTAATAGTCCGCCCCGACCCTTGCCAGAGCCAGCCCGCGACGCTGAGCCAGTAGCTTTAAATTCCCTTATTAATAATAAAAATGATATGATCCAGCCTGTCCCTAGCTGCCCTCCCACTGCGACGCCCTAAGCCGAGGTCCGTACCCCACAGGGGGTGCCCTTAGCGTGTAGTCGCCTAGTTTGTAAGTTTTCTAATAAGCCCTGGCTGGAGGCTTTAATTAATTAATTAATTAAGGCAACCACAGGCAAGCCCGGTTAAGCAGCCGACAACCTCAGAGGTTGACCTGCGAGATGCCACACACATAAAAAAAAAAAAAAACGCTAGATTCATTCAGATTCATTCTTGTTCGAGTCGCTGGACAGTGCGGACCTCTCTGGGAAGTCGTTACGCTGTCAGTTGAATAAACGAGTCTCCGGTAACATTAACAAGTGCTTTTATTTGAAAATCAAACATGAGTGATCACCAAGACAACATTCGTGACGTCGGCTGAGCTGACGTCACACTTTTTAAAAATACATACGACGCTGTCTCTCTGTCATCAGAAGTGGGATTTACTCACTCGAGTTGAAGTAAAACAGAACGTGACGTCCTGGATAGAAGCTGTATGGGTGAAGTGGCCGTCAACGCTGAAATATTGAGCTGATGAACCCTGGTGAGTCGTATTCATTTTATTTTGATTCAGGGGTCGAATACTCCCTGAAATATTATTTTGCGTCAAAGTTTACGCGCAAGCGTGTACATAAAATAGTAATTATAATAAAATAAAAATAAAAAAATTAAAATTCAATTTTCTGATTACTTTAAATTGATTTGAAGTGTGTAAACCAAAGTAACATGCAATTTCATTTGAGGTTTATTAATAATCTGCAATCTTGTCTAATTCCCGTACAATTTTCGAATATCGCAAAATATTCTGTTTTTTGAAATTCAATGCCAACAGTAGTAGTGCAAGTATTAGTTTTGTATAGCCTTGTTTAGTGCGCCGAAACACATAAGTGTATCGTGCGCCGAAATACATAACGTAGCCCACTCAATATAGTTGTTTCGCGAGCTAAGGTTTTCTCGTTTTCCACCTAAACAACTGGAGACCGGATAACCGTATCGGCGGTGTGATCTATTCCACAAGCCAGTATGGCCGAACAACAAAAGAAAGGTCGCGGGTTCGAACCCCACCCATTATACTTGCTGTGAACCCACTCTAAGTTAACGGGAAAGCTAGTAGTGTGGATTCTATTTACATTGCATTGCTAGTTCTCTTTATAAAAAGACAAAGATAGAGAAAGAGAAAAAGAAACAAAAAAATAAACTCGAGAACCTCCGAGAAATCTACGAGAACCTTTTTCATTCTTGTTTCTTATTTTTTCCTAAAAAAAAATAAAAACAAAATACCGGCAATGTGGGTGGAATTCGCATTGCTGGCAATCCTGTTAACCTCTCTAACTAAGCTAAATATGCTTGTGTCTGGCAATATCATAAAAGGATGATATCCTCAAAATTTAATAACATTGATATTTCCAAACATATTAAGATATTTGAGAGTTTGTGTAACAATTAACATGAAGCTACACAAGTACCTTACAAATATTTAACAAAAAAAAATAGTTTAATCTTTTGCTACATGTAAAACCTCCGTACTTTAGGAGAACCTCCAGAATGAGAATATAAAGTAATGATATTCTCAAATTTTAATAACTGAGTCTGTATAACAACATAAATCATCATAAGACAGACTTACAGATATTCTACTCAAAAGAAGTCTAATCTTTTGTTACAGGCAGAACCTCCGAAAACTCTACGAGATACTCCGAGAACTCTACGAAAACCTCCGAGAAATCTATGAGAACCTCCTAGAAATCTACGAGAACCTCCGAGAACTCGTTATGATATTCCTAAAACATTATTTCACAACATAGAAAGACATTTGTGTTTTTATAACAGCTAATGATGACTGATTATCTGTTTTGTTTAAATTTTGTATCACAATGCTTTAGTTTGTATGCTTCATTAGTGAAATCTAATGTTGTCGTTTGTCAAGTCAAGTTCAATATTTTATAGAGCTTCTCTTACATTGTGTAAATGAATGATGTTTTGAAAAGAGTAACTGTGGAGTTTCTTGCCGGTTCTTCTCCACAGAAAACAACCACTTGTGAACCGTGCGTAGCTTCTCATTTTTTTATTGTTATCCGAGATTCTTTAGTTAGTCAACGAATTGCTTTACATAATATTAACTTTTAATAAGTGCCTTTGTCAAATAGAATATTTTGAGGCTGGTGCAGAGCGCGCACCGCCTGTCAGTATGGCCGTATCGGCGCAAATACAATAATTTCCCAACTAGCACAAATGGGCTGCATTAGAGCTTTGGAGCGTATCCGATTATTACTTATGGTAATAGACGTAAGCGCTAGAGCGTCTACTGCAGACTTAAAGCAGCCGCTTTAGCGCTATTTGGGCGCCATTTTATGCAACCTAAAGTTCCATTTAACCTGCACAACGGTTGCATAAAGGTTCCTTAATAGCTATAACGATTTATTAACGCTATACTAAAGCTCTCGTAGCGCTACTTTTGAATGATTTTGAACTACTTTGAACGAATGAATTGATTATAGTTCTTTATTGTATATATTCAGTTGACATTGTTTGTAATATTTTGGTAAAGTGTTTTCGTCGCCATCATGAAAATAAAACAAAAAGAAGTAAATGTTTGTATTCTGTATTAGCAAGATATATAAAGATACTTAAAACGCTGTCCAGTTTACTGTAGATATATAAGATAATTTTCGAGTAATTTTAACGCGCTTTTATGATATTTAAAAAATTAACAAAAGATATGTGATATTTTTTATTTGTTATACAGAATAAATTTTATTTCCGTATTTTTACGTGTCGATAACTTACTATTTGCAAGTGGCAGATTGTTTACCGGTACATTTAATGCACATTTAACCTAAAAACCAATGTATATCAACTCAATTTTGCAAGTGAATTATAAGTTTTCTTAAAAAATCATGGCGTCATTGTACTGTAGTCATAACCTGCAGTTTGAGCTCTAATAACTCCCTTTTGAGAATCATAGCGCTAATTTTCACCCTTCTAACGCTTCCAGTGATTTTTGTTCCCCTAGTGCAACTCACAGCCACAAAAAGCTCCTATTTTCCTGTTTTTGAGGTTATAAGATTAATTATTTGTATCCTTAAGTGTATTGTAAGGTGTACAATAAAGTATATAATAAATAAATACGATCTAGTTACGTACTTATTCGTTTAGCATCCATTTTATTAAATGTTTTATAATAGTTACAAAAGCGGCTGTAAAATGGCGAATGGATTGAGCCTGCAAGGAATGACTATTGCTACTAAAGGCCTTAGTTACACTGATGAGTTTTTTGTAACTATAGTATGCATAAGAGTTTCTATTATTTCTATAATGAAACTTATAGTAGTATAATAGTGGTTACTATAACTATAACCTATACAAGTTACAATGGAAACTACTATGCAGCTGTGAGTGGCAGAATGACCTTCGTAACTCTCATATAAAGGTGTAAGTGGTAAATGAGTTCTACCGTGGACTACTGTGAAAGCTAGGGTAGTATTTGATTCAGCTTATAGCACCTTAAGTAACTTTTATAACTATAGACGTTTACGGATGCAGATATGCAACTCTGAACTGCTTTTTGAACCCTTAAAGCGCTATTTTGCAGCCCAAAGTAACAAAATAGGCTGCTATTTCCACTAATGTGCTCGTTGGGTTGTCTATTAAAATGATTGATATGATTAAAGTTTAATAATTTGATTGTTTTACAAACTATTAATTGATTTTTAAGATGTAAAATTAATGTTTAACATGCTTCAACTTAAAGTATTGTAATTTAAGTAGTTAAATATTTAACTAGAAAATGTGGGTACATGTGTGACAATCCCTCTATATAAGGCCGCAATGTGAGCGCTAGATTCATTCAGATTCAGTCTTGTTCGAGTCGCTGGACAGTGCGGACCTCTCTGGGAAGTCGTTACGCTGTCAGTTGAATAAACGAGTCTCCGGTAACATTAACAAGTGCTTTTATTTGAAAATCAAACATGAGTGATCACCAAGACAACATTCGTGACGTCGGCTGAGCTGACGTCACACTTTTTAAAAATACATACGACGTTGTCTCTCCGTCATATTTATAATTAACAAGGGAAATTAACAAAACAATGCTGTTTTACACATACCCCAAGTCTAGAACAAAACACGAGCGATTTCGTGTGTCCACTTTATTTTCTTTGTGTGCGTGAGCGGAATGTGTCTACGTTCTTCAAACGCACACAAATATAGCTTTCGGTGATACCATTACCAGACCATTACCCACAAAAATGGGAAAACGCACTATTATGTTGCTGGATCAAATCAAGTATTTTATGTTACGAAACTAGATAAGATGATGTTTTTTTATGTAATATGACGTATATGACATATATTTACGGAAGGTAAACGAAATGAGATTTCGTTCATTGCGTTTAGAATGTTTGATGTGTAATGTGTTATATGATATTATAGAAATGTATTTATTGCTTGAAAAATCTCATTTGATATCAATTAAAAGTATGTGTTGTATTTATGAAATAGAAAAATATTATTGAGAACATTACTTAAATGTAAAAAATCTTAATCAATAAAATTGTCATCTTTATGATGCCACTCTTCAAACTAACAGTAACTTTTAGTTATAAATCACTGTAGGTAGTAGCTGTAAATAAATATAGTTTAGTTTGACGCATACATAATTGCCTCCAAAACTATATTTTTTTAAACAAAAATAAGCACAAAAGAAATCAATATAGGTATTTTTTTTCTCACGGATAGCAACATTGAATTGTGATAAGTAAGGTTATTAGAATTTTTGTTTGATGGTCGATTTACGTAAAAGTAATGTATAAAATGTAAGTATTTACTTGTGAAATGTAATTTGATTACACGTTTTTTGTTTTCCTGAAGGACTATGACATCCCTTTACGCTACAAACGGTCGTTTTAAATTATTTACTCGCGAGCTCTGTTCGGCAGAATGTGACCTTGATTACTGACAGCACGTCGAGCAAAGTTAGCCAAAATGGCTAAGTTTTAGTTGCCTCACTTTTTGCACTCGTACTCGTTCTATGCGTCATTTTTCTAAGCTGTTTTATGATATTTATTTACGTTTAAAATTCTGTCACCCAGTCGCAACCGTGGCGTGCTGGGCACGTTTTGGCTTGTCGTCTATACACGACTGTGGCGGTCAAAAGGTTAAGAACTCATAATGACAAGAATATTATCGCAATCACAAAAGATGTTATCGCCCATCTGAACACGGCTTTATATTCAGATCGAGCGCTCAGTAGCACTTTGTATATACAATTTGTTTGTGTCGGTACTTAAGTCAAGTAACTTTGTTTTTGAATAAGAATAGAGAATCCTTTAAGGATTATGTTGATTTGAAGTGAGTACCTACTAGATATGCCTTATTTCAGAAGCTTGTAGCTAGATAATAATCGCTGTACAGGCAACGCCTTTCAAGTTCGGTCCGTGCATATGTCTTGTGATCATCTTAACATATCAACTCTCTTCCGTGCCTTGAAAAGCATGTTAAAACGTTGTGTCCAACTTCTGACTATCATTTCTCGTTTGGCCCATACTTGACATACAGTATATACTAGTTAGAAGTCAAATAATCCACCACCATTCTTGCCAGGTCTAGTTGGCAGTCGCTCTGTATCTAAAGCTACTCAGTTCATAGGTTTTCCTGCGGATAAAGTCAATTTGATTACGCTAAGGAAACCTCGAACAGGATCCTTTCAATTACCTTCTGGGTTCCGGTTTTCTGAATAAAGTCAGTTCGTGGCAGCCAATTTGCTAGTGGATTAATTTCATTGTTTGAATACGAATAAACATTCATAATATCTAGATTACAGGAAAACCTGTAAGAAGTATGTGTGTTTTAAGTAACTTGCAAGAAAAAAAATAATTTGTACGGAACTATTTGCTGGTGAGTTTGACTCATACGTACCCGATTTCTCTATGTTGATTTATACGCTACCTGCATATACTAGAAAAAATGGTTATTTCAATACATAAGCAAACTAATTTGGTGACACTGTTAGCGCAGTGCTTGAGTGATTGATTGCTGAACTGCGGAACTAATGTTGACTTACAAATGGTTGTTTCGGGTGTATGTAAAAATAAATTCACAGTACAGAAGAAATTCCTAGTACTGGGCATAGATTCTTTTTATAAAAAAAATACCTAGAACCAAAAATTACCGAGCATGTTCGACCCACATTTATCACTCACTAAATCCTCTCCATTCTTCTGAAGATCTATAGTCTATCACCACAATGTAATCATCAATCATTCCTCACAAAGACGCGGGTCCCACTTGATTGTAAGAAGTCGTATTATTAAGCAACAATGAGCCTGGCATGATCACAAGATTAAAAGGCTCAAACAAATGATAAAAAAATAAAGAGAAAAAAAAGCATTAATGGTGGGGTTTGGTCACACTGTTCAATTATATGGGTAGCGTGTAGCGTCGTGGATTCTAGACTCTAGAGAAAAGCCAAGCCAAGCTAAGATCTCAAAATTGTTTTTGAGATCTTGGAATCGTGCCCAAGCAGTTTCCCAGTTACTATGTTGTAGAAGTGAGATAGATAGTTACTTCTGTAGAATTCAGGTCCAAATGTTAGTTGTTCATTAAAAAAGAAATATCAGTCGTATTTCGTAGAAATATAAGTCATGATGTACCTATTACGTAGTGGAAATTCTGTTTCTCAATCGAGTCATTAAAAGGCAAACCTTACACATGCCTTATACCGTATTACATAATTTTTATCAGTACGAAGCCACGCCGAGTCGCTAGTTTAAGTAAAGATTGGTGAGTAGAAGTTGGTGTCAGAGTTCAAGGCTCCTGTTTCCTCGTAATGACTGTCAATGTTCTAATGGCATAAATACAACATTGACCGTCGTTACTTGTTATGGCCATGATAAACTCGGCTTTGTGAATCTTTCTCGACCCCAGCTAAGAGCTACTTGTTATACTGTCCACACCACGCATAAAGAACAATTACTTACTATCGATAGTACAATATGCGTTATCTCGGATTTACTAACATTTTGTAACTGGATTGCCTTGCTGATATGACTTGGCGATTTTCTAGAGTTATTGCTAAGACATTTTCACGCTGAAAATTTAAGTTGGAAAAGCAACGTGTAAAAATGTCTGTGAATGAAAAGTCTGTATGTAGCTTAGACCTGGAAAAAAACTATTGAATGATGTTATATTGTATGAGGAGCACGTGACAGATTAGATATCACCGCTGCATAATTTGTATTGAAAAAAACACATTTTGTTCTATTTCATTTAGTTTTTCATAAATACGAGTACAGTACAGTAGTAATTTAAATCTCGGCAATCGAAAGAGAGAAAATTCAAAATGTTTCAGTCAATGTAATATTTGTCTGTTTATTTTGTACGAACCTTATCTTTTCCTGTCTTTTTAGAAATTTTAGCAAAGCATTTAAACTCACACTTTGCATTCACACTTGACAATGTTATAAATATGTTACGAATAAATATACCAACACAATCTTATGCAAACATAGATATTTATACTTTTAATTTTCTAACATAACGTTAACATAACACACCCTGTAACGTACTGCACAAGCTTCGTTTCAATGAGAGGGGCCCTAATCAACCACACAGGCCCATTGCGTATTGATGGATGTCGCAAGTTTTTGTATTTTCGGTCACCTGCCTGTTGTCTCACGAAGTTTTCCTTCACCGTTTAGAAATCGGATTTTCGAGCTCACGGCCTGCAACTCGCCATCAACTTGTGCCTATAACTACTGAGCCACCACTGCACCTCATTTAAAATGTAAGTACCTAAGTTAAAAATAACTATTTAAACTTCACTCTTTTGATCAGTCTCTTTTACAGTCAATACACACCAGACTGGTCCCATCATTTATGGGAACCATAATAGATAGGTACAGTAATTGTTAAGTAAAGCAACACAGATTTGAGTAGACCCGTCCAGACAATGCATGTATTTGTGACTCATCGAGTAGCCTCAACTTAGAGTTCCTAGTATCCTGATCGATTTGATGATCAAAACCTAAATAAAAATATTTGAGTAGGCGGCATGAAGTACTCAAACTGCCAGAAAATCATGTAATTTATCCGATATATACCCTATAAATATTCACAATGGTTTATATGAGCTTAGAACTACTAAAAGCAACTACTAAAAGGTTTGTCTTAAATTAAGATTTATATTAAAACCTACTGAAAAACCAATACAATGATATCTCACTAAATTTGGTGTATTATTTTCTCGTCTCGCTCGTTTTTAGCCTAGCTTAGGCACCTATGAATAGCGTAGAGATTAAGCAAAACATTTTGAGCGTAATCTTTTGTAATCTGATAAAAATCAACCGACCGTTACAGCTTTCAACCTAGAATAGGACTGTATTTACTTGTAAACTAATTCATAAGGATGTTATGAAATATTTAGCGATCCTCGATAACACGACCCTCCGATGTAGGTTGATAACATGAGATCATCCTCAACCGAGCTTATTCCTGACTACATTGGGGTCGGTGTCTTGTCTAACTGGATACAGCTGAGTATCAGTATTTTACATGGAGCGACTACCTATCTCTCTATCTGCCTGCCTGCCTGCCTCCGTAACCACACGTAACACGATTCCCTTTGGCAGGACTAGTGTCAGATTTTCTGACATCTGACTGCCCGCAGTTACTATCAAGGATGTACAAAATGACAGGACCAACGGCTTTTAGAACTTTCCGAGGCACGTCGGAATCTCAATATATTATGATGGTCAGCGATGGCCTAATCTTAGCAATGTTAAACTCTTGAAGATCAACTGAAGGCACTGCTAATATTTAGCCACGAGTTTCTGAGTAAATTTACATACATAATATGTAATGTATGTCTATAAATCATATTACTACATCATTTTGCAATTAAGACAAATAAGAACCTTTTTCAGAAACTGATTGATTGGCAGACTGGTTGATTAACAATCAGTGTGCTAATAAGAATAGACTCTTAAAAAAAAAGTCTTACTAAAGAATAAGAAAAATCAAGAAAGATAAAAAAAGGAGTACCCTTTAAACTATAGCAATTTGTGGATCTCATGGGGGCGAGCTCAGTAAGGGTTTGGTACAAGTGACAATGGTGTGGTTGTTGTGATTTCAAACAAAGAAAGAAGATCCTGATGAGGTCCTTGTAATATACAAAGACATATTAATTAGAACAAGTAAATAACCTAATAATAATAATTCAGCTTACTACGTTCCCACTGCTGGGATACAGGCCTCTTCTCCTTGTGAGGATGTCCTTTTTTATTTCAGTTTACAATTTTTATTTTCTCTCTCTTTCTTACGACGATGTCTGGCAGTTTGAGTACTTTCGCGACCTACTGAAATGTCCCTTCTTTGGCATTATTCGTCAGGTCGTTGAGCTCCTTAGTAGTCCAAAGTTGAGCTTACAGACTAACTGACAAAGGCTTGCACTGACAGGACGGGTTTACTCAAATCTGTGTGGTTCTTTCCTCAAAAGGCCATTTCACACTAATCTACATAATCCTCATAAACGATTGTGAATATGTGAACTATGTAGGTTATTTTATTCGAGTTAAACATGATTGTCTGGCAGTTTGAGTGCTTTTTGCGGCCTACCCAAACGTCTTTACCTTGGTATTATTCGTCAAATCGTTAAGTTCCTTGTTCTAAGTTGAAGTATACGTCATCTGACAAATGCTTGCACTGTATGGACCGGCCCACTCAAATCTGTGAGCATCTTTTCATATTGGAACCTACAAGTTAGAACTTATTTTGAGCTTTTTGTGTCAAGTTAATTATTTTATTATATAATCTAGAATAGGTAGTGAATTTCTTTTTGTTTTCATGTGTGGTTTTCAACCTGGATCGCCACAAAAGTTCTCTTTTTTTCCTACTTTATAATTTAACGCCTCGTGAAAGCCATTTTGGTTTATTGATTAGGTTTATTTTTATTTCTTTATACGGAAAACATAACTCGTAAAATAACTTGAATGTGTCAATAAATTGATTGTAAGCTAAGTTGGAATCCTCAGTAAGATATATCTCCGAAAATTTGAGACTACTTATGCTATTTTTAAATTTCTCTTTATTATCGTTACTATAATCTCTTCTAGTTATATACCAGGATTTGATATTATATACATTAGGAACTGGACATTGTAGTAGCTGTGCTGTATGGTCTGATAAAGCAAACTCAAGTACATCTGTCTTACAACTCTTCTTAAAATTATGCGCAAAATTATCTATACATGTCCCACTAGCCATTCGATTTGTTTTTTTAAGAGCAAGTTTCTAATTGTAATTGTTTGATACTCAAGTGCAACTGAATTGTTACTGGGTTTTAATACATCAATATTAAAATCGCCTGCAATTACAACATTCTTTGAACGCCTGTTAGATATTTCTTTAAGCAAAGTTTCAAGTTTATCAAAACAGTAATTTAAATTCCTGGCGTTTGGTACTCTGTAAATACATACAACTATTAATTTATAATTAATAAGCTCGACATCACAACATTCAAAAGCCCCTGGTGATGACAGCTTCGATATTTGAGGAATTTCCTTCCATTGGTGGCAAGTATTAACCATTATACATGTTCCTCCTCTCTTCTTTTCCTGTCTACTATATCATGCCGCTAAACTGAAATTTGGTATGAACAGATGCTTTTCGTGACCTTTCATGATGAAATGTTCGGTAATACATATAATATCTACATTAAAGTTTGTATCAGATAGTTCATTCAAGCATACCGTAAGAGCATTTGATTTATTTAGTAAACCTGCAATATTTTGGTGTTACATGTTAATGTATTTACTGGAGAAAAAACTGCTCTTTTGACTCACTTTCTTCGACGAGAGCATTTTCTTCTAAGATTTCCAATCGAAGGTTGAAAAGGTCCTCAAAAATTACTCTCATAGCGCAGTCTTTTATGTTTCCTGATCTAATGTACGTAGAATGGTGATAGCTCAAGTTCAAATTGGAGTCCAGAATATATGAATAATTATGAGTAATATTGTCCATACATAGCATGTTGTTGAACATTTCCACTCTTGAGTTATATAAAATATTATAGTCATTATTATATTTATATGTTGGCAAAGTAATAATTATATTTGTGTTCTTTATGTCCTTTAATGCGTTTCTCATGTATGTAATTATGTCAAAGTAACATTTAGTCGTTTTAAAGTCTTCCTCGCCGATCATTATTATACAAAAATCATTATTTGTGTAATGTTGAAGTTTTGCTTGTAAATCCCGTAGAAGGTGCATAATTTCCACCTTTGGTGTTAGGTAGTGACATATTTGATAATTGTCTGTAAAATATTCTTTTGCCAGAGTTAATATATTATTAGTTTTATTCGTACTTAATATATATAGCTTATTATTCAATTTGTTTTTGTTCACTTGTATATATTTTTGTGTCCCTTGCTCATTCGAAGGTCCATCTGGCGCCATCTGTGGACTGGAATGTGTAGTAATCGTTTTTTGTTGGTCATAGTTCTTGGTAACTTTTTCTTTTACTGTTATTTCAGAATCAGTCTGTGTTTGTTTATTTATAAATCCTACTTGTTTTGAATATTTGGACCCCCTTTTTTTAGGCGTATTGGTAGGAGATTGTGTCGGACTAATCACTATTTGTTTGTACAGTGAGTTTTTACGAATCAGATTTTCATTTTCCTTCTTAAGCTTTTCAATTTCAAGGCTTAGTGAGTCAATTTCTCCATTTGCACTACAGAGTTTATTTGTGAGATCATCAATATTTTTCTTTAATTGAGTTATTAAATCAATGTCGTCATCATCTGATATATCAGGCATACTGCATACAGTGCCATCTAGGGTGCGATTGGCGAGACTTTCGTCTAAGTTGTAGTCCGAGTTTATAGAAGTCCTTTGTGGCACGACTGAGACAAAGGATTCCTCTTTATGAAAGAGATTGGGCCGTAATCAACTACACGGGGCTAGGTCCATTGCTGCTAGGGCTGCTGAAATGTTCTTATGAGATACCGCAGCCCCGTAAATACCAGTTTCCTTATGATGTTGTCCTTCACCATTTTGAGAGCAGTGGTGATGATGAAAATTACACAAAGTAATGTGCCTGGCTGGGTTCGAACTCACGACTTACATTCTATGAGTCATTCTATGAGCCTGTGTCCATAGGGCCACCACTACGATGTAAGCTGCAATTAATATAACTTGTATATGCCTCAAAATGTAAACAAACATTGATTTATTCATTACCAAGAATAAAAACATTTGTGTTTGTATTATAATTTGCTATGATTTGAATTTCACAAAATAGTAAATTAAATAACATGTGAATTTTCCATAATTACTTCAGCGATAAACTTACATAAAAATCTTATTATAAAATCATAAAAGCCATGTTAAACTAATTTTAAACTCATTACATACGGGTAACACTAACAGAAACTTTAACTAATCGAACCTATCAGTATCGGTTTTTAAACTTTGCGAGTGCCTTATTAACATTTATTGAACCAGCAAAGTGGCAAGTTTCCTTGTGAAGACTATAACATATTTTATGCATTGTTGCCCTCCAATGCTATTGGAGAGGTGTATAAAATGTAAATTAAAACATTTTATACCGCACGTGATTGTAAAGACAGTATAAATGTTTTTAAATTAAAAATATGCATTTCTTCCTCTCAATAAAAAAGCAATTTGACAGTAGTTGTTTCAGTGGGCTCAAACATTTCTAAATACATATAATGAACAATACAACTTGGAAAATGGCCTTAAACCAGAAATTCAAAAACATGTGACATAATTATCATCTCTCATTCACTCACCAATCCGCATTGGCCCCACTTTCTAAAATAATTACTACATTTTGATGTAAATAGGGAATCTTGTCACTACAACCGAAGTAAACGCTCGCACCAAAGACGAGCCGGTATAGAGCAGCAAGACTGCAATGATAATTGTCCACATGTATCAAACGATGTTAATCAGTTATACATACATATTTATCCGGGCACAACATTGAGATAGCTCGTCATGCAGCTCAGGAGCATCATATTTTCTATGAATGACAGCATTCAACTGATTCATCTTTTCCTCACAACGGAAGCTTAGTAGTTTTAAAACGACAGAGTATAAAGACCTCGAAGAAAAGCGATCACCCTGGGTTGCTGTCACAGGATATGGTGAAGACGAATGTATACCAACTCACCTCAATTCTTTAAATTCAATTAGAAAAGTGCAGACGAAAGCCTCTGCAGTTTTCTAACTAAGCAGAGTAATGTTATTACCTGAAACAGGAAGAAAAATTGTACATAAGTTTATAAAACATGATTTAAAAAAAAAAGTAAACAGGTAAATTGTATAATACAAAAAAATAATGCTATTGGTCGCATTTTTGTTTGTCATTTGAACAACACTTATTGCGTATCTTACAGGTGAATAAAATTTAAATACATGTAAAGCAATGTATCTAAAGTTATTTTCGAATGTGAATGTTGAATATTTGGGTTTTGTTATTCACATATTTATTTAAGGCCACCTAATAAATCATACAACAAAATACATTACAAATCATGATTTGTTATACATTTAGCATTTATTGTACGAATTCTTATTCTTATACAGGGTGCTTATATTTAGGATAAAGTCTTGTAAACTATGGTTTATGCATTGTACTATGGTACAATGTACTTTAGTGTGCTACAAAAGCACACCAAAATAGTTATTCAACTGTTTGTACCATATAGGGATGATTTACACCTAAGTGCACGGAGGTTTCAATAGGAGTTTCCTTACGTGATAGAATCATCATCACCTACTTAGCCGTTTCCCAGCTATGTTGAGGTCGTCTTTCAGTCTAACCTGATGCAGCTGAGTGCTAATGTTTTACATGAAGTGACTGCTTATCTGACCTCCACAACCCAGTAACCGGGTAACACGATACCCCTTGACAAGACTGATGTCTGATTTTCTGATTTCTGACTACTTGAAATGACTATATCAAGGATGTAAAAGTGAGAGCTAGAACCAACGGCATAACGTCCTGTCCGGGGCACGGCGGAATCTTAATTGTCACTCATCTACGATATACGGTAAGATAAATATGTAATTTATCCTTAATACATTGACGAATATATTACTTGCCAGAAAATTTGAAAATTTTATAGATTTAGTTATTAGATATGTCCCTGTCTACTAATTCAACCAGTGTTCAATGTAAAAATTAAAAAAAAACGGGTCAAGTGCGTGTCGGGCCACGCGCCGTATAGGGTTCCGTAGTTTTTATAACAGCCTAGTGTGTCGTATTCGCTGACTGATCGTTTCGTACCATGCTCTAACTAAAAGCCAAACATGACTAACTAACTAATTTGATTTCCTCGAGGGAAACCCTCAAATTTTAAAGGCAATCGTATATCAATTTTGGTATTTTTTATAGTAACTTGTGCATTTGCTCTCAGAAAGCACCATTTGGTGAAGCGGAACTGATGAAGAAGATCACAGATGGCCACCGAAACTACTCAATAATAAGTATTTCACGGGTTGCGATTCGATTACTTTAAAATGGTTGCTAAGCAATTTATGGTCGTCACAATACGAATGGTGAAATACCAGGAGAACTCCTCAACAATTAACACCCCTGCATCGGGAAAAGCAATATTTTGTAAAAGGCGATGAGCAAGTTGACATTAGGCTATTTTAACTTAGATAAGTTATAAACAGATCCACTAAAAAGCGAGAAATACAAACTTTTTAACAAAAAAAAACCGACTTCCAAAAAAACACTACAATATGAAAAATAACTTTAATTTCGGAAGTCGGTGGCAAAAAACTAAAATACAGATCCAAAGACACTATCTTCTGAAATTAAAGTTATTTTTCACATTGTACCTAGTGAATTTTTGGCAGTCGGTTTTTTTGTTAAAAAGTTTTTCTTTTATATATAATTTATTAAAATATGAAACTAGCGCGATACAACTGACGCTTAGCGCCATCTATCGACATTTCTTTGGAGCTGTTCGAAATTTTCGAGTCAAATAAAATTGGTCGACTATTACTCGTAAACTTGTAAAGCCCACTTATGTGTGATAGTTTTCCTTTAAACTTCGTTATATATAGGTACTACTGCCGTGACATTTGAATTTCTAACTACAACCGTTTAGTTGGTAGAGAGGGTGGACACTTGACTCTAACGAAAATTGGTACTTTAAAGCTTGATAAGTCACGAACGGTTAACTTAATCAAAAAACGGTCTTCCCAAACCCCAAATAATTGTTAAGACCTATCCAACAATATCCCACACTATGGTAAGGACGAAAAAAAAATTATCATCCCACTTTACATGTAGGGGAGGTACCCTAAATAATTGTTTTTTCAAAATTTTATTTTACCTTTTTTTCGGCGTCATTAACGTGTATACTTATGCCAAATTACAACTTTCTAGTACCAATAGTTTTTGAGCTAAACCGCGGACAGACAGACAGACAGACGGACATGGCGTAACTATAAGGGTTCCTTGTTGACTACGGAACCCTAAAAAGCCTGACTTTTACGTACTCGTCAGAACCAACATTAACGTGCGAATTGACATATTTGATGCATTTGCAATGTTACAACCCACTTCCAATGAAACAATGGCATAAATATGCAATGTGCAATATGCAACAGACACCCGTCAGCCGGATAGATATCCTGTAGTCTGATTTCTTTTGACATTTGCGTTGAATGGAATTGGAATTAATTTTTAATTTATTTACTACTGTCCAATCAATAATCATGTGGCTAAATAATAATAATCTTAGAATTAATATTGATAAAACTAAATTAATGTTATTCAGTCAACGCCCAAAGACTTCTAATGTGTTAATTCAACACGATAACAAAATTATTGAAAACGTTGATAAAGCCATTTTTTTAGGTTTAAGCATAGATCAAAGGTTAGATTGGAAAATACACACAGAGGAATTAAGCATAAAAATAAGCAAATCAGCCTATGCTCTTTACAGACTTTCTTCTATCTTAAATACAGACGCTCTACTCACTGCATACCATGGAATCGTCGGCTCCATTCTAAGGTACGGTGTTATTTTTTGGGGTAACTCGTGCAATAGAGAATTAGTTTTTAAGATACAGAAAAGGTGTGTCAGAGCGATGTTTGGACTACAGAGTACTGACACGTGCAAGCCATATTTCATTCAAAATAAAATATTAACACTCCCGTCATTATATATATATGAAGTAGCAGTTTTTGTAAAAACAAACCGAAACGTTTTTAAAAACCTCTCAGATAATAATAATCGAAGCCGACGAGATAACAATAGATTATGTGTAAGAAAATCTAATACAGCACTTATGCATAAGAGCGTGTTTTGTATGGCACCAATAATATTTAATCACATCTCTCCGCACCTTAAGGAATTAAATTTAAAATTATTTAAAAAAGAACTTAAAAACATTCTCATAAAAAAATGCTATTATAATATTTCCGAGTTTCTTACTGATAAAGATTTGCTATAGGTTCCACTGTTTTGTTTTAAGTTATATTTTATATTGTTTTTTGTTTTATAGTTACTTTTTTGTTTGGTATATTATAATTATATTCGTTAAGATTAATAGTGATTTAATGTATACTTTTTGATTTTGTACCATTTAATGTTTAGCTCTTTAGAATAATTAATTAATTTAGTTCTAGGAAAACCATTTTCTAATATAAAATGTCTCAAATATTTGCACACCAGTTCCCTGGTAGAATATGATGGACTCTTTAATGTATACCTATCAACTTTCTGTACTCGTATTCTTGCAAATAAATAATATTCTATTCTATTCTACTATCACAATACTTGTACATACGTTATTGATAAAAGTGGTTGCTAAAGGCAAATTCAGACGAAAATTTAAAAGTCACGTTAACTGCTGTGATTATGATACTCTTCTATCGTTTGATAATCTATAGACAAGGAGCTCGTGACTGAAATAATAACAGTCGTAAGGGTTAATCTCAAGGTTAAGCAGCAATTCCGCCAAGCCCGTTCCATCATCGGACTACGAGACAAACGGCGAAGCGCCATCGTTACATGGTGGACATCCCACCCATACGCACAAAACGTTTTGGGAATACCTTCATTGTGCGTACGGCTAAGGAGTGGAATTCCCTGCCGGAGTCTGTGTTTCCCGATAGCTATAACCTAGGAGTCTTTAAGTCAAGAGTGAATAGGTTACTTTTAGGTAAGCCTGCTCCATCTTTGACCACATTATCATTTACCATCAGGTGAGATGGTGGTCAAACGCGAACCATTAATTAAAAAAAAAAAATACTTATCGCGGTTTTCCATGGATGGATGACAAAATTAACATACGGAGATTCGTCAGTGGCTAAAAAAAGCACGTTGTGCGGGATAGTGCCGGCTGAATTTCTATATGTTTGACAATCGTTTAGTCATAAGACAGAAAATCTGACACGAGGCTTGCCAACGGCTGGCGCAGCGGCGCGTCTCGAAGAGCAGTCAGCAGCATTGACGGGGCCCGATAGGGGCATTGCCTGCTGGGGCTGCGGAAATGTTCTAACGAGATACCGCGGTCCGGGACAAAGACAACTGAGGGAATAAGGTGGGTTTTTAGTGAAGTCTGACACACCCTTCCGCTCCACCCAGAGCGAGGGGAGATTTTTGATGATTTTCTCACCACAAATTTTCACACGAAAAAAGGCATGCCAACATGTTCTGCTTAGGTATTGGGTTTTGTAGGTCTGATACACGGTCGCTCCATGTGAAATACTGGGACATAGTTGTACCTGGATGGATAAGATGTTGACCTCAACACTGTAAGATTAAGTAATTAGTCCTTTCTGTACCCTGTAATTATGTTTGCTGTGCCCGACAAGGGCCACAAATGTTTCCTTACCACCTAAGCAACAAACTGTGTTGTGAAAACACTACGCAGATGAGTGATTATGAGTTTGACAATATTCCCGAAAAAATTGTGTATTTTCGGGTCATGAATTATCATTGTTATCAAATATGTAGATAATACGTTCACACAAAGTGTTCCTACAATTAAGTCTCAACTAACGGGCTATTGTTTACCTACATAAAACAAACAGTTAATCGATACTTTATAATTAACACTTCGTAGGTGTCAACTTGAAGTGAAGACAAACATAACATAACATTGATTAAACACAGGCTAGGCCTATGGAGAATTGGAATTTAGAATTTTTATTAGTATTTTAACTAAGCATATGGTTACACAGTATTTAAACACATATGGCTGACAATTCCAAAAATAAGTTCATGGTTAAATATCCAAATTAATATTATAATTACGAATAGTGTTTGTTTTTTGTATGTCTTTTTTTACGGTGTAACGGAGCAATGGATTGTAGTGATTTTTAGTTTGGTAGATATCTGAAATCAGAAGAATGAGTCTTGCTCAGGCTTTTCTTTTTCTAATAATAAAAAACTAATCACGCGAGCGAAGTTGCGGGAAAAAGTCAGTTCAATTATAAAATAAAGTAAAATTTAGTAAAGTAATTTGATAAACCTACATAACTCTAACTAAATATTAAGATATAATGAACCCTACAGCCAAATAGTTATTTAGCAATTAAAATAAATAACGCTGCCATAAATGAAAAAAAGTACCATAACTACCTTACCACCAAATGGAATTTATCAAAATTGATACAATTCAATCGGGTAGAAACTTTTGGGTCCAAAGCATTCTGGGGTATTTAGGGCCCATTGCGTGCAATAGTTTTTTAAAGTTACTGTTATAAATGCGTTGCTACTGGTTGTGGAACGTAGCAGGTATGAGTAACAAACTTACTTTTTACAGTTCATGCTAAATTGTTTGTTATTTAAATATGAATAACTTTCGTTATCTTTAAAATTCAATGTCTTACTATGCAGCATTGATGAGACGTCATATGTGCAATAAATGAAAACTCTGGCAATACTCATCGTAATGACCAACTTCTTATATGATTATCCCTATCAATTACATTTTGTCGACTTATGTATTTACGCACACACATGCAAAATGGACTGCCCCATAGCAGCACTTTTTTTTATAGAAGGTTGTATTCTTCGATACAGCTCGTATTGTCAAGTGTTTCCTTTCTCTATACTCCTAACCACCGTTAGCTTGAACCCTGCTCCCGACACCGCAGGATTAGCCTTAGGTGCCCTTTTTTACACGCTTTTATTAGGTCGACCTGTATGTAACTATGTAATGGAATCTAAAGTAACTAATTTAACCATCTTCCAAGGGTCGTAGCGTAATGAAAATTGGTAGCTGTATGTAGTTCTTTTGACAGGCCCGTTGGTTTTGACAGGCCCGTTGGTATTCTGACAGGCCGTTGGTATAGTGGTCAGTGGCCCTGACTGCTGTGCGCAAGGTCGTGGGTTCGATTCCCACCTAGGACAAATGTTTGTGTGATGAGCACGGTCATTTGTTCTTTGTCTGGGTGTAATTTATCTATAATATGTATGTATTTAGAAATATATATGTATGTTTATCAGTTGTCTAGTACCAATACCACAAGCTCTGCTTAGTTTGGGACTAGATGGCGTTGTGTGAAAAGTTGTGGAATATTATTATTATTATTATATAGTTCTGATGACAATACAATAATATGGTACTGTCAAACTGATCTGATGATGAAGCCGGAAGATATGAACTGGAACTTCATGATGGAAAATCGTATAGCTATTTTGGATTTCTTAGAAAAGTCTTGTAATGAACTTCGACCACGATTAGGTTTCAAGGTCTGATGATGAAGCCGGAAGATAGGCACTGGCATTCCATGATGGAATATAATATCATAGTCGTGTTTGCACTTGTGAGAAAGGCCACGTAATGGACTTTGAACACGATCAGGTTTCAAGGTTATAACAAACCTAAAGAATATCCGTTATCGGTTTTCTTAACCTTTTTGAATTACCGCGTAATCCATAGATTTATTATTAGGTCGATCTGTAACGATCTAAATATGCAATAAAATCTAAGAATCTGAATTAAACGTACTTCTAATTGTTGTATCATCATGAAACTTGGCAATTATGTGTAGATTAGACGACAATACAATATTGTACCATCGAGCTTGTCTGACGATGGAATTGGAAGGTGGCTGATGGAATCTTGGACTGCCTACTAGTAAACATTTCTAATTTCTGCTCATTACATTAGTCTTAAAAGCGTGTTTTTGGTTTTTTAAACTATTAATTTATTAATGTTTCTTTTAGAATTTACATATTTTAAAATTAATATAAGTAATCAAATAGTGTTGAAAATTAAACTGACTAGCATCTGCCTTCTAATAAACAGTACTTATCGCTAGCCGGGCGAGACATAATTAGTGTGATATAGTCACCCGGACGGACGGTGGCACGGCCGGCACACCTCAGCTTACCTTCATGATATTCCACCGGTAGATGAACAAGCTTGTGTCCGCGACTTAATCTGAAGAAATGTACCGGATGATAAATAATCGGATCTGATTTTTTTTGGATGAGCTCGCTCTTGACCTCGCCCCTGATGGTAAGCGATAGATGAGATCTACGATGGGACGAGCGAGCTCAGAAAATGCCTGTTCATAATGCCTGATGTACAAATAACGAAATAATTACATCCATTATAATTATACTTTTCATAACACGAATTAAAAGCAAACTCATTTTTTTAAGTTACTTAATAAACTCAATTATTTTTTGACTAGATGATGCAATCGAAAATAGATTATGTACGCTTGAGTAGACGACGCTTAGGTTTAGCTATCAGGAAGTACAGCAGAGAATTCCACTCCTTACCTTTACATGCGGAATGTAATGTGTGTATATTACATCCATAATGAGCCTGTAACGTCTCCATTACTGGGACATAGGGACTGGTACTGGTACTGGGCATAATCCACCACGCGGGTGAGCGTGAGTTGGTGGATGTGACATAACTAGGAATTTTTGAATCTTGGACATGCCCGTTTAACTCAAGAGTGAATAGGTTACTTCTAGGTAAGCGTGCTTGATCTTCAACCACATCATCGCTTACCGTTAGGTGGGATGGTGATCAAACGCAAGCCAATTACCGCTAAAAAAAATTTTTTTTTTCGATACTCTGTGGTTACCTGATCGCATCCGGCTCGGCTCAGGATTTCCTGTTGACACAGAGTGAATGGCAGTCTGTTATTGCCGAGATCTAAAAAATACTATCAAAGAATTCAATGTTCCGAGCAGGAATACAAAAAACATCAGCTATAATATTTTGACATCTGGACTGAATATTATTTTTTAATATGCTCCTTGCTAACAGAAAGGTGTTTAAACATGACTGGTGAAGGTACACCCCTATCTATCCCTCGAGCGTCGTTAAGCGTGTTCTTACATCGTAACCATAGTCAGCGATCATGGTTTTACAGCGACAAACAAAGCACGTAGTTAAACGGATCGATGTAACCATTTAATTATTCACTTACCTTGCACAGTACTTTTAAGTGTTTAAATTAAACCAGTTGAAGTAGCTAGACACATGAAGAACCCATGTCATGTGTTGAGGTTGTAACACCTAACAGGGAACACGCATTTCACTTTTATTATATTTAAATAGGGCTTGTAACATACTTTATTTAAAAAAAAAAAACTTTTATGAGAATCCTCGGGTGAGCTTGTTTTGCAAAACTTTGAGGGTCACGAAAATGTTTTGGGTCAAATGGTCCCTGTATATTTAATGCGTAAGGTTTTTTGGGTACCTGCCAGACCGCAATGCTGGAAGAAAAATATTAATTATACCGAACCAAGATCCTAGGTATGCATAGATATTGCGGAAATGTACTAACAAGATACCGCGGCCCCGAAACTTACGGGCAGCTGAAGGGACAGGGTGGGTTTTTAGTCAGTAGAAGTCTGGCACTCCGGGAGAAGTTATTCGATGTTTTTCCCGCCCAGACAAAAAAAAGGTATGCATAGGTATGTTATTTTCTTCATTGTGTGGGAGCATTGCAAATTATATGGTGTATATATTAGTATTTGAGAAATGGTGAACGAACGGGCAATAAAGTCTTCCCACAATGAAATTCAGCTGCCTCGAACACTCTGCTCAAAACGTTGTATTACGGCTTTGCAGCACGCTTCAGCAAACATTCCCAAGGAACTGCAAAAGCGTAGTAGCCCCAACAAAATCCTGAATGAATTATTATACAGGACACCAAGACCATTGAAGGCTTCTAGCGTATAGCTCATCCAGAGGTTGCTCGTGTAGAACTAAATGTAAACCTAATTTTTTTATTGATTTGATTAGTGAAGCACATCTCTACCAGCATCCTGTAATAAAAAATTGGCCAAGTGCGAGTGAGACTCGCCCATGAAGGGTTCCGCAGTAACTATAATAATATAATATATGGATATTTATTTGACAAAAAAGCCTTACAATGAATTACAAAGTTATATTTGCGGTTTTAGAAAATATGCTGTATCTCAAAAACTGCTGACCCGATCTCATTCAAACTAATTTTAGTTGAAAGTTTACATTACGATCTACAGACATTTATTCTTTTTGATTTTTCACTCCATTATTATAGAATTTAGAGGGGGAGGGGGGCACATTTTACCACTTTGGAAGCGTATATCTTTTAAACGATTAACTTTATGAAAAAGTGGTTTTAGAAACATCAATGTTATTTTTAAAGACCTATCTATAAATACTACACACGCATAAGTTTCATGAAAAAAAAAAATAGTTTTAGTTATTTGGGGATATGCGGAACAGGGTGTAAAGTCCCGCAATACCGTTGAAAAGGGAGGATCCTCCGACCAGACAGGTGTTTTGTTTGGTGGGCAACTGCCCGATGTTTGTGATCGGGTGATTTGTATGTGTGCTAATTGTGCGGTAACTCTGCTTGCGCGATACAGGATAGTTTGTATGTTGCGAGATAGATGTCGCTTCAGTTCCATGTATGTTCCCCCCTTTATTTTAAATCTTTTTTTTTCTTCAAATCGGAAAACGGTTCACAGAATACATCTACCTACCAAGTTTCACATGTATAATCTTAATAGTTTCGGAATAAAATGGCTGTGACATACGGACGGACGGACGGACAGACAGACACACAGACAGACAGACAGACAGACAGACAGACAGACAGACAGACAGACAGACAGACAGACAGATAGACGGACAGACAGATGGACAGACATGACAAAACTCTAAGGGTTCCGTTTTTTGCCATTCGGCTACGGAACCCTAAAAACTAAGCAGGTGCATGTTTCAGGATTACCTTATCATAAGAATAACCGATATTATAACATCGAATACTGATAATTGAATGATGAATGATGAATTCATTATAATTATCTAGGGTGTGTGGCTATTTTTGCTTTTTTCGGACTAAGCCGATCGAGGTTCGGAAAAAAGGTATCTTTAAAAGTATCATGTTTTACATATCGACCTTAAAATGTTACCGGTTGAAAAGATCGAAGTTCAGAAAAAACCTTTACATAGCAACGGTCTATGACGGTCAAGGATGCAAGGTCACACGCATAGCATAGCATACGCCACACTAGCATGTCAACTAAGTACCTCCACACAAAAATCACATTGATCCGTTGTTCCGTATTAGCGTAAAAAGTACGTCATTACTTCAAATTTTCTATAGAATTACTATTTATAATTTGCATGTCATTGTTATATATTAAATGGAAATTCAAAAAGACTGAATATCTGCACAACAATTTAAAGATATAATAAAACATCTTTGTTTATAAGTGGCCCGTTTTGTGTAGTTCCCTGCTCACCTCACTCAAGTGGCACACAATTGAAAGCCAAATCATTGTTTTGTTTTATGAGCAACGCGGACGACGAAACGGTGTTCGAATTTTGAAGTGATGGTATGAAAGTAACCCTGTTTATGTAATGAGGGTACAAAAAGTGGTAAAAAGTTTGGACAACGATTCCCATAGGAAATCCTGTAAAAGTTACCTTTTATGGAACCACATAAAACTTTTTACATGTTGCTATAGCATCAAGATGACTAGGTTGAAACTTGTTACGGTTGGATAATTTTAATTAAATTACCAAATATTTTAATTGAATCCTAAGCCCTACACAGGTTTTATTTGAAAATTCTTGGCGAAACACTTTATAGAAGTGAGGATAAAATTGGTTTACAAACGATAGGTAGGTATAACTCTAATGCTTCATAATTCGAACGGCGACTCGCTGTGGGATCAAGATTGGAACAGGACATAATTTATTGTTTACCATCACCTATAATTTATTCTTCATTATAGGTAAATGAACGTACTTGTTCTGTAGTTGCCTAAAGTTAGATTTAATTACACTTTAAATTCTTCAGTCAACGTAAGGATCATTTGAAATCCAGCGTCGGGCAACTTCTAGTTGTGTGACATTTTGCTGAACCTTTTTGCGGCAGCCGCGAAGCACACAATGTTATTGTACTTAATTATCTTATTTCATTCTTATCTTATTATATCTTCTTTCGTTTTGTTCTTATATTGTGTTTGTTTGTGTGTGCCAAATAAACAAGTAGGTATTCCTTCATTTTGTAGCGTTTTGAGAGGTCGTGGTGATTTTATTTAAAAACAAAGAATTGGCTTTGGAATTTTCCGTGGAAGTTTACAAAATAGTTAAGGTCACAAAAATCTACTCATACCTAAATAAGTAAACAATCCTAAGAAAATAAAGCCTTTACGTCCGTATTTTAGTAAAATGTCTAGGTTAAAATGCTCCCGAACGTATCTCAAATCAATATTTTTATATAACACAAGCAATTCTGTTGTTATTTGAGTCAAAAGCAATCAAGAAAATCGTGAATACATGGTTTCTGTTTTATTCTATTTAAATGCATTCAGTACATTACATTGTTAGCTTTCACGAGTATAAAAAAATATTTGAACAAAAAAAGTATAATATATCATGTATAAAAGTTAGTAGTAGCTCGTGGCTAAATAACAACAACTGCAATGATCGATCTTCAAGGTCAAGTACGACAGCCGAGGTCGGGCCGTGCGTGAGTGTCATCCTAACATATCGAGATTCCTCCGTGCTTAGAAAAGCACGTTAAGAGGTTGGTCCCGGTTGTCATTTGTATATCTCTGTCAGTCGTCTCGCGCAATCAGAAGCCTGTAAATCTGTCATCAGTCTTGCCAAGTGGTATCGTGTTTTCGAACTACTAGTTTGTGGCGATTAGATAAACAGTCGCTCCTTGTCAAATAGTAGTTCTCAGTTAAATCAGATTAGACTGGAAGCCGTTGTTTGGAGGAGATCGCGGAATACGATAAGGCGGTCCATTGTCCATGATTTAAAATAACCTTTAAAATTCCTTTTCAGTTATAAGTACAAAGATAGACTAGAAATTGTTCAGAAAAAGTATTTACGTACTATGAATTATAAATGTTATCGTCCTAAAGTCTCCTATGAACTATTATTGAAACGCTATAATATTCTTAGTCTGGAATCTAGAAGATTTCTACTGGGTGTAATGATGCTGCATGGAATATGTACTAACAGATTCGACTGCATTCCATTGTCAAATGGTTTACATTATATAGTACCTAGATCTGTCATGTGTCGTGGGGTGCGTGTGCCTCGATTATTCCATACAAATTCGTGTAAGACTAATGCCGGGGTGCGCGTGCCTCTTCGTCGCCTTGTTGATACATACAACACGTACTTCATGGAGCTTGACATATTTACTCTTTCTAAACATAGTTTTAAGGCAAGAGCAATAGAGATACTAACTTCATAAGTATGTATAACCTTTTTATCCTTCTTTTTAATTATCATTTACCTATGATGCAAACTATATGTCTGTTTTCTTTTAATATTTTTTTGTGATTTCGTGGACAATGGTGTGGGTTACATGTGTAGTAACATAGATATAGAATAGATTAAGTATAATAGTATATCTCATTTTTGTGTTAATTTAAGAATCTATTATTAAGCTTGGCATGTAACTGTTTTTTGTCCCTAATAAATAAAATAAAATAAAATAAAAATAAAATAAGTTATCGTCTATAATTAAGCGTCGTGTAAAATACACAATCTATGAATACAACAGAAAAGTTGCATTTATAGCTTTTTTAGTAACCCGCAAGAGCTAGCTACTCGTACATAAGCAGCTGAGAGTAATATTGTTTAGATATAGTAATATATTGTTATAGCTGTTACACACAATGAGAAAATTATGCATATTTCATCGGGATGAAAAAGAGCCTACTTAATATGTGGTATTCCAGAAATCTGTCTCAGCGTATATAAAAAAACCTATCTATGCGCAAAATTTATCTGGATCTGTTGAGCGTTTTGGCGTGATTAAATAACTATGGGGATGTAGTTGAGCACTTGTTTTTTACATGTAGCGACTGTGTATCTGACCTCCACAATCCAGTAAGTTGGTAACACGATAAGTAGGTACCTCTTGGTAAGACTGGTGGCAGACTTTCTGGCTTCTACTGAGTAATTATGTATTATAAAGAAGAAAGAATAAAGAATCCCTTTATATATAAAACATTACATTTTATTATTGCTACGAAATCAATCCAGCTACACAAAAACCTCATGTTTTCCGAGATTCTCAAAAGCGCATTGCTGTGTTCATAAGCAGATCTATACCTGAAACAAAAAAACATAAAATGTTATTAATGCTATATTCAGAGAAGATTCGGGAATTCGTTCTCGTAAAAGTTATACACTTGGAGCCAGGCATATCTCTTTAAGCTGGGCATCGTAAAAAGGGCAGAATAATGCAAGGCAATGAAGAAAACTGGTCTAAAAATAGAATTAAAACTAAGGATTTGATCTTATTTTAGAGAACTACTTTATATATAAAAATAATATTTTTATTGATGCTAAGCTCTACATCTGGGGGCACGGCAGTGCCCCCCCCCAAGTCGAGTAAAAAAGCGGCACGGCGGTACAATCCTTTTCTCAAAGCAGTTCAGGCCATTTTCGACCCCCTATAACTTCGTTGTGGATAAAACTAGAAACCTGAAGTTTCAGTAACCAAGCAGGCATTGTATAAACACGGTATATTTAAAATTTCATTCAATTTGAACCAGTAGTCTAAGAATTAAAAACGAGTCAAATTTTCTTAATTTGGTCACTCAGACTGACTGACTGACCGATTATCAAAAGTCTAAGGCACTTCTAGCAGACATACCAGCTTGAAATTTAGAATACAATTAGTGTTTAGTGTATGAATCAAGGAAAAATTAAAATATTTTTTAATTTAGTTTTTTTTTTTAATGATAATAGGCTCGCGTTTGACCACCATCTCACCTGATGGTAAGTGATGATGTGGTCGAAGATAGAGCACGCTTGCCTAGAAAAAACCTATTCACTCTTGATTTAAGCACTCCCAGGTTATAGCTATCAGAAAACACAGACTCCGGCAGGGAATTCCACTCCTTAGCTGTACGCACGATGAAAGTATTCCCAAAACGTTTTGTGCGTATGGGTGGGATGTCCACCATGTAACGATGGCCCATGTAACAATCTAATTTATATATGTATGTATTACTTGTGAGATATATTGTGTTTTCATGCGATGGCAGAGAGAGAGAGCGAGATGGCAATCTATTAATTTAAAACGTTAAAGATTTTTAATATTGATATGGTCACTATAAGATGTTATTAGGTTATATAATTACGTACCAACTTAAGACAGAAGGTCATTTAAGTGAGACTGAATAAATTAATAACCGACTTGGTATTACATGGATCTCACAACTTTTTACGGTAGAAGAACTGAGATGCGAGACTTGTTTTTTTATTGACAAGTATTGTTTTTATGGGATCATCGTTTACCTCACCTAATGGTAAGGTAAATGATGATGTAGTCCAAGATGAAGTACCTACCTACCACGCTCACCAAGAGTTAACTAACTCTTGACTTAAATCCCCCAACTTACAGCTATCAGAAAACACAGATTAATACATACTCACTTAAGTATTATGTCTTATACAAAGTATTTCCTATGTTAAATTATTTTAAATAAAAACTTCTCACTCATAATGACGGCACTTGCCACGCTATCGCTAACAACCTTCATTTTCAGTATAAAAATCTTCAAATGACTCCTCCCAGTTTCAGTTGTCCTTGCGTTTCGTGGCTGGGGTATTTCGTTACAAAATATCCACAATCTCAACAGAGTATACCTATTATCTATCTATCTACTTGATCGTCGAAAGGGTACACTTCAAAATCATTCAAAGATACGCAAACAAATCTACTTTCCGTCTATTACCTCTCTCAAAGTAATCCGTTTTCCGTATCGGTGCTAGATTCAATTTTATGATGATATAAATCTCGAGTGGTGTTGTAGGAAAAGAAGCGATATTCCACACGGGATTGGTGTGTTATTTATGTGGGATTTCCCAGTCTGAGCCACTGTGGTTTTATAGCCTCTTAATAAAAACTGAACGCTTTATACCTATCTATCCTTAAATACATTTTGCATAAGCAGAAATTACCATATTATTATTATGTTACAATCAGCATACACAAAAAATTCAGTGGGAAATTCACCTAATCTATTCCTCTCGCTCTGCGTGAAATGGAAGGATATGTCAATTTTCTACTGACTAAAAACCCACCCTGTTCCTACAGTTACCCTTGCGTTCCGGGGCTACAATATCTCGTCTGAATATTCCCACAACTCCGGCAGAAACACAACGATAAACCCACGCAAAACAGATAGAGCCCGCCCATAATATTATATTCCAATTCATTTTGGTGCTAACGAGTAGTACCTATTACTCATAAACAAAGAGATTTGGTAGAAACGAATATCTGTAATCTAGATGGACATGTCGCTTATTAGATGTCTAAGGCATCGAAATAAAGGTAGTAATGGCTGCCAATTTTTATTGTAAATGGAAGTAAATTAGTTTGACATCTGATTCTTTTTTGTTTTGTAATATTAAAAGAATTTACTTTTATGCGTACAAACACTCAATACCTATGTAACTTTCTTATCCTTCTAGAACGTTACAGACATAACTAGCGAAAATAATTAGCGTTACTCGAATTCAGATTCATCATTATGATTTTCCAATCTAAAAAGTTTCTGTTTTTGCCAGTTTTTGCATTAAAAATAAGAAACAAACGCGAATAAATCATTAATTTCATCAAGTCTATGAGAATCTGTAAACGTCAATTTGAATTTTGAACGCTATATAGTTGTGAAACCACGATGATTTTCATTACAAATAAATTAATTTGATTTCGAAATCTGTACCCTGGCTTGATTGAGGTGGGCGGAGGACAGTTAACAATATAGTAACCGCTAACCAGGCACTTACTTTACGATTTGTAATCAATTAAGCCTAGCCCACTGACGTCAGAGATAAGACAAAAGCCTGCTGATAGCTAACGAAGTATTAAAGATAAACTTTTTCAGTATTCATTACACCTACATTTTGAGATTACTTATTTATGTTAACTGTCACGGGTTAAACGCTTGTGAGGTTGACAGAACTGTTAAAAAGCAAGCATTTATTGATTTTTGATTACGTTGCAGTATGTTGCCTGCAATGTCCTCTCGATCATGATGTTAATACTGTAATATAGAAACATTGTATAACTCAATTAGGTAGGTACTCTTTTTAAAAAAGAGTGGCCGTGGTATCTCTAACCAGTTATTTAAATAGGAATCAATCAATTCGAACCGTGCACTAGCTTCTGACGTTTTATAAGTGCCCATGGAGGTCTGTGTGTAACAAAACATGATTGTATTTTTTATTTTTTATGTCATTTGGAATCAATCAAACATAACAGCAAATCAAACATAACAATTGTGACGCTCAGAGGAGTCTCTTCTGTAATGGACAGTAACATATCCAGGTTACTTTCTCAGTAAGCAGTTATACTTGAATATCGACCTGTGCAACTTTTGTTACTAAGCGACGAGCTTTCTCCATGTAGGTATATTATGAGCTAATATTCTAGAATTATACTCGCTCATAAATGTACTAAAAGAAGTGTGACATTTAATATTTTCTCGCAACCTTAAAAAAGTTATAAAGATTGATGACTGAACATTTATTCAAGAACCAAGACTTCATCATCATCGTTTCAGCCGAAAGACGTCCACTGCTGGACATAGGCCAACCTTAAGTGTCACCATCTACCGTTCCTCTGCGTCTCACATCCAGTGAATTATATAACAGTCAACCATGGGTGGTGAAGAAACAACATTGCGATGTTGTTTCTTCACTATCCATGGTTTTGTTTATTATGCACTTGCGAGTGTATAATAAAAAAAGGAAATAGAAAAATCTTAAACTATGGTAACTATGGCATATGTGCCACAATTTCAATTAGGCTGATGTTTCATCAAAACTTTACCCACTACGCTTCTTTTTAGATACTATCATCTATACTCATCAATATAAGCTTAATTCACATGGGTATAGCAGTGCGAACGGTAGAGGCTGGTTACGTTGTGTGTATTTATGGTTATAGTTCTATATTGAACTTTTTTATCGACAGTTTCCCGGTGTCATGGGAATGTTCTTACGAGTCACTGCGACCCTGAAACGCAAGGGTTTAATATTTTTCTATTTAGTTGAAGTGCACAAACACAACCACACAGTATGTCATTTTCTGACCAAATTTTGAGATACCATTCAATTATTTTACACAACAATTCGTTATATAAACGCAATACAAAGATTTCACACGCTTCATTTCTACACAGACGGTACCGATACCATCTCTCAACAATGATAGATCGACGAAAGTATTCTTAAAGTGAGAAGGGGTCCGTATGGATGTTACGTTTGATCGTTCATTCGTATCCTTCCAGTACATTGAACCTCTGATAGCCGTAGTTGAACGGAAGGCTGTGTGTCCATTTCTAAGAGGTATAATTTTGAAGAGGTCGTGTTATGTGATACGTTCTGATTTTAGATTAAACTTTGCTTGTAAGATTTTTATAATCAAATTGACAACTTTTTTTATTGAAAATAGGTTCGCGTTTGACCACTATCTCACCTGATGGTAAGTGATGATGTGATCGAAGATGGAGCACGGAAAGTTGGTAAAGTAACTTATCGGGAAAGTTGTTTTTTAGCTGCACGTAAGTAGTTCCTTCAACAACTTCAACTTCTTCTTCTCTGTCGTTTGACTCTTGGCAATCTTGGCAGAGTGGTCGTGGTTTTCATATCTGTTGTGAGACCCGCATCACAACGCGCTGCCACTCGACTCTATCAGCAGCCTTTCTGACTCATTCGTGCACTTTGTCTGAAACTTAAGGAGAAAATAAATAATAGAGAAAAGACATACATACATGCTTGACATACAAATCTTCCTCGTTAAATATATATCAACTAGCTTCTGCCCGCAACGTCGTTGGTGCGTGCGTGAGAATTCAGGGATAAAAAGTAATCCTATGTGATATTCCAGGATGTCTTCTATCTACTTACCAAATTTCATTCAGATCCGTTCAGTAGTTTTAGCATGACAGAGTAACAAACATCCATACATCTTTATATCCATGCACACAAAATTTTGCATTTATAATATAATTAAGATAGCACTTTGCCCGCGACTTCGTCCACGTGAATATCGAAAGTACAACCCATAAGAATGAATCTATATATAAGAGGATTTGAGACGTAGTCCAGCACGCGGTCTTGGTACAAGCCAGTTCCCTCACGAGGTTGTCCTTCACCTTTTTAAGAACAGTGATGATGATTGAAAGTTATACAAAGTAATGTGCTTGAGTGGGTTCGAATCATGACCTACAAGTCGTGCTTATAACCACTGGGCCATCACAGTTTACAGCATAATTTATGTTTTTTCTGTGTTCCATAGGCAACTTGTTACATAAAAATTCAAATTTTGACACAGCTTTTTTATTTATGAACTGATTCGTATATATAGAACAAATACTAAATGTTAAGTCACGCTTACCACAATACATCAGCGAAAATTGCATTCAAATCAGATTAGCCGTATCTGAGATTAGCGTGCACAAACTCACGGACAAAAATTCAAAATATATTTTTTTTCGGGTTTTTTAACAAGAATAAATAAAAAAATAGTTTTCTAAAAAATAACTAAATAGTTTTCTCCTAAATATGTTCCATGTACAGACAACGGTCACTTATAGATTGATTACATATGTATAGGTATTATAGTCATAGATAGCATAACTTCTTTGGATGATAAAAAACGATATGGCAAGGGTTTTATAATCCCAAGTCTACGTCTGTAGAACTTATTACAAATTCCAATACACTGATACCAGAGACCGCATTTTTCCAATTAAGAAGAACGAAAGAAATTATCGTGTTATTGGCAAGTGACGTGGAAAATTATTGACCCTCGTAGTATTGTGACACGTTTGTTATGATTGGTATTCAAGAAATATATGAAACCAATAATTGGGTATCAATTCTTTGAGTCAGTTATTTTGTGCTGAAACTGTGCATAGAAACTCCATACCACATGTTGTCTTCAGCCCTTTTGGATAGATATGGCGTTTCCGTTACACGTTGTAGATTATAATTAGAAGTGGCGTGTTTAATGAAGTTCATCACTCATATCACTCAAGCCCGCAGGTACGCGCATACCTACAATTCTAAAGTGTATTCATTAGTTTTTGAAAGCAAATCATCACGGACGCACAACTTCGCAAGATAGCGTTCGAATTTCGTAGAGATGTTAGGAAAGTAACCTAATTTTGTAATAAGGACACAGAAAGTGATATGAAGTTTTAACAACGATTCCCATAGGAAATCCTGTAGAAGGTAACTTTTATGGAACCACATAAAACTTTTTACATGTTGCTACGACATCAAGATTTTACTTCTTATGTTTACAACCATGAACAATTAGAGATATCACAGAAGTTCGATTGGTAATTTCAGTGAATAGATAAAATCCGCGGCGCCGTATTTACAGCCCCGACATACGACGTTGATGGTCGAGGGTTAGAACCCACTATGTAGGTATGTCAGTTGGGAAAATGACTCCAACCGCTCTGCGTGGAGCGAAAGAGAGAGTCCGACTTCAACTGACTAAAAACCTACCCTGTTCGTCAGTTGCCTTTGCGTTCTGGAGCTGCGGTATCTCATCACTAAACCTCTCATCACCCCACCTAATTTGCCTTTGTCTAATTTAACAGGTAAATTCAAACCTACTTTAGGTTGATACCTGTAACGGTCAGATGATTTTAATCGGATTACAAAAGATTACACTGTTTTGATTAAATCCTAAGCTGTACACAGGTTGTGTGGATAGGTTTTATATAATTTTCTAGGCGATATATCTTCTAAACAATTCTATAGAAGAGAATAACATTAGTTTTGAAATTATATTAGCTTAAAGCTTCGTAATTTAGATGGCACTTCACCGTAGGATAGGAGTCGAAACGGGATTCAATTTATGAATTACCACCTACACATAAATGTACTTCTATTTTTTTTTAATGATTATAGGTTCGCGTTTGACCACTATCTCAGATAATGGTAAACAATGATGTGATCGAAAATGAACGCCTACCCAAAAGTAACCTATTTAGTCATGACTTAAAGACCCCCAGGTTATAGCTATCAACAAACAGGTTGCGGCAGGGAATTCCACTCCTTAGCTGTACGCACAATGAAAGTATTCCCAAAACGTTTTGTGCACATGGGTAGGATGTCCACCGTATAACGATAGCGCATCGCCGTCGTTATATAGTCTTGTAGTCCGATGATGGAACCAGCTTGGTGGAATTAGACTTTGCTATACCTTCGCACAATTCCCGAAATGAAACCGATAGGCTTAAAACACGTCGCCGATTTTCAAGGCTCTGGAGCTTTGTCTGGACCAGTCTCTCTCTGCCACGGAATAGATGAATAATGTTGGAATGGTAATGTGGGCGGGTCGAGCGCACCACATTTATGATACGATAATCATAGCGCGACCGATTAATTCATTCACCGTGTTTAGTGCGCTTCGGATTACTTCGGAACACGGAGCTCTGCTTTAAAATGCCGTGTTGTGCAATTATAACCTGCAAAACAAAAAAACAAACAGCAAGTATAGAGCGAGGAGGTATATCTTTCCATCGGTAAGTCGAAAATAACATTTAATTAAAATTTTATTTGTATTCTGATCACTATGAAATTCCGAACATTAACAGCATTATTGCAACAAGTTACAAAAAGTATACATTGCCCGTTGTGTAATTGGCCGTGATGCACGGCGCGTGTTTATCAACAGTGGGTTACAATCAGTAGCAAGCTCTCGATTTAAGTGTGTGTAATTTATTTGTGTGCGTAATTCGTATACGTAACGGGCCTCTTACTTGTAGTAGAGCTAAAGAGTGGGGAGACAAGCGGCGACACGCGTTCTCATACAAATCAGTAACTATTTCCTTTCTTACCTCTTTTATCTGTTCTGTGCTCTCTGCCAAAATAACAAAAAGCCGTTTATTTTTTTCACATGAAATGTAAACGAATAAGTTTAAAAAAATATTGGACAATACAGTGATTACAAGGTAGGTGTTGCGGCGGCTTAAAGCCTTGGTTTGAAAAACGAATTTTTCTTAGTGGACTGTATCAGGGGCGGTTCTATGATGCAAGTAGGTGCTGGTGGTGTGGGGAAATGAGGATCGTACCTGCCTGGTGAGCTATGGCGGAGACACGGCGGGGGTTCCTTAGCCACGTGGCGGCGGCGCGTCCACGATGTCGTGTATGTACGGACGAGGATCTGCACTTTCCACAACACACAAAGACACGCACTTGCACAGTTTAATAACAATCTTCGTTCTTCGCGGTGAAATATGAGTTCTCTTTGACTTAGGGTTTAATTGCGACCCGCAAGTCTTGATAGCGGATGAGAAACTGGCGGTTTATTTTTTCAAGGCGGCACGCGACAGCGTCCGCGCATCGCGGATCTTCCTTCTCGCTCTCGCTCAGGCATTATAAGGGTTGCAGAAGGGAAAGGGAATGCGGAAGGAAATTTACGTTGCACAGATACTAATATTATTTAGAGTTGCCAATAATTAGGCGTGAAAATATAAGAAATAAATTATGGCGTTAACATTCCCCGCGGCCTTAAAGAGTCACCTTTAAAAGAGATTAATACAATAGAAATTACACTTAAATCTAACTTAAAGAGGGAATGGACTGAATAAGATATTACTGAGTAGGAAGGGGACATAAGCGGACCACAGGTCTCACAAGAATCCCATTAGAAGTGCGTACGGAAACGACTCGCGTGCTACCGTCTTTAGACGTATGCAATTTATCAATAACACCTAGAGGCCAGGATAAAGGAGGCGCATTATCATTAACAATCACTACTACAGTACCTTCCTTAATCATGTCTCCGTCAGGTTTATTCCATTTTAAGCGCGATTGTAAACTATGAAGATACTCGTTTCGCCATCTTTTCCAGTACGACTGGACTAATTTATCCATAAGAGAATGTCTTTGAAGCAGGTTGTCAGACGATAAACCTACTTCCGCGGCCGGCAATGAGTTAAGCGGAACAGTGTGTAAAAAGTGTGAAGGGGTGAGAGCCTTAGGCTCTACCGGATCAGCGCTAAGCACAGTAAGAGGCCTGGAGTTCAACAGGCACTCTATTTGAGAAAGAATTGTAACTAATTCTTCATAAGAGAGGAGTTGTTGACCTATTGTCTTGAAAAGATGAGTCTTTACGACCTTCACCATGGACTCCCAACATCCACCGAAATGCGGTGACGCGGGTGGAATGAATTGCCAATGAATGCGATGCTCAGCGAGCTCCTCTTCAAAGCGCGGGCGGTATTCTTTATTTATGAAAGTATATAAGTCGCGTAAAAACGAATTAGCTCCTCGAAAATTGGTCGCGTTATCCGAATATAAACATTGTACCGGTCCGCGGCGGGATAAAAACCGTTTCAACGCGGCTATGAACGAAACAGTTGTAAGATCTGTAGCTAATTCGATGTGAATAGCGCGAGTGGTCATACAGGTAAAGATACATAAGTAGCCCTTGCGACTCTTCGCACCTCGACTGCGTATGGGCACGTACTGTATAGGGCCAGCGTAATCACACCCTGTATGAGAAAAAGCTTTGAGAGCAACATTTACTCTAGATTTCGGAAGATCGCCCATCATGGGCGGACCATGAGGTCGCGGTTTCCACCTATGGCATGCATTGCACTTGTGAATTCTATGACGAATAATTCGTCTAGCGGACAAGATCCAATACCTATGGCGTAATAACGACATAGTGAGTTCTGGACCTGCATGTAAATATTTTTTATGATAATAGTCGACGAGAATTTCAACTATGCGATCATGTCGGGGCAACACTACAGGATGTTTAGTACTATAGGCCTCAGCCGAATGAGTTAATCGACCTCCGACGCGGATTAAGTCATCACCATCTACGAATGGCTTTAGTTTAATAAGAGCGGGTGAACAAAATTTATTATTTTTTAACTCGGAAAAATCCTTTAAGAAGTGTTTTCGTTGAACATGACGCAACAAAATGGTTTCAGCGAATTCGAGGTCGCTAGCGGAAACGGCGTCAGTTCGACGCGGGAGTTTTTTCATGAAGCGGTATATGAAAACAATAATACGCCGCAACTTGTTCCAAGACGACGTACGTTCTGCGAGTGTGAGTAGAAGCGAATTGTCTGAACTTGAGTCCGCGACTATGGGGTGCGCGTGGACCTTTTCTTCAGGAATGGGTTCCGAATTCAAGTCATTAACCTTATGTATGGGCCATCCGGAAGGATCAAGCTTAGCCCAAGCGGGTCCGTGCAACCATAATGGGTGCTCAATGAATTTGTCAGGTGTTAAACCACGTGACAAACAGTCCGCCGGGTTTTCAGTACCAGCCACATGATAGAAATGCTCCGCGGGGACGTTGTCTATGATGCGAACGACACGATTGGCCACAAACGTGTGCCAACGATGCGGAGAGGAATTTATCCAGCAAAGAGTCACCTTTGAATCGGTGAATGCGTACATAGCGGTAACATTATAACGCGGATTATAAGTGTCATGAACACGGCGAAGAAGCTTAGCGAGGAGCTCGGCACCGCAGAGCTCCAGTCGAGCTATAGTTAATGGTTTAACCGGCGATACCTTCGACTTTGCACAAACCAGCTGAAGGACCACGTCGTCGTTGCGAGTAATATGCGCATAGATGACAGCGCCATAGGCGCTTTCGCTGGCGTCAGAAAATCCAATTAGGCGGAGAATACAGTTTTCAACAATACCTAAATGGCGCGGAATTTTAAAATCATTTAAAAGCGGAAGGGCAGAGCGAAAGGTTTGCCAAATATTCATGATGTGACGCGGGGGGGTGTCATCCCAATCGAGCTTCAGTAACCATAACTCTTTGATAAGCAGTTTAGCGTAGAGAACTACAGGTGCGACAAGACCCATAATGTCCCACAGTCTAGCTACGGCCGATAGTATAGCACGTTTAGTACACGTATCTGGCGGTGCGGAAATAAGAAATTCAAAGCAATCATTTGACCTACACCAGCGCAAGCCGAGGACCTTTTGCTCTACCGACTTGTCGAACTCTAGTTGATCGGTCAATCTATGCGACGCCGGAATACTGTTTAGTACAGTTTGAGAGTTACTAGTCCACTTGACTAACTCGAACTGACCGCCTCTAAAGAGTTTGTCAGGCGGGTGCGAAACATATGAGCAACAAGCTAGTGCCGTCTCGTTACGACGCACAGGCAACACGGGCACAGTGCCCATGATGACGTAACCGAGTACCGTCTGCATGGCGGGCGGCGCGGAGGAGTTGCTGCTAACTACGCGGGGCAGCAGAAGATGCGGGAAAAGCGATGCCCCGATCAGCACATCGATGCGACCGGGTGTGCCGAACGATTCGTCGGCGAGCGGTAAACCATATAAGTAAGGCAAAGCGGAAATATCTACGGGGGCGATAGGTAGATTGTCGGTGATTGCATCGACAACTAACGAATTAACGTTATAAGTAACGTTCGGATTAAAGCGGGAAAAGAAAGTAAACTGTACGGAACCCTTAACGGATTTTTCCGTACCACCGATACCCTTAACGGAAGGCGTATCAGATGAATGCCTAGTTAAACCTAATCGTTTGCAGCATTCTGCGGTAATAAAATTAGTTTGTGAGCCACTATCTAATAGACAACGAATTAAATGTTCCTTATCAAATGCATCTCGAATTATTACAGTAGCGGTTGACAACAAAATAGTAGTATTCGTGTTACCTTGCGGCTTTGATACGCGGGAGTTCGAGTCGTAAAACCTCGACGCAGCAATGGACGCGTTACATTGCGGGGCGCTCTGGGCGGCGGCATCGTGCGCATGTTGCTCGCGTGGAGCCTGTGCGTGCGACAAGGACAGCTGCTCGGGAGCAGCAGTGCTATCTCTAGCGCGAGCCGTGGCGTTTGAATCGGCTTGTGTACGTGCGGTATTATCAATATCGTTCGATAATGCAGTCGCATGCGATTCGCGATTAAAGTGTAAAAGCGTGTGATGTTTATTGTTACAAGTTTTACATCTAGATTCAGACTGACAGGATTTGGCCTTGTGTTTAATACTTAAACAGTTAGTGCATGCTTCGATTTGCTTCACTGATTTGAAACGATCACTTGGCGTCATTTTAGAAAAGGCGGGACATTTAAATAAATGTTCATGGACAAAGCCATCACACAAACATTTTGCGGATTTATCAATTACAGTGTAAGATTGCGGTTGTGGAGTTTTAGACGTTTTTTTATTTTTAGAATTGTTATTAGACTGAGTGGAGCTCGAGCTGTCTAAAGCTTTAGTATTTTGTAAAATGCGAGATTGATTTTTAATAAACTGTACTAAATTGTCGAATTTAGGAATTTCGTCCTTCGAATCCATTTCGAAAAGTCGAGCGGTTTCAGAATCGACCTTCTTTATAGCGACATGGAAAAAGATCAAATCTGTCAAATCATTTATTTTAAGATTTTTTAATGCGTTTGCGGCGGAAACAAAATTATCAGAAAAGGATTCGAAATTCTGAATAGATGCGGTATTAAAAGATTTATGTTCAAACATCCGATTAAGGTAACCAGAAGCCAAAATACGTTTGTCTTCGTATTTGTTTACGAGTGAATTAAAAATTAATTGGTAATTATCGCCATTAGGGCAAACTCCTGAGAACGCGGTTTGAGCCTTAGCTGTCAATTTCCCCATCAAATAATATAGTTTTTCCGAATCAGTCAATGTATTATT
This sequence comes from Tholera decimalis, assembly GCA_943138885.2. NCBI lineage: Eukaryota > Metazoa > Arthropoda > Insecta > Lepidoptera > Noctuidae > Tholera > Tholera decimalis. Next base: position 15,462,968 of record OW964576.2, read on the forward strand.
TTCGTGTACCGTGCTTTTAAAATTAGCGTAGAATAGGGGCCAGTTACGAATATCGCCATCGAATGACATAATTTCAATGGGAGGCAAGCGAACTGTTTGCTTAATGACACCACTACCATTAGAAGTATGAGCTGATTTTGAGTAATTCGAATGATTATATTTAATTCGGCAATATAATTCCTCAAAACTAATCCACGACTGTTCATCAATCGTATTTTTAGGGTTTTGTTTTAGAAGAAGCGAATTATGTTTATTAAATGCCTCGAGGAACTCGGTACGCATCGCATCGATATTGACACACGCACACATAAACTTTTCTAGCGGTTCCATACCGGACTTCATTTTTTCCATTAAATCGTAAATGATCTGCATGCGGGCAAAAATCATATTACGACATGACAGTGCTATTTGAATGGCGGATTCTATCGGATCATCCGATTCAATGGTTACTTTTTTAGACATTTTCGATATTTTTGTAGGTGTTTATAATACTTAGCTAAAATAAATCGCAACGATCTGCGCGCGGTGTGGTATTGGTAAGTACCTACGGTTGTCGTAAACGAAAGATGGCGAAGCGGGCGAGCGGTAGGTAGGTTATATTTTCCTATGTACCTACATAAATTAAATATTATGTTGAGCGGGATGCGATATACCTTTGAATGTACGCAAGGACGACGTAGGTAGGTATTGTAATAAATGAAAGCGGTTTATTATATGAGTTTAAGGAACGAAGATTGAAATGAAATATAATTGCGGGATGATGATATACGGATAGAATAATTATATCCGTTATCGAAAGAGTATAGAAAAAAGGTATCCGTGATCGTAGGATCAAAAAATGTTGCGGCGGCTTAAAGCCTTGGTTTGAAAAACGAATTTTTCTTAGTGGACTGTATCAGGGGCGGTTCTATGATGCAAGTAGGTGCTGGTGGTGTGGGGAAATGAGGATCGTACCTGCCTGGTGAGCTATGGCGGAGACACGGCGGGGGTTCCTTAGCCACGTGGCGGCGGCGCGTCCACGATGTCGTGTATGTACGGACGAGGATCTGCACTTTCCACAACACACAAAGACACGCACTTGCACAGTTTAATAACAATCTTCGTTCTTCGCGGTGAAATATGAGTTCTCTTTGACTTAGGGTTTAATTGCGACCCGCAAGTCTTGATAGCGGATGAGAAACTGGCGGTTTATTTTTTCAAGGCGGCACGCGACAGCGTCCGCGCATCGCGGATCTTCCTTCTCGCTCTCGCTCAGGCATTATAAGGGTTGCAGAAGGGAAAGGGAATGCGGAAGGAAATTTACGTTGCACAGATACTAATATTATTTAGAGTTGCCAATAATTAGGCGTGAAAATATAAGAAATAAATTATGGCGTTAACAGTAGGTACAGGTGCCAATATGAATTTCATTTATAATAACATTGCTTCTACAATTTTGAAATTAAAATCATTAATCTTATTATATGTATATCTACCGTAGTTAATTAATGGTAGATTTAATTATATTATTGAAGTACACTTTAGAAATCTTCAATTTGAATTTGTACAGTCAACGTAAGGATCAGTTGAAAACCAGCGTCAGGTCAGAATACAACACAACTAGAAAGTCGTGTTGTATTCTTTTGAACTGGACTTGTTTGCGGCAGCCACAAGACATACACTATTATTGTTCTAAATAAGTCCTTACGTTTGCGGTTATGTAATGTTTGCCTATATGTGCAAAAACAATTAAACAAGATTTTTTTTTTCTGAGAGGTCGTGATTATTTAGTTTAAAAACAAAGAATTCACTTTGAAACTTTCTGTGCTCAAGGCTCGAAGTTCAAAAGATAGCTCAAAGGAAAGTTTACAAGATAGTTGAGTTACAATTATTTAGAAAAACCCTTTACTATATTTTTGGGTATAAGCCTCTTCTCAAACAATCCTAAAAAAATAAAGCCTGAATTTCAAACCATTTCATTAAAATAACTATCAGCAAAAAATATTATCTACTACCGAATGCATCCCAAATCAATATTTATAGGTAATCCTTTTCTTATTTTTCTCAAAAGCATTGAGAAATCAAGATCGCTAATTTAATATTCACGTTATCTGTTTCATTCTACTATCCAGTAGGTACATTGATAGCTGCACGAGAAAATAAATAAGTACCTATATGTGTCTTGTTTTCGCGAGGAAAATCTTCAAATAACTCCTCTCGCTGTGTGTGGTGTGGAAAAGAGTGTCAGACTTCTGACCAAAAACCCACTGTTCCTTCAGTGGCCCTTGCTTTTCGGGGCCGGGGTATGTCGTTAGAACATTCCCACAACCACGACAGGCAAGGCCCTATCTATCTAACCCCATCAATGATGATGGCTGCTCCTTGAATCGCGCGTGGACGCGCCGTCGACACGGGTCTGGTTCTTACCGGACGGTGAGCTACCCCTGCTCGCCAAGTAGGTATAAAATTATGTGTCTGAAAATTACATTGCAGTAGGTAGGTACTACCGTTTTATAATGCGTATGGTTGTGGTATATTGCGGAGTAACATATCTATACTAGCTCCACCCATCTCTAACCCATGGCTATGGTCGGGTTAAATGCGAAAAGTATCCAGAAGTAACACACTCCGAAGACAAAAGAAATAATTATTCCAAAACATCCTCTACCTGTGCGACAAGTTTCAGCCTAATCCAATTCCAATTTTCATTATCTCCGTAATACAACTTGAAGTGTTTATAATCACTAGCTTTTCGTTAATTATGTATGCAAACTGCCGAGGATCGCAACTCTGTACTCCAGTATTGCCAGACTCCCACGGGATAGATTTAGCGAGAACCTATTATGGTTCTCGTAGAATCAAATGTACTTTCCGGGGCATGGGGCTATCACACCGTAACCACAAAATATATCACGAAAACGTTTAACTCACTTTGCGACATAATATAAATAATGATTATCACACAAAATCTTAATACCTCCAGATTTTTGTCTTAGTTACATGAGAATACACTTTTTGCTCACTAGTTTTATCACCTAATATATCCTCAGAGTTGAATTAATCACACCCTGCGAGCAGTTAAGTAAGAAGAGATATATAAATATGTGTTCTCGTTTTATTTACAAGAATTTTGATATGATAAATAGGTTGTTTGTTCTATGGGACACAGAATTTAAAGTGTCATCTATTTGAATATCACTAGAACTTATTAAAACGGGATCTTTAACATGTGTATTTTTCAACAATTCCTATGTATTAATTACTTTATTATAACTGCTACGCGCAACAAGAAAAATACAGTAAATGTGCTAATCCAGACTAGAATCTATCTCTGTGCAAAATTTTATCTAGATCTGTTGAGCGTTTCGACGTGATTGAATAACTGAGAACTAGTGTTTACATGCAACTGCCTATCTGACCTCCACTCCAGTAACTGGGTAGCACGATACATCTTGGCATGTCAGGCTCCGGATTTTCTGGCTTCTGGCAACCCGTAACAACTGACATATTATTGATTTTAATAGAGAATGCATCACTTTTTTTCAATTAAAAAGAAAACTAGCAATATGGGTAAGTTTCACATTTTTTGCAATATAGAGAATGAATCACTTTTTTCAATTAAAAAGAAAACTAGCAATATGGGTAGGTTTCACATTTTTTGCAATCTTTGTTAACCTCTCCAACTAAGCCAATTATGCTTGTGTCTGGAGTGGGTTCACGGCAATAGTGTATTGGGTGGGGTTCGAACCCGCGACCTCTCGATCACAAGTCCGACACCTTAGCCATTGCACTAACAGGCTATTGACGCTTATAAACAAAAAACATAAAATGTTATTAATGCTGAATTCATAAAGGTTTCGCTCTTGTAAAAGTTGTATACTTGAAGCCAGGCGTATCTGTTTAAGTTGAACGTCGTAAAAAGGGCAGAATAATGCCAGGCTTCGAAGGAAACTGGTCCAAAAATAGAACTAAGGATTTGATTATATTTTGAAGAATTCAGTAGGTCCCAATGATTTCGTAATAAATAAGTAAACTCGTTTACTTTTCAGTAACTTTTAACTATAAACATTTTGTTTTTATTGACGCTAGGCTCTATCTTACGGTTTGACCACTATCTCGCGTAATGGTAAACGATGATGTGGTCGAAGATGAAGCACGCTTACCCAGAATTAACTAACCTATTCACTCGTAAGTCTCGAAAGTTATAGCTATCAAGAAACACAGACTAATACATCCCTACTTATTTAACTATTACTTTTTATACAAAGTACATATTTCCTACGTTATATTATTTTTTAATTAACATTTCCTAACTTTAATGCCTGTACCTGCCATGCTATCCCTAACAACCTTCATTTTCGGGGTAAAAATCTTCAAATGAATCCTCTCAGTTTCAGTTGTTTTGCATTTTGTATTTTGTTAGGAAATATCATCACAAATCGAAATCTTACACTTCAAAATCATTCATAGAAACGCAAACAAAACGATTTTCCTTCTATTACGTCTCACAAAATAATCCATTCTCCGTATCGGTGGAACATTCAATTTTAAGATAATATAAATCTCGAGTGGTGTTGTAGGAAAAGGGGCGATATTCCATAAGGGATCGGTGTGCTATTTATCTGTGTATCCTCTGGGCCATCGCGGTACCATAGCTGATATAATGTGGCATTTGTAATAAGGCCCTTCATAAAAACTAAACACTATAAGAGTTTAAATACTTTGCAGAATTAGACTTTACCATTTGTTAATCAGTATTTAAGCCAAGCATTCGGCCAAAAAAGCTTGCCGTGTTAAGTTTAGTGAATAGGTGAATTGAACAAACTGAATAAGTATTCTTAGTTGCTACGTTTTTATGCAACATTTAGTTATAATTTTCGATCGAAAACTCGAGAACATGGTAAATACTTTTGTTTGCGACTGTATTTTTAACCGACTTCTGAAAAAGGAGGAGGTTCTCAATTCGGATGTGTTTGTTTTTTTTTTTTTTTTTATGTTTGTTCGGGCATAGCTCCGTCGCTCGCCAACCGATTTGAAAAGTTATTTTGTTGTTGGAAAGGGTATACTTCCCAAATGGTCCCATGAAAATTTTATCGACATCGAACAAGCCGTTTCTGAAAAATCAACAAAAGTCTAAAAAAAATATTTACATTGATGACCTTTTCGGTTACTCTATATTGTGTTTTTTGTTCGCGCGTTTTTAGTTTTTTGTAGTTGACATTTTGGCTTTTATAACTAGATTAATTACAAATTGACCCACTAAAAAGCGCGAAAATAAAAACTTTTTTGCAAAAAAATAAAACCGACTTCCATATCAAAACACTACAAAGCCAAAAATAATTTTAATTTCGGAAGGCGGTGTGAAAAAAAAGAAAATACAAAACCAATAACACCGACTACCGAAATTAAAATTATTTTTGGCTTTGTAGTGTTTTGATATGGAAGTCGGTTTTATTTTTTTGCAAAAAAGTTTTTATTTGGGTACAGGCCCAGGTGGCTTATTGCGTACCGGATTTCGACAGTACCTAAGCCATCTATACTTATAATAAATCAGTAGAGAGGTCAATTCTGTACATGAAATATATTTCCAAAATAACTATCAGGGGGTAATTAGGGATCGATACTGATGCCAAAAATGCAATCAGTATAATTTTTGTCTTTCTGTCTGTCTGTATACTCAATCCATTTATTTGCATTCCACAATGTGAACTTAGGTGGTAGGTACATACAAGATATACATTGTTTTAGATCATTGTGGACCCTGTCGGGCACAGCAAATTAAAAAAGAAGAAAGAGGCCTATTACAATTATTATAATTATATAGAATGTGTATTAGATAAGATAAGATAATTTATTGGAGCAAAACAAATTTTACAAAAAAAATATTGTTTACGAAAGTATTACTATTAAATATTACTTTAACTACTTACTATTTTATACATTTATTACAATACTATATTTTATTTATTTAATTTATCATTAAAATATTCATTTATATCATAATAACACTTATTAATTAGAAATTGTTTTAATTTATTTATAAATATATTGTTTTTTGTACATTTTTAAGTATATCGGGTAATTTATTGTAGACTTTTACTGACATAACTAATGTGCTTGTAGAGTGTATTTTCAGCTTAGAACCACCAGGTAAGTTAAGCCTTTTTTTATTTATTTTTTATTTTTAAGCCTATGTATAACTGTTATAGAAACAAAAACTACTCGACGGATTTTAACGAAACTTGGTATAATTATTTGTCATACTCCTGAGCTGGTTATAATATACTTTTCATCACGCTACAATCAATAGGAGCAGAGCAGTGAAGGGAAATGTTGGGAAAACGGGAGAAGTTACTCCATTTTTTAAGCTTCCGTCGCGTGTGCAACCTTAATGGTTAAAGCTACACAGAAATCATCTCATGACGGAAATGTTCTCCATAAAATTATATAAAAAATATCCTACGACAGCTCATATGTCTATCTTTTATTGTTGACTCACAATAACACGTGTAACTCCCGATAGCTTAGCAGTTCGAAGCTTTCTGATTATAATATTTGTCTACTCTTACGTTATAACACTCTCAGTCACCCCTAGTTGAAAAAGTTAACATTATTAACTATTCCATAAAAAAGAATCATATAAATTGGTATAGAAACACCAAAGTTATACATGAAATACGCTAATAATAAGCCATCGCGCGTGAATACTGAATCATGCTATAAGGATTATTTTTGAGAATCGGTCGCCGCGCCCGACGCGCCTCGCGGCCGAAGGTATAAAAAGGCGGGGCATCCGAGCGCGAGCTTCGCGTTTGAGTAGTGACCAGCCTTAGTGCGCTGAACTACGACCGGCCCTAACTTAAAAAAATTGGCCAAGTGCGAATCGGACACGCCCATGAAGGGTTCCGTGGTAACTATAATAAATATAATATACCTACTTAATATACTTCATTGAAAAAAAAAAAAAAACAAAAAGCCTTAAAAAATTCTTAAAACTAGCTTATTTACAATTTTTACAACTACGCCAAATAACTTTGTTTTTCATAGTATTTGTATGAATTACAAAGTTATATTTGCGGTTTTAGAAAATATACTGTATCTCAAAAACTGCCGACTCGATCTCATTCAAACCAATTTTGGCTGAAAGTGTACATTAAGATCTACAACATATGGTTTTTTTTAGATTTTTCACTTCATTATTATAGAAGTTAGAGGGGAGACACACATTTTACCACTTTGGAAGCGTATATCTTTTAAACGATTAACTTTATGAAAAAGTCATTTTAGACCCCTTAATGTCATTTTTAAAGAACTGTCTATAGATTTTCAGTTTCAGTTCCATGTATGGGGAGCCCCCTTTATCTTAAATGTTTTTTAAATTTTCTCTTAAAATCGGAAAGCGGTTCACAGAATAATCTATCTACCAAGTTTTACATGTATAGTCGTAATAGTTTCGGAATAAAATGGCTGTGACATACGGACGTACGGACGGACAGACAGACAGACAGACAGACGGACAGACATATCGAAACTATAAGGGTTCCGTTTTTTGCCATTCGGCTACGGAACCCTAAAAAATATAACGCGAGCTTCATACAATTTTTGCCTGTTGATGCGAATAGACGTTCAGAGCGTTCGACCTTATTGACAGACAATACTTAATTGATATTAACAAACCGTGCTAATCAGCGCGACTTTTAGTCGTTGATAATTTACCTATTTTTAGATTCCTTTTGTTATTATTTTATAAAATAAGTATTAGTTATTTTGGTATACCGATAGGTAAGTTTTGACTAATTTACGTTCACTTTTTTTATATTCGTTTTATTTTCACCCAGTTGCAACAAAATATAATCGAGGCTTTTTAACAGGTTGCGGTGCAGGAGAAGCCGTCTTTATTCCCAGAATTCCCATAATACCAAATAATTTTCCATTCCAATTTAAAAGAACGCAATTCCCAGTGTCGGTGTGTTATGCAATGACAATTAATAAGGCTCAACGGCAGACTTTTCGTGTTGCTGGAGTAGATCTCGGTGTCAGTTGTTTCTCGCATGGTCAGTTATACGTCGCTCTTTCCCGGGTTAGCAGTTCTAGAAATCTTTATGTTCACATGCCGGACGGGTCAACTTTCAACATAGTTTACCCGGAAGCTTTGCGCTGTGTATTTTCGTTCTATAGGTACTTAAACCTCATGTGAACGTGATCTAAACAATATTACCAATACATTAACTTAATAACACACAAGTAGTTACACGCTGACGGAGTCGCGGGCACAGCTATTAACAATAATATTGTGCGGTTCCGCATTGCGATATTTTTCAACAGTATTATAGATTGACTATTATATTTACCTACTAAATTACGAAAGTTAATCTGTCTGTTACATAAAAATCACTGAACCGTGAGGAAGGACATAGGCTACTTTTTTTAAGAAAATCGACGGAAACGCGGACGAAGTCGCGGGCAACAGCTATCTATACTAATAATATAAGGCTGAAGAGTTTTGTGTTTGTTTGAACGCGATAATCTCAGTAACTACTGGTTCGAATTGAAAAAATATTTTTTAATTAAATAGTCAATTTATATATAAGGCTGTAGGCTATATATTATTACGCTAAGGCCAATAGGAACGGAGCGCCAATGAAGAATGCTTCAAAATCGGGGTTAAATTTAACGTTAGCCCAAAGTAACTATTCTACGCCGACGAAGTCGCGGGCAAAAGCTAGTAATTAATATATTTATGTGTAAGTATCTATTTATATGTGTGTATGTGTGTGCATGGGATTATAATGTAGTTGTACACAACATTTTTTTAAATTTCCTGGTATCCTATTGATGCAATGCATGTAAAGAGACTATGTTGGAAGCTAGAGAGGAAAAAAGGTAGAAAGACATACACAGGCCGTGTCTGTGATGTTCTTCAGACTTCACTTTTCGAAGCACAGAGGAATCTCGATGTTACAATTACGACTTAAAAAAAAGGAGGTTTACAATTCGTCTTGAACTTTTTTTTTTATGTATGTTACCTCATAACTCGGAGATGGCTGGACCGATTTGGAAAATTCTTTTTGCGTTTGAAAGGGTATACTTTTTAGTTGGTTCCATTGTTACGAAATCAGGATCTGATGATGGGATCATGGAGAAATCGAGGGAACTCTTCAAATATTATAGGCACACCTATAGCGTTTTGGGTATTTATCATAGTAACTTGTGCAGTTGCTCTTGAAAAGCACCATTTGAGGAAGTGGAACTGATGATGAAGACCCCAGATGGACACCGAAACTACTGAATAATAAGTATTTCGTTGATTGCGATTAGATTACTTCAATATGGATGTTAAGCACTTTATGCTCGTCACAATGCATATGGTGAAGTAGAGCTGATGGTGATGTACCAGGAGAACTCCTCAAAAATTAACGGCTCTGCACCGGGAAAAGCAATATTTTGTAAAAGGTGATAAGTAGTTGACATTTTGGCTTTTGTAACTAGATAAATTACAAACCGACCCACTAAAAAGCGTGAAAAAAAACTTTTTAGCAAAAAATAGAACCGACTTCCATATAAAAACACTACAAAGGCAAAAATAACTTTAATTTCGGAAGGCGGTGTCTTTAGTTTTGTATATATTTTCGTTTTTGATACCGCCTTCCGAAATTAAAGTTATTTTTGCCATTGTAGTGTTTTTATATGGAAGTCGGTTCTATTTTTTGCTAAAAAGTTTTAATTTACAAACAAAGCCAGTTTTTCCTTGACTCACGCTATTTGAAGAATAGGGGCTCAGCAGACAATAAACTCAAAAGGGCGAAAAAATACAAATGGTTTATTTATAAAATGCTACTGTGTATTACTGATTGAAGCAAAAATGTATCCTAGGATTAGCTCTAGGCTATTTATATAATAACAGCTGAACGGGCCGACGCTTGCCGAAGTCAGGCCGTGGGAAGCACGTTAAGCCTTTGGTCCCGACCGACAGCCATTTGTAAAACTGTGACAGTCATTACAGGCAGTCGGAAGCCAGGAAATCTGACAAGTCTTTACAGATAGATAGAAGTCTATACAGGTCAGGCAGTCGCTCCTTGTAAAATACTGATATTCAGCTGCATCCAGTTCGACTGGAATCTATCACCAGTCTTGCCAAGGTGGATCGTGTACAAACACTACCACACAATAGCCATAACGAACAGGGGTTCGTTATGGCTATTGTGTGGTAGTGTTTAGTACAGGGGTACAGGACATGCATGGAGACGGAGGAAACGGTAGCACACGTGCTCCAAGAGTGCTCGGGAATTACCGATATACGAAAGCAAACTTTCGGGTCATTGAATTCCCTTACAGACATCCTGAATAGACCTAGAGAACTGATCTGCTTCTGGAGGGAGGTTGACTGTATGGAGTAACGGCCGATAGGGCTCACGTACAATGGTCCCGTGCAGGGACTAATTTCAAAAACCAAACCAAAGAAGACGACGAAGAGGGGGAGATCGTGTTCCCCATCTACAAGGAGCTCAAACAGGTCGTCGTTCCATGTCAAACACTAGTACTGCATCCAGTAAGGCTCAAAGTCAAACCCAATATATTTGGGAAATGGCTAAGCATATGATGAAATAATTTGGCGTACATCATATACTTACCCATGTTTTTATCTTATACATATATGTTTTGAGAGGAACCATATCCAAGGAACCATATCCTCTAACATTCATGTTCAAAGCAAATTGCCAGCAGTAACGGTCACCACGCACGCCATGTTTGGAAAGCTAAACAATTGTTGGTTGTAGGTACTCATACATGCATTTAGACAATGATATTAATAATACCGATATTTCCTAAACGTACTTGGCTAAACGTACTAACTCGGTTTATGGAAATACATGTTGTTTTTTAATACCGTAGATATGTATTACTGTAGATTTGTATTGTGCTTGTGATTTGTAAATAGCAACCGCACGGATTGGACGGAAATCACTGACATACGAAAGCAAACCCTCGGGTCGTTGAATTCCCTTAAAGACAACCTGAATAGACCATGAGACCTGATCTTCTTCTGGAGGGAGGTTGGCTGGATGGAGTGACGGCCGACACGGCTCACGTACAATGGTCTCGTGCAGAGACTAAGGGCGGAAACCTAACCAAAGAAGAAGAAGAAGCAGCAAGTTAAGATGTTGGTCTCGGCTTTCATTTGTATAACTTCGATAGTCATTACAGGTAGTCGGAAGCCAGGAAATCTGACTCAGGAACAGTCTTTACAAGAGTCCTCATATTACCCAGTTACTATATTCTGGTGGTCAGATAGGCAGTCACTCCGTGTCAAATACTGATACTTAAATGCATCCAGTTCGCTGTTCACTGGAAGCGAACTCCAACATGGTTGGAAAAAGGTAAGACTGGCGTCTCGTAGTGAATCTGCAATGATTTACTTCAAAAACAAATGAATTCGTTTTCGAATTGTGTGCGCTCACTTGACTGAGGTTAGCAAGGAACTTTACAGAAAAACAGTACAAACAAAGGTTGTGTATTTGTAGATAGTTATGTAAAGTGCAGATCGATCGCGAGTAGGTACACTATTGGTATATAGGTAACTGTCTGCACACTTTTTTTTAAAGATTACTAGCAATGTGGATAGAAAATATGCTTGTGTGTGAAGTGGGTTCACGGCAATAGTGTAAGGTGGGGTTAGAACCCGTGACCTCTCGATCACAAGTCCAACACCTTAGCCATTAGACCATTGACGCTTTTGTCGTTACTTAAACTGACGCTTAATAGGCTTAAAATGAAGTTAACTAAGTTTTAGTAATGTTTTAATACAATTATGAAACTGGGAGAAAATTTGATTTTCAGGGTCTTAAATTAATCTTGAACGCGTTTCTTGTCAACTTCAGCAAGTGCTGAACTTTGTTCTGAATATTGAAATAATATTTTAGTGTTTCCGATACCAAACACGTAAGTTAAAGCGAACTATATTAATCATTGTTCCTTTATTTCTTATTATACACATATAAATTATATTTTTAAATATTTCTATAAAACACATAAAACATTTAAAAATATAAAAAATAGTAGCCCACCGGTATCGGGAATAGGGTCCAAGCTACCGGTGGTCAGGGCTCTAGAGAGACGAACCTCCTAACGATACGCGCCGTGTCCAGGAGTACCGCTCTCTGAAGCAAGCCCTTGATCCAGCCGCATAACGAGAGCCTCCTAAGATGTTGGTCGAGGCTCTTGGCTATTAAGTCATTGGCTGAGATGACTATCGGTACAATGACTGCCGAGTTCACATCCCACATGTCGACAATCTCATGCGCCAAGTCAAGATATTTGATTTGCTTATCTTTCTCGGCTTTCACGAGGTTCTCGTCATGCGGCATGGTTATGTCGACAATCATGGCACGCCTCTCATTTCGGTCAAACACCACTATATCAGGCTTATTGGCTACAGTAGTCCTGTCAGTGATGATGGACCGATCCCAGTATAATGTGATAAGGCCATTATCGAGAACTGGGTCGGGCACATACCTATAGTACGGAACTTCCGATTCCACAAGAGAATATTTCAGAGCAAGTTGCTGATGAATAATCTTGGCTGCAAGGTTGTGCCTATGCAAGTATTCTCCATTAGCAAGACGAGAACAACCAGAGACAATGTGACGGCTTGATTCACCCGGACGGTGACATGCCCGACACATGTCAACCGTGCCATCCTTCACAATAAATTTCCGGTAGTTGTTCGTCATGATAACTTCGTCCATAATTGCACAGACAAAACCTTCGATTTCCCCAAAGAGATCACCGAAGCGCAACCAAGCTACGGACGCTAATTGGTCTACATCGGGTCCATGAAGGGCCCGGAAAAAACGTCCGTGTAGCTCCTTACTCTGCCATATCCCCCTTCGATCGTTAGTGTCTAGCACTGCAGGTTTGCGCCAGTTCTCATTAGCCAAGGAGAGCGGGGTGAGTCCTTTGTCCACTGATACTACATCTCGAAGCATACCCACTTCAGAAGCAAGGAAATGTTCGCTGAGACTGTATAGGAGCGACTATCAATCTGATCACCACTAGCCAGTAGCTGGGTAACACAATTCCTCTTGTGTGGTACATGGAGCGACTATCAATCTGATCTCCACAAGCCAGTAGCTGGGTAACACAATGCCTCTTGTATGGTACATGGAGCGACTATCGATCTGATCTCCACTAGCCAGTAGCTGGGTAACACAATGCCCCTTGTATGCCACATGGAGCGACTATCAATCTGATCTCCACTAGCCAGTGGCTGGGTAACACAATGCCTCTTGTATGGTACATGGAGCGACTATCAATCTGATCTCTACTACCCAGTAGCTGGGTTACACAATGCTTCTTGTATGGTACATGGAGCGACTATCAATCTGATCTCCACTAGCCAGTAGCTGGGTAACACAATGCCTCTTGTATGGTACATGGAGCGACTATCAATCTGATCTCCACTAGCCAGTAGCTGGGTAACACAATGCCTCTTGTATGGTACATGGAGCGACTATCAATCTGATCTCCACTAGCCAGTAGCTGGGTAACACAATGCCTCTTGTATGGTACATGGAGCGACTATCAATCTGATCTCCACTAGCCAGTAGCTGGGTAACACAATGCCTCTTGTATGGTACATGGAGCGACTATCAATCTGATCTCCACTAGCCAGTGGCTGGGTAACACAATGCCTCTTGTATGGTACATGGAGCGACTATCAATCTGATCTCCACTACCCAGTGGCTGGGTAACACAATGCCTCTTGTATGGTACATGGAGCGACTATCAATCTGATCTCCACTAGCCAGTGGCTGGGTAACACAATGCCTCTTGTATGGTACATGGAGCGACTATCAATCTGATCTCCACTAGCCAGTAGCTGGGTAACACAATGCCTCTTGTATGGTACATGGAGCGACTATCAATCTGATCTCCACTAACCAGTAGCTGGGTAACACAATGCCTCTTGTATGGTACATGGAGCGACTATCAATCTGATCTCCACTAGCCAGTAGCTGGGTAACACAATGCCCCTTGTATGGTACATGGAGCGACTATCAATCTGATCTCCACTAGCCAGTAGCTGGGTAACACAATGCCTCTTGTATGATACATGGAGCGACTATCAATCTGATCTCCACTAGCCAGTAGCTGGGTAACACAATGCCTCTTGTATGGTACATGGAGCGACTATCAATCTGATCTCCACTACCCAGTAGCTGGGTAACACAATGCCTCTTGTATGGTACATGGAGCGACTATCAATCTGATCTCCACTACCCAGTGGCTGGGTAACACAATGCCTCTTGTATGGTACATGGAGCGACTATCAATCTGATCTCCACTAGCCAGTAGCTGGGTAACACAATGCCTCTTGTATGGTACATGGAGCGACTATCAATCTGATCTCCACTAGCCAGTAGCTGGGTAACACAATGCCTCTTGTATGGTACATGGAGTGACTATCAATCTGATCTCCACTACCCAGTGGCTGGGTAACACAATGCCTCTTGTATGGTACATGGAGCGACTGTCAATCTGATCTCCACTAGCCAGTAGCTGGGTAACACAATGCCTCTTGTATGGTACATGGAGCGACTATCAATCTGATCTCCACTACCCAGTAGCTGGGTAACATAATGCCTCTTGTATGGTACATGGAGCGACTATCAATCTGATCTCCACTAACCAGTAGCTGGGTAACACAATGCCTCTTGTATGGTACATGGAGCGACTATCAATCTGATCTCCACTACCCAGTAGCTGGGTAACACAATGCTTCTTGTATGGTACATGGAGCGACTATCAATCTGATCTCCACTAGCCAGTAGCTGGGTAACACAATGCCTCTAGTATGGTACATGGAGCGACTATCAATCTGATCTCCACTACCCAGTGGCTGGGTAACACAATGCCTCTTGTATGGTACATGGAGCGACTATCAATCTGATCTCCACTACCCAGTAGCTGGGTAACACAATGCCTCTTGTATGGTACATGGAGCGACTATCAATCTGATCTCCACTAGCCAGTAGCTGGGTAACACAATGCCTCTTGTATGGTACATGGAGCGACTATCAATCTGATCTCCACTAGCCAGTAGCTGGGTAACACAATGCCTCTTGTATGGTACATGGAGCGACTATCAATCTGATCTCCACTAACCAGTAGCTGGGTAACACAATGCCTCTTGTATGGTACATGGAGCGACTATCGATCTGATCTCCACTAGCCAGTAGCTGGGTAACACAATGCCGCTTGTATGGTACATGGAGCGACTATCAATCTGATCTCCACTAGCCAGTAGCTGGGTAACACAATGCCTCTTGTATGGTACATGGAGCGACTATCGATCTGATCTCCACTACCCAGTAGCTGGGTAACACAATGCCTCTTGTATGGTACATGGAGCGACTATCGATCTGATCTCCACTAGCCAGTAGCTGGGTAACACAATGCCTCTTGTATGGTACATGGAGCGACTATCAATCTGATCTCCACTAGCCAGTAGCTGGGTAACACAATGCCTCTTGTATGGTACATGGAGCGACTATCGATCTGATCTACACTAACCAGTAGCTGGGTAACACAATGCCTCTTGTATGGTACATGGAGCGACTATCGATCTGATCTCCACTAGCCAGTAGCTGGGTAACACAATGCCTCTTGTATGGTACATGGAGCGACTATCAATCTGATCTCCACTAGCCAGTAGCTGGGTAACACAATGCCTCTTGTATGGTACATGGAGCGACTATCAATCTGATCTCCACTAGCCAGTAGCTGGGTAACACAATGCCTCTTGTATGGTACATGGAGCGACTATCAATCTGATCTCCACTAGCCAGTAGCTGGGTAACACAATGCCTCTTGTATGTTACATGGAGCGACTATCAATCTGATAGTCTGCTACTACTGTCACATAAGGTTGGTGATTCTTCATGCTATGTCAGTTACCTTGATAACACATGGTAGACAACTAACACTCACCATTACAGCATACCACCGTCATTAGATTAGCCTTTTCCCAAATATGTCAGGGTTAGCAAGCAAGGTCGGCCAGTCTTACCAGATGTAGCTGAGTACTAGTGTTTTACATGGAGCGACTGTCGGTCCGACCGTCATAACTCAGTAGTTGGATAAGAATAACTTGGACTGGTGTCGGTTTACCTGACTTCTTAATGATGTACTAATGGTAGCCGCGACCAACGGCTTAGTGCGCTCTCCAATGCATGGAGGAATCTTTATAATTATGTTAAGATGACCAGCCGTCAATAAACGTTCAACAACAAAAAAATATAAAAAAAACACAACAACAAAAAGTTCAGAGAATCTTGAACGGTTTTCAAGAGTTTAGCTTAAAAGAAGAGCACTTTATTAATTTATTTACCCTTTCACTTTTTTTTTACTTTTGTCTCGCGTTTGACCGCCATCTCGCTTGATGGTAAGCGATGATGTGGTGGAAGATGAAGTAAGCTCACCTAGAAGTAAGAATGTTCGCGGACGCACATGTGGATTGTTTCTTTGCCACAATGCGTAAACGCTGTGCATCCCTGGTGTGTAGGGTGCGGGGCAGTAATAACAGGATCCTGTCCCTAATCGCGAGCAGGCTGGACTGTTCGTACGTGAATCACTATTTCACCATTTCCCATGGAATGGTGTTGCCGCGGTAAAGCTTCGTACAGTTCGGCATATGTAGTTCTTAAAATTATTTTTTTAGTGTATTTCATTTTGTTTAAGATTAAATTATTATTATATTATTACTAACATAGGATAAGTGCTACTAACAAATGAGTCATAGTAACTAGCTCCACCCATCTCTAACCCATGGCTATGGTCGGGTTAAATGCGAAAAGTATCCAGAAGTAACACACTCCGAAGACAAAAGAAATAATTATTCCAAAACATCCTCTACCTGTGCGACGAGTTTCAGCCTAATCCAATTCCAATTTTCATTATCTCCGTAACACAACTTGAAGTGTTTATAATCACTAGGTTTTCGTTAATTATGTATGCAAACTGCCGAGGATCGCAACTCTGTACTCCAGTATTGCCAGACTCCCACGGGATAGATTTAGCGAGAACCTATTATGGTTCTCGTAGAATCAAATGTACTTTCCAGGGCATGGGGCTATCACACCGTAACCACAAAATATATCACGAAAACGTTTAACTCACTTTGCGACATAATATAAATAATGATTATCACACAAAATCTTAATACCTCCAGATTTTTGTCTTAGTTACATGAGAATACACTTTTTGCTCACTAGTTTTACCACCTAATATATCGTCAGAGTTGAATTAATCACACCATGCGAGCAGTTAAGTAAGAAGAGATATATAAATATGTGTTCTCGTTTTATTTACAAGAATTTTGATATGATAAATAGGTTGTTTGTTCTATGGGACACAGAATTTAAAGTGTCATCTATTTGAATATCACTAGAACTTATTAAAACGGGATCAACAATACCTATGTATTAATTACTTTATTATAACTGCTACGCGCAACAAGAAAAATACAGTAAATGTGCTATTCCAGACTAGAATCTATCTCTGCGCAAAATTTTATCTAGATCTGTTGAGCGTTTCGACGTGATTGAATAACTGAGAACTAGTGTTTACATGCAACTGCCTATCTGACCTCCACTCCAGTAACTGGGTAGCACGATACCTCTTGGCATGTCAGGCTCCGGATTTTCTGGCTTCTGGCAACCCGTAACAACTGACAAATTATTGATTTTAATAGAGAATGAATCACTTTTTTTCAATTAAAAAGAAAACTAGCAATATGGGTAGGTTTCACATTTTTTGCAATCTTGTTAACCTCTCCAACTAAGCCAATTATGCTTGTGTCTGGAGTGGGTTTGTAGCGTTGTAGTCGATTAAACTAGAAGTCGACTACCACACTAATCTCTAATGTCTATGGTTTCACGGAGTGACAACACTTATGCAGTAGTGACCAGCTATAAATTCTAATCTCTAGTGCGCGAAGCTTCTTTTCTCGCCGCCTACTGTTACAAGTAACTTATATAGAAACCCCTCTGTGCCAAGGGTAAGTGCTCATCGTATCTGCCATTTTCTCTCCATCTTGCCAAATTGTAATCCTCTTATTTCACCATAATCTGCAGTGTTTGTAAATTAATATAATTGCCCGGTTGTCAAGATGGCTTCTGTCGAGATCATAACTATGCTATTTCATTGTCATCTGTTTTCCACTAGTGTTTCTAAATTGTGAAGCGTCCGCATGCCACAGTATTACTTTTCTGCAGTGTCATAGCAGCTACGAGCTTAAACGCCTTGCACGCGGTTACGTTTTATATCGTTGCACGCGGTATGCGCACGCTTATCTCTATTTAACCTTTGTGAACCGCCGCGATGGTGAGTTTCCCATCCATTTTCCCGGGTACTGTTCCGTGGGGCTTACGGCTGGGAGACGCACGCATCGCTGGCGCTCACGATTCCTGCACCACGCTTACGGAAGCACCCTTTTTGGATTCCAGGGTTTTTTCTTCCTTCTCCTTCGTCCCTACTGAAATGAAATGAAATGAAATGAAATGAAATGAAATGAAATGAAATGAAATATTTATTTTTATTTTGTAAATTGGTTATAAATAACACTTTTACACGTCATGTTTTTTTGCGTGTTAAGTTTAGCTAGATGAGGCCGGTATTTCCTAACTGACTACTCTGAGAAGAAACACCGAAACAAACTCAGAGGTCATAGTCTCTTTTAAAGTCCAGACAATTTGTATTTGTATATGAGAAGCATGTAGGTTCATGTCTGTGGTATTCTTTTGAGGAAATAACCACGCAAATTTGAGCGGACCTGTCCAGACAGTGCAAGCATTTGTCAGTTATCGTGTAGCTCAACTTAGAACTTAAGGAGCTCAACAATTTGACGAACAATACCAAAGTAAGGACCTTTGGGTAGGCCACACAAGTACTCAAACTGCTTGACATCATTAAATAAATTATAGTGAAAGCAAAAACAATGAAGAAAGAATAACCTACATCGTCCTCACATTTACAATAATGAAATAATTATATATATATAAAAAAAAAACAACAATATAAAAAAAAACAACAAACAAAAACAAAAATTAATAGGTATATACAATACTTGAGAAAGCAAAATTTTAATTAATCAAAAATAAATCATCAATCATAATTTTAAAAAGAAATAAAAAAGGCACACGTATATCACTGGAGCATCTCATTCCCAAGCCTTCTTGTCCTCAATATAATCTTTAACACTGTAAAAAGCTTTCTGACAGAGCTTAAGTTTTATAAACAATTTGAATTTATGAATACTTAGTTCTTGAATATGGCTAGGAATTTTATTATAAAAACGTATACATTGGCATCTAAACGAACCACCTATTTTTTTCAACCTTGTTTTAGGAATGACATATTTGTCTTTGTTCCTTGTATTTACACTATGAATATCACTGTATTTTTTAAACAGATTAATATTTTTGTGTGCATACAAGAGATTCTCATAAATATACTGAGATGGCACAGTCATAATATTAATCTCTTTAAATTTGTCTCTTAAGGAGTGCTTAGGACTTAATTTATAAATTGCACGAATGGCCCTTTTTTGTAATACAAATATTGTGTGAATGTCGGCAGCATTTCCCCAAAGTAAAATGCCGTATGACATCACACTGTGAAAGTAACTAAAGTAGACTAAACGTGCTGTTTCGATATCAGTTAATCCACGTATTTTTCTAACGGCATATGCTGCAGAACTTAACTTTTTTGACAATTTATCTATATGGGGGCCCCACTGAAGCTTCGCATCCAAAGTTATGCCCAAGAATACTGTGGTATCTTCGGGTTTCAATATTTCGCCCTTTATTGATACACTAGTATTCACTTGTCTAACATGAGGTAACGTAAATTTTAGGCATTTGGTTTTTTTCTCATTAAGAAGAAGATTATTAACATTAAACCAGCTAACTACAGTCGCAAGGGCTCTGTTTACTTCTTCAGTAACCTGCTGTTGACGTTTAATTTTAAATAAAAGAGAAGTATCGTCAGCGAATAACACTATGTCATGATTTTTGATCAGGTACGGCAAATCATTTATATAAATAAGAAACAAAAAGGGACCTAAAATTGAGCCTTGGGGGACCCCCATCTTGACCACAGATCCCGGCGATCTTTTGCCGTTCACATCGACTCTCTGAATCCTTTCACTCAAGTATGAGGTTAAAAGATTCAGAGAGGAGTCCCGGAATCCGTAGTGGTGCAGTTTCCTGATTAATGTCTCATGGGGAACACAGTCAAACGCCTTAGACAAATCGCAAAAAATGCCCAACGCATCGCATTTATCTTCCCATGCATTATAAATGTGTCCTAAAAGTTCAACACCGGCATCAGTTGTTGAACGACCCTTTGTAAAACCAAATTGTTTATTATGTAGCAATTTGTGTTTATTAAAATATCTTTGCATCTGCATTAAAATAATTTTCTCAAAAATTTTACTGAAAGTGGGCAGTACAGAAATAGGTCTATAATTAGTAGGGTCAGATGTACTACCCGATTTAAATAGTGGGATTATTTTACTATATTTCATTAGATCAGGAAACTCACCGCAATCAATACAATTATTAAATATAACAGCTAATGTAGGAGCAATAATGTGTATAATTGACTTAGTAACTTCAACAGAATTACCCCACAGGTCTGCAGTCTTTTTAATATTCAAAGAATTAAAAGTTTTGATGATGTCATTAGAAGTAACATGTTGGAATTTAAACTCTGAACTACAAACTGGCACATTTTTTTTAAGTAATGTTTCTGCAGCAATGGGAGATGATTTTAGCGACTTGGTTGTCGATACGGGAATGTCAGTGAAAAAATTTTCAAATTCTGTGGCGACTTGCGAATCTAATGTTATTATATTATCATCAATAGTGAGGGTGTAATCAATATTTCGGTTGCAAGACCTTCCCGTTTCGCTTTTTATAATATCCCAAGTCGTTTTAATTACATTACTACTATTTTTAATTTTAGAACTCAAGTAGCGAGACTTGGCAATATAACAGACTTTTTTAAATAATTTAGAGTAGTTCTTAACATATAAATTAAATTCTACCGAGTTAGTGTAAGTCCGCTCCTCATAGAGTTCATAAAGCCGATTTCTACTTTTATAAATACCAGTGGTGGCCCAGTCACTGAAAGAAGTGTTACTATTTACTGAAGCAATTTTGGGAATAAATGTGTTATCGAATTGTTGGCAATATATTTTGAAAAAATCATTATAATGTTTATTAGGGTCCTCATTAGTTAACAAACAGGGCATTTTATTTAAGAGTTTAGTTTTGAATGCTTCCAGGCGATATTTAGTTTTTGGATTTACAGTGATATTCTTTTTTAACATTTTATTGACTTTTTTTGGTAAAGTAATTAATTGCCCACAATGATCAGAGTCTATTAAATTAATTATTTTTTTGTGAGTCGGTACAACATCCGTAAAAATATTATCTAAGCAAGTGGCACTAGTAGGAGTTATTCTAGTGGGCTCCATAAATAGGTTTACAAGATTGTATGATTGGAATAAACTAATAATGTTAGTGCTCAAACCAGAATTTTCTAATAAATTAACATTAAAATCACCACAAACAATGATATATTTACTCGAGTTACAGATTTTATGCAAAACTTCATCCATTACTTTTTCAAAGCAATCGTACAATCCTGAAGGTGGTCTGTACACACTTAATATAATAAACTGCTCCAATTCAATACAGGCTATTTCAATAGATCGTTCAACAGAGAGGCTCACAATATCCATTCGGTTCTTGAATTTAAGATTATTACTTATTAATATTAAAGAGCCACCATGTATAGCATTCACTCTGCTGAAAGAACTACCAACCTGGTAATTATTATAATTGAAAATAAATTGATGGCTTTGAAGCCAATGTTCAGTTAGGCAAAGAATATCAATATTGTTAAAATTAAGAAAAAACTCTACTTCTAAATCTTTGTTTAAAAATCCTTGAATATTTTGATGTACCAGGTTAATAGTATTTATTGATTTTAAAACTATATTTGTGTCCTCTTTGCAGTTTAAAAGTTCATTACTGCTAGAGATTCCCTCTGTTGTCAAAATTTCTAATTTAAATTCTCCGTAGTAAAATTGTTTGCAACCAAGCAATTGGTTGAGTTATGTAAACTGTCAATGCAATAATTAATTTCAGTATTATTAGATACCCTAGATAATACTGAATATTCACTTAACCTAGGATCAGTAAAATTATCAATAAATGAGTGTATATTGTACGCTAACAAAGTAGCCAATAAATGTCGACGTTTTTTTGGGAAGATACATATATTCCCGAATCAAAACAAAATCTCTAACAAAATTGTTAGTATCAAAATACAATAAATGGTCACTATGACGGCATACTAACATATGCATCAAATTATTAAGTCTAAAAATATATTCATTTTCTATACATGTCAAATTATTAGAATAAGGCAATGCACATAACATTAATTTACCTAATTTTAATTTAAGGAGGGTGCCAATACCATTAACAATGTCCTGTTTTGTCACATTAAGGCTGTTTCCAAATAAAAGAATGACTGTAGTCTGCTCATTCAAATTTGATTGTGTAATTTTATGAATAAGCTCAGTGAAATGCAGGTTATGGTAGCAATGACTTACTATAGTATGATCACAATAATTATTTAATAGTGAGCCAAAACCTGTGCCTAATCTATCTGAATAAACTAAAATGTTACTTTGAGCTGGGCTTGTGGTTTCCAAAGTATGAGGTAAAATGTGTGAGGATGCAGGAATAATCTGTGGTAACATGATGGCCGGGTGATTTGAAGCACAACTACAGGTGAGGTCATTAGTCAATGACTCATACCTCTCTGCGTTGTGCTTAACCAAGTCCACCAGGTCACAGGCCTCCTGCATGCGCTCATTTAACATTTTTTGGCTAGACTTATACTTACAAAAAATATCCCTTAGTGTATTTTCCCTACTCAATAATTCCTTCTGAAGGTTATTTATGTCAATATCATACATTTTTCTTTGACTATCCAGCATGCAACTACATTCCTTTAATTGGTTGTTTAGGATAACACGCTGCTTTCTAAGTTCAATGTTATATTTATACACACTTCTTGATTTTAAAAGTTTCTTGTACTTTTTAATGTTTCTATTAATTTTAATATACTTCCTTATTTTGTTGTGACTACCTAAAACAGGACAGTTTGTTAATGTATCGTCCCCAGTTAAGTCTATGGTACAGGTGGGCTTCTTACATTCTAGTCCGGATCCACTACCCACCAGCTCGTCGAAAAGGCTGTTTGTGTTGGCCAATTGTTCACTGGCTCTCAAGGTTTCTATATTAGATATTGTGCTATGAGCCTTGTATAATTCCGCTTCAAGTCCTGATATACGTTTCAGTGCCTGATCATGTGTGTCACTGCATTCTTGAAATTCAGACATTAGATTGCGGAGATGGTGATGCTGGTCCAGTATGTCCATGTGCTGGGTGTGAAGTTCCACGAGCTGTCTCTTCAGTTCTGTGTTTTTGTTGACTAACTTCCTGACTTCCACCTCGCTTTCTTCTCTTTCTTGCAGCAGGTCACTGCAGGTCTTCTTTGAGACCTCAAGCTCCTTCAGTGCAGCAATCAGTTTGATATTCATGTCACGTACAGTAGCTCCGCGGGTCATCATATTGAAAAAGTTGACCAAACCGCTCCTGGAATGTGACAAGAATCAACTGAGTATTTTGGGGATATACTAAGGAAGTTTAGAACAGTAGATGTTAGAAGGAAAACAACTAAGGATTGAAATTAAATGAAAAACCAAAAGAATAACAGACAATATTTTTTTTTTTTTAAAGTAGGTACAATGAATTAGAAAGTAGGTAGCAGAAAAAAGAGAAAATTATACTACTATTAACTTCTTATTTATGTTTATTACATGTATACTATATAACTAACACATTACTTATTGGTTTTCTCAGAAAGTCATTTGCTTAGACAAAGTTATTGGTCTAGCTTAAATAATAAATAGTATGTAATGTTATACATGGGTTTCTTGCTTTTACAATAGACAAAGTTACTGGTTTAAATGAAGTTAATAGATGATTAATGAGAATATAATAGTGAGAATGTAACAGTAATAATGTATAGTAAATATGCAGTGTAACTTTTGTCCGGGGCGGATGTTTTCGTCATCGATTTTGCTTCCACAGTTTGTCAAGCAAAAGGAGACATAAACGGTGCCAATGTGTGCTGGACGTAGCTCAGATATCTGAGCAGTATTTAAAGGTGTTGAGAAGTGTATATAGGTAATAATAATATGAAAAAATATACTCCCCGGGTTTGGTGATTTCAAATCCAAACTGACAGCCGGTCCACGTACAAAAGTTATTGTTTTTGAAGTTTTTTCAACAAAAACACGGCAAAAACACTGACTGAGTCACTTTATACATTTAATCTAAGATAAATAACACATCTAAAACTAGTTACTACACAATTAAAGAATATTTATTAAAAATTTAACTAAGAGACCGTTTTTTCACGACCTGTCACCAGTGTTGCCAGCACGAAACCCCTTGGATTTCTACTATCAACCACCTCTACGTCCGCCGCTCGACGGGTGTCACGCTGCCTCTGTGACTGTCTGCGTGCTATTGCGTGGCCGGCCCGAATAACCTCTGCGCCCGTCTGCGCGCTATTGTGTGGCCTGCCCGCATAACCTCTGCGCCCGTCTGCGCGCGAGCTGCCTGCTACGGGATCTGCCCGCCGGTCTGCGTGCGTCGCGGCTGGAGCCCAGGGCAGTACCATTCTATACCTTCGACCAGTGAGGGAACCCTGTGTGAACCGAACCCACCCCCCTATTTTCAAATAAATGCTGTAAACCTGTGGCCTATATCTTTTATTTCTCTACCACCTAAACCACAACGCCACAGTGGCGCCCACTCGGTAAGGTTCACAAGGTTTTCTTCACTGGTCGCTATTTACCTGACTCACACATCGTGGCGGTAAGTAGTGGGTAATTACTATATTTTTCTTCTGTATTTTTTTAATTTGTTACTTTTATATAATTTCTTAGTCAGCTACTAGGGTTTTGTTGTAAATTGTAAAGATCACAATGAGCGCTAACCCAATCAAATTTATCCACCTAAGAAAGGCCGAATTGGAATATGAGGTCGTCATTAGAGGCGGTGAAAAGGGCACAGTCACTGATCTTAGAAGGCAAATTAACAAGCTTTCTAGACTGCATGACACTGAGGATATTTTGCTGTCCGGGATAGATGAGAAGGATGATTTGAGTGGCCTGAGTCAGACGCTTGAAGATTTTAGAGACTATTTATCTACCATAAGCACTGAACGATCTCTTAGTGTAGCTACATCAATTAGGAACCACATATTCCATAGATTAGGAAGAATAACTCCAACCACACAAGACGCTATGCGGTTGAAGAGAAAACTTGATTCACTGTTTGGTTGCTTGGATAGTCAGTACAAAACTCTCCTGAGTAAACTCACCCCTAGTACATCAGATAGTTCAGCCAGTGGTCAGCAGGCTGAAGCAAGTGTCACGGAAATCCCAAATATAGTTGTCACTTGTCCCAGTCACCATGGCAATAAACCCAAATACGATGGGAATACGTGTGTAAGGTCATTTGTTCAGAAAATTGAGGAGTTCAGACTAAGTAAGCGAATTTCTAGGGAGGACATGTTGAATTTTTCCTATGACATATTCACTGGCAATGCTTTACACTGGTATAGACACATAAAAGCTGATATATTGTCTTGGGACCAGTTAATCAAGCAACTTCAGTCAGCCTTTGATAGTGATGATTATGACTATAGACTCCTTTCTGAAATTAGGCAGCGTACACAAGGTGAAACTGAAAACATAACTATTTACATTTCTATAATGAGCAGTCTCTTCAACCGACTCGAAAAAAAAATTTCAGAAGAGGAAAAATTCGACATTATCTCTCATAATGTTAAACCTGTCTATGCAGATGTGCTAGCACTAAGTAGTGTGCAAACGTTAGACCAATTACAACAGGTTTGCAAAAACTATGAGAAATATAAAGCTAGGGCTACACACTACCATGAACCCAGCAAAAGTAATCTGAGCACTCTTGCACCAGAGTTTGCATACCACAGGCACAATAAGTCAAGTAATAGTTATAACACAAGTACTAATAATTCACCAAAACACTACACTAACTACAAAAAACACTCTGGTCAGTCAGAAACAGAAAAGGTTTCAGCTATTAACACTAAAAAAGAATCACCCTCTAAAGGAGGTCTCTTCTGTCCTAGGTGTAGAGTTAACAGTCACTCATTGAGAAAGTGTACAGCAGAAAGATTTCCAATTTGCTTTAAATGTGGTCTCAAAGGTGTGATTTTTCCAAACTGTAAAAAGTGTCACTCAAAAAAACAAAAGGTTGTGGGTTGTGGTAAAAAACTCAATAAAACTAAAAACAATGGTGAGAGGGCAGATTGGCCACCAACATTAAAGCCATCTTCCACTCATTATGCTGTTACAACAATCCACAATAAACCACTAAATGATACTAGGCCTTATGCAAGTATTCTAATAAATAACTTGCCTACTTGTGGACTGTTGGACTCAGGATCCGCAGTCACCATAATTGGAGATAACTTTCATGAAAAACTCATCGATTTGGGCCTACCCCTAAAATCATGTGAACAGTCTTTAAAATTTGTTGCCGCTGGGGGACAGATGTTATCACCAATAGGTATACTAAATCTACCTATAACCTTTGAAAGTAAACACCACATACTTAAGGCCTATGTAATACCATCAGTTGACATACCCATTCTGCTGGGCATTGACTTCTGGAATCTTTTTGAACTGTTCCCTAAAAACACTAAGTCAATCTTTCTTATGAGTCATAATGAACAAATAATCAACTCTAATACAGACTTACACCTCCATTCTTTCGCTCAACTTTCAAGGACTCAACAAATAAAAGCAGATAACATTATTAAACAATTTGAAACTATATCTTCAGATAAAAAAGGTCTAGGTTGTACCAATCACATCACACACTGCATAGATACTGGAGACTCACCTCCAATCAGGCAGCGTTACTACAGAATGTCGCCTGAAAAACAGCGCATTTTGTGTGAAGAGCTAGACGAAATGCTGAAGCTAGATGTTGTTGAGCCCTGCGAAAGTCCTTGGTCTTCACCTGTACTTCTCACACCTAAAAGGGATGGCAAATTGCGGTTCTGCTTAGACAGTCGCAAGCTAAATTCAGTAACTAAGAAGGATGCTTATAATTTACCTTATATCTCTGAAATTCTAGATAACCTAAAGGATGCTAAATACCTAACAAGTCTAGATCTTTATAAAAGTTTCTGGCAGCTACCCTTGAATGAAGAGGACAAAAACAAGACTGCTTTTTACATTCCTGGCCGTGGAACCTTCAGATTCAAAACTACACCCTTTGGACTAACTAATGCACCTGCTACTCAACAGAGGCTTGTTGATAAGTTATTCTATGGCCCGGAATTTGAAAACAGAGTTTTTGCTTTCTTAGATGACATAGTTCTGGTTTCTTCTGATTTTGACCACCATATATCTCTTTTATTAAAAGTCCTTAAAACACTAACTGAGGCCAATTTAACAATTAATTTAAACAAATGCCAATTCTTCCGGGATGAACTTAAATACCTGGGTTACATTGTAAATTCAAAGGGCTTGCACCCAGACCCAGAAAAAGTAGAAGCAATCACAAAATTTCCAATCCCAACTAATCCTAAAGAAGTAAAGAGATTCTTGAGAACAGCATCCTGGTACAGACGTTTTGTCCCAAATTTTAGTTCACTAGCAGCACCGTTAAATAAACTGACTAGCTCCAGCAAAAAGGCTCCACCTTTTGCTTGGACCAATGAGTGCCAAGAATCATTTGACAAACTCAGGAACATACTAGTTTCAGCCCCAGTCTTGTCATGTCCAGATTATAGCTTACCTTTTGAAGTACATACAGACGCTAGTAATCATGGTATTGGCGCTTTGCTCACTCAAACTAAAAATGGTATCGAGCACCCTATAGCATATATGAGTAAATCCTTGTCAAAACCAGAACAAAACTATAGTATTACAGAGAGAGAAGCGCTAGCAGTGTTATTGGCTCTAGAGCACTGGCGATGTTATCTTGAAAATGGTCTAAAATTCACAGTCTACACAGATCACTCTGCACTAAAGTGGTTCTTAAAACTACAAAATCCTACTGGTAGACTAGCCCGCTGGGGAATAAGGCTCTCTGCATTTAACTTCGATATTAAACACCGCCGTGGTTCCGATAATACTCTTCCCGACGCTCTGTCCCGCGCTCTCCCAGTGGCTGAAATATCTTCTCAGTCCACCCCACCAGTAACTAACGATACTTGGTACCTAAAAATCTATTATGGCTGTACGCAGAGCCCAATCTCTTATCCTAATTATCTTATTAAGAATAACAAGTTATTTCGGTACATGAAAAGTAAATTCGCTATTTTTAATGAGTTTGACTGGAAGGAAGTTATTCCATATGAATCTAGATCTAAAGTTGTTATTGATAATCATGCGGAACCCACTTCAGGCCATCTAGGCATTTTCAAAACTTATAAAAGACTAGCTCTTCGTTACTACTGGCCAGGAATGCACAGTGACGTAGTGAAAGCTGTAACTTCATGTGAAATCTGTTTAGCTCATAAACAAGTAAACCATGCTCCACTGGGGGTCATGGGGAAACCTAAAGAATGCTCTCGACCATTCCAGATGCTCAGTATAGACATTGTTGGCCCTCTGCCTGTCTCTAGACGCCAAAACGCATATCTTTTTGTAGTGACATGTTGTTTCTCTAAGTATTGTCTTCTTTTCCCAATGAGGAATGCTAACGCTAAAACTATCTGTAAACTAATGGAGGATAATGTATTTTTGGTACATGGAATACCTCAATGTATAATTTTAGACAATGGCACTCAGTTCACTTCAAATGAAACTAAAAACTTATTCAGTAAATATAACATACCTAGCATACACTATACTCCTAGGTATGCACCACAGATTAACACCGTGGAAAGGTACAATAAGACAATCATAACAGCTGTTTCTACTTACATTAATAATTACCAACGCTCTTGGGATCTACATATCCCAGCTGTACAATTTGCACTAAATAGCTCAACTAGTGAAGTTACTGGTTTCACTCCTGCATTCCTTATATTTGGTAGGGAATTAGTGGCTGACGGATCCATCTACCAAAAAACTGACTTAAAGGAAATAATATTCCAACCTAGAGACCAGTATGCAGAAAACTTAGGTTGCCTTTCTAACATTTTTGACCAAGTACAGTCTGCCCTACTACGAGCACATTCTAGAAATGCTACAGACTACAACTTACGACGCAAGAAGGTAGAATTCAATGTAGGTGATGTGGTCTGGAAACGTACTTACTACCAGAGTGATAAGGAAAAGTATTTCAGTAAAAAATTAGCTCCTAAATTTACTAAATGTAAAGTATCTGCCAAACTCTCCCCTATAGTTTATGAGTTGGTAGACATGCAAGGAAAGCCTTTGGGTGAGTGGCACGCTAAGGATTTAAGGCGAAACAGCCCACCTTAACTCCCGTAGGCCTAGCTAACTACTAGTGTTTGACCCCATACTGGGTCACACGATGCCAAGGGAACACACACCCACGACCGCCTAAGATACTGGTCCTGGAGGGTCGACTAGTACCTAACTACCTAAGTTAACTATAACTCTGGTTATAGCTATCCTAGTATCATATTTCACACCCACCTAAAGTGTGGTAATCCTAATTAAAACCTACTGACTAAAGTTAACAAACTATTATTCTAAAATTAACTATAATTAGTTATCTTTTAACATAACTAAATACCTTGACTGCATGGCAATAAGCCAACATAACTTCAGTTCCATTACCACCTTTCTGCTGACCACACACACTTACACTACACATCAAATTTCTTTTATTATTTTTCCCTTTACGGCGTGACTATGAGAGACTGCATAGTGGGCCTTCAGGGTGATTCTTTAGTATCATGGCAGAGTAGTCTCCATAGTACACTACCTTTAACTTTTATCTATGTTATTATGTCCTCATGGATGTCGTAAAGACGGCCCCCTGAAACATGGGTGTCCGCACACTAGTTAATTTACATTAATTTCTAAACCTACTGTTCTGAAAACAGCTTCAAGCCGGTAAATTTCTATACAAATACCGTACCTACCCATTAACTACTTGCATAGTAGGCTATAACTTTATAGTTTAATTATAACTGTAAAACTTTCTCACTACTAACCTTAAAACTATTCATAAAACAATATATAGCATAGTCCATTGTATTGTTTTTCTGATTCAAGTAAACTGTTGGTGATCTGCCCCACAGTTAAACTATATTCCAGTCTACCCTAGTAACAAATCTAACCTTAATCTAAGCACTAAACCCGAACCTAACTGGCACATCATCAATCGTTTAATAATAGAATCTACATGAAATATTCTAACAACATTTAGTCTACAAACTTATCTAATTTCTTTTACCTAAACACTAAACTAGAAACCTAACTTTAACTTCATAACACCTTTTAGTATTGAACAAACCTATCCTGAATATCACTTAGATTCAACCTGCCCTAATTAAAGTAATAAATTCTCTTAAAAAATATTTCCGCGTGATTCATAACATAACCTATTTAATTTAAGATCATTGACATATTATATTTTTGACGTTTACGTACTGACTTTGACATCTCGACGTAGTTGCCAACCTTGGATACTTGTCTTTTAGAATTTCGTCTATAACGTGCGGATATTCTCGCAACAGTATGAATATGGACTTGATTTATTTCTTATAAATTACACTCACGTTCGGAAACTCACTCGAATGGACTTCTACATATGATGCGTATTCCAGTAAAGAAACTTAAACCAATTTGAACATATACATGGACCATCACCAAAAAAAAAAATTTTTTTTTTATTTAACTTTAACAAAAATTTTTTTTTACCTTTTCAAAAAAAAAAAAATTTTTTATTTTTTTTTTTAAATACTCTTAGCTTTGAACTTTAACACAATTTAATTTTAAACCTAAACATAAAATAGAACCTTAACTTATTATTAAATTGTTGTTGGAACTTTGATGATTTAATATTCAACGATGAACTTACTTCTTGCTTTGAAACCTAACATTACCTATAGCCTGCAACAGTCCACCAAGGTTACCTAACCCTATGGAGATACACTTGCTTTATCTTGCTGTTTTTCCTACTGACTGTCTCGAGTTAAACTACTCTATAATTAGCTTACCTCTCGTATGTGATTGTACGTCACTGACTTAGGACTACTTCCAAGTCAGGGATGGACTTAGAATGGATGGATGAATGTTTAATAGTATGGAAGCACATGAATGGGATGTATGAACGTATAGGTAGTCAGTAATAGTGGTTTAGGCCTTCTAGCGGATTTATCCTAGGGAAAATCCTTCGCTAACAGGCGGGGTACTGTAGCGTTGTAGTCGATTAAACTAGAAGTCGACTACCACACTAATCTCTAATGTCTATGGTTTCACGGAGTGACAACACTTATGCAGTAGTGACCAGCTATAAATT
The DNA here is from genome assembly GCA_943138885.2 of Tholera decimalis. NCBI lineage: Eukaryota > Metazoa > Arthropoda > Insecta > Lepidoptera > Noctuidae > Tholera > Tholera decimalis. Next base: position 15,494,602 of record OW964576.2, read on the forward strand.
CTAATCTCTAGTGCGCGAAGCTTCTTTTCTCGCCGCCTACTGTTACAAGTAACTTATATAGAAACCCCTCTGTGCCAAGGGTAAGTGCTCATCGTATCTGCCATTTTCTCTCCATCTTGCCAAATTGTAATCCTCTTATTTCACCATAATCTGCAGTGTTTGTAAATTAATATAATTGCCCGGTTGTCAAGATGGCTTCTGTCGAGATCATAACTATGCTATTTCATTGTCATCTGTTTTCCACTAGTGTTTCTAAATTGTGAAGCGTCCGCATGCCGCAGTATTACTTTTCTGCAGTGTCATAGCAGCTACGAGCTTAAACGCCTTGCACGCGGTTACGTTTTATATCGTTGCACGCGGTATGCGCACGCTTATCTCTATTTAACCTTTGTGAACCGCCGCGATGGTGAGTTTCCCATCCATTTTCCCGGGTACTGTTCCGTGGGGCTTACGGCTGGGAGACGCACGCATCGCTGGCGCTCACGATTCCTGCACCACGCTTACGGAAGCACCCTTTTTGGATTCCAGGGTTTTTTCTTCCTTCTCCTTCGTCCCTACTGCCTTGGATTTCTACTATCAACCACCTCTACGTCCGCCGCTCAACGGGTGTCACGCTGCCTCTGTGACTGTCTGCGTGCTATTGCGTGGCCGGCCCGAATAACCTCTGCGCCCGTCTGCGCGCTATTGTGTGGCCTGCCCGCATAACCTCTGCGCCCGTCTGCGCGCGAGCTGCCTGCTACGGGATCTGCCCGCCGGTCTGCGTGCGTCGCGGCTGGAGCCCAGGGCAGTACCATTCTATACCTTCGACCAGTGAGGGAACCCTGTGTGAACCGAACCCACCCCCCTATTTTCAAATAAATGCTGTAAACCTGTGGCCTATATCTTTTATTTCTCTACCACCTAAACCACAACGCCACAGGTTCACGGCAATAGTGTATTGGGTGGGGTTCGAACCCGCGACCTCTCGATCACAAGTCCGACACCTTAGCCATTGCACTAACAGGCTATTGACGCTTATAAACTTTATGCATAAAAAACGTTTGAATGCTAGGTATTACAATCTAACTCTTGCAATCAATAAAACCACACAACAACTTCATGTCTTCCGTGATCCTAAACAGCGCCTTCTTGCTTACATAAGCAAGTTCATACCTGAAACAAAAACATAAAATGTTATTAATGCTGAATTCATAAAGGTTTCGCTGTTGTAAAAGTTGTATACTTGAAGCCAGGCGTATCTGTTTAAGTTGAACGTCGTAAAAAGGGCAGAATAATGCCAGGCTTCGAAGGAAACTGGTCCAAAAAAAACTTTTTACCAAAAAATTAAACCGACTCCCAGAAAACACTGCAAAGTGAAAAATAACTTTAATTTCGGTAGTCGGTGTCTTTAGTTTTGTATTTTCGTTTTTGGCACCGACTTCCGAAATTAAAGTTATTTTTCACTTTGCAGTGTTTTCTGGGAGTCGGTTTAATTTTTTGGTAAAAAGTTTTTATTTCACTCTTTTTAGTTGGTCTATTTTTAATTTACCTAGTTACAAGAGCCTAATTATCAACTACTTATAACCTTTTACAAAATATTGCTTTTCCAAATGCTGGGCCGTTAATTGTTGAGGAGTTCTCCTGGTACTTCACCATCAGCTCTACATCACCATATGCATTGTGACGAGCATAAAGTACGTAACATCCATATTCAAGTGATCGAATCGCAATCCACTCAATACTTATTATTGAGTAGTTTCGGCGGCCATCTGTGGTCTTCATCATCAGTTCCACTTCCTCAAATGGTACTTTTTGAGAGCAACTGCACAAGTTACTATAATAAATACCCAAAACGACATAGGTGTGCCTATAATATTTGAAGAGTTCCCTCGATTTCTCCAGGATCCCATCATCAGATCCTGACGTTTATGAAAATGGGACCAGTATCGAAGTATACCCTTTCAATCAAAAAAAGAATTTTCCAAATCGGTTCAGCCGTCTTCGAGTAATCGATGATCATACATTAAAAAAAAAAAAAAAAAAATATATATATATATACGCGTCGAATTGATAACCTCCTCTTTTTGTCGTCGGTTGAAAATAAAACTAAGGATTTGACTATATTTTAAAGAATTCAGTAGGTTCCAGTGGTTTCGTAATAAATAAGTAAGCTCGTTTACTTTTCAGTAACTTTTAACTATAAACATTTTGTTTTTATTGACGCTGGGCTCTATCTCACGGTTTGACCACTATCTCGAGTAATGGTAAACGATGATGTGGTCGAAGATGAAGCACGCTCACCCAGAATTAACTAACCTATTCTCTCGTAAGTCCTCAAAGTTATAGCTATCAGGAAACACAGACTAATACATAACTACTTATCTAACTATTACTTTTTATACAAAGTATTTCCTATGTTAAATTATTTTTTAATTACCATTTCCAAACTTTAATGCCTGCACCTGCCATGCTATCCCTAACAAACTTCATTTTCGGGTTGAAAATTTTCAAATGAATCCTCTCAGTTTTGTTCAGTAGTTTTGTTTTTTGTTAGAAAATATCGTCACAAATCGAAATCTTACACTTCAAAATCATTCATAGATACGCAAAAAAAATTATATTCCTTGTATTACGTCTCACAGAGTAATCCGTTCTCCGTATCGGTGGTAGATTCAATTTTAAGATAATAATAATCTCGAGTGGTGTTGTAGGAAAAGGGGCGATATTCCACAAGGGACCGGTGTGCTATTTATGTGTGTATCGTTTGGGCCATCGCTGTTAGATAGCTAATATAATGTGGCATTTGTGTTAAGGCCCTTTATAAAAACTAAACACTATGAGAGTTTAAATACTTTGCAGAATTAGACTTTACCATCTGTAAATCAGTATTTAAACAAAGCATATGGTTAAAAAGCAGTGGTGCCGAGTGGTTACGGGCCCGACTCGAAATCGGCGAAGGAAAACATCGTGAGGAAACCTGTATGTTGTCTCCTAGTACCAAAAGTTCTAAAACATGCGACATCCACCAACCTGCACTGGTCCCGCGTGGTGGATTACGGACTATTCCCTCTCATAGAGAGGAGGCCTGTGTCCCAGCAGTGGAAACATAATAGGCTGAATTATTAATTATGATTATTATATGGTTAAAGGGCTTGACAAGGTCGGTTAGCGGATGGGTAAACATCGTAACATCGAGATTCCTCCGAGCCTTGGGAAACACGTTCAGCCGTTGGTCCCGGTTGTCAATACACATCTTTGTCAGTCATTACGGGCAGTAAGAAGCTAGACAATCTGATATCAGTCGTACCAACAGGCGAGATCGAGGTCAAGAGTGGGCCCCTAATAAATAAGAACATTACAGCAGCCCTCCTTTTAGACTTTTTCATCATTTTAATCATTTACTCTTCGGAAAAAATCGTTTTCCATTTTCTCTAATTACTTAAGTCTTAGCTAAAACAATATTAAATAAGCTGTAGATAGGTAACTAAAATGTCACTTTATTTCTAAAGTAACATTTTAGTTACCTACCTACCTATTAAAAGTTATGTTAATCTAAAAGTTATCTGTACGTCACTCGGCTAATACTAGTTGTTGCCTGCGACTTCGTTTTCCCGATTATTTATACAAAACTTTGAATCCCTTATTTCAGCCCATGATAGACGATACCTAATCAATATAACATTATAACATAACTTTAGAATTGAAGTCATTACCAAGAAAATGCATATAATAATAATAATTCAGCCTATTACGTACCCACTGCTGTGACACAGGTCTCTTCTCTATTTATTTATTAACACGTTCGCTGACAGTACGTCGTTAGGCGGGAAATTAAAATAGTGCATTATGAGAGTACGTCGAGGGACGGGCCACTTATTTTAAGAGTACGTCGTGGAAAATTCTACTGTCGTAATGTGGTGTCAGGGTAAGTGTTCACTGTCAGCGAACATGTTAATGGGCGGTAATCCTCCACGCGGTCCCAGTGCGGGTTGGTAGATGTCACATTTCTTTGGATTTTTGTCTTAGGACATGTCGGTTTCCACACAATGTTTTTCTTCACCATTTGAGAGCAGTGATAATGATTTAAATTACACAAAGTAATGTACCTGCCTGGATTCGAATTCACGACCTGCAACTTGTAAGTCAGGCCCAATACTAATGGGCCAACAATGTTCTGTAGCTCTGCACTGCTGTGTTATAATAACCCAAGTTTAAATCAAAGCGAAGTATAGCATTTTGTAAGTAATGAGCCATGTAGCTTTAATCTTCTCGTCTAAATACCGTATTTGTTGCCTAACGAGATCCATCCAAAAAAATTAATGAATAAATAACCCATTTAGTCTAGACCAAGATTAGAATACATGAACAAGTCCCATTCAGATTTAGTCTTAGTTGTAGGGACCTAGTGTTTATATTGTAAACTATAGCTAAATCTGAAGGTCGACTTTAAAGTTTAGGCTGCGTGCCAGTGTCAACTAGCTATAATTAAAGCTAAAAACATAATATTATCAAACATGCATTTTTTGTTGTGACTGGATAAATGAGTATTGAACGGGTCGTACTTTTAGAAAAACAACTGGGGACAGTGATAATTATGTAACCAAATATTTAAACACAAGCTTCTGTCCGCGACTTTCGACGTTCGGATGGGAGAGTTTTCCCGCGTATATCCTGATCCCGAGGGAATTCCGGAATAAAAAGTAGCCTATGAGTTATTCCAGGATGTCAACTATCTTCTAACAAAATATCATTACACCCGTTCTGTAGTTTTTGCGTGAAGGAGTAACAAACATCTATAGACCCATCCTCTCAAACTTCAATTTATAATATTAGTTGGAAGTAACATAAATATTTTAAAGATTAGAGGAATTGTTTTATAATTATTTATTTTGAGCCACAATATGACTTGACTTACGTAATGGCAGCCTTTATATTGATGTTTTAGTAAGTTCCATTTGATAAATAATAATCACAAATAAAATATCTAACTTTGTGATCAGTTTGAACAAGGTGAAGCTGGTAGTATTTTTCAATACATCCAGCTGTTTAGATATTAGGCCTTCAGAAAAAGACATACAAATGAACAGACTCTTTTGGAAAACATTACCCTTCTACAATTCGGCAGTCGGGTAAAAGATAATCCCTTGATTGAGTCGGCATTATATTTCCGAAGAAGCAGTTCTCTAACTAGACCAAGTTGCATGCTATCAACTAACGGTAGCAAATGACTAACACAATTCAAATAATAATATTTATTTAGCAAATTTTGCATCCCCAGACCATAAATCGCTATAAATGCAACCACACCCCACCCCTACAAGTTTGTGACAATATAAACTCGTCCCATCTCATCCCGTCGCACCCAGAGCTGCCACGACTCCCGCTTGGCGCTTGTCAATTAGTTTTTTATTGGAATCCAATAAACGGAAACGGACGTCTATTAAACTTTCATTCTGTTTTGCTGGACCATTCCTTTCAAAAGTTTTGGGGTCATTTTTGCTAAATGTGAGTTTTGGCACTTGTTTTTAAGTTTGGGAATCGTCCTAAGTTTTTGCGCTGACAAAATAGTATTCAGTTGAAAAATAAAAGCAAACAACAGCCTTTATCATAATGCCTTGACCCATTGAATGCCAACTACGCAATATTACGTATGTGGTAAGAATGGCAGATGCTGAGTACGTAATATTAGACGTACGCGTCTTCCCCACTGATTATATGGTAATCTGTGTGTTATTTGGCCTCCTTGAATGAACGTTTTTATAATCTTTGGCATCTCAAATAAAACACGACATAAAAAGTAGTAACTTTATTAATTCTTAATATCTAAATTCACACATTTTCAAGGGCACATTTTGGTTAAAAATGAGACTGTGGCCACTGATTGTGATTTGAAGGTTAACTTCGGCATTCAATGGGTTAAACAGCAGTGATTCCTAGTTGTGTAGAAAGTCGGGCAGTCTGAGGACGTAGAGGGACACCATTGAACAATAAACTTTTTTGGTGGTAGCCCAGTTGTTACAGGTACGACTTACGAGTTCTAAGTCGTGGGTTTGAGCCAAGACAGACACATTGCTTTGAATAATTTTCATCATCACCACTGCTCTTGAAACTATGAAGGAAAACATTGTCATCAAAAGACCGGATGGTGTCTGTAATACCATAGATAATGGGTAGATGTTGGTGTGGGACGCAGTGTTTGCTCTTGCTCCAGCCTATCTTCCGGTTTATCGTATTGTTTGCATCATAATCGGTCCATTCGTTTAGGAGCCACGATGCCACAGACAGAAACACAGATACACAAACACAGGCACATCAAAGTTTACAACAGGAACGATAAAATTACTTTTCTCATTCAGCAGATGATAGTTATTAAAGTTAACGGTTCATTATTAAGTGACATTAATTGATTTCAGTAGCATGAACCCACAGATTAATCGCCTTTATAACCACAAGCTTAGTGACATAAGCTAAGCATGTCCTCATTCCATCTTAATTACGTTATCAAATTCTTATTCATATATTCACAGTAAGCCACTTAGTCGCCGCAGTAATAAGAAAATACTTTATTCTCTCCTTTTATTAGTCTTAGGGATGTGGATCAAGTTATTAATAAAGTTATGTTTATTAACTTACTATGCCCGATTTCTAGAGTTCATAGAAAAGTTAAGTCGTGTTGGTTATTATTATGATTAGATGTGGAGCGTTGCGAGTTTCCTACCGATTTTAAGCCATGACCTAGCTTTATAAGTTTCTATTTGAGCCTATGTAAAAATATTTATGAACTGGCTGGTAGAGAAGGCCTAAGGCATAAGTCAGCTATTGTATATTTTATGTTGCATCAAATTTAATATATAAAAAAAATGAATATTAAAATTACATATTAGCTGACGTCGTTATGAGCAGTGATTAGGTACCTATGCTATAGGTTTTTATTTACGAATCAATCTTAAATAATGTATTAAAGTATCCAAATACTCACTCTCGTACTTAAAAAGCGTTCAAATTTATGGACCCATAAAATATTAGCGACAATCGATGTCTAAAATGTGAGGTTATTTAACAATTTGCGGTTTTTATCAAGAATGACATCCTTATTTACAGCTGATTGCGGATGACTTCACCCGCTAGTCATAACGTAATGATTATGCACCAACCGATTAAAAATAACATTTTTCATGAAAAGGAATTAATTGAGGAATTCGTGGCTAAATATAATAGCCGCATGGTCGATCTTCAAAGTTGAAGAAGTCGGTCTGTGGATCATGTCAAGATATCGAGGTTCCCTCGTGCTTCGGGAAGCACGTTAACCCGTTGGTCCCGGCTGTCATATCACAGTCGTTCCGGGTAGAAGCCAGAAAATCTAACACTGGTTTTGTCAAAGGGTAGAGTAACCACTGTATCTGTGGTTTAGGATTGGTTAGGTTAGGTTTAAGTTTTCAGGAGAAGTTCGTATAAATAATAAGAGCCGCATGGATCAATCTTTGAGCATAAGCAACGCTTGTTAAGGTTGGTAACGGGATAGGTGACCAACTTAACATATTGAAATTCCACCATGCCTCTTGTAATACTTGTTGATACGTTAATAATTTTCTAAAAGTTGACTAGTTGAGGCAGGTGTTTCCTATGACTACTCTGAAACAAACTCAGAGGTCAAAGTCTCTTTAAATAATTCTTCCTGATCGAGCCATAGGGTACGCAGAGTCTGAAAATTTTCAAGTACGTTGCAGGCAAAACTTCGAGCAGTAGCTAGTAATAATAAGTAAGTATAATCTATAAACCATCGGATAATCTATGTAAATCTGAGGGCTTAAATAATTAATTTCTGGCTAGTAAATTCTTGGTTAGCTTTTACTCTGCACAAATCTTGACAAATGGGGGCCTTATTACCTAAGATATTCTTTGGTTAATTTTATAGATGTTGCTTAGACCAACTTGGGTTTCTTTTACAAAAAAAAAAGTGTATAACATGTCGGGCTTATTTCTGTCTGGGCTAAAATAACCAAAGTATGAAAAACTTAGATAAATACGAAGATGTAATCTTTAAGGAACAGGGATTTTATGCTGAATCATTTCAAAATTCGAACGACGCCTCATTCTCTGCTGAATCTACGGTAATTTACTTTAAAACAAATGAGTATTCTTTCGAATTGTGTGCGCTTACTGAGGCTAGCATCCCTGATAGTAATTCTGGTGTGTTAGGTAGTTAGCGGAGAGGAGACGCACACGATGCTATTGAATGCAAACGATGATGTGCTTTACTTACAAAACACAACTTTACGGAATTCCTACAGTATCGAGATTCACGCGAGAAAAACTGCGTTCTAATTAAGGAGTTCAGCCCAGATCGATATGAAATTGTAAACACATGTTACCTGACGCTAGTATTTTGTTAGATTGTGGCATACGAACGCCAAAATACTTGAAGAAATCTAGGTAAAATCTGGCACAAATAGGTATAGATTATAGAATTAAATAGCACATATTTGTAGCCTATTTTTTATCTGAAGAAATTATGTGAAATAAATTGCAAGCAAAAGCTGGTAAGCTATAAATTACTGAAAACGTTATAACTACGTGAACTGACATGCAAAAAACATTTTTTTTATTTTTATGCTGTCGTTTTGTTTGCCTATCTATACTTCTATACTTATAATAAATCTGTAGAGAGGTCAATTCTGTACATGAAATATATTTCCAAAATAACTATCAGGGGGTGATTAGGGATCGATACTGATGCCAAAAATGCAATCAGTAAAATTTTTGTCTGTCTGTCTGTCTGTATAACCGTTATAGAAACAAAAACTACTCGACCGATTTTAACGAAACTTGGTACAATTATTTATCATACTCCTGAGCTGGTTATAGTATACTTTTCATTACGCTACAATCAATAGAATAATAATTATTAATATATATTAATATAATAATAAAATAATTAAATAAATTAAAATAATTAATATTAAATATTATTATTAATAATTAATAGAATTAGATCAATAGGAGCAGAGCAGTGAAGGAAATGTTGGGAAAACGGGAGAAGTTACTCCGTTTTTTAAGCTTCCGTCGCGAGTGCAACCTTAATGGTTAAAGCTACACAGAAATCATTTATGACGGAAATGTTCTCCTTAAAATTATATAAAAAGTATCCCACGACAGCATATATCTATTTTTTATGGTTGACTCACAATAACACGTGTAACTCCCGATAGCTTAGCAGTTCGAAGCTTTCTGATTATTATTCTGCTTCGAAATTTAAAACCACCACAACTTTGCAATGGAACTCGGCTACAAGTAACCCAGTTGCAACAAAATATAATCGAGACTCAAATTTTAACAGGTTGCGGTGCACGAGAAACCGTCTTTATTCCCAGAATTCCTATAATACCAAATAATTTTCCATTCCAATTTAAAAGAACGCAATTCCCAGTATCGGTGTGTTATGCAATGACAATTAATAAGGCTCAAGGGCAGACTTTTCGTGTTGCTGGTCAGTTGTTTCTCGCATGTTCAGTTGTACGTCGCTCTTTCCCGGGTTAGCATTTCTAGAAATCTTTATGTTCACGTGCCGGACGGGTCAACTTTCAACATAGTTTACCCGGAAGATTGACATATTATATTTCCCTACTAAATTACAAAGGTTAATCTGTCTCTTACATCAAAATCACTGAACCGTGAGGAAGGACATAGTCTACTTTTATTTTACGAAAAACGACGGAAACGTGGACGAAGTCGCGGGCAACAGCTATCTATACTAATAATATAAGGCTGAAGAGTTTATTTGTTTGTTTGAACGCGATAATCTCAGGAACTACTGGTTCGAATTGAAAAAATATTTTTTAATTAAATAGTCAATTTATAGAGAAAGGCTATAGGCTATATATCATTACGCTAAGGCCAATAGGAGCGGAGCGCCAAAGAAGAATGCTTCAAAATCGGGGTTAAATTTAACGTTAGCCCAAAGTAACTATTCCACGCGGACGAAGTCGCGGGCAAAAGCTAGTTTAAAATATACTTAAGTAAGTACCTTTTTCTTCAATTTAGTTGTTACGAAATAATCTAGACAAAGCTAATCATTAAACAAACTGATATTTATTTCTATAACTAATTTGTTATATCGGCTAGTAACACAAAGCTAGATGATATTACATGCAATAAATAGGTTTTAATATCTCCTTTTATCAGTGCCGGCCGCCATCTTATTACCGCTATTTCCAGTAAGTTCTGATCTAATCTAGATCTAGCATATACATATATGGATGTACCTCTACCTACTAGGTTTTAAAAATAATTCCTGACTATCTAGCGTAGTAGTTATAAGGGGAATAGTGCCTGAAGACTATTGCTTTTTAAAAGGTAGTACCTACGCTTATGGTTTTTTGATTACATTTGAAATTGTTTGTACAACCGAAAAAACTACATATTTTGCAGTGTTTAAATTCTGTCTTTCACATGACTATGCTTCTTAGCAAGCTTCGTGATACTAAATCAACGGTAATCAGGTTACCCTATATATTTGATTCTTTCGTGGCATTACAAATTATGCGGAAGTACGAGACATAAAAGATTATAATATACAACGTGTAACGGAAACCCCATATCTATCCAAAAGGACTGAAGGAGTCTCTATGCAAAGTTTCAGCTCAAAATAAGTGACTCACAGAATTGACCCCAAATGATTGGTTTCATATGTTTCTTGAATACCAATAATAACAAACGTGTCACAGCACTATGAGGGTCATCACTTTCCACGTGACTTGGCAATAAAAAGATAATTCTCTTCGTTTTTCTTAATTTTAAAAATTCGGTCTCTGATATGAATGTATTGAAATTTCTAATAAGCTCCACACATGTAGACATAGGATTACAAAACCCTTGCTATATCGTTTATTATCATCCAAAGAAGCCGTGCACTTGGTATGTATATACCCTTTAAATTACACGTTGTATATTTTGATCGCGTTGAGTAACAAGTTTCATTTTATCACAGCTGAAACAGAACGTAGAACCGATTATTTAATATAAATTACAGTTCTATACAGACAGATTCACAAAGAAGTGATAGTATTAAAGTTCCATTTTTCCTTTGAAGCTAAAGAATTATAAAACGGATCGCTTCATTGTCTGTCTGTCAGTGTCAAGACCCTTTTTCAGGAACGCAAAGATTTAACAAGTTGAAAGTTAGTTCCAAAGACGTATATTCACTATCTGCTTAGCCTTTCCCAATTATGTTGGGGTAAGCTTCCAGTCCAATCAGATGCAGCTGAGTACCAGTGTTTTATATGGAGCAACTGTTCAACTGACCTCCACAACCTGTGTCAGATTAGCTGGCTTCTAACAACTCATAAAGACCATCGAAGATGTGTAAATGACAGCCGGGAGCACCGAAGGAAACTCGATATGTTAAGATGGTCACTCATCCACGGACTGACGCCGGCAAGCGTTGCTTAACCTTCCAACAAATAAATAGGAACATTACGTACTTTCCTCACGCTTAGAAATTCCATTTTTCAGAATATTTGTAAGAATCCTCAAATTTGAAAGAAAGGCCTGATGATCTAGTGGTCAGTGGCCCTGACTGCTATGCGCAAGGTCGTGGGTTCGATTCCCATCCAGGACTAATGTTTGTGTGATGAGCACAATCATTTGTTCTTTGTCTGGGTGTAATTTATCCATAATATGTATATATTTAGAAATATATATGTATGTTTATCAGTTGTCTAGTACTCATAGCACAAGCTCTGCCTAGTTTGGGACTAGATGGCGTTGTGTGAAAGTTGTGGATATTATTATTAGTATGTCAACTGACAATGCAAGCCAACACTTAGGTTCTTAGATTACTATAATTTTATGGCGTTTAAAGGTGACACAAAAATTATCATAATGAAGGTGGACTGCCTCGTTGGTTGAGTGGCAGCAAGTGCGAATGTTGAACACGAGGTTCTGGGTTTGTTTCTCGGGTCGGCAACGGAATTATTTTGTATCAAAACCTCACCTTTTTCCCCACCCATGAAACTGCAATAAAACGAAATAAAATTGCAAAAGTCGTCATGCCGTGAAAACATAAGGCAGAGAAAACGACGGTGAAACACCATGATACTAAGTTATAGTACAAAGCTCCCTCGACCTCTATGTCTCAATTTGTCATCCATTGTGATAGGACACCGGTAAGTCACTCAACAAGAACCACTTAGTAGTGCTACTCTGTAACGTTCGCGTCCTGTATTCATGAGAAAACAGTTATTCTGAAATCATAGACAGACACTTCATATTTATTTATATATAGTATACTACATTAAAAAAAACATACACAACTTTTTTTTAAATTTTGTAATTCTGTTACTGTGGAATGGTTCAATCGATTATAATGGGACTGGCACTGGAAAACAGCGTGTGTAATATCGTCTCCCATGCGAAAGAAGTCGTCGAAAGTGATAGTTTTAAATAAACTGTTACGTTCTGTATAGTGATCCTTCTTTGTTTTGTGTCATGGTGTCCCGCTGGTAACATAACGCGCTATAACCGAGTCGATCGATGAACTAATGGAACTACTCACAACATTGTAAGTAATTGTTGAAAAATTGTGTTTTAATTTAATTATATTCTAATGTCTAGGGCGGTTGCGAGCTTAAACGTAGGGAAGTAAATAAATAAGTGGATAATCAAAAATGATATTGGAATTTCGATTCAAAAAAAGAGGTTGCTATAATACCTACTTATAGTATGCTTGGTTTATGGCTATAATTGGCCGACACTATTTCAACGAAATATGAGTGAACTGTGTTTTGTAACACTACATACAAATAAAATACAATTTGAGGTTAAAATAATGTGTTAAAGTTAGCTTTCAGTCGGACTGGATAACGCTGATTACTAGTATTTTACATGGAGACAACTTTTTATTTTGGCTATTATTCTTATTATTTCTGTAAGAGATTTCATACCCACAAAAACGACGTAAGATTAAATAAAAAGCTAAAGAGGTTTTAAAACTCGGAGCGGAACTCCAAAAAATAATATATAGATACTAGCTTTCGCCCGCGACTTCGTCCCCGTGGAAAAAAAAATCCCCCGATTTTGAAACATTCTTCATTACTACTCCGCTCCTATTGGTGTTAGCGTGATGATATATAGCCTATAGCCTTCCTCGATAAATGGGCTATCTAACACTGAAAGAATTTTTCAAATCAGAACGGTAGTTCCTGAGATTAGCGCGTTCAAGCAAACAAACAAACAAACAAACAAACTCTTCAGCTTTATAATATTAGTATAGATTTATTCAATAAAATGATAATTATATTTTGGCATTTATAAGGGTTTCTTTTTTTGCCATATTGCCAAGGAATTCTGTTAAACTTTCTTGATAAAACATGTGCTACGAAATTTTTGTTTGTCCATTTCCTGGCATTTTTCAAAGACAACAAGAAATCATTAGCATGCCGATTTCGATGCCCTATAATTTTCCCTTTTATTTTCGCCTGTATTATATTTGTTTGTATAATTATGTATATGGCCTTGAATAATTAAATATCATAATGTTTATTACGTTAACATGCCCAAACCTGAAGTTAAAATAACATAGACCTTTATAAGAATATTATAATTTCAAATTCATACAGTAAATAAAAAGGCCAAGTTCTTGAAAAAATGTACAAGAAAAATAAATTCAGAAACAATTTCGAGGTTGTTTTGGTTTATTTATAAATCGGTATCTTACTCTTAGACTATTTGTCTCCTTTAAGGTAAAAATAGCATGATGGAGAACACCTGTGATGTATGAAGGTAGTCTTAGTTATATGATTTTAGTATTTTGTCTACATACGACTACACTCACATTTCGCGCGCAACGCAGCGGCGGTAACCGACGGCCCCTGATTAGTGGACGTTATCGCCAATGAACCGGCCACCACTCTGGAAAGTCTTCGATTCGGATTTTAAAAGAAAATATGCGTTTGGGTTTTCATATTCTAATTTATTTTACATGGAATTTTAACACACACACACACACACACACACATATCATACATATTTGGTTGAATAGTTACTCAAACTATACACACAGTAGTATTTTATCGTTGCAGTAATATTTTTTAACGAAGACATTTCCATAAGATGTGTTATTAATACTATCCTTCAGGAGTTTTGGTAAGTTTTCAATTTTGTATGCATTTCGTTTTCTGTAGTAATAATTTTTTTTTTTCTTTTCTTAGTATATTCACTGTTGTCAGCTGGACGCAACACACGCTGAGGGTACGCCGCACGTCAGATCTACTTACTGCAGTGTCGTCTGTTGTGGGGGAGTAATATCTCAGACCACTGTTTACCTGCAACAAAAATTATGATTTATTAAATTAATGGATTAACAACACTGCTTATCTTCAAATATTTACATAGTTCGTATCATTGTCTAGCAGTTGTAAGCAGGTCAATGAGTGCAATTGCCCCTTCTCCCTCTGTCCGTAAGCTTCAACGAATCGGTTCTTCCAACTTCAAGTGGTAGGGTATTTCTTAGCTTTTTGAAAAATTTGTAGTAAAGCTCTGCAAGTGTAAAAAGCAAAGTGAGTGGCATATTCACCCTTCCCTAACATTAAAGGCCATTAAACGGTTCCTAAGCAATTATTTCAAAAGGAATATACGACAATGTTCCTAAATAAGTAGTAGTAAAATTATAAGTATTCATACAATCACTCTCCGCCCGACGCTCGCCCGAGATGGTCGTGCCGCTCTGCGCTCCCGATCGTTCTGTGTCTGTGTCATCGCTTCGTCGCGCTCGCCGTGACATCATTCGTAGTCGCCGACTACAACTCTCGATCCGGAACCGCCTTTTTCAAGGCAGTGAAGGATATTTTGTTTCTATAACAGAGTATCGTTAAAAACAATTTGGTTTGGCCCCTTCAGGGTAAAACCACAGTTTCGTGGTCCTTGGTTGGAAACCTCACGGTGTCAACAATACCAAGGGGGTGCTGACCCGACGCACCCGCTGATCCCCTTCAGGGTGAAGCAGTCAATTGGAGTCGAGTGCTAGGTTTTGGCCTTGGGGGATCTCCTAGTCAAACCTAGTTACTGAGTTTCCTTTTCAGCTACACACCTAGTGTCGGTTGGGTGTGTCTACCCCTTCGCACTAGACCCAATAGGGCCCGGCTCGCACAATAAGACTGGCGACCGGTTACAAGCTTAGGGCTCACTATTAGGTACTCACCTCCCAGTCTCTACCCGACTGGGAGGGTTACACATCCCCGGACCCATCCATCCGGGGAGTTAGGCCAGTTAGGCTTTAAATAGGTCCCCCGCGGGAGAGAAATCTCCAAAATTTCCCCATTAAATTTTTTATTCATTCGCCAATCATGGCAAACTCCAATATTTTGGAGATATTGCTAGAAATACTTAAGGAAAACCCTGCTATTTCCGCCAAATATGGCGGAAAAATCCAGCGTGAAATCGCTAACTGTCCTCCGGCTACCGAAGCCAACGTCGCTGATTTTAGTGACGCGCTTGACAGCCCATTATCTCCCCCGCTTGCTGATCAAGGCATTCCGGTTGGTCAATTCACGGAAGTTTTTATCAACTCCGATCCTATTGTTCATCGAACAACGAACGACTTCCAGGTAGATAGCCCTCTATCGCTCCCGCCCGCCGACAATGTCGTGCCGACCGCCCAATTCCCGAAATCATCCATTGTTTCCGGCCCACCTACTAATCCCATTGTTCATAAAACAATGGACGCCGCGCAGGTGTGCGCTGCAGTTGAATTCCGTGAAATGGACACCACCGAACCTGTGTCCAATAACAACTCCGACAATGATTTGTCATCATGCCCCTCGTCCTCGGAAGACGACTTTCAAGTCGTCACCGGTGGCAAGAGGAAGAAAGGGAAAACCTCCCAGGCCAGCAAGGCCAAAAAGACCACCGCGTCGCCCCCGTCCCCAACTCAAACGCCCGTTCGACCCGCTAGCCCCGTCCCAACTACCTCTGCTCACGCGCAGAATAGTCGTCCCCCCAGCCCGATAGCCGAAACTTCCTCAGCCCAAAGGAAGCAACGCCCTCCGCCCCCCTTTTACATCCAGGACAAGGGTAAATGGACTGATGTGTCCAAGATGTGTGTTGATCGAAAGATCAACTACACAAACACTCGTGCCTGCCAAAATGGCATTAAAGTCACCGTCCCTACGTCGAACAACTATAGGGAACTATATCGCGCCCTCCGTGAAAGGAATATTTCCTTTCACACTTTCTCCTTCCCCGAGGACACGCCCACTCGTGTTATTATTAAACGTGTCCCTAAAGAAATCTTAGTACAGGATATTAAAGACGACCTTGCCGATCAAGGTATACCAGTGATCGCCGTCCATCGCTTACATAAAGCGAGAGGCGGTGAATTGTACGACATGGTTCTTGTCATTTGTGAACCAACCGAAGGTCATCACCCGATTTTCAAGATTAAGTCCATTTGCTCCCTATCCGGTATCTCAATTGAAAAGCCCTACAAAACCGCAACAGTGGGACAATGCCACCGTTGCCAACTGTATGGCCATGCGCAGAGCAACTGCTATGCGACTCCCAGATGCGTCAAGTGTCTGGGCGAACACAGCACTGCGGACTGCCCTCGGCCCAAAGACCGAACCCTCTGTTCGGAACCACCCAGCTGCATTCTCTGCGGCCAGACCGGTCACCCGGCAAACTACCGCGGCTGTCCCAAAGCCCCCAAACTCGCTCCTAAATTAGCGAAGCGCGCCAACGCCCGCCAACAAAGAGAGGCACCTTCCTCTCAAATTCCCCAACGTCTCGCTCCTCAGAGACCATCCCCGTGGAACAGGCTAAACCACGAAAAAGCCTTTCCCTCCTTGGCCACTGCCAAACCTTTGCAGGCACTGATGGATATACCCATCGCAGCGCAGATCCTGCCTATAGCCGTGGCTCCAGAGGCCACAGCCAGTCCCCAACCCGAGCCTCAAACCACTGCTGCTCCTGCAGCCAAACAACCGCCCAATCCCTTCCCGTCGCGCACGGCGAGTCTTGCGGCCAGACTCTACTGCGCCACTATAGAATATTTATGACCCGCCAAGCCAGGTCTCTCCGCGATGCCCTTCTGGCTGCCGAGCAGCAGAATAACGGCAAAATACGACGGCAATGTACAGCCAAATATTCAGCACACACAGTGATGTCGTGCTAGGCCTCGACCAGATGGATGCGATGGACTGATCCAATGGATTCCCAACGCACAAACCACACTAGGCCTCGATCCCTCAAATTAGGTTTTTTCAACGCCAATGGCATTTTCAACCAACGCGCCGAAATAACTAGATTCCTCCGCGACCACCAATTAGACGTCCTCCTTATACAGGAGACTCTTTTGAAACCCCACCGCGCTGACCCCAAAATTGCGAATTACCGTCTAGTTCGCAACGACAGAACACGCTGCCACGGCGGCGGTACCCTTATTTATTATAGGAAGGAGTTATACTGCATCCCTCTGACCCCACCCGCGCCTCTCTCTCACCTAGAGTACTCTGCCTGTCGACTAGGCATGACTGGTCATCCTCCGATAACCATCATCTCTGCCTACCATCCCCCACCATCGGTCGCGTCTCTTGCTTCAGACGATCCTATCGCGCTCACCAGCGATCTCACGACTCTCTTTGGCCTGAGTGACTCCGTCTTACTAGCGGGCGATCTCAACGCCAAACACCCCGCTTGGAACAGCAACACGACAAATGCCAGAGGCAGAATCGTGTATAACCTAGGCGCGACCTTAAACTATGACGTCATCGCTCCGATGACTCCCATCCACTACCCACACGATCACAACCATAGGCCCAATGTCCTCGATGTGGCGCTCCTAAAGAATGTAAACCTCCATTTACACTCCATAGAAGCGCTTCACGAACTCAACTCGGATCACCGTCCCGTTATCCTACACCTAGGTTCCCGCTCGGGTAACCATGATCCTACCCAACCTCCTCCGACCCAATTGATCACCGACTGGAGGAAAGTAAGTGAAAATCTGAAATCCACCACGTCACCTCACTTGGACACCATTCCTGACCACATAGTCTCAGTCGCTGACACGACAGCGGCGATCGACTCGCTTACAGATCACGTACAATCCGTCCTGAACGATTGTTCAAGGGAAGTTCCAGTAGCGGTAGACCACCGCTGGAAACTCCCGGACGATGTACGGAATCTGATAACCGACAAGAACGCAGCCATCCGTGCATACAGCGCTTTTCCCTGCGCCGCAAACAAAGCTCACATGCGCAACTTACAGCGTGCTGTAAGGAAACGCATTGCCGAGCAGTGTAATGCGAGCTGGGACAAGATGCTGAGCGAACTTGAGCCCACCCATCTTGCCTTCTGGCAGCTTCAGAGGAAGTTACGATCCACTGAAGAGGCCACAATGCCTCCTCTCATTCGTCCCGATAAGAGTGTCGCCTTCGATAACTCTGAAAAAGCAGAATGCCTAGCCGACAGCCTAGAGTCCCAGTGTTCTCCCAGCTCTCAACCAGTAGACCAAGCCCACCTCGATATGGTGAACGCCGAAGTCGAACGTAGAACTTCCCTTCCGCCCGTCGAAGATCCCGATAATCCATTGGCCCCCATCACTCCTGATGAGGTCCACGATATCATTAAAAGTCTCCAACCGCGAAAAGCCCCTGGCTCCGACGGCATCACCAATAGGGTTTTCAAACTTTTCCCCGCCCAGCTTATAGTGCTAATGTTTGCCATCTTCAACGGCGCATTGAGCAATAATATGTTCCCCGCAACCTGGAAACAGACCACCGTCATAGGTATTCCCAAACCAGGCAAGCCCAAGTCTGATCCGTCTAGCTACCGTCCCATTAGCTTACTCAACGTCCTCGGTAAAATCTATGAAAGGCTTATATATAAGCGGCTCAAAGATTTCGCCGAAGCAAAGAGTCTTATACCCAATGAGCAGTTTGGATTTAGAACCGAACACTCATGTATCCAACAAATCCACCGCATCATAGAACACTTCAGCGCCGGCTTCCAACGGGGCGCAATAACGGGAGCCTTATTCTTCGACATAGCGAAAGCGTTCGACAAAGTCTGGCACAATGGCTTAATCTATAAGGTATACCAACTCGGCGTGCCTGACCGTCTCGTGCTCATCCTACGGGACTTTTTATCGAATCGCACCTTTCGTTACCGAATTGAGGGGGAGCTTTCCTCCCCCCACCTCATTCGCTCAGGAGTTCCTCAAGGCTCCGTACTATCCCCCCTCGTTTTCACGCTATTCACTAGCGATATCCCCAAGCATAAAAATACTCAGCTAGCCCTATTTGCCGACGATACGGCTATCTATTATACCGGTCTTAAACCCGATGCTATCGCTCGCACTCTCCAAACTTACGCAAACACTCTGGCCAAGTGGTTCCGGAAATGGAGAATCGAAGTCAATCCAGACAAAAGCCAGGCAGTCCTCTTTTCTAAGCCGCGGATAAACCCACCCTCCCCCCGTCCGATTACCATGTACGGCAAGCCGATCCCCTGGGAAAAGCAAGCCAAATACTTAGGCGTGGTCCTCGATAAACACCTTTCCTTCGCTGAGCACATAAAGCAGGCACGTTCGCGCGCCGCTTTCGCTTTAGGTAGGCTCCACTTCATTCTTAGCTCCCGCAGCAAGTTATCACTCAGGTGCAAGCTGCGTATTTTCACCGCGGTCATCCGACCCATCATGACCTACGCCTGCGTTGTTTTCGCACACGCAAAGCCCTACCTCCTCCATAAGATGCAGACCCTTCAAAACCGATTCCTCCGTAGAGTCACGGGAGCCCCCTTTTATGTTCGAAATGAGCTTCTTCACGTAGACCTCAATATGCCCACCATCCAGCAGTTCATGAAACGTGTCTCCAAGCGTTTCTTTGATACTGCAATCCAACATAGGAATCCCCTTATCGTATCGGCTGCCCAATACGAACCCTCGCGTATCTCTAAGATTCGCCGACCAAGGCATACCCTAGTCACTCACGATGACGCACTCACCCTGCTCCAAGAGAGCCGTAAGGAAACCAGCACAGTTTACAAAAACAAAAATCGACCATCTTTCCGTCCTCGCCGCCGAGGCCCGCCGCGACGTCCCCGTAATAGTCCGCCCCGACCCTTGCCAGAGCCAGCCCGCGACGCTGAGCCAGTAGCTTTAAATTCCCTTATTAATAATAATAATGATATGATCCAGCCTGTCCCTAGCTGCCTTCCCCCTGCGACGCCCTAAGCCGAGGTCCGTACCCCACAGGGGGTGCCCTTAGCGTGTAGTCGCCTAGTTTGTAAGTTTTTAATAAGCCCTGGCTGGAGGCTTTAATTAATTTATTAATTAAGGCAACCACAGGCAAGCCCGGTTAAGCAGCCGCCAACCTCAGAGGTTGACCTGCGAGATGCCACTCACAAAAAAAAAAAAAAAAGTATTCATAAAAAATTAAGTAAAATAGTCGAGCAAGCTTTTGTTTTCAATAACAGCAGAAGTTAGGTGTAAATGATTTCTCGGGCGGAAATTAACAATTTGTTTAAGTGCCTTTCTAAAGTCACAGACCATGATTCGTTACTTGCGTGTGAGGCCGTGCGCGCACTGCCTTGCGGTGGCCGCAATTCCGGTAGTTCTACCGCACCGGTAGACTGACCGCAGTGCGCGCACTTCTATGACACTCCATACTTCACAAATTTTGCGTTTCCAAAACGCAACGCAGTGCGCGCACGGCCTTATGTCACAATAAACACTTATGGGTACATATTAATACCAACAAGATTAACGGCCAATTTAGAATAATCAATACTATATTTTTTCGGCTGCATTACCATGAAAATACCATGAAGTAACAATGAAACAGCAATAAATACTGTTTTAGAATTACATATTAAGCTATCAAAAATTTGTCGCGTTAGGTTTAAGGTTCTAATAGTTACTGTTTAAAGTTCCCTGCTGTGTGCTTAGTATGAGTTTGAAATACTTTTGTCGTTTTTGAAAACTATCGCTTTGTCTCTTTCACACGTACCAGATTAGTGTGAAAGAGACAAAGCTATAGTTTTCGAACACGAGAATAGTATCGCAAACTCATACTAAGCCCCCTGTTCCTTGCTCGCCTTACTCAAGTGAGAGCACACAATTCAAAAGCGAACTCATTTATTTCTAAAGGAAATCAATGCGGATTAACATGACGATAGCGTTTGAATTTCGAGGTAATGTATAGACAAGAATACGGCAGAGATTATTTTATCTTTTCATGTAAAAAAAATCATGAACAAAGATTTCTTATATGTGTTAGCAATTGGAACCTACACAGCATGCAGCATTTTAACCTAACCTCATAAACGAGGAAAACACACGCGAAATTCTCGTAAATTCATTTTTACAAACAAAGCCAGTTTTTCCTTGACTCACGGTATTTGAAGAAAAGCGCTCAACAGACTGAATTGACTCGAATAGACTCGAATGGGCGATAGAATACAAATGATTTCTTTGTAAAATGTTACAGTGTATTATGGATTTTCACTCCAAAATGAATTGTAGGATCGGTTTTATGATGTAGATGCAAATTGTAAGTATGCGGCTTCTTATTATAGTTAACAAAGTATTTTATTTGCACTAATATATTGTTGCAATTTCTCGTTCAAACTATCAATGGATTGGTAGAGATTGTGGGATGGATCACATAATTTTGCATGAGGGTGGCACATGGCTGTATAGTGGTTCAACAACTGAACGGGTCGATCTTCAAGGTAAAGCAACGCATGCCGAGGTTGAGCCGTGGATGGGTGTCCTTCTCAACATATCAAGATTGCTCTGTGCCTCAGAAAGCTCGTCAAGCCATTGCTCCCGGCTGCCCTTTACAACTGTGCCAGTCGTTCCTGCCTGTCTACAGGCTAGAAAATGTAACACTGGTCTAGCCAAGGGGTCTCGTGTTACTCATCGCCTGGGTTCTAGATGTCAGACAGGCACTCGCTCCATGTATAACAACTAAACTACAAGACCGGGAGCCGACCCCAACATATTTGGGAAAAACCTAAGCAGATGGTGAATTAATTTGGCTTACACTATCTACTCAGGCTTTTACCTTTCACCCTGTTTTGAAGGGAAACCGTATCCATGTGCCTATATCTTCTTTCCTACATTTACTTGTGCGTGCCGGCCGTTAATGTTGCATGAGTGTATGTGTCTGCGTAGGGTTATTAAATGACGCACATACGTTTTGCGTTTAGTAAGGATAACTGTTTTATAAAAAATGTCTAAGTTTGGTTTCAATGTATTTAGTTACGGATGTTGTTTTAGACTCATAATTTAATATTCTAATTGGGGTATCTGAGGTATTGCATTTAATCTGTTACAACTTGTATGTTATGGTATCTAAATAGACATGTCGTATATTTGATGTTTAAGGCAACTAAATAAATACTCGAGTTGTGAGCGCTTTTTTTATTATTTATAAGCTTGCGTTTGACCACCATCTCATCTGATGTTAAGCTGATACCAATCCGTAAAGTCCCCTGCTCCCCTCACTACAGCAACCAGGCTCTTATGTAGTTTACACTTTGTAGTCAGTCAAGCCTGGTACATTGACGTCAGAAATAAGACAAAACCTGCTGATAACAAACGAAGTAGCTTAGATAGATGTTGTTGGTATTCATTACATTTGAATCTACTTGTTTATTGAAGCTTAGAAGATTCTCCTTGCCGATTTTGGCCACGGCGGTAAATCTAAGCGTAGATTAGTCATCTGCGCAGGAGATATTATAGTGCACAAGTATGTGCGGAGGTACCTACATGTGCACTCTCTGTTCTTTTTACTCCTATTTTCCGATAGGATATCAGTCTGACAGCGTAACGTGCTTTCCGAGACACAGGGCTATCACACCATCAACTTCCAAACTCCGGGCTACTACTGAAAAATGTCTAACAGAAAAACTCAATAGCGAAACCTATTGATCAGCAGTCGCGCTTGCGATCATAGGCCACCGAGAATGAATTCACAATAAACAAAGACTAATTACTACCTACCATCTTCGATATACAACGTGTAACGGAAACCCCATATCTATCCAAAAGGACTGAAGACAACATCTGGTATGGAGTCTTTATGCAAAGTTTCAGCTCAAAATAAGTGACTCACAGAATTGAAACCAAATTGTTGGTTTCGTATGTTTCTTGAATACCAGTAATAACAAACATGTCACACCACTATGAGGGTCATCACTTTCCACGTCACTTGCCAATAAAACGATAATTCTCTTCGTTCTTCTTAATTTCAAAAATTCGGTCTCTGGTACCAATGTATTGAAATTTCTAATAAGTTCCACACATGTAGACATAGGATTACAAAACCCTTGCTATATCGTTTGTTATCGTCCAAAGAAGCCGTGCACTTGGTATGTATATACCCTCTAAATTACACGTTGTATACAGACCAGTAGGGTATAGTTTTCTTGATTGGTCACGGCAACTCGTGCCTAGGTGAAAGGATCTCCGACGACCCAATGAGATGATTAGGAGGGTTAAGTTTCAATGGTTGCATCTCGTAAAGGTGCGAAAATTTAGTTTAGAAGTACGCATGGATGTCTACTACTCAATCGAGCCGAAATAGCTGATCGGATTTAGATTAAATTTGGCACAGATAAAGTTGACAGTCCAGAATAGCACGTAGCTAATTTTTCTCGCGGAAAAATACGCAAAATTTCGTCGTGATCGAAGCCGTGGGCAACAATCCATACTTCCATACTAATATTATAAAGTCGAAAGTAACTCTGTCTGTCTGTTACGTTTTCATGCCTAAACCGCTGAACCAATTTAGATGAAATTTAGCATGGGAATAGTTTAGGACCCTAAGAAGGACATAGAACAGTTTTTATCCCGATATAAGGTTCTCGTGAGATAGTTTTCGAATTGCACGGGGACGCTGCTGCTGGCATATGCTAAATTAAATTAATTAAATTTGATTTTTAAATTTGGTATGGGACCATACTATTCATATCCATACTTCCATACTAATTTATTTATTTATGTACACACATGACACTTACAAAGGAAACAAATTAAATACAGACAAAAGAGCACAAAGGTGCTGCTTATTTTCTAAGAAATTTCTTCCAGCAGACCTGCGACAGGAGAGTTGAAGAGGAGATGATAGACACAGTGTGTATAAATACTAATTTTGATAAATAAAACATACTTAGCTATAAAATTTAACTAAAATCATATAATAAACAAATATAAATTAATAATTAATTTATTATTATTTATTATTAATTAATTATTATTATTTATACTAATATTATAAATGCGAAAGTAACTCTGTCTGTCTGTCAGTTACGTTTTCATGCCTAAACCGCTGAACCGATTTAGATGAAATATGGTATGGAGATAGTCCTGGAAAAGACATAGGATAGTTTTTATCCCAAAAGACGGATGTAATCTAATTCATTCGCGTATTCAAAAACCACTCGAAACATTTTTTTTTAAACTACACAACTACATGTAGGCTATACAAATCTTTGTTTAGGGCTGGGGTCGAACCCACGTCATGCACCAGTCAACCTTTACACCAACCGTGTCGTTTACATTTTAACCAATCAAGTTAATATACGAATCATTTCTATTTTTTTAAGTAGGTAGGTACTTACACTTTTATCTACTTTGTATCACCATTTTTAGTTGTAAAGTCCTTATTATTTTACTGTTATGGTGAACAATAAAGAATATATCTATCTATCTAGTCTATACTTGCAGATTAATAGTAGATACATACGTAAGTAGGTATCGCAAAGACATAAATATATAGGTAGACTAGCGCGCACATACATAGGTAACATATATGTGATTTTTGCCACCCAATAAAGTGCACCGATTGGCAACAAGAATTATTGACAAAGTGTAAATTAACGCAATCGAAGCCGTGGGCAAAAGCTAGTTAATAATATATTAAAACACAGATGGTATTAGAACAGGATGTACTCGCTTCAACAACAATCTCTTTGGCATAATAACATTATATTGCTTACACGACATAAATTAAGATTGATATTAATCCCTTTGGTTGGTAATATAGCAAGTTTATTAGGTTAACTGACGAGTTATGTGGTGTCTCTTGCTCTAACGATTTTATATATTTTAATACAGCAAGCTTTGTACTCGGAGGAGATTTTTATTTATTGATGAGAAGCTCGCGTGTTACCTACTATCATCTCACCTGATAGCAAACGATGACGTACCTAGTCGAAGATGAAGCACGCTTACCTAGAAGTCACTCTTGAATCAAAGACCCCCAGATTATAGCTATCAGGAAACATAGACTCCGGCAGGGAATTGCACTCCTTAGCAGAACTTACTTATTGTGGCTTAATTCAATCCGTGTCTCTGAATACGCTTTAAGCAGTTGTTACTAGTATTGTACGTGGAGTGTCTGTCAATCTGATCTCCACAACCCAGTTACTGGGTAACACATTAGCTGGGTAGCCCTTGGAAGAGCTATCTTATCAATATATATCACAACCAGAATCAATAGTTTAACGTGTTCCGAGACTTAGAGGGATATGGACATGCCACCCATCCTCTGACCGACCTCGACTGTTATTATTAGCCACAAGCTCCTCAAATCCAATATAAATCTCTAATAAAATCTCATTTTAAGAGACAACTCTGACGTATATTTTCCTCTCACAACTTTCGCCCAACAACAATTTGTCCGCAGCTCAACCCCGGCGGGCGATGTCGTAATATATTAAGCTTGTTTTTGTTTACTTCGTACGCAAATTTTGCCTACTGCTGGTAGTTTGGTGGCGGCGAGAATAATAATATGTGTTGGCTGACTGTTGCGAATCATTATAATATACACAATTCATTATACACACTTTTCCTTGTTGTATTCCTTATTAATGTAAGTCGTGTATTATAATAATTATGTTATTTGCAGCTCTCTGCGGTAGCGGCTCCCATCTTGTACGGTATTCTGCTTCTTTCAGGGCGATTGCGATAGCACCGCCCTGAGTCATCATCATCATAGTTTTAAACAGTGGTTATTAGTATTGTACATAGAGAGACTGTGACTGTTTATCTGATCTCCAAAACCCAGTAGTTCCGATGAACTGATGTTACTTTCCGGGTTCTGACTACTAGATAAATTACTGTCATAAACATGCAAATAACAGTCAGCATCAATGATTAAACGTGATTTCAGAGGCATGGTGGAATATCGATATCAGATCAATATGTCACCCATCAACGGACTGACCTCGGCAATGACTGCATAACCTTGAAGATCTGTGTAGCTGTTATCAATTAGCTAAGAGCTTCTCTTGTTACACCGTACCAGTTGCTAGATATAACATAAACAAATGTAAGGATTCTCTTCCAGATACTAGTGTAGTAGACTTCCTAACCGATTACGGCTATGGCGGCCAATCTCATGATTGATTAGCCATCTGTGCAGGAGAGATCAGGCGTAGGACCAGCAGCTAAACGTGCTTTACGAGGCTCGGGGGTTATCACGCCACCAACTTCCAAACTCCGGGCTACTACTGAGAAATTTGTAACAGAAAAACCCACTAACACTTTATGCCCAACCCGGGAATCGAACGCGAGACCTCTTGCTCAGTAGATACTAGTATCAACAAAATTGTACAGTGACAACTTCAAGAAAAACTTTATGCAAGGATTAAGTGAACCCGATCAAGTTAGGTCGGGGATTAAGTGTATCTCAACGTAGTTTAGAGAATCCTGAACGTTTTTCAACAGTTATTTCTTGAGGCCAGCTTGCAACAGGAGTTCAACAAGCTCTTATGATAAAAAAAATGAAATTAGCATTTTCCAACGGGCTTAAAAGTTACGTGTTGTCATATTTAGGCAAGACTGGGGACTCGCCTCTGCTATGCCCAGGTACTATGATGTGGTTTCAGTATGCAGTGAGTAATAATTTTATTACAATGATGATAATATAAGCCCCATGGCTACTCTGCCCCCGCATTTTTAATATATGATATCTTTTAAGATACCCATTTTTAACCCCCGACGCAAAAATAGGGGTGTTATAAGTTTGATGTCGATCTGTGTGTGTGCGGGCATCGTAGCTCTCAAACAATGGATGGACCGATTTCGATGTGGTTTTTTTGTCCAGTTTCTTTGCAGTGGTTCTTAGATAAGTTTAGTAAAATTCGATACAGCGGTTTAAAGAGTATCAGCTCTTTTCCAAAATGATGTAAGGCATTTTTGGCATAAAATTGAATATTTTTTTTACTTAAGTGTTCTACTTTTTTGTAGTGTATATGTAAAGTTTGTTACATACAAACAATCACGAAATCGCGAAGGATATAAAATATCTGCTTATACCTTTGCAACAGTTTTATTAAAATGGGAAACTTCCATGTCTGTACACTGAAAAAAATAAAACGAGACTTTCTACTGTTCTTGTACAGTAAAAAAAAAAAACGGTTCCGGAAACTTATTTTTACGTTAAAATAATTGATTACTGACAGTGCACTGAAATGGGCAAAAACAGTAAAGAGCTAAACAGTTATTTCAATTGAATGAACATTAAAATTTACTGAAACAAACAGTTCCTTTTAAGTATTGCCGTTTTCAGAGCTTTACTGATATCGTAGCAGTTATTTTTACTGCTTTAGAACAGTTGTTGTAGCATACAGTAAAGAGCCAAACAGTTATTTCAATTGTTTGAACATTAACGTTAACTAAAACAAGCAGTTTTTTTTTAAAGTATTGCCGTTTTCAGGCTTAAATGATATTGTAGCAGTTATTTTTACTGCTTTTGAACAGTTTTTGTAGCATACATTAAGGAGTTAAACAGTTAATATCAACAACAACATTAACGTTAACTAAAACAAGCAGTTTTTTTTTAAAGTATTGCCGTTTTCAGGCTTAAATGATATTGTAGCAGTTATTTTTACTGCTTTTGAACAGTTTTTGTAGCATACATTAAGGAGTTAAACAGTTAATATCAACAACAACATTAACGTTTACTGATACAAGCAGTTACTTTTAAGTATTGACGTGTTTAGACTTTACTGTTATCGTAACAGTTATTTTTACTGCTTCTGAACAGTTTCTGTAGTATACAGTAAGGATTTAAACAGTTAATATCAACTGTTTGAACATTAGCGTTTACTGATACAAGCAGTTTCTTTTAAGTATTGCCGTGTTTAGACTTTACTGATATCGTAACAGTTATTTTTACTGCTTCTGAACAGTTTCTGTAGCATACAGTAAGGATTTAAACAGTTAATATCAACTGTTTGAACATTAACGTTTACTGATACAAGCAGTTACTTTTAAGTATTGCCGTGTTTAGACTTTACTGATATCGTAACAGTTATTTTTACTGCTTCTGAACAGTTTCTGTAGTATACAGTAAGGATTTAAACAGTTAATATCAACTGTTTGAACATTAGCGTTTACTGATACAAGCAGTTTCTTTTAAGTATTGCCGTGTTTAGACTTTACTGATATCGTAACAGTTATTTTTACTGCTTCTGAACAGTTTCTGTAGCATACAGTAAGGAT
This sequence comes from Tholera decimalis, assembly GCA_943138885.2. NCBI lineage: Eukaryota > Metazoa > Arthropoda > Insecta > Lepidoptera > Noctuidae > Tholera > Tholera decimalis. Next base: position 15,523,091 of record OW964576.2, read on the forward strand.
TTAAACAGTTAATATCAACTGTTTGAACATTAACGTTTACTGATACAAGCAGTTACTTTTAAGTATTGCCGTGTTTAGACTTTACTGTTATCGTAACAGTTATTTTTACTGCTTCTGAACAGTTTCTGTAGTATACAGTAAGGATTTAAACAGTTAATATCAACTGTTTGAACATTAGCGTTTTCTGATACAAGCAGTTACTTTTAAGTATTGCCGTGTTTAGACTTTACTGATATCGTAACAGTTATTTTTACTGCTTCTGAACAGTTTCTGTAGCTTACAGTAAGGATTTAAACAGTTAATATCAACTGATTGAACATTAACGTTTACTGATACAAGCAGTTTCTTTTAAGTATTGCCGTGTTTAGACTTTACTGTTATCGTAACAGTTATTTTTACTGCTTCTGAACAGTTTCTGTAGCATACAGTAAGGATTTAAACAGTTAATATCAACTGTTTGAACATTAGCGTTTACTGATACAAGCAGTTACTTTTAAGTATTGCCGTGTTTAGACTTTACTGTTATCGTAACAGTTATTTTTACTGCTTCTGAACAGTTTCTGTAGCTTACAGTAAGGATTTAAACAGTTAATATCAACTGATTGAACATTAACGTTTACTGATACAAGCAGTTTCTTTTAAGTATTGCCGTGTTTAGACTTTACTGTTATCGTAACAGTTATTTTTTCTGCTTCTGAACAGTTTCTGTAGCATACAGTAAGGATTTAAACAGTTAATATCAACTGTTTGAACATTAGCGTTTACTGATACAGGCAGTTACTTTTAAGTATTGCCGTGTTTAGACTTTTCTGTTATAGTAACAGTTATTTTTACTGCTTCTGAACAGTTTCTGTAGCGTACAGTAAGGATTTAAACAGTTAATATCAACTGTTTGAACATTAGCGTTTACTGATACAAGCAGTTACTTTTAAGTATTGCCGTGTTTAGACTTTACTGTTATCGTAACAGTTATTTTTACTGCTTCTGAACAGTTTCTGTAGTATACAGTAAGGATTTAAACAGTTAATATAAACTGTTTGAACATTAGCGTTTACTGATACAAGCAGTTACTTTTAAGTATTGCCGTGTTTAGACTTTACTGATATCGTAACAGTTATTTTTACTGCTTCTGAACAGTTTCTGTAGCATACAGTAAGGATTTAAACAGTTAATATCAACTGTTTGAACATTAGCGTTTACTGATACAAGCAGTTACTTTTAAGTATTGCCGTGTTTAGACTTTACTGATATCGTAACAGTTATTTTTACTGCTTCTGAACAGTTTCTGTAGCTTACAGTAAGGATTTAAACAGTCAATATCAACTGATTGAACATTAACGTTTACTGATACAAGCAGTTTCTTTTAAGTATTGCCGTGTTTAGACTTTACTGTTATCGTAACAGTTATTTTTACTGCTTCTGAACAGTTTCTGTAGCATACAGTAAGGATTTAAACAGTTAATATCAACTGTTTGAACATTAGCGTTTACTGATACAAGCAGTTACTTTTAAGTATTGCCGTGTTTAGACTTTACTGTTATCGTAACAGTTATTTTTACTGCTTCTGAACAGTTTCTGTAGCATACAGTAAGGATTTAAACAGTTAATACTACAAATTGTTTGAACATATTTTTAATATAATAGCCTATATCCTCCCACTGCTGGACATACCTACGCCTCCGCCGAAAACTTCCAAGAATCCCGGTCTTTCGCAGATTGCCAACACTCCCGGCCGTAAGATCGTCCCGCCACCTTTTACGAGGCCGACCTCGTCGTCGTCTCTCATCTTCTGTATGCCAAGGAGTTATATTATAGCATTGGCCCATCTCAGTAATCAGTAGGTATTTTTATTGCGTACCTATATTTGCCATCGGTCCGGGCGGGTTTCCCCGGATTTATCTTAGTTTAGAGGGCATCCGGGGAGCGTGCTGGCCGGGCTTAAAAATTTATTCTTGGGCCGCCTGCGACTCACGCACTGTGCCCGCAAGCCGCGATCAACCGTAGAACCGACTCTGTAAATCACTGTAAACATATTCATAAGGCGGGGGGCCGCCTTATGAATATGTTTAAAAAAACCTGTTAACATATGCAGGTTCTAGGCTCTAAAATCCGAGGTTTTCACGCATCTTGTCCTCGTTGCCAAATTTTAGAGATGGCAACCCTAGGTATAACAATAAATCTTAATCTAGGACTTAAGATAAGTAGGTACTTAACTACAATACAATACAAAATCGCTTTATTGTACACCAGATAAAGAACATTACAAAAAACCGGCCAAGTGCGAGTCGGACTCGCGCACGAAGGGTTCCTTAGGTACCATTATCTTTAAAAACGGCAAAAAAATCACGTTTGTTGTATGGGAGCCCCCTTAAATATTTATTTTTTTCTGGTTTTTAGTATTTGTTATTGTAGCGGCAACAGAAATACATCATCTGTGAAAATTTCAACTGTCCAACTATCACGGTTAATCAGATACAGCCTGGTGACAGACGGACAGACGGACGGACAGACGGACAGACGGACGGACGGACAGCGGAGTCTCAGTAATAGGGTCCCGTTTTACCCTTGTGTACGGAACCCTAAAAAATAACACGAGACAAGTAGGTACCTACAATTAATTAATTAATTACAAGTAATTAATAAGGTAAGTAGATGTTGATCTCTCCGGGTTGCATACGACTGACATGGCAAGCCCAATCCCACTTTAACCTGGCGGTCTTCTCTCCTACATCGGCAATGCCTGTTGTTAGTGAGCGTAGGCTAGCCGCACACACTCAATAATATTGTCAATGCAAGATTGTCAAAATCTTCATCAATAAAATGATCCCCGCACACTACACAATATTATTGACAATTTTTCATGGTACAATCTGACTCAGTCGCTCCGCAGCTAGGTTCATGTGCGCACGTTTAACATAATGGAAAGAAAGAAAAAACTCGTTGCATTGAGTATTGCATTAATTTTACTAACTAAAAAAAGGCAATCAAGAAAGAAACGATGGATTAAGGACTGGATGAGAAAAAAAGCTGAGTTTAATCACTTTAATCTAATAAATGAACTACGAGTTACAGAAGAAAATGATTTTAAAAATTACATGAGAATGAAAGATAGCAGCTTTCAAAAACTATTATCTTTAGTTTCTCTTGTACTATTTGTTTTAATTTTTTTATAAATATTGAGCATTGCGCAATTTGCAATTGCATAGTGCAATTTTAAAAATAATGCTTTGCAGGATGTATTCCATAATTCTGGATAAGTTTCCCATGTTTTAATAAACACTGTCAAATAGTGTTTTTCCGTACGGGTACTACCATCAACAGTATCAATACTATTTTCGCTTTGGATACTGTTTTCGTCTTCCATTTTGAACAAATAACACGAGCGTCCGCCTGCCTTGAAATCTTTTCCTCAACTAAAATATTGCCGCGCGCCCGCACACGTCAATATGATTGACAATACCCCTGCCTCCCCCCGATATTGACGTGACAAAATCAGAATTTCTGGATAATCTACAATATTATTAAACAATACCGCAATACAGGCCGCACACATACAATATTATTGACAATACGTACTTTATTGACAATATTATTGAGTGTGTGCGGCTAGCCTAACAAGATGTTGGGCACTCAGTCAATTCGTTTGAAGCCTAGTAAGTATGCTCGCTCCATCGCCCTTTGGAAAATCTTGAGCTTGGACTTCTATGCTTCACTCATATTGACCACTAGCTGTGCCCGCGGCTTCGCTCACGTGACCGCGTATTCTTTTGGTATTGTCAGGGTACCTACATTACATGGGAACGTGAATTAAGAGTGAGTATATTCCTAAGATCCTCTAAAAATAATATACTAATTAACTGACTTACTGTTAATTTAAACTAAAACCTGTTAGTATATCTTTGCTTTAAGTATTAAAGGAACTCGACTATGAAGTCAATTTCTGGGGGAATCAATTTAGATTACCATCGGCACGCTAAGAAGAAGTTTATGAACGAAAGCAAATTTTAATACATGCAACTCGTGATCTATCCTGGGTCCCAAACCCAACAAAACTTAAAAAAGACGCTCATTTGCAAATAGATAAAGAAAAATACTTAAACTTCAGCAAGAACATGTATAGGTACATAACAGAATCTGCCCCCTAATACTACTTATTAGATTTTGAAGAAATCATCATCATCATTCTCTTGCCCTTAGCCCAATTTATTTGGGGTCGGCGCAGCATGTCTTCATCTTCCGTACTTTTGTATTATATTTTGTACAAATATTTCAAGAAAAAAAGAGAAAATTAGGAATATAGATTACTATGTCAAACCAAAAATAAAAAATTAAAATATCACAGAATCAAAAAAAAAAAACAAATCACAAAAAGCGAACACATTGCCGGGATTTGATCATGCGATCTGTTGTTTACAGAGCGATTATGAAACAGCTAGGCTGCATGCCCGGTTGTCGTAATAAGTTTATATCAGAATCGCATAACATTCCAATAAGTACCTAATGTTTGTTCTCCCTGTGTTTGCTAAATTTACAATATACATAACCAGTCAATTTACGAAGTTTAATTGCTCCTTCCCCTATAACTGGCAGCCTAACGTGGAGCTGAACTGTGAGTGAATCAGTGAACTAGGTACATTTTGAAGTGCAGAACTTTCTCGGGTTTCATAATAATTAATGTGTGTCGTGTAATGTGTTATCATTATCAGTTCGCCAAGACAGAAAGCGCGCGAGCGGTCACCGAAAGTTATAGGTTCGTGAAGTATAATTGTCACTGGCCTCGTGTTCCGAAAATTATAAGTTCGTGAAGTACAATCGTCATTGACGTCGTGTCCCGCCCGGAGAGGTGCGCTCTCGGCACAAAACATTACAGTTTCAAGCAACACGCGTAGGCGTATGGTCGTAATTTGTGTACTAGGTTTTGCCGCAGGTATTGTACACCTGAACCTAGATTACGGACCTATGTGCGTACTGTGTCGGTATGAACCGTGAACTTGTGCAAATAATACAATATAACTTGTGACTTTCGGTGTATAAAGTGATAATCGGCAGATTATTTAGTGCGGTCTGTAAAAACCGTTGGTATTGCGACGCGATCTGTGTTGAATCGGTGAAGTAACTGTGAAGTGTTGTGGGACTGCGAACAGTCTTAGTGCTTAGGTAGAACCTAGACTACCTATAGTACCTAAGTTAGTGATTCGTTCGTTTTGTGGACTATTTCGCAATGGTGTTAACAAGATCACGCGCTGCTAGTCCGACTTCGGCTTCGGCTGGCGCCTTGTCCGCGGACATCGCGCCGCCCGCGCCCTTAGAGCCCGCGCCGTAGGTGGCTCCGCGCGGCGCTGCCGCCGACACCGCTGCCGAGCAGATGGCCGCGGTGGATCCGCAGCTGGCTGCTGCCGCTGCAGCGGCTCCGGTCGATATGATGTAGATGTAGGTACGCTACGCAGTCGGGTAAAAACTGTTTGCATCGTGTACCTACCTAATCGTGCAGGTCAGTAGCTTAAACTGTTTATATTGTGTTGCGAGCTACTGACTGCACAGTAGGTAGACTGTCGGGGGCGTAACGTAAAATAAACTACCTACCTATACAGTAGAAACTCCATTATTAGGCCCTCAGTTATAAGTACGGATTCGCGATTATCCAGACTACCGATCGCAATACATAATTGTTGAGAAATCGTACCTACAAACGTAGGTAGGTAGGTACATAAATATTTAATTTCATTATTAAGGTAAAATTATTTTAATGGTAGGTACAACGTATGTTGGATGTATCTCTTAATAATTTCTTAATAAACATTGATTTTCGTTAATATAATATACTTATTTGTTATTTTTAACCCGCTATTCTTCATACATTCGATTATCTGGATTTTCGATAATCCGAATGCCTGACGACAACAATTAGTCCGATTAATCGAGTTTCTACTGTCTGTACTAAGTAATAAATTTTGCTAATGAACGTCTGTGTTGAGAATGCTGTCTGATGCCGCTGTCTGTATCTGTATGCAAGACTAATTAGGTATTATAAATCTTTGTTATTTCAGAACATGAAGTTGACTTAGAGGCGCTGTCTTTGCTCGATGATGAGCAAATCCGGGTGCTAATACCAGCTATTGGCCCACAAGCCAAATTTAAAAGAGCGCTTCTGAAGTGGAATGCTTCTAAGCTAAATTCCGATGTAACTGAGTGTAGTAAAGTAAGCAACCAATAAATTATCTATACTCGTAAAAATGTAGGCATGCCTTGTCATCGATTTTTTGTGAACATAGGTAAATATTTTTTTACAGATTTATGACAATCTTGAAAACCTTGTGGAAGTGTACGGAGAGAGTATTGGTGGACTTACAAATTCACCAAGAAGTTCGGCATTATCATCACCAAGCACCTAATCGTCATGCAAATCCATGTCCCTCGATGTAAGTTATCTATCAATTATCGAATTATTAAATTATAGGTTTGTATTATTGATTATGTACCTATTATTATTTTAAAGGGTCAGTGGGTCGTCTTAGAAGTGTTGATATTCAATTTTATAGCTGTTTTTGTCAAATTTAAAGTGCTATTAAATACATCCCCTGGGTAACACGATAACAATTTTATTTGATTACTAGCTGCGTTATCAATAAATATTTTAAACTAAACTAAACACTAGGCCAATGAGGCGGTCTAAAACTAAAACTGAACTAAGTTTAAACTAATTCTTAACTAGGTCTTAATAAGGTCTTTTGTAAGTCTAAGACTATACTCTCATACCTATACATTAACAATCTTCCCTGTTTTCAGAGTCTCACAACGCTGCTCGAAAAGACTCCCGATGGCCTACAGCTTCTAAAAGAAAGGCAACAACCATTGGGAGAACATAACCGTAAGTTACTAGTTCGAGAAATAGCTACACACACACTTCGAGCAAATCCGAAGGCCCCCGTAACAGCCGAAACATATATTAAATAGAATATATTAAATAGAATCGCGAAAAAAAATCAGCTGTTCCATACATTTTGACGAGTTAATGCGAACATATTGTAGGGAACAGCTGATTTTTTTTCGCGATTCAGGGTTTGGTCCCCTAGTATAAGTTGTTCTGTTATTGATAATATGTATCTTTAAATTATCTAAGTGTAAATATTTTAGATTGTTTCCCATTTATTTTGCAGTACCTAAATATTTAAAAAAATATAAGTTTAATACATATGATTATTTTAGAATAAATAAACGTCTCAAAGAAAATATTTTTTATTTCACGCCACCTGCTACTGTACACGTACAATACTCGCTACTGTACCTGCACAGTTACAGGTAATGTGAAGGATAATATTTTTATGTGTATGCTCAGTTGCGGGTATGGTTAGTGCCCAGTTACAAGTAACGTGAATAATAGTACTTTTTAATGTGCATGCATATTAAAAAGTACTGTCCTTCACATTACATGTAACTGTGAAATCAATTACCCGCTACTGTGCATGCACATTGAAAAGTACTGTCCTTCACATTACATGTAACTGTGAAATGCATTACCCGCTACTGTGCATGAACATTGAAAAGTACTGTCCTTCACATTACTTGTAACTGTGAAATACATTACCCGCTACTGTGCATGCACATTAAAAAGTACTGTCCTTCACATTACATGTAACTGTGAAATACATTACCCGCTACTGTGCATGCACATTAAAAAGTACTGTCCTTCACATTACATGTAACTGTGAAATACATTACCCACTACTGTGCATGCACATTAAAAAGTACTGTCCTTCACATTACATGTAACTGTGAAATTAATTACCCGCTACTGTGCATGCACATTAAAAAGTACTGTCCTTCACGTTACATGTAACTGTGAAATTAATTACCTGCTACTGTGCAAGCACATTAAAAAGTACTGTCCTTCACATTACATGTAACTGTGAAATACATTACCCGCTACTGTGCATGCACATTAAAAAGTACTGTCCTTCACATTACATGTAACTGTGAAATACATTACCCGCTACTGTGCATGCACATTAAAAAGTACTGTCCTTCACATTACATGTAACTGTGAAATTAATTACCCGCTACTGTGCATGCACATTGAAAAGTACTGTCCTTCACATTACATGTAACTGTGAAATTAATTACCCGCTACTGTGCATGCACATTGAAAAGTACTGTCCTTCACATTACATGTAACTGTGAAATTAATTACCCGCTACTGTGCATGCACATTGAAAAGTACTGTCCTTCACATTACATGTAACTGTGAAATTAATTACCCGCTACTGTGCATGCACATTAAAAAGTACTGTCCTTCACGTTACATGTAACTGTGAAATTCATTACCCGCTACTGTGCATGCACATTAAAAAGTACTGACCTTCACATTACATGTAACTGTGAAATTAATTACCCGCTACTGTGCATGCACATTGAAAAGTACTGTCCTTCACATCACATGTAACTGTGAAATTCATTACCCGCTACTGTGCATGCACAGTAAAATCAACTGTTTGCTTAAAGTTGTATGACAGTTATAGGTACTATCATAGTTCAGTTATACCTACTGTTTTTTTACTGTCTGGAGGAAGGAGAAGGAAAATCTGAATTTTCCTTTTACTGTTTTACTTACTGTTTTACAAACAGTAAGAATAACCGGCCAGAAAACAGTAGCAGATGCACAGTAAAATCTACTGTCATAACTCAACTGTTTTTTTTTCAGTTAATTTTACTTATTTGGACAATAGGCTCCATTTTTACTGACCAAAACGGTGAATATTACCGAAAAATCGGTTGGTATTACCGATTTTTTTTTTCAGTGTAGTTGGTGGTTATATAGTCTTTGATACTCGGCTATGTTTTTGTGCCAGCATTTACGTCGCGAGTTTCCTACATCAGACAGTTCTATTCATAACGGCTGCCTTATATTTTGAGAACCATTTCAATTTTATAAAATAAAATAATAAAAAATAAAAATAAATAAAATAATTTTACTTTTAACTTTTTTTTTCACGGTATGGGTGGAATGCGAAAAAAATCACGACAGTAAACAGTTTTGTAAACGATTGTTCAAAATTTGAAGTAACTCATCACCTCAACCTATATAGGTCGAGGTGGCATATGCCTATGGTCCATTTAAAAAGACTTATAACACTGACTATAACTAAACATAATTAGCTTATAAGGTTTCCACTGCTAGGACATAGGCCTGCTCTCCGTGAATGGATGGGCCGTAATACACCCCGAAGGCCCAGTGTGGGTGGGTGAATGTCGCATGTCTTTGGATTTTCAGTCCTTGGACAAGAAGGTTTCCTAGTGATACGTATTCCTTTACCGTTTTGAGAGTTGTGGTGATGATGATAACAAAAAGGAATGTGTTTGCCTTGGTTCGTACCCACGACATTTAACTCGTAAGTCTTGCCTGTAACCACCGAGCCACCGCTGGTCAAATTATTTTTAATCCAATTAATAAAAAAAGCTCCAACGAAAAATTATTATTGCAATGTCATTAACATTTGTGTCTATCTCTCGTTTTAATATAATATTTGAAATTGCAAGATAGTTCAAATATAATATTGTACTATATGGGTTTCAATACTCTAATAACAATTTGAATGAAAGACAATTCTAACGTAGTTTAGATGACTTTCAAATTTTCGTAATAATAAAACTTTTACCCATTGGTGACCATTTAATATAAAACAAACTTAAGCCTTTATTACGCGAGAGCCTTTATTAGACAGAGTTGTATAATTATTCCATATTATTCTTCAATTTCACTATTAGATAATTATGACCAATTTTTTACAGGTTGCTTCAGAGCGCACGGTATTAACAACGTGATGCTTAGGTATATTGATTCACATTTGTACAGATTATGGTAAAACTATTGATCATATTACGATAAAACGATTGCAGGGTGTTCTGAGGAGGCGTGAGAGGGTTTCTGGACCAAAACATTCGGGGAAAAATAAAATCGTGACGCGTGATAGCCACGCATGTCAGCCGGTACTGCTAGTTAGATATACAATAATCTCATCGTCATCTGCTTAGTCTTTTACCAATTATGTTGGCACCAGCTTCCAGTGATGCAAATGTATATGTCGTCGGTCGCTCACTGAATTCTGCCACAAAATGTTTCCAGAAATAGACCTTTTAACAACGCAAAGCTTTTCCTTTGTACAAATGTAACTTGTTGAGGTAAGGGTTAAGACAATCGTATAGATAGACATCGCATACAAATAAATCTTCTGAACACAAACAAAGCCATATACCCTACATCACGGGTCACTCGATCAGGTAGCTCGAACGTGATAACGTTGGTTGACGAAGTTACATGTTGTTATATTACATAATACAAGTTTAGTATAGAAGGTACAGCAAAAATTTAACAGAGACCTTTAAAAGAAAAGCGCTGACCAAATGGAAAGTACAGAGTTCATCAATCAACCTACTTATTCTTTTACGAATCATGATTTATCGACCCAACATACATAGTTGGAAAAAATTGGCCAAGTGCGAGTCAGACTCGCCCATGAAGGGTTCCGTAGTAACTATGATAATATCATATAATATGTATATTTATTTGACGAAAAAAACCTTACAATGTTTACATTTTTACAAGTACGCCAAATAACTTTGTTTTTCATAGTGTTTGTATGAATTACAAAGTTATATTTGCGGTTTTAGAAAATGTGCTGTATCACAAAAACTGCTGACCCGATCTCATTCAAACTAATTTTGGTTCAAAGTTTACATTAAGATCTATAGACATATATGTTTTTTAGATTTTTCACTCCATTATTATAGAAGTTAGAGGGGGGAGGAGGGACACATTTTACCACTTTGGAAGCGTATATTTTTTAAACGATTGACTTTATAAAAAAGTGGTTTTAGAAACTCTTATGTCATTTTTAAATACCCATCTATAAATACCACACACGCATAGGTTTCATGAAAAAAAAAAAATATATTCAGTTTTAGTTCCATGTATTGGGAGCCCCCTTTATTTTAAATATTTTTTAATTGTTTCTTTAAATCGGAAAGCAGTTCACAGAATATATCTACCTACCAAGTTTCACATGTATAGTCCTAATAGTTTCGGAATAAAATGGCTGTGACATACGGACGGACAGACAGACAGACGGACAGACAGATGAACAGACATGACGAAACTATAAGGGTTCCGTTTTTTACCATTCGGCTACGGAACCCTAAAAAGGCTTATTGATCAACATAATACCTAAATTATGTTGGTCAGCATTTTTCCAACTATATTGGAATCGGTTTCCAGTCTCACCGTTTGCAGTTGAGTGCCTGCTAGTGTTTTACTTGCAATGAATGCCTATCTAAGTTCCACAAACCAGTAGCTGCATGAAGACTGGGGTCAGATTTTCTGGCTTCTGACTACTCGTAGCGGCTGTCAAAGACCGCCGTTGGTAAGAATTGTTGTTACCAAAGTAAACCTTCTGCATTGAATTCTAGCTTTTAGCCATTTTATATGCGTTAATTTTCAGGAGTTATTGATTTTGATTTAGCAAATAAAAATATATTTACTTGTTGGTTTAAGTGTGGGTATCAACATGTTTGAGTATGATTATTACGTTAGATGAAAGATCATTTGAGTTATTTCTTTCACTCGCTAATCAGTTTCTCGTTATTTAGAATATTATAAAAGGATCGTCTTTTATTCGTATTGATATTGCAAAATTGCATTTAAAATAGTGTGTATGTTAAAAGAGAGAAGTAAAAACGTTTATTTGCTGTTTTATATGAATAGCGAGTATGGTGGAAACATAACAAGTACGGGGTGGTAAATGTCACATAACTTCGACATCCTAACACCTGTCAGTTTTCTCACGATGTTTGCCTTCTATTACTAATACACTTTACTCTTTTTGTAAGTAAAATAGCCAGGGAGTATAAATGTTAAGCAAGAATAGGATGCTTCTAAGCAAGCGCGCTTCACGTCCACTATCTAGCTACCATCGCTTACCATCAAGTGAGTTAATACCAATCGAGATCTTTTATTTAAGGTAGGTTTTTTTTTTCAAGGTATTAAGGTCTGATGTGCTTGAGCTATGGAGGAATCTCGATATATTAAGACGGTCACCCTTCCACTGACTGACCTCGGCGAGCGTTGCTTAATCTTGAAGATCGACTCGTGCGGCTCACATTAATTAGTCACGAGCTCCTCTATACTTTCAATGATTGTAAAGTACACCATTGTTCATTATCAAAGGGTTCGTATCCCAAATATGCAGTTTAAGGTGTGAAGACAATGGACGACAGAAGTGAAAAACCAAGTACTTTTCTCATAAACAACACGAACACTTTCCAGATTTCCACTCTGTATATCACCTAATTTGTAATAAATACCCTTACAAAATATAATCTTCCTCAATTCATCAGATTAATATTCCCTACAACAAGTAAGTTTATTAACATTAATAAACAGAAGCGCTGCCCTTTTGACATGCTAATGTTGTGTAAATGTCACGAAGGTACAGATATGATACGAATATATAGGACTCAAAGTTTCTGGGAATTTTTTTCGTTACAATACATGGCGACCTTTAAATACTAAAGCCAAATAATTGGAAGTTTCAATTCAGTTGAAATAACTATCACAAATACACATAGAAAGCACAGAATAGAATATGGCGATACTTTGTGAGAAACCATGGTAAATAAATATTGTAGGTCAGTTATATTGAGTGATAATACCAAGCAACGAACTACCAATTTCAATGTAGTAATTGTGCAGCACACTACCGCCCGCAAATATCAAACATACAATCATAAGGTGAGGAGATAACGTCGAAATAATAACAGGCAAACGGGTCGATCTCCGCAGGTAAGCGGCGCTTGCCGAGGTAGGTGCATGGATGGGTGACCGTCTTTGCTTGTTAAGATGACTAGTCGATGTAGTATGATGAGAAGTCGGAGCCAAGATAATGAATAGGTCTGATCACCTGGCCTCGGGCGTGCTCCAGAATGCGACGTACTTTGCCTATAAAGACTGTATTGGCTTAGCACCGACTCTAGCCATATGAGTAGGTACCTAGCCCTTATTTTAAACAGAATTAGACATCCAATTTTTTAAACAACATTTAAGGTTATTTTTCGCTTTAACGTTAGCTCTAGCAGTTTTCATTTCGTTTTACAACAGCGTTCGAAGTATTTCTTATTCAAAACGCAACGCTTCAAGTACAGATAATAACAAAAGTAGCAATCACAAACGATATTAAAACCCATCTGCAACACGGCTTTATATTCAGATCGGGCGCTCAGCAGCACTTTGGCTTATGTGCGGTAGGTACGTAATTTTGTTTTTGAATAAGAATAGAGATTCCTTTAAGGGTGATGTTGATTATAAGTGAGAACTTAGCGTTATGTGGTTATGTTAGCAGCTTGTATCTAGATAATAACTGATGCGCGGGTCATGCAATGCTCTGCCGAGGTTCGTTCGAGGATGGGTGTCAATCCTATATACATATCGAGATACCTCTGTGCACCGGAAAGTAAGTTAAGCCGTTGGTCCCCGCTGTCATTTGTACATATTTGACAGCCGTTGCGAGTGTTTAGAAGCCAGTTAAGAGAAAGCTCCCTAAATTGTATGTAAATTTGTAATAATATTCTGAAACAATGACGCATACAATCAAAATGGAACTTTAGTATATGATTTATTTGATCTTTTTCTTTCCATGTCTAGACCAGTGTCGTAATTGGAACATTTTCGCTCGATTAATTTTTTAATCGAAAATCATGTCTTTTTTAAAGATTATTCAAAATTTAGTCAAGATTACTCGGCTTTTATGTCTAAAATTAGTATTGACAGTAAGAAAATATAGTTTATTATCCAAATATAGGACATTTTTTCTCTAGATCAATTATTACTTTAGTTATAAACGAAATAAGAATTGAGACTTACAACATTTAGTTTCGAACCCGAATATAGTAAAAGAGCGCACGCGATATTCAACTTTATTACTGCTGCGTTAGCGTTTAGCACACAACGGCATTTTCGAAACCGAACATGGTGAAAGAGCGCACGCTATATTTAACTTTATTACTGCTGCGTTAGCGTTTAGTATACAACGGCCTAACCGAGTTGGATCGGGGCGGAGCTTGCGTGAAAATTATTTTGCACTGCCTGGTCTTAAGGTACAAGTCCGAGATAGGCTGCAGACTGCAACCGCAGGCGATAATGCGGCTACCGGCTAGGGTTGCACGCAGTGCTGCCTACGGTCGCGGTAGCTTCTATTTCCAAGCACGGCGGCATGCCGCAGCTGCATAATGCTTAGAACGATGCCTCAGTCACTCCAATACCTTTATGCGAGACAGAATGTCGGACAACACTACCGATACACCTGCGTAATTATATAATATTTTACTTAGGTAGGTACTTCCTATTTTTATGTAAATCCTGTCCTATTCCTTTTCACACATTATCTTTGACCAAATTATTACGATAATTTGGATTGGATGTGTCGTAAATGGCTGGATGACCGGCAACATAGTTAATCAATTTCTCTTCATCATCATCCGATAAAGTTGACATTTTTGTGCGTGACACATGTGAACTCTCTGCGGTTCGCGACACCACTTACGCTGCAGACTGCGGTCACAGGCCGCAGTGTTGCCGTGCTTGGAATCAATTTCATAGAGATGTATAGAATTAGAAGACAAGTATTGTCACTAGCCGCAAACTCCAGCTTTGCGGCCTGCAGTCCATCTTGGAATTGCACCTTTTATCTGACAGTAGTCTAGAAAAGTCTGTTAAGCAGTCGTTTTATGTAAAACCTTAGTACTCAATAGCATCCGGCTAACCGGCCGGCTAAGCTAGAAGCGACCTTAAGATAGTTTAAAAAAGGCAGACATAATATGGAAGTCTCCGTCTGAGTGTTAGTCATATTAATTATCTTTAGTTTGATTAAAACTCAGACTATTTTTGTTATATGCTACCCATATATTCTTGTTTACCAATTCTTAAGAAAGAGGCAATTTTAACGCAACCATATTTTACCTACAACCAAAACTTACCACCTTCGACCCACATTTATTATTCACTAAATCTCCTCTCTCTCTTCTCCATCCTTTAGAAGATCTGAAGTCTATCACCAAAATGTGGTCATCAATCATTCCTCACAAAGATACGGGACCCTCTTGAGCGTTAGAAATACTATTGTTAGGTATTGATGATGGGGTGTGGTCACAGTGTTAGATTATATTGGTAGGAGATAGCGTGGCGGATTTTAGAGAAAAACCAAGCCAAGCAAGCCAAGACACATAATGTTCTCAGTATGGTTGTAGAGGTCAGATGATAGACAATCACTTCTCATATTCGTGTAAAGTTATGACGTAGTAACTTTAAAATTAAACCGGGATATTTACCATATTACGTATTTATTGTTTCGAGTTTCGAGCCGGCCGGTTATCCGTAGGTATGCTACTGAGTACTATTGTTTTACATAAAACGACTGCCTAACAGACTTGTCTAGACTGTTGTCAGATTTACTGGCTTATAAACACTCGCAACGGCTGTCAAATATGTACAAATGTCAGCGGGGACCAACGGGTTAACTTGCTTTCCGATGCACAGAGGAATCCGTGTATATTATGCAAGAATCTTCGGAAAGCATTGCTTAACCATGTAAGTAAATGGACTCGCACAGCAGTTATTATACTATATAAAGCTAAATCTAGCTATAAGCTTCTAACATAACCATATAACGCTTAGTTCTCACTTGTAATCAACATCACCCTTAAAGGAATCTCTATTCTTATTCAAAAACAAAGTTACTTGAGTTAAGTAAGACATAAGCCGATTGCATTAACAAAGTGCTACTGAATGCCCGATCTGAATATAAAGCCGTGTTCACATGGGTGTCAATATCGTTTGTTTTTGCTGTTCTTGTCATTATCTGTACTTGAAGTGTTGCGTTTTGAATAAGAGATACTTTGAACGCTGTTGTAAAACAAAATTAATAGGTTCGAGGTTTGAAAGAATTGAATGGCTTTTAGTAAAAATCATGTAGTTGGGCCAAGGTTAAATGGTCGTTGAGCAGGGCTAGCTCACCGTCCGGTAAGGAACAAGGCCGAATCGACAGCACGTCATGATCTACGCGCCCCGAAAGACCAGGCAGCAGCCGGGGGGCGATGACGGGGCCCGATAGGGCCATTGCCTGCCTGGGTTGCGGGAATATTCTAACGAGATCCCGCCCTGGAACGCTCAACCAAGAGCGGGAGCAGTCACTTGATACTATTATCCCCCCGGAAAAAAAGGATGTTGAAATAAAATAAATTAGCTTTTTGCTATACCCTAACAAGTTGGTAAACAATATTGCCAGTTGAGAACATAAACATGTAAAATGTCGCTTGCTTGTTTTCTGGAACGTAAATAATTATTTTGCATAGAACTAAAACAATTCTTTACGAAAAAAATAACTTAATCGCAATGTTACGATGACGTCAGTTATTTTAATATACTAATATGGTCACTGTTTTTCACTATTTTAATATACTAATATCTCAAAGCCTCTAAACCATACTTGTTTCCTGACGAACAAAATGTGGGTGGCCAATTTGCAGGTGTTTGGAGTTAAAGTTTCAACACAATAAAATCAGCCTATAACGTTTAACATACTCGTAAGCTTTCTCTCAGAGGGAATGAGCCACTCCACCACGCGGGCCTAGTGCACGTTATTAAATGTCGCATGTATTCAAATTTTTGGACTCATGAAATTAATGTTGGTTTCCTCACGATGTGTTCCTTCACCGTTTTGGAACGGTACTGATGATGTAAATTACCCAAAGCAATGTGCCTAACTGTGTTTGAACACGACTTTCAACTCGCATGTCAGGCTTGTAACCTCTGGACAAATACTGTTCGTGTTAAAACTGCACAAAACTATTGTTTATATTATTTTCTCTAGCTTTAAATTTTACTTTCAAAATTTTTCTGTATGATATAAGAATATTGTTACTATATATTAAGGGGAAGACAGTAACACTTGCAACACAGTGTATACTAGCACAAGTGTTACAGATTCCTATCATGCTATTGTAAAACTTATGTCAAAGTTAATAAATAAATAAATAAATGCAAAACTTTATGAATGTACGTTTGTTGCTTTTTCACGCAAAAACGACTGAATGGATCTCAATGAAAATTGGTAAGTAGACAGTTGACATCCTGCAATGGCACATAGATATATTTATATACCTTTTTATTCCGAAATTCCGTAGGGATCGGGATTTACGCGGGAAAAACCACCCATGCGAACAAAGTCGTGAACAAAAGCTAGTACTTTATATAGAAAATGATAAATATAGAAAGAATGTGAAAATGAATATAGAAAGTGGACGTTTATGAGCAGTAAATCAGAAACTCGAAATAATAAATGCACATGGTAAATATCCTGTTTTAAGTTGTAACGACATCTACTGTTAGTGACCATGTTGGCTTTAAAACTTATATGACGTAGTAGTAACTGAAAACTCTGATTTTCTATAAAGTCATTAAAATCGATAAAACTTACACCTTATTACTTACATAACTTTTATAATTACGTACGAAGCCGGGCCGAGTCGCTAGTATAAGTAAAGATAGGTAGCTCCTAATGAATTATCAAGTTTGGTGTCAGTGTTTCAGGCTTTCTGTTTACCCTTAATGGTATTCTATTGGCATAAATAAAACTTTGACCGTCGTTCCGGGTCAGGGCCACGATCAACTCGGCTTAGTGAGCCTCTCTCAATCCCAACTAAGAGCTACTTGTTATTCTGCGCACACCATGCACAAAGAACAATTACTTACTTTATCGACTGCACAATATGCGTTATCTCGCGCTAACTTCAGCAACTTGTTAAGTAAGCCACCTAATACTTATTACTTAAGGAAAACCTGTGCTTAAATTTACATTTGTAAATTATGATTATTATATCGTCCAGATTGTTATAAGCACCATATAGAGACAAATAACAATAATATTACTAAATTATTATACTACACTTGAGAGCAATAAAATCGCACACCCCAAATTTGAACAAAAGAGCTAGATTTTCTTAATAAAATTGATAAAAAATTAAAAAGTTGCAATGTCAACTTAAAGGTTAATTCACTACCTTTCCAATGATGCCACTTAGCCGTATGCAAAATGTTCAAAAGGATCTTTTAGGAGATGAAATGAAACTTACAAGTAAAATCGCGACTATTGCATTTAGAGAACAAGACGTTGAATTGAATGAAATCAGGAAATTATCAATAAAATCTGTATATAGGGAGAATGTTACCTACCGTAGCTCTAATAACAGCTCTTAATTTGTTTTTCATCGACCGTATTAATTTTACAATGTTTTCCTGTGGTGTAGCGTTCCACTCCTCTTTGATGGCTGATTGCAGCCCTTGGAGGTGTGTAAGACCTGGACTTTATTCTCTTACTCGCCTTTTGAGCTCGTTACAAACATTCCCGATTGGTTAGAGACCAAGAATGCGAGCTGGTCACGCAATCGCGTTAATATTGGCATCTTCCATATAATCGCGAACTGTCCCAGCGACTTGCGGCCTGGCATTATCATGCATGAGTACGAATTCTTCCCTCATAAGCCATGAAATCGGCCTATCATGGTGTTTGAGAACTTCTTTCACGTGTCACTGAGCTGTTAAACCTCTCGATCTAGGGCCAGTATTGGTCCCAGTAATGAAGATAATGTCGGTTTTAAAATCAAGCATTAACCCCACCCATAAACATACACTATCCACCACCATAAGTGACACGTTCACTTATGTAGCATTAAGCAAATTGCTCTGATGACCTTCTATAGACTCTTGAGCGTCCATTGTATATATTTAGATGCCTACTCTAAATGGCGGAATGTGTCATGCACTGAATTCATTGTAGGTAACATATTTACTTACATTTTATGCAAATAAATGATTTATTATTTATATACTAAATCCAGAACACCATTTTTAAATGTTTGTTTTTCTGTTAGGCCGGCCTAATCTCTGAAATGGCTCAACTGAATTTAATGAGAATTTCACTGAATGATAGAGATCTTTAAACCAAATTTCGCATGGGATTGGGAATGACGCGGAAAACCCCGTAGATAATACTATCTCCAACGCGAACGAAGTCACTGACACAGATAGTTTGAAATAAACTTTTAAGTTCTGTATTGTGAATCTTCTGTGTTTTGTGTTAGGGTGTCCCGCTGGTACCGTCACGCACTATATCCGAGCCAATCGAACATTGTATTGAACTGCTCACAACATTGTATTTGTTTGGAGGATCCATTAACCCTGCTTAGCTTATTACTATGTTGTTTTTGCTATTAAAAAGTGTGCTTTAATTTAATTAGATATAGCCCTTGGGTTGTGTGTGTGAGAATCAGATTTCTAGAGCGATTGGGAGCTTAAACGTAGGCAAGTAGATATATAGGTATATATTCAAAAGTGATAATGGGATTTCAACTGAAATAAGTTAGTTTTCTTTATTATTATGTATGCTCCGGTCGTGGCAATAACCTAACACCTAACACAAGAAATCATTATTTTATATTACTGCTTCGATGTTCTAGTGGTAGCAAGTACAATTTCCGGGTTGGGAAAAAAGTGCTACTGGGTTTTTCTGTAAGAAATTTTTCAGTAGTAGCCCGGACGACGACGAGTTGCAAGTCTGTCGGTTTTCTATCGGTTACATTTCGGGGAGTGTGCGATGGAATTACACAATCTAATTCCACCAAGCCCGTTCCATCATCGGACTACGAGACAAACGGCGAAGCGCCATCGTTACATGGTGGACATCCCACACATACGCACAAAACGTTTTGGGAATACCTTCATTGTGCGTACGGCTAAGGAGTGGAATTCCCTGCCGGAGTCTGTGTTTCCCGATAGCTATAACCTAGGAGTCTTTAAGTCAAGAGTAAATAGGTTACTTTTAGGTAAGCGTGCTCCATCTTCGACCACATCATCACTTGCCATCAGGTGAGATGGTGGTCAAACGCGAACCTATTTTAAATAAAAAAAAAAGTTGCAAGTTGGCGGTGTGATATACCCGTACTTTGGAAAGCACATTAAGTGTTAACATGTAGAGTCGTTACGGGTAGTCGGAAGCCAGAAAATCTGATAATCGGTATCGTGTTACCCAGTTATAAGGTACTGAAGTTCAGATAAGCAGGCGCTCCATGTCAAACACTGGTAGGTGCTCAGCTGCATCAGGTTACACTAGAAGCCTATCCCAACATAATTAGGAAAAGGCTAAGCATATGCTTCTCAGCAGCTCTACGTGTCCAGGCTGCACTACGCTACGAAGGTTGAGGAGATCATGGAGTACGTGCGAGCTAAGACCAACTGGACTTTGAGGCTCGAGGAGTTGAGGTCGCGTCATGAAACGAATTTTAAATCGTTTGTAATGTGGGTGCCAACTCATCTATTAGAGACATTTCTCAAGCAGGAATTTTGGCCGAAAGGTGTCGTGTATCGACGATTTCGCGGAAGATTACGCGACACCTCGCAGCGCAACACGACGCCGTCTATTCATGTTAACTAGTTTTTAAGTGATTTTAATTTGTTATGTATTAGTTTATTTATAAGATTTTGTATTATATGATAAAAGAAGAAACTATTAATATGTAATCTAAGAATTCGAACTTGGTTTAACATTTAAACCTTATCAAAAAGTTGATGCAGCTACATGTTATTGATGCATCTAAAATACACAAAATAAATGACAGCCTGGACCAACTTTTGAAAGTTGTTTTCGTGGTTTGAAAGAATGTCGATGCTAAGATGGACACCAATCCATGTATTGACCTTGGCACGCATTGCTTAAACCTGAACCCATTTTATTATTTTAGCTACGAGATAAACTTTAATAATAACCTTAATTCAATCTGTAGTTTAACAACTTATTTCATACCCACTAAAACTGCGTAAGTTTTAAAAGTTAAGGAGGTTTTGTAACTCGAAACGGAACTCCAAAAAATAAAAAACATAAAGAAACTGCTGTGATAAACATGCAAACTAATAACAATTCGTTCTAACTCTATTCTGCCGTCGTTCCCATGAAAATCGTCTCATGAATTCTCGGCACAAATATTTGTTTCCACAATATTTGAAGACAATTCCAACTTTATTTGGGAGTAGTGGTTTTGACCGCGACTCCGTGAGCATTCGATATGTATTCAATAAGATGACAATTATATTTTGACATCTATAAGGGTTCCTTTTTTTAGACATACGGCTATGGTACCCTAGCAAACTTTCGTGATAAAACATATTTTTTATTCCACGAAATTTTTGTTTGTCCCTTTCTTGGCATTTTTCAAATGCAACATCAAATCATTTACATACCCCTGCTTTAAGTTAAGATAACATAAACCTTTTTAAAATATTTGAATTTCAAATTGGTACAGTAAATAAAAAGACCAAGTTCTTGAAAAAATGTACAAGAAAAATATATTCAGAAACAATTTCGGGGTTTGGTTTTTATTTATTTACTAGCTTTTGCTCGCGACTTCGTCCGCGTGGAATAATTACTTTAGGCTAACGTTAAATTTAACCCCGATTTTGATACATTCATCATTGGCGCTCCGCTCCTATTGGCCTTAGCGTAATGATAGCCTATAGCCTTTCTCTATAAATTGACTATTTAATTAAAAAATAATTTTTCAATTCGAACCAGTAGTTCCTGAGATTATCGCGTTCAAGCAAACAAACAAACTCTTCAGCTTTATATTATTAGTATAGATAGCTGTTGCCCGCGACTTCGTCCGCGTTTCCGTCGTATTTCGTAAAAAAAAAGTAGCCTATGTCCTTCCTCACGGTACAGTGATTATGATGTACCAGACAGATTAACTTTCGTAATTTAGTAGGGAAATATAATATATCAATCTATAATACTGTTGAAAAATATCGCAATACGGAACCACACAATATTATTGTTAATAGCTGTACCCGCGACTCCGTCAGCGTAAGTTAATGTATTGGTAATATTGTTTAGATCACGTTCACATGAGGCTTAAGTACCTATAACGAAATTTTATACCTTCGGCCGCGAGACGCGTCGAGCGCGGCGACCGATTCTCAAAAATAATCCTTATAGCATGATTCAGTATTCACGCGCGATGGCTTATTATTAGCGTATTTCATGTATAACTTTGGTGTTTCTATACCGATTTATATGATTCTTTTTTATGGAACAGTTAATAATGTTAACTTTTTCAATTAGGGGTGACTGAGAGTGTAATAAACGTAAGAGTAAACAAATATTATAATCAGAAAGCTTTGAATTGCTAAGCTATCGGGAGTTACGTGTGTTATTGTGAGTCAACCATAAAAGATAGACATATGCTGTCGTGGGATATTTTTTATATCATTTTAAGGAGAACATTTCCGTCATAAAATGATTTCTGTGTAGCTTTAACCATTAACGGCACACGCGACGGAAGCTTAAAAATGGAGTAACTTCTTCCGTTTTCCCAATATTTCCCTTCACTGCTTTGCTCCTATTGATTGTAGCGTGATGAAAAGTATACTATAACCAGCTCAAGAGTATGAAAAATAATTGTATCAAGTTTCGTTAAAATCCGTCGAGTAGTTATTGTTTCTATAACGGTTATACAGACAGACAGACAAAAATTTTACTTTGGCATCAATATCGATCCCTAATCACCCCCTGATAGTTATTTTGGAAATATATTTCATGTACAGAATTGACCTCTCTACAGATTAATTATAAGTATAGATAAATTCGGATCTTGCTTTTACTACTATTTTTAGGACTAATTGCATCTATTCTAGTATAAATTGCTTGGTTGAGAACGCTTTTGATGAATGTAGACAGTCTTATTAATATGATTTTAGTATTTGTCTACGAACGCATTCGAATTTCGCGCGTAACTGACGGCCCCTGATTGGTGCGCGTCATGGCCCATCGAAACATCGGTCGGATGCGCACCGGCCGCCATTCTGGAGTCTTTGATTCGGATTTAAGAAGAAAACAAGCATGTTGATTTTCTTATTCTAATTTATTTTATAGAGAATTTTAACATACACATATTTTTTTTTACGTGGTACAATTATCAAATAAGTCCTCCCACCCCGGGCAGGGCTGGAGGGACTGTCAGACTTGTACTGACTAAAATCCACGGTGTTCCTTCAATAGCCCTTTACGTTCCGGGGACACGGTAATGGGATAAGTCCCACGACCCCGTCAGGCTTCGGCCCTCTACAGGGGGGGCCTCGTCATATTGCTGACGCTCTTTGAGGCGCACGTGGAACACAACGCGCCGTTGACCCGGGCATGGTCCACGGTCGGACAGCGAGTTGCCCTTTACTCGCTGTCCGCATGCCCGCGCCTACGGTGGCCGGAGATCATCGGCCGACGTCCGACGCCGTGGGCGTCTACCACTGTGGCTGGGCTGGAGGGAGGACGTCATCCTCTCCCTCACGCGGCCCGCCTCCTCCTTCGGTAGCATGACTGCTTCGCAGAAGGAGGCAACCGCTTCCCACTCCCTCTCGACCCGCAGCATGGCCTCGACCAATGCCGGGCGCGAGAGGTCTCCGCCTAAACATACACATATAGCATACATATTTTGTTGACTAGTAACTTAAACTACCCACATAGTAATATTTGATCGTTGTTTTTTAAATACCCACGATTTTTAATGAGAACTTGTATAAAACAGTCGAGTGAAAAGAACTTGGCTTATTTTCGCTTAAAGGGGTCATTTAGAACGAAAATGTTTGTAGATATTTTTCATGAGGCATCCTATTTACTAACAAAATAAAATAAATAAATTCACAGGTGGTTACGGTGATAAATAGTGTTATTGAACATAAAAATGTTGAGCTCTGAACACCCATTTAAATTGTCCAAGTTTCTAAGCAAGACATTTCCATAAAAGATATGATATTAATATATTCTTGAGAAATTCGGTAAGGTTTTAATCTTGTTTGCATGTCGATTTCTGTGGAAATAAATACTTTTTATTTCTCTTACTGTTGTCAGCATAGTTCCAGTACTCGTTATGCGTATGCGCCAAACGTCGGATTTACTTTCTGCAGTGTCGTCTGTTGTGGGAGAGTAGTGTTGTATCTCAGAGCACTGTTTACCTGCAACAAAAATTATGATATATGAAATCTATGATTAAACAATATTGTATAACATTGCATATTTACGTAGTTTTCATCATTGTCTTGTAGTTACAAACAAAACAACATGTGCAATTGCCCTCTGCCCTCCGATTAGCTTCTACCAATCAGTTTCTACAGCTGCAAAGGGTTGGGGAGAGAAGGGTATACCTCAAGTTTTTGTAAAATTTGTACCAAAAGTCAGCGCTAAGTAAGAGGCTAATTCACCCATTCCTTACAGCAATTGTCATTAAATTCTAAGTAAGTGCGTGTTAGGATGAAAAATTCTAAGTTCCTATTTACCAGAAGTTATAATGGCTCGGGCGGAAATTAACAATTTGTTAAAATGGCCCTCTTAAGTCACAGACAGTGATTCCTTACTTGCGTGTTATAATAAACACTTATCGGTACATATTAATACCAACAATATTAATTGCTTATAAGGAAAAATCAACACTACAGTTTTTCGGTAGCGTTTCTCTGAAAATACTATGAAATAACAACATAACATAGCAATAAACACTGTTTTAGAGTTATTTATTAAGCTACCAAGAAAATACCTCGTTAAGGTTATGTTATAATAGATATTGTTTAAAGTTCTCTGCTCATTTTTTTTTCGAAGTGGAAATCATGATGGATGTCACTCAAGAGTGCGTGTACACAATTCGAAAGCGAACTCATTTGTTTTTTAAATAAATTATTACAACGAGACACCGTTTGAATTTCGAAGTGAAAAACTTAGGATACGGCAGATATTAAATTCTGTTTATAATATGAAAAAATGTCAATATTATTATTAACATATCTTAAGCCTTAGCGAAATTATAATAAACGCAAGCCGAATTCGTCGAACCATTCTTGAGTTAGAAGTCGAACTGATTGTGGTCATGTGATAAGTCTAATTTGAATTTAATCACTAATTAATTAGGCATTCTATTACTTTTTCTGTTTTGTTTTTTTTTTCTTTTACAGTGAGAACTTGTCATTGGCTTGATGTGACTTATACCACTGCAATCAATGTATGTGTAGGCAACTTTAAAAACAAAGGAGAGTAAATAAATGAGTAGGTACGTTTTTTACGGTTTTTACCGTACACCCTGGTTTAGAATTTTGTATAATATTCGTTTAAATGTTTTTTGCAGATTTAGATACACAGATACTTAAAGAGTTAAGGGGAAACCGTACCCATGTGACCTATATCATCTTTAATATTTATGTTCCAAGTGAATTGGTAGTAGTAACGGTCACCAAGCACGCTATGTATGGAAAACAAAACAATTGTTGGTACTCATGCATTTAGATATATTATTATTTTATCGATATTTCCTTAAGTGCTACGCTAAACAAAATGTATTTCCATAATGTATTTATGGAAATACGTGTTTTTTTAACACATATCTACGTATTGCGCTGTATTGTAATATCAGCCGCAGAGATCGATATTCAACGCTTGCAGAGTCAGGCCGTGGATGGGTCAACATCTTAATAATTAATGAGTTTCCTCCGGGCTCGGTAAGCATAGTAAGATATAGTTCCCGGCTGCCAATTGAGAGTCATTAAAGGTAGTCAAAAGCCAGAAAATGTTGCACCAGTAGATCTGAAGCTAATCGGTTGTAACAAATAAACAGACAGACACAGCTGTGATCCTAAAAGTTATCCGTATTTTCATAGACTCAGAACTCTGAACATAATAAAATCTTGAAAGCTTGTTACAGTTCCAATCTTTGTCTTAGTTCGAAATACATATCACCGTATTTTAGTACTGCCGCAGAATTTAGGTGGAAATGGGATGACCAGCGCTACTGATGTGACAATGCGTTGTGATTCCTGAGGACACGACTGACCTGAACCCTGTTTTGTCAGATATTAGCGATCTGTGTAGAATGAAGTAATGTAGTGGAGCCGTTGGATTTATATGAAATGATTTACGAATATTTAAACATATCTACATTGGTTTTAAAATGTTTGCGATCGAAGTTTATTTTTAATTCTATGCAAAATACATATTGGTCAAATCATAATATATAAGATACCTACAAGTAACATATCTGAGTACACAAGTCAAAACATTTCAAACTCAACTCAATGAACTTTATGAAGCTTGAGTAATTTGTAAGTCTTAAAAAAACCAAGTATCAGAAATTCAATGGAAACGTTATCCTTTCGAATTATAAAAAGAAGCAGTTTAATTTAAACGACTCGAAAATTAAAGGCCAATCAATAGCTCTGAAATACGAAGCACAAAGTAAGGCAATTATCTTTTTTCTTTCGGCTGAAAAATAGGGTACAAAAATGTTGTACGTCATAAAAGTTCTTTAACGTGAATGCTACATTAAATATCAATTCGGTTGCGGGAAAATTAACACCAGTAGGAACACTACCTATCTGACCCCAACAAAACAGTAACTGGGTAACATGATACTCCTTTTCAACACGGGTGTCAGATTTTATAGCTTCTGACTGTCACATGACTGTATCGAACTATGTAAAAAATATAACCATCAAGTCCCATATTTGATAAAAAAGCTTGGAAACTATTGAGAGCAGGATTCTTACAGAACTTTGCGGCGCTCAGAGAATGTTCCAAATACTTGTACTTACTTTGTATTTGACTTAGATCTAGAAAGGGTAGAATTGGCGAGCGCATTCCATTTTATAATACGTAATAAGGGGATCTAGCTAGGAAAGGATATTCCCGCGTTAAGGAATCTAATTTCGTTTTGATATTCCTATTACATGCAGATTTAAGTTCTTCTGATATTACGATGCGATGCGAAAGTAACTCTATCACGTATAATTCACTATACCGAGTGTGATGAAATTTGGCACAGAGAAAGATTAGACATTGGAATAGGCTACCTTTTTCCCTTAAATAAAAGCGTTCTAACGAGTGAAAGTAAAAAGTAATAAACACATTTTAAGATACACGTTTAGCGATAAGCGTTTTATATATTTATATACACACATCAAAAGTGTCTAGGGATCAAGCATTTTTATGCGGATTTCTTGAGATTGAGATGTGGCTTTGTAATTTTATGATTTTATAAATTTATATGGATCCTTTTTAGTGCATTTCATAATTTGAAACAGGAACTGTTAATCAAATTCGAGTAAAAGATGAAAATCAGCTGTCAATATTTTCCCTATAAAAACATACAACGCATTGAAGACATTATTAGTGCTACTGTTTCCCTACTACTGATTAAAACCAACGTTATTATGGAGCGGCGACGTCATTTAAGCAGGGAAGAAATGCTCAGAGCCCCACGGCTCTGAGCATTTCTTTTCCCACGAATAATAGAAGCTGGTTCCCGGCAACGTACTGTGGCTTTAGCTCTGAATACAAGTCAGAGTGTTATCAGTCGACTTTGGACACGTTACCGAAGCACTGGTACCGTGGCTGAGCGCCATGGAGGACGGTATCGCTGCACCACACGGAGACAAGACCGATACATTCAAATCTTAACTCGAAGAGCTCCAACAATAACCACCATGATGTTAGCCGTGAGGCTTCAACACTCTTCAGGGAACTTAATTAGCGACCAAACAGTCAGAAACCGCTTGCATGAAGTGAACCTTCATTCCCGAAGACCGCTACGGGTACCACCTATAGCAATGCACAATCGTAGAATTCGATTCCGAACACAGAAATTGAGCAGAAGAACAATGGCGTTTCGTGTGCTTTTCTGATGAGTCTCGTTTTGGTATGAGACCGGATACAAGACGTATACGACACTGGAGAACCCCTGGACGCCAACAGTGATTAAAATCCTGCCAGGAAGTCCATCCTTATAGTGGTGGAACCATCATGGTATGGGCGGGTATTTGGATCGGCGGAAGAACTGAGTTGATTTGGATCAGAGGCAACCTCAACGCTCAAATTTATGCTGAGACGATTGTATCTGACGTCATCGTTCCTCTACAAGTGCAAATCGGTCCCTTATTTCAGTTAATGCATGATAATGCACGACCGCACACCGCAAGAGTTGTAAGACAGACTCTCGCCGCAGCTAACATCAATGTCCTGATCTGGCCTGCTCAGTCGCCAGACTTGAACCCGATTGAGCATGCATGGGATATGCTACAGAGAAGAGCTCTGCCGAATATGGAGGGTATCCAGTCGCAAGAAGACCTTTTTTTGTTGTTGCAACGAACATGGGCGGCCATTCCACAGCGTGATTTGGATGAACTCATTTTGAGTATGCCAAACCGATGTTCTTGTGTTGTTAGTGTTCGCGGTAGAAACACGGATTATCAATTGTTTAAGTTACCCAATAAATTTTTAAAGAAAACTGTTATTTCAGTCTTTTTTCGATCTTTAATGTTAGTGGTTCAAATGTCAAAAATCCCTTTATTAGGAAAATGGCAAATTTCTTAATTAATGCAAAGGTGACTTGGTTTATCGTTACTGTGACAAACGAAAACACTTTATTTGATGAATCCTTAAAGAAAATTTTAATTAATATCAATCAGGAGAAAAGTTATTGCAAAAATATATGTTGATCCCTAGACACTTTTGATGTGTGTAGATAGATAGATAATATTCACAACTCTCCCTTCCGCTCCACGCAGAGCTGAAAGAGTTCCCTTTATTAGACGATTTTAACACCGCAAAAAAAAAAAGCAAAACAGATCTCGCTGAGAAAAGAGTGATAGGTGACAACTAAAGCATTGAATTTTTTTCCTAGGTGCTATTTTCGGTTTTAATTTGGATACCTATATTTAATTTTAATTCCGGACACCCATTAAAATATTCAATGTAGGTGCCTACTCACAGTACTCACGCATAGTAAACAATATTGTGTAAACGTTATGTTGGCGAACCTAAATTTATTCCTAACATGCGCACTCAGCCGGAAATTCTGAATAATTAATGCCGCACGACTTCTGGTGTTGGTACTATATTATTAAGGATATAGGGTGATTGTTTTCGGTTATGAAACAATAATTTAGATGAAATATATAGAACCAGTCTATTTAAACATCCCCACTGCTGGGACACAGGCCTCGTCTCTATGAGAGGGAATGGACCGTGATCCATCACGCGGGCCCAGTGCGGGTTGTTGGTGGTCGCATGTACTTAACGTTTACTTTAGTCGAACATTTCGCGACCTGGCATCGATTCTATTGTACCTATATAATTTTGCGATTTTAATAATTACGGAATACGCTGCACAGCGTGTACTAGGCAAACATACCTGTAAAGATACCTAACGATAGCATTCTGCTGGATAGTGGCATACGAACGCCAAAATACCGAACGGATCTAGCTGAAATCTGGCACAGATAGGTATGTATACCTAAATTATAGAATGACACACTCGTAGGCAGCTTTTTATCCGGAGAAAATGTGCACAAACATTGCCGGCAAATTTGAGTTATAAATCATTAAAAACGTTATACTTATGACTTATGCACGTGATCTAACATGCAATAAAGTATAGTTTGATTTTGGGACTTCATTTTGTTCGTCCATTCAAAATATAACAAGTCCTATTCTCAATTTAGTTCATACAAAATAAACTGGGAAGAGATAATCGATGCAGAAACTAATATTTATTTCTAAAACTAATTTGTAATACCGTCTAGTAAAATATTACATCCAATAGGATTTAATATCTCCTTCTATTAGAACCGGCCGCCATCTTATTACCGCTATTTTCAGTGAGTTCTAATCTAATCTACATCTACTGACTATCTAGCGTACATTATTGAATTTTTAAAGGCTGATTGGTGCTGCATAGTTGTTATTTACCATGGTTACAAATAAATAATAAACATGCTTGCAAATCAAACTTTTTTATGTATGTAGTTCCTTCCCGTATACTATACGGGAAGGAACTACATACATAAAAATTTTTTTTTAGATGATAAAAACTCACCCCAGTTTATCTAGACTGGGGTGAGTGTTTATCATCTAACTGGTAGGTAGTTCATTTTAATAATATATTAAGGTTTGTCCAAACCACATACTGTGTTGTGTAATTTTGTCGTTCGGAAGTAGGTACATAATTAAAAATAGGACCAAAACAATTTAACTTCGACAACGTCACTTTCAAGACTTCCTCTCAAGAATCTCAAGTTGTGTTGGAAATGTCCCTCTCCTTTCTTCCAAGTTAAACGTAAGGCACTCACTACACAAACAATTGTGCTCTTAACTGGCCCAGCTATCTACACACACAAACCTAACCCTCGCCCCTGACCCGCGACCTTAGACCGATAATATTTCGACAAGTACTTCTGCTATAGCATTTTATATAAAGCCGCAGTATTTGTGTAATGAAACCATACCAACTTACCATCTAGACCCGAAATGACAGAATCAGATTGTCTTAGAACAGTTTGTGTTTAAATATTTCTTGAGTTCAGTAACTCTAAAGAAAAACAACAACCCAAGTGATAATTATAAGCGCACACCTACATTCAAAACATTTTTTTTTAAGATTACCCTCAATGTGGTTAGAATATACATAACTAGCAATCCTGTTAACCCCTCCAACTAAGCTAAATGTGCTTTTGTCTGGAGTGGGTTCACAGCAATAGTGTAATGGGTGGGGTTAGAACCCGCGACCTCTCGATCACAAGTCCGACACGGCTATTGACGCTTTTTTTATTTACTTTACACTGGAACCTCAGTGTAAAGTAAAGTAAAGAAAATTTAGTTAATGCACAAACTTATCGGAATATACTACTTATAGGTATATTTTAAGGTGTTTAAATTCTATCGTTTAAATGTGCTTGTTAGCTAGCTTTATGATGTTAGATCAAAGGCAAGTAGGTTACCCTATATGTATGATTCCTTTGTGGCATCGCCAATTATGCGGAAATAAAAGACCTAAATCTTTTGATAGCGATGACTAACAAGTTTTCTTTTATCACAGCTGAAACAGAACGTAGACCCGTGTATTTATTTATTTATTATATATTTTATTGTGCACCTTACAATACACTTAAGGATACAAATAATAAAAACTAGTGTACAATGGGCGGTCTTATCGCACAGGGCAATCTCTTACAGATAACCTTTGGATGGACAGAAATGAAAGGAGATAGATTCAGGGAATTCTAGACAGACAGATGGACAAAGAAGTGATACTATTAGAGTTCCATTTTTCTTTTGAAGCTAAAGAACCCTAAGACGGATCACTTAATTGTCTATCTGTCAGTGTCAAGACCCGTTTTTCAGGAACGCAAAGGTTTAACAATTTGAAAAATAGTTGCAAAGCGTAACGTATCTTCATCACCTGCTTAGCCTTTTCTCAAGTATGTTGTGGTCCGGGCACGCCGCAATCGCGGCGGTAAGACCCCGCTTTGAGGAGTGGCTAGATCGGCGTCACGGCGTCCTGACCTACCGCATGACGCAGGTCCTCACCGGACACGGAAGATTCGGGAGGTACCTGTGTCTGATGGGAAAGGAGGAAACGCCTGGGTGTCACCACTGCGAGGGTCGCCCTGAGGACACCGTAGAGCACACGGTGCAAGACTGCCCCGCTTGGGCAGAGCACCGACGTGTCCTCACGGTGGCGATAGGCGGAGACCTCTCGCGCCCGGCATTGGTCGAGGCCATGCTGCGGGGCGAGATGGAGTGGGAAGCGGTCGCCTCCTTCTGCGAAGCACTCATGCTTCCGAAGGAGGAGGCGAGCCGCGTGAGGGAGAGGATGGCGTCCTCCCTCCAGCCCAGCCGCAGTGGTAGACGCCCACGGCGTCGGACGTCGGCCGACGATCTCCGGCCACCGTAGGCGCGGGCATGCGGACAGCGAGTAAAGGGCAACTCGCTGTCCGACCATGGACCATGCCCGGGTCGACGGCGCGTCGTGTTCCACGCGCGCCTCAAAGAGCGTCAGCAACATGACGAGGCCCCCTCTGCAGAGGGCCGAAGCCTGCCGGGGTCGTGGGACTCATCCCGTTACCGTGGCCCCGGTATGTAAAGGGTTATTGAAGGAACACCGTGGATTATAGTCAGTAAAAGTCTGACAGTCCCTCCCACCCTGCCCGGAGTGGGAGGACTTATTTGATAAGTTAACCACGTTAAAAAAAAAAAGTATGTTGTGGTCAGCTTCCAGTTCAACCAGATGCAGCTGAATACCAGTACATGGAGCTGCTGCCTCTCTAACCTCCACGGCCGAGTAGGTACGCACGATACGTCTTGGCGAGACCAGTATCAGATTTGCTGGCTTCTAACAACTCGTAACGACTATCAAAGATGTATAAATTACAGCCGAGACCAACGGCTTAGCCTGCTCTGAAAGGCACGAAGGAAACTCGATATGTTAAGATCCCATCCACGATCCGACCCCGGCAAGCGTTGCTTAACCTGAAAGATCGAGCCGTGAAGCAGTTATTATTTAACCCTGAGCTCCTCTCTTCAAAGATGTACCTTAGCTCCTAAAAAGATAAGCTGCTAGATGAAAGCAATAAATAAATACGAACATTGGATACTTTCGTCACGCTTAGATATTCCATTCTCGAAAAAATTTTAATAACATCCTCAAATTTCAAAAGACAAACGTTTGGTGCTTGTCTTTTAATGGTGTAAACCAACACTTTGTGTACGAAATTACAATAATTTTATTGCTGTCTTTAAAGGTGACATCAAAATGATCATGATTAAAATGGTGAAATATTACCTAAGTCAAGGTGCCTACCACACATAATTGAAAAAATTAATTTTTATTTCTCAATAGTAAAAAGTCCAATCAGACTCATATTTTGCATCAACAGCTCACCTATTTACCCCTCAACCAAACCAAACAAAATGGCAAAAGTCGGTAATGCCATGAAATCATAAAGCCGGCAAAAGGATGGCGGTGAAACAATATGATATTAGATTTTCGTTCAAAGCTCCCTTGACCTCCATGGTGATAGTATACTGGTACGTCACTCATCAAGGGAAACAGTAGTCCTATTCTGTAAAGTTTACCGCTCACCTCACTTAAGTGAGCGTACACACAGTTCGAAAACGAACTCATTTGTTTTAAAGTAAATTGATAAAACTACCATTTAGTCTTTCTGTCAGCCCGGGCGTGTATCTCTGAACGTCTCCAATGATTTCAAAAGGGAAGATACAGTGAAATGTCTTTTGTATGTACTATGTTGTATTTTCTATCCCAGAATTTGCATGGGAGCGGGAATCACGCGAGAAAAACCGCGTAGGTAATATCGATTCATACGTGAAAGAAGTCGGGGGAAGAGCTAGTTTGTAATTAACTTTTGCATTCTGTTTTGTGAACTTTCTGGCTTTTGTGTCATAGTGTTCCGCCGGTACTGTCACGCGCTATATCCGTGCCGATCGATAAACTAATGGGACTGCTCACAACATTGTAATTGTTTGGAGGATCCATTGACACTGCTTAGCTTATTACTACAGTGGATTTAATTTATTACGACCTTGGCTGTAGCGACCATTTGTTTATAACGACGTCAAATCTAAGTCCCATGAATTTAAAGCATACTTTAGTACAAAATATATCGCTATAGCGACTTTGGATATAATTGAGTTCGGGTGTAGCGACTGTTTTTAATGAATAATTTGTAACAAATTCTTAGCAATCGTATGCAGATATTGCGGCCGGCGTCGGCCGCCAAAGATACAAAGAGTTTTCTTATCTTTTGTTAACATCCACACAGATGGTCAGAAACTATGGTGACCTTTACTTTTTGTTTACAGATATTTGTTAGGTAGGTCTAACGTTTCGGAGTTTTTATGATTCAGTTACAATTTGATATTATAAACCATAAACTTGTCTATATCTCTTTACCTTTGCTTGTAACGACTTCCGGATATAACGTCGAAATTACAGTGGTCCCTTCATCGTCGTTATAACCGAAATCCACTGTATGTTGTTTTTTGCTATAAAAGTGTGTTTTAATTCAATTAGAGTTCTAGGGTTGTTGTATCAGCTTTCTAGGGCGCATGCGCATCGCGGTTTTTAAGGACAGTATTAGATATTAGGTATTACCGAGACGTAGGGCAGTAGCTAAAACATAGGAATCAAAAGTGATTATGAGATTTCCACACTTTCGGCCACACAATTGCGGCCACCGCAAGGCAGTGCGCGCACGGCCTTACCCACAAAAACGGCATGGGTCTAGAAACCAAAGCAAGTTTTTAAACACGGAATCCAAACAAACAAACTAATAACAATTCGTTGAAACTCTATTCTGCAGTCGTTCGCTCCACGAAAACTGTCTCATGAGTTTTCGAAACAAACATTTACGTTTCCACGACATACGAAGACGATTTCAAGTTTGAGAGCTGTGGTTTTGACCGTGACTTCGTTCGTGTGCATTAGATATTTATTAATTAAATTGATAATTATATCAGGACTTTTAATTCAATGCAGTAGACTGACAATTTTAGTGTTGTAAGATCATAATAACGCCTAGAAAATTGTGATGTAACTAAATTAATCGATTCGGAAATAAAATCGAATAACGATGTAAAAATATTGTATGAAATCGAAAAAGAAAAAAAATATATTAAAATATGATAATGAAGAGACGTGCAAAATAAAACCAAGATCATGATATAATATTTTTTTTTATTTTTTGCAACGTGCTCCTCTACCCGCACCCATTCCAAAGATGTTTAGGTCGCAGTAGTGCGAGGGCAGTCTTTTTAATAGTAATTCCGTGCAATATATTAAAATATCCATCACATGAAACAATTGGTAAAAGAGTGGCTTTTATCATATAGGTACTTACGATTATTTTTTTTTGCTACTAAAAATAAATTTAATAGTATGAAATTTATCATTAATTTATTTTTATCACGAATAGAAATCCATCAGTATTGATTGAATCCATCACTATTAGGTTAAATAAGGTGTCATTATTTTATGAGTTTTGATAAATTTTCAATTTTCGTTTTCTGTGGTAAAAATAGTATTTCTTTCTTTTCTAGCTAGCTAGCATATTCACTGTTGTCAGCTGGACTCAACACACGCTAAGGGTACGCCGGACGTTATATCTCCCAAACTATTTAGCCTATACGTAAACGATCTCATAGTCGAGCTGAGCAGCATGCGTGTTGGCTGCCGCGTGGACGGTGTTAGTATTAATAACATCAGCTACGCGGACGACATGGTGCTGCTCGGACCGACTGTACGATCGATCAGAGAGATGCTGAACGTCTGTGAGACTTATGCTGCCTCCCACGGACTGATATATAATGCTAAAAAAACGGAATACATGGTTTTTAAGGCCGCCGGTAAGTGCCATGACGCGCAGATAATAAACCTGTACGGTCAAAATATAAAAAGAGTGTCTGCGTTCAAGTACCTGGGACATTTTCTTACCGACGACCTTAAAGACAATTTTGACATTGATAGGGAGCGCAGGGCGCTGGCGGTTCGAAGAAACATGCTGGCCCGGAGATTTGCTCGTTGTAGTGATGAAGTCAAAATTACGTTGTTTAAGGCCTATTGCCAGACTTTTTACACGAGCAGTCTCTGGGTCAAGCATACCAAGAAGGCGCTGGATGTCTTGCGCATCCAATACAATAATATCTTCAGAATGCTGTTGAGACTTCCCCGCTTCTGTAGTGCGTCAGAGATGTTTGCGAAGACGCATACAGATGGGTTCCACGCCATCATGCGCAAAAAACTCTGTTCGCTGGTCAGCAGAGTGCGGGCGAGTAACAACAGCATTCTGTTGACTGTGGCGGAGAGATTAAACTCTCCTTTCATGATTCACTTTATGGGAATGACTATCAACCGGGGCACGTTTCCCATAAATTGATGGTCCTTCCCATAAAGCTAGTTATAATTTTATTTGTTAATATTATGTACTAACCCTAGCGTAAGCAGTATACTAACACATCTATGGATTTTTAATTATCCGAAATAAAGAATTTGAATTTGAATATCTACTTACTGCAGTGTCGTCTGTTGTGGGGGAGTAGTATTGTATATCAGACCACTGTTTACCTGCAACAAAAATTATGATTTACTAGCTTCCGCCCGCGACTTCGTCCACGTGGAAAAAAAATCCCCCGATTTGGAAACATTCTTCATTAGTGCTCCGCTCCTATTGGTCTTAGCGTGATGATATATAGCCTATAGCCTTCCTCGATAAATGGGCTATCTAAAACTGAAAGAATTTTTCAAATCAGAACCGTAGTTCCTGAGATTAGCGCGTTCAAGCAAACAAACAAACAAACAAACAAACTCTTCAGCTTTATAATATTAAGTATAGATTAAATTAATGGATTAACAACACTGCTTATCATCATATATTTACATAGTTTGTACCATTGTCTAGTAGTTGTAAGCAGGGTAATGAGTGCAATCGCCCCCTTCTCTCTCTGTCCGTAAGCTTCGTCGAAACGGTTTTTCCAACTTCAAGGGGTAGGGTATTTCTTAGCTTTTAGAAGAATTTGTACTAAATATCTGCTGTATAGACCTTTCCCTCACACTCAATGCCATTAAATGGTTCCTAAGTAATGATTTCAAAAGGAAATATATACGTAAATGTTCCTAAGTAAAATAGAATTATAAGTATATATAAAAAATTCACTAAAATAATATAATACAGTAATGAAATAGTCGAGCAAACTTTTGTTTTCAACAACAGCAGAAGTTAGGCCGTGCGCGCACTGCATTGCGGTGGCCGCAATTGCGGTTATTCCACCGCACCGGTAGAACAACCGCAATCTCAGGTGCGCGCACTGCGGCGAGAAAAACGCACCTTTTGTCTGACATTGTTGCCATACATACAGATTTCTTCGTATTTATACATATACTCGATGTGTGATTCAGATTAGCACTCGATAAAGATTTTTATACAAATTTCACACTGAATTGATAAAATTAACTGGTACAACTAAATACAGAACTTGGCAAAATAAATTACCTAGATACCGCATTTATTACGTTACACGCACCATTGTATGATTCTATTCTTTATAGTTATTTTTAATTTTTTACAAATTATAAACAACGTTAATTTGCTGTGCTCAGGAAATCCGTCAAAGATTGTTGTGTGCTATCCAAGGCTCTCGCATTCATAGTGTCGTACATACTTAAAATACGTAAATAATCATAGGTACAAACTTTTATTTAATTTAATATTAAACTAAAAACCCAGAGCGATGCAAAAATTGTCATTCTGGCTATTGAAGCTGGATAAATTACAAACCAACTTACTAAGTTTTCGTAAGATGTATACGTTCTTCTCCAAAAAAGATTTTCGCAGGGAAAAACCCGGCCTTATCTAGTTTACATTTACGAAAAATACCTATATACTAGCGGCCTGGCCTGGCTTTGAACGGGGTCCTTAACAATTGTTTTCTTCGACAGTGATAGTACGTCGTTACAAAAAGTGCGTTTAGCTATCATTTAATTTAAAAAATATATATAACAAAGTTTCATCTTGAATCAGACTTGTGCCAGCCGTTTCGCTGGAATGAATTTCTTGGCAGCGTAATTTTAAATCTGTGATAACTTCTAAACATTTAAATGAAAAAAGTAAAGGGAAATTTTTGATGTACGTTAAATGACCAAGGTAAATCATAATTATACTTATTTGGATAAAGATTAGTATTTATTAGGAGAAATTACCTTTTTCAAAAAGAGTAATATTTTAAATTCATTATTTAGAGATAAAAATGTTTACTGTGAGTCAACTATATGAGATAGATATATGCTATAGCGGATTTTTTATAAGCTTTTTATGATATATACATTTGCGTAGTACATTATTTTAACATAGGTATCTATTGACGTAGTACTTGCAATGTAAGCGCTTGAAAATCGTTTTTTTTTTGGCGGTATCTTCACAATCTATAATACAAATACTTAGTTAGAATGTTTATATTAACGTTGTTTATGAAAAAATAGAAAATAACCATGAAGAATACATTCGTACAATGGTGTGTGTAACGTAATAAATGCGGTATCTAGGTAATTTATTTTGCTAAGTTCTGTTTTAGTTGTAAAATTTACATTGATCAATACAGTGTGAAATTTGTATAAAAATCTGTATCGAGTGCTAATCTGTATCATACATCAAAAATATGTATAAATACAATGAAATATGTATGTATGGCAACATTATCAGACAAAACGTGCGTTTTTTTCACCGCAGTGCGCGATACTACATACATTCCTATGCGATACAAAATATTTGCGGTAGACTCGCCGCAATTTTGCCGCGAGGGGCCACCGGTGACTCTACCGCACGCGTTTATTCCACCGCAGTGCGCGCACTTCTATGACACTCCATACTTCAGATTTTGCGTTTCCAAAACGCAACGCAGTGCGCGCACGGCCTTAGGTGTAAATGATTTCTCGGGCGGAAATTAATAATTTGTTTAAGTGCCTTTCTAAAGTCAGACCGTGATTCTTTATTTGCGTGTTATATAAACACTTATATTATTACATGTTACTAACAACAAGATTAATGGCCTATTTAGAAAAATCAACATTACATTTTTTCGGCTGCATCACCCTGAAAATACTGTGAAATAATAATGAAACAGCAATAAACAGTGTTTTACAGTTACTTACTAAGCTATCAAGAATTTGTCTCCTTAGGTTGAAGGTTATAATAGTTAGTGTTTAAAGTTCCCTGCTGTTCCTTGCTCGCCTTACTCAAGTGAGCGCACACAATTCAAAAGCGCAGATTTGTTTTTAAAGGAAATCAATGCGGATTTACATGAAGACAGCATTTGAATTTCGAAGTGATGTATAGACAAGAATACGGCAGAGATTATTTTTTTCTTTTAACATAAACATAATCATGTACAGAGATTTCTTATGTATTAGCAATTGGAATCTACACAGTTTTACCCTAACCTCATAAATGAGGAAAATACGCCCGAAATTCTCGCAAATTCACTTGTTTACAAACAAAGCCAGTTTTTCCTCGACTCACGGTATTTGAAGGAAAGCGCTCAACAGACTGAATTGAGTCGAATAGACTCGAATGAGCGATAGAATTCAAATGGTTTCTTTGTAAAATGTTACAGTGTATTATGGATTTTCACTCCAAAATTAATTGTAGGATCGGTTTTATGATGTAGATGCAAATTATAAGTATGCGGCTTCTTATTATACAGTGTAGTGTAGTTAATAAAGGAGTATTTTATTTGCACTAATATATTTGATCAGTTTCTGGTTCAAACTATCAATGGATTGGTAGAGATTGTAAGATGTGATAAGTTTACTTTATGTATCACATAATTTTGCATGAGAGTGGCTCATGGCTATAAAGTGGCAAAACAGCTGAACGGGTCGATCTTCAAGGCAAAGCAACGCATGCCGAGGTTGAGCCGTGGATGGGGTGTTGCTTATTGAATAACTATTTAAAATGACTTTTAAACGGTGTACTTCTACAGATTTTATTTATACTGTATAAGTCTTACTGTTTTATATATAATGAATTATCATTAATTTAGACAGTCTCTCGGACGCTACATGATTCGAGTCGAAACTTGGCATTCTCCTTTCCAGCAGTAACGGTCATCAAGCACGCCATGTTTGAAACAAAACAATAATTGTAGGTTGTAGGTATTCAGAACATGCATTGAGACATATTATTATTAATATTGATATTACATGAAGAGCTAGACTAAATTATTGGTTTGTATTCACCGTAATACATATCTACGTATTGCGACGTATATTGTAATATTAGCCGAAATGTTAATCGTCTAGGTTAAACAGAATTTGCTGAATCGAGCCCTAGGTTAGTGATTTCGGGCACGCCGCAATTGCGGCGGTAAGACCCCTCTTTGAGGAGTGGCTAGATCAGCGTCACGGCGTCCTGACCTACCGCATGACGCAGATCCTCACCGGACACGGAAGTTTCGGGAGGTACCTGTGTCTGATGGGAAAGGAGGAAACACCTGGGTGTCACCACTGCGAGGGTCACCCTGAGGACACCGTAGAGCACACGGTGCAAGACTGGCCCGCCTGGGCAGAGCACCGATGTGTCCTCACGGCGGCGATAGGCGGCGACCTCTCGCGCCCGGCATTGGTCGAGGCCATGCTGCGGGGCGAGAGGGAGTGGGATGCAGTCGCCTCCTTCTGCGAAGCAGTCATGCTTCCGAAGGAGGAGGCGGGCCGCGTGAGGGAGAGGATGGCGTCCTCCCTCCATCCCAGCCGCAGTGGTAGACGCCCACGGCGTCGGACGTCGGCCGACGATCTCCGGCCACCGTAGGCGCGGGCATGCGGACAGCGAGTAAAGGGCAACTCGCTGTCCGACCATGCACCATGCCCGGGTCGGCGGCGCGTCGTGTTCCACGCGCGCCTCAAAGAGCGTCAGCAACATGACGAGGCCCCCTCTGCAGAGGGCCGAAGCCTGCCGGGGTCGTGGGACTCATCCCGTTACCGTGGCCCCGGTACGTAAAAGGTTATTGAAGGAACACCGTGGATTTTAGTCAGTAAAAGTCTGACAGTCCCTCCCACCCTGCCCGGGGTGGGAGGACTTATTTGATAATTTTACCACGTTAAAAAAAAAAAAGGTTAGTGGTTTCCCCCGTGTCTCGGGAAGCATAAATGAGTTCACTATCGAATGGTGTGCGCTCACTTGAGTAAGGCGAGCAGGGAACTTTATAAAAAAACAGTACATTGAAAAGTTGTTTATTAGTAAACAGTTATGAATAGTGTAGATCGATCGCGAGTGCACTATTAATATAAATAACTGTCTGCAGACTATGTTGTTAACTTGTTACTTACACTGACGCTTGATAATCTTAAAATGAAATTAACTTAGTTTCAGTCATGTTTAATTAAAATTACGAAACTACGGCAGAAATTCTGATTTTCGGAGGCTTAAATATTACTCTTGAGCACACGTTTCTTGCAGATTTCAGTAATGGCTGAAGTTTGTTCTGAATATTGAAATAATGTTTAAAGCCAAACAGGCAAGTTTAAGGTGAAGATTATTAATTGCTTAAAGCAGAGTTTATTAATTGCTAATTGTTATGATTAATTCAATAACAAACTTGAATTATAATTACAATCATGTGTAACTTGTATTTAAAACACGAGAGAAAATACATATTTACTGAGTGTTTCAAAAGTACGTTGTTTGAGGGTAATTGTATATCTCGTAAACAATGAGGCCTAGTCTGCACTATATGTCACCATGACATTTTCACTCTTGCGTCTTTTATTCCGTGATCGGAATTACACATCCGGCTCAGTTGCCATAGAAGAAGAAAAAATAATAATTACACATTGCGAATCAAATTTCGTAACATTTTGGTCAGTTCGGTGCTAAAACCTTGGACAGACCCCTTTTGCCCCATTGTCCCAGAAAAACAGGGTAATGTTTTGCTATAAAAGTTACCTTTCTTATGTTTAGGTCAGTTTTCTATCTACTTGAATACGGCAGACTATCAGTATTTATTAATTTTCGATTACCATTTTTGCTACCTTACCTAAAATATTCGTAAAAACAGTTGTTAATGAAGCTACAAAGAGTTTTTGGTTAGAAATGGGTAGCTTTGATATGTTTAGTTACACCTGAAAGTAAAATATATAGGTATCTGGTAAGTCCCATATACTAATGAATTTATAGATACCTACTAGTGGCTAATCGGTATTTTTTTACAGGCTTATAAATAATCGCTTAGATGTTAATGAAAAAGCGGTCGACGAGTCAATCTTATAAATACAATGAATAATGAATAAAAAAATATTACACAAAATTTTACCACTAAGTTTTGAACAAAAAGTTTTAAAATATTATCAACAGACAAAGTTGGAAATATTTTTATATTTAAGAAGATCAGGAAATAAGGCTAATTACGTAACAGCTGTTGTAATTTTAATAAAGTACAGTAAAGTAAATTGGTTTCCAAACTTGCAAAACAGTGTAGCACACTAGGGGGCGGGGAATAGTTTATAGATGGTCACTGAGTGTAGTTCATAGTGTTGCGGCCGGCTACCAGTCTACATACTGACAGTATCTTTGACAGTGTCGACTGTCACGAATCTACAAATGACAGCTAGGAGTAATGGCTGAGCGTGCTTCCCCAGGCACGGGGAAATATACGTTAATATGGTCATCCATCCACGGACTGAACTCTGCAAGTGCCGTATGGCTGCTATTATTTAGACATTAGTTCCTCTCAGTAAGTGATGTACGAAAATTTCTTTGATCACTCAAATTACGACATA
The DNA here is from genome assembly GCA_943138885.2 of Tholera decimalis. Taxonomy (NCBI): domain Eukaryota; kingdom Metazoa; phylum Arthropoda; class Insecta; order Lepidoptera; family Noctuidae; genus Tholera; species Tholera decimalis. The sequence continues at coordinate 15,565,334 of OW964576.2, forward strand.
ATCATTTGTACATTTCGAACAAAACAATGTAGCTCTTTAAAGAAAATACGTTCTAAGTTATCGTAACAATCTCTGTGACAAGACATGAAATGCTCAAAGTTGGCACAAACGAAAATTGTGGCGAACTTTGATCGTCTCAGAGTTGCTAGTTAAAAGTTTTTTTGGAAAAACGTATTTTAAGTAAGTAAGTAACATTTTAGGATATTTATGGGTGCCGCGTTTTGTTTCTTTTCTTTGATTGAAAATTAATTTTCTTATAAAGATAATAATACTATAGATATAAGACGATAACAGAATATATATATAGGTAAAACAGCTCCGATGCGCGTCCCAGAGTTCGATTCTCTCATAGAACAAATCTTACAGAACGGCCTGCAGATATAATAGTTGGTTCCGAGTCTGGTTGTTTGTGTTAGTGAGATTATAGATGTTTCATTTATTGACACTTATACAAAATTCCATTTTCTAGGTAGTGTGTAGTGTCTGTGTAGTACTGTCAGTGTCTATACTTTCTGTGTACCCTTTCATGGAAAGTGAGCATTTAATCTTACAAACAATGGTAGTACTTTACGTCCCCGCTGTACATTTAGCTCCGGGAGGTCACCCACTAGTCAATTATCAACATAATTCAATTGTGATATGGCAGGCAGTTAATCGATCTAGCGCATCGTCTCATAGCAATTTGGAGCAGGGTTCGATCTAATATAAGAAATGATATGATAAGAAAGAAAAATGATTAACAATACGGTGTTCCAAAGGAATACGACAAAGGTGTTGTTTTCAATCAATTTTCTAAAGGAGGATGTTATCTATTCGACTGTATGTTTATAAATACCAAAATTTAGCATGGATAAACTGCCTATGAACACAAAAGTACAGTAACTAGGTAACACGATACTCTTACCACGCGATACTAAGAGTGTTTTCAGATTATCTAGATTCGGACTACCCGAACAAATGTCAAAAATAATCCGAAGTAACCTAGAGATAGTTACCAATTCAAGGGCACACTTCAGCAAACGTTACGCCAATCTTGAAGACTGACCCATGCAGTTATGAATTTAACCACAAACTCTCTCTCCCCAATAATATTTACTTCCATATTTGTTTTTGTTGTATACGTAGTATAGTATCATGCAAAACCTGAACACGCGACCCGGTTATAAAAAACACCCTCCCATACTTACTTTATCATTGATTAGATAACGATAACGTTCATTAAGTAAGTGCAACACGCTGTTATGAAAGTTCTTATGATTATGTGTTGTACAGCAAAATGTCGAATTTATTTCGATTAAATAAAGTTTTAGTCACAAAAAGATTTTACATGAAATATGAATCTTGAAATCACTGTTAGCTAAGAATAATATTCATCATCTGCTTAGCCTAATAATCTATTTATGTGAGAAGCCTTCGTCAAAACTGGGAAAAGCCCAATTTTGACGACGGCTTCCAGTCTAAACGATTGCAGCTGATAATTATTAGTGTTTTACATGAAGCGACTGCCTATCTGTACTCCACCTGCACGATACACCCAGCCTAGACCAGTGTTAGATGTACTGGCTTCTGACTACCTGTAATGACCGTCAAAGATGTCCATATGGTAGCCGGGACCACTGCTGCCACAAATTTTAACAAATTAAGATATCAATGGTCTTCAAACCGGACGCGTGTATCTTGGGGATCTTGGGGACCGGAGTTACATCCATAGTCATACATATTATTATGAATGCAAAAGTGAGATGTTTGGTACATCTTTCACGTCAACACAAAGCAATGGATCGCTGTGAGTTTTAGTGTGGAAATACTTAGTTATAATATATTTTTCGTACCACTTGCTCAAAAAAGTGACATTCTATGCCACAAAGAGCGAACATAACTAAAGTCATTTTTAATCTGTTAAAAACACGGAAAGAAAATTGTACTGAATTTCATTCATCCTCTAGGGGGAGAATGTGATTTAAATTTGGAATACTTACCGAAATTTATACTGAACCATATCTGTGTTTACACCATTGAGTTTTTATATAAAGCATTATACATCTTTTTGAAAAAGGAATACGCAAATGCGTATTCCTTTTTCAAAAAGATGTAAGATAATAAATATTATGCAGTTACATATGATTATTAAATAAAATTACGAAAACCGACGAGGCCGTATGAGCTTGATGCCTTTGCATTGCATTTTTTCCGACAATAAAATATTAGTCTAGGAATTTGCCACGTTTTTGTTTTCTTCAAATACATAAACGTTAAGTTTATTTTAAATTATTTTTATAAATAAGTTAATGTTCTAAAAATACGTTACGATATTAAATCAAAGCGACAGTGACAGTGGTTTGTCGGATTTCATCGGTGCAAATGCTGCCGCAATTACAAATAATGTGCTTCCAACGCTTCCAACAAAATCCAAGGAAAATTAACAATGTTGTTAATTGTTTTGTTACTTTCCAACTTTTACTTTTAATTGTCATTATTTTTAATAAATGCTTATCTCATATTATTATTGTGTTATTTTTTTCGCAAATGGTACGAAAAGTAGAGTATTTTCCTTGGTGATAAAGCTGTCTTAGTGTTGGGTGAACTTAAATCCCTCGCTACACTCAGGACTCGTCTTAAATCCCTTGCTTCGCTCGTGAGTTAAGTTTTTAACACCCTCGCTACGCTCGGGAGTAAACCTCGAGTCCTTCGTTACGCTTACGATTTAAATCGTCACCCGCGACAGAAGACACTGCTTTATCCCCTTGGCTAATAATGTACTACTATTTTTTTCATTGCTGGTATTGTCACACAAAACTGCTTCGGGTTTGTCCAAACAAAAACAAAACATGATCAAAAGTTCACACCTCTCATATCTGCCATCTCCAGTAGTTCGTAACTGTCCCTAAATTACCCGGCCCCTGGGGTTGTTCATGATAAGGGTCACTCAACAAGTTTGTAACAGATACCCCTGATTTTCCTTTACAGATAATATGGCGGAAGAGCAAAACTAATTTAGAGATGTAATATTAGTCAGCAGGCTAATGTCTGAAGTGAGCTTGTCGGGTTGGTGGAAGTCGCATATCTTTGTATTTTATTCCTAACACAACCTCCTAATGTAAAATTACTCATGACCGAACGCCGTTAACTCAGAATAATCTAATTCCAGACACAAGCATATTTAGCTTAGGAGGGGTTAACAAGATTGCTAGTAATGTGAATCCTACCCGCATTGTCGGTTCTCTTTTTTATTCCTTTATAGTTTTCAAAGCAGTAAGTTGGGCCTGTTTGAACTGGGACACCACTGCTCCATTGAGGATAAATAATGTAATAATACGCAAACTATGTCCACGAATCATGTATGCTATCATACCCTTTCAGAGAATACAGAAATGTGAACACTCTTGCATTACTTGTAGAACTTACTAATGGGATCATTTCTAAAGCCAGCTTACACGATAGTTCTCCAAAGATTTCGTAGCTCATTCAAATTCTGTTGAAGTTTACTAAATTTTCTTTGTAAGGCAAATAACTATTTCTAATGAATGTAACTTTAAGGCTTAGTAATAATTGTCGTGTCTAAAGATATATTTTTTTATGTTATAATTTTTATTATTATTTTAAGTTGGGTTTAGTAGACATCAGTAAGTAGTATTTTTAAGTTACTGATGTGCATATAATTATAAAGGTTTCCCATGATTTTCTAATAAAAATTTCACTTCGTTTTTATCGAAAACACTTGTTTTAATACCTTTTTTATGTATTGATTTGATTATAGCGTCACGTCTGACCAACAACTCTCTATCAGGAAACACAGACTCCGACAGGGAATTCCACTCCTTCGCTATACCTACTTACTTATTGTGGCTTAATTCACTGTTGATTCAGTCCATGTCTACTTCTTCTTCTTCTTCTTCTGCAGTTGTTACTTGTATGGTACATGGAGCGACTATCAATCTGATCTCCACTACCCAGTAGCTGGGTAACACAATGCCTCTTGTATGATACATGGAGCGACTATCAATCTGATCTCCACTAGCCAGTAGCTGGGTAACACAATGCCTCTTGTATGGTACATGGAGCGACTATCAATCTGATCTCCACTACCCAGTAGCTGGGTAACACAATGCCTCTTGTATGGTACATGGAGCGACTATCAATCTGATCTCCACTACCCAGTAGCTGGGTAACACAATGCCTCTTGTATGGTACATGGAGCGACTATCAATCTGATCTCCACTACCCAGTAGCTGGGTAACACAATGCCTCTTGTATGGTACATGGAGCGACTATCAATCTGATCTCCACTAGCCAGTAGCTGGGTAACACAATGCCTCTTGTATGGTACATGGAGCGACTATCAATCTGATCTCCACTACCCAGTAGCTGGGTAACACAATGCCTCTTGTATGGTACATGGAGCGACTATCAATCTGATCTCCACTACCCAGTAGCTGGGTAACACAATGCCTCTTGTATGGTACATGGAGCGACTATCAATCTGATCTCCACTAGCCAGTAGCTGGGTAACACAATGCCTCTTGTATGGTACATGGAGCGACTATCAATCTGATCTCCACTACCCAGTAGCTGGGTAACACAATGCCTCTTGTATGTTACATGGAGCGACTATCAATCTGATCTCCACTACACAGTAGCTGGGTAACACAATGCCTCTTGTATGGTACATGGAGCGACTATCAATCTGATCTCCACTACACAGTAGCTGGGTAACACAATGCCTCTTGTATGGTACATGGAGCGACTATCAATCTGATCTCCACTAGCCAGTAGCTGGGTAACATAATTCCTCTTGTATGGTACATGGAGCGACTATCAATCTGATCTCCACCACCCAGTAGCTGGGTAACACAATGCCTCTTGTATGGTACATGGAGCGACTATCAATCTGATCTCCACTACCCAGTAGCTGGGTAACACAATGCCTCTTGTATGGTACATGGAGCGACTATCAATCTGATCTCCACTACCCAGTAGCTGGGTAACACAATGCCTCTTGTATGGTACATGGAGCGACTATCAATCTGATCTCCACTAGCCAGTAGCTGGGTAACACAATGCCTCTTGTATGGTACATGGAGCGACTATCAATCTGATCTCCACTACCACAATGGTAACACAATGAAAGAATTAAATTAAATTAAATTTCCTCTTGGAAAAACTGATGCTATATTTTCTGGGTTATGACTACCCGTAATAGAGGTCAAAAATGTATCTACAGATCACAGCTAGAATCAATGGTTTTACGTATTTTCTGAGGCACGGAGAAATCTCGATTTGTAAAGATGATTACCAATCCTCGGATCGACATCGGCTAGCGTTGTTTAACTTTAAAGATCAACCTATGTAGATTTTATTACTTGCTATAAGGTCCTGAATTTCAAAATTATCCTATGGCAAAATCAGACTTACAATTTCCTCTCACAAACTGTCGCCCACCAACAGTTTGTCAGCAGGTCACCCCCGCCGGCTGACGGTGTCGTAATAATATTAAGCTTGTGTTTGTTTGCTTCTTACACAAATCTTGCCAATTGCTGGTAGTTTGGTGACGGACGAGAATAATTATATTATGTATTGGCTGACTGTTACACCGAAGAAAACCTGTGCTAATATTTTACACATCTTTCCTGATCGTATTCTTCATTGACAAATTTCGTATCTTATAAATTGTCCTTCGTAGCTCTCTGTGATAGCGCTTTTCATTTCGACTTTCAGGGCGGTTGTCGCAGCAAGTCTGGTGAAGGTGGATATTTGGGCACACCATTGGGCCACGGGATCGACCATGGGAAATGATACACACACACTACTAATATTACACATACTTACCGAGTGTGGTATTCGCCGTTTTCGCGGACAAGTGGCACTGGCACGCACAAAGACCTTTTTCGTTTATTTTTTCCACCACATAATTATGACCTGTCTTTGTGAAACCATCATGGCAAACTGTTAAGTCTGCTACTACTGTCACATAAGTTTGGTGATTCTTCAGGCTATGTCAGTTACCCAGGTAACACATGGTAGACAACTAACACTCACCATTACAGCATACCACCGTCATTAGATTAGCCTTTTCCCAAATATGTCAGGATTAGCAAGCAAGGTCGGCCAGTCTTACCAGATGTAGCTGAGTACTAGTGTGTTACATGGAGCGACTGTCTGTGTGACCGTCATAACCCAGTAGCTGGGTAACAATATCTTGGACTGGTGTCAGTTGTCCTGACTTCTTAATGATGTACTAATGATAGCCGCGACCAACGGCTTAGCGAGCTCTCCAATGCATGGAGGAATCTTTGTATGTTAAGATGGCCAGCCCTCAACAGACGTTCAACAACAAAAAAATTAGTGTCGCACTCGGGGACTGCCGCGGTAAAGCTATTGCATTGCATTTTTTATCAAATTATGCAATTATAATTATTTATTTATTTTATTTAAGCAGTTTTTTTTTTTTCTTTGGATATTAATTCAAGTTACACTTTTTGAGCGTGGTGACCGATAAGACAACATTTTTTTTCTTTTATTGAATAAATGAGAAGTTAATATTGTTTAAAATATTTTTATTATCTTACAATACATGTAGGTTATTCAAGAATTTTTATCATTGAAACTATAGGTTTATTAGCAGCGAGTCTACATGCATACGTCTAGTCGCACGCACACAAACACCGTGCCGAAGTCTGCCGAATTGAAACGACTTTAGACGATGCACGGCTTTCAACGCCGCACCGCTGTGCTGGTCGGAGTAGGGGGTGTTAGGTTTATTTTTGTTAAGAAATTTCTTGATTCGGTCGCCACGCTCAAAGCCTGCGATAAAAGCTATGCAATAGCTTAAAATATAAAAAAAACACAACAACAAAAAGTTCAGAGAATCCTGAACGGTTTTCAAGAGTTTAGCTTAAAATAAGAGCACTTTATTTATTTATATCTATATATCCCTTTCACTTTTTTACTATTGTCTTGCGTCTTTTGTTTGCTATCCTGAATAAATTATTATTTGGATGGAATCAGATCATCCCTGTAAACAGTTTTCCACATCGAGAATCCCAATTTAAATATAGCTTTTAATGTCACAGTTTTTTTAATGTTTACAGTCTTAGTTCTTAGTCCTCCCACCCCGGGCAGGGTGGGAGGGACTGTCAGACTTTTACTGACTAAAATCCACGGTGTTCCTTCAATAACCCTTTACGTACCGGGGTCACGGTAACGGGATGAGTCCCACGACCCCGGCAGGCTTCGGCCCTCTACGGGGGGCCTCGTCATATTGCAGACGCTCTTTGAGGCGCGCGTGGAACACGACGCGCCGTCGACCCGGGCATGGTCCATGGTCGGACAGCGAGTTGCCCTTTACTCGCTGTCCGCATGCCCGCGCCTACGGTGGCCGGAGATCGTCGGCCGACGTCCGACGCCGTGGGCGTCTACCACTGCGGCTGGGCTGGAGGGAGGACGCCATCCTCTCCCTCACGCGGCCCGCCTCCTCCTTCGGAAGCCTGACTGCTTCGCAGAAGGAGGCGACCGCTTCCCACTCCCTCTCGCCCCGCAGCATGGCCTCGACCAATGCCGGGCGCGAGAGGTCTCCGCCTATTGCCGCCGTGAGGACACGTTGGTGCTCTGCCCAAGCGGGGCAGTCCTGCGACGTGTGCTCGACTGTGTCCTCAGGGCGACCCTCGCAGTGGTGACACCCAGGCGTTTCCTCCTTTCCCATCAGACACAGGTACCTCCCGAAACTTCCGTGTCCGGTGAGGACCTGCGTCATGCGGTAGGTCTGGACGCCGTGACGCCGATCTAGCCACTCCTCAAAGAGGGGTCTTACCGCCGCAATTGCGGCGTGCCCGACCTTCGGTTGCGACAGTCGTTCCCTCCATACTGCCCTGAGCTCACGCCGGAGCTCTTCCCGCCGCGCCTCGACTTCTCGAGGCAGCGGGGATACGCCCCGGCGCTGCACCTCCACGCGCCATTCATAGACGCGCTGGAGGGCAGTCGCCTCCAGATCCCAGGGTAGCAATCCGGCAAGGAGATTGGCTGATTCGCCGGCGATCGTGCGGTATCCCCGGATCATTCGGATAGCCATGACCCTCTGGCATGCGACCAACTTTAGTGGTCGCGTCCGGATGCACAGGGCCCACACTGGGGACCCGTAGAGGGCCATGGACCGCACGACGCCGGCGTACAGCCTTCGGCAGGAGGCGTTTGGCCCGCTGAGATTAGGCAGGAGTCACCTGAAGGCAGCTGCTGCCCGGTTTAGCTTAGGGGCCAAACTCAGGAAATGCTCCCTGAAGTTCCACCGGCTGTCGAGGACGAGTCCCAGGTACTTCATCGTCCTCCCGACGCTGATGCGAACCCCCTCCACCGTTATGTGGGACTCGGACCGTGGCGCGTTCCGACCGCCATGGAAGCACATGGCCTCTGTCTTGTGCAGCGCCACGTCGAGTCCCAACTGCCGGATCCTACGAACGACTGTCGCAACCGCTTGCGTCGCCAGGTCGGCCGCCGCCTGGTGCGACTCTCCCTGCGCCAGGACGAGCGTGTCGTCAGCGTAACATATTACGCTGACGCCGTCAGGGAGGTCGCCGCGCAGCACCCAGTCGTATCCAATGTTCCACAGGGGCGGCCCCAAGACCGATCCCTGTGGGACACCGCACGACATCTCTCGCCGGTTCCACTCTCCCCGGTGACCGCGATAGATACTGCTAGAACAAAACCTTTTATCAGAAGGAGTGGGCTAATCCACCACGCGGGTGATGGATGTCGCATGTCTTCAAGCTTTAAATCTTAGGATATGCCGGTTTCTTCAAAACGTTTTCCTTCACCGTTTTGAAAGCAGTGGTGATGATATAAAGTATAAACTACGTGTTTGAACTCACGACTTATGTACAACTCGTAAGTCGGACTTGTAACCACTGGACCAACACTTACATTCTAGCCTGTGTGATGTGTTAAAGTTGCACAAAACTATTAGCTTACTCTCTTAAATCTAAGACCTGAATGTAATTGACCATTACACTGCTGGCTGCGATACATACTTTTACCACCTTATGAACATTTATGTAATATTCATACACAAATATCTCACATCCACAGACGTGTAATGTCATAAGGAAGTCATTACCCTCTTTTGATCCTCCGCAACATCTTAGCAGGTACTTTTAACATTCATGAGACGTTGAGTAGTCGGGGAACATAATTTTAGTATATTTTCTTATGAGTAATCACTTTATTAGCTGAGTTGTGCTCTTTATGACGTGAATTAGTGAAGGCCGATTTAACACCCTTTTTCAGGTGTACAAAAAATGTCTGTGTGAATTTTGAAGTTTCTACAAATCCTAACGTATCTTTACTTTTTTTTTTATATTGACAGTATATTTATATTAAAGTGAGCAGTGACTTCATAAAAACAGCCATACAATCTTTAGGGTAAAGCAACACTTCCTGCGGTCGTCCTGTGACTTAGTCACCATCTTAACATATCAAGATTACTCAGAACCTGTAAGTCCTACTGAACGACATGCTATTCAAAGTCAAATAGATCATATTTTTTCAGATGCACCATATTATCAAGATAGCATAAACTATATGAATTTTCACATGTAAAACAAACAGTAAAATCTGTTTGCTTTGTTTAAAAAAAAAGAAGAGTATTTTGAGAACGTGGAGCTTAGCTTGAACCAAGTTCCACGTTTCCCAGCACCCACCGGGTGAAGTCAGGCTGTGGGTGATGAAAAACTTTTGAATAAACCGGCAAAAAAACAAATCACTAGTAGATATCTTTTGTTAGTCCTCCTTTCAGATCTTTTACTATGTTTTTTCTACACGTACCAACCTCTTTTTTTCCAGTGGGAAAATCATTGAATGACTTTCGCCGCTGTGGGTGGAGCGGAAGGGAGTGACATACTTCTACTGACTAAAAACCTATCCTACTCCCTTGCGTTCCAGGTCCGCGGTAACTCGTTAGGACATTACTGCAACCCCGTAAGGCAATGGCCCTATTGAGTCCCGTCAATGTTGCTGACTGCTCTTAAAAGCGCCCGCGGAACACGGCGCGCCATCGACTCGGGTATGGTCCTTACCAGACGTACCTACCCTGGACATAAGTTATGCGATTCTGTTTCTCTGAATGTCATTGAAACCTCGCCTCCACAAATATGTATAAGCAAAGTAGTATTTCTGTAAGTTACATTAACATAAACGACGAATGTTTCTTAAAACAATTCGGAATTCGAACGGAAGAACTCGTCACTAAAAAATAACAGCTGCACGAGTCGATGGTCAAGGTTAAGCAACGCTTGCCAAAGTCCATCCGTGGATGGGTAACCTTCTCAACGTATCCAGGAGCTCCTCTGAAGGCACGTTAATCACGGCCCCGGCTGTTGTTTGTGCATCATAGACTGTTGCATTCGGATAGACTGGCAGCCGACCCAAACAAAGTTGGAACAGGGCTGAGTAGATGATGCGTTTGAAATTAGAAAGGTGTCTCGTTGTGAATCGGCGATGACTATAACTTTACTTTTACTTTAAAACAAATGAGTTTGCCGTCTAATTGTGTGCGCTCACTTGACTAGTCCCAAGTGAAGTTTACAGCAAAGCATTTGTTTTATTATAGCTTCATGAATCCTATCCTCTTTGTAGCAAATCAGCTTACACGGAGTAAAAAAAAGGATCGGATTTAAATTCCCGTAAGTCTTTACACAATTTGTTGACGACTAGCATTCTGAAGTTGGATTGTCTTGCTCGCATAACTGGGCTATTTTCTAGATTTATTGCTAAGACATTTTCACGCTGAAAATGTAAGTTGGAAAAGCAAGGGGTAAAAGAATTCTGTCTATGAAAAGTCTGAATGTTGAATAATAGACAGAAGGGAAACCAAGACTGAAAAAACCATTGCATTTTAGTATGAGGAGCACGTGACCACATAAATAAGTAAGTGTGTCACAGCAAGAGACGAGTAGGTAGGTACCACCGCTGTGTTAATTTATGTTATATTTTATTCTAACAATACAACACATTAATACGAGTGCAGTACAATAAGTTTATAAGTAAGTTTACATAAAGAATAATGTTGTATCAGATAATGCTTCAGAAATATAGATTTAGGAATTATTTTGTGTTTTTATTTTCAAAGAGACCCAGATAAGTTCTGAATCTGTTAAAATCAGATTCAATAAACAATTTTATGGTTATCTTTTACCTCAAAATTTCCCATTTATCTTTCTAAATTTAATTATGCTTCACTAAGCCCAAGAGAGTAAAACCATTGTTCAAATATTTTCAAAATATCAAGCTCGCCAAACGGAAGAGAGAAAACTCAAGATAATTCAGTCGTTGTCCTATTCGTCTGTTTATTTTGTACAAACCTTATCTTATCCTGTCTTTGTTGAAATCTTAGAAAAGCTGTTAAAAAGACAAATCTACGTTAAGTTCTCTCCTGAGTGTTTTTTTTTTTTTTTGTTAGAAAACATTTTATACAGAACGTTTTTATTTCGTACATTTTAGTGGATCAGATTTTTGGAATAGTCTCCTCGATCGCTATCTTTCCATAACACACATGACAATGTTAACGTAACGAAGAAATACACATACACATTCTTCCGCAGACTGAATTTTTAGGTATTTAGGTATATTATGATATAGAGTTTGTGACATAATGTGAACATAATATAATGAGCCTATTACGTTTCACACAGGCTTCCTCTGTATGACAAAGAGTATGGGCCTTAATCCACCACACAGGCATATTGCGTGTTGGTGGAGATCGCATGTCTTCAGATTTTTGATCTAAGTCATGTCTGTTAACATGACGAGGCCCCCTCTGCAGAGGGCCGAAGCCTGCCGGGGTCGTGGGACTCATCCCGTTACCGTGGCCCCGGTATGTAAAGGGTTATTGAAGGAACACCGTGGATTTTAGTCAGTAAAAGTCTGACAGTCCCTCCCACCCTGCCCGGGGTGGGAGGACTTATTTGATAATTTTACCACGTTAAAAAAAAAAAAAAAAGTCATGCCTGTTGTCTCACGACGCTTTCTTCACCGTATTGAGAACAGGGTTGTCAAGCCCACGGCCTGCAACTAGCCAGTTACGCCTACTAACTCCTGAGCCTGCGCTTAATTTATAATGTAAGTAAGTTAAAAATAACTATTTAAACTTCACTCTTTTAATATCTGTTTAAGCTAGCAGAGTCCAGTGTTTACTAGCCGACTGATTCTGAGATTAAACTCCGAAAAAAATTCAGAGATCAGTCTCTTTTAAAGTCAATACACACCTGACTGGTCAAATCATGTATGAGAACCATGTAAATGTCTAATGTATTTTTTAAGTAAAGTTTAACACTCATTTGATTGGACCTGACCAGATAGTGCATGAATTTGTAGAACTTCTAGTATCCTGAAAGATTTAATTATCAAAAGGATAAAGATAAGGATATCAAACTCAACTCAAACTGCCAGACACTCATGTAAAGAATCCTAAATACATTATAATATTTAACGAGCTACATACCCTAATAATATATTTACTTTGGTTTATGCATATAAGTAGCTGAAATGGTCTTCTGATAAATGGTCCACACAGATTGTATTGTAATTATCTACCCTGTAGTGTTAGTCAAATAGCTTAGCTTGAACTAATAAAGGTATATTTAAAATAAAAAATCTATGAAACCTACTAAAAAACTAACACAATGATATGTCACTAATTTCTGAACATTATTTTATCATCCCGCTCTCGCGTCAATTGGTACAAAATAGCAACTTTATACAGGCGCCATTTTGCTGTTTAGAAATATTATAAATCAAATTAAAAGGACAACAAAGTCAGGCACCTGTGAACCTATAGCTAAGAGAATAAACAAAACATTTCGAGCATAATCTGATCCCTATTATATGATTAAAATCAACCGACCATTAGAGGTTTAAATAAAATATACGTCTGTATTTATTTGTTTACGAAGTTAAATGGAAATTAGGTAGTATAATGAAAGGTTTAGCGATCAGAAAACACGCTTTCCTGATGACGTCATCATCTGCCGAGTTAATCCCGGCTTGTTGAAGTCGACGTCCAGGCTAACCGGGTACAGCAGAGTATCATTATATTACATGAACCGCCTATCTGGCCTTCACAATCCAGTAACTCTATTCTTATACTATTCGTATAAAGTAGTTTTAGTTTTAAAAGTGTTATATATAAATTTATTAATAAGATTTTGTATTTGTTTGTTGTGTTCTTTGGGCTAGTTGCATGAAATAATAGTAGATTAGTAGCCAAGGGCTGTAAGGCATCAATTGCAGCCCGAGATATTCAGGCGCACGAGCGCAGCGAGGGCGCCTATAGTTCGAGGGTGCAACTGATGCTTACACCCGAGCTAACTACTCTGCTTTACATCTCGATTGTGAGGTAAGTAGAAAAAAAACCGGCATTACAAGAATAAAACATTTTAAAGTAAAAGTTTTCTATTTCCGCCTTTTGTCATCGTTGTTTTTAATTATTTTTTTTTTTTCAAGAACGAAATAGAGCTTCGATATTTAAAATTGATGACTATTATACTTATACGAAGACAAGGCTAAATAGCGAAGCGACCTCTTTTGTCATTGGGCTGAATGCATGATGTCTGGTTAGATGTACGCGAACTTTTTGAAAGAGTAAAGAGATTTTTTTAAAATTACTTACCGCTCTATGGCTTTTCTAGCTACATTATTACCTTAGAGCGCTAAGGTTACCTACTTACCGAATACGAGAGATGTAAAGAATATGATATATTATTATTATTATAAGTAATATTGAGCATCTTTTTAAAATACGGGACTTAATAAATTGGTTTGCATCTAAACACATAACTACTGAATTGACACAATATGTAAATTCAGTAGTTATGTGTTTCAATGTAAACCAAAAATTACTGGTTTGGTATATGTTATATACCAAACCAGTAATTTTTCAACTGCGAGAACCGACTGCCTATCTGACCTACACATACCAGAATTTGGGTAACTCGGTACACGTTGGCTAAACTGTGGTCAGATTTCCAGGCTTCTGACTTCCCGTAAGGACTGTTAAAGATGTAAAAATGTCAGCCGGAGCCAACCGCTTCACATGTTATCCGAGGCGCGGACAGATCTCAATATATTAAGATGGTCACTTATCCGCGGACCGATCTCGGCAAGCGTTGCTTAACCTTGATAATCGGCCCGTGTAGCTGTTCAAGGTTATGCAACACTTCTTATCACTTGCACCAAACTTTATAAAAGAATTAGGGTAAAACATTCTTTCACAACGACTCTCGTGTTAACAAAACGTCCCAATGAATTCGTTTCTCCTTTTGTTATATTTGCATATTTAAAACTCAATAATTATTCAATTGGTGTTTTCACCAAAATTTTTCTTTAACTAGTTAATTCTGTCCCACTCCTGACCAAAGGCCTCCTCTCACCATAACACGGGGTAGATTTTTCTACATAGCTTCAAGTATATACCAGCAGTGATCAGAAGAGGAAAGTTGAATCCTGATTTTTGTTATCTGTAACATAAATAAATATGGGCAAATGGTTCTTAATTTGCTACAACTGGTCTTACGACAAAGGCCGGTCACGATTTCCACTCCAGTCTGTCCATTCATACACTATTCTGCCGTTATTTTCAATATGTAGATACTCGTACAATATTAAAAAGCAAATAAACAAAATAAAAAGAATATCATCCGTATAAATATCCACGCTAGAAAAGTCCATCATATTGTAATAAAAAACGTCAAAAGACCCGTTCCGCTTATTGACTTAGTAGCATACCTTGACGGAGTAACAGGAATAAAAAAACGACGGGTTGCACTCCGGGAGTGCCGACAGAAGTGAAAACTTGAATATTAACGTTGTGCATTTTTGATATTTTGGAACGGTTAGGGAATAATTTTGCATGAATTGCTTTAATTATCAGTATAAAAGTACTATCATTTATGTGGTAGAATACAATATTAATTCATTGCGCTATCGTACACAAACATGACAATTTATATTACATTAAAAAGTTTATCTCTCGAAACAGCAGGCGCAGGCATACATTTTCGCCGCGCCGTAGAAAGAGAGAGGGATACTTCCTCTCCTACGCCGCGCCGGCTGTCTACTCTCCGTCCGTCTTACGAATTTTCGATCAGGTCACGTGTCCTGACGCGAGTTTAACATTTTTTACCCATTACATTGCGTGGAAGTAACAAAAATCTGTCAAAATGAAAAAAGAACCTATAGGTCGGAATATAAGCAAAATAATTATGGCACCCCACAGGGAGGTATCTTATCCCCACCACTGTTCCTAGTTTACATCAACGACATTCTAGAGGCGATAGGTAAAGACTGCATACTATTTGCTGATGACACGACAATAATGCTTAAGAGTGACACTGACAAACATTTAAAAAAAGAATTCATTCAGGCTTTGGATAATGCAATCGACTGGCTCGAAATAAATAATTTAAAAATAAATATGACTAAAACACATTTCATACAATTCTAGACGTACAATTCAAATATAAATAAACTTGACATTAATTATAAAGATTCTCACTTGACAACTCTCGATAATTGTGTATTTTTGGGTATAACGATCGACAAAAATTGCAACTGGAAAGCACATTTAGATAAAATTCTTACAAAAATAGATCGTTTTATATATGTCTTGAAAAGAATCAGAGAAACGGTAAACTGTGATACTGCAATGCTAGCTTACCATGGTTATGTATCATCCATACTTAGGTATGGTATTATAATATGGGGTAACTCAGTAGACTTTTACAGAGTTTTTAAAGCTCAAAAAAAATGTATTTGAGCCATTTTTGGAGCTCACTTTTTAGACAGCTGTAAGCCACTATTTCTAAAACTTAAAGTTCTACCTTTGCCATGCTTATATATTTTTGAAATATGTGTTTTTGTTAAGAAAAACTACAATGTATTCGAGACGAACACTGACAGGCCAAATAGCCGAACACGGCATAAAGACAGACTTCGACTGCCACAAATAAGGCTAAAATTATTTAAGAAAAATGTATACTGCATGTCGATTATTATTTACAATCATTTACCAAATAGTTTACAAGACCACTGACAATGTTTAAAAACATACTTTTCAATATGCTATTATTTAAAAGATATTATACCATTAAGGACGATTTAGAAGACAAATCAATAGAATCTGTAATCGGCAAGTTATAGTAATTGACAACACTGATTGAGAACAAATTTGCACGCCATATTATGGCAGGATATGCTGAAACAAATTTACTGTAACACCTTATGTACCATATTCTGGCAAATAAATAAATAAAAAAAAAATACAAAAAGGTGCACAACGCCGCACGGTGGGCTGAAAAACGTCTTTCATAGACTTAGGCATTTTATTTTGCAAGTGCCAGTTTTTGTGCCGGATATCACTTCTATTTGTTATAACAATATACAAAAATGACACCAGAATTGATTCTGCACAAAAACGAAGGAATTATAATTTTTTTACGAAAATTTTGTATGGAGCTAGTATGAAAAATCGAAATATCTCTGAAACGGCAGCGATAACCGTAATATCCTTATAGGAGGTTTTAGTACTAATTATTTATGATTTTTTGACATACGTTACATAATGGTTGTAGATGCCTTTTTTTTTTTAAATCGTCAAAATATTTATATTTATTTTTACATATTAAACGTTCCTTTTAGTGTTTAAGTTGAAGAATTCAGAGCTTTAACAACTCTTAACATAAAATAGCATCACCCCTATAGACCTGAAGGACTAGACAGAGGTGTGTAGTATCTTGTTGATCTTGTAAGATTTCCAACAATACCAAATAGTTGAATATCAGTGTCAAAGTGCCCATGCTGTCGCTTCTTTTAGAAAGATAGGGGAATGAAATTGTTAATTGATCATACCCTAAAAGTATGATTACAACATACCCGGACACATAATAATATCGACACAAAAGGAATTTTAAAACCTTGCATACGTTCAAAATACAAAATAACATATTGTGTAGTCATCTAATGAGTCTGATGACAAGTAATTAAGTAATTAGAATGATGGTTGTAGTCTTCTGATTCTAATGAGCCTATTAAGTGATTAAATGATTTGAAATATCTCGCAACAATACCAACTAAGAACTGCATTCACCTTTTTATAATTAGTGAGCTAATGTGATTTGCTAATGTTGATTAGTTCTACTATGAGTTCTACGAAATGTTTTTGACGATTATAAATTTTTATTATCATATCTTTTATAACTTTAATGAGGGTAGTTAACTAATTATTGACTTTATACAATAAAAGGGCTATAATTTTGTTCCATAATTTAGATTGTTCACAACCGTGTAACTGCTAACACTAAAACTATTTGCTTTGCGACTACAAAATCTTAGAATGGAAAGTTTAATCACCAACTTAGATTTGTTTGTTCTTCTAAAAAGTGAGTGTCCTTCATTTAATCATGAAGTATTGTTTAGTGCAATTGTGTCCCGCATAGGCGATTGCCTTTCTGCCGAAGATCAAGTAACTCTCAAAGAATTTTGCCGGAGATTCACGCGAGCTGCTTTAAACAGGTGGCAGAAATCTAAACGATTCTTTGATAAGTTTAGAAATACGTACGGAGAGTGGTTGCAAGCAAATATTGATTGGCCGAGTTGCGTGCAAACTTTAATAAATCAAGAACCAACTGTTGATGAGATACCAAGAGCACGCTCAGTCTCTCCAGAACCTTCGACATCATCGACTGTTGGAACAATGACAAAAAGGTCCCGAAAACCATTCAAAGATCTGGGAAGCAAACAGAAAAAGAAAAGATCTAGTGAGCACATAGGCGAGGATTCCTGTGAATTGGCATATGCAGCTGCAGCACGTTTAAAAGAAGAAGGTTATGAAGATATCGCTTCTGTAATCAATTATATGATCAAAAATCCAGAAGCTGCCGTTAAAATCAAGGAAAGCATTAAGAAAACAGTAATATTTACACCAGAGAAAGCACTTGGATTGTTTCTTTCACTTAAGCTTTCAAAGTGGCAATATATTACGTTGCGAGAGACTGCCATTCGGGAAGGTGCTAAGGATATTTACCCATTCTACTATAAACTGCAACAAACTAAGCTTGCATGCTACCCTCCTAATCAATCAGTATCAGTTACGGATTCATCAGCTAGAATTACACTTCAAGCTTTACTTGACATCACGGTGAAGCGGATTCTTCAAAGTCTTTCTGATAATGTGGAAAATAAGCAGTTAAAGCTGATATCGAAGTGGGGATTTGATGGTGCTTCCAATCAAAGCCGATACAAGCAGAAAATGGACGGCGAGCATGATGATTCAAGCATTTTCATGACCTCCTTGGTGCCACTGAAACTGACAGATGGAGATAATACTATATGGACAAACCCGAAACCATGCTCAACTTTTTATTGTCGTCCGGTTCAGTTCACTTTTGTAAAAGAAAGCCATGCAGTTGTCATTGATAACAAAAGAAAAATGGATGAGGAAATTGAGGCCCTTAACCCCACAGAGTGCATTAATAGTAACAGGGTGACTCATAAACTAATGATGACAATGATCGACGCAAAAGTCTGCACGTACCTTTCTGAAGCTAGATCAAATGCATCATGCTACCTGTGCTTAGCAAAACCAACAGAAATGAACCACTTAGATGCTGTAACATCAAAAACTGTGTGTTCTGACATATATGAATTTGGCCTATCATCCCTACATGCCCGTATAAATTGCATGGAATGTCTGTTACACATTGCGTACAGACTTGACTTCAAACAGTGGGCAGCAAGAAGTAATGAGCATAAAGATATGTTACAAAACAGAAAAAAAAACATTCAAAATAAATTTAAAGAGGAGCTCAATCTGTTAATTGATATAGTAAAACAAGGCTCGGGAACTACCAATGACGGGAATACCGCAAGGAAGTTTTTCGAGTTTCCCAATAAAACTGCAGCTATTACTGGGTTGGATCAAAACCTGATAAAAAGATTTGCTGTTATTTTGCAAGCAATAACATCTGGTGAGAAGATCGATGTCATCAAATTTAAAGATTTTGCTCGCAAAACAGCAGAAAAGTACGTGGAATTATACGACTGGTACTACATGTCATCAACCGTACATAAACTATTAATACACGGAGCTGACATAATCGAAAAAAATGATATTGTCCCGATTGGGACTCTCTCGGAAGAAGCCTCAGAGTCTCGAAACAAAGATTTTAGGAGGTTCCGGGAACATCATTCGCGGAAAAGAAGCAGGCAAGATTCTAATCAAGATATCCTAAATATGCTTGTTGTTTCTTCGGATCCTTTTCTAAGTGCACAAAGGCCGAAGTTAGATGCCAAAAGGAAGACAACCTTTTTTGCTGAAACTCTCGACCTAATACAGTTTCCGGAAACTGAGTTCGAGTTTGTAGGTATATCCGATCTGGATTCTGACTCGGAATTGGAGTCCGACAACGAAAGTTGTAAAGAAAATTTGTAAAATTTAATTATTTTTCTTTATGTTCTTTTGTTATTTATGTTAGTTTATTGTACCAATATGTTTAGTTAATAATTTCATAAATTATAGTTTCAAATATGTATTTTGTATAATTGAATTTATTAGATATTATTTTTGTTACTTCTGTTTTATTTAAATTACCTATCAATAAAAAGTTTATATACAGTCTTTTTTTTCACATATTCTTAATATTTGGGGAAAAAGCATGCTTCCTAACGATGTTCTTAACTTTGACACAGTTCATGGATCGTTTTGAACAGTTTCATATGTTAAAATAAATAATGTTAGTACTATAATCCCCCATAAGGATATTATTATTATTATGTGTCCGGTTATGTTGTAATCATACTTTTAGGGTATGATCAATTAACAATTTCATTCCCCTATCTTTCAAAAAGAAGCGACAGCATGGGCACTTTGACACTGATATTCAACTATTTGGTATTGTTGGAAATCTTACAAGATCAACAAGACACTACACACCTCTGTCTAGTCCTTCAGGTCTATAGGGGTGATGCTATTTTATGATAAGAGTTGTTAAAGCTCTGAATTCTTCAACTTAAACACTAAAAGGAACGTTTAAATATGTAAAAATAAATAAAAATATTTTGACGATTTTAAAAAAAAAAGGCATCTACAACCATTATGTAACGTATGTCAAAAAATCATAAATAATTAGTACTATAACCCCCTATAAGGATATTACGGTTATCGCTGCCGTTTTAGAGATATTTCGATTTTTCATACTAGCTCCATACAAAATTTTCGTAAAAAAATTATAATTCCTTCGTTTCTGTGCAGAATCAATTCTGGTGTCATTTTTGTATATTGTTATAACTAATAGAAGTGATATCCGGCAAAAAAACTCGCACTTGCAAAATAAAATGCCTAAGTCTATGAAAGCCGATTTTCAGCCCACCGTGCGCCGCTACAGAAGTTTTCACTTCAAAAAATGAATGCTGTATTCGGAGCGCGAAACTGCTATTTTTGAGAGAAAAACAGGGTTATCAGACTAGTACCTACTTACACAAGCTAGTAGTTTTTCTTTATTGAATATTTCGACGTGTCTTCACTACACATGGTAATTCTGAAGTGCGTGTGTAAGTTAGTAACAAAATAAAATTAATATTTAATTATATAACACGACGCCTTACGCCATCTATCAGATTATATATACAGTACCTGTAGAATACTAGTGACATCTAACATACGACGTGTGAAGTGTCGTGACGTTAACGAGTTACAAACACATACAAGGATCACATGATGAAGACGCACACTAACGTGTCAAGCCGCCTATATAAGCCCTCACCAAGGAGAAACGATTCATTCGCAGCTTAGAAGGCATAGTGGTCGATAGCCCCGCAGTCACTACTATTGTCTTAAGCTTAAACTGAGCGGAGGCCCCGTCGCCCTCAGGAATAGCGAGCTAGGAGGTTAAGGGATAGGATAGCCCCGCAGTCCATCCCTAGGACCACTAATAGTTATTACGTCAGTCTAACTTTGTTTGATAAAGCCTGTCAAGTGTTTGAGTAAAGTAAATAAAACCCTATCTGTCATCCAACGTTGGTTTCATTCCACCGCCACCATCATATTGGCGCCCAACGTAAATATTCTTCTACCCACAACAATTTTATGAGAGTACATTTCGACGGTGTACCCAAATATTGGCATATAAACAGAAGCATAATCAAGAGAATTAATCAAGCTGCCTAAAAACCATTATATTGGCTCCTCATGCAAATCTGCTTCTTTCTACCCGCACCAATTTTATCAGAGTACCCACATTTCGACGATGTACCCAAATATTGGCGGATAATCATGATGACTACCCTCAAGAGAATTAATATTATTTTGAAATATCTGAGAAAATATCAGAGATGGTGGTGATGACTCAGGAAGAATTATTCACAGAACTCATAACAAAAGCGACAGAAGCGAACGAAAGTGGAAATAGACATTTTAAAAGTCTTGCTGCGTGCACAAAACGTTACGACGGCGAACGAAATTTTAATAAAGTTGAAGAATTTGTGACCAGTATCTCGGTTTGCAAAACAATTGAGAGTCTGGCCAAGCAAGATAGAAATTAAATATCTAGGCCACCTTAAAGTTTCTGGCGGTATCAAAGCAGATCCAGAGAAAAGTTCTACTATTTCAAACCGTCAGGCGCCTAAAAACCTAAAAGAATTTGTTTCATATTTACAAACCACATCACGTTATCGGAGATTTATTCATAACCTAACCGAATGAAGAACAAAATAAGCCGGAGGTGGGAACGAGAGCAACAAGAAGCATTTATTAAAAATTGTCTTGAATACGTGACCGCTGACTAGTCTTAAAACAGGCAAGTGACAACTTACCCTTTGCTATCAAGACTGAGGCCAGACAGAATGCCACTGGCACAGCTTTAGTGCAGGGGGAGAGACCAATGAGCACCCTGTTAAATACGCAAGTAGACTCTTAACAAAATGTACCAATGCTTACCATGATTCACCTACTGCTGGTCATATGGGAATAGAAGGCGCAGTGGTCGATAGCCCCGCAGTCACCACTATTGTCATAAGATTGAACTGAGCGGAGGCCCCGTCGCCCTCAGGAAAAGCCAACTGTGAGTTTAAGGGATAGGATAACCCCGCAGTCCATCCCTAGAACAACTTATAGGCTAATATCAGTCTACCTGAAACTTACTACGATTTGTAAAGAAGTAGTAAAGTATTAACCATCAAAAAGTAGATTCTGATCATACGTCAGCAATAACCAAGTTTGAAAAGAGATACAACCTGATATCCAAACCAACTTATCTGATTCGCCAAAGAGGAAGACCGCGGAAACAGCCTGGTGCTGGTACTCTGTCGGGACGACAATAGAGTACCAGAGGGGGAGAATATAACACGACGCCTTACGCCATCTATCAGATTGTATATACAGTACCTGTAGAATACTAGTGACATCTAACATACGACGTGGGAAGTGTCGTGACGTTAACGAGTTACAAACACATACAAGGATCACATGATGAAGACGCACACTAACGTGTCAAGCCGCCTATATAAGCCCTCACCAAGGAGAAACGATTCATGAAAGGCCGAGCTTAAGGCGTCGGCCACCGCGAGCTGGGAGGAACGTATCGACGCCGCGGCTGACAGCTGGCCGTCATTACATAAACTATGCCGCCAACTCTCGAATACCCCAGCCCCGGTGCGCCCACTACGAGGCACCGACGGGGCTCTTAAGTACATTGCGGAGGACCGCGCGGAGGTCTTCGCCGAGCACCTGGAGCGCCAGTTCCGCCCGAATCCAACCGACTAGCACGCACATGTCGCAGCAGTCGAGCAACACCTTGAAGCCTACTTCGCGACGCCGATAGCTCCCGAAGAAGACCCAGTATTTTTCTCGCCGGGCGCAGTCAGACGCGCCATCCTGAAGACCAAACTAAAGAAGGCTCCCGGGGCCGACGGCATCACCAACGCCGTGCTGCGCCACCTGCCCCACCGTATGGTGGTGGCGCTGGCGCGCCTGTTCACGGCGGTGCTGCGCACGGGGGCCTTCCCTGCTGTTTGGAAGGAGGGGCGCGTCATCATGCTGCCCAAGGCGGGGAAAAACGTACTGAAGCCGGAGAGCTATCGGCCCATCACTCTGCTGCCCACCATCTCCAAGGTGTTCGAGTCACTCCTGCTGCGGCACCTCAACCCTCACATCACCCCAAGACCCGAACAGTTCGGATTCAGGGCGGACCACAGCACGACGCTCCAGCTGTCGAGAGTACTCTACCAGCTGTCCAGCACGATGAACAAGAAAGAGTACGCGGTAGCAGTACTCCTCGACATGGAGAAGGCCTTCGATCGCGTATGGCACGACGGTCTAGTTTATAAACTGGCCACCTCCGCCACGCCCCGTCGCGTAGTGAAGGTGGTCCAATCTTTTCTGTCCAACAGGAGCTTCAGGGTGGTGGTCGACGGAGCACTCTCTTCACCCCGCCCCATCGAGGCGGGAGTACCTCAGGGCAGCTGCGTGTCGCCTGCGTGTTACTCACGTTACACAGACGACATCCCCACCACGGCGGACGCGACGCTCGCGCTGTACGCCGACGACGCCGCGTACATCACCACCTCGATGAACGCGAGGTACGCGGCGACGAAGATGCAGCGCGCGCTCAACATGCTCCCCGAGTGGCTCGCCAAGTGGCGGCTCTCCGTAAACGTGAGTAAAACGCAGGCTATTATCACAGGCTCAACCCCTCTGCCACCACCCTTGGAGCTCATGAGAGCCGAGATCGAGTGGGCGCCGCAGGTCAAATACCTCGGCGTCACCATCGACCGTCGGCTCACGATGCGGCCGCACGCCAAGCAAGTCGCGGCGCAGACAAAGGTAGCCCGCTCACTACTTTATCCAGTGCTATCGTCCCGCCTCCCGGCGCGTGTCAAGCTGGGCGTGTACAAGTCGTACATACGCCCCCTGCTGACATACGCCGCCCCCGCCTGGTTCGTCCTCACTGGCGAGACGACCCGCAGGCCGCTCCGCGCGCAACAGAACATGGCGCTGCGGACCATAGTAGGTGCTCCTCGCTATGTGAGGAACGACGTAATCAGGCGGGACCTCGGGATTGAGGGCCTGGATGAGTACGTGCAGCGCCTCGCGAAGGCGATGTTCGCGCGTGCCGACGCCTCTGCTTGGCCCCATGTCAAGCACCTGGCGCCCCTGCACGCGCGCCCGCCAGACGCGAGGAGGCTGCCCAGAGATCTGCTCCCGACAGACGTCGCGGCCGCATCCCCCCCGGACTTGACTCCTGGGTAAGTCGCCCCACTTTACACGCGGCTTACTCAAACAACTATACTACGCATAACAACACTTCACCTAGTACGTAACGTGTTCTAAGTTAATATAGGCACGTTACGTACTAAAACACTCATTCATGACTCTACATGCGCTATACATAACTAGCACCGAATAGCAGCGCACGCTATTCGGTGCAGACGCACTGAGCGGCGATACACAATACAATGCCGCTCACACATACATTCTCGGCTCTGCAGTTCGAAACGTAACCGGCTAGACCTGGAAGCGGGACGAACGAGAGCCCCGCATTCACTATAGGTGCGCCAGAGTCGGCACCCTCGTCGCTGGTCGGCTCCCGCTGGGCTTCCCCCGTATGGGGGTTTCACCCGGCGGGGTCAGACCGCCGGGGTGTCGTGAAGAAACGGCGCCGAAAAATCGGCGCCGCGGCGCGCCTATAGTCACACAATAGCAATGAATCACGCGGGTGTGCGTTGCCGTTCACTTTTGAACAGGCGCTTTCAACGCACACCCGAACATCTACGCCGCCACTAGGCAACCCGAAGACGGTCCCGTATTTACGGGACACGGCATGCTCCCGCGGGAGTGGGGCAACCCCCCGTGACCGCCCAGAGGAACGATTCATGAATTCTGCTCCGACGCTCGCCCGCGACAGTCGTGCCGCTCCGCGCTCTCGATCGTTCCGTGCCTGAGTCATCGCTCCGTTCGTCACGCCCGCCGTGACGTCACTCGTAGTCGCCGACTACGACGCCTGGTCCGGATCCGCCTTTTTCGAGGCGGTGAAGGATATCGTGTTTCTCTAACAGAGATTGTCAAAACAATTTGGTTTGGCCCCTTCAGGGTAAAACCACAGTTTCGTGGTCCTTGGTTGGAAACCTCACGGTGTCAACAATACCAAGGGGGTGCTGACCCGACGCACCCGCTGATCCCCTTCAGGGTGAAGCAGTCAATTGGAGTCGAGTGCTAGGTTTTGGCCTTGGGGGATCTCCTAGTCAAACCTAGTTACTGAGTTCTCTTCACAGCATACACACCTAGTGTCGGTTGGGTGTATCTACCCCTTCGCACTAGACCCAATAGGGCCCGGTTCGCACATTAAGATTGGCGACCGGATTACAAGCTTAGGGCACACCATTAGGCACACACCTCCCTGCTATCCCCGCAGGGAGCGAACTCACCTCCGGGTCATTCCCGCCCGGAGGGTTAGGCAAATAGGGCCCCTCAGGCCACATCAGACGGCAACACAGCTACCGAGTTTGTCTGGGTTTCTCTTCTCGGTAGCGAAGTGTTAGGAGAAACTCCGGGGCAGGGCTCTTTGGGGACCGTCTGCTCGGGGAGCTCACGTTTGACGTGTCTCCTCGAGGCGCTTATGTTAGGGTTAGGAGATTAGGATGCCCACCATTGTCGCCTCCAATATGGAGGACATGATGGAGGATCTCATGTCCAAAGTAGAATCTCTAACGGTTCGGTTAAATAGAACAACCGAGATATTAGGAAAGATCCTATCTAATAACCCCGCCCTACAAAGGGAGTATGAGGAGGAGATTGACTCCATACCCCCCGCGGTGTTTCCCACCCCGCAGCCAGATTTAGGTCCCACCCCCGCGCCCATCGCAGATAGGTCCCCCTCCCCCCCAGACGTCGAAATGGACTCTGAGGAGGAGGAACAAGAAAAAGAGGGCTCGGATGGCGAGCGCTCGGAGCGCGCAGAGAGCATACACTCTGAGCGCTCGGAGCGAGCGGAGTCCGAGCACTCCTCCGACCAAACCTCTTCCTCCGACGAGTTTATCCTCGTCGAGGGAAAGAGGAAGAAGAGGTCGCAGGCCTCGTCCTCCACTCAGGCCCCTAAGGCCAAGAAACCCTCCCCTCCCGAGCCAGCACGCTTAGTGCAGAGCCAGCCCTCCACTTCCTCGGCCACTAGGCCCAGCCCTACCCAAACCCCAGTCGTCAGCGCCTCAGTGCGCAAGACCATCCCTCCCCCACCCATCTTCATCCATGACAAGGGGGCTTGGACAAACGTGTCCAAAGCGTGTGGCGAGCAACGCATCGCCTACACGAATGCCCGCGCCGTTCAGAACGGCATAAAAGTAGGGTTAGCGACAGCTAACGACCACCGCGCGCTTTCGAAGCTACTCAAGGCTCGAAATATCCCCCACCACACTTATACGCTCCATGAGAGCAAGCCCGTTCGGGTGGTCCTCTGCCGGATCCCCAGTGAGATCCCCACCACCGAGATCGTCTGCGACTTAGAGTCACAGAACATCCCGGTGATTGAGGTGCACCGTATGCACGGCAGAGGTGGCAGGGCGTCTAACAACGTCCTCGTCATCTGCCACCCCGTCTCCGAAGGTCCCCACCCCATCTTTGCGCTGAAGACTGTATGCAGTCTTTCAGGAATTCTCATTGAGAAGCCACACAAGAGTGGCACGGTAGGCCAATGCCACCGTTGCCAGTTGTATGGGCACGCGCAACGGAATTGCTTCGGCAAACCCCGGTGCGTAAAGTGCCTGGGCGATCACGGCACCGCGGAGTGCAGTCGCCCAAAAGATAGGTCCCAGTGCCCAGACCCGCCCAGCTGCGTGCTGTGCGGGCAATCCGGCCACCCCGCCAACTACCGAGGCTGTCCGAAAGCCCCGAAAACCTCCGCCCCTAAACTGGCAACGCGCGCTAGCGCACGCCAGGGACGAGAGTGTCCTACACTCTCGTCTGAGCTCCCCCAGACCCTCAGTCCCCAGCGTCCAACTCCTTGGACGGCGGCGAATCACGCCCAAAACTTCCCGGCACTAAGGCCGAAAGTCCCTGGGCTGATGGATCAACCCATCTTGCCCTCCGCTCCGGTTGTTGTGGCTTCTCAGCCCCCACCTTCTCCCCAGTCACTCCCTCGCTCGGATGAGCCGGAACTCGATGCGTTCCTCATCCTTGGGAATACTTTCAGTTTCTTCCAGTTCCCCCGCGCCATCCAAATGGCAAAGGAGGTCGTGGCCTGCACTAGCATCAACTCCCTGATTCGGGTATACTCTAAGTATCCCGATATCAAAAGTCATTTTGATAACCTTTTTAAACAGCCATAATGTATAACACGGCTAGTAAGAGATTAAAGCCCCGATCCCTAAAGCTAGGTTACTTCAATGCCAATGGCATCACCAATCAATGGGACGAGATCGCGACTTTCCTTCGCGATCATAGTCTCGACATCCTTCTGGTCCAAGAGACCTTCCTCAAACCCCACCTTAGGGATCCCAAGGTAGCCAACTACCGGCTAGTTAGGAACGATAGGACTAGATGCCACAGAGGTGGCACTCTAATATATTATAGGAACTCCCTGCACTGCATCCCTATGGATCCGCCGCCCCTTGCCCACTTAGAGGTATCCGTTTGCTCCCACCGTACAACGACGTAGATTCAAATTCTTCGATAAACGCCTCACTACGAAGCGACCTTACAGCCCTTCTTCACATGAGTGACTCCGTCCTTATAGCGGGGGATCTCAATGCCAAACATCCCGCATGGTGTAGTCGTATTACCAACCCCCGTGGGAAGGTACTATACGACCTTTGCACACCTCTCCACATAGACATCATAGGTCCTATGCGGCCTACTCATTACCCGTTCGAGCCATCCCACTTGCCCGACGTACTCGACATTGCCCTCCTGAAGAATGTGAACTTACGTTTGCACTCTTTAGAGACGGTAGACGAACTTGACTCTGACCATAGACCGGTGATCATGGAGTTAACTCCGAGATCGGGTCCCTATGACCCTAACCGCCCCCCACCCACACAGGTGATCACTGACTGGAGGAAAGTAGGCGAATTGCTGAAATCCAACACGTCTCCTCACCTGGACAAGATCCCCGACCACATCCAGTCCGCCGCCGACACGACGGCTGCGATCGACTCACTCACAGAGCACGTACAATCTGTCTTGAACGACTGTTCAAAGGAGATTCCGGTGTCAGAGCACTGGCGCCGGAAACTCCCGGACGATGTACGGGCCCTGCTGACTGAGAAGAACGCAGCAGTCCGTGCCTACAGAGCTTTCCCCTGCCAGAATAACAAAACTTTCATGCGGTACTTACAGCGCAAAGTAAGTAACAGCATCAGAGAGTGGCGTGAAGCCGGCTGGGACAAGACCCTGAGCGAACTGGAACCCACCCACCATGCCTTCTGGCAACTTCAGCGGAATATGCGCGCCACTGAGGTTGCCTCAATGCCTCCCCTTATCCGCCCGGACAAAAGCATTGCCTTCGACGACGAAGACAAAGCCGAATGCCTAGCCGACAGCCTGGAGGCACAGTGCTCTCCCAGCTCCCAACCAGTCGACCCAGCCCACCTTGCCCACGTGGATGCTGAGGTCGAACGTAGATCTGCCCTACCCCCTGTCGAGGACCCTGATGCTCCCCTCCCCCCCGTCACGGAAGACGAGGTGGAGGAGATCATCAAGAAACTCAAACCTAGGAAAGCTCCCGGGACTGACAGACTGACCACTAGGGCACTTAAACTCCTCCCACGTACGATCATAGTCCTACTGGCTGCCATCTTCAATGGCGCCTTGTCCAACAACTTGTTTCCACAAGCTTGGAAAGAGGCTATAGTGATAGGTATCCCAAAACCCAAAAAGCCCAAGAACCTCCCGACTAGCTATAGACCCATTAGTCTGCTCAGCGCCCTCGGCAAGGTCTACGAGCGGATTATTCTTAATCGGCTCAAGGACTTTGTCGAGGCCAAGAGCCTAATCCCTAACGAACAGTTTGGCTTTAGAGCCCATCATTCCAGTGTCCACCAAGCCCACCGCATCGTAGAGCACATTAGCGGCCGTTTTCAACGCGGTCTGGTGACGGGGGCCCTATTCTTTGATATAGCGAAGGCTTTCGACAAAGTCTGGCACAATGGCTTAATTTACAAGCTTTACCAACTAGGTGTGCCGGACCGTCTCGTGCTCATCATTCGAGACTTTCTGTCGAACCGCTCCTTCAGATATCGCATCGAAGGAGCGCTTTCCACTCCCCGCCCTATCAGAGCCGGTGTCCCTCAGGGCGCCGTGCTCTCCCCCCCACTCTTCACGCTATTCACTAGCGATATCCCCAAAAAGCCCCCAGTAGAGTTATCCCTATTTGCCGACGACACGGCCATCTACTACTCGGGACATAATCCTGTTAGCATCGCTCATACCCTCCAGACCTCAGCCAACGCACTAGGCGATTGGTTTAGGAAATGGAGGATTGAGGTAAATCCCGACAAAAGTCAAGCAGTCCTGTTTCGCAGGGCTCGCCAGCATAAACAATTCACCCCCCCTCGCCCGATCACTATGTTCGGCAAGCCAATCCCTTGGGAGAAGCGAGCCAAATACTTAGGTGTGATCCTCGACCAGTTCCTCAACTTCAGTGAGCACATAAAGTCGGTTCGCTCGCGAGCCGCTTTCGCTCTCGGTAGGCTCCACGCCCTGCTGAATAAACACAGCAAGCTCTCCCTTAAATGTAAAATCCGAATATACACGACATGCATACGTCCTATCATGACGTATGCCTGTCCGGTGTTTGCTCATGCCAGTCCCAATCAGATCCATAGGATGCAAGTCATTAAGAACCGTTTTCTCCGAAAGGCCACGGGCGCGCCCTGGTTCTGTAGGAACGAGGATCTCCACGTAGACCTCAAACTCCCGACCATAAAGCAAGTGTTGAAACGCATGTCAGTGCGTTACTTCACCTCTGCTGAGACCCACACTAACCCCCTGATCGTATCGGCCGCCCGATACAGACCCTCCAAGATTTCTCGGGTTCGTCGCCCGCGTAACATCCTAGACGAGCCTGACGACCCCACCACCATCCGACAAGAGAGCAGTAGGGAAACCAGCACTCTTAGAAAACACAAATACAGAACGCGTTCCTTATTCCGGCCTCGCCGACGAGGCCCATCGCGACGTCCGCGTACTTGTAATGAAAATCCTCCCCGACCTTTGCCAAACGAGCCAGCCCGCGATGCTGAGCCAGTAGCAATAAATACTCCCGTAAATAATATGACCCAGCCTGTCCCTTTGCTGCCCTCCCAAAATGACCCCGCTATGCCGAGGCCCGTACTCCACAGGGAGTGCCCTTAGCGTGCGGTCATTAGTTTTTAAGTATATTTTAGTTTGTAAGCCCTGGC
The DNA here is from genome assembly GCA_943138885.2 of Tholera decimalis. Taxonomy (NCBI): domain Eukaryota; kingdom Metazoa; phylum Arthropoda; class Insecta; order Lepidoptera; family Noctuidae; genus Tholera; species Tholera decimalis. The sequence continues at coordinate 15,595,754 of OW964576.2, forward strand.
TGGGGGCCTTTAATTTATTAGAGGTCACCACAGGAAAGTCCGGTTAAGTAGACTCACAGCCTTAGTGTGCTGATCTACAAGTGGCCCTACCTAAAAAAAAAAAAAAAAAAAAAAAAAACGATTCATTCGCAGCTTAGAAGGCATAGTGGTCGATAGCCCCGCAGTCACTACTATTGTCTTAAGCTTAAACTGAGCGGAGGCCCCGTCGCCCTCAGGAATAGCGAGCTAGGAGGTTAAGGGATAGGATAGCCCCGCAGTCCATCCCTAGGACCACTAATAGTTATTACGTCAGTCTAACTTTGTTTGATAAAGCCTGTCAAGTGTTTGAGTAAAGTAAATAAAACCCTATCTGTCATCCAACGTTGGTTTCATTCCACCGCCACCATCATAATTATTATATTACGTTGAATTAGAAGCTTGATGTTTTTAGAATTCCGATTAACTAAATACTTCACGCGTTCCTGTTTTCAGACGGACAGACACCGAAGTGATATTTAAGGGCCCATATCTAGTCCCGTATTGTTTTTTTATTTCAGATGGGCCCGCTTTTGACTTCCATTTCGCCTGATGATAAGCGATAGATGAGGTTTATGATGAAACGAGCGAGCCCAGAAGAAGCCTGATCACTCTTGCTTTAAAAGCTTACGTCATATATGATAGGGAACACAAAAGCCGGCAGAGAGTTCCATACTTTGAGCCACATCATCAACGAAGTGACCTAAGTTAAGTTCTGTTATGACGTACGGAGCCCTAACAAAATCCATTACTCCAGACGTCCGGCCTTATTTTTATTTATTTTTTCCAGGTTGGAAAGTCATCGAATAATTTCTCCCACTCTAGGTGAAGTGGAAAGGAGTGTCAGACTTCTACTGACTAAAAATCCACCCTATTCCTTCAGCTGCCCTTAAATTCCGGGGCCGCAGTATATCCTTATAACATTCTCGCAACCCCGGCAGGACCAGCCGTTCACCACCTTCTATGATGTGTTCAAGGACGAACAGCAAGTAGCTTAAAGTTTTAATCGATTTTAAAATTTATTTAGTTAAAACTTGGTGATTTAGATTGCATATACTCCTCGCAGAACATGGTCTCAATCCCTCACATACTAGTTATGGTAACGTCACAACAATAATCATTGGAACAGACACACAGCATGGGCGGTCCGGGCACAATGATAGCACTGCTTTTATGTGTGGGTCGAATCTAACGACAATCTATCTATCTAATCTATCTTTAACGACATTATCCGACGAGCCCTTGTCACTGTCGGCGTTCCAGCCGTTTTGGAACCCAATGGACTGGCGCGTGACGATGGCAAGAGACCGGACGGCATGTCATTGTTTCCTTGGAAGATGGGTAGGCCTTTAGTGTGGGACGCAACTTGTGTCGATCCTGTTGCGCCATCCCATCTTCCTAGTTCATCATGTTGTGCTGGCACTCCCGCTGCGGCTGCAGAAAACCTCAAGCGGCGTAAATATAGTCATCTCGGTGATAACTATATTTTCGAGCCGTTTGGGGTCGAAACTCTCGGCCCATGGGGCCCGTGTGCTCACAGCCTTTTTAAAGAAATATCGAAAAGGCTCGTTGACGCTTGCCGCGACCCAAGGACTGGCTTTTTCTTTGTTCAACGGCTAAGCATTGCCATACAACGAGGCAATGCCGCCAGTATCTTGGGTACGTTGCCAGCCGACAGCGTTGGGGATCAATTTTTAATGCCTTATTATAGTTTGTATTTTTGTATATAATTATGTATATTTGTTTGGAAATAAAATTTGTGATTGCTCAGCCACTTACCGTTGAATCTTAAGATAAAAGAAAAAAGTGGATGAACTTGGCTTCAGATATGCGCTTTCAAGAGCTTTTTTCGTAACGTAGATTGTCTGGTTGAAGTTGCTGTTAATTTTGTATTAAAACGATCACGTGTGATTCGCAGTAGCTCGCGATGAGTTCCATAAATTAACGTGTGCCAAGTTTAATCCAAATCCCTTAGGCAGCGTGGTGGAAACAAAAACAAAAATATTTATAAAAAAAATTAAACATTTTTCAGTATTGTTGAATTCTACTAATATTATAAATTCTTCATTGGGAGTTTTACCATAATTACGATTTTTTTATCTATTACCTACTTGCCATATCTAAACTTTCTGACATCTATATACTAATAACCAAATTGCACTGGAAACGAACTATGTATCATTTACATAAATTGTGTTAAACGCCCTATTGAAGCCGTTTGATATTTATGAGCAGAGAGGAGGGTAATTACAGTTTTCCAAAAGTGCTATTGAATTAAATATTAGGAGAGATTTAGCTAGAGGAAAGGAATATAAAGATTTTAGCAAGACTGAAAATTTAGTTCTAAACTAATTTAAATCTTTCAATTGAAAAAACCGGGTATGAATATCCCGCAACACACAGAAGCTTTTAATGATTTTATGTATTGCTCACAGACTCTAACTAAACACTGTAAAATACCTACAGTTTAGCCTAAGCATAATTTTTGTAACTCAATCAAGCCAGAATAGCTAAAGGGATCTTAATGGCCGATCGAGCTCAAGAGCAGGCTCATCCGTATTAAAAAAAGATAGATTTAGATATTAGACTTTAATAATATGTAGTTATGCTTTTTTTTCCACCGGCAAAATGTGCGAAATTTCCACGCAAGCGAAGTTGCTGGCAACGGTTTGTTATTTCATGAAAACAAGAATAAATAGAAGCTATTCGCACTCTTAGATTGAAAGTGACCTAACTCTAAATTCGTGTAACTTCAGATTTTGATGTAAACTGGCCTGAAACATTACTCTGAATTGCCGTGGAAAAAGGAATCTGAATTACGAATTATAAGGCGACAACTTATACATTTGCCACTTGAGATATATGAATATAATTTATTCAGCGCTGCTATATTAGTTATTATTGCTCAAATCCAAAAAATACTATTTTCTGAGTAAGGTCGCTTTCATTCTGAGAGTACGTAATATTCTAAGCCAAATACTTTTTAAATCTCCAAAAGAGAAGTCAGGAGAAAACCTTCAAAATACTCCTACCGCTCTCGGTGGACCGGAAGGAACTGTCAGACTTCTACTAAATAAAAACCCACCATGTTTCTTCAGTTGCGCTTTTATCTGCGGCCGCGGTATCCCGTTATAATACCCTGCAACCTTGGCAGGAAAAAATAAAGCTTAAAGTTAAGCTTCAAGGCTGAATGTATTTTCAAACCACAACGCATGTCCGTAACGCGGGTGCTGTCAGTCCCTCCAGTGCGGTCGACCCTCGTCTGCAACTGTGAGCACTGACTGATGACGTCACATGAGAGGTCAGCTAGATACTCGAATACGTCATAGTCGGTGGAAAGCAATGGAAAGTTATACTTAAAAGTGTTTTATCCCTATGACTGTTGACACAAACTTGCTATTTTTGGAGTTAATAAACCAAATCTATTTAAACTTAATAAGCATCGAAAAATATTAAGCTGTTTAAAGATAGTGAAAGATGAGATTAACGAGAATGCTTTTTAGTGTCTACTGAAAAATTTAAGTCTTCTGACTGTATGTTTAAACAGTATTTCGAAAAAATATCATAACACAATTTCGTTATTGAAACTTATGTAGTCATTTTATAACCGTTTCTCTCATTTTCAAGACTTGAAAGTCTGTATGAAATATTGCTGTAATTGGTTCTTTTTGATTTTTCACCTTTTTTTAGTATAGGTACTGCAGTCGGCTGGCATTCTTACGGGTCAGGCCGTTGCGCCCCCATTCCGGGGAGCCCTCGTCCGGGGAGCCCTCACAATTCAAAAAATGACATTCCGGCGAGCCCTCAGGCAGGACGCGGCCATTTTTATTTGTTTTCAAGACATATCAGTAAGTAATGTTGAGAACAATAATGTTAAAGACAGGTTTGTTCCATTAAATTAATACTCACTACGAAATACCTTAAAAATGTAATAACCATACATAATCATATATTAAACAAAATAAAGAACATAGTGAAAATAAATTACAGTTTTTGCTAAAGAACAACAAATGGGCGAATCATTTCTAAAAACGAAATCATTGTTGTCTTGTTTTTTTTTTGTAATCCTCCGTCAATCCAGCAATAGCTTTATCAATATTTTTACTTTTGATGCTCCTCTTCGTTATTGATCTTTGTATGATTTTCAATCTGTTGAAACAAACATACTTAATATACCTACGTTTATAAGGTAAATGAATATATAAATAATGGATAAAATGCGTAAATTGACATAAGAGAGCTATTTCACTACTTAAACAACATAATAATATGTGAATAGATTAAATTATTATTATTTTGTAAATTGGTTATAATTATTTATTATTATGTATTAGTTCAAGTATTATAAATTGCCAAAAGTATGTACCAAAATGTACGTACTTATGTGAAAAGTAACGTTTTAGTGGACTGATATCTTTTTCATAAACAGTTACAACCTTCTACTTAATTAAATATCATGAGTAGCAAAAGGAGGATTAAACAATCAACAAAATTTTATTTATTTATTTATTATTAGGGATACTTTTCTAAAATAGGCACTTATCTGTAATTAAATGAGTAGTCAATAACAATTATCCACAAAAGATACTTAAGGTTAATTTTAAAAATATAATACGAAACAGGTAAAACTCCTAGTTTTTCATATATTGTACGGTAAGATTATTAAATAGAGTTAAGTTATGATGTGTTCAATAGTACTTACAAAAGCGTTTTATCAAAAAAAAAAAAATAAACGCCGACTGAGGGCATACCAGAATGTCATTTTTTTTAATGTGAGGGCTCCCCGGACGAGGGCTCCCCGCAACGGCCTGACCCTTCTTACTAGATGTAACTGTATTAGAAACAAATGAAGTAAATGTAATATACAAACAAAAGATTGTTGCAATGATTTTTATTATTGTTTTCATTATAGCTAATGACAATATAACATACAGGTTTACCGTATGTTCAAGAATTCAATGACTTTTGAAGGAAACTATTCCACAATAACTAGATCATTCACACTGCTAGGACACAAGCCTCCTCTAAATTACGGAATGGGTCCTAATATACCAATATCTTGGTAAGCCTTTTCCAACCGTGTTGAGGTCAGTTAGCAGTACAATTGGACGCAGTTGAGTATTTGTGTTTAACATGGAACGACTATACCTATCTGACCTTTATAACCCAGTAGCTGGGTAACACGATAGCCCTTATTAAGACTGGTGTCAGATATTCTGGTTTCAGACTACGTAATGAATGTCAAAAAAGTACAAATCAAAGCGGTAACCAATGGCTTATCTCGATATGTTAAGTTGCTCTCCCACCCACGGACCGACGTCGGCCATCGTTAGTGTTTCCAAAGTAAAACTTCTGTATTTAATTTCACGATATTTTTCCCTTCTGTTTTTTAGCAAGCTTTTAGCGGTTTTATTTGCATTATACTTCGGAAGCTAGTGTTTTTTTTTTTTATGTAAATAGAAAATAAAATGTGTTTCCTAATATTTAAACCATGGGGTTGTACCACAAATGTGATGTGTGTGGTCTATTTACTCTTGAGTAACCAAGAGCAAATAGGCTACACACGTTACATTTCTTTAGCAACTGAAAGACACATATTGCACATAACACGTTTACAGGTAAACAAATATTTTATTTACTTGTAGGTCAGCTAGCTCCAACGTCGACCACAACATCGCTTAAGGATAAGTTAAATCTGAGACAGTAGTCGAAGACGAGCCTATTATCAGAATCTACATAATTAGCCTCTAAAGTCTCCACTCCGGGGCACAGGCCTCTTCTTCATGAGACGGAATGGGCCGTAATGCACCACGCTGGTCCAGTGTAGGTTGGTGGATGACGCTTTGCTTAAGATGTTCCAGGCTAGGACATAACGGTTTCCTCAGCATGGTATCCTTCACAGTTTTGACAGCAGTGATGATAATGGAAATTACACCAGTACTCTGACGACAAAAGAAGCGAAAAAGCTAAATAATTTAAGCTTGTGTTAAACAAAACTAACATGTTTCCCATCTTGTTTATCGCTCATTTTGAAACACCTGTACAAAATGGCACCTTACTCAATTAATCTGTTTAATATTCCCTACAGTAACATTAATTACCAGAGACGTTGTCCTTTTGATATGCTAATGTCGTGTAAAAGTCACGAAGCTGTACACACGTATGATTAAAAGTTTCACAAATAATGTCACATATTCACATGTTCATATTATATTATTTTCGGTGGAAAAATCATCTAATGGCTGCTCCTCCTCTGGGTGGACCGTAAGGGAATTTCAGGCTTCTACTGACTAGAAACCCAGCCTGTTATCTTACTTTTAAATCATTTAACATTCTCTTTCTGTTCCATTAAAGTGTAGTAGCAGTTACCGTTTCGGTTCCTTTGGACTTCGGGTCTCACATCTTACGTAATAAGTATAAGCTTACGTAATGTGTATATATGTTTTGAGGAAGTTATTTATTGTTTTGTATTTTATATAGATAAATAGTACACCGTGGACTACCCGCGTATTTATTGTCTCCTTCTGTGTCAAATCCATCCAAAGGTTGTCTGTAAAAGATAGCTTTTAGCGATAAGACCACCCATTGTATCACCCTTTTTAATTGTTAAGTCTATAATTTTGTTTTACTGATATGGTGTACAATAAAGAATATATCTATCTATCTATCTATAAGTTAAAAACATCTTCTAGTGTATAAAGAAAAGGGTACTAAACTGGATGATATTTAAATCCTTAACACGGTATTTATTCAGGTTTCGACCTTTTAGCCCTGACAGAACTACATGATAGTATGTAAAAACCATTTAATTATATATTATAAAACTTCATTTGCTTTAAAACAGTGCTCTGAAACGGAGTACTTCTTATTCATAACGCAAAGCTTCAAGAACACATAATTACAAGAATAGCAATCACAAAAGATATTAACGCCCATTTGAACACGGCTTTATGTTCGGATCGGGCGCTTAGTAGCACTTTGTAAATACAATTCGGCTTGTGTCGGTACGTAAGTCAAGTAATTTTGTTTTTGAATAAGAATAGAGATTCCTTTAAGGGTGATGTTGATTATAAGTGAGAACTTGGCGTTATGTGGTTATGTTAGCAGCTTGTAGCTAGATAATAACTGATGCGCGGGTCATGCAATGCTCTGCCGAGGTTCATTCGAGGATGGGTGTCAATCATATATACATATCAAGATACCTCTATGCATCGGAAAGCAAGATAACCCGTTGGTCCCCGCTGTCATTTGTACATATTTGACAGCCGTTGCGAGTATTTAAAAACGAGAAAATCTGACAGCAATCATTACAGATCTGGTAAGTAGTCGTTCTATGTAAAATATTAGTACTCAGTAGCATCCGGATAACCAGCCGGCTAAGCTAGAAGCTACCTTAAGATACTTTAAAAAAAAGTCAGGCATATGGAAACCGTTTTGGTGTTAGTCATACTATCCGTCTTTATATATATAGTCCTCCTAACCGACTTTTCGGCCACGTCGGCAAGGAGATATTACGAGGCATGCCTTTTAAGCTTTGTCGTTTGAAGAATAAAACACAACTAGAACCTTATAGTACTTTTTAAGTATTCACCACGTAGCTTAATACACTTTTCCATTCGCTCAAACCAGTTATTATAACATTTATTCCACTCTAAAGTGGGGGTATTCAAAATGGCTGAGGGATGTTGAAAGCGTCGACTGCTTCTTCACCGGACTGGAACCTTTGACCACGATGAGTTTTCTTAATTTTAGGAAATTTAAAGAAATCGTTAAGGCTTAGGTCAGGACTGTATGGAGGATGGTCAAGAATTTCTACATTTTCCTGCTTCAAATAAATACTCAATGGTTTGACGAGCGTTGTGTAAGCTTGCGTTGTCGTGGTGCAGGATGATGCGTCACTTTGAGTTAGATTTTCGAAGTTCGGCGATGTCTTGTGGTGAACAAACTGTGGTCTACCACTCTGCGTTAACCGTTCTACGATCTACAAGTGCAATAGTCGCAACATGGCCGGTTTTTCCAACGAACGTGGCCACCATCTTCTTTGAAGTGCTTCGAGAATGAACAACTTTAGTCGGCTTTAGCTCATCTTGAAAGACTCAGATTGTAGATTGTTGTTTGGAATCAGGATCGTAGGCATAGATACAAGATTCGTCACCACTGTTGATTTCGAAGACGTGATTTGATTCTCCTCGGTTGAACCTTTACACCATCTGACGCGGGCCGCCTTGTGATCGTCGGAAAGCAGATGCGGTATCCAACGGCAAACTAGCTTTCTCACACCAAGCGCTTCATGCAAGATCTTCTGAATAGTTTTCCCTGAGATGCCTAATAGAGCTTCTATGACGATCTTCGAGAACTAGTTGTCTCACAGCAATGATGTTATCCTCAGTGAAGGCAGATTTTGGGCGTCCTTCGCAAGATTAGTCACTAAAACTAGTGTGTCCACGCTGGAATTCTAAATACCAGCGTTCGACATTCCGCAGACATGGGGTTTCATCACTGAACACAGAAGAACACACAAAACACTGAAGTCGTGTCAAGCCTCTTCTAAAATTGTAGAAAATTATTGCACGAACATTTTCCTTAGAAAGATTCATTTTCGTACGTAACCTGACAGATTCCAATCGACGCTGTGCTAAACAATAGCATTAATCCTAATACTTTCAACTGTTTTGAGATTCATAAACACATTCGAATATAGAACAGTTCCAAATTCAAAATTGCCGGGAAATATGGAAACGACAGAACTTAAAAGGCATGCCTCGTATAGTGCACAAGTATGTGCGCAGGTACCATCTTTAGTCTCATTAAAACTCGGACTGTTATAGGCTACCCATATATTCTAGTTTACCAATTCTTAAAAGAGAGGCAATTTTAACACCATCCTAATTTACCTACAACCAAAACTTACCACCTAAAGTTCGACCCACATTTACACGGTTTAAGACATTTATTTCTCAAAAATTCACTTATTATGAGAAATACAAGTTAATTAATTAATAGTTAAGTTATTACGAAGTATCACTTGAACTTTTCATTAGATATTTCGGCCCTGTTGCAAGCGCCATGATCCCGGATGAACTGAAGTCTTGCAGGTGGACGTTAATGAGCAGTTATATCAGAAAATCTAAACAATCAATACATATGGTAAAAGTCCCGCTTTAAGTTTTAATAATAGTGTTAGTGACCATGTTAGCTTAAAAACTTAAATGACGTATTAGTTACCGAGAACTCTATTTTTAAATCAATTCATTAAAAAAGACAAAACTTACATCTTACCAACTACATAACTTTCATACGTACAAAGCCGGGCCGGGTCGTTAGTATAAGTAAAGATAGGTAGCTCTATATGTAGATATTATCAAGTTTGGTGTCAGAGTTTCAGTCTTTCTGTTTACCCGTAATGATATTCTATTGGCATAAATAAAACATTGACCGTAATTCCGGGTCAGGGCCACGATCAACTCGGCTTAGTGAGCCTCTCTCAAACCCAGCTAAGAGCTACTTATTACTCTACCCACACCACGCACAAAGAACAATTACTTACTTTATCGACAGTATAATATGCGTTATCTCGCGCTAACTTCAGCATCTTGTTAAGTAAGCCACCTAACACTTATTGCTTAAGGAAAATCGAGATAGAGGGAAGAAAGGTTCAAATCTTGTCTTCGAAAGCCTTTTTGCATTTACAAAGCCTTATTTATACGGAACTTTCCGATTCTATTGTAAACTAGCTGTGCCCTGGACTTCGAATCCCAATCTCTCTTTGAGAACTCGATAAAAAGTAGCCTAATCCTGTTCTAACTTCCAGTGAAACTCCATTAAAACCAGCTCAGCCGCTCCTAAGATTTGCCCGGACAAACAAAACAGACGGACAGAAAAAGTCTAAAAATGTTGATTGCGTGTCAGTATCGTTTCAATAACTATTATAAGCACTTGAAAGACACAGTAATTTTGAAATCACAGATAGGTATAGATTTATTTATTTACTATTCACTAATTTCATTACAATTTGGTACGCATGGAACTATATTATGGTGTTCACAGCCACAGAACCTCTTTCATCTGTTCTGTGTGCCCAGCAATAGTATAGTCAGCAAAAAATGAGATAAAATTAAGTTATAATAAAGTACGTAGAAGATGTTTATTGTTCAGTCATTGTGACCAAATGGAACCTTTTTTGATATTGTTTGTGTTTTTATATTTTACTTTTATATTTTTGTCTATTTTTGATACGCTTTTGTTATTTTTCCTTGTGTCAACAGAAATAAAAAATATTACTACGGAGAAGTTGATTTTCATTGAAATCATAGAAAAATCTATCTTATTATAATCCATTCAGTAATAAAGTGGTCCTTCGACGAGTTTAACTAGTGTACTGTATAAACTAGTCCACAGCAGCTCTTTTTCAGCATTTTTTCAGCATTTTTTTCAGCGCTTTTTTTCAGAGGGCAAAATGGTTGTGACGAGATCACAGACAAAACTGCCCCAAGATAAGCCTTATGTACCCTCCCAGTCAAGTAGTGAGGCAGTTCAAGTACCTACTTCTACACAGACAACCAGTGGGGAAACACAGGTACATTCATCTCAGTTAAAGCCTACCTCGAGCGCACATTCTGTCGCCACTCGCACTAGCCGCACTAGTCGCTCTTCCGTGTTGGTCGCGGTGAGAAAATCCGCAGCGGAAGCGCAACATGTTCGTCGCGTAGCTCAATTAGAAATTGCCCAAATGGAAGCAGAGATGCGTGCACAACTAGAGTCTAAGCAGGCAGAATTACGAGCACAAGTAGAGGCTAGGCAGGTTGAATTAGAGCGCAAAGCTGCTGAAGCTGAATATCAAGCTGAGCTCGCAGCAATTGAGGCAGAGGGTAGTAACCACGGTTCTCACAGTGGGTGGAGCCGTGCCAGCGTTGAACATTGGGTGGATACTACTGCCCTCCTTGCCAGATTACCTACACGTCAGGATAGGGAGCAATCCGTAAAAGGGTGTCAATCTAACGATAGATGTGAGGTAGGGGCTAATCATTCTAACGTTATCTTGTGTTCTCAGCTTCCACTACGTGACGTCCGTAACGTCGTTTCTCATGATATCGCAGCACAGAGTCTTGAACATTTTCCTCAGCATAATCTCCGCGAGGGGGACAAGACCGCTCCCACTGATATTCACGGAGACGGCGGCGACTCAATTGGCGTTACACAGCTAGTGAGGGCCCTAAAGGCACTTGCGAAGAGTAACGTCCCCAATACCAATAAAATTTTTGTAAAACTCCCGTGTTTTGATGGAAGCTCTCCCCTTGACTGGCTTATGTTCAAGCGGGCTTTTCAGGATACGGTAGGTGGATTTACAGACGCAGAAAACCTTGCGCGCCTGAACCAAGCCCTAAAAGGCACGGCACGGGAGGCCGTGAGCATGCTGTTGGTGTTGGCACCTCACGCCAAAGACGTCATCGATGCCCTGGATCGTCGCTTTGGTAGACTTGAGCAAATTGTGCTACAAGAGCAAAATCAATATGAAAGAGCGAGACGCAATAATTAACCGACTTAGCCCTTTGACGTTTGATATGCCGCCGCGCACACGCGCCACCACCGCCCGCCCGAATGTATCATCTATGCGCCCGATATCAAACGAAATCAGTCATTCGCCGCGCGCCGCCATTGACAAGTGGATTTCGTAAATTTGTTGTTATTTTTACTTGTTTACGCACGCGATGGCTTTTCGGTATAGCAATATCCAGTACACGGAAATGGTGAGGACACTGGCTCATTGCGACGATAATGTGGAGTTAGCGTGTCGAGTGTTCATTGTGTTCAATGAACGACGTGGTACCTACTAGAGTGAGCACCAGGACAATGCTAGGTGCAACTCAGCGGACTCCGGAACGTTTCATCCTAACACGGCAATGGATAGAGGGACGAATGTGCGCTCTAGTCGTTTGCAGGAAAAGATTCTCGATTATTTCGATGAAAATCCAGGGAGCAGCACGAGGGAAGCAACGCCGTTGTTTAACTGTAGCCACATGTACGTGTGGAGAACATTACGTGCTCATGGCGAACACCCCTTCCACCTACGACGTTGTCAGGAGCTGATGCCGACTGACTATTTGCCACGACTACGATTTTGTAGATGGTTGTTGGAAAACTGGCAACAAAACATCGTCTGGACGGACGAGAGCACCCTCACACGAGTTGATATTTACAACCAGCACTACATGCATTTGTGGAGGCACGAAAACCCACATGCATGCCGTATGGACTCATTCCAGCACAGGTTTTCCGTGAACGTGTGGGCGGGCATTCTAGGTACACGCGTATTCGGCCCTGTATTTTTACCGAGGTTGACTGGAGATACACACCTACAGTTCTTGCAAGAGGTATTACCCCAGTTATTGGAGGACGTCCCTGTCTAGTTGCTACAAGACGTGTTTCACCAACACGGCGGAACTCCCGCGCATTTCACGTGGAAGATCCGACGGCATCTTGATGCGGAATATGCCCTCGTTGGATGATAGGTCGTGGGGGACCTGTGCAGTGGGCTTTTTTGTGGGGTCGAATAAAATTGCTCGTGTATGTAAACGAAGCAACAAGTGTCGATGACCTGAAACATAAAATTGAACTCGCGATCGTTAAAGTGAAATGTGAAACTGAGGTGCTTAACAAACTAAAAACTAACTTAAGAAAACGTGCAATAATGTGTTTCGAGCAAGGCGGTGGACATTTTGAAAATCTTTTAAAAAGGGGACGAAAAAGAAGTATTTAGTAATACCTCAGGTATGTACCTTCATAATACGATTTTAAGTAGGTACTGTAAATATTATGATTCAAATCTTTTAAACACGTCGACTTTGAATATTTTTATACGTACTTAATAAAAATGTAAACACGACTTAGTAGAGGGTGAAAAGACGCGGGCGCCTTTAGGTATTGCCGTAGGTATTGATAGATCGCAGTGGGGTGAAAAGTTGCTCAATTTAATAATACTTCCGTATCCGTAATTAAACCAAATCATTCGAAGCTGTCAGTCCAAAGCCTGTGTAATTGTGATGGAAAGATGGAATCAAACTAGTTAGGCAACTAGCAATAATAGTTACACGGTAATATCGCAAATTATTAGTATCAAACTACGTAGGTAATGTTCGGCCAATGAACGTACAGATACATACCTAATGCGTGGCTTTCTGTTCCTATCTACAACGTAGGCAAGCGCACGAGTGTGCGCTATGAGTGTGTGTGCGTAGAGATAGACTAGTATCACAGTATAAAGATCGTACAGTAGGTTGACGCCTTTGATCTTGTGGAAAATGCCGACAACGTCTAGACAGTATCGCGACGGCCAGGGATGTCACAAGTAAACAATATTTAAGAAATGATTTTTTTTATTGCAGATCAACATCGTTAGCAATCTTAATATAACTTAATATAATAATGAAAACAATTTTAACCCGCTCTTTACTGAACGTATTATTTAGGAGTTGAGGATGACAAAAAAAATGTAGATGAAGCGTATACAAAGATATTTAAAATTTGATCTGATGCACAATGTATATTTTAATCTTTCGAGAGATCTTCCAAATAAATCCGGTCTTCTACAAGCTTCCACCCATAATTTACATCTGAAATATTAAAATACAATACAAATGAATAAATAATAAAAAACTGACGTCCAATAAATATAAAATTGACGTTCGCCATCTTGAATTTCATAAAGGATGGCATTTTCGTAACAAGCACCCCAATTAACCTCAAAATTGACACACATATCAAATTATTAAAAAAAATGACATCCGCCATCTTGGATTTCAAAAAGGATGGAATTTTCGTAACAAGCACCCCAATTAACCTCAAAATTGACACCCATATCAAATTATTAAAAAAAAATGACGTCCGCCATCTTGGATTTCAAAAAGGATGGGATTTTCATAACAAACAACCCAATTAAACTCAAAATTGACACTCATATTCCTATTATTATTAGTGGCCCTGACTGCTGTGCGCAAGGTCGTGTGTTCGATTCCCACCTAGGACAAATGTTTGTGTGATGAGCACGGTCATTTGTTCTTTGTCTGGGTGTAATTTATCTATAATATGTATGTATTTAGAAATATATATGTATGTTTATCAGTTGTCTAGTACCCATACCACAAGCTCTGCTTAGTTTGGGACTAGATGGCGTTGTGTGAAAAAGTTGTGGAATATTTATATTATATTATTATAAAAATTCACCTTTATTAAATAACAAAAAAAGTTCACCGTCTTGAATTTGTAATTACAATTTTTGTTATCAGTATTCGAATAAAGCTTGAAAGTATCGTTATCATTTTGAATAAAAACAGAACACCTAATAATATTAAGTAGTTAGGTATAAAAATATATAAAATGTCCAAACCCTCACGGCCCTGTGCGATTACCTATTAGATATTATTTTTTTACCGTCCGCCGTTTGGCTATTTTGTTAGCGTTATCAACGCGGCACGACATTACAAATAAAACGATAACAAAACATTATTATTATTTACCTTTCTTCTGTGCGTGGAAGCTGATGAAACCGTAGATCTTTATTTAAACAAGATGAAGACTTGCAATCTCACACAGCACACGTCGCATGCACCATTTTAAATAAATAATTAAAAAACAAACACGTGCTAGCCCCGAATGATGTCTCCCAAGCTACTAACATAGTTTTGTTCGCAGCTTGGGATCGGCATTCCCGCGTCTCGCCCCTCACACCCCGCACGATTGCCCTGTCTAGACGTCTTCGTCGGACGACTGTATGATCTTTAGACTGTGCTAGTATGCTCGAACGTTTTACGTTCAGTCAGGACAACCATTTTATTAAAAAAAACTGGGTGTTCTTTAAGCAAATTAAATTACAGATGTTGTTTTAGTTCTATAATTTAATATTCTAATTGGGGTGTCTGAGGTCTTGCGTTTATTGCGTTACACGTTGTATATGTACATCTTTGTCAGACGTTACGGGTAGTCAGAAGTTAGAAAATCTAACACCAGTCAAGAGGTATTGTGTTATATAGCTACTAGGTTGTAGAAGTTAGATAGGCAGTCGCTACTATTACAATTTGTAGGGCATCAAATTGCATCCTTAAATACAAGCCTTGCTCAGGAGTAGCTGCAGTTATTATCAAACCTGTGCTTCAATTTACATTTATAAAATATGAATATTATGCTGTCCAGATTGTTATAAGCACTATATGCAGATAAATAATAATTATGTTAGTAAATTATTATTATATACAACCACTACTTGACTCATGACAAGTGTCACTCTTTGGCAATTTTCGAAATTCAAACTAAATTCTTAACAATAATTGCAGCATCTGATAAAATATTGACCTTTTTATATAATTGCAATAAAGAAGTCAACTTAAACCACATAATAATATACTGACGAAAAGATCAAGCTAGTCTTACCGACCATCGTTTTCTAACCAATTTTTTTTTCTGGATTTGTTATTACCTGAAAAGAGAAAGTAATCATTTAGTTAGTAAAAATATTGTGAAGAAGACATTTAAGAGGTTCAGCTTATTAAATCAAAGTTTTTTTATCAAATAATAATACAAATATCATCTTCAGACCATCACAAAAATACATTTTAGCTATAAACAAATAAAGAGCAGTAGTGTCCGTGTGGTTATGGGCCCGACTTACAAGTTGTAGGTCATGAGTTTGATCCCAGTCCGGCACATTACTTTGGGTAATTTATATCATCACTACTACTCTTAAAACGGTGATGGAAAACGTCATGAGGAAACCGACATATCCTAGCACCAAAAGTTCGAAGACATCCACTAACCCGCACTGGGCGCGCTTGGTGGATTACGGACTATTCCCTGTCAAAGAGAGGAGACCTGTGTCCCAGCAGTGGAAACGTTACAGGCTGATATAATATCTAATCTCTTATAATTATTTTGAAATTGGAACAGAGACTCTTTGTGAATCAGCGATGATTTGTTTTAAAAACAAATGACTTTAGAATTGTGAGCGCTCACTTGAATGAGGTGAGCTGGGATCTTCACTAACTTTGTTTACGCTGGAATTAAGCTGATCACTTCTATTCCCTTTGGGAGTCAGGGGCGACTGTTGATGAGAATATTAGATTACAATACAATTTCTGTTAGCACTGCAGCGGTAGAGATCACTTTGATGTTTCTACGGCCACGTTTACCTTTTGTTTATCTTAGTATTTTTATTGGAACGTAAAGGCACTGCGGCCAATAACCACCTTATATTATAAAAACCAAGCCGCAATTTGGACTGCTCGCTTTATGTAATTAAATAAATAGTTTACGGAGCTAATTTACCAGATTTCTTTTTGATATCATCATTCACCTCCAAAAATCTAAATTTCCTTCTAAATTACTAAGTCAGTCACAATTACAGAGCGTCTGAATGAGTCTATTTAAGCCAGTAGTTATCTTCTATGTAAGCCACTGTAAATACAACTCAGCATGGTGGCTATTATTTAGCATTAAACTTCTAAAATATTAATATATGACATCAAAAAAGATATCTAACTTAATCTAACGCTTATTTTATACTTTTATTAGGGGCTATCTCATTTTGCCATTACTTAGCTATGAAATGAGAAGTTTGATCACGTGGCCAATAAAAAAGTCTGTGGCTGGACTTATAATTTCCCAATAGTTTATTGTTTTTTATTACATAATATGCTTTGGTTTTGTGTGAATTAGCAGAATGAGACCGTGCAAAGCTGGGCCGGAGCGGTTATGGTTATTAAGTATATTGTTATTAACATACGACAGATTGGTTTGTGTTGGTAGTAAGATTTTTTTTTTAAATATTGTAACAAAAAGAACAGAGCAGATTCTAAATTACTTCCACAATAATAAATTGAATATTTGTTATGCAATTTCTCCGCCGATTGAGGATATATTTTCAAAACTATTTATATGTCACCAAGTCAGAATCTGATGATTTAAGGGACACGCAGTGTTTTTTTACTAAAGAAAAATGTTCGTGAAAACGTTCGTCGCTCCCGCTGTGAGTGGATCGGAAGCTAGTCTTAAACTTCTACTGATTAAAAATCCACCGTGTTACTTCAGTTGCCCTAGCGTTCCGCGGCTGTGGTATCACGTTTGAAAATTCCCGAAACTGCAGACCATTCTTGCAACCCCGGTAGTGGATGTCTTTCAGCCGAAATAACGATGCGAACAGTGAATATTTTTCTTACGAACATAGTTTGACTTCACATTCCTGTAAGTTTTCTAGGTAAGATAGCTAGGTATAAAATACTAAAAGCACGTGAGCGTAGCCGTGGGCGTAGTGCAGATTTATTGACACGCCATTTTCACGTTTACTTACAACTTTAAATTAATTGCAAAGTGAGAGAGAACCTTAAACTTTGTGAGTTGCTAATAAAGTTGTCATTAAGTGATATTCACGAAGACTCTTATAAAACTTTAAATGTTAGCCCATCAGAAAAAGTTCAGGAAGATAGGCTTATTGATATTTTAATTTATTTGTTCTGAATCAAAAGTTAATTAGTCAAACTAGGTTTAAAGTCTGCACTTTTTGAACGTCAAAACGCCCGCCCAGCTCAAATACTAGGAAGTGGTGACCTGCCTGGTATTTCATCTGCTTAGCCTTTTCTCAACTATGTTCGGATCTAACTACATAGATGCAGCTGAATACTAGTGTTTTACATTAAGTGACTGCCTGTCTGACTTCCACAACCCAGGACTCCTTGGCAAGATCAGTGTCAGATGTTCTGGCTTCTGAATACCCTTGACGACTGTCAAAGAAGTACAAATAACCAACGGCTTAACGTGCGTTCCTCAGCACGGAGGAATCCCGATGTATTGAGACGGTCACCCATCCGCAGGCCGACCTCGGTAAGCGTTGCTTAACATTGCAGATCGACCCGTAAGGCTGTTGTTATTAGTCACGACCTCTGCCGATTTGACCTTCCTAGTATTTAAGCCGGGGAAAAGAAATAGTGCTATGATTTTATGACTCCTAACTGTAATTCATTAACCACCACAGTTTTTGTAATAGTCTAACGGGCTCAGCTTAAGTAATATAATGTCAATGTAATCAAAATAAGTTTCAATAAACCGCGCACATACAAACACTAGATCGCATTGTAAATTTAAATTGATATTCAGTTCATACCAGCTTGAATGTAAACACATCGGCTTTCCAGACAATGGATTATACAGAGTAGTTTAATATAGGTTCGAGTTTGAAAATGTTTATTAAAAAACAGATTAATTTAAGACGCATTAATTATAGTTTTCTAACTTTCAAGTAACATATTGATTGAAAAGTTAACAAGACAATAAGTATTTATATCACAAAAATGCAAGATTTTCAATGGATGGCGATGGACTTTGTTGTCACAGTGTACGTCAGAATTCGTATAGTAAACAAAATAATGAATAGACACATAATATGTATATCACTGTGCCACATTTAATCCAGATCCTTTCAGCCATGGCATAAAAAGGAATCCTTATAGTTTCGTCATGTCTGTCTGTCTGTCTGTCCGTCTGTCCGTATGTCACAGCCATTTTATTCCGAAACTACTAGGACTATACATGTGGAACTTGGTAGGTAGATGTATTCTGTGAACCGCTTTCCGATATTAAGAAAAAAAATACTTAAAATAAAGGGGGGCTCCCCATGCATGGAACTGAAACTGGTTTTTTTTTCATGATACCTGTGTGTGTGTGGTAGTTATAGACAGGTCTATAAAAATAACATTGAGGTTTCTAAAACCACTTTTTCATAAAGTTAATCGTTTAAAAGATGTACGCTTCCAAAGTGGTAAAATCTCCAGTGGTCAAATCCTCTAACAACTACAGTAATGGAGTGAAAATTCAAAAAAAAAAAATGCTTTAGATCTTAATGTAAACTTTCAACGAAAATTAGTTTGAACGAGATAGGGTCAGTAGTTTTTGAGATACAGCATATTTTCTAAAACCGCAAATATAACTTTTAAGAAAACAAGAACTAGAACTTTTTGGAGAATGAGCGTTAGCGACGACGGTGACGTGTGTCAAAATGTTTTAAATATTTTATGCAACTATTTAATTTTACACTACAGTGAAAATAAGTTTGAATGATTGCAAAAAGTGCGCAGCGTCTATTAAATACTCAGCATAGATGATACATATAGATACTCAGATAAAGCATTGTAAAATCATAAAAGAGGCTGACGTGACGGGGACGCCATTAGAGCAATTCGAAGGCTTACAAAGCAAGTTGTGTACTTAGATACATAACCTAATTTCAGAAGACGCAGTGGAAATATACGAAACATACTGGTACTTGAAAGCTACTACTTCTAAATTCTGAAGAAATATCATATTGCGGCCCTGGCCCTGCGCCCTGTGTGCACGGTGCCTTAGGCCGGCTGCGTCGTGGTCGCCAGTTATTCAGCCGTCAAACATTTTTATTTACTTATTTGACTTTTCGTCTGTGACATTTTATGTATAGTTTTATTTTGTTATTAGTTTAGTTTTGTGTTTATAGTGCCAATTTTTAAATAATTAGGTAAGTAATTTAAATTTAATGATTAATGCTGGCTGTAGCGACTCCGGAAATTGTAGCAGTCAACCTGCCACATCCTTGGATACCCAGCTTGTGAGATGCCCCAGTTGCTCTCAGGCACGCTTTTTCAAGGGCGAACGGGGGCTACGGATCCATTTTGGCAAGGTACACAAACCTCATAGTGTTCCTCCATGCCCCCCTACCCCTCCACAAACATCAATACATTTGGATTCACTCTGGACAACATTATCTAAATTAAAAAATTCTATACCTGTTTTAAAAAGAGTTCCCCGGCACCATCCATGACACACATGCCAAATTTCTGAGGTCATCGGAAAACTTGAGGCTAGAGGTACCGAGTCACTCCACCAATTTCTTTGGTAAGTCGTTCGCAGCTCAAGCAGTACGACTGTGGAATACTCTTCCCGTGTCAGTAAGACAAGCACAAACCCTTCCTTCTTTCAAAAACATGGTAAAAGATCTCTATCTCTCTCTTTAATATGTTACTATTTTTTATATATCTCAGCTTTGTTATTTTATGTATGTATATGTATATGTGCATTGAGTATGTAGGTTATTACTTATTTATTGTATATAAGTAAATAGTACACCATGGACTACCCGCGAATTTATTTTCTCCTGCTGTGTCAAATCCATCTAAAGGTTGTCTGTAAAAGATCGCTTTTAGCGATAAGACCGCCCATTGTAACACCCTTTGTAGTTTATAAGTCCTTATTTAATTCTGTTATGGTGTACAATAAAGAGTATATCTATCTATCTATCTATCAAGGCGGTCTGTTGCGCTGAGTTTGGCACGGAGTATCCGCCTTGCTACCCAAGAAAATACCCAAAGTGCCTGGGAGGATTTGCTCACTTTCCCTTATAGGATACTACATGTGCAAAAAAAATTGGCTTCAAAAAAAACATTAACAAACCAAATTAAAGACAACTGCAACAATTCAACTTTTATTTTAGATTCAAAATTACATACATGTTACAATCCCTCCCAGAAGAGCTTGTGTTCACATGTGGAATCCAAATTAAGTGAAGGTGACATTAGGGGAGCAGCCAGGCTGTTATTCAGCAGTGATGTGGTGGCGCCTTACTCTCAAGAAACTGTTGCAGCCTTGGAGAGTAAACATCCAGCGCCCGCGATTGATCTCACCTTTCCTGACCCCCCCCGATTCGGCCTCATCTGTTTTAAATTTTACAGCCCCGCAGTTGTTTGCAGCCGTGAACTCCTTCCGAAGTGGGTCTGCTGGCGGCCTTGATGGCCTAACTCCTCAACATTTAAAAAACCTATTGAGTTCAGGCGCTGGGGAAGCCGGTGAGTCTCTTTTGAAGGAGCTTGCGGCTCTAGTTAACCTGATGCTCTCCGGCAGCGTGAACGAAGCCGTCGTTGATGTCTTGTACGGGGCCAACCTATGCGCCCTGCACAAGAAGGACGGCGGCATTCGTCCCATTGCCGTCGGTTGCACTTACAGGCGTATGGCAGCCAAGATATGTTGCAAATATTATAGTGAAGCGCTTAACCATCAATTCCAGCCCCTGCAGCTGGGCTTTGGTTCCAAAGGGGGCTGTGAGGCTGCCGTACATGCCTTGTCCACATACTTGACCTCAGGTAAAGGTGAAGTCGTCCTCAAGGTTGACGTTAAAAACGCTTTTAATTCTGTAAACTGTAACGATACCTTCTTCTTCACCAATAAAAGAGGGTAAATGTACCATTAAATTTAATATATTATTTATATACAGTATTATATAAAAAACCTGCCTACCTATCTACCTATCCTAGAAACCGGCCTACCTACCTATCTGACACACTCTCAGGAGAGAAGAGGAGGAGGTTTAGAAAATAGTACTTGCGGGACGGCTTGGCAGGCCACTCGGTCTGGCAGTAGACTCCCAACAAGGCGTCTGGGCAGCAGGCTCTCAGCAAGGCGTCAGGGCAGCAGGCTCCCAGCAAGGCGTCAGGGCAGCAGGCTCCCAGCAAGGCGTCAGGGCAGCAGGCTCTCAGCAAGGCGTCAGGGCAGCAGGCTCTCAGCAAGGCGTCAGGGCAGCAGGCTCTCAGCAAGGAGTCAAGGCAGCAGGCTCTCAGCAAGGCGTCAGGGCAGCAGGCTCTCAGCAAGGAGTCAAGGCAGCAGGCTCTCAGCAAGGAGTCAAGGCAGCAGGCTCCCAGCAAGGAGTCAGGATAGCGGGCTCTCAGCAAGGAGTCAAGGCAGCAGGCTCCCGGCAAGGAGTCAGGGTAGCGGGTACTGCACTTCCTCTTCGTCAAAAGTCGTCGAGAACTAAACTCTTCTAAAAACTGGTCTAAGACTGAACTCCCCGGAGATGGCCCCCAGCGCCTTTTATACCCAGCTCAGCGTTCAAAGTCCATTCCATTCTCATTCTGTACCAGAATTCAAATTGTAGAGTCCAAAATAGTCCATCTTGCCAGTTATTTGATCAGCCAGTTATATTCGAGCATAATTTATTAAACCTCTTCGATAAAATCTGAGAGTGTGTTTTAGAAATTTATAATTATAATTTAAAATGCCGTTAATCAGTAGACAACCACAATATAGTATACAATATTAAGCTAGTCCTATCGATAAAAGTGAATAACAATTATATAATAAAAGTATGAACAACCTTTTTAGTCTATTAGCCATTAAGTGACTACAAGAAGGAAAAATTACAGTTTGTCAGCCTTGACGTAAAAAATGTCATGACAAGAAAATATTTGTTTTGATGGATGAATTATGGATTATGATTACAAAGAAAACGTAAGTTATTTGGTATTTGTAATAACAAATACTATAAAACAGGGACACTTTGTTGGCAGAAGTTAAAAAAGAATTACCTGAAATTTACGGTTTTATGTGGCAGTGCTACAGGCACCCCTCCAAATTATTATATAAAGACCACGTTCTGGATTCAGCAGTTGGATGCCAACAAGGTGACCCTCTCGGACCAGTCATTTTCAGCTTGGCTATCCATCCAATCATTCGACAACTAAATTCTAAATTTAACGTGTGGTATTTAGACGATGGAACTCTAGGAGGTGAAGTAGACACCGTAATCAAAGATTTTATTTTCCTGAAAGAGCAATTCCAATGCATCGGCCTTGACCTGAACCTCTCGAAATGTGAACTCTATATCTGTGAAAATACTGACAGACAAGCGACACTAAACAAATTCCATACAATAGCCCCTGATATCAAAATCTTGCAAAAAAGTTCATTGCACCTCTTAGGCTCCCCAATTTTAGAAGAAAGTTTTCCCTCTTTTATTGATAGCAAAATTAACCATTTTAATGATATTTCAGAAAGATTTTTCCAAATTAACATACATTCGGCTTACACCCTCATAAGATATTGTTGTTTTGGTCCAAATTTTATTTATTTCCTCCGTTCTTCTCCACTATGGAAGCAATCTCAGTTGTTGGACAAAATTGACCTTATTATAAAAAAAACCCTTACTTCAATTTTAAATGTGGCTCTGGATGACCGAGCGTGGCTACAAGCCACACTACCCATTCGTTTTGGTGGGCTCGGCATCCGCAAAATTTCCAGTATAAGTCTACCGGCTTTTCTGTCTTCGGTCCGCAGCACTGAGACTTTAACTAAGAAAATTTTAACACAATCTCAGGTTAGCTACGAGGTGCCGTGTTTGACCGATGCAGTTAATGCCTGGAAAATGGCTTGCCCGAATACAGCGTTGCCCGAGAACCTGTCCTCCCAGAGACAATGGGACGAGCCGCTCTGCAGTTTGGTACGGAATAAACTTTTAAATACGTCAACCAATACCGCTGAGCGCTCGCGCCTGTTGGCTGTGGGTGAATGGGAGTCGGGCCTTTGGCTACAAGCATTACCTTCACTTAACATAGGTACTATGTTAAGTGATAACACGTTCCGGATCGCTACATGTCTACGTCTGGGTGCTCCCAGCGGTGCTCCACATCGCTGTCAATGCGGTGCGGCAGTCGATCGCCTCGGACATCGTGAACTTTCCTGCAGCAGAAGCTCTGGTTGGATAGCACGGCATGCCAGCATAAATGACATCATTCGTCGGGCTCTTGTCACCGCTGGAGTACCATCTGTTTTAGAACCCAACGGCTTGGCACGGGACGATGGGAAGAGACCAGACGGGATGACTATAATGCCTTGGAAGTTGGGTAGGCCTTTGGTGTGGGATGCTACTTGTGTTGACACCCTTGCGCCATTCCATCTTCTCAGTACGGCGGGCTGTGCTGGGGCGGCAGCTGCAGGTGCAGAAAATCTCAAACGGCGCAAATACAACAACCTAATTGGGTGCTATATGTTTGAGCCGTTTGGGGTTGAAACGTTAGGACCATGGGGTCCGAGTGCGCATCGACTCTTTCGTGACATCGGCAAACGATTAGTCGACTCCACAGGTGACCAGAGGGCTGGCCTTTTCTTTGGACAGAGAATCAGCATTGCCATTCAACGTGGCAATGCGGCCAGTGTTCTGGGCACTTTTCCCATTGATAGCGATGTCGACGAATTTTTCGATGCCCTATAATTTATCTTTTTTTTTTTCGTCTGTATATATTTTTATTATGTATAGAAATACTAAGTGTTCGATTATTTTTATAAATAAATCTATACTTTTAATTCATACAAACATTATGAAAAACAGGAACCCTTCATGGGCGAGTTTGACTCGTACTTGGCCAATTTTTCTTTCATATCATTCTTCACATAATCCATCCATCTTTTCTTTGGCCCTCCTTTTACTCTTCATCTATCAGAATTACATGGCAAAAACCTTTATCAAATTTATTCTATACATATATATATTTATATATATCTTACAGATTAACTGACAAAGGCTTGCACTGACAGGACGCGTCTACTCAAATCTGTGTGGTTCTTTCCTCAAAAGGCCATTTTTTAGACTAATCTACATAATCTTCATAAACGATTGTGAATATGTGAGCTATTTAGGTTATTTTATTCCAGTTAAACATGATTGTCTGGCAGTTCAAGTGCTTTTGCGGCCTACCCAAAGGTACAGGTAAGGTACCTTTAGGTAGGCTCCTTGTTATAAGTTGAGCTATACGTCATTTGAGAAATGCTTGCACCGTATGGACAGGCCCACTCAAGTCTGTGAGCATCTTTCTTCAAAAGATCGCCTCAGACTGACCTACAAGATTCCCATATAATTAAAGCAGTATAGATAGTATGGACTTTAAAAGAGACGGACCCCTGAGTTTATTTCGGTGTTTCTTCTCAAGGTAGTCAGTTAGGAAACACCGGCCTCATCTAGTTAATATATGTAAAAAAAATGACGTGTAAAAGTGTTATTTAATAACCAATTTGCAAAATAAAGATCATTTATCATTTATTCAAAGTTAAATGCTGTAACCGTAACCGCTTCTCAACGTTAAAAATCATTCAAAAGTATAAGTATATTTTATTTCATCACACACATAAACTGAACATGAATTTAAAGTCACAGATGCCCGATAAAACCCAGACCATTTTGAATACAACATTCAGATTTATAGATTTAATTTCAAAGTTTACAGTTTTGTTATGCCCTGTATATGGAGAGTATATTTGTTCAAGCATTAACGGTGTAATGTAGCGCTACAGCAAATATTTATTCTACTGTATAACAAACTATTAGCAAGACTGAAATCAATTATTTTGTTATGCTTTTATTTCAGTTTCAAAAAATTCCTTCTACTTACATTTTTGGTACCCTTTATATCGCATGAATTTTAAATAATATGATAGCAATATATACTAGAATCTAATCAGATGTTATTTCGTGGAAATCCATGGTCAATTAATATCTCAGTTCAAAGTTCATCTTTCAATGAACGGAGCCTACGCCTACGAATGCAAGCAACAACAATAAAACATTTCAGATCCTCACAATGAGGTCTATTATACATCCTGCAGCACAGATAAAATGCAGTTTTTTTTAGCTTTATGTTTATTTCCCAAAACTGACCATATGCTTGTAAATTCAGAATACGCGTTCGTGCTTGGGTCACAGCAATTCAAATGCTATTGTCAACAGTTGCAGTTATTTACTGCAAAGTATTGAAACAGACAACTACAATATATAAGTGTTAACTACTGGATGATTAACCATATCACGACATCGAGATAGCGCTCTTTTTCTACAAGCAAGGTAGTTTTCACTAAACGCTGTAACTTATTTTCTCGGAGTACCCACCAACTTAGTCAATGCGAACATATGATATTATATCTAGGTTTGTTATGTTGAATTATTCTAAATCCAAATCTTGAAGCAATGATTATGATTAACAAACCTTAGTTTTTAAATATTATTTTTATTTTAAGTGAAATTCTTTGAGTTTAACAGACAGAGTGGAGTAATTAATTATACCAACGTTCGAAATAAAATAATAACAGACAATGAGACCAGAAATTCCTTCCCAAATACACAAAGCAAACCGTCCCAAACTGTCGTGCCCGAATCTGTCCTAATTTATATGATAATTCTAAATGATAACACAAGACATATTATGATGTGTTATCCGTTGGGAAAACATACCCTGATTCTAGACAATGGCCATTAGTTCATGTTTGATTTCGGTTCAAAAGATGGGATGACAGTCAATCCTGGTCTATATTTAGGAATTGAGAAGCATATATAATAAGTATGTGTGTGTATAGATGTAAGTAGATGGCCAATGACCACGACAAGACCACAAGAAAGCGAATGTGGGAGCATGATAAAACATAATATACCCTTTCTAAGTTGAAAAGACAACTAGTATTGAAGTTTGGTTTTTTTATTGTGGAAAAATCTTCAAATTATGCTACAAATATAAATGTGAGAGTAAAACTCATACAAATAGACATCCGTTTGTATGAGTTTCAATCACGCAAAAGTGGCTAAACGGATTTGGACGTTGACACACATAATAATAATATACAACCTGGAATCACATAGTTTACTTTATCCCGGGACATACGATTCTTGTAGGATACATTTAACGAAATTTCCGAACGAACTAACTCGCAGGCAGTAGCTCGTATTAAATAAACAAAAATATATTGTTACAGAACCACTAAGCGAATAACTTTTAATATGATAAATTGTTATATGCATTTTGCTTCAGTTGGTATCATGTTGGCAAAATATTTGTCTAAAACATAATCTAATATTTCGATGGCGGATCACAGAGCCTTTATAAACAAAGAGATAATTTTATGAAAATATAAAATCTGCGGACTAAACCAACAGGCTCGTAAAAGATAAATTGTAAACCTCCAGTACATTTTATCGTTAACTAGCTGTGCCCGCGTTTCACATTACTAGCAATCTTCTGAACCCCTCCAA
The DNA here is from genome assembly GCA_943138885.2 of Tholera decimalis. Classification (NCBI taxonomy): domain Eukaryota; kingdom Metazoa; phylum Arthropoda; class Insecta; order Lepidoptera; family Noctuidae; genus Tholera; species Tholera decimalis. The sequence goes on from OW964576.2 coordinate 15,622,617, forward strand.
TTAAGCTAAATATGCTTGTGTCTGGAGTGGATTCACGGCAATGGTTTAACTTCCTCTCCGAGACACCAAGGAATCTTGTTATGTTAAGATGATCGACCACTCACGGACTGACCTCGGCCAGCGTTGCTTAACGTTGAAGATCGAGCGTTGCGACAGTTATTATTTAGCCACGAGGTACTCTGGTTGAACTAAATTAAGTTCCACCAACTGCATTCAACTACTTGATAGGTCAGTTGTTTGGAACTTTCTATTAAATAGATTAAAAAACTCTTTTATTATAGTTTTGAATCAGTTTCTGTATACCTATGTCACAGTTTAACTCAACCTTACCATTCGATGAATCACGACATGACGTCACGTTATGTGACATTAATCTAGATCAAAGTAAGTCTAGCCTTTGCCTGCTGACCCGAGCAAACCCTGTAGCAAGAGCTTGCGGTTTGAATGGTAAACTAATACGTATCGGGCACGACAATCTCACAACGTACAAGTATGTGCAGAACAAATTAGTTGCCTTTTTGGAATATGTAATGAATCAAGCTCGACTTGACTAATCAATCTTGCATTAGACATTAAGAGCAGTGGTGGCCCAGTGGCTACAGGCACGGCTTATGATATGTTCTTCATGTTATGTACATTCAAACCCAGACAGGCACATTACTGTGTGTAATGTTCATCAGTCACCACTGCTCACTGAGCGGTGAAGGAAATCGTCGTGAAGAATCTGGCATGTCCTAGGACTGAATATCCGAATATATGCGACATCCACCAACCTCCTGTGCCCGCGAGGTGAGTTACGGCCCCTTCCCTGTCTAAGAAAGATGGCCTGCGTCCCAGCAGTAGGAACAATGGGATATTACACGTGCATTGATGGCACAGCGCAGACAATTCTAAAGCAAACTCATTTGTTTTTAAAGTAAATCATCGCGGTCTGACAACGACACAGCGGCGTGCGAATTATATTGTGTTCATGCTTTGTTTATGTAACCTGAAAAGATTACATAAATATTAAATGTAAACATAAAATATGTAACTGTTCCATTCTTACACGAGTTTTTAATAAATAAACAGACAAAGCGGTTTCCAATATAAGTTAAAGGAATTTGATGATCAGAATCGACCTAGATGTTATCGACTTTTGTTGGTACAAATTAAAGTAATGGGGTTTTTAAACGTTGATAGTACAAGCGATAAATAGACGGCAAATAATAACTGATCTCCGCTTATTCAGTAGATCTGACTTGTTATTAACTTACATTGTTACACGCCACACACATGTTTAAAATATGTGTAAACGGTAGTGCATATACTATATTTTTTATAAGCATATACTGTCCTACTGCTGGGCAAAGACTTTCCCTAATTCCTTCCATACAATCTTTTCCCGCACCGCGCACCGCTTCAAACCAGACCGTATGCAGATATGAGTCGAGTATTTTTTTTTTCTAATTTAAATAATGTATGATAATAATATTTAAATATTGCGACTAAACGCATGCCTTAAAAACAAACCAGTGGCAATGACAGACCTGATAGGACCATTGCCTGCTGACCTCTACATTCCTGCGGGAATGTTTTAACGAGATACCGCGGCTAGGTACGACACCCTTCCGCTCCATCCAGAGCGACAGGAGTAATAAATTTGATGATTTCCCTCACGAAAACAAATAAGGCCTCCTCAAGCGTCAGTACTTTGAGCAATCTTATGCTATTCGCTTCCAGTGCATTCCTGCGACCTTCATTAGGTCATGGGACTACTTTGTGGAAACACTAACAAGACTACGCCTTCGGTTATCCTTTCACGAACCCAGATAACGCCGGTTATTTACGTTGGGAACAATTTGCTCTGCCTATTACCTCTTAAGATCTACTTAGGTTCATAATGATTGTAAAACAATCCATACTAATATTATAAATTCGAAAGTAACTCTGTCTGTCTGTTTGTTACCTTTTCACGCCTAAACCACTTAACCGATTTAGATAAAATTTGGCATGAGAATAGTTTAGGACCCTCGGAAGGACATCGGATAGTTTTTAGCCCGAAATTCCTATGGTATCGGGATTTACGCGAGAAAAACCTGCCACGCGAATGAAGTCGCGGGCCAAAGTTCCACAAAAATATACCAAAACATATACATAAAAATGCTAACAGAAGATATATCATTAATAAGAAACGTTTAAGTACACATACACATTAAAGTTTAATGACACATTCTGAAAAGGGTTACTTAACCATGATAAACGTTTTAAAAATAGGCCAAAACGAATATTATAATAATGCGCAAAAGGGACACCCCTATAAAAAATTACATTACAGCGGTCATTACTTCCTACCATGAAAATTTAATTTACATATTGTATTGTAATGGGCTGTTAAATGAATGAGAACTCTGCCTTTTACAAGTCATAAGCTTTTATACCTGTTATTACGACGTATTTTGCTAGAAAAACAAAAGCATGGAATTTACTGCAAAGGGGTATATGAATAAATGTTATTTATCCTTTTGGTCACTTTATACTAGATGATTTGTGTTTCCTAGCTGACTACCTTGAGAAGAAACATCTTAACAAATTCAGAGGTTAAAGTATATTCTTAAGTCTATACCATTCATACTGGTCAAATCACATGAGCACCATACAGATTTAAGTGTACCTGTCCAGACAGTGCAAGCTAACTAACTGACAAATGTCAGTAAAAATTACTATAATTATGTATATTATATGGTGTTTTAAGTTTTCTTTTTAAGCTAATCTCACCAAACTATTTACAACCACTGAGCTTCTATTAAAAGCCTGAATCTAACCACCATCAGAAAGTAATAACGCTTGAGCACTTTCGAAGTAAACGATTCATCTAAATAGATCCCGCAACGAAATTAATCAGAAATGAACAACGGAGTAGTAAGAAAGGGCAGCTTTTGTTCATTCACTATACGACACAATAGTACATTGTTCACCGAGAGGAGAAAGTGACCGATTACCGTCGAGGGTGTCGTTTGAAGCCCGAGCCGTAGGCGAGGGCTTTAAAACACCCGAGATCGGGAATCGCACTTTCTCTCGTGTGATACATAGTGCTTTATACTACACCTACGAGGAAAATAAAAAACTAAATCTTTGTTGCAGTTAGTGAAGCTTAATGTAACACTGTTTTCACAAATGGCGCCAATGGCGTCTGCAATTTTCACATGTTCTTTTTTTAAATTGTTTATCCTGCCGCCGCAGGGTCGCACTGCCAGCCCGACACCAACCAACACACAGCTAGTGGCCAGTGTCATTTTGCGAACTTGGAGATAAAAACTCACTGTAAAAACTTTTTGGCTTTTGATATTTAGGTTACCGGCGCATAGTCTTACTAAAAATTAAAAAAGAAAAACCACGTAAGAAATGGATTTTCATACACTTTTCTCTCCCGCTCAGATGCGTTTTCTCCCCGCATATTTGTTCGATATGCAATGACGTACTTTCTACCGTAAATTTGATAAAGTATCAAGGTACTTTCCAAGCAGGTGTAGTATAAAAAATATTGCTACATCCTGCTGCACTTACATCTGAAGTTGAATAATCATAAGACATACGACTACATACCGGGACTCCTCCGTGCTCGTAAGTAGCTTTTATTCGGGAAAAAAATATCAAATTATTTCTCCCGCTCTAACGCTAATCTGAGATTAGAAGGAATCATGATCGTATGACAAGTTCTTACAGTAATTAATAGTCATATTTAAAGGTACCTAATGTTCTTTATCTGATGACAGCCATCATCATCTGCTTAGCCTTTTCCCAACTATGTTGTGGTCGGCTTCCAGTCTAAGTGCATAGTTTCAGTGTTTTATACGGAGCGACTATCTGACCTCTACAACCCAGTAACTGTGTAACACGATACCACTTGGCCAGACTGGTGGCAGATTGTCTGGCTTCTGACTACCCGTAATGACTGTCAAAGATGTCCATATGAAAGTCGGAATCAAAACCTTGTTCTTTCCGAAGCACGAGGGTATCACACTACCAACATCCAAACTCAAAAGACAAACAAGAAAATCCTTTATCTGATGTACACTAAAGACACGAATATAAAATATTTAGAAATAAAAAAAACTTTTACTTAACCTAAAAAAACTAAAAGATCGTGTAATTAATAAATTATCCTGAACTTTAGAAATACGTACTGTATTAGGAAAACCCTGAATCATTTTCAAAACGGTCTATACAGGATGTCTAGTTCTAAATAATAAATCGAGAACTTTATAGAAAAGCAGTTCAAATTAAACACGAGAATGATTATATACACTTTCTTAACAAATTTTATATTTTTCTGCTCTTTATCTCTAAACCTCTTTCCAAAAATTACTATCTATCTCGTGTTTGTCTATTAAAAGAAAAGTTAATTAAAATCGATTCAATAACACAAATTGACTCGATGAGTAACATAAAAAAATAGTAACAAGTTTCCACAAGAGTTACATATAGTTAACTAATGTTACACTCTTGCGTAATATTGTTCCAGAAAAGCAGAAACGTCACCTGCGGTGTAGATGTACCGTAACAGTCATTAAGATTAGGACTACGGGGAAAAGATGTTTTGACTTCATGTTTCCTCAATATTAGCAGTAAAAATCCTATCCCACCAAAAACATCGTGTAAAAAATTAGCCAAGTCTCGCCTAAGCTGCTTGTTTCTCTATAAAAAGTAATGAAATCTCTAAGCAAAGCGAAGCCAAGTCTAAGGATGTTTACTGCGATTTCTTTATTAATATAGTTAGATTTTATGTAACCGGCCGTTGAACATACTCTAGGCACTTTTACTAGTTAATACATCGAAGTCAACGGCCAAGTCACATAAAATCTAACTATATTAATAAAGAAATCGGTTACATTTCGGGGAGTGTGCGATGGAATTACACAATTTAATTCCAACAAGCCCGTTCCATCATCGGACTACGAGACAAACGGCGAAGCGCCATCGTTACATGGTGGACATCCCACCCATACGCACCAAACGTTTTGGGAATACCTTCATTGTGCGTACGGCTAAGGAGTGGAATTCCCTGCCGGAGTCTGTGTTTCCCGATAGCTATAACCTAGGAGTCTTTAAGTCAAGAGTGAATAGGTTACTTTTAGGTAAGCGTGCTCCATCTTCGACCACATCATCACTTACCATCAGGTGAGATGGTGGTCAAACGCGAACCTATTCTAAATAAAAAAAAATAAAAAAAAAAAAAAAAAATCGCAGTAAAGAACTTTGCTTTTGCATAACTTACGAAATAAACAAGCCACAAACATGAAATTTTGTGATTTAGGGTGTGCAAGTAGCTTACTAGATAAGGATAATTTCAGCGTTCTAAATCTATCCAGAGGTCTCCAAATAGGGGCCTGAAAATACGCCGAAATGGTTCCAGAAAAGGATGGTACGGCAGTTTTTGCTTTGCGCTCAACTTGGCGGGGGCACTGCCGTGCCCCCAAATTCTTCCCAGTTGCACGTAATAACATTTCCATATCAACAATATTATTCAATTACATAACATCCCCGACAGCTTCCCACTCAGTTCAAGCTCTCCACAAAAACTGGGCCTCAAGTCTGCTATTACAATAGTGTTGATTTCAAAATTGTTGATTTTGACAAGTTTGGTAATCTACTAATATAATGGCTCTCCAATGGTCAATCACTGACACTTCATTGAACGAATAATGTAAAATTAAATTGTTGATTTTGACAAGTTTGGTAATCTACTAATATAATGGCTCTCCAATGGTCAATCACTGACACTTCATTGAACGAAATAATATGTAAAATTAAATAGAAATAAAATTTGGCATGAATAAATGTTAAAATTTAGGGGTAGTTTTTCGAAAATCATTACTACTAACGGGTTTTATAATAATGGCAATACGGCAATGTCATTCTAATACGAGACTACTGACCAACCATTATGAATTTAGTAGATTACGAACTAATATAGCAAAATGACAATGGGATCTTGATGGAATGACAAATTTATAAAAATAGCAGACTAGGGCCCCTGTACTCGTGTCACCTTGACTACGTCGTGACAATCAAGCCTACATTTGAATGCCTGTCCTCACCCGATATCTCGCAACCAGACCCGTGCGGCTGTTAGTATTTAGCCACGAGCTAGGCTTGTGTCTAGGAATTATCTCAGCATGTTAATAGTAATGCTAGCTTAGGGCATTGTTAGGCTTGTTCATACTATAAATAGCTGATGCCCGCAATTCGTTTGCGTAGTGGTTTAGACGCGAAAATAATAAAGAACTAGAGAATGAGCTCAGATAGCGTGCAAAATTCATATTTTGTGACATTCGCTCCAAATATATAGGCCAGTATTTTCTTTTGGTAACATTTTAAATAGTATCCTAAGACACATTAGGCTACTTTGGCTAATCACATAGCTGGTTGAAATAATTTCTTCTTATTTTTACTAGCAAAGCTAGGTATGTCTGCCACCCGCCTGTGACTAAATTCATGTTTGGGGTGTATAGTCTTTACAAATTGTATGCAACAAATTATTCCATCACGACCTTGTAGCTATCAGTCCTCAGTTTGTGATCTCAAACGGGATTTATTTGAATATTCTGGTTAGTTAGACTCTCGGGACCAATTTAATTTTATACTTGTGTTAATCGCTCGGAGTTCTGTCTTACGATGATAGGCTTCTAATAAGGGTCGAAGATTGGGCATATTGTTTAGGTTTCATAGTAAAATTTTGATAATCTATGAAGAGCTTTATAATAAACGAATCGTCACTAATAACTAGGTATTTAAACATGACTGTTGGAGAGTTAGGTAAACCTCTATCCAACCCTTTTTTTTATAGTGGTAAAATTATCAAATAAGTCCTCCCACCCCGGGCAGGGTGTGAGGGACTGTCAGACTTTTACTGACTAAAATCCACGGTGTTCCTTCAATAACCCTTTACGTACCGGGGTCACGGTAATGGGATGAATCCCACGACACCGGCAGGCTTCGGCCCTCTACGGGGGGGCCTCGTCATATTGCTGACGCTCTTTGAGGCGCGCGTGGAACACAACGCGCCGTCGACCCGGGCATGGTCCATGGTCGGACAGCGAGTTGCTCTTTACTCGCTGTCCGCATGCCCGCGCCTACGGTGGCCGGAGATCGTCGGCCGACGTCCGACGCCGTGGGCGTCTACCACTGCGGCTGGGCTGGAGGGAGGACGCCATCCTCTCCCTCACGCGGCCCGCCTCCTCCTTCGGAAGCATGACTGCTTCGAAGAAGGAGGCGATCGCTTCCCACTCCCTCTCGCCCCGCAGCATGGCCTCGACCAATGCCGGGCGCGAGAGGTCTCCGCCTATCGCCGCCGTGAGGACACGTCGGTGCTCTGCCCAGACGGGGCAGTCTTGCACCGTGTGCTCTACGGTGTCCTCAGGGCGACCCTCGCAGTGGTGACACCCAGGCGTTTCCTCCTTTCCCATCAGACACAGGTACCTCCCGAAACTTCCGTGTCCGGTGAGGACCTGCGTCATCTGGTAGGTCCGGACGCCGTGACGCCGATCTAGCCACTCCTCAAAGAGGGGTCTTACCGCCGTACTTGCGGCGTGCCCGTCTATCCAACCCTTGAGGGATATTATTCGTGCAGTCATTACATCTTACTCGACGTAAAAATAGTCGGTCATTAAAGTTTTACCGGGACAAACAAAGCATGCACTTGGACCTGAAACGATATAAATATTCGATTATTTACAGACCTTGAACAGTAGTTTTAAGTGTTTAAATTGAACCACTTGTATTAGCTAGACGCATGACGAATCGATGACTAGTTTTGGGTATGTAATGCCCAAGAATGAAAATATATTTCACTTTACTCCTAGGTCTTTATTGGCAAATAAATCAGATCATTAGAAACGATAGTTTAGTCACAGAAAATTTTTGAAGTTTTTTCTTAGTTAAAACAAGATGTATTTTCCTGAGCAGTTGACTAAGTACTTACGCATAATTATCTTGATAAATCCACCTTAAAACTCACATACACCTACACGTACACCTTAAAACTACAAAATTCACGCTACGATGCCGCTCTGCATCATAAGCTCGCCATACAAACAAGAAAGTTTTACTTTGATTATTCAGCTTTTTAATTTTGTTGAAAAAAGTTTTGTCGAAATTTTTTCGTAAATTTTTTCAATAGTTTCGGTTTAACCGTAAGCACGTATAGTATATGTGGTTTAATTTAATTCATTTCACTTTATCAACGTTGTAGATAGATATACTCTTTATTGTTCACCATAACAGAAAACAAGCTGAACGACTTTAAGTTAAACATACTGGATGTAGGACTAGTTCAAAGCATTTTGGCAAAGCCAAAATCGAAGGAAGCAAAAGGACAATGTAGTTTAGTTTTAATCGTTCAGCAGTGAGGAGCCTAGTATTTTAGAGTTGCATTTTATTATATTACTTATCGGATTAATTTTGTTATAAGGTACGATGGTGTTGACATATCCTTATTGGACAAAAACCCCAAACTAAAAAACAAAAAATAGTAAACAAATAAGGACTTAGTAGCTCCAAAGTGTGAGACAATGGGCGATATAATGTCGAAAGCGTAATCAATTGCTCTCACCCGTTTATTCAAGCAGCAAATACAATACTTCTGATAAAACAATAGGCTTAATCTAACAGATTAAGCCTGTCTTGAGAAGAGTAGCTTCCACTTGTAAGACAGGGACAGGGATGGAGAAACTTTGCTAAAATAATAACAGCCGTATGGGTCGATCTTCAAGAGTAGGTAAGCAACGCTAGCCGAGGTCAATGCGCGGATGGGTGACCATCCGTTACATATCGAGACGTGCTTCGGTAAGCTGGTTGACCCTCGGTCCTTACCGTAGATCTTTAATAGTCGTAACGGGTGGTCAGATCTCATTCAAGTCTTGCGATGACTTCCTGTTGACTTACAGCACGAATAGGTACAGAAATATGTCCATAACCTGAAGTGTTGTTGTTTTATCGCTTATACAATTTTTCGTTCATATCAAGCTAAATATAAATGCTTTATTGCATTTTGAACTTTAAGAACATTAAAATAAATAAACAGATAAATTCAAACGTTTCAGAATTCTACAATCTACCCTCCATTACAAAAATATCTAAATTCCTTTAACACGACGAGAAAACAGTTGTGTCCGTTTGACCCATATTTTAAATTGTGTGTATTTCCTAGAAATTATTTCTTTTGTTTCAGTGCACATCTCAAAAGATAAAGCTAACAATATCATTAAATTTGTTACTTTATTATCATCATTCGGTCGTGTTGCCCTTTCACGGGGGTTTAAAACTCCTACCAAAACCGATGTCCCCATCACCCAGTGGTTTTATTTTGCGGGTGGCTTAAACTATTTAAGTTATCATCATCATCATCCACAGCCTGACTTCACCCGCTACTGGGTATAGGCCTCTCTTCGCTTGTACCAAGCTTCACGTTCATGTGCCAGTCTCATCCAGGGAATACCCGCGATGACAACAATCTAAACATAATGATAAATTATAAATTCTCTGGAGAAAATTTGAATGAAGAATCTGCTAAACAGGATTTACACTTAGCATGTGGTTCATTTGTTTTATGAATAAGCCTGATATGTCGAAATCAGCACAAAAGCGAACGGAATTAACAATCCCACCAATATATGTATTATAAATGTGAAAGTTTGGATATTTGCAGGCAAGTTCGTGTTACAACCACGTAAAAATGATTTAAAGAAGAGATACGGCTGAAACTTGGTAAATATAATAGTTTTAACTTTTTTTTTTTAAGGAAAACGAAAATTTCCAAACAATGAAGTAGCAGGCAAGAGCTAGTTCTATAAATTAACTTAAAACAGAACTCCAAGTTTGAATCATGGATTATTTCCCATTGTCTCTTTTCTTTGATATTATAAATTAATTTTATTTAATTAAAACGAGCTCAAAGTATAATGAAAGCGAATCAAGATTGAGATGATGGAATCAAGTTTATTCCTTTATTATTATTCTGTGTGGAGTTCATTTTACGCAAGGGCGATCATCGCGTTTAAGCGCCTAACGAGTATATGGGTGTTTGAACATGTCTTACATAGCGACACTCCTTGGAGACTCAAAACACTGTACTCGTTTTCTTCGTTTCTGTCCTACACCGGGTACTAAATTAAAAGAAATGAATAACAAATAAAAACAACAAAACTAGCTAGTAACATGCCTACTAAACTAGCTACTGCCCGAGGCTGCTCACACACGAAAAGATAAGTATTTTCGGTTATAAAAAATTAAGCAATGTCACTGCCAGCCCTTCAACTAGGTATTACCTATGTATAGATGTACACATCTATACATAGGTAATACATCTAGGAGATACATCTCCTCACTAAAAATCACATTGGTTCGATGGTTCATATTAGGCGTGAAAGAAGGACAAATAAACACACTTTTGCATTTACAAGGTTTATTTATTTTAACTTTATGCAAAACATAAACAAAACATACTAAAATACTTTCATTGTGCGTACTGCTAAGGAGTGGAATTCCCTACCGGAGTCTGTGTTTCCTGATCGCTATAACCTGGGAGTCTTTAAGTCAAGAGTGAATAGGTTACTTCTAGGCAAGCCTGCTCTATCTTCGACAACATCATCACTTACCATCAGGTGAGATGGTGGTCAAACGCAAGCCTATTATCAATAAAAAAAACAAATAGTAAAAGATCTCTACCAGTACACAATGGGTGGTGAAGAGAGAACATGGCAGTTGCATACAAAATAAACTAAATAGAATACATACAGATACTTTTTTGACGTGACAACGTCTTATAATTCGATGAAGCTGGGTGCACGCACGAAAATACATGACTCATGCGGCGTTACCTCGCTCTGAGGCGTTCCATTTAAGGCTTGAAGTGCAAGCGAGAGCGCGGAACGAGCGACAAAGAAGCACAATCGGCCTCCGCGTTCGGCAGCGTTCGACATCTGTCTCTCTCCTACTTGAGTGAGCGATGCGTCCGCGTGGACAGCTGCTATACAATAATACATTTACATGTTTTCGTCAAGTATGAAGTGCAGTGAAAACTACTTTAGCAACGCCATTTGCGCAGCCAATAATCGCTGCTTCAAAATCGAAAGCACAAAAACAACGTGAGTACAGACAGCGTATCGCAGCATCTAGAACTCCTGCTCAGGCGGCTGCTGCGAGAAAATGAAAAAACGAAAGACAACGCAACAACAGATTACGCCAAGCTACTAACTTGGCTATTGCCAGTGGTTCTCTTGAAGCGACAACTACATCTTCATCTCGTTCAGGGGAAGAGTCGAACAATATTACAACAAAATATCTATCAAACAAATAAAATTAAAATTTTCTTTTGAAAAATGCAACCATTCCATCAGTATTTTCTTATGACGTTGTCACGTTCAACTATCGTCAGTAAATCGACTTTACAGACAACCGATTTTTAACCAGGTTGAGCCCACTCTTGACCTCGATCTCGCCTGATGGTAAGCGATAGATGAGGTCTACGATGGGACGAGCGTGTTAGTATGAATACACTAGTGATTTCTTTCAACCATATCTATGGGATTGTGAATAGTCGCAATCAATAGAAACCTATGATACAGATATGTAGCTGCAGCATGGGTTTCTAACCGGTCATAAAAAGCAAGTATTAAATCCCATTATTCTGTTTGACCTGTCAAATCCGACCTCAAAGGGACCGACGCCATCCTGAAGTTAGAAAGGGCCGAGGCACAACAATTAAAGCCACGAATGGTACTTTCCCTCTTTGTACTCATTGTGTTTGGTGTATCAGCAGGAATCTAGGTCACAAAGCTGGCTTAACTTTTATGAAGGTCTATTTAAATATATTATCATTTGTTCTTTTGTTTTAAAACTACGCTTGTTTGGCATTCGCGTTTAATATTAATGCATAGACAAATAGTGGTAGCTGCTATACTTATAGAAAAAAGGTGATCAATATTTATATAAATAATCATCATCTTCCTTTCCCAATGACATTCTTACCTGTACTTTACATGGAGCTACTGGCTATCCTGATCTCCAAAACTCAATAACACGATATTCTTCGACAAGACTGGTGTCACATATTCTGGCTTCTGACTACCTATAGTGATTGTCAAAGGTGAACAAATGACCGCCGGGATGGAGGAATCTCGATAGATGGCAGCCCATCTATGGACCAACCTCGGCAAACGTTGCTTAACCATGAAGATCGACCCTTGCGGCTGTCATTATTTAGCCACGGATCCTCCCTCCCGAGACGCTTCATTTACATCCGTAAGGCAATTATATCCATCAGCTGTTAGCATTGTCTCAACTATGTTAGTGTCAGAGCCAGTCAAATTGAATGCAGATGAATAACAGCATTTTACATAAAGCGACTATCTACCTCACCTCCACATCACATTCATAAATTCACTGCACCTTTTGGTAACGACTTTTAAAGATCTACAAACTACTCGCCAAACTATCGACTGAAAGAGTTTTGGTATTCAATGGATGTTCAGTGTTCGGATAAACACTGAACATCCAAAGCCACTGAACATCCAGCCAGCGCATTAATGGATATTAATGCGCTGGCCTCAGCTACCATCGCAAGAAGATCAATACAGCTATGTGTGTTATTTAGCCACAAGCACTCCGTGATTAAATTTTCAAACACATCAAAAATGCGATCTCTGCCAAAGTCAGAGTTTCCTGATAGCTATAACCTAGGGGCTTTTAAATCAAGTGTGAATACTAGTGAATAGGTAATTTCTAAGCCAGCGTGCTTCATCGACCACATCGTCGCTTACCATCGAGATGATGGTCAACCGCAAGCCTACCAATAATAAAAATAATAAAAACGTTATTTTATTATTTTTATTATATGAAACATTAATTGACTGGGAGCCGCCATTCTACATTGTGTATAACTGAATCAATATAACTGATTGCGTTTCTGATATTGTAGTTTTATTATTACGATGCCATTCGCGATGCGGGTGGTCAGATTGGCAGGTCATAATACAAACGGCTAAATAAATACACAGAATTTATTCCTGAGTGTAGAGAGTTGTCTAAAAACATGAGAAGTATAAGTTTTAGTTGCAAATTGCATAACAAAGTCTATCGTAGACGTTCTACATATTATGCAAATATCGGAGGAATAGTCCTGTGTAAAAAAATATTACATTATTTTATTTCTTACGTCAGCTACATTTAAAAAAAACAATGTAGTTGTATTTTATACCTTTCCAAATCAATCAATAAATAAAAAAAAACAAGAGCTCCCACCACCTTATTCCCAACCACTGTAACTCCTGAGAGTAATCAACAGTTAGGTACATCCAGAAAAAATCAAGTCAACGAAACTCACTTAATCCCGGAAAAATTATAAAACTATCTTCGATCCCGCAATGAAATCATTTGGTACGGAATAAAAAAACATCCAATTCTCTCCTTACAGTAGACCAATAAGCTTAAACCAAGAGCTAAGGCAACAAGAGTGTGTGTTGCGAGACTATAGTTTTGTTCCAACGCGTCATCATCTACTTATCCTCTTCCCAACTATGTCGGGGTCGGCTTCCAGTCTAACTGGATGTAACTGAGTATAATACTCGGCACGGATCTTGAGCGCTGACCTTCACCGGCGCAGAAGCGAATTTTGGGTATTTCATTGTATTTTGCCCTAGTGTACGATGCGCAAAGCGATCCCCACCCTACTGCCGAGCGCTCAAGATCCGTGCCGGTATCTACACTAGTGTTTTACATTGAGCGACTGCCTATCTGACCTCCACAAGTCCAGTCTCCAGTAGCGGGGTATACATAATTATATCGACGCTGTGAAGGAAAAATTATCCAAGCGACATCAGACTAACTTTACAGTAGAGCAGTTTAAAGTTTGAATTTCAGAAAAAAAAATCGTATAAATTCTTGTAATGGTCCAAAAAGCCTAATTCTTAGAAATTTATTTGGATATTTTTTTATCTACATTAAAGTATACGTAACTATTAAAAATAATGCTTAGTTTTAAAGGTAGTGTCGCTTAGTAAAATTTTGCCTAAAAGTAGAAACGGGAAAAATTGACTAACCGACAAGCTATGATTAAGGAAGGTACGGTAAAAATTTAATATATATCTTTTTTAGAATTTATATCAGAGTGAAAGTTGCCTTACCAAAATAAAAAACATGTGGAAGTTGAGGCAAAACAACCTAAATATTAATTTAATATAATTTTTTTATATTACCTCAATGCATGCAGGAAAAAAAACAAATAACTCATAATTACCTAAGCGCCTAACAATATATTGCCAGATACTGGAAAAATTAACTAAGTGGAGTAATTACCGTACAAACAGAAATGTCAAACTTGACCAAAGGCAAATTTAGCATTTCACAATTTCAACAACCACTAAATTTTCAAAAACGCTAACTCAAATGGCCAAAAATGTCGCTTGGATAATTTTTCCTTTCCAGCGTCGATATGTATGTATACCCAATACCACTGGGCAAGATTAGTGTCAGTTTTTCTGGCTTGTGACTAATCGTTACGATTGTCAAAAATGTATAAATGACAGTTAGAACCAATAGCTTAAGCTTTGCATTGCTTTTTACACGATATCAATAAAATGAATATCTTATGAGTTATCGCAAAATACAAATTACCGGACGAGAAATTAATGAAGCAAAATGATAGAAGCAAATACAAACTCTATTACCCGAGCGAAACCGGCCGGATGATTGATGATGCTTATTAAAGCTTTATGTTCCAAACTTAATATAATATTGTAGTAGCCCAATACAATAAAATATCGAAGCAATGAAAAATATAATTATTTCTACCAACTTTTTCCCTTTTGCAATATCGCTGCATTCCATAATAGCAAACATCCACAAAGCATTACCCACATTGTTTGTGCAGAATAAAAGGATCAATGCGATCTATGTGCTCCATAGAGCATAGAATCATTGTAAGCAAATAGATGATATAATATCAGGGCTCGCGTAAGATATAGAATGAGAATTAATCGAAGCCTCCTCCTCAGTCGAGCATTCTTGACAATTCAAACATTCGTTCCTGGTTGACGATGATGCCTTTTCTCTAGATAAAGCAGCCCTTACGATGCGCCTCCACTTCTTACGGTCTGCAGCGTCTTGGGAGCTTTGGAATAAGGTCGTTTGTGTTGCCTAATGAATACTCTTACACAATTAACCGATTGTTAGAAACAGACAAAGCTATTGACGCTCAGTCAATTCTCGTATATATGCGACTGAACATATTTCCACTTATACATGAAGTCACCCGTATTTCGAACAGCAATTTTGGCGAATAAACTATGAAACACAAAAATATGACATAATGTGGTACAAAAGCCACGACTGTGTTGTCATCTCCATGCTCGATTTATGTTTACCCACGACCACAGTCGAAGATGTACGAATGGAGTGAGGAAAAATGGTTTAGCGTGCTTTTTGAGACATGGAGTAATCTCGATTGTCTCGATCTATGATGTTTCGTTTTACTGCGAGTCCACATTCCTATGAAAAATATGATTTCTTTTAATATTACAGACATCTATGAACAACACACCGTTACATACCATTGTAAAAGCTTCATATACAAATGTTATCATTTAAAATTCCTTCAACTGAATAACATAAGTATATTACAGAAAAGTAAGGTAAAATCCTCCTTTGAAAGCTTTGAAAAATTACATGAAATATTTAAAGAATCAGTTATGTTAAGATTGATGAGGATTCTAACTTAGCAGTCTGATGACAAAAACAGAATATTGAGAGTCTATTGTCATATCTTTATGATTACATTCATTGGAATAGCTCGTGGATAAATAATAGATAATAAACGCACGGATCGATCTTTAAGGTTAAGCATCGCTTCACAACGTGTCTACCTTCTTATCATATCGAGATTCCTACGGCCACGGAAAACACGTTACGCCGTTCATACGGGCGATCATTAGTACTTCTTTTTTGACATTACGGGCAGTCAGACGCCAGAAAATCTGGTATCAGTTTTGGGGTATCATGTCGTTCCTAAGCTATAGAGGTCAGACAGGCAGTCGCTCCATGTGTAACGCTAGCCAGCCGCATCCAGATAGACTAGAAGCTGACTCCAACATAGTTAGATAAAGTCGAAGCATGTGATGATGATTGTATTCGTTGAAAGCGAACGTGAATAACTCATGATAACTCTCTCTATCTCTCGCTGTGATAACTCATGTACCTTCCGCCAGATACAACTTTTTACGCGACTGAAAAGGAAGGGTTATGTTTTTCGCGCGTATCTTATCTTGTATGTATACCCATCCCATTAAAAAAAAAAGTTCAATTGGGTCCCGCCTGCTTGTCACTTTTTAAAATAAAAATGTGCTTGTTTCTTGCATTTCAGTTGAACAGTCAGGTTTTTTAGAATTTTTAAATAACTTTTTATATATTCAACATTGTAGGAAACGAACGCTATTATCTGACAAACTCAGACTCGATCCCACTGGCTCCTGTGTGGGGTCGATCCTCGCACGAATCAAAAATGTTTGTATATGCACCATAAACATCATACGGAACAGATTCCTTGCGAGAAGCAACGATTTTATTAAACATAAGGTATTGGATGAAATGAGGCATTCCGTTTATACTAATAAAACTAAAATCATAACCCGCAAACTGGTGTACGGTTTTCAATACCACTTTGTTCGGTAATACCTACATCATTATCATGACGTAATAAATCACAATCCTCCGCGTCGCGTGTTTCAGTTATACCGAGTACTTACATAAATGTAAGCATAAAATAAAATGATCATTGACTTGTTTATTTATACGAAATACTCCAAATTTTACTTTGGAACGCAAAAATAAAAATACGAGCACGTGACACGCAGCACAGCAGCCAGTCGCTTAATCACTGCTCCTACCGTCAACTTTGTCTAAAGTAAGTACCTACATATATGGTCAACGTAACACCTAACAGAAAAACGCTGGCTGACATAACAAATGATATCTTCCCACACAAACAAAACCACAGGCACAACTAATGTTATATATTCAGAACCGTGCCTAGTATGTACAGTGGATTTATAGCGGCAGTGCGGATAAAAATAAAATTTTATGAGCAGTAATCGATTTGGGTTAAACTTTAGTTGAACATTTTAATAGTTATGTTACAAAATGAGATAGCTACATAATATTACAGTATTTTTCACAACATACTACAAGTTCAAAAACTGACCATTATATTTCAATCAAATTTTTTAAAGGATTTGAATATAGAATTTGCAAATAAGGTTTCTACAAATAAGGCTGAATACCTGCAACACCAATTTATTAATAATATTTTTTTAAAGTGGTCTGTTTTTTGCAGTTCATATCTGTAAAGTTCTCTGCTCAATCTCAAGTGGGCGCGAGTAGGGACACATAACATAATAATATATATAATACGTATGGATTCCTATAGATATGCTTAGTTATAGATATGTAGAGACGCCTCTAGACGTGAGAATACACCTAGTAATTTTTAAATTAGTTTTTTTTTCAACTTTTTAGTTAAAATATTAATTAACAATTTTTTAGTTTTCCCGGTCGTGTCATATTGGCACTCCACCGGATTCAGAAAGTGAGTCCATATTTTTAAACTTTCTCATTGTGTTATTTTGCTAGTATTACACTAATGATAAACCTTTTTGAAATCCTTATGTTAAGCCCTTTAATTTGATACCCATATTGTAGTTTTAGAAAAAAAAATTTTTTTTTCACCATGTATAATGGCTTCGCACAGCCGCCATGTTTAATTTTTTTTAATGTCACCTATCTAAGAACACTCGGGCTGTTAAGACAAATCTAACGATACCTCAATTGCGTGAATCCGTTAAGCGGTTCTGGAGCTATGAGGTAATAAAGAATATTACATACATACAAGTTACGCGCGAAAAACATAACCCTTCCTTTGCAGTCGGGTAAAAATAAGAAAGCTCATAAGACAGAGAGAGGGCTTTAAGAAAACTCGTTGTTGGTATACAAGAAGTAGAAGGTACCGGAAAGGAAAAAAGTAGGACTTTCTACAAAAAGCAATGAGATCCCATAAAAAACAATACTTGTCAAAAACCCAAGTCTCGCAACTTAGTTGTTCTACCGTAAAAAGTTGTGAGATCCATGTAATACCAAGTCGATTATTAATTTATTCAGTCCCTACTTAAGGGACCTTCTGTCTTAAGTTGTTACGTAATTATCTAACCTAACGACATCTTATAGTGACCATATCAATATTAAAAATCTTTACCGTTTTAAATAAATAGATTGACTTGGCAATCGCAATAAACAATTTAATTTATATATGTATTACTTGTGAGATATATTGTGTTTTCACGCGATGGCCGAGTCTATCTATTTATTTAAAACGGTAAAGATTTTTTAAAATAAAGAATTACTTTTGGAATTTTCTCAAGGCTCATAGCTACAACAGTTCTGAGTAAATAATATTTAGAAAACCTCTCTTGTGTTTTTTCAGTTATTAGTTTTTATTATAAACAAGTAAGCAATCCTAAAAAAATAATCCTGATATCTCAACTATTTTATATAAAAAAATTCTATCTGCAAAAATACCTTCTAGGACCGAACGTATCCTAAAATCAATATTTTTATGTGAATATCGTCGGCTTACCGCAAGAACTCACTAACTACAAAAAATCATTAAGTACAGATAATAATACAGCTAAACTCGTCTCGATTAGATCTTTATAAAGCAAAAACGCATTTAATTCTAGCTTTTCAAATTTGGACGTTATGACCTGGGTATAAAGTCGATAATTACCATTTTGAATTACTTGATTCTTCGGAACTCGGTAAAGTACAGTAATAGTTTGTAACAAATACAAAAAACACGAAAAAGCACATTTTAATATAAAATAAAAGTCATTTATGTGACTTAATACTTTTTTAAGATACGCATTATGCACATCACTTTAGAACAGCATTTGGTTTAAGTTCATTAAGTGCAATTAGTGACTTCTTGAAATCTATAATTTATGACAAAAAATCATTAAATAATTTTAAAGACTTTTGTTTCAACAAGGGACGGTTATTATTTACAGTTTTAGTTTGGTTAAAATACTTATTGTTTCTTAGCGAGTCTTTGTATTTTGAGGTAAATGCTCTCTATTCATTAGTATACAAATTAACTGCAGTTAGTTACTTTTGATAGACTCCGGTGAACACTCTTTTTTACTTTTAATGAATTTATGTTTGCGTAAGAGTGCGCGCAATTGACACACGCGTAATACTATCACGCGTCGGAACACTGCTGCGGGTAGAAGGGGGAGGGTGTCCCTGCGAACCGAGCGGCAAGAGTAAGAAAGGCGCGCGGGGGGCCCGAGGGCGCGCGTGCCACCTGGCCATTTCGCCGCAGGATTGCATCGATGAATAAAGTGCGTTTAGTTAGAAACCAACAGTTAATGACTTCTGGAAAAATGCAACGAAATTATAACTTTAAGCCGGGACGAGGTAGTAAGATGTTGGAGAAACTTGAAAATAAGGAAAATATTATGATGAAGGACATAATGGATAATGTAAGTGCCTACTTATTTTATTATTAGTAGGTAATTTGCTGCGTATTGTTTACCGTGGACGCCAAAAGTTGCGGTCCCACGGCTCATTAATCGACGACGACGGTTCCTTTGATCCTGAAGATAATAGAACTACTGAAAACGCGGAAGTTGACAGTGACGATGTTGAACCGGAAACTAAAATACCAAAAAAAATTAAGACAACTAGATGGCACAAGACAAAAGAAGATAAATATGATAGAAATATACAAAAAAAATATCGGTCACAGTGCCTACCGTACAAAAACTATAAAAAACTATTACAGGCACCCAAAGCTCCTAAGGACGGAAATTGTAAGTTAGTGTAAACTGAATTGTTTGTTGAATTTCACAGAGGAAGATCGTATCCAAATTTGCAAATCTTACTGGGGTTTAGGTGATTACAGTCGTCAGAAAGATTTTATACTTATGAATGTTACAGTTAATACACCTCAAAGACGTTTAGTAAATGCTACCAGGAAAAGAACTGTATCGCGCACTTATTTTTTTAAAAACAGATAAGCAAAATATCAAAGTTTGTGAAAAATTCTTTAAGAACACTCTTTGCATATCTAATGGCCCTATTAACAAAGCATTTGCTGATGTTGGAAGTTCGGGTAGTTTCGAAGGGGTAGATAGACGTAGCAAGCACGCGGCACATAACAAAACGAAGCAGGAAGATGTGGACTTTATCAAAGGTCACATCGAGTCATTTCCGACTATGGAGTCACACTACTGTCGAAAAACTTCATCTAAATACTATTTAGATAACGCCCTATCTATTTCAAAAATGTACGAACTGTACGAGGAAAAATGTAAAACAACACTCAAATCTCCTGTTTCAATAAATGTGTATCGAAACATATTTTGTACACAGTATAATTTTGATTTTTATAAACCAAAGAAGGACCAATGCTTATTATGTCACAAATATAACTGCGCCAAAGCACAGGGCTCACCCGACCTTGCTACATGGCAATAAAAATATGACGAGCACATATCTTTAAAAGAACAAAGCCGTGAAGCTAAAGAGGCAGACAAAATTCGGACTAACGAAGATGAAAACTTTATGTCTATTACATTAGACTTACAAAAGGTACTTCATATGCCATCTAGTAACGTCTCACTTCTGTACTACCTAAGGAAATTGAACGTCAATAATGCTACTATTTACGAAGCTCGTTCTCCAAATAATGGCCTCTGTTACTTGTGGTCTGAAGTTGATGGGAAGAAAGGAAGTGATGAAGTGGGAACAGCATTATATCTGTGGATTAAACGTCCACCATCTTCCGTAACAGAAATTTCTATATTTTCATATACCTGCGCAGGCCAAAATAGAAATCAGTTTCTGTTATGTTTGCAGCTGTATTTGGTTTTGTTTTGGTTTTGTCGATGATCGATATTTGCAATATCATTAGATTAGCCAGGTCTAACAGAAAATTAAAGAAAAGCACCATTACAAAGAAACCCTACGAACCTGTGGTCATGGACTACAAAGATATAATAGACCTGAAGGATTTAAGAAATAATTTAATGTTGAATCGATCTATTGGGCCGCATGGCGAAAAAGTTCAGTGGCTAAAAGTTAAAAGCTTTAGGTTTGAAAAAAAGAAGCCTAACATCGTTCAGTACCGTTATGACTTTAAGTCAAACTATAAAGAACTGGATGTGTCGAAAAAGGGAGCAACTGAAACAGCCACCCAGATTAATCTGCGAAAGCGCAAATTACCGAACGTAGAAACTTTAAATAAAAAATTTGATTACAACACTTACGTGTTGAAAAAAGCTTACAACAAAAAGCTTCCTATAACCAAAGCGAAGAAAAAGGATTTGATGAAAATGTGCACAGAAAAAATTATACCCCCTAAGCTGCATCACTGGTACCAAAACCTACCAGATAGGGAAGGTCGAGATATGTTACCAGAAGAAGAATATTCGGAAGAAGAATATGATTGAGTAGTAGAAATATGTTTACTACTTATTTCGTTTATTTAGTTACCATGTTAACTTTTATTTTTACTGATTTAGGTGCCATTGCGAAATTTTGCAATTTTAGATTGTTTTTTTTAAGAATTTGTTATGAGGCTAAAGGAGACTTGTTATGTTAACTTTTAAGACTGATTAATACCAGTTGGTTCCTTTGAGAAACTAATCTAGTATTAGTACTTAGTCTAATTTAAGAAATGTTTAATTCACTCTTAGTGTAGAGTTTCAATGACAAGAAGTCATTAACTTGGTTTTTAAGCTTTAAAAAAAATATCCGTCAACATTTTTTACTTCTTTTGTTTGATTTTATTAATAAATATATTTAACTCTTTAACGCTGTTTTTTTTTACATAAACATATATTATTTATGATTTTATAGGACATCTAATGAAATCAAAAGTAATTAAATGATTTCTCAATGTTTAGTTTTGGTCACTTAATGAGTTCTTGCGGTAAGCCGACGATATAAATTCTTTTGATACTCAAGTAAGAAGTAAAAACCATGAATTTAATATCAAAATTTTCTGTTTTATTCTATATACATGCAGTTGGTACATTGTTAACTTTCATGAGATAATAAAATTATAATGTCTGAAAATTAGGAGTAGTTCGTAGCTAAAGAATAAAAGGGCGATCCGTTGATGCGTGTACCACCACCATTTTTACATTTTATGACAATCCCTCCGTGACTTAAAAAATATTTTAAGGGGTGATATGGAATGAAAATGATTGCAGATATATTTAATGAGGCTCCCTATTTACGAAATAATGATAAATAAAGTCACAGGTTATTTTGGTGATAAGTAGTATTATTAAAATTAAGAATGTCTAGAGCCTCTGAACACCCATTTAAGCAGTTAGGTACACAATTAAATTAGTTCAGTTTTCTAATGAAGACATTTCCATAAGATGTGATATTAATACTATCCTTCAGGAGTTTTGATAACTTTTCAATTTTGTATGCATTTCGTTTTCTGTGGTAATAAATGGTTTTCTTTCTTTTCTAGCTAGCTAGCATATTCACTGTTGTCAGCCGGACTCAACACACGCTGAGGGTACGCCGGACGTCAGATCTTCTTACAGTAGTATCGTTTGTTGTGGAGGAGTAGTATTGTAACTCAGACCACTGTTTACCTGCAACAAAAATTATGATTTATTAAATTAATGGATTAACAACACTGCTTATCATCACATATTTACGTAGTTCGTATCATTGTCTAGTAGTTGTAAGCAGGGTAATGACTGCAATTGCCCCCTTCTCCCTCTGTCCGTAAGCTTCAACGAATCGGTTTTTCCAATTTTAAGTGGTAGGGTATTTCTAAACTTTTTGGAGAATTTGTAGTATAGGTCTGCAAGTGTAAAAAGAAAAGTAAGTGCCCTTCCCTCACACTAAATGCCATTAAACGATTCCTAAGTAATGTTTTCAAAAGGAAATATATACGTCAACGTTCCTAAGTAAGGAAAATAGAATTATAAATATATATTAAAAATTAAGTTAAATAGTATAGGTATAATACAGTAGTAAAATATTCGAGCAAGCTTTTGTTTTCAATAACAGCAGAAGTTAGGTCTAAATGATTTCTCGGGCGGAAATTAACAATTTGTTTAAGTACCTTTCTAAAGTCACAGACCGTGATTCTTTACTTGCGTGTTATGTCACATTAAACACTTATCAGTACATATTAATAACAACAAGACACAACAAGCAAGGCCTATTTAGAAAAATCAACTTTAAATTTTTTCGGCTGCATCACCCTGAAAATACCGTGAAATAACAATGAAACAGCAATAAACATTGTTTTCGAGTTACTTATTAAGCTATCAAGAATTTGTCTCGTTAGGTTTAAGGTTCTAATAGTTACTGTTTAAAGATCCCTGCTGTTCCTTGCTCTCCTTACTCAAGTGAGCGCACATAATTCAAAAGCAAACTCATTTGTTTAGAGGCAATCAATGCGGATTTACACGAAGACAGCGTTTGAATTTCGAAGTGATGTATAGTCAAAAATACGGCAGAGATTACTTTTTAACCGACTTCAAAAAAAGGAGGTTTACAATTTCGTCTTGAACTTTTTTATTTTTTTTTATGTATGTTACCTCATAACTCGGAGATGGCTGGACCGATTTGGAAAATTCTTTTTTTGTTTGAAAGGGTATACTTTCTAGTTGGTCCCATTGTCGTCACGTTTGGTTTTGATGATGGAATCATGGAGAAATTGAGGGAACTCTTCAAATATTATAGGCACATCTATAGAGTTTTGGGTATTTCTTATAGTAACTTTTGCAGTTGCTCTCGATAAGCACCATTTGAGGAAGTAGAACTGATGACGAAGACCCAGATGGCCACCGAAACAACTCAATAATAATTATTTCGTGGATTGCGATTAGATTACTTGAATATGGATGTTCAGCACTTTATGCTCGTCACAATGCATGTGGTGAAGTAGAATTGATGGTGATGTACCAGGAGAACTCCTCAAAAATTAACGGTTCTGCACCGGGAATAGCAATATTTTGTAAAAGGTGATAAGTAGTTGACATTTTGGCTTTAGTAACTAGATAAATTACAAACGGACCCACTAAAAAGCGTGAAAAAAAAACTTTTTAGTAAAAAATAGAACCGACTTCCATATCAAAACACTACAAAGCCAAAAATAACTTTAATTTCGGAAGGCGCTGTATAAAAAAAAAAAAGAAAATACAAAACAAATGACACCGACTACCGAAATTAAAGTTATTTTTGGCTTTTTAGTGTTTTGATATGGAAGTCGGTTCTATTTTTTGCTAAAAAGTTTTTTTTCTTTTAATATAAAAAATCATGTACAGAGATTTCTTATGTGTAAGCAATTGGAACCTACATAGTATACAGCATTTTAACCTAATCTCATAAACGAGGAAAGCACACCCGAAATTCTCGCAAATTCACTTGTTTACAAACAAAGCCAGTTTTTTCTTGACTCACGGTATTTGAAGAAAAGCGCTCAACAAACAGAATTGACGCGAACAGACTCGAATAGAATACAAATGGTTTCTTTGTAAAATGTTACAGAGTATTATGGGTTTTCACTTAAAAATGAATTGTAGGATCAGTTTTATGATGTAGATGCAAATTTTAAGTATGCGCCTTCTTATTATAGTTAACAAAGAAGTATTTTATTTGCACTAATATATTGTAGCAATTTCTCGTTCAAACTATCAATGGATTGGTAGAGATTGTAGGATGTGATAAGTTAACTTTATGTATCACATAATTTTGCGTGAAGGTGGCTCATGGCTCAGTGGCTAAACAGCTGAACGGGTCGATCTTCAAGGTAAAGCCACGCATGCCGAGGCTGAGCCTATCTATGATGAGATCTAACACTAGTCTAGCCAAGGGGTCTCGTGTTACTCAGCGACTGGGTTCTAGAGGTCAAACAGGCACTCGCTCCATAGATAGATAGATAGATAACGCGGGAGAAGTAAAACAAGTTTTGACAGTGACAACTACAAGATCAAGTGTTGCCAGCACTATATAATTATTCTAAACTGTACCGATAAGTGAATTGAATTATTAACCGACTTGAAAAAAAGGAGGTTTACAATTCGTCTTGAACTTTTTTTTTTATGTATGTTACCTCATAACTCGGAGATGGCTGGACCGATTTGGAATTTTTTTTTTGTTCGAAAGTTTATGTTTTCTAGTTGGTCCCATTGTTACGAAATCAGGATCTGATGATGGGATCCTGGAGAAATCGAGGGCACTCTTCAAATATTATAGGCACACCTATAGCGTTTTGGGTATTTCTTATAGTACCTTGAGCAGTTGCTTTCGAAAAGTACCTGTTCAAGACTACAAGAAGCCAGCCAACGGTAACTGGATGGTCTGAACTGTCCACGGTTCGTGGAGCCCTAACGTTGCTTACAAACAATCTACAGGCTCTCCGGCCGACAAAACAATATATAGTTAATAACACTTACCTGAGCTGTAGACGGCAAGCCAGGATCTGTTTTGATCACGTCCAAAGTGTGTGTGTATAAGTATGAGTAATTGAAAGTATAGTGAAAGTCAAGTGTGTGGATGGACGAAGGTTCTCAAATGCAGGTCCTCCCAACGCGGTCTATCAGCAATCACAGCACAACTCTGCTACACTTTAGCCTCAGATTAGTAGCTATTTATCACTTATTTTCAGCAAATCCGCATGCCATGCGGTGTGGCGACAATACGGCGATATGTTCCAAAATATCCCAGGTTTCCACTCAATTCGGGATTCTAGAGTTCAATTAATCACTGATCGGGACCAAATTATCCTTAACCGCGTAGATTCCACAGGATTTTTAATTTTAATCAATGAATCGATCTCAACAAACACGGCGGTTAGTTTTACAAGAAGAGCGGAAACGTCAAAGTGAAAAAGTTATAGACAATAGAATAATGTTGCCAACCAAAAAGGTGCGGTCCATTTCACGTTGGACGAAACAGTACCATTTGGGGAAGTTGAACTGATGATGAAGACCACAGATGGCCACTGAAACTACTCAATAATAAGTATTTCGTGGATTGCGATTCGATTACTTGAGTACGGATGTACTCAAGTAATCACACCGCCTTCCGAAATTAAAGTTATTTTTGCCTTTATAGTGTTTTTATATGGAAGTCGGTTCTATTTATTGTTAAAAAAATTTTTATAGTAGGGACATGATCTTTGGTAAATCTCAGCATTTCGCTAGCGCACGCGATTATAGTAATTTCCGACTTAATTCACTAATACCCTTATTTTAGAAAAACCGAGAGCAATAATGTAATGCTAGAAAGCCTATAGCCTTCCTTATGAAACTGCCTATCATAATCAGAAAGAATTTTTGAAATCCACCTAGTACTTTCGAAGATTAGCGCGTTCAAACAAACAAACAAACAAACTTTTCCGCTTTATAATATTAGTATAGATTAAATGATATTTTTGTAATTTAGTTTTATAAAGTAACGTTTTATCCACGTCGCACCCCAGTTTGTTATTTAAAGCAATTTGAGCAGATTAGAACCGCAGATAATCTTAATTGAAGCCAGTACCTATTATGAAACGGAAAAGATTTGGCGAGTGATAAAATGGCGGCATTTTGAGTTTTTAATTGCTGTGATATATTACTTCTACTTTAATGTTTTTTTTTGTAATTTCAGGAAAATAAATAAAAACATTTTTGGCCAAATGTTTACCCAACAGAGAGCAGTGGTGGCTCAGTGGTTACAGGTAATTACAAGTTGTAGGTCGTGGGTTCGAACCTTTACACCATTTTCCCGTGTCCATAGACCTATAATCGCCATAATAGTAACAGACATTATAAAGACATAGTCTGGATTATTATCTAAAAGAAAAGAC
Source organism: Tholera decimalis (assembly GCA_943138885.2). Classification (NCBI taxonomy): domain Eukaryota; kingdom Metazoa; phylum Arthropoda; class Insecta; order Lepidoptera; family Noctuidae; genus Tholera; species Tholera decimalis. The sequence continues at coordinate 15,649,534 of OW964576.2, forward strand.
GCAGTGACGATAAACTAACACTGTTCATTTCTTGCATGCTTTTATAGATTACACTTATAGATTTTTTGGCAGTCATTAAATGAATTGGGAGCTAATATCCGAATGTATCTGCTATTTTGAACCGACTTTAAATGGGAAGAATTTATGAATTCTGAAACTGTATTTTTGTTATTTGTTACCCTATTTCTTTGCCGATTGTGTTACGATTCTGAAAATGATTTATTTACTCGAAATCTTATACTCCTGAGTTGGTCCCATTGTAATTTGATATTGGGATTGTAAAGAAATCGCAGGTAACCCTCAAATTTATATATAGTGACACACAATATTTTCTACTGAAGAAAAATGTGTGTAAAAGTGTCATTCCCAACTTATTTATTTCACCTACATACTCGTATTTGTCTGTGAACGTGATCTTAGATATTTAGATTGGGCTATCAACCCGCTGAATCCTATGGCCTGCAGTGGATATCTTTTTTTTTTGGAGGAAAAAATAAAACAAATCATGACTTCTCCCGCTCGGGGTGGAGCGGAAACTAGTCTCAAACTTCTACTGATTGAAACACCCACCCTGTTTCTTCAGTTGCCCTAGCGTTTCGAGGCTGTGGTATCATGTTAGAAAATTCCCGCAACTGCGGATTATTCCTGCAACCCTGGAAGCAAGTGTCTATTGGCCGAATCACGAGTGAACAGTGAATATTTTCCTTGGGAATATAGTTTGACCTCACGTTCCTGTAAGCTTATACGTGGGTATAGAATGTATATGTCACATAAACGTGGCCGCCGCCACGCTGGCGACCTAGTTCATTACTAATTCACACGAAACGTTCTCGTTTACTTCCAACTTTGAAGCAATTGCAAAGAGAGAGAGAACCTTAAACTTTGCAAGTTACTATGTACTAAAGTTGGCATTAGGTAAGATTCACAAAGACAAATAGGGATGCTAAAGTTTTACGAGGTCACGGGCACGCAGAGTGGGGGTTCCTTCTGTAAAACATTTTATATCAATTTCAATCAATCAGAATCAACTGGAGGAGCGTTGCCAGAGATATACAGCAATAGAAGAGTTTAGAGGAAACCAAGAGGCACACTGAACTTAGAGATATCTTATGAAACTTCAAAGGTTAGCCAAACAGAAACAGATCAGGAAGAAAGGCTGCTTGATATATTAATGCATTATTCTTTTTTTTTATAGTTGATAGGCTGGCGTTGACCATAATCTCACCTGATGTTAAGCGATGATGTGGTCGAAGATGAAGCACGCTTGCCTAAAAGTAACCTATTCACTCTTGACTTAAAGATTTCCAGGTTATAACTATCAGGAAACACAGACTCCGGCAGGGAATTCCACTCCTTAGCCGTACGCACAATGAAAGTATTCAAAAAACGTTTCGTGCGTATGGGTAGGATGTCCACCATGTAACGATAGCGCATCGCCGTTTGTCTTGTAGTCCGATGATGGAACGGGCTTGGTGGAATAAGACTGTGCAATTCCATCGCACACTCCCCAAAATGTAACCGATAGAAAACTGACAGGCTTGCAACACGTCGCTGATGTTCTAGGCTCTGGAGCCTAAATTAAAAGACACATTTTGAACGTCAAAAGGTCCCCCCGGCTTAAATACTAAGAAGTGGAGACCTTCCCAGTATTACTGCTTAGCCTTTTCTCAACTATATTGGAGTCGGCTTCCAGTATAACCGGATATAGCTGAGTACTAGTGTTTTACATTGAGCAACAGCCTCCGTGGTCCAGTGGTTTAGGCGTTTGCCTTGAGACCCGTTGGTCGTGGGTTCGATTCCCGCGGGATGCATACATTGTAAAGTTGTTTCCAGTTTGGCTAGGACATTGCAGGCCTGAATCACATGATTGTCTGATAAAAAGATGGTTCTGTGCTTCGGTAGGCACGTATAAGCCGGTGGTCTCGGTCGCCAAATGGAGGTCGTCAAAATAGACCACGTCAGAGGTCCTTGAGGTGATCTAGAAACTCTGACACTAGGGTGTATGGGTCGTTAGACTTACTACCCACACGATAAAAAGATTTAGCAACTGCCTATCTGGACTCCACAGCCCGGCTCTGGGTAACACGTTAGGTATCCCTTGGCAAGATTAGTGTCAGAATTTCTGACTTCTGACTACCGGTTATGACTGTCAAAGATGTACAAATGACAGCCGGCAGCAACAGTTTAACGTGCTTTCCGAGGTACGGAGGAATCTCGATATATTCAGATGGTAACCCATCCAAAGACCGACCTTGGCATGAGCTGCTTATCCTTAGAGATCGACCGTGTGGCTGATATTATTTAGCCACGAGCTAATGTACTAAGCTAGGTAAAAGAAAATCAAATGGTGCCATGATTTTATGATTTTGACAACCGCGGTTTTTGGCATAGTCCAACGGGCTCAGCTAAAATATAAGTGAATGTAATCAAAATACGTTCCAATAAACCCGCGGACATAAAAACACTAGATATCATTGAAAATTATATTCGATGTTCAGTTATACCAGCTTGAATGTAAACACAAGCAATCGAATTCCCAGACCAATGGATTATAGTCATGGGTTTAATGTATAGAGGTGTAGGGTGTTTGAGTTTCAAAAGTTAATTGTACAGGATGGTAATTTAAATCCATGATTTTTCTGATAGCGACAACTTGGGGTCTATCTAAGTCAATCTATTTAAGCCAAAAAAGTAAATAGGTTATTTCTAGGTAAGCATGCTTGTGACCACATCATCGCTCAAATACCATCAGGTGATAATAGTGGTCAAATAAGAACCTTTCATCGATAAAAAAATATCTTACTTGATAGTGATAGAATAATATCATGTTATTCGAAAACCGAACAAAATATAACAAATTAAAATTTATATATTTTTAACCGACTTCAAAAAAAGGAGGCTTACAATTCGTGTTGAACTTTTTTTTTTATGTATGTTAGCTCATAACTCAGAGATGGCTAAACCGATTTGGAAAATTCTTTTTTTGTTTGAAAGGGTATACTTTCTAGTTGGTCCCATTGTCGTCACGTTTGGATCTGATGATGGAATCATGGAGAAATTGAGGGAACTCTTCAAATATTATAGGTACACCTGTAGCGTTTTGGGTATTTCTTATAGTACCTTGTGCAGTTGCTCTCGAAAAGCACCATTTGAGGAAGTGGAACTGATGATGAAGACCCCAAATGGCCACCGAAACTACTCAATAATAAGTATTTCGTTGATTGCGATTAGATTACTTGAATATGAATGTTAAGCACTTTATGCTCGTCACAATGCATATGGTGAAGTAGAGCTGATGGTGATGTACCAGGAGAACTCCTCAAAAATTAACGGCTCTGCATCGGGAAAAGCAATATTTTGTAAAAGGTGATAAGTAGTTAACATTTTTGCTTTTGTAACTAGATAAATTACAAACCGACCCACTAAAAAGCGTGAAAAAAAAAACTTTTTAGCAAAAAATAGAACCGACTTCCATATAAAAACACTACAAAGCCAAAAATAACTTTAATTTCGGAAGGCGGTGTCTTTAGTTTTGTATATATTTTCGTTTTTGACACCGCCTTCCGAAATTAAAGTTATTTTTGGCTTTGTAGTGTTTTTATATGGAAGTCGGTTCTATTTTTTGCTAAAAAGATTTTTATAGGTAAACTTTTCACTAGGGTGAAAACGAAACCTCGAGATTTTCAATAACAGTTGTATGGGTGTATGAGATGGACTTTGATGTCACAATGTATGTCGGAATTATTTTTCTAATTATTCACTACATACAATATATTTCTGGACCAAATTTCATCTTGTGGCCGTATAGTTAGCGGTTTTGGTGTGATTCAGTATCAAACATAGGTCCTATTTATAATACAATTACCACAAAAGATTACAACAAAAGTGAACTACAGCAGTCAAACTGATCTTAAATAGCATTACATGGCAATAACCTTTATGCATTTCAAAGTTGCATGTCTGTAACTGTTAACGGTTCTCAACGTTAAAATTCATTCAAAAGCATACGTAGGTATATTTTATTTCAGCACACAGGAACCTCACATGAATGTACAGTCACAGATGCCCAAATAAACCCAGACCATTTGAATACAACATTCAGATTTATGTTTAGTTTTAATTTTAAAGTTTTCGAGTTCGTTACACCTTGTATAATGGAGAATATGTTTGTTCAAGCATTAGCGGTGTAATTTAGCTACAGCAAACATTATTCTACCCTGCATAACAAACTATTAGCGAGACTGAAATCAATAGTTTTTTTATGGTTTTATTAAATTCGGTTCTTATTCTGAGTGAAAATAAATTCCTGAGTAAAAAACCTTAAACTTGAAATTGCCTGACGTACATTGAGACACAAGTAATTAATTATTATGTTATGATTTTGCAATACGAGCGTTCGAAACAACAGAATGACAATGAGATGTAACCAGAAATTCCTTCCCAAATATGCTGAGAGAAAGGGGTTCCCTATGTTGTTTCGAACGCCGCTGTTGCGACACCCGCTGTTGCAAAGTGTTGTTGTATCAGGCATGACATGTATCTGCCTAGTTTCTAGCTTTCTCTTTCTTTTGTTTCCAGTCAATATTATACTTACTAACACAATTAAAGTAAGAATTTCTGCTGTATCATAAACTCATTGTTATAACGAACTAGACCCGAAACAACGATCTGTAGGCCATACTAACAATTGTGCAGTTCGTTGATAAAATATGCTTTTTCTTTCTGTGTTTTTATACAGGTTTGTCAATGTTACCTACACTTTATTTCAGTGGGTATCACCTAGTCAAAATATTTGTTTAACACAATAATAATCTCCAAATTCGATGGCGGGTCACAGAGCCTTTACAAACACGGATAATTTTGTGAAAATATAAATCCTGTAAACTAAACCAACAGGCTCGTGAAAAATTAATAGACAATCTCCATTGAATGTTATTTAAATAGAAAAGATTAAAAAACACGACTTTTATTCTATTTCCGAATCGGTTTCTTCACCTTTTGATAGATACAGAAACACGGATTTCTGAAAAGTTCTGTATACCTATGTAGCACTTTTACTCAACCTACCATTCGATGAATCAAGACATGATGTCACATCATGTGACATTAATCTAGATCAAAGTAAGTCTAGCCTTTGCCTGCTGACCCGAGTAAACCCTGTAGCAAGAGCTTGCGGTTTGAACGGTACACTAATACGTATAGGGCACGACATCCTCACAACGTACGAGTATGAGCAGAACAAATTAGTTGCCTTTTGGGAATAATTAATCAAGCTTGACTTGACTAATCAAACTTCCATTAGACATTGAGAGCAGTGGTGGCCCAGTGGCTACAGGCACGATTTATGATATGTTCTTCATGTTATGTACATTCAAACCCAGACAGGCACATTACTATGTGTAATGTTCATCAGTCACCACTGCTCACTGAGCGGTGAAGGAAATCGTCGTGAAGAATCTGACATGTCCTAGGACTGAATATCCGAAGATATGCGACATCCACCAACCTCCTGTGTCCGCGAGGTGAGTAACGGCCCCTTCCCTGTCTAAGAAAGATGGCCTGCGTCCCAGCAGTGGGAACTATGCGATGTTACACGTGCATTGATGGCACGGCACACACAGTTCTAAAGTAAACTCATTTGTTTTTAAAGTAAAACATCGCGGTCTGACAACGAGACAGCGTCGTGCGAATTATATTGTGTTCATGCTTTGTTTGTGTAACCTGAAAAGATTGCATAAACATTAAATGTAATCATAAAATATGTAGCTCTTCCATTCTTACACGAGTTTTTAATAAATAAACAGACAAAGCGGTTTTCAATATAAGTTTGCATATAAAAGGAATTTTACGATCAGAATCGACCTCGATGTTATCGACTGTTGTTGGTACAAAGTAAAGTAATGGGGTTTTTAAACGTTGATAGTACAAGCAATAGATAGTCAGAAAATAATAACTGATATTCACTTGTTCAGTAGACCTGAGTTATTACAAACTCTGTTTCGCGGTGCAAGCATAAAATCTGTGTAAAAACTAGTGCATATATAATATTTTGTAATAGCCTACACTGTCTTACAGCTGAGCAAAGGCCTCTGTCTTCCTTACACTCTTTTCCAACTAATTATTATAATTAATTTTTATAATAATTTTAATAATGTAAATAAAATATTGCGAGGTCTCAAAGAGAAATCAACATCGACGACGGGCCTGATTGAACCATTGCCTGCCAGGACGCGAGAATGTTCTAACGAGATACCATGGCTAAATATGACACTCACTTCCGCTCCACCCGCTCCATCATCGGACTACGAGACAAACGGCGAAGCGCCATCATTACATGGTGGACATCCCACCCATACGCATAAAACGTTTTGGGAATACCTTCATTGTGCGTACGGCTAGGGAGTGGAATTCCGTGCCGGAGTCTGTGTTTCCCGATAGCTATAACCTAGGAGTCTTTAAGTCAAGAGTGAATAAGTTACTTTTAGGTAAGCGTGCTCCATCTTCGACCACATCATCACTTACCATCAGGTGAGATGGTGGTCAAACGCGAACCTATTTTTAATAAAAAAAGCAGCAAGCCGAGACATTAATTCGATGCTTTTCACCATGAACAAAAACAAAGCCTCCTCCAAGCGCTGACGCTTGGAGGAGGCTTTGTTTGCTTTGATACTTTGACCAATCTTATACTTTTCGCATCCAGTGCATTCCAGTGACCTTCATCAGGTCAAGAAACTACTTTGTGGAAACAGTAACTGTGTCTTCGATTTCCCTTTCACGAACCTAGACTGCACCGGTTATTTATCTAGCAAACAATGTGCCCTGCCTAGTACCTCTTAAGATCTACTTGTCGTCATAACGACTGAAAAACAACATAAAATAAATAATACACGAACAAAATATTATACTTAACACTTAACAATATATTTCATATCACAGCAAAAGTAAAATCACAAATTCCTTGTCCATCACCTATTCATTGGGAAAATCCCCTTTTCACTGGCTCCGAATTTTCCCATTGAATTTGCAATAAATCCCCATTATGTTAATGAACAAAGCGCGTCGACAATGTCTTTAATTATAAGCATTAAATGTTTACAATCGGAACCATTAACTTCATATGGGCATCAACGTTTAACTTGTTCAGCTTTTAGGCGATGAATTATTTGTACCTACTTTGAAACACTGGTTTGAAGTGTGGTAGTACGGCTTTAGATGAAATAGCATTTTAGAGTCACAAACAATAAAACAACACTATGGACTATGAGCAAAAAGCGAAACAAGTGAGCATCCCCACTGCATTCTTGCCACCGTAGTCAATCTCAGCAGACATTAGCTACGTGCGTACTAGACATTATAGTGTGACAAGTGTGTGCGCAATCATAGATAAACTGGCTGTTCTTTTGTTTTTGTAATCTAATGGGACTAACACGTGGTTTCCGAGGCACACGAGTGTCACATCACCGATCTTCAAACCCAAGTCTCTCTGCTCGTCAGTCGCACTTACTGACACTATCCCAACGGACAACTTCTAAATATTAACAATCAGGGAACTTGATGTTTCGAATTGTTAATGTTTTGCATCTGCTAAAGTCTAAGAAATGTTCACGTGAAAAATACTCTGATAAAAACTTTTTACCAAAAAATTAAACCGACTCCCAAAAAACACTGCAAAGTGAAAAATAACTTTAATTTCGGTAGTCGGTGTCTTTAGTTTTGTATTTTCGTTTTTGGCACCGACTTCCGAAATTAAAGTTATTTTTCACTTTGCAGTGTTTTTTGGGAGTCGGTTTAATTTTTTGGTAAAAAGTTTTTATTTCACTCTTTTTAGTTGGTCTATTTTTAGTTTACCTAGTTACAAGAGCCTAAATGTCAACTACTTATAACCTTTTACAAAATATTGCTTTCCCCAATGCTGGGCCGTTAATTGTTGAGGAGTTCTCCTGGTACTTCACCATCAGCTCTACATCACCATATGCATTGTGACGAGCATAAAGTGCTTAACATCCGTATTCAAGTTATGAAATTGCAATCCACTCAATACTTATTATTGAGTAGTTTCGGCGGCCATCTGTGGTCTTCATCATCAGTTCCACTTCCTCAAATGGTACTTTTTGAGAGCAACTGCACAAGTTACTATAATAAATACCCAAAACGTCATAGGTGTGCCTATAATATTTGAAGAGTTCCCTCGATTTCTCCAGGATCCCATCATCAGATCCTGACTTTGGTGATAGTGGTACCAATTTCGAAGTATACCCATTCGAACAAAAAAAGAATTTTCCAAATCGGTTCAGCCGTCTTCGAGTACTCGATGATCATACAAAAAAAAAATGAAAAAAAATATATATACGCGTCGAATTGATAACCTCCTCTTTTTGTCGTCGGTTGAAAAAGAAAAATAGATTATTCCACATAAACATTCAAAAATGACGTAAACATAAAAGCTAGCAATAGCTATATCAGTAATTAAAAACACTAAAATAAGTTTGAACTTAATTAAATCATGAGACATTCTAAAACGGGTTAAATATTTAACCAAGAGAGTCACCCCTATAACAAATTAAAGTTGTTATTACTTTCTGCCATGAAAACTAAATTTACATATTGTATTGTAATGGGCTGTTAAATTAATGAGAACTCTGCCTTTTACAAGTCATTAGCTTTTATATCTGTTATTACAACGTATTTTGTTAAGAATGACCTTAACCAGAGAGATTACTGCGAAAGGAGTAAGTATATGAATAAATTATATTTACAAAATATTTAGAGGGAAGGTGCATAATGCGGACGTATTAGGGCAAATTAGTTTGTGTGTTCCGGACAAGTACGTGTGGCGACGTCGGCAGCCACGGCTGCTGGTGGAGCCGCGCGGGCGCATCAATTTGTTGAGGGAGGCGCCACTGACGCGTGCGCTCCGCACTCTCAACATCATTGCAACCGTTTTGGATTTATTCTGTTGTACACTGGGTGAATTCACTAGGAGTGCTTTACTTGTAATTTGTCTCAAAAATAAATACATTGTTGTAATACTAGAATAGGTACACTATCGCATTAGGTTACCCTGTAATGATAGATGTAAAGTGGATAATAAATAAATAAATTTTGGGGGTAGGTTAAAATGGTTAAGTATTAACAGCTGCACCGTTTGATCTTCAATGTTAAACAACTCTTGACCTCGTCAGTCCGTTGATGGGTTGCTTTTGATGGGATGAGCAGCTGTTTTCGGGGATAAATCATCAAATGACTCCTCCCGCTATGTGCGGAACAGAAGGGAGACAGACTTAATGACTTCTACTGACCCTGTTCCTTCAGTTACTCTTACGTTTCGGGGCCGCGGTATCTCGTTAGAACATTCCCGCAGCCCCGGGCCTGTAAGTAGCTAAGCTGTTTATTATGGCCATCATTTGTAAATATTTGACAGTCGTTATGAGGAGTGGAGTTCGAAAGTCTGACACCCCACACTAATCTCTCTGACTAAATCATAAAAAACATTTCAAATTTTCAATCACTCTGCAAGACCATGTTGGAGCTGATTACGCAGCTGTCACAAATGGTAATAGTAATAACTATGTCCCATTTGTCAAGTCTATTCCTAATTATATCGTGATCAGCTTCTAGTGCAATCAGATGCAGTGCCTAGTACTTGGTAAAACTAGTGTCAGATTATACCGCATGGAATCAGGCGTTAAATTAAGGAAATCTATATAAAATTTCATATTTCTCTTTTTAACCGACTTCAATAAAGGAGGAGGTTCTCAGTTCATCGTAATCTTTTTTTTTTATATGATAAGGTCAAGAGTATCTGTAGTATTTAGTTAGTGTTAGATTTTCTATCGGCGAGCTACCTAAAGACTGTCAAAGATTTGACAAATGACAGCCGGGATCAGCAGCAGACAGCTTAACGTGTTATACGAATACGAGGCGCAGGTTTTAAGACATCGTGTAAAATAGTCATGCACGGAGCGACCTGCAAGTGTTGCTCCACGTTGAGCAACGCTTACAGGTCGCTCCGTGCCGCTGTGCCGCTGTATCTAGCTGTATATATCGAACTGTGCCGCTGTTATTATATTATGTAATTATATTAAGGCACGGGTTCCTCAAGCGATAAGAAATTAAGAGAAAATATAAAACAGTCTGCGTTTAGAATCAAAGTCAATTAAACTTTTGAACCAAACGATTTAGATTTGAAGCCATGATTATAATAAAAGCATTTATTTTATTACAAAAGTAACATTTTGGTTAATTAGCTCTCTTTTGAAGAAACTCCTGGTTTTATTTCCTTTTGGCAGTGTTCGATGTTGTTAGTTGAATGGAATATTATTGTGATTAGATGGGTAATTTGTATTTAAATTTACACAAACCTTGAATCAGTAAATAAGATAGTGTTTTACAGATTGTTGAACAATGAAAACATTCTATTTCAAAAACGTTAAAGACAATAAATCATAATATTTATTTCGCTCTCAAAGTAAGTACTTAAAACAAAACATTCTATTTATTTATTTATTAAAACTTTATGCCACACAAATTGTACAACGGTGGTCTTAACCTCTCAAATTCTATGATCACACATTCAGTTTTTTATACCTAGTTGCTCAAGTGAACAGGTTCACGTTACATGATAGTTACCAAAGTTTTAGTTGTTTAGTCTACCAAATCCTAATCTAACTCAATCTTGTATTGAGGGAGTTAGTAGTTCTAAAGATGACACATACATAGACACAAATCTAAATTTCCAAACATACAGAATGTACCTCGCGGCCGTGCGTTCAATTGAGCTTGACTCTGGCCAAGCTTAGAACGACTACAATATAAAACCATTAATTTTAAGTTAAAGTCGCACTTGACAGCCCAGCGTGTTGTCCCTACAGTGACGAGAACAATGCGTGACAACTATACTTAAAGTAATTAATAGGTAATAAGCGTTAGCAATGACATGGTATAAGCACTGTAGTATTAATTTATTTATCGTGTGTGCTTTATGTGACTTGTTTTTGTATGAAATATAGACCGTGACAAAAATATACTCACGCCTAGAAGTCCTTTATGTCAGATACAATGAGTGAGCCGTCTTTGTAAGAGGATTAAAATGTCACCGTGTATACAGTTAGTGTAATTAATAACTAATCGAGCGCAGAGCTAAAAGGCTTATAGGCGACGAGGTGCTGGTGGACAAGCTTCACAGCCTGGCTCAACGGCGAACCGTTGCTTGGCTGCCATCAGGCGAGATCGAGGTCAAGAGAACAAGCTTATGGCAAAAAATTAGCCATACAGGTTAAGCAATGCTTGCTTGCTATGTGCAGAACCAGTATTACCTGCACCAACCAAAATCTATGATCATAGTGGACATACATATTCAACATAAAAAACTTTTTGAGATTTTTTTCATTGTCCATGTATGTAGTAAGGAGTGCCATTCCCTGTCGCAGTGTGTGTTTCCTCATAGCTATCACCTCGGGTCATAGGAAACTGATTGGAACCGATCGGTTTTCGCCACGCTCAGATCAATCATGCTTACCTAGAAAAAGTTATGAACTAAATCTAACACCGCCGCCAACTGCATCATACTACCAAAAAAAAAATTATCAAAAAATAGAACTGACTTTTATATAAAAACACTACAAAGGCAAAAATAACTTTAATTTCGGTAGTCGGTGTCATTTGTGTTGTATTTTTTTTTTTTGACACCACCTTCCGAAATTAAATTTATTTTTGCCTTTATAGTATTTTTATATAAAAGTCGGTTCTATTTTTTGCTAAAAATTTTTTTCACGCTTTTTTGTGGGTCGGTTTGTAATTTATCTAGTTACAAAAGCCAAAATGTCAACTACTTATCATCTTTTACAAAATATTGCTTTTCCCGGTGCAGAGCCGTTAATTTTTGAGGAGTTCTCCTGGTACATCACCATCAGCTCTACTTCACCATATGCATTGTGACGAGCATAAAGTGCTTACCATCTATATTTAAGTAATCAGTTTTCAGGACATTTGAGGACGACTCTAACATTATAAGGGAGCAGTTGTTTTTACCGCGACTCCGTTCTGTGCATTAGATATTTTTTCAATTAAGTGACAATTAGATTTTAGATCACCTTCCTCACCTTCTTTCTGTTCCTATTATGTATCCATGTGTCCCAAATAAACCAGTTATCTACATCTTTCTTGCATTTCCGTTCTTTTTCTCTTACTTTCTTATTAATAGCTTCATAATGAAATACCAGTATGGTGGCTGCCAGTATGATAACCAGAAAGTCTTAAAAGTATAGACAAAGTGATGTTCTCACAGCTATAATAATTGACAAAAGTGTAGCATAAAAATAATCCACTAAGTCCTCCCGCCCTAGGTGGAGCAGAAGGGAGTATAAAATTTCAACCCAATAAAAATCCACCCTGTTCTTTTAGTTGCCCTTGCATTCTGACGCCGCGGTATCTTGGTATAACATTCCCGTAACCCTGGAATAGTACTTATAGCCCTAAGGTTGACTTTAATCTTTTTGATAGAGTCCACGCACAGCTACGTTTTCAGTTACGTAGCTTCGAAAACCTCACAAACGGACAGAAAAAGACACTTTCGTATATTAAGTAATATTGGTATGGCTTACATTGTCTTTTGAAATAATCAATATTGAGATTTTCTTTGGTAAATATTTTTGATTTTTGCGGATGTTCTTTACAATAATAATGATTTAAGGTAGTAAAGAGTGAGTAAAGAGCATTTTGAACAACCATTTATCATATAATTGAAACTGAAACATCGAGAATATATATCTGAAAAGTTTCTGATACAAGCTCAATTTTAGCAGGTTATTTTGAGATTTCCAATAAATCTGCACTCAAAATAGCTGATTTCATAAAAAAAGTGTAAAATAATCTAAATTCTTTTGTTATTTGAAATTAAGTCACTTTGCAGAACAGGGTCATTTGCATAAAGGTCTGTTAAGTAGGTATTGTTATGAATAAAACTTAAAAATGTTGAGAATCTATACGTTTTAAACAATTCCATAAGATATGACACGGTTGGATGTTTTTGGAGTATAACATAATTATTGGAGTCTGCCGTATACTAGGGTGTCCCGTTCATGTATGGGGGAAAAAAATGAACTACGGCCACGCAAGAGGTATCAAAAGTTGCGTTTTGACACATATATTACGATTATTATAAAATTTAATTAGATATCCGGCATCTTGAGGCCTCTACCAGTCCTTGAAGTTTTTCAAATTTGCTATTTTTAAGGGTTCCTAATATAAACTATAAATCATACAAAAATAACATTTAAATGGTTTTTATTAAATTTAAGGGTACAAAAATGAGTTAAAGCAAGGTTTAAAATAGTTGAAAGACAAAATAATCAATGGCAACTTTAAAAACGGAACTGGTTTTTGTGACCAAAATTAGGTATTTCTGAGCGAGATTTTAATCTGTTCTTAATAAAACCATCCCGAGCTGTAGCGTCCGTGACGCTTTGAGAAACCTCCGTGACTAGTTTTACACATCTTTCCACTGACTGTGTGTGGCAGGGAAAGTCAATAATATCGAGGATGTGTTCTTTAGCCTTAATTCTAAGTTCATAGTTGGAGACGTGTCGCAAAATTGGTGGAGCTGATATTTCACACTCTTGCCAAAATATTATATCGGTGTAGTCTCGCGCACAGAAGTTAAGCTTTGGTGCTTTAAATACCCTGCGAGAGTTGCTCTTTTCTGCTTCTCTGGCCTTTAATATTTTGCGAGATGCAAGCTCTCGAATATGCTCTCTATCGTCGAATAACATGGCAATAAGCAAGTTTTCAGGGTGCGCAAAAAAAGCGTTTCTTTCGATCACCGAATTTACAATAGATCTCTGACTATCAGGCAAAAATCGAGAGTATATAACCATTTGAAAAATATGCTTGGCTCCATCTTTAAATGATGAGTTTTGCTTGATTAGGAACCAAACAGGAGCGTAAACTTTGACCACGTAGTTCACAAGCAGCTGCAAATTATTTGACGGCGAAACAGTACTTACGTAAAGTCTGAGTATGCGATTGGCAGTAGTGAGCCATCTCGAATGCGCCATTTTTCCAGATTGGCGGTTCGCTAGCTCAAGGGAATAGGAACCAGCCATCATAGCATGACACATTTCGTACAGATACTTTTGATCCGTGCTTAGTTCCTTCACAATATTATCAGGTAATACTAGCAAATTGCCAGACACTGAACAAAAAGACGCTAGAGGTTTCACAAGTAGCTAGCTGTTTTCAATAGGTCCTGAATATTCTTTTGGCCCAGATGTGCTACCATCCAGAGACATGAACAAATGACGAAGCGGTAATTCATTCGCGTGAAGCATACAAACACACCATTGCAACGGTCTCTTTAAATAGTTTTCCAGGTATTGAATGACACCTCCCTTCCAACCTGTATTCGTAGCAGTACCATCGCACCCCACACAGATCACCTCTTCCAAGTTCAACCCTTGATTTTCTAACAAAGATATGATAGAAGAGACGATCCCTGTGGCAGTGCCACGACTTGGCGTCATATGTCCCAAATAAATAGATCCCGGCTCTGTGAGAACTGAAATGTGTTCTTGCAAGACTTCTCTGCGGTGGTACCGATCGCCTATTTTCTCGTTTATGAGTGTTTTGTCCTTTCGTACATCAAAGTAGATACTTTTTATTACAATCGTATCAATGTCTTTGCTGGCCTTGGTCCGTGCTTTTGAAACAGCTCTATGAATTTTATTCTTATCAATAACAAGACTTAGATCTTCGGAAGATACTAATCCTACGTCAGCTAAGACCGCCGAAGCGACCGCAGCCGCAGATCGCGTTGATAGTCCATACCGATCACATACCTTAGCTACTGTTGGCAGCGCCAGTGTACTGATTCAATGAAGTAGATGGAGTCTCATTTACAGGCACGTCACTATTCGCAGAAAGCTCTGTTACAGGCGACTGCGGTCGAGGCAGCAACTCGTGCACCGGAACAGGATTGGTTTTTAGTGATGCACTGGGAAAACATGCGTGCTCTGACTCTTTCCGATTCAAATTTTCTTGTCTCTGATGTTTCTTTAAAAGTCTTGCTGTTTTTTTTTGTGTCTATACCGCTTATTGCCATTTTTCTATCACTTCTTTGATCCAGTAAAAAGTCTCTTTCAGAAATAGGAACTTTCTTAGGTTTTATGCAGGAACAAATGTCAAACGAAGTGCACTTACAAGCAGCAATATCGAAGAGCTTGTTCGACGATTCCAAAAAGCACTTCACTTTGCTTTCGTAACTATCATTTCTTTTATTTTTGGGATATCTTATCAATGACAGGTATTTGTCGAAATATGATTTCAGCAATTGGGTAACTCGTACGTTGGAATCGATAGGAATCGAAGCTTTGGTCCAAATCGTATCAAGTTTTCCAGAAACGATTGAAAAAACTTCTGTGTTAGAAGGATCTTTCCCATTCTTCTGTAGTTTTAGTTCATTTTTAGTAAACAAAATGAATTTGATAACGTCACTTATCACTGGTAACTGGCGATCGTCAAGTTCTTTATATGATCCCAAAATAGCACAAGTAGTCTCACTTCGTCTTGAACCCATTATTATATATAACAAAAACACGTATTTTATCACAAGGAAGTGCAGAGCGACACCTTACAGCAATAAAACCGCAATAGAAATGAGACGAACTGCCTCACAGTAGAAGTAGAGAATTTAAGAAAAACAAGTCAAAACATGAATTTTGCGACTTTGTTCCAAACCAATTCCAAACAGAAAAAATCCTGTCGTTGCCTGCAAATCATAACTTAGGGTTTCACTATCAATGAAATAAAAAATAAAATGGGAATAATGTACATAGAATAGACGACATTGACTGGAGGGTTATTTAAGTGATAAAAATTTTAAAAAAAATGCCGGTAGAACCCTCAAGATATTTTTTTATGTTTTTTTTTATAATATTTTTACGGTAATCTAAAACTAATAATGCAACTTTTGAGGGGGCTTGAGTAGCGAAAAGCGGAAAAATAATTTTTCGGGACACCCTACCGTATACGCCAAACGTCAGATGAACTTACTGCAGTGTCATCTGTTGCGGGGGATTTTTATTTTATCTCGACCAACTGTTTACCTGCAACAAAAATAATGGTTCATTAAATATACAACATTACCATATTTTCATAGTTTTCATAATCGGTGCAAAGCAAAAAATGTGGCATATTCACCCTTATCTCACACGTTCATTAAACGGTTCCTAAGTAAGTATTCCGCTAAAACAGTCGAGCAAGTTTTTGTTTTAAATAACAGCAGAAGTTAGTTCTAAATGGTTTCTCGGGCGGAAATTAACAGTTTTTTAACAATGGCCCTCTTAAGTCTCAGTCCGTGATTCGTTACTTGCGTGTTATGTCACAATACACACTTTTCGGTACATATTAATACCAATAAGATTAATAACCTATTTAGAAAAAGCAGTAATACATTTCTTCGCTAGCTTTACCCCGAAAGTACCGTGAAATAACAATGAAACATAGCAATAAACACTGTTTTAGAG
Source organism: Tholera decimalis (assembly GCA_943138885.2). Taxonomy (NCBI): domain Eukaryota; kingdom Metazoa; phylum Arthropoda; class Insecta; order Lepidoptera; family Noctuidae; genus Tholera; species Tholera decimalis. Next base: position 15,666,054 of record OW964576.2, read on the forward strand.
TTATTTATTAAGCTATCAAGAAATGGTCACTTTAGGTCAAATATGTAGCTACTTTGATCGGGTGATTTAAGCTCAAACTAGACTTGAGTAACGTTCTGTAATACAGACCTTAAAGTGCACATAATTTGGAAGCAAATTCATAATTATGTTTTTAAAGTAAAGCTCCTTATGTTTTAAGTTGAGCTACACGATAACTGAGAAATTCTTGATCTGTCTAGACAGGTTCACTCAAATCTGTGTACTTCTTTCCTCGAAACAGCTTCACAGACATAAACTTACATGGTTCTCATACGATTTAACCAGTACGAATTGTATGGACTTTGAAAGAGACTGTATTTGTTTCGGTGTTTCTTCTCTTAGAAAAAATCTGCCTCATTGAATTTAACTTACTTGACGTTATAACACGTACGTATACGTATAGTTTAACTTTATGACTGGTAAAAGTGTTATTATAACAAATTGCAAAATCAAAAATATTATTTCATTTTTTTTCATTATATTATCGCGGATATACAACGACACGGCATTCGAATTTTATAGTGATGTGTAGACAAGAATACGGCGCAGATTAAATTGTTCTTTTACATATGGAAAAGTTCTTGTACACAGGTTGTTCACCAAACTCGAGGAAAAAGCCCAAAATTCTCTCGAATTCACATGTTTTCCTCTTTACAAACAAAGTCAGTTTTTCATTGACTCAAGCTATCTGAAAGAAAAGGCTCAGCAAACAATACATTCAAAAGGGCGAAATAATGCAAAATAATGTATTATCAGTAAAATTTTACGGTGTATTATGGCATGGAGTGAAAATTAATCATAACATATATATCCTTGATGTATATACAAAAAGGTATAGATGCGGCTTCTCATTGAAATAAACCATAATATGTGTAGAAGTACCTATTTTATTTACACCAATTGTAATCAAATTCTTGTTCATACTATCAATAGATATAATATACTGGGAATCCGATAAGTTGGTTTATGTATTAATTTGGGGTTAGAAGAAAGGAGCTCATGATTATTCAATGGCTAAACCGCTGAACGAAACGGTCTTCTTTACCTCTATAACATATCGATGTTCCGTCATGTTTCGAAAAGCATGTTAAGCCGTGAACTGTGATAGTCGCTACGAGTCAGCAAGAAAATTTGACACAAGTCATGCCAAGGGGGATCCCCAGCTACTAGGAGGTGACACAGGCAGTCGATCGCTACAGACTACAGGCAGTGAGACTGCAAGCCGATCCCAACATAGATGGGGTAAGGCTAAGCATATCATGAATCAATTTGGCGTACATCATCTACACAGGCTTTTTCCTGTTTTAACGGGACACCGTATCCACGTGAGCTATATCCTCTAACATTCAGGTTCAAAGCAAATTGCCAGAAGTAACGGTCACCATGCACGCCATGTTTGGAAACGAAACAATTGTTGGTAGAAGATACTCATATCATGCATTTAGACATATTATTATTAATATCGATCTTTCCTGAAGTGCTCGGCTAAGGGTGTGAAGTGCTCGGTTTATAGAAATACATGTTGTTTTTAATACAAACCTATACTTATCTACATAATGTAACAAAAGCCGAATTGATCGGTCTTTAAGGTTTAGCAATGCTTGGTGAGGTCGGTCAGTGTATGGCTGACGATCTTTAAATATCAAAATTCTTCCGTGTCTCGTGTTAGTCCCGACTGTCTTTTCTAAACTTTTGACTGTTATTAAGGGTAGTCAGCCCAAAAATCTGATACCAAGTAGTATCGTTTTACTCAGTTACTATGTTGTGGAGGTCAGATAGGCTACCGCATCATGTAAAATACTGATACTCATCTGTATCCAGTTCGATTGTAACATTATTGGGGTAAGGCTTAGTTTTTTTTTTGGGGGGGAGATGTGGCGACATTCCAATGATAGCGGAAAAGAGTGTCAGACATTTACTGACAGTTCATTCAGGTGCCCTTGCGGTCCGCAGCCGCTTGGAATTGGGATAAGGCAAGACTTGTGTCTCGTTGTAAATCTACGATGCGCATTTATTTTAAAGAAAATAATTTAAAAACAAATGAATCGGCTTTCGAATTGAATTTAACAGACAGGCCCAATTTATCCACACTTGATCGATATACCGTCTTGTCGTACTAAGCGCTTTTTCTCAACATTTATTGTGCGCACAGCCAAGGTGTGGAACTCTCCACCGGCTTCTGTTTTCCCTGCCACATATAACCCGTCGGCCTTTAAAGCAAGAGTGAATAGGCATTTTCTGGGTTCACTTGTTCGATCGTAGACGTCTTCTTACCACGTCATCTCACCATCAGGTGTGATTGAGGTCAAGAACGGACTCATTCGTAATTAAAAAAAAATCTACAGAGGTTGTTTATTAGTAGATAGTTATGAATAGTGCAATTAATCAATCATGAGCAGGTAGATACCTACTCTGTAACTTAATAGGTAACTGTCTGCAGACTTGGTTGTTAAGTAACTTAAACTGACGCTTGATAAGCTTAAAATCAAATTTATATAATTTCAGTCGTGTTTAAATACAATTTTGAAACTTTGAGAGAAATTTTGACTTTCCGTCTTTAGCACATGTTTCTTGCAGATTTCAAGTAAGGGCTGAAATTTGTTCTGAATATTGAAATATTATTAGCAAAGTTTATTAGTTGTTAATAATAACGATTAATTCAATAATATATAGGAATATACTTGCAATCAATATGCCTTTAACTGTTTTTCAGAAGTAGATACTTCGTTATATTTAAAGGTATATTATGGTAAAGGTATATTTAAAATCTTCTGCATCTGGTAAGAAACAATTGGTCTGAATATATGTGTTCCTTGTGTCTGTGCGAAATGTGATCCTATTAATTCATAATTTATTAATTTAATTAATTCAAAATAATCATAAACATATTCCCAAATTATAAAACCGATATAGGGCGTAAGGGGATGACCAGTGCTACTAATCTGACCATAGGTTCTAATTTCTGAGGATACGAATGAGTTGTTTTTGTGATCGTAAATATTAGAAAGAGGTTTATCACCATCAGCCCATGTGTGCCTAAGTTTTGACTGGCTTCTAGCAATATTATATCAGTTCTAAGTTACTGGCCAACACAGTAAGACATCAATTTCCAAGCCTTAACCTCGATTAAACCGAAAGAAAAATGTTTGTGTGTAAAATAATATTTATTTTCACCTCACAAGTACCGTAATAAAGTCAGTCAGTCATTACAAGGTCATCGATCCAAGAGTCAGGTGGCCGTCCCACACTGCGCTTTCCGATTCACGCTCTCCACTTCAATATTTTTATAAGCATAGATTATTGTAAGAAATAAAACACCTTCGAGGATCCCTGACCCATAGCTTTTTGACAACGAAATTTGCAAAAAAAAAGTTATACTCGAAAACTATTGAGAGCGGGATTCTTACAGAACTTTGCGGCGCTCAGAGAATGTTCCAGATTCTTGCACTTAGTGTTTGACTTAGATCTTGAAGATCAAGAATAGACGAGCGCATTCCATTTTATATTACGTAATAAGGGGATCTAGGTAGGAAAGAATATTCCCGCGGTACGGAATATAATTTAATCATGATATTATATATATATATATATATATATATATATATATATATATATATATATTGAGGGTTAAGTTCTTCCGATTTTGCCTTAATTCCTACCAATATTATTAATTTATAGTTCGAATGTAACTCTGTCTGTCTGTTACACTATCACGTCTAAACCACTAAAAAAATGTTAGATAGATAGATAGATAGATGATAGATAAGACATTGGAAAAGGACATAGGCTACCTTTTTTACGGATATAAGAGCGTTCTCATAAGTGATACCGCAGCCAGAAGTTAGGAAAAATGCGTTGTTTTTTTTATTAAAAATAGGTTCGCGTTTGACCACTATCTCACCTGATGGTAAGTGATGATGTGATCGAAGATGGAGCACGCTTACCTAAAAGTAACCTATTCACTCTGGACTTAAAGACTCCTAGGTTGTAGCTTTCGGGAAACACAGACTCCGGCAGGGAATTCCACTCCTTAGCCGTACGCACAATGAAGGTATTCCCAAAAAGTTTTGTGCGTATGGGTGGGATGTCCACCATGTAACGATGGCGCTTCGCCGTTTGTCTCGTAGTCCTATGATGGAACGGGCTTGGCGGAATTAGATTTTGTAATTCCATCGCACACTCCCCGAAATGTAACCGATAGAGTTTTTTGAGTAGGTAGTAATATATATATATATAAGCTACTCATAAGAATTAGAAAATATATTTAAATACCTAGTATTTACGAAGATAATCGCATCATCTTTGAGGAGCCTTCATATATACACACATCAAAAGTATCTAGGGATCAAGCATTTTTATGCGAATTTCTTGAGATTGAGATGTGGCTTTGTAATAAATTTATGATTTTATAAATTTATATGGATCCTTTTTGGTGCATTTCATAATTTGAAACAGGAACTGTCAATCAAATTCGAGTAAAAGATGAAAATCAGCTGTCAATATTTTCCTTATAAAAACATACAACGCATTGAAGACATTATTAGTGCTACTGTTTCCCTACTACTGATTAAAACCAACGTTATTATGGAGCGGCGACGTCATTTAAGCAGGGAAGAAATGCTCAGAGCCGTGGGAATGATAGAAGCTGGTTCCCGGCAACGTACTGTGGCTTTAGCTCTGAATACAAGTCAGAGTGTTATCAGTCGACTTTGGACACGTTACCGAAGCACTGGTACCGTGGCTGAGCGCCATGGAGGACTGTATCGCTGCACCACACGGAGACAAGACCGATACATTCAAATCTTAAATCGAAGAGCTCCAACAATAACCGCCATGATGTTAGCCGTGAGGCTTCATCACTCTTCAGGGAACTTAATTAGCGACCAAACAGTCAGAAACCGCTTGCATGAAGTGAACCTTCATTCCCGAAGACCGCTACGGGTACCACCTATAGCAATGCACAATCGTAGGATTCGATATCAATGGGCTCTTGAACACAGAAATTGGGCAGAAGAACAATGGCGTTTCGTGTGCTTTTCTGATGAGTCTCGTTTTGGTATGAGACCGGATACAAGACGTATACGACACTGGAGAACCCCTGGACGCCAACAGCGATTAAAATCCTGCCAGGAAGTCCATCCTTATAGTGGTGGAACCATCATGGTATGGGCGGGTATTTGGATCGGCGGAAGAACTGAGTTGATTTGGATCAGAGGCAACCTCAACGCTCAAATTTATGCTGAGACGATTGTATCTGACGTCATCGTTCCTCTACAAGTGCAAATCGGTCCCTTATTTCAGTTAATGCATGATAATGCACGACCGCACACCGCAAGAGTTGTAAGACAGACTCTCGCCGCAGCTAACATCAATGTCCTGCTCTGGCCTGCTCAGTCGCCAGACTTGAACCCGATTGAGCATGCATGGGATATGCTACAGAGAAGAGCTCTGCCGAATATGGAGGGTATCCAGTCGCAAGAAGACTTTTTTTGTTGTTGCAACGAACATGGGCGGCCATTCCACAGCGTGATTTGGATGAACTCATTTTGAGTATGCCAAACCGATATTCTTGTATTGTTAGTGTTCGCGGTAGAAACACGGATTATTAATTGTTTAAGTTACCCAATAAAATTTTAAAGAAAACTGTTATTTCAGTCTTTTTTTCGAACTTTAATGTTAGTGGTTCAAATGTCAAAAATCCCTTTATTAGGAAAATGGCAAATTTCTTTATTAATGCAAAGGTGACTTGGTTTATCGTTACTGTGACAAACGAAAACACTTTATTTGATGAATCCTTAAAGAAAATTTTAATTAATATCAATCAGGAGAAAAGTTATTGCAAAAATATATGTTGATCCCTAGACACTTTTGATGTGTGTATATGTATATATATACCTTCTCTCATGTGTATAACGATTTCAAAAAGCTTTCAGTGTACAAAAAGGCAAAATATTTTCTAAACATACCTCTCACACTTCAGTAAGCACGTCTACATATTTTCACCCGGGATGACATAACATACGAGAAACATAATGTGCCGAAAATATGGATATTATTTCAGCTTGCTTACTCCGAATTTCTTCATATTTTTAATGTATATACAGGTTGTTTTAGAAGTGCAAGGTCGTATTTTGTTGCTTGTAAAAGATTTTTTTTTTTTCATAATACCACTAAAGGCAACAAAAGATATCCAAACTAATCATTTTGGATGCAGTCAGATGCAAATGATGGCACCTTATCTGTAACTGAACTGAAATATAATACCATCAACTGCATACGACTGCCTGAAAATTATTTTTCTCCTTTTTTATTGTATAGCAGCATAGAAATGTTTGTATGATTAATTATTTATTGTTTACGTGCATAGTTTTTATAATTTAAAACTTTAAGTAAGAGACAAATTACAACTAACAACAAACTTGATAAAACAGCAAGGGATTTTAAACTAGGCGCAGCCTGTATCATCGTGAATGAAACGATATACAGTGATTAAGTAAAGGGAATTTACGATATGCGGAACGTAAAACAAAGATTAAACATCTATATAAAAGAAAAACAGATATAATAAGAGGGAGGAGCGACTAAATCTATCTCTCTCTGATCGGTTCTTCATAACTGATTCAGATAGTGGTTAAGATGGGATTCAAGTCTGGAACGGACGAACTGTCCCCATCGACTCCTGTCAGATGCAAGTTGGCTGACAGTGTACAATTTCGCTGAGTATCGATTGTTCAGTTGGTCAGACCAGGTTAGCGATCTTTTCTCGTCTGTGTTACCAACAATAATATCAACCATTCCAGGCTGTTGTCTAAATCTATAAAGTAAAGATGGATAAGTAACAGTGAGCGTTTTATCCGTTAGTAAATATTACAGCAACCACGGACTTCTGAATCATACCTTATAGAGACTTAGAGGACAGTTAACAATATAGTAACTAGGTATTTATTTTATGCTTTGTAGTCAGTAAAGCCGTAACTTATGACGTCAGAGATAAGACAAAAACCTGCTGATAACAAACGAAGTAGATTAGATAAATGATTTTTTTAAAGAGAATGTCGGTAGCATTCACATTACTAGCAACCCCTCCAACTAAGCTAAATATGTTTGTGTCTGGAGTGCGTTCACGTTTATTCATTACATTTGGGACTACTTATGTATGCTAACTACCTATCACGGCTTATACGCGTATTAGGTTGACAGAACTGTTGAAAACGTAAGCATTTATTGACTTTTAATTATTTTGCAGTATGATGAATGGCCTGGAATGTCCTCTCGTTTATAATATTAATACTATAATATGGAAACATTGTAAAGCTCAACTAGGTAGGTACTCATTATCAAAAAGAGTAGTCGTGGTATCTCTAGCCAGTTATTTACATAGGAATCAACGAATTCGAACCGTGCACTAGCGTCTGACGTTTTGTAAGTACCTACTCATGTAGGTCTGTGTGTAATAAAATATGTTTGTTTTTTATTTTATTAATGTCAGGTTGTCACAATAACAACTGTGACGCTCACAGGAGTCTCTTGTGTAATGACGGTAACCCACCCATATTACTTTCTTAGTAAGCGGCTATATATTATTATCTTTAATATCAACTTGTGGGACTTTTTTACTAAGCGCCGAGCTTTCTCCATGTATATTATAAGCTCATATTCTATAAATATACTCGCTCATAAATCTGCCTAAAAAACGTGTCACATTTAATATTTCCTCGCGACCTTAACATGGTTTTATATCGAAATTTATGAATGAATATTTGTTCTAGAATCAAGCTTTATTTCTTTGCGCACATAGAAAAATAAAAAAATCATCATCGCTTCAGCGGTCCACGTCCACTGCTGGACATGGATCATTTTTAGTTGTTAAGTCCCTATTTGTTTTACTGTTATGGTGTACAATAAAGAATATATCTATCTATGTATCTATAGGCCATTCCTGCACGTCTCACGTTCAATGAATTCTCTACCAGTCAACCATGGGTGGTTGAAGCTTGAAGAGATAACATGAACATGGCAGGTGCAGAATTAAAAAAAGCAAATGGTAATATCTTAAACCATAAATGTGCCACATCTACAATTAGGGTGAGGTTTCATTATAACTTTCCACACAGTAGATTTATACTCATCAATATTAACATTAGTTTATTTTCCCATAGGCATGGTTAAACATAGTATGAGAGAAGTGGTAGCTCAGTGGTTCCAGACACCACTGCTGTCAAAACGGTGAACGAAAACATCGTGAGACATCTGACATGTCCTGGTACCAAACAATCCGAAGACATGCGATATCTACCAACCCGCACTAATAGGCTCGCGTCGTGGATTACGGCTCCTTCCCTCTTATAGAGAGGAAGCCTGTGACCCAGCAGTGGGGACGCTAGAGGCTGGTTAAGTTATATTTATATAACTAGCTTTTGCCTGCGACTTCGTCCGCGTGGAATAGTTACTTTGGGCTAACGTTAAATTTAACCCCGATTTTGAAGCATTCTTCATTGGCGCTCCGCTCCTATTGGCCTTAGCGTAATGATACAATATAGCTGTGCCCGCGACTCCGTCAGCGTAAGTTAATGTATTGGTAATATTGTTTAGATCACGTTCACATGAGGCTTAAGTACCTAGAGAACGCTTCGACCGCGAGACGCGTCGAGCGCGGCGACCGATTCTCAAAAATAATCCTTATAGCATGATTCAGTATTCACGCGCGATGGCTTATTATTATAAGCGTATTTCATGTATAACTTTGGTGTTTCTATACCGATTTATATGATTCTTTTTACGGTTTCGTAGCCGAATGGCAAAAAACGGAATCTTTATAGTTTCGACATGTCTGTCCGTCTGTCTGTATGTCTGTCTGTCCGTCCGTCCGTCTGTCACAGCAATTTTATTCCGAAACTATTAGGACTATACATGTGAAACTTGAGAGGTAGATGTATTCTGTGAACCGCTTTCCAATTTTGAGAAAAAAATTAAAAAATATTTAAAATAAAGGGGGGCTCCCCATACATGGAACTAAACCTGAAAATATTTTTTTTCATGAAATCGATGCATGTGTGGTATCTATAGACATTTCTTTAAAAACGACATCGGAGTTTCTAAAACCACTTTTCCATAAAGTCAATCGTTTAAAAGATATAAGCTTCCAAAGTGGTAAAATGTGTGTGTGGCGGACACAACCTCTAACTTCTATAATAATGGAGTGAAAAATCTAAAAAAAATATATGTCTGTAGATCTTAATATAAACTTTCAACCAAAATTAGTTTGAACGAAATCAGTTCAGCAGTTTTTGAGATACAGCATATTTTCTAAAACCGCAAATATAACTTTGTAATTCATACAAACACTATGAAAAACAAATTTATTCGGCGCAGTTGTAAAAAAATGTAAAAAAGCCAGTTTTAAGAAATTTGTAAGGTTTTTTTTTCAAAACAAATTTATTTGGCGCAGTTGTAAAAAATGTAAATAAGCTAGTTTTAAGAAAAGAGAATGCCAAGTTTCGGCTCACAAATCGTGTAGCGTCCGACAGACTTTCTAAATTAATGATAATTCATTATATAAAATAGTAAGAATTATAGAGTATAAATAAAATCTATAGAAGTACACCGTTTAAAAGTAATTTTAAATAGTTATTCAATTTATCAACACGTTTTCCATCTACAATTTTAATTAGAAATGTTGCCAATACCAAAATAAAATAATATTGATACGAAATTGCACTTGCAAATCGATTACATTAATATAATTATGAACCTACGTAAGTGAATTGATTACTTACAAAAGTCCTCTTAATTCTTATAATAATAAATAATGTTTAGTTATATTTTTGACTATTTTATAATGATTAAAAATAATTCAATTCAATTATTGATACAGTTTAGAATAGTTATATAGTGCTGGTAACACTTAATCTTGTAGTTGTCACTGACAATTGTCAAAAGTTTTATTTCTCCCGCGTTTTATGACGAGCGACGAAGTGTCTTGCGTGTTTTTTAAGTTTTGTGTTGTTTATTGCTGTGTTACCGGACCCCGATTTCTGTATTACTAACGACTACCGTGGCTGTTGAAACTGAATTCAGTATTAATTATTCAATCATTTAATAGTTTATTTCATGTTATCGTTAAAATTAGAAGTATTAGGTGGTCAATTTCAAAGAACTATAACTTTTTTTGGTGTACTTCTTATAGAAAACAAATTATATAGTGAAATCCTATAATTATTTTCCTTTTTTATGATATATAGTTCATCTTTGTCGGTTCTGGCCGAGTGTTGAAGGAAGCCTCGGCATTCTCCTTTGTAAGGTTTTTTTTTCGTCAAATAAATTTGCATATTATATTATAGTTACTACGGAACCCTTCATGGGCGAGTCTGACTCGCACTTGGCCAATTTTTTTATGGAGTTGTTAATAATGATAACTTTTTCAATTAGGGGTGACTGAGAGTGTTATAAACGTAAGAGTAGACAAATATTATAATCAGAAAGCTTCGAACTGCTAAGCTATCGGGAGTTACACGTGTTATTGTGAGTCAAACATAAAAGTTAGACATATGCTGTCGTAGGATATTTTTTATATAATTTTAAGGAGAACATTTCCGTCATGAAATGATTTGTGTAGCTTTAACCATTAAGGTTGCACACGCGACGGAAGCTTAAAAAATGGAGTAACTTCTCCCGTTTTCCCAACATTTCCCTTCACTGTTCTGCTTCTATTGATTGTAGCGTGATGAAAAGTATACTATAACCCGCTCAGGAGTATGAAAAATAATTGTACCAAGTTTCGTTAAAATCCGTCGGGTAGTTTTTGTTTCTATAACGGTTATACAGACAGACAGACAGACAGACAGACAAAAATTTAACTGATTGCATTTTTGGCATGAGTATCGATCCTTAATCACCCCCTGATAGTTATTTTGGAAATATATTTCATGTACAGAATTGACCTCTCTACAGATTTATTATAAGTATAGATAGATATGTTTATAGTCCTATATTATACTTAGTTATCTTCAGTTTCCCGGGGTTGCGAGAATGTTCAAACGAGACACCGCGGCTCCAGAACGCAAAAATTTGTTATTTTTTTACTCAGTTGTATTGCACATTCACAACTCACGTTGAATTTAATGTAGAGTTTTTGACGAAGCTTTTGTATATAATCCAACTATTTTACACAAGAATTTATTACAGAAACTCAACTGAAAACGGCAGACTATCAGTATTTTATATAAACTACTGCCATTTTTAGGGTTCCGTAGCAGAATGGCAAAAAACGGAACCCTTATAGTTTCGACATGTCTGTCCGTCTGTCTGTCTGTCCGTCCGTCCGTATGTCACAGCCATTTTATTCCAAAACTATTAAGATTATACATGTAAAACGTAGTAGGTAGATGTATTCTGTGAACCGCTTTCCGATTTTAAGAGAAAAATTTAAAAAATATTTAAAATAAAGGGGGTCCCCATACATGGAACTAGAACTGATAATATTTTTTTTTCATGAAACCTATGCGTGTGTGCTATCTATAGACAGGTCTTTAAAATGATATAAGGGTTTCTAAAACGACTTTTTCATAAAGTCAATAGTTTAAAAGATATAAACTTCTATAATAATGGGGTGAAAAATCTAATAAAAATACATGTCTGTAGACCTTAATGTAAACTTTCAACCAAAATTAGTTTGAACGAGATCGAGTCAGCAGTTTTTGAGATACAGTATATTTTAGAAAACCGCAAATATAACTTTGTAATTCATACAAATACTATGAAAAACAAAGTTATTTGGCGTAGTTGTAAAAATTGTTAATAAGCTAGTTTTATGAAATTTGTAAGGTTATTGTTTTTATTTTTTCAAATAAATATATTAAGTATGTTATATTTATTACAGTTACTACGGAACCCTTCATGGGCGAGTCCAACTCGCACTTGGCCAATTTTTTTTACTACCTTAGCTGGGTTAAGAAAATGTTTGTAAAAACAAAGTTAATGAAGGGAGAAAGAGTTTTTGGTTAGAAATTGGTAACTTTATTTTGTTTACACCTGATGATAAAATATATAGGTAGGTACCTGATAAGCTACGCACTACACAGCTACGGTTTACAAGTTTATAAATAATCGCTCAGATGCGAATGAAAAAGCGGTCGACTAGTCAACATGTCCTGAGGACGCCCCGGTCAGGCTTATAAAATCTTATATGTCTGAGGATTATATCATGAAAATACTAACGAAAATCTTAAAAATATTTCCAATACTGCCTATTACGACCCCATGCTGGGACACAAGCCTTCTGTCTATGAGAGGTAATGGGCCTTAAATGTACGGCCCGTTACCTCGCGATCCATCACGCCAACATGGGACATCGGTTTCGCTACTAGGACATCGTTTTCTCACGATGTTTTCCCTCGCCATTTTGTGAGCAGTGGTGATGATATAAATTACACAAAGTAATGTTCGAATCCGCTCAGGGTGGGCTCGAACCCACAACATACAACTCGTAGATGTTATTTCTAGATGTTTATAAATTATTCATATAGATCTCGTCGCGCCGATTCCAAATATACCCATAGCTCAAATTCGATAAAAACATTGTTATCACTTAAGGTGGTTATCGTTAGCACAGCAGAGCTGTGTTGATGATATGAATTACACAAAATAATGTTGGAATCCACTCAGGGTGGGTTCGAACCTACAACTCGTAAGTCATGCCTGTAACCACTGGGCCACCGTTGTCTTAATTTTTAAGACTTAATATCTATTTTCACGTCGGCCAAGTACTTTCAAAAAGTATTTACATAACTTAGCAAATCGTCATAAAAATCTAAGCAAAACGTTATCGTGGTTAAAAGTTTCGCTGAATAAATTGATTCAATGTGTTAGAGAAGATAATGTTTAACGCTACAAGCTATAAAGCGAATCTATTTCTTTTTTTTTCAGAGTTTAAAATACCATTTTCTAGATAGAATATCTGTACACTTTCTTTTCATCTCCTTTTCATGGAATGCGAGCGTGATACAGCATTTAACATTTGTAACAATGGTAGCAGTTTAGTTCATGCTGTGCCTACATTTAGCTCCGGGAGGTCACCCACTCTAGTCAATTATCAACATAATCGAACTGTGACATGACAGGCAGTTAATCGATCTAGCAATTAATGTCATAGCACTTGGAGTTAGGTTCGGCTAAATATGACACGAGGCTACGATAAAAGCGTGTTGTTTTAACCAACTTCCTAAAGGAGGCTATCTGTTCGACTGTATTGTTTTTTAAAAACCAGAATTTTGAATGGAGGAACTGCCTACCTGACCACAAAATCCTAGTAACTGGCCAACACAACACCCTTTCCAGGCAATACTGTGACTTGTCAGATTGTCTAGATTCTGACTACCCTAACAGACCCATCCAAGGGCATGCCTCAGCAAGCGTTGCTTAACCTTGAAGACTGACCCATGCAGTTCTTAATTTAACGACATATTCGTCGATGTTTGGAAAATATTTTTGGGAATAATTTCATTGTGCGTACGGCTAAGGAGTGGAATTCCCTGCCGGAGTCTGTCATTTCCAATGTTTCATAACTTTACCTAAACATCTCGGCCCCTAGAGTTATCTATAATATGAAAAACTCAACTACCGACAATATAATAAGTGAATAGTACACCATGGACTACCCGCGAATTTATTTTCTCCTGCTGTGTCAAATCCATCAAAAGGTTGTCTGTAAAAGATCGCGTTTAGCGATAAGACCGCCCATTGTAACACCCTTTGTAGTTTTTAAGTCCTTATTTAATTCTGTTATGGTGTACAATAAAGAGTATCTATCTATCTATCTTTCTAGAAGATACCCCTGATTTGCCCTTATAGATAATATAGCAGTTAAGCATGAATAATTGCAAGTTTTGCTGAAATTGAACTAATGGAAGTAATTTCATGATGATTTGTGAGAAGTTCTTAGTTGAGTTACACGGTAATATTGGCAATTAATGTACCTAATTATTTAAAAGCTTCCTATGACTCACCTCCCCAAGGAAGCAGGGGGTATTAGGTTAACTTTTATATTATAAGAAATAAACTAAGAAATAAATTAAAACAAGGATTTCTTGTTGTATAATAATTTATTTTTCCTTTTACTCCTGGTCCACGTTCAAATAAGAATAACAATTTAAATAATAAATTATTACGGTTTATTGTTTATATTTAAATAAAACCCCTAAAATACATACATACATCTAAAAGTAAACTAAAATAAGGCGTCCAGAAATTCCTGCGTCACTGTCCTATTCACTCTTGACTTAAAGACCTCTAGGTTATAGCTATCAGGAAATACAGACTCCGGCAGGGAATTCCACTCCTTAGCCGTACGCACAATGAAAGTACGATGATAGATAGATAGATAGATAAAACTTTTATTGGACAACAGAAGACACAACACACAAAAGCACATGAACATAATTATAACACATAAATTACATAAAAAAAAGAACAGAACAAACGTATACAACCAAAAATATAATAAATGAGAAAGAAAAGAAAACATACTTAAAAATGTAACACAAAACATTGGTGTGGTGTGTGTCTCCAAATTGCACCAAATGGGAGTTCAGCTCAGCATGTGCCAGGCAAATATGCCTGACGCTGGTATTCTGCTGGATCCCAGTAGCCGTACTTACGGACGTCGAGCAGGTGGCGTACAGTAAAATAATAAAATTAACATTAGAGTAAAGCTAGTATTCTGGAATTGTTTGTGTAATATTTATGTAATACTTATTATAATTATTTGCATAATATTAATAAACAATTTTTTTTATACAGAGGCATTTCCGATACTGGCATTAAACTGATGTTGCGGGAAAATATATTAGAATAAATTTTTAGTTCATGATTTTAAATTTTTACTAACATAAAATACAAGTTGTTTTATAAATAAAAATATATATATCTGAAAATAAATAAATAAATTGGCTGTTATCATCATTGTGTGTCTTTGCCTACAGCAGGTACCTACTACCAACTTTAAATTACGGAAGTGTTCGCAATCGCTTCACCCAGTTCCTTCTGTGAATTTATAAGAAATTGTCGAAGCCGACTTCTAAAAGTTTCAATTGTTTTAATCTGTCTTATCGGTGGGGGAATATTGTTCCAGCATTTGGATGCAGCGTACCTGAAACTGCCTCTAAAAGCAGCTGTCTTGTGCGGTTGAGTAGCAAGCTGTTGCGAGCATTGTCTGCTAGCGCATTCCCGTCTACCAGCGATCCAGCTCAATTTGTTGTAAAGGTAGCTCGGTTGCTTGTACTTTATCACTCCAAACAGAAGGCAAGCCAAATGCAACTTACGACGCGACTTCATTTTGAGGATCGTGTGCTTATTTAAAAATGGTGTTACGTGAGTTCTCGGTGGAATTGTAAAGCAAAATCGAGCGCAGGCGTTTTGCACCCTCTGGATCAGACGATCAGTTCTTGCCAGCAGTCGAGGGCCAATAACTGTATCCGCGTAATTTAGATTTGAGAGTACGAGTGATTCAACAAGTTGGACTCGCAGCTCTTCCGATAGGTAAGGCCTTATTTTGTAAAGGACCTTCAGCCGATAAAAACAAGTACGCACTGATACTGCCACATGCGCTTCGTACCTCAACTCAGCGTCCATGTTCAGACCCAGATTACGTGCCTCACTGACTCGTCTGACCGACTCACCCAGCAGGATAACGTTAAGCGTTGCCGGTACGACACCGATTTGGCACTTGGTTCCAAAGAGCAAGTATTTAGACTTAGTAGGATTAAGTTCCAATCCATTGTCCTTAGCCCAACATGCTATATTGTTGAGATCATGGTTGAGATGTTCTAACGCAATGTCATAGTCACTCGGCTTAAAAGAAATGTAAACTTGCACATCGTCAGCATAAATATGATAACCACAATGATTGAGAGAATTTATAATGTCCGCACAATACAAAATAAAAATAATGGGACCCAGTATAGACCCTTGCGGAACTCCTCTTCTAATGGGGGTAAGTGATGAAACACAGGATGACCCATCGCTTAATCGGATTACCACACGTTGCTGACGGTTAGTGAGGTAACTATGGAACCATTGTATTGTGCGTTGATCGAAGCCATAATAGTACAGTTTTGAAAGGAACAAATCAACATTGATACAGTCGAAAGCCCGCGAAAAATCAAGCAGAACAAGAAGTGTACAGTGGCCCTTATCTTGGGCTGCCAAAATATTATCCGTAACATCTAAAAGTGCCGTAGCAGTACCACGCTGTTTGCGAAAGCCTGATTGTAGTTCAGGCAGTATTTTATTTACTTCCAAGTATTGGGACAACTGCTGGCACACGGCCTTTTCGGCAATTTTGGATAGGCAAGGCAGAATGCTAATGGGCCTGAGATCTTTTAGGTCTATTGGATTCGTAATCTTGGGCAAAGGTCTAACAAGCGCAATTTTCCAGATGTTAGGGAACGTCGCCGAGTCGATCGAACTGTTCACAATATCGGTGATCGCTTTTAGTGTATGTGGGAGAGTTAATAAAAGCATATTCAAAGTAACTCTATCACAGCCCTCTGCATTAGATTTAAGCTCGCGAAAGTATCCCATAATTTGACTTTCCGTTACTGATTGTAATGCGAACGTAGTGCTATCAGTTCTGAATCGATGAGATTCGAAGAATATACGTTGCGCATCATTGCAGATAGGGCTGCCAGGAACATTCAAAAAATGATTATTTATACGGTCCGGATCTCGAAGGTGAGTAGGAAGGTCATCAATTTCTTTATTTGGCAGTACGGTGTTCTTTAAATTATTCCATAACACTTTAGGGTTTTTAATGTTGTTATTAATATTAAATTTAAAGTATGCAACTTTTTCCCTGAATATGGAGCTCAACACCAGAGATCTTAATTGTTTGTAATATAACCTTTTTGACTCTGACTTCGTTTTACGATACTTGGACAGAGCATCATTACGTAAGTGCATCATAAGTTTTATGGTATCAGTGATCCAGGGATATGACGGTTCCTTGATTATACATGTCTTAACTGGGGCGTGAACATCGAAGATTGTTAAAATGTGGTCATTTAATTTCTCAACCATGTCATTTACATCACTCAAGCAACAAATGTTGTACCAGTCTATACACGATAAGTCACTATCCAGAGTTTCATTATTTATTTGCTTAAATGGTCTGTACTTTATAGTGTGAGGTTTATATTTACTACGCTTTACATTAAATTCACAGACAACAAGAGAGTGACCATTTAATGACGCATAGGGCTCAACAGACAGTCCTTTGTGGTTGAGAGTAGTACAGATAAGGTCTATCAATGTTTCACTATGGTTCGTGAAATGGGTGGGTGAACTTACAAGCTGTGTAAGACTTAGGCTATTCAAAAACTCACATACTTTTTTAGTTGGCCCGTTATCACTTAACAAATTTACATTGAAATCCCCGAGTAGTATGTAATGGTCACATCTCACTAATGAGCTAATAGCTTCGGTTATCGCATCGAGAAAAAGGTCCAAATCGAAGCGAGGAGGGCGATACGCTGTACCTATCGCAATTTTATTCCCGTTTAGTGTTAGCGTTATCCACATTTGTTCGACGGTACTGTATTTAGGGTCAGCTGGGTTGGACCAGGTACGAATAGTCAGGCCGCGCTTAAGATAAAACCCCACACCGCCCCCACGACCCCCGTGAACAGACAGTGGCCGTGGCGTGTGGCGTAGGCGGTAACCTGGCACAGTAGGCGCGCGCCCCTCCTCGCCGGCTCGTAACCAGGTCTCGTTGACTGCCATTACATCGAAAGAATGCCCTTGCACAGCTGCTATAAAATCATCGTGATTCGTACCAAGGGAACCCACGTTTAAAAAACCAACTTTAAAGCATTTTTCAAGCATATTTAATTAATTTAAATATACGAAAAAGCAAATAAGCACTGTCGTGGACATTTAAATTAAAAGTTGATGTTGTAGTAATGCAATGGTCAAGTGCAAACCCATATAAAAAATACAAATGAGCACTGTAAACAACAGAAAAGTGGAACAGATAGCCGCACTCACAAAGAATAGCTAAAAATACGAATAGTGGCAGATCATAAGCAGTTAAAATGACACCTTTGTTTACAATAAAAACCGGAAATAATAATATAAAAATGCCATTTAATATAATTAATTGTATACAAATTATTGCTGATAAAATCATTAGTAAATTAATTATAAATAAAATTTGCGTATTAATTATAGGATAATATAATATAAAAAATAATAGTATATAAGGTTTTATAAATATTAATTTGAAAGTCATACTCATAATTATTAAAATATGACAGTTAATACGTATAATAAAATAGTGAATGTCAGCTATGTAACTAAAAATATCTGTACGAGATTTAAATGACAAATTATCAGTACACCAAAATACTACCAGTTCGTCGTTCGTATTACACAAAACATAATCTTGTATACATGATTGTTTATATGTCCATAATTCGCCATGATACACTACATTCCTAAAATTTACTGCTGGCCAAAAACGTTGAAAAATAAATGAAAGCTGGTAAGGCAATTCGATTTTACTCCCATTTCTGGCCTCAGGAAACACACACCGCCCCACGTCAATAACAATAATCACTATAAAGAATAAAATCATACACAAGATAACAAAATAAAATGAAGTTTCTTTGTGACATGCGAAACAAACTAAAAAAGAGGTTATAACAACTCCTAAAGTAATTAGTGATAAAAATAGGTATATACAATCAGCTCGGATACAGTACGATGCACAATGGTT
This sequence comes from Tholera decimalis, assembly GCA_943138885.2. NCBI lineage: Eukaryota > Metazoa > Arthropoda > Insecta > Lepidoptera > Noctuidae > Tholera > Tholera decimalis. Next base: position 15,684,841 of record OW964576.2, read on the forward strand.
TAACGAGATTTCCAAAGCAGAGTCTCGTCATTTTAAGTGCGTGACCGATCCACGGACCGACCTTGGCAAGCATTGTTGTTTCCAAAGTAAACCTTCTGTATTATGTGTATTTCATGATATTTTTCTATCCAATTTGTTAGCAAGATTTTAGCCATTTTATTTGCGTTAAGTTTCGTATTTACTTATCGGTTTAAATATAAAAGGGTATTAAAATATTGGAGAAGGATTTTTCTTTCAGTTGAGTTATTTTTTACAATCGTCAAGTCAGGTTCTCATTATTTGAAAATATTTTTTTACCATTGCCACTCGAAAAAGGGCACTTTATTCATCGATAACAGTGAATAAAACGCTCTTTTACTCACTGAGTGAATAAAGACTTTTTGAATTTGGAACAAGCACGAATTATGTAAAAAAAAAATTTGAAACGTGCTGAAAGTACCTACTGGCTGGCTAAATGGATCTATTCCATAGAGCTATACGATTATATTAAAAAAAAAACCGCCAATTTTAAGTTCTTTTCTCTCTGTTATCGTGGTTGTTTTGTGTCATTGGAAAATTTATTAACATAATAACTGAAACAAAATGAGTTCTTCCGATGACGAAAATGAGACACTGACTCCGGAATCATTTCGTACTAACGCAGCAGTTATAGTAGATGATTTGTTGCCGCCAAAATCTCGGGATTTGTATCTGAAAACATACAATTTGTTCTGCGACTGGAAAACCACGAATGGCGCCAATTCCTTCTCAGAATGCGTATTTCTTAACTATTTCAACGAATTAACCAAGACGAAGAAGGCGTCGACACTTTGGAGCATATATTCTATGCTAAAATCAACAGTGAGAATAAAACACAACATTGATATTTCAAACTATTCAAAGTTAGTGACATACTTAAAACGGCTGTCTGAGGGTGATAAGCCAAAGAAATCTAGAGTGCTAACCTCCCAAAACATTGAACGTTTTCTAAATGATGCACCTGACCACAGTTTTCTGGTCGTAAAAGTAAGTACCTACTTAAAACATATTTATTTACAAACCTACTGAACTTTTAAAGTTTTCCTGTAAATACATATTTTTTTAATTATTGTTCACAGGTTGTGCTAATTTTTGGCGTGAATGGGGCCTGTCGCAGTAACGAATTATTAAAAATAACTATGAACGACATCCAAAAACACTCGGAAAATTTATTACTGGTTGTTTTAACTGATACAAAAACTAAAATTGATAGAACGTTCGTAATACGGCAGGAATACGTTAAAATCGTCGAAAAATATCAAGCTATAAGGCCCACTAATATAAAAACCGATAGGTTTTTCTTACAATACCATGGCGGAAAATGTACTCGGCAACCTATTGGAATTAACAAAATAGGTGCGATGCCAAAAGAGATTGCCACATTCTTAAATCTACCAAATCCCGAAAAGTACACAGGACATTGTTTCCGTAGAAGCTCTGCCACCCTTTTAGCAAATTCAGGTGCTGATCTTACAGAACTGAAACGCCACGGAGGGTGGAGGTCCAACACAGTAGCAGAAAGCTATATCGAGGATTCGATCGAAAACAAATCCAAAAGATGCAGCCGAATAATTGACAGTATAAATCTAAAACCGTCTGCTGTTGACCCTTCTGCGCCACTATCTCCGGCACGCCCTTCAACATCGAAAGGAAAACCTTGTAAAACAACTACATTACAGCTTTCTCAGCAACAGCAACCACAAAATACGGCGACTTTGCCAAATACCCAAGTCTTATCTAATACGACAGTTTCAAAACCAAACAAGAATATAACACTGAATTTTGAAAACTGTTCTAATTTCACTATAAATTTTTAATGTTTATATTTAATCCTTTGTTCTTTTATTACTGATTATATAATAAAATTCTATGAATATAAATATTAGACTCCTATTTATTTTCTCACAGTCAATGGTAAAAAGTAGAGTACACAACTCGTGAAAAAAAAATTTATCTCGGTCCTTGTATCCCTCGCTCCGCTCAGGATTCTAATCTAGAATCCCTCGCTACGCTCGGGATTCTACTCTAGAATGCTTCGCTGCTCTCGGGATCCAACTTCGTACCTCGAATTAAATTCCCTTTTTTTTCACTTGTTGTATAATCTACTATTAAAAGGTTCATCTTTTGTTCGTTCGAATAGTATTTTAAAAGGGAGAGTTAAAAAAGCTTATTTGGATTTTTATAATATAGCGAGTTTGATACATAATATGTGTTCTAAAGGTGATTGACATCTAAACTAATATTATAAAGCGGAAAAGTTTGTTTGTTTGTTTGCTTGAACGCGCTAATCTTCGAAAGAACTGGGTGGATTTGGATGCAATTTGGTATGGAAGTAGCTTGAAGCTTGAGGAAGGCTATAGGCTACTTTTTACGCGACTGCAAAAAAGGAGAGTTATGTTTTTACCGTGATAGAATCCACGGGAGCGAAGCCCCGCGTGAGTACTAGTAAATAAATAAAAATAAAAAGTGAGGATTTGTAAACGTCACATAACTTCAACACTGCCCTGCCAGTTTCCTCACGATGCAATGTTTTCCTTCTACATATTACTACTACACTTTACCCTGCTTATAAGTATTATCTTATACAAGGTGTAACAGATTAAGTGCAATAACTCAGACACCCCAGTTAGAATATTAAATTATAAGTCTAAAACGACATCTGTAACTAAATAAATTTAAACCAAACCTGGACATTTTTTTATAAAATAGTTATTCTTACTTAATGCAAAACGTATGTGTGTCATACAATATTCTTACGCAGACGCATACACTCATGCAATGTTAGCGGCCGACACGCACACGAGCGCGGATTGTATTAATTTGTCATGATACTGTGTTTCCATTACAAGAAAGATTTTTCCGTCAAAATTTAACACCTATTTTGTATGACGGAAATCGATTCAGAATCCGATTCTGAACCAACTACTTTCAGGAATTGCGTTTATTCTGTTACTTATTGTATATAAAAAGATGGGGATGTGAATGTTAGACAAGAATAGGGTGCTTCTAAGCAAGCGCGCTTCACGTCCATTATTCATCGCTTACCATCAAGTGTGTTATTACCAATCGGGATCTTTTATAATAGAACATAATATTTTAAAAACGTATTAAGGCTTGAAGTGAGCTATGGAGGAATCTCGATATCTTAAGACCACCCATCTACGGACTGACCTCGGCAAGCGTTGCTCAAGATGCGGCAAGATCGACTCGTGCGGCTGATATTAATTAGTCACGAGCTCTTCTATCTTCTTCTTCTGTAGTTAGGTTTCCGCACTTAGTCTCTGCACGAGACCATTATTGTGCGTGAGCCATGTCGGCCGTCACTCCATCCAGCCAACCTCCCTCCAGAAGCAGATCAGGTCTTTCGGTCTATTCAGGATATCTGTAAGGGAATTTAATGACCCGAGTGTTCGTTTCCGTATTTCGGTGAATTCCGTGCACTCTAGGAGCACGTGTCCTACCGTTTCCTCCGTCCCCATGCATGCTCTGCACAGGGACTGTCCGTTGTACCTATTGTGTGATAGTGTTTGTTCAGTGAGCAGTGCCCGGTGATGGTCCCCGCCACCATTCGCAGGAGCTCTTCTATCCTTTCAATGTTTATAAGGTACACTATTGATCCTTATCAAAGGGTTCGTATCCTGAATGTGCAATTTAAGGTGTTAAGACAATGGACGACAGAAGCGAAAACACCAAGTAATTTTCTCATAAACAACACGAACACTTGAGATTTCACTCTGTATATCACCTAATTTGTAATAAATATCCTTACAAAATATCACCTTCCTCAATTCATCAGATTAATATTCCCTACAACAAGTAAGTTTATTAACATTATTAAACAGAAGCGTGTCACGAAGGTATGGTGTATCATATCTGTATATGATACAAATATATAGGACTCAAAATTTCCGGGAATTTTATTGGTTACAATACTTGGCGACCTTTAAATAGTAAAGCCAAATAATTGGAAGTTCAATTCAGCTGAAATAACTATCACAAATACACATAGAAAGCACAGAATAGAATATGGTGATACTTTGTGAGAAACCATGGTAAATAAATATTGTAGGACAATGATATTGAGTGATAATACCAACCAACCAACTACCAATTTCAATGTAGTAATTGTGTAGCACACTACCGTCCGCAAATATCAAACATACAATCATAAGGTGAGGTGTTTCTACAAACTTAAGGTTCTGTACAAAGCTCGTCCATATCTCAGTGAGGAACTGCGAATTATGCTGGTGGATTCTTTGGTGCTATCTAAACTGAATTACGCGGATGTCATTTACGGTGAGCGTCTTCTGTCCAGAACCAACAGAATGATTCAGAGGCTTCAGAACGCGTGCGCACGTTTTTGTTTTAATATACAATTTAGAGGTCATGTTACACCTTATCTAAATAAGCATAAAATTTTAAAAATGACTGCACGGCGTAAATTACATTTGGCAAATCTTCTGTTTGGTTTAATCAAAACTAAAAAACCGTTGTATTTATACGACAAGCTTGAGTGGACAAGAGGTCATAGACACCGGCAGGGAAGACTATGTTCTCAGAGCCTTTTGACGCCGCATCAGAAGTCGGTAGCATTCAGAGGTAGTTTTCGGTATGCGGCGAGTAAATGTTGGAATAATATTCCCCCACCTATAAAATACTTTGGAAGTAGGCCAACATTTAAGTTAAAACTAAAAGAGTATTTACTCGAACATCAAGAACAATTTGAGAATATTAAAATAAATTCATCTGCGATTTGAGTACTTACCGACTGCCGTCTCCGTGTTTTGGAACATGCTGATCATTATTTAATTAGTCAATTTTATTAATTTCTACAATTTTAATGATTTATATTCCGATTTCATTTAATTTTAATTTATTGATTATATTGATATTAATATAATTATATGCATATTATTTACGCGTAATTCAATTTTTGTCGTTCAAGCGGTGTTAAATAAAAAGTTTACGCGTGTGTATTGCTCATCATTCCGCTTCCGACGCTCGCCCGCGACGGTCGTACCGCTCCGCGCTCTCGATCGTTCCGTGCCTGAGTCATCGCTACGCTTCGTCACGCTCGCCGTGACGTCACTCGTAGTCGCCGACTACGACGCCTGGTCCGGATCCGCCTTTTTCGAGGCGGTGAAGGATATCCTGTTTCTATAACAGAGTATCGTCAAAAACAATTTGGTTTGGCCCCTTCAGGGTAAAACCACAGTTTCGTGGTCCTTGGTTGGAAACCTCACGGTGTCAACAATACCAAGGGGGTGCTGACCCGACGCACCCGCTGATCCCCTTCAGGGTGAAGCAGTAAATTGGAGTCGAGTGCTAGGTTTTGGCCTTGGGGGATCTCCTAGTCAAACCTAGTTACTGAGTTTCCTTTTCAGCTACACACCTAGTGTCGGTTGGGTGTGTCTACCCCTTCGCACTAGACCCAATAGGGCCCGGTTCGCACAATAAGACTGGCGACCGGTTACAAGCTTAGGGCTCACCATTAGGTACTCACCTCCCAGTCTCTACCCGACTGGGAGGGTTACACATCCCCGGACCCATCCATCCGGGGAGTTAGGCCAGTTAGGCTTTAAATAGGCCCCCCGCGGGAGAGAAATCTCCAAAATTTCCCCATTCAATTTTGATCCAATTGCCAATCATGGCGAACTCCAATATTTTGGAGATTCTGTTAGAAATCCTTAGGGAAAACCCTACTATTATCGCCAAATATGGCGGAAAAATCCAGCGTGAAATCGCTAATTGTCTCCCGGCTACCGAAGCCAACGTCGCTGATTTTAGTGACGCGCTTGACAGCCCATTATCTCCCCCGCTTGCCGATCAAGGCATCCCGGTAGGTCAGTTCACGGAAGTATTTATTAACTCCGATCCCATTGTTCGTCAAACAACGAACGACTTCCAGGTAGATAGCCCTTTATTGCCCCCGCCCGCCGACAAAGTCGTGCCGATCGCCCGATTCCCGAAATCACCCATTGTTTCCGGCCCACCTGCTAATCCCATTGTTCCTAAAACAATGGACGCCGCGCAGGTGTGCGCTGCACCTGAATTCCGTGAAATGGACACCACCGAACCTGTGTCCAATAACAACTCTGACAATGATTTGTCATCATGCCCCTCGTCCTCGGAAGACGACTTTCAAGTCGTCACCGGTGGCAAGAGGAAGAAAGGGAAAACCTCCCAGGCCAGCAAGGCCAAAAAGACCACCGCGTCGCCCCCGTCCCCAACTCAAACGCCCGTTCGACCCGCTAGCCCCGCCCCAACTACCTCTGCTCGAGCGCAGAATAGTCGTCCCGCCAGCCCGATAGCCCAAACTTCCTCAGCCCAAAGGAAGCAACGCCCTCCGCCCCCCTTTTACATCCAGGACAAGGGTAAATGGACTGATGTGTCCAAGATGTGTGTTGATCGAAAGATCAACTACACAAACGCCCGTGCCTGCCAAAATGGCATTAAAGTCACCGTCCCTACGTCGAACGACTATAGGGAACTATATCGCGCCCTCCGTGAAAGGAATATTTCCTTTCACACTTTCTCCTTCCCCGAGGACACGCCCACTCGTGTTATTATTAAACGTGTCCCTAAAGAAATCCTAGTACAGGATATTAAAGACGACCTTGCCGATCAAGGTATACCAGTGATCGCCGTCCATCGCTTACATAAAGCGAGAGGCGGTGAATTGTACGACATGGTTCTTGTCATTTGTGAACCAACCGAAGGTCATCACCCAATATTTAAGATTAAGTCTATTTGCTCCCTATCCGGTATCTCAATAGAAAAGCCCTACAAAACCGCAACAGTGGGACAATGCCACCGTTGCCAACTGTATGGCCATGCGCAGAGCAACTGCTATGCGACTCCCAGATGCGTCAAGTGTCTGGGCGAGCATAGCACTGCGGACTGCCCACGGCCTAAAGACCGAACCCTCTGTTCGGAACCACCCAGCTGCGTTCTCTGCGGCCAGACCGGTCACCCGGCAAACTACCACGGCTGTCCCAAAGCCCCCAAACTCGCTCCTAAATTAGCGAAGCGCGCCAACGCCCGCCAACAGAGAGAGGCACCTTCTTCTCAAATTCCCCAACGTCTCGCTCCTCAGAGACCGTCCCCGTGGAACAGGCTAAACCACGAAAAAGCCTTTCCCTCCTTGGCCCCTGCCAAACCTTTGCAGGCACTGATGGATATACCCATCACAGCGCAGATCCTGCCTATAGCCGTGGCTACAGAGCCCACAGCCAGTCACAAACCCGCGCCTCAAACCACTGCTGCTCCTGCAGTCAAACAACCGCCCAATCCCTCACCCGTCGCGCATGGCGAGGCTTGCGCCCAGACTATACTGCGCCATTATAGGTTATTTATGACCCGCCAAGCCAGATCTCTCCGCGATGCCCTTCTGGCTGCCGAACAGCAGAATAACGGCAAAATTACGACGGCAATGTACAGCCAAATATTCAGCACACACAGTGATGTGGTGCTAGGTCTCGACCAGATGGATGCGATGGACTGATCCAATGGATTCCCAACGCACAAACCACACTAGGCCTCGATCCCTCAAATTAGGTTTTTTCAACGCCAATGGAATTTTCAACCAACGCGCCGAAATAACTAAATTCCTCCGCGACCACCAATTACACGTCCTCCTTATACAGGAGACCCTTTTGAAACCCCACCGCGCTGATCCCAAAATTGCGAATTACCGTCTAGTTCGCAATGACAGAACACGTTGCCACGGCGGCGGTACCCTTATTTATTATAGAAAGGAGTTATACTGCATCCCTCTGACCCCACCCGCGCCTCTCTCTCACCTAGAGTACTCTGCCTGTCGACTAGGCATGACTGGTCATCCTCCGATAACCATCATCTCTGCCTACCATCCGCCACCATCGGTCGCGTCTCTTGCTTCAGACGATCCTATCGCGCTCACCAGCGATCTCACGACTCTCTTCGGCCTGAGTGACTCCGTCTTACTAGCGGGCGATCTCAACGCCAAACACCCCGCTTGGAACAGCAACACGACAAATGCCAGAGGCAGAATCGTGTATAACCTAGGCGCGACCCTAAACTACGACGTCATCGCTCCGATGACTCCCACCCACTACCCACACGACCCCAACCATAACCCCGATGTCCTTGATGTGGCGCTCCTAAAGAATGTAAACCTCCGTTTACACTCCATAGAAGCGCTTCACGAGCTCAACTCGGATCACCGTCCCGTTATCCTACACCTAGGTTCCCGCTCGGGTAACCATGATCCTACCCAACCTCCTCCGACCCAATTGATCACCGACTGGAGGAAAGTAAGTGAAAAACTGAAATCCACCACATCGCCTCAATTGGACACCATTCCTGACCACATAGTCTCAGTCGCTGACACGACGGCGGCGATCGACTCGCTTACAAATCACGTACAATCCGTCCTGAACGATTGTTCAAGGGAAGTTCCTGTAGTGGAAGACCACCGCTGGAAACTCCCGGACGATGTACGGAATCTGATAACCGAGAAGAACGCAGCCATCCGTGCGTACAGCGCTTTTCCCTGCGCCGCAAACAAAGCTCACATGCGCAACTTACAGCGTGCTGTAAGGAAACGCATTACCGAGCAGCGTAATGCGAGCTGGGACAAGATGCTGAGCGAACTTGAGCCCACCCATCTTGCCTTCTGGCAGCTTCAGAGGAAGTTACGATCCACTGAAGAGGCCACAATGCCTCCTCTCATTCGTCCCGATAAGAGTGTCGCCTTCGATAACTCTGAAAAAGCAGAATGCCTAGCCGACAGCCTAGAGTCCCAGTGTTCTCCCAGCTCTCAACCAGTAGACCAAGCCCACCTCGATATGGTGAACGCCGAAGTCGAACGTAGAACTTCCCTTCCGCCCGTCGAAGATCCCGATAATCCACTGGCCCCCATCACTCCTGATGAGGTCCAGGATATCATTAAAAGTCTCCAACCGCGAAAAGCCCCTGGCTCCGACGGCATCACCAATAGGGTTTTCAAACTTTTCCCCGCCCAGCTTATAGTGCTAATGACTGCCATCTTCAATGGTGCATTGAGCAATAATATGTTCCCCGCAACCTGGAAACAGGCCACCGTCATAGGTATTCCCAAACCAGGCAAGCCCAAGTCTGACCCGTCTAGCTACCGTCCCATTAGCTTACTCAACGTCCTTGGTAAAATCTATGAAAGGCTTATATATAAGCGGCTCAAAGATTTTGCAGAAGCAAAGAGTCTTATACCCAATGAGCAGTTTGGATTTAGAACCGAACACTCATGTATCCAACAAGTCCACCGCATCATAGAACACGTCAGCGCCGGCTTCCAACGGGGCGCAATAACGGGAGCCTTATTCTTCGACATAGCGAAAGCGTTCGACAAAGTCTGGCACAATGGCTTAATCTATAAGCTATACCAACTCGGCGTGCCTGACCGTCTCGTGCTCATCCTACGGGACTTTTTATCGAATCGCACTTTTCGTTACCGAATTGAGGGGGAGCTTTCCTCCCCCCATCCCATTCGCGCAGGAGTTCCTCAAGGCTCCGTACTATCCCCCCTCGTTTTCACGCTATTCACTAGCGATATCCCCAAGCATAAAAATACTCAGCTAGCCCTATTTGCCGACGATACGGCTATCTATTATACCGGTCTTAAACCCGATGCCATCGCTCGCACTCTCCAAACTTCCGCAAACACTCTGGCCAAGTGGTTCCGGAAATGGAGAATCGAAGTCAATCCAGACAAAAGCCAGGCAGTCCTCTTTTCTAAGCCGCGGATAAACCCACCCTCCCCCCATCCGATTACCATGTACGGCAAGCCGATCCCCTGGGAAAAGCAAGCCAAATACTTAGGCGTGGTCCTCGATAAACACCTTTCCTTCGCTGAGCACATAAAGCAGGCACGTTCGCGCGCCGCTTTCGCTCTAGGTAGGCTCCACTTCATTCTTAGCTCCCGCAGCAAGTTATCACTCAGGTGCAAGCTGCGTATTTTCACCGCGGTCATCCGTCCCATCATGACCTACGCCTGCGTTGTTTTCGCACACGCAAAGCCCTACCTCCTCCACAAGATGCAGACCCTTCAAAACCGATTCCTCCGTAGAGTCACGGGAGCCCCCTTTTATGTTCGAAATGAGCTTCTTCACGTAGACCTCAAGATGCCCACCATCCAGCAGTTCATGAAACGTGTCTCCAAGCGTTTCTTTGATACTGCAATCCAACATAGGAATCCCCTTATCGTAACGGCCGCCCAATACGAACCCTCGCGTATCTCTAAGATTCGCCGACCAAGGCACACCCTTGTCACTCCCGATGACGCAATCACCCTGCTCCAAGAGAGCCGTAGGGAAACAAGTACAGTGGCACACAAAAACAAAAACCGACCGTCCTTCCGTCCTCGCCGCCGAGGCCCGCCGCGACGTCCCCGTAATAGTCCGCCCCGACCCTTGCCAGAGCCAGCCCGCGACGCTGAGCCAGTAGCTTTAAATTCCCTTATTAATAATAAAAATGATATGATCCAGCCTGTCCCTAGCTGCCCTCCCACTGCGACGCCCTAAGCCGAGGTCCGTACCCCACAGGGGGTGCCCTTAGCGTGTAGTCGCCTAGTTTGTAAGTTTTCTAATAAGCCCTGGCTGGAGGCTTTAATTAATTAATTAATTAAGGCAACCACAGGCAAGCCCGGTTAAGCAGCCGACAACCTCAGAGGTTGACCTGCGAGATGCCACACACAAAAAAAAAAAAAAAAAAAAAATGTGTATTGCTCATTCGAGCGTGTGGCATCCGTGGGTTGCAGCTGAAAATCAGCGTTAGGTGGTAATATTTAGGATTGCCACCTGACATTATGCTGAGCTGAGGCCCTTTTGGCACAACGATGTTTTTTTTATTTTTAATGTTCTCTATAATGTGTTTTCTATGTGCCAATAAACGCAATTTTCTTTCTTTCTTTCTTTCTTCTGATAACGTCGAAATAATAACAGGCAAACGGTTCGATCTTCGCAGTTAAGCAGCGCTTGCCGAGGTAAGTCCATGGATGGGTGATCGTCTTTGCTTGTTAAGATGACTAGTCGATGTAGTATGATGAGAAGTCGGTGCCAAGATAAATTAATAGGTTTGATCACCTCGGCCGTGCCCCAGAATGCGGCGTACTTAGCCTTTAAAGACTGTATTGGATTGGCACCGACTCTAGCCATATGAGTGTACCTAGCCCTTATTTTAAACGGAATTAGACATCCAATTTTTTAAACAATATTCACGGTTATTTTTCGCTTTAACGTCAGTACTACTAGTAGTTTTCATTTCGTTTTACAACAGCGTTCGAAGTATTTCTTATTCAAAACGCAACGCTTCATGTACAGATAATGACAAAAATAGCAATCACAAACGATAATAAAACCCATCTGAACACGGCTTTATTTTCAGATTGGGCGCTCAGTAGCACTTTGTTAATTCAATCGGCTTATATGCGGTACGTAATTTTGTTATTGAATGAGAATAGAGATTCCTTTAAGGGTGATGTTGATTATAAGTGAGAAATTGGCGTTATATGGTTATGTTAGCAGCTTGTATTTAGATAATAAATGATGTGCGGGTCATGCAATGCTCTGCCGAGGTTCGTTCGAGGATGGGTATCAATCCTATATACATATAGAGATTCCTCTGTGCATCGGAAAGCAAGTTATGCCGTTGGTCCCCGCTGACATTTGTACATATTTGACAGCCGTTGCGAGTATTTAGAAGCCAGTTAAGGTACAAGTCCGAGATGGGCTGCAGACTGCAACCGCAAGCAATAATGCGGCTACCAGCTGCGTTGGACCGCATTACTGCCTGCGTTCGCGGTAGCTTCTATTTCCAAGCACGGCGGCATGCCGCAGCTGCACAATGCTTAGAACGATGCCTCAGTCACTCCAATACCTTTATGCGAGACAGAATGTCGGACAACACTGCCGATACACCTGCGTAAATATATAATATTTTACTTAGGTAGGTACTTCCTATTTTTATGTAAATCCTGTCCTATTCGTTTCCACACATTATCTTTGACCAAATTATTGCAATAATTTGGATTGGATGTGTCTTAAATGACTGGATGACCGGCAACATAGTTAATCAATTTCTCTTCATCATCTTCCGAAAAAGTTGACATTTTTGTGCGTGACACATGTGAACTCTCTGCGGTTCGCGACACCACTTGCGCTGCAGACTGCGGTCGCTGCGCGACGCGGCCACAGGCCGCAGTGTTGACGTGCTTGGAATCATTTTCATAGAGATGCATAAAATTAGACAAACAAACAAACAAACAAACTTTTCCGCTTTATAATATTAGTATAGTACCTATATAATATTTTACTTAGGTAGGTACTTCCTATTTTTATGTAAATCCTGTCCTATTCATTTCCACACATTATATTTGACCAAATTATTGCAATACTTTGGATTGGATGTGTCTTAAATGACTGGATGACCGGCAACATATTTGGGCCATTATTTTTTTGGGGAGCCCATAATCGGTCTCTCAAGAACAGAACCTATTTCATAAAAAAAAGCTATGATTACTAAAATAAAATCGCTATTGGTAGAAACGTAATAATAATACCCTTCTAAGAAGACATAAACATTAGTGAAAAATGTTATAATTTGACGTAAATTACGGTAACTCAGTCGCTTTTCTCGGTAACTCAGTCGTATCTCATACAAAATCCGGCTGTCCCAGCAAGCAACTCGCTTCAAATACATTGACATTACATTAAAACTCTTTACGGCACTATTAAATTAAAATATCTACGGAAATTAAGATAAATATGAACTTTATTAACAGGCTAATAAGTTTATCTTTCCTTTAACCGTGTATTATTTACGAAATATTTCTTGTCTTGTCCCTGTTGAAGAAAAAAAACGTAAGTACTCTATGTTACCAAGCAAAAGTGAGCTTTAAATTCGGCTTTTTTAGTATATTTTCGACTAAGTTAGTTTGATTTATTGTGAATTGCTGGCGGGGTGAGGCGGGTGTTCGTAGCCTTGACGCTGGCCGCATCAGTCGAGCGCGAGTCGACCGGGGAGGCGCGTGTGTTTATTGTGCGGCCGCTGAGTTACCGACGACAAACGGTGAGTTTTTAAGATATTTGATTGTTTTTTTATTGCGTTTTGTAATAGATTAAGTAAATATTTGCCTGTCATCAAAAATGATTAGGTATTTATTATCATATGACCCAAATGTTAGAATACACGTTATTTTTACAACTGCGTTACCACTACACTGCGTTACCACGAGTAATAACGCAGTTGGAAAGTAAACAGTTTTCTAAGTGTATTTATCTAATTTACAGTTCACTTAATTAATTATTGGGTTATTTTGTTACAGTATATTATTTTCAATATAATGGCGTTAACACCGGCAGAAAAACAACGGCGTTATAGGGAAAAATTGAAACAGGACCCTGTAAAAATGCTAAGACTAAAAGAAAACATCTTGAGAGATATCTTGCTACTAAAAAACTTGTAAAGGATATGACAGAGAGAGAACATAGATCAGCAAAGCGTAAATGGAATATGGCAAACAAGAAACTTCGAGAACGTCAGAAAAGAGAGCAAGTTATTCTAGATCATACACCGGCTTCAACACCACGATCAGGAACTCCGGTTTCTCCAAGGTCAAAAGGAAGAAGACAAGTAAGACGAGACAGATCTGCATTATATAGACAAAATAAGAAGTCGGAGGAAGAAAACGAGAAATTGTAAAGAAAATGTAACAAGTACAAGAGAAGATACCAAAGACAAAAAGGAAAAAAGTCGGAGAACGGAGACAAAAAATACATAGCTTTGTCTAACGCTATTAAAAACTATTACTCCAGAATAAAGAAACTTAAAGACCGTTTAGCTATCAGGCGTATTTTTGGCGAACATGTCATAAAAAAATCCAGGCTGAAAACCTCCATTATTCAAGAAACTCTCGGTATCACTAAAACCCTAAAATATTTAAGAAAGGTAAACGTGTATATTACGAATTTGATGTTCAATTAAATATATTTGAGAAATAAGACTGATGAGACAAAGATTTTACGTTTAAAAATGTTAATTTGAGAGGATTTTGTTTTGTTTTTTTTTTTTTTAAGGAGAAGTTTTATTTGATTTAAAATACTTTATTATTGTTTTTAGAGCGTTTCTATTAGTAAAAGCGAAAAAAAAACCTAGTGCTGTGATAAGATTACCACTGTTTTACTTATCCAACTACTGCATTACTTTTCTGTCCCTCTTTTCCTGAATACGTTAAGAGCTATAAAGCTTAAATATAATTTTCAAACATCACAAATTTTATATTTTTTTGTTTATCTACCATATTTCAACCTATACCTACTAAAAAGATTGAGCTTAAATTGCTATTATTAAGGCATATTTTGAGAAATTACAGTAGCTTAAATTAAAATAACGTAACGCATTGGTAAACTTAATTAAAAAATAAGATATTAGACTGAGATGATTGTGATTTTACGTTATAAGATTATTGTAATTCTTGTCTAAGTTTATGTCTGATAGGTTTTTAAAATTGATGTAAAAGTTCCTACCAATAAAACTGATTATTCTAAGTAAGTAACACAGTTGTTGGTTTTCTACTCCTTTCCTTGTATTAACATCAAACAAAACAATAAATAGTAAAAAAACGTCGCTGCTGATGACTGTACTGTTTACTTTAAATATTGATAAAACTAAATTAACCTAAAAATTATAAAAAAACGAATATGTTTTAAAATTATTTTTTACGACATAGTTCGTCAATTTGGGCCCTGGAAAAAAATAATGGCCCATTTAATCAATTTCTCTTCATCATCTTCCGAAAAAGTTGACATTTTTGTGCGTGACACATGTGAACTCTCTGCGGTTCGCGACACCTCAGTATTTATATGTATCATCTATGGCGACACCACTTGCGCTGCAGACTGCGGTCGCTGCGCGACGCGGCCACAGGCCGCAGTGTTGACGTGCTTGGAATCATTTTCATAGAGATGCATAAAATTAGAAACAAGTATTGCCGCTGGCTGCAAACTCCAGCTTTGCGGCCTGCAGTTCATCTTGGAATTGTACCTTTTATCTGACAGTAGTCTAGACAGGTCTGTTAAGCAGTCGTTTTATGTAAAACCTTAGTACTCAGTAGCATCCAGCTAACTGGCCGGCTAAGCTAGAAGCGACCTTAAGATAATTTAAAAAAGCAGACATATGGAAGTCTCCGTCTGAGTGGTACTCATATTAATTATCTTTAGTTTGATTAAAACTCATAGATACAATTTTTGTTATATGCTACCCATATATTCTAGTTTAGCAATTCTTAAAAAAGAGGATATTTTAACGCGACTCTATTTTCCCTACAACCAAAACATACCACCTTCGACCCACATTTATCATTCACTAAATCTCCTCTCTCTCCTCTCCATCCTTTAGAAGATCTGAAGTCTATCAACAAAATGTGGTCATCAATCATTCCTCACAAAGATACGTGACACTCTTGAGCGTTAGAAATACTATTGTTAGGTATTAATGGTGGGGTGTGGTCACAGTGTTAGGTTATATTGGTAGGGGATAGCGTGACGGGTTTTAGAGAAAAACCAAGCCAAACAAGCCAAGGCACTATTATTATATACAACCACTAGTGGACTCATGACAAGTGTCATTCTTTGGCGATTTTCGAAATTCAAACTAAATTCTTAACAATAGTTGCATCATCTGATAAA
The DNA here is from genome assembly GCA_943138885.2 of Tholera decimalis. NCBI lineage: Eukaryota > Metazoa > Arthropoda > Insecta > Lepidoptera > Noctuidae > Tholera > Tholera decimalis. The sequence goes on from OW964576.2 coordinate 15,700,560, forward strand.
ATATTGGTCTTTTTACCCGACTGCGGCGAAGCAAGGAGGAAGGGTTATTTATACAACGTGTAACGGAAACCCCATATCAATCCAAAAGGGCTGAAGACAACATCTGGTATGGAGTCTCTATGCACAGTTTCAGCACAAAATAAGTGACTCAAAGAACTGATACCAAATTATCGGTTTCATATGTTTCTTGAATATCAATCATAACAAACATGTCACAGCACTACGAGGGTCAATAACTTTCCACGTCACTTGCCTATAACACGATAATTCTCTTCAATCTTCTTAATTTGAAAAATTTATTCCCTGGTATCAATGTATTGAAATTTCTTATTAGTTCCACACATGAAGACATCGGATTACCAAACCCTTGTCTTATAGTTTTTTATCATCCAAAGAAGCCGTGGACTTGGTATGTATATACCCTTTAAATTACACGTTGTATAACTGCAATAAGGAAGTCAACTTTAACTACATAATAATATACTGACGAAAAGTTAAAGCTAGTCTTACCGACCATCGTTTTCTAACCAAGATTTTTTTATTTTTTTTTTATTACAGATGGACCCACTCTTGACCTATATCTCGCCTGATGGTAAGCGATAGATGAGGTCTAAGATGGGACGAGCGAGCCCAGAAGATGCCTATTTACTCGTGCTTTAAAGGCTGAAAGGTCATAAGTGGCAGGGAACACAGAAGCCGGCAGAGAATTCCACAGCTTGGCTGTGCGCACAATAAATGTGGAGGAGAAGCGCTTGGTACGACAAGACGGTATATTAACATAGTGTGGGTGGTACCCAGCCGTGCGTCTTACCTGAAAAGAGAAAATAATCATTTAGTTAGTCAAAATATTGTGAAGAAGACATTTAACAGGTTCAGCTTATTTAGTCAAAGTTCGGCTATCAAATAATAATACAAATAATCTTCAGACCATCACAAAAAAAAATACATTTTAACTATAAAACTAATAAAGAGCAGTGGTGGCACTATGGTTACGAGCCCGACTTACAAGTTGTAGATCATGAGTTCGATCCCAGTCAGGCACATTACTTTGGGTAATTTATATCATCATCACTACTGCTCTCAAAACGGTAAAGGAAAACATCGTGAGGAAGCCGGCATGACCCAGCACCACAAGTTCGAAGACATCCACTATCCCGTACTGGGTACGCTTGCTGGATTACGGACTATTCCGTCTTATAGACAGGAGATCTATGTTCCAGCAGTGGATACGTTATAGGCTGGTTATAATGTTTATTCTCTTATCATAATTTCAAATATGGAACGCAGTCTCATTGTATGTAACTAGCATCAGCGATGATTTGCTTTAAAAAAAAATTAGTTCGCTTTCGAATTGTGTGCGCTCACTTGAGTGAGGCGAGCAGGGAACTTTACTAACTACTTTTAAAAACATTGAAGATTGAAGCTTGTGTATGCTGGAAGCCGATCACTTCCATTCCCTTTGGGAGCCAAAGGCGATCTTTGATGAGAATATTAAGTTACAATACAACTTTTATTAGCAGTGGAGCGGTGGCTACATTTATCTTAGTATTTTTCATTGGAACGTAACTTCCTTGTTTAAAACACAACGCTGCGATTTGGGCTTCAACTTTATGTCAATAAATAAATAAGAAATAATTTACTGTTTATAATTTTGATAATAATTGTAAATAGTCTTGAAAATTTAAGCATCCTCGTTAAATTAAGAAATACTTATGTGATGTGGTTACCACGCCCTTCCCTTAGTATCTAAAATAATGTTGAGACAAACAATAACATATCATAATGTAAATTACAAATTAAATGTGACCTACCAAATGTCTTATATTTGATATTATTCTAATTCAAATCATTGGATTATTTATTATTTACCTTAAAATAAAAATATTCTTATTTTAATTTTAAGGTCTTTAAGTAAATACATAGGTTGTCTGAAAGATATCGCTATCAGCTATAAGATCACCATTATACCTATAGAATGAAGTTGATGTACAAGAGATATTTCAATATTTTGGTGTACTAAAAAGTTTATTCAATTTTAATCCTTTCTTAGTAGTATAACGTTTACAATCACTACACTAAGGAGGCAGATAACTTAATCTCAATTCAAAATTGTCTCTGGAAAAGAACACAGAAACGATCACCGTCTGACTTAATTACATCGCGCTGCATTCATCTCATCTGGTATCGATTATGTAAACGATGTGGTCGATTATTGAATAAGACGTTGCCGTTTGATAATGGCATTTGAGTTGGAACTTCACACTATTTAGGGATAATTGTAGTTTTATGCAAAAACGATATCGTGGCTAAATAAGAACAGCTTCAAGGGCCATATCTAATGTTAGGCAATGCTTGCTGGTTTGATGATTTGAATTTGATGATTTTCCTCACGGAAAAAATAAGGCTTTCACCAATCGTCAGTTCTTAGACCAATCTTATGCTTTTCACATCCAGTGAATTCCTGCGACCTTCATCAGGTCATGGGACTACTTTATGGAAACACTAACAAGACTGCGACTTCTGTTATCCTTTCACGAACCCAGATAACGCCGGTTATTTACTTTGCGAACAATGTGCTCTGCCTATTACCTCCTAAGATCTACTTAGGTTCATAATTATTGTAAAACAATATAAAATAAATAGGTGATACACAAACAAAATATTACAATTAACAGTTTATTTTAAATCCCAGCAAAAGTAAAATCACAAATACAAATTCGTTTTCCATCACCTTTGGAAAATTCCCTTTTCACAGGCTCCGAATATTCCTATTGTGTTTGCAATAAATCTCCATTAGATTAATGACGAAAGAGCGTTGACAATGTCTTTAATTATAGCATTAAATATTTATGATCGGAACAATTAACTTGATAAGTGCATCAAGGTTTAACTCTTTCAGCTTTAAGGCTATGTATTATTTGTACCTACTTTGCTTTGAAACACTGGCTTGAAGTGTGGTCGTGTGACTAGGTGATATAGCATTTTAGAGTCACAATCGCAAACAATAAAAGAACACTATGGACTATGAGTAAAAAGCTTAACAAATGAGCATCCCCACTACATTCATGACACCGTGGTCAATCTCAACAGACATTAGCTACATGCGTATTAGACATTATAGTGTGACAAGTGTGTGTGCATACATAGGTACACTGGCTGATTTTTTATTTTTGTAATCTAATGGGACTAACACGTGGTTTCCGAGGTACACGAGTGTCACATCACCGATCTTCAAACACAAGTCTCCCTGCTTGCCAATCGCGCTTATACATATACAGACATAAGCCCAACGGACAGCTTCTAAATATTAACAATCCGGGAACTCGATGTTTCGAATTGTTAATGTTTTGCAGCTGCTAAGGTCTAAAAAATCTTCACGTGAAAGATACATTGAAAAAAAAAAGTAAAAAAGATTAACCATACTATACGTAGTATATACTATACTATCATACTAATATTATAAATGGGAAAGTAACTCTGTCTGTCTGTTACCTTTTCACGCCTAAACCACTGAACCTATTTAGATGAAATTTGGTATGGGAATAGATTAGGACCCTGGGAAGTTCATAGGATAGATTTTTTTATCCCGAAATTCCTACGAGATCGGAATTTATGCGGGAAAAACCTCCCACGTGAATGAAGTCGCGAGCCAAAGTTCCTTATAAACATACTAAAATGAGATATACATAAAAATTCATTAATAAGAAATGTTTAATAACACATTCTGAAAAGGGTTACTTAACAAACCTTTTAAAAATAGGCCAACACGAATATTATAATAATACGCAAAAGAGACATTCCTATAACAAATTACATTACAGCGGTCATTACTTCCTACCATGAAAATTTAACTTACATATTGTATTGTAATGGGCTGTCAAATTAATGAGAACTCTGCCTTTTACAAGCTTTTATACCTAATATTACGACGTATTTTGCTAAAAATAAACTAAAGCATGGAATTTACTGCAAAGAGGTATATGAATAAATGTTGTTTATCTTTTTGGTCACTTTATACTAGATGATTTGTGTTTCCTAGCTAACTACCTTGAGAAGAAACACATTAACAAATTCAGAGGTTACAGTATATTTTTCAGTCTATACAATTCATACTAGTCAAATCACATGAGCACCACACAGATTTCAGTGAACCTGTCCAGACTGTGCAAGCATTTGTCAGTATAAATGACTATAATTATGTATATTATATGGTGTTTTTGGTTTCCTTCTTAAGCTAATCCCACCTCACTATTTCCAACCACTGCTTCTATTAAAAACCTGAATTAACCACCATCAGAAAGCAATAACGTTCGACCACTTTTGAGGTAAACGTTTCATCTGAATAGTACCCGCAACGAAATTAATCAGAAACGAACAACGGAAGTAGTAAGAAAGGGCCGTTTGTGTTCATTCACTATACGACAAAAAATATTGCAACATTCTGCTGCACTTACATCTGAAGTTGAATAATCATAAGACACACGACTACATACCGGGACTCCTCCGTGCCCGTAAGTAGCTTTTATTTCGAGAGAAGAATATCAAATTACTTCTCCCGCTGTAACGCTAACCTGAGATTAGAAGGAGTCATGATCGTATGACATGGTCTTACAGAATTAATAGTCATATGTAAAGGTACCTAATGTTCTTTATCTGATGACAGCCATCATCATCTGCTTAGCCTTTCCCCAACTATGTTGTGGTCGGCTTCCAGTCTAAGCGGAGAGTTTCAGTGTTTTATACGGAGCGACTATCTGACCTCTACAACCTAGTGACTGTGTAACACGATACCCCTTGGCCAGACTGGTGTCAGATTGTCTGGCTTCTGACTACCCGTAACGGCTGTCAAAGATGTCCATATGAAAGTCGGAACCAATAGCTTAATGTTCTTTCCGAGGCACGAGGGTACCATAGGGACCGTTCAATTATTACGTAAGCACTATAGGAGGGTGTGGGGGTCTTTGCTTTGCTTATTTTTGATGACATGGGGGGTAGGGGGATCTAGATGGTGATTACGTCAGCAGTAATTATTTAATTTTTACACATATAGCAACACACATGTCTATGCTTCAAAACGAAATGCATTTTCGGGGATTCCTACAAATAATGAATTGTTGAATTCCGTGTCAGTAAAGTTTATTTAAATGAATGTTATGTGCATTACAGACTACTATTCCAAACCTATTCCTTATTTCTAGATTTATAACTGCTGCTCATGAATCAATCAATTGTACCAATATTTACGTAAGCATGGGGGAGGGGTAAGAGCTTTACTTACTTTTGCTGACGAGGGGGAGGGGTGGGTTAATAATTGCAAAAAATGTGCTTACGTAATACCTGAACGGCCCCATACCGCCAACTTCCAAACTTAAAATACACACGAGATAGTCCTTTATCTGATGTACACTAAAGAAACAAATGTAAAATATTAAGAAAGAAATACTTTCACTTAACCTAAAAAAAACTAAAAGATCGTGTTATAAGTAAATTATCCTGAACTTTAGAAATATGTTCAAAACCCTGAATCATTTTCGAAACGGTCTGTACAGGACAGGAGGAAAATAGAAAATTGAGAACTTTTTAGAAGCCAGTTCAGATTGAACGCGGGAATGATTATACACTTTCTTAACAAATTTTATATTCTCCTGCTCCTTACCTCTAAAAGTTTATTCCAAAAATGACTGTTTAAGCCTAGGTATCTCGTGCTTGTTTATTAAAAGATAATCTTGTTAAAATTGATTACTTTCACAACGCGATTGGCGCACTGGTTGGGCGATTGGCTGCTGCATTGCGTTTCCTGGGTACAATTCCATCACGGGACCAATGTTTGCATAACCTACAGTTAGTTGTTCCGGTCCAAAAGGTTGTGCACATGAGTTTCAATATTTGTAAACGCATTTACGATATAGGAGAAATTCCTTGTATAAGGCAAATTATAAAACTGTTTTTAACTAATTACTCAAACCTATGTCATATCTCAAATTTCATAACATTAATTTCCTAGAATGACTTGCTAGTTTGAATTACCCGTGAACCATTCTCGCTTTTAATCTATTCAGTATAGCTTATTCTGTAACATCAACAATCCAAAGAGATAAGAAACTTTCAGATTTATTTACATTTTAGATTATCTTGGTGAATAAATCTTTGAAACACTTGACACAAATGGCAGTCTATTGTGTTTTGAATTCATTTGCCAACGCTAGATAATACTAAGCAAAATAATAATGTTCCATAATTCTATAGAAAACCGGGGCTTGATTAAATAGGTACCTACCTATAACATTATATCTGTAGATGGGTTAGGTGGATATTACTTAAACTCCACTCACTTTTAATTAATTATATTAAAGCCCATGTAGAGAGAATAAGCCTATATTATGTATGTACTCACAATTAAGGCTTGTATTCATGCCAATAACCTTGACCATTTGGGTGGAGCTAATGACCCCTCTCCGCGCAGCTCCGCCACCCGCGCGGGCGCGCGCGGCCCGCTCCCGCACCTCCAGCATGCGTCGTCGCTTCGCCTAGTCTCGGCACAGAGTATCGAAATCACAGAAGGTCAAGTCATCGTGAAAGTTAAATTCATTTTTATTTGTACCGCATCAAAAGCGGTCAAATTTTGTTTTTATTTATTATCTATTGATATGGATGCACTTTTAATATGTACTGTAGAAACTATAGCTCTATTATAAATCAGCCTGGCTTGAAACATGAGGTAAACAACTTGATGTATCTTTTTAACTTTTGTTGCTAAGCGCAAAACTCAGGAATGTCTGGACCAATACGGATTTTTTTTTGCGAATATTCGTTGTACTCTGAGGAAGGTTTCTATGAAGAGAAAAATAGTAGGTAGGTAGGTAGGGTAGGTATGTAGGTAGGAACTTAGAGTAAGGTAGATAGGTAGTATAATTATTACTAGTGTATATCATATTATTTGTTATATTTTTTATAAACAAATAGATTATAACTAAAATTCACTGAAATTTAACTTTCTTTCACCAAGTATTTTTATTCTTTTGGTTAGTTGAACTTCTTCATCGTCACTTATTTCTCCATGTTCACATATATTTATTTTTGGAAATTTTGATAGCCATATAAAATCTTGTTCTATGTTTTCTTTTTGTCCTTCTTCGTTCTCGTTTTCTTCATTTTTCTGTTCAATCTGTTTTGCTTTCCTTAGTTCTATTTCCTTCTCTTTGTCGTTTTCTTCTTTCTCTTGTATATTATCTTAACTCTATTTCTCTATCTCAACTGGTGGCTTCGCCCGTACGAAGAGAAACCGGTTCATATCGGCTCAAGCCAGGCCTCGATCAGACGAAGTGCACACACGCGCCTAGCTTGTAGTAGTGTACCTATCATAGCGCAGTTGTACGAAGCTTACCCTCTGTCTGTTTACTCTGTGCTATCTACTTTTATGCGAGGTAAGTAAAGCGATAGTTTATAATGAAATCTATACTATATATACTATAATATATAATCTTTACTAATATTATAAAGCCGAAAAGTTTGTTAGTTTGTTTGTTTGTTTGCTTGAACGCGCTAATCTTCGAAAGTACTGGATGGATTTGGATGCAATTTGGTATGGAAGTAGCTTGAAGCTTGAGGAAGGTTATAGGCTACTTATTACGCGACTGCAAAAAAGGAGAGTTATGTTTTTACCGTGATAGAATCCACGGGAGCGAAGCCCCGCGTGAGTACTAGTATAATATTATAAAGCGGAAAAGTTTGTTTGTTTGTTTGCTTGAACGCGCTAATCTTCGAAAGTACTGGATGGATTTGGATGCAATTTGGTATGGAAGTAGCTTGAAGCTTGAGGAAGGTTATAGGCTACTCTTACGCGATTGCAAAAAGGAGAGTTATGTTTTTACCGTGATAGAATCCACAGGAGCGAAGCCCCGCGTGAATACTAGTATGTAGATAAAACTTTAAACTTGCCTTGATAATAGATGTATACCCTTTTGTTTGTAATATTTTTTAGACCCCTCTTCATTCGTTTCTTCTTATTCTCTTTCTAGTTTCTTCGTATTTTCTTTTTTTTTGACTCCGTCTTCCGAAATTTAAAGTTATTTTTGCCTTTGTAGCATTTTTATATGAAAGTCGGTTCTATTTTTGGTAAAAAGTTTTATTTCACGCTTTTTAGTGGGTCGGTTTGTAATTTATCTAGTTACAAAAGCCAAAATGTCAACTACTTATCACCTTTTACAAAATATTGCTTTTCCCGGTGAAGAGCCGTTAATTTTTGAGGAGTTCTCCTGGTACATCACCATCAGCTCTACTTCACCATATGCATTGTGATGAGCATAAAGTGCTTAACATCTATATTCAAGTAATCTAATCTTAATCCACGAAATACTTATTATTGAGTAGTTTCGATGGCCATCTGGGGTCTTCGTCATCAGGTCCACTTCCTCAAATGGTGCTTTTTGATAGCAACTGCACAAGGTACTATAAGAAATATCCAAAACGCAATAGGTATGGTATAGGTATTTAATATTTGAAGAGTTCCCTCGATTTCTCCATGATTTCATCATCAGATCCAAACGTGACGACAATGGAACCAACTAGAAAGTATATTCTTTCAAACAAAAAAAGAATTTTCCAAATCGGTCCAGCCATCTGCGAGTAATGAGAATTACAGCTTAACATACATAAAAAAAAGTTCAAGACGAATTGAGAACCTCCTCCTTTTTTTAAAGTCGGTTAAAAAGCTATTCCACTATTTACAAAATTAATTTTTTGCAATAATATCTTACGATTTTATTTCGTAGTGCTTGAGCTCTCGCAACGCGGCATACGTCCACCTAGCAACACGATGCGCCCCGCACTGAATTTGTGGACGAGTGCGGGGGTGACGTAAACGCAGTCTTTAATCGGACCCATTTTTAATTTATTGTAATAAAAATAATACATATTTGTAAAAAGTAACAAAACCAAATTATTTTCATCTGTATTACAAAGCAGTAGTATATTTTTTTATACTCTTTTGATAAGAAATTAAGGAGTAAAATGGTTTCATCTCAATGATTTGGAGGTGATTTGGCATTTTTTTTTCTTATTAAGTGATACCGATAGAAAAATTGTGGCTAAACCAAATTACGGTTCATATCATGTAGATTACTAACAATTTTTTTCAGATGTAATTTCTCTGTAATTGCCGATGAAAAGTTGCTTCATCTGAATGCTTTTTTCAAGCTTTTTTCGAGAGAGCAGCCTTAAATACTATTCTTATTGTTGCTAGGTTTGTTTAAGACCACCGTCACATACCTGTCGATCTTTAAGGTTTATAATAACGCTTGCGGAAGTCGATCCGTGGGTGGGTACCCATCGCAGCACACAGCTATTTTTATTTGTACACGCGTACGCATTCATAAATAAATTGCGACGTTGCCGTCCTTCAAGTACGCGTGTACAGAGTGTTTCTTTTACGTATCATTTTAACATTTTTAGTGAATATTTTAAAATTTAAATAAATAAAAACGTTTTCAAATGGTTATATTTTTTTAGCATGTACGGATGCTATATTATTGCGGGTTAACGGGAACGCCCACAATTAGTTAACATACTGTATATACTACTGGGGTTTAACGTTTAACCCACCACCTGCAACTCGCAAGTCGGGCCCGTAACCACTGGGCCTAATATTTATTTTAGAACTAAAGATCTAATTTCATTCTTATTTTTATGTTCTATCGCAATGCTAGTTAATTTTTTTGCGTGAGTAAAAATTTAAGGCTATTTGATGATTAAATTATAATGATAAATATTAAAAAATTGCTAGTAATCTTTAAAAAAAAATTAACTACTTGTGTACGATGGGCGGTCCTATCGCTCAGCGTAATCTCCTATTTTGTCTCCACCCTCTTATATTTACCTTAACCTTGGACAGAACCGATGGGCAGAACTTAGAGACAGATTTTTTCATGTAAGGAAATATAGACAGATTAATTCATCAAACTAAATTCGCCCTGCCGTGGTTGCGGAAAAAGACCTTATGTTGATTTTTATGTAGTTTGTTTAATTAATTTCTCAAAAATGACAAAAGGATCAATATTAATATTATAGTAAAATAAATAAAAAACCTATCCTATTATTTTTATTACTTTCAATAATTATAAATGGGTCCCTACTTCCTTATTATAGTATGTTGCTCTTTGTGTTCGGGAAACTAAAAATAATTATTTAAAACTCACGCGTTGAAGGAGAAATCAATTATTTTTCACGCCACTGTTATTTTCCACAATATACACGAAAGAGAGGTTAATAAAACGGTAAGATTATATCACAAATTAACTGTTGCCCGTGACATTATTCACGTGGAAATTTTGCTAAACGTAGCGCACGGGAATCGGACATATTTTACCCGAGATAAAAAATAGCGTATGTGCTATTCTAGACCTATCTCTATGCCAGATTTAATCCATATCCATTTAGCTATTATGGCGTGATTGAGTAACAAACATCCATACATCATTAAGTACAAATGAATCAAACTACGTGGTTTGATTTAGACCGCTATAAATCATTGAAAATGCAATAATTTACTGAATTATGAATGATAAATTGATTTTATTTTTCATTCATCATTCAGTAATTTAATACTGGAAGCGACAAATGCCTTCCATTATTGGCGCTACTCCAAGATACCTACCAAAAGGATCAGCGTCTAAGCGTATTGTAAAGCCGCTGTAATTAGCCTGGACAGTTGAATCGTTTCTGCGGGACTCGTTGAGATTCATTGACTCAGCGTTATATGGTGGTCCTCACTCTTGAATGAAAATAATACTACCTTCATAGCTATTAATTCATATAGATCCTTGATTTGAAGATCCTGAATAGGCCACTTTCAGTCTTCGTGGAGCAAATAATTTAATTTAAAAATTTAAAAGCGTGTAATCAAATTCATTTGTAAAATTACATCTACACCGCAGTTACGTTTTGTATAACAACGTCTCCAACTATTACTGAGCAAAATCCGATAGGAATAAGTTAATAATGACTATTTATTTACTAATTGCACAAAAAAAACTCAAAACAATACCTACAGTTTCCCACAAAACTGGTATAGAAATGAGATGCACACAAAGTCAGCGCATACCTTATTATACTTAATAATTACTATTTGTACATTATGTACTTATAAAATATAGACGATGAAAAGCCAGGGTTGTGGAAATGTTCTATCAAGATACTGCGGCCACGGTATGTAAGGACAGTTGAAGGCAGGGTGGGTTTTTAGTTATTAGAAGTCTGACACACCCTTCCACTCGACTCAAAGCCAGCTCTAATAAGTCTGAAATAATTCAATTGATTTTCCCACCCAAAAAAAAAAGACGCAATGAGTAACATAAAGAAAATAGTATAAAGTAGCCACAAAAGTAACAAATAATGTTACCATGTTGCCCAGTGTTGCTCCAAAATATTTAACTGTAGTGTGGTTGCACCTCAATTGTCGTTAGGTGTAGGCTTGCGATGAAAAAAGTTTGTCCTCATGTATTCTCAATATTAGCAGTAAATAGTATTAGTATTCCCAGATACATAACATTCTCATATCAACAATATTATTCAGTTACATAACATATCCGAAAGCTTCACCCCCAGTTCAAGCTTCCTACACAAACTGTACTCGGGTCACCTTGAGTACACGTGCGTCGAGACCAAAGACTATAAAACCACTTGACCGCGCATACAGTGCTCCGACGCACGAAAACTATGAGTCTTTTTCGACTTATATATTGGCTACTGTACACGAACCATTTTAGTTGTGATCAAGTAGGTCTGTGTGCATGCCAAACAATTACAAATTTTAAATTTTTGTATCCAATTTATAACGCATAATAATGCTTTCATGCACGTTGAAGTGGTGTGGAAAACATTCCCAGACATCTAGATACCAAATGGATGACATAACTATTCATCAGTAATGAAATAATACGAAAATTATTTATCATTTAATCAGATTATAGGCCATCGCAGAGGTTTATTTAAAGTGGTGGTTTGAGTGATCAAGGACACAATTGAGTCGCACGTTGATGTCTTTTGGAAAAGTCTGGAAAAATCTCTTTCTTTCATGAAGAAATTCTAATTCTTTTATCCCTTTCTATCGCTTTGTATTTTTATCGTAGAAATCTGTGCTGTTACCTTTAACGGCTGAATACGATATCGATAATTATAAAATGAAACTAATTTTTTTTAATTCAATTCAGATAGTTGTCATAAAATACCTATCTACATTAGCCGACTTTAAAGAAAGGAGAAAGTTCTAATATTTTTTCTTCTGTGTGACATGCATGTTTTTATTTTGGATTTCCGAAGATTCCAGATTAAAAAGAAAAGTGGATGGATAGGGTTACTAGGGAACATTGGTTTCTAGTTTTGTATTTATTGATATAATGTTAAGAAAAGTCGAATCGTGAATATAAGATACCTATATTCGACCTTTCTAGGCTTCAAATAGTATGACGGACTGTAATACTAATTAACTTGGGCCTTTGCATTACAATATGGCCCTCATAAGTTACTTTGGTTCCGGGGTTGCGGTAATGTTCTAATAAGATACCGTGGCCCCGGAACTTAAGGGTAGCTGAAGGAACAGGGTGGGTTTTTAGTCAGTAGAAGTCTGATACTCCCTTCCGCTTTACCCAGAGCGGGAGAAGTCATTCGATAATTTTCCCACCAAGGAAAAAAAAACAGGTTACTTTGTTTCAATGGCGAGTCCACGGGTTAAATGTATGTGGGAGGGAGGGGTCATTAGATAAATCATTTAATGACTCACCACCAATAAATAATTATTACAGAGTGCCTGCTGAAGCTATAGTTGTTGACACAACTGATTTTAATGAAAATATATTTATTGTGGAATTTTTACTCAGCATTTTTACAATGTAAAATTCAATTTTATCGATACCGAGTACTTTCCCTTAATCAAGTAGATCAATCCCTAACCAGGCATATCTACGCAACTTGACATTGAACTGACCAATTGCAGCTCTGCATTTCTCTGTCCCCCCCGGCCCGGAGTAGTGAGTTGTGTTCTTCAAAGAAATCGGCCCATACGTTCTCTTGTGGTTATAATATACTCTCTGGTCGAGACAAATAAGCTAAACTTATTTGAATGCCTGTCCTCACCTGATATCTTGTATCGTAAGTTGCATAACATTTTACTGCTAAATCTTCATATATTTTCTCACTCCAAGGAATTGCTTTGCTTTTCCTTAGGTTCTATCTTTTATTCAAGAAACTTATGAGTTTTTTTAAGTATCACATGTAGTTTCCTGGAGCTCGTGGCCAAATAATATCTTTAAAGTTAAGACGAGGACTTCCATGAGGATTTCATGGATGAAAATTCCATGGACGAAAAAAGGCTTGCTGAGATCGGTCCGTGCTTCCTTACCTTAGAAAGTACAGTAAGCCGTTGATAGATAGATAGATAGATAGATAAAACTTTTATTTGGTACAACATAAGAAACAAAATAAAACTCATATAAGAAAAACAATAATGACTTACAACAAAAAAAAAAAAATAACAAAAGAGAAAATATAACATGCAGTTTGAGTAACATTATGAAAATACCTAAAGTAACACTTACTACATACATACATTAAGAAAAGACGTAAAAAGTGCGGTGTGTGTTTCGCGATTGCACCAAATGGGTCCCCATTTGGTGCAATCGCGAAACACTTTTTACGTCTTTTTTTTAATGTATGTATGTAGTAAGCTCAGAATGTGCTAGGCTGTAAATTCCTGGCGCTGATATTGTTGGTCCCGGCTGTCATTAATACATCTTTGAAAGTCGTTAAAGATAGTCAGAATCCAGAAAATTTGACACGTTCACTGCGCAGGAGATATTGTAGTGTACAAGTATGTGCAGGTACAGGTGCACTCTCTGTTCCTTTACTCTCATTGTCCGATGGGACGGCAATCCGACACGAGCGGAGACAGATCAGGCGCAAGACCAACGGCTTCACGTGCTTTCCGAGGCACAGGGGTTATCAAATTCTCGATATAACGACGTCACTAATCGTCTTGTAATGCTGACTTATTTTTTTTTTCAATTACTTAATTTCTAAATAGTTTCACGCCTCATGTTGACTTTATAGTACTAAATACAGGCATACATAAAAACACAAAAAAAAAACATAATAATATTATGTTTTTTAGCGGGTAATATTATTACCCACCAAACTTTTAACTTGACCTTAACAACATAAAGACTTTACTTAAATGGCACAAAGTAAGTACACCTTACATCAAGTTAGAAGTTACATCATACAGACTATTTAATACTTTTGTCAGGGAAAGTTTTAAGCATTTTATAATGGTTCTCTTAATTAACTGTAACAGTTGGGCGCTCGTTAGCAAGACGTCTGCTGAGATCACACCTTTATGCATAAACAGAGCTCGCGCCTAATATTTCCTAATGCCACCTGCGACGACGGTGAGGATATTACTTACAGCGCACAGCACTAATGTTGGTGGTTCCTTGTGGAGAACTCTTTTTGTCTCCTGGTACTTAGTATGAGTAGTCGTTAATAGATATTTTTTTAAATACCTCATTCTGTCTAACAGATATTTTTTTAATAAGCATTTAAGGCGACCCCTAATCCTCGTATAATTTAGTTTTTTTTTAAATTGATTGTATATTGTATTCATAAATGGAAATCCTTCCATATTTACTAATATTATATTGTGAAAATTTCTCAGTGTGGTCGTCCTTCATAGAGATGCTGGCGGGAAAAATTCTGAATCATTCCCGTCGAATACTTCGGAAGTATTCCGAAATATTCCGCCGCATCAAAACGTTTTTGCTTGCAAGATTTGCCTTTATTTGTTTTTATTGACTGGGCTATTATACGCGTTAAGTAGGTAGGTAATGATTAATACCTACCTATGCGACTCGCGAATACTCACGATGCCTACAGAGCTACATACAAACTAACCAAAAACATAGGTAACCCTTTTTCAAAAAATAAATAAAATATGCTAAGTCTAGTTTTTTATTCCACAATTGACATTTATAAAAATACTGTTAATCGCAGGCTAACATATCTACCTATAAAAATATCAACGTATACTTAACCAATCCCATTTATAATAAAATAAACATTTATATTTTACTCTCGTATCGTACGTACTCTCGCACTGAACAATAATTAACTCACCCACCACACAACAAACAAACACGTTCATTCCCATTGAATTATTCGGGCGAAACATTCGGAAACATTCGATTGCGGGGTACGAATCTTTCTCGCGGGGGGGAAAACTTCTCCGCGGAGCATCTTCCCTCTTACCGCACCCCGCACCGCCATCGCAGCGCGCGCAGCGCGGCGCCAGCGTGGCGGCAGCGGCCGGCGCACAGAGGGCCCTATTTAAATTCATTTTGAATAATTCCGATTTAAAGAAACTTTCCCAGAAGTATTCCGGAATTATTCCGAATATTTCAGAAGTTTTGCAACTATGGTCCTTCAGTCATTTGAAAATAGTACATGTTTGAGTATCGTCATAAGTATTTTGGTGTCGAATTAATTTGTTGGAGGACTAGAGGGTGCAACAAGCATTTTTTCGCTGAAATTAAACTTTTCATGCGACTGAAGTCACGCTTATTTTAAGAACGAGCTGCCTTGAATTGAGTGACTTTATATGAAAGCATAATAAATCTTCTCAGAGCGTTGACTCATTACAGCAGTTCATAAAAATACCTCATTAAAAGCATCTATACGTATCAAGAAAAGTTTTTGACTGTGATTTCAAAATAACTGTGTTTTCTCAAGTGCTTATGCTAATACAGTACTAAACCCAAACATTTTTTAATATTTGTCTGTCTATCTGTCTTTTATTTGACTGTCACTGGAAGATAGAGGAGGTAATAGGGCAACATATAAGCTATGATTTTTATCCCAGAATTTCTACGGGATCGGAATTACTGCAGTAAAAACCCGCTTATGTAACTTTAATTCTCATGCGGACGAAGTCGCGGGCACAACTAGTGATAAATAAATGAATACTACAGTTCTTATAACACGTCATTGCTAACGATTATTAATAAAACATTTGATAATAGTAGCCACGCGTTGTGTACGTCTCTCTAGGGACTTAGTGCGTAGGGCCGTCGCATCTGAATTTAAACTAAAATTATTAACGGTTTTAGTTTGTTATTTTTGACTTGCCCCATATAGAGAAGGGTATTACCCCTACTTAATGGAAGAATTAGGTTTGCAAGAGCTGTATTTTTTTGATCTCGTAGTTAGAAAAATGTTTAACTAATACTACTCACTTTCATCACTTTTCGTCGAAAAACAAAGTGTGTATAATTTTCATGTAACTAGGTAATAGAATATAGTTTTTGTAAATCAATTAATTAAAGTAAACCTTTTCAGTTTTACCTTTTCAACTTTAATCTGAAATTATGCGATAATGGCGTTGAATAAATTGCAAAGTTAAGGAGCACGTTATAAAATATCCGTGGTACCTACCCTAATTAGGGACTTAGGGACCCTTAGGAGCTGTTTACCTGTGACCGTTTACCTGGTACCCTTTTTTGAAAATTCAATTAATTACATTTACTAGAACGTTTTTTCATTGAAGATTACCTCATTATATTTTGTGTATCTGAAAAGAGAATCTCTAAAACCAAGTAGGTAACTGGTTACACAATGCCCCTTGACAGGACTAGTGACCGATTTTCTGTCTATCTGTAACGACTGCGAAAGACGTGTGAATTACAGTCAGGGCCTACGTG
This sequence comes from Tholera decimalis, assembly GCA_943138885.2. NCBI lineage: Eukaryota > Metazoa > Arthropoda > Insecta > Lepidoptera > Noctuidae > Tholera > Tholera decimalis. The sequence continues at coordinate 15,717,302 of OW964576.2, forward strand.
CTTGCCGAGGCACAAAGGAATCCAAATATGGTAAGATGGTCACTCATCCACCGACCGAACCCGGCAATGAAGCAATGCTTACCTTGAACATCGACCCGTGTGACTGTGTTTATTTAGCCACGAACTCCTCCGTTCTCGAGTTAAAACTGTACAGTCTAATATAACTGTACTTCTCTTTCACTACTCATGTATTAGGTTTTAAAATGTAATAACCTACCTTTTTCTTTTCAGGCAACCCTTAACGCACATTACGCTGTCACTAGATATGACGTGACATTCGCGTGTGAGCAGAAGGCATGTAACATTGACGTTATAATAATGTGCACTAAGGGACTCTGTCAGCTAGAATTTAAACATTAGAGACTTATCAAACTCAATTCTAGGAGCCTTATTGTGCTGTCTCCGTCACTTTATGGAGTATTGAAGCGATGAATATAATACAATGACGTATGAAAGAAACTCGTAGGGCTCGATAGAGCCAATGCCTGTCAGAGTTGCGGAAATATTCTAACGACTAACGCAAGGCCAACGATAAGAACAAAGTGGGTTTTTATTCAGTAAAAGTCTGCGACTCCCTTTCCTAGTGCGGATTGAGTCACTTATTTTTTTATTACACACTTTTGTTTGTACTCCGTACCCAGTGTTTTATGATGTGACATGAATTTCTGTTTGAAAGGTCATAATAAGAACTTTATAAACACGCGTATGACCTACTTGCTTATTCACTGTTTATACGCCTTACACAACAACTTAAAACAGCTATCTTAAAATATGCTTTGTGGACAAAAATGTATTTCCAGTATTTAACAGATTTATTTATTTAAACTTTATGTACAATAGTGTTACATGGGCAGACATAATGTAGCAAGGCATTGTCTGCCAGTCAATCTTAGGTTCAAAAAAACACAGTGTGCAAGAAAATAAAATGATTTGCTAGATCAGATTAGATTGCTAGTAATGTTACTCTGAAATACTCATACGTCTAGACCCGGAAGAATTATGTAGGACCTACAAACTTTATTATCTTCCGTGCGGAAATCAATCCTGCGTATTATTTAATAACCAATTTGCTATCTAAATATCATTTACTCATTAACACGCAACGTAGCAGACAATTGCTCAGTCACTACTTTCAATGTCAACATTAGTCAAGCCCCAAAGGAACGAAAACCAGAAATAAAAGTATCCACAAAAATATTACGCAAACAAGTCGCGGGCATTGGACAGTTATAGTATACACGAGCCTTACATTGGCCTTAACTAGCACTAGTATTAACATACTTACATCATTCCTAGACACTAGAAGAGGTCGTCGTCGGAAGCTAGAAAATCAGGCACTGGTCTTGCAAGGGGGTATCGTGTTATCCAGCTACTGGGTTGTGGAGGTGAGATAGACAGTCGCTCCATGTAAAACACTAACACTCAGCTACATCCGATAAGACTGGAAGCCGATCCTTAGATGATGGAAATTCCTAGACCCACACATGTATACGGTTTGTAATCATATGTCTCGACTTGTCATAACGCCAGTTATTGAAACGTTTTTAACAATATATCACAACGGAGTGAAATCGACAGTCCACTGCTACGTAAGATGCACGATCAACACAAACATAATCACCGTCGCGTCGCTTAAAAAGGCATTCTTTACTACGAAACAATAAATTTATTTTTCATCACACTTGCACGTAAACAGTATCTAGACATACAGGTTAACTTGGCCGTAATGCCCCATATAAAACCCTCGGGCTTTCTTTTTGTCATGAAACCCAAGGTCGGTAAGTAATTTTTTTTTTTAATTTATAGCACAGCACACAGGTCATGCAAGTTCAAGCAACGAATTTATACGCAATTGAAAAATTTTCTTAAAATGTTATCTAAACTGGAATTTCATTGCAATTCGCTACATGTTACTTAAATACTCAACTTAATGTTCTTAATAATCGATTTTAATACTTTTTTTATCAAACCGTCGAAATTATTTTTATTTTTTTCACTCCCTCATGGCAATATACCTACGTAAGTATTTGCCCTTAACGTTTCTGAACGAAACATTTGTATAATCTGTGGTGTGGGCATAAAGCCCGCCATCCGGTTTTTTTCCACGGCGGGAATTTGAATTGAAAGGGCGCTAAAATTTGCTAATTTGGAAAAAATTTATATTTTTGTATAAATTATAGTTAAAATTCGATTAATAATTTGTAAATAATCGTTTTGTAAATAAATATAATGTTAAACAGTGAGGCCGGGGGTGAAATCCCCCCGGCCACCAAAGGCCCGGGGTCTTCGGGCAAGCGGGCCAGAAAAATGGACGAAAATGATGATGTTAGCGGCGGGGGTGAGGAAAGTTTGAACTTTTTACCTTTTCTCAAACCTAATTACAAAAGACTCTACCCTGAAAATTCTACAAAATATGAATTCAAAGTGTTTGTTGAAAGCAGTAATAATGAACGATTAGGCAACAAAAGTCCCATTTACCTTAATCATATATTCACGGCAGAAATTAAAGGAGTAGTGGCCATTCACAGAGTGAACGCGAATAAAATTGCGATTATATTTAAACAATATAATACTGCCAACAATTTTTTGGCAAATAATGTCTTTCTGGAAAGATATAAATTGAAGGCATTCATCCCTGCAGCTCAAATTGAAAAAACTGGAATCATCCGATATGTTCCTACTAACATTTCTAATAGAGAACTATATTGCAAGTTATCTTCTACTTATGAAATTATTGCTGTGCGTCGCTTTTTTAGAAAAGTAAACAATGAAAAAGTGCCTTTACAAACTGTCAGCATAACTTTCTTAGCCAATACATTACCTGATTCTGTACAGTATGACTTGTTTTCATACCGCGTATTTGAGTACATCCCTCCTCTGCAACAGTGTTATAGATGTTTTAAATTTAATCACTCGGCAAAGGTCTGTAACGGCAAACAGCGCTGCAGTATCTGCTCGGGTGAACACTATTACAAAGACTGTGATAAACCTAATGAACTAAGTTGTATCAATTGTAGTGGACCACATCTAGCAATTTCAAACTCATGTCCTGTTAAAATAAAGAAAAATCTAGAAAAGAAAAACAAAATTACGTATGCTAGCACTGTTGCCGTTACAAATGAAAAGAAAAATTTTAATGCTGATTTTCCAGCTCTTGTATATAATAATAAAAATATTGTAAATAAATCAAACAGTAACCCTGATGTCCCTGTACAAAAAACTGTAAATAAAGTTCAGCAATCTGTGAAATCTGTTACACGGAGATCTCTATCTGTTGATGAACTTAAAAGTCAATTAATTAATAATGCTGACTTAACCAATGCTATAGTTCGAACTTTAATTTCTATAGCTAACAAAGGTGACGACACTCCAATTACTTCTATTGCCATTAAAGATTTATTACTCAAAAACCTTTCTTAATTTATGGATTATAGTACCTCAAATAAGTCTTCTTTAAGAATAGCCCAATTTAATATTCAAAGTATTTATAATAAAGTCCCTCTTTTGTTAACATTTCTACGAGAAAATGACATTGATATATGCTTATTAAATGAAACTTGGTTGCGAGACAGTAGACCTTGTCGTATAACTGGATATAACATGTATTATAAAAATGCTTCAAATGAACATGGTGGGGTAGCCATACTAATTAAACCACATTTAAAATACAAAGCACTTTCCACAGTATTTTATGATGAACTGCAAACTGTGGCATTGTCCACATCTACTTCTAGAGGAGATATTACTATTTTGTGTGTTTATTGCCCCCCTACGGGCCCACTTAGAATTAACATCTTACGTGACCTTATTCACAATCTTCCTAAGCCTATATTCGTGGCTGGAGACTTTAACGCTCATCACATTGCTTTCGGATGCATATCAAATAAACGAAGAGGAGAGCAATTATATACTGTTATAGATGAGTTAGATTTATGTATACTAAACGAAGGTGACGTTACTACTATGCAATATCCAAATCGCAATCCATCAGCTATTGACGTGTCTTTGGCTAGCCCATCAATTACCCCTCTCTGTAAATGGTCAGTCCATGATGATAACATGGGCAGTTATCATTTCCCAACAATAACAGAAATAACTATTTTAACTGATCAATACAATGTTAATCCTCCTATGAATAAATTTATATATAATAAAGCTGATTGGAACCAGTACGATGAACTTTCGAAAACATGTTTCGATAATATTATTCTTAACAGTTGTGACCCTCTTAGCTCTTACAATTCATTCTGTGATATACTTTCTACCCTGAAATCAGAATGTGTACCAAAATTTACCAAATCCACAGAATACAAAAGTAGGCCACCTGCACCTTGGTGGAACGATAAATGTAAAAATAGCGTCATTGCATCTAAAGAGGCTTTAAAATTATACAGGAGACTACCTACTATTGAAAATTATATATCTTACAAAAAAGCAGATGCTTTGAAAAAACGAACTATTGCCGAAGAGAAAAAGAATAGTTGGAGATCATTGTGTGACAGTTTTAACAGAACTACGCCTATTTCAACCATTTGGAATAATATTAAGAAATTTAAAGGACTTAAAGTTAACAAATCTTACTCTGATGAATTTATTCCACAATTTTTAAACAAATTATCTGTTAACGACTATGAAAAAACAACTGATTTAAATACTTTTTTTAATTTACATAACAATGACAATAAATCAAAATATTTGCTAGATCCATTTACACGGTGCGAGTTCTTGATCTGTCTTCAATCTAGAAAAAATACTACTCCTGGAATGGATGATTTTCCCTATATCTTGATTAGCAAATTAAATATTAAAGCTCAGAAGTTATTTTTAGTTATTCTCAATAATCTTTGGCATAAACAAATAATACCATTGTCATGGAAAACACAATGTGTTATTCCGGTTCTGAAGCTTGACAAGCCTCCAGATAACTGTGACTCTTATAGGCCTATTTCATTATCTTCTTGCTTAGGAAAAATATTTGAAAATATGGTAAAACTTCGTCTGGATCATTTTGCTGAATCAAATAGTCTTCTACCAAATATCCAATATGGTTTCAGAAGAGGCAGAAGTTGTGCTGACAGCTTCACTTGTCTCGTTTCAGATCTGAAATATGCAAAACAAAATAAGAAAAGTGTAGCAAGTGCCTTTTTAGATATTCAAGGGGCATTTGACAATGTTCAACCGCAAATTCTAGTTCAGGTGTTATCGGGGTTAGGCATACCTGGCCTACTTTGCAAGTGGATTTATGAATTCATAAGCAATAGAATTCTATATGTTAAATATAACAACATTTTACATGGACCTAGAACTGTCTCTAAAGGCACAATGCAAGGGGCCACATTGTCCCCACTTCTATATAATTTATATACATCTGAAATTTGTAAATATGTAAATACTGAAAATGTAAATATTCTCCAATTTGCAGATGACTTAGTGATATACAGTGTAAATAATAATATTGACATGGCTATTGATAATATTAATTCAACTCTTGTTAATTTAAATGGGTATTATGATAAATTGCAACTTAAAATTAATCCCCTCAAAAGTAGTGCCATGATTTTTAGCAAAGATTTTCCTTCTACTGCACTCTTGTACAATGATCAAGCTATTCCTGTGGTTGACCAGCATAAATTTTTGGGTGTAATTATTGACAAAGATTTATCCTTTAAGCCACATATTAACTACATTGCACAAAGAGCAATGAAAGGCTTGAACATCATCAAATGTTTAACTGGGGTATCATGGGGAGCAGATCCATTGACTCTCTCCATTTTGTACAAAGCTATTATAAGGAGTCATTTTGACTATAGTTGTATAGCCTATTTAGATAGTAAACATGTAAATAAATTAGACTTAATACAGAATAAGGCCTTGAGGACTATATCTGGGGCCATGTGCTCTACTCCTATTAGAGCCATGGAGGTTGAAACTCTTATAATGCCACTGTCTCTTAGACGTTTGTTACTTGCAAAAAGATTTTGTGTAAAACTCTTAGCCGCCAACAATCAATACGCCATTAAAAAGATCATACCTTACTCGATACCAATTCCAACTCCATTAACTTCAGCTGCTGATATTCTAAGCCACAAATTTCCAAGATTATCCCAAATTCTAGTAGACCTGAACAAAAAGCATCAGAAATTACAGAAAACAAGTTTATGGCCCTTTTATGCTAAACAATTTTATACATTGATAAATGAAATTAACATTATTAAAAGTAGAAGTAAATAATAATCTAGATTTACTACAGTTTTTAGATGAAAACAAATACTACACTTTATATACAGACGGAAGTAAAACTAATTCACATGTACGAAGTGCCATTTATGATCCCCGGATAGAGTTTTGTCAGAGCTTTATTCTGGATACTACTTGTAGTATATTTACAGCAGAGGCATATGCAGTCTTTGAAGCGCTTAAACATACTTACTTTATAAATAGTTGTAATAAAAACTTCCTTATTTTGACTGACTCTCTCAGTGTGATTAAATGTCTAGAAAATTATAATGTACATTTTAAAACAAGTTATATTGTCTATAAAATTAAAGAGATATTACTTGCCTTACGTCAAAAAGATGTTGAAGTCGCCTTTCTGTGGATTCCTTCACATAAAGGCATTACCGGTAATGAAGTAGCTGACAAGGCTGCATGTGAAGGGTTAAACTCATTAGATGTAAGACATATTACTGATATTCCATTTACCGATACCTATAATGAAATAAGAAAAGATGTGTTATTGCTATGGGATGATGTCTGGAAGAAAGACAGAGAAACTAAAGGCAAATGGTATGGAAGCATTCAAGAAGTAATACCTGCGAAGCCTTGGTACACCAAGCTAAAAGTAGCTAGCAGAGATTTTATAACCACTATTAACCGACTACGATTTGGCCACCACAAAACTCCTGCACATTTGGGACGGCTCAATATAATACCAACGAATTTATGCCCGTATTGTAACAATAATCAAGTTGGTGATATTCATCATCTGTTATTTAAATGTTGTCAGTTTAATATTCAACGTCTTTTGCTAGCCAGTGAACTGACAGGAAGTGATAGTGAAAGTAATTCATGTAAAATTGATTATAATGAAGCCCGCCGCTTAGAAGACTACTTAAAAAATCATAAGAATTTTATTCCATTATATAATTATATAAAACATACAATTGGAAAATTGTAAATACGAAGAAAATGAAGACTTGGCTATCTATAATACAGTTGAAAAATTGTAGACGAAGAAAATGAAGACTTGGCTTTTTATAAAACATACAGTTGAAACTTGTAAAGACGATTAAAATGAAGATCTGGCTTAAAGGACTTTGTATCCAAGCCAAAATCATTTATAAAAAAAAAAAAAGCCCGCCATCCGCTTAAAAAAAGTTCACTTATTTCGTTAGTTACGTAATAATAGTTGTGCTGACTTGTGTATAATTAAAGCTATAATTCATAATTATTTACCTTTTGTATTTGAAGACAAGTAAAAAAGTTCAATGAAATCAAAAAATGTCGTCGGCGTCGTCCGATGAGTGTGATTTAAATGCAACACCGCCAGATGTTATCCATACAGAAAAATCTATTAATGATGTACAGTGACTATAAATTTTAATAAATAAGTAAGTTTTATCTGACCTATAATTTTATTTATTTACTGGCAAATGTGATGAAAAACATTGTATGTTTCACGGTCGGTACGGGAATTACGAACCTCGACTCAGAAAGCCCTCAGTCTCCGACTTCGGGCTTCTACTAGAGCCTCGATCGTAATTCCTTACTTACCGCCCTTAATACACAATGTACTTCCGTACAATGTACGTAAATGTACAATGTATTCCCGCACACAGCAACAGCGTTACATTAATTATACTTTGTTCTATTTAACACAAAGCAAAATTAAAAAAAACAAAATGCGAAAGTAATTGCTTGGGTGACAAATCTGTAATTGAACTAATTTAAATCAATACAAACGACCTAGTCATACGCTTGATAAATGGATCGAGGATTCTCAATTATATTAATTCAATTTTCTCCCATTATAGAATATGACGCATTATTTATGATGATTAGTTATGTGGTTGAGATTATGAGATTATTATGGGCTACAAAACTGTAACGAAGAGAAATAAATTTCTATAAAACAACTGTTTCAATCTACTCCCATATCGCAAAGTACTTATATATCGATATCCCAATTCACTTATGTTTCTACATAGCATGATTGCGAACAAGTTGTCAAAATCGCTACCAATTTGTTCGATGTTCCCTTTGGGAGCATGCACCCAATAACTCACTGATTGATTTGTTAGTAGCCCAAATGATGGCTCGAATACAGTCTACGAAGTTATATTGGTCCTGGAGTCCTAGTGATATGGTTTAGGTCACTTGAGTCGATTGAAGAACGAGAAAAGACTATGATTAGTAGGCATTGGATAATAAGCAGTACAAAAATGAAAACACATATTAACATGTGGTTTTTCAGTCGTATACATAAAATGTTTTGGGAATACATTCGTCGTACGTAGGTACAACTAAGGAGTGGAGTTCTCTGCCAAAGTATGACATACTTCCAAGGTACCTTGGGGGTCTTTAAGTCAGGAGTCAATAAAATATATCTAGGGAATAAAAAGAACTCCTCTTTTATGGAATTATATGACATAATTATACATATATTCGAAAACACCATATTTACGTTGCTTATTTATTTATACTTCATGCACCTAGGTAGAGGTACAAAGGCGGACTTAATTCCGTAGGCATTATATTATGTCTTTGTCTGTCTTTATTCTGTATAAACTCTCCGTCTAAGTTTAAATACTGTATACAGTACAGACCTTTCGCCTATGCACATGCAAAGATACATATTATGTACATGACAAATGTATTGTTATCAATGTATTACAATAATAAAAAAAATTAACAAAAAATAGAACCGACTTCCATATCAAAACACTCCAAAGCCAAAAATAACTTTAATTTCGGTAGTCGGTGTTATTGGTTTTGGATTTTCTTTTTTTTTGACACCGCCTTCCGAAATTAAAGTTATTTTTGCCTTTGTAGTGTTTTATATAGAAGTCGGTTCTACTTTATGCAAAAATTTTTTTTTGCGCTTTTTTGTGGGTCGGTTTGTAATTTATCTAGTTACAAAAGCCAAAATGTCAACTACTTATCACCTTTTACATAATATTGCTTTTCCCGGTGCAGAGCCGTTAATTTTTGAGGAGTTCTCCTGGTACATCACCATCAGCTCTACTTCAACATATGCATTGTGACGAGCACAAAGTGCTTAACATCTATATTCAAGTAATCTAATTGCAATCCACGAAATACTTATTATTGAGTAGTTTCGGTGGCCATCTCGATTTCTCCATGATCCTATCATCAAATCCAAACATGACGACAATGGGACCAATTAGAAAGTATACCCTTTCAAACAAAAAAAGAATTTTCGAAATCGGTCCAGCCATCTGCGAGTAATGAGGTACCATACATTAAAAAAAAAAGTTCAAGACGAATTGAGAACCTCCTCCTTTTTTTGAAGTCGGTTAAAAATACACGAATTATCTAGAATGCGGCATAGGAGTGCCTGCCGGGTAATAAAAATAAAACAATCCACCTTTGTACATATTTATGTACAATTGTACATGACGTGTAAATAAATAATTTATTCTAACTATTGCTGACCGGAGTTCCATTACCTACTCTTGTTTAGAAAAAAAATAAAGACAAGTATTAAAAAAAATACCCTTAGATTTCTTTTCTAACGAAAAACACTATTTATTTCACGAATTATAACAAAACCCAGAAAAAGATCCCAGCTTCGTCCTTCAAATTATGAAGCAATTATTTCATTTATAAAGGTTATACAGTACAAAATATAAAAGACCTGGGAAATAGCTTCTTGTGCAAAGACTTATTTCAATAAAGAAACTATGAAAATCGTTCGTGAAATTATGAGAATCGTTCATAGGTAATGGTTTTTTTTTTCATTTGATTAGATTTTTCTATATTATTTTTATTTCTATATATATTCAGGTGTTACTTTGGGGATATCGGTGACGTTAATATAATTAGTGAAATCTTTATTGATTTATTTCTTTCAGGAGGGAAAAGTGTGGAGTGACGTGGAAACGAGTATCAGATTTCTACTGACTAAAATCTCACCCTGTTTCTTCATGTACCCTCGCCTTCCGGGGCCACGGTATATCGTTAGAATATTCTCGAACCCTGGCAGACATGGGCCTCATAAAATCCCGTCATTACTGCTGACAGGGGCTGTTATGACGATCGGCAAAAAAAATTTTAGGGTTTCAAATCCGAAAAGTAAGTAAGTAAGTATAGAAAAGGTCTGTTTCATGAAAATAATGAAACGCGTCAAATATGGCCCAGAATGTAACAATCTAGTTCTACCAAACCGTTACAGTATTCACGAACACACTTGGGTCGTAGTTTCAGGACCGTACTTCCATTTACTTAATTGTAGACTGGAGACACTATAATTATCGGCAATCTTGTCGTGGTTCCTGCTGAGCGCCAATAACAATTTATATAGGTCAAAGTACTGTTAACCTTAGAAAAACACTCTAGATTTTAACTTTTATTTTCAGTACATTATGTTCTGCCTTTTTTTTATTCCGCACAGCCTATAATTTCCACACATACGTCTTTGTGATTAATTCGACCTGCGAATAATGTCGGGGGTTGACTTAATTATACGGTAGAATACAGCCTCTATTTTTTTAATTAGCGGAAATCAAGGTTAAGTGGATGATGATTATACAACAGCTAAGTTTCATGTTTAAAGTAACAGATTAAATTACGAATAAAATTCGTAAGGCTCACTCATATAAAATTAAAAAATCGAATACATATAATTAAACTTATCTTTTAGTTTTTACTATAAACTCACAACACAGATGGTGTAGTAGTTGAGTGATTGGGTGCTGCGCTGCGTGTGATGGGTTCGATTTCCGCACAAATCAAATATTTTAATGACTCACGGATACTAAATCAAAATCAAAATGAAATTATAATCACTGACATAATATTATTAGAAATATTTTATAAAATAATTATTTGCAACGATTGACATAATAATTGTCATATGTTATTATTTTTAATGTTTCTTTATTTTTGACTTATAAGTTATTTCTTTTAGCTGTAATAAATTGTAATAATATAGCATAGAATTCAAACACAATGAGAATTGTTATATGAATGAATAAATGAAATGACTTTTTCTCGGTCTTGCTGTTTTTGTAGGAGAGATTATATGATTGTAAACATATCCACAATACAGAGTAGTTCTTAGTGTGGAGCAAGATTTTGAAAAAACTGCTTCTATTCATAAAACAGTAAAACACTTAACTAGACAGTTCATAGACTCTAAGTTTAACAGTTGAAATAATTTAAAGAATTTTTTGCTGACAGTAAGCTAATGGTCCACGAGAATTTTTTAAATTTCTCTTGGGAAACTTAATCCAATTGTATTGCTTTAATTTTTTTAACTTTAACTCTTATATTACTTTGGGGAGCCAACTCTTGACCCCGATAACGCCCGATTGTAAGCGCTTGATGAGGTCTACGATAGAACGAGTGACCTCAGAAAATACCTGTTCACACTTGCTTTAAAGGCTAACGGGTCAATATATATGCTGATGAATACAGAAACCGGCAGAGAGGTGGCTATGGCTACCTTGGATAGCCAAGGTAGCCAAAGCCACCTCTCTGTGCGCACTATAAAATTGGTTATCAAATAACAACACGTCGTTGTTTTATGTGTGTTGTGTGTTCAGAAAGCATAGCGCGTGAGTTGGTAGAATAATGTTTGGTTCAGTACAAGGTTGCTGATGCGCATACGAGATATGTATCCGTGGCACAACGTGGAGATAGCTCGTCATGCAGCTCAGGGGCATCTACCTATAAAACTTAATAAAAAATTAGATTTTATTCACTATTTAATGTATACATGGTAATTTAGTAAACCAACCAGTACAGTGTTATCTCCTAAAACCTAACTCTCTAAAAGCCAAAACAAAATCAAGAAACTTCACATGAATGCACTAAAGGATTCACTCACAGAAATGATGTCACTATTTGAAAATAGGATGACTAACTTTGAGGCTGCATTAAACAAGACTCCTTCCAGTTCCTTCATGACACACATGCCAAATCCTTGAGATCATCAGAAAACTTAAGGCTTGCGGTACCGAGTCACGCCACAAATTACTATGGTGAGTCTTTCGCAGCTCAATCAGTATGGCTATGGAATGCTCTATATACCCGTGTCAGTAAGACAAGCACAAACCCTATCGTCTTTCAAAAACTTGGAAAAGGATCCTTATCTCTCTTCTTAAATTGTTGTTATTGTGGATGTCTTTGTTTCTTTTTTATATTTATATGTATATATGTGTTTTGAGAATGTTATTTACTGTTTTTATATAGATAAATAGTACCTATACCGTGGACTACCCGCGTATTTATTTTCTCCTGTGTCAAATCCATCCAAAGGTTGTCTGTAAAAGATCGTTTTTAGCGATAAGACCGCCCATTGTATCCCCCATTTTAGACGTTGTTAAGTCCTTATTGTTTTACTGTTATGGTGTACAATAAAGAATATATCTATCTATCATATTTTCCATGAACGACATCACTTCCCTGATCCGTCTCTACCTCACATCGGAATCATGGTGGTGACTCCGTAGTGACAGAACAATCTCCACATATTATGATGTTAACCCATCCACGGATTAACCTTGGCAAGCGGGTTCTTACCTTGCAGATCGACTTGTGTGGTTCTTGACATTGAGCCGAGAGCTTCTCAGTATACATGCATCATTTACATGCTAATGTATGCAAATCATATTACTACTTTGTTTTGCAATCAAGACACATAAGAATCTTTTTCAGAAACCTAATCAATTAATCTGCCAATAAAGAATAGATCCTTTAAAAAACTTTTTACCAAAAAATTAAACCGACTCCCAAAAAACACTGCAAAGTGAAAAATAACTTTAATTTTGGAAGTCGTTGCCAAAAACGAAAATACAAAACTAAAGACACCGACTACCGAAGTTGCAGTGTTTTTTGGGAGTCGGTTTAATTTTTTGGTAAAAAGTTTTTATTTCACTCTTTTTAGTTGGTCTATTTTTAATTTACCTAGTTACAAGAGCCTAAATGTGAACTACTTATAACCTTTTACAAAATATTGCTTTTCCCAATGCTGGGCCGTTAATTGTTGAGGAGTTCTCCTGGTACTTCACCATCAGCTCTACATCACCATATGCATTGTGACGAGCATAAAGTGCTTAACATCCATATTCAAGTAATCGAATCGCAATCCACTCAATACTTATTATTGACTAGTTTCGGCGGCCATCTGTGGTCTTCATCATCAGTTCCACTTCCTCAAATGGTACTGTTTGAGATCAACTGCACAAGTTACTATAATAAATGATAAATGATCTTTATTTTGCAAATTGGTTATTAAATAACACTTTTACACGTCATTTTTTTCCGTAAATATTAACTAGATGAGGCCGGTGTTTCCTAACTGACTACCCTGAGAAGAAACACCGAAACAAACTCAGGGGTCCGTCTCTTTTAAAGTCCATACAATCTACACTGATTTAATTATATGGGAACCTTGTAGGTTTCCGTCTGAGGTGGTCTTTTGAAGAAAGATGCTCACAGATTTGAGTGGGCCTGTCCATACAGTGCAAGCATTTGTCAAATGACGTATAGCTCAAGTTAGAACAAGGAGCTTCACGATTTGATGAACAATACCAAGGACCTTTGGATAAGAAATACCCAAAACGTCATAGGTGAGCCTATAATATTTGAAGAGTTCCTTCGATTTCTCCAGGATCCCATCATCCGATCCTGACGTTTATGAAAATGCGACCAATTTCGAAGTATACCCTTTCAATAAAAATAAAAAAAAAATCCAAATCGGTTCAGCCGTCTTCGAGTAATCGATGATCATACATAAAAAAAAAATACGCGTTGAATTGATAACCTCCTCTTTTTGGCGTCGATTGATAAAATAGGCTGACTAAAGAATAAGAAAAATAAAAACATATAAAAGAGAAAGATGTAGCAATTTGTGGATCTTATGAGGGCGAGCTCAGTGTAAGGGTTTGATACAAGTGAAAAAAGGAGGCAACTGTGAAAAAATTAATCTTCGCAGTTTTTGTTGTGATTTCAAAATAATCAGATAGTGAAGATCTGGATATTTTTTATAACTTAAAATTTATTTAAATCAATAAGAATTTTGAAAGATTCAAATTGATGTATAGATAACTAGCTGTGCCCCGCTGTACCGGTTACCCACGTCAATTTGAGGAAAAAACAAAAATTAATTAAAATCGTTTAAGCTGTTTAAATTTCTCGTACAAACTTTCATCCCCTATTTCAACCCTTTCTAGGGGTTGATTTTTGAAATAAAATTAGCCTATATTTTACTTTTTCATCCAAATCGCTGCTGCATTTTAGCCATAAAAGCGTAATAGACAGACAGCGATCACATTTATAATATTAGCATAGACGTTGACCAAATGTATAAAATACCGTACTTTACAAAATTGATAAAAAAAAACCAAAGAAGTCACTATTCAACGGGTCTTATGTATAAGGTCACTAACGAGAACTTAAAAAGGGACATTTATGATGTTATTGTTATTGTTTCAAGTTTCCGATATTTCGGCACTGTTGCAAGAAACATCAAATCTGTAATTAAACATGGTAGCATTTATTTCTTCATCATGTAACATACTAATAGGCATATAAATAATGAAACATACTCTAAAATATTACCCTATGTCTGGATCAGTGCGGAAATACTCAGAATGGCATGACCAGATTCTTTGCTAAAAATAATAGTCTATGGTCATTTAAATCTTCATCAACTGGTAAGCCTTTTACAACTTCATATATTGGGGTCAGCTTCTAGACTAACCTTCCAGCTGAGTATGATACACAAGCCGAGAATGATAAAAAATATAATAAATACCTATCTGTACCTATTATATTTTGGTACCTATTACTTGCACCCAACTTTAAAAAAGAATTATAGTAAAGCAGCACATTGTCTTGCAAACGACTCTCGTGTTCATATAAAGTTCCAATGAATTCGTTTCTACCCTCCTTTGTTTATATCTGCATATTTAAAACCCAATCTTTTTCAATTGGTGCTACTGCGATTACCCAATGGCCGGCCATGATCTATTTCCATAGTTTATCATCAACTATCTACAAAGTTCTAATAAACTCAGTCCATTTAGTTTTTTTTTTTAACTTTTAAAGCGTTAATAGCCTAATGGCTAAGATGTCAGACTTGTGATCGAGACTTGACTTGAGGTCGCTGGTTTGAACCTCATCCATATTAAAAGCATTTTACAAATCCTAACTTAATATGTGCATCTCCTACATAATACCATATCCTTAAAACCCATGTAAAACTACATTTAAGCTCATTACATAACACTATCAGAGGCTTTCAAACTAAAAGACGTTACCAGTATCGAGTCTCAAAGTTGGCGAGTACCTTATTAACATTTATTGAACCAGGAAAGTGGCAAGTTTCCTTGTAAAGACTATAATATATTTTATGCATTGTTGCCCTCGGGGGATGCAGGGATAGAATTTAAATATTACTAGCGACCCGCCCCGGCTTCGCACGAGTGCAATGTTTATATTAAATATACTATAGAATGTCTTTATATACATCGTTGACAGCCTTTTTGTCATTCGACATACATGTTCTCTTTAGTAATTACTCTTGAAAGTGCGACACATAATTTACCATGGGAAAAACATTCAACGCTCAAATCTAAGCAACATAGGCACGCGCGTCTTGCCTCCGCCGGCACCGCGCCGCAATCGCTATGTCCTTGCATTTTAAATCTGTAATATCTTCGAAACTATTTATTTAAATTATATTCTGTAAAGGGCAATATTGATTTATATTAAATGTACAATGTATTTATGGTACTTAATTGGATAAGGATTAATGCTGTATTGCTTAAAATCGCTTCGTAAAATATGCTCGTATTTCTCGTAAAAAGTAAAGGATAAAAAATGGTTGTTGTGGGAAATCTATAAGAGATAGACAGATATCGTCGAGGACTTTTTTGTTGACCTTTTTAAGGTGTACAATACTGTAGTAAATTATTTTGATCTATCCCATAGGGTGCAGCCAGCGTTTGCAAAGCAAGCGCAAAAAATGTGTTTATTTGCGACATCAAATTAGAAACCTCAAAAATTAATGATTAAACGAACTTACCTGTACGTGAAGTTCTATCATAATTATACAAAGTGCATCGTCCGAAGAGATTAGTAACCTGAAAACGTTGAAATATATGTAGTAACACGCTAGTGACACCACTCTTACACTGTAAGTTTAGAGTCCTGCGCTCTTTTTTATTAATTTTTTATTTACTGGCCACCCCAGCGTCTCGGTCTTTCATTACGTTTAGAGTTTGAAGCCACCATGTTCAGCTTTGACATTTCTACAGCAAACTGGGAGACACTTTGGGTTGGGTGGGTGTACCTGAAAACGTTGAAATATATGTAGACCTTGAGAGATAGCTGAGGAAATGTCAACTACCAAAAAATACCTGTGTATTAATCAATTGGTTTATTTCTAAGACTACTTAATCAGTATCACATTTCTTTTTGTTTTAGTTATAATTCAATTTTGTTCTCCTTAAAAATCTAGTTTTATATCTAAGGGTAATTAACTAATTATAAATCAGTTAGCACTTTCGTGGCAGTTACGTTTCGTTAGAGTTAATCATTGCTCTGTTATAGAATTTTCCAAAAACGTTTGAGCTTCCGCTCTAGCTTGCCCTGTCGCGGACAAGATCGATGAGAAGTCACATTGGTTAGGTTTAGACGTAGCAGCGTGCCTTGTGTCGTGTGCACTCAGAGGTATCAATCCCGCTGGCTTTAAGGACGGCTATAATCCACCGACGGATGTAAGGATTATGCTTTTAACGTTTATGCGGTTTCTTAAAATCATTGAACGGCTTTATGTGTTTCCCACAAAAAGAGCTGGCTTGGTTTTGTACTAATATTAAAAAGTAAGGTTTTGGGCACATTTCCATTTTCGTCTCAAAGAATGGTTGGCTCAAGGTTGGTTGTTTTGAGCCTGGCCTGGAAGTTTTGAAATCGTCACTGGTCGGGTATGTTTCTTAATTATTTATTTAAAAACAATTTATTTATTTTATAATAATTTTTGTATACGTTATGCCGACGTTATCATCATTTTAAGTTAATTTTTAACGGCAAATTTTCCTTTGGAATTTATAGTACAAGTGAAGTATACCACGTGGTATTATATTTAGGCCGTGGTTGAGCCGATAAGCTCCCCTGAAAAAAACCTTATAAAGAGAACCTACATGAATTCAAGGTGCCGTACTTGTTTCTCTGATTGAGTAAACCTGTGAGAAAATATAAAATGTTTGGGATTGGCGCTTCATATAACTCAAAATTATATTGTTCTGAGCACAAAATTTAATTTTTCAAGTGTACGTATTGCTGGTAAGGATTTTGCGACAACGAGCTTATCATGGTGTCCGCTGTGGATGATCGATACCCTGCGTCGCCGCAGCGCACAATGATCCGGCAACCAGTTTGAGGTTGTCTTGTAAAGTAATAATGTTGTTAGGTTAAACTTGGAAATGAAATGAAATGAAATGAAATATTTATTCTGTAAATTGGTTATAAATAACACTTTTACACGTCATGTTTTTTGCGTGCTTAGTTTAGCTAGATGAGGCCGGTATTTCCTAACTGACTACTCTGAGAAGAAACACCGAAACAAACTCAGAGGTCAAAGTCTCTTTTAAAGTCCAGACAATTTGTATTTGTATATGAGAAGCATGTAAGTTCATGTCTGTGGTATTCTTTTGAGGAAATAACCACGCAAATTTGAGCGGACCTGTCCAGACAGTGTAAGCATTAGTCAGTTATCGTGTAGCTCAACTTAGAACTTAAGGAGCTCAACAATTTGAAGAACAATACCAAAGTAAGGACCTTTGGGAATATGAGTAACCACGGTTGTATGGGCTATTTCGGAACCACCATGATTGCCTTGCCTTCTTAGTAATAATTTTTCTCAAGGTTTTTAACATTATTATGAAAGGACCAAGGGGCCTAAAAATTAATTGTTGTCCATTTGATTATGAATGCATTAACTGCCAAAGTGTTTGGATTGTATTTACTCTACTTGTGAAGAGGTCCGCCGGCCGAATTTTTAAACTATTCTTTGGAAAGCAGTATCTACCAGTATCCAATCTATATCTGGGTGTACTCGACGAGAGTCTGCATCCGCAATTTTGTTATCTGTAATATATGAAATATATAAAAAAATAGATGTAGGTATTGGATGCTCCCCTTGCGGTTTATGTAAGCAATGGCTATGGAGTTATCTATGTGAAGAAGAATTCACAGTTTCTGAGGTTTTAGGCAAATACTTTAAGGCCAAAATGAGCTACCAGCAGCTAGAGCTGATTTATATGGATTTTTTTCTCATTTCGCGACCATCTTCCGCTGGCTCATTCATCCCCACATATGGCTACTCCCCCCCCTAGTTGAGGCGTCAGTCTATATTTCTTAGCAGTATGCGTCTAGCGTCTCATCATTTAAAAGAATCTTGCATAGAGTTAGGTCTATTCATGTATTTACTCTTTCTTAAGTGTAAAGTATCTCATATTTATCCATGCAAGTAGTCCAAAGAATTTCACAAATTTTACACCTAATGCAATACATCTTATTAGTTCAGACTTTATGTTTGACCTTGTTTCGTTAGGTAATCTAATTAGGTTTTTTTTTTCTTTTCTCTTAATTGTAGTTTATATCCATTAAACCTATGACAATATAGTTTGATCTTCATTGATTAGAGATCGTGGAGCATAAAAAAGTAGATAATTGCCAGTTTATACACATTAAACCCATGACAACATAGTACACTTTGCTTTCGTAACTATCATTTCTTTTATTTTTGGGATATCTTATCAATGTATTTGTCGAAATATGATTTCAGCAATTGGGTAACTCGTACGTTGGAAACGATAGGAATCGAAGCTTTGGTCCAAATCATATCAAGTTTTCCAGAAACGATTGAAAAAACTTCTGTGTTAGAAGGATCTTTCCCATTCTTCTGTAGTTTTAGTTCATTTTTAGTAAACAAAATGAATTTGATAACGTCACTTATCACTGGTAACTGGCGATCGTCAAGTTCTTTATATGATCCCAAAATAGCACAAGTAGTCTCACTTCGTCTTGAACCCATTATTATATATAACAAAAACACGTATTTTATCACAAGGAAGTGCAGAGCGACACCTTACAGCAATAAAACCGCAATAGAAATGAGACGAACTGCCTCACAGTAGAAGTAGAGAATTTAAGAAAAACAAGTCAAAACATGAATTTTGCGAGTTTGTTCCAAACCAATTCCTAACAGAAAAAATCCTGTCGTTGCCTGCAAATCATAACTTGGGTTTCACTATCAATGAAATAAAAAATAAAATGGGAATAATGTACATAAAATAGAATAGACGACATTGACTGGAGGGTTATTTAAGTGATAAAAAAATAAAAAAAAATGCCGGTAGAACCCTCAAGATATTTTTTATGTTTTTTTTTATTATTTTTACGGTAATCTAAAACTAACAATGTAACTTTTGAGGGGGCTTGGGTAGCGAAAAGCGAAAAAAAATTTTTTCGGGACACCCTAAGGTGCATGTTTCAGGATTTTTTATTCCAAGAATAATCATCCTATTATGTAGAATCACCTAGCGTGTCATATCCGATATTATAAAATCTAATACGCTTTGGATGAAATGCTAGCTATGGTCCTACCATAGCTTTTGTTAATTTGACCAATTTCAATTCCAGCATAAACCAAAAATTAAATTAAATACTTAAAAAAACCCCTACACAAAAATACTTATAAGTAGTTTAAGAAACATCCCTTAAAAAATAAATCAAATAACGCGGCGGGGTATCGCAATTTAGAATCGATATTTAAAGTTTGTTACATAGCCATACAACGCCGCTGTCGCGGCGGGGTATCGCTATCGCTGTTGCTGTCACACAATTTATTGGACATACACAAGTTCGTATCGTTGAATTTTTATTGAATATTTCGATGTTTGTTCACTTTACTGTGGGCGTGCAATTATGTCTTTAGTTGCAGTTAAGTTCAATTGTAACAAAGGCATTTAGGGTAAACTAGCTTATACTGGAGAAAACGTTCTAACAGTAATATATATACAATAATCAGATCGCAATGAAAACTCAGTATCAATAAATTATGTCAAACTCCCTATTGGAACCGTTTGATATTTATGAGCAGAGAGGAAGGTGATTGCAGTTCCCTAAGAGTGCTATTTAAATGCAGAATTAACCTTGAATATTGTGACAGATTTAGCCAGAAGAAAGGGAAATAAAAGATTCAAAGAGTCTGAAAATTGAATGTCCCTGAAAGATATATTTTTTCGCTTCCTATTCAGGAACCACCGGTGGTCATCATCTACACAGTATGCCAGACATGTAATCTTTCTGGTGAATTATAGTTTTAAGCCGTTTGAGGTTGAAACACCTGGGTTATGGGGCCCGAGGGCACGTCTCCTTTCCAAGGACATTTGTCGCTGGCAGATTGATTTATTACGTGACCTTTATTTGCGACGCAAATAAACGCAAATTTTGCGTTTATTTAATGCTACTAGTAGCATTGCCACGTTGAATGGCAATGTTTATACTTCATTGTTTTTCGTAGTTTATGACTGGTTTTTTGGGCGTTTTCGGACGACAGCGACGTGGAGGAATATTTCGACGCCTATATCGTCTTAACAGCCTTATTTTTTATTTTTATTTATAAAACATCTTTTCATACAGTATTTTAAAATTAAACTTCAAGGCCGAATGTATTTTTAAATCACAACGCATGTCCGTAACAAGGGTACTGTCAGCCCCTCCAGTGCTGTCAACCCTCGTTTGCAACTATGACCAGTGATTGATGACACCATGCGAGAGGTCGGCCAGTTTCCGTGTATGTCATAGTCAGTGGTAAGTAATACTTATCCATAAGTGTTTTATGGAAGACGAAGACGAAAAACGAAGTGTCGGCGTCGTGTTCCACTGCGTGGTGCCGTGTAGCCTTCCGTAGAATCAAAGCAATATTACTTTTTAATCTGTGAAAAGACGCATGACGGATGATGCTTGTCTTTGGATTTTTCGGCCTAGTATATACCAGCTTCCTCAAAATGTTATCTTTCACAGTTTTGGAATCAGTGGTAATTATGAAAATTAGATACGAAAAATGAAGCGAAAAGATCTAATAATTTAAGCTTTTGTTAAATAACACAAATATTTATGTTTCCCACCCTGTATGTACATATCACCCAATTTGTAACATATATAAAACGCCACCTCAATTAATCTGTTTAATATTCGCGGAATACAGGAAGAAAGATTATTTACATTAGTTACCAGAGGCATTGCCCTTTTGACATGCAAACATCGTGTTAATGATACGAAGGTGTACAAACGTATGATTCAAAGTCTCAGAGAAAATTATTGTTTACTAAAGGCGACCGTTATGTAGAAACAGTAAGTAAATGAAAATTTTACTACAGCTTAATTTGTCTAACTATCACAAAGACACATAGAAAGCAGAGAATATAATCAGGCCATACTTTGCGAAGCAACTACTACTACTTTAGCCTGTGGCTAATTGGTACATATATCATCATCTACTTAGCCTTTTCTCAACTATGTTGCGGACGGCTTCCAGTCTAACCAGATGCAGCTGAATATTAGTGTTTGACATGGAGAGACTGCCTATCTGACCTCCGCAACCCAGTAACTGGGTAACATAATACTTCTTGGCTAGACCAGTATCAAATTTACTGGCTTCTGACTACAGCCGAGACCAACGGCTTATCGTGCTTTCCGAGATATGGGGATTATCGCACCACCAACTTCCAAACTCCGGTCTACCCCTGAAAAATTCCTTCTCTTCCCTCTCTTCCTGAAAAAGACCTCGTGATCAGCAGTCGTGCTTGCGACCACTCGACTTTCAAGGCAGTTTAAGGACAATATAGAGTAATAATACCTCCAAAACCTAAGTGTTCAAGCTTGAACGCAGTTTGCAGCAGCACCCTCTCGCCTGCAAATATACCTATGCAGATGCAGAAGGTGAGGAGCTCTTGACTGAATAATAACAAAGGCTCGGACATTATGTCACTGGCCAACGCTGTCATTAGGGTACCGGAAAAATCTTTTTTATTTTGTTGAGAACTAGCAACTAAGCTAAATATGCTTGTTACTGGAGTAGGTTCACGGCTATAGGGTATGGGATGATTTGACCTCTCGTGACGTTTGAGCCATTTGGCTATTGATAAATTAATGTTACCTTAAAAACATCTGACGATCTCTTTCTGATCCATTAAATATCTTGGCTGGAATTTCTTGCGTGTGGTAGCAGTTACCGTATTGGTTCCTTTAGACTTAGGGTCTCACGTCTCATACCTTCTCGTATATAAAAAAGGATAATAAAGACTTATATTATTTAATACGGTCCTTATTTTATCCTTAATACGGTCTTTCTTTTGGTTTCGACCCTTTAACCTTAACAAAACTACAAAATGTTATGTAATAACTATTACTACATTACAAAACTTCATTTGTTTTAGAACAGCGTTCTGTAACGAAGTACTTCTTATTCATAACGCAAAGATTTAAGAACACAATTTAATGACAAGAATAGCAATCACAAAAGACAACGCCCGTCTGAACACGGCTTTGTATTCGGATCGGGCGCTCAGTAGCACTTTATAAATACAATTCGGCTTATGTGCGGTACTTAAGTCAAGTAACTTTGTTTTTGAATAAGATAATAGAGATTCCTTTAACCCTTAACAACCCACAAGTGTCTTGCGGACACAATTTTTTGTTCATTTACTCATATAAAGTTAAGTATTTATTTCTACGAAAAACCAATTTATCTATTCTATCTGCAAGGTTTCAAGATTCTAAATCTGTAATAATAATGTTTATAATATGAATTGTATAGCATTTATTAACAATAAACTAAAATAGTAACTTATCGACCCACAAGTGTCCGATGGACACATTAGGTAACTCTTTGTTGCACTCGAGTATGAAAGTAGACTGTTTGTTTACATTCTACTCAGAATTTTATCGCAGTAAGTGGGTAATAATAAATCACAAAGAATTTGTTTATAATAGAAATAGTTGTCACTATATGGCATACCATATCTTGGAAAAGAAGGAAGTAACAGAGCGGAAAATTTGGCGTACAATGTTGTCAATCAGTTATGTGAACCATATTTTCGAACAAACAGAAACATTACTTTCGACAATTATTTTACGAGCATTGAAGTTGCTAAAACCTTGGCTGAAAATGGACTTACAATAGTTGGAATAATGAAAAAAAAAATAAAACTCGTATTCCTTCAAATTTTCAACCTCACAGAAACCGTGACGGGGAATCAAATGTCTTCGGTTTTTTTTCAAAAAATATAACGTTGGTGTCTTATGTGCCAAAAAAGAACCGTGCTTTTATTTTGTTGTCTATGATGCATCATAGTAATGAAGTAAATGTGAGCAATAAGAACAAATCTGAAATAAACTTGTATTACAACTCCACCAAGGGACAGTTGACACGCTTGATCAGATGGTCCATGAGTACACAGTTCGACGTAAAACAAAACAGATGGCCAATTGAATTTTTCCAAAATATTATAGATGTAATTGGCATCGCATCGTTATATATATATGCTATATATACTGTATGGAACAATTTATATCCTACTTGGAACCAACGGAAGAAGTGTGTACTAAGAAAAGCTTTTTGCGTAAAGTTGTAACTGAGTTAGTTACACCGCACATAAGGAGACGTAACAGGAAGCGCCTGACAAATTATCATTTAGCAGCTATTGCAGATGTAGTAGGATTCAATCAAGAAGCAGCTCAATCTTCTGAACCTGCTACCAAAAAAACGCTGTCACATTTGTCCTGCAAAAATATCCAGAACATCTAAACAGTGCTGCGATAAATGCAACCGCAATGAATGCTCTGAGCACACAGTAAAAAAAAATCATTTGTAATGTTTGTAAATAAATAAGTATATAATTTAAAAAAGTTATATGTATTTAAATAAATAAATATAAATGTTTAAAACCACATTAAAGTCTATAATTATAGTACGCCTCGTATTTTTTCCCTAGAAAAACTCTAAGCTTCATACATGGTGTTCATTGGACACTTCTGGTCAGTTACGTTTGAAAAGCTTACTGGGTTGTTAAGGGTTAAGGGTGATGTTAATTTTAAATGAGTACTAAGCGTTTTCTAGTAATTGCAGAAGCTTGTAGCTAAATAATAACTGCTGTACAGGTCGATCTTTGGCAGGCATTTTGGTCTAGTGGTCAGTGACCCTAACTGCTATGCGCAAGGTCGTAGGTTTGATTCCCACCCAGGACAAATGTTTGTGTGATGAGCACGATCATTTGTTCTTTGTCTGGGTGTAATTTATCTAAAATATGTATGTATTTAGAAATATATGTGTATGTTTATCAGTTGTCTAGTACTCATAGCACAAGCTCTGCTTAGTTTGGGACTAGATGGCGTTGTGTGAAAGTTGTGGAATATTAACTTCTAGAGCCCCAGCGGCACAAAAACGTGCCAGTAAACATGTATTAGTTGAGCCCCGCTGGCACAAATTTGTGCCACCAAACCTCGACCAATTTAAAACTGTATTTGTGGTAACGATAAGTCTTAAAATCGTTTGTGACCGGGGTCAGATTACGCTTACGATAAGAGCCCGCCCGTGGTGCTTGACGGATGGTTGACGTAAATAATGGCGGACCTTGAGAGGTTAAATAAAATATTAAAGATCTTTAAAGTGAAGCAATATCTTTAAAGATCAGTCCAAGGATTTGTGATCATCTTAGCATAATTATCAACACTCTTTAGTGCTTTGAAAACCATGCTAAGACGTTGGGTGCAACTACCGACTATCATTTCTTGTTTGGTCCACACTTGACGGCACCTACATGCGGGTAGTCAAAAATAAAATAATCTGACATCAGCGCCTTGCCAGGTCTAATAGGCAGACGCCTTGTTTAAACCACTAGTACTCAGTTCTTAGGTTTCCAGCGGATAACGTCACTTTGATTGCGCTAAGAAAACTCGGAGCAGGACCCTTTTAATTACTTTATTATTGTTTATTATATATTTAACTGTGCACCTTAAAATACACGTTTGGATGAAAATAATAAAACTAGTGTATAATGGGTAGTCTTATCGCACAGATTAATGGAAAGAACTTATAAGGAGGGCTTTCAGTGTACAAAATCATAAATAATATTAATTAAACATATAAAATGTATCACACAATTATATATTTCTAATACATATCAAATTATTAATAGAGAAAGACGGGTAAAAATTATAGTGAGAGGTAATGTTCTTTCACCATTCTTTTGAACATTACCTTCTGAGCTCCGTTTACCTGAATAATGTCCGTTGGTGGCAGCTATTTTGCTCCGAATGAAGTGGATAATTTATTTTAACTTTTGTTATCAAATTAAGTAACATGTATATTACAAGAGAACCTATAAGAAGTGTGCGTGTTGTAAAATGAAATGCAAAAAAAATATTTGTACGGAACTATTTGTAGGTGAGTCTGACTCACACGTAAGTAATTTTTTCTGTTTTTCTTGTTATATGCTACCTCAATGTACATTATGTATAACCATAGTAGGTAGTAGGTTTAAGTAATGGGTAGTACTAAAAATAAATAATTTCAGGACATAAGCAATCCATTTTGACGACACGGTTGGCGCAGTGGTTGAGCAGTTGGCTGCTGTGGGTTCAATTCCCGCACCTGAACAAATGTTGGTATGGCCTAAAAGATATTTTACGGGTCTGGGTGTTTGTGAAAATGTACATACGAAACCTGACCAATTTTAGATTCAACCCACAATTATCACTCACTAAATCCTCTCCATCCTATATAAGATCTGTAGTGTATCACCACAATGTGGTCGTCAATCTTTCCTCACAAAGATGCGGGACCCTCTTGAGCGTAATAAGTCGTATTGTTAGGTATTAATGGTGGGGTGTGGTCACATTTTAGGCTATGTTGGTAAGGGTAACGTGGCAGATTCGAGAGCCAAGTCAAGTAAAGTCAAAGCATAATTATAATATTTCAAAGTTACTGAGTTGTAGAAGTCAGATAGGCAGTTACTTCTCTAAAAGACTAGTCTAACTATTTGTTGTTCGTTAAAAAATAAAAATTAATCGTATCTAAAGTTATGACGTAGTAGGTACTGACAACTCTGTTTTTAAATCGAGTAATAAAAAAAAACAAAGCTTACACCGTATTACATAACTTTTATCAGTACAAAGCCGTGCTGAGTGGCTAGTTTAAGTAAAGATAGGTACGAGTAGTTTGGGGTCAAAGTTTCAGGCTCCTTCCCTTCCCCGTACTGCTATTCGATAAGCATATTGATGGAATAGTAAAAACAGCATCAAGAGCGCTTGGTTAGGTTTGGTTCCTCGGCTTCTTTCCGATCGCTAAAACCGATCAAAATTTTGTATTGTTCGTTCGTACGCAGCCACCTTGAGTATGTATCACAAGTCTGGAACCCTCAATACGGGATCTACATCTTTCGTATTGAGGGTATTCAGAGAAAATTTCTTAAGTACCTAGATTACAAGGCGAAACAAGTATCTGTTGATTACAATCACCGAAGTAGAAGGTACCATTTTCTGCCGCTTGACCAAAGGCGTAATATTAATGACATTTGTTACTTATTAAATATTGCAAATGATTTAATTGACATTCCTGAACTTGTTTCTAAGTTATCGTTACGTACTAATCAAATGGGGCTGCGACAGCGACCACTTTTACATGTACCTTCTGTAAACACTAACTACAGGCGTAATGCCTACTTCTGTAGAGCGAGTCGCAGCTTCAACAAAATTTGTTGCATGCGTTGTGGTGTGCACAACAGAACTTGTATGGTCAGATATAAAAAATAGATAAAATTGCATTATAAATTAAGTTAAACTTTATAGTTTAATTTATAGAAGGTGTTTTGCCATACATTATCATAAATCTATATTGCTTTTTCTTTTTCAAAACCTTTGTTTCACCTTCTGCAGTCATTTATCTGCATTATACAACGCTACGTTATCCCCAGATACAAATTCTAGTCACGGACTATTGGCAGGGCTCCGTCACTCCATGTACTTGCGCGCTATAACTACCTACCGCCCGGTCGAGCGGTCTCGGGCCGTTTGCGGACCAAATTCAGTGCGGTTTTCGCATGCGAATCGCAAGCACGTTGTTCAATTTTAATCGTTACCTACATACGTTTGTACACGTACCTACGATGCCGTCTGGTACCTTATTTGCTGTAGATGGGTGCAAATCAAGTAAAAGAAGGGATAAACACCTAACATTTTTCAATTTACCTGTCAATGAAGAAAGGTAAGTGATAAATAAATAAAATAAATGTAGCAAGAAGCATACCTGTCCTGGCTTTGTTACTGAATTACAGAACATTCCTGATTTAAATGAATCTACGAATAGATTGTTTATCCATTTGAAAGCATTCAACAACACATCGTCTTTTTACGGAAAGTCAAAAGTGCCAACAGATGCGTTTCATAATTATGTAAGAGAACTTAAGATTATGTTTATTAATTATTTTGAAAAAAATATGAAACAAAGGCCGGGTAGTACTCTTTATGAAATTTTAAATAACATACATCTTGATTCTCCCTGCCCTTGTTTCCCAAAACAATATGTAATAAAACTTTTTATTAGATTCAGGATATTTTCTACACTAAAATTTAATAACCTAGAATTTAGAAAGGGTAAGAAACTTATAAAAAGTTATATAAAAATAAAACACATGTAACTTTAAAGATATTTTTTTATTTTACCCACTCACTGACCTCTATAATTATGTTTTATCTAGATGTATTGCATAGTCAGCACCAATTTATAAAAAATATATTTTAAAACGATACAATTTTAAACTACCACCTATAGTCAGAGCATATTCACAGTTCTCAATAGCATAGACACAAAAAGTTTGTTAATTTAATTTAATCGAAGAGGCAGCCCTGCGATTGCTGTGGGATCGAGCGGTGCGAAAGCAATCCCAACTGTACGGTTGAAGATTTAGGCACATTTTAGCATGCAGCGGTTGCTGACTCGACGGAGTAGGCTATTATAGCAGTAGGTATTGGAAATTTTGTACTGAGTGAAGTATCAGTTATGTAGTAACTATTAAGTAATCTGTGCTATTGGCCTTGCACACTTGGTTCATATTTTCATTTTAAGCGGAAAAAAGTTTTGTTTTTTCATTTCATGTTTTTCACTTATGAAATTGACCGACCGTCTCCATGTTAGAATTATTTTGTCATATTTTTACATGTCTTTATTTTAGAACTAGCTTTTGCCCGCGACTTCGTCCGCGTGGAATAGTTACTTTGGGCTAACGTAAAATTTAACCCCGATATTGAAGCATTCTTCATTGGCGCTCCGCTCCTATTGGCCTTAGCGTAATGATATATAGCCTATAGTCTTTCTCTATAAATTGACTATTTAATTAAAAAAATATTTTTTCAATTCGAACCAGTAGTTCCTGAGATTATCGCGTTCAACCAAACAAACAAACTGTTCAGCCTTATATTATTAGTATAGATAGCTTTTGCTCGCGACTTCGTCCGCGTTTCCGTCGTTTTTCGTAAAAAAGTAGCCTATGTCCTTCCTCACGGTTCAGTGATTTTGATGTAACAGACAGATTAACTTTCGTAATTTAGTAGGGAAATATAATATGTCAATCTATAATACTGTTGAAAAATATCGCAATGCGGAACCGCACAATATTATTGTTAATAGCTGTGCCCGCGACTCCGTCAGCGTGTAACTCCTTGTGTGTTATTAAGTTAATGTATTGGTAATATTGTTTAGATCACGTTCACATGAGGATTAAGTACCTATAGAACGAAAATACTTCAGCGCAAAGCTTTCGGGTAAACTATGTTGAAAGTTGACCCGTCCGGCACGTGAATATAAAGATTTCTAGAACTGCTAACCCGGGAAAGAGCGACGTACAACTGACCATGCGAGAAACAACTGACACCGAGATCTACTCCAGCAACACGAAAAGTCTGCCCTTGAACCTTATTAATTGTCATTGCATAACACACCGATACTGGGAATTGCGTTCTTTTAAATTCGAATGGAAAATTGTTTGGTATTATGGGAATTCTGGGAATAAAGACGGTTTCTCCTGCACCGCAACCTGTTAAAATTTGAGCCTCGATTATATTTTGTTGCAACTGGGTGAAAATAAAACTAATATAAAAAAAAGTGAACGTAAATTAGCCAAAACTTACCTATCGGTATACTAAAATAACTAATACCTATTTTATAAAATAACAACAAAAGGAATCTAAAAATAAATTATCAACGACTAAAAGTCACGCTGATAAGCACGGTTTGTTAATATCAATTAAGTATTGTCTGTCAATAAGGTCGAACGCTCTGAACGTCTATTCGGATCAACAGGCAATAATTGTATGAAGCTCGCATTTTTTTTTAGGTAGGGCCTCTAATGTATTGGTAATATTGTTTAGATCACGTTCACATGAGGATTAAGTACCTATAGAACGAAAATACTTCAGCGCAAAGCTTTCGGGTAAACTATGTTGAAAGTTGACCCGTCCGGCACGTGAATATAAAGATTTCTAGAACTGCTAACCCGGGAAAGAGCGACGTACAACTGACCATGCGAGAAACAACTGACACCGAGATCTACTTCAGCAACACGAAAAGTCTGCCCTTGAACCTTATTAATTGTCATTGCATAACACACCGATACTGGGAATTGCGTTCTTTTAAATTCGAATGGAAAATTGTTTGGTATTATGGGAATTCTGGGAATAAAGACGGTTTCTCCTGCACCGCAACCTGTTAAGCCTGCGCCGAGTAAAATAACTCAAAACGGTCTTCACAACTAAAGGAATATAACCTATAATAGTACTTTAATTACCATACAAAAATATGTAATGAACACTAGAATAAATGTGTTAGCCAACATAGTTGGCAAAATTTAAAAATATTTTATAGTTTATTAAATAAAAATACATAAAGTTGGACAAAAATCCTTACAAAACATGCTCGTGCGTCGCTGAATTTTGATAGTAAACTGTTGAATTTTTTCATAAACTTCAATTCATATTATTCTCTAATTATCATACTATCATTTACACCTTTAACATTTCAAAAATGTCACTTGGTTGTTTTAATTTTAATTTTTTCTTCTAATTTGCGCGCTATTTTGAACCATACGCAACGTACACCGGTCGAAAATTCAGTCGTCCACGGGAGCTCAGAGAGGGGTCACGTCTCATCGTGGAGCGTTTCGCCGGTAACGATAATTCGCGATCTATTGTGTACGTATGTATTGCAGCAATCCGTTGAATAACATAAGTCATATTTTTTGTTTTTTTGAGTACGATTATATATGCATACCCAACAATTACATTTTATTGTTCAATATATATTTCTTTAACATTTTTTTTTTCAATATTTGTTTTATTATGGGAAAATGTAAAAAAATATATTATTAGAAGAAAGTTGGCGCAAATTTTCGAAAAAAAAGCCATTCTCATAAAAAGTACGTATTTCTATTTTGTGATGTTATTATTGCTTTTTAACCGACTTCAAAAAAAGGAGAAGGTTCTCAGTTCGTCTTAAACTTTTTTTTATGTATGTAACCTCAAACTCGAAGACGGCTGGACCGATTTGGAATTTTTTTTTCGTTTGAAAGGGTATACTTTCTAGTTGGTTCCATTGTTATGAAATCAGGATCTGATGATGGGATCCTGGAGAAAGCGAGGGAACTCTTTAAATATTATAGGCACACCTATAGCGTTTTGGGTATTTCTAATAGTACCTTGTGCAGTTGCTCCCGAAAAGCACCATTTGAGGAAGTGAAAGTGATGGTGAAGACTTTTTTCAAACATTCGATATGGGTATCGTGTAATGGGTTTTTGGGTGTGGTGATTGCAAATCTGGAATTTATTTTTAAATTCAAGATGGCGTATGCAACTTTTTCTCACAAATTCGATATGGGTACCGTGTAATGGGTTTTTGGGGGTGGTGATTGCAAATCTGGCATTCATTTTAAAATCCAAGATGGCGGATGCAACTTTTTCTCAAACATTCGATATGGGTATCGTGTAATGGGTTTTTGGGGGTGGTGATTGCAAATCTGGCATTCATTTTAAAATCCAAGATGGCGGATGCAACTTTTTCTCAAACATTCGATATAGGTATCGTGTAATGGGTTTTTGGGGGTGGTGATTACAAATCTGGCATTCATTTTAAAATCCAAGATGGCGGATGCAACTTTTTCTCAAACATTCGATATGGGTATCGTGTAATGGGTTTTTGGGGGTGGTGATTGCAAATCTGGCTTTCATTTTGAAATCCAATTTAAAACACATACGATATCCATATTGAATGTTGGAGAAAAAGTTGCATCCTTAGTGGATGCAACTTTTTCTCCAACATTCAATATGGATATCGTGTGTGTCTACTAAGTTAAATACACTGATAACCTTCAAGGGTTTATTGCTAAGTATAATTAGCAAAGTAGCGTAAGGGCTAAAATTATCGCTAAATGATGAAAATGAGTGCACCCGGTTGCTGTTCAAAATACATTAAGCTCGCGGCGAACTTAGTGCGACCGCATTATATCGCTTGCTCAGCAAACGTGGTCGATTGCAAAATATTGCATCAAACATCGTGTAATAGGTTTTTGGGCATACCGATTGCAATCCTGACATTCATTTTAGAATTTACGACGAAAGTTCATTGGCTACTTTGTTAGCTTACAATTTACACTGGGTTATTGACAATTTAACTGATCCTAGGTTAAGTGACTATTCAGTATTATCTAGGGTATCTAATAATACTGAAATTAATTATTTAAATCCTTAGATGTGACAAAGGAGAGTTATAATAACACAATTTTACTAAATCATCAGAATATAAATCGTTTCTCCGGCAAAATATTAGATGAGGAAATGTTAATAGATAAATATGATATAGATATCTTATGTTTTTGTGAAACCTGGCTAAAACCAGATAGAATGTTGTTTAAAATTAATATTTTTCTGTTACTAGTGCATACAACAGGTCCTCAGTAGGAGGTGGTACTTTAATATTACGTAGTAATTCTCTTAGATATAAGGAACAAATATATATCACCGCTTGCTCTGTTGATTGCTTGTGTGAGGTAGCATGTACAGAAGTTGAAGGCCAAACTTTCTTAAGTGTTTATAGACCACCAGCATCAAAGTTGTCATCATTCTTAATGATAATGGGAGAAATTATAAGTACCTAAGCTTATAAAAGATAATAAATTAGTTTTCGTTTGTGGTCACCTAAATATTGATTTGTTAGTAAATTCACCTGAACACTGCAAGCTTACTTCATTGTTTGGTTCATTTAACTTAAAATGCACATACAAGGAAGCAACAAGAATAACAGCAACATCAGCTCAATGCATAGATAATATTTATACTAATTGTGCCATAAAATACTCGTCTCAAATTAGTGGAGTTAGGTCTGACCATACAGGTCAACCAGTATCCTTTGATTTGGTTAAAAAGCGGCAATTATAACATGTTAAGTAATCTTTCAATGGCCAATTTTGACTCTCATGACCCCAATGAAAATTACAGGATATTATTTTCTTCACTATGCCACGAATTTAGTAAGGCATGTCCAGTTAAAAAATTTCAAATGAGTAATAAATCTAAATTTAATGAATGGGCCACTGCTAGAATAAGAATAAGCTGAGACAATTTATACAACTTATACCATGAAAAATCATTGACTTCCGATGAAGCCTTCCATAAATATGTAAGAAACTACTCAAAGATATTTAAAAGAGTATGCGCCCTAAGCTAAATCTAAATCAGAAAATAATAAAATTAGCATTTCTAACAATAAAATAAAAACTGTGTTGAAGGTGATAAACAAAGAAACTGGAAACACAAACCAACAGGGTTAGAATGATTTGACTTTGAACATCGATGATCAGGTCATCTCAGATAAGTCAAAAGTGGCTGAGAAGTTGGAAAATTACTTTACCAATATTCCAGTAGAGGTTACTAAATCTCTACATTCTTCGCCATTATTAGCAGAATCTTTTTTAAAGGAAAACTACAATAAGGATATACCAACATTTTCATTTAAGCCCATTTCTATTGATGTAATTAAAAAGCATTCCAAAGTCTTAACATAACAAACACTGATGACTTATGAAGTGCATCTGTTAGGGTTCTTGGTAATATTATTGACTCAATTGCTGCTATCCTAACAGGCACATTTAATTAATGTATAGACAGCGGTAATTTTCCCGATTTAATGAAACATAGTAAAGTGGTACTAATTTTTAAGTCGGGTTGTAAGAGTGATCCCTCTAACTATAGACCGATATATGTGCTTCCAGCATTAAGCAAAATATACGAAAAAATCATGCTGGACCAGATGCTATCATATTTAAATGGAATTCTGCATAGTCGGCAGTTTGGTTTCACGAAAGGTAGGTCAACAACAGACGCAGGAGTAGCGCTCATCCGTCACATTCTGGAATCTTGGGAGAAATCTCAGGATGCAATTGGCATATTTTGTGACCTCTCCAAAGCTTTTGATTGCGTTGACCACAAAACACTGATCTGTAAATTACACCATTACGGAGTTCGGGAATTCGTGTTCTGCTGACCTTGTTCTTTCATATTTATCAAACAGGCAACAAAAAGTTATTGTTAATGGAGCGACATCTGCAGGATCCCTAGCCAAGATGAGTGCTCCGCAAGGTTCAATTCTTGGCCCTTTCCTTTTTATAGTGTATATCAATGACATACATGATGACCAACTTATAGGATATTTTTTATTTGTAATTCCATTGTGCTGTATTAATTGGTCTATACGACAGTATAGACCAAAGTTTTAAATATAATTAAGCATATCTTAGAACTGGAAACATATCTTACAACTATATAATAATATAGGTTATTCAAAAACGTGTCATGAATTACAGTGAAAAAATCAGAAAGCAAGTAACTGCAGAATTGAAACATTTGAAAAGTGCAGGTGAAAGATTTAGTCTTTCTTTCGACAAGTGGACTTCAACATCCAATAAACCATACATGGCTGTCAACGTTCATTCATATAAAAAAAATTGGAATTTAGTACTTGTTCCTATTTATGGAAGTATGAAAGTATGGCTGAAAATTGTCTTCGTATATTGAAAGAGCGTCTAAGTATATTTGATATTTCCCTGGATACTGGCTTTATGAAAAACATAATTATTTGCAAGACAGCTCTACCTCAGATGATACTATAAATGAACCACCTGTGGCTGTTGATCATATGGACGACATCCATGATGATGAACATTTAGAAGACTTAGACAGTCCAGAATCAGACTTAAACTTAATGTCACAAAATAACCTTGCGCTATAACACATACCAGAGTTAACACAAGATGAAAACATTAATGAGCTGATAAAGAAAATCCGCAAAGTTTTAGAGTGTATTTCAAAAGATCACCATTGAAAAATGAAACAGTACTTCAAAAATAAATGAAAATTGAACATGGAAAAGAGCTGTAAGTGACAGCTCTTTTCCATGTTCAATTTTGGACTGTAAAACCAGGTGGAATAGTCTTTTAACAATGCTGGAGCGATTTTATCTTTTAAAAACCTTCATTCAAAAAGCTCTTATAGATCTCAATCATCCAATTCGTTTGGAAGAAGTTGATTTTGAATTGGTAAATAAAATTGTTGATGTGCTGACCCCAATTAAATTGACAGTAGAAGCAATCTATCGGCGAGATGCTAATTTATGCACAGCTGATTCCGCTTTGAAATTTCTTATAAAACAGCTATCTAGCATAATCATTTTTTGGAAAACATCCTTAGTGGAACGTATGAAGCAACGACGAAGTGATGATTTGACTGGTGTGTTGAATTAATTACAAAATCCATGAAAAGATGATGAAAATCAGTTATTATCGGATTTGGAATGGCATGACTTATTTCCAGTTTCTACACAGGCTTTAGTTTAGAAGCAAATAAAGTGTATTGTTAAAAAACTTAAAAGTCGAGATGACACGGAAGAAGAAGAAGGAAGATCAGGATCACAAACAGATGATGAGTTAAGGCCACAAACCTCCCAATCCCAACCCCAATTGACACTAAAGGAAAAGTTATAGCTGGAAATTGATAAAAGTATGAAATCCCCAGATCGTGAAGTACAAATACAAAATTAATCGGTGTTGGCAAAATATAGTATTAGACGTGAAATAAGCCTGTTTGAAAATGGAGGAATTAGTGGATATCACTTAGAAACAGCATATAAGTATCTATTGTCTATTCCTCCAACCAGTGTTAAACCTAAACGAGGGTTTTCAGCTGCTGCTTATGTTGGTAATAAACGAAGCAGGCTTGGAAGTCAAACCTTGGATGCATTGATATTTCTACGATTGTATTTTCAAAATTCGAAATAAGTTTTATTGTCTTTTTATTTCTTACAAAGTATAGTATCTTTTTGTAATTTTTTCTTTTCTTACTATACTGTGATATGTGTAGTGTACCAAAATTAAAAATATATATTTTAAGAAATTACTCGTTTTTTAGAGTTCAGTTGCCGAATGACAAAAAACGGAACCCTTATAGTTTCGTCATGTCTGTCCGTCTGTCTGTCTGTCTGTCTGTCTGTCCGTCCGTCCGTATGTCACAGCTATTTTATTCCAAAACTATTAAAACTATACATGTGAAACTTGGTAAGTAGATGTATTCTATGAAACGCTTTCCGATATTGAGAAAAAAATTAAAAATCATTTAAAATAAAGGAACATACTACTACCCCATACATGGAACTAAAACTGAAAATATATTTTTTTTTTCATGAAACCTATGCGTGTGTGGTATTTATAGACAGGTCTTTAAAAATGACATGGGGGTTTCTGAAACCACTTTTTCATAAAGTCAATCGTTTAAAAGATATAAGCTTCCAAAGTGGTCAAATGTGTATCCCTCCCTCTAACTTCTATAATAGTGGAGTGAAAAATCTAAAAAAATACGTATCTGTAGATCTTAATGTAAACTTTCAACCATAATTGGTTTGAATGATATCGAGTTAACAGTTTTTGAGATACGGCATATTTTCTAAAACCGCAAATATAACTTTGTAATTCATATAAACACTATGAAAAACAAAGTTATCTAGCGTAGTTGTAAAAAATGTAAATAAGCTAGTTTTAAGAAATTTGTAAGGTTTTTTTCGTCAAATAGATATACATATTATATTATATTATTATAGTTACACACGGAACCCTTCATGCGCGAGTCTGACTCGCACTTGGCCAATTTTTTACATTTGAGACCAATTAGAAACCACATAGTCTAATCCGGGGACAGCCCCAGGGTCACAGGATTCAGCATCAAGAATCACGTAATCCCGGGATTGGAAAACAGGCTCGGGATTGTATTCTCTAGTTGCAACTAAGAAAGGATTTCTATCGAAATTCTATTTTAGTTGCCAAATGTGTCGAAAAAAATAGAATTAATAAATTGTAAAGAACCAGATAGATAGCCCTACAGACCTCAATGTGAACGATAATTCTGTAAGCAGTTTTATGGCGATAGGAGCCGCGTTTTCTGGTTTAGAACAAGTTTCAGCTTCCTTTGACATTCCCTCTATGTCCGACAAATTATACGCCAAGTGCCATAACAAGGTCTGTCTACTACGGAAATTAGCCAAAGAAAAATTGGCCAAGTGCGAGTCAGACTCGCCCATGAAGGGTTCCGTAGTAACTATAATAATATAATATGTATAACTACTACAACTACTAGTCTGTCTGTCTGTCCATCCGTCCGTCCGTATGTTACAGCCATTTTATTCCGAAACTATTAGGACTATACATATAAAACTTGGTAGATTGATGTATTCTGTGAACCGCTTTCCGATTTTAAGAAAAAATTAAAATATATTTAAATTAAATTAAAAATAATATTTTCAGTTTTAGTTCCATGTATGAGGGGGCTCCCCATACATGGAACTAAAACTGAAAATATTATTTTTTTCATGAAACCTATGCATGTGTGGTATCTATACACAGGTCTTTAAAATGAGATTGAGGTTTCTAAAACCACTTTTTCATAAAATTAATCGTTTAAAAGATATACGCTTCCAAAGTGGTAAAATGTGTGCCCCCCTCTAATTTCTATAATAATGGAGTGAAAAATATAAATATATATATACAACGTGTAACGGAAACCCCATATCTAACCAAAAGGGCTGAAGACAACATTTGGTATGGAGTCTCTATGCACAGTTTCAGCACAAAATAACTGACTTAACGAATTGATACCAAATTATTGGTTTCACATATTTTTTGAATACCAATCATAACAAACGTGTCACAGCACTACGAGGGTCAATAACTTTCCACGTCACTTGCCAATAATACGATAATTCTTTTCGTTCTTCTTAATTTGAAAAATTCGGTCTCTGGTATCAGTGTACTGGAATTTGTAATAAGTTCTACACATGTAGATTTAGGATTACAAAACCCTTGCCATATCGTGTGTTATCTTCCAAAGAAGCCATGCACTTGGTATGTATATACCCTTTAAATTACACGTTATATATATATATATATATATATATATATATATATCTATAGATCTTAATTTAAACTTTCAATCAAAATTGGTTTTAAAGAGATCGAGTCAGCAGTTTTTGAGATACAGCATATTTTCTAAAACCGCAAATATAACTTTGTAATTCATACAAATACTATGAAAAACAAAGTTATTTGGCGTAGTTGCAAAAAATGTAAATAAGCTAGTTTTAAGAAATTTGTAAGTTTTAGTTTTTTGTCAAGTAAATATACTTATTATATTATATTATTATAGGTACTACGGAACCCTTCATGGGCGAGTCTGACTCGCACTTGGCCAATTTTTGTAAAATGTGATAATAAGCAATATAACATTAGATTTATAGATTTCATTTTTTTTTTCTTTTAAATTAAGTTACACTTGATACATATATTGTTATGAAATAAATTACGCTTATATTTTCTAGTAAGTAAGTTCGCTAGACAGCATTAATGAAAAAATGTTTTTTTGGTATGGCCCCACGTATATATAATAAAGTACCGAATGTTATTAAAAATATGACAGTACATCAGAATTTAAACGAGCACTAAATGAAATTTTAATAAACAAAACTTATTTCAGTCTGGTTTTATTATGACATTACATAATTATATTTTTTTTTTATTTCATACTGGTTTTATTATTCAAATAAGTACTGCATACCCATCTACCCTAACTTGCTACTTACCCAGTTTCGAAGCGTCAATAGCCTAATGGATAAGGTGTCGGACTTGTGATCGAGAGGCCGCAGGTTCGAACCCCACCCATTACACTATTGACGTGAACCCACTCCAGACACAAGCATATTTAGCTTAGTTGGAGGGGTTAACAAGATTGCTAGTAATGTGAAATGTACCCACATTGCTAGAATTCTTTAAAAAAAAATCTGAGGAGTTTAATATATAAAATCAAAGTTTTATTGCAATAGGATGAATAGTGAGGGAACGGATAATGTATTACTACAGTAAAAACAAACGTTAATTTTTATATAATAGGTATAATTTATTAAATTTATTTTTGTGATTTATTTACGGACCTACTTGCTTCATTTAGATCCATCCAGCCGTTTGAGCGTGAAGATGTAACAAACATGCAAACAGACACATTCATTCACAAACTTTCGCCTGTATAATATTAGTGTGATATAAAACCATCTAAATAATTAATATTCGTTTTTCAAGTTTATTCAACATAACGACAAAAAATTAAAAATGCAAAGTTAGCAAACTTCGTCGTGCAACGGCAAGCGGGCCTCGAGCGAACTTGTCATTGTGTGTGTGACAACGCACACGACTAGCCCGCTGCAGTAAATACCTATTTTCCGCGCGTCTCGTAGGCTCGACACCCTCTTAAAATTTGAGCCTCGATTATATTTTGTTGCAACTGGGTGAAAATAAAACTAATATAAAAAAAAGTGAACGTAAATTAGCCAAAACTTACCTATCGGTATACTAAAATAACTAATACCTATTTTATAAAATAACAACAAAAGGAATCTAAAAATAAATTATCAACGACTAAAAGTCACGCTGATAAGCACGGTTTGTTAATATCAATTAAGTATTGTCTGTCAATAAGGTCGAACGCTCTGAACGTCTATTCGGATCAACAGGCAATAATTGTATGAAGCTCGCATTTTTTTTTTAGGTAGGGCCTCTCGTAGTTCAGCACACTAAGGCTGGTCACTACTCAACCGCGAAGCTCGCGCTCGGACGCCCCGCCTTTTTAGGGTTCCGTAGCCGAATGGCAAAACACGGAACCCTTATAGTTTCGATATGTCTGTCTGCCTGTCTGTCTGCCTGTCTGTCTGTCTGTCCGTCCGTCCGTATGTCACAGCCATTTTATTCCGAAACTACTACGACTATACATGTGAAACTTAGTAGGTAGATGTACTCTATGAACCGCTTTCCAATTTTAAGAAAAAAATTAAAAAATATTTAAAATAAAGGGAGATCCCCATACATGGAACTAAAACTGAAAATATTTTTTTTCATGAAACCTATGCTTGTGTGGTACTTATAGACAGGTCTTTAAAATGATATAAGGGTTTCTAAAACCACTTTTTCATAAAGTCAATCGTTTAAAAGATATATGCTTCCAAAGTGGTAAAATGTTCCCCCTCCCTCTAACTTCTATAATAATGGAGTGAAAAATAAAAAAATAAATTATGTCTGTAGATCTTAATGTAAACTTTCAACCAAAATTGGTTTGAACGAAATCGGGTAAGCAGTTTTAAAGCGAATTCCCCGCGGCGCTAGACCTGTAGTGGCGCAAAACCTAGCAGGATGCGTTCGCCTTGCCACTCGCGAGAATTCTCAAAGTGCCTGGGAACATCTGCTTACCTTCCCGTATAGGATACTACATGTTCGAAAAAATTTGGCAACCAAAAAAACTTTAACTTCACAAATTAAAGAAAATTGTACTATTTCGGCCCATATTCAGGATGCAAAATTACCGACACAGAGGGTTACTTCCACAAGAAGTATATCGCGCCTAGTCGAATCTAAATTGGGGGAAGGTGACATTAGCGGAGCTGCCAGGATACTTTTTAGTAGTGATGTGGTGGCCCCATACTCTCCAGATACTCTCGCAGCTCTGGAGAGCAAACACCCTGCCCCAGCGAATGGTCTTTCCTTTCCCGACCCCCCCGATCAGGACATAAACACCCTCACCGTTACAGGTCAAGAGGTGATCACAGCCGTTTGTTCCTTCCGAAGCGGCTCTGCTGGCGGCCTCGATGGGCTGAGTCCGCAGCACCTGAAGGACCTACTCAGCTCAGGCGCCGGAGAGGCTGGTGAGTTGCTTTTGAAGGAGCTAACGGCTCTGATTAATCTTATGCTCTCAGGCCAGGTGAACGAAGCCGTCACCGATATCTTGTACGGGGCCAATCTATGTGCCCTACGCAAGAGGGATGGCGGCATTCGTCCCATTGCCGTGGGAACTACCTACCGTCGTATGGCAGCCAAGATTTGCTCTAAATTTTATGGTGAGGATATTTCGACCAAATTTCAGCCCCTGCAACTGGGTTACGGTTCCAAAGGGGGTTGTGAGGCTGCCGTACATGCCTTGACGACCTATTTAAATTCAGGTAAAGGAGAGGTCATCTTGAAGGTTGACATTAAAAATGCTTTTAATTCAGTCAATAGGGATACTTTGTTGGCAGAAACTAAAAAAGAAGTACCACAAATTTTTAGTTTTCTTTGGCAATGTTACAGACATCCGACTAAATTACTTTATAAGGAAAACCTTTTGGAATCAGCTGTTGGCTGTCAACAAGGTGATCCCCTCGGGCCAGCGATCTTCAGTTTAGCCATTAACCCAATCATTCGACAGTTAAATTCGAAATTTAATGTGTGGTATCTCGATGATGGAACCCTGGGAGGCGATGTAGACACGGTATTAGATGATCTACAGTTTTTAATAAATCAATTCCATTCCATAGGATTGGACCTCAACCTTTCGAAGTGTGAACTATTTATATCCGACAGTACTGACAGACTACTGACACTTTCAAAATTCAACGCAATAGCCCCAGATATCCAAATTGTGGAAAAAAGTTCTCTTCGTCTTCTTGGGTCTCCAATTTATGAGAATTCCTTTCCCGATTTTGTCGAGGAAAAAATACAAAATTTTAATGACATCTTGGACAGGATATACCAAATTAATATGCATTCGGCCATCACCTTAATTCGTTACTGTTGTTTTGGACCCAAATTAATGTATTTTCTTCGTTCTTCACATCTATGGCATCATCCTCACCTTTTGGAAAAAATGGACCAAATTATTCGTCAAACTCTGACAGGAATTTTAAATGTGGCTATGGACGACCGAGCTTGGGCACAAGCTACTCTTCCCATTCGTATGGGTGGTCTCGGCGTCCGCAAAATTACTAGTATCAGTCTACCGGCTTTTGTATCCTCGGTACACGGCACGGAGAAATTAATCAGGAATATCCTAGCTCCATCACTGGTTGATTTCAATGTGCCGTATTTCACCGAGGCTATAGATACCTGGAGACTCGCTTGCCCGAACCTAAATCCACCCGACAATCCATCATCTCAGAGGCGGTGGGATGAGCCGCTCTGTAGAGCAGTTCAGAGTGACCTTATTGCCACATCTGCTTCGGCTGCAGAGCGTGCGCGCCTGCTGGCTGTGGGTGAATGGGAGTCGGGTCTCTGGCTCCATGCACTTCCGTCATCGAACATAGGCACCTTGTTCGATGATACTACTTTCCGCCTCGCTGCTTCCCTTCGATTAGGTGCTCCCTGCTGTTCTGCTCATCGCTGTCACTGTGGCGAAGTTGTCAACAGCCTCGGTCACCACGGCCTTTCATGCGGCCGCAGCGCGGGTCGCATAGCACGGCACGCGAATATTAACGACATTATCCGACGAGCTCTTGTCACTGTCGGCGTTCCAGCTGTTTTAGAACCAAATGGCCTGGCACGCGACGATGGCAAAAGACCGGACGGTATGTCTTTATTTCCTTGGAAGATGGGTAGGCCTTTAGTGTGGGACGCAACTTGTGTCGATACTCTTGCGCCATCCCATCTTCCTAGCTCATCTTGTTGTGCTGGCGCTGCCGCTGCGGCTGCTGAGAACCTCAAGCGGCGGAAATATAATAACCTTGTTGGTAGTTATATTTTCGAGCCGTTTGGGGTTGAAACCTTGGGGTCGTGGGGTCCGAGTGCTCACAAATTATTTAAAGATCTGTCCAGACGCCTAGTTGACACTTCGCGTGACCCAAGGGCTGGCTTTTACCTTGGACAGAGGTTAAGCATTGCCATACAACGTGGCAATGCCGCCAGTCTTTTGGGCACATTACCAGTGGACAGCGATGCGCACGAATTTCTGGATGCAATATTTTAGTTTATTTTTAGGTGTGTATATGTAGTTTAGGGTTTTTATTTAAATTAAAATTGTATTCTTTCTCAGTTTTAAGTTAGGTTTTTTTTGTCAAATAAATATACTATCTTTTTCCTATTTGCATGTCATTGTTACGTATTAAGTGGAAATTCATGGTAAGGATTTTGCTATAAATAAGGCTGAATATCTGCACAACAATTTAAAGATATAATAAAATATCTTTGTTTATAAGTGGCTGGTTTTATGTAGTTCCCTGCTCACCTCACTCAGTGGCACACAATTGAAAGTGAAATCATTGTTTTGTTTTTATGAGTAAATCATTGCGGACGACGAAACGGCGTTCGAGTTTTAAAGTGATGTTATGAAAGTAAGGTCCCTATTAATGTAATGAGTGCTCTCATTACCTTTTTATCAAAAAGTGATAAAAAGGTTTGACCACGATTCCCATAGGAAATCCTGTAAAAGGTAATTTTTATGAAACCTCATAAAACTTATTAAATGTTGCTACAACATTAAGATTTTACTTCTTATGTTTACAACCATGAACAATTATTGATTTCAAATTTCAAAATGTTTTGATTTAATCCCAAGCTCTACACAGGTTTTATTTGAATATTCTTGGCGAAACAATTTATAAAAAGCAAAATAAAGCTGGTTTTCAAACGATAGGTAATAATACTCTAATGCTTCATAATTCGAATGGCGCGGTGCACTATGCGGAGATTGAGTCGGTTTTGGGTCATAAATCCATAACTTCCATGTTTTTATAGATATACAGCTATTTTTTTCTTTAATCTAAAATAAATATACTTTTAAATAATATACAGTTTATGGATATAAATGCATATTTAATAGTCATAACAAAAAATACAAAATATGCAATATTGAAAAATGATCAGAAATTTACGACTGCCTTTAAATAATGTGACCTAAAATGTTATAATGAATACAAAATAAACTCTTAAAATTACTGTTATTACCTTATTAAATGAAATAAGAAAACAAAATAAGTTTATTATTCTACTAGCTCCAAAGCTTTATCTATAAGTTCCATAGACTTTTTATTGGTACGTTTTCTTAAACTTGTTACGTAAGGGTCCGAAGTGTACAAAAGTGCATGTAGAACATCTTCACTTATGACTACTCTAGAGCATTTTCTAGCATGATGAAATCTGAATCGTCTATAGTCTTTGTTCTTTGATTCCTGAGCATCTTCGGAGAGCTGTCCAAGAGGGAACACTGAATAATGCTGAATGACGCTTTCCCCGTGAATTAGGACTTTATGGACAGATGATGGCATATTATAACCACATAATATATTTATTAACATATCGTTGTGCTGTATAGAAAGCATACTGTCCGAATTTCGTCGCATTAATTACTTTTTCGCTTGACATAACTTGAAGTAAAACATAAAAAATATCAATTCTTCATTCACACACTGGTGTGAATGAAGAATTGATATTTTTTCTGCACATTTTTTTTTCTTATAATTTCTGCACGTCTAGCTGTATTATCGTCATTGCTGGTACCAGTGCCTTGCTTAGGTTTATCTATATTTAAACAAAGTTTTTCTCTGAACCTTTTTTGTGTCTTCTTTTATTTTTTCAAATGTTTATTTTCTGTTGTTATTGCGAACCAATTTCAAAGCCGTGATTATAAGATATGTGTAGAATTCGTTCCAAAAATCTAATCCAGCAATGCAAAGTCGAAAGTCCATATTGATAAGAATTTTGATCAACCGGTTTATTTTGTACTTTTTCTAAATTATTCATTTCTTTAG
This sequence comes from Tholera decimalis, assembly GCA_943138885.2. Classification (NCBI taxonomy): domain Eukaryota; kingdom Metazoa; phylum Arthropoda; class Insecta; order Lepidoptera; family Noctuidae; genus Tholera; species Tholera decimalis. The sequence continues at coordinate 15,761,739 of OW964576.2, forward strand.
GTCACTTTACCATCAACCATTGTTAAAAATAATGTATGTTTGATTTCAATACCTTCACCATTTATATTGATTTAGCTTGGTTTAAGAGCGTTTTGAACTTTAATTTCATTAACTACACTTGTAGTCTTCTCAGGTGTCTCTTTTGAAAATTCTACTAAAAGGGGCCTACAAGATCTTGCTGACGATGGAACAGGGTGTTCTCACACAGTTTCATTTGTATTCATATTCACAAGTTTCAGAGGCACCAATGAAGATATAAATAAATTTGTGTCAGAAATTAACTCACTCTCTTCAGCTAAGACTTGCTTGTATTCACTTTGTCCGCTTGAGCCATCACAGCCCCACATAGAATACAGCATTAAATGTGTTATACCAACTTTGTATAAACCATCAATTTGTAAAATTCCTGCAATAGTATGATCCAGTAGATCTTGCAGTTTTACTTTTGCTTTAATATTATTAATTTCTATACTTGATCTTGGTGAGTAGCACTTTCCTTTAGCTTCCTGAATTGATTTATATGATGGAAATAATAATCAATTCTTAATATTAATATATTAAGAATTGATTATTATAATAATATAATAGATAATTTCTCATGTTTTCATACTGTGCCATATTAAGTTCCAACTCTATGAAAATACTGAGAGCTTCATCTTTAGAGTACGCTGTTAAATGTCCAGGTTTATTTAAAAGATTTTGACGTATTTCACTTTTTTTTCTATCGGTGGTACTCGTAAAATTTTGACAATGAATGCTTCTTCTGTTACTCTATCTCAATCCCTGAAAATATGAATTCATTATAAAATTGATTTTCCTTGAGGCCACGTCATGTTTCAAGCAACTCCTTGTTGTTTCGTCTTTGTGTTCTATCAGAACTACCTTAGAAGGTTTAAGAAGAGTGTCCTCGCTTCCCCGTCGATGTCGAAGGTTCAGACTAATTGTAATAACCGACTCCCAAAAAACACTGCAAAGTGAAAAATAACTTTAATTTCGGTAGTCGGTGTCTTTAGTTTTGTATTTTCGTTTTTCGCACCGACTTCCAAAATTAAAGTTATTTTTCACTTTGCAGTGTTTTTGGGAGTCGCTTTACTTTTTTAGTAAAAGCATATGCTCGTCATAAATAAATCGTCAATAAAAATATAAAAATATTATATTAAATGGTCGAACTCAAGCATAAAAAGGTTTATCTGCTCCCGTTCGTGGACACGCGTTCTTCTTGTTCTGGTTCAGGTGGAATCCCTCATGGATGTCCTCCAGCCTGCGGGACCATAGTCCCCTGTTTGTATTAGATTTAACTACTTGCAAGTGTCACCGCACGTTTTAAGTGCTAATTCTGTTTATCATAAGATTCGATGGGTCATTTTCTTCAGGTAGGTTTGAAAAAAATTAAGTCAACAACCATATGGCGGGCATTCTCTTGAGTGAGGTGAGCGAAGAACTTGACTACTGAATAGCACAATAGATTTAGAATATTGTTTTGCGAACATAAGGTATTATTTTAGGAAGCAAAGCGAATTGCCTTGATGTTTGTACTCCCTTAAATGCTAGTCTTCAATTAGAGTTAAGTTAACAGAGCATAATGGATGCTACATAAATGTTAGTGTAAGTTTTGGTATGGTCTACCTAATAGGTGGTTATATTATAATTATGTTTAGTTTGTGTTGGCAGTACATTATTGTTTTAGAGATATTACCACTTGACCTACATACAGAGGCGAGCTTAGTTACCTGAGCACAAGCATGAGACGTAACGGCGTATCGTATTCCACACGCGCATCTAGGGGCAGTCCCGCAAGCATTTACATAACCCTCATGCCATCTCGACAGAACGCCACTTTATATACCAAGACCAATTACAATTAGTCTGAACCTTCGACATCGACGGGGAAGCGAGGACACTCTTCTAAAACCTTCTAAGATAGTTCTGATAGAACACAAAGACGAAACAACAAGGAGTTGCTTGAAACATGACGTGGCCTCAAGGAAAATCAATTTTATAATGAATTCATATTTTCAGGGATTGAGATAGAGTTACAGAAGAAGCATTCGTTGTCGAAATTTTACGAGTATCACCGATAGAAAAAAAGTGAAATACGTCAAAATCTTTTAAATAAACCTGGACATTTAACAGCGTACTCTAAAGATGAAGCTCTCAGTATTTTCATAGAGTTGGAACTTAATATGGCACAGTATGAAAACATGAGAAATTATCTATTATATTATTATAATAATCAATTCTTAATATATTAATATTAAGAATTGATTATTATTTTCATCATATAAATCAATTCAGGAAGCTAAAGGAAAGTGCTACTCACCAAGATCAAGTATAGAAATTGATAATATTAAAGCAAAAGTAAAACGGCAAGATCTACTAGATCATACTATTGCAGGAATTTTACAAATTGATGGTGTATACAAAGTCGGTATAACACATTTAATGCTGTATTCTATGTGGGGCTGTGATGGCTCAAGTGGACAAAGTGAATACAAGCAAGTCTTAGCTGAAGAGAGTGAGTTAATTTCTGACACAAATTTATTTATATCTTCATTGGTGCCTCTGAAACTTGTTAATATGAATACAAATGAAACTGGGTGAGAAAACCCTGTTCCATCGTCAGCAAGATTTTGTAGGCCCATTTTAGTAGAATTTTCAAAAGAGACACCTGAGAAGACTACAAGTGTAGTTAATGAAATTAAAGTTCAAAACGCTCTTACACCAAGCTAAATCAATATAAATGGTGAAGGTATTGAAATCAAACATACATTATTTTTAACAATGGTAGATGGTAAAGTGACCTAAAGAAATGCACAATTTAGAAAAAGTACAAAATAAACCGGTTGATCAAAATTCTTATCAATATGGACTTTCGACTTTGCATTGCTGGATTAGATTTTTGGAACAAATTCTACACATATCTTATAATCAAAGCTTTGAAATTGGTTCGCAATAACAACAGAAAATAAACATTTGAAAAAGTAAAAGAAGACACAAAAAAGGTTCAGAGAAAAACTTTGTTTAAATATAGATAAACCTAAGCAAGGCACTGGTACCAGCAATGACGATAATACAGCTAGACGTGCAGAAATTATAAGAAAAAAAAATGTGTGAATGTGTGAATGAAGAATTGATATTTTTTATGTTTAACTTCAAGTTATGTCAAGCGAAAAAGTAATTAATGCTACGAAATTCGGACAGTATGCTTTCGATACAGCACAACGATATGTTAATAAATATATTATGTGGTTATAATATGCCATCATCTGTCCATAAAGTCCTAATTCACGGGGAAAGCGACATTCAGCATTATTCAGTGTTCCCTCTTGGACAGCTCTCCGAAGATGCTCAGGAATCAAAGAACAAAGACTATAGACGATTCAGAACCTTTTTATGCTTGAGTTCGACCATTTAATATAATATTTTTATATTTTTACTGACGATTTATTTATGACGAGCATATGCTTTTACCAAAAACTTAAACCGACTCCCAAAAACACTGCAAAGTAAAAAATAACTTTAATTTCCAACTCATAAGTAGGTATTGCACCTGCCACGCTATCTCTTCACCCTCCGTGGTCCGGCTTCATATCTACGTGCATGAAGTGTAAATACACAGGTAGATGGGCGATGAGGAATGCTAAGCTCAGACAATGTGGCGATGCGAGCACGTGGCGGGCGATGCTGTGCTTTGTGCTAAAAGTGCCTACTTATCAGTCCTCTTTTTGTGTCTAATAAATCTAAATGTTGTCTTTTAGTTCGCCCATTGTTAAATCCTCAAAGTTTAAGTTTAAATTAAGGGCTGAAAAAAAGTTGTGGCCCAGTGGTTATGTGTCCGACTTACGAGCTGTACATCATTTTGGGTGATAAATTATCACTACTGATATGAAAACGGTTAAGAAAAACATCGTGAGCATGTCCTAGGAAAGAACGTTCAAAGACATGATGTCAATATGTATCTACTAACACGCCCGCGCGCTGGATTATGGCCAATTCCCTCACAAAGAGAAGAGCCCTTAGTCGCAGCAATAGGAACGTAGTAGGCAGATTCTAGATATTGTCTTTATTAGTTTACAACGAAGAGTATATCTATCTATCTAGTCTAAACATCACTGGTTGATAGGTACAATTCAAAATCATTCGTATACAACGTGTAACAGAAACCCCATATCTATCCAAAGGGGTTGAAGGCAACATCTGGTATGGAGTCTCTATGCACAGTTTCAGCTCAAAATAAGTGACTCAAAGAATTGATACCAAATTATCGGTTTCATATGTTTCTTGAATACCAATCATAACAAACATGTCACAGCACTACAAGGGTCAATAACTTTCACGTCACTTGCCAATAACATGATAATTCTGTTCGTTCTTCTTAATTTGAAAATTTCGGTCTCTGGTATCAATGTATTGAAATTTCTAATAAGTTCCACACGCGTTGACATAGGATTACAAAACCCTTGCCATATCGTTTGTTATCATCCAAAGAAGCCGTGCACTTGGTATGTATATACCCTTTAAATTACACGTTGTATACGCAAACTAAACCACACATTACCACTCACAAAGTAATCTACTTTCCGTATCATTGGTAGATTAAATTTTAGTGGTGGATTCATAAAAAAAAACGTATCAAGTACAAAATACATTTTAAAATTATTCCTACAAATCAAAATGTAATAAATAAAAAATCTCGTGTCACAGTATTTCAAAGAATTCCTCCAAAAGGCCTTGACCGTCTTTAGTTTGCAAACTGTAAACTCTACTATGTTACACAAGTTATATCAGCGTCGTGTGCAGTGTGTCGCGCAGTGTCCGGTAATCGCCCTCAATGCTAACAATAACATACGGGTGACGGGTGGCGTTGTGTGTTTGATAACTTAATAAAATTACTTAGACATGGCAGCCAATAGGTCCTCGGTTTCCTGGTAGGAGAGAGAAGTCAGCCAATCCTTTAATTTCATTTTACAGGTTTTCCTATTAAGATAGAATATACCTAACTGTTTATTTACTTTATTGTACAGCCTTGCGTTTAGGGAGAAGTAATGGTTGCGGGCAAAGACTGTTCTGGTGCGATCCGGCTTGAAGACTGTGTGCTTTATTCTACCTATAGGCTCCTGTAGTGGTCGGGACTTGTGTATGCGAGTTATTGTAAGAAGGACGTAAAGTTGCCTCACCGTTAGGACTTTACAGTCAGCATATAGCAGCGAGGTTGGGTACCTGTAAGGTTTATTGGTCAACACCTTAAGTACAGCACGCTGTGCAATCTCGAGTTGTAGGATTGTAGACTTTGGTGCTCCACCCCACACAGTTAGGCAATATGATAGCAGGGACTGACATAGAGCCAAATATACCATTTTCAAAGTCTCTGTGTCAGCAGACTGACGAAGTTTTTTAAAGATAAATATAAGCCTTCGTGCTCGGGTTGTTACAGTTTCAATTTGCTTGTGCCAGCGAAAACTCTGGTCAATATGCACGCCCAAATATTTAACGCACGGAGATCTGGATACGGATAAGCAGCTACAATCCGGGACAGTCAACGAACAAGTGTGAGCCTTAAGTGCAAATGACTCCAGAGGCTGGAGGTCAGCTCTCATTACAAAAGGAATAAACAGAGTTTTATCAATATTCAAAGTCAACAGATTAGTGGATAACCAAGTCATGACCGTTTTAAGAGCATGCTCTGCGTTTTGCCTCGTATGATTCCAATCTAATCCATCCACAATAAGGGCCGTATCGTCAGCATATGTAAAAATTTTGCAATTTGGGAGGGGAATGTCGCATAAGTCATTAATAAAGATAATGAATAATGTGGGGCCAAGGATGCTACCTTGGGGGACGCCACAGTCAACAACCTCTTCCCCACTCGAAAATTCCCCGATTTTCACAACTTGAACCCGGTTTCTGAGATAGTCAGTGAACATTTTAAGGGGGATGCCTCTAACTCCTATGCGTTCCAGCTTATTTAATAGAATGGGGACAGAGACAGTGTCAAATGCTTTAGCTAGATCTAGGAATAGACCCAAGCATTTGTGTTTTTTATCTAGTTTCCTAACAGCATGTTCAGTTAGAGCAAGCACTGCATCTTCCGTGGATATGCCAGTACGGAAACCATATTGGTTACTAGATATAATTTTGTTTGATTCTAAGAAATTTGTAAGGCGGTTGTTCATTATTCGTTCAAGAATTTTGGAGAGTGCTGTCAGGACTGATATTGGTCTATAGTTATTGGCACTGCCTCTGTCACCGGTCTTAAAAACTGGATGCACTATTGCCTTTTTAAAAACTCTCGGAAAGGAACCCGTTTTAATTGACAGGTTACATATATGGGTAATAAGGGGCACTAGTGTCCGCCGAGATGAATTTAATACTGTGACGGAGATTCCATCCCAGCCAACAGCTGAATCAGGTTTTAGGTTAGCCATAATGTGTTTAACCTCGTCCTCATCGGATTCAAGAAGGACCATAGAGTTCAAGTTACTTTTATTGTATTGGGGAGTATCACCATTTAAAACTGAATGATCGGTTGATATTTTTCCGGCCATTTCCCTACCGATGCTAGCAAAATACCTGTTAACTTTATCAATTGAGTTTTTAGGGTCATTATTTGTTATATGTATTTTGTAACACTACACATAAATAATACAATTTGAGGTAAAAAATAATGTGTTATAGTCAGCTTTCAGTCGGACTGGATAAAGCTGATTACTAGTATTTTACATGGAGACAACTTTTTATTTTGGTTTTTATTCTTATCATTTCTGTAAGAGATATCATACCCACAAAACGAAGTAAGATTAAATAAAAAGCTAAAGATGTTTTAAAACTCGGAGCGGAACTCCAAAAAATTAATCTCTCCACGTAAAGCATCTCAAAAGTTCACGACAGAAATATTTACGTTTTCAGGACATTTGAACAAAATTCCAACTTTTCGTGTGCGTGTACATTAGATATTTATTCAATAAAATGATAATTATATTTTGGCATTTATAAGAGTTTCTTTTTTTTGCCATATTGCCAAGGAATCCTGTTAAACCTTCTTGATAAAACATGTTCTACGAAATTTTTGTTTGTCCATTTCCTGGCATTTTTCAAAGACAACAAGAAATCATTAACATGCCCAAACCTTAAGTTAAAATAATATAGACCTTTATAAGAATATTATCATTTCAAATTCATACAGTAAATAAAAAGGCCAAGTTCTTGAATAAATGTACAAGAAAAATAAATTTAGAAACAATTTCGAGGTTGTTTTGATTTATTTATAAATCGGTATCTTGCTCTTAGACTATTTGTCTCCTTTAAGGTAAAAATTGCATGATGGAGAACGTCTTTGATGTATGAAGGTAGTCTTAGTAATATGATTTTAGTATTTTATCTACATACGACAACACTCGAATTTTGTGCAACGCAGTGGCGGTAACTGACGGCCCCTGATTAGTGCACGTCATGGCCAATGGACACATTGGTCGGGCGCGAGCCGGCCACCATTCTGGAAAGTCTTCGATTCGTATTTTAAAAGAAAATAAGCGTTTGGGTTTTCATATTCTAATTTATTTTACATGGAATTTTAACACTCACACACATAACATATATATTTTGTTGACTAGTTACAATAGTTACTGTAAGCCTCAGTCCAGAAGTAAAGGGGTTCGCATTAGTAAACCAAAAACATCATTACAACATAAATATATTTCATGCCTTTTGCATAATGTTTGAGAACAATATGATATATCACTTAAATCTATACTAATATTATAAAGCTGAAGAGTTTGTTTGTTTGTTTGTTTGTTTGTTTGTTTGCTTGAACGCGCTAATCTCAGGAACTACCGTTCTGATTTGAAAAATTCTTTCAGTGTTAGATATCCCATTTATCGAGGAAGGCTATAGGCTATATATCATCACGCTAACACCAATGGGAGCGGAGCAGTAATGAAGAATGTTTCAAAATCGGGGGATTTTTTATTCCACGGGGACGAAGTCGCGGGCGGAAGCTAGTAAGTTTATAATCATAAGTCCTGTACTCACACTGCTAATTTAAATTATAGGTCTATAGCACTGGCTTTGCAGGCGTGTTTACTATTCGCTGTCTCGAGTAAGAAGGCCGACCGTTAGTCCTCTATCATAGCAAATCACACCAAACGTCATGACCGATTGACAAGCTTTACGAGCTGTCAAATGAGTTACATAGGTTTTAGTCTATTAAATAACTAAGGTTCCCATAAATAATAAGCTAACAGCCCGGCCATCCTGTTCTAAATGCGTTCTCGCGCTTACAATATAAAATGACTAAGATAATTATAAGTTATACAATCATGGAAACGAAAATAAATAACAAATTCAGTTCAGCCTCATTATGATCATGAATAATTTCCAATAAAATTTCAATTACTTAATTATAATTACATCCCGAATCACAACTTTCTATTATCAAACTGCAAATTACTATTGCAAAATCTTATATAATCTATTGAATCCTATGATTTGTTGCGTAATTTATTGGAGAATAAAAAGTAATTTCATTCATTCATAGAAATTATTGGAATGACGAATAAATTATTATTTAATCCGTTTATCAATTATCGATTATATATTAATAAAAAAACAACAGCTTTAGGCTCACACGTCACAATGCTTGTCATTCCAATCAAATCAAATAAAACATATTTTATTTTACATAGGCCTTCATGGGCACATGGCATACGAAACGTCAGAAGCTATTTGAAGATCATGAGTCATACATAAATAATTTTTTTGATATCTTATTAATTTACAGACACAATATGAACTTCCTTATTAGCACTTACCGAATAATTAGATCAAACTTGATTTAATTGAGTATAACCAAGTAACAAGCTACTTACACTAATAAACATTTGTGAAATTCCAAAATCAGCTCAATATAATTATATACTAGTAATTAAACAAGTCGCTTGTAAATAGAGTCGATGTGACTGAGAACAGTCGACTTAATATTTGCAGAAAAATCTATAGAGGTTGTTTGTTAGTAGATAATTATGAATAGTGCTAATCAATCATGAGCAGGTAGGTACCTACTCTGTATCTTAATAGGTAACTGTCTGCAGACTTGGTTGTTAAACTACTAACTTAAACTGACGCTTGATAAGCTTAAAATGAAATTAACTTAGTTTCAGTTATGTTTAAATACCATTATGAAACTTTGAGAGAAATTTTGACTTTCTGAGTCTTAAATATTAAATCTTCAGCACATGTTTCTTGCAGATTTCAGTAAGGACTGAAATTTGTTCTGAATATTGTTATAAACAAAGTTTATTAGTTGTTAATAATAACGATTAATTCAATAATATATAGGAATATATTTGCAATCAATATGCCTTTAACTGTTTTTCAGAAGTAGATACTTCTTTATATTTAAGGGTAGATACATCTTCTGCATCTGGTAAGAAACAATTGTTCTGAATATATGTGTTCCTTGTGTCTGTGCGAAATGTGATCCTATTTATAGCATATTCCCAAATTATAAAACCGATATAGGTGGTAAGAGCCAGACCACCTAACCAGAGCTACTAATGTGACCATACGTTCTAATTTCTGAGGATACGAATGAGTTGTTGTTTTGATCGTAAATATTAAAGAAATATTCTTCATATTTTTAATGTACATACAGGTTGTTCTAGAAGTGCAAGGTCGTATTGTGTTGCTTGTAAAAGAAAATCTTTTTTTTTTTTTTTCAAAATACTACTAAAGGCACCAAAATATATCCAAACTAATCATTTTGGATGCAGTCAGATGCAAACGACTGCATACGAGTGCCTGAAAATTATTATTCTTCTTTTTTAGGGTTCCGTAGCCGAATGGCAAAAAACGGAACCTTTATAGTTTCAACATGTCTGTCCGTCTGTCTGTCTGTCCGTCCGTCCGTATGTCACAGCCATTTTATTCCGAAACTATTAGGACTATACATGTAAAACTTGGTAGGTAGATGTATTCTGTGAACCGCTTTGCGATTTTAAGAGAAAATTTAAAAAAATATTTAAAATAAAGGGGGCTCCCCATACATGGAACTGAAACTGAAAATATATTTTTTTCATGAAACCTATACGTGTGTGGTATCTATTGACAGGTCTTTAAAAATGACACTATTGTTTCTATAATGACTTTTTCATAAAATTAATCGTTTAAAAGATATACGCTTCCAAAGTGGTAAAATGTGTGTCCCCCCCCCCTCTAACTTCTATAATAAAGAAGTGAAAAATCTAAAAAAACCATATGTTGTAGATCTTAATGTACACTTTCAATCAAAATTGATTTGAACGAGATCGAGTCAGCAGTTTTTGAGATACAGTATATTTTCGAAAACCGCAAATATAACTTTGTAATTCATACAAATACTATGAAAAACAAAGTTAATTGGCGTAGTTATAAAAATTGTAAATAAGCTAGTTTTAAGAAATTTATAAGGTTTTTTTTTTCAAATAAATATTTTAAATAAGTATATTATACTTATTATAGTTACTACGGAACCCTTCATGGGCGAGTGCGACTCGCACTTGGCCAATTTTTATTATATAGCAGCATAGAAATGTTTGTGTGATTATTTATTTATTGTTTACGTGCATAGTTTTTATAATTTAAAACTTTAAGTAAGGGACAAATTACAACTAACAAAAACCTTGATAAGTTATCAACGGATTCCAAACAAGCCGCAGCCTGTATCTTGGTGACCCAAACATTATATATTGATCAAGTAAAGGAAACTTACGATATGCGAATAGTTAAACAAAAGAAGGAGGAGCGACTAAATCCATCTTTCTCTGATCGGTTCTTCATAACTAATTCAGATAGTGGTTAAGATGGGATTCAAGTCTGGAACGGACGAACTGTCTCCATCGACTCCTGTCAGATGCAAGTTGGGTGACAGTGTACAATTTCCCTGAGTATGGATTGTTCAGTTGGTCAGACCAGGTTAGCGATCTTTTCTCGTCTGTGTTACCAATAATAATATCATCCATTCCAGGCTGTTGTCTAAATCTATAAAGTAAGGCCATCCTTACTTTATAGATTTAGACTGCTCACTGAATGCTCACTGTTACCACCAAGATACAGGCTGTGCCTAGTTTGGGGCCCATTGCTAAGTGTTTTATGTTCTGTTATTTTGTGCATAGTATTTACTGTCTGTATTGTCATAACTTGTGCGTGTAAATAAATAAATAAATATAAGTAGCAGTCAGCATTTTATCCATTAGTGAATATTACGGCAACCACGGACTACTGAAATATACCTCAGATGTTTTCTTCACACGAAGAAATTGTTATCGGTAAATACTTTTGTGATGATTTGATGATGATTTGTCTTGATTGAATTGGTTGACTTAGCGAAGAAGAAGTCCTAATGGTGTCTGTACTATACCTCGTTGAAAATAACTAAAATAAAAACAATCATCATTTGCCTAGTTTCATATGTCAGATGCGGTTAGTGGTATATTTTTAAGTTGAATTAGAGAACTGATGTTATCTACTAAAAACATCAGAATATTATTCTTTTTTTTAGTATATCGCCCTTGAGTAAGTAGAATTACGAGTATTTTCACATTTGAGTATTCTATCGATTCAGATAACCTATGTACATATTAATTTGATGACCTCTGGGGCCAAGGAAGTGCCCCCGCCAAGATAAGGCAAAGAGAAAAAAGCACGGGCACACGGTCCAACCATTCCGGACATTTTCCACCTAACTACTGTAACTTTGTTGGTAACTGTGTTGGTTGTAATATTGGTTAGACGCTTGGATAATACTTGTGTCTCTCCGGACTCCGCAAAGGGTTATGTATAGACCAGCTAAGTGCGGAACCCTGAAACACTTCCTAATAAAACTTTAAGTTGGAGTAAATTACTAGCTATGGCTTACAATTTCGCGCATTTGCTAGGATAAAAAGGAGCATATGCTATTTTAAACTATAATCTATCGCTACGCCAAACTTCATTCAGGTCTGTTCCACCAGTCATCAAAAAGGCATAAATAAATCTAGACAATGGTCTGCTATTTCCCAATTAATTCAAATCCAATGTGCTCCCTCACTCAAAGTTCACAAACACAACGATAAACCTACTCAAAATAGATAAAGCCCGGACATACTTATTGTCTTCCAATTCATTTTTGGGCTTACGAGTAGTACCTTTTACTCGTTAACAAAGAGATTTGGCACAAAGGAATCTTGGCACAAATCGAGTCTTTGGCACAAATTTCTAATCTTCTAATGTCTAGATAGACATGTCGCATATTAGATGTTTAAGGCATCCAAATAAATGTAATAATGGCTGTCGAATATTATTTTGTTGTAAATGGAAGTAAAAAAAGAATCACTTGTCAAACAAATGTTTGACAAGTGATTCTTTTTTTACTTTTAATGTGCACAAACACAAAATACCTGTGTAACTTTCTAGCCCTTCTAGAACGTTACATACATCACTAGTGAAAATAATTAGTGTAAGTCAGATTCATAATCATGATTTTCCAATCTAAAAAGATTCTGTCTTTGAATTCAAAAATAAGAAACAAACGCATATAAATCATTTCACCAATTCTGTAAGAATCAAGGTAAGAATCTGTAATCGTCCATTTGATTTTTGAACGCTATTTAGTTGTGAAACCGCCATGATTTTCATTAAAAACAAATTAGTTGGATTGCGTAATCTGTGCCCTGGCTTGAGTTTGGTGGAGAGGACAGTTAACAATATATAACTAGGTATTTATTTTATGCTTTGTAGTCAGTGAAGCCTGATCTATGACGTCAGAGATAAGACAAAACCTGCTGATAACAAACGAAATAGATAAATGTTTTTTTTATAAGAGAACTAGCTATGTCGGTAGAATTCACATTACTAGCAATCTTGTTAACCGCTCCAACTAAGCTAAATATGTTTGTGTCTTTATTTATTCAATACATTTGGGACTATTTGTTTATGTTAACTACCTATCGCGGCTTATACGTGTACGAGGTAGACAGAACTGTTGAAAAGGTAAACATTTATTGACTATTAATTTCTTTGCAGTGTCTTGAATGGTCTGGAATGTTCTCTCGTTTATAATATCATATTATATAAAGCTAAATTATCACTCACTGACTCACTCACTCACTCATTGACATAATTGTTCTCCCAGATGGTGGATGGGGAGGTGGGTATATTTTGACAGATTCGTAAACAAGTAACTCTCAAACCTACGGGAAAAGTACCAAACCTCCCCTTTTCACCCCCCTTCCCCCCCCTCCCTATCGTATCTCGGAAACTACGAGACCCGTATTTTTTGTTTTTTACGGATTCGTATAGAGGAGGCTCGGTAAAGTAAAAACCATTTTTCAAAGTCGCCCCCCTTGCCCCCCTTCTCACCCCCTTTAGGCGGATCTCAGAAATTAAAAGATTTGGAAATTTTTATTTTCAGATTCATTTAGAGGGGCAAAGCTTTAGTCAAAATAATTGTGCAACCCCCCCCCATCATCCCCCCCCCCTTTTTTTTTCTTTCACAAGCACGCGAGGTGCTTGCACCTCGCGCAACACGCAAATACTAACTATCAAACCTACGGGAAAAGTGCCAAACCTCCCCTTTTCACCCCCCTTCTCCCCCCTCCCTATCGTATCTCGGAAACTACGAGACCCGTATTTTTTCTTTTTTACGGATTCGTATAGAGGAGGCTCGGTAAAGTAAAAACCATTTTTCAAAGTCGCCCCCCTTGCCCCCCTTCTCACCCCCTTTAGGCGGATCTCGGAAATCAAGAGACTTGGAACATAGCACGCGAGGTGCTTGTGAAAACCACCTCGCGCAACACGCAAATACTAAACCCCCCCATCTCCCCCCCCCCCTTTTTTTTTTTTCACAAGCACGCGAGGTGCTTGCACCTCGCGCAACACGCAAATACTAGTTATACTATAAAAAGCTAAATAACCAGTCACTCACTCACTCACTCATTGACATAATTGTTCTCCCAGATGGTGGATGGGGAGGTGGGTATATTTTGACAGATTCGTAAACAAGTAACTCTCAAACCTACGGGAAAAGTGCCAAACCTCCCCTTTTCACCCCCCTTCTCCCCCCCTATCGTATCTCAGAAACTACGAGACCGGTATTTTTTTCTTTTTACGGATTCGTATAGAGGAGGCTCGGTAAAGTAAAAACCATTTTTCAAAGTCCCCTCCCCCGCCCCCCTTCTCCCCCCCTTGAGGCGGATCTCGGAATCTAAGAGACATGGAACATTTTTTTTTTGAGATTCATTTAGAGGGGCAATGCTTTAGTCAAAATACTTCTGCAACCCCCCCCCATCACCCCCACCTTTTTTTTTTTTTCACATGCACGCGAGGTGCTTGCACCTCGCGCAACACGCAAATACTTAACCCCCCCATCTCCCCCCATCACGCCCCCCCACTTTTTTTTTCACAAGCACGCGAGGTGCTGGCACCTCGCGCAACACGCAAATACTAAACCCCCCCCATCTCCCCCCATCACGCCCCCCCACTTTTTTTTTTTCACAAGCACGCGAGGTGCTTGCACCTCGCGCAACACGCAAATACTACACCCCCCATCTCCCCCCATCACCCCACCCCCTTTTTTTTTTCACAAGCTCGCGAGGTGCTTGCACCTCGCGCAACACGCAAATACTAAACCTTCCCATCTCCCCCCATCACCACCCCCCCTTTTTTTCTTTTTTTTTTCCACAAGCACGCGAGGTGCTTGCACCTCGCGCAACACGCAAATACTAGTTAATACTATAATATGGAAACATTGTAAACCTCAATCAGGTAGGTACTCTTATTAAAAAATTGGCCAAGTGCTAGTCGGACTCGCCCATGAAGGGTTCCGTAGTAACTATAATAAATATAACATACTTAATATATTTATTAGAAAAAGAAATCAAAAACCTTACAAATTTATTAAAACTAGCTTATTTACAATTTTTACAACTACGCCAATTAACTTTGTTTTTCATAGTATTTGTATGAATTACAAAGTTATATTTGCGGTTTTAGAAAATATACTGTATCTCAAAAACTGCTAACTCGATCTCATTCAAACTTATTTTGCATGAAAGTTTACATTAAGATCTACAACATGTGTTTTTTTTAGATTTTTCACTCCGTCATTATAGAAGTTAGAGGGGGGGGGACACATTTTACCACTTTGGAAGCGTATATCTTTTAAACGATTAACTTTATGAAAAAGTCATTTTAGAAACAATAATGTCATTTTTAAAGACCTGTCTATAAATACTACACACGTATAGGTTTCATGAAAAAAAATATTTTCAGTTTCAGTTCCATGTATAGGGAGCCCCCTTTATTTTAAATATTTTTTAAATTTTCTCTTAAAATCGGAAAGCGTATAGAATACATCTACCTACCAAGTTTTACATGTATAGTCCTAATAGTTTCGGAATAAAATGGCTGTGACATACGGACGGATGGACAGACAGACAGACGGACAGACATGTCGAAACTATAAGGGTTCCGTTTTTTGCCATTCGGCTACGGAACCCTAAAAAGAGTTGCCGTGGTATCTCTAGCCGGTTATTTACATAGGAATCAACGAATTCGAACGGTGCACTAGCGTCTGACGCTTTGTAAGTACCGAAGTAGGTCTGTGTGCACTGTGCAATAAAATATGTTTGTTTTTTATTAATGTCAGGTGGTCTCTTTTTTATACCAAAATTTATGAATGAACATTTGTTCTAGAATCAAGCCTTACTTATTTGCGTACATAGAAAAATTCAAAATCATCATCGTTTCGTTCGCTGGACATGGATCATTTTTAGTTGTTAAGTCCTTATTTGTTTTACTGTTATGGTGTACAATAAAGAATATATCTATCTATCTATCTATAAGCCATACCTGCACGTCTCACGTTCAATGAATTCTCTACCAATCAACCATGGGTGGTGAAGAGACAACATGAACATGGCAGGTGCAGAATTAAAAAAAAAAACAAATGGTAAAATCTTAAACCATATTTGAGGAGTTCAAATTCAAAACCCACTAAAACACTTTTCATTAAATAACGGTAAAACGTAAAAAACCTTTTAAATCATTATTCTAAACAACATATTTAAAAAACCACAGTGACAGCTTTTTATTGAGACCGGAAATACTTAAGAACTTTGTTTATTAGGAGAATAATTAAAAATAACGGAACAATAACCATTCATATTTTTGTTTTAGCGGATTTTGATGTATACATCTGATTTTAGCGGGTTTTGAAATTAACATTTTCGTTTTAGCGGGATTTGCAACTGACAGATTTTTACACGTGGATGGTTTTATGCAGTCAACAGTCATGAATACTAAAATGTTGATGAAGCAATTTGCATTATTTTATAAGATATGAAGAATCATGAAAATTAATAATACGGGTTAAAGTATGAAAATTATTTATTAATAAAACTAATACAGAATAATGGATGGAAGATGAAAGAAAGGAATTCAGGAAGAATATTAAATATGTGTTTCAACATCTCCAAAACCATGATCACAGTAATGGTCTTCAATAGCATTGCCATTATCGAAGCCACTGACTACTGGATCGACCACTTTGCATTCTTTCTTCAATTTTTTTGTAGTATTCCCAATTAGGTAAATTTCTCCACTCTTTCCCGCAATGCTTTTCGAGAAGTTTAGCAACCTCATCGACCTTGGCTTTCATCGGTAAAATTGTGTTTGCTAATATTAACTCTTGCTAGTTATAATCTTTGTGTTTTTGAGCGACAATAGTGACTTTCTTGGCACTTAAGTTTTTCAATGAAACATTCGACTGACACTCTTTTTGTCGCGTATTTTTGGGATTTTCGATCACCCCCTCTCTTTCCTACCAGATGACTACCTCCACTTTTATAAAATCTGCTCATAATACCCTTAATTCTATGTTTTTTGACCAGAAGAGCAACCAAAAACTTTTTTGGCAAACTGGGATTATTTGACCGTGATTTCCAATAACATGATATTTAATCACAATGTTTCTTTTAGAGTTTTCTTTTTTATTATTAGCTTTTTTACGTTGCAGTATTTTAATATGAAATCGTCTTGAGAAATTTTAGTCGTACATTTATAAAAATTCCTATGAAATCTGCTTATATTCTGGCGAGTTAATTTCGCGCATCTGAATGATTTTTGGTTATGACTGCATTGCGGCAACTTCGGCAAACCTTTGCTTTCATACCTGAAACAATGTTTTTAATTGATTAGGTCGGTTGGTGCATTTCGGTCGGAGTAGAGCGGAGAGCGGAGTAGTGAAACCACCAAACCGAAAATCAGGGTGAAGATTTTGAGCATTGTGCTCCGCTCTGCTTCGCATCAATGGAAACGTAGTCTTATACTAACTTATGGTTAATATAAGAAGATTTTTTTGCAAAAAAAATGAAGTAATCTTCCTTTTTTAAAAAAAAGGAAGATTATTTAATTTTTATTAAATAAAAATGGATTACTTGGATTTTACAACATAACATAAACAGTAAGCTACATAATATATACCTAGACAAAATCTGGATTTAGTTTCCCTAGAAATGGATGCAAGTACAAATAAAGAGGAAATTTACTCCCGGAACAGTTTAAATTTAAAACTAATAAAACAACTAACTACTTTAATAAAACTGTAGATTTGTTAAAATTTTGCATAACACCATCCCCTTTACTTTAACACTTAGTTTGATACAAAACTTTACGTACCGTTTCTTTTGCTCCGTCGTACGTTTCCATGTTGATCTATCACTTGTTCTCTTCCTGGCATGTTTAGGATCACATTTAGTAACAAATTGTGTAGAATCATCGATTATTTCTTGATAAAAAACATAAAAAACCGACAGCACTTCTCCCCTTTGTTGACAAAATCGCCATACTGTTTGTTGTGTTACGTTGAGCAAATGCTGTGCTGTGATTGGTCGATTTGGATTTAGCGGAATTTGAAATGCACTGGTACTCTTTTGGCGCTGTTTGCAACAAACTGTTACTTTTGAAAGCTGATTTGTTAGGATTATAGCGGGATTTGATAATAATTTTTAAACCAAGGAGAAAGAATGAATGATGGCGTTTCATATCCAAGCGAAACAATGTTTTTGTTCAAAAATCGTTTTGGCGGGTTTTGAAATTGAACGCCTCATTTGTGCCACGTCTTCAATTAGGGGGTGAAGTTTCATAATAACTTTCCACACACTATGATTTATGCTCATCAATATAGTTTATGTTCATATAGGC
The DNA here is from genome assembly GCA_943138885.2 of Tholera decimalis. Lineage (NCBI taxonomy): Eukaryota > Metazoa > Arthropoda > Insecta > Lepidoptera > Noctuidae > Tholera > Tholera decimalis. The sequence goes on from OW964576.2 coordinate 15,779,952, forward strand.
ATGGTTAAACATGGTATGAGAGCAGTGGTGGCCCAGTGGTTCCAGACACCACTGCTGTCAAAACGGTGAAGGAAAACATCGTGACAAAACTGACATGTCCTGGTACCAAACAATCCGAAGACATGCGATATCTACCAACCCGCATTAATAGGCTCGCGACGTGGATTACGGCTCATTTCCACTTCTAGAGAGGAGGTCTGTGACCCAGCAGTGAGGACGCTAGAGGCTGGTTAAGTTATATTCATATAATATGTTTATTGTCCTATATAAAATTAGTTATCGTCAGTTTCCCGAGGTTGTGAGAATGATCTAACGAGACACCGCGGCTCCAGAACGCAAAAATGTGATATTTTTTACTCAGTTGTAAGCTTTTGTCAGTCGAAGCTTTTGTATATAATCCAACTGATTTACACAAGGATTCATTACAAAACCTCAACACAAAGATAATATTTGAAAAGATACTTAAATTGATGATTCGTAACGGTAAAGAAATATACAATTTACGTTTACTCCCAGAAATGGCTATCAATTTCCAATTCCATTAGGTTCGGGAGACTGTTTGAGAAACGAAAATCGAGCTCACTGGATTACTTATTCATTGGTGGTCATTACTTATTTCATACATAATATTGGGCAATAAAATCCCTCAAATTCCAAGCGGTGAATATAAAATAACCTCAGTGGTAATTTTCTCCGAGCGTATAGGTTTGGAACTCTAGGGTCGAGGGATCCAATTACTTGTATATTTAAACTACTGACACCAAGTTGACACTTTACGTGACCCCAAAGGTCGGCTTTCACCTTGGACAGAGGTTAATTGCTATAATGCAATGCGGCACATTGGGTGGACAGCGATGTGCATGATGAATTTTATGAAGCCATACTTATTTGATAAGAAATTGTTTTTAGACTTAATTTTATGAGTCAATTTTTGGTTCAAACTAAACCACAAAAAATTAAAGTTACCTGTAATAAAAAAAATCCCTAATTTAAGCTTCATTTGATGATCGCTTAAATATTTTTCCGTATCGGGATGGACTTTTCCATACAGTGATCTGACTACTACTGCTAACAGTCACTGGATTATCTCAGAATCCAGTAATTTATTCTCAGTAGGTAACGATTGTACTGGAAACGAAAAAATCGATCGATGAACACAGAGAAGCAAATACTGCTCCTCTGAACTAAAAATACAGGGTAATGTTTTGCTATACATGTTACCTTTTCTTGCTTATTATCTTAGGGTCGGTTTTTATATCTATTTGAATACGTGAGACTATCAGTATTTTACATGAACGACTGCCACTTATTGCTACCTTAGCCGGGTTAAGAAAATGTTCGTAAAAACAAAGTTAATGAAGGTAGAAAGAGTTTTGGGTTAGAAATGGGTAGCTTTATTTTGTTTAGGTTACACCTGACAGTAAAATATATAGGTAAGTACCTGATAAGCTACGCACTACACAGCTACGGTTTACAAGTTTTTAAATAATCGCTCAGATGCGAATGAAAAAGCGGTCGACGAGTCAACATCTCCCAAGGACGCCCCGGTCAGGCTTATAAAATCTTATATGTCTGAGGATTATATCATGAAAATACAAACGAAAATATTAAAAATATTTCCAATACTGCCTATTACAACCCCATGCTGGGATACAGGCCTTCTCTCTATGAGAGGTAATGGCCCGTAAATGTACGGCCCATTACCTCGCGATCCATCACGACAACATGGGACATCGGTTTCGCTACTAGGACATCGTTTTCTCACGATGTTTTCCATCGCCATTTTGTGAGCAGTGGTGATGATATCAATTACACAAAGTAATGTTCGTATCCACTCAGGGTGGGCTCGAACCCACAACATACAACGCGTAGATGTTATTTTTAGGTGTTTATAAATTATTCATATAGATCTCGTCGTGCCGATTCCAAATATTATACCCATAGCACAAATTCGATAAAAATATTTTTATCAGTTAAGATGGTTATTGTTAGCACAGCAGAGTGTTGATGATATGAATTACACAATATAATGTTGGAATCCACTCAGGGTGGACTCGAACGATAGATATAATAAATGTTTTTTAAATTACTATGACTCGAACCTACAACTCGTAAGTCATGCCTGCCACTGGGCCACAATTGTCTTAATTTTTTAAGACTATATCAATTTTCACATCGGCCAAGTACTTTAAAAAAATATTTACACAACTTCATAACTTAGCAAAGTGTTAGAAAAGATAATGTTTAACGCTACAAGCTATAAAGTGAATCCATTTTTTTTTCACAATTTAACATATACCCTTTTCTAGATAGAATATTTGTACACTTTCTTTCCGTCTACCTTTTCATGGAATGCGAGCGTGATATAGCATTTAACATTTGTAACAATGGTAGTACTTTAGTTCATGCTGTGCCTACATTTAACTCCGGGAGGTCAATCACTCTAGTCAATTATCAACATAACCGAACTGTGACATGACAGGCAGTTAATCGATCTAACAATTAGTGTCATAGTACTTGGAGCCGAACCTACGGCAACTACTTCTACTTCAACTTTATGTTTTACTAGCTTTTGCCCGCGACTTCGTCCGCGTGGAATAGTTACCTTGGGCTAACGTTAAATTTAACCCCGATTTTGAAACATTCTTCATTGGCGCTCCGCTCCTATTGGCCTTAGCGTAATGATATATAGCCTATAGCCTTTCTCTATAAATTGACTATTTAATTAAAAAATAATTTTTCAATTCGAACCAGTAGTTCCTGAGATTATCGCGTTCAAACAAACAAACAAACTCTTCAGCCTTATATTATTAGTATAGATAGCTGTTGCTGTTGCTGTTGTGTTGTTGACTTCGTCCACGTTTCCGTCGTTTTTCGTAAAAAAAAGTAGCCAATGTAATTCCTCACGGATCAGTGATTTTGATGTAACATACAGATTAACCTTCGTAATTTAGTAGGGAAATATACTATGTCAATCTATAATACTGTTGAAAAATATCGCAATACCGAACCGCACAATATTATTGTTAATAGCTGTGCCCGCGACTCCGTCAGCGTGCTGAACTCCTTGTGTGTTATTAAGTTAATGTATTAGTGATATTGTTTAGATCACGTTCACATGAGGCTTAAGTACCTATAGAACGAAAAAACTCAGCGCAAAGCTTCCGGGTAAACTATGTTGAAAGTTGACCCGTCCGGCACGTGAACATAAAGATTTCTAGAGTTGCTAACCCGGGAAAGAGCGACGTACAACTGACCATGCTAGAAACAACTGACACCGAGATCTACTCCAGCAACACGAAAAGTCTGCCCTTGAGCCTTATTAATTGTCATTGCATAACACACCGATACTGGGAATTGCGTTCTTTTAAATTAGAATGGAAAATTATTTGGTATTATGGGAATTCTGGGAATAAAGACGGTTTCTCCTGCACCGCAACCTGTTAAAATTTGAGCCTCGATTATATTTTGTTGCAACTGGGTTACCTTTAGCCGAGTTCCATTGCAAAGTTGTGGTGGTTTTAAATTTCGGAGCAGAGTAATAATCAGAAAGCTTCGAACTGCTAAGCTATCGGGAGTTACACGTGTTATTGTGAGTCAACCATAAAAGATAGATATATGCTGTCGTGGGATATTTTTTATATAATTTTAAGGAGAACATTTCCGTCATAAATGATTTCTGTGTAGCTTTAACCATTAAGGTTGCACTCGCGACGGAAGCTTAAAAAATGGAGTAACTTCTCCCGTTTTCCCAGCATTTCCCTTCACTGCTCTGCTCCTATTGATTGTAGCGTGATGAAAAGTATACTATAACTAGCTCAGGAGTATGAAAAATATTTGTACCAAGTTTCGTTAAAATCCGTCGAGTAGTTTTTGTTTCTATAACGGTTATACAGACAGACAGACAGACCGACAGACAGACAAACAGACAGACAAAAATTTTACTGATTGCATTTTTGGCATCAGTATCGATCCCTAATCACCCCCTGATAGTTATTTTGTCAATATATTTCATGTACAGAATTAACCTCTCTACAGATTTATTATAAGTATAGACTAGTACTCACGCGGGGCTTCGCTCCCGTGGATTCTATCACGGTAAAAACATAACTCTCCTTTTTTGCAGTCACGTAAAAAGTAGCCTATAACCTTCCTCAAGCCTCAAGCTACTTCCATACCAAATTGCATCCAAATCCACCCAGTACTTTCGAAGAATTAGACAAGTCACAGCCAGAATCAATAGTGATTACGTGTTTTCTGAAGCACAGATGAATATCGATATGTAAAGATGAACACCCATCCTCGAAGAGACATCGGTAAACGTTACTAACCTTAAAGATACGGGTTTTATTTCTTGCCATAAGTAACTCAATTCCAGTACTAATCACCAGCAAAATCTCATTATAAGCGACAACTTTGACTTATAATTTCCTCTCACAACTGTTGCCCACCATCAGTTTGTCCGCAGCTCACCCCCGCCGTCTCGCAGAGTCACAATCATATTAAGCTTGTTTTTGTTTACTTCGTAGACAAATCTTTCGGTGTGGATAATGTTTGTAATTTTTTATTATATATTTTTTTTTTTTTTTGTGTGGCATCTCGCAGGTCAACCTCTGAGGTTGTCGGCTGCTTAACCGGGCTTGCCTGTGGTTGCCTTAATTAATAAATTAATTAAAGCCTCCAGCCAAGACTTATTAAAAAACTTACAAACTAGGCGACTACACGCTAAGGGCACCCCCTGTGGGGTACGGACCTCGGCTTAGGGCGTCGCAGGGGAGGGCAGCTAGGGACAGGCTGGATCATATCATTATTATTATTAATAAGGGAATTTAAAGCTACTAGCTCAGCGTCGTGGGCTGGCTCTGGCAAGGGTCGGGGTGGACTATTACGGGGACGTCGCGGCGGGCCTCGGCGGCGAGGACGGAAGGACGGTCGGTTTTTGTGTTTGTGTGCCACTGTACTTGTTTCCCTACGGCTCTCTTGGAGCAGGGTGATTGCGTCATCGGGAGTGACTAGGGTATGCCTTGGTCGGCGAATCTTAGAGATACGCGAGGGTTCGTATTGGGCGGCCGATACGATAAGGGGATTCCTATGTTGGATTGAAGTTTCAAAGAAACACTTGGAGACGCGTTTCATGAACTGCTGGATGGTGGGCATCTTGAGGTCTACGTGAAGAAGCTCATTTCGAACATAAAAGGGGGCTCCCGTGACTCTACGGAAGAATCGGTTTTGGAGGGTCTGCATCTTATGGAGGAGGTAGGGCTTTGCGTGTGCGAAAACAACGCAGGCGTAGGTCATGATGGGACGGATGACCGCGGTGAAAATACGCAGCTTGCACCTGAGTGATAACTTGCTGCGAGAGCTAAGAATGAAGTGGAGCCTACCTAGAGCGAAAGCGGCGCGCGAACGTGCCTGCTTTATGTTCTCAGCGAAGGAGAGGTGTCTATCGAGGACCACGCCTAAGTATTTGGCTTGCTTTTCCCAAGGGATCGGCTTGCCGTACATGGTAATCGGACGGGGGGAGGGTGGGTTTATCCGCGGCTTATTTTTTTTTTTATTATATGTTATTGTGTGTGTCTTTATCCGAATAAACGTTTTCCTATTCAATTCAATACTGCTGATGGCGGGCGAGAATAAATAATATGTGTTGGCTGACTGACTATTACACCGAAGCGAATCTATACATACATATATTATACACAGTCTTCATTGTTGTTCTTTGGTAGGTTTTCTGCTTCTGTTTTTGCATCGGTTGTATTTTTATCGTAAAAATCTGTGATGTTACCTATAATGGCTGAATACGATATCGATAATTATAAAATTAAACTTAATTTTTTTTATTCAATTCAGATAGTTGTCATAAAATATCTATCTACATTAACCGACTTTAAAAAAAGGAGAAAGTTCTGATATTTTTTCTTATGCATGTTTTCATTTTAGATTTCCGAAGATTCCAGATTAAAAAGAAAAGTGGATGGATAAGGTTACTAGGGAATCGATGGGTCCTATGTATATGGGCCAAAATGCTAAATTACAACTTTACAGGAGAGGCTTCTAAAGTTTCTATTTACTATAACTTCAGATTGATAAAACCGAAGTTTACGAATCTTTGCTTGTTTGCTAAGACAACTATCCTCCTCATTTGTACTATAGTATTTTATATATACGTACATCGGTTTTTTTTACGTCACATTGGCTCTTCTACGTTAGTTTTTGTTAAAATTATTTTTCTCTAAAAACACTTTAAAAGGGCCAATGTGTCATATTGGCCATTATAGGCGTATGACGTTAATTAGCATACGTTATATATTTTTTTACTCATAAAATCAAGTAACAATTGAAGTAGTTGATAATTCATTAATTAGAATATAAGCTATTTAGATATTTAGTCATTTATGTCACATTGACACTTATACGTTTTACAATCGGCGTACCTACTAACTCAGTTTTCAGTTAGATCATTTGAATAATTAAAAAACACGCAATAGTTTTTCTTCATTTATTCATTTATTGAAATAAAAATTAAAGTAGCCTTAAAACTACACTTATGAAAAAAAAAAACATAAAAATAATAAGTAAGAACGAAACTTGTACTGGAGATCTTAGTTTGATTAACAAAATAATGTACCTACTTCACATTATTATTTTCTCAATAAATTTACAAAAAAAAAATAACAAAATTAAAAACCTATCTTGTGTAAATAAACTAAAAAAAACCTCTGTAGTATAATTAAGTATTAAAATCAACAAAATCAACATTAGTATTTTTTTTTTTTTGTTAACTGGTTCGCGTTTGACCACCATCTCACCTAATGGTAAGTGATGATGTGGTCGAAGATAGAGCACGCTTACCTAAAAGTAACCTCTATCACTCTTGACTTAAAGATCCCTAAGTTATAGCTATCGGGAAACACAGACTCCGGGAGGGAATTCCACTCCTTAACTGTACGCACAATGAAGGTATTCCAAAAACGTTTAGTGCGTATGGGTGGGATGTCGACCATGTAACGATGGCGCATCGCCGTTTGTCTTGTAGTCCGATGATGGAACGGGCTTGGCGGAATTCGATTGTGTAATTCCATCACACACTCCCCGAAATATAACCGATAGAAAACCGATAGACTTGCAACTCGTCGTCGATGTTCAAGGCTCTGGAGCTTTGACTTGACCAGTGTATCGTTACCAATGAGTCTCTTGGCCCGTTTCTCAATAGACTCAAGCGCGTACAAATTGTATTTGGCAGATCTATCCCAAATATGAAAGCAGTACTCCATACACGACCGAACCTGGGCTTGATACAGATTGAGCAACTGTTCCGGTGTGAAGTACCGTCTCACCTTTGCTAAAATTCCCAATTTTTTTGATGCTAGTTGAGCCTTAGCCTCGATAAATGGACCAAAAATGAGGGTGGAAGTTAGTGTAACCCCAAGAAGCTCAATATGATCGGTTATCGGCACGATTACATCACAGAAAGTGGGAGCCGGTTCGAATTGGCTCCTTTTTGAGGAGAAGAGACAAGCCTGGGTATTAGCTGTTTTAAACTTGACCAAGTTGGCATCACCCCATTCGGAGACAGCCTTCAAGGACAAGTTCAAGCGCCTAACCATGTCCTCATGGAGAGACTGGATCTGACCCACCAGCACGCACGCTGGACACATATCTCTCAGCAACTGTGCTGAGAGAACCGACCCCTGAGGGACCCCGACATTATTAGCCAATTGGCAATTTAGCAGTCATCAATGACCACTCGAATGGACCGATCTCTCGGGAAGTCTTCAATCAAAATGCAAAGTTAAGTGGGTAAACCGACAGAAGGAAGCTTAGCAATAAGGCTATCGTGCCAGACCCTGTCAAAAGCCCTGGAGATGCCAAGGGAAACAGCAAGTGCTTCCCCGTACTAATTCTTAAAAGTCTTAATTAATTTTCTTCATTATCGCTTTCATTAATTGACGCAATGTCATTAGATGCCACTAAATTTTCATAATAACTGTGATATGCAGGTGGGATAATATTTTTTCTTTCACTAAATTCCGACTTCTAGACAACTTAGCGCGATCATTGGATGTCATCTTTTACTTATTAAACTAAATTGTAACCCAAAAACACAACAATTACAATTTGTATTCATCACAGTGCGGCCGTTGCTCCGTTCAATGTATTGTCAAATCAGCTGATTGGTCCAAACAATAAATAAACGCGCGGCAACTCCCCGTGTATAAGTCTCTAACTACTATTAGGACCTTGTACGTTTAAATTCATGTCACATATATGCCGTTATACTGTAATATAAAATCGTGTTTCTATGCAGAAATCTTTTTTCTTAATAGCTCACATAATTCTTTATATCGATAAGATGCGTTTACCATAAAAAAGTCAAAATGGCCAAATTGTTAGTTTGGCCCATATACATAGGACCCATCGGAATATTGGTTTCTAGTTTGGTTTTTATTGATATAATGTTGAGAAAAGTCAAAATAATATTAGATACCTATATCCAATCTTTCTAGGCTTCAAATAGTATGACGGAGTCTAATATTAATTAACTTGGACCTTTGCATTACAATATCGCCCTCGTAAGTTACTTTGATTCCGGGGTTGCGGTAATGTTCTAATGAGATACCGCGGCCCCGGAACTTAAGGGCAGCTGAAGGAACAGGGTGGGTTTTTAGTCAGTAGAAGTCTGACACTCTCTTCCACTTTACCCAGAGCGGGAGAAGTCATTCGATGATTTTCCCACCCAGGAAAAAAAAACAGGTTACTTTGTTTCGATGTCAAGTCCACGGGTTAAGTGTATGTAGGAGGGAGGAGTCATTAGATAAATAATTTAATGAGTCACCACCAAAAAAATAATTATTACCGAGTGCCTGCTGAATCTACAGTTGTTGACACAACTGATTTTAATGAAAATATATTTATTATGGAATATAAAATAAATATGAAAAATAAATTATAAAAATATTATATGGCCGGCTACATTGTCCATACTCTGATAAAGCAAATAAAATGCCTAACTTGTATTGGAGCGTTGATTGGTGTTACAAATCAAAACGCCTTACAATTTCAAAAAGACACTAAAAACAAGTTATTGTACGGATACAGCTCAGTAATAGAAATTTGTCGTCGTTGTGAAATTTATATTAAAAGGGCGATCAACGAGAGTCAGGGGCGGATCTACCTATGGGCTATTTGGGCTGCAGCCCAGGGCCCCGTGGATATAAGGGGCCCCCTAACAGTGTTCATTAAAAAAATAGACGATACTTTAGATCGGTCAATCCGACGATTATCGAGAACGAAGCAGAGAATTCCCTTGTCGCTTAGCAATGATCAGGTATTCAGTATTTTTAGCTAGAGAGGGCGTTTTGTTACAAGGAACTACCCGCAGCGCAATTGCGTCGGGTGGAACCGCCGCAATTTTGTTCTTGTCGTCTAAATACAGTGTTTAATTGTCACAACTGTGTGTTCTAAAACGTAACCTACGCCAGAAAGCTTTTACACAGTCAATGATTATATTGAGGACAAAAAGGCTTGGGAATGAGCTGCTCCAATGATATACCTACTTATGTGGGCTTTTTAATATATTTTGCTGAGTTAATGATTGACTTACTTATTTATTATTGTAAATGTGAGGAATATGTAGGTTATTATTTCTTTATATGTTATTTTCATTATAATTTATAGTTGATGTGGCCGGGCTAGAGATTAGTCACGAGTTTCATATGACAATGATCGACGGAAAAGTGGCCACTATTATAACGGATACTTCGTTTGCATCTACCTGCAATATTTGCCTTGCTAAGCCGACTGAGATGAGCAAGCTGTCAGAAGTATTTTCAAGACCTGTTCGAGAAGATGTTTATAAATATGGACTTTCTACTCTTCATATGTGGATTCGTTGTATGGAGTGTATTCAACACATATCTTAACAACATGGACTTTGAGATGTGGACTGCACGAGGTGCTAACAAGCAACTAAAAGCTGCGAAGAAACATTTGACACAAGAAGAATTCAAACAGCAAATGGGAATACTTGTGGATTTTGTGAAGCAAGGCTTTGGAACCACAAACGACGGAAACACAGCCAGAAATCTAGAAATCCAATCTAGAAATCTGCTGAAATAACCAACATTGACAAAGTCCTACTGAAGCATTTTGCGGTTATTCTTCAAACGATTTCATCAGGATGTGCCATAGATATTGAAAAATTCAGGACTTATTGCATAGAAACAGCTGAGATCTTTGTTCATCTATACACATGGTTTTATATGCCCGCAAGTGTGCACAAGCTACTCATACACGGTGCAGACATTTTTCATCACTTTGGCCTCCTACCAATTGGCATTCTTTCCGAAGAAACGGGAGAAGCAAGAAATAAAAAATTTCGAAGAGTTCGTGAATATCACACAAGAAAATTTAACAGGACGAAGATCAACGAGGACTTGCTCCATATTTTTTTAAATTCGTTCAGACCCATATTTATTACATATTTGACCAAAATACAGCAACTCAAAGCAATCCGACCTTTTTACAGATGTTAAAAAGCTTTTATTGTTGCCTGAGGTAGTAACAGAAGAAACCGAAAATATGGATCTACGGGAGTTGCAGTCTGAAGATGATCCATTAATGTAAACGTGACAGATTTAGTGATGTTGTTATTGTTAGAATTGAGTTTGTTAGTAGTAGTAGTTTAGTTTTAGTCCTTTTCAGGACTACTTAAAATAGTCCTTTTCAGGACTTCAGAAAAAGCCCTTTACAGGGCTACATCTATTTCTAATTGTTTATTTTAAGATGAATTACGCTAGTAGTATAACCAACAATATCAACCATGATTTATCAATAGGAAATATCAACAGATGAAAGAATAATCAACAGATGATAATTAAAAAAAAAATAAGCAAAAATGCTTACTTTATCATAACATCACGCTTTAAGGGTTCGGCAAAGGTGTATACTACACTATAGTACACTGTCTTTTCCCCAGTTACATTTAAGTCCCATGTAATAGGGGGGTGAGCCTAATACAAGGATGGGGCGCGCGGCTTGTTTTATTAAAAATGATATTTTGGATTAATTTCAATTTAAAAACTCGTCAATAATATTAAGATAATTCAACATTAAAATATTAAACTTCATCGTAGGCGCCAAGGCCGCAGGGATACGCAAGCAATTTATATGTCGTCGTATTAAGGAGAACAAGTACTTACCGGAATATAAGGTTTGCTTGCTATACTTTGATACTGAACGGAGAAAAAAATAAAATAGATTTTCTCCCATACATTTTTATTTTTAATAATTTTTTTTTTTTATGTGAAGGAGCAGTTTTTTTGAAAAGTTGTGGTAATAAGTATTAATCAGCGTTAAATTTCCTACACAAAACAATTTTGTGTTAAGTAAAATATGCATTTTCGATCCTATGTCCACCTTTTTGAAAATCCGGACCACTGTGTGGCGTATGGCAAAACAGCGATTTCATTTCAAACCATATACTGTCCTCTCATACCTAATTAACCTGTATTATGGATACATTAATTTATATTTAAAAATGATATTTTTAAAAGAGTAACTGTGGAGTTTCTTGTCGGTTCTTCTCCATAGAAAACGACCAATTTCGAACCGTGCACTAACTTCTGACGTTTTGTAAGTGCCCATGTAGGCCTAATAAAATATGAAATAAATATTTTGAGTGTGATAATAATATTTTTAGGGTTCCGTACCCAAAGAGTGAAACGGGACCCTATTATTAAGACTCCGCTATCCATCCGTCTGTCACCAGGCTGTATTTCATGAACCGTGATAGTTAGACAGTTGAAATTTTCACAGATGATGAATTTCTGTTGCCGCTTTAACAACAAATACTATACACAGAATAAAATAAATATTTAAGGGCTCCCATACTACCAACGGGTCTTTTTTGCTCGACTTTGATAACGCTTGAAATATTCACAGAATATTTAGTTATTCACTTTAAAAATAAATAATAAAATTAAAATAAAACAAATATTTAAAGAGGGTCTCCCATTCAACAGACATGATCTTTTTGCCGTTTTTATAGATAATGGTACGGAACTCTTCGTGCGCGAGTCCGACTCGCACTTGGCCGGTTTTTTTGCTAAGAATTCTAATTTCAAATTAATTTTATTTTAATACATGGAATTCTTATTTCAAAGTTTGTCATAACGTAATGGTTAGCGTTCTGTTTTCATTGCATTTGAATATTTTTCGTCATCACGAGTACGTTAAAAATGCCATCTTCAATATATTTGCAGATTAACTTTCTATAACAACTAAACAAAATAAAAGCAATAAGTTGACATTATTAAACCATAATCGAGTAACAACTCCCTTCAGACTGTTCCTGATTGTATATTTTAAGCGTATTTTTAACAAATTCGAAAATTCGAGTAATTATGGATGAGTACCGTCGTGGTAGCAAAGCCTCATTGTCGTCGCTGATGTTGCGGGTACAAGAGGCACGCAACATCAGCGACAACAACGAGGCTTTTCTGCCACGACGTTTACGGAACGAACACTACAAACGAATGCACCACCCGTTATTAGTTTTCTCGCTTCCGATCTGGAAATTTCAACCTGAAAAATGAACCCCTTGGTCCTCCAAAGACGATTGTGGGAGCTAGTGATACTCAATCTGCGGCTGAATTAGCAGCAGCTTTCGACGCTAGCATCAAATCTATATTGATTCACTTGCGTCAAATTGGCAAGGTAATAAAGCTTGACGTCTGCCCCACGAATTTAGTGCCCATCAGCACGAAGGACGCATCGAGACGTACCTTGAGAATTTTGTTGCTTGTGACAAAAAATGGATCCTGTTCGACACACAAGTTACAAGACTTGGGGTTGGAAGTTCTCCGTCATCCGTCGTACTAACTAGGCTTTGCCCCTGCAGATTTCTATTTAACCTGAATTTGGATAATTTCTTGGCGGAAAAAAAATCAACACCCGAGAAGCAGTAAAATGCCTTTGAAGAATTTGTTGCCTCCCGTCCAACTGATTTCTTCAAGAAGGGCATCATTATAAGCTACCACTGAGTTGGAAAAGATGCATCGATTGCATGGGTGTCTACTTTGATTAATAGAAATAAAAATATAGAAAAAATACGTTAACTTATTTCATGAAAAACGGCAGTTTCATTGGTAAAGATCTAATATATTCAGATGAACACCTGACGTAAAGAAGAAGTAATCTTATTTTTGAAAATAAAGTAGTTCATGTTTTCACTAATTGCCATACCATCTTAAATATTAATTATTTTGACATTAACAATGTCTAGCTGTGAAGCGGAGTGCTCTTTCACCAAGATGTCGTATATCGAAAACAAATGTACGACAAAAAAGTTGAACGAGTGACTGTCTAAATCATTTGTCAATTCTTTCCATATATTATGATTTAAAAAAGGATTAGTGATGAGCAAATAACTGTTTGTACTTATATAAATTATTATCTAGTACTTACTACAGGCCTGATTCTTCCATCTCCCTTTCACTACTGATCTACCAGACGAACTGCAGGGTACCATCCTCATCTTGTCACACTAAGCGATTCTCCTCTACATTTATTGTGCGCACGGTCAAGGTTTGGAACTCTCTGCCGGCTTCTGTGTTCCTTTCCACATATGACTCGTCTGCGGCCTTTAAAGTAAGAGTGAACAGGCAACTTCTGTGCTCTGTCGTTCTATAGTAGTCCTAGTCTGTTGTTTACTATTAGGCGTGATCGAGGTCAAGAGCAGGCTCATCAGTAATAAAAAAATATAAATAAGAACTCTTATTAAATAAATTTAATTTAATCCATTTTAATCTGTAACTTATTTTCATCAAATAGATATGGAAAACAGTTTCTTTTATTATGCTTCTGTTTCATTTATTTATTCTTTTATTATTTAAATAATTAAGGGGCCCCCGAGCAGTTGTAGCCCAGGGCCCCTGACGAGAGTGGTTCGAAAGTGCTGTCCCAGAAATATAATTCCAATTATTTTATGAGATCGGTTTTAAAATCACTGATTGGGTATCAATGTGAAATAGAAACTACCAATCATTTGATTGAATTAGCAAGATGCATAATTCTGAAATATATAGACGCTCGGTTATCATTTTTTAGCCGAAACAAACAGTACCCTAAAACTTTAATTCGAAAAACATTTACTAAATTAATTCATTTTAAAAATCAATAATAACAGCATACTTGTTTTTCTTTTTGTAATTGAGACTGATAATAATTAAATATTATTATGTGATTTTATTGAGTATTTTTTATAATGTTAAACTTCATTTTATCGATATCGATAACTTTCCCTCAATCAAGTAGAGCAATCCCTAACTCGGCATATCTATGAAGCTTGACCTTGAACTGACCAATTGAAGTAGCGCATTTTTTCTTCGCCTCCAAACCCATATTGGTGAGTTGTGTTCTTCAAAGAAATTGGCCTGTAAGCTCTCTAGGTTAAATACTCTCTGCTAGAAGCCGATTTCAATATAGTTGGGAAAAGCCTAAGCAGGCAATGATATAGGTACACATTACTAAAACCTTCGTCGTTAAATAAGATAGTAAAAAATAACAAAGTACCTATTTGCATAGCAATTCTATACATAAATTTTAGAATTTGTAACAATACGCGATCGAGTATTCGCGCCACCGCGCCGCGGCTTTCCATACATGCTTAAACATTGTGCGCTCGCTTGAATAAGGTAAGGTAAGCTGTGAATTTAAATTATTCTTAAAGACTTAAAAAAAGGTAGTTCATTAATAAAAGTATTCTAAAAATATGTGTACAACATAATAAATTACCACCACAGTTCATAATTATACTATTCTTTTCCGTTGATTAAATATAAAGGCTGTATATTTTACCGTTTAATTAAATCAGCTGTCGACATTCTTCGCAAGTCGAATAAATCACAAAGACTGATATTTGTTAATTAAAGCCTGTGCGGAATAATAAACAGATTTAACATAATGTAATGAAAGCAATAGCTAATATATCTTTTTGATGTACCAAATTTCCCCACCAACCATTTGTTGCGGGGCTTAATACCATTCGTTAATAAGGCGCTTTTAATCCATTTACTTAATAAAAATGGGTCAAACATGCCCGTAACTTTTCTTTTACGTTGTCCTGTATACACTTACAATTAGTGTAGGTATCTAATTATCATAAAGCTTACAGCCACGGCATACTTATATAAATTTACAAACTAAGCGTCTACACGCTCGCGAGCACCTCCTGTGGACTACGGAACGGCTTAGGGCGTCTCTGGGGGAGGGCAGCTGGGGACAGGCTGGTGAGGACAAGTGTGTTTTACGGGTTTTCACCACCACTATTCACGTTTTATAACATTTTCAAAGCGTAATTAGCCTAGCGTATTACCGACAAAAGCAATAGCTTCTTGACATTTTCTATCAAAATACTTTGAAAAGGGGACTACCCTTTCAGGAATGAATAATATTTAAAAAAAATATTTTAAACAATGAAGTAGGTACGTATGTATATATTTACTTTATCGTTTTGTGGTTTTTTATAGTCTAAGTGGAACTAGCGTAACTCGCAAGCTTTTAGTCTGATTTCAGTTCTGAATACCATGTTTTATATGTTATCTGTTATGTCAAAACTCAAATAAAATAAAAAATCCCTAAAACCTTCATGCGAAAGAAAATCGTATATATTATTAAACACAAAGTGAGAGGAAGCAGCAATATAGCGTTCTGAAAGTTTTCACAGAAAGGCTAGAAGGGCCTATAATAATAGATAGGTTCAAACTGCATGTTGGACTGGGCCTTGATAAACCTTTCTGTGATTGTGAGTTGTTTGTTTTGTAATATCTTTTATATATAACTTAACATAATTATTAGCCTATAATATACCCACTGTTAGGTCACAGGCCTCCTCTCTACGAGAGGAAATGGGCCGTAATTCACCACGAGGGCCCAGTGCGGGATGGTGGACACGAATTAAGGTAGAACTTAGTGTTAATATGACAGACATTCATAGTATTATACAAGTTATTAAATAAGTACACAAATACATACACACTTGATACAAAGGCCAGATAAGTAAGTGAAGACTAATTTAATTATATACTGTAATATTTATATACTTAACATCTACCGTTAAAATAAATCATCGTCTTGTATTTCAGTCTGCCAATAAAATCTCATTCTCAAAAGCTAAATTGTAATAGAAACGAGTTGTTAATCAAATGCCAACAGAGGATTGTGTACCTATACTGAACATACATATATCACGCAATTTGCAAAATATTATAACGAACTGTTTAAGAAATTTATAAAATATTAATTATTATTTTTAATTATGTTGTATCCTAATGTATTTTACTGTGTACATCTTCTTCTATACTTATAATAAATCTGTAGAGAGGTCAATTCTGTACATGAAATATATTTACAAAATAACTATCATGGGGTAATTAGGGATCGATACTGATACCATAAATGCAATCAGTAAAATTTTTGTCTGTCTGTCTGTCTGTCTGTCTGTATAACCGTTATAGAAACAAAAACTACTCGACGGATTTTAACGAAACTTGGTACAATTAATATTCATACTCCTGAGCAGGTTATAGTATACTTTTCATCACGCTACAATCAATAGGAGCAGAGCAGTGAAGGGAAATGTTGGGAAAACGGGAGAAGTTACTCCATTTTTTAAGCTTCCGTCGCGAGTGCAACCTTAATGGTTAAAGCTACACAGAAATCATTTATGACGGAAATGTTCTCCTTAAAATTATATAAAAAATATCCTACGACAGCATATATCTATCTTTTATGGTTGACTCACAATAACACGTGTAACTCCCGATAGCTTAGCAGTTCGAAGCTTTCTGATTATTATTCTGCACCGAAATTTAAAACCACCACAACTTTGCAATGGAACTCGGCTAAAAGTAACCCAGTTGCAACAAAATATAATCGAGGCTCAAATTTTAACAGGTTGCGGTGCAGGAGAAACCGTCTTTATTCCCAGAATTCCCATAATACCAAATAATTTTCCATTCCAATTTAAAAGAACGCGATTCCCAGTATCGGTGTGTTATGCAATGACAATTAATAAGGCTCAAGGGCAGACTTTTCGTGTTGCTGGAGTAGATCTCGGTGTCAGTTGTTTCTCGCATGGTCAGTTGTACGTCGCTCTTTCCCGGGTTAGCAGTTCTAGAAATCTTTATGTTCACGTGCCGGATGGGTCAACTTTCAACATAGTTTACCTGGAAGCTTTGCGCTGAAGTATTGTCGTTCTATAGGTATTTAAGCCTCATGTGAACGTGATCTAAACAATATTACCAATACATTAACTTAAGAGCGCGTATAAAGCAAAATTACCAATTTTCTATTTGATTTTACATGAAAAATTCCAGACCAAATCTTAAAATAAAAATATATGAATAACTACATCATATTTTCAAGGGCTCTCTCTGATCAAAAACATAAAATAATAACATTTCCTTGGTAGAAAAAAATCACGAAATAACCTCTAATTCTCATGTTTTTCCGTTTGGTACTCGATATGGTAATGCCTATTGCGACAAAAATTTGATAAATAATTATATTTAAACAAGGCATTTTATGTAATTCCTTTTAGTTTTGGATTTATTACGATAAAACACTTTTGGCGCATACTACGTTTTTATTCCGCGCAAGAAGTCATCTTCCGTCGCTCGTTGCGGGAGCTTCAAGCATATTTCTATTTCACACATCAGTCGCTACCGCTCTGTTGAGACGAGAGGACTACGCTCAAGTGTTTTAGCTGCGCCGAGTTATAATCATTTCAATCGTAATTGTTGTTGTTGTTCGAACTAAAACAAAAAAAAACATTGAAAGAGAACTAAAAAAGTTACAAATTGACAGGATGGCTAATTGTCGAAGGTAAGTTTGTGAGTTACTTGTTTGTTATATACTGAAAAAATAAAAATACATTTTATTCTTTCGAGAAAGTTTATGCAGGTGATTTTAGATTTTATTTTGAGAGACACAAGATCTAAATTCGTTTACCTACGCACTTTCGTGGACCGAGTAGGTAACTAGACATAATAATACGTGGGGACATTTCACACACGGCTGTCTGACCCCAAACTAGGAAGACCCTGTACTATGGGTGTCAGACAGCTGATATACATAGACAAATATATTTTTAAATACATAGATAAACAACACCCAGACACGACGATATCAAAAATTCGTGGTAGGTACTTTATTAGATTATTAGGATAATCTATACTTATAATAAATCTGTAGAGAGGTCAATTCTGTACATGTAATATATTTACAAAATAACTATCAGGGGGTGATTAGGGATCGATACTGATGCCAAAAATGCAATCAGTAAAATTATTGTCTGTCTGTCTGTCTGTCTGTCTGTCTGTCTGTCTGTCTGTCTGTATAACCGTTATAGAAACAAAAACTACTGGACGGATTTTAACGAAACTTGGTACAATTATTTGTCATACTCCTGAGCTGGTTATAGTATACTTTTCATCACGCTACAATCAATAGGAGCAGAGCAGTGAAGGGAAATGTTGGGAAAACGGGAGAAGTTACTCCATTTTTTAAGCTTCCGTCGCGTGTGCAACCTTAATGGTTAAAGCTACACAGAAATCATTTATGACGGAAATGTTCTCCTTAAAATTATATAAAAAATATCCCACGACAGCATTTATCTATCTTTTATGGTTGACTCACAATAATACGTGTAACTCCCGATAGCTTAGCAGTTCGAAGCTTTCTGATTATTATTCTGCTCCGAAATTTAAAACCATCACAACTTTGCAATGGAACTCGGCTAAAAGTAACCCAGTTGCAACAAAATATAATCAAGGCTCAAATTTTAACAGGTTGCGGTGTAGGAGAAACCGTCTTTATTCCCAGGATTCCCATAATCTATCTCTACTTATAATAAATCTGTAGAGAGGTCAATTCTGTACATGAAATATATTTCCAAAATAACTATCAGGGGGTGATTAGGGATCGATACTGATGCCAAAAATGCAATCAGTAAAATTTTTGTCTGTCTGTCTGTCTGTCTGTCTGTCTGTCTGTATAACCGTTATAGAAACAAAAACTATCCGACGGATTTTAACGAAACTTGGTACAATTATTTTTCATACTTCTGAGCTGGTTATAGTATACTTTTCATCACGCTACAAACAATAGGAGCAGAGCAGTGAAGGGAAATGTTGGGAAAACGGGAGAAGTTACTCCATTTTTTGTGTCATGCTCTGCCGCAGAGCCACCATATTAGAAGTCGATCAATTATATCTTAAAATGATGTACGTGTAACGAACATAATGTACGCATACCGTCATTACTGTACGTGGTATTAGATAATGATAAAATAGACATTGATTGTGGCCCTGCTACAGAGCGAACTCTTTAGCAGAGCCACACGGAACTTAACCTCAGGAAAGACAAACGCGACTGTGTTTTGATAAAAACTGTTGTACGATCAGTGTTTATTGCGTACGTGTTAAAAAATATCATAATTATACAGCGGTTTTATTTATTTCACTTTTTTAATATTCATAGAAAGTGCCTGGTTATTTTCTATCAGCAATATGTTTTGCAGCCATTGCTATATTTGTGATTAGGCACACAACTATAAATATTATGATATTTTTTAAGCTTCCGTCGCGTGTGCAACCTTAATGGTTAAAGCTACACAGAAATCATTTATGACGGAAATGTTCTCCTTAAAATTATATAAAAAATATCCCACGACAGCATATATCTATCTTTTATGGTTGACTCACAATAACACGTGTAATTCCCGATAGCGTTAGCAGTTCGAAGCTTTCTGATTATTATTCTGCTCCGAAATTTAAAACCACCACAACTTTGCAATGGAACTCGGCTAAAAGTAACCCAGTTGCAACAAAATATATTCGAGGCTTAAATTTTAACAGGTTGCGGTGCAGGAGAAACCATCTTTATTCCCAGAATTCCCATAATACCAAATAATTTTCCATTCCAATTTAAAAGAACGCAATTCCCAGTATCGGTGTGTTATGCAATGACAATTAATAAGGCTCAAGGGCAGACTTTTCGTGTTGCTGGAGTAGATCTCGGTGTCAGTTGTTTCTCGCATGGTCAGTTGTACGTCGCTCTTTTCCGGGTTAGCAGTTCTAGAAATCTTTATGTTCACGTGCCGGACGGGTCAACTTTCAACATAGTTTACCCGGAAGCTTTGCGCTGAAGTATTTTCGTTCTATAGGTACCTATCCTCATGTGATCGTGATCTAAACAATATTACCAATACATTAACTTAATAACACACAAGGAGTTACACGCTGACGGAGTCGCGGGCACAGCTATTAACAATAATATTGTGCGATTCGGTATTGCGATATTTTTCAACAGTATTATAGATTGACATATTATATTTCCCTACTAAATTACGAAAGGTAATCTGTCTGTTACATCAAAATCACTGAAACGTGAGCAAGGACATAGGCTACTTTTTTTTACGAAAAACGATGGAAACGTGGACGAAAGCACGGGCAACAGCTATCTATACTAATAATATAAGGCTGAAGAGTTTGTTTGTTTGTTTGAACGCGATAATCTCAGGAACTACTGGTTCGAATTGAAAAAAATATTTTTAATTAAATACTCAATTTATAGAGAAAGGCTATAGGCTATATATATCATTACGCTAAGGCCAATAGGAGCGGAGCACCAATGAAGAATGCTTCAAAATCGGGCTTAAATTTAACGTTAGCCCAAAGTAACTATTCCACGCGGACGAAGTCGCGGGCAAAAGCTAGTCTAAAATAATGAGCCACCGCAGTGTAGTACATTTTTTTTCGATATAGTCTGGCGGGAATAATTCCGAATCATTCCCGTCGTATACTTCGGAAGTATTCCGAAATATTCCGAAACTTTGGGAATATTTCAACTGCC
Organism: Tholera decimalis; assembly: GCA_943138885.2. Taxonomy (NCBI): domain Eukaryota; kingdom Metazoa; phylum Arthropoda; class Insecta; order Lepidoptera; family Noctuidae; genus Tholera; species Tholera decimalis. The sequence goes on from OW964576.2 coordinate 15,800,868, forward strand.
AAAAGAAACCAGGAAAATCGACCTTTGAAGTCGGTTAATATACCAAAACCTGCTCCTACCTAAGTATAACAAATACTTTTCTGAAAACCGCATCAAAACGTGTTTGCTTGCAAGGTTTGCCTTTAATTGTTTTTATTGGCTGGGCTATTAAACGCGTTAAGTAGGTAGGTAATGATTAATACCTACCTATGCGACTCGCGAATACTCGCGATGCGTACAGAGCTACATACAAACTAACCAAAAACATAGGTAACCCTTTTTCAAAAAACAAATAAAATATGCTAGGCCTGGTTTTTTATTCAACTACTGACATTTATAAAAATAGCATTCAATTTCGAAATAAGTAGAGTACCTACCTAGAAACAAAAGAATAAAAATCCTGTTAATCGCAGGCTAACATATCTACCTATAAAAATATCAACATATACTTAATCAATCCCATTTATAATAAAACTAGTACTCACGCGGGGCTTCGCTCCCGTGGATTCTATCACGGTAAAAACATAACTCTCCTTTTTTGCAGTCGCGTAAAAAGTAGCCTATAACCTTCCTCAAGCTTCAAGCTATTTCCATACCAAATTTCATCCAAATCCACCCAGTACTTTCGAAGATTAGCGCGTTCAAGCAAACAAACAAACAAACTTTTCCGCTTTATAATATTAGTATAGATAAACATTTATATTTTACTCTTGTATCGTACGTAGTCTCGCACTGAACAATAATTAACCCACTCACCACACAACAAACAAACACGTTAATTTCGATTGAATTATTCGGGCGAAATATTCGGAAACATTCGATTGCGGGGTACGAATCTTTCTCGCGGGGGGAAAACTTCTCCGGGGAGCATCTCCCCTCTTACCGCACCCCGCACCGCCATCGCAGCGCGGCGGCAGCGGCCGGCGCACAGAGGGCTTTATTTAAATTCATTTTGAATAATTCTGATTTAAAGAAACTTTCCCAGAAGTATTCCGGAATTATTCCGAATTTTTCAGAAGTTTTGCAATTATAGATGCAGGGGCCCAAAATTGCGTAATTCCGTAGAAAAAAATGTTAAAATTTAAGAATAACTATTTTTTGCAATATTGATTTAGAATGTAATAAAAAATCTTGATACTGATCTGATAATACAAATATTCAGGACTGATATAAAAAAAAAAAAAAAATGAAAAAAATATCACCAATTTTAGAAATGGTACCTAATTTTGTAAGAGTAAGTACGATTTTTATTTAAAATATTAAAAATATCAATAATTTGGTCATCCATGGGCATATGACGATATAAGTGGGGTAAATGATAGATATTATCTGGCCAATCGACAGTTTCAGAGTTATCCATTATTTACGCCACACCAAAATCACGCGCCAAAATAATATTATATTATACATAATATAATATTACCTTTTGGTATTTATTTTATATTGATTCGTGTTCAGTATCAGTGGTATAGTCACCTCCTACTAACTTACTATTTACGTATTATTCGCGTACACATAATAACATTTCGTAATATTGTATAACGCAGTCATACTTTGAATACAGTTGTTTCATCTGAATATTATACGTATACTTACTACAGAAGATACGCGTCGAGCGAGCGCGTAGGTACACGCGCGATCGTATTCGATGTGAGGAGCGGGTAGGACAGTGCGGGTGAATTCTAAAATTTTGCTGGCTTTAGGCGCGCTCTTAATAACACACAAGGAGTTACACGCTGACGGAGTCACGGGCACAGCTATTAACAATAATATTGTGCGGTTCGGTATTGCGATATTTTTCAACAGTATTATAGATTGACATATTATATTTCCCTACTAAATTACGAAAGTTAATCTGTGTGTTACATCAAAATCACTGAACCGTGAGGAAGGACATAGGCTACTTTTTTTTACGAAAAACGACGGAAACGTGGACGAAGTCGCGGGCAACAGCTATCTATGCTAATAAGGCTGAAGAGTTTGTTTGTTTGTTTGAACGCGATAATCTCAGGAACTACTGGTTCGAATTGAAAAAATATTTTTAATTAAATTGTAAATTTATAGAGAAAGGCTATAGACTATATATATCATTACGCTAAGGCCAATAGGAGCCGTGCACCAATGAAGAATGCTTCAAACTCGTGGTTAAATTTAACGTTAGCCCAAAGTAACTATTCCACGCGGACGAAGTCGCGGGCAAAACCTAGTAAATAATAAAATAAATAAATAAATATTTTGTAAGTTATCAAGTTGTGATTTTTTTAAAGCAATCTGATTTGTATTCAGAATAGTGCTGAAGAGCTATCATTTGATAAGTTTTTATCATTTGGATTTCTTTTTAAGTTAAAAATAAATATTTTATCCAACACCAAACAAGGAAATAGGGCTAAGCAGATGATGAGACACAAAATAAGTTTTGAAATAAGTAGTACATTTTGATACAAGTGGAGAAAGTTTGTTATTGCGGCCGAGGCGGAGTTACGCCCGAGCCGCAAGGCGAGGGTGTTATGGAGCAGAGTACTGCAGTAACAAATGTCCACGTGTATCAAACGACGTTTTCCAATACACTTTCGAAGAAAAATACTTGCTCTGAAAATGACGACGCATTTTTATTTGTTTTCCCGTGAAGAAAATTATGCACAGTTGCCATATATTTTAGCTTCGATTTAGATGGCAACAGGTTATCGCAAGTATTTTGAGCCTCAATCACAATATCTAGCGGCGTAGCATTTAAATTATTCCCATCTCGACTTATTCGATATACTCACGCAAAAAACACAAATTAATAAGATTTCATTTACTTTTCCCCACGCTTTACCTTCGCGGGTTAAAAGAGAAGCAAAGGTATGAAGCCGTAAAACAGCCTGATATTAAAATATATATTTTTAAATTTAGAACACAAATAAATGTTAATTTGTTGATAAAAGCAAAATTATTTTATGAATAATAATGTTTATTTCTGATATTCTGTTCATAAAAACAAATTTTAATTTTCATTAAATATAAGGCCTTAAAAACATGCGCCTCTTTGCTGTGAAAAAAAAAAACAATCACCGCCGAATATAGGGAATCGATTTTTTTTTAATAGTTGTTTAATGTTATCTGTGCCAAATCTGGAATGAAAAAAACCCTCGTGTGTGAAAAATTAAAAAATCCAAGAGTGTGAAATACATTGCATGTTGAACCTAATTGTAGTGCGATAAAAGCCAGTTTTAAATACGACATGCTGACCTTAGAATCTAGACGTATGCTTCTTGACACAATGACCCTCTGCAGTGTATGCCACAATAAATTTGATTGCCCTGATTTAATTAATCGCTTGAGCTACCTGATCCCTCGCTCAGTGCAGGGGCGAGCAGTGCGCACGAGACATCTATTTGCTACCAGCCTTAGCAGAACAAATTCTGGTAATCGCTCGCCGCTGCATCGTTTGGTTTATACATACAATGAACATTTTAGTGCAATCGACATTTTACATCTCAGTAAAACTAATTATAAAAATAGTGTCATTAAAATACTTAAGGATCGGCAGAATGGTCCGGAAGTTTAGTTTTTATATCAGTTTTGTTTGGTTATTTTATATTAGTCTCAATAATAATAATTAGTTATTTCTAAATCGCATCATCAGATTGTTTTGTTAGTAAACATACACAACTACACACTCATACACAAAATAAGAAACTATTGTTAGTACAATGGCTCAAATTTTATGTATTAGGCTAAGGTTTGTTTATCGTAATAATTAATAGCGTGGTTGAACAATTCTGCAAATGTCTGCTCACAGATTGATTAAAATTTTTACTTCTGAGGAAAATGTTGTGGGTTGTGTATTAGATAAGTTTATAGTTTAAGACATTTTTGTTATTTTTTAATACGCAACTGTTAATTTTCCCTACATTAATAAATAAATAAATAAAATCAAAATTTGAAATACTGATGTATGACTCATTGTCATCTCATCTGCTTAGGCTTTTCCAACTATGTCGGGGTCGGCTTCCAGTCTAACTGGATGCAACTGAGTACTAGTGTTTTACATGGAGCGGCTGCCTATCTGACCTCCACAACCCAGTAACTGGGTAACACGATACCCCTTGGCAAGATGAGTTTCAGATTTCTGGCTTCCCACAACCCGTAACGGCTGCCACAGATGTACAAATGGCAGCCGGTAGCAACGGATTAATGTGCTTTTCGAGGCACGGAGGAATCTCGTTATGTTAAGTTGGTCGGGTCGACCCGAGTGGCTGTAGCCACTATGTCTTTAGCCACGCCATCTTTAAGTATTTACCTACTTGGCTAATCTCTATTGAGATTGGCCACCGTGTCTATAATTCGGTCTTGGAGACACTTTGTCTTGACTCTGAAACGACAATTTTAAACAGACTGTACGAAATAGTAGAATAGGTAAAAGCAGAATGATTAAGGTCTGAATACACTAACTTCCACATGAATTAGTATTAATATCGTTACAGGAATAGTACAACATAATAGCTAACATCTTTCGGCAAGTTTGTGCGGTTCATATAAATAATTGAAGTGTGATTACTGTCGTTTAATACATTTAGAAACTAATAACGTTTATATAACAAAAAGTGACAAAGTGAATAATGTATATATGTATGAGTAGAAATTAGCTGAGTAAATAACCACAAGTATTTGATATAAAGATTAAGCATAATTACTTAAATATTAATTATGTATGTAAGGATCAGGAATAGGAGATAAAAGTTGGTATTAAAATCATGCAAACAAAGTCGCACACAACAACTTGTCGATTCATATTTGTTGATACACTTTTATTGTAGTATGATAATTATTATGCCTATAGAATTTGTTCCTTTAAATATTTCCATTTCTAAGATATGGCGAAATAAAAAAGCCCAGAGGTACCGATAAAATCATTGTTCTTATTTAACAGATATCGTTAAAGTTAATGATTTATTTTCATGTGATATTTGATTGCGGCAATAAGAACCCGCAAATTGGTGGCCTTTATAAACACAGGCTCAGTTTCGTGACATAAGCTAAGTATGTCCTCATTCCATCTTAATTCCTTTCCCACATTCTTATTCATATATTCTCAGTAAGCCATTTATTAGTCGTGACTCGCGGCAGTAATAAGTAAGTGCTTTATTTTCTGCTTTTATCAGCCTGAAGGATCTCGGTCTAGCTATTGATAAAGTTACGTTTATTTACTTACTATGCATGGTTATTTGATTATGATTAAATTAAATATGGAGTGGTGGAGTTCCTAGACGATTCTCCTCCATAGAAAACGACAAATTTGAACCGTACACTACCTTCTGACTTTTTATAAGTGCTCATGTAATTGGTGTAACCTACTTATGATAAATAAAATTGGCTATTATTATAAATTCTTATTATTGACAACATGTTTGCTGTCGTCGTTAAAGTCAGTGGCTAAGCGTGAGTGCTTTTGATGTAGGTTTTATTTGTCGCATCGAATTTAAATAATGCATACCTATAGGACGTCACGAGAGGTTCATTTTCGTACTAAAAACGCGTTCAAATTGAAAACCCAATAAAATCTTAACGACCATCAAAGTCCTAAACGTGAGGATATTTTGATATAGTATAGTTTGCAATTTTTTGGGAAATAATCATTTGGATTTGTGCCAACCTATTGAAATTAAAGTATTTCATAACAAGTAATAATTGACCAATGCCTATTTTTGTTATCGTGGGTACCTAAGCTTTCAAAAGACGCTCGTTCTTCGGGGATAAGACTGTGAAATAAGTGTGGGATGTCTACCTCATTAAAATCACCCCATGGTCATCATTAGCACATGGAGGACCTGCCCACCTCCGGGTTGTCTTAGAGTATTGCTCTGGAGCTCCCTGAGCTACGCTTGTCAGAGCACTTCCCTGGATAGACTGTAACAAGGGTTGATTCTCCGAGCCTCACTGTACGGTAGCCCGTGGCCACTGTGATGTGTTAGAACATGATGATTATGTATGCTCCAATATACTAAGTGAGTACGCTTCTTAATAACTTCATGTATCTACCTATGCTGAGCTTGCACTACACCTCACATGCACTTATCTTATATACGTAACAGATTTGGTTGTTTCCTTTGAAACTGCTCCGTAGGAACCCTAACAATACATAGCAACACATTTATCTCTACAAGAGACAGTTATCAGACAGATACAGTAGTTCTCACCTTTCTTTAGGCCCACAGATCATGCACAAGGAACTCCTTCATCTTCAAGTTCAGCTAATAGCGTTATCAATGTACATTAATTCCTTTCTCGTGTATTAAAACGCAGCTGATGTCTGTTTATGACCTCATAAGATCTACCGATAATATTCGTAAAGCTAAATCTTTCGAATTAGTCCCTTCATCCCTGACAAAACTGGACTCAATTTCTGATGTTATGAAGTTTACATTAGTTTTGTAAGGTTTGTAAAGCATTACAATCTGTTACCCAACTGTGCATAGTTTTTTAATGCGTTACATACTTTGTTTGACGATTGGAGTTAGTAGTTAGTTTATAGCGCTTTGAGATATTCTGTCGAATTAGTTTGAGGATTTCTTCATTATGTTTGGTTTCAGTATTCAAGAGAAGTTTTTATGAATGATAGCAGTTGCATAGGTCCATCTTCAAGGTTAAACTACGCTTGCTGAGGTCGATAAGATGATGGGTTATCAACTTGGCATAGGTATTGAAATTCCACCGTGCCACGGAAAACAGGATAAGGCGTAGGGGGTCTGGGGACCAACACCTTATAATGCATTCCTAAATGACAGCTGTCATTTGTGTATGTTTCGCCTGCAATCCAGCCTTGCCAAGAGTAGCCAATTATTTCACATCGACTTGATTCGATCAACTTTTAATTATTCATACTACTACTTAACAATTTATATTGAAATGGTAAGAAATACTTGTACTATTTATTGTTCTTCGTCATATTCTTCATTGCTGGAGGTCATGTCTCTTATGAGTGCTGCGCCGATATAGCTGATGCAGATCCAACAACATTACTTCACACCACTTTGTCTTCGGCTTTCTTTAGAGCTGTCGATACGCTATATCCGGTGATTTATTAAGTCAGTATCAGCATCAAGTAGGTGAACGACCCCATCGACGCTTTCCATCTGTCTTTCCCACAATGACCAATTTATCCAAGCTGTCGGGTTGTCTTCGAGCGATTTGCCCAAAGTAACTTAAAACTCGCTGGTAACAGATGGTAGATAGTAGTCTTGATCGTAAGTTGGTCAAGAATGGAGTGGTTGGTTCTTTGTGCAGTCCATGGTATCCGCAACATTCTTCTCCAACACCACATCTGGAAGACTTATTCTTTTTTCAATCAACTGCGACGCATACAGAAATATGGAGAAGACCAACGTCCGCACTAGTCTCTTCTTGGTGGCGTTTGAGATGTCTCTGTTCTGCCATACTCAAGTTAGGTTACTCATTGCTGATTTAGCCATCTGTGTAGGTCTCCGAATTTCTTTCTCGCATCCTCGTTGATCAGTAAATAATGAGCCAAGGTATACAAACTCGCTCACAAACTCTAGGCCTAAAAGTACCCCTGTGTATTCGAGTTTCCCCGCACGATCAATCACCATAACCTTAACTTAGACTTGTTGATTGATAGACCCAACATTTCACTCGCGCGCTCCACTCTGCTAAACAGTTCAGCCAGTTCAAGCAAATAATGTAGTATCATCCGCATCTCACAAGTTGCTGATCTTCTTGCCCACTATTGAAATACCTCCATCCCACTCTTCTAAGGCTATCCTCATGATATATTCACCATAGGTGTTAAAAAGGAGAGGGGATAAGATGCATCATTGTCTCACTCCTTTATGATGTGTACCAAGCGCTTTTCCTCCACATTTATTGTGTGCACAGCCAAGTTGTGGAATTCTCTGTCGGCTTCTGTGTTCCCTGCCACTTATGACCTTTCAGCCTTTACACTACATTGTTCGCTCTAACGAATGATTCGCTGTTCAAGTACAAGCTTGCAATCAACGATACCAGGTGGAGAGAAACTCCCATTTCTCTGAGAATTGCCCATATCCAGTCCCATCTTACACAATCAAAAGCCTTGGAGTAATTAATGAAACAGAGAAGCATTGTAATACGTTAACCTATACTAATATTACAAAGCGAAAAAGTTTGTTTGTTTGTTTGAACGCGTTAATTTTCGAAAGTACCAGGTCAATTTAGATAAAATTGCTATGAAAGTAGCTTGAGAAAGGTCAAACGCTACTTTTTACCCGACTGCTAAAGAAGAATGTTAAGTTTTATAGTGATAAATTCCACGTGAGCGAAGCCCTGCATGACTGCTAGTAAAGTTCTGAAATTGGAGTAGGTGAGGCCGGTGTTTTCTATGTAGATGACTACTCTGAAACAAACTCAAAGGTCAAAGTGTCTTTAAAGAATTCTTCCTGATTGAGCCATAGGGTAGCTCAATCAGAAAGAATTCTTACCATGAAATAATAATGAAACATAGCAATAAACATTGCTTTGGAGTTATTTATTAAGATAGCAAGAAATGGTCTCGTTAGGTTAAAATATGTAAGTACTTTAAAAGCTTCCTGCTCACCTCACTCAATTTAGTGCACACAATTCAAAAGCGGATTCATTTGTTTTATGTTGAGCTACACGATAACTGACAAATTATTGCACTGTCTAGACAATATACTTAATATACTTTAAAATATACTTTTTTTTAACGTGGTAAAATCATCAGATGAGTCCTCCCACCCCGGGCAGGGCCGGAGGGACTGTCAGTCTTGTACTGACTAAAATCCATGGTATTCCTTCAATAGCCCTTTACGTACCGGGGTCACGGTAATGGGATAAGTCCCACGACCCCGGCAGGCTTCGGCCCTCTACAGGGTGGGCCTTGTCATCTTGCTGACGCTCTTTGAGGCGCGCGTGGAACACAACGCGCCGTCGACCCGGGCATGGTCCATGGTCGGACAGCGAGTTGCCCTTTACTCGCTGTCCGCATGCCCGCGCCTACGGTGGCCTGAGATCGTCGGCCGACGTCCGACGCCGTGGGCGTGTAATGTTTCCACTTACGTTATAAAATCATTCATGGTTTAAGATTTCCTAATATTCTGATATTGAGTTCATTTTATACGATACTTTGTTTGTTTACCGTTTCTGTAAAGTAATTAGTGACAGGACTAGTTTTCTTCGCTGGAGTTAAGTTAGGTTAGGTTAGACCACTCGTCCTGCAGCCACCTCTTCGTTCCGCTTTTATCATCCGCTCCACTTATCATAGACCCTCCCGTCATCTCAGGTGCCTTAGGATTCAAAATTGTATAAATTTTATAAATAACGTTACATTTCCTCACTTTGATTTCTTTTCCTGGTCATCTTCCTCCTAATTAGTTATTGCAACCTTACAATTTCCCTCTACCCAGGGAAACTGTAACGTTACAGGCGTCTACCACTGCGGCTGGGCTGGAGGGAGGACGCCATCCTCTCCCTCACGCGGCCCGCCTCCTCCTTCGATAGCATGACTGCTTAGCAGAAGGAGGCGACCGCTTCCCACTCCGTCTCGCCCCGCAGCATGGCCTCGACCAATGCCGGGCGCGAGAGGTCTCCGCCTATCGCCGCCGTGAGGACACGTCGGTGCTCTGCCCAAGCGGGGCAGTCTTGCACCGTATGCTCTACTGTGTCCTCAGGGCGATCCTCGCAATGGTGACACCCAGGCGTTTCTTCCTTCCTCATCAGACACAGGTACCTCCCGAAACTTCCGTGTCCGGTGAGGACCTGCGTCATGCGGTAGGTCAGGACGCCGTAACGCCGATCTAGCCACTCCTCAAAGAGTGAAATAAAACATACTTAGCTATAAAATTAAACTATAATGATATAATAAACAAATATATACATACATAGAATTAAAATACATATTTATATTAATGCTATATAAATATATACCTATAATAAATATATAAAATTACGGGATGTTAGAGGTAGGAAATAAACACTGTACACGCGTACGCATTCATAAATAAATTACGACGTTGCCGTCCTTCAAGTACGCGTGTACAGAGTGTTTCTTTTACGTATCAATTTAACATTTTTAGTGAATATATTAATATTAAAAAAAAAAAACAATTTGTTCTCGAACGGTATTTTTTTTGCAGCATGTATGGATGCTATACTATTGCGGGTTAACGCCCTCTGTTAGTAAACATACTGTATGTAAAATGTTACGGTGTATTATGACTTGGAGTGGAAACTAATCATCAGATAAGTTTTCTTGATGTAGATGCTAGAAAGTATGGATGTGGCTTCTCATTGAAGTAAAACCATAATATGTTAGAAGAATTTTATTTTCACGAATTGTACCCAAATTCTTGTTCATACTATCAATGGATTGGTAGAGATTTTGTGATGCGATAAGTTTGCTTTATATGTTTATTCGGCGTTATATAATAACAGCTGAACGAATAGGTTGATCTTCAAAGTAAAGCAACGCATGCCAAGGTTTAGCCGTGGATGCAGGACATTCTTAACAATATAATACATGTATTTCTTCGTGCCTCGGAAAGCACGTCAAAGTTTCTCCTATCCAGTCCAGTTTGTCTTGGCTGCTATTATACAACCCTGATAGTCGATACGGGTAGTCCAGAAGCAAGGAAATCTTACAGTCTAGCCAAGGGAGATCATGTTCCCCAGCTACTGGGAGGTCAGAGAGGCAGTCGCTTCAAGTAAATCGCTAGTATTCAGCTGCATCCTGTGAGACTGCAAGCCGACCCTAAGATAGTCGGGAAAAGGCTAAGCAAATGATGAATTAATTTGGCGTACATCATCTAGTCAGGCTTTTATCTCTCACCCTGTTTTGAAGGGACACCGTATCCACATGACCTATATCCTCTAACATTCATGTTCAAAGCAAATTGACAGCAGTAACGGTTACCAAGCACGCCATGTTTGGAAAACAAAACAATTGTAGGTTGTAGGTACTCATAACATGCATTTAGACATATTATTATTGACATCGATATTTCCTGAAGTGCTTGGCTAAATTATAGGTTTACTTACAGAAAAATATGTTGTGTACAACTAATTAGTACATATCTACGTATTGCGCTGTATTGTGATAACATTCCCACGGGTTGATCTTCAAGGTTAAACAACGCTTGCCGGGCCGGGCCGTGGATGGGTGAACATTTCAACATATCAAGATTTCACAGTGCCTCGAAAAACACGTAAAGCAACAGCTTTACGTGTTTTTCGGCTAACAAGCCGCGGCTGTCTTTTTTACAGTTTAACTAGTATTAAGGCTGCTCTCTCGAAAAAAGCATTCAGATGAAGCAACTTTTCGTCGGCAATTACAGAGAAATTACATCTGAAAAAAATTGTTAGTAATCTACATGATATGAACCGTAATTTGGTTTAGCCACAATTTTTCTACCGGTATCACATAATAAGAAAAAAAAATGCCAAATCACCTCCAAATCATTGAGATGAAACCATTTTACTCCTTAATTTCTTATCAAAAGAGTATAAAAAAATATACTACTGCTTTGCAATACAAATGAAAATGATTTGGTTTTGTTACTTTTAACAAATATGTATTATTTTTATTACAATAAATTAAAAATGCGTCCAATTAAAGACTGCGTTTACATCACCCCCGCACTCGTCCACAAATTCAGTGCGGGGCGCATCGTGTTGCTAGGTGGACCTACGTCGCGTTGCGAGAGCTCAAGCACTACGAAATAATATCGTAAAATATTACTGCAAAAATTAATTTTGTAAATAGTGGAATAACTTTTTAACCGACTTTAGAAAAAGGAGGAGGTTCTCAATTCGTCTTGAACTTTTTTTTATGATGTTACTTCATTACTCGCAGATGGCTGGACCGATTTAGAAAATTCTTTTAGTGTTTAAAAGAGTATACATTCTAGTTAGTTCCATTGTCGTCACGTTTGGATCTGATGATGGAATCATGGAGAAATCGAGGGAACTCTTCAAATATTATAGGCATACCTATAACGTTTTGGGTATTTCTTATAGAACCTTGTTTAGTTTCTCTTAAAAAGCACCATTTGAGGAAGTAGAACTGATGACGAAGACCCCAGATGGCCATCGAAACTACTCAATAATAAGTATTTCGTGGATTGCGATTAGATTACTTGAATATAGATGCTAAGCACTTTATGCTCGTCACAATGCATATGGTGAAGTAGAGCTGATAGTGATGTACCAGGAGAACTCCTCCAAAATTAACGGCTCTGCACCGGGAAAAGCAATATTTTGTAAAAAGTGATAAGTAGTTGACATTTTGACTTTTGTAACTAGATAAATTACAAACTGACCCACTAAAAAGCGTGAAATAAAACTTATTATAAAAAAATAGAACCGACTTTCGATTCATCAAAAAGTTTTATTTCTGATTCTTGTTTATAAGTTAAAGAGTATTCTATGTATCTATAAGTAGTGTTAGTGTTATAAACTCATAGTATTTTACAGTTTTAGTAGTGTTTAAATTTAGTTTGTAAAACATGGGAATAAGCAGAAACGAATGAAGAGAGGTCTAAAAAAATATTACAAACAAAAGGGTATACATTTATTATCAAGGTAAGTTTAAAGTTTTATTTACATATTTCATTATAAACTATCGCTTTACTTACCTCGCATAAAAGTAGATAGCACAGAGTAAACGGACAGAGGGTAAGCTTCACACAACTGCGCTATGATAGGTACACTACTACAAGCAAGGCGCGTGTGTGCGCTTCGTCTGAGCGAGGCTGGCTTGAGCCGATATGCACCGGTTTCTCTTCGTACGGATGAAGCCGCCAGTTGAGACAGAGAGACAGAGTTAAGATAATGTACAAGAGAAAGAAGAAAACGACAAAGAGAAGGAAATAGAACTAAGGAAAGAAAAATAGATTGATGAGAAAAATGAAGAAAACGAGAACGAAGAAGGACGAAAAGAAAACATAGAACAAGATTTTATATGGCTATCAAAATTTCTAAAAATAAATATATGTGAACACGGAGAAATAAATGAGGATGAAGAAGTTCAACCAACCAAAAGAATAAAAATACTTGCTGAAAGAAAGTTAAATTTCAGTGAATTTTAGTTATAATCTATTTGTTTATAAAAAATGTATCAAATAATATGACATACACTAGTAATAATTATACTACCTATCTACCTTACTCTAAGTTCCTACCTTTTTTTTTTTTTTTTGTTATCGGGGGGAAACCTTCAAAAGGCGCCTGGACTTTCGGGGTAAAGACCAGGGAGTGTGGGATTCTTACCTCACTAAAACCACCCCGGTGATCACCATCAGCACATATAAAAGACCCCGTTACCTCTAAAAAGACCACACCGGAGCCTCCTCTGTGCAACGCCTGTTAAGGCACATCTCTGGGGAGACTGTAAAGAGATCTCTCCTGAGTCTCGCTGTGCATGGTGGCACGTGGTCACTGTGCCACCGTCTTTCCAGGGATCACTTGGTAGGCAGACAGAGACCCCACACTGAACGCCTGCGATCCCGGAGTCCCACCTGCCTTAAATAAAGCAGGCAGGGTTTCGGCGTTTTAAGCATTGAGGCGGTTGCCTCCTCGACGCCTCCTTCTGCGAGCGGGATCGGCCCTCTCACGATCGCGCTCAGCGGCCTCCTTCTGGACCATCACTGTTTCACAGAAGGAGGCTACTTTCTTCCAGTTTTCGGTCTCTGCCAGCATAGCCCTCACTACTGCTGGCAGAGACAGGTCTTGCCCGATTTTTGCGACCAATATTCGCCGCTCAGAAGTCCACGCTGGGCACTCCTCCAGCGTGTGCTGCGCGGAATCGAGGTCACTGTTGCAGTGGTGGCAATTCGCTGCGGCCTCTCTCCCAATCCTTTTCAAGTACTCACCGAAGCAACCATGCCCGGTGAGTACCTGAGTGAGCCGGTACGTGATGCGCTCTCCTCTCTTCAGCCAGGCTTCGAAGTGCGGCAGTACGGCTTCGACAACACGTTTGCGCGAGAACTGCGGCTGCTGCAGCCGCTCGCGCCACTGTTCGAGTGTGTCTCGCCGTTCCTGCCGCCTCATTCTAGCGATTAAGACTCCCGGCACACTATTGCCATCCTGGCGCATGGTGCGAATCCGGTTATATACCCTTGCATCCATATCCGCCAGGATGTCCAGTGGTGGAAAGCGTGCCAGGATTGTTGCCGCCTCAAAGGACACTGTTCGGTACCCGCGTGCGATATGAATGGCCATTTTCCGTTGTAGACTGTTGATCTTAGTCCTACAACGTCGGACACCAGACAGTCTATTTGACCATACAGGTGCCCCATAAAGGACCATTGATCGCACGACGCCAGCGTAGAGGCGGCGAACTTCTTCCCGTGGCCCACCGAGATTGGGCAGCTGTCTATGCAAAGCACCCACTACCCTCCCGACGCGGGGGACCAGGCGCTCAAAATGTTCTTCGAAGCCCCACCGACTATCCAGAGTTAGGCCAAGATACTTGATGTATTTACCTATCTGGACTTGCGCATCGCCAACGGTCACTGTCAGGCTGGGTGGCTCCCTGGTCCTCGGAAGTTTGTGAAACCATAGCGCCTCAGTTTTGTGGGGTGCTATTTCTAAACCCAGCCCGCGGATTGATGCCATAACCTTTGCCACTCCTTGCTCGGATAGCTGGATGGTTTCGCTGAAGGTGTCCCCGCTGGCTAATACTAGGGTATCGTCTGCGTAACAAACGATATTTACACCAACGGGGAGATCGACACGTAGGACCACATCATATGCGAGATCCCACAAGAGAGGTCCTAGAACCGACCCCTGCGGGACCCCACACGTGATCTCCCTCCGATAAACGCTACCATCCCGCCCCACATAGCGAATGTGCCTGTCGCGAAGGTAGGCCCCGACGATATGCTGTAGGTAAGGGGGCACTCTGTGATGAATTAGTGCCGCCCGTATTGCTTCCCAGGGCAGGGAGTTAAAAGCGTTTACAATATCCAAGCTTACTGCCAACGCCACCCCACCCCGAGACACGGCCTGTTCAGACAGCGCGCGGACGCGTAAAATTGCATCCACTGTGGAACGCTGCTGTCGGTAACCATACTGGCAATCAGCAAGGTCAGGACCTACTCGCGACAGGTGCTCAACGAGTCTTTCAGCAATTATTCTTTCGAATAGCTTGGAAACCTCGTCGAGCAGGCAAATGGGACGATATGCAGAGGGAGACTCTGAGTCTCTACCTTCCTTCCTCAACAAGACCAATCCAGCCTCCTTCCAATCAGAAGGAAAGACACCCATACGGAGGCAGCTATCAAAGAGCCGTCTCAGGCGGTCCCCCAGCGAAGACAAAGCCAGAACCCAAGCGCGACCAGGAATTCCATCTGGGCCTGGAGCAGTGTTCCGCGCTCCCATACGCCGAACAGCCCGGTCCAGTTCTCCTTCAGTCACCCCCAGCTCATCGATCCAATCCAAAGAAGGAAGGACCGACAGGAGGCTGTCGCTAACGACTGGGAAGAGCGTGGTTACGACTCTGTCCAGCAACTCTGGATCCATGGTTTGGGTAATAGGGGGAACCCAAGGTCGCAATCTGGTCATAACCATCTTATAAGGTCTTCCCCATGGATCCCTGTCCAGCCCTTCAAGCAGCTCCCTCCAGGACCTTGATTTGGCCTCAGCAATGGCGTGTTGGAGCTCCATTGTTGCCTCTCTATACGCTCTATATGTCCTAGCTATTTCCTCATCTGTAGGCCTTGGCTGTCTTCTGCGTCGAGTGCGTTGAAACTGGCGTCGGGACCTAAGACAGGTAGCACGCAACTGTGCAATGTGTTCCGACCACCAGTAAACAGCACCCGGACGTTGAGTGCACTTGACCCGGGGCATAGAAGCATCACAGATACCTACCCTACCTACCTACCTACCATTTTTTTCTTAATAGAAACCTTCCTCAGACTATAACGAATATTCGAAAAAAAAATCCGTATTGGTCCAGCCATTCCTGAGTTTTGCGCTTAGCAACACATTTAGCCATTAATTTTTATTTATATATAATTTAGTTAAAAAGATACATCAAGTTATTTACCTCATGTTTCGAGCCAGGCTGATCTATAATAGAGGTATAGTTTCTACAGTACATACTCAAAGTGCATCCATATCAATAGATAATAAATAAAAACAAAATTTGACCACTTTTGATGCGGTACAAATAAAAATGAATTTAACTTTCACGATGACTTGACCTTATTTATTTATTTATTTATTTATTTATGTACACACATGACACTTACAAAAAAAAAAAATTAAATACAGACAAAAGAGCACAAAGGTGCTGCTTATTTCCCAAGAAATTTCTTCCAGCAGACCTGCGACAGGAGAGTTCAAGAGGAGATGATAGACACAGTGTGTATAAATACTAGTTATGATAAATAAAACATACTTAGCTATACAATTAAACTATAATGATATAATAAACAAATATATACATACATAGAATTAAAATACATATTTATATTAATGCTATAAAAATATATACCTATAATAAATATATAAAATTACGGGATGTTGGATAGGTAATGATCTTTGACCAGCTTTTTGAAAATATTAATGGATTTAGCTTCCCGGATTTTAGCGGGAAGTGAGTTCCACAGTCGTACTGCATGAAAGGAGAAGGAGTGGGAATAGAAACGGGTTTTATGGGCTGGGAAATTGAGATGGAGTTTAAGGTGGGATCTACAAAGTGCATCAGTAGGACAAGTGAATGAAAAACGATCACGCAGGTAGTTAGGATATGCAGGGTTGAATAGGATGTTGTACAGAAGGAATAATATTCGAGTGTTCCTGCGAAGACGGATAGGGAGCCACTTGAGATCCTTGCGAAACTGAGAGACATGATCGTATTTCCTCAGACCAAAAACAAAGCGAATACACAAGTTTTGCAAGCGCTCAAGCTTACATAAGAGCTCCTCAGTGGCATCCAAATAGCAGGCATAATCAATAATCGGCTGGATTAAAGTTTGAGCTAAAGAGATTTTAGTTTTGAAAGGCAAGAAGCTTTGAAGGGATTTTAAAGAGTGGAAGGAAAAGTGCACCTTTCGACTAACCTCACTTACTTGCGCTCGCCAAGAAAGATTGCTGTCAAGTAATACACCGAGATTCCTTCCGACCTTCTGTGATTTCGATACTTTGTGCCGAGACTAGGCGAAGCGACGACGCATGCTGGTGGCGCAAGCGCGGGCCGAGCGCGCCTCTCTTTTCTGTTGCATGCGGGTAGCGGAGAGCTGCGCGGAGTGGCGCGCGGAGAGGGGTCGTTAGCTCCACCCAAATGGTCAAGGTTATTGGCATGAATACAAGCCTTAAGTGTAGTCAGAAGCCAAAACATCTGATACTAGTCTTACCAAGAGTTATCGTTTTACCCAGTTACTATGTTGTGAAGTTCATGTAAAATACTGATACTCACCTACATCCAGTTCGATTGGAAACCAATCCCAACTTAATTGGAGTAAGGTTTAGTTATTAGGAGAGACATTCAAATGACAGCGGAAGGGAGTGTCAAACATCTACTGACTGTTCCTTCAGATGCTGTTGCGTTCTGCGGCCGCAGTATCTCGTTAGGGTATTCCAGCTTCTTAGAATTGGGATAAGGTAAAACTTGTGTCTTGTTGTAAATCTACGATGTGCATTTATTTTAAATAAAATACTTAAAAAAAAATTAGTCTACTTTCGAATTGAACTTTACAGACAGGCCCTACGTACGATGTTGTTTATTAGTAGATATATAGTTAGAATAGTCAGAGCCGGATTAACCCTGTCAGAGGCCCTAAGGCAATGGCATTATCGGGGCCCCTTTTCTTACTTTGACTAACCAAATCGTGTGTGAACTGAGGAAACGCACATTAAGGGCTGTGGTTTTTAATATATTTGTTTACTTATTCCCAGATTTGTTCTAAAATTGTTTTAATTCTACTACTAAATCTAACGATTTGGATTTTGTGAGATAACAGTGAGGTCCCTTAGTTCACACGCACATCAAATTCTCGTTCGAAGAAACATGTTTTCTTGGTGCGTGCACTGGGCCTGGGCCCTTAGTTGATGCGGGGCCCCTAGGCAGTTGCCTACTCCGCCTAATGGTTAATCCGGCCCTGAGAATAGTGCAGCTCGATTGTGAGGTACCTACACTATAACTTAATAGGTCAACTTTCTGCAGACTTAGTTGTTAAGTTGTAACTTAAACTGACGCTTGATACGCTTAAAATGAAATTATCTTAGTTTCAGTCTTATTTAAATACAATTATGAAAATTTGGGAGAAATTTTGACTTTAGGACTTATTAATCTTTAGCACACGTTTCTTGCAGATTTCAGTAAGGACTGAAATTCGTTCTGAATATTGAAATATTATTTGAGTGTTTTAATACGAAACACGTAAGTGTAAAGCAAAGTTTATTAGTTGCTAATAATCATGATTAATTCAATAATATATAGGAATATAATTGGAATCAATGTGCCTTTAGGTAACTGTTTTTCAGAAGTACCTACTTGGTGCGTGACATTCAAGGGTAGATATATCTTTTGCATCGAGTAAGGAACAACTGGTCTGAATATATGTATTCCTTTTGTCTGTGCGAAACGTGATCCTATTCATTCATAATCAATACTAATATTATAAGCGGAAAAGTGTTTGTTTATTTGTTTGTTTGAACACGCTAATCTTCGAAAATACTAGGTTTAGAAGTAGCTTGAAGCTTGAGGAAAATTATAGGCTACCTTTTACCCGACTGCAAAAGAAGGAAGTTGTGCTTTTAACGTGTTAAGTCCACGGGAGCGAAGCCCCGCGCGACTGTTATTTGATATAATAACATATTGCTATATTATGCAACCGGCGTAAGATGTAGGTCGAAAGGAGCTGACCAGAGGCACGAATATGACCATACGTTCTAACTTCTGAGGACACGAATGCGGTGGACCTTGTATTGTTTTCTTGGTTGGGATAGAGAGAGCTTCATCACCAACAGCCCAGGTTTTCCTAAGTTGTCACTGGCTTCTAGCATTAGTATTCCATTAAATCAAGCGAGCACCTGTCTGACGTCTGAAACTAAGTTACTAGCTAACAAAGTAAGTAAGACTGTCATTAATGGTTACTATCAATTTCCAAGTCTTAACCTCGTTTCAACCGAAAGAAACATGTTTGTGTGTAAAACAATATTTTCACCTCAAACGTGCCGTGATAAAGTCAGTCAGTCTTTACAAGGTCATCGATCCATGAGGCAGGTGGCTGACACACGCTGCGCTTTCCGATTCGCGCTCTCCACTTCAGAATCTTTATAAGCATAGAGTATTGTAAGAAATAAAATACCTTCAAGGATCCCATATTAGACAAAGAACTTGGCCACCGTACAACGTAATACTCGAAAACTACATATATTGAGAGCGAGATTCTTACAGAACTTTGTGGTGCTCAGAGAATGGTCAAGATTCTTGTATTTAGCATTTTAATTAGATCTTGAAGAGGAAGAATGGACGAGCGCATTCCATTTTATATTATGTAATAAGGGGACCTAGCTTAGAAACGAATACTTTTTCCAAGTAAATGAATCTAATTTAATTTTTATATATTTACGAGGAGGTTTATTTTTTCTGATATTGCTTTCCATACTAAGATTATAACTCTGTCTGTCTGTCTGTTACCTTTTCTCGCCTAAACCGCTGAACCGATTTAGACGAAATTTGGCATGGGAATAGTTTAGGACCCTGGTAAGGACATACGATAACAGGGTAACTAAATAAATTGAAACCAAAACTAGACATTTTTTTATAAAATAGTTATCCTTACTGAACCCAAAATATATGTGCATCATACAATATAGGCAGATGCATACACTCATGCAGTGTTAGCGGCCGACACGCACACAAGCGCATTTCCTTGAAACAAAAAAACACAGTGTGTTTCAATTTTAAGTTAAATGAAAGATTTTTCCGACAAAATTTAACACCTATTTTTTATCACGGAAATCGATTCAGAAGCCGATTCTGAACCAACTACTTTCAGGAGTTGCGTTTATTCTGTTACACGTTGTATATGTATAATTCGAGAGTAACCCTGTCCGTATCACGTCTAAACCACTAAACCAATTTAGATAAAATTTGGCATAGAGATAGGTTAGACCTTGGAAAAGGACCTAGGCTACCTTTTTCTAGATATATAAGCGTTTTCACGAGTGATACCGCGGTTAGGTAAAATGCGTTGTCTTTTAAATAGTAATTAATGCATTTTAAGCTTCAAATAAGAATCAGAAAATCATCATTTTTGAGCAGCCTTCATATATACCTTATAAATCTTCTCTCATGCGTATAATGTTTTCAAAAAGCTTTCAGTGTACAAAAAGGCAACATATTTTCTAAACATACCTCTCACACTTCAGTAAGCACGTCTGCATATTTTCACCCGGGATGACGTAACATACCGTGAGTAACATAAAGTGCCGAAAACATGGATATTATTTCAGCTTGCTTGCTTCGAATTTCTTCACATTTTTAGTGAATATACAGGTTGTTTTATAAGTGCGAGGTCGAATTTTGTTGCTTATAAAAGAAACGTACCTTTTTTCCAAAATACCACAAAAAGTTACAAAAGATTTTTAATCTCTTTGGATGCAGTCAGATGCACTTGATGGCACCGTGTCTGTGTTTGAACTGACATATTATAATGCCATCAACTGCATAAGACAGTTGGATTTGGTTTATTGTATATCAGCATCAAAATGTTTCAATGATTATTTATTTATTGTATACCTGCATAGTTTTTATAATTTAAAACTTTAAGTAAGAGACAAATTACACCTAACAACAAACTTGATAAAACAGCAAGGGATTTTAAACTAGGCGCAGCCTGTATCATGGTGAATGAAACGTAATACAGTGATGAATTAAAGGGAATTTACGACATGCGGAACGTAAAACAAAGATTAAACATCTACATATATAAAAGAAAAACAGATATAAGAGAGAGGAGCGACTAAATCTATCTCTCTCTGATCGGTTCTTCATAACTGATTCAGATTCAGATAGTGGTTAAGATGGGATTCAAGTCTGGAACGGACGAACTGTCTCCATCGCCTCCTGTCATATGCAAGTTGGGTGACAGTGTACAATTTCGCTGAGTATCGATTGTTCAGTTGGTCCGACCAGTTTAACGATCTTTTATCGATCAAAAATAATATCAACCATTCCAGGCTGTTGTCTAAATCTATAAGGTAAGGATGGATAAGTAACAGTGAGCGTTTTATCCGTTAGTAAATATTACAGCAACCATGGACTTTTAAAACATGCCTTAGATGTTTTCTTCACACGAGGAAATTGTTTTCGGTAAATAGTTACTTTTGTGATGATTAAATTGGTTGGCATAGCGAAGAATAAATCCCAATGGAGTCTGTACTGTACCTCGTTCAAAATAACTGAAATAAAAACAGTCATCATTCACCTAGTTTTTTAAGTTGAATTAGAGAATTGATGCTATCAACTAGGAACATCAGATAATTATTTTTTGTTTTAGAATATCGCCCTTGAATAAGTGGAATTACGAGTATTTTCACATCTCTATCGATTCACTTAACCTATGTACACATTAATTTGATGACCTCTGGGGCCACGGAATTGCCCCCGCCCTGTTAAGCAAAAGAGAAAAAAGCACGGGCAGGGCACGGGACTGCGGCGAAGCAAGAAGGTATGTATGTATGTATGTATATCCGTTCCTTTTTCCATCGTAACTATTAAACCAGTGAACGGATTCTGATAAATACGTTAGATTTGTCTTGATGGTGCGAGTGTTACTGAATACATTAAAATTAAAATAAATCACCACAACGACAACAACACTCGAATATAAAAATCTAAAATCAAAAACATATATCATGTGGGGTCTCATTTAATAGATCTTTAAAAATAATTTTGAGTTTTCTTTCACCATTTTTCATTTCAAGCAACAGTTTAGGAAATATAGCGTTTTAAAACGGAATTAAATACTAATAGCCCATCCCATCTTTTTAATTAAAATTATATTATGGTCAATTGGGTCCCGCATGCTTGTCACTTTTTAAAATAAATATGTGCTTGTTTCTTGTTTTTCAGTTGAACAGTCGAGTTTTTTAGATTTTTTTAATAAGTTTTTTTCTCTCGAAACCATTTCGATCATTTTCGATCTAGCTACTGTAACTTTGTTATGATAATATTGGTTATACGCTTGGATATTACTTGTTTCTCTCCGGACTCCGCAAAGGGTTATGTATAGAATAGCTAAGTGCGGAACCCTGAAACATTTCCTAATAAAACTTTAAGTTGGAGTATTTTAAATCTTACTTTTATTGATTGATTGAGCATGAGCAATGTGCTCCCTCACTCAAAGTTCACTAACACAAAGATAAACCCACTCAATACAGGTCAAGCCCGGGCATAATATTATCTTCAAATTCATATTTGTGCTTACGAGTAGTATCTACCTACCTGTTTGTTACTCGTAAACAGAGGCACCGAGGAATAATAGTTATCTAGATAGTCATGTAATACATATTATATCTGATGTTTAAGGCAACTAAATAAATGCTTAATAGCTGTAGAAAATTAATTTGTTGTAACTGGAAGTGGATGTGTTTGACAATGTAATTCTTTTCTGTTTCGTAATTTTCAAAGAATTTACTTTTACGCGCACAAAAACAAAATACCTGTGTAATTTTCTTGTCCGTTTTAAACGTTACGCACATAATTA
The DNA here is from genome assembly GCA_943138885.2 of Tholera decimalis. Taxonomy (NCBI): domain Eukaryota; kingdom Metazoa; phylum Arthropoda; class Insecta; order Lepidoptera; family Noctuidae; genus Tholera; species Tholera decimalis. The sequence continues at coordinate 15,823,562 of OW964576.2, forward strand.
GCGAAAATAATAGAAGTCAGATTTGAGTCAGATCCATCATCATTATTTTCCAATCTAAAAAGTTTTTGTTTTTGCATTAAAAATAAGAAACAAACATGAATAAATCATTAAATTCATCAAGTCTGTGAGAATCGGTAAATTTCAATTTGAATTTCGAACGCTATTCAGTTGTGAAACCACGATGATTTTCATTAAAAACAAATTAATTTGATTTCGAAATCCGTGCCCTGGCTTGAGTGAGGTGGGCGGAGGACAGTTAACGAAATGAAATGAAATGAAATGAAATATTTATTTTGTAAATTGGTTATAAATAACGCTTTTACACGTCATGTTTTTTTGCGTGTTAAGTTTAGTTTAGTTTAGCTAGATGAGGCCGAGGAGATGATAACAATATAGTAACCACTAACCAGGCACTTACTTTACGCTTTGTAATCAGTTAAGCCTGACCCACTCACGTCAGAGATAAGACAAAAGCCTGCTGATAGCTAACGAAGTATCATAGATATTTCTTTTCGGTATTCATTACATTTTGAGATTACTTGTTTATGTTAACTGTCACGGGTTAAACGCTTGTGAGGTTGACAGAACTGTTAAAAAGCAAGCATTTATTGATTTTTAAGTAATTACTTTGGAGTATTTTGCCTGAAATATCCTCTTGTTCATAATATTAATATGGATACATTGTAAAACTCAATTAGGTAGGTACTCCTTTTCGAAAAGAGTAGTCGTGGTATCTCTAACCGGTTATTTACATAGGAATCAACCACGAACCGTGCATTAGCTTATGACGTTTTATAAGTGCCCATGGAGGTCTGTGTGTAATATTTTTTATTTTTATTTAATTTAAGTATGTCAAGTGGAAACAATCAAATATAACAATTGTGACGCTCAGAAGTGTATTAGTTATGTAATGGATGGTGACTCATCCAGGTTACTTTCTCAGTAAGCGGTTATATATCTTGAATATCGACCAGTGCGACTTTTGTTACTAAGCGACGAGCTTTCTCCATGTAGATATATTATGAGCTCATATTCTAGAATGCGGGAAGTACATTTAAATACATTACATTAAGTAGTACATTTAAAAGAAGTATCACTTTTAATATTTTCTCGCGACTTTAGAAAAGTTATAAAGATTGATGACTGAACATTTTATCGAGAACCAAGACTTCATCATCATCGTATCAGCCGAAAGACGTCCACTGCTGGACATAGGCCAAACTTAAGTATCACTATCTACCGTTCCCGTGCGTCTCACGTCCAGTGAAGAATATACCAGTCAACCATGCGTGGTGAAGAAACAACATCGCAAATGCATAATAAAAAAAAAAAAAGAAAAATCTTAAACCATATGCAACAATTTCAATTAGGCTGATGTTTCATCAAAACCTTACCCACTACGCTTCTTTTTATATACTATCACCTATATTCATCAATATAAGCTTAACTCACATGGGTATAGCAGTGCGAACGGTATAGGCTGGTTACGTTATGTATGTATGTGTATGTATGTCGGGCAGGTATCCGCAACTCCACGACCAAGCGCGTATTTTGCGTAAGGGTAAGGATCTTTTCATTCTATCCATGCCAACTCCTCCAGGAAGGCGAGCAACGCCCTCGTTGGCCTCGGCTGGTTACGTTATGTGTATGTATGGTTAAAGTCCTATATTAAACTTTTTTCTCGTCAGTTTCCCGGTGTCGTGGGATGTTCTTACGAGTCACCGTGACCCCGAAACGCAAGGTAGTGCACATTCACAACCACACAGTATATCATTTTCTGACGATACTTTGAGATACCATTCAATTATTTTACACAACAATTCGTTATATAAACGCAATACAAAGATTTCACACGTTTCATTTCTACACAGACGGTACCGATACCATCTCTCAACAATGATAGATCGACGAAAGTATTCTTAAAGTGAGAAGGGGTCCGTATGGATGTTACGTTTGATCGTTCATTCGTATCCTTCCAGTACATTGAACCTCTGATAGCCGTAGTTGAACGGAAGGCTGTGTGTCCATTTCTAAGAGGTTTAATTTTGAAGAGGTCGTGTTATGTGATACGTTCTGATTTTAGATTAAACTTTGCTTGTAAGATTTTTATAATCAAATTGACAACTTTTTTTTTATTGAAAATAGGTTTCGCTTTTGACCACTATCTCACCTGCTGGTAAGTGATGATGTGATCGAAGATGGAGCACGAAAAGTTGGTAAAGTAACTTATCGGGAAAGTTGTTGTTTAGCTGCACGTAACTAGTTCCTTCAACAACTTCAACTTCTTCTTCTCTGTCGTTTGACTCTTGGCAATCTTGGCAGAGTGGTCGTGGTTGTCATATCTGTTGTGAGACCCGCATCACAACGCGCTGCCACTCGACTCTAGCAGCAGCCTTTCTGACTCATTCGTGCACTTTGTCTGAAACTTAAGGAGAAAATAAATAATAGAGAAATATATACATACATGCTTGACATACAAATCTTCCTCGTTAAATATATATCAACTAGCTTCTACCCGCAACGTCGTTGGTGCGTGCGTGAGAATTCAGGGATAAAAAGTAATCCTATGTGATATTCCAGGATGTCTTCTATCTACTTACCAAATTTCATTCAGATCCGTTCAGTAGTTTTAGCATGACAGAGTAACAGACATCCATACATCTTTATATTCATGCACACAAAATTTTGCATTTATAATACACTCGAGAGCAATGAATCCGGGTCACTTAAAGAATCCTAAAAATCTCGGAAACTAAAAATGCTAGGTTAATGCAATAAATTGTATTTAATAGACAATGTAATACTCCTTAAATGAAAGTAAAAAAAAATATGAGTCACCATACATTTTATTAACACAAAATTACATAAAGAAAAAAACTGCTGATCTCTCGTTAAAACAAAAATAGGAAACATGAAATTTTTGAACTTTATTACGATTTTCTTGAATTTTAATACTTCGTATTGCCTCCTCGTGCTTCTATTACTGCGTTTATGCGGTTTGGCATGCTGTACACCAAGTTCCTTATACGATTTTGGGGAATATTCTCCCATTCCTCTGTGAGAGCAATTTTGAGCTCACGAAGCGTGATTGGGGGAGGGTTTCGTTGTTTTACGCATCTGCCTAGCTCGTCCCAAGCATGCTCGATCTGGTTGATATCCGGGCTGTTCGCTGGCCACTCCATACGAGTAATGTTCATCTCTTGAAGGTAGTCATTCACAATCCTACCTGTATGAGGTCGGGCATTGTCATGCATAAATATAGCATCCTCACCTAAATTGACCATAAATGGACCAACGTGATCATTGAGGATTTCTTCCACATATCTTACGCTAGTTAAAGAGCCGTTTTCTATGATCACCAGCTCTGTGCGACTTTCAGAAGAAATTCCGGCCCACACAAGTACAGACCCACCACCGTAGGCTACTTTTTCTTCGATGCATGCTTGCTTGAATCTTTCCCCTGGTCTTCGATACACTCTGTGTCTTCCATCGTGCTTGTAGAGCATAAATTTTGATTCGTCGGAGAACATAACTTTTGACCAATCTTCAATACTCCAATTTACGTGGCTCTGGGCATATCTTAGTCTTGAAATACGATGCCCACGCTCCAGTTTAGGGCCGTTTGCAGGTCTAAGGGGTTTTAAGTTAGATTCAGCAAGCCGACGTCTTACTGTCCATGCACTTGGGTTACTTCCTCCGAGGCGTCGAAACTGATTGGTGAGTTCAGTTCCTGTGAGAAAGCGATTTCGAAGCATGGTGTTCACCAAGTATCGGTCTTCTCGTGCTGTTGTACACCTGGTTCTGCCTGTTCCTGGTCTGCGTAGGTTAGAACCAGTTTCTTCGTAACGTCGGAGAACTCTTTGTACTGTTGACAGCGACACACCGACAGTCCTGGCTGTATCGCGCTGACTCCGGCCGGTTTCCAGCATTGTAAGTATTCTGGTGCATTCTTCAGGCGTAAGCGACATACTTTCAGCTTGAATAATGAATATAGAGCACTATCAACATGGTTTATGTACCCACATAAATGACAGATTACAAACAAAAGCAAAACCAAATGCTGTAATTTCGTAGTTCCATCTTCGAAAGTGGCCCTTTTTCAAATTTGATTTTTTTATGATATAACTTTACAATAACTAAGAAGTTTTAATACCTTCATTGAAGGAGTATTACATTGTCTATTAAATACAATTTATTGCATTAACGTAGCATTTTTAGTTTCCGAGATTTTTAGGATTCTTTAAGTGAGCCGGATTCATTGCTCTCGAGTGTATAATTAAGATAGCACTTTGCCCGCGACTTCGTTCACGTGAATATCGAAAGTACAACCTATAAGAATGAATCTATATATAAGAGGATTTGAGACGTAGTCCAGCACGCGGTCTTGGTACATGCAAGTTCCCTCACGATGTTTTCCTTCACCGTTTTAAGAGCAGTTATGATGATTGAAAGTTATACGAAGTAATTTGCCTGAGTGGGTTTCAATCACGACCTACAAGTCGTGCTTATAACGACTGGGCCATCACAGTTTACAGTATATTTTATGTTTTTCTGTGTTCTATAGGCAACATGTTACATAAAAATTCAGATTTTGACACAGCTTTTTATTTATGAACTGATTCGTATATATAGAACAAATACTAAATGTTAAGTGACGCTTACCACAATACATAAGTGAAAATTGCATTCAAATCAGATTAGCCGTTTCTGAGATTAGCGTGCACAAACTCACGGACAAAAATTCAAAATATTTTTTTTTTTTCGGGTTTTTTAACAAGAATAAATAAATAAATAGTTTTCTAAAAAAATAACTAAATAGTTTTCTCCTAAATATGTTCCATGTACAGACAACGGTCACTTACAGATTTATTACATATATATAGGTATTATAGTCATAGATAGCATGGCTTCTTTGGATGATAACAAACGATATGGCAAGGGTTTTATAATCCCAAGTCTACGTGTGTAGAACTTATTACAAATTCCAATACACTGATACCAGAGACCGCATTTTTCAAATTAAGAAGAACGAAAGGAATTATCGTGTTATTGGCAAGTGACGTGGAAAGTTATTGACCCTCGTAGTGTTGTGACACGTTTGTTATGATTGGTATTCAAGAAATATATGAAACCAATAATTGGGTATCAATTATTTGAGTCAGTTATTTTGTGCTGAAACTGTGCATAGAGACTCCATACCAGATGTTGTCTTCAGCCCTTTTGGATAGATATGGCGTTTCCGTTACACGTTGTAGATTATAATTAGAAGTGGCGTGTTTAATGAAGTTCATCACTCATATCACTCAAGCCCGCAGGTAAGCGCATACCTACAATTCTAAAGTGTATTCATTTGTTTTTAAAAGCAAATCATCACGGACGCACAACTTCACAAGATAGCGTTCGAATTTCGTAGAGATGTTAGGAAAGTAACCTAATTTTGTAATAAGGACACAGAAAGTGATATGAAGTTTTAACAACGATTCCCATAGGAAATCCTGTAGAAGGTAACTTTTATGGAACCACATAAAACTTTTTACATGTTGCTACGACATCAAGATTTTACTTCTTATGTTTACAACCATGAACAATTAGAGATATCACAGAAGTTCGATTGGTAATTTCAGTGAATAGATAAAATCCGCGGCGCCGTATTTACAGCCCCGACATACGACGTTGAAGGTCGAGGGTTAGAACCCACTATGTAGGTATGTCAGTTGGGATTTTTACCTGTGAGAAAATGACTCCAACCGCTCTGCGTGGAGCGAAAGAGAGAGTCCGACTTCAACTGACTTAAAACCTACCCTGTTCGTCAGTTGCCTTTGCGTTCTGGAGCTGCGGTATCTCATCACTAAACCTCTCATCACCCCACCTAATTTGCCTTTGTCTAATTTAACAGGTAAATTCAAACCTACTTTAGGTTGATACCTGTAACGGTCAGATGATTTTAATCGGATTACAAAAGATTACACTGTTTTGATTAAATCCTAAGCTGTACACAGGTTGTTTGGATAGGTTTTATATAATTTTCTAGGCGATATATCTTCTAAACAATTCTATAGAAGTGAATAACATTAGTTTTGAAATTATATTAGCTTAAAGCTTCGTAATTTAGATGGCACTTCACCGTAGGATAGGAGTCGAACCGGGATTCAATTTATGAATTACCACCTACACATAAATGTACTTCTATTTTTTTTAATGATTATAGGTTCGCGTTTGACCACTATCTCAGATAATGGTAAACAATGATGTGATCGAAAATGAACGCCTACCCAAAAGTAACCTATTTAGTCATGACTTAAAGACCCCCAGGTTATAGCTATCAACAAACAGGTTGCGGCAGGGAATTCCACTCCTTAGCTGTACACACAATGAAAGTATTCCCAAAACGTTTTGTGCACATGGGTAGGATGTCCACCGTATAACGATAGCGCATCGCCGTCGTTATATAGTCTTGTGGTCCGATGATGGAACCAGCTTGGTGGAATTAGACTTTGCTATACCTTCGCACAATTCCCGAAATGAAACCGATAGGCTTAAAACACGTCGCCGATTTTCAAGGCTCTGGAGCTTTGTCTGGACCAGTCTCTCTCTGCCACGGAATAGATGAATAATGTTGGAATGGTAATGTGGGCGGGTCGAGCGCACCACATTGTAGCGTTGTAGTCGATTAAACTAGAAGTCGACTACCACACTAATCTATAATGTCTATGGTTTCACGGAGTGACAACACTTAGGCGCTCTCAGGCTATAGATTCTAACCTCCGGTTGGCTTAGTTCTTTTCTCGCCGCCTACTGTTGCAAGTAACTTATATAGAAACCCCTCTGTGCCAAGGGTAAGTGCTCATCGTATCTGCCATTTTCTCTCCATCTTGCCAAATCGTAATCCTCTTATTTCACCGTAATCTGCAGCGTTTGTAAATTAATATAACTGCCCGGTTGTCAAGATGGCTTCTGTCTAGAATGTAACTGCATTATTTCATTGTCATCTGCTTTCCACTAGTGTTTCTAAATTTGTGAAGCGTACGCAAGCCGCAGCATTGTTTTCCTGCTGTGCCATAGCAGCTACGAGCTTAAACGCCTAGCACGCGGTTACTTTTTATATCGTTGCACGCGGTATGCGCACGCTTATCTCTATTTAACCTTTGTGAACCGCCACGATGGTGAGTCCCCCATTCGTTTCCCTGGTACTGTTCCGTGGGGCTTACGGCTGGGAGACGCATGCATCGCTGGCGCTCACGATTCCTGCACCACGCTTACGGAAGCACCCTTCGTGTTGATTCCAGGGTTTTTTTCTTTCTCCTTCTTCATTTCAATATCAACTACCTCAACGGCTGCCACGCGACGGGTGTCACCGCTGCCTCCGCGTACCACCGCCGGAGAGACGCGCTGTCGCGTGGCCTACCTGTCAACCTCTGCGCCTGCCTCGTGCGAGTTGGGTGAGGAGGAGAGACCTCCTCCCCCGTGGCCTGCCCTGCACAACCTCCGCTTCGGACACGTGGTCGCTGCCGGCCGGGATCGGCCCGCCGGTCTGTGTGCGTCGCGGCCTGAGTTCAGGGCAGTACCATTCTATACCTTCGACCAGTGAGGGAACCCAGTGTGAACCGAACCCACCCCCCTTTTTCAAATAAATGCTGTAAACCTGTGGTCTTCTGTTTTTATTTTTACTCCACCTAAACCACTACGCCACAGTGGCGCCCACTCGGTAAGGTTCACAAGGTTTTCTTCACTGGTCGCTAATTACCTTTACGCACACATCGTGGCGGTAAGTACTAGTGTGTAATTACCATATTTGTCTAGTGTGTGTAGGGTATTTACTAGTGTGTTCTTACTGTAATTATTTTAAATTTGTTAATTTGGTTTCTACTAGGGTTAATTTCAATAATTGTAAAGATCGCAATGAGCGCTAACCCAATTAAATTTATCCACCTAAGAAAGGCCGAATTAGAATATGAGGTCATTATTAGAGGCGGTGAAAAGGGCACAGTCACTGACCTTAGAAAGCAAATTAACAAGCTTTCTAAACTACATGACACTGAGGATATTTTTATGTCCGGGATAGATGAGATGGATGATTTGAGTGGCCTGAGTCAGACGCTAGATGATTTTAAAGACTACTTATCTACCATAAACACTGAACGTTCTCTTAGTGCAGCTACATCAATTAGGAACCACATATTCCATAGATTAGGAAGAATAACTCCAACCACACAAGACGCTATTCGGTTAATGAGAAAGCTTGATTCACTGTTTGGTTGCTTGGACAGTCAGTACAAAACTCTCCTGAGTAAACTCACCCCTAGTACATCAGATAGTTTCCCCAGTAGTCAGCAGGCTGAGGCACGTGTCACAGAAACCCCAAATATAGTTGTCACTTGTCCATGTCACCATGGCAATAAACCCAAATACGATGGGAATACGTGTGTAAGGTCATTTGTCCAGAAAATTGAGGAGTTCAGATTAAGTAAGCGAATTTCTAGGGAGGACATGTTGAATTTTTCCTATGACATGTTCACTGGCAATGCTTTACACTGGTATAGACACATAAAAGCTGATATATCATCTTGGGACCAGTTAATCAAGCAACTTCAGTCTGCCTTTGATAGTGATGATTATGACTATAGACTCCTTTCCGAAATCAGACAGCGTACACAAGGTGAAACTGAAAATATAACTATTTACATATCTATAATGAGCGGTCTCTTCAACCGACTCGAAAAAAAAATTTCAGAAGAGGAAAAATTCGACATTATCTCTCATAATGTTAAACCCGTCTATGCGGATGTGCTAGCACTAAGTAGTGTGCAAACGTTAGACCAATTACAACAGGTGTGCAAAAACTATGAGAAATATAAAGCTAGGGCTACACACTACCATGAACCCAGCAAAAGTAATCTGAGCACTCTTGCACCAGAGTTTGCATACCACAGGCACAATAAAGCTAGTAATAGTTATAACACAAGTACTAATAATTCACCAAAACGCGAAGGATTTATCCTAGGGAAAATCCTTCGCTAACAGGCGGGGTACTGTAGCGTTGTAGTCGATTAAACTAGAAGTCGACTACCACACTAATCTCTAATGTCTATGGTTTCACGGAGTGACAACACTTAGGCGCTCTCAGGCTATAGATTCTAACCTCCGGTTGGCTTAGTTCTTTTCTCGCCGCCTACTGTTGCAAGTAACTTATATAGAAACCCCTCTGTGCCAAGGGTAAGTGCTCATCGTATCTGCCATTTTCTCTCCATCTTGCCAAATCGTAATCCTCTTATTTCACCGTAATCTGCAGCGTTTGTAAATTAATATAACTGCCCGGTTGTCAAGATGGCTTCTGTCTAGAATGTAACTGCATTATTTCATTGTCATCTGCTTTCCACTAGTGTTTCTAAATTTGTGAAGCGTACGCAAGCCGCAGCATTGTTTTCCTGCTGTGCCATAGCAGCTACGAGCTTAAACGCCTAGCACGCGGTTACTTTTTATATCGTTGCACGCGGTATGCGCACGCTTATCTCTATTTAACCTTTGTGAACCGCCACGATGGTGAGTCCCCCATTCGTTTCCCTGGTACTGTTCCGTGGGGCTTACGGCTGGGAGACGCACGCATCGCTGGCGCTCACGATTCCTGCACCACGCTTACGGAAGCACCCTTCGTGTTGATTCCAGGGTTTTTTTCTTTCTCCTTCTTCATTTCAATATCAACTACCTCAACGGCTGCCACGCGACGGGTGACACCGCTGCCTCCGCGTACCACCGCCGGAGAGACGCGCTGTCGCGTGGCCTACCTGTCAACCTCTGCGCCTGCCTCGTGCGAGTTGGGTGAGGAGGAGAGACCTCCTCCCCCGTGGCCTGCCCTGCACAACCTCCGCTTCGGACACGTGGTCGCTGCCGGCCGGGATCGGCCCGCCGGTCTGCGTGCGTCGCGGCCTGAGCTCAGGGCAGTACCATTCTATACCTTCGACCAGTGAGGGAACCCAGTGTGAACCGAACCCACCCCCCTTTTACAAATAAATGCTGTAAACCTGTGGTCTTCTGTTTTTATTTTTACTCCACCTAAACCACTACGCCACAACATTTATGATACGACAATCATAGCGCGACCGATCAATTCATTCACCGTGTTTAGTGCGCTTCGGATTACTTCGGAACACAGAGCTCTGCTTTAAAATGCCGTGTTGTGCAATTATAACCTGCAAAACAAAAAAACAAACCGCAAGTATAGAGCGAGGAGGTATATCTTTCCATCGGTAAGTCGAAAATAACATTTAATTAAAATTTTATTTGTATTCTGATCACTATGAAATTCCGAACATTAACAACATTATTGCAACAAGTTACAAAAAGTATACATTGCCCATTGTGTAATTGGCCGTGATGCACGGCGCGTGTTTATCAACAGTGAGTTACAATCAGTAGCAAGCTCTCGATTTAAGTGTGTGTAATTTATTTGTGTGCGTAATTCGTATACGTAACGGGCCTCTTGCTTGTAGTAGAGCTAAAGAGTGGGGAGACAAGCGGCGACACGCGTTCTCATACAAATCAGGAACTATTTCCTTTCTTACCTCTTTTATCTGTTCTGTGCTCTCTGCCAAAATAACAAAAAGCCGTTTATTTTTTTCACATGAAATGTAAACGAATAAGTTTAAAAAAATATTGGACAATACAGTGATTACAAGGTAGGTACAGGTGCCAATATGAATTTCATTTATAATAACATTGCTTCTAAAATTTTGAAATTAAAATCATTAATCTTATTATATGTATATCTACCGTAGTTAATTAATGGTAGATTTAATTATATTATTGAAGTACACGTTAGAAATCTTCAATTTGAATTTGTACAGTCAACGTAAGGATCAGTTGAAAACCAGCGTCAGGTCAGAATACAACACAACTAGAAAGTCATGTTGTATTCTTTTGAACTGGACTTGTTTGCGGCAGCCACGAGACATACACTATTATTGTTCTAAATAAGTCCTTACGTTTGCGGTTATGTAATGTTTGCCTATGTGTGCAAAAACAATTAAACAAGATTTTTTTTTCTGAGAGGTCGTGATTATTTAGTTTAAAAACAAAGAATTCCCTTTGAAACTTTCTGTGCTCAAGGCTCGAAGTTCAAAAGATAGCTCAAAGAAAAGTTTACAAGATAGTTGAGAGTTACAATTATTTAGAAAAAGTATATTTTTGGGTTTGAGCCTGGAGGAACAGGCGTGTAAATAGCCGGGTATCTCTGCGGTTTGAGGACTTGTTACAATCTAACACCTGATTACTACTCACCAACCAACTTAAAATTGAGGGGCGATAATCGCCACACCAGAGCCTCTTCTCAAAAAATCCAAAAAAAAATAAAGCCTGAATTTCAAGACATTGTATTAAAATAACTATCGGCAAAAAATATTATCTACTATCGAATGTATCCCAAATCAATATTTGTGGGTAATCCTTTTATTATATTTCTCAAAAGCATTGAGAAATCAAGATCGCGCATTTAATATTCACGTTATCTGTTTCATTCTAATATCCAGTTAGTACATTGATAACTTTCACGAGAATGAAAATAAATATATGTGTCTTGTTTTCGTGAAGAAAATCATCAAATGATTCTTCTCGCTCTGAGTGGAGTGGAAGGGAGTGTCAGACCCACCCTGTTCCTTCAGTGGCCCTTGCTTTTCGGGGCCGGAGTATGTCGTTAGAACATTCCCGCAACCACGACAGGCAAGGCCCTATCTATCTAACCCCATCAATGATGATGGCTGCTCCATGAATCGCGCGTGGACGCGCCGTCGACACGGGTCTGGTTCTTACCGGACGGTGAGCTACCCCTGCTCGCCAAATAGGTATAAAATTATGTGTCTGAAAATTACATTGCAGTAGGTAGGTACTACCGTTTTATAATGCGTATGGTTGTGGTATATTGCGGAGTAACATATCTATACTAGCTCCACCCATCTCTAACCCATGGCTATTGTCGGGTTAAATGCGAAAAGTATCCAGAAGTAACACACTCCGAAGACAAAAGAAATAATTATTCCAAAACATCCTCTACCTGTGCGACAAGTTTTAGCCTAATCCAATTCCAATTTTTATTTTCTTCGTAACGCAACTTGAAGTGTTTATAATCACAAGCTTTTCGTTAATTATGTATGCAAACTGCCGAGGATCGCAACTCTGTACTCCAGTGTTGCCAGAGTCTCAAGAGATAGATTTAGCGTGAACCCATTATGATTTTCGTAGAAGCAAAAGTGCTTTCCGGAGTAATCTAAAAAGCTATCACACCATAACCACAAATATCACGAAAACGTTTAACTCACTTTGTGACATAATATAAATAATTATAAACAAAATATTAACATCTCCAGATACAAAATCTCTACATGAGAATTCACTTTTTGCTCACTAGTTTTACCACCTAATATATTCTCAGAGTTGAATTAATCACAGTTAAGTAAGCAGAGCGAGCAGTTAAGTAAGCAGAGTTATATAAATATGTGGTCTCGTTTTATTTCCAAGAATTTTGCAATGATAAATAGGTTGTTTGTTCTATGGGACACAAAATTTAAAGGGTCATCTATTTGAATATCACAGAGAATAATGGAACAAACTGAGGTATTCAACAATATTTAACTAGCTTCAGCCCGCGACTTCGTACGCGAGGGAAGGTTTTCCCGCGCAAATCCCGATTCCTTGGGAATTTCGGGATAAAAAGAAGCCTATGTGTTATTCCAGAATGTCAACTATCTACGTACCAAATTACATTCAGATCCGTTCAATAGTTTTAGAAAGAATAACAAACATCTATCCATCCTCACAAACTTTCGCTTTTAAGATAAGATTTTTCGATTTTTATATAAGATTACTGAGATAAGAAGTAAGATATTAGTAAGATACTTTATTATAGCTGCTAAGCGCAACAAGAAAAATACATAAATTTTATCGGTACAAAAAATATAGCCTATGTGCTATTCCAGACTAGAATCTATCACTGCGCAAAATTTTATCTAGATCGGTTGAGCGTTTCGTCGTGATTGAATATCTGAGAACTAGTGTTAACATGTAGCGACTGCCTATCTGACCTCCACTCCAGTAACTGGGTAGCACGATACCTCTTGGCAAGTCTAGCCCCGGATTTTCTGGCTTCTGGCAACCCGTAACAACTGACAAATTATTGATTTTAATAGAGCATGAATCACTATTTTTTTATTAAAAAGAAAACTAGCAATGTGGGTAGAATTCACATTTTTAACAATCTTGTTAACCTCTCCAACTAAGCCAATTATGCTTGTGTTTGGAGTGGGTTCACGGCAATAGTGTAATGGGTGGGGTTAGAACCCGTGACCTCTCGATCACAAGTCCGACACCTTACCCATTAGGCTATTGACGCTTTTTAGGGTTCCGTAGCCGAATGGCAAAAAACGGAACATTTATAGTTTCGACATGTCTGTCCGTCTGTCTGTCTGTCCGTCCGTCCGTATGTCACAGCCATTTTATTCCGAAACTATTAAGACTATATATATACAGTATACATGTAAAACTTGGTAGGTAGATGTATTCTGTGAACCGCTTTCCGATTATAAGAGAAAATTTAAAAAAATATTTAAAATAAAGGGGGCTCCCCATACATGGAACTCAAACTGAAAATATTTTTTTTCATGAAACCTATACGTGTGTGGTATCTATAGACAGGTCTTTTGAAATGACATTATGGTTTTTAAAATGACTTGTTCATAAAGTTAATCGTTTAAAAGATATACGCTTCCAAAGTCGTAAAATGTGTGTCCTCCCGCTCTAACTTCTATAATAATGAAGTGAAAAATCTAAAAAAAACTATATGTTGTAGATCTTAATGTGAACTTTCAACCGAAATTGGTTTGAACGAGATCGAGTCAGCAGTTTTTGAGATACAGTATATTTTCAAAAACCGCAAATATAAATTTGTAATTCATACAAATACTATGAAAAACAAAGTTATTTGGCGTAGTTGTAAAAATTTTTAATAAGCTAGTTTTAAGAAATTTGTAAGGTTTTTGCTTTTTTTTTTCAAATATTTAAGTATGTTATATTTATTATAGTTACTACGGAACCCTTCATGGGCGAGTCCGACTCGCACTTGGCCAATTTTTTTTTACTTTACACTGGAACCTCAGTGTAAAGTAAAGTAAAAGTTAATGCACAAACTTATTGGAATATGTAACTACTTATATATTTTAAGAGTGTTTAAAATCTCTCGTTTACATGTGCTTCTTAGCAAGCTTTATGATGTTAGATCAAAGACAAGTAGGTTACCCTATATGTATGATTCCTTTGTGGCAACACAAATAATGCGGAAATAAGAGACCTAAACCTTTTGATAGTGATGACTAACAAGTTTCATTTTATCACAGCTGAAACAGAACGTAGACCCGTGTATTTATTTATTTATTATATACTTTATTGTACACCTTACAATGCACTTAATGATACAAATAATAAAAACTAGTGTACAATGGGCGGTCTTATCGCACAGGGCAATCTCTTACAGACAGCATTTGGATGGACAGAAATTAAAGGAGATAAATTTAGGGAATTATAGTTCTAGACAGACAGATGGACAAAGAAGTGATACTTCAAAAGAAAAATGGAACTCTAACAGTTTAGAGTTCCATTTTTCTTTTGAAGCTAAAGAACCCAAAGACGGATCATTTCATTGTCTGTCTGTCAGTGTCAAGACCCGTTTTTCAGGAACGCAAATGTTTAACAATTTGAAAAATAGTTGCAAAGCGTAACGGATCTTCATCACCTGCTCAGCCTTTTCTCAAGTATGTTGTGGTCAGCTTCCAGTACAACCAGATGCAGCTGAGTACCAGCACATGGAGCTGCTGCCTCTCTGACCTCCACAACCCAGCAGGTACGCACGATACGTCTTGGCGAGACCAGTATCAGATTTGCTGGCTTCTAACAACTCGTAACGACTATCAAAGATGTACAGATGACAGCCGAGACCAACGGCTTAGCCTGCTTTGAAAGGCACGAAGGAAACTCGATATGTTAAGGTCCCATCCACGATCCGACCCCGGCAAGCGTTGCTTAACCTGAAAGATCGAGCCGTGAAGCATATTATTTAGCCACAGGCTCCTCTCTCTAAAGACGTATGTAAGCTCCTAAAAAGATAAGCTTCTAAATGAACGCAATAAATAAATACGCACATTGGATACTTTCGTCATGCTTAGATATTCCATTCTTTAGAACATTTTAACAGGATCCTCAAATTTCAAAACACAAACGTTTCATACATGAGTTTTGTGTGATTGATGTTTGAGTGACGTAAAATGGTCTAATTAAAATATTTAGAAATTAAATTCAGCGTTTTAGCAAATACCCAATACAAAAAGTAAATTCGATCCTATTTCTCAATAGAAAAAAGTCTATCCAAACTCTCTTCACACGTAGCTAAAACATGTAATAATATTTTGCATCAACAGCTCACCTATTTTCCCCACCCACGTAATTGCATTAAAACCAAACGAACGGCAAAAGTCGGTCATGCCCTGAAACCATAAGGCAGGGAAAACGTGAAACTCCATGTTAGGTTTTCGTTCAAAGTTCCCTCGACCTCCAACGTGATAGTATACTGGTACGTCGCTCAACAAGGAGAACAGTAGTCCTATTCCGTATCGTTCACCTCTTGCCTCATTCAAGTGAGCGCACACAATTTAAAAACGAACTCATTTGTTTTAAAGCAAACAGGTAAAACAACCATGTTTGTCTTTCTGCCAGTCCGGGCTAATCTCTGGAATGGCTCCAATGATTTTAAAAGGAATTTCACTGGAAGGTAGAGTGGTTTATATTATCTATCCCGGAATTTGCATAGGGTTGGGAATCATGTGGGGAAAACCGCGTATGTAATATCATGTATCACGCAAACGAAGTCGTAGAAAGAGATAGTTTGAAATAAACTAATAAGTTCTGTATTGTGAATCTTCTATCTTTTGGTTTATGGTGTCCCGACGGTACTATTATTTTCTCCGTGTCTCGGAAAGCATGTCAAAACGGTCAAGGAAAGCGGTCCTGGCTGCTATTTTGTAACTTTGACAGTCGATACGAGTAGTCCAGAAGCAAGAAAATCTATGGCCAGTCTTGCCAAGGGGGATCGTGTTACCCATCTACTGGGAGGTCAGACAGACAGTCGCTTCATGAAACACTAGTACTCAGCTGCGTCTAGTAAGACTGGAAGCCGAACATAACATAGTTGTGAAGTGGTAAGCAGGTGATGAATTAATTTGGCGTACATCAACTTAGGTTTTTACCCTAAATCTATTTTATTTTAAAGGGATATCGTATCCACGTGAGCTATATTATCTAACATTCATGTTCAAAACAATTTGTCTGCAGTAACGGTAACCAAGCACGCCATGTTTGGAAAACAAAACAATTATTGAGGTCGCTCAGTGAATGGCTGACCATCTTTAAAAATATCAAGATTACTCCGTGTCTCGGAAAACTCGTTAAGCTGTTAGCTTCGGCTGTCTTCTGTACAATTTTAACAATCATTACGGATAGTCGGAAGCCAGGAAATGCAGAATGAAAGCGACAACAGTCTTTACAAGAGGTATCTTGTTACTTGTACAATGTAGTGAAGATCATACAGGCAGTAGCATCCAGTTTGACTGCACGCCGACCTCAACATAAATGGGAGGAGGTAAGACTGGTGCCTCGAAGTGAATCTGTGATCATAGATAGATAGATAGATAGATATATTCTTTATTGTACACCATAACAGTAAAACAAAATTATGGACTTAACAATTAAAAAGGGTGATACAATGGGTGGTCTTATTTATTTATTTATTTATTTATTTATTTACTTCAAAATAACACGGCCGAAGGCCAATTACATTAATTGAAGACATTATAAAAAACATTATAAAAAAACATCTAACTCTTATCGCTAAAAGCGATCTTTTACAGACAACCTTTGGATGGATTTGACTCAGAAGGAGAAAATAAATACGCGGGTAGTCCACGGTGTACTATTTATCTATATAAAATACAAAACAATAAATAACGTTCTCAAAACATATATATACATATAAATATTTAAAAAAAAGAAAGAAACGAAGACATACATAATAACACCAATTTAAGAAGAGAGATAAAGATCTTTTACTAAGTTTTTGAAAGAAGATAGGGTTTGTGCTTGTCTTACTGACACGGGTAGAGCATTCCACAGCCGTACTGCTTGAGCTGCGAACGACTTAGCATAGAAATTGGTGGCGTGACTCGGTACCGCAAGCCTTAAGTTTTCTGATGACCTCAGAGATTTTGCATGTGTGTCATGAAGGAACTTAAATCGTTCTTTAAGATAAGTGGGGGTTTTAGGATTAAACAGCACACTGTAAAGCAGAGACAAAATGTGTAAGTTCCGGCGAAGACGTATTGGAAGCCACTTGAGTTTCGTACGTAATTCGGATACGTGATCATATTTGCGCAAGCCAAATATAAATCTAATGCAAACATTTTGGAGTCGCTCAAGTTTATCAAATTGTGCCTCAGTAAGATCAAGATAACTGACATCAGCGTAGTCTAGGATGAGAAGTAAAAGAGACTGTGCTAGCGCAATTTTAGTAGCAGTTGGCAGAAAGTTACGCAATCGTCTTAGGGAATGGACAGAAGCAAATAATTTGCGACTGACTTCTTGTAATTGAGGACCATAAGAAAGATGTTTGTCAACCCAAACCCCAAGGTTCTTAACTTTCTCGCTTAATGGAATAGCTGTGCCGTTGAAAATAACCTGAGGAAGCTGCGTCCATTTTACCTTAGGCGCCAACCTGGAACTACCAACCACAATGACCTGGGTCTTTGACGGGTTAACCTGCAAACCATGTGCTTCACTCCATTCGCAAACAGAAGCCAAGTCCTGGTTCATGATATCAATAGCAGTATGCAAATCTGTATAGGGAGTTTGTCTGTAAATTTGCAAATCATCAGCATAAAGATGGTAGGAGGACTGAAGTGTTTTAGAAATAGAATTTATGAATATTGCGAAGAGTAAAGGAGATAAAACGCCACCCTGAGGAACACCGGCTGAAGTACTACACCAAGAAGAGCAGGACTCATCTATGCAAATACGTTGCCGGCGGCCAAACAGGTAACTACGAAACCAGTCAATCGCTGTTGGAGATATGTTAATAGAGCAAAGTATGTTGAGCATGATTTCGAAATCAACGGTATTAAAAGCGTTGCTAAAATCTAGCAAGCAAAGAATCGTCATATTTCCTTTATCCATGCCCAACCTTATCTCATCCGTAACGCTTACTAAGGCGGAAGTGGTACTATGACCAGGACGAAAGCCGGATTGGAAAGGATTCAGCAGACTATTCTTGCAAAGAAAAGAGCTAAGCTGATTGTGGACAAGGCGTTCAAGGACTTTAGATAAAAAAGGCAAGATGGAAATAGGTCGATATTCTGAAAAAGATGTAGGATTCAATTTTTTGGGTAGAAGAATAATTTTGGCCTCTTTCCATACCGATGGAAAGACACCATTGGAAATAGAATAGTTAAGGATATAGGTAAGGATAGGAAGGATTTCATCGAGGACAGGGAGTATCATCTTCCGACTGACACAATCACTACCAACGGCATTGGATGTGATTGAAACTATGCTTTTCTTAACATCACAATCAGAAAATTGACTAAAATTAAATGCGGAGTGATCCGGAGTTGGAAGGTTAGAAAGATAATTTATTGTATTTGCCTTCATTGTCCCATTAGAGAAGGACGAGGATGAGAAGTGTTGATTCAACAGATCAATATTTAGGTTTTTAGGAATCGATTCTTGGCGTGATTTTCCAACTCCCATCGATTTGAGAAATTTCCAGACTTTAGCTGGATCACCGTTTTCAACTGAATCATGAATATGGCGGCGCATTGCATCCCTACACACCCTATTGCTGCGATTGCGAGCATTCACAAACATCTCCCGGTTCAATGGTGAGGGGTGACATCTGAACTTAGACTTGCATACTGCCTTCCTGTGCATGACAGCTCTTACATCATCTGTTAGCCACGGCGCAGGAAGATGTTTTAATTTGACTGCACGAATGGGGGCATGAATGTCGTACAGCTGTACGAGATTATCCGTGAGCAAGTTAACTTTGTCATCGACCGATTCAGCAGTTACAAGGGACGTCCAATCAATGTCGTTAGCATCCCTCTGGAGATTATCAACATTCACACCACTAAAATTGCGTAGCAGAAGAGTTTTAGGTTTGGCCTTAGGAGGGCGAATCTTGTATGAAAGGAATATTAAATCATGGTAAGAAAACATGTCAGCCGTGCATTGACCATGCTTACTGACATGATGGTTAGAGGAGACAATTACAAGATCCAAAAGCGAGGGATTACAGTTCGGGAAATGATGTGTGGCACTTGACGGAAGAACAGCCAAGTTCGACGACTGTAGTATTGACTGGAGTGACAAAGAACGAGAATCATTTTTCAATAAACAAGTATTAAAATCCCCCATAATGATAGTATGACTGTAAGACGGAGTAAGATCCTCAAGGATCTTTTCAAAGGAGGAAAAGAAATTCACACGTGACGAAGGACTGTAATAGACACCTAGAAGAACTTTCACGTGATTCAGGTTAACTTCCAAAAAGAGATGCTCACCCGCATCCTGCGGGGGAGGTTGCGTTGACATATCGACAATTGAAAAAGTAATCTGTGGGCGAAGGTATATGGCAACACCACCTCCACCACCACGCGCGCGATTATTTCTTATTAGTTGAAAACCTGGTAAGGAATAAGAAGTTGACGGGAGACATGGTTTGAGCCAAGACTCTGAAACAAGGATTGCATGGATATTCTTACAGTCAAGGTTAGCTAACATGTCAGAGTAATGGGCCGGGATACTTTGGGCATTTATATGGACTACATTAAAATTCTTAGGTACATCAGAAAACTGAGATTCAAGCGTGTCGGCAAGGGACGGAAAACTAACAAAGCTGTCATTACTACGAGCAGACAAAAAACTATCAGTGTCGCTGTCATTATATAATGACATTGACAGAAATAAAATACAATAAATACTAAATAATAAACAAAAAGTTTTGAGCAAAAGAAAAATAAAATATAAAAAATTGTAGTTATTCAAATCCACCCGCCAGTTCAGTGTTAACACATATAACGGGCTATAGAACAACCAAAACAAACAAAAAATATTATTCATAGTCCGGGCAAAAGAATAGGTCAACGGCTAAAATAGAAAAAAGAAAAAATGTATATACAGAGGAAACATTCAATATACTTGGCACACTGCTAGTTTCTGGACGAAAAGAAAAATGACATGACATTATGACGTTATGACAGATTAGCTGACAGATGACATTACTTATAGTATACTGTCAAGGAACTTGTAGGTAGAAGATCCTTGTATACTGTATACATAACAAGGAACTTGTACCTAAACATACATAACAATAAAAATTTAAAAAAGAAAAAAAAAAAAACAATAAAAATAAACTGATTGATTTAATGTCTGATGAAGGGTAGAGATTAAGAAATAAATAAGTATAGTTATGAGAGGGTAAAGCGAATTACAATCAACAATTTACTAATAAGGTAGTGCCCGGACGGTAAAACTACATTCAAGATCAACCTAATTACTTCTTCTTTGCGGCAATACGACGGGTCTTCTTCGGCGCTTACGATGGGGATAGTGATGACAACGGTACCGATGACATGGGCGATGCTACCTTTTCACTAACCTGCTCGATGTTCTTTAGCTCATCAATTGAAGTAATTCGATGCCGGGAGCCGTCGGAGCCGAGAACATAAATAAGGCCTTGTTTTGTCCAGCAGTTGTTTATGCCAAACTTCTCACGTGCAGACATGAACAGTTGATGCCGCGATCTCGTTAAAAACTCAGAAACGGTAATGCCGGAGCCCTTTAACTTAGTCTTGGCGAACCAGACTCTGTCCCTCAGTTTAACATCCCGGAGCTTACAGAGGATTGGCCTAGGCTTACTGGTACCTGCTTGTCTTCCCATGCGATGGCATCGACTAATGTCCGCAGCAGTGAACTCCTCAAGCTTCAGATTCCGCACAACTTCAGCAACCACTTGAGCTGTATCTTCTTTAGCCTGCTCAGTGATGCCATGCAGCAACACCATCTTCCGCCGTCCACGCATCTCCAGAGTGTCGAGCCCATGTGCCAGCATGTCCATCTGCTGTTGAAGACAGCCAAGTGCGTTCAAAATAAATTTCCTGAAGGACGTGAAATCCTCTGCCAAACTGTCAGCGGTACTTGAGGTGCCCAAAGTAGTCTTGGTTAATTCAGCCTCAAAGTTAGTCATCCTATTTTCAAATAGAGACATCATTTGTGTGAGTGAATCCTTTAGTGCATCCATGTGAAGTTTCTTGATGTTGTTTTGGTTTATAGAAAGTTAGGTTTTAGGAGATAACACTTTACTGGGTGGTATACTAAATTACCATGTATATGTATACATTAAATAGTGAATAAAATAAAATTAGAATTTTTAATTAAGTTTCAAATATAAGAGCAAAAATTTTTACACCTTTAGTTACTCCTACCCACTTAGTAGTTCATTTACTTACTTTAATAACAAATGAATGCATTTTCGAATTGTGTGCGCTCACGTGAGTGAGGTGAGCAGGGAACTTTACAGAAAGGTCAAGGCTTTACAGAGGTTGATTATTAGTAGACTAGCAGTCGCGTGGCGCTTCGCTCCCATAGACTTTATCATGATAAAACCATAACTAAACTAAACTTTTCTTTCCATGCTGTAAGATTGTGGAACTCACTTCCGCCTAGCATTCGTGATTTAAAACAATATTTCTATTCAAATGTCGATTAAAAGAGCATTGCCTTTCCTCTTAACTGTGTTAATTATTTATGTATATATTTATATTATATGTTTATATATTCTAACATTATGTATTTATTTAATTATATGTTATTTTTATTGCATTATAAGTATGTGTAGGTAGATATATTTAATATTTTAGTTTTAGACTTCACATATTCATATTTATTTCTCTTCTTGTTCTCACACACTATTGTCTACATTTCTTTTTCACTTCTCCTTTCGCAGGTCTGCTGGAAGAAATTCCTTAAGAAATAAGCAGTACCTTTGTACTCAATTATTATAATTATGCTTATCCTAATGTATTTTACTGTGTGTACATAAATAATAAAATAAATAAATAAACAACCCTCTTTTTTGCAGTCTGGTAAAATGTAGTCTATAGCCTACCTCGAGCTTCAAGCTATTTCTGTACTAAATTTCAATCAAACACACCCAGTAAATTCGAAAATAAGCGCGTTTAAACAAACTAACAAACTTTTCCGATATATGATATTGGTAGATATCTATAGATAGTTATGAATAGTGTAGATCGGTCTCGGTCACGAGTACACTATATTAGTATAATAGGTAACTGTCTGCAGACTTTGCTGTTAAGTTGTAACTTAAACTGACGCTTCATAAGCTTATAATGAAATTAACTTAGTTACAGTCATGTTTAATTGAAATTATGAAACTTCGGGAGAAATTCTAATTTTCGGAGGCTTGAATATTAATCTTGAGCACGTGTTTCTTGTAGCTTTAAGTGAGGGCTGAAGTTTGTTCTGAATATTGAAATAATGTTTTAAGCCAAACACACAAGTTAAAAGCCAAGATTATTAGTTTAATTAACTTATAACTTAATTGAACACCAAAAAAACCTTTGTTACATAGTTACTTATTAATTAGATTACAATACAGTTTTGGATTTAAAAAATGTGTCTTAAAAATTGGAAACCGTGCCTCCTAAACTAGGGTAAATCTGTGACTTAGGAGTCAGTGTTCTGCTGTTGCTTCCTGATCAAATAATTCGCTCTATGTATATGTTGTTTTTTTTTTACGTCGGCTTCCAGTGTAACTGATTGCAGCTGATAATTATTAGTGTTTTACATGAAGCGACTACCTATCTGTACTCCACCTGCACGATACACCCAGGCTAGACCAGTATTAGATTTAGGTAAATACTGGCTTCTAACTACCCGTAACGACGGCCATAGATGTCCATATTGTAGCCGGGACCACTGCTGCCAAAAATTTTAACAAAATAAGATACCAATGGTCTTCAAACCGGACGTGTGTATCTTGGGGACCGGAGTTACATCCATAGTCATACATAATTATTATGAATTCAAAGGTGAGATTTTTGGTGCATCTTTCACGTCGACACAAAGCAATGGATTTCTGTGAGTTTTAGTGTGGAAATACTCAGTTATAATATTTTTTTTTCATTGCTGGTATTGTCACACAAAACTGCTTCAGGTTTGTCCAAGCAAAAAAACATGATCAAAAGTTTACACCCATATCTGCCATCTCCAGTAGTTCGTAACTATCCCTAAATTACCCGGCCCCTGAGGTTGTTCATAATAAGGGTCACTCAACAAGTTTGTAACAGATACCCCTGATTTTCCTTTACAGATAATATGGCGGAAACTGATTTAGAGATGTAACATTAGTCAGCAGGCTAATTTCTGAAGTAATCTTGTCGGGTTGGTGGAAGTCGCATATCTTTGCATTTTAGTTCTAACACGTCCTCCTAATATAAAATTACTCATGACCGAACGCCGTTAACTCAGAATAATCTAATTCCAGACACAAGCATATTTAGCTTAGGAGGGGTTAACAAGATTGCTAGTAATGTGAATCCTACCCGCATTGTCGGTTCTCTTTTTTATTCCTTTATAGTTTTCAAAGCAGTAAGTTGGGCCTGTTTGCACTGGGACACCACTGCTCCATTGAGGATAAATAATGTAATAATATGCAAACTATATCCACGAATCATGTATGCTATCATACCCTTTCAGAGAATACAGAAATGTGAACACTCATGCATTACTTATAGAACTTACTAATGGGATCATTTCTAAAGCCAACTTACACAACAAATAGTTCTCCAAAGATTTCGTAGCTCATTCAAATTCTGTTGAAGTTTACACAATTTCCTTTGTAAGTCAAATTACAATTTCTAATGAATGTGACTTTAACGCTTAGTAATAAATTGTCGTGTCTAAAGATATATTTTTTTATGTTATAATTTTTATTATTATTTTAAGTTGGGTTTAGTAGATGTAAGTAGTATTTTTTTAAGTTACTGATGTGCATATAATAATAAAAGTTTACTATAATTTTCTAATAAAAATATCACTTCGTTTTTATCGAAACCACTTATGTTTTAATACCTTTTTATGTATTGATTATAGGCTCGCGTCTGACCAACAACTCTCTATCAGGAAGCACAGACTCCGATAAGGAATTCCACTCCTTCGCTATACCTACTTACTTATTGTAGTTTAACTCACTGTTGATTCAGTCCATGTCTTCTTTAAGCAGTTGTTACTTGTATTGTACATGGAGCGACTATCAATCTGATCTCCACTAGCCAGTAGCTGGGTAACACAATGCCTCTTGTATGGTACATGGAGCGACTATCAATCTGATCTCCACTAGCCAGTAGCTGGGTAACACAATGCCTCTTGTATGGTACATGGAGCGACTATCAATCTGATCTCCACTAGCCAGTAGCTGGGTAACACAATACCTCTTGTATGGTACATGGAGCGACTATCAATCTGATCTCCACTAGCCAGTAGCTGGGTAACACAATGCCTCTTGTATGGTACATGGAGCGACTATCAATCTGATCTCCACTACCCAGTAGCTGGGTAACACAATGCCTCTTGTATGGTACATGGAGCGACTATCAATCTGATCTCCACTAGCCAGTAGCTGGGTAACACAATGCCTCTTGTATGGTACATGGAGCAACTATCAATCTGATCTCCACTAGCCAGTAGCTGGGTAACACAATGCCTCTTGTATGGTACATGGAGCGACTATCAATCTGATCTCCACTAGCCAGTAGCTGGGTAACACAATGCCTCTTGTATGGTACATGGAGCGACTATCAATCTGATCTCCACTACCCAGTAGCTGGGTAACACAATGCCTCTTGTATGGTACATGGAGCGACTATCAATCTGATCTCCACTAGCCAGTAGCTGGGTAACACAATGCCTCTTGTATGGTACATGGAGCGACTATCAATCTGATCTCCACTAGCCAGTAGCTGGGTAACACAATGCCTCTTGTATGGTACATGGAGCGACTATCAATCTGATCTCCACTACCCAGTAGCTGGGTAACACAATGCCTCTTGTATGGTACATGTAGCGACTATCAATCTGATCTCCACTAGCCAGTAGCTGGGTAACACAATGCCTCTTGTATGGTACATGGAGCGACTATCAATCTGATCTCCACTAGCCAGTAGCTGGGTAACACAATGCCTCTTGTATAGTACATGGAGCGACTATCAATCTGATCTCCACTAGCCAGTAGCTGGGTAACACAATGCCTCTTGTATGGTACATGGAGCGACTATCAATCTGATCTCCACTAGCCAGTAGCTGGGTAACACAATGCCTCTTGTATGGTACATGGAGCGACTATCAATCTGATCTCCACTAGCCAGTAGCTGGGTAACACAATGCCTCTTGTATGGTACATGGAGCGACTATCAATCTGATCTCCACTACCCAGTAGCTGGGTAACACAATGCCTCTTGTATGGTACATGGAGCGACTATCAATCTGATCTCCACTAGCCAGTAGCTGGGTAACACAATGCCTCTTGTATGGTACATGGAGCGACTATCAATCTGATCTCCACTAGCCAGTAGCTGGGTAACACAATGCCTCTTGTATGGTACATGGAGCGACTATCAATCTGATCTCCACTAGCCAGTAGCTGGGTAACACAATGCCTCTTGTATGGTACATGGAGCGACTATCAATCTGATCTCCACTAGCCAGTAGCTGGGTAACACAATGCCTCTTGTATGGTACATGGAGCGACTATCAATCTGATCTCCACTACCCAGTAGCTGGGTAACACAATGCCTCTTGTATGGTACATGGAGCGACTATCAATCTGATCTCCACTAGCCAGTAGCTGGGTAACACAATGCCTCTTGTATGGTACATGGAGCGACTATCAATCTGATCTCCACTACCCAGTAGCTGGGTAACACAATGCCTCTTGTATGGTACATGGCGCGACTATCAATCTGATCTCCACTAGCCAGTAGCTGGGTAACACAATGCCTCTTGTATGGTACATGGAGCGACTATCAATCTGATCTCCACTAGCTAGTAGCTGGGTAACACAATGCCTCTTGTATGGTACATGGAGCGACTATCAATCTGATCTCCACTAGCCAGTAGCTGGGTAACACAATGCCTCTTGTATGGTACATGGAGCGACTATCAATCTGATCTCCACTAGCCAGTAGCTGGGTAACACAATGCCTCTTGGAAAAACTAATGCTATATTTTCTGGGTTATGACTACCCGTAATAACGGTAACAAATGTATCTACAGATCTCAGCCAGAATCAATGAATTAATGTGTTTTCTGAGGCACGGAGAAATCTCGATTTGTAAAGATGATTACTAATCCTCGGATTGACATTGGCTAGCGTTGTTTAACTTTAAAGATCAACCTATGTAGATTTTATTACTAGCTATAAGGTCCTGAATTTCAGTATTATCCTACAGCAAGATCTCATTTTAAACGACAACTCTGACGTATAATTTCCATTCAGAAACTGTCTCTCACCAACAGTTTGTCAGCAGGTCACCCCCGCCGGCTGGCGGTGTCGTAATAATATTAAGCTTGTGTTTGTTTACTTCTTACACAAATCTTGCCAGTTTGGTGACGGATGAGAACAATTACATTATGTGTTGGCTGACTGTTACACCGAAGCTAATCTGTACTAATATTTTACACATCTTTCCTGATCGTATTCTTCATTAATAAAGTTCGTATCTTATAAACTGTTCTTCATAGCTCTCTGTGATAGCGCTTTCCATTTTGACTGTCAGGGTGGTTGTCGCAGCAAGTCCGGTGAAGGTGGATCACACCATCGGGCGGGGGATCGACCACGGGAAATTATAGACACACACTACTAATATTACACATACCAAGTGTGGTATTCACCATTTTCGCGGACAACTGGCACCGGAACGCACAAAGACCTTTTTTCATTTTGTCCACCACATAATTATGACCTGTCTTCGTGAAACCATCATGGCAAACTTTTAAGTCTGCTACTACTGTCACATAAGTTTGGTGATTCTTCATGCTATGTCAGTTACCTTGATAACACATGGTACTACAAGACAACTAACACTCACCATTACAGCATACCACCGTCATTAGATTAGCCTTTTCCCAAATATATCAGGGTTAGCAAGCAAGGTCAGTCAGTCTTACCAGATGTAGCTGAGTACTAGTGTTTTACATGGAGCAACTGTCTGTCTGACCGTCATAACTCAGTAGCTGGGTAAGAATATCTTGGACTGGTGTCAGTTTACCTGGCTTCTTAATGATGTACTAATGGTAGCCGCGACCAACGGCTTAGCGCGCTCTCCAATGCATGGAAGAATCTTTAGATGTTAAGATGACCAGCCGTCAATAAACGTTCAACAACAAAAAATATAAAAAAAAACACCACAATAAAAAGTTCAGAGAATCCTGAACGGTTTTCAGAGTTTAGCTTAAAAGAAGAGCACTTTATTTATTTATTTACCCTTTCACTTTTTTTTTACTTTTGTCTCGCGTTTGACCACCATCTCGCTTGATGGTAAGCGATGATGTGGTAGAAGATGAAGTAAGCTTACCTAGAAGTAAGCTATTCACTCTTGACTTAAATACCCATGTTTTAGCTATCAGGAAACAGACTCCGGCAGAGAATTCTACTCCTAACGCGTAGCTACGCGCAATGAAAGTATTCCCAAAACGTTATTCTATCCCTCAGTATTTACTGATGAATGAAATAACAGTGTAGGATTTATTTGCTTCGACCAACATGACGTGTCCGGAGTCTTCAAAGACTTCCAGGTCACCCATGGTAGCTTATACCCAGGTGGAAGATAAA
Organism: Tholera decimalis; assembly: GCA_943138885.2. Classification (NCBI taxonomy): domain Eukaryota; kingdom Metazoa; phylum Arthropoda; class Insecta; order Lepidoptera; family Noctuidae; genus Tholera; species Tholera decimalis. The sequence continues at coordinate 15,851,553 of OW964576.2, forward strand.
TATGGTAAATATCTCGTTTTAAGTTCGGTCTGTGAAGTGTAATTAATTTAATGTTTTTCTTACCGCGTAACATTTTACTGCCCAACACTCCACTGTACAACTTACACAACAAATAAAACAAAGGATCGAAAACTGTACTAACTTAAAATTCACCTCACGATGACTGAAAATACGAGCAGCGGAACAAATTGACCGGATTTTTATATTACCGCGATATAGCTGTTTTTCACATGAACGGCTCAACTTCCAGACGTATAATAATTTATAACGTTTTCACACAGATCACAGAATCGCCTGTCTTCGGCGACTTGAGAAGACACTGTAAGAAATGTCCATACGCATGCCAGTGAGTGTTTTTACATGGGCAAATGAATGGCCAGTGACAGAAGCATTTTAAATATAGAAAACAGTTGCCTATACTAGAAATAACGGTTTTCCACGTAAGATTTCTTAATAGAAATCTTATTTCTCAAGTTTGTTTCTTATCCTGAATAAATTATTATTTAGATGGAATCAGATCATCCCTGTAAACAATCTTCCACATCGAGAAATCCAATTTAAATATAGCTTCAAATGTCACAGTTTTTTTTAATGTTTACAGTCTTACATTGTGAGAAAGTGTAAACATTAAAAAAAGACTGACATGAAAGAAAATTATCTTATTTAACTGATGTTGTTAATTCAAAGGGAATCTGATTGCTAATTAAAGAGCATTGTCTTAACCCTTGCCTAAACAGATTTCAGACTAAGGAGAAGCTCTGATTTCTTAAAAAAAATGTATTTCATGAAACTCTTTGTAAGTAACTTCCTTGGTAGAAGCTTTGTGATAGTTATACAGTAATATCCCAGAGCCTCCAAACCATACTTATTTCCTGACTATTAAAATGTGGTGTGGCCAATTTACAGGTGTCGGCAGTTAAAGTTACAACACAATAAAGTATTATATATATATATATATATATATATATATAAACTATAACGTTTACACTGCTAGTACTCAAGCTTTCTATCAGAAGAAATGGGCTAATCCACCACGCGGGTGATGGATGTCGCATGTCTTCAAGCTTTAGGTCTCAGGAAATGCCGGTTTCCTCAAAACGTTTTCCTTCACCGTTTTGAAAGCAGTGGTGATGATATAAATTTTCCTAGTCGAACATGAACCCTCCGCTTTTGTGATAAAGTTGAAAATCTATTACAGAAATTTGACAGATTGGGGTAGGTTGATGCGCTGGCGTCTGTACAACTCGTAAGTCGGACCTGTAACCACTGAATCAGCACTTATATTAGTCTGTGTGATGTGTTAAAGTGGCACAAAACTATTAGCTTACTCTCTTAATTCTAATATCTTAATGTAATTGACCACTACACTGCTGGCTACGATACATACTTTTATCACCTTACGAACATGTGTAATATTCAAACACCAAGACTTCTTAAACCAAATTCTCACATGCACAGACGTGTAATATCATAAGGAAGTCATTACCCTCTTTTGATCCTCCGCAACCTCTTAGCAGGCACTTTCAACATTCATGAGACGTTGAGTAGTTGGGGAACATAATTTTAGCATATTTCTTATGAGTGATCACTTTATTAGCTTTATTGTGGTCTTTATGAGGTGAATTAGTGAAGGTCGATTTAACACTCTTTTTCGGGTGTACCTACAAAAAATGTCTGTGTGAATTTTGAAGTCTCTACAAATCCCAGGTCTGAATTAAACGTATGTGTACCGGTTTTTTTTATAATGACATCATATTTATATTAGAGTGAGGAGTGGCTTCATAAAAACAGCCATCATATCTTTAGGGTAAAGCAACACTTCCTGCGGTCGTCCTGTGACTGAGTCACCATCTTAACATACCAAGATTACTCAGAACCTGTAAGTCCTACTGAACTACATGCTATTCAAAGTCAACTAGATCATATTTTTCAGATGCATCATATTAGCAAGATAACATAAACTGAATTCATTTTCACATGTACAACAAAGAGCAAAATCTATTTGCTTTGTTTAAGAGTATTTTGAGCGAAACGTGGAGCTTAGCTTGTACCAAGTTCCACGTTTCCCAGCATCCACCGGGTGAAGTCAGGCTGTGGGTGATGAAAAACGATTGAAGAAACCGGCAAAAAACAAACCACTAGTAGATATTTCTAGCTATCTTTTGTAAGTCCTCCTTTCAGATCTTTTACTATGTTGTTTGAACACGTACCAACCTCTTTTTTTTTCAGTGGGAAAATCATCGAATGACTTTTCCAGCTGTAGGTGGGGCGGAAGGGAGTGTCAGACTTCTGCTGACTAAAAACCTATCCTGCTTCTTGCGTTCCGGGTCCACGGTAACTCGTTAGAACATTCCCGCAACCCCGTAAGGCAATGGCCCTATCGAGCCCCGTCAATGTTGCTGACTGCTCTTCAAGGCGCCCGCGGAATACGGCGCGCCATCGACTTGGGTCTGGTCCTTACCGGATGTACCTACCCTGGACATAAGTTATGCGATTCTGTTTCTCTGAATGTCATTGAAGCCTCGCCTCCGCAAATATAATATATGCTAAGTAGTGTTTCTGTAAGTTACATTAACGTAAACGACGAATGTTTCTTAAAACAATTCGGAATTCGAACGGAAGAACTCGTGGCTAAAAAATAACAGCTGCACGAGTCGATGGTCAAGGTTAAGCAACGCTTGCCAAAGTCCATCCGTGGATGGGTAACCTTCTCAACGTATCCAGGTAGCTCCTCTGAAGGCACGTTAAGCACGGCCCCGGCTGTTATTTGTGCATCATAGACTGTTGCATTCGGATAGACTGGCAGCCGACCCAAACAAAGTTGGAACAGGGCTGAGTAGATGATGCGTTTGAAATCAGAAAGGTGTCTCGTTGTGAATCAGCGATGACTATAACTTTACTTTTGCTTTTAAACAAATGAGTTTGCTGTCTAATTGTGTGCGCTCACTTGACTAGTCCCAAGTGAAGTTTACAGCAAAGCATTTGTTTTATTATACACTTCTGGACACATCTATTGGCCCACCTTAGAGTTTAGGTTTCGATGGCCCCTACCGAAATATGATTGCTAGATTGAACAAAAACTGTTGATGCAGTTTTAAACCTGATACATTTTACCATCTTTTTCGATCGTATAGTTTTAAATTTGAATTCAGAATACCATACGACATGGACCTACGCCTAACAAGTCGGATATGCGCCTTGTTAAAGGCAATTAATTTTTGAATAAAAAACATGTTTTATCAAATAAAGGTTTAATTTAATAACGCGTGTTGCCTCCATGGGCATATACCACAGCTCTCATACGATTAGGCATAGAGTTTATCAACCGCTCTATGAAATTTTGAGGGATCATCTCCCATTCCTCTTCTATGGCAGTTTTCAACTCCTGCATCGTCTGGGCAACTGGCTGACGAGCCCTAACACGCCTTTTTAGCTCGTCCCACATGTGCTCAATGGGGTTCATGTCTGGGCTTCTGGCTGGCCAGTCCATAACTGTGATGTTCACATCCCGAAGATATTCCCTGACGATGCCGGCCGCATGGGCTCTTGCATTATCATGCATAAAAAGGAAATTTGGGCCCACATAGTCCGCGTATGGTATCACGTGAGGTTCTAAGCACTCACGAATGTATCTTTCAGCATTTAATGTTGGCAGCCGTGGTCCTGTAACAACCTCAAGTTGAGTTTTGCCGCTCGCGGATATACCGCCCCAGACAGTCCATGAGCCACCGCCATAAGCAACCCTCTCTTCAAAGCAGCATTGTGCGAAACGCTCTCCCTTACGCCGGTAGACCTTCTTCCTTCCATCATTGCCATGTAACACAATTTTAGACTCATCAGAAAAGAGTACACGGCTCCAATCTTGCTGTGTCCAATTTAAATGACTGCGTGCGAAATGAAGGCGCGCTGTTCAGTGGGCTCGCTTTAGTTTGGGCCCATTAGCTGGCTTGTGTGGTACCATATCGCGTTCTTTTAACCTTCTCCGAACAGTTCGAGCGCTCACAGATACTCCGTGGAAGTCGCGAAGTTGGTTTTGTATCTCAATGGAGGTAAGGTGACGATTTCTCAAGCTGGTCGTCACGATGAATCGATCCTGCCTTTCAGTTGTGACCCGAGATCGTGGCCTTCCTTGGCGACTAACAAAGCCGCCAGTCTCTAGGTACCTCCGATAAACATTTCGGACCGCAGATCGACTTAAATTAAGTTGAGCACTCACGTTTCTTTGGCTGTGTCCGGCCTGAATAAGTGCCACAGCTTGGGCGGCGACTTCAGGTGAAGTATCCATAGATTATTGATAGAACCTCACCTTAATGTTAAGAATAAGTAATGTTTGTTGCAAAAGCAAAGATATCAATCACTTTTTCAAGAATTAAATCCAAGTAAACCAATAAAACCAAGTTTTCTTAGTATTCGATTGTTTGATATCAACAAACAGGCTCCAAATTGTCTTTTGTTTCTTTAAATTCTGTGTTCGAAATTCAAAAAAAGACTATTGAATGAAATTGTGAATGTGCCAGGTTCAAAACTGCATAAAAACTTTTTGCTCGACCTAATATAAAATTTTAGCTAGGACCAAACGAAACTGAAAATACAAGGTGGGCCAATAGATGTGTCCAGAAGTGTAGCTTCATGAATCCTATCCTCTTTGTAGCAAATCAGCTTACACGGAGTAAAAAAAGGATCGGATTTAAATTCCCGTAAGTCTTTACACAATTTGTTGACGACTAGCATTCTGAAGTTGGATTGTCTTGCTCACATGACTGGGCTATTTTCTAGATTTATTGCTAAGACACTTTCACACTGAAAATGTAAGGTGGAAAAGCAAGGGGTAAAATAATTCTGTCTATGAAAAGTCTGAATGTTGAATAATAGCAGACAGAAGGGAAACTAAGACTGAAAAAACCATTGCAAAATGTTTTTGTGTGAGGAGGACGTGTCTACATAAATAAGTAAGTGTGTCACAGCAGGAGAAGAGTAGGTAGGTACCAACGCTGTGTTAATATGTTATATTTTATTCTAACAACACAACACATTAATACGAGTGCAGTACAATAAGTTTATAAGTAAGTTTACATAAAGGATAGCGTCGTATCAGATAATACTTCAGGAATATAGATTTAGGAGTTATATTGTTTTTGTTTTCAAACAGACCCAGATAAGTTCTGAATCTGTTAAGATCAGATTCATTAAAAGATTGTTACAATTTTATGGTTATCTTTTACCCCAAATTTCCCATTTACTTTCTACATTTTGTGATGCTCCACTAAACCCAAGAGAGTAAAACCATTGTACAAATATTTGCAAAATTTCAAGCTCGCCAACCGGAAGAGAGAAAACTCAAGATAATTCAGTCGTTGTCCTATTCGTCTGTTTATTTTGTATAAACCTTATCTTATCCTGTCTTTGTTGAAATCTTAAAAAAGCTGTTAAAAAGACAAATCTACCTTAAGTCCTCTCCTGAATGTTTTTATTGTTAGAAAACTTTTTATATAGGACGTTTTTATTTCTTACATTTTAGTGGATCAGATTTTTGGAATAGTCTCCTCGATCGCTATCTTTCCAATGACAATGTTAACGTCACGAAGAAATACACATACACAATCTTCCGTAAACAGACAGAAATTTTAAATATTTAGGTATATGATATTGAGTTTGTGACATAATGTGAACATAACCTACTACGTTTCACACAGGCTTCTTCTGTATGACAAAGAGTATGGGCCTTAATCCACCACACATGCCCATTGTGGGTTGGTGGATTTTTAATCTGAGTCATGCCTGTTGTCTCACGACGCTTTCTTCACCGTATTGAGAACACGGTTGTCGACGCCACGGCCTGCAACTCGCCAGTTACGCCTACTAACTCCTGAGCCTGCGCTTAATTTATAATGTAAGTTAAAAATAAGTACTTAAACTTCACTCTTTTAAGGTCTGTTTAAGCTAGCTGAGTCCAGTGTTTACTAGCCGACTGACTCTGAGATTACACACCGAAAAAAATTCAGAGATCAGTCTCTTTTAAAGTCAATACACACCTGACTGGTCAAATCATGTATGAGAACCATGTAAATGTCTAATGTATTTTTTAAGTAAAGTTTAACACACATTTGATTGGACCTGACCAGATAGTGCATGAATTTGTAGAACTTCTAGTATCCTGAAAGATTTAATTATCAAAAGGAAAAAATAAGGTTATCAAACTCAACTCAAACTGCCAGACACTCATGTAAAGAATCCTAAATACATTATAATATTTAACGAGCTACATACCCTTATAACATATTTACTTTGGTTTATGCATATAAGTGGCTGAAATGGTCTACTGAGCAATGGTCCACACAGATTGTATTGTAATTATCTACCCTGTTGTGTTAGTCAAATAGCTTAGCTTGAACTAATAAAGGTATGTTTTAAATAAAAATCTATGAAACCTACTGAAAAACTAACACAACGATTTGTCACTAATTTCTGAACATTATTTTCTCATCCCGCTCTCGCGTCAATCGGTACAAAATAGAAACTTGAAACAGACGCCATTTTTCTGTTTAGAAATATTATAAATCAAATTAAAATGACAACAAAGGCAGGCACCTGTGTACCTATAGCTTAGGGAATAAACAAAACATTTCGAGCGTAATCTGATCCCTATGATGTGATTAAAATCAACCGACCATTAGAGGTTTAAATAAAATATACGTCTGTATTTATTTGTTTACCAAATAAAATAGAAATTAGGTCGTATAATGAAAGGTTTAGCGATCAGTAAACACGCTTTCCTGATGACGTCTTCATCTGCCGAGTCTAATCCCGGCTTTATTGAGTTCGACGTCCAGGCTAACCGAGTACAGCACAGTATCATTATATTACATGAACCGCCTACCTGGCCTTCACAATACAGTAACAAGACAAATGTGTCTATTTCTGGCTGGGGCGTCTGTCTGATCTCTATAACCCAGTAATTAGGCAATACGATTCTCGTTGAAAAGACTGGTTTCAGGTTTTTTTCTTGTCCACCCGTAATGACTGTAGAAGATGAACTAATTGTAGCCAGAACTTACTATTTACCGTGCTCTCCGAGGTATGGAGGAATCTCACTATTCCTATTATGATAGTCACCCATTCGCAGACCGAACTTAGTAATCGTTTGACATACGACAAACCGTTTATTAAATACCTACCATTTTCATTTTGCAATCACGTCAAATAAGATCCGATTTCAAAAACTTGATCCATCAATCTGTCAATAAGCATAGAACGCTTATAAAATAGTCTGACTGAAGAATAAAAGAAATCAAAAGAAATAAAAAGAGCTGTACCATGTTGACACGCTTACAAGAAGACAATGAACGAGATAGATGTAGCAATTTGTGGATTTTATGAGGGCGAGCTCAGTGTGAGGTATGATACAAGTGACAGAAGGAGGCTAATAAAAGAAAAAAAAATTAGTACTTTTCAACCGACGACAAAAAAAAAGGAGGTTATCAATTCGACGCGTATATTTTTTTTTTTATATGTCGATCACCGATTACTCAAAGACGGCTGAACCGATTTGGAAAATTCTTTTTTTTGTTTGATAGGGTATACTTCGAAATTGGTACCATTTGTCACCAAGTCAGGATTTGATGATGGGATCCTGGAGAAATCGAGGGAACTCTTCAAATATTATAGGCACAAAACATATATACACACAAATATATGGCGTTTTCAGTATTTCTTATAGTAACTTGTGCAGTTGCTCTCAAAAAGTACCATTTGGGGAAGTGGAACTGATGATGAAGACCACAGATGGCCGCCGAAACTACTCAATAATAAGTATTTTGTGGATTGCGATTCGATTACTTGAATATGGATGTTAAGCACTTTATGCTCGTCACAATGCATATGGTGATGTATAGCTGATGGTGAGATACCAGGAGAACTCAAAAATTAACGGCCCAGCATTGGGAAAAGCAATATTTTGTAAAATGTTACATGTAGTTGACATTTAGGCTCTTGTAACTAGGTAAATTAAAAATCAACCAACTAAAAAGAGTGAAATAAAAACTTTTTACCAAAAAATTAAACCGACTCCCAAAAACACTGCAAAGTGAAAAATAACTTTAATTTCGGAAGTCGGTGCCAAAAACGAAAATACAAAACTAAAGACACCTACTACCGAAATTAAAGTTATTTTTCACTTTGCAGTGTTTTTGGGAGTCGGTTTAATTTTTTGGTAAAAAGTTTTTTATATAAAGAACAAGTAAATAACTTTTTTAATAAAATCAGTAAGAGTTTTAGAAGGCACGAATCTACAAATAATATTGAGATATACTCGCACATAAAGCGCAACACGGCACCGTCTATTACAAATAATTACAAAAAATGACAAATAATTTCACTTTCTTCAACTTTAATTTCGGAAGTCGGTGCCAAAAACGAAAATACATAACTAAAGACACCGACTACCGAAATTAAAGTTATTTTTCACTTTGCAGTGTTTTTTGGAAGTCAGTTTAATTTTTTGATAAAAAGTTTTTATATTACAGTAATTCAGGTGCTACTTTGCGGATATCGGTGATGTTGGTATAATTATAGTCAAACCTTTATTGATTTTTTTTTTCAGGAGATAAAATCATCAAATAACTCATCCCGCTTTGAGTGACGTGGAAAGGAGTGTCAGATTTCTACTGACTAAAAACTCACTCTGTTTCTTGATTTACCCTTGCCTTCCGGAGCCACGGTATATCGTTAGAATATTCTCGAACCCTGGCAGACATGGACCTCATCGAATCCCGTCATTACTGCTGACAGGGGCTGTTATGACGATCGGCAAAACAATATTTTCGGGTTTCAAATCCGAAAAGTAAGTAAGTAAGTAAGTATAGAAAAGGCGTAGGTAATAATTTTAAAACATGTTAGGTCTGTTTCATGAAAATAATGAAACGCGTCAAATATGGCCCAGAATGTAACAATCTAGTTCTACCAAACCGTTACAGTATTCACGAACACACTTGGGTCGTAGTTTCAGGAGCGTTCTCCCATTTACTTAATTGCAGACTGGAGACTGACTATAATTATCTGTCATCTTGTAGTGGTCCCTGCTGGGCGCCAATAACAATTTATATAGGTTCTGTGAACCTTAGGAAAACACTCTAGATTTTAACTTTTGTTTTCTGTACATTATGTTCTGTCTATTTATTATTTCGCACAGCCTTTAATATCCACATATACGTCTTTGTAATTAATTCGACCTGCGAATAATTTCGAGGGTTGACTTAATTATACGGTAGAATACAGCCTCTATTTTTTACAATTTTTACAACTACGCCAAATAACTTTGTTTTTAATAGTATTTGTATGAATTACAAAGTTATATTTGCGGTTTTAGAAAATATACTGTATCTCAAAAAGAGCTGACTCGATCTCGTTCAAACTAATTTTGGTTGAAAGTTTACATTAAGATCTACAACATATGGTTTGTTTAGATTTTTTACTTCATTATTATAGAAGTTAGAGGGGGGGGGACACACATTTTACCACTTTGGAAGCGTATATCTTTTAAACGATTAAGTTTATAAAAAAGTCACTTTAGAAACCTTAATGTCATTTTTAAAGACCTGTCTATAGATACCACACACGTATAGGTTTCATGAAAGAAAATATTTTCAGTTTCAGTTCCATGTACGGAGAGCCCCCTTCATTTAAAATATTTTTTAAATTTTCTCTTAAATGCGGAAAGCGGTTCACAGAATACATCTACCTACCAAGTTTTACATGTATAATCCTAATAGTTTCGGAATAAAATGGCTGTGACATACGGACGGACGGACAGACAGACAGACGGACAGACATGTCGAAACTATAAGGGTTCCGTTTTTTGCCATTCGGCTACGGAACCCTAAAAATATCCTTTGATTTCTTTTCTAACAACAAAACACTATTTATTTCACGAATTATAACAAAACGATCCCAGCTTCTTCCTTCAAGATATGAAGCAATTATTTCATTTATAAAGGTTATACAGTACATAATATAAAAGACCTGGGAAATAGCTTCTTGCGATAAACTTATTTCAATAAAGAACCTATTAGATCTGTAAGATATAGTTATAGCCACCCAATGTGGGACCCACAGAACTTACTAGGTACCAATAAATATTTCTCAATAAATTATGAGAATCGTTCACAGGTAATGCTTTTTTTTTTCATTTGATTTGATTTTTCTATATAACAGTAATTCAGGTGTTACTTTGCGGATATCGGTGACGTTAATATAATTAGTGAAATCTTTATTGATTTATTTTTTTCAGGAGAGAAAACCATCAAATATCTCAATCCACTTTGAGTGACGTGGAAAGGAGTGTCAGATTTCTACTGACTAAAAACTCACTCTGTTTCTTGATTTACCCTTGCCTTCCGGAGCCACGGTATATCGTTAGAATATTCTCGAACCCTGGCAGACATGGGCCTCATCGAATCCCGTCATTACTGCTGACAGGGGCTGTTATGACGATCGGCAAAACAATATTTTCGGGTTTCAAATCCGAAAAGTAAGTAAGTAAGTATAGAAAAGGCGTAGGTAATAATTTTAAAACATGTTAGGTCTGTCTCATGAAAATAATGAAACGCGTCAAATATGGCCCAGAATGTAACAATCTAGTTCTACCAAACCGTTACAGTATTCACGAACACACTTGGGTCATAGTTTCAGGAGCGTTCTCCCATTTACTTAATTGCAGACTGGAGACTGACTATAATTATCTGTCATCTTGTAGTGGTCCCTGCTGGGCGCCAATAACAATTTATATAGGTTCTGTGAACCTTAGGAAAACACTCTAGATTTTAACTTTTGTTTTCTGTACATTATGTTCTGTCTATTTATTATTTCGCACAGCCTTTAATATCCACATATACGTCTTTGTAATTAATTCGACCTGCGAATAATTTCGAGGGTTGACTTAATTATACGGTAGAATACAGCCTCTATTTTTTTAATAAACGGAAAACAAGGTTCAGTCGATGATGATTATACAACAGCTACGTTTCACGTTTAAAGTAACAGATTAAATTATGAATAAAATTTGTAAGGCTCACTCCTATAAAACTAAAAAAAATAATACATATAATTAAACTTATAGGTATCTAAGAAACAATTGCTGGCTTTTACTGTAAACTCACAACACAGATGGCGTAATAGTTGAGTGATTAGGTGCTGCGCTGCTGTGGCGGGTTCGATTTCCGCACAAATCAAATATTTGTATGGCTCACGGATACTAAATTAAAATCAAAATGAAATTATAATCATTGATATAATATTATTAAAAATATTTTATATATTAATTATTTACAACCGATTGACATTATAATTATCATTTATGTTATTGATTATTATTTTAAATGTTTGTTTATTTCTGACTTATAAGTTATTTCTTTTAGCTGTAATAAATTGTAATAATATATAGCACAGAATTCAAACATAATGAGAATTGTTATATGAATGAATAAATGGAATGACTTGTTCCTGGTCTTGCTGTTTTTGTATGAGAGTTGATATGGATGTAAACGCATCCACGATACAGAGTAATTCTTATTGTACAGCAAAGTTTTGAGCAAAGTTTGAAAAAACTGCTTCTATTCACAATACCGTAAAACACTTAACTAGAAATTACATGGACTCTACGGTTGAAAGAATTTAAAGAATTTTTTGCTGACTTAAACTTTAATTTTTAAATTTCTCTTGGGTAACTTAATCCAATTGTACAACTTTATTTTTTTCTTAAACTCTTAAATTACTTTGTGGGAGTCCACTCTTGACCTCGATATCGTCCGATGGTAAGCGATTGATGAGGTCTACGATGGAACGAGCGAGCCCAGAAAATACCTGTTCACTCTTGCTTTAAAGGCTGACGGAACATATTAAGTGGTAATGAACACAGAAACCGGCAGAGAGGCTAGGTAGCCAAAGTGACTTCTCTGCGCGCACTATAAAATTGGTTATCAAATAACAACAAGTCGTTGTTTCATGTGTGTTGTGTGTTCAGAATGCATAGCTCGTGAGTTGGTAGAATAATATTTGATTCAGTACAAGGCTGCTGATGCGCAAATATATATATCCGTGGCACAACATGGAGATAGCTCGTCATGCAGCTCAGGAGCATCATACCTATAAAACTTAATTAAAAAAAGTTATCTAAAAAATCTAAAAAACCCGACTGCTCAACTGAAATGCAAGAAACAAGCACATTTTTATTTTTAAAAGTGACAAGCAGGCGAGACCCAATTGATTTTTTTTTAATGGGATGGGTCCGCCTGCTTGTCACTTTTAAAAATAAAAATGTGCTTGTTTCTTGCATTTCAGTTGAGCAGTCGGGTTTCTTAGATTTTTTAGATAACTTTTTTTTTTCAACTTTTCAGTTAAAATGTTAATTAATTTTTTTTTAATTTTCCCGGTCATGTCACATTGGCACCTTACCGGATTAAGAAAGTGAAATAGCTCTAAGTCTATATTTTTAAACTTTCTCTTTGTATTATTTTTGCTGGTATTACACTAATGATAAATATGATGTACCTTTTTGAAATCCTTGCGATAAGCCCTTTAATTTGATACCCATATTGTGGTATTCGAAACAAAACATTTTTCTTTTTCACTATGTATAATGGCTTCGCATAGCCGCCATGTTTGATTTTTTCAAATGTCACCTATCTAAGAACACTTGGGCTGCTAAGACAAATCTAACGATACCTCAATTATGTGAATCCGTTCAGCGGTTCTGGAGATATGAGGTAATAAAGAATATTACAATCATACATACATACATACATACATACAAGATACGCGCGAAAAACATAACCCTTCCTTTGCAGTCGGGTAAAAATTAGATTTTATTCACTATTTGATGTATACATGGTAATTTAGTAAACCACCCAGTACAGTGTTATCTCCTAAAACCTAACTCTCTAAAAGCCAAAACAACATCAAGAAACTTCACATGGATCACTAAAGGATTCGCTCACAGAAATGATGTCACTATTTGAAAATATGATGACTAACTTTGAGGCTGAATTAAACAAGACTCCTTCAGGCACCTCAGGTACCAAGTTCCTTCATGACACACATGCCAAATCTCTGAGATCATCAGAAAACTTAAGGCTTGCGGTACCGAGTCACGCCACCAATTACTATGGTAAGTCGTTTGCAACCCAAGCTGTACGGCTGTGGAACGCTCTACCAGTGTCAGTAAGACAAGCACAAACCCTATCGTCTTTCAAAAACTTGGTAAATGATCTTTATCTCTCTTCTTAAATTGTTGTTATTGTGTATGTCTTTGTTTCTTTTTATATTTACCTGTATGTATATATGTGTTATGAGAATTTTGTTTATTGTTTTTATATTTTATATAGATCAATAATACACCGTGGACTACCCGAGTATTTATTTTCTCCTATGTATCAAATCCATCCAAAGGTTGTCTGTAAACGATCGCTTTTAGCGATAAGACCGCCCATTGTATCGCCCTTTTTAGTCGTTAAGTATATATTGTTTTACTGTTATGGTGTACAATAAAGAATATATCCATCTATCTATCCAATTTTCCATGAACAACATCACTTTCCTGATCCGTCTCTATCTCACATCGGATGCAAGGTGATGTTAACACAACAGAGTATATAGAGATCTCGAAGAAAAGCAAATCAGCCTGGATCGCTGTCACAGGATATGGTGAAGACGAATGTATACCAACATACCTCACGTTCTTGAACTTACAGTTTTCTAAATGAGCAAATTAATGTAATTACCTGAAATAGAAATAAACACTATGAATTTTCTATAAATAGGATTAAAATTGAAGTTTGTCTTTTAAAATCACCGTGTTAAAAGTTTTTTTATAGTTAGTTAGGTACGCCCCAGTAAAATAAAAACAGGCTTCTTTTAAAATATATTGATAAAGAAATAAATATGTACGTAGTAATATATGTACCTAAGTAGGATAATTTTTCTTTGGCAAGTTTTCCGGAAAACTATGCCAAGAAAAAATATGCTGCTTCTATTATCTTACATCAAAAACCATCGTTAGCGTGGACTTTATACCCTATTCAGAACCCAACATATCGTTCAGGGTTATTTTTATAGAGGATCCCGTAAAAATATACGCGACCTGACATATGTAATCTGTTGTATCAGCTATGCCCGATATGGCGGACTGTAAACTGGGTTCTAAAGATAGTCAGAGATATGTTTTTTGAAGGGGGTATGTAAATAAGTTTATTGGTAATGTGTAAAACATAGTACAATGTGCTTTGTAGCACACTAATGATTCAAATGACCCCTAAGTCAAACCACTACTTACTACGATTTTGTGGGGCTTAGTCTATAAGTTATACGTAATGAATGTACCTAAATATATAAAAAATGGTAAATTAATAATAGTTAGAATAACAAAAGACATTAAAAAAGGCGGAACCATGCCATTAAAATAGTAGATTATTATTAACCAAGGGGATAAAGCATTGTCTTCTGTCGCGGGTGACGATTTAAATCGCGAGCGTAACGAAGGACTCGATGTTTCCTCCCGACCGTAGCGAGGGTGTTAAAAACTTAAATCACGAGCGAAGCGAGGGATTTAAGACGAGTCCTGAGTGTAGTGAGGGATTTAAGTTCACCCAAGTTCTACTTTTCGTACCATTTGCGAAAAAATTGACACAATAATAATATGAGATCAGCATTTATTAAAAATAAATAAATTAAAATAAACTTAACGTTTATATATTAGAAGAAAGCAAAAACGCGGCAAATTCCTAGACCAATATTTTTTGTCGGAAAAGCAAAGGCATCAAGCTCATACGGCCTCGTCGGTTTTCGTAATTTTATTTAATAATCATAACTGCATAATAAATGCGTATTCATTTTTCAAAAAGATGTATAATGCTTTATATACAAACTCAATGGTGTAAACACAGATGTAGTTCAGTATAAATTTCGGTAAATATTCCAAATTTAAATCACATTCTCCCCCTAGAGGATGAATGAAATTCAGTACAATTTTCTTTCCCTGTTTTTAACAGATTAAAAATGACTATTGTTATGTTCGCTTTTTGTGGCATAGAATGTCACTTTTTTGAGCAAGTGGTACGAAAAATATATATTTTGTTCAATTGGGTCCCACCTGCTTGTCACTTTTTAAAATAAAAATGTGCTTGTTTCTTGCATTTTAGTTGAGCAGTCGGATTTTTAGACTTATTTAATAACTTTTTTTTCAGCTTTTTAGTTTAAGTATTAATTAACAATTTTTTTAGCTTTCCGAGTCGTGTCACATTGGCACCCCACCGGATTCAGAAAGTGAAAGAGCTAAGTCCATATTTTTAAACTTTCTCATTGTATTATCTTTGCTAGTATTACAGCAATGATAAACATGATATACCTGTTTGAAATCCTTGTGTTGTGCCCTTTAATTTGATACCCATATTGTATAATCCTAAAAAAAAAAATTTTTCTCTATGATTAATGGCTTCACACAGCCGCCATGTTTGATTTTTTCAAATGCACCCGTCTAAGAACACGCCACCTCAATTATGTTAATCCGTTCAGCGGTTCTGGAGATATGAGGTAATAAAGAATATCACATACATACACACAAGATACGCGCGAAAAGGCATTCACACCAAAGTCAACGGAGGTTTCACTAGGAGTTTGCTTACCTGATAGAATCATCATCACCTGCTTAGCCGTTTCAAAACTATGTAAGGTTTAGCTTCCAGTCTAACCAGATGTATTAAAGTATTAATTGACTACTTATCTGACCTCCACAAGTGTCAGATTTTCCGACTTCTGACTACCCATAAAGACTTTCAAAGATATACAAATATCAACCAGAATCAATAGCTTAACGTGCTCTCCGAGGCACGGAGGAATCTTCACCGTCACCCATCTACGGACCAACCTTGGCAACCGTTACTTAACTTTGTAGATGGATCTACGTATCAGTAACTACCTTACGTGGCTGTTATTATTTTGCCACAAGCTCCGCCTCTTCCGTGACGAATACAAAATGGTAACCAGAGAGTATCGTGTTCAGTGTAAACATTTTTTTCTAAATAGGAATCACATTTCTCAAGTTTTTCGTTTGTTATCCTGAATATATTATATATATTATTTGGATCGAATCAGATTCCCTTAAAAATATTCCACATCGAGACACGCAATTTAAATAATGCTAATAAGTAATTTTTTTTTAATGTTTACCGTCTTTCATTGTAAGAAAGACTGTATATATATAAAAAAGACTTTATTACTTATATATAAAAGAATTTAACCGGTGATATTCATTCAGAGGGAACCTGATTGCTAATTAAAGAGCATTGTCTTAACTCTTGTCTAAACAGGTTTCATATATACAAAGGAGAAGCTCTGCTTTCTTAAATATATAAATATTTCAGGAAACTCTTTGTAAGTGAATTCCTTGGTAGAAGATACGTGATACCTATACAGTAATATCCCAAAGCCTCTAAACCATACTTATTTCCTGACGAACAAAATGTGGGTGGCCAATTTGCAGGTGTTTGGAGTTAAAGTTACAACAAAATAAAATCAGCTTATAACGTTTCCTGAGCTAGAACACAAGCTTTCTATCAGAGAGAATGGGCCACTCCACCACGCGGGCCTAGGAGTGTACTATGCCAGCTCGACAAATGGATGTGCGCTTTACGCTTATGCGACAAAACTGTACTACGACTCTAGTGCAGGCTGGTGGATGTCGCATATCTTCAAATTTTTGGTCTCATGAAATTAATGTCGGTTTCCTCACGATGTATTCCTTTACCATTTTGGAACGCTACTGATGATGTAAATTAACCAAAACAATGTGCCTAACTGTGTTTGAACTCGCATGTCAGGCTTGTAACCTCTCGGCCAACACTGTTCGTGGTTAAAACTGCACAAGACTATTAACTTACCCTATTATGCCCAAGTCCTGTAGATCATAACACACCAGACCGTAACTAATAGCCCACATTTAATATCTATACTTATAATAAATCTGTAGAGGGGTCAATTCTGTACATGAAATATATTTCCAAAATAACTATCAGGGGGTGATTAGGGATCGATACTGATGCCAAAAATGCAATCAGTAAAATTTCTGTCTGTCTGTCTGTATAACCGTTATAGAAACAAAAACTACTCGACGGATTTTAACGAAACTTGATACAATTATTTTTCATACTCCTGAGCTGGTTATAGTATACTTTTCATTACGCTACTATCAATAGGAGCAGAGCAGTGAAGGGAAATGTTGGGAAAACGGGAGAAGGTACTCCATTTTTTAAGCTTTCGTCGCGTGTGCAACCTTAATGGTTAAAGCTACACAGAAATCATTTCATGACGGAAATGTTCTCCTTAAAATTATATAAAAAATATCCCACGACAGCATATGTCTATATTTTATGGTTGACTCACAATAACACGTGTAACTCCCGATAGCTTAGCAGTTCGAAGCTTTCTGATTATAATATTTGTCTACTCTTACGTTTATAACACTCTCAGTCACCCCTTATTGAAAAAGTTAACATTATTAACTATTCCATAAAAAATAATCATTTAAATCGGTATAGAAACACCAAAGTTATACGTGAAATACGCTAATAATAAGCCATCGCGCGTGAATACTGAATCATGCTATAAGGATTATTTTTGAGAATCGGTCGCCGCGCTCGACGCGTCTAGGGGGCGAAGGTATAAAATTTCGTTCTATAGGTACTTAAGCCTCATGTGAACGTGATCTAAACAATATTACCAATACATTAACTTAATAACACACAAGGAGTTACACGCTGACGGAGTCGCGGGCACAGCTATTAACAATAATATTGTGAGGTTCCGTATTGCGATATTTTTCAACAGTATTTGAGATTGACATATTATATTTCCCTACTAAATTAAGAAAGTTAATCTGTCTGTTACATCAAAATCACTGAACCGTGAGGAAGGACATAGGCTACTTTTTTTACGAAAAACGACGGAAACGCGGACGAAGTCGCGGGCAATAGCTATCTATACTAATAATATAAGGCTGAAGAGTTTGTTTGTTTGTTTGAACGCGATAATCTCAGGAACTACTGGTTCGAATTGAAAAATATTTTTTTAATTAAATAGTTAATTTATAGAGAAAGGCTATAGGCTATATATCATTACTCCAAATCCAATAGGAGCGGAGCGCCAATGAAGATTGCTTCAAAATCCGGGTTAAATTTAACGTTAGCCCAAAGTAACTATTCCACGCGGACGAAGTCGCGGGCAAAAGCTAGTTCTTTAATATAATATACACCAAGCCGCCTCAAAATTACTTAATTCCTCACATCCACAGACGTGTAATGTCATAAGGATGTCATTACAGCCCTCTTTTGATCCTTAACACCTCTTAGTAGGCACTCTCATTATTCATGAGACGTTGAGTAGTCGGGGAAAATAATTTACCATATTTTCCTTCGAGTGATCACTTTATTAGCCGAGTTGTGTTTTTTATGAAGTGAATTTATTAGTGAAGGTCGATTTAACACCTTTTATCAGGTGTCAAAAACACAGCTAGATAAATACTTGAGGTTACATGATAACATGATAACCAGTTTGGTTTCAAAGCCGGTTTCTCTACGGAAACAGCTATATTGTGTTTAAAGCAGACTGACAAATACTACATAAGTACACTTGTCTTTGCTTGCTTCCTCGACCTGTGGAAGGCGTTTGACTCGGTTTGCTATGATCTGTTATGGCTAAAACTGCAGCAAGCGTCAGTACCTGCCGAAATGATCCGTATCTTTCAGTACTGGTATAGCAATCAGGTAGTTAAATATTGTTGGATGGTCGGGGGCTTACTCGACGCCGTACAGGTTGGAGTGTGGTGTGAGGCAGGGGGGGTTGACCTCACCGAAGCTCTTCAACCTGTACGTAAATGCGCTGATAGAGAGGCTCAGCAGCACGCATGTCGGTTGCCATATTGGAGGTGTGTGCCTAAACAATATCAGGTACGCTGACGACATGGTTCTGCTGAGTGCCTCTGTCTGTGGTTTGTCAAGGCTGCTTGGCATCTGTGAAAAGTATGCTAAGGAACACAGGTTGTTTTATCTATACATATAATAAAATTGTAGAAAAGTGGTGTCTGTACAATGGAAATATATTAAAAAAAGTAGCAGGGGTTGTTATTCTATCGATGCCGAACCCGAAATTGTAATTAATTTTTTTTTTGTCCGTTTGTCTGTGTGTTTGTGCACGCTAATATCAGAAACGGCTTATTAAATTTAGATGCGGTTTTCACTAATATTTTTTAGTAAGCTTCAATTAACATTTAGTGTTTATTTCATGTCAATCGGTTCATAAATAAAAAAGTTATGTCAATTTAAAGAATCACGGCGAACATTTGTTAAGGTATTCTATCAGAGTACGTACTACTTTCCTTGATTTTTGGGTATTTACTTATCTTAATTTTTATTTAGGGTTTGTAAATAAATATTGTAAGCATTTGTTATAAGTTAGGCATTTCTTTCCTTGATTTTCGGTATACTTATCTTAATTTGTATTTAGGATATGAATATTATAAGTATTTGGTATTCTTTATTTCTTTTCTTGATTTTCTTTATTAAGTATAAGTTCATTAGCTCAGGTTAGTAATTATTTTTTCTAGCAATTCTTTTGTTTTATAAAGTTAGTACGTTTGGTTTACACGTCTTAACACTTATTATTTAAACTGTGATAATTTTAGACTGTATAATAATCTGTAAGTATTTATAATTTAATTGTTTACGATAGTACGTGTTTACTAAATAACTGTGTGTTAAGTAGTAAGTACTATTTTATTGTAAGAATGCCTCGAAGAAGATCCAACCTCTCACAATGTGGCAGAAATGCTAAAAGGATGAGATTAGTTCGATCACAGGAATCTGAGGAAGGTCGTGAGGCAAGGCTCTCTGCAACTCGGGAACATCAGGCTAGGTTTCGTGCTGCAGAAACTTCGACTCAGCGAGAATCTCGACCGAGTTCAAATCGTTCTCGAATGATAACAACTCCAAATAGGGAAAACGAGGAACAACGAAAGGCACGTTTATCTGTCGATTGCGAAGCTCACGCACTATTGCGTGAGTCTGAGACTTTTGCTGACAGGAAAACCCGCCTGAGCTCCCAGAGAGTACGGACAACGAGGCAGTTTGGCGTATTTTCAGTTTTTCGATCCACGAGAGATATCCACCCGTCATCCACCTTGACGTTCACCTTGAAGGTGGACAAAGAATATACTTCAACCCTGATAATGTAACGGAGCGTTTGGACAACCCAAGACGAGCCACTCTGCTCGCTTTGCGAAACAGACGCATTTGCTAAGACACTCTTATACAACAAAGTTCCATCGTATTATACCTATAATAAACAACAGGGCATTTTTAACCGCTGAAGATGTGGAACAGTTGTAGTAGGTGAACCAGGTATTTTTAAAGATCATGTCATTGGTAAGGTTTATACGGTTCATACAAATAACTCCGAATGCTTTTACCTGCGCCTACTGCTGCACGTTGTCCGACGGCCTACTTCTTTTGCCGATCTCCGAAAGGTTGACAATATCGTACACCATACATACCAAGCCGCTTGCCGGGCACGTCACTTGCTGGATGGGGATCAACATTGGGATGGTGCTTTGTCAGAAGCAAGTATTAGCGAAAGTCCTCATCGGTTGCAACATTTGTTTGCAGTCATCCTGGTGTTTTGTGCACTTTCTGAAGCTGCAGAGTTGTGGTATAAGTATCAGAACAAATTGGCTGAGGAGTTTTTTAGGCACGTACAACTTAATGACAACAACCCAATTGAGGAGAGATTACGTGAAAGTCAATTGAATCGTTGTTTGTTGGCTATTCAAGATATAGTTACATCTATTGGGGGTAATCCTATTTATCAATATGGCATGCCGGTGGCATCATTTGATGGTGAACGTATTAATAGTGGAATAAGGAGAATCTACAAGCCACCAAGTAGAATTTTTAGAATCCCTCAATGCTCCTGGACTACCCGCACATAAAATAAAATTTTCAGATTTGCTACTTGAGATTGGTAACGGTGTGTATCCGCGAGGAACAAGGAAAAGTTGTTCTTAATGAAAACCTATGCAACATAGTTTCATCAATGCGAGACCTCATATCATCTGTGTACCGAAACGCAACGCAAATACCAACTTGCGAAAATTCCTGGCTTTGTGAAAGAGCTATTTTGACGCCACGAAACGACCAAGCAGCAACAATAAATGCTGAAATTAAGTTTCGGGGGATTATGTTGAGTATATCTCCATTAACAGAGTCATGGAAGAAGGTGAATCTACAAGCTACCCAGTAGAATTTTTAGAATCTGTCAATGCTCCTGGACTACCAGCACATAAAATAAAATAAAAAGAGACTCATTGGCAACGATGCACTGGTCGAGTCAAAGCTCCAGAGCCTTGAACATCGACGACGAGTTGCAAGTCTATCGGTTTTCTATCGGTTACATTTCGGTGAGTGTGCGATGGAATTACAGTCTAATTCCGCCAAGCCCGTTCCATCATCGGACTACGAGACAAACGGCGAAGTGCCATCATTACATGGTGGACATCCCACCCATACGCACAAAACGTTTTGGGAATGCCTTCATTGTGCGTACGGCTAAGGAGTGGAATTCCCTGCCGGAGTCTGTGTTTCCCGATAGCTATAACCTACGAGTCTTTAAGTCAAGAGTGAATAGGTTACTTTTAGGTAAGCGTGCTCCATCTTCGACCACATCATCACTTACCATCAGGTGAGAAGGTGGTCAAACGCGAATCTATATTTAATAAAAGAAATAAAAAGTATGCGTACCCATAATGCTTCTTAGAAATTTAAGCCCCCCAAAACTTTGCAATGGCACAGGTTAAAAGTAACCAATTTACAACGAAATCTGATAGAAGCATAGATTTTAACAGGGTGTGGAAAAGGTGAAAGTGTTTTCATTCCTCGGAATCCTCTCATTCCAAACAATGTTCCATTTAGTTTTAAACGAGTGTAGTTTCCAGTCAGCCTATGTTTTGCGATGACAATTAATAAAGCCCAAGGTTAGACGCTGAAAGTTGTGGGTGTAGATCTAAGTATCAGCTGTTTCTCGCACGGTCATTTGTATGTGGCTCTGTCACGGGTTAGCAATCCTAGGAGCCTGTATGTTTTCATCCCCGATGGCCATACGTCAAATATCGTATACAGAGAAGCATCACTGTAAAGTAAATTTTTAGCTACCTACCCAAACGATATGTAATACAAAATATGCTGCCCGAAAAGTTACTATTCCACGCGGACGAAGTCGCGGGCACAGCTAGTAATACAAATAAAAGTGAGTGCATGGTCTTTCAGGCCAGGGGGAGGTGTCCAGATAACGTACCATTAATTAAGCTTAACGGTTGTCCACTTAAAAGGGTTGATAAGTTTACGTATCTTGGACTTCTACTGACCTCATGCCTGAAAGACGATGCAGACATTGAAAGGGAGCGTAGGGCGCTGTCTGTTCGAGTGAATATAATAGCCCGCAGATTCGCGCGGTGTTCAATGAGCGTCAAAATTGCCGTATTTAGGGCTTTTGCACGTCTTTTTATACTGGCAGTCTGTGGGTGGAATACACGCGGAAATAGTACGGCGCTCTACGCGTTCAATACAACAACGCGTTCAGGATGCTCCTGGGGCTGCCTCGCTTCTGTAGCGCGTCAGGGATGTTCGCGGAGGCGCGTGTGGATTGCGTAATTTTTTAATGATTTATTACCATTTTGAAAGACTTGTTGTCCTTTAAAAATGCTTTGTACCTTTACGTTTGTGCTCAATAAATGTATTTAAAACGAAATGTGGAGATTGACTTGTGCCAAGTTCCACGCTCTAAAGCTAAGGGAGTCTTATTACACTCAGCACCGGGTGAAGTTAATCTGTGAATGATGAAAAAACGTTTAAATAAAACGGTACAAAACTCAAAGCGCTAGTAGAAATTGTCAGCTATTGACCTCGATCTCGCCTGGTGGTAAGCAATAGATGAGGTCTACAATGGAACGAGCGAGCCTAGAAGATGCCTGTTCATTCTTGTTTTAAAGGCTGAAAGGTTAGTGGCAGGGAACAGAGAAACCGGCAGACAGTTCCACAACTTGGATGTGTCCTCTTATCATTGCTAGGTCCTCTTATCAGATCTCTTACTGTGTTGTTTCTACACTTACTGACCCTGGACATTAGTGATGTGGATCTGTTTCTCTGAAACTCATTAAATGCGTCTAGCCTCGTCTACATAAACAAAAGCGGCTTTATTTAAAATCAGTTCAAAATTCGAACGGAAGAGCTCGTGACTAAATAATATCAGCCGTACGTGTCGATCGGTCAAGCTACATGTCAACATTCCTCCGTGCCTCAGGAAGCACGTCGTTGGTCCTAGCTGTCATTTGAACATCTTTGACAGTCTTTACGGGTAATCAGAAGTTTAAAAGTCTGACGTATCGTGTTATCCAGCTACTGGGTTATTAAGTTCAGCTAGGCAGTCGTGCCATGTCATACACTAGTACTCCGCTGCATCCTGCTATTATTGAAGCAGACACCAGCATAGTTGGCAAAAGGCTGAGCAGATGATGAATTCCAAATTCAAACACTGTCTCGTTGTGGATCAGCGATTACTTACTTTAAAACAAATGAGTTCGCTTTCGTGATATTGTGTGCGCTCACTTGAACAAATGAAGTTTACAGAATAGCATTTGTTTTTAAAAGCTTCGTGATGCCTACCCTGTTTGTAACAAATCTGCTTACAGAGGAGTGGGAAAAGGGATCGGTTTTATATTCCCGTGAGTCTATACAGAATTTAGGTACGATTTACATTTTGTAGTTGGATTGCCTTGCTGGTATGACTTGGCGATTTTCTAGAGTATTGCTAAGACATTTTCACGCTGAAAATTTAAGTTGGGAAAGCAAAGGTAAATATGTCGGTGAATGAAAAGTCTGTATGTTGAATAATAGCTTAGACTTGGAAAAAACCATTGTAATGTTATATTGTATGAGGAGCACATGACAGATTAGATATCACCGCTGCATTATTTGTTATTATTTTTTAAATCACATCTTTGTATTCTATATTATTATTACTTATTTGCATAAAGACGAGTACAGTACTGTAGGCTGACAATTATACATGAAGGATAGCGTCTTCGCATCAGATAAAACTTCAGGAAAGTAGATTTAGGAATTATTTAGTGTTTTTTTTATTTTATGCTTTCAATCAGATTCCTTAAACAATTATAATAATTAATTAATAATTAATTAATTATAATAATTTGATGGTTTTCTTCAACCTCACTTTTTCAGTTTATCTTCAACCTCACTTTTTCAGTTTTTCTTCCTACATATAATATAAATATTCTCGCGAAAAATGAGTCAATGTCACCCTTCACTCATTCACATCGATCTGTTGCTCAATTTTTACGTTAAAAAGGACAAACAAATACACTTGAACACAACTAGATTTGGCTGTTTTCGCTCTCGTGCAAGCTTTTTTCAAAATATAGCCTATGTCACTCAGTGATAACGTAGCATTCTAATAGTGAAAGAATTTTTAATTTCAGATTAGTTGTTTCAAAGATTACTTCCTACATACAAACTCACTCACAAATGTAACCCCTTTATAGTATTAGCTTGGATACGCAACATTTATATAGATGACATATATAATACAAAGATTGGGTAGGCCACACATCCTTCCGTTTCACACAAATTGAATCGTGAATGTCAGAATATTTGCCGCAATAGCGTTCACCTGACAAATAGATACCTGTGTCATTAGACACCTAAAACATAATGTTCGTGAAATCTTACACGTGGTACCGATACGTGATAAGAATGCTTATTGTAATCGCTGATTCCGTGACATAAAAGAACACCCTTATAGAATCACTTGGTTGTACTTTTTTGCTGAGAGGCGATACAATTGGTTAAAATATATTAATCTAAAACCCTGGAGCTCGTGGCTTTAATATTAACAGCTGCACGGTTCGATCTTCGAGATTACACAACGCTTGCCTAGATCGGTCTGTGTATTGTTGACCATCTTTAAAACAATAATAATAAAAAATAACCATTACTTAACACGGTAGGCATATAAAATAACTAAATTAATCGGTATGTAACGTACACGCCATAATAATGTTGGTGTAATAGGAATAGGGTATTGATTCAACACAATATTTCCACAAGTCGACCAAGGTATACTGTCAGTTGCGACGAAGGGGAAGTATCCATACATTATCTGCTACGACGTTGTAGCTGGCGTAGCGGGACAGCTACGCTGTAGCAAGCGTAGGCTTTTTATTGTACTTTGCATGATTTTGCTTTTCAACCGACGACAAAAAGAGGAGGTTATCAATTCGACGCGTATATATGTATATATATTTTTTTAATGTATGATCATCGAGTACTCGAAGACGGCTGAACCGATTTAGAAAATTCTTTTTTTGTTCGAATGGGTATACTTCGAAATTGGTCCCATTATCACCAAAGTCAGTATCTGATGATGGGATCCTGGAGAAATCGAGGGAACTCTTCAAATATTATAGCCACACTTATGGCGTTTTGGGTATTTCTTATAGTAACTTGTGCAGTTGCTCTCAAAAAGTACCATTTGGGGAAGTGGAACTCATGATGAAGACCACAGATGGCCGCCGAAACTACTCAATAATAAGTATTGAGTGGATTGCGATTCGATTACTTGAATATGGATGTTAAGCACTTTATGCTCGTCACAATGCATATGGTGATGTAGAGCTGATGGTGAAGTACCAGGAGAACTCCTCAAGAATTAACGGCCCAGCATTGGGAAAAGCAATATTTTGTAAAAGGTTATAAGTAGTTTACATTTAGGCTCATGTAACTAGGTAAATTAAAAATCATCCAACTAAAAAGAGTGAAATAAAAACTTTTTAACAAAAAATTAAACCGACTCCCAAAAACACTGCAAAGTGAAAAATAACTTTAATTTCGGAAGTCGGTGCCAAAAACGAAAAAACTAAACTAAAGACACCGACTACCGAAATTAAAGTTATTTTTCACTTTGCAGTGTTTTTTGGGAGTCGGTTTAATTTTTTGTTAAAAAGTTTTTTTAAGGTTAATTTTTTCATTCAAACACGGCACAAAGTTGTAAAACACGCCATATTATGTTTTTTACTATCTTCTTCGTTCGATAGATATTTTAAGGCATAAAGACCGGACTAGACTCGAAGATTAAAACAAAGTCTGAATCATTATTTTGTGGTTGAAGCACTTGACGTACCTGCAACAATGTATAGGAATACACATTTTCGAATATAAAGTTCAGGTTCCTTTTTGTGCCACACATTTTTTTATGATTTAGAGATCGATTTTGGAAATATAAGACTAAGCTTATGGTGATTGCGCGGGGTTAGATAGACCGCACTCTCTACATTTTCATTCATAGTATCCAGACTTTTATGTCACAAATACTCCTCATTTTCAGTAGCCTGTTAGTTATTCGATTCGTTAGCAAACCAACTGCATTCAAGGAGGGATGTTCCGTGCTTTCAGATAAGAACAGAATACATTTGACTTGGTTTATGTAGTCTTGTGTTATTGTTCCTAAATAAACTATTTACTTAACTTTATTTGTATAAATAGCGGAGCAGGCGTCGAAATGACTACACGCGCCAGGCTAATAAAATTTATCTGAAGAACAGAAGACGGATTTGGGACAGTTAGATCTAAGTTTATACCTAATTAAAATTCGTACCATTTAGCGTTTCAGGTTACTACGTTACATAAATTCAGAGCACATTAGTTGTAACAAATGGACAGTCAGACATATGAGTAATCTTATAAAGGTTTGGTTTTCCATTAGGTACTACGAAATTCTTCAACAATTCACTGATAGCAACAAATAAACTTTCATAGCTCATATTTAACATCCTAAAATGTTTCACAGTCAAAATCGATGAAATTTTAGTCGTCGATAAAGCTTGTATTTTACATGTGAAGTGTTATCATGACACGGCTTTTTAAAATTAGAATTATCATTGTCCAAGCGAATCGAATATCGGATACGTTATCAGGAGGTTTTAATCAAAGAGCTGATTACATTAACATTCAAGGACATTACATTACATTACATACAACATTCAAGGAGGGATGTTCCGTGCTTTCAGATAAGAACAGAATACATTTGACTTGGTTTATGTAGTCTTGTGTTATTGTTCCTAAATAAACTATTTACTTAACTTTATTTGTATAAATAGCGGAGCAGGCGTCGAAATGACTACACGCGCCAGGCTAATAAAATTTATCTGAAGAACAGAAGACGGATTTGAGACAGTTATCATGACACGGCTTTTTAAAATTAGAATTATCATTGTCCAAGCGAATCGAATGTCGGATACGTTATCAGGAGGTTTTAATCAAAGAGCTGATTACTGAAACATGGTGCGATCACCAGCACTGCCTAGCATTTCCGATCGATATCTGCTTATCAATGTCTATTATATATAATTATGTACATTATAATAAACTGCCTGCCACTTCAATACTATCCGGCGTGAAATTGGGATAAAAGGTAGCCTATATGTTGCCCTATAACTTTCTCTATCTCCCAGTGAAAGTCTCATTAAAATAGGTTCAGCCACTTGCCATTTTTCCATGAGAAACACGAACATAGATCACCAACAAAATTAAAAAAAATATTTGTAATATAAATATTAGTATCGTGTAAAAAAATAAAAGAGAAAAAACTTAGTTATTTTAAAATCACAACACATACGCTTTAATTTTATTTATATAAACGTAAGTAACGTAACGTTTCCTACGTTACGTTACTTACGTTCATCGTAACGCTATAGATGTATTGAAGATCATACGAAATATGTCTTAATTTGGAATGTGGACGACCGAGATTAACAAGCTTCACACATTCAATCTACAAGGGAGACAAAATTTCTAGTATTAGTTTACTGGCTTTCATTCCTGGGTCCACGGATATATTATTCAGCAATATCCTGGCTGCCACACTGTTTGGTTTTGAAGTGGCGAGCTTCACTGAGGCTATCGATACATTGTAGTTGACGCTTCTCGTGACACAAGGGGTGGTTATTACTTTAGCCAAGGGCAGGGCCGTACAAAGTGGCAATACTGCCATTCCCTTGGGGTACCAGCCGACAGCATTGAGGACAAATTATATAAATTACTAAAAATTGACATAATTTCACACATCCATACATGTAAGACACATAGTTCGTAGTTATGAATTTTAGTTTTGTTTCCTCTATGTATCTGTTATTTAATTTGAAATATTTATATGGGTAGGAGTATATAATTGGTACATATGCATTTTTTAAATATCACTATGATGGTTTTTATCATAAACTCCTGATGTGTTATTCCAGACTATAATCTGTCTCTGTGCCAATTTTTTTTTTGGTAGGATTATGTAACAAACACTAATACATTCATCTATACATTCGTACATATTTATAATATAACTAGCTTCTACCTGTGGCTTCGCTCACGTGCAAAAGTTTTTATCCAGCAAAAATCTTTACATATCCTTCTCCAAGGCCTAAACTATTTCCGTACGAAATGTCATCAAAATCGATCCATTAGTTTAGACGTGAAAGTGTAAGAGAGAGACAGAGTCACATTTAGTTTAGTTTCCGCATTTGAAAAATTAAGTTAGGGTTATTAGTTTGGTTCTAACGAGATAACGCGGTCTGGAATGCAAAGATATTAGGGTGGGTTTTTAATCAGTAGAAGTCTGTCTCTCCCTTCCATTCCACCTAGAGTGGGAAGAAAACTTTGATGATTTTACCCCCAAAAAAAAGTAGGGTGAAGTATAGATTACGTCTATTTTTATAAGTGACACACGTACGTCACGAACACGAACGAAAATCAATCAAATCAAATCAATTTAAAATATTAAATATAATATTTAAATAAATAATATTTAAATAAAAATCGACGCTGGAAAGGAAAAATTATCCAAGCGACATTTTTGGCCGTTTTGAGTTATATACATTGTTGGAATCGCCTTTTTTTCCTGCGTCGTTTGGTTTTACTCACGTCCTTCTACGACGACTTTTGATGTCGCTTCGACATTTTGAAGTTCGCGAGAGTTCACTTTTTTTTCCTTACTAAACGACAAAATTTTCGAGAATTTTTGAAAATTTGGTGGTTGTCGTAATTGTGAAATGCTAAATTTGCCCTTGATCAAGTTTGACATTTCTGTTCGTACGGTAATTACTACACTTAGTTAATTTTTCCAGTATCTGGCAATATAGTGTTAGGCGCTTAGGTAATTTTGAGTTATTTGATTTTGTTCCTACATGCATTGAGGTAATAAAAAAAATTATATTAAATTAATATTTAGGTTGTTTTGCCTCAACTTCCACATGTTTTTTATTTTGGTAAGGCAACTTTTACTCTGATATACATTCTAAAAAAGATATATATTACATTTTTACCGCACCTTCCTTAATCAAAGCTTGTCGGTTAGTAATTTTTTTTCCGTTTCTATTTTTAGGGAAAATTTTACTAAGCGACACTAACTTTAAAACTAAGCATTATTTTTAACTTTAAACTGCTCTACTGTAAAGTTAGCTGTAAAGTGATGTCGCTTGGATATTTTTTCCTTTCCAGCGTCGAAATGTTTGTTATAATCAGTGCAAGGTATACTTTGACAGAACTTCAGTAGAAAAAGCAATTTGGTATAAAACCATACAGTGTCAGTCTCCTCGTATACCCTGGTTTGTAAATATTAACATAAGCAGAAGATTAGTGGTTGTTAATCACATACCCAGATCGGGACATTTTCCATGTAACAAATTCGCTTTCTTGATGAAAAAGATAACCTCTCCCATCTGTGAAGTGTGTGGAGTTGTAGAAGATATGTATCATTTGTTAACGGAATGTGTTCAGTATGAGGCTTATAGGAGTAAGTTGTTCAGAGCTTTGAAGTTGAACAAGAACAATATAGGTACATTCCACCAAATACTAAGTAAGCCGACTTCCGATGATGCGAGAAAGTTGTTCGGCTTTATGGCCCTGATCCATTGATCTCGTTTGTTATATAATAATTGTCTTAGGCTACGACGGGACTGACATACGCTGTGCGTTATAAAAGTCCCTCACTATTTAAAGAAATACAAAAAGAGCTGTCCGGTTTTCAACCGAACCATTGTCGTATGTGACGTGTTCGGATTCGATTTATCGCCGGACCGGTTATTTAAAGGTTATTTAGAATCCTAAAAATAAGCCAATGCTCACAAAAGCATTTACACGATTTGTATGTGGGTACAGATATTTAAAAATAAAAATTTCACATGACATTATACATATAGTAAACCATTAATACACATACATATATGCCATTTACTTATTCTCTGCATTTTCTATAGTTTATCCGTGAATCTCAATATTATTTTATTTATTATACTTACGTGAAAAATATGTTGCCCTCCGCTATGACCTCCCCTATCTTCTAGTCAACATCTCATTGAAATTGTTCGTATATCTCGTAGCTTATACTTTAATATTCTGTGTAAGGAGTTCTCACTTGACCCTTTCAATACCAAATTATATTCTGGGATCCTGTTTTTTAAGGGGTCTTAGTGCTTAGTTGATGTTTATTTATATTTCTTTCGTTGTTGTGCCCGATATAATATATTGAAGATTTATTTTAATTAACTTTGTACTACACATGCGGCTGCTATGGATGTAGTTTATCTGTAGGTTTTCCCTAAAATAAATAAATACATAAATAAAAGTGCGCACGCAACGGCAACTCTTATAATTATATTTTTATCACACTATGTGTTTTAGTGCTTTAATCAAAAGCCCACTTCAGACTTTAAACTACATTGTTTTCACGTGATTTGAATGATACGAATTGTTTGAACTTTAGAAGAGACTTTGATCACAGAAATTACTTCATCGTCTTTTGTCATAATTTAATTATATTTATTTCAATAAAGGCTGCAATTTGTTTCAAATTGAGAGCTTATATAAGACAAGGAAAAAACTCACCCTGCACTTTTTCAATAGAAAGTTGTGATGAAATTGTGCTCCCAAGAACTACTTTAAAACGTATGTTTAATATCTACTCCACGAGGAGATTTTAAAGTTATACACAAGCAAAGAAATATGCGAACTTCTGCCTTTGTAAATATATGTTAATTATTTAAATAAAGACTCAATTTCAAGAAATATATTTGTTTGTTTCTAATTTTAATGACCGACTATTTTTACGTCGAGTAAGATGTAATGACTGCACGAATAATATCCCTCAAGGGTTGGATAGACGGGCACGCCGCAATTGCGGTGGTAAGACCCCTCTTTGAGGAGTGGCTAGATCGGCGTCACGGCGTCCTGACCTACCGCATGACGCAGGTCCTCACCGGACACGGAAGTTTCGGGAGGTACCTGTGTCTGATGGGAAAGGAGGAAACGCCTGGGTGTCACCACTGCGAGGGTCGCCCTGAGGACACCGTAGAGCACACGGTGCAAGACTGCCCCGCCTGGGCAGAGCACCGACGTGTCCTCACGGCGGCGATAGGCGGAGACCTCTCGCGCCCGGCATTGGTCGAGGCCATGCTGCGGGGCGAGAGGGAGTGGGAAGCGGTCGCCTCCTTCTGCGAAGCAGTCATGCTTCCGAAGGAGGAGGCGGGCCGCGTGAGGGAGAGGATGGCGTCCTCCCTCCAGCCCAGCCGCAATGGTAGACGCCCACGGCGTCGGACGTCGGCCGACGATCTCCGGCCACCGTAGGCGCGGGCATGCGGACAGCGAGTAAAGGGCAACTCGCTGTCCGACCATGGACCATGCCCGGGTCGACGGCGCGTCGTGTTCCACGCGTACCTCAAAGAGCGTCAGCAATATGACGAGGCCCCCCCATAGAGGGCCGAAGCCTGCCGGGGTCGTGGGACTCATCCCGTTACCGTGACCCCGGTACGTAAAGGGTTATTGAAGGAACACCGTGGATTTTAGTCAGTAAAAGTCTGACAGTCCCTCCCACCCTGCCCGGAGTGGGAGGACTTATTTGATAATTTTACCACGATAAAAAAAAAAAAAAAAAAAAAAGGGAAATCTTTTTGTTATTCAATATTCAAACACGTTTTATTAAAGGAATACGATGTAATTTTATATTGAAAATTCATTGATAAACACGTTAGGTAATTGATTATACGCACCAATATGTATGTAAACTCAATTTCAGACCAATCATTTTTTTATAAAAATTATATTACAAAAGAAAAATCCCACCTTATAATCAGCTGCAGACAATCAAACACCATCCATTTGCAAACACGAAAACACAATAATCACACTTTCACAACACTGCACACACTTTACCACAGCACCAAACACTTCGAAACTTTACGAAAATTCCGCGAACTTCGATTGCGAGATATGTATACTTCCGCACACTACCGCAGCTGACGCTTCACTGAAGTTCAGGCTACGCAAGATTATATTTCAAACAAAGGCAATACATGAAAAAAGTTATAGAGATTTTTACAATGTCGTATATTTGTTTTTAATAAGAAAAGAATTTACGGATTTTCGGGTATTCTTTATATTACATAAGTTAGGTTTTTAATCTATTATGTATTGTTATGCAATAGGAGCACGTGGCTAAGTTACTACAGGCGCTCGGGTCAATGTTCAAGGTCGATGTGCAGAGGTCAGTCCGTGGATGAATCACCAGACTATCTTTACATATTAATATTGTTGTGTGCCTCGGAAAGCTCATTAAGCTGTCGGTCTCGGCTGTCATTTGTAAATCCTTGATATTCGTTACAGGTGGTAAGAAGCCAAAAAACTGTCACCAGTCTTGCCAAGGAGTATCGTGTTACCCAGCTACTGGGTTTTGGAGATAGGTAGTTAGTTGCTCCATGTAAAACAATAATACTCAGCTGCAACCGGTAAGACTGGAAGTCGATTCCAACATAGTTGAGAAAAGGCTAAGCAGCTGATGTTGATAAGAGTTTTCCGTAGGATAGGCAGACTATACCGAATTTCCCTTAATAACTTTATAATTATACGAGTAGGTGAGTATTATTAATTGAATAGATACTGAATTATTGAAAAAATAAATTCATATTAATTTTTTTTTTTTTTATTCAAATTATTTAGAATTATATATTTTCTAGTTGCTGCCCGCCACTTCGCCTAGCCTATGTGTTAATCCTGATTGACTGGTAGAGAATGCCTATAGCATTAAGTCCGCCTTTGTACATTTTGTGTTGCGTAAAGTTTTAATAAATAAATAAATTCAGTATATCAACTATCTAATTACCAAATTTCAATAAAATCCATCCAGTAGGTCCAGAGATTAGTGTTTACAAACAGACAGACTTTTTTTTTGCTGTGTTTCCGTTTCTTTACCCACCTCAATTATTATTTTTGTATAAAACTTAAATGTACAGACACACTTTTTTAAATGTTTTATTATTTATGTATACATACATCAATAATTTATAAACTTTATACGGCGTGTTTTTAAATAGTTAAACAATGCGCGCGCTCTGCTCTCTATTTCGAGAATGGTTCAAGATATAACAAAAATATCGATACAAAAGTTGTAGGGAATTTAACCCTCTATAATATTTATATTGAAAACAAATAGCATAAAACCCATAGGAAACGAGATATTAACAATAAATTTATAAAAAAACCGTTTTTTTACGTTTGGCCTTGAAATATCTAAAGTCACGGACACCCTACGATAGGTAGGTTTTGTGGCAATTTTAGGGTATCAAAATAAAGGTTTATGCAAGTTTATAGCTGACTATCTCTCATTCGAAGATTCTTGCCTTAATTTGACTAAATTTGCTGGATGGACTATATTGATTCTAGCTATCAGGAGTTGCAATTGTTGTGAATTGTATGGTAAGCTAGCTGCAAGCAGTGTTTTATTTTATTATATTATTCAATATTTCTCCCGCTTACACCACTTTACTAGGCTCTCACTCAGAGGCTTTATCGACTATCACTGAAATAGTCCCTATTGCCAATACGTACGATATGTACATTTAATTAAAAGTTTTAAATAGTTTTGCTGGCGCTTCCTTCTCAATCTATCTTGAAACTTTGTCTGTTAAACATAGCTTATCATGGAAGTTAGATACACTGGTAACACTTAAGGAAACACATTTGTTTTATATAGATAACGGTTTTAGAGAGCAGGTTTTTATCTATATTTTTTCACATAAAATGACGACAGTAATCTCATAAAGGGCTTAGCGGACTTCTGTTCTTGTGGTCAGATCATAAAATAGTAAGTTTTTAAGAGAATGTCTGAAGTATTGTTTCGCAGAAAGTTACGGAAACCATCGTTCATGTTCTGTTTTATTTTTCTCGATATGAAAATCCTCAAGGAAGTCCTCTGTCCTGGAGTATGCGAGGGAGTCTGTCAAACTCTGATTAACACCACCCCGTGTGGTTCGTGCGCTTCTGTCGGGGGCTGCAAAAGCACTTAAATACTCTTCAACGCGGCCTCCAACTGGTGCTGGCCCGCCTCTGCAGACTGTGTCTACATAGTTGAGCGAGAGATGTTAGACTCCCACCACGATGTTCGGACGTTACTAAGTCCGCAAGCATTAATCAGTTACATCAACCCTGATCTATCTTGACCTCAACCATTCGAATAACTATACTATTGGAAGAAGCTTCATAAATCACTCAAGCGGCAATTATGAAATTTACCAAAATATAACATTCTAATAAAACTTTATATTCTCAATACGTCAAACGAGGACAATACATGTTAGTATTTGAATTTGTATTTTGAAGCAAGATTTGAGTTACTCTGTATAGTAAGTAAAAGCCTAGTAGTAGCTGAGAAGCTCAACTCCCGGCTCAACTTGAGAACTACTGTAGCTCAACGACTCGACTAACAACAACAAAGGGTGGAAAATACACAAAAAGACAGTCGTACAGTACTCAAACTGCCGGTCATCTTTAAAATACATTAAAGAGTAAATATACATGTCAAAATATATAAATTAATAGTTTAAAAATCACTAGAAAAACACGCTTTTATAAATGCACGTAAAAACAAAAAAAATTGTTCGCGCTTTTCCTTTTCTTGTAGACTCCGTTTTCTTTGTGTTGCTGTTTCTTTTTTTGTTATTTTTGCCATATTATTCCCACGAGTAGTGAACAATTAAACGGGAATCCCCCCAGAGGATTTGAAAGTGACATCTATAAAAAAATAAATTTATGGATTAATTACGTGGTAATTCAAAAAGGTTAAGAAAACCGATAACGGATAATCTTTAGGTTTCTTATAACCTTGAAACCTGATCGTGTTCAAAGTCCATTACGTAGCCTTTCTCACAAGTGCAAACACGACTATGATACGATATTCCATCATGGAATGCCAGTGCCTATCTTCCGGCTTCATCATCAGACCTTGAAACCTAATTGTGGTCAAAGTTCATTACAAGACTTTTCTAAGAAATCCAAAACAGCTATGATACGATTTTCCATCATGCAGTTCCAGTTCATATCTTCTGGCTCCATCATCAGATCAGTTCGACAGTACCATATTATTGTATTGTCATCAGAACTACATACAAATGCCAATTTTCATTATGCTACGACCCTTGGAAGATGGTTAAATTAGTTACCTTAGATTTCATTACATAGTTACATACAGGTCGACCAAAAGCGTGTTAAAAATAGGAAGGTTTCGCACATAATACGTCACAGAAGGCTGACACTCCCTCCCATTCAATCTAGAGCGGAAGATGTCATTTGATAATTTTCTCACCGGAAAAAAGGCATTATAACAATACAGCACAAACTAATCAAAATAGAATATAAGTTACAATAATAAAATTACATAAGGGTCTTGCCAAGGTGTATCGTGCAACGTTCTTACAGAGAAATGGCCTGTATCACAGCATTGTATTGACTGAGTCTGAATTATTATTAACATAAACCAATTATTATTGACCAAAGACAAATCACGCTTTGAAAATAAATAACTTCATAAAATAATTTTGGAAAATCTCTACTTTCCCTCTCAACAAAGCTGGGTCTCGGTAAACCTAGAATTTATGAATGCAAACAGTACCTATAATAAAATTGGGTAACTAAATCCCTATAAATCAACCTCTGAGCTCTATTTACCGTTTTTATCTTGGAATATTTTTGCCACGCCATTTATTAACAACTAAATAAATTATCAGTATCTAAATTGAAAAAGGCACATATACTGTATTGATTGCGAATGTTAGTTTTAAATTTACTTGTAATTTCTGCCAAAAACTAGTTGTAGGTAGCTCCTTTTTATTATCAAGTTTGGTGTCAGAGTTTCAGGCTTCTGTTTACCTGTAATGCCTGTCAATGTTCTATTAGCATAAATAAAATATTGACCCCGATTGCAGGTCAGGAGCCTCTCTGAATCCCAGCTAAGAGCTACTTGTTATTCTGCACATCGTACGCACAAAGAACAATTACTTACTTTAGTACCAGTACAATATGCGTTATCTAGCGCTAACTTCAGCAACTTGTTAAGTAAGTTCCCTAATACTTATAAGGAACATGAAGATAGAGGGAAGAAAAAAGGTTCAGATCTTGTCTTTGGATCCCTTTTGGTATTTGCAAAGTGCACTTAAATAAGGATTTCAGGAATTTACCATTTTTATTGCAGACTAGCTGTGACTTGGACTGTGAATCCCAATCTCATGAAAATTCAATGAAAAGTAGCCTAATCCCATTCAAAGTTCCAGTGAAAGTCCATTATAATTGGCTCATTGTCCGTTGAAAAACAGATGGAGGAAAAATCTAAAAATGTTGATTGCGTGTTAGTTTCGTTTAAATAACTATAATCACTTGAAAAAGACAGTTATTTTGAAATCACAGATAGGAATATTATTATATAAAAAATATAAAAAAAATAAAATTATGAAAAAATATGATCCATTCAGTTCAGTATCCTTTGCCGGGCAATCGACACTCTGTCGGCGTTCTCTTAAAATATTTTCGTGTTTATTTCTTTTAAAATAATATCAATTTTAATAATAATCACCAAGAATGTTACAAGTTTGCTCTCCGATATACGGTGTATTCTAAAAAAATTGGCCAAGTCCGAGTCAGACTCGCCCATGAAGGGTTCCGCAGTAACTATAATAATATAATATAATATGTATATTTATTTGACGAGTAAAAAAAACCTTAAAAATTTCTTAAAACTAGCTTATTTACATTTTACAACTACGCTAAATAACTTTGTTTTCAATAGTGTTTGTACGAATTACAAAGTTATATTTGCGGTTTTAGAAAATATGCTGTATCTCAAAAACTGCTGACCCGATTTCGTTCTATCTAATTTTGATTGAAGGTTAAGTTAAGGTCTACAGACATATATTTTTTTAGATTTTTCACTCCATTATTATAGAAGTTAGAGTTACATTTTAACACTTTGGAAGCTCATATCTTTTAAACGATTGACTTTATGAAAAAGTGGTTTTAGAAACCCTTATATCATTTTTAAAGATCTGTCTATAGATACCACACACGCATAGGTTTCATGAAATAAAAAATGTTTTACAGACGTTTTCCTTATTTATTTAAGACCAATCCTCAAATGTAATGATTCTTATTCCAATCATCGCTTTCTAAATATTTTTTATACTGTAACTACTCATGCTTACGGCTGTTACGAAGTTCTATACTATGATAAAACACAGAGGCTAAGTACTGTTTAAGGCCTTTTTTGCTAAATTTTATTTTACATATCGAATTGTATGACGCTTTTACAGTTTTGTTTGTTAAAACATAAAACTAAAATATAGTGTTAAGTCTAAATACGGGCTTTTTTTACAGTATGTTCAATTAAACCATAACTGTAAGTAATATTAAGTTTCTAGATAAAATAATATTTCAGTGGTGTAATAAAATCGGGTTTTTAAAAAAATTGCACTTTATTATAATAATAGTCATAACAGAACCCGATAAAAGACAATAAAAGTAACAGTGAATTATAATCTTACTGATAAGTTTAACTCAGAACGGTAACTAAATACAAATTCTTAGCAAGACCTCAAAATCTGGCATCAACAAAAATCTTAAAATTATTTGTTATACAAATTACTAAACATACAAAAGAATAATAGTATTGAAACAAAAATATTAATCTTCATTTATATTAATCATAATGATTGGTGTTTACGTACTACTTATAGGTAGGTACTAAAGTTATTAAAATGTTTTCTTTTTATGTATGAGATTATTTTTTATGACTTCTTTTATTTTAGTCAATCAAGTATGAAGTATTTATTCTACTGAATTGTTTCCAAGAATTTTTAAGTATTGTAAAAATGATTAGTAATCCCTCTAATTATAATTAACTTTTTTTGTTAAAACTTGAGTACCTACATTATTGGTAATAATAGTTATTAATTTAAACCTTTGTACGAGGGTTAACAAATTTTTAAATTAATAACTGTTAATAATTAATACCGAAGTTTAAGTACTTGTACAATAAATTAAAAGCCTAATTGGTATTCTCTAACTTTGTGCTTGAAAACACACATACAATAATCGATATTACAATCAACATGCTACACAGAACTATAAAAATCAAATAATAATTTAGTCTTCATCTGAATAATCGATTGGCAAAAGTTACGGGTATCGTTTTCAGCCACTATTTTTTTTTTTTTTTTTTTTTTCTGGGTGGGAAAATCATCGAATAACTTCTCCCGCTCTGGGTTAAGCGGGAGGGAGTGTCAGACTTCTACTGACTAAAAACCCACCCTGTCCCTTCAGCTGCCTGTAAGTTCCGGAGCCGCGGTATCTTTTTACTATATTTCCGCGACCCCGGCAGGCTATGGCTTTATGAGGCCCCGTCACCAATGCTGACGGCTCCTTGAGGCGCACGTGGAACACGACGCGCCGCCGACCCGGGCCTGGTCTTTGCCGGACGGTGAGCTACCCCTGCTCGCCGTCCGCAAGCCCGCGCCTACGGTGGCCGGAAATTGGCTCGCGATCCCCGACGCCCCTAGATTCCTGTAAAAACCTTGATAATGTAACGGAATATCATTTGAGTCATAAAGATTTTTGAAATCTTTGTACAGTGCACTTGACACTGGTAATAATTGGTCATAAGCAGTTTTGAGCTCAGGATCCGATCGAATTGGTTTGGATTTACGCGTTCTAGATGAAATATAATTTATAGTATCTAACACAAAGTAATCAGGTTGCTAAAAATCATATTTGTAAAATAATTTATCGTGAGTTTCAGAAGTAATTTTAACTTCTTTTAATTTTGAAAAATATATTTTTTCGCCTATTGTATATATATCGCACTAATATTACAATACTGTTGTAACTCAAAATGTGTGTTTTTTGAGAATCGACGAAAAATGTATATTTCACTTCCTGTTATAGATTAGAAAAAAAATAATACTACAAAAGGTTTATTAATAAAATTAAAGCAATTAAATATTTCCCAATAATTAAGAAAAAACACATATTGTTAATTAATAGCCAATTTTTGAGTTAAGACTATATTGCTTGAAAAAAGTTTTAAGACAGATGAATTATTTTTAGTTGTGTAATTATTGTTCAATCATTTGGAATTGCTACAATGTAAAGGTGATTTTTTTTATGGTTTTGAGTAACATTATTATTGTTAAAACAATTTTTTATTCAGTTTTAAGTAATGTAGATACCTCAAACACAATCACTTTCAATCGAGGGTTAGGAAATTAATAAATAAAATTGGACAATCAAGTAAAATCAGTCGAGAAAACTTTTATTCATATTATAAAACATATTTAAAATGTTATTTAAACATAATGTACTCATTAAAACAAAAAAAAAAAAACAACAAACTAAACCTTCCAAAACACAATACAATTTTTTTTTGCAAGAAAAGATACCGACTTCAATAAACCATAAAAGCACTAAAAAGTTAAAAATAATACTATAACCTACCTATATTAATAAACATAACCTAACCAACGATTACCTATAATAAAATTTAACAATTTTTTGGAGTCAATAATGAAGTCGAAGAATTCAAAGGGAGCAAGATTTCTTCAACAGGTTCCTCGTTTTCCTTCTCCTGGTGATTGTTTGACGTTGATTTTGTCGCTATACCAACAAGCAATCGCCCACGGTGCAAACATGATCTAAAAAAAATTATAATAAGTAAAACACCTTTACTTTTGAACCTATGTCACCTAGAATGCAGTAACTCGAAATTAAAAAAAAATACATTGTTATTAGAGTATACTAGTGTTTACTTTAACATGTTCGAATGCGTGATTTTAAATGCAATGATTAACCAATAAGTATTTGTTTAAATATTAAGAAATTATCACAAAAAAATAGCTAATACAAATTCTTCACCAATACTGTGTTATGTCTAAAATTACTTAATAAACCACCAAGAATGATGTAAGTAAAAATATTATTTTAAATCGCAATTTTACGAATCAATAACAGTATAACAGCTACAAATACTTCAAGTATATGTTACGTTTAAATCAAATATAATGTATTAACTCGAATTAATAGTTAAACTTTTACATACCTGATTCAGCAATAACGTTCCAATTCGAATTAATGCGTTCTAAAACACAAAGCGGCACGTCCCTCCTAGCCGAGTTTTGATCGTAACTAAAGATGATGCAATATTCGGTGGCAGATTATGACGGTTGGTCATCATGAACAATGACTCATGGTGCCATATCTTATTTGTTTTTTGTAATAGTACACGCGTCAATAATAACATCGTTGGAATAGTCCAACGATGGTATTATTGACGCGTAGGGAATTGAATTTTACGATTGAATATGATGTTATCTGAAATTTGTAATTTTTTGAGTTACTGCAGTATTGTATTATTAGTGCGATATATTCTTTCAGCCAATTTTTGTTCAAAATCGCTAGTGATTTAAAATCATAAAACAAATTCTGGGACATCTAAGTCATAACAAATTTCTTATGGACCTTAGCGTTCAGAATAATTTCGTATAATTGGTCAGGTATATAAACGACTTTATTTTTAAATTCTTCTCTATGCAGGCATGCAGTCCCCTTCATTTTGGGTATGATCTGTTTGTAAAAATCTATGAACTATATCCAAATTTAGTGTACGAGAAGCGTGCATGTACATCGCAAATATAAAGCGATTTCTATTCTGACCCGAACAATTATCAGAATATAAAGACACTGATTTGACACCATTGAGAGCTTCTTTTTTGAAGAAGTCATAGAGACAGCTTGAGATTTCGTTAGCCCCTCTTTTGGCTATCTGTGCATGCCACAAATAGCAGTATCCTTGTAAAGATAATAAATTGTATACCGTGAAGTTATAGACTGGATATTTCTTTTTATAATGAAAAATACCCACATTGGATTGTGGCAAGTTTAGTACCTTTTCCAAGTCAAACACTGCAACAGTCTTAGTCTCAGGATTTGATGAAGATTTTTCGTCATCCTTAATATTGCGTATCAGGAATTTATTTTTCAAATGGCTTTTGTAATTGTCCTTTAGTTCAATTTTACGGTCAACATTAGCATTTTCATAAAGACTACAGATCTGACACATATCTTTCTTTGGTTTAAAAAATGAAAGACTAAATTGGGAATTGAAAATATTACTATATTGGTATAAACTTGCTACTTTTACTGCGTTTTCCGACATCCAAACTACATATAATCGATGCATTTTAGCCGAGTTTAAATCAGAGGCGAGATATTGACGGCTATTTTGCTTTCTTAAATAGTGTGATTCGATACGTGGGATTGATTTTATGTGCTGTATTACACTTTACTCAGTTTCATCACTTGTTTTGTGGGAACCGTTAGCATGTTTGCCCCGTAAATCCGTTATTTGCAAGTTATATCTATATTTATTTATAGCAGAGTAAACAGTTTTTTCTTTGATACCTAAAGTATTTAAAAACATTTCTTTGCATACTCTAAGTTTTGTAAGTTTACCATCTTTATTTAATGGTAGAAAGTAAATTAGTGTACGAGAACTATCCCGCTTTCTTTGAACTTTGTTAATTTTAGGATGTTCAACTTTTGTATTGTTCAGGATGTAAAGCCATTGTTTTTCATGATCTGCTATATTACAACAATATTGAAATAGCTCAGAAATATCTGGTTGAGTAAATTTGTCAAAGCATTTCATCTTACATATGCAAGGGTTACCTAATTCTCTACATTGCCTTAATTTCTTTGTGTTAACACTATCATATTCAAGACCATTGTTATAAAAAATAATATTTTTTACATTTAGCCCATTCATTTATGTTTCTTGCCCTCTTTCTAGATTAAACATTACTTTCCGACGACAGCAAAACACGAGAAGACCCAGCAGTAATATTAGCATTATGATTATTATAATAGAATATTTCATAAGCAATACTAGTACTAGGTTGCGTAATTTCTGTGGTACTAGATATTTGTGGGTTAATATTATTTTCTACGTTGTCAATTTGATTCGCCACAGTTAAATTTAAATAAACTCTATGTTCATCATCATCACTAATATTGGTTATCTCTGCTAGGTCATTGTTAATTGCAACTGGTTCTATTAGTATGTAGATCTCAGTTAGATTTGCCATAGAAATGGTTTCATCGCGGCGTATACACATAGGGTTTGATGGTAAACTGTTTGGAGAATTAGATAATTGTAAAGATTGATGGTTTAATTTATCATTTTAAAATTCGGTTAAGCTATTACAATTATCTCCCGCTAATTTTGGGGGAATACCATCCATACCATGGGTATAATTACGACTTCTTATTTGTAAACTCTACTTCAAATGTCTTTTTAACGTGGAAATACAAATAGTTACGTGCTGATATCCCTGAGCGGCGCTTGAGTTATGAAAACTAAATAAACAATCCCCACCCACGCATGCGTTGTAAGGGTAAGCACCCAGACCTTTCGACTTGTTTATGTTGCGAGTTCGTGATTACTTCTGC
Source organism: Tholera decimalis (assembly GCA_943138885.2). Classification (NCBI taxonomy): domain Eukaryota; kingdom Metazoa; phylum Arthropoda; class Insecta; order Lepidoptera; family Noctuidae; genus Tholera; species Tholera decimalis. Next base: position 15,894,521 of record OW964576.2, read on the forward strand.
CAACTAGATCAACTCGTGAATGGGAAAAAGGCGTAAGCATGATTATTTTGAAACTGTGTGCGAGTGCACCCGTAAACATGGAAATACGGCTCTTTTTGTTTGATTATTTTTATTTGTAATGGGATGTAATCGGTATTATTTTAAGAAAATCGTTTTTTATGAGGCATTAAAAAGCATAATATGATATACAATTATACATTTTTTGCTTTATTTAATGAAACAAAAGCCTAAGCATGATTACGTGTAGTTTAATGAAATTTTACATGCTTATGTTGGTTTATCAACTTCATTAATTGAAAAAATATTAAACTTAATTGACGCCAAGATTTTTTTTTGTATAAAACCTTCGTTTTGCGTCCAAATGTAACGGAAAAAATTGAGCGCATGTATCTTTACTTAAACTATTCAAAACTGCAATAAAAAAATATTGACGTATCAGCACTTACGTCTTTGTTGACCTGGGTGTGCGATGTATAGTCTTAATAGTTTCGGAATAAAATGGCTGTGACATACGGACGGACGGACAGACAGACGTATAGACATATCGAAACTATAAGGGTACCGTTTTTTGCCATTCGGCTACGGAACCCTAAAAAGCAATTTAGTTAGTTGCGTGTAATATGAAATACTTCAATAGGAATCCTTACTAAGATGGAAACGATTTGAATGTGCAGTTGTGAAATATAGTTACAAATAACATTTATAAATCACACAGAAATATGACTGCATTCGACGGCTTGAATACAACATTAGAACACATTATCAACTTACAAAATAAGTTAACCTTATAATAACAGCACGTGTCTGTCTTCAAGGTTAAGCAACGCTTACCACGGTCGGCCTGTGGATGGGTGAGCATCTTAACATATTAAAATTCCTCCGTACTAGTTACGGAAAGCACGTTAAGTCGTGGATCCCTGCTGTCATTTGTTCATGACCATTATTATTGTTTTGTATGTAAGTAGTACTAGTCTGGTTAGTGTGGACGAATGTGTGGGTGTTTCATTGTGTACCTATCTGATATAAAACGTGTAATTTAAAGGGTATATACGTACCGAGTGCACGGCTTCTTTGGATGATAACAAACGATATGGCAAGGGTTTTCTAATCCTATATCTACATGTGTGGAGCATATTACAAATGTTTATACATTGATACCAGAGGCCGAATCTTTCAAATTAAGCAGAACGAAGAGAATTATCGGTTTATTGGCAAGTGACGTGGAAAGTGATGACCCTCATAGTGCTGTGACACGTTTATTATTGAAATGAAACCAATAATTCGGGGTCAATTCTGTGAGTCACTTATTTTGAGCTGAAATTATGCATAAAGACTCCATACCAGATGTTGTCTTCAGTCCTTTTGGATAGATATGAAGTTTCCGTTACACGTTGTATAGTAGAGAAGCAATAGCAAGTGGCATTGTGGAATATGTGGAATATATTATATATTATAATTCGCGATTTAAATAAATTACCCATTTTCTGATTAGACGTTAGTATTCGGAGATCTAGGTATAACATAAGCTAACTATAATTACTTATGTGACACTTTTTAAAATATTTACAGACTTATTGCTATTGTTTCTTTAGTTTCCATTAGAAGCAGAACTTAACTTTTTAATATGGCGACGTATGTTAGATAGATTGTGTATATAATTATACCCAGAACATATACAATTGTGAACATTTGAAGGAACCTTGAACTAGCGACTAGTATCATACTGTAACTGTTTTTGAAAATTAAAACAATATTTAATAGATTTTAGACACTTTAAAAATATTTTCCCCTTGTTTTATTGTTACAATATAATATACACTTACCTAAAAATATTTTCTAATTAATTTCTCTATGGGTTGTAAATTACCTGAAAAGAGAAAATAAATAGTTAGTCGACATAGTAACATTATTTTATAGGGGGCAATTATAGTATAAATATCTTCATTTTCAGACCTTCACAAGAAAACTAGTTTAACTATAAAACTAATAAAGAGCAGTGGTGGCCCTGTAGTTATGGGCCCGACTTACAAGTTGTAGGTCGTGAGTTCAATCCCAGTCAGGTACATTATTCTTGGGTAATTTTTATCATCATAACTATTGCTCTCAAAACGGCGAAGGAAACCCTGAGGAAACCGACATAACCAGCACCAAAAGTTCGAAGACATTCACTAGCCCGCACTGGACCCGCTTGGTGGATTACGGACTATTCTCTCTCATAGAGAGGAGGCCTGTGTCTCAGCAGTGGAAACGTTACAGGCTGATTATAATTTCTAATCTCTTATCATTATTTTGAAATTGGAATGGAGACTCTTTGTGAATCAGCGATGATTTGTTTTAAAAACAAATGACTTTAGAATTGTGTGCGCTCATTTGAATGAGGTGAGCTGGGATCTTCACTAACTACTTTTATAAACATTGTAGAGCCTTGTAGAACCTTGTTTACGCTGGAAGCTGATCACTTCTATTCCCTTTGGGAGTCAGGGGCGACCGTTGATGAGAATATTAGATTACAATACAATTTCTGTTAGCACTGCAGCGGTAGAGATCAGTTTGATGTTTCTATGGCCACGTTTACCTTTTGTTTATATTAGTATTTTTATTGGAACGTAAAGACACTGTGATCAATAACCACCTTATATTATAAAAACCAAGCCGCAATTTGGATTGCCCGCTTTATGTAATTGTATAAATAGTTTGTTGTTTACATAATTATATGCTTTGGTTTTGTGTGAATTAGCAAAATGAGACCGTGCAAAGCTGGGTTGGCGCGGTATCTGTGACAGATTGGTTTGTGTCAGTAGTAAGAAAAAAAAAAACAAAAATATTGAAACAAAAAGAACAGAGCAGAATCCAAATTACCTCCACAATAATAAATTTGCAGGAAAAGTTATTTTTATAAATAAGTTTTATAAATTAAACGTTTATGTCAATGTCGCACCCCAATTCGTTACTTGAGGCAATTTGAGCAGATTAGAATCGCAGATAATCTTAATTGAAACATCAAACGGAAAAGACAAAATGGCGATAAATAATGTTAAAAAATGTAAATATATGCCTACTTACTTACATGTTAATGGCTTTTATTGTTTTTTTTTTGTCATCATTATTTTGTAATTTCGGAAACTTTCTTACCAAAATGTTAATCTAACAGAGAGCCGTGGTGGCTCAGTGGTTAACTGTAACTTACAAGTTGTAGGTTGATGGTTGGAACACAGTCAGGCACGTTACTTTGTGGAATTTTCAACATTACCATTGCTCTAAGAACATTGAAGGAAAACATCGTAAGGAAAGCGGAATGTCTTAGGACCGAAAATTGCCAAAGGCATGAGACATCCACCAACTCGCATTAGACCCCTGTAGTGAATTACGGCTCATTCCATCACATGGAGAGGAGGTCTGTGTCACAGCAGTAGGAATTTTATAGGTTAGTTATGTTGACTCAACATCATATTTTTAATTTCACATACTTTTATAATTATTGCATTTTTGTTTGAGAGAGTGTGAGGATTAAATTAACGACAGATATGATAAGATTCCGTTCAACCAACAAAGTAAATCAATAAGTATAAACAGAAGTTATCAGTTCGACTCTATTTTTATTATTTGTTACGCGATTTCTCCGTCAATTGAGGACCTATTTTCATTTTTTTTTGTTATTCAAATGCTTATACTCCTGAGGTGGTCTCATTGTCACCAAGTCAGAATCTGATGATGGAATCCTAGGGAAATCGAGGGTAACCCTCAAATTTTATAGAAAATATTAAGTACCAATGTATTAATTATGTAATGATGTATCACAAATAAACGATTTGATTTGATCTAATGTTTTTTTTTTACTAAAGAGAATATATCGTAAAAACAATAATTGCTCCCCCGCTCTGAGTGGAAGCTAGTCTCAAACTTCTGTACTGATTAAAAAACCTGCCCTGTTTCTTCAGTTGCCCTAACGTTCCGCGGCAGCGGTATCACGTTTGAAAATTCCCACATCTGCCGACTGCTGTGTTCCTTACCATATATTATGAGATCCGCCTTAAAAGCAAGAGTAAACAGGCATTTTCCTAGACCTCATCTAACACTTACGTTATTATACTTTATTATAGAATTAATTATAAGTAGAACATAAATCACTACGATGTCACAGAGTAGAGATCGGATAGCGGGAAAAATAGACAAAGCTGTCAAAAAGTAAGTTGGTGTTGCAAGGCGCGGAATTCAAAATTACATTTAACACCCTTCCTGAATTTAAGCCTTACTAAAATGAAATAGTTTTATTATTATATAATGCAAAGTTCAAAATAAAATTTTAATACCCTTCCTGAACCTATACTTTCCAGTTGTCTTTATCAATGTGGAATACTTATATATTACAATATTCAATTAACTAACCAAAGAAAATCATAAAATTAATTTAAGATTTTTCAGTTTAAGATTATGTTTAGACTAACATCAATTTTTGGCTTAGTTACTTTAGTGAGCTATATGAACATAATATACCAAGTTTAGTTCTCAAAAATTGAAATTTATCTTTTGACAAAGCTTTTGTGAGTATATCTGCATACTGATCATTACTGTTAACAAATTTTGATACAATAACCTTTTGATGATATTTTTCTTTAATGAAGTAGTACTTAATTTCAATGTGCTTACATCTTTTATGAAAGCTAATGTTTTTAATTACACTAATAGCACTTTGATTGTCCAAATAAAGACACACTGAGTCTTGTTTGTATTGATCAATATCACTTAAAAATTGTTTGATCCACATTGTCTCTTTTGTAGCAGCACAGGCTGCCATGAATTCGGCCTCTGTTGTAGACAGAGCGACTGTTTGCTGTCTTTGACTTGACCAAGTTATAGCTGCCCCATTTCTGATAGATCGTCGAACGTCTCGTATCCAGATCATTTGCATAGTCTGCATCGCTATAACCAGTGACTTCAGTAGGTGGTTCAGTTTGTGTGTAAGTGTCAGCCCATAGTCTTTTGTATCTTTCAAATACTTGAATATTCTCTTGACTGCGTTCCAATGGGTAGTGTTGTCACAATTAAGAAACAGCAAACATTATATCAGGTCGACTCACAATGGCTAGATGCATCAGAGAGCCGACTGCTTCTCTGTAGGGGATATCTTTATCAGCTTCTCCATCCACTTTATGCAACTTCATGTGGGGATCTACTGGTACACTGTTGGAATTAGAGTCAGTCATGTTAAATTTGATTAACATTTTTTCAATGTATTTAGTCTGATGTATAAATATACATTTACTGAATTGTTCTATTTGCATTCCCACAAAATTTCTAGATTTAGTTAATATTTTTATATCAAAAATGGTTTTCAAATCTTCAGTTATTTCTATTAGTGCCTGTTCATCTGATGTATGGTGTGGTCGTTTGCTGTATGATACCCGCACCTTTTAAGTATTCCGAGAAATTCTTGTTGACATATTCTAAGCCATTATCTGTCCGGAGAATTTTTATATGAGTATCAAGTTGATTTTCTACTTCATGTCTAAATTATTTGAATTTTTCTAGTGCATCTGACTTGTTTCGAAGAAAATACACATACATTTTCTTTTAGTAGTCATCAAGAAAAGTTATAAAATATTTGGCACCACCTAGTGTTTGAGTCTCCATTGGGCCACATAATTATGTCTCAATGGAACAATTCAAGTAGAACCTTTGCTCTGGTTCCTTCACTTTTAAAAGGTATCTTTGTCTGTTTATCTTCTTTGCAGGTGATACAAGTCAGATTTTCTGAATTTGCTGAGAAAATTACATGTTCAGTGTTTTCAGTCATTTTCTTTAAACTGTGGAAATTTAAGTGTCCTATTCGTTGGTGCCACAGGAAGGTATCTTGTTCTTCAACATCGGACATGCATGCATAGCCTCCTCCGTGCATGTTCAGCCGGTACATGTTGTTGATGATACTGGCTGTTGCTACTATCTGACCTTTTTTGTTTAAAATAACACAGCCATTTTTTGTCAAATCTTACTTGATCACCACTGCGAATAATCTGACTTACTGATAGCAAGTTGGTTGCAAGTTCTGGAACACCTAATACATTTGTAAACAGTACCTTATTTTCTTGACCATTTTCATTGTAAGTATTTAAGCTCACTTGTCCTGAGCATTGCACTGGTAATATTTTATTGTCTGCTACTCTTATATTCTTTATAACTGAAGTAGTTTTATTCTGAAATAATCTTCATGCCTGAGCTTTCAATAGCTATAATCATTGGTTGATTAGATTCTGGTAGACCAGAGAGCAGCAGTGTGCCGAGCCACTCATCATCCACCTCAAAACCAATGTTTCTGAGCTTGTGAGCTGTGTTCATAATTTTGCTTACATATTTCTCTACATTTTGACATCCTGTTAGTGACGTATTGCAAAGATCACGCAGCAGGCCAACTCGGCGTGTCAGCCCAGAGTCGTCAAAGGCTGAGGATAGCTTGTTCTATACTTCTTTAGCAGTGCGAGCTTCTTGGATATGCACATAATTTGTAGGATCAACTGAGAGAATGATTTTTGTTTTCGCCTTAGTATCTCGTTTCGGATCTGGTTCGGAATTGGATTCTACACAGTCCCACAATTCCTCATGCTGTAGGTATGTTTGCATTGCAAATCGCCAAGTTGTGTAATTTTCACGACCAGACAGCTTTTCAATGAGTGCCATGTGATTATTTACTGCCATTTTGAATGATTTCACTTAGTTTATACGTACAAAAACACGTTTTGAAAAAGATCGAATGAGAAAAAAATGAAAGTCACGTTGCAGTTTATAGGTTATGTTCATATGAAAAGTATTTTATCACTGTTTTACACTAAGATTTCGCACTATCTTTATTTCTGAGCTTACTGGGCCTGATGGGTTTAGGCAAATCACAACTACTATAAACTTAGTAATTACTTTATTATAGAATTATGGGGGAGGAAGGAGGGAGAGAGGGCGCTACTGTGCGTGCATAAACATCAGCTCCGTATAAAATAAAACATTAAAATTAGTATAAGTGATTAACTTGTGATAAAAAGACAATAAAGCTTAAGTGCATAGAGACCGTCAGTGACTTAAAGTGTAGTACAAAGTTTTACTTCAATAAAACTCAAGAAAACTTCACTTCTGCCAAATAACGACAAAATTTTAAATGTGTATAAAAACCAGTTGGACTTTGAAGCCTCATAATTTAAGGATCTGCTGCTGAAGAAATGTTTTAAAAGATATCTAACACCATAGAAAGGTACGAAAATCTCTTATAATTGTATATTTGTGAAAATTCTATAAAATTGGCAATCAAAATTTCAAACTAAAGTACAAACATAATTGCATTAAGCGCCATCTATTGGCGAGTACCTAGTCGAATAAAGTTCGATCTAAATAAATTTATAGAATATACGCTAGAGGTCGTGTTTTCCAAGAATGGCCCCAATATGTGCTGGTTGTAAACAAAACGTACCAAACACTGAGTACTTAGCTTGTTCATTATGTAAAAGCGTATATGATTTGGAGTGTGCAAATATTAACAACGAGCGCTTCAAAGTCATGAAGGAAACTGAGGGTATTAAAACCTGGAAGTGCCTAGCTTGTTTCTGTAAAATGCCTAAACAAGGAAATACTAACACACCTATACGCTCACGAGAACATGACTCATTCCTGGTAACCTCACCACCGAAAATAAATAATGTCACGATTAGGAGAACCACAAAACCTTTAAACGACACCACAAACTCCCTGGATATCAGTCTATTGGGTAATACAATGTGCATTCAAGACGAAGGGAAAACACCTCAATCTGTTACACAAACAGAATTAACAATGCAGAACCTAGGTAAAACGATATCGCTTCGCTTAAAAGAAAATAATAAATCAATTATTTCTGAATTACAAAATACTATCCAAACAGAATTAACTAAAGCCATCTCCAAGTTAAGAGGCGATTTTGAACGCGAAACAAGTTCCTTACATATGCAAAACGAACAGAGAATAATGGACATCCAACATATAAACGTGAAAATCAAAAACCTAACAGCCGAAAACGAAAAGCTAAAAACTGAAATAGAAAGTTTAAAGATACGAACATACGTTAAACAAACAAATTGCACTGAAACCTATTCTAAGAAATTTGTGTTATACGGTTTTGATGAATACTACAAGGAGCCTACAGATAACCTGCACATCAGAGTAATAAATTTGTTTCGCGAACTAATGAATGTGAATCTAGTGGGTTACATAGAAGAAACTTACAGAATTGGCAAAAGAAGTTCGAAAAACTGCCCATTAGTGATTGAGCTATTAAGTAAAAGGATGGTAGCGTATCTCAAAGAAAACAGTCACGTATTTCAGGGAACTAGATTATTTTTATCAGAATTCTTAGATGATACTGCACGAAGAGAAAGGAAATTACTGCGCGAAGAAATGATGAAAGCAAGAAAACAAGGACTACACGCAATAATCCGCGATAATAAACTATTTATTGATGGAAAAATAGCAAATATAACAGACACGACACCTAACAACCACATGGACACAAACAAATGTAACACACGAGAAGACCTCCTAACTCCCCAAAACAACAGTTTTTTTTCAGAACCACGCCTACCCAGGAGTCAGAAACAGAACATTTCGAAAACAAAGACCCACAATTTAAAATATTATTTCAAAATATCCAAAGCCTCTCCAATAAACAACACATACTAGAAGCTTTCATTCAAAAAACACCAAAATATAATGCTATATGTGTATCAGAAACTTGGCTATCCAAAGAAAGACTGGACTTAATACATTTCAGTGGCTACAAGGTTGCGGCTTCATTTTGTCGGAAATCCCGCGCAGGGGGCGGCGTCTGTATTCTTTTACAAGAACACTTTGAATGTATACCGCGAAGTGATATTTCAGACATGTCAATTGAGTATGTCCTAGAAGTGTGTGCGTAATAAATAATAGAGTTAAAAATAGAGAATTTATTATTAATTATAATTTACTGGAATAGAAGAGAGGAAGCTATATTTTATAAACAATTAAAACAAATATTAGATTACATTAACAAAAAAGACTTCAAATTAAATGTTGTTATAGGAGGTGATTTTAATGTAAATACATTAGAAAATAGCTTAAAAACAAACCAATTTTTAGATCTCATGTTAGAATATAAGTTTAAACAACACATAAAAGAACCAACACGAGTAACACAAAGCACTTCTACGTGCCTCGATTTAATATTCACGAATTTTAATGTTACATCACACACAACCGTGGAAGAGTTGGGGTTTTCAGATCATAGCAGTACTATTATACATTTGACTATACCCACAATAACTACAGAAATAGTGTGGTGTGTTGAAAAAAGGCTTTTTAATAACAAAAACATGCAGCAATTCAAATCTAAATTGTTAGAACTAAACTGGAACGACATAATAAAACGCGAAAAGGACATAAACGAAAACTATAAACTATTCAGCAGTACACTTACCAGCTTACTAGACCAATGTATACCAAAAATAAAACAAATTATAAAAAATATTGGCTTACCAAAGGAATCAAAATTTCTTGCAAAAATAAAAGGCTAGAAAAAATAATTTTACTCAAAACTAATAGTCCTTTAATTAAACAAAATTACAAAATATACGAAAAAACTTAAAAAAATATGTAAACAAAGCAAAAAAACTACAATATATAAATAAATTAGTTAAGTCTAATAATAAAGTGAAAACTATGTGGAAAATTATCAATGAAAGGACGAATAAAAATGTGAAAAAAACCAAAAGCAACATAACGCTACGTATAAATGACAATATTATCTCGGAACCTAAGCAAATTGCAAATATATTTAAGAACTTTTTCGTCTATTGGAGCGGGGAATGCCAAATCTCAAGACAAGGAACCGCAAAGCACCTCAATTCTCAATTCTTTATTGCGTACCATAATGTTACATAGTTGTTATGCATAGTTATATAAGTCACAATTATGGACCCTGTCGGGCACAGCATAAACCAATGTAGGAGAGAGGAGGAAGAACACTGCGTGTTGAATGTGATACTTTTTTAAATTATTTAATTATTCATTATAGTAATTAGTAAGGTATGTTGCTAATACGTCATTGTGTTTAAATATATATTATGTATGTATATTTAGTTACTAAATAACATTTTAAAACCATTTATTTTATTAACTATTTATTTACTATATATTATTATTTATTGCATCAATTTTGTCCGTACAGTAGTTTTATTTATCTTTTGGCATATCATTTATAGCACCTATACTTACATTGTAATTTATAAAATAGAAAATTTATCATTAAAGTATTCGCTTATAGTATAGTAGCATTTCGTTATAAGGAAAAGCTTCAATTTATTAATAAATACGTTATATTTGCTAATATTCTTTATTGTTTCGGGTAATTTGTTATAAATTTTTATGGACATGACAAAGGTACTATTAGAATGTATTTTTAGACGTGATGTTGGTAAGTTTAATCTATTTTTATGTCTTAAAGTAATTTTTGTTTGTATGTCTTCTCTTTTTGTAAAGAAATCGGGGTACTTGCGCACGAACTTACAAATTTCAAATATATAGAGACAGGGTAGGGATAAAATCTTAAGTTCCTGAAAGTAGGGTTTACAGCTATCGTCGGCTTCGATATTAACTAGGATTCTAATTAGTTTTTTTTTGTAGGGTAAATAGTGTGGGTGCGTCAGTACTGTTGCCCCATAGAATGACTCCGTACTTGAGCCATGCATAGGCGTACGCGTAGTACGTTGCAATTGCGGTTTTTAGGTCTGTGGTTTTTTTGATCACGCGGAGGGCGTATGAAAATTTTGATATTTTAGCTCTTACTTTCTGAATATGTGACTTCCAATTTATATGCGTATCAATGTTTATGCCTAATAGGGTGAATTTATCAACTACTTCTAATTTATTATTTTTAAAGCTAAAGTTTATATTTATTTCTGTTTTTTGGCGGGGATGGAATGCTATTATTTTAGTTTTATTGAAGTTGATTTCTAGGTTATTTTCAGTCATCCAATTAATTGTAGAATTTAGTATGGTATTTAATTTCTCATTTAAATTCGAGTTATCTTCGCATGAGGTTAGTATAGATACGTCGTCCGCGAATAGGACGCATGACTCATTTATATTATTTGGAAGATCGTTTACGTAAACAAGAAATAAGAAACACCCTATTACGCTGCCTTGGGGGATTGAAGCGGTGATTTGTTTGCAGTCTGATCTAATTAGCTGTATTTCATTTTTTATATTGTTATAATATTCGATTTCCACGATTTGTTTCCTATGTTTCAAATAGGATACAAACCAGTCATAACATTTCCCGCGGAGGCCTATACTATATAGTTTATTTAACCTTACATTACTACTCATGTTGCGACGTACAAAGAAACTACTCATACGCCCGCGAGGCGCATCATATTGACAATGATTTTATTTAAAACCTATAAGTATGATTTATATGTTTTGACTGTTTATATAATTGTGTATATTACTAAAAAGAGAAAACGACAATTTAAAATAATATTTATATATTTTTATTATAAAATCTTTAATCAAATAAATCTTAGAAACAAATTTTAGGAATTTAGGCAATTAAACAGTCTTCTCATTAAAAATAAAAAAGGGCAGGATGCAGTCTTGTCATCCATTCTCAAACAACGCGTGAGAAAGTTGAAACGCTCCCTGCTCATCACTGGTAAATACCTAGACCCTGAAAAGGTGCTATCAAATAGCTCAGTTGCAGTTAGGTGGTTATCTTTCATTGCAGCAGTTAGCGTCAAAATACCAAAATAGGCTCTAATTTCTATGGAACATGTATCTCTGCAGGTAGCGTAGGTATTTCCTGTAGGTCTTTTTCTAGATATTTCCACATTTGTCCACATCACTGTCTCACCAACAGTGTCTTCCGTGATGAATAAATCAAAACACAAACTAGGCTCAAAGATATTTCTACACATCCTAAAAGGGCCTCTGGAAGTGTGCACAATGTTTCAAGCAGTGGTTCTTACTCGACTTTCACCTTTAGAAGTACACCAACACTGCTGGTTTTTGCCCTTCAATGTTAGACGCGCCAGGACAAGTATACGGTGATCAGAACTGGATGGCTCCAAAGTTTCACTATTTTCTGTGACAAAAGATGGCACAGATCCTTCAGCTCTTCTGTCGCTGGAGTTCTCTATAGTTTCTTCTTTTATGTATCCTTCTTCTACATCGTCCTGAGCATCTTTATCGCTTACGTGATCTTCAATCTCAGAGTCATCTCCCGAAAAGTTATCATCACTGTTATGGTCGCATCCTTCTAGCCGATTAGCTATTAAATCATCTGTAACTCTTCTATTACTAGTCATGATGTTGAAGTTTCAAAACGTACCTAAAAAAAAGATAAAACACACCAGTAGTTACCAATAATGCAAAAAAACACTAACATAATAATTTGATTAATAGCGCAAGACTTACATACAAGCTACTCATACGTTTTTGGAGCGCCAAGGGTAGTAATATAAAAAAAAACTAGCACACTTACCGTAACGCAACTACCGTCCTGCGACACGTTCTGGCGATGACTGAGATGTCCTTGAACGTGAATGCCATACGCGCGAAGGATAAAAAGAGAGAGCAATATATCAAAAACGCGGGCGCCTCTGCGACGTAGAGTAGTAATCTAGGGTTAATAATATGTCAAATTGTACTTTGTCGTATGCTTTGGTCATATCTAGGAGTAATCCTATCGCGTACTTTTTATTGTTAATGATATCAAGTGCTTTTTGAATATATTTATAAACGGCCAAGACGGTGGAACGGTTTTTTCGAAACCCGTATTGGCAGTCATTAAATATGTGATATTTTTCGCAAAACGCATATACTCTATTGCACATGGCTTTTTCAAATATTTTGGAAGCTGTCGGTAAGATGGCAATGGGGCGGTAATTGTTGGGATCTGTTTTAGATTCTTTTTTGTGAATAGGTTTTATAAGAGCTTTTGTTAAGAGGTTTGGGAAAACTCCTTCTTCGAATGATTGGTTTAATAATATATGAAATGGTAATGTTAGTTCGTCTGCACATTGCCTTAATAAAACAGGTGGAAGTTCATCAACGCCATGACTGCTTTTGTTTTTCAGGTTTTTTATTAATAGGTTAACTTCGCAAGGATCAATTGGATTAAGGAAGATTGTATTCTCTGTAGGACACACAAAAGAAGATCTTTTCGGTTTACAGGTTGAGTTGATCGTTGTTTCCCCGATTGATGCAAAAAAATCATTAAAAATGTTTGCTACCTCATTAGGTTCAGAAGTTACGCTGCAATTCGTTTGTAGGGTTATGTTACATTTTTCACTTGATATTTTTTTATTTGTACGTTCATTTACTATGCTCCACATTGTCTTAACTTTATTATTAGATTTAAGCATTTTAGTTTTGTAGTGTAGTTTTTTTGCAGTCGTTACTGTTTTCTTTAGAATTTTTTCATACTTTTTGTAGTACTGAGTTATTATTGGATTGTTTGTTTTAGTTGTTAGTATTTTTAGTAATCTTTTATTTTTGCAAGAGGTTTTTATGCCTACGGTGAGCCAATATTTTTTATATTTAGGTTTTAACTTGATTTTTTTTAATGTCATACATTGATTTAATATATTAATAAGTGTGTCATTAAAAGCTTCATAATTGCTATTCATATCGTTATCAGTTGTTAAGATGTCATTCCAATTTATTTCTTGTAATCTCGATTTGAATTTTAATATATTTGAGTGATTGTACAATCTTTTCTTCACGTACCAGGCGATTCTTTTTGTTTGTTTAGGCAAGTTAAGATGTAAAATAGTACTATTATGGTCTGAAAAACCGAACTCTTCTACAGTTGTGTACATATCTTTGAATTTAAAATTTGTAAATATTAAGTCTAAGCATGTAGTTGTGTTTGGCGTTACACGGGTAGCACTTTTTATGTATTGGGTAAATTTATATTCCTGCATTAAATTTATGAATTGATTTGATTTGATATTATTTGATAGTACGTTAATATTGAAATCGCCACCTATGATTATATTAAGTTTAGAGTATTTATTATTCACATATTCTAGAATTAGTTTTAGTTGTTGGTAAAATATTTCTTCCTCTCTTCTATTCCAATACATAATCATAATTAATAAGTTTTCTTTAGACAATTCAATAGCGCATAACTCTAGTACATATTCTATAGATTTATCTGTTATATCACTTCTATGTATGCAGTCTATATGGTCTTGAAGTAAGATACAGACGCCGCCGCCCGTTCGGTTACTGCGACAGTATGATGATGCAATTTTGTAGCCGCTAATCTTAATTAGTTCTAGTTTATCTTCTGAGAGCCAGGTTTCCAAGATACATATTGCTTTATACATAGAATTTTGGGAAATGAAAGCGTCAAGTAAGTGTTGTTTGTTATTAAGACTTTGGAAATTCTGGAATAGTATTTTAAATGGTTGGTCTTTGCTTGCGAAATGTATGGATTACAGATTCATTCGCCATATCCGTATGTTGAGATTGGTAAGCGGTGTTCTTTATTCCCGTATAATTTTCCGGGTAAGTTGCATCTACTAGTTGTGGTTCGTTGTTGTGGTATTTTCTATTAAGAGCTTTTCCGTCTATGTATAATTGGTTGTTTTTTATTATTGCATGGTGTCCGTTTTGCCTAGCCCTAAATAGTTCTTCTTTCATTTGAGCTCTTTCCTTTCTTGATTTCGGATCTAAAAACTCTGAAATTCCCAAGCCAGTTCCCTGAAAACACTGGCTGTTACTGATAATATATCTGGTCATCCTTTTACTGAGCAATTCTATTACAAGCGGTCTGTTATTTGTGCCTTTTCTTCCTACTCGATAGATGTCTTCTATGTAGCCTAATAGGTCTACGTTGAGTATATCTCGGAATAATTCTATCAGTCTGTTATATAGGTCGCGTGCTCCACTCCACAGAAAACAGCTTATTCCTAAGCCCGGTAGATCCCAGTGAAATAAATTTATTATTAAAAAGCCTCAAAAACAAAAATAGCTATGGAATAGACGAACTGCCACCAACCCTAGTAAAACAGTGTGCAAATGAGCTTACCTTGCCATTTTACCTGCTCGTCAACCAGCTTTTGAGGAAGGAAGGTTTCCGAACTGCCTAAAAAAAGCTATAATAAAGCCAGTTCACGAAAAAGACATAAAAACTGATCCCACTAACTTCCGACCTATAGCTTTTTTACCTACCGCCTCGAAAATATTTGAGAAAGCGATGTGTAATCGCGTTTACTCGTTTTGCGAAAAGTACAAAATTTTTAACGATTCACAAAACGGTTTCCGGAAAAATCGCTCTACAGTTTTGGCAGTATATAAATTTATTCAGGAAGCCATTGATATAATTAATAAGAAAAAATACGCTGTAGGAATACTATTAGATATGACGAAGGCATATGATAAAGACAATATAACATCCTGTTTAATAAGTTACAAGGGATAGGGATCCGCGGAAAAGCTCATGAATGGTTTAAATCATATTTAGAAGATAGAGAACACCAAGTTGAGATTGAATACTATAATGAACATAAAAAGCTAATAGAATATATACGATCGGACAGCAATAAAATTTGCGCCTCAATCCTCTAAGGGAGTGTTATTGGATGTCTTTTATTTATCATTTATATAAATGACCTCCCAAAAATTATAAAAGAGTCATGTGTTCTGTTTGCTGACGATATCTCAGTACTGACTTCATGCCAGAACAATAGTAATTTAACAGAAACACTTACACGCACGTTAAACAAAATAATAACTTGGATGAACGAGCACAACCTAGAGCTAAACTTCAATAAAACTAAAATCATGTCCTTTCACCCACGTCAAAAAGCTCCTTTAGATATAAAATTTATTTACAACGATAAAACAATTGAAACTGTACAAGAATTCTCACTACTCGGTATATCCATAGACACAATTTTAAATTGGAAATCTCATGTAAAAAAAATTAGATCAAAATTGTCAAAATTTGCATATGCTCTTCGCGAAATTAAAAAAACGACGAATCTTCATACTGCTTTAGTTACGTATTACGCCTATGCATACTCATGGTTTAGTTATGGCATAATACTATGGGGAAACAGTACACACGCATCAACACTTTTCACACTCCAAAAACGACTCATCAGGATACTAGTAAATATAGAAAACACAGACAGCTGCAAACCCCACTTCAAAGAACACAAAGTGTTAACACTGCCCTGTATATATATCCTGGAAATGTGCAAGTTTGTTAGACACAACCAACACCTATTCACTACACGAGAAAACATACAAACTCGCTATACATTACGACACAAAAATACGCTTAACTTACCTGGTGGTTCTAAGCTGAAAATACACTCTACAAGCACATTAGTTATGTCAGTAAAAGTCTACAATAAATTACCCGATATACTTAAAAATGTACAAAAACAATATATTTATAAATAAATTAAACAATTTCTAATTAATAAGTTTTATTATGATATAAATGAATATTTTATTTTATATTAAAAATGGCCCGTGTTTGAGCCTCCAAGTCATTCGGGTCCGAAGAGAGCGGGCACAATGGGCGGGAATTTAACACAGCTTCAATGCGGCAAAATAACGTAGCTAGTTCCTCAAAGGTGAGAACGGTGTCTCCCAACAATCTCCGCCAGCGTCCCTTTGCCGCTTTCACGACGGCCTCAAAAATAGCCCCCCAATGGGGGCAAATAAATTAAACAATTTCTAATTAATAAGTTTTATTATGATATAAATGAATATTTTAATGATAAATTAAATAAATAAAATATAGTATTGTAATAAATGTATAAAATAGTAAGTAGTTAAAGTAATATTTAATAGTAATACTTTCGTAAACAATATTTTTTTTTGTAAAATTTGTTTTGTTCCAATAAATTATCTTATCTTATCTAATACACATTCTACACACCTAAAAATAAACTAAAATATAGCATCCAGAAATTCGTGCGCATCGCTGTCCACTGGTAATGTGCCCAAAAGACTGGCGGCATTGCCACGTTGTATGGCAATGCTTAACCTCTGTCCAAGGTAAAAGCCAGCCCTTGGGTCACGCGAAGTGTCAACTAGGCGTCTGGACAGATCTTTAAATAATTTGTGAGCACTCGGACCCCACGACCCCAAGGTTTCAACCCCCTGTGTATATGTAGTTAAGGGTTTTTATTTAATTAAAGTATATGTTAGCCTTAATTGATTAATATAATACACATTCTATATAATTATAATAATTGTAATAGGCCTCTTTCTTCTTTTTTAATTTGCTGTGCCCGACAGGGTCCACAATGATCTAAAACAATGTATATCTTGTATGTACCTACCACCTAAGTTCACATTGTGGAATGCAAATAAATGTATTGAGTATTGAGTATTAATTATAAGTAGAACATAAATCACTACGATGTCACAGAGTAGAGATCGGATAGCGGGAAAAATAGACAAAGCTGTCAAAAAGTAATTTGGTGGTCAATAGTTGTTCAGTACCAAGCCAGCCAACGGTAACTGGTATGCCGAACTGTCTGCGATTACACGGAGCTTTAACGTTGCTTTTCAAACAATAGGCTCTTAGGCCGTAATGATTAAGCTTATAGTCTAGACTTACCCTCTGAGCTGGGACGACAAGCTTCGACCTTCCTCAGGCCACGTCCATGATATGTGTGTAAGTATGTAATGAGTAATTGAAACGTGTAATGATGGTCAAGTGTTCATGGACGTTCACAAGGCGCCGGTCTTCAGATGGCGTGGTCCAGACAGCATTAACGTTGCCCCACAGGCGTATTTTAGCACCAATTCACAATTACTTTCAGCAAAGTTCGCGTGTCAGACAGGCTGACGTCATTTGGCGTTATTGTTCAAAATATCCCAGGTTTTTCGTCAATTCGGGATTACAATTTCAATTAATCGTTAATCGCGACCAAATTATCGGTTACAACAGGCGATTCAACACGATCTTTTCAATTACAACAAAATCAAAAGGTCCCAAAAGGCGGACATTATTCCAACAGAACAGAAGGTTTCAAGTAACAGAAGATCTGTCAAGTGTCAAAGTCAATAGAAAATTCTTTATGTCAAAAAAGGTGCGTTCGGATATTCTCTTCGGACGGAACATCTACCCCCCCCCCCCACCCCCCCCGGACGGGCCTACCCGTCCGCTAATCAATTGGAAGCCTTGACAAGGTTGCGACCACTCTCTTTATGATGGATCCGTCCACCAAAACCTCAGCAAAACGAGGGACCCCGTCGGTGCCAGCCACTAAATTGAGAATGCGCCCCCTGCGCCAATACAAAGGCTTAAGGTTGGTATCCTTAATCAGGACGAGGTCTCCGATCTTGGGCGGATGAGTTTTATCCGTCCACTTGACGCGTTCCTGGAGGATACTCTAAGCTCCAACGCTTCCAAAAGTTCTGAGCGAGCTGTTGCACCAACTGAAACCGCGAAAGCCGATTTTGGCTCACATCAACAAAGGGGTGCTCCGGCAAGGCGACAAGTGGCTGTCCAATCAAAAAATGGCCCGTGTTTGAGCCTCCAAGTCATTCGGGTCCGAAGAGAGCGGGCACAATGGGCGGGAATTTAACACAGCTTCAATGCGGCAAAATAACGTAGCTAGTTCCTCAAAGGTGAGAACGGTGTCTCCCAACAATCTCCGCCAGCGTCCCTTTGCCGCTTTCACGACGGCCTCAAAAATAGCCCCCCAATGGGGGCAGGCTGGCGGGTCAAACAACCAAGTGACCCCTCGGCGGGCCAAACTGTTACCAATGTCAACCTGGCTCTCATTAAGGAAGGCGTATACCTCCTTCAAATAGTTACTTGTACCCTTGTAGTTCGTACCGCAATCAGACCTAATCAAAGAAGGTAACCCACGGCGAGACACAAATCTTTCCAAAGTCGCCTCAAAGGCCTCTGTCGAGAGGGAGGTTACCAGATCCAAATGTACTGCCTTGGTTGACAGGCAGACAAAAACACACAAATAAGCCTTAACAATCTCACTATTTCGAAGTGTGGACGTCTTCAACAAAAGGGGACCAGCAAAGTCGTTCCGACGCCAGCAAAGGGCCTCGCCTCATTGACACGATCAGCCGGCAAAATCCAAATTCTCACTGCAGAATGGCCAACAGCGCATTGCAACCGGCATGCGAGTTCATAACGTGACGATCAGTCACCAACAATTGAACCAAGTGGCCCTCCTTGGGCAACAAAAGGGGGTGACGGGCCCCATAAGGAAAGCTAGAGTGCCTCAACCGTCCTTCAATACGCAAAAGACCCGTCTTATCCAAGAAGGGATTCAGCTTACTAATGGCTCCCGACAACTTAACCCTACCAGACTTCAAGACCTCGATCTCCTTCCCAAAGTGTGCAGCCTGCACAGAGCGGACCCAAAGGAGGAGTGACTCCTGTCGCTCTTGAGGAGAGAGAATTGGTGACAGGCGCTTGTCCCCTGGATTCCTAGAATTATGGCCAAAACGCCTGATCCACGAGGTAACGTTCAACAATTTGTCGAGAGAGCTGTATCGATTCAACAAAAAATCAGGGTCAAACGGAGGGTCCTTCGTCCCAACAGCGAACACCTTAAGTCCGGGCAAAGGATCTGACATCAAGACTGGCGTTCGAGGCCAATCGTCCTCGGGGCGAGTCAGCCAGTCCGGTCCCCACCAGAGGGGGTGAGCAATCAAGCGGGGGGCCATGCACCCGCGTGAGGCTACGTCGCCCGGGTTCAGGTCACCAGGCACGTGCCTCCAAATCAAAGGTGTTTCAGAATCTTGAATCTGAGACACTCGGTTCGCAACAAAGACCTCCAATGAGTGGACGGACGTCTTCAACCAACACAAAACAATTTGACTGTCCGTCCAGGCGTAAGAAGCCCGAATGTCAACAGTTCCACCCAAAGTGTGCGCAACGTGGTTTAGGAGACGCACAAGAAGCACCGCAGGGAGTGCGGATACAAATTGGAGCCAGTCTTCCAACAGGGTTTCCCGAAGTGGCTCGTCCCAAACAAGTTCAGTTATAACAAGGGCAGGAGCACCAATTTTAGAGTAAAGACTACTCACAAGGGTGATTTCAAACCAGGTCCTTCCCTCAACAGTGGTGACAGCCGTTTCGCCAATTCCCCAAATCTTGCCTGAAAAGTCGTTCACCTTCAGGCCAACCTGTCCCGCTAACCAAGACGACAAAAGGCAACCCTGGGCTCCCGTGTCCAAAATGGCACGGACCACAATCGAGTTACCCAAGGGTCCCCAGACCTTGACCGAGGCCGTTGGCAACAAAACCGTCTTGATCAGTGGGGGGGTCCTTTAGCGGGGCAGGCGTCAATTTCTTAGCGATGCCTGGGCGGCGACCGATCGCCGCATCCAGGCTGGCTTCGTTCACGACGAGGGTAATATTCAAATTGTTCGTCCGCGCCGTGTCCCGAGCCGCTCGCCATCACTGGAGGGGCATATCCCACCGGATGCCTGAATGGCGGAGGGCGCGACTCCAACCGGGGACGTTCCGCCAACGGAGGGGAAAGGCAGCGGTGCCGGTCCGGCCACTGCTGCCTAGCAGCCAACGCGCGTTCTCCCTGACGAGGGGAGACCAAATGGCGCTCGCGGGGCTCCCGTTCAACTTGCGCGGGGGGTGGAGTACGGCAAACAGAATTGCGGGCCTCAGCCCGGTGCTCGTCTCCGGGGTACCCCCCCCTGCGCGAACCCTCCTCAGAAGATGGTCAGCTGGAGCGGTTCGCGTTGGCGCACAAAATCTCAAGGTGGGACCCTTTACAAATTCTACACGGGCGGGGGTTGGGGCAGTCCCGATGGAAGTGGGCCCCAAACACGAGAAGCACAAACGGCGTGCGTTGACAATGCCGCGGCGAGCACTTACGTGCAAATTCAAAAAGGCCGGGCAACGCGCCATGACATGCCCCGTTGCCTTACAAAAGTCGCAATCATAAGGATTCCGGGCGCCCGCAAAACGGGGGGCGGGGCGAACATCAACAGGCCCCCTAGCCCTAGTCCGTCCCTGATCTCTAGGCCGAGAAGATGGTGGGCGTGACCCCGTGGCGCCACGAGTGTTATCCAAAAACTGACGCTCGTCTTACAAAAACTTGAGGAGGTCGTCAAAGGGGGGAAGATGGGTGGCACTATCCCCACCATACTTCTGCTCAAAACGTGACCTCAACTCCGCGGGGAGCAACTGCAGCACTATGTGCACCAACAAGTAGGACCAATGGTCCACCGGTAACTCCAAGCGTCTCAAGGTGTGGGTCGCTGAGACCAACGGGTTCAGCAAGTCAGTGCGCAACGCCGACGTGCTGGCAATGGCCGGTAGCCCCAAAATCTGGCCGATGTGCACAACAGCCAGGCAGCGCTTGTTCTGATACCGTCGGGAGAGAAGCTCCAGAGCGGTAGGGTAGGAGGAGTCCGTGACCGGCAAGTGCTGCACCAAGGCTCTAGCTTCGCCCTCCAAAACAGACAACAAGTAGGCCAACTTCTGGGCAGGTCCGAGGTCCGAGCGTGCATCCACAAGACTTTCAAAAAGATTTAGGAAACCCAGCCAGTGGTCCAAGCGACCGTCAAAATGTGGCAGCTCCAGGGTGGGCAGCCTACCCAATAGTCCAGGGCCTGTAACAACGGGGGTCTGCGGCTTGGCCGCCTCAGGCACCCGGCTCTTTAAAATTTCCCGGGCTCGTTGACTGATGACATCCCCCAGGTGGACAATCTGGTCATAGTCACCCAAAACCCTATCGCGGGCTGCCTGGTCCATCACCTCCAAATCCACGTCCATGATGTACTCGTTGAAGCGTGTGAGCGCAGCATCAGCTGACTTGATCCTCTCATTCAAGCGCCCGTACCGAGCAAGGGTGAGTTCTTTCAAGTCCAAACGCTCAACCGTTGCTGCTGCCGATGTGAACCATCTCAATTGTGAGGCCAATCCGGCAGCAGACTCCCTGACTGCCTTTAATGAGGCCATTGCAACAATCAAATATCAATACCAACCAGTTAAAATTAACTAAACAAACAAACAATGACTTGTTAGCCAACCAAATAATTTCACCAAAATAAAACTTAAATTCAATTTATTTCAGGTCCAAATCCGACGGCTAGTTACAGAAAAAATAACAATTTAATGTATATATTGTGCGGGATCAACACCAATTAAACACAACAATTGAATGCACAATATTGCTCCGGACAACCTCCAATAACACAATCCAATAATCACACTAAACAATAAATCAATATACACAATTCAAGTCTTGTTATGTTAGGCTATGTTAACAAATGTGTGATTATTATTTAGATAAACTTTTAAATTCAGATTAGTGACATTAAATTATTAATTACAACAAATATACCAAATTATGTACCAAAATTAAACCTAATAATTCCTAATTTCTCAAATAAATGTTACTTGTCAGTACAATACAGGGACTACAGTACAATTACAAATACCATTTGAGAGCCCGGCTGACAAAACAATATATTCAAACTCATTAATTTTTTTTAACAATGTTCAAAACTTCCAATTAAACCAGTGGATTTTATAATGTAAAACCACGCTTCTGCTACCAGAATGTTCAGTACCAAGCCAGCCAACGGTAACTGGTATGCCGAACTGTCCGCGATTACACGGAGCTTTAACGTAGCTTTTCAAACAATAGGCTCTTAGGCCGTAATGATTAAGCTTATAGCCTAGACTTACCCTCTGAGCTGAGACGACAAGCTTCGACCTTCCTCAGGCCACGTCCGTGATATGTGTGTAAGTATGTGATGAGTAATTGAAACGTGTAATGATGGTCAAGTGTTCATGGACGTTCACAAGGCGCCGGTCTTCAGATGGCGTGGTCCAGACA
Source organism: Tholera decimalis (assembly GCA_943138885.2). NCBI lineage: Eukaryota > Metazoa > Arthropoda > Insecta > Lepidoptera > Noctuidae > Tholera > Tholera decimalis. The sequence continues at coordinate 15,917,380 of OW964576.2, forward strand.
GCATTAACGTTGCCCCACAGGCGTATTTTAGCACCAATTCACAATTACTTTCAGCAAAGTTCGCGTGTCAGACAGGCTGACGTCATTCGGCGTTATTGTTCAAAATATCCCAGGTTTTTCGTCAATTCGGGATTACAATTTCAATTAATCGTTAATCGCGACCAAATTATCGGTTACAACAGGCGATTCAACACGATCTTTCCAATTACAACAAAATCAAAAGGTCCCAAAAGGCGGACATTATTCCAACAGAACAGAAGGTTATCTGTCAAGTGTCAAAGTCAATAGAAAATTCTTTATGTCAAAAAAGGTGCGTTCGGATATTCTCTTCGGACGGAACAATAGTCATAATAAAAAAAAACAAGTTGACAAATTTTAACACGGTGTAAATTCCCGCAGAATTCTTGGATCAAACGAATGGATACTTTGCAAAGAACGCAATTTTACAGCGTTTTTCTATTTTCATGTCGTTTATACTTCACACATCACTAATTTTCATATGTAAATTGTACGCTCAAGTGTTGTGTTCTACAGCCTGTTATTAGCTACCCGACCCCAGCGCCCTCTAAGCGGTACCCTGCAGGACGTGACTCTGACCCTTAGCAGGTTAGAAGCCCTGGCTGAAGTGTATTATTATTAAGACGAGAGAGACATTGCTAACGGAAAAACCCAGTAATACTTTTGCCCAACCTGGGTAACGAGCCCAGGTCACCGCGCTCGGCAGCCGCGATTACGACCACAAGACCAACGGGGCAACTGCAAATCAACCCATATCTATCAATGTTTGTCATTTGCTGAAACCTCAAACATTACCACGAAAAATACATTGGTAATAAAAACTTTTTACAAAAAAATTAAACCGACTCCAAAAAAACACTGCAAAGTGAAAAATAACTTTAATTTTGGTAGCCGGTGTCTATAGTTTTCTATTTTCGTTTTTAGCACCGACTTCCGAAATTATAAGCCGTAATCGCGGCTGCCGAGCCCAGGTCTCCGCGCTCGGCAGCCGCGATTACGGCCACAAGACCAACGGATTGAATTGATAAATATGGGTCCAAAATTTGTAGTTGCCTACAAATTTTGGACCCATATTTATCAATTGTAATTTGCTGTAACCTCAGAAATTACTACGAAAAATAAATTGGTAAAAAAGAAAAGAGTAAACAATGAAAAAACTGTGTAAGTAGAAGAAGACATGTAGCTGGCACCTCAAGCGATCACAACTAGGTAATAGAAAATACTTACACAGAACTCAAGAAATTTCAACATAAGGCGGCATTTAAAATCAAGGCGAACAAAACAATTTTTGTTTGAAGTAATAATTTTAACAGTAGCGTTTATTTTGTTAGGAAAGTAAAATTTTTATTCCTTAGACCTTTTGAAGACACTTCTGATTTTATTTATTTTGAGAGTATCACTAAATGGAGAGTATTTTGATTTGCTAGTATGTTCTATAGTACCTAAACAACTCGTTTATGTTATTTACGCTTATGTAAATTGTTCCGTGACTGAGTGTTTGAACAGGTGAGATTAAATGTTTGTAAACGCATTCATGATACAGGTGAAATTCCTAGTGGAGAGGAACTATCGCAATTATATACACACAAATATTAACTGTAAGTACAACTCTTGAAAGCCGATAAAACCTTGTCTTCTGTTTCAGGCAACTATAAATCATGGAAAGCGCACTATCTATGAAAGTAAAGTCTGCATTCTCAACGACTATTACCTGAAGAGACAAATGCCTTACGCTCTTGGCTCTAAGCCAAAATATCTAGCAAGAGGACCAGCACTAAAATGTATCACATGCCCAAAGTAATTAGCCTGGATTTACAGCCAGCAAGGATAATCGGTAGTTGAATCGTTTCTTTAGGACTTGTCGAATTTCACCGATCCAGCGTTTTTGGAGGTCGTCACTCTTGAAAATAGTGGATAGTGGATATTTGTAGAAAGTGGATTGACCATCTTCAGTCTTCGTGATGCAAAGATATTCCCTGGGTGGCTGATTGCATTACAAAAAGATAATGGCGTCTTATCAAACGCTCACATAATACACTTGTTTGGTGTTTTTCTTTTTAGGCTACACTGTCCTACTGCTAGGCAACGGCTTCCACCAATTCGTTCCGTAAACTTCAGCGCGGGAGAAGAGTTTATGTAGTAAGTTTACAATAGAAAAAGTATAGGTATATGTATTCAATTACCGAACTAACTAAATATTATCGATTTTTAGATTGTAGAATTTAAAGATTCTATATCAACGAAAAGTACCCAGTAGATTGTAATATCTTTGTGAAATCATAAAATATGTGACTTTTTTTAAATTGTTTATAACCTTGCGTTTGATCACCATCTCACCTGATGGTAAGTGATGATGTGGTCGAAGATGGAGCACGCTTACCTAGAAGTGACATAAATTCACTCTAGACTTAAAGACCTTCAAGTTATAGCTATCAGGAAACACAGACAAACGGAAATTCCACTCCTTAGCTGTACGCACTATGAAAGTATTCCCAAAACGTTTTGTGCGTATGGGTGGCATGTCCACTATGTACCTAACGATGGCGCATCGCCTGTTCATAATCGTAAAAACATAAACGTTCATATCTTTAGATTGCGTTGACTTACAACTTTGTGTTTTTTTTTACAGTTGAATAGGACTGTGTACTCGAGTATTTGATATTTAATAAAAAAAAACAGTCTTTACAAAAATAAACTTGACAAACAAACTTATCCTACAAAGATCCTGCTTTTTTCATTGGAGGTACAGATCCCTCAAAAGTACCGAATCTTAATTTTTCTCAATATTAGTTGTAAATAGTATTTTTCTTCTCAAATACACATAACATTTTCATCAACAATATCACTTACATATCAAATCCGAAAGCTTCTCACCCAGTTCAAGCTTTAATTGAGTCAAGTCAACAAGTCCAATTCATATGAATGCGTGTCCTCGTCCGGTATCTCGTAAGCTGTATAACATTTTATACTGGTAAATATTCGTATATAGTTTTACGTCACTCCAAAGAATTGCTCTGTTTTTCTTTGGATTTTGTCTTTTATCCTGGTAAAACATGTGTTTTTTTATGATATCACGTGTAGTTTCTTGTTAGAGGAGCTCATGGCCAAATAATATATTCAAGGTTAAGACAGGCTTGTCGAGGTCGGGCCGTGGATAGGTTACCACCTTAAAATATCGAGATAACTCCTTGCATTGGAAAAGTTGTTGGTTTCATTGCTATGCTATATGTCGACTGACTTTTGTAAATGATTGCATTATTATCTACTTAATGGAGGTGCTGTGAAGAGCAGTTGTCTTTATGTTGGTACTTAAACTTGGCTTTCTCTATGAAAGTTATTGTTTTTCCTCCCACCATTCAAATTGTAGCTTAAATAACATCAGCATAGGTCTCATGGCAATAGTTAAGATTAAGCATCGTGTGCACGGTTGGTTTGTGGATGGATGACAGCTTCACATATCGAGATTTAACATATTGATAAAGATTTACAAACGTCAGCCTGGACATAAGGCTTTCCGAGGCACGGAATAATCTCGATATGGTAACCCTAGAATATCTAACCGTTCGGCTGTAGTTATTTACCCAAGAGCTCCAGATGTTCAGAGTCTAAAACGTAGATTAAATTACGTATCGGTATTTTTGTAATTAAAAGCATCACATCGAGACTTGATGAATGTAAAGATTTGCAATATATTGAAGGGTCAACTACGAATCATTCGGCCAAAACGATCAACAGTTAGATAGATAGATAGAATACTCTTTATTGTACACCAATAATTTAAACAAACACTTGATTTACAATAATGCAAAAAATGGTTACAATGGCGGTCTTATCGCTGATAGCGATATCTTCCAGACAACCTTTGGATGGACTTTAAGAACATAAAACAAAGAGGGGAGGGGAAAGTCAGTGTACTTACTTCAAATATACAACATACACAAAAAGTAACTAAAGTAGTTAATATAGTTATTGATGGGATTAGGCGAATCACAACTACTATAAACTTAGTAATTACTTTAATATAGAATTAATTATAAGTAGAACATAAATCACTACGATGTCACAGAGTAGAGATCGGATAGCGGGAAAAATAGACAACGCTGCCAAAAAGCAAGTTGGTGTTGCAAGGCGCAGAATTCAAAATTACATTTAACACCCTTCCTGAATTTAAGCCTTACTAAAATTAAATAGTTTTATTATTATATAATGCAAAGTTCAAAATAATTTTTTTTAATACCCTTCCTGAACCTATACTTTCCAGTTGCCTTTATCAATGTGGAATACTTATATATTACAATATTCAATTAACTAACCAAAGAAAATCATAAAATTTATTTAAGATTTTTCAGTTTAAGATTATGTTTAGACTTACATCAATTTTTAGCTTAGTTACTTTAGTGAGCTATATGAACACATACCAAGTTTAGTTCTCAAAAATTGAAATTTATGTTTTGACAAAGCTTTTGTGAGTATATCTGCATACTGATCATTACTATTAACAAATTTTAATACAATAACCTTTTGATGATATTTTTCTTTAATGAAGTAGTACTTAATTTCAATGTGCTTACATCTTTTATGAAAGTTAATGTTTTTAATTACACTAATAGCACTTTGATTGTCCAAATAAAGACACACTGAGTCTTGTTTGTATTGACCAATATCACTTAAAAATTGTTTGATCCACATAGTCTCTTTTGTAGCAGCACAGGCTGCCATGAACTCGGCCTCTGTTGTAGACAGAGCGACTGTTTGTTGTCTTTGACTTGACCAAGTTACAGCTGCCCCATTTCTGATAAATACATTACCAGTAACTGAACGTCTCGTATCCAGATCATTTGCATAGTCTGCATCGCTATAACCAGTGACTTCAGTAGCTGGTTCAGTTTGTGTGTAACACAGCCCATAGTCTTTTGTATCTTTCAAATACTTGAATATTCTCTTGACTGCATTCCAATGGGTAGTGTTGTAACAATTAAGAAAACGACTCACCAGACTGACAGCAAACATTATATCAGGTCGACTCACAATGGCTAGATGCATCAGGGAGTCGACTGCTTCTCTGTAGGGGATATCTTTATTAGGTTCTCCATCCACTTTATACAACTTCATGTGAGGATCTACTGGTACACTGTTGGAATTAGAGTCAGTCATGTTAAATTTGATTAACATTTGTTCAATGTATTTAGTCTGATGTATAAATATACATTTACTGAATTGTTCTATTTGCATTCCCACAAAATTTCTAGGTTTAGTTAATATTTTGATATCAAAAATGGTTTTCAAATCTTCAGTTATTTCTTTTAGTGCCTGTTCATCTGATGAAAATAACAATCCGTCATCAACATACAAGCACAAGTAACAATTCTTTCCATTGGTTCTACAAATATATACGTATTGGTCAGCATTGCTGTTGACAAAACCAAATTTCTTTAGTACAGAGTCAAACTTACTGTTCCAGCATCTAGGAGCTGTTTCAGTCCATAGAGGGATTTATTGAGTTTGCAAACCATATTTTCTGTATGGTCTAGCCCTTCTGGTGGTGTCATAAATATGGTTTCTTCTAGTTCTCCATATAGGAATGCTGTTTTGACATCTAGCTGAATGACTTTGAAATTATTTTGAACAGCTACAGAATGTAATAATCGTATTTAATCATACCTGACCGTTGGTGCAAATGTTTCCTGATAGTCAATGCCCTTGGTTTGAGCATATCCTTTTGCACATAAGCGTGATTTATACCTTGGTCCTGTTGGTTCCTCCTTAATTCGAAACACCCACTTACAGTGTATCACTTTGGAATTTACAGGCTTTTTAACCAATGTCCATGTATTATTTTTCTGATGAGCATCCAGTTCCTCATCAATAGATTTTATCCATTTGTTTTTATCTATGGAGTTCATAGCTTCATTATATGTCATAGGAACATCTGCAGGGTAATCTTCATGTTGACACAGATAGATTTTTCCTTTTTCATCACCCAGTTTTGCATCTTCAATTCTGTTGTTTCTAGGTCTCAATGTTATGTTCCTAGCTGGAGTTGTATCTAAACTGGTGTCTGGAGTATACTCACTGTCTGAAGTAGATATTGTTTCACATACAGTATCATACGAAGTTATACTGGAATCTGCATCTTCCTTTTCAGTTTCATCACTATTTCATGTAGAATTCTTCTCTGATAATTCTACCAATACATAATCTCTTTTTTGCACAGTAGATTCTAGAAATGTAGCATCCCTGCTTTTTATTACTTTTCTACATTTTGGTATCATAAATCTATACCCTTTTGAGTGGTCACAATATCCAATGAAGATCATTTTCTGTGCTTTAGGATCCCACTTCTTGCGTTTCTCCTGAGGTAAGTTAACCATTGCTTCACAACCGAAAATGCGCAAATGTTTCACATCTAGTTTTTGTCCAGACCACATCTCTTCAGGTGTTTTAAATGATAGGGACTTGGTTGGAGAACGATTTATTACATAGGCAGCAGTATGTACCGCATCAGCCCATAATTGCTTTGGCAAATTAGCATTAAGAAGCATACATTTTGCTCTTTCAATAAGACTTCTGTTCATGCGTTCTGCAGTCCCATTTTGTTCTGGTGTGTATGGTGTGGTCGTTTGGTGTATGATACCTGCACCTTTTAAGTATTCCGAGAAATTCTTGTTGACATATTCTAAGCCATTATCTGTCCGGAGAATTTTTATATGAGCATCAAGTTGATTTTCTACTTCATGTCTAAATTCTTTGAATTTTTCTAGTGCATCTGACTTGTTTCGAAGAAAATACACATACATTTTCTTTGAGTAGTCATCAAGAAAAGTTATAAAATATTTGGCACCACCTAGTGTTTGAGTCTCCATTGGGCCACATATGTCTGAATGGATCAATTCAAGTGGAACCTTTGCTCTGGTTCCTTCACTTTTAAAAGGTAATCTTGTCTGTTTACCTTCTTTACAGGTGATACAAGTCAGATTTTCTAAATTTGCTGAGAAAATTACATGTTCAGTGTTTTCAGTCATCTTCTTTAAACTGTTGAAATTTAAGTGTCCCATTCGTTGGTGCCACAGGAAGGTATCTTGTTCTTCAACATCGGACATGCATGCATAGCCTACTCCGGGCATGTTCAGCCGGTACATGTTGTTGATGATACTAGCTGTTGCTACTATCTGACCTTTTTTGTTTAAAATAACACAGCCTTTTTTGTCAAATCTTACTTGGCCACCACTGCGAATAATCTGACTTACTGATAGCAAGTTGGTTGCAAGTTCTGGAACACATAATACATTTGTAAACAGTACCTTATTTTCTTGACCATTTTCATTGTAAGTATTTAAGCTCACTTGTCCTAAGCATTGCACTAGTAATATTTTACTGTCTGTTACTCTTATATTATTTATAACTGAAGTAGTTTTATTCTGAAATAATCTTCATGCCTGAGCTTTCAATAGCTATAATCATTGGTTGATTAGATTCTGGTAGACCAGAGAGCAGCAGTGTGCCGAGCCACTCATCATCCACCTCAAAACCAATGTTTCTGAGCTTGTGAGCTGTGTTCATAATTTTGCTTACATATTTCTCTACATTTTGACATCCTGTTAGTGACGTATTGCAAAGATCACGCAGCAGACCAACTCGGCGTGTAAGCCCAGAGTCGTCAAAGGCTGAGGATAGTTTGTTCCATACTTCTTTAGCAGTGCGAGCTTCTTGGATATGCACATAATTTGTAGGATCAACTGAGAGAATGATTTTTGTTTTCGCCTTAGTATCTCGTTTCGGATCCGGTTCGGAATTGGATTCTACACAGTCCCACAATTCCTCATGCTGTAGGTATGTTTGCATCGCAAATCGCCAAGTTGTGTAATTTTCACGACCAGACAGCTTTTCAATGAGTGCCATGTGATTATTTACTGCCATTTTGAATGATTTCACTTAGTTTATACGTACAAAAACACGTTTTGAAAAAAGTTCGAATGAGAAAAATGAAAGTCACGTTGCAGTTTATAGGTTATGTTCATATGAAAAGTATTTTATCACTGTTTAACACTAAGATTTCGCACTGTCTTTATTTCTGAGCTTACTGGGCCATAACCTGATGGGTTTAGGCGAATCACAACTACTATAAACTTAGTAATTACTTTAATATAGAATTAATTATAAGTAGAACATAAATCACTACGATGTCACAGAGTAGAGATCGGATAGCGGGAAAAATAGACAACGCTGCCAAAAAGCAAGTTGGTGTTGCAAGGCGCAGAATTCAAAATTACATTTAACAGTTATATATACAGGTATACATAATACAATACAATACATAAATGAGTATCAATAAATATATGTGTTTTGTATATATAAATATGTCATAAGGAGAGAAATACAAGGTAAAATCACAGGAGTGTATAAAAATGTTTAACAACAGACCTTTTAAAAGCAGCAAGTGACTGCGCTTGTCTAACTGACAACGGCAATGCGTTCCACAGACGAGTAGCCTGCACCGTATACGATGAATCATAAAATTTTGTGGAATGAGCAGGCATTGAAAGTGTCAAATTTACCGATGATCTCAAATCTCTAGTATGTGTGTCATGAAGGAACTTAAAACGTTCTTTGAGGTAAAAGGGAATTCTTGGATTGAACAGAATATGCGTTTCCGGCGAAGACGGATAGGCAGCCACTTGAGCTTAATACGAAACTCAGAAACATTATCATATTTGCGCAAACCAAATATGAATCTGTACAGAAATTTTGGAGTCACTCTTAACAGTTTATCCCTTTTCCTCGCCACAAGGGTACGGTAACTATAAACATTTAATTCTATCATTCCATTCCTTTATAGCAAGAGTGAATGGGCATTTTCTAGGCTCGCTCGTTCGATTGTAGACCTCATCTTACACTTACCATCAAGTGTGATTGAAGTCAAGAGCAGGCACATTCGTAATTAAAAAAAATCGAAAACATTGATCTGTTGTACCCGATAAGTTTACACGCTGGATAACCGTATAGTATGCGTGGTTAAACAAGAGACATACTGAGATCCAAAGAGACTGATGTCGACTTGATAGTCAACATGTATGTCGGGGTCTGAGGCGGTCAGTAAGATAATCTTTTCCTATAAATACTAGTTTTTTTAGGAAAAGATTATAAGGACTGCGCCCCTACTGACCCGACCAGCCCATCTCTGCCGGCCTCGTCTACTAGTAAAATGTCCCTACTCTAACCTGTAAACTGCTAAATCTGTAATAAACTTTAATTCAATTACAACCGAATGAGAGAAAAAAAGGTTTTCCGATCGTTATTCCTGGGAAGGTAAATCGGTATTGCACCTTAAAGTGAAAAACGAATCGTGGGGTTGAAATAAAGACCTATAAAAGGAAACATTACAAGTTCAAAAGGTAAAAGGTAAGGTAAGGTATATTCAAGTTATATTTTATGTTACACGCTGTCTCCACTAGCTGTGCCCCGCGGTTTCACCCGCGTATATTCCTACTAGTACATATTATTAACGCGAAAAACTCTGAATCTCTATTGATGAATAGATGGTAAAATTTTAGTAATGTAATGTTTCCTTTAATAGGGCTTTGATACTTACGTTATAACATCATTATTAGTTTAAAATTTCCTAATATGCTGATATTAAGCTATTTTTCTGCAACATTTTGTATGTTTACGTTTCTGTAGTCATTAGTGACAGGTATTACTTTACTCCTTGGTGACAGGACTAGTTTTTCTTCTTAATTCATTGCTGGAGCTAGGTTAGGTCGCATATGTAACTGATATTGTACCTCGTGATAAATTACTTTTATTTCTCTTTTCATTCTGGAACCTCATTGAAATGCTAAGAACTCGATTTAACTAGATAGATGACGGGGAAGCAGTTACTCTACGCTCTCTGACTTATTTAAAGTTATCTGTGGTCTACGCCTAGAACTGAAACAGACTAGAAGTCTGCAAAGAAAACGGATAAGTGCCATCGGAGTGAAATGTTAATCTCTTAATATACAATCCGTGGCCCGGACCTCCAGACATCCTGACATCATCCGAGTTCTCCACCACATGGGCGTGCGCTCCTTGTAAGCAGAAATGCAGTGCTTTACTTGCCATTAACAGATATTTTAATGAAACGTTCGTACGTTTTAGATGACTTTAATTAATAGTAAATAAATGAATAAACAAAATATAATAACTTAAAAACGCCTAATATTTTATAAATAGCACCTATTTGCAAGCACACAAACATTGTTTGCCAGGCGCTGCAAATTAACGTACCTATTCTCAAGTCCTGCCGCCCTCTACCGCAGGATTTTTGTTCGCATGTGTGCAAACCATGAATTTCGAAAACTGCAGATACTGCGTGATACGAAACTTCGGCAGTTCTCGGGAATAATCGTAAATGTTCGTTGCCTATAATCTGAGTAAAAATAATGTTTTGTGTTCGCGGAGCGGAAGCCATTTTGCTTTTTGTGTTTCTGTAATTGCGTGAAATATTTGTTATATATATATTTCTTATTTTGTTTATTTTTATATCGTTTATTACTGAGTTTCGATAATAATTATAGTGATTTGCTTTTACTAGTGCGTTTGTAGTTTTTTTTTTTTAATATTATTTGATTGAGGTTTGTGTTGAAAATGTGTGTTTATTAAAAATTAAAAATAACAAGTTCTCACAATTGTTATTCAGTGAAAAGATTCAAATTGTGTTTAATGTAGGAATGTAGCTCGAAAGTTTCATGTTAAAAGTTATGAAATGTATAGCTAACTGGCTGTGTGGTGTCTACACATGATTAAATTATATTGTTTTCAGCCAAGATTTGCTGTAAATTTTATGGTGAGGCTGTTTCGGAAAAATTTCAGCCCCTGCAACTTGGTTACGGTTCCAAAGGGGGCTGTGAGGCTGCCGTACACGCTTTGTCGACATACCTAAATTCTGGGAAAAGCGAGGCCATTCTGAAGGTTGACATAAAGAACGCCTTCAATTCAGTTAACAGGGACACTTTGTTGGCTGAGACTAAAAAAGAATTACCCCAAATTTATAGTTTCCTTTGGCAATGCTATAGAAATCCATCCAAATTATTGTTTCGAGACAATCTATTAGAATCAGCTGTTGGCTGTCAACAAGGTGACCCTCTCGGGCCAGTGATTTTCAGTTTAGCTATTCACCCAATAATTCGAAAGCTAAATTCTAAATTCAATGTTTGGTATCTTGACGACGGAACCTTGGGAGGTGATGTAGAAAATATTTTAGCAGACCTAAATTTCTTAAAACATGAACTACATTCTATTGGCCTTGACCTCAACCTTTCAAAATGTGAATTATTTTTAACAGATAACACTGACAGACTACTGACTCTCTCTAAATTTAACGAAATAGCACCTGGAATTCAAATTATTGAGAAAAGTTCTCTCCGTCTCCTTGGTTCTCCAATCTTTGATACTTCCTTTCCCGACTTTATTGCAGAACAAATTAATAAATTCAATGACGTTTCGGAAAGATTGCTCCAAATCAATATGCATTCGGCCATCACTATAATTCGTTTCTGCTGTTTCGGCCCTAAATTAACATACTCTCTTCGTGCTTCCCATTTGTGAAAGCACCATTAACTTTTAGTTCAAATGGATCAAATTATCAGACGAACTTCGTCCTTAATTCTGAATGTGGTTTTGGATGACCGAGCTTGGGCCCAAGCCTCTCTTCCCATCCGCATGGGAGGGCTCGGAATCCGCAAAATTTCTAGTATTAGTTTACCGGCTTTCATTTCCTCGGTCCACAGCACTGAGAAATTAATCAGGAATATCCTGGCTTCCACACTGATTAATTTCAATGTGCCGTGCTTCACTGAGGCTATTGATGCCTGGAATCTCGCTTGTCCGAATTCTGACCTACCTGTTATACCATCTTCCCAGAGGCGGTGGGACGAGCCGCTTTGCCGAGTAGTTCTGAATAATTTACTAACCACGTCTGCTACTTCTGCTGAGTGTGCTCGTCTGCTGGCTGTGGGAAAGTGGGAATCAGGTCTTTGGTTACATGCTCTACCGTCCTCAAATCTAGGCACTTTGTTCGACGACACCACTTTCCGCATCGCTGCTTCACTACGCCTAGGAGCCCCTTGTTGTTCCCCTCATCGCTGTAATTGTGGGGAAGCGGTCAACAGCCTCGGGCACCATGGTCTCTCTTGCAGCCGTAGTGCGGGTCGTTTTGCACGACATGCCAACTTAAATGACATTATCCGACGAGCCCTTGTCACCGTCGGCGTTCCAGCTGTATTGGAACCCATTGGACTGGCGCGTGACGATGGCAAGAGACCGGACGGCATGTCATTGTTTCCTTGGAAGATGGGTAGGCCTTTAGTGTGGGACGCAACTTGTGTCGATACTGTCGCGCCATCCCATCGTCCCAGTTTATCATGTTCTGCTGGCGCTCCCGCTGCGGCTGCGGAAAACCTCAAGCGGCGTAAATATAGTCATCTCGGTAAGATGACTATATTTCGGGTCGGGTTTGGGGTCGAAACTCTCGGACCATGGGGCCCGTGTGCTCACAGCCTTTTTGAAGAAATATCGAAAAGGCTCGTTGATGCTTCCCGCGACCCAAGGGCTGGCTATTTCTTTGGTCAACGACTAAGCATTGCCATACAACGAGGCAATGCCGCCAGTATCTTGGGTACGTTGCCAGCCGACAGCGTGGAGGATGAATTTTTTGATGCTTTATTGTAGTTTGTATTTTAGTACATAATTTTGTATATTTGTTGTAATTTATTGTTTTCATTGCATATTGTTTAGTAATTCTAGTACAGTGTGGACTGATTCGGGATATTCAGATTTAAATAATTTCTATTCCGCGGCGAAAATTTAAGCTGACTAGGTGAGTAGTTATAATATTTTAGCTTATTATTTTACTTATTAGAATTTCTTCCGCCGCGAATTTCGATCGATCGCTGTTTTGTCTGCTTTGCCGTAGAAGATGTACATGAATAATAGTACATCTAAGACTTGTTCTGTTGGCATGGTTTTCTACTTAGAGATCCGTCGCGTGGCTATGGCTATGCTAAAAATCTATAAAAGAAATAGGCATGCGTCCGATATATCAAAACGAATTCAAAATCAGATTTCAAACACAAATCGTTTCGTATCGATTTCTCAAACTTGAAGATCTGATTTTAAAATCTACCTAGCCGAACCAAACGCAAACGATCTACCACCAAACGAATCGACGCAATCGTAATCCAAACGCAAACTTGCCAGTTTGCGTTTGGTTGGATTTCGTTAGAAATTCGCTTTCTCTCTTTCTAACTTAGCGTAACATAGCGGAGTGAAAAGGATAGCGCGAATTTTGTGATTTAGATTTCGGTTTTCGGAAATCTAACAGACATTATAGATAGATAGATAGATAGATAGATAGATAAAACTTTTATTGGTCAACAGAAGACACAACACATAAAAACACATTAAATATAACACAAATTACAGAAAAAGAAAGAACAGAACAAACGTATACATACAATCAAAAATATTATAAACGAAAAAAAGAAACAAACAACTTTTAAAAATGTAACATTGAAAGTCGGTGCGGTGTGTGTCTCCAAATTGCACCAAATGGGAGTCCAGCTCAGCATGTGCCAGGGAAATATGCCTGACGCTGGTATTCTGCTGGATCCCAGTAGCCAATCAATAATAATTAATAATCAATATCATCTTTACTGGCTAAGTATTTAAAGGCTACATTTTCGAGATTATACGTTGATGTATTTTGGTTTATGCTTCAATGTTTCTTGGAACTAAAAAGAATGTATATACCTAATGTTTGTTTACGTAATTTCAACTAAATACTAATACATGTTTGACCTTGGTGACAAGAGCGCGCTTCGCATTGTAATTAAGACAAGACAAGTGAATTGCATAACTACCGATTTTTTATTAGGTACCTACCTACGTATTTATTTAGTAGTGTCGTTTTTAGAGTAAAGATAATAGACAATAATAATTATTTAGTGAATTGTATATATTGCTATACTTGCGTTTTTAAACGCAAATTTGGCTCCAAAAAAGTTTGAAAAAAAAAATTAAAAAATATAACAAGAATATAAAAAAAAACAGACATTATTGTAAAAATACCGATTATTAAAAAAAAATCTGCTAGTCCTAAGCCCATTAAAGCATGAAGGAAAATCGCGCAATCTCTATCTGATTCCAACGAAATCTAAGTACGCAAGTGAATTGGCGAGGCTAGATCGATAGGCTAAATCGGATTTCTAAAATCAGATTTTGAAATTGATTTTGAAATCAGATAAATATCAGTTTGCGTTCAAAACCAAAAATGCCCATGTCTAAAAAGAAAAAGTTTTTGTAACGAGTACTCCGCCGCATGTAGGGTTGCCAACTATACTTTATAATAACGTATCCTACTTTATTTTTGGTAATTATACTTTATACTTTTGCATACAAATAAAGTATGTGAAAATACTTTATTTCCAACCATTACTGCGATACATAGAACAAAACATTCATTATGAGATTTATGGGTAAGTACTTAACTATTTAACGGTACATACGTATAAGTTAAAACAGATGCTGGGAACGATTTATAATTACTGAACGAAATGTTAGATGTCAGATGTTAATATGACAGTGACAGGTCACATTATCACAGATTTCACTATCGACGTATCGACGAAATTGTATGAAAATTGCCCGTTGTTTTGGTTTATAATTCAAGAATCTATTTTATTTATGTGAAAATTAATGCTTAAAATGACGAGTAATTCTGATAGTGATACTCCAGTGACTCCTAAAAAAGCTAAAATGACCAGTCTTACAAAAGTATAAGCTTTCACTGAGAGGGTTTTTACAGTAATGAATCTGAAACGGCGAGAAGAGAGAAATAGAGCGTCAATAAATTTAATTAGAAAATAATTGTTTATTTATTTTTAAATATTGATTGTCAAACAAGCTTTGAAACATTTAAAAATAGTAAAAAATTGTTACTTAGCTTGTGCTAAACGCACATAAAAATACGTTTTTAGGCAATAAAGCCATAAAATTATAAAAGTTTTTTTTTTTTTCTTTAAAATACTTTTTTTTCCTATTCAAACAATTTTATACGTCTTTTTCGTCAAAAAAAGTTGGCAACCCTAGCCGCATTACCAGTCTCATAATCCTGTGCCACCATCTCCACTGATTATCCCCCGTCCCACTACTATGGCCGGAGGGAAGGAAGACTAGGCGAGACGTTCTTCGAGCTCAACTGCCGAAGGAAAACTGAGGCCATCCGACTGAAGGCCAGCCGTCCTGCAGCCACCTCTTCGTTCTATTATAATCATCCGCTCCGTTTAACATCAACTCGTAATCTCCGTCTTCTCCAGTGCTCTTAGGGTTCCGTGTCTCCAGCAAATTTTTATAATTATTTCTTTTATAAATCCTGTTCATTTTTTTGTCACTTTGTTTTCTTACCCTGGTTATATTCCCAATTAAAACGTGCTTCCTCCTAATTAGTTATTGCAACCCTACATTTCCCTGTAAGGTCGGGTGTCTAGGAGACAAATGAAACGCACAAGGTTCAAGAATATACTGACTGTATTGGAATAATGATACCTTATTATATACCTTACAACTACTACATCACACCTTCCCCTTTATTTAAAAAAATAATAAGATTACACAATTATTATTTTTAAGTTTTAATATGGTATACCTGCGCAGAGTAAATTGTTAATCATAATATTAATTTAACCTAATTATAACTTAAAACTACATAGTAATATTGTAACATAGGAATAAAATATTCTAAATTAATATACATGACACTGGAGAAGCCTATTTAGTAAATACACATTGGTTAGATACTTTAGTCATTTTTATAAAGTTTAGTTCTATTTTTATGAACTACATATTCTTTTCCATTTTTCAAAATTTTAACATTAGTATCCATGTCATCAATAACTACATAAGGACCCAAATATATAGGATCCATTTTACTTTCTGATATATTTTTTAATAATAATAAATCACCCTTTTTATAATACACTGGGTTTTTATATTAGTATCATAGTTATGCTTTCTCTTAACCTTACTCTTGATTAAGTTACTATGTGCATCTTTTTGCGCTACTTGTAGCCTATATTTTAGCTCAAGAGCATAATTGTCGTGAGCATACAAAGGGTCTATGTCCTTCTAGATTTGTCGCATATTGTCGTATGTCCTTCTAGATTTGTCGGTAACAAGCAGCGTTTGCCAAACACTAATTCATGTGGTGTGTACTTGGTCTCCGTATGTACTGTATTATTGTATGAAAAACACCAATACGGCAACCAAGTACTCCACGCACTTGTTCGATTCTCACAATTAATCCTAAGATACGCACCCATCGCTTTATGATTGTTTTCCAGCGCCCCAATACTCTCGTGATGGTAAGCTGTAGAAGAAATTTGGTTGATTTTTAAGATTTGACATATCTCTCTCATAGTACTTGATATAAAGTCGGACCCACGATCGGTCGCTATTTCTCTAGGTATGCCATATCTTAAAATAAAATTATCAACAAACGCACGAGCTACACTTACTGTATATTTACTGTATAGGGGGTACGCCTCCGTAAATTTCGATAACTCGCACTGTGGGGTCAAAATGTATTTATAGTTATGTATGTCCGTTGGTAGCGGCCCTACTATGTCTAAAAAGACCTTTTCGAGTGCTGAATTTGCAGTTGTTGTGACCTGCATTGGTTGCTTGGTGTGTTTAGAATATTTCTGTTTCTTACATTGCTCACATTTTGAGACATAATCAGCGACATCTTTTTCCAAACTTGGCCAAAAGTAATATTTTTAATGTTATTTACCATCCGCCTAACGCCCGCGTGGCCACTTGTGGGCAATAGGTGGAAGTCATTTAATATCACACGCCTGTTATCTAAATTATTTATTCTTTGAACATTGCTGACTACACAAATTCGTGGTCTGGACCACTTTTCGTAACTTTTTATTTCATTTATAAGCCCACTTATAAAATCTTTATTGTAGTCGTTTCTTATTATGTATATTTCATTTATCAATATTTTTTTACATAAACATAACAAGTCTCTCACCAATTCGACTCGCGTAATCGGAGATCGAGATATTGTTTGTAAATAAATTATAGCTTTACTGGGCACATACATCAAATATTTGTATCTCTCCACTATTATTCCTTTTCTTTGTAAATAATTTAATTGCCTAGAGCTTATTAAGGAAAGTTCAACAATATCCTTCGGTTTTTTAATTATTTCCACCACTCTCGGTTGATCAGGCCTCGAGTGTGTGTCCACCGACTGGTTATTATTGCTCTTATCATTTTTTATATTTAATTGACGCAATTGTGCTCTAGTCATTACACCAACTATCTGTTCATTCATTGATTTTAAGTCTTCCGACGTAATTATTATTCGCGACAATGCATCTGCCACTGAGTTTAATTGTCCTTTTAAATATTCAATTGTGAAGTTAAATTCTTCTAACTGCAGTCTAAATTTCAATAATCTACTACATGGATCTCTCATAGAAAATAAATAAACTAGGGGTCGATGGTCGGTCTGTATCTTAAACCGTCTTCCGTATAAATAAGGTCTAAAATATTTAACACTCCATTCTATTGCTAAGAGTTCTTTTTCGATAGTAGGATAATTAATTTCGGCCTTATTCAAACCTCGACTTGCGTAAGCCACTGGCCGTCCATCTCCGTTACATAACACCGAACCGATTGCAATACCTGATGCATCGGTTTGTAATACAAACTCATAGCTCTCTGAAAAATTTGGATACTGGAGGACCGGTGGGCTTATCAGGGCTGATTTCAGCATTTGAAAAGAATGCTCACATTCTTTGGTCCAATTATACTTAACGTTTTTACAACACAATTTGTTTAAAGGAAATGCTAACTCGGCGAAGTTTCTAATAAACTTTCTGTAATAGTTTGAAAAGGCTACAAAACGCTTTAATTCATCAACATTTTGTGGCCTTGGATAACTTTCTACTACTTTAATTTTTTCTGGGTCTGGTAAAATACCCTTTCCGGATACTGTATGACCTAAATAAAGAATCTCTTTTTGCAAAAATGTACATTTAGTGGGATTCAATTTCAAATTTACTTTTCGTAATCTAGAAAAAACATCCATTAAATTTTGATTATGAAAACTCAAATTTCTACCCATTACTACCAAATCGTCCTGGTATATGAGACATTTATCATAGTTGAGGCCAGACATTGCAATAGTCATCATTCTACTAAAACTACTGGGACTAGACTTGAGCCCCATCGGCATCCGAGTCATCTGATACTGATTATTACCCGTAGTAAATGCCGTATAAGGTCTACAGCTTTCTTTTAATTTAATTTGGAAAAATCCTTGAGCTAAATCTAAATGAGTAAAGTACATTGCTCCTGCCAAGGAATCTAGTATTTCGGTGATGTTGGGCAAAGGAAATTTATCGTCCTGTATGTTATCATTTAACTTGCGATAGTCAATTACGACTCGCCACTTTTTATTACCAGCCACATCACATTTTTTGGGGACCAGCAATAATGGACTAGACCATGCACT
Organism: Tholera decimalis; assembly: GCA_943138885.2. Lineage (NCBI taxonomy): Eukaryota > Metazoa > Arthropoda > Insecta > Lepidoptera > Noctuidae > Tholera > Tholera decimalis. Next base: position 15,935,960 of record OW964576.2, read on the forward strand.
TCGGGATGGCTCAATTATGCTGTCATTTAACATATTTTTGACTTGTTTCTCTATTTCCGGTTTTTGAGCATATGGTACTCTGTATGGTTTCGTATAAATTGGAACAGTATGTGGTTTCATGTCAATTGTCTGTTCATAAATTGGGGTAGTGGATAATTTATCCCCTGGTAAATGGAAAGTATCAGGAAACTTTGCACAAATACATTCTATCGATTTCTGTTCCTCTATATTCAAGCCCTTTAAATTTAATGAGGAAAGTAAAGTTTTCACCCTTTCCGAATCAACCGTATTCCTATTAAATTGACAAATATAGTATTCATTTAACTTACTAGTGCTAACTTGAAAATAATTTAAATTTACATCTGTGTCTCGAGTGTTTAAAATACGAATAGGCATTTTCCGTTAATTGGTTTATTTATACTACTCGCTAAATAAACACCATCACATAATTGTTGATTTGACACCACACACTCTTCTTTTAACGTCGTATTAATGTAATGCGTGGATTCACTACGTGCTGGTATGGTCAGATAGTAGCTGTGACGCTTTGTCTGATTATTTTCAAACGATAATGTTACTAACTTAGACTCATTTGCCATTAATTGTAACGTATTGACTTCAAAATTTAAAATAGCTCTATAATGTGTTAAAAAGTCTTGACCCAAAATGCCATCAGTAATACACGGTAAATCTTTAAATACTGTAAATTTATATAAAAAATTATACTCGTTATAATTAAGAGTTAAATACACATAACCTTCAGAGAACAAATATCCACCAATACCTTTTACGCTAACTCTCTCTTTATGGTAAGGAATCTGTAAACGCTCTAAACATTTCAACTTTATTCCCGATATAGAAGCACCCGTGTCAATTAGCATGTTATGGTTACAGTTACCAATTTTAAACAATACCTTATTTAAAATGTTACATGTGAAGATGACATCAGTCACGAAAAAAATGATTTAATGACTCATTATTCGAAGTGCCTGTTGCTGCCTGGCTATTCTCTGTTATGACATTGATATCCTTTTTCAACCCGACACCTCGGCCGCGGTTACTACGTGGTGATCTATACGTTTTGCGATAACGATTATTATAATTACTACGATAATAATTGTTATTACTATAACCATGTGGTACCTGTGGGCGATGACTCCGATGCTGGTTTGCATTTTGTGCACCCTTTGCGCCGAAATTTCGTTGGCCTCGGTAACCTCGTTGGGCCCCCCGAGCCTGGTAATGCGATTGTCTATACGTACCTATTAGTTCTGATGTGCCACTGGGACCGGGTTTCTCCTCGTCTTGTGCTGTCTGGATTGCTTCTGTTAAAGAAGTAAAGTTACGCGCGGCAATTATGGTGCTTAATCGACGATCCCGCAAACCATCCGCAAATCGTTTGATTGCTAACTTCTCATTCATAGGTTTCAATAAAGCATACTTAGCTGAATCGCTGTCAGCTTGCGATATCGTCAAATCTACAAAAAGTTCTGACATCTCTTTGCCGTAATCTGTAATTGTTTTACTCTCTTGTTTACAAAACTGTAATTTTGACTGAATAGCGATGTAACTCTTTTGCGGTAGTAATAATTTACGCATATCCTTTGTAAGCTCATCGACAGTCTCATATTTTGTTGACAATAATAACTTTGCGCGCTAGGATAACCTGCTTTTTAATATAAACTGAATTAGTTTGTTTTTACATGCCGGTGTATCTAACATAGTATCGTAATATTCGATATTTTCGATCAGTTGCTTAGTGTTATTAATGCTATCATCCATGACAGGCATAAGATGTAGCGCAGTTTTTAAATCGAATGAATCAGTCGCCATGGTTTGTAATGAGATATTTGTCTCTCCTGTTACACTACACAATGAAATGATTTCTAAAAATAACCAATCGAACTCTTCGCAAATCTTTTTAATTAATGTAATTTCTGAACTCGTATAGTTTTTTAAGATTTTTTTATAGATTTCTAAAAACTTATTGTAACGTGCACTAAAACAACATTTGCCTCTTTTCTTTTTATCTCTGAAATATTTCCTTGTCGGCGGATAGGGCCAATTTTTATCAAGTAGCTTCTTATAACTTTTAACTCGTTTAATAATATACCTAAATCCTCAGCCATAACACGTTAGCCTTCGAATTAGTCACTAGCGCTTGTTCTAAACTACATATTTCATGTTATCGATATTTCAAGAAAACGCACATATTAATGTAACAGAGATTATTAGTAGATACTTAGCAGATAGGTACTCTAAAAATAAACAGCAAATGTAAACAAAAAAATCAAATTACATACCATTATCAAGAGACAGGTAGTTCCTAAAATTCATAAAATAGATCGTAAAATGAACCTATGAACCTCATTATTACCTCAATTCACTTACTAGTACTTTCGCCTACTTTTTCACACCAACACAACACTAGCACTACTCCCACGACGTTGAATTACGAGCCTTGAAATGCCATGGACTATTTCGTCGTTGTAGTTATATGTCGAGAACTTCCGCCTTGCCAGCCTGTGGCACAGCACCCATGTATGCCTGCTGCCTGCGTAGAATACTGGAGTATCGCTTCAATGTCACTTCATCTATGCGACGCTGTATTTGTTTCTTGTGACAACGATTATACAGCTTGTATAATATGATTAAAAGTCCGATCGCCAATATGGTACATATTACCACGAGAATAGTGTTCGAGGTCTCCTGCAGCTGCTGCGTACGAGCCGTATTACTACCGACTCCGGCAGTTTGCGCAATTACAACTTCTTCCCTGCTGTTAGTATTTCCCATTTTCACCAAAAAATATGCACGAATACGCAACAATAGAACACGCCTTGCGCTCACCTGAGCGCAAATGAAGCAAAAAATCATTAATATACCTATATTAATGATTTTTTGCTTCATTTTAAAGTCCACATTAACACTGCACTGATTGTTTATAATATTTGGTCCTTTTATATCACACACGCGCGCGGGCCCGCGCCGACTACTGTTGCCGGCAGGGTCGCCATGTAAGGTCGGGTGTCTAGGAGACAAATGAAACGCACAAGGTTCAAGAATATACTGACTGTATTGGAATAATGATACCTTATTATATACCTTACAACTACTACATCACACCCTCTCTACCCAGGGAAACTGTAACGTTACAAACTTTAATCCGAAATGATATGATAATGACGTTGAATTCGTTGCAAAGTTAAGGAGCACATAATAAAATATCAGGGGTTCCATAAATGAGGAACTTTTATGGGTCGCTGACCGATGATACAGTAGCCTTTTTTAAAAATTAAATTAATTATACTTATTAGAACACGATTTTCTATCGAGATTTACCTCATTATATTTTGGTTCTCGTCACTGTCTCCCCTCATCCAATTTCATATAAATATAAATCAGTGTGTTCAATTAAATTTGAAAAATCTAAACGACGGGTTTCATCCAGTTTAACATTTAGTATAAAAATCATGTAACATTATAAAGAAAATAGATTCTTTAACTCATCATCATCTGCTTAGCATTTTCACAACTGTGTTCGGGTCAGCTTCCAGTCTAACCAGACGTAGCTGAGTTCTAGGGTTTTACATGGAGCTACTACCTACCTGATCTCTACAATCCAGCAGCTGGGTATCACAATACACCTTGTCAAGACAGGTATCACATTTTCTTGCTAGTTACTACTTGTAATGACTATTAAAGATGTACAAATGACAGCCGAGACCAACGGCTTGGCGTGCTTTCCGAAGCACGGATGAATATGTCAAGATGTTTACCCATCCACGAACCGACCTCAGCAAGCATTGCTTAACTTTGAAGATCGACCTGTGTGGCTGTTATTATGAAGCCACGAGCTCTTCTGTTCTCGAGTTACTGTAGTCTAATATTAAATTACTGCTCTTTCGCTACTCATAATCGTTACAGTACATATAAAACAAAGTCGCTCCCGCTATCTGTAAGCATAGATCTTATAATGTTCGCAACAGATTTTAATGCAGTTTTCAGCAATAGATAGAGTGTTACAATAGGAAGGTTTATCTGTATAATACATGCATATTATTAGTAAATTGCACCCGTGTGAAACCGGGGCGGGTCGCTAGTGTATTATAAACATTTAATATTACACCGTTTTCTTTTCTGGCAACCCTAAACACACATTACGCTTTCACATGACGTGACATTCGCATGTGAGCACAAGGAATTCAAGTATGAGTAACATTGATGCTACAATAATGTGTATCATTGTTGTGTCTAACAATTCTGCGACCGATTCTGCGATCATTATTTAGTCAGAAATTCTCTTTATTTTATTTACAAGGTGTCTCAATAAAAAGTTTATATTTGTTTAGCTTAGTACATAAACGCGAATGCTTGGTGAATACAAACGCTTGGCTCATCATTTAAGTGACGAAAACCTCGAATATAATCGCAGAATTACCGTTTTTGTAAAATTTTCGTATGCACAGCGGACGATTTGCTTCTAAAAAAACTCCATAGTGACTGAATTCCCAAGAGCGTACCACTACACTAACAGGCTACCGATTGCCATATCCCCGCGTCTCTCCTAATCATTGCGTTCACACAGTAAGCTAAACAAATACTTATAATAGCGTTATAATCTTGTCTCAATCAATAACCCCATGATATTGCAAATTATAGCTAAAGCTGTTGTACCCTCCACTTGTTATTCAGCACAATAACATAAAAATTCCTAGTAGGTACTGTTAGTTGTTAATTTATATTGCCCCTGTATTCAGTAATCAAAAGCTCCTATTGCTGAAAATAAAAATCAAATAAATTGGGTTAGACAAAATAAACAAAGTAAAATACATTTCTGAAAAAGAACTGGTGAATCAACTCCCATTACGCATTTATTAGGTTGCGTTGGTTCATACATAACACGATGGCAAAAATGTAGTCAAAATTCGTTAACAATTTGTTCGATACTCCCTTTGGGGTCATGCAACAAATTTACTCGCTGATTGATTTGTTGGCAGCCCGAATGGTGGTCCAAATACCCAGGGAGTAGTTTGCGGAATGCGTAGTTATATTGTTCCTATTTTTCGGAAGATTATCATATACCTCGTTCTATCTCGGGAGTGTCAGTCTTCTACTGACTAAAAATCCACTGTCTTCCTTCCCCTTTGTTACCCTTGAGTGCTAGAGCCGCTGTATTTCGTTGGAACATTTCCGCAACCTCGGCTGGCAACTTCACTGCTGCTGATCGGCTCAACGAGAACACGGTTCTGTTCCGCCTAAGCAGGGCACACCTCCACCGTATAGATATCCTTTATTTTTAAACCGACTTCAAAAAAAAAAAGGAGGAGGTTCTCAGTTCGTCTTGAACTTTTTTATTTTTTTATGTATGTTACCTCATAACTCGTAGATGGCTATACCAATTTGAAAAAATATTTTTTTGTTTGAAAGGGAATACTTTCGAGTTGGTCCCATTGTCGTCACGTTTGGATCTGATCATGGCCTATAGCGTTTTGGGTATTTCTTATAGTACCTTATGCAGTTGCTCTCGAAAGTGCTTTCGAGGGTGCTTTTAGATGGCTATACCGATTTGAAAAATTCTTTTTTTGTTTGAAAGGGTATTCTTTCTAGTTGGTCCCATTGTCATCACGTTATGATCTGATGATGAAATCATGGAGAAATCGAGGTAACTCTTTAAATATTATATTCACACATATAGCGTTTTGGATATTTTTTATAGTATCTTGTGCAGTTGCTCTTGAAAAGCACCATTTGAGGAAGTGGAACTGATGATGAAGACCCCAGATGGCCACCGAAACTACTCAATAATAAGTATTTCGTGGATTGCGATTAGATTATTTGAATATGGATATTAAGCACTTTATGCTCGTCACAATGCATATGGTGAAGTAGAGCTGATGGTGAAGTACCAGAAGAACTCCTCAAAAATGAACGGCTCTGCATAGAGAACAGCAATATTTTGTAAAAGGTGATAACTACACACATCAAAAGTGTCTAGGGATCAAGCATTTTTATGCGGATTTCTTGAGATTGAGATGTGGCTTTGTAATAAATTTATGATTTTATAAATTTATATGGATCCTTTTTGGTGCATTTCATAATTTGAAACAGGAACTGTTAATCAAATTCGAGTAAAAGATGAAAATCAGCTGTCAATATTTTCCCTATAAAAACATACAACGCATTGAAGACATTATTAGTGCTACTGTTTCCCTACTACTGATTAAAACCAACGTTATTATGGAGCGGCGACGTCATTTAAGCAGGGAAGAAATGCTCAGAGCCGTGGGAATGATAGAAGCTGGTTCCCGGCAACGTACTGTGGCTTTAGCTCTGAATACAAGTCAGAGTGTTATCAGTCGACTTTGGACACGTTACCGAAGCACTGGTACCGTGGCTGAGCGCCATGGAGGACGGTATCGCTGCACCACACGGAGACAAGACCGATACATTCAAATCTTAACTCGAAGAGCTCCAACAATAACCGCCATGATGTTAGCCGTGAGGCTTCATCACTCTTCAGGGAACTTAATTAGCGACCAAACAGTCAGAAACCGCTTGCATGAAGTGAACCTTCATTCCCGAAGACCGCTACGGGTACCACCTATAGCAATGCACAATCGTAGGATTCGATATCAATGGGCTCTTGAACACAGACATTGGGCAGAAGAACAATGGCGTTTCGTGTGCTTTTCTGATGAATCTCGTTATGGTATGAGACCGGATACAAGACGTATACGACACTGGAGAACCCCTGGACGCCAACAGCGATTAAAATCCTGCCAGGAAGTCCATCCTTATAGTGGTGGAACCATCATGGTATGGGCGGGTATTTGGATCGGCGGAAGAACTGAGTTGATTTGGATCAGAGGCAACCTCAACGCTCAAATTTATGCTGAGACGATTGTATCTGACGTCATCGTTCCTTTACAAGTGCAAATCGGTCCCTTATTTCAGTTAATGCATGATAATGCACGACCGCACACCGCAAGAGTTGTAAGACAGACTCTCACCGCAGCTAACATCAATGTCCTGCTCTGGCCTGCTCAGTCGCCAGACTTGAACCCGATTGAGCATGCATGGGATATGCTACAGAGAAGAGCTCTGCCGAATATGGAGGGTATCCAGTCGCAAGAAGACCTTTTTTTTGTTGTTGCAACGAACATGGGCGGCCATTCCACAGCGTGATTTGGATGAACTCATTTTGAGTATGCCAAACCGATGTTCTTGTGTTGTTAGTGTTCGCGGTAGAAACACGGATTATTAATTGTTTAAGTTACCCAATAAAATTTTAAAGAAAACTGTTATTTCAGTCTTTTTTTCGAACTTTAATGTTAGTGGTTCAAATGTCAAAAATCCCTTTATTAGGAAAATGGCAAATTTCTTTATTAATGCAAAGGTGACTTGGTTTATCGTTACTGTGACAAACGAAAACACTTTATTTGATGAATCCTTAAAGAAAATTTTAATTAATATCAATCAAGAGAAAAGTTATTGCAACAATATATGTTGATCCCTAGACACTTTTGATGTGTGTAGTTGACATTTTGGCTCTTGTAACTAGATAAATTACAAACCGATCCACTAAAAAGCGGGAAAAAAAATTATAGCAAAAATAAAACCGACTTCCATATCAAAACACTATAAAGCCAAAAATAACTTTAATTTCTGAATGTGGTATTTAAAAAAAAAATAAGTAAATACAAAACCAGTAACACCGACTACCTAAATTAAAGTTATTTTTTCGAACTCCAAAGCTATATTTCTTCTCCCTTAAATAATAAAAACTAAATTACAATGTACATTACAATGCATGCAAAAAAATGTACAATGTCCAAATACCACCACAGAATGTACGTAAGTCAAGTACTTACGCACTCAGCGTATTACAAAAACAGTTACGCTAGTAGCCTCGCCTGGTGAATGATGTGATTAGGTAATTGATGAACCTTTTTTTATCTCTTTGGTGTTAATTTCGAAATACAATTATGCATTTTTTATGTTGCGATATTTTTCTTTACTCTATTTAAGAAGGTACAAAAGAAACTTAATTGTGGCAGCGGCGTACATTCTGTGGTGGTATTTGGACATTGTACATTTTGATACTAAGGCCTGAAATCGGCCGGTGACACTCACCTACACCAGTAATTCATCCCTTTGATTTGTGGCGCATTTTGCCAAGGCTACTCCTTGGAAATGCAACACTTAAGTGTACAATGACCTCTCATTTTAATCTATACTTATAATAAATCTGTAGAGAGGTCAATTCTGTACATGAAATATATTTCCAAAATAACTATCAGGGGGTGATTAGGGATCGATACTGATGCCAAAAATGCAATCAGTAAAATTTTTGTCTGTCTGTCTGTCTGTCTGTCTGTCTATCTGTCTGTCTGTATAACCGTTATAGAAACAAAAACTACTTGACGGATTTTAACGAAACTTGGTACAATTATTTCTCATACTCCTGAGCTGGTTATAGTATACTTTTCATCACGCTACAATCAATAGGAGCAGAGCAGTGAAGGGAAATGTTGGGAAAACGGGATTAGTTACTCCATTTTTTAAGCTTCCGTCGCGTGTGCTACCTTATTGGTTAAAGCTACACAGAAATCATGTATGACGGAAATGTTCTCCTTAAAAATATATAAAAAATATCCTACGACAGCATGTGTCTATCTTTTATGGTTGACTCACAATAACACGTGTAACTCCCGATAGCTTAGCAGTTCGAAGCTTTCTGATTATAATATTTGTCTACTATTACGTTTATAACACTCTCAGTCACCCCTAATTGAAAAAGTTATAAAAAAGAATCATATAAATCGGTATAGAAACACCAAAGTTATACACAGAGCCGGATTAACCCTGTCTGAGGCCCTAAGGCAATGACATTCACGGGGCCCCTTTTCTTACTTTGACTGACCAAATCGTGTGTGAACTGAGGAAACGCACATTAAGGGCTGTGGTTTTTAATATATTTATTTACTTATTTCCAGATTTGTTCTAAAATTGTTTTACTTCCACTACTAAATATAACGATTTGTACTTTGTGAAATAACAGTGAGGTCCCTAAGTTCACACGCACATCAAATTCTCGTTCGAAGAAACATGTTTTCTTGGTGCGTGCACTGGGCCTGGGCCCCTAGGGGATGCGGGGCCCTAGGCAGTTGCCTACTCCGCCTAATGGGTAATCCGGCCCTGGTTATACATGAAATACGCTAATTATAAGCCATCGCGCGTGAATACTGAATCATGCTATAAAGATTATTTTTGAGAATCGGTCGCCGCGCTCGACGCGTCTCGATTGGCCAAGTGCGAGCCAGACTCGCCCATGAAGGGTTCCTAAAAACCTTAAAAATTTCTAGAAACCAGCTTATTTACATTTTTACAACTACGCTAGATAACTTTGTTTTTCATAGTGTTTGTATGAATTACAAAGTTATATTTGCGGTTTTAGAAAATATGCTGTATCTCAAAACTGCTTACTCGATTTCGTTCAAACCAATTTTGGTTGAAAGTTTACATTAAGATCTACAGACATATTTTATTTTTTTATTTTTCACTCCATTATTATAGAAGTTAGAGGGAGGGGGAACATTTTACCACTTTGGAAGCTTATATCTTTTAAACGATTGACTTTATGAAAAAGTGGTAATAGAAACCCTTATATCATTTTTAAAGACCTGTCTATAAGTACCACACACGCATAGGTTTCATGAAAAAAAATATTTTCAGTTTTAGTTCCATGTATGGGGATCCCCCTTTATTTTAAATATTTTTTAATTTTTTTCTTAAAATTGGAAAGCGGTTCATAGAATACATCTACCTACTAAGTTTCACATGTATAGTCGTAGTAGTTTCGGAATAAAATGCTGTGACATACGGACGGACGGACAGACAGACAGACAGACAGACAGACAGACGGACAGACATATCGAAACTATAAGGGTTCCGTGTTTTGCCATTCGGCTACGGAACCCTAAAAAGGCGGGGCGTCCGAGCGCGAGCTTCGCGGTTGAGTAGTGACCAGCCTTAGTGTGCTGAACTACGAGAGGCCCTACCTAAAAAAAAAAGTGCGAGCTTCATACAATTATTGCCTGTTGATCCGAATAGACGTTCAGAGCGTTCGACCTTATTGACAGACAATACTTAATTGATATTATCAAACCGTGCTTATCAGCGTGACTTTTAGTCGTTGATAATTTATTTTTAGATTCCTTTTGTTGTTATTTTATAAAATAGGTATTAGTTATTTTAGTATACCGATAGGTAAGTTTTGGCTAATTTACGTTCACTTTTTTATATTAGTTTTATTTTCACCCAGTTGCAACAAAATATAATAGAGGCTCAAATTTTAACAGGTTGCGGTGCAGGAGAAACCGTCTTTATTCCCAGAATTCCCATAATAACAAACAATTTTCCATTCGAATTTAAAAGAACGCAATTCCCAGTATCGGTGTGTTATGCAATGACAATTAATAAGGTTCAAGGGCAGACTTTTCGTGTTGCTGGAGTAGATCTCGGTGTCAGTTGTTTCTCGCATGGTCAGTTGTACGTCGCTCTTTCCCGGGTTAGCAGTTCTAGAAATCTTTATGTTCACGTGCCGGACGGGTCAACTTTCAACATAGTTTACCCGGAAGCTTTGCGCTGAAGTATTTTCGTTCTATAGGTACTTAATCCTCATGTGAACGTGATCTAAACAATATTACCAATACATTAACTTAATAACACACAAGGAGTTTACACGCTGACGGAGTCGCGGGCACAGCTATTAACAATAATATTGTGCGGTTCCGCATTGCGATATTTTTCAATAGTATTATAGATTGACATATTATATTTCCCTACTAAAATATGAAAGTTAATCTGTCTGTTACATCAAAATCATTGAACCGTGAGGAAGGACATAGGCTACTTTTTACGAAAAAACGACGGAAACGCGGACGAAGTCGCGGGCAACAGCTATCTATACTAATAATATAAGGCTGAACAGTTTGTTTGTTTGGTTGAACGCGATAATCTCAGGAACTACTGGTTCGAATTGAAAAAATATTTTTAAATTAAATAGTCATTTTATAGAGAAAGGCTATAGGCTATATATCATTACGCTAAGGCCAATAGGAGCGGAGTGCCAATGAAGAATGCTTCTATATCGGGGTTAAATTTAACGTTAGCCCAAAGTAACTATTCCACGCGGACGAAGTCGCGGGCAAAAGCTAGTGACATAATAAAACAATGAGCGTTGAATTTGGCCTGGGCACTCTGCGGTAATTCTTCTCTCTGTGCGTAATGTATTCTGCCAGGGCTAATCCCTGGGAATACGTTACAAAGTTATTATTGTTATTTTATTTTCCTATGTAAATAGCCAGGGCTGCAGGAATGTTCTAACGAGATACCCCGGCCCCGGAAAGCAAGGGCAACTGAAAGACCACGATCAGTTTTTCGTCAGTAACAGTCTGATACTCCCTTCCCTACCACACAGAACAGGAGACGTCACTTGATGATTATCCCCCCAAAAAAAATGTTCTGACGGAAAAATTATAGAAAAGTAAATAAAAATTATTTTTTAAGCAGTCAGATGCATTTTTTGACATCAAGTCTGTGATTGAACTTAAATTAATGGCACCAACTGCGTCGGACTGCTGAGTTTGAGTAAAAGTAAATTAGTTAGGGATAGTAAATTAACGTTCCTACTGACACTTGGAAGCGCCTTTACAAATAGTACTACAGAGCATGGCAGAGACTAGAGGCGGCGCTGCTAATGATATACGCGGCCACATATACATAGCTATCGTCAGCTTAAAAGAAAAAAAAACAAAAGAGAATATTTTTGCTCTCAGGTAAATATAATTAAAGATATAGATAAATAAATACGAACATATTTATTTTCTCCTTCTTGACACAGGAGAAAATAAATACGCTACCTTTTCCTTTACAGTATGTTATTTTCTACTTCTGAATCTAATCCGACAAAAGTGATAGGTTTTAGCGATCAGAACATCCCTTATAACATCGTTTTCAGTTGTTAAAACCTTATTTTTTCATTTGGGCTGTACAATAAACATCAGGAAGAATTTGTTTTTATTTTATCATTTTTGGGTAGGGACATTTTTTCTGGGGTAGGAATCATCAAATGACAATTTTTATTTTTTAGCTTTCACACAACGCCATCTAGTGTGTGTGCTATGAGTACTAGACAACTGATAAACATACATATATATTTCTAAATACATACATATTATAGATAAATTACACCCAGATCAAAAACAAATGATCGTGCTCATCACACAAACATTTGTCCTGGGTGGGAATAGAACCCACGACCTTGCGCATAGCAGTCAGGGCCACTGACCACTAGACCAACAGGCCTGTTCTCCGAGTGCCTGACTCCTACTGGCTTAAAGTCCACCCTGTTCCTTCAGTTGCCCTCGCAGGACCGCGGACAAAGTCATGGGCGAGTTGTGGTATAAAGAATTTGATTAAAGGCTAGCATTCAAGCAACCCTATATTATGTACTTCAGAAAGGATGGCACTGTAAGCTGGTACCTACATATACAGGCTCATCCTAATTCAGCTTCAGTAGTAAGACTTTCTGAAACAACTGTTATATGAAAGCATAATAATATAGTATAGGTATACCCTATTATTACTTTTTGAGGCAGAGATCCTACAAATTTCCAAGCCGGAAACCCCAAAGCCTCATGATAAGTGCCTCCAAACGACTCCCAAAGCCCCCATAATCCTATCATCCCATGATTGTTCTTAACAATGTATTATCCTGTCGACGTGTATACTTGTGTCGGATGTAACTTGAATAAATCATGGCATTTGTTTTGAGCTTTTTTTTTTTTGGGGTGGGAAAGTCATCGAATGACTTCTTCCGCTCTGGGTCAAGGGGAAGGGTGTGTCAGATTTTTACTGACTAAAAACCCACCCTGTTCCTTCGGCTGCCCTAAATTTCCGGGGCTGCGGTAACTCGGTAGAACTTTCCCGCAAACCCCGGCAGGCAACGGCCCTATGAGGCCCCGTCACTGGTGTTGAAAGCTCTTTGAGGCGCGCGTGGAACACGACGCGCCGCCGACCCGGGCCTGGTCCTTACCCGACGGTGAGCGACCCCTGCTCAGTATTATATACAATAAATACTGTGCAGTATTATAGAGCAGTGATACCAAGTTTGTACACTATTAATGCTGCGAAGTTATAGTATGTATGGCATGTTTGTAAATAATAATCGTGCCTATAACATGCTAGAATCAGATTTCAAACATATGTCTTTATGGTTACATCACAAGTAAAGGGGTGACAGGATGAGTAACGGGCTCGTGGTCGACAAGCAGAGGTAGTTTACCGTCCAGTACTAACTGGTTTAACAGGCCCGGAATGGCGGTGGCGGAGACAGCGGCAATGACACGGCCCGATAAGACCATTTTTTGCCCAGGTTGAGGGAATCTTCTATCGAGATACCGCAAGTGCCACTCCTAAACAAAAACGTGTCACGGATGAAACGACTAAAGTATTGCATTAACCGCAGTTCGATGACGCAAACTGTCTTATTTGTCGTATTGAGGATGTAGCAATAGTGGCTATTTATCGACCCCCTTCTTTTAATAATATTTCTAATTTTATTGATAGTCTTGATAATGTACTCAAAATCGCAAGTCCTTCTGTAGTTTTAATCGGGGACATCAACATTGACATTAAGACTGATAACACTGATAGTCACTCGGAAGAGTATTTAACCTGTGCCGCCACAAATGGCCTTCTACCAGCGCATCTTTTTCCGACACGGCTCACAAACTGTTTAGACCATATTTTGCTCAAAACAAACAAATCCGCTACTGCTTTTGTTATTGAATCAGCCATAACAGATCATGAACCACTGTTGTTATTTTTGCAAACCAAGAGTGCTAAGACGGATGTGGCCCGTACGAAATCAAAAATAGACTATGAGTCAGCATTGGAAAATATTAAAAACCATGACTGGTCCCCAATACTGACAATCTCAGATCCTAATGATGCTGCAAATGCGTTAATAGAGAAACTCTCTTCCATAGTCATAAAGCATACACGAGAATATACAGTCCCAAAAGAGAACGTAATTTGAAGCCATGGATCACGACCGGGCTACTCCGTTGTATAAGGCACCGTGACCGCATGCATTCGAAACTCAAGAAATCTGGTGATAATGATATGCTAAAGGTCACTTACTGCTATCGCAATTTCTGTAACGCCTTGCTGAAAAAGCTTAAGCACACGTATGAAAAAGAACAGTTTCATAATGCAAAAAATGATGTTAGAGCTACTTGGAACGTTATAAAGAATGTCTCAGACTTTAATAAAAAGTGTTCTCCTTCTTTTGAGTTACTACGTTTAACTGATGATCCTATTTCCTCGCTGAATGTTGTTGTTGTTAAATATTGTGTTTGTAACTTTTGTTAATGTTAATAACTTTTTTGCCAATATAGGCAGCAGCCTAGCATCTAAATTTAATTCAGTCTCAGTAAATCCCCGTTCTGAGATTACTTCAAATTCGGTTGATTCAATGGTCCTCTTGGAGGTAACTGAAAGTGATGTTGAGTCCATTATACTGGGTCTCAAAACTGATTGCGCCATTGGTTCAGATGGTAAACCATCTAAAATACTGAAAGATGCGAGGTTTGTTTTAGTTCCTATTATAACACACGTTTGTAATTTGTCCATTAGTGCAAGGGTTTTTCCCACGGCGTTTAAAAAAGCTTTAGTTCATCCCATTCACAAGGCTGGGTGCAAAGACGATGTCAACAATTACCACCCAATTTCGATTCTAACAGCGTTATCAAAGATCTTAGAATGAATCCTAAACAAGAGTCTGACCAGTTCTCTTGATGCCAACAGTATTTTATCCAGCAATCAATACGGCTTCAGAAAGGGAGTTAGTACAGAAGACGCAGTCATGGCCTTGTCTAATCATGTCGCGAGGATGTTGGATAGAAAACATAAGTGCTTGGGAATATTCCTTGATCTGTCAAAGGCATTTGACACCGTTTCTGCCCCAGCCTTGTTAAACAAAATGGAGAAAATTGGTATACGTGGTCACGCCCTGAAAATATTTGCGGACTATCTGAGTAATCGCACTCAAAAGGTGAAAGTCGGACAACATACAAGTGATGAGATTCCTATCACATACGGCGTTCCACAGGGCAGCATTCTGGGGCCTACCCTCTTTCTCATTTATATAAATGAGATCTGCAAACTGTCTTTAGTAAATTGTCAGATATTTACTTATGCAGACGATACCGCTCTAATTATAGATGGTTATGACTGGCCCCAGGCTTACCGAAACGCTGAGGCTGCGCTTTCTTGTGTGATGAAGTGTTTAGCAGATAATATGCTCACCTTAAATGTTGAAAAAACTGTATACGTTGCGTTTGCCATCAGATCAAATCAGTGTCCCTCAAACTCCCTTACCCTAAAAGCACACACTTGTGGTTCCGCAACTCAGTGTAGTTGCCTCTCTCTTGCGAAATCCCTGTATGTACGATATCTGGGTATACTCATTGATCAGCATCTCAACTGGTATCCCCATATAGTGAAAGTGACCTCCCGGATACGTAAACTGATATATGTTTTCAAGAAATTAAGGAACTCCGCCGATCATGACACTCTTATGTTAGTTTATTTTGCCCGGTCTGTCCTTACTTATTGTCTACCTGTTTGGGGTGCTGCTACTCAGAATATGTTTATACGTGTAGAAAGGGCCCAGAGAGCTATCCTGAAGGTGATTCATGGCCGACCTCGAAGGTATCCCACTGTGCAGCTCTATGCCGACAGCAAAGTGCACACAGTCAGACAACTTTACGTGCTCCTGTGTGCCTTACACAAACACTCTGCACGCCCCTCTACGCAACCCAGCGGCAGACGTAAACATAATGTTTTTGCCCAGGAACGTCACAGAACTGCCTTTGCTAGACGCCAGTTCTTTGTCAATAGCAATACCATCTACAACTCTTTAAATAAAAAAATAAATATATATTCCACCACAAGATTTCAATGTAAAAAAGTTATCAGAAATTATATCCAATCACTCACCTTCGAAGGTACTGAGGATCTTCTGCGTGGTAATTTGCAGTAAACTGTTACTCATACGCTTTAAATACTTGCAATATCACACATGCCTTACACGCACAATTACACGCGCGCATACATACACACGCACACACACTCGCTTAAATACCCACACTCTCTCACACATGCACACACTCTCTCACACATACATACTCACGCACACACACACTACACTAACACTCTTCACCGCTAAGTTTATAAGTAGTGTGTAAAGTTTTTGTTTTTCTTTTTAGTTAGTTTTTTGTATTACATTTCTCTTTTTTTTTGTACAAGTTATTGGTATCTCTCACCATTTGCTTTGTATTTAACGTCCTAACTGAAAGAATCATAATTATTTTGCTGTTATAGTTTTTGAGGAATCACTGACTCCTAAGTCACAGGAACTTACACCTAGTTTAGGAGTCAGGGTATTTTCATCTCTTTGGACCTCATAGAATAAGCCTTTTGTTCAAACTTTTTTTTTGTGGTTATTTTATTATTATTGTAATGGCTTTGGTGAAAATAAAGGATTATTTATTTATTTATTTATATTATATTTATTGAAAATTTTTGCTAGATGCTATGTTCGGTTTTAATTTGGATTACCTGTATTTTATTTTGATTCCGCTCCCGGACACCCATTCATAAAATTCAATGTAGGTGCCTACTCCCGCATAGTACACAATATTGTGTAAACATTATGTTGGCGAACCTAAATTTATTCCTAACATAACCCAGCCGGAAATTCTGAATAATTGATGCCACACAGCTTCTGGTGTTGGTACTATATTATTAAGGACTAGCTTTTGCCCGCGACTTCGTCCGCGTGGAATAGTTACTTTGGGCTAACGTTAAATTTAACCCCGATTTTGAAGCATTCTTCATTGGCGCTCCGCTCCTATTGGCCTTAGCGTAATGATACAATATAGCTGTGCCCGCGACTCCGTCAGCGTAAGTTAATGTATTGGTAATATTGTTTAGATCATGTTCACATGAGGCTTAAGTACCTAGAGAACGCTTCGACCGCGAGACGCGTCGAGCGCGGCGACCGATTCTCAAAAATAATCCTTATAGCATGATTCAGTATTCACGCGCGTTGGCTTATTATTATAAGCGTATTTCATGTATAACTTTAGTGTTTCTATACCGATTTATATGATTCTTTTTACGGTTTCGTAGCCGAATGGCAAAAAACGGAATCTTTATAGTTTCGACATGTCTGTCCGTCTGTCTGTCTGTCCGTCCGTCCGTCTGTCACAGCAATTTTATTCCGAAACTATTAGGACTATACATGTGAAACTTGATAGGTTTTAGATGTATTCTGTGAACCGCTTTCCGATTTTGAGAAAAAAATTAAAAAATATTTAAAATAAAGGGGGGCTCCCCATACATGGAACTAAACCTGAAAATATTTTTTTTCATGAAATCGATGCATGTGTGGTATCTATAGACAGTTCTTTAAAAACGACATCGGGGTTTCTAAAACCACTTTTCCATAAAGTCTTTCGTTTAAAAGATATAAGCTTCCAAAGTGGTAAAATGTGTGTGTGGCGGACACAACCTCTAACTTCTATAATAATGGAGTGAAAAATCTAAAAAAAATATATGTCTGTAGATCTTAATATAAACTTTCAACCAAAATTAGTTTGAACGAAATCAGTTCAGCAGTTTTTGAGATACAGCATATTTTCTAAAACCGCAAATATAACCGATTCTCAAAAATAATCCTTATAGCATGATTCAGTATTCACGCGCGATGGCTTATTATTATAAGCGTATTTCATCTATAACTTTGGTGTTTCTATACCGATTTATATGATTCTTTTTACGGTTTCGTAACCGAATGGCAAAAAACGGAATCTTTATAGTTTCGACATGTCTGTCCGTCTGTCTGTCTGTCTGTCTGTCCGTCCGTCCGTCTGTCACAGCAATTTTATTCCGAAACTATTAGGACTATACATGTGAAACTTGATAGGTAGATGTATTCTGTGAACCGCTTTCCGATTTTGAGAAAAAAAAATAAAAAAAAAATAAAGGGGGGCTCCCCATACATGGAACTAAACCTGAAAATATTTTTTTTTATGAAATCGATGCATGTGTGGTATCTATAGACAGTTCTTTAAAAACGACATCGGGGTTTCTAAAACCACTTTTCCATAAAGTCAATCGTTTAAAAGATATAACCTTCCAAAGTGGTAAAATGTGTGTGTGGCGGACACAACCTCTAACTTCTATAATAATGGAGTGAAAAATCTAAAAAAAATATATGTCTGTAGATCTTAATATAAACTTTCAACCAAAATTAGTTTGAACGAAATCAGTTCAGCAGTTTTTGAGATACAGCATATTTTCTAAAACCGCAAATATAACTTTGTAATTCATACAAACACTATGAAAAACAAATTTATTCGGCGCAGTTGTAAAAAATGTAAAAAAGCCAGTTTTAAGAAATTTGTAAGGTTTTTTTTCAAAACAAATTTATTTGGCGCAGTTGTAAAAAATGTAAATAAGCTAGTTTTAAGAAATTTGTAAGGTTTTTTTTTCGTCAAATAAATTTGCATATTATATTATAGTTACTACGGAACCCTTCATGGGCGAGTCTGACTCGCACTTGGCCAATTTTTTTATGGAATAGTTAATAATGTTAA
Source organism: Tholera decimalis (assembly GCA_943138885.2). NCBI lineage: Eukaryota > Metazoa > Arthropoda > Insecta > Lepidoptera > Noctuidae > Tholera > Tholera decimalis. The sequence continues at coordinate 15,954,694 of OW964576.2, forward strand.
CTTTTTCAATTAGGGGTGACTGAGAGTGTTATTAACGTAAGAGTAGACAAATATTATAATCAGAAAGCTTCGAACTGCTAAGCTATCGGGAGTTACACGTGTTATTGTGAGTCAACCATAAAAGTTAGACATATGCTGTCGTGGGATATTTTTTATATAATTTTAAGGAGAACATTTCCGTCATGAAATGATTTGTGTAGCTTTAACCATTACGGTTGCACACGCGACGGAAGCTTAAAAAATGGAGTAACTTCTCCCGTTTTCCCAACATTTCCCTTCACTGCTCTGCTCCTATTGATTGTAGCGTGATGAAAAGTATACTATAACCCGCTCAGGAGTATGAAAAATAATTGTACCAAGTTTCGTTAAAATCCGTCGAGTAGTTTTTGTTTCTATAACGGTTATACAGACAGACAGACAGACAGACAGACAGACAGACAAAAATTTAACTGATTGCATTTTTGGCATGAGTATCGATCCTTAATCACCCCCTGATAGTTATTTTGGAAATATATTTCATGTACAGAATTGACCTCTCTACAGATTTATTATAAGTATAGATATACTATTATATATAACTATGATTATATACAACCACGGGTGGCATGACAAGTGTCATTTTTTAGCGGTTTTCTAAATTCAAACTAAATTTTTAACAACTGTTGCATCTGATAAAGTATTGGGCTTCTTTATACAATCGCAATAAGGAAGTCGACTTAGACTACATGTACTGCCGAAAACATAAAGCTAGTCTTACCGACCATCGTATTCTAAGCAATTTGTTTCTGGATTATTTTTTACCAAAAAGAGAAAATAATTATTGAGTCAGTCAAAATATTTTGAAGTATATCAAATATAAAAGTTCTGTTATCAAATAATAATACAAATATCAACATCTTCATACTATCATAAAAAAAAAATCCGGGTTGCACTCCGGGAGTGCCGGCAGAAGTGAAAACTTGAATATTAACGCTGTGCATTTTTGATATTTTGGAATGATTAGGGAATAATTTTGCACGATTTGCTTTAATTATCAGTATAAAAGTACTATCATTTATGTGGTAGAATACAATATTTATTTATTGCGCAATCGTACACAAACATGACAATTTATATTACATTAAAAAGTTTATCTCAAAAAAATCAACTTTCATGTTAACACACACGAACATACGCGCAAGCGTCCTGCGCCGCCCAAACAAAACAGCAGGCGCAGGCATACATTTTCGCCGCGCCGTAGAATGAGAGGGGGATACTTCCTCTCCTACGCCGCGCCGGCTGTCTACTCTCCGTCCGTCTTACGAATTTTCGATCAGGTCACGTGTCTTGACGCGAGTTTAACATTTTTTACCCATTACAAAAAAAGTGCACAACGCCGCTAAAGAAGGTTTCACTTCAAAAAAATCCTTCAAAAATTTACGAAACTTCAAAGGTATACGATTGCCCTGGTTTGCCCATATAAAATTTCCACGACATAAGAAACACTGTATAATGCTCCCTATCTCATTTTCTCCCACGTTAAATCTTATGAATTTATATGTCTGTCTCTTTTTACTGTTGCTTTTTCGTTTCATAAAATTTCAAATCACAAAGACGCTAAAGAAGTTTTCACTTCAAAAAACCCTGTTTCTTGCTGCAATTCAAGGCTAATATTTAAATGAGTTTCCCGTTTTATTAAGGTAAATAAAATATAACTTAATTTTAATTACTTTTGTAATAGAATTTACTTAATTAACAATCCACATTATCAATTATTTTAAATAAATCGCTTAAATCCCGACTTGGCGTTTCATTTGAAATTTCGGAATTCTTAAAGTCATACATGTTTACATTATATAATTGTAACATTTTTGGAGATGGAGACAGATGGAGTAAACGTAACGCAAGATCCATCATCACGTTTCGTGTCATCATCAAACTTAACAGCATTTCAAGGGACAATCGGTGTCGTAATTTGTTTTTCAGTATATGATATATCGAAAAAGTGCGTTCAATTTTAAAATGGTACAGTCATGAATGCAAGTGCAAGTTTGGAAATATTTTCAAGACGCTTATTAAATGCCTACTAGCGTCACATTCATCAAATACTTCCGAATACTGCCTAGTACTAGTACCTACATAGATATACTACTTCCTAGTACTAGTACATAGATATTCTGTAATGTAGTAGTACTAGGCCGCTGACGGCCGCGCGCCCCGCGGGCATATATGTGATGCTTGTAAATGTATGTATGCCCCTAAAAATAGCCCTACTTATTTTTGGGCCAAAAAAAATCCCAATAAGCATTATTTTACCCTAAATTTGGGGCTAATAGCCCTAAGAAGTTTAATCCTGGATAAAAAATCCCCCTCAACTCACACCTCAACTCATCCCTCAACTCACCCCTCAACTCATCCCTCAACTCACCCCTCAACTTATCCCGCACCTCATCCCTCAACTCATCCCTCAACTCATCCCTAATCTCATCCTTAATCTCATCACTCAACTCATCCCGCAACTCACCTCTCAACTCACCCCTTAACTCACCCCTCAACTCACCCCTCAACTCATCCCTCAACTCATCACTCAACTCATCCCGCAACTCATACAGCACCTCATCCCGCAACTCATCCCGCAACCCATTCCTCAACTCACCCCTCAACTCACCCCTAAACTCACCCCTCAATTCACCCCTCAACTCATCCCGCACCTCATCCCGCACCTGATCCCTCAACTCATCCCTCAACTCATCCCTAATCTCATCCCTCAACTCATCCCTCAACTCACCCCTAAACTCACCTCTCAACTCATCCCTCAACTCACCCCTCAACTCATCCCTCAACTCACACCTCAACTCATCCCACCTCATCCCTCAACTCATCCCTCAACTCATCCCTAATCTCATCCCTAATCTCATCACTCGACTCATCCCGCAACTCATCCCTCAACTCACCCCTCAAATCACCTCCCAACTCAACCCTCAACTCACCCCTCAACTCATCCCTAATCTCATCCCTAATCTCATCACTCAACTCATCCCACAACTCATCCCTCAACTCACCGCTCAAATCACCTCTCAACTCACCCCTTAACTCACTCCTCAACTCAAACCTCAACTCATCCCTCAACTCATCCCTCAACTCATCCCTCAACTCATCCCTCAACTCATCACTCAACTCATCCCGCAACTCATACAGCACCTCATCCCGCAACTCATCCCGCAACCCATTCCTCAACTCACCCCTCAACTCACCCCTTAACTCACCCCTCAACTCATCCCTCAACTCATCACTCAACTCATCCCGCAACTCATACAGCACCTCATCCCGCAACTCATCCCGCAACCCATTCCTCAACTCACCCCTCAACTCACCCCTAAACTCACCCCTCAACTCATCCCTCAACTCATCACTCAACTCATCCCGCAACTCATACAGCACCTCATCCCGCAACTCATCCCGCAACCCATTCCTCAACTCACCCCTCAACTCACCCCTAAACTCACCCCTCAATTCACCCCTCAACTCATCCCGCACCTCATCCCGCACCTGATCCCTCAACTCATCCCTCAACTCATCCCTAATCTCATCCCTCAACTCATCCCTCAACTCATCCCTCAACTCATCCCTAAACTCACCTCTCAACTCATCCCTCAACTCGGGTGAGTTGAGGGATGAGTTGAGAGGTGAGATCCCGCAACTCATCCCGTAACGCATTCCTCAACTCACCCCTCAACTCACCCCTAAACTCAGCCCTCAATTCACCCCTCAACTCACCTCTAAACTCACCTCTCAACTCAACCCTCAACTCACCCCTCAACTCATCCCTCAACTCATCCCTCAACTCATCCCTCAACTCATCCCTCAACTCATCCCTCAACTCATCCCTCAACTCATCCCTCAACTCATCTCTCAACTCATCCCTCAACTCATCACTCAACTCACCCCTCAATTCACCCCTAAACTCACCCCTCAATTCACCCCTCAACTCATCCCGCACCTCATCCCGCGCCTTATCCCTCTACTCATCCCTCAACTCATCCCTAATCTCATCCCTCAACTCATCCCTCAACTCACCCCTAAACTCACCTCTCAACTCAAACCTCAACTCACCCCTCAACTCATCCCTCAACTCATCCCTCAACTCATCCCTCAACTCATCCCTCAACTCATCCCTCAACTCATCCCTCAACTCATCCCTCAACTCATCCCTCAACTCATCCCTTAACTCATCCCTAATCTCATCCCTAATCTCATCACTCAACTCATCCCGCAACTCATCCCTCAACTCACCCCTCAAATCACCTCTCAACTCACCCCTTAACTCACCCCTCAACTCATCCCTCAACTCATCCCTCAACTCATCTCTCAACTCATCCCTCAACTCATCACTCAACTCATCCCGCAACTCATACAGCACCTCATCCCGCAACTCATCCCGCAACGCATTCCTCAACTCACCCCTCAACTCACCCCTAAACTCACCCCTCAATTCACCCCTCTACTCACCCTTCAACTCATCCCTCAACTCATCCCTCAACTCATCCCTCAACTCATCCCTCAACTCATCCCTCAACTCATGCCTCAACTCATCCCTCAACTCATCCCTCAACTCATCCCTCAACTCATCCCTCAACTCATCCCTCAACTCGTCCCGCAACTCATACAGCACCCCATCCCGCAACCCATCCCTCAACTCACCCCTAAACTCAGCCCTAAACCCACACCTCAACTCACCCCTCAACTCACACCTCAACTGACCGCTCAACTCACACCTCAACTCACCCCTTAACTCACCCCTCAACTCGTCCCTCAACTCATCCCTCAACTCATCTCTCAACTCATCCCTCAACTCATCACTCAACTCATCCCGCATCTCATACAGCACCTCATCCCGCAACTCATCCCACAACCCATTCCTCAACTCACACCTCAACTCACCCCTAAACTCACCTCTCAACTCAACCCTCAACTCACCCCTCAACTCATCCCTCAACTCATCCCTCAACTCATCCCTTAACTCATCCCTAATCTCATCCCTAATCTCATCACTCACTCATCCCGCAACTCATCCCTCAACTCACCCCTCAAATCACCTCTCAACTCACCCCTTAACTCACCCCTCAACTCATCCCTCAACTCATCCCTCAACTCATCTCTCAACTCATCCCTCAACTCATCACTCAACTCATCCCGCAACTCATACAGCACCTCATCCCGCAACTCATCCCGCAACCCATTCCTCAACTCACCTCTCAACTCACCCCTAAACTCACCCCTCAATTCACCCCTCTACTCACCCTTCAACTCATCCCTCAACTCATCCCTCAACTCATCCCTCAACTCATCCCTCAACTCATCCCTCAACTCATCCCTCAACTCATCCCTCAACTCATCCCTCAACTCATCCCTCAACTCATCCCTCAACTCATCCCTCAACTAGTCCCGCAACTCATACAACACCCCATCCCGCAACCCATCCCTCAACTCACCCCTAAACTCACCCCTAAACTCACACCTCAACTCACCCCTTAACTCACCCCTCAACTCGTCCCTCAACTCATCCCTCAACTCATCCCGCATCTCATACAGCACCTCATCCCGCAACTCATCCCGCAACCCATTCCTCAACTCACCCCTCAACTCACCCCTAAACTCACCTCTCAACTCAACCCTCAACTCACCCCTCAACTCATCCCTCAACTCATCCCTCAGCTCATCCCTCAACTCATCCCTCAACTCATCCCTCAACTCATCCCTCAACTCATCCCTCAACTCATCCCTCAACTCATCCCTCAACTCGTCCCGCAACTCATACAGCACCCCATCCCGCAACCCATCCCTCAACTCACCCCTAAACTCACCCCTAAACTCACACCTCAACTCACCCCTCAACTCACCTCTAACTCACACCTCAACTCACCCCTCAACTCACCCCTCAACTCCCCCTCAACTCACCCATCAACTCACACGTCAACTCACCTGTCAACTCACCCGTCAACTCACCCCTCAACGCACCCCTCAACTCACCTTTCAACTCACCCCTCAACTCTCCCCTCAACTCACCCCTCAACTCACACCTCAACTCACCCCTCAACTCACCCCTCAACTCACCCCTCAACTCACCCCTCAACTCACACGTCAACTCACCCGTCAACTCACCCTTCAACTCACCCCTCAACTCACCCCTCAACTCACCCCTAAACTCACCCCTCAACTCACCCCTCAACTCACCCCTAAACTCACCCCTCAACTCACCTCTCAACTCACCCCACAACTCACCCCTCAACTCACCCCTCAACTCCCCCCTCAACTGACCCCTCAACTCACCCCTCTACTCACCCTTCAACTCACCCCTCAACGCCTCCCTCAACTCCCCCTCAACTCCCCCTCAACTCCCCCCTCAACTCCCCCATCAACTCTCCCTTTACTCCCCCTCTACTCCCCCCTCCCTCCAACCCGCCCCCACACGGGACCCCTCTTACCCCTCACCTCCCTGAACACCCCACGAAACCCCCCCCCCCCTCTCAGGGATACCTCAACCCCTGCGACCTAACTCCTAGGTCCCAACAGATAGATACTGTCGCTTTTTCGTTTCATTATTTTTCAAATGACAACGATGCTAAAGAAGTTTTCACTTAAAAAAAAGTCTTACGCTTTTCGATCGGTCACGTGACCCTGACGCGAGTTTAACAGTTTTTACCCATACAAAAAGTGCTCAGCGCCGCTAAAGAAGTTTTCACTTCAAAAACATTTTAACTATAAAACTAATAAAGAGCAGTTTTAGTGGCCCTGTGGTTACGGGCCCGACTTACAAGTTGTAGGTCGTGAGTTCGATCCCAGTCAGGCACATTACTTTGGGTAATTTATATCATTATCACTACTAACTGCTCTCAAAACAGTGAAAAAAAAGACATTGTGATGTTAACTGGCATGAATTAGCACCAAAAGTGCGAAGACATCCACTAACCCGCACAGGGCGCGCTTGGTGGATTATGGACTATTCCCTCTCATAGAGAAGAGGCTTGTGTCTCAGCAGTGGAAACGTTACAGGCTGATTATAATTTCTATTTTCTAATCATCATTTTGAAAATGAAACGCAGTCTCATTGTGAATTAACGATTATTTACTTTAAAAATGAGTTTGTTTCCAAATTGTGTGTGCTCACTTGAGTGAGGTGAGCAGGGATCTTCACTAACTACTTTTATAAACATTGAAGAGATGAATCTAGTTTACACTTGTTAAAGTATTAGTGTGTTATTACACTGGTATACATTTCTATTTTTCTAAGTTGGCAACTTCCCTTCTTCCCTGTCATGGCTTGCACTGAGTAAAATGGTATTCTGTAATTATATTTTAAATAAAGAAATAAGTTTATTATGTGGAAATAAGTGTTTCTCTGAATACGATCCAATAACAAAATATGGTAGCAGAGCGTGGTTAATTGAATATGTAAAAAGATTGCTAAAATATCGCAGGATTGAAAAAAAGTGAAAATTGTTTTTGTGCTGTGGCATACATGTGTGTGCTGAAAATAAAAAATGGAGCGTAATCAACAAATTGTAATACCCATTTTCGACGGAAAAGAATACGCACATTGGAAAATAAGACTAACAAAATTTCTGCAATTCAAAAAGTGTCAAGACGTTATTACGAGAAAAATCTTAAGCACTGATGACAAAGAAAAATGGACGGACAAAGATGTGCAAGCAACGAACTACATTTACGGGGCAATAACGAATAAGCAATTGGAATATATATCAGAATGTGAAACGGCATACGACATAATTTGTAAATTTGATTCTATGTACTTACAAGGTTCAACATCCTTGCAAATAGTTTACCGAAACAATCTTGAAAATTTAAAGTTAAAAAACTATCAAGAACTAGACTCCTTTTTTGATGATTTTGAAAGATCAGTAAACGAGCTGAAACAGGCAGGTGCTACTATATCAGAAAATGAGAAGTTGAATTATATGCTAAGAGCACTGCCCAGTGAATATAGTCACATTGGAGACTTATTGGATGTGTTGTCAAAAGAGGAAAGAACTGTGGAATATCTAACAAATAAAATTAAAATTAAATATTTGACACAAAAACCACAAGAAAAGTCAGAAGTTACAGACAAATCAAATGCTTTTAAAACAGAAACAAAGTCAGCCCTGTCAGCCCCTAACTCAAATTTATGTTTTATTTGTGGAAAACCAGGCCATGTGAAACGCAACTGTTGGTACAATCGAGGACAGCATAATAGATACACAAATAACAATAATACAAGAGGAAGAGGTCATTCAAATCATCGGGGACGTGGTCGTGGATTTAATAATCGTGGTCGAGGTAGACACACTGAACATAGTGCATCAAATACACAAAATCAACAAAATGTTTTCCAAACTTTAGTTATTCAAAACAACATGACATCAAGTGTGAGCGAAGATAAGTCAAATAAGAACCAAATTACATGGTTATTAGACAGTGGATGCACAGACCACATAATCAACTGCGACAAGTATTTTGAAAATTCAGTTATATTAAAAAAACCAGTGCAAGTGAAAGTTGGAGATGGACGGATGCTGGAGGCCACAAAGGTTGGTGATATTAACATACATTTTCTTGTTTATGGTTCTAAATCATATATAACAGTAAAAAATGTATTCTATGTAAAAGAAATGAAGGCAAATTTATTGAGTTATGCAAGGATCACAGATAATAACAACACGGTAATATCGAAAGGACAATGGGCAAAAATTTATAATTCAAATAGAAAAGTAATAGCTATAGCACAAAAGGAAAACAGCTTATATAAAGTGAACAGCTACATAGATATACAAAGTAAAGTACAAGCAAATATAATTGAAAGTAAATTGTCAGTGAAGGAAAAATTACACCGTACACTTGGTCATGTAAATTTCAAATATCTAGAAATCTTATGTAAGGAACAGTTACTGGAAGGAATACCTAAAGAAATTGAATCAGAGTATATGAAGTGTGCTATATGCATAGAGAATAAAATGCATAACTTACCCTTTAAAAACAAAAGAAGAAGAGCTCAAGATATATTAGAGATTGTGCATACAGATGTAAATGGACCACATAATACAATAGGTTATTGTGGTGAAAAATACTTCGTAACATTCATAGATGACTACAGTAAATTGGCAAAAGTTTATTGCATCAAGTCTAAAGATCAAGTTGCAGATTGTTTTAAAGAATATGTAAATACAGTTCAAAATTTAACTGGAAAAATGATAAAAGAATTAAGATGTGACAATGGTAAAGAATATATGAACAGTAAGATGTATAGTTTTGCAAGAGAAAAGGGAATAATGATAAAGGCATGCCCGGCATATGTACACGAGTTGAATGGAACTACAGAGAGATATAACAGGACTATAATGGATATGGCTAGATGTCTACTAGCAGAAGCAAGAGTAAATAAATGCTATTGGCCGGAAGTAATTAAAACAGCAGCTTATTTAAAAAATAGAAGTTTGGCAAATACTATAGAAAGAAAAACACCCTATGAAATATTCTTCAATAAGAAACCATCAATAGAGCAATTGAAATTGTATGGAAGTAGAGTTTATGTGAGAATACCAGAAGAAAAAAGAAGATCAAAATGGGATAAAAAGGCAGAATTAGGAATATTACTTGGATATGTTGAAGTTGGCTACAAAGTGTTGATAAATAATAGAATAGTAGTTGCCAGACATGTTGATATAATAGAAGAAGATGTCAAGTTTATGAATAACAATGAAGATACAGACTCAGAGGAAGAAAGACAAGAAGAAGAAAAGGAAAAATTTGAAAATAACTTACCGGAAGAGACTAAATTAATAAAATTTGATGACAACTCGATGAATGATGATAAAGTACAAGGAAGAGCAAAGAGAACAATCAGACGTCCAATCAGATTTGATGAAGAATTTGGATATTACTGCATTTGTGCAAATTTTTGTGATGCTATGATTCCAGGTACATTTCAGGAGGCGATGCAATGTGATGAGGCCAATCAATGGAAAGAAGCAATGGACCGTGAGATGAGCAGCCTTGTTAAAAACAATACATGGAACTTTGTGAGTAGACCAGAGGGCAAAGAGATCCTAGATGTGAAGTGGGTTTACAAAAGGAAACCAGGTAACATTTTTAAAGCTCGTTTAGTAGTTAGAGGTTTTCAGCAAAAGGATAATATTGATGATACATACTCACCTGTTGCCAAAATGCAAACATTAAAATTGTTGTTATCTTATTCTTGTCAGTTCAGCTTTCTCATTCATCAGATGGATGTGGAAACAGCCTTTTTGAATGGTAAAGTAGTATCAGAAGTTTATGTAAAACAACCACAAGGTTATAATGATGTTTCTAATAAAGTTTATAAACTAAATAAAGCTTTGTACGGATTAAAAGAAAGCCCTAGAGCTTGGTACGAATGTTTTAATGATTTTATTAAGAATCTTGGTTTTTGTAGAAGCAAGTACGATTATTGTCTTTATGTAAAAAGAGAGTGCAATGTAACAGTTTATATACTTTTATTTGTTGACGATTTATTAATTTGTTGTAGAGATATAAACATTATTGATAATATAAAGAAACAGTTGCATAATAAATTTAAAATGAAGGATTTAAATAAAGTAAAAAGCTATATTGGTATTGATATTGAATATGATTATGATAACTCTACAAATGTCTTAACATTGTGTCAGGAAAATTACATAGAGTCTTTAGCTGAAAAATATAATATTAAAAATGCAAAACTGTATAAGACACCTATGGAACCTAACTTGAAACTAAGTAAATGTGATGTAAATGAAGATGTTAAATATAGAAACTTGATAGGTGCACTCTTGTATATCAGTCATGGTACTAGACCAGACATATCTTACAGTGTGAATTATTTAAGTAGATTTCAGAATTGTTACGATGAAACACATTTTAAATATGCTCTGAGAGTTCTAAAGTATTTGTATCTAACAAAAGATTTAAAACTAACTTACCAACAGAGTCTTAATACTGATAATATTGTAAATTGCTATGTAGATGCCGATTGGGCAGGAGATAGTACAGATAGGAAATCAACTACAGGTTTTGTTATTGAATTGTTTGGAAATCCAATTTATTGGAAATCTAGAAAACAAACTTGTGTAACTAAATCATCTACCTTTGCAGAATATGTTGCATTATCTGAGGCTGTAACTGAGATAAATTTCTTAAAAAATGTAATTAGTGATATGTTCATTAAAATATGTAAACCTATTAAGATTTATGAAGATAATTCAGGAGCACTTGCTATAGCAAAATACGGAAATTTTACTAAAAATTCTAAACATATAGAAGTACAGTATCATTATGTACATGAAAACTGTAAAAGTAAAGTTATTGAAATTGTAAAGATAAACTCAGATTCAAATGTTGCAGATATACTTACCAAATCTCTGGGTAAATTAAAATTTCTTAAGTTTAGAGAAATGTTGAAATTACATATGTAAAACTTAAATGAATAAGAAAGTTAAATTAGTAGATACATAAGAAAGTTAATTAATAAATAAGAATTTTAAGTTAATAGGTGAATAAGAAAGAATGTCTTAAGTTTGTTTTAATTTTTGTTGAGAAAGAAAAGCTTTTTGTTTGTTTTTATTTTGTTAATATTTAAGTTAAACAATTTAACAGAACTGTTTTAAAGGAAAGAGTGTGCAAGCTAGGTAGGTACTAGTATACTTAAGTGAATAAATATTATAGAAGTTCTATGAATAGGTACATATTATGTTGTAAGTAAAAGATAATTGTAATTGATGTTGCCTAGTAAGAATTTGTTAAAGTAATGAGATGTGAAAATAAAAATATAAATGTAAGGAGGCGTGTTAAAGTATTAGTGTGTTATTACACTGGTATACATTTCTATTTTTCTAAGTTGGCAACTTCCCTTCTTCCCTGTCATGGCTTGCACTGAGTAAAATGGTATTCTGTAATTATATTTTAAATAAAGAAATAAGTTTATTATGTGGAAATAAGTGTTTCTCTGAATACGATCCAATAACAAAATAACACTAGAAGCAGATCACGTTCATTCCCTTTGGGAGCCAAAGGTGACCGTTAATGAGAATATTAGATTACAATATACATAATTTCTGTTAGCACTGTAGCGGTAGAGATTACTTTGATGTTTCTAAGGCAACGTTTACCTTTTGTTTATCTTAGTGTTTTTTATTGGAACGTAAAGACAATGCTATCAATAACCACGTTGTTATTTTAAAAACCAAGTCACAATTTGGACTGCACACGTTATGTAATTAAATAAATAGTTCATTATTTATTATTACCTATAAGCTTTAATTTTGTATGATTTAGCAGAATGAGACCGTGCAAAGCTGGGCCAGGGCGGTAGTAATTATTAAGTATATGATAGGTTGGTTTGACACCACAACAGATTTTAAATTATTAATGATTAAATGTTATTTTTGTAATTAAGTCTTATAAAGTAACGTTTTATCCACGTCGCACCCCACTTTGTTATTTAGAGCAATTTGAGCAGATTAGAACCGCAGATAATCTTAATTGAAGCCAGTGTTATGAAACGGAAAAGATTTGGCGAGTGATAAAATGGCGGCATTTAGAGTTTTTAATTGCTGTGATGTATTACTTCTACTCTTTTGTAATTTCAGGAAAATAAATAAAAACATTTTTAGCCAAATGTTTACCCAACAGAGAGCAGTGGTGGCTCAGTGGTTAGAGGTAATTACAAGTTGTAGGTCGTGGGTTCGAACCTTTACACCATTTTTCCGTGTCCATAGACCTATTATCACCATTATAAATAAATAGTCTGGGTTATTATCAAAAAGAAAAGACGCAGTAAAAATAAAATAACACTTTTCATTTCTTGTATGCATTATGATGATGATGATGACACTTATAGGTTTTTTGTCAGTCATTTAATGAATTGGGAACTAATATCCGAATGTATCTGCTATTTTGAACCGACTTCAAATGGGAAGAACTCATGAATTCTGAAACTGTATTTTTGTTATTTTTTATCCTATTTCTTTGCCGATTATGTTACGATTCTGAAAATGATTTATTTGCTCGAAATCTTATACTTCTGAGTTAGTCCCATTGTAATTTGATATTGGGATCGTAAAGAAATCGCAGGTAACCCTCAAAATATATAGTGACACACAATATTTTCTACTAAAGAAAATTTGTGTAAAAGTGTCATTCCCAACTTATTTATTTCACCTACATATTTGTCTGTGAACGTGATCTTAGATATTTAGATTGGGCTATCAACCCGCTGAATTCTACAGCCTGCAGCGGATATCTTTTGTTCGGAGGAAAATCAACAAATAATGATTTCTCCCGCTCTGGGTGGAGCGGAAACTAGTCTCAAACTTCTACTGATTGAAACACCCACCCTGTTTCTTCAGTTGCCCTAGCGTTTCGAGGCTGTGGTATCATGTTAGAAAATTCCCGCAACTGCGGACCATTCCTGCAACCGTGGAAGCGAGTGTTTGTTGGTCGAATCACGAGTGAACAGTGAATATTTTCGTTGGGAATATAGTTTGATCTCACATTCCTGTAAGCTTATACATGGGTATAGAATGTATATGTTACGTAAACGTGGCCGCCGGCGAGCTAGTTCATTACTAATTCACACGAAACGTTCACGTTTACTTACAACTTTGAAGCAATTGCAAAGAGAGAGAGAACCATAAACTTTGCAAGTTACTATGTACTAAAGTAGGCATTAAGTAACATTCACAAAGACAAATAGAGATGCTAAAGTTTTACGAAGTCGCGGGCGCTCAGAGTGGAGATTTAGTCCGCCTGTGATAACATTGTATATTCATTTCAATCAATCAAAAACAACTGAAGGGTGACAGTCTAACTGGATGCAGCTAAGTTATTTACATGAGCGACTGTCTGTCTGCCCTCCGCAGCGCAGTACTCCAGCTTCCTCCCCTTGGCAAGATCGGTGGTAGATTTTCTGGCTCATGACTACCCGTAACGACTATCAAAGATGTACAAATGACAGCCGGAAGCAATGTCTTAACATGTTTTCCGAGGCACAGAGGAATCCCGATATTTAGTTAACCATCCACAGACCGACCTCGGCAAGAGATGCTTCACCTTAGAGGTCGACCCGTATGTCTATTCATTATTCTTTTAGCCACGAGCTCCTCCGATTCACTTTCCTAGTAATCAAACTGGGTAAAAGACATTTCTTGTACCTTGAAATTTAATTCAATTAAGTACTTACTTATTTTGTAATTTATGACAAAATTTATCTTAAACTTTGAAAGAATAGAACAGTGCTGGTATTATCTCAACCCCCCAACAACCCGAAGATCCACCGACTGAAGTTTAAGCTGGCTGGCAATAACCTTTGGTATTGTATTAAACTTAACCTTGTTTGAATAGGGTAATAACTCTTTTTATGTATTTAACTTTTCCTTTTTTTAATAAATTAATATTGTTTGAAACCGTTTATTGTTGCAATACCAACCATCTTGTATCTGGGATTTAGTTCAGTTACCTCAATAGGGACAAAATCCGGAATGTAACAGTGGCTATGGTTAGGAGACACCATTGTGTCTCCTAACTAAAACTCATTAACCACCACAGTTTTTGTCATAGTATACAGGACTAAGCTTAAGTAATTTAACGTCAATGTAAACAAAATAATCCAATAAACCCGCGGATATAGAAGCACTAGATCGAATGGAAAATTGTAATCGATGTTCAGTTCATACCAGCTTGAATGTAAGCACGAGCTATCGGATTTCCAGACAGTGGATTATACAGAGTGGTTTAATAATTTCCATACGGAGTTGTAGGTTATAGAGACAGTTTGAGTATGAAAAAGTGTATTTAAAAGAATTTTAAAGTGTTATGAGTGAAAATGATCATTTATGATTATTATGACATAAAAGTAAGTCATATTAACTCGGTTTTTTTAAATTGTATGTCTGTAACCGTAAACGGTGCGCAATCCATAAAAAAGCATCCGTTTTTTATTTCACCACACAGATAAACTCACATGAACTTACTTACATAATTAAATAGATAGCACAATAAAACGCAAAACGTTGGAATATAACATTCAGATTTATATTTAGTTTTAATTTAAAAGTTTACGGGTTCGTTACAGCCTGTATAATGGAAGACATGTTTGTTCAAGCATTAGCTGTGTAATTTTACGCTACAGCTAACATTTGTTTTACCCTGTATAACAAACTATTAGCGAGACTGAAATCAATAGTTTTGATATGGTTATTGTAGGATGTGGTGAAAATGTGGGAGGAATTTTCGGTATTGTATCATTATTATCATCGTCTGCTTAGCCCCAATTATTTTGGAGACGGCTTCCTGTCTAACCTGCCTATCTCACCTCCACAACCCAGTAGCTGAGAAACACAAAACCCCTTGGCAAGATTGTTGTCAGGTTTTCTGACTCTGACTATATTTGTTTGTTTACACTTTATGCACACAGGTACAAAGGCAGACTTAATGCCGTAAACATTCTCTACCAGTCAACCATGACATAATATACCATCATATTCTGTGACGACTGTCAAAGATGTTCAAATGACAGACACCGCCAACTTCCAAATGCTGAGAAATTCCTTATAGAAGAATCCCTTATAGAAGTAGCACTTTTTGTCCGATCCGGGAATTGAACCCGAGACCTCGTGCTCAGCAGTCGCGCTTGCGACCACTCGACCAATGAGGCAGTTATTTTTGGTATTGCATATTTTTTCCTAAAAATATAGATACCTACATGGTCGTTGTTGATAGCGACACTTAATTAGTTTTGAGGGATGAAAATCCTAATATAAGTATTTCAGCTTTCAATTGCGAATAAGGCCTATTTTTCACCTCACTATATATACAAATAGAATAAATGTTCTAACGAAATATGGCGGCTCCGGAACGCAAGGGTACATGAAAAATCAGGATGAGTTTTAAGTCAGTCGAAGTCTGACATTCCCTTCCGCCCCATCCAGGGCGGGAGTAGTCATTTGATGATATTCACACCAAAAGAAAGAGTGTTACTGCAAAATTTCTTATTTTATATATATTAAAACTTTGCCGTACTTTGGAATTAATATACCTATTTAATGGAAGTTTTCAAATCATCTTTTATTTAGGCCGCATCATAATTTTATTTATTATATGATTATCTCTTTGTTTATAAAAGCTCTGTGACCTGCCATCGAAAAAGGAGATCATGTGTTTAACAAATATTTTAACAAGATGAGACCCACTGAAGCAAAATGTGGGAAACCTTTTACAATATCTTTTTTTTTTTGAGGATCGAAGCCATGACGTCACTTTATGTCACATTAATCTGGAACAAAGTAAGTCTGGCTTTTGTCTTCTGACCCAAACAAACCCTATAGCACGATCTTGCAGCTTGAACGGTACACTAATTTTACCTCACTCAATTGAGCGCACATAATTCTTAGAAAGCGAACTCATTTGTTTTTGAAGTAAAACATCGCGATCTGACAATGAGACGACGTGTGAATTCTGTAATACTTATCTCAAAAAGTAACATATTTTCGTCCTTTAGTAATGTAACCTAAAAAGTTTACATAAACATAAAATATAAAACTGTTCGTTTCTTACACGATTATTGAATAAATAAAAAAAACAGAGAGGTTTGTAATATACGTTTGCATATTAAAAGAATTTTACGATCAGAATCGACCTCGATGTTATCGACTGTTTTTGGTACAAAGCGCTGTGTTGGTAGTTCAAGCGATATATAGTCGGAAAATAATTGATTGCTTGTTCAGTAGACTTGTTGTTACTATATTATTTTTTATATTAAAAAAAGAACTAGCAATGTGGGTGGAATTCACATGACTAGTAATCTTGTTAACTAAGTTCACGGCAATAGTGTAAACCCCACCCGGGTTCCGCGACCGGCGCCGCGAACGGAACCCGCGACATCTCGATCACAAGTCCGACACTTTATCCATTAGGCTATTGACGCGTCACTTTTTTATTCGTTGCTTCCTTAAAATCTGTGTAAAATCTAGTGCATATATTTATTTTATTAGCCTATACTGTCCCACGGCCGGGCAAAGGCCTCTCCCAATTCCTTCCATACACTCTTTTCCCGCGACGCTTTTAATCAGCCTATATGCATATATGAGTCGAGTATTTTTATCCTGATTGAAATAATGCATGTTAATCATATCTAAATATTACGACGTAACGCGCGGCTCAAAGACAACAGCAGCATTGCCAGGCCTGATAGGACCATAACCTGTAGGGGTTGCGAGAATGTCCTAACGAGATACCGCGGCTAAGAATGACACCCTTTTGCTCCATCCAGACCTGTAGGAGTCACTGATTAGATACATTTCCCCATGAAACATATAAAGCCTCCCCAAGCGTCAGTATACTTAGACCTTCATCAGGTCATGGGAATACTTTGTGGAAACACTAACAATAGGTACATATTCTTTCAAGAACTAAGCATTAATAAATTAAAATTATTTATAAAACGTAAGCTATGTCAGAAAGCTTTTTACACAGTCAAAGATTATATTGAGGACAAAAAGGTTTGGGAATGAGCTGATCAATGATATACCTACTTATGTGGGCTTTTTATATACATATATGTTGCTGAGTTAGTTATTTCAAGTCCTAGCAAAAGTTAAATCACAAGTACAAATTAATTTTCCATCACCCATTAATTTGGAAAAGTCCCTTTTCACTGGATCCAAATTTTCCCATTCTATACGCAATAAATCCCCATTAGGTTAATGATAAAAGAGCGTTGGAAATGTCTTTAATTATAGCATTAAACGTTTATGATCGAAGCCGTTCTCGTGACTAAATCGTAGAAAACATTTAAATCACTCTGCAAGACCATGTTGGAGCTGATTGCGCAGGTGTCACAAACGGTAATAGTAATAACTATGTCCCATTTGTCAAGTCTATTCCTAATTATGTCGTAATCAGCTGCTAGTGCAATCAGCTGCAGTGCCTAGTACTTGGTAAAACTAGTGTCAGATTATACCGCATGGAATCAGGCGTTACATTAAGGAAATCTATATAAAACATCATATTTATTCTTTTTAACCAACTTTAATAAAGGTTGCGGTTCTCAGTTCATCATAATCTTTTTTTTTTATATATGATAAAATCAAGAGGATCTGTAGTATTTAGTTAGTGTAAGATTTTCTATCGGCGAGCTACCTAAAGACTGTCAAAGATTTGACAAATGACAGCCGGGATCGACAGCTTAACGTGTTATACGAATACGAGGCGCAGGTATTAAGACATCGTGTAAAATAGTCATGCACGGAGCGACCTGCAAGTGTTGCTCCACGTTGAGCAACGCTTGCAGGTCGCTCCGTGCCGCTGTGCCGCTGTATCTAGCTGTATATATCGAACTGTGCCGCTGTTATTATATTATGTAATTATATTAAGGCACGGGTTCCTCAAGCGATAAGAAATTAAGAGAAAATATAAAACAGTTTGCGTTTAGAATCAAAGTCAATTAAACTTTGACTAAATTTTGAACGAAACGATTTAGATTTGAAGCAATGATTTTAATAAAAGCATTTATTTTACTACAAAAGAAACATTTTGATTCATTAGCTCTTTTGAAGAAACTCCTGGTTTTATTTCCTTTTGGCAGTCTTCGATGTTGTTAGTTGAATGGAATATTATTGTGATTTTTTGGGTAATTTGTATTTAAATTTACACAAACCTTGAATCAGTAAATAAGATAGTGTTTTACAGATTGTTTGAACAATGAAAGCATTCTATTTCAAAAACGTTAAAGACAATAAATCTTAATATTTATTTCGCTCTCAAAGTAAGTAAGTACTTAAAAAAAACCATTCTATTTATTTATTTATCAAAGCTTTATACCACACAAATTGTACAACGGCGGTCTTAATGCCATAGGCATTCTCTAACAGTCAACCCCTCAAATTCTATGATCACATATTCAGTTTTTTATACCTAGTTGCTTAAGTGAACAGATTCACGTTACATGATAGTTACCAAAGTTTTAGTTGTTTTGTCCACCAATACCAAATCTTAATCTAACTCAATCTTGTATTGAGGGAGTTAGTAGATAGATAGATAGAATATACTTTATTGTACACCAATAATTGAATCACACTTAAATAACAATATTGTAAATAAAATTGGTAAAGTTAGTAGTTCTAAAGGTGACACATACATAGACACAAATCTAAATTTCCAAACATACAGAATGTACCTCGCGGCCGTTTAACACAGACTCCGGCAGGGACATTTTACTGCCCAACATTCCACTGTAGGTAAAACTTAATCAACAAATGAATGAAACAAAGCGTCGGCAACAGTACCAACTTAAAATTCACCTCATGACGTCTGAAAATACGAGCAGTGGAACAAATGAACCGGATTTGCATATTGCCTTTCACATAAACGACTCAACTTCCAGACCATTTTTCAACCCCTTTTAACCCCTTTTATAGCAAAAAAATACAATTATTTTGATTGTGATATATAAAGTCATCAGTTTCTTATCTCAATTTCTTTATTGAACTACGAGTATGTGGTATTTATAGCGTTTTCACACAGATCACGGAATCATATCTTTTCGGCCACTGCTCCAGACGTCACTACAAGTACCAACCATACGAGCCAAGTATGTCAGTGTCTTTATATAGATAAATGGTATAGCCCGTGATAGTAGGACGTTTTATAAAGAAAACGGTTTCCTGTACTCGAAATGACAGTTTTTCACGTAAGATTTCTTAATAGAAATCACATTTCTCAAGCTTTTTGTTTGTCC
This sequence comes from Tholera decimalis, assembly GCA_943138885.2. Classification (NCBI taxonomy): domain Eukaryota; kingdom Metazoa; phylum Arthropoda; class Insecta; order Lepidoptera; family Noctuidae; genus Tholera; species Tholera decimalis. Next base: position 15,974,477 of record OW964576.2, read on the forward strand.
TGAATTTATTATCCTAATAGGATCGAATCAGATACCCTTAAAAATCTTTCACACCGAGACACCCAATTTAAATAACGCTTTTAAAGTCACGGTTTTTTTTTAATGTGAGAAAATCTGTAAGTATAAAAAAAGACTTTATTAAATATATAAAATAATTTTACCGCTGTTGTTCAATCAGAGGGAACCTGATTGCTAATTAAAGAGTGATTGTCTTAACCCCGAGAAGGGTTAAGACAATCACTTTTTAACACAAACACTCTTTAACATCATACTCTTAAACAGGTTTCATTTATACAAAGGAGAAGCTTTGCTTTCTAAAAAGCAAAATATTTCAGGAAACTCTTTGCAAATGAATTTCTTGGTACGAGCTATTCAATAATATCCCAGAGCCCCTAAAGCGTACTTATTTCCTGACGAACAAAATGTGGGTGGCCAATTTGCAGGTGTTTGGAGTTAAAGTTTCAACATAATAAAATCAGCCTATAACGTTTCCTTAGCTACAACACAAGCTGTCTATCAGGGAATGAGCCACTCCACCACGCGGGCCCAGTAAGTGCAGGTTGGTGAATGTCGCATGTCTTCAAATTTTTGTACTCATGAAATTAATGTCGGTTTCCTCATGATGTATTCCTTCACCGTTTTGGAACGGTACTGATGATGTAAATTACCCAAAACAATGTGCCTAACTGTGTTTGAATTTGAACTCACGACCTTCAACTCGCATGTCAGGCTTATAACCTCTGGACCAACACTGTTCGTGGTTAAAACTACACAAAACTATTAACTTGCCATCTTATGCCTGAGTACTGTCTGTGATCATAACAAACCAGACCATAGCAATAGCCCACCTTTAATATTCTTTAATATACACCAAGCCGCCTTAAAATTACTTAATTCCTCACATCCACAGACGTAATATCATAAGGATGTCATTACAGCCCTCTTTTGATCCTCCACAACCTCTTAGCAGGCACTCTCGTCATTCATGAGACGTTGAGTAGTTGGGGAAAATAATTTTACCATATCTTCTTTTGAGTGATCACTTGTTTAGGTGAGTTGTGTTTTTTATGAAGTGAATTTAATACCTTTTATCAGGTGTCAAAAAAGATTCGTGTGCAATTTTAGTCCTTACAAATCCAAGATCTGAATTGAACGTACGTTTACCGATATTTTTTGTATTAAAAATGACAGAATATTTATATTAGAGTGAGGAGTGGCTTAATAAAAACAGCCATACTATATATGAAGTTAAACAATACTTGACGAGGTCATCGTATGGATAACAGACCATCTTAACAAATGGAGATTCCTCCGAACCTCGGAAAGCATTTTAAGTTGTTAGTGCCGGCTGTAATTTAAGGAAAAAAATTCAGTGTTACTTTGATTTATCTACATACTATTGAAAGTCAGCTAGATCATATTTTTTCAAACGTACTATATTAGCAGGCCATTGTATGTTATTGCGTTATTTTTTACTGATTTCTTACCAATTCTAAAGAGTCCTGGGAAAATGCTTTGTACCTTTATGTTTGTACTCAATAAATGTATTTGAAACGAAAACTTGCTTGTGCCGAGTTCCACGCTCCAAAGCTAAGGGAGGCTTATTATACCCAGCACCGGGTGAAGTTAAGCTATGAATTATGAAAAATCGTTTAAATAAAACTGCACAAAACTCAAAGCACTAATAGAAATTTTCAGCTATTGACCTCGATCTCACCTGATGGTAAGCAATAGATGAGAACTAAGTACAATGGAACGAGCGAGCCTAGAATATGTCTGTTCATTCTTGTTTTAAAGACTGAAAGGTCATAAGTGGCAGGGAACACAGAAGCTGGCAGAGAGTTCCACAACTTGGATGTGTCTTCTTATCATTGCTAGGTCCTCTTATCAAATCACTTACTGTGTTGTTTCTACATCTACTGACCCTGGATATTAGTGATGTCGTTCTGTTCCTCTGAGTCATTAAGCGTGTTCGGCTTCGCCTACACAAACAAGCGGCTTTAAATAAATTTAAAATCTGTTCAAAATTCGAACGGAAGAGCTCGTGACTAAATAATATCAGCCGCACGGGTCGATCGGTCACGCTACATGTCAACATTCCCCCGTGCCTCAGGAAGCACGTCGTTGGTCCTAGCTGTCATTTGTATATCTCCGACAGTCCTTACGGGTAATCAGAAGTCCAAAAATGTGACCCCAGTCCTCCGAAGGGGTATCGTGTTACCCAGCTACTGGGTTGTTAAGTACAGCTAGGCAGTCATCCCATGTCATACACTAGTACTCCGCTGCATCCTGCTATTCTGGAAGCAGACACCAGCATAGTTGGCAAAAGGCTAAGTAGATGATGAATTCGAAATTCGAACACTGTCTTGTTGTCATCAATCAGCGATAACTTACTTTAAAGCAAATCAGTTCGCTTTCATGATTTTGTGTGCGCTCACTTGAACAAATGAGGTTTACAGAATAGCATTTGTTTTTAAAAGCTTCGTTATGCCTCTCCTATTTGTAACAAATCTGCTTACAGAGGAGTGGGAAAAGGGATCGGTTTTATATTCCCGTGAGTCTATACAGAATTTGTTTAGGTACGACTCACATTTTGTAGTTCGATTGCCTTGCTGGTATGACTTGGCGATTTTCTAGAGTATTTCTAGATTTTGTAGATTTTCTAGATTTCATCACGCTGAAAATTTAAGTTGGAAAAGCAAAGGGTAAAAATGTATGTGAATGCAAAGTCTGTATGTTGAATAATAGCTTAGACTTGGAAAAAAAACCATTGTGATGTTATATTGCACCTCTGCATTATTTGTTATTTTTTTTTTCAAAATCGCATTATTGTATTCTATATATATATATATATATATATATATATATATATTATTTAAAGTAGGTTCGCGTTTGACCACTATCTCACCTGATGGTAAGTGATGATGTGATCGAAGATGGAGCACGCTTAACTAAAAGTAACCTATTCACTCTGGACTTAAAGGCTCCTAGGTTGTAGCTGTAGAGAAACACAGACTCCGGCAGGGAATTCCACTCCTTAGCCGTACGCACAATGAAGGTATTCCCAAAACGTTTTGTGAGTATGGGTGGGATGTCCACCATGATGTGCTTTAAATCAGTTTCCTTAAACAGCTATTATAATTTGATGGTTTTCTTCAACCACACTTTTTCTGTTTATCTTCCTACATTTATTAATGCTCCCCTGTGACGGGGTCCCATAGGATCATTGCCTGCATGGGTTGCGAGAATGTTCTGACGAGATACCGCGGCCCCGGAACTTAAAGGCAACTGAAGGAACCGGGTGAGTTTCTAATCAGTAGAAGTCTGACATTTCCTTCCGCTCCACGCAAGTCATTCAATGATTTTCTCGCCCGGAAAAGCAAGCCCAAGAGAGTAACATAAATATACAAATTTTTGCAAAATTTTAAACTTGGCAACCAAAAGAGAGAACATTCAAACTGTTTCAGTCAATATTCTATTCGTCTGTGTATTTTGTATTAACCTTATCTTTTCCTGTCTTTGTAGAAAATTTAGCAAAGCATTTAAACCGACAAAGCTAGGTAAAATTCAGAACTCTTGAAGATGTTTTTATTAGAGCACATTCTTCAAAGAATTTTCAATTTATTGGGAATTAAAACATTAATTTTAAAAACACTAATTTGAACAACCTATGTACATTAAAAAAAAATAGGTGTCAAAGTACTCCTCCACGTCGCTATTGTCCAGAAATGTGGCCAGAAGACTGGCAGCATTGCCACGTTGTATGGTACTAATTTCCCACCCGTACACTATTGAAGTGAACCCACTCCAGATACAAGCATATTTAGTTTAGTTGGAGGGGTTAACAAGATTGCTAGTCTGTGAATTCTATCCATATTGCTAGTTCTCTTAAAAACAAAAAAAGCTTCCAATTTACCGGGTCAAATTTTTAAAATGCTCTCCTCGATCACTTTCTTTCGATAACACACTTTACAGTGTTTCGAATAAATACACCAACACAATCTTATACAAACAGATAGTTCTTTTTTTTTCATATTGATTTTCTGACATAACGTAAACATAACTCCTTGTAAAGTACTGCACAGGCTTCGTCTCTATGAGAGGGGTCCTAATCAACCACACAGGCCCATTGCGTATTGATGGATGTCGCAAGTCCTTGGATTTTCGGTCACATGCCTGTTGTCTCACGACGTTATCCTTCACCGTATTGAGATCAGAGTTGTCAAACCCACGGCCTGCAACTCGCCAGTTGTGCCTGTAACTACTGAGCCACCACTGTGCCTCATTTAAAATTTGAGTAAGTTAAAAATAACTATTTAAACTTCACTCTTTTGATCAGTCTCTTTTACAGTCAATACACACCAGACTGGTCCGATCATTTATGGGAACCATGTAGATAGGTTAATTCCTACAGTAATTGTTAAGTAAAGCAACACAGATTTGTGTGGACCCGTCCAGACAGAGCATGCATTTGTAAGTCATCGAGTAGCCTCAACTTAGAGGTCCTAGTATCCTGAACGAGTTGATGATCAAAACCTAAGTAAAGATATTTGAGTAGGCCGCATGAAGTACTCAAACTGCCAGAAAATCATGTAATTTATCCGATATATATGTTTATATTTATATAATATATTTATTTACCCTATAAATATTCACAATGGTTTATATGAGCTTAGAACTACTAAAAGCAACTACTAAAAGGTTTGTCTTAAATTACGGTTTATATTAAAACCTACTGAAAAACCAATACAATGATATCTCACTAAATTTGGTGCATTATTTTCTCGTCTCGCTCGTTTTTAGCCTAGCTTAGGCACCTATGAATAGCGTAGAGATTAAACAAACATTTTGAGCGTAATCTTATGTAATCTGATAAAAATCAACCGACCGTTACAGCTTTCAACCTAGAATAGGACTGTATTTACTTGTAAACTAATTCATAAGGATGTTATGAAATATTTAGCGATCCTCGATAACACGACCCTCCGATGTAGGTTGATAACATGAGATCATCCTCTACCGAGCTTATTCCTGACTACATTGGGGTCGGTGTCTTGTCTAACTGGATACAGCTGAGTATCAGTATTTTACATGGAGCGACTACCTACCTCTCTATCTGCCTGCCTGCCTCCGTAACCACACGTAACACGATTCCCTTTGGCAGGACTAGTGTCAGATTTTCTGACATCTGACTGCCCGCAGTTACTATCAAGGATGTACAAAATGACAGGACCAACGGCTTTTAGAACTTAGAACTAGGCACGTCGGAATCTTCTTATTATGATGGTCAGCGATGGCCTAATCTTAGCAAGGTTAAACTCTTGAAGATCAACTCAAGTGACTGCTAATATTTAGCCATGAGCTTCTCAGTAAATTTACATAATATGTAATTTATGTATACAAATCGTATTACTACATCATTTTGCAATCAAGACAAATAAAAACCTTTTTCAGAAACTGAATCAATCAGTCTGCCAATAAGAATTCAATATTAAAAAAAAATCTGACTAAAGAATAAGAAAAATCAAGAGAAATAAAAAAGGAGTACCTTTTAAACACGCTTACAAGAAGACAATAAAGGAGATAGATGTAGCAATTTGTGGATCTTATGAGGGCGAGCTCAGAGTGAGGGTTTGGTACAAGTGACAAAAGGTGTGGTTGTTGTAATTTCAAACAAACGAAGAAGATCCTGATGAGCTCCTTGTAATATACAAAGACATATTTAGAACAAGTAAAAATCCGAATTAAAATCAACTTTATTCTTGCTGCATATTAACGATCTGCTAATGCCCGGTACCTTTGGGTAAGCAGACGACAGCACAGTTTCTGAGAGATGTGTCCAGCGCGCGTGTTGGTGGGTCAGAGATCCAGTCCTTACCACCACCACATCGTCGCTTACCATCAGGTGAGATAGTGGTCAAACGTGAGCCTATTCTGAATAAAAATAAAAATAAAATAAACCAATAAATAATTATAAACGAATGGTGTCAAAAATTATCGATTGACTTCGTCATATCACCCAAGTACACGATATCTTTTTGGCATTTTTTGGAAAGTATATGCAAGTAAGATTGGTTACCCTTAATATTTGCGATATCCTCTTAGGATTGAATAGCATTACTATTTACATTGTACAGGCTCGCCTTATGTTCCGCTCTGGGTAAGAATTTGACGACACGGTTGGCGCAGTGGTTTAGCGATTGGCTGCCGCACTGCGTGTCCCGGGTACGATTCCCACACCGGAATAATAATGTTTGTAAGGCTTACAAATAATTGTTCCGGGTACTCACGTTACAGAAGATATTTCTAGAATGGGGTAATGTTTAAATAAAGATTTAAAAAAATATTCCGCCTACTTTCTGGACACATCCTTGGGTTTATAGGTAAGCTATATTTCTTGTCCTTTAAATAATAAAATATACAAGTTCCTACGCATTCAACGTATTGCAAGAACAGTTACGGTAGTAATACATTACTTTCTGAGACAGCTGTTAACCCTTATAAAACACTGAAAAATTATTTCTTTTTATTGAAATGTTATACCATCTACAGCTGTGTAGGCCAGGCTCACTTAGATCATTTTTGTTTTTTTTTGCTACCATTGGGGTTTTAAAGAATATTTTGATGCTGCGCCTTTTTGAGGGATCAGTTATGTGGGCAGATCAGTAATAACAGCCACACAGGTCAATCTTTAACGTTAAGCAACGCTTGCCGAGGTCGGTCCGTAGATGGGGAGCATGTTAACATATCGAGATTCCTTAGTGGCTCAGAAAGCACGTTAAGTCGTTGGTCTCGACTGTCATTTGTACATCGTTGCCAGACATTACGGGTAAACAGAAGTCACTAAATCTGAAACCAGTCTTACCAAGGTGGACCTTGTTACCAGCTACTGGGTTGTGGAGGTCAGGTAGGCAGTCGCTCCGTGTAACACACTAATACTCAGTTTCATCTAGCAAGACTGGTAGCCGACCCAAACACATTTGGGAAAAGGCTGAGCAAATGATGATATGGCCGATGTGGGCTTATATGTGCAGGATCCGCGGGATTCGCAGACCTAAGAATTCATTACTTGTCTTGAAATTGCTTTGACGCGCGTGAAAATTAATAGACTATCTGACAATGTTTTTATTAAGTTTAGAAAATCATGAAATGACTTCTCTCGCTTTGGATGGAGCAGAAGGGAGTATTAGACTTATATTGACTAAAAACTGTTCCAACCAACATGTTCCTTCAGTAGCTCTTACGTTCCGGGGTCGCGGTATCTCGTTAGAACATTCCCGCGAGGCGGGCAGAATGTCTCTGTCGGGCCTCGTCAAAGCTGCTGACTAGTCTTTGAGGCGCTCGTAGAACACGACGTGTTTTTGACTCGGGCCTGGTCCTTAATAGACGGGCAGCTACCGCTGCTTGCCGTCCTCAAGTCCGCTGTGGCTAAATTCATGTTAAGGTACTTACCAAGGAGGGTCTTGGGGTACATAGTCTAGCGTTAATCTACGCATAATGTACTATCTGATAAATTATTATATAACAGCCTTATAGCTATCAGTCCTGACTGACCGAGACTGTGCTCCTAAACTGGATCCTTTTAGAATATTCTGGCTAGTTAGACTCTTGGGACGAATATAATTTCATAGTTATGTTAATCGGTCGAAGCGAAGAGATCTGTCTTACAATGTAATGGTTCTAATGAGGGTCGAGTGGTTGCGTTGTTTGGGCAAGGTAGTTAAATTGTGTCAAAATATCTATCAGGAAAGGTCAATGCCCACATTGTTAGAACAACCGTGGCCTACAGTGAACACTGATAAATAGTTTATGCAATTATAGTTTAAGTTGTTACGAACACCTTCTAGTACTTATCAGTTAAGAAAATAAGTCGCCATTTGGAAATAAAACACTTTTTATTTTTTTATAACATTTATTTTTTCATAAGCACAGACATATTATAAACACTTAAAATAACTTTTGAATGGTAAGTACATAACTTTTTAACTCATTTTAACCTTTTGAATAATAGTCACCTTCTAAGTTAAAACAGCTATGGGTTCCATTTCAATAAAAATCGGTACAGTTATATCTAATGGATAGCTCAAAAGATTTTGGAGTTATTGTATATTTTTTATTTATTTATTAATGAATGCTTATCATTTGTCCCAAACACCACCACCACCGCTCAATATAAAAAAAAAACAATCTCAATATAAAAAGCTAACATATAAGAATACTATTATATACAGGGTTATTGGAAAAACACCAACAACCTCTTAAGAGGTTATTGTACTCGTCATTATGAACAACTTTTACTATGGTACCAAACCTGAAATCGCGAAAAAAAATCAGCTGTTCCCTACATTTTGACGAGTTAACCGAACTTAAATAGGAACAGCAAATTTTTTTATTTTCGCTATTTCAGGTTGGGTCTTTCAAATTACCCTGTATATATATGCACTATTGACGAATATATATGGAGACACTCCTAAAAAAATCTTTTAAAAAGTAATCTTTTAAAAAAATAACGATATATATATTTATTCTATAGTATCATCAGCATCATATACTAATAAGACACTGTCTAAAAACTGTGCTGGAGGAACTATATTGGTTTGATGCCGTGCCCACCCAAGATACCAGACCACAGACATGACGTGGGCCCTTAATAAAATGCAATCATTATGAAAAAGTGAACCTTCCAAAGTACTAGTTCTCCTATCATCATAGCGAGCGCGAGTGCAGAGTGAGTAATGAGTAGTTAGATTACAGTAAATTACAGTTTACTGTCAAGTCTATTATCTGTCAAGAATAATGCTGCCATATTTTAAAATATAATCGATTAGTTGCATCGATTGTTGGTCTTGATCAAATAAATTTTTATCTAACTACGGCAAAGCCTTATAGAATACCGTGATTTTACTTTTTTATGTTTATGTATGTGTGGACGCGTCGTCTTCAAATAATTTCTACGGTAATCGAAAAAACTGAAATCCGACTAACGTATTTAGTAAAAGCGCTTCCCGAAGTCAAGAGCATAAATGCTCAAGTTTTAATAAATAGTAGCCGACAACTTGCTTTTCTTTCTCACTATTGGGTTTTAGTTTATAAGTAATTATATTTTATTTTTTATACCAATATTTTATATTACTATTAAGTAATCCGTAATCGACTAGATTTATTAAATATATTAATCGAAATAAATTGACCATATATAATGGCAACCCTAAACTTCGTCTGACATTGAAACTCGCGTTGATCTATTAGTTAAATTACTTATTTATTTGCTAAAATCACGGCGTCATAGTTAGAGATGGAACTTAAACGGAAATTTCCTATTTAAAATACTTATATTTTTTTATTATCTTTCAAAATGTGTTTGACGTGGGCCATATCATGGCATTATCTTTTCTGTTGAGAATCTTAATTCAATTGTACTGTTTTACATTTTCTTTTACTCGTGAATTAGCTGGGGAAATTACCTTAAGAAAAATACAAAAGATGGTCGATTTAATGGAGCCGTAAATTTTACTTAAAATTGTTTGGACTAACGATCAAATGCGTCTGAGTAAGATACCAGATGCTGTGGATGCAACTTGAGAATGGCAGCGTATTCAGCCAGACGGTCATGAAATCTATTTCTTGTATAACAACTCAATTAAGGAGCATTAAAAAAGAAAACACTGCAAAATGAAAAATAACTTTAATTAAATGAATGAATTTAATTTTAATTTTGTTTTAAATTAGCAAAATAAATATAAATAAAATAAAATACAATAGAAATACAATCTTTCAAAAAAGAAAATTCGTCAGGTGTGGCAAAGAGGGTCCTCTTCTGAATCATTTTATTGTTCCTCGGAAGTCCTTTCCACCCGCGACCGCTAGTTCTCTGATCTCACTGATTGCTCACGCCGCTTTCCAGCCTCTTGACCATCTCAACACTAAAACTCACATCGATACGTTGCTCAGTTTTATCGTGAATAAAGGAAAAGCAATCAAGGACGTTTTCGCTGTACAATATGGATGAGATGACACCGAAGATGTGACCAGCTGCGTGTCTCCCGGCAATGTTGTTCCAGTGCACCGCCGCCGCCGCCGAAATGCCTTCTTTGGCCTCGCGGCGCCCTATGTCACCATCACCACCGCGACTGCGGTAATTTCTGACGCAAAGTGTCAACGATTGACGTTTTTTTTTCTATTCAGTGCTTTTGTTGGTTTTTTTTAAATTATTTTAGTAATTAAGAGTTAGTTAATAAGTATAATTTTTATAACGTAATCAGACAAATGTTTAATGGCAGCAGTGATGTGTTGAGTAATAGTGCCGGTCAACCTTTGACATCACAAAATATCCTGGAGAGGTGTCCTCTGTGCACCCAGGCATGGTTTTTTAAAGGTAAGCGGGGTCTGAAAGTACATATTGGGAAGGTACACAAACCACCCAATGTATCTTCTTCTGTCCCCGTCATTTCAACAACACTCACACCAACTTCTTCCACTTTGGACCCGTTTTGGAAAACAATCTCTAAATTTAAAAATTCTGTTTCGGTTTTAAAGAGAGTTCCCCGCGGTGTCAGACCTGTAGTGGCGCAAAATCTAGCAGGATGCGTTCGCCTTGCCGCTCGGGAGAACTCCCAAAGTGCTTGGGAACATCTTCTCACCTTCCCGTATAGAATTTTACATGTTAAAGTAAAATTCAGTTGGTCAGTGGCCCTGACTGCTATGCGCAAGGTCGTGGGTTCGATTCCCACCTAGGACAAATGTTTGTGTGATGAGCACGGTCATTTGTTCTTTGTCTGGGTGTAATTTATCTATAATATGTATGTATTTAGAAATATATATGTATGTTTATCAGTTGTCTAGTACCCATACCACAAGCTCTGCTTAATTTGGGACTAGATGGCGTTGTCTCTTTTGAATTCCATAAAATCTATACTTGTTAAGTTATATTAATTACTATCTTTAACGAAATTGTATTAGGTACTTCCATCGACCAAAACTAGATAGCATAACTCGTCGAAGCTTTTAAATATCAACGCTAGAAAAGTCCGTGGTATCGTATTAAAAAGTCAAAAAGCCCGTTCGGCGTATTTATTTGATAGCAGCATAACATGACGGAGTGCTGGGAAACAAAAATGGAACGCTTCATCCGGAGCGCAAAACTTATATATTTTTTAGAAAAATGCAGTGTCATGTTATTGATTTTGTATGAAATATTTCGACGTTTGTTCACTGTACTGTGCGTGTGCAATTATGTTCCGTATCGGATTTACAGTAAAATTGGTGAATTTTGGTAACCTATGTAGCAGCGTAGTTGATACTGGCTATTAAATACTACAGTGTGCATCCAAGTTTCAAGAACCATATTATACCATAGATCCATATTACATGCCAATACAAACTTAAACTAACGTTACCACGATAGAAACACATTACAAAACTATTTCACACAAAGTGAAGGCGTCGTCGTGTTGCGCTGCACTGGGTCGCGTAGCCTCCCGCGGAATCAAAGAAATATTTTATTAAGTTATATATTTACCCCAATATAGAAAACCCTTAAAATACATCAACACACCATACTGAAAATCTGATAGTCGTCTTGCCAAGGGATGTTACTCAGCTTCTGGGTTGTGGAGGTCAGATAGGCAGTCACTCCATGTGAAACACTAGTACTCAGCTGCATCCAGTTAGACTGGAGGCCGACCCTGACGTAGTTGGGGAAAGCTTAAGCAGATGATAATGATGACATAGTTAGGTAGCAAGCGTAAGTTACGTACGTAGGTCTTATGATGTATGAATTTACTATATTCAAAATTCAAGCCGTGAAAACATTTAAATTTACCTACATCTCAGTTATCGTAATAGCACGAAGTACATTTTCTAGATTGAAACCAGTTTTTGAATTAGAATGAAACTAGAATAAGGTAAATATAAGGGTTTTATCGCTTTCAAAGACTAATGAGAGATTAGGTCATTTTGACAATTAAAGCAACAGATTATAAAATTGAATAGTTTAGGTTCACTACTTCGGAACTAAATTTGAAACATTAAGTCATACTATTGAAGACACCTCTTGTTACAAACAATTGCTAGCTAAAATTACAAAGTGTTAGCTGACATGGTTGATGGAGTGGTTCAGTGATTGGGTAGGTATCTCGCTTCGTGTCGCAGGTTCAATCCCTGCACGGAACAAATGTTTATAATTATGGCTTAGGTACAGCTAGTTGTTCTGGATTTTGCTATTTGTGTATATGAGTTTATATGATTGTAGATGCACCCACGATCCAAAAGCAATTCTTAGTCTGGAACAAGGTTTCGAAAAAAGCTGCTTATTTTCGCAAAACCTTAAGATACTAAGATAAGAAAGTTGAGTGTTTTACAGTTCATGTTTTTATGGTTTCACAAATGAAAATAAATAATGTTTGCAGACAGTAAGTTAATTTCACTGATTAGAAAACCACTTGATCGCGCATACGTTGCCCCGACGCACGAAAACTATGAGAGTTTTTGCCCTTATAATATATTGGCTACGATACACGAACCATTTTAGTTGTGACCAAGTATTAGGCCTGTGTGCATGCTAAACAATTACAAATTTTAAAAATTTTTGTATCCAATTTATAACGCATAATAACGCTTTCATACGCGTTGAAGTGGTGTGGAAAACATTCCCAGACATTTAGATACCAAATGGATGACATTACTATTCATCAGTAATGAAATATTATGAAAATTATTTATCATTTAATCAGACTATAAGCTACCGCAGGGGTCTATTTAACGGGCACGCCGCAATTGCGGCGGTAAGACCCCTCTTTGAGGAGTGGCTAGATCGGCGTCACAACGTCCTGACCTACCGCATGACGCAGGTCCTCACCGGACACGGAAGTTTCGGGAGGTACCTGTGTTTGATGGGAAAGGAAGAAACGCCTGGGTGTCACCACTGCGAGGGTCGCCCTGAGGACACAGTAGAGCATACGGTGCAAGACTGCCCCGCCTGGGCAGAGCACCGACGTGTCCTCACGACGGCGATAGGCGGTGACCTCTCGCACCCAGCATTGGTCGAGGCCATGCTGCGGGGCGAGAGGGAGTGGGAAGCGGTCGCCTCCTTCTGCGAAGCAGTCATGCTTCCGAAGGAGGAGGCGGGCCGCGTGAGGGAGAGGATGGCGTCCTCCCTCCAGCCCAGCCGCAGTGGTAGACGCCCACGGCGTCGGACGTCGGCCGACGATCTCCGGCCACCGTAGGCGCAGGCATGCGGACAGCGAGTAAAGGGCAACTCGCTGTCCGACCATGGACCATGCCCGGGTCGACGGCGCGTTGTGTTCCACGCGCGCCTCAAAGAGCGTCAGCAACATGACGAGGCCCCCCCCCTGCAGAGGGCCAAAGCCTTCCGGGGTGGTGGGACTTATCCCATTACCGTGACCCCGGTACGTAAAGGGTTATTGAAGGAACACCGTGGATTTTAGTCAGTAAAAGTCTGACAGTCCCTCCCACCCTGCTCGGCGTGGGAGGACTTATTTGATAATTTTAACACGTTAAAAAAAAGGGGTCTATTTAAAGTGGTGGTTTGGGTGGTCAAGGACAAAATTGTGTCGCGCGTTGATGGTTTTTGGAAATATCTCTTTCTTACATGAAGAAATTCTAATTCTTTTATCCCTGTCTTTCCTTTTGTATTTTTATCGTAAAAGTCTGTGCTGTATACGATATCGATAATTATAAAATTAAACTTATTCTTTTTTTAATTCAGTTCTGATAGTTGTCATAAAATACCTTTCTACATTAACCGACTTAAAAAAAAGGAGAAAGTTCTGATATTTTTTCTTCTGTGTGACATGCATGTTTTCATTTTAGATTTCCCAAGATTCCAGATTAAAAAGAAAAGTAAGGTTACTAGGGAATATTGGTTTCTAGTTTGGTTTTTATTGATATAATGTTGAGAAAAGTCAAAATAATGTAAGATACCTATATCCAATCTTTCTAGGCTTCAAATAGTATGACGGCTTAATTAACTTGGACCTTTGCATTACAATATCGCCCTCGTAAGTTACTTTGGTTCCGGGGTTGCGGTAATGTTCTAATGAGATACCGCGGCCCCGGAACTTAAGGGAAGCTGAAGGAACAGGGTGGGTTTTTAGTCAGTAGAAGTCTGACACTCCCTTCCACTTTACCCAGAGCGGGAGAAGTTATTCGATGATTTTTCCACCCAGGAAAAAAATACAGGTTACTTTGTTTCGATGTCGAGTCCACACGGGTTAACTGTATGTAGGAGGGAGGAGTCATTAGACAAATCATCTAATGACTCATCACCAAAAAAATAATTATTACACAGTGCCTGCTGAAGCTACAGTTGTTGACACAACTGATTTTAATGAAAATATATTTATTATGGAATATAAAATAAACATAAGAAAATAAAATATAAAAATAATATATGGCCGGCTACATTGTCCATGCTCTGATAAAGCAAATAAAATGCCTAACTTGTATTGGAGCGTTGATTGGTGTTACAAATCAAAACGCCTTACAATTTCAAAAAGACACTAAAAACAAGTTATTGTACGGATCCACCACAGTAATTGAAATTGGTCGTCGTTGTGAAATTTATATTAAACGGGTGATCAACGAGAGTGGTTCGAAAGTGCTGTCTCAGAAATATAATTCGAATTATTTTATGAGATCGGTTTTAAAATCACTGATTCGGTAAAATTTCTTCCTGGATATTAATTTTCATCAATATGAAATAGAAACTACCAATCATGATTGAATTAGCAAGATGCATAATTCAGAAATATATAGACGCTCGGTTTTCATTTTTTAGCAAAAACAATCAGGACCCTAAAACTTTAATTCGAAAAACATTTACCAAATTAATTCATTTTAAAAATCAATAATAACAGCATACTTGTTCTTCTTTTTGTAATTGAGACTGATAATGATTAAATATTATTATGTGATTTTATTGAGTATTTTTATAATGTTAAACTTCATTTTATCGATATCAATAACTTTCCCTCAATCAAGTAGAGCAATCCCTAACTCGGCATATCTATGAAGCTTGACCTTGAACTGACCAATCGCAGTAGCGTATTTTTTCTTTGCCTCCCAACCCGTATTGGTGAGTTGTGTTCTTCAAAGAAATCGGCCTATAAGCTCTCTAGGTTAAATACTCTCTGGAGCTCATTAGACCATTGTCCACGAGATATTTTTAAATTTCTCTTGAGAAAGTAAATTCAAATGTACTATTTTTAATTTTTTTCTTTGACTCGTGAATTAGCTGGGGAAATTACCTTAGGAATTGTACAAAAGACGGTTATTTAACGATAAAATTTAACGTAACGTTAAGTTTACTAAAAATTATCTTAGACTACTTACTATCAAAGGCGTTTGTGTAAGATGCCAGATGCTGTGGATGTAACTTGAGAATGACAGTGGGTGAATTGAGCAAAAAACGTAACAGTTGATAAGCTCGCGTTTGACCACCTCTGATAGTGAGCGACGATGTGGTCGAAGATGTAGCATGCTTGCCTTGAAGTAACCGATTCACTCTTGAATTAAAGACCCCAAGGTAATAGCTACCAGGAAACACAAACTCTGACAGGGAATTCCACTCCTTAACTGTACGCACAATGACAGTATTATGCAAAACCAAAAAGTATGTCATATATCCCATGAATGAAAAGGTATAAATTAAATCATGGATTCATTATAAAGGGAAAGTATGGCTATTTTTGCTTCTTCAAGCTAAGCTGGTCATGGTTCGGTAAAGGTATCCTTTATAAGTAGATCGTCCGTAAAATGTTAACACTTCAAAATATTGGAGAATCGAAAATACACACATCAAAAGTGTCTAGGGATCAAGCATTTTTATGCGGATTTCTTGAGATTGAGATGTGGCTTTGTAATAAATTTATGATTTTATAAATTTATATGGATCCTTTTTGGTGCATTTCATAATTTGAAACAGGAACTGTTAATCAAATTCGAGTAAAAGATGAAAATCAGCTGTCAATATTTTCCCTATAAAAACATACAACGCATTGAAGACATTATTAGTGCTACTGTTTCCCTACTACTGATTAAAACCAACGTTATTATGGAGCGGCGACGTCATTTAAGCAGGGAAGAAATGCTCAGAGCCGTGGGAATGATAGAAGCTGGTTCCCGGCAACGTACTGTGGCTTTAGCTCTGAATACAAGTCAGAGTGTTATCAGTCGACTTTGGACACGTTACCGAAGCACTGGTACCGTGGCTGAGCGCCATGGAGGACGGTATCGCTGCACCACACGGAGACAAGACCGATACATTCAAATCTTAACTCGAAGAGCTCCAACAATAACCGCCATGATGTTAGCCGTGAGGCTTCATCACTCTTCAGGGAACTTAATTAGCGACCAAACAGTCAGAAACCGCTTGCATGAAGTGAACCTTCATTTCCGAAGACCGCTACGGGTACCAATGCACAATCGTAGGATTCAATATCAATGGGCTCTTGAACACAGAAATTGGGCAGAAGAACAATGGCGTTTCGTGTGCTTTTCTGATGAGTCTCGTTTTGGTATGAGACCGGATACAAGACGTATACGACACTGGAGAACCCCTGGATGCCAACAGCGATTAAAACCCTGCCAGGAAGTCCATCCTTATAGTGGTGGAACCATCATGGTATGGGCGGGTATTTGGATCGGCGGAAGAACTGAGTTGATTTGGATCAGAGGCAACCTCAACGCTCAAATGTATGCTGAGACGATTGTATCTGACGTCATCGTTCCTCTACAAGTGCAAATCGGTCCCTTATTTCAGTTAATGCATGATAATGCACGACCGCACACCGCAAGAGTTGTAAGACAGACTCTCGCCGCAGCTAACATCAATGTCCTGCTCTGGCCTGCTCAGTCGCCAGACTTGAACCCGATTGAGCATGCATGGGATATGCTACAGAGAAGAGCTCTGCCGAATATGGAGGGTATCCAGTCACAAGAAGACCTTTTTTTGTTGTTGCAACGAACATGGGCGGCCATTCCACAGCGTGATTTGGATGAACTCATTTTGAGTATGCCAAACCGATGTTCTTGTGTTGTTAGTGTTCGCGGTAGAAACACGGATTATTAATTGTTTAAGTTACCCAATAAAATTTTAAAGAAAACTGTTATTTCAGTCTTTTTTTCGAACTTTAATGTTAGTGGTTCAAATGTCAAAAATCCCTTTATTAGGAAAATGGCAAATTTCTTTATTAATGCAAAGGTGACTTGGTTTATCGTTACTGTGACAAACGAAAACACTTTATTTGATGAATCCTTAAAGAAAATTTTAATTAATATCAATCAGGAGAAAAGTTATTGCAAAAATATATGTTGATCCCTAGACACTTTTGATGTGTGTAGCTTGCCATGTAAACGGTGTATGACGGTCAAGAGCACAAGGTCAAATAACCAGATTTTTTTGTATATTGATATACTGGCTTCTACCCACGGCTCCTGGGAAAAAATATTTCAGCAAAAAAAAAATATAAATACCTGTCAGTCAGCCCTTCAACTATCTCCAAACAGAAAATCAAAATGATCCGTTGCTCCTTTTTACGTGAAAAAGACACACGAACAAAATTTCGCAATTATAATATTATAAGTATGGATTAGGAGAATTTTCGTTCTTTACTCAAAAACAAGGACGATTTCTTTAGTCAATCGACTATGACAACAAACGGCACGCACGATATGTGTGGTGTGGATATGCTCAGCGAAATTCTTAGTGTTATTTTTTTCTTTATGTTTGTAATTTTCTATTGTATGTTGTTATGTATGTTTATCACCGAATAAATGGTTTTCAATTTCAATTTAAATTTTATATGACATAACAATAATGTAAGCCCGGGTTTTCCGATAATTCTGAAGTACTCTTCTTATAAAATCCACGAGAATCTCGGAGTTAATAAAGTACAAATTCTTATCACCGTCGTCATAATGAGATCAAGAACTGCCAATATTCGTTAATGGTAGCAGCCAGCGTGGGACAGACTGATTTGATTATTTTTATGTAAATCTTATTACGAATGATGTAAATAGATGATTGAAATGATAAAGTAATAGGGTCTCTCTTTAAGTAATTTGAGGTGGCATCTGTCACTTTGTTTTTAAGAGATGCAGCAGCATGTATAGAATTCACGTTACTAACAATCTTGTTAACTCCTCTAAATAAGCTAAATATGCTTGACGCTTTTCAAAATAATAACAATAGACTTATTCTAAAAGATTAAGGTTGAACAACCTTTTTATTTGTCTCTCAAGAAGTTGAGAGACAAATAAAAGGAAAGTTAAACAATTGATTAAAACGATAAGATCTCTATTGTTAAATATTTTTTGTACATTTGGACATACAATTGAAGGTTCTATGTTGCGGGTGGCGTTTACTATTTAAAAAATCTTAACATCATCATCATCCGCAGCCTGACTTCACCCACTGCTGGGTATAGGCCTCTCTTCGCTTGTGCCAAACTCCACGTTTATTTGCCAGTCTCATCAATTTAAACATAATGATAAACAAATTTAAATTCTCTGGAGAACATTTTAATGAAGAATCTGCTAAACAGGATTTACACTTTACCTGCATATGATTCATTACTTTGAAGTCTTAATCAGCACAGTAGCGAACGGAATTACAACCCCACTAATATGTATTATAAATGTGAAAGTTTGGATATTTGCAGGCATGTTCGTGTTACAATCACGTAAAAATTGACTTAAAAAAGAGATGTAACATTTCCAAACAATGAAGTCGCAGGCAAGAGCTAGTTCTATAAATTAACTTAAAACAGAACTCCAAGTTTGAATCATGGATTATTTCCCATTGTCTCTTGTCTTTGATATTATAAATTTATTTTATTTAATTAAAACGGGCTCAAAGTGAAAGCGAATCAAGATTGAGATGATGGAATCAAGTTCATTGTTTTATTATTATTTTGGGTGGAGTTCATTTTACGCAGGAGCGTTCATCGTGTTTAAACGCCTAACGAGTATATGGGTGTTTGAACATGTATTACATAGCGACACTCCTTGGAGACTCAAAAACACGGCAGTCGTTTTCTTCGTTTCTGTCCTACACCGGGTACTAAATTAAAAGAAATGAATAACATATATAAACATAAAAACTAGCTAGAAAGAAGAAGTTAGAAAGGGGCAAAGCAATTAAAGCCACAAAATGTACTTTCCCTCTTTGTACTCATTGTGATTGGTGTATCAGCAGGAATCTAGGTCATAAAGCTGGCTTAACTTTTATATAGGTATATTTAATTATATTATCATTTGTTCTTTCGCTTGTCTGGCATTCACGTTTAATATTAATGCATAGACAAATAGTGGTAGCTGCTATACTCATAGAAAAAAGGTGATCAATATTTATATAAATAAATAATCATCGTCTCATTTTCCCAATTACATTCTTACCTGTACTTTACATGGAGCAACTGGCTATCCTGATCTCCAAAACTCAATAACACGATATTCTTCGACAAGACTGGTGTTAGGTATTCTGGCTTCTGACTACCTATAGTGATTGTCAAAGGTGAACAAATGACCACCGGGATCGTCGGCGTAACGTGTTTTTCGAATCACGGAGGAATCTCGATAGATGGCAGCCCATCTATGGACCAACCTCGGCTAACGTTGCTTAACCTTGAAGATCGACCATTGCGGCTGTTATTATTTAGCCACGGATCGTCTCTCTCGAGACCCTTCATTTACATCCGTAAGGCAATGATAACCATCAGCTGTTAGCATTGTCCTAACTATTTTAGGGTCAGAGCCAGTCAAATTGAATTCAGATGAATAACAGAATTTTACTATCAACCTCACCTCCACAGCACACTTCATTTTCACTGTACCGTTTAGTAATGACTTTAAAAGATCCACAAATGAATCGCGAAATCATCAGCTTTAAGACCTGAAAGAGTTTTGGTATCCAATGGATGTTCAGTGTTCACGCGCTGGCCTCGGTTAGCATTGCAAGAAGATCAACTCACGCAGCTGTATGTGTTATTTTGCCACGAGCACTCCAAGATAAAATTTTCAACCATAATAAAAATACAATCCCTGCCAGAGACTGTTACCTGTTCGCTATAACCTGGGGGTATTTATGTCAAGAGTGAATAGGTTACTTCTAGGCAAGCGTGCTTCATTTTCGGTCACATCATCGCTTACCATCAGGTGAGATGATAGTCTAACACGAGCCTACCAATAATAATAAAAAAATAACGATGTAAACGCATAAAATTAATTGAGTGAGACCCGCCATTGCATATTGTGTGTACCTGGAGCAATATAATTGATTGTGTTTCTGATATTGTAGTTTTATTATTACGATGCCATTTGGAATGTGGGTGGCCAGATTGGTCGGTCGTTATACAAACGATAACATATACATAGATGTTTCATTCGCAGATATTACTTAGTGTAGAGTAGTCGACGAAAAACGTGTAGGTAGAGTATAAGTTTTAGTTGCATCAGAAAGGATACACTTCTACATATATACTGCATTGAAGATCAGCAAAACTAGTTTCTGGCGGAATAAGGAGATCTATGTGTTAAAAAAAAATTGTACCGTCATAATTTTTTTAAAAAATGTACCAACACGTATTTTTTTACCGATTCAAATCAATAAAAATTGCCTGAGATCAAAAAAATAGTGATAACAAAACGAAAACAGAGCACACTATTCCCAACCACTTGAAACCCTGACAGTCGTTAACAGTATCATCCACAAAAAATCGAGTCAATTAAAATCGACAAGTTCTAGAGAAATTATTAAACTATCATTATTATCTGCTTAGTAATTGTCCAACTGTGTTAGGGTCGGCTTCCAGTCTAACCGAATGCAAATAAGTTCTAGTGTTTTACATGAAGCGACTGCCTACCTGACCTCCACAACCCAGTATCCGGGTAACACAATAACCCTTGGCAAGACTGGGGTCTCTTTATCTGTCATGTGACTAATCATAGCGATTATCAAAGATGTGCTAATGACAGCCGCGATCAATGGCTTTAGAATCTCGATGTATTAAGACGGTCACCCGTCCACGGGCCGACCTCGGCAAGCGTTGCTTGACCTTGAACATTGCCCCGCGAGCCAGGTATTGTTTAGCCACCAGCTCCTCTATTAATTCCAAAGCTTAAAATTGTGCTCATAATGATGACAACAGTATACTAATATCTTAAAAGTATGTCTACGCAAGTACTGGGTTAGAGAGTTTAACTACACCGCCCTTACGAGAAGACTAAGTTAACTTTCAAGTTACTAATATAAATTAATTATTGGTATTAAATTATGTGTATTAAATATATTACAGCAACATTCAACATTTTTAACATCTTTACTGAATTGGAGTAATGAATTCTGGTCTTGGGCCCAATTCCAACATCAACTAAATTAAAGCTGTCAAGAGCAACTTCAGTGAATATTCTATAAATTGATTAAATAATAATCAATAATGGAATATACACTTAAATAAAAACCCTAAACTACATACTTATATACATCTAAAATAAACTAAAATATAAATACTTATAGTTAAAAAATACTTAATTTTTTTTTTGTTTTTTATTTAATTTTTTTATGTACATAGTTAGGTTTAACAGTGTTTTTTAAAATTCAATATTTTATTTTGAAATGCAATAAAATATTTATACTTCATTTAAATATTTAAAGTTATCAAAAATTCATAACCAAATAAATAAGAACAGTTCATATTAATTCAATACAATTAATTCTTACAAAGGCAGAGGCAGTTCCTTTTGCGGAGGAATGAAGTTTGTTGTAAACCTTATTTGGATTATTTTAACTATATTAGAATTGTCTATGAAATTCAAAATGATGAATTATTCTTGTTTCTTTTATCATAACAAAGTTTTTGATATTTATGAAGATTAAGTTAATATCTTACATTTACCTTTGAGTGAAACTTAATAACTAAATGACTATTTTAAAGTAATATCAATATAAAGAAAAAATTGTTTGTTTTAGGACTATCATTAACTTGTAGTCTCTATTTGTTCCTGCGAATGGTCGGTTCCTGAATGCAAGGCCATGGAATTAAATCTTTAAGTTCTACAACTAATATTACCCAAGTATATTGTGTTATATTGTTCCTGTAACTAAAAATATTCTTAAATAGCGAAACCTTCCTCTACATCACTGTCCACTTGAATTAAGTTCAAAAGACTGGTGACATATCCACATTGTTTAGCAATGTTTAACTTCTGACCAAGTTAAAATCCAGCTTGGGTCATGCCTATTGTCAAGTAGGAGTTTATGTGTATAGCAGATGAGATCTATATATAGCGGACGAGATAGTTCTTTGTCCTTTTTACGTTTCTTAGCTCAACATTTATCTTCAAGTTAATATTAGTCTTACTTTACAATAAAAAAAAAAATACCATGATTGCATTAAATTCTTCAACTTAAAATGCAAATGAGTTAACTATGCATAAATCTGCATTTTAAGCAGTGCCCAGCTGTAACTAACTGTTCAAACATAAGCTACATTAATTTTAACGAAAGCATATATTTTTATTGTTTATTTATTAAAACACTAGCTGTTGCCCGCGACTTCATTCGCGTACATTTCACGAGGACACGACGACCACGGACACAACCATTACGAACGACCCTACTTAGATACGTTATTCTTTGTGTGGGATAGTAATTTTTGTAACTGAAGCATTCAACTACGCTTACTTTAAATACAGTCCACTTCTTCATTTACCTCAGTTGAAAGGGTGGGTCCCTTGGGTGCCGGGCATTTCCGTGAACTTTGGTAAGCGCTGTGGTTAGTTTTAAAATGTTTTTACATCTCTCATATTCGGTAAGTAGGTCCTTATTTCCCCCAAATGGGGCTTGTAGGTAACCAATTAGCGCTCTAGGGTAATAATGTAGCTAGAAAAGCCCTAGGGCGGTAAGTAATTAAAAAAAATCTCTTCACTCTTTCAAAAAGTTCGCGTACATCTAACCCGATATCATGCATTCAGCCCAATGACAAAAGAGGTCGCTTCGCTAGTCAGCCTTGTCTTCGTATGAGTATAACAGTCATCAATTTTAAATATCGAACGGCGAAGCTCAATTTCGTTCTTGAAAAAAAAATATTAAAAAACAAAGTTGAAAAAAGGCGGGAATAGAAAACTTTTACTTTAAATATTGTTTGTTTTTGGGATTTTTTTATAATTACGTGCTAATTAAGAAAAAAACATGAGTTCTGCAAGTGATGAAGATATAAGCTGAACTCCCGATTCAATGAAAATGGAAGCTGAAGCAGCAATTAACAATATTTTGCCTGAAAGTTCTAAAGAGAGATATTTGAAAACTTACGACGAGTTCATGAAGTGGCGAAAAGAAAAACGAGTAAATGTTTTATTCTTGTAATGCCGGTTTTTTTCTACTTACCTCACAATCGAGATGTAAAGCAGAGTAGTTAGCTCGGGTGTAAGCATCCATTGCACCCTCGAACTATAGGCGCCCTCGCTGCGCTCGTGCGCCTAAATATCTCGGGCTGCAATTGATGCCTTACAGCCCTTGGCTACTAATCTACTATTATTGTGTATTTATTGTGAGTATATAAGTGTAATGAAAATCTTCAATTGATACAATTTATCATTGAAATATCTCGGCTTGTAATGTTGGACTATCACATTATAAGATAAGATAAGATAATTTATTTACCACAAAAAAAAATACATGTTGACGTATGTACATTACCTTGATTACAAATTTTAATTAGATGGAAATAAAAATAATTACACAAGTATTCAAAATGAAATATTTAACAGATTGTGTGGTTTTGAGTGTGGATAGAAATTCATGGTAGGTTTTTGTATAAATAAAATGTTTTATACTTCAACTTTAACAGAACTTTTTGATTGATTTTTGATTTGCAAGATTTGTCATAAAAATATGGAGTCGCAATAAAACGTAACATCACGTTCATATCAATGTAAAACCTTCACATAAAAATGTTATCATTCAAAATTCCTTCACTGAATAACTTAATTAAATTTCAGAAAGAGTCCTCTTTGAATGCTTTGGAAATATTAAATTAAATATTGAAAGTTTCTTTTATATGTTAAAATATATTAAGAAGTAAGATTCTGACTAGCTATCTCGTTGTAAAAAACAGAATATTGAATTTTATTTTCATATCTTTATGATTACATTTGTTGGAGAACCACGTGGCTAACCAATAAAAGTCACATAATGTAGGTAGATCTTCAAGGTTTAGCTTCGCTTGGCGACCTCTGTCCGTAGAGAACAATCTTAACATAACGAACGGCTTTGCTATGGTTCCGGCTGTCGTTTGTACATTTCTGACAGTTGTTACCGGTAGTCAGAAGCCAGGCAAACTGACGCAAGTTGTATAAAGTAATAGACTATTAATCTGTTAAAGTTACAGTGTAAAACATTGGACAAAGGCGGATTTAATGTCTTAGGCATTTTCTTCCAGTCAACCTTAGGGTGATGCAGAGGTATAAAATAGGCGGAGCGACTTAATAGAGGTTATACAGATAAAAGGAAATAAATACACACATAGCTAGTAAAACACTATGACTTTCTCCTATATCGTGAGTGCATTTTTACAAACACCCAGACGGACCGGCAAGTCCATACTAACATTTATTTCCGTGCGGGAATCGAACCTGCGTCACACAGCGCAGTAGTTAATCGCTTAACCACTTCACTAACATTCAACTTTGTCTAAAGTCAACGTAAACTAACAGACAAACGCTAGCTCACATTACAAATGATTTCTTCGCACACAAACAAAACTACAGGCACAACTAGTGTTATACATTCAGAACCGTGCTTGATACAGATGACATTATAATCCATTTGAAGTTAAAAAAGGTATGAACAACATGAGATAGTTACTTTATTTTTTGCGTCATATTATCATTTCAAGAACTGGTTAAATTACAATTTAGAATATGCATATCATTTCGAGATATTAAATAGGAATTCATAGTAAGAAATTTGCTATAAATAAGGCTGAATATCTGTAACACAACAATTTAAAGGTATAATAACATATCTTTGTTTATAAGTGGCCTGTTTTATGTAGTTCCCTGAGCACCTCACTCAATTCGAAAGCGAAATTATTATTTTGCTTTTATTACTAAATAATCACGGAAGACGAGACAACGTTCGAATTTCGAAGTGATGTTCAGAAAGTAGGTAACCCAATTTATAGAATGAGGGCACAGAAAGTTATATAAAGTTTTGACAACGATTCCCATAGGAAATCCTGTAAAAGGTAACTTTATGGAATCACATAAAACTTTTTACATGTTGCTATGACATCAAGGTTTTACTTCTTATGTTTACAAGCATGAAAAGTTTAAGATCTTAGAGAAGTGCGATTGGTAATTTTAGTTCCCGGCGCCGTATTTACAGCCTCAAGCTTCGAGTTGAAGGTCGTGGTTTAGAACCCAGTATTATAGGTATGTCTGTCGGGTTTTTTTCGTGGGGAAATTATCAAATGTCTCTCATCATCCTACTTTGTTTTCCTTTGACTTAGTTAACAGGTAAATTCAAGCCTACTTTATGTTAAAACCTGTAACGGTCGGATGATTTTAATCAGATTACAGAAGATTATGGTCGAAATGTTTTGCTTAAATCCTAAGCTGTACATGGCTTGTGCGGAAAGGTTTTATTTGAAGTTTCGAGATGACAATTTTTTAAAGAAGAGAATAAAGTCGGTTTAAAATGATATTACGTCACTACTTCGAAATTTGAAGGGCGCGGGACCTCACTGTATCCAACTAATTATGTTCATCACCTGTACATAAATGCACTTGTACTGTAGTTAATTAGCGACAAAACACATGGGTGGATCCACACTGGACCCGCGTGGTGGGTTACGGCCCATTCCTCTCTCATCGAGAAGAGGCCTGGGACTCACCAGTGAGAACATTATAGGCTGATTATGTTAATTACAAATTAAAATTTGAATTCGCAACTACGTACCTACGTAGCGTTCAGTTGAAAACCAGCATCAGGCAACTTTTACATGTGTGATATTTTGCTGAAGTGGACCTGTTGGTCCGCGAGGCACACTATGTTATTGCTCTAAATTAAGTCTCCTCTTGTTTTGTTCCTATATTATGTTTATCTGTGTGTACCGAATAAACATGAGTCTTATTTTCTTTCTGAGATGCCGGGATGATTGAACAACAAAGAATTCACTTCGAAATCTGTGCTCAAGTTTCAAAATTAAAATAGTTCAGAGTAACAATTATGTAGAAAAAATCTCTCGTATTTTTTTAGGTTTGAGCTTTTTATAAATAACAAAAGAAACCTAAGAAAATAAAGCTTGTATTTCTAACCATTTTATTAAAATATCCATCAGTCAAAATACTCTCTTCATAGAGAACCGAACGTATCCTAAATCAATAGTTTTATGTGACAGGCAATCCTAACGATATTTTAATCAAAGCATTGATCTGCAAAACCGTGAAATCAATAAGCGTGCTCCAGCTTAGACTACATCATCACATAAGATTAGGTGAGATGGAGGTCAAACGCGAGCCTATTATCAATAAAAATACCTAAATCAATATTCACGTTTTCTGTTGTATTTTATTGACATTTAGTTGGTACAATGACGAGAAAATAAATAAGTGTTGTGTCTTGTTTTCGTGAGGAAAATAAAAAGAACTGGCTCCTCCTGTGGGTGCTTACCCACAGGAGGAAGAGTAGAAATCTGACAATTTCGGAAGCGGAAGCGGAACCTTTTCCGCTTCCGCTTCCGAAAGGCTATAGGCTATATATCATTACGCTAAGGCCAATAGGAGCGGAGCACCAATGAAGAATGCTTCAAAATCGGGGTTAAATTTAACGTTAGCCCAAAGTAACTATTCCACGCGGACGAAGTCGCGGGCAAAAGCTAGTTTTCAATATGTAGATACATACAATATTAAAACGCAAATAAACAAAATAAAAAGAATCATTTGAATAAATATTAGTACCATTGGCGGGACTTGATAGCGCCACTCGTCAAAGCTTTTCAATATCAATGCCAGAAAAGTTCATCATATTGTAATAAAATACGTCAAAACTACGACTACGACAACTAAACTACAAACTAAAATAATAAAGTTACCTTTAATAAATTTTAATAATGCCTATTTTAAGCTTCATTTGATGATCGCTTAAATATTTTTTCAGTTTCAGGATGGACATGCTAATTCCATTCAATGCTCTGACTACGACTGCTGACAATCAATGGATTATCTCAGAATCTACTTTATTTTCAGTAACGATTGTACTGGAAACAAAACAATCTATCGATAACAACATTATCGCTGACCCTTTTTGCTCCTCTGTACTAGAAATACAGGGTAATGTTTTGCTATACATGTTACCTTTCCTTGCTTATTATCTTAAGCTCGGTTTTCTACCTATTTGAATACGTCAGACTATCAGTATTTTACATAAACGACTGCCACTTATTGCTACCTTAGCCGGCTTAAGAAAATGTTTGTAAAAACAAAATTAATGAAGGTAGAAAGAGTTTTTGGTTAGAAATTGGTAGCTTTATTTTGTTTAGGTTACACCTGATGGTAAAATAATTATATAGGTACGTACCTGATAAGCTACGCACTACACAGCTACGGTTTACAAGTTTTTAAATAATCGCTCAGATGCGAATGAAGAAGCGGTCGACGAGTCAACATCTCCTGAGGACGCCCCGGTCAGGCTTATAAAATCTTATTATGTCTGAGGATTATATCTGAAAATACTAACGAAAATCTTAAAAATAGTTCCAATAATGCCTATTTCGACCCCATGCTGGGACACAGGCTCTATGAGAGGTAATGGGCTGTAAATGTACGGTCAATTACCCCGCAATACATCACGCCAACATGGGACATCGGTTTCGCTACTAGGACATCGTTTTCTCACGATGTTTTCCCTCGCCATTTTGTGTGCAGTGGTGATAATATAAATTACACAAAGTAATGTTCGAATCCACTCAGGGTGGGCTCGAACCCACAACATATAACTCGTAGATGTTATTTGTAGGTGTTTATAAATTATTCACATAGATCTCGTCGTGCCTATTCCAAATATACCCATAGCTCAAATTCGATAAAAACATTTTTATCAGTTAAGGTGGTTATTGTTAGCACAGCAGAGTGTTGATGATATGAATTACACAATATAATGTTGGAAAAATTAATATTTCATAACTTAGCAAATCGTCATAAAAATCTAAGTTATAAATATTATCGTGGTTAAAAGTTTCGCTGAATAAATTGATTCAAAGTGTTAGAGATCATAATGTTTAACTCTACAAGCTATAAAGTGAATCCATTTTTTTTCACAATTTAACAAATACGATTTTCTAGATAGAATATTTGTACACTTTCTTTCCGTCTACCTTTTCATGGAATATGAGCGTGATATAGCATTTAATATTTGTAACATAGGTAGGTAGTACTTTAGTTCATGCTGTGCCTACATTTAGCTCCGGGAAGTCACCCACTTTAGTCAATTATCAACATAATCGAACTGTGACATGACAGGCAGTTAATCGATTTAGCAATAATTAGTGACATAGAGGTTATCTTTTCGACTTCATATTTTATAAAAACTAAAACAGAAAATGATCAAAACATCACATCCTTTCTTTTTTCTTTCTTTTTTTCCGGGTGGGAAAATCAACGAATGACTTTCTGGGTAGAGGGGAAGGGAGTGACAGACTTCTTCTGACTAACTCATCCTGACTCACCCTGTTCCTTCAGCTGCCCTTAAGTTCCGAGACCGCGGTATCTCGTTAGAATATTCCCGCAACCCTGGCATGCAATGGCCTTATGGGGCCCCGTCACTGGTGCTGACAGCTCTTTGAGGCGCCCGTGGAACACGACGCGCCGCTGACCCGAGCATAGTCCTTACCGGACGGTGAGCTAGCTCTGCTGGCCGTCCGCAAGCCCGCGCCTACGGTGGCCGGTGATCGGCTTGCGGTCCCCGACGCGACGCTCGGGGCGTCTCCCGTGGCGTTCGGCCTCCTCCTTCGCTAGCATGACTACTTTGCAGAAGGATGCGACTACATCCCAGTCCCTCTCGCTCCGCACCTGCTACCTCCGCGCAAGGCAATAGGGAAGATAATAGTATGTAAAAATGTTCTCGTGTGTTCTTGACACTCAAGAACTAGATTATCTTTGCTATTCAATTTACTGAAATTAATTTTGGCCAAAAATCGATTACCTTTGTAACCATAACTTCCTTAAAAGAATAGACAGTTATCCATAATTATAATAGCTCCTAGTGTTATTTTAAAGAACAATACAAAATAAATCAGGTATTAATAAACTGCAGGAGCTTCAAGAAAACACAATTTTCGCGTCAACATTTCAGAAACTTCAATGTATTTTTCAAATTATTTCCATTATATGTCACCAGGTAATAAGACTACATCCGTAGTCTATTTACATAGGTAATAACAATTTTTCAATAATCTACATATAATCGTTTCAAAAATATCGTTTTTGTTGTCAAAAGGCTTGACTAATGATAAACGCTTCGCGTGTGAATATTTGATGCAAAGTCAGGGCCGGACTAGTCACATTGCAAGGGTGGCACGTGCTAATGCCATAAATGATACTGAAATCACTGGTTTTAGGATGTCAAATAGACAGCCGTTATGCTAATTATAAGACAAAATCGATGCTTCCTGAAAATCAGTCAAAGAAAACTATAGTTTCTTTCGCTCTTGCATCAAAGCTTAGCTTAGCTATTACAGGAAATCACAGTGAATTAGTGCTGGTAAAGTTGTCATGTAAAGATGTTGTATGCAGTTGTCATGTTGTAGGTCAAGTTGCAAGGCACACATATGTAGAAGTAATTAGGAATACAGGAAATAACACATTAGGAGAATATTCTAGCAGAAGAGAAAACTAAGTTTTGTCTTTTGTTGTAGGGTCAAAATGATTCGGAATCTTACTTCAGTTTAAGAGAAACATCAATTACACATGAGAACCTCATTATCTCCTGCGGGGCCCTTTGATATACATTTCTCGCTGACTTAATCCGACTCTGTAAAATATAAGGTAACTATTCTACATTAATAATCAACAGTCAGTAATATTGGGTCGTAATAGTTCTGGTTAGGAATATGGGTATCGTAATAAGCTTGGTGATTTATGAGTCACAGAGAGAGATAACAATATAGGTAGATACTTACCTCTTTGTGAGAGGGAATGGGCTGTAATTCACCACGCGCGGGCCATACACAGGTTTTACATCCAACTATCCTATTTCGCACTTCCTACCAATATCGTACTACTTACTCATATTTTAAATGCGAAAATTTATGAGGATGGATGGATATTGCTTTGTTTCTCTATCACGCAAATAAACTACTGAACGGAGTTAAATGAAAGTTCACAGTAATATAGTTTATAGAGCAGAATAACACAAGCATCTCGATATCCCATCTGTAATAGATAATTTGCTATCGTAGGACCGTACAATCCCCAAGATATTGGCGCTGCCTAGTTTGATGACCACTGATATTATTATTATTTTAATGTTAATTATGGTAAAAAAAGCTTAAACCAATAACCAGCCTATAACATTCCTATAGCTGGAATACATATAGAAGTTTTAAACGCTATTACCTAAGTTTACTCTTAGATCATATAATCTCTAGATATAGCGTCGCCTTACAATCAAAACAAAGAAAACGAGCCAACAATTTCAAGCATGTGTGCGTACAGGCGGTGGTTTACGCTATGCGTCTATGTCTCTGGCTGCGTGAATAATAATACCAGCTACTACAATTCTCCCATAAATGGCATTAAAAAAATAAACTATTTAATTAAGTTTGAGATGTATGTATGTAGTATTATTCAGTTTTAGTAGTGTCTTTTTATTAAGTAGTTACTTTCTTAAATAAATAAAAAACACTATTTAAATTTAGTTGTGTGTGTGAATGTTGTATTAAATCAGCTAAATTAAATTAATATTACAATATTTAACTTTTTAGGCAGTTTGTATTTGGAAATTTGAAATAAAAGATCACAGATATTAGGAATGAATTTTAATTACAAATAAACACGTTTATCAAAGACATAGGCGATCGTTAGTGTAAAATAAAATAAAACCAAGGTAAGTGACCATCACTTTATTTATTTTTTTGGAAACTTTTCGCTTATAAGTAATTATATACTTATTAGTAACGTAGGTTACTATTCACGTTCTCAGACCAAGAAAAAAAGAAAGACAGCGCGTCGCGAACATCAAAAGTGAAGCCATAAAACCATGCTCCTGCAAGTAAACATACACGCTCACGCACACACCTACACTAAAACCATGCTCATCGCTCTTAGTACGTCACGAGAAATCGTCAAGTAAACATAGATTTAAAAAATAGAATTATGCCTTCCTGTGTAGTGAAAAGTTGCAAAAACAACAGCAAATCACATAAAAAGTATCACGGAATTACTTTTCACTTGTAAGTAGTTGAAATAATATCGTTTCTCTATCAATAAACTGTACATTTTAGGTTACTTGGAACAAAAAACCTAAACGAACGAAAGCAATGACATAAAGTGTGGGGGCTGCCATAATACGATTTAAATTTCCCCATTCAATTAATATATTATATAAATATGATTTCTTACTACCAGTTAAATTCCTATTTTCTATTTTTATGTATTTAATATTTTAGGTTTCCAATTAATAATGAAATAAAAAATAAATGGATAATAGCTATAAGAAATAGTTGGAATGGTCCAGAATGGTTGCCATCGAAAACCAGCATGGTTTGTTTCGATCATTTTGATAATAACGACCTCTACACAATCAATCGTAGACTTCGTCGTATGAGCAAAAGCGGATATCCTAAAAAGGTACGATTTAAAAAAATGGAGATTTTTAACATAATAAAACACAGGCAGTGATTTTCTGATTTGAGTTAGTTTCTCAGTTTAGACTAGCTAATTATAATACTGCTATCCCAAAATTTTATTTTTTGTATTTTAGATATTATTTCCGTCGTCCAATGTAACTGCTGAAAACTCAAACTCGGTATCACAAAGTTGAGCCTCTACGTTTGTTCAAGTATGTACTAATTTTTTAATCTTCCCACCCGCTCGATTGCTTGAGAAAAAAAACTGACGTCAAATTGTCAGTGTACTCGACAGCTTATCGCGCGTTCGGCCCGCCGTGCGCCGCGACAAAAACTTAATTTATGACCTTCTCAAGAGTCCTATCTTGAATGTTTTAACTGTTCTGTATAACCATTGAAATAATCAAAAAGGTGTGTGTGACATTGTAATAGATTAGATTTTGATTTTGTTATGGTCTTTTTAAATTTAATAAAGTTAATTGAAATAATAAGTTTTTTTTTAAATAGAAACCTTCGAAACAGTTGAGGTACAATACAATACTGAACTATATCTTACTCTTACAATATTATCCTAATTCCTACACACATAAATATTCCCAAATTATAGGGAAAAAAGTTAACAAATGGCAACTCTTTGATACACACATAGATAAAAAGATGGCTTCACTTTTGATGTTCGCGACGCGCTGTCTATCTTTTTTAATTGGTCTGAGTTCACGTTGTCTAATTTTAATTTGTGGTAGTATCTTATCGCAAGATACTTTTCCACTACCAGCCTCATTAAATTTCCTTGATGTAGGACACCGCAAACATGAGCCGTATCTACGTATCTACTGCAAAATAACTAACGCCACCTACAAAGCAAAAATAATTATTAAAATGGGCCCTAAAACAAGAAA
Source organism: Tholera decimalis (assembly GCA_943138885.2). Taxonomy (NCBI): domain Eukaryota; kingdom Metazoa; phylum Arthropoda; class Insecta; order Lepidoptera; family Noctuidae; genus Tholera; species Tholera decimalis. The sequence continues at coordinate 16,007,241 of OW964576.2, forward strand.
AAAATATACGCAAACATTATATTACTTTAAAAAAGTAGAGACGAATTGAGAAACTCCACATTTTTTAAATCGATTGATAAAAGTACAGCAACTAAATAATATAAACGTAACCATAAACTAACTAAAATACCCACAAAATGACGTTAAGTTGAGAGAATGAAAAAAAAAACAAACTAGCAACACTGATAAAATATCGCGTAATTTGGTGTTCATAAAAACAAAAAATAAATATATCGTTTTATGGTTACTTACCGATGATAGGTGATGTCAGGTGATGTTTTTGGTATGTTTTACCCTTCCTTTATAATTTCGGCACAGTTTAATAGCACATACCGTCATTTTATCGCTGTTATTTGTTTATTAGACACCAAAGCGACACGATCGGCACTAATCGGCGGGTAAGAACTTATAAGCCAACAGTTGGCTGATATTTTTTGACACGTTTGCGCACATTAGATAAACTCTTAGATCATTTATAATCTCTAGATGGAGCATCAAATTTTGATGCTCCATCTAGAGATTATATGATCTAAGAGTTTACTTTGTTCGGGAAACAAAGAGGTTTTCTAAAAAAAATGTTTTTATCCGCGGATATTTCGGATATTCGCAACGCTAACATCACTGTTGAAGGTTGAAAGTTGAAGGGAGCTCAGTAATCGGATAGCGGCTATGATGCGACCTCTCCAAACTCGATTCCATGTAGTACCTATAATGACATTTTTACCTCGTGCTTTTATTGTAGCTCCTAAAGCGGAAGATAATAAGGCATTTACGGGTTACTCTCATGTACTACTGAATTGATGGGCTCGAGAGACCCTCATGACTGATTCATAGCAGCTGCACGGGTTCTTCGGAAACAATTGTTACGGTCCATCCATGGCTGGTGTGATCAATGCAATCATTCGTCTCACGCATACGATAGCGTTCGGAACAGGATAAATCCGAGGAGCTAGAGGCTGAATACAATGTAATACTAACATCCACGCAGGTCGATCTTCAAGTTGAAGCAATGCTTGCCGTCGTCAATCCATGGAAGGGTCTTAACGTATCGAGATTTTGATGACAAGGTGGCCGCAGTGGTTGAGCGATTGAATGCTGCGCTGTGTGTCGTGGATTCGATTCCCACACCGGGACAAATGTTTGTATTGCCTACACGGGTTTGGGTGTTTGTAAAAATGCACTCATGTTGCAGGAGAACTTTCTAGTGTTTTAATTAATAATAAATAACTTTATAAATAAGAAAAAGAGTACCTCAGAAAGCACTTGAAGCCGCCGGTCCCGGCCGTCATTTGAACATAATAATATGTAGGTATGTACAGTAGGTATTCTTTCTCAACTCCACGTTAAACTCGCATCTAGCATCTGTCTACGTCGCATTCGAAAAATATTATTTCTAGATTTTGAGTTTATGAATCGATGTAGTACATAATCTGTTAATAATGTGTTAAATATCTAAAACCAAACAACTTTGCGTTACAATAAGCATGATTGTCTGAAGTGTGTAATGATCAAGTCATAGAACAAAGACCTTTTAAATGATAACAAATTATAACTAGGTATCTGAATAAAACTTTGATAAAGTAGGTCACAGAACAGATAAAAGAGGTAAGAAAGGAAATAGTTCCTGATTTGTATGAGAACGCGGGTCGCCGCTTAACTCCCACTCTATAGCTCCACTACAAGCAAGAGGCCCGTTACGGGCGAATTACGCACACAAATAAATTACACACACTTAAATCGAGAGCTTGCTACTGATTGTAATTCACTGACTATAAGCATGCGCCGTGCATCACGGCCAATCAAGGCAAAGGACGAAACGACAATGGTTGAAGTGTGATGCGTTGCGTACGCATGCTATACATTGTAAGCGGATTTGATCATTGCGTTGATTAAGCTAGTACACATCGAGCAATGTATATATTTTGTAACTTGTTGCAATAATGTTGTTAATGTTCGGAATTTCATAGTGATCAGAATATTTTTATGTTTTTTTACAAATAAAATTGTAATTAAATGTTATTTTCGACTTACCGATGGAAAGATATACCTCCTCGCTCTATACTTGCGGTCTAACTTTTTGTTTTACAGGTTATAATTGCACAACACGGCATTTTAAAGCAGAGCTCTGTGTTCCGAAGTAATCCGAAGCGCACTAAATGCGGTGAATGAATTAATCGGTCGAGCTATAATTTTCGTATCATAAATGTGGCGCGCTCGCCACGCCCACATTACCATTCCAACATTATTCATCTATTCCGTAAAGTAGGTAATGAATAAACCTTATAGGTTTTACCTTTTCAGTTTTAATCCGAGATTATTTGATAACGACGATGAATTATGTTAGGAGCACATTATAAAATATCCGGAGTGCCCCAATTAAGGGCTTTTATGGGTCGCTGACCGACGATACGGTACCCAATTCTGGAAATTAAATTAATTATACTTATTAGAACACGTTTTGCTATCGAGATTTACCTCATTATATTTTGGTTTTGTTCATCCTCTCCGCTCATCCTATTTTATCTAAATACTAGCTGACCCACCACGACTTCGTTCGCGTGGTATCCTACCCCCACCCAACCGATACCACTACCCCTATCCTACCGATACCCTACCCATACCTTACTCTACCTCTACCCTACCGTACCCTACCCCTACCCCTACTCTACCTCTACCCTACCCTACCCCTACCCTTGAGACCTTTCCTACTTTTTTTTTTATAAGAACCTTCTCCTGACAAAACCAAACACAACAAAAAAAGAATCAGCCTAATCGGTCCAGCCATTTTCATGTTTTGCGCTTAGCAACACATTTAGCGATTCATTTTTATTATATAGATAAATCAATGTGAAAATCTATTAAACGACGGGTTTCATCCTGTTTAACATTTAGTTTTGCAAAATAAAAATGTTTAGAATTAACAAATCTATAATTATTTTATTAATTTATTTTTTATTTATTTATATTATTTATTTATTTATTTTATTCATCTACCTGCTTAGCTTTTTCTCAACTATGTTCGAGTCTAACCAGATGTAGCTGAGTACTACATGAAGCGACTGCCTATCTGACCTCCTTCGCCCAGTAACTGGGTAACACGATACCCCTTCGCAAGATTGATGTCAGATTTTTTGTTTTCTGGAATATTGTTAACGATTGTTAAAGATGTAAAAAATGACAGTCGGGATCAACGGGGCAGCGTGTTTTCCGAGGTATGGAACACTCGGCAACTCGGCAATGTAGCAATGCTTACCTTGAACATAGACCCGTGTGACTGTGTTTATTTAGCCACGAACTCCTCCGTTCTCAAGTTAAAACTGTATAGTCTAATATAACTGTACTTCTCTTCCACTACTCACGTATTAGGTATTAAAATGTAATAACCTACCTTTTTCTTTTCAGGCAACTCTTAACGCACATTACGCTGTCACTAGAAATGACGTGACATTCGCGTGTGAGCAGAAGGCATTCAGGTAACATTGACGCTATAATAATGTGTACCAGTATTTGTGACTAACAGTAGACCAGGCCCATAATAAGAACTTTAAAAACACGCCTATGACCTACTTGTTTATTCACTGTTTATACGCCTTACACAACAACTTAAAACAGCTAATACGCTTTGTAGACAAAAATCTATTTCGAGTATTTAATAGATTTATCTAGGGGCACGGCAGTGCCCCCGCCAAGTCGAGCAAAAAGCGGCACGGCCGTAGCATACTTTTCTCGAAGCAATTCAGGCCATTTTCGACCCCGTATAACTTCGTTGTGGATAAAACTAGAAGCCTGAATTTTCAATAACCAAGCAGGCATTATATAAACACGGTATATTTCAAATTTCATTTAATTTGAACCAGTAGTTTAAGAATTATAACGAGTCAAAATTCCTTAATTTTGTCACTCACTGACTGACCGATCATCAAAAGTCTAAGGCACTTCTAGCAGACATAGAAGCTCAAGAAAATCAAGGAAAAACTAAAATATTCTTCAATTTCGGTTCAGTTTTCTAGATACATCAACTGCATAAATAACTATGTAATCCCATATATTTATATTACAGTTACATTTACAGTTAATTAATCAGTGTAACTGTATATAATTATGTATAATATAAAGGGATAATATGTGTAGATAGGTATCTAGATATAATTATGTTCACAGGTAACTTAATTGTAAAATGGTCAACGGAATAACAAAGCCAGAGAGAGGGCTTTAAGAAAAACCGTTGTTAGTATACAAAAAGTAGAAAGCGCCGGAAAGGAAAAAAGTAGGACTTTCTACAAAAAGAAATGAGATCCAATAAAAAACAATACTTGTCAAAAAAACTAAGTCTCGCAACTCAGTTCTTCTACCGTAAAAAGTTCGAACCCTCGACGATCACATATCTGATATCTTAGTAAATAGGCTATGGTCGCTTAACAAATCTCATTTATGTTAAAGGTTAATATAATAATTAAGTCAGTGTTTAATAATTTATACAATTCGTAATATTTTATTATTTTAATGACGGTCTAACGAAAAAATATATCTATTTATTTCGCTAATCATAACAAAAAGATCTTCTTTCTTCAAATTATAAAGTTATTATTTACTTAATAAAGGCTATTGTTTGCATTTTCACAATTGAACGCAGATCAAGTCCCTGAATCTAACAATCTAGTTCCACCAAACCATTGCAATATTCACAAACACACTTGGGTCGTAGTTTCAGGAGCGTACTCCTACTTACTTAATTGTACACTAGACACAGACTATCATTATCGAACATATTGTAGTGGTCCCTACCGGGCGCCAATAACAATTTGTAGGTCAAAGTGCTGTTAGTCTTAGAGAAACACTGGTAATGAGTTATTGAGAACGGCTATTTTCTATTCCAACATACAAAAACAGAAAAAAAAAGTATAACAGGTACTCTTCTGTATTTTTTATAAATAATTATTCTAACCTAACTAAACATCAATAAAAATAAAGGTTTAATTATTTATTATTTACCTGTGTCCGTCACCCGCCTGTGGCAAAGCTTATGTTTGGGTTTATATCAACGAGGATCTTGGGGTATGTTATAGTATTAACCTTTTTTTCCGGGGGAAAATCTTCAAATGACTCCTCCCACTTTGGGTGATGTGGAAGGGAGTGTCAGACTTCGGCTGACTAAAACCTACCCTGTTCTTTCAGTTGTCCTTGTATCTCGTAAGAACGCAACCCAAATTAGTATATACATACATATAATTTAACTAACCAACAAATGATTTATTTACTTTGTAAATTGTGGTCTCAAACTGAGACTCACTTAAATATTCTGGCTACTCTTGGGACGAATCTAGTTTCATACTTGTGTTAATTAATCGGTCGGAGCGGAGAGGTCTGTCTTATAATATAGGGTCCTAATGAGGGTCCAATGTTTGATTTGTGCGGTGCTAATTAAATTTTGTCCTAATTTATAAGTATTTAAATTATCTATTTCTCAGGAGTTTTGGAATAAGAAATCCTTCCTAAAAAGGAATTTATGATAAATTTTTTTCAATTTCGTACTTACGTAGCAGCTTGTGGCTTAATAATAACCGCCACACGGCTCGATCTTTAAGGTTAAGCAACGCTTGCCGAGGTTGATCTGAAGATGGGTGAATACCTAACGTGATTCCTCCGTGCTTCAGAAAGCACGTTAAACTGTTAGTCCCGGCTGTCACTTTTAATTCTCTGACAGGCGTTATGGGTAATCACTCGTCTTGCCAAGGGGTGTTACCCAGTTACTGGGTTGTGGAGGTCAGACAGGCAGTCACTCCATGTAAAACACTAGTACTCAGCTGCATCCGGTTAGACTGGAAGCCTATCCTGACATAGTTGGGGAAAGCTTAAGCAGATGATAATGATGACATCGTTAGGTAGCAAGCGTAGGTTACGTAGGTAGCTCTTATGATGTATGAATTCAAAATTCAAGCCGTGAAAACATTTAAATTTACCTACTTCTATCTTAGTTATCAAATTCAAATTCAAATTCAAATTATCAAATTATTAAAATTAATTATTCAAATTTAAATTAAATTATTATTATTAGTTATCGTCATAGCATGAAGTACATTTTCTAGATTAAAACTAGTTTTTTGACTCAGAATAAAAGCATAAAATATAAAGGTTTTATCGCTTTCAAAGATTAACGACAGATTAGCTCATTTTGACATTTAAAATAACAGATTATCTGGGGGCACGGCAGTGCCACCACCAAGTCGAGCAAAAAAACGGCACGGCCGTACCATCTTTTATATTGTGTTTTCATACGATGGCCGAGTCAATATATTTATTTAAAACGTTAAAGATTTTTAATATTGATATGGTGATTATAAGATGTTGTTCCGTTACTTACGGTTAATTACGTAACAACTTAAGACAGAAGGTCCCTTAAGTAGGGGCTGAATAATCGAATAACCGACATGGATCTCACAACTTTTTACGGTAGAAGAACTGAGTTGCGAGACTTGGTTTTTTTGACAAGTATTGTTTTTTATGGTAAAATTGAATAGTTTAGGTTCACTACTTCGGAACTAAATGTGAAACATAGAGTCATACTATTGAACTTGTCTCTTGTTAAGAAACAATTTCTAGCTAAAATTACAGTGTTTGCTGACATGGTTGACGGAGTGGTTCAGTGATTGGGTGGGTATCACGCTTCGTGTCGCAGGTTCAATGCCTGCACGGAACAAATGTTTATAATTATGGCTTAAGTACAGCTAGTTGTTCTGGGTTTTGCTATTCGTGTATGTGAGTTTATATGATTGTAGGACGCAACCACGACACAAAAGCAATTCTTAGTGTGGAACAAGGTTTCGATAAAACTGCTTCTTTTCGCAAAACCTTAAGACACTCAACTAGAAAGTTCATGGACTTTAAGTTTAACAGATGAAAATAAATTATGTTTGCAGAGAGTAAGCTAATAGTTCACGAGATATTTTTAAATTTCTCTTGAGAGACTAAATTCAATTGTACTGTTTTACATTTTTTTCTTTGACTCGTGAATTAGCTGGGGATATTACCTTAAGAATTGTACAAAAGACGGTTATTTAACGTTAAGATTTAACGTAACGTTAAGTTTACTTAAAATTATCTTAGACTACTATCAAAGGCGTTTATGTAAGATGCCAGATGCTGTTGATATAACATGAGAATGACGGCGGGTGAAATGAGCATAAAACGTAACAGTTGACAACCTCTGATGGTGAGCGACGATGTGGTCGAAGATGTAGAATGCTTGCCTTGTAGTAACCGATTCACTCTTGAATTAAAGACCCAAGATAATAGCTATCAGAAAAACAAACTCCGACAGGGAATTCCACTCCTTAGCTGTACGCACAATGACAGTATTCCCAAAACGTTTTGTGCATATGGGTGGGATGTCCACCATGTAACGATGGTGCATTGCGCCGTTCGTATTGAAATTCGGCAATCAGCCTGGATCGCTGTCACAGGAAATGGTGAAGACGAATGCATACCAACCAACCTTACGTACTTGAACTTTCAATATCCTCGCTGTTTTCTAGGTGAGCAGGTTAATGGAATTACGTGAAACAGAACAAAAAACATCTAAAGCCCGATTTACACTTCAATAAGTACAGTAGCGAGTTAAGAACTCAGACAGTTAAGTAATAAGTAGCAAGTTGTAAGTAGCGTCCAAACGTAGGCGAGTGAGTAGTCATAAGTTGCCCGAGAAGAAGAAAAGAAAATAACACGTGTTTGCGGCCGCAACCCACAAATTTATGGACTGTACTAAACTCGCCCGTCTGCATGCCAGCCAGTTAAGTTGGAGGGGTGCGGGAGACGCGAGAGAGGGGGCTACTTCGCACTGGACTCGCCGAAAAATAGGATCGCGATCTATTTAACTCAACTTAATCAACAACTTACTACTTAACTCGCTTTTGCCGTTCAAACTACAATAACAACTTAACTCGCTGATGACGCAAGTTAACTCGCTACTGTACTTATTGAAGTGTAAATCGGGCTTAAGTCAACATTTTCTATACATAGAATTAAAATTAAACTATTTGTATTTCAAATTGACTGGGTTAAAAGAAAGAAAATAAATTTATTTCACCCAGTTTAGGGCACACAAATAAAATAAAATGTAGTTTAAATATTATTATTAGTTTAATTAGTTATTTTCGTGTAAATGCAAATATGTACTTAAATTGCTTTTTTATTTTTTATTTGGTTTCTTTCCTTTTGTATACTTTGTGTTGTGTGCTTTGTGGCATGTGCCGAATAAATATTTTTTCTTTCAAAATAAATAAAAAATTAAATTGTGTGTGCCTCACGGCTGTGCCAAATAGGCCCAGCTCAGCAAAATTCCAGACACCTGCAAGTGCTTGATACTGGATTTCAACCTGAACTTATATAACGAGGACGTGCTACAGATGTAAAGCAGTTTTTATTAGTGTTTATGTGCGTGTGAGTGCAAGTCTACATGTGAAACAAGTAGTATAAAATTTAAAAAATATGAGTAGGAAAATAATAATAAGTAGTGCTTATTTGTTAGTAAAGAAATTGTGGAAAATAAAAAGTTTTAGTAACCAAAGATAATAAAACGGAACCGTTGCTGACATCTCATACAAGCGAAACATTGAGGTTTAGACAGTAGTTAGTGTTTATTGTTAGTTAGGTACACGATAGTAAAACACAAACACGCTTCTTTGGAAAAAAAAATATTTATTAAAAAAAAACCGGATACACATTGCACTTTAATACATTTTACATGACTTATTGCATTACAATTTAATACCAAATTTTAGTCTATCTTTGCGTTTGGACTAACGGCAGATTCGATTATATAATAAAACTTTCACCGGAAGATAGGAAAGGTTATAGAGCATTTTATCCCGGAATTACCACTGGATCGGGATTTCCACAGGAAAACCATCCCACTTGAACTAAGTCGCGTGCACAACGCTAGTTGTAAATAAGTCTCTCAAATACGGCAGCTAAATTGTGGAATACAATAATAATGTAATAACGTTGTCGAGTAGACGAATATTTTATGATATAGGTAAGGCAGTGGATCAAGAATTCTTTTCAACTGTACACAAATATATACGGTAGTTAATAGTTACACAACTGTCATTGTGTATCCGGGAAGAAATTTATGCAGCAATAATACTTTTGTAGGTATTTTTTCCTATTTCTTGTTATATATGTCTGTTTTTAAATATTTATTTATTTATTTTATGCTTTATTGTACAGCTTATAATATTACAATGGAAACAAAAAGTAAAACTAGTGTACAATGGGTGGTCTTATCGCACAGGACGATCTCTTACAGACAACCTTTGGATAAACAAAACTAAAGGAGACGACAGATTTAGGGCTGTCAGTAGTGTTGCCAGGTGTCCCGATTTTCGCTTCGTTCGTCCATTCATTCGGTATCCGTCAAATCATAATAATATCCCCTTATCAATCCGGTTTTCGCTCGGGTCACAGTACTGTAACCGCGCTTCTAAAAGTGACTGATGACATCCGCTGGGCAATGGAGAATAAGTCCCTTACAGTTCTTGTATTACTGGACTTCAGTAGCGCATTCAACTCAGTGGATTTCGACATATTACTAGGTATCCTCAAATCTATCAATTTCGCTCCTTCCACTTTAGCCTGGTTCGGTTCTTATCTTCGGGGACGCTCTCAGTGTGTTCGCCTGGAGGAGTCCTTCTCTGATTGGTGAAGCCTCACTGAGGGTGTTCCTCGTAGCGTTCTCTCTCCTCTTCTTTTTTCAATTTTCATAAATTTTGTTACCAGAGTAATCTCCTCTAGTTTTCATCTCTACGCAGATGACTTGCAGCTTTACCGACATTTTACTGTAGCTGACGCGGGTTCTGCAATTGCTGCAATGAATCATGACCTGGCTTGCATCAGCGTTTGGGCTAAGTCATTTGGTTTGCAAATTAACCCAACTAAATCCCAGGCCATAATCATTGGCAGCAGATTCATTCGCAGTGCGGCTGTTGTTGCATCTCTGATGCCTTTATATCTCGATGGTGTTCGCATTGAATATACCGAAACCGCTACAGATCTGGGTGTAGTTATTGACTCCAATCTCTCGTGGCGTGCTCAGGTCAACGAGGTCAGCCGAAAGGTAAATTTTTCCTTTCATTCGCTGAAATGCCTTCAAAGTCTTCTTCCCTTGAAGACTAAAATTTCTTTGGCACAAACACTTATTCAGCCGATTATAGATTATGCCGATGCCTGCTATTTGGATGCTACCGAGGAGCTATTAAACAAGCTTGAGCGCTTGCAAAATCTATGCATTCGCTTTGTTTTCGGTCTTCGAAAGTATGACCATGTTTCTCACCTTCGCAAGCAACTCAAGTGGCTCCCAATCCGTCTTCGCAGGAACACTAGGATTTTGTGTCTCCTCTTCAACATACTACACAACCCGTCTTACCCTTCCTACCTGCGTGAGCGTTTTTCTTACGCTCGTTCTAGCGACGTACCGTGTAGATCACACCTTAGATCCCTCCTTAAATCTCATCCTCATAAAACTAGCTACTACTCTTATTCCTTCTCTGTCCATGCTGTAAGATTGTGGAACTCACTTCCGCCTAGCATTCGTGATTTAAAAACTATATCTCTATTCAAATGTCGATTAAAAGAGCATTACCTTTCCTCTTAACTGTGTTAATTATTTATGTATATATTTATATTATATGTTTATTACATTATGTATTTATTTAAGTATATGTTATTTTTATTGCATTGTAAGTATGTGTAAGTATATTTAATATTTTAGATTTAGTTTTAGACTTCACATATTCATATTTATTTCTCTTCTTGTTCTCACACACTATTGTCTACATTTCTTTTTCACTTCTCCTTTCGCAGGTCTGCTGGAAGAAATTTCTTAAGAAATAAGCAGTACCTTTGTACTCAGATATTATAATTATGTTTATCTTAATGTATTTTACTGTGTGTACATAAATAATAAATTAATAAATAAAATAAATAAATAAATAATTATTACTGCGGTTCATCGTACGGGTTTTGCAATTTTAATAGCAGATAAAATATAAATTGGTTGCAGATAAGCATTAAATTTTAAGGTTTTACAGGATGCAGTATCATGTCTTGAATACGAAAAATTGCTGTGTGCATCAACAATTGTTTACTTAATATTACCATTATTTTGTGACCTTCAAAAGGTCATAAAATAAGGGTAATATCGAAGATGAGTTTGTGGTATTTACATGTAGCAACTTATTTAAAAAATTGTCTGATGATAAAGTTACGAAAATAAAAAACGACTGTTGTGCATGGTACAAAAATGTCTCATTACACCAAAGATCAAACATGAACTCAATGATAGCAAATTAGATTTATTTAAAAAAATTAATGAGTTCTTCGACATGGATCAATTTTATGAAGAAGTGTGTACAGTCAAAGACTTGGTGAAAGTAGCAGTGCAGAACAAAGATCTGATGCCGCTACAAAAATGGCAAATCATTTTTAAGGAGCATCAAGACTTTGCAAATCTTCTGAAGTTATTTTCTTTTTAACCGACTTAAAAAAAAGGAGGAAGTTCTCCGTTCGTCCTGAACTTTTTTATTATGTATGTTACCTCATAACTCGGAGACGGCTGGACCGATTTGGATTTTTTTTTCGTCTGAGACGGTATAGTTTCTAGTTGGTCCAATTTTTATGAAATCAGGATCTGATGATGAAATCCTGGAGTAATCGAGGGAACTCTTCAAATATTATAGGCACACCTATAGCGTTTTGGGTTTTTCTAATAGTACCTTGTGCAGTTGTTCTTGAAACGGAAGTGGAACTGATGATGAATACCACAGATGGCCACCGAAACTACTCAATAATAAGTATTTCGTGGATTGCGATTCGATTACTTGAATATAGATGTTAACCACTTAATGCTCGTCACAATGCATATGGTAATGTAGAGCTGATGGTGATGTACTAATAATTACTACTAATTTATTGAAGCTATTTTATGATTTATGTTTCCCTGAAAAACGTGTAAAAATACCAATTGCAAAGAAGCCTACATGGTTAAGTAAGGGTATACGAATATGCTCTAAACGCAAACGCCAATTGTTGTGGAAGTATAGGCTAACTTCGAATCCAAATGATAAAACAAAATTTAAAAATTATTCAAAACGGCTTAAAATTATAATAAAAAAAAACCCAAAAGGTCCAAAACAATTATTATATTAATTCAGCTACAAACAAGGGTAAGGCAATATGGAATATAATAAATAATTATAAAACAGTAACTCCGAAAGAAAATATTACACAGATAAAAGTGAAAGACCAACCAGTCACATTGCCCAAGGAAATAGCACAATCATTCAACAACTACTTCATTGATGAAATTCAGTCCATTTCCAGAGGTTCAGTGACAAAATCACTAACATATAATAAAAACTCAAATTCTATATTTTTAAAGCCAACAAATCCACATGAAATAGATCAAATAATAAAAAGGATTAAACAATACCAATAGTACAGGGTATGATAATATAAGTACGACAATAATTAAACGAATATCTAGTCACATAGCTCCAGTAATTAGTAATATTATCAATCAATGTCTAGAATGTGGAGTTTTTCCTTCAAAACTAAAAATAACTATTATAAAGCCATTATTCAAAAGAGATAATTCCAAGGATATGCGTAATTACAGGCCTATTGCATTAATACCAGTGATGCCAAAAATTTGCGAAAGGGTTATATATAACAATTTATATAACTACTTTGAAGTCAATAACTTATTTACTAATAAACAATTTGGTTTTCGTAAAGGAAGATCTACTAGCGATGCTCTTTTTAATTTTCTTAAGAAAGTAATGACGGGTTTGGATAGCAAGCAACAAATGACAGCTATTTTTATGGACATGACTAAAGCTTTTGATCATGTGGATCATAATATACTAATTAATAAATTAGATAGATACGGGATAAGAGGAAATGCCTTAAATCTTATTAGATCTTATTTATCAAACAGGTTTCAAATGACACATATAACGAGAATAGATAAAAAAACAAAATTCGAACATACATACGTGTCAGACCCTAAACTTATTAAATTCGGAGTCCCCCAGGGAAGTATCTTGGTGCCTCTTCTGTTTATTATCTACATTAACGACCTACCAAGATCTATAGACCAGGAAATTATATTGTTTGCTGATGATAGCACGGCTATTTTCGCTGATAGTGGTCAAGAAAATTTTGAATTACAAGTGAATAAATCTCTCCAAGATATTATCAACTGGCTGACGATGAATAATTTAAAAATAAACATTAGTAAAACAAATTATATGTCCTTTACAAATAAAAATACAAATTCAAATAAAATCAATGTAAACTATAACGGCAAAACAATAAAACAGGTCAATAACACAAAGTTTCTAGGGATCCATATCGACTCTGAACTAAACTGGAAATTGCACGTGGATGATGTCTGCAAAAAACTTAACCAGTATTCATATGCTCTCCATGTACTACGAAAAGTTATAAATGAAAATGTTTTACTGAATGTTTATCATGCATATGTAGGTTCCACACTTAAATATTGTGTGGTGTGCTGGGGTAATTCTACTAATAGAGAATTTGCATTCAAAGCCCAAAAAAATGCATCAGAAGTATATGTGGGCTTAAACAGACCGATTCATGCAGACCGGAATTTAGAAGGTTAAAAATCTTAACCCTAGCGTCAATATATATATTGGAAGCAGCATCAATTAAAAAGCGAGATATCAGTAATTACGAGACAATGAGAAGTACTAGATATAAAAATGAACTTAGGGTAGTAAAGTGCAGAACAGTTAAGTTTAAATCAAGCATATTTGGTATGGGTGTTAAAATTTATAATAAATTAGCTGACTCCATTAAAAATATTGAAACATTGCCTACTTTTAAATACAAGCTCAAACAATTACTGATACAGAAAGTATATTACACAATCAATGAATTCTTAAATGACAAATGTTTAGACTAAAATTTATTTAATATTATAATAATGCTTAATTTTGACAAATGACAATCGATGCATGTATAATGAACCTATTTTTTCAATTAATGTTATTTTTCCTTGTTTATTTTCTATTATTTTTTGACATAATTATATAATTGTAAATGTAGATATTGTACACTTGACATATTATTGTAAATTTAAATAATGTAACATGAAATATAATTGTAATTTTAAAATATTGTACACCTTATGGGTATGTTACAGTGATACTAGTCATAATAATAATTTTAAGAACTAATTTTCTACCTGTAACAAACAATATAATAAATCTGAATAAAAAATAAAAAGTACTAGGAGAACTCAAAAAATTAACGGCTCTGCATCGGGAAAAGCAATATTTTGTGAAAGGTGATAAGTACTTCACATTTTGGCTTTTTTAACTGGATAAGTTACAAACCGACCCACTAAAAATCGTGAAAAAAACTTTTTAGCAAAATATAAAATCAACTACAACATCAAAACACTACAAAGACAAGAATTTAACTTTAATTTCAGAAGGCGGTGTCAAAAATAAAGAAAATACAAAACCAATAACACCGACTACCGAAATTAAAATTATTTTTGGCTTAGTAGTGTTTTGATATGGAAATCGGTTTTATTTTATAACCGACTTCAAAAAATGAGGTTCTCAGTTCGTCTTGAACTTTTTTTTTATTATGTATGAGGTCATAACTCGGAGACGGCTGGACCGATTTAAAAAGTTCTTTTTGCGTTTGAATGGGTATACTTTCTAGTTGGTCCCATTGTTACGAAATCAGGATCTGATGATGGGATCCTGGAGAAATCGAGGGAACTCTTCAAATATTATAGGCACACCTATAGCGTTTTGGGTATTTCTTATAGTACCTTGAGCAGTTGCTTCCGAAAAGTACCATTTGGGGAAGTTGAACTGATGATGAAGATCACAGATGGCCACTGAAACTCCTCAATAATAAGTATTTCGTGGATTGCGATTCGATTACTTGAGTACGGATGTTAAACACTTTATGCTCGTCACAATACACGTGGTGATGTAGAGACGATGGTCAAGTATCAGGAGAACTCCTCAAAAATTATCGGCTATGCATCGGTAAAAGCAATATTTTGTAAAAGGTGATAAGTTGTTGACATTATGGCTTTTGTAACTAGATAAATTACAAACCGACCCAATAAAAAGCGTGAAATAAAAATTTTAGCAAAAATTAGAACCGACTTCCATATCAACACACTACAAAGCCAAAAATAACTTTAATTTCGGAAGGCGGTGTGAAAAAAAAAGCAAATCCAAAACAAATAACACCGACTTCCGAAATTAAAGTTTTTTTTGGCTTTGTAGTGTTCTGATATGGAAGTCGGTTATGACGTCAATTCCACGGGTGTCGAACGCAGCAACGGAAAGAGTATTTTCACAAACTAACTCTTAATTTTATCTGTGAGGCGAAACCATTTGGCACCGGAGCATGTCAAAACCAAGATTCAAATATAAACTAACTTCAGCATGGCTTGCGGTGAATTTCACAACTATGTAATCAAAAACAAGGGCCTTCTAAAGGCAGCAAAAAGTAATGAAAAATATAAATTAAATAAAAAATTAATTATCTGTAAACTACTTTCATACTTAACTTTGTTGATTTTCACTAACATATCAATAATTTTCAGTTATCAGATGATTTTATTTGTATAAACTTATAGGTAATTTTATGGAAATGGGTAATGTTTTTTATTTAGGCCTCCTCAAATAGAGTGGTATCCTGGAGACCGAATCCTGGAGATACCGCGCAGATACCGACTTAAGTGACGGTAATACTAAGAGTGCAACTGTTACCCAAGGTGATACCAGCCTGGACCCCGCTCCATTTAGTTCTGTTTTCCTTAAACTTGGTTGGAGACGCATCCACGTGTTTAGAGTAGTGTATCAAAAAGTCTGACTATAACATTTTTTTAGAATAAAGATTCATCGTTTTATATGTATACGACGAAAACGAAAAAATTAGCATTACTCAAAAAAAAAAAAAACATTTTTTTGTTTGTCCCGATCTACAAACCTAAATCCCGATTTTCTTTAACTTCTGTCCCGATTTAAAACAAATCGGACCTGGCAACACTAGCTGTCAGTGTACAAACAAAATACCTAAGTGTATAAATATTTTGATAAATAAATATACAAATGGGCTCCGGAAACTATGCCAAGAAGAAATCATGCTACTTCTGTTTTTATACCCAATTCAGAACCCAGCATGTTGTTCAGGGTTATTTTTAACCGACTTCTAAAAAAGGAGGAGGTTCTCAATTCGGATGTTTGTATTTTTTTTTTTTTTTTTTTTTTTTTTATGTTTGTCCACGCGTAACTCCGTCGCTTGCCAACCGATTTGAAAAATTCTTTTTTTGTTGGAAACGGTATACTTCCCAAATGGTCCCATGAAAATTTTATCGAAATCGGACGAGCCGTTTCTGAAAAATCAAGAAAAGTCAAAAAAAATAATTTACCTTGATGATCTTTTCGTTTACTCTGCATTGCGTTTTTTGTTCGCGCATAACTCCGTCATTTACGAATCGATTTGGAAATTTAACTGACCCACTAAAAAGCGCGAAAATAAAAACTTTTTTGCAAAAAATAAAACCGACTTCCATATCAAAACACTACAAAGCCAAAAATAATTTTAATTTCGGAAGGCGGTGTGAAAAAAAAAAACAAAATACAAAACCAATAACACCGACTACCGAAATTAAAATTATTTTTGGCTTTGTAGTGTTTTGATATGGAAGTCGGTTTTATTTTTTGCAAAAAAGTTTTTATTATAGAGATATTCAACTTGACATAATATTGTATTATGTGATCAGTGAAATTGGCTTAGATGCCCGATTCGGCGGGCTGTAAACTGGGTTTTAAAGATAGTCTGAGATATAAAAGTTATAGATAAAGTTTTGTGAAGGGGTATGTAAATGGGTTTATTGGTAATGCGTAAACCATTGTACAATGTGCTTGTTCCATACCAAAATAGTTAAAGTTATAGTGGTTTAACAATATAGACATTCACACATATGGCCAAGGAGAAGGTCTTTACTAGGAGTTTTTTTACGTGATAGAATACAAAATTATAACATTTCCTTGTGCGTTTAGCTAAGGAGTGGAGTTGAGGTTTTCTTGGCTGCGGGGCTGCAAGAATATTCTAACAAGATACCGCAGAAGAATAGGTACCAGAACGCGAAAAAACTGATAGAACAAGGGTTTTTAGTCAGTACAAATCTCACACTTCCTTCTGCTCCACTCAGAGCTAGGAGTCATTTGAAGATTTTCCATACGAAAAAAGAAAGGTTCCCTTAGCCGCACAGACTGACAAACTGGTTTTAAAACTATTAATAAAATCATTAGCGCTTGTAAGCTTCATACATAACATACATTTCAATATAAAATATACATTCATTTCAATTCATCTGCATTTCATAATGCCTCCTGTGAGCATTACAAAGTATCATCGAAGACGGTGACGCGCAGCGGTCATTGACCGTTCACTGTGCGCGGCTGTGTCGCATATTCGTGACCTATTCGATAAGCAAGTAATTACCGTGAAAAACTTACACCGTGCACGATAAAGGAACATATAGTTATAATGTTATTAGCCTGTAAGCCTTCCGAAAATATAATAAATAAATAAATAGTAGTACTTGTCGTTTTAATCATAGTTATTTAGCATCCAAGCCCAATTTCCTTAATTTCATAATTATAAATGTCATTTATAATTATGAAATTAAGGAAATAGAATTAAAAAGCGCAATTCAATTATGGGACCAAGGATTTTTTTTATAAATAGAACTAGCGATGTGGGTATAATTCACATTAACAACAACAACAACCTTTTTAACACCTCTAATTAAGCTAAATATGATTGTGCCTTGAGTGGGGTCACGGCAATAGTGTAATGGGTGAAATTTGAACCCGCGAACTCTCGGTTACAAGTCCGACACCTAAGCCATTATACTATTGAAGCTTAGAATATTTATATTTATACTTATTGAAGGATTATTATACTTTTTTCAATTTTACGTTAGGTAATATAGATTCATGGTGAATGAAACATGAATGCTCAAAGATTTAGATAAGTTACGCATAGCATATTGTTTGTGGTTAGACGGACAGACTTACACAGACTTACTTGATAAACACACAACCTATCTTATTAGGTTTCCGTTTAGCAGTCAGGAACATGGAATCCTAACAAAATAAACGTGCTCCCAAGCCCAGCGATTTTTTATTTAGGAAGAAATAAAGTGGTCCATATTGGCTTACCACGTTCTTTAACCGAAATTGTTCTTCCTAATGATTTGTAATCCGAATGATCACTCTTCCTAAAATTTTTAATGCTACTGGTGATATTCATAACACTCATGTTTCCAAAAATTGTAATTAATAATATCATTAATGTAAATATATTTAAACTCCTACTGTTTTATCATAACGCTTTTATCCCTAAACATAATTACCATTATATTTTCAC
This sequence comes from Tholera decimalis, assembly GCA_943138885.2. NCBI lineage: Eukaryota > Metazoa > Arthropoda > Insecta > Lepidoptera > Noctuidae > Tholera > Tholera decimalis. The sequence continues at coordinate 16,025,736 of OW964576.2, forward strand.
TCATACTCAGAAAGAAACATTTACCAAGTGTAATCAAAAATATAATATGTCGCCGGCCACTGCCGCGGCACCGCTCGCTTCGCTCGCTCGGCACGCGCGTAGTTGGTCACAGTTCTAACCTAACCTATCCTATGGATATTATCTTTGCAGGTACACAACGCTATAAATAAAATTAAAGAAGAAGAAAGAAATCTAAACAAAATAGATATGACTTTGAATATTAGTGTAAAGATGTTGAGAAAATATAGGAAAACAAATAAAAGTATAATAGATGTTTATTGCTACTGACATTATGAAGTTGAATACTTCGGAATTATGAACATTGGAGACAGAGTAGTTAGGAATTGTGATTGTTAAGAAGAAAAATGTTAGGAAGAGCATTTTCGGATTTCCAATTATCGGAATTGAAAATTTAGGTGAATTTGGCGCACCCGAAATAAGGGATATTGGTACTGGGCAAGGCTTTCTTCCTTTTTGGCAGGAAAAACACCAATTACTTATTTAAAAAACAATAATTTTTAGCCTGATTTTTATGTACTTGTCTAAACCCACAACGGCTGTGGGTAATACTGTACGAATTGACTTATTTTATGCATTTCCAATATTACAATACATTTCCAATGGAAAAATGCCATGAATATGCAAAGTGCAATATGCAACGTGCAGCCCTCGTCCAGGTAGATGGCGTGTCGTTTGATTTCTTTTGACATTTTCATTGAATGGAATTGGAATTAATCTTTGTATTTACTATTATAATACTCGTAGGTAAATACGTTATTGATTCACTTGGTTTCTCAATTGAAACGATAATATCTGAAAAATATAATTGAAAAATGAAATACAGAAATAACATTTGGAGAATACAGACGTGATCTTTAGGTACTACTGTAATTTCTAGATGTATTTATTAGCTTTGTATTTACAGGTCAAAAACAGGTACTTACACTTATTTTATATCAGCTGACTTCCTTACAGACAGAGTATTTGAACTTTTGGGGAAAAGACCAGCGAGTTAGGACATTTTACCAACCAAACCAACCTGGTGATCACCATCAACACATTCAACTCTTTTTTTATGACATAAAAATAATTTGTTATGTCATATAAAAGACAGTTACGTCTCAAAAGCCCAGTCCGGAGCCCCCTCTGAGTGTATGTAACTCCTAGGCTTAATAAAATCATGTGGTGATGGTGATCACCGGGGTGGGTTTAGTGAGGAAAGAATCCTAAACTCCCTGGTCTTCTCCCCGGTATACCCCCAAAATTAAAAAAAGGCCTAATAACATCATGAATATAAAAAGCAACTCCACACTCTACGCTAAAGGTAAGCCGCGTAACCCAGTTTTTATATTAGAAAGTTTATAACATACTTGATATTTTTTAAATTACGAGCATCCTTGGGTAAGCTTGTTTCGCAAAAATCTGAGGATCACGTAAAAGTTTTGGGTCAAACGGTCCCTGTATATTTCATGCATAAGGATTTTTTACCTGCCTGACCGCAATAGTAGTACAAAAATATGAATGGTACCGGACGAAGTTCCTATAAAATAAGAGGAATATGCTGTGCATTTCTTTCTTGAGAGGGAATATTGCAAATTATTAAGAGTGTCTTAAACAAAGCGAGGATGATTAAGTGCAAAACTATTAGCTACATTAATCAGATTCTTGAGACACATCACTATCTAGCACATTTTGAAAAAAATCTCGCTTGTACATGTTTCTGAATTTCTTATTACAAGAATAATCATCCTATTATGCAAAACCAAAAAGTATGTCGTATATTCGATGAATGAAAAGGCATAAATTAAATCATGGATTCATTATAAAGGGAAAGTCTGGCTATTTTTGCTTCTTCAAGCTAAGCTGATCATGGTTCGGTAAAGGTATCCTTTATAAGTAGATCATCCATAACGCTTCAAAATATTGGAGAATCGAAAATAGCTTGCCATGTAAACGGTGTATGACGGTCAAGAGCACAAGGTCAAATAACCGGATTTTTTTGTATATTGATATACTGGCTTCTACCCACGGCTCGTGAGAAAAAATATTTCAACAAAAAAATATATAAATACCTGTCAGTCAGCCCTTCAACTATCTCCAAACAGAAAATCAAAATGATCCGTTGCTCCTTTTTACGTGAAAAAAGACACACGAACAAAATTTCGCATTTATAATATTATAAGTATGGATTAGGAGAATTTTCTTTCTTTACTCAAAAACAAGGACGATTTCTTTAGTCAATCGACTATGACAACAAACGGCACGCACGATATGTGTGGTGTGGATATGCTCAGCGAAATTCTTAGTGTTATTTTTTTCTTTATGTTTGTAATTTTTTATTGTATGTTGTTATGTATGTTTATCACCGAATAAATGGTTTTCAATTTCAATTTTATATGACATAACAATAATGTAAGCCCGGGTTTTCCGATAATTCTGAAGTACTCTTCTTATAAAATCCACAAGAATCTCGGAGTAAATAAAACGCCCGAGTACAAATTCTTATCACCGTCGTCATAATGAGATCAAGAACTGCCAATATTCGTTAATGGTAGCAGCCAGCGTGGGACAGACTGATTTGATTATTTTTATGTAAATCTTATTACGAATGATGTGAATAGATGACTGAAATTATAAAGTAATAGGGTCTCTCTTTAAGTAATTTGAGGTGGCATCTGTCACTTTGTTTTTAAGAGATGCAGCAGTATGTATAGAATTCACGTTACTAACAATCTTGTTAACTCCTCTAAATAAGCTAAATATGCTTGACGCTTTTCAAAATAATAACAATAGTCTTATTTTAAAAGATTAAGGTTGAACAACCTTTTTATTTGTCTCTCAAGAAGTTGAGAGACAAATAAAAGGAAAGTTAAACAATTGATTAAAACGATAAGATCTCTATTGTTAAATATTTTTTGTACATTAGGACATAAAATTGAAGGTTCTATGTTGCGGGTGGCATTTACTATTTAAAAAATCTTAACATCATCATCATCCGCAGCTTGACTACACCCACTGCTGGGTATAGGCCTCTCTTCGCTTGTGCCAAACTCCACGTTTATTTGCCAGTCTCATCCTGGGTGTACTCGCGATGGCAACAATCTAAACATAATGATAAACAAATTTAAATTCTCTGGAGAATATTTTAATGAAGAATCTGCTAAACAGGATTTACACTTTACCTGCATATGATTCATTTCTTTGATGTCTTAATCAGCACAGTAGCGAACGGAATTACAATCACGTAAAAATTGACTTAAAAAAGAGATGTAACATTTCCAAACAATGAAGTCGCAGGCAAGAGCTAGTTAATTTATATAAATTAACTTAAAACAGAACTCCAAGTGGAATTGAATTGAATCATGGATTATTTCCCATTGTCTCTTTTCTTTGATATTATACATTTATTTTATTTAATTAAAACAAGCTCAAAGTGAAAGCGAATCAAGATTGAGATGATGGAATCAAGTTCATTGCTTTATTATTATTTTGTGTGGAGTTCATTTTACGCAGGGGCGATGATCGCGTTTAAAACGCCTAACGAGTATATGGGTGCTTGAACATGACGTATTACATAGCGACAGTCCTTGGAGACTCAAAAATACAGTACTCGTTTTCTTCGTTTCTGCCCTACACTGGGTACTAAATTAAAAGAAAATAATGACAAATATAAACAACAAAACTAGCTAGTAACATGTCTACTTAACTAGCTTCTGCCTGAGGCTGCTCACACACAAAAAGACAAGTATTTTCAGTTATAAAAAGTAACCAATGTCACTGCCAGCTCTTCAACCATACCTAGTTGAAGGGCTGGCAGTGATATACACTACCTATGTACTATGTAGTATCTCCACACTAAAAATCACATTGATTTGCTGGCTCAGATTAGGCGTGAAAAAAGGACAAACAGAAACACTTTTGCATTTACAAGGTTTATTTAACTTTATGCAAAACAAATAGTACAATGGCAGACTTAATGCCTTAGTGATGCTTAATGAATCTTGAATGAGCTTAATGCCGGAGCAACTGGCTATCCTGATCTCCAAAACTCAATAACACGATATTCTTCGACAAGACTGGTGTGACATATTCTGGCTTCTGACTACCTATAGTGATGGTCAAAGGTGAACAAATGACCGCCGGGATCGTGAGCGTAACGTGCTTTCCGAATCACGGAGGAATCTCGATAGATGGTAGCCCATCTATGGACCAACCTCAGTAAACGTTGTTTAACCTTGAAGATCGACCTCCCTTCCGAGACGCTTCATTTACATCTGTAAGGCAATGATATCCATCAGCTGTTAGCATTGTCTCAACTATGTTAGTGTCAGAGCCAGTCAAATTGAATGCAGATAAATAACAGCATTTTACATAAAACGACTATCTACCTCACCTCCACATCACATTCATAAATTCACTGCACCTTTTGGTAACGACTTTTAAAGGTCTACGAACTACTCGCCAAACTATCGGCTGAAAGAGTTTTGGTATTCAATGGATGTTCAGTGTTCGGATAAACACTGAACATCCAAAGCCACTGAACATCCAGCCAGAGCATTAATGGATATTAATGCGCTGGCCTCAGCTAGCATTGCAAGAAGATCAACGCAGCTATGTGTGTTATTTAGCCACAAGCACTCCGTGATTAAATTTTCAAACACATCAAAAATGCGATCTCTGCCAAAGTCAGAGTTTCCTGATAGCTATAACCTAGGGGCCTTTAAATCAAGTGTGAATACTAGTGAATAGGTAATTTCTAAGCAAGCGTGCTTCATCGACCACATCGTCGCTTACCATCGAGATGATGGTCAACCGCAAGCCTACCAATAATAAAAATACTAAAAACGTTTTTTTATTATTTTTATTATATGAAACATTAATTGACTGGGAGCCGCCATTCTACATTGTGTATAACTGAATCAATATAAGTGATTGTGTTTCTGATATTGTAGTTTTATTATTACGATGCCATTCGCGATGCGGGTGGTCAGATTGGCAGGTCATAATACAAACGGCTAAATAAATACACAGAGTTTATTCCTGAGTGTAGAGAGTTGTCTAAAAACATGAGAAGTATAAGTTTTAGTTGCAAATTGCATCACAAAGTCTATCGTAGACGTTCTACATATTATGCAAATATCGGAGGAAGTGTCCTGTGTCAAAAAATATTATATTATTTTATTTCTTTTTTAAGCTACATTTATTTTTTCTATTTTCTACACCAATAAGCAGAATTTCCACATTCGGTTTTCATTTGCTTCTTCATTATATATATATTTGTATATGTATATATATATAAGTATTTATTTATATATTATTTATGTAGATTTCTATTTTTTAATGATACTAGGGTTTTTGTGTTATTACTATTATTATATATATATTTTTTTTCTAATTTTACGTCACACGTTCATATTGCACCTCCCACACTATCTCTTCACCACTCATGGTTGACTGGTAGAGAATGCCTACGGCATTAAGTCCGCCTTTGTACCTATGTGCATAAAGTGTAAATAAATAAATAAATAAATAAAAAAAAATGTAGTTGTATTTTATACCTTTCCAAGTCAGTCAATAAATAAAGAGCTCCCACCACCTTATTGCCAACCACTATAACTCCTGTGAGTAATCAACAGTTAGGTACATCCAAAAAATAAACAAGTCAACGAAACTCACTTAATCCCGGAAAAATGATAAAACTATCTTCGATCCCGCAATGAAATCATTTGATACGGAATAAAAAAATCCAATTCTCTCCTTACAGTATACCAATAAGCTTAAACCAAGAGCTAAGGCAACAAGAGTGTGTGTTGCGAGACCGTAGTTTTGTTCCAACGCGTCATCACCTGCTTAGCCTCTTCCCAACTAGGTTGGGATCGGCTTCCAGTCTAACTGGATGCAACTGAGTATAATACTCGGCACGGATCTTGAGCGCTGACCTTCACCTGCGCAGAAGCGAATTTTGGGTATTTCATTGTATTTTGCCTTAGTGTACGATGCGCAAAGCGATCCCCACCCTACTGCCGAGCGCTCAAGATCCGTGCCGGTAACTGTACTAGTGTTTTACATTGAGCGACTGCCTAACTGACCTCCACAAGTCCAGTCTCCAGTAGCGGGGTATACATATATGTATGTATACCCAATACCCCTTGGCAAGATTGGTGTCAGTTTTTCTGGCTTGTGACTAATCATTACGATTGTCAAAAATGTATAAATGACAGCTGGAACCAATAACTTAAACTTAATATTGTTTTTTACACGATATCAATAAAATTAATATCTTATAAGTTACCGCAAAATACAAATTACCGGACGAGAAATTAATGAAGCAAAATGATATAAGCAAATATAAACTCTATTACCCGAGCGAAGCCGCCAGATGCTTGATGATGCTTATTAACCCTAGATAGCTAACGTTCGTCAAAATGACGAGCATCTAATAAATATCTCCCTCTCCCTTTCTAATGGTTTTACCTACACATTTGCTGATTTGAGCCAACTTAGTGACCGCTAGACTACGTCGCGTGGTGGTCGCGTTTAGCCGGTAAGTACTTTTGTTTTTGAAATACCTACTGCATACTCGTCATTTTGACGAATGGTTAGCTTATGCGTAACTTTTAAACCTGTAATTTGTTTTGATGATTGTTTTGTTTTTTTTTTTAGTTACATAGTTAATAGTAATGATTGGCTAGGAGGTTGATCACAGATGATGACATAGTTCGTGCGTTAGATGATGACGATTATGTCAACATAAATAATATATATTTATAGTGAAAAAGAGGATGATTTGTTGGCTGATGACCTGGAAAGTAACTTTCACGATGAACCCTCGGACAAAAGTATGCCCACCTTTAGATATTGAGGAGGAACAAGAAAGTTCACTTCCGATGCTCTTCCTCTCAAATAAAATTCTTCATCGGCTTCCAACTCTATTATCCACTTGACCCAGGCCAATATTCGTTTTATGAAATGCTCAATATATCGAGTATCAACTCTTACGTCCTATATTGCCATAATGTCTTGGTGTCTGGATGTAAACCACTGTTACGAGGAAGCTTTATGAAATAACTCCATGAACAAATAGTTGAACCATGGTTAAAACGTCGGCTTGAAATACCAACAATGCCTCGAAGAATAAAAGACAAAATAAGACATGTATTGGGTTTGAACCATGAGGAACATGCTGAAGGTCAAGGTCAAGTTCTTGGGAAATCTGGTTTTAAATGTCCTCTGATACCTGATAAATCCTAGCAAGGAAAAGGAAAAGCTGCAGTTTATGTTCCTATAAGAAAAGGCGTATGACAAAGAATCACTGCAATAGTTGCAGAGTTCCCATTTGTGGCAAACATACAGCCGACTTTTGCCCAACTTGCGGCAAAAAAAACTAAGTAATTTGATACTTACGGTTAATTTTATGATTTTTGCTTTATTATACCAAAAGAAAAAGAAGAAATTTATAAAAAATAGTGCCTAATTTAGTCATTGTAAGATTTAATGCCTTATTGATCTCAAAGAAACATGTGTCATTTAAGATTTGTGATTTAGTACTTAAAAGTTAAATAAATATTCATTTACGTAATAATAATCCTTAATTTATATCCCATATTACCCATAAATGTAATAAACCTGATTAAAATAATATACAATTTTAATAAAAATCAACTTTAAAAATGCTCGTCAAAAAGTCGAATGGTTAGCTTATCATAGAAGTTTAGGAACGTTAGATATCTAGGGTTAAAGGTTTATGTTCTAAACTTAATATTATATTGTAGTATAGCCCAATACAATAAAATATCGAAGCAATGATAAATATAATTATTTCTACCAACTTTTTCCCTTTTACAATATCGCTGCATTCCATAATAGCAAACATCCACAAAGCATTACCTACACTGTTTGTGCAGAATAAAAGGATCAATGCGATCTATGTGCACCATAGAGCATAGAATCGTTGTAAGCAAATAGATGACATAATATTAGCGCTCGCGAAAGAGAGAGAATGAGAATTAATCGAAGCCTCCTCCTCAGTCGTGCATTCTTGACAGAAAGTTTGTGGTTGACGATGATGCCTTTTCTATAGATAAAGCAGCCCATGCGATGCGCCTCCAATTCTTACGGTCAGCAGCATCTCGGGAGCTTTGGAATAAGGTCGTTTGTGTTGCCTAATGAATACTCTTACAGAATTGACCGATTAATAGAAAGAGTCAAAGCTATTAACGCTCAAATAATTCTCGTATGTATGTGGCTGAACATATTTTCACTTAAACATCACGTCACCTTTATCACGAACAGCAATATTTGTGAATAAACTATGAAACATAGAAAGATGACATAGTATAGAAAAAAGTCACGACTGTGTAGTCATCTTCATGCTCTGTGATACTCTGACACCCCACGGGGTATCCTGTTGTATTGTCGCGAGTATAAAGTGTCAAAACGAAATATGTATAAGCGACTTTGATCGGATATGTAGCGTGTTATGCTGGGGAGTTTCATTCAAATAGCACTTAAAATAGAAAATACAGAAAAAAACTGAAAAAAAAAGGTATATTCATTGGATTATCGAATCGGAAGAGCTCGTGGCTAAATAATATAATAGATAACGATCGCCCGGGTCGATCTTCACGGTCAAGCAACACTTTACCACGTGTCTACCATCTTAACGTATCGAGATTCCTACGCCGTTCGTACGGGCGATCATTTGTACTTCTTTTTTGACATTACGGGCAGACAGACGCCAGAAATCCAAAGGCATCAGTTTTGGGGTACCGTGTGGTTCAGCTACTAAGCTGTAGAGGTCAGACAGGCAGTGGCTCCATGTGTAACGCTAGCCAGCCGCATCCAGATAGACTAGATGCTGAGTCCAATATAGTTAGATTTTTTTTTATTTTTTTTTATTTAGAATAGGTTCGCGTTTGACCACCATCTCACCTGATGGTAAGTGATGATGTGGTCGAAGATGGAGCATGGATGGTCGCTTACCTAAAAGTAACCTATTCACTCTTGACTTAAAGACTCCTAGGTTATAGCTATCGGGAAACACAGACTCCGGCAGGGAATTCCACTTCATAAAGTCTAAGCATGTGATGATGATTATATTCGTTGAAGGCGAACGTGAATAACTCACGATAACTCTCTTTAACTCTCGCTGTGATAACACAAATGTACCATTACCAAATACATATTTTTATATTCGACATTGTAGGAGACTAACGCTATTATCTGATAAAACCAGACTCAATCCCGCTGACTGCTGTTCTACGTGTCTCTGGTTTGATCCTCGCACGTAAAAATGTTATAATGCACCATACGTATCATATGAAACAGATTCCTAGTGAGAAGCAACAATTTTATTAAACATAAGGGTATTGGATGAAATAAAGCATTCCGTTTATACTCATAAAACTAAAATCATAACCCGCAAACTCGTGTACGGTTTTTAATACCACTTTGTTCGGTAATATCATTATCATAACATAATAAATCACAATCCTCCGCGTCAAATGTTTCAGTTATACCGAGTACCTATATAAATGTAAGAATAAAATAAAATGATCATTGATTTGTATATTTATAAGAAATACTCCAAATTTTACATTGGAAAGCAAACAATAAAAATACGGGCCCGTGACACGCAGCGCAGCAGCCAGACGCTTTATCACTGCTCCTACCGTCAACTTTGTGTAAAGTAAGTAGATATAAATGGTCAACGCAATACCTAACAGAAAAACGCTGGCTGACATAACAAATGATATCTTCCCACACGAACAAAACCACAGGCACAACTAATGTTATATCTTCAGAACCGTGCCTGGTACAGTGGATTTATAGCGGCAGTGCAGATAAAAATAAAATTTTATGAGCAGTAATCGATTTCGATGTCGATGAGTTCAAATACTGACCATAAAGAATTTGAATATAGAATTTGCAAAAGTGTTACATAATGGTAAGAAAGTTTCTATAAATAAGGCTGAATACCTGCAACAACAATTTATAAATAATAATTTTTTTAAAGTGGTCTGTTATTTGCAGTTCATATCTGTAAGGTTCTCTGCTCAATCTCAAGTGGGCGCAATTAGGGACACATAACATGATAATATATTATAATACGTATGGATTCACATAGATATGCTTAGTTATAGATATGTAGAGACGCCTCTAGGCGTGAGAATATACCTATTAATAATTAACACGTCTTTAATTTACCTTCTGACGCAGTGATCATAAATACCCTAAAGCGCAGATAATTCGAAAGCGATTTACCTATTATTTGTTTTTAACCGACTTCTAAAAAAGGAGGAGGTTCTCAATTCGGATGTTTGTATTTTTTTTTTTATGTTTGTCCGCGCAGAACTCCGTCGCTTGCCAACCGATTTAAAAAATTCTTATCTTGTTAGAAAGGTTATACTTCCCAAATGGTCCCATGAAAATATTATCGAAACCGGACAAGCCATTTCTGAAAAATCAACAAAAGTCTAAAAAACATATTTACGTTGATGATCTTTTCGTTTACTCTGCATTGCGTTTTTTGTTCGCGCATAACTCCGTCATTTACGAACCGATTTGGAAAATTCACTGTTCCACTAAAAAGCACGAAAATAAAAACTTTTTTGCAAAAAATAAAACCGACTTCCATATCAAAACACTACAAAGCCAAAAATAATTTTAATTTCGGAAGGCAGTGTGAAAAAAAAAGAAAATACAAAACCAATAACACCGACTACCGAAATTAAAATTATTTTTGGCTTTGTAGTGTTTTGATATGGAAGTCGGTTTTATTTTTTGCAAAAAAGTTTTTATTAAAAGTAAATCATCACGGATTCACGATGAGACAGCGTTCGCACTTCGAAGTGATATTAAGAAAGTAACCCAATTTATATAATGAGGTTACACAGAAAGTTTTCACAACGATTCCCAGAGGAAATCCTGCAAAGGCTACATTTGTGGCACTCCATAAAACTTTTTACATGTTGCTACAACATTAAGATTTTACTTCTTATGTTTACAACCATGAAATATTGAAGATCTCACAGAAGTGCGACTGGCAATTTCAGTGTGCAAATAAAATCCGCGACCAAGCTTGTGGCTAAATTATAACAGCGGGTCGATTTTCAGGGTTAAGCAAGATCTTGCCGATGTCGGTTCGTGGTTGTTCATCATCTTGACAAGAGAGATGATGAGATTCCTACGGGCCTCGGGAAGCACGTGAAACCGTTGGTCCTGGCTGTCATTCCTACATTTTTGACAATCGATACGAATTGTCAGAAGCCTGATAATCTGACACCAGTCTTGCTAAATTGTGTCGTATTACCCCCCAGCAGGGTTGAAGAGGTCCTTGCAGTCATCTCGGCAGTCGCTCTTTGTAAAACACTAGTAGCTGGTTTCCAACTGAAGTAGTTGGAAACCAGCGTCAGAGAACTTGTAGTTGCTCTAAATTAAGCCTACTTTTGTGTATATTATTATACTGTGTTTGTCTGTATGTACCAAATATATTATTATATATAAATATATAGGATTACCCTAAAAATAAATAATTATTTTTGGAATTTTCTCAAGGCTCAAAGCTACAACAGTTCTGAGTAAAAAATATTTAGAAAACCTCTCTTGTGTTTTTTCAATTAGTTTTTCTTATAAACAAGTAAGCAATCCTAAAAAAATGAATCCTGAAATCTCAACATAAACATTAAATATTATATTATACACATAAAATATTATATAAAAATGTCTATCGGCAAAAAATACCTTCTAGGACCGAACGTATCCTAAATCAATATTTTTATGTGAATAAACATTCTTTAGATACCTACTCTAGTAAAAACCGTGAATTTAATATCCACATTTTCTGTTTTATTCTATTTACATGCAGTTGGTACATTGTTAACTTTCATGAGATAATAAAATTATAATATCTGAAAATTACGAGTAGCTCGTAGCTAAAGAATAAAAGACGCATGGATCGATCTGCAAGTGAAGCACCGCTTGCCGAGGGCGATCCGTTGATGCATGTACCACCACCATTTTTACATTTTATGACGATCTCTCCGTGCCTTAGAAAATATTTTAAGGGGTGATATGGAATGAAAATTATTGAAGATATATTTAATGAGGCTCCCTACTTACGAAATAATAATAAATAAAGTCACAGGTTATTTTGGTGATAAGTAGTATTATTAGAATTAAGAATGTCTAGAGCCTCTGAACACACATTTAAGCAGTTAAGTACACAATTAAATTAGTTCATTTTTCTAATGAAGACATTTCCATAAGATGTGATATTAATACTATCCTTCAGGAGTTTTGATAACTTTTCAATTTTGTATGCATTTCGTTTTCTGTGGTAATAAATAGTTTTTCTTTCTTTTCTAGCTATCTAGCATATTCACTGTGTCAGCTGGACTCAACACACGCTGAGGATACACCGGACGTCAGATCTACTTACAGAAGTGTCGTTTGTTGTGGGGGAGCAGTATTGTAACTCAGACCACTGTTTACCTGCAACAAAAATTATGATTGATTAAATTAATGGATTAACAACACTGCTTATCATCACATATTTACATAGTTTGTATCATTGTCTAGTAGTTGTAAGCAGGGTAATGACTGCAATTGCCCCCTTCTCCCTCTGTCTGTAAGCTTCAACGAATTGGTTTTTCCAATTTCAAGTGGTAGGGTATTTCTAAACTTTTTGGAGAATTTGTAGTATAGGTCTGCAAGTTTAAAAAGAAAAGTAAGTGCCCTTCCCTCACACTAAATGCCATTAAACGATTCCTAAGTAATGATTTCAAAAGGAAATATATACGTCAACGTTCCTAAGTAAGTAAAATAGAATTATAAATTTATATTAAAAATTAAGTAAAATAGTATAGGTATAATACAGTAGTAAAATATTCGAGCAAGCTTTTGTTTTTAACCGACTTCAAAAAAAGGAGGCTTATAATTCGTATTGAACTTTTTTTTTTTTTTTTTTATGTGTGTTACCTCATAACTCGGAGATGGCTGGACCGATTTGGAAAATTCTTTTTTTGTTTGAAAGGGTATACTTTCCAGTTGGTCCCATTGTCGTCACGTGTGGATCTGATGATGGGATCATGGAGAAATCGAGGGAACTCTTCAAATATTATAGGCACACCTATAGAGTTTTGGGTATTTCTTATAGTACCTTGTGCAGTTGCTCTCGAAAAGCACCATTTGAGGAAGTGGAACTGATGATGAAGACCCAAATGGCCACCGAAACTACTCAATAATAAGTATTTCGTTGATTGCGATTAGATTACTTGAATATGGATGTTAAGCACTTTATGCTCGTCACAATGCATATGGTGAAGTAGAGCTGATGGTGATGTACCAGGAGAACTCCTCAAAAATTAACGGCTCTGCACCGGGAAAAGCAATATTTTGTAAAAGATGATAAGTAGTTGACATTTTGGCTTTTGTAACTAGATAAATTACAAACCGACCCACTAAAAAGTCTGAAAAAAAACTTTTTAGCAAAAAATAGAACCGACTTCCATATAAAAACACTACAAAGGCAAAAATAACTTTAATTTCGGAAGGCGGTGTCTTTAGTTTTGTATATATTTTCGTTTTTGACACCGCCTTCCGAAATTAAAGTTATTTTTGCCTTTGTAGTGTTTTTATATGGAAGTCGGTTCTATTTTTTGCTAAAAAGTTTTTTCAATAACAGCAGAAGTTAGGTCTAAATGATTTCTCGGGCGGAAATTAACAAGTACCTTTCTAAAGTCACAGACCGTGATTCGTTACTAGCGTGTTATGTCACATTAAACACTTATCAGTGCATATTAATAACAACAAGACAGAACAAAGCCTATTTAGAAAAATCAACTTTAAATTTTTTCGGCTGCATCACCCTGAAAATACCGTGAAATAACAATGAAACAGCAATAAACATTGTTCTAGAGTTACTTAAGATATCAATAATTTGTCTCGTTCGGTTTAAGGTTCTAATAGTTACTGTTTAAAGTTCCCTGCTGTTCCTTGCTCGCCTTACTCAAGTGAGCGCACATAATTCAAAAGCAAACTCATTTGTTTAGAGGAAATCAATGCGGATTTACACGAAGACAGCGTTTGAATTTCGAAGTGATGTATAGACAAAAATACGGCAGAGATTACTTTTTAAACGACTTCAAAAAAAGGAGGTTTACAATTCGTCTTGAACTATTTTTTTTTATGTATGTTACCTCATAACTCGGAGATGGCTGGACCGATTTGAAAAATTCTTTTTTTGTTTGAAAGGGTATACTTTCTAATTGGTCCCATTGTCGTCACGTTTGGTTCTGATGATGGAATTATGGAGAAATCGAGGGAACTCTTCAAATATTATAGGCACACCTATAGCGTTTTGGGTATTTCTTATAGTAGCTTTTGCAGTTGCTCTCGATAAGCACCATTTGAGGAAGTAGAACTGATGACGAAGACCCAAATGGCCACCGAAATTACTCAATAATAAGTATTTCGTGGATTGCGATTAGATTACTTGAATATGGATATTAAGCACTTTATGCTTGTCACAATGCATGTGGTGAAGTAGAAATGATGGTGATGTACCAGGAGAACTCCTCAAAAATTAACGGCTCTGCACCGGGAAAAGCAATATTTTGTAAAAGGTGATAAGTAGTTGACATGTTGGCTTTGGTAACTAGATAAATTACAAACGGACCCACTAAAAAGCGTGAAAAAAAAACTTTTTTGCAAAAATTAGAACTGACTTCCATATCAAAACACTACAAAGCCAAAAATAACTTTAATTTCGGAAGGCGCTGTCAAAAAAAAAGAAAATACAAAACAAATGACACTGACTACCGAAATTAAAGTTATTTTTGGCTTATTAGTGTTTTGATATGGAAGTCGGTTCTATTTTTTGCTAAAAAGTTTTTTTTCTTTTAATATAAAAAAATCATGTACAGAGATTTCTTATGTGTAAGCAATTGGAACCTACATAGTATACAGCATTTTAACCTAACCTCATAAGCGAGGAAAGCACACCCGAAATTCTCGCAAATTCACTTGTTTTCAAGCAAAGCCAGTTTTTTCTTGACTCACGGTATTTGAAGAAAAGCGCTCAACAAACAGAATTAACGCGAATAGACTCGAATAGAATACAAATGGTTTCTTTGTAAAATGTTACAGTTTATTATGGATTTTCACTCCAAAATGAATTGTAGGATCGGTTTTATGATGTAGATGCAAATTGTAAGTACTTATGCGGCTTCTTATTATAGTTAACAAAGTATTTTATTTGCACTAATATATTGTTGCAATTTCTCGTTCAAACTATCAATGGATTGGTAGAGATTGTGGGATGGATCACATAATTTTGCATGAGGGTGGCACATGGCTGTATAGTGGTTCAACAACTGAACGGGTCGATCTTCAAGGTAAAGCAACGCATGCCGAGGTTGAGCCGTGGATGGGTGTCCTTCTCAACATATCAAGATTGCTCTGTGCCTCAGAAAGCTCGTCAAGCCATTGCTCCCGGCTGCCCTTTACAACTGTGCCAGTCGTTCCTGCCTGTCTACAGGCTAGAAAATCTAACACTGGTCTAGCCAAGGGGTCTCGTGTCACTCAGCGACTGGGTTCTAGAGGTCAGACAGGCACTCGCTACGTGTATAACAACTAAACTACAAGACCGGGAGCCGACCCCAACATATTTGGGAAAAACCTAAGCAGATGGTGAATTAATTTGGGTTACACTATCTACTCAGGCTTTTACCTTTCACCCTGTTTTGAAGGGAAACGGTATCCATGTGCCCATATCTTCTTTCCTACATTTACGTGTGCGTGCCGGCCGTTAATGTTGCATGAGTGTATGTGTCTGCGTAAGGTTATTAAATGACGCACATACGTTTTGCGTTTAGTAAGGATAACTGTTTTATAAAAAATGTCTAAGTTTGGTTTCAATGTATTTAGTTACGGATGTTGTTTTAGACTCATAATTTAATATTCTAATTGGGGTATCTGAGGTATTGCATTTAATCTGTTATAACTTGTATGTTATGGTATCTAAATAGACATGTCGTATATTTGATGTTTAAGGCAACTAAATAAATACTCGAGTTGTGAGCGCTTTTTTATGATTAGCTTGCGTTTGACCACCATCTCATCTGATGTTAAGCTGATACCAATCCGTAAAGTCCCCTGCTCCCCTCTCTACAGTAACCAGGCTCTTATGTAGTTTACACTTTGTAGTCAGTCAAGCCTGATACATTGACGTCAGAGATAAGACTAAACATGCTGATAACAAACGAAGTAGCGTAGATAGATGTTGTTGGTATTCATTACATTTGAGTCTACTTGTTCATTGAAGCTTAGAGGATTCTCCTAGCCGATATCGGCACGGCGGTAAATCTAAGCGTAGATTAGTCATCTGCGTAGGAGATATTATAGTGCACAAGTATTTATTTAAACTTTGTGTACAATTGTGTTACATGTTCTCTAGCAGTCAACCTTTGGGTTAAGAAAAACACACTGTGGTAGGTGTACAAGAAAATGGAATGAAATAATATATTTGTCGTGGATTGATGGCGCTATGGTGCGACGGGCAGCGCCATCTAACAATTAGTTTGGTGAACTAATTAATAATAAATCGTTACCGGAAACGCAAGCGGAGCCCTTCCGCTTGGACACGATCGTCGGTAGAAGGGTTATAGCGAGGACTGGCGGGAGAACGGAGTGATATAGACTACCTCGGACAGTCTTGGAAGAAGCTCAGTATCAACGCACGTGTTTGTTTCAATGTTGTGAAAAACCGTTAGTAAAATAAAGTTATTTTGATTTAAATTATCTTTGGTTCGAGTACCCAAGTCAGTGCCCACATTTACCTAGAACTATGTCGGATCGTGATGAAGACCCGATGTTTCGCATCTCGGCCACCCATGATGCGACATCAGAAGTGGGATACACTCGAGCTGAAGAAAATCAAGAAGTATTGCAGAATGGAGCCATGACGTCACGGTGTGACGAGAACTTACTTCGTACGCTGCCTGAATTTGACCCGGACATGCCGGATGTAGACGCACGTGCCTGGTGTACTACTGCAGACCTGTGCCTATCGGAAGTACCGCTTCAAGGAAGTGCCCTGATCATCACCTTAAGCAAGGCTCTGAAAGGAAGTGCTTCACGTAAGTATCGTTTGCGGGTATGACATGGGGTGACTTCAAAAGCTTGTTTTTGACAAAAACAAGCTGTCGTAACGGGACAAAAACTTTTTGTCCCGTTACGATTGCGTGGACACACCAGCCGCTACTCTTATCAAAATGATGAGTAGCAAGCCCAAGGAAGGTGAATGCTATGCTGCATACGCCGCCCGGTTGTTGTCTACCCTCACATCACGCTGGCAAAACATGAGCGCTGAGCAGATAGCCATATCTACGGTACTTGCTCATATGGCGCAATTTGATGGGCGTATACAGAGGTTGGCGTTTACTACCGAAGTAAGCAACAGGAACAAGCTGCAGTGTGAACTTCAAGCGTTTTCGTTTTTGAAAAGGAAAGCTTCGATGGATAACTCGACCGAGGCCCCTTCAGATTTCAAGCGATCGAAGTTTCAGTCGGCGACGGTGAAATGTCACAACTGCGGTAAAATAGGCCACCGAGCGTCCAATTGCCGTTCAAGAAGTGAGGTCAAAGGCAAGGCAACCAATGCTGCCACTTCAGCGTCAAGCTCTGCGGGACCGAAGCAGCGTTCGGACATCATCTGTTTCAAATGCGGCAACGCCGGACACTTTGCTACGAAATGTCCACGTAGCAACCGCGGAGGCGCCGGCGCGGCAGGAAGCCCACGCAGTTCCGGAGCAGCGCCTGCAGCAGCGACGAGCAACGAGAGGCGTGTTGAAGTTTGCTATGTTAGCAATCCCAGCGGTACGCTGATGAACACTGGTGAGTCATATCCATTTTATTATGATTCTGGTGCCGAATGCTCTCTCATCAAAGATTCTGTTGCGTCAAAGCTTAGTGGCAAGCGTGTAAATAACATTGTCAACTTGACAGGTATCGGTCATGGTAGTGTGCAAAGTACCCTACAAATTTTATCCGAGGTTATGATTAACGATTTACGATTAGAGATATTATTTCATGTTGTTCCCAATAGTTGCCTTAAAAATGATATTTTAATTGGTCGTGAGATTTTAGATCAAGGATTTAACGTTAGTATGACGTCTGATAGTATTGTTTTGTGTCGTAATAAGGTTGTTAGGTTATGCGATGTGTCAAATAAGCTCGGAAACGATTCCAATTGTCATTTTGTTTTCGACAAAGTTGATGCAGACATTCCGCTAGAATTTCGTTCTCAATTAATTGATCTTTTGTCTGAATATTCTTCTTCGTTTTCTAGTGGTGTTTCTAGATCCCGGGTAACAACAGGTCAGTTGCAAATTAGGCTTGTAGATCCTAGTCGTACAGTTAACCGTCGTCCTTATAGGCTTAGTGCTAGTGAACGCGAAGTTGTTACTGCTAAGGTTCGTGAATTAGAGGAAGCAGGTATTATTAGACCAAGTTGTTCACCTTTTTCTAGTCCAGTGTTACTTGTTAAGAAAAAGGATGGTTCAGATCGCATGTGTGTCGACTACAGGGAGCTGAATGACAACACTGTGTCGGATAGGTTTCCACTGCCGTTGATAGAGGATCTTGTATCTAGGTTAGGTGGAGCTAAATGGTTCACGTGTCTTGATATGTTGTCAGGCTACCATCAAATCCCAGTGCACCCTGAGTCAATAGAGTGCACTGCATTCGTTACACCCGATGGACAGTGGGAATATTTGACCATGCCCTTTGGTTTAAAAAATGCGAGCTCAGTTTTTCAGCGGGCAGTAATGAAAGCTTTAGGTGACCTTGCTTATAGCTATGCTGTGACGTATGTCGACGATATTTTAATAATAGGATCAAGTGTGGAGGAGAGTTTAGTTCGTCTTCGCAATGTACTCGATAAATTGACAAAAGCTGGTTTTTCCCTGAACTTTGTTAAGTGTTCATTTCTTAAACGACGGGTTGAATATTTAGGCTTTGTTGTTGAGGATGGCCAAATCAGACGTAATCCAAATAAAATTGCAGCTTTGTCCAGACTTCCCCCACCTAAAACCATCACTCAACTGAGACAGTTCATAGGTTTGGCCACTTATTTCAGACAATTTGTGCCACAGTTCTCAAAAATAATGGCTCCTCTGTTTCGTTCAATAAGTGGCAAGAATAGGTCCATTGAATGGGAACCCAGTCATGAGGCCATTCGTCAAAAAATAATTTCCTACTTAACCAGCGAACCAGTTCTAACAATATTCGACCCTGCGCACTCAATCGAGTTGCATACCGATGCCAGTGCTGAAGGATATGGTGCCATTTTTATTCAAAAGATTAATGGGAAACAACACGTAGTCGCTTATTATAGTCGTCGTACATCTCCAGCTGAATCGAAGTATCATTCATTCGAATTAGAAACGTTAGCAGTCTTCAATGCCCTAAAGCATTTTCGACACTATTTGCTAGGTCGTAAGTTTACCGTTGTGACGGACTGCAGTTCTGTTAAAGCCTCTAAAAACAAAACTGACTTATCCACGAGTTCATCGTTGGTGTACCTACATGCAATCATTTGATTTTGATATTGTTTATCGTGAAGGCAGTAGGATGAGCCATGTGGACTTCCTTTCTAGAAATCCTCTCCCGACACCTAAAGGGACTTTCACACGGGTAGAACAAAAGCGTGTCGATTTAGCTGAGCTTTCTAGTAACTGGTTGCAAGCTGAACAGGAAAAGGACGAAGAAATCAGTAAGATTGTGTCTGATCTTCGTAATGAAGTTTTTCCTGAGGAAACTCGCAAAACTTACGAAATTCGTAAAAATATTCTGTGCCGTAAGATTCAGCGTAACGGTCGCACTCGTTGTTTGCCTATTGTACCAAGATCTCTTAGGTGGTCTGTAATTAATAACATCCATGAGTCTGTCATGCATTTGGGATGGGAGAAAACTCTCGAAAAGATTTACGAGCACTATTGGTTTGAAGGTATGTCAAAATATGTGAGAAAATTCGTAGACAATTGTATCACTTACAAAATAGCGAAGCCCCACTCTGGTAGAGTTCAAGCAGAACTTCACTCCATTCCCAAGTTCAATATTCCATGGCACACAATTCATATTGACGCTTCTGGTAAACTGTCTGGTAAAAACGACATCAAAGAGTACGTGTTTGTCATCATAGATGCTTTTACCAAATTTGTTTTGCTCCGTCATTCGCTTAATATCGATACTAACAGTAGTATTTGTGCTCTTAAGTTCTGTATAGCGTTGTTTGGTGCGCCGAAGCGCATAATAGCTGATCAGGGTCGTTGTTTCGCTAGCAAAGAATTTTCCAATTTCTGTACTTCTAACAATATAGCGTTGCACTTGATAGCTACTGGAGGTAGTCGTGCGAACGGTCAGGTCGAAAGGGTAATGAGTACCCTGAAGAGTATGTTAACAGCTGTAGAGACTAGTCGTGACCGCTCTTGGCAGGACGCTTTAGGAGAGGTTCAGTTAGCTATTAACTCTACTATTAATAGGGTGACTAAATCTAGCCCTCTCGAGTTGATGATAGGAAGGGTAGCACGGCCGCTTGGTTTAGTGACCGCTGATGATGATTTGAATGACATTAATTTAGATGAGATTAGAGAGCAAGCGACACAGAATATTTAAAAAATGCAAATTATGTTAAAAATGGATTTGATCAAAGTAAGGCTCAAGTTTCTAAGTTGGCTATTAATGATTATGTTGTGATAGAAAATGGGGAAAGGAATCAAACCGAATAAGATCCTAAATTCAAAGGTCCATTTAAGATTATTGATGGGTTAGATGGGGATAGATACCTACTAAAGGCGCTTGACTCTAAGCGAACCTACAAATACCCCCATTATCATGTAAGGAAGATCCCCGATCACCAAGTTTCCCGAGAATTAGACGTCATAGCTGATGACAGTGGTAGCGAAACCACATCTGATTAAGAATGGCTTGTATACTCATACTCGAAACTCTAGACCGCACCTCATGAGTAACATGTGGCGATGGGTCTATAAGGAATCGTTGGTGCGATTTCTGTCTGTGTTGGTGCACAGAGCGCTTCATGTGTTGTAGCACATATTGCGTGAGATTTTTGAGAGTCGTTGGTGCGATTCTTGTCCGTGTTGGTGCACGGAGCCCCTCATATGTTGTAGCATATGTGGCGGCAGATTTGTAACGAATCGTTGGTGCGATTCGGGTCTGTGTTGGTGCACAGATGATAGTGAAAGTTTCATGAGTTGAGTATACATTGCTTATGAATTATGGTAAATAGTGACAGAACAGTTAGAATTACCTTGTTTAATCTTTTTAACTTGTTGGTCGGATCTTTTCCAATGAATGATATAGTGCAGAAAGCACTGTGTATGTAAGCTTAATTACAAGGCATTTTGTGACATGAAAGTTGATTACTGTACATAGATTTAGCAGAAATAAGGTACCAATGAGAAACTGCTACCTTTGTTTCTATTGGCAGGATAGCCGAGCTAGTTTACTCTCTGAGCATATTTTGTCCACAGATACTACACCCGAGGACGGGTGCTAGTCAGGAATGGCCGTGTCGTGGATTGATGGCGCTATGGTGCGACGGGCAGCGCCATCTAACAATTAGTTTGGTGAACTAATTAATAATAAATCGTTACCGGAAACGCAAGCGGAGCCCTTCGGCTTGGACACGATCGTCGGTAGAAGGGTTATAGCGAGGACTGGCGGGAGGACGGAGTGATATAGACTACCTCGGACAGTCTTGGAAGAAGCTCAGTATCAACGCACGTGTTTGTTTCAATGTTGTGAAAAACCGTTAGTAAAATAAAGTTATTTTGATTTAAATTATCTTTGGTTCGAGTACCCAAGTCAGTGCCCACATTTACCTAGAACTATGTCGGATCGTGATGAAGACCCGATGTTTCGCATCTCGGCCACCCATGATGCGACATATTTAATAATAATAAATATAATACTAATATATAATAATACTAATAAAATACACATATATGCTAAAATGACAAACTAATAGATACGGTGCTTTATAATATTCTTTCTGAATAAGAGAGCTCATAATAATTATGACTAAGACCAAACTAAGAATAACAGCCCCTTAAGTAGTGGTTTTTAATTTTGCGCTTAAAAGAAAATTTAAACTCAGCCTTCTTGATGTCAAGGGGTAGCAAATTCCAGAGTTTAATAGTGGAAATAGCGTAAGAATTAGATAGAAACCCGGTGCGGTGAGAAGGAATGTGAAGAAGTAAGTTTTGGATGCGCGAAGGTTAAGATCATGAGAACTGCCCTGTGCGGAGGTATCTACATGTGCACTCTCTGTTCTTTTTACTCCCATTTTCCGATAGGATATCAGTCTGACAGCGTAACGTGCTTTCCGAGACACAGGGCTATCACACCATCAACTTCCAAACTCCGGGCTACTACTGAAAAATGTCTAACAGAAAAACCCAATAGCGAAACCTATTGATCAGCAGTCGCGCTTGCGACCATAGGCCACCGAGAATAAATCATCACGAATTCACAATAAACAAACACGAATTACTACCTACCATCTTCGATATACAACGTGTAACGGAAACCCTATCCAAAAGGACTGAAGACAACATCTGGTATGGAGTCTTTATGCAAAGTTTCAGCTCAAAATAAGTGACTCACAGAATTGAAACCAAATTGTTGGTTTCGTATATTTCTTGAATACCAGTAATAACAAACATGTCGCAGCACTATGAGGGTCATCACTTTCCACGTCACTTGCCAATAAAACGATAATTCTCTTCGTTCTTCTTAATTTCAAAAATTCGGTCTCTGGTACCAATGTATTGAAATTTCTAATAAGTTCCACACATGTAGACATAGGATTACAAAACCCTTGCTATATCGTTTGTTATCGTCCAAAGAAGCCGTGCACTTGGTATGTATATACCCTCTAAATTACACGTTGTATACAGACCAGTAGGGTATAGTTTTCTTGATTGGTCACGGCAACTCGTGCCTAGGTGAAAGGATCTCCGACGACCCAATGAGATGATTAGGAGGGTTAAGTTTCAATGGTTGCATCTCGTAAAGGTGCGAAAGTTTAGTTTATATGTACGCATGGATGTCTACTACTCAATCGAGCCGATATAGCTGATCGGATTTAGATTAAATTTGGCACAGATAAAGTTGACAGTCCGAAATAGCACATAGCTAATTTTTTTCGCGGAAAAATGCGCAAAATTTCGTCGTGATCGAAGCCGCGGGCAACAATCCATACTTCCATACTATCCATACTCATATTATAAATTCGAAAGTAACTCTGTCTGTCTGTTACATTTTCATGCCTAAACCGCTGAACCAATTTAGATGAAATTTAGCATGGGATTAGTTTAGGGCCCTGGGAAGGACATAGGATAGCTTTTATCCCGATATAAGGTTTCCGTGGGATAGTTTTCAAATTGCACGCGGGCGCTGCCGCTGGCAAATGCTTAATTAAATTAATTAAATTTGGTATGAGACCATACTATCCATATCCATACTTCCATACTAATATTATAAATGCGAAAGTAACTCTGTCTGTCTGTCAGTTACGTTTTCACACCTACTGAACCGATTTAGATGAAATATGGTATGGAAATAGTCCTGGAAAAGACATAGGATAGTTTTTATCCCAAAAGTCATCACTTACAGATGTAAATTAATTCATTTGCGTATTCGAAAACCACTCAAAAATTTTTTTTGTAAACTTCACAACTACATGTAGGCTATACAAATCTTTGTTTAGGGCTGGGGTCGAACCTACGTCATGCACCAGTCAACCGTTACATCAACCGTGTCGTTTACATTTTAACCAATAAAGTTAATATACGAATCATTTCTATTTTTTTAAGTAGGTATGTACTGTAACGAGCTGGGGTTCGGGATAGAATTAATTAACGCCAATTAAACCAAAATTAACACTTTAATTAATTAAACACAAATGAAAATCTAACACAAATATTCGCACCACAACACTTGTCACTTAACACTTAAATCGCACTGAAATTCACTAGTAAAGCTTCGATTATATCGCGTATTCGCCTCGTAATAAGACTGATTTTCTGCGCCCCTTTGCGATCTATTTATACCCCGGTCTATGAGTTCCAGAACATTCCTGTAAAATCGACTCACTGTTTATACTGCTAAGAATAATCCAGAGCTACACAGTACCGCTATTCGCCACTAGATGGCGGTAGTGTCTCGACTAGATATACTTAGTACTGCTATTCGCCGCTAGATGGCAGTAGTGTCTCAAACATTCCAGATTTCTGTCGAAGTTTCTCGACGTATTTCACTAAGCAACTGGCGTAACAGTACTTACACTTTTATCTACTTTGTATCACCCTTTCTAGTTGTAAAGTCCTTATTATTATGCTGTTATGGTGTACAATAATAGTACATTGTGTATTAAGGGCGGTAAGTAAGGAATTACGATCGAGGCTCTAGTAGAAGCCCGAAGTCGGAGACTGAGGGCTTTCTGAGTCGAGCTTCGTAATTCCTGTACCGCCCGTGAAACATATCGCCTCTTTACAAGAGCAACGTGACATCTCATAAAAAAGTTTTTTTTTATTATTTGATATTCAAAACCGCGATGTCGAATTTTATTTTCTACAAAAATACGGCATTTTAAAAGTGAATTTTCGAGGAGCTATGAGTGAAAGAGACAACACAACCGTGGCAAATGGCGTTATCACGTTGTTTCTTTCGGTGTGGCGCACGACTTCGACAACGCGACGCGTTAGTTTGCCCCGCACGCGCAACGAGTGAAGTGCTCCTGCTTTTCACAAAAAACGTGGCATCACGAGTATACCACATTTTTAGTGCAAAGGTATGTTTCTTGTTGTTATTTACTTTAACTTGAATAATGTGATATAAGTATTTAACTCGTTTTTGTTGTAAAACTCATGAGTATTGAGAATGAGATAATGAATATTGTCACATTATTCACGAAAAAGTTACAAGTTTTCTTTGTGATATCCTTGATTGTAACCATGTTGTTGATGAATCGTTTTCAAATACTATGGGTTATTTTATTTTAGATCATTATTTTTGAAAACCTTTAAGTTTGGGTTTATATTATGCTAAAATGTTACATTATACATGCTAAAATAAAGTAACTTTTACGATTTTTTTTTTCAGATGGCATCACGATCTAGGATGTTAGTTCAATTAGCTACAGGTGTTAAAAGTAATTTAAGTGTACAACTAAGTGATTCAAACTCTCAGATAGATATTTTAACACAAGACGAGAATGAAAATGTCAAAAGCTCGACCAATACATTGCAGACATCAACAGAAGGTATTTTTTTTACTTGTACTGATAGTTTTTTCTAGTTATGTTCTTATAATTTCATTATTTCAATCCTCTTTGTAGACAAAGACATCGCAGTGGATTCCATCCGACCTCGTAGTAATTCGACTAGTAGCAGCGGTTCCTCTAGTTCTAGCAGTTCTTCGAGTTCTAGCTGTTCTTCAAACAGTGGCCCATCTATGTATCAAGGTAAGTTAATTTAAATGCAGAGGGATATAAATTATATCCCACTTTCCTCACAAAATTCGAAGGTAATTGATCAAATCAATACCACACCACTACACTTCAAGAAATTGATTGCATTTATAACGTTTCAGACAGCGACGACTCAGTAAAGGATCCTGATTATGAAGCCCAACCAACAAAACGTGCTGAGTATTCTTCTGATACTGACGTGGAACAAAATATCACTACCAACTATAGTGTCATTCCGGATGATCAAAATTTGGTAACATCTGTGGTTTCAAAACACATTGAAAACTACGAGGAACCACTTTCGTCTACAAACGAACATGCTATGGTATTCAACGATCTTGGTGTCATAGAGAACAGTGAATCTTCTGCGATTGAAAACGTAAGTAATGGAAATGCTGTAAGTCCAATAGTGTATAATTCTAGTCCAACTAAAACTGGTAAAAAAAGAAGACTAAATGAAGCAAACTGGAAAGTCAATGTAGCTAAACGACTGAGAAATTGTGGGAAGCCTTATCAATCTACCAAATCAAAAAAAAACATGCCAAGTCGTGAATTGAAACCTTCTTGTAAAGATAAATGTAAATTTAAATGTGGGTTTAAATTTACAGAGGAGCAAAGACAGACCATTTTAAATGACTATTGGAGCTTAGGTGCAATAGAAAAACAATGGACGTTTATTGCTAACAGCGTAGACATAGTCATCCCAAAACAACGTTACGTTAAAGTTGATTCGGATGGAAATGTTGCAACTATAAGAAACAACAATAACGCTTTCTTTTTGACTATTTCGGGTGAAAAAACAAGAGTTTGTAAATTGTTCTTCAAAAACACTTTGGGGATTAATAATCGACCCATAGAGACTGCTTTGAAAAAGAAAAATAGCAATACTAATATTTCTTCCATGAAAGATAATCGAGGTACTCATTCCAACCATTATTCAGTGGACGAAAGCATTAAAAATGGCATCAAATTATTTATTGAGTCTATACCGAAGATTGAGTCACACTACATCCGGGCTAACTCAAAACGAAATTATATTGATGGTAGCAAAGCTGTCACAGATCTTCATAGAGATTATGTGGAAAAATGCAAATCCCAAAACGTCCCCTATGGAACTTACATTACATTTTATCGTATTTTCACACAAGATTTTAACATTTCGTTTTTCACTCCTAAAAAGGATTTATGCGATATATGCGAAGCCTATAAAAACATCACAGATGAAGAGAAAGAATCTATGAAACAAGATTATGAATTACATCTTAAGGAAAAGAATTTGTCTCGTATTGAAAAAGAAAAAGATAAGAACAACAAAAATATTTTAGTGGCGGTCTATGATCTTCAAGCAGTGTTCCAATGCCCCAAAGGAGATGTCTCAGTTTTTTACTACAAGTCCAAACTAAATGTACTTAATTTAACAATTTATAACATACAAAATAATTCAGTTGAGAGTTATGTATGGGATGAGTCTAACGCCAATAGAGGTGTCAACGAAATAGCTACCTGTGTTTATAAATACCTGGAGAAAATTTCCGCAACGGCTGAAGACCTCGATGTTGTCTTTTATTCAGACAATTGTGCCGGACAGCAAAAAAATAAGTTTATGATCTCAATGTACACTTACGCAGTCAAAACTCTGCCAAATCTCAAATCAATTACACACAAATACCTCGTTAAAGGACATACGCAGAACGAGGGCGATTCAGCTCACTCTCAAATAGAGAGAGAAGTTAAAAGGCAATTGCGATCAGGACCAATGTATACACCTGACGCATTTATCGGGGCTATAAAGGCGGCACGGAAAAAAAGCGAGCCATTTCATGTTAATGAAATGTGCTTTGATGATTTTTTTGATTGGAAAAGTATATGCACCCAAATGAACTTTGCAATAATGAAAGATGAAGACAATAAAACTGTGAAACTGGCTGGACTGAAGATGATAAAAGTTCAAAGCTCTGATCCCGATGCCATATTTTTTAAAGAATCATATGCTGACGAATTATTCAAGAAAGCTATAGTGGTGAAAAAAAAGAGAAACCATAATAGCCAAAGCATTAATTTAGATTTGCAAAAGGCCTATTTTCAAAAACCTGGACTAGCAGAGAGAAAAAAAGCTGATCTCATGGATTTAGTCAATAAAAACCTTATTCCCAGATACCACAAGCCATTTTACGAATCGTTGTAATAAGACTGATTAAGTACAAAGATTTTTGGAATTGTATTTTTTAGAAATGTATTTTTTAGAAACATTTAATTGCTACATTTAAAATGATAGTGTTTTTATTAGTATTATTAAGAGAATTTGTGATTCTATGTTTATGTAGGATAATCGCAATGTTCCTATTTTGAATTTCTAAGTACTATAAAACTGGGTGCCATAATTGTGTTAGAAGACGTTAATTACTATTAGATAACTTTAAGTACAGTTAACTTTTTGATTTTTTTATTAGTATTTTTAGTTACATTATAATTTTAATTAAAGCGAGTACTTAGTACTATGTGATTGATTGATCTCTTGTTGATTATTGTGACTTAAACTAATTTCGTGGTGTAATTAAGCCATTATTTTCGTAATTTTGTATTTTTTAAATACAAGATCTTTATTTTGATAGTGTGTTTTATTTAACTTATCACACAGCCTTACACCTAAATTTAACAGCTTCAATGTGATATATCAATATGTTACAAGCATTTTGTGACATATTTTCATTAAAAACGTGACATGTGTATCTGTGTTTTTTTAAATCAGTTTTTTTTACTTATTTCATATTGAACTGAGTTTTTTTTGCTTATTTTCAGAAAGCACATTAATTACCGCAATACTTTAATTGTTTTCCGTCAAAGTATTATCAATATTTTAGAATTTATCAACGCTTAAATGTTTAAAATTGCTCTCCTGTAAAGTTGTAGTTTAAAAAATATCACGTTGTTCTTGTAAAGAGGCGATATAATGTTTTTCATCACATTTGCGAGTAAATAAATAAAATTATAGGACAGAAAAAAGTTTCCATTAATTGTTTTTGCTGCATGGATAATATCTGGCGGTGTTGCATTTAAATCACACTTATCGGATGACGACGACGACATTTTTTATAACTTTTTTACTTGTCTTCAAATAAAAAGGGTAAATAATTATGAATTATAGCTTTAATACACAAGTCAGCAAAACTATTATTACGAAACTTACGAAATAAGTGAACTTTTTTTTAAGCGGATGGCGGGTTTTTTGCCCACACCACAGATTATACAAATGTTTCGTTCAGACACGTTAAGGGCAAATACTTACCTATGTAAGTATTTGCCCTTAACGTTACACACTCTTTACACACTTTACAATCCGTCATGGCTGTATATCTATGTACACAGCCATGACGGAGTGTAAAAAAATAAAAATAATTTCGACGTTTTGGTACAAAAAACTATTAAAACCGATTATTAAGAACATTAGTTGAGTATTTAAGTAACATGTAGCGAGATTGCAATGAAATTCCTGTTTAGATAACATTTTAAGAAAATTTTTCAATTGCGTGTAAACTCCTTGCTTGAACTTGTATGACCTGTGTACTGCGCTATAAATAATTATTGACAAAGTGTAAATTAACGCGGGCGAAGCCGCGGGCAAAAGCTAGTTAATAATATATTAAAACACGGATGGTATTAGAACAGGATGTACTCGCTTCAACAACAATCTCTTTGGCATAATAACATTATATTGCTTACACGACATAAATTAAGATTGATATTAATCCCTTTGGTTGGTAATATAGCAAGTTTATTAGGTTAACTGACGAGTTATGTGGTGTCTCTTGCTCTAACGATTTTATATATTTTAATACAGCAAGCTTTGTCCTCGGAGGAGATTTTTATTTATTGATGAGAAGCTCGCGTGTTACCTACTATCATCTCACCTGATAGCAAACGATGACGTACCTAGTCGAAGATGAAGCACGCTTACCTAGAAGTCACTCTTGAATCAAAGACCCCCAGATTATAGCTATCAGGAAACATAGACTCCGGCAGGGAATTGCACTCCTTAGCAGAACTTACTTATTGTGGCTTAATTCAATCCGTGTCTCTGAATACGCTTTAAGCAGTTGTTACTAGTATTGTACGTGGAGTGTCTGTCAATCTGATCTCCACAACCCAGTTACTGGGTAACACATTAGCTGGGTAGCCCTTGGAAGAGCTATCTTATCAATATATATCACAACCAGAATCAATAGTTTAACGTGTTCCGAGACTTAGAGGGATATGGACATGCCACCCATCCTCTGACCGACCTCGACTGTTATTATTAGCCACAAGCTCCTCAAATCCAATATAAATCTCTAATAAAATCTCATTTTAAGAGACAACTCTGACGTATATTTTCCTCTCACAACTTTCGCCCAACAACAATTTGTCCGCAGCTCAACCCCGGCGGGCGATGTCGTAATATATTAAGCTTGTTTTTGTTTACTTCGTACGCAAATTTTGCCTACTGCTGGTAGTTTGGTGGCGGCGAGAATAATAATATGTGTTGGCTGACTGTTGCGAATCATTATAATATACACAATTCATTATACACACTTTTCCTTGTTGTATTCCTTATTAATGTAAGTCGTGTATTATAATAATTATGTTATTTGCAGCTCTCTGCGGTAGCGGCTCCCATCTTGTACGGTATTCTGCTTCTTTCAGGGCGATTGCGATAGCACCGCCCTGAGTCATCATCATCATAGTTTTAAACAGTGGTTATTAGTATTGTACATAGAGAGACTGTGACTGTTTATCTGATCTCCAAAACCCAGTAGTTCCGATGAACTGATGTTACTTTCCGGGTTCTGACTACTAGATAAATTACTGTCATAAACATGCAAATAACAGTCAGCATCAATGATTAAACGTGATTTCAGAGGCACGGTGGAATATCGATATCAGATCAATATGTCACCCATCAACGGACTGACCTCGGTAATCGCTGCATCACCTTGAAGATCTGTGTAGCTGTTATCAATCAGCTAAGAGCTTCTCTTATTACACCGTACCAGTTGCTAGATATAACATAAGCAAATGTAAGGATTCTCTTACAGATACTAGTGTAGTAGACTTCCTAACCGATTACGGTCACGGCGGTCAATCTCATAATTGAGTAGCCATCTGCGCAGGAGAGATCAGGCGTAGGACCTGCAGCTAAACGTGCTTTACGAGGCTTGGGGGTTATCACGCCACCAACTTCCAAACTCCGGGCTACTACTGAGAAATTTGTAACAGAAAAACCCACTAGCACTTTTTGCCCAACCCGCGAGACCTCTTGCTCAGTAGATACTAGTATCAACAAAATTTTACAGTGACAACTTCAAGAAAAACTTTATGCAAGGATTAAGTGAACCCGATCAAGTTAGGTCGGGGATTAAGTGTATCTCAACGCAGTTTAGAGAATCCTGAACGTTTTTCTACAGTTATTTCTTGAGGCCAGTTTACAACAGGAGTATGTAGCTCTTTTGTTTAAAAATGGAATAAAAAATTAAATTAGCATTTTCCATCGGGCTTAAAAGTTACGTGTTGTCATATTTAGGCGACTGGGGACTCGCCTCTGCTATGCCCAGGTACTATGATGTGGTTTCAGTATGCAGTGATAAATAATTTTATTACTATGATGATAATATAGGCCCCATGGCTACTCTGCCCCCGCATTTTTAGGGTTCCGTAGCCGAATGGCAAAAAACGGAACCCTTATAGTTTCGACATGACTGTCCGTCTGTCTGTCTGTCCGTCCGTCCGTATGTCACAGCCATTTTATTCCGAAACTATTAGGACTATACATGTAAAACTAGGTAGATAGATGTATTCTGTGAACTGCTTTCTGATTTTAAGAGAAAATTTAAAAAACATTTAAAATAAAGGGGGCTCCCCATACATGGAACTGAAACTGAAAATATTTTTTTTCATGAAACCTATACGTGTGTGTTATCTATAGACAGGTCTTTAAAAATGACATTAAGATTTCTAAAATGACTTTTTCATTAAGTTAATCGTTTAAAAGATATACGCTTCCAAAGTGGTAAAATGTGTGTCCTCCCCTCTAACTTATATAATAATGAAGTGAAAAATCTAAACAAACCATATGTTGCAGATCTTAATGTAAACTTTCAACCAAAATTGGTTCGACCGAGATCGAGTTGGCAGTTTTTGAGATACAGTATATTTTCTAAAACCGCAAATATAACTTTGTAATTCTTACAAATACTATGAAAAACAAAGTTATTTGGCGTAGTTGTAAAAACGGTAAATAAGCTAGTTTTAAGAAATATTTAAGGTTTTTTGTTTTTTTTTTTCAATTAAATATATTAAGTACCTTTAACATATTTATTATAGTTACCACGGAACCCTTCATGGGCGAGTCCGACTCGCACTTGGCCAATTTTTTTAATATATGATATCTTCTAAGATACCCATTTTTAACCCCCGACGCAAAAATAGGGATGTTATAAATTTGATGTCGATGTCTGTGTGTGTGCGGGCATCGTAGCTCTCAAACAATGGATGGACCGATTTCGATGTGGTTTTTTTGTAGTTTCCTTGCAGTGGTTCTTAGATAAGTTTATTAAAATTCGATCCAGCGGTTTGAAGAGTATCAGCTCTTTTCCAAAATGATGTAAGGCATTTTTGGCATAAAATTTAATATTTTTTGTACTTAGGTGTTCTACTTTTTTGTAGTGTATATGTAAAGTTTGTTACATACAAACAATCACGAAATCGCGAAGGATATAAAATATCTGCTTATACCTTTGCAACAGTTTTATTAAAATGAGAAACTTTCATGTCTGTACTTGGTGGTTATATAGTCTTTGGTACTTGGCTATGTTTTTGTGCCAGCATTTATTTACGTCGCGAGTTTCCTACATCTGACAGTTCCATTCATAACGGCTGCTTTATATTTTGAGAACCATTTCAATTTCGTAAAATAAAATAACAAATAATAAAAATAAATAAAATAATTTCACTTTTAGCTTTTTTCATGGTATGGGTGGAATAAGGAAAAAATCACGACAGTAAATAGTTTTGTAAACGTTTATTCAAAATTTGAAGGAACTCATCACCTCAACCTATATAGGTCGAGGTGGCATATGCCTATGTTCCATTAACACTGACTATAACTTAACATAATTAGCTTATAAAGTTTCCACTGCTAGGACGCAGGCATGCTCTCCGTGAATGGATGGGCCGTAATACACCCCGAAGGCCCCGTGTGGGTTAGTGAATTTTCGCATGTCTTTGGATTTTCAGTCCTTGGACAAGAAGGTTTCCTAGTGATGTATTCTTATACCGTTTTGAGAGTTGTGGTGATGATGATAACAAAAAGGAATGTGTTTGCCTTGGTTCGTACCCACGACATGTAACTCGTAAGTATTACCTGTAACCACTGAGCCACCGCTGTTCAAGTTATTTTTATTTATTTATTTATTTATTTACACTTTATGCACACAGGTACAAAGGCGGACTTAATGCCGTAGGCATTCTCTACCAGTCAACCAAGAGTGGTGAAGAGATAGAGTGGAAGGTGCAATATGTACGTGAAAATTATATTGGAAAAATAATTATAATAGATAATAGTGATAAAACAAAAAAACCTAATATCATAAAATCGAAATATCATAAAATAGAAATCAACATAAATAATATATATGAATAAATACTTATATAAATACATATACACACATATATACTTAAGAAGCAAATGAAAATTAAATATGGAAATTCTGCTTATTGGTGGTGAAAGTGGATCCGCAATTTCTTTTTAAATGCGTAGCGATTGTCAGCCGTCCTGATCTCGAGAGGAAGCGCATTCCAGAGGAGAATCGACTGAATATGAAAAGAAGAATGAACAAAGTCAGAAGTATGAGAAGGACAGAGTAAGAGAAGATTATTGGATGAACGTAGATTCTTATTGTGTGAAGAACATAGAAATTGAAAGTGAGATAATAGATAAGAAGGTGGGCTGGGAGAGTTGAGTAGTGAGAAAAGCGTTGTCAAAGCGCGCAAACTTCTCCTCTGACGAATGGTCATCCATTTAAGCTCAGACCTGAAACTTGAGACATGGTCATATTTCCTTAAGTTAAATATGAACCGAATGCAGTTATTAAGAATACGGTCAAGCTTATCCAGCAAGACCGCATTCAGGTCGTAGTAGCACACGTCACCATAGTCAATCAAAGGGAAAATTAAAGTCTGCACAAGCATAGTCTTTGTCTTAACAGGCAAAAAGTTCCTCAGACGATACAAAGAACGCAAAGTGCCATTGGCCCTTTGGCTGACACTAGATACTTGACTTTGCCAGCCAAGTGTCGAGTCAAGATGCAAACCGAGATCTTTTACGCTGGTGCTAATGGGAATGACGACACCATTAAAAATAATAGGAGGTAGAGAGATAGCCGCCACTCTACCCATCATACGTGAACTACCAATAACGATGGCCTGACATTTTGAGGGGTTTACTGACACTCCAAATCTATCAGACCAGTCATTGATGGCCTCCAAATCCCGGTTTACATCCCCTATAGCGTCTGACAAACCTTCTACCCGCATAGCTGTATATAATTGAAGATCATCGGCATAAAGATGATACGAACACCGAAGACAGTGAGTAATAAAGTTAATGAAGACAGAGAATAATAATGGAGAAAGAATACCGCCTTGTGGAACACCAGCATCCAGGCCACGCCAACTCGAAGATCTCTCATCAACGCGTACCGACTGCTGACGTCCCCGAAGATAAGAAGAGAACCATTCCAGCGCCTCGGAAGACACCATAAGATGGGAGAGGATAGCAAGGAGTATATCGTGACTGACCGCGTTAAAGGCATTGGAGAAATCAATTAATACTAATACAGTAACTTTAGTATCCTCCATAGCTTCTCTAATGTCACCAGTCACTTTAAGAAGAGCAGAGGATGTACTGTGCCCGGGTCTGAATCCAGACTGGAATGGGCTTACAAGGTTATTGCGGTAAACAAACGCAGAAAACTGTTTGTGAACACAGGCCTCGAGCACTTTTGACAGGAAAGGGAGAATGGATATAGGTCGAAAATGATTAGACAGGGAAGGATTCGATATTTTAGGAAGTGGACGGACATAGGCCATACGCCATAAGGACGGAAATTGCCCGGAATCTAAGGAGAAGTTAATGATATGGGTAATTGGCGGGAGAAGACAGTCAAGGATCAAGGTAACCATACCACGACTGATGTTATCATGGCCTACAGCTTTGGATTTAATGGACAGGATAATCTTTTTAATTTCTTCCAAGGTGGCTGGTGAAAACTTAAATGGTTCAATGATTGGACCAGGTAAACTAGTGACAAAATCAACCGTCTGAGATAAAATAAGGGGGTCCAAATTACAAGTGGTAGTAAAATGATGGTTGATATCATCCAAAATGATTGCTTTAGGAAAATCAACATGACTTGGCCTGCCAATACCGAGAGTTCCAAGGAATTTCCAGATATCAGCAGGCGAAGAAGATGAAATGTTTTCAAGAATATGGCAGCGTTTAGCGTTGCGTATCACCTGATTACACCGATTCCTTGCAATTTTGCAGGAGTTTTTATTCTGTTCACTGCGATCCTTTTTAAACTTCCGAAAGGCCCGATCCCTGCACCTCCTCGCTAAACGAACCCCTGGTGACATCCAAGGGGTTGGTGCTCGCCTAAGTTTAACCCTACGAACAGGAGCATGTTCATCGAAGAGAGCAAGGACAGCCTGATTGAAGGAAGGAGTGGATATTAGGATCTAGTCGAGCCACGTATCATCACCAGACACATTAAAATGAGTGGGCTGCAGTGGAAGAACATGGAGACTAACGGACTCAATGATGTGAAGGAGATTTCGGGAAGGAGGGGTTGAGCGAGAAAGGTCTGTGTTGAAATCACCCATGATGACGCAATGTGCATACTCAGAACCTATAGATTCAAGCGCCAGTTCAAGGTTGGAAAAATAATTAACGGCAGGCGGGCAATAGACAACGCCTAGTAGAGCCTTAGAGTTTAGAGTAGTTTTAATCCAATTAATAAAAAAAAACTGCAACGAAAAATTATTATTGCAATGTCATTAACAGTTGTGTCTATCTCTCGTTTTAATATAATATTTGAAATTGCAATTTCAAATATAATATTACTATTTGGGTTTCAATACTCCAATAACAATTTGAATGAAAGACAATTCTAACGTAGTTTAGATGACTTTCAAATTTTCGTAATAATAAAACTTTTACCCATTGGTGACCATTTAATATAAAACAAACTTAAGCCTTTATTACGCGAGAGCCTTTATTAGACAGAGTTGTATAATTATTCCATATTATTCTTCAATTTCACTATTAGATAATTATGACCAATTTTTTACAGGTTAATTCAGAGTGCACGGTATTAACAACGTGATGCTTAGGTAT
The DNA here is from genome assembly GCA_943138885.2 of Tholera decimalis. Lineage (NCBI taxonomy): Eukaryota > Metazoa > Arthropoda > Insecta > Lepidoptera > Noctuidae > Tholera > Tholera decimalis. The sequence continues at coordinate 16,061,720 of OW964576.2, forward strand.
ATTGATTCACATTTGTATAGATTATGGTAAAACTATTGATCATATTACGATAAAACGATTGCAGGGTGTTCGGAGGAGGCGTGAGAGGGTTTCTGGACCAAAACATTCGGGGAAAAATAAAATCGTGACGCGTGATAGCCACGCATGTCAGCCGGTACTGCTAGTTAGATACACAATAATCTCATCATCATCTGCTTAGTCTTTTACCAAGTATGTTGGCACCAGCTTCCAGTCATGCAAATGTATATGTCGTCGGTCGCTCACTGAATTCGGCCACAAAGTTTCCAGAAATAGACCTTTCAACAACGCAAAGCTTTTCCTTTGTACAAATGTAACTTGTTGAGGTAAGGGTTAAGACAATCGTATGGATAGACATCGCATACAAATAAATCTTCTGAACACAAACAAAGCCATATACCCTACATCACGAGTCACTCGATCAGCTAGCTCGAACGTCATAACGTTGGTTGACGAAGTTACCAACATATTACATAATACAAGTTTAGTATAGAAGGTACAGCAAGAATTTAACAGAGACCGTTATAAGAAAAGCGCTGACCAAATGGAAAGTACTTAGTTCATCAATCAACCTACTTATTCTTTTACGAATCATGACTGGGTCGATAAATATACATAGTTGGAAAAAAGCTGACCAACATAATACCTAAATTATGTTGGTCAGCATTTTTCCAACTATATTGGAATCGGTTTCCAGTCTCACCGTTTGCAGTTGAGTGCCTGCTAGTGTTTTACTTGCAGTGATTGCCTCCACAAACCAGTAGCTGCATGAAGACTGGTGTCAGATTTTTTGGCTTCTGACTACCCGTAGCGGCTGTCAAAGACCGCCGTTGGTAAGCATTGTTGTTACCAAAGTAAACCTTCTGCATTGAATTCCACGATATTTTTCTATTCGGTTTTTTACCTAGCTTTTAGCCATTTTATATGCGTTAATTCTCAGGAGTTATTGATTTTGGTTTAGCAAATAAAAATATATTTACTTGGTTGGTTTTAGTGTTACCCAAATGAGAGTCTCGCAAGAGTCTTGCAATTAGCGATTATCCTATTGTTATTTATTAAACCTACCGTTTAATAAATAGCAATAGGATAATCGCTAATTGCAAGACTCTTGCGAGATTCTCGTTTGGGCAACACAAGTTGGTTTAAGTGTGGGTATCAACATGTTTGAGAATGATTATTACGTTAGATGAAAGATCATTTGAGTTATTTCTTTCACTCGCAAATCAGTTTCTCGTTATTTAGAATATTATTAAAGGATCGTCTTTTATTCGTATTGATATTGCAAAATTGCATTTAAAATAGTGTGTATGTTAAAAGAGAGAAGTAAAAACGTTTATTTGCTGTTTTATATGAATAGCGAGTATGGTGGAAACATAACAAGTACGGGGTGGTAAATGTCACATAACTTCGACATTCTAACACCTGTCGGTTTCCTCACGATATTTTCCTTATATTACTAATACACTTTACTCTTTTCATAACAGCCAGGGAGTATAAATGTTAAGCAAGAATAAGGTAATTCTAAGCAAGCGCGCTTCACGTCCACTATCTAGCTATCATCGCTTACCATCAAGTGAGTTGTTACCAATCGAAATCTTTTATTTAAAGTAGATTTTTTATAAGGTATTAAAGCCTGATGTGCTTGAGCTATGGAGGAATCTCGGTATGTTAAGATGGTCACTCATCCACTGACTGACCTCGGTGAGCGTTGCTTAACCTCGAAGATCGACTCGTGCGGCTGACATTAATTAGTCACGAGCTCCTCTATACTTTCAATGATTGTAAAGTACACTATTGTTCATTATCAAAGTGTTCGTATCCTGAATACGCAGTTTAAGGTGTGAAGACAATGGACGACAGAAGCGAAAAAACCAAGAACTTTTCTCATAAACACCACGAACACTTTCCAGATTTCCACTCTGTATATCACCTAATTTGTAATAAATACCCTTACAAAATATAATCTTCCTCAATTCATCAGATTAATATTCCCTACAACAAGTAAGTTTATTAACATTAATAAACAGAAGCGCTGCCCTTTTGACATGCTAATGTTGTGTAAATGTCACGAAGGTACAGATATGATACGAATATATTTATGGTTACAATACTTGGCGACCTTTAAGTCAAATAATTGGAAGTTTCAATTCAGCTGAATTAACTATCACAAATACACGTAGAAAGCACAGAGTAGTATATGGCGATACTTTGTGAGAAACCATGGTAAATAAATATTGTAGGCCAGTTATATTGAGTGATAATACAAACCTACCAACAACCAATTTCAATGTAGTAATTGTGCAGCACACTACCGCCCGCAAATATCAAACACAATCATAAGGTGAGGAGATAACGTCGAAATAATAACAGGCAAACGGGTCGATCTCCGCAGGTAAGCAGCGCTTGCCGAGGTAGGTGCATGGATGGGTGAACATCTCTGCTTGTTAAGATGACTAGTCGATGTAGTATGATGAGAAGTCGGTGCCAAGATAATGAATAGGTTTGATCACCTGCCCTCGGGCGTGCCCCAGAATGCGACGTACTTTGCCTATAAAGACTGTATTGGCTTAGCACCGACTCTAGCCATATGAGTGTACCTAGCCCTTATTTTAAACGGAATTAGACATCCAATTTTTTAAACAATATTCAAGGTTATTTTTCGCTTTAACGTTAGCTCTAGCAGTTTTCATTTCGTTTTACAACAGCGTTCGAAGTATTTCTTATTCAAAACGCAACGCTTCAAGTACAGAAAATGACAAAAATAGCAATCACAAATGATAATAAAACTCATCTGAACACGGCTTTATATTCAGATCGGGCGCTCAGTAGCACTTTGTTAATGCAATCGGCTTATGATCGGCTTGATTGCGGTGAGTTTCCTGATCTAATGAAGTATAGTAAAATAATCCCACTATTTAAATCGATAAGTACATCTGACCCTACTAATTATAGCCCTATTTCTGTACTGCCCACTTTCAGTAAAATTTTTGAGAAAATTATTTTAATGCAGATGCAAAGATATTTTAATAAACACAAATTGCTACATAATAAACAATTTGGTTTTACAAAGGGTCGTTCAACAACTGTTGAACTTTTAGGACACATTTATAATGCATGGGAAGATAAGTGCGATGCGTTGGGCATTTTTTGCGATTTGTCTAAGGTATTTGACTGTGTTCCCCATGAGACATTAATCAGGAAACTGCACCACTACGGATTCCGGGACTCCTCTCTGAATCTTTTAACCTCATACTTGAGTGAAAGGATTCAGAGAGTCGATGTGAACGGCAAAAGATCGCCGGGATCTGTGGTCAAGATGGGGCCAAGGCTCAATTTTAGGCCCCTTTTTGTTTCTTATTTATATAAATGATTTGCCGTACCTGATCAAAAATCATAACGTAGTGTTATTCGCTGACGATACTTCTCTTTTATTTAAAACTAAACGTCAACAGCAGGTTACTGAAGAAGTAAACAGAGCCCTTGCGACTGTAGTTAGCTGGTTTAATGTTAATAATCTTCTTCTCAATGAGAAAAAAACCAAATGCCTAAAATTTACGTTACCTCATGTTAGACAAGTGAATACTAGTGTATCAATAAAGGGCGAAATATTGAAACACGAAGATACCACAGTATTCTTGGGCATAACTTTGGATGCGAAGCTTCAGTGGGGCCCCCATATAGATAAATTGTAAAAAAAATACCACAGACATGAACCTACATGCTTCTCATATACATATACAAATTGTCTGGACTTTAAAAGAGACTATGACCTCTGAGTTTGTTTCGGTGTTTCTTCTCAGAGTAGTCAGTTAGGAAATACCGGCCTCATCTAGCTAAACTTAACACGCAAAAAAACATGACGTGTAAAAGTGTTATTTATAACCAATTTACAAAATAAATATTTCATTTCATTTCATTTCATATGTGCAGTACGTAATTTTGTTTTTGAATAAGAATAGAGATTCCTTTAAGGGTGATGTTGATTATAAGTGAGCACTTGGCGTTATGTGGTTATGTTAGCAGCTTGTATCTAGATAATAACTGATGTGCGGGTCATGCAATGCTCTGCCGAGGTTCGTTCGAGGATGGGTGTCAATCCTGTATACCTACATATCGAGATTCCTCTGTGCATCGGAAAGCAAGTTATGCCGTTGGTCCACGCAGTCATTTGTACATATTTGACAGCCGTTGCGAGTATTTAGAAGCCAATTAAGGTACAAGTCCGAGATGGGCTGCAGACTGCAACCGCAGGTGACAATGCGGCTACCAGCTGCGTTGGACCGCATTACTGCCTGCGGTCGCAGTAGCTTCTATTTCCAAGCACGGCGGCATGCCGCAGCTGCATAATGCTTAGAACGATGCCTCAGTCACTCCAATACCTTTGTGCGAGAAAGAATGTCGGACAACACTACCGATACACCTGCGTAAATATATAATACTAGCTGTGCCCGCGACTTCGTCCGCGCGGAATAGTGACTTTCGGCAGCATTTTTAATTTTTTAGGCTAATTATTTTGAAAATAAAATTCATACATAATTTGAATGTCATATTTATTAATATCTAATCAAGAGTCTAAATTATAAGTTTCTAACTTCTAGCTTTAAAAATGACGTAATTTCCATACAAACTTTCATCCCCTATTTCAACCACTTACAGCCTTTTTTCGCAATAAAAAGCAGCCTATGTGTAAATTTAATTAAAATCGGTTCAGTAGTTTAGGCGTGATTGCGTAACACACAGACAGACAGAGTTACTTTCGCATTTATAATATTAGTAAGGATTTTACCTAGGTAGGTACTTCCTATTTTTATGTAAATCCTGTCCTATGCCTTTCCACACATTATCTTTGACTAAATTATTGCGATAATTTGGATTGGATGTGTCGTAAATGACTGGATGATCGGCAACATAGTTAATCAATTTCTCTTCATCATCTTCTGAAAAAGTTGACATTTTTGTGCGTGACACATGTGAACTCTCTGCGGTTCGCGACACCACTTGCGCTGCAGACTGCGGTCGCTGCGCGACGCGGCCACAAGCCGCAGTGTTGACGTGCTTGGAATCATTTTCATAGAGATGCATAAAATTAGAAACAAGTATTGTCGCTGGCCGCAAACTCCAGCTTTGCGGCCTGCAGTTCATCTTGGAATTGTACCTTTTATCTGACAGTAGTCTAGACAGGTCTGTTAAGCAGTCGTTTTATGTAAAACTTTAGTACTCAGTAGCATCCAGCTAACTGGCCGGCTAAGCTAGAAGCGACCTTAAGATAATTTAAAAAAGGCAGACATATGGAAGTCTCCGTCTGAGTGGTACTCATATTAATTATCTTTAGTTTGATTAAAACTCATAGATACAATTTTTGTTATATGCTACCCATATATTCTAGTTTAGCAATTCTTAAAAAAGAGGAAATTTTAACGCGACTCTATTTTACCTACAACCAAAACATACCACCTTCGACCCACATTTATCATTCACTAAATCTCCTCTCTCTCCTCTCCATCCTTTAGAAGATCTGAAGTCTATCACCAAAATGTGGTCATCAATCATTCCTCACAAAGATACGTGACACTCTTGAGCGTTAGAAATACTATTGTTAGGTATTAATGGTGGGGTGTGGTCACAGTGTTAGGTTATATTGGTAGGGGATAGCGTGACGGGTTTTAGAGAAAAACCAAGCCAAACAAGCCAAGGCACATAATGTTCTCAGTAGGGTTGCAGAGGTCAAATGATAGACAATCACTTCTCAAGAGAACTGGTCATATTCGTGTAAAGTAATGACGTAGTAACATTAGAACCTAAACCGGGATATTTATTTATTGTTTCGAGTTCCCGATATTTCGGCACTGTTGCTAGAGCCATGATAACGAATGAAGTCATTGCGGGTGGACGTTTATGGACAGTAATATCGGAAACTCGAAATAATAAATGCACATGGTAAATATCCCGTTTTAAGTTGTAACGACATCTACTGTTAGTGAACATGTTGGCTTAAAAACTTATATGACGTTGTAGTAACTGAAAACTCAGATTTTCTATAAAGTCATTAAAATCGACAAAACTTACACCTTATTACCTACTAAACTTTTGTAATTACGTACGAAGCTAGGCCGTGTCGCTAGTATAAGTAAAGATAGGTAGCTCCTTATGTATTATCAAGTTTGGTGTCAGAGTTTCAGGCTTTCTGTTTACCTGTAATAATATTCTATTGGCATAAATAAAACATTGACCGTCATTCCGGGTCAGGGCCACGATCAACTCGGCTTAGTGAGCCTCTCTCAATCCCAGCTAAGAGCTACTTGTTATTCTACTCACACCACGCACAAAGAACAATTACTTACTTTATCGATAGCACAATATGCGTTATCTCGCGCTAGCTTCAGCAACTTGTTAAGTAAGCCACCTAATACTTATTACTTAAGGAAAACCTGTGCTTAAATTTACATTTGTAAATTATGATTATTATACCGTCCAGATTGTTATCAGCACCATATAGAGACAAATAACAATAATATTACTAAATTATTATTATATACAACCACTAGTGGACTCATGACAAGTGTCATTCTTTGGCGATTTTCGAAATTCAAACTAAATTCTTAACAATAGTTGCATCATCTGATAAAATATTGGTCTTTTTACCCGACTGCGGCGAATCAAGGAGGAAGGGTTATTTATACAACGTGTAACGGAAACCCCATATCAATCCAAAAGGGCTGAAGACAACATCTGGTATGGAGTCTCTATGCACAGTTTCAGCACAAAATAAGTGACTCAAAGAATTGATACCAAATTATCGGTTTCATATGTTTCTTGAATATCAATCATAACAAACATGTAACAGCACTACGAGGGTCAATAACTTTCCACGTCACTTGCCTATAACACGATAATTCTCTTCAATCTTCTTAATTTGAAAAATTTATTCTCTGGTATCAATGTATTGAAATTTCTTATTAGTTCCACACATGAAGACATCGGATTACCAAACCCTTGTCTTATCGTTTTTTATCATCCAAAGAAGCCGTGGACTTGGTATGTATATACCCTTTAAATTACACGTTGTATAACTGCAATAAGGAAGTCAACTTTAACTACAAAATAATATACTGACGAAAAGTTAAAGCTAGTTTTACCGACCATCGTTTTCTAACCAAGTTTTTTTTATTTATTTTTTTATTACAGATGGACCCACTCTTGACCTTTATCTCGCCTGATGGTAAGCGATAGATGAGGTCTAAGATGGGACGAGCGAGCCCAGAAGATGCATATTTACTCGTGCTTTAAAGGCTGAAAGGTCATAAGTGGCAGGGAACACAGAAGCCGGCAGAGAATTCCACACACATTTATTGTGCGCACAGCCAACTGTGCGCACAATAAATGTGGAGGAGAAGCGCTTGGTACGATAAGACGGTATATTAACCAAGTGTGGGTGGTACCCAGCCATACGTCTTACCTGAAAAGAGAAAATAATCATTTAGTTAGTCAAATTATTGTGAAGAAGACATTTAACAGGTTCAGCTTATTTAGTCAAAGTTCTGCTATCAAATAATAATACAAATAATATTCAGACCATCACAAAAAAAAATACATTTTAACTATAAAACTAATAAAGAGCAGTGATGGCACTATGGTTACGAGCCCGACTTACAAGTTGTAGATCATGAGTTCGATCCCAGTCAGGCACATTACTTTGGGTAATTTATATCATCATCACTACTGCTCTCAAAACGGTAAAAGAAAACATCGTGAGGAAGCCGGCATGACCTAGCACCAAAAGTTCGAAGACATCCACTATCCCGTACTGGGCGCGCTTGCTGGATTACGGACTATTCCCTCTTATAGACAGGAGGTCTGTGTTCCAGCAGTGGATACGTTATAGGCTGGTTGTAACGTTTGTTCTCTCATCATAATTTCAAAATTGGAACGCAGTCTCATTGTGAATCAGCGATGATTTGCTTTAAAAACAAATGAGTTCGCTTTCGAATTGTGTGCGCTCACTTGAGTGAGGCGAGCAGGGAACTTTACTAACTACTTTTATAAACATTGAAGACATGAAGTTTGTGTACGCTGGAAGCCGATCACTTCCATTCCCTTTGGGAGCCAAAGGCGATCTTTGATGAGAATATTAGGTTACAATACAATTTTTATCAGCACTGCAGCGGTGGAGATCATTTTGATGTTTCTGAGGCTACATTTATCTTAGTATTTTTCATTGGAACGTAAAGATATTGTCCTCCTTGTTTAAAACACAAGGCTGCGATTTGGGCTTCCACTTTATGTAAATAAATAAATTAGAAATAATTTATTGTTTATAATTTATATAATAATTGTAAATAGTCATGAAAAAGCATCCTCGTTAAATTAAGAAATACTTATGTCACATGTGGTTACCACGCCCTTCCCTGCGTATCTAAAATAACAATGTTGAGACAATCAATATTACAACATGATGTAAATTACAAATTAAATGTGACCTACCAAATGTCTTATATTTGATATTATTCTAACTCAAATCATTGGGTTATTTATTATTTACCTTAAAATTAAAATATTCTTATTTTAATTTTAAGGTCTTTATGTAAATCCATAGGTTGTTTGAAAGATATCGCTATCAGCTATAAGAACACCATTATACCTATAGAATTAAGTTGATGTATAAGAGATATTTCAATATTTTGGTGTACTAAAAAGTTTATTCAATTTTAATCCTTTCTTAGTAGAACGTTTGCAATCACTAGACCTAAGAGGTAGATAACCTCAATTTAATATGGTCTCGGGAAAAGAACACAGAAACAATCACCGTCTGACCTAATTACATCGCGCTGCATTCATCTCATCTGGTAACGATTATGCAAACGATGTGGTCGATTATTGAATAAGACGTTCGTTATGCAATTAACTTCATCGTTTGATAATGGCATTTGAGTTGGAACTTCACACTATTTAGGAATAATTGCAGTTTAATGCAAAAACGAACTCGTGGCTAAATAAGAACAGCTTCAAGGACATATCTAATGTTAGGCAATGCTTGCTGGAGTCGGTCCGTGGATTGGTGACGATTCATTTTTTTGTATGGGGGAAAATCGTTAAATTACTCCCTCCCGCTCTAGGTGATGCTGAAAAGAGTGTCAGACTTCTACTGATTCAAAACCCATCCTGTTTAGGGTTCCATACCCTAAGGGTAAAAACGTGACTCTATTACTAAGATTCCGCTGTGTGTATGTCTATCACCAGGCTGTATCTCATGAACCGTGATAGCTAGACAGTTGAAATTTTCACAGATGATGTATTTCTGTTGCTGCTATAACAAAAAAGACTAGAAAATAAATAACATAATATTTAAGGGGAGCCCCCCTTAAATAATATTTCCCCAAACAGCAAACGTGATTTTTTGCCGTTTTTATACATACGCACTTGGCCGGTTTCTCTTTAGTTACCCTTGCGTCGCGTTGGGGACAGTGGTATCTCTTTAGAACATTCCCGCAACGCTATTCAAAACTTACTGAAACTCTTTTGTGCTTCGCAAAGAACAGTAAGCTGTTGATCTCATCTGCAGATAGATCATTGAAGACAGAAAATCTCAGCCCAGTCTTGCTAATTGGGGTGGTGTTTACGGATATTGAGTTGCGGAGTTCAAGTAGTTGTTTCAAGTGAAAAATACCCTATATTCCGCTTTAACATTTCCGCAAACCGCTAGATGCATGAAAGCTAATAAAGATAAATAATTCATTAGCTATTTTCTCATGGGACATTAAATTACTACGGAAACAAAAATATCTATACTCGGATACTGCCAAACCCTTTGAAAGCCCCATATCGAAGACTACACCATGTTCGGTAGTAGGTAACGTTACTTCCTGCACTATTGGTGCAGGTAACTGACTTTCCTAAATCACGTGACTTCTCACTGTGCATGACGTTATTATGATTTAGAAAAGTCAGTGAACTACGGGCGAGTGTGCATTATAAATGTTCATGAAAGAAAGAGATAGAACATTTTTAGTTGAACCACACAGGTACACGGCATACAGGAACAAAAAATACTTAATTTTCAATTTCCAGTTAAGCATCATGTCACATAACTATTAGTTGCCTGAGGCTGGTTTTCAACTGAGCCTGATGCTTATTGTACTGGATGCGAATCAATTTTTTTAATCTTAAATACATATCTACCTTTAACACGTTGAGTGCAAAACCAGATCTGAAACACCTCGTGCATGTCTTGCTAACAGTGCAACAAAGAAAAGCATAAATTTCTCTGTCGTGTGGAGGGCATAACTTCAATTAGGTTCAGTTTATGATAAAGACGCCACTGAACTAGTTAGGTACTAACTGATGTTTACATTCCAATCAAATAGCAATAGAATATCGATCGCAACAACCTAATTATTTAAAGTTAGAAAGGTTTCAGTTGTATTTGAGGCAATTTAGCAGATTAGAACTGCAGATAATCTTAATTGAAGCCCGGGGTAATGAAACGGAATGATTTGGCGAGTGATAAAGAAGTTAATCACGGGATTCTTGTAGGGTTTTTAAACGCTGTGAATATGTTAGTGCCCGTATTTTAACCGTTGTTTTTCAATTTTCTTTTTACCATTTTATTTGATAAAAGCTAAGAGTTAGAGGATTACATTGATGATACAATATGATTTCGTTCAACCAACAAAATAAATCACTAATACCAAAATCGGCTTCTGTGTTCCCTGCCACATGATCTATCAACCTTTAAAGCAAGAGTGAAAAGGCATCTTTTGGGCTCGCTCGTTCCATCTTATAACTCATCCATCGCTTACCATCAGGCGAGATCGAGGACAAGAGTAGGCTCATAAAAAATCTTAAACTCAAACCGCAAAATATGTTACCGTATCAAGTTTCTAAAACAATATTCTAGATAAGAAAGCGCGACAGCTATAAAGCTGTAGCCAAACCAGCCCCAGCCAGGGAAAGGATTTTATTGTATCTACTTATTAAGGGATAACAAAAAACTACAGCATAGAAAATAGGCATAGATAGAGTTTAATAAATTTGAAGATTTAAGTCATGTTGTAAGTCCACTGCACTATCCACAGCTTAAATATAAATAAGCAGTGGGGTTGGGCTCGGCTCAGGCACATTAAATTAATTTTTACAATTTGCAAGCCGTCGTGGACATTATCACGATAAAAAGATAGGTCTCCTTCTTTTACAGTCGAGTAAAAAGTAGCTCATAACCTTCCTCGAGCTTTAAGCTACTTCCTAATCGGACCAGTACTTTTGAAGATTGGCGCGTTTAAACAAACAAATTTTTCCACTTTATAATAGATATTAGTGACTATAGATATCATCACCACCACAAGAAGAAGAACAAGAAGAGGAGACCTGGTCGCAGCTGTGGATACGTTATATGTAGATCTATTAATATTTTAATAATTAGCAGTACTTGCTCTAGAAGCACAATAACGTTTATATGTATAAACAGCCATGGTGATGGAAAAGAATTTCTTGATTGTAGCTGTAACTGACAGCTGAATGAAACCGAAGCGAGTAGTATAATAGAAATGACTAAGGCTCAATTTACACCGCCGCGGAATGGAATGAAAGCGATTGAAATTGTACGTAGCATAATGAACTTTATGTCAATCGTATAACATACAAACTAAATAGGAGCCAAAAAAGGTCACGCGTCTACCTCGCGCATTCTCCAGAATTCCCCTAGCTACTGTCGTTTGTATGTTATACGAATGACATAAAGTTCATTGTGCTATGTACAATGTCGTTGCAAAAAGTCGCTTCTATTCCATTCCGCGGCGGTGTAAATTGAGCCTTCGAATATAAGCGTCTTAGAAAATGACGCACTGAACATAAAAGAAATTTATAAATTGAGAGAGCTAACATCCGAAAACCGAAAATGTCTACTATTTTTACCGTCTTCATAACGGAGGAAGTTATCAGTTTGACACAATTTTTTTTTATTTGTTACCCGATTTCTCCGCCAATTGAGGACCGATTTTCAAAGTATTTATTTTTATTCGAATGCCTATACTGCTGAGGTGGTCTCATTGTCATTGTCAAGTCAGAATCTAACGATGGAATCTTAGGCATATCGAGGGCAACCTCCAAAATTTATAGGGACACGCAATGTTTTTTCACTAAAGAAAAATGTTCGTGAAAACGTTCGTCGCTCCCGCTCTCGGTGGATCGGAAGCTAGTCTCATACTTCTACTGATAAAAAATCTACCCTGTTCCTTCAATTACCCCCGCGTTCCGTGGCCGCGGTATCACATTTGAAAATTCCTGCAACTGCGAACCATTCCTGCAACCCTGGTAGTAGATGTTCTTCAGCCAAAATGACGGTGTGTACACTGAATATTTTTTCTTCCGAACATAGTTTTAATTCACGTTCCTGTAAGCTTATACACGGATATGTAGGTAGAGAATACTACGTGCAAGTGAGCGTAGCCATGGGCGTAGCTAGTTGAGATTTATTCACAGAACATTTTCACGTTTACTTACAATTTAAATTAATTGCAAAGTGAGAGAGAACCTTAGGCTTGGCGAGTTACTAATAAAGTTGTCATTAAGTAAAATTCACAAAGACAAATAGGGATTTCAAGGTTTTACGAAGCCGCGTGCGCTCAGAGAACTCAGTCCGCCAGTCACAACATTGTATATTAATTTCCATCAATCAAAATCAACGGAAGGAGGGTTGCCTGAGATTGACAGCAATTAAAGAGCTAAGGGAGGCCTATCTCAAGAGGTATAGGCCTCGCTTAACATTGCTTCAAGATTTGGTCTTAGAATCACATTCTAAGACGAAATCTTGAAGCAATGATTATGATTAACAAACCTTAGTTTTTAAATACGATTTTTATTCTAAGTGAAATTCAAGACATATGATATGTTATCTGTTGGGAAAACATACCCTGATTCTAGACAATGGCCATTAGTTCATGTTTGATTTCGGTTTAAAGGATGAGATAACAGTCAATCCTTTTTTTGTTTTTTTTTTTAAGGTGATAAAATTATCAAATAAGTGCTCCCACCCCGGGTAGGGTGGGAGGGACTGTCAGACTTTTACTGACTAAAATCCACGGTGTTCCTTCAATAACCCTTTACGTACCGGGGTCACGGTAATGGGATAATTCCCACGACCCCGGCAGGCTTCGGCCCTCTGCAGGGGGGGCCTCGTCATGTTGCTGACGCTCTTTGAGGCGCACGTGGAACACAACGCGCCGTCGACCCGGGCATGGTCCATGGTCGGACAGCGAGTTGCCCTTTACTCGCTGTCCGCATGCCCGCGCCTACGTTGGCCGGAGATCGTCGGCCGACGTCCGACGCCATGGGCGTCTACCACTGCGGCTGGGCTGGAGGGAGGACGCCACACTCTCCCTCACGCGGCCCGCCTCCTCCTTCGGAAGCATGACTGCTTCGCAGAAGGAGGCGACCGCTTCCCACTCCCTCTCGCCCCGCAGCATGGCCTCGACCAATGCTGGGCGCGAGAGGTCTCCGCCTATCGCCACCGTGAGGACACGTCGGTGCTCTGCCCAAGCGGGGCAGTCCTGCACCGTGTGCTCTACCGTGTCCTCAGGGCGACCCTCGCAGTGGTGACACCCAGGCGTTTCCTCCTTTCCCATCAGACACAGGTACCTCCCGAAACTTCCGTGTCCGGTGAGGACCTGCGTCATGCGGTAGGTCAGGACGCCGTGACGCCGATCTAGCCACTCCTCAAAGAGGGGTCTTACCGCCGCAATTGCGGCGTGCCCGAACAGTCAACCCTAGTCTATATTTAGAAATTGAGAAGCATAATAACCCAAGTAGCACGTTAGTGAATTTTAGAACTTATTTTGCAACTGTAGGTAGCATATAAGTGATGCAAGAGTGTACGGTATTACTTTTAGATGCAAACAGCACTCGAATTTGCATATATACATGACTCTTATCACTAACAGCTGCTTTTGAGTGATTTTTGTTCCTGCTTTATAACTTATGGTGGCATTAAGCCGAATTTATTTCTTATAGTCGCATAAAGGTTACAATTTCTCTCTTTTAGAACTCAAAGAAGCATTTGACATCTTAAAATCTGCCCTAAAGGACTGTGCCCTAATAGGTGGTAATTTTTCCTTATTTGGCACCTTTAGTACTTAATAAGTAGTATATATAAGTTATTTATCACCTGTAGTGGCTCAAGAGTTATTATTGCAGCTCATTTGGAACCTAGTCTAATTACCTTTGTAAGGTCTAATATACTTTAATATGCCACTGTAACGCGTAGATCGATTACAAAAGCTCCAATAAGGCAACAAATGAGTGGAAATATGAACTGCAAGGTCTATTTTAAATCGCCATGTTTAAAAATGGAGTCCTTGAAAAGTATCTTGTTGAATGGTATTTTATTACAATAATACAATAAAATTAATTTTGATAACTATTTTTCTGATGTAGTTAGACATTATTATTATTATTATATCATATTATTATTATTAAATTTTTATAAAGCATTGTCTTATTTTTACTTGATCAGTGCATATTTTTGATAATTTTTGTTTAGATCGAAGGCGCATCAAAATTTACTTAGTAAATATACCATGGTTTCACGATAAAAAAACCATTTGCAAGAGCTCCATGATGGTTATCCTGCGTTATACACATAGTTTTTTAATACTCATCAAATAGATGCCATAATCCAAATTTTGCTGTCACAACACAATATGTACAAAGCACAACGGTCCTTTTGTTTATTTCCACCGAAAATAAGAACTTGATAAGATCTCATTTGTCAATGAATGAACTATATCGCTTTATCGTTCAATCATTCATTTACGGCGCGCAATTTGCACCGTTAGTTCCAAGTGCCACTCAGGATAACAATTCGAACTATGCATCGGTTTTGCAACTATAAATAAGTTGCAATTTTTCTCCCTTTGGTAACATACAGGTTGCCTATGGGTTCTAACCACTTTTATAGAACTTAATCACGGTGGATTTTATTACTAAAGTTTCGAAAAAAATACTATATGCAAGCTATTTGTCACCAAATGTATTACTTGGGAAGTATGTGTGTGTATAGATGTAGATAGATGGCCAATGACTACGACAAGACCACAAGAAGATGAATGTGGGAGTGTGATAAAACATAGGTAATATACCCTTCCTAATTTGGCATGACAACTTGGATTGAAGTTTGGTTTTTTTATGGTGGAAAAATCTTCGAATGATGCTACAAATATAAATGTAAGAGTTAAACTCATACAAACAGACATCCGTTTGTATGAGTTTCAATCACGCAAAAGCGGCTAAATGGATTTGGACGTTGGCACACATAATAATAATATACAACCTGGAATCACATAGTTTACTTTATCCCGGAACAATGTACGATTCTTGTAGGATATATTTAACGAAATTTCCGAACGAACAAACTCGGAGGCAGTAGCTCGTACTAAATAAACAAAAATATATTGTCACAGAACCACCAAGCGAATAACTTTTGATATGATAAATTGTTATCTGCATTTTGCTTTAGTTGGTATCATGTCGGTAAAATATTTGTTTAAAACATAATCTAATATTTCGATGTTGGATCACAGAGCTTTTATAAACAAAGAGATAATTTTATGAAACTATAAAATCTGCGGACTAAACCAACAGGCTCGTAATAAAAGATAAATTGTAAACCTCCAGTAAATTTTCTCATTAACTAGCTGTGCCCGCGACTTCATTTCACATAACTAGCAATGTGGGTAGAATTCACATTACTAGCAATCTTCTGAGCCCCTCCAATTAAGCTAAATATGCTTATGTCTGGAGTGGGTTCACGGCAATGGTTTAACTTTCTCTCCGAAACACGAAGGAATCTTGTTAAGATAATCAACCATTCACAGACTAACCTCGGCTAGCGTTGCTTAACGTTGAAGATCGAGCCTTGCGACAGTTATTATTTAGCGACGAGGCACTCTGGTTGAACTAAATTAAGTTCCTCCAACTGCATACAACTACCTGACAGGTCAATTGCTTGGAACTTTCTATTAAATAGATTAAAAACACTTTTATTACAGTTTTGAATCAGTTTCTGTATACCTATGTAACACTTTTACTCAACCTTACTATTCGACGAATCAAGACATGACGTCACGTCATGTGACATTAATCTAGATCAAAGTAAGTCTAGCCTTTGCCTGCTGACCCGAGCAAACCCTGTAGCAAGAGCTTGCGGTTTGAACGGTACACTAATACGTATCGGGCACGACATCCTCACAACGTATGCGCAGGACAAATTAGTTGCCTTTTAGGAATAATTAATCAAGCTTGACTTGACTAATCAAACTTGCATTAGACATTGAGAGCAGTGGTGGCCCAGTGGCTACAGGCACGACTTATGATATGGTCTTCATGTTATGTACATTCAAACCCAGACAGGCATATTACTGTGTGTAATGTTCATCAGTCACCACTGCTCACTGAGCGGTGAAGGAAAACTTTGTGAAGAATCTGGCATGTCCTAGGACTGAATATCCGAAGATATGCGACATCCACCAACCAGATGTGCCCGCGAGGTGAATTACGGCCCCTTCCCCGTCTAAAAGATGGCCTGCATCCCAGCAGTGGGAACTATGGGATGTTGCACTTGCATTGATGGCACAGCGCACACAATTCTAAAGTCATTTGTTTTTAACCGACTTTCAAAAAAGGAGGAGGTTCTCAGTTCGTCGGAATCTTTTTTTTTGTATGTCACCTGATTACTCAAAGACGGCTTGACCGATTTGAAAAATTCTTTTTTTTGTTTACAAGGGTATACTTTCTAATTGGTTGCAATGTCATGAAGTCAGGATCTGATGATGGAATCCTTGAGAAATCGAGAAAACTTTTCAAATATTACAGGTACACCTAGAGCGACTTGGGTGAATTTTTTTATGGTAACTTGTGCAGTTGCTCACAAAAAGCACCATTCGGTGAAGTGAAACTGATGATGAAGACCACATGGCTACAGGAACTACTCATTAATAAGTATTTCATGGGTTGCGATTCGATTACTTGGAAATGGTTGCTAAACACTTCATGCTCGTCACAATTCATATGGTGAAGTTGAGCTGATGGCTAAGTACCAGGAGAACTCCTCAATAATCAGCGGCCCTGCTTCGGGAAAATAAATATTTGCAAAAGGTGATAAGAAATTGACATTTTGGCTTTTGTAACTAGATCAATTACAAACTGACTCACTAAAAGCGACAAAAAACTTTTTAACAAAAAAGAAAACCGACTAGCAACAAAAATACTGCAAAGTGAAAAACAGCTATAATTTCAGTAGTCCGTGTCAAAACAGATAATACAAAACCAAAACACCTTTTTATTTTTTATTAAATAGATTTTTTTACGCTTTTTTGTGTGTCGGTTTGTAATTTCTAAAATAAATGCGTGCAAATTATTTGGTTTTCGTTCTTTGTTTATGTAACCTGAAAAGTTTACATAAACATTTACTGTAAGCATAAAATAACTGTTCCATTCTTACATGTACGAGTTTTTAATAAATAAACAGACAAAGCGGTTTCTAATATAGGAACGTGTGCATATTAAAGATATTTTACGATCAGAATCGACCTCAATGTTATCCACTGTTCTTGGTTATAGGTATAAAGTAATGTGATGGGGTTTTTAAACGTTGATAGTACAAGCCATAAATAGCCGAAAAATAATAACAGATCTCCTTTAAATCTGTGTAAAAGCTAGTGCAGACAGATATATTATTAGCCTACTCTGTCTCACTGCTGGACAAAGCACCCCCCCCCCATTCCTTCGATACACTTTTATCTCACGCCGCTTCAAACCAAAACCAGCCCATATTATGCATCAAGCTCATAAGAGTTAAGTTTTTTTTTTGCTAATTTTAATAATGTATGATAATATTACAATATTGGGACGTAATGCGTGCCTCAAAGTGAAATCAGCAGCAACGGTAGGCCTGATAGGACCATCTCCTGCCGAGGTTGCTGGAATATTATATCGAGATACCGTGACTAAGTACGGAACACCATTTTGTTCGATTCCACCGAGCGGTAGAAGTCATTAATTTGATGATTTACTAGTACTGAGACCAATCTTATGCTTGTTGCATCTAATGCATTTCTTAGACTTTCATCAGGTCAAGGGACTACGTTATGGAAACACTAACAAGACTGCGCCTTCGGTTATCTTTACACAAACCCGGACTGCGCTGGTTAATTATTTTGCGAACAATGTACCCTGCCTACCTCTTAAGATCAATTTACTTACAGTGATTACAAAAAAAAAAAAATATAATAAATAATATACTAACAAAATATTATACTTAACACTTAACAATTTATTTCAAATCCCAGTAAAACTAAAAACATAAATACTGTTACGCCAGTCGCTTAGCAAAGTACGTCGAGAAACTTGGACCGAAATTTAGAACGTTCGAAACACTAACGCCACCCGGCGGCGAGTAGCAGTACTGAGTATATCGAGAAACTTCCGGAACATTCTTGGCAGTATAGGCAGTGAGTCGATTATCCTTTTCACCGTCACGAACTTGTATAGAAGTTCTGGATTTTCGTGCCACCAGCGCTATGACTTTATTAGTTCTTAATTTTAGCTAAGTTAAAAAAATAAATTTACTGTATTTACAGTAAATTAAACAAATTTAACTTAGCTAAAATTAAGAACTAATGAATTCGTAATGAATCGTTATTGGTTTTGGATTTTCCTTTTTTTTTCACACCGCCATCCGAAATTAAAGTTATTTTTGGCTTTGTAGTGTTTTGATATGGAAGTCGGCTCTATTTTTTGCTAAAAATTTTCTTTCACGCTTTTTAATAGGTTTGTTTGTAATTTATCTAGTTACAAAAGCCATAATGTCAACAACTTTCAATCACCTTTTACAAAATATTGCTTTTCCCTGTGGACAGCCGTTAATTTTTGAGGAGTTCTCCTTGTATGTGACCATCAGCTCTACATCACCATATGTATTGTGACGAGCATAAAGTGTTCAACATCCGTACTCAAGTAATCGAATCGCAATCCACGAAATACTTATTATTGAGGAGTTTCAGTGGCCATCTGTGGTCTTCATCATCAGTTCAATTTCCCCAAATGGTACTTTTCGGAAGCAACTACTCGAGGTACTATAAGAAATACCCAAAACGCTATAGGTGTGCCTATAATATTTGAAGAGTTCCCTCGATTTCTCCAGGATCCCATCATCAGATCCTGATTTCATAACAATGGGACCAACTAGAAAGTATAACTATTCAAACGCAAAAAGAATTTTTCAAATCGGTCCAGCAGCCGTGGTTTCCGAGGTACACGTCACCGACCTTCAAACCCAAGTCTTCCTTCTCGCGAGTCGCGCTTAAAGCCACTGGCCCATCGGAGAGTTTCTAAATATTAACAATCAGGGAACTCGACGTATCGAATTGTTAATGTTTTGCAGCTGCTAAAGTCTAAGAATTGTTTACGTGAAAAATAGTTTTATAAAACAAGTAAAATAGATTATTCCACATGAACATACTAAAATGAGATATATATAAAAAGCTAACAGTAACTATATCATTTTTTTTTTTTTAACGTGGTAAAATTATCAAATAAGTCCTCCCACTCCGGGCAGGGTGGGAGGGACTGTCAGACTTTTACTGACTAAAATCCACGGTGTTCCTTCAATAACCCTTTACATACCGGGGCCACGGTAACGGGATGAGTCCCACGACCCCGGCAGGCTTCGGCCCTCTGCAGACGGGGCCTCGTCATGTTGCTGACGCTCTTTGAGGCGCGCGTGGAACACGACGCGCCTTCGACCCGAGCATGGTCCATGGCCGGACAGCGAGTTGCTCTTTACTCGCTGGCCGCATGCCTGCGCCTACGGTGGCCGGAGATCGTCGGCCGACGTCCGACGCCGCGGGCGTCTACCACTACGGCTGGGCTGGAGGGAGGACGCCATCCTCTCCCTCACGCGGCCAGCCTCCTCCTTCGGAAGCATGACTGCTTCGCAGAAGGAGGCGACCGCTTCCCACTCCCTCTCGCCCCGCAGCATGGCCTCGACCAATGCAAGGCGCGAGAGGTCTCCGCCTATCGCCGCCGTGAGGACACGTCGGTGCTCTGCCCAGGCGAGGCAGTCTTGCACCGTCTGCTCTACGGTGTCCTCAGGGCGATCCTCGCAGTGGTGACACCCAGGCGTTTCCTCCTTTCCCATCAGACACAGGTACCTCCCGAAACTTCCGTGTCCGGTGAGGACCTGCGTCATGCGGTAGATCAGGACGCCGTGACGCCTGTCTAGCCACTCCTCAAAGAGGGGTCTTACCGCCGCAATTGCGGCGTGCCCGGCCGTCGGTTGCGACAGTCGTTCCCTCCATACTGCCCTGAGATCGCGCCGGAGCTCTTCCCGTCGCGCCTCGACTTCTCGAGGCAGCGGGGATACGCCCCGGCGCTGCGCCTCCACGCGCCATTCATAGACGCGCTGGAGGGCAGTCGCCTCCAGATCCCAGGGCAGCAATCCGGCAAGGTTGGCCGATTTGCCGGCGATGGTGCGGTATCCCCGGATCATTCGGATAGCCATGACCCTTTGGCATGCGACCAACTTTAGTGGTCGCGTCCGGATGCACAGGGCCCACACTGGGGACCAGTAGAGGGCCATGCACCGCACGACGCCGGCGTACAGCCTTCAGCAGGAGGCGTTTGGCCCGCTGAGATTAGGCAGGAGTCGCTTGAAGGCGGCTGCTGCCCGGTTCAGCTTTGGGGCCAAACTCAGGAAATGCTCCCTGAAGTTCCAACGGCTGTCGAGGACGAGCCCTTCCAGTCGAGGCCCGAGAGTCTCCGAGGCCAGGACCCAGGCTTTCCCTGGCAAGCCGACGGGTCCTGGGGCGGTATTTTTGGCCTTGAGCCGTTGTACCGCCACTCTCAAGTCTACCTCGGTCACCTCTGGAGCGTCGTAGACGTCGTCGTCGCTGTGGTTCGCGTTTGCGCCAGCTTCAGGTTCCGTCGGAGACGGAGCCATGGGCGGGGGAGCGTGCTCCCCTCGTGATGGGAACAGGGCGCTCACCACGTCCTCCAAGAACTTAGGCTGGAGACGCTGCGTCAACGGGGGAGCCCAGGGGCGGAGCTTCTCTCGCACCCACTTGTAGGGGCGGCCCCATGGGTCCCCGTCCAGAGTCGCCAGCATCTCCTCCCGGGCCAGTTACTTGGCCCGCCAGATCTCGTCTTGGAGGACGGCCTTCGCTGCCCTGTAGCCCTTGTACAGCTCTGCCTCTACAGTCGCCGCATCCGAAGGTCGGGTGCGGCGCCTGTGGAACCTGGTGTACCGGCGTTGCGCCGCAACGCACGCTTCGCGCAGCGCTGCTAGCTCGCTCGACCACCAGTACAGCTGACGCCGGGCGCGTCCTTGCCGGACCCGGGGCATGGCCACGTCGCAGATCTCCGACATGGCCTCCCGGAACCACTCCGCCTCGTCGTTTATGTCAGCAGGCCTGTCCGGGGGTGACCCCCAGGCCAGCACGATCGAGGCTTCCAGGAATAGCTCCTGGTCCATCTGCTTCAGCCCCATCGCGGACCATTCATGTCCCGTCGGACCAGCGCGTCTGGGGTCTGGACGGAGACGTCGAACCGGATATACCGGTGGTCGGAATAGGTCTCCACCTCCTCCACAACGCGCCAGTCGGTGACGTGCGGTGACAGGCTGGGGGTGGCGAACGTAACGTCCACCACCGACTCGCCGGTAAACCGCACGCACGTGGGGACAGAACCCCGGTTCTCGATCACTAGGCCCTGCGCACGGGCCCAGTGCTCGAGCATCCTGCCCCGCCTATAGTCCGTGGACCGGGAACCCCAAGCTGGACTTTTGGCGTTGAAGTCCCCGAGGACGAGGGCGGGGAGGGAACCGAGGGCGACGACGACGTCTCCCAGCTCCATTAGGGAGTTCTGGAACTCGGCGAGAGTTCGGTTCGGGGAGAAATAAACGCCTACCACAGCGATCTCCCCGAACCGTGCTGCAACGATCCCACGCCCTCTCTTGACGTGATCGAGGGGCGGGGTACCGGCGGCGGCCGACGAAACGAGGGTCACCGAGCCGTCCTAGTCCGCCACCCAGTCATTCCTGGGCAGGACAAAATACGGCTCGGCGACCACGGCGACGTTGATCAACCACTGTGCCATGCTCTGGAGCAAAAGTTCCTGAGCAGCGGCGCAGTGGTTGATGTTCGCCTGGAGGAAGCGCAATGGGGCCATTAATTGGGATCCATTGCAGCCTCCTCCAGGGCCGCGGCAGTTCGGCCGCGACGGCGGCGGCGGCGGCGGTGACGGCGGCGGTGGTGGCGGCGGCAGAGGGCCTACCTCTGCGCCTGGCCTTGGTGGGTGGGGCGCAGGACTTGTCCCCAGCCCGGTGATCGGCCGGCTTGCCAACCGCCTCACATGCGAAGCAGTGAGGCGGGGTGGAGCACGAGCCGGCCTTGTGACCGGGCTGACCGCAGCGGAAGCACCTATCACTGCGGTCTACCTCCGAGGTGCATGCGCATGCCGCATGGTTGCCCACTTGGCAGCGGAAGCACCTCAGGGGTCTGGGGTCCAGGACTTTGCGCAGACACCCAACCAACCAGGAGCCTTCGGCCCTCCTGGATCTTTTTGGCCGCCGGGACGGGGCAGCTAACCGTAATGGTTTGCGTCCCCATGAAGCCAGGACGCAGGGCGCCCGCCCTCACCTGATCGGGAGGGCATCCCCCAGTCCTGGCTACGGCGGCCACCACATCCTCGGCCGTCACGGAGTCATCCAGACCCAATATGCGCATTTCTGCGCGCTTGTGGGTCTGGAGACTCGGGCCTCCTCCGCATTTAAGGACGCTCTGAGCCGTTCGGCCAGAGCGTCAGCGGTAGGGCCACTGGCCGCGCCGGGGATCTCCAACATCCGAGCCCCCGTTGCAGTGACCCGGTGACGGAGGCCACCGGTGATGCCGAGCTCCGTTATGTCGATCGCCTCCCGCGCCATCATGAGCACGTCGCGGTACGACACGCCCCTCTTCACCGCATCCGGCTGCAGTGTAAATACTACAGCCACGGCGTCTCGCCGCCGCCGTCTCTCCCTACGCCGCGAGGACCTGGCTGCGCCAGCAGCCTTCCTCTTCTCCCCGGCCACTTGCTAGTCGGCGCCGGTCGCGTCGGTCGCGGAGGAGGCTGCTGGGATGGCTGGTTCCTGGCCTGGGCCTTCTTCTTTTTGGCCGCCTGCTTTGGCTCCGCAGGTGTCGGGGTCGGAGGCGGCTTTGAAGCGACCGGTTTCGGCTTGGCCGGGGCCGTCTTTGCCCTCGCAGGGGCCGCCGTCGCTGTGGCCGAACGCACAGTGGCCGTCTTAGCCTGAGGCGGTCTCGTCGCCGTCTGGGGAGGCTTGGACGCGGCCGCAGCCGCGTACGAAGTCGCCGCCAGCGGGGGTCGCAGCACGCGGCTCTCCAATACGGAGAACCGCTGCTGGAAGGCGGCCAGCTCCTGTCGCACCAGGTCGAGAACAGAGTTCTCCGCTGGTGTGGGCTGGCCTTTCTCCTTTTGGCCCCACGGCGGCGCATTCCGCTGGCCACCTCCCCGGATTGCGGCCAGGTCCGCCTTGAGGGCGGCGTTCTCCCTCTGGAGAGCCTCCATGGCGGCAGTCAGGCGGGTGACCTCCGGCCGCAGATCGGACATATCGTCCCTTGCAGCCGGAGCCCCGCCGTAAGTCCGCGCGGCCGCCATGATGTAGGCCGTGGCTTCGCCGATCGCATCCTCCTTGCTTCGCCGGTTCCGCTTCCTGGAGATGGTGCGGATGGCAGCTGCTACGGCCTCTTCTAGTTTGGCCTTGCTCGAGGCCAGACCAGTGTTGGGCTCTCCAGAGGAAGGTCCTCTCCCCAAACTCTTGCCTCGGCCTTTACCCCGCACGCTTGTGGGGATCTTACGGGCCGAGACAAGCCCTTCCTCCAACGACGACACGTCCTCGCGGGGGCGCTTGAGGAACTCCTTCCTCCTATCGGCGCCCCCCTCGTCGCTCCTCACTGCGCTCCCAGAGACCATGCTCTCGAAGCTCTCGGCGTCCGATGCCGAGTCGGTCTCCGACCCGAGCACCAGCGCCCCCTTCCTCCGCGGAGCGGCGCTCTGCGCTCGCTCAACGTTCGGTGCTGGTGAGGTGGACGTGTTGGACAAGTCCAGCGACTCCACCTCACGGGCACATGAGCCTCCCTGGCTCAATGCGGCGACTGCCGGGGTAAATTTGGGGTAAAAGTTGTCGCTGTCCCCCCCAGAGTACGACGGGACTGACCGGACGTGTCCGGTGCGGGACTCCCCAGCTGCGGAGTAGCTGGGACCCGCCTGGGTAGCTTTTACTTTGTCTGCCATTTTTGTTACTTTTTTAGTGAGGTGAGTTCCTCCGACCCTATATCCCATTTCCCCTCCCCTGGTTCACTTCACGGTTACGTCTAAAGATTAGACGCATACCGGAAGTGAACAATTAAAAATATTAAAATTTTATTCCTTGAAGCGCACCCACGTTTAAAAATATGGAAGACCATGAAGTAAACGTAATAATTATATTTTTTTAAACTCATCATCATCATCATCGAAGTTGCTTTACCGAAAGTATGAAATTGACAGAAAAATATGTTTTTGCTTTCGGCACTATAATGTGTATTCAAAGAGTAACGTGTATTCAAAGAGGATGTTATGAATAAATAAAACGCACAGATATAAGCGTGGGTGCGCTTCAAGGAATAAAATTTTAATATTTTTAATTGCTATCGGGAGCGCTACTAAAAGGTGCGCTCCGAGGAATAAAAAAGGAGCGCTTCATTAGGTGCGCTTCAAAGTGGTAGCGCTTCGAGGAATACCTCGACTGTTGTGTTGTGAATATATTTGCCAGCGTGATATAATACTAAGCAAATAATAACGTTGCCTATGTCTATAAAAAACGGAGGCCTGATAAAATTCCTGTAACATTATGTTTAATCAATAATTAACATTTTTGTGATATCACTAGGTATAACATTAATGTAAAGTACTTTTTCACTGTTGGGCATTACAGTCCCACTCCCAACACTAGTCATCGATTCGTCATGCATATACAGCTACTTAAACTAGTTTAATATAAACACTAAGTACTACATTAATAATATAAACGTTCAAGATCTGTAAATAATTGATAAGTTATAACGATCCATGTTCAACTTCAACATGTGTTGTTTGTCGCTTTTAAAGCTATTATGGCCGACTATTTTTACGTCAAGTACGATGTAATAACGCGCTTAACATTCCTCGAGTGAGTTAAAGATGTACGTACCTAGTGCTTCGCCAGTCTTGTTTAAATATCATCATGATAGTGACAAGTCAATTACATATTATAATTCTAGATTTAGAATGAATGTTTGAAACATGTTTGTTTTAAACATTCATTCTAAATCAATAATAATAAAAATCTAATATAAAATGCAACAACCTATAATAAAAGGTAAACCACATTATTAATGTCCTCTTGCAGTTCATCCTCGACAGTTCACAGCTGCTTTCGGAAGTTAGCAGTGTCCTTAATTACAATAATTAAAGCCTAAAACCAGGGCTTATAAAAATTATAGCAAATATTTATTCACGTTTCATATTAATAAGTCACCCCATAAAAAAACCATGAAATGACATTGCATATTTAAAAACACCGTTAAAAACATGATAAAGATATACATATTACTATGCGTCATATTACCAAGTCCACGCACTCCAATAAAACGTACGCTACAGTATTAAAAAGTTTACAACCTATCTACTTGATTTAAAAATAAACTTTTCACGACCGTCATCCTGGTAAGCTTGTTTCTCAAAAATCTCAGGGTCATGCAAAAGTTTTGGGTCAAACGAAATACTGGATCAAGTTCTTCGCTCTGCTAATAGCGAAGTGACAAAGAAGAGATTACCGAACTGTCTGGCAGTTTCAGTTCTTTATCCGGCCTCATCACGGGATGGATTAAGTATAAGCTTATTTTCTATATTAATCTTTGAGACATATCTCTACCTAGCATCCTATAGAAACAACCAAGCTCATGCATGTGCGGACTATTTCATTATAAAATAACCATCCTATTATGCAGAATCATCCAGCGTGTCATATGCGATATTATAAAATCTAATACGCTTTGGATGAAAAGGTATATCATGAATTCAAAATGGAAAGTTTGGCTATTTTTGCTTTTTCAGACTAAACTGATCGGGGTTCGGAAAATTGTATTTTTATAAATATATCTTCTAGCCTATCGTCCTTAAAATGTTAACGGATAAAAAGATCGGAGTTTCGGAAATAACTTTACATGGCAACGGTCTCTGAAGTCACATGGAAAAAGTGTTTGTACATGTTGAAATACTTTTTTTTATTTAACCCTTAAATAATTTTGACTAACTTTGAGTAACATTAACATTAAAAGTCACGCTCGGAAAAGTATGAAACAAGAAAATATTGTCATCTGAAACCGTTATGTAAGTTATAGCCGCAGTCGTATGTACCCATTTTTTATTAGGTTTCGTATAATATAATAATTCCCCATCTAAATATATTAATTCCCTACCAGCCTAACCTTTCAAGTTCTAAAGTTATGTTATGTTTATCCTTTGGCATTAATTTAGCAGCTTTACATTTGTGGCTACTTTAACTTCTGTTAAAAAAAATACTGCATTGTCATTGCAAGTGAAACTTTTGCTTACTAGCTTGATACATAACAGCTACATGGTTCCATTTTCAAAGGCTAAGCCTATTATTAAGGTTATTCTAAAGCCGGTCCGTGGTTTGGTGTCTAACAATAATTGGTACCACTACTTCTTGGAAAACACGTAACGTCATAATCGTTGCTTATAAAATTGACGTGTTGCCAAGGCGTATCGTGTACACAGTCACTTGGTTGTTTGGGTGAAGTTTTTTTGAGGAAAGTTATCATATGACTCCTCCCGTTCTGGATAGAGCGGAAGTCAGTGTCAGACTTCTACTAACTTGAAACCTAACCTGTTCATTCAGTTGTCTTTGCGATCCGAGGGCGCGGTATGTTATGAGAAAATTCCTGGCGGGAAGGTAAAATAAAGTTGAACCGCGTAATATGCTTCTATTATAAAAAAAACCTACATTGACTCTGACTGGCAGCCGATGCCAATAAAGTCAGCAATAAGGCTTACCAAGATACCAATTTAATTTCCCAAACGACCTACGTTAGGGACACGCAACCGAAAATTAAGAGGAGGCTCCCTAAATTGTACGTAATTTTGCATTAATATTCTGAAACAATCACGCATACAATCACAATGGAACTTTAGTATATGATTTATTGGATTTTTTCCTTTACATGTCTAAGACCAGTTACGTAATCGGAACATTTTCGCTTGATTCATTTTTTAATCGAAAATTATGTCTTTTTTAAAGATTATTACTTTACCTATAAACGAAATAAGAATTGAGACTTACAAAATTTAGTTTCGAATCCAAACATGGTGAAAGAACGCACTCGATATTCAACTTTATTACTGCTGCGTTAGCGTTTAGCACACAACGGCAGTTTCGAACTCGAACATGGTGAAAGAGCGCACGCGGAATTCAATTTTATTACTGCTGCGTTAGCGTTTAGTACACAACGGCCTAACCGGGGTGCATGGGGGCGGAGCTTGCATGAAAATTATTTTAGAGTGCCTGGTCTTAATAGTCAAACCATTGATCGCTGTCTCGCGACCTCTGCCGGCAGAGAAACAAAAAATGAGACGACTATATTTCACATGGCAGTGTGCCGTGTAATTATTCAGCTATGTAAAATCTTAGTTATACAAATCAGTTATAATTAAGTGCCTGTTTGTAAGAGGCAGCGTGTGTATTGATAATGCATATTTAAATTTACTAACATAGTTTTTTAAGTAATTTTTGCTACTAACACTATGGATTATTTGTATTTGTTGATCCGAAATAAAGAAATTAAAAAGACAGTTAACACATTACGGTTAGGATTTAATGATTTAGACAATCTTAATTTATAAGTTTAATTATAAGTGGCCTGTTTTACGAGAATCATCGCTTACCTTTTTGTTTTATTCAGAATAGGTTCGCGTTTGAACACTATCTCACCCACAGAACAGATAAAAGAGGTTAGAAAGGAAATAGTTCCTGATTTGTATGAAAACGCGTGTCGCCGCTTGTCTCCCACTCTTTAGTTCAAATACAAGCAAGAGGACTGTTACGTATGCGAATTACGCACACAAATAAATTACACACACTTAAATCGAGAGCTTGCTACTGATTGTAACTCACTGTCGATAAACATGCGCCGTGCATTACGGCCAATCAGGGCAAAGGACGAAACGGCAATGGTTGAATTGTGGGGCACGCTGTACATTGTAAGCGGACTTGGTTAAGCGAGTACGGACGTTGATTAAGCGAGTACACATCGGGCAATGTATACTTTTTGTAAGTTGTTGCAATAATGTTGTTAATGTTCGGAATTTCATAGTGATCAGAATATTTTTATATTTTTTATAAATAAAATTGTAATTAAATGTTATTTTCGACTTACCGATGGAAAGATATACCTCCTCGCTCTATATTTGCGGTCTAACCTTTTGTTTTACCGGTTACAATTGCACAACACGGCATTTTAAGGCAGAGCTCTGTGTTCCAAAGTATTACGAAGCGCACTAAACATGGTGTATGAATTAATCGGTCGAGCTATGATTTTCGTATCATAAATGTGGCACGCTCGCAACGCTCACATTACCATTCCAACCTTATTCATCTATTCCGTGATCTCACCTGATGGTAAGCGATGATGTTATCTCACTCAAGTAATTGCAAACAATTTGAAAGCGAACTTATTTGTTTTTAAAACAAATCATCACGGACGCACAACGAGATAGCGTTCCAATTTCGAAGTGATGTTCAGAAAGTAATCCAATTGATGTAATGAGGGCACAGAAAGAGATATAAAGTTATAACAACTATTCCCATGGGGAATCCTGTAAAAAATAACTTTTATGGAACCACATAAAACTTGTTACATGTTCCTACAACATCAAGATATTACTTCTTATGTTTACAACCATAAACAATTGAAGATCGCACAGAAGAAGGTACGATTGGTAATTTCAGTGAACGAATAAAATGTTCGGTGCCATTTTTCCAGACCCGATCCGACTTACGAGTTGAAGGTCGTGGGATAGAACCCAGTATGTGGGTATGTCAGTCGGGTTTTTGTTCCAAGGGGAAATTATCAAATCACTCCTCTGAGTGAAGTGAAAGAGAGTATCCAACTTCTACTGACAAAAACCCTCTGTTCGTCTGTTGCCGTTGCGTTCTGGGGCTGCGGTGTCTCGTTAAAACAATCCCGCCACCTCGAACGTTCCTGCAACCCCGGATGTCAGTCGAGCTGGTGCCGGCAACTACACGTCTTAATACGAATTTTACTTAAGCGTAAAACAAATATTTTTGCCAATGAATCCTCCTCAGCGTCTCAAGAAAACTCAGCAACGCTCTGATGTTTTGATATCCCTGGTCAGTGGATATTGGTGGTCGAACATTCACTCATGACTTATAGACCCTCAGGCTATAGCTATCAAGAAACACAGGTTCTGACAGGGAACTCTACTCCCTAGCTGTACGCCCAATGAAAGTTTTGTGCGTATGGGTAGGACATCCACCTTGTAACGATGGCGCATCGCAGTTCATCTTGTAGTCCGATGATGGGACGGGCTTGGTGCTATAGTTAAATTACTTTTCGGCTTGGTAGAATTAGATTGTGCATTACATCGCACAGTCCCCGAAATGAAACCGATAGGCTGGCAACACGTAGCCGATATTCAAGACTCTGGAGCTTTGTCTGGACTAGTCTCTCTTTGCCAAAATAACATAACCTTCTATTTCTTTCACATGTAAAGAAAATTAATAAGATTTACAAAATTATTTAATTAATTTGAACAATAAAATTGCAAGGCACTAATATAAATTTCATTTCTACATTATATCACAACATTGATTCTACAATTTTGAAATTATAAAGCAATATCTTATTAAATGTACAATATATGTGTAGTTAATTAACGGTAGATTAAAGAGAAAGAAAAGATTTAATTTAGAAACCTTAAAAAATTTGTACAGTCAACGTAAGGATCAATTGAAAACTAGCGTCAGGTGAGTTCTAGTCGCGAAACACACATAATTCATGTTCTAAATAAGTCAGCTTACGTTTTTTCTTATATTATGTTTGCCTATATGTGCAAAATAAACAAGATTTCTTTTTCATATTTTTTGAGCGGTCGTGATTGGGTTTGAAGACAAGGAATTCACTTTGGAATTTTTTGTACTCAAGGCTCAAAGTTCAAAAGATAGATCAAAGGAAAAATCAAACAAAATCGTTGAAAGTTACAATTATTTAGCCTTTTTATTTTTTTAGGTTTGAGCTTCCTATAAACAATCCTTTTAAAAATGCATGAATTTTCAACCATTTTATTAAAATAACTATCGGCATTAAATATTTTCTACAACCGAACGTATCTCAAATCAATATTTGTAGGTAATCCTTTTGCTATTTTTGTCAAAAGCGTTAAGATATTATCAAGATCGTGAATTCAATATTCACGTACTCTATTTCATTCTATTATCCAGTTGGTACACTAATAACTTTCACGAGAAAGTAAATAAGTATATGTGTCTTGTTTTCGTCAGAAAAATCATCAAATGATTCCTCCCGCTGTGAGTGGAATGGAAGGGAGTGTCAGACTTTTACTGACCAAAAACCCACCCTGTTCCTTCAGTGGCCCTTGCTTTTCGGGGCCGCAGTATGTCGTTAGAACATTCCCGCAACCACGACAGGCAAGGCCCTGTCTATCTAACCCCATCAATGATGATAGCTGCTCCTTGAAGAGCGCGTGGACACGATGCACCATTGTTACGGGTCTGGTTTTTACCGGAGCTATCCCTGCTCGCCAAATAGGTATAAAATTATGTGTCTGAAAATTACATTGCAGTAGGTACTACTGTTTTATAATGCGTATGGTTGTGATGCGCGGAGTAACATATCTATACTAGTTTCTACCAACGGCTATGGTCGGGTTAAATGCGAAAAGTATCCAGAAGTCTGTAACAAACACACTCCGGGGACAAAAGAAATAATTATTCCGAGACATCCTCTACCTGTGTGACGAGTTTCAGCCTAATCTAATTCCAATTTTCATTATCTCCGTAACACAACATGAAGTATTTATAATCACTAGCTTTTCGTTAATTATGTATGCCAATTGCCGAGGATCACATCTCTGTACTCCAGTGTTGCCAAACTCTCACGGGATAGATTTAGCGAGAACCCATTATGGTTTTCGTAGAATCAAATGTACTTTCCGGGGCATGGGGCTATCACACCATAACCACAAATATCACGAAAACGTTTAAACTTTGTGACATAATATAAATAATAATTATCACACAAAATCTTAACACCTCCAGATTTTTGTCTTAGTTACATGAGAATCCACTTTTTGCTCACATATTTACCACCTAATATATTTTCAGAGTTGAATTAATCACATCCTGCGAGTTATATAAATATGTGTTCTCGTTTTAAATAAAATAAAATAAAATAATCTTTAATTCGGATAAGCAACATCCATATGGGTTAGTAAAAAACAAAAGATAACTTATACCTATGTTAGTACCTAAACTTATGTATTTTCTATTTTACAACAAAGCTGTTGTTCAAAATGCATCTTTGAACAACATCACTTAACAAAGGAGAATCGTACCTCTCCGCTATGGTCTTCAGGATGGAGTTGGAGCTGCCCCACACTCTGCAGAGCAAAGAGGCAGATTTCTGTCTAACGATGGCGTGGAAGCCATCGACTTGTGCTTGTGCAAACATATCTGATGCAATTTAAATAGGTTGTTTGTTCTATGGAACACAGAATTTAAAGTGTCATCTATTTGAATATCACAGAGAATAATGGAACAAACTGAGGTATTCAACAATATGTATTAACTAGCTTCTGCCCGCGATTTCATACGCGTGGGAAGGTTTTCCCACGCAAATCACGATCCCGTGAGAATTCCAGGATAAAAAGAAGCCTATGTGTTATTCCAGGATGCTATCTACTTACCAAATTTCATTCAGATTCGTTCAGTAGTTTTTGCTAGAAAGAGTAACAAACATCCATACATCTATACATCCATTAGTAAGAAGTAAGATTAAATATTAAGATTGGTATAGATTACGGAAACTTTGTTTCTTAACTCGAAAATCATGAAGATTTCTTAAAAAAAGTCAATCACTACGAGCAAACAGCACAATATGACATAGGTACTAATAATAATGTAAGCCCAGCTTTTCTGATAATTCTCAACAAGAGTATATCTTCTTTAAACTCCATAAAAAATTCAGAGTAAATAAAACGCCCAAATAAAAATTTCTATCACCGTCGTCATAATGAGATCAAGAACTGTCAATGTAGGTTATTGGCAGCAGCCAGCGTGGTGGGACCGATAAATGATTTGATTATTTTTATGTAAAGTCGCAAATCCTATTAAGAATGCTGTGAAAAGGTGATTGATATGATAAATTAATAGAGTACAAGAGACCATTCTCGTATCGATTTGTATAAGTAAAATAATTTGAGGTGCCATCTGTCACTTAAAAATGTTTTGTGAAAGAAAGTGGATGACTGTAAAAGTAGAAGGGGATAAAATACAATTACTTAATAGTTTAATTTTACCGTTTTTACAAGAATTTTACACTACCCTACTACCTTGCCTCTGACTAAGTTAACTTAGTTTGACTAAGACTAATAGGTCTAATAGGTCACTAATAGGTCAAACCTTTTATTTTTATGTTGAAACTTGTAACGGTTGGATTATTTTAATTAAATTACAAAAGGTTTTGATTAAATTCTAAGCCTGACATAGGTGTGTGGATAGCAAATGCAAATTACGAATCGAACGGCGACTTGATGTGGGATCAGGATTGGCACGGGATCTAATTTATTATTAATTAATTATACATAAACGTACTTATTATGTAGGTACTTAAAGTTAAATTTAATTATTTTTTAAATTTCTAATTGCATCCCTACAGTCAACGTAAGTATCAGTTGAAAACTAGCGTCAGGCAACTTCTGGTTGTGTGACATTTTGCTGAACCTGTTTGCCGCAGATCATGAATTCAGTATCCACGGTGTCTGTTTTATTCTATTTAATTGCATTCGGTACATTGTTAGCTTTCATAAAAAAAAATATAAAAATGTAATGTATGTATGAAAATTAGTGGGAGCTTGTGTCTAAATAAAAACAACTGCAATGATCGATCTTCAAAGTTAAGTACGACAGCCGAGGTCGGGCCGTGCATGAGTGTCATCTTAACATATCGAGATTCCTCCGTGCTTAGAAAAGCACGTTAAGAGGTTGTTCCCGGCTGTCATTTGTACATCTTTGTCAGTCGTCACGGGTAGTCTGTAACCTATAAATCTAACATCAGTCTTGCCAAGTGGTATCGTGTTTTAGAGCTACTGGATTTTGGAGATTAGATAAACAGTCGCACCGTGTCAAATACTAGTACTCAGTTAAATCGGATTAGACTGGAAACCGAACCCAACATAGTAGGGAAAAGGTAGGTACCCAGTACTACCGTTGTACAATGCGTATAGTTGTGATGTGAATGTTCATGCGTAGAGCAACGACCAGGATCCCACGGAAGATAGCCAGTGCAGAACATTGTTAGGAGGAGATCGCGGAATACGAGCGATTCATTGTCTGTTTAATCTTTGAAATTTCTTTTCAGTTATAATATAGTCTATAATTAAGCGTTTAATAAATAAAAAGATACACGTGTAAAGTAGGTACACAATGTATGAATACAACAGAGAAAAGTTGCATTTATAGCTTTATTAGTAACCCGCATGAGCGAGCTACATAAGCAGCTGAGAGTAATATTGTGTAGATATAGTAATATATTGTTATAGCTGTTACACACAATGAGAAAATTACCCATTTTTTTATCGGGATGAAAAAGAATCTACTTATGTGGTATTCCAGAAATCTATCTCAGCGTATATAAAGAATCTATCTCCGCGCAAAACTTTGATCTGGATCTGTTGAGCGTTTTGGCGTGATTAAATAACTATGTGGATGTAGCTGAGTACTTGTTGTTTATATGTAGCGATTGTGTATCTGACCTCCACAATCCAGTAAGTGGGTAACACGATAATAAGGTACCTCTTGGTAAGACTGGTGGCAGACTTTCTGCCTTCTAACTATCCCTAACAATTGATTAATTATGTATTAAAAAAAAGAAAAAATAAAGATTCCGTTTATGTCTAAAACGTTACATTTTATTATTGCTACGAAATCAATCTAACTACACAAAAACCTCATGTCTTCCGAGTTTCTCAAAAGCGCCTTGCTGTGTTCATAAGCAGATCCATACCTGAAACGAAAAACATAAAATGTTGTTAATGCTATATTCAAAGAAGATTCGGAAATTCGTTCTCGTAAAAGTTGTACACTTGGAGCCAGGCGTATCTCTTTAAGCTGGGCATCGTAAAAAGTGCAGAATAATGCAAGGCGTTGAAGAAAACTTGTCTAAAAAGATAACTAAGGATTTGATTTTATTTTAGACAAATACTTATATATAAAATTTTGTTTATATTGACGCTAGGCACGCGTTTGACCACCATCTCATCTAATGGTAAGGTAAACGATGCCGTGGTCCAAGATGAAGTACCTACCTACTACGCTCACCAAGAATTAACTAACCTATTCACTCTTGACTTAAATCCCCCAACTTACAGCTATCAGGAAACACAGACTAATACATACTCACTTAACCCCGTTGGTATAGTGGTCAGTGGCCCTGACTGCTATGCGCAAGGTCGTGGGTTCGATTCCCACCTAGGACAAATGTTTGTGTGATGAGCACGGTCATTTGTTCTTTGTCTGGGTGTAATTTATCTATAATATGTATGTATTTAGAAATATATATGTATGTTTATCAGTTGTCTAGTACCCATACCACAAGCTCTGCTTAGTTTGGGACTAGATGGCGTTGTGTGAAAAGTTGTGGAATATTATTATTATTATTATTTCCTTTATTACATTTTATATACATATTATTTACATTTTTAAACATTCCTATAAAAACAAAAACATTTAAAAATATAAAAAACAGTAGCCCACCGGCATCGGGAACAGGGTCCAAGCTACCGGTGGTCAGAGCTCTTGAGAGAGGAACCTCCTAACAATTCGTGCCGTGTCCAGAAGTACTGCTTTCTGGATCAAGCCCTTGATCCAGCTGCCCAACGAGAGCCTCCTAAGATGTTTGTCGAGGCTCTTGGCTATTATGCCATTGGCTGAGACGACTATCGGAACAATGATTGCTGTATCCACATCCCACATGTCAACAACCTCGCGAGCCAAGTCAAGACACTTAATTTGCTTATCTTTCTCGGCTTTCACGAGGTTCCCGTCATGAGGGACCGCTATATCAACAATCACCGTGAGACGCTCTAATCGGTCTATTACCACTATATCAGGCTTATTGGCAACAATAGTCCTGTCAGTGATGATAGACCGATCCCAGTACAGTGTAATATTGCCATTTTCGAGAACTGGGTCGGGCACATACCTATAGTACGGTACTTCTGATTCCACGAGATTGTATTTAAGAGCAAGTTGCTGGTGAACAATCCTAGCTACAAGGTTGTGTCTATACAAATAGTCTCCGTTAACCAGACGAGAACAACCAGAGATAATGTGACGAATGGATTCTCCCGGTTTGTGACATGCCCGACATATGTCTACCGTACCATCCTTCACAATATATTTCCGATAGTTATTCGTCATCATAACTTCATCCATAATTGCACAGACAAAACCTTCGGTTTCCCCGAAGAGGTCACCAAAACGTAGCCAGGCTACGGACGCTAATGTATCTACATTAGACCCATGAAGGGCCCGGTAATAGCGTCCGTGAAGCTCCTTGCTCTGCCATACTTCTCTGCGGTCATTAGTATCTAATACTACAGATTTGCGCCAATTCTCGGTTCCTAAGGAGAGCGGAGTGAGGCCTTTGTCCACCGCTACCACATCTCGATGCATACCCTCGTCGGCTTCTAGGAAATATTCCCTAAGGCTGCAAACCTCGCGGTTGTGCAGGGTCTTTGCATTTAAAAAGCCACGACCCCCGCACTTCCGCGGGATATACAGCCTCATCACCGATGATCGTGGGTGATGCATTCGATTTGCAGTCAGCGTTGTGCGGACCCGCCTATCCAAGGCGTCAAGTTCAGTCTGAGTCCATTTGAATATGCCAAAAGAGTACATCAATACTGGCATGACCCAGCCATTGAAGGCACGCATCTTGTTTCCGCCTTAAAGAAGACTATTCAGTACTTTATTCAGGCGGCCAAAGAAGCGATCCTTCAATGACTGTTTAACATAAGCAACATTGATGCCTAGTGCCTCTGACATACCCAAATACTTGTAGGTTTCAGTTGAGCCGAGAGATCTTAGGTGTATGGAATCCGAGAGTTGAGTTCCCACGGATTCCATAATCTCCCCTCGCTTTACATGCATGACCGCACATTTGTCCACCCCAAATTCCATCCTGATGGCGCTACTGAAGGTTTCCGTTACCTTCAGTAGCTCCATGAGTTGCAAGTTGCTGGGGGCAAAAAGTTTCAAATCATCCATGTAAAGCAAGTGTGATATAACCTGACCACCTCTTCTCAACTGGTAGCCTTGCCCCGAACCCTCCAGCAGTGTACTGAGAGGGTTGAGAGCCAGACAAAACCACAGTGGGCTCAGACTGTCGCCCTGAAAAATAACACGCTAAATCCTAATCGGTTCGCTGTTTTCCTGGATCTGTCGACATCCTGGGTAGCAGAGGACCGTCTTCCATTGTCCCATACATGACTCAAGGAAAGTGCGGAGTATTGGATTTATTTTGTACAACTCCAACACCTTCATGAGCCATGTATGTGGAACCGAGTCATAGGCCTTCTTATAATCTATCCAACATGTCGACAGATTCCTTCGGGAACGACGAACCTGTTGGTTTATGGCAATATCGATGAGGAGAAGCTCCTTAGTACCGCGGGACCCGTTCCTACATCCATTCTGAGAAGCAGACATGATTGAATTTGTATGAATGTGATTATTAATTTTGGCTCTCAAAATGGATGTAAGAACTTTATAGACCGTCGGTAAGCACTTGATCGGTCTATAATTTTTAGGTTCCGAAGTACTGCCTGATTTATAGAGCAGGTGGGTTATTCCTGTAGTTAGGAATTGAGGTAGCGATCCTAGCTCTAACGCAGACTGGAACTGAGCGGCCAAGCGAGCGTGCGAGCTTAGAAACCATTTTATCCAGAAATTTTGCAGCCCGTCCGGCCCTGGAGATTACCAGTTGGATAACGGACGGACTGCACAGGTTACATCTTGGGGGCTGATCGTAATTGCCCCCATTTCTGGTATAAGATCGCACGTGCGCTTGATCTCACTCATCCAGTCACCCTCGGTGTGGCTGACAGGCACCGACCAGATGCTACGCCAGAACAAACACATGGCATCATCATTCGGTAGGCACGTATCAGTCACACCTTGGTCAGGTCGCTCCCAGGCCCTATAAACCCACCTTTCATTGCTTAGGAATGTGCGATTCTGAGTGTATCGCTCCACCCGCCGCTTATATCGACGAATTCGATTTGCCCATGCATAGACTTTTTGCTTCAGGAAGTCGATACGCTCTGTGACGCGGGTCAGATAATCCCGAGGACTGATATCAGTCCCCGCAAATGCCCGCCTCACAAAGCGCATCACTCTAGGACGAGTGTTGCCCTGCCTGAAGCAGATAAGTTTACCAATGAGTGCTCTAGCCTCAGCAATACGACGTTCGATCCTGCCCTGCCAAGCTGGTACAGCTGGTCGTATAACTCTGTCAGTCTTTGGGAACTTGACATGAGCTACCCGACAAGCCGCTACAGCTGCACAGTATAGGATCGAATGAGTATCGGTGAGGTCTTCACTATTGTCAAAATAATTTGACAGCAGTGAATCTAGAGCACACACTAGCGCCCCATTTTTCTTATGCATGGGCAAACGAGGCAGACGAGGTCTAAGCTCAGGCGGTGTGGAGCGATACTCCCGTAATGCACACTCCAAAGCACTCCTCAATTGTTCATTGCACTGGGTTATAGCCTCGTAATCATCATCTTCACCGACGTGATCGGGTCGCGGTGAGATACTGGGTTGTAGTTGCACCGCGGCCAGTGGCGAAGCAGATGAGACACGGCTGCACCGTGATTCGAGGCGTAGTCTATCAAGTACGGCGTCATTCAACATACGCTGGATGACCCGCACCTGATCCGACAGTCGTTGAGCCGAAACGTTGACAGCTGGTTCAAGTACCTGAAACAGAGAGAGCATCCGACCACGGTACGCAGTCAGGTTAGTTCCCCCCTCTGTAGCCCCGAAGTATGAGCGCATGACATTTTCATTGATGGAATGTGTCCATCGCATGCGCTGCACACTTCCACCGGCAGCGGGGACCCCATTGGAGGCCGGAGGGCCTCGAAGTCCTAAGCCGACCGGAGGGCGGCCTCGTCCTCGCCGACGCGCAGGTGGTGGTGTCGTCGGCGGCGAGAAGTACTCGTCGCTCGAGCTCGACGCAACTGCAGCGGCCGGAGTCTCTTCACTCACGGCTGGAGCAGGTCCCGGCGGCTGCGAGGCGGAGCTGAGCGACGATTCCGCAGGTGTTGGGCGTGTGGATAGTTGTAATTGTGCCCGGCTTCTTGTCAACATGTAAAATCAATTTGTTATATTATTGTGTTCCGTCCAAGATGGTGCTACTTCATATTTGGTGCTTTCTTGTTCCTTTTTTTTACGGTTTTTAATTTGCAGTAAGTACATCTTTTGTAATGGTTTGCACAATAAAATATTATTTAAAAAATCAAGATGAAAATTTCTGACAGCCTGTTGACAGCCGGGCCACAGATTATTATTATTATTATTACTATTATATCTTATACAAAGTATTTTCTATGTTAAATTATTTTTTAATTAAAACTTCTCACTCATAATGACGGCACTTGCCACGCTATCGCTAAGAAGCTTCATTTTCGGTATCAAAATTTTCAAATGACTCCTCCCAGTTTCAGTAGTCCTTGTATTTCGTGGCTGGGGTATTTCGTTAGAAAATATCCACAATCTCAACAGAGTATATTATCTATCTATCTACTTGATCGTCGAAAGGGTACACTTCAAAATCATTCAAAGATACGCAAACAAATCTACTTTCCGTCTATTACCTCTCTCAAAGTAATCCGTTCCCCGTATCGGTGGTAGATTCAATTTTATGATAATATAAATCTCGAGTGGTGTTGTAGGAAAAGAAGCGATATTCCACACGGGATTGGTGTGTTATTTATGTGGGATTTCCCAGTGTGTGCCACCGTGGTTTAATAGCCAATATTTTTTGTTATTTATAATAAAGTTCTTAATAAAAATTGAACGATATGTACCTATCTATCCTTAAATATTTGCCTATCTATCCTTAATTTTTTCATAATTTTCCAATCTAAAAAGTTCCTGTTTTTTAAAATAAGAAATAAACGTGAATAACATTTCATCAAGTCTGTGAGAATCTGTAAACGTTAATTTGAATTTCGAACGCTATACATATAGTTGTGAAACCGCGATGATTTTCGTTTAAAACAAATGAGTTCGCTTTTAAAATCTGTGCCCTGGCTTGAGTGAGGTGGGCGGAGGACAGTTAACAATATAGTAACCAGGCACTTACTTTACGCTTTGTAATCAGTCAAGCCTGGCCCACTGACGTCAGAGATAGGACAAAAGCCTGCTGATAGCTAATGAAATATAGATACATTTTTTCGGTATTCATTACATTTTGACATTACTTATTTATATTAACTGTCACAGGTTAAACGCTTATTAGGTTGACGAAACTGTTAAAAAGCAAGCATTTATTGATTTTTTATTAATTTTTTTTATTTTTATTTAGAATAGGTTCGCGTTTGACCACCATCTCACCTGATGGTAAGTGACATTGCAGGCAACATACTTTGCAGTATGTTGCCTGCAATGTCCTCTCGTTCATATTAAATTAATACTGTAATATGGAAACATTGTATAACTCAATTAGGTAGGTACTCTTTTTCAAAAAGAGTAACCAAGGTATCTCTAGCCGGTTATTTACATAGGAATCAACAAATTCGAACCATGCACTAGCTTCTGACGTTTTATAAGTGCCCATGGAGGTCTGTGTGTAATAAAACATGATTGTATTTTTTTATTTTTTATTTCATCTGGAACCATCCACATGACAGAACCAAACATAACAGCAAA
The DNA here is from genome assembly GCA_943138885.2 of Tholera decimalis. Taxonomy (NCBI): domain Eukaryota; kingdom Metazoa; phylum Arthropoda; class Insecta; order Lepidoptera; family Noctuidae; genus Tholera; species Tholera decimalis. The sequence goes on from OW964576.2 coordinate 16,102,077, forward strand.
TCAAACATAACAATTGTGACGCTCAGAGGAGTCTCTTATGTAATGGACGGTAACCTATCCAGGTTACTTTCTCAGTAAGCGGTTATATATCTTGAATATCGACCTGTGCAACTTTTGTTACTAAGCGACGAGCTTTTTCCATGTAGGTATATTATGAGCTCATATTCTAGAAATATACTCGCTCATAAATGTACAAAAATAAGTGTGACATTTAATATTTTATCGCCAAATTAAAAAAGATTTATGACTTAACATTTGATCGAGAACCAAGACTTCATCATCATCGTTTCAGCCCAAAGACGTCCACTGCTGGACATATGTAGGTCAAACTTAAGTGTCACCATCTACCATTCCTGTCCGTCTCACGTCCAGTGAAGTATATACCAGTCAACCATGGGTGGTGCAGAAACAACATCACAAGTGCATAATAAAAAAGGAAATAGAAAAATCTTAAACCATATAATTACCATAAATTCAATTAGGGTGATGTTTCATCAAAACTTTACCCACTACGCTTCTTTTTATATACTATCATCTATACTCATCAATATAAGCTTAACTCACATGGCTATTGCAGTGCGAACGGTAGAGGCTGGTTACGTTATCGTTATGTATGGTTCCTATATTAAACTTTTTTATCGTCAGTTTCCCGGTGTCGTGGGAATATTCTTATGAGTCACCGCGACCCCGAAATTCAAGGGTTTAATATTTTTCTATTTAGTTGTAGTGCATATTCACAACCACACATTATGTTATTTTCTGACAATACTTTGAGATACCATTCAATTATTTTACACAATTTATATAAACGCAATACAAAGATTACACACGTTTCATCTCCACACAGATGGTACAGATACCGTCTCTCAACAAAGATCGACGAAAGTATTTTTAAAGTGAGAAGGGCTCCGTATGGATGTTACATTTGATCGTTCATTCGTATCCATTCATTCGTATCGGTCATTGTCCAAAATACTAGAAAAACTTATTAACAATAGATTAACAGGATACCTTAATAAATATAAAATTTTATCTAACTCTCAATACGGTTTTCAAGCGGGTAAGTCTACTCAGGACGCTGTACTGGCTTTGACTTCTCTAATCACTGATCAATTGGACAACGGAGGTAGATGCCTAACAGTATTTTTGGATCTGAAAAAGGCGTTTGACACCGTCTCTGCTCACATTCTTGTCCAAAAATTAGAAAACATTGGAATAAGAGGCACCCCTTTAAATCTGCTACAGGATTATCTGAGAGGGAGAAAACAAAGGGTTAAGGTAGGGAAATGTGTGAGTGCCGACGCTGAACTGACCTTCGGAGTGCCTCAGGGCTCCATCCTAGGGCCAACGCTATTTCTCATTTATATAAATGACCTCTGCAACTTATCAAAATCTACCAACACTAAGGTTTTCTCTTATGCGGATGACACTGCCTTGGTGATCACGGGAAATTCGTGGGAATCTATAAAATATGATGCTGAATCTGCACTGAGTAGGTACCACTGCCCTGTGGCTGCGTAAAAACCTGCTTACTCTAAATACCTCAAAGACCAATTACATGTGTTTTACAATCGACAGTAGGAATCAACCTTGCACCGGGTATAGTCTTAGGATACACAACTGCTATAGTATTGATAACAACTGCAACTGTCCCACTATAACTAAAGTAAATACTACAAAATACTTGGGGATCATGATTGATGAAAGATTGTCCTGGCACTCCCAGATTGATCAAATCGCTAGCAGAATCAGGAAGTTGATCTGGATCTTTAAAAACCTTAGACATTCTGCCAATGTTGAACTTCTAAAAAAAGTATATGTTGCTCTGGCTCAGTCAATCATGATTTACTGTATTCCAGTATGGGGGGGAGCAGCTAAAGTTAAATTTTTGGAGGCAGAACGTGCTCAAAGGATACTTCTCAAAGTCATGTTATTCAAAAAACTTAGATTTCCAACCGTGTCTCTTTATTCTGTAGCTGGCCTGCTTAGTATGCGTCAATTGTATATTCTACATGTCATTTTAAAAAAACATAGGGCGCTTCCGGTAGATCCCAGAATTTTAGCAAAGAGACGAAATGACATAGTAGTTAAAACACGCCAATTTAAAACATACTTCGCTAAACACAAATTTTCAAATCAATCTTCTCACTTATATAACTCCATTAATAAAGTTCTTAACATATACACAAAAACTGCTCTGGCATGTAAACAAACGGTGACAGAATGGCTCAAATCTCTTTACTACGAAGATATGGAAAATTTAATTGTCCATATTATTAAGTAGTCTCTATGTTGTGTATATATTTTTAGGATTTATATTTGTACAAGTTATAAAAATAAAAAAATATGTAAGTATAAATATCTATGAATCTCTTTATATATTCTCACAAACTGATACACATGCACATGCATATGCACAAACAAATACACGTACATACACACCCTCACACAACACAGACACAAACGCATTCACAACACACACTCACACACACGCATTCACACACACTAAAAAATCGTGTAAAGAATTCATGCAAATACATTTGTTATTCTTATTTAATATATTCTAGTTAAGGGGGTGCGGCTTCTCCTGGCACAGGTGTTTTCACACTTAAAAGAAGAAGTCAACCTCATTATTGTTAAGACAAATTTTGTTATCGAATAAAAAATTTTTCATTTTCATTTTTCATTTTCATTTTTCATCCTTCCAGTTCATTAAATCTTTGATAGGCACTTGAACGAAAGGCTATCTGTCCATTTCTAAGAGGTTTAATTTTTTTTTGAGATCTTGTTATTTGATACGTTTAGATTTTAGATAAGGCTTTGCTTGTAATTTTTTTAGTGTTTTTTTCTGACACCGCGGATGTCAAAATATATCTAGAGAATTTTTTTTGCAACACGTAACTTAGTTCTTTGAACAATCTCAACTTCTTCTTCTGTGTCATTTCACTCTTATCAGAGTGGTCGTAGTCTGCCACTTGTCTCTAGCAGTAGCCTTCCTGACACATTCGTGTACCTGCTGTGACTGAAACTTAAAGAGAAAAAACATACATACCTGCCTGACATACAAATCTTCCTCATTAAATATATATCAACTAGCTTCTACCCGCGACATCGTTCGCGTGGGAGGGTTTTACCACGTAGATCCTAAGCCCTTGGGAATTCTGGAATAAAAAGTAATCCTATGTGTTTCTCCAGGATATAAACTTACAAATTTCTTTCAGATTCGTTCAGTAGTTTTTCACATATAAGCGTCCATCCTCACAAACTTTTGCATTTATAATATTAGTAAAATATATTTATATATTAGTTAGAATGAATATATATATAACAGGGTTTGGGACGTAATCCACCAGGTGATGTTGGGACATGTACTGAAAAAATGCAAGTGACTTTTTAGCTTGATTGACGCAATCTTGTTTAGATTAATCAAAATCTTTGTTAAGTTGATCATCACCACATGATTGCAGCAATACTGGTTCAAATAATTTAACGCTCAAACAAGTTTCTCGATTACCCTTAACATGACATCATTGTAGAAAGAGACAAATCGTTTGAAGAAGGTGCATTTCCTGACCGCTTAAAAAAGCTCTCATTAAACCAATCCACAAGAAAAACTCAAAAACTGACCCAAATAATTATCGTCCGATTGCCCTCTTACCAACAGCTTCTAAAATATTCGAAAAAGCCATGAGCAATAGAGTCTACGCGTTTTGTGAAAAACATAACATATTTAATGATTGTCAAAACAGTTTCCGAAAAAACCGATCCACTATCTTAGCAGTCTATAAGTACATACAAAAAGCCCTTAATATTATTAACGATAAAAAATACGCTATAGGTATATTGCTGGATATGACAAAAGCTTACGACAAAGTACAATTTCAAATATTATTAAATAAATTATTTAGCATAAGAATCCGCGGCAAATGTCATGAATGGTTTACATCTTACTTAAAAAATAGAGAACAACTGGTAGAAATAGAATATTACAACCATAAATCAAAAGAAATAGAACTATTCCGGTCCATTAACATCCCAATCAAAGCCTCAATCCCACAAGGAACCGTAATTGGCTGTCTTCTATTTCTTATATACATCAATGACCTTCCTAACCATATAACAGAATCCTGCGTTTTGTTCGCGGATGACATATCAATAGTTGCCTCATGTGACTCCAATATTAACCTAAATAATAAATTAAACTCCATATTTAAAGAAATTATGAATTGGATGACGGAACATAATCTGGAAATAAATTTCAATAAAACCAAAATAATGACGTTCCACCCCCGCCAAAAAACACCGTTAGACATAAACTTTAGTTTCAATGACTCGAAACTGGAAGTCGTTAGCAGTTTCACTTTATTAGGCTTAGACATAGACTCACACGTCGATTGGAAGTTACATATCCAAAGATTAAGAACTAAATTATTATTCCGGGAAATACTCATTTTTAACTGCAAAGATAATAAAATTGATTTAAAATGAGTACCTACTTTGTTCCGTCTAAAACATAATAGGGTTTAAAAATAATCCGAAACAAAATGCAGTTTTGAAATAGGTACTACCTTTGCATAATTTGATTGAATACTTACCATGTCTTCATAGAATATGCGCCAAAATGTGAAGTACGTCCTCCCTAAGCGACGGCGGATGCCTGAATTAGAACCTGTATAGAAGTGTCACGATGCGTGTCGCGCATACCTACACGACGTTTTTTAAACTCGTGCGCTTCTTTAGCGACGAGAAAATATAATTTTGCGTACGGGTGAATTTATCTACGCGCCATTGTTAGCCATTTAGCAAATCAAGTAAGACTATCTGACCGACATCATTAGTATTAAGCGTTGTCAAATAAAAATATCTAAGAATAAAAAATAAATATTATGATATACAAGTAAAAATATCTAAGCTCTAATATTCTTCCACTTTATTTCAGGCTAACTTATACAAATGACACTGTCACAAAATATATTATCGAGTTAAAATATATAACCACATAAATTACAATTGCTTTATGTAGGTAAAATCTACTAAGTAATTTCAAAGGAAAAATTCTTAACAAGTAAAAATACGTCAATACAAATAAATGAAAAAGTCAATACATGAAAAACCGACTAAGATCATATTCCTAATTGTTTGAACGTCATAACTGCTAGATATTAAAAAAATCACTATTTTTTGGTCGTTTAGTAAGCACAAAATGTAGAATTTACCGAAATCACGCAATATCTAAGCGACAATAAAACTCGTCGTAGAACTATGAGACCTAGACCAAACGACGCAGAAAAATCTGCCGGTTCGAATGGTATATATAACTCATTTTACGGATTTATGTCGCTTAGTTAGGATTGCCTTTCAAGCGTCGATATGTAATGTCAATAAAAATATATAATAAACTACCAGAACAAATTAAGAATATAAATAAATATAGTATCTTTAGTAATAAATTGAAGCTATTTCTATTAAATAAAAAAAAATTAACAAAAAATAGAACCGATTTCCATATCAAAACACTACAAAGCTAAAAATAACTTTAATTTCGGTAGTTGGAGTTATTGGTTTCGGATTTTCTGTTTTTTTTTCACACCGCCTTCCGAAATTAAAGTTAATTTTAGCTTTGTTTTGATATGGAAGTCGGTTCTATTTTTTGTTAAATTTTTTTTTTCACTCTTTTTAGTGGGTCGGTTTGTAATTTATCTAGTTACAAAAGCCATAATATCAACAACTTATCACCTTTTACATAAAAACTTTGTACCAAAAAATTAAACCGACTCCCAAAAACACTGCAAAGTGAAAAATAACTTTAATTTCGGTAGTCGGTGTCTTTAGTTTTGCATTTTCGTTTTTGGCACCGACTTCCGAAATTAAAGTTATTTTTCACTTTGCAGTGTTTTTGGGAGTCGGTTTAATTTTTTGGTAAAAAGTTTTTATTTCGCTCTTTTTAGTTGGTCGATTTTTAATTTACCTAGTTAAAAGAGCCTAAATGTCAACTACTTATAACCTTTTACAAAATATTGCTTTTCCCAATGCTGGGCCGTTAATTTTTGAGGAGTTCTCCTGGTACTTCACCATCAGCTCTACATCACTATATGCATTGTGACGAAAATACAGTGCTTAACATCCATATTCAAGTATTCGAATCGCAATCCACGAAATACTTATTATTGAGTAGGTTCGGCGGCCATCTATGGTCTTCATCATCAGTTCCACTTCCCCAAATGGTATTTTTTGAGAGCAACTGCACAAGATACTATAAGAAATACCCAAAACTCCATAGGTGTGCCTATAATATTTGAAGAGTTCCCTCGATTTCTCCAGGATCTCATTATCAGATCCTGACCTGGTGACAATGGGACCAATTTCAAAGTATACCCTTTCAAACAAAAAAAGAATTTTCCAAATCGGTTCAGCCGTCTTCGAGTAATCGGTGATCATACATTAAAAAAAAAATATATTGTGGCGTAGTGGTTTAGGTGGTGAAATAAAAGATGTAGGCCACAGGTTTACAGCATTTATTTGAAGGGGGGTGGGTTCAGTTCACAGGGGTTCTTTCACTGGTCGAAGGTATTGAATGGTACTGCCCTGAGCTCAGGCCGCGACGCACGCAGACCGGCGGGCCGATCCCGGAGCCGGCAGCGAACACGTGTCCGAAGCAGAGGATAGGCAGGGCAGGCCACGGGAGAGGAGGTCTCTCCTCCTCACCCAACTCGCACGTGGCAGGCGCAGAGGTTGGCAGGTAGACCACGCGACAGCGCGTCTCTCCGGCAGTAGTACGCGGAGGCAGCGGTGACACCCGTCGCGTGGATGACGTTGAGGTAGTTGATATTCGAGACCGAAGGCAGTAAAGAAAAACGAAGAAGAAAAAAACCCTGGAATCACACGAAGGGTGCTTCTGTAAGTGTGGTGCCAGGAATCGTGAGCGCCAGCGATGCGTGCGTCTCCCAGCCGTAAGCCCCACGGAACAGTACCCAGGAAACGAATGGGGACTCACCATCGCGGCGGTTCACAAAGGTTATAGATAAGCATAAGCATGCCGCATGTGCAACGATATAGAAGGTAACCGCGTGACAAAGCGTTTAAGCTCGTAGCTGCTATGACACAGCAGGAAAGGGATGCTGCGGCCTGCTTACGCTTCACAAATTTAGCAACACTAGTGGAAAACAGATGACAATGAAATAACACAGTTACATTCCAGACGGAAGCCATCTTGACAACCGGGCAATTATATTAATTTACAAACGCTGCAGATTATGGTGAAATAAGAGGATTACGATTTGGCAAGATGGAGAAAATATGGCAGATACGACGAGCACTTACCCTTGGGCACAGAGGGGTTTCTATATTAGTTACTTGCAACAGTAGGCAGTGAAATAGGACTCAGCAAACCGGAGGTTAGAATTTATAGCCGGTCACCGCATAAGTGTTGTCACTCCGTGAAACCATAGACATTAGGGATGAGCGTGGTAATTCGATTTTAGTTTAATCGACTATCACGCTACAGTACCCCGCCTGTTAGCGAAGGATTTTCCCTAGGATAAATCCGCTAGAAGGCCTAAACCACTATTACTGACTACCTATACGTTCATACATCCCATTCATGTGCTTCCATACTATTAATCATTCATCCATCCATTCTATGTCCATCCCTGACTTGGAAGTAGTCCTAAGTCAGTGACGTACAATTACATACGAGAGGTAAGCTAATTATAGAGTAGTTTAACTCGAGACAGTCAGTAGGAAAAACAGCAAGATAAAACAAGTGTATCTCCATAGGGTTAGGTAAACTTGGTGGACTGTTGCAGGCTATAGCTAATGTTAGGTTTCAAAGCAAGAAGTAAGTTCATCGTTGAATTTTAAATTATCAAAGTTCTAACAATAATTTAATAATAAGTTAAAGTTCTATTTTATATTTAGGTTTAGAATTAAATTATGTTAAAGTTCAAAGCTAAGAGTATTTAAAAGAAATTAAAAAAAATTTGTTAAGGTTAAAAAAAATTTTGGTAATGGTCCATGTATATGTTCAAATTGGTTTAAGTTTCATTACTGGAACACGCATCTTATGTCAAAGTCTATTCGAGTGAGTTTCCGAACGTGAGTGAAATTTTAAAAAAATAAATCAAGTCCATATCCATACTGTTGCGAGAATATCCGAACGTTATAGACGTAATTCTAAAAGACAAGTATCCAAGGTAGGTAACTACGTCGAGATGTCAAAGTCAGTGCGTAAACGTCAAATATAATATGTCAATGTTCTTGAATTAATTAGGTTATGTTATGAAACACGCGGAAATATTTTCTAAGAGAATTTAATATTTTAATTAGGGCAGGTTGGATTTAAGTGATATTCAGGCTAGGCGTGTTCAATACTAAAAGGTGTTATGAAGTTCAAGTTAGGTTTCTGATTTAGTGTTTAGGTAAAAGTAATTAGATAAGTTTGTAGACTAAATGTTGTTAGAATATTTCATATAGATGCTATTATTAAACGATAAGATGTAGTGCCAGTTAGGTTCGGGTTTAGTGCTTAGATTAAGGTTAGATTTGTTACCAGGGTAGACTGGAATATAGTTTAACTGTGGTGGCAGACCAACAGTTTAGTTGAAAACAATACAATGGACTATGCTATATATTGTTTTATGAATAGTTTTAAGGTTAGTAGTGAGAAAGTTTTACAGTTATAATTAGACTTTAAAGTTATAGACTACTATGCAAGTAGTTAATGGGTAGGTACGGTATTTGTATAGAAATTTACCGGCTTGAAGCTGTTTTCAGAACAGTAGGTTTAGGAATTAATGTGGATTAACTAGTGTGTGGACACCCATGTTTCAGGGGGCCGTCTTTAAGACATCCATGAGGACATAATAACATAAATAAAAGTTAAAGGTAGTGTACTATGGAGACTACTCTGCCATGATACTAAAGAATCGCCCTGAGGGCCCACTATGTAGCCTCTCATAGTCACGCCGTGAAGAGAAAAATAATCAAAGAGATTAGATGTGTAGTGTATGTGTGTATGGTCAGCAGAAAGGTAGTAATGGAACTGAAGTTATGTTGGCTTATAGCCATGCAGTCATGGTATATTGTTCTGTTAAAAGATAAATAAATATAGTTAATTTTAGAATAATAGTTAGGTAACTTTAGTCAGTAGGTTTTAATTAGGATTACCACACTGTAGGTGGGTGTGAAATATGATACTAGGATAGCTATAACTAGAGTTATAGTTAACTTAGGTAGTTAGGTACAAGTCGACCCTCCACGACTAGTATGGTAGGCAGTCGTGGGTGTGTGTTCCCTTTGCATTGTGTGACCCTGTATGGGGTCAAACACTAGTTAGTTAGCTAGGCCTACGGGAGTGCAGGAATGAAACTAGTAACTTCGCTAGTTGAGCTATTTAGTGCAAATTGTACTGCTGGGATATGTAGATCCCAAGAGCGTTGGTCATTATCAATGTAGGTAGAAACAGCTGTTATGATTGTCTTATTGTACCTTTCCACGGTGTTAATCTATGGTGCATACCTAGGAGTAAAGTGTATGCTAGGTATGTTATATTTACTGAATAAGTTTTTAGTTTCATTTGAAGTGAACTGAGTGCCATTGTCTAAAATTATACATTGAGGTATTCCATGTACCAAAAATACATTATCCTCCATTAGTTTACAGATAGTTTTAGCGTTAGCATTCCTCATTGGGAAAAGAAGACAATACTTAGAGAAACAACATGTCACTACAAAAAGATATGCGTTTTGGCGTCTAGAGACAGGCAGAGGACCAACAATATCAATACTGAGCATCTGGAATGGTTGAGAGCATTCTTTAGGTTTCCCCATGACCTCCAGTGGAGCATGGTTTACTTGTTTATGAGCTAGACAGTTTTCACATGAAGTTACAGCTTTCACTACGTCACTGTGCATTCCTGGCCAGTAGTAACGAAGAGCTAGTCTTTTATAAGTTTTAAAAATGCCTAGATGACCTGCCGTGGGTTCTGCATGGTTGTCAATAACAACTTTAGAGCTAGATTATATGATAATTAGATTATATTATATTTATTAGATTGTATTATGTTTATTAGATTTAATATATTCATTTAATTTATTAGATTATATTTCTTGTTAGATTTATTAGTTTATATTTACTATTATATCTATTAGATTAGATTATATTTAGAATTGGGGTTCTTGTGGCACTTGCTTCAGCCTGCTGACCACTGGCAGAACTATGTGATGTACTAGGGGTGAGTTTACTCAGGAGAGCTTTGTTAATTTGTTTTCTAAAGTCAGTGACTGTGCCCTTTTCACCGCCTCTAATGATGACCTCATATTCTAATTCGGCCTTACTTAGGTGGGTAAAATTAATTGGGTTAGCGCTCATTGTGATCTTTACAATTATTGAGATCAAAACCCTAGCAGAAACAAAATTAGTAAATTTAAAAAAATTGCAGTAAGAACACACTAGTAAATACCCTACACGCACTAGAAATTATGGTAATTACACACTAGTACTTACCGCCACGATGTGTGAGAAAAGGTAAATAGCGACCAGTGAAGAAAACCTTGTGAACCTTACCGAGTGGGCGCCACCGTGGCGTAGTGGTTTAGGTGGTGAAATAAAAGATGTAGGCCACAGGTTTACAGCATTTATTTGAAGGGGGGTGGGTTCAGTTCACAGGGGTTCTTTCACTGGTCGAAGGTATTGAATGGTACTGCCCTGAGCTCAGGCCGCGACGCACGCAGACCGGCGGGCCGATCCCGGAGCCGGCAGCGACCACGTGTCCGAAGCAGAGGATAGGCAGGGCAGGCCACGGGAGAGGAGGTCTCTCCTCCTCACCCAACTCGCACGTGGCAGGCGCAGAGGTTGGCAGGTAGACCACGCGACAGCGCGTCTCTCCGGCAGTAGTACGCGGAGGCAGCGGTGACATCCGTCGCGTGGCAGACGTTGAGGTAGTTGAAATTCGAGACCGAAGGCAGTAAAGAAAAACGAAGAAGAAAAAAACCCTGGAATCACACGAAGGGTGCTTCTGTAAGCGTGGTGCCAGGAATCGTGAGCGCCAGCGATGCGTGCGTCTCCCAGCCGTAAGCCCCACGGAACAGTACCCGGGAAATGAATGGGGACTCACCATCGCGGCGGTTCACAAAGGTTATAGATAAGCATAAGCATGCCGCGTGCAACGATATAGAAGGTAACCGCGTGACAAAGCGTTTAAGCTCGTAGCTGCTATGACACAGCAGGAAAGGGATGCTACGGCCTGCTTACGCTTCACAAATTTAGCAACACTAGTAGAAAACAGATGACAATGAAATAACACAGTTACATTCCAGACGGAAGCCATCTTGACAACCGGGCAATTATATTAATTTACAAACGCTGCAGATTATGGTGAAATAAGAAGATTACGATTTGGCAAGATGGAGAGAAAATGGCAGATACGACGAGCACTTACCCTTGGGCAAAGAGGGGTTTCTATATTAGTTACTTGCAACAGTAGGCGGTGAAATAGGACTCAGCGAACCGGAGGTTAGAATTTATAGCCGGTCACCGCATAAGTGTTGTCACTCCGTGAAACCATAGACATTAGGGATGAGCGTGGTAATTCGATTTTAGTTTAATCGACTATCACGCTACAATATATATATATATACATATATATACGCGTCGAATTGATAACCTCCTCTTTTGGTCGTCGGTTGAAAATGTTTCTTTTCCCGATGCATAGCTGTTAATTTTTGAGGAGTTCTCCTGGTACTTGACCATCAGCTCTACATCACCATACTCGTATGTATTCCGACGAGCATAAAGTGTTTAACATCCGCACTCAAGTAATCGAATCGCAATCCACGAAATACTTATTATTGAGTAGTTTCAGTGGCCATCTGTGGTCTTCATCATCAGTTCAACTTCCCCAAATGGTACTTTTCGAAAGCAACTGCTCAAGGTACTATAAGAAATACCCAAAACGCTATAGGTGTGCCTATAATATTTGAAGAGTTCCCTCGATTTCTCCAGGATCCCATTATCTGATCCTGATTTCGTAACAATGGGACTAACTAGAAAGTAAACCCTAACGAACAAAAAAAAATTTCCAAAGCGGTCCAGCCATCTCCGAGTAATGAGGTAACATACATAAAAAAAAAAAAGTTCAAGACGAATTGTTGACCTCCTTTTTCTCAAGTCGGTTAAAAAGCTACTATACTATAAATGAATATATGAATGATAAACTATGACTGCTATTGTAATTAAATATTTGATTCAAATCTGGGGGCACGGCAGTGCCCCCGCCAAGTCGAGCAAAAAAGCGGCACGGCCGTACCATTCTTTTCTCGAAGCAATTCAGGCCATTTTCGACCCCCTATAACTTCGTTGTGGATAAAACTAGAAGCCTGAATTTTCAGTAACCAAACAGGCATTGTATAAACACGATATATTTCAAATTTCGTTCAATTTGAACCAATAGTTTTAGAATTATAACGAGTCAAAGTTCCTTAATTTTGTAAATTTTGTCACTCACTGACTGACCGATCATCAAAAGTCTAAAGCACTTCTAGCAGACATAGAAGCTTCAAATTTAGAATACAATTAGTGTTTAGTATATGAATCAAGGAAAAACTATAATATTTTTCAATTTCGTTCCAGTTTTCTAGATACATCAACTGTATAAATAACTTTGTAATCCCATATAAATATATAGGATTACAAAGTTACATTTACAGTTAATTAATCAGTGTACCTGTATAATATAATGAAATAATAGATGTAGATGGGTACTTTTTTTTTTGGTGAAAACTATCATCGAATGACTTCTTGCGCTCGGGTGTATCAGAATTCTACTGACTAAAAACCCACCCTGTTCCTTCGTAAGCCCTAAAGTTCCGGGGCCACGGTATCTCGATGGAACTTTCCCATAAACCCCGACAGGCAATGGCCCTATGAGGCCCCGTCACTGGTATTAACAGCTTTTTGAAGCGCGCGTGGAACACAACACGCGGCCGACCCGGGCCTGGTCCTTACCGGACGGTGAGCGACCCCTGCTCGCCATCCGCAGGCCCGCGCCTACGGTGGCCCGAAATCGACTCGCGATCCACGACGCCCGGGGTGTTTCCCCCGGCGGCTGGGGCGCGAGGAAGAGAGTTGTCTCTACCTCGCACGTTAGGCCTCCTCCTTCGCTAGCATGACTGCTTCGCAGCAGGAGGTGACTGCATCCCATTCCCTCTCGCTTCGCACCATGGTCTAAACCAGAGCAGGGCGCGAGAAGTCGCCGCCGCCGATCGCCTCTATGAGGATACGACGGTGCTCCACCCATGCAGGGCACACCTCGACCATATGCTCCACCGTGTCTTCCAGTGTAGATAGGTACCTAGATATAATAATTATGCTCAAAGGTAACTTGTTAAATGGTCAACGGAATAAAAAAGCAAGAAGTATTAAGAGTATAGGGGAGTATTAAGTAGAGTAAATTGCCCGAAATTGCATAATTACTTACTTATGGATTAACTTTAACCGAGACGTTTGACGAGTGCGGCATTAATTATTACTAACTAATGCAAAAGACGTACGTGCGTATCCATATGTGCGTATCAAAGCCTCCGAAAAAAACCCATAGAGACAGGGAGTGGGCTTTGAAAAAAACTTTAGCTGAAGTTCAAGAAGTAGTACCGGAAAATAAAAAAAGGAAGGCTTCCTACAAAAATAAGAAAAGCTCATAAGACAGAGAGAGGGCTTTAAGAAAACTCGTTGTTGGTATACAAAAAGTAGAAGGTACCGGAAAGGAAAAAAGTAGGACTTTCTACAAAAAGCAATGAGATCCCATAAAAAACAACACTTGTCAAAAACCCAAGTCTCGCAACTTAGTTGTTCTACCGTAACAAGTTGTGAGATCCATGTAATACCAAGTCGGTTATTAATTTATTCAGTCCCTACTTAAGGGACCTTCTGTCTTAAGTTGTTACGTAATTATCTAACCTAACGACATCTTATAGTGACCATATCAATATTAAAAATCTTTACCGTTTTAAATAAATAGATTGACTTGGCAATCGCAATAAACAATTTAATTTATATATGTATTATTTGTGAGATATATTGTGTTTTCATGCGATGGCCGAGTCAATCTATTTATTTAAAACGGTAAAGATTTTTAATATTGATATGGTCACTATAAGATGTCGTTAGGTTAGATAATTACGTAACAACTTAAGACAGAAGGTCCCTTAAGTAGGGACTGAATAAATTAATAACCGACTTGGTATTACATGGATCTCACAACTTTTTACGGTAGAACAACTAAGTTGAGAGACTTGGGTTTTTGACAAGTATTGTTTTTTATGGGATTAATATGACATTTTGCGAACATACACTAAAATAAACATCGGTATAACTATCTCTTAATTATAATTAATAAATGCAGAAGTGATCTCAATATTTAATATTTTATAATGATATAATTTGTTATTTAAGTATAAATTGTTACGATTAAAATTTTAAAAGCTGTTAGTTAATTTTTAAGTTTTATTTGATTTTAGTCTTACTTTAATTTCATTTATTTTTTAATTTGTATTTAGTTTTAATTTTGTCCTTCCTACAATAATTGTTGCTGTGCCCTTACAGGGTCCATAATTGTACCTTAGCTTTAAGACTATTTTAAGACCTATAAAAATATTATAGTATGCAAATAAATGAATATGAAGTTAAAAAAATGATAACTGTAACAAAGTAAGTTAGTTGTATCAATCAAGCATTTTATTTACTTCAATAAAGATCATTTATACTTTATTAAGTTGATTTGACTTGATAGCATCATTGCAATTAATTGTACTAATCTTACGCTAAATGTTTGCGCTAAATAAGTTCCTTGATTGTGTTTATCAAATACATAATAATCTTGGTTGGAGCAACTATGTTTTGACTTGATTGCTGCAAATAGGTTTTGTGATAACTCCAATAAAGATCCCTCAATCAAATAAAATTGGTAGCTGTGATCATTTTGCTTGATAGGCTCAGATGCAAACAAGTTACATGATCAATCTAAACAAAATCTTGATTGTGGTAACTGTTTTTTTTTTCAGTGTGCCAGTTTCCTCACGATGTTTTCCTTCACCGTTTTAAGAGCAGTGATGATGATTAAATACAAAGTAATGTGCTTGAGTGTGTTCAAGTCATGACCTATAACTAGTAAGTCGCTTATTACCACTGGGCCATCAGAGTTTACAGTAGAAATAAATTATATTTTGGCAGCTTACAATATATATAATATTCTTGTGTTTTTCTGTGTTCTATAGGTTTTTAACTTTTTTACCAACTGGGCCCGCGTGGTGTATTAAGTTATGTTATGTTTCATTTATTCACACTTTTGCAAAAAATACCGTTTTCTAAATGGTGTATGATTACTATTTCTGTCTACCCTTTTATGAAACGCCAGCATGATATACCTACCATTTAATCTTACAAATAATGGTAGTACTTTAGGCCACACTTTTTGCTCCGGCAGGTCAATTATCAACATAATCGAATTTTGACATGACAGGCAGTTAATCGATCTAGCGATTAGTGTTATAGCACTTTGGAGCTAGGTTCAGCCAATTATTTTACTTTGACTTCGAGAACTCGACAAAAATGTTTAATAATACGGCGTTCTAAAGGAATACGTCAAAGATACAATATCTTTAACGTATTTAAGAAAAGAGGTGGCTATAACTAATTCTGTATGTTTTATAAATACCGGACTTACGCATGAAACAACTCCCTATCTGACCATAAGAACTCCGTTACTAGAGTAATTTAGATAAAATTCATTACCATCCATTTTTTTTTTACGAATGAGCCCGCTCTTGACCTCGATCACACCTGATGGTAAGTGTAAGATGAGGTCTACGATCGAACGAGCGAGCCCAGAAAATGCATATTCACTCTAGCTTTAAAGGCTGACGGGTCATATGTGGCAGGGAACACAGAAGCCGGCAGAGAGGTCCACACCTTGGCTGTGCGCACAATGAATGATGAAGAAAAGCGCTTAGTACGACAAGACGGTATATCGACCAAGTGTGGATGGTGTCCTACGGTACGTCTGGTAGACCGGTAGTAAAAGAGGGATGACGGGATCAGGTCGTGGAGCTCCTGCGCACACTCTCCGAAGTACAATCTGTAGAAGATAGACAGGCAAGCAACGTTTCGCCGGCGAGCCAGGCTGTGAAGCTTGCCTGCCAGAGAACCTCGTCACCTATGAGCCTTTTAGCTCTGCCTTCGATCGAATCAAGTGCAGCTAGCTGGTATTGACTCGATCGAACGCAAAGATTTAATTGGAGCTTTTATTTTATTATTTATATTACATATTTTAAAATTAACGAATCCTTAGATAACAGGATACCTTTAGCACGCGGTACCAAGATTGTTGTCAGATTATCCAGATTCTGACTACTGCAGCAATAATTATTTCTGAGTTATATATATATAATATAGTTACCTATCCAGAGGCATACCTATTCTGCCGGGGTTGCGGGAATGTTCTAACGAGATACCGCGGCCCTGGAAGTTATGGGTAGCTGAAAGAACAGGGTGGGTTTTTAGTTAGTAGAAATCTGACTCTCCCTTCCACTTAACCCAGAGCGGAAGAAGTCATTCGATGATTTTCCCACCCTGAAAAAAAAGGGGCATACCTATGCAAGAATTGCTTAACCTTGAAGATGCAGCCATGCAGCTGTTAATTTAGCCTCAAACTCATCGATGTTTAGAAGATAAATACAATAAAATTTAGTTGTGTACGAAATATGTAGGTCGTGCCTATTTTTTTTTTTTTTTTTTTTTTTTTTTTTTTGTGTGGCATCTCGCAGGTCAACCTCTGAGGTTGTCGGCTGCTTAACCGGGCTTGCCTGTGGTTGCCTTAATTAATAAATTAATTAAAGCCTCCAGCCAGGGCTTATTAGAAAACTTACAAACTAGGCGACTACACGCTAAGGGCACCCCCTGTGGGGTACGGACCTCGGCTTAGGGCGTCGCAGTGGGAGGGCAGCTAGGGACAGGCTGGATCATATCATTTTTATTATTAATAAGGGAATTTAAAGCTACTGGCTCAGCGTCGCGGGCTGGCTCTGGCAAGGGTCGGGGCGGACTATTACGGGGACGTCGCGGCAGGCCTCGGCGGCGAGGACGGAAGGACGGTCGGTTTTTGTTTTTGTGTGCCACTGTACTTGTTTCCCTACGGCTCTCTTGGAGCAGGGTGATTGCGTCATCGGGAGTGACAAGGGTATGCCTTGGTCGGCGAATCTTAGAGATACGCGAGGGTTCGTATTGGGCGGCCGATACGATAAGGGGATTCCTATGTTGGATTGCAGTATCAAAGAAACGCTTGGAGACACGTTTCATGAACTGCTGGATGGTGGGCATCTTGAGGTCTACGTGAAGAAGCTCATTTCGAACATAAAAGGGGGCTCCCGTGACTCTACGGAGGAATCGGTTTTGAAGGGTCTGCATCTTGTGGAGGAGGTAGGGCTTTGCGTGTGCGAAAACAACGCAGGCGTAGGTCATGATGGGACGGATGACCGCGGTGAAAATACGCAGCTTGCACCTGAGTGATAACTTGCTGCGGGAGCTAAGAATGAAGTGGAGCCTACCTAGAGCGAAAGCGGCGCGCGAACGTGCCTGCTTTATGTGCTCAGCGAAGGAAAGGTGTTTATCGAGGACCACGCCTAAGTATTTGGCTTGCTTTTCCCAGGGGATCGGCTTGCCGTACATGGTAATCGGACGGGGGTCGTGCCTATAGTGTAGTGCAGAAATTTAACACGCAGTCTGCTTCCCGATCCGGGTCTATTAATACCGTCCCTTACTAATGCATCATTGATTGATAGATAGTGATAACGTTCATTAAATAAGTTTCAACCATAATTCATTAAAATAAGTTTAAAAGTTTTTATACTAATATTAGCTTTTTGCACTCCTGCATTATAACGTTAACGGTGCCAAATATCATTCTCTTTCGTTCGCATATTTTATTAAAATGGGGTACAAAGTTTTTGTTTGCTTTACGTATTAATAAAGTATAGATTAGAATTGGTCATGTTTAGTGCAATAATATAAGGCTTTATTATTTCTTATTATAACGTTATTCACAGCCAAGATTAATTACAAATTTATTAAATTAAGTTCAAAAATAACGATATGTATACAATGTGTAACGGAAACTAAAAGTCGTAGAGATAAGAAAAAACTAAAAATACCAAAATGAACACGCATTAACAATAAGAAAAATACCAAAATAAACACGCATTAACAATAAGGTTGTTAATATTTTATCAAGTCTGTGGGAATCTCCACACGTCAGTTCGAAATTCTAACGCTCTCTCGTTGGGAATCCGCGATGATTTACTTTAAAAACAAAGCAATTTGCTGTCAAACTTTGTCCGGTTACTTAAGTGAGGTGAGAAAGGAACTTTACAAATTAGCAGTAAAGTACCTTTACGCTTCGTAGTCAGACGTTTGGTCCATTGACGTCATAGATAAGACAAGAGCCTGCTGATAACAAACGAAGAAAATTAGATAAATGTTGTCGGTATTCATTATTGAATTTATGCAAGCCAAAAAAAATAGTTTATGAACTTGGAAAAACTATTTGGAATATATGTCCACTGATAGCCATAAAACGCAAACGAAAGCAGTTTTTTATTCGTCATAACTTTGGCGTATGTTGAATGGCCTACAATGTCCTCTCTTACCTGTAAGAACTATAGAAAAACCAATTAGGCACCTGCTAACCTGCCTTAGTTGTGAAAGGAGTAGTTGTGGTGATATTTGCCTCAGCATACATCAGCTTCTATGTGTGTTATAAGGGACCATATATTTTCTCTGTGAACATAATAAGCTCACCTTCTAGTAATAAGCTCACATTCTAGTCTGCTGAGGACATCAACTCTCGAGGATATGCCCGGCTAATAAGTAGATCTTTTTGAAGAAGATGTAGGGTGTGTATTGAGGCTGATGGTAAACAATTTGAACATTTGTTGTAATAAAAAATGTTATTTCCCTATCTGACTTTTATTCCAATAAACCTAAACTAAACTAGGACTTTGGTAAAATTGGCGTCACTATCTTCTCTCACTCATGGCATACCAAACATGTCCACTATCCATCTCTCTCATCATTTTGCCGTAAAATTAAGAACCTACCAAGAGCTCGTGCGAATAAAAAACATTTTAACTGAGTAAAATGGGTTAGCAAAAATCAGGTTACTTGAGGTTTTTATTTTTTTACTCGTTTTAAGAATTATTGTACCATTTTACAATTCTGATTAAATGCGCTAACTTTTAATGGCACTTGCCAAGGAACTCTAGTATATTTTATTTAAAGGAGGGCCTTTCAAAGTCGACAAATTTTGAAAATTTTAAATTCATAGTTTAACCAAGTCTTAATTCTAGGAAACTTGGGGCAATTGTGTCATTATTTTTGACTGCGATTCTTAGAAATGCTATTTAGGGTTACGGTTCCAAAGTTTAAATGAACAAAAATAATAAAAATTAACCACAATAATCGAAAAATGGTTACAGTTTGACCAAATATTTAGGTTCTTAAATGCCCATAATTTTCAAACTGCATGGGAAAGATTTTTTTTCTGATTTTTCTCATGACGTTTACAATCAATTCTGTCGTCCCGTTTCGGCTTGACGTTAAGTTCTGGGACATCCTGTATATTCATGTTCAGTTTCCATGTTGCGTTATTTATGTAGTGTATTGAATTTAGATATGCATGTAACGTAAATTTAATCAATTTAATATAAATATATATATATATATACATAAATATGTTTTTATGTACGTTACATATTTGTAGTACACTGACTTCTCGCCCCTCTTTATTTTATGTTTGTGAAGTCCATGCAAAGTTTGTCTGAAAAATATTGCTATAAGCGATAAGACCGCCAATGTACTTAACCCTAGGTTAAGAAATATTGTGAAACATGTGTGTTTAAATTATTGGGGTACAATAAAATATATTTTATCTATCTAGGTACTTATCGTAATTCGACAAATATGGTATCGTTGGAAATGTCTTAGATGTCCGTTGGTTATAATTATGCTATGAGACGTCGCATGAAACGCGATATGGTGCCCTCTAGAGGGTAGAGAGTCTAAGAAAAAAAAATGTCACCGTGTATGGTATCAAATAAAAGGTCTTTATTAGCACAATTTAACATTAAAATACTGCATTGTCAAAGTACCTGCATTTTGTGCCACGCAAGCGAGATTAAACTTATTGGATGGTTCTAATCCTTATTTGTAAGTCAAAATATTTTATAAAACGAACTTTTCTTTGTTCTTTTTCAGGAGGAAAATTAGGAAATGATAACTCCCGCTCTGGGTGGAGCTGACTAAAACTCACCTGTTCTCTCAGGTGCCCGTGCGTTCCGTGGTTACAGTATCTGGTTAGAACATTCCCACAACCTGGCAGGCAATGGCCGTATCGAAGACCGTCAATAGTGCTAACAACTCTTAGAGCTTCCCGTCAACCAGGGCGATGACGTAAGCCTACATGGGTACTTATGAACCGTCAGAAGCTAGTGCATGGTTCGAATTGATTGTTTTCTAAGGAGAAACCGGCAAGAAACTCCATTGTTCAATATAATAAATGCAGATGAACTCCGTTACAAAAACCGGAATTCCGTTCATAATTTATGGATGTTCTTTTATTGTTGGTAGCCTCGCGTTTGACTTCCATCAAGCTAGATCAAGAAAGATCCCTAAGGTATGGTTACCTCTTCCTAATTCCTGTGTCAAATAACTAGTCAGGCTATGCACCGCGTCAGCTGTTGATAATTTGGCTCTGAACCCGAATTGGAAGGGTGAAAGATAATGTGTCTTCTCCAGAAAGTTAACTAGTCGGCTATTTACAATCTTTTCAAGTATTTTAGATACCGACGGAAGTAATGATATTGGTCTGTAATTAGCAACTAGATCTTTGCTACCGGATTTATAGATAGGGATAACTACAGCCTTTTTAAGGAATTTAGGAAAGATACCTTCAGAGAGGCATATTTGAAATATATATGTTAAAGGAGGAACAAAAATATGCATGAATCTTTTCAGGATCTTATTGCTTATACTATCCCAACCAACAGCACAGTCGTCCTTTAACCCTGTGATAATTCGCGCTATTTCATGTTCATCTGTGTCCAGCATAACGAAAGATGAAGCTCTAGTGCTCGAACTGTGCGAAGGTGGAGTTGTCTGATAGCCAGTTAGGTTAGTTTTCATTTCAGCCAAGTTTTTACCCACGTTAACAAAATAGTTATTTACATAATTGGCAGACGAAAGCGGTGAGGAATTCGTTAATAGTGAACTCGAATGTGATTCGTGCTGTTTTGAGATATGAGTGACGTCTTTGATGTGTTTCCAGATTTGCTTAGTGTTTTTACCTGCGCTATGCAATTTGGTTTTATCGTAATCAATTTTAATTTTCTTCAATAAATTGTTACAGAAGTTTCTGTATCTCTTGTATGATATTTGAAGAATTAAGTTATTAGGGTATTTCTTAGACTTTTGATGTAGTCTGTCTCTGTGCCTTATGCATCGAATAAGCCCGGGAGTGATCCATGGTTTAATGTTATACAACTTCTTATTTATTGGTATTTCTATTGTATTATGTAATATGGCTTGCTGGACAGATTTTATAAAATACGATAATGACACATTTGGGTCAGCAGTATTATAGACGTCACTGAAGTCAATCTTGCATAAATCATATTCGAGTCTGTTTATGTTTAGTTTAGACTTAGTCGGACGGCGATTTAGCTTAGGCAGCGTTAAATTTACGGTAAGTAGGACAGCATGATGGTCAGTGATCGTTGAGTTAGTGACAAGCGTTATATATTGATGATTTGATTTTATTAACATGTGATCAAGGCAAGAACCGCTCTTGTGAGTCGGCAATCTGTGAGCGGGGAGAAGCCCATGGTATGCACAGATATTAAGATAGTCTTGGGTGCCTGCATCATAAAATTCAGATCCTATATTTACATTTGTATCACCTGTTAGTATTATGTTTTGAAAAGAGCATGTCGCCTGAAGTGTACTGTTAAGGGAATTATGAAATAAGTGTAAGTTTTTATGGGCTGGGGATCTATACATAGCAATAATTGCTGTATGAGCCAGTTTTGATAACTAAGCAATTACAATCCTGTAGGGTTGGTTGTTCGATTGTGACTTTTAGCGATGACTTAGCATAGACAATGATTCCATCATTTTGATTATGGTTTATTGTACTGTAATATAAATTGTACCCCGGTAATTACGGTATGTTACTTTGTCGATTTGATATCCAGCACTCAGTAAGCACTATTATATCGCATGCAAAGTCTAGCCTACTCAGGAAAACATTAAAGCTGTCTATGTTCTTGAAAATACTGCGAATATTTTGTGTTAGTACAGTTAGTGAATTTTGATAGCTGGTAAGATACTTTCTACACTCCTCGACCTCACAAGATTTTGCTTCCGATAGAAATATATTATCTAATTCTGTACTCAAATTAACATCCATTATACTAAATATTATAATTTAAGCTCTTAATTACAAATAAGTATGTGGCGCTCTTAGGCGCCGTCATAGTCAACCGAGTTAATATACCTATATTCAGCTGCTTTTTTAGCTGGGCAATCGGCATTTCCAGTCTTGTGTTCATGAGGCTTCTTAAATCGCTTCTTAAATGGAAGAGTTAGGTTTGCAAGAGCTGTATTTTTTTCAAAAACTTTTTTTTATTTACACTTTATGCACACAGGTACAAAGGCGGACTTAATGCCGTAGGCATTCTCTACCAGTCAACCATGAGTGGTGAAGAGATAGAGTGGAAGGTGCAATATGTATGTGAAAATTATATTGGAAAAATAATTATAATAATAGTGATAAAACAAAAAAACCTAATATCATAAAATCGAAATATCATAAAATAGAAATCTACATAAATAATATATATGAATAAATTCTTTTATAAATACATATACATACATATATACTTAAGAAGCAAATGAAAATTAAATATGGAAATTCTGCTTATTGGTGAAGAAAGTAGATCCGCAATTTCTTTTTAAATGCGTAGCGATTGTCAGCCGTCCTGATCTCGAGAGGAAGCGCATTCCAGAGGAGAATGAACTGGATATGAAAAGAAGAATGAACAAAGTCAGAAGTATGAGAAGGACAGACTAAGAGAAGATTATTGGATGAACGTAGATTCTTATTGTGTGAAGAACATTGAAATTGAAAGTGAGATATTAGATAAGAAGGTGGGCTGGGAGAGTTGAGTAGTGAGAAAAGCGTTGTCAAAGCGCGCAGACTTCTCCTCTGACGAATGGTCATCCATTTAAGCTCAGACCTGAAACTTGAGACATGGTCATATTTCCTTAAATTAAATATGAACCGAATGCAGTTATTAAGAATACGGTCAAGCTTATCCAGCAAGACCGCATTCAGGTCGTAGTAGCACACGTCACCATAGTCAATCAAAGGGAAAATTAAAGTCTGCACAAGCATAGTCTTTGTCTTAACAGGCAAAAAGTTCCTCAGACGATACAAAGAACGCAAAGTGCCATTGGCCCTTTGGCTGACACTAGATACTTGACTTTGCCAGCCAAGTGTCGAGTCAAGATGCAAACCGAGATCTTTTACGCTGGAGCTAATGGGAATGACAACACCATTAAAAATAATAGGAGGTAGAGAGATAGCCGCCACTCTACCCATCATACGTGAACTACCAATAACGATGGCCTGACATTATGAGGGATTTACTGACACTCCAAATTTATCAGACCAGTCATTGATAGCCTCCAAATCCCGGTTTACATCCCCTATAGCGTCCGACAAACCTTCTACCCGCACAGCTGTATATAATTGAAGATCATCGGCATAAAGATGATACGAACACCGAAGACAGTGAGTAATAAAGGTAATGAAGACAGAGAATAATAATGGAGAAAGAATACCGCCTTGTGGAACACCAGCATCCAGGCCACGCCAACTCGAAGATCTCTCATCAACGCGTACCGACTGCTGACGTCCCCGAAGATAAGAAGAGAACCATTCCAGCGCCTCGGAAGAAACCATAAGATGGGAGAGGATAGCAAGGAGTATATCGTGACTGACCGCGTTAAAGGCATTGGAGAAATCAATTAATACTAATACAGTAACTTTAACATTGATCTCGTAATTAGAATATGTTTAACTAATACTAACAAGTAAAGTCAGAGAGTAAGAGAGATCAATTTTGTTTTCTATAATTATTATAAAGTGATAAATCACGCTCAAAGAGAGCGTGATTTATACCCTTCGTACCCTTTTTCGATAAGTTCACAACTATATAGATTTAAGTATTCAGTGTATGTTTACCAAGTCACATCATATCGATTCTTTTAATTTCCAAGAATAAGACATTGAAATTTTGTATGAAACACCGTAAGGTGTAAACGCTTTTAAGTGTGTATATACGTTGTTGCGGGAATATTCTCATGAGATACCTACCACAACGTTAGAAACATGATGAGTTTTTAAATAGTAGAAGTCTGACACTACTTTCCGCTCCACCCACCAGGACGACCAGGGCGGGAGGAATTATTTGATCACTTTCCGTCGAAAAACAAAGTGTGTATAATTTTCATGTAACTAGGTAACAGAATACAGGTTTTGTAAATCAATTAATAAAGTAAACCTTTTCAGTTTTACTTTT
Source organism: Tholera decimalis (assembly GCA_943138885.2). Classification (NCBI taxonomy): domain Eukaryota; kingdom Metazoa; phylum Arthropoda; class Insecta; order Lepidoptera; family Noctuidae; genus Tholera; species Tholera decimalis. Next base: position 16,126,763 of record OW964576.2, read on the forward strand.
CAGCTTTAATCTAGAATTATTTGATAACGGCGTTGAATAAATTGCAAAGTTAAGGAGCACGTTATAAAATATCCGTGGTACCCTAATTAGGGTCTTAGTGACCCTTAGGAGTCATTTACCTGCGACCGTTTATCTAGTACCCTTTTTTGAAAATTCAATTAATTAAATTTATTAGAACGATTTTTCATTTAGGATTACCTCATTATATCGTCCCCGTAGAGTGAAAATTAACTAAGTCCAAAAATGACCAAAATGAGTTATCACTATCATTAATATTATAATTTTTTTCTCTATATATCGGTCTAACCGGTATTTTTGTAGCTGCCTTCGTTTTTATTTTACGAAATGCGAATAGTAAATAAGCCTACTCTTTGGATGCAACATCGTAATAGGAGAAATAACTAACTTAATTAGTTATTTATACATTTACCAAAAATTTGCATAACTCGAAATTAAGTCGTCTTGATTACTTTCCTATTAAATTATGAATGCATACATATACTTATAGGTAATTTAAAAATCACTACAATGATTTAGTGAATATTTAAAATCAATGGTTTGCTAAAACGCACGAAAGCGAAAATTAACTAACTCGACGTAGTGAATACTCACTCTTGATTTTTAAATGATTTGTACTGCACTGCAAAAGCGAAAAATCATCAACCCATTTTAAACATATTTTTTCTTTTAAAAGGGAAACATGAGATCTATAGTGAATATTAATTAAAGTCTTTTAATTATTATTTATACAACTTCGACATACATTGTTACAATTAAGGTACATTTCGCTCGCGAGGGCCTCGAGTTAGTGATTTTGTCGCTATTATTATGACGACTTACGAACGTGTCGCGTGGGGAGATTCATTCGCGAGGTCGATGTCAACTGATATACATGCGATCCGCTTATGTTAAAATTAACGTAATCATAACGTACGTTCTGCGTAATAATGAGCCGTGCTAAGTTTATTCTTGATTTGTTGAATCAAAACGAAAAAACTAATTTAGAGGTAAGTATGATAACTTTATTATTTTAATTTATTTGTATAGATATATTTTATATGTTAAGGTATTGTATTTTAAACAGTTTTTTTTTTTACTTTTGTTAATGTCCGTTATTTAGGAATATACATAAATAGTAAGAAATGTTATTTTATAGGAATCTCCTCAGTTGATGACTTCACAGGATCTATAGGGAAAGTAATTATACATTAAGATACGTATTATTTGGGTGATGCTTACCTGTACATTTAACGCTTCGATTATTAACCTTGTTGTATGTGTGTTTTTTTTTAATAATGCTTGACTTAAAAAGTATATGGATAATACACTCATTGGTATCGTACCTTGTAATAGAGGTAATTGTGGCACTTGGTTCCTATTGTATTTATTAAGATATTTTGGGGTATTTGCTGGTGAAAAATAATTACGATCGACAGAGTTGATTTTCTTGGAACATCATATTACGTAATGATCCTATAATTAATTGTATTACTTTATGTATTACATTTGAAAGCTAAAGCTTTTTAGTACCTCAGTACTTTACAACTTTTTTTTATGGATGGGAAATCATCCAAGGACTGAATCATTCAATCTGAGAATTAATCAAAAATACCTTGCGATAGCAATGACTTAGGTATTTAATTTAGTTTAATTCTGACTAATCCACTAGTTCTATGTCCTGTCATTTTCTCACTGCTCCTTTTACCATTCATATTTTTCCAAATTATACAAAATGCTGCATGTAGTGGTGTGGTGGTGGTGTGGGACGTGTGAATAATGTTATGTTATATTGCTCGTATACCTAACAGCTCGAGCTAGATTGCATCCTTTTTAGTGCCTACCTAGTATTCAATATGCTTAACATTCTCGTTATTATTTCAGGAAACAGAACTGCTCGACGAGAGGAAATTGGATCGGTTCCAAAACAATAATTTATTGATAGATAGCTGTGTTGAATCTGCTCCTCCATCCGCGTCAACAGATCCTCTGCTAAATCCACCATATTCTGCTCCAATGTTAGATGACACCACTAATTATGTTATTTCCATTGAGAATTTGCTACAACGAAGAAAATATTTCATGTGAAATACATCAAAACAGCATTGAAGCCCAAAAGTCCCGTGAAAGTCCACACTCGGAGATAAGCGGTATTGAAAAGTTAAGTTCTTCTCCTCGTCAAGTATTCTCAGATTCAAGTATTTCATGGTTCCCAGACAGTGAAGAGGATAGACGTAGCAAAAAATAAAAGACGAGTGTATGTTGCAAAATCTTCTAGTGACAGCGATAGTGAAGCAAGTACATCATATAGTAAGGGGCTATTTAAGGAAATGTTCTCAAAATATTCACATCAACAATGGAAATATTCAATCAAGGAATCAACAACATTCAGTACCTCAAAAAACAACTTCTCCATCTTTTAACTCAAATTCAACTGGTAATTTCACTGTAGACAGTCAAGATTCTACTGAACAGCCATTTCCAAACGCTGTCACTTCAACCAATACCGTCGAACCTACGCGTAGGAAAAAAAACGATCCTATCAAGTGGAAGAAAAACATCCCTGCTGCTGCAGCCGCTGAGAACCTCAAGTGGCGGAAATATAATAATCTTGTTGGAGTTTATATTTTCGAGCCGTTTTGGGGTAGAGACCTTGGGATCGTGGGGTACAGAAGGCAATAAAATTAAATGTTTGAAAATTAAGTGTCTACGTTTTGGGAGAAAATACCCTGGTAAGTTTTAATATCAGCACATTGAGGAACCATCGTGCTAATATCTAGAATTCAACATATTAGAATGCCCAACTAAAACTTCATTTATTACTAGAAAGAGTAAAAAGCATGATGCAAATGGAAGAGGTACAGAAAAACAGATCCAAGAGTTGAAAAATTATAAAATTCTACTAGGTTATCCCTCACCTCTGCCCATTTCAGAGGCAAAAAAGAAGGATCTTATGAGTTTATGTGCAAAAAGGATAATCCCACAAGAGCTGCAGCAAAAAAGCTGGGAATCCTACACAAGGTGAGGCGGTACTTCACGCCTGGTCAGCTTCTGAATCTATATAAAGCACAGGTCCATTCCTCCGTGGAGTATTGCAGCCACTTGTGGGATGGCTCTGCAAAATACCAACTTACTGTACTGGACTCGATCGAGCGCAGGGCTAAAAGGCTTATAGGCGACGAGGTGCTATCGGGCAAGCTTCATAGTCTGGCTCATCGGTGAACCGTTGCTTGCCTGTCGGTTTTCTACAGATTGTACTCCGGGGAGTGTGCGCAGGAGCTCCATGATCTGATTCTTCCATCTCTATTTCACTACCGGTCTACCAGATGCACAGCTGGGTACCATCCACACTTGGTTGATATTCCGTCCTGTCAAACCAAGCGCTTCTCCTCCACATTTATTGGGCGCACAGCCATGTTGTGGAATTCTCTGCCGGCTTCTGTGTTCCCTGCCACTTATGACCTTTCAGCCTTTAAAGCACGAGTAAATAAGCATCTTCTGGGCTCGCTTGTCACATCGTAGACCTCATCTATCGCTTACCATCAGGCGAGATCGAGGTCAAGAGCGGGCTCATCCGTAACAAAAATAAATAAAAAAAAAGAGCTCCACTTGTGGTATCAATCTTTACCAATAAATAAAGATGTAATTGATCGAATATTGGAGTCATACGTAGCCAGCTAGAGGCGGGAGAAGAAGAATTAGTGGACTAAATTCTAATTTCCTTCTTTTAATATATTTTTTTATATTTTTTCTGTTCGTGCGCATGTGATTGTTGTACTTTTTTGTTTTTGTTAAAAACTGATAGTGTTCTGTTGATTTTTTCGCATTATTTCCTTTAATAAACACTAAGTAAATTTATTACAATAGTTTGATTACATTATTCATGTCATATTTAAAACAAAACTTGCCACACAAGCTTCTAAACTTTAGATAGGTAATATTTAAAAAACACATTTGGTATATGTAACAGTTAGTTCCATTTTACTTAACTCGGGTTATTTTTCTTCATAATAATTTGAAACTAAGTGAAAAATCACTAACTGCGGTCGTCAATTAACTAAGTCAAAACTACGTCAGAGATTGTCTAAACAATAATTGACTAGTTTGATGTTTTTAGTTTTTGCTTAATTATACAAAGATTTTTATGCATTATAGCTCTAATAATATAAACTTTATTTTTTTTCCTTCAAATAACAACTAAAAACATAAAGATATGTAATGGCTAGCCAAAGTTATAAGGAATCTTATTTTTAAAAACTTTAAAATTCATTATCTCAAAACATGATTTTTCGACTTGATGACTTTTCGCTCTACGGGGACGATATATTGTGTATCTGAAAAGAGAATCTCTAAAACCAAGTAGGTAACTGGGTGACACAATACCCCTTGACAAGACTGGTGTCCGATGTTCTGACTTCCTGTAACGACTGCGAAAGACGTGTGAATGACAGTCAGGGCCTACGTGCTTTCCGAGGTATGGAGGAATCCAAATATGTTAAGATGGTCACTCATCCACGGACCGAACCCGGCAATGAAGCAATGCTTACCTTGAACATAGTCCCGTCTGACTGTCTGTATTTAGCCACGAACTCCTCCGTTCTCGAGTTAAGACTGTACAGTCTAATAACACTGTACATCTCTTTTACTATTCATTTATTAGGTATTAAAATGTAATAACCTTCCTTTTTCTTTTCAGGCAACCCTTAACGCACATTACGCCGTCACTAGATATGACGTGACATTCGCGTGTGAGCACAATTAATACTGTAGGATCTACCGTGCGGAAATCAATCCTACGTCTTATTTAATAACCAATTTACTAAATAAATATAATTTACTTATTAACACGCAACGTAGCAGACAATTGCTCAGTCACTACGTTCAATGTCAACATTAGTCAAGCCCCAAGAGAACGAAGACAAGAAATAAAAGTATTCACTAAAATATTACGCAAACAAGTCGCGGGCATCGGATAGTTATAGTATACACGAACCTTATATTGGCCTTAACTAGCACTAGTATTAACATACTTACATCATTCCTAGACACTAGAAGAGGTCGTCGTCGGAAGCTAGAAAATCAGGCACTGGTCTTGCAAGGGGGTATCGTGTTACCCAGCTACTGGGTTGTGGAGGTGAGATAGACAGTCGCTCCATGTAACACACTAACACTCAGCTGCATCCGATAACACTGGAAGCCGACCCTTAGACGATGGAAATTCCTAGACCCACAAATGTATACGGTTTGTAATCATATGCCTCGACTTTATTATTGAAACGTTTTTGACACTATATCACAATGGAGTGAAGTCGATTGTCCACTGCTACGAAAGATGCCCAGTCAACACCAACATAATCACCGTTGCGTCGCTTAAAAAGTGTTCGAGGCATTCTTTACTACGAGACAATTTATTTTGCTTATTGGTCCCGCACACAGCAACAGCATTACATTCATAATACTTTGTTCTATTTAACACAAAGCAAAATTATAAAAAACAAAATGCGAAAGTAATTGCTTGGGTGACAAATCTGTAATTGAACTAATTTAAATCAAAACACACAACCAAGTCATACGCTTGATATATGGATGGAGGATTGTCAATACCCGGGAGGGTTTCCATAAACGCATCTGCTCAAGTCAAAAGGTTTATATGGAGCTTATTATTTTAATTCAATTTTCTCCCATTAGAAAATATGAAGCATTATTTTTATAATGATTAGTTAAGATGAGATTATTATTATGGGCTAGAAAAATGTAACGAAGAGAAATAAATTTCTATAAAACAACTGTTTCAATCTACTCCCAAATCCAAAAGTACTTATATATATCGCTATCCCAATTCATACATGATTGCGAACATTGTTACCAATTTGTTCGATATTCCCTTTGGGAGCATGTAACCAATTAACTTGCTGATTGATTTGTTGGTAGCCCAAATGATGGCTCGAATACCCAGGGATCTAGGAAGCAGACTACGTAGTTATATTGGTCCTAGAGCCCTAGTGATATGGCGTAGGTCGCTTGAGTCGATTAAAGAACGAAGAAGTTCTATGATGAATGTGGTTTTTCAGTCGTATACACAAAATGTTTGAGAACACTTTCATCGTACGTAGGCACAGCTAAGGAGTGGACTTCCCTTCCGAAGTATGTGTTCCTGATAGCTACAACCTGGGGATCTTTAATTCAGCAGTCAATAAAATATGTCTAGGGAATGGAAAGGACTCCTCCTTTATGGAATTATATGACATAATTATACATATATTCGAAAACACCATATTAAGTTGTTTATAAACAACTTAATATGGTGTTTCCGAATATATTTATTTACACTTCATGCACATAGGTAGAGGTACAAGAGCGGACTTAATTCCGTAGGCATTATGTTATGTCTTTGTTTGTCTTTATTCCGTATAAACTCTCCGTCCAAGTTAGAATACAGTATGCAGCACAGACCTCTCGCCTATGCACATGCAAAGATAAATATGACATATGACAAATGTATTGTTATCAATGTATTACAACAATAAAATCAATTGAGGTGCCATATACCAAGTCTAATGAAAAAGCTAAATATGATTTCCTATGACTTCGTTGGATCTGAATAATCCAAAACTACACGAAATATTCAGAATGCGGCAGAGAAGTGCCTGCCGGATAATAAAAATAAAATAATGCGCCTGTACATATTTATATACATGACGTGTAAATAAATAATTTATTCCAAATATTGCTGACCGGAGTTCCATTGCCTACTCTTCTTTAGAAGAAAAAATAAAGACAAGTATTAAAAAATATCCTTTGATTTCTTTTCTAACGAAAAACACTATTTATTTCGCGAATTATAACAAAACGATCCCAGCTTCTTCCTTCAAATTATGAAGCAATTAATTATTTCATTTATAAAGGCTATTATTATACAGAAGTACATATTATATAAAAGACCTGGGAAATAGCTTCTTGCGCAAAGACTTATTTCAATAAAGGACCTATTAGATCTGTAAGACATAGTTATAGCCACCCAATGCGGGACACAGTACTTACTAGATGCCAATAAATATTTCTCAATAAATTATGAGAATCGTTTATAGGTAATGTTTTTTGTTTCATTTGATTTGATTTTTCTGTATAACAGTAATTCAGGTGTTACTTTTTGGATATCGGTGACGTTAATATAATTAGTGAAATCTTTATTGATTTTTTTTTTCAGGAGAGAAAATCATTAAATGACTCATCCGACTTTGAGTGACGTGGAAAGGAGTGTCAGATTTCTACTGACTAAAAACTCACCCTGTTTCTTGATTTACCCTTGCCTTCCGGGGCCACGGTATATCGTTAGAATATTCTCGAACCCTGGCAGACATTGGCCTCATAAAATCCCGTCATTACTGCTGACAGGGGCTGTTATGACGATCCGCATAAAAATAATTTTCGGGTTTCAAATCCGAAAAGTTACATACTTTTCGGATTTGAAACCCAAAAATCATTAAGTAAGTAAGTATAGAAAAGGCGTAGGTAATAATTTTAAAACGAGTTAGGACTGTTTCATGAAAATAATGAAACGCGTCAAATATGTCCCAGAATGTAACAATATAGTTCTACCAAACCGTTACAGTATTCACGAATACACTTGAGTCGTAGTTTCAGGAGCATACTCCCATTTACCGTAAAACGTGGCAACTTGACCATATTTCATAACAAAAAACGAATTATTTTTTTAACCATAAGACGCATAGAAACTAAAACTATTTGTTTATAATTATAATACATTTGGCTCACTTTACCGTCATCGTCAATCTATAAAAACACTTATTTGAACCTGTAGAAAAGAATAAACAACATGGGTAAACATGCCAAATTTTTGGCAACTTTACCTACGCACCGTATTCATCATGTATTGCATATTAAAGAGTAGTTGAGGTAAAGATGGCCTAAATTACGATTACTACTTTTAAAAATGAAAAGAATATGTGGAAATCAATAACGGTAACCGCAACACAGATAGTAGGTAAAGTTGCCATGGAGTTCGTTGTAATCTACATACAAATAATTTGTAACGCTCAGGGTTGTCAAAAAACAAAGTGTCTTTATGAAATACAGTAATACCCCGCCATACGCGAGGGATACGTTCCGGAAAAAATCACGTTAACTGAAATTCGCGTATATCGAGGTTTATGATTAAACATAGTCAAAATTTAATACAAAACAAAATATGAATCATTTTAATCAATCGCTTTAATTCTAAGAGCACTTTATGCAATACATACTATTAATCATATTTATGTTTTACGGAAAAATACATCTATTATCTTTTGGGTAGCTTTTTTTTACGTTCTTGTAAAATACGTTCATAACACCCAATACTGTTTTTAATTGTTTGACACACGGTCAAGACACGGTCATCATTATTGTCTATACTCTGCAATATGTCCAAACCTGAATACATTTTTGAAAGAGTATTTTGTATTCCCCCTGAAGATAAAACTTTCTCTTCTACTTGTTCTTCCACATCATAGATAGGATTATTCTGTAACTCGATCAGTTCTTCATTGCTGAGAGGATCGTCGTGCGTTGCTACAAGTTCTACGAGATATTCTACCACAACATCTTCAAGTTCAGACCCCTCAATCATTACAGCAATGTCTTCAAGCACTTGTCTCTGCATCTGGACAATTGTTCTAGGTGATTCCACTACATCTGGCCAAAGATTACGTCACACCCAGTTCATACAACTCTTTTTAACTTCCAAGCCTCTTCTATGTTGTGAATAGCTTTCATAATGTTGTATGACTTCCACCAGTCTCGCAGACTGTCTTCCTTCCCTATCAGTTTCATGAATTAGTTGGCTAAAAGTGCGGCGATGGTAATAAGCTTTAAAGTTTGCTATTGCTCCCTGGTCCATAGGTTTTACTATTGACGTAGTGTTTGGTGGAAGGAACTTCACGTACACTTTTAAGTCTCTGGTTTGGATGCCCTGGGGCATTGTCTAAGAGTAATATAACTTTAGGTTCAAGCCCATTTCTGTCACATTAGGATTTGACTGAGTTTCTGCGGTTTCGTTTTATGGGGGCCATTTTGGCTCTGAAACAAAAGGTATTAAATAAAACTAAAGCTCACATGCGCGCAAATCCAATATAACTTATCATCCAGGATATTCACTATTATGTTGTGAAATTTAGGTATTCGAAAATGGTTACATACACACAAACAAGAAATAAACACTCATGCTTGATTTAGTGCCAACCCTAGCTACCGGTAAAGTTGCCATAAAGCAGTCAGTGGTAACTTTACCTAATCTCAACCAACATTACCAAAGCAGTTTTGTTCAATAAATTAAAGAAAATGCAATTGCTGACATTACAACAGTAATTCCAACCGTATTATACATACAATATCAAAATTTCACTTACCTGTGATAAATATTTAGGGCTCTGTGAGCACAATTTAGCAACCATTTACTCCTAGCACGTTTTCACACAGTACACTGTGACAGTCATTACTGACTTAACAGCAGTTCTGCCTCTACGCAAAATATGATAAATGTTGCTTTTTAATGTCTAAAAAATACTACTATTACAAAATAGATTTCTAGTAGGCAGATTTTTGAGATAAATGAGTTTATACCGAACACCTATAGTATGGTAATCTTACCAAGGGTTCGATAAAGTTGCCACGTTTTACGGTACATAATTGCAGACTGGAGATTGACCATAATTATCTGCCATCTTGTAGTGGTCCCTGCTGGGCGCCAATAACAATTTATATAGGTCAAAGTACTGTTAACCTTAGAAAAAAACTTTAGATTTTAACCTTTATTTTCTGTACATCATGCTCTGTCTATTTATTATTCCAAACAGCCTTTAATTTCCACACATACATCTTTGTGATTAATTCGACCTGCGAATAATGTCGAGGGTTGACTTAATTATACGGTAGAATACAGCCTCTATTTTTTTAACTAACGCAAAACAAGGTAAAGTAGATGATGATTAGTTGAGATCTCAGAACAATGTAACAGAGTCTGTTACATTGTTCTGAGATCTCAACTACCGTTTAATAAATAGCAATAGGATAATCGCTAATTGCAAGACTCTTGCGAGACTCTCGTTTGGGCAACACTAATGATTATACAACAGCTAAGTTTCACATTTAAAGTAACAGATTAAATTATGAATAAAATTTGTAAGGCTCACTCCTATAAAACTAAAAAATCGAATACATATAATTAAACTTATAGGTATCTAAGAAACAATTGCTGGCTTTTACTATAAACTCACAACACAGATGGCGTAGTAGTTGAGTGATTAGGTGCTGCGCTGCTGTGGCGGGTTCGATTTCCGCACAAATCAAATATTTGTATGGCTCACGGATACTAAATTAAAATCAAAATGAAATTATAATCATTGATATAATATTATTAAAAATATTTTATATAATAATTATTTACAACCGATTGACATAATAATTATCATTTATGTTATTGATTATTATTTTAAATGTTTGTTTATTTCTGACTTATAAGTTATTTCTTTTAGCTGTAATAAATTCTAATAATATATAGCACAGAATTCAAACATAATGAGAATTGTTATATGAATGAATAAATGGAATGACTTGTTCCTGGTCTTGCTGTTTTTGTATGAGAGTTTATATGGATGTAAACGCATCCACGATACAGAGTAATTCTTATTGTACAGCAAAGTTTTGAGCAACGTTTGAAAAAACTGCTTCTATTCACAATACCGTAAAACACTTAACTAGAAATTACATGGACTCTACGGTTGAAAGAATTTAAAGAATTTTTTGCTGACTTAAACTTTAATTTTTAAATTTCTCTTGAGTAACTTAATCCAATTGTACAACTTTATTTTTTTCTTAAACTCTTAAATTACTTTGTGGGAGTCCACTCTTGACCTCGATATCGTCCGATGGTAAGCGATTGATGAGGTCTACGATGGAACGAGCGAGCCCAGAAAATACCTGTTCACTGTTGCTTTAAAGGCTGACGGAACATATTATGTGGTAATGAACACAGAAACCGGCAGAGAGGCTAGGTAGCCAAAGTGACTTCTCTGCGCGCACTATAAAATTGGTTATCAAATAACAACAAGTCGTTGTTTCATGTGTGTTGTGTGTTCAGAATGCATAGCTCGTGAGTTGGTAGAATAATATTTGATTCAGTACAAGGCTGCTGATGCACAAATATCCGTGGCACAACATGGAGATAGCTCGTCATGCAGCTCAGGAGCATCATACCTATGAAACTTAATTAAAAATTAGATTTTATTCACTATTTAATGTATACATGGTAATTTAGTAAACCACCCAGTACAGTGTTATCTCCTAAAACCTAACTCTCTAAAAGCCAAAACAACATCAAGAAACTTCACATGGATCACTAAAGGATTCACTCACAGAAATGATGTCACTATTTGAAAATATGATGACTAACTTTGAGGCTGAATTAAACAATATTCCTTCAGGCACCTCAGGTACCAAGTTCCTTCATGACACACATGCCAAATCTCTGAGATCATCAGAAAACTTAAGGCTTGCGGTACCGAGTTACGCCACCCATTAATAAGGTAAGTCATTTGCAGCTCAAGCAGTACGGCTGTGGAATGCTCTACCAGTGTCAGTTAGACAAGCACAAACCCTATCGTCTTTCAAAGACATGGTAAATGATCTTTATCTCTCTTCTTAAATTGTTGTTACTGTGTATGTCTTGTTATGTTAATTTTTATTGTTTTTATATTTTATATAGATAAACAGCACACCGTGGACTACCCGCGTATTTATTTTCTCCTGTGTCAAATTCATCCAAAGGTTGTCTGTAAAAGATCACTTTTAGCGATAAGACCATTGTATCACCCTTTTAAGATGTTGTTAAGTCCTTATTGTTTTACGGTTATGGTGCACAATAATGAATATATCGATCTATCTATCATATTTTCCATGAACGACATCACTTCCCTGATCCGTTTCTATCTCACATCTGAAGCATGGTGGTGCTAACACAACAGAGTATATAGAGATCTCGAAGTAAAGCAAATCAGCCTGGATCGCTGTTACAGGATATGGTGAAGACGAATGTATACCAACATACTTCACGTTCTTGAACTTGCAGTTTTCTAAATGAACAAAGTAATCTAATTACCTGAAACAGAAAAAAACGTAGTATAAATTTTCTATAAATAGGATTAAAATTGAAGTTTGTCTTTTAAAATCACCGTGTTAAAAGTTTTTTTATAGTTAGTTAGGTACGCCAAAGTAAAATAAAAACAGGCTTCTTTTAAAATATATTGATAAAGAAATAAATATGTACGTAGTAATATATGTACCTAAGTAGCATAATTTTTCTTTGGAAAATTTTCCGGAAAACTATGCCATGAAAAAAATATGCTGCTTCTATTATCTTACATCAAAAACCATCGTTAGCGTGGACTTTATACCCTATTCAGAACCCAACATATCGTTCAGGGTTATTTTTATAGAGGCTCCCGTAAAAATATACGCGACCTGACATAATTATGTAATCTGTTGTATCAGCTATGCCCGATATGGCGGACTGTAAACTGGGGTCTAAAGATAGTCAGAGATATGTTTTGTGAAGGGTTATGTAAATGAGTTTAAAAATAAACAAAAAAAGTTTGTAAATAAACAAAAAATATTGTACAAGAAACTCCGACACAAAAAAGACTATCATCGATCATATTAGCACCAACCTAAAAGATGATTACTTTCATATGGTAATAATTGAATCCTCTATGTCTGATCACAACCAGATGTACCTAGAACTTAAAAAAACCAAAACTCCTCCGAAAATGAAAACTCAATATGAAGCAATAAACTACACAAAACTATATAACACTGTTGAAACAGCTACGTTCAAAAATCCTAACAACGAATACCTAGTGTTTGAAAATCAAATCAAACTATTTACAGAAGAAGCCAAAACTATAAAAACCAAGATTCTCAATCCTCCACGAAGAGACTGGATCAACAAGGACATTATCGCTGAAATCAACGAGAGGAACGTACTGGCGACAGAACTTAAAAATAACCCTAGTAACGACACAGTAAAAACAGAATTCACGAAAAAAAGAGACTATGTAGCTAAATTAATATCAAGAACAAAAAATTCCTACTATCATAATGAATTTAAAAAATGTATTAATAAACCTAAGAAAATGTGGGGCCTAATAAACACCTTAACAAGCAATAAAATAAAACAGAGCTGTGTTCCTCCAAAATTAGTAGTAAACAACAATAACATTACGGAGCCAAATCATATTTGCCAAATATTTAACGAATACTTTGCTAAAATTGGATCACTCCTAGCGAACGAAATACCTAGTTCATTTCATAACGATTATGACCGCGCTTTACCAAATCCTATAACCCAAAACGTTGAGAAGCTCTCCAGTTTCAGCCCATGTTCTGCTAATGAATTAGCAACCATTATAACTAAACTCGATCCAAATTGCAGCACTGGCCTAGACGGAATAAAAACCAAAGTAATTAAAACCGTTAAAAGTTTAATCGTAAACGATCTGAGCAAATGTCTGAATAAATTACTGGATGACGGGAACTTTCCTGAAACACTAAAAATAGCAAAAGTAACACCAATCTATAAATCAGGCCGTACCACAGATCCAGGAAATTATCGACCTATCTCAGTGTTGCCTATACTGTCGAAAATATTAGAAAAAATTATTCACAACCGATTAGAAAAGTATCTTAATTCTATTAACTACATCACCGATCGACAATATGGATTTAGACCCAGAAGTAATACGACTACAGCCACTATTGATCTCATCACTAAAATTAAACAAAACATAGACAGAAAAAACATAGCCCTGGGCATTTTTATTGATTTAAAAAAGGCCTTTGATACGGTAAGCCACAAACTACTCCTAAAAAAACTGGAATCAATAAAAATCACGGGAAAAGCTCTAAAAATGCTCGAGTCTTACTTAAAAAATCGTTCGCAAGTGGTCAAACTTGGTAATCACCAAAGTAATGCATTACCTATTACATGTGGCGTCCCACAGGGATCTATTCTGGGTCCCTTACTCTTTTTAATATATATAAATAATATAAACGAAATTAAACTACATGGTCACCTTACCTTATACGCCGACGACACTTGTTTATTTTACTTCGGATCTTCCATCCATCACATTATCTCACAAGCACAAGAAGATTTAAATGCCCTATTCACATGGTTTCAGTTCAATCTTCTAACAATAAATATCTCTAAAACATGTTATATAATATTTAAGGCTAAAAATAAATCAATTCCCACATATGACCCTCTAACAATAAATGATATCCCGCTACAGCAAAAACCATGCGAAAAATACCTCGGTCTAAGAATGGACAGCTCACTAACGTGGAACGCTCATATTGATCATATAAAAAGTAAACTCTCGGCACTCTCCGGGTCACTGCGTAATATTGTTCGTTGTATTCCACCAAAATTGCGGTATACTATTTACAACTCCCTAGTAAAGCCACATCTACTTAATTTAATCGAAATTTGGGGCAGTGCTGCTAAAACAAAATTATCAGAACTTCAAACTACCCAAAATAAAATCATAAAAATAATATTCAACTACCCATATCTAACATCTACCAGCAAAATTTATCAAGACACAAAAATAATGAACATAAAACAACTTTATATTTACAACACATGCATTTTCATCAGAAATATTCTTAACAAAAGCATTCACTCAAACACAACACTCACTCAATATAAACAAGTTAGTCAACGCAGTACACGGCGAGCAAGCTTGCTAGTTTTACCAAAAACAAGAACTAACTATGGCAAAAAAATGCTAACTTTTGAAGGAGCACAGCTTTATAACAAATTACCGTCCTGTATAAGAAATGTACACTCTTACAATGCATTCAAAACTCAACTTAGCCAGCACATCATTGCGGATCAATCACTTCTGGAGAAATGAATGCATTGGATGGGTAACTACTGTATTGTAATACTGATAATGAACATATTGTAATCTTTACTTTTAGCATTGTTCTCAAGTAAGTGACTTATGTCTTTATTGGGAATAAAGTTTCTTTAAACCGAAACCGTTTATTGGTAATGTGTAAACCATAGTACGGTCGGCCAAGAAAGTGGTGTACCAGTTTTGATTTAGTTTCCCGGTCATCGAAAATTACAACAAGGTTCGTTATAAAAAGATATTACTGAAAGAGACAACATTATCATGACGTAAACCTATGTATTTAGTCAAATTTAGTATTCATACGTCATATGTCACATATAAGTACATGACATTTTAACCTTTAGTATAAATGAAAAGGACATTAGTTTCTACAAAGCAATTGAAATGTTTCCAAACAAAAGTAATAAAAACTATTTAGACAACCGAATTCCATTTGAAAAAGAAAACTGACAATTGACATTTTGTCAAATATATGCAAAAAATCGATATATTTTCCGTGTTATTTTTCAATCAACTGCATATAAAATCATCTCAATGCCTGCCAACTTGACCATTGCCGAAAGAGCACAAATAATTGCCCAATTTAATGAGGGAAGCAGTATCAGTGCGATATTCCGGAATTTGAATATATCGAGGCGTTCTGTCCGCTTTTGGATTCGTCGTGAAGGAGAGGAGGGAAGTTTGTTGGATCACAGAAGAAGTGGTCGCCGGCCTGCACTCTCCAATAACGATAGAGAATTCATGAGACGGGAATATGAAATCAATGGTTTTAAGCCCACAAAACATTTTGCGGAGATGTTCGATGTGAGTGCCCAAACAATAAGGAATCATCTACATTACATGGGGTTGCACCACAGGCATTACGCCAAGAAAATATATTTGACGGATGCTCACAGACTTGCTCGTCTGAACTTCGCCAGAGAGCACTTAGAGTTTGATTGGTCTAATACAGTGTTTTGTGATGAAAAAACGTTTAAATCCAGTCAGCATGGACGTCTTCACCTTTGGCGATATAATTCAACACGGTATAAAGATGATCATGTAATCCCAAATAGAGAATCAGGTCGAATTTCCGTAAATATTTGGGGCTGGATGAGTACGGATGGTGTAGGAGAATTGTGTTCTCTACCTCCTCGAGCGACGGCTGTAAATTATATCGACGTGCTTCAGAATGCAATGCTACCGACAGTCCGTAATGTTTACCCGGAGAACGAAGTGCCACAATTTGATTTTGTTCAAGATAATTGTTCAATTCATAATGCGAGGATCGTAAGAGCCTGGTTTCGTTCACACACTGACGTAAGGGTAATTCAGTGGCCCTCAAGATCGCCGGACCTCAACCAGATAGAAAATCTTTGGGGCCTTATGGTCCAACGATGGTCGCATCAAAATGAAAGAACCAAACAAGCTCTTATTAGTCACTGTAATTATATCTGGGAGGAAATGCGGGGAACCGATATTTGCTCACGGCTTGTTGGTTCAATGAGGTCTCGTCTTTTAGAGGTTATAGAGGCCAACGGCGAATACAGGCGATTCTAATTTTTAAAAATTTTCAATATCTTCTAAATATTACTATATATGCTATGTTTTTGTTTGTTATAAGTATTTTAAAATTGATTGTAGAAATTTAATAAAAGGATAAATCTATTTTTAGCTTGTTTTTTATTGATATTGTAATTACAAGTTTACAGAAATTGTAGGTTTGTGGACTCGCCTTGTGCCTTTACAATTTTATGTAACTTGTTGATTACAATTCTGAATTTGTAGATACAATTTTGTCATCAAAATCTACAGCCCCCCGCCGTTGATTTTACGACGTCATTGGTTCCATCAAGTTCAAACTAAGAACAGCTGTCACGTAACAAACAGTAATAGTCGTTATCAATAATCAGATAAAGACAGCAATAGAAGTTGTCAGATCGATCTGCAAGCGAAACTAATCTTTATCACCTATGAATCTGCAAGCGATATTCAACCTTAGGGTGGTACACCACTTTCTTGGCCGACTGTACAATGTGCTTTGTAGCACACTAGTGATTCAAATATCGACTCCAAAGTCAAACCACTACTTACTACGATTTTGTGGGGCTTAGTCTATAAGTTATACGTAATGAATGAATAATTTTTTTTTTTTTTTTTTTATTTAGAATAGGTTCGCGTTTGACCACCATCTCACCTGATGGTAAGTGATGATGTGGTCGAAGATGGAGCACGCTTACCTAAAAGTAACCTATTCACTCTTGACTTAAAGACTCCTAGGTTATAGCTATCGGGAAACACAGACTCCGGCAGGGAATTCCACTCCTTAGCCGTACGCACAATGAAGGTATTCCTAAAACGTTTGGTGCGTATGGGTGGGATGTCCACCATGTAACGATGGCGCTTCGCCGTTTGTCTCGTAGTCCGATGATGGAACGGGCTTGTTGGAATTAAATTGTGTAATTCCATCGCACACTCCCCGAAATGTAACCGATAGAAAACCGATAGACTTGCAACTCGTCGTCGATGTTCAAGGCTCTGGAGCTTATAAATTAATAAATCATAGTTAGAATACCAAAAGACATACAAAGGCATTCACACCAAGTCCACGGAGGTTTCACTGGGAGTTTCCTTACGTGATAGAATCATCATCACCTGCTTAGCCGTTTCAAAACTATGTAAGGTTCGCCTTCCAGTCTGGCCAGATGTATAAAATTATTAATTAACTGCTTATCTGACCTCCACAAGTGTCAAATCTTCCGGCTTCTGACTCTTCTACCCATAAAGACTTTCAAAGATATACAAATATCAGCCAAAACCAATAGCTTAACGTGCTTTCCGAGGCACGGAGGAATCTTCACCGTCACCCATCTAGGACCGACCTTGGCAATCGTTGCTTAACTTTGTAGATCGACCTACGGCTCAGTAACTACCGCACGCGGCTGTTATTATTTCGCTACGAGCTCCGCCTCTTCCGTGACGAATACAAAATGGTAACCAGAGAGTATCGTGTTCAGTGTAAAACATTTTTTTATATTTTGCCTTACTTACCTTACTCGTCAGAGACAATAATAACGTACAAATCGACGTACCTATTTGATGCATTTGCAATGTTATAATATAATTCCAATGGAGCATTCGACGTTGCATATTTACGAGTATGTCACTCGTAAGGTATCTAATTGGGAAAACGAGATGATTATTATTTTTATAAATATTGATCACCTTTTTTCTATAAGTATAGTAGCTACCACTATTTCTCTATGCATTAATATAAAACGCGAATGCCAAATAAGCGTAGTTTTTAAACAAGAGAACAAATTATAATATAATTAAATACACCCTTATAAAAGTTCATCCAGCATTGTGACCTAGATTCCTGATGATACACCAAACACAATGAATACAGAGGGAACGTACCTTTTGTGGCTTTAATTGTTTTACCCGTTTCTAACTTCAAGATGGGGTCGTCGGTCCCTTTGAGGTCGGATTTGACAGGTCAAACAGAATAATGAGATTTAATGCTTGCTTATTATGACCGGTTAGAAACCCATGCTGCAGCGACATATCTGTATCATAGGTTTCTATTGATTGCGACTATTCACAATCCCCTAGATATGGTTGAAAGAAATCACGAGTATATTCATACTTCCATACTAACCCGCTCGTTCCATCGTAGACCTCATCTATCGCTTACCATCAGGTGAGGTCGAGGTCACCAGTGGGCTCATCCTGGTTAAAAAATAATCTGTATGTTTTCTACTAAGTTTATTTTGTGTGCACCTGCCATTATGTCTCTTAACCACCCATCGTGTACTGGTAGAGATCGCTAAGGCATTAAGTCTGCCATTGTACTATTAGTTTTGCATAAAGTTAAAATAAATAAACCTTGTAAATGCAAGTGTTTTTGTTTGTCCTTCTTTCACGCTTAATCTGAGCCAGCGAATTAATGTGATTATTAGTGTGGAGATACTACATATGTACATAGGTAGTACCTAGTTGAAGGGCTGGCAGTGACATGGCTTACTTTTTTATAACTGAATGTACTTATCTTTTCGTGTGTGAGCAGCCTCAGGCAGAAGCTAGTTAAGTAGGTATGTTACTAGCTAGTTTCGTTGTTTATATTTGTTATTCATTTCTTTTAATTTAGTACCCGGTGTAGGACAGTAACGAAGAAAACGAGTACCGTGTTTTTGAGTCTCCAAGGAGTGTCGCTATGTAATACATGTTCGAACACCCATATACTCGTTAGGCGCTTAAACGCGATGAACGCCCATGCGTAAAAGAAACTCCACACAAAACAATAATAAAGTAATGAACTTGATTCCATCATCTCAAACTTGATTCGCTTTCACTTTGAGCCCGTTTTAATTAAATAAAATAAATTCATAATATCAAAGAAAAGAGACAATGGGAAATAATCCATGATTCAAACTTGAAGTTCTGTTTTAAGTTAATTTATAGAACTAGCTCTTGCCTGCGACTTCATTGTTTAAAAATGTTACATCTCTTTTTTAAATCATTTTTACGTTATTGTAACACGAACATGCCTGCAAATATCTTTCACATGTGTAATACATATTGGTGGGATTGTTAATTCCGTTCGTTTTTGTGCTGATTTCGACATTATCAGGCTTATTCATAAAACAAATGAACCACATGCTAAGTGTAAATCCTATTTAGCAGATTCTTCATTCAAATTTTCTCCAGAGAATTTAAATTTGTTTATCATTAGGTATGTTTAGATTGTTGCCATCGCGAGTATAAGTACCCTGGATGAGACTGGCAAATGAACGTGGAGCTTGGTACAAGTAAAGGGAGGCCTATACCTAGCATTGGGTGAAGTCAGGCTGTGGATGATAATAATGATAACTTAAATAATTTAAGCCACCCGCAACATAAAACCACTGGGTGATGGTGACATCGGTTTTGGTAGGAGTTTTAAGCCCATCATTTCATCACTTTGCACCCTATCCATTCACCAATGAAAGGGCAACACGACCAAATGTTGATAATAAAGTAACAAAAGGATAATTAATGTTAGCTTTATCCATTGAAATGTGCACTGAAATAAAGAAAATTATTTCTAGGAAAAACACGCAATTTAAAACGTGGGTCAAACCGACACAACTGTTTTCTCGTCGTGTTAAAGGAATTTGGAAAATTTTGTAACGGTCGGTAGATTGTAGAATTCTGAAAAGTTTGAATTTGTCTGATTATTTACTTTAATGTTGTTCTTAATGTTCAAAATGCAACAAAGTGTTAAATTTATATTCAGCTTGATATGAACAAATAATTTTATAAGCGATAAAATAACAAATAATCGGGTACTGGTCATAATATTCCTGTAGGTACTCGTGCTCTAAGTGAGCGGGAAGTAGTCGCAAGACTTGTAACAGATCTGACCATCCGTTACGACTATTAAAACTCTACAGTTGACGGCAAGGACCAAGGGTTAACCAGCATTCTGAAGCACGTCTCGATGTGTAACCCACCCGTATGTAAACACACATGTAAACCCGTCACCCATCCACGCATTGACCTCGGCTAGCGTTGCTTACCCTTGAAGATCGACCCAAACGGCTTTTATTATTTTACCAAAGTTTCATCATCCCTGTCTTATTGTACACAGATATTAAATTAACATTGGAAATATCGTTTTAATCAACTGTCCGTCTTTCTTTTGTATATCAAGTGAAGGTTATTCTTCTCAAGCACAGGCTTAATCGTTGTTTTATCAGGAGTGTTGTGTTTTCTGCTTGATTAAACGGGCATTTCCTTTGGAGGTACAGAAATTGGGAGCAAATGATTATGCTTTAGACGTTGCCCATTGTATTGACACTTGTTAGCTATAAGTCCGTATTTGTTTTCTGTTATGGTGAACAATAAAGAGTATAATATCTATCTACAACGTTGATAAAGTGAGAGGAATTTAATTAAACCACATATACTATACGTGCTTACAGTTAATCCGAAACTAATGAAAAAGTTTACGAAAAAAAAATGAAAAAACTTTTTTCAATGAAATTAAATAGCTGAATAATCAAAATAAAACTTTCTTGTTTGTATGGCGAGCTATGATGCAGAGCGGCATCGTAGCGTGATTAAAGTGGATTTATCGAGATAACTTTGCGTAAGTACTTAGTCAGCTGCTCGGGATAATACATCTTGTTTTAACTAAGAAACTATTGCTTCTATTGATCTGATTTATTTGCCAAAAAAGGCCTAGGAGTAAAGTGGAATATATTTTCATTGTTGGGCATTACATACCCAAAACTAGTCATCAATTATTTATGCTTCAGCTAATACAAGTGATTCCATTTAAACACTTAAAAGTATAGTTCAAGTTCTGTAAATAATCGAATAGTTATTTCGATTCAGGTCCAAGTGCATGCTTTGTTTGTCCCGGAAAAACTTTAATGACCGACTATTTTTACGTCGAGTAAAATGTAATGACACGCATAATATCCCTCAAGGGTCGGATGGAGGTGTACCTAACTCTCCAACAGTCATGTTTAAATACCTAGTTACTAGTGACGATCGTACTATCTTTTTTTTTTCGTAACTTCTAAAGTTTTGTTTAAATCCTTACCTTACCTACACGGCTTGTGCGAATACGAGTACGTTTTATTTGAAGTTTCGAGACGAAGAATAAATTCGGTTTGAAATTATGTTACGTCACTACTTCGAAATTCGAAGGGCGCGGGACCTCACTGTATCCAATTAATAAATTGGATTAAATATGTTCATCACCTGTACATTAATACACTTGTACTGTAATTAATGAGCGACAAAACACATGGGTGGACCCGCACTGGACCCGCGTGGTGGGTTACGATCCATTCCTCTCTCATCGAGAGGAGGCCTGGATCTCATCAGTGAGAACATTATATGCTGATTATGTTAATTACAATTCAAATTCGCACATACGTACCTACGTAGCGTTCAGTTGAAAACCAGCCTCAGGCAACTTCTACATGTTATTTTACTGAAGTGGATCTGTTGGGCCGCGATGTTATTGCTCTGAATTAAGTCTCCTTTTGTTTTGTTCCTATATTGTGTTTGTCTGTATGTACCGAATAAACATGAGTCGTATTTTCTTTCTGAGATGCCGGGATGATTTACCTTAAAAACAAAGAATTCACTTTGAAATCTGTGCTCAAGTTTCAAAATAAAAATAGTTCAGAGTAACAATTATTTAGGAAAACCCTTACGTATTTTTTTTTAAGGTTTAAGCCTCTTATAAACAAGTAAAGAAACTTAAGAAATAAAGTCTGTATTTCTAACCATTTTATTAAAATATACATTGGTGAAAATACTCTCTATGAGCGAACGTATCGTAAATCAATAGTTTTGACACAAGCAAGCCTTACGATATTTTAATCAAAAGCACGTTTTCTGTTGTATTTTATTGACATGCAGTTGGTACAATGTTAGTTTTCACGAGAAAATAAAGAAATGTTGTCTTTTTTTTCGTGAGGAAAATAATCAAATGACTCCTCCGGCTGTGGGCGGAGTGGAAGGGAGTGTCAGACTTCTACTAACAATGAGTTGTTCACAATGAGTTGTTGAACAGGGTGAGCCCTGTTCCTTCAAATGCTCTTGCGTTCCCGAGGCGCGGTATCTTGTTAAAACATTCCCACAATCTAGGCAGGCAACGGCTCTATCGGATCCCGTCAATGCTGATGACTGCTTTTGGGGTGTACGTGAAACACGACTGTGCCGTCAACCCGGGCCTGCTCCTTACCGGACGGTGAGCTACCCCTGATCGCCAAGTATATGTGTCTGAAAATTTCATCGCAGTAACTACCGTTTTACAATGCCTATAGTTGTGATGTGAATGTATATGCGTAGAGCTATGGTGGGATCCCACGGGAGCCCGTCGATGCAGGGTGTTGTCTGGAAGACATCGCGGAATGTAATAAGGTGGCCCAAAGTATGTTTGATTTATAAGTTTTCTTTTCAGACAATATACCTACAATTATGTGCTGCACAATTACGTTTTTAATAAATTAAAAATACCACCCATACGCACACAACGTTTTGGGAATACTTTTATTGTACGTAGCTAAGGAGTGGAATTCCCTGCCAGAGTATATTTCCTGATAGCTATAAGTATAACCTAGGGGTATTCAAGTCAATAGGGTATAAGTTACTTCTAGGTAAGCATGCTTCTTCTTCGACCACATCATCTCTTCCCATCTGGTGAGATGGTGGTCAAACGCGAGCCTTTCATTGGCGCCGTTGTTGAGCGATTGTGTGGAGCTCTGCGTACCGCGGCTCAACCCCCCACGGAGCAAACATAAGTACGTCCTACAGGTAGTAGTTCAGGTCCTGGCTATTTATGTATGTGAATTGGGATGTATTCTGTGTTTGTATAAGAGTAATTCCTTATATGGGAAAAATGTCCATGACAGATCTTCGAAATATAAAATCAAATAAACGAAATAATCTAGGCGATTTATTCCCCCGGGTTTACGGGAATGTTCTAACGAGATACCGCGTCTCCGGAACTTAAGGGCAGCTGAAGGAACAGAGTGGGTTTTTTAGTCAGTAGAAGTCTGAAACCCATATCCCTTCCGCTCCCCACAGAGCGGGAGAAATCATTCGATGATTTTCCCACCCGGAAAAAAGGCGTGTTATTGCTATGTATATAAATTTGTTTTAGGGTTTTATTTTTTATGGGACTTACGAAACTAAACTTTTTACAGCTAATGTGTTTTGAAGCAAACTTCATTCATAAAGAAAAAAAAAAGGGATTTTATAAAGAGGAATCATATTATTTTTATTTTTTGTATAAAAACCTATATTGCTATTACAATCAATCAAGCTAAACTAAAGCATCATCCTCAAAAGCGCCTTCCTGTGTTCATTCATTTGTCGAAGTGGCGTAGTACACTCGTTCCTAAGCAGATTCATACCTGAAACAAAAAAAAAAACATAAAATGTTATTAATGCTGTATTCAGAGGAGATTCAATCTCGTAAAGCTGTACGCTTGGAGCCAGGTTCAGGTTCTGTTTAAGTTGAGCGTCGTAAAACGGGCAGAATAATGCAAGGCTTTGAAGGTAATTTGTTTGAAACTGTTCGAAGAATTTGATAATATTTTATTTAGTAAGAATTTCGTAAATTACAAAAAAGTTACAGTCAAAGCGGAAGAAATATTCAGAGTAAAAACAATTACTTTTCATTGCCTTTTTAAATATGAACATTGAACATTTTTTGTAAAAATTTATTGATGCTATGCTCGCTTTTTACTCTTGTGTTATCTTGTTAGAACATTTCCACAACCCCGGCAGAATATATTAACTATGTATTAACTCTAATCGTCACAAATCGAAAGGTTTGAGCAAGCTTTGGATCACAAATATTTATAAAATGTAAACTGTCATGAAACTACACTTGTAATTTTTGTTGGTAGTAGGGGTACACTGAACAAGGAAAGCTGCTCCTATACTATAGATCTCTGTACTTTAAAAGATAAAAAAATATGTTCAGTAGTCCATATAGTTAAAGTTTGACACAGGAAGAAAACCTTCTTAGATTTAATATTAATATGACATTGCACAATTCGACAATATTTTTTTAACCGATTTCAAAAAAAGGAGGTTCTCAATTCGTCTTGAACTTTTTTTTTATGTATGTTACCTCATAACTCGGAGACGGCTGGACCGATTTGGAAAATTCTTTTTGCGTTTGAAAGGGTATACTTTCTAGTTGCTCGTATTGTTACGAAATCAGGATTTGATGATGGAATCCTGGAGAAATCGAGGGAACTCTTCAAATATTACAGGCACACCTATAGCGTTTTGTGTATTTCTTATAGTACCTTGAGCAGTTGTTTTCGAAAAGTACCATTTGAGGAAGTGGAACTGATGATGAAGACCACAGATGGCCACTGAAACTACTCAATAATAAGTATTTCGGTGTATTCCCGTTGTCCCCGTAGTCCATCTTAATTATATATTAAGATTTCACGTATCGCTGTCCCCTTTAAATTTTTATTTATTTACTAAATACCTTATTTATTTTGATTTAGTTTTAAATGAAAGGGTGGAATGAAACACAAAGTATTTAAATGTTATACTTACAAAAACATACCACATTAATATACCTATTTAACTATAACGTCACAGAATTAACATAGTATAAAAACAATTTAGATAATAAAACAAAAATAGGATTGAACTTAAAGCTTAAA
Organism: Tholera decimalis; assembly: GCA_943138885.2. NCBI lineage: Eukaryota > Metazoa > Arthropoda > Insecta > Lepidoptera > Noctuidae > Tholera > Tholera decimalis. The sequence goes on from OW964576.2 coordinate 16,151,913, forward strand.
CATAATGAAAAAAAAAACAATTAATATAAAATTGACGACAAACAGAACTTTGATGTTATACTTATTAATAAAATCACATTTATTTAGATTACAGAATTGGTAATAATCAACATTTATATAGGTATTATCATTTATTTCATTATTATTTTTAATAGATTCGTAAATTATAAATACTTGTGTCGCAATCACATGTGTAGCTATTGTTTAGATATTATGTGTTTTTTTTTTAATTTTATTTGTAGTCCTTAGTTCCATTTCATTTGTATAGGTACAATATTCTCTCTATTAAGGCACTCTCACTTCTAATTTTAACTCAATGGGGACAACGGGCATCATTTGAAAAGCATATATTACAAGAAATTAACGGGGACAGCGTACAGGGACAACGGGAAGTAATTTTAATTATTTTATTAAATTCCCTTTGTCCCCTTTAACGGGGACACGGACTACGGGGACAACGGGAATACACCAGTATTTCGTGGATGGCGATTCGATTACTTGAGTATCGATGTTAAACACTTTATGCTCGTCACAATACATACGAGTATGGTGATGTAGAGCTGATGGTCAAGTACCAGGAGAACTCCTCAAAAATTAACGGCTATGCATCGGGAAAAGCAATATTTTGTAAAGGTGATAAGTTTTCAACATTATGGCTTTTGTAACTAGATAAATTACAAACCGACTCACTAAAAAGCATGAAAAAAAAAATTTTAACAAAAAATAGAACCGACTTCCATATCAAAACACTACAGAGCCAAAAATAACTTTAATTTCGGAAGCCGGAATGAAAAAAAAAGAAAATCCAAGACCAATAACACCGACTACCGAAATTAAAGTTATTTTTGGCTTTGTAGTGTTTTGATATGGAAGTCGGTTCAATTTTTAGTTAAAAATATTTTTTTTTCATTTAATTGATACTAACACTTATGTTGGTAATACTTCTTGTTTGATAAAAGATAGATATCTTGTTGATAGCTACTACCTTTCTAAGTATTGTAAAAGACAGATAGCTGTGTCACTATCATATTGTTTTAATATTACAGCCAAGAACTTGGCTAAACAAGTTGCGCCTCTTGAGTGATGCCATGACATGGTAGAATATTCTGCCAATTACTTGGCATCCAATATTGACGTTAAGAATTATGATTTCAATTAAAACTTAAGACAACAGAAACAAACTAGCATTATTGTAAATAATAATAAGAAAACAAATATAGTTTTAAAATCAATAAATACTATTAACCTGGTACATCAAAATATTCAAGGATTCTTAAGTAAGAAGTTAGAAGTAGAATTATTTATTTCTTAATAGTATTGATATTCTCTGTTTAGCAGAACATTGGCTAAAAAACCATCAAATAAAGAAAAAAGGATATCACTGTAAACCCTAAATCAAAATATTGCCTGGAAACATTTAAAATTAAACTTTTAAATAAAATGCCATATTTGTCAACGAATGGTGACTCAAACAAACATTATAATTATTTTTCTAACATGTATTGTAAGCAATTTGATACCACGTTTATTCCCAGGTCTTTATCAGTAAATAATAACACTTTCTTCAGCGACCGGGCCACCGTTGGTATCCATAAAAGTAGAAAACGGCTTTATGAACTGTATGAGGAACGGACTTATAATAACACAGTAAGTTAAGTTTTTGTATTACATGCTGATGTATTTTTATGGTGAAATAAATGTTAAATAACACAGTAGTATTTAATAATTATTAAAATTATTTAAAAAAGTGTGCCATATTTGATATATAGGAGAAAACTATTGTTAGGGGTCTTTATTTAACAAGAGAACCCAAAAAAAGGTTTTTAGAATTTTTGTCGGTTTGTCTGTCTGTACGTTTGTGCACGCTAATGTTAGAAACGGTTTATCCGATTTGAATGCGATTTTCAATGATCTATTGTGGTAAGCGTCACTTAATACTTAGTTTTTTTTTTACACGAATCAGTTCATAAATAAAAAAGATGTGTCAGTTTTCAACGATGTATTCGTTCTTTGTTCGATAAAAATTTGTTCCATAAAAATGCTAATAAGTAACTCTTTAGTCAAATTGGTTGAAACTTAATACATTATTAAGATCTTTAAAATGTAAAATTATAACGGTTGAAAGATTATAAATGGACATTTTAGAAAAATGGGAACTTCCAATTTAAATTGAGCTCAAATCTGTAAGATTAATTACCTATATTAAATATTGTTCAGCTTAGGCTGGCAATCGTGCTAGTTGGCGACCAGATGAGAGGTCCGTACTCGTCTTACGTCGTTACGTCTTCTTACTTTATTTTATCTGTCTACTGTCTATTCTAATACCGTCTGTGAAAACTTGTAATTGGCCTTCTTTCAATATTATTCATCTATCTGTATCCTAGCTGTAAATTCTCCAAAAAAATAATAATAATATAAATACAGTTTTCTCATAAATATCTTCCATATACAGAAAGCGATCACTTACAGATTTATTATATGTATAGATGCCATAGTTTAAAATCAGTTTTATGGTTTTTCCTGTCTCCCAAAACTACCCTTTATACTCAAAGTTAATTAGTTTACTGACCGCATCCGTATTAGGTCACATAAGTTGATATGTGTATCAAATATTAAATTAATCGAGGCAGTCGATTTGAAGCTTATTGGCTGTGACAAATGAACAGACAGACACAGAAGTTATCCTATTAGTTATCCATTTATTCATAGACTTGGAACCCAATACAATTTTGAAAGCTTGTCATAGTTCCAATCCTGGTCTTATTCGAAATGTGATCCTCATAATATCATGTAGTAACATACCCCCGTATCATAGAACTGCCGCAGAATTTAGGTCGAAAGGGGATGACCAGCGTTACTGATGTGACCATACATTATGATTTTTGAGGACACGACTGACCTGAATCCTATTTTGTCAGATACTTGCGCTCTGTGTAGAAGAACGCTAGATTTTTGATAATATTGTTTTTTATGAACCAACAATAGAATTTAGATAGAAGGTAAATCTATTCTATACTTATAATAAATCTGTAGAGAGGTCAATTCTGTACATGAAATATATTTCCAAAATAACTATCAGGGGGTGATTAAGGATCGATACTCATGCCAAAAATGCAATCAGTTAAATTTTTGTCTGTCTGTCTGTCTGTCTGTCTGTCTGTCTGTCTGTCTGTCTGTCTGTATAACCGTTATAGAAACAAAAACTATTCGACGGATTTTAACGAAACTTGGTACAATTATATTTCATACTCCTGAGCGGGTTATAGTATACTTTTCATCACGCTACAATCAATAGGAGCAGAGCAGTGAAGGGAAATGTTGGGAAAACGGGAGAAGTTACTCCATTTTTTAAGCTTCCGTCGCGTGTGCAACCTTAATGGTTAAAGCTACACAAATCATTTCATGACGGAAATGTTCTCCTTAAAATTATATAAAAAATATTCCACGACAGCATATGTCTAACTTTTATGGTTGAGTCACAATAACACGTGTAAATCCCGATAGCTTAGCAGTTCGAAGCTTTCTGATTATAATATTTGTCTACTCTTACGTTTATAACACTTTCAGTCACCCCTAATTGAAAAAGTTAACATTATTAACTATTCCATAAAAAAATTGGCCAAGTGCGAGTCAGACTCGCCCATGAAGGGTTCCGTAGTAACTATAATATAATATGCAAATTTATTTGACGAAAAAAAAACCTTACAAATTTCTTAAAACTAGCTTATTTACATTTTTTACAACCGCGCCAAATAAATTTGTTTTGAAAAAAAAACCTTACAAATTTCTTAAAACTGGCTTTTTTACATTTTTTACAACTGCGCCGAATAAATTTGTTTTTCGTAGTGTTTGTATGAATTACAAAGTTATATTTGCGGTTTTAGAAAATATGCTGTATCTCAAAAACTGCTGAACTGATTTCGTTCAAACTAATTTTGGTTGAAAGTTTATATTAAGATCTACAGACATATATTTTTTTTAGATTTTTCACTCCATTATTATAGAAGTTAGAGGTTGTGTCCGCCACACACACATTTTACCACTTTGGAAGCTTATATCTTTTAAACGATGGACTTTATGGAAAAGTGGTTTTAGAAACCCCGATGTCGTTTTTAAAGAACTGTCTATAGATACCACACATGCATCGATTTAATGAAAAAAAATATTTTCAGGTTTAGTTCCATGTATGGGGAGCCCCCCTTTATTTTAAATATTTTTTTAATTTTTTTCTCAAAATCGGAAAGCGGTTCACAGAATACATCTACCTATCAAGTTTCACATGTATAGTCCTAATAGTTTCGGAATAAAATTGCTGTGACAGACGGACGGACGGACAGACAGACAGACAGACAGACGGACAGACATGTCGAAACTATAAAGATTCCGTTTTTTGCCATTCGGCTACGAAACCGTAAAAAGAATCATATAAATCGATATAGAAACACCAAAGTTATACATGAAATACGCTTATAATAATAAGCCATCGCGCGTGAATACTGAATCATGCTATAAGGATTATTTTTGAGAATCGGTCGCCGCGCTCGACGCGTCTCGCGGTCGAAGCGTTTTCTAGGTACTTAAGCCTCATGTGAACGTGATCTAAACAATATTACCAATACATTAACTTACGCTGACGGAGTCGCGGGCACAGCTATATTGTATCATTACGCTAAGGCCAATAGGAGCGGAGCGCCAATGAAGAATGCTTCAAAATCGGGGTTAAATTTAACGTTAGCCCAAAGTAACTATTCCACGCGGACGAAGTCGCGGGCAAAAGCTAGTATGAAATAGTTTACCAATATATATGTCGCAGTAAGATAGATAAAGCCGTGATATGGTTATATCCCTAGGGATATAATTATATACCGTAACATAGATAAACGGAAGCGATTCATTACTATCTTACTAGGATTATAATTATAATACCATTCAAGTTTAGTGTTATAATTATATTACTGGATTAAGTTTAGTGAAATAATTGTAGGAGTGTAGTGCGGGGGTGCGGCGGAGGTTAACACCCCGACTCAGAGTACCCCGACTCGGATAGGTTAGGTTAGAAGGCTAAGGCGGGAGCCTTAGCCTTCGTGGTTATTTTTTTTAAACCACCCAGAAATATGAGCCCGTCGATTTTGCGTAAACACCATAAAATCACTGCCAACTTTAATACGTATTATTGCTAAAAAGTATTGTAACTAATTGCAGGTTGCAAAAAGTTGATTTTGTAATAAAAATAAAAACCAATATATTGTTTTATTTGATTTTGTGGGAGATTTATAACTATTTAACTAGATTAGTTTAGTCAGATGAACATATTACTAGATTGCGACCGTAAGATAGTAATGAATCGCTTTCGTATAACTATGTTACGGTATATAATTATATCCCTAGGGATATAACCATATTACGGCTTTATCTATCATACTGCGACATATACACAAAAATTGAATGTAAATTAGATTATGGTTGTGATCAAAGACTATTTTTAATACGTACCAGTCAAATCATAATAAATAAGAGTCATGTCTGAGGTGACAGATGTGAGTGCACAAGCCCAAACATTTCAAGCTCAATTTTGAACTATCTGAATCTTAAGTAATTTACAAGTCTTAATTTTAATTATCAGAAATTCAATGGAAAGCCTTTCAAATTTTGAAAAGAAGCGATTTATTTAGATTTAAGTTAAATACCAATCAATAAATAGTTCTGAAAAACGAAGCACAAAGGAAGGTAACAAGCTGATTACAAAAAATCTCTTCACAAATAATCGTAACGCAAATGAACGTTTGGCAAGTGAACGTTTAAACAATGACTTGTTTACCAACTAGTACTTTTACCAATTTTTATGTAGTCAAATATTTCAGCTGGAATAACCCATTTTACGCAAAATAATATTTCCCAAATATTCTCTAACTAGTTCAGTTTCGGGTAGCATGTTCTCCCATTTTTTTTTTTACATAATCTAGTCGTTTCTGGTCACAGTTTTAACCTAACCTAACCTAAGCATTTTTTTTTTAAATAACTCGTCTAACTAGTATAGCTCCATAATTCCCAGAAAATCTTATTTTTGCCTTTATATTTTTTGCCATTTTTTTTTTTTTTTTTTTTTATTTAGAATAGGTTCGCGTTTGACCACCATCTCACCTGATGGTAAGTGATGATGTGGTCGAAGATGGAGCACGCTTACCTAAAAGTAACCTATTCACTCTTGACTTAAAGACTCCTAGGTTATAGCTATCGGGAAATGAAATGAAATGAAATGAAATGAAATATTTATTTTGTAAATTGGTTATAAATAACACTTTTACACGTCATGTTTTTTTGCGTGTTAAGTTTACCTAGATGAGGCCGGTATTTCCTAACTGACTACTCTGAGAAGAAACACCGAAACAAACTCAGAGGTCATAGTCTCTTTTAAAGTCCAGACAATTTGTATTTTTATATGAGAAGCATGTAGGTTCATGTCTGTGGTATTCTTTTGAGGAAATAACCACGCAAATTTGAGCGGACCTGTCCAGACAGTGCAAGCATTTGTCAGTTATCGTGTAGCTCAACTTAGAACTTAAGGAGCTCAACAATTTGACAAAAAATACCAACGGACATTTGGGTAGGCCACACAAGTACTCAAACTGCTTGACATCATTAAATAAATTATAGTCAAAGTAAAAACAATGAAGAAAGAATAACCTACATTGTCCTCACATTAACAATAATGAAATAATTATGTAAAAAAAAAAAACAAAAACAAAATAAATAGGTATATACAATACTTAACAAAACAAATATTTTAATCAATAAAAAATAAATCAACTATCAAAATTTTAAAAATAAAAAATGCTCACGTATATCACTGGAGCAGCTCATTCCCAAGCCTTCTTGTCCTCAATATAATCTTTAACAGTGTAAAACGCTTTCTGACATAGCTTACGTTTTATAAATAATTTGAATTTATTAATACTTAGTTCTTGAATATGGCTAGGAATTTTATTATAAAAACGTATACATTGGCATCTAAACGAACCACCTATTTTTTTTAACCTTGTTTTAGGAATGACATATGTGTCTTTGTTCCTTGTATTTACACTATGAATATCACTGTATTTTTTAAGCAGATTAATATTTTTGTGTGCATACAAGAGATTCTCATAAATATACTGAGATGGCACAGTCATAATATTAATCTCTTTAAATTTGTCTCTTAAGGAGTGCTTGGGACTTAATTTATAAATTGCACGAATGGCCCTTTTTTGTAATATAAATATTGTGTGAATGTCGGCTGCATTTCCCCAAAGTAAAATGCCGTATGACATCACACTGTGAAAGTAACTAAAGTAGACTAAGCGTGCTGTTTCGATATCAGTTAATCCACGTATTTTTCTAACGGCATATGCTGCAGAACTTAACTTTTTTGACAATTTATCTATATGGGGGCCCCACTGAAGCTTCGTATCCAAAGTTATGCCCAAGAATACTGTGGTATCTTCGGGTTTCAATATTTCGCCCTTTATTGATACACTAGTATTCACTTGTCTAACATGAGGTAATGTAAATTTTAGGCATTTGGTTTTTTTCTCATTAAGAAGAAGATTATTAACATTAAACCAGCTAACTACAGTTGCAAGGGCTCTATTTACTTCTTCAATAACCTGCTGTTGACGTTTAATTTTAAATAAAAGAAAAGTATCGTCAGCGAATAACACTATGTCATGATTTTTGATCAGGTACGGCAAATCATTTATATAAATAAGAAACAAAAAGGGACCTAAAATTGAGCCTTGGGGGACCCCCATCTTGACCACAGATCCCGGCGATCTTTTGCCGTTCACATCGACTCTTTGAATCCTTTCACTCAAATATGAGGTTAAAAGATTCAGAGAGGAGTCCCGGAATCCGTAGTGGTGCAGTTTCCTGATTAATGTCTCATGGGGAACACAGTCAAATGCCTTAGACAAATCGCAAAAAATGCCCAACACATCGCACTTATCTTCCCATGCATTATAAATGTGTCCTAAAAGTTCAACACCGGCATCAGTTGTTGAACGACCCTTTGTAAAACCAAATTGTTTATTATGTAGCAATTTGTGTTTATTAAAATATCTTTGCATCTGCATTAGAATAATTTTCTCAAAAATTTTACTGAAAGTGGGCAGTACAGAAATAGGTCTGTAATTAGTAGGGTCAGATGTACTACCCGATTTAAATAGTGGGATTATTTTACTATATTTCATTAGATCAGGAAACTCACCGCAATCAATACAATTATTAAATATAACAGCTAATGTAGGAGCAATAATGTGTATAGTTGACTTAGTAACTTCAACAGAATTACCCCACAGGTCTGCAGTCTTTTTCATATTCAAAGAATTAAAAGTTTTAATGATGTCATTAGAAGTAACATATTGGAATTTAAACTCTGAACTACAAACTGGAACATTTTTTTTAAGTAATGTTTCTGCAGCAATGGGACATGATTTTAGCGACTTGGTTGTCGATACGGGAATGTCAGTGAAAAAATTTTCAAATTCTGTGGCGACTTGCGAATCTAATGTTATTATATTATTATCAATAGTGAGGGTGTAATCACTATTTCGGTTGCAAGACCTTCCCGTTTCGCTTTTTATAATATCCCAAGTCGTTTTAATTACATTACTACTATTTTTAATTTTAGAACTCAAGTAGCGAGACTTGGCAATATAACAGACTTTTTTAAATAATTTAGAGTAGTTCTTGACATATAAATTAAATTCTACCGAGTTAGTGTAAGTCCGCTCCTCATAGAGTTCATAAAGCCGATTTCTACTTTTATAAATACCAGCAGTGGCCCAGTCACTGAAAGAAGTGTTACTATTTACTGAAGCAATTTTGGGAATAAATGTGTTATTAAATTGTTGGCAATATATTTTGAAAAAATCATTATAATGTTTATTAGGGTCCTCATTAGTTAACAAACAGGGCATTTTATTTAAGAGTTTAGTTTTGAATGCGGGAAACACAGACTCCGGCAGGGAATTCCACTCCTTAGCCGTACGCACAATGAAGGTATTCCCAAAACGTTTGGTGCGTATGGGTGGGATGTCCACCATTACAAATCATTGGACCAAAGGTTTACTGTCTAAAGATTGTTTGTTGTAATAAATCATTTGATTAAAAAAAAGCTTAAATAACATTATCCTTGATAATATTCTGCCAAGTAAACATTTGACCAAATGAAAATGTGCGTACTAAAATCATTCCAAACATTACATTGATATAAAAAAGGTTGCTGAAATTTGTTTGGGTACCTAGTGAAATGTTGGCAAAACGGCAAGATCCCCAAAAATGTACTTCACTGAACGTTATTGTTTATTTAATGTGAATGCTACATAAAATATAAATTAGTTCACGAGAAAATAAACACCGTAATCTGCTTAGCCTTTTGTTAGCCTAACTAGATGCAGCTGAGTATTTTATTTGAAGGGACTAACTATCTGACCTCTAAGTGGGTATAACACAATACTCTTTGGCAAGACGGGAGTCCAATTTTTCGGCTTTTGACAACCTATATCTAATGTTATATGACTATAAAACGTTGCAAAAATATTTACCTTTAAGTTTCCCATATTTGACAAAGAACTTGGCCACCGTACAACGTAATATACGAAAACTATTGAGAGCGGGATTCTTACAGAACTTTGCGGCGCTCAGAGAATGTTCCAGATTCTTGTACTCAATATTTGACTTAGATCTTGAAGAGGTAGAATGGGCAAGCGAATATAATTTTATATTACGTAATAAGGGGATCTAACTTGTAAAAAAATCTAATTTCATTTTGATATTATGACGTGCAGATTCAAGTTCATCTAATATTACTTTAATCCCTACTAACATTATATTAATGTATAATGCGAAAATAAATCTGTTTGTCTGTCTGTTACTCTATCAAGTCTTAACCGATTTTGATGCACAGAGATAGATTAGGCATCGGAAAATGACAGAGTTTACCTTTTTTGCTGAAATAAAAGGGCCGCGGCCATAAGCTAAACCGATGTATTTACGAACATAATCGCATCGACTTTGAGAAGTATATACCTTCATTTATACCTTCTCACATGCATATAATTGGATTTACCGAACCGGTAACAAAAAACCTTTTAGTGTACAAAAAGGCAGGTGTTTTCACACATTTCGCGACAAATTCTTCAGTAGTAGTACATGTTCACCCAGGATGATAATAATATAATGTGCCGAAAATATAGCTATTATTTTAGCCTGCTTCCTTCCAATTCATGTCTACATATTTGTTTTCTATACAGGTTGTTTTAGAAATGGAAACCATATTTTTAAAAAAATATTATTTTAAAATACCACAAAAAGCATCAAACGATTGCCAACTAGTCACTTTGGAAGTTGTCAGATGCAGTTGATAGCATTGTGTCTGTGACTGAACTGAAATATAATGCCATCGACTGCTAGAAAATCAATTTTTGCTTTTTTTTTTTCTTTATTGTATATCAGCATCGGAAAGTTTGATTGTTTATTTATGTATTGTACACGTGCAAAGATTTTTTTTTAATTTAAAAACCTGCAAGCAGTTCTTGCATTATCTAAACAAACAAACTGACAAGTTGTTAATTTTTAAGGGTAAGTGCGGGAGTGTTTTATCAGGGTAGGTGAGTATACATTAGGTACTTATGCAACCACGGACTTCTGAAACATCTCGAACATCTCGTATAGAGATTTATTTAAGGCTTGTTTTTTGCACTGGAGGAAAATATTATCGTTACAAGCTTTTGTGCTGAAACTAAAAGTCGTAGAGATAAGCTCGTGAGATTGAAAAACCAAATCGAACACGCAATAACAATAAGGCCGAGCGCGCACTGCCTTGCGGTGGCCGCAATTCCGGTAGTTCTACCGCACCGGTAGACTGACCGCAGTGCGCGCACTTCTATGACACTCCATACTTCACAAATTTTGCGTTTCCAAAACGCAACGCAGTGCGTGCACGGCCTTAGGTTAGTAACATTTTATCAAGTCTGTGGGAATCTCTACACGTCAGTTCGAAATTCAAACGCAGTTTCGTTGTGAATCCACGATGATTTACTTAAAAAACAAAGGAATTTGCTGTCAAACTTTGTGCTGTTACTTGAGTGAGGTGAGAAAAAACTTTACAGATAAGGACTAAAGTACCTTTACACTTTTTAGTCAGTCAAGCCTGGTCCATAGACGTCAGAGATAAGACAAAAGCCTGCTGATAACAAACGAAGTAGATTAGATAGTTGTCGGTTATCATTACATTTGGGACCAGGTACTTGTTTAAATTAACTATCACGGCTTGCTTACACGCTTACGAGGTTGGCAGAACTATTTGGAATGTATGTCGAATGATAGCTACAAAACGCAAACGAAAGTAGTTTTTGATTTGTAATTATTTGGAATATGTTGCATGGCCTACAACGTCCTCTTACCTGTAATATGTAAATATCAATTAGGTACCTGGTGGTTTTCAAAAAGTTAGTTATACTTGCCTCAGCGTCAGCGTACATCAGCTTCTAATGTTTTATAAGGGCCAACGTGTTTAAGTGATGTTTTTGTTTTTTTTTAATTCTCTGTGAATATAATACGGTCTAACATCATATTTTAGTAAAATATTAGCGCTTAGAAATGTGGACAGTCACTCCTTTTAAAAAAAGTAATAGTCAGCTGCATCCGGATTCTCAAACAAGACTAGAAGCCAACCCTGACATCGTTGCGGAAAAGACTAAAGGGCCATAAAAAAAATATGTGTCTTCTCCCAGAAAAAAATATTAATTTCCAATTCCATTAGTCACGATGTTCTTTTCGAGTAAACTTATTTGAGAACAAATTACAATATTAGTGTATAATTAGCGTTTTTCTCCATAAGCTCATCAAATCTCAAGCGGCGAGAATAATATGACATTATTGTTAGACGTTTGATATAGAAACTCTCGGAACGTAGGGTCCACTTGCTCATAATTATGTACAGATCTCTCCAGACGCCACGCGTTAAATTAGAATGAACATTAATAACTAAAAGTGGAAGTGATATCTGACACTGAATAGTGTTCTGCCAATTTAATAACTGTCAACAATTCTGGGACTACTTAAGGATCCCGGAAGTAGTCTTGGGCAATTCCGTAATTTCCAGTACTGGAAGCCAAGCCCACATGGATAGGCAAATTAATGCTGAACCTCTTTACCCGACTGCATTCCGCAAATGTAGGTAATTTGTATCAGTCAGTAATCAGTATGCTATGATCCGCCATAGAGGACACATTAATGCTGACCCTTTTTGCCCCTTTGCCCCAGAAAAACAGCGTAATGTTTTTCACACCTTTTCTTATTTTCTTATCTTTGGAATGGTTTTCAATTTGAATACGGCAAACTATCAGTATTTTACATAAATGACTACCATTTTTTGCTGCCTTAGTAGTATTACAGAAATGTTCGTAAAAACAGTTGTTAATGAAGGTAAACAAAGTTTTTGGTTACAAATAGGTAGCTGCGCGATATGCTTAGATACGGTACACCTGAAAAAAAATAGGAATCTGGTAAGTCTAATATACTAATGGAAACTACTTTTTACAGGCTTTTTAACCGACTTCAAAAAAAGGAGGTTTACAATTCGTCTTGAACTTTTTTTTTTTTTTTTTTATGTATGTTACCTCATAACTCGGAGATGGCTAGACCGATTTGGAAAATTCTTTTTTTGTTTGAAAGGATATACTTTCTAGTTGGTCCCATTGTCGTCACGTTTGGATCTGATGATGGGATCATGGAGAAATCGAGGGAACTCTTCAAATATTATAGGCACACCTATAGCGTTTTGGGTATTTCTTATAGTACCTTGTGCAGTTGCTCTTGAAAAGCACCATTTGAGGAAGTGGAACTGATGATGAAGACCACAGATGGCCACCGAAACTACTCAATAATAAGTATTTCGTTGATTACGATTAGATTACTTGAATATGGATGTTAAGAACTTTATGCTCGTCACAATGCATATGGTGAAGTAGAGCTGATGGTGATGTACCAGGAGAACTCCTCAAAAATTAAGGGCTCTGCACCGGGAAAAGCAATATTTTGTAAAAGGTGATAAGTAGTTGACATTTTGGCTTTTGTAACTAGATATATTACAAACCGACCCACTAAAAAGCTTAAAGTTATTTTTGCCTTTGTAGTGTTTTTATATGGAAGTCGGTTCTATTTTTTGCTAAAAAGTTTTTTATATAAATAATCGCTCAGAAGTGAATGAAAAAGCGGTCGACGAGTCAACCTGTCTTGAGGATATTCTGTCCATCATTGATAAGGGATATTTGTACTTTGATTATGTGTTGTAACCGCGAAAAATATCGAATTAATTTGGCATTCCAAGAAAATAGTTTTGTTATTCAACATTCAAACATTTTTCCTTAAAGGAATATCGTCAAAATTTTCGCTGAAAATTCATTGCATAAATACGTGAATTGAATATACACACCAATGCGTACGTAAACTCAACTTCAGACAAAAAATTTCAGTCAGTTTGTATAAAATTTATATAGGAAAAAAATCCCACCTTATTTCAGCTGCAGTCAATCAAACACCAGCCATTTGCAAACACGAAAAACACACAATAAACACACTTTCACAACACTGCACACAATTTACCACAACACCAAACACTTCGAAACTTTACGAAAATTCCGCGAACTTCGATTGCGAGATATACGTTCGCACACCACCGCTACTGACGCTTCACTGAAATTCAGACTACGCAAGATTTTATTTCAAACTAAGGAAATTCATTAAAAAGGGTTTCAAGATTTTTTATAATCGTATTTAATTTTCTTTTACAAGAAAATAATTTAATGATTTTCTGCTTTTCTTCATATAACATAAGTTAGGTCTTTAATCTATTATGTAATGTTAAAGAATATGTACACGTGGCTAAGTTACTACAGGCGCTCGGGTCAATGTTCAAGGTCGATGTGCCGAGGGCGGTCCGTGAATGGATGAACAGACTATTCTTACATAAGTATTAAGTTTTTCTTTCGTGTCTGGGAAAGTACGTTAAACCGTTGTCGCGAAGGGTCGCGATTATTAAATAAACCCAACAATATTGTATAGAGCAACACTTGTTACCAACCACAAAACAAATTTGGTAAGTGGCAACACTCTTTTTGCCCGGTACGTTTGCAACAGACATACTGTTCTTAAAGTTTCAATCAATGTTTAAAATTGCAATGTGTGTGATCTTCGCCTGCCAGCCAGCAATAATATGACAGCTAAGTATCTAGATTATAAGCCAATATTATTCCGCATTGAACTCGCGTATTGAGTTATGGAATGAGTAAATTAAAAGCGATGGGAAATGGTGGATGCCGCGAAACTCTTATGAGCTGATGAGCAAACATGATTTCCATCGTATAGACGTAATGTGCCGATAGTTTCGATTGTTTGTATCATAATGTGTGCAATCTAATATAATGCAATCAACAGAGTCCTTGGTTTGGGTAATAAAATACAAGTACCTACCTATATCAATATCAATAGGGTGACCGAAGGGTGCTCCCTATTCTCACGACTCCCAATATCGTAAGCATACAATCCTAAGAGCTCTTTAGGAGCTCACCTGTGTGTGGTAGGTTGGCCAATCTTCTCACAAGGTATCAAGTATGTTTGGGTAGACAGTAAATCATGTTCGTGGAGCATGATAGTTACGTCCATAGGGACAAGAGGCAACGGCCTGTCAAGATTGTTTAAGTGAACAAACTCACTAAGGTTCACATTGTATATCTGTTGAGATAAACATAATAATACACCAAGCAATAAGTATGTGATTGCACTCCTAGTGATTTAATAGAGTCCATATTGATGTACTAAAACTCATGTTAATAATATAATTATGTACCTTCATACCATTCGGTGGTACTTAGTAGTCCTACAGTGTAATCATGGACTTTCTTTCCACAACAGGAGTGACCTATTCGTGGAGGGAGGTGATGAGTTCTGTGTGGCTGAGCAAAGACATCTGCATCATGCAGGTGAGACAGTTGACCAGTAGTTGACAAACAGATTACAATAGAATAAAACTACAAGGGACCCGTTACTATGCATTTATCTCTTTATTATCAGATACTCACCCCATAGAACCAAAGCGAAGCAGATTATTCATAATTAGTAAAACTATTACATTCTCCAATTTGTGTCAAAGAATCTAGGCAATGCTAGCCTCCTTTTGTAGGGAGTCATACAGATACCATAATCTTACTTGTTGGAAGGTCATGAGTAGAACCGACGCGACAACCGTCCCGGCTGAAATTTGCACACCTTTGGCATTCGTTAAGCGTCATTCACCGCTGTATTACGGCCGCTATATGACGGCACCGCTATCCTAGGAAAACAAAGCTTAACGAGTAGTCAGAAGCGAAAAAATTGGTCACTAGTCTTGACAAGGGATATCGTGTTTTCCAGCTACTGGGTTGCGAGGTTAGATAGGCTGTCGCTCCATGTAAAATACTAATACTCATCTGCAGCTGGTTAGACTGGAAACCGACACTAACATAGGTAAAAGCTAAACAGATGATGGTGAAATCAGTATTCTGTAGAATAGGCAGAGATCCGCTTTGATGCTAAAATAACTACATACATGGTGAACGTAACATTTAACAACGAAACGCGCGCTCCATCTTCTGATCGTCACTTACCATCAGGTGAGATAGTGGTCAAACGCGAACCTATATTCAATAAAAAAAAAACGTTATGGAAATTCATGCAATGCAGCTAAGGAGAGGAATTCGCTTCCGAAGAATTATATTTTCCTGTAAATCTATATCTGCATACTATTATAAATATCTAATTTAATCACGGCAATGAAAAATGTTTTCGTTTTCCGAGTTATATCATCAAATGGTTCCTTCTGCTCAGGATAGAGTGGACGGGAGTGTCAGACTTCTACAGTCTAAGAACTCACACTGTTCCTACAGTTGTTCTAGCGTTCTAGATTCGTGATATCTGACTAGAACATTCCCGCAACGGGCCCCATCAATGGTGTTGAGTGCTCTTTGAGACACAAGAAAGGGAAAAATGAATATTTTATTTGCTATATCAGTTAAATATTCCAAAATATTATACACGTGTTTTATTGCCTTTACAAATCAATATAAACTGACAAAAATTAAAAGCTGCAAGTTGGTGACGTCAGTAGTTACTTAAAACTGTAAAATGGCGTGACATCAAGTGAAATTTCAACTCATTATATCGTCTGAAACTTTTGATAACTTTTCAAAAGAATAAAAGAGTTATCAGTATTGTTTGGTAATTCCAGTGACAAACCTGATCTACCCTGCTATGCTGTAAATTCAAAGAAAGATACGTATTTTAGTTTTTTTTTAGCTGTTGCTATAATAATTTCACATCTATCGATACAAACCACTTAAAACGTTTAAACAAATCCACTAAGAAGCTTCATGTATCTAATGTTGCTAAGAGGTTTATCATTTTTAAGAGATTTATTCATTGTTTCGAGTTTCCGATATTTCGGCACTGTTGCAAGCGCCATGATCACGAATGAACTGAAGTCATTGTAGATGGACGTTTATGAGCAGTCTACTCATAAACTTCAAGATGTTACATACTATTTTAAATTAGATACACTATATTATAACCTCAAGAGGTATGCAATTGTAGGTACAGTTATATTTTTATTAATGCTAGTTTGTTCTATTAGATTCTAATCTATACTAATCTATTATTCACTAGCAGTGACCGGCGACCCGTCTCAGTAATCTATGGTAGGTATAAATTGTTGTTAAGATAGTGTAATAGACCAATTTGTGTGCGATGCTAGCCGTCTAAATTCGTGTATGGCAGCCACTGGACTACTAAGTAATTCATTCATTACATAATTACTTAGTACTTAAAGTATTTATGTATATTTGTCAAATAATTATGTCACAGGTAACATACAGACAGAACATGAACAAAAATATCACAATAAAAAATTAATAACTTATTATGTTGCAGCAAATAAAACGATTTATTAAAACAAAAAATAGCAAATAATGTTAGTGAATGACATTTCGAAAGTTCAGTCTCAGTTCGGAAGCTACACTGTAGCACTGTGCTACGGCGTAGAACTTAAACCGCCATTGCGTAGCGTTGTGCTACACAGTCTTGTTGCGCCGCGCGCCGGCGGCGCGGCGCACAGTGGTCCGGATTTTCAAAATGATGGACTTACGATCGAATATGTTTATTTCACTAAATAAAAAATGGGATCGTGTAGTATATATAACGCTGATCAATATTTATTACGACAATTTTTCGATAAAATTGCTCCTTCATGGCAAAAAAAAATATTGAAAAAAAAAATGTATGGGAGAAAATCTATTTTTTTTTTTCTCCTGCTAGTATCAAAGTATAGCAACCACACCTTATATTCTAGTAAGTACCTGTTGCCCTTAATACGACGACATATATGTAATTTGCTTGCGTATCCCTGCGGCCTTGGCGCCTACGGTGATTCAAAGTTTCAAATTTTTAAGTCGATTTTTCTTAATGTTTTTGACGATTCATCTTAAAAGAAACGGTAAGAAATGGATAAAATCTCGACAATACGTTCTAAATTTTTCAATATCTATGGCACATCCAGATGAAATTGTTTGAAGAATAGCCGCGAAATGCTTTAGTAGGTCTTTATCAATATTGTTAATTTCGGCAGATTTCTCATAATCTCTAAAAAACCTTCTGGCTGTATTTCAAACGTTTGTGGTTCCAAAGCCTTGCTTAACAAAATCTACAAGAATTCCCATTTGCTGCTTGATTTCTTCTTGTATCAGTTGTTTTTTCGCAGCTTTTAGTTCCTTGTTAGCACCTCTTGCAGCCCACATTTTAAAGACCATGTTGTATGATATATGCAGAATACACTCCATACAACGAATCTACATATGAAGAGTAGAATGTCTATATTATTATTTATGAACATTTTCTCGTACAGGTCTTGAAAATACTTCAAACAGCTTGTTCATCTCAGTCGGCTTAGCAAAGCAAATATTGCAGGCAGATGCAGATGAAGTATCAGTTATAATAGTGGCCACTTTTCCGTCGATCATTGTCATAATTATGAAGGTCGTGATTAATCTCCAGCTACACTTCTACACTTTGTAGAACCAATATTATATATTTCTTATTTCAATGAAGCTTCTTCTTGCTTGATATATTCTACTGAGACAGTAGAATATATCAAGCAAGATTCAAACTTAATAGGCCTACAATAATGGGTTGAAGAATGTGTTGAGTTTTCCCATATGGTGATATTATTAGAAACTAATTTAAGAGGGACAAGACTTGACATAAATACCGATGAACCACTGAAGTTTACATCTTCACTTCTTTGCTTGTAGGTGCTTTGTGAAGAACCTCCATCGAAACCCCATTTACTGATTAACTTCAATCCTTCATTTGACGAATCAACTTGGGTACCAGTAATCTGAAGAAACTTCTGGACTGTCAGATCCAGTAGGGCTTGAATCTTCACTTTAGCTCCTCTCTCAGTAATTTCTAAATCGCTTGGATAGCATCTTTTCTTAGCTTCAATGAGTTTGTGATACGATGGTAATACTGAAACTTCACAATCTATCAGCACTTTCCTTAAACACAAATATTTCCACTTTGACGGATTCAAAGATGTATAAAGACCTAGAGCGTGATCTTCGTCTAAAGATTTTTTGCTTACTTTCTTTTTAAACAAAGTGGTTTGAGCAATCGCAACACTATCAGGGTTTTTCGTTATGTGATCAATAATATTAGCTAAGTCATTCTTCTTTTCTGTCTCTCTCTTAAGTCTTGTGACTAATGCGAAAGTGAGTTCTTTCGGTGAGTATTCCAGAAGAGACCCTGAACGTCTTTTCTTCTGTTTGTTGCCCAGGCCAACAAACGGTTTCCTAATCTGAACTAAATCCATAGATGTGCCCACAGTTGATGTGGACGGAATCACAGCTGCTACAGTATGGATATCAACGGAAGTACTCGTAATGTCTGACGATATGTTTTCGATAACTTCATCTTGAGCTAGAAAAATTTCTGATAAATTCACTGTTGTGTAATTTGGCCAACTAATATTTGATTGTAACCACTCAGCATGTTTGTTCATGAACATCTTCTGATTTCTGGAAGCACTTGCCCATCTGCGACTCATATAATTTTTTAAAAAGGTCTTAATTATTTCTGAATCTTCTGAACATATTTCAACGGGGATGCGCACAATAATATCTACATATAGTCGTGTCCAATTTTTCATGTCTGCTTCACCACGAAGGAACATAAAAATATCTAAATTCGTAACAAATGCAGCCATAAGGAAACTCACAAAACTTTCACACAGCACGGATAATGATGTTGCTTCCTCAAGGGTTGAGAAACAAGTGCCCTTAATTGTTACCTGCACACATATTTATAACAAACACAAGTTCGCAAGTAGTGACTGATATAATTAGTACCGCTGCGTTCAACAACAATATCAGCGTGTCGATATTACCCCTACCACCACTTGGTGGTGGGGGTTAATTATTATTTTATCAAAGTAATACTTTTAGTCACTTAGGTATAGATAGTCATCGTCAGCACATGACTGTCTTCAATTACATGCATCAAGTTTTCAAAAAGTCAAAATTTTATTATTGTTTTATAAATGAAATGCCTACCAAATGCCAAAATTTATATTTTTTAATTCTTATTGTATTGAAAAAAAAATATTTTTAGTTCTTCTTAATTGTAAAACTCGTTAATAGCCATTAGAAAATACAACATAAAAATTTGAAACTTTGAATCATCGTAGGCGCCAAGGCCGCAGGGATACGCAAGCAAATTATATGTCGTCGTATTAAGGGCAACAATCACTTACTAGAATATAAGGTTTGGTTGCTATACTTGATACTAGCCGGAGAAAAAAAATAGATTTTCTCCCATACATTTTTTTTCAATATTTTTTTTGCTGTGAAGGAGCAATTTTATCGAAAAATTGTCAGTTTAAATATTGATCAGCGTTATATATACTATTCGATCCCATTTTTTATTTAGTGAAATAACCATATTCGATCGTAAGTCCATCATTTTGAAAATCCGGACCACTGTGCGGCGCCGCGCGCCGTACCAAGCTAAGTCTTCCTCTCACTTTCTGTAGCCTCCTTCTGCGATGTGATGGATGGACGTCATACGTCATTTTGCAATAGGGGAATGCCATCGATATAAATACAATATTTGTGTTACAAAAAAGAACCATTTGTGCTATTTATAAATTAAGTCCACAACACTCCCTCAGAGATATATTTAAAGAAATGAATACAATGACTGTTCCCCCTCAGTATATTTATGAGAATCTCTTATATGCACATAAAAATATACAGTTTAAAATATACAGTGATATCCATAAGGTTAATACTAGAAACAAACACAACTTTGTCGTTCCAAAAACAAGGCCCCAGAAAATAGGTGGTTCTTTTAAATGCCACTGTATCATAAACTACCATCTACCATGCCATTTGCAAGAATTGAGCCTCAAAAAATTTTAATTAGTCATAAAACGCAAGCTTTGCCAGAAAGCTTTTTACACAGTTAAAGACTAAATTGAGGATAAAAAGGCTTGGGATTGAGCTGCTCCAATGATTTACAGGGAGCATTAGTGTAGTTTACAATCACAATTTCTTGTGTTTTATTTTCATACAAATTGACATTACGTTGTTTTTATGATTTATTTTTAGTAATTATGTACTTAAATGCTAGCATTATGTGGATTTTATTCCATTTTTTTTATTCTCTCTTTCTTACGATGACGTCTGACAGTTTTAGTACTTTCGTGACCTACTCAAATGTCCCTTCTTCGGCATTGTTCGTCAGGTCGTTGAGCTCCTTAGTAGTCCAAAGCTGAGCTTACAGACTAACTGACAAAGGCTTGCACTGACAGGATGGTAATCTGTGTGGTTCTTTCCTCAAAAGGCAAATTTCTAAGACTAATCTACATAATCCTCATAAATTATTGTGAATATTATATTCACTGAATATGTGAACTATACAGGTTATTTTATTCGAATTAAACATGTTTGTCTGGCAGTTTGACTGCTTTTGCGGCCTACCCAAATGTCCTTACCTTGGTATTGTTCGTCAAATCGTTAAGCTCCTTGTTTTAAGTTGAGCTATACGTCATCTGACAAATGCTTGCATTGTATGGACAGGCCCACTCAAATCTGTGAGTCAAAAGATGGCCTCAGACGATAACCTACAAGATTCCCATATATTTTTAACCACTATAGATTGTATGGACTTTAAAAGAGACGGACCCCTGAGTTTGTTTCGGTGTTCCTTCTCAGGGTAGTCAGTTAGGAAGCACCGGCCTCATGTAGTTTAAATTTATGAAAAAAAAATTACGTGTAAAAGTGTTATTTAATTACCAATTTGAAAAATAAAGATCATTCATCATTTATGATGGATATCGTGAATTTTTCAGATTCTGTGGGATGATGAACGAAAGAAGGCTTTTTTTTATTATGTTTGTATAGTTTAATCTTAATTGCTATTATGTTGTTTGCCTTTTCTTTCAATTGAATATATTACTTATAGAATTTGCCCGAGACTTCGTTCGCGTGGAAGGGTTTGCCCGTGTAAATCCCGATCCCGTAGAAATTCCGGGATAAAAAGTAGCTTATATGTTTTTCCAGAATATCAACTGATTGAGATCCGTTCAGTAGTTTTTGCGTGAAAGAGCAACAAAGATACAATTCGAAAACTATCCCACAGGAACCTTATATCGGGATAAAAACTATCCTATGTCCTTCCCAGGGTCCTAAACTATACCCATGCTCAATTTTATGTCAATTGGTTTAGCGATTAAGGCGTGAAAAGGTAACACACAGACAGACAGACAGAAAGATAGACAGACAGAGTTACTTTCGCATTTATAATATTAGTAAGTATGGATGGATAGTATGGATGGAAGTATGGATATGGAAGTATGGACTGCCTGCGCCTTAATTATTATTTAATTCTACTATATTACATCTTGGTCAGGTTGTACATATTTTTGTTATATGTAAATTTTATTTTCGCGGTAGATATTATGTCAAGACTGGTTCAGATTTTCTGGCTTTTGACTACCGGTAACGACTGCTGTTCAAAACACACGAAAGAATTTTAACATGTGAAGATGGTGATCCATTCACGGACTGAAAACGGCAAGCCTTGCTTAACCTCAAAGCAATTCAAATTTGTACCATACCTACTACACAAACCATAACTTTAGTTAAGAATGGTTAAACATCCTGTTTTTTTTACTGTTTATTCTTATATTGTCAACATTTGATTGTACAAAGGTGAAACTACTTTCTAGTTTAACGGAAGAACGCTGATCTCTCAAATAAAGATATGTTTTATCTCGTTCAGACTATGGATGTTCCTCATTCTGATCCTATATAAGCTTCAATGAAACTGAACAAACCAAATTATTGCAGAACATATTTATTCATCTTTCTACAGAATTTGTTTCTAAGAAATTAATATCGCATCGATTTGAAACAGAATCTAATCGAAGTTGATAATAAACACAAATATAAAAAAAAAACTTAAGCAAAAGCAATTACCAAAAAAAATTTAAGATATATTGGAAAACTCTATGAAATATTTTCTTAAAATTATTCATGTTCGTAGCAAAATTGTGATATGAAAATATCTTGAATATTTTAAGTCTTTCATAAGATTTCTTGAATATATGTTTAGCCGTTAAAATGTAACAGATAAACAGACAGACTTTACATATATAATATTAAGTATGGATTGTGGATATAATATGTAAACGCCCTTTCTGTTACTCACTGTGTATCTCAAGCTCGTACATTACTCAACCGGTCTGAAAACAGGTATTACGCAATGATATTTCTTGAAAACTGCACTTGGCTCATAGTTACGTATGGAATGTAATGTTTCCAGAATAATGGTTAAATGTTGTAGTTCTGAGATAACTTATATATAAAAAACAAATATTCAGTCGAGAGTTACGTCATCGATCCATCTATATCTTATCTTACTAATATTATAAATGCATATAGATGCATGGATGTTTGTTACTCTTTCACACAAAAATTACTGAACGGATCTGAATGAAATTTGATAAGTAGATAGTTAACTTTCCGGAATAATACATAGCATAGGGATCGGGATATACGCAGGAAAGCCCTCCCACGTAAACAAAGTCGCGGGCAGAAGCTAGTACCTAAATAAAAAACAATTTCAATGAATACAATTTTATTCTTCCTAAGTTTTTCTTTGTACAGTGTTATGAATAGTTTACCAAGTAATATTTTGTTTAACTTTCTAATATAAAAGCGAAAGGTCACTCCTCACACCGCTTGACATATGATGATGAAAATTGGCAGGAAGATAGTTTATTGTCAGTAGACGTTTGCTAGGAATGGATTTTTGTAAATTCAACTCCCAACGGGGGGAATAGGGGCGAAACTTTGTATGAAACTTCTTCAGTTTTAAAGTTAGGAGTAGACTGAATGTTTGATTAAAAGCCTGTAAATCAATAGAGATTTTTTAAAAAAGTTAAGAGCGTAAAATTGGTATATGGACCTATAGTTTTAAACAAAACTTTACTGTAACTTATTAATACTATTAATCCCCAGGGAGTAAAAGTAAAAATAAAGTAACTTCTTCAGTTTTTATGTTACAAACTCATAGATTGATTTATGAGTCCATATTTTAGTTAGTTGTAATTGTAAGGTTAGAAATAGTCTAATGACCCTCAGTTAAAGGGAACATAATTGCTTTCGCCACCCAACGGGCAATATTCTGATGTAATCACACAACAAAATTTTTATGTGAACGAAATCACGGATAACAGCTAGTATTTATATGTATATAATTATCATTATATGCTGCGATTGTAGCTTTTTCGGCCTCGCACATGTCCTTTCATATTGTTAGCTTTGAACAAGTTAATAATTATTTGGTTGTTTGTTCTCTGCGAGTCCTAAATAAACATTTATTATTTTCCTTCCTTTAGATAGAGTATTTTGTCTTGACTCACGCTTGTTGACATGTGAGATGTGGACTTAGTAATCATTGTACCAATAGTTGTGTTAGCCAATTGATTAATAGCCACGAGCCTTGTATTCCTCAGGATGTCTTCCGCCCTGGGGCAGGCGAAGGGGTTTGTTTGGCTCTAATTTACTAAAACCACCCCGTGTTCCCTCGAATATTTGTGCCGGGGATAGCGGGACCTCTTGAAATTAACCAGTATTTAAACTCAAAAAAAAAAACTAAAAAAATATAACCATGAGTATGATAAAACAATATATATATATATATATATATATATATAATATATAACACACGAGGTATAAACAAGTTATAGTTAATGACCTCGCGTGCATGGACTAATTACGGTAAAAGTACTATATTGTTTGAGGGAGTACGGCTGTAGAATGGTCTGCCGGAGGATTTGAAACGAGTTAAAAAACCAAAAAATAAACTTAAGAAGCATGTCCAAACAATGTAACATAACGCCTCCAACATCCCAAGAGTGAACGCTACTTAATAATTAAAATTCAAATATATGCAATACTTTATATCTCATTTTAAGTGAGCCATAATGTTCTTATGAGAAATAAATGTCTTTAAACCTATATACCTATGATTTATTTTCCAAATTGACAATAACACACTCTATGTACGTAATTTTTCTCAAAAATTAGAACTAGATGAGGTTGGTGTTTCCTAGCTGCCTACCTGTACTCGTCAAATCGTACTATGCGGACCATGTAAGTTAATTTTTGAGGTGATCATTTGTGAGAAAAAAACACACAGATTTGAGTGGACCTATCCTGATAGTACTAACTGTACATTCAACACATAATTACTATAATAATTGATTTAAAAAATATCGCAATAATAATTTAAAAAGTTATTCGAAAGCTTCATGCAATGAAAAACTAGTATCATTTGTAGCTCCAGAGCCTTGAACATCGCCGACGAGTTGCTAGTCTATCGGTTTTTTATCGATTACATTTCGGGGAGTGTGCGATGGAATTACACAATTTAATTCCGTTGTTCGGTCCGACGTGAAACAGAACGCACCTTTTGGCCGGCAACATTAATTTTGGCAGGCCATTGTGTAACCCTGTTTATAGTATTGAAAACAACGGTACCGTGTAAATCCAAAACACTGTAACTACAAGAAACATTTTTTGAGAAATTGAGCAAAAACGTTTTTTTCTGTTTTTCGATGATTACTCCAAAATTCACTTTGGAATGTATATAGTGTTTGGTATCAAATTAAAGGTAATTTTATAAGTTATCAAGCCCGTTAGGTTTCATATACAAGTAGAGTATACACAAAAAGTAATCGTGAATAACTTGTTATGTCATAATATTTGTCAAAAAGGAATGAAGAAATTGTTACGTCAATACACTGTATCTTAGAGTTACAGTATATTGACTTGATATTACAGGGTATAGAAATGTACCATAGAAAGTTACAGTCGGAATTATTATTAGGTGGAGTGTATTGAAAAATAAAATATCGAGTTTTTTAGTATGTACACAATTATATATTTTTCAAAAAGTTAAACATATTAAGAACTTTTAAAATTAACCTTACATTATTTAATAAACAATTTTGTTTAATAACTTTTTAAGTATAGTTTTTGAGTTATACGGTCTTACAGTGTCATGTAACATGTAGGAACTTGAAAATACGTAAAAATACTTATCACTAAAATTAAAAATAAATGAAATAAACAAAATTAACAATTTTTAAATGTTATGGCAACTAAATCAGTCTTACAGTTTCATATAAGAACTTGAAAATCACAAAAAAATAATGGAACAATTTAGCATTATGGACTTCCATAATTAAAAATCAGTATTAATATAGCGACAAGATCACCAAAATTAGAAAATCACACAAGTAAGGAATTTATTATTTTATTTAATATTAGTAGTTTGGTTCATTGTTGTGTTCGTCGAGATTAGGCTCTAATGATACCATGAGATTTTCATAAAATACTGATCTTGTAGAAGGCATAGACTTGCACAACTGTAATAATTCCCTTTTCTTTATTTCGCTTATGCCCCTGGCTTCAGTTTCTCTTGGTAATGAATGGAACAGATCGGTTTTGCCATTTGCAATTTCATTCAAAAGGTTTTGTGCATCCTTTCTTTTCAGGAATTGTATCTCTTTAAATTCTCCATCATAGTCGTTTTTAGCGAACATGGAAACATGCCCTCTTCTAAATTCTATTACTTTTAGGTTTTGTATATTAAAACCTTTGGGGAATGCTGGCTTCGAATCATTTGAAAATACGATCATATCTTTATGATTAAGCACAGCCACTTCCATGTTTTTTCGTGAGGTCTTTATATTATGTACGAAATCATCGAAGTCGTAAATTTCTCCAGCCTTTTTAAATTTTTTGGTGATAGCTGCATGCACAGTGTCTGCAGCCATGAATGTGTGACCACTCTCAAAATACTCCAATGTCACGGAATCGATATCTGTCATCTTGTCATTTATTAATCTTACTAACGCAGAGATAAGGACTTTGTTCTTATTCTGTGCGTTACAGTTGTCAAGAAAAAAGTACACATGTTTTTGATCACGACAGTAGTTTCTGAGAAAATAAACATAGGTTGTAGCCACATTATATGCTTTTCTGCCACTTTCACCTTCGTGCCAAAGAATACAAATTGCAGTCTTGTTTTTTCCTGGTGGGACAAAAGATTCGTTAAAAAGAACGAGTTTGCGGGAAAAATAATATTCTTTTGTGGTTAACAGTGGCATTTGTATAGCTTTTTGCATATCTACTGTGTAGACTGACTCCTTATTCCCGCTTTTTTCACACCGTTCTTCTACTAAATTTAGGTCCCTTCTAGATTTTCTTTTGTTCTCTGAATGCTGAGCCCAGTCAAGACAGTCATCGCAATTACACGGAAGTGGCATCGACTTATGCGCCAATTCATAATTTTTACATTTCGTACATATATCATGTACTGACTCTGCAGTAGAAATGTTCATTTCTTTTATCATTTTATGGAAATGACACCAACTACATTGTTCCATAGATTCTTCAACACAGTATTTTTTAAAATCTTGGAAAATAGAAGAAAAAGTAATACCTATTGGCAAATAACGGCGATTAGGGGCATGTTGGATATTATAGTGTGAAGCAATAGGCTTGTATTTCAAGATGAAGTTCTTCAGTTTTTGTTGATAACACGTGGAAAATGCTGTTGATGGTGGGTGACGCCCTCGAGTATCTGGTGCAGCTCCCATTTTTGGATCCAAATTTTGAGATGTGATATTTGATTTCAAAACCGATTGAACTGCTTCGTCATTTGTATAACCCAATGTACTGAGGAAAAATTTTTTGCACACAATTTTTTCATCGAGCCTCCAGACTAAAGTGTATTGTCTTCTCGAGTTAGGACCAGCAGTTTTGAAAGCAGTTGGCAACTTTTCTACCTGTCTAGATAAGAAATCGCGACGTCGTTGTCTGTCCATACTCCAAAACTGTTCATATATGGATTCTCTTTTTAATTCATCTATGTGTTCAGTACATGATTTTATACATTTACTGCAAGGTGGTTTTTTTGGGTGTTTCCTTTTCTGAAATGTTAGAATGTCTGTAGGGTTCCTCGATCTCTTTGCTTTTTTTTTTGGGTGTGAAGCGTCTGTTTCGTCTAGATAGTTGTTGTCATTTAAAGATGTAAGTGGTTCCCTGGGTGGCGATGTATACTGTATGTTGGTGACCGGAACATTATCATGGCTTACGTGCAGTACTGAATGGCTGTCCAAGTTATTGGGATCCGACGCTGAGGCTTGCAAGCATTCATCCTGCGACATTGAAGACGTAACAACATCTAATAGTTCTGTGTAGTTCCCTTCACCTATTTCTTCACACAAGCTGGTACAGTTAAACTCCGGCTCACTTAACGGGATTAAAGGACTGATAACACGACAGTCAATACTTGTATCCATATGGTCATCATAAGGTACACATAGACTTGGGGTCTCCATGATTGTATCCTTTACCTTTTGCATATCACTGTTTAGCTGAGACACCATTGTAGCACAATTAGAGTTATTATAATGTAGTACATTGTTTTGGGATAACTTTATCAACAACTTATTACGATAACCACTCATTATTATCACTTATAATCGTATTAATTTATTAATTACTACGTAAATAAACGAATATTGTCAATCACGGCACGGCGCGCAAACAATGATATGAACACCTGATTCCTGCTCCCGGCAGTTGCACATTTGTTCTCTGCCAATCATCCAATAACCATTAAGATCGCCGCCGGTTCTCGCTCCTGGTTGGCGCGGCCGCAGGCCGCTACGCGCATGCGTGTCACTTGTTTGTTTTGACAAAACACTGTATCTTGTAACGCGCGAAAATTATTATGGTAGAATACGGTATCTTAAGTTGCCGTGTTTTGTTATAGTAGAACTGTACTTTTAAGTAAATACAGTGTGTTTAGCATAGTCATATCTCAGAACTTTCCATATAAAGTAAAAAATGTGTGAATGTGGTACGATAGAACAGGCTAAAAGAAGTCGAATGAGCGTTGTAAACTCAAAACACTGTAACTTAAGATACAGTGTTTTGGATTTACACGGTACAACGGTAGTCTCCACGTACCGTGGAACAGTTCCGGACACGTCCAGTTACCGTTGGCTGGCCTATTGCAGTCCTGACCAAAAGTGGTAGCAGAGCGTGGTCCTTATAATATAAGATCCACTGGTTTAATTGGAAGTTTTGAATATTGTTGAAAACTTAAAACTTGAGTTTAATTACTTAACACAACTTATAACTTGATAAGTTTGAATATATTGCCTTGTCAGCCGGGCTCAAATAGTACTTGTAGTTTGTATTGTGATTTGTACTGTAGCCTCTTTCATTGCATTGACAGGTAGGATTTATTTGTGAAATTAGGAATTATTGGTATAATTTGGTATAATTTGGTACATAATTTGGTACATAAGTTGGTATATTGTTGTAAAAGTTGTTTGGTATTTGTGGCAATTAATAATTGAATGTCATTGATCTGAATTTGAAAGGTTATCTAAATAATAATTACACATAGTCTAACAACATAGGACTTGAATTGTGTGTATTGGTTATTGCATTTATAGTAATTATTGGAGTTTTGTTAGAGATTCTCCGGCTCAATATTATACAGACAATTGTTGTGCTTATTGATGTTTAATTTGAGGTTGGTCCAGCATTGTATTATACATTCAATTGTTATTTATTTTGTAACTAGCCATCCTTAGCAAGCTAGATTCACACTTGGAATAAGTACAGGGTCGGATTGGGACTTGAAATAATTGAATTTGAATTTTTATTTTGTTGAAACTATTTGGTCGGCTAACAAGTCATTGCTGTTTGTTTAATATTTGATTGTTGGTTGTTGATTGTTGTTTGCATTAATATTTGATTGTTGCAATGGCCTCATTAAGGGCAGTCAGGGAGGCTGCTGCGGGATTGACCTCACAGTTGAGATGGTTCACATCGGCAGCTGCAACTGTTGACCGTGTGGAATTGGAGGAGCTCACCCTTGCTCGGTATGGGCAAGTGATTGAGAGGATCAAGTCAGCTGATGCTGCGCTCACGCGCTTCAACGAGTACATCATGGACGTGGATTTGGGGGTGATGGATCAGACAGCCCGCGATAAGATTTTGGGTGACTATGACCAGATTATCCACCTGGGGGATGTCATATGTCTACGAGCGCGGGAAATCTTGAGGAGCCGGGTGCCTGATGCGGCCAAGCCGCAGACCCCTGTTGTTGCAGGCCCTGGACTATTGAGTAGGCTGCCCACCCTGGAGCTGCCACATTTTGACGGTCGCTTGGACCACTGGCTGGGCTTCCTAGATCTCTTTGAGAGTCTTGTCGATGCACGTTTGGACCTCGGACCTGCCCAGAAGCTGGCCTATTTGTTGTCTGTCCTGGAGGGCGAAGCCAGAGCCTTGGTGCAGCACTTGCCGGTGACGGATTCCTCTTACCCGACCGCTCTGGAGCTTCTCTCCCGACGGTATCAGAACAAGCGCTGCCTGGCTGATGTGCACATCGACCAGATTTTGGGGCTACCGGCCATTGTCAGCACGTCGACGTTGCGCACTGACTTGCTGAACCCGTTGGTTTCAGCGACCAACGCTTTGAGACGCTTGGAGTTACCGGTAGAACATTGGTCCTACTTGTTGGTGCACATAGTGCTGCAGTTGCTCCCCGCGGAGTTGAGGTCACGTTTTGAGCAGGAGTATGGTGGGGATGGTGCCACCCATCTTCCCCCCTTTGACGACCTCCTCAAATTTTTGGAAGACGAGTGTCGGTTTGCGGATAACACTCGTGGCGCTACGGGGTCGCCCCCACTACCTTCTCAGCCCAGAGACCAGGGACGGACTAGGGCCCGGGGGCCTGTTGATGTTCCCCCCGCCCCCCGTTTTGCTGGCGCCCGGAGTCCGCGGGCTAGGGGGCCTGTTGATGATCGCCCCGCCCCTCGTTTTGCTGGCGCCCGGAGTCCTCGGGCTAGGGGGCCTGTTGATGATCGCCCCGCCCCCCGTTTTGCTGGCGCCCGGAGTCCTCGGGCTAGGGGGCCTGTTGTTGATCGCCCCGCCCCCCGTTTTGCTGGCGCCCGGAGTCCTCGGGCTAGGGGGCCTGTTGATGATCGCCCCGCCCCCCGTTTGGCTGGCGCCCGGAGTCCTCGGGCTAGGGGGCCTGTTGATGTTCGCCCCGCCCCCCGTTTTGATGGTGCCCGGAGTCCTCATCATTGTGACTTTTGTAAGGCAACGGGGCATGTCATGGCGCGTTGCCCGGATTTTTTGAATTTGCACGTAAGTGCCCGCCGCCGTATTGTCAACGCACGCCGTTTGTGCTTTTCGTGCTTGGGGGCCCACTTCCATCGGGACTGCCCCGACCCCCGCCCGTGTAGAATTTGTGATGGGTCCCACTTGGAGATTTTGTGCGCCAACGCGAACCGCTCCAGCAGACCAGCTTCTGAGGGGGGTTCGCGCAGGGGGGGGTACCCCGGAGACGAGCACCGGGCTGAGACCCGCGATTCCGTACGCCGCTCTCCACCCCCCGCGCAAGTTGAACGGGAGCCCCACGAGCGCCATTTGGTCTTCCCTCGTCAGGGAGAACGCGCATTGGCTGCCAGGCAGCAGTGGCCGGGTCGGCGCCGCTGCCTTTCCCCTCCGTTGGCGGAACGTCCCCCGCTGGAGTCGCGGCCTCCGCCATTCGGGCATTCGGTGGGATATGCCCCTCCAGTGATGGCGAGCGGCTTGGGACACCGCGCGGACGAATGGTTTGATTGTTGGCCTCGTCGTGAACGAAGGCAGCCTGGAAGCGGCGATCGGTCGCCGCCCAGACATCACTAAGAGATTGACGCCTGCCCCGCTAAAGGAACCCCCCGATCAAGACGGTTTTGTTGCCAACGGCCTCGGTCACGGTCTGGGGACCCTTGGGTGACTCGATTGTGGTCTGTGCCATTTTGGAGACGGGAGTCCGGGGTTGCCTTTTGTCTTCTTGGTTAGCGGGACAGGTTGGCCTGAAGGTGAACGACCTTTCAGGCAAGATTTGGGGAATTGGCGAACCGGCTGACACCACTGTTGAGGGAAGGACCTGGTTTGAGGTCACCCTTGTGAGTTGTCCTTACCCTAAAATTGGTGCTCCTGCCCTTGTTGTAACTGAACTTGGTACAATTGTTGGTGACTGATCGTCACACTAAGAACTCGCATGCCGGTTGCAATGCGCTGTTGGCCATTCTGCAGCGAGAATTTTGGATTTTGTCGGCTGATCGCGTCAATGAGGCGAGGCCCTTTGCTGGCGTCGTAACGGATTTTGTTGGTCCCCCTTTGTTGAAGACGTCCACCCTTCGTAATAGCAGGATTGTTGGGGCTTATTTGTGTGTTTGTCTGCCTGTCAACCAAGGCAGTACATTTGGAGCTGGTAACCTCCCTCTCGACAGAGGCCTTTGAGGCGACTTGGGAAAGATTTGTGTCTCGCCGTGGGTTACCTTCGTTGATTAGGTCTGATTGCGGTACGAATTACAAGGGTACAAGTAACTATTTGAAGGTTGGAAGGAAGGAGAAGCGCGGCTCTTATAATATAAGATCCACTGGTTTAATTGGAAGTTTTGAATATTGTTGAAAACTTAAAACTTGAGTTTAATTACTTAACATAACTTGTAACTTAATAAGTATTGAATATATTACCATGTCATCCGGGCTATCTAATTGAAGTTGAATCAATTGAAGTTGTATTTGTAATTTGTATTGTAGCCTCTTTCATTGCATTGACAGGTAGGATTTATTTGTGAAATTAGGAATTATTGGTATAATTTGGTATAATTTGGTACATAATTTGGTACATAAGTTGGTATATTGTTGTAAAAGTTGTTTGGTATTTGTTGCAATTAATAATTGAATGTCATTGATCTGAATTTGAAAGGTTATCTAAGTGGTGATTACACATAGTCTAACATAATAGGACTTGAATTGTGTGTATTGGTTATTGCATTTATAGTAATTATTGGATAGTTGTTAGAGATTCTCCGGCTCAATATTATACAGTCAATTGTTGTGCTTCTTGATATTTATTTGAGGTTGATCCAGCATTGTATTATACATTGAATTGTTATTTATTTGTAACTAGCCATCTGTACCAAGCTAGATTCATACTTGGAATAAGTGCAGGGTCGCATTTGGACCTGAAATAATTGAATTTGAATTTTTATTTTGTTGAATATATTTGGTCGGCTAACAAGTCATTGCTGTTTGTTTAATATTTGATTGTTGGTTGTTGATTGTTGTTTTGTATTAATATTTGATTGTTGCAATGGCCTCATTAAGGGCAGTGCCCCGCCCCCCGTTTGGCTGGCACCCGGAGTCCTCGGGCTAGGGGGCCTGTTGATGATCGCCCCGCCCCCCGTTTTGCTGGCGCCCGGAGTCCTCGGGCTAGGGGGCCTGTTGATGATCGCCCCGCCCCCTGTTTGATGGTGCCCGGAGTCCTCATCATTGTGACTTTTGTAAGGCAACGGGGCATGTCATGGCGCGTTGCCCGGATTTTTTGAATTTGCACGTAAGTTCCCGCCGCCGCATTGTCAACGCACGCCGTTTGTGCTTTTCGTGCTTGGGGGCCCACTTCCATCGGGACTGCCCCGACCCCCGCCCGTGTAGAATTTGTGAAGGGTCCCACTTGGAGATTTTGTGCGCCAACGCGAACCGCTCCAGCAGACCAGCTTCTGAGGGGGGTTCGCGCATGGGGGGGTACCCCGGAATCGAGCACCGGGCTGAGACCCGCGATTCTGTACGCCGCACTCCACCCCCCGCGCAAGTTGAACGGTAGCCCCACGAGCGCCATTTGGTCTTCCCTCGTCAGGGAGAACGCGCATTGGCTGCTAGGCAGCAGTGGCCGGGTCGGCGCCGCTGCCTTTCCCCTCCGTTGGCGGAACGTCCCCGGCTGGAGTCGCGCCCTCCGCCATTCGGGCATTCGGTGGGATATGCCCCTCCAGTGATGGCGAGCGGCTTGGGACACCGCGCGGACGAATGGTTTGATTGTTGGCCTCGTCGTGAACGAAGGCAGCCTGGAAGCGGCGATCGGTCGCCGCCCAGGCATCACTAAGAGATTGACGCCTGCCCCGCTAAAGGAACCCCCCGATCAAGACGGTTTTGTTGCCAACGGCCTCGGTCACGGTCTGGAGACCCTTGGGTGACTCGATTGTGGTCTGTGCCATTTTGGAGACGGGAGTCCGGGGTTGCCTTTTGTCTTCTTGGTTAGCGGGACAGGTTGGCCTGAAGGTGAACGACCTTTCAGGCAAGATTTGGGGAATTGGCGAACCGGCTGACACCACTGTTGAGGGAAGGACCTGGTTTGAGGTCACCCTTGTGAGTTGTCCTTACCCTAAAATTGGTGCTCCTGCCCTTGTTGTAACTGAACTTGGTACAATTGTTGGTGACTGATCGTCACACTAAGAACTCGCATGCCGGTTGCAATGCGCTGTTGGCCATTCTGCAGCGAGAATTTTGGATTTTGTCGGCTGATCGCGTCAATGAGGCGAGGCCCTTTGCTGGCGTCGTAACGGATTTTGTTGGTCCCCCTTTGTTGAAGACGTCCACCCTTCGTAATAGCAGGATTGTTAGGGCTTATTTGTGTGTTTGTCTGCCTGTCAACCAAGGCAGTACATTTGGAGCTGGTAACCTCCCTCTCGACAGAGGCCTTTGAGGCGACTTGGGAAAGATTTGTGTCTCGCCGTGGGTTACCTTCGTTGATTAGGTCTGATTGCGGTACGAATTACAAGGGTACAAGTAACTATTTGAAGGAGCTATACGCCTTCCTTAATGAGAGCCAGGTTGATATTGGTAATAGTTTGGCCCGCCGAGGGGTCACTTGGTTGTTTGACCCGCCAGCCTGCCCCCCATTGGGGGGGTATTTTTGGGGCCGCGGTGAAAGCGGCAAAGGGACGCTGGCGGAGATTGTTGGGAGACACCGTTCTCACCTTAGAGGAACTAGCTACGGTATTTGGCCGCATTGAAGCTGTGTTGAATTTGCAACCTTGTCAAGACTTCCAATTGATTAGCGGACGGGTAGGCCCGTCCGGGGGGGGTAGATGTTCGGTCCGACGTGAAACAGAACGCACCTTTTGGCCGGCAACATTAATTATCTGTGGACTTGACATAACCTCTTGACTCTTGACAGATTGACTTTGCTTGTTGGAAAAATGTCCGCACGTTTGGGACTTTGATTTGATTGTAATTGGTAAAATATTGTTGAATTCGCCTGTTGAGACCGATAATTGGGTCGCGAATTATTTGTTGGTTGAAGTGTATTCCCCATTTGTTGAAAACCCCGGGATATTGTTGAATTATACGCCGCCTTGTCGTCGGTCGGCCGGCACGCGGAATTTGTTGTAAATCGTATTGGATCTCACGAGATATGAACAGATTAATTGTGTTCAGTGATTGATTGAACTTTGTAAGCTCGGATTAACAAGAATCCAGTGATATTTCTTGGAACATATCGCCTTATTGCCTACCACGCGTAGCGCGCGCTTGCTGGAAACGAGTTAGGTGTGATGCTGTTGTGACCGCGCCATCTGGAGATCGGCGCCTTGGGAACGTTCTACAACACTTGACTTACATCACACGTTACAATTACTCACCTCATATCACATACAAACCACACTTAGGGCGTGACCTTTGAAGGTCGAACTTGGCGTTCCCAGCACTCAGGTTAGTGGTACATTTTTGTTTTTATTGTTGTAGGCCGAAGCCTAGTAGAGGCAGGCCATTGTGTAACCTTGTTTATAGTATTGAAAACAACGGTAGTCTCCACGTATCGTGGAATAGTTCCGGACACGTCCAGTTACCGTTGGCTGGCCTATTGCAGTCCTGACCATCCGTCAAGCCCGTTCCATCATCGGACTACAAGACAATCGACGATGCGCCATCGTTACATGGTGGACATCCCACCTATACGCACTAAACGTTTTGGGAATACCTTCATTATGCGTACGGCGGAATGGAATTCCCTGCCGGAGTCTGTGTTTCCCGATAGCTATAACCTAGGGGTCTTTAAGCCAAGAGTGAATAGGTTACTTTTAGGTAAGCGTGCTCCATCTTCGATCACATCATCACTTACCATCAGGTGAGATAGTGGTCAAACGCGAGCCTATTATCAATTAAAAATAAAAAAAAAAACGTACTTCGAGGACTTTTAAATACAAACCAAGATCACCTATACCTCATACTGTTTTATTATTTTCTTAATTCGATATTAATTATTATGTTACGAAGTTGATAATTAAATTAAGAACTCCGATACAAACTGTGATGTCAAAGCCTAATCACTATCATCAACTTAGCTTTTTCTCAACTATGCATGTTGAGGTCAGCTTTCAGTCTAACCAGATTCACTTATTTACTAGTGTTTTTCATGAAGCGACTGCCTATATATATTACTTCCACCACCTAATAACTGGGTACCCCTTGGCAATACTGTCAGATTTCCTGGCTTCTGACTACCCATATCGACTGTCAAAGATGGACATGAGAACTGTGACCAAGAGCTTAACGAGCTATCCAAAAGATGGAGAACCCTATTACTCTTGTTTAAATTGTTAATGTATTGGGTGGTTAAATTTTAAGAGCCGATGTTGATTTTGAATAAAACACAAATTATTTAGGAAATTATTGGCATTTCTTTTTATTATGATAATATGGATGGTTCAATTATGTATGGAACAAAATATCGGCCAAATGGCCGCCGCGACCTCGGCGGCACACCTCCATCCGATGGTTAAAATTTTCGATGGCGCTGAGGCATAATTGAGGTTCTATGCCGTTAATGTGCCGAATTATCTCATCCTTTAGCTCTTGAATTGTTGCTGGCTTATCGACGTACACCTTTTCTTTCAAATAACCTCAA
The DNA here is from genome assembly GCA_943138885.2 of Tholera decimalis. NCBI lineage: Eukaryota > Metazoa > Arthropoda > Insecta > Lepidoptera > Noctuidae > Tholera > Tholera decimalis. The sequence goes on from OW964576.2 coordinate 16,188,375, forward strand.
AGAAAGAAGTCCAACGGTGTCAAATCACATGATCTTGGCGGCCAGCCCATAAACCGCACCAAACAGTCACTCTTTGTGGGTGCATTGGTTTTTCGACAATCATTCTTGGATTATCATTCGCCCAAATGCGGCAATTCTGCTTATTAACGAATCCGAATCCGAATAAAATCATCAAAATCGAAAAAATCAAAAGAAAAAAATCCGAATTGATATGAACGCCCATTTTTATAATAAGCCTGAATAACTTTAACGCGTTGCTCGGTTGTTTATCTTTCCATGGTTCAAATTTCCATGGTTTAACTAGTCTGAAATTGAGAAATGTCAAATAAAATGCAGAAAAAAGCTTGACGTTTAGGTGTGGTTCACATTCAACATCGGCCCTTAAAATTTAACCACCCGTTACTACTCTATCAAGAAAGTACTGGGTTATGATCGATAAAATTTATCGATTGTAACCCGTTGGATGAATTAAGTTATTTTATTATTTTATTTAGTTATTTTATCGCCTTCAAAGTATGCTCCGTCAGAAACGATATACGATAAATTGTCTCGTTGTAGCATGTCCTCAGCGACTCTTTAAATGCGATTGAGTTTTTGGAGAAAATTTAAGTCTTTTGGGACTAGCCGAGCGGCAACATGCACCCAAGTGATTGTTTAAAATGGTACGAATCGACTCGTGAAACAAAATACTGTTCAGCGGCTATCTCTCTCAACCTTAAGTGAGGATTTACAGTTACTATTTCCCTCACTTTTGCGACATTAATTTCAGTTGAAGACGTCGATTCACCTTAAGCCTTCTGTAATATTTCCAGGAACTCCGAACATGAAATTCCATTGGCAATGAAAAATTTAAGTCAAACTCCTTGTTCCATGTTTTTGTCCACTATGAAATTCGCAATACACACCAGATCGACGCCTTAGAGTGAAAACCTCGTAAGTGAAAAAGGAGTAACTTTTTAGGAGGAAGAAAAATCTGCGTGCTTTTAAAATTTTTGTTTTTTTTTTTTATTGAAAATAACCTATTCACTCTGGACTTAAAGACTCCTAGGTTGTAGCTGTCGGGAAACACAGACTCTGGCAGGGAATTCCACTCCTTAGCCGTCCGCACAATGAAGGTACTCCCAAAACGTTTTATGCGTATGGGTGGGATGTCCACCATGTAACGATGGTGCTTCGCCGTTTGTCTCGTAGTCCGATGATGGAACGGGCTTGGCGGAATTAGATTGTGTAATTCCATCACACACTCCCCGAAATGTAACCGATAGAAAACCGATACACTTGCAACTCGTCGTCGGTGTTCTAGGTTCAAGCGCGTCCAGTTGGTATTTCGCAGATCCATCCCAAAGATGAGAGCAGTATTCCATACACAACCGAACCTGGGCTTGATACAAATTGAGCAGCTGTTCCGGTGTGAAGTACCGTCTCACCTTGGCTAGGATTCCCAACTTTTTTGATGCTAACTGAGCCTTAGCCTCGATATACGGGCCAAAATTGAGTGTGGAAGTTAAAGTCACCCCAAGAAACTCAATATGATCGGTTATCGGCACGGTTACACCACGGAAAGTAGGAGCCGGTTCGAATTGGCTCCTTTTTGCGGAGAAGAGACACGCCTGGGTCTTAGCTGCATTAAACTTGACCAGGTTGGCATCGCCCCATTCGGAGACAGCTTTCAAGGTCAAGTTCAAGGTTTGTACGGTTTCTTTTATGTTTTTTTTTTTTTTAATCTATATGTACATTTAACCCGTTAAACTGACGACGCGATGCTAGTGTTTACGAGGTTCTCACTTACTTTCATAGATAGCGTTTCGAGTATCGAATGAACATATTTGTGAGATCAGGATGTACTTTGCCAGGATTGCTCTCTGAAAATGCAATAAAAAAAAATTGGACAAAAATGTACTCCCGAGGTTTTCACTCTAAGGCGACGAGATATTGTGATCTAACTCAAAAGTAGCACTTTATTTAATCTAAATATCAGATTAAAAAGAAATTGAGAGAAAATGGAAAACGGTCAATCTAAAAAAATTTAAAAATAATAATTGGAACCATAAACAAATTTTTTAATTCCCGATAGTTTTATGACTGAATGTAAACGCAACTTGGGTCTCCAAGATATAGGCGTCGCCTAGTTTGGGGACCACTGATATTCTATTTAGTTAAAATATATGTTTAGTCTGTTGTAAGCAACAGTATATGTTATACTCTAGCCGTGCCCCGCGATTTCAACCGCGTTAATTTGAGGAAGAACCTGCAAAAATTAATATTACTACTTAGTACATTATTTTAAGCAGCTGTATTACCTCGCAGAGCTACCAGTACCGGCCGGCTAGCGGCGCGCTCGTGTTAATCGAGTATTGTTTTGTAGCGGAGTTATATCTCCAAAGATATTCATTGAAATTTGAGTTTAATACTTGTGATGGATAATGTATTTATTTGGGTTAGGATTAATATCATGTTTATTAAAAGACCTTTGCAAATAGTGCATTATTTTAGAACAAATTTTATTACCCTAAAATAGTGAGTCAAACTTAAAAGAGACTTTTCTTTAGAACTATTTAAGACAAACAATCCCACGGTACTAAACCTTTATGTAACTCCAATGGTTCAGGCAGTGTAGCTAAGATAGCTCTCAGAATGCCTTCTGAGAGCTATCTTAGCTACACTGCCTGAAATTTTTGTGATTTTTTGCCAAATTGCACAAAATCTTTATAAATTGTAGCCTTTATGTTATTTTGTGGTTATAGGCTCACATATGACCACCATCTCACCTGATGGTAAGCCATCGCTTAACATCAGGTGACTTGAACCTCATCAACATGTGGTTCAAGATGAAGCACGCTTACCTAGAAGTAGCCAATTTACTCTTGACTTAAAGACTAAGTTAGTAGCTTTAAGTTTATAGCTATCAGCAAACACGGACAGAAAATATTCCCAAAACAAGTTTTATATGAAAGGGGGGTGGGATATCCGACATGTAACGATGGGGCATCGCCGTTCTAATTGTTGTCCGATGGTGGAACGGGCAATTAGATATCATATCGATATCATTACGTTATAATTGATATCTTCATCAAACCAATAACTCTATCCACCACATCAGTAGGCTTCATAAACTGAACTTTTAGTTACCCAATAAAATATTTATTCATCTGTTTAATAATATATATCAATAATAAAAGTCTAAAAATTAAATTCTTATTCTAAAGTCTTTATTCATTGGTTAACTAACAAAAGCACACGCTTCAACTTTGCCCTCAGTATTTTAACGAAACTTGATCAATAACGATTACTTAATTAGCTGTTCAATAATTCACGTACAAGCTATAGTATCGATCGCATATAGTAGGTAAAGGTTACAAGTACGTGCTATTAATATTTTACTCCTATTAGCGTAGGTATCGAAGAATGTCTGTCATAAGGCTTGTCTGAATAATTTTAAAGAGAGACGTACCTTAATCTATACATTAGTATATAACAAACGAACATATATAACGAAGTCATCAACAGGGAGTTAACACCAATTAAAGATGAACTGTCTCAGGTTTCAGATTCTTTGAATTTCTTGAGTAACCAGTACGACGATGTGATCAAAGATCAAGAAGAGTCCAGGCAGTCGATAAAATTACTCCTGAAAGAAAATCTGAGCCTGAAAGCCTGTGTCAATGATCTCACGTCTCGTATAAATCAAATTGAACAGCAAGCTCGATCAAGCAACGTGGAAGTGTAATGTCTACCAGAGAGAAAAAAATAATATTTGTATGAAGTTATTAATAAGCTCAGCAACGCGGTTGGCTGCAATATCCAAGAAAAAGACATCGTGAACTGTACTCGAATTACCAAACAGAATGGAACCAGTACACGGCCACGTTCCGTAGTTATACAACTATGTTCAACAAGAATTCGAGATCAGTTACTCGCATCGATAATAAAATATAATAAAGCTAACCCTGACAATAAATTAAACAGCTCAATGCTTGGATTTAGTGGTGATGGGTGCCCTATTTTTGTAACAGAACATTTGTCTCCAATCAATAAATCACTTCATGCAGCAGCTAGGTTGAAGGCTAAGGAAAAAACAATATAAATATGTTTGGGTGAGGAATGGGAGAATTTTCATGAGAAAAAATGAGGACCCGGAATACGGAATATATATTATGGTAAAAAATATGGCAGTTTTAGATAAGTTAACTTAGTTCTTCGTAGTTAATTGTATCGGTTAATTTCCAGTAAAATTCTCTCATTTAAACTTAAACTTATATTATCAGAACTCACGTGGATTGCGAACAAAAACTCACGACTTCTATCGTAATTTATGTTGTGTCGGATACGATATTGTTATTCTTACAGAGATGTGGCTTAACAGCAGTGTACTGAGCAGTGAGCTTTATGATCACAGGTACAATGTATATAGAAGGGACAGGGAAGAATCCGGTTTTACTAATAATTGCAGAAATGGGGGTGGTGTGCTAATAGCAGTATCCAAGAAAATAAAATGTGAACGAATGAGTAAATGGGATAGTAATTGTGAAGACCTGTGGGTAATCTTGAATATAGCAAACGATGGTACCTGTCACCAGGTGGCTCTCTGTGCAGTTTATCTACCACCACCCGTACAACGATCCGTATTAGAACATTTTATAGATCAATGTAACAGAATTTTTGAAGGTCGTGATAATATGTACACCTGTATTGTGGGTGATTTTAATCAAAGTAGTGTGGATTGGAACCGAGTAAGCGATTCTTCTAATGTTTATGTTCCGTCCGAAGAGAATATCTGCCCGCATATTTTTGGTTGGCAACATTATATTCTATAGTCTTTAATTTTTTTTCACTTTGACATATCCGTTCTTGGTAAAAAGCAACCGCCTTGTTTGTTGAGATCGATTCATTGATTGAAATTAAAAATCCTGTGGAATCTACGCGGTTAAAAGATAATTTGGTCGCGACTAACGATAAGTTGAAATTGTAATCCCGAATTGACCAAAAACCTGGGATATTTTGGAACAATATCGCCGTATTGACGCCTAGACCGAATGGCACGCGAATTGTTGAAAGTGATAGTGAATTGGTGATAAATAGCTGCTCCAATCTGGTGCGAAGTTTGTACTGCACCCCGGCCCGGACCACACATTGAAGCTTGCGCCCTTTGTGACCGCCGTGACACCACTTTCACATCATTACACAATCATACACACTTACACACATACCGCACGGACGTGATCAAAGCAGATCCTCGCTTGGCGTCTACAGCTCAGGTAAGTCTAGGCTATAAGTGTACATATTTATTAGTATTATGTATTGGTAGGGCCCAAGAGCCCATATTGAGTTTGTAAGCAACTTTTAGGGCTCCACGAACCGTGGACAGTTCAGCATACCAGTATCGTTGCGCTGGCTTGGGACTGAACAACTGGTTAGCAGAGCGTAGATTTTACATTAAAATAAATCCACTAAGTAAATTGGAAGTTTTGAACATTGTTAAAAATAACTTAATAAGTTTGAATATATTGTTTTGTCAGCCGGGCTCTTTGAAGTGGCATTTGTGGTTTGTACTGTAGTTTGTAGTGCTAGTCCCTTGTTATTGCACTGACAAGTAAGATTTATTTGTGAAATTAGGAATTATTGGGTTGTATTTTGGTACATAATTTGGTATATTTGTTGTAATTAATAATTTAAGGTCACTAATCTGAAGTTAAAAGTTTTGTCTAAATAATAATCACACATTTGTTAACATAGCCTAATATAACAAGAATTGAATTGTGTGTATTGTTTATTGCTTATAGTATTTATTGGATTGCGTTGTTAGAGATTGTCCAGAGCAATATTATACATTCAATTGTTGTATTTAATTGGTGTTGATCCCGCACAATATATACATTAAATTGTTATTTTTTCAGTAACTAGCCATCTGTAGCAAGCTAGATTCATACTTGGAATAAGTACAGGGTCGGATTTGGACTTGAAATAATTGAATTTAAGTTTTTATTTGGTGAAATTGTTCGGTTGGCTAACAAGTCATTGTTGTTTGTTTAGTTATTTTAGCCTAGTGGTATTGATATTTGATTGTTGCAATGGCCTCATTAAAGGCAGTCAGGGAGTCTGCTGCCGGATTGACCTCACAGTTGAGATGGTTCACATCGGCAGCAGCAACGGTTGAGCGTTCGGACTTGGAAGAGCTCACCCTTGCTCGGAACGAGCATGTGAATGAGAGGATCAAGTCAGCTGATGCTGCGCTCACACGCTTCAACGAGTACATCATGGATGTGGATTTGGGGGTGATGGACCAGGCAGCCCGCGATAAGGTTTTGGGTGACTATGACCAGACTGTCCACCTGGGGGATGTCATAAGTCAACGAGCCCGGGAAATTTTGAGGAGCCGAGTGCCTGAGGAGGCCAAGCCTCAGACCTCCGTTGTCAAGGGCCCTGGACTATTGGGTAGGCTGCCCACCCTGGAGCTGCCACATTTTGACGGTCGTTTGGACCACTGGCTGGGCTTCATTAATCTCGTTGAAAGTCTTATGGATGCACGCTCGGACCTCGGACCTGCGCAGAAGTTGGCCTACTTGTTGTCCGTTTTGGAGGGCGAAGCCAGAGCCTTGGTGCAGCACTTGCCGGTGACGGACTCCTCCTACCCGACCGCTTTGGAGCTTCTTTCCCGACGGTATCAGAACAAGCGCTGCCTGGCTGATGTGCACATCGGCCAGATTTTGGGACTACCGGCCATTGCCAGCACGTCGACGTTGCGCACTGACTTGCTGAACCCATTGGTCTCAGCGACCAACGCATTGAGACGCTTGGAGTTACCGGTAGAACATTGGTCCTACTTGTTGGTGCACATAGTGCTGCAGTTGCTCCCCGCGGAGTTGAGGTCACGTTTTGAGCAGAAGTATGGTGGGGATAGTGCCACCCATCTTCCCCCCTTTGACGACCTCCTCAAATTTTTGGAAGACGAGTGTCGGTTTTCGGATAACACTCGTGGCGCCACGGGGTCACCCCCACTACCTTCTCAGCCTAGAGACCAGGGACGGACTAGGGCTCGGGGGCCTGTTGATGTTTGCCCCGCCCCCCGTTTTGCTGGCGCCCGGAGTCCTCGGGCTAGGGGGCCTGTTGATGTTCGGCCCGCCCCCCGTTTTGCTGGCGCCCGGAGTCCTCATCATTGCGACTTTTGTAAGGCCACGGGGCATGTCATGGCGCGTTGCCCGGCCTTTTTTAATTTGCACGTAAGTGCCCGCCGCCGCATTGTCAACGCACGCCGTTTGTGCTTCTCGTGTTTGGGGGCCCATTTCCATCGGGACTGCCCCGACCCCCGTCCGTGTAGAATTTGCAAGGGGTTCCACCTGGAGATTTTGTGCGCCAACGCGAACCGCTCCAGCAGACCATCTTCTGAGGAGGGTTCGCGCAGGAGGGGGGTATTCCGGAGACGAGCACCGGGCTGAGGTCCGCATTTATGCACGCCGCTCTCTACCCCCCGCGCAAGTTGTACGGGAGCCCCGCGAGCGCCATTTGGTCTCCCCTCGTCAGGGAGAACGCGCGTTGGCTGCTAGGCAGCAGTGGCCGGACCAGCACTGCTACCTCTCCCCTCCGTTGGCGGAACGTCCCCGGTTGGAGTCGCGCCCTCCGCCATTCAGGCATCCGGTGGGATATGCCCTTCCGGCGATGGCGAGCGGCTCGGGACACCGCGCGGACGAACCATTTGATGGTTACCCTCGTCGTGAACTAAGGCAGCCTGGATGCGGCGATCGGTCGCCGCCCAGGCACCGCTAGGAAATTGGCGCCTGCCCCGTTGAGGGAGAGACCTGGTTTAAAATCACCCCTGTGAGTTGTCTGTACCCTAAAATTGGTGCTCCTGCCCTTGTTATGCCGACTATATTGGGTAGCCATCCCGATTGTCAGTTGCCTTTGGATGTTCTACGGTTGACGTCAGGTCTGGATTTGGCTGACACCCGGTTTGATTCCCCTTGTACGGTGCATTTGTTGTTGGGTTCCGATGTTTTAGGGAAAATATTGTTGGGAAATATGACGGTCTTGGAGCCGGAGACCCCATGGTGCCACCCGAGGGGCCTGGTGGCGGTCTCAACCATCTTTGGCTTTGCGATTATGGGCCCAGTGTTGAACGTGCCCCCTCCACCTGAACCTGTCTTTGCGTTGGTGTCCGGCTCAGCCCTCTCTGACGCCGTTCAGAGGTTTCGGGAGGTTGAGGAGCCCCCTCAGGTGGCCCGCTTGAATCCGGAACACGAAGAGTGCGAGTTGTTCTATCAGAACAACACCGGTGTTGTTCTGATAGTCGACCGGTCGACTCCGCTCCGGTCGGCTTGAGACCGTGCTGCCTTTTGTTGTGGTGCGACCACCTCTCGGCCAATCCAGACCTACGGCTGAGAAGAGATTGTTGGCAATGGAGCGCCGCATGGCCAGGGACCCGGTGCTGCGGCAAAAATATGTAGATTTTATGCGTAAGTATGCAGACTTGGGACACATGTCGGTGTCAGATTTGGATTGGCGCTCAGTAGAGAATTTCTTCTTGCCACATCACGCGGTCCTCAAGCCATCCACTGGTAAACTGTGCACAGTGTTTGATGGGTCTGCGCGGACTTCTTCCGGCGTCTCTTTGAATGATTGCCTGCATTCCGGCCCCAAATTGTTGAGGGATCTTTGTGACGTTATCACGTCTTTTCGTCGTCATCAAGTAGTCTTTGTGGCCGACATCAAAATGATGTTCCGGCAAACGGTTATTCACCGGGATGACAGACGTTATCAGTTGATCCGACGGCGGGAACATCCCCAGAATCCCATGATTGTGTATGAGCTCAACACGAATACGTACGGCCTTCGATCAAGCCCTTTTGTTGCTATTCATTCGCTTTGGGAGCTTGCGGACCGGGAGCGTTTGAAGTTCCCTCGTGCGTCCGCCATTTTGAAAACGGACCTGTACGTCGATGATGTCTGCACTGGAGCTCCTACGGTTGAGGAAGCTATCCTGTTGCGTGATGAGTTGGTCCAGATTCTGGCTTCCGCTGGCTATGAGTTGCGTAAATGGGTGTCCAACTCGCCAGCGCTATTGGAAGGTGTGTTGGAGGATCATAAGCAGGATCCTCATTTGTTTAAAAACGTTGACAACCCCGCCATGATGGCCGTCCTCGGCGTTCAGTACCAACCAGTTCAAGACACCTTTACGTATGATGTCGACTTGGAGTCTCCTCATACTTGGACTAAACGACTGGTGTGGTCTACTGTAGCAAGGACCTTTGACCCTAATGGTTGGATCTGCCCGGTATTGTTTTGGGCGAAATGCTTCCTTCAGCGCCTTTGGACCGCTGAACTTGGTTGGGACGAGCCACTTCGGGAAACCCTGTTGGAAGACTGGCTCCAATTTGTATCCGTGCTCCCTGTGGTCAATGAGGTCGCGCTGCCACGCGCCGTCCTCCCCCCTGGGGTTTATACTGCCACCCTTCATGGGTTTTGTAACGCGTCCTCTCACGGTTATGCCGCCGCTGTTTATTTGCGCACCGTCAGCGCCACGGGCCAGGTGAAGTTGTCACTGGTCATGGCCAAGAGCAAGGTGGCCCCCCTCCGGACGGCATTGACCATCCCTAAGTTGGAGTTGTCAGGGGCGGTGCTTCTTGTGCGTCTCCTAAATCACGTTGCGCACACTTTGGGTGGAACTGTTGACATTCGGGCTTCTTACGCCTGGACGGACAGTCAAATTGTTTTATGTTGGTTGAAGACGTCCGTCCACTCTTTGGAGGTCTTTGTTGCGAACCGAGTGTCTCAGATTCAAGGTTCTGAAACGACTTTGATTTGGAGGCACGTGCCTGGTGACCTGAACCCGGGCGACGTGGCCTCACGCGGGTGCATGGCCCCCCGCTTGATTGCTCACCCCCTCTGGTGGGGACCGGACTGGCTGACTCGCCCTGAGGACGATTGGGCTCGAACGCCAGTCTTGATGTCGGATCCTTTGCCCGGACTTAAGGTGTTCGCTGTTGGGACGAAGGATCCTCCGTTTGATCCTGAATTTTTGTTGAATCGATACAGCTCCCTCGACAAATTGTTGAACGTTACCTCGTGGATCAGGCGTTTTGGTCACAATTCTAGGAATCCAGGGGACAAGCGCCTTTCACCAGTTCTCTCTCCTCAAGAGCGACAGGGGTCACTCCTCCTTTGGGTCCGCTCTGTGCAGGCTGCACACTTTGAGAAGGAGATCGAGGTCTTGAAGTCTGGTAGGGTTAAGTTGTCGGGAGCCGTTAGTAAGCTGAATCCCTTCTTGGATAAGACGGGTCTTTTGCGTGTTGGAGGACGATTGAGGCACTCTAGCCTTCCTTATGGGGCCCGTCACCCCCTTTTGTTGCCAAAGGAGGGCCACTTGGTACAATTGTTGGTGACTGATCGTCACGTTAAAAACTCGCATGCCGGTTGCAATGCGCTGTTGGCCATTCTGCAGCGAGAATTTTGGATTTTGTCGGCTCGTCGTACTATTCGTAGCATTGTCTTCCGTAGTATGCCGTGTTATCGGACTAAGGCCTCCACTATGCAGCCCCTAATGGGAGATTTGCCGGCTGATCGTGTCAATTAGGCGAGGCCCTTTGCTGGCGTCGGAACGGACTTTGCTGGTCCCTTTTCGGTGAAGACGTCCACACTTCTAAATAGTAAGATTGTTAAGGCTTATTTGTGTGTTTTTGTCTGCCTGTCAACCAAGGCAGTACACTTGGAGCTGGTAACCTCCCTCTCGACAGAGGCCTTTGTAGCGACTTTGGAAAGATTTGTGTCTCGCCGTGGGTTACCTTCTTTGATTAGGTCTGATTGCGGTACGAACTACTAGGGTACAAGTAACTATTTGAAGGAGGTATACGCCTTCCTTAATGAGAGCCAGGTTGACATTGGTAATAGTTTGGCCCGCCGAGGGGTCACTTGGTTGTTTGACCCGCTAGCCTGCCCCCATTGGGGGGGTATTTTTGAGGCCGCTGTGAAAGCGGCAAAGGGACACTGGCGGAGATTGTTGGGAGACACCGTTCTCACCTTTGAGGAACTAGCTACGGTATTTTGCCGCATTGAAGCTGTGTTGAATTCGCGCCCATTGTGCCCGCTCTCTTCGGACCCTAATGACTTGGAGGCTCTAACACCGGGCCATTTCTTGATTGGACAGCCACTTGTCGCCTTGCCGGAGTACCCTTTTGTTGATGTGAGCCAAAATCGGCTCTTGCGGTTTCAGTTGGTGCAACAGCTCGCTCAGAACTTTTGGAAGCGTTGGAGCTTAGAGTATTTGCACATCCTCCAGCAACGCGTCAAGTGGACGGATAAAACTCATCCGCCCAAGATCGGAGACCTCGTCCTGATTAAGGATGCCAACCTTAAGCCTTTGTATTGGCGCAGGGGGCGCATTCTCAATTTGGTGGCTGGCACCGACGGGGTCCCTCGTTTTGCTGAGGTTTTGGTGGACGGATCCATCATAAAGAGAGCGGTCGCAACTTTGTCAAGGCTTCCAATTGATTAGCGGACGGGTAGGCCCGTCCGGGGGGGGTAGATGTTCCGTCCGAAGAGAATATTTGCCCGCATATTTTTGGTTGGCAACATTATATTCTATAGTCTTTGACTTTTTTTCACTTTGACATATCCGTTCTTGGTAAAAAGCAACCGCCTTGTTTGTTGAGATCGATTCATTGATTGAAATTAAAAATCCTGTGGAATCTACGCGGTTAAAAGATAATTTGGTCGCGACTAACGATAAGTTGAAATTGTAATCCCGAATTGACCAAAAACCTGGGATATTTTGGAACAATATCGCCGTATTGACGCCTAGACCGAATGGCACGCGAATTGTTGAAAGTGATAGTGAATTGGTGATAAATAGCTGCTCCAATCTGGTGCGAAGTTTGTACTGCATCCCGGCCCGGACCACACATTGAAGCTTGCGCCCTTTGTGACCGCCGTGACACCACTTTCACATCATTACACAATCATACACACTTACACACATACCACACGGACGTGATCAAAGCAGATCCTCGCTTGGCGTCTACAGCTCAGGTAAGTCTAGGCTATAAGTGTACATATTTATTAGTATTATGTATTGGTAGGGCCCCAGAGCCCATATTGAGTTTGTAAGCAACGTTTAGGGCTCCACGAACCGTGGACAGTTCAGCATACCAGTATCGTTGCGCTGGCTTGGGACTAAACAGTTTACATTGTGCCTACCATTGGTCAGACGTTAATAGACTTCATAAATTTGAATAAATTGACCCAACCTAATAACGTTTCAAATAAATCCGGGCGGATACTTGATTTAGTAATAAGTAACTGACCGTCTTGTTATGTAACTGAATGTGCTGATGCTCTTAGTACAATCGATAAAGTTCATCCGCCTCTAGAAATTAGCATATCTGTCAGAGTTGAGGAGAAGCTCTCTTATAACCCAAATAATGTGAAATATAACTACTAAAAAGCAGATTATGATCAGATTCACAAATTTCTATCAGAATTGAAATGGAATGAAATTTTCAATGGCTTGCCTAATGTTAATAAAATGCTTGAAGTTTTTTATCAATATTTACGAATGGCAATTGAAAACTTCGGACCAAAGGGTAGAAATAGCCGCTCTCACTTTCTTGTCTGGTTTGATAAAAATCTTATAAGAATGTTAAAGGTAAAATATAAACTTAGATGCCGTTACAAAAAATATAGAAATCCAATGGACGAAATTGAACTGAAAATAGTAAGTAAACGTTGTGCAATTAGGGCTCATTTTTGCTATCGTAAATATGTTAAAGAGTTGGAGGATAAGATAACAAAAAATCCTAAGTTTTTCTGGTCTTATGTCAAAAGTAAGCGGGGAGGCTCTTATCCAGTATCAATGACCGATGGCAAGACAACAACTTCAAATGGGTCAAAAATATGTGAAATGTGAAATCTTATTTTGCATCGGTATATACAACAGAACATAGTAGTAATAATAATGTAGTAGACTCTGATAATAATAATAGTAACATTTTTTTAGATAACATAGATAGGTACGGTTTAAATATGACGTTGCCCACTATAGAACACGATACACTCCTATCCTAGCTAAATTAAAGGGTTTAGACCGTAATAAAGGCGCGGGACCCGATGGTATTCCCCCGACGTTTATATCTGCCTGTGCTAACTATTTGGTGCTTCCACTTTTGATATTTTTTAATGAATCTCTGAGGACCGGAGTTTTTCCTTTAGACTGGAAGGTAGCTAAAGTTGTGCCCGTACATAAATGTGAAAAAAATACTATTGTTCCGTCCTACGAGAATATCAGAACGCATATTTTGGTATGGCAATATTCTATTGTCTTTGACTTGACACTTGACATATAACCTTACTTCTTGTTAGCAAGGTCCACCGTTTGGGAGATTGATTTTTATTGATTGTAATTGTGAATCGAGTTGAATCGCCTTTTGTTATCGACAAGTTGGTCGCGATTAACGATTTATTGGAGTTGTAATCTCGTGTGGATAAAACCCTGGAATAATTTTGTGTTTTGGAACAATAACGCCGACTTGAGGTCAGATTGACTGACACGCGAATATTGTTGACTTGTAATTGCATGAATCTAGTGTGAATTGGTGCTAAAATACGGCTCGTGGCACGCTGTGAATACTGCCTGGACCACGTTGTGAAGACCTGCGTCTTTGGGGACCGCCGTGCACATCACTTGACAACATTACACATTCAAATATACTTACACACACACATCACGGACGTGATCTGAGGAAGGTCGTAGCTTGTCGTCAACCAGCCTTGGGTAAGTGATTATGATTATCCAAATAAGGCCTAAGAGCCTACCATTTGTATAAACAACGTTAGAGCTCCACGTAATCGTGGATAGTTCGACATACCAGTTACCGTTGGCTGGGCTCGGAGTGGAACAACTATCGTTAGTAATTACAGGCCAATTTCAATTCTTTCCACCTTTGCCAAAATATTCGAATCACTGGTTTGTCCATACATTCAAAGTCATTTTAGTAAATATATCTGTAGTAGTCAACACGGATTTGCTAAATTAAGATCAACTTGTACTAATTTAGTCGCTTTTTCTGAGACTGTGACTGATGCTGTGGACTCCAATAGACAATACGACGTAATTTACATGGACTTCAGTAAGGCTTTCGACCGTGTTCCACATCAAATACTGTTACAAAAGCTTTCCGCATACGGGTTAACGGGTGCCTTACTGAAGTGGGTGCAATCTTACCTTGAAGAACGTACGTTTTTTGTTGTTGTCAATGGTTTTCGTTCTGGCATCTGGAAAATTATATCTGGCGTACCGCAATGTTCCCACTTAGGCCCAGTATTTTTTATTATATTCATATACGATTTGCCAACATATTTCCAATATTCTGAGAACTTCGTGTACGCTGATGACTTGAAATTGGGGAGAATGATAGAATCAGATAGAGATACTGCATTACTTCAAAGCGACCTTAATAGACTGGTTCAATGGTATAACCGTAATGGTATGAATTTAAATGGAAAAAAAATGCTTTCACATTAAATTTACACGAAAAATCCATCTTATAGGGTGTGACTATTTCATAGGTGAGGATAAAGTTCATACAGTGAATCAAATAAAAGACCTTGGCGTGTTGTTTGACCAAAAGCTGACTTTTCTTCCCCACCTTGAAAGTATTATGAAAAAATCTTCCAGGATGTTGGGCTTTATAATTAGAAACTGCAAAAATTTTCGAAACTGTAGGCCTATAATTATACTATACAATAGCCTAGTGAGAAGTATTTTAGACTACTGCAGCGTCATATGGTGGCGGCACTTTGCGGTACATTCCCTTCGACTGGAACGCATTCAGAAGAGATTAATGTGGCATTTGGTACACAAAACTGATAAAATATAAAAGAAATCATCTTATTTGAATAAATTGTCACAACTTAAGATGGTGTCCTTATCTAGTCGAAGGGAACTGTCAGATTGTGTCTTCATGTATAAAATCCTTAATTATGGTGTAGACTGCCCAGAACTCTTGAGACGGGTGAATTATAGAGTACCGTCACGATATCCCCGAAGTCGGATCACCCCTCTGTATCCACCACGCCGTAGGACTGTACTTGGAGCAAACTCACCTCTACCTCGACTTTGTAGAGTGTTAAATAAATATTCAGATCTCATAGATGTTCATTTGGACTCGCTTGGTCGGTTAACATCTACTGACTAATCCGCTATGAATTAAAAAACGGTAATAACACTTTTTTCTACCTTTTGATATTCTTTAAAGTATTTTTAAGATAGCAATAAATTTAAATAACTGTATTTAACTATATTATGTATATGTTAGTGTTGTAGTTGCCTGTAATTCGCGAGTTGACAACTTTGCAAAAATTGCTTGAAACGCTTCGAAACGCTTCACGTGTACTCATAAAATAATATTTTATTCATTAATTAACCTTTCAATTAAAATATAAATATATTTTTAATATATTAAAAAACTATGGCCTAAATCGTGGCATTGTGATGCCGATGATACTGCCTTACTTTTCAACGGAGACTCCTGGGAGCTGGTGTTCCAGCATGCGCAATCGGGACTCGACTCTGTCACTAAATGGTTGGCTCAGAATCTACTTACTTTAAATGTAAAAAAACGATGTACCTAACCTTCTCGTTTTATGCCGCTGGGAAACCTTCTACTTCTTATTTTTTGAAAGCTCACTCCTGTAATGCTCCTCACCTAACAGCTTGCAATTGCTCTTGCCTCTCCCAGACCAACTGTGTCAAATATCTAGGGGTACAGATTGATGACAGATTGTCATTCTGTCCCCATATGGAATCTCTCACCTCACGACTGCGCAGGTTGATCTTTATTTTTAAGTCCCTTCGTCATGCTGCAGACACCAAAGTGCTTAAACTCGTATATCTAGCTTTGTGTCAATCGGTTATACAATATTGCATAGTTACCTGGGGCGGGTCAGCAAAAACTCATATGCTCAAACTGGAACGTGCTCAAAGGGCTCTTCTGAAGGTTGGTTGGCGTTTACCATACCGATTTCCTACCACCGATCTCTATGAAACGTGTATGGTTCTCTCGGTACGTAAGTTATTTATTCTTAACCTTGTATTAACCACACACTCTCAAACTCCTTACGATCCATCCCAATTTAGCTCCCAACGTCGCAAACATACAGTCTGCCCCTCCATCGGCACAACGTGATGTTCAGCCCAACGTAGTTTTTCTTACCTCAGCAGCTACGTTTACAATAAGGCTAATAAAATTTTAAACATCTATCCTATGTGCAAATTAAAATGTAAAAGAACGGTCACTAACTGGCTCTTTGAATTAGACTATGCAGAGACTGAAAATATCTTAAATATTTTGAAATGATTTTTGATCATAATTTCAATTTTTTTTCACCTTACTTCATCATTTCACCTTATTTATCACACACACACACACACACACACACACACATTCACGGACATCTGTAGGTACTCACACTCAATGCGTGAGGGCTTATATTACACTCACAAACACACACTCTTCAAAACACAAAAAGCATGCTTTCCTATTATTATTTCTTTTTGTATTTGTTTAAATTTACCTTCTCTCAATACTTGGAGCTCTTATAAATGTTTATAGTTGTTGTACCTCAATGTAATTAGTTCACAATTTTAAAGGGTGTGAGCCTGGAGATCTGTAATACAGGCCCCGAACCCAGTACAGACTCCAGCTCTCACTAAGGTCTATATCTTGTTGTAACTTATATTCTGTAAACTTATGCTGTACCTTTCTGAGAGAAATAAATAAATAAAGATTATGATTGTGGTCACGTGACTACGTATGACGTCATCGTTCAAAAACAACTTTCCGGTATTTGGCACATAAATGTACTTCGGGTATTTTATGACATTTTACTCTATTATGTTATTGTTGTGGGAATACTACTATAAAAACACCCATGAAACTACATATTTATTCATGTCCTTTTAAAAAGAGATATTCGCAAGAAGTGGTTCGAACTTGCTCGAATTAATGCAAAAAATGTATCAGCCAAATCAAATTTATTTTTTTGTGAAGATCATTTCGATGTAAGTAAAAAGTTACCGCAATACATATTATTATTTACATAATATTATTGTACTTAATAATCCTAACCACTTTAAAGGTTATGTTATGATTTTATTGAAGAAGTAGGTACTACAATAATATATAAGTATATATGCTTCAGCTCCTCAATGACATGGAGAATTACACTGAATACAATGGTATTCAGTGTAATAAATGTAAGTAAATGTGTTAGGTTCTGTTAAAAGAATATTAATGAAACCCATATGTTTGCCACCAAAATTTTCATGTCAACCTGATCGAAAAAACGAACCACAGCCACTCCTCGAACTGCTTTTTTAAAAAGACAAAAAATGGAAGTCATCGAACAACTATTACAGGACGATAAGACAAATGAACCAGAAGAAGTTAGTACCTAACAACTTAAAAAGTTAGTTAATTATTCTTTTCTTATTTTGCCTTACGCACCAATCAAAGATGACCTATCAGCTGTCAAAATATTGAACGATGACGTCACGTTTTCTGATTGGTGTTTCTAATCACGTGACTCACAGATAAAAAATCTCATTTTTTTCAAGCGAAAATAAAATAAATTGATAATATTATTTTCTTTATTTGTACTATTTTGTGCGTCATATCAATAGATTTACATAATTAAATAGTTGTTTTAAATTTTTATACATACTGTCAACTCGCGGATTGTTTGTTACACTTATGTTCATTCCCTTTTGCTTGTATTATGTAATTGTATGAGTGTAATCAAATGTTGTTAATCTAAATAAATAAAATAAAAATAAGTCATGGGCCAAAGCTAGTATTAACTAGCTTTGGCCCATGACTTCGTTCGCGTGGGAAGTCTATTCCAATCTCGTGGGAATCGGAACAAAAAGTAGCCTATGTGTTATTATATGCCAACTATCTATTCACCAAACATTCCGATCCCTTGAGTAGTTTTTGCGTGAAAGAGTAACAAACATGGATGTAATTAACATAACCCTGCAAAAAATCAGGGTTATGTTTAAATCGTGATTTTTTTTTTAGTTGATAGTCTTGCGATTGACCATAATCTCACCTGATGTTAAGCGATGATGTGGTCGAAGATGAAGCACGCTTGCCTAGAAGTAACCTATTCACTCTTGACTTAAAGACTCCCAGGTTATAACTATCAGGAAACACAGACTCTGGCAGGGAATTCCACTCCTTAGCCGTACGCACAATGAAAGTATTCCCAAAACGTTTCGTGCGTATGGGTGGGATGTCCACCATGTAACGATGGCGCATCGCCGTTTGTCTCGTAGTCCGATAATGGAACGGGCTTGGTGGAATAAGACTGTGCAATTCCATCGCACACTCCCCGAAATGCAACTGATAGAAAACTGACAGGCTTGCAATACGTCGCCGATGTTCTAGGTTCTGGAGCCTTGTCTCGTTACCGATGAGCCTTTTGGCCCGTTTCTCTATAAACTCAAGTGCATCAAGCTGGTATTTGGCCGTGATAAATTCCACGGGGGCCAAGCCAGCTAGGATGCCTTTTTTTTTTTTTTTAACGTGGTAAAATTATCAAATAAGTCCTCCCACTCCGGGCAGGGTGGGAGGGACTGTCAGACTTTTACTGACTAAAATCCACGGTGTTCCTTCAATGACCCTTTACATACCGGGGCCACGGTAACGGGATGAGTCCCACGACCCCGGCGGGCTTCGGCCCTCTGCAGAGGGGGCCTCGTCATGTTGCTGACGCTCTTTGAGGCGCGCGTGGAACACGACGCGCCGTCGACCCGGGCATGGTCCATGGTCGGGCAGCGAGTTGCCTTTTACTCGCTGTCCGCATGCCCGCGCCTACGGTGGCCGGAGATCGTCGGCCGACGTCCGACGCCGTGGGCGTCTACCACTGCGGCTGGGCTGGAGGGATGACACCATCCTCTCCCTCACGCGGCCCGCCTCCTCCTTCGGAAGCATGACTGCTTCGCAGAAGGAGGCGACCGCTTCCCACTCCCTCTCGCCCCGCAGCATGGCCTCGACCAAGGCCGGGCGCGAGAGGTCTCCGCCTATTGTCGCCGTGAGGACACGTCGGTGCTCTGCCCAGGCGGGGCAGTCTTGCACCGTGTGCTCTACGGTGTCCTCAGGGCGACCCTCGCAGTGGTGACACCCAGGCGTTTCCTCCTTTCCCATCAGACACAGGTACCTCCCGAAACTTCCGTGTCCGGTGAGGACCTGCGTCATGCGGTAGGTCAGGACGCCGTGACGCCGATCTAGCCACTCCTCAAAGAGGGGTCTTACCGCCGCAATTGCGGTGTTGCGTCCCAAATGTAATTTTGAACGCTCTTTTTGGTGTGGCAACATTCTATTGTCTTTGACGTTGCACTTGACATAACCTCTCTTGACTTGACAGATAGACTTTTTGCTTGGAAAAAATGCCGGTCATGGGAACCGCTGTTGAGTTAATTAATTGGTAAAATATTGTTGGATTCGCCTGTCGAGACCGATAATTGGGTCGCGAATTATCTAATTGTTGAAGTGTATTCCCCATTTGCCAAAAACCCCGGGATATTGTTGAATCGTACGCCGCCTTATCGTCGGTTGGTCTGGCACGCGGAATTTGTTGAAAATCGAATTGGATCTCACGAGATATGAACAGATTAATTGTGTTCAGTGATTGATTGAACTTTGTAATCTCGGATTAACAAGAATCCAGTGATATTTCTCGGAACACATCGCCTTATTGTCTACCACGCGTAGCGCGCGCTTGCTGGAAACGAGTTGGGTGTGATGCTGAGTTGGAACCGCGCCATCTGGAGTTGCCGGCGCCTTGTGAACGTTCTACAACACTTGACTTACATCACACCTTTCAATTACTCACCCTCATATTACATACAAACCACACTTGGAGCGTGACCTTGAAGGTCGAACTTGGCGTCCCCAGCACTCAGGTTAGTGGTACATTTTGTTTATTGAAATAAGTCCTAAGAGCCTACCACAACGTAGGGCTCCGCGTAATCGCGGACAGTTCGACATACCAGTTACCGTTGGCTGGGCTTGGGGTCGAACAAATTGGGAGCAGAAGCGTGGCTCTTATAATGTAAGATCCACTGGTTTAATTGGAAGTTTTGAATATTGTTGAAAACTTAAAACTTGAGTTTAATTACTTAACACAACTTATAACTTAATAAGTTTTGAATATATTACCATGTCATCCAGGCTATCTAATTGAAGTTGAATCAATTGAAGTTGTATTTGTAATTTGTACTGTAGCCCTTTATTGCATTGACAGGTAAGATTTATTTGTGAAATTGGGAAGTATTAGGAATTATTGGTATAATTTGGTACATAATTTGGTATTTGTTGCAATTAATAATTGAATGTCATTGATCTGAATTTGAAAGGTTATCTAAATAATAATTACACATAGTCTAACATAATAGGACTTGAATTGTGTGTATTGGTTATTGCATTGATAGTAATTATTGGAGTGTTGATAGAGATTCTCCGGCTCAATATTATGCAGACAATTGTTGTGCTTATTGATGTTTAATTTGAGGTTGATCCAGTATTGTATTATACATTCAATTGTTATTTATTTTGTAACTAGCCATCCTTAGCAAGCTAGATTCATACTTGGAATAAGTGCAGGGTCGGATTTGGGCTTGAAATAATTGAATTTGAATTTTTATTTTGTTGAGATTACTTGGCCGGCTAACAAGTCATTGCTGTTTGTTTAATATTTGATTGTTGGTTATTGATTGTTGTTTTGTATTAATATTTGATTGTTGCAATGGCCTCATTAAGGGCAGTCAGGGAGGCTGCTGCGGGATTGACCTCACAGTTGAGATGGTTCACATCGGCAGCTGCAACTGTTGAGCGTGTGGAATTGGAAGAGCTCACCCTTGCTCGGTATGGGCAAGTGATTGAGAGGATCAAGTCAGCTGATGCTGCGCTCACACGCTTCAACGAGTACATCATGGACGTGGATTTGGGGGTGATGGATCGGACAGCCCGCGATAAGATTTTGGGTGACTATGACCAGATTATCCACCTGGGGGATGTCATATGTCTACGAGCGCGGGAAATTTTGAAGAGCCGGGTGCCTGATGCGGCCAAGCCGCAGACCCCTGTTGTTGCAGGCCCTGGACTATTGAGTAGGCTGCCCACCCTGGAGCTGCCACATTTTGACGGTCGCTTGGACCACTGGCTGGGCTTCCTAGATCTCTTTGAGAGTCTTGTCGATGCACGCTTGGACCTCGGACCTGCCCAGAAGCTGGCCTATTTGTTGTCTGTCCTGGAGGGCGAAGCCAGAGCCTTGGTGCAGCACTTGCCGGTGACGGATTCCTCTTACCCGACCGCTCTGGAGCTTCTCTCCCGACGGTATCAGAACAAGCGCTGCCTGGCTGATGTGCACATCGACCAGATTTTGGGACTACCGGCCATTGTCAGCACGTCGACGTTGCGCACTGACTTGCTGAACCCGTTGGTTTCAGCGACCAACGCTTTGAGACGCTTGGAGTTACCGGTAGAACATTGGTCCTACTTGTTGGTGCACGTGGTGCTGCAGTTGCTCCCCGCGGAGCTGAGGTCACGTTTTGAGCAGAAGTATGGTGGGGATAGTGCCACCCATCTTCCCCCCTTTGACGACCTCCTCAAATTTTTGGAAGACGAGTGTCGGTTTGCGGATAACACTCGTGGCGCCACGGGGTCACCCCCACTACCTTCTCAGCCCAGAGACCAGGGACGGACTAGGGCTCGGGGGCCTGTTGATGTTCCCCCCGCCCCCCGTTTTGCTGGCGCCCAGAGTCCTCGGGCTAGGGGGCCTGTTGATGATCGCCCCGCCCCCCGTTTTGCTGGCGCCCGGAGTCCTCGGGCTAGGGGGCCTGTTGATGATCGCCCCGCCCCCCGTTTGGCTGGCGCCCGGAGTCCTCGGGCTAGGGGGCCTGTTGATGTTCGCCCCGCCCCCCGTTTTGATGGTGCCCGGAGTCCTCATCATTGTGACTTTTGTAAGGCAACGGGGCATGTCATGGCGCGTTGCCCGGATTTTTTGAATTTGCACGTAAGTGCCCGCCGCCGTATTGTCAACGCACGCCGTTTGTGCTTTTTGTGCTTGGGGGCCCACTTCCATCGGGACTGCCCCGACCCCCGCCCGTGTAGAATTTGTGAAGGGTCCCACCTTGAGATTTTGTGCGCCAACGCGAACCGCTCCAGCAGACCAGCCTCTGAGGGGGGTTCGCGCAGGGGGGGGTACCCCGGAGACGAGCACCGGGCTGAGACCCGCGATTCTGTACGCCGCACTCCACCCCCCGCGCAAGTTGAACGGGAGCCCCACGAGCGCCATTTGGTCTTCCCTCGTCAGGGAGAACGCGCATTGGCTGCTAGGCAGCAGTGGCCGGGTCGGCGCCGCAGCCTTTCCCCTCCGTTGGCGGAACGTCCCCGGCTGGAGTCGCGCCCTCCGCCATTCGGGCATTCGGTGGGATATGCCCCTCCAGTGATGGCGAGCGGCTTGGGACACCGCGCGGACGAATATTTGGATTGTTGGCCTCGTCGTGAACGAAGGCAGCCTGGAAGCGGCGATCGGTCGCCGCCCAGGCATCACTAAGAGATTGACGCCTGCCCGCTAAAGGACCCCCCCGATCAAGACGGTTTTGTTGCCAACGGCCTCGGTCACGGTCTGGGGACCCTTTGGTGACTCGATTGTGGTCTGTGCCATTTTGGAGACGGGAGTCCGGGGTTGCCTTTTGTCTTCTTGGTTAGCGGGACAGGTTGGCCTGAAGGTGAACGACCTTTCAGGCAAGATTTGGGGAATTGGCGAACCGGCTGACACCACTGTTGAGGGAAGGACCTGGTTTGAGGTCACCCTTGTGAGTTGTCCTTACCCTAAAATTGGTGCTCCTGCCCTTGTTGTAACTGAACTTGGTACAATTGTTGGTGACTGATCGTCACACTAAGAACTCGCATGCCGGTTGCAATGCGCTGTTGGCCATTCTGCAGCGAGAATTTTGGATTTTGTCGGCTGATCGCGTCAATGAGGCGAGGCCCTTTGCTGGCGTCGTAACGGATTTTGTTGGTCCCCCTTTGTTGAAGACGTCCACCCTTCGTAATAGCAAGATTGTTGGGGCTTATTTGTGTGTTTGTCTGCCTGTCAACCAAGGCAGTACATTTGGAGCTGGTAACCTCCCTCTCGACAGAGGCCTTTGAGGCGACTTGGGAAAGATTTGTGTCTCGCCGTGGGTTACCTTCGTTGATTAGGTCTGATTGCGGTACGAATTACAAGGGTACAAGTAACTATTTGAAGGAGCTATACGCATTCCTTAATGAGAGCCAGGTTGATATTGGTAATAGTTTGGCCCGCCGAGGGGTCACTTGGTTGTTCGACCCGCCAGCCTGCCCCCCATTGGGGGGGTATTTTTGGGGCCGCGGTGAAAGCGGCAAAGGGACGCTGGCGGAGATTGTTGGGAGACACCGTTCTCACCTTTAATGAACTAGCTACGGTATTTGGCCGCATTGAAGCTGTGTTGAATTTGCAACCTTGTCAAGACTTCCAATTGATTAGCGGACGGGTAGGCCCGTCCGGGGGGGGTAGATGTTGCGTCCCAAATGTAATTTTGAACGCTCTTTTTGGTGTGGCAACATTCTATTGTCTTTGACGTTGCACTTGACATAACCTCTCTTGACTTGACAGATAGACTTTTTGCTTGGAAAAAATGCCGGTCATGGGAACCGCTGTTGAGTTAATTAATTGGTAAAATATTGTTGGATTCGCCTGTCGAGACCGATAATTGGGTCGCGAATTATCTAATTGTTGAAGTGTATTCCCCATTTGCCAAAAACCCCGGGATATTGTTGAATCGTACGCCGCCTTGTCGTCGGTTGGTCTGGCACGCGGAATTTGTTGAAAATCGAATTGGATCTCACGAGATATGAACAGATTAATTGTGTTCAGTGATTGATTGAACTTTGTAATCTCGGATTAACAAGAATCCAGTGATATTTCTCGGAACACATCGCCTTATTGTCTACCACGCGTAGCGCGCGCTTGCTGGAAACGAGTTGGGTGTGATGCTGAGTTGGAACCGCGCCATCTGGAGTTGCCGGCGCCTTGTGAACGTTCTACAACACTTGACTTACATCACACCTTTCAATTACTCACCCTCATATTACATACAAACCACACTTGGAGCGTGACCTTGAAGGTCGAACTTGGCGTCCCCAGCACTCAGGTTAGTGGTACATTTTGTTTATTGAAATAAGTCCTAAGAGCCTACCACAACGTAGGGCTCCGCGTAATCGCGGACAGTTCGACATACCAGTTACCGTTGGCTGGGCTTGGGGTCGAACATGCGGCGTGCCCGCAGCTAGGATGCTAGGATGTGTTAAAAATATGGTGAAAGAACACTTTCTCACTACTTATAACTTTTCACTTAAATACTTTTATTAATTTGATATTTATTATATTTGCGTGAAGAAGCCCGAGCCCGTGGCTAAATAATAAAAGTCATACGGGTCGATCTTCGAGACTAAGCAACGCTTGCTGAGTTTGGTCCGGGATTGGGTAACATAATATCGAGATTCCTCCGTGTCTCGTAACGCGCATTAAGGCAGTTGTCCCGCCACCAACCGATGAACGAGTAGCGAGTTGACCTAGCATCTGAAAACGAGTTGGCGAGCAGCGAGCAGCGAGTGTGTTGTTCCGATAGTTTAGTCACTGAACTATCATCTGGTTGGTCTCTCAGCGTGAGTTCTGACCGCCAAGTGATCGCTGAGCGAGTATTATCTTTGACAGCTCTTGTCGCTCAGCGACAGAACTGGTGAAGCGAATAGTCGCCAGCTGTGTGAACAGTCAGAGAGTAACTTTTAATATATGCATCTCTTTCGTTTACACAGAATGTGTTTATTGTGCGTTTCTTGAGCGAGTAAATCGCTGATATAAGGCGAGATAGTAAAATGTTTCTCGGCCGAGACAGTGATATACGTGAGTAGCAGTTCACACATCGTTTGAAATTAGTACAGTCAGTTCAGTTCTAATGAGACTACAATTCGGACACGATGGATCATAAAAAGATTTGAACGAAGCGAAGTGACAACAATCATGTCGGCCGAGTGGGAATACACGGAGACAGTGCACGTTCAGACCTGCCGAGTGAGCGAGAGAGACAGTGCGGGGAAGCGGAAGGGAGGACACTCGACCTAGTACGTAGAACGGGAGCCGAGCTACTGTCACGCCACTTCATTCGGCGAGCACTCGGCGCCATGTTTATACCTACCGAGTACTCGGCCGAGAGCACTGTCTCGCCCGTTTGCTCGGTACGTGTGATCAAGGCATTAGTCGTTTACTCGCCGGCAGTCGGACAACAGCCTAAGACGTTGTTCCTGGCTGTCATTTGTACATATTTGGCAGTCTTTTTCATCTTTGGCAATAACTTTTCATTTAATTCATAAACAATTCTAACATTGTGTTGAAATTTTTCACTATAACTACACACAAAACTAAAATAATTTATAGGTAGGCATTATAACAATACAGCACAAACTAATCAAAATAGAATATAAGTTACAATAATAATTACATAAGGGACTTGCCAAGGGTTAAAAGTTATTGACTGATACTGAATATTATTAACATAAACGTGACCAAACGTTAATCACACTTTATAAATAAATAATTTCATAAAATAATTTTGTCTCAAAATACTCTATCTTCCCTCTCAACATCTCAAGAATGCTGGGTCTCTGTAAGTCTAGAATTTATGAAAGCAAACAGTACCTGTATAACATTTGGTTACTAAATCCCTATAAATCAATCTCTGCGCTCTATTTACCGTTTTTATCTTGGTACCTACTAGTACTCACGCGGGGCTTCGCTCCCGTGGATTCTATCACGATAAAAACTTTTTTGCAAAAAATAAAACCGACTTCCATATTAAAACACTACAAAGCCAAAAATAGTTTTAATTTCGGTAGTCGGTGTTATTGGTTTTGTATTTTCTTTTTTTTCACACCGCTTTCCGAAATTAAAATTATTTTTGGCTTTGTAGTGTTTTGATATGGAAGTCGGTTTTATTTTTTGCAAAAAAGTTTTTATTTTCACTCTTTTTAGTGACTGTGGGTCAGTGAATTTTCCAAATCGGTTCGTAAATGACCAAGTTATGCGCGAACAAAACACGCAATGCAGAGTAAACGAAAAGATCATCAACGTATATATTTTTTTAGACTTTTGTTGATTTTTCAGAAACGGCTTGTCCGATTTCGATAAAATTCGATTAATCGAGACTATTTGGAAAGTATACCCTTTTCAACAAAAAAAGAATTTTTCAATTCGGTTGGCAAGCGACGGAGCTATGCCCGAACAAACATAAAAAAAAAACAAACATCCGAATTGAGAACCTCCTCCTTTTTTAGAAGTCGGTTAAAAACATAACTCTCCTTTTTTTGAAGTCGCGTAAAAAGTAGCCTATAACCTTCCTCAAGCTTCAAGCTACTTCCATACCAAATTGCATCCAAATCCACCCAGTACTTTCGAAGATTAGCGCGTTCAAGCAAACAAACAAACAAACAAACTTTTCCGCTTTATAATATTAGTATAGATATATTTTTCCCATGCCATTTTTTTAAGTACAACGTGGGTACAATTCAAATTACTAGCTACCTTGTTAACCCCTCCAACTAAGCTAAATAGGCTTGTGCCTCGAGTGGGTTCACGGCAATAGTGTAGGTAATGGATGGGGTTCGAACCCGCTACCTCGCGATCGCAAGACTGACACTTTAGTCATTAAGCTATTGACTCTATTGGGGCATTTATTAATACTTAAATATGTCGCATCATGGGTGGCCGAGATGCGAAACATGGGGTCATCATCATGAGCCGACAAGGTTCTAAGTAAATGTGGGCACTGAGACTTGGGTACTCGAACGAAAGATGATTTAAATCAAAATAACTTTATTTTACTAACGGTTTTTCACAACATTGAAACAAACACGTGCGTTGGTACTGAGCTTCCTGCCAAGACTGTGCGAGGTAGACTATATCACTCCGTCCTCCCACCAGTCCTCGCTACATCCCTTCTACCGACGATCGTGTCCAAGCGGAAGGGCTCCGCTTGCGTTTCCGGTAACGATTTATTAGTTCACCAAACTAATTGTTAGATGGCGTTGCCCGTCGCACCATAGCGCCATCAATCCACGACACGGCCATCCCTGACTAGCACCCGTCCTCGGGTGTAGTACCTGTGGACAAAATATGCTCAGAGAGTAAACTAGCTCGGCTATCCTGCCAATAGAAACAAAGGTAGCAGTTTCTCATTGGTATCTTATTTCTCCTAAATCTAGCTACTATAATTAAATTTCATGACACAAAATGCCTTTTAATTAAGCTTAATACACAGTGCTTTCTGCACAATATCATTAATTGGAAAAGATCCGACCAACAAGTTAAAAAGACTAAACAAGGTAATTCTAACAATTCTGTTACTATTTACCATAATTCATAAGCAATGTATACTCAACTCATGAAACTTTCACTATCATCTGTGCACCAACACAGACAGAAATCGCACCAACGATTTCTTGTAGACCCATCGCCACATGTTACTCATGAGGTGCGGTCTAGAGTTTCGAGTATGAGTATACAAGCCATTCTTAATCAGATGTGGTTTCGCTACCGCTGTCATCAACTATGACATCTAATTCTCGGATCTTGATGGTCGGGGATCTTCCTCATACGATCATGGGGGTATTTGTATGTTCGCTTAGAGTCAAGAGCCTTTATTAGGTATCTATCCCCGTCTAACACATCAATAATCTTAAATGGACCTTTGAATTTAGGATCTAATTTGGTTTAATTCCTTTCCTCATTTTCTATCAAAACATAATCATTAATATCCAACTTAGAAACTTGAGCCTTACTTTGATCAAATCGATTTTTATCATAATTTGCATTTTTCTCAATATTCAGTGTCGCTTGCTCTCTAATCTCGTCTAATTTAACGTCATTGAAATCATCATCAGCGGTCACTAAACCAAGCAGCCGTGCTACCCTTCCTATCATCAACTCGAGAGGGCTAGATTTAGTCACCCTATTAATAGTAGAATTAATAGCTAACTGAACCTCTCCTAAAGCGTCCTGCCAAGAGCGGTCACGACTAGTCTCTACAGCTTTCAACATACTCTTCAGGGTACTCATTACCCTTTCGACCTGACCGTTCGCACGACTGCCTCCAGTAGCTATCAAGTGCAACTCTATGTTGTTAGAAGTACAGAAAATGGAAAATTCTTTGCTAGCGAAACAACGAGTGCGACCGTTACGCTGAATCTTACTGATTTCTTCGTCCTTTTCCTGTTCAGCTTGCAACCAGTTACTAGAAACCTCAGCTAAATCGACACGCTTTTGTTCTACCCGTATGAAAGTCCCTTTAGGTGTCGGGAGAGGTTTTCTAGAAAGAAACCGCATGGCTCATCCTGCTGCCTTCACGATAAACAATATCAAAATCAAATGATTGCATGCAGGCCCACCAACGACGAACTCGTGGAGATAAGTCAGTTTTATTTTTAGAGGCTTAAACAGAACTGTAGTCCGTCACAGCGGTAAACTTACGACCTAGCAAATATTGTCGAAAATGCTTTATGGCATTAAAGACTGCTAACGCTTCTAATTCGAATGAATGATGATGAAGCTGGAGACGTACGACGACTATAATAAGCAACTACATGTTGTTTCCCATTAATCTTTTAAATAAAAATGGCACCATCTAACCTAGATACAAGATCCTCTATCAACGACAGTTGAAACCTATTCGAAACAGTGTTGTCATTCAGCTCCCTGTAGTCGACACACATGTTATCTGAACCATCCTTTTTCTTAACAAGTAACACTGGACTAGAAAAAGGTGAACAACTTAGTCTAATAATACCTGCTTCCTCTAATTCACGAACCTTAGCAGTAAAAACTTCGCGTTCACTAGCACTAAGCCTATAAGGACGTCGATTAACTGTACGACTAGGATCTACAAGCCTACTTTGCAACTGACCTGTTGTTACCCGGGATCTAGAAACACCACAAGAAAACGAAGAAGAATATTCTGACAATTGAGAACGAAATTCTAGCGGAATGTCTGCATCAACTTTGTCGACAACAATATGACAATTGGAATCGTTTCCGAGCTTATTTGAAACATCGCATAACCTAACAACCTTGATCTAAAATCTCACAACCAATTAAAATATCATTTTTAAGGCAACTATTAGGAACAACATGAAATAATATCTCTAATCGTAAATCGTTAACCATAACCTCAGATAAAATTTGTAGGGTACTTTGGACACTACCATGACCGATACCTGTCAAGTTGACAATGTTATTTACACGCTTGCCACTAAGCTTTGACGCAACGGAATCTTTGATGAGAGAGCACTCGGCACCAGAATCATAATAAAATGGATATGACTCACCAGTGTTCATCAGCGTACCGCTGGAATTGCTAACATAGCAAACTTCAACACGCCTCTCGTTGCTCGTCGCTGCTGCAGGCGCTGCTCCGGAACTGCTTGGGCTTCCTGCCACGCCAGTGCCTCCGCGGTTGCTACGTGGACATTTCGTAGCAAAGTGTCCGGCGTTGCCGCATCTGCCGGGCCCTTGATGGCTTCTATCAGGGACATCATGTTCTGATTTTGAGCAGCCAGCAGCGTACGCAGTAAGTTCTCGTCACACCGCGACGTCATGGCTCCATTCTGCAATACTTCTTGATTTTCTTCAGCTCGAGTGTATCCCACTTCTGATGTCGCATCATGGGTGGCCGAGATGCGAAACATTGGGTCTTCATCATGATCCGAAATGGTTCTAAGTAAATGTGGGCACTGAGACTTGGGTACTCGAACGAAAGATAATTTAAATCAAAATAACTTTATTTTACTAACGGTTTTTCACAACATTGAAACAAACACGCGTTGGTACTGAGCTTCCTGCCAAGACTGTGCGAGGTAGACTATATCACTCCGTCCTCCCGCCAGTCCTCGCTACATCCCTTCTACCGACGATCGTGTCCAAGCGGAAGGGCTCCGCTTGCGTTTCCGGTAACGATTTATTAGTTCACCAAACTAATTGTTAGATGGCGCTGCCCGTCGCGCTATAGCGCCATCAATCCACGACAAATAAATTATCGGTATCTAAATTGAAAATCACTTATATGCTGTATTGACAATATGTTAGGACAATAATAGCTTCTATTAATTTCCGTCAAAAACTAGTTGTACATGCTTAAAAGCACTTTACAGCACAACACCTCTCGACTGTAAACATTTGCACATGCAGGTGGGGGAATGCAACATGCAACCCAAATCTTTTGTTTCGCCCCTGCACGGAGCATCCTCAGGAGATGATGACGCGTTGACCACTCCGGCGCGAAGAAAATTGATAAGGTCAAGTAATAACAATCGCACGAGTCCATCTTCAAGGCGTGAATGTGTCGTGTCGTATTTATAACATTTTCATACACGCACATAAAGCACTTATTATTAATTTTTTATTATACAATTTTATTGTGCACTTTACAATATTTCTATGGATACAAAGAGTAAAACTAGTGTATATACAATGGGCGGTCTTATCGTACAGGGCGATCTCTTACAGACAACATTTGGATGGACAGAACTTAAAGGAGACAGATTTACATAAATAATATTAATTAAGATACTCAAATAGTAAATAAAACAATACCAAAATTTAATTTAAAACTCAAAAGTCTCATGAGGACTTCCTTCGCCCTGGAGCGAAGGGACTATCAGACTCTAACTTACTAAATTTACGCAGTGTTCCTTAGCACAGGGCTTTCTAGACATCCCAGGGGCGTCGTGAGCCGATCTTAATGTTTTGTTTTTATTTTAAGTTCATTATTTTGTTATTAAATATTTGATGCTATTTGGAGACTTTCTCACAAATTGTTAATAAACTAGAACTACAACTAGTAGGTAAATGCATGGCAAGAAGGCCAGGGTTTCGCAAAAATATGGTAACTTTCCAAGGGCGTCACAGTTAACATAACTTTGAGAAGCCCTGCCTTTGCACATTTGCACCATTTAGCAGTTACTTTAAATTATTTATGGTACGGGTTCCAGCTCAACATGGGAACTCATCCCTCAAGCCGGAATTTTGTCCAAAAGGTGTGTATCGACGATTTGTCGTCTCATCGTGTGAAGAAGTTTTTGTTTATAACGTTATTATGTATTAGTTTATTTATAAGATTTTGTATTTGCTTAGTATTTTTATGGGCCTAGTTGCCTGAAATAAAGATTATGAGATTGATTATTATCAGAAGATAAAGTAATTATAATGTGGAGGTATGTATTTAGTTTGTGTCCAAGAAACATTTGTTTTACTTGATCTTATCATTAATTAGGGATATTACGCTTCTCAATGTAAGTCTAGAACGACTAAAATATAAAACCATTAGTTATAACCTACCCAAGCTAGTTTACGACACAGCCATTGGAAAACAGTTCCAAATATTTTCTTATTCATATTCATGGCAAGATTGTGATAGAAAAATATCTTGAATATTACGGCTTTATAACATTACAGACTTTTATAAGTCTTCCGTAAGTTGTCTTAAACAGCAATTTATTATACATGACATGAGTTTAGATATATTATTTGAGAGTAGAGGATATGTCGTGGCTCACAATAACAGCAACACAGATAGATATTCAAGGTTGAACAAAGTTTACCAAGTTTGGTTGGTTGGTTTGGATGGATTACCAATTTAACACGTCAAAATTCAAGCACGTTAATTAGTCCCGACTGTCATATGTACATCTTTAACTGCCGATATGGGTAGTCCAACCGTAAATAAAGTTTGGTTACATAAAGTTGGGCCTAATAAATTATTTAAGGCTCCACGATAGCTTAAATTACGGATAATATACCTACACCCTAGAAACCGCAAAACCGAAATTATTTCCCAACTCTAACCCACTCATTGACTTGAAAATGTGAAATCGATACAGTTTTCAAAGCTGCCGAGTGTTTTATAGTCGGTACTACTCCCTCGGAAAGGGTATAAATATTTCAAGCCGTGTTCACGAAGTCACACAGCGGAACCACCCAGCGCTTGGTACTACAACTGTCCGGCTAATGATGGGATGAGGAGTATTTTCGGATATTTTTATCCGAAAACGTAAAAATGGTTTTCGGATCACACTTACTGGTTTTAATTAATGGAAAACATTATTATACAGATAATGGAACAGAATCAAAGCAATATTTATTCATTATTTAATCTTCTAGATTAAAAAAAAATTGGAAGCAGTTTCTCCACACACATATCATTAAGTAAGAGTGGTAGATATTTTTTGAGAAAACCTGATTTCATTAAATTTCACCCCTTATTAGTTTAGCTTACGTTCTCTATAAGTACGTTATCACTATTTTAATATAAACGCAATGGTTTAGAGGTTTGAGTTGCTAAGAAGCTCTATGTCTATACAACATGAAGATAACTTCGTGAAATACGTATTATATGTTTGTACATTTACAAAATTTTGTACCCAAATAGATTCAGTACAAACATAATACCATAATGTCAGTATTTGCCTAAATTAAACATTAGAATGAGTCTGGATGAAGTTAAACACAGATATTGATTATAGTCTGGACTAACACATAGTTTAGTTTTTTTTTTTCTTAACTCGGGAAATGTACGAAATTTCCACAAATGACCAATATTCGCTTAGATGTATTTACCAAGAAGTGCTTTCCATACATTCAGCATAATTATTTTGAAAACACGCCAAACTAATAAGGAATATGGCTCATTTACCATAAACTAACTAGTACCTCTATCAGTAGATCGATTTGAGGAATAATCTGTAGTCCTCATTTAATAACATACAGACATTCATGGTTAATATCTCCACGTACCCGCGGTTTATGTGACGTCATTGGTAAATTATGACAGATTACGAACGAAGGCATATTCATAATGTTTGTGTTACAAATTGGGCTTGACTTATGATAAAAGCGTTGCATGTTGAATATTTGATACAAAGTCAGGACCGGACAGTGGACTAGTCACACAGCAAGGGTGACAATGTTATCGTAACCACACAAAATATTCTTTTTTTAATACTAATAAAAAAATTTAAATATTCGGTAATTATTCGGCAAATCAACCGAATATTCGGCCGAATACGAACATGAAAAAATATGTCGAATGTACCGAATACGAATATTCGGCCGAACATTCGGCGCATGACTAATAAATACATAAAATGAATTTCTCGCTGTAAGTCATCCGACTCTGTAAAATGTAAGGCACCTGTTCTATTTACATTAACAATCAGCAATCAATAATATTGAGTCGTAATAGTTCTGGTTAGGAATATTTGTATCGTAATAAGCTTGGTGATGATTTATGAGTCACAGTGAGAGTGATAACAAGTGTAGGAAGGTACCTCTTTGTGAGAGGGAATGGGCTGTAATTCACCACGCGCGCGCCTGACATACCTACACAAGTTTTGCATCCTACTATCATATTTTGTTTGTTACTCTTTCATGCAAAAACTACTGAACGGAGTTTGGTGAAAGTTTACACTAATATAGTTAATACACCAGGATAACACATAGGCTACTTATCTCGTGAAAATGTTGGAGATGTCCATAATAGTGTATGATTTTGCGGGTGGATAGGTTATGCTGCATTTCATCATGATCATCTACCCATACGCACAAAACGTTTTGAGAATACTTTCATTGTGCGTACGGCTAAGGAGCGAAATTCCCTGCCGGAGTCTGTGTTTCCTGATCGCTATAACCTGGTGGTCTTTAAGTCAAGAGTGAATAGGTTACTTCTAGGCAGGCGTGCTCCATCGTCGACCACATCATCACTTACCATCAGGTGATATGGTGGTCAAACGCGAGCCTGTTATCAATAAAAAAAAACATCTGCTCAGCCTTTTGCCAGCTTTGTTAGGGTCAGCTTCCAGTCTAACCAGATGCAGCTGAGTATTAGTATTTTACATGGAACGACTCTATCGATATCGATATCTGAACTGTTCAACCCAATAGCTGGGTATCACGATACCCCTTGGCAAGACCAGTGTCAGATAATAATGAAATAATGATGTTTACTTAGCAAATATTTTATAATAGTACATTGTTCACCGAGAGGAGAAAGAGACCGATTACCACGGGAATCGCACTTTCTCTCGAGTGATACATAGTGCTTTATACTACACCTACGAGGAAAATAAAAAAATAAATCTTTACTAATTGAAATTTATATTGAAATTGTTGCAGTTAGTGAAGCTTAACCGGTCACAAATAGAATTGCCCAGACGCGTTAAAAAGTTATGAGACAGATTACATGTAATCCAATTAGCAGCCGGTATGTTATAATCGCCTGATAAGATTAATTTGTCAACATTAACTCAGTTAATTAAGGTATACACAAATTGAAAATGGCGCCAATGGCGTCTGCAATTTTCACATGTTCTTTTTTCAAATTGTTTATCCTGCCGCCGCAGGGTCGCACTGCCAGCCCGACACCATCCAACACACAGCTAGTGGCCAGTGTCATTTTGCGAACTTGGAGATAAAAACTCACTGTAAAAACTTTTTGGCTTTTGATATTTAGGTTACCGGCGCATAGTCTTACCCAAAATTAAAAAAGAAAAACCACGTAAGAAATGGATTTTCATACACTTTTCTCTCCCGCTCAGATGCGTTTTCTCCCCGCATATTTGTTCGATATGCAATGACGTACTTTCTACCGTAAATTTGATAAAGTATCAAGGTACTTTCCAAGCAGGTGTAGTATAAAATACTTTTTCATCACACTTGCACGTAAACAGTATCTAAACATACAGGTTACCTTGGCCGTAATGCCCCATATAAAACCCTCGGGCTTTCTTTTTGTCATGAAACCCAAGGTCGGTAAGTAATTTTTTTTTAATTTATACCTAGCACAGCACACAGGTCATGCAAGTTCAAGCAAGGAGTTTACACGCAATTGAAAAATTTTCTTAAAATGTTATCTAAACAAGAATGTCATTGCAATCTCGCTACATGTTACTTAAATACTCAACTAATGTTCTTAATAATCGATTTTAATACTTTTTGTATCAAACCGTCGAAATTATTTTTATTTTTTTCACTCTGTCATGGCAGTATACCTACGTAAGTATTTGCCCCAAGGAACTTGTAAGGTAGAAGATCCTTGATTTGCCCTTAACGTTTCTGAACGAAACATTTGTATAATCTGTGGTGGCGGCATAAAGCCCGCCATCCGCTTTAAAAAAACGTTCACTTATTTCGTAAGTTACGTAATGATAGTTGTGCTGACTTGTGTATTAAAGCTATAATTCATAATTATTTACTTTTTGTATATGAAGATAAGTAAAAAAGTTATAAAAAAATGTCGTCGTCGTCGTCCGATGACTGTGGTTGGAATGCAACACCGCCAGATATTATCCATGCAGCAAAAACAATGAATGTAAAGTTTTTTCTGCTCTATAATTCTATTTATTTACTCGCAAATTTGATGAAAAACGTTGTATGTTTCACGGGCGGTACGGGAATTACGAACCTCGACTCAGAAAGCCCTGAGTCTCCGACTTCGGGCTTCTACTAGAGCCTCGATCGTAATTCCTTACTTACCGTAAATTTAATCGCGATCAGGCCAGTGTTTGCTAACTGATTACCTACTCTGAGAAGAAACACTGAAACAAACTCAAAGGTCCACGTCTTTTTTGAAGTCCATATAATCTATTGTGATCAACTCATATGAAAACTATATGTAAGATTATGTCTGTGATGCACTTCAGAGATTTTCTAGCAGATTTTATGGCTTCTGACAACCCATAAGGATTGTCAAATGACAGCCGGGCTCAAAGTGCTTTCCAAAGCATGGAAAAATAGCAATATGTTAAGCTGACCAGCTTAACATATCCAATAAAGTATATTCTATCTATCTACCTATCTATCCACACACCAAACAAGGCAAGCGTTACTTAACTTAACCTCAAAGATCGACCCATGCGGCTGTTATTGTTAAGCCACTAGGTCCTCCAAGGCGATGCTGCATTGCATGCATGCTAAAAGAATTAGTTTTTGACAGCATTATCATTAAACATTTTCGAAGATGTTTAAATGTCGTGGGTGTCCATAACGAATCTACGGGTCCCATTCCTCACGCTCCAGCCACCGCAAGAGACGGATCGTGTACCATTCTCCGACCACAGTAGGCGTGGGCTTCCGGTCGGCGAGCAGGGGTAACTCACCACCCGGTAAAGAGTATGCCCGGGTTGACGGCGTGTCATCTTCCACGCACTCCTCAAAGAGCACTGAGCAACATTGACGGAGCCCGATATGGCCATTGCCTGCTGGAGTTGCGGGATGTTCTTACGAGATACCGCGGCCCCGGAACGTAAGTGCTAATAAAAAATTACGTTTAAAACAAAATACGCCTTGTTTACCCACACATAGATATAGATAGAGACATATTCATATTGCAGATAAAATGTCAATTATTGTTTAAAATGGTTAACTGCAAGGATACAGTATATAGAATGGGCTATAAAAACAGGCTCATTACTAGACTATGGACATCGCATGTCTTCGGATTTGTCGGTCCTATTAAAACATTCCACAACAAGTTTCTCGCAATGTTTTCCTTCTCCGTTTTGAAAGCAGTGGTAATGATGAAAATTAGCTTGAGACTTCATCTTCGACCACATCTTCGCCTACCATCAAGTGAGATGGTGGTCAAACGCGAGCCTATTATCAATAAAAAAAATATACACCAAGTTTTCTTTAAGTTTTAAACGTTTTTTCATATCCTATATCCATATTCATATTTTTTTATCATAGTTTAAATTGTTCGGGTTTTTTCGATATATTTTGTCCGCGGATATTTCGGATATTCGCAACGCTAACATCCCTAGTTGAAGGGTGCTCAGTAATCAGATAGCAGCTATGATGCGACCTTTCCAAACTCGATTCCATGTATAACGAAGTTTTTAACTCGAGCTCTTACTCTTCTGCTCCTGAAGCGGAAGATAATAAGATATTTACGGGGTAATCTCATGTACATGAATTGATGGACTGGAGAGACCCTCATGACTGATTCATAGCCCCTGCACGGGCCCTTCGGAATAAATTGTTACGGTTCGTCCATGGCTGGGGTGATCAATGTAATCATTCGTCTCACGGATACAGTAGCGTTCGGAACAGGATAAAGTTGAGGAGTTAGAGGCTGAATACTAACGTCCGCGCTGGTCGAACTAAGGTTAAGCAATGCTTGCCGTCGTCGATTAGTGGATAGGATTTAATATATCGAGATTTTGACGACACGATGGCCGCAGTGGTTGAGCGATCGAACGCAGCGCTGTGTCGTGGGCTCGATTCCCTACACGTGTCTGGGTAGTCGTAAAAATGAACTCACGTTGCTGGATAAATTCCTAGTGTGAGCCATGTTAAAAAAAAAGACAAAATGTGCCTCAAAAAGCACGTCAGGCCTTTGGTTCCGATCGTCATTTGAGGTATGCATCTTTGACTGCCGTTACGGGTAGTCAGACGCCAGACACTCTTACACCAGTCTTGTCAACGAGTATCGTTCTACCCAGCTGTACCTACTATACGTAATGTGACGTATGTACCCCTCCAATGTTTATAAAGTTTAATTATACTTTTGTATAAATTCCAGTTATGCAAACATAACAGACTGCGCCAACCGTCGACAAAGTTCCATGTTTAACTAGCACTGACAATGTTCTATTTGCAACCCATTCTCCACAGCATTCGTAATAAATGGCCAACTGAAACTTTTCACGACAATACACTTTCTTTAGAGTTTTAAACGTCTTAAACATCTCTTGGCAATTGCCCAATCGCGAACTGTTTTGTTACCCCCGTATATAAGTTCTGTTCTCCTCCATAAAATCTTTTAAGTTACCTACTGTTAGGTGAAGCTACCAAGAAGTTAAATTTAGTAATGTATTTTGTTCGGTTTCAATACTGTACCTACCTTCCCTTTGAGGCGAAACTATAAAAAAAGGTATACAAGAAAAATCAGAAAAATCTTTTTTCAAACATCTTAGTACAAAGCTGAATAATCAAAGTTAAACGTAAACACCGTATCGGGAACTTATGATGCAGAGCGGCATCGTAGTGTGTATTTTGTCATTTTAAGGTATATATAACTATGCGTAAGTACTTAGACAGCTACTCGGGAAGATACATCGTGTTTCAACTAAGAAAAAACTTAAAAAATGTCCTGTGACAAATACTACAAATATATATTACACTAGCTTTTGCCCGCGACTTCATTCGCGTGGGAAGTTTTTGCCGCGTGATTCCTGATCATAAAAACTATCCTATGTCCTTCCCAGGGACCTAAACTATTCCCATGCCAAATTTCATCTAAATCGGTTCAGCGGTTTAGGCGTGAAAAGGTAACAGACAGAGTTACTTTCGCATTTATTATATTAGTATGGATAAATTATGGATATACTTAAGAAGCTAAATTAACTAAAGAAAACTAACTTTGAAAATTTTGCTTATTTGTTCAGAAAGTAGATCCGCAATCTTTTGTATAGCGTATTTGCGAGCATATTCCAGATGAAAATCAACTGAAGATGAAATAAGGAATGAACAAAGTCAGAAGTATGAGAAGGACACAGCAAAAGAAGGTTATTGGAAGAACGTAGATTCCTATCGTGTGGAGAACCAAGATATTGAAAGTGAGGCATTGGATAAGGAGGTCTGGGAGAGTTGAGTGTAACACAGCTACTCAGTGGTGGGGCTCTATGTAAAACACTGAGTACGACGGTCGTCGAGGGTACTCAGCCGCATCCCCCCGTTCGTCATCGTTATACTAAAAGCCGACCCCAACATGGAAAAGGCTAAGTAGACGATGATGAAAGGCCGCATTATTTATGTTAAATTAGCTACGGGGCCACATTGTTTCTGCCAGGAAAAACACAATGATTTTACTAAATAGTTTATTGACATAAAATATATTACATTCGTATTGTATTGGTATTTACATCTATGTGTACATTTGTTTGAAAAAA
The DNA here is from genome assembly GCA_943138885.2 of Tholera decimalis. NCBI lineage: Eukaryota > Metazoa > Arthropoda > Insecta > Lepidoptera > Noctuidae > Tholera > Tholera decimalis. Next base: position 16,227,437 of record OW964576.2, read on the forward strand.
GCGTACCTAATCCTGATTTTTTTTTTAAATTATTAGTAATTAATATTTGAATAAAACTTTTAAGTTCATTTTAAGATTCACTATTTTAGTATAAACTTATGATTACTAGGGGTCGCCAAGCGCTCAATTTTCGGCCATCATTATATCGTCGCCTTAGGCCGTGCGCGCACTGCTTTGCGGTGGCCGCAATTCCGGTAGTTCTACCGCACCGCAAAATTTGTGAAGTATGGAGTGTCATAGAAGTGCGCGCACTGCGGTCAGTCTACCGGTGCGGTAGAACTACCAGAATTGCGGCCACCGCAAGGCAGTGCGCGCACGGCCTTAGACTGAAAACCTCGGGAGTACATTTTTGTCCAAAATTTTTTATTGCGTTTCTTGAAAGCAATCCTAGCAACGCACATCCTGATCTCACTAATATGTTCATTCGATACTCGAAACGCTATCTATGAAAGTAAGTGAGAACCTCGTTAACACTCGCATCGCGTCGTCAGTTTAGCGTAATCAGGCCATAGATTATGCATATCTGAACTGTTCGATATTATGTATAATATTTTTTTTATATTATACATAAAATCGAAAAGTTCTGGATATAAAAACGGGTTAAATTTACATATAAATTAATAAAAAAAAACATAAAAGAAACCGTACAAAAATTTTATAGCACGCAGATTTTTCTTCCTCCTGAAAAGTTACTCCTTTTTCACTTACGAGGTTTTCACTCTAAGGCGTCGATATATTTAACTAGCAATTTCTCGCGACTTCGATCGCGTGCGAAGTTTGTCAAGGATAGGGAGAAGAAGAGATTGGGCAAGCGCAGTTTTAGTAGCAGTCGGTCGAAATTGCGCAATCTGCGTAAAGACCCTGCAGAGGCGAACAGTTTGCGGCTCACTTCTTGCAACTGGGGACCCCAAGACAAATCTTTATCAATATAAATACCAAGGTCTTTTACTGAGTCACAGTAGGGTATAACAGCTCCATCAAAAATGATTTGGGGAAGGGTCATCCAGTCAATTTTGGAACGTAGCCTAGGGCTGCCAACAATAATTACTTTACTCTTCGCAGGATTAACCTTCAAACCATGATCCAAACTCCAATCGGAAATACGCGCTAAATCTTTATTCACTGTCTTCACCACCTCAGACAAATCTTCAACGGGAGCTTGCGAATAAATTTGCAGATCGTCAGCATAAAGGTGGTAGGATGAGAGAAGTTCATTTGAAATAGAATTTATAAATATGGCGAAAAGAAGAGAAGAGAGAACGCCCCCCCTGTGGTACGCCAGCAGTAGTATTGCACTATGAAGACAACGAACCTTCAGTGCAAATACGTTGTCGGCGGCCACACAGGTAACTACGAAACCAATCAATAGTTGTTAGAGCATAGTATCCCGAGCAAGACATCAAAAGCAACAGTGTTAAAAGAATTACTGAAATCAAGTAAAGAAATGACCGTCAATTTCCTATTGTCCATACCCAATCTTATATCATCCGTAATGTTAACAAGAGCTGTAGTAGTGCTATGCCCCGGACGAAACCCGGATTGGTAAAAATTAAGGAGTCTGTTTCTACAGAGGAAAGCACTAAGCTGACTATGAATAAGGCGTTCTAGGACTTTGGACAGAAACGGTAAAATGGAAATGGGACGGAATTCAGAGAAAGAAACAGGATTACATTTTTTTGGAAGTGGGGTTACATGAGCTTCTTTCCATGCAGATGGAAAAACACCAGAGGATACAGAATGATTAAGGATATGGCAGATGACAGGAAGGATTTCGTCCAAAATAGGGTGTATCATCTTGCGACTTACACAGTCACTACTGTACGAGCCACGCATCGTACATGATGGGCGCGCAACGCTAGGTCAGCAATTTTACGTCAATTCGTAAAAATTATATTGTTACGCGTCAGTACTCGTTCAAGATTCATACAGTTGTACTCACTAGCAATCATTCACCTTTCATACATTTTAGCATAGTTACGCGATAGTTCAGTTATCAATATAGTATATCATTTTAGTTGGCTATCAGTGACTTTCATTACAAACATACATCCAAGCTGTGTGCGCCTCACTCAACAGCGCATACAACTACCAACAGCATTTGACGTGATTGATAAAATACTCTTCTTAACATCACAACAAGCAAATTGATTAAAAACAAAAGGAAAATAATCGGGAGTGGGAAGAGACGAAAGATTATCTAGTTTTGGTTTTAACAGCCCCATTGAAACTACAAGAGGTGGAAAAATGTTGATTGAGTAATTCAAGATCTATATCTTTAGGAACAGACTCTTGACGTGGCTTCCCAATTCCCATTGATCTAAGAACTTTCCAGACTTTAGCTGGATCACCGTTTTCAACGGACTTATGAATGTGGCGGCCTTGGGCATCCCTACAAACCAAGTTGCAGCGATTTCTGATAGCGACGTATTTTTCACGATTTTAAGGAGCTAGGTCTGCACTTATACATATAGTGTCATAATAACGCAATGTATTTAAATCCAGAGAAATGCTATCATGTAAAATATACAAGAAAAAATAGCATAATACCTTCTAAATATGTAATCGGTTCACAAATGTTAAAAGAAGTAGACAATATACGAGATCTCGGAGTTCTGTTTGATAGAAAATTAACTGTCCTCCTTCATTTGGATAAAATCATAAAATCGTCGTCCAAAATGCTTGGCTTTGTTATTAGAAATTGTAAAACTTTCCGTAATTTTAAAACTAAAATACTTCTATATAACAATTTGATTAGGAGTAGGCTAGAATACTGTAGTGTGGTTTGGCGACCACACTATGCGGTACATAACTTGCGAATTGAGCGAGTTCAAAAGCGATTCCTGTGGCACTTGGCATTCTCAAGTGGCATAGCTAAAAGAAAACAATCCTACAAAGAAAGATTAAAGCACTTTGCTATGGATAGTTTAGATAAACGGAGGCGATTTAATGACGCTTTATTTATGTGCAAAATTTTGAATAATAGTATTCAGTGCCCTAGGCTGCTTGCACTTTGTAACTTTCGCGCTCCGTCAAGAATCCCACGCCACTCACTCCGCTGTGTCCTTCATTTAGAAGATCCGTCTTAGGTTCTAATTCTCCTTATGCTAGATTTTGTAAGGTCATAAATAGTTCTAGCGATCTCATCGACTTACGTTATGATTCCATGGCAAAGTTTTATTATCATAAAATCCTTACCCGATCCATGATAACCAGGGTGTTTTTTTTTTATTCTATTGGAGTTATATTATTTTTAAAGATGTAGTTAATCATATTGTGTTATAAAAGACAAATGTTAAGGTTAGATTACTAAAATAAGAATTATGTGTACATGTGGTGTTTACCTTTAAGTGGTTGTTACACTATTACTCTTGGATATCCATAGTTATTTAGAATTATTATCAGTGTAAACAGTCGTTGGTGAACCTAATAAATAAATACCTAGATTTTGCTGCTGCCATTTTTTGTAAAATTGCTTTCACGTCATCTGTTAGCCACGGAGCAGGCAGATGCTTGATCTTGACCAACCAAACAGGTGCATGCACATCATACAGCTTGATGAGATTGGAATTAAGGAGGTTAATTTTTTCATCAATCGAGTCTGCATGAACAAGCTCAGACCAGTCAATATTGCTAGCATCTTCCCGAAGACCTTCCAAGTCCATTCCACCAAAACTGCACTGAAGAATACTTTTAGGTTTAGTCTTAGGAGGGCGAATTTTGTAGGAAAGGAAAGTCAAGTCATGGTAGGAGAAAGCGTCAGCTGAACATTGCCCATGCTTAGCGACGTGTTGTGTGGAGGAAACAAGGATGAGGTCAAGAAGTGAAGGAGTACAGTTTGGAAAATGGTGAGTTGCGCTTAATGGAAGGAGAGATAAATTGCAGGATTGGGAAATAGATTGAAGTGAGGAGGAGCGCGAATCATGTTTAAGGAGACAGGTGTTAAAGTCTCCCATAACAATTGTATGCCTGTAAGAGGGCGCAAGGTTGACTATTAGGCTTTCAAATGAGGAGAAGTAATCGATACGCAGAGGGACAATAATAGACACCCATCAAAACTTTCACATGGTTTAGGTCAATTACTAAAAAGAGATGCTCACCAGCATTCGACATACACTTGTATGCATTTTTATGCATATTATTTGCTTGTGTTTGGGCTTTTAGCTTATTTTGGTTTGCTTTTTAGGATGGCTAAGCGGTTAGAAGAACGAGATATTGAGAATATATTATCAGCTCTCGAAAATGGTGATATTTCTGAAGATGAGGATTGTATAGGCAACGAAAATGAACTAGATTACTACCCTAATTTACAAGATATGATACAGGATTTAGAAGATGCAGAGGAAGTAGATCAAAGCGATGCAGATCCTGACTTAGCAACTGAAGAAGACCATCAACCAGATGAGTTTCTAGTTCCAGGACCCTCATCTAGTCGGCCACTATCAGGTACTGTTGGTGGAGCGGCCTGGAGGCAAAGAAGTAGGGAGCTTGTATGGAAAAATGCAATTTAGAATTTAGTGAAGACCGCATACGTTCTATAGGCCATACAGACCTTTCCCCAGAACTAGCCCAACTTGAAACCCCATTTTTTTTTACAATTTCTAAATGAAGATATGTTAGGAAAAATTGTGGATGAGCCAAATTTGTATATCACGCAAAAAGGCATCTCCTACTGTCCTCCTGTAAATGCCACGGAAATTCGTCAATTTCAAGGGATTATCATATTTATGTCAGTGTATCACTACCCAAATGTTTATTGGGATAAATATGGCTACAAAAATATAATGGAAACGATGACGGTAAATAGATTTGAGAAACAGAGATCTGTTATTTACTTCAATGACAACATTGCACAAGCCCATTGATCATCCAAACCACGACCGTCTGCATAAAATAAGACCTATAGAGGAACATTTGAATAAATTATTTCTGGGTATGGCACCATTTGAGCAGAGGCTGTCCTTAGATGAACAAATGTGCTCTACCAAGGTAGCACATTTTATGAAACAATACCTCCCCAACAAACCCCATAAATGGGGTTTCAAACTGTTTTTCAAATGTTTTATGTTCATTGTCTGGATATGCTCATAGTTTTGAAATTTATTCCGGAAAACAGGATATTCAGACTGATGAACCTGATCTTAGCATAGTTGGTAATACCCCAACGAGCACATTAGTGGAAATAGCAGCCTATTTTGTTACTTTGGGCTGTAAAATAGCGCTTTAAGGGTTCAAAAAGCAGTTCAGAGTTGCATATCTGCATCCGTAAACGTCTATAGTTATAAAAGTTACTTAAGGTGCTATAAGCTGAATCAAATACTACCCTAGCCTTCACAGTAGTCCATGGTAGAACTCATTTACCACTTACACCTTTATATGAGAGTTACGAAGGTCATTCTGCCACTCACAGCTGCATAGTAGTTTCCATTGTAACTTGTATAGGTTATAGTTATAGTAACCACTATTAAACTACTATAAGTTTCATTATAGAAATAATAGAAACTCTTATGCATACTATAGTTACAAAAAAATCATCAGTGTAACTAAGGACTTTAGTAGCAATAGTCATTCCTTGCAGGCTCAATCCATTCGCCATTTTACAGCCGCTTTTGTAACTATTATAAAACATTTAATAAAATGGATGCTAAACGAATAAGTACGTAACTAGATCTTATTTATTTATTTATTATACACTTTATTGTACACCTTACAATACACTTAAAGATACAAATAATTAATCTTATAACCTCAAAAACAGGAAAATAGGAGCTTTTTGTGGCTGTGAGTTGCACTAGGGGAACAAAAATCACTGGAAGCGGTAGAAGGGTGAAAATTAGCGCTACGATTCTCAAAAGGGAGTTATTAGAGCTCAAACTGCAGGTTATGACTACAGTACAATGACGCCATGATTTTTTAAGAAAACTTATAATTCACTTGCAAAATTGAGTTGATATACATTGGTTTTTCAGTTAAATGTGCATTAAATGTACCGGTAAACAATCGGCCACTTGCGAATAGTAAGTTATCGACACGTAAAAATACGGAAATAAAATTTATTCTGTATAACAAATAAAACATATCACATATCTTTTGTTAATTTTTTAAATATCATAAAAGCGCGTTAAAATTACTCGAAAATTATCTTATATATCTACAGTAAACTGGATAGCGTTTTAAGTATCTTTATATATCTTGCTAATACAGAATACAAACATTTACTTCTTTATGTTTTATTTTCATGATGGCGACGAAAACACTTTACCAAAATATTACAAACAATGTCAACTGAAGATATACAATAAAGAACTATAATCAATTCATTCGTTCAAAGTAGTTCAAAATCATTCAAAAGTAGCGCTACGAGAGCTTTAGTTAATAAATCGTTATAGCTATTAAGGAACCTTTATGCAACCGTTGTGCAGGTTAAATGGAACTTTAGGTTGCATAAAATGGCGCCCAAATAGCGCTAAAGCGGCTGCTTTAAGTCTGCAGTAGACGCTCTAGCGCTTACGTCTATTACCATAAGTAATAATCGGATACGCTCCAAAGCTCTAATGCAGCCCATTTGTGCTAGTTGGGACAGTCATCAGATTGTGCCGTTCAGTTCCGCGAAGAATGAACCATATTATTTATTTTGATAATTTTTATGCATCAATCCCTTTGTTATATTACCTACATACCAAGGTTATACATTGGGTACAATTAAGGGGAACCGCCTCGGAAAAAACTGTAAGTTGCCGGTAGTAAAAGAGTTCATGAAGAACTCTGTGCCAAGAGGATCGTATGAGGAACTAGTAGCAAACTATGGAGGTGTGGATATTTCAGTAACTTGCTGGAAGGACAACAAGCTTTTTACGTTGGCGTCTACTTATGTTGGTTCTGAAATAGCTGAAACCGTCAGGAGATTCGATAAGAAACAGAAGAAAAATGTCTCCGTTGCCTGCCCAAAAATAGTAAAAGATTACAATGCTCACATGGGCGGAGTTGAATTGATGGACAGTTATTTGGGTAAGTATAAAATTAGAAATTAAAGTCGAAAGTGGTACATCCGATTATTTTATCATATGGTCAACATGACAGTGATAAATTCATGGGCACTTATAAAAAAAACCACCCATACATGACACTGGGTGATTTTAGATCAGATCTTGCGGAGACCTTATGCAATTATAAAAAATATACTGAACCCAAAGGAAGAAGCCCTTCGAGCAGTAATATAGATAGGGAGATAGAAGCAAAAAGACACCGGGGCCCAACGAAGCCTGTTCCTCCAAAAGACGCACGAACTGATGGTATAGGCCACGAAGAAAAAAGATGTACTTCTAAAAACAGATGCAAACTTCCCGGTTGGAATGGTTTTTCGCGGACTGAGTGTACTAAATGCAGGGTTGCATTGTGTCATACCAAAGATCGAAATTGTTTTGCTGCATTTCATTCGAAATAATCTGTATACTGTTTATATATTTGAATTAATAAATATACGACCCCAATAAAAATGTAAGGATAACTTTAGTACATAACACAGTGTTGCCGAATGTCTACATACATTATATCTACATATTTAAATACATATTTTTAACACCAGATTTTTTAAATTATTTTTTACGTTATGAGTGCCTAAATACCTATTAGGAAACATTTTCCAGCCCGAAATAAAAACCTATGCATTTAAGGAGTTCCGGGGCTGCGGTATCTCGTTAGAACATTCTCGCTACCCCGGCAGGCAATGGCCCTGTTGGGCCCCGTTAGTGCTGATTGATTTTTGAGGCCTCACAATGACGACACCCAGGAGTGTCCTAGGCTCCCGCTGTAATATGCATATATTGACTGGTGGCCGTCCTAATATCGAGAGGTAGTGCATTTCATAGAAAAATAGACTGTATATTAAAGGAAGAATGAACAAAATCAGAAGTATGAGAAGGACAGAGTAAGAGAAGATTATTGGAAGAGACTTTTAGCGTGTGAAGAACATAGAAATTGAAAATGAGAAATAAGGTAAGGTAAGGGGAGAGGGAGTGATTTGTTTATTTTTGTTTGAAACCAGGTGTTACGTCACTTGTCCCTACAAGTTTCATGGGAATGCAGCAGGCATTAATGCTGAAATTGATCTTTTTGGCACAGCCGTGAGGCACGCAAGGTCTTTTTAGTTTTACTGTTTGTATATAATACGTGTCGGATGTACTGATGCCAAATAAGTGTTTCTTTCTTTCCTAAGTACTTTTTACCCGACTACAACAATTAGGGTTATATTTTTATCGTGATAAAGTCCATGGGAGCTAAGCCCTGCGCGACTGCTAGTTATTTTTTACAGGTAGGTACACGTGTATAAAAAACCAATCGTAATTATTTGTTACTAGCTTTTGCCCGCGACTTCGTCCGCGTGAAATAGTTACTTTGGGCTAACGTTAAATTTAAGCCCGATTTTGAAGCATTCTTCATTGGCGCTCCGCTCCTATTGGCCTTAGCGTAATGATACAATATAGCTGTGCCCGCGACTCCGTCAGCGTAAGTTAATGTATTGGTAATATTGTTTAGATCACGTTCACATGAGGCTTAAGTACCTAGAGAACGCTTATTTCGACCGCGTGACGCGTCGAGCGCGGCGACCGATTCTCAAAAATAATCCTTATAGCATGATTCAGTATTCACGCGCGATGGCTTATTATTATAAGCGTATTTCATGTATAACTTTGGTGTTTCTATACCGATTTATATGATTCTTTTTACGGTTTCGTAGCCGAATGGCAAAAAACGGAATCTTTATAGTTTCGACATGTCTGTCCGTCTGTCTGTCTGTCTGTCTGTCCGTCCGTCCGTCTGTCACAGCAATTTTATTCCGAAACTATTAGGACTATACATGTGAAACTTGATAGGTAGATGTATTCTGTGAACCGCTTTCCGATTTTGAGAAAAAAATTAAAAAATATTTAAAATAAAGGGTGGCTCCCCATACATGGAACTAAACCTGAAAATATTTTTTTTCATGAAATCGATGCATGTGTGGTATCTGTAGATAGTTCTTTAAAAACGACATCGGGGTTTCTAAAACCACTTTTCCATAAAGTCAATCGTTTAAAAGATATAAGCTTCCAAAGTGGTAAAATGTGTGTGTGGCGGACACAACCTCTAACTTCTATAATAATGGAGTGAAAAATCTAAAAAAAATATATGTCTGTAGATCTTAATATAAACTTTCAACCAAAATTAGTTTGAACGAAATTAGTTCAGCAGTTTTTGAGATACAGCATATTTTCTAAAACCGCAAATATAACTTTGTAATTCATACAAACACTATGAAAAACAAATTTATTCGGCGCAGTTGTAAAAAATGTAAAAAAGCCAGTTTTAAGAAATTTGTAAGGTTTTTGTTTCAAAACAAATTTATTTGGCGCAGTTGTAAAAAATGTAAATAAGCTAGTTTTAAGAAATTTGTAAGGTTTTTTTTTCGTCAAATAAATTTGCATATTATATTATAGTTACTACGGAACCCTTCATGGGCGAGTCTGACTCGCACTTGGCCAATTTTTTATGGAATAGTTAATAATGTTAACTTTTTCAATTAGGGGTGACTGAGAGTGTTATAAACGTAAGAGTAGACAAATATTATAATCAGAAAGCTTCGAACTGCTAAGCTATCGGGAGTTACACGTGTTATTGTGAGTCAACCATAAAAGTTAGACATATGCTGTCGTGGGATATTTTTTATATAATTTTAAGGAGAACATTTCCGTCATGAAATGATTTGTGTAGCTTTAACCATTAAGGTTGCACACGCGACGGAAGCTTAAAAAATGGAGTAACTTCTCCCGTTTTTCCAACATTTCCCTTCACTGCTCTGCTCCTATTGATTGTAGCGTGATGAAAAGTATACTATAACCCGCTCAGGAGTATGAAAAATAATTGTACCAAGTTTCGTTAAAATCCGTCGAGTAGTTTTTGTTTCTATAACGGTTATACAGACAGACAGACAGACAGACAGACAAAAATTTAACTGATTGCATTTTTGGCATAAGTATCGATCCTTAATCACCCCCTGATAGTTATTTTGGAAATATATTTCATGTACAGAATTGACCTCTCTACAGATTTATTATAAGTATAGATATAGATAGATTTCATCTAACACAACAACGTTTATTTTAACAAACATTACTTATACATATTTCATTTGAGGGGTAACTTAAAACTAATTTTAACTAATTTAAACTTAAAACTAATTCCTTAATCAAATATGTGTTTGGAAAATAAATAACGTTTATATCCATCAGTGTTGGCCTTTGTATAATGAAGGTGTTTAGGAAAATTTAAAGCACCACTTGGCACCAAGGTCTCTCTCCACAGATCATGTGTCTGTGGTCTTCTCTAAAAAGAATTTGACAGATGTCAAAAAAACTATAGCGTTTGAGTGATGTCAAAAAAACTAAAGCTTTTTACAGGTGCCCGGACCTGACGCCTCAGTACTGCCACCTGGTGAACGTTGTCATAAAATCCTCATTAAATTATATGTATTTTTGCAAATTGGTTATAAATAACACTTTTCTTCTCATTACTTCAAAATAATTAATTCTCGTAAATAATTAATTCTCGTGGAGGAACACAGTTTTGAGTGGAACTGTCCAAACAATGCAAGCATTAATTTGACAGTCGAAAAACTGAAACTAGAACTTGTAGATATTGGAACTGTAAGGTAGAGAGAGAAATAAACAAGATTTGACGAGCAATACCAAAGTAAGGACATTTGGGTAGGTCGCATAGAGTACTCAAACTACCAAACAATGCCGCAATCTACTCAACTCATAAAATATATTTTTATTATTGCAAATTGCTTATGAAATAACACTTTGACACTTTTTTTTTCGTAAATTTGAACTAGATGAGGCCTGTTTTTCCTGACTACCCTAAGAAGTAACACCAAAATAAACTGAGAGTTCAAAGTCTATTTTGAAGTACATATAATCTGTACTGGTCTAACCATATGTAACAGGAACAGATTTCAGTAGTCCTGTCCAGACAGAGCAAACCATCGACCATACAGCCCCTAGCAGTGTTGGGCATTAATCAATTAATTTGTCAATTATCTTGTTAATTGACTAAAAAAGTAATTGCAATTAAATTAATTATTATTAAATTAAACTTTTAATTGCACCTTAATTTTTTTTACCTTAAATTAATTTGAATAACTTATGTCAATTGTAACTCACAATTAAAATAATTGCAATTAACTTTTTAGTTGTTTTATGAAACAATTAAAACTAACAATTAACTTTATGTATCAAAACGAAATTAGTAAAAGATTAAGGAAAATTAAGCTGGAAGTCACAGACGAATAAAAAAGTGGTCAAAGTATAGCTTAATTTTTCTAAATCATTTTCTACATAAAAAACTGCTTGTTGATAAAGAAATGAATATTTCCTTTCATACATAATGTATTTTATGTATAACAATGTTGCGTTGATAAATATTTCTACAGCGTAGGTATACAACAAAAATATTTCAAGTCGTAACGTGTTCATTTTGTAGGCCCGAACCCGAACATACATTGCTCTCGTCTCTCGCTCTCACACATGTCACGTATACATCTTCGTCTCCATCACTCTCGCCGGGCACGGAGTGTCGTTCGTTCAGTGCAACGTTGCCAGAAGGTTACATTTCTTACATTTTTCGTAATTTTTGAACCCATCGCGTAACATGTAAGTAATTTTTATATTAAAGGCAATTTGACAACGATTTTTTGACAACGAGATTTGTAATACTGGATTTTTATTGCAAACAGCTGTTGACGAACGCATTTCAATTCAACGTGGATACGTTGAATTGAAAAGCGTTCAATTTGGATAAATTGAACGCTCCTAAAACTGGCGCGTCTAAAAAGTATTTCACTACTTTCACTCCATATTACACTCAGATGGCTCTGAATGGAAAGCGTCATGACTAAATGAAACGTATTTCGGCAACATTAAAACTTGATTTTGCTTGAGCGTGTGCGCACACGTTTCCTACTTCGCGAGTTCCCGCCGTTAATTTAAATGCAGAAGATTATTGAGCTGTGTTCAATTTAAAGAATGTCCTATGTTTCCAACTCTGAGAAAAGCATTCGTCCTTCTTCTTGTTCTTCCCTTCTCTAACGCTTGTGTGGAAAGACTTTTCAGCCAGCTGAAACTTATTAAAACTGACCATCGCAACAGGTTTTAAATACAGACACACTAGCTGGCTCTAATGACAGTCAAGCAAAATATTAAAAGTGCTATTGATTACGAACCTCCTAAATCACTTCTTATAAGTAATATTAAGTTATAGTAACAACTTAACAGTCAACATTATTTCTGTTAACCTAAAGGTTTGTGAAACGCTGTTTTTCGCATTAATTTGCTTTGCTACTAACATTTTATTTTGTTGGCAAACTGCATGTCAAAGTTTGCCACTTAAACTAATAAAAATATCTTAACCATATTATTTTATTGCAGAAAAATATCTACATAAAGTGCGGAAACAAATCAACGATTTGTGATTGATTACTGTGATTTCAACCTCTACGAGTATTACATTACAAAATTTAAATAAAAAAATCTGATGCCAGGTTGGCGAATTTAATGTTTTTTGTCTCCAATTCGATAGAATAAAAGAAAAGAATAAAAAATAATGACGGCCTGTGTGAAAGATATTCACCAGTAGCAGTACTCAATTTAATACACAATACAGAGAGATGACTAATTATCGTGGATAATGTAAGGCATAATGTAAGGTATTTTTTTTTGCATTGAGGCGTTCTTGCATGGTTCTTGCCCTTTATTAAGCCCTCTTACGAACACTTGGTAGAACATGTACGTTAAGAGGATTCTATTCGTATCGAATACATTGAACTATATAACTCTAGCGTAGTAGTAACACATCAATGATCTAATATTATTAGTTGGTTCGGAGTAAAAATAACAGATCATGAACTACGTACCTCGTAGTTTTGGTTCAAACTAATTAAATAAAGGTGCTAGACTAGATAGCAACAACAGTGAAGATGGTAACTACTTCGAACAAATGAAACTAGTCTGTTTTATCTTAAGATTAAATTACCCGTTATATTACTTTACTCTATGGATTAAATACGCCATTAGACATCATAGATTGCTTTATATTCCGCCATTTTGCGACATCAATTATTTGCTTCCGACCTCCGACCCCATAAACACGTAAATAAAATAAAAAAACAATAATGTAACTTTTGCAACAAAAATGTAACATTTCAGGAATCGAAACGTAACTTACGACTCAAAGGCCCTGGCAACACTAGTTCAGTGCTCATTGCTCGCTCGCTGCGTGAAATAGTCTCTTTACTCGTGTCACCTTGTCGTTTAAGCTTTTTGCATACGTAAATGTTTATACTTTAGTTAAAAATACATTGTTTTAGCCTAGACTTGTAACATAAAATGGCGTCGATAAACGAAGTGAACGAAGACAGTAACATTTCAGTGACTCTTTCAATTTCGAACATTAATGATTCATTAAGCCTGCAATACATGTTGGCCGAGCGTAGGCCAACGCGAGCGTTGGCAAATAGGTACAGGGCAAGAAATAATGTCCACATGCTCGACAAGTTCGTCGAATGCCAATGCAGACGACCAATGTAGAAGAGGGTCTGTAGAGCTGCCCACACGTTGGCCGAGCGTAGGCGAGCGCCTTTGATTTGTGACCAAAAACCGACGCCGATCCGAAGTGAGGCAAGTGATCACGAGCAACGGCGAGCGAAGACAAGTTGCACCAAATAAGCTGTATACACGTTGGCGCTGGCCTCCACTCGGCCAACTAGGCAAGTGACACCGAGCGATAGCAAGATAAGGCAAATATACTGTCAACATGTTGGTATTGGCCTTCACTCGACAACGCTCGGCCAACATGTATTGCAGGCTTTAGAAACGGTTTCGCCTGTGCCACTAACCGACACCGCCGAGAGTTCATCGTCGTCGCAAGCGCGGCTTTTCTTACTTGATGGAACATTTTAAAACATTTCAAATACTTGCCTGAAGAGTGTACGGGTAATAAAATCACAGCGCTTTATATGAAATGTCTAAGAGATGTATTAACAAAAGTTAAAGGATTTCATAATTGTACGTCGAACTTTTTGAGTCACCTGAAGTGAAAATTGACAAGATTGAATTGAGAACAAGATTGCATTGAAGAGTACAAAAACTATGTAAAAAAAAAGAAAAGTGAGGTACAAAATAAAGATTATACTATTGTCAAAATCACAACTAGTAAAACTAAGAATTCAAATGAGAATAACCTGATACAAGAACAATTCGATGAAAATATTTTGAAATATTTTATACACTCTTTCTTACTTTCTTCTTTTCTGACTTAAAATATCTGAAATGGGGCTAACTTCAATGAGTCAACGTACACTAGGACGTCGTATGGAAAAACACTACAAAACGCAAGTAGCTAAGATTAAGTCAGAACTAGAAGAAGTTACCTGTGTGTGAACAACAATAGATATCTGGTCCAGTAAAAAGAGAAGTTTCATCGGAGTTACAGCGCACTGGATCACAAATGATCTACGCAGAAATTCAGTGGAGTTAGCCTGTCAACGATTCAGAGGCGTCCACAGCTATGATCGACTATCCGATATGATTCTAGAAATTAACGGTGAATTCGACCTCAAAATGAATAAAATTGTTGCATCGGTGACGGATAATGACAGCAATTTCGTAAAAGTATTCAAAATGTTCGGTGATAAATTGACAAATATAAATATTGAACATGAAGTTATGCCCGACTCTCAGCCAACAGAAGCTTCTTCCGAATCAGATGTTGAAGAAAGTGAATCATGGAATTTAGTTGATCCTGAGCATATTTATTTCCTTCCTGCTCATTTACGATGCTCTGCGCATACTTTAAGCCTTTGCGCAACTACGGACGCGAACAAACTTTTAACCGAGTAAGACACGCCTCTGTCGCAAAAACATGCTGCAATAATGAAGAAATATATACATAAATAAATAAATATAATGTTTTGTGGAAGGCTGCAGGACGACCAAAGAGTGCCGAAACAATACACGATGTGTTAGGGCACACGTTAAGCCGACCTGGTGAGACCAGGTGGAATAGCTTATATGATGCCCTCCAGCTAATTTTCAACATTAAAGAAACAAGCTTACTTTTACATAGATCATTAAACATAAAAAATACTATGAAAGAAAATGAATTTGATTACATACAAGAATATTTGATGTGTACTTCGCCAGTAGCAGAAGCACTCGATATAATGCAAAGTGAGATTAACACATATTATGGGATAGCTATGCCGTACCTACTTGCGCTGAGAAAAAAATTGCAAAAAATTTAAAAGAAAAACAACTTTTCCTTTTGCAACCTACCTTTGATCAAGGCATACAGATTGTTGAAAAGAGATTTGAAAAAATGTTTGACGTCACCACTCCTGAAGCGGAAAATGCGGCTATTGCGCCATTATCTTAGCCAAGATTCAAAAATAAATGGTTGACTTGTTTTGAGCCCAAGGATCGTACTAAACTTCTAAAACGTTTCAAGACCTGCATTTCCAAACAAATGAGTCAAAATATAGTAGCAACAGTAGCAACAACAAAAAGTACCAGAGAAAACATTTTTTTTTTCAATTTTGACTCTGACTCAGACTCGGATACTTATTTTAATCTCAGATAAAAACGGATGCTCCTCCGATGCACCAATAACTAAAGCAGAACTTTTGATGCTAAATTTTTTGCCTTTCCTCGGTAAAAGATTTGCAACTCCTCAATAGATATCCTGAGATTAAAAGTGTTTTTATTAAATACAACACACCTTTACCATCGTCAGCTGCAGTTGGACGCCTTTTTTCTTTTGCGACAATGACAAATCTGCCAAAGAGTCACAAACTGTCAGACAACATGTTCGAGAAGAGAGTGGTATATAAAATGTTATTGGAATTATTTGTAACGCACTGCCATCAGCTGACCAGCCAGGGATGCCCCGAAGAGCCTATAAGCCAGCCAATAGCCACGTCACTACTCCACATGCCATAGTTGCCTGCCAATCCAGCCTTGCCACGTTGTCGAGCCAAGTCCAGAGTGGGGGTAGTGACGAGCCAGCCTATATATAGCCCGCCATCCTTTGTTCTCTTCCTAGTTATACTGCATCCCTCTGACCCCACCCGCGCCTCTCTCTCACCTAGAGTACTCTGCCTGTCGACTAGGCATGACTGGTCATCCTCCTATAACCATCATCTCTGCCTACCATCCCCCACCATCGGTCGCGTCTCTTGCTTCAGACGATTCTATCGCGCTCACCAGCGATCTCACAACTCTCTTTGGCCTGAGTGACTCCGTCTTACTAGCGGGCGATCTCAACGCCAAACACCCCGCTTGGAACAGCAACACGACAAATGCCAGAGGCAGAATCGTGTATAACCTAGGCGCGACCCTAAACTATGACGTCATCGCTCCGATGACTACCCACACGACCACAACCATAGGCCCGATGTCCTCGATGTGGCGCTCCTAAAGAATGTAAACCTCCATTTACACTCCATAGAAGCGCTTCACGAACTCAACTCGGATCAACGTCCCGTTATCCTACACCTAGGTTCCCGCTCGGGTAACCAAGATCCTACCCAACCTCCTCCGACCCAATTGATCACCGACTGGAGGAAAGTAAGTGAAAAACTGAAATCCACCACGTCGCCTCACTTGGACACCATTCCTGACCACATAGTCTCAGTCGCTGACACGACGGCGACAATCGACTCGCTTACAGATCACGTACAATCCGTCCTGAACGATTGTTCAAGGGAAGTTCCAGTAGCGGTAGACCACCGCTGGAAACTCCCGGACGATGTACGGAATCTGATAACCGAGAAAAACGCAGCCATCCGTGCATACAGCGCTTTTCCCTGCGCCGCAAACAAAGCTCACATGCGCAACTTACAGCGTGCTGTAAGGAAACGCATTGCCGAGCAGCGTAATGCGAGCTGGGACAAGATGCTGAGCGAACTTGAGCCCACCCATCTTGCCTTCTGGCAGCTTCAGAGGAAGTTACGATCCACTGAAGAGGCCACAATGCCTCCTCTCATTCGTCCCGATAAGAGTGTCGCCTTCGATAACTCTGGAAAAGCAGAATGCCTAGCCGACAGCCTAGAGTCCCAGTGTTCTCCCAGCTCTCAACCAGTAGACCAAGCCCACCTCGATATGGTGAACGCCGAAGTCGAACGTAGAACTTCCCTTCCGCCCGTCGAAGATCCCGATAATCCATTGGCCCCCATCACTCCTGATGAGGTCCAGGATATCATTAAGTCTCCAACCGCGAAAAGCTTCTGGCTCCGACGGCATCACCAATAGGGTTTTCAAACTTTTCCCCGCCCAGCTTATAGTGCTAATGACTGCCATCTTCAATGGCGCATTGAGCAATAATATGTTCCCCGCAACCTGGAAACAGGCCACCGTCATAGGTATTCCCAAACCAGGCAAGCCCAAGTCTGACCCGTCTAGCTACCGTCCCATTAGCTTACTCAACGTCCTCGGTAAAATCTATGAAAGGCTTATATATAAGCGGCTCAAAGATTTTGCCGAAGCAAAGAGTCTAATACCCAATGAGCAGTTCGGATTTAGAACCGAACACTCATGTATCCAACAAGTCCACCGCATCGTAGAACACGTCAGCGCCGGCTTCCAACGGGGCGCAATAACGGGAGCCTTATTCTTCGACATAGCGAAAGCGTTCGACAAAGTCTGGCACAATGGCTTAATCTATAAGCTATAGCAACTCGGCGTGCCTGACCGTCTCGTGCTCATCCTACGGGACTTTTTATCGAATCGCACCTTTCGTTACCGAATTGAGGGGGAGCTTTCCTCCCCCCATCCCATTCGCGCAGGAGTTCCTCAAGGCTCCGTACTATCCCCCCTCGTTTTCACGCTATTCACTAGCGATATCCCCAAGCATAAAAATTCTCAGCTAGCCCTATTTGCCGACGATACGGCTATCTATTATACCGGTCTTAAACCCGATGCCATCGCTCGCACTCTCCAAACTTCCGCAAACACTCTGGCAAAGTGGTTCCGGAAATGGAGAATCGAAGTCAATCCAGACAAAAGCCAGGCAGTCCTCTTTTCTAAGCCGCGGATAAACCCACCCTCCCCCCGTCCGATTACCATGTACGGCAAGCCGATCCCCTGGGAAAAGCAAGCCAAATACTTAGGCGTGGTCCTCGATAAACACCTTTCCTTCGCTGAGCACATAAAGCAGGCACGTTCGCGCGCCGCTTTCGCTCTAGGTAGGCTCCACTTCATTCTTAGCTCCCGCAGCAAGTTATCACTCAGGTGCAAGCTGCGTATTTTCACCGCGGTCATCCGACCCATCATGACCTACGCCTGCGTTGTTTTCGCACACGCAATGCCCTACCCCTCCACAAGATGCAGACCCTCCAAAACCGATTCCTCCGTAGAGTCACGGGAGCCCCCTTTTATGTTCGAAATGAGCTTCTTCACGTAGACCTCAAGATGCCCACCATCCAGCAGTTCATGAAACGTGTCTCCAAGCGTTTCTTTGATACTGCAATCCAACATAGGAATTCCCTTATCGTATCGGCCGCCCAATACGAACCCTCGCGTATCTCTAAGATTCGCCGGCCAAGGCATACCCTAGTCACTCCCGATGACGCACTCACCCTGCTCCAAGAGAGCCGTAAGGAAACCAGCACAGTTTACAAAAACAAAAATCGACCGTCTTTCCGTCCTCGCCGCCGAGGCCCGCCGCGACGTCCCCGTAATAGTCCGCCCCGACCCTTGCCAGAGCCAGCCCGTGACGCTGAGCCAGTAGCTTTAAATTCCCTTATTAATAATAATAATGATATGATCCAGCCTGTCCCTAGCTGCCCTCCCCCTGCGACGCCCTAAGCCGAGGTCCGTACCCCACAGGGGGTGCCCTTAGCGTGTAGTCGCCTAGTTTGTAAGTTTTTAATAAGCCCTGGCTGGAGGCTTTAATTAATTTATTAATTAAGGCAACCACAGGCAAGCCCGGTTAAGCAGCCGACGACCTCAGAGGTTGACCGGCGAGATGCCACTCGCAAAAAAAAAAAAAATGTTCTCCTCTTGCGAGTACGATCATTTTCGTGAGTGAATGTGTAATAATATTAAAGACCAATTGTGAAAGTTATCTGTTAAGTGAATTAAAAGACATTTTAGTGTATAAAAAGGACTTTGGATTATATGTATATCTCTTTACAAATTCAGAAGTGGGATATTAAAACCTACAAACATGCAAACACGTTCTACGAGTGGACACAAACGCCCACGTAACTACGATGCGGAGCGGAATATTTCCGATGTCAGTCGGGAATATTCACCGGATATAATATCCACCGGCAAGAAATATTTTGAAAAGTCTTTTGACACAAGAAGTACAGAAGGCGCAACAAGACCTGGAAGGCGAGGTACCTGTTTTTTCCCGCACTAAACAACATCGAGCAGCATCTTTGATTCCTGAGTTTGATCCGGAAAACGAGGACTGTACTGTACCAACTTGGCTCAAGAAAATCGATCAATTAGGTGAGATCCATGACTGGGACGAAAAAACAAAATCTTTTACCGACCACATTGTAGGCAGACTGGGCATTTGGTTCGAAATCGCCCTTTACCCGATCAGCGAACATGTTTTAAATGCGGTTCTCAAGGTCACATTGCGCCACGTTGCCCAAGTAACATTAAGGGAAGTGATAACGCGGCCAAAATCGTCAACGATATAAAACTAATTCAAAACTACAACAACATTTATATGAAGACTGCTAAGATCAATGGCGTGTATGTGAAATCATATGTCGACACCGGTAGTCAAGTGAATTTACTCAAAATAGAAGTTGCGGAGCGTCTTGATTTAGATGTGAAACCATCTTTTATTATGCTAAAAGGATTTCATGGAAGTAGTATCAAGAGCAAGGGTGAAGTACAGTTCAATCTACAACTAGACGGTCTTGACATGATATGTACGGCCCATTTGACTGACGTCGAGATGGACGGAGTCAATTTACTCATTGGTCAGCCCATCATAAACAACGAGGGAGTGTCATTAACAGTTAGAAACGGCACTGCTCTACTCCAGATGATCGAACCCGATATCCTTACCCGCATGGATGTAGCTGAAGGAAACGAACGTTTCAAGGTTACTGTCGCCTCGAAGGAACGCATACCACCAGGGACTTCCATGATCAAGGTCCACATTCACACACTCCAATTCGTGGAAACCGAAGCGGCAACGATATGATCACACCAACCCGACACTTTGACCTTCACGGGGTCACCTACTCGCTGCCAGCCACCCTGCTCAGTGGCAGCGAGGGCTACCTGAAAGTCGTCAATACTGGAAGCAAGGATATGGAGTGGAGCGAGGGCACTATTCTACTGCGGGCCGAGAGTTGCCAGGAAGCATCAATTAGCCAGGTCAGTCCAAATACCACTACCTTATTATCACCTTTATCTAAGAGTGTGTCAAGTACCAGCCTAGCAAAGCCTAAAAACCCGCAAGAGATAGGAGGTATAGCTATAACCGATTTAGAGATAGGCCCCGTAAATGAGGTCGAACGTAAGGCATTACTCGAATTGTTAATCGAATATGATGACTGTTTCACATGTGACACTAACGCCCTAGGATGCACCAATTTAGTTCAGATGCAGATAAAGTTAAAGAGCGACCAACCTATTAATTACCGTCCCTATAGATTCTCCCACAACGAGCTGGAAACGGTCAAGTCTAAAATTTCTGATCTATTAGGTGCCGGTATCATTATAGAATCTGAGTCCTTTTATGCTTCACCAGTTATACTTGTCAGAAAGAAAAACGAAGACAGACGACTGTGTGTCGACTATCGCGCAATAAACGCAATTACTATACGCGAACGCTTTCCCCTACCTAACATTGATGACCAATTCTCCCAGCTAGCAGGCAAAAATTATTTTACCAGTCTAGATATGGCTCAAAGTTGGGTCTCCCTTGTTTGACCGAAAGGAGTTAGCCAAATTTTCAGTTCCCAAAAAAATTTTCGCATTATTTCATTTGCCAAATTATTACTTAGCAAAAAATCTATTCACAAAAAATTGTAACGCAAACCTAATGTTTGGGAAATGAACGTTTAAACTATAACTTGTTTACCAACTAGTACTTTTAACATTTTTTATTTAATCAAATATTTCAGTTGGAATAACAGTTTTTACGCAAAATCAAATCAGCCAAGTATTTAGTATCGTCAGTTTTCAATTTACCCTTTCTTACGAGTGCCAGAAACGGCTTGAATTTTTCTATTAATGCAAGTCGTTTCTGGCACTCGCCAGCCGCTGCCGCGGCACCGCTCGCTTCGCTCGCTCGGCTCGTGCGTAGGAGGTCACAGTTTTAAACTCTTTTTTTTTTTCTCGCTGAGAAATGACCATTACGCACTTCCGCTCGCTGGGGGGGCGAGACGGGGAGTGTGGGACTCCCTGTCGCATGACGGCGACAGTATACCCACTAAAACTCAGCGGTGTTCCCTCCGGCGCCTTGTTGGGAGGGCTATGGGAGACGTTCTGCGTCCACGGCCCTCTGGCGCGTGCCCGCCTAGATGGCGGGCTCTACGTACCCCCCGGGCTGGGGGGCGACGGGAATGGCCGGGAACACCTGGCCACTCCCGTCCGGCGCTGGTGAAGGCGCGTGCGATGCAGGCAGGGGTGCCCCCGCACCCGTTGCCTGCTGGCCTCCACCAGGGAGGAGTCGGAGGTGCTCGTCATACTGACGTCTTCTCCGACCCCTCCTCCACCTGCGGAGCGCCGGCGCGAGAGGGTCGTCCTCGCGCGCGCGCTCCGCCGCCTCCTTCTGCGCCATGACCTGTTCACAGAAGGAGGCTACCGCCGCCCAGGACCCCTCGTCCCCCAGCATGGCGTTGATCACGCCGGGGAGCGAGAGGTCCGGCCCGATCGCCGCAACGAGGTCGCGGCGCGGCATCGACCACGACGGGCACCCCTCCAGGGTGTGCTGCACCGTGTCCACCGCCGCGCCACAATCGTGGCACGACGGTGTCTCCTCCCGTCCGATGCGGTGCAGGTAGGCCCCGAAACATCCGTGGCCGGTCAGCACCTGCGCCAGTCGGAAGGAGACCACCCCGTGCGACCGATCGAGCCACTCTTGCAGGAGCGGCCCGATCGCGTCGAGTGTGCGGCGACCGAATGCCGCGGCGGCGAGGTCCGTCGCCCAATGCCGGACGACGGCTTCCTTCGCCTCCCGCCGGACGGCCTCCCTCTCTTGCGGGGCTGGGCGCTCTCCGCTCGCCCGCCGCCCCGCCATCCACTCGTACACTCTGGCGAGCACCCACGCCTCGAGCTCTCGAGTGCCCGCCAGAGCGCAAGCCGCCGCGAAGCCCACCGTGCGGTAGGTCCGCGCCACCCGCTGGGCTATGGCCCTCTGCGGGGCCCGCAAGGCCACGGCATTCTCCCTCCTCCGGAGGGAGTCCTCCCAGATGGGGGCCCCGTAGGTGGCCATACTCCTCAGGATGCCGGCGTAGAGTCGCCAGCATCGGACGCTGGGCCCCCCCACGTTGGGGAGCAGCCACGAGAGGGCGCCCGCAGTCTTCAGCAGGCGCGCCGACAGCCCGCGGAAGTGCGGGCCGAAGCGCCACCTGCTGTCGAGCACGAGGCCCAGGTATTTCATCTGGGCCCCAACCGCGATGCGGACGCCCTCCACGTGGATGTGGGCGTCGGGCGTGGGGCGCTGCCGCTGCCGAGGACCGTGGAAGTACACGGCCTCAGTTTTGTGCAGCCAGTGTTGCCATATCTACCAAATTTTAGGTAGATCTACCTACTTTGCCCGCAGTCTACCAACCTAAGCCTCAAATCTACCTATTTTTCAAAACTTTCAACGCCATTATTGGAAACATTTTTTTCTTAGTGAAGGATGAGGCGATATGGATTTGTGACTTAGCTCAACGGCGAATAAACAAAAACTTACGATTGACAGTGGACATTGATTGAAATCTGACAATTCTGACATTGACACTTTCGTACCATCGTTGAATTTGTTGTAGTAATTGTGATTTTATTTGTTTTTGTCTAATTTTGTTAGTTACTATAGAGTTGTGAATTGTGACCTGCTTCTACTTCTAGCAAGCTAGAGTCTAGGACAAAGAGTAATGGATTCTGATAGCAGCGATGCACAGGATAGTGGCGGAGAAGGTACGCGGAGTCAAAGGTCAGAAACTCCACCACGAAAGGCCAGAAAAAGGCACTATGATCAAAAATATATTAAGTCATGAGAAAAAGAAAAAGGAATATGCAGGTTGGCTACAAAGGTAGTACGAAGGGGGATGGATATTTCTATTTTAAAGCATGCAGGTGTGATCTTAAATGCGTGGTGGAAGATTTATTCTAAATAAACATGCGAATAGTTCGTTTTTAAATTTTAAAAACCTACTAAATTAAGGTGGTAGATCTACCAATTTTTCATTTTGGATTCTACCAATTTCTACCGATATTTGGCATATATTCTACTAATTTTCTAAAATTAGGGTTGGCAACACTGTCTGCAGCGCCACCGTCAGGCCGAGGCGGCGGATCCTCCCCGCGACGAGGGAACCGCCCGCCGAGGCCACGTTGGCCGCCTCTCCGAAACTCTCCCCCCGGGCGGTGAGGAGAGTGTCGTCCGCGTAGCAGACGACCCTGACGCCCCGGGGGAGAGTTCCCCGCAGGAGCCAATCGTAGCCGACGTTCCAGAGCAGGGGCCCCACGACCGACCCCTGCGGAACGCCGGCTTCCGCGGGATATCGCCGGACTCGGCCAGACCTGTCCACCAGGAGGACCTCCCTGTCCTCCAGGTAGCTGGCCAGCAGACGCCGCAGGTATGGAGGCACTCCGTGGAAGCGGAGCGCCTTCAGGATGGTAGAGTGGGGGACCAAGTTGAAGGCGTTGGCTATGTCGAACGACACCGCCAGCAACCCGTCCCCCGCCTGCATGGCCTCCTCCACCTGCCCCTTGAGGCAGGCCAGTGCGTCCACCGTCGAACGCTCAGCCCGAAAGCCGAACTGAGCGTCCGACAAGTCCGGTCCGACATCCCGCAGAAGCTCCTTTAAGCGGGCGGCGACTATCCCCTCAAACATTTTTCCGACATCCGGCAGGAGCACGATCGGCCGGTATGCCGAGGGGGAGTCCGCCGGGCGGCCCTCCTTGCGAAGGAGGCACAATTGGCCCTCCTTCCACGGTTTCGGGAACCTCCCCGACGCGAAGCATGCGTCGAAGAGGTCCCGAAACCGCGCCTCCATTTGGGCGGCGGCGATCGCCACCACCCTTGCGGGGACCCCGTCGGGGCCCGGAGCCTTCTTCCTGGCGCGGACACGGTCGATGGCCGCGCCGAGCTCCGACTCCGTGACCGGCGGGGCCTCCTCCTCCTCCGCCCCGTGCGGCGACGGCGGCGGCGGAGCCATCACTGGCGGGGTGAAGTTGCCCCTGCGCGGAAACAGGGATCGCACCACCCCGTCCAGGAGGGAGGGCTCCAGGGTCTCGACAATGGGAGGGCCGAAGGGGCGCAGCTTGCTGCGCGCCACCTTGTATGGCCTCCCGAAGGGGTCGTTGTCGAGACCCTCCAGCATCTCGGCTCTCGCCAAGTCCTTGGCCGTGGCGATGGCCCGATCGAGGACCGTCTTGGCCTCCACGTACACCTCGTAGAGGCGGTCCTCGTCGGCCAAGTCTGTGCGACGCCGCCGCCGGCTCCGCGTGTAGGCCCTCCTGGCCCACACGCACGCTGCACGGAGCTCCGCCAGCTCCTCCGACCACCAGTACACGGCCCGTCTGGGTAGCGGCCGGCGAGACCGAGGCATGCTGGAGTTGCACACCTCGGTCAGGGAATCCCCCAGCTGCCGCGCAGCGGTGTCCACGTCCAGACCGGCGGCGGGCGGCGACAGCCAGTCCTGAATGAACGCTGCCTCCACCGCCGTTTCCCTGTCCAGGTGGGTCAGAGCCCACCGCGGGAACGGCGATTGTCCCGACCCAACGGACTCTCCGGAGCCCCTGGTGGAGACGATGTCGAACCGCACGTAGCGGTGGTCCGACAAGGTCTCCACCAACTCCACCCGCCAGTCCACGACGCGGGCGGCTATCGCGGGGGTGGCGAACGAAACGTCCACCACCGACCCTCCCCGCTGCCGCACACACGTGTGGACCGTCCCCCTGTTGAGCAGGGAGACGCCGGACGTGGCCGCCCAGAGCTCCACGGCGGGACCTCGGACGTTGCATTTGGCGGCCGGGTTGCCCCAGGCTGCCGACTTGGCGTTCAGGTCGCCCAGGACTACGACCTGACGCGGCGCCGCCCTGCCAACCACGGCGGCCAGGACCCCGAGAAAGTCCTCGAAGTCCTGCAGGGAGCGGTTTGGGGAGAAGTACACGGCCACGAGGACCGAGTCTCCCCACGGGGCGGCCACGTATCCCGGTGCCCTCTCTAATAGCAAGAGGGGAGGGGAGTCCGTGGAAGACCGCGCCGCTAGTGCCACCAAGCCGTCCTCGTCGCCCAGCCAGCTGCCGGGGATCGAGTACGGCTCGGCGACCGCCGCCACGTTCACCAACCACTCGGCCATGACCTGAACCACCAGGTCCTGGGCCGCTTTACAGTGGTTGATATTCGCCTGGAGGAAGCGATGACGGTCGACCCTATCCATCGATCGTCATCGCTCCCCCCTCTGTTGCCGCCGCTGGAGCTGCGGCGGCGACGACGACGGCGGTGGCGGCGGAGGCGGCAGGTCGGGCCTGCGCCTGCACCACTCCCCCTCTGACGGGGGGCTTACAGCTCCCGCCCGCCATCTTGTGGTCGGCAGGGCGGCCACTGGCGGCGCACGTCACGCAGTGCGGCGTGGCGGCGCCGCAGGCGGCATTTTTGTGCCCCTGGAGCCCGCAGCGGTAGCACGCGTCCCCCCAGTCGGCTTTGGAGGGACACGTGGCCCGGGTGTGGCCGAGTGCGAAGCACTTGAAGCAGCGCATCGGGCCGTCTTCTAGCGCCCGCACTACGACCGTGCTCAGCCCCAGAGGCAACCGCCCCTTGGTCGCAGCGAGGAGGGCCATGGCGGCGACGATTGGGCACTCCACGCGTGTGGTGCCCATGCCGCGGCGGCCAGGCCTGATGGGTCCGCACCTCACTGCGCTGGCGTCGCAGCCACCCGCCGTCTCAACGGCCGCCACCACATCCTCCCTGGTGGCCGAGTCGTCGACGTCGGCCACCTCCAGGGGTGTGGTCTTCACGGGCCT
This sequence comes from Tholera decimalis, assembly GCA_943138885.2. Lineage (NCBI taxonomy): Eukaryota > Metazoa > Arthropoda > Insecta > Lepidoptera > Noctuidae > Tholera > Tholera decimalis. The sequence continues at coordinate 16,253,677 of OW964576.2, forward strand.
GGCGACCGTTGCCGCGTCCGCTATGACCTCCCGCAATTTTGGCGCGAAGAGGTCGGCGTTATTCTCGCGCCGCTCCCCCCCGAACTCGAAGATTCGAGTCCCGGTCATGGTCCGCCGACAGGTTATGTTGCTGATCCCTAGCTGGGTGGGATCAGCGTTGGTACGAGCCCGTCTGAGGACGGACTCGTACGTCGCCCCCCGCTCCGCGGCCTCCGGGGTGATTTTCACTACGACGGCCGCGGTTCGGGGAGAAGGAGGCAGTTTCCTGCCGGCGGCTGGAGCCGTTTTGGCTGGGGGAGCGGTCGCTGCGGACGCTGCGGGCGCTGCGGGCTTCTTCTTCTTGCCCTTCTTAACCACCTTCGTCCACGACATGTTGGCCGGGGTGGTGGAGGGAAGAAGGGCGTCCTGTTGGGTCTGGGGAGGGGCCAGATGAGTAGCGGAGGAGGGCCCGGGCACCGGCTCGGGCGTTCCCTCTGGGCTTGTGGTGGTAGGGGCTTGCGGAGGAGGAGGAGCCACTTTGCTCCTCTCGCCCCTACCTTTGCCCTTCCCTGTGGGCTGGGCGCCTGCTGCCGGGCCCGCCTGGGGCACGGGTTCCGACTCCGTCTGTGGCGAACTCTTGTCCGCCGCTAGCGGTGGGCGGAGTCGCCTTTCCGGCAGGAGCCGGTCCTCTATGCCCGCTAGGCAGGCCCTCGTAAAGTTTCTTTCCTCCGCTATCACCCTCCTAATAATTTCCTCCAGGTTGGAGGAGGAGGAGGAGAGGGGGGCAACCACTGCTGGTGCCCGTTCGGCCTGAATGGGCCGGGCCGTGGCCTCAGCCAGCTTCTGGTGCAGTTGGCTGACCTCAAACTGCAGGCGGTCGACGCGCGCCTGCAGCTGCCGTGTCTCCTCCGTCGCATTGCGCTGTGAAATTACTAAAATTATTGCACGCATGCACGCGGCCCGACACTTGAGGGCCTTTTGAAAAGTGCCCTTCAGGTGGGAGGACTTGGTGGCGATCTCCATGATCTCCTCCTCATCCTCCTCCGCCATCCGCTCCAGCTCGCCCAAGGAGCGGTCCGCGTACTGGAGGAGGGACGCGCCGTACCCGAACTTGGCCCGTGTAGCGCGCGCCCGCTGCTCCTTGGCAGCGACCTACTCCTCGAGGTCCTGCTGGGATCCAAATATAATTTATAAATTAATAAAAAATTATAAAATTAAAAAACCCCTCATCTCAATAGAAACCCTCTCAAAAACAAACCCTCCTTTTCAAATTAAAATACATTCATAATAAAAATATCATTAAAAATACTCCCTCAAAACAAATTCCTTCAAAACAAAAACATTCCTAACTTAAAACACCATAAAACAATTTTTATTTCTAATTTAAAAATGCCTTTGCAATAAAATATTCGGAGCGGAGCGACACGTCCGTCTCGTACGAGTCAGTTTTAACCTAACCTAACCTACCCATTAATTCCCAAAATATCTTATTTTAGCCTCAATATTTTTGTCTTAACAAATCATTTCACCAAACGTTTATTGTCTGAAGATTGTTTGCTGTAATAAATCATTTGATTAAAGACCAAATGCCATAATGACATTATACTTGGTAATATTTTGCCAAGTAAAAATTTGACCAAATAAAAATATGCGTACTAAAATCATTCGAAATATTGCAATGGTATAAAAAAAGGTTGCTAAAATTTGTTATGGTAATGAAATTTAGTCAAAATCTTTTAGGCAAAACGGCAGGATCCCCTCAAAGTTACCACCAAGTGTCTATAAGTCCAGAAGATACACATAAAACCGCATTCGTAACTCCACACGGCCACTACGAGTCTACTAGTGTCCTTCGGTCTTGCTAATGCTCTATCAATTTTTATGCGTTTAATTAATAAGGTAGTAGAGTCTATAGGCAGCACAGAGATACTAGCATTCCTAGATGACCTATTGTTACCATCGGTTGACGTGCAAACAGGCATAGAGCTATTAAAGAAAGTACTTACTAGACTTCAAACTGAAAACCTGAAATTGAATATGCGAAAGTGCTCATTTCTACAAAAAGAAATCACCTACCTAGGTCATAAAATTTCTCCGAACAGTATACAGCCGGGTGAATTAAAGTTGGCAGCTGTTTCTCAGTTCCCTACACCACGCCAATGTACACGAAATCAGACAATTTATAGGGTTATGCAGTTACTTCCACAAATTTATTTATAATTTCGCTGTCATAGCCCGGCCACTCACAGAACTCACAAGGAAAAACACTCCATAGGTCTGGGGTGAAAAACGAAAAAAGGGCTTTGAATAACTCAAGTGTAAGCTATGTAGTGAACCCGTGTTAGCTATTTACGATCCTTCGCTGCCAACAGAAATTCACACGGATGCATGCAAGCTAGGTATTGCCGGCATACTTATGCAGAAACAAAATGACAACACTTTACGCCCCGTAATGTACAGACGCCAGCACATCAAGCTACAACAATCTGTCAAATTTCTTTAATAGATTTTCAACTTTATTGTTAAAGAAATTAGGTTCAAGGTTGATTGGGAAAATTTGACAGTTTCGGGTAGCTTCATGTGCTGGCGTCTGTACTACAGTCGCGTAACGAGCCGAGAAGAGAGCGTCTATCACAGCTATGAACTCGAGACATTAGCAGTGGTCGAATCATTGCATAGATTTCGCGTCTATGTTTTTGGAAAAAGCGTAAGGGTGGTTACTGACTGTACCGCGGTCTGCGCTACATTAACAAAACGTGACCTAATTCCCCGAGTCGCGCGTTGGTGGCTTGCAATACAAGATTATGACATTGACATTGACTACAGACCGGGTGAGCGAATGAAGCATGTAGACGCGCTCAGTCGAAACCCGGTCCCGGTCAACCTTCAATCAATCCCAGTCGCTCAAGGCACAGTAGATATCAATGAACACGTACGCGTATCCGAACGTTCGGAACCGATCAATCCGGTCATTGATAGTGTTAATGTCAATCGCCTAGAAGTGACAGATTGGTTTTATACAATTCAACGACAAGACGATAAGTTAAATAAAATTAGTGAACTAATAAATAGTGACTGTACAGACTCTGACATAGTGAACAATTATGCATTAATTGATAATCGACTGTACCGTAAAACACTTAACGGTAATCGTCGTATAGTTCCGAGTTTTGCACGCTGGAAAATCTTGCAAATGCATCACGATGACATCGGTCATGTAGGTCTGAAACGATGCACAGAGCTTATTAATCATCCAGTGATCGGTTGTTTTTTCATTCGTTTTGAACTTTTTTGTAAGTTTTACATTCCTGCTTCTATGAGCCTCTTTTGTCTAATCTTATTACCATCGTGAATACTGCACAAGAGCAGCAAAAGAATGTTCATACCTTTATAGAGCACATCGCATAAATATGGAATAGTATATCTAGCAGCATCACCAACTACATGTCAGAGATAGATTAAAAGACCCTACATTTGTGCAGTATAAGGCAAGCCTCAAGAGTGGCACAAAGATCCCCCTCTACAACATCCGTTCACACTCCGGATGCCCAAGTTGGGGCTCTTCTTTCACTGACTCCAGGAGCAACATATAAATCCACCTATGGAACTCTAAGCTGCACGCAGATGGATGACATTGGATTTGTTGCTTCAACATAAAGAGGGATAATTCTAGGCAAAAAAAAATCTTGGCAAATAATATATAGTTGATGGGGTGTCGTTCGAGTATTCCAATGATTTCAGTACAAGCTGAAGAACGTTGGAGCAAAAGATCATAGAGGACTAATTATTTAGCGTTTTCTGGCATATCTGCAATCATTGGAAAGCATTCAGGAAAAGTTTTGCTTAAAGGTGTTCGCAATAAATACTGCCTAATTTGCATTCGTGACAAAACGAAGGGCCTTTACAAATGCACGAAAAGCCATTCAGGCTCATCTGCAAGCATGTGAGAATTGCTAATGTACGAATGACAGAAACATTTAAAGTAATTTAACTTTACAGACAACAACTTGCGATTTTGGGACTCAAGTAATGCTGCATAGCTGGCGCACAACTGGAGGAGTTTAATTAATTGTTCCACAAATAAACGAGCAGAACTTGTCCCTGTTTTGCATACATCTTGTTTATCATGAATTCACGATGATTAAAACAGGGACAACTTACACAAAAAAGTAAATTACCTTACCTGTGACACTATAAAAATAACGTACAAACGTTACAGAAACCTCTCTAACAAAATATTTAAAAAGGTCAAGGATGCTTATGAAAAGGAGCAACTTAAAAGTGCTCAGAAAAATAACAAAGAGTTATGAAACTACTAAAAGAACATCCAAAAGAACTTCTAACATCTTCTGCCTCACCGAAATAATCATCGCGAAGCAAATAATTACTTCATAAATGTTGGAAGCTTTCTAGCTGAAAGAAGGCCTGGCCGTAATGTACCGGTACAAAAACTAGAATGCACAAATCGTGCCTTAAGAAATTATAATGGTAAAAAAATTGAAATTATTAATAGACACATCAATTTCAAATCCCAAGCGTAATCTACTAGCAGTAGATTATCAGACTAGATTGCGTAAAGCAATGCGTTCTGCCATCAAATACAAAAGAGCAGAAAACACCACGGAAACACAAAAGATCCAAAATATCCAAAAAGATATTCTTAATGGTCCTCGACATATTTTCGGCGATCACAGCGAGAGTGAGGATTAATAATGTACGAATGAAAGGAAAACTGAAAGTAATTTAACTTTACAAGCACCAAATTTGATTTTGAGGCTCAAGAAATGCTGCATAGCTGGCGCACAAATCGAGGAGTTTAATTCATTGTTCCACAAATAACCGAACAGAACAGTTCTACAGTATGCAAACCTAAGTAGTGGATGGAAAAGGAGAATAACTTCTTACTGAAAAACTCATATAAGGCACGGTGTCATGCAGCTGACTGGGTCCTGTGGAACGAGGACATCAAATGAATTTTTTACAAAAAATCTATGAAGAAAACATAAGAGACAATGTATGATCTCTCAACTACTTTCTGAGGAGAGCCAGCTCGAATTCCAACTACAGAAGCAGCCGGAGGATGATTTGGCTCGTAAACTGTGGAAACGATAGAAATAGTGTGATTATTAGTGTACGTGACATTACAGAATCAAAAACAGTGAAAACTGTTTTCGGAGAACATTAATGTAAGCTCAGTAAACAACAGTGATATGGACACGGACCCGCGTAATTCCGGATCAGACAGCGAAACAGTTAAGGACGTAGTGAAATTAGTCAAAGTAGATTTATCTGACTTTCAGAAAAACAAAGTGCAGTGCTGGGAATGCGAAAGTACCTTCCAGATGGACAGTCCCCTGTGGGGTATAAATCAAATGAACACTAAGAAGATTCAGTGCAAAGTATGCATGAAATATCTTATCAAGGCTGCGCTTAAAGCAGAGCCAAAATATGATAACGTTATACTAAAAACCGAGTCTTCATTAACAATTTATACGGCAGGACTAGAAACTGACGTGAAAAACATTCGCCCATGTATGTATCAGCAATAAAATAAAGAAGGAATTGACTACCATACCCATCGAGACCTTCACATCCGAATAGTGGTTTATTTGCAACAAAAACCAATGCGCAATCATTGAATGCGTTTCACAAAGTGAGCAACTACCTTTGTCTTCCAGAATATCAAGAAAAAATAATAAGCGTGGAAGCAAAGCGATTAAAAACATCGAAGCTAGATAACGCTTATTGTCCCAAATACCTATGTGAATGTGGAATACTTGTTATCTTGCATGCAATGTATCATGTACACCATGTTTAAACAAATAAATAAATCTTATCTTATCTTATCTTATCTTACCAATTCCTGCAAGCACTGCTGACGGTGCACGGAGTGAGGTCAGAAATGTAGGGATACGAAAAAAGAATCGATTACTCATTGCTATCAATACTTTTGTTTCGATACCGAGTATTTTTATAATTGATTACTTTGTTTGCGATACTATACCAGGAATCGATACTTTCAAATGTAATCGATACCATTCAGTACACCACTATGAAGTGGTTAATACACATACTGGGGAAGTCCTATCATAACCAAAATTATTGTAATACTGTGGCCACCTTACGTAACTAATTGTGTTTGGGGAGTTTTTGACTGTTTACGTATCTTGAGTCGAGTAAGACAAATACATCGTAATAATTTATGCCACTACAGTAGGCATTCAATATAAATAAATTATATTCATTTCGAACTTAGAAATTATAAAACAATCATAATGATATTGGTAGTCTGAATTTATTTTAGTAGAATTTTAGTCTTGGAACTATTTTTCTTATTCTGTTGTTGCTCACTTGTGTTCTTGCAATATTCCGTGTTTTATTTCAGTATTTAATTCAGTATTAGGATTTTATTAATATTTTTTTAAATGCCGCCTGTTCTACGTGGGAGACTTTTGTTCAACAATGGATGTCCTTTGGCTAATATGATGATGATTAAGATTCTAAATTCTACCTAAATATTGGCTGTACCCTGTCCAGGGCGTAAGGCCCATTAATTATACCTACTGTTTAAAGAGTGTCAGGCCTTGGAGTGTTCTCAAAGTTGTTAATAAAAAATTGAGTCGCTATTATTATAGTTTTAAAAAATAATAATTTATTTAGAATTTCTACTTTAATAATTATTTTAATTTATTTTTTTTTTCTCAGGAGGAAATAGAAAAGAGAGCTAGTTCAAAACAACTATTGCCAAATATTTTTCAATTAGATACAAATAGAGATATTCATAACACCGAAACTGAAAATGATCCTATTTAAATTGAAAACGAAGCGGAATCATCAAGCACACAACATAGTACCACTACTACTCTTCACCCCATAAGTGCTTCATTGACAAATGTAGCTGTAGCTTGTAACTAACAATACTGAAACTAATACTAAAACTAATGTAAGTACACGCCTAATATAAACTATTCTTCTCAACTAACAATTGTTGAAACCTTGAAAGGGGCATCTTCTTATTCAGAAGGAGGTTCACAATTTGAAATAATCATAAAGCATTTGCTTTATTTTATTTATTTGTAAAGATCATAGGCCCTTTCATATTATTAATGGCAAAGGGTTCCGAAACTTGATGAAAATGATAGCCCAAAATAAAGTTTAAAGAAGCAGATATTTTTGATATTTGGTCTGAGATGAGATCTGCTTGAAGTTTTTTAGGAGTGACTATACACTATTTAAAGAACAACAACGTATGATCGAAATTTCTAACGGAACCACTAGATACTTGCCACACTACAAAAAACGTAGCAGATAACTTGGAAAAGATTATTCAACGATTTGATATGTCAAAACAAAATATTGTAACTGATGTCATTAACAGAGGAGCAAACGTAGTTGCTGCTGTAAACTTGTTTCTCGATTCAGCGAAACACCATCAATCATGTAGTGGAAAACATACTTGAAGATGGAGAATTTTCCAGACTGATATCGAAAGTGCGCAAATAGTTTTTTTTTTTAAACAGTGTGGTACAAAGTGATTTGTTGCGAGCGAAGCAAGGCACGAACTATCTCAAATTAATACTAGATGTTAAAACTCGTTGGAATAGTACTTCTTATATGCTAGAAAGGTATATAAAGCTGAGAAGTGTACTATTGAATATTTTATTTGAGAATACTCGAGCCATCGATGTTTCAACCGCCGCAGAAAACAGTGTTATACAGAAAATCATTTTGATACTGCAACCGTTTGAATATGTAACGTGAGACATATGCGGTGAAAAATACGTTACGGTCAGCAAAATCATTCCAACTATTAATTGTCTGCGACAGCAAATTAAAAGCATTAACCCACGCGGCGAACTAAAACCCTCGTAGAAAAGCTTAAAGATCTTGCAATAAAAGAGCTAAACAACCGAATCGGTCTGATTGAAGACAATAATATATTAGCAAACTCAACTATTTTGGATTCCCGCTTTAAAAATCTGCATTTTAATAATCCTATTGCATGTGCTCGAGCGATTTCATTTATACGAAGTTTAGAATATTAGCATTTCCGAACGCATAATTTAAGATGGTTGTTGAACGTATGAAGATTGACGCGGGGACAGGGACTGAAAGATGGAGACTTTTTCTGTAACCTGTTTAATTTTCAATTACATTCTTGTTCATCATTTAAGTTGTCTTTTATATTAATCCTGGAAGAACACAACATTAAATTTGGCGACGAGGTGAAAAGAATTCACTCATACGCAATAAAATGGCAAGTCTTACCATTTAAACAATTTCAAGATGACGACATTTCTTGCTATTTAGAAAGGCTTGAGCAGTATTTTACTGTAAACGAAGTCAAAGAGGAGAGGCAAGTTTGTATGTTGTTAATATCTTTACATGAAAATGTGTACAAAACATTAAAAAACATTCTACATCCAGCTTTGCTGAAAGACCAAACTTATGCGCAATTAACTGCATCTTTACTTTTACGAGACAAACAAAGAGTAGCATATTTCCGCACTAGAATTATGTTCGATAAACTGCAACAAGCAGAAAACAAGTCTGTATCAAGGTGGTACGCTCGAGTGAGAGAAAAGGCGCCAGAATGTCAGTATGACACACAAATTATTAGTGAACGAGTGAGAGACAAATTCATAACAGGTATGCGGGCAGGACCGATTCAAGACAGATTGTGTGAGGAAGCATTAGAGAAAACGGCTATACAATTATTACATATCGCTTTAAACAAAGAATGTGCACTGCAGAAGCGCCCTATTGCAGTTGACAAGGTGTCAAGTTTCAAGAACACAAAGGGACAGAGAGAGGCTGATTACAAGAAGTCTACCTATACCTATACAAATAAGTCTGAAGAGCAATCCCAGGTGTAAAGTATAGCCATCTGGCGTCGAACTTGTTAACTTATCTGTATATCTGTATCACGTCGTCATGTCATATTATCTGTATCGCCGTTATCTTTCGAAAGGTACATATTTTTCAAGATCGAACAAAATGAACACGAACAATTCAACGAGTTTTGACCAGAATAAAAACTCAAGCTAGTAAATGCAAATTCGACACGCTGCTTGACAAAATGTTAAAAGACAAGATAGTATTTGGAATTAGATCAAATCAAGTAAGAGAAAAATTATTGACAGAAGACAAACTAGATTTGCAAAAGCGATAACTATTTTTAAAACCAGTGAACAAGCTTCCAAACGATTGGACAAATTTGAAGATAAAAATAAAACAAACAAAGTCTTAGTTGTGAAAAACAAAAATGCCATAAAAGAACAAATCAAGAATTTTGACTGTAAAAGATATGGTACAAACCATAAACTCAAAGAATGCCCGGCGTTCGACAAACCGTGTGCTAAATGCAATAAGAATTGTCACTTTGCTAATATGTGACGCTCTAAGAAATATGATACTAAACAGAAAAATAGAGTGAATACATCACGAGTAGAAGAAACCTCAAATTCTGAAGATGATGTATATATATCTGCTATAAGCACCGGAAACATGAAAAACTGGACGGAAATAGTACAAGTTGGCAATGTCAAGTTTACTGTCAAACTAGATACAGGAGCAGAATGCAATGTAATGCAAGATGACAAGGCGATGCTTGGCGTCGTGAGCGGGTTTGGCGCAGACGGAATAGCTAAATTCAGTGGAGATGACAAGACGTATTCCTCCTCAAAATGGGTACAACATGTAGAATACAACGCTGAAATATTCAATTGGACACCCCAACAGAAGTTGGTTATCGCCCGAAAATCGCTAACAGGCACGGCTGAGCTCTGGTTGCGGTCAGAAAAACATTCAAATCATTCGATTCGAAAGCGGCATCGCAAATAGTTCCCTGACTCATTGAATATCAAAGAGATGCACGAGTTGATGAGTTCCCATAGGAAAAGGCGCGGCTAGACTTTTTTTTTATCTGGAGGGGCCCAGAGGCGGCCAAAGGATAAGGAGGATCCCTTCTACGCGTGTCTCTGTGCAGCTCGACGTGCACTAACCCTGCCACCGCTAGTCTCGTAGCCCCGTTGATTGTCGCGGTCATGTCTCGTGACTTTTGACGGGAGACGAGGGTCTTGGATTAATTGCCCGGACCGCGAGGAAGAAAACCTCTATAAAAAATTACCCCAAACCTCCAAGCAGCGGCGCATGGCGAGGGAGGTTGGTAGCTTGGATCATGGGTAGCTACAGGGGGGGGTTAAAGGGGAGTCATTAGTGCGATCCACTTTTTTCTTGGTTGGTTGGTTGGAACTTTATTTACTCGTGGGAACAAAAATGTAAACAGTTAAAAACCCAAAAAAAGACGAGGGAAGGAGAGATGCGGGGTCGGATCCAGACTCTGCATCTGAGACGTTGAGCGTGGGGAGCTCTGAGGGCTCTGGGCGCAACAGGCAGAACGGGCGAGCGGGGAACAGTAAGTTCTTCCGCAAGCGCCCACGTCAGGAGGAAAGCCAGGGCCATCCTCGGGCGAGGATGATAGATAAGGAGAGAGAGTGGCAACACTGACCAAGGTTTAAATTGCTCCGTGGTAAATAATTGTTTAATTATGTTATTTTTCACTAATGAACCTAAAACGTAAACGGATACACTTTACTTAGGATAAATTGCCAGTGGAAGTGTTATCTCGGTGATCAATTGCGAATCTTGATGAAAGTGATATTAAGAAATTATGTGACTGTTGGCGACTTTGGAAGCAAAACGAAGATTTGTAAGCATAATTAAACATACATAAGTACTAAAGTGATATTAATTCATTAAAAAACGGTGAAATTAACAATGAAATAACAACAAAATTTATATATTTTTTCTCAAGAATCAGTTGGGATTTCAAATGTACAGATTTCACAAAACGTAAACAAACCATATCTGACTCATAATTTGCTGACTTATGAATTGACCAATCAAATCTCAGCACGGACTATTGAAGTTTTGACATAAATATCGTCGTTCAGAAACTTAAAAACTTTATAATTAATGAACTTGGACACCAACCCTTTAAGGAACTTTCGATAGAAGCATACTACACTTTCAAAATATAAAATAAATTGAATTGTTTTTAACATGAACTGCCCAGCTTGCCGTGGAAAAATACAATATGCTGGAGAGGCTTTAAAATGCACAGGGTGTTCTACTAAATATCATTATGCGTGCCTCAATATGACATCAGCCTATTTTTTAGAGAACAATTTTGAACTTCAAAAAAGCTGGCGCTGCCCTGACTGCGTAAATATCACTCGTCGCTTAAGACACGATATTACTCCCGTTCGGACACTTAAATCATCCTCACTAAACGACACTACAATGTCAATTGACGACGCAAATAACGAATCTAACATAGACATTACGACCAGTTCCGAGTGTATAACCCCTGTTGAGAATAATCAATTCACCACCAAAATAAAAGAAATTGCATCAGAAGGTTCTTCTATCACCTTGGACAGCCTCAGTAAACTGCTTGATTCAAAACTAGAAAAAAATAATCAATCTCTACTTTCTGTACTGAAAAACACCATCCAAATTGAAATTCAAAAGAGTATTGTAGAGTTAAAAGAAGACATTTTAAAAGATACTCATAAACTAGCACGTGAGCAAGAAATAGTTAAGAATAATATAAACACACTTAACGTGAAATTAATAACACTCAATAAAGAAAATAACGAATTAAAACTACAATTAAAGGAAATCCAACAAAAGTTGATAACAATCGACCATCAACAACGGGACACCAATGTAAAAAAAATAGTATTATTTGGACTCACGGAATATGACCAAGAATCTGAGAACCAATTAGAGTATCGCATTATTGAAGCATTCAAAGACATATTAAATGTAGACCTGACTGGATATATTGAAGGACTTTCACGAATAGGAAAATTCAGCAACCCTCGAAGACCTATTATTATTGAGCTTATAAGCAAGCGAATGACGAAATACCTATTAGATAACGCAATGTATTTTAAACAAACTGGACTTTTCATATCCGAGTACTTAAATGAGACTGGACTTCGACAAAAAAAAGCACTACAAGAACAGCTACGTTTAGCAAGACAACAAGGACATCATGCAATTATCAAAAATAATAAATTAATAATAGACGGCAAACCATACTACCCCAATATAGACAAGACTAATGACGAAAAGAAAACAACAGAATTAAATCAAACTATTGACTTCCAAAAAAAACGGACGCACAAATAACTCCAATAAACGTAACACAGACTTCTCACGGGCTAACACAGTTGAAACGAGCACCTTTCGTTCCTAAAGATATTAATTTCACAGTATTATTTCAAAACGTGCAAAGTATTAACAATAAACTCGATTTATTAGAAGAGTTTCTTGATGAAAATAAAGAAAAATATCAAGCTCTATGCTTATCGGAAACGTGGCTATCACATGCAAAAAAAGACACGGTTAACTGCAATGGATACGTCCTCGCTACATCATACTGTCGACAGAACTACGGAGGCGGCGGAGTATGCATACTGCTACAAGAACACATCGAATTTATTGAACGTAGGGATATTATGGATATGTCGGTCGAATACATTATAGAAGTGTGTGCCGTAGAATTGCCTAAACTTAAAACTATACTCATTACTTTGTATTGGAATAACAGACAGCCTGATGTATTTTATAAACAATTAAAATTAATACTAGAATTGATCTTAAAAAAATATTGTAAAAATAAAATAATATTTGGAGGAGATTTTAATGTAAATGTCTTGGATAAAAGTTTGCAATCTAAAATACTATTAAACTTAATGTTAGAATATAACTTCATTCAATGTATTACAAACCCTACTCGAGTGACAAAAACCACGTCCACCTGTCTCGATCTAATATTTATAAACTTTGACCCTAAATTAGCAACTACTCACGTAAATGATTTCGGATTCTCTGACCATAAAGGAACAATAATAAACTTAAAAAGAAATGACGCGATAAACTCAAAAATTAAAATATGGAAAGCTAAAAAACGATTATTTAATAGTAAAAACATGGAGAAATTTAGATTAGCACTACAAAAAATAAACTGGAATCTAATAATAAGTTTGGATAAAACCATGAATGAAAACTATGTCTCATTTGAAAACCAATTACTTGCAATATTAAATGACTGTATACCCACAAAAACAATAAAATTAAATGAAAATAAAAGAAAAAATTGGTTGACACGTGGCATTAAAATATCATGTAAAAATAAGCGGCTGCTCAAAATTCTTACTTCTTATTGTAAAGATCCGGTATTAACAAACCATTACAAAATATATGAAAAAACATTTAAAAAGATAGTCAATAGATAAAAAAAGTTACAATATATTAATCAAATTAAAAACTCAACTAATAAAACTAAAGCGATGTGGAAAATTATTAAGGAACGTACGAATAAAAACCTGTATAAAACTCGACAAAATATTACACTAAAAATCCATAATAAACTTACGTCCGACCCAAAACACGTTTCTAACTTGTTAAATGACTTTTTCGCATCAGTTGGGCGAATTAGGCAGAATGACGCAGAGCCGCGCGGCCGACCCGTGCTGCGACCCAGTGTAAACACTATGTTTCTTGATCCACCCACACCGCAAGAAATAAAAAATATTATTAAGAATCTAAAAAGTAAACATAGTCACGGATCAGATGAACTACCCCCGATATTAATAAAAACGTGTGCTGAGGAACTGACATTGCCTTTTTACTTGTTAGTAAATCAATCTTTTTCTGAAGGAGAATTTCCAGATGCTTTAAAAAAAACCATTGTAAAGCCAATTCACAAAAAAAATTCGAAGTTAGACCCTAATAACTACCATCCAATCGCATTATTACCTACGTCATCTAAAATATTTGAAAAGGCTATGTGTAAACGCGTTTATAATTTCTGTGAAAAATTCAATGTTTTTGATGAATGTCAAAATGGTTTTCGGAAAAAACGGTCAACGGTTTTAGCGACATATAAGTTCACGCAAGAAATACTTAACATTTTAAACAATAAAAAATACGCTATTGGTATCTTGCTTGACATGACCAAAGCATACGATAAAGTTCAGTATAAGATACTACTAGACAAACTATACGGTATCGGTATAAGAGGTACAGCACATAAGTGGTTCACATCTTACCTACACAACCGACAGCAGTTTGTAGAAATTGAAAATTTCAATGAAAACTCTGGCGAACTTAACCTAATACGTTCGAATGGAATTAGGATTAGACATTCTATCCCGCAAGGTAGTGTAGTCGGGTGTTTACTGTTCTTGATTTATATTAATGACCTCCCAAAAGTTATGACTGATTCGTGTGTACTGTTTTGCTGATGACATATCTTTGATTACTTCCTGTACTGACTCTCAAAATCTAAATGCAAATCTAACAAATATATTACAAAATATACAACATTGGATGAAGGACCATAATTTAGAAATTAACTTTTCAAAAACCAAACTAATGCAATTTAGACCTCGTCAAAAAAGTCCTTTAAATATCAATTTTACGTTTAACAATATTCAACTGGAATGCGCTGACACGTTTACTTTGCTTGGTCTGGATTTAGACATTCACATGACCTGGAAAGCACACATAAATAAAATCAAGTTAAAACTATCTAGTTTTATTTACGCGTTACGTGAACTTAAAAAAACGACCTATATTAAAACAGCGCTATCTGCTTATTATGCATATGCTTACGCGTGGCTAAATTACGGCATAATTCTCTGGGGAAATAGTGTAGATAGCAACGACTTGTTTATACTTCAGAAAAAATGTGTCAGAATAATCGTAAACATTCACACTGACGAAAGTTGTAGACCGCATTTCAAGGAACAAGAAATTCTTACTCTAGCATCTATCTATATTCTAGAAAACTGTAAATTTGTACGACAGAACCCAAACTTTTACCAAAAAAACTATAGATCTACCTCGCCGATACGCACAACGTTCACGATTTAAACATACGCTTGTAATACCCCCATCAAAATTAAAGTTACACAGCACGAGCCCTCTTGTGACATCCATTAAAATATACAATAAACTACCGAATGACATGAAATCTGAGCAAAACGACAAAATATTTATAAAACGCGTTAAAAAACTACTCATCGATAAATGCTATTATACATTGAATGATTTTTTTGACTCTGACTTTACAAGGTAATACCGAAAGACATTTGCATTTTATTATATTTTTTTGTGACATAGTACATGCGTAATGTAATAATTTGACCCTACTGTATACTGACATTGCTATTTTAATTTGACATTTATTTAAAATACCTATTTAAATTTGACTGATGAATTATTCCACTTAGAGCTTTGCAACATTAATTATTGTGATTATTTTTATTTTGATTTTCTAATTTGTATAAAGCCACTCTAATCTATACAATATGTAAAATTGCTGTGCCCCACAGGGTTCATGTGAGCTATTACCTATATATTATTAAGATCTTGTTAACACATGTTATTGCAATAAAGAAAGAATGAATTGAATGAATTGAATTGAGGACGATTTTGCCTCGGCTCGAAAGATCCCAACAAGCATGCGGGGTAAGAGCCGAGAAGAAAAGAACAGAGGAAGAGGGCTCGCGATTCAGAAGGTGGCTGAGCGGGCTGAGACAAGCCGAAGGGTAGTCGTCTCCGAGTCCTCTTCTATTGGCGAGCTGGAGGAAGCCAACTCCGAGAAGGGAGCGCTCGGCAAACTAGAGGAGGCCGTGACCGCGGCATTTAAGAAGGTTGCCCTGAAAAAGCTGAAAAGCTCAAAAGCCAAGGCCATATCAGAGGCCACGGCCTCAGTAGCAAGGGCCGTCGGTTTCGCTCCCACCTCGCTGGCTTCGGACGAAGTGTCCAAGCTGCGTGAAGAGGTCGCCCGACTGACAGGTGCCACGGAGCTTCTCTAAAAAGAGAATGAGGCTTCACGCAGAACTAGCGGCACACCGGGGAGCCCGCCCCAAGGAGGTGCCCGAAGATGGGCAAAAGCAGGCTGACATGGATGGGCAAGACCAGCTCAAGCAGGATCAAGTCCTCCGACTGATACAGAAAGAGCTGGCCGCCTTTCAGGCACGGTTCTCCGTGGTGGAAGGTATCGTCCTGCGCCCTCCGTTAGCGGCGGGTAAAGCGGCAACAGCCCCAAAAACCACATACGCGACTGCTACGGCAGTCGCGGCTGGGCCAGCCGTACCGATGACGGTGAAGGTGCCCCCGGCGAACGCGCCTCCAGTGTAGGCAGCCTCGGCGAAGATACCCCACGGCAAAGGCGACCCTGGTAAAGTCACCTTCGGCCGAGCCCATGCGATCGGGCAAGCGCCATTCCGGTGGACCCAAATCGGTGACACAGGCTGAAAGTCAGTCGCCTCCGCCTCACCCTGCTAGTTCTCCTGCAGTCAACGCCGAATGGCAAGTGGCTGGGGAGAAGAGGAAGGCGGGCAAGGCAGCCAGGGCGGCGCGACGAGACCTACTACTAGTAGATGTTGGTAATGAAAGATTTGAGTAAGCGGGCAAAATTTCTCGACTACGTGGCTATTCAATACGTTGTCGATGAGATTCAGGATTTAGAGATGAACAAGGCGATACTCTATGGCGTCACCACCTACGCAGCTCTGAAGGAAAAGCTGGCCATTTATGAAAACATCAAAAACAAGTCAAGGATTCGTGCGAGTTTACCAAAACAAAATCAGTCGAAGCAAGAAAGTACGAGTGGTGATTGGTAATCGTGGACAAAAGCAGGCCAATGAACCTACAAAACATTACAACAATCAAACGCCTGATTCGCAGCCCAAAAGTCGACAGTAGAGATGGGTGTTGAATCAATAAACTGTAAACGCACTCAACGTCTTTACGACCAAAATAAGAAAAAAGCAATAAAAATAATGATTGGGAAAAAAATAAAAAACAATAAAACAAAAAAAACTGATTATTGTATATAAATTCAGATGATCTTTTAAGTTCGCCCGGATACTATTTCTTGGTCATTACAGTTCAAAATATAAATCTTAATTCTTATCAAATCAATAATTATCAATTGAAAGAACCATGGCGAAAGCTTAGCTGACTTTAATTTGAGCGTCTAAAAGTAACTTATATACGAAAGCAGTTCTATTATTTTTCTACGTTTTTTCAAAGTATCACATTAGGTACCTAGTTAAGACCAGATAAGAAAAAAAAATTAAATGAAAAGTTATTTGATTTTTTCATTGACAATTAGTGATGCCATTTTGTGTTTATTCTGCCAAGTGACAGTAAGTGCAATATTATTGTAATAAAATCAGTTTTAGTTTGTTATTGTAACAAAAAGGAGTAAATGAATTAACAATAATGTTTATTTATAAATGGAAGTGTTCTTTGTAGGGAGGTAAAAATATTGTAGTGTAAAAATAAATGAATTACTTTCAATTGATGACTGGCAAAAAGACTTATCCCAAGTCAAAAAAAAATATAACTTGGTTTGCAAACTGTTGATTGCTCATGTCACATTTACCCTCAAGAAAAATATTTATATGTATAATCTATGCTTAACTGATTACTAGGCAGCATGGTCTAGGACCTTAGCCTGTTCCGTCAGGAACAAATCTACTCAAAAAAAAATGTTCATGTCACAGACGCTTGCAGATTGTGCCTTGTGTTGTTCTCGATTGTTTTCCGTTTTCTTTAATATTCACTTGACCTGGACATAACCTATAAAAGTTCATGACTGAATTTCTATTATTCTCGGACTTCTCGAACACAAATTCTTGCACAAACTAATTCAGAAGTTGACGCCGAGTTAAACAAGATATTGTTCATTTAAAACCGCAAAAATTTTAGCTAAATGAATGTATGGATGGCTGCCATTATTCTTTTATACTCTAACAGATTTTTCAACCTGTTAAAATACGTAAATAAAAAATCTGTTAATGACACATGCCTAGTCAAAACTGTTGACATACATTGAAGCTAAACGCTAACGATTAAAATTTAAAAACCTGTTAATAGATTAACAGTTTTTTTTTTCAACCTGTTGACCATGGAAGATTAAGAGTTAAATTACATTAACCAAAAATCCGTCAATGACACATGCTTAGTCGACAGCGCCACCAGTCCATGTGTGTGAAGTTCGTTACTTCGTTCCGAACGGGAAAACAATACCAACGAAGACGATCAAGATTGCAAGCGTCGGATTGAAGTTTCAAACGTCAAAATTGAAAATGACAGTGACAGTGCGAAACGTCAGTTGGTCTTGAATGTCAACTATCCAAATCAAAACAAACTCCAAAACTCAGTGATAATAATCGAATTATGCGGTCAAAAAGTTGAAACTCTAATTGATAGTGGAAGTGATTTAAACTTAGTAACAGTAGATCTATTTTTCCAATTGAATGCGAGACGCGGCACGGTGCCGCGCATGCTCGTTAGTTGCCTCCCGCTCTCTTCACTTCGTGCACGTATCGCTTATCTCCGCAAGTACAGACGACTGCAACCTGTGTTTATAAATTTCTACTTTGTTTATAGTTGTGTTTGTAAACGAGAGCAGCTTTGTAAAATGTTGATTATGCTTCGAGGTAAAACTTCGAGGCAAAGTATGAAGTTGGTTTACGACGCGTAGACCTATTTTTCAAAAGAAGCAAAGGAAGGTATACAAAATTTGAAGCAAGTACAAATACGGACAGCGGCCGCAACTAGAAAATCATTAATTACAGTAAAAAGAATTATGAAAGAAGGAAACAGTTCCGAGTCACTACCAATTTTCCGGACTCCCAGAAAAAAAGGTCAAGGCCTAAACTTATATCCGAGATGATAGATGCATTTGACAAAGGAGTGATAATAACCCTTCCTTTGTAGTCGGGTAAAAAGATGTATTCACAACTTCCATGTTACGAACAAGGAAAAATGCCGACCCTTAATCAAATTTTAGCAAAGTACCGCGATGATATTGCCTTTCGAGGTTCTAAAACAAGTCTACGCCACATTTTTAAAGACCTTGGTTTTCGATGGAGGAGGACCGAAAATAATCGAAAACTTCTTTTTTATTGAAAATAGGTTCGTGTTTGACCACTATCTCACCTGATGGTAAGTGATGATGTGGTCGAAGATGGAGCACGCTTACCTAAAAGTAACCTATTGAAAAACCCAATATAAAACGAACTGAATACCTAAAAAAAATTAAAAAATATCGTCAAGAAGGCAGCTCTATTGTATATTGTATACTGACGAGTCTTACGTGCATTCCACGCATACTACCTCGAAATCTTGGTCTGATAATTCGGATAAAGGGCTCAAAAAACCAATACCTAAAGGGCAGCGTGTGGTTATTGTACACGCTGGATCTGAAAGTGGCTTCATACCAAAAGCTTTACTGACTTTTAAATCTGGGGCAAAAACGGGTGACTACCACGATGACATAAATTAGGAAAAATATCAGAAATGGCTTCGAACCCAGCTAATACCCAATCTTCCACTAAATACTGTCGTGGTAATTGATAATGCCTAAAGAACGATAAGAACCATAAAGAACGATTTAAGACATTCAGCATTGACAAAATACTATCTGAACACGGTCATGACGTACTGCGAATACCCCCATACCACCCTGATTTAAATCCAATAGAAATGGCTTGGGCTGCAACAATAAATAAATAAAAATGTTTATTTGACACAGAGTAAAGATATACACAATTTGGCATTCCTGCACTTCAAACAAATTTTTATGGTCTTTCTATATGCCCAAACTATTTTACTCACTTTATAACTATTATTTTCAGGGATATAATTGCAAAGTTATTTGTTGATTTTCATAGATGACATTATGATAATGGCTGAGACATATCAAGAGGCACTTGATAGACTTAGAGAAGTATTGAAGGTGGCTGCTGTACATGGACTTCAAATCAACTGGAAGAAATGTAACTTACTAACCAAGAGGGTTGAGTACCTCGGTCATATCATTGAGAATGGAACAGTAAGGCCCTCAAGTGATAAAGTGGAGGCAGTGCTGAAGTATCCAGTGCCAGGAACTATTAAGCAACTACAAAGCTTTATAGGTTTGACTTCATATTTCAGAAAATTCATTGAAGTTTAGTCATGGATTGCAAGACCACTGACAGATTTGTTAAAGAAGACCAATCATTATCATTTTAGTGAGGAACAGCAGATCGCTTTCAACCAGTTGAAAGAGAAGTTGACGCAGGGACTGGTGCTGAAAATTTTTAAACCATGTTTGAAGACAGTACTGCACACTGATGCCTCCCAACAAGCGTATGCAGCAGTGCTCATGCAAGAAGATCCCGATGACAAGTGTTTGCATCCAGTGTATTAAAAGAACAAGAAAACTACAGAAGCAGAGAAGAAATATACCAATGATGAGTTGGAGGCTTTGGCTGTGATAGGAGTTAAAATAATCAGGAAATATTTATGTGGAATCTCACTTAAGATTGTCACAGATTGTGCAGCACTTCAAATGATCTTAAAAAAAGAAATATTTAGTAACAAGAGTGGCAAGGTGTGTCCTCTTTTTACAGAAATATGATTAACCAGTTAAACATAGATCTTGAAGCAGAATGAGACATGTCGATGCCTTGAGTTGCAGTGCTTATGTGAATATTGTTACAAGAGGAGTCCATGATCAATTGAGAAAGGCTTAACAGTGTGATGCAGAAACAGTTGCTATATTAGAGGTTATAAAACAGAAAACATACCTGGAATATTATGAACATAATGGGCTGCTATATAAAGGTGAAGAATGTAAGATAGTAGTACCAAAAGGAATGGAAATGCAAATATTAAGGAAATTACAATCATGTTTATATGTGAAAGTGTTATTTATAACCTATTTGCAAAATAAACATCATTATTTCATTATTTCGAATTAAGGTGGAACTAACATGATAAACTCAAACCAAGGGCATTTTATCAGGAAACATTTGCACAACGGTCAGGTATGATTGAATACGTTTATTAGCTTTCTATAGCTGTACAAAATAATTTCAAGGTCATTCGACGAGATATCAAAACAAAGCATTACTATATGGAGAACTAGAAGAGACCATATTTATGACACCACCAGAAGGGCTAGACCATACAGAAAATATGGTTTGCAAACTCAATAAATCCCTCTATGGATTGAAACAGGCTCCTAGATGTTGGAGCAGTTAGTTCCACTCGGTACTAAAATTTCAGTTTAAAACTTAAATTTGGTTTTGTCAACAGCACACCAATCAATGATTTTTTCTGACGAAGACTGTGAAAAGCTGATTGGGCTGTCAAAACATCGCCCTCCGATATACGACACAAAACTAGACTCCTACAAAGACGAAAATTTAAAGACAATATTTGGAAAAGCATAGCAAATCCTCGTCTTCATTCAATAGAAGTTAATTTACACCGTGATGGGAGGCCAAGTAAAGGCTTTCCATTGGGTACATGCAGAAGAAGCCGAGACACTTTTGTCTCAGTCCCTGTCTTTGTAAGAATTCCGACGGGATCGAAAATTATGCGAGCAAAAATATGATAACTTTGCTCCTTATTTTCGTTATTTTATGTATATAGCGTTAATTTTTGTTTATGCGAAACCTGAATATAGTTTATGCAGAATAAGTAACTGAATCAACTCCAATAATTTTTAAACGGAAACGTGGCCATACAAAGCTTACTTGGAAGCGCTCGGTAGCGGCGAAGTTAAAGAACATAGGGTTGACGTGGCCCAAGGTGAAACACGTAGACCAGGACAGAACACGATGGCGGAGCATTGTAGACGCCCTGTGCCCCACCTAGGGGACTTAGGACATTAAGTCAATTTTGCCACAATTTTTTTTTAATGTTTACAATCTGGACACCGGTCAATGCCGCCGGTGGAATAAAGTCAAATCAACAATAAAGACGACGCGCGGCCGCGGCTTGGTGACTGGTGAGCATGTGTTAGTACGGACAACCAGGTAACATTACAAGCTTTTTTTTTTATTCGGCATGAGCGATAGATAAGGTCTACGATGGAAAGAGCGAGCCCAGAAGATGCCTATTTAGTCTTGCTTTAAAGCCTGAAAGGTCCACAACTTGGCAGTACGTACAATACATGTGGAAGAAAAGCGCTTGGTGCGACAAGACGATAAATCAACTAAGGTAACTAACTATAACTAGCTAAAACTTGGTGATTTTTTATGGTACAGTTTTGAAATTTTGTACATAGATTTGTTATTACATAAAAATACTAGACCTGCGTTTAGTATTTCGCATAAACACGAATACTTCTGTGAAATTATATATTTATAACAAAACGTTGAAAAAGTTATCCTTCTTTATATGGATGAATCTGAGCATATTAAATGGTTAAAAATTATAAAAATCTCAATTTCCTAAATTTTTAGCAAACATTAGAGCAAAGTAGGACCATTTTACGGTAGTTTATAATCTGGCGGAGTTTGCAATTATACTATGAGGTAAACATATATTTTCCAAACACCTGTATATATAGTATATCACTATATTACACTTATCAACTACTTTCCCCTTCTGATAACATTTTTTGTAATTCTGATCTTAATAATGTTGCCTCTGCGACCATTTCTTCCCTCGTCCTCGGTGGCTTCGATGGGTGACCGGATTTAAACCTTAAACAGATAGAGATAAGGTTTCATTTTATGTGATATTTATCATAATGCGTAGTCTTTACAGGTTAACTAATTTCAGTGTTAAGAACTTTGAAATAATTGCAGTATTCTATTTTGTCTGCAGCTACGTGTACTAGCAAGACAAAGCAGAACTTGTCTAAATAAAGGAAGATAGGTAATTTTTTCTCAAAATAAACCGCCAGCTACTTTACTTACAAATATTTTTATTTACAAGCACATTTGTCTCGAACCGGGAATCGAACCCGAGCCATGTTTAGCTGTTTCGCTTGCGGCCACTGGACCAACGAGAGCAGATCTACTGATAGCTTTCATTATAATACGAATTTACTATTGTTATAATATTTTTGCATGTATTTAAATTACTTACTGGTCGTGTTTGGCTAGCTCCAAGTAAATGAGGTCGTTTTCAATGAAGTCTCCCCTTTTCCTCGGCATTATATGGCAGTGCAGATGCTGTAATAATAACACAATTTACTTTAAACACAGTATTTTTTATTATAATAATGTAATTATTATGGTGTTTATTTTGCAAATAGGTCATAAATAACACTTTCATACGTCTTTTTTTTTTCGTAAATGTAAACTAGATGAGGCCAGTGTTTTCTAACTGACTACTCTGAGAAGAAACACTGAAACAAACTCAGAGGTCAGTCTCTTTTAAACTCCATACAATCTGTAGTGATCAAATCATATGAGAGCCATATAGGTTAATGTCTGTGGCGCCCTTTAGAGGACAGAATCACTCAGATTTGAGCAGGCCCATCTAAACAGTACAAGCATTTGTCAAATATCGCGTAGCTCAACTTAAAACCTTAAGTAACTCGAACGATTTGACATTTGAAAGTTAGGACATTTGAGTGGGCCGTATAAAACACTCAAACCGCCAGACAGTGCGGTAATCTATTCATAATATTCGTTGTTATCCCACATTGCTCTCACATTCACAATATAGCTTAAGCTTTTACAAAAAAAAAAAAATTACTTGAAAAAGAAAATAGTATTATCATCTTGTACAAAAAAAAATAACAATGATAAGGTAAAAAAAAAGTATATTTTATTACTTGAAATAACTATAAATAATATTGTGATGATGAGAACTACCCCGACAGCAGCTGTTGAGGCTATTCTGGGGCTCCCGCCGCTCCATCTGTTCATACAACAGGAAGCGACGATGGCAGCAGTTTAAAATCAAAAATGATTTTAAAATAATTGATATCTCAAATTTTTCAGCGATTATAATCCATAATCCAACCATCTTTTTTAGCATTTCTGTCTTTGTATATACCGCTTTTAACATCCCACAACTGAGGGTGTAAATGTACTTCATTAATGAAATCTATATATAACCTTCTCGTTAGTCCACGTATTAGTCATTTTTGTAAACATAATATCACCTCAAAAACAAAGGTGAGTCAGTCAAACAAAGCACTGAACATAGCAATTATACTCATAACAAACTTCATGTCGGTAGAAAAAGATGTACTATGCCATTTCAATAGACAGCGACTGAAACAACAATAGAACTGGCTGGGCAACATTGCAGTTAAATCGATCGCTCAGCGATCGCCCGGCAATCTATCGAACAATATCGGCCACACATGGCCATACCCAAAATGTTTGTCAACTATTGCCGGGACATTACTGCAATATTGCATGGTCTGGCTGGTATTGCTGGCAATGTTGCCGGCCATTGTATTGCAGCCACATATTGCAGAAAAATATAGCCCGTTTAGACGCGCCTTACGCAAAATACGCGTATGGTCGTGGAGTTGCGGATACCTGCCCGAAATACATACATACAATATTGTGATGTCAAAATGTATATGAAATAATCATTATAAAAAAAGGAATAAGAAAAATCAAACATTTATATTTGTTTTTAATATAGCCCAACACTTAGAATTTTTCCTATATTAAAAGATTTTATTTATCGTAGGCCATACAAATATTTGTTTCGGCGGGGCTCGAACCCAAAACACTCAGCGCAGCAGCCAATCAAACAATTACTGCACCAACTGGGACGTCTTTATACAAGATTTTAGGAAGGGTTACAAGGATTGCCGAGTACTGTGAATTCTACCCACATCACTAGTTCTGTTTTTATACAACGTGTAAGGGAAACCCCATATCTATTCAAAAGGGCTGAAGACAACATCTGGTATTCAAGTATTTATTGCAATCCATAATGTACACATACAAGTGGAATAAAATTATAAGAAACAATTATGGACCCGGTCAGGCACAGCAAAATTGAAAATAGATATTGGAGAGAGGAAGAGCGCTTTGTTTGATATTTCTTAATAGGAAATAGTTATTGAAAATTTGTTATTGTTGTTTATAATTGTATATATATGTGCTTTATATTGTATTTATACACTATTATATGTAGGAGTCTCAATGCACAGTTTCAGCTCAAAATAAGTGACTCAAAAAATTGATACCAAATTATCGGTTTCATAATTATGTTTCTTGAGTACCAATCATAACAAACGAGTCGCAGCACTACGAGGGTCAAAAACTTTCCACGTCACTTGCCAATAACATGATAACTCTCTTTGTTC
This sequence comes from Tholera decimalis, assembly GCA_943138885.2. Classification (NCBI taxonomy): domain Eukaryota; kingdom Metazoa; phylum Arthropoda; class Insecta; order Lepidoptera; family Noctuidae; genus Tholera; species Tholera decimalis. The sequence goes on from OW964576.2 coordinate 16,278,815, forward strand.
TTCTTAATTCGAAAAATTCGGTCTCTGATATCAATGTATTGAAATTTCTAATAAGTTCCACACATGTAGACATAGGATTACAAAACCCTTGCCATAGCCCATATGGTTGGTTATTATCCAAAGAATCCGTGCACTTGGTATGTATATGTCGGCGCCGCGTTGCCCTTGTCAAATTACTCAACGTTAAACTGCGCGCCCCACTTCCGGCACCTTTCACTTCCGCCGGCACGTGACTTATAGGGCGTGCACACACAATTGAGGGGCATTTGATCGTTGGCTCTCGAGCCGAGCGGACGTCTGATTGTATTTCGTGTTTTATTTTGAGTTATAACGGGTGATTTTTTAAGACGTATAGGATTTGATTTTAAAAAAAAACACAAAATATTTGATAAGTTTGATGAATTCTTTATTGGAATCGATAGAACGATCAATATAATTTAATGTTTGAAGATGATTTCATGCAAATGCTGGCCGCGGCTCCGGTTTAGATGGCCCATTCGCAAGGCCCAATTTCGGCACACTCTCTCCAACATATCAGCCGGTATATCACGAATAAATGCTTCAATATTGGCTCCCAGTGCGTCAATCGTTGCTGGTTTATCCCTGTAGACATGAGCCTTAACATGGCCCCACAAGAAATAGTCCAAAGGCGTTAGATCACACGATCTAGGCGGCCAATTGACGGGCCCAAAACGTGAGATAAACTGTTCACCGAAGGCGGCTCTCAATTGGGCCATTGTTTCGAGTGCCGTGTGGCATGTGGCACCGTCTTGTTGAAACCACATGTCAGGCATGTCCAATTCTTCCATTTTGGGCTAAAAAAATCGCCAATCATCACACGGTAGCGCTCGCCATTCACAGTAACGTTTCGGCCATTTTCGTCTTTGAAAAAGTACGGCCCGATGATGCCACCGGCCCATAATCCACACCAAACAGTACATTTTTCGGGATGCAGTGGTAGCTCTTGCAATGCTTCTGGCTGGTCTTCACTCCAGATGCGGCAATTATGCTTATTGACATATCCATTCAACCAGAAATGAGCTTCGTCGCTGAACACAATTTTTCGATAAAAAAGTGGATCTTCCTCCAACTTTGCCAATGCCCATTCACCAAATGTTAGACGTTGTGGGAGGTCGTGTGGCTTCAATTCTTGCACCAGCTGTATCTTGTAAGGTTTTACACCCAAATCCTTTCGCAAAATTTTCCACATAGTGGAGTAACAGAGGCCCAATTGCTGCGAACGGCGGCGAATCGACATTTCACGGTCATCACTAACACTGGCGGATACAGCCGCAATATTTTCTTCGGTCCTCACTCTACGTATGCGTGTTCGTGGTTTAATGTCCAATAATGTAAACTGGGTTCGAAATTTAGTCACAAGCTTCCGAATAGCTGCCTCAGTAGGCCGACCAAACTGCCCATAAATTGGAAGAAGTGCGCGATGCACTCTCTTAACCGAGCATGCATTTTGATGGTAAAATTCAATAATTTGCAAGCGTTGTTCGTTCGTAAGTCGATTCATGGTTAAATTATAGACCAAACTGAACAAGTTTGACAATGACACAAGACACGATTCACGCGTGATCTGTCAAAAACAGTGTTGCCAAAAAGATACCAGCAAAAAAATCACCCGTTATAATCGAGCAGTGATTTGTGAAGTGCTTAAATAATTGTATTTAAATAATGTGTAAATAAAATGTAATGAGTCATCACAATGGTTTCATTCCGGACTACGCCTTTTTCATCTTACATATATACCCTTTAAATTATACGTTGTATTAAATAAAAATTGTACCCTACGCGCCTTTCTTAGACGCCGCGGGAGGAGAGTCAAACACCTCAGGTAAAATGCTGGTAATGAACGGGGAAATGCGGGCAACAGACGCATTCTTGTCAAAACTATTTCGCTCTCTACGCGGCTAGCGAACGCGTGTGTCGACAGTTGCGGACGCTTTGTGACGTTATACAGGGTGTCCCGAAACTCAACCTCAAGCGGGTATGGGGCGATAGGCTAGGTTGTACCATTCTAGCAAAAATTATAAAAAAATCTATGCGACTTTTTCTTCTGGGTGAGGAAAATCATCGAATGACATATCACGCTCTGGGTGAAGCGGAAGGGTGTGCCATACTTCTACTGACTAAATACCCACTCTGTTCCTTCAGTTGGCCTTAAGTTCCGGGGCCGCGGTATCTCGTTAGAACATTTCCGCAACTCCAGCAAGCAATTTTACCGATTTGTGATCATAGTACTTAAATATGTTATCTAGGGTATTGATTATCAACATTTTCAAAATTATATCTATTATCACATGGATTTGTCACATGACTTTTTTTTATTATTATTGCTACTGGTACAACCTAGCCTATCGTCCTGTACCCGCTTGACGTTGAGTTTCAAGACATCCTGTATATAAAAAAAAAAAAAAAAAATTACCCTCCTTTTGGATTTGCCGTAATAAGGTAATAAACTGGATCCAAATTCTGCCGAATATATGAATAATAGACAGAAAGCTAGGCTTGATAGATCGTAAAAGAAAACACTTACATGCACCGTTTGCCCAGCATCCGGGCCATCTTGTATTGTGATTGTACACGAATTCGCTTTGTGAACTCTCTCCATTAGCTGTGACATAAAATTATACATTTTAAATTATACTTGAATTTCAAAAACAAAGAAACTGACATGATTGAGAGGCGTTATTTGGAAAAGTATAAAAATTAAAAAAATACTCGCTTTAAATAGATATAATTATACAGACATCTCTGTTTCACCCCTTGGGCAATACAAGCGTGATGATACAAAACACAACAGAAGACATACTTACACTCTGTACAATTCGTATCGCTTTATAAAAGTCTTGTGCCTCTTCTTCTGACAAATCTCTGTTTCTCTCCGCCATTCTGATTGGGGCTACCAAAACGTGGCCCGGGATGACACATCTGAAACAGAATGTCCAAAATAGATGTGACTAGCTTCTGCCCGCGACGTTCACATGTGGAGGTTTCCCGCGTAAATCCCGATTCCATGGGAATACCGGGATAAAAAGAAACCCATGTGTTATTTCAGGATTTCAACTATCTCCTTACCAAATTTCATACAAATCCGTTCAGTAGTTTTTGCGTGAAAGGGTAGCAAGCATACATGCATCCTCACAAACTTTCGCATTTATAATATAAGTATAGTGCCCGGCACGTAACTTGGCAAGAGTCATTAAATGCGCAGAAGTCGTTTTTAGGTCTCGTTGGTTGTCCAGCGGGACGCAGGGTATGAGGTGGCGCCGAGCCGAGTGCTTCGCTCCTGATTACACTTTCATGCACGAAAGTTTTTGCTTTTGTTCAGTTTTTGCTACGAGTTATTGTTATTGTTTTTTAATTTAGGTTCTGTTACGACTTGTTGTTATTTATCATTTATTATATACCGTTATATATATTATATACCGTTTTACGCAGACATGCCAGAAAAATGTAGGTATACGATGTGTAGGTACTGTTTCATGGAAAAAGAAGTTCAAACTGAAAAAGAGACCGTAAACTGATTGTGACGACGAGAACACATAATTTTGAATAATATTTTTTTGTTTACTTTTAAATGCATATATTTTATTTATAACACCTACTAAACTAACAGATTTCCTTTATTTTACTATTAACTTTCCTCTAAATAAACAAACATGATTAAAAATAAATTATGACAATACCCATAGGTAATAATAGGTATAGGTAATAATGACAAGCAATAAAAGTGACTACATTTTTGTTCCACCAAGTGCACGATGCGCGAACTCACCACCACTACGCCAAAACCTTGCCAACTTACGTGCCGGGGACTATATGATAGTATGATTATAGAGTTAATTAAGTGACATAGCCCTTTAAAAAAACCCAAATGTTTGGGGTAGATAGAAGTTACGTAGTTAGCTATCTGGGATAAACAAATAATTACATATTGTGTCTTATCTAATGAATAACATCACACACAATCAGTCAAAAAAGTATCGGGAATGGATGATTTGATTATGGTTCCAAATTCCTTTTTCTTTTCTTTTCTTGTCACAACTGTTTTCAATTTTGGCGCGAAGTTTGAGTTGCATCTGTTATTTAGATTAAATAGAGTACTGTTTTTAGTTATGTAGTCCCTATTTCTTTTCTGTTATCGTGTACAATAAAGACAATATCAATCTATCTACCATAATTATCTATGTGTGTATCGCGAATTTCATAATGGACAAAACATCGAACACTGAGTTTGTTTTCGGAGTTCCTGAAAATGTTACAGAAGGCTTACGGTGAATTGTCTATATCAAAAACACGTGCTTATGAGTGGTACAAAGCGTTAAAAAGCGGTGGAGATGTGATGGAAGACTTGCCTCGCTCCGGTAGGCCATTTACGTTTTCAACTGAAGTCAACATCGCAAATTGAAGGAAATTGTGACTGAAAATCCTCATTCAAATTTGAGAGGTATATATATATACAGGTGTCCGGTAATTAATGGATAACCTTGAAATGGCTTATAGTAGAATTTATGGCTAAAAATATGAACTATCATAAGTAGTACCTAAATTAAGAATAAAAAAAAAACTATTATTTTTTTATTTATTTTACTTTATTGAACACTATGACTAGAAATGAATGAAATTCATCGGTTATTTTGTTGTTTTAATATTATACACTAACTATTCTGATAGATAGATAGTAAGACAAGACAACAAGCAAATCAAAGACCTTGGTGTATTGAATGATCAGAAGCTCACTTTTATACCTCACTTGGAAAACGTCATCAAAAGAGCCTCTCGAATGTTGGGTTTTGTTATAAGAAACATAGTCGGGTTTCGGCAACCTAAAACCAAAATACTCTTATACAACTCCCACGTTCGCAGCATCTTGGAATACTGTAGCACTGTTTGAAGACCACATTATGCTACACATAAGCTAAGACTTGAGCGAATACAGAAGAGATTCCTTTGGCATTTAGCGTATTCGTCTGGAATTGCCAAAGGAAAACGATCTTATTTAGCTAGATTATCGCATTTTAAGGGTAATAGTCTAGAAAAACGTAGAGACATAATAGATTTCACTTTCCTTGTTAAGATTTTACAAAACAAAATAGACTGCCCTCAGTTATTAGACTTATTAGGTAAGATTAATTTCCGAGCTCCAGCTAGATACCCTCGAGCTACCATAACTCCCTTGTATCCTCCGCCCCGTAGGACTGTTCTCGGCGCCAACTCAACCATTCCTCGACTGTGTAAACTTTTAAACAGTTGCAGCGATCTTGTGGATGTCCATGCAGACTCTTTTACCAGGCTCCTCAAAGTAATGCACAATAATATGTAATAGCTCGTCTTTTGAAGGTTATTTTAGTTTATTTTATTTTATGTTGTATATTTAGATATTTATTGTTTTTGTTTAGTTCTAAGTTAGAGAGTTAAGAATAATTGTATTGTATTGTTTTGTACACAATGGCATATGTGGTGCTTACCTGTAAAAATTGTGACACTAGGAAATATAGTTAGGAATTATAATTGTAAAAAATTTGGTGTCAACAATTGTTGGTGAGCCAAATAAATAAATAAAAAGACTAGTTATTTCTAGTCGTAGTGTTCAATAAAGGAAAAACAATTGTTTTTTTATACTTATCTTAGGTACTACTTGTGATAGATTTTTTTTTGTTTTATTTTCTGAATTGCCATAAGTTCTACTATAAGCCATTTCAAGGTTATCCATTAATTACCGGACACCCTGTATATATTAGAATAGATCGATAGACAGACCTAAATGTTTACGTGTAGTTCTTAATCATTGATATCAATGAATTATGTATTCTGTGGATAGAGGTGTAAGTTTCACATTTAAACTACTATTATGTTAGACATATAGAATATGTAATTTTAAGTTTAGCTAGATGAGGCCGGTGTTTCTTAACTGACTACCCTGACAACAAACACCGAAACACTCAGATATCCATATCTCTTTGAAGTGCATATAATCCGTAGTGATCAAATCATATTAGAGCCATGTAGGTTTATGTTTGTGGTGCTCTTGTGAGGATAGAATCACACATATTTCAACAGACCCGTTCAAACAGTGCAAGCATTTGTCAGTTATTGCGTAGCTCAACTTAGATTTTAAGGAGCTCGAACGTTTTGACTAACAATGCCATAACAAGGACATTTATTTGGGTAGACTTTCAAGCACTTCCTGATATATACGGTGAAACTTAAACTATAAATATATTTAACTTTGAGCATGATTGCAAAAAGAATTGCCTTTGTCTAAAAGGTCTGTTCACTGTTGATATACAACTTGTAACGGAAACCCTACACCTATCCAAAAGGGCTGAAGACAACATCTGGTATGGAGTCTCTATGCACAGTTTCAGCACTAAATAAGTGACTCAAAGAATTGATACCAAATTATCGGTTTCATATGTTTCTTGAATACAAAACATAACAAACGTGTCACTGCACAACGAGGATCGATAACTTTCCACGTCACTTGCCAATAGCACGATAATTCCCTTCATTCTTCTTAATTTCAAAACTTCGGTCTCTGGTATCAATGTATTGAAATTTCTAATAAGTTCCACACATGTAGACATAGGATTACAAAACCCTTGCCATATCGTTTGTTATCGTCAAGGAAGCCGTGCACTTGGTATATACCCTTTAAATTACACATTGTATAGTTGGGAGATTTTACTCACCTCAAATTAACGAAAGCATAAGTCAGTTTCGACTTAAAGAAAACACAAGTTTCGGGAACTTTTGCGTGTCCGAAAGCAAGGTGTGGTTCGTCCCGGTTTACAGCCGTATCCGGACCGGATGGCGGGTTTGGAGGTAAGCCGGACGGTTCTATGTGGGCCGGTAGTGGGTCTTTTCTTAGACTTAGACTGTACAGGGAGTATACGTTCCGTCTGAAACAAAAGTGACGAAATATAGTAAGTTTCAGTCAAGTTAAAGTCATTAGCTGCATAGCTTTTTCCCAACTATGTTAGTATCGGCTTTAAGTCTAACAAAAAACAAAGAATGTAGTGTGATGTAGTAGTTGTAAGGTATATAATAAGGTATCATTATTCCAATATAGTCAGTGTATTCTCGAACCTTGTTCGTTTCATTTGTCTCCTATGTTTAGGAGACCTTACATGGCGACCCTGCCTTAAATAGATATCGCACGCTTAAACCAATACTGTCACTATCCCAAAAAGTCAACTTTTCAGGAGATGCAAAAAATGGAATGAGAATTGGAACATTTTTGTTTAGTGACGAAGCGGACTACTGCCCGTATAGCGGTTATTTCTCTTACTTTTAGACTAGTGTAAGCGCGATTACGCGTAGTTCTACGTTTCCCAACAGATGGCATTAATAAGTCGATTTGGCAAAATTTTGGATCGTGATAGTATTGGATTAAGCGTGCGATATATAAAAGGACAAAATATTATAAACAATCAGTGCAGAGTTAATGTGGACTTTAAAATGAAGCAAAAAAACACTAAGATACCTAAGCGCAAGACGTGTTCTATTGTTGCGTATTCGTGCATAATTTTTGGTAACAATGGGAAATACTAATAGCAAGGAAAAACTAATTGCGCAAACTGCCAGAGTCGGTCGAAATACGGCTCGTACACAGCAGCTGCAGGAGACCTCGAAAGGCTCGAACACTATTCTCGTGGTAATATGTACCATATTGGCGATCGGACTTTTAATCATATTATACAAGCTGTATAATCGTTGTCACAAGAAACAAATACAGCGTCGCATAGATGAAGTGACACTGAAGAATACTCCAGTATTCTACGCAGGCAGCAGGCATACATGGCTGCCCTGTACTAACTAAAAGGCCGTTAAGCCACAGAAGGTCATATTTCACTTTTCAATATATCCTTAAACTACTTTCGATTCTCTGTCTTTTGGTCTAAGAATCATTCTGCTACGATTAATACTTTTTGAGATACAGCAATTTTGCTAAGCAGTTAAATCACATAATTTTTGTTACTTCCTTAGTTAAAAAGCGACTAAACCACAACACTATATATTCAATATTAAAATATAATACAATACTACAATATAATAAATATTTTCAAATAAAATACATTATATATCGTGCACAGAAACTATGCCCACAAAACTAATTTACAACCATTGTCATAGGTAGCATAGTTTTGTAGAAAAATTATTTCCCACTTATTTTTACGATTACTCGAAAAGTACTTTTTGGGGATAGCGGCCTTTTAGTTAGTGTAGGGCAGATGAGTGCTGTGCCACAGGCTGGCAATTGAGTATTAGTGTTTTACATGGAGCGACCTTGGAACGACTGTCCCTCTGACCTACACAACCCAGCAACTGAATAACACAATACCCTTTGGCCAGACCCATGTCAGATTTTCTGGCTTCTGAACTCCGGACTACTACTGAGAAATTCCTTATATAAAAAATTGGCCAAGTGCGAGTCGGACTCGCCCATGAAGGGTTCCGTAGTAACTATAATAAATATAATATACTTAATATATTTATTTGAAAAAAAAAAATACAAAAACCTTACAAATTTCTTAAAACTAGCTTATTTTCAATTTTTACAACTACGCCAAATAACTTTGTTTTTCATAGTATTTGTATGAATTACAAAGTTATATTTGCGGTTTTAGAAAATATACTGTATCTCAAAAACTGCTGACTGGATCTCGTTCAAACCAATTTTGGTTGAAAGTTTACATTAAGATCTACAACATATGTTTTTTTTTTAGATTTTTCACTTCATTATAATAGAAGTTAGAGGGGGTGGACACACATTTTACCACTTTGGAAGCGTATATCTTTTAAACGATTAACTTCATGAAAAAGTAATTTTAGAAACCTTAATCTCATTTTTAAAGACCTGTCTATAGATACCACACACGTATAGGTTTCATGAAAAAAAATATTTTCAGTTCTAGTTCCATGTATGGGGAGACCCCTTTATTTTAAATATTTTTTTAATTATCTCTTAAAATCGGAAAGCGGTTCACAGAATACATCTACCGACCAAGTTTTACGTGTATAGTCTTAATAGTTTCGGAATAAAATGGCTGTGACATACGGACGGACGGACAGACAGACAGACGGACAGACATGTCGAAACTATAAGGGTTCCGTTTTTTGCCATTCGGCTACGGAACCCAAAAAATGAGACAGTCTTCTTTCTGAAAATAAAAGCAATAAACTGTTTATATGGTTTGGGAGAGCTCGTGGCTAAATAGTAACACGGATTGACCTTCAAGATTAAGGAACTCATCGTGGTCAGTACCAAATTAACATATTGAGATTCCTTCGAGCCTCAGAAAATTTTTATTTATTATTTTATTGACATCCTTTTCTTTAGACGTAATGTTTTTTTATTTTTTGTTTATATTTAATGACATAATACCTATATGTAATTAACTGTATGGATATTTGTACACCTTTTTAGGGTTCCGTAGCCGAATGGCAAAATACAGAACCCTATAGTTCCGTCATGTGTCTGTCTGTCCGTCCGTCCGTATGTCACAGCCATTTTATTCTGAAACTACTAAGACTACACTTCTGAAACTTGATAAGTATATGTATTCTGTGAACCGCTTTCAGATTTTTAGACAAAAATAAAAAATATTAATAGGGGCTCCCCATACATTGAACTGAAAATATTTTTTTTTCATGAAACCTATACGTGTGTGGTATCTAAAGACAGGTCTTTAAAAAAGATATTGAGGTTTCTAAACCCTTCTTTTTTATGATAATAACCCTCTAATTTTTATGATAATAGAGTGAAGTCTAAAATTAATATAATGCGGTTGATCTTAACAAAATCTTCCAACGAAAATTGGTTCGAACAATTTATAGCACATTTTCTAAAACCGCAAATATAACTTTGTTTTTCATACAAACACTACAAAAAACAAAGTTATTTGGCGTTGTTACTATGGAATCCTTCATGAGCGAGTCTGACTTACACTTGGCCAATTTTTGATATAACATAGAGCGCTTGTATTTTTTTCATAACATCTATCAATTGTACTTACCTATGTTAACAAACGAATTAAATGACCTATAACACGATACCCCTGACAAGACTAACGCAAGACTGGTGTGAGATTTTCTGCCTTCGGAATACCCATATCGACGACTTATGACTACATACCTCCTATGCTGAAAAACAGGCATATTTCGTCTGACATCTTTCAACTTCTCTTCACTGATCTCAGCTATCTTGTAACAGGGCGACGCCTCCTCGCAGTCGACTAGGACTTCGCCCCAGGGGTCTATGCAGACTGCGTGGCCGTAGGACTTGCGTTTAACGTTGTGCGCGCCTGATTGAGCTGCCGCGATGACGTAGCATTGGTTTTCTATCGCTCGAGCTCTGGAAACACCATAAAAACACATCTATTAAAAGTCCACGTATGTGATTATATTAGCTTGTTAGTAAGGTAGCAATAAATTGTTCAGGACTAATCAGGCAGGCCCGGGCTTGCAGGCGGCGAGCAGGGGTAGCTCACCGTCCGGTAAGAACCAGGCCCGGGTCGACGGCGCCGAATGTTTCAACTTTCACGCGTGCCTCGAAGAACCGTCAGTAGCATTGACAGGGCCCAACCGGACCATTGCCCGCCGGAGTTGAGGGAATGTTCTAACGAGAAACCCCAGCCTCGGAACGCAAAGGCAGTGAAGGAAAAGGGTGAGTTTTTAGTCAGTGGAAGTCTGACACCCAAAGTGGGAGACATTATATGATTTACGACTGAAAAAAAGAAATATTCAGGTCAAGTTCATACATCGACTATATTCTATCATCGCTTTATTTACTTTACTTTAGATAACGTCGTTCCAAAGCTTGGTCAATTTAATTATAAATGATTGGAGCCATGTAGTACACATTCATACGCATTTGTGACGTTTTGTCAGACATAAACCTACTAAGGAGGCTTTATTCGGTGGGAAAATTGAAATTGAAAACCATATATTCGGTGATAAACACACACAACAACAGAAAATTACAAATATGTCCACAATGTGTCACAATATATGTCTACACCGAAAGGGTTACCAACTCAGCATTTGCTGGGCGAAAAACACTCGGCGCTGGTTTTCAGTTGGCACCCAGCAGTGACACACGGACGAGGGTAAATAAACTAATGTTATTGAATATGTAGTGTATTAAATCTATACTTATAATACATCTGTAGAGAGGTCAATTCTGTACATGAAATATATTTCCAAAATAACTATCAGGGGGTGATTAAGGATCGATACTCATGCCAAAAATGCAATCAGTTAAATTTTTGTCTGTCTGTCTGTCTGTATAACCGTTATAGAAACAAAAACTACTCGACGGATTTTAACGAAACTTGGTACAATTATTTTTCATACTCCTGAGCGGGTTATAGTATACTTTTCATCACGCTACAATCAATAGGAGCAGAGCAGTGAAGGGAAATGTTGGGAAAACGGGAGAAGTTACTCAATTTTTTAAGCTTCCGTCGCGTGTGCAACCTTAATGGTTAAAGCTACACAAATCATTTCATGACGGAAATGTTCTCCTTAAAATTATATAAAAAATATCCCACGACAGCATATGTCTAACTTTTATGGTTGTCTCACAATAACACGTGTAACTCCCGATAGCTTAGCAGTTCGAAGCTTTCTGATTATAATATTTGTCTACTCTTACGTTTATAACACTCTCAGTCACCCCTAATTGAAAAAGTTAACATTATTAACTATTCCATAAAAAAATTGGCCAAGTGCGAGTCAGACTCGCCCATGAAGGGTTCCGTAGTAACTATAATATAATAATTATGCATATTTATTTGACGAAAAAAAAAACCTTACAAATTTCTTAAAACTAGCTTATTTACATTTTTTACAACTGCGCCAAATAAATTTGTTTTGAAAAAAAAAACCTTACAAATTTCTTAAAACTGGCTTTTTTACATTTTTTACAACTGCGCCGAATAAATTTGTTTTTCATAGTGTTTGTATGAATTACAAAGTTATATTTGCGGTTTTAGAAAATATGCTGTATCTCAAAAACTGCTAAACTGATTTCGTTCAAACTAATTTTGGTTGAAAGTTTACATTAAGATCTACAGACATGTATATTTTTTAGATTTTTCACTCCATTATTATAGAGGTTAGAGGTTGTGTCCGCCACACACACATTTTACCACTTTGGAAGCTTATATCTTTTAAACGATTGACTTTATGGAAAAGTGGTTTTAGAAACCCCGATGTCGTTTTTAAAGAACTGTCTATAGATACCACACATGCATCGATTTCATGAAAAAAAAAGTTTTCAGTTTTAGTTCCATGTATGGGGAAAAAATAAAAAATATTTAAAATATAAAAATATTTTTTATTTTTTTTTTCTCAAAATCGGAAAGCGGTTCACAGAATACATCTACCTATCAAGTTTCACATGTATAGTCCTAATAGTTTCGGAATAAAATTGCTGTGACAGACGGACGGACGGACAGACAGACAGACAGACAGACAGACAGACGGACAGACATGTCGAAACTATAAAGATTCCGTTTTTTGGCATTCGGCTACGAAACCGTAAAAAGAATCATATAAATCGGTATAGAAACACCAAAGTTATACATGAAATACGCTTATAATAATAAGCCATCGCGCGTGAATACTGAATCATGCTATAAGGATTATTTTTGAAAATCGGTCGCCGCGCTCGAAGCGTCTCGCGGTCGAAGCGTTCTCTAGGTACTTAAGCCTCATGTGAACGTGATCTAAACAATATTACCAATACATTAACTTACGCTGACGGAGTCGTGGGCACAGCTATATTGTATCACTAGCTTTTGCCCGCGACTTCGTCCGCGTGGAATAGTTACTTTGGGCTAACGTTAAATTTAACCCCGATTTTGAAGCATTCTTCATTGCCTATGTCCTTCCTCACGGTTCAGTGATTTTGATGTAACAGACAGATTAACTTTCGTAATTTAGTAGAGAAGTATAATAGTAAATAGAGGGAAATATAATATGTCAATCTATAATACTGTTGAAAAATATCGCAATGCGGAACCGCACAATATTATTGTTAATAGCTGTGCCCGCGAATCCGTCAGCGTGTAACTCCTTGTGTGTTATTAAGTTAATGTATTGGTAATATTGTTTAGATCACGTTCACATGAGGCTTAAGTACCTATAGAACGAAAATACTTTAGCGCAAAGCTTCCGGGTAAACTATGTTGAAAGTTGACCCGTCCGGCACGTGAACATAAAGATTTCTAGAACTGCTAACCCGGGAAAGAGCGACGTACAACTGACCATGCGAGAAACAACTGACACCGAGATCTACTCCAGCAACACGAAAAGTCTGCCCTTGAACCTTATTAATTGTCATTGCATAACACATCGATACTGGGAATTGCGTTATTTTAAATTCGAATGGAAAATTATTTGGTATTATGGGAATTCTGGGAATAAGGACGGTTTCTCCTGCACCGCAACCTGTTAAAATTTGAGCCTCGATTATATTTTGTTGCAACTGGGTGAAAATAAAACTAATATAAAAAAGTGAACGTAAATTAGCCAAAACTTAACCTATCGGTATATTAAAATAACTAATACCTATTTTATAAAATAACAACAAAAGGAATCTAAAAATAAATTATCAACGACTAAAAGTTGCGCTGATAAGCACGGTTTGTTAATACCAATTAAGTATTGTCTGTCAATAAGGTCGAACGCTCTGAACGTCTATTCGGATCAACAGGCAAAAATTGTATGATGCTCGCACTTTTTTTTTAGGTAGAGCCTTTCGTAGTTCAGCACACTAAGGCTGGTCACTTTTCAACCGCGAAGCTCGCGCTCGGACGCCCCGCCTTTTTAGGGTTCCGTAGCCGCATGGCAAAACACGGAACCCTTATAGTTTCGATATGTCTGTCCGTCTGTGTCTGTCGGTCTGTCTGTCTGTCTGTCTGTCTGTCCGTCCGTCCGTCCGTATGTCACAGCCATTTTATTCCGAAACTACTAAGACTATACATGAGAAACTTAGTAGGTAGATGTATTCTATTAACCGCTTTCCGACTTTAAGAAAAAAAAAAAAAAAAATTTAAAATAAAAGGGGGTCCCCATACATGGAACTAAAACTGAAAATATTTTTTTTCATGAAACCTATGCGTGTGTAGTACTTATAGACAGGTCTTTAAAAATGATATAAGGGTTTCTAAAACCACTTTTTCATAAAGTCAATCGTTTAAAAGATATAAGCTTCCAAAGTGGTAAAATGTCCCCACCTCCCTCTAACTTCTATAATAATGGAGTGAAAAATCTAAAAAAAAAATATATGTCTGTAGATCTTAATGTAAACTTTCAACCAAAATTGGTTTGAATGAAATCGGGTTAGCAGTTTTGAGATACAGCATATTTTCTAAAACCGCAAATATAACTTTGTAATTCATACAAACACTATGAAAAACAAAGTTATCTAGCGTAGTTGTAAAAATGTAAATAAGCTGGTTTCTAGAAATTTTTAAGGTTTTTAGGAACCCTTCATGGGCGAGTCTGGCTCGCACTTGGCCAATCGAGACGCGTCGAGCGCGGCGACCAATTCTCAAAAATAATCCTTATAGCATGATTCAGTATTCACGCGCGTTGGCTTATTATTAGCGTATTTCATGTATAACTTTGGTGTTTCTATACCGATTTATATGATTCTTTTTTATGGAATAGTTAATAATGTTAAATTTTTCAATTAGGGGTGACTGAGAGTGTTATAAACGTAAGAGTAGACAAATATTATAATCAGAAAGCTTCGAACTGCTAAGCTATCGGGAGTTACACGTGTTATTGTGAGTCAACCATAAAAGATAGACATATGCTGTCGTGGGATATTTTTTATATAATTTTAAGGAGAACATTTCCGTCATAAATGATTTCTGTGTAGCTTTAACCATTAAGGTTGCACACGCGACGGAAGCTTAAAAAATGGAGTAACTTCTCCCGTTTTCCCAACATTTCCCTTCACTGCTCTGCTCCTATTGATTGTAGCGTGATGAAAAGTATACTATAACCAGCTCAGGAGTATGAGAAATAATTGTACCAAGTTTCGTTAAAATCCGTCGAGTAGTTTTTGTTTCTATAACGGTTATACAGACAGACAGACAGACAGACAGACAGACAGACAAAATTTTTACTGATTGCATTTTTGGCATCAGTATCGATCCCTAATCACCCCCTGATAGTTATTTTGGAAATATATTTCATGTACAGAATTGACCTCTCTACAGATTTATTATAAGTATAGATTACGCTAAGGCCAATAGGAGCGGAGCGCCAATGAAGAATGCTTCAAAATCGGGGTTAAATTTAACGTTAGCCCAAAGTAACTATTCCACGCGGACGAAGTCGCGGGCAAAAGCTAGTACACAAATAAAAAAACTTTTTTGTAAAAAATAAAACCGACTTCCATATCAAAACACTACAAAGCCAAAAATAATTTTAATTTCGGTAGTCGGTGTTATTGAAGTCGGTTTTATTTTTTGCAAAAAAAATTATTTTCGCGGTTTTTAGTGGGTCAGTTTGTAATTAGTCTAGTTACAAAATTCAAAATGTCAACTACTTATCACCTTCACTAGCAGAGGAAACGAAAAGGTCGTCAATGTAAATATTTTTTCAGACTTTTGTCTATTTTTCAGAAATATTATGATAAAAAATTTATGGGACCATTTAGAAAGTATACCCTTTCCAACAAAAAAATATTTTTTCAAATCGGTTGGCAAGCGACGGAGCTATGCCCGAACAAACATAAAAAAAAAACAAACAAACATCTGAATTGAGAACATCCTCCTTTTTTAGAAGTCGGTTAATAATATTGTAAGGTTTAATATCGTGCTACGTGCTAAATATAAAAAATAAACTTTTAAATTGTAATTAGAAAAATCATCTAATGACTCCTCCCGCTCTGGTTCGAGTGGAAGCGAAAGTCAGACTTCAACTGACTAAAAACCCACCCTGTTCCATCAATCTACCTTTCGTTCTGGGGCCGCGCGGTATCTCGTTAGAACATTTCCGCAAATAATTACTAAGTAAGCTATTGTTGTGGAACGATTCGTATTTGAAATCATCACACATACACACTTACATCATGTACAAATGATTGTGTTATTATTTTGGCCTATTACAGCACGTTTTCTGACGCCGTACTGTAATGTTGTATTGTGTTTTCTTTTATAAATAAATGGCATACTACACTTGAGAGCAATAAAATTGCACACCTTGACTTTTTTTTGCTAAGGTAGTTTTTTTCATGAATCTGAATAAATATTTTAAAAAACACACACACTAATTGAAAGTCTACCTCATTACCTTTCTAATGATATAAAAATACAGTGTAAAAAATACCCATAAGAGGTTTTACGGCACAAAACCCAACAAACGGGTAAAATTACCCAATTTCGCTAAAGAAATAATGAAAATCAAACTCAAAATTCTTGATCAAATTGTTTATTAATAAGGTGTATTCCCTCCCCTAGCCTTAATTACAGCTCTTAATCGGTTTTTCATGGACCGTATTAATTTTACCATGAAATCTTGTGGTATAGCGTTCCACTCCTCTTCAATGGCAAGTTGAAGCTCTCGGAAGCGCGTAGGAGCAGGGCTTCTTGCTCGAACTCTTCTTTTTTAGCTCATCCCAGACATGCTCAATCGGATTGAGATCAGGACTACGAGCTGGCCACTCCATCGCGGTGATTCCAACGTCTTCCATGTAGTCGCAAACTGTTCTAGCAACATGCGGTCTCACGTTGTCGTGCATTAGGAGAAAATCTTCTCCCATAAGCCACGCAAGCGGCCTCACATGTCCTTCGAGCACTTCTTCGACGTATTGTGCAGCCGTCAAACCTCTCGATCTCCGTCCGGTATTCGCTCCAGTGATGAATACAATGTCTGTTTTAGTGTCCGACATTATGCCATCCCAAAACATACACGATCCACCGCCAAAAGCCACACGTTCGCTTATGCAGCATTGTGAAAATCGCTCTGATGACCTTCTGTAGACCCTAGAGCGTCCATCATGACCATGTAATGTCATTCTGCACTCATCAGAGAACATAACAGACCGCCATTGGTCATACGTCCAATTTAAATGTTCCCTGGCAAATTGTAGTCGGGCTTGTCGGTGAGCTGTGGTCAATTTGGGACCATTTGCTGGGCGATGTGAAGTCAGTCTTGCTTCACCAAGTCTTCTTCTGACTGTCCACCGACTTATACTGACATTGTGGACTTCTCGAAGCTCGTATCCCAGTTGAACCGCATTCAGTTGCCGATTTCTTAAAGACCTCGAAACAAGAAAGCGGCCATCACGCTCTGATGTTCTTCGTCGCCGGCCAGATTCTGGTCGCTGAATGTAGCCACCGGTTCCTTGAAACCTCTGGTATACACGACGAACAGAGTAGCGGCTCAAATTTAGTCGTCGATCAACTTCGCTTTGATTAAGGCCTGCTTCGAGCAAGGCAATAACTTGAGCGGCTTCTGCGGGCGTGGTATCCATATTTTTCCGTATGCTTTCAGTAGAGATGTCATCACGTTGACCTTCGGTATGCAACTGATTAGAATTCCATTTTTTTTTTTTTTTTTTTAGGTAGGTCCACTCGTAGATCAGCTCACTAAGGCTGTGCGTCTACTTAACCGGTCTGTCCTGTGGTGACCTCTAATAAATTAAAGGCCCCCACTGATTAGAATTCCAAAAAAACTGACCCTTTTATACCTGCGGGTAAGGGGTGCAAGTAGTGACAATGCTAACGGGTGAATTTGGGGAATTTGATGTACGGCTGGTTTCTGCAAGTTACGTGAAGGTCAATGATTTTAATTTTGTGTTTTTTTTAAAGCTAAGCTTGTATTCTTTATTTTGCCTAATGATTTGTACCCAATATCTTTAGATTTAAGAAAAAAAACAGTTATAAACCAAATTATAAGAGGTGTGCGATTTTATTGCTCTCAAGTGTACTATCAGAAGAATTAACCTTAAACAAGGGGCTTTCGAAAACTATTTCGTTTGAATTACCCAATATTATTTTAAAGTCAAGAGTGAATAGGTTACTTCTAGGTAAGCGTGCTCTATCTTCGACCACATCATCACTTACCATCAGGCAAGGAGGTGGTCAAACGTGAGCCTATTCTATCCTATCAAAAAAATAATTAGACCGTATCGTACGCAGGATTTCATTATGCCATAAGAAGCAGTATGAAGTATCTTTATGTACTTACTTTGGGGTATTGGAAGTGTAACGCTGGCCATCTAGAGAATATACTTCAGATTCAAATGTAAAAGCTACTGTTCGTTCTGTTTGTTACTCGAAAACTATTTTTTCCATGAAAAACATGTCATGTGTAATTTTATACATACTTCTTTCCAACTGTGTTTATCACTCCACTCCGCATTAAAATAACAGGTTATGGGCCCAGCACGCTTCCACTGCGCATTAAAATAACATGGGGTAGTTTATGAAGTTTATTTGTGAAAACCACGACCTATTCATATTAATTATGGGTATGATACACGTGTTTCGCCAAGCACGCTAAGCCGTCGGTTTCGGCTGTCATTTGTACATCTTTGACAATCGTTACAGGTAGTCAGAAACCATAAAATCTGACACTGGTCTTGCCAAGGAGTGTTATGTTACCCAGATACTGGGTTGTAGAGATCAGCTACGCAGTCGCTCTATATAAAACAGTAATACTCAGCTGTATTCGATAAGACTGGTAGCCGACCTCAAGATATTTAGAAAAGGCTAATCGAAAATCGTTTGATATAACTTATGTCATGACTAATTATTCCTCGCTTCTGTAGCGCCTCAGGAATGTTCACGGTAACTCATGATGGGTTTCATGCAATCCTCCGCAAAAAGACGGCCTCACTCTTGAGAAGAATAAGAGGAAGTCCCAACGGTATCCTGAATGCTATTGCGAGTGATAGTTCCTCCGCTCTGTTGAGGCACTTTGTACTGAGACTAATATCTACCTAGTTCCATGCATTTGTGCCTATTTAGTTATAATTATTATATTTGTATAGGTTTAAGTTACTAACAATAAAATTTAAGTTAAAGTCTGTAACTAACAAAATATGGATCTTATAGTTATCCTAAATAAAACGATTGAATTGAATTGAATTGAATTGAATAACTAAAACTACGTATATTGGATTTTTAAAAGCTGTTGAAAAATGAAGAAATATCGATATATCGACCTACTAGACCGATATATCGATACATCAATATCGACTTAATTCTGTAGGTATATATCGATATTTATAAAAACTTTTCATCCCTATTACGAAGTGGATCCATGTACTTATTTTTTTGGGATAGTGTATGAAGTTTACTTGTGAAAACTACTGCTTATTTATATCAATTATCACTTTAACAAAAACCTGTCAAGCATTACCTGAGTAAAACATGCCAATGTGCCGCCCCTGTGTGCTGCGTAAACGCTGAAGGGAATGTTAGAACTTCTGCTTTCATTATACTGAGAGAAGTGCTCAGTTCTGGAAACCGCATGTCGTAGCATATTGCTAGACCTGTGGAACAATGAAATAATGATATTTATTTTACAAATCTATACTGATATTATAAAGCGGAAAAATATGTTTGAACACGCTAATCTTCGAAAGTACTGGGTGGATTTGAATGAAAGTTGGTATGGACTAAGCTTGTGGCAGGTTATATATAGGCTACCCGGCTGCAAAAAGGAGGGTTATGTTTTATCTAAACAAAGTTCACAGGAGCAGAGTTCCGCGCGACTGCTAGTTGGTTATAAACAGAGGTCGGAATTAGATAAGAGTTATTTACGTACTTACACTGATTTCATACAACGAAAGAATAAAGTGGATATGCCCCAATTCTCTTTGAAGAGCAGAAAAATCCCGTGATTTATTAAATAAGATATAAAAAGTTCCGACTTCTGGTTATAAATAACACTTATACACGTAATTTTTCGTAAATTTAAACTAAATTAGGCCGGTGTTTCTTAGCTTACTACCCTGAAAAACAAATACCGAAAAAACTCAAAGGTCAACGTTTCTTTTGACCTGCTGGGGTTGCGGCCTTGTACCACAAGGGCAACGGTAGGAACAAGGTGGGTTTTTAGTCAGTAGAAGTCTGATACTCACTTCCGCGCCACCCAAAGCGCATTTGATGATTTTCCCAATCAGAGAAAAAACTTCTCTTTTTAAGTTCATTTAATCGGTACTGATCAAATCATATGAGAGCCATGTAGGCATATGTCTCTGATGGTCTTTTCAGGACAGAAACACACAGATTTGAGCAAGGCGGCCCAAACAGTGCAAGCATTTTTCAGTCATTACGTAGCTCAACTGACAAATTTAAGAGCCATTAGACGTTTTTTCGCAAATTTCTAAGATTTCAATCGCCTGCTTTACCATCTTACGTCATACTTTGAATTTTTAAAATACATGTCTAAAATAGATCAATTATTAATGAAGTGTTTCTTCGTTTCACATTTACTTAAAACATGTGCATCGCTTTGTGGTGAGTAATCTCCCAAAAGTAGTTTACTGAAAAATCATCGTAGAGTCAACTTCAGATTCCGGAATCTATGACTAATGTTCACAAATTCAGGTGAAAAAAATATGGATAGTATAAGACATATACTTGATTTGTAAACTAATGTTCAATATTCAGGATTATTTATTGCATTATTGAGAAAAAAAATAAAAACTATTGTCTATTTTTAGGTGCTGTAGCGCAAATTTGTCGCGATTATTCGCATTTAATAAGGCGTAATTTTGATAAAAAAAATTACGTCAATATAAACTTTGTTCTGTGAAGAATTCAAATAAATAGTTTTTATGACAATGCGATCATGTAATTTTGTAATAACATGATTTTAAGAACGCTCTAAATTACTATATATTACGTTGCCCAAGCTAGCTGCATTCAGTACGGCGCGAGCGCCCTCCGAGGTAGGACCTATGTCAATTTTTTCCGCGTCCCGACAGTCGAGCGCACGTATTGAAAACGCTAACTATACTACGACTACGCGGGTCTTGATACTCGTATTTTTTTTTGTAAGAAATATTTTTAGTGCTTTATACGTAATTGTTTTAGCTATGGAGAACAGGCACGGTGTATACCATTGTGTCAAAAAAGGGAAACGCAATAGTTATGCATCATTAAAGAATGCACATGAAGCAAGGTACATCTTTTTTAACCGACTTCAAAAAAAAAGGAGAAGGTTCTCAGTTCGTCGGATTTTTGTATGTATGCTCCCCGATTACTTGAAGACGGTTAGACCGATTTTAAAATTTTATTTTTTTGTTTGATAGGGTATACTTTCTTATTGTTTCAATTGTCATCACGTCAGGATCTGATGATTGAATCATGGAGAAATCGAGGGAACTCTTCAAATATTATAGGCACACCTATAGCGATTTGGTTATTTTTTGTAGTAACTTGTGCAGTTGCTTTTGAAAAACACCATTTAGTGAGGTGGAACTGATGATGAAGACCACAGATGGCCACCGGAACTACTCAATAATAAGTATTTCGTGGGTTGCGATTCGATTACTTGAATATGGCTTAGCACTTTATGCTCGTTACAATGCATAATTATGGTGAAGTAAAGCTGATGGTGAAGTACCAGGAGAACTCCTCAAAAATTAACGGCTCTGCATCGGGAAAAGCTATATTTTGTATAAGGTGATAAGTAGTTGACATTTTGGCTTTTGTAACTTGATAAATTACAAATTAAAAAGCGTTAAAAACACTTTTTAACTAACTTTTTGGAAGTCGGTGTCCAAACACGAAAATACGAAAAAAAAACCAACGAACGAAAGCAAAGTCGGTTTTATTTTTTGTTTAAAAGTTTGTTGCATTTATAATATAAAGTAATACTTTGATGTAGTCTAAATTTAGGGCTGCCAACGTTTTGAGAAAAAAAAATCACAAATAATCACAAAAGATAGAAGCACTTAAGAAATTAAACCGTAACTGTTGTTCAGTACTGTAGAACTATAAATACAATTTAACGAATGTCATATTTCTTTATTGATTTATTTTTAAACCTACTTAAAAAAAGGAGGAGGTTCTCAATTCGACTGTATTTTTGTAGTAGTTTTAGTAGATGGCTGGACCGATTTAGAAAATCTTCTTTTTTATCTTTTTTATTTGAAAGGATTTACTTCAAGGTGAGTTCCATTATCATCAAGTTAGGATCTGATGATGGAATCATGGAGAAATCGAGGGAACTCTTCAAATATTATAGGCACACCTATAATAAGTATTTCGTGGGTTGCGATTCGATTACTTGAATAAAATTTCTAAACAATTTATGCCCGTCATACTGCATATCGTGAAGTAGAGCTGATTTTGAAGTACCAAGAGAACTAAACGCTATCGTCCCTGCTATAGAAAAAAAAAATATTTTTCAAAAGGTGATACAAAGTTGACGTTTAGGCTTTTAAACTGGGTAAATTACAAATCAACTCACTAAAAAGCGACATATAATCAAACTTTAAAAATAAAACACTGCAAAGTGAAAAATTACTTTAATTTCGTGAGTCGGTGTCTTTGGTTTTGTAGTATCGTTTTTGATAATGAATTCCGAAATTAAAGTTATTTTTCTCTTTGCAGTGTTTTTTTGTAAGTCGGGTTTATTTTTTTATACAAAGTTTATTTTATTTGAGATAAAATAAATAAATAACAAGATACCACGGCCACGGAACTTAAGGGCTGCTGATGGAACAGGGTGGATTTTTAGTCAGTAGAAGTCTAGCACTCCCATCCTCCACCTAGAGCGGGAAAACTCATTTATTGCATTTTCCACCCCAAAATAAAAGATAAATTTTATTGCAATCGTATTAATCCTGTAGCTTTAGACCTTGGGCTTGATAATGCAATGGAACTTTCGAACGCAAACGTAAATATTATTTGGACTATTTATTCATGTAGTTACTTCAATTTAGGTGTTGAACCGAATGGTCGTCATCAAGCATTGTCTTTTCAGTTCCCCTTCAGAGTCACTGTGTAGTTTCTAGTCTATTCAGTGGTAAATTATTATATCTTATCTTAAATTTTATAAGAATAACCACCCGTTGCATTAGACATCAGACTTGACGATTTAGCGGAAGTTTAGAACTCAATAGTAAATACTTTTTGGACTTTCTATATTTCTTTAGTTCTGAATTTAGTTAATACGAAACAGCATTACTTATATAAATAGGGTCTTCTACTGCGTGCCTTTTGTTTGGGACCCGGTATTTTGGTAATATTGAAAATACCATAATGACAGAAAGATAAAGTAGGTAGGAAGTTATCAGAGCTCGAATAAAAGGTACCTGGTAAAAAAGCCGAAAAATTTAAGATAATATATGTAAATAACGGCGATAGTCTAAACTATATATATGAAACAGCACCAGTGTATAATCATATATACAACGTGTAATTTAAAGGGTATATACAAACCGAGTGCACGGCTTCTTTGGATGATAACAAACGATATAGCAAGGGTTTTCTAATCTTTATGTCTACATGTGTGGAGCTTATTAGAAATTTCAATACATTGATACCAGAGACCGAATTTTTCAAATTTTTAATTGGCTAGTGACGTGGAAAGTGATGACCCTCATAGTGATATGACACGTTTGTTATTATTGGTATTCAAGAAACATATGAAACCGATAATTTGGGGTCAATTCTGTGAGTCACTTATTTTGAGCTGAAACTTTGCATAGAGACTCCATACCAGATGTTGTCTTCAGTCCTTTTGGATAGATATGGGGTTTTCGTTACACGTTGTATATGATTGCATAGGTAGAAAATTTTGAACGTACAAAAATCTTCAGATATGTAGTGCAACAACTACTTGTCTGAAGATAAACTAACTAACTAACTTTAGGGTAATATATTTTAAACATGTTATACAGGGTATAATGGAATATACATAAACCCTTAAATGGGGTAATTGTACTCATTATTATGAACGTGAAAATCATCATCAGCTGTTTAGTAAATTTTGTCCAGTTATGCACACTTATAAATGAACGAGGTCGTCTATTCTTTTTCGCAATTTTAAGGTTAGTCCCATAGTAAAAGATATTCATAATGATGATTACAATTACCTCTTTTCCAGTTTTACGTATGTAGATTTCATTACAAAGTTAAAATTCTGAAATGCAAATTTTTATTTTTTAGAATAATTATAAAGTGCATGGAAGGCGAATAATAGATTGTCAGTACTTTTGGAGTCAATTAATCAATATAAGCAAACACAGTGAAAAGTTCCCCCAACACAACTGAAAAATCTAAACTCAATCAAGGCGCGGTATATGGTTCAATTATGACAGGTATATATATATTTTTGTATAGACACACCAACACTTTTTCTTACTTGTAACCTATTTGTAGAAATAAATATCATTTACAATTTAACGTAAAAAATAACCTTCCTTCTGAAACAGTTTATTAAAAAATAAATATCGGAAACTACAACTCATAACTTACGTGCGTACGTACGTACGTACACAAAAAGTGTGATTTTTCAAGTAACACCGATTTTACACTTTTGAGTTTAATTTTGTTGAAGTTGGTTGTCACATAACTTCCATTTTTCTTTTAAATATATACTTTATACATGTCTTTCATTTTTTAAATCTTAAGTCATTTAAGTAATCAAATCTCTCAGACGATTATAACAGCTCAAGATTGTTTAGTCCGACTCGACACTCTCTCTACACTATTAGTGTTGTTTATGTGTGCATCGCCAGGCATACATGCCGATTTTTACCTAAACTCGAGCGTTCAAATTTTGAAAAATGGCTCTTAAGGAGCTCGATCCATAGTAATATTATAAATGCGAAAGTCTGTCTGTTTGTCCACTACGCTTTCACGGCTAAACCACAGCACCGATTTGGATGAAATTTGGAATGAAAATTGTTGAAGACTCAGTGGCAAAATAGGCCACTTTTTTTCAAAAAATCAACCCCCAAATGGTTGAAATAGGGATGAAAGTTTGCATGAGAAATCTAAACCACTTCACCATTTGTAATTTAAATTTAAAATTTTGGTGTTTTCCTCAAATTAACGCGGACGAATCCACGGGTACAGTTACTACTATAAAAATAGTCAGTTCGAGTGCTTCATAAACTTAGTCAGATCGAGATTCGTCTGTGACTCGGAAAGCATACCAAAGCGTAGGTTCCAGCAGTCAAAAGCCAGGAAATCTGACAATATTCTCACCAAAACGTATCGTGTGACCCAGTTAGTTAGTTGGGTAGGTCAGACAGGCAGTCCGTGTAAAACATGGTCTCAGCTGCATTTAGTAACACTGGAAACCAAGTCCAACTTATTATTTTTTATTGAGGCTAGGTTTTGACCACCATCTCACCTGATGTTAAGCGATGATGCGGTCGAAGATGAAGCACGCTTAACTAGAAGTAACCTATTCACTCTTGACGAAAGGCTAAGCTGATGATTTTCTTTAAAAAATAAAATAATACTAAAAGACTAGGTACTATTATTATAGAAAATGATGTAAGTAAGACCTAAAGCATTGATGGCGCAGTAATACTCAGAAAAGAACCGATACTAGAACTATGTTTATTACAAAATGACTGTTCTAACATAATTAATTAATTTGTCATCGCCGAAAAGTACTGCTCTTGCACAAGCATCATATTATCAAAACGTAATAGGTATTTAAAATACTTTATGATACGAATAGAGAGTATCAGACTCTTATTGACTAAAAACCTACCCTATTCCTTACCTAAAAACCATTGTCTAGCGCGGCCTTCCGGGGCTTCGGTAGCTTGTTTGAACATTACCGCAACCCCGGCAGGCATTGTCCCGATCGAACCCCGTCAATGGTTCCGTCTGCTTTTTAAGGCACGCGTGGAACACGGCGCGCCGTCGACTTAGACCACAGGACTAACCCTACTCACACGGCAAAAGGTGCTAATGTTGTGAAGCAACATGCAACCCAAACCCATTCCCAGCAGTGATTCGCCTTTCTACGGAGCATCCTCAGGAGACGTGACTAGTGGACGATTTTATATCATCATTATCTACTTAGCCTTTTCCCAACTAAGTTGAGGTCGGCAGTCTAATCCGATGAAATGAAATATTTATTTTGTAAATTGGTTATAATATAAATAACACATTGAGGCCGGTATTTCCTAACTGACTACTCTGAGAAGAAACACCGAAACAAACTCAGAGGTCAAAGTCTCTTTTAAAGTCCAGACAATTTGTATTTGTATATGAGAAGCATGTAGGTTCATGTCTGTGATGCAGCCCATTATTAGTGTTTTACACGGAGCGGCTGCCTGTCTGACCTCCACAACCCAGTAACTGGGTTACACGATGCCTGTAGGCCAGGCCAGACCAGTATCAGACTTTTTGGCTTCTGACTACCCGTAACGACTGTCAAAGATGTCCAAATGACAGCTCGACTTTTGGCCCGACCAGGTGATCAAACCCGACACCTCATCCTCAGCTTACCACCTCTAGACCAACGAGGCAGTAGTGGACGATTTTCTATGTTAAGTAAACATAATATTTAAACATACTGAAATATCTAGGAGTTAAGTACCTAATACATATAGTGCCCGGCACGTACCTTGGCAAGTGTCGTTAGATGCGCAGAAGTCAATGTTTAGGTGTCGGCGGTTGTCAGCGGGACGCGAGGTGTTATGTAGTCTCAACCCGAGCGCGCGATTAGTGCGTCAGTAGACTCAAGGCCTCTCGCATTGTGTCTACGCTACGTTCGCTCCCGAATACACTGCGTGCACGAAATTTGTACCCTTTGTTTTTTGTTGTGTTTTTGTTACGAGTTATTTTTATTGTGCTAAATTTAGTTTTTGTTATGAGTTATTGTTATTGTTTTAAATTTAGTTTGTATTACGTTGATTACAATGCCAGGACCAAATACCGTTTTACGCAGGCCGCATGCCAGAAAAATGGTATACGATGTGTACTGTTTCATGGAAAAAGAAGCTCAAAATGAAAAAGAGGCCGTAAAACGAAATTCAGAAGAAAGTTTTAAAGAAAGTTTTAGCGGCCTAGGGTAATTTAGGAACAGCTTTTAAATGTATATATTTTACCTATAACACCTAATGAGATCACGAATTTCACATTTTATAATTTTCTTCAAAACAAACATGATTAAAAATAATAGATATTACTATCAATTATTTTTAATCATGTTTGTTTTTAGAATTTTTTCTTCCACTAAGTGCACGATGCGCGAACTTACCCCCACTACGCCAAATCCTTGCCAACTTACGTGCCGGGGACTATACTACACACTTACACACACACCTTTACATCTATACCACCTAGATGTGCACTATAATTATACTATTGTTATTTAGGTGTGTTAAAATTTTTGGTGTACAATAAAATATATTTTATCTAGCTATCTATATACTCACATGCACTAAGCGTACACGTTGACCAGGGTTGGGCAGTATTTGTATTACTTGTAACTAAAATACGTAATTGAAATACAAATACGTATTTGGTATTTGTATTTCAATTACTTCTTTAAAATGTAATTTGTAATTCGTATTTCAAATACCTGACGCCGAGGTATTTTGTAATTAGTATTTCAAATACTTGAGGCTTCAAAATACATTTTAACATTAAAATACATTTAACCTTCATTCATTACCCGACTACGGCAAAGCAAAAGGAGGGTTATGATTTTGACATGCTATGTATGTATGTGTGTATGTTCATCTGTTCCCTCATAGCTCTAAAGCTACTTATCGGAACTCGACAAATGAGGTATCGTTAGAACCGTCTTGACCGTCCGCTAAACATAAGCTACGTGACGTGTCACAAAACTTAATGTGATTCCCTCTAGCGCCCAAAAAGTGTTGTGTTAAAAAATAAAAATAAGATAAACACATCGTTTTTTATATAATTTGAAAGGGCGTCACATGCACATTTCCAAAATATTGCTCAAATTTAAAGAGGCGCCCTCTAGTGGACAAAAAGTCATGTGTTAAAAAAATTAAGATAAATACACCGTGTTTGATATTTTTTGAAAAGGCTTCACTTGTACTTATCAAAAATATTTGACAGGCCTGTTGGTCTAGTGGTCAGTGGCCCTGACTGCTATGCGCAAGGTCGTGGGTTCGATTACCACCCAGGACAAATGTTTGTGTGATGAGCACGATCATTTGTTCTTTGTCTGGGTACACCCAGACAAAGAACAAATGATTATCTATAATATGTATGTATTTAGAAATATATATGTATGTTTATCAGTTGTCTAGTACTCATAGCACGCTCGTGATTTAACACCAAAATAGTTTAAATAATAAACAGTAAAAAACTAAAACCCGACTACGACAAAAAAATCGACGCTGAAAAAGTATGAAACAAGATTTTCAGGATGCTGAAATAAACAAGGTTACTGGAAAAACAAGAACAGAACAAAAATAAAAGCCGCAGTCACACGTTTTATAGGATATCAACCGTAACAAAACAATTAATAACGTGTGACTGCGGCTTTTATTTTTGTTCCGTTCTTGTTTTTCCAGTAACCTTGTTTATTTCAGCATCCTGAAAATCTTGTTTCATACTTTTTCAGCGTTGATTTTTTATCGTAGTCGGGTTTTAGCTTTTTTACTTTTTTTTAGCGATCGAGAGTGTGAGTGCGAGGCGAGACCACGAGAGTGTAATGATGGTAAAGCAGCCACAAAACGCAAAAAAAATGGACTTACGTCAAATTGTCAATGTCAAGCTAAGATGTCAAGTCATAACGGTTTGTTTAAGTTTTTTCCAAACACGGAATAAATAAAGCTTCTGTTCTGTGTAGAACGAACGAAAATATGTTCAAACAATTTAACACAAGTTTGTGCTCATCAGGACCTGTAGAAAAATTGTTTTTTTTTACCAGGTTTTATTAATTCTCCAACAAGAGGCTGTTTGTCTGACAGTACATTTAAAAATTTAGTGTTCATGAAAGGAAACTCTGGTTTTACTGATTAATTCATGTTGTTTTCCTCTACTTTTCAGCCCGTGCTGGACCTCAAGTCTGCTATTGCAATAGTGCCACAATAGTCTATTATTGTAGTTCGTAATCTGTTAAATTCATAATGGTCTCCTAGTAGAATTGTGTTATAAATTGAATAGAATAGAATAGAATAGAATAGAATATCATTTATTTCTAAGCATATGGTACATTGAGATCTTAATATTAACATAGTTTCACATACACTACCGTTACCGGTGTAGAAATATTCAGTGAATTACATTGAAAAATGTTGAATTTTCATTTACTTATACAAAACTTAAAATAAATTGAGATAATTGAGATTTATTATTATATAAATTAAAAAAAGAAGGAAACGCATTAAAACTTGTATTGAGTAAAAAAAAAAAAAAAAAAGTCATAATAAAAATAGGTGTGTCACATGTCAAAATTGTGTAAAATAATGTCAAAATTTATTCATGTATGTCAGATTTATTCATGTATGTCAAATAACATCAAAATTTATGATTAAAAAATTCATTAACTGAGTAGAAACATTTGTCAAGAAGCCAAGCAAATATGATTTTCTTAAATTTATAAGTGGGCAATACTCTGATTTGTGGTGGTAATTTATTAAATATTTTGATTGCCATACAATTTGAATTTCTGCTATACAAATGTAGTCTTTGGCTGGGCATAAGTAATTGTCCCGGATTTCGGCTCTCAACTCTTTTGGACTTGTGATCATACAAAGGAAACAAATAAGAATATCTTTTAATGAACAAACAAACTTCAAGAATATATAGGCAAGGAAGTGGTAGTATCTTAAGTGATTTAAATAATGGCTTACAATGATCTAAATATTCTGCTCCATAAACTGCTCTCACACATTTCTTTTGTGCAATGAATGCTCTGTTCACATCCACTGAATTACCCCATATGACAAGACCATAACGCAACACTGAAGATACATATCCATGATATGCTTTTAGGGCTGTCTCTTTACCTGCCATTTGCCTTAGTTTTCGGAGCGCAAATACAAATTTGTCAAGACGAGTACAGACTTTACTCACTTGTTCTTTCCAATTTAATTTTTCATCAATAACTATACCTAATAATACTGCTGTTGACACTGGTTCCATAGTTGTATTGCCATTATTATAAAACCTGTTAATAGAAATGTAGTAAAACTATACAATTCAATAATATATTAGCTGTCAAAGTCAAATGTGGTATTACTGCTTACTGACGTTTTATCTGTTTTTTTAGGGTTCCGTAGCCGAATGGCAAAAAACGGAACCCTTATAGTTTCGATATGTCTGTCCGTCTGTCTGTCTGTCTGTCTGACTGTCTGTCCGTCCGTCCGTCCGTATGTCACAGCCATTTTATTCCGAAACTATTCAGACTATACATGTGAAACTTAGTAGGTAGACGTATTCTGTGAAACGCTTTCCGATTTTACGAAAAAAAAAATAGAAAATATTTAAAATAAAGGGGGGTAAACCTATGCGTGTGTGGTATTTATAGACAGGTCTTTAAAAATGATATAAGTGTTTCTAAAACCACTTTTTCATAAAGTCAATCGTTTAAAAGATATAAGCTTCCAAAGTGGTAAAATGTGTCGTCGTCGTCGTCCATCCCCCCCCCCCCCCCCCCCCCCTCTAACTTCTATAATAATGGAGTGAAAAATCTAAGAAAAATATATGTCTATAGACCTTAACGTAAACTTTCAACCAAAATTAGTATTAATGAAATCGTATGAATGAAATCAACCAAAATTAGTATGAATGAAATCGGCTCAGCAGTTTTTGAGATACAACATATTTTCTAAAACCGCAAATATAACTTTGTAATTCATACAAACACTATGAAAAACAAAGTTATTTAGCGAAGTTGTAAAAATGTAAATAAGCTAGTTTTAAGAAATTTTTAAGGTGGTTTTTATTCGTCAAATAAATATACATATTATATTATTATAGTTACTACGGAACCCTTCATGTGCGAGTCTGACTCGCACTTGGCCAATTTTATTTATTTTTAGCGGCCGGTGTTTTGATTTATGTGTTTTAAATTATCTTTAATAGAGAAGCCTATATTTATTACAATACAAGATGGTGCTAATTGACCAAATTTCGGTTGGAACTGTAAACATTTTAGCAGATTACCGCGTAAGTCAGTAATTAATTTGTCATTGTGTACGAGATTACCATTCTAAAACATTTCTTTTAATGGAGTGTTAGTGGTTGAACATTATAATAATAGATTACCAGACTTGTCAAAATCCACAAATAAAAAATTGGCCAAGTGCGAGTCAAACTTGCCCATGAAGGGTTCCGTAGTAACTATAATCTATACTTATAATAAATCTGTAGAGGTCAATTCTGTACATGAAATATATTTCCAAAATAACTATCAAGGGGTGATTAAGGATCGATACTGATGCCAAAAATGCAATCAGTTAAATTTTTGTCTGTCTGTCTGTCTGTCTGTATAACCGTTATAGAAACAAAAACTACTCCACGGATTTTAACGAAACTTGGTACAATTATTTTTCATACTCCTGAGCGGGTTATAGTATACTTTTCATCACGCTACAATCAATAGGAGCAGAGCAGTGAAGGGAAATGTTGGGAAAACGGGAGAAGTTACTCCATTTTTTAAGCTTCCGTCGCGTGTGCAACCTTAATGGTTAAAGCTACACAGAAATCACTTCATGACGGAAATGTTCTCCTTAAAATTATATAAAAAATATCCCACGACAGCATATGTCTATCTTTTATGGTTGACTCACAATAACACGTGTAACTCCCGATAGCTTAGCAGTTCGAAGTTTTCTGATTATAATATTTGTCTACTCTTACGTTTATAACACTCTCAGTCACCCCTAATTGAAAAAGTTAACATTATTAACTATTCCATAAAAAGAATCATATAAATCGGTATAGAAACACCAAAGTTATACATGAAATACGCTAATAATAAGCCATCGCGCGTGAATACTGAATCATGCTATAAGGATTATTTTTGAGAATCGGTCGCCGCGCTCGACGCGTCTCTCGCCCGAAGGTATAAAATTTCGTTCTATAGGTACTTAAGCCTCATGTGAACGTGATCTAAACAATACTACCAATACATTAACTTAATAACACACAAGGAGTTACACGCTGACGGAGTCGCGGGCACAGCTATTAACAATAATATTGTGAGGTACCATATTGCGATATTTTTCAACAGTATTATAGATTGACATATTATATTTCCTTACTAAATTACGAAAGTTAATCTGTTTCTTACATCAAAACCAATGAACAGTGAGGAAGGACATAGGCTACTTTTGTTTTTTACGAAAAACGACGGAAACGCGGACGAAGTCGCGGGCAACAGCTATCTATACTAATAATATAAGGCTGAAGAGTTTGTTTGTTTGTTTGAACGCGATAATCTCAGGAACTACTGGTTCGAATTGAAAAATATTTTTTTAATTAAATAGTAAATTTATAGAGAAAGGCTATATTATATCATTACGCTAAGGCCAATAGAAGCGGAGCGCCAATAAAGAATGCTTCAAAATCGGGATTAAATTTAACGTTAGCCCAAAGTAACTATTCCACGCGGACGAAGTCGCGGGCAAAAGCTAGTAATATAATATAATACGTATATTTATGTGCTGTATCTCAAAAATTGCTGCCCCGATCTCGTTCAAACCAATTTTGGTTGAAAGTTTACATTAAGATCTACAGACATATTTTTTTTAGATTTTTCATTCCATTATTATCGAAGTTAGAGGGCGGGTGGGGGGGGGGGGGGAGAGAATAAGACACATTTTACCATTTTGGAAGCTTATATCTTTTAAACTATTGACTTTATGAAAAAGTGGCTTTAGAAACCTCAATGTCATTTTTAAAGACCTGTCTATAGATACCACACACGCATAGGTTTCATGAAATAAATATTTTCAGTTTTAGGTCCAGGTATGGGGGACCCCTTTATTTTAAATATTTTTTTTTTCTTAAAATCAGAAGGCGGTTCATAGAATACATCTACCTACCAAGTTTCACATGTATAGTCCTAATAGTTTCGGAATAAAATGACTGTGACATATGGACGGATGGACGGACAGACAAACAGACAGACAGACGGACAGACATGACGAAACTAAAAGGGTTCCGTTTTTTGCTATTCGGCTACGGAACCCTAAAAATCAATGATCCACCATTCCGACACTATTGCAATAGCAGACCCGGGCCCTTGGTCTAGGTTACTTAATTTGTATTTTGTAATTTGTATTTCAATTAAAAATAGCTAAAATACTGTATTTTGTATTTTATATTTCAAATACCTTACTTAAAGATATTTTGTATTTCGTATTTTAATTACTTGCGATACAGTATTTTGTAATTTGTATTTCAATTAAAGCAAATCATGTATTTTGCCCAGCCCTGACGTTGACACACTCACATAAAATGTCTACAAACATTATTGTTTACATTTTAAAGACTGATTGTGTACAACTGTGTAATAATTAAGAGCTGTATTCCGAGATACAGGTTACCACCTATTTCTAGCCTATACCTAGTACCATTAGGCACTGTATCTGAATAATGCTTTTGTTAACTACTTTGTGATTGTGTATGATAAATTATTTAAATACTGTAAATTTGACTTATTTTAGAATAAACTCGTCTCCTGTAAGTTTGTAAAAGTCTTATTTAAAAAAACTTCCTTTAGGCACCACTCTTCTACAAATTATTTTTAAATTGTCAGTACCTTCGTCAATTACATAATTTATTAATTTGTGGTGCGAAACAAATTAATTCTATTCTATTCTAAGAATTTTTTAATGAAATAAATTTTATTTAGGTATTTACTTTTCAGAGTAATCACTATGTTAACTCACCGACTTTACCAACTGGAGTATCAACCGGTGCAACAATATGGCTCCCGGGCATACAGAAGTCGCTCTCTTTTAGCCTCACATTGCGCTCCGGTATCTCGACGTCGAACAAGTGCAATTTCCGATAAGTCTGCACTATTCTGCCTTTGTTGTCAATGATTATATGTGTGTTGCAGATTTTTGAGGGGTTTTCTTCGTCCTAGAAAAATAAAAACTAAAAATTTTTGGTAAGAACCTTTCTGATGCAGCTCGTGGCTAAATAATAACAGCCGCATAAGTCGACTTTGAGGTTAAGCAACGCTTACCGAGGTCGGTCGGTGGATGGTGACCATCCTAACATATCGAGATTCCTCCGTACCTCGGAAAGCTCGTTAAGCCGTTGGTCCCGGCTGTCTTTTGTACATCTTTTACAATCCTTATGGGTAGTCGGAAGACAGAAAATCTGATTCTGGTGGGATTCAAAGGGATATCATGCTACTGGGTTGTGGAGGTCTAAAACTCTAGTACTCAGCTGCATCTGGTTAGACTGAAAGCCGACCTCAACATAGTTGTTAAAAGGCTGAGCAGACGATAACTTTTTACCACAGTGTGTTTGACCTTTAGCAAAATTTGTACACTTACCAAGATTACATTATCTTCTGAATGGTAATTGTTTATGAAAGTTGATAATAACCAAACAGTGATAACATAAACTTAACTGTAATCCTAGGATAAATGCACAAATAGCTGTACATACTATACAACTGCTGATCTTTGTTTCTTTTTATTTTAATATTTACTTATTTTTTTACTTACCTATTTAGTAAGTAAAAAAATAAGTAAATATTTTAAGATATTTGTATGTATATATATGTTTTGAGAACGTTATTTATTGTTTTGTATTTTATATAGATAATTAGTACACCGTGGACTACCCGCGTATTTATTTTCTCCTTCTGTGTCAAATCCATCCAAAGGTTGTCTGTAAAAGATCGCTTTTAGCGATAAGACCGCCCATTGTATCACCCTTTTTAATTGTTAAGCCCATAATTTTGTTTTTACTGTTATGGTGTACAATAAAGAATATATCTATCTATCTATCTATAAGTGCAACTATTCACTGCCCTCTTTATCGTGTTACCCAGTAGCTGGGTTCATTTCACGGTAGAACAGATAGGTTGTCGCTTCATGGAAAGGAAGACTCAGGGTCTTCCAGTACGCCCTCGTCTAAAGCCTCCTCTACACGTCTGCAGATGCGTCCGCGGACGTCATCTGCGGATGCGTCCGCAGAAGTATAGAGGGGGTCATTCGTGCATCGGTTGTAGGTATTTAACGTCCGCAGATGCACGCAGACGCGTCCGCCTCGAATCCGATTGATGTCGGTTTTTGTGGCACAGATCAAAGGGTTTCGGCGCGGACGTCCGGCGTCCGTCCACACGTCTGGCGACGCATCAGTTTAATCGGAGTTGCAGTTGACAGTGCACGCGTGCTACTTGCGGTTTAATCTTGTTGAAATGGCTAATAATATGAGCACCGAGGAAACTTTTAGGTTTCTTAAGCTATATCAATCTGATAACTGTTTGTGGAACCCCAAAATAAATACCACAAAAATAAAAATGTTGTAAGTGTACCTACTATTTTAATACTTATACCTAATTCAAATTAATTCAAAATTCCTAATTTTTAATAACTCTACTGCGATGCACACTCACGAAGTAGTTAAAAGTATTAAATAAATAAATAGCTGCGGCAGCTACGGTCTCAATATCCATTTATAACCGACTTCTAAAAAAGGAGGAGGTTCTCAATTCGGATGTTTGTATATTTTTGTTTTATGTTTGTCCGCGCATAACTCCGTCGCTTGCCAATCGATTTGAAAAATTCTTATTTTGTTAGAAAGGGTATACTTCCCAAATGGTCCCATGAAAATTTTATCGAAATCGGACAAGCCGTTTCTGAAAAATCAACAAGTCTAAAAAAATATTTACGTTGATGATCTTTTCGTTTACTCTGCATTGCGTTTTTTGTTCGCGCATAACTCCGTCATTTACGAACTGATTTGGAAAATTCACTGACCCACTAAAAAGCACGAAAATAAAATCTTTTTTGCAAAAAATAAAACCGACTTCCATATTAAAACACTACAAAGCCAAAAATAATATTAATTTCGGA
The DNA here is from genome assembly GCA_943138885.2 of Tholera decimalis. Lineage (NCBI taxonomy): Eukaryota > Metazoa > Arthropoda > Insecta > Lepidoptera > Noctuidae > Tholera > Tholera decimalis. The sequence continues at coordinate 16,314,819 of OW964576.2, forward strand.
AGGCGGTGTGAAAAAAAAAAAGAAAATACAAAACCAATAACACCGACTACCGAAATTAAAATTATTTTTGGCTTTGTAGTGTTTTAATATGGAAGTCGGTTTTATTTTTTGCAAAAAAGTTTTTTTAAACGGGCGTGTTGCGTCTGTCGAGAATGAACCTAGACTGATCGACCTGAAGACGTGTGGTGATCCATCTGCGGATGCATCTGCGGGCGTCCGCGGACGCATCTGTAGACGTGTAGAGGAGGCTTAAGGACCCTAAAAGGATCGAGAGACTATGGATAACCAGACATCTGTTGGCTCCCATTAATCAGGACCTTAGTCCACCTTTCGAAGGTATACAGATGGAAATACCAGCCATATACCACAACGAAATTAATAAATAAAGAACAGTTAACACCCCACTCTCCCCTTACTTCAATAAAAATAATTAATAAGAAGTATACCAACCAACCTTTTCATGCACTCCACCCATAGATAACCAAACATTATGCTCAGCCGCCAATTTTCTGTAATTACCGACTGTGGCGCCCCCTATTATGGGCTCAGCGAAGTTTTGTGTATCAATCTTATTATCACAGAGGTAATCGCAGGCTTCAGGGAAAAACAGCATCTGGAAAATCAAGATTACCACCTTACAATGCCTATATAAGTTCTGTATTCATCTTCATCTTCTTTGGTCTGGTTTCCGCACTTAGTCTCTGCACTAGACCATTGTGCGTGAGCCGTGTCGGCCGTAACTCCATCTAGCCAACCTCCCTCCAGAAGCAGATCAGGTCTATTCAGGATGTCTGTAAGGGAATTCAATGACCCGAGGGTTTGTTTCCGTATGTCGGTGATTTCCGTGCACTCTAGGAGCATGTGTCCCACCGTTTCCTCCGTCCCGATGCATGCCCTGCACAGGGGACTGCCCGTTATACCTATTGTGTGGAAGTGTTTGTTCAGTGAGCAGTGATGGTCCCCGCCACCATTCGCAGGCTTCTTCTCTCCATGTGTAGGAGGCGCCTGGTTAGTTTTTTATCTAGGTTTGGTATCGCCTCCTTAGACTGCCGGCAGCCTGGTGCCGAGGACCACAATTTCTGGGCTTGATCGTGTGTTTGTTCTTTTAGCCATGTTCGCAGCTGGGTGGAGGGGAGCGGCACGATCTGTATTTCTGTATGAGTTCTGTATTTCCGGCGCAGGTGATAAGCCGGGACAAAACTCTGCTGCCGCGACAAATCGCTGCGCAGCGGACAGAGCTCCAGTGTGATTTACGGCGGCGTGGAAAGGGCGGCTGTCGTAACCAAGGGCTGGGCACGCCTAAGTTTTAAGAGAGGCTGTATTTTTTTCTGACAAAAATAAATTAAAAATTCATCAAATACAAGCTAAATTCTTCTGAAGATCATCAGTAACAGTGCCGGATTATCCATAAAGACAGTGTAGGCAAATGCCTAGGGGCCCCGCATCGACTAGGGGCCCAGCGCCACTTTTCCTCTCAATATGTACCTAGTGGAATTTGGACTAATCTAGCTTGGAAAGAAAGCATCAGTTAAAATTTAATAAAGTATTCAATTCCTTTACAGAATGTAGTGTAAATTATATCATTGATGTTGATCCAAATCTGAATACAATATGTTTCATATGAATGATGGTGTACTTTCGTAATAGTAATAAGACTATGAATGAAATTGATAGAGCAAGTAAGAAAAGGGTGATGGGAGGATTGCCTAAAGACCGAGACACGGTTAATTTGACCCTGATCAGTAGGTAATATGCTTTTTTCTGGCATACATATTCTATACTTCAAAAAATTTTGGCTACAGCATACCTGTACATCTTCTTTTGCTGCTTTGCTGATTAAACTGCTAACAACCTCCATATTTGCAGCCTTATCTGCAACGGAAGTCATTTGACATACCGCTATCTTCTTGAAGCTAGCCATACTATGAGTACTTATTTGTCTTATACGATCTAAACGAGTCACTGTTCTTAGTAGACTTAGGTGCCAATTCTGTAAATGAAATAATTATGTTTAATTTTAACCCCCAATGCAGAAAGAGGGGTGTTGAAAGCTGATGTACTTCTGTTCAGGTACTTCAAGGTAGTCGGGGGTTACTTAAAGTTTTTAATTTTTAACCGACTTCTAAAAAAGGAGGAGGTTCTCAATTCGGATGTTTGTATTTTTTTTTTTTTTTTTTTTTTTTTTTTTTATGTTTGTCCACGCATAACTCCGTCGCTTGCCAACCGATTTGAAAAATTCTTTTTTTGTTGGAAAGGGTATACTTCCCAAATGGTCCCATGAAAATTTTATCGAAATCGGACGAGCCGTTTCTGAAAAATCAAAAAAAGTCGAAAAAAATAATTTACCTTGATGATCTTTTCGTTTACTCTGCATTGCGTTTTTTGTTCGCGCATAACTCCGTCATTTACGAATCGATTTGGAAAATTCACTGACCCACTAAAAAGCGCGAAAATAAAAACTTTTTTGCAAAAAATAAAACCGACTTCCATATCAAAACACTACAAAGCCAAAAATAATTTTAATTTCGGAAGGCGGTGTGAAAAAAAAAAGAAAATACAAAACCAATAACACCGACTACCGAAATTAAAATTATTTTTGGCTTTGTAGTGTTTTGATATGGAAGTCGGTTTTATTTTTTGCAAAAAAGTTTTTATAATATTTTGCAATTAGGTAAATGTAAACTAGATTAGGCCGGTGTTTCCTAACAGATGAACCACTACCCTGAAATGCAACACCGAAACAAACTCCGAGGTCAACATCTCTTTTGAAGTCCATACAAAACATGGTGCTCAAATCATATGAGAAGCATGTAGGTTTATGTCTGCGGTGCTCTTTTGAGAACAGAAACACACAGATTTGAGCAGGCTCATCCTAACAGAGCAAGCATTTGTCAGTTATCGCATTTTTGTCTATCTAATAAGCAATTTAAAGTAGAAGCTTGTAAACTCTTGTCTGAGATTTAATTTAATAATATGTTAATCAGTTACGGATTTATTAGATAATGTTATTTTAACTATTTCGTTTTTAGCTTTAATGTGTCATTGTAACTTTCATTTCTTTTGTTAACCTGTGGACAATGGTGTGGGTTGCATAATTGTTTAATTAGTTATACGAATTTTAGTTAATATGTTTTTATTATGTAACTGTTATTTGTCCCTAAATAAATAAATAAATAGCTCAACATAGAACTTTAAGGAGCTCAAACAACTCGAACTTTGATTTGACAAACAATATCAAAGTAAAAAGTAAAGTAAAGTTTAATTCACATGATAAATAAAACAATTTTTGTTTCAACTTAATGGTTGGTGAAGTGATTGAGTGACTGACTTTTTTGTGTTTATTTATTAAAACATGCCAATATGTTTTAGTTTGGAGAACAAAAACATACCACCCACCATGTTTATGTGTATTATACAAACAGAATTAAATAAAGACTTACCAACTACAAAGGGTATTAAAATTACAGTCTTATTGCTAAAAACCATCTTATGCAAACTTAGAATGGATTTGACACAGCAGGAGAAAATAAATAAATGTATACTTACTTTTATACAACACATCTATATATAAAAGAAAGTCGTGTTAGTTACACAATTTATAACTCAAGAACGACTGAACCGATTTGGCTGAAAATTGATAGGGAGGTAGCTTAGAACCAGAAGACGGACATAGAATAAATTTTATCCCAAACTTCGATCGGGATTCACGCGGGAAAAACCTCCCACGCGAACGAAGTTGCGGGCAAAAGCTAGTCATAAACTACATACTCAATACATATATTTATTTATACAAGAAATTGGTGGACTGACATGTGGGTGAAGTGATAGAGCACTAATTAAACTTATAGGTATAGTTGAAATTATCTAAATCAAGATATTTTTACTCAGTAATACTTAGGTACCTATGTTGCTTCCTGATATTTTTCAATGATGTATTATTTTGTATACATCCATAATTATGTTTCTTAATAGGAAGGTAACAGTCATAAATTATTTAGGTAATAATAAAAAATATTTGCCTCAGGCAGGCCTGTCTCAACTCCGCGTGTAGGTATCGAAAACGCAAATACATGCGGCGGCCACGTGTCGTGGGGCTAGTCCATTTGGGACTCACGCGCGAGTTTTGTTCGTCACCACTACTTCGCAATCGCGATCCTACTATAAAAATGGAGAATTACAAAAAACAGGTCAAAAGATACTGTGCAGTGTTTAACTGTTTACACACAGATTGCAATCCAAATTTAACTTTTTTACGCTTCTAATACCTTATAATTGGGGCACAAAGTATATTAAATAACTGTTACATACAAATCACCAGGCTAGGTCCTACTCTATAATACGATTTTATTTATTTATTATATACTTTATTGCACACCTTACAATATTTCTATGGATACAAAAAAAATTAAACTAGTGTACAATGGGCGGTCTTATCGCACAGGGCGATCTCTTACAGACAACCTTTATACCGCATTTACACATTAGTGTTCGTCATTCGCCTCGACACTCGACGAACATTCGACGAAATATTCGTAAACGAATGCTGTCGCGAACTACTGTTCACACATTCGCGGAGTGAATCATTTTGAAATTCGCACACGAACATGGAGGACGTGAAAATAATCGCAGCGTGCGCGCTACATTTAATGAGTTTATATAATTAATGTGCTTGTGCTCACTGGCAACCCCATACTAGTAGACATACGGTTCCAAGCATCGTTTATCTTTTGCCTATTTTTATGGTTCTGATGTTTTGGGTTCCAAATGAGCTCTTCTTTTTGGAATAGTTCAAGGAATTCTATAACCCGCGCTTAACTCCACTCCATTTTGACAACACGTCCTGTTGGGTCAAGCGCTAGCTGTCAATTGAATGCAGGCGAATGTGTAAAAAGTAAGTTCGTGTTCGCCATTCGTGCCCTTTGATTCGCGTCCGAAAAACCGCTCTCAACGCGAACGCGCGAATCGCGAACGCAGTGTTTACATATGCGTGTTCGTTGTTCGCCTCGTCATTCGCTTCGTTATTCGTACGAATGTGTAAATGCGGCATTATACTATCTTGTTCGAGTCACATGTCATTGTTTCGCACTTATCTACCTACATAAACACCTAAACAAGATATTTAGTCTCATAAACAAGTCAAGACACCAAACTGAAGCTTCACAACTCGTGGTCTGCAGCATGGCATGTAACTTCGAAACTTAAGGGTAGACATTATGCTAGTATCCAACCGGACATCCAGCGGAAACCTTGGTTCTTCAAATGCCCAAAACTAGCCAAAAGAACTGTCTCATCTCTGTGTAGACTGAGACTCGGCCACTCCTGTAGTCCAGTATTCCTGTTCAAGATCCACGTACGTGACACTTCCTTGTGCGAATGCGGCCTTGACGATGGCACATTGGACCATATCTTCTTTTCTTGTCCTTCCAACTCCCAATCCTTCGACTTGTACCATATGCTTTCTAAAATTAAAATCCCCCTCTCTATTAACTTCAATTCCCTTTTGACACATTTTTCTCCTAGTTATCCACCTCCTATCCAAATTTTTTAATAACAATAATTTCAAAATGTAGGTCTGTGTGTAGCAATATAATCAATTATATATTTCTAATCATTAAAATATATACACATTTATAAATGTATAATATATAAATAGTCATCAAATATTTTATGTTAACTAACAAAAATTGTGTTGTCCTTTCAGCTACTAACAGTATAGATATACCACAAAGTGCACAGTTCGACGGCTCACCTCACCAAATAGCCGTCAACACTTGACGCTGGCAGAATAGTCGGCACCGGCTCAGTTGCCAAAGAAGAAAAAAAAAAGTTATGTACACACTAATGTAGCCGTGTGGATAAAAATAAAATAGTTTTCTGTTCTACCTACATACTACTCCAGAATAGGTACAAAAATAGTATACTATTAAGATCTAGCCTAGGTTTATTCGAAGTATATACCTAATTGATAGTTAAATATCAGGATTAAATTATTTCTAATTGAAGACAACTGTAGGGTGAATCCCTAGCATAAATGGATGTCAAATGTCAATGTAAAGGAATGCAAATGTCAGTGAGCGAACAACGGGATGAGACGAAATGAAACTGCAAGTAGTCCGACCCAAACCACGTCTAATTGAACACTAATTGTTAAAAGTAACATTATTTAAAAGATGCATAGAATAATGTAAAAGTGTTAATGCACTGTCAAATGTAGGTCGCGTTCAAAGTGCACATGCGCGAGCCTACTAGCTAACTTAAAACAATCCAATATTTTGAAATAAATGCAATATTTTGAAAATTCATGTACGTGCACCGTACATATTGCCACAACTAAGGATAAAACAAACCGTCAACCAAATGTAAACATGTAAATAAAAACAACCTTAAAGTAAGAAAAAATTAACAAACAATGTAAAAGGAATATGTATATCACTAATGTAAGAAACGATTAAAATCAAATCAAAATATATTACGAAAACTGCAACGTAAATTCTATAAATAGAATGTCACCATAATTATATATTATGACAATTATCACTGTGTTTTTCAGTGTCAAATTTCACTTCACTTAACGTAGGGTTGGCACTCGACACTTTATGCACTTTAGCTTCCCGTTTTTCAATCTTGCGATCACCCAGCTCGATGTCGTGTTGTCCTTCTTCTTCTCTTCTGCTTCTTGCGTGTTGCAAGCCCTCCCCCTGTCTTAGGGTTAATATCTTTCGCCATAGGTACAACGTTGTTACTAGCAGTGCAAGGCTAATCGCAACGATCACATATATTGCTGTGTAGTGGTGGAAATCATGGGAGGATAACGTTTCTAGGTTCGATTGTTCTTTAAGGGAGCGTAATTGGTTGTTAATCTTCTTGAATGCTTCTTCGTGTGTTTCAAGGTGAAGTGTTGAGTTACGGATCGAGGTGTTGATGATATTGTTGATCGGTGAGATCGTGGGTATGGTCATGGCATAAGGTTCATTGACTATGATATAACTTTTGTATTCCATATATGCATGCAGTGTAAATGAGTCGCCTTGCAAGGTGCATCCTTGTTTGAGCGTAATCAAACCCGAGTGACGTAACGTCTCCGATGACATTTGTGTGCCACACGCTAATTGTAGTTCGCACGTGCCACAACAATAATAAAACCAGGTGTTTTGTTTATGTAATTTAACCCATTTGTCGGCGCATACTTTTATTTCCGTATGACAATAAGTGCTGTGTTCTTCGTTGTCTCGAATCAGCTGTACATCGCAAATAGATTTGTGCCGATTTCCAGTGTTGTATATAGGTTGGTTTATTTTGCACATTAGAGTTTGGTCATGTAATTTTTGGCAGGTTTGAATATCATATTGTTCTAGAGGTATAAATAAATAGTGGTTGGCGTTAAATGCTATTAATGCAGAGTTGGGGATCACGTACATTACCCGATTACTATCAATACGTTGAGGTATGCTTATTAGTTGATTTAGCTCATATAGAGTATCACTTAATATCGGTACTTTTATTTCCATCAATAGGTAATGTTTTGTAATGCGTGCATGTATCCTGAATAGTCTGTAGATATCTCTGACGTCATTTTGGACATCAGGAAGCGTAACATCGCGAGGTAGTAGCCGAGCTACTCTGTCTAATTCACTTTGCATTTGGGTTGGTGATAGTAAATGTACGTCCATATGCCCCTGATACATATTTGTCAGTGTGTTGATGAGAGATTGTTGAATATCTTTTAAATTTTGCGCCATTTTTTCTGCAGCTATGGCCGATGTTATAATGTAAAATGCATTTGTAGTCTCAAGTTTCTCTAGGAGCGTCTTATTTTCCAGTGCAGAGAGGTGATCATTTATCAAGGTTAATTGCTTTACCATTGTCGCTTCGTTGCGTTGTACAATGTTGTTTTCGGTTTCCAGAATACTTGTTTGGTTTTTTAGCAATTGTAATAGATGGTTTTCATTATGATGAATTTTGTCAATATCCTGTTCGTATTGTTCTGCAAAATGCTGATCTAATAGTCCAAATAACGAGTTGGCAACGTATCCTACTCCGTCGATCAATCCTCTTTTGAATCGGTGTTGTATTATCTGTTGAGACTTCAGGAGTTCATTGTAATAATTTAATTCATTTGTGCTTTGTTCTAGTTGGTTAATTATTACATGAAATTGCATTAGCCACTCTTCCCACCGAGCTTGCTTAATGTGAGATACGAATATTTGCAGAGTATCCACATTACGCCAATAGTTTGTCATATTGTAATAAAATACCAATTTCCATTCATCTCTAATTTCCTGTAAGTCTGCAATCTTGTCAAAATAAATTGTTTGATTTTTTGTCAATGGAGTAAGCTTCATATTTTGCTCGACAGTGGGTGTAATCAGTGTCATAACCAACATCAATGTGTAGCATAGCAAGCTGTTCCAGGTCAATCTTTTAGATCTATTTCGTTTATTTTTGTCAGTGTCAATGCAGTTTGGTTTCTCGGCCTCAACTAAGGGTACCAATTTTGTAATAGGACGTTTTGTTTCGCCTTTCGCAGTTTGCAATGTGACGACTCTACTGTGGCCGTCCTTCCCAGGGTGTAGCTCCACTACGCGACCTAATGCCCATTTTCCTGCAGGAAGCCTTTCATCCTTAATGCATACGATGTCATTTTTCTGTGGATCAGTCTTCTGTCGTTTCCACTTTAATCTTGCTTGTAATTGTTGAAGATATTCTTGCGACCATTTCTTCCAAAAATCCTTGCCAAGTTGTTGTACAATTTGCCATCTCTTGCTTACGTTGTAAGTGTTGTCAATTTCGGGTTCTGGAATTGTCAGGAGTGATGAACCGGTTAAAAAATGTCCTGGCGTTATGCAATCAATTTCTTCAACGTTCTCAGTCACGGTGCATAGTGGTCGTGAGTTTAAACAAGCTTCAATTTGGCATAGCAAAGTAGAAAATTCTTCGTAAGTTAGACGTTGCTCTCCAATGACTCGCTTCAGATGATGCTTCACGCTCTTGACTGCGGCTTCCCAAAGTCCGCCTGCGCTGGGCCAAGCCGGAGCATTAAAATGCCATTGAACTCCCATCTCTGATATGTTTCCCAAAAAAGCGTTGTCAATAGTTTCCACAATGCGCCTGTATTGTTGCAATAATATTCTATTTGCTCCAACGAAATTCGTACCGTTGTCACTATACATGTCCCGTGGCGTGCCTCGACGTGCGCAGAAACGTTTGAAAGCAGATAAAAACGCTGTACTGGATAACTCTGATACCAGTTCCAGATGAATAGCTTTGGTTGCTAGACAAACAAATACTGCCACGTACGCCAGCATTGTTCTGACGCCTCGGCCCTTACTTGCCTTGATCTCAACGTGACCAGTAAAATCGACACCTGTATGTGTGAAAGGTCGAGATACTATCACTCTTGGCTCTGGTAGATCAGCCATAATCTGGTTGGGTTGTCTAGCATTAAATCGGCGACATGTTACGCATTTATGTAAAACCTTTTTGACGGCGCGATGTCCTCCTACGATCCAGACTCTTTGCCGTAAATGTGTCAGGGTTAGCTTAGGACCTCCGTGTAAGGTCTTTTGATGTGCTTGCAAAATGAATAGCTCTGTCAGTTTGTGGTCATGTGGTAGGAGAATTGGATGTTTCTTATCTTCTTTAAGATGTGAGTTACGTAACCTTCCCCCCACTCTTAAAATGTCATGGCTGTCAAGGAACGGATTCAAATTCAGGAGGTTACATTTAGTACTCAAACTCTTATTTTCCTTCAATTTCAAAATCTCGTCGTGGAAGGCATGCAACTGAATATGTTTAATTATTAGCTTTTCAGCGCTTTGTAGTTCTTCAGATGTTAAATATGTTGTCAAATTCGAGCCGACGTTCGAACAGCTGTTGCTTATAAAGCGTTTGATCCAGGCTATTACCCTTGTAATATGAGTCAAATCGCTGTGTCTGTCTAATAGTTCAATTACAATCGAAGATGGTTCATATTTCACAACATTCGTTTGCATATATTTTTGTTTTGATTCGCAGGTTGTTGGCGTAATTACAATTTTGTCCGAGTTTTCTTCACTGTAGTTTTTGATCCACTGGGGTCCTTGCCACCATAGTGGATGTTGCAATAACTCGGAGCAACTGATACCGCGTGATGCACAGTCCGCAGCATTTTCTTCAGACTTCACGTATCTCCAATGTTGTTTTGGAATGACGTCGTGCACTTGCTGGACTCTGTTGCTGACAAATGATTTCCATTTTGTGACGTCTCCATGTAGCCAACCTAGTACAATCATAGAGTCCGTCCAGGCGTATGTATAATTGTGTACTGTGTCCCATTTAAAGGCTTGTAAGACCCTTTTCATGAGCCGTGATAGTAGTAATGCTCCGCAAAGTTCAAGCCGCGGAAGTGTCAGTTTTTTGTTAATCGGCGCTAACCTTGACTTTGCTACAATAAGTCTTGTCACGGGCTCGTTTCTGTCATTTAACGTCACCAGATATATAGCGCAAGCGTAAGCCTTTTCTGACGCATCGCAAAACCCATGGATTTGAAAAGGTTTTGTGGTATCTCCCAGCCACCTCGGTATTTCATATTTGCTGATGTTATGTAAATTGCTAGTAAACTGCTGCCATTCTTCTTGCATACTGTTAGGTAAAATTTCATCCCAATCACACTTTGATAACCAGACGCTTTGGAACAGCAGTTTTACTTTCACTGTCAATGGTGTCAACCAACCCAGTGGGTCGAATATTTTCGAGATCTCAGATAGCAGCTTCCTCTTTGTTAGTTGATATTTAGTGTCAGATTGTATTTTGTTTGTGAATGTAAATGTGTCAGTTGTAGGATTCCACTGGACTCCCAGAGCTTTTGTAATTCCATCGTTCGTTAAGTGCATTGTCATTTGGTTCCGATCTAGTGAAGACACGTTCTCAATCAATGTAGGGTTGTTGCTTGACCACTTCCTTAATGTAAGACCAGCTCCTCCCAGCATGTTGATAAGTTGATTTTGGATTTCTTGTGCTTGTTCGATGGAGTTATTGCCACTTAATACGTCATCAACGTACATCTCATTAGAGATGATGCCAGCTGCTAAAGGATATTTCTCTTGTTCGTCATTTGCTAGCTGTTTTAATGTTCTAAGAGCCAGAAATGGTGCTGCCTTAGTACCATACGTCACTGTGCATAACTGGTATTCTTTTAACGGATCTTGATTGGATTCTCTCCAAACAATCTTTTGCAGGTGTTGATCTTCTTCATGCACTAAGATCATGCGATACATCTTCTCGCAATCAGCAGTAAACACGTACTTATATAACCGCCATCCCAGAAGTAATGTCAATAGATCTTGATGAAGCTTAGGACCGCACTCCATCAAGTCGTTCAGGCTGTAGCCTGTGTCAGTTTTCTGGGACGCGTTAAAAACTACCCTTAACTTAGTTGTCAATGATTCCTGTTTAAGGACTCCATGGTGAGGTAAATAGCATGCCGGATTATAGCCGGGTATGCTCTCCTTCATGTGTCCCATTTGCAGGTACTCTTGCATGAATTTTGTGTAACTGTCAGATAATTTGTCATCCTTGCCTAATTTTCTTTCTAACTGCATGAACTGTGCTACTGCGCGTGGCTTTGATTTGCCTAGCTGCTGATAGAAATTAGGCTTCATTGGCAAACGAACTGCATATCTGCCATTACTCAATCGTTTAGTTGTTGCAGTGAAGAACTCCTCACAATATCGCTCCTCTGACGTCATAGTATTGCATGAATCGCCACTGATGTCTTCTACTTCCCAGTATCTTGTCAAATCATTAACTTCATTTACTACGACGTTGCAATTAAATGTTTTAGTCACGTTGCCTGACAATATCCATCCCAAACGTGTTTGTTGTGCCATGGGTTCGTTAACCTCCCCTTTGACCAACCCATTCATGAGTATTTCCGAAAACACGTGTGCATCCAAAAGTATGTCAATGGGCCTGGATATGTTGTATTCCGGGTCAGCCAATGTGATGCCTGCGACATGAGCCCAAGGTTTCCTTGCAAATGTAATATTAGGCAAGTTGTTTACTACTCGGGTCATGATCAAGGCTTCTGTTGTAAACCGGAAGTCATTTTGTAGGGACTTGCAGGATAGAAGAATTTTTCCTTTGCTCCTATTGGACAGAGTACCTATTCCACTTATGTTCGCGCTCAGTTGTTGACGCTGTATGCCCAGTCTTTGAGCTGCATTCTCCGTGATCAATGTTATTTGTGATCCTTGATCAACTAGGGCTCTTAAAGTGATGTAATCGCCTTTAGCTGTTTCTACTTGTAATAGTGCTGTAGCTAACAAGATTTCATCGTCATTATTTGATGCAAAGTTATTCTGTACGTTTTTATTTGACCTAGTTGAAGTTGACGGCAATGGTTTTGGTGCTGTTTGTGTTACTGAGGGCGTTTGCGCTGATGCCGCTATATCGTTGTGCAACAGTGTGTTGTGTTGTTCGTTGCAATCTTTGCATCTTTTTTGTGACGCACAATAGCCTTTAGTATGCACAAATAGACAATTTTTGCATATGTTATTTTGCTCAATAAATGATATTTTTTCCGAGCTACGCATGTCACTGAATTTAGCACATTGAAATAATGCATGGTTGGTATTGCATACTGGACAAATAATTTTGCTGTATTGCCCAGCATTTGTCGCATGGAAGTTTCGAGAATAATGCAATGAACTTTTACTAGGTTGCGAGTTGGCAGGATTATAATTTTTGTGGAACGGATGGGGTGTCTTTGACAGTGGTTTAGATGTAGGTTTATTCCCGTTTTCTGGTTTTTTCCTATGCAATGGTTCTAATGCCATAAATTTGTTTTCGACAAAGTCCATAAAATGATTAAATGTTGGTATTTCTCGCGGATCCGACCGGGACTGCATGTATTCGGAATACGTCTCGGGGTCTAATTTTTCGCATAAGACGTAAACTAGAACCGGATCCCACGAGCTTGTGTCAACGCCCAAGTTATGTATCGCGTTTATGGTCTCGTTGCTAGTATCATACAACCGCTTGAGGTTGGATGCAGATTGCTTTTGCAAGTTAGGTTGACGCATAAATGCCTGGAAGTTCTTGGTAAAGAGGAGAAACTTGTTGTTGTATCTATGATTCAGTATTTCCCAACACGTGTCGTAATTCTCGGGTGCTATGTGTAGATGCTGTACGAGCTTTTCCGCTTCGCCGCGAAGTCTACCCTTGAGATGCTGCATTTTTTGTGTTTTTGTGATAGTTGGGTTCTTATGGATCGCTTCTACGTACAGATCCATAAAAGTGGGCCATAAGGTATAATTACCGTTAAAAATGGGTATGTCAATCTTCGGCAACGTTTGTTGTTGATGCAGGGAAGAGTTTAATTTTGTATTTAACGCCCGTTTTATTTTCACAAATGAGTGTTCATAGCAACCACACTCTTCATAATACTCATGTGATCTTCCCTCTAGTATGCCATCAATTTGTAAATGCACCTTGTCAATTGCTGTCCACCGGAACTCTACCGTCTTCAGCAAATCCTCAATCTCCCATTTTTCTTCCACGTCGTCTAGGCTTCGATCCAATAACCTAGTGAATGCACGGAAGTTAGCTTGTTGCAACTGCTGTAACTCGAGTAGCTTGTCCTCTGCTCCGATGGATGACTCGAACATGGTCTTGTCAAACTCTACGTTTACCTTACTATGGCCGGCGTTGGAGGGCCCGGCAACAGTCTTCTTCTCGAACGCTGCAATCTCCTGACGCGCTCCGTGATACCAACTCCTAATGACCTCGTAAATGTTACCGGTGAAATACTGATGGTCTTTGTTTTCTACTGCGCTCAGCTGGCGATTATTCTCTTCACATTCCGCCCATAGCAAATCTACTCGCTCTAGCCTGTCACGAATGTAATCGGCGGTCTTCCTGCTCGACGAATCCTTCTTAAAATTAGAGTGGATCTTCCTCACCTCTTCAAGGATCTCAGCTTGACGCACGATTAAACCTTCCATCGTAAATCCGTAAGATAAAAAATGAACGATCTTACTTGAAATCAGCGACTCCCTGTACGCAAACGCAGTGCAGTGACGCTCTGGACCCTGGCTCGCTGCTGTCTCCCCGGATGCTCCTGTACGGCAACACACGTGGCACACACGACACAGATCCCGCGCGACGAATATAGACCGATGTATCGGACTGTACGGTACTTGCAATAGTTACGAAAACTATAATCGAAGGACCAAAAAAAAAATTATGTAGGGTGAATCCCTAGCATAAATGGATGTCAAATGACAATGTAAATGAATGCAAATGTCAGTGAGTGAACAACGGGATGAGACGAAAATAAAAATGCAAGTAGTCCGACCCAAACCACGTCTAATTGAACACTAATTGTTAAAAGTAACATTATTTAAAAGATGCATAGAATAATGTAAAAGTGTTAATGCACTGTCAAATGTAGGTCGCGTTCAAAGTGCACATGCGCGAGCCTACTAGCTAACTTAAAACAATCCAATATTTTGAAATAAATGCAATATTTTGAAAATTCATGTACGTGCACCGTACAACAACCCTTACGTCCTCAGAAAAGGTAAGAAATATGTGATAGAAAAAGAGATAGGTTAACATAGGTACTAGAAGTTATTAAGCGCTTTGCGATCTGAACTGCACTTTATTCTAACGTATAGTCCTCGGCACGTAAGTTAGCAAGGTTTTGGCGTAGTGGGGGTAAGTTCGCGCATCGTGCACTTAGTGGACCAAAAAACTTTTTACCAAAAAATTAAACCGACTCCCAAAAAAACACTGCAAAGTAAAAAATATCTTTAATTTCGGAAGTCGGTTTAATTTTTTGGTAAAAAGTTTTTATTTCACTCTTTTTAGTTGGTCAATTTTTAATTTACCTTAGGACACCGACTACCGAAATTAAAGTAATTTTTTACTTTGCAGTGTTTTTTTGGGAGGTTTAATTTTTTGGTAGAAAGTTTTTGTTTCACTCTTTTTAGTTGGTCGATTTTTTTTTAGTTGTTTGAACGATTTAAGTTCCTTCATGACACACATGCAAAATCTCTGAGGTCATCAGAAAACTTAAGGCTTGCGGTACCGAGTCACGCCACCAATTTCTATGCTAAGTCGTTCGCAGCTCAAGCAGTACGGCTGTGGAATGCTCTACCCGTGTCAGTAAGACAAGCACAAACCCTATCTTCTTTCAAAAACTTAGTAAAAGATCTTTATCTCTCTTCTTAAATTGGTGTTATTATGTATGTCTTTGTTTCTTTCTTTTTTTTTAATATTTATATGTATATATGTTTTGAGAACGTTATTTATTGTTTTGTATTTTATATAGATAAATAGTACACCGTGGACTACCCGCGTATTTATTTTCTCCTTCTGAGTCAAATCCATCCAAAGGTTGTCTGTAAAAGATCGCTTTTAGCGATAAGACCGCCCCTTGTATCACCCTTTTTAATTGTTAAGTCCATAATTTTATTTTACTGTTATGGTGTACAATAAAGAATATATCTATCTATCTATCTATCTAGTTACAAGAGCCTAAATGTCAACTACATATATTTATTTACAAAATATTGCTTTTCCCAATGTTGGGCCGTTAATTGTTGAGGAATACAAAAATTACTAACTAAACACACATATTCATACAAAAATTACTCATCACTTATAAAACTCCTAACTTATCTTCTTCGACTCTATATAAAATTATTCAACTATATCTTCAAAAATCTCATTATCTTCAACATTTACTCCTAACTTATCTTCTTCAACTCTATATAAAATTATTCAACACTATCTTCAACACCAACTCCTCGAACTTCAATGCTATCTTCAAAAATCTCATTATCTTCATCACTAACTCCAACTTCAACTTCTTCACTTCCCCTCTCAAATTATTATTTTCATCATAGATGCATTTTAATATTTTCTTTTTCATAAATTATAATCATTTTCATTAAATAATTTTGGTATTTCTTCCACCATTTTAATTTTCTAATTTGTCCCTTTGTTTCTTTTCAAATTTTCATCCGATTTTTTATAATTTTAGGGCTTCATGATTCTGCTTCAAACTCCTCTTTCCAATCTAATCATAGCGCAGGCCCATAACCTGTTGAGTACCGTCTTACTGGAAACTCTATCAACTAGTCACGAGGACTTTTCACATAGGCTCAAGGCCTTACCGAACGGCACTAGGCCGGATTCAATTTGCGTAGTGGAAGCGTGCTGGGCCCATAACCAGTTAATGTGGTAGCAGAGGTACGTGGATCGCAACAACGCTCTGCTACCACATTAACATATTCGGGAGCAATTGGAACGAGAACTACTGATGCACCTATCACGCTCGGAGCGGCGCTACGTCATACCCCGCGATATACTCCCGCTGACAACTGCTGACACCTAAAAATCGACTTCTGTGCATCAAATGACTCTTGGCACTACACTGATAGGCTATCACTAGAACAAGAGTCCCTATTTCTTTGATTGATTTTGGGGAGTGAATTTTCTGTACTTGTACTATTAAGTATTCTTTTTATTAAAGAATAGAAAATATGTAAATTAAAAAACATGGCGGTACGAAGTTGTATTTGAAACTAATATTTAACAAAAAGTAAATAATTGTTCATTTAATTTTATTACAGACTAGCTGTACCCCGCGGTTTCACCCGCGTATAACCCTACTACTGTTATTAACTCGATGATTACTGAATATTAATGAATAGATGTTAAAATTTAAGTATACCTATCTAATTCGCACTGGATAGAGAATCGCGAAGTAATGATAGTTGTCAATTATATTGTTAAGAATAGATATACAGTATTTCGGTATATATAATATTTTAGTCCTACTTTCTTGTGGTATAAATGTGGTATTTTGGTTTTCCCTGCGTCCGGATCTACACAGATAAAGCAACATATAATTGGCCATGTAAAGAAAAATTGGCCAAGTGCGAGTCAGGCTTGCCCATGACGCCTACCGTACTGGCTACGCCAAATAACTTTGTTTAGTCATAGTGTTTGTATGAATAACAAAGTTCAAACGATCCATATTTTCAAAAACCTAGTCAAAGAACACTGCTTCTCCATCATCCCGTAATTTTATATGTTCATATTTGTTTATTGTATCTTTATAATTTATTTTATTAGTTAAATATGTTTTTTTTAGTAATTTACGTAATTAATATTTATTCACACTGTGTCCATCATCTCTTATTCTACTCTCTTGTTGCAGGTCTGCTGGATGAAATTTCTTATGAAGTAAGCAGTTCCTTTGTACTCAAATATTATATTAGCACCTTAATTTGTGCTCTATTGTCTGTATTTTATTTTCTCTTTTAAGTCTTTTGTGTTTACATAAAGAAATACACATATTTGCGGTTTCTGAAAATGTTCTATATCTCAAAAACTACTGGCTGTACCTTGTTTGAAAACTAACTAAAATTAAGTTAAAATATTTCATTAAAATATACAGTATACATAATGTATATATATATATATATATATACATATATATATTTCTGTATTTTAGACTTTATTATTTTAAAAGTTAGACAGAACACATTTTACTACTTTGGAAGTGTATAGGTATGTTCCAAATGACTGGATTTGAGGAAAAATTAATTTAGGAAACTTTATTTCATTTTTAAAGATCTATTTATAGACACCCGCACGTACAGGTTTGATGAACCAAACATATTTTTAGTTCCAGTTCCATGTATGGGGAGCCTCTCCTTAATGTTTTTTTTAATATTTTTTATTTAAATTGGAGATCGGTTTGCAGATTACATCTATGTACAAAGGTTCAACTCGGTAATCTTAATAGTTTCGGACAGTCAGACGGACAAACAGACATGACGAATCTTTAAGGGTTCCGTTTTTGCCATTCGGCTATGGAAATCTAACAACATCGCAATCATTGAATAACTTCTCTCTCCCTAAGTGGAGTGGAAAGGAGTGTCAGACATCTACTGACAAAAAACCCACCCTGTTCCTTCAGATGCCCTTGCGTTCCGGGGTCGCGGTATCTCGTTAGTACATTCCCGCAACTCCGGCGCTTTATTTATTGTGACTTCGAAACATACCTTTACAGGAAATTGTATATTTTTAAAACTAAAAGGTAAATCTGTAGATACCATAAATATTCGAGGTATTAGTGCCATTTGTCTAGCCGCTGGTCTAGTGATTATAGCAACTATGAAATTGCTTTGAAGGTATTTCAATTAAAGTAACGACTTAGACCCTATATATTACCTACAACAAATAAGAATTGAATCCCTATTATAGGTGCACATGAAATTAAAATATAGACCACAAATATGCATTTTTAAACAGCATCAATGGAACTAAAATAAAACAATATGAATAAACTAACTATAAACTTTAAACTAAACAATGACATAAAAAATGGGATAAAAGAAACGACAACCTATCAAAATGACTTATTCAACTAAACAGAAAGTAAAATAAAAATATTCATTTTTTAAATACACATCTGATGTAAAAAAAAGCTGAAACAATTTTACATTCTCTTAGCCAAGAAGTCGAAATGAAACCAAGTTTAGGTTCACTATCAGTGCGGTATCTATCACGGAGGCGAGTTATGCTCGACGCGCCATGCATCAGCGCACCTTTTGGTGAATAGCGTTGTTGAATAATTTTAATTTTACATTGTCTCCTAAACTATAAGTCCAAATTACATACTGTAAAGAGCAGTTTATCTTCATAAAATTGTCTTGATGATGAAATTACTTGCGAACGTAAATATTAATATGGTTGCATAATTATAATACTACAAAGTCATGGCTTATTTTTTAAATATTTTCTTTACAAAATTTGCCTTATTGTGGATTATTTATAAAAGTTAGATGTGTAATACCGCGGACTTCTTTTAGATCTACATAAATCCAACATTTTTGTAGTACCTACATGGTCTTTACGTATATCTCAGCATTTCGCCAGTGCACGCGATTATAGTAATTTAGCGGCGTATTTTCTTCCGACTTACTTCACTAATTCCCTTATTTTAGGAAAACCAAGAGCAGTAGCGTAATTCTAGATAGCCTATAGCCTTCCTCATGAAACTGCCTATCATAATCAGAAATATTTTTTTAAATCCACCCAGTACTTTCGAAGATTAACGCGTTCAAGCAAACAAACAAACAAACTTTTCCGCTTTATAATATTAGTATAGATTTAACTTATCCCTTAAGACGACCCACTGACCAATTGTTTCCATAGTTTAAATGGTGAAGCTGATTAAAATAATGCTTGTCTTACCAAAGTTAATTAGTTTGTTGTGTTAATGATAAGAAAAGTACTAACAGTGCAAATATTATGTAAATAACAAATTGAATACACATATTAATTATTATTAACCTCTCAAGAATGTTTATGGAAATGCTTTAAGTGCTACTTACCCGCATCATCCGACCTAAAATAAAGGTTCCGTAAGGAGATTTGGGTTTGAATAAGTATACCCTTCCACTTATATTATTATCTTATAATAATTGTAACGATTTGCGATAGCCGAATCATAAAATGACATTTAATTTAATATGACAATGTTACCATTTTGAGTTTGACAGTGACACTAACTTTCCGTTACACGAAATGTAAGTAGGTAATCATTCATAAAACTTGTAATTCCAAAAAACCCTTCTGCATTGATGTTATTAAAAATAAATGGTACCTATTAAGTCCATTCTTAAAATTTTAATTCTGTAACAAAAAAGCAGAATATAACGTTACGGAAATATTATAGAATTTATTAGTCATGAAACTTCACACCCGATTTGTTCAAATCTTGGTTCAAATACATAAACGTGAACAGTCGACATTTACGAAGTGGTAAATTTTACCATCAAAGATTTTTTTAAACTCAGAAACTTATTTCATATAAAATAAGAACTTTTAAAGTCTTAAAAAATCCGTAAAGAAATATACAATAATGTTGTACAATGATATCAACAATTTGTATTACACATAAATAAAAAGATCAACCAAGCACTGCGGTTGCTGAATTCAATCGAGTCATAGATTCAGAACGCACCATCAGTCTAGAAGAATCTGCTGCATAGATGATACATATAAATACTGAGATAGATGCGCCACTCTATGATTCGAAAATTGAGTTTTTGACCCTGATCGCCAGGAAGCGTAACGGTAGTTTAATACCGAAAAAATCCGATAGGTGGCGTCTATTTAATAATATTTTCTTATTTTAAATATTTTAGAAGTACTAGATTGATCGAAATAAATATTCTAATCGACAAAAGATTAAATCTTTGATTTTAGAATATTTATTTCAAACAATCTAATACTTCCAAAATCTAAAGATTAGATTTTAGAGGCTGGCAAAAATTAAAACACGGTGAAGATGGATTTAATTATTTTTAATATTTGTGATTTTTTGGATTCATTATAAATCAATGAAACATTATTTTTTATAATAATTGCTCATTGTAGTTAATAAAGCATCAATATCATTATTCTCTTTATAATTAGGTTTATTACCAAGCAGATTTACCATTGATTGAAATGATTTATTACAATCGTTCTCACAATTAGCTCTTACAGAATGTACAGAATCAAAATGATTAATCAGCAAAGTTTTATATGCACACATGAACTGATTACAATTGGGATTAATATAACGCACACCATTACTCCTAACAGCACTAAAAAAATTCTAAGGGATCCTGATTAAAATTTCTAGTTAATAGATTTTTCACACCATAATTTACATTTAAATATTGCCATAATTCAATAAATGTTTTTATATTATGTATCCAATTTTTTACCGATGGAATCGGTTCATACTTAATCAACATGAAATCATTTTTTCGAACTACTGATTCAAATTTAATTGAGTCTAAAATAGGCAACAAATCATACCACAATTGGAAATGGAGCGAGTTATTTTTTAAGCACTGCTTATATATTTTTGATGACCCCTTGTAAGAATGACCATTAAATGATTCGAAGAGCTTATCAAATAATAACAGGAAATCTCTGCACTCTTCGGGCGGAATATTGTGTTCTGAAACAAAATATTAATGTTGGTTAATAACATTTGCAAAATTTGCTAGGTAACAATAATGATGCAAATATGTGAAATTATAAACATACTAACTCGATAAAAAACGTAAAGCGCTAGACACCCTCTGGTTGAACACTTGTGCTGCATATTTTACCTTCATTTTAGGGATTTTATTACTCATCAAATGTTTTTTGTTAATTTATTAATTAATCGAAATTTGACAAACTGTTTTTGACAGTTTTATATTTTTCTTTTATCTTTGTTTTTCATAAACAAGCGAGGTGTATAGAGTCTATGATGCAGTAAAATTATAATGCCATTTAATTTAGTGATTTAGCGAATTAGGTGCCTTAATACATTAAATAATGTTTTATGAATTTTTCGATACAAATAATATTTTTTTATTAATTTTGATTATCATATATGTATAAATATATCGTAGCTGCTGCCATCTATTAGCCAAACAAACGCATTACGTACAAAACTAAGTTGACCCCAGACATAAGATGTCACTAGTTTTTTTGGCAAATTTTGTGTCTGAAGTTTCTTCGGGAGTTTCACCCCCCTGATCTGCTGATTTGTGTCGGTGTAAAAATAAATATTTTTGAAGAATTTTGGGAGATATACTATTACCGGGCATCGGAGAAGAAAATATGACTGAAACAGCAAAACAGGTACGGTTTTATAATTTACTTACACCTGTTTTTCTTATAAGAATTGTACGGCACTTTCTTTTTGAAAAATGTTGAATAAATACTTTTTGATCGGTGTTAAGCTACAACTGTTGAACCATAAAAGATTCTTTTGTCCTCGAAAACGTAAAGATATTTGTAGCAGTATTAAATTTTTGTAAAAACACCCAATTTCGAAAAATAATAGGGAACAAACATTTATAACTACTGCCTACCACATGGCTTTTAAAACAAAAACTTCTCAGTTAAAACTAAGTTGACGATATTATTACATTGTAGGTACTAGTATAAAACAGCTTTAATTTCAACAAACCATTTTAAAATTTTTACCATGGTGAGTTTTCTCCATCTTTACTCCTGTATACTCCTGTTGCTTTACTCGTCAAATGAACAAAATTGCAAAAAAATCAAAATTTAAGTGTACTTGCATTTAACGTTTAAGCGAACTACCTTTCCAATTTTGACGAGCAAAAGCTTTATGATATACGACAATAAGATTTCAGCCTTAATCATAACTACACAACATTTTTGGTAGTTTGAGGCTTTAAGTTGTAAATAATAATTCTGAAGCCATTGGTCCCGGCTGTCATTTCAACATCTTTGATAGATGTTACGCAAGGGCGGATCCAGGGGAGGGTCATGGGGTCATGACCCCCCCCCTGGGCTGGGTCCAGGACCTAGGTGGACCACAAATTAAAATTTTTAAACATTGTTACTAGATAATACTCCAGTTTCTGTCATTGTAAACAAATATTGGCAGTGGATGTCCAAGTGGCAGCGGAGTCAGGAAATACAAATGTATAACTTCTTGTAACTTGACCACGATCACGTGACCCCCCCTGGCACCAAAGCTGGATCGGCCCTTGATGTTACGGTTAGTCAGAAGCCAGTAAATCTGCCACTGGTCTAGCCCAGGGGATATGTTATTACCCAGCGATTCGGTTGTGGAGGTCAGATAGGCAGTCGCTCCATATCGCTTGTTACATAGAAGATAATGATACAGCGAGGTAATGCTGAAAAGCCTTTGGATACATTACCAGTAGACAGTAAAGCATGTGAATTTCTTGATAGCATATTTTGGCTTGGATTTAGTGTTGGTTTTTATTTAAGTAATGTAAACAAAGGTCAAATAAAGCTGATTCATTCTTAAAATAGATAGTCTTGTTTTGACAGTTGTATGCCAAGAAACTTGCAACATTGGATAAAATATCACAAAGAGGTAAAATTATATGTTAGGTTGTTAATGTTAATCTCTGAAAGTACTTCAGTAATTATGCTACTTAATATCTGAGATGAATGCACATGTTTAGTAAAATAGGTCACAAGCTATAGGCAGTTTACAAAGCGACAATACGCTAATGGATTAATTAAGGACACATGTTTACCACATAGGAGTGTCTATCTTTCAATGGTGTATGGAGAGTAGGAGTGAGGCGTATTTATCGAAACAGTTAAAAAAACAGGTATATCAAAGTAACAAAATGAAACCGGTATCTCAGGACTATCATCAAGAAATATCAGCTTCTACCTGTTTCGCCTGTTCCACAAACAACCATAGTAGCCGACTCACTTCGAGAGATGCAAACAAAACTACCTGGAACAGCTATGTGGAACAGTTCCAAATGAAACATGCTCCTTTCTCTTCTGACTTATTATAAGAGAAAGAGACAACATCTGTTCTTTGGAACAAGCTCTGCTCCTCTGGTTCATTGTAATAGAAAGAGGTAGAACCTGTTCCCTGCCTGTCACTGTTCCTGACCTTCTCAGATGAACATACAAATAATGAACTTACCATTGAACAAAATATCGAAAAAAAACTTTCATTTTATAATATCTCTTGTGAAAATAATAATTAATAAAACAGTATTGGTGATTTTTTTTAAACCCATACATTACATTTTCGCGCTAAGAAAGAAATACGATTGTATAGTCCTCGTCACGATAGTTGGCAAGATTTTGGCGTAGTGGGGTTAAGTCGCGGATCGTGCACTTAGTGGAAGAAAAAAGTGGTCACTTTTAGTGCTTGCCATTATTTATTGCCATCATTTATTTTTAATCATGTCTGTTTTGAAGAATGTTAAAGAAAGAAGAGGAATTCATTCGTTAATTAGGTATTATAAATAAAATAGATATAATACATAAATACATTTATCGCATCGTATCTTGAAATAAGACTGACTTCTGCGTTCCTCTGCGATCTATTTATACCCCGGTCTATGAGTTCTAGAACATTCTTGTAAAATCGACTCACCGCTTACACTGCCAAGAATATTCCAGAAGCTACTCGAGATACTCAGTACTGCTACTCGCCGCTAGATGGCGTTAGTGTCTCGACTCGATATACTCAGTACTGCTACTCGCCGCTAGATGGCGTTAGTGTCTCGAACATTCTAGATTTCTGTCGAAGTTTTTCGACGTACTTCGCTAAGCGAACTGGCGTAACACTGGCCCCTCCAAAGACATGCTCGTCCCGAGCATCGTTAGACCCGTAATAACACGCCAGTCGATCGACATGATCAATCTTTGGCGCAGCTCGTGAGTGACGTCATTAATCTTAGTCACAACGCGATAAGGTCCATCCCATTTTGCCTGCAATTTCGGTGACTTTCCTTTGCTGCGCACCGGATTATGCAACCAGACGAATGAGCCTTCATCAAATCCTAGATTGTTCATCTTTCGGTCGTAACGAGTCTTCACCTTCTGAGACATTTGTTGACCGGATTGTCTGACATGTTCGTATATGTCGTTCATTCTGTTTCGCAATTCACTCGCGTAGTCTGTTACACTACGAGGTGCATCCGGCGGTATTCCAGTGATTAGGTCTGCAGGCAACCTAAGCTCTCGTCCGAAGTTCACAAACGCATGTGTAACAGCTGTACTCTCATGAACTGCACTTCAGTATGACAGAAGGAATGGCTGAATGTGTTTGTCCCATCCTTTTGCCTGCTTTCCACAACTTTAGCGAGATATCTCTCCAGTGTCTGGTTGAAACGTTCCACCATTCCATCAGATTGTGGATGATAAGAGGTGGTCCTGGTTTAATGAGTACCCATTACTCGACATGTCTCCTGAAATATCTGAGACTCAAAATTCCTTCCTTGATCGCTGTGAATTTCCAAGGGTACTCCGTAGCGACAAAATACTTCGTTAACCAATTTATCTGCCACGGTGGTAGCTTCTTGGTTAGGAATGGCAAAAACTTCTGGCCACTTTGTGAAATAATCCATTACGACCATAAAGTACCTGTTCCCACTTTCGCTCTCAGGAAATGGTCCCGCAACATCTAGCGCTATCCGTTCCCATGGGGCTCCCACATTATAGATCTTTACTGAAGCTCCTCTACTGCGTGTTTGAGGTCCCTTAACTGCTGCACAACTAGTGCATTTGTGGCACCAGTCTTCTATGTCGTCTCGGCAGTGGTTCCAGTAAAATCGCTCTCGTATCTTTAACAGAGTCCTTTTTCAACCGACGACCAAAAGAGGAGGTTATCAATTCGACGCGTATATTTTTTTTTTTTTTTATGTATGATCATCGAGTACTCGAAGACGGCTGAACCGATTTGGAAAATTCTTTTTTTGTTCGAATGGGTATACTTCGAAATTGGTACCATTATCACCAAAGTCAGGATCTGATGATGGGATCTTGGAGAAATCGAGGGAACTCTTCAAATATTATAGGCACACCTATGGCGTTTTGGGTATTTCTTATAGTAACTTGTGCAGTTGCTCTCAAAAATTACCATTTGGGGAAGTGGAACTGATGATGAAGACCACAGATGGCCGCCGAAACTACTCAATAATAAGTATTGAGTGGATTGCGATTCGATTACTTGAATATGGATGTTAAGCACTTTATGCTCGTCACAATGCATATGGTGATGTAGAGCTGATGGTGAAGTACCAGGAGAACTCCTCAACAATTAACGGCCCAGCATTGGGAAAAGCAATATTTTGTAAAAGGTTATAAGTAGTTGACATTTAGGCTCTTGTAACTAGGTAAATTAAAAATCATCCAACTAAAAAGAGTGAAATAAAAACTTTTTACCAAAAAATTAAACCGACTCCCAAAAACCACTGCAAAGTGAAAAATAACTTTAATTTCGGAAGTCGGTGCCAAAAACGTAAAAACAAAACTAAAGACACCGACTACCGAAATTAAAGTTATTTTTCACTTTGCAGTGGTTTTTGGGAGTCGGTTTAATTTTTTGGTAAAAAGTTTTTTACTCCCATATGACCTCCTGAACATCCGTCGTGGTAAAGCTGTAGAACTTCAGGTACTTTCGCCTTTGGTACGACCATTTGTAGGTGACAATGGTCTCCTCGAGCATTTTCCCATTTGTGGCACAATACTCCCTCGTGGATCACCAAACTGTCCCACTGTGCCCAATAACTTTTTGTTGTGGTACTCATCCCAGCAACGTCATGCCAACTAGGCTTTGGAGCAGCGGCCTTCTTCCATTTAAGAATGGGTTTGATGTCTAAGTCATCCTGCTGCGCACGCTGTAGCGCTTCTTTCCACTCATCGCTAAGGTCTGTTTTCAGCATCTTGACGGGTACTACTTCTTTTTCTTGCCTAACACAATGCTTACATTCTTCAGGGCAAGGTCTTCTTGATAGCGCGTTCGCGTTGTCGTTACATTTTCCGCTACGGTGCTCAGTTTCTTAGTGAAAATCCTGCAGTTGTTCAATCCACCTTACCACTTGCCCTTCAGGGTTCTTGAATTGCAAAAGCCACTTTAATGCAGCATGGTCGGTCCCCAGATAAAATTTCCGACCAAGCAGATATTTACTGAAATGCTGCAATGTTTTTACTACTGCTAGTAGTTCCCTTCTTGTGACACAATAATTTCTTTCCGGTTTTGATAACGCTTTGCTGAAGTAGTCTATCACAACCTCTTTATCTACTTTTCGCTTGCATCTGTGTCTACGATAAACTCATTCTCAGTGTCAGGAAATCCAAGAATAAGTGTATCACACAGACGCTTCTTCAATTCGCGGAAAGCAACGTCGCAGTCTTTTGCCCAGCAGAATGTTCGCTTTTCTTCAGTGAGCTTGTTTTCTTACCATGATTTAATATTCCTTTCATACAAGATTCGCCCTCCTAAGGCCAAACCTAAAACTCTTCTGCTACGCAATTTTAGTGGTATGAATGTTGATAATCTCCGGAGGGATGCTAACAACATTGATTGGGCGTCCCTTGTAACTGCTGAATCGGTCGATGACAAAGTTAGCTTGCTCACGGATAATCTCGTACAGCTGTACGACATTCATGCCCCCACTCGTGCAGTCAAATTAAAACATCTTCTTGCGCCGTGGCTAACAGATGATGTAAGAGCTGTCATGCACAGAAAGGCAGTATGCAAGTCTAAGTTCAGATGTCACCCCTCACCATTGAACCGGGAGATGTTTGTGAATGCTCGCAATCGCAGCAATAGGGTGTGTAGGGATGCAATGCGCCGCCATATTCATGATTCAGTTGTAAATAGGGCATGCAATATCGCAAGGTTCTCAATTCCGGAACTGAGTTTCAATACTGGAAATCTAATTCCGGAATTCCGGAACCAGTTCCGGAATTCCGGAAACTTTTAAAGTTTGATTCAAATCAAACAAGATTTATAATTATATCAGTCTTTTAACCTTTTGACCACCACGTCAAAAAAGCAAAAGCGTGCCCTCGGCGCCAAGCTTCGAATTCATCCTTTAAACCTACATAATAGTAGTGAGGTCGAAATTATATCGGTAAAGCTCATGGAAAACTGACAATATTTTTTTAACATAGGCTTTAATTTGAATATTTTTGTTTTAATTACATTTGATAGGCTCGCGTTTGACCATAATCTCACCTGATGTTAAGCGATGATGTGGTCGAAGATGAAGCACGCTTGTCTAGAAGTAACCTATTGACTCTTGACTTAAACACAGACTCGGGCAGAGAATTCCACTCTTTAGCCGTACGCACAATGAAAGTATTCCCAAAACGTTTCGTGCGTACGGGTGAGATGTCCGCCATGTAACGATGGCGCATCGCCGTTTGTCTTGTAGTCCGATGATGGAACGGCCTTGGTGGAATAAGACTGTGCAATTCCATCGCACACTCCCCGAAATATAACCGATAGAAAACTGACAGGCTTGCAACACGTCGCCGATGTTCTAGGCTCTGGAGCCTTGTCTCGACCAGTTTCTCGTTGCCGATGAGCCTTTTGTCCTGTTTCTCCATAGACTCAAGTGCATCAAGCTGGTATTTGGCAGATCCGTCCCAGAGATGAGAGCAGTACTTCATACACGACTGAACTTGCGCTTGATAGAAGTTAAGCAGCTGTTCCGGTGTGAAGTACCGTCTCACCTTTGCTAGGATTCCCAACTTTTCGGCAGCTAATTGAGACCAAAATTAAGGGTGGATATAAACGTAACCCCAAGAAGCTCGATGCGATCCGTTATCGGCACGGTTACACCACGGAAAGAATAAGCCGGTTGAAATTGGCTCCTTTTTACGGAGAAAAGACATGCCTGAGTCTTGGCAGCATCAAACTTGACCAAGTTGGCGTCGCCCCACTCAGAGACAGCCTTCAAAGTCAAGTTCAAGCGCCCCACCATTGCCTCTCGGAAAGACTGGACTTGTGACCCACTAGCACGCGCGCTGGATATATATCTCTCAGCAACAGTGCTGTCGTCTGCATACCCAAAGGTACCAGGCATTAGCAGATCGTTAATGTGCAGCAAGAATAAAGTTGCTGAGAGACTGACCCCTGAGGGACCCCGGCATTAATAGCCAATTGGCCAGACGAGCAACGATCAATAACCAGTCGAATAGACCGATCTCTCAGGAAGTCTTCTAACCAAACGCAAAGTTCAGTGGGTATACCGAAAGAAGAAAGTTTAGCAATAAGGCTATCGTGCCACTCCCTATCGAAAGCCATACCATCCTTGTGTTGAGTTTTATTTCAACCCGCAAAGGACAAACCTTTATGACATAAATGTTAAATCCATAAATAGAATCAACAATCGATAAAACCAAGTCAATACCATCACAGCACTATTGTCCATCATGACGTAATTTTTTGTCACTCTATGACGACAGTGGCGCAGCTGGCACGGATTTCTTGACATTGCTCGCTTCTGCTCTAGAGGTGCGACACCGATACTTATTAATAATATCGAAATATTTATTCTTATTGTTTTGTACTTTCAACAGTGTCAAGTAATAAAATGTAAGTTTCTTTGAAAGAACAATCAATTTAATGTTTTTTCAACACATTTACTCGTGAAGTGCACAGCCTTATTCCATCAAGCCCGTTCCATCATCAAACTACAAGACAAACGGCGATGCGCCATCGTTACATGGTGGATATCCCACCCATACGCAAGAAACGTTTTGGGAATACTTTCATTGTACGTACGGCTAAGGAGTGGAATTCCCTGCCGGAGTCTGTGTTTCCTGATAGTTACAACCTGGGAGTCTTTAAGTCAAGAGTGAATAGGTTACTTTTAGGTAAGCGTGCTCCATCTTCGACCACATCATCACTTAACATCAGGTGAGATTATGGTCAAACGAAAATCAACTATAAAAAAAGTGGCTTTTTATGAACCGCTATTAGGTCCATAATGATGTGTATTAAAAACGCGTGCTTTTTACTTTACGTTACTGCACTAGTGCTTTAACGCCACAGATAACTATTTACTAGTCGGAGGTTGGAAATAGCGGCTTGTGGAAAGTTCCACAGACTAGTTTGGTTGCGTTCAGAAAATATAATAATCAAAATATCAAAAATTTATGAATATCGGAATCCCGATATTACTCCTCTGAATTCCGGAATTGAAATACCAGAAAAATTGTTACGGAATTCCGGAATTGCGAAATTCCGGAATTCCGGAATGCATGCCCTAGTTGTAAACGGTGATCCAGCTAAAGTCTGGAAATTTCTCAAATAGATGGGAGTTGGAAAATCACGCCATGAATCGATTCCTAAAAATCTAAATATTGATCTGTTGAATCAACACTTCTCATCCTCGTCCCCCTCTAATGGGACAATGAAGGATCCGGATCAGTTTGCACACCTTTCTTTGAAACTACATGGCCCAGGAAAGTCACCTGACGTTTGAAAAATGAGCAGCATGATTTTTTGCTAGCACACGTTCCAGGTTCTTAAGATGGTCTTAACACTTAACCACCTAGCACGGGTCTCACAGACCTCAACGATTTAAAAATTGTGAACTTGTTCGTGCGTGTACCTTCTCCCCGCCTCCCGAGGTGCCGCACAACCGCTCGCCGAGGTCGGACGTGCGCGCGTTTGTCACAGGTGAGTAAAAAACTACTACCCCGGGTCTGAGAGACCTCTGTTAGGTGGTTACGTGATTTTTTTTGAATATGTTTTTTTTATTGATTTAGTTAAAAATGGCTCTAAATGGTGATATTATTGCGCGTTGGTTGGAGCACGATCTGTCAGAAAATGAAAACCTACCAAACGATGAATTTAGCGATGTGGAGACTGATATTGGACCAGATCACGTATGGGAAGAAAGTTGTTCGTCTGATTCCGAATGTGAAGAGAGAACTGCTGTGAGCAATAACTAGAATTCACCATCCCATAATATTGCTTCTTCAAATTTAAATCAAGACCAAGAGTTTTCATCAGAAGATGATGAACCTTTATCTAATATTCAATCGAGATCGAGGAAAACGAATTATTTCGGTAGAAATCGTTTTCGCTGGTCATCTACCCCACATTCTTCGCGGTTGAGAACTTTCCAACATAATATAGTGCAGAACACCAGGTATAAAACCAGCATAATTATGGTGGTGAGCTAAATTCCTCTTCTTCTCCGCAAAGCACCAATTTGCCTCGAATGCTCAAATAAGCTATGTATTCACTGTCGTGAAAAACTCTAAATTAAGGGGTTGCAATTTTGTTGATTTTATTATTTCATTTTGAATTTAAATATTTTTCCATGTTTATTGTTAATTGAACATTTAAAAAAAGTTATAACGATATTCCTGATTTATGTGATTATTTTTGTGGATCTCATTTTCCAAAGGTGTTCGTGTGTAAGGTTAAAATTAGAGTTATAACAATTATTAGAGTTTAAACAAAAAGAAAAGTTTATTTTACATGTTCCTTATTTTTAATAAATAGTTTAATATATTCCTAAACATATTTTAATTAATTAAAAAACCTTTCTTGGCTATTTTTTATGAAATTGAATTATTTTACTTTGAGGTCCAACAGACCCTTGTTAGGTGGTTGTGTGACAAAAATATATGCTAGGTGGTAAAGGGTTAAAATGAGCGCCCGACGATAATAATGTCATCTAAATATACCAGTCGGGCGTCTCCATTAAGCTCAGTGAGTACTAGCTCCATTAGCCTTTCAAAAGTTGCTGGCGCATTGCTTTCAATTGCCACAGACCTTTCCCCGTAGAAAATGTTGTCTTTTCCTTATCCTTAGGATCTAGTTTCACTTGCCAGTAGCCACTTAGCGTGTCTAAAGTGTTGTCAATTCTTGGTAGTGGATAACTGTCCTTCTTTGTTGCATCGTTTAACCTCCGATAATCGACACAAAAACGTAAGTTGCCGTCCTTCTTCTTGACTAGCACTACGGGAGAACACCACGGACTGGATGAAGGTTCTATCACACCATCCTTTACCATCCCTTCAATCATGGCCTCTACTTCTTTCTCTCGTGCAACTGGCAATCTTCTTGGCCGCTGACGGATTGGTAATTCGTTACCAGTATTTATCGTGTTCTGAACCAGTCCGGTCCTTCCAATATCAGCATCACTGGAAGAGAAAATATCGGCGTACCGAAGTAACACTTTCTTAGCCAATGTAACTTCCTCTTCAGACAGATCCTTGTGACAACCTTCTAGAAGGCATGACGCATTAAATGTGCTACATACGTCTCGATGGAGTCGCATGGAAGCGGAGCCAGTATTCGAGGACAGGGCTATCCCATCTATCCACCAATGTTTTCAGGATGCTGTTGTGGCTGGTGCGTATTCGGCGCAATAAAGAAGCGCACCGCTTCCTAATGATAGCGTAAAAGCCGACAACTCGCGCATCTGCTGTAAACATACCGGAGGCACTACAAAACCGTGGTAATCCCAACAGCACCCTAAAAGCATTGTTGTATTGGACCCGCGGGGCGCTGTGCGCCCTTTGCGTAAAGCTGGTCCAGAGGCTGCAGGTGTAGAAGGATTGGCAAAACGCCCTGAACAGGGTAATTTTAACTTACCTAATCACACCTAACAAATCTACGGGCCAGCATATTACATCGGACAGCCAGCGCCCTACGTTCCCTTTCAATATCACAATTGTCACCTAGGTTATTAGTTACCCAGTGACCCAGGTATCACTCTTTTGAGCGGCGTATTACCAAGAGTTAAGGGTGATAAAGACTCATAGATTTGATGCTTTTTTTTTTTCATTTTTATTTAAAAAAAAAATGGTGTTGTAAGTGATTAATAATACCTTTGATAAATAGAGTTAGCACTGATTATGTGTTTCGTCACAACAAAGCATTAAATACAATTTAGCACCATCCAGTGCAAGTAATATATATTTTTCTTAAGCATAGAAGAATAATATGATAGCAACGCATATGGTAGGTATGATTTAACTAGCAGTCGCGTTGGGACTGGACGTGGATGGACTTTATCGCGACAAAACATAACCCTCCTTTTCTCAGTCGGGTAAGCCTTTAACCTTTCTCAAGCTTGAAGTTACTTCGATACCAAATTTCATCCAAATACTTACGAAGATTAGCGCGTTAAAAAATAGTACATTTTGATACAGGTGCAGAAAGTTTGTTATTGCGGCCGAGGCGGAGTTACGGAGCAAGGCGAGGGGGTTATGGAGACGAGTACTACAAATGTCTACGTGTATCAAACGACGTTTTTCAATACACTTTCGAAGAAATAAAATAATAGAACGAAAAGTGTTTTTGTCATTAAAATATTTAATTTTCCCCGCGCTTTACCTTCGCGGGTTAAAGGAGAGGCAAAAGTATGAAGCCACAAAACACCCTGATATTAATTTTTTTTTTTTTTATTTAAAACACAAATAAATGTTAATTTGTTGATAAAAGCGAAATTATTTTATAAATAATAATGTTTATTTCCGATATTCTGTTCATAAACACAATTTTAATTTTCATAAATCTATACTAATATTATAAAGCTGAAGAGTTTGTTTGTTTGTTTGTTTGCTTGAACGCGCTAATCTCAGGAACTACGGATCTGATTTGAAAAATTCTTTCAGTGTTAGATAGCCCATTTATCGAGGAAGGCTATAGGCTATATATCATCACGCTAAGACCAATAGGAGCGGAGCACTAATGAAGAATGATTCAAAATCGGGGGATTTTTTTTTCCACGCGGACGAAGTCGCTGGCGGAAGCTAGTAAAATATAAGGCCTTAAAACCTGCGCCTCTTTGCTGTCCAAAAAAAAAACAATCACCGCTGAATATAGGGAATTAAATAGTGTGAAAAATGAAAAAAATCCACGAGTGTGAAATACATTGCATGTTGAACCTAATCGTAGTGCGATAAGAGCCAGTTTTCGAGGAAGTGTATTGAAAAAAACTTTTTCGCTTTAAATACATATTAGTGTACATATATTTTTGCAAATGGATTTAATATCTTAAATTGTATTAGTACTTATAATAAAATCTTTCAAATACATTTACAATAGTAGTTGTTGTTATTATTATTATTATAGTAGTTGTATCGGACTAACATAAAATACTAGCTGCACCCAGCATATCTTGCAATGTGACGTAAAATAATAGTGTTTGTTGGAGTTTTTGTTCGTCAAACCCTCGCACACCCTCTTAGTTTTTTGCACCTGCCGCATACATAACTCATCACGTACGGGCGGACATACTTACATATTTGTTTTCTACATTACACCTTTTAAACCCATCCTTGTATGTTGGTCGGGACTTAAATATAAATCTTAATTAAATTGTTTTCAATATAGAAAATGTGTAACCTACTTTTAAAACATCTACTAGGAAATAGACATGGACGGATTCAATGTCCCCATAACACAGGATTTACCTAGTAGGGGTCATAATTTACAATTTATATTTATTTAAGAGCTCTGTTTGTATCTTTAAATCTCTTGTATTTATGTTAATGGCAAATAAACTTACTTACCCTGTCCTGACCAAAATACTCTAACACTCTTCGCAGCCCAGCACATACCAGTGCAGGAAGTCAAAAAATTCAGATCATATCCACCGCAACATGTATGTATTTAATTGTATTTTCTTTTGTTTACAGCCACCGCGGCATAAAATAAAGCACGACTGGTACCAGACTGAGGCTCAAGTTGTTATTACAATTCTCGTCAAGAATGCACCAAAGGATACAGTAAAAGTCAATTATGGCGAAAGAAGTGTAAGTATAGATACTTCCGGAATTATCATATTTTATCATTATTATAAAAAAAACGTTATACAATTTTTTAATTAATAACTTTTCATTTCATTCATGTTTCTTGTTTTAACGTGTCGTTATTTTGCACTTGAAATGTCAAGTAACCTAATTTTTTTGATTTGACTGTATAAAATGTGTCCCTAATAACAGTAAAATGTACATATATTTTGGCGTGAGAATAAAGATTATGATTTGACACGACACGGTTGTCGATTGCCTAGCGTTGCATGTCGCTGGTTGATTCCCGCATATAAAAATATTTGTATAGCCTACAATACAAATACAAAAACATAAGTTCTTTTTTTAAATAGAGAACTAGCAATGTGAGTACATCTCATATTACTAGCTCTCTTGTTAACCCCTCCAACTAAACTAGATGCTTGTGCCTGGAGTGAGTTCATGGCAATAGTGTAATGGATTAACTAAAATTAGGCTATTCACGCTCCAATTGATCCCATTCTATATGTTTGTAAAGATGCATAGTGATATACGGGAGAAATTCCTAGTGTGGGTGTCAATATAGAAAAAAATCTTTCAAAACTGAAGTCACTGCACTTTTTTATTTCTAATAAAAATGTTATCATTAAGGAGTTCTGTTGAACATTGAGGTCTTTTTCATCAGCTCCAATTCACCAATTGATACTCTGTCAATTGCAGGTCTTTGAGACGCGCCTTATTCTTTCCGATATGCAAGTTCTCTATAGGCAAACGCTTCCCTCATACGTCATGACTGCAACATTGGACTGTCCATGGTTTGCTACAGCAGCCTCTGTATGTGGGCAGCCTTGTAAACTACAGCTCATTTAGCATGAGATGAACATGGCCAGACCACTCCCACTTCGTTTTACAGCTTTTTGAACACTATCAGTCAAAAACTAAATAAAGAGTAATTTCTTCAATCTTTTATTTATTGATGATAGGCGTCTGACCACCATCTCCCCTGATTGTAAACGATGATATGGCCGAAGATGAAGCACGCTTACTTAGAAGTAACCCATTAATTTTCGACTTAAAGACGGCAGGGAATTCCACTCCTTAGCTCTGTACTGTACGCGCAATGAAAGTATTCCAAAAATGTTGTGAGGGTATGTGTGGGATGTTCACTATGTAACAATGGTGCTAGTAATGTGGATTCTACCCACATTGTTACAATGGTGCATCGCCGTTCGTCTTGTAGTCCGATGATTTAACGGACTTAGTGGAATTAAACTGCAATTCCATTGCACACTCCCCGAAATGTATGCATGTATACTCACCCAATGTTCTTATCATTCCAGCTTTCGCTGTCCAGTGCCCTACCCGATTCTGACTCGGAATACAGCCTAGAACTAGACCTAGCCCATGAAATAGTACCTAGCATGTGTACGCATGTAGTTTCCCCATCCAAAATAGAGGTTAAGCTACGGAAGAAGGAGGGCTTGAGGTGGACTCAACTGGATGGAGATAGAAAAGAGGACAATGTTAAGGCTATACCACAGGGTAAGCAAGGATCTTCCTAATATTATAAATGCGAAAGTTTGTGAGGATGGATGTATAGATGTTTGTTACTCTTTCACGCGAAAGCTACTCACCGGAAATGAACGAGATTTGGTTAGTAGATTGTTAACATCCTAGAATAACACAAGGGTTATCTTTAACGCTATGCTGGAATTCCGACGTGATCGGGATTTACTCGAGAAAACCTTTCCACGCGAACGAAATCGCGGGCAGAAGCTAGTATGTATGTATATTTATATAATATATATATTTTATTATTTATAGGCTCGCGTTTGAACACTATCTCACCTGATGGTAAGCGATGATGTGGTCGGAGATGAAGCACGCCTACCTCGAAGTAACCTATTCACTCTTTACCACCTCATCTCACATCTTCAATATGCATAAACTCTTTTTGAACTCTTTTAATAATTCCGCTTCAATACATCTAAGTAGACAAAAAGAATCCTGGTGTGTCTCTCGTCTTTTTTTACTGGCGGGGAAAATCTTCAAATGGCTTCAAAGTAAATATGACCATTGAGTTCGCTTAAGTGCAAACTAGAAAATACTGGCGTCGCACATACGGGTATTTGACTTAAAAAGCCGGCCAAAATTATTTATTGGTGTTTTAATAACTATCTAGTGTCTAAATGTAATTTCAACTCATCAGAACATACTTCAAATTACTTAGAAGTTTTTAGGTGAAGATATTAGGACTTGTAAATTACTTCAGCCAAACATTCTTAAGTAACTAATTTTACATGTTGTTAAAATAATACAAATAGTCAATTTATAAAAAAAATATATTGTTAAAAATCTGATTCGCTATCCTCGTCGTCATCTCCATCAACTTCATCATCATATTCACGTGAAATCGTGGAAACTCTTTCGTCCTGTTTTAAAAACTCCAAGGCTTCAGTAGAAAAAGGTTTTCGATTCTTGCCAATTTTCATTCGACTACAATTTAAGTAGACACCAGATGTCAAGAGCAATCGATTCATCACGTCTTCATTGCACTTTCTTCGCGAAAATTTTCGCGCAAAATTTTGCCGGTATAGGTGTTTGTTGCGCGCCTCTGCTGCTTCCTCCGATAACTGTCCGATTGGGAGTAGAGCATGTTTAATAACTAAAGCGCCATGTGTCAAAATTTTATGAAGAGTGGGCGTCATTGGGTACCAGCTATACAAACTGACGTATAGTTCTGCTGTGGATTGCAGGAACGATGACAACTTTTCTGTGTCAATTTCAAACCCGCTTGCCAGCACTTCCAGAATTACTTTAAGCCTCTTAATAAAGTCGAAGTCACACTGCTTAATTATGTTAAACATATCTTCTCTTGAGATATTAATTGGCGATTCAACACTACAACCTGTGAACAAACAAAATCTAGTGTTAATATCAAAACGTTCAAAAACATATAATATTTTTTTCTTTACTACATCGTCATTTCTTAAGGCTTTTTACAGAACGGGCGGAAACTTGCGGAACATTTTTTTTTAAATAATTTATGTAGAAGGTTCATAGAATATGTCCACATAAGAATTTAAGCTTAACTCTGTTTAACTCATACTTAAATTAACATCGTAAACTAAAAAATAAATATATAATTGTCAGAAAAATTACCACGTCTTAGAAATATTTTTTATAAGTGAAAATAAATGATATTTTAGTCAGTAATGTATTTAAACTAAATTACATACCTTCATCAGAAGAATCCATAGTATTTTTTTTGTTTTGCACTAAACACAGCAGAATGGCAATGCGCAGAACAGCGATGATAAAATTGTATGCGCCGAGAAAATAACGAGTAACTGGTACAACAGATAATTCCTACTGAGATGGACAGCGCATGGCGTGCGGTAGAAGCGTAGTTAATTCGTTATCGTTTGGGTGGGAGAGTCATATTGTCTTATAATAACAAAGGTAACGCTTATCATAAATTTTGTAATTTGGACTTATGGCCGGTTCTTTAAGTAAAATACCCCTATGTGCGTCGTCTACATTGTTCAAATTTACCAAAAAGATTGACGTGTGATATAGTTAATTTACAACAAAAATATTATATAATAAAAAAAAACATTTTCATCCCCCCATCTCGGAAAGAGTATTTTTGCTCTTCGATATGTGAGTGCAAAAGCCGTTTTTATCCGCTAGAGGATAAAGTAAATTGAATTTAGCACATCGTGTGTACTAAGTTTGTGAATTCAAAACATCATTAAACCTATTTACTTCTACCTCCATGGGGCCGAATTTATCATACAACTTTTTTTAATTTGCTTTGCGCGCCATTTTTTTTTTTTCATTTAGTCATTTCCTCGCTGAGGTGGGACGAAAAGTTACGTGTTGCACTCGAGTGCAAAGATTTTTCACCTCGTGCTCTTTTGATTCCCTCGCTAACGCTCAGGATTCTAATGTTTGAATCACTCGCTGCACTCGTGATTCAATTTTAGAATCCTTGGCTTGCTCGGTCATCAAAATTGAGCACGCGGTTAAAAAGCAACTTTGCAATCTTGTATAACGAATAACTATTCATCATCTGCTTAGCCTTTTCCCAACTATGTTGGGGTCAGCTTCCAGTCTAACTGGATACAGCTGAGTACTAATGTTTTACATGAAGCAACATCCTAGTAAACCTTCACAACCCAGTAGTTGGGTAACACAATACCCCTTGGCAAGACCAGAGTCAGATATTGTGGTTTCTGACTATCCTTAATAGCTGTCAAAACATTACAAATGATATCCGGGACTAACGGCTTACCGTACTTTCCGAGGCACGTACACGACACACATATGTTAAATTGGTCACCCATCCACAGACTGACTTTAAACAAACGTTGCTTAACCTTGAAGATAGACCAAGGGCGGATCCAGCTTTGGTGCCAGGGGGGGGGGGGTCACATAGTCGTGGTCAAGTCACAAGAAGTTATAATTTGTATTTCCTGACTCTGGCTGCCACTTGGCCATCCACTGCCGATATTCGTTTACAACGACGGAAACTGGAGTATTATCTAGTAACAATGTTTAAAAATCTTAATTAGTGGTCCACCTAGGTCCTGGACCCAGCCCGGGGGAGTCATCAATTGACATTCATAGCTCATTAGCTATGAATGTCAATTTCTTTTTATTCAAATGATAAATAATATTATTCTTATCTTAGGAGCTTGTGACTAAATAATAGTCGCATGGGTCTATCTCAAGGGCGGATCCAGGGAGGGGGGGGGGGGGTTATGACCCCCCCGGGCTGGGTCCAGGAACTAGGTGGACCACTAATTAAAATTTTTAAACATTGTTACTAGATAATACTCCAGTTTCCGTCGTTGTAAACGAATATCGGCAGTGGATGGCCAAGTGGCAGCCAGAGTCAGGAAATACTTGGACTTGTGACTGAAAAATGTAGACTATCCGGTCGTAAATACAAGGTCTTCTTGACAGTTGATATAATGATATCAACTGTCAAGAAGACCTTGTATTTACGACCGGATAGTCTACATTTTTCAGTTACTTTAAACATGCATGTTTTATCTTACAGCCATTATAGACGCGTCTGGTCCACAACAGCCTCCAAAACTGTTCAAAAAAGACTGGGATAAAATTGAAAAGGATTTGAAGAAAATGGTAAGTACTCTACATTATTTATGAGACTTGTTTATTTATTTTAGTGTTCGCCCTGTTTTCGAAATTTATGTGGAGGAGTGCGGAAAGATAGAGAGATATAATACCCTTTATTGCTCACCATTAATTTAAACACACCTGATGAAAGCCAAAGCCCTTTGTTTCGTCCAACGTGAAATGGAACGCACCCTTTTGGTTGGCAACATTATTCTATTGTCTTTGACTTTTTTTCCCTTTGACATATCCGTTCTTGCAAAAGCAACCGCCTTGTTTGTTGAGATCGATTCATTGATTGAAATTAAATATCGTGTTCAATCGCCCGTTGTAACCGATAATTGGTTCGCGATTAACGATAAGTTGAAACTAGAATCCCGAATTGAGTGGAAACCTGGGATATTTTGGAACAATAACGCCGAATGTCGTCAGCCTGTCTGACACGCGAAATTTGCTGAGAGTGATAGTGAATAGGTGATAAATAGCTGCTCCAATCTGGTGCGAAGTTTGTACTGCATCCCGGCCCGGACCACACATTGAAGCTTGCGCCCTTTGTGACCGCCGTGACACCACTTTCACATCATTACACAATCATACACACTAACACATACCGCACGGAAGTGATCAAAACAGATCCTCGCTTGGCGTCTACAGCTTAGGTAAGTCTAGGCTATAAGCTTAATTATTTTACTGAAGCCTGAGAGGCGACATATTGTGTTAGCAAGCAACGGTCAAGCTCCACGTACCGTGGACAGTTCAGCATACCAGTTACCGTTGGCTGGCTTGGTACTGAACACCCTTAAAGCTAACATTTGTACATATTAATACATTAGAAATAATTTTAATTATGGCGACCATTGGTGACCTCTAGTTTACAGTAAATAGATGTGTACAATAATATATAGTTAAAAATAAAACTTAAGACTCCACTTTCAGCCATTACATTTTGTCCGAACCGGAATAGGGTAGTTTCCTAAAATATATAGTGTTCGTGTCCGTCACTTAGGATAACAAAAAATATTGGACACGTATTTTTATTGTTTCACGTAATTGAAAAATGAAGACTATACAGAGTTGAAATTTCGCGTGACGTCACGCTATGGTATACTTTTAGCACTCTGTGATGTCAGCAACTCCCACTCCTGTACTTTGAAAGCTGCCTGCCGCCGACGATGACCGAGTAGCGAGTAGAGCTAGCATCTGAAAACGAGTTGGCGAGCAGCGAGGTTTACTGAATCGATTTTATCATTTTAATAGAGGTAGTTTTGTATACCAAAAGTATTAAAATCTACGAACATTACAATTACACTATCGCTGTGCAATGAAAACAAACAAATATGAACCGCAAATCAAAGTAATAACTTTGTAAATACAGTTTTATACAAATTCCGTCATTCAATACAAATTAAAGCATTATGCGTACAGCTAAGGAGTGGAATTCTGTGCCGGAGTCTGTGTTTTCTGATAGCTATAACCCGGCAATCTTTAAGTAAAAAGTAAATAGGTTACTTCTAGGTAAACATGCTTATCATGTCAAACGTCTGGCCGCCCGCCTGTCGAAATGCTTCAAGTGTCACGTACTTTGGGTAGGACTTCAGAAAAATTGAGAAGTCGGCAATTTGTAGCCATTATCATGGTATATATGATACCTTCCTGGCTTCGTTATGAGTTTATCTAACTATTTATACCATTCAATAAGCAAATCCAATTGATCTTATCTCGCAGTGATGTGATATGTTTTCACTTTTATCATTTTCAATCACATAACCATAAAACTTCATCATAATATAATGAATTCACGCACATATTCACCAAAAAAGACCTACATGATAACACAATAATGTGTAGGCAATGTCAACACAAATTATTCCACTTAGGCAATGTCCTATACTGTAAAAAGTAATAAAAACTATTTGATAACACAACGAAAAGTCATGCGGCGTCACAATAGCGTCTCGCTTAAAAAATTTTTCGTTAATTTTAGTGGTGTTCCCTTTAAAATGTTACTAAAACCGGTGAAGTATGAATCGATTTATCGAATGATACAGCTAAAACGATATAAACGTAAAATACCATCGTCCAATTGGAGCCGTGTCGTGTACAAATGGTGTACCGTTGACATTTGAGAGGTTAATCTTCGAGAGTGAGATGGTGGTCAAACGCAATCCTATCTAGAAAATAAAATAAATATACATATATTCCTTCTCATTATAGGAAGAAGAAGAAAAACCAGAAGGCGACGCAGCGTTGAATGCTCTCTTCCAAAAGATATACGGAGAAGGTTCCGATGAAGTGAGGCGAGCTATGAACAAGAGTTTTGTAAGTATTACGAGCATACATTCTTACATAGCTAGCAGTGGTGAAGGCTCCATACAACTCGGTTCCTACCGGCTTCCCTTTTGAAATATAGCAAATATTAGTCTATTATTTTATATATGAATATATAAATAGTAATCTATTATTTTCATTTAAACAAATAATTATTTACGAAGTTACAAGATTTCGAAGTTAGCCACAGGGCCACAGTTACTGGAATTCACGCATCACACTTGAACAAGGTAAGCATTTTTTTGTCCGGCTTCCCTTTTATGAAAATTCACCCTTCGCCACTGATAGCTAGTTATGAACAGTTCTGAAAGTTTTTTTTTTTTTATAAAGTAGAAACCTAGCAACGTGGGTAGAATTCACATTACTAACAATCTTGTTAACCCCTCCAACTAAGCTAAATATGCATGTGTCTAGAGTGGGTTCAC
Source organism: Tholera decimalis (assembly GCA_943138885.2). Classification (NCBI taxonomy): domain Eukaryota; kingdom Metazoa; phylum Arthropoda; class Insecta; order Lepidoptera; family Noctuidae; genus Tholera; species Tholera decimalis. The sequence goes on from OW964576.2 coordinate 16,356,797, forward strand.
ACAGTAACCCGTAACCTCTGCATCACAAGTCTGACACCTTAGCCATTAGGCCATTGACGCAGTTTGAAACAACACTAGTGATTTCTTCTGTATCGTGGATGCCACAGACATTCAAACTCATATGCACCGACACCCAGACTGCCCTGTACTAACTAGAAGGCCGTTAAGCCACAAAAGGTCATTTTTTAACTTTTTAATGTATACTTAACTACTTTCGATTCTTTTTCTTTTGGTCTAAGATTAATACTTTTCGAGATATAGCAATTTTGCTGAGCAGTTAAACAAAATATTTTTTTTCACTTCCTTTGTTAAAAAGTGACTAAACCACAATACTTGTATATACAATACTAAAACATAATACAATACTAAAAGATACTTTTATTTACTTTAAAAAGACCTCACATATATTGTGCATAGAAGCTATGCCCACAAAAATAATTTACCATCGTCCCAGCTAGCGTAGTTTTATAGAAAAATCATTTCCCACTTATTTTTACGTTTACTCAAAAATATTTTTTGGGGTTAGCGGCTTTTTAGTTAGTGTAGGGCAGCAGACCCGGAGCAACTATCTGTAAGTCGTTAAAACCTTGCGGGAATCTAACCCGCGACGCTGCGCATTGGCTAATCGCTTAGCTACTGAGCCTAGTCATCTCTCACAGAGTGTCTGAACCCTTTCCATCAGAGATAACGATATTTTTCAGTAGTAGCCTGGAGTTTGGTAGTTGGCGGTGTGATACCCCCGTGCCCCGAGCCAGGACCAATGGCTTAATGTTCCGATATTAAGCCATTGGATTCCGGTCCCGGCTGTCATTTGTACATCTTTGACAGTGGTTACGGGTAGTCAATAGCCAGGAAATCTGACACTGATCTGGCCAAGGGGAATCGTGTTCGCCAGCTATTGGGTTGTAAAAATCAGGTAGGCAGTCGCTCCATTTAAAACGCTAAGTGTGCATCCACACTGCAAGCCTAGCGCGGTTGCGATGACGGGCGCGAAATATCAAACAAATTAAACGCGCTTTTGTGTCCATAGTGCAGTGACTAAAGCTTTGGTTTCCTAGGATAGCGGTGCCGTCAAATAGCAGCCGTAATACATCGGTGAATGACGTCACTAGAACGTTGTCAATGTAAACAAAATGGCGCGGTTTCCTAGAGAGCGGTAACTAACACCGTAACGTCAAAAAGCGGTGCCGCCATTTGCATGACTGCCGTCTTGTCGGTGTCAGATGGTTTCGTGAACGTTTCCAAAGAGAATGTAATATACTAGATAGCGATGAAGCAGACAGTGTGTTAAAACGGCCGTGGAACTTTCCACATGTCGTCACCGTAAAGACGAACGCCTTTTTGCGTCCGTAATATTACGGCCGCTATATGACGGCACCGCTTTCCTAGGAAAACAAAGCTTTAGGCGGGAGCCTAGCGCGACGGGCCTCAGTGAGTTAGCGCGCGTATTTTCCCAACGTTTCTATCCGCGCGTTATGGCCGCACTACGGGCCTAGTCAACAAGCGACCTAATGCGCGGGTAGCGGGGATATCAAATCAGTTCGGTCTTGTCGCTCGGCGTTAGAGCGTTTGCATTAAAATGGCGGTAAATACTGAATTGTTTATAAGTGCAATTCAATTTAAACCAGCTATATGGCAAAGTAAGCGTCCACATCACAATAATCGCACAATAACAAGAAAATCATGGATTGAAATAAAAGAACATTCGAGTATACTCAAAATTTTTTGTAGGGTACAATTTCAATTCTTTTGTTATTTCTCTGTTTTTATTTATTTCGTGCACACCATCTCGAGTGTTCAACACCTCCCATCTCAGGATCGGACAGTCTAGTAAAAATATCAAATCCTCGTCCATGGTCTGTTACCCCTGAATCACGTCCAAACGCTACAACAGCTAGCACATCAATGTGGCCACCGTACCGTACCGCTTGTCGCGCCCGCTACAGGCCGCAGCCTCCGCTCATTCACTGTGGACGCACACTAATACTCCGCTGCGTCCAGTTAAGTGAAGCCGACCCCAACATAGGAAAAGGCTAAGGAGATGATGATGATGATGATAGTGGATTTTGGTGCAGAAACCTCTTGAGCCTGCTCAGAAAACCCTGACATTTATTTTTTATTTATTTTCACTACAATCAGATTGATGGTTTAAGAAAGCATAGAGCACAAACGTTTATTTTTATTTAATTACTAGCTGACTCGCCACGACTTCGTTCGCGTGGTATCCTACCCCTACCCAACCGATACCACTACCCCTATCCTACCCTACCCAAACCCTACACTACCCCTACCCTACTAATACCTAAACTCCCCAAACTCATACCACTAAAATGATAATACTAACGCAACACGCGCACGGACAAAACAAAATACTTTGCTAAATTTAATTTCTGCGAATGGATCCGCCGACCCATTCATTTGGGGCGCTATTTTATTTAGTAAGAACTATCGCATCAAGCGAGTGCGAACGAGATGGATTGTTGCGTGACATTGAGCGGCGAGGATGGTGGTATGCAGTAGGAGTCAGTCATTTAATTATGAACTCAAATATATTAAATTAATATTACACCTCTTTACCTTCAGTTTCAAGTTAAAAAAAAAAGTTCACGAATAATTTGATTTAAAAAAACTACGAAAGGAAGTTTTCATCACGAGATGCTTAAAAATCGGTTTCAAGGTAGAGATTTTTCGATATTTCGGAAAATTTTATAAAACTGTAAATCCGTAAGATTTTGCTGAACATATTATATTGTGTTGTTTGTAGGTATTTACCCAAATTATCACCCCCTGCAGCATATGTCGTGCTATTTACTGGACACCCTGTATTCTTAAAAAAATCTTCAATTACAGCTCTGATTAATAAAATGGTATGGCAGCTGCTGTCATGAAATATATGACTTCGTTCCCAAAATGTATAAAGCATACGCTACTGGCATTAGTTGGTAACCAGTCATCCTCTCTTCTTTCTAAGCGGACTGCTGATCCACTGTGGTCGTCGAATAAATAAATAAATAAAATATTCTTTTTTGTCAAAAAAAAATCTCTGATTCTTACCACATTTGTAGGGTTGCCAATAGTGCGGGCCTGCGGGTTGCGAACAATAGGTAGCTCGCTCCCGGCGGAAACCAAGCCCATCTAGACGGCGCCTAGTAAAGAGTGTCAGCAAAATTGTCTGGGCTCACTAGGGGGCCGTTGCTTGCGGGGGTATGAAAGAGTTACAGCGGCCTCGGAACACAAAGGGCAAATGACTGAACACGGGCGGGTTTTAGTCAGTAAAAGTCTGACACACCCTCGGGCTCCGCCCAGATCGGAAGGCATTCATTCGATGATTTCTTATCTTTCAAAAAAAAAGGGTTGCCAACTGTGTTATTAACCAACTGGGCATAGTGAAATCATGAAAGTCATGGCATTTTAAACTTTTTTCATTTTTATTTACTCCTTTATTTTGGGCTCCTAAGGCCCATTTAAAATACACATAAATAATACCAATAATTAACTATATTCTAACTAGCTTCTGCCCGCGACTTCGTTCGCGTAGGAGGGTTTTCCGCGTAAATCCCAATCCCGTGGGAATCCCGGCATAAAAAGCCTATGTCTTATTCCAGGATGTCAACTGTATACTTACCAAATTTTATTCAGATCCGTTTAGAAGTTTTTGCGTGAAAGACTAACAAATAACCATACATCTAAACATCCGTCCTCACAAACATTCGAATTTATATTAGTAGTAAGAAATAAGATACATATTTCTATAAACAATAAAAGGATGTCATGTAATCTCCCACGAAATCAATCGATACACGACACCCTTTGACCAAAACTGTTGCTTAAGGAAAGTAATTAATCATCATCATCTCCTTAGCCTTTTTCCCAACTATTTTGGGTTCGGCTACCAGCCAGGATGCAGCTGAGTATAAGTACTCTTTCAGAGTGGAGGCGGGCGCGGTTGCTAGCGCGGGCGCGTGTAATTCAAAATGTATGCAGACGCCAGTTGCGTTCACACTTCAACGGCTCAGTCCCCCGTATCGTTCACAGTGATATAGCTTCTGTTAGGTGACTACGCTTGTGGTTCTAAACCATTTTGATAGACCTGCCGAAGCGTCGTCAATCGTCATGGATATCAATACGGAAGAATTTATATCTGCAGTACAACATCGCACTGCTATTTGGCAGAGCTAACATCTCCAGTGACAGTCATTAATTAACTACTCCACAAACGTAGTTTTTCGACTTTTTCTAAAATTGGTGTCAATCTTAACTAAATATGGTGAGATCTTATTTAATATGTAGTCAAAAGTGTGTAATGACATTCTCATGTATTCAAAGAATTTATCGGGATACGTCCGTAAATCAGCGTCTTATACATAAAAACTCTTCTCTTCCTTTATTTAAATCGTGTGTGCCAAACTTGATATATTGCAATTTCCATTTCAAGTATGAATTTTCCATTAATAAAAGCAAATGGTCATCCATGTCTTCTAAATACGTAGCAAAGTTTGAGAACGACCAAACACATGTGCAATGACACTCGTAGCTCGTTCGGCACTGTGAATACGCAAACGCCAAGACCCGAGCGCCCGCGCCCGCCACCGCACCCGCTAGTGCAGTCTGATTGAACGCTAAAGCTTTGGTTTCCTAGGAAAGCGGTGCCGTCATATAGCGGCCGTAATATTACGGACGCAAAAAGGCGGCCGTCTTTACGGTGACGACATGTGGAAAGTTCCACGGCCGTTTTCACACAGTCTGCTTCATCGCTATCAATGAAACGTTTACGAAACCTGTCACCGACAAGACGGCCGTCATGCAAATGGCGGCACCGCTTTTTGACGTTACGGTGTCAGTTATCGCTCTCTAGGAAACCGCGCCATTTTGTTTACATAGACAACGTTCTAGTGACGTCATTTACCGCTGTATTACGGCCGCTATATGACGGCACCGCTATCCTAGGAAAACAAAGCTTTAGTGTTTCACATGGAGCGACTGCCTATCTGACTTCCACAGCCGAACAGCGGGGTAACAGGATACCCCTTGGCTAGACTAGTGTCAGATTTACTTAGTTCTGACTGCCCGTGACGACTGCCAAAGAAGACCAAATGACAGCCGGGACTTAACACTCTTTCCGAGGCCCCCGTGCCTCTATCACACTACCAACTTCCCAACTCTGGGCTACTACTGAGAAATTTCTGACAAAAAACATACCAGTTTTTGTTCGACCGGGGAATCGAACCCGAGACCCCGTGCGCAGTAATGTAATAACCTCTCAAGGACCGCCATTATTTACGTCAACCATCCGTCAAGCACCGCGGGCGGGCTCTTATCGTAAGCGTAATCTGACCCCGGTCACAAACGATTTTAAGACTTATCTTTACTACAAATACAGTTTTAAATCGGTCGGGGTTTGGTGGCACAAATTTGTGCCAGCGGGGCTCAACTAATACTTGTTTACTGGCACGTGTTTGTGCCGCTGGGGCTCTAGAGTTTAATACACTTTAAAAAAAATCCCATGCTCATTTTTCTCCTTTTAAATTTCAGGTTGAATCCGGCGGCACGGTCCTAAGCACTAATTGGAACCAAGTAGGTCAAGACAAAGTTGAAATGAAGCCACCAGATGGCGTGGAGTTCAAGAAATGGGAATAGACTAATAATAATAATACAAAGCACAAATATTTGTAACTTTGATGAATGAATGTATGTATCCACAGTCTTGAAAATGAATTGAGTCATTTTAAGAATATGTTTAATGACTTTAAGCTAACTTGGTCACTAACAGTATCATTAGAATTTAAAATGAAATATTTACTATGTGTATTTATTAACAATACAATACAATAATTTATTTTTTATCCAAAGTAAAGTACAGAGTATGCTGTTTACTATTGTGTCGTGTTTCCGATATTTTGGCACTGTTGCAAGCGCCATAATCGGAAACTCGAAACAATAAATATATATGGTAAATATCATGTTTTAAATTCGCATGATAATGTTTAATGACTACTGTAATTTCGTCATATTATGTACTTATTTCATACAGATCATCGTAGTATTCAAAAACTGTCTAGAGTGTACAGGGTGTCGCTATTACGGAATGGTGTAGTCATTGCTTAATAACTTAAATGCATATTCGAAGATTTCATAAACCTTTTTCAAAAATAAGCGAGGAAGGCGTTGGTTTTGCGTGTTTTGCGAAATGGAGCATTTATTTAAAAAAAATTGATGCTGTCATCCACCCTGAAGGATGTGCTGCTCCATATGAACCAACAGGGGCATCATTTAGCATATGTGTTTTGAAATTGACCCGTGGGAATATGAAAAAGGGTGCTATTGAGTTACCCAATGCATTAATACCGCAGCAAACCGTTACAAGCTTCCCTCCTTCAGCCGACGTTACTTGCGCAACTTGCTTAGTGCCTCTGAGAGCTATCACTTTCTGGGTTCGTTGTACTGTTGACAATCCAGTTTTCGTCTGTATTGTAATTAGACTCAGGGCCGAAGCGATGCCGTTCATATACAGCTTTAAGATTTTCAAAAAAATCTCTGACATTTTTCTTATTGAAACTTGTGGCCCGTAAGAGACTGAAAGCTGAGGTTGTCTTTTAAAAAAATCCCCTTATCCAATCTTTGGATGCATGTTTCTTCTCTGTCCAGTTATCTGGTGTTTTTTTTTTCAATGGCAGTGGCGTATTTGTAAACCAATTCGCGTGCTTTCAGTTTTGACAGTCCATGGTTTAGTTTAAACGATGTTACAAGATATTCCGAAATTTTTCTTCTTCCTCTTTCGTGAATATTTGAGATGATATAAATTCAGAAGAAATATCTTTCACGACTCCACCCTGCTTTATGTATCTTTGAAGGTTAGACCTGGGTACATCATATTTAATCGCAGTAGTTTTAATTTTTCCTCCTTTAGAAACCTCTTCCAATGCGCGCAAAATAACATCTTTAGGGATTTCACGTCGCTTATTTTTTTTTTAATGAAAACTGCATTGTCCTGAAAAGAAATGATTAACCATTCAACCCAATAGGCATAAAAAAGCACAAGAGTATGACACCACAATACACTAAAAACAGAGGGAGCATTGGGCATGCCCAAACCTCCCTCCTACCTGCGTACCTTAATGCTCCCCATAACCTTACTTTTCAAATAGATTTGAATAAGTTTATTTTTATCAAATATTAAATCCTAATTGACAGGTAAATATAATCTTCATTAAACACAAAAGAAGTTAACACAGATACTTACACGTTCTTGCAGATTCCTTTGTTATGTTGCTTCAAATCACAAACAAAATATTTACTTCTGTACGCAACAAACCGTTAAGAGCACGTAACTTGACAACTAAGTGAAATGACAGCTGACACTTTTGATAAGCGGTGTTGGCAGTTATTAAAATATAGTGCTGTGGTAGAAAACAAAAAGTATCTTGAATAGATTTTGAGAAATTAGGGAGTGCCCAAACCTCCCGACTGTCATCTGGTTGAATCTGCTATTTGATTGAATGACTAGCGCGTTCATTGAATGACGACATTTAATTGAATGACTAAAGGACAACTCGTCAAGTCGTTGAATGTAACGATCAACGTCTTGACTGAACGTGATTTAGTGAAGTCGTTGAATGGGATATAGCCGAATTTGTAATGTTTGGTTAGGTTAGGTTAGGAATAATATGAAAATCCATGCTGTCACACTATTTTATTACAAATAACGCACTTTAAAGTACATTTAATCGAAAAAAATATCAACACAGTGCTATCTGTGCGAGCTGTTTGACGCCATATTTGTTTTGGTGACTACTAGCGCCGCAGTGGGAAAAAATGAACTGAATTTGAATCACCTGACTGATTTTATGTCCGCTCTGTTCAAAGGGCTATGTTACAATCCGATAACTAGTTGGACGTTGAGTGACGCTTGTTTAATCAACGTTCGGCCTAGTCATTCAATTAAATGTCGTCATTCAATGAACGCGCTAGTCATTCAATCAAATAGCAGATTCAACCAGATGACTGCGACATATACTGTTTAAGCGGTAATGCGAACGTATGCGAATTTGAAGCTTTTTGGTTACACAATTTGACGGGAATTTGACACAAGGACGTGTGTATGTTCGAACGCGACTCGACAGCCATTAAAAGTTCGATCTTCTCAATCGAAAGATCTAGCGCGGTATAGTCTCTTTCTCTCTCACTCTCGAGTAGCCAAAGGTTTGTGCAAGGGAGAGGAAATGCGGAGGGGAGAATGTCAACCAATTAGCTATTAAACGTGTTGCCAACAAAACGAATACAAACGAAAAAGAATCGTATATCAGCGCAACCATATACAATGCATGGTTAGTTAGGTTACGTCATTTTAAATCCAATATAGTCAACGACTCAAGATGGCGGACTAATATTTTTTGTGCAGTGACATGATATGGCTATCAAATGAAAAGGTTGGCTGAGATGAATACGAAAATTTATTTTATGTTTTTATTTTTTACTATTATTTTATTAAAATACTGGCTGTTGCTCGCGACTTCGTTCGCGTGGGAGGATTTTCGTGGGAAATTCAAAAATTCTTTCTCAGTGCTCCCCTGCACATCCCAAGGAACATACACGCCAAGTTTCAGCTTCTTGTGCCAAGTAGTTTCGGCTGTGCGTTGTCTGTCAGTCAGTGAGTAACGGATGCGTTTTGACGTGACAACGTCTTATAATTCGATGAAGCTGGCTGCACGCACGAAAATACATGACTCATGCGGCGTTACCTCGCTCTGAGGCATTCCATCGCTCTGAGGCGTTCCATCGCTCTGAGGCGTTCCATCGCTCTGAGGCGTTCCATCGCTCTGAGGCGTTCCATCGCTCTAAGGCGTTCCATCGCTCTGAGGCGTTCCAAAGCAAATCAAATTGGATCTACAAGTTGACATTTATGTATGATTCAACGAGTCAAGTACTAGGCTATCATAAAACGGTAAGAGATGACGTCACTGTGTAGGGATTCTTTGACATTTATGTACGACTCAAGTACTAGGCTATCATAAAACGCTAAGAGATGACGTCACTGTGTAGGGATTCTTCCATTGTCATGAGAAGTGCAGTAATAGTGATGTAAAATTAAATTTTTCTTTTGTAAAATGCATCCATTCCATCAGTATTTTCTCATGACGTTGTCACGTTCAACTATCGTCAGTAAACCGACTTTACAGACAACTGATTTTTTTTAATATACAATATTGATTGATGACTACACCTCTCCACGATTCCCTGTATAATACAAACTGGACTTATATATAAAGTCGTAAAAAATAGTGACGTAGTCGGTACTCTTTCTTGTCTTGAGTAACAGTAGGTCAACTCTGTACCTGATTGAGTTGGTTTTGATCATCTGTATGGATAATATATTATAGACTGTGGATATAAAGTTGGTAGATTTTATATGGATTAAGTAATTTGAGGCTTCATTATAAGAGGTAAGCAGATTTAGAATTAATAATATATAGAAGAAATCATATATTAATTTAATGAATTCAAATATTTAGCTTTGAATTCTACCCACATTACTAGTTTTCTTTTTTTAAATGATTAAGCAAGTTGGGATAGCTCATAATTTTAGCAATCCTTTAGTCGATATATTACCACCACTTCTGCATTATGCATACCTCTTAGAATGAAACGTAAGGAGCTTAGAGTATGTGTAGAGAGACCAAAATAACTACACCAATATTGTAATGTACGCAATAAATTACGTTCTTTTTTTTATATGTTTTTATTTTTTATGGGTAACAATAGATGGGTAGAAATAATAACATAGTGAATGCTTGAAGATGGGCGTCGTACCCAAGGCACATTGTTGAGCTGGATGTTATTCTAATGTATATACAACGTGTAACGGAAACCCCATTTCTATCAAAAAGGGCTGGAGACAACATCTGGTATGGAGTCTCTATGCACAGTTTCAGCTCAAAATAAGTGACTCAAAGAATTGAAAAAAATATTTCACATTATCATAATATGTTTCTTGCAATACGAGGGTCAATAAGTTTCCACGTCACTTGCCAATAACACGACAATTCTCTTCGTTCTTCGTAATTTGAAATTTCGCTTTCTGGTATCAATGTATTGAAATTTCCACGGAATAGATGAATAAGGTTGGAATGGTAATGCGGGCGTGACGAGCGCGCCACATTAATGATACGAAAATCATAGCTCGACAAATTAATTCATTCACCACGCTTAGTGCGCTTCGGATTACTTCGGAACACAGAGTTCTGCTTTAAAATGCCGTGTTGTGCAATTATAACCTGTAAACCAAAAATTCAGACCGCAACTTTAGAGCGAGGAGGTATATCTTTCCATCGGTAAGTTGAAAATAACATTTAATTACAATTTTAATTGTAAAAAATATTCTGATCACTGAAATTCCGAACATTAACAACATTATTGCAACAAGTTACAAAAAGTATACATTGCCCGATGTGTACTCGCTGAATCAACGCAATGACCAAGTCCGCTCACAATGTACTGCATGAGCCACACTTCAACCATTGACGTTTCGTCCTTTGCCCTGATTGGCCGTGATGCACGGCGCATGTTTATCGACAGTGAGTCACAATCCGTAGCAAGCTCTCGATTTAAGTGTCCGTAATTTATTTGTGTGCGTAATTCGCATACGTAACGGGCTTCTTGCTTGTAGTGGAGCTAAAGAGTGGGAAGACAAGCGGCGACACGCGTTCTCATAGAAATCAGGAATTATTTCCTTTCTAACCTCTTATCTGTTCTGTAGATATAATAATATAATATAATAAAGTTATAAGCATACAAACAAGCAATAATAAAGCGAATTACAAATTAAAGTTACAATTTACACAATAAGAAATACACTAAGTTATATTATATAAAGCTAAATTACCACTCACTGACTGACTCACTGACTGACTCACTCATTGACATAATTGTTCTCCCAGATGGTGGATGGGGAGGTGGGTATATTTTGACAGATTCGTAAACAAGTAACTCTCAAACCTACGGGAAAAGTGCCAAACCCCCCCCTTTTCCCCCCCCTTCTTCCCCCCCTATCGTATCTCGGAAACTACGAGACCCGTATTTTTTTTTTTACGGATTCGTATAGAGGAGGCTCGGTAAAGTAAAAACCATTTTTCAAAGTCCCCCCCGCCCCCCTTCTCACCCCCTTTAGGTGGATCTCGGAAATTAAGAGACTTGGAACATTTTTGTTTTCAGATTCATTTAGAGGGGCAATGCTTTAGTCGAAATAATTGTGCAACCCCCCCCCCCCATCACACCCCCATTTTTTTTTCTTCACAAGAACGCGAGGTGCTTGCACCTCGCGCAACACGCAAATACTAAACCCCCCCATCTCCCCGTCTTTCCGAGATACGATGGGGGGGGGCCCCATCGTATCTCGGAAACTACGAGACCCGTATTTTTTTTTTTTTACGGATTCGTGTAGAGGAGGCTCGGTAAAGTAAAAACCATTTTTCAAAGTCCCCCCCCCGCCCCCCTTCTCCCCCCCTTTAGGCGGATCTCGGAATCTAAGAGACTTGGAACATTTTTTTTTCAGATTCATTTAGAGGGGCAATGCTTTAGTCGAAATACTTGTGCAACCCCCCCCCCCATCACCCCCCCCCCCCTCTTTTTTTTTTTTTTTTTCACAAGCTCGCGAGGTGCTTGCACCTCGCGCAACACCCAAATACTAAACCCCCCCCATCACCCCCCCCATTTTTTTTTTTTTATAAGAAGCACGCGAGGTGCTTGCACCTCGCGCAGCACGCAAATACTTGATTTTGAGGGGCAATGCTTTAGTTTTTTTCACAAGCACGCGAGGTGCTTGCACCTCGCGCAACACGCAAATACTTGATTTAGAGGGGCAATGCTTTAGATTTTTTCACAAGCACGCGAGGTGCTTGCACCTCGCGCAACACGCAAATACTAAACCCACGCCATCTCCCCCCATCACCCCCCCCCATATTTTTTTTTTTCACAAGCACGCGAGGTGCTTGCACCTCGCGCAACACGCAAATACTAAACCCACGCCATCTCCCCCCATCACCCCCCCTTTTTTTTTTTTTCACATGCACGCGAGGTGCTTGCACCTCGCGCAACACGCAAATACTAACCCCCTCCCATCTCCCCCCAATGCCCCCCCCCCCCCCATTTTTTTTTTCACAAGCACGCGAGGTGCTTGCACCTCGCGCAACACGCAAATACTAAACACCCCCCCCTTTTTTTTATTTTTTTTCACAAGCACGCGAGGTGCTTGCACCTCGCGCAACACGCAAATACTAAACCCCCCCTTTTTTTTAATTTTTTTTTCACAAGCACGCGAGGTGCTTGCACCTCGCGCAACACGCAAATACTAAACACCCCCCCCCCTTTTTTTATTTTTTTTCACAAGCACGCGGAGTGCTTGCACCTCGCGCAACATGCAAATACTAAACCCCCCCCATCTCACCCTATCACCCCCCCCTCTTTTTTTTTTTTTTACACGAGCACGCGAGGTGCTTGCACCTCGCGCAACACGCAAATACTAGTTATTATACTATATAAAGCTAGATTACCACTCACTCACTCACTCATTGACATAATTGTTCTCCCAGATGGTGGATGGGGAGGTGGGTATATTTTGACAGATTCGTAAACAAGTAACTCTCAAACCTACGGGAAAAGTGCCAAACCTCCCCTTTTCACCCCCCTTCTCCCCCCTCCCTATCGTATCTCGGAAACTACGAGACCCGTATTTTTTGTTTTTTACGGATTCGTATAGAGGAGGCTCGGTAAAGTAAAAACCATTTTTCAAAGTCCCCCCCCGCCCCCCTTCTCCCCCCCTTTAGGCGGATCTCGGAATCTAAGAGACTTGGAACATTTTTTATTTCAGATTCATTTAGAGGGGCAATGCTTTAGTCGAAATACTTGTGCAACCCCCCCCATCACCCCCCCCCCTCTTTTTTTTTTTTTTTTTTTTCACAAGCTCGCGAGGTGCTTGCACCTCGCGCAACACGCAAATACCAATTTCTTTTTTCACAAGCACGCGAGGTGCTTGCACCTCGCGCAACACGCAAATACTAAACCCCCCCCATCACCCCCCCTTTTTTTTTCCACAAGCACGCGAGGTGCTTGCACCTCGCGCAACACGCAAATACTAGTTATATTATATAAAGCTAGATTACCACTCACTCACTCACTCATTGACATAATTGTTCTCCCAGATGGTGGATGGGGAGGTGGGTATATTTTGACAGATTCGTAAACAAGTAACTCTCAAACCTACGGGAAAAGTGCCAAACCTCCCCTTTCCCCCCCTTCTCCCCCCCCTCTATCGTATCTCGGAAACTACGAGACCCGTATTTTTTGTTTTTTACGGATTCGTATAGAGGAGGCTCGGTAAAGTAAAAACCATTTTTCAAAGTCCCCCCCCCCCCCCCCGCCCCCCTTCTCCCCCCCTTTAGGCGGATCTCGGAATCTAAGAGACTTGGAACATTTTTTTTTCAGATTCATTTAGAGGGGCAATGCTTTAGTCGAAATACTTGTGCAACCCATCACCCCCCCCCTCTTTTTTTTTTTTTTTTTCACAAGCTCGCGAGGTGCTTGCACCTCGCGCAACACGCAAATACTTTTTCTTTTTCACAAGCACGCGAGGTGCTTGCACCTCGCGCAACACGCAAATACTTGATTTAGAGGGGCAATGCTTTAGTTTTTTTCACAAGCACGCGAGGTGCTTGCACCTCGCGCAACACGCAAATACTAGTTTCTAATAAGTTCCAAACATGTAGACATAGGATTATAAAACTCTTGCCATATCGTTTGTTATCATCTAAAGAAGCCGTGCACTTGCATACAGTAGGGGAGAGGTGCTATGAATGGGACAATTTTACATACTGAAAGATTTTGAGCAAGATATGAGGCAGAATAAAAAAGTTTTTATATGTACCGTAACAATATTTAATCAGCTTTGATATTATAAAAGAAAAATGTTATCTTCTTCAAACATTTGTGCATAAAACTCAATTTAAAAAATGTTAAGATATGTCCCATTCATGACGAACTGGTCTTCAATGGGACAACGTTCGTCATGAAAGGGACATGTTAAAATATAACCAAAAATGAACAAATTCTTACTAATTATTACAGATTTTTTTGTTTTACCTACATACTAATCATTTTTTGGAACATGTATATCACATATAGTATTTTAGAGATCAACAAATTAATAGTGTTATTAAGTTATACTTATTCTTACTCTAATAAATCTAATGTCAAAGATTGCTTAAACTTAAATCTAATGACACAGATTACAAAAAAAATTAAACGTGCCCTTGATGCCACATTTTTCATTTGCCCATTTTTGACAAAGTTTACATTGGAACCAGTCCTCCTTACTGGTAGAAAATTTTTGTTTACAAACGCAACAAACATCTTCATTATTTGTAGATTTTCTCAGTTTATGCAAAGGTTCATAATGGCAGTCAGAAAATTCCTCACCAGAATCTAAATTAGAAATTGTTCGGCCGGAGTCACTGGATGATTCCAATTGTATCTTGTTTTGTACCTTTTTGTTAGTTTTCTTTTTATTCTGAACCTCACTTTTGCAGCTTTTTATTTTGTTCTTTTGTTTTTCTTTTGATTTTTCGTTATCAGCTAATATGTTTTTAAAAATGTCTTTAACATGTGATACGTCTGTGATGCTCTGTTTTTTATTAAGCATGTTTGATAATGATTCTGCTAGAAGTCTATCTTTTTCTGGAGTTGAAGTAATGATTTTAGTTGTCACTCTTCTCTTGAATTGTTTTTGCTTGCGTGGTGGTGCCTTAGGAAATGGACGCACTATTTCTGGACTCAAAACAGCTGAGGTCGATGGCACAGGATTATCATATACCGATCCAATAACAAATGTTGATAATGCAGTTGTATCAGGCTCTGAATTTTTTATAGTTGTTAGATTATAAGGATCTCCATTATCAGAGACCATATCCAAAGATGTTGGTAACACAGGAGAATCACGCTCATCGCTATTGATTTCTTGGTGGTTGTCTGTATTTATTGGTTGTGTGATGTCATTACTTTGTACCATTTCTATTTCTAATGGACGATTACTCATCTCAGAAGGCAAGAAGTCGTCATCACTAAAAATATTGGTATTTAATGGATAAATTCCTGTACTTTTGAATCCTGATGTTATGTTTTGCATATTGAAAGCGGCGTAGCACGCATATTTTGCAAATTCAGCGACATTGTAAATTGTAACGCCCTTTTCAGGATTGGATGTCATCCAGTTATTTATTCATCGAAGTTCTGTAACGTGATTTGAACGGGCAGAAAACTGTTACATCAAGCGGTTGTAGACGATGGCTATAATGAGGTGGGAAAATCAATAATATCAAATTATTTTGTCGAGAATATAAAATAACATTTATGGTTATATGTGTTTTGTGATTGTCAAGTATTATTAATGTAGGATCTTCCTTAGAAGGCTTGATATGTTGTACAAAGTGTTTTAAAGCTTCCAGAAAACAATCCTCACTTATCCAACCAGACTGATTAGCTAAGCCCAAAGCTCCATTAGGGCCATTTTGTAGCATGTGAGATTTAAAATGTACCCTTGGAAATACGAAAACCGGAGGAATACTACCCCCGCTGCATTTACAAATGCCAACATAGTGACTAAGGCCCCACGCTCTGCAGAACTAATCTGCCCAACGCGTTTAAGACCTGCCTCAGCGACTACTTTTGGTGCATTGACAACTGTAGTACATCCTGTTTCATCGGCGTTCCAAATCATGTTTGGTGGAAACTTAAACTTTTTGTAACATTCTTCTAAATTATTGAAAAACTGGGTAACATTGAATCTATTAAAAGCAGTAGTTCGAGCTAAGGATGTGTTTTCAGGTTTTCTAACGCTCAATGTGCCTTGTCGCTTCAAAAACTTCTTTAGCCAATCAATCGTTGCTATTTCGTTAGCTTGCCACTTATTAGGAGCAATGCCTAATTTCAAAGCATATTGATAAGCAAATTTTCTAACTTGAACAGTTGTCAACCCTAAACACATTTTAGCTGATATCTTCAAATACTCCGATAACATATTTTCCTGTTCTACACTAAAAATTCTACGATTTCCGATATTGGGTCGGTATTTGAAATGATCTTCCGTTGCCTTAGCTTTTATTACGAGTCGACCTAAGTGAGATTTGCTGATATTATAGGCACTTGCAACAGATCGTAAAGGCATTTTTTTTCCTTCACTTCCTTTACGGCTTCTTCTATTTTCGTAGGCTGAACTCGATCTTGTTTCTTAGGACGCATATTAAATAACACTTCGGCAACTTGTCCTGGAACAAATTGTATAAAAAAAGCGATAAGCAACAAATATCACCACCAAAAAATCCTAGTCATGAATGGGACAGCCATGAAAGGGACGTCCCCTCCAAGACGTATGTAGTTGTCCCAAGCAAGACTTTCATGCCTTTTTAAATATAACCTCACCGCAAAATAAAATCAAATAACTTTGATCTAATTGTGCACTCACCTTTTAGGTAGTTAAATTGCAGTTCGATTTGCAATACTATAACCTTCAAATATTATTAACACAACCTATGGAACGAGCGTTTAGAACAATAAATAATTTTCTTAAAAGCACGAAATAATTTAACCACGTTTTGCCATTTTGTTTGTTTTGACAATCAAATGTCACTAAAGTCAATATTGTCTATAGGCCAATGTTGCCAAATTGTAAAAACCGAAAATCGACTAGATCGCTCATAGGGCGGGAAATTCAATTTGTCCCATTCTAAACTTGTCCCATTCATAGCACTTTCCCCCTATGTTAGGTTGAACGAGGGACTTGTTGAGGGAGGTTATTCAGTAATTGATTTTCGTCCCAAATATGTGAAAAACCTATAACCTAAATTTTTGACGTAATTGACCATTAAAATATGTTATTATGACCGCTGAGCGCAAGTGCATGAACTTTTAAACAGTACCTAAAGTAATCACGTGGCAAAACACGCGCCGATCCTGCCAAAAAAGGAAGCTCGTGCGTAAACCCGCCCCCGCTTCGCGGGAGTTCCCCCGAGGATACGCTCCCGCGCTGACCGCCGGGCGCCGCAGTCTATGCGAGTGCGCCGCTGTTCCCGCCTGTCTATTGCGCTTTCGTAAATAACCCCGCTTACTTTGCGATAAGTGTGTTCTGTAAACGTGTTCTTGACTAACCAAAAATGACGTCTTATCAATATTTCAATGAAGAATATTGGGATATGGTTCGTACCTACGTGTTATCGAATGATCATGTTACTAAGAGGTATTAATTTATACCGAGAGATGTTTCCCAACCACCAGATTCCGTCGTACAACCTTATGCTAGGTGTCAACCAACGATTGCGAACATTTGGTCAGTTCAACGTACCGACACATGCCCAAGGACAGGACCTACAAGAAGCCATTTTTTAATACTTCGAGCATCACCCACAAGAAAACACTCGAAGCAAGACGATTCGGTGTATCATATTGGACTGTGTGGAAGCTGCTGCATAATGAACATTGGTGGTGGAGTAATGAAAATCCCTATGTTACGCGACAGGACGCTTATCAACACCGGCTTAGTGTTAATGTGTGGGCAGGTATTTTAAATAATTATTTAATAGGCCCGTAATTTATTGATGGAAGACTTGATAGTGTATCATACCTTAACATTTTAAACAGTGTGGTGGATGAAATGTTGGACGATATGCCCCTTAGTGTTTATCAAAACCTCTTCTTGACGAATTAAAGACGCCAAAAATACTAAGTAAGCATAATGATTAACGTTGCCTCATCATATCTTTGTCTTAAATTATTGCGGATCACAATTCACATTTGCATTGAAGATTTTTTAATACACTTCTGGACACATCTATTGGCCCACCTTAGAGTTTAGGTTTCGATGGCCCCTACCGAAATATGATTGCTAGATTGAACAAAAACTGTTGATGCAGTTTTAAACCTGATACATTTTACCATCTTTTTCGATCGTATAGTTTTAAATTTGAATTCAGAATACCATACGACATGGACCTACGCCTAACAAGTCGGATATGCGCCTTGTTAAAGGCAATTAATTTTTGAATAAAAAACATGTTTTATCAAATAAAGGTTTAATTTAATAACGCGTGTTGCCTCCATGGGCATCTACCACAGTTCTCATACGATTAGGCATAGAGTTTATCAACCGCTCTATGAAATTTTGAGGGATCATCTCCCATTCCTCTTCTATGGCAGTTTTCAACTCCTGCATCGTCTGGGCAACTGGCTGACGAGCCCTAACACGCCTTTTTAGCTCGTCCCACATGTGCTCAATGGGGTTCATGTCTGGGCTTCTGGCTGGCCAGTCCATAACTGTGATGTTCACATCCCGAAGATATTCCCTGACGATGCCGGCCGCATGGGCTCTTGCATTATCATGCATAAAAAGGAAATTTGGGCCCACATAGTCCGCGTATGGTATCACGTGAGGTTCTAAGCACTCACGAATGTATCTTTCAGCATTTAATGTTGGCAGCCGTGGTCCTGTAACAACCTCAAGTTGAGTTTTGCCGCTCGCGGATATACCGCCCCAGACAGTCCATGAGCCACCGCCATAAGCAACCCTCTCTTCAAAGCAGCATTGTGCGAAACGCTCTCCCTTACGCCGTCCTGTGTCCAATTTAAATGACTGCGTGCGAAAAGAAGGCGCGCTGTTCGGTGGGCTCGCTTTAGTTTGGGCCCATTAGCTGGCTTGTGTGGTACCATATCGCGTTCTTTTAACCTTCTCCGAACAGTTCGAGCGCTCACAGATACTCCGTGGAAGTCGCGAAGTTGGTTTTGTATCTCAATGGAGGTAAGGTGACGATTTCTCAAGCTGGTCGTCACGATGAATCGATCCTGCCTTTCAGTTGTGACCCGAGATCGTGGCCTTCCTTGGCGACGAACAAAGCCGCCAGTCTCTAGGTACCTCCGATAAACATTTCGGACTGCAGATCGACTTAAATTAAGTTGAGCACTCACGTTTCTTTGGCTGTGTCCGGCCTGAATAAGTGCCACAGCTTGGGCGGCGACTTCAGGTGAAGTATCCATAGATTATTGATAGAACCTCACCTTAATGTTAAGAATAAGTAATGTTTGTTGCAAAAGCAAAGATATCAATCACTTTTTCAAGAATTAAATCCAAGTATAAAAAGACTATTGAATGAAATTGTGAATGTGCCAGGTTCAAAACTGCATAAAAACTTTTTGCTCGACCTAATATAAAATTTTAGCTAGGACCAAACGAAACTGAAAATACAAGGTGGGCCAATAGATGTGTCCAGAAGTGTATTATGTTTAGTACCTAGATATTTTTGCCTGTCCTAAGCCAGGTTTAAAGTATGAAGGGAAAATGGATTCTACCTAAAGGTCCTGCGCACATGTTCTGCGATAATATTAAAACGTTAGCGCAAGGGTCACGTTGTGAGACTTTTGGTATGGTTCTGTCTGTTATTTATCAGTGTTTTTTTTTGTTCATATTTTTATTAGTAACTAACATACTGTATAGGTACCCTTTAAATTACATGTTGTAAGTATATAAAAGCAAAAGGTCACTCATTCATTATGATTATAAACCCAAAAGTCTGAAATAAAACAAATCATTATAAAAACAGAAACCAGACTACTAAGAAATTATAAACTGAAAAGAGAAAAACAAGTAATACAATGTTTGAGATTTATATTAAATTTTGAATAAGTAGGTATAGCACAAAATATTACTGAGGTGAAATTGACGCTTCCATTTCATTCCGCGGTGGTGTAAATTGAGCCTAAAGGCACCAAGGCCAAGAAAACAATGACATGCCGTCCGGCCTTTTGCCATCGTCACGCACCAAGCCATTGGGTTCCAATACGGCTGGAATGCCGACGGTAACAATAGCTCGCCGGATGATATCATTTAAATTGGCGTGCCGTGCAAAACGAGCAACAGACGCCATGGTGCCCGAGACTATCGACCACTTTCCTAAATAAATATTATTTAGGGAAGTGGTTAGTCTTTTCCCAACTATGGCGTCGGCTTCCAGTCTAACAGGATGCAGCTGAGTATTAGTGTTTCACATGGAACGACTGCCTATCTGACCTCCACAATCCATTAGCTAGCTGGGTAACACGATATATTATAATTTGTATTTCCTAACTCCACTGCCACTTGGCCATCCACTGCCGATATTCGTCTACAACGACAGAAACTGGAGTATTATCTAGTAACAATGTTTAAAATTTTTAATTAGTGGTCCACCTAGGTCCTGGACCCAGCCCAGGGGGGGGTCATGACCCCATGACCCACCCCCTGGATCCGCCCTTGATCCTGTGTCAAAGAAACAAATGCCAGCCGAGGCCAACGGCCTAAACTGCTTTCCATGACACCAAGGAGTCTCGATAGGTTACGATGGTGACCCATCCATGGATCGACCTCTGCAGCGTTGCTTTACCTTGAAGATCCACCCGTACGGCTGTTATTATTTAGCCACGAGTTCCTCAGTTGAAAATATTAAAATCTTGTGAAAAATTAGAAACTTCTGCAGGCCTTTTTTTTTCGGTAGGAGAATCATCAAATCGCACACCTAGATCTAAAGAGAGCTAACTCAAAAATATCAATTTTTGAGATATACATACCATCGAATTACTTACGTAATAACTTATTACGTAAGGAATTCGATGGTATGTATAACTCAAAAATTGAGATTGAGATTTTTGAGTTAGCTCTCTTTAGATCTAGGTGTGAGATTGAGATTTTTGAGTTAGCTCTCTTTAGATCTAGGTGTGCGAAATGACTTCTTCCGCTCTGGGTGGAGTGGAAGGGAGTATTAGACTACTTCTGCCTTTTTAATCAAAAGACGACTGAAGAAAGGGAGGGTTTTTACCCTTTCCGTTTCTTCGGTTGTCTTTTCGTTCTAGAGCCGCAGTATCTCGTTACAACATTCTGGAAACCCCGGCAGAAGCTCTGGAGCTGGGTCTGCAAGAAGAGCTTACGATGCTGATAGTTCTCAACTGGTTTTATGTAATAATTTTTAGTGCAAATAAAGATAAAGATTCTAAGACGGCATAGTAGAGCCACTGAGTTCGTGTCGTTCTGGAACCTTTACGGTACAAACAAACAGGAGATGGGGAGCTACTAGAATATACGGTTCTGCAAGCGTCCCCTTAGAACTGGACCAACAGGACGTTTAGTTTTTGAGAGATTCGTCCACAGAACGTTTCACCTATGAAAGTCGTCGACAGAATGGTTCGCATTTGTGAGTTTGTTTGACAGGACTTTTCACCTATGGAATATTCACCGTATTTAGTATGTAGAACATAGCCGCAAATCCGGCAGAAGCTCTGGAGCTGGGTCTGCAAGAAGACTTTATAATGCCTCATCTAGCTAAACTAAACACGCAAAAAAACATGACGTGTAAAAGTGTTATTTATAACCAATTTACAAAATAAATATTTCATTTCAATGCTGATGGTTCTTAGATGGCACAGCACACCCTGATCACTTGACGTTTCGGTGCTAAAGGAGAGGACTACTACTAGAACTAGAATATAACTACAATTTTTTTCGGGTGTGAAGATCCTTATGTATGTTCTCCGCCATGGAATAGACGGAGGGGTCTGTCAGACTCCTACTGACTAAAACCACTCAATGTTCCTCTCCTTCACTTCTGGCTGAGGTGCGGGAACACGTTAGCTATTTCCACCAATCACCCCAGCAGCAGCAGCTATGTGTTCCTCTTGCAAGTTGTGTGAAATGTATCCGACACAATGCTGAAGATTTGCACTGTTCTTTTATAACGTCATTTTAACACTATTCATACCAAAATTTAACTTTTCGTGCAGAGAATATTCAAAAAATTATTAACAATTGAATGTGTCTGAAATAATCCTGAGGATTTGTTGTACCACACTTACCTGTTCTTTTATTGTGTAATTTCAACAGTATTCATAGAGCGGTGTACTTTTTTGTGCAGGCGATTTTTTAATTTATATCCTGCGGCTTTGCTCGCGTGGTGATGTATTTTTTACATCGAATTTCAAGTAACCTAAGTATGTCAGTCAGTGATAATATAGCACTCTACTTTTAAGATTGATAAGTAGTTTCTACGACAGCCAAAATTATATTATACTATATAAAGCTAAATTACCACTGACTGACTGACTGACTGACTCACTCATTGACATAATTGTTCTCCCAGATGGTGGATGGGGAGGTGGGTATATTTTGACAGATTCGTAAACAAGTAACTCTCAAACCTACGGGAAAAGTGCCAAACCTCTTAATTTTTTAAATTAGGAGACTTGGAAATTTTTTTTTTCAGATTCATTTAGAAGGGCAATGCTTTAGTCGAAATACTTCTGCAATCCCTCCCATTTTTTTTTTTCACAAGCACGCGAGGTGCTTGCACCTCGCGCAACACGCAAATACTAAACCCCCCATCTCCCCCCCCATTTTTTTTTTCACTAGCACGCGAGGTGCTTGCACCTCGCGCAACACGCAAATACTAAACCCCCCCCATCTCCCCCCATCACTCCAGGTCTTTTTTTATTTTTTATTTTTCACAAGCACGCGAGATGCTTGCACCTCGCGCAACACGCAAATACTAGTTATACTATATAAAGCTAAATTACCACTGACTGACTCACTGACTCATTGACATAATTGTTCTCCCAGATGGTGGATGGGGAGGTGGGTATATTTTGACAGATTCGTAAACAAGTAACTCTCAAACCTACGGGAAAGTGCCAAACCTCCCCTTTTTACCCCCCTTCTCCCCCCCCTATCGTATCTCGGAAACTACGAGACCCGTATTTTTTTTTTTACGGATTCGTATAGAGGAGGCTCGGTAAAGTAAAAACCATTTTTCAAAGTCCCCCCCCGTCCCCCTTCTCACCCCCTTTAGGTGGATCTCGGAAATTAAGAGACTTGGAACATTTTTGTTTTCAGATTCATTTAGAGGGGCAATGCTTTAGTCGAAATAATTGTGCAACCCCCCCCCCATCACACCCCCATTTTTTTTTTCTTCACAAGCACGCGAGGTGCTTGCACCTCGCGCAACACGCAAATACTAAACCCCCCATCTCCCCCATCACCCCTCCCCCCTTTTTTTTTTTTTTTTTCACAAGCACTCGAGGTGCTTGCACCTCGCGCAACACGCAAATACTAGTTATATTATATAAAGCTAGATTACCACTCACTGACTCACTCATTGACATAATTGTTCTCCCAGATGGTGGATGGGGAGGTGGGTATATTTTGACAAAATCGTAAACAAGTAACTCTCAAACCTACGGGAAAAGTGCCAAACCTCCCCTTTTCCCCCCCCCTTCTCCCCCCTCCCTATCGTATCTCGGAAACTACGAGACCCGTATTTTTTTTTTACGGATTCGTATAGAGGAGGCTCGGTAAAGTAAAAACCATTTTTCAGTCGCCCCCCCCCGCCCCCCTTTTCACCCCCTTTAGGCGGATCTCGGAAATTAAGAGACTTGGAACTTTTTTTTTTTTTCAGATTCATTTAGAGGGGCAATGCTTTAGTCAAAATACTTCTGCAACCCCCCCCCCCATCACTCCCCCCCTTTTTTTTTTTTTTTTTTCACAAGCACGCGAGGTGCCTGCACCTCGCGCAACACGCAAATACTGAACCCCCCCATCTCCCCCATCACCCCCCCCATTTTTTTTTTCACAAGCACGCGAGGTTCTTGCACCTCGCGCAACACGCAAATACTAGTTCTATTATATAAAGCTAAATTACCACTGACTGACTCACTCACCCACTCATTGACATAATTGTTCTCCCAGATGGTGGATGGGGAGGTGGGTATATTTCTACAGATTCGTAAACAAGTAACTCTCAAACCTACGGGAAAAGTGCCAAACCTCCCCTTTTCACTCCCCTTCTCCCCCCTCCCTATCGTATCTCGGAAACTACGAGACCCGTATTTTTTTTTACGGATTCGTATAGAGGAGGCTCGGTAAAGTAAAAACCATTTTTCAAAGTCGCCCCCCTTGCCCCACTTCTCACCCCCTTTAGGCGGATCTCGGAAATTAAGAGACTTGGAACATTTTTTTTAGATTCATTTAGAGGGGCAATGCTTTAGTCAAAATAATTGTGCAACCCCCCCCCCATTTCCCCCCCATCACCCCCCACCCCCCATTTTGATTTTTCCTACTGAAAAAGCTGTTGATTCTTACTTTTAACTATAAACGAGCCTTCAAATTTTTTATGCCATGCCCTCCCCTCCCCAACCTTCCCTATAATTGAAAAGGCTGTAACTTCATAACGGTTAGAGATAGCCATTAGGTTTGACATTTTACTACATTTAGGGGTTTTAAAAGTGCATGCACCTCGCGCTACACGCAAATAATACTAATTTGGACTTCAAAGCGATAGCGAAAGATTACTCGATATTTAGGGTTCACAATCGCTATCGATGGGGCTAGAATACCTACTGTAGAAATACTTAGTTTTATCAAAATACCTACGTTTTATGATGAGGATATTTAGACCCAAATTTCAGACCCTGCAACTGGGTTACGGCTCCAAAGAGGGTTGTGAGGCTGCCATACACGCCTTGTCGACCTATTTAAATAATACAGGTAAATTTTAATTCAGTCAATAGGGACACTTTGTTGGCAGAAACTAAAAAAGAAGTACCATAAATTTTTAGTTTTCTTTGGCAATGTTACAGATATCCGGCTAAATTATTTTATAAGAAAATCCTTTTGGAATCAGCTGTTGGCTGTCAACAAGGTGATCCCTTCGAGCTACCGATCTTTAGTTTTGCCATTCACTCAATCATTCGACAGCTAAATTCCAAATTCAATGTTTGATATCTCGATGATGGAACCTTGGGAGGCAATGTAGATAATAAATCAACTCCATTCCATAGGATTGGATCTCAACCTTTCGAAGTGTGAACTATTTATCCGACAGTACAGACAGACAACTGACACTCAAAATTCAACGCAATAGCCACAGAAATCCAAATTGTGGAAAAAAGTTCTTTTCGTCTTCTTGGGAACTTCTTCATGGGTTGATTTTAATGTGCCGTGCTTCACCGAGGCTACAGGTACCTGGAGACTCGCTTGCCCGAACCTAAATCCACCCGACAACCCATCATCTCAGAGGCGGTAGGATGAGCCGCTCTGTAGAGCAGTTCAGAGTGACCTTATTGCCACATCTGCTTTGGCTGCAGAGCGTGCGCGCCTGTGTTGGCTGTGGGTGAATGGGAGTCGGGTCTCTGGCTTCAGGCACTACCGTCATCGAACATAGGCACCTTGTTCGACGATACTACAATACAATTTAACTTGTGTCTGTGTTTAAGTGACAATAGCTTAATGGCTAAGGTGTCGGTATCGGTGATCGAGAGGTCGCGGGTTCGAACCCCACCCATTACACTATTGCCGTGAAACACATGTATCATCTATGCGTGAAACCATTCCAGACACAAACAAATTTATGCAAGTCCAGCAGAAAGAGCCGGCTGGAGATCTTTTTGTGCTGCCCCACACCTTGCGTACCAGGGATTCGCTTTTCTTACGCATTACTGTATTAAGCAGTCTACGTGAGCCTCTGCAACCATCCCTGAAGCACTACAGAAACGGGACAACCCCATCAGCACCCTTGCGTTGCGTTGTTATAGTATTAGACTCGAAAGGCGCTATATGCCTTTAGTGTAAAATGAGCCCACAGACTACATGTGTAGAAAGAAGTAGGTACAATATTCACGGAATAATGCGACTTGAACAGCGTGCAAACCTGCGAGCTATCATGTTAACATGTACAGACGGCGCGCGGCTTCCTTCGCTCTCGATCGATGTCATTATCATCCTTGAGGTCGGCAGTCAGTTTATGTCTTGATATTTAAATTGGTAGACAGGACACTGTTTTAGGCTAACTCTTTTACACCTGTAATCTATAGGTTAGCTATTCGCAGCGCCAGTAACCTGCGCGTGCAATATAATAATACTAGCTTTTGCCCGCGACTTCGTTCGCGTGGGTCGTTTTACTCGCGCAAATCCCGATCCCGTGAGAATTCCGGGATAAACACTATCCTTTATCCTTGCCAGGGTCTTAAACTATTGCCTTGCCAAATTTCATCTAAATTGGTGCAGCGGTTTAGGTGTGAAAAGGTAACAGACAGACAGACAGACAGAGTTACTTTCGCAATTATATATGGAAATATGGATATGCATTTATTTCTTCTCACAATACACATATAATATAACAATGCCTTCAGAATGCTGTTGGGGCTGCTTCGATACTCAACTTAGCCATGTTTGCGGATGTCAATGTCGGCTTTCAAGAAATCATCAGATAAAGAACTGCATCGCTGATGAACAGAGCGAGAGGTAGCGCCAACACTTATCTGAAGGTAATTCAATTACCTTCAGATAAGTGTTGGCGCTACCTCTAGCAATTACCGTAATTGCTAAAAAATTTGCAATTCTCAGTGGATAAATTGGGACAGTATACCAGTATAGGCTAAGATGAAATAAATTCTAAATACTTGCATAGTTTTATGTTTATAAAACGCAAACTAACAATATGGGAACCCATATGAGGAAAACAAACTAGTCTAATGTGTGGTATGTAGCGTGGTAAAAGATCTATATCACATATAGATCTTCTTCTTCAAGATACCAAAGCCCTGGAACGCAAGGACAACTAAAAGATGGGTGAAATGGAACAGGATGGGTTCTCAGTCAGTAAGACTCTGACACTCCCTTCTGCACCACACAGAGCGGAAAGTATCGTTTGATAATGTTCTCCCCGAAAAACAAATGTCTTAGTTTGACTCGAAAATATATTCACTTGTTTCTCAATGCCTAAACCATGTTTTGCTCCAAACTTTGTAGAGGCCAGTGATACTGTTAAACTTAAAGTCCTGGGATCGGTTCCCGGGTAAAGCAATTTAGCGTGGGATTTTCCATGTGAAGTTTTTTCATACAAACCAGAAGTGGATGCTATGACGTGCTATGGACAAAGGACTTAGACATACGTCACGTTCTGCCAAACCCTTAAGTAATACAGGCGTGAAGTACATACTATTATTAATCATAAATAGGTGGCGACCTCTACCTACAATTTAGAACCGTTCCATTTTCTTCGCATTCGTTGCCCGCTGTGCAACCGTCTGGTTTTTATGAAATGCTAAAGATGTCGCTACAATAGCATTGAATTACTGAAACCGCACTGAAACATGTACGGTACTCTCTTTTTATCTTTAGGGAAAATGCTATTGATATCTCTGTCTTTAAATCGATAATAAAGCGTTACATACTGAGACAATGAGGCTTACATGACCCAATAGGGTGACGAGAATCAAATAAGTACAGAAATTCAACCTCCTTTTCGCTCTCATAGGAAAAGCCGTCAAAGAATTTTCTGATTTGAAACCTTTAATAAAATATGAAATGAAAACTCTAAGCGAAAATAAAAAATAATGCAGTAAATTTCTTGAATTTGCCTTACGAACCAAATTAAAACATTTGGTTTACTTATTGCAAGTTTGCCGTAATAAATTCTCATAGTGGAAATCCTGCATCGCGCAAGCAAAGTTTTCGCGTAGATCGAGTACTGTTCCAGTTTTCAAGCCCTGCAGTCGGGAGGTCCGTAGCTACTCCGTAAACCGGTCTGGCTAGGAGCCGGTCTAAGTCTTAGCCACCCAAAATGATGAAGCTAAGCAGTAAGCAATCATGAGGTAATAATACTATGTCAAAATGATATGTCAAGAAACTGATAAAGAGAGACCTCGGTCTCACCCCCACGGTAGTAGCTAACATGACCTCCTTTTGTTTTTTCCGTTTATAAATATTGATTGGATAAACTTTTTGAAAAAAAAAAAACACATTTTATTAGGAAATTTTATAGTTTTTTTGCATTTCCGTAGGTCGTCATTTAAAAACATTGTTGTCAAACGCAAGCCTTTCAACGATAAAAAAAGAAAAAATACAATAATTTAAGCGATAAACGCTTTACAACTTCGTAGCTAATGAAAATATATTTTTTTTAATTCAGGATGTGCCTACTCTTGACCTCGATGTCGCCTAAGCGACAGATGGACAAGCAAGCCCAGATTATAAATTATTTCCTAGTTGCTTTCTATATCTATATGCTGCAATATAGATTCTAATAAATATTTTGTTAAGCAAATAAGAAATACATGCATAATCCCTATTGCTGGATATTTTTATTTGTTAACCTTCTATATACATTCCTACATATTGTAAAACAAAGTATCCCGCAGTGTCTGTCTGTATATTCGCGAGAAACTCAAAACTACTAAATACCTATGTAGATTTTCATGCGATTTCCAATGGGACTGTCTCGTTGGTCAAGTTGTTGCAAGCATGACTGCTGAGCACGAGTTCTCGGATTCGAATCCCGGGCGGGAAGTGCTCTTGGGT
This sequence comes from Tholera decimalis, assembly GCA_943138885.2. Classification (NCBI taxonomy): domain Eukaryota; kingdom Metazoa; phylum Arthropoda; class Insecta; order Lepidoptera; family Noctuidae; genus Tholera; species Tholera decimalis. The sequence goes on from OW964576.2 coordinate 16,385,205, forward strand.
TTTTCTGTAAGGAATTTCTCAGTGGTAGCCCGGAGTTTGGAAGTTGGCGGTGTGATACCCGCGTGCCTCGGAAAACTCGTTAAGCTGTTGGTCCCGGCTGTCATTTGCATTGGCGTATCTAGAGATATTTCCCAGGTGGGGCCTAGCCCCCAGTAGTAGAAGCGATGATCGCTTATCAAAGTTGCGTCAACTCTTAACGTACGAAATTAAAATTTTCACATAAATTAATTTAACATGTATCGCATAACGGAACCTTGCATGAGTGAGTCCGACTCGCACTTGGCCAGATTTTTTAATTTTTCAGCCATAATTCGCACACCTAGATCTAAAGGGAGCTAACTCAAAAAAATCTCAATTTTTGATAACTCAAAAATAGTATATATAACTCAAACTTGATAGTATGTATAACTCAAAAATTGAGATTTTTTGAGTTAGCTCTCTTTAGATCTAGGTGTGCGAATTGTTTGTTAGTAAAAATTCTCGGGTGGGCACCAGACCATTCTGGGGTGGGCACGGCCCATCCGGCTTTCCCCCTTCCTACGCCTATGGTCATTTGGACTCATTTTGCAGTTGTTACGGGTAGTCAGAAGCCACTTAATCTGACACTCGTCTAGCCAAGGAGTATTGTTGCTTAGCTACTGGATTGTGGAGGTCAGATGGGCAGTCGCTCCATGTAAAACACTAATACTCAGCTACATCCGGTCAGACTCGAAGCTGACCCCAACATAGAAAAATTACATACATATTCCCTATTGCCAGGCCCTTTATTTTTGTGAATTCCCGTTCGTCCCCCTAGGGGGACGAAGTCGAGGGGACGAACGGGAATACACCCTTTTGACAGGCTGTTTGTCTAGTGGTCAGTGGCCCTGACTGCTATGCGTAAGATCGTGGGTTAAGTTGGGTAAGTGTGATGAGCACGATCATTTGTTCTTTGTCTGGGTGTAATTTATCTATAATATCTATGTATTTAGAAATGTATAATATGTATGTTTATCAGTTGTCTAATACTCATAGCACAAGCTCTGTTTAGTTTGGGACTGGATGGCGTTGTGTGAAAGTTGTGGAATCTCCCGCAGTGTTTGTTTGTATGTTCTAAAACTCAAAACTACTAAATCGATTTTCATGCGGTTTTCGCCTATTGATACAATGATTCATGCGGAAGGTTTTTAGTGTATAATTTATTAGGGTTTTATTTGAATTGTCAGAATGCAACCGTGCAAAGCTGGGCCGGTTCGCTAGTACTTCTTATTTTCAGTAATTTTCAGTAACTTACAACCTATTTACAATAAGTAGGTTTGGTTTGGATTTCAATTCAACGCAGTCATGACTCATGAGAAAAGCATGCCTCCTCCTTTATGAGCCGAATATATGAATCTAACAATAGAATACTAAGAACTACAATAATTATAGTATACTTTTTAAATTAATACGAATAGTAATTTCACTGTCAATATTTTTAATTTATTATTTTATATGGGGTGTATTTATTCCTGAAATAAATTATTATCTTCTATACTAATATTATAAAGCGGAAAGGTTGTTTGTTTGTTTGCTTGAACGCGCTAATCTTCGAAAGTACAGGATGGATTTGGATGAAATTTGGTATGGAATTAGCTTGAAGCTTGAGGAAGGTTATAGGCTACTTTTCACGCGACTGCAAAAAAGGAGAGTTATGTTTTTACCGTGATAGAATCCACGGGAGCGAAGCCCCGCGTGAGTACTAGTTATATTATAAAAGACAAAACCTCTTTAAAAATAATATTAAAAAATAAACAAAATCATACAAAACGTTGAAACTCAAATAAAATCTACAAAAAGAAAAACCTGAACCACGATTCGAATTCACTTCACATTCACATAATATTGAAGGTATAGATAGATAGGCTGTGAGTGTGACTAAGGTTTCAGCAAAACAATGATGTTGATGAATTCCAGTGTCTTTTCTATCAACAAGGCTGCCAGTCTAACCTTATCCTGCTGCGTTCTAGTGTTGTAGTAGACTGCATTTCTGACCTCAACAGCCAAGTTGCTGAGTTGTTACCCAACTAATGGGTTTTGGTTTTGGAACTCAACTGTAACGACTGCCAAAGATAGATAGATAAAAGATTTATTTGGTACAACAACAGAAGATCTACAAAAGATAGCCGCGACCTAGGTCTTAATGTGCTTTCCGTGGGCCGGAGGAGTCTCGATATTTTCGGATGGTGACCCATCCACGGTCTGCCCTTGGCAAGCGTTGCTTACCCTTAACGATCGAACCGTGCGGCTGTATTTATTTAGCTACGAGATTTTTCTTATTGCTTATTATTGAATACATGCAAATTTTAACACATATATTTATTTATACTTATTTATGTATTCTATTGTATTATATGTATATACCTATATAAATACTTATATTAACTACTTTAGTTACTTTTGTGTATGTTATATATTTGAAGTAAATACACTGACTTTCCCCTCCCCTCTTTGCTTCATGTTCTTAAAGTCCATCCAAAGGCTGTCTGGAAGATATCGCTATCAGCGATAAGACCGCCATTGTAACCATATTTTGCATTATTGTAAATCAAGTGTTTCTTTAAATTTTTCTCTATATATATATATTTTAATCTATCTATCTATCTATTATGTAGTACAAACAAAACATACCACAAACCATCGAGAGTTATTCCGTGGTATTCTAGCCGCGGCAACTCGATGCCTCACCTCAGTATAAAATCCATTTTAGACTGTGGCCTCACTATCATTTAAAGAGAGACCTTCTAGATTATAGTACGATTCTCCTTTCTATCAATTACTAGGTAACATCGATATGTATTAAATCAAACAACCAATACTTACTTTCTAAATTTTATTTTCAAATCTACGACTAGAAAACATCACACACATTCAAAAACTAATTCCCAGTACTAAAATATATCTTATAGCTACGTGGTATTTACAATATTACTTAATATAATGTTATTGCTTATAAGGCTAGATCTAACGACCTAAAAATTATGAGTTACAAAATATATCTCAGTCAAGATGATCTGAAGATGGAAAAAGTTAGTCCCGTTTGGGCGACAATTAATTTAATGACTATGGTTGTTTTCAAGTATTTGTCAACGACACTATTGGGGTGTAGTTAACAATTTTTTTGGTAATTACACCTCCGTAAGTACCTGATCATTGCGCACTTAAGGTACGCGGGATATCATATTATTATGCCCAGAGTGCTAGCCTTGTGTGTACAACATTTGTACCTACTTACCTACCTACTACCTGCACAGATGATAAAGACTGGAGTAGCTCCGTTTTTTTTTTAATTTATTTTTTTAAAGGCAACTAGCAATTTCTTCGAATTCACATTACTAGCTATCTTGTTAGCCCGTCCAACTAAACTAAATATTGTGTGTGGAGTGGGTTCACGACAATAGTGAACCTCTCGATCACAAGTCCAACAGCTTAGTCATTAGGCTACTGACGCTTCTAGTTTGGGATAAATTGGGGTAACAAATTTGTTTTGGTAATTCCACCTCCATAATTAAGTTCTAGAACTAAAGTTATGCATTTATCGACATTAATATTTATATTTTGTGAGATCATACGACATGAAATCACCTTACATATAATGATATCTCTGTGCAGATCATTCTCCACTTTGCTGTTCTTTTGTTAAAAGAATTATAATGTAATGTATGTATGTGTATATGTGTCCAAATTAAATGATTTTTATTTAGTTATCAAACAAGATTAAAACACAATATTTTTTATCACACGTAGGTACGTAACACATTAGTTGACAGTGATTTAGTTACCAAAAAATAATTGTTTACTAAGTAAGATGTGTCCCCAATACTGTCGTTGACAATAGGCACATGCTTGTGTTTAATACTTTGGTAAATTAATTTTAGCTGGAACAGAGTTACAGTAATCGTACTACTAGTAATTGTACTATTATTCTTAACAATCAAAATTTACTATTGCTCTATGTTTATCTCTTGTTTAACAATTCAACACAAAATAAAAAACATTGTAAATTTTCCAAGAATCGATTTAATTATTTATACTTAAAAGATCAATTTAATATCGTTTAAGTGAGAATGAGTTTCTTCCACTCCATAACTGTGGCAGACTGGCCTGTGACAAATAGACACAAAGTAACAAGGTTCCATATGGACTGAATATATATTCAGTCGGAGGTTCCGAACCCTAAACACATCCAAACATAGATACTTTAACTGTTCGCCAGTTTCATAAAATGAGTGTTAATCGTGAACACTGGTCTACACAATTTTTGCGCCATTACACTAAATGTAAACTTATCCTATCAGCCCTTATTACTGCCAGCAGTAAATAAATCAATAGTGGCCTTACTGACACCACTAGGGAAGCTTTGTACCCGTCCTTCCATGATCGTGGATATTTCTCCGGAACTTGACTGGAGGCCGTTCCTGACCGGAGGAACTTTCTTCCCGTTGACTAGGAGGCTGTTAATCTCTGTTGTATCTGAAATGGAAAAACGTTTAGAAGATGGCAAGACACCTTGAGTGTCTTCCTCGTGAATTGACGAAAGGAGCCACACCTTCGAGAGAATGGAGGGAGGTCTAAGCTCAGAAGGGGCATAATGGGCCAATTAAAAAAAAATGGGATGGGAGTGAACGGTACCAAAGAGGTACACAATGAATAAAGGTCATTTCTCCGTAACACAATAGTGCAGGTGAGCAAAAAACTTTTTAATATCTGTGTGTCGGCCATTTTGGTAAATGTTCAGTGTTGCTATTGATCCCGTTTTAAAAGATAGTAAATAATTAGGAATTCTTTAATAAAACATTATGTTGATTCTGTTTAGTATAGTAAAAATATAATAAAATAAAATAGGAGTGAATAAGTTACTTCTAGGCAAGCGTGCTCCATCTTCGACCACACCACCACTTACCATCAAGTGAGATGGTGGTCAAACGCAAACAAAAAAAATATATAACATCGTCCCGCGCCCGACCAACACTACATTAATTGGTTGGGCGCAGCATGGGAATTAACTAAAAAATTTTTTTTTTTTTATCAAAAATTTGATTTTCAATAATAATAGTGTTGAATTAATGTAAATCTCTCCTCTCTCAAGCCGATGCATAACATATCCATTTCCTACTCATAGTTGGAGTTCTTTTTAACCCCCTTTTGTTAGAATTGGGCTTTATGGTGAGTTTGAAGTAAAAAAGCGAAGAACCACACTTTGTGTGGCCTAACTAAATTATTTATATTATTTTACTTAGAAAATGTGCAATTATGGAGAAATATAGTAAATGTTACAAAACCCACGTATAAGTACGAGTATAACGCATAACTCCTAACTGCAAATATATGCACACATGAAAAGTGCCTTACCGCGAAGAAGCGCCTACGTGCGAGGTGGTGCTGCAAACAGCGCTCATATTTCCACAAATATTTACCCTTTTTTTTAACTCTTTTTTATTTTATTTCAAATTTTTATCATATTGTATTGCGACATCTGTTGTAATCATGTGTACTTTCAGTATAATAATAGTAAGTTTTTGGTTAGTGAAGTGCGTGTCTGTAAGTGACAAATTCTCTATTTGCCATATCCATTTTTAATGTAGCTGTTTAGGTATTAAATAAGTCGTTGGAGACCCATGATAATAAATAAATATCATGGATTTTGCGCATTGTAACAGAAAGTCCACATACCTTCATCAACACTCTTCGGTACTGGTTTCTTCTGCATACCAACAATACAAGGTCCTTTCGCTAAAGACCAAGAGGGAACATTTTCCTCCCTCTTTAAGGGCTCCAAAATATTCCTGCGCGACCTCATAACATTAGGCAAATCACCCCTGTTCATATCCTCCAAATTATCCCCTGGTAACACTGTCTTATTTTGAACGGGCAACACTGTCTTATTTTGAACGGGCAAAACCGCAGGTACCATTTTCGAAATTTGATTTTCAACGGTGAAAATCTCTTTGTTGGTTTCCTCTTTTGGTAAAACAGGTTTAATATCTGCTGAGGAATTGGTGTCTGTGCTATCTTGAGAAATGAGGCGGTGTTTAGGAGATATAGAGTCTATTCTTTTTGGTATGTTTCTTAGCTTTGGTATTTGATCTTCTAAAGATAGGGGTGGGGCCGTAGCCATGTACTGACTGTACATGTTGCCTATTAGCTCTTCTGTGCGCCTGAAATAAAAAAGTCTGAGTTTAATTTCCTACGAAACTACCGTTTATTATCTAGACTTATGAGTTGTAGGTTGTGGTTTCCTGTGTCCTAGCAGTGAGGACGATATAGTTTGTTTCATTGAAAAAACAGAGAACTACTAATGTGGGTTTAATTCACATTGCTAGTACTCTTGTTAACCCCTCTAACTAAGCTAAATATGCTTGTACCTGGAATGGGTTCACAGCAAAAATGTAATGGGTAGGGTCAGAGCCGGATTAACCCTGTCAGAGGCCCTAAGGCAATGGCATTCTCGGGGCCCCTTTTGTTACTTTGACTGACCAAATCGTGTGTGAACTGAGGACACGCACATTAAGGGCTGTGGTTTTTAATATATTTGTTTACTTATTCCCTGATTTGTTCTAAAATTGTTTTAATTCTACTACTAAATTTAAAGATTTGTATTTTGTGAGATAACAGTGAGGTCCCTAAGTTCACACGCACATCAAATTCTCGTTCGATTTCCTGGTGCGTGCACTGGGCCTGGGCCCCTAGTTGATGCGGGGCCTCTAGGCAGTTGCCTACTTCGCCTAATGGTTAATCCGGCCCTGGGTAGGGTTTGAATCCGCGAACTCTCGAGCACAAGGCATTAGGCTTTTGCCGCTTGGTAGTAGTCAATAGTCACACAGGTCGATCTTAAAGTTAATATCAATCCATGGATCGACTTCAACAAACGTTATTTGTCGAAGTCGGCTTACAACGTTCCCACTGCTGAGAAACAGAAACATACATAATCACAACAATTTAAGGAGAGAGATAAAGATCTTTTACTAAGTTTTTGAAAGAAGATAGGGTTCGTGCTTTTATTACTGACACGGGTAGAGCATTCCTCAGCCGTACTTGATGTCACTTGTCTTCGAATATTCCATACTAAGAGATGCCAGTTTCCTCATACGTTTTCCTTAGTGCTTTGAGAGCAATGGGGTGATGAAAATTACACACAGTAATGTATCTCACAGGGTTCGAACCCGCCCCGAGTTGCATCGTGTTCGACGCGCGCCTAAAAGAGCTGTTAGCAGGAATGAGAGGGACTGCCGGAATTACAAGAATGTTCTTACGACATACCGCGGCCCCGCAACCAGGCAACGGCAACACAAGGGACAGGGTAGGTTTAAATCAGCAAGATTCTGACACTCTCTTCCGCTCCACGACGATTTTCTGATCATGATTTTCTTTCCGACAAATAGGTTGCGATCCCATGACATACAAAGTCCAAGGTCGTGCCTATGACCACTGGGCCTTTACCTAATAATATAATATTACTAATAAAGGGTTATTACCTCGTTAGTGGTATGATAACAGTCTGCGGCGGCGCGTTACTTGGATGATATGCATTCGGACCAAAACCGTCTAGTGCTGAGTTACCTGTCACCTGCCAGGTAAAAGGAAGCGTTTTAATATCGCTTTAAAACGTTTTGGGAAAATTTTATAGTGCGTACAACTAAAGAGTAATTTCCTGCCGGAGTCTGTGTTTCCTGATAGCTAGAACCTGGGAGTTTTTAATCAAGAGTGACTTCTAAGTAGAAGTAATCTATTCACTCTTTTGCGATTTTCATCTTCAATCATATCATCGCTAATCATCGGGTGAGATGGTGGTTAAACGCAAGCTAATAAAACACCAATTAAAGAAATGATGACGATAAAACGATGATATTTTCGTGAAGGATATTCTATCTTTTATGTATCTTATGTAGAATGTATTTAATTTTGTCAGTGTTCAGCAATAGGTATGTTTTATATAACTAGTTCTGAAAATGATCTATTAAGACTACCGCAATTCAGGTTACCATGAAACTGGTTTGGGACCCCGATCAAAAATAAAAACAATCACATAGTTACAGATTAAATAAATATAGTATCGATTAAATATTCAGAATAAAATCTTATTTATTAAGATTTTGCCGCATGTTGTTTTTATATTAATGTGATAAATAATTTAATTATTTATTTATACTTTATGTACACTAGTGTTACATGTGCAGCAGGGCATTCTCTACCAGTCAATAATACTAATAACTCTATTCGATTTTAAGAAATATCATTACGTGGTCTATTCAGTCACCCCAGTATTGGATCATTTAATTACCTCCATAACGCCTATCTGTGTTGTTCTCACGTGATATGGGAAATTCTTGTTGGCGAACACAGGTAAAGTCAGCAACTGTAATTAAAAACATTATATTTTATTTAGCTCAAAACCAAATAATTCTTTTTTAGGGTTCCGTAGATAAATCACAAGGAACCCTTACAGGTAACTCAAAGACTCTTGGTCATTGCCAACGTAATTTGAGAGAGACTCGAGACGGAGACTCGATTTATCAATTCTTAGTTATACGGGTTTGAGATTATTCGAACTATTGATCCATCAAATAAGTTTATTGAAGTAAAATCTATGCAAGCATGGCCTCCTTGGTAGTACTAGCATTATCTACTTACTTCGTTTACCGATATGAGTAAACATTGAAAAGATATGAAGAGTGCAAACATAAAAAAAATCGTCCTCAACGCTGTCGGCTATTGAAAAAGTTAATGAAGTAAGGTAATGAATTAAGTCTTTCAGTTATAAGTTGATAAATGATAAATGCTTGCACTATCTGGACAGGTCTGTAGTCTGCTCAAATCTGTGTGTTTATTTCCTCAAAAGAGCATCACATAGACATAAACATACATGTTTCTCAAATGATTTGACCGATACGAATTGTATGGACTTTAAAAGAGACATTGACCTCTGAGTTTTTTTCGGTGTTTCTTCTTAAAATAGTCAGTTAAAAAACACCCATCTCATCTTGCTTAACTTAAAACGGCAAAAAATTACGAGTAAAAGAGTTTTTTTTTTAAATCTCTATTCGATTATCCGGATTTTCGATAATCAAAATGCATAACGAAAATACTTTGATTAATCGAGTTTCTACTGTATGTTGTACATTTATTTTACTCGTCATAATATTTCGGATTTATGCCTACGCCCTTTTCATTTCAGAGATCCGTTTTCTATTACGATGACGAAAGTATATTTATTTTATTATTTATGTACACACAGTAAAATACATTAGGATACAACATTATTATAATATTTGAGTACAAAGGTACTGCTTATTTCTTAAGAAATTTCTTCCAGCAGACCTGCGAAAGGGGAAGTATGTATAAGGTGGGTGACCCAAATAAAGCCTATTTCCCAATAGGGCCTATCTTTCAAATTTCGCGCTTCACGATTTCAAATGGCCGCCAATGTTTGTAGAAGTGTGCGTCTACATTAACTAACGCACACAAGCACAGCCAGCGGCCCGTGCCGCAAGAGTGTTGGAACCTGCAGTCAAAAAAAACCACGACGCGGAGCGCACGCTTGTTTTTATAAAACTTTGGCAGAGTAAACAGTAAGTATTTCTATTTTTATTCGTACACGGTGTGCTGTGTTTTGTCTATAGGATAATTATATGTTTAGACATCTCCTCACATAAGTGAAAAAGCTGTAATATCGGTATATTCCATATAATTGTTGTTTTGTTTACCCATGTCCCATGCCCTAATACAGCCTATAACAAAAATGTATAGGCCTTATAACGGCACAGGTACAGACCTTATTAGGACAATGTTTTATGTCAGTTAGAAAAATATCACAGTAAAATAGTAAACCCTTGTTTTCAGTAACATCATGGAAAACGGATCACCAGCTTCTACCACAAGGAAAAAGGATGACTATTACCAATACCTCGAATGGGTTTCGTGCTACAGAGTTGTATCCATATAACCCAGATGCTATTCCTGAAGAGGCGTTTGTGCCCTCTGTGTTGTCAGAACTTCCAAACCCCACAAACAGTGAGAATATTGCTGTCTTATCTGATGAATCGGGGGAACAAGAGATTTCAACTGCAAATGTGGAAGATTCAGATGTCTCAGGCACAAATACTGAGAATTTGCCACTGTTCTTGCTCTCAAAAAGCAATCCGAATGCTGAAACTCCACATAAGACAGACAATCAATCAACCGCGTGTGAGATTTATGAATTTTTACCAACTCTTAAGTTTAAAGTTAAAGCGACTGCTCCACGCAAGAAGTCTCTGAATTACAGGGCTCAAGAGGTAACAAAAGATTTGTTTGGTGACAATGCTATGAATTTCACATCATAGATTACTGTACCATTGTCAAGAGTAGAAGATATTCTTGGCACTTCTTCCGTGATAAAGATTAACACAAAGACACCGAAATCAGCGTCAGTTACTGGCTGTATATCTGCACAACCTGCAGTTGCTGTAACGCGAAAGCGAATCGCAGTAAAGATTACTTCTTTGACAGCAGATAAGCTTAGGATCGGGATCTAAACCAAAACGTAACGATAATAAACCTTCTTGGTACTGTCCAGCTTGTAAAGAAGATCGAGTTGACGATATGCGATAATGTATTACTTGTGGCATATGGTATCATGAGCTGTGTGTTGCACTCACACCCGCTGATAAAATATTTTAGTGTACAGGAGATTTTAAAAAAATATATATGAAAAAGGCTGATTAATATAGGACTTTTACATGATGAGAAACTCGTTAAGTCTGATTTAAAATGACCAAAAGTAATTAATAGGATCTCATTAGATTTAATATAAGTATTGACAACGTTTTGTATTAATTAAGAAGTTGAATGCTTACTTGTTTTTATTAAGGCTTTATTAAGACACAGGGTTCCCAATAAGGCCAAAGTGACAATTTAGTTATTTGTTATCACAAAAGTGTGATTTTTGTTTCTAAAGCAATTTTGTTTCATTTATTACAAAGTTTAATAAATAAATATAAGTATGTCAAATTACCAGTGCATTTTTACTATAAACCTGTTAGTTAAGTAATAAAAAAATTAAGGCAGGCCTTATTTGGTAACCTTACCTTACATAATATGCAATGTAATGTAAAATTTGCCTTTTATCTACGGAACTACTTAACTAAGCGTGGTCTAACTCACTCTTGTTCAGTGTTGTTTGTGTACTTACCAGAAACATAATATGTCCACAAAAAGTTATAAAGAGTAACACGGCAGTCACTACGCTCTCTCGTACCCATTTATCTGGAACAAACAAAAAGAAAGCTAAAATACTATTTTTTGTCAGGGTGACATTCATTAAATGATTCCTTCTTCTCTGGGTGGAGCGGAAGAGAATATCAGACTTCTACTAATTTGTGTTCCGGGGCTGCGGTATCTTGTTAGAGCATTTCCGCTACCCGGCAAGTAATGGCCGTATCGGATACCTTCATAGCAATTGAATTCTCTTGGAGGCCCGTTCCATCATCGGACTACAAGACAAACGGCGATGCGCTATCGTTACCTGGTTGACATCCCACCCATACGCACTAAACGTTTTGAGAATAGTTTCATTGTGCGTACAGCTAAGGAGTGGAATTCTCTGCCGGATTCTGTGTTTCCTAATAGCTATAACCTGGGGTTATTTAAGTCAAGAGTGAATAGGTTACTTCTAGGCAAGTTTGCTCCATCTTCGACCACATCATTCATCTTGGTCGCACACACTCTTGGTCGACCACATCATTCATTTCGCCTTAGCTGTACTGTATTCCCAAAACGTTCATCGTTAATGAAAACGTTTATGAAACGGGTTTTGGTGGACTTGAATGTGCAAAATAAAGAAAACCAAGCCAATATTTAGCAAAAATTGCTTCTAGAAGACATGCTATCAACTTACCTATATACGTGTTGGCAGTCAGAATAAACAGTGGTCCCGCATAAAACCACAACGTGCCGCAAATGAAGAAAGGACAGTAGAACACATTCTGGAAAGAATCATAACGCAATATTGACCAAATAGTTCTTGACAAAAAGTGAAGTTTGAAGCTTCTTAGTTAGTTCTTGTGAGTTGTTAATATTATTAGAAATGTTTTTAACTAGCTGTGCCCGTGACTTCGATCGCGTGGTAAGTTTTCCCGAGTAAATTAAATTTTCACGGGACCGGCTTGTGGAAATACATTTTTACAGATTATGTGGACTTCAAAACAGACTTTGACCTCTCGAGTTTGTTTCAGTGTTTTTTCTTACTGTTGTTAGTAAGGAAAACACCGGCTTCATCTAGTTTAAATTTACCAAGAAAGACGTGAAAAAGTGTTATTTAATAACTTTTCAAAATTAATATTATTTTCTCATACCTTTTCCGGATACTTTCTGACCGTGAAGAAAGTGGAATAAGCGAACATACACCACGCGAGGATCCGTAGCACTATGAGACCGTAGCCTGCTGGACTCTCGTATAGATACAGCACTTCACCTGGGTCAAAGGCCTGGAAGCAAATATAAATTGATTTTGATTAATTCATAGGATTTTTCAAACATAACTAATACAATATCCACATCGGCATCGTCATCATCCACTTAATAACAACAAGACGTTTATTTCAGACAACTTTGCATCCATATATAATAACGTTTAATAATAATAATGTTTTATTTGGAAAAAATAACAAATACAGACAGCAAAACAATATTAAACGATGATAGGTAGCTGCAAAAGTTGACAAAACTGTGGCGCAGCTATCAACGCCCGACTCCAGGTGAGAGGGAATTTATTCCAAGTAAGGAACGTATTTACACAAGTTACACAAAGAAAAAATAGAAAACAGTCTAAAGACTAAGATTAAGATTATTAATAATTGCCGTGACTGATTTGTGTGGCTGCGTGAGTATTTGTGTGTGGTGTGTATTAGTGTGTAAATGAATGAATGTGTATGAGAATGTGTGTCTGCCTATTTATTATTTAGTTTCTGATTTATACTTCCATAAATTTTTCTGTTGCATCATATGACAGTGATTTAAGGCTGCTCTCTCGAAAAAAGCTTGAAAAAAGCATTCAGATGAAGCAACTTTTCGTCGGCAATTACAGAGAAATTACATCTGAAAAAAATTGTTAGTAATCTACATGATATGAACCGTAATTTGGTTTAGCCACAATTTTTCTATCGGTATCACATAATAAGAAAAAAAAATACCAAATCACCTCCAAATCATTGAGATGAAACCATTTTACTCCTTAATTTCTTATCAAAAGAGTATAAAAAAATATACTACTGCTTTGCAATACAAATGAAAATGATTTGGTTTTGTTACTTTTTACAAATATGTATTATTTTTATTACAATAAATTAAAAATGCGTCCAATTAAAGACTGCGTTTACATCACCCCCGCACTCGTCCACAAATTCAGTGCGGGGCGCATCGTGTTGCTAGGTGGACCTACGTCGCGTTGCGAGAGCTCAAGCACTACGAAATTATATCGTAAAATATTACTGCAAAAATTAATTTTGTAAATAGTGGAATAACTTTTTAACCGACTTTAGAAAAAGGAGGAGGTTCTCAATTCGTCTTGAACTTTTTTTATGATGTTACTTCATTACTTGCAGATGGCTGGACCGATTTGGAAAATTCTTTTTTTGTTTGAAAGAGTTCTAGTTAGTGCATTCTAGTTAGTTCCATTGTCGTCACGTTTGGATCTGATGATGGAATCATGGAGAAATCGAGGGAACTCTTCAAATATTATAGGCACACCTATAGCGTTTTGGGTATTTGTTAGAGTACCTTGTGCAGTTGCTCTCGAAAAGCACCATTCGAGGAAGTGGAACCGATGATGAAGACCACAGATGGCCATCGAAACTACTCAATAATAAGTATTTCGTGGATTGCGATTAGATTACTTGAATATAGATGTTAAGCACTTTATGCTCGTCACAATGCATATGGGGAAGTAGAGCTGATAGTGATGTACCAGGAGAACTCCTCAAAAATTAACGGCTCTGCACCGGGAAACGCAATATTTTGTAAAAAGTGATAAGTAGTTGACATTTTGGCTTTTGTAACTAGATAAATTACAAACTGACCCACTAAAAAGCGTGAAATAAAACTTATTATCAAAAAATAGAACCGACTTTCAATTCGTCAAAAAGTTTTATTTCTTATTCTTATTTATAAGTTAAAGAGTATTCTATGTATCTATAAGTAGTGTTAGTGTTATAAACTCATAGTATTTTACAGTTTTAGTAGTGTTTAAATTTAGTTTGTAAAACATGGGAATAAGCAGAAACGAATGAAGAGAGGTCTAAAAAATATTACAAACAAAAGGGTAAACATTTATTATCGAGGTAAGTTTAAAGTTTTATCTACATATTTCATTATAAACTATCGCTTTACTTACCTCGCATAAAAGTAGATAGCACAGAGTAAACGGACAGAGGGTAAGCTTCATACAACTGCGCTATGATAGGTACACTACTACATGCAAGGCGCGTGTGTGCGCTTCGTCTGAGCGAGGCCTGGCTTGAGCCGATATGCACCGGTTTCTCTTCGTATGGACGAAGCCGCCAGTTGAGATAGAGAGACAGAGTTAAGATAATGTACAAGAGAAAGAAGAAAACGACAAAGAGAAGGAAATAGAACTAAGGAAAGAAAAATAGATTGATGAGAAAAATGAAGAAAACGAGAACGAAGAAGGACGAAAAGAAAACATAGAACAAGATTTTATATGACTATCAAAATTTCTAAAAATAAATATACACACATCAAAAGTGTCTAGGGATCAACATATATTTTTGCAAAAACTTTTCTCCTGATTGATATTAATTAAAATTTTCTTTAAGGATTCATCAAATAAAGTGTTTTCGTTTGTCACAGTAACGATAAACCAAGTCACCTTTGCATTAATAAAGAAATTTGCCATTTTCCTAATATAGGGATTTTTGACATTTGAACCACTAACATTAAAGTTCGAAAAAAAGACTAAAATAACAGTTTTCTTTAAAATTTTATTGGGTAACTTAAACAATTAATAATCCGTGTTTCTACCGCGAACACTAACAACACAAGAACATCGGTTTGGCATACTCAAAATGAGTTCATCCAAATCACGCTGTGGAATGGCCGCCCATGTTCGTTGCAACAACAAAAAAAGGTCTTCTTGCGACTGGATACCCTCCATATTCGGCAGAGCTCTTCTCTGTAGCATATCCCATGCATGCTCAATCGGGTTCAAGTCTGGCGACTGAGCAGGCCAGAGCAGGACATTGATGTTAGCTGCGGCGAGAGTCTGTCTTACAACTCTTGCGGTGTGCGTGTTACATAGGAATTAAGTATGTTGGCAACACTTGAAGACAGCCAGCCGGGCTAGAGGATCTTTGGAAAATGGCGTCAGTCCGCGTCTCGCTTTGTCTCATCTAATCTAGATTATTATCATGTAAGTTGAACAACAATAAATATTGATTATAACCAAACTGCAGTATCACTAAAGTAATACTACAAAAGATCCTTCGTGACATGGTGTCAGAAGAAATTTCAAGAAATTTAGTCGACAACGAAGGTTAGTCAATGCATGCGCCCCATCCTCTTCAAGAAGCCAATTGCAAATTGCAATGTCCGACGATATGGATCAAAGGAAAAACACTACAATGGAGAGGATAGATTTAAAAAGTAACAACATGCCTAGAGAGTGGAAGAATTGGTCGAATAGATTAAAAATTTATTTAAGAGCCAACAAGCTTGAAGACGAAGATGACAAGCGGAAAGTAGCCATTTTGTTACAATTCATTGGCCCCGAGGCACTCACAATTTTTTACTCCTTTGACGTAGATATTGATGTGGTGACATACAAAGAGTTATTAGCCAAATTCGAGGCTTATTTTTTGCCAAAAATAAACATCACAATGGAAAGACACAAGCTATTTAATCGTCGACAATATGAAAACGAGAGCATTGACGAATATGTTACTGACCTCAAGAATATCAGCCACCAGTGTGAATTCAGTGTACTGCGTGAAAACTTGCTCAGAGACCTTTTCAGCTTAAACCTACACAGCGACAACCAATACCTAAAAGAAAAACTATTAACAGACTGTCCGAAGACTTTAGATGAGGCCATCAATATAGCTAAGAGTTTGGAAGAAACCAAACGACAATCCAAAATTCTAGAGAATTCAGCAAATTTTGTTGGACAAATCAAAACAAAGCAGCAGCAGCGAGCCAGCCGTCCAGTCAGAACTGAAAGCCAACCTAGAAGTCAGTCCCAGTCTCCATTGAGGAAGAAATGTGGTCGTTGTGGTCAGATACATAAAAATAAATGTCCAGCTATGGGTGTGCAATGTCATAAGTGTAAAAAACCAAATCATTTTGCTTCATTTTGTCGAACAAAGTCTATTAGAATAGTAGAGTCACAGGAAGAGAACATGGTAACACCTAACGATAATTTACTCATAGGTACGATTTATTCTCTAAATAATGTTTGTTCAATTATGTCTGAAAGTAAGCCGTGGCATGTAGACTTAATCATTAATGATAATCATGTGCAATTCTTGTTAGATTCTGGGGCAGACACAAATGTAATATCATACCACACATACAGAAGGCTTGGTATTCCAAATTCAAGTCTAAAGAAAAGTAAACACACTCTCTCAACATTCAGCGGGGAGGTTATACCAACTTTAGGACAGAGTAACTTATTGGTCAGTCACAAAAAATGTTAAATATAATCTAAATTTTCACATAGTGGATTTAAACTGTCAAAACATCATAGGAAGAGCAACATGTAAGGCCATGAACTTTATAAAAAAGGTCAACTCTGTATCTTTTAATGATAATAACCCACCCATGAACAATCCATGTCAAAATATTCTAAAAAAGTATAATAACTTGTTTGAGGGTCTAGGTTGTATAACAGATTTTGAATGTGATTTTAGCTTGAAGCCAGATGTCACTCCAAAAATAAGTCCGTGCAGGCGAGTACCATTTAAATTGCAGAGTGTATTGAAGGAAGAACTTGATAATCTTGAACAAACTGGTGTGATATGCCGTGTTGAGGAACCAACCTTATGGGTAAGCCCATTAGTTATTGTATCTAAGAAGAATGGTCAAATAAGACTTTGTATTGACACTAGACATCTTAATAAGGCCATAATGAGACCTCATTACCAATTTCCTACATTAAATGAAATTAGATCGGCTCTTGTAGGTGCAAAATATTTCTCAACTCTTGATGCTAACAAAGGGTACTGGATGCTAAAGTTATCTGAGGCTTCTTCTAAGCTGTGTACCTTTATAACTCCCTTTGGCAGGTTTAGATTTACTCGGCTACCCTTTGGGATTAATGCTGCCCCTGAAATTTTTCATAATGAGATGGTGAAAAGATTCGGTGATATAGAGGGAGTGAAAATAATGCTCGATGATTTTTTAATTTTTGGTAGAACAGAGTCAGAACACAATGAACATTTAGAAAAAGTGTTACAAAGAGCAGCTGAATGTAATTTAAAGTTCAATAAAGCAAAGTCTAAAATTTGCCAAACGGAAGTTAAATATCTTGGTCATGTATTCAGTGCTGATGGTGTTAAGGTTGATGAAGCCAAAGTTGAAGCTATATGTAAAATGCCTAGTCCAACTACTGTCCCTGAATTACAGAGGTTTATGGGTATGGTAAATTATTTAGGTCCATTCATAAAGAATTTGTCACATGAGTCTAGTCATTTACGTTCACTTTTGTCAAAAAATGTAGCTTGGAATTGGACGGAACAACACCAATCTGAATTTGATAAAATTAAAAACCTTATTAGCTCTACACCAGTCTTAACATATTATGATCCTGATAAGGAAGTCACACTGTCAGTTGATGCATCTAAAGATGCTATGGGAGCAGTTTTGTCTCATGGTAAACAACCTATTACTTATGCATCAGCATCCCTCAATAATTGTCAACAAAACTACTCCCAAATAGAGAAAGAATTGCTATCAGTACTGTTTGGATGCACAAAATTTCATCAGTATGTATATGGACAGCAGTTCACAGTTGAGACGGACCACAAACCCCTAATTACTCTTTTCAAAAAAGCATTACATGACATACCTCCCAGGTTACAGCGTATCATGCTAAGACTTCAACCCTATGACATAAGAATAGTATTCAAACCAGGTCGTTACCTCTATGTTGCTGATACTCTTTCTCGTATGGCTTTACCAGAAATTTCTTTGGAAGACCTAGATAGTGATTTAGATTTACATGTAAATTTGATTTTGTCTAATCTTTCTGTCAGTCCTGAAAAACTCAAAGAAATTCAAGAGTTGACTTCCAAGGATAAAACATTATGTCAAATAATTCAATATTGCAAAAATGGCTGGCCAGAACACAAACAATCAGTAGGTGAAGATATTAGACCTTATTTTCCATTGAAAAGTGAGATTCATGTTATCAATGACATTGTTTTCAAATCTAATAACATAATAATCCCAGAGTCATTCAGAAATACCATACTTAACATTATTCATAAAGGCCATCAAGGAATAAATAGCTGTATCCGTCTTGCTAAGACTGCTGTATATTGGCCAAAAATTGATAGTGACATAGAGAAATATGTAGGTCAATGTAAAATATGTTTATCATTTCGCAGAAATAATAGTAAAGAACCCCTTTTACACCATGATTACAAGTTGTTACCTTGGAATAAAGTTGGTATAGACTTATTTGACTTTGACGGTGAAAAATATCTTATTGTAGTCGATTACTACTCAAAATATGTTGAAATGGCATTATTAAAATCTGGGTTTGCTGCACATCCTGTCATTACTCAATTAAAATCAATATTCGCCCGTCATGGTATACCAAATATTGTTGTTTCTGATAATGGACCTCCATTTAACAGTAGTGAATTTAGAAGTTTTGCTAAAGACTGGGATTTTCAACATGTCACATCTAGTCCATACCTAAGTTGTTCAAATGGAATGGTTGAGAGAACGGTTGGAATAGTAAAAAACATGTTAAAAAAATGTCATGTTGATAAAAGTGATCCATATTTGGCATTGTTAATATACAGGAATACTCCTAAACATAACCATTATTCCCCAGCAGAACTAAGTATGTCTAGAAGTCTAAGAACTGTAATACCAGTAACAGAGAGTAATTTACAATTTAAAACAATTGATAATAAACAGGTGCAGGAAACAATTGAAAAACAAAAAGTAAAATCATCATTTTATTGTAATAAAAATAGGACACAATTAAAGCCTTTATCAGTTGGTGATAAGATAATGTTTAAACACAAACCGAATGGAACATGGATTCCTGGTATTGTTTCTCAGGTAGGCCCAGAGCCTAGAAGTTTCATTGTAAACAGCCCAGAAGGTTCTTTTCGCCGGAATAGAATTCACATTATAAAACCATCACATTCTCTTGAATTGTCAGAAAACCTTGATTCCAACAATGATAGTTTGTCTAGTTCAAACACTTTTGATAACACACCAGATGTTGTTGATAACCCTGTTATCACTGATAGATCAAGATATGGTCGTTTGTACAAAAAACCTTCTAGGTATGTCGAATCTTGTTAGAATTATGGAAATCTACTGTAACACGTAACCTAAGTTTTTTTTAAATAACAGAGTTTGTTATTAATTTATTGTTGGTTTGTAAACAAAAGCTTGAAGAAAAAAAAATTAAATTAGAAATGTCAGATGTCAAAAGTCAATCACAGATTAAACATGATAGTGGTTGCAATTGTCGTGCTGGAACTGTCACATTTATAGTTTTCTTTCTAGTTCATAAAGGACTAGAGAGGTGTTTAGTTTTTAGTAAAGTAGTTTGTTTTCTAAACAAAGGAAGATGTTATGATGTTTAATTTTACTATTGTGTATTACATGATAAAAAGTGTATTAATTTAAAAGTAAATACTTATTATAAGTTATATTAATTAGTTAAAAAAAAAAAAAAAGGAAGATGTTACATAGGAATTAAGTATGTTGGCAACACTTGAAGACAGCCAGCCGGGCTAGAGGATCTTTGGAAAATGGCGTCAGTCCGCGTCTCGCTTTGTCTCATCTAATCTAGATTATTATCATGTAAGTTGAACAACAATAAATATTGATTATAACCAAACTGCAGTATCACTAAAGTAATACTACAAAAGATCCTTCGTGACAGTGCGGTCGTGCATTATCATGCATTAACTGAAATAAGGGACCGATTTGCACTTGTAGAGGAACGATGACGTCAGATACAATCGTCTCAGCATAAATTTGAGCGTTGAGGTTGCCTCTGATCCAAATTAACTCAGTTCTTCCGCCGATCCAAATACCCGCCCATATCATGATGGTTCCACCACTATAAGCTTTACCGTATAAGTAAAAATTATAATAGTATGTTCACTGATTTAGATTTATTTGCTATGTCTGTAACTAAATTCCGGAGCAGTCTCATACAGATACTTAAAGAGTTATAGTTATTTTTAATATTATGTAATTACAAATGAATGAAATATTTTGATTTTTTTAAATATAATAATAGAATTGTTTTAATTATAAGAAATAATTTAATTAATATTAACACTAATTTTATTGAAATTATTGAATTTATTTACTGTAGCTTAATGATAATGATAACAAAATAATATGCATCATTAAGGAAGTAACATTGTTTTGTATAATATTTGGTTAGGAAAAAAAAAACATTTTAAAACTTATGTCACAACCCTAATATATAATTTGTGGATAACGGTGTGGGTGCACATTTACTAACATTTATTTGTTATGATTTTATAGTTTATAAAAAATGTGTTACTGTTTGTTATTCCCTAATAAATAAATAAATAAATAAATAAATAAATAAATAAATAAATAAATAAATAAATAAGGATGGACTTCCTGGCAGGATTTTAATCGCTGTTGGCGTCCAGGGGTTCTCCAGTGTCGTATACGTCTTATATCCGGTCTCATACCAAAACGAGACTCATCAGAAAAGCACACGAAACGCCATTGTTCTTCTGCCCAATTTCTGTGTTCAAGAGCCCATTGATATCGAATCCTACGATTGTGCATTGCTATAGGTGGTACCCGTAGCGGTCTTCGGGAATGAAGGTTCACTTCATGCAAGCGGTTTCTGACTGTTTGGTCGCTAATTAAGTTCCCTGAAGAGTGATGAAGCCTCACGGCTAACATCATGGCGGTTATTGTTGGAGCTCTTCGAGTTAAGATTTGAATGTATCGGTCTTGTCTCCGTGTGGTGCAGTGATACCGTCCTCCATGGCGCTCAGCCACGGTACCAGTGCTTCGGTAACGTGTCCAAAGTCGACTGATAACACTCTGACTTGTATTCAGAGCTAAAGCCACAGTACGTTGCCGGGAACCAGCTTCTATCATTCCCACGGCTCTGAGCATTTCTTCCCTGCTTAAATGACGTCGCCGCTCCATAATAACGTTGGTTTTAATCAGTAGTAGGGAAACAGTAGCACTAGTAATGTCTTCAATGCGTTGTATGTTTTTATAGGGAAAATATTGACAGCTGATTTTCATCTTTTACTCGAATTTGATTAACAGTTCCTGTTTCAAATTATGAAATGCACCAAAAAGGATCCATATAAATTTATAAAATCATAAATTTATTACAAAGCCACATCTCAATCTCAAGAAATCCGCATAAAAATGCTTGATCCCTAGACACTTTTGATGTGTGTATGTGAACACGGAGAAATAAATGAGGATGAAGAAGTTCAACCAACCAAAAGAATTAAAATACTTGCTGAAAGAAAGTTAAATTTCAGTGAATTTTAGTTATAATCTATTTGTTTATAAAAAAATGTAACAAATAATATGACATACACTAGTAATAATTATACTACCTATCTACCTTACTCTAAGTTCCTACCTAAATACCTACCTTACCTACCTACCTACCATTTTTCTCTTAATAGAAACCTTCCTCCGACTATAACGAATATTCGAAAAAAAATCCGTATTTGTCCAGCCATTCCTGAGTTTTGCGCTTAGCAACACATTTAGCCATTAATTTTTATTTATATATAATTTAGTTAAAAAGATACATCAAGTTATTTACCTCATGTTTCGAGCCAGGCTGATCTATAATAGAGGTATAGTTTCTACAGTACATACTCAAAGTGCATCTATATCAATAGATAATAAATAAAAACAAAATTTGACCACTTTTGATGCGGTACAAATAAAAATGAATTTAACTTTCACGATGACTTGACCTTCTGTGATTTCGATACTCTGTGCCGAGACTAGGCGAAGCGACGACGCATGCTGGCGGCGCAGGCGCGGGCCGAGCGCGCCTCTCTTTTCTGATGCATGCGGGTAGCGGAGAGCTGCGCGGAGTGGCGCGCGGAGAGGGGTCGTTAGCTCCGCCCAAATGGTCAAGGTTATTGGCATGAATACAAGCCTTAAGCCAAGTTCCTAGCCTATTCTTACATTCTTATTATTATTATTTTTATTTCATTTTTGTTATTATATGTAGTGTTAGTAACAATAACTTGCAATCTACTGTTAGTAACTATCAATATATTAAAAGAATTGGTGAGTTAAGGCTACCCGCCACCGTTTTCGGCATGTTTTCTCTTACCCCCCTTAGAAAATATGCTTTCGTCTTGCTCAGAATCCATCCAAGCCATCGGTGCGGGCTTGCTTAGCCTTTTCCTAGCTTCCAGTCTAACCAGATGCAACTGAGTATTAGAGTTTTACAAGGAGCGACTGCCTTTCTGAACTCCACAACCCAGTAGCTGGGTGAAATGATACTCCTTGGCCAGACCAGTGTCATATTTTCAGGCTTTTGTTTCCTGTAACGACTGTCAAAGTCGTCCAAACGACAGCTAAGACACCGTGCGAAGCCGGTCCGGTGCGCTAGTAATATTATAAACAGGAAAGTTTTAGAAAGGCCAAAACCTCTGCCACGATATCAAAAACTGTCCACGAACCGCCAACATAGCTGACCTTTTCTTCAATGTAGAATTGTGCCAAGCGTTCTTCATCTCTTTTGTAGGCCTTGTTCCTTCCGTCATTACCATACAGCATAATTTTACACTCATCAGAAAAGAGGACTTTGTTCCACTGGAGGTATGACCAATTTAGGTGCTCACGTGCAAAGTTAAGGCGCGCTCTTTAATGGTCTGCAGTTAATTTCGGTCTATTTGCTGGCTTGTGCGGTACCAGTTCACGTTCCTTCAACCTTCTTCAAATTGTAGAGTCACTCACAGCCACGCTACGTACAACATGAAGCTGCTGCTGCAGTTGAAAAGCATTAAGGCGTCGATTTCGTAAAGAAGTTGTTACAATAAATCGATCATCTCGCTCAGAAGTGACCCAATTCCTGCCAGATTCTGAACGGCGCGTGAACAAACCAGTCTCCCAATAGCGTTTGTAGACTCTATGAACAGACGACAGGCTAAGGCAGGCCACAGACGTCCGGTTTCCTGATCAGGTTTCCTGATCAGGAATTCAGATTCGGAATTCCGTGAGACTAGCGCATACGTCCGGTTTTTTTAAATCGGAATTTTACGTATAGAGACCAGTGTTACTAACTTAGTTCGACCCCCCTTTTAGTGGCGAAATTATGCTTTTAGTGGCTGGTGGTTTTTTCTAGTGGTCAAGTAGAATTCAGTTTCAATTACTGAAAGTGCTATTACTCAACTACTAAGCCACTAAAACTTACGAAATATATTATTTTTACTTCATTAATGTACTTAATTTATATTTACTGCGTAGGCACAATAAAAGTGCAGAACTTATGGCAAGAGTTGATGATCTATTGCGTTCACTCTCAAGTTTTTATCGGTATGACATTTTTCGTTCTTCAGTTTCGTTTCATTATTCAGGTTTCCGAATCTGAATTCCTGATCAGGAAACCTGATCAGGAAACCTGAATGCTCTACTTACATACAAAATGTTCAACAAGGCGCACACTATTCTTATTTTTTCCGGACGGAAAAAAACCTGACGTTCGGTTCGATGCGTTCCGGAATGTAAGAACGGAAAAAACCTGATGACGTCATTCCGAACGCAGCGCTGGCGTACATTTTGGCCCTGCCGCCGTACACGCACGGAAATTTCATTTCAGATTAGTGTTGCCAGACAGATTTCTCGGTATCCATACAGATTTTCATCATATCATACCGATAAAAACTTGAGAGTGAACGCCATAGATCATCAACTCTTGCCATAAGTTCTGCACTTCTATTGTGCCTACGCAGTAAATATAAATTAAGTACATTAATGAAGTAAAAATAATATATTTCGTAAAGTTTTAGTGGCTTAGTAGTTGAGTAATAGCACTTTCAGTAATTGAAACTGAATTCTACTTGACCACTAGAAAAAACCACCAGCCTCTAAAAGCATCATTTCGCCACTAAAAGGGGGGTCGAACTAAGTTGGTAACACTGGTCTCTATACGTAAAATTCCGAATGAAAAAAACCGGACGTATGCGCTAGTCTCACGGAATTCCGAATCTGAATTCCTGATCAGGAAACCTGATCAGGAAACCGGACGTCTGCGGCCTGCCTTAGATGCAATCTTTCAGCCACAACACGCTAACTAAGTCGAGAATCCAGCAATGCCACCACTTGGGCGGTTTGCAGCACGTTAAGCTGTTGGTACTGGCTGACACGACATTTTTTGCCGTTTTAATTGAAACTAGATGAGGCCGGTGTTTCCTAACCACCCTGAGAAAAAACACCGAATCAAACTCAGAGGCCAACGTCTGCCAAAAGCGACAGGGCCTTTCGCTCCACCCAGAGCAGGAGGAGTTATTTCATGATTTTCCCACGGAAAAAAGCGGCCAACATCTTTTTCAAATTACATACAATCCGAACTGCTGTGTTATTCTGTACGACCTCATTCTAAACTTCGAATCTGAATCCGCTGTGAGTTTATTGATTGGCATTCTAAAAACTCGGTTGTTAATTCGAATTTACACTAGCGCTACCCTTGCGAGCGTGTCAGCGAGTTGAACTAAAGATTTTGACAGATAAAGTATGAGATGACGTGAGAAGTGGCATTCGGTAAGGTAATTCCTCCATCACTTCGACGTTGTTTACAGAATGCAAAATCAAGGTCACTTTGAACCATAAGCGAAGTGACAGTGAATAGCTATGTGAGATGCGAGTTGTTGTTCGAATTTTACAGAATCGATGTACTGGTCAAATTATACAACGTGTAACGGAAACCCCATATCTATCCAAAAGGACTGAAGACAACATCTGGTATGGAGTCTCTATGCAAAGTTTCAGCTCAAAATAAGTGACTCACAGAATTAACCCCAAATTATTGGTTTCATATGTTTCTTGAATACCAGTAATAACAAACGTGTCACAGCATTATGAGGGTCATCGCTTTCCACGTAACTTGCCAATAAAACGATAATTCTCTTTGTTCTTCTTAATTTGAAAAATTCGGCCTCTGGTATCAATGTATTGAAATTTCTAATATGCTTCACACATGTAGACATAGGATTAGAAAACCCTTGCCATATCGTTTGTTATCATCCAAAGAAGCCGTGCACTCGGTATGTATACACCCTTTAAATTACACGTTGTATAAGAATCATGATAAAAAATTATGTCTGTGTTAGTTCTAATGAGGAATACTCTTTTTCTGTAGTTAAACCTTTACCAACACACATACCTTAGCCTGATAAACGAAGAGCACGATATAGGTGACCACATAGCAACACATGAAGATAGTCAGTCTGATAGTGAAGCCCACTTTCAGGCGCCCTCGGGTGATGGTGTAGCCTTTTGCCATCAGCACCAGAAGTAGCAGAAATGTCATCTCCGAGAGGCCGCAGAAGAATTGACCTAGAAAAACCAATAAAAGTCAAATAATTTATTATCATAGAAAATCTAAGTAGCTCGCGGCTCATGCACGCACGGGAAAGGTAATAATGTCAGTCACAATTAGCAATTTTAAATCAGTAATTTCATAATTTACTCTCTGTCAAAAAAGTATCGGGAAACGAATCTATACTAATATTATAAAGCTGAAGAGTTTCTTTGTTTGCTTGAACGCGCTAATCTCAGGAACTACGGTTCTGATTTGAAAAATTATTTCAGTGTTAGATAGCCCATTTATCGAGGAAGGCATATATATCATCACGATAAGACCAATAGGAGTGGAGCACTAATGAAGAATGTTTCAAAATCGGGGGATTTTTTTTCACTTAATAATACGCAGTAAGTGTTCAGCGGGTATCTCTCTCAAACTTGAGTAAGGATTTTCACTCACTGTTTCCTTCACTTTTGCGATACTATATTTTCAGTTGAAGACGTTGATAACCTACCAGAGCGAGGCAAATCTTTCATAACATCTCGACCGCTTTTCAACGCTTTGAACCACTCATAAGCACGTGTTTTGATATGTAACACCCGCCAGCAAAAGTATGGAATCACTTACGTGGAATTGATTTCGCACTATCTTGAGTACTTAATAACTAGTTAAGAATAATAAAAATGGTATCATTTTAAAGGTTTAACTGTTAAATTTAAATTGATACCAAATTCATTCAAATCACGCCAATATTTAAGAAACTGGTCTTCGTGGTCTTGGCTGTCAGCTACTGGATTGTGCAGGTGAGACAGGTTACAGTCGCTTCATGTAAAACTTTAGTTTTCAGCTGTATCCAGTACGACTAGAAATTGATCCCAACATAGCTAAGCAGATTTTGATTGGTATACATAATAATTAGAATATAACGTTCCCATTATTGGGACACAAGCCACTTTTCTATTAGAGAGGATGTGTCGTAATCCACACTTGTCTAGTGTGTTCTCTTTATTCTAAAAAAAAAAATGGAGCACTCACCAACAATCTTAGCATTTTCACTCCCAAATCCATTAGCGGCATACCGTATATACGCCAAGCTCTGCAACATGACGCCCGAGTGTTGTGACACTATCGACATGAGGAACAGCTTGTACGTCGAGTGCAGCAGATGTCGAGATTTGAGCTCGACACTGCACATCACTACGGCTATCATCACTATGACGTACGCGAAAGTGTACGCGAGGAGTACTGGGAGGACGTCTGTGGATATACAAAAGAGGTTGATTAATGTTAATAATATAATATTTCAGCCTATTACGTACCCACTGTTGGGGCAATTGGGGAATTCCTTCTTATAGAAAGGAGGCTTATCCTCCTTTCTATAAGAAGGAATTTGTCACAATCCACCACTTCCGGTGCGCGTTGGAAGATGTCATAATAATAATATTTCTTCCGAAAACCTCGTGAAAGCTGAGAAAGATAAGCAAATCAAGTATCCGGTCCGTTGGTATAGTGGTCAGTGGCCCTGACTGCTGTGCGCAAGGTCGTGGGTTCGATTCCCACCTAGGACAAATGTTTGTGTGATGAGCACGGTCATTTGTTCTTTGTCTGGGTGTAATTTATCTATAATATGTATGTATTTAGAAATATATATGTATGTTTATCAGTTGTCTAGTACCCATACCACAAGCTCTGCTTAGTTTGGGACTAGATGGCGTTGTGTGAAAAGTTGTGGAATATTATTATTATTATTATTATTATTATTTATTTTATCTTGACTTGGCACACGAGATTGTCGACATGTATAGGATGTGAATTCGGCATTCATTGTACTGATAGTCATCTCAGCCAATGGCTTAATAGCCAAGAGCCTCGACCAACACCTCAGGAGGCTCTCGTTAGGCGGTTGGATCAAGGGCTTGCTTCAGAAAGCGGTACTCCTGGACACGTCGCGTATCGTCAGGGGGTTCCTCTCTATGGAGCCCTGACCGCCGGTAGCTTGGATCCTGTTCCCGATACCGGTGGGCTACTATTTTTTTATACTTTTTTGTTTTTTTTTTTGAGAATATTTAAAAATGTCATTTATATGTCGGTATATATTGGAAATAGAGATATGTCTTCGAATTTTGGGTCCTAGGTTTGTTCTCTATGTTTTCCTTGACCGATTTGAGAGCAGTGGCTATGATATAAAACACAAAGTAGTATGTCTATCGTCGTTGCGCCTGCCAAGTTCCATAAGGGCGGGGGCACACGATGCGTTGCGGCGCCGCACCGCATAGATTTCACCGTGTCAGTGGGCACACGAGCGGTGCGGCGCCGTAACGTTCTTATGTCGCAGTGGCGCCGTAGCAGCATTGGACAGTCTGTTGACAGACAATCGAAACGAGCGAGCGTGTGTCCTTCCTTGTGACGCAAAACAACTGAGCGGTGCCGCTCCGACGTCGCAACGCATTCACCCCTCCCCTCCTCATCTTGGTGGTTGCAAGTCCGGTGCGGCGCCGGAGCGCATCGTGTGCATGCCACAGATATTTCTATGTAAGACGACGCAGCGACACCGCTCCGGCGCCGCACCGCCGCGCCGCCGCAACGCATCGTGTGCCCCGGCTCTAAGTGATTTTTGTAAGGTTTTGGGAAACAACAAAAAACATGTTATTGAATTGAAAATAAAAAACTCGGCAAAATTATTGATCCCACAGCACAGACGTTTATTTAATATAGTATAAAAATACAAAAGTTGCCAAAATTATCAGTCATTTAAGGGGCTAGAATTTTTTTAACCAAAAAGTGCACATAAAAATGAAAAAATGCACAAATGGAATTTGGCAGGCGCAGCGACGCTATGTCTGTGTGTGACTGGGTTCGAAACCACGACCTGCATCTACCAAGTCGGACCCGTAACCACTGGGCTTCGATTGCTCTGTGTTTGATGTTGTTAAAAATAATACCTATTTAGTATCAGACCAATGCATAAAATGTCAACCTAGATACACTACATGCAATAGATAAGAGTTATACCCGATTTGTCATTGTTCCGATTCGTCATCCACTAAAAACGTGTTCCAGTTTGTCATCGCACAAAATATTTTATTTTGCATTGTTTCGATTCGTCATCAGTACTTACTAGTTACTAGTACTTACTAGTAACAGGAAAAGGTTTACTATATTGTATAATATAGTTTTTTAATATTTTTTTATAATTTATATAAACAGCGCATGACCAAAACCAAAATACCAGGATAGTATAAATCACATGAGTATACCAATCAACGAATGTCCACGCAACTGCTCACCATGTACTAGGACCGCATAACTTACAAGAGTATAGCAATCGCCGCGCGCCGTCGGGAGTGTCATGATTTTACGAATTATTTATTTACTAATTTATTTATAGGTAAATATTTACCTAATATTTGAATATTCACATACACCAATTTACGCCATATCGATGAATTGAATAATATAAACTCATCTTTTGCAAATCCCCTTATAACGTACTTTTTACATAAAAAGTAAGAAATGTGTAATTAGCACGAAAATAACTTGCTCGAAAGTGGGAGTTATTATAGGGAGTTATGGAGGCTATTGAAACGATTGTTATAATGGCGGGGGAATATTTGGATCCCGTCCAAATGTTGAGTATAACAGAAGCTGGTAATTTTGTGAGTCCATATCTCACAAAGCTCACCAAATCAGCGCTCATCCTATTTTATAATCTCCTCACTCCTGATACCTACTTCTGTTACCTATACAAAAAGTATCGAGTCTCACTTTCGGGTGAATTTATTATCACTATTCTGTTACTTACTGCTTAGTCTCCTACATCAAATTCTTTCATTTAAAATTTCTTCTAATAGGTAATTCTCTTAAAACTCTTATTTTTGACGGTACCCTGCAACGTGAAATTTTGTGCTTGTGACGAATCGGAACTCAAAATTTAAATATTCAATAATTTATTTTGCTCTTATGACGAATTGGAAATTTATGTATGGAGAATATTGTTGATGACAAATCGGGAAAATGACAAACTGGGTATAACTATAACTCATAGATAAATATACACACATGACAGACCGAGGACAATAACACGTTAAGCTCCTTGTTCAAGTTGAGCTTTACGTCATCTGACAAATGCTTGCACTGTATGGACAGGCCCACTCAAATCTGTGAGCATCTTTCCTCAAAAGATCGCCTCAAACGGTAACATACAAGGTTCCCATATATTTTAACCAGTGTAGATTGTATGGACTTTAAAAGAGACGGACCCCTGAGTTTGTTTCGGTGTTTCTTCTCAGGGTAGTCAGTTAGGAAACACCGGCCTCATCTAATTTTAATTTACGAATAAAATGACGTGTGAAAGTGTTATTTAATAACCAATTTGCAAAATAAAGATCATTTGTCATTACTTGATCCTACTCAGTAGGCCCACCGAACTTCTGTAACATGGCGTTGTGTGAACCTACTAAGCAAGCCAGTGTCAGTTCTATCACCCACCATTCTAAGCACAGTTTCGACTCCATCGCACTCGTGGAATCATCACCATCTGCTGTATTTTCCTAACCATGTTGGTGCAGCTGAGTACAGTGTTTAGAGCAACAGCTTATCTGACCTCCACAACCCAGTAGCTGGGTAACACGATACCCCCGGTAAGACTGGTGTCAGAGTTTCTGCCTTCTGACTACCAGTAACGACCATCAATGTTGTACAAATGAATACCAACGGTTTATGTGCTTTTCGAGGTTCGGAACTCAATGTGTTAAGATGGATCCATGGATCGACCTCGCGGTAAACTTTGCTACACCTTGTTAAACGACCCATGCGGTTGTTATAATTTAGCCACGAGCTCCTTCTCACTCGAGTAATAATAATCTTTATTATGATAATAAACTTCAACTCTCCTGTCGCAGGTCTAATGGAAGAAATTTCTTAAGAAATAAGCAGCACCTTTGTGCTATTTTGTCTGTATTTATATTTTCTCTTTTGTAAATGTCATGTGTGTTACGATGCCAAGATGCTGGCTCAGCACACTTGCAAACAAGCGCGAATCATCAAATTCCATGAGTAGCGCTTCCCACGGTAACGACGAGTCCCTGGGCTTTTTCCAACCTAACATCGGTGGGAACACACTCGCGCTCATCGCGTATAGTTGTACCTACTTTTATTTTACTTTATATTTGATAATTTTTTAGAACTTTTGTGAACAGTTATTAAACTTTTTTATTATATGAAACGGACTTTATTCTAAAAGTTTCCCGACACACCCCACATACCTACGTATCTTGTGTGTAAATAAATAAATAAATAGGTTTGGTTACATCACAGCAATTTATGAAGCTTCCGATCTCTGTACGTATGTCAAAAGTTGACGCCAATTTATTTAATGACTAAAATTATGTCAACAATAAGGTTATTCATGGCAAAATAATAATAGCAGCACGGGTCAGTCTTTCAAGGTTAAGAAACGGTTGCCGAGGTCAGTATGTGGATTGGTACCCATCTGAACATATCGAGACCCGTTGGCCCGAGGCAGTTGGACCTGGCTGACATTTGTATATCTTTGTCAGTCGTTACGGATAGTCAGAAGCCAGAAAATCTGATTCTTGTCTTGTCAAGTGGTATCGTACCTATTACCCAGCTTCTGGGTTGAGGAGGTCAGACACGCAGTTGCTCCATGTAAAACACTACATCCGGTTAGGTTAAGTTTTACAAGATAGTTTACAATTGAACTTATTCTAATTGTATACGAGTCCTGATTTAGAATGTTGAATAGGCTATACGACGGCTCTATACACATTTAAACATGCTTTTATTATATATAGTATACTTAACAGATTATTAAGAAGATTTATAGAATACCTACATGATTAACATTGTATGTGCAAGTCTTTGTATAGACCCACAAAATATGCCCAAAATAATTGGTAAAAGGTTTAGCAAATGATAATTATATCAACAGTCAATTATAAAAGCTTTTTGAACTAGTATAATTAAATAAAGATCAGAAAAAATCGTAGATACTCACAAAATTCGTCAGCTGAAAAGTGTTCATGCCAAAAATCACCATCAGGACCATTTGTCATCAGGAACTTGTATTTTATGTCTAAACCCTAGAAATACAGGAAAATTACATTTAATATTATTATTAAAATTATGTACTTTTAACCCAATCTGGTCGGAATTCCGGAACTTTATATGTTGTTCTATTATTGCCTTCATTTTCCAGTTAAAATCCCGTTTTAGTCACCATTCTAGTCACCGGTCTAGCCGTTCTAGTGATTTGCCAGGACAAACAGAAAGATAGACACAAAAAAAAACTTTGTTTTAGTATCTTGTGAACAACTCTATGCATTTGTCAAATCATAGTTTTACAGACGGACACTTCAAGTGTATTTATACAACGTGGCGATTAGGTTATCACATTAATTGAAACCACGTACTCTATATTAGGTATTTTATCATATACAAATAAAATAATAAACAATATTATAGCCGTGGGACCTTTTTTTTCCATTTTAATATTTCACAACATCATGTATTGCATAAACGTAATCAGCTGACCAATCACTCGGCACGTGCTCCGCCGGCGCCGGCGCCACGGCTTTGCCGCTTTTACAGGTCAGTAAACTAATATTATAAAGGATTATTTATTTTTTACCAATAACGCCATTTATTTTGTTTGAAAAATGCATTTTCTTAATTTTAATTTATGTTATTATTTTAACGGACTGATAACAACTTGTAATACGTGCTGTACAATGTAACGTGATAACCTAATAGCCACCCTGTATATGTATAGATGTAGTTATATCTTCATCTGCTCAGTCTTTTCAGTACTATGTCTGTGTCGGCTTCTAGTGTAGCTGGATTTAGCTGACTATTTAGTGTTTTACATGGAGCTACTGGTTGTCTGATTTGATTGATCCTCCTATAGGTGTATATACTGTTGCTAATTGTCCCTCTTCTTCTTAGCGACACAAATATATTATATAAATTCGTGCCGAAAATCAGCTACGCGATGCAGACTCAGATGTACGACTATCAAGTGTACTTGTGTCAGGGTATGACTAACCTTATTACTGTCACAGTTGCTGATAGCAATGAACCACCACCGTTCTCTCGCCGACCTGAACCTCCTCGAGTTGTGGCATGAGACCAACAGTCTCTCCTTCTCAGTCTGACTGGCCGCACTGCGGGCTTCAGCGTTTACACGCCGGCGGCGAAACCGCTCGTACAGTTCTAGTGAGCGTTTTATTTTATGCTGGAAATTGACAAACAATTTTAAATGTCATTTTAATTCCATATAATTATGTATATAATATTATTGTTGATAGGCTCGCGTTTGACCACCATCTCCCCTGATGGTAAGCGATGATGTGGTCAAAGATGAAGCACGCTTGCCTAGAAGTAGGTAACCTATTCACTCTTGACTTAAAGACCCCCAGGTTATAGCTATTATATATTTCCGAAACGTTTTGTGCGTATAGGTGGGATGTCCACTATGTTATTCATTAGCGGTGCCCGCAACTTTCTTCGCATGGAATGTTTTTCCACATTACATTTTTCTATGCTGTGTTTCACGGGTTCGATTCACCTCACAAAAGAAATATTTCTCTCTTCTTCTGCTACACCTGCTCCCTTTACATGTTTTAAATATATTTAAACCAACTTCAAGTCCGGAAAAAAAGTAGTATGGGTAAAAATAATTGACCCGACTTTAATTATGAGTTTATATGTTTCTAAATGCACCCATATTATTACTGATTCCTAAAATGGAGCAAGGTTTTAATAAAAAAATACAATGTCATCGTTTTTTTAAATTAAATAGTCGTTAACTAATGGGAATGTTGGTAACAAACACTGAAACATTGCACCTGTTTTTATTAAGCAAAGGCATATTAGGAAATACCGATAAATATATTTAAAGTCCTAAATTAAACTACACTATAGCTGATAAATTGTACTTGTGCTTTCCGTTCAGATTCACTTAAATGCGTGTGTTTTATTTCATCAAAAACCTCAGATCGTAACATTCACCGTTCAGTTCATTCAAAACCATTGTATGAACTTAAAAAAGACTTAGACCTTTAAGTTAGTTTTGGTGTGCCTTCAGTTGCTTTGCGTTTAGGGGCTGCAGTATCTTGTATATATTTCCGCAACCCCGGCCAGCCGGAGCCTTGGGCACACCTGCCAGAGTGCTCAGTGGGAAAGCTGCCTACTTACTTACAATATTAACAAACAACCTATTAGCCACGTAAAGATAAGCATTGGATATATAAAAACACGTTTTTATGTGCGTCTTTTTTGCCATTAAAGATCTCCTCGCCTTTTCGCTTAGGTCATGGTCTAGAACGGATGTGGTCAAAGAATAAACTTAAAAAATAAAAATCAACACTAAGGAGTGGAATTCCCTGAAACCTGGAAGACTAAAACAAGAGTGAATAGGTTACTTCTAGTTAAGCGTGCTTCATTATCGCTTACCATCACATGAGATAGTGGTCAAACGCGAGCCTATTATAAATACTTAAATAAAAATAAAAAATCACTCACCCCGCTTCTATTTCTATTATCAAACAGAATTTCTACTTCATCATTCAAATTTTCAATATGGCTGCCGTTCCTTGACCCAATACTTTCCCACAGTTCATCCTCAGGTACCATGGTTGTAAAATTCAGTTCATATGTGGGTAGGAGTTCAAACCAAGTGGTATTGCTATTGGCATCTGATAATGTTGGCTGGGGACCTCGTGTGGTAGATTTGAGGAACTGGTCGTAATATGATGGCTCTGGGGGTTGTAGTTTGGTCGAGTTCTTAGGTTTCTTTGGCGGACCCGTTGGTTTTTGAGTTGATGTACTGAAAAATAATATAGTAAAAAGCTTTAGTTATATTACTAATGCGAAGATTTAATGTAAAGATGTATGTTGTTGAAACACGTCGAAATAACTCAACGGGCTGATGCTCAATTTGGCACAGGGTAGATTATTGACTGTAATTCCTTTTAAAAACTTTTTATCCCAGAAAAACATTGCTTATACATAGGTCAAAATCTTCGGATTCAACTAAAGATTACAAAACTTTAATTGTAAACAAGGATCGTTAATCGCCGGTCGTGCTTTATACTGAAAGGGTTACAACAGCAACTATATCAAAATTTGCGAGGCATCAGAGTCAGACACCCAATGCTGATTTCAGCTGCCACCCTTTAGTGAATAGGAAAACTCGGTGTCATTGACTCTTATCCTATAAGTTTCCAGTAGAAGCAAGGAAACAATTGCGAAAAATCGTATTTTACACTTCGACATAGAAACGAAACAACGCACAGACGGGTATTAGGCTCTAAAACGCGGTCAAAAGTCAGTTTTAAAAAGGTTCCACTTCCTAGAAATTAGCCTTACCTGCCGATACCCAAGGGATTAAGGAACAATGGGCGGCCATGTTTTTTACTCGACTCTTGTCAGAACACACGTAGTCAGACGAGTTTCGACTTCGCTGTTGGTTGCACGTTTATTTATGTAGTGAGTGTTTGTAAAGTTTCTAATTTTCATTAATTGAAAAAATAGATAAGTTCAGTTTCCACTGAAGGTTTCCAACATGGATATTGAAGAAGCAGGTATGTGTTATTCAAATAAATAGTTATTTCTAAAATAATTTGTTTCTATCTAGAGTTATGATGTTTTTGTATAACTGCATTATTTTTCACTTATCATTCTTACAATCAAATTCAGAAAATGAAAAAAGTAAGATAATCGGGCGTTATCGGGTTTTATTTCGGTTATGGTATGATAGGATATATATTTGTGGTATATTATGTAGAAAAATAAATTGCTACTTTTTGCCCCTTTTATGGATTTCCCTATTTTGATGTGTTAATAGCTCCATAAAACAAACTTTGTTTTACGGTTGTAATTATATTTTTGGATTTTAATTGTTCTAGGAACGTCAGGAGCTCGAGTGTTAACACGAATGGATATTTACAACATGATTCATAATGCTTCTGATGTATTTACGATTAAAAAACTTGAAGAGATTGAAGGAAAGTTAATAAATGACTCTTCTTTCGATGTCGAAAGAAAAAAAAGCTTTTCGTCGTAAATTTGCAACATTCAAGCATGATTTTAAGTCAAAATGGCTAGCAGCAAACAAGAATTAACAGACTTTTTTAAAAAACAACGAACAATGTCTTCAAGGCACTCTTGAAATACCTTGGAAAAGACTTTCTAGCGGTAATATAGGGCGCCCAGAAAAAATCTTTGAGGATTTGTCTAAACGAAGCAAACGCAGGAAGACTGAGAATCTTCGTGAAACCCACGAAGCTCCAGCGCTATTATATGCCGGTCAAATGGCACTTCGAGAGCGTGGAGATATTGATGGAGCAAATGTTGTGAAGGAAAGTTTTCTTCATACTGTGACAGTACTGCAGAACTTTATGTTAGCTTATACAGCTGGCATCCGATGACACCCACTCTACACAAAGTGTTGATGCACGGGCCACTCTTTGTAAAAAACGCTCTGATGCCAATTGGATTTATGTCAGAAGAAGCAGCAGAAGTTAGGAACAAGCATTTTCGAGATTACAGGGAAAATTATTCACGAAAGTTTTCCCGTGAAGACTGTAATAGAGATATCCTGAATAGGGTGCTGCTCACATCAGACCCGTATTTGAGTTCAATTAGGCCAAGACCTAAGAAAAGTTCCAAACCTTTTACCTCTTCGGCAAAAGAAATGTTACTGCCATTTCACGACACGACACTTGACAGTGGTGACTCAGACAAAGAAAATAAAGAAGATTAAGAGTACTTGTCATACCTATTTATAGTTGTTTTTTAAAGTTCGATAAAATAAAATATAAGAATTTGCCATATTTTTTTATTTACCTTTTCTCAAACACCCTATATACTTTTCCAGTTAATATTTTTTTATCAACTAGGTTCCAAATCATGATTTTTCAATAACATTTGCTAAATAAGCACCGAAATGTTAAAAAAATATTGTTAAATACTTTTGACCACGTTTTAGTGTCTAATACCCGTCTGTGCAACGCCGAAAAATACAAAATAGACTGTCTAATTTGAATATTGTTTCTTTACTGTAGCTCTATCAGATAAAGAACATCACCCATAGCAAGTGGTTGGTTGGTGCGCAGCCTGTCACGAGTTTGAATCCCGTACCGGAACAAATATATTATTATGTATGGCCTACAATTAGTTATTGTGGTTCTGGGTGTTTGTAAAAATGCCCTCACGATACAGAAGACATTCCTAGTATGAAAAACAAAATGTATTGGTATGATAACTTTGGGCCATAAAAAATGCTCGTAAGATTGCAAAACATTCACCCATCCACAGCTAGTTTCCGATAACCTCTACTTAGCCTCTGAATTGGTACAACTATCGACCTTGTTCGAGTTTATAAGGGCTAACTATTTTATTTTCTTGAGGCGATAATCATCTGACCTCTACAGCCCAATTACTGGGCTACACCGCAGTCCCTTGAGCGATTACAGGGCTATGAATA
Source organism: Tholera decimalis (assembly GCA_943138885.2). Classification (NCBI taxonomy): domain Eukaryota; kingdom Metazoa; phylum Arthropoda; class Insecta; order Lepidoptera; family Noctuidae; genus Tholera; species Tholera decimalis. The sequence goes on from OW964576.2 coordinate 16,422,479, forward strand.
CAGAACGATTTATTAAATAAGTCTAGGTTACTGTCTCGCCTATGAATACAACACTGACCCACATATTTGTCCAGCTAACTCATTCGTTCGTGGGCGGCTGAGTGGCAAGTACAATTGCAGTAAAATTACTGTTAGGAGACATTTGGCTAGTCTAAAAGCAATATTTGTTAGCCAAAGTAGATGTTAGATTAATTTTGGAATGTAGGGTAAGCTTGGTTATTTGGGCGATGAAATTAAGATAAGAAAGACCTGCGTCTAAGGCACAGCCCTCGTAGGTAGGGAATGCAATCTCGAGCCGAGATTAGCAAATCGAGATCTCGCCTGTTGAACCTGGTGTCGAGATTGGCAGTTTCGAGATCTCGTACAAAACAAGTCGAGATCTGGCGAGATTTCGATATTATCGAAATTTTGGTTTTTAAATTCAAACACCTTAAATCGATACAAAACTCGAGGAATGCTATTAGATTAGAATACTACATTAATTAGAATACTCGTAATACTAGTTAGGATATCGCTGTAATATCTTATGAATAATACAAAACAATGAAAATGAAATCTATTTATTTCAAAAAAGTCAACAAAATTATACTTGACAAAGCAAAAAAATACGGCTTTATGGCGCGCATCTTTGGATTATTTAAAAAAAAGTAATTATGTAGGTACACAGTACACAAACACACATTAATTGTGATTTTGAAAATAGCTTCTTAGAAAGCACAGAGTGCTCAAAGTGTCGTCTGCTAAGCGACATCTAATGTCTGTAGCTAAATAGCCTGCGGCCAAGAATGCCCGTTCAGCTTCCACGCTGGTAGGGACTACAGTAAGTAGGCTGTTATACACAAACTTAAGGTATTGCCCTCTTTGGCCACCATACTCGTAGGGATGCATCTCCTTTTTAAGCAGGCTGTCAATCCTGTCTGTTACTAATGCTTGGAGTTGAGTGTTTCTCTACACGACACGACTTTAAAGCCTCTTCCAACTCTTTCTGCAGAGATAATGTTGTACTTTCAGGAACTGAACTGAGATCTCGTTGAATATGTGAGACGGGTAGTAGCTCTTCTTCATCATTATCTACTACTTCACTCGAGTGAGGGTATAATCGTTTGACTAAGTTATGGATATATTTCCTTATGCCGCTCTTGTCAGTCAATTGGAATGTTGTATCATTTGCATTTTTCTTTGAATTCTCTTCATACCGTGCTGGATTTTGAAGGTATAACAATGTTGCAGTTGTTTCGATTCGGCGTTCGGAAATACGCTTTCTCATGGCAATAGCCAGCTTCTCTGAGAGTGGCTTCTTTAACTCTTCCAACTTAGACACAGGACTTCGACAGTCAGTTTTATTGGTTCATAAGTTTGTTGCATGTTGATAAGAATTGCATGTTCTTCATCACTAAAAAAGTAATCTGAAGTGGAGCCATACCCCAAGTCGATTAATGTTTTACTAATACACAGCTTGATTCTGTTGTATGCAGTTATCATGTTAGCAAGACTTGACCACCGAGTTTTGCAATCGAGTTTTAGTTGTATATCACAGTCACAAAATCTCGATCTATATTGTCGAGATCTCGAACGAGATTAAGAAAACGAGATTGCTTATTTTCGAGATTGAATATCGAAAAAATGGCCGAGATCTCGTGTTTTCGAGATCTCGCGAGATCGAGATTGCATTCCCTACTCGTAGGTACTATTTATTTATTTACCGATAGGCAATTCAACAGCTTTTTTTACAATGTTCATGAATGGTAACAACATCTTATGGGGTTCTGAAGTTTCACAGCATACATTATGTAAAACTGGATTTTTGTTTTGGAGTGGGAAAATCATCAAATAACTCCTCCTGCTGTGGGTGTAGCGGAAGGGGGTGTCAGATTTAAAAACCCACCCTGCTTCTTCAGTTCCCCTTACTATCCAGGGCCGCGGTATCTCGTTAAAACATTCCCGCAACGGGTTATTGTACATTCGCCACAAAGTAAATTCGTCACATTTTGTAAACTTCATACATTGAAAGTGTATTCGTCACATGCATAAAAAGTATGTGTAAATTCGTCACAAGTCTGCATAGGTACATATGTTTTGCATAAAGTACTGGTAGAAAACAAAGTTATCGATTTTAAGCGGTTGAAATAAAAATGATTTCTAAAATCTTTCTTTTCTCTCCTGCGCTCCTGCACATGCTATCACGCACTCGCTCGCTCGCTGTATCTATCTCTTTCTAGCCGTACCGGTCAATGCATTAGTCCAGTCATCCAGTGACTCACTTGACGTTGTCGATGCGCGTGTGGTGTTCTCAATGACTATAATAAAAATTATTACAGTTTTATGTGGGTGTTCTGTTGGAAATGTGATCTGCTTAATATTGTAGCTACCATAGAGTTATAGCACATAATATATTAGATCGACGGTAGTTAGTTAGATAGGTGCATCTCTGAAAAAATGGATCATAATCAGCTGGGCACAAGCTCGGGTGGACATGGTGTAAGTATATTATTATTTAATGCAGTATTGTTTTTAAAAAGAGTACTTATATATTATTATGGCTAATATTTCCATTATTGGCCGTTGCTTTGGAAGTTCATATTTTTTTGGAGATAGTACTCGTAAATAGAAAACTTTTTACCTACATACTTTTAAGTTGCGGAGATTCATGATTTAGTTGGAAATATAATCGATTATTTGCATCGATTTTTGGTCTTGATCAATTTAATTTTTTACTAACTTATTTATTTTGTACTTAAAACATGAATATAATAATTATGATCTTTCAGATCACATTTACGAAAACTGAAAGAGGACGGCGAATGCTTGTGAGACATGGTTACATGTACAATCTGCATCGGGAAAATAAATCTGGAAGTGTATAAGATGTTCTAATCGTTCGTGCAGCGCAACTATCAAAATTTCGGAGAATATTGACATCAGAATTTTGCATGAAGCGGCCCACAAGTGTCAACCAAATATAGAAAAAACTGAAGTTATAAAGATAGTAAATCTTTGTAAGGAAGCAGCAGCGAACACAAGTACACCTATGCCTCAAATGTATGAAGAAGCTTTTCAACCAACCAAAGATGCGGGTTATGAGATATTAAATACCACCGAAACTTTCGAACATTTCGCGAACACTATACAATGTGAGGAATCGTAAACTAAACGTGCCCAAAATGCATTTTTCAAGATGCAAATATGTTATTATCCCACAAAAATATAAACATTCTTTTTTATTATTCGATGATGACAGTGAACCTGAAAATAGAATAATAGCTTTCTGCACTCTCACTTGAAATACATGTTTATTTAGGATTGGGCATGTCACGCAGGTCACGCTGTCCTTGACAACGTGGGCTTAAAAACGCATAAAACCAGATAATATTAGCGTATATTTTAGCTGTAAGTAGAACTGTGATTATTATGTGAATTTCTGTGATAATATGAAACATAAATAAGTAACGTTTTATTCTTTATTGTTTGATTTTTCTGCTGTCTGTACGGTAATAAACAATATGGCGGATTTTTTTTTCATAAAAATAGAGTTGTGGCGAGTTTACATATACTTTTTTTTGTGGCGAATTTACTTTGTGACGAATGTATAATAACCCCCCGCAACACCGTAATGCTGTCTAGACTAGTGCTAATGTTTTCATATCCATTATGAACACGTGGTTTTCGCAAAATAACACCTTATTTCCATTCTATATGATGAAGAGTTTCCTGCTCAACCTCTATATCTTTTGGAAGGGAGATTAAATGCCTACCTCTGCTTAGTCGCTGGCACTTCCTTATTATGCTTAGTGATGATGCAGCCGGAGTATTCTGTGTCAGGATACCAGTGAGATAACCTGATTATTTGATTCTGGCCGGCTCGGTTTAAGACTTCCTCTCGTTGCTTACATGTCTGCAAAGAAATGTGTGAAAAACAACTTAGTTTCCTAGTTTTATCCCACAAAAAGATAAGCAGGTATGTTTACACTAATATTGTGTTGGGGGAAGTTTTGAGTTTTAGTTTGTTTTTAATGGACAAGAACAGATGAAATACATATTTTATTTAGATCTCTTCGCTATCAAGTGGACACAATTTTAGTTTTCAGATTGCTTCTAAAAAATTCTCGATGATGATCTCGATGGGAAAACAAAATGGTATTTGTCTAAAACTGGAATCGAACACAGTAAAATTTTGATATTTTGGAAATTCTGTATGTTCACTCCGGTCGGCGGGTTCGAAATGCAACCGGAATGTGATTTGATGTGAACATCGGTGGCGAAATGAAAACTTGGTTGAGTTTTATAAATTGTATTCACTATAACAATATTGAACTTATGATGACTAATTGGGATGAATGTTCCACATTAATTATGTACAATGATTGAATTTTACTATGAACTTGAACTGTGAATAGTATGAACGTATGAACTTCTTGAAACTTGACCGCTGCCCGAGCGTCCTAGCTGAAAACCATACATAGACACAATGAAAAATTATAGCACTAATGTTGCAAGCAATGAATAAAGTCTCGATACAAATCATAGATAAAATATGAGTAAATTATGAAAATTAATATTACATCTATCAATGACTAACAATATACATAAATTGTTAATTTGAGTTAACACTGTACAAGCAAAATTGAACTTGATCTCTATCAAATTGGGTTTTCTTCGGATGTCAGTATCTGTACTAGTTCTCCAATGGAACAAAATCCAAAATTCATTTGAATTCAGAAGTTCAGCTATTTATAAGAACCAATCATCAATACCAACTCTCATTCAAAAATCAACCTACACTATATTGTCATAAGGTGGAATTTTAATTATGCAACACATATAAACTTTCCAAGATAAGGTTTTAAAGTACCGTTTAGTCCCATTTGGGCGCCAAAATGGAACCATACAATACTCAATGCATTTATTTGCATTCCACAATGTGAACTTAGGTGGTAGGTACATACAAAACATATAAGAAAGTAATATTGATTGTAATAGTTATTTATTAACTTACCTTACTGCTATGATACACAGAAGGCCACTGGCTGTCATCATCATAGTACAGCAATAGGTTGGGTATACCAGCCTCCTTGTCGTATTCTATCAGGTACTCAAACTGTCCGTCTAAGGACAGAAAACAGAAACGGGAGAGGAATGCCCAGTTCTGAAATAAAATCAACTTTTTATGACTTTTTGTGGACTGCGGCAGAAACAAACAGACCTCTTTGACGTGGCAGGGGAAGTCAAATTGTTCATATCTCAGGAGCGAGCGGTGGCTTATTTATTTTTATTTATAAAGGTGCTAAGTTGTATAGATTATTAAAGTGCTTCCACAACCTTTGATGCAAGTATGGACTCAGGGTGAAGGACGGCTATTAAGACTTTCACATCGAATTTATTCCTCTCTATGTTCTTAATTACGACAATAGGTGAATGTATCTTAAATATATGTATCTTAAACGCACACTCAAAATATGGGCCAAGTATCTGAAATAAAAATTTGTCTAGTGAACTTTCAAAAATAGTGTATATCATAGAACTTACGAATATAGTTATTAATAAAAGAACATTATAATTTTTCAGAACAGACTCAAAGGGCTATACTAAAATGTATACATTTTGAGGCCAGAGACTTTCTCACAGCCAAACTATATCTCGATGCTCAAGTTCTGACAGTTACTCAGAGCAATTTCTTGTCTGTCTATAATAATATAATTACTGTTTTTTACGCATAAGAAGTCAGTTCTTGTACGATTATTATTGTTATTGTTTGTCTTTGAAATATTGGGAAAGTTCGACTCCTAAGATACAGGCTTCTTGCCTAGTTTAGGAGCCGGATTTTTCACCTATAAACTGTGACACTGTTGTTTACTTTTTGCGTACAAATGAATGTTTTTATTATATGCGAACTTAATAATTCATTCTATTATGTTCTTACTATTAGGACATAGGCTTCTTACTGAGAAAGAATAGTCGTCGTCTTAAAATTTCTGGTACAAGAATATTTCGGATTCCTCCTCCTCATGTAATGATAACATTAGACTGGGTTCGAATTCACGAGTCGCAAGTCGGGGCCGTAACGGGTAACCTCTATGCAACCGCGATCTAAGGTAACTTTAAAAGAGTTTTCCATTATTTGTGTGTTTTTTTTATTAAACGTTTTGATTTCATTAGGTTAACTTCTTTTTTCCAGGTCCCAATACTACCCAAAGTGTTATAGTAGATATGGATGATAACGTAAATTCACGTTAATTTTCATCGATTCATACGATTATTTTTTACTTTGGATTCGTTTTAATTTGGTATAGATTTAATGCAGTACTTCGGAGATAGACAAATAAATATCGACTTCAATAATACGCTAGCGGCATCTTCAAATCATTATTTTATAGGAAACTAGCTCCTGGCAGGGGCATTGCTCGCATAATAATAAAATTATGAACGTATGTTCTTCTCCAAGGTCTAATTTATCTCTATCCAAATTTCATTAAAATCAGTTTATTGGTTTAAGCGTAGCAGACAGAGTTTCTTTCACTATAGGTAATATTATACGAGGTAGAGAAGAGATTAACATACTGTAACATATATATATGTCAATCGCAAAACAAAATAAATATTTATGTAACTTTGAGTTGGTTTATTAATTTATTATTTTGGGGGTAATCCTAAAACTCCATTAAAAGGTAAAAAACCGGTCAAGTGCGTGTCGGGCCACGCGCAGTGTAGGGTTCCGTTCCGTTGTTTTTATAACAGCCAAGTGCGTGTCGTATTCGCTGACTGATCGTTTCGTACCATGCTCTAACTAAAAGCCAAACATGATTACCTAACTAATTTGACTTCCTATACAAATCCTCACCTGATCCGACAATTTTGCACGGAAAGTTAAAATTTTTTTTTTAGAGATTTGTGTAAAACTTGTCATAGCCAGTGTTTTGAATTTAAATACGGACACAGAGCTACACTACTCAATCGTCACAAGAAACTAGCACGATACAACTGGCGCTTAGCGCCATCTATCGACATTTCTATAGAGTTGTTAGAAATTTTCGAGTCAAATACAATTGGTCGACTATTACTCGTAAACTTGTAAAGCCCACTTATGTGTGATAGTTTTCCTTTAAATTTCGTTATATTTAGGTAATACTGCCGTGACATTTAAATTTCTAACTATAACCGTTTAGTTGATAGAGGGGGGGGGACACTTGACTCTAACGAAAATTGGTACTTTAAAGCTTGATAAGTCACGACAGGTTTAATTAACCAAAAAACGGTCTTACCAAACCCCTAATATTTTTGAAAGACCTATCCAACGATGTCCCACACTATGGAAAGATCGAATAAAAAAAATTATCATCCCACTTTACATGTATGGGAGGTACCCTAAATAATTGTTTTTTTCAAAATTTTATTTTACCACTGTTTTGGCGTCATTAACGTGTATACTCATGCCAAAGTACAACTTTCTAGTACCAATAGTTTTTGAGCTAAACCGCGGACAGACGGACAGACAGACGGACAGACAGACGGACATAGCGAAACTATAAGGGTTCCTTGTTGACTACGGAACCCTAAAAATATTAAATTTTGATTATATCTGAACATATTCTGTAACAACCCATCGCTAGAAAAATATTACCAAAATAGGTATATTGTTTCCTTTGTCTTGTGCAATTTCATCTCTCGCTCACTTACATGTATACCCACTGCGTATATAGACATAAAAGTTCATATAACTTACATCTTTAGTATCGATTCTGCCTTCCACCCATTTAGCGTGAGCCCGTGACATCATTAACAAACAAGTGAGCACACACGCTCCTGGTAACCGGTACATTATTGATCAAATAACTCCTGTTTTATATATGAAAAGTATTATAATCAAATTACGTATTTTTGGTCCTTTTTGCAGAAATTTGTTTGGATCTGAAATTATATTGAAGAATGGTTTTAGTCATATCTAGATTATGATATAGCTAGCAGTTGGGCGGGGCTTCGCTCCCGTGGACTGTGGATCACAATAAAAACATAACCCTTCTTTTTGCAGTCAGGTAAAAACCTTCCACAAGCTTCAAGCTACTTCCGTGCTAAATTACATCTAAATCCACCCAGAACTTTCGAAGATTAGCGCGTTCAAGCAAACAAACAGGCTTTTCCGCTTTATTATATTAAGTATAGATTTCACATACATATTTAAAAAGCAGGTATTTCCAATTACACTCGAAAGGTGCCGCGGGTAGAATAGAAAGTATTTAAAAAAAGATTCGTTGTTTGATTTATTTAGCATCAATCATAAAAATATTATTAAATATTTATAGAAGATAAACCATCGAAATTAGTAAAAACTCTCACCTATAAAACCTCACGACCAATAGCTATGCAATAAAAAGAGAGCAAATTTATATATATATTATACAACGTGTAATTTAAAGGGTATATACATACCGAGTGCACGGCTTCTTTGGATGATAACAAACGATATGGCAAGGGTTTTCTAATCCTATGTCTACATGTGTGGAGCATATTAGAAATTTCAATACATTGATACCAGAGGCCGAATTTTTCAAATTAAGAAAAACGAAGAGAATTATCGTTTTATTGGAAAGTGACGTGGAAAGTGATGACCCTCATAGTGCTGTGACACGTTTGTTATTACTGGTATTCAAGAAACATATGAAACCAATCATTTGGGGTTAATTCTGTGAGTCACTTATTTTGAGCTGAAACTTTGCACAAAGACTCCATACCAGAAGTTGTCTTCAGTCCTTTTGGATAGATATGGGGTTTCCGTTACACGGTGTATATACATTACACAAATAAAATGCACATTACATAAAATGCACATTACACAATGCACATTACACAAATAAAATGCATAATAATAATTCAGCCTATTGCGTTCCCACTGATAGGAGACAAGGCCGTCTCCCTATGAACGGGAATTTGCCGTAATCCAACACACGGACCCAGTGCGGGTTCGTAGAACATGCTAGTTTCCTCACGACGTTTCCCTTCACCGATTTGAGGGGAAAGTAGAAATATATACTTACATAAGTTGTAAAATTAAATTGCAATTTCCTAACGATAAATTAATAAGCACGTAGTTGCATTTCTCTTGATATTTCCAACTGAAAATATCATCATCTTATATTTTTATCGTTTGTCCATCCATTATAATTAAAATAATTGACAGTAGACAGGCTTTCATTTAATCAAAGTAATTTAAAATAAATCGATCGCCATTCAAAGAATTAATATGTTATACGAGTGTTTTCAGTTCCTTTTATTATAGAAATTTCCCGTGTAAGAGGCTCTTTGATTCAATTTCGAAATATAAATGAAAGTATTTATTTAAAAACTTATCATAGAAAAACAGTTGTCTGGATTATTTAAATATTTTGTTTTAATAATTTATCGATGCATGAAGAGTTTAAATTGTACCTAGACTTAGCTCTTTTTTACTAAATAGTTACTACTTATTCTGTCCAAGGACAATAGTTCAAACGTTCTCAGAAAACACAAGTTTAATTAATAAATAATTTAGTAGGCCATGCATAAATTAAACTTACCTTAAGTATTGCAAATTCTTAATTTCTTACACAAAAAACAATTAACAGTTCCTTATATACACAATTATGTACATTAAATGGTTTAATTTAATAGATTTGCCCTAAAATTATTTAAAACTATGCTTTATCTAAATTGCTAGTTTGTTTTGAAGCAATTTGTTGTGGAGTTGGTTACCATAGTTACGCGTCTATGAATGTACTATAATTATGTTCGCATTTGGTAGCGTTCATTTGTTTTGAAATTAAACTATAAAAATTCAGTCATTTATCCATTTTAACCGACTTCAAAAAAGTAGGAGGTTCTCAGTTCGTCAGTATCATGTTAAGTACCTCATAACTCGAAGACGGCTGAACCGATTTGTTAAATTCTTTTTTTGTTTGAGAGGATATACTTTCTAGTTGGTCCCATTGACATAAAATTAGGATCTAATGATGGGATCCTGGAGAAATCGAGGGAAATCTTCAAATATTATAGGCAACATATACCGATTTGGGTATTTATAGTAACTTGTGCAGTTGCTCTCGAAAAGCACCATTTAGTGAAGTGGAACTGACGATGAAGATCACAGAAGGCTACCGGAACTACTAAATAATAAGTATTTTATTGGTTGCGATTTGATTATTTGAATATGGTTGTTAAGCACTTTATGCTCGTCACAATGCATATGGTGAAGTGGAGCTGATGGTGAAGTACCAGGAGAACTCAAAAAATTACGGCTCGCCATCGGGAAAAGAATTATTTTGCAAAAGGTGATAAAAAGGTGACACTTAGGCTTTTGTTAAGTACTAGGTAAATTACAAACCAACCCACTAAAGCGAGAATAAATACTTTTTAACACAAAATAAAACCGACTTCCCAAAAAAACACTGTAAGTGAAAATACATTTAATTTCGGTCGTTGGTGTCTTTAGTTATGCATTTTTCATTAGTTATTGACACCGCCTTCCAAAATTGAAGTTATTTTTCACTATGCAGTGTTTTTTTGGGAATTTGGTTTTATTTTGTGTTCAAAATATTACTTAACAAATGAAATAAATTCTGAGGTGAAAAACGGAAACATTTTACAAAATATGTATAAAATATGTTATATTACTTACTGTGTTTAGTGATTAAAGAACGAAAATTATACGAAACTTTATGTTTAGTAAATACATACATAAATATACATACTACATGCATAAAAAAAGTAGGATTTTGGTCGATCGGTTCAATTTATTTAATTTAGTCGTTACAGTCCGAACGACTAGACACCCTCGGAACTCGGAAGACCACAATCTGCAATCAGCGTTTTATGCAACTAGCATATAAAACGCTGCACTATTTAGTTAAGTATCCGCTTAAGTATAGGTAAGTATCTAAGTATAGTATATATTAGTTATATCTTTTTAGAATGAAAATAATAGGAAACTATATTTAGTAAATACAGGGCATTAGGCGGAGTAGGCAACTGCCTAGGGGCCCCGCATCAACTAGGGGCCCAGACCCAGTGCACGCACCAAGAAAACATGTTCGAACGAGAATTTGATGTGCATGTGAACTTAGGGACCTCGCTGTTATCTCACAAAATACAAATCGTTAAATTTAGTAGTAGAATTAAAACAATTTTAGAACAAATCTGGGAATAAGTAAACAAATATATTAGAAACCACAGCCCTTAATGTGCGTTTCCTCAGTTCACACACGATTTGGTCAGTCAAAGTAAGAAAAGGGGCCCCGAGAATGCCATTGCCTTAGGGCCTCTGACAGGGTTAATCCGGCTCTGAGTAAATACATACATAAATATACATACTGCATACATATAAATAAAGTTGAAGTATGTCTTTTTTTTATGGTTGGTTTTTTTGGTGAGAAAATCATCAAATGACTCCTCCCACTCTGGGTGAAACAGAAGGGAGTGTCAGACTTCTACTGACTAAAACCTACCTTGATCTTTCAGTTGCCCTTGAGCTCTCCAAAAAATCGAATCCACAAATCGGTAATCATAAAAAACCGAATTCAGACCTAAACTTTCGAAAAGTTGGCGATCTTTCATCTAGTGACATCAAGACGTAGATAAAGACATTCATATGAATAGAATAGGATATAATTTTGCAGATATGGGTAATACAGGGTCTTTCATTAAGCGTGTCCTATCTTTAAATTTAAATAAAACAAAGTGTGTGTGAGATATTATTGAAATTTTTTATTCGTTTTTTTTTTAAATCAATGCCATTATGTGTGTATATAACATCATTCAAATGTCCGCCGTGGCTTTTCTGGGTGGCGCGCATCCGAAATGTAAAATTTTCCATTACTCTAACGCATAAACAAGGATGAATTAGACCGATAGCATTGGTTATGTTGGATTTTAGGGCCATGTTGGTTTGTGGCTTAGGTATTTGCATAGACCTGTGACATAAGAAAATCCCACAAAAAGAAGTCTAATGGGGTCAAATCACATGATATCGGTGAAGATGATTTTCCGATGAAAATTAGGGTCTGTTGCCAAATGCTCCACAGCCCATTCAGCGAACACACGTCGTTGTCTATGGTCCTTGACCTTCAGCATCTGGACCAGTTGAACTTTATGCAGGTGCAGGCCCAAGTTACGACGCAAAATTCGCCAAGTTGTGGTCTGTGAAAGGCCGAGTTCTTGTGAGCGAAATCGACGGCCTCGGATTCTCCTGCACACTCTCACGGACAGTGGCGATGTTTTCGGCAGACCTTGCGTTTCGTTGACATACGGGTGTTGGTCGATCATTTACCAAACCAGTGGACTCAAATTTATTCACCACACGACGAATAGTCCTCTCGGTAGGACGATTATGGCGACCGTAAAATGGGCGAGCGCGCGGTGCGTTGCCCGAACAGAACACTCATTTTGATAAAACAATTTTATCATTTGCACGTGTTGTTGAATGCTATAGCTATCCATGATGATTTGGCAAAAGAGAATGAATAAATGACAACCAATTTGACAGATGTAGTTTCAACAAGATGGCCGCTACTAACTATCAAAGTTCGAACGTGCCTATTGGAAGACCCGTTACATATACAAGTTAAAAGTGTTTATACATCAGCTCAGCCATATTTCGCCATTCGGCATGCAAATATTAAATTATTATAATCAATTTTAAATTATTAATTTCATCACATTATTATTAATTTAATCACACTTTTATTAATTTGATATGACTTTCCGTTTTTCTGGTGTCACTGCGAGCGGAGCAGAACATATCATAACAATAGGTATTAATTAAATACAACGCTTTCAGAGGTCGACCCTGGATGAGAAATGATCTTAACATAATTATCAAGATTCTTCCGTGCCTCGGAAAGAAAGACGACTGCAACAGAAAGAGGGTTATATTTTTATCGTGAAGCCCACAGGCACGGGTTCGAACCCCACCCATTACACTATTCCCGTGAACCCACTCCAGACAGAAGCATATTTAGCTTAGTTGGAGGGGTTAACAGGATTGCTAGTCATGTGAAATATATCCAGGTTCCTAGAATTCTTAAAAAAAAAATTGGTGAAGTGCGAGTCAGACTCGCCCATGAAGGGTTCCGTAGTAACTACGCCAAATTACTTTGTTTTTCATAGTGTTTGTATGAACTTGTATAGTTATATAACTTTGTATAGTTACATTTGCGGTTTTAGAAAATGTGCTATATCTCAAAAACTGCTAACCCGATCTCGTTCAATCCAATTTTCGTTGAAAGTTTTTATTTAGATCTATAGCAAATTTCTTTTTTTGATTTTTCTCTCCATTATTGATAACTGATCTTTATTTTGCAAATTGGTTATTAAATAACACTTTTACACGTAATTTTTTTCGTAAATATTAACTAGATGAGTCCGGTGTTTCCTAACTGGCTACCCTGGGAAGAAACACCGAAACAAACTCAGGGGTCCGTCTGTTTTAAAGTCCATACAATCTATACTGGTTTAATTATATGTGAACCTTGTAGGTTTCAGTCTGAGGCGATCTTCTGAAGAAAGATGTATTATAATAGAAGTTAGAGGGGGGGGGGGGGCACATTTTACCAATTTGGAAGCGTTGTCTTTAAGAAAAAGTGGTTTTAGAAACTTCAATTAAGGTATAAGAAATTTTTAAAGACCTATCTATAGAGCCCACACACGTACCTATAGGTTTGATTCGTAGAGCCCCCGTTATTTTTTTATAAATATCGGAAAGCGGTTAACAGAATACAATATCTACCTATCAAATTTCACATGTGCAGTCTTAATAGTTTCGGAATAAAATGGCTGTGACATAAGGACAGACAGACAAACATGATGAAACTATAACAGTTCCGTTTTTTTACATTCGGCTACCCTAAAAAATACGCCACCTCGTGTTCATTATAACAGATTGCCTTAACACTGACCTTGAAACGGGAAACTACTACAGAACTCAACAAGCTTGATGATAATAGGCCTAATCGTAGTTGACACGTAAGTATCGTAGTAATAATTGTAAATTACCTCGTCCGAAATCTAGTGGATAAATTGCGTCGTGGATTTGGTTGGACAAGACCGGCCGAAATAGACGTTAAAACACCTGGTGCTGAGCCCGAAAATCTTTACTTAAATACTTATTATAAATACGACAGTCTGTATGTTAAGCTATCATAGGTATATCACCAAACCGACTTTGATGAAATTTGGCATGTTGGTAGTTGAAGACCCGGGTCTTAACAGTAATAATTTTAGCAATAATTTAAATAATTACTCAGCTTTTTTTCGGTCGAAACATTATCCAATAACTTCTCCCGCTCTGGGTGGAGCGAAAAGGAGTGTCAGACTTGACTGACTAAAAATCCACCTTGTTTCTTGAGTTGCCTTTGTGTTCCGAGACCACAGTATCTCGTTAGAAAATTACTGCAAACCCGGCAGCCGTGCCCCATCACCAGCTAAACTACTCTTTGCAGCGCATGTCGAACACAACGCGCAGTCGAACCAGGCCTGTTCTTGAGGACCAGGCCTGGTTTGACTGCGCGTTGTCTGATAAATAAATCTGGTCACTCTGGTCCAGTCCTAATGGACTGAAATAGGTGATGAAAGGCTGAATGAAAAATTATATGCACTAAGTCGTGGGCAACAGCAGCTGGTATGATTATAGTTATTATGTCCGTGGCTTTGACATTGAAAATGATTGTATTCTAAACCAAGGGCGACCTTGAGAGTAACTCTTCGAAAAAAAGTTACTATTCTGTCATAACACCACAGCCTTATTTTGTATACATATGTTTTACACAAACTAAACTATTTTTCTCTGTCTGTTATATCTATGGAACGGCTGAAATGATTTTAATGGGACAGCTTTCACAGGAAGATAGAGGAGGTTAAAGAGCAAAATAATTATGGGCTTTTTCCACGGGATCGGGTCTAACGCAAAAAACCTCTTCAGCGAACGAAGTCGCAGACATAACTTATCGTCTTATAAGCTTGAAGCATTGCGTAAATATCTTGTTCGAATTAAATTACCTACCCACAAGGTAATTTAATTAGGTAATTACAACTAATGACTCCAGAAAATAATACCTACAACCATTTAAACAATCAAATAACGGATCACCTGATCCTTTGAGAGACATAATATATCCAGAACAGCCTATGGGTTTTCCAGAATGATTCAGAACGTAATATCCTCACACAGTGATGAGTGAACAGGAAAGAGGTCATTGCAACTGCGGTGTTTGTACAAAACGGTCGTATATCTTCAAATTATTGCCCCTGACGCGTTAGGCGACGAAACTGGTTAAGCTTTTGGTACTTATATTGTGGAGCAAAAGACAATAATTGTATAGACGTTTACTGTTTAGTACGTTTAGCTTTTCGTGTCGTGCGGTGTGTCATTAGCTAAAGCCACGAAAAAAAAAAGACAATCGGAATAGAGTAAATATTTTGACATTTGCAGATAAATGTAGTGTTCTTTTTTTAAAACTAATTTTTTAAATATTTATTGCCAGTGTGTTATTGAAAACAAGTATGTTTTGGCACTTATTTATGTAGTGATTGTGAAATGCTGTCACTTTTTTTTTTCTTATCTCAAGATAAGCCTCAATGCTGAGATTTCATTTTGTGCAGTGAATCAGAATTGGTGAGTGTTTATTGATTGATAAACTTTCCGTGGAGTAGCTTATGGGTAAATAACAACAGCCGCGCAGGTTGATGTTCAAGGTTAAGCAACTCTTGATGAGGTCAGCCCGTGGATGGGTGATAAGCGTATCATATCGAGATTCCTCCGTCTAGGAATGCACGTTAAACCGTTTTGGTCCTGGCTGACATTTGGGAATCCAAAAAAATCTAACAATAATCTTGGCGAGGGATATAATCGTGCTACCCAGTAACTGGGTTGTGGAGGTCAGATAGACAGTCGCTCCATGTAAAACTACACAGCTTCATCCCGTTAGACTGGAAGTCGACACTAGGGCTTTCATCCCGGGAATCTCGGTCTCGAAAATTTCGAGAGTCTCGACGATTTTTTAGTATTTTCGAGACTCGAGGCTAACATCTTCGGTCACGGGAATAACGAGACTTTTGAGACTTCAGTAACATAAAAACTGTATTAAATAATTTATTAAACCAATAGTTAATTTTTATTATTGTTATTATGGATATGGCAATAGCAGCACGGTCGACCTTATTGATACATAACACAGATTTTGTCTACATATTATAAATGTAAATTGCTGAGCCCGAAAGGGTCCATGTGAGCTACTACTTATATCAAGATCTTGTTAACACATAATTATGATTGCAATAAAGATTGAATTATGGAACCATTCTGAACTAAATTGAAAGGGGTTCGAAATTTTTTGTTTGAAGACCCCGGTGTCGACCCCGCCATTTTGTTTTTTTTTTAGACATCGTGGCGCATGTATGTAATAAAAAATATCAGTAACGTGCTACCTCAAAATGTAACATTACCGAGATATTTTGAAGGTAAACATCGACATATGACTACAACGACAATCATAAAAAGTAGACTTATTACGTGTCTATAAGCATCAGATTGTATCTAAATAATCGTTTCCAGTTTGATTATGATTACTAATGTTTATTGAAAGAGAGTAGGTACATTACATGCTACTAGGAGCACGAGAATACTACTACAAATAATTATTTATCCACTAAATCGTATCGCAATGAAACGCAGTCGACATGTCACTAACGCGTGGTGGATAATGTGACATGTTACTCAGCTTGAAAACGTTTTTAAGCAGTAGTTAAACAAAAGGCAAAAGGTATGTCATTTACGTTAACATTTATTTATAACTGTAAGTATGATATCAAACATAAGGGAATATTACTGTCGAAGCTGGCGTTGCACAGCTGGATAAAGGGCCTGATACAGAAGGCAGTTCTCCTCAATACGGCTCGCATTGTGAGGAGGTTCCTTTCTCTGTAGACCTAACCACCGGTAGCTTGGACCCTGCTCCCGACACCGATGGACTGCCATTTTTTATATTTTTAAATGTTTTATTTTTTTTGTAAGTTTTTATAGAAAAATATTTAAAAATGTAATTTTTGAGATATGTGTTGAATAAAGGAAATAATAATAATATTCCATAATTTTCACACAACGCCATCTAGTCCCAAACTAAGCAGAGCTTGTGCTATGAGTACTAGACAACTGATAAACACATATATATTTGTAAATACCTACATATTATAGATAAATTACACCCAGACAAAGAACAAATGATCGTGCTCATCACACAAACATTTGTCCTGGGTGGGAATCGAACCCACGACTCTGCGCATAGCAGTCAGGGCCACCGACCACTAGACCAACAGGTCTGTCGAAGTTAGGCTCTGCGAACTTTAACGCTTGAGCACTCGTACAAAAATAAAGGTTTTAAAAAAATAAATGCAATTAGCAGTTGTTATTCCTGTCAGCAACTGTTATTGGCATTTATTTTTTTAACAATAAAATATTATAAAATATTTATTTCACATTCGCCAAGTTAGAACGGCCGCATTGTACTAATAAGCGTATGGACGCGTAATGAGTCTATTTTTAATGATTTTCGTTGAAGTTATATGTCGATGTTTACCTTCAAACGTTTACGTGACACTTTGGGGTACCGTGTTACTGGACATTTTTTGTTCCTCTAGCCATGCATACCACACCTTCATCATGCACCGCGATTAAAAAAAAAAATGGTGACGTCGATACGCCAGATAGGTTCTATCCCCTTTCATTGTGAAAGCCCGAAGTGGTACTTAGTGTATCCCTCTAGTGTACAAGCAGAAAGAGCTTTTCTAATGCGGGTTACTTTTGTAACAAAATTAGGGTTAAATGTCCTTTGTTTTTTAAGTGCCCACTACAAAAATGAAAAAAAAAATCTGTAACAGTTTTTTTTAATTTGCATTTGTTTATGAAAGTAACTACTTGATTAAAATATCTTGATTTGACTCTCTAATTGCATAGCTTATAAATAAGAAACCTAGTTTTGAAATAGTCTCGAAAGTCTCGTTTTTCCCGGGAATTTCGAGACCACACCTAGTCTTTTTTTTTTTCCCGGGACTCAGTAATGCATCGAGACTGAAAGCCCTAGTCGACACCGACATGGGTGGAAAAAGGCTAAGCACATGACTATTTGATATACTTTTAGTACTTCCGAGTCCGTCAGAAGGATGTTTTTCTTCATTTCGATTGGAATTAAGCCTTATATTATTCAGGCCCTGTATAAGGCCATCAGTATCGTTAAGTCCGAGATGGTGCTGGTGATATTATGTGCAATTGGGCCTACAAATGGATCAGGACCAATTACGTACCAAAATATAAAATCAAGTTGTCTTCTATACTTAGAAATATTTTTAGTATTTTTATTTATTAGCGGTTTTGTTTTAATTTTTTATTTGAGCTTAAATATAGCCACTATGTTGGCCTACGTGAAGAGCATGTATAGATAAAGAAGATGTAGGTATGGATCAATGAATAAACCGTTGACCAAGGATCTTATAGGTACAAGTTCCTTGCCGTTGACATCTTCACAATTTTTTCGCTTTTAGACGAGTCTAGTTCGCGTGGTAGGCCGAGAATTCCGAGATAAAAAACCCTATGTGTTATTCCATGATTTCAAATATCTACATTCCTCATTCGGATACGTTCAGTGGTTTTTGCGTGAAAGAGTAACAAACATCCATCCATCCATCTATTTGCACAAACTTTTGCATTTTGCATTGTAAAATATGGCTTAAGATTTATACCAATCTGTTGGAGTAAGCCGGTGACCCCATAAACAAAACAATCACATTTTTTTTCTTGATTTTATTAGTATAGGTACATATTAAATAGATTCCCTTGAGTAGATAGGTAAAAGTCTAGTACTAGGGTACCAGGCTAGCCAGGCTAGCCTAGGGGCTAGAAATAATAATGTTTAGTTTTGTTTATTTTTTTAAAGATAACTAGCAATGTGGGTAGAATTCACGTTACTAGCAATCTTGTTAACAGGGGTTAACAAGATAAGTAATTATGTATGCTTGTCTAGAGTGGGTTCACGGCAATAGCGTAATGGGTGGGGTTCGGACCAGCGACTTCTTGATCACAAGTCCGACTCCTTAGCCATTAGGCTATTGAATGTAATGTAGTACACTATTCGCAAAAAATTAGTGCAAAATAACAAACATGGCTCTTCAAATAGACTGGAACAAACAATATCCAAATGACTATTACATCATTAGGAGCACGGCTAAGCTATGCTTCGATATTTGCGAAGATACCAAATGTTTGTTCTCAAACAATTATGTCCGGCATAACCTTGGATATTATATACTGATGAGTAGGTATATAACAATTCAATAAAAGTTCTAATGTAGTCATTTCATACATACATATATCTATGAAGTATCGGACACGTGCATAGAAGCCGTTCGTATTGATTCGAAGAGGCTTTGCAAACGAGCTTGCTTACCGTCGTGTCTCTGAGCCGGTGTCTTACTATTCAGTTATTTTTTTAATGTCGTAGTATTATACAACAAAGATATTTTTTATTTACGTACATATGAGCCAGCTCTAGACCCGATCACACCTGATGGTAAGTGTAAGATGAGGTCTACTATGGAACGAGCGAGCCCAGAAAATGCCTGTTTACTCTTGCTTTAAAGGCTGACGGGTCATATGTGGTAGGGAATACAGAAGCTGGCAGAGAGGTGCACACCTTGGCTGAGTGCACAATATACGTAGAGGAGAAGCGCTTAGTACAAGTTAGTACCGCGGTCTCGGAACACGAAGGGCAAATGATGTAACACGGATAGGTTTTAGTCAGTAAAAGTCTGACACACCCTCCCGCTTCGCCCAGATCAGGAGACAGTCATTGGATGATTTTGATTTCCCATCCTTAACAAAAACCGGCCGAGTGAGAGTCGGACTAATAGACTATAAGTTTTTATACTCTATAAAAACGGCAAAAAAACCATGTCTGTTGTATGGTTGCCCCCCTAAAAATTTGTTTTATTTTAATTTAATTATTTATTTTTATTGAATATATAACTAAACATTCTGTGAATATTTCAAGCGTCTACCTGTCGCCGTTATCAATATCGAGCAAAAAAAAAAAAATCACGTTTGTTGCATGGGCTCCCAAACAAAAAAACGTTATTTTTTGCCCCTTAAATATTTATTTTATTCTGTTTCTTTTTTAAGTTTTTGTTGTTATTAGCGGCAACAGAAATACATCATCTGTGAAAATTTCAACTGTCTATCACGATTCATGAGGTACAGCCTGGTGACAGATGGACAGACAGACGGACGGACAGCGGAGTCTTAGTAATAGGGTCCCATTTTACCCTTTGGGTACGGAACCCTAAAAAGTACGACAAGACAGTATATCGACCAAGTGTGGATGGTACCCTGCAGTACGTTACTGTCTGTTTCTCAGCTTACTTCCCTATTTCTTTTATCGGATGTTGATACGGCTTTATCCAATAAAAGTGGGACAAATGAAGATAGTTTATGTAAAAAGTTTGCAGCCGTGCAAAGCCAGTAAGTGTCGCGAGCGGCGAGTTTCTAATAAATCCAACCATTTTTTTATTCAAGTTCCGTGTCAGTGAAAATTATTTTTTTTTTCAAATAATTTTATTTACCATTTAAGACACTGTTAAAATGTCTGCTGTGTAAGGAAACCTGCAGTTGAATTACCTTTTTTCGTGATGTTAAAATCCAGGATGTCCTCCGGGGGAAATCCGGGGAAAGGGTCTGTGCCAGGAGCCGCGAGAGAACTTAACTATTCTTCATCATGGCTCTCAACTGGCGTCAACCGGTAAGAAAGTTTTCCATTACAAAAATACCTTTAATGCACTACATAAATAATATAATCAGCCTACAATGTTCTAACTGCTGGGACACCGACACAGGCCTCCTCTACGCGGCGGAATGGGCCATATAATCCACCACATGGGCCTAGTGCGGGTTGGTGGAACTCGCATGTCATTGGATTATACGGTACTTAGAATATAGCCAGATTCCTCATGATCCCACACAGATTTATGAGCAGTGATGACGATGAAAATTACACAAAGTAATGTATTCGAACCTCCGACTTATAACTCGTAAGTTGTCGTTACCATTAGTCCATCACTGCACTCAACAATAATACACAACTTTTATAGGAAATTCATGCTTTCTAAGTTCAGAATCTGTTAAATGGCTGACAGTTGAAGGGAATATCGACTAATAAGATTATTGTCCCGTCAATTTACATATGAACTGCACTGACCTTGCTACCTACTGCGTTTTATTACTGGGTCAAGGTTTTATATTGTAGAGGGATTAAGCTTATTTTTTTAATTGTATATATTATTTTCTGGAATTTATTTACAATATAAATATAATACACTTCTAAAGCTATCTATGTACAGAAATAAGAAAACAAAAATAAACATTTTTGATCACCATCTCACCTGATGGTAAGCGATGATGTGGCCGAATATGAATCACGCTTACCTAGAAGTAACCTATTTACTCTTGACTTAAAGGCCTCAAGATTATATCTATCAGGGAACAGCCTCTTGCAGTGAACCACTCCTTAGCTGTACGCACAATGAAAGTATTCCCAAAACGTTTTGTGCGTATTGCTGGGTTGTCCACAGTGTAACGATGGCGAATCGTCGTTTGTCTTGTAGACATTTGATGGAACGGTGCTTGGTAGAATTAGATTGTGAACTTCCATCGCACACTCCCCGAAATGTAACCGATAGTAAAATCCGATAGACTTCCAACTCATCGCCGATGTTCAAGGCTCTGGAACTTTGACTCTACCAATGCTCCTAGCCAATACCCTCATGTCCCGCTTCTCGATAGACTCAAGAGCATCAAGCTGGTATTTGTCAGATTATCCGTCATCACGAGAGCAGTAGTCTGTATAGGACTGAACTTGATATAGGCTGACTGCTGAGTAGCTATTCCGTTGTAAAGTACTGTTTCACTTTTGTTAGGATTCCTAACTTTTTAGCAGCCAGTTGAGCCCTAGTCTTGAAACTAAGGCATCGAAGTACTCCTCCACATCGCTGTCGTCTGCAGTAACGTGCCCATTACCACGTTGTATGGCAATGCTTATATTTGAGCAAAGAACGAACAAGCCCTCTGGTCATGCAAAGAATCAATCAGCCGGAGAGACATGTCTCTTTAAAAAAATGGCCAAGTGCGAGTCGGGTTCACGCTCGAAGTGCTCCGTACCATTATCTATAAAAAACGGCAAAATAATCACGTTTGTTGTATAAGAGCCCCCTAAAATATTTTTTATTCTGTTTTAATATTCGTTGTTAGAGCGGCAACAGAAATACATCATCTGTGAAAATTTCAACTGTCTAACTATCACGATTCATGAGGTAGGTACAGCCTTTTGCCAGACAGAAAGACAAACAGACATCAGTAATAATAAAATAAAAACAGAGATAGCGGAGCCTTAGTACTATTAATACCGTACCTACCCTATGACCCTATGGTCCAGTTTTTACCCTTTGTGTACGGAATCCTAAAAAAGGGAGACGCGCACTCAAGTTCCATGATCCAAGAGTTAGTGATTAATTTGCTTATTTTGGGATTGTTTATAAATTGATAGCGATATCTTTTACCACCATATATTTAAGGGTTTATCTCCGCTGCACCCCGCCACCCTACCCTGTCCCCATTATATCCCTGCCTACGGCCTTGGTTTTGACAACGAAGCAAAGGGAAAAGCTTTAACACAAGGTAAAACAAAGTTATAATAACATAGCAATAGATTCTCGGAACATATTAGGTAAATTCAATGTAGTAGTGGGTCAAGGTCAAACCAAGACTCATTTACAGTAGAAATTATACTGTGTAGCAAGTTAGATCACGTCTACCAGTTCTAGGTATTTCAAAAACGTTAATATTTAAATTGGTAAAGTTCCTATCACAGCGAAAATTGATGTCAATAGAATATAATAGAATATAATTTTTGTACACCAAAATTTAAACACGCCTAATTGCTTATTCTATTGGTTACAATAGCGGTCTTATCGCTGAAAGCGATATCTTCCGAACAACTGTCAAAAACTTTTTGAAATATGGGAAAAGTTAGGTGTTGCCCACGATTTTGCTTTCGTGTAAATATATTAATATTTTCCCGGAATAAAAAGCCTATGTGCTATTTCGGGAATTATATAACTCAGTACCAAATTCCAGTCAGATTCGTTCAACTATTTTGTGTGATAGAGTAACTAACGTCCATAGATAATTCAATTTTAAACTTTCGCATTCATGTTATTAAGAACATATTAAATAGGAGTTTTTCACAGATTGAAACTGTAATGCATGTAGTTGTTGAAGAATACTTCTATAGCCCTCAGAACCAACAATTACACAAAGTCTAATTAAATTAGCTAATGACAGAAGAGATCGATAAGAAATTAAGAATAAATCTTTTTATTTTTGTACTAGCTGCTACCCGCAACTTCGATTGCGTGGGATGATTTCCCGCGTAAATCCCGATCCCGTGGCAATTCCGGAATAAAAAAAGCCTATGCGTTATTCCAGGATGTCAACTATCTACTTACTAAATTTCATTAAAATCCATTCAGTAAGACCGGAGATTAGCGTGTACAAACAGACAAACAGAGATTCTTTTTAATTTTTTTTTGCCGTGTTACCGTTTCTTAACCCACCTCAATTTTATTTTTGTATAAAATTTAAATGTACAAACATACTTTTTTACTGTTTTTTTTATATGTTGTATTATAGATATTATAATGTCAACCACTGATTAAGAGGTCAATGAAAACAAAAGAAAAAAATACTGGAACTGTCCTCTAGATTCGGAGCAATTTGACCAGACATACATAGGTAGATTCCAATCCAACCGGACGCAGCGACTGACTATCTAAACTCCATAATCCAGTAGCTGGGTAATTAGTATTATGTATGATGTTGTACACTGACAGCCCTAAATCTATCTCCTTTAATTTCTGTCCATCCAAAGGTTGTCTGTAAGAGATTGCCCTGTGCGATAAGACCGCTTATTGTACACTAGTTTTGTTATTTGTAATAAATAAATAACACGAAATCCCTTAGCAAGACCGGTGTCAGATTTTGGATCGACCCGTGCCGCTGGTATTATTCAGCCCTTAGCTTCCCAGTGCAGTACCCCAAAAAATGCCTGTACCTATCTCATCAGTGCATTCTTTCAACTTTACGCAGCACAAAATGTACAAAGGGGGACTGTCTTAGGCATTCTCTACCAGTCTACCATAGGTGATGAAGAGATAACATGGCAGATGCATAAAAAAATTAAATAAATATAAAAAATTGCTCTCTAAGCGTGTTTAAGTAATAAACGCTTTCCGCTCACAAACACACCGCGGCCTTAATTAAACGTCATCATTAAACATCTGCCTCAGTATTGTTTATATTTTACAACGAACTATTTAAAGATAATACTATCTGAAATTGCAAAAACGGACACGGATAAACATTTTATAAGAAATTGTGAGTTGTCTTAACTGTGTTAAAGTATTGCGTGGATATATTTGTTTAAAAGTAAGAAATATATTTAAACTACTTACTTACTTTACTATAACTTTTTATATGTTTTTATGCTTACGTTTCTTTTTCAAATTGAAATTTCTTCTGAAAATACTGAACAATCTCACACAGGAGAGTGTGAGATTGTAAAGTATTTTCAGTGATAGAAAAATTAAAATATACTGTGAACTGTCATTTCTTCTATAGTGATAATAATCGGTCCGTGTCGTTCCGAGAATTTGCGAATTAACAAAAAGGTGTCCAATAACACACACGGTGCACACACGAGTCTTTTTCTTACTTTACGGGGCTGCTGAATATGAAAATAAGCTCGAAATTAAATTCATAGATGGCGTCGACGTAAGTCATCTATAGCCTGTTTTTTAATTTCAGAGACAAAATTGACACATGCAAATGTCAAGTTTAGAAATAATGTTGCCCGCTCTTTTGTGCAGTGTTATACCTACGATACCAGTTTGTTGAATCGTAACTTTTTACCCGACTGCGCGACGCAAAGGAGGGTAATGTGTTTCACAGTCTATGTATGTATGTTTGTACCTATGTGGCGTTCTACAGGCTAAACGTGTGGGCCGATTTGAATAATTCTCATGTTAATCAATTCGTCTTAACCATGCGAGTGCCACTAGAGATATGATAGTTAATTATAAAAAGTTGGCTAACTATATCAAGCAGGATATCGTTGAATAGGTCTTTTCTTGTAAAGAGAACTAGCAATGTAGGTAAAATAATTCACACTTCTAGTTATCTTGTTAACCCCTCCAACTAAGCTAAATATGCTTGTGTCTGGAGTAGGGTTACCATATGTAAATAGAGGGGTGCCTGTCTATGGTACCTATAATGCCTGAATTTTCAGAAAAATGCCTGTCTAAAGCAAGACGCTGTAGTTAATAAGTAAAAGTCAACAGAAAATAATGAAGAAGGATATTTATTACTGACATTTGTCAGAGGACATTATTTATTTTTAATAGTTCTTTCTTTTCTAATACATAAACGTAAAAATCTTCACAAGATAAAGTTTTGTAATTTTCCTGAGTAATCAATATTGCTTTTACTTATTCAATTGTAAGCCGATTTCTTTCTTTACTCCACTGGGTGTTGACGAGAGAAAACGTACGTTCTACGTTCTCATTGTGTGCCAAAATAGAGAACACAAACTGGCAGATTTTCATTCAATTATAAATTTTGAAATTTAAAAATGCCTGTCTCAGACCAATGCCGGCCGCACGCCTGTTTAAACCTTAAAATGCGGCAAACGCCAGTCATATGGTAACCCTAGTCTCGAGTGAGTTCATGGCAATAGTGTAATGTGTGCGGTTCGAATCCGCGACCTCTCGATCACAAGTCCGACACCTTACCCAAATCACAGTATTACGATATTTCCTCGTAATACTGTGCCCAAATCGAATAAGTCTAACATATCCTGTTTTTCTTACAGATCGTCCGCCAGTCAAGACGTGTAGTGCCCGAAATTCAGTGTTAAATAAAAAATTTCAAAATGAAGTTAACATTAGTACTTTGTGTGTTAATAATGACAATAGCGACAGTGTTAAGTTCTACTTATTTTTTCGGCGAACAAACCAAGGACACAAGAATAGTGTTTCGTGATAAGGTGAAATATGAAGCGATTCCTTTGAAGAAACGGATCAAGACATTTACATATAATGGCACAGTGCCCATTAAGGTAATCGTAATAAGTACTGATATTTCATTTCATCTATGCCTGTCACCTATTGCAATAAGTATCCTCACATATTATAAAACAACTGCCCAAAGGTCTCGGGTTCAAATCCCGGGTCGCGCAAAAAATACTATTTGGTTTTTCTGTAGGGAATTTCTCAATAGTAGTTAGCCCAGAGTTCAAAGTATTATTAGTACTCTTTTGAAGTATATACAATCCGTACCAACTGGTCAAATTATATGAGGACCATGAAGGTTAATGTTAAGGGGAGAACCGCACTGATTTGATTGAATCTGTCCAGACTGTGTATAATGTACACTTTTTATTATGACAATGACTCATTTGAAGCAAGCTCAGATTTGTAGGTACCTACAGCCAGGGAAATCAATAGTTCATCAGTTTATTTAAGGTCAAACGATATCAAGGCTTCTTAAGCTTCTTTTTCCATGAGATATGTAGTTATCATTCGTTTTTAGGGTTCCGTAGCCGAATGGCAAAAAACGGAACCCTTTATAGTATAGTAATATAGTTTCGTCATGTCTGTCCGTCTGTCCGTCCGTCCGTATATCACAGCCATTTTATTCCGAAACTATTAAGACTATACATGTGAAACCTGTGTGTGAAAATAGTTTAGAAGATATACGCTTCCAAAGTGGTAAAATGTGTCCACCCCCTCTAACTTCTATCTAAATATATACAACTCAAAGGTGACTGACTGACTGACTGACATAGAGATCTATCAACGCGCAGCCCAAACCACTGGACGGATCGGGCTAAAATTTGGCATGCAGGTAGATGTTATGACGTAGGCATCCGCTAAGAAAGGATTTTGCGAAATTCCCACGGGATCGGGATTTACACGGGAAAAACTTCCCACGCGGGCAAAGCCGCTGGCACAAGCTAGTCTATAATAATGAAGTGAAAAATAAAAAAAATATGCTGTAGATCTTAAAGTAAACTTTTAAACAAAATTGGTTTGAACGAGATCGGGTCAGCAGTTTTTGAGATACAGCATTATTTTCTAACACCGCAAATATAACTTTGTAATTCATACCAACACTATGAAAAAAAAAGTTATTTGGCGTAAGTAGTTGTAAATATTGTAAATAAGCTAGTTTTAAGAAGTTTGTAAGGTTTTTTTGTCAAATAAATATATATTATTATAGTTACTACGGAACCCTTTATGGGAGAGTCTGACTCGCTCTTGGTCAATTTTTTATACATATTTCTTACAAATTCAAATTTAAAAAATACAAAGATATAGATTATCGTCTGGGTTAGCACATTGTCTACTTTTTACCTCGGAAAAATATATGATCCGTGGGGAAAATTACTCAGTTATCTACACTACAATAATTCACCTTATTACGTTCCCATTGCTGGGCCACAGGCCACTCTCTATGAGAGCGTAGGCCCTAATCCACCACGGGCTTGTGAATGTCACATGTCTTCAAATTTTCGGTCCTGGGACATGCTAGTTTCCTCGCGATGTTTCCCTTCACCATTCGGAGAGTAGTGATGATGATATAAATCAGCCAAAGTAAAGCACCAGACTGGGTTCGAATTCACAATCTACATTTTGTAAGTCGGACCCGTAACTGAGCCACCACTGTTGTCTAATATATTAATATTAAGTGGCATGTTCTACGATATAGTTCGTATTTAGAACATTTTAAAAAATCACTAGAAACAGTCTGATGCGGTTGACATCGAATCTATGATTGAACTCGTTGAACTCAAACTCAGATTGATAATTAGTTACAAACAAATTTTACCCCTTTTATAATATTAGTAGATATAGATTAACCATTGTTTTACGTTGGCTGTGTTTGACTTTATCAGGCTGGCGAAGTAACACTCTTCCGACGATAGTAATTACGGTCTTAACCACTCCTCATAGGAAAAATGATATGTTTGTTTAAAGCTAAAATTACTTTCTCTTTTCACAGGCAATAAGCTGCTACGACTTCCAAAACAGCGAGGCTTCCGTCAACATCACATCAGGTGGCATTGGATACAAATACGTAGAACTGAGGCTGAAGAGTCAACGGAGCTATAGACTGGACTATGCTATTGAAATTTATGCGTAGGTTAGGACTTGGAAAGCAAAAAGTAAATACTAAAATGATGATTGCATATAATAAAAGCATTATCGATAGAAACGTCTACAAAATAATTTTCAACCGACGACAAAAAGAGGAGGTTATCAATTCGACGCGTATATATATATATTTTTTTTTTAATGTATGATCATCGAGTACTCGAAGACGGCTGAACCGATTTGGAAAATTCTTTTTTTGTTCGAATGGGTATACTTCGAAATTGGTACCATTATCACCAAAGTCAGGATCTGATGATGGGATCCTGGAGAAATCGAGGGAACTCTTCAAATATTATAGGCACACCTATGGCGTTTTGGGTATTTCTTATAGTAACTTGTGCAGTTGCTCTCAAAAAGTACCATTTGGGGAAGTGGAACTGATGATGAAGACCACAGATGGCCGCCGAAACTACTCAATAATAAGTATTGAGTGGATTGCGATGCGATTACTTGAATATTGATGTTAAGCACTTTATGCTCGTCACAATGCATATGGTGATGTAGAGCTGATGGTGAAGTACCAGGAGAACTCCTCAACAATTAACGGCCCAGCATTAGGAAAAGCAATATTTTGTAAAAGGTTATAAGTAGTTGACATTTAGGCTCTTGTAACTAGGTAAATTAAAAATTATCCAACTAAAAAGAGTGAAATAAAAGCTTTTTAACAAAAAATTAAACCGACTCCCAAAAAACACTGCAGAGTGAAAAATAACTTTAATTTCGGAAGTCGGTGCCAAAAACGAAAAAACAAAACTAAAGACACCGACTACCGAAATTAAAGTTATTTTTCACTTTGCAGTGTTTTTTGGGAGTCGGTTTAATTTTTTGTTAAAAAGTTTTTATTTAAATGACTAATGCTCATTTTATAATCTACTTTTTAAAAGGGCTCTAAAAATGTGAGTTGTAATGAAATATCAACTTTATCTTGCATTAAATAGACTTTTTGATTGTAATGTAGTTTGGTTATTACCTATGTATCACGAATCCAAATTCTAATATTGCAGCCTCCTCAAGACATTTCCTGGTGGGTTCGAACCCAACCCATTACACTATAGCCATGTTAACAAGATTGCTAGTAATGTGAACTCTACTCAAATTGCCTGTTCTCTTTAAATAAACAAAAAAAAAATTTGATAACCCAAGTGAAGACTAAATAAAATGTTTAAAAAAACCTGTTATAAATTCTATAGAAGTTAGCATATTGGTATGCAAACTTATAAACCATTTAATAACTACAAGCGCTGTCTCGTGTTTGAGTAGTAATGTGTTCCCTCCCTCTATGTACATAATATGTAGAAATGTAATTAGATCATCCTTAGTTCTGAAATTGGATTTATATTGAAAAAGAAATACTGTGTTGACGCTTACTATAATAGTTTTGTTGTATGTGTGTGTGCACATAAATGTAGGCAAAGATCGTGTCGAACTTAATGACATCTATGAAGGTCACTTTTCTGGCAGTTTCCCACGAATGTCACCCGCTGTAACATTTAAACATATATATATCTCACCTCGCGGTTCGCGTTTGACCACTAACTCACCTGATGGTAAGTGACGATGTGGTCGAAAATGGAGCACGCTTACCTAGAAGTAAACTATTCACTCTTGACTTAAAGACTCCCAGGTTATAGCTATCATTCCACTCGTTAGCCGTACGCAAAATGAAAATATGAATTTGCTATTGTGCAGCAACTCGCGGAGTTTTCCGGTCTACCGTTAAGTTTGGCTCTATCTGTAAAGTTAAGTCCCCTAAAGTTAAGTTAAAGCTTAAGTTACTGTCTTTCTTCTTATTTTTGTATGGACGACGCTTTTTGATTATGTTGTTTAGAATAACTTGGATAAGTAGAAATGTATTGAATTTTTATAACGACATCACTATTAAAGAGAGACCTTTTGATAATTCCTTGTTTTTTTTTGCAAATTCCTCTTCATACAAATAGTTGCATGTTATAAGATAAATATCTAAATATCGCAGGAGTGAGCGGCTTCAGCAACTAGATTATCAGAAAACTGAAGATTTGTTTACATACAAATCGTAACTTACGCACGCTCACACAGATACATCTCTCTCTACCCCCCGCATACACACCCGTACACATAATCCTACACAACACATACTTACATTCTGTCTCACTTATTTTGTCTTCACTAATCTAAAATTCCTTTTCGTTTTCTATTAATCAATTAATTTTGTATAAAATGTGTTATATTCCACGACTAAACACTGCTTTTCAATGTACATTCAATCTATTTAGCTCAGATTTTTTTAATATCCCATTTATTATGTCCTTGTAACTTGTATAACCTCATTCCTTGCGGTTGTAAAGTGACACTAAACACTTTTATGTCTTTATTTCATAGCATAATAATAATCATAGGCCTACATTTAAAAATAAAATGAAAGTGTTTAAGTCTGGGTGGTGTCTTGTAGTAATTAGGGTGTGCTGATCACGAATCTGTGCTAAGATTTTTCTAAGCACGTCAGATTTTCAAGAAGTGTGTTTGAGGATTTTCATATAAACTACAAAAAATACGGCAAAAATATTTATTCAAACAAGGCTTATATCAAAAATTGCACTATAAAAAATTTAAAAGAAACCAGAAACTGAATTTTTTAGAATGAAATTGTTGTCTTTTTCTCTGAAACTACGTTTTGTAGATTTCTTTTTATAAATCGAGTCCCTCTTCAAAGTCCAACAGTAAACTGCCACCATACTAACATCCCATCTTTCTTAGTAACGTTTCTCCATCTCTTTTATGTCTTGATGAAACCTTTCTTCCTTGTTCCTCGCTGACAGCCCCAAGATTTTATGCAACGTGTTTAAGATAAGTATTCAACGTGATGTCCAGAAAATGGAGTTTAACGCTCATGGTGCATCACAGTTTTTTATAATTTCCAACCATGTTAGTTACGAGTTTTTTGTATTCTGGAGATGTCTTCTACAAAAGAACTCCTCCCTGCAGATTCATCCTGGGACATCGTATTCTGGGGGTGTGATACGTGATTTCGAAAATGAAGCACCGAAGAACACGTCCCCGTAAGTTCACGAATACGAAACACTTAGCAACGAATGCACGCTACCACGAAAACCTAACACCGTAGCCTTGCAATATCGAATAACTAAATCTCGAAGTCTTCGTAAAATGTCTTTATTAATTTAGCAATCAAACATTGCTTTTGCTATTTTAAACGATAAAAGAAAGCTAAAGCCAGCCAAAGACTACATTTGTATAGCAGAAATTCAAATTGTATGGCAATCAAAATATTTAATAAATTACCACCACAAATCAGAGTATTGCCCACTTATAAATTTAAGAAAATCATATTTGCTTGGCTTCTTGACAAATGTTTCTACTCAGTTAATGAATTTTTTAATCATAAATTTTGATGTTATTTGACATACATGAATAAATCTGACATACATGAATAAATTTTGACATTATTTTACACAATTTTGACATGTACCTATTTTTATTATGATTTTTTTTTTTTTACTCAATACAATTTTTAATGCGTTTCCTTCTTTTTTTTTAATTTATATAATAATAAATCTCAATTATCTCAATTTATTTTAAGTTTTGTATAAGTAAATGAAAATTCAACATTTTGAAATGTAATTCACTGAATATTTCTACACCGGTAACGGTAGTGTATGTGAAACTATGTTAATATTAAGATCTCAATGTACCATATGCTTAGAAATAAATGATATTCTATTCAAGAACTCATATTACCCATATTCCCTCATATTTCCCATAAGCAAATAAATACTTAATTATTTGGTTGATTGACACATAACATTTTTTTTTTAATAATATAATAATTTATTTATTTGCTCTTAAAGTACAACAAGGAAAATTGGCTAAAACTATGAACATTACGGAACATTAATTTATGGTTGTACACACAGAAATAAAAATTTATTTTATCTATGGTTGTACATCAACAAATGATATATGTGATCTACTAACTCCCAAACTAAGTCAAGCTTGTATTTTGGATTCGTAGGATGAATTCCTAAGTTGAAGGATTTACATAATTTACATCCTTGCAGCCTTCGATTTAAAAAAATAATTATAATAATATTTAATTTAATATGAAATTTTAAAATTAAGATTAAAAGTAAATTAAAATTCATTAATTAACATAAAATAAAAATAAATTAAAAACTGAATTAAATTGTAATTAAAAAGGAAACGTCATTATAATAAATATATACCTTCAATCGCATAGAATGTTATATTTTACTTTTTTATAGCAAGTAGCATTTCAGTCTGTACATAGTCTAGAGTTTGCAACTTTGCTAAGAACCAAACGAGAGGTTAAACATAGGTAAATATTGATGTTTTTGTTGACCACATTGTGCAGTCTCGAGCTAATTGCGTCAAATTGCCTACTAGCAGATGTGGTTCTGCAAGGTACACCTGGGCAAACGACAGCACCAGAGCGTAATATGACATGATATGTTTCATTTTTCTCAAAAATTAATGTTAGAATAAACAATATCGTTTAAAATAGCAAAAGCAATGTTTGTTTGTTAAATTAATAAAGACATTTTATGAAGACTTTTCGATGTTCAGTTATTCAAGATCGCATACCAAAGTTGTTCAGTTTTTCTTGTTAGTGTGCATTCGTTGTAGTGATTCGAGTACCTAGGTGAAATTAGAGATTTAGTTATTCGAGATTCCATTAGGTTGTGAAGTGTTTCGTATTCGTGAAATTACGGAGACGTGTTCTTCGGTGCTTCATTTTCGAAATCACGTATCACACCCGTATTCTGGAACAATCTGTCTGATTTGAACCCTTTACCGCATGGATTTTTTAAATCCTTTGGACAAAATATATGTCAGTATAGGGCATTTATAGGTCCCCATTTTTTTTTTTTATATAGGAGACCATGTAAAAAAGGTACATAGGTAAAAGTAATTGTTCCAAGTATGGAACGCCATGCGTTCTAGTTCAATAACTCAGACGTTCCAAATTTGGTACAACATGCGGTGTGATCAAATTATTTATAACTAATTAAAAAACAGGAATTTTAAAATGAAAAGCAACAACGTGAAACTATGCATAAACAAAGAAACAAAGATAAAAACCACACTTTTACACATCACTTGGGATTTCTGTTTGCATCCTTCCATTTTTACCTTTGGCGATCGATTTTCCAATCCGACCAGAGGTTGAACCCGTCTCCAGCTTCTTCCATTGGAGGTAGTTCTATGCGTCGCCTTGATTGCCCCTTTTTAATTGCCTCAACATCTTGATGCAGTGGTCGTCCTCGTTTGCATGTAGTCGGAGTAGGTATATACTTTTGAGTCTGTGTGCATCAATACCTCTGCTATAGCTAACTTGAAGTCAAGGAATGGAATGTAAATATCTTCACCTTTCTGTTTCATGACTCTTCGCTATAGTAACCAACTATTATTACTAAATATACACGCAGCAGAGATCAATGAATTGGAAGAACAGGCGGTGGTACAATTTTTTACTGCGGATCTTGATCCTATAGAAGCCTAATATGGCATTTAGTAAATCAACACCACCCATGTTTTTGTTATAAATAGTTACTGCTTTTGGGCAAGGAACATCAACTCTACACTTTTGTATTTTGAAATATCTTTTCATAACTCCCATTGGTTCCTTCCCTACGTAGGATGAACACAAACTGACTGCTTTATTGTAGACCCAATTGGTAACTGATAGCTGAACGTCATCAACAGTAACGCTTTTTAGGAGCAATAACCTCGTTCTTTCTTTCCTAAAGCTTTTTTAGAAATATTTATATTTGTAGCTCTTCTTAGTTGTATTGTGCCTAATGGCAGAAAACCTCTTTTGTGCAAGTTTGACATTAGCTGCAAACTAGTTATCTACAAAAATCTTATGGTTCAAATTGTCTGAGACAGTCTCCAATAGTCTTTGTACCACATTTCCTGGCAGTCCAAGATCAGGGCAGTTTTCTGGCTGATTAGGGTATTTTCCTCCGATTAATTCAAAAGTATAGCTGAATCCACTGACTCCGCTTAATACATAATTCAAATAACCCCATTTATGGGGGTTTCTTCGGATTTTACTGTGTAATTCCTGATGTTCGGGCCTTGGCAGGGATCATCTGTTCGTCGATTGACAAAAATTCCTCTTTCGGAACTTTTATCAGCCTTTTGCGAAGGATTTTCATAAGTGGGCGTATTTTTTGAAGCCTGTCAAACGGCGGCTCATTTGTTTTGTTGTGGTCTAACACTACATATTGTTCCGGATTTGGAACTGTCAAACTATTGACTGGAGTGCATAAAGTTCCATATTTGGTACTACAAAAACATAACTGCATAGTGTTCCAAATTGGGAACATAAAAAAATATTTACTACATATTATGGTCTGAACTTACTTCTTTTGCTGTAAAAATCCTGTGGGTCCATTGTTGTATCAGGTGAATCACTATTTTTCTTCAGGTATTAAAAAAAAAAACAATAAAAATCGAATTCAAAACCCACTAATTGAAAATCTGTCAAATTTTGGAAACCAACTGACGAAACAGTCGATTTTAGTTCCTAAGCGCCTCTGCAGAGGCACCACTGACGCATATTTAGAGAAGTAACACCCCCTACATACGAATTAGTTCCAATAAAAGATCATAGATGTCACAGACAGTAATATATTACACCAAAAGCTGAATGTTCCAAATTTCTGACAGTATGTGATAAATGGGTTCGAATTTGAGGGCCTACAAAAATGGTTCCGCCGTACCATAGGAATGCCAAAAGGTAAAGAGCTACGTGTACCTTTTGTCCATTTTCTCAGGAGCTCGACACATTGAGAGCACACTTTGTGTGAAGCCCAGGATTTGTCCTGAAGGCCTAGTTTCACACCGAAGTAAGCGTGATAGGCTTTGTTGACAAACTCCGTTATGTTTCGTCGATTTTTTGCTAGTATTAATTCACCACACACGCAACAAAATATATCGGGACTATTTTTACAACTTGTTGATGACACATTAAACAGAAAACAAAACATAACTTGATGCTACGAATTAACGACGCTATTTCGTAAGCAACTACACTATTGTTGTCACAGAACAGTGAACATATATTAATCCTACAATATTTATTTCAATTATATATTTAATGTTATGCACTAAGAGTAAAAAAAATATGAAATTTAGGAAATCTCAATTAGGTAGCATTTCGTTCTAGTACAAAAATTTCAAAAAAAAAACTGTTTTTTTGCGAAAAACCCTGACGTGATGGACGTCTCAAATTAGGTGAGAACACATATTAAAGTCAGAACACCAAACATCATGTCAGCCTGAAATAAAACACAAAATTAAATATGGGTAATCATATATTTTCTTAAAATATAAACATTTAAAAATAACATGTTTCTCTTACACGATACATACACACCGTACGAAGACTTTGGTTAAAGCAATAAGTTATAACGCAAGACAAGAACACAAGAAATTGAGACAAGAATACTGATAAACTGGAACCAGAATGTAAGAAAATGTAACCATAATTCCAGAAACTGGAACAATAATGTCAGGAACTAGGATGGAGGTGAACACAAATATTTAAAATAGATTTCTGCGTTGGATATTTATTTATTTGTTCATTTTTTCTTGCACAATCTTGTCTTGCTTACAAAAATCGCTCTAAAATATTTATTTTAAATGCATAGCCAAACAAGTGATTTAGGTTAAACTTAACACCGAATAGGATGATTCATTTGCATATTCGCATAATTATTTCAAAAAATTTTGACGAAATTAATCAGTACCATTTTTCTATTTTACTTATTCCTAAGTAGATTATTCCATTTCGAACATATAAGTTGATGAACTGGATTTGAAACTATTCTAAATATAAGACTTCAACAAAGAACTGGTCGCGTGAGAGCCGGGCTTATCAATAATAATTTTTAGACAAGTTCTATCTTAAACACATACCATTTTTAAGAGAACCTCAAAAGACCAAATACAAAAATAGGACTGCATAAATAGCATTATAAAATAACAAAAAGAATTTGGTCCACGTTTCACGTTCAATAGAAAAACATTAACCTAAAAGTATACAATAATATTAAAAATCATAATATTTGCACCATACATTAAAAAACAAAGAGTAATATTATGACTCCACTAATCTAGGATTAGTGTTGCACGTTTATTATTATATTAACTAACGATTATGTGTTGCTAGAGTGATGAATGGAATAAAAACCTCTTTTCTATCATATTTATGAGTGAATACGCATCATAAAAAATCTCTTTAACAGATCAGTATAAAGTAAAGCTGATTCTATATATTTACAGTCTAACTAAAATGCATAAATGACAATAAAATGCTATAAGTTATTACTGAGATGTTTTAAATCAACTAAGTATGTAATCTGGGATTACATACTTATTTGATTCAAAACATCTTCAGCTTCATCTCGCCTGATGAAAAGTAATAGATGTGGTATCATATATGGTGGAGCAATCTAGTCTTGAAGATGCCTGTGCAATTTTATAGGCATTTAAAAGTCAGATCCAGCCTCTAATCAGTACATCTTCTGTTAAATCTCATATTAACAGTTGTGATTGGTTAACCAAAATCAGAAAAAATAATCTGATTACCACAGATAATTTTATCTTCAAAAGCTATAAGAAATATGTAGTGAATGTCCATGCACTATTTATATCTACGTAAACATACAAGTAGATATAACATTGTCTCATGTACACATAGTTAGTGGGGTTATCTGTCAACTGGCAGTCACGGTGAGCTAGCGCAAGTTAGATTAGAGGACTGAATGTGTTGCTGAAACAGTGATAATACACGAACGGAGACAGTACAAAATTTATATATATTTTTTTTTAATATCTAATCTAAGACCAGTGTACTTTAACATCATAACATGTGATAGTAGCAATCATAAAATGTCACAACACGACACATTACGAAAGCTAATCGCGTTGTCTCGCTCTCTCAATTTATGACCATATTTGGAGAACATTAAAGTGCTTTTTAGCCTGAAACTGAAACACAAA
Source organism: Tholera decimalis (assembly GCA_943138885.2). Lineage (NCBI taxonomy): Eukaryota > Metazoa > Arthropoda > Insecta > Lepidoptera > Noctuidae > Tholera > Tholera decimalis. The sequence continues at coordinate 16,459,832 of OW964576.2, forward strand.
AAACTTTCCAAGCTGTCTGAACTATTTGGTGGCTCACACTATTTAAAAAGTGTGTTTAGCACTGTAGAAACATCCTTTATTTTTAATATTAAAGAAACAGACTTTCATGCCAATAGCTACCGTGTATGCCAGTTACTGGGTTGTAAAGATCAGATAACAAGGCTTACTATGTGAAATACTGGTCAGTTACATTTGGTGAGACCAGAAGCCGATTACAAAATAGTTCGGAAATATATCAAGACAGAAACAAACTTTATCTATAATAATATTATAAAGCGGAAAAGTTTGTTTGTTTGTTTATTTGCTTGAACGCGCTAATCTTCGAAAGTACTGAGTGGATTTGGATGCAATTTGGTATGGAAGTAGCTTGAAGCTTGAGGAAGGTTATAGGATACTTTTTACGCGACTGCAAAAAATGAGAGTTATGTTTTTACCGTGATAGAATCCACGGGAGCGAAGCCCCGCGTGAGTACTAGTATTATATAATCTGATATTCTGTGCTATGGAAAATCTCTGAATTGTACAATTTAAACGTGATGACATCAACAAACCCCAATCGATAAGCTATATTTGACATTTGCTATTAAAAATCTTTAACAAAATCTTTCAGTCAGAAAAAACTATACATTACTGTAACATAAGATGTTATAGTTGCGTTTCATTGCATTTTAAGCCTTAAATCAATGACATAAACTCTTTATTTAAATCAACCATGTTAACCCATCGTTGCTTAATAGCAAATTCACTAATAACTCCTTTCTTGTTCGATTCTAAACGCTTTACTAATAATTATAAAAAAAAAAACAAAAATACAAAAAATATATTGGTTGAATTGAATAGACATTATTTTAGGATGCTGATCGGATTCATAGTCAGAAGCTAGGAAATCTGACACGCCTCTTGCGAAAGGTTACTACTGTGTTGCACCCTGTTACTGGGACTACCAAAGCCAGGCCCGTATTTATTATTTATGCTTTTAATTACTTGTCTAATACATCTGAAACAGTAACCAGCCAATCCGATAGTAACACACAGTATCCGACAGCCTTCAGTATCCCGAAATATCAGACCAATCCTTCATTATCCCAAAATATCCGACCAATCCTTCGGTATCTCAAAATATCCGTCCAATCCGACAGTATCCCATAGTATCCGTCCTTCAGTTCAATACATCTCATGGAATTTACATTGTACAGTATAATATAACAGAACATACATTATTGTATTTATTGGCATTCCTTGAGTACTTGCAGCGATTTCTTGAATAAATCCTGTTGAGAGCGAGCGTGTTTGATTTCTAGTTCAGCTAGGTCCAAGAGACTGGAAAAGCAAAATAAAAATATTTTATTGGATGATAAACCTCCAGCGATAGACATTTATAATAGACTACCGTGAAGTCGTTTATACGATATCTTAGTATCCGGCAAACAATCCCCAAAAAAGAAACAAGCCCCAAGACTACCCGCCTGACTATTTCTTCTATAATCAGTGTCCATCTAATCTAAAGTCTAATCTAAGTGGTTTAGGTGCAAAAAACCTATAAACTTAGCCATTTTGAGAACGAATGCTTTTGCGACTTGGTTGCCATTTTGAGGATTAGGCCTTCTGCGACTGAACCATCTTAATGTAGAATTAGAATAGAATTTTTAAAGCATGACATAGCTACGAGAGTTTATATTCCAACAGTGCGCTTTCATTCAGTTTTTTTTTTTATTTGATAGACTAGTATAGTCCTCGTCACGTAAGTTGGCAAGGTTTTGGCGTAGTGGCGGTAAGTTCGCGCATTGTGCACTTAGTGGAAGAAAAAAGTGGTCACTTTTACTGATTGCCATAATTCTATGGTTATTGCCAACATTTATTTTTAATCATGTCTGTTCAGAAGAATGTTAAAGAAAGAAGAGGAATTCATTCGTTAATTCGGTATTATAGACAAAATACATATAATACATAAATACATTTAAAAGTAATATATATTAAAAAAAGACATCATAAATAATAATTATGTTCTAGTCGTCACAATTAGTTAAAAAAACTGCTACCCCTTTTATTCTTCTTTTTTCCCGGTGTCCTAAAGACAGTGACGAATTCGGAATTTCAACCTTCCTTAACTATAGTGTCTAACTGTTCTTTCTGACGTTTTAATAGTCTGCGTAAAACGGTATTTGGTCCTGGCATTGTAATCAACGTAACAAAAACTAAATTTAAAACAACAACTCGTAACAAAAACAAAGGGTACAACTTTCGTGTACGCAAGTGTATTCGGGATCAAATTGAACGAGAACTACTGACGCACAAATCGCGCGCTTGAGCGGCGCTACGCTACTACATACCCTGCGTCCCGCTGACACCTAAAAATCGACTTCTGCGCTTTGAACAACTCATGCCAAGTTATTTGACGAGAACTATAATGTTATTATATTTACCTCTTCTTGAAAGCCGCGACTCTTCTTGTACGGAAGTCGATGAGTTCCTCTCGCGCACGCGCAGACAACTGCTCAAACTTTGCGCAAGCGTCCGCTTGGGCTTGTTCCGCCTATAACGAAAACATAATCATTTATTTTGTTTATAGACAGCGTACTATATGACAGTGAGGTAGTATTATAGAGATTTATTACATATACAACACAAGTTTTTGTTTATGCTAATCCTGAATATAGTTTGTTCAGAATAAGTAACTGAATCAATTCCAGTAATTTTTACACCATGTTATATTTTGTGTATACAACGTGTAACGGAAACCCCATATCTATCCAAAAGGGCTGAAGACAACATCTAGTATGGAGTCTCTATGCACAGTTTCAGCTCAAAATAAGTGGACTCACAGAATTGACACCAAATTATTGCTTTCATATGCTTCTTGAATACCAGTAATAACAAACGTGTCACAGCACTATGAGGGTCATCACTTTCTACGTCACTTGCCAATAAAACGACAATTCTCTTCGTTCTTCTTAATTTGAAAAATTCGGCCTCTGCTATCAATGTATTGAAATTTCTAATATGCTCCACACATGTAGACATAGGATTAGAAAACCCTTGCCATATCGTTTGTTATCATTCAAAGAAGCCGTGCACTCGGTATGTATATACCCTTTAAATTACACGTTTTATTATGACACAAAATTCTTAAAAAAAAATTACAAGCTGGATTGGATTTGACACCAAGCTGCCTTAAGTACCTATTCGCAATGATATGCGCACGGGTTACAGCGGCACTGTGCGCGGGCCGCTTGGTGACTGGTGAGCATGTTTTTGTACGGAAAACCAGGTAACATACCAACTTAGTGTTTTTTATGGTACAGTTTTGAAATTTTGTAAATAGATTCTTTACAAAAAATACTAGATCCTTGTTTCGCATAAATAAAAACTAATGTGTATATGAACGCAGAAAGTTCTTCATAAGACGATAGAAATAAGTCTACAGCTACAGTAGAAGCAAGATCTAGTCTTTTTTACGAGGACCAAGGATTTAACTGTCAATTAAATTAATAATAGCAACTAAATACTATCACGTACATATAATACAGCGTAATTCTGCAAGTCTTAGCTATATTTTAACAGAACTTCAGAATATAATGTATTATTCGATAATTTTATTATTATTTGTTATTTATTAATAGACAGAAACAATGATTCTATTTTATCCTTTAAAACAGTCGAACTTAAGGATAACACCTAAGAAGCTGTATATGCGTTTTTGCCGCTTATTGGTATGTATACACATTAGGTATAGGAAGCCAAGTCATTCACTTCCCAGCTATAGCGATGTTCCATAGAATAATCACGGAATCATTACGGAAGAAAATTTCATTTTCGTCATCTGTGTTCTATTATCGATTCTGATGCAGATATATTAATTTAGCTAGGGTTTTCGTAATAACGCTGTATATAGCGAAGCGAAATATTTAAGTTTTTATTTATGTGAATATTTCCTACCCCTGCAATTCTTTTGAGCCAGAATCAACAGTCAGACAACAGAATCTCGAAGAGTCCTGAAAAAACGATCTAACTGTCTTGGATCCGGCAACGAAAGAAAAACAAACGTTTAGCACATTTTTTCAAATATTGGTTCATTATAGCTTTGAAAAGCCTTTTACCTATACAGACTTAATAATAATCAAAACATAATTCAAATGACACTTAAGGCCGTGCGCGCACTGCCTTGCGGTGGCCGCAATTGCGGTAGTTCTACCGCACCGGTAGAATGACCGCAATCTCAGGTGCGCGCATTGCGGCGAGAAAAACGCACCTTTTGTCTGACAATGTTGCCATACATACAGATTTCTTCGTATTTATACATATTTTCGATGTGTGATTCGGATTAGCACTCGATACAGATTTTTATACAAATTTCACACTGTATTGATAAAATCAACTGGTACAACTAAAGACAGAACTTGGACAAATAAATTACCTAGATACCCATTGATATACTAAAAACCCAAGATGCACACTCAACGTCTCAAAACCGTCCGCATAAAATGAGTGCTTAATTCTAAATTATGCGCTCATTTCAAATAGTATCGCGTCACTCGCGTCTAGGTTCACACGTCAAAAATGCCAAAATTTTCTTTGTAAAAACAACCTTAAACAATTGTCATAAGATAGAATTTGCAAAAACATATTTTGTACTTATAGCATATCTATTACTACGTAGGTGGTGAGTGTTTGGCGACAGTTTCGATCGTCACTTTTCTTCGAGACTGTGCATCTTGGGTTTTTAGTATATCAATGTAGATACCGCATTTATTACGTTACACACACCATTGTATGATTCTATTCTTTATAGTTATTTTTTTTATTTTTTTATAAACAACGTTAATTTAAATATTCTAATTAAGTATTTGTATTACAGAGAAAATTCCATATATTTTGTGATGATGCTGCCAAAAAAAAAACGATTTCAAGCTCTTACATTGCAAGTACTACGTCAATAGACACCAGCCTATGTTAAAATAATGTACTACGGAACAAATTAAAATATTAAATTAAAATAATTAGAATATTATATTAACTTGTTTATAAAAAAATAAAAAATATCCATAAAGAATAGATTCGTTCAACGGTGTGTGTAACGTAATAAATGCGGTATCTAGGTAATTTATTTTGCTAAGTTCTGTTTTAGTTGTAACAGTTATCTGCATATATATTCTAATAATAATTTTTTCTCTGTTTTTATGAGTAGTAAGTACACTAATTTTGCCCTCCCCACTTTAATTAAAGTTTTTAAAGTCCTTCCAAAGGTTGTCTATCTATCAATACAGTGTGAAATTTAGATAAAAATCAGTATCGAGTGCTAATCTGTATCACACATCAAAAATATGTATAAATACAAAGAAATCTGTATGTATGGCAACATTATCAGACAAAACGTGCGTTTGTTTGTTTGCTCACCGCAATTTTGCAGCGAGGGGCCACCGGTGACTCTACCGCACGCGTTTATTCCACCGCAGTGCGCGCACTTCTATGACACTCCATACTTCACAGATTTTGCGTTTCAAAAACGCAACGCAGTGCGCGCACGGCCTAACTGTTATTTTATAAAAACTTAAAAAAATAGAGAATTACAATAACCATTTTTTTTTCTTATAAAGTGCAGCTCGACCTTTTAGTTTTAGGATAGACCGGATACCAGATATCCGTTTCATATCTAATATAAATACATATTTTATAAAAAAAAATGGTTATTGTAACCATTTTTTTTTCTTATAAAGTGCAGCTCGACCTTTTAGTTTTAGGATAGACCGGATACCAGATATCCGTTTCATATCTAATATAAATACATATTTTATATCATAGGTGCAAACACAACACTGGATCTCTGGACATGTACCAGACAAACATGCACAAAAATCACAGGCGACAAATACAAAGTAAACATTTTATACAGGGTGTAAACAGACAGGTGGATAAACAGTGTTCCAACGGACCTTAATACCTATTGTTTTCCGGGTGGGAAAACCATCAAGACTCCTCCCGCTGTGGGTGGAGCGGAAGCGACTGTCAGACTTCTACTGACTACAAACTAGGGATGTTAGGGAGCTCCGTAACCGTAACCGAAACTTTCGGATATCCGATATAAAAAATTATCCGTAATCGTAACCGAATCCGAAATAAAAGTTTCGGATAGTATCGGATAGGGGCGGAGCCTAATTGAGACACGTTATGACAAGTTGTTTTGATCGGCCGGGCGGCGGCGAAACACACCAGTAGACATGGGCAAAACAGTGCGTTAGAAAGTGATGTTATATGCTATTACATTTAGTACCAGGGAATTTTGCATTACACCATGACTCCAAACATGACGCGTAATGAAGCGCCACACCATGGTTATTGTAATGAAATTCTCGCGTTATAAAATGTAATACATCATTACATGAGATGAGATAGCGCGTTATGGTATGATGTATCTATTTGTATTTTACTTTCAAATTCCTTAAAAATCTAATATTCGTAACCGAAATTATCCGAAACTAACGGATAATCCGAAATAATTTCATATCCGTATCCGGTATAATAATTATTCCTATATCTGTATCCAATCCGTATCCGAAATTTCATATCCATAACATCCCTGCTACAAACCCACCCTGTTCCTCCAGTGCCCTTACGTTTCAGGGCCACAGTATCTCGTTAGAACATTCCCGAAACTCCGACAGGCAAAGAATCACAAATTCCAAAACATCAGCTGAACCATTGAACCACGCTCCACCTCAATCCTGGGTCATTGTTGATCCAGCTCCCGTACACCCTATATACTATGTAACAACTAAGTCTAATAACTATTGAATATTAAACAGAACAAATCTGGCTGGGGATAATCAAAACCTTAAGCTACTTCTAGCAAAGATACAACCCTCAAATGCTAGTAGTAACAATATTTGACTCTTAAATTTGCCTTACAAATCAGTACCATCCCTTTGTGGTTGGTGCTTTCGATATGTATTTAATATGCGAAAGTTGGCCGGGTACTTCTTCTAAGTGGAGGTTGACTCTTGAAGTGGATGTTAATAAGCTTATTACTATATTTTATTAGTTTTACTATATTTATATAAAATTGCTGTAATCTTCATTTACTTAAGGGTAGGATAGGGCGGGGCTAGTTGAGCATAGGGGTAAGTTGGGCAATCAAAATATCTCCGAAACTATACACCGGACGCTAGCACGTCAAATGAGGGAAAAGAGGGGGCGCGGGAGGGAAACTGATCACGCGACCGCTAGTGGCGATTTGTTGATCGAGTAAGACACGCGCGCGTTTTTTATTTTGCGACCAAAAAGTAAAAAAATCGTGTCTGTGTACATTTCTTCTGTACAAGTCAAATATTATCCATTTTAAATCAAGTAAGTGTTAAAGGTTCATAAATTTGATGTATTTTTGATTTCTAATAAGGATGTTGTTTGAACTAACACAGTTTTTCCATAACCTCAGTTTTAGTTCAAATATTCGGGTTGGGGTATGTTGAGCAACTGTTGCTCAACTTACCCTGCGATTTAAAATGATAGTGACATGTTTTTATTTCGTTTTAGAATGCGGACTTATAAAAGGAAAACTTTAAGAGGTTAAAAATTCGATATCAAGCGAATGACTGAAAAAAGAAAGAAGAGTGTTAGCAAAAAAATACTTCAGTCAAGTGATGAAAGTGACAAAGATCTGCCTGGTTTGTAGCGAAGTCTGGTCTGACAGCATACCAGGAGAGAAGTGGATCCATTGCGAAGATGGTAAAGTGTAGACACATAAAAAATGTGTCCAAGAAGTTACTGACCTTCATTTCATTTGCATTAATTGCAATTCCGATGACGATGAAGATTAGTTTTAGTCATTATTGATGTTTTCTTAATTTAACCTTTATTGATATTTAGTAATTGTTGGAGTCTGATTTTAAGTGGAAAAACTGAATCTATTCCAAAAATTAATCTTAAAATATGTTGCATTTTTGTTGATTCTATTTTTATATTTAATATCTAGAAGAACTTATGTTTTGTTTCACTTTTTTCACTAAGAGATTAATAAATGAACAGTTGATTATCAAATACAATTTTTATTTCATGTCTAGAAACCTTGGTTAGACTAGAATTTCTAACTGCTCAATGTACCCCATACCCTTGCTCTACGTACCCCGCCCATGGGGCACGTTGAGCATATCTGACTTTTTGCACTTAAACGGCAGTAACTTTTAAATGCTATATCTTAATAATAAATTACTATGAAGACTTTTAGAAGTAATAAATTACTTACCTATTAGTACGAATTACCAGCAATTTAGACTTATCGTTAAGGAGGTATGACCGATCAAGTGAAAAATTGCTCAACTAGCCCCGCCCTACCCTACATTTAAAACTACGGCTTCCCCTTGAATTACTCAGACTGCCAAAAGCCACATGAACATACTTATTCGGTTGTTTTTTTGTGAGTGGCCTTTCGCAGGTCAACCTCTGAGGTTGTCGGCTGCTTAATCGGACTTGCCTGTGGCTGCCTTGATTACTATTATTAAAACCAGCCAGGGCTTATATTTTACTTATAAACTAGGAAATACATGCTAAGGACACCCCTTGTGGGGTACGGATTTCAAGACGTCGTGGCTAGGGAAGGGCAAGGGACAGGCTGGATCGAACAATAAATAGTTAATCGGTTTACTAAAAAAAGACAACAAATACGCCACAATAACTACCAAAGACAAACTGCTCTACACAAATTAAGCGTGTCTAGTGTTTACCTCTTGAACTTCCATAGGCTGCATATTGCACAGAAAGATTACACGTCAAACATATATGTGATATGGGTACACATTGGGCCAATGATGGCTAAGATAAGGTTTGTAGAAGAAATTTAGTAAGCTATTTTAATTAGGTGTAATTAGAGATAAAAAGCCTGTAATTGAAACGATTCGGGCTAACAAAAAAAAATGGTAGTGTTACGGGTAAAACCTTCCAACGCTTTGTACTCGTTTTACCTTCAGTTTATGTTTAAAGTTTTCAGTCGTCATATTATTTGAATAATAGTTTATTTATTGATCACTATTATTTATTATTTTTAGAGTTTGTCTCATAGTAAAAGTTGTTCATCATTATGAATACTTTCGACCATGTATAATATGTAGGTTTTTACTATTTGTAAAATTCTACATTGTGCAAACTGTATATAAAAACGTCAAACGAGCTTCTTGGCCCAGTTACATTTTTGTGACAATGAATTTCCTAATTTAGACAAATTAGTCTATGCAATGCATTCTTCGCTTGGTATTAATCTAAACCTGCGTAGGCGCTGCGTGATGTGTAGCAAAACACTCCTGTATGTGAAAAGCAATGAACAGTGTATTACAGTCGTTGGCTTAATATGTACCCAGCATAGAACAATGAAACATAAATAATATTACCAAACACAAATTCACTTCACACGTGATTTAAATAAATTGAAAGTGTGCTATTGATTCGTTCAAAAAAGATTTTGTTGAACTTTTCGGGGGAATCATATATGGTAAAATAGTCTCACAAGACTAAGTACAGGACATATTACTGTTTTTCATAAAGACGCAAATATGTCTTCGAAAAACAGCAATGATATGAAGAAACAGTCGTTACATATGTATTCAGTAGAATTTCGAGAATATCATCCATACTTTGCAAAAATATCGAAAATATCATCCATATTTTGTAAGAATATCGAGAATATCATCCGTACTTTGTAAAGATATCGAGAATTGCATCCATACTTTGTAAGAATATCGAGAATATCATCTATACTTTGTAAGAATATCGAGAATATCATACGTACTTTGTAAGAATATCGAGAAAATCATCCGTACTTTGTAAGAATATCGAGAATATTCCATACTTTGTAAGAATATCGAGAATATTCCATATTTTGTAAGAATATCGAGAATATTCCATATTTTGTAAGAATATCGAGAAAAACTTTCCTTTTTCTTGCACGTGAGGTCGATAAATAATTTACCAACTCTCTCATTAGAGCTTAGAACGGGATATTTACCATGTGTATTTATTCTTTTGAGTTTCCGATATATCAGCACTGTTGCAAGCGCTATGATCATGGATAACTGAAGTAATTACGGATGGTTGTTTCAACACGGCAGTCTAACCTCTCCCTCGATCGTTTTTTTTGCGATCGACACCGCTACCACTGTCAGTTGTATCAATAAACAATGTGTATTCAAAACACAATGACGCTTGCAACAGTGCCAAAATATCGGAAACAATAAATACACATTGTAAATACCACGTTTTAAGTTCTAATAATACTATTATATTTGGTGTTGTAACTGAATAAGGTGTTTACTTACCGCATGTACATCCTTATTCTTAGCTCTGGCCTTTTCTAGATTTCGGTTAGCAGCCTCATACGCGGCTAGACATCTGAAACAAAGAACATAACACAATCCTTACTCATATTATACATGCGAGTTACTCTGTCTGTCTGTAATCTATTTAAGCCTCAACAGTTGAACGTATTTGGAATCCGTTCTACCGTAGTATCCATCTTGGAATCGGACAGAGATACTTGTATCCCAAGAGTAAGTACTAAATGCAAGCGTCAATAGCCTAATGTGTAAGGTGTCGGACTTGTGATCGAGAGGTCGCGGGTTCTAACCCCACCCATTACATAATTGCCGTGAACCCTCTCCAGAAACAAGCTAAATGCTTAGTTTGAGGGGTTAACAAAATAGGGTATTTGCCTATTTTTCAAAAATAGTTTACATTTAATTATTGATCAATTTTAAGCTACAAAAAAAATGTTTTTCGTGAAAAATAACTGGGTAACATTGGTAAAACTTTAAAATAAAATTCAAATTAAATATTTTACCGCCCAAAAACCCATCGCTGTCACGAAGTCGCATGACGTCATATTTCTCAAACAACTAAGTGTTTTTGAGGTTAGGATTTCTGTTATCTTACGTTGTTTGACAAGTCGATACGTTTGACAGCTTTGAGAAAAATGACGTCACACTACTCACACTTCGTGATTAGCGTTTGCGGTCACGTGACACACAGATTAAAAAATACAATTTTTATTTTATGAAAATATAAAAATGTGGAATTATTTTTAGAAATAAAAATGTTGTTTATATTTCCTGGCATCTGAACTAACTATATGCAAAACATCGTTTTTTTTACCACTACAGGCAAATACCCTATTGCCAACAATGTGAATCCTACCCAAATTGCTAGTTCTCTTTAAAAAAACCGGCCAAGTGCGAGTCGGACACGCGCACGAAGGGTTAAAAACGAGCAAAAAAATCACGTTTGTTGTATAGGAGCCCCCTTAAATATTTATTTTATTCCGTTTTTTAGTGTTTGTTGTTATAGCAGCAACAGAAATAAATACATCATAATTATGTGAATTAAATTATGTGAAAATTTCAAGTGTCTAACTATCACGGTTCATTGTGACAGACGGACAGATACACAGACGGACGGACAGCGGAGTCTTAGTAATAGGGTCCCGTTTTAACCTTTAGGTACGGAACCCTAAAAAAAAATCCACAAAATCATTAAATCTTTTGTTATAACCACAGTGTTTCAGAAGCAATATTCTGTTGTTGTGTATTTACCTGTGTTCTGTGAACCGGTGGAACTGTTGTTATATTCGGGATAAATTTCAAGACTTTCTGGTAGTTTTTGATTATGCGGCCTACCCAAACATTTCAAAACAATAGTCCACAAGATGGTAGGGTTGTACAGTGTAAGTGGGTGCTTCGTAAAAAATATGATAGTGATAACAAAGTTCGGTTCCGTGCGCGATTAGTTGCTAAAGGTTTTTCACAAATTGAAGGTATAGACTATACAGAAACATTTTCTCCTGTTGTGAGGCATACTACATTGAGGTTACTATTTGCATTGTCAGTTAGTTAGGATTTGACATGACTCACCTTGATGTAACTACAGCCTTCCTGAATGGTGCTCTTGATGAAACCATTTTTATGCAGTTGCCAGAAGGATTTTCCGAGCAGACCCATGAGGGTCAAGTACTTAAATTAAAAAAGGCAATCTACGGGCTTAAACAATCTTCGAGAGCATGGTACAGGAAAGTGGATGAATGTTTGTTAAATATTGGTTATAGGAGATCTAAGATAGAACCATGTATGTACACAAAAATTAGAAATAATTTGAGGACTATTGTTACACTTTTTGTGGACGATTTTTTTATTTTTTCAAATGATTGTAAAGAAACAGAATATTTGAAAAATGTATTAGCTAGCCATTTCAAACTTAAAGATTTAGGTGAAATCAGAAAGTGTCTTGGTGTCAATGTAAATATTAATAAATCTGAGAAAACTATCACATTAAACCAGACTGATTATATTGATCAGGTGTTAAAAAAATTTAACATGGGTCAATGCAAACCCATTCAGACTCCTATGGAAACTAAGTTGCATGTATCTAAGGGGAAAACTATGTTGGAAAATTCCCATATCAGCAAATTATTGGTTGTCTAATGTACTTAGCAGTTCTAACCAGACCTGATATTACTTATACAGTTGGGTTTTTGAGTCAATTTAACAATTGCTATTCTAAAGAACATTGTGCATATGTAAAGCTTCTATTGAGGTATTTAAAATTTCCAAAAATTACGGTTTCAGGTACACTGCTGATGGAAATCCAATATTAGAAGGATATGAGATGCAGATTGGGGTGCAAATGTTATAGATAGGAAGTCATATACAGGATATTGTTTCACTTTATCTGGTTGTGTAATTTCTTGGGAAACTAAAAAACAAACTACTGTAGCCTTGTCTAGTAGTGAGGCCGAATATATGGCTATTACAGAAGCATGTAAAGAAGCTGTTTATTTCAGAAACTTACTATATGAAATTACACAAAAGTTGTATACCATTGATTTATTCAACGATAATCAGAGTGCACAAAAGCTAACTGTGAATCCAATGTTTCTCAAGCATACAAAACACATAGACATTAAGTTTCACTTTTGTAGAGAATGTGTAGTAAATAAAATTGTAAATATGAAGTATTTGCCTACAGCTGAGATGCCAGCTGATGTATTCACGAAGGGTTTATGTGTTGTGAAACATTATAAGTTTTTGGATGTATTAGGTATTCAAAGATTGTAATATTTTTGTATATCCATATTGTTAGATATAGTGGGGGTGTTAAAGGTCTAATATCTACTAATATGTTACTAATGCTGCCATCTGTCATTTGAATTGTCGGTAGACATGTTTGTTCTATGGTTTTAATTAAAAATTTAGTCTGTGCCACTCGTCAATGCGAATACGTTGTTTTATTGGAACGAAGTTCCTTATCGCGCGTTACAAAAGGGGGCTAGCCGGAAAAAATTCATACGAAAAGTTGTAACGACACTTTTTAGGGGGACTACAAGAGCTAAACGCGAGTTTTATAATGCTTTAAAGTATATGATTCTCTGCAGTTAACACAATCAGAAAAATTTATGATATTCTTCAGGATATAATCTAGTTAAGTAGTGTGTGTTGAAAACATAATACAACAAATTTTAATTGATAGAAAAAAATCACAAAGTAACCTCTAAAAAAATCTTTTAACGAATAAAAACCACATTAAAATACATACGATCTTTCTGATTTTTTGACAAATTATTCAACAAGAAATATACTAACGTTATACTGTTTTATTTTTTAATCCTGAAACTGACTGAAAATATGTTGATTTATTTTCAGTAAATCGCGTATACTTATTTCGCATTATAATACGTACGCATGTGTGCGTAAACGCCTGTGTACCGACAGTGCCGGCCAACGCCTGTTGCTATATGGACGTGTCGCTCTTCTCGCCGATTTATTTCGTCTCAGAATTGTTTGTAGTTATTATAAAGTTTCGTTTGTAAATTCATTATTTTATTTATATATTCATTGTTCGAACGAAGTTCCTTATCGCGCGTTACGAAAGGGGGCTAGGCGGAAAAAATTACTACGAAAAGTTGTAACGACACTTTTTTTTTTAAATTTAAAATAGGTTCGCGTTTGACCACCATCTCACCTGATGGTAAGTGATGATGTGGTCGAAGATGGAGCACGCTTACCTAAAAGTAACCTATTCACTCTTGACTTAAAGACTCCTAGGTTATAGCTATCGGGAAACACAGACTCCGGCAGGGAATTCCACTTCTTAGCCGTACGCACAATGAAGGTATTCCCAAAACGTTTGGTGCGTATGGGTGGGATGTCCACCATGTAACGATGGCGCTTCGCCGTTTTTCTCGTTTTTTTACCGACTTCAAAAGAAAGGAGGTTCTCAATTCGTCTTGAACTTTTGAAGTGAAAACTTCTTTAGGGGAGTTGAGGTGGGAGTTGAGGGGGAGTTGAGGGGGGAGTTGCGGGTCGAGTTGCGGGTCGAGTTGTGGTTCGAGTTGCGGTTCGAGTTGCGGGTCGAGTTGCGGGTCGAGTTGCGGGTCGAGTTGCGGGTCGAGTTGCGGGTCGAGTTGCGGGTCCAATTGCGGGTCGAGTTGCGGGTCGAGTGGCGGATCGAGTTGCGGGTCGAGTTGCGGGTCGAGTTGCGGGATGAGTTGAGGGGCGTCTCGTGGGGAGTTGAGGTAAAGAGAGAGAGAGAGAGGGCAACGGTATACCTTTGAAATTTCGTAAATTTTTGAAGGTTTCACTTCTACCACGTTTGAATTGCACACATGTTTTTTTTACAATTCCTTCACTAATTAATCGAAAGGAACTTCGTTCCATCCGGGTGTCCCTTGACACCTCTCAAGTGTTTTTTTTTATATCTAGTTCGAATAATGTGTGTAAAAGTGTCATTTAATAACCACTTTGCAAAAGAAATATCCCATTTAATTCGAGCCACTCTTTATAATAAATTCCTTACACCTTTGTGAAGGGCGTTCTTGACTGTAAGTGACTTATATGACATATTTTTTTAACTAGATCTGTCAATGTTTGTAGATTTCATTAATTACTAGCATTCTTGTTAACCCCTCTAACTAACCTAAATAATTGTACTTGTGTCTGGAGTGGGTTCAGAGCAATAGTGTAATGGCTGGGGTTCGAACCCGCGACCTCTCGATCACAAGTCCGACACCTTAGCCATTAAGCTATTGACGCGATTACGGTGCGCCTATAGTAATTAAAATAAACTTTTAGCTCTGCATTCAACCGAGTCAAGTGCAGCAACCTGGTATTTTGCTGAGCCATACCACAAGCCACCAATCTTAAAGCAGGTTGTACCCCTACCTTGGCCCTCGGGTAAAGATAAATAAATCTCCAAAGAACAAAAAGGTTTTTTTTTACATAAATTCTAATGTAGTAGTACAGTTCTTTGGAGATTTATTTACCTTTGTGTATCTTTTGTTTCGAATTTCCGATATTTCGGCACAAACGAATCGGTCTACCCTCTTTCTCGTTCGTTTTTTGAGCGCGACCGATTCGTCTGCTCATAAACATCCACCCGCAATTACTTCAGTTCATCCGTGATCATGGCACTTGCAACAGTGCCGAAATATCAGAAACTCGAAACAAAAAGTACAAATATCCAATTTTAAGTTCTAATGATACTGTTAGTAACCATGTTAGGTTAAAAACGTATATACTAGTACAGACCTTAGCCGTCGGACCAGCACAGCCTTGGCAGCGTGTGCGTCCCTCATGTAGTAACGGAGCGTGTCCGCCAGCTTCAGATCCTGGTCGGATGCCATGCGACCCTCTATTTTCTGTGAACAAACATACAATTTAAGTTTATTGAGTGCCAAGTGATATGGCCGACCGATGTACCTGCGCAGAAAATGAATTTTCAAAGCGCGGGAAATATTATTAGTGTCCGACCGAAAGTTCGGTTTCGGTTTCGGTTTCAGCCAAGTTTCGGCCAAAAATCAAGTTTCGGCGGCAGTTTCGGTTTCGGCCAAAATTGGCCGAAACTTTTGCCGAAACCGAAACTGATTTCGGAAGTTGTCGTGCACGCTCGCCTAACTTTGTTTCTCGCGGCAACGCTTTGGCGGACGCTGGCGGCCCTGTTCGGGAATTGTCGTGCACCGTTCGGATAGCTCTCTAGCAACAAAACTTAGTCAGTGCACCCGACGCAAACATACTTTAGAGGTTATGTTTTGATGGAACTGTTTACATGTAAGTTTTTGTTTCGTTTCTGTGCTTGAATGATATATATAGTTAAATATTGAGTCAGTAACTTTGTTTTGCTGTTATTAACAAACCAAGTCACATGTAAAAAAGAGATTATAAGATTGTAATAAGATTTCAAAATACCAATACTTAGTATTAAATGAAACAGTAACAATTAGTGATTTGATTATTGATAACTGATAAACATTTTGCTATGAGAACTTAATTTGAAAAAATAATAAAAATATTATTAATATTTTTTATATTGCATTAAGTAAATAAATGATTAAAACAAAATTAATAACTGTGTTTCCATTTCATGTTCTAATTAATGCAGAATAATGGGTAAAATGCACCAAATTTCAGTATTTTAAGGAATTTTATACTTGACCACGTGAGTTTCGGTTTCGGTTTCGGTTTCGGCCGAAACTGAAGCCGCGGCCGAAAGTTCGGTTTCGATTTCGGTTTCGGCCGGAAAACCAGTTTCGGTCGGACTCTAAATATTATTGACCAATCGGCACGCTCCACGCACCGCGCTTCTTTTTCCTTTACCGCTATTGGTCGACAGTAGCCGCCATGTTAGCGCGCGACGCGTGACACGTGAATGAAACGGAACTAACAGCTGCAGTGTATTATGAACCATATAGTAATGATCTAAGGTTGATTGTAAGTTTTAAGCATTCTTTCGTTAATCTTCGGGCCCACACTTTCTTTTCTGTGCGAACGAAGATTCACGACGCTCGGTTGGGTACCACTGCACCTGGTAAAACTTGAAGTGAAATAAATCACACTTGAGAATACACAGTTATTTTGAAATCACAGCCACACAATTTTATTTATATGTAAATTATAGATATAGATTGCATATTTCTTCCTATAGGTTTTTAGGAATGGAAACCAGGTTTAATCCATACTAATATTATAAATGCGAAAGTCTGTTTGTTTCTCCGTCTGTATGTGACCTTACACGGCTAAACCAACGCACTGATTTGTATGAAAAATTGGAATGAAAATACTTGACCCCGTCAAACATATGCTACCTTTTTATTAAAAAATTAACCCCTAATGGATTGAAATAGGGCATGAAACTAAACAGCCAATTTTTATGAAATTTGGTTTTTCCTTCTGCAGGTGAAACCGCACAGCGAATCGAATTATAAATAAGCTAAGCCTGGACGCACTTACGAATGGTATATTTTGCACATGCACTATTAGAACAGATCGTAGTTACCCTGCACTTGTCGAATGTTTCAGCGGCTCTCGTGAGGAACCTCTCGGTGGGAGGCTGCTCCCGGGTGGCCAACTGTGTGATGCATGATGATAGCCTGATATGGGCATCTGCTACCTCTGGAAAGATGTTGCAATTTAATATAGACTCTACCAGTATCACGTTAATCATCATTTTCTTAGCCTTTCCTCAAGGTTCAGCATCCAGTTTAACCGGACGCAGTTGAGTGTTTTAAGATAAGATCGTTTTATTTGTCCAAACATGAGTATACATACAAAAGAAAAGCATGCAAGTTGTTAAGAAATAGTATACACAGGTCGTCATGTTTGCCATATTTATACAATGGCATACAAATATTTAAGAAGGTATATGCAAATTATTATTATTCAATATTTCGTATTAAAATTATGCAGCTAATAAAAGTATCTAAATAATTAATAAAAACAATTAAATTTATATAGTTCAATAATTAAAATATCACAGTCACAGTTTACTTGTACAACATAGTCAAAACAAGTAAGTAAAAGTTATTACAATCATTCAAAGTAGTCAATTAAAAGGTAAAAGTTATAATAGTCATAAATTAAAATACTTTTCAACCGACGACAAAAAAAGGAGGAGGTTGTCAAGTCGACGCGTATATATATATTTTTTTAATGTATGATCACCGATTACTCGAACACGGCTGAACCGATTTGGAAAATTCTTTTGTTTGAAAAGGTATACTTCGAAATTGGTCCCATTGTCACCAAGTTAGGATCTGACGATGGGATCCTGAAGAAATCGAGGGAACTCTTCAAATATTATAGGCATACCTATAGTGATTTGAGTATTTTTTTATGGTAACTTGTGTAGTTGCATTCGAAAAGCACCATTTGTGAAGACTTCATAAAACTTTTCGAAACTTCACAGTGAAGTGAACCTGATGATGAAGACCACAGATGACCACTGGCACTACTCAATATATAAGTAGAAACAAGTATTTCATGTGTTCCGCTTTGATTACTTGAATGTGGTTATTAAGCACAATATGCTCGTCACAATGCATATGGTGAAGTGAAGCTGATGGTGAAGTAACGGGAGAACTCTTCAACAATTAACGGCCCAGCATTGGGAAAAGCAATAAGTAGTTGACATTTAGGCTCTTGTGAAATAAAAACTTTTTACCAAAAAATTAAACCGACTCCCAAAAAACACTGCAAAGTGAAAAATAACTTTAATTTCGGAAGTCGGTATCAAAAACGAAATTACAAAACTAATGACACCGACTACCTAAATTAAAGTTATTTTTCACTTTGCAGTGTTTTTTGAGAGTCGGTTTAATTTTTTGGTAAAAAGTTTTTATCACATAAAAAATCATTAATCGTGTAGTAAGCTTTACATGGAGCAACTGCCTTTCTTACCTCCACAACCTAATAGCTGGGCATCACAATACTTTGACTGGACCAGTGTCATATTTACTTAGTTGTAACTAATATTTGTTTTTTTTTTTTTCGCAATGGATATACAAAAAAACTACTGGACCAATATCAAAAGTTAACCGCTCCAACTAAGCTAAATATTCTTGGGTCTGGAGTGGGTTCACGACAGTAATGGTTGGGATTAGAGCCTGCGAGCTCTCGATCCTAAGTCCAACACCTTAGCCTATTGAAGTTAGTCGGTTACAGCTTACCTTTATGCTTAGTAGTCATCCTGGCAACCTTAGCAACCGCCTCCTTCAGATGCGAGTAGTACTCCTGAAGGAATGTGGTCTCCTGCTCGAAGAAGTCGTTGACGTCTCGCACTGTGGCACCGAGGTAGATCTCGTCCGTTGTCGTAGTCATCGAGCGCATCTGAGATCAAATTTTCACCTTACACATGTTGGAAGAACACACAAGGGCAGGAAGAACTATCTATATTGCTCTTGAAAGGAATTTGATGCAATGTTATGGCATAATTCGTATTCTATGAGGGTCATTTAAAAAACAGAGAACTTACTTGAAAAAAAAATAGTTTTTCGGTGACGCACTCTGAAAAAATACGGCCAAGAAACTGTAAGCTGCCTATTATTTTGGCCAAAGTCTAAGCATTGTCAATGTCATACAACGTCATAAGCTGCCAGTCTCTTGGGTATGTTAACAGCTGATAGCTTTGAGGACGAAATTTTTTATGCTTTATTTTAGTTCGTTCCTGAACATTGTTTGGTGGCCAACCCGGTGATTCGCCACCAAACAATGTAGGAACACTTCCATTGTGTCGTGCAAACCATTCCTATTTGCACAATTTGTGCAATATGTCGTACAGACTGTCTTAATTTTGCACGCTCTGTGCAATACGTCTCATTAGCCTACTAGTGTATTGTTTAGCTTACCAGCCCTCCAATCAGGTCCATGCGGCCGCGTGGCTTGGCGCACAGATCCTGCTCGTACTCCAGGAACACACGTAGATGGGAGTCGTTCCTGAACACCGGGTGCGCCGCCAAGCGCTGTAGAAATACCTCGTGCATGGCTACAGTTTTCTTGAATGTTGCTAAGTATTCACTGTTAGAAAAATATTTTTAAAATTAGTTTATTTTTTTTGTTCAGATCTAATTTGAAGAGGGAAAATGGATTAAAAATTGAAATCATGTTTCGTCGAAAAGGGTCGACATATGCCACTTTAGACCACTATCGGCCAGCATGATCAACTATCGGCCAGCACGATCAACTATCGACCAGCATGAATCACTATAGGTCAGAATGGTCTACTATCGGCCAACATGATCCACTACCGGCCAGAATAGTCCACTATCGGTCAGCATAGTCTACTATGGGCTATTATAATCCACTGTCGACCAGCATTCGGCATTATTAACTATCGGCCAGCACGGTCCACTATTATTTATTTATATTTAAATAAGTCAATAATAGTTTCTTTTTGACACAATACATTAAATCAACACATAAAAAACATAAGTGTAACAATTACAAAGACTGACACCTCATGCACTAATTTATGAATTTTTCAATTATATAACGCTTTGATTATAGTCTATAGTTCAAATGAGATAATATTCAATACAATAATATCAAGCATTAGAAACAATATTTTTTTTAAAATGAAAATTAGGTATGTATGACGCCAAATAACTTGGCAAGGTTTTGGCGTAGTGGGGGTAAGTTCGCGCATCGTGCACTTAGAGGAAGAAAAAAGTAGTCACTTACTGCTTGCCATTATTCTATGGTTATTGCCATCATTTATTTTTAATCATATCTGTTCAGAAGAATGTTAAAGAAAGAAGAGGAATTCATTCGTTAATTCGGTATTATAAATAAAATAGATATAATACATAAATACATTTAAAAGTGAAAAAAAATATTAAAAAAAACATAAAAAAATATGTTCTCGTCGGCACAATTAGTTAATAAAACTGCTACCCCTTTTATTCTTCTTTTTTCCCGGTGTCCTAATGACAGTGACGAATTCGGAATTTCAACCTTCCTTAACTATAGTGTAACTGTTTTTTCTGACGTTTTAATAGTCTGCGTAAAACGGTATTTGGTTCTGGAATTGTAATCAAGGCATTTGGCATTGTAATGAACAAAAAATAAATTTAAAACAACAACTCGTAACAAAAATAAAGGGTACAACTTTCGTGTACGCAAGTGTATTCGGGAGCAAATTGAAAGAGAACTACTGACGCACCAATCACGCGCTCGGAGCGGCGTTACGTCATACCCCGCGTCCCGCTGACACCTAAAAATCGTCGTCTGCGCATTGAACGACTCTTGCCAAGTTATTTGGCGTTACCTATACCTAAAATTAAACGATGGAATTGCAAATTCATAAAATTCATCTTTGCTCACAATCTATTAATTAATAATAATGTATAACATAATCTTAGTTAGTAAATAATTTAATTTAAATTTGTAAAACACCAACCGGGGAGGCAAACTGTCTCTCCTTAATACAGGTTGCCTAGCAACCTAGCTAGGAGAACAGCTGGTCACCCAAAAATTTGTCGATTTGTAATACATACAACATAGATTTTGCTAACATCATGTACAAATACCCTTCGATGAAATAAACAATTTTTATTTAATTATTTTTTAAATAAAATTATATGAAATTATACTGTTACTTACTCTTCAAGTTCCTCCTTCATTTTGAGGAACTCTTCCCTTGTTAGGGCGCCTTCGCCCTCACCGAGACGTTGTAACTTCTCGCGTGACGCGTCGAAGTCTGGCCTTGGAGGTGCCGGTGGAATCTGGCGGAGGCAGAATGTAAAATCATTATCTTTCTTACTAACATTATAAATGCGAAAGTTTGTGAGGATAGATGTATGACTACTGAACGAATCTGAATTAAATTTGGATAGCTGACATCTTGGTATTCCAAGATGTCAGCTAGCAACACACAGACTACTATTTATCCCGGAATTCCCAAGAGATCGGGATTTGCGCGAGAAAACTCTCCCACGGGCGGGGTTGCGGAATTGTTCGAAAGAGTTACCGCAGACCGGTAGGCAGTCATAGGATGATTTCCCATGCTTAAAAAAGAAGGAGAGAGAGAGACAGAAATCTTTTGCCATGCCTTTGAAAGAAGAAAGGGTTTATGCTTGTCTTATTGACACAGGTAGAGCATTCCACAGCCGTACTGCCCGAGTCGCGAACAACTTACCCAAGAAATTGGTGGAGTGACTAGGTACCTTGAGCTTTAAGTTTTCCGATGACCTCGAAGATTTTGCATGTGTGCCATGAATGAATTTTATCGTTATTTGAGATACGTAGTGTTTTTAGGATTAAACAGAAAATTGTAAAGCAGAGACAAGATGTGTAAGTTCCGGCAAAGACGTATTGGAAGCCACTTGAGTTTCGTACGAAATCGTATACGTGATCTAAGTCTCAAGGAAACATACCTCAACCGAGACCTAGGAAGATGAAGATGGATGCAATTTTGCTTGAAAAATCGTGCGAGTTTTAGTATTTATCTCAATGTATACTCACAATATAGCCAGCGTACTCTTCATTCTCCTCATAACGATCATGTAGCCACACAAATTCCTCGTGTTGACGCACAACTATGAACTCAGACTTCTGGAATTCTGGCAGTGTCGTTTTTGTGTGGACGGTGAATTTTACTTTTTCTTTCTCGCTCAGAGCGTCTGATATGTCGACCTGTAAGGAAAACGATTTTTTTAAGTACCATAATCTGCCTATAAAGTTCCCACTGACACAGACCTATGAATTCTATGACAAGGAATAGGCCTTAATTCACCTAGCGGGCCCAGTGCAGATTGGTGGATGACGCAGTGGTGATGAAGAAGCGTTAATAGGCTATAATAATGGCTAAGGTGTCGGACTTGTGACCGAGAGGTCGCGGGTTCGAACCCCACCCATAACACTATTGCCGTGAACCCACTCCAGACACAAGCACATTTAGCTTAGTTGGAGGGGTTAACATGATTGATAGTAACGTGAATTGTACCCACATTGCTAGTTCTCTTTAAATAACGGTGATGGATATTACACAAAATAATCTGCCTGTCTGAGCTACAACTCGGTAAGACTTGCCTGTAACCACTGGCCTTTATAAATGACTGAGATTCCTAAAACCACTTTTTCTTAAAGGCAATTGTTTCGAAGACGGACACTCCCATAAAGGTAAAATGTGTACCCCCTTTTAACATTTAAAATAATTTTTAAAAACATATGTATATGCTATCTAGTAAATAATTTTCGTTCAAAGTTTTGATTGAAATCTATCTCAATCAAAACTTTGAACGAAAATTATTTTTGAATAAGATATAGTCAGCAGTTTTGAGAAATGGCACATTAAAAAAAAAACGCAAATATAACTTATGAAAAACAACGTTATTTTGCATAGCTACTATGAAACCATTCTAGTCGAGTCCAACTCGCACTTGGCCAACATTTTTGTTACCCTGGATTTAGACCAATCAGAGTTCTGATCGGACCCATCTATTCAGCGTAAGATTGTTTCAACTTTGATGGAAAAAACTAAAGCTGACAGCATTACGTTGACCAACAGTATATGTCGGTTAACTGGCTAACATAACTGTCCTTGGCAAGACTGGTGTCAAATTAATTGGCTTCTGACTACCAGTAACAGCTGTAAATACATTTACAAATTATATCCAGTACTAGGTAACACTTTAACATGTTTTCCGAGATACAAACAATGCTGTTGGGAAATCCCATGCTATACTGTAATCCTACTACCTAATGTTATAAATGCGAAAGTTTATATGAATGTATTTTTGTTGCTCTTTCACGCAAAAATTTCTAAATGGATTTCTATGAAATTTGGTAAGTAGATAGTAGAATAACACACTAGAATAAAACATAGGCTTCTTTTTATCCCGGAATTCCTACGGGATCGAGATTTACGCGGGAAAAACCTCCCACGCGAACGGACACGCGGACAAAAGCTAGTAACCCATACTTTTCAAACCCACTAAACTGTTGTAAGATCACATAAAATAGGTATACAAAAGTAAAGTCGAATTAGAAATTTCCGCATCCGCCTATATCAACGCTTTCACACTAAACATGTTCATAGGCTTTCATACAATAACACATACCCAAATTCCACAAAATAATCTTATCACTTGAAAACACAAAATTGCTCAAATATGTATTTACTATCAGAACTATATTACGACTAATTATAGTCTAGTTTATCTATGTTATATTTGATATAAACTTAACTACATTAAGCAACTTAACTTCTTTTGGGATAATATTTGGTTCACAAAAGAAAAAGGGGTAAATACCAATCAAGAGTCAAATATAAAGAAACATATCTACATTATTAAACATTTACAAAAATACTGACAAATACTGAGAGAAAACACAAAAAATATCAATCTAGATAAAAAGTTTACAGAACTTTCATGTTCTTAGGGAGGATTTTTCAAATTCACACTAAATGGATGTTTCAAGGAATTAAATTACAATATTTTCTGTGGTGGCAACAGCACTGGATTTATATCAATTGTACTGAACACTTCAGTAAGGTAAATAAGCTAATTAATATATTATACTAGCAGTTGCTCACGACTTTGTTCGCGTGGGAAGTTTTTCTCATGTAAATCCCGGTGCTGTGGGAATTTCACAAAATCCTATCTTGGTGAGTATCTATGTACTATATGGAACCCCCATGCAAAATTTGAGAGCCCCACTACTTGTAGTTTCTGAGATTTCGTGATTAATATAGATTCATGAAGAAATTTGAGGTTAAACCTAAAATGGCTAAGCATAGTGCCATACCCCTCAACCCTCATCCCCCTTGTACTACATCCTAGATCAGCCTTTTGTCCAGTACCAATAAGAATACAAATTGGCTTTGTTAACTCACCAGTAAGCTATTATCAGCAAGACAGACATTCTCATTTGGCTTCTTCTTATCCTGCTTAGGGTCTACAGAGCCAGGAGTTTGAGCTGAGGGCGCTGACAGGGGATCATGGTTGGTTTCGTCAACACAGTCCTGAAAAATAAGTTTATAATGTATTGTAGTAAAGGAAATAACACTTGGACACACTGCAAATGTGCTGAATGGCAATATGGACAAATAATTTTCAATCCGCAGGTAGTTGGAATCTTTAGCAAAGGACAACAAAGTAAAAAGAGCAAGTGAAGCATAATAACAACACAAAAATAATCTATGACTAATTCACAAACAGTTCAAGAGTTAATTTACTAACAGTTAAATAACTAGAGAATGGCTGCTTCAAATTAGATTATTCTGGTTTTGTTATGTTTATTATTATCAGAACGAGGTTTGTTTATTTTTTTTAAACATGTGGTTTTTTATGGGAAGTGGACTCAATATAGTAACTGCTCTTAATACAGCACCAAAAATATTTTTTTATGACTCTGGATGTCCCTGGAGACCAGAATCATAAACAAATATTTTTGGTGCTGTATTAAGAGCAGTTATTTCCAATGAAGTCGCATTATTCATATTTTTTATGTTGACTTTACAGACAGAAATCCATTCCAAATTAATGGTTTTAAAAAAGTCTCGTGTTAATTCCACCAAGTAATAAGAATTTTACCAGATTGAAAGTACACCCCAATCAACAGGCAATGGCACTAACATGTAATCACGCCACATTTACAGACTAAAGCCCAAGACCTTTTTAATATAACGAAAAAAAAACATTCAATCTAATTGATAACCACCTCCTGTTTTAAGTCAATTCAAAAATAGAATCAACAGCCCCAAAACTAGCCATCATACCAGTTCTGAATTTAAAAGGATACACTGAATTAAGGAGAAAAGAGAATGCTATATAGAACTTCTTCGTAGCTGTGTGTAGTATGTGGTGATCATTGAGATTATGGTGTCAAAACAAGAATAGCATAAGACAACCCTAGCTAGATGGACAAACCTAAAAAAGTTGTCTGAGACAAACTGGAAGTGACGGGCACTAGACCCGGTAATTGGGAGAAGCCAAAGTCAGTTGAAAAAGACGACTCATTGTTATGAACTTGCCAAGATATATGTATAGTCAAATAGTCAAAAGTTTTTATTCAAAATGACCACAGACATTACCACCATATTTTTTGCGGTTACTTACACCAGTTAGAATTTATTCAATAAGAATAGATAACAAAAATTTTGGTACCATCACAGCACATGAAAACCAATGTATACTTCGCACTATAGTGAAAACTTACGAACGTGAAAAATGAAATTAACACACTAATAATAAACATCAATAAAGACAAGGTCGTCTGTGCTATCACACGAAAAAAAAACAAAATACACAGATCCACGTCATTAAACTAATTATCGAGGAACGAAGCGAAAATAAAGAATTCTTACAAAGAAATGCACCACATGCTCATTATCTCTACGAAAATGAGTCATAACCTTTAGATATCGAAGAAATTAACGAATAATACGTGAATTCTTATTACAGGAGACGCCCCCCGGCAAAGAAGGAAAAACAATGTGTTTATAGTTTATTAATTAAGTTTATCCGGGAAAACTTACCATCATTTTGTAAAATAAACTTGCAGCTTACCGCTGGTTATAGATAACTGATTTATATTTTACTTTCCTTGTTGTAGTCAACAATTTTAACTGAGCGACCGATAAACTTATTTGACATTGACACACAGGAAAATAAAAAGATGATTGTCAAAATTGCATCTGTCAATACAAAAGTGACGGAACGGAAGAATTGACAGAAAACATACAGTGTTCTAGTTTAAAAAAATGTAGAATGATTTATTTTACACATAGGTTTTACACTCAGAACATTTTAGTTATATACATGACATAGCGAAATGAAGGGTGATGATATTTTGATGAATATAGGACTGAATTTTTTGAAGTAAAAACTTCTTTAGCATTGTTGTGATTTGAAAGTTTATGAAACGAAAAAGCGGAAAAAGCGACAGTAAAAAGAGACAGACACGAAAACAAAACAATAGCTGTCACACGTGTCACAGAGGTTTTTATTCCGAATTTTCTATTTTAAAGCATTTTAAAGATAAATTTTACTAAATTTTCAGATTTTGTGCGCAAAACTGTGAGCTGGGTGTCCATTATGGACCCTCCACCCCCTCCTGCTCCACCCGATCCTCCCGACGCCGTAAAAACTGGATACGGTAAGCGACGTCTGGATGATCCAGACGGAATTGGTGGCGTCTGCCCCAAAAAAACTATTTTAAGCCCGGGAATGGCTGAAGCAGCCACCCAATCGATGTATGTCCACCCGAGCCTCGTGGTGGGCATTAAAGCATATATTTCGTCCGATAAAGGACCTTTTATTGTCCACGTTTCTAGGTCCGAACCGGATCCCTCTGCTGGGACGTCTATTCGTCCGATTAAGTTTGGCCAATTCTTATATAAAAATAAAATCGCGAACATTCGCCCCGATGGAGTAAAGAAAGTGGGCAGAAATAAAATTTCTGTCGAATTCACGACTGGAAATGCGGCCAACAAGTTTCTAGATAACCCTATTTTAGATGCCAATGACTACGCGGTAACCATTCCCACCTATAACATCACCAGGATGGGCGTAGTCCGTCAGGTGCCAGTTGATATGCCTATGGACGAGTTTGTAGATTCCTTAATCCTACCCGATTCTTGCGGAATCGTTTTAAAAGCGCGCCGTCTAAATAGGAAAAATAGAGAGGAGGGCAAAACCACTTGGATACCTACACAAACAATTGTTATCACTTTTCAAGGCCAAGTGCTCCCTCAAAGGGTTTTTTCATTTCATACCTCCCTTCCCGTTGAGGCTTACCGCTACCCGACAATCCAATGCCAAAATTGTTGTCGCTTTGGCCATGTCAAAGCACAGTGCCGGTCTAAACCAAGATGTTACCGTTGCTCTCAAGCCCACCCTGGGGACAGTTGTGACATTGTTGAGACTAAGGCTACCTGCGTCCACTGTTCAGGTCATCATTACGCCTACAGTGGTAGTTGTCCTGAGCAGGGTAGGCAGAAGTCCATTAAACTTCTGATGTCTCAACAAAACATCTCTTACGAAGAGGCATCAAGATCACACCCTAAAGTTTCTAAATTATATTCTGAAGTGACCCAAAATACTTCCACCTCTCAATGTTCCTACTCCTCTTCACAAACTGACTCTAACCATCCCACCCTTCCTCCATTAGTTTCTTATAGAAAGACCATTGTCTCCTCCCCGCGACCCAGAACCTCCCTAGGGAAATCATACGACAGAGCAGCCCATCACACAATAGTTGCTGATGAACCCTCATGCCTTCCGAACGGTTTTGCGTTGCTTACGCAGAATCTTTCGCAAGTTCCTCATCAAGAGGATAATCTTTTAGAATTACTCTTATCGCTCATTATTAGTTTAATATCTCGTAATAATTCCAACTTACCGCCCCACGTTGCCCAGAAACTTTCCCAACTTCTCTCAAATAAAACCAGTTATGGATCTAGTGTCCGTAATTCAATGGAACACACAGAGTATTCGACCGCGGAAGCCTGAATTAATTTTTTTGATAAATAAATTTCACCCGTCAGTCATCGCCATCTCGGAAACATGGTTAGTGCCTGGTTCACGCTTTCGGGTTTCAGGTTACTCCTGTGTTCGAGATGATAGGGCTGATGGGTATGCAGGAAGTGCTCTCCTTGTGAAGCGCTCCCTCCCATTTTCCCAAATACCACTTCCCCATGTATCTCCCGACATCAATATCGTGGCTGTGAGGGCCTTTAATATTACTTTTCTTTCTGCATACGTTCCCCATCCTCATTCTCATCTTATTCCAGATCTATTATGCATTATCTCCTCAGTTCCACCTCCAGTCATTTTTATGGGTGATTTGAATGCTCACCATTGCTCTTGGGGTTCAAGTCATGATGACAACTTTGGTCTTGCCCTCCTCGAAATTTTTGATGAAGCGAACCTCTGCATCATCAACAATGGTTCTCCAACTAGAAGAGCTCGCCCCTCTCAAAATCCTAACTCAGCTGTAGATCTTACCGCATGTTCCGCCTCTTTAGCTTCTGTACTTTCTTGGGAAGTCTTATCACACTCTCATGGAAGTGATCATTTCCCTATCCTTGTCTCTATTTCTGACAGAATAACACCCATGCGCAATTTTAATCCTTCTTTTAAATATAGAGTAAATAATGAAAATTGGACCTCCTACTCTTCTTCCATCGAAAGTAAATTACCTTTTCTTCCCTCTCCTGGGAGAACCAATCTTGTTGAATGTTATACAAAATTCGTAGATACGATTATTGCTAGTGCAGATGACAACTTTCCTCGTAAGAAACCCCAAAATTTTAAAGTATCGACTCCTTGGTGGGATTCAGAATGCACAAAATCCGTGAAGGAAAGAAAAGCGGCTGAACAAAACTATAAAGCGCTAATGACTCTTGAAAACTTTTTAATTTATAAGAGGAAAGCGGCCGCAGCCACCAGACTTCTTACCAAAAAGAAGAAAGAAGGGTGGATCCGCTATTGTGAGAGCTTATCTCCTAGGTCTCCTTCTTCCCTAGTTTGGAAGCAAATTAAAAGATATAGAGGTTCTTGTAGCATTGCCGATATTTCAGCCAATGATCCTTCTTCCTGGCTCGAAGCCTTCTCGGATAAATTAGCTCCGCCTTCAGCTCCACATCAGAGCTCCCTTCCTTCTCTACCGGTTCCCCTCCCTTCCGTAAGCAGCCTTGATGCTCCATTCTCGTTCTCTGAACTCCAGCTGGCTCTTGATGGTCTCGCAGATTCGTCTCCTGGGGTAGACGGGATCCCGTACTCGTTTTTGAAAAACCTATCGAATGTAACGAAGCAATACTACCTCGATCTTGTTAATAGCTTCTTTGAATATGGTCTAGTCCCACAACCGTGGAAAAATCAAACAGTGATTCCGATTCTAAAACCTGGCAAGAACCCTTCAGATCCCAATAGTTATAGACCTATCGCATTGTCATCAGTTTTATGCAAGGTCACCGAGCATATGCTGAAACACCGTCTTGAGTGGTTTGTAGAGAATAGAAACTTGTTGCCCAAATTTCAGTTCGGATTCAGAAAAGGTATGAGCACTATTGATAGTCTTAGCATTCTAACAACTGATATCCGTATATCTCTGTTAAAGAAACAGGACTTAGTAGGAGTCTTTCTCGATATTGCCTCAGCATATGATAACGTACTCCTGTCAGTGCTCAGGGATAAACTTCTCCGTCAGTTGAATGTTCCGGAAAAGTTAGTTCGGTTTATATGCAACTTATTGATGGAAAGGACTATCTGTATTAAAACCCATGATTCTCTGTTACCACCTAAGACTATCTGGAAAGGCTTGCCACAGGGTTCAGTTCTTAGTCCTCTTCTATTCAACCTATACACATTTGACTTGCACTTTTCGGTTGACCCATTTTGTCAAATTTTGCAATATGCTGATGACTTAGCTCTGTATCTTTCTGTAAAATCTTTGGAAGAAGCTGAAAAGCGATTAAATTCGGCCCTCAGATACCTATCTGACTGGCTCCTTTTACACGGACTATCTCTTTCAGCTCCTAAAAGCACTGTAGTTATTTTCACCAAAAAACGATTTGTTCCCCCTGTCGTTATTAAAATCAATGAAGAAATTATACCTTTAGAAAACAATGTAAAGTTTCTGGGAATCTGGTTGGATTCAAGGCTAACTGGTATTACTCATACTAACTTTGTTTCTCAGAAATGTGAAAAAAACATTAATATACTCCGCTCTCTATCTGGAGTTTGGTGGGGTGCTCATCCATACTCTCAAAAATTGATTTATAACGCCATAGTTCGCAGCCATTTGGATTATGGACTGTTTCTACTAGACCCTTGTAACAAATCTGGCCTTCAAAAATTAGATAAGTGCCAATCAAAATGTCTTCGTATAATTCTCGGAGCGATGAAGTCATCCCCCATTAATGCTATGCAAGTCGAGTGTGTAGACCCTCCTCTTTCTATTCGCAGACAATTTCTTGCCAATCGTTTTTTGTTCAAGCTCGTGCAAAATTCCGAGCATCCCCTAATAAGCAAGCTGGACCAATTATCCTCTATTTTTAACTGCTGTAGTCGTTCTAATATAGAACTTCCATGCCTTCTTCGTGCTTACCTTCAGTTCACTCGTCTTCCTTGCCCACTTTCTCAAAACACTATCTTACCTATTTATTCTTCACCTTACGATGCCCTTGTGTTCCGACCTAATATTCTCTTGGACTTTGGTATTAACAAAGGTACTTTAGAAGCTAATACATTTTTTAAACGTAAAATTTCCTCTGATTATTATAACTGGGTTACTATGTTCACCGATGCTTCCAAAGTCCCAGATGATAGCCCAGTCGGTGTAGCTGTTTGGATTCCCTCTACGAAAATTATCTTAAGTTATAGATGTCCCTCGGTTACATCAGTTTTTACTGGTGAAGCTATAGCCATTTTTGAAGCCATTTCATTTGTCAAATCCCATAACATAAATAACTGTATTATATTCTCTGATTCTAAAAGCTGCCTTCAATCCATTTTGTCCAATCCTTTCCGCTCAAAATCTAGATTTCCAATTATTCTTAACATTAGAAATATCTTATTTCAATGCCACAAATTAGGAATTAATATTGTTCTAGCCTGGATCCCTGGCCATACAGGTATTTTTGGTAATGAGTCAGCCGATTCATGTGCCAAAAATGCTGTTCATTCTGGCTCCCTAGACCATTCCGAAATTTACTCTCATGACATCATCACCACATTGTCTTCTATTTTATTTAATTCATGGACTCAAAAATGGCAAATATCGAAGAAAGTAAAAGGTAAATTCTATGGTGACATTCAACCCGAGATCCCCCATAAACCATGGTTTTTTAAATTTCGGTGTGCCAACAAATGGACCACATCAATTATTTGCCGTCTACGTCTTAATCATTGCTGTTCGCCCTCTTTCTTGGCCAAACTTAGGATTAAGGACAACTCGCTTTGTGAGTGCGGTTTGGATGAAGGAAACGTGGACCATATTTTCTTCAGCTGTCCCAAATTACGATTCTCTTTATATGATATTTTACCCCCTTATGTTCCCCGTCCAACCTCCATTAAATGCCTTCTCTCTCTTGTATTTACCCGATTTGTTTATGATCTATGTAGGTTCATTGAGATAAATAAAATAAAGCTGTAGCGTATTATACTTTTAACAGTTCTGTTCCATATTCCTAATTTACTCATTCTATTCCTTCTACCACTGGTAAACTGGTAACACATTACAAAAGCTGTCATATCATGTTTGCGTACAAAATAATGTTGGGTTTTTTAATACTTTTCTTTTCATCACCAACCAAGATACCTAACACAACCTCCTGCGTTTGATGGTCTATTATTCTACACGTGATATTGGCAAAATTGTGGTGGCTCCTCCACAAACGCCATTTAACAAGAGTTGAAGTTGAAGTTGAAGAGACAGACACATAATTTATTTTTTGAAAGATTCACTTCTAGTCTTCTACCACGTGTGAATTACACACATGCTTTTTTTTCATTTTTGTTTATATATACATACATAATATTATGTTTAGCTATAGGATCCAAACAACTGAAATAAATAAAGCACAATTGTTTTTTAGGGTTCCGTAGCCGAATGGCAAAAAACGGAACCCTTATAGTTTCGATATATCTGTCCGTCTGTCTGTCTGTCCGTCCGTCCGTATGTCACAGCCATTTTATTCCGAAACTATTAAGACTATACATGTGAAACTTAGTAGGTAGATGAATTCTGTGAACCGCTTTCCGATTTTAAGAAAAGACATTAAATTTAATTTAAAATAAAGGGGGGTCCCCATATATGGAACTAGAACTGAAAATATTTTTTTTCGTGAAACCTATGTGTGTGTGGTATCTATAGACAGTTCTTTAAAAATGATATAAGGGTTTCTAAAACCACTTTTTCATAAAATTAATCGTTTAAAAGATATAAGCTTCCAAATTGGTAAAATGTGTCCCCCCCCCCCCTCTAACTTATATAATAATGGAGTGAAAAATCTAAAAGAAATATATGTCCGTAGATCTTAATGTAAACTTTAAACCAAAATTGGTTTGAACGAAATCGGGTTAGCAGTTTTTGAGATACAGCATATTTTATAAAACCGAAAATATAACTTTGTAATTGATAGAACCACTATGAAAAACAAAGTTATTTAGCGTAGTTGTAAGAATGTAAATAAGCTAGTTTTAAGAAATTTTTAAGAATTTTTTTATTCGTCAAATAAATATACCTACATATTATATTATATTATTATAGTTACTACGGAACCCTTCATGGGCGAGTCTGACTCGCACTTGGCCAATTTTTTTAATATTTCATTTAAGATAAATTAATGTAACTGAAGAACTATCCAAAGAAAGAAATATCCAAGATAAATGACTATTTATAGGTTTGATCATCTCGTGCCCGAGAATGCGGCATACTGTCAGGCGCGGTCCGAATGGGGGGGGGCTCACAGGGGACATGACCTCCAAATCGTACGCCCCAAATAGAAAATCTTCTAAGATTTTGCAAAATAAGACGTTCCAAATATTATCACCCGATTTGCCAATAAAAATAGCAGACTTCAATTTGTTTTATAATGTGTGCAATAAAATTTGTATTGTGCAATAAAGAAAACTCATTTACTCGACATATTTTTGTGATCCTCCCCAAATTCCAAGTTGCGACCGTACCTGCGTACTGTGTCTATCAAAACTATTGTGTTTGTGATTCAAAAGTTTTCAGTGTGAAAACCTCTAACAACAATATTGTTAGACTAAGATTATAATAAACTAATAAAATACTTAAAAAAAGACTATAAATTATATTTAATCTTGATTTTTAGGGTTTCGTACCCAAAGGGTAAAAACGAGACCCTGTTATTAAGGCTCCGCTGTCTGTCTGTCACCAGGCTGTATCTTATGAACCATGATGGATAGACATTTGAAAATTTCACAGATGATGTATTTCTGCTGCCGCTATAACAACAAATACTAAAAAATAGAATTAAATAAATGTTGAGAGGGCTCTCATACAACAAACGTGATATTTTTGCCGTTTTTATAGATAATGGTACGGAACCCTTCATGCGCGAGTCTGACTCGCACTTGGCCGGATACACAAAATATGCAATTACAAATGCAGGACAAACAGGACAGCTTGTTCTTGCAGGTTCTCTAACAGCAAACCTCAGTGCCATTGGATTTTTTGCAATTTTTGCAGATAACAAGTGCAAAACAAATACTTAAAGAGTTAAAGCTAATAATGTATCACTACATAGTATAAAACAAAGTCGCTTCCCTGTCTGTCTATTCCTATGTATGCTTAGATCTTAAAAACTCCGCAATGGATTTTTAGTGTATTAGGCCGTGCGCGCACTGCCTTGCGGTGGCCGCAATTGCGGTAGTTCTACCGCACCGGTAGAATGACCGGGGCCACCGGTGACTCTACCGCACGCGTTTATTCCACCGCAGTGCGCGCACTTCTATGACACTCCATACTTCACAGATTTTGCGTCTCCAAAACGCAACGCAGTGCGCGCACGGCCTAATAAGTTAAGATTTTGTGTAAATTGAATGAAATACGACAATATTACTTCAACATGTCGGAAAGAATTAAGCTCATCGGGAGCTTTAATCGAAAACACTGCCAAAACCTTTTGAGTTATAAAAATACAATGAATGGCGGGATTGTTTCTCTTTTATAGATCTACAAAAAAGTCCGCGATGGCATATGTCTGTCTCCCAAGAATAACCCACAATATCAATTTTTTTCATTTACAAATTACATTAAAATGATGGGTTATTTACGAATCTTTTTTCAATTAAATACGTCAGATATGTTGAGGATTTCATGTAGATCAAAATCGCTTTTTACACTATATCAATAAAATGAATATCTTATAAGTTATCACCGATATATGAGTGTGGCAAATTACCGGACGAGAAATTGATTAAGCAAATATAAACTTTATTACCCGAGCGAAGCCCGGGCTGGGTCGCTAGTATACATATAAAATCATAATATATTTGTGGCACAGAAGCAAACGTTTTATATTTTTTTTTCTGATTTCAAAAACTAATTTATTATATGTTCGAATGATAATTAATCGAGTCGAACGAGCAGCATCAGTACAACGCGACGATCTATAATGCAAGTGAAGATGCAGTTGAAATTATAATGCTGTACCACTGTACAGCAAAAGAAAAACCTGATTATTCTTTGTAAAAAGCCAGATTGTGCAAGCGATGAGTCTAGAGCGAATTGAATTACAGGATTGCGTGGGTGAGGCCCGAACCCTATATATTTTAGGTACCTTAGCCTGTAAGAAATTTCGGGCTAGAATTTTTCTACGGAAACATAGGTATAAATCTGTAATGTACAGCTAAACTCGCGCATGCGAACCAACCAATCAAGCAGCTATATTAAGATTTTTATGTATTACAAATCGATAAAATTTCGGCGTAGAAATGAATGGAACGCATGCTACAGATTATCGATTTTTACTTGACAGAAGTTAGAGTTTCTATAACAAAAAATAAAACTAATCAGTAGAATTTTTAAGGATTTGGTTGTGTGTTAGCCACTATATTTTCATAAAACTAGTAATTTACTAATAGTATTTTTTATGTCTAATTTGTTCAATGTGATGAGAAATCTACTCAGGTATTATATTACATATATAGCGATGTCAAATGTTTCTGAAATACACAGTAAAGCAGTTAGTTAGTAGTATTTTCGTAAAGGACACGTGTAACATTTTAACATTAGTAGGTTTATAAACCGAAACTCTGTAATGGAAGTGCAGAAAATAAATTGTTGTTTTTAATTTATTTACACATACTATACAAATTTTATTTACAAAATGGGGACCCAGAAGCCTGGAGAATGGGCTAATTCGTTAATTGCCCGCTTTGAGGAGCAGGTAAGTGTCAAAATTGTGTAATTAATTTATTTTATAAGACCCACCCATATTTGGAGTTTTAGGGGAATGTAAACAAAAATATATTTTCTTTGGCGTCATACATTTATATAGTGTCTAGAATGACTACAAAGCGCTATTCTTATTTTATTAAGCGTATTTCATGCAGCATTTCATTCGGTTATTTAAATTTACATGGGTAATATTATGATAAATTATTGATCATCGTCCCGGCAATAAGTAGTAAAATTCCGCTACTATAATCAGTTTTGTATGAAAAAATACGAATGAAATTATATAAGAGCTTCATACCAATTTCGAAATATTTTTGTCTAGTTGATAGTTGAACCCTTTTTAAAATCTTTAATCTTTCATAATTTCACTGTCCTGAATACTGGACAGACAAATGATGTTCTTTATTTATAAATATATACATTAAATTATATACATATAAAAATATGTACATAATTTAAATTCATAGTTATTTTTATTTAAAACAACTCAACCAATCCCGCAGTCAAAGTAATTAAACGGTTTTGTGGTACTTTTTTCGAATAGTAATTGTCTGTAATAAATTGGTTATTTAAAACGATAGTAGCTGAGACATAGGGAATTTAAGCAACAGAAAAATGTTTCAAATGCAAAAGTATAAGTAATATAAAATATCAGATAGTTTGATTTGCTGTGTATACTTACATTCATTTAAAAAGCCCTTGAATGTGGTATTCAACTCCATAGGAAATATAAAAAATTTAAAACCTATGTCTCTTATAATTAAGTAATACATTTCTTATGTATGGTTGCTGGCCACTTAAATTTTTAATAATATTTATATATGTATTTCTCAATTTGTAAGTGAACTGTAAGGGTGGAAAACGACAACACTGTCAACTGTAACTCAGTTAATACTAGCACAGTCGACAACATGACCTACCTATTACTATTTAACTATAAATTCATTGCTTAGTTTAAGTTTAGACTAAGAGAGTACATTTAGATTAGATAAATAAACAATTAACAATAGTAAGCTCATTTCATTTCCATTTTTCCTAGCTACCTTACAAGACAGGTGCTCAAAACCTGCACTCCCGGATCAATGAGGAGCAATGCAAAGCATGCCTCGTTCAAATCAGCAGACACCGCTTCTCTCTAGTCATTGCCGGCCTCACTAAGATACTGCAGAGAGTTAATGAACTGGTAAGAGTTTAAAAAGTAATTTTTCTATTTTTGTAAAATACTTTATAATGTTGCTCAGGAATTTCTACCATATATTTTTTTTACTCTAGGATTATAAATTCTATATATTATATAAGTAAAAATAAAACAGAAAGTCTTAGAATATGTGGCATCATCTAACACTAGACCATTGGTTCCCAACCTGTGGTCCGCAGACCAATGATGGTCTGTTAAAGGTAATATGTGGTCCGCGTATGTTGGAAAATAGTCTGTGAATGATTCAAAATATCAAAAATACCAACTGAAAAGTAACATGGACGTAAAACAATTAAAGTTTCCACTAAAATATTGGTTTTCTATTGATTTCAAAGAATAAGCAAGCTAACATATTTTTTATCCATAGTTAACTTTTCTTAAGGACTTCTGGTCCCTGCTATCGATATTGAAACTAAATTGGCCTTAGATTAAATAAAGGTTGGGAACCACTGCAGTAGACTCGATGCGTGTAGGTATTTTTATGTTTTCCTTGAATGAAACTTCATTCTTTAAACCCTCATTTTGTAATTTTTTTGTAAAAAAAAAGGGTTTTTGAAGTGATGTAAGTAAACCCTTAGGATATTTAGCCTGGGTGGACCGAAGCAGAGTGTCGGACTTCTTCTAAAAACCCACATTGTTTCTTCAATGGCCCTTAGGGCCTAGGCACACCACGTTTTTTAAGCGCGCCGCTGACGCTCGTTTATAGCAATACAGACGCGATACGCACGCAAATCAGACGCAGCCTGTAGACCTTTGCACACCTGTATAAATTCAAATACGCGTTTGAATCGATACAGACGCGCGTGTGTAGCGATACAGACGCGATGCAAACGCGCGTGTGTAGCATTACAGACGCGATGCAAACGCGCGTGTGTATCGATACAAACGCGCTGGCATTTTGCGTTTTTAAGCAGAACCTCGTCAACAGTAGCAAGATGGCGTCGGTCGAGACAGCATTAATTGCATGCGCTTTGTTGTTAATTTAAAAAAAAAGGAAGAAGAAAATTTCTTTTAAAAAAGGGAAGGCGCGCGCGCTAGCGGTCGCATCGGTGTCGCGCGTTTGAATCGATACAAACGCTATACTAACGCGCGTGTGTATCGATACAGACGCGCCGGTGCCGCGCGTTTGAATCGATACAAACGACAACAAACTGCTCTGTAGGATAAAAGCGCGCCGTCGACGCGCATTCCTAAAACGCGCGTCGACGGCGCGTTTAAAAAACGTGGTGTGCATAGGCCCTTACGGCTAGGTGTTCCTGCGAAAGTAGACATTTAGCGTGTTCCCGGCCGCGCAAAATAAACATCGCGCGGTCACAGTGGCAGTGACCTCGCATCAAGACCACGTGACCCCGCTGCTAACGTCACAGTGCAGTGCATAATTTTATTTGACTTTAGAATACAAATGGATTTTGTATTATTATTTTTAAAGTACTGATAAATAAGAGTTTCGTAAATAAATTAAATAAGTAAAGGATTGCATGAGGATTGCAAGGTTTATATATTTCAAAGACTGTTTGGCATAAATAAAATAAAGGATATCAAATAAAACCGATTATATATTTAAATCTATACTAATATTATAAAGCGGAAAAGTTTGTTTGTTTGTTTGTTTGTTTGAACGCGCTAATCTTCGAAAGTACTGGGTGGATTTCAAATGCAGCAGTCATCTAATAACTCATTCAGTATTACTTTCCGCAGTACCAGCCCACAATATCAATAGGTGCAAACCGTCCACAGACAGAGTTAGAGAAAGGCTACCATGACAGTCTGGTAATAGTTCTGGACACGTTGGAGATATGTCTCAGCTCACAGCCCAAGGATACAGCCAAGTATGATGAGGCCATGAATGTCAAGATACTGCTGAGGGAGGTCTGCCAGTTTATTGGTGAGTTATGCAAAGCTTTCAACATGGAATATTCCACTTGACACAACATCCATTTTGGTCGCAAGCGCGTCTGTAGAGCAGCAGGTTTCGGGTTCGATTCCTAGTATTAGCAGGCGTCCGTCACTCGCTCAAAGCCACGCGTTATATGCCTACCGCTTCGCGTATCGCCGTCGGTACATGCGACAGTGGGCTGTCGCACGCCTGCCTGAGCCTTTTTAAATAATTTTGACAACGTCATAATGGATCGACCTAAAAACGATTGATTTTCTTCCGCTTTGCTCCTGTTTTCCTTTTGATAATTTATTTGCGCGGAATTTTATTAAAATTAAAATTATTTACGCGTTTTCGGATATTTTCGACACTAAAATTTAATAATCGGGAATTCAGGGAAGGAAAAAATGCATCTATAATTTTATTAAACTGAAACATATGTGATCAATAAATACAAAATAATTGTTTTTCTATATTCGTTTTATTACCAATATCATCATATACAACCCTAGGATATTCGCTCGATGACGTGGGTCGCGCGGCGGGCAAAACAATCTCAACTCTCTCTGTGCGTACTTATGGTACATTTGTTCTCGCTGCAAACAGCTGGTATTATTATTAAGATTTTGTAGGCTATTATTAATATATTATTATATACTCGGTTCGCACAGGTCGCCGTTGGTCCTGCGCCTGATCTCTCTCCGGTTGTGTCGGATTGCCGTTCCATCGGACTGGAAGAGTAAAGCATCAGAGAGTGCACTTGTACCTTTTTTTTCTTTTGTTACGAAAACAAGAATGAAGGTGATATAATGCGTTTATTACAAACTCATTGTATCGTCTTCATTCTTCGTCGTCAAGCAGCCACTCGATTTTATTCCACAAAACATGTCGAATGATAATTAATTGATCAACGAAATACCGAAATAAAATTCAGTATAAACTCTTTATAACGACACTCAGGGACTGTGTATATTTTGTCATTATAGAGAGTTATCGTTAAATGGAGAGAAGTAAAATTTGTGTTAGAAAAAGAAATAAAATAATTCGGACTAGTATTAGTACTATTTAGGTTTCTTTAATTTTATGGAAGATTTTCCATCCTCCTCTACTTGTAGAATTTTTTATTTATTTTTCCATATTGTGGACACAGTAGAGCAATTAAATCCAAAACGTCTACCAACATCACTTATCTTCTCTCCAGCCTCTATTGTGCGTATCAGTAAAATTTATTACGGGCTAGGAGGATGGATAATAAAGCGACAAAAGAACGTACACAACTGTGCACTGTTTCCTATATTAGCAACTTAAAAAAGTACTTTTTATTATTTAATTGTTGTCAGTATTGAGAGTGGGTGTAATGCTATATAAAGTGTATAATAGTATAGAAGACAAGCTAAACCAACCAAAGCCGAGTGATTTCGACGCTTTAGGGAGTTTGTCGTTAACCCACTTGTTACTAGCGTCCTTTTAAAAGGTCCGCTCATAAACAAAAATCGTGTGATTTAAGTATAAACAATTTTTATTGATGACATTTCTAAGCAGAGATATGTGGCAGTATAATACAAGTATTGTAAATGAAATATCATTATATTATAAAAAAAGTTTTATAGCAGTTATTTTACGTAAAAATTATCATGAGTAACATGAGGTGAACTATTTTATTATTATTACATTTTCAAACTATTAGACAGTGAATAATCAAAGCTCAAACCGTTTATTAAGTGATTTGGCGATTTTATTTGGTGTTCTTTATAAAGCCCAGTAGTAATATCGACTGTTACTTCATATACATTTTATATTTATTTTATTATAAAAATATTTCGGAAATAATGGGAATCTCAACTTCATGAAATCATCGAAGAGTTGGGACTTGATGATGAAGCACTTATCCCTAACAGTACCACATTTTTACCACCCGAAAACTATAATGCTGATATCACTGACAAGAATTCCGGGGACGAAAATCAATTATAAATTCAAAATTTACCTGGCAGTCAACTAAGGGCACACGTTAGTTATGACTTTTTGTCATAAGATGATAGCTCCAGTGATGATGAAATAACGGTAGCTAAGTTGCCAAACGTAGACGTGATATAGGTACGTTGGTCTGGGGAAGAATATGCATCAAGGGGCAAGATAACAAAGTGCATTATATTATTTTAAATAATTTTTTAATAATAGCATAATAGATTTGCTTACAAAACATACAAACATGTATATAAACCAAAGAAATAAAATAGGAACATAACATCTGATGAAATAAAGTGTTGCATAGGAATAGTTTTATTCTGTGATTATATTGTAGTAACCAGAAGATGCAGCAGTTTGTGGAATTATTAGTTTACTGATGTCCACTACCAACAAACAAAAAAATCAAAAAAACCCTGGTTCCCTGAAATACAAATCCACAAGAGCTGAAGAAATTATTGTGTGTAAATGGAACGATCATAGAGTACCCGTTATGTAAAATCAGACACTTTTCACAGCAACAAAAGAAGTATGGACATACTTATAAGGCGACCAACTAGGCATCATAATTTTTTTAAATTAATATATGGGAGGTGTAGACAGGTCAGATAAAAATATTGGTCTATATCGCATAACGATAAGGGTGAAAATAGGTATTTCCCACTGATTTGTCACTGTTTAGATATCTTGACTTGATCATTTACAATTCCGGAAGAGTATTACAACTTCACTTCTTGAAACGTATTGGAAAAAAGAAAACCGGAAACCAGGTCGCGCTTCACAATGTTTTCGCGTTATGATGATAACAAAAATTTAGTTAAATACCTGCCTCATAAACAGCTGAGATGAGTAATTTGCTATAAAAAAACAAATTGGTCCCTTGCATCCAAAGGATTGTTTTGAATTATACCACACTATTTAGTGTGGTATTTACTTTATTTTATATATTATATAATTTACTTTATTTCATGCATAAATAAACGCCAATAGGGGTACTTCGTTTATTTTTATGTACGCTACATGTAGTAGCGTATATTACTAGCGTCCTTTTAAAAGAACACCATTTTCCTGATTTTCCAATAGCCGATTTTTTTAAAATGTATTTTTCTTTAATATCTTATCATGTAAGGATATACATATCTGAATTTCATTACAATCTGACACGAAACGTATATTCAGTAACAAGTGGGTTAAATCGAGTGACGTTACATGGAGTTTACACTGTTGAATAATATTTTTTTATTCATGAAAGTTCTCTCGTTTTATTTTATTTATCTACCTATTTATTTTATCTGTCCACAGTCTCAATCTACTATTACACGGACATGCGCAATGAGAGCACATTAAACAACACGTTATTGAGACAATTGGCTAGCAAAGTGTTGTTCGCGCTCAGTTTGAACTTCTTCAATGCAGT
This sequence comes from Tholera decimalis, assembly GCA_943138885.2. NCBI lineage: Eukaryota > Metazoa > Arthropoda > Insecta > Lepidoptera > Noctuidae > Tholera > Tholera decimalis. Next base: position 16,501,966 of record OW964576.2, read on the forward strand.
ATTCAACAGGATTAGTGCGAGATTACAGGTACTTAAGTTTTTTTATTGATGGCTTCGTGTTTGACCACCATCTCACCTGATGGTAAGTGATGATGTGGAGCACGCTTACCTAAAAGTAAACTATTCACTCTTGACTTAAAAACCCCTAGGTTATAGCTATCGGGAAACACAGACTGGCAAGGAATTCCACTACTTAGCTTTACGCAGAATGAAAGTATTCCCAGAACGTTTTGTGCGTATGAGTGGGATGTCCACCATGTTACGATGGCGCATAGCCGTTTGTCTTGTAGTCCGATGATGGGAACGGGCTTTGCGAAATTAGATTGTGTAATTCCATCGCACACTCTCCAAAATGTAACCTATAGAAAACCGATAGACTCGTCGTCGATGTTCATCTGAGCTTTGACTTGTACAGTTTATCGTTATCGATAGACTCAAGTGCGTCCAGTTGGTACTTGGCAGATCCATCCCATAGATGAGAGCAGTACTCCATACACGAACGGACCTGGGTTTGATACAGATTGAGCAGCTGTTCCGATGTGAAGTAGCGTCTCACCTTTGCTAGGATTCCCATGTTTTTACTGCTAGTTGAGCATTAGCCTCGATAAACGGACCAAAATTGAGGGCGGAAGTTAGTGTTACCCCAAGAGGCTCTATACGATCGATTATCGGCACGGTTACACCACGGAAAGTGGGAGCCGGTTTGAATTGGCTCCTTTTTGCGGAGAAGAGACACGCCTGGGTCTTAGCAGCATTAAACTTGACCAAGTTAGCATCGCCCCATTCTTGACCAAGTTAGCATCGCCCCATTCGGAGACAGCCTTCAAGGACAAGTTTAAGCGCCCAACCATGTCCTAACGGAGAAACTGGATCTATGACCCACCAGCATGCGCGCTGGACATATATCTCTCAGCAACTCTGCTGTCGTCTACATACCCAAAGGTACCGGGCATAAGCAGATCATTAATGTGTAGCAAGAATAAAGTTGCTGAGAGAACCGACCCCTGAGGGACCCCGGAATTAATTGCCAATTGGCCAGACGAGCAGCCATCAATAACCACTCGAATGGACCGATCTCTCAGGAATTCTTCAATCCAAACGCAAAGTTGAGTGGGTAACCCGAAAGAAGGAAGCTTAGCAATAAGGCTATCATTTAATACATGCCCCTTTAATCTTCACAGAAATGCCAGTATTAGTAGAAAAAATAATATTCTCTATTTAAATAAATAGGTATCTTTTTTTAAAGTGTGTGAAGACGAACCTTATTAAATTTGGTTTAGTACAGGCTTATTACACTAATATTTATATTATTTCAGGAACTATCATCTAGCTCAGAAGAAAACCCCGATTATACAGACATAGAGTTAATTCAACACATCAACGTCGATATATTGAGGCTTATACGGCTGTTAACAGGTAATAATATACAACGTGTCCCAGAAATCAACGTCAAGCCGAAAACTGGCAATAGGCCAAGTCGTGACAGTTATTAGAATAATATTTAAAAAAATCTTGGTCATGTACTTTTCAAATATTATGGATTCAAAAATAAATCTCAAAAAGTGACACCTTGTGATGATCTTTCAAGTCCTGTGACTACAAATATTAACTTTTCGTCAGTTTTTTTTCTGTGACGTTACCATGAATAACCCTTCTGTAAATTACAGTCAAAAGTTAAAACATAACTAACTCAGTTTTAAATAAAATGTTCGATTTTTGTCTAACATTGAATTCATAGTACATTATGGTACAAGTGTGTAATGTTGGTGATTACCGCTGAGGTGCCATTGAGACCCGAGCCGTTAGGTGAGGGTCTTAAGAAAGCCGAGGACGGTAATCATCAATACACACGTGTATCATACGACGTTTTTCAACACACTTGTGAAGAAAATAATACTAAAAAGCCATTTTATTTAGTGAGTAATAGATATTTGGCCTTGGAGTTTCCAAGTAGTAAACTTTCCATAACGTTAAGGGCTTCACATCTTATCTCGGGTGGTGTACAACATAAATCATTTTCTTCATAGCTAGTACTTGTAGACATTTTAATTAATAAATAACTATAATTTCAACAGACGAAAACGAGTTGTGAAAATTTTTTCGCATTGGCGGGAAAAATTAATCAGTTTTCCTATGCGCGCGCATCTAACAGATCGGCCATAGACTAAAAGAATGAGGTTTCTTTTTTTGGCTTTTCTCGGATAGCGTTTTAGCCACGTACAAAATGGGTAATTCAATGTTTTCTTTATTACAGAAAAAACAAAAGTTATATTTGAGTGAAAGCTGTATTTATTAAAAACGTACAAGTTGAAATTTATCTATTTAAATACGAAGTTGCATGAAACTAGCAAGCAATAGGTAGGTACATTAATTTATTTGTACTATTGAACACGATCTTTTTGAATCAAACTTTTTTAAAAACAGCAACTAAACCAATTAAGGAAAAATACCTATAACTCACTTGTGAATAATAGTAAAGAAAAAGTCACAGTTTGATTACAGGTGTCATTATGTGCCTAATTGCGGTGAAATTAGAGCCATTTTATGAGCAAGTGTGTTCAAAAAATTATTACATCACCCAACTTTAACCGCGTGTAGTGTAAAAAAATATACTACACTATTTTGGCAAGTAACTTTAAAAGATGGCGCGTTTAGTCTGGATTCCAAAATGGTATGCCACTTACTAATTGCTACTTCTTAATTGAGAAAAAAAGTTATTTGTTAGTTTTAGGTGCGTTTGAAATAAAATTCAGTTGTTGGATTTCTTTAGTTAAGTATAATTTTTATTAAATCACATGTACCAAGTTTATATTAAATGTTCGAACTGTTTACCTTCAGCTGCAATGCAAGCTCTACATCTCTTTAAAAATGATCGCGTAATAGGACGGGCGTATCTTCTTGAGTTGATGTATTTGGCGGCTTCTGCAATTCTTTGGCGCAGCTCGTCTAAATTTTGAATTGGTTTAGAGTACACGATAAGACCGCCCATTGTAACACCCTTTGTAGTTTTTAAGTCCTTATTTAATTCTGTTATGGTGTACAATAAAGAGTATATCTATCTATCTATCCTTTATCGTACCCCAGTAAAAAAAATCTATGTGGTTTAAATTGGGTGAACGGGCAGTTCTCGAAATTGTACCACCCCGCCCTATCCACCTATCGGGGTATTCACGATTGAGAAACTCACGTACTGTTAGAGCATAATGCGCTGGGCAGCCATCTTGTTGGTGCAACATGCTGCCGTAAATGTTAAGTGGCTTTTCTTCCAATAATTCTGTTAATTGGTTTTGTAAAAAGTCCAAATACCTCGGGGCATTTAAGTTCTCCGGCAGCTCGATTGGACCAATAACTTTACCATTCAAAATTCCCTTGCACATGTTCACTTTAAACTGGTACTGCGATCTGTCTTCCCGCATCAAATTTGGATTTTCCACGTGCCATTCGTGAAAATTGTGGAGGTTCATGTAACCGTCCTTTTTAAATGTTGATTCATCTGAGCATACAATTTTTTTCAAAGAATCGCGGATCCTCTCGGTGCGTCTGCAACATCGTTTGACAAAATCGCACTCTCTGGGTAGTCTCGGGGTAGCAGACTTTGTACTCGTTGTACATGGCATGGGTGAAACACGTTTCTTTTTTAAATACGCTCTGTTGAATTCCACATACTGAGATACTTCTTCTAAGGTCTTCTTCAACTGCTTGCAGGAATTCGGCCTCGTAGGGCATTACGGGTCTTCCCTCGCTAACCATTTGACTAGGGAATCGACCCTCTAATAATGACCGATGCACATTAATAAATATTCGATTATCGGGATAACGCTCAGAATTTGGGTATCTCTCACGAACATTCTTGCTGCAGCATTGGCGTTGCATAAGCATTCTCTATAAATGAGATGCATGTTGGCGTATTCCTGTGCGGTGTATCGAGATGGCATGATAACACACTACATAAAATACGGGATTACGATTAAAACAAGTCCGGGGTCATCAGAAACAGTGCAGATAAATCCAAATCACAATGCAAATCAAGTCCAATAAACAAAGCCACAGTTGTAAGTTCGAAGTCAATACAAATACAGAAAGGAGCGTGGTAAACGAAAGAGCGTAACGTACTGCAGTATTGCGCAATTTACCTAACGCATCCCTGTTTCGCCAGAGTGGCGTCTCTATCTGTTTCATTAACACAGACGAAATGATGTGTCAATCCGTCTCGCTCTTAGATAAAAGTAGTGTCACTGTCTATCTCGCTCACACTTAACAAAGTGACTAGTGCCAGCGAGACAGATGGTGACGCTACCATCTGTCTCGCTGGCACTAGTCAAATAACGTCACTTTTCGTCTCAATCGAACTTGTATGAAATCCGGCTTCATTAAGAAAAAATGTTTTTCCTCGATTAAGAAGTAGCAATTAGTAAGTGGCATACCATTTTGGAATCCAGACTAAACGCGCCATCTTTTAAAGTTACTTGCCAAAATAGTGTAGTACATTTTTTTATACTACATGCGGATAAATTTGGGTGATGTAATAATTTTGAATTCATTGTTAGGCAAAAACCTAACATTTTATTTAAAACTGAGGTAGTTATGTTTTAACTTTTAACCGTAATTTACAGAAGGGTTATTCATGGTAACGTCACAGAAAAAAAACTGACGAAAAGTTAATATTTGTAGTCACAGGACTTGAAAGATCATCACAAGGTGTCACTTTTTGAGATTTATTTTTGAATCCATAAAATTTGAAAAGTACATGACCAAGATTTTTTTTAATATTTTTCTAATAACTGTCACGACTTGGCCTATTGCCAGTTTTTGGCTTGACGTTGATTTCTGGGACACGTTGTATTTTTCTTTTATTGTATACTTGAGGTAAAAATGTTTTTACGAAAATTACGCAGAAAGGACGATCACAAAATTTGTCACAGTTTGTATATGGAAAAGGAGTGTAGAAAGTTAATAATTTTTATAAAATAATGAATTGGAAATAATTAAATCATGGTACTACGACCAGTATTTTGAAATTGTGTGGCGGTTATTGTAATTTGAACCTTATGTTCATTTATGTAAAAGTAACGTGACGCGTGCTTTCCGTCGTTTTTTTTTTTTAACTTAAAGTCAAAATGAATGGAACAATGTAGTTTCTTGCCGGTTCTTATCCATAGAAAATGACCAATTTCACACCGTGCACTATCTTCTGACGTTCTATAAGTGCCCATGTAGGCCTTTGTGAAATAGAATATGTTGAGTTTGAATAATACACGATATTGACATGCAGTATGACCGCAGCTTGGGAAGGCACCAAGGCACCGAGGCACCAACGGATATTTTGGGTATTATAAATGTTGAATTTAAGATTGGCATTCATTAAAATGAGGAAATTGTATCGGTATATTGGTGTAAATGTGTTGGCGTTAACTTACGACTGTATATATAATTATTAGAATTTAAATCGGGGTATTTACCATGTGTGTTTAATCGATTATTGTTTTGAGATTCTGATTTTTTTGGCACTGTTGCAATACTCCGTTTTAAATTCTAATGATTCTGTTAGTGACCATTTCAGTTTAAAAACTGGACTAGAAAAAGAGGACTGTTATACCTATTGTATGGTAGTGTTTCTTTAGTGAGCAGTGCCCGGTGTTGAACCTCGTTACCATTCGTAGACTGCTTTTGTCTAGTCGCAGAGAACTATTGGGTAGCTTTCTTTTCAGGGATGTGTCTTCCTAATCATATCCCATGGTACATGGGTGGAGCCGACAGCACGTCTCGATTCTGCCCAGTCAACCGTAACGTTTTCAGGGCAGTCACACCCTTTCTGTCATATTTTGCCATATTCAATTCTTTCATCTTTTCTTTAGCCTGTCTTTCTACGTCAATCAACCAGTAACATAATATATCTCTATTTGGAACACTGCCGTAAAATTACATGTGTCTTAATAGCTAGAATAAGTATAATGAATTGAACAGTAATACACTGCCTGTTGTCTCCCAAACTTGCTAAAAACCTGTCTTGGGAGGCAGTGTAAAAGCGATATTTTTTTTATTCTTTATTCATAGCTGTGTGAACTTCAAAGGAAAATAGTAACTATAAAAAAAAAGAAAACGTAGGTAGTACAAAAAAAATCACAAAAACAAAAAAAGTAGAGCAAAAATAAATACATAATTATAGGCATTTAAAAATACATATTTGTTTCAGAATCAATACAAAAGTTTAAGTTATTAAGGAAGTCGGCACACATAGTTTTAGTTTCGTCACTAGAAAAAGCTATATGGAATTGGATGGATACATACCCACAGGTAAGTTATTTATTGCACAAGCTTTTTAGGGGCCGTAGCCGAATGGCAAAAAGTGAACCCTTGGTTCGCCATGTCTGTGTCACAGCTATTTTTATTCCGAAATTTTTTAGAATACACAGTTTAAACTTAGTAGGTAGATGTATTATGTGACCTACTTTACGATTTTTTTGCATATATAGAAAAATAAGGGGGACTATAAAGACGGAACAATATAAAAAATACATGAAACTGAATCTTAAAAAAGAATATCTATATGTATGGGTTTGTCTATAGATAGGTCTAAAAAGACATGGAAGTAGATAGACACGCCCCTCTAACTTTTACAATAAGAAAGTGGAAAATCTATAAAATGTTCATGAAAACTTTCAAAGAAAATTGGTTTGAACGAGATATAGTCAGTAGTTTTTGGGATATAGCCCATTAAAAATAAACCGCAAATATGACTTTGTCTTTTATATAAACACTATGAAAAAGAAAGCGTTTTGCGTAGCTACTATGGAACCCTTCATGGGTGCGACACGAACTTTGCCAATTTTACATGGAGCGGCTGTCTATCCGACGTCCACAACTCCGTAACTAGATGCATCGTTCGTCCTCCCGGGGTTGCGGGAATGTTCTAACGAGATAAAGTGGCCCCGGAACGTAAGGGCAGCTGAAGGTACAGGGTGGGCTTATAGTCCGTAGAAGACTGACACTCCCTTCTACTCTACCCAGAGCGGAAAGAATAATTTGATAATTTGCCAACAAAAAAAAAGGATGCATCGTTCGTCCTGTGGTCGCGTCCTGTGTGTGCTTAGCAAGTACCTGGAATCAACGCGTGTATCTGAAAAAAAAATTTGGCTTTTCTAAAGTTTCTCAGTAGCTGAGTTCGGAAGTCGGTATATACCCCAGTACCTATCAAAGCACGAGTCGTCAATGGTCCTGTGTCTAATCTCTCCCCGGTTATTGGACTACCAGCTGAGTCCAAAAGATATTTATAAACCATTTGGCGAGCCAAATATGTGCTCAATATCATTAATGGTAACAAAAAATTAAGGAAACCTGTTAAAATAAGTTGACAGTCGCCTAATTGTTTTTCTAACAACAGCCTTAACTACTTTTCAACCGACGACAAAAAGAGGAGGTTATCAATTCGACGCGATATTTTTTTTTTTATGTATGATCATCGATTACTCGAAGACGGCTAAACCGATTTGGAAAATTCTTTTTTTGATTGAAAGGGTATACTTCGAAATTGGTCCCATTTTCATAAACGTCAGGATCTGATGATGGGATCCTGGAGAAATCGAGGGAACTCTTCAAATATTATAGGCACACCTATGACGTTTTGGGTATTTATTATAGTAACTTGTGCAGTTGCTCTCAAAAAGTACCATTTGAGGAAGTGGAACTGATGATGAAGACCACAGATGGCCGCTGAAACTACTCAATAATAAGTATTGAGTGGATTGCGATTCGATTACTTGAATATGGATGTTAAGCACTTTATGCTCGTCACAATGCATATGCTGATGTAGAGCTGATGGTGAAGTACCAGGAGAACTCCTCAACAATTAACGGCCCAGCATTGGGAAAAGCAATATTTTGTAAAAGGTTATAAGTAGTTGACATTTAGGCTTTTGTAACTAGGTAAATTAAAAATAGACCAACTAAAAAGAGTGAAATAAAAACTTTTTACCAAAAAATTAAACCCACTCCCAAAAAACACTGCATAGTGAAAAATAACTTTAATTTCGGAAGTCGGTGCCAAAAACGAAAATACAAAACTAAAAACACCGACTACCGAAATTTAAGTTATTTTTCACTTTGCAGTGTTTTTTGGGAGTCGGTTTAATTTTTTGGTAAAAAGTTTTTATATAACGGAGAGTTTGTAGTGCAAAAGCATTTTTACCGATTTCGATATTTAATGTAGTAGGTCATGGGCCCAGATTGCTCACGGATATTACATTATGATAGGTTTGTTTTTTGGAAATAATCTAGTAACTCCTCCCGCTGTAGGTGGAACGGAAGGGAGAGTCAGACTTCTAACACAGGCTAAAAACCCACCCTTTTCCTTCAACTGCCCTTACGTTCCGGGGTCGCAGTATCTCGTTGGAACATTCCTGCAGCCCCGGCAGGACTTTATGATACCCTTTGGTTGGAAAAGAATCATAAATCTATGAACTCACTTTTTACCCGACTGCAGCGAAGCAAGGAGAAGGGTTATTTGTAATTGTTGTATTATCATTTTTTTTTAATAAGTTATAGCATAATTTACAGCCACTTGTGGGATGGCTCTGCAAAGTACGGTCGGCCAAGAAAGTGGTGTACCAGTTTTGATTTAGTTTCCCGGTCATCGAAAATTACAACAAGGTTCGTTATAAAAAGATATTACTGAAAGAGACAACATTATCATGACGTAAACCTATGTATTTAGTATTCATACGTCATATGTCACATATAAGTACATGACATTTTAACCTTTAGTATAAATGAAAAGGACATTAGTTTCTACAAAGCAATTGAAATGTTTCCAAACAAAAGTAATAAAAACTATTTAGACAACCGAATTCCATTTGAAAAAGAAAACTGACAATTGACATTTTGTCAAATATATGCAAAAAATCGATATATTTTCCGTGTTATTTTTCAATCAACTGCATATAAAATCATCTCAATGCCTGCCAACTTGACCATTGCCGAAAGAGCACAAATAATTGCCCAATTTAATGAGGGAAGCAGTATCAGTGCGATATCCCGGAATTTGAATATATCGAGGCGTTCTGTCCGCTTTTGGATTCGTCGTGAAGGAGAGGAGGGAAGTTTGTTGGATCACAGAAGAAGTGGTCGCCGGCCTGCACTCTCCAATAACGATAGAGAATTCATGAGACGGGAATATGAAATCAATGGTTTTAAGCCCACAAAACATTTTGCGGAGATGTTCGATGTGAGTGCCCAAACAATAAGGAATCATCTACATTACATGGGGTTGCACCACAGGCATTACGCCAATAAAATATATTTGACGGATGCTCACAGACTTGCTCGTCTGAACTTCGCCAGAGAGCACTTAGAGTTTGATTGGTCTAATACAGTGTTTTGTGATGAAAAAACGTTTAAATCCAGTCAGCATGGACGTCTTCACCTTTGGCGATATAATTCAACACGGTATAAAGATGATCATGTAATCCCAAATAGAGAATCAGGTCGAATTTCCGTAAATATTTGGGGCTGGATGAGTACGGATGGTGTAGGAGAATTGTGTTCTCTACCTCCTCGAGCGACGGCTGTAAATTATATCGACGTGCTTCAGAATGCAATGCTACCGACAGTCCGTAATGTTTACCCGGAGAACGAAGTGCCACAATTTGATTTTGTTCAAGATAATTGTTCAATTCATAATGCGAGGATCGTAAGAGCCTGGTTTCGTTCACACACTGACGTAAGGGTAATTCAGTGGCCCTCAAGATCGCCGGACCTCAACCCGATAGAAAATCTTTGGGGCCTTATGGTCCAACGATGGTCGCATCAAAATGAAAGAACCAAACAAGCTCTTATTAGTCACTGTAATTATATCTGGGAGGAAATGCGGGGAACCGATATTTGCTCACGGCTTGTTGAGGTCTCGTCTTTTAGAGGTTATAGAGGCCAACGGCGGTTACACCCGTTTCTAATTTTTAAAAATTTTCAATATCTTCTAAATATTACTATATATGCTATGTTTTTGTTTGTTATAAGTATTTTAAAATTGATTGTAGAAATTTAATAAAAGGATAAATCTATTTTTAGCTTGTTTTTTATTGATATTGTAATTACAAGTTTAAAGAAATTGTAGGTTTGTGGACTCGCCTTGTGCCTTTACAATTTTATGTAACTTGTTGATTACAATTCTGAATTTGTAGATACAATTTTGTCATCAAAATCTACAGCCCCCCGCCGTTGATTTTACGACGTCATTGGTTCCATCAAGTTCAAACTAAGAACAGCTGTCACGTTACAAACAGTAATAGTCGTTATCAATAATCAGATAAAGACAGCAATAGAAGTTGTCAGATCGATCTGCAAGCGAAACTAATCATTATCACCTATGAATCTGCAAGCGATATTCAACCTTAGGGTGGTACACCACTTTCTTGGCCGACTGTACCAGCTTGCTGCATTGGACTCGATCGAGCGCAGAGCTAAAAGGCTTATAGGCGACGAGGTGCTGGTGAACAAGCTTCATAGTCTGGCTCATCGGCGAACCGTTGCTTGCCTGTCGGTTTTCTACAGATTGTACTTCGGGGAGTGTGCGCAGGAGCTCCATGACCTGATTCCTCCATCTCCCTTTCACTACCTCTATCTACCAGACGCACGGCTGGGTACCATCCACACTTGATTAATATACCGTCTTGTCGTACCAAGCGCTTCTCTTCCACATTTATTGTGCGCACAGCCAAGCTGTGGAATTCTCTGCCGGTTTCTGTGTTCCCTGCCACTTATGACCTTTCAGCCTTTAAAGCACGAGTAAATAGGCATCTTCTGGGCTCGCTCGTTCCATCTTAGACCTCATCTATCGCTTACCATCAGGCGAGATCGAGGTCAAGAGTGGGCCAACGGTAATAAAAAAAAAATATAGGCTTGCGTTTGACCATAATCTCACCTGATGTTAAGCGATGATGTGGTTGAAGATGAAGCACGCTTGCCTAGAAGTACCCTATTCACTCTTGAATTAAAGACTCCCAGGTTGTAACTATCAGAAAACACAGACTCCAGCAGGGAATTCCACTCCTTAGCCGTACGCACAATAAAAGTATTCCCAAAACGTTTCGTGTATATGGATGGGATGTCCACCATGTAACGATGGCGAAGCGCCGTTTGTCTAGTAGTCCGATGATGGAACGGGCTTGGTGGAATAAGACTGTGCAATTCCATCGCACACTCCCCGAAATGTAACCAATAGAAAACTCATAGGCTTGCAACACGTCGCCGATTTCTGCCGATCATATTCAGTATAAACTTTTTTGGTATGTTTAGGGCAAAAAAAAACTTTGTAAATCTTGTCTATACAACTCCCTAGATATTTTTTATAGACCCAGTGTAGTACAAGATATTCTTTGATATTTCAGGAATTTGCTGAAGTCCAATGTCGGCCTAACGATGAACTTAGCAAGTGTTGTGACACACTATTCGATATTTTACAAGACAGTTTCTCAGATAACAAGAAATCTAGAGTGGCTATGTGGCCACTACAAATCATGTTGCTGGTTTTGAACCCTGTAAGTATTGGAACAAGGTTTATTTTTCCGTGTTAATTTTGAGTTGGATTCAAACAAGCATGCATTCTCCGAGGTTTTTAAACTTTCGGTCGAAAACAAATTAGTTATCAGAAAGTCTTTTTGTTTCTTTTTTTTAAGAGAACGAGTAATTTCGTAGATCTCATAGTACAAGCAAGCACTAGTGTAATGGGTGGGGTTCGGACTCGTGACCTCTGGATCTGAGTCCGACACCTTAGCCTTCAGACAGTTTTTCTCAACAAAGTTGCCAAACTTAAAATAGAAGTAAGAGTTATTATGTTTTATCAATTAAATTACACTATCAATAAAAAAATGTTTTATGGTAGTGTAGATGTGTAAGAGCTGTGCAGGTAGCGAAAAGAGGAATATATTATACTATATAAAGCTAAATTACCACTCACTGACTCACTGACAGAATTGTTCTCCCAGATGGTGGATGGGGAGGTGGGTATATTTTGACAGATTCGTAAACAAGTAACTCTCAAACCTACGGGAAAAGTGCCAAACCCCCCCTTTTCCCCCCCCTTCTCCCCCCCCCCCCTATCGTATCTCGGAAACTACGAGACCCGTATTTTTTCTTTTTACGGATTCGTATAGAGGAGGCTCGGTAAAGTAAAAACCATTTTTCAAAGTCCCCCCTCCCCGCCCCCCTTCTCCCCCCCTTTAGGCGGATCTCGGAATCTAAGAGACTTGGAACATTTTTTTTTTCAGATTCATTTAGAGGGGCAATGCTTAAGTCGAAATACTTGTGCAACCCCCCCCCCCATCACCGCCCCCCCTCTTTTTTTTTTTATTTTTTTTTTCACAAGCTCGCGAGGTGCTTGCACCTCGCGCAACACGCAAATACTAAACCCCTCCATCAACCCCCGCCTTTTTTTTTTTTTTTTTCACAAGCACGCGAGGTGCTTGCACCTCGCGCAACACGCAAATACTAGTTATACTATATAAAGCTAAATTACCACTCACTCACTCACTGACTCATTGACAGAATTGTTCTCCCAGATGGTGGATGGGGAGGTGGGTATATTTTGACAGATTCGTAAACAAGTAACTCTCAAACCTACGGGAAAAGTGCCAAACCTCCCCTTTTCACCCCCCTTCTCCCCCTCCCTATCGTATCTCGGAAACTACGAGACCCGTATTTTTTGTTTTTTACGGATTCGTATAGAGGAGGCTCGGTAAAGTAAAAACCATTTTTCAAAGTCCCCCCCCCCCCCCGCCCCCCTTCTCCCCCCCTTTAGGCGGATCTCGGAATCTAAGAGACTTGGAACATTTTTTTTTTCAGATTCATTTAGAGGGGCAATGCTTTAGTCGAAATACTTGTGCAACCCCCCCCCCCCCCAATCACCCCCCCTCTTTTTTTTTTTTTTTTTCACAAGCACGCGTGGTGCTTGCACCTCGCGCAACACGCAAATACTTGATTTAGAGGGACAATGCTTTAGTTTTTTTCACAAGCACGCGAGGTGCTTGCACCTCGCGCAACACGCAAATACTAGTTTACATATAACTATAAAGTTCTTAAAAAGTAATTTTATTGTTAACAGAAAGTTCTTGAAGAAATAGTGAACGCGGATAGCGGAGCACCGTGTAGTCCGCGACATACAAAGAAGAAACATTTTATTGACTCCGTTAAACGGGGGCTCAGTAAGTATTTGGCTTATTGTCTTATTTTTATCTAATTTGTGATGTTACTTACGTACGTGGGAATGCCGCATAGGTCTACTAAAAAGGGTGATAAAATGAAAAAGCAACGCTAGCCAAGGGCGATTCGTGAATGGGGGACCATCTTAACATACCGACATTCCTTCATGCCTCGAAAGCAAGCAAAGCCGTTGATCCCGGCTATCATTTGTACATCTTTGACAGTCGTTACTGATAGTCAGAAGCCAGAAAATCTGACACCATTCTTACCAAAGGGATACATTAATTCTTTATTGTAAACCATAACAGAAGAACAACTAAAAAGGGTGATACAATGGGCGGTCTTATCGCTAAAAGCGACATTTTAACAGACGTCCGTCACTCGCTCAAGGCCACGCGTTATATGCCTACCGCTTCGCGTATCGCTGTCGGTACATCCGACAGTGGGCTGCCGCACGCCTGCCTGAGCCTTTTTAAATAATTTTGACAACGTCATAATGGATCGACCTAAAAACAATTGATTTTCCTCCGCTTTGCTCCTGTTTCCCTTTTGATTATTTATATGCGCGGAATTTTATTATAATTATTTACGCGGTTTGGCATATTTTCGACACTAAAATTTAATAATCGAGAATTCAGGGAACGAAAAATGCATCTATCATTTTATTAAACTGAAACATATTTGATCAACAAATAAAAAATAATTGTTTTTCTATATTCGTTTTATTACCAATATCATCATATACAACCCTAGGACATTCGCTCGATGACGTGGGTCGCGCGGCGGGCAAAACAATCTCAACTCTCTGTGTGCGTACTTATGGTACATATCTTCTTTCGGATGTGGCTGAAGTAAAGTTGCAAAATGAAAAGATCCACAATTGCTACTTGGAAATGGAAAAAGGTATCATGTTTACAAATGCAAAATATGAAGAAATTAAGTCCAGTGTCGAGGAGCTTGGTAAGGAACGGACAAAATTATTAAACCATGTCGAGGACCTAGAGAATAAAATCAGGGATATGCAGGTTAGCTCTCGTAGTTCATCTATTGAAATAAGAAACCTGTTACCCACTCAGATAAATTCACCACAATTGCCTTCTCTTATAGTTGATACTTGCAAGGCTCTGAATGTCGATATTCTTCCATCCGACGTTCGTGATGTATATAGCATTCCCAATAAGGAAGGCGACAAGAGATCTATCATAGCTGAATTTCAGACCGTCACCCTCAAGAATAATGTCCTTGCTGCAGCTCGAAAATTTAATAAAAACCGAGATAACTCTGAAAAATTGAATACTGAACATATCGGTGTCTCTGGAACCCGAACGCCTATTTACATTTCCGATCGATTGTCTAGCACCACAAGAAAGCTCTTTTTTGAATCCCGCACTTTCGCTAATACAAATGGCTTTAAGTTCTGCTGGACAGCCAATGGTAAAGTCCTACTGCGCAAGGAAGAGGGCCAGAAATCCATCATCATAAGATCCAAGCAGTGCTTGGAAAAACTTGGTGTTCAAAAGTGACTACCCAGTGAAAACATATGTGATGTTATAAATAAGCAGTCTTTTTTGTATATATGTAATCCATGTTTTATCGCGTTCATTACTTTTTCTTTTAAAAACTTAACACATACTGCAATTCATGTTCTTAAATTTATTTATTTACATACACTCTTGCACATTCCTCACACACACAATTACAACTCACAGTTCAATACAAATATAATCACACTTACATTATCACACAAGATCATTATCAATACACAATCTATACAGAAGCAGGCAAAGTTTCGTCCATTATCCTTGCACACGACTTTTTTTCCTATTCAAATATCACGCAAACAGGCCACATCTTTAGATTATCTATTATTTTCCAATGGCTGTGATAAATAATATAAATTCTGAATTAGACACAATAAACGTAGGTAACTCTTTGACTTGTAACCCAGAAGACTGCCATAAATATATTAAGAATTCCGATGGCACTATGAAAGTCCTACATTTAAATATACGAAGTATAAACAAAAATTTTGAACAATTACAGGTACTCTTACAATCAACAAACATTAGCTTCGATATCATCGTTTTGACAGAATGCTGGCTAAGTAAGGCAATTAACTTACCTATATTACAAGGTTTCCAAGCATGTCGTACAGACATAAACTCGAACCAGAATGATGGAGTCGTTATATTTGCCAAACAGAGTCTGCAAGTCACAGTGTGGGAACCTACGTTTATGGGTGGAAATTGTCTGGTTTGCCAAATAGATGACAAAAAAATTGCCATAGTGGTAGTCTATCGGTCCCCATCTAACAGTTCGAGGGAAAGTTTTGATATGTTCCTGGACAGCTTAAATAGTATTTACACTAAACTTTCCACATGGAAGAACATTGCCCTTATTGGTGACTTAAATATCGATATTAGGATGAGCAATAGAAATGACCGAAGTCTAGAGTACCTCATACTTAATTCATCGCATGGACTGCTACCAACCCATCTTTTGCCTACTAGAATTGAAAATTGTCTTGACCACGTGTTCATAAAATCTGATCTACCTACCACCACGTTAGTTCTAGAATCACACATTACAGACCATAAACCTCTAGTTCTCACTATCGCTAATGCAAATCCGAGTCGCAAGACATGTTACTATTCTACTTCCGTAAATTATGAGGCAATTAAGTTAGAGCTCGAAAATCTAAATCATACGGCCATTTATCAATTAGACGACCCAAACTCAATGATGGATACTTTTATAGCTATGTTAACTTCGGTGATTGACAAACATACAAAGTGTATCAAGATACCAAATAGAAAAAGGACCCTCAAACCCTGGATAACACCAGGCCTGTTGAGGTGTATACGGAATCGCGATAAAATGCATACACGATCAAATAAAGAACCAAACAATTTAATTCTTAAACTAACCTATACACGTTACCGAAATTTTTGCAATAACCTACTTAGGAAATTAAAAACTGCCTACGAAAGGAATATAATCGAAAAAGTGAAAAATAATCCCAAGGCCCTATGGAAGACAATAAAAACTATTACTAACACAGCTAAAACTAAAACCAGTCCTCTTGAATTATTGAAAATAAGTGACAGCCCTCAAGCTTCTATAAATGAAGTTGGTAACTTTTTCAGCTCTGTGGGAAAAAACTTAACAGATAAAATTTTGTCACAGGGTCAATGTCCTGCAAGTTTGAACAGCCAGGTATCCAGTAATATCACTCAAATATCTCCCACTAACTCCCTCGTGCTGCTAGATGTAGACGAAAATGAAGTGGAGTCTCTTATTTTGCAGCTGCGTATTGACTGTGCTGTAGGTTGGGATCGCATATCACCTATTGTACTGAAAACAAACCGTCTGACACTGTTAAAACCCTTGACGCATATCTTCAATAGCTGTCTCCGGAAGGGTGTTTTTCCGAACGCACTTAAAAAAGCGATTGTGCACCCAATCCATAAGGGTGGGAGCAGAAGCTGTGTTAACAATTATAGACCTATCTCGATTTTGACAGCTCTTTCCAAAGTTCTGGAAAGGATTCTTAGCAACCGGCTCAAGAAATTCCTGGATAAATACAAGATTATAGCAGATAATCAGTATGGTTTCCGTACTGGTGTCTCGACTGAAGACGCAGTGCTTGATCTATCACAGTTGGTTGCTGGGAATATCGATAGGAAAACTAAATGTCTAGGAATATTTCTTGATCTTTCAAAAGCATTCGACACAGTTTCTGTTCCCATACTTATTGCCAAATTGGAAAAGATCGGTGTAAGAGGCATAGCACTGCAAATTTTCATAGATTATCTGAACAACCGTACTCTAAGAACCAAAATTGATAATTACTTCAGTGATGAAGTAATCATGTCCTACGGTGTGCCTCAAGGTAGCATTTTGGGGCCTATGTTGTTTCAGATATATGTAAATGACTTATGCAGAATGTCCCTCCCCAACTCAAGGATCTTTGTATATGCAGATGACACCGTAGTCATTGTCGACGGTTCAACATGGCATGATGTTAAGAGTAGAGCGGAATGGGCACTTTGTGAAATAATTAAATGGCTTAATATTAACCTGCTTACCCTTAATTGTAACAAGACATCATATGTTCCATTCGCCATCCGTCAGAGTACCGCACCAGACCACAATTTTTCAATTATAGCACACACTTGCTTACAGCTGTCATCGTCATGCCAATGTCCAACACTCACACGTACTGATCACGTTAAATACCTTGGTGTTCAAATAGATGCCGGATTACGCTGGAATAAACACATTGATACCCTAACTTCGAGAACACTGAGACTCATACATATCTTCAAGTCACTTAGGGTCTCTGCAAGCCCTGAAACGTTAAAGATGGTGTTTTATGCTCTCTGTCAATCCGTTCTTGGGTACTGCATCACCGTTTGGGGTGGTGCAGCTATAACACACTTTCTGAGAGTGGAGAGAGCTCAGAGAGCAATACTGAAAGTTATGTTACGACGACCATATCGCTATCCAACAACCCTACTCTACGAAGATTGTAATGTACTAACAGTTCGAAAGCTTTTCGTGTTGCAATCCGTTCTCAGAAGACACTCCAGCGTTCCTCTGTCCGATCCCAACAAACGAAAAAATATCCCCCCGGGTACACAACATAAGACTGCTTTTGCTAAGCGCCAATTCTTTACACTAAGCACATTCATATACAAGAAAATTCATAAAGAACTAAATATTCTCGACTACAACAAATTTAAGTTGAAAGCTAGGGTATGGAATGGCTACTTAAACAGGACTATACACAAACTGAATCACTACTCAAGTACATTGCCTAAACATGGCACTTCTGTAAAAACACCACTCACACTACTCTCATACAAAAACTCACTACACACACACCATAAACACACATACACATCTTCATACACTCACACACATTTTGCGGTAAAATTACTTATTTAATTATCTTAAGTTATTTAATATTTTAAGTTATTGTTAATTTACTTCTCTTCTTTCTTAGATTGTATTAATATGTAAATCTGTATGTTCACAACAACAATAGGCTGGCACAAGTCCGCAGTTGTATGATTCTTATTTCTAAGCGGAAAACTGTCTCTCAAAATACAGGATATCCTTGCTTGAGAGGCAGGGCTCACTATATCTGTATACAGACTTTTGCAGCATTTTGCAGCATATCTTCTCTCTGCAAACAGCTGGTATTATTAAGATTTTGTAGGCTATTATAGCGTAGGTATTTTCGCTTTTGTATGAGAGTGATGTATCTGTTACGAAGTAACTATTTAGTAATCTGTGCTTTTACAGACAGCCTTTGAATGGATTTGACACAGAAGGTCTTTGGTAAGAATGGTGTCCGATTTTTGGCAGAGAGAGTAACACATTAGTGTTACTAAGCTACTAGGGTTGTGGAGGTAAGATATGCAGTCGCTCCACGTAAAACGCTAGTACTCAACTGCATCCGGTTAGACAGAAAGCCGACCCTAACATAAATGGGAAAAGGCTAAGCAGATGATGATAATATTATTTATATTAAGCTACTTTAACCATGTTATCTAAATATATATAACTCAAAGGTAACTGACTGACTGACTGACATAGTGATCTATCAACGCACAGCCCAAACCACTGGCCGGATCGAGCTGAAATTTGGCATGCAGGTAGATGTTATGACATAGGCATCCGCTAAGAAAGGATTTTGCGAAATTCACACGGGATCGGGATTTACACGGGAAAAACTTCCCACGCGGGCGAAGCCGCTGGCACAAGCTAGTTAATTATATTCTTCTGGACATCGATACATTTATGTAAACATGTTACTTAACCTTTTCACCGCCAAGCACTTCTATAGAAGTTCGGGATTTTCGTGCCACCAGCGCCACAACTTCTATAGAAGTTGTTCATTTTAACTATCTTATTAAAATAAATTTACTGTGATTAAAAGTTTTGTTTCATTTTATTATTTAAGATAGCACTGTCTACTACCCTGTTTTTTATTTTTCTACACAAAATAAGCCCTAGTTTATCCTAAAATCGGCAAAAACAGAAACTCCGAATTTTGTTACTTTCCTCAGAACGCCAATCACTTCATATCAAGTTGGCCAGTGATGTGCCGTGAAAGGTTGATTTCACCATTGAAATATTTATAAATACAGAAAGTTACGAATATCGAAAACAATTTGAGGTCAATAAAATATGA
This sequence comes from Tholera decimalis, assembly GCA_943138885.2. NCBI lineage: Eukaryota > Metazoa > Arthropoda > Insecta > Lepidoptera > Noctuidae > Tholera > Tholera decimalis. Next base: position 16,521,359 of record OW964576.2, read on the forward strand.
GCTTAGTTATCTACTTCATTACAAAGGATACTAGATGAATTTCGACCTTCAGGTAGATGCCGATACGTAATTATAAAGTTGTTACCAATTCTTGTCGATAGTTATTTTCCCATCTCTACAAAACAATTGGTCGTCTATGCCTCTGTGCGCCACCGAGTTTTGAACTACTATAGAAGTTGGTCAGTGACGTCATAGGCGTGCGGCTGTCAAGGTCACTTTGGCATAGTGCAGCACAAAATCGGAATCGCGCGCACGCATCTTTCTTTCTTTCACTTGATAACAAATAGAAAAATGAGTGAAGAACTTGATTCGGACGAACTTCTTAAAATTTTGCAAAGTGTGGAATCGGACTCGGAGTATTTTGTGGAGAACATTGAACCAGAAGATAATTCTGAGGTATGTCTAACTGGATGATAATAATAATGTTTATTCATCAAAGAGTAGGAATTCAATAAGTATGTAAAATGTTCGGTGAGCCCAGTATCTCCAGATGCACACACAGGAATAAACAAAAATAGAAGAAAGAAAGACCATAGACCCCATCCCTGATCAGAATCGAATTCAACGTGCCCTCAGTGCCAATAACTTGGTATGAAGTTAAAGAATGAGATCATGAAACAAATAGAGATGTACCCCATTCCTTATAGTTCTAATTGAGTTATGTATTAGTTTCTTTGATACTCATAATTTATACTGTTTTTTCTTATTAAGGATACCGTGAAATAAAACAAATCTGTAAGTATTTAATCAGTTTTTATTTATATTCGTAAAATCAACTTTAAATCTTAACTTTACGCGTACAAATCTTATTCATCGATATGACGATATCCCCATCACTACTGTTTACTGTATATTTAGTTATACATTTATAGCTTGGCGCTCGGCGAGGCATTGCGTTTTGTGTACGTTGGCGGCGAAAAGGTTAAATAAAATATTAAGTAATAGCATCTGCCCGCGACATCGTCTGCATGGGAGGATATTCCTGCGAAATCCCGATCCCGTGGGAATTCCAGGATAAAAAGCCTATGTGTTATTCCACGATGTCTACTATCTATTTACCAAATTTCATTATGATCCGTTCAGTAGTTTTTGCGTGAAAGAGTAGCAAACGTCCGTATCACATATGACACATTTATACAACCATCCTCACAAACTTTCGCACATAAAATATTAGTAAGAAGTAAGATACTGATATTTTCTTTTCCAGGTCCACAAAATAACTCGAAACAAATGACAGAAGCAGCTGTTGTGACTTGCGTCAAACTGTGCAAGGCGTCTACCTACCTCAATATAGCTGACTCTGGAAATGTCACTTTTATACTCGTTAAATCTGTCATTAACGATCTTAAGGTGAGCTCTCTTAATAAGTTACCATGCAATAAATATATAATTATATATGTTTTTTATTGATTATAGGCGCGCGTTTGACCACTATCTCACCTGATGGTAAGTGATGATGTGGTCGAAGATGAAGTACGCTTACCTCGAAGTAATGGCAATTAATGCCGGAGTTCGTCAAGGGTCTGTTCTTTCTGCGACTCTTTCTGCTGCATATCAATGACCTACTTCACCTGGGAGCAATTAGATACGCAGATGACAGCACAGTCTCAGAAAGATACTTATCCAGTTCTAGAGCTGACAGGGACGAAATTGCCATTCTCAGAAAGGCCATGGTAGAGCGCATGAATTCGACCTTAAATCTCGTTTCCAAATGGGGTGACGACAAACTGGTCAAATTCAACGCTCTGAAAACACAGGCTTGTCTTTTCAGCGCTAAAAGGAGCCCATTCCAACTATCCCCTACTTTCCGAAGTACATCTGTGCCAGTTACCGACCGCCTGGAGCTTTTGGGCACGGAGTTGACATCAGACCTCAACTTCGGCTCAACCACCGGGTCCAGAGCTCAGACTGCTTCACGCCTGTACAGCTTCTGAATATATATAAAGCACAGGTCCGTTCCTGCGTGGAGTATTGCAGCCACTTGTGGGATGGCTCTGCAAAATACCGACTTGCTGCACTGGACTCGATCGAGCGCAGAGCTAGAAGGTTTATAGGTGACGAGGCGCTAGTGGACAAACTTCATAGTCTGGCTCATCGGCGAACCATTGCTTGCCTGTCGGTTTTCTATAGATTGTACTTCGGAGAGTGTGCGCAGTAGCTCCATGACCTGATTCCTCCATCTGCCTTTCACTACCGGTCTACCAGACGCACGGCTGGGTACCATCCACACTTGGTTGATACACCGTCTTGTCGTACCAAGCGCTTCTCCTCCACATTTATTGTGCGCACGGCCAAGTTGTGGAATTTTCTGCCGGCTTCTGTGTTCCCTGCCACTTATGACCTTTCAGCCTTTAAAGCGAGAGTAAATAGGCATCTTCTGGGCTCGCTCGTCACATCGTAGACTTCATCTATCGCTTACCATCAGGCGAGATTGAGGTCAAGGGCGGGCTCATCCGTAATAAAAAATAATAAAAAAGTAACCTATTCACTCTTAACTTAAAGACCCCCAGAATATAGCTATCAGGGAACACAGACTCCGGCAGGGAATTCCACTCAGCTGTACGCACAATGAAAGTATTTACCAAAACGTTTTGTGCAAATGGATGGGATGTCCATCATGTAACGATGGTGCATCACCGTTTGTCGATGGCTTGGTGGAATTAGATTGTATAAAGTTAAAGGTTTTATTTCACTAACCCGTACTGGGCCCGCGTGGATTGCGGCCCATTCACAAAGAGGCCTGAGTCCCAGCAGTTCCCAACGTTATAGTATGAATTACTAATTAGTATTATATTTATTGTTGCAGTCGCTCCTATTCAACCCTTCAAAGTCCTACATCCGCGGCAACCTGATCTCCGGGTACTCCGAGTTGGATCTGATGACAGATTGCTTCGTGTCCCTGTTCCGAATAATGCCGCACAATAACGACGCGCTCAAAGTGTGTCTCAATCTGAACACACACATCTCTTACCATTATGTCATCGTTAATTCTTTACTCAGGTGATAAATTTAAAAAGGAACTCTAAATTTAAGTTTGAATAAAGTCTAACGGTTAAGGTGTCAGAATTGTGGTCGAGAGGTCGAGGGTTTGAACCCCACCTTTTACACTTTTGCTGTGAACCCACTCTAGACACAAGCATATTTAGTTGGAGGCGTTAACAAGATTGCTAATTATATACTTTTCTCTATTTACTTCTTTTTCGTTTTTGGTGATAATTTTATGCTATACCAAAGATATAAGGGAAGAGGGCGCTACTGTGCGTGCATAAACATCAGCTCCGTATAAAATAAAACATTAAAATTAGTATAAGTGATTAACTTGTGATAAAAAGACAATAAAGCTTAAGTGCATAGAGACCGTCAGTGACTTAAAGTGTAGTACAAAGTTTTACTTCAATAAAACTCAAGAAAACTTCACTTCTGCCAAATAACGACGAAATTTTAAATGTGTGCAAAAACCAGTTGGACTTTGAAGCCTCATAATTTAAGGATCTGCTGCTGAAGAAATGTTTTAAAAGATATCTAACACCATAGAAAGGTACGAAAATCTCTTATAATTGTATATCTGTGAAAATTCTATAAAATTAGCAAACAAAATTTCAAACTAAAGTACAAACATAATTGCATTAAGCGCCATCTATTGGCGAGTACCAAGTCGAATAAAGTTCGATCTAAATAAATTCATAGAATATACGCTAGAGGTCGTGTTTTCCAAGAATGGCCCCAATATGTGCTGGTTGTAAACAAAACGTACCAAACACTGAGTACTTAGCTTGTTCATTATGTAAAAGCGTATATGATTTGGAGTGTGCAAATATTAACAACGAGCGTTTCAAAGTCATGAAGGAAACTGAGGGTATTAAAACCTGGAAGTGCCTAGCTTGTTACTGTAAAATGCCTAAACAAGGAAATACTAACACACCTATACGCTCACGAGAACATGACTCATTCCTGGTAACCTCACCACCGAAAATAAATAACGTCACGATTAGGAGAACAACAAAACCTTTAAACGACACCACAAACTCCCTGGATATCAGTCTATTGGGTGATACAATGTGCATGCAAGACGAAGTGAAAACACCTCAATCTGTTACACAAACAGAACTAACACTGCAGAACCTAGGTGAAATGATATCGCTTCGATTAAAAGAAAATAATAAATCAATTATTTCTGAATTACAAAATACTATCCAAACAGAATTAACTAAAGCCATCTCCAAGTTGAGAGGCGATTTTGAACGCGAAACAAGTTCCTTACATAAGCAAAACGAACAGAGAATAATGGACATCCAACATGTAAACGTGAAAATCGAAAACCTAACAGCCGAAAACGAAAAGCTAAAAACTGAAATAGAAAGTTTAAAGATACGAACATACATTAAACAAACAAATTGCACTGAAACATATTCTAAGAAATTTGTCCTATACGGTTTTGATGAATACTACAAGGAGCCTACAGAAAACCTGCACATCAGATTAATAAATTTGTTTCGCGAACTAATGAATGTGAATCTAGTGGGATACATAGAAGAAACTTACAGAATTGGCAAAAGAAGTTCGAAAAACCGCCCATTAGTGATTGAGCTATTAAGTAAAAGGATGGTAGCGTATCTCAAAGAAAACAGTCACGTATTTCGGGGAACTAGATTATTTTTATCAGAATTCTTAGATGATACTGCACGAAGAGAAAGGAAATTACTGCGCGAAGAAATGATGAAAGCAAGAAAACAAGGACTACACACAATAATCCGCGATAATCAACTATTTATTGATGGAAAAATAGCAAATATAACAGACACGACACCTAACAACCACATGGACACAAACAAATGTAACACACGAGAAGACCTACTAACTCCCCAAAACAACAGTTTTTTTCAGAACCACGCCCACCCAGGAGACAGAAACAGAACATTTCGAAAACAAAGACCCACAATTTAAAATATTATTTCAAAATATCCAAAGCCTCTCCAATAAACAACACATACTAGAAGCTTTCATTCAAAAATCAACAAAATATAATGCTATATGTGTATCAGAAACTTGGCTATCCAAAGAAAGACTGGACTTAATACATTTCAGTGGCTACAAGGTTGCGGCTTCATTTTGTCGGAAATCCCGCGCAGGGGGCGGCGTCTGTATTCTTTTACAAGAACACTTTGAATGTATACCGCGAAGTGATATTTCAGACATGTCAATTGAGTATGTCCTAGAAGTGTGTGCAATAGAGTTAAAAATAGAGAATTTATTATTAATTATAATTTACTGGAATAGAAGAGAGGAAGCTATATTTTATAAACAATTAAAACAAATATTAGATTACATTAACAAAAAAGACTTCAAATTAAATGTTGTTATAGGAGGTGATTTTAATGTAAATATATTAGAAAATAGCTTAAAAACAAACCAATTTTTAGATCTCATGTTAGAATATAAGTTTAAACAACACATAAAAGAACCAACACGAGTAACACAAAGCACTTCTACGTGCCTCGATTTAATATTCACGAATTTCAATGCTACATCACACACAACCGTGGAAGAGTTGGGGTTTTCAGATCATAGCAGTACTATTATACATTTGACTATACCCACAATAACTAGAGAAATAGTGTGGTGTGTTGAAAAAAGGCTTTTTAATAACAAAAACATGCAGCAATTCAAATCCAAATTGTTAGAACTAAACTGGAACGACATAATAAAACGCGAAAAGGACATAAACGAAAACTATAAACTATTCAGCAGTACACTTACCAGCTTACTAGACCAATGTATACCAAAAATAAAACTAAAATTAAAAACAAATTATAAAAAATATTGGCTTACCAAAGGAATCAAAATTTCTTGCAAAAATAAAAGGCTAGAAAAAATACTTTCACTTAAAACTAATAGTCCTTTAATTAAACAAAATTACAAAATATACGAAAAAACTTAAAAAAAAATTGTAAACAAAGCAAAAAAACTACAATATATAAATAAATTAGTTAAGTCTAATAATAAAGTGAAAACTATGTGGAAAATTATCAATGAAAAGACGAATAAAAATGTGAAAAAAACCAAAAGCAACATAACGCTACATATAAATGACAATATTATCTCGGAACCTAAGCAAATTGCAAATATATTTAACAACTTTTTTGCGTCTATCGGAGCGGGGAATGCCAAATCTCAAGACAAGGAACCGCAAAGCACCTCAGTGCTCCACTCCACAGAAAACAGCTTATTCCTAAGCCCGGTAGATCCCAGTGAAATAAATTTATTATTAAAAAGCCTCAAAAACAAAAATAGCTATGGAATAGACGAACTGCCACCAACCCTAGTAAAACAGTGTGCAAATGAGCTTACCTTGCCATTTTACTTGCTCGTCAACCAGTCTTTTGAGGAAGGAAGGTTTCCGAACTGCCTAAAAAAAGCTATAATAAAGCCAGTCCACAAAAAAGACATAAAAACTGATCCCACTAACTTCCGACCTATAGCTCTTTTACCTACCGCCTCGAAAATATTTGAGAAAGCGATGTGTAATCGCGTTTACTCGTTTTGCGAAAAGTACAAAATTTTTAACGATTCACAAAATGGTTTCCGGAAAAATCGCTCTACAGTTTTGGCAGTATATAAATTTATTCAGGAAGCCATTGATATAATTAATAAGAAAAAATACGCTGTAGGAATACTATTAGATATGACGAAGGCATATGATAAAGTACAATATAACATCCTGCTTAATAAGTTACAAGGGATAGGGATCCGCGGAAAAGCTCATGAATGGTTTAAATCATATTTAGAAGATAGAGAACACCAAGTCGAGATTGAATACTATAATGAACATAAAAAGCTAATAGAATATATACGATCGGACAGCAATAAAATTCGCGCCTCAATTCCCCAAGGGAGTGTTATTGGATGTCTTTTATTTATCATTTATATAAATGACCTCCCAAAAATTATAAAAGAGTCATGTGTTCTGTTTGCTGACGATATCTCAGTACTGACTTCATGCCAAAACAATAGTAATTTAACAGAAACGCTTACACGCACGTTAAACAAAATAATAACTTGGATGAACGAGCACAACCTAGAGCTAAACTTCAATAAAACTAAAATCATGTCCTTTCACCCACGTCAAAAAGCTCCTTTAGATATAAAATTTATTTACAACGACACAACAATTGAAACTGTACAAGAATTCTCACTACTCGGTATATCCATAGACACAAATTTAAATTGGAAATCCCATGTAAAAAAAATTAGGTCAAAATTGTCAAAATTTGCATATGCTCTTCGCGAAATTAAAAAAACGACGAATCTTCATACTGCTTTAGTTACGTATTACGCCTATGCATACTCATGGTTAAGTTATGGCATAATACTATGGGGAAACAGTACACACGCATCAACACTTTTCACACTCCAAAAACGACTCATCAGGATACTAGTAAATATAGAAAACACAGACAGCTGCAAACCCCACTTCAAAGAACACAAAGTGTTAACACTGCCCTGTATATATATCCTGGAAATGTGCAAGTTTGCTAGACACAACCAACACCTATTCACTACACGAGAAAACATACAAACTCGCTATACATTACGACACAAAAATAGGCTTAACTTACCTGGTGGTTCTAAGCTGAAAATACACTCTACAAGCACATTTGCTATGTCAGTAAAAGTCTACAATAAATTACCCGATATACTTAAAAATGTACAAAAAAACAATATATTTATAAATAAATTAAAACAATTTCTAATTAATAAGTGTTATTATGATATAAATGAATATTTTAATGATAAATTAAATAAATAAAATATAGTATTGTAATAAATGTATAAAATAGTAAGTAGTTAAAGTAATATTTAATAGTAATACTTTCGTAAACAATATTTTTTTTTTTTTGTAAAATGTGTTTTGTTCCAATAAATTATCTTATCTTATCTAATACAAATTCTATATAATTATAATAATTGTAATAGCGCTCTTTCCTCTTTTTTAATCTGCTGTGCCCGACAGGGTCCACAATGATCTAAAACAATGTATATCTTGTATGTACAGTCGGCCAAGAAAGTGGTGTACCACCCTAAGGTTGAATATCGCTTGCAGATTCATAGGTGATAAAGATTAGTTTCGCTTGCAGATCGATCTGACAACTTCTATTGCTGTCTTTATCTGATTATTGATAACGACTATTACTGTTTGTAACGTGACAGCTGTTCTTAGTTTGAACTTGATGGAACCAATGACGTCGTAAAATCAACGGCGGGGGGCTGTAGATTTTGATGACAAAATTGTATCTACAAATTCAGAATTGTAATCAACAAGTTACATAAAATTGTAAAGGCACAAGGCGAGTCCACAAACCTACAATTTCTGTAAACTTGTAATTACAATATCAATAAAAAACAAGCTAAAAATAGATTTATCCTTTTATTAAATTTCTACAATCAATTTTAAAATACTTATAACAAACAAAAACATAGCATATATAGTAATATTTAGAAGATATTGAAAATTTTTAAAAATTAGAAACGGGTGTAACCGCCGTTGGCCTCTATAACCTCTAAAAGACGAGACCTCATTGAACCAACAAGCCGTGAGCAAATATCGGTTCCCCGCATTTCCTCCCAGATATAATTACAGTGACTAATAAGAGCTTGTTTGGTTCTTTCATTTTGATGCGACCATCGTTGGACCATAAGGCCCCAAAGATTTTCTATCGGGTTGAGGTCCGGCGATCTTGAGGGCCACTGAATTACCCTTACGTCAGTGTGTGAACGAAACCAGGCTCTTACGATCCTCGCATTATGAATTGAACAATTATCTTGAACAAAATCAAATTGTGGCACTTCGTTCTCCGGGTAAACATTACGGACTGTCGGTAGCATTGCATTCTGAAGCACGTCGATATAATTTACAGCCGTCGCTCGAGGAGGTAGAGAACACAATTCTCCTACACCATCCGTACTCATCCAGCCCCAAATATTTAAGGAAATTCGACCTGATTCTCTATTTGGGATTACATGATCATCTTTATACCGTGTTGAATTATATCGCCAAAGGTGAAGACGTCCATGCTGACTGGATTTAAACGTTTTTTCATCACAAAACACTGTATTAGACCAATCAAACTCTAAGTGCTCTCTGGCGAAGTTCAGACGAGCAAGTCTGTGAGCATCCGTCAAATATATTTTCTTGGCGTAATGCCTGTGGTGCAACCCCATGTAATGTAGATGATTCCTTATTGTTTGGGCACTCACATCGAACATCTCCGCAAAATGTTTTGTGGGCTTAAAACCATTGATTTCATATTCCCGTCTCATGAATTCTCTATCGTTATTGGAGAGTGCAGGCCGGCGACCACTTCTTCTGTGATCCAACAAACTTCCCTCCTCTCCTTCACGACGTATCCAAAAGCGGACAGAACGCCTCGATATATTCAAATTCCGGGATATCGCACTGATACTGCTTCCCTCATTAAATTGGGCAATTATTTGTGCTCTTTCGGCAATGGTCAAGTTGGCAGGCATTGAGATGATTTTATATGCAGTTGATTGAAAAATAACACGGAAAATATATCGATTTTTTGCATATATTTGACAAAATGTCAATTGTCAGTTTTCTTTTTCAAATGGAATTCGGTTGTCTAAATAGTTTTTATTACTTTTGTTTGGAAAATTTCAATTGCTTTGTAGAAACTAATGTCCTTTTCATTTATACTAAAGGTTAAAATGTCATGTACTTATATGTGACATATGACGTATGAATACTAAATACATAGGTTTACGTCATGATAATGTTGTCTCTTTCAGTAATATCTTTTTATAACGAATCTTGTTGTAATTTTCGATGACCGGGAAACTAAATCAAAACTGGTACACCACTTTCTTGGCCGACCGTACCTACCACCTAAGTTCACATTGTGGAATGCAAATAAATGTATTGAGTATTGATATAGCCGTCAATCATTAGCATCAACTTGGCATTTTCCCATCTACAATGTGTAATTTAAAGGGTATATACATACCGAGTGCACGGCTTCTTTGGATGATAACATTTATTGTATTAGTAGATTACAAATAACACTTACCTACACCGTCACTCTTGTGGTCAATTTCAATATAAACTACATGCATAAATGAGGTGAGCTGTTTTACTAGACTATCCTGAAAAGAAACACCCAAACAAACTCAGAGGACAATCACTTTTAAATTTCTTGCAACAATACCGGTCCAATCATATGATAATTATGTAGGTCTCTGAGGATATCTTTTGATTAATAAACGACACAGATTTTATTAGGCCCGTCCAGACACAGTGCAAGCATATGTTAGTTATTATAGACGGAACTTTAAGGAGCTCAACGATTTGACGAATAATACCAAAGTAAGATCATTTGGGCAGGCCGCATAGTTTATTCAAACTGCCAAACAGTGCAGTAAGCTACTCATAATATTCTTTGTTTCCCTATATATCACTCTCATTCACAATCTAGCATTTGAGAACTGTGCAGATTTGTGTATGAGATGGTTTTTTGAGGAAAGATGAAAGCTTTTGACAGCAGTCTTGTAGCTCAACTCAGGACTACTAACGAGCTCAACGACTCGACGAACTGTACCATAGAAAGGACATTTGTTATTAAGTGTATGTCTTATTCGCAGGATAATAAAACAACCCCGCCTTCCGTGGTGGCCTCAGATAGAGCTGTTGTATCCCAGGGCAGCGGAACTTAGGGCTATGTTCACGGACACGTCTAATAAGGCTACACAGGTAAGTTACTTTCCTCCTTACACTCCTTTCACTAAATGTTTAATAGTAATTAAAATTAAAATTCTTTATTTCGGTTAATTAAAAATCCATAGATGTGTTAGTATAATGCTTAGGCTGGGGTTAGTACATAATATCATAAAAAAAAAGTTATAACTAGCTTTATGGGAAAGACCATCAATTTATGGGAAACGAGCCCTGGTAGATAGTCATTCCCATAAAGTGTATCATGAAAGGAGAGTTTATGGATCTCTCCACCACAGTCAACAGAATGCTGTTGTTACTGGCCTGCACTCTGCTGACCAGCGAACAGTTTTTTGCGCATGATGGCGTCGAGCCCATCTGTATGTGTCTTGGCAAACATCTCTGACGCACTACAGAAGCGGGGAAGTCTCAACAGCATTCTGAAGATAATCTTATATGCTTGATAATATAATATGCTTGTCTCAGAGACTGCTCGTGTAGAAAGTCTGACAGTCCGGCTTAAACAATGTAATTTTTACTTCATCACTACACCGAGCAAATCTCCAAATTATCAAAATAATAATGTAATAACATTATTGACAGCCAAGATTCAATACAACATTCAAAGAAAATAATAGGTACCTACGATTTTGGCAGCGTTTAATATACAATATGTAAGTCTGCTGACTCCCAAGCTAGAGTAATGTGTGTTAATTATGGGAGTCAGTGTTACTTGGAATAGCAGTGGCTCGCTTTAAGTCTAAAAACATAAATATGGTTGATGTTTAAATTTGTTGTTGTGCATTGTGACTGCAATCTAAAAGTTGAATTAAATGTCAGTTTATCAAATCGGGCCGTGTTTAGAACTATTTATGTGCTCCCGCACCCCTCGGCGCAAGTGTGCGAATACGGAGTGGTTTTAGTCGGTTACAGTCTGACAAATCTCTTCGCTCGACCCAGGGGCCTGGGGTTGTTCAGCTTAAGACCCATTTGACAATATTTGAACGCTCGAGTTTAGGTAAAAATCAGCATGTTGCGTGGCGATGCACACATAAGTAACATTAATAGTGTAGAGCGAGTGTCGAGTCGGACTAAACAATCTTGAGCTGTTAGAATCGTCTTTATAAGAAAAAGAGATTTGATTATTTAAATGACTTAAGATTTAAAAACTTTTTTGCAAAAAATAAAACCGACTTCCATATCAAAACACTACAAAGCCAAAAATAATTTTAATTTCGGTAGTCGGTGTTATTGGTTTTGTATTTTCTTTTTTTTTTCACACCGCCTTCCGAAATTAAAATTATTTTTGGCTTTGTAGTGTTTTGATATGGAAGTCGGTTTTATTTTTTGCAAAAAAGTTTTTATTTTCGTGCTTTTTAGTGGGTCAGTGAATTTTCCAAATCGGTTCGTAAATGACGGAGTTATGCGCGAACAAAAAACGCAATGCAGCGTAAACGAAAAGATCATCAACGTAAACATTTTTTTAGACTTTTGTTGATTTTTCAGAAACGGCTTGTCCGATTTCGATAAAATTTTCATGGGACCATTTGGGAAGTATACCCTTTCTAACAAAATCAGAATTTTTCAAATCGGTTGGCTAACGACGGAGTTATGCGTGGACAAACATAAAAAAAAAATACAAACATCTGAATTGAGAACCTCCTCCTTTTTTAGAAGTCGGTTAAAAAATGAAAGACATGTATTTATAAAGTATATATTTAAAAAATCATTAGAAAAATCAAAAAAATTAAAATTTTTATTAAATAATAAAAAATAATAATTGTGAGACCCATTTGCCTTTTAGGTGCTTCACCAGACGGATTTTACGAAGAAGGAATTATAGAAGTAAAATATCCGATTACTTTACGCGGAGTAGAACCAGACGCAGCAATCCGTCAAAAAAATATAAATGATTTTTATTTTACAGCGATAACGTCATTATCAACACAAAGCATGACTGGTATTATCAAGTTTAAGATCAACTATATATCTATACTTATAATAAATCTGTAGAGAGGTCAATTCTGTACATGAAATATATTTCCAAAATAACTATCAGGGGGTGATTAAGGATCGATACTCATGCCAAAAATGCAATCAGTAAAATTTTTGTCTGTCTGTCTGTCTGTCTGTCTGTCTGCCTGTCTGTCTGTCTGTATAACCGTTATAGAAACAAAAACTACTCGACGGATTTTAACGAAACTTGGTACAATGATTTTTCATACTCTTGAGCGGGTTATAGTATACTTTTACCATCACGCTACAATCAATAGGAGCAGAGCAGTGAAGGGAAATGTTGGGAAACGGGAGAAGTTACTCCATTTTTTAAGCTTCCGTCGCGTGTGCAACCTTAATGGTTAAAGCTACACAAATCATTTCATGACGGAAATGTTCTCCTTAAAATTATATAAAAAATATCCCACGACAGCATATGCCTAACTTTTATGGTTGACTCACAATAACACGTGTAACTCCCGATAGCTTAGCAGTTCGAAGCTTTCTGATTATAATATTTGTCTACTCTTACGTTTATAACACTCTCAGTCACCCCTAATTGAAAAAGTTAACATTATTAACTATTCCATAAAAAAATTGGCCAAGTGCGAGTCAGACTCGCCCATGAAGGGTTCCGTAGTAACTATAATATAATATGCAAATTTATTTGAAAAAAAAAAAACCTTACAAGTTTCTTAAAACTAGCTTAATTACATTTTTTACAACTGCGCCAAATAAATTTGTTTTGAAAAAAAAACCTTACAAATTTCTTAAAACTGGCTTTTTACATTTTTTACACCTGCGCCGAATAAATTTGTTTTTCATAGTGTTTGTATGAATTACAAAGTTATATTTGCGGTTTTAGAAAATATGCTGTATCTCAAAAACTGCTGAACTGATTTCGTTCAAACTAATTTTGGTTGAAAGTTTATATTAAGATCTATAGACATATATTTTTTTTAGATTTTTCACTCCATTATTATAGAAGTTAGAGGTTGTGTCCGCCACACACACATTTTACCACTTTGGAAGCTTATATCTTTTAAACGATTGACTTTATGGAAAAGTGGTTTTAGAAACCCCGATGTCGTTTTTAAAGAACTGTCTATAAATACCACACATGCATCGATTTCATGAAAAAAAATATTTTCAGGTTTAGTTCCATGTATGGGGAGCCCCCCTTTATTTTAAATATTTTTTAATTTTTTTCTCAAAATCGGAAAGCGGTTCACAGAATACATCTACCTATCAAGTTTCACATGTATAGTCCTAATAGTTTCGGAATAAAATTGCTGTGACAGACGGACGGACGGACAGACAGACAGACAGACAGACGGACAGACATGTCGAAACTATAAAGATTCCGTTTTTTGCCATTCGGCTACGAAACCGTAAAAAGAATCATATAAATCGGTATAGAAACACCAAAGTTATACATGAAATACGCGTATAATAATAAGCCATCGCGCGTGAATACTGAATCATGCTATAAGGATTATTTTTGAGAATCGGTCGCCGCGCTCGACGCGTCTCGCGGTCGAAGCGTTCTCTAGGTACTTAAGCCTCATGTGAACGTGATCTAAACAATATTACCAATACATTAACTTACGCTGACGGAGTCGCGGGCACAGCTATATTGTATCATTACGCTAAGGCCAATAGGAGCGGAGCGCCAATGAAGAATGCTTCAAAATCGGGGTTAAATTTAACGTTAGCCCAATGTAACTATTCCACGCGGACGAAGTCGCGGGCAAAAGCTAGTACTTATAATAAATCTGTAGAGAGTTCAATTCTGTACATGAAATATATTTACAAAATAACTATCAGGGGGTGATTAGGGATCGATACTGATGCCAAAAATGCAATCAGTAAAATTTTTGTCTGTCTGTCTGTCGGTCTGTCTGTCTGTCTGTCGGTCTGTCTGTCTGTCTGTCTGTCTGTCTGTCTGTCTGTATAACCGTTATAGAAACAAAAACTACTCGACGGATTTTAACTAAACTTGGTACAATTATTTTTCATACTCCTGAGCTGGTTATAGTATACTTTTCATCACGCTACAATCAATAGGAGCAGAGCAGTGAAGGGAAATGTTGAGAAAACGGGAGAAATTACTCCACTTTTTAAGCTTCCGTCGCGAGTGCAACCTTAATGGTTAAAGCTACACAGAAATCATATATGACGGAAATGTTCTCCTTAAAATTATATAAAAAATATCCCGCCACAGCATATCTTTTATGGTTGACTCACAATAACACGTGTAACTCCCGATAGCTTAGCAGTTCGAAGCTTTCTGATGATTATTCTGCTCCGAAATTTAAAACCACCACAACTTTGCAATGGAACTCGGCTAAAAGTAACCCAGTTGCAACAAAATATAATCGAGGCTCATGTTTTAACAGGTTGCGATGCAGGAGAAACCGTCTTTATTCCCAGAATTCCCATAATACCAAATAATTTTCCATTCCAATTTAAAAGAACGCAATTCCCAGTATCGGTGTGTTATGCAATGACAATTAATAAGGCTCAAGGGCAGACTTTTCGTGTTGCTGGAGTAGATCTCGGTGTCAGTTGTTTCTCGCATGGTCAGTTGTACGTCGCTCTTTCCCGGGTTAGTAGTTCTAGAAATCTTTATGTTCACGTGCCGGACGGGTCAACTTTCAACATAGTTTACCCGGAAGCTTTGCGCTGAAGTATTTTCGTTCTATAGGTACTTAAGCCTCATGTGAACGTGATCTAAACAATATTACCAATACATTAACTTAATAACACACAAGGAGTTACACGCTTACGGAGTCGCGGGCACAGCTATTAACAATAATATTGTGCGGTTCGGTATTGCGATATTTTTCAACAGTATTATAGATTGACATATTATATTTCCCTACTAAATTACGAAAGTTAATCTGTCTGTTACATCAAAATCACTGAACCGTGAGGAAGGACATAGCCGACATAGGCTACTTTTTTTTAAAGTAAAACGACGGAAACGTGGACGAAGTCGCGGGCAACAGCTATCTATACTAATAATATAAGGCTGAAGAGTTTGTTTGTTTGTTTGAACGCGATAATCTCAGGAACTACTGGTTCGATTTGAAAAATTATTTTTTAATTAAATAGTCAATTTATAGAGAAAGGCTATAGGCTATATATAATTACGCTAAGGCCAATAGGAGCGGAGCGCCAATGAAGAATGCTTCAAAATCGGGGTTAAATTTAACGTTAGCCCAATGTAACTATTCCACGCGGACGAAGTCGCGGGCAAAAGCTAGTTACAAATAAAAGTATAATAATATGTTTGGAGTGTACACTGGTCTTGAATTTTCCATGAAAGTATTAAAAATTTATACAGACATCAATTTTGAAAAGAGAACATGGTCCTCATGGTAATGAAACTATTAGGACTACACGGGTGAAACTTGTAGATGTATTTTCAACCGACGACAAAAAGAGGAGGTTATCAATTCGACGCGTATATTTTTTTTTTTTTTTTTTTTTTTTTTTAATGTATGATCATCGATTACTCGAAGACGGCTGAACCGATTTGAAAAATTCTTTTTTTGATTGAAAGGGTATACTTTGATACTGGTCCCATTTTCATAAACGTCAGGATCTGATGATGGGAACCTGGAGAAATCGAGGGAACTCTTCAAATATTATAGGCACACCTATGTCGTTTTGGGTATTTATTATAGTAACTTGTGCAGTTGCTCTCAAAAAGTACCATTTGAGGAAGTGGAACTGATGATGAAGACCACAGATGGCCGCCGAAACTACTCAATAATAAGTATTGAGTGGATTGCGATTCGATTACTTGAATATGGATGTTACGCACTTTATGCTCGTCACAATGCATATGGTGATGTAGAGCTGATGGTGAAGTACCAGGAGAACTCCTCAACAATTAACGGCCCAGCATTGGGAAAAGCAATATTTTGTAAAAGGTTATAAGTAGTTGATAATTAGGCTCTTGTAACTAGGTAAATTAAAAATAGACCAACTAAAAAGTGTGAAATAAAAACTTTTTACCAAAAAATTAAACCGACTCCCAAAAAACACTGCAAAGTGAAAAATAACTTTAATTTCGGAAGTCGGTGCCAAAAACGAAAATACAAAACTAAAGACACCGACTACCGAAATTAAAGTTATTTTTCACTTTGCAGTGTTTTTTGGGAGTCGGTTTAATTTTTTGGTAAAAAGTTTTTATGTGAACCGCTCTCCGATTTTTATACAAAAATAAAAAATAATAAGGGGTGTCTCCCGAAACATGGAACTGAAACTAATAATATTGAACTGCTGAAAACTGAAACTAGTGAGATTACATGAAAATTTGCCGTAAAGGCATTGATCTTGTCTTTCTGGGATCTATAATTTCGGGTAAGATGCATTTTTGATAAAAAGTAGTCAAATTAGGAAGCAATTTTTCCTGCCAAAAAACGTTATCTCTTACTACCCTTACCACTTTTAATGGAAAATCAGGACCAGTCCAAACAGCAAATAAACATATGTTTTTATTGGCAATATGCAATTGGCCCTGTACCTGGTAGTACCAGTCATGGTTTTTATTGATCACGACCTGAGACTCCTGAGACTGACTGTTCAATTTAAAACATTTTAATTTTTTTGTTTGAATGGTGGTATCTGGATTAATTCCGAAAAGTGAACTGGGCATTGATTTAAATAGTAAAGATACGGTCATCAGAACATTTGACGGACGCGGTCACCCTACCAAAACACACTAGCGCCATCTATGATAACTAAGATATCAATCGGCGTGGTCTGCTCCTAGACGTAGCCTTGTAAGAGCGGGGTGTGGTATTTTTCGAGGTACAAAGAAATAAAACAAAACCTTTTAGTTTCTGAATTTTATATTTGTTATACATAAAAATACATTTTAATTTGCTTTTAATAAACAATAAAAATTAATTTGGTCCATAATTTAATCTTATAGTAATATTATTAAATCTTTTTATTTCATCGGCTGCAACGCGCGCCGCTGCAAAGTTATGTCGCACTTTTACGCGGCTTCGCGTTGTCTATGCTAAAGGTTGAGTCAAAAAAGAAAGAAAATTGTTTTAAATAATGTTAGAAGTTGATTTATTGACATATTTTTAACTTACCGGTGATATGAAATGTTATATTTTTTTTTATGGTACTTTACGTCGTAGTTCACGCAACCCTTCACGACACAATTTGGCACTTTTGCTTGTAAAACTGACGACCCCTCCCGAAGATAGCCGATCGCGTTCTAGTTCACTTCGATAAAGGTTAGACCACTTTGGGACCAAGTTCGAGGCGTCATTATAACATGCGATCCGCCCAGTCTTTACGAAGTAATATATATGTCAATGGAACTGGGACATTTGACTTCCACTAATCCTTCATTGCACAATCCATCCGGTGTCGCACCTAAATAGCAGTATTCTTCGTCAATGAAAAGACCACATTTTTCTATTACTAAATTTTCTTGTACACTTAGTTGTGCCAACGCCTTAGGTTCGTTGTCTCTACCATGTTTTATTGAAGACATGTGGTCCAAATTGTAAGTATAGAGAATGGATTTTACTAGAAGGGCTGAGTTTTGGTTTGCTCGCCTTTTGCAAACCTTCGCAAAGGAGGACGCGGTGAGTATGCACCTTCTAAGTTCAAACCATAAAGCACTTTCTGCTTGTAACACGGTGGCCCTCTCAATTTCATGACGTTTTGAAGCCTGTTCTCTTAAATTTATTAAAAATAGATCCTTCCCTTTTCCATAAACGCCCGGTTCCATATCTGGCCTTTCACATGCTGTACCGTAGTGAGCATCTGCAGGATAATTTATTTTCTTGCGAGCACTGCCTTTACGAGCCAAAACTTCACGAACATTTTTAGCATGTCTCCTGGCTTCTAGTTGTTTAAGGGATTTCCCTGGACTAGCATTACAGATTGATTTGTAAAATGTATACTGCGGTTTTCCTGTATTAAAAGACACAACTGCAGTATAACATCTTGTAGTGTACGAGTCTTTTAGTGAAAAGTTGACACGTTTTCCACCTACCATCTTAGCGACGATGCTGTTAAATTGCTCTGCGCGATTATTCGTGTAGCAATATAAAAGGCTTCGAGAGTTATAAGCTAGTTGTGATGCATTCTTTTTTAGCTTCAAAAATAGTGTTGGTACAAGTGTTCGGTCCGACGTGAAACAGAACGCACCCTTTTGACATAAAGAATTTGATCTTGACATTACTTTGACTTGACAGATAGATTTTGGTTCCGGTTGTTGAAAAATGTCCGTTCTTGGGACTTTGATTTAATTGTAATTGGTAAAATATCGTTGGATTCGCCTGTTGAGACCGATAATTGGGTCGCGAATTATTAATTGTTGAAGTGAAATCCCCACTTGTCGAAAACCCCGGGATATTGTCGGAACATATCGCCTTATTGCGTCACCTCGTGGCACGCGCTTGGTGGAAACGAGTTGGGTGTGATGCTGAGTTGGAACCGCGCCATCTGGAGACGGCGCCTTGTGAACGTCCACACACTTGACTTACATCACACTTTTCAATTACTCATCTCATATTACATACAAACCACACTTGGGGCGTGACCTTGGAAGGTCGAAGTTGGCGTCCCCAGCACTCAGGTTAGTGGTACCATTTTGTGTAACCTTGTTTATTGTTTGAAAAGCAACGGTACGCTCCACGTATCGTGGAAAGTTCCGGACACGTCCAGTTACCGTTGGCTGGCCTATTGTAGTCTTGAACAGAAAAGTTGACACGTTTTCCACCTACCATCTTAGCGACGATGCTGTTAAATTGCTCTGCGCGATTATTCGTGTAGCAATATAAAAGGCTTCGAGAGTTATAAGCTAATTGTGATGCATTATTTTTTAGCTTCAAAAATAGTGTTGGTACAAGTGGGACTAGGTTAGGCTCTTTTTTTCTCTCATCTGTACAGTAATAACTATTGCATTCCAAATGGTCCCCAAGGATATGTCGTGGGCTATTGATAATGTCTTTCAGGAGGCTTTCTATTTTAGCAGAATTGGTTATATTCTCTTCCTGTCTAAATCTGATAGCAGCGCGAACAGCTATACGTAGTCTTTTTAATCGGTCCATATTTAAAAGTTTGCGTTCGTTGAGAGGAATCGCTGTATCTTTTTGAAGAAGCATATTTTTACCATTGTAATTTCCCAATAAATGGTTAGTACATTCAATTTTTTGGATCGGTATGTCTGGATAAGGTCGACTCTCTAAGTTATTTTTATAAGTACTAGAATCTCCATCCGCAATTAGTATATTATAAATTAAATTTCGGTCCCTAATAGAATTTTTGAAGCCTTCAACTAATATTGCCTGTTCCATGCTGCTAGAGGATCCCGAATGGTTTTTAGTGTATTTGTGGGCTTTTGCTGGTTGACCTTTTTTATTCGCTCGGGCACAAAAGACACAATATTTATTGCGGACTCCAATGTGTAGCACTTTACCACTGTGTTCACCGATTATAGCCGCAACACCAGAAAGTGCAGAATAATTATTTTTGTAGGAGCGTTTTCCCCAACAAGCATCTGCTTGGACCGGTATCATTGCTATGTCTGAATTTTTATTATTATCACCGCGTAATTTTGCTGCTTCGATTTCTTGCGTAGCAGCATTTTTCATTGTTTCTTCAGCAACAGCTTTCCACATATTAGAAATGGCATAATGCGTTTTACTGTACAGTCTAAATGGCATTGTTGGTAAATCCATGGATGCAGTGATCTCATTCAAGTTTGATATGCCAATTCCTGTCATAATTGAACCAAATACCGCCCCTTGATTAAGGTCGAGTTTCGATTTTTCAGTTGTGTCGGTGTCTGAAGTTTTCAGAATGAAACTAGATCCACACATCTTACATTTTAAGTAAAATATGGATATGGGACCCCATCTGTTTTTCTTTTTCTATTTTTAGATAGTTCATTTTGCAGCCAAATCTTTCATTATGATCGCTTATATTTATTAACTGATTCCAAAAATGCTGAAAATCTACTATTCGCCTTCCATCCACTTCA
This sequence comes from Tholera decimalis, assembly GCA_943138885.2. Taxonomy (NCBI): domain Eukaryota; kingdom Metazoa; phylum Arthropoda; class Insecta; order Lepidoptera; family Noctuidae; genus Tholera; species Tholera decimalis. The sequence continues at coordinate 16,542,106 of OW964576.2, forward strand.
TAATTATTCTAGAAAAAAATCAAAAAAGCATTTGAGAAATTTGAACCATGATTTCATGATAAACTAGTGTAGATACATAGTGTAATAGAATATACGTAAAATCTGAATAGAGGTAATTATACTGATCATTTTGATCATCTTTTACTGTGGGACTAACCCTAAAATTGCGAAAAGGATAAACGACCTCGTCAATTTATAAGTGTGTATAACTCAACAAAATGTACTAAACAGCTAATTATTTTTTACATTGATAATAATGACTACAATTAGCTCTTTTAGGGTTTGTATATATTTCGTTACACCCTATATAACATGTCCAAAAATATAGTACTCTAAAACAGCACGTTGTCGAGATATTGCGAGGCAAGGATTGTTGCACGATATTATAATTAAAATATCCCGACACAACTTGGCATAGTAGATTTAAAAAAACATGACGTGTAAAAGTGTTATTTATAACCAATTTACAAAATAAATATTTCTTTTCATTTCATATCAATTAGATTGCCGCACACGCGGCCCGTCATTCATAAATAAATTGCGACGTTGCCGTCCTTCAAGTACGCGTGTACAGAGTGTTTCTTTTACGTATCAATTTAACATTTTAGTGAATATTTCAATATTACAAAAAAAATGAAATGAAATATTTATTTTGTAAATTGGTTATAAATAACACTTTTACACGTCATGTTTTTTTGCGTGTTTAGTTTAGCTAGATGATGCCGGTATTTCCTAACTGACTACTCTGAGAAGAAACACCGAAACAAACTCAGAGATCAAAGTCACTTTAAAGGCCAGACAATTTGTATTTGTATATGAGAAGCATGTAGGTTCATGTCTGTGGTATTCTTTTGAGGAAATAACGACGCAAATTTGAGCGGACCTATCCAGACAGTGCAAGCATTTTTCAGTTATCGTGTAGCTCAACTTAGAACTTAAGGAGTTCAACAATTTGACGAACAATACCAAAGTAAGGACATTTGGGTAGGCCACACAAGTACTCAAACTGCTTGACATCATTAAATAAATTGTAGTGAAAGTAAAAACAACAAACTAAGAGTAACCTACATTGTCCTCACATTTACACTAATGAAATAATTATATATAAAACAAAAACAACAAAAAAAAAAAAACAAAATAAATAGGTATATACAATACTTGAGAAAGAAAATATTTTAATCAATCAAAAATAAATCATTAATCAAGATATTAAAAATAAAAAGACATTTTATTTTCGAATGGTAATATTTTTTAGCATGTATGGATGCTATACTATTGCGGGTTAACGGGAACGCCCTCTGTTAGTTAACATACTGTATAGTCCTAATAGTTTCGGAATAAAATGGCTGTGACATTGATATATGGACGGACGGGCAGACAGACAGACAGACATGACGAAACTGTAAGAGTTCTGTTTTTTGCCATTCGGCTACGTAACCCTAACCTTTATTTTTAGACCACACCAATCTATTACATTGTATTATAAATGCAAAAAAAAAAATTACCTGGCTTCCATTGCCTTTTTTAATAATAATAATAATAAAAATAATAATTATTGCGTTTCTTTTTCTTTGATACAATGGTATACGCCTCTCTTCCTCCCCATAGCTAAAATGATTAAACACAATTACATTATTATTCAAGATAATTCCAAATCAAAAACGAATCTAAGAGTTTACAGTGTACTTGCTTTACCATAAAAAATCATTTTAGCAAAAAATAAAATCGACTTCCATATAAAAACACTACATGGCCAAAAATAACTTAAATTTCGGAATGCAGTGTCAAAAAAAAGAAAATACAAAACTTTGTAGTGTTTTTATATGGAAGTCGGTTTTATTTTATGCTAAAAAGGTTTTTTTTTCACGCTCTTTAGTGGGTCGGTTTGTAATTTATCTAGTTACAAAAGCCAAAATGTCAACTACTTGTCACCTTTAACAATATATTGCTTTTCCCGGTGCAGAGCCGTTAATACGAGCATAAAGTGCTTAACATCTAATCGCTCAAGTAATCTAATCGCAATCAATGAAATAGTTATTATTGAGTAGTTTCGGTGGCCATCTGTGGTCTTCATCATCAGTTCCACTTCCTCAAATGGTGCTTTTCGAGAGCAACTGCACAAGGTACTATAAGAAATACCCAAAACGCTATAGGTGTGCCTATAATATTTGAAGAGTTCCCTCGATTTCTCCATGATGAACCATCTAGAAAGTATACCCTTTCAAACAAGAAAAGAATTTTCCAAATCGGCCCAGCCATCTGTGAATTATGAGGTAACATGAATAAAAAAAAAGTTCAAGACGAATTGAGAACCTCCTCCTTTATTTGAGGTCGGTTAAAAATACTAAAATAATGCTTAACTTGAAAATGAACAAAACTTCTTACCTGAAAAAATATAATACAACGAGTATCAAAACCCGCGTTGTCGTAATATAATACTGTGTTCACGATACGTGAGCTCGATTGCCGGGAGGCGGGAAAAATTGGCACAGGTCCAGCGTCCACGAGCGCAAGCGCTGGTCTGACCGGAGCTATTCTTTTTTTTTATTATTTTTTTTAGGTAGGGCTACTCGTAGATCAGCTCACTAAGGCTGTGCGTCTACTTAACCGGTCTGTATGACCGGAGCTAGCTTGCGCAACGTAATTTATAGTAATTTAGAGGGTTTTATAAAACCCATATTATTATAAAATAACATGATCGCAATGTCATGAAAACTATTTATTTGAATTCTTCACAGAATATAGTTTATTTTGACATATTTTTTTTTTATTGAAATTACGCTTTATTAAATGAGAATAAACGCGATAAAATTGCGGTATAACACTTAAAAATAGACAAAAGATTTTTTTTTTCTTAATAATATAATAAATAATTCTGAATGTTACATATAAATACACAACTAAAGTATGTGTCTCATACTTTCCATATTTTTTTCACCTGAATTTGTGAACATTAGTGATGGATGTAGGAATTTGAAGTTGACTCTGCGATGATTTTTCAGTAAACTACTTTTGGGAGATTACTCACCACAAAGTGATGCAGATGTTTTAAGTAAATGTTATACGACGAAACAGTTCATTAATAATTGATCTATTTTAGACATGTATTTTAAAAATTCAAAGTATGACGTAAGATGGTAAAGCAGGCGATTGAAATCTTATAAATTTGCGAAAATACGTTTAATGGCTCTTAATGACGATATCCAACGTAAGAAAAAAAAAACGTTGTTAAATCGATTGTGTGTGTCGTGGGTTTGATTCCCGTACGGAATAAATATTTATAGGGCCCATGTACTCAGAAAACCAATATTACATTATAGTCTTCGTAAAAAAATTAGGTAACATGTTTACAGAAATGTACAGACAATCCAGAAGTAAATATATTTAACCGTTCTAAGTGGGTTATCTAAGTGACTGAAATTCGTAAAATGTTGAATTTATCTTAAATTTAAATCAAGGTACAATCAAGTCTTACTGTAGTAATGTAGTGATTTGCCTGATGTAGGTTTACAAAAATTTGTGCTTCAGGACATCACTTTACATCGTTTATTTGGATAGGAACCAATAAATTTAATAATTGGTCATTTAAAAAGAAGACTCAGTAATTACATAATGGAATAGAAACTGATACTAAATTATTTTAAGATTTCTAGTAGTTTTACCTTCATGGTTCAGATATGCAGACCATTCCATTTTACCGAAATATTCTTTATCTCTCTCTAACATCAGTCTTATCATAATCTCTCTTCTCCCTCACAGGGCTACGTAGTTCACACTCCACTTCGAATGATATCTCTCTCCCTGAAATCTAAGGAAGTGCAGTCTAAATTCAACAAGAGTGAAGAAATGCCGGCTTACAGGAACCTACTGTTGTGTATGGTGAAGTTGATTCATGCCGATCCTATGCTGATGTTGAGTGTAAGTATGATAGACGCCTATGATATACATAAAAATGGAGAGATTTTAGTATATCTCTCTCCATCTTCTATTTTACTATACACTTATAGCTTTGATCTACACTTCTATACTAATATTTTGAAAGAGTAATGTTTTCGAGTGAGTTTGTAACTTCGAAATTACTTATCCTATCCTATATCTCTCTCCAGTAGAATGCTACCTTATCACTGGATGACATAAGCTATAAGTTTCACTGAGTTAAACGTTTTATGTGAACGAATCCGCGGACCGAAGTTAGGCTATTTTTCTTACATATATAAAAAAATCCTACCGGAATAGGAAAATAATTCAAAATATGTATTAAAAAATGATGGTATGGTAATATGATAGACTATTAAAAACAGAGGGAGGGTCAAAATAGTGTTATCTTCTGCAGACTTCCGTTCACTGTCAGTTGTAAAAAAAATTTGTTTGAATTGAACTTAATGTTGTCTGTAATTAATCATGTTCACAAAAGTCGCTGCGGTAACCAAATCCCAACAAGAAATCAAAATGTTTTTATTTTATCTTAGTCATTACATTGCATTAAAAGACCTCGTAGGGAAACTGGCATGTCCTAGGATATTATATTAAACATTGCATTCATTACATAAAATTGAGGCAGCCCCAGTAAGTTGCAGAAGTACTTCCAAAAATATGTTACGAAACATTCACACGAAAATAAGTTCTATGCTCTAAAGCTAATGCCCTATTTTTCTCTGCAGAACCCAGGCCGCTCCAGCATCGAGATCCAATCCTCGACAACGGAACTAATGAATGGGTTGGTTTCCCTCGTCCATCAAACCGGCATGGGAGAAATATCTCAAGCGGCTATGGACGCTCTACTAGCTCTGCACAGACCGGACAGGGTACAAATGTGGAACCCTGAGGCGCCGCTCAACACCTTTTGGGATATTAGGTGAGAAAGAAGAAGAAAAATATGGCTGATTTTAGAATAAGTCGGTTTAAAGGGCAGTTTATACTAAGGCGCAACGCAATAAAGTTTAGGTAGCTATAACCTGGGGGTCTTTAAGTCAAGAGAGAATAGGCTACTTCTAGGTAAGCGTGCTCCATCTTCGACCACGTCATCACTTACCATCAGGTGAGATGGTGCACGGAATAGATGAATAAGATTGGAATGGTAATGTGGGCGTGGCGAGCGTGCACATTCATGATTCAAAAATCATAGCTGGACCGATTAATTCATTCACCGTGTTTAGTGCGCTTCGGACTACTTCGAAACACAAAGCTCTGCTTTAAAATGCCAAGTTGTGCAATTATAACCTGTAAAACAAAAAGTCAGACAGCAAGTATAGAGCGAGGAGGTATATCTTTCTATGGGTAAGTCTAAAATAACATTTAATTACAGTTTTATTTGTAAAAAACATAAAAATATTCTGATCACTATTGTTCGATCCTTCAATCAGCCAGCCAACGGTAACTGGTATGTTCGAACAGTCCGCGGTACGTGGAGCTTTACCGTTGCTTTTCAACAAACAACAGGCTCTCCGGCCTTACTAATAAATAGTTAACTTTACACAATTTGACTTAGGGATTACAATACTTAATACTAACCACTTACCTGAGCTAGAGACGACAGCTACGACCTTTCCTGGGGTCACGTCCGTGTGGGATGTGTGAAAGTATGTATGATTGTGTAATGTTGTGAAGTGGTGTCACGGCGGTTCCCAAAAGACGCAAGCTTCAATGTGTGGTCCAGGCCGGGATGTAGTACAACCTTCGCACCAGATTGGAGCAGCTATTTATCACTAATTCACAATTACTTTCAACAAATTCGCGTGCCATTCGATCTGGCGTCAATACGGCGTTATTGTTCAAAATATTCCAGGTTTTTCGTCAATTCGGGATTACAATTTCAATTAATCGTTAATCGCGACCAAATTATCGGTTACAACGGGCGATTCAACACGATATTTTCAATTACAACAAAATCAAAGGTCCCAAAGGGTGGACATTTTTCAACAAAGCAAAGGTTATCTGTCAAGTCATTTTCAAGACAAGACCATAGATAATAATGTTGCCAACCAAAAAGGTGCGTTCTGTTTCACGTTGGACGGAACATCTACCCCCCCCCCCGGACGGGCCTACCCGTCCACTAATCAATTGGAAGCCTTGACAAAGTTGCGACCGCTCTCTTTATGATGGATCCGTCCACCAAAACCTCAGCAAAACGAGGGACCCCATCGGTGCCAGCCACTAAATTGAGAATGCGCCCCCTGCGCCAATACAAAGGCTTAAGGTTGGCATCCTTAATCAGGATGAGGTCTCCGATCTTGGGCGGATGAGTTTTATCCGTCCACTTGACGCGTTGCTGGAGGATGTGCAGATACTCTAAGCTCCAACGCTTCCAAAAGTTCTGAGCGAGCTGTTGCACCAACTGAAACCGCGAAAGCCGATTATGGCTCACATCAACAAAAGGGTGCTCCGGCAAGGCGACAAGTGGCTGTCCAATCAAGAAATGGCCCGGTGTTAGAGCCTCCAAGTCGTTCGGGTCCGAAGAGAGCGGGCACAATGGGTGCGAATTCAACACAGCTTCAATGCGGCAAAATACCGTAGCTAGTTCCTCAAAGGTGAGAACGGTGTCTCCCAACAATCTCCGCCAGTGTCCCTTTGCCGCTTTCACCGCGGCCTCAAAAATACCCCCCCAATGGGGGCAGGCTGGCGGGTCAAACAACCAAGTGACCCCTTGGCGGGCCAAACTATTATCAATGTCAACCTGGCTCTCATTAAGGAAGGCGTATACCTCCTTCAAATAGTTACTTGTACCCTTGTAGTTCGTACCGCAATCAGACCTAATCAAAGAAGGTAACCCACGGCGAGACACAAATCTGTCCAAAGTCGCCACAAAGGCCTCTGTCGAGAGGGAGGTTACCAGCTCCAAGTGTACTGCCTTGGTTGACAGGCAGACAAAAACACACAAATAAGCCTTGAAAATTTTACTATTTCGAAGTGTGGACGTCTTCACCGAAAAGGGACCAGCAAAGTCCGTTCCGACGCCAGCAAAGGGCCTCGCCTCATTGACACGATCAGCCGGCAAGTCTCCCATTAGGGGCTGCATAGTGGAGGCCATAGTTCGATAACACGGCATACAACGGAAGACGATGCTACGAATAGTACGACGAGCCGACAAAATCCAAAATTCTCGCTGCAGAATGGCCAACAGCGCATTTCAACCGGCATGCGAGTTTTTAACGTGACGATCAGTCACCAACAATTGTACCAAGTGGCCCTCCTTGGGCAACAAAGGAGGGTGACGGGCCCCATAAGGAAGGCTAGAGTGCCTCAACCGTCCTCCAACACGCAAAAGACCCGTCTTATCCAAGAAGTGATTCAGCTTACTAATGGCTCCCGACAACTTAACCCTACCAGACTTCAAGACCTCGATCTCCTTCTCAAAGTGTGCAGCCTGCACAGAGCGGACCCAAAAGAGGAGTGACTCCTATCGCTCTTGAGGAGAGAGAACTGGTGACAGGCGCTTGTCCCCTGGATTCTTATAATTATGGCCAAAACGCCTGATCCACGAGGTAACGTTCAACAATTTGTCGAGCGAGCTGTATCGATTCAACAAAAAATCAGGATCAAACGGAGGATCCTTCGTCCCAACAGCGAACACCTTAAGTCCGGGCAAAGGATCCGACATCAAGACTGGCGTTCGAAGCCAATCGTCCTCGGGGCGAGTCAGCCAGTCCGGTCCCCACCAGAGGGGGTGAGCAATCAAGTGGGGGGCCATGCACCCGCGTGAGGCCACGTCGCCCGGGTTCATGTCACCAGGCACGTGCCTCCAAATCAAAGGCGTTTCAGAACCTTGAATCTGAGACACTCGGTTCGCAACAAAGACCTCCAAAGAGTGGACGGACGTCTTCAACCAACACAAAACAATTTGACTGTCCGTCCAGGCGTAAGAAGCCCGAATGTCAACAGTTCCACCCAAAGTGTGCGCAAGGTGGTTTAGGAGACGCACAAGCAGCACCGCAGGGAGTGCGGATACAAATTGGAGCCAGTCTTCCAACAGGGTTTCCCGAAGTGGCTCGTCCCAACCAAGTTCAGTTATAACAAGGGCAGGAGCACCAATTTTAGGGTAAAGACAACTCACAAGGGTGAGTTCAAACCAGGTCCTTCCCTCAACAGTGCTGTCAGCCGTTTCGCCAATTCCCCAAATCTTGCCTGAAAAGTAGTTCACCTTCAGGCCAACCTGTCTCGCTAACCAAGACGACAAAAGGCAACCCTGGGCTCCCGTGTCCAAAATGGCATGGACCACAAACGAGTCACCCAAGGGTCCCCAGACCTTGACCGAGGCCGTTGGCAACAAAACCGTCTTGATCGGGGGGGTCCCCTAGCGGGGCAGGCGCCAATTTCTTAGCGATGCCTGGGCGGCGACCGATCGCCGCATCCAGGCTGCCCTCGTTCACGACGAGGCCAACATTCAAAATATTCGTCCGCGTGGTGTCCCGAGCCGCTCACCATCACTGGAGGGGCATATCCCACCGGATGCCTTAATGGCGGAGGGCGCGACTCCAACCGGGGACGTTCCGCCAACGGAGGGGAGAGGTAGCGGTGCCGGTCCGGCCACTGCTGCCTAGCAGCCAACGCGCGTTCTCCCTGACGAGGGGAGACCAAATGGCGCTCGCGGGGCTCCCGTTAAACTTGCGCGGGGGGTGGAGTGCGGCGTACAGAATTGCGGGTCTCAGCCCGGTGCTCAAAATCTCAAGGTGGGACCCCTTGCAAATTCTACACGGACGGGGGTCGGGGCAGTCCCGATGGAAGTGGGCCCCCAAACACGAGAAGCACAAACGGCGTGCGTTGACAATGCGGCAGCGGGCACTTATGTGCAAATTCAAAAAGGCCGGGCAACGCGCCATGACATGCCCCGTTGCCTTACAAAAGTCACAATGATGAGGACCCCGGGCGCCAGCAAAACGGGGGGTGGGGCGAACATCAACAGGCCCTCTAGCCCTAGTCCGTCCCTGGTCTCTAGGCCGAGAAGGTAGCGGGGGACCCCGTGGCGCCACGAGTGTTATCCAAAAACCGACACTTGTCTTCCAAAAATTTGAGGAGGTCGTCAAAGGGGGGAAGATGGGTGGCACTATCCCCACCATACTTCTGCTCAAAACGTGACCTCAACTCCGCGGGGAGCAACTGCAGCACTATGTGCACCAACAAGTAGGACCAATGTTCTACCGGTAACTCCAAGCGTCTCAAAGCGTTGGTCGCTGAGACCAACGGGTTCAGCAAGTCAGTGCGCAACGTCGACGTGCAGGCAATGGCCGGTAGTCCCAAAATTTGGCCGATGTGCATATCAGCCAGGCAGCGCTTGTTCTGATACCGTCGGGAGAGAAGCTCCAGAGCGGTCGGGTAAGAGGAATCCGTCACCGGCAAGTGCTGCACCAAGGCTCTGGCTTCGCCCTCCAGGACAGACAATAAATAGGCCAGCTTCTGGGCAGGTCCGAGGTCCGAGCGTGCATCGACAAGACTCTCAAAGAGATTTAGGAAGCCCAGCCAGTGGTCCAAGCGACCGTCAAAATGTGGCAGCTCCAGGGTGGGCAGCCTACTCAATAGTCCAGGGCCTGCAACAACGGGGGTCTGCGGCTTGGCCGCATCAGGCACCCGACTCTTCAAAATTTCCCGCGCTCGTAGACATATGACATCCCCCAGGTGGACAATCTGGTCATAGTCACCCAAAATCTTATCGCGGGCTGCCTGGTCCATCACCCCCAAATCCACGTCCATGATGAACTCGCAGAAGCGTGTGAGCGCAGCATCAGCTGCCTTGTTCCTCTCATTCAAGCGCCCGTACCGAGCAAGGGTGAGCTCTTCCAATTCCAAGCGCTCAACCGTTGCTGCTGCCGATGTGAACCATCTCAACTGTGAGGCCAATCCGGCAGCAGACTCCCTGACTGCCCTTAATGAGGCCATTGCAACAATCAAATATTATACCAATAGGTTAAAATTCACTAAACAAACAAACAATGACTTGTTAGCCAACCGAGCAATTTCAACAAAAAATAAAAACTTAAATTCAATTATTTCAAGTCCAAATCCGACCCTGTACTTATTCCAAGTATGAATCTAGCTTGCTAAAGATGGCTAGTTACAGAAAAAATAACAATTTAATGTATATACTGTACTGGACCAACACCAACTAAACACAACAATTTAATGTACAATACTGTGCCGGACAATCTCTAACAACACAATCCAATAAATACTATAAGCAATAAATCAATATACACAATTCAAGTCTTGTTATGTTAGGCTATGTTAACAAATGTGTGACTACCATTTAGACAAACTTTTAAGTTCAGACTAGTGACATTAAACTATTAATTACAACAAATATACCAAATTATGTACCAAAATACAACCTAATAATTCCTAATTTCACAAATAAATCTTACTTGTCAGTACAATACAGGGACTACAGTAAATTACAAATACACTTTTGAGAGCCCGGCTGAAAAGACAATATATTCAAACTTATTAAGTTATTTTTAACAATGTTCAAAACTTCCAATTTACTTCGTGGATCTTATATTATAAGACCACGCTTCTGCTACCACTTTGTTCGATCCTTCAATCAGCCAGCCAACGGTAACTGGTATGTTCGAACAGTCCACGGTACGTGGAGCTTTACCGTTGCTTTTCAACAAACAACAGGCTCTCCGGCCTTACTAATAAATAGTTAACTTTACACAATTTGACTTAGGGATTACAATACTTAATACTAACCACTTACCTGAGCTGGAGACGACAGCTACGACCTTTCCTGGGGTCACGTCCGTGTGGGATGTGTGAAAGTATGTATGATTGTGTAATGTTGTGAAGTGGTGTCATGGCGGTTCCCAAAAGACGCAAGCTTCAATGTGTGGTCCAGGCCGGGATGTAGCACAACCTTCGCACCAGATTGGAGCAGCTATTTATCACTAATTCACAATTACTTTCAACAAATTCGCGTACCATTCGGTCTGGCGTCAATACGGCGTTATTGTTCAAAATATCCCAGGTTTTTCGTCAATTCGGGATTACTATTTTAATTAATCGTTAATCGCAACCAAATTATCGGTTAGAACGGGCGATTCAACACGATATTTTTAATTACAACAAAATCAAAAGTCCCAAAGGGTGGACATTTTTCAACAAAGCAAAGGTTATCTGTCAAGTCATTTTCAAGACAAGACCATAGATAATAATGTTTACAACCAAAAAGGTGCGTTCTGTTTCACGTTGGACGGAACAACCATGAAATTCCAAACATTAACAACATTATTGCAAAAAGTTACAAAAAATATATATTGCACGATGTGTACTCGCTTAATCAACGCAATGATCAAGTTTATCGACAGTGAGTTACAATCAGTAGCAAGCTCTCGATTTAAGTGTGTGTAATTTATATGTGTGCGTAATTCGCATACGTAACGGGCCTCTTGCTTGTAGTGGAGTTAAAGAGTGGGGAGACAAGCGGCGACACGCGTTCTCATACAAATCAGGAACTATTTCCTTTCTAACCTCTTTTATCTGTTCTGTGAGATGGTGGTCAAACGCGAGCCTATTATCAATATATAAAACAAAATAAAAAAGAATTTGTTTACTACACAATATGGTGAAGGAAATTATCGTGAGGAAACCGGCATGCCATAGGAGTCAAAAATCCAAAGACATGCGACATCCATCAACCCGCACTGGGCCTGTGTGGTTGATTATGACCTATTCCCTCTCATAAAAAGGAAGCCTGTCCTTCTTGTTTATGGAAAAGCGGAGTTTCCTAATACAGACACTGTTTGCCTAATAAAGGCTATATTATGTAACAAAAACAGTGTTTATAAACAATATTATTTATTTATATATTTAATTTCAGTAACAATTTTATTTTATAACAATTAATTATAAATAAAAATTAATAAAGTTATAAATTTGTTTTTAAACTGACATGGTCACTAATAGTATCATTCGAACTTAAAACGGAATATTTACCATGTATATTTATTGTTTCGAGTTTCCGATATTTCGGCACTGTTAATCCGTGATCAAGGCGCTTAAAACAGTGCGGTATAGGAAAATCTAAACTCACGTTTTAAGTTCTAATGATAAATATAAATAACGCTGCTTTGCTACAGAAAAGTAACAACCACTTAAAGAAAGAAGTGTTCTAATTTATCTAGCAAATATCTAACAGATATTACTGTGTCCACAGCTCACAAGTACTATACAACATTAGCCAGAAACTGATACAGCGTCAGATCTGCAACTATCGCGAGGTACTACGGTGGCTTCGAGATATCTTGACGTGTCGCAACGAGTTTCTAGCCAAGCATAAGGAGTATGCCAACGTGGGCTCGCAGATACCTATCTGTAAACAGGCGCATATCAAACTGGAGGTAAGCCACCCATCCTGTGCTAAGCCTTGTCGTGTGTTCCTTAACTTCAGGATAGATTAAAACCTGTCTGTGTATGTTAATAGGTGCTTATTAAGATTGAGGTGGGCTGTCCATCCGATACTATACCGTGGCTCGTTTTGTTAACTCATTAGAGAGATATATTTAGTTTATAGTAGTAGTACAGTTCTTAGCCAAGCACAGAGAGTTTGCGAATGTGTGTTCGTAAATACCTATTATATTAAACAGGGGCATATTAGGTTCTACACCTCGACCTGTGTTCCTTAGTGTATAGCCTTTTTGTTTCTTTTTTCTGGGTGTGAAAATCATCGAATCACTTCTTCCGCTCTGAGCGGAAGGGAGTGTCAGACTTCTACTGACTAAAATCCCACCATGTTCCTTCAGCTGCCCTTAAGTTCCGGGGCCGCAGTATCTTGTTAGAACATTCCCGCAACTCTGGCTTAGTGTAAAGGTTAAAATATATTGGAGTTGTAATTCCTTGTTAACACTCAGTAACTGGGTAACATGAGATTGGTGTCTAATTTCTCGGATGAGCCCAGTTTTGACTTGGAATGAGTCTGATGGTATGCGATAGATGAGGTCCACGATGGAAAGAGCAAGCTCAGGAAATTTCAATTTTATTTATTTCAAGTAACAAAACTCAATTGGTTATAGTTGGTTCACATTAAGAAAATAGTGACGTCATCAATGCAACTGCAGGGTAAAGGTCACAGAAATCTTAATAATAAGGCAATAGAAATGCTATCTACTGTCATTTAATACTGGGACGCGTGTCGCCGGTTCGCAGCTATCACCACATAAACAAACAATAGATAAACACTTTCGCCTACACATGCATTTTGCATTATTACAACAAAATTAAACTTTAAGCGATGACATAACGCAATATTTTCTAAAAACGCATAATCTCAGGTGGCGTAACGTGTGCGAAAAGCAGAGAAAGATATCGCGCGCTCACTCTCACTTAGGAACAGTGCAGTGCAAAGCTCGTATTGCTCATATTATTATCGATAATTTTCTGTTGAGAGATAACTAATTTATTGAAAGTTTTTCATTCCTCGACGCGCTTTTAGACGACTTATTTAGGAGAAAAGGGAATACAATAAAACGTTAAGTGTAAGTATATTTTTTTATTATTTAGTTATACAAATCTTAAAGGCTCTCCAATACTTCACTTTATAGAAAAAAAAAAGACCAAATCAAATAGAGCAATAATAATGGCACAACTTAATACCGAACAATGAAGAATATACATACTTTATTGTTCGTCAAAATAAATTGTTACACAACTGTTTTACGTAAATTCTATGGTTCTGGATCTTTCGGAAACCTGTAATAATAACATGGGATAAAGTAAAATATATGCATAAATAATATGAAAACGTATCGATCCGATCCAACTTAATCCATTATACTTACAATATACATAATAATATGCATCCTTAATTCTGTAGGTGAAAGGTGAAGGGCCTTAAGTCACATTTTATAAAGTATTCAGTAGAGCTCATTAAAGATGTCCATACCCGAAATTTGACATTAAAATCGACAGAGTATAAAAAGTAATTATCGTATCATTGTCGAATAAAAAGTATGATTATGATGGGTACTTAAGCTATTATATTGAGATATTTTTTTAACAAATATAGTTCCTTAAGGCTGTATTATCGGACTTAAGGTTCTTTAACTTTGAAGCTTTACTAGACATCTTATAGTATGACGGTACTTACGTCTCTTCTGTTTCAATAATGTATAGTAAATTTTATTATTTTATAAGTTAGGTACGATACAACATCATAGAAATATATATTAAAAAGTTTTGATGACATTAAAAATGAAATAACATTATTCATGATATGTTTTATTTAATAAAAATAAAAAATCTTTGTATTTTAAAATCTTTAATAAAATAAATGAAATTAAACAAAACACTTAATGTTATTCTGGTAAGTCACATGCTGTACCCTCGTGGGCTAATTTATTATAAAAATTATGAAAAATGGGTGGAATCCATTGCAGAGCTTTCTGTGAATCCTGAAATTTTTTAGTGCTTATAAGTTTGTGGCCTAATCGAATAGGCTGCAATATAGGCATGGCAAAGTCTTCTAGGGATCTCCTTCTATTTCTTATTAAGAATAAAGTTGCTGAGAGAACCGACCCATGAGGGACCCCGGCATTAATTGCCAATTGGCCAGATGAGCAGCCATCAATGACCACTCGAATGGACCGATCTCTCAGGAAGTCTTCAATCCAAACGAAAAGTTGGGTGGGTAAACCGAAAGAAGGTAGCTTAGCAATAAGGCTATCGTGTCAGAGGCCTTAGAGATGTCAAGGGAGACAGCAATTGCTTCCCCGTGCTTCTCGATGGCCTCACTCCAGATATGAATAGCATACGCTAGAAGATCCCCAGTAGACCGGTTTTTTCGAAAGCCGTATTGTCGGTCACTGAGGATGTCGTTGGCTTTTAGGTATGCCAGGAGCTTACTATTGAGTACACGCTCCATACTCTTACAGAGTATGGACGTGACTGAAATAGGTCTGTAGTTGGCTGGGTCAGCACGACTGCCCTTTTTGGCCACAGGCAGCACGTTAGCCAGCTTCCATGCTTTCGGCACCTTTCCAGTCTCAAGCGAAAGGCGAAACAAGCGCGTCAAAATTAGAGACAGTTCAGGCGCACAAGTTCTAACAACAATTGCTGGTATCCCGTCGGGGCCACTAACTTTGTTCACGTCAAGATTACGCAGCACTCTACGGACGTCCTTCTGATGGATGCGAATGTCCGACATACACGTCCCGCATCCAATAGGAGCAACAGGAGGGTGAGCGCCACTACTATCTAGACGTGAAGACTCCGCAAAAAGAGCGGCAAACAAGTTTGCTTTTTCCTCAGCGGAGTGGGCCAGAGACCCGTCAGGTTTAAGCAGTGGTGGTAGTGAGGGGTGACAGAAGTTCGATTCGACCGACTTTGCCAGGGACCAAAAAGCTTTGCTGCCAGCAGGGTATGAAGCAAGTTTGTTCCCGATTCGGCTAACGTGGTCAAACCGAGCCCTCCGCAAAACCTTTTTACAGGACTTGGCACCCCTGTTGAAAGCTCTCTTCTTCTTAATCACGTCATTTGCTTTGCAGTTTCGAGCATCGACCCATGCTAGGTACGCCGCGTGTTAAAGTGCTGCAGCGCGATCACATTCGGCGCCAAACCAAGCTTTCGATCGAGCTTTGCCGGACATTGTTAGGTCATAGAACGGAATGTAGTACTTTATTATCTGTCGCAAAACATCCGCCACGGCGGCTGCGCACAAAGATGAATCATTTGAAGGGAAGCAAGTAGGCTGCCAAAGATAACATGCAAAGAAAGATCGCATGCCATCCCAATCCGCTGACTTGTATCGCCATATCCACCGTTTGCCATTAAGGCTGGGATCGGGCGGGTAGTAGACGGATACAGACTTCACCAGACAGTGGTCGGAACTACCTAACGGTGAAGATGTCGTTACCGAGTAGCGGTCTGAATCTGTAGTCAGCAGAAGGTCCAAGCAATTGGCTGTGTGCGACTCAACATCCAGCACTCTCGTTGCTCCCTGGACCAGCTGAGTCAGATTTAATGCAAGCGCAAGATTGTGCATCTCTCGCCCAGCATTACCCGAGCACTGGTACGGGAAGAGCCACTCCTGGTGATGGGCATTAAAGTCCCCCAGTAACACGAACTGAGCTGAAGGGTACCGCTGCTGGGCCGCATCTGCCGCCTCACTGATGTACTGTGTGAGCCTGGTTGTCTCCTGATCTCCACTGTGCGAGCGGTAGACACAGGCATAAATAATTTTGTCCATGCCCGTGTCCACCAGAGCCCAAAGCGTCGAGAACCTGGAGTCCTCAAGGTTACGGAGGCGCCGATAGCAGATGTCGTCGCGGGCGTACATGCATACACCCGCACGTGGTTTGAAATTGTGCTCCAAGGTGAACCCTGGGTATGAAAGATACGACACGTACGGATACGGACTTCTGATCTGCGTCTCCGAAAGAAACAAAAGTGCAGGTTTTTCAGTCTCGAGGAGGTGGTGGACTGCAACGAGATTTGCAGACCCTGGATATTGCTGAGGTGCACTTTGAGAGAGAGGGATTGCAGCCGCGAGTACGTCTTCGAGTACGTCTAGTATTGCACGAAACACAAATCAAACTAAACGGAGGGAAAGCATGGCCGGGGGCGCGGCGGGAATCGTAGGTACGATGCACCCGCGCAAATCTAACCCACGAGCGTAATGGTAAAGAACAGTAAGTCCCACATACAATCGTTTAACATTTATCTATATTTATTTTTTAAATAGTGAACAATATTAAGTAACCATACGATCATTTACTTTTTCACGTCTAGGGACTTAATGTTATTTATAATTTTACATCTCCGAAATTAGCGGCTTTAGGAATTTATGGCTTTTACCATTTGATCAATTGGGGTATTCTGAATAAATATCATTTAAAATATAAAAATGTCAAAAAATGGACTTAAGGTCATTTAGCTTTCACCTACAGAATTATTTTGTCATAAAAAAGATAAATACTGAACAATGATACAAGGATACCCAACGTAGACTGTTATTTAACTTACCTACGTACATAACAATAATAAGCCTACCTACTATTAATTTTCGAATGAAAAAATAGTTAAAAAGTACGAATTAACAGATATAAAATCGTTCAAAAACGGCTTTTTATAAACTATTTAAACAGGAAAAAAACATGATTAATGAAAATACGTATTGAAATATTTAACGAAAAATTATATCCCATAAAAACAATACTTGTCAAAAAACCAAGTCTCGCAACTCAGTTCTTCTACCGTAAAAAGTTGTGACATCCATGTAATACCAAGTCGGTTATTCAATTATTCAGTCCCTGCTT
This sequence comes from Tholera decimalis, assembly GCA_943138885.2. Lineage (NCBI taxonomy): Eukaryota > Metazoa > Arthropoda > Insecta > Lepidoptera > Noctuidae > Tholera > Tholera decimalis. The sequence goes on from OW964576.2 coordinate 16,559,346, forward strand.
AAGGGACCTTCTGTCTTAAATTGTTACGTAATTATCTAACCTAACAACATCTTACAGTGACCATAACAATATTAAAAATCTTTAACGTTTTAAATAATTAGATTGACTCGGCCATCGCATGAAAACACAATATATCTCATAAGTAATACATACATATATAAACTAGATTGTTTTTGCGATTGCCAAGTAAATCTATTTATTTCAAACGTTAAAGATTTTTAATATTGATATGGTCACTATAAGATTTTGTTAGGTTAGATAATTACGTAACAGCTTAAGACAGAAGGTCCCTTAAGCAGGGACTGAATAATTGAATAACCGACTTGGTATTACATGGATCTCACAACTTTTTACGGTAGAAGAACTGAGTTGCGCTTGCGACACTTGGTTTTTTGACAAGTATTGTTTTTATGGGATCTTATTTCGTTTTGTAGATCGTCCTACATTGTTCCTTTTTGGTACCTTCTACTTCTTGTACACCAACAACGAATTTTCTTAAAGCCCTCTCTCTGGCTTTTTTATTCCGTTGACCATTTTACAAGTTACCTTTGAACATAATTATATCTAGATACCTATCTACACCTATCATTCCATTATATTATACACTAGCTTTTGCCCGCGACTTCGTCCGCGTGGAATAGTTACTTTGGGCTAACGTTAAATTTAACCCCGATTTTGAAGCATTCTTCATTGGCGCTCCGCTCCTATTGGCCTTAGCGTAATGATACAATATAGCTGTGCCCGCGACTCCGTCAGCGTAAGTTAATGTATTGGTAATATTGTTTAGATCACGTTCACATGAGGCTTAAGTACCTAGAGAACGCTTCAACCGCGAGACGCGTCGAGCGCGGCGACCGATTCTCAAAAATAATCCTTATAGCATGATTCAGTATTCACGCGCGATGGCTTATTATTATAAGCGTATTTCATGTATAACTTTGGTGTTTCTATACCGATTTATATGATTCTTTTTACGGTTTCGTAGCCGAATGGCAAAAAACGGAATCTTTATAGTTTCGACATGTCTGTCCGTCTGTCTGTCTGTCCGTCCGTCCGTCTGTCACAGCAATTTTATTCCGAAACTATTAGGACTATACATGTGAAACTTGATAGGTAGATGTATTCTGTGAACCGCTTTCCGATTTTGAGAAAAAAATTAAAAAATATTTAAAATAAAGGGGGGCTCCCCATACATGGAACTAAACCTGAAAATATTTTTTTTCATGACATCGATGCATGTGTGGTATCTATAGACAGTTCTTTAAAAACGACATCGGGGTTTCTAAAACCACTTTTCCATAAAGTCAATCGTTTAAAAGATATAAGCTTCCAAAGTGGTAAAATGTGCGTGTGGCGGACACAACCTCTAACTTCTATAATAATGGAGTGAAAAATCTAAAAAAAATATATGTCTGTAGATCTTAATATAAATTTTCAACCAAAATTAGTTTGAACGAAATCAGTTCAGCAGTTTTTGAGATACAGCATATTTTCTAAAACCGCAAATATAACTTTGTAATTCATACAAACACTATGAAAAACAAATTTGTTCGGCGCAGTTGTAAAAAATGTAAAAAAGCCAGTTTTAAGAAATTTGTAAGGTTTTTTTTTTCAAAACAAATTTATTTGGCGCAGTTGTAAAAAATGTAAATAAGCTAGTTTTAAGAAATTTGTAAGGTTTTTTTTTCGTCAAATAAATTTGCATATTATATTATAGTTACTACGGAACCCTTCATGGGCGAGTCTGACTCGCACTTGGCCAATTTTTTTATGGAATAGTTAATAGTGTTAACTTTTTCAATTAGGGGTGACTGAGAGTGTTATAAACGTAAGAGTAGACAAATATTATAATCAGAAAGCTTCGAACTGCTAAGCTATCGGGAGTTACACGTGTTATTGTGAGTCAACCATAAAAGTTAGACATATGCTGTCGTGGGATATTTTTTATATAATTTTAAGGAGAACATTTCCGTCATGAAATGATTTGTGTAGCTTTAACCATTAAGGTTGCACACGCGACGGAAGCTTAAAAAATGGAGTAACTTCTCCCGTTTTCCCAACATTTCCCTTCACTGCTCTGCTCCTATTGATTGTAGCGTGATGAAAAGTACACTATAACTCGCTCAGGAGTATGAAAAATAATTGTACCAAGTTTCGTTAAAATCCGTCGTGTAGTTTTTGTTTCTATAACGGTTATACAGACAGACAGACAGACAGACAAAAATTTAACTGATTGCATTTTTGGCATGAGTATCGATCCTTAATCACCCCCGATAGTTATTTTGGAAATATATTTCATGTACAGAATTGACCTCTCTACAGATTTATTATAATATTATACATAATTATATACGGGTACACTGATCAATTAACTGTAAATGTAACTTTGTAATCCCATATAGATATATACAAAGTTATTTATGCAGTTGATGCATCTAGAAAACTGGACCGAAATTGAAAAATATTTTAGTTTTTCCTTGATTCATACACTAAACACCAATTGTATTCTAAATTTGAAGCTTGTATGTCTGCTAGAAGTGCCTTAGACTTTTGATGATCGGTCAGTCAGTGAGTGACAAAATTAAGGAACTTTGACTCGTTATAATTCTTAAACTACTGGTTCAAATTGGATGAAATTTTAAATATACCCTGTTTATATAATGCCTGCTTGGTTACTGAAAATTCGTGCTGTGGATACACAATCCTTACAGACGGAAGCATAAAATCTTCCAAAATCCTTATATAGTTCACTGCATTTGCACGAGGTGGTAGTTGAACAAGCTCGCCTACACCTTCGGAGCTCATCCAACCCCACATATTAACAGTTATCCTTCCTGATTCCCTATTTGGTATGACGTTATCTGCATCATACCGTGAACTGTTATATCGCCATAGGTGTAAGCGGCCATGATCGCTTGATTGGAATGACTTCTCATCACAAAAAATAGTTGATGACCAATCGAAATTTAAAAATCGGTGTGCGAAATTTACACGTGCGGTTTTATGAGCGTCTGTCATATCGACTTTGTAGGCAGGAATCCTATGATGCAAATTCATTGAGTGAATATGCCTTCGGATGGTTCTGGGATTCACATCAAAACGTTCCGCGTAACGCTGCGTTGGTATAAATCCATCAACTTCATATTCGCGGAGCATTTCAGTTCTCTGAGCTTCGCTTAATGCAGAAGGGCGATGGTTGTTTCGGCGACGATCATTTATATGTCCTTCTTCGGCGTATCGTCTTACCCACAAAGAAACGGTGTTTCGCTAAAAAAATAACAACTTTCAAGTTAATGGACTTAGATAATTACCTTTTTAAAAAAAATCAAAAACATATAGAATGAGTGAATAAGCTCACCGTCAAGTGCAGATCTCTCGAAATTGCACGAATGCTCAGACCCTGCTGATGCATTGTTATGATTCTATAGCGAATTTCTTCAGAAATTGCAGCTGGCATTTTCGCGTTAATAACTACGGCTACGATTCACCAAAATTCGAAATTTTCTTCTCCAAATCTTTTCTGACATCGACATTTCAACTGTCACTCTGTCTTCGGATAGGATTTCAGAAATAAAGAGTATTTAATGAGGACTATTTCAAAGGAGACCTCCTTTGAAATAGTCCTCATTAAATATACGTATCAAATAGATGGGATACACGTAAACACCGTTGTATGGATTTATCATTGACAACTTATAAAGTCATTTTTCAACCTCTATGGATAAGACTATTTCCGATTATTAGTAATTTGTCATTTTGTTTCCGAGCATTCGGTTTGAGTTCGTGTTTAATCGTGTAATCTCGTGAATGTATAAAACTGCAAAATTGGAAATCTTGAAAGTGGCTTATCAATTATAGTCCGTGACTGTACGTAAACGACGATATTGTTTATTGCGCATCACTATAATATTTCATTGCTACTTTTAGTAGTAGTAATAGTAGGCATGAACAAGCTTAAGTATTAATGGTAATTGAATTGAGAAAAAAATACGTTTTCTGTGATAATCGTAGTAATGGTGGCGAAAATATTTGATTTGATTATATTTTTTAAAAACGACATTATTTCAAAAATTAAGTATTTACATATGAAATGTTATTCCTTTATTTGTAAAGTTACAAATTTTGGAAGAGTTTCTGCAGTTGGATATGCTGCAAAACACCATGTTTACCTCTCCGCGTCCCAAACAACACAAGTAACCGCAAAAAACGCTCCACGCGCACTTGTGGCCTACTTGTCACATGCGCGGCGACAAGGTCACGCGTCTTTGCGACTTCTATTGCCTTATTATTAAGATTTCTGTGGTAAAGGTGTTTTCACAATGGAGTAAAAATTCAAAATTAAATGCAACTTTCAAAAGATTAAGTTTAGTGGAAAAATTAAACGAATTGTCTTAAATTAGAAACATTTTTTAAACAGTGTCACTAGAATCTTCATTTGAATTTATTATGAAAGAGTTTTGTTCTACGTTCTCTATGACGTCATCCAAATTTCACATAAAATTTGTTTTTGTATCACGTGGTCGCAGCATTTCTTCCATCGATTAGCATCTATTAATTGCGACACATAATATTTTTTTTACATCACTCATCTTGAATGTTGAGTTATTGGCACTATACAAGGTGCCAAATAAACGGGAAATAAAGTACATTGACCTTTTTCTAATATCTCTGCGTAGATACCCGAAAAACAAGCAATTAACTGTTTTTCATTACTATAACATGTAAAGGATCGCGATAGATGTGGATTCAAGACAGATTTGTCTTTATTTCCGTTTTTGAAATGAATTAGTCAACTAAAATGTAGGAGGGTCAATGACTTTTATTCCAAGTTTATGTGGCGTTTGGTATCACATTTTTTTTTTTGTGGGCTCACACCAATTCAATAGGATTGAATTAAATTAAATTATTTAATATAGGTAGGTAACGCATAAAAGACAACTGTTTCGCCAAAAGATCTCCAGTCAACTGGTCACTGTGAACTTAGCTTTCTATTTTGTTGCGACCTGGTTGGTCGAGAGGCGCGGACAACGATGACATCACTATTTTCTTAACGTGAACCAACTATAGTAACAAAATTCCTTAATCCTATGTTAGTATACTTTACTTAAATTACAAGGTTGGTTCGCGAATCGAAGCTACAAGCTCAACACCGACGTGGAGAGCTTACAGCAGCAATTCACGAACACATGGTCGAACCTGCTCGCCACACAACGAAGAAAAAGAAAATGCCTGTTCACTCTTGTTTTAAAAGCTGACGGGTCATATGTGACAGAAGTTGGCAGAGAGTTCCACAACTTGGTTGTGCGCACAATTAATGTAGAGGAGAAGCGCTTAGTACGACAAGACGGTATCCTCAATAGTCTAATGCTCAAGTTGTTGCACTTGTGATCGAGAGGTCGCAGGTTCTAAGCCTTACTATTGCCGTGAACCCACTCTTAGACACAAGCATATTTAGCTTAGTTGGAGGGGTTAACAGGATTGCTAGTAAAGTGAATTCTACCCACATTGCTAATTATCTAGAAACTAAAACAGAGTGACAGACTCCCTCAATATTATTAGGATACTTGTCAATCTAATTTGGTCTTTGTTCTCCTATGTGTAGGTGGTATTCTTCATGTGCCTATGGTCGATAGACACGGACGTAGTGCTGGTGGCCATGTCGTGCTTCGCCCTGCTGTGCCAGGAGGCCGACATCCGCTGCGGCTCCGATGAGATCACTACGCAGTGTCTCCTGCCCAACTACGCGGTGTTCCAAGAGATCGCACATACCTCCACTGTTCTGACAACTGGTAAGTAGTCTTGATATATTTGTGAAAAATTACTTGGAAGTAAAGAATGGATTTAGGTTTTATTTAATTGACTGTATATTTAAGTTTCCCTACGTCGCAGTGATCAATTTCAAAAATTTAGGGGGACGAAATTATTAAATGCTAAAATCATGAAATAAAGGTATATTTATAACATTAAATAGTATCGAAAAATCATTTTCGCATAATTTAACTTGGTAATTAATATTTTATGTACTTTGTTACATCACTCCTCATCTAACACAACTTCTGGTTCTTGTAAAAGATTAAGTACCTCAATTGGCATTGTATGTTTTTATTTTGTTTTACAGTGGCTTCACTGGTCGATGTAATGACAAAATATTGAATAAATCAATATTTTTTATTGAGGCACCATTACCTAAAAAACACTTTTTACTATAGAAACCGGCAATCACCGGAAAAAAAATGTATATCGTTGTATAGCCAATAGTCCCTACTATATAATGGAATCAAAATGATAATGTACTAATTTGTACTTTTAAACGTAACAAAGTTCAAACTTAGAAAAGTTAGTAAATATCAGTACATTATTAAATATATTTTTTTATAATATAAATTGATCTATTTTATTTTTTGTTTATATACCAATAAAAAGTACAGACCTTCCTTAATGTGCACCATTTTTTTGAGTTTACAATTTACAATGATAACTTAGCCAACTTAACTTGAATAGGAGCGCAAAACAACGATAAATCAGTCTTGTTATAATAATTTAGCTTTCGAGATAACTTTGAAATGGCATATCTATTAAACTACTGTCTGTATAATGGTGATATTTTAGTATAATGTAAACAACTTACCTTCAAGTCTTAATAAAATGATTTTTCGAACTACCGACACATTGACCAAAAATAATTATGGGACGCTAACTTTTAATAATTGATCACTGTGCGTCGGTCGGTGTCAGTAACCTGTTACATTTGAGTAACGGTATTTTACATCGAGCGACTGATTGTTTGTAGACTGCCTATAAATTATTTGTCTATGGATGATTACATAGCAGTATTAAAACCTTCTCCCTTTAACTTTGCAAGCAGCCAGTCAGGATATGGGAAGAGGCTGTTATTACAAAAATATTCATAGTAAGTATGTACTTTGGGCACTATCTTTTTTTGTCAACGATGGTCCTTCAAAAGAGCAAAGAGAATGTAATACACTATGTTTTAAGAGACGGGACTTAGTACTAAAAAAATAAAAACAGGTAACAGTTCACTTCAATACCAACTGAACGAACATACACGGGGAATAAGACGTCATACAACAGTACTACCAACCTATCAGACTAAATAGTGCTGCGCAATGGTAGTAACTTCTTTATCGGTATCGATAAAGTATACAGGTCGGTAACGGGCTTTCTTTTAACTTTTTTAAATTTAAGAAAGGATTTGTGTTGAAATAAAGCAAGGATTGTAGTTTTTAAGAAATCCAGTATATTCTTAATTATAAAACTACTACAGATTATTAGACTAAATAATATAATGATGTCAAGAATTGCAGTAATTTAATCCCGATCTTCTTCTGGACGCAAACCCACAGCGGTCATGAACATTTCAAATTTCATTCGATGGAGCTCTGTCGTCAGAACGTCAGTGACCATGTCCTCTTTATTCTTGTATTTGATAATCATTAACTGCAACGTTAAACTACCACTACTAAACGATAATATACCATATAACTTTATATGATATGAGACGCACCCTCTATAGTCAGGTGCTCGGGAAGATACTTTGTGTTTTAACTAAGAAAAAACTTCAAAAATGTCCTGTGATTAAACTAGTGAAAAAACTATCTGATTTTTGGTGTGTTGCCTGAAAATTACACATAACGCAAATGCGGCTAATTGTTTATAAACAATGTTAATAAAAATTAACATTGTTTATAAACAATTACAAACAGACACACCATTTATCGATAATTGATAAGAGCCATTTGCGTTACAGCACATCACTATCACAAAATAAAATTGAAAATTAAAAGATCGATTAAGCCTTTTAGTACCATGTTTTAATTAAAATATAGAATCAAATATCTAATTCAATACTTACCGAGCCTCATCTAATGAAAATTTTGCTATAAACTTCCTTTTTCATTACCTTTACGAATTCACAAGTACGATACTTCACAAGTTATAAATCGGCTATTAGGTGGCATTATGGTACAATTATGTTGACTGAACAAGATCACACTTTTTACAAATTAAGATTAAAAAATAACCGAAACTAACTGCCAGAAAATAATAAGCACAAACTTACAAAATACTACAAGACAGACGACAAGTAAACATATATGGCTGACTGTCATGAAAGAAAGAGAAAGCGCACGGAACAGGTGAGACAGCAAAATCTACCATTATTTACCCCTCAAACTCCATACAATTTTTTTCGCCTTGAAGTTGCAGTAGCCTGCAAAAGAGGTGATGAATAGATTTTATTTAGTCCATCATCTTTTTTTTTCTGTGGAGCAATCATCAAATGACTGCTCCCACTCTGGGTAGGAAGGGAGTGTCTAACTTCTACTGACTAAAAACCCAGGCACTGTCAGGCCCTGTCAATACTGCTGCAGAAATGAAGACGATACAGATAGCTGAAATTTCGCGTGACGTCACGCCGTGTTGTCCTTTTAGCACAGTGATTCCCAACCTTTATTTCATCTAGGACCAATTCGGTTTCAATATTGATAGCAGGGACCAGAACTCTTGAAGAAAAATCTAAGGACAGTAGTAAAAAATTGGCCTATTCTTTAAAATCAGTTGAAACACAATTTTTATGATAGAAACTTAAATTAGGTTTGCGTCAATGTTACATTTCAGATGGTAAGTTTGATATTTTAAATCATTCGCGGACCATATTTTATAGTAGCCGGACCATCAGTGGTCCGCGGACCACAGGTTGGGAATCAATGTTTTAGCACTATGTGACATCAGCAGGGTGGGCCTGAACTTTTAAAATTTTGATCTTTATCAGTTTTTTATTCTAAATAAATAAATAAAAAGTGTTTATTTCTCTTAAGCCAAAAAAAAAATACAATTTCACAAGTCACTTTTGGTTGTGGATCGCTGGTAGTTACGTTAGTAACATATCTGATATCACAGGAATATTGATTTGAAATGGCAAAAAATTCGCCTACTATATTTTTTTTAAATCTAACTAGAGGACCAAATACAATTGAAATCCAGGAAACTACCCTTGTTGTTGAGATGAGGTTGTTGTTCACTTTAAAACCTCTCTCTCAGAAATAAGGTATAAAATATGTATTTAAATCCAATCCATAGGTTCGGCAGCTCTTCAAAAGCGGATAATGGCACTGTTAAGGAAGATAGAACACTGTGTGAATGGTGTTCAACCTGTTTGGGAGGAAACCTTTCGATGTTGGTGAGTTTATTATCTCTAGTACTCTCATGAGAAATACCATGAGGAGTATATAGACTCCTCGTGGTATTTCTCAAAAACTCAAAAGTCTCTTTTCTTGGAGATGAATGAATCGATTGTAATGAGCTTTAAAAAAGTCAAAAAGACTTATTCCATAGAGGGTCCCGATAGACAAGCAATTTATGTTGAAAATATATTTTTCGAAAGCTACTAAGTACGTAGAATATTGAAAAGTAAAGGTGTCTGGAACGTAATGACTATTTTGATGTACTTACATTTAATTTGATTACAAAATTAACAAATGATCAAAAAAGCACTAAACACAGACCGTGTCTCCTTCTTAAAACAGATTTCAGTGACATACATTATGAAGGATACCAATAAAGAACAGAAAATCTCAGTATTTTCTTTTTGTTTTATATGTAACTATGCATATCTTTGTCTGTTGAAGTTTAGTTAACAAACATTAGGTTTTAATAAAAATCATCAGATGTCGCTAAAAAGACTTGGCCTACCAGAGATTTCGTTTTTTTTTTTCTGTAGTCACATATTTTTTTAATTATTTAACTTGCTTCTATAGCACCAACAACAATTAATACGTTTTATAATTATTGTTGTGTGTGTATTTACTAGTTCTAAGTAAAAGAAACTTGATCTCAATTAATAGCGAGCGGGTTACAAGCAAAGAACAGGGAGTGTTTAGGTGTCTTCCCTGTTCTTTGTTTTACCTTTCATATACTTGTATCTTCTTACAAATCTTAAACCTTGTACCTCTAGGGACTCCCTCTGCAAGCTCCTACAAAAGTACCCCAAAGGGCAAGGCGACAAGATGGACGAATGTCAGATGGAAGCGTTACACCGAGCCGTCGCTAAGCGCAGGGTCTCGCACCATACCAGCAGTGAACATGACTTCGAGGTATCTTATATTTTTTAAACCATATTATAATTAACTTACATATCATAAATAAGCGGTCGCGCGGTGCTTCGCTCCCTTAGACTTTATCACGGTAAAAACATAACCATCCTTTTTTGCAGGTAAAAAGTATGTAGTCTATAACCTTCCTCAAGCTTCAATCTACTTTCATTCAAGTCCACCCAATACTTTCGAAGATTAGCGCGTTCAAACAAACAAACTCTTCCGCTTTATAATATTAAGTATAGATTTACATTATAAGCACACAGACAGCAAGCTAATATAAATGATAGTTACCTAATACACATAGTAAGTAATAGAAAAATATAAATTTCGATTCGTGCTTCTTACCATGTAAACCTAAATCTGACTGCGCATGGCTGTCCTCTTGACACTCCAGTTGATTCGAATTGCTCCTGAGGTCCGTTGGAACGATCAAAGACCGTTAAATATTTGGGAGTTATAATTGAAGAAAATGTTAGCTTCAAGAAACACATTCAACTGTTGAGTAAAAGAATTAGAAAACTTACCTACATTTTTAAGACATTGAGACATGTAGTGACTCCTGTTATCCTTAAGCAAGTGTACTATGCGCTTTGTCAGTCACTGATTACATACTGCATAACATCTTGGGGTGGAGCACCGAAAACGACGCTAAAATAACTAGAAGTGTCACAATGAACTATACTGAAAATGTACTTTTAAGCCCGTTACCCAACTACTCTACTTTATGAGTACTGTGAGTCCTGACTGTGCGCCAGCTTTGTTTTGGGTACAGTATTAAAACAACATACTAACCTTGACTACAGTCCGAGCCTGGTGACAAGACGTAGAGCTTTATCAGTCTATAACTGTAAGTGGTTGGTCCAGTCAAGGACAACGTTTATGCGTAAATTCCACCCCTTCTTAGGTCCATTTATATATGACAAGGTTAACAAAATTATTAAAATATACTCAATGAACAAGTCAACATTGAAAAGTGAAATCTTAAAAAGTGAAAAAATCTAAGTGGCTCTGGAGATTATCCTATGATCAAACATATTTTTTCAAATATGTTTTGTTTGCAACAATCATTTGCTTTGCTTGGCTTATGGTTAGATTATAAGAATCTACAAGCTATGTTTAACTTCTAACTCACCCTCTGACACACATACACTCACCCTTTCACTTCACTCACCCAGAGGACTGTAGACTTCTAATATATATTTTTTTACTATTGTTTAACTGCGGCAATATTATGTACATTGCTAAATAAAACTTTTATAATTTGTATGTAAGATCATATAGGGGTAGGGCGTAATGCGCTGAATGCTGAGACACAGGCTATAAGCCTAGTTTGGCAGCAGATACTATTAAATAGGCACAATTGTTTTTGCTATTAAGCTTACCTACTGTTATTAGAAAATTGTGTTAACATGTATGATTATTTTTGGTCTAAATAAATATTATATTATTATTATTAAATATTTGCTTGAAATGATGAATAATACCAATAAAAAGAAACAGATTAACATAACCACAGTTATAAGTTTGTGTTTATTAGTGGTTATTACATGTCATAAATAAATTAATCGCGTAAAAAATTAGTTACCGGGGCCAATCCTAAGTGCAAAAGAAATCGAAAGGCAATAAATAGTTGATGGAAATAATATGATAAAGAATTTAAAATTACATTGATAAATTCTCATCTTAAATTTTTAAATGAATTCATAATTAAATATACGTTCACAGATGCAGATTCAAGAATGGGCTAACATAACATCGTTCCTTTGCGCGCTCGGTGGCGTATGTCTCCAAAGAAGGCCTTCTACCACTTGGTCGCACCTACATGGACATGGTAAGTACTATAACCATGTTACATACAACTTAAAAAAGAAGATAGTTTATATGAATATTTATTCAGTTTTGTTTAAAACGAAATACTTAAAATACAAACTAGAATAAAGCATCAAAAACTGATCCTCATGCCGCTGCGGAAAACCTCAAGTGGCGTAAATATAGTCATCTCGGTGATGACTATATTTTCGAGCCTTTTGGTGTCGAAACTCTCGGACCACGGGCCTGTGTCCTCACAGCCTTTCTATAGAAATATCGAAAAGGCTCGTTGACCCTTCCCGTGATCCAAGGGCTGGCTATTTCTTTGGTCAACGGCTAAGCATTGCCATACAACGAGGCAATGCCGCCAGTATCTTGGGTATGTTGCCAGCCGACAGCGTTGAGGATCAATTTTTGATGCTTTATTCTATTGTATTTAAAGTATTTTACTTAAAAATAAATAAACGATTGCAGGCAACTAGGCCCATACAAATAAATCGTATTAAAATAACTATAAATATATTAATACGCGAAGCAATTATTTTATAAGTTTTGAAAGTTTTATATGGAGGTGTATTTACTTCTTAAATAAATTATTCTATTCTGAAATCTGCTTAACGCGTTTTTCAATGAACGCAGCAATCTTGCCCTTACAGTGAATGTGTAAGAACTTAGTGTTATTGTTTTAATTTTGCTAGCTAAGATATCTCTCTATGTAAATTTACAGTGTGTAAGGGGGCGAGCCGAAAATCAGCGTTGTAGCCAAGAAACTTTTGCCAAACTGAAATTTGTTGCTTTTATTAAACTTATTATCTAGAAGAGTAGTGGCCAAGTAGACTTCCGACTTTCGAGTTGTTGTTTGTGTATTCCTAGGACAGAAAATTTCAAAGACATGCGACTGAAAGCGAAGTACGAAACGATACGCGAAAGCGCACCGGGTCCCCTTTGTGGTTTACAGCTCATTCGCTTTCTTACAGAGGAGGCTTTAGTCCCAGCAGTGGGAACGTTATACACTGGTTATGTGTTTTCTGTAGTGTTGGCAATAATTTTTTTTTGTAACTTTAATATAATAGAAATAAAGTTTATTTTTATTTGACTACAGAATCCACCAACCCGCACTGGGTTGCGTTATGGATTACGGCCCATTCAATACTCAGTAGATTTATTACATTCCAAAAAGTTAATTTAATTGGTAGGTTCATAAACATACATGGTTTTTGTTCATCGTGGATCTGTCATAGAGAGGAGGCCCGTGTCCCAGCAGTGGGAATGTTATGGTTATGTTATGTTATAACTACAGACCGTATACACAAACATAAAATAAAAAAGTTGCATTACCAAACACAAAAGTGTTTGTGCCTCACGGATGCGCCGAACATTTCCACGTAATGATTGTGTATTAGAACAGTGGAGAACCTTTTGAAAAGCCTTATTGCGTTTGTTCTTGTTAGCAGATTCCAGGAAGTACAATGTACTGGCGAACAGCTCCCAGGAGGTGCAGTATTGTCCTGTGACGCAGTAAGTATAAAATAACAATACATTTAAAAAACGGTAAAACAGTGTGTCTGTACATTGAATATATTTACAAAAATATAATTGAGGGAGGTTAAAAAACAGCTAGACTTAAAACAACTATTTGTAGGCCATACAAACATTTGTTCCGGTGTGGGAATCGAAACCGCGACACGCCGCTCAGTAGCCAATCACTTAACCACTGCGCCTACAGTGTCATTGCAATAAACCTTTTTGTTAACGATCTTGAGTAAAAAGTTATCTTGATATCGTTCATAGATCAAAAAAGACCTCTTCACTAAATTAAGAAACCGGAAACAAAGTATCATGAAAATTACATCGTCCAAGTTAGCAAAAATGCTCATTAAATAAAAACTTCTGGGCCAAACTGAATTATTTTTTTATAGAACCAAATGGCATCTATGCCGCATTGAATAGAAAAAGAAACACGTAAATCGGGTCAATAATCTCGCCGTAATCAGTGTACATTCATAAAAACAGAATTATTTTCTTTTTGAAGTCGGTTTAAAAATTCGTTTTCTACAGATTTATAGGCCAGCTCCTCCGCCTGCTACTCTGCAGCAACGAACGCTTCGGCCAACAAATACAGACCCACGTGAAAGAGCTAGTGGGCCACGAGATGTCTCCCGCACTATACCCGATACTGTTCGATCAGATCAAGGCTATCATTGATAAGTTCTTCGATCAACAGCAACAAGTAAGTTCAATTTTTTTATTGATAATAGGTTCATGTTTGACCACCATCTCACCTGGTGGTAAGTGATGATGTGGTCGAAGATGGAGCACGCTTACCTAGAAGTAACCTATTCATTCTTGACTTAAAGACCCTGGTTACAGCTATCGGGAAACACGTGACTCCTGCAGGGAATTCCACTCCTTAGCCGTACACACAATGAAAGTATTCACAAAACGTACAACTAAGAACTAAAAAGATAACCTAAAACTAAAAACTTAAACGCGTAAAACTAGATAGGAACGACGATTTTAAGAAAAATGTACACCATCAGTTGGCGTCATAGGTGAAAGCGTCTTCTTCTTTGAAAACATTAACTACTTACCGTGTGTATTTGATATATCGGACAACAATTTTTATATGTGATATTAAGTTTCTCGTATCTAAGTGTACCTATGATTTTTTGAAAAAGAAATTTCTTCAAAGCGAATATCGATCATTCTCCCTGTTTATAGCCACTGCAATATTCTATGCTTATATTATTTCGCAGGTAATGCTGACAGACATAAACACACAGTTTGTGGAGCATACCATCTTTATAATGAAGAGTATACTGGACATCAAGAAGAGCGGCCAGCCCAATGAACATCTCAGCACTACGTCTATAGAAACCCTGATGCTCTCTATAGTCAGGTGACAATATATATTTATTTAAAGATTCAATTTTTGCTGTGTCTGTCTGTGAATTCTTTTAGCCATATCTTGTCCTAAAAGGAGATTGGAGAATGATCTGGAGATTCTTTTTGCTACATGAGCCAGTTCTTTTCCTTGATTACGCTTAAAAGTAAGCGATACATGAGGTACGAGTCCTCTCATACCTATTCATCATCTACTTAGCCTTATCTCAACTATTTTGGAGTCGACGTGCAGTGTAACTGTATATAGCTGAGTAGGGGAAGGGAGGGCAAGATGGAAGACTTAACTTTATGATGTAAAAAAATAAAACAACGTAATATAAAACTTTTATTTTAATCAGTCTTGAAAGAAATTTTATATAGTTAGAAAATTGAGCCATTAAAAATTATTAATAACAAGTAGATTTTTTTTACGAGTAATTAAAACATAACGTCAAAAATTCCATCTTGCCCTTACCCTGAGGGCAAAATGGAAAGCTTGTTCGGGCAAGATGGAATGCATAGGAAATCACTACATTTTACAGGTTACACACATAAAACTACCATCTTCTGTATCGGTACACAATTCATGTGCCCAACCATCACATACTAGACATTGTACCCAGTCCTCTGTGGGCGGTTCCACATAAGATTCTCCACATAATACACAGAACACATCATCGTGCTTATTGTTGTAGTTTTAGCTTCATTCATCATCATTTGCATATTGCTCTACCTTATATACTTGTTGACCATCTAAAAATAATAAAAATAATATTAGTTATAGAAATTGTAAACAGAAATTAAAATAATTGCGCGGAAACTTCCAACTTGCCCTAAAGCGCAATTTTCTATCCTGCTCACATGCCCCTTTTCAATAATAATATTAATACTTAAAAAATGCTTTATTATTTATCTTTTTAAAATATCAGTTTACATATGTCTGTGAATGAATGAGAACGGGAGAGAATAGACGATGCTACCCGAACCCAATCAACTGAATTCGCAAGAATGAGATAAGATGCGTGTTATTTCAATGGCATAATGTCTAATTTAGCTTATCACCCGAACACGCAAGGCATGTCTAGTGACCGCTGAGAGCGAAGACCGAATAGAGCTATTAGAACTAATAGAATGAACTAGTTCACTGTCCGAAATTAACTAGTACGGAGCGATCTCAAGAATGACCCAGCAGGCACAAGACTAAAGAAATAATACTGTACAGTTAAAAATAGCTTCGAAAATAGGCCAATTTTTTATGTAATTTGTAAATGAAAAAAATTGTTATTGCGGGTTATCCTTGGGAGATAGACATGTTATGTCATCGGGGACTTTTTCGTAGATCTATAAAACAGGAACAATCCCACCATACATTATTTTGATATAACTCAAAAGGTTTTGGCAGTGTTTTCGATTAAAGCTCCTGATCGGCTTAACTTTTTCCGACTTGTTGAAGCGACTTTGTTTTATACTGTGGGCGCCGCCTAGTTTGGAGTCCGTTGACATCCTTTTTTAACAAAACATGTTTGGTTGTGTAAGAAAATTATTACTGTAAGACTGTGACTCTGGTGCATAAAATTTATTCTTATTATTTTTATTACAGATACGTCCGTCATTTAGATATGACAGTTCTATCAGTTCACATCAAGACCAAGCTCTGTCAAGTTGTGGAGGCCATGATGAGAAGGAGAGATGACCTCGCTTTTAGACAGGTTAGTCAAATTTGTAAATGACTAACGATCCAAGCCGGCTTCACACTGCAATATGCATTTTGCATTTTTTATTTTAATTATAATTATACTGTAACGGGTAATTTTGATGTACATTAAATTCAGAACGTAATATTTAACGTAGGTATATATAACTGGATAAAGAATAATATTATATTGTTTAAAATATCTTCGTAAATTAGAATTTTTGTTTGGAATATGAAAAAAAATTAATAAGGTTTCTATGGTCTTTGTGGTCATTATGTGGTTCCTTAAAAAACAAACGTATACGTTCTATCTCGGTTTTAAATTTTCGTCTTGAATAACTGACTTTTGACGAAAACCACATTAATCCGTTGCATTCAAAATGACATTATTGCTATAGTCTGGCAAACGAAAGTAGAGACTGAAAAAGCGCGGCAAATTTAAAAAATATCAGCATAGCAACCCCAAAACTACTATGAAATACATGGAATAACCTTATTTGATACTTTAGAATTACCTATTTTATTTCATCGGAATAAAAATACAGAAGGTAGTTTAGGTAGGTAATAGTTTAGATATTGTGTCTTAATTCGAATTAAAAAAAAAAACAACAGTATTCTAAAATATTTTTGATTTATTCACTATATTCAAAATCTGAATGTAAGAATTCCATGTGGAAAGTTTCAATAGAGTCACTGGAATCATTGTTTCCTACGTTAATTTTAAAACTTTTTATATTATTTTCTGTAATTCTGTCCCTTTCTTTATATTTATTTTCAACATGGATGACATGATCAGTCATTTTCTTTCACTCGGGAGTTATATTTTCAAACAACTCCTTTATAACTTTCTCTAACTCCACTGCAGGAAGAGCAGTATTTTTACTTGCCACTTTACGTTTAGCGAAACTCCATACTAAGCTGATTTCAGATTACGCTATAATATAATAGCATATAGTATATAGCACATAGCACAACAATATCGCGCTCCATACATTGTTATGGACACGTTCACATTGTACTATATATTATTGGCTTGCTATACGCTACAAATTGGTGCGATACGCAGAGTTCATGCTATGCTATATCGCGCGCCGCCCTCTTTCTCCTCCCTCACCCCCGGCCGTCCCGCAAGCGAAACGACTAAACGAGTGACACAATCAGACACAATAATGGACTGCACAGGACACGATCCTGTGCCGACGGATTTGAGCTGGCGGCAAATGATTGTTTTTATCGTAGTTTTTCTCTATTGTAGATAGAGGTACTCTTTGATCCAGAGCACAGAGTATTTTTCTTCTTTCATATCATTAATGACAAGATAGTGTCAAATTCCGCATTGTCATCATCGCTTGATGAGCTTTCAAGACTATCCAGTATTAAATCCATTGTGTCGATCGTGATGTGTGCTGTGCAACTGTGCACACTCTTCAAAAATCGCGGTCGACTGAGCTTGCGATAATATCGCGTATGTGAACGTCATGCTATATAGTATAGCATTAGGTCCTTCTTTGCTATACTTTATAGCACAATAGTATAGCGTAGTCTGAAATCAGCTGGCATTTAGATCACAGTGGTAGGGGAGAAGTCACAATACCTCGTGCCCATTCTGCTTCAGAATTTCATCAGCTTCATATACTAGCTCTGGTGTGTTTCGTTTTAAACTTTTCTAACGATATAAAATTCGTTAATTTTGTTACAAATAGCATCTATGTCGAAACTATCTAAGTCGGACACTGTGGGTTTATATGGCCTATACGGCGCACCTTCCTTTTTAATTCTTTTTTATGTCGTAACGCTCACTTCTGTAAAGAATGGTAAAACAGAATGATTAGGTTTTGCAAATCATAAATTCAATTACATCTTTATAAAAGTTATGTACTCCTAGTAAAAAGTTACCAGTGATTGAAGCTATTTCATCCAAGTACTGGTTCTGGGTTCTTATCCTATCTTTCTGCTTTAAATCCGTAAGTTTTTCAATAGTTTTAAACATCTCATCAACCCTTGCTACATCTACCAGATTTTCTATAAAAGAAAAAAAAATGTTAAAAACCATGCAACATTTAATAGTAGGTATGTTAAATAACCATAATGCATTATTATGAAGGTGTTTTACATACTATAAAATGAATGTGAATCAAAACAGATAAATATTTTTCCTAGCTAAAAGATAAATATAAATTATGAATTACGACAAAGTATCAACTTAGTAGCGTCATACTAACTTATGAAATCGAACACCACACGTAAACAATCTTGTTTTTGTTTGAATTCGGCGTCTTTCTCCTGTTGTTTTTCTTGATATTTAGACATCATGCGAAACAACATCTCCCGTACTCCACTTTTAATAGTTTTGTTCATTTTTCGCTGAATAAACGCTATTACTAAGATCACAACAAATCACCAACAACACGCCATCTTGTTTTGAAAATTGAGTTTGACATTAGTATAGCATTGCCATATAAAAAGTTTGCAAATAATTCGAGTGTCTACTTTCGTTTGCCAGACTCTATAATTAAAAGTTTGAAAAATTCCGGAGGAAGTACAGGTTTTGATGGAATCTCTACCAAAGTAAATAAACATGTATCAAATTGCAATGGTGGACATTTGAGCTATATTCTAAATCAGTGCATATTGAATGGCACTTATCCAGCCAACCTTAAAACAGCTGTAATTAAAACAATATATATATATAAAAAAAAACAAACAATGCATGGAGTCTTATAGACCTATTGTGCTTGTACCAGTTATATTGAAGATATTTGAAAAAAAGAAATACAACGTGTAATTTAATGGGTATATACATACCAAGTGCATGGCTTCTTTGGATGATAATAAACGATATGGCAAGGGTTTTGTAATCCTAAGTCTACGTGTGTAGAACTTATTACAAATACACTGATACCAGAGACCGGATTTTTCAAATTAAGAAGAACGAAAAGAATTATCGTGTTATTGGCAAGTAACGTGGAAAGTTATTGACCCTCGTAGTGCTGTGACACGTTTGTTATGATTGGTATTCAAGAAACATATGAAATCAATAATTTGGTATAAATTCTTTGAGTCAGTTATTTTATGCTGAAACTGTGCATAGAGACTCCATACCAGATGTTGTCTTCAGCCCTTTTGGATAGATATGGGGTTTCCGTTACACGTTGTATATTCAAATCTCCAAGTATCTAGTTAAAAGAAAAATATTAACTGACGAACAGAAAGGCTGCCGGAAAAATAAAACCATAAACATGGCAATATATGACTTTTTAAACAATGTCATTACGAAACGAATACCTGTAACAAAATTCCAACGAATCTATAAGTCTGGTTACCGTTCAGTTGCTTACGGCGTACCTCAGGGCAGCGTCTTAGGGCCTCCGCTGTTTATACTATTTATAAATGATCTGCCAAAAGTAACAAGTCACCCTATGTCACTGTTTGCTGATTATAGCACCGTGACCATTAAGAGTACTGTTGGTGAAAACCACAACGACGTAGTTACTCAAACAATAACCTCTATAGTGAAATGGTTAGATAATGATAATCTTAAATAAATATTGACAATACGAAACAAA
This sequence comes from Tholera decimalis, assembly GCA_943138885.2. Taxonomy (NCBI): domain Eukaryota; kingdom Metazoa; phylum Arthropoda; class Insecta; order Lepidoptera; family Noctuidae; genus Tholera; species Tholera decimalis. The sequence continues at coordinate 16,579,412 of OW964576.2, forward strand.
TGATGTTCAGCCAACGTGTGAATACCAATATTCAGAGAGAGAGTTCAGTATTGAGGTATGGCATAATTTTCTGGAGTAACTCACCAACACGGAAATATTTTCAAAGCACAGAAAAGGTGCATTCGGTCAATGTTAAGACTCCACTGTTAACTTTCTTTTGACATAATTTTTTGTTTATATTTGAAGACATAATATATGTATTTAGATGTATGGACATTTGTACACCTTTTTAGGGTTCCGTAGCCGAATGGCAAAAAACAGAACCTTTATAGTTTCGTCATGTCTGTCCGTCTGTCTGTCTGTCTGTCTGTTTGTCTGTCTGTCTGTCTGTTTGTTTGTCTGTCCGTCCGTCCGTATGTCACAGCCATTTTATTCCGAAACTATTAGGACTATACATGTGAAACTTGGTAGGTACATGTATTCTGTGAACCGCTTTCCGATTTTAAGAAAAAAATAAAAAAATATTTAAAATAAAGGGGGGCTCCACCATACATGGAAGTAAAACTGAAAATATATTTTTTTTCATTAAATCTATGCATGTGTGGTATCTACATATAGACAGGTCTATAAGAAACGACATCGGGGTTTCTAAAACCACTTTTTCATAAAGTCAATCGTTTAAAAGATATAAGCTTCCAAAGTGGTAAAATGTGTGTCGTCGTGTGTATTTTTTTTTTTCATAACGTCTATCAATTGTACCTCCCTATGTTAACAAATAAATGAATAAATGACTTATGACTTATAGAGGCGAGAATTGATTTTGTTTTACCTTTACTATGTAGAGAACCCGTTTTGCTAGAATTGCAATCTGTTATGTGACGCATTCTATAAGCATAGTAACGGCAACATTTCATGTTGAATTTAAAGCACATTGCAGATTAGCTGAAAATAACAGTTTCTGAAGGCCATCAAAGTATTGTTAGTAATATTGTTTTGTTTACGTTACAGGAAATGAAGTTCCGCAACAAGATGGTGGAATACGTAACGGATTGGGTGCTGGGTACCAGTCATCAGATAGCGCCGCCTCTACGGGCTGATGCATCTTCCATCACAAGGTAAGTAATCCATTAAACTATTTAAAATGGGGTACAAACCCCCTATTTTGCCAAGTTTTGTTGCTCTGGCAAATCTGATTACACACTCAACCGTTGGAAATTTGAATACAGACCCTGACAGACCCTAATACCAAATACGACGTCTAGTTCCACAATAGAAGAAGCACGAAATTGTAAACAAAATGATTTGAAACTTATAACATAGACTTTAAGTTTTATTTTGGAATGAATATTTTTGTACTGATGACTTTTTTATTTTCAAGTGATATTTTAAATTGATTACGAAGAAAGTATTTAAATAAATATATTTTGCAATAGTAATTTAACTATATATTATGAAAAAAACGTTTTTAGAAAGAAATTTAGATGTTTACGTGTGTGCAAACGTGGCCACTTGAGCGACTTATTTTTGTTCCTGATCCTTAATCTAGTACTATGATTGATCGAAGCTTAAAACACCTTTTGAAGCGAGTGAAGCCGCGGGCAGAAGCTAGCATTGTAAATAATTGCGTCTAAGGGCCATACTATACGGTCGGTTCGCCCGCCGCGGGAATCCGTTTCTGAACCGTACTAGACGAGAAGTTTGTATGATGACTGCTTTGTATGATGTGAAGTCGAAGGATTACGTCAATCGGGAATTAAAATCGAAATTATGGATTGAGATAGGACAGGAAGTGGTGGCGATTACTTAACACTGGTTCCACCCAAACATTGCGCTTTACTTTATTTTTTAATAATTCTATTAACCTTTTGAACGCCATTGTCACATATATGTAACAAACGAAATCTTACCCTGAACGCCAACGTCACAAATATATGACAAAATACACGTCGCACCATATTATGAAATAAACAATTTAACCATTACTTTTGTGTGTTTTTATTTATATAATTTAAAAGTTTAAGCTTCCGTCTATATTATATTGCATGAAACTAATATAAATAAACCACCAATATCGAGAAATTTGTTGTTTAAAAGTAGATGTTAAACGCGTATAAAAGGAGTGTCTCACACGCCATAGTCTGCTATATGTGACAGCTAGAGTGTTGTGACGTATGATTGTAAAATCAATAAAAACTTAAGAAGATGAATATGAAATTTTCCTTTATAAAAAAATCCTTTTGTTACTTCTATTCCTGTTGTTTTGTTTATATTAGGTACTAAACTGATGTTCTTTCTATTACTAATTACTATTTATAATTTCTATTACTAATTATTAGGTACATTTTGTTAAAGATTTGTGATATTGTAAGACTGATTCGTAATAATAATTATTGGGTATATGTAAGTAACTGTTGATTTTTAAATTATTTTTGCGTATTTTTTACACGTAAAAGAAACAATAATTAAAGTACTGATTTCAATTTCTTTTTATTACTACATTAAAATCCTTGCGTATTTTTAGATATGGATACGTATTATATTAGATATGGATAGGTATTATATTAGATAAGAATACTTATTAGAATCGATAACCAACGTGTAGGTACACTGCTACATCCCTAATTCAGATGCGAGAATGTCATAAAATTGACTGGCAAGCAACGCCATTGTCACAATACCAAGACAAGTCATGTTGAATAGTGTTGTAACCATATTTTAATAAATATATTTTTTAGTTTTCTAATATCTGCTTTTTCATTGATAAAGTCTCTGTTAAATGCTGTGTAAAGATTACTATATTGGAATATAGTGGCAGGTTAAATAAAATTTCAGTGTCGTGAGTGCGGTTTATTAGAAAATTAAAGACGAAAATAAAAACTCAGTTGTATATCGATATAAGTTTTGGAATCCCTATTTTTTATGAAAGTCATTTGACAGAAAAAGTGGCCTGGCGTCAGGGGTACGGCGATACGTTTATACTCTGGCGTTCAAAGGGTTAATAATAGAGTTGCAAGCGCAGTTATCATTGGCGGATCCATGTTGAAATGAACAAAAGACAGCGATAAACCGCGTTCCGTGTAGTTTGATGGTCTGCGGTAGCTTTGTCGAGCGGATTCCCGCGGCGGGAGAACCGCCCGTGTAGTTTTAGCCTAATAGGCACAAATTGCAGATTTCTCTATCAGTTAATTTATTTAAAAAATATTTTAATGGCGTGTTGTAAAAGGCATTTAATTTTGATGTATTGTAGGTATTAATTGATTGAATTTGAAATTTAATGATTGAATGTTGTAGGTGTTGTTGATCTATGTGAGCTTGGGAGTCGGGGGTCCTAACATTAATGGAAAAAAAAAACATTAATTTATTATGATGCATTATTACATGACGACCTAGCTAGTTATAAGGATAAAAATTGTAAACAGGCGATAAAAATATATATATTTATTATTTATTTATTTTAAAACCCACATACATGTATTAAAATCCTTTTTGTTTCCAGATACCTGGTATGCTGCCGGGAATTAGACCAAGCTTGCATGGAGGCAGTGGCATCATTGCTGAAGGGTCTACCTCTCCAACCTGAGGAATCTGATAGGGGAGACTTGATGGAAGCCAAGAGCCAACTGTTCCTCAAGTTAGTATCCATCACTTTTCTGGCCTTATCCTAACTGTTTTGGAGTATATTCCAGGAGCGACAAAGATAAAGATATTTTATTTTGCAAAAATGGGCACAGTACACGGTGTTTTACATAGAAATATTAGTTTCAACCATATTTTACCCGTAAGCATTCAAAATTTACACACAAAAAAAGAAATTATAATCTAAAAATTACAAATGTTCTTCAATAATTAAAATTAAAATGACACAAAGGAGAATGCCAAGGTTTCCTTCAACACTCGGCCAGAACCGACAAAGATGAACTATATACCATAACAAAGGAAAAAAAATATGGAATTTCACTGTATAATTTGTTTTTTATAAGAAGTACACCAAAAAAAGTTATAGTTCTTTGAAATTGACCACCTAATAGGTACTTCTAATGTTAACGATAACATGAAATGAACTATTAAATGATTGAATAATGAATATTGAATTCAGTTTCAACAGCCACGGTAGTCGTTAGTAATATAGAAATCGGGGTCCGGTAACACAGCAATAAACAACACAAAACTTAAAAAACATGTAAGACACTTCGTCGCTCGTCATAAAACGCGGGAGAAGTAAAAATTTTGACAAGTATTAGTGACAACTACAAGATTAAGGCTTACCAGCACTATTATAACTATTCTAAACTGTATCAATAATTGAATTGAATTGAATTTTTTTTTTACAACTTTTCACACAACGCCATCTAGTCCCAAACTAAGCAGAGCTTGTGGTATGGGTACTAGACAACTGATAAACATACATATATATTTCTAAATACATACATACATATTATAGATAACACACAAACATTTGTCCTAGGTGGGAATCGAATCCACGACCTTGCGCACAGCAGTCACCACTATACCAATGGGCCTGTCAAAATTATTATAAAATATTCAAAAATATAACTAAATATTATTTATTATTATGAGAATTACGAGTTATGACTTTTGTAAGTAATAAGTTCACTTACGTAGGTTCATAATGATATAAATGTTATCGATTTGCAAGTGCAATTTCCTATCGATATTATTTTATTTTGGTTTTGGCAACATTTCTAATTAAAATTGTAGATATAAAACGTGTTGATAAATTGAATAACTATTTAAAATGACTTTTAAACGGTGTACTTCTACAGATTTTATTAATACCGTATAATTCTTACTATTTTATATAATGAATTATCATTAATTTAGAAAGTCTGTCGGACGCTACATGATTTGAGCCGAAACTTGGCATACTCTTTTAACTTAAATAAGTAGGAATGAAAGTCTCAAAAGTGTTTTTCAGCTAAGAACTCGGTTACGCTTTAATATTCTTTATCATATTGCGACTGCCTATCTGAGTTCCACAACCCAGTATCCGGGTACCACAATACCCCTTAGCAAGACAATGATACTCAGCTGTATCCGTTTAGACTGGAAACCGATCCTAACATAGGTGGAAAAAGCTAAGCTGATGATGTCTATTGCAGTCAATTGGCTACACAAACCGATGCGATAGCGGCACGATTTGCCGCAGACCTGACAAGAGAAGTTCACTGTAGTTGATGCGAATCCGCCTTGATGTCGTACGACATACAGTGGCACCCAACTGATAAGGCGGGTCGTGAATCTTCTTTCGCACAGAAAAGAAAGTATGACCCCGAAGATTAACGATAATCAACCTTAGGTCACTACTATAAGGTTCATAATACACTGCAGCTGTGAGTTCCGTAACACTCACGCGTCACGCGTCGCGCGCTAACATGGCGGCTACTGTCGACCAATAGCGGTAAAGGAAAAAGAAGCGCGGTGCGTGGAGCGTGCCGATTGGTCAATAGCATTTCCCGCGCTTTGAAGATTCATTTTCTGCGTAGGTACATCGGTAAGCCATATCAGTTGGGTACTACTGCACAACCGTGAGGTTATATTCTCCCCTTTACTTCCCCAGATACTTCACTCTGTTCATGAACCTGCTCAACGATTGCAACGAAGTGGAGATGGCCGAGGGTCCGGGGCGGCTGGAGACTCTCCGCAACGCCACCATACAAGCCATGTCCAATCTACTCAGCGCCAACATCGACTCCGGCCTCATGCATAGCATTGGTACAGTCTTCAGGCTTTTAATTATTTTTGTCGTGTATGAATTTTTCCTCTAGAAGGTCAGGCCATATTTAATTTCCTATAACTAGCGGACAATCCTCCTTGTTTCGCCGTGGTCGGGTAAATAAATTGACTTTAGAGGGAACACAACACATCGTTCCACAATGGAAACTGCTCATGTAACTCAGTCGCTAGACTGAAGTGCGACTGAAGTGGGCGGGCCATGTCTGCCGGATGTCGTCACAGCTGTGGGTTCGGATATTTATTTATTTAAAGTTGATGCACATATGTACAAAGGCGGACTTAATGCCGTAGGCCGACCAAAGGTGGTGAAGAGATAGCGTAGCAATTGCAATAAGTACAGATGATAAGTGCAAATGTAAAAATAAATAGAAAAAAAAAAGACAGGATTTACTAGTAACTTAAAACATATAAACACGAATATATTAAAAATAATTATATAAATATACAAACTTAAGAAGTTACTGGTAAATAAGACTGAAAATCCTAAGACGTGCATCAACCGGCACTGTGTCCGCGTGGTTAATTATGGCCCCTTTTCCATTCGCAGAGAAGGGTTCTGTGTCCAACATACAACATTAAGAAACTTCAGACGCACTTCTTCAACATGTATAGTTAAAACAGATATTTGAAACAATAAAGGACTCTAACGTCAATTTGCAAAGATTAATGGAGAAACATAGAAAGTAGATTAGTGACTTTTTTTCGTGTATTTAATGAATTTACGCGTTTTTAAGTCTTTTTTTTTTCGTGTTATTTATATATTCACGGATAATTAATTCCCGTAAGATTGGAGAAACACAAGGGATATAATTTTATAACATATTTTAGTATGTAAGTGTACTTTTTGTTGGGAAACCTAAATAAGTAAGTAAACATCTTTTCGAGAAGAACGGACATGAAACTCCATAGTAACTCTTTTCAAATAAAAGTGGTACAATATTCAGTATGCATTTCCTAATACATATTACAAAACAAAGTCTCCCGCCGCGCCTATCTGTTCGCGATAAACTCATAAATTCAAAATAGATTTCCATGCGGTTTTTGACATTGGATTTATTCATGAGGTGGGTTTTAGTCCACCTTACGAGAATTGTTTAAAGTAAAAACTTTTATTGTGTGTGTATTGTGTGTGTGTGTGTGTTTAAATTTTATTGTTTTTTGCACACTGCTTTGTAAAAACAAAGCAGTGTGCAAAAAACAATAAAATTTTACTACTGACGTTGGTCGGTAGGACAAGGCATTGAGTGGAGACGAAAATACATATTACTTATTTTTTTGATGAGACATTTTTATTAGTATTATAAAAGTTTGTTAAATTGTGTTCTAAAGACGTAATTATATTCTTATCTGAGCGTAAATATGTTTTTGGGTAGAACATGTGTATATCAATGAAACAAATATTAACTGTTAAAATCGTTTATTAAATTTTTTGATTCAATAAGGCTTACACCTTTTGCAGTGACATACATAATATCGTCGTCAAAAAAAATTCGGCATAAAATAAAATCTCTCGCCTTTGTTGGCTGAAGATTGATGTCCGTTCTCTGCATCGTATTTGGTCACGAGAAAAACTAAAGTATAAAAATAGGAAGTTTTTAATGAGATTGGTGTTGCGCCAAAGGAACACTCACACACACTTTTATCATTAGCATGCTGCATGTCATGAACCCATAAGTAATCCCATGATGAATCGATATACATAAAATACTTATGAACATTAAAAAAATCGTAAAATTGTCGACCTCTTCTCCTTTATTATATTATATAACGTACCTATACATATTTCCCAAAAACTAAATACAGTACAGGTCGAAACTGCATAAACTTATTAATCTATACTTATAATAAATCTGTAGAGAGGTCAATTCTGTACATGAAATATATTTCCAAAATAACTATCAGGGGGTGATTAGGGATCGATACTGATGCAAAAAATGCAATCAGTAAAATTTTTGTCTGTCTGTCTGTCTGTCTGTCTGTCTGTATAACCGTTATAGAAACAAAAACTACTTGACGGATTTTAACGAAACTTGGTACAATTATTTTTCATACTCCTGAGCTGGTTATAGTATACTTTTCATCACGCTACAATCAATAGGAGCAGAGCAGTGAAGGGAAATGTTGGGAAAACGGGAGAAGTTACTCCATTTTTTAAGCTTCCGTCGCGTGTGCAACCTTTATGGTTAAAGCTACACAGAAATCATTTCATGTCGGATATTCTCCTTAAAATTATATAAAAAATATCCCACGACAGCATATGTCTATCTTTTATGATTGACTCACAATAACACGTGTAACTCCCGATAGCTTAGCAATTCGAAGCTTTCTGATTATAATATTTGTCTACTCTTACGTTTATAACACTCTCAGTCACCCCTAATTGAAAAAGTTAACATTATTAACTAGTCCATAAAAAAGAATCATATAAATCGGTATAGAAACACCAAAGTTATACATGAAATACGCTAATAATAAGCCATCACGCGTGAATACTGAATCAGCTATAAGGATTATTTTTGAGAATCTTGAAGTCTTGCGGCCGAAGGTATAAAAAGGCGGGGCGTCCGAGCGCGAGCTTCTTCAGCTGCCCCGTCCGATTACAATATATAAAATACTTTATTTTCAGACCAAAGTCCAGAGATACATTTACACATAACTAAAAAAAAAAACACACAAATCTATATACATAATAGAAAGTCGTGTTAGTTATTTTATATTTATAACTCAAGAACGGCAGAACCGAATTAGCTGAAAATTGGTAGGGAGGTAGCTTAGAACCAGGAGACGGATATAGGATATTTTTATCACGGAATTCCCATGGGATCGGGATTTACGTGGGAAAAACCTCCCACGCGAACGAAGTTGCGGGCAAAAGCTAGTAAAAAATAAATAAATACAAAAAAAAAAAATCAACTGCCTTAACTTGTTCAATATTCAACAGGGCAATTTTTATTATGCGACTAAAATAAAAAAGATGCTATAATACATTGTTTTGACACTGAAAAAGCGGCCATTGAAATTTGCCGTATTACACTTTGACAATTGAGTGAAATTTTAAGACAAATTAAGTCCAAATCACATATTGCTTCCTATAATCAGTCATAAAAACAATAAAAACTAATCAATAAACTTTTTTACTTACCGAAAATTTGGTATCCCATTCTTTTTTAGACTTCTCAACGTAATATTTTGTCAATTTGTCAAAGAACATTTCGGCATTTTTAACGTGATATTCGTGAGTTTCTATTTGAAATGAGCGCATAACTTTGAATTAAGCACTCTTTTTATGCGGACGGTTTTGAGACGTTGAGTGTGCAAATTGGGTTTTTATTATATCAATGGAGAAGCTGCATTTAAGTCTATACAACAAGTCACCAGTCAACCGGAATGCATCGTACCTACCTACTACTCTTAACCATAAAAATATACCTTACTCTGTGAATTCTTCTAACGTTCCTTCTCCCACAGACCTGGGCTACCACCGTGACCTTCAAACCCGCGCCGCCTTCATGGAAGTCCTCACCAAGATACTGCAGCAGGGCACTGAGTTCGACACTCTCGCGGAGACCGTCCTAGCTGATAGGTTCGAACAACTCGTACAGCTGGTCACCATGATCTCTGATAAGGTGAGATGGAATACTCCGTATGCAGAATTTATTTAAACTTTATGTACAATAGTGGTACATGGGCAGACTTAACGCAACAAGGCACTCCCTAACAGTCAACCTTTGGGTTAAACAGACCACAATGTGGGAGGTGTAAAAATAATAATATTAATAAAATGTATATAATATAATTATGCTAAAATTGTACATCCACCCTAAACAATATGTATATTATTTTACTATTTAAACTAATATATACGGTGATTGATAATAATCTGAGTAAGAGAAACTCAAAATAATTATGACGAGGAACAAACGGAGCATGACAGGTTTTTAAGTAGTAGTTTCTAATGTAATGCTTAAAAAGAATATTGAATTGGTTTAACTGCCGCAACATTCATTGAAAAGGCACGGTCTAAACATAGGGTACAAACATAAAGATACAGGTTTTTCGGTCCCGATATGCCAGTACGGGTCGGTACTGGTAGGTAAGGGTTCAACCATACAAATAGAAACAGGTAGGTAAATCTGTTCTTAGTGACCATCATGTCTTCGAGTTCGTCGGACATTACAAACATATTTATTGAAACCCTTTGGAGGCCGTGAATTAACAGAGGAGCAACGTAACTTCAACGGGCGGTTATCTCGAGCAAGAAAAACAGTGGATTGTGCTTATGGCAGATTATATTCCAAATGGCATTTACTATCTAAGTGCATTGAAACCGATATTGAATTTGCTGACAAAATCGTGAAAACTATGTGTGTCTTGCATAACATTATTATTGACAAAGATGGTTTTGATAGGCACTTGACTCCTGTTCAACTCGTAAGACAAGGATGGCACAATCAACGGCCGGGTCCACCTTCGAATTTAGCAACAAACGTCAGAAACATTTTTGTACAGTATTAAACACATAACCGATTGTTGTACACTTATATATAATGGAATAAAAACAAAAAAATATTCTATTTACTTACATACCATCATTTTTCATTTCTAAACTAATCTCCTTCCAATATTTATCAATCACATTTCTGTTGCTGTGTAATTTATGTCTTTTGTCCCACAAAGATGCTTTAGCAAATATTGCTAATTAAAACTTCGCAATCCACATCCATTTTCACGACGGCGAAGACGACACCCTACGCTGGCAAATGCTTAAACCCGTACATATGGATGTAGATAGTCGGTACCGACAAGTTTCCACCTGTTTCTTTATGAACGAGCGCATATTGATTCTATGAGCTATTTTACCCGTACCAATCTGTAATGATCTGTACCGACCTGTCCGTACCTGTAACCTGCTTCTTTATGTTTGCACCCATACTTATGAGGGTGTCGAGCCTACGAGACGCGCGGAAAATAGGTATTTACTACAGCGGGCTAGTCGTGTGCGTTGTCACACACACAATGACAAGTTCGCTTGAGGCCCGCTTGCCGTTGCACGACGAAGTTTGCTAACTTTGTATTTTTTAATTTTTTGTCGTTATGTTGAATAAACTTGAAAAACGAATATTAATTATTTAGATGGTTTTATTTATCACACTAATATTATAAAGACGAAAGTTTGTGAATGAATGTGTCTGTTTGCATGTTTGTTACTTCTTCACGCTCAAACGGCTGGATGGATCTAAATGAAGCAAGTAGGTACGTAAATAAATCACAAAAATAAATTTAATAAATTATACCTATTATATAAAAATTAACGTTTGTTTTTACTGTAGTAATACATTATCCGTTCCCTCACTATTCATCCTATTGCAATAAAACTTTGATTTTATATATTAAACTCCTCAGATTTTTTTTTAAAGAATACTAGCAATGTGGGTACATTTCACATTACTAGCAATCTTGTTAACCCCTCCAACTAAGCTAAATATGCTTCTGTCTGGAGTGGGTTCACGTCAATAGTGTAATGGGTGGGGTTCGAACCTGCGACCTCTCGATCACAAGTCCGACACCTTATCCATTAGGCTATTGACGCTTCGAAACTGGGTAAGTAGCAAGTTAGGGTAGATGGGTATGCAGTACTTATTTGAATAATAAAACCAGTATGAAATAAAAAAAAATATAATTATGTAATATCATAATAAAACCAGACTGAAATAAGTTTTGTTTATTAAAATTTCATTTAGTGCTCGTTTAAATTCTGATGTACTGTCATATTTAAATATAAGCGTAATTTATTTCATAACAATATATGTATCAAGTGTAACTTAATTTAAAAGAAAAAAAAAATAATAAAAGAAATCTATAAATCTAATGTTATATTGCTTATTATAACATTTTACAAAAATTGGCCAAGTGCGAGTCAGACTCGCCCATGAAGGGTTCGTAGTAACTATAATAATATAATATAATATGTATATTTACTTGACAAAAAACTAAAACTTACAAATTTCTTAAAACTAGCTTATTAAATTTTTTTCAACTACGCCAAATAACTTTGTTTTTCATAGTATTTGTATGAATTACAAAGTTATATTTGCGGTTTTAGAAAATATGCTGTATCTCAAAAACTGCTGACTCGATCTCTTTAAAACCAATTTTGATTGAAAGTTTACATTAAGATCTATAGATATATATATATATATACAACGTGTAATTTAAAGGGTATATACATACCAAGTGCATGGCTTCTTTGGATGATAACAAACGATATGGCAAGGGTTTTGTAATCCTAAGTCTACATGTGTAGAACTTATTACAAATTCCAGTACACTGATACCAGAGACCGAATTTTTCTAATTAAGAAGATCGAAAAGAATTATCGTGTTATTGGCAAGTGACGTGGAAAGTTATTGACCCTAGTGTTGTAGTGCTGTGACACGTTTGTTATGATTGGTATTCAAAAAATATGTGAAACCAATAATTTGGTATCAATTCTTTAAGTCAGTTATTTTGTGCTGAAACTGTGCATAGAGACTCCATACCAAATGTTGTCTTCAGCCCTTTTGGTTAGATATGGGGTTTCCGTTACACGTTGTATATATGTATTTATAGTTTTCACTCCATTATTATAGAAATTAGAGGGGGGCACACATTTTACCACTTTGGAAGCGTATATCTTTTAAACGATTAATTTTATGAAAAAGTGGTTTTAGAAACCTCAATCTCATTTTAAAGACCTGTATATAGATACCACACATGCATAGGTTTCATGAAAAAAATATATTTTCAGTTTTAGTTCCATGTATGGGGGGGCTCCCCATACATGGAACTAAAACTGAAAATATTTTTTAATTTAATTTAAATATATTTTATTTTTTTCTTAAAATCGGAAAGCAGTTCACAGAATACATCAATCTACCAAGTTTTATATGTATAAGTCTAATAGTCTAATAGTCTAGTCTTAGTCCTAATAGTTTAGGAATAAAATGGCTGTAACATACAGACGGACGGATGGACAGACAGACAGACTAGTAGTTGTAGTAGTTATACATATTATAATATTATAGTTACTACGGAACCCTTCATGGGCAAGTCTGACTCGCACTTGGCCAATTTTTCTTTGGCTAATTCCCGTAGTAGACAGACCTAATATAATATATATAATTTGTCGGACATAGAGGGAATGTCAAAGGAAGCTGAAACTTGTTCTAAACCAGAAAACCCGGCTCCTATCGACATAAAACTGCTTACAGAATTATCGTTCAGATTGAGGTCTATCTATCTGGTTCTTTACAATTTATAAATTCTATTTTTTTCGACATATTTGGCAACTAAAATAGAATTTCGATAGAAATCCTTTCTTAGTTGCAACTAGAGAATACAATCCCGAGCATGTTTTTCAATCCCGGGATTACGTGATTCTTGATGCTGAATCCTGGGACCCTGGGGCTATCCCGGATTAGACTATGTGGTTTCTAATTGGTCTCAAATGTAAAAAATTGGCCAAGTGCGAGTCAGACTCGCGCATGAAGGGTTCCGTGTGTAACTATAATTATATAATATAATATGTATATTTATTTGATGAAAAGAACCTTACAAATTTCTTAAAACTAGCTTATTTACATTTTTTACAACTACGCTAGATAACTTTGTTTTTCATAGTGTTTGTATGAATTACAAAGTTATATTTGCGGTTTTAGAAAATATGCCGTATCTCAAAAACTGTTAACTCGATATCATTCAAACCAATTTTGGTTGAAAGTTTACATTAAGATCTACAGATACATATTTTTTTAGATTTGTCACTCCACTATTATAGAAGTTAGAGGGAGGGATACACATTTGACCACTTTGGAAGCTTATATCTTTTAAACGATTGACTTTATGAAAAAGTGGTTTCAGAAACCCCCATGTCATTTTTAAAGACCTGTCTATAAATACCACACAGGCATAGGTTTCATGAAAAAAAAAATACATTTTCAGTTTTAGTTCCATGTATGGGGTAGTAGTATGTTCCTTTATTTTAAATGACTTTTAATTTTTTTCTCAATATCGGAAAGCGTTTCATAGAATACATCTACTTACCAAGTTTCACATGTATAGTCTTAATAGTTTTGGAATAAAATAGCTGTGACATACGGACAGACGGACAGACAGACAGACAGACAGACGGACAGACATGACGAAACTATAAGGGTTCCGTTTTTTGCCATTCGGCAACTGAACTCTAAATAACGAGTAATTTCTTAAAATATATTTTTTAATTTTGGTACACTACACATATCACAGTATAGTAAGTAAAGAAAAAATGACAAAAAGATACTATACTTTGTAAGAAATAAAAAGACAATAAAACTTATTTAGAATTTTGAAAATACAATCGTAGAAATATCAATGCATCCAAGGTTTGACTTCCAAGCCTGCTTCGTTTATTACCAACATAAGCAGCAGCTGAAAACGCTCGTTTAGGTTTTATACTGGTTGGAGGAATAGAGAATAGATACTTATATGCTGTTTCTAAGTGATATCCACTAATTCCTCCATTTTCAAACAGGCTTATTTCACGTCTAATACTATATTTTGCCAACCCCGATTAATTTTGTATTTGTACTTCACGATCTGGGGATTTCATACTCTTATCAATTTCCAGCTACAACTTTTCCTTTAGTGTCAATTGGGGTTGGGATTGGGAGGTTTGTGGCCTTAACTCATCATCTGTTTGTGATCCTGATCTTCCTTCTTCTTCTTCCGTGTCATCTCGACTTTTAAGTTTTTTAACAATACACTTTATTTGCTTCCAAAATAAAGCCTGTGTAGAAACTGGAAATAAGTCATGCCGTTCCAAATCCGATAATAACTGATTTTCATCATCTTTTCATGGATTTTGTAATTAATTCAACACACCAGTCAAATCATCACTTCGTCGTTGCTTCATACGTTCCACTAAGGATGTTTTCATTTTTTGGCAAGTGTCAGCACTTGCCAAAAAATGATTATGCTAGATAGCTGTTTTATAAGAAATTTCAAAGCGGAATCAGCTGTGCATAAATTAGCATCTCGCCGACAGATTGCTTCTACTGTCAATTTAATTGGGGTCAGCACATCAACAATTTTATTTACCAATTCAAAATCAACTTCTACCAAACGAATTGGATGATTGAGATCTATAAGAGCTTTTTGAATGAAGGTTTTTAAAAGATAAAATCGCTCCAGCATTGTTAAAAGACTATTCCACCTGGTTTTACAGTCCAAAAGAAGTGACAGCTCTTTTCCATGTTCAATATTCATTTATTTTTGAAGTACTGTTTCATTTTTCAATGGTGATCTTTTGAAATACACTCTACAACTTTGCGGATTTTCTTTATCAGCTCATTAATGTTTTCATCTTGTGTTAACTCTGGTATGTGTTATAGCGCAAGGTCATTTTGTGACATTAAGATTAAGTCTGATTCTGGACTGTCTAAGTCTTCTAAATGTTCATCATCATGGATGTCGTCCATATGATCAACAGCCACAGGTGGTTCATTTATAGTATCATCTGAGGTAGAGCTGTCTTGCAAATAATTATGTTTTTCATAAAGCCAGTATCCAGGGAAATATCAAATATACTTAGACGCTCTTTCAATATACGAAGACAATTTTCAGCCATACTTTCATACTTCCATAAATAGGAACAAGTCCTAAATTCCAATTCTTTTTTATATGAATGAACGTTGACAGCCATGTATGGTTTATTGGATGTTGAAGTCCACTTGTCGAAAGAAAGACTAAATCTTTCACCTGCACTTTTCAAATGTTTCAATTCTGCAGTTACTTGCTTTCTGATTTTTTCACTGTAATTCATGACACGTTTTTGAATGGTGACGGCTGACTTTGGTAAATCCGTGTATTTTGCAAAGACAAATTTTCTCGAATCATCTGAAGTTATGAATATACTGAATGGAAATCCATCTAATGCAATTATCCTTCGCAACTAAAAAATAGCTCCACATTGACGTCGTATCACTGTGTTTTTTATGTTTAACAAAGTCTCCCGCCATTTGAAATACTTAATTTCAGATAATTGACTTTTAAATTTAAATGACGTAGGTCGTGGGTTTAAATTTAGAAAATATCTTGTAATGACCAAAGTTTTAAATATAATTAAGCATATCTTAAAACTGGAAACATATCTTACAACTATACAATAATATAGGTTATCCATCAGAATTCAGACAGGTTTTAATTTATAATCATATTGTGGGAATTACTAATTTCACACGGGTTCCCGTTAGTATATGCTTAAACTAGACTTAGATATACATTAATTAAATGTGCCTGTTAGGATAGCAGCAATTGAGTCAATAATATAACCAAGAACCCTAACAGATGCACTCCATAAGTCATCAGTGTTTGTTATGTTAAGACTTTGGAATGCTTTTTAATTACATCAATAGAAATGGGCTTAAATGAAAATGTTGGTATATCCTTATTGAAGTTATTGTTTAAAAAAGATTCTGCTTATAATGGCGAAGAATGTAGAGATTTAGTAACCTCTACTGGAATATTGGTAAAGTAATTTTCCAACTTCTCAGCCACTTTTGACTTATCTGAGATGACCTGATCATCGATGTTCAAAGTCAAATCATTCTAACCCTGTTGGTTTGTGTTTCCAGTTTCTTTGTTTATCACCTTCAACACAGTTTTTATTTTATTGTTAGAAATGATAATTTTATTACTTTCTGATTTAGATTTAGCTTAGGGCGCATACTCTTTTAACCCTAGAGTACTAATCATCGCCTGAGAGGCCACCCGCGGTCGGTTTTTCTGGTTATTTTGAAATTGCGGGGACGTGTCGCGCCGTGCTTTCGCGCCAACTCAGTGTAGTCCACGACGCGGCGGGGAAAGTTTGCGCGTTCGGCGGGGATACAGCGTTCCCGAGATATTGCCTACGTGATCGCCTGGGAGGCGATCATATTTATCTATTAACATTTCCTCATCTATTATTTTGCCGAAGAAACGATTTATATTCTGATGATATAGTAAAATTGTGTTATTATAACTCTCCTTTGTCACATCTAAGGGTTTAAACAATTAATTTCAGTATTATTAGATACCCTAGATAATACTGAATAGTCACTTAACCTAGGATCAGTTAAATTGTCAATAACCCAGTGTAAATTGTAAGCTAACAAAGTAGCCAATGAACTTTCGTCGTAAATTCTAAAATGAATGTCAGGATTACAGTCGGTATGCCCAAAAACCTATTACACGATGTTTGATGCAATATTTTGCAATCGACCACGTTTGCTGAGCAAGCAATATAATGCGGTCGCACTAAGTTCGCCGCGAGCTTAGTGTATTTCGAACAGCAACCGGGTGCACTCATTTTTATCATTTAGCGATAATTTTAGCCCTTACGTTACTTTGTTAATTATACTTAGCAATAAACTCTTGAAGGTTATCAGTGTATTTAACTTAGTAGACACACACGATATCCATATTGAATGTTGGAGAAAAAGTTGCATCCACCAAGGATGCAACTTTTTCTCCAACATTCAACATGGATATCGTATGTGTTTTAAATTGGATTTCAAAATGAAAGCCAGATTTGCAATCACCACCCCCAAAAACACATTACACGATACCCATATCGAATGTGTGAGAAAAAGTTGCATCCGCCATCTTGGATTTTAAAATGAATGCCAGATTTGCAATCACCACCCCCAAAAACCCATTACACGGTACCCATATCAAATGTTTGAGAAAAAGTTGCATCCGCCATCTTGGATTTTAAAATGAATGCCAGATTTGCAATCACCACCCCCAAAAACCCATTACACGATACCCATATCGAATGTTTGAGAAAAAGTTGCATCCGCCATCTTGGATTTTAAAATGAATGCCAGATTTGCAATCACCACCCCCAAAAACCCATTACACGATACCTATATCGAATGTTTGAGAAAAAGTTGCATCCGCCATCTTGGATTTTAAAATGAATGCCAGATTTACAATTACCACCCCCAAAAACCCATTACACGATACCCATATCGAATGTTTGAGAAAAAGTTGCATCCGCCATCTTGGATTTTAAAATGAATGTCAGATTTGCAATCACCACCCCCAAAAACCCATTACACGGTACCCATATCGAATTTGTGAGAAAAAGTTGCATACGCCATCTTGAATTTAAAAATAAATTCCAGATTTGCAATCACCACCCCCAAAAACCCATTACACGATAGCCATATCGAATGTTTCAAAAAAGTCTTCATCATCACTTTCACTTCCTCAAATGGTGCTTTTCGGGAGCAACTGCACAAGGTACTATTAGAAATACCCAAAACGCTGTAGGTGTGCCTATAATATTTTAAGAGTTCCCTCGCTTTCTCCAGGATCCCATCATCAGATCCTGATTTCATAACAATGGAACCAACTAGAAAGTATACCCTTTCAAACGAAAAAAAATTCCAAATCGGTCAAGCCGTCTTCGAGTTTGAGGTTACATACATAAAAAAAAGTTTAAGACGAACTGAGAACCTTCTCCTTTTTTTTGAAGTCGGTTAAAAAGCAATAATAACATCACAAAATAGAAATACGTACTTTTTATGAGAATGGCTTTTTTTCGAAAATTTGCGCCAACTTGCTTCTAATAATATTTTTTTTTACATTTTCCCATAATAAAACAAATATTGAAAAAAAAATGTTAAAGAAATATATATTGAACAATAAAAAGTAATTGTTGGGTATGCATAACAAATCGTACTCAAAAAAACAAAAAATATGACTTATGTTATTCAACGGATTGCTGCAATACATACGTACACAATAGATCGCGAATTATCGTTACCGGTGAAACGCTCCACGATGAGACGTGACCCCAACTTTACTCTTTGCGTGACCCCTCTCTGAGCTCCCGTGGACGACTGAATTTTCGATCGGTGTACGTTGCGTATGGTTCAAAATAGCGCGCAAATTAGAAGAAACAATTAAAATTAAAACAACCAAGCGACATTTTTGAAATGTTAAAGCTATAAATGATAGTATGATAATTAGAGAATAATATGAATTCAAGTTTATGAAAAAATTCAACAGTTTACTATCAAAATTCAGCGACGCACGAGCATGTTTTGTAAGGATTTTTGTCCAACTTTATGTATTTTTGTTTAATAAACTATAAAATATTTTTAAATTTTGCCAACTATGTTTGCTAACACATTTATTCTAGTGTTCATTACATATTTTTGTATGGTAATTAAAGTACTATTATAGGTTATATTCCTTTAGTTGTGAAGACCGTTTTGAGTTATTTTACTCGGCGCAGGCTTATGTAATCGCTAGTATACCGGTTCTTCAAATTCAAAATATGTATTTTACGTAAAAAGACGCAGACGAAGAAGTATGATTTTTTTATGAAGCTTGCTATACTTATGCTTTTGTAATAATATTCAAAATTCAAACTAAGTTAAAGAAGATATGGTCGAAATTATAACAATGGGCGACCCTAATGGTGGCCGTATTTATAAATCTGCATCTTGTTCAAATCAGACAATGCCCGGAACAAACAACAATTTCCATTTCTATAAAGAAAGTAATTAAGGCGTTTAAATGCCTTATTTACTTACAAGTAGTAGTTTTTGTACCGTTTTCGGCTTGTTAATGTCTAGTTCCCACTAAATTGTTAAATTAATTCTCAGTATATATTATTCAGTGCCTTTGTTGTATAAAACACGCAAAATTGTAAACAAATGGGAACAAGTCACTGGCTCCTGAAATACAGGTTTTCTAATGTAGCTCTGGGCTCAGAGTTTCACATTTTTTGTAACCCACATCTAATTTAGTAAAACTGCATTATCACTTATTCATACTTGTTAACGAAGCTTAGCTGCGTGCTTTTGGGCCATGGGTTGTTATTCTATTGATGAATGTGACGAATTGGAAAGTAACTCAGTAACTTTTTCGACTACTTAAAACTATTCAAGCAGTCAACCCTGAGTTTATTTTTTTATTACTTTTTTATGTTTAGTTTCTAATTTAGTCTTTTCTGTTTCCAGGGCGAGTTACCTATAGCAATGGCTCTAGCCAACGTCGTAAGCACATCGCAAATGGACGAGTTAGCTCGCGTGTTCGTCACGCTGTTCGACGCGAAGCATCTGTTAGCGCCGCTCCTGTGGAATATATTCTACAGGGAAGTTGAGGTGAGTGATAGGATAGTTTGACTTTTTTTCGGTGGGAGAATCATCAAATGAATCCTTAAGTTTTCGGTGGAGCGGAAGGGAGTGTCAGACTTCTATTGACTACCCACAAAAACCTACCTTATTCCTGCTGTTGCCGTTGTGTTCCGGGGCGCAGTATCTCGTTAGAACATTCCCGAAACCCAAGCACGATTTTATGCTTAGCTCAACTTATAACAGCAGTAACAGTTGCAGGGCCGGATTAACCATTAGGCGGAGTAGGCAACTGCCTAGGGGCCCCGCATCAACTAGGGGCCCAGGTCTAGTGCACGCACCAAGAAAACATGTTTCTTTGAACGAGAATTTGATGTGCGTGTGAACTTAGAGACCTCAATGTTATATCACAAAATACAAATCGTTAGATTTAGTAGTAGAATTAAAACAATGTTAGAAGAAATCTGGGAAAAAGTAAACAAATATATTAAAAACCATAGCCCTTAATATGCGTTTCCTCAGTTCACACACGATTTGGTCAGTCAAAGTAAGAAACGGGGCCCCAAGAATGCCATTGCCTTAGGGCCTCTGACAGGGTTAATCCGGCTCTGAACAGTTGTTAAATATTTTCACTTTTCAACCAGGTCCAATTGGAAATAAGCGTCAGGTATTCATGCTTTGGCATTTTTGCTAAACTGGGCCTATTTTTAACAGTGAAAAGGCACATAAAAAATGTGTTTGTGGAATTCCTTACCGGAGTCTGTGTTTCCTGATAGCTATAACCTGGGGGTCAATAAGTCAAGAGTGAAGACGTTACTTCTAAGTAAGCGTGCTTCATCTTCGACCACATCTTCACTTACCATCAGGAGACATGTTGGTCAAACGCCAGCCTATTATCAATAATAATAAAAAACATAATATTCTTATAAATAATTAATACAAACATAATATTGTTACATATCTAATACTTCAGAAAAATATCTAGTGTTAATGCTACTACTGCATAAAGATATTATTTATTTATGTACATACATGACATTTAAAAGAGAAAAACAATTACAGAATAAAGAGCACAAAGCTGCTGCTTATGTTATAAGAAATTTCTTCCAGCAGACCTGCGACAGGAGAGTTGAATAAGAGTTTTTGGCGGAATATTACTGGAGGCAAGATTGATAATCTAGTTCTTGGTAGAATTAACACTAGATATTTTTCTGAAATAGTAATAATAATAACCCTGCTCCCGACACCGGTGGACTGCCATTTTTTATATTTTTAAATGTTTTTTTTATTGTAAGTTTTTTATAGAAAAATATTTAAAAATGTAATTTTTGAGAAAGTGTTGAATAAAGGAGGTAATAATAATATTCCACAACTTTCACACAACGCCATCTAGTCTCAAACTAAGCAGAGCTTGTACTATGAGTACTAGACAACTGATAAACATACATATATATTTCTAAATACATACACGAAATGTTAGTTTGATATGGATTGCCGCGTAGTAACGCCTAATTTCATACTACATAATTATTACATATGTTTATGTCTTCTACAGGTGTCTGACTGCATGCAAACTCTCTTTCGAGGGAACTCCTTAGGCAGCAAGATCATGGCGTTCTGCTTCAAGATATATGGCTACGTGTACCTTCAAAACTTACTGGAGCCCCTCATCACTGCACTCCTCGACCAGGCTGATGAGCGAGGGGATATCAGCTTCGAGGTGGATCCTGCTAGGTAGATACATAACTTTTTTACCCCTACTTAATATTATAAATGTGAAACTAACTGTCTCTTTGGCTGATAAACTTTTAAGTCAGAACTACCTAATCGATTTTGATGAAAGTTTTCATATAGATATATGATAAGACTTTAATTTTGTATATGATATTAAGACCTTGGGGAAGGGAATTCTTTCGCTGTATTTTTTTTACCCTGACAAAATATTTAGTCAGGAGATCGAGGCCGCGGGCAGAAGTTAGTGAAAAATAAATTTATTTATTAAAAACATTAATGAAACTTAACGGAACTCGATCCTCATTAGCGATATTAGTTGGATCCATAATCTGAATTATGAAGTTGCACTTTATAGGCGTGGGTTGTCGGATGAATAAAATAGAGGCACTAGTTATTATAGCACAATCACTTTGATTCAATAATAATTTCCTTTTAAAATAATCACCATTCAATTACAGTTTTAATAAGATAACAATATAGGTAGCACAATTCAGACACTCCACCGAACGCGTAGCACGACTGTGCGATCCCGACCGAGTCTCAAATTCAAAGAGCAATTTTGCTAACAACATTTACCGACTATTATATTGTGTCTAATGTTCCAAAATGTAACCAATAGCATGTGATTTTCAGACTGGACCCAAACCAAGACATAGAAATGAACAGATCCAACCTGATAGACTTGACTAAGGAGGTGTTCGACAGAATAGTGGGCTCGGCGGAGAAGTTCCCGCCGCAGTTGCGAAGCATGTGCCACTGTTTGTACCAGGTGAGCTTATTTATAACTAGTACTTCGCCAGTGACTTTGTCCCCGTGGATTTTGCAACAATTTATTGCCTTTAGTACTCATAAGTAATGCACCTTAAAACAAAGGATATTTTTCTTTTTTTAGCCTTTTAATCTTACTATCATGCCAGGCTCATTATTGCCTAAGAGCTGGAACTACATTCTTCTTAAATTACCCACAAATTTGTATATTTTAATAGCGTCATCGCTGTATGGTTTCGAAAGAACCGTGTGAAAGGCACGTATTTCTAAACTATTAATATTTAATTCACACAGTGTATGTCTATTTCTTTTTATACCAAATGTATTTCACCTACAAGTGGTGGACATCTTCAACAAGCCCACATACTTTACGATTTTTTTACAATTGAATCATTACATCCGGAGATTACCCCCTACTTACAAAAAATTTTTAGCTCTATGGTCTGCGACTTTGTTGGCGTGGGAGATATTTCCGCGACAGTTGTTGGATAAAAAGTTTATATGTTACCCTAAAACATCATCTATCATATTAATCGGTTCAGCCGATCTAGAGAAACAGCAAGACAGACAAACAAGTGTTTGAGTATTTACGCGACAAAAGCTAAGGTGTAATTTGTACCTTGGTTTTTAAAAATGCGCCCACGATACAGGAGAATACTTAGTGTGAATAGTGAGTTATTTCACTACTACTCAGCATCATCCTACAACCTACTAAAAACTACTGACTATATCACGTTTGAACCAATTTTCTTTTAAAGTTTTCATTGAGATATACAGCACATTTTTTTAGATTATTCATTCTATTATTTTAGAAGTTAGAGGTTACACACACATTTCAACACTTTGGAAGATTCTATCTTTCAAACGATTGAATTGAAGAAAAAATGGGTTTAGGACCCTCAATGTCATTTTTGAAGACTTATCCATAGAAACGTACAAGTTTGATTAAAAATAAAATTAGCTCCAGTCCCACATATGGTTATCGGATTATAGCAGTTGTTTCTAGATAGTTCATTGTATTTGAAAAACAATGTAAAACAGTAACAATGTGGTTTCTTGTTTTTTTTTTCTCAATAATAATATTATTTATAGATGAAAGGCTCGCGTTTGACCAACATCTCGCCTAATATAGATTGTACTTCGGGGAGTGTGCGCAGGAGCTCCATGATATGGTCCCTCAATCTCCCTTTCACTACCGGTCACGCATTGCAGGGTTGGTTGATATACCGTCTTGTCGTACCAAGCGCTTCTGCTCCACATTTATTGTGCGCACAGCCAAGCTGTGGAACTCTGCCGGCTTCTGTGTTCCCTGCCACTTATGACCTCTCAACCTTAAGCAAGCAACCAAAGCAAGAGTCAACAGGCATCTTCTGGGCTCGCTCGTTCCATCGTAGACCTCATCTATCGCTTACCATCAGGTGAGGTCGAGGTCAAGAGTGGGCTCATTCAGAATTTTAAAAAAATCGGTAAGTTAGCCTAATAATCTGCCTGTGCGACTGAACTATTATTTTAGATATTGTATAAATGTCGACGTTCAAAAGTGCCCTTTAATGGCCTAATCAAAATATAAACTAATCTTGAAAGACCGCACTGGTGGCCCACTAGTAACGGACTCGACTTGTAGGCTGCAGGTCGTGGGCTCGAACCCAGTCGTGCACAATACTTTGTGTAATTTATATTATCACTACTGCTCTCAAATAGGTAAAGAAAAACATCGTTAGGAAACCGACATGTCCTAAGACCAAAACTCCAACCCGCTCTGGGCCTGCGTAGTGGATTATAGCCCATTCGATCTCATAGAAAGGAGGCCTATGTCCCAGCAGTGGGAACGTAATATTTTTTTAATTATTTTGAAGTGTAAACTTCTTTAGCATCGTTGTGATTTGAAAATTTATGAAACGAAAAAGCGACAGTAAAAAGAGACAGACACATAAATTGCCGAATTTTGGAATTCTGATGGTAGAGCTTTTGATGCCCTTTAAAATGAGCCCAAACTCGGCTATCTTGCGACCACGGGAACGAATTTAGGTCGCGGGGGTGTGAGGTAGCCCTGAGAGGGGGAGGGGGGTCTTGTGGGGAGTCGAGTCGAAAAGAGACAGTAAAGAGACAGATACATAATTTCTTTTTTATTGGTTTCACTTCTACCACGTGTGAATTGCATACATGTTTTTATTTAGAAAACTAGCAATGTGGGTAGAATTCACATTACTAGAAATATTGTTAACCCCTCCAACTAAGATAAATATGCTTGTCTGGAGTGGGTTCACGACAATAGTGTAATGGGTGGGGTTCGAGCCTGCTACCTCTCGATCACAAGTCCGACTCCTTAGCCAATGAGGTTATGAACTAATCTTGTGTTTAACTTTCAGATCTCGCCATTGTTACTAGCATTGACAATTGTACGAATAACAAATAGTGTTTCGTGCAGGTACTGAGCAAGCGGTTCGCCCAGTTCCCGCAGACCAGCGTTGGCGCTGTCGGCACTGTCCTGTTCTTGCGGTTCATCAACCCGGCTATAGGTATGTTTGCTCTAATTATCACTATATATATCTAAGAATTAACCTCCGACAACCTTGAAACTTAAACAGATCTTGATAAATTGTAGCTAAGAACCATCTTGATCACGTCAGCTTTCTAACAAAAAAAAAACCGCATCACAATCGGTTCGTTCATTTAGGAGCTACGATGCCACAGACAGACACAGATACACCCCTCTTTATCTTTACTCATATAGTACCCACTTTTATATTTCATCAATAATGTTTAAGTTAGTAACCAGGCACAAGTCCGACTTCACACTAGCACGTGTTAATTTATAGACGAAAACCCTTTTATTGTTTGGGGGTAAATCATCGAATGACTCCTCCCGCTTTGGAGCTTGAAGCGAAATAAGTGTCAGACTTCCACTGACTAAAAACCCATCCTGCTCCTTCAGTTGCTATGTGTTGAGGGGTAGATAAAGGGTCGGGTAATTCACTATGGCCTGACTTACGAGTGACGTCGGTGCAATAAATAGTCTTTCTTTAAAACTAAACTACAAACGTGAATGATGCTTTTCTCGTAAATTGACGAGAAGAGGTACAACAGCATCGAGTGGAGTGGAAGGGGTGGGCCAGAACGTGCTTGAAAAAAAAAAGAAACTTCAAACTAAAGTACAGCATCAAAAATTCGTTCTCAACGCTATCTACTGGTAAATAACCAAGACACTGGCTGCATTGCCACGTTGTAGTTAGATTTACAGACAACCTTTGGATGGATTTGACACAGAAGGAGAAAATAAATACGCGGGTAGTCCACGGTGTACTATTTGTCTATATAAAATACAAAAACAATAAATAACGTTCTCAAAACATATATATACATATATTTTTTTGTTATTTTTTTGTTATTATGTATGTCTTTGTTTCTTACAAAGACATACAAAATTTAAGGAGAGAGATAAAGATCTTTTACTAAGTTTTTGAAAGAAGATAGGGTTTGTGCTGGTCTTACTGACACGGGTAGAGCATTCCACAGCCGTACTGCTTGAGCTGCGAACGACTTACCACAGAAATTGGTGGCGTTGTATGACGATGCTTAACATCTGGTAAAAGTAAAAGCCAGTCCCTGGGTCACGGAAAGTATCAACCAGACATCATGGAAATGTCTTTGATAAGGATGTGGGCAAAGTCATCATTATTATCTTCCTGCACTTATCCCATTTACTTGGGAGTTGGCGCAACCCGTATTCTTCTTCCATTTTCCCTTGTTATAAGACGTCACGGTATCATTTACTCCTTTTTCTTTCCATAATCTAAACATATTTTCTTTGGCCCTACTCTACACTGCTCCATCCATAAAAATTGCTGTGAGCAAAAAATTTAAGAAAATTTTGTTACCTATATTATTTATGTTTTCTTTTTACTAGCAAGCAGACGCAACATAACTGTGATTTTTTTCTCACAGTATCACCTCAAGAAATGGGCATAGTGAACCGGCCGGTCCCTTCGCACGTTAAGCGGGGCTTGATGCTGATGTCCAAGATCCTGCAGAACATCGCCAACCACGTGGAATTCTCCAAGGAGCAGCATATGCTACCTTTCAACCACTTCTTGAGGGCACACTTTGAGGCGGGACGCAAGTAAGTGACTATTTTTCGTGTCTATGATCCCTTATACAAGGTGTAATAGATTAAGCGCAATACCTCAGACACCCCAATTATAATATTAAATTATAAGTCTAAAACAACATCCGTAACTAAATAAATTGAAACCAAACCTAGACTTTTTTTTTTATAAAATAGTTATCCTTACTAAACACAAAACGTATACACTCATGCAATGTTAGCGGTCACACGCACACGAGCGCATTTCCTTGAATTAAGGATGATACTGTGTTTCCATTTAAAAGATGAAAGAAAGATTAATGAAAGATTTTTCCGTCAAAATTTAACACCTATTTTTTATGACGGCAATCGATTCAGAAGCCAATTCTGAACCAACTACTTTCAGGAATTGCGTTTATTCTGTTACGCGTTGTATATTGTATATTTTTAACACTTCGCGATTTTGACAAAAACCAATGATCCGAAAGCATATTTTCAAGGAAGGTTTTAGTTTCTAACACATCAGGTTCTGATGAAGATCTCCGGAGATTAGTGATGGAACTCTTCAATTAAAACAGTAAATCTCCCGCGACTGCTGTCCTCGTACATCTAGTACTGTTTAGCATAATCAGCCTACTAATATCTAACGAGAATGGGCTAACAGGAGTAATCACAAGGCTGAAGTCGGTGCCAAGATAAATGAACGTAAGTTCGGTACTTAGCCTATCAAAACTATTCATTGACTTGGCACCGACTTCAGACATGTGAGTTACCTAGCCCTTATTTTAAACGGAATTAGACATCCAATAAAACAAACTTAAATCTATTTCCCGCTTTGTAGTGCAGTAGTGTTTTTGTTTGTTTAGTAGTCGTTTAACTTTTTTTAAAGTTTTTTTGTCACTACTTGTTGGAAAAAAGGTAATGCGCAGTTTAACTCTACGACCTAATGCCTCCCTAATTACTATCGGTCTACCAGACGTACTGAAGGGTACCATCCACACTTTATCGATATACCATCTTGTCGTACATAGCACTTCTCCTCGACATTTATTGTGTGCACAGCCAAAGTGTGGAACACTGCCGGCTTCTCTATTCTCTACCATATTTGAGAAATCCTTTAAAGTAAGGCGCGCGTTTTAGCTGATGGTAAGCGAAGATGTGGTCGAAGAAGCACGCTTACCTAGAAGTAACCTATTCACTTTTTACTTAAACACCCCCTGGTTATAGCTATCAGGAAACAGACTCCGGTAGGGAATTCCCAAAACGTATTGTGCATATGGATGGGATATCTACCATGTAAATGGATGTGTTGGCACATCGCAGCAAAACATTAAGGCGTATCTTCTTGTCCTCAGATTCTTCATACAAATAGCATCGGACTGCGAGTCAATAGACCAGACCTCCCACAACCTGTCGTTCATCAGCGATGCGAATGTGGTAGCCCTACACAGACTGTTATGGAACCATCAGGAGAGGATCGGAGACTATCTGTCCTGCAGCCGAGACCATAAGGCGGTCGGCAGGAGGCCCTTTGATAAGGTATCATACAAACAAACAAACATGTAGCGACATCTATCTCGCAACTTACAAACTAGCGATAGGAATTTTGTATCGCGCAAGTAAAGTTTACCGAACAGCTAGCCTACATACAAATCACCCGATAAAAAACATAGGGCAGTTGCCCACCAGACAAAAAACACCTGTCTGGTCGGAGGTCTCCCCATTTCAATGGGAATGTGGTACCTTACATCCTGTTCCGCATATCCCCAAATCTTTTTCGGCGAGAAAATCATCTAATGCCTGCTCTTGCTTTGGGTGGAGCGAAAGGGAGTGTCAGACTTCTACTGACTAAAAACCCACCCTTTTCGTTTACATTCCGGCACTGCGATATCTCGTTAGAATTTTCTTGCATTGGGTCCCGTCAATGCAGCTGACTGCTCTGTGCGCGTGGAACGAACGAAGTCGCGGGCAGAAGCTAGTTACTTCATAATTAGTGGGACAATGTAAGAGGTGTCATAACCAACGAATTCTATTCTACTATTAAATTATGTGCAGCAAAACACTTCCCCTCTACTTCTTATTTTTTATTTTCGGTGGGCAAATTACAAAAAGGCTCCTCCCGTTCTGGTTAGTAGAGTGAAAAGGAATATCAGGATTTTACTGACTAAAACCCACCCTGTTCCTTCACTGCTCTTACGTTCCGGTGCCGTACCCCCGGTAAGGTTCCCACTCCTTCTGAAATGTTTTGAAAACCTCTTATTAATATTATATCTACATTTTTCTTTTTCTTTTTTTCAGATGGCAACTCTTCTCGCATACCTGGGACCTCCAGAACATAAGCCGATAGAATCGTAAATATCCTTTATTGTTATTAAATGTTTAGTAAACAATTGCTTACTTATATTACATACTTAAAATTCTAAACTTAAGAACATAAGCGCCAATAGCCTAACGGCTAAGGTGTCGGACTGGTGATCGAAAGGTCGCGGGTTCTAACCCCGCCCATTACACTATTGCCGTGAACCTAGGGCATCCAATCCCGGAATACCGAGATCTCGGTATTGCGGAATCCCGCGTCATTTTCCAATCCCGCGTAACGCGGGATTATGGGCGCGGGATCCGCGGGATTTGCGGGACTGAAAAAAAGCATGCATACGACCTCTCGCGAGCGCGATCGCTCTGTGACTGGCGGCCGGCAGTGTTGCAAACAACGCGGGGGCCGATGTCGCCCGTTTTTTACGGCTTATCTAGCCTAATATAGCCGAATTTCAGTCAGTGATAGCCTAAGTATGTAGCCTAAAATATCAGTAAAGTTTTTTATTCAGTATTTGTTATTGTTTTTTGTGAAGAAAAAACGGTGTAATTTGATTGATCTTATACTAATAGTAATACGTAAATAAACGTGGAGTTAGCTGATTAATTCATTGTTTTATTTGCCTTATATAATTGTGAATATTTTCAATATCCGGGATTCCGCAAATACCGAGATCCCGCGGGATTGAAAAGTCGTAGTCCCGCAAATACCGAGATTGAATTCAGGCTGCGGGATTGGACGCCCTACGTGAACCTACTCCAGACATAAGCATCTTTAGCTTAGTTCGAGTTATCAAGATTGCTAGTCTAGTAAGATCAAAATCGATGTACCTCGCTTCCCACACTTGCGATCGAAGCGTACCTCCATAACTTTTGGCACAACACCATGTCGCACAAACTTAGGCTCTCTTAAACAGGATGTTGGCTTCCTATAACAGAGCCTGCTCCATCGAAAACGGTATAGATATTTTTTTTTGACAGTTTATTACAATTTAAAAATAAAATCAACAATGTTGACTTGTGATCAGCTGCTTTCTTATGTGCATGATGCTTAGTATTATTATTATTTTATTTTTATTTAATTTTGTATAGCTTAATGTTAGTTAATTTTATTTATTTTTACTTTAATTTAATTCCAATTGTGTAACTTAAAATCGTATTCTCATTGTATAATAATTCTCTCTTTTCGACATTTTATTCAATTTAATTTAATATTGTTATTTTTTTAATATTTATTATTGTTTTTGACATGATTACTTTTGACATTATTATTTAGTTTTGCTTAGATTTATTAATTCATTTTACTTTCCACAAGAATGTTGTGCATACCTGTAAGTGATATATTTGCACTGTATCTCAAATCTTTGTATATCTTTATCCATTTGATTGTAAATATATCGTTGGTGTGCCTTGCATAAATAAAATAAAATAGTAATATGCATTCACACATTGCAAGTTCACTTAAAAAACTAGAAAGAACTAGTACTCATGACGCAACCTTCTTCGCTTAGAACGCAAAATGTTATTAAAGCATTTGATTTTCTGTATTCGCTATAGTTCTTCGTTACTTTATCAGTAGTTAAACATAATTATGTAAATGGTTTCACTATTTTAAACATTAAGCGACAGTCATATAACAGTAGCAAAAGTGTTATAATTTTCACTGAAACAATGATGATCAATCTAGTATATATTTTAAAATGCCATGTCAATAAGTTATATAATAACTTATGTAGAACTTATAGATCTTTTCAGTTGAAGTATGGTTTTCAAACTATAAATAGCCACCCAAACTAATTAGATTCATAAAAAATAAAATAAAAATTACTAGGATTTTTTTTAATCTATAATTATATTCTATTTACCTTTTTGGCATCGAACTGGTAGAAAATGCATAATATGCCATCTTTAATTCCTGTTTCAAAAGTCACGGGTTATAACAATATGAGTGTGACCCAGTCTTTCTTCCAGTACATCGAGCCTTCTGTTCTCCTCGTACGCGCGGTGGTCCTCCATAGACATCTCCTCAACCAACTTCGAAGAGTTCATAGTCAAGCACAACATGCACAAGAAGGAGGAATTTAAAAGCATCAAGAGTTTGAACATCTTCTATCAAGCGGGGACCAGCAAGTTGGGGAACCCTGTCTTCTATTTTATTTCGAGGAGATATAAGTGAGTGATTTGCTTAGCTTTTTCACCACTATGTTCACTCATTCATCACTATGTTCTGAAAGCATGTTCCCTCGATACATTAAAAATATTTCCCAAAATATTGCGAACCTTTCTAATAATATCATAATATAATTATGACAAAAATCAAGTAATAAAAAAATATTACAAATGTTAATCTGTTTCAGATATCATAAATACACCTAAAAATATGTACGCGTATCTTTAATATTGCATAAAGTAAACAATTAGTCCGAAATTGTCTTGAATCTGCTTCAAAATATAATTAATAAGTCCCAAATGGTCTTTCATCTGACTCCAAATATAATAAACTGGTCCCAAATTGTCTTACATCCATCTCAAATATAATTAAATTGTCCCATATTATCATCAATATGTCTCAAAATATAATTATTTTGTCCCAAATTGTCTTAAATCTCACAGTGTTTGATCGGACCCAAAAAAATTCCCTATGCTGTTTATTATGTAAACTGATCAAGAAATGCATTTAAAATGCAAGACTAGAACACCCAAGTGTCTATTTCATATACTTTTTATTACATAAAATAATAAAACTTACGTGACCTTGACCTTAAAAATCTATACTTATAATAAATCTGTAGAGAGGTCAATTCTGTACATGAAATATATTTCCAAAATAACTATCAGGGGGTGATTAAGGATCGATACTCATGCCAAAAATGCAATCAGTTAAATTTTTGTCTGTCTGTCTGTCTGTCTGTCTGTCTGTCTGTCTGTCTGTCTGTATAACCGTTATAGAAACAAAAACTACTCGACGGATTTTAACGAAACTTGGTACAATTATTTTTCATACTCCTGAGCGGGTTATAGTATACTTTTCATCACGCTACAATCAATAGGAGCAGAGCAGTGAAGGGAAATGTTGGGAAAACGGGAGAAGTTACTCCATTTTTTAAGCTTCCGTCGCGTGTGCAACCTTAATGGTTTAAAGCTACGCAAATCATTTTATGACGGAAATGTTCTCCTTAAAATTATATAAAAAATATCCCACGACAGCATATGTCTAACTTTTATGGTTGACTCACAATAACACGTGTAACTCCCGATAGCTTAGCAGTTCGAAGCTTTCTGATTATAATATTTGTCTACTCTTACGTTTATAACACTCTCAGTCACCCCTAATTGAAAAAGTTAACATTATTAACTATTCCATAAAAAAATTGGCCAAGTGCGAGTCAGACTCGCCCATGAAGGGTTCCGTAGTAACTATAATATAATATGCAAATTTATTTGACGAAAAAAAACCTTACAAATTTCTTAAAACTAGCTTATTTACATTTTTTACAACTGCGCCAAATAAATTTGTTTTGAAAAAAAAACCTTACAAATTTCTTAAAACTGGCTTTTTTACATTTTTTACAACTGCGCCGAATAAATTTGTTTTTCATAGTGTTTGTATGAATTACAAAGTTATATTTGCGGTTTTAGAAAATATGCTGTATCTCAAAAACTGCTGAACTGATTTCGTTCAAACTAATTTTGGTTGAAAGTTTATATTAAGATCTACAGACATATTTTTTTTAGATTTTTCACTCCATTATTATAGAAGTTAGAGGTTGTGTCCGCCACACACACATTTTACCACTTTGGAAGCTTATATCTTTTAAACGATTGACTTTATGGAAAAGTGGTTTTAGAAACCCCGATGTCGTTTTTAAAGAACTGTCTGTAGATACTACACATGCATCGATTTCATGAAAAAAAATATTTTCAGGTTTAGTTCCATGTATGGGGAGCCCCCCTTTATTTTAAATATTTTTTTATTTTTTTCTCAAAATCGGAAAGCGGTTCACAGAATACATCTACCTATCAAGTTTCACATGTATAGTCCTAATAGTTTCGGAATAAAATTGCTGTGACAGACGGACGGACGGACAGACAGACAGACAGACAGACGGACAGACATGTCGAAACTATAAAGATTCCGTTTTTTGCCATTCGGCTACGAAACCGTAAAAAGAATCATATAAATCGGTATAGAAACACCAAAGTTATACATGAAATACGCTTATAATAATAAGCCATCGCGCGTGAATACTGAATCATGCTATAAGGATTATTTTTGAGAATCGGTCGCCGCGCTCGACGCGTCTCGCGGTCGAAGCGTTCTCTAGGTACTTAAGCCTCATGTGAACGTGATCTAAACAATATTACCAATACATTAACTTACGCTGACGGAGTCGCGGGCACAGCTATATTGTATCATTACGCTAAGGCCAATAGGAGCGGAGCGCCAATGAAGAATGCTTCAAAATCAGGGTTAAATTTAACGTTAGCCCAAAGTAACTATTCCACGCGGACGAAGTCGCGGGCAAAAGCTAGTGTTAAATAATTTCTGTAAATTTAATGAACCAAGATAATGTGTTCAAATAAACACAGTCTAATGAAGAATCTTTAGGCGCATGTTTGTTAGTTTTTATTTTTAGAAAATCACTTCTAGATACTAAGTAATTTTTTTTTTTCATATTTTAGTTTTTATTTTTTTCTCCATAAAAACTCAAAAGTGCGACTTGTGACTAACATAAAAATATTCCTCGTAATAAGGCCTATCACTGATAAAAAACCACGTTGCACAATTGCGGCCTTTGCGAATTATGTGCCATTTAGTTCAAAGGTCAAATGGTACGAAATAGGGTTGTCGCTTAAAGGTCAAACAAATATAGGTATATTTTTTGTAAATAATAAATAAATTTCAACATGGTACTGACACCAAACTACTTTAAGACATCATTAGTTAATACACTTTTTATTTTGGAACCACATCCAATAAATAGCCTACTCATACAAATCGCTTTCGTTGCTTAATATTAACGTGCAGCCATCATCATCTGCATTATCATCATCCAATGAAACAGATCCATCCAATGATGAGTCTTCGTCTTCATCTTCGCCTCCTGCTAATTGCAAATTTTCTTCGTGAATTGGTTTTAAAAGTTCGCGTACAGCTTCTGGCACACAAAGCCGCTTGTATGAACTTCGACGTGAAATGTGGTGTGACATAGAAATCAATGGGTCTGATGATTCTAATGCACGGTGAAAGAGGTCGACCATGGTTTGTATCCTGTTTACTTTGCGGCAGTGACGTTCCCTATCAGACCGCCAGAATTTGTTGCGTGATTCGGCCGCTTGCTCTGAGAGCACCCCGACAGGAAATGAACTGGATTCAATAATCTCTTCTCCGTGCACTAGAATTTTGTGAATAGTGACAGTCATCGGGTGCCAATTATACAATTGAACGTACTTTTCTGCGAGCGTGCGGCAAAAATTGCCAAACTTTTTTGCGTCTATAGGATATTCACAAGATATTGTCACAAGGATAATATGCAATCTGTCGACTAACCATGCATCCAGACCTAAAATCTCAGTAAATGTGCCACAGTATTTATCTGATAGTGCTTTCCGGGCGGAATTGCCATCATTTGTCGTTCTCTCTCATTAGGTTTCACTACGTCCACTAATAATCCAATCCTCTTTCTTATTTCAGTCTGAATGCGTTTCTTTCGTTGCTCAACTATTTGGCTTTCAGGGCTACCCTTACTGATTCTCCATTTTTGTACCAACGGATCATTTTTATAGCTAAGATGCAACAAAAACTCAAAAACACGTATCCACGCATGAAGTGGATTGATACCGTGTCGCATATTTT
Source organism: Tholera decimalis (assembly GCA_943138885.2). NCBI lineage: Eukaryota > Metazoa > Arthropoda > Insecta > Lepidoptera > Noctuidae > Tholera > Tholera decimalis. Next base: position 16,614,009 of record OW964576.2, read on the forward strand.
CTTTTATGATTGGTTTTTGATAAGACATTTTCAAATCATTGAAATTACTAGCCGGAAGCTTACAAAATGGGCATCTTAACTGTGAAGATGTTCCAGTAATTATATTGAGGACCTTACCATCAATAACGCTTAATGTCAAGTCACAATCAAATGTTATGTTGTGACCTTCTGAAGTTTGTGTAGTTATTGGTTTCAAACTTCTGATCAGTTCTTCTACAAATGTTTTTTCGGAAAGTATAGGATCACCTGATTCTTTTTTGTACTGGATATGCAGCGGTCGACAAAATCGATACGATTGGGGTGTAGGATTGAGCCAGGCAATGAAATGTTTCTCGACTACGATTCGTAAAGGAATAAAAGTTGTGGCGAAAAGGCTACTTTCGTTAATGGAGATATCTTCTTCAGATTGTGGGAAGCATTGCTTATATAATGATTGGCCTGAGCTACCATCAAAACCCCAGGACCCTTCAAATACAGCTGAGATACTTTGCGTGCCTTTTCTATTGCAATATTCGATGAAAGTAGAAACTGACGCTTCGACTTCAGAAACTTTTAAGTCTTCAGTTGGATAGCATGCTTTTCTTGCAATTAAAATTTCATGGTAAGGTGGGTAAGCAGGGTATCCTCGACTATTCAAATCCCGCCGCAAGAGTTTATAAGTCTCCACACTCAGTTTTCTATCAATAATGACACCTAAAGCTTCCTCTGGTGTAAAAGGTTTGGTGACTGTCGAAACTTTTTTTAAAACCATGGACGCTCCCTTTGGTGACTCTAAACAAAGTTTTATTACTTTTTCTAAATCTTTTGAAGCCTTTGATGTTATCTTGCTTCCATCATCTGGGGAGACCGTAGAAGAAAAAGATTTTATCACTTTACTCTGAAGTTCGCCTTCTAGTGACTTCATGATTCGTTTTCTGATTTTAAGGTCTTGTTTGTAGCTTATACTAGGATCACTGGTTACTTGCGGAAGTTGTGAAGTACTATACTGCAAACTGAATGGTTTACTCGTTGCTTCCAGAAGTTGTGAAGTACTACACTCCAAACTGAATGGATCACTGGCTGCTTCCGGAAGTTGTGAAGTACTACACCCTGAACTGGATGGATCACTGGTTGCTTCCGGAAGATGTGTTGTGTTTTCAATGAAGGGTCACATGTAGCACGGGAATGGGTCCACCCTAGTCAGGCTTAAGCTAAAACTCCGTGCTGATACATGTGACCTAGAGGAACGGGGGTGAGGCACCATGGAGCCGTTACAGACCCATGGCGCAACTTTGCCTCGGCAGGGGCTTACCCAACCTGCTGAGGGATGTCCATCCGGGCCCCGACCGGAGGACTTACTGTTAGGGGGGCATGAGGGCGCCAACCTTCATGTTGGTACACGAGTGGCAAGCGATGCTGTGGATTGTGCCACAGCCGGTACTTTTCTAACTCCGGAAGTATCCGCAAATACGCTAGGAGGTTGTACGCGATTACACATTTTTGAATGCTTCTGTGAGGAAAGCAAAAAATATAAAAAGAACAGTTCACCTGACGAACTAACATCATCGGATTTGTCGCTCATAATTTACAGAGAAATAGGTCACCATCTTAAAGATCTCTCGGATAGCGAAAAATATAGACTCATTGGCGAAATTGTTAAGCCATTTCTCAGAAAAACCTTGAGAATTTAAAAAAAATGTAGAAGGAACAAAAAAAGGTTCAAGGACAAACATGGACTTTCGTTGAACAAGCAGTTCATCGATGATATACCAGCTGAATTCAAGAGGCAGGCTGCGGATTGTGTGACATCCAGTTTGGAGTGTACTACTTCAAAACTTCCGGAAGCAACCAGTGATCCATCCAGTTTAGAGTGTAGTACTTCACAACTTCCGGAAGCAGCCAGTGATCCATACAGTTTGGAGTGTAGTACTTCACAACTTCCGCAAGTAACCAGTGATCCTAGTATAAGCTACAAACAAGACCTTAAAATCAGAAAACGAATCATGAAGTCACTAGAAGGCGAACCTCAGAGTAAAGTGATAAAATCTTTTTCTTCTACGGTCTCCCCAGATGATGGAAGCAAGATAACATCAAAGGCTTCAAAAGATTTAGAAAAAGTAATAAAACTTTGCTTAGAGTCACCAAAGGGAGCGTCCGTGGTTTTAAAAAAAGTTTCGACAGTCACCAAACCTTTTACACCAGAGGAAGCTTTAGGTGTCATTATTGATAGAAAACTGAGTGTGGAGACTTATAAACTCTTGCGGCGGGATTTGAATAGTCGAGGATACCCTGCTTACCCACCTTACCATGAAATTTTAATTGCAAGAAAAGCATGCTATCCAACTGAAGACTTAAAAGTTTCTGAAGTCGAAGCGTCAGTTTCGTTGCAGGGACTACTGATACACACTTTGCAACGAATTGTTCGGAGTTGTGAGGCTACTTTCATCGAATATTGCAATAGAAAAGGCACGCAAAGTATCTCAGCCGTATTTGAAGGGTCCTGGGGTTTTGATGGTAGCTCAGGCCAATCATTATATAAGCAATGCTTCCCACAATCTGAAGAAGATATCTCCATCAACAAAAGTAGCCTTTTCGCCACAACTTTTATTCCTTTACGAATCGTAGTTGACATACGTTTCAATGCCTGGGTCAATCCTACACCCCAATCGTATCAATTTTGTCGACCGCTGCATATCCAGTACAAAAAAGAATCAGATGATCTTATACTTTCCGAAAAAACATTTGTAGAAGAACAGATCAGAAGTTTGACACCAATAACTACACAAACTTCAGAAGGTGACAACATAACATTTGATTGTGACTTGACATTAAGCGTTATTGATGGTAAGGTCCTCAATATAATTACTGGAACATCTTCACAGTTAAGATGCCCATTTTGTAAGCTTACGGCTAGTAATTTCAATGATATGGAAATGTCTTATCAAAAACCAACCAGAAAAGAAAATATGCGACACGGTATCAATCCACTTCATGCGTGGATAAGTGTTTTTGAGTTTTTGTTGCATCTTAGCTATAAAAATGATCCGTTGGTACAAAAATGGAGAATCAGTAAGGGTTGCCCTGAAAGCCAAATAGTTGAGCAACGAAAGAAACCCATTCAGACTGAAATAAGAAAGAGGATTGGATTATTAGTGGACGTAGTGAAACCTAATGCCGGAACGACAAATGATGGCAATTCAGCCCGGAAAGCACTATCAGATAAATACCGTGGCACATTTACTGAGATTTTAGGTCTGGATGCATGGTTAGTCGACAGATTGCATATTATCCTTGTCACAATATCTTGTGACTATCCTATAGACGCAAAAAAGTTTGGCAATTTTTGCCGCACGCTCGCAGAAAAGTACGTCCAATTGTATAATTGGCACCCGATGACTTTCACTATTCACAAAATTCTAGTGCACGGAGAAGAGATTATTGAATCCAGTTCATTTCCTGTCGGGATGCTCTCAGAGCAAGCGGCCGAATCACGCAACAAATTCTGGCGGTCTGATAGGGAACGTCACTGCCGCAAAGTAAACAGGATACAAACCATGGTCGACCTCTTTCACCGTGCATTAGAATCATCAGACCCATTGATTTCTATGTCACACCACATTTCACGTCGAAGTTCATACAAGCGGCTTTGTGTGCCAGAAGCTGTACGCGAACTTTTAAAACCAATTCACGAAGAAAATTTGCAATTGGCAGGAGGCGAAGATGAAGACGAAGACTCATCATTGGATGGATCTGTTTCATTGAATGATGATAATGCAGATGATGATGGCTGCACGTTAATATTAAGCAACGAAAGCGATTTGTATGAGTAGGCTATTTATTCGATGTGGTTCCAAAATAAAAAGTGTATTAACCAATGATGTTTTAAAGTTGTTTAGTGTCAGTACCATGTTGAAATTTATTTATTATTTACAAAAAAATATACCTATATTTGTTTGACCTTTAAGCGACAACCCCATTTCGTACCAACCTTTGAACTAAATGGCACATAATTTCCAAAGGCCGCAATTGTGCAGCGTGGTTTTTTTATCAGTGATAGGCCTTATTACGAGGAATATTTCTATGCTAGTCATAAGTCGCACTTTTGAGTTTCTATGGAGAAAAAAAATAATAAAAACGAAAATATGAAGAAAAATTAAATTACTTGATATCTAGAAGTAATTTTCTAAAAATAAAAACTAACATACACGCGCCTAAAGATTCTCCATTAGACTGTATTTATTTGAAAACATTATCTTGGTTCATTAAATTTACAAAAAATATTTAACAGTTTTTTAGGTTAAAGTTCACGTAAGTTTTATTATTTTATATTATAGAAAGTATATGAAATAGACACTTGGGTGTTCTAGTCTTGCATTTGAAATGCATTTCTTGATCAGGTTACATAATAAACAGCATAGGGAATTTTTTTGGGTCCGATCAAACACTGTGCATCTGTCGGAGGTTGAGTTAGTTGTCAACCTATCCAACGACCCTTAACCAAATAAATTGCATGCAATACATTTTTGGACTTTGACTTTGAAATAAAATGAAAGGTCAAGTTGAGTGATAACCCTAATCACTATGTTTTGAAACTTAATTCCTCCTACGAGCCTCAATAGTGGAACGTCGTTTTTTTATCAGTGATAGGCCTTATTACGAGGAATATTTCTATGCTAGTCACAAGTCGCACTTTTGAGGTTTTATGGAGAAAAAAAATAAAAAAGAAAATATGAAAAAAATTAAATTACTTGGTATCTAGAGGTGATTTTCTAAAAATAAAAACTAACAAACATGCGCCTAAAGATTCTTCATTAGACTGTGTTTATTTGAACACATTATCTTGGTTCATTAAATTTACAGAAATTATTTAACATTTTTTAAGGTCAAGGTCACGTAAGTTTCATTATTTTATGTAATAAAAAATATATGAAATAGACACTTGGGTGTTCTAGTCTTGCATTTTAAATGCATTTCTTGATCAGTTTACATAATAAACAGCATAGGGAATTTTTTTGGGTCCGATCAAACACTGTGCATCTGTCTCAAAATAGAATAAACTTATCCCAAATTGTTTTAAATCTTTATTAAAACATAATTTATTAGTACCCAATTGATATTTCCTACCACACAATTTAATTATTTTATTAATTAATTTAATGTAAAAATAACATAATTAATATTGTCTCAAAATAATATAATTAATTTGTCACAAGCTGTCTTACATCTTTCTAAAATATAATTAGTTTGTTCTTGTCTGAAATCTGTCTTAAAATGCTACCCTTAAACAGGATTGGTGAGGTGAACGCCGACCTGCTAATCTACCACGTGATCCTGACCCTGAAGCCCTTCTGCCAGCAACCCTTCGAGCTGATCGTGGACTTCACGCACACCAACTCTGACAACAGGTTCAGGTGATGATCATACTTTGTAGGTTAGGCTCGTATACATTAGTCGATTTTGTTCTTTACAATATTGAAATAAGGTATCTTATTGAGTAACTGCTGAAGTGTAGTTTTTGATGTTGTTCTAATCGAATAAACGTATGTGAGTAATTTGAAACTTCAATTTAATATATTTACAATTTGAAAGGGTTGTTTAGGCTACACTACTTGAATAGGATATATTTCTGAAAAAATATGTTGGTCAAATTGAGCCCGTGTTTTCATAAAACTCAAGCTGGTCTTTTCACCACTTCTCCTTCACATTTATTGTGAGTACAGCCAAGGTGTGGAACTCCGGGCACGCCGCAATTGCGGCGGTAAGACCCCTCTTTGAGGAGTGGCTAGATCGGCGTCACGGCGTCCTGACCTACCGCATGACGCAGGTCCTCACCGGACACGGAAGTTTCGGGAGGTACCTGTGTCTGATGGGTAAGGAAGAGACGCCTGGGTGTCACCACTGCGAGGGTTACCCTGAGGACACAGTCGAGCACACGGTGCAGGACTGCCCAGCTTGGGCAGAGCACCGACGTGTCCTCACGGCGACAATAGGCGGAGACCTCTCGCGCCCGGCCTTGGTCGAGGCCATGCTGCGGGGCGAGAGGGAGTGGGAAGTGGTCGCCTCCTTCTGCGAAGCAGTCATGCTTCCGAAGGAGGAGGCGGGCCGCGTGAGGGAGAGGATGGCATCCTCCCTCCAGCCCAGCCGCAGTGGTAGACGCCCACGGCGTCGGACGTCGGCCGACGATCTCCGGCCACCGTAGGCGCGGGCATGCGGACAGCGAGTAAAGGGCAACTCGCTGTCCGACCATGGACCATGCCCGGGTCGACGGCGCGTCGTGTTCCACGCGCGCCTCAAAGTGCGTCAGCAACATGACGAGGCCCCCTCTGCAGAGGGCCGAAGCCTGCCGGGGTCGTGGGACTCATCCCGTTACCGTGGCCCCGGTATGTAAAGGGTTATTGAAGGAACACCGTGGATTTTAGTCAGTAAAAGTCTGACAGTCCCTCCCACCCTGCCCGGAGTGGGAGGACTTATTTGATAATTTTACCACGTTAAAAAAAAAAATCGTGTGGCACTCACTGCCGGCCTCTGTTTCCCTACCACATATGACTAAATAAATATGACCCGTCAGCCTTTAAAGCAAGAGTGAACGGACATCTGGGCTCGCTCGTTCCATCGTATACCTCATCTATTGCTTACAAGCCGGTAACCAACAAAAGATGACTTTGACATAGCAAAAAACAAGATAATATTTTGGGCGTGGCAAACTTTCAGCCATATTCTTTTATTAAAATTACGGAACAATATCAAAAAATATAGCAGTTATTTGAGAAGACCTTAAAAGCTCAATTTCAGATATAAAATATTTTCATCTTTAATAACGACTTCTGTAGTTCCTATTAGCCCCTATGTCCCCCTGTTAGCATCTATCTTTATTTTCATTAGATAATTCTATACTATCCCGCCCTTTTTAGATAGACAGTAATTTTGAAATCCCTTTGTAATAAAGTTTTCCAAAAAATCTATTCGTACCACCATTTAGATTACCAAAAAATGTAGGACACGTGTTTTTTACGTTTGCCTAGTCTTTTTCCAAATAATGTTGGAGTCGCTTCAAGTCTAACTGAATTCAACTGAGTACTAGTATTTTAAATGAAGCGACTTATCTGATCTCCAGAACCTAGTAGCTGGGTAACACGATACCCTCCGATACCCGTCCGATACCGGTGTCCGTTTTTCTAGCTTTTGATTAACCGTAAAGACTGTCAAATATATACAAATTAATGGCAGCCGGGAGCAACGGCTTAACGTACATTCCGAGACAGAAGAGTCCCTTTTTTTAGTAAATAAACACTCTTCCTATAGTTAATTTGCATGGATTTACAGAGTCGTTAGATATCGACTAATGTAAATGAGCGCTCGGGTAGTTTGCTTGGTAACTAGAGGCATGGTTTGTTTTACTGCAGCCAAAATCGCGATGTGAAAGATATTGTGTCGTATCTATACTAACACTCGCACGGGACCTCGTTCTAGTGGCCTTTATCGCGAAAGTAACATAACCCTCCCTTTTTGCAGTCGGGTAAAAAGTAGCCTATTACCTTCCTCAAGCTTCAAGGTATTTCCATACCAAGATTCATCCAAATACAAACAAACTCAACAGTTTTAGTTTCTATACTGATATTATGAAGCGAAAAAGTTTGTTTGTTTGCTTGAATGCACTCTGAAGGTACAGGGTGGATTTGGATGGAATTTGGTATGGAATCTTAAAGACCGGCCTCATTTAGTTGTAATTTATACGAAAAAATGACGTGTCTAAGTGTTATTTAATAACCAATTTGCAAAATAAAGATCATATATCATTAAGAAGCTTGAGGAGGGTTAATGCCTACTTTTACTTGGCCGCTAAAAAAGGAGGATTGTGATTTCATCGTAATAATGCCTGTGAGAGCGCAGCCTCGTGCTCTAGTAACCTTATAAACTTTGAATATGTACCTAATTTTCAGGTGAGGTCCCTAGTATTTTGGAGATTCAATTGGAGATTCAATTGGAGATTCAAACACGATAACTAACAAATGATTGCACTGTCTGGACAGATCCACTCCAATCTGTGTGCTTCTTTCTTCAAAAGATCACCACAGACGGCAAACTAAAACTAAATTATGATTTGACCAATACGAATTAATACGAATTGTATGGACTTCAAAAGAGACGTTGACCTTTGAGATTGTTCCGGTGTTTCTTCTCAGAGTAGTCAGTTAAGAAACACAAATAGAAAACGACAATAATTGACGTGTAAAAGTTTTATATATAAACAATTTTATTAAAAAATCAATCAATAACAAAAAAATATAGATCAGTACTTGCTAGATTTAATCGAACACTGTGAGTAGTTCAACGCTCTTAAAAAGTGCGGTACATATATAATTGTTAACATCGATTTTGGCTGTATATAGTTAATCTTGTAGCACAGAAATGAATTTTGCTTCTACTTCTTTTAAGATTTTTTAATTAATAACACTCGCTTTATATGTTTGTTGTAATAAGGTGTCTATATATCTTGCAGCTGCAATAATAAATTTATACCTGATTTCTGAAATACTAAATATTTTGAACCGTCACAAATTCGAACTCTTTTGTTTGAAGCGAAACCCAATCAATTTATATTTATGTAATTATAATTCTGTCTATAAACAATTCTTAACTTATTAATCTCATTTTTCTTTACATTTATTTTATAATACTTTTAATTAATATTCACAATTATATTGTAAAACTCGTTTTGTGTAAGTTGTGCATGCCTGTAAGTGATTTATTTACACAGGACCCTTATGTCACAATTTATATTATTATAATTGTAAATAAGTTGTTGGTGTGCCTTATAAATGAATAAAAAAAAATATCAAAAAAGCGTCAATAGCGGCTAAAATGTCGGCCTTGTGATCGAGAGGCCGCGGGTTCTAACCCCGTCCAGTACACTAGTACCGTGAACCCACTCCAGGCACAAGTATATTTAACTTAGTTGGAGGCGTTAACAAGATTGCTAGTAATGGAAATTCTACAGCTACACACAATGATAGATACGATACGATTTGCTGTTAAACACCGGTTCCCAGCCAATCACAGCATCATATTTTGTGTTTCGAAGCTTTTTCTGTCCTTAGTTGAAATGAGGTTTATATTCCGATATAAAGGGCTGGGCGTATGCATGAAAACTTTAAACTTAAGGCGAGGAGATCTGCATCTCAGGACTTTGCGACCCTTCCTCACTTGTCAAATTCTAAATTTAAAAGTTAGTATTCAGAAATCGGTATGCAAATTCTGCTTTTTGTATTAATCGGTTAAATATATTATTAAGTTATGTGTAAATGGAGTTAAAGTGGCATAACTCGTACATTAAACATTTATGATACCAACGACTTTGGAATTTTATAAGAAACTCCCTATAAAGCAAATGTGGATATCCAATTGATAAAGACTGATGACTCAATCTGCTTAGCCTTTTTTCAACTATGCTGGGGTCGGCGTCCTGTCTAGCGATGCAACTGAGTACTATTGTTTTACATGAAGCGATTGTTATAAGGATAGAATTTCGGGCTTCTGACTACCGGTAACAATAGTCAAATGTCAAATGACCGGGTACAACGGCTTACCGTGCTTTCCGAGACATGGAGGAAAGCACGTTACGTAAGATGACAAAACTCTAAAATGACTAAGTAATATAACGTGTAATTTAAAGGGTATATACACATCAAGTGCACGGCTTCTTTGGATGATAATAAACGATATGGTAAGGGTTTTCTAATCCTATGTGTACATGTGTGGAGCATATTAGAAATTTCAATACATTGATACCAGAGACCGAATTTTTCAAACTAAGAAGAACGAAGAGAATTATCGTTTTATTGGCAAGTGACGTGGAAAGTGATGACCCTCATAGTGCTGTGACACCTTTGTTATTACTGGTATTCAAGAAACATATCGTCGCTGCGCTTGCAAAAGGCGCTATGTGGTAATATGTCTTTTTCGTTCTTTTATGCAGTTTCAATCGTTATTTTAATACACACATGCTGTAAAAACAGCTATCTGATAAACGCAATATTGAAAGGTAACTCTTTAAATATTTCGTTTATTAGATAGCTGTTTTACGCGCCTTTTGCAAGCGCAACGGCGATATGAAACCAATAATTTGGGGTCAATTGTGTGAGTCGCTTATTTTAAGCTGAAACTGTGCATAGAGACTCCATACCAGATGTTGTCTTCAGTCCTTTTGGATAGATATGGGGTTTTAGTTACACGTTGTATATGTGAGGTTTTTATAAGTTAAAGCTACTATCCGCGGCATCTCTCGCATGAAATGTATGTCTGTAAAAAATGTCTATAACTATGACTGGGTAATAATGTTTATATTTTGTAATATATTTCTATTGGTGTTAGAATTTTCAAAATCGGTTCAGAAAATCAACAGATTTCTTCCTACAAACTTTACCTATACAAAGGGTTTTTTATGTCCTATAACTCTAGGGTTTGAATGCGACCATATCAAAGAATCAACTTGCATAAGAATTATTGTTTCAACCAACTTTCTTTTTTATATAAAAAATAATTCGACAAAGAAAGTCACGATTATTAATGTAATAATAAAATATGACACCGTCACAATTTCGTAACTTTAAATATGAATATTACTCGTATTTATTAATGAAACTTACGGGTGACAATTTTTGACTTCAATTAATTATGATTGATGATATCTTCGAAACTATGCATTTTTGGACCACATATTATTTTGGACTTTTTGTTTTATTTTTACTTATAGGATATAATCCTAGAGTTACGGCAAATAAAATAAAAAAAACTAAATTAATATTAGTATAGTAGCAACATCACTCTCTGTGGAGTTTCTTGCCGGTACTTCTCCATAGAAAACGACCAATTTCGAACCGTGCCCTAACTGCTGACGTTTTGCTACCCATGTTTTATTACCCATAGGTAATAAAACATTTTGAGTTTGAGTTGTGATAATAAAATCAAAATTTCTTCAACGACAGACAACAGCACTCTATCTTAACCAACATCCAAACATATTATGCCGCTTTAACTCCCCTTTGAACCCTAAAAGCTACAACTACTAATGGCCCGTTGATTTCAGAACGGATTTCCTCCAGAAATGGTTCACAGTCCTACCGGAGGTGGCGTATATTAATATCTTGGCGTGCTATATATACAACTGTAACAGCTGGGTGCGAGAGTACACCAAGTTTCATGAAGCTATACTGGCGCCGCTTAGGGTAAGTGCAGGGGAAAAGAACTATTGGGGTGAAAGGGAAAAGCATTTTCTTTTCATGGAATAATAAACATTCATCCATACAACTAAACTTTGTCATTTATAATATCAGTTATAAGTTATAAATTTTGATAAAGAGTGAAATAGTAATAACAGCTGCTATGATCTATCGTTATACGATAGCCCTGGAACGCAAAGGCATATGAAGGAACAGGTTGGGTTCTTAGTGGAATCCTGACAGAAATTATTTGATAATTTTTCGCTACGGAAAAAAACGGGGCATGAGCTATTTAAGCAAAAGCGGCAACTACAAGAATGCTATTAAGGCGAGCACAGCTTCATGCCTGACGATTTTCAACCGAGAGAGCCTAAGGAAAATGAGTTTACTAAACCTAAGACTCAAGATAGAGATTTATCTCCATGCCAAATTTAATCCATGTTAGTTCAGGCTATTTTGGATTGAACATCACATACACACACCTCTATCCAAATCTTATGTTAGCGTTTCCACTTATAATATTGGCTTTAATTTTATAAAGGGTAAAGTACTATATCAGCGCGTCCGACAGTTATTTTTGCATAATTCTTTATCACAATTTCGTTTCCAGGGAAACCGCAAACTAATCTTCATAGATAACCACAGCCGTCTGAGCGAGTATGTGGAAGTGGAACAACAGAAGCTGCCAGGAGCGACTCTCGCATTAGAAGAGGACCTAAAAGTGTTCAATAATGCACTAAAACTGTCGCACAAGGACACCAAAGTGGCTATTAAGGTAAAAAAGTGAAGCGTCAATAGCCTAACTAATGGCTAAGTTGTCCAACTCGGACGGAAAGCTCGCGAGTTCCAAACCCATCCCATCTATTGCCGTGACCCCAGACATAATCATATTAATATTATATTAGTTGGAGGGGTAAACAAGATTGCTAGCAATATGAATTGTAACCACGTTGTTAGTTCTCTTATTAAAAAAAAAATGCTTAGCCTAATAATAATGTTAACTCTCCTGTCGCAGGAATAAATTTCCTATGAAATAAGCAGCACCTTTGTATTCTTTTGTCTGTATTTTTTTTTCTTGTTTTCTCTTGTGTCATGTGTGTACATAAATAAATAAATAGAATGACTGCGTATCTGACCTCCACAACTCCATAGCTGGATAACACTATCGTACTACACTATTCTGACACCCATAACGACTGTCAGAAATGTACTAATGACAGTCGGGACTTACGGCTTAAGACCAGGCAGTGCAAAATAATTTTCACGCAAGCCCCACCCCGGTTAGGCCGTTGTATACTAAACACTAACGCAGCAGTAATAAAGTTGAATATCGCGTGCGCTCTTTCACCATGTTCGGTTTCGAAACTGCCGTTGTGTGCTAAACGCTAACGCAGCAGTAATATAGTTGAATATCGTGTGCGCTCTTTTACCATATTCTGATTCGAAACTAAATGTCGTAAGTCTCAACTCTTATTTCGTTTATAACTAAAGTGATAAATGATCTAGAGAAAAAATGCCCTATATTTGGATAATAAACTATATTTTCTTACTGTCAATACTAATTTTAGACATAAAAGCCGAGTAATCTTGATTAAATTTTGAATAATCTTTAAAAAAGACAAGCTATTCGATTAAAAAATGAATCTAGCGAAAATGTTCCAATTACGAAACTGGTCTAGACATGGAAAGAAAAAGATCCAATAAATCATATACTAAAGTTCCATTTTGATTGTATGCGACAATGTATCAGAATATTAATACAAAATTATATACAATTTAGGGAGCCTCCTCTTAACGTGCAAGACTCGTAGGAATCTTGATATATTTAGATACTGTACTTTACCGTAGTTACTAAGTTACTGTACCGTAATGAGCGACCCAGGGCGCTTCATTGTTAGGAAAAGGCTAAGCAGGTGATGTGGTTTAAAAAGTATTTATTAATGTATTTTTCGTTCTAGGTTGGACCGACAGCTCTTCAAATAACGTCGGTAGAGAAGACTAAAGTACTCGGTCTGCCCGTTCTACTCAATGACGTGTATTATGCCTCCGAAATTGATGAGGTCAGTCATCTATACTTATTCTTACAAAGTCGATGGCAAAAGTATTTTATATAAATTGGACAAAAAATCGGCTGCGCGAACCCCGCCCGCTGATACCGACATAAGATCGTTAAGTGTACAGTGGCTAATGTCTGTGGAGACACACCACATATATATACATTTGAGATGTGAGCCGTCTGTGAATCCGCATCTGTAGAGATTATCTTTTTTTTACACTACTTTCACACAACGCCATCTAGTCCCAAACTAAGCAGAGCTTGTGCTATGAGTACTAGACAACTGATAAACTTACATATATATTTCTAAATACATACATATCTATACTATCTATACTAATATTATAAAGCGGAAAAGTTTGTTAGTTTGTTTGTTTGTTTGTTTGTTTGTTTGTTTGCTTGAACGCGCTAATCTTCGAAAGTACTGGGTGGATTTGGATGCAATTTGGTATGAAAGTAGCTTGAAGCTTGAGGAAGGTTATAGGCTACTTTTTACGCGACTGCAAAAAAGGAAAGTTATGTTTTTACCGTGATAGAATCCACGGGAGCGAAGCCCCGCGTGAGTACTAGTTATAGATAAATTACACCCAGATAAAGGACAAATGATCGTGCTCATCACACAACCATTTGTCCTAGGCGGGAATCGAACCCACGACCTTGCGCATAGCAGTCAAGGTCATTGAAGATAGGCTTGCGTTTGACCACCATCTCACCTAATGTTAAGCGATGTTAAGCACGCTTCATTTTAATCACATCTGTGAAGGCATTTCCAACCCAGCCACAGTAATAACACGTGCTCAGATGGAAGGCTCTCAGACAGTTCGATGAAGCCATCAGGAAATGAAAATCTCCTAACAAACGTTACACCGAACTTTCGAAACATTTTTTGTAGTATCTCTCTTTATATTATCTCTCTTTCTGTCTGTGCCGATTTTGATTCAAATCTGTTCACTCATTTCGGCGTGATTGTGTTACAAACATCCATCGATACATGTAAACCATAACCTTTAATTTTGCTTCTCACTAAGCAATTAGAGAATTATGTTATTTATTTTTTACATTACACATTCTTTCGGCTATTTTATTTACCCTCGTCTATGTGTCACTGCTAGGTGCCAACCAGCGATGATGTCTTTCGCCCAGCATAAGTTGAGTTGGTAACCCTTTTGGTATTTCATGCTCAGTGGAATTTTAGTTGTTATTTTTATAATGTTTTTATCTTTGTGTTGTAGTGTGAGTCCACTGTCCGTATTCGAATAAATATTTCTCTATTCTATTATTTTTCTAATATTTTACATTTTGTTCTCAGGTCTGTCTGGTCGACGACAATCAGTTTTCTCTATCAATCATTAATGAGTCAACTCCACTGAGCTTCATTCACAACGACTGCGATAATATAGTGCAGTCTATCATACACATCAGAAACAGATGGGAACTAAGTCAGCCGGTAAGTACGTTTAGGAAAGAGAGAAAAGGTATTTATTTTCACAGAAAGGACATGCACACAAATAATTATGTCATCCAAAACTCCTTCACTGGTACTTAATTGATGTTTTTACCATATAAATTGTGTGAAGGAAATTATTTCAAATGCATTATTACATAAAAATATTTGCTTTCTGCACTGTCTCCCCATATAAACTGCAATTGTATTTACTTATACATCTACCACATTGTGGTCTTTTTAACCCAAAGGTTACAACTTAGAGATTGCTTTTTTGCAATATGCCCATGTACCATTATGATACATAAAGTTTAAATAAATAAATAAACTGTGCCAAATATCCTCGTTGGCCTGCTTGATTTTCGTAAAAAGGGGTACAAATGTTGATAATCATATATTAATATATAGATTAACTCGCCACAAGTTAGGTTAAGCAGCCGACAATCTCCTAGCTTGCCGTGCAAGATACACACACGAAAACACTTAGTGATTCAATTAGTACCTTTACCTTTAACCATTGTTTTTTGCAGGACTCAGTAACGGTACACCAAAAGATACGTCCCAAAGACGTACCGGGTACATTACTGAACATGGCTCTACTGAACTTAGGGTCGTGTGACCCTAACCTTAGGACCGCGGCGTACAACCAACTGTGTGCGCTCACCGCTACTTTCCATTTGAAGATCGAGGGACAGCTGTTGGAGACATCAGGTACGCATGTTATAGTGTTTACTAATATGATCTTTATTTTGCAAATTGGTTATTAACCTCTCAAGGACCGCCATTATTTACGTCAAGCACCGCGGGCGGGCTCTTATCGTAAGCGTAATCTGACCCCGGTCACAAACGATTTTAAGACTTATTACACATTTTATCTTTACTACAAATTTTAAAAAGTTTTTTAAAGTTTTAAATCGGTCGGGGTTTGGTGGCACAAATTTGTGCCAGCGGGCTCAACTAATACTTGTTTACTGGCACGTTTTTGTGCCGCTGGGGCTCTAGAGGTTAAATAACACTTTGATATGTCATTTTTAGGGTTCCGTAGCCAAATGGCAAAAAACTGAACCTATCAGGGTTCAGTTTCGTCATGGCTGTCTGTTTGTCTGTCTGTCTATCTGTGCGTATGTCAAAAATATAGGCTTCACCCATACATGGAAATGAAACATAGAATTTTTTTAACACTAAACCTAAACCTGCGGTTTCTCAAACCATTTTTTCTCAAAGTCAATTGTTTGTTTGTTTGAAAGAGTGCCTAAGTGTTAAAAAGTGTGTCGCTCTAACTTTTAAAATAATTAAGTGCAAAATATGTGCTGAAGATCTCAATGCAAACTTTGAACGAAAATTTGTTTGTACAATTATAATGTGAGATATGGCACATTTCAAAAACCGAATTTTGTCATATTTACCTCATCTAGTTTAGCTAGAAGTGTTATTTAATAACCAACTTGCAAAATAAAGATCATTTATCTATACTAATATTATAAAGCTGAAGACTTTGTTTGTTTGCTTGAACGCGTTAATCTCAGGAACTACGGTTCTGATTTGAAAAATTCTTTCAGTGTTAGATAGCCCATTTATCGAGGAAGGCTATAGGCTATATATCATCACGATAAGACCAATAGGAGCGGAACACTTATTAAGAATGTTTCAAAATCGGGGGATTTTTTTTTTCACGCGGACGAAGTCGCTTATGCTAGTCGTTTATGAAAAACAAAGATATTTTTCGCAAATCTATGCTTGAACCCATGAAGGGTTCCGTAGTACCCGACTGTTTTTAACCACTATTTTTTACTATGTCTGAAAGTTTAAGTTCAGTGACGTGTTGGATGTTAATTACTAGATGATTGTTTACAATTCCAGGCCTATGCATTCCGTCCAACAACACAATATTCATCAAGTCTGTGAGCGAGAAGCTTGCACACAATGAACCGCATCTGACTCTCGAGTTCCTAGAAGAATGTATTCAGGTAATAACATCAACTGATATCGAATTTTAATTTCATTGTAATATGGTTTAGCTCCTATCCATTGTAACTAAAATCATTCTGACGTTCTTACTTTGTCAAACTAAAATCAAAAATCGAGTTCTAAGTTTGAAAGTTTTTGTTTATCTTTAAGCACTATCTACTAAGTATCTGCTTGAACGTTCTAGGTTCATTCTTTGGTAGAGTTGGATAAAGTCCCAACGTTTTCTTTGTATACATAAAGTTCATAAAGTCTATTTATTTAATGCTATCCATGAATAATGTGCATAGATAAAATTAAATTTATATTCATAATAAATAGAATCGAATTGAAATTTAGATTCACTATAATTTATAATAACTCAGCATGTGTAAAAAATAAGGTTTTTGAAGGTGTGTGTTACATTCACAGCCAGGACCATGGTAAATTTGCTTTCCCAGGCAGGGAGGTAGCTCTTTGGTTATCCATGTACAGGCTGACTTCGGTAAGCGCTGCTAGACCTTGATCTACTGTAATTATCTCTTTAGTTGTTTTATTAATATATGAATTGTGCCGTTCCAGGGTTTCCGAGGATCTACGATTGAGCTAAAGCATTTATGTCTGGAGTACATGACGCCGTGGTTGGCCAACTTAGTGAGGTATGTTTTACTTTTTTTTAATATTATGAAAATTCTTAAAAATACGGCAAATCCCCTTAAAATAACATCGGGGAAGGGAAGTAACAAAGACATGATTTGACCACACAATTCATATCCACACTATTCAGTAGATGAATAGAGTAGAAATGAATTTTGTGGTCACGCGTCATTTATATGTGTAGACATCCATATATTATAATCAATCATTCAAATCTATGTTTGCTCATTACTTAGGAACACTACACCAAATCGGAATATTATTTTTTGTTATGTTCGTTACTGTCAGGACAAAGTTTGTATAAAAGAAAATTTTACACAAATCGAACAGAAAAAAAAATGTGTATGTTATGAAAAATACAGGAAATGATGCATGAAATAATATCAAGGAAGAGAATTAACAAACACATGACCACTCGTGTAATTCATTTCCAAACTATTAATTAAACATACAATTTATCTCCCAGATTCTGCAAACCCTCCGAAGAATCCCGGCGCCAGAAACAGGTTGCTCAAATTCTGGAAAAGCTGATCACCCTGACCATTGAGGAGACGGAGATGTATCCGTCAGTGCAGGCCAAGATATGGGGCTCCATCGGACACGTGCCCGAGCTCATAGACATGGTGCTAGATAGCTTCATACAAAGGAGCGTTAACTCTGGTGAGTATTCTTATATGGTGATATACGACGTATTCCAAAATAGGCGCCCACAAAATTAAATGCATAACATAGTAGGCGCCAGCAATATTAGTTGCATGACAAATAGGCGACAGCAAAATTAAAAGTACAGCATATTAGGCGTCAGCAATATAAGATGCATGACAGAATGGGCGCAAGCAATATTAGGAGTATAACAACATAGGCGCTAGCAATATAAGACGCATGGCAAAACAGGCGTCATAAAATTAAAAGCATAGTATAATAGGCGGCAGCAATATTACATGCATAGCATAATAGTTGCCAGCAATATTCGATGCATGACAAAATAGGTGTTAGCAATACAGGGTATACAGGGTGGCGATTAGGTTATCACATTAAATTGTACAGACTGATAACAACTTGTAATACCTGCTGGTATTACAAGTTGTTATTAGTCCGTTAAAATAAAATAAAAATAATTTTAATAAAATTAAGAAAATGCATTTTTCAAACATAATAAATGGCGTTATTGTTAAAACATAAATAATCCTTTATAATATTAGTTTACTGACCTGTAAAAGTGGCAACGCCGCGCCGCCGGCGCTGGCGGAGCACGCGCCGAGTGATTGGTCAGCTGATTACGTTTATGCAATCCATGTTGTGAAATATTAAAATGGAAAAAAGGTTCCACGGCTATAATATTGTTTATTATTTCATTTATTTTAATTGTATATGATAAAATACCTAATATAGAGTACGTGGTTTCAATTAATGTGATAACCTAATCGCCACGCTGTATAAAAGGCATCATGCATGACAGAATAGTTTTAGTCAGATTTTATGAGAAGTTCATGGAGCTGGATGACTTGTGAGAATGATTGAGAGTGTATAACATTTTATTAAGTTATAAAAATATTTTTAGCACTAGAAATTATGATTAAGAGCAGTGCTGACCCTGTAACCGCTTTACTTAGTTAATATCATCCTCCAAGACACTAAAATACTTGACGTAAGTTTGTATAAAATCTTGCGAACCAAGCCGCGTCCAAAAGCTTGGACGAGTGTTTTCATAATTTTAACATTACATTTAATTTTCAGGTCTCGGCTCTCCCATGATAGAGATAATGGCAGATACGGCAGTGGCACTAGCTTCGGCGAACGTACAACTGGTGTCTAAAAAAGTAATCGGCCGAATGTGCAGGGTAAGTTGCCTACGCGAAGGTATAGAAAATGATGGGAGGCTGTGACGTAAACGTTTTTGGAGATACGCTGTCTCGTAGTCGAGACTGGTGGTACAGGGATTCGATTCCCAAGTCGAGCTAATTGATATTGGGTTTATATCCCTTTAAGATGCAAGGTGTTATGTTACCAAATTTTTTATTTCAGTTCGAAAATATTGGAACCGGTTATTTGATTATTTTGATTGCATGATATTTTTTTTCTTATATTAAAAAATATCTTATTTTATTCCCCAACATGCTGGGTTCTGAATTACTAAATATTTATTTAATGGCAGATATTTTTTAAAGTTTTGTGTTAGATATGTTTCTCATTCATGCATGCATTTTTCAGAAAAATAAATACGTTGTTGAGGCGTTTACCACCAAAAATACTTATTCATCTTTACAAAACATGAATTGCATCATCATTCCAAGTCTAAACTGTTGGACTTTCATTCTATGTTGTTTATGGGAAAGTCGGTAAGGTGAGCAACACGATACTGAAAATTAATGTTCTGTTTTGTATCGTTTGATAGTGTAGCACAAACTGGTTTTGTTCGAAAAAGAGAAAATATGATTAAAAAAAATACCCTGAAAGCAATATTAACCATAATTAATCGGTAATAATAACATATTGATATAAAATGCTTAAAATGAGTCAATAAAGTCGCGTTACAAACCAAAGAAACATTAAAATTCATTCGGAAGACCTCTCGCGACACTAGCACCTCGTTTCTTTTTCGGTGGGAATATCATCAAATGATTCCTCGCTCTGGGTGTATCGAAAGAAAGTGTTGGACTTTAACTGATTCTAAATTAAATTAGTAATGTCATAATTAAAATACAAAAGTGCCAATTAAATTATAAATGTCAAAATGACAAAACAAAAGCCTACATACAAATGTCAGAATCAATAAATACAAATAAATGTATGTCTACCTCTGATTTTTCAGGTAAAAATGTTAATATTGTCTAATCTTAATTGTTTTGTCAATTAATACATTTCAGTTTCTTTTTAAAGATTGGAACTGATTCATTTTTTATTATGATAGGTACTTTGTTATATATTAATGGACCCATGGCGAAAATAAATTTCGTAAGTAGTGCTGTATTATATATAACCTGTAACAATAAGTGTTACACACCTTACCGACGATATCCTGAGTATATGTTTGCCAGTGTATACACCGGGAAATTTTAATGGTTGTTTTCCCACATCGAAATGGCTTTGTCTTGATAATACAATCGTTTTATAAACAAATAAAATATTAGAAACAAAAAAATGGCAGACTAACCAGTGTGAAAAACAAAACTCGAAAGCGACCACGAATCGATAGTAATCCTCCGGATACCTACGCTCGGGCAAACCGGGCGAAGAACGGCCGCGCGGCCGTTGACCCACTTGCTTTTCAATCAACTGTTAACTTATTCTTGATAATAATAAGCTTTACCCAAAAGTTATTCAAATTTTTCCTTCATACTTTTAATGGCTTAGGACCGTCATAAATACTTTTTAGCTGCAATTTACTGAATACGAAATTAAATAAAAACATGTTTATCATCTAAAAAAATACCTTTCCGAATTATTAGAGACCTAATAAAATATTTGAGGCGTATTTAAAAAAATTGAATCAACTTATTTACAAAAATTTTAATTAAATTAACTACTTCAAAATGTTCATTATTTACAAAAGTACGAAGTTTACTTTGTTTACCACTGATGGATAACCGTCCTGCTGGGGGAAAACAACCATTAAAATTTCACGCTATATTATAGTAGAAAACTTATTTTAAAGCGCTTCGTCCATTAAAGAACTAAACAACTGGAGATTTTTAATAAAAACCTCACTAAGTACAACTTGTATCCAAATAAAAGTGCTCGATTTGAGCAAAGGCGATGTTGGAGAAGCATTTTAAGTATGTGTCACGACTTATTATGAAGTAGTCTCCTGTTTTAAACCTATTTCTAAAACTTAAGAGGTTCTGTATTCGTATCTATGTACAGTCGTCCGTACATTAACCTTTTCGGAATCTCTGTCTGGATTGAACCTTATAGTACTGTAATAAAGCTGTAAATATATGAAATAATAGGGTATTTCCCTAAAATATTTTATTTAGTCCGTCACTTAGTTTATCTAAAATAATAGACACGTTTTTTTTTTCATGGTCGTTTTTGAATTACGTGATGTCACGTCGTGTTATACTTTTTAGCTCTGTGACGTTAGCAGCCATCACTCTGAACTATTAAAAAAAAGTGATAATAATAGGCTCGCGTTTGACCACCATCTCACCTGATGGGGTAAGCGATGTTGTGGTCGAAGACGAAGCACGCTTACCTAGATACGTCTAGTTACCTATTCACTCTTGACTTAAAGGTTATAGCTATCTGGAAACAGAACTTTTAAGCTTTAGATCTGCAAAAAATACGTGTAAAACATATTTTAAAAGTCTAAATAACGGAACAAATAGAGTAAAAATTTTAAAACACAGGAAACTACCATATTTTATCAGAAGAACTATTTTGACAGATATATTAACTATTTTTACAGATATAACAACTATTTTGACAGATAATAACTACTTCGACAGATGGGGGTTGGTTGATCATAGTCAATCGGTAAACGAATATGAACCTCTTTGTGGACGAAACGCTTTTCACATAAAATTTGTTTAGACATATAAATGTTTGTGTCTGTCTATGTAAATATATGTACATAGTACATGTGTTTCTGTCACAGGCCCTATCCAAACTGCCCAATAATATCCTGGGTCCCGTCACCCCGGCCACTGTGAGTTTATTACAATTTTTTATTTTATTTTTACGTTTTTATTTATGTTTTATTTTTTTAGCAAAACGTGAAGTGAGCTATGGATTGTTTCAGTTTATTTTTTATGCCACAATATTGTTTTTGGCGCACGATGCTTTTCGAGCACCCTGCAAGGGTTTTAATTAGCTGTTTGTTTTTTTTTTTGTAGAAATGATAATATAATCTTAATCTATGCCTTGAATATTGCGTCAGTTTCAATATATCTTATACATATAAATTTATATCGAGGATAGTTAGACCGATTTCATTAATTAATATATTAGTAGGTTATAAAAACGTATAAAGACTTGTGTGTAAGCAGTTCAATGATATTATGAGCCTTATGAACGCTTTCAAACCGTCCAAGTTGATTAGTATTAGCACTTACAAAATCAACACCAAAGTACAAATTTGATAATGTTATAAATAACAATATTTTAAAGTGATTTTAAATTAGCAAGCACACTCTTTGGCATATATTTTGTGTTGTGTATTGAAATAGTGTGATGACCTCACATATTGTACAAGAGGAAAGAAAAACGGTGTGACCTTTGTGCATCTTTGGTCAAGCAATAGCGTAAGGCTGTTTCAAAACAAATTGTAGTTTACGTTAAAGTGATTGAGTAAACGTCGTCTTGCTTCTTAGGATACGCGCCAGTCTACGACACAAGCTCAAACCCAAACTAAAAATATTTTGTTTCACATAGGCTTCTCAGAAACTAGTGCACGGGTCAAAATTGGTCATTTCCTATGGAGAAAAA
Organism: Tholera decimalis; assembly: GCA_943138885.2. Lineage (NCBI taxonomy): Eukaryota > Metazoa > Arthropoda > Insecta > Lepidoptera > Noctuidae > Tholera > Tholera decimalis. The sequence continues at coordinate 16,636,735 of OW964576.2, forward strand.
CCATGGCAATATGGCAAGTAACTCCACAAGACCCTGAACTATGATGATGGATGTTTGTACCGATTCCAAACGCACTTTGCGCCTGGAATCCATCAGGCGTTTGAATATAATGCGATTATCATTATCTACTTAGCCTTTTCCCCACTCAGGGTTAGCTTCCAGTCTAACCGGATGCAGCTAAGTACTAGTGTTTTACAGGCGCGTGCATAGGATTATGACAGGGCATGCGGCGGAGTAAAAACACACAAAAACTTCTTCTTTTATAGATTTTTAGCATAGCCACAGCCACGCATCGCCACCATGCTACGATGCGTGGCTGTGGCTACGCTAAAAATCTATAAAAGAAGAAGTTTTTGTGACCGATTACTCACAAAAACTTCTTCTTTTATAGATTTTTAGCATAGCCACAGCCACGCATCGCCACATGCTTCGATGCGTGGCTGTGGCTATGCTAAAAATCTATAAAAGAAGAAGTTTTTGTGTGTTTTTACTCCGCCGCATGCCCTGTCATAATCCTATGCACGCCCCTGGTGTTTTAGGGTATTTCTTCGAAATTTGATTCTTCGACTGATTCATATGGCCAAAATTTAATTTCACTTTCAGCTCTCACGTGTTGATATGAAAATAGGTATACCAAATAACGTATATTTTCTCTTGTTTTTTAAATACCTACAGTGTTACAGAGCTGAAAGTGAAATTAAATTTTTGCCATATGAATCAGTCTAAGAATCATATTTCGAAGAACTACCCTTTGCGTGAAGCGACTGCCTAACTAACCTCCACAGTTCAGTAGCTGGGTAACATGCTCTTCCTCAGCAAGACTAGTGACAGATTTTCTTACTTCTGACTACAGGTTGAGATGGTTACAGATGTACAAATTACAGCCAGGACCAACGGTTCAACGTTCATTCCTAGGCACGGAAAAATCTCGATATATTAAAGTTTTATCGATTGTTAAATATTGTTAAGATAGACATCCATCCGCGAACTGGCCTCGGCAAGCGTTGCTTTACCTTGCGGCTGTAGCGAGCTCCTCCCGAACAGAATAAGATCATCAAGTTAATTCTTTAAACGAAAAATTAGTGCGTAGTTTCACTGAAAGAGGGCGCCACCTGATACAATATTATTTTTGTTTCTAGTATTTTTTAAGCTTTACAATTATTATTATCTGCATTTACTTTAAGTTTTGTCATAGAAACACAATTGGCCGTAATAAACCGAATTTCCAAATTCCTTGTGTGTTTTTTAGATATTTATGGTAGTATGCTTTTAAGTAGTTTTAATGGTTTAGCTTTCTCGTTCATTTGCGTTATCAATTAGTGTAATGTAGTATAGTTAAATTGACGAGTATTTTCATGTGCTATGTTGTAATCATCATAAACCCAATCAAACGTACGAAGTATTACTTTCAACTTCTATAACTGACCCTCTTAAACTTAAATTGTCTGTCTGTGTGTGTGTGCAGTTTAAGAGAGAATGAAGTAATAATAATTATAAATACTTCATTCACCACTAAATGTTGATACACATTGCACAGTTATAATTAAGTACTACAAAATGTTGTTGCACTGTTAGAAATTGAAATTAAAAAAACAATAGTTTTAACCAGACAGGGTTGAAATTAAATATTATCATTTATTACCCAAAAACTCGACTATGAAAGTGATAAATAAAAACAGAGTTAAATTATTATTACTGGAATAGCATGAAGTTGTATCCATGGCAATAATTTCACGAGATATTGTATTAAACTGGAGAAATAAGCATGGTCTTTTTAATTTACGTTTGACAAATTTTATTTATAATGCTATTTATCTTTCAATTAATATGACGTATTTTTCAGGTGGTGGATAAAACCTGTCATTCACCTACAGCCATGTTGGAACAGCACATGATGTGGGATGACATTGCTATATTGGCCAGATATTTGGTAAGTTCAACCTACGTTTCTTAGTTCCGTAGTCGAAAAGGATTCCTTATGGTTTCGCCATGTCCGTCTGTCCGCAATTTTATTTAGAAGCTGTTGGTACTAGAATGCTGAAATTTGGCATGGATATATTTTACTCACGCCGGTAAAACGGTATTTTTTTTTTAGGTTACTCCCCCTACTTATAACGAAGTTAAAAGGAAAGCTATCAGACCTTTGTTGGCTTCACAAATTTACGAGTAATAGATGACCAACTGAATTCTACTTGCTTTCGGACAAACTCCATTGAGAAATATTTAGATTAAGTTTTTATTTGTGTAAAACAGAATAGTTTTTGTTAGTTCATGGTGCGGAACTCTCGGTCAGCTAATCTGACTAGAGGGCAGGCGAAGGGATCTGTTAGATTGTAACTAACTAAAACCACCCCGTATTCCCTCGCACACTTGTACCGGGGACTATGAGAATACTCAAGTAATCTTCAACGAAGCCCCCGACGTGTGCTATCCGTCCAAGCAGAAACCGTGTATTTTGCGTATGTTATAAACTCTCCATATTGTTAATAGATGATATCGAATACAATATAAGGCATCAAATATATGCTTGCATAAAAAATAACATGTTTACAATTATTTTTTTCAAAATGTACTCACATAAATATCAACTAAAAAGTGTCACAAACGAGTTGTAGGAAATGTCTCCAGCAACACAATATTATGTTTGAAATAGTACTGTGTAGGTTTTATTTTAGAGGCTTGGAATATCTTATCTTACTAATATTATAAATGCGAAAGTTTGTGAGGATGAATGTATTTACCAATTCTTTCAACATACCAAATTTAAAACACGGTTTTAGGAAAAAATTATTATATATTTTTTACTGTTTCACGCAAAAGCTACTGAACGAATCTGAATAAAATTTGATATGTAGACAGGGGAGTTATGCGCGAAAACCCACTCGAATGAAATCACGGGCAGAAGCTAGTAAGATCCTAAACTGAGAAAAGCTCAATATTAGGTATTTCGATGTACATACAGGATGGCGATTAGGTTATCACATTAAATTGTACAGCAGGTATTACAAGTTGTTATCAGTCCGTTAAAATTATAAAATAAATAATTTTACTAAAATTAAGAAAATTCATTTTTTAAACAAAATAAATTGGCGTTATTGGAAAAAAAATAATAATTTTTTAAACAAAATAAATTGGCGTTATTGGAAAAAAATCCTTGATAATATTAGTTTACTGGCCTGTGAAAGCGGCAACGGCGCGGCGCTGGTGCCGGCAGAGCACGAGTCGATTGATTGATCAGCTGATTACGTTTATGCAATACATGATGTTGTGAAATATTAAAATGGAAAAAAGGCCCCACGGCTATAATATTGTTTATTATTAAATTATTTTAATTGTATATGATAAAACACCTAATATACGGTACGTAGTTTCAATTAATGTGATAACCTAATCGCCATGCTGTATAAGCTATGCCGGAAAAGTTAGTTTGTTTAATCTTCGTATATCGTGATAAAGTCCACGGGAGTGAAGCCCCGCGTGACTTTTACTAATACTAGTTTTAAATTTGAGTATGGATTACTGCTTTCACTCGAACAAAATCACGGGCATATCTATTTTTTAACCGACTTCTAAAAAAGGAGGAGGTTCTCAATTCGAACGTTTGTATTTTTTTATTATTTTTATGTTTGTCCGCGCATAACTCCGTCGCTTGCCAACCGATTTGAAAAATTCTTATCTTGTTAGAAAGGGTATACTTTCCAAATGGTCCCATGAAAATTTCATCGAAGTCGGACAAGCCGTTTCTGAAAAATAAACAAAAGTCTAAAAAAAAAAATTACGTTGATGATCTTTTCGTTTACTCTGCATTGCGTTTTTTGTTCGCGCATAACTCCGTCATTTACGAACCGATTTGGAAAATTCACTGACCCACTAAAAAGCAAGAAAATAAAAACTTTTTTGCAAAAAATAAATCCGACTTCGATATCCAAACACTACAAAGTCAAAAATAATTTTAATTTCGGAAGGCGGTGTGAAAAAAAAAAGAAAATACAAAACCAATAACACCGACTACCGATTTAAAATTATTTTTGACTTTGTAGTGTTTGGATATGGAAGTCGGTTTTATTTTTTGCAAAAAAGTTTTTTAAATATAATCTAAATCTGTTTATTTTTTGTGGTTCCAGCTGATGCTATCGTTCAACAACTGCCTGGACGTGGCTCGGCACTTACCCTACCTTTTCCACACGGTCACGTTCCTGGTGTGCTCGGGCACGGTGTCCATGCGCGCCGCCACGCACGGCCTCGTCATCAACATCATACACTCGCTGTGCACCTGTACCACGCCTAGCTTCTCTGGTAAGTGTACTCTACCTGTTCCACACGGTCACGTTCCTGGTGTGCTCGGGCACGGTGTCCATGCGCGCCGCCACGCACGGCCTCGTCATCAACATCATACACTCGCTGTGCACCTGTACCACGCCTAGCTTCTCTGGTAAGTGTACTCTACCTGTTCCACACGGTCACGTTCCTGGTGTGCTCGGGCACGGTGTCCATGCGCGCCGCCACGCACGGCCTCGTCATCAACATCATACACTCGCTGTGCACCTGTACCACGCCTAGCTTCTCTGGTAAGTGTACTCTACCTGTTCCACACGGTCACGTTCCTGGTGTGCTCGGGCACGGTGTCCATGCGCGCCGCCACGCACGGCCTCGTCATCAACATCATACACTCGCTGTGCACCTGTACCACGCCTAGCTTCTCTGGTAAGTGTACTCTACCTGTTCCACACGGTCACGTTCCTGGTGTGCTCGGGCACGGTGTCCATGCGCGCCGCCACGCACGGCCTCGTCATCAACATCATACACTCGCTGTGCACCTGTACCACGCCTAGCTTCTCTGGTAAGTGTACTCTACCTGTTCCACACGGTCACGTTCCTGGTGTGCTCGGGCACGGTGTCCATGCGCGCCGCCACGCACGGCCTCGTCATCAACATCATACACTCGCTGTGCACCTGTACCACGCCTAGCTTCTCTGGTAAGTGTACTCTACCTGTTCCACACGGTCACGTTCCTGGTGTGCTCGGGCACGGTGTCCATGCGCGCCGCCACGCACGGCCTCGTCATCAACATCATACACTCGCTGTGCACCTGTACCACGCCTAGCTTCTCTGGTAAGTGTACTCTACCTGTTCCACACGGTCACGTTCCTGGTGTGCTCGGGCACGGTGTCCATGCGCGCCGCCACGCACGGCCTCGTCATCAACATCATACACTCGCTGTGCACCTGTACCACGCCTAGCTTCTCTGGTAAGTGTACTCTACCTGTTCCACACGGTCACGTTCCTGGTGTGCTCGGGCACGGTGTCCATGCGCGCCGCCACGCACGGCCTCGTCATCAACATCATACACTCGCTGTGCACCTGTACCACGCCTAGCTTCTCTGGTAAGTGTACTCTACCTGTTCCACACGGTCACGTTCCTGGTGTGCTCGGGCACGGTGTCCATGCGCGCCGCCACGCACGGCCTCGTCATCAACATCATACACTCGCTGTGCACCTGTACCACGCCTAGCTTCTCTGGTAAGTGTACTCTACCTGTTCCACACGGTCACGTTCCTGGTGTGCTCGGGCACGGTGTCCATGCGCGCCGCCACGCACGGCCTCGTCATCAACATCATACACTCGCTGTGCACCTGTACCACGCCTAGCTTCTCTGGTAAGTGTACTCTACCTGTTCCACACGGTCACGTTCCTGGTGTGCTCGGGCACGGTGTCCATGCGCGCCGCCACGCACGGCCTCGTCATCAACATCATACACTCGCTGTGCACCTGTACCACGCCTAGCTTCTCTGGTAAGTGTACTCTACCTGTTCCACACGGTCACGTTCCTGGTGTGCTCGGGCACGGTGTCCATGCGCGCCGCCACGCACGGCCTCGTCATCAACATCATACACTCGCTGTGCACCTGTACCACGCCTAGCTTCTCTGGTAAGTGTACTCTACCTGTTCCACACGGTCACGTTCCTGGTGTGCTCGGGCACGGTGTCCATGCGCGCCGCCACGCACGGCCTCGTCATCAACATCATACACTCGCTGTGCACCTGTACCACGCCTAGCTTCTCTGGTAAGTGTACTCTACCTGTTCCACACGGTCACGTTCCTGGTGTGCTCGGGCACGGTGTCCATGCGCGCCGCCACGCACGGCCTCGTCATCAACATCATACACTCGCTGTGCACCTGTACCACGCCTAGCTTCTCTGGTAAGTGTACTCTACCTGTTCCACACGGTCACGTTCCTGGTGTGCTCGGGCACGGTGTCCATGCGCGCCGCCACGCACGGCCTCGTCATCAACATCATACACTCGCTGTGCACCTGTACCACGCCTAGCTTCTCTGGTAAGTGTACTCTACCTGTTCCACACGGTCACGTTCCTGGTGTGCTCGGGCACGGTGTCCATGCGCGCCGCCACGCACGGCCTCGTCATCAACATCATACACTCGCTGTGCACCTGTACCACGCCTAGCTTCTCTGGTAAGTGTACTCTACCTGTTCCACACGGTCACGTTCCTGGTGTGCTCGGGCACGGTGTCCATGCGCGCCGCCACGCACGGCCTCGTCATCAACATCATACACTCGCTGTGCACCTGTACCACGCCTAGCTTCTCTGGTAAGTGTACTCTACCTGTTCCACACGGTCACGTTCCTGGTGTGCTCGGGCACGGTGTCCATGCGCGCCGCCACGCACGGCCTCGTCATCAACATCATACACTCGCTGTGCACCTGTACCACGCCTAGCTTCTCTGGTAAGTGTACTCTACCTGTTCCACACGGTCACGTTCCTGGTGTGCTCGGGCACGGTGTCCATGCGCGCCGCCACGCACGGCCTCGTCATCAACATCATACACTCGCTGTGCACCTGTACCACGCCTAGCTTCTCTGGTAAGTGTACTCTACCTGTTCCACACGGTCACGTTCCTGGTGTGCTCGGGCACGGTGTCCATGCGCGCCGCCACGCACGGCCTCGTCATCAACATCATACACTCGCTGTGCACCTGTACCACGCCTAGCTTCTCTGGTAAGTGTACTCTACCTGTTCCACACGGTCACGTTCCTGGTGTGCTCGGGCACGGTGTCCATGCGCGCCGCCACGCACGGCCTCGTCATCAACATCATACACTCGCTGTGCACCTGTACCACGCCTAGCTTCTCTGGTAAGTGTACTCTACCTGTTCCACACGGTCACGTTCCTGGTGTACTCGGGCACGGTGTCCATGGTGTGACGCCATAACTACTAAACGGATCTGAATGAACTTTTAGTAAGTAGATACATGACGTTCTGGGACAACACAGGCTACTTTACATCCCGGGAAACCCCTCCCTCGTGAACGAAGTCGCGGGCTTATTTATTTTTGGGTGGAAAAATCATCAAATGATTCCTCCCGCTGTGAGTGGTAAAAACCCACCCTGGTCCTTCAGTTACACTCGTGTTCCGGGGCCGCAGGCAGAAGCTAGTTTTTTATAAACTATAAAATCATAACAAGTAAATGTGCACCCACACCGTTATCACATAATAATATATATACAACGTTAAATTTTGATCGTTTAAATCAAGGCCGGCCAAACCCAGGCACGCGGGCCACGAAGTGGCCCGCCAAGGCATTTGAATTTGCCCGCCAGCGACAAGCCGGGGAGCGCGGTGTCGCCGCCTCCACCTGACTGGTCGGTTAAAACGAACGCAACCCGAGCGCAACCGATGCGCGTCGTTCGGGTATTGTCGCGTGTCGGGTGTACGTAAGTACCATAAATGTTCTGAACCTTAAATTGCAAAGAAAACATTGTTCTCTTCCAACAATGTTAAACTTGATCAATGGTTTCAAAGGGAAATTGAACTTGTTTGCAGCAAACTTAGAAAGAAATAACATCGACCATTTTTCCACACTTGCAAGTGTAAAAGAAGGGTTAAAAGTCACTGCCCTTGATATCCCGGTACCTATCAAAAATAAAATGTTTAAAAGAGTCTTTTAAAAACAGATTCCAGGATTTTGAATCCGACAAGAAAAATATTGAGCTGTTTATGAATCCTTTTGCAATCAGTTCTGCTGATCTGCTTCAATATCCAGCAAACATTCATCTCGAAGTGACAGTTCTTCAAAATCACACTGCCCTTAACCAAATTTTCTCCGAAAATGTATCTTCAGACCAGCTAACAGAAAGTTTTGAAAATTTTTGGAAAAATGTTTCTAGTGAAGATTTCCCAACATTGCGTGCGTGCTATGCAAATTTTAAGCAGGTTTGGCAGTTGGTTCTATGTGTGTGAGAAAACATTTTCAACTCTATCATACATTAAAAATAAATATGGCACAACTCTCACTGCAAAACACATTTCGGATTTGATTGTACTATCAACTTCAGATTTAAAATCAAATATTGACAAATTACTATCAGGAAAACCTCCTCACCGCTCACATTAATAAAAAAATATGTTATTTTATTTCATCTATACTTATAATAAATCTGTAGAGAGGTCAATTCTGTACATGAAATATATTTACAAAATAACTATCAGGGGGTGATTAGAGATCGATACTGATACCAAAAATGCAATCAGTAAAATTTTTGTCTGTCTGTCTGTCTGTCTGTCTGTCTGTATAACCGTTATAGAAACAAAAACTACTCGACGGATTTTAACGAAACTTGGTACAATTAATATTCATACTCCTGAGCAGGTTATAGTATACTTTTCATCACGCTACAATCAATAGGAGCAGAGCAGTGAAGGGAAATGTTGGGAAAACGGGAGAAGTTACTCCATTTTTTAAGCTTCCGTCGCGTGTGCAACCTTAATGGTTAAAGCTACATAGAAATCATTTATGACGAAAATGTTCTCCTTAAAATTATATAAAAAATATCCCACGACAGCATATATCTATCTTTTATGGTTGACTCACAATAACACGTGTAACTCCCGATAGCTTAGCAGTTCGAAGCTTTCTGATTATTATTCTGCTCCGAAATTTAAAACCACCACAACTTTGCAATGGAACTCGGCTAAAAGTAACCCAGTTGCAACAAAATATAATCGAGGCTCAAATTTTAACAGGTTGCGGTGCAGGAGAAACCGTCTTTATTCCCAGAATCCCCATAATCTATCTATATCTATACTTATAATAAATCTGTAGAGAGGTCAATTCTGTACATGAAATATATTTACAAAATAACTATCAGGGGGTGATTAGGGATTGATACTGATACCAAAAATGCAATCAGTAAAATTTTTGTCTGTCTGTCTGTCTGTCTGTATAACCGTTATAGAAACAAAAACTACTCGACGGATTTTAACGAAACTTGGTACAATTAATATTCATACTCCTGAGCAGGTTAAAGTATACTTTTCATCACGCTACAATCAATAGGAGCAGAGCAGTGAAGGGAAATGTTGGGAAAACGGGAGAAGTTACTCCATTTTTTAAGCTTCCGTCGCGTGTGCAACCTTAATGGTTAAAGCTACATAGAAATCATTTATGACGGAAATGTTCTCCTTAAAATTATATAAAAAATATCCCACGACAGCATATATCTATCTTTTATGGTTGACTCACAATAACACGTGTAACTCCCGATAGCTTAGCAGTTCGAAGCTTTCTGATTATTATTCTGCTCCGAAATTTAAAACCACCACAACTTTGCAATGGAACTCGGCTAAAAGTAACCCAGTTGCAACAAAATATAATCGAGGCTCAAATTTTAACAGGTTGCGGTGCAGGAGAAACCGTCTTTATTCCCAGAATTCCCATAATACCAAAGAATTTTCCATTGCAATTTAAAAGAACGCGATTCCCAGTATCGGTGTGTTATGCAATGACAATTAATAAGGCTCAAGGGTAGACTTTTCGTGTTGCTGGAGTAGATCTCGGTGTCAGTTGTTTCTCGCATGGTCAGTTGTACGTCGCTCTTTCCCGGGTTAGCAGTTCTAGAAATCTTTATGTTCACGTGCCGGACGGGTCAACTTTCAACATAGTTTACCTGGAAGCTTTGCGCTGAAGTATTGTCGTTCTATAGGTACTTAAGCCTCATGTGAACGTGATCTAAACAATATTACCAATACATTAACTTAATAACACACAAGGAGTTACACGCTGATGGAGTCGCGGGCACAGCTATTAACAATAATATTGTGCGGTTCGGTATTGCGATATTTTTCAACAGTATTATAGATTGACATATTATATTTTCCTACTAAATTACGAAAGTTAATCTGTGTGTTACATCAAAATCACTGAACCGTGAGGAAGGACATAGGCTACTTTTTTTTACGAAAAACGTCGGAAACGTGGACGAAGTCGCGGGCAACAGCTATCTATGCTAATAATATAAGGCTGAAGAGTTTGTATGTTTGTTTGAACGCGATAATCTCAGGAACTACTGGTTCGAAACGAAAAAATATTTTTAATTAAATAGTAAATTTATAGAGAAAGGGCTATAGGCTATATATCACTACGCTAAGGCCAATAGGAGCGGAGCACCAATGAAGAATGCTTCAAAATCGGGGTTAAATTTAACGTTAGCCCAAAGTAACTATTCCACGCGGACGAAGTCGCGGGCAAAAGCTAGTTTACAAATAAAGTACAATAATGCATATATTGCCTTTATTGTGTATATTTACTTTTTTATGAATACCTTATGAATACGGGAGTACCGGTGGCCCGGCGCCGCCACAATCTAAGAAATTTGGCTCACCTGGAAAATCTATTGGCCAGCCTTGGTTTAAATCCTTTGAACCGGTGGTTTCACTTACAAAATACTATTCATTAAAAGCTTTTACAGCAATGTAACTCTTAAAATAAAAAAATAGCAAGTGATAAGGTAAAACTCGCAAAATGCATGAAATAAGTAGTAGCGCCACGAGATAGTTACCTACGCAACGACCGACCACTGCGCGAATAAGTTAAAGGTCATTGACTCGCTCAGCTGATGTTCACGTAAACGAATTAAATGATTCCAAATTTTCCTACATATTTTTACGGGCGTAGGACCGACATAACTGCTTTGTGCCTAAGACATACCTAATACAATAATTATGCTAAAAGAATTTAGTCATGACTGTATTTAAACAATTAATTACAACAAATATACAAAATTATGTACTAAAATATAAACTACAATAAACCATCAAAAAAATTCATCCTCAACGCTGTCGGCTGGCAACGTACCCAAGATACTGGCGGCATTGCCTCGTTGTATGGCAATGCTTAGCCGTTGACCAAAGAAATAGCCAGCCCTTGGGTCGCGGGAAGCGTCAACGAGCCTTTTCGATATTTCTTTAAAAAGGCTGTGAGCACACGGGCCCCATGGTCCGAGAGTTTCGACCCCAAACGGCTCGAAAATATAGTTATCACCGAGATGACTATATTGACGCCGCTTGAGGTTTTCCGCAGCCGCAGCGGGAGCGCCAGCACAACATGATGAACTGGGAAGATGGGACGGCGCGACAGTATCGACAGAAGTTGCGTCCCACACTAAAGGCCTACCCATCTTCCAAGGAAACAATGTCATGCCGTCCGGTCTCTTGCCATCGTCACGCGCCAGTCCAATGGGTTCCAATACGGCTGGAACGCCGACGGTGACAAGGGCTCGTCGGATAATGTCATTTAAGTTGGCATGTCGTGCAAAACGACCCGCACTACGGCTGCAAGAGAGACCATGGTGCCCGAGGCTGTTGACCGCTTCCCCACAATTACAGCGATGAGGGGAACAACAAGGGGCTCCTAGGCGTAGTGAAGCAGCGATGCGGAAAGTGGTGTCGTCGAACAAAGTGCCTAGATTTGAGGGCGGTAGAGCATGTAGCCAAAGACCTGATTCCCACTTTCCCACAGCCAGCAGACGAGCACACTCAGCAGAAGTAGCAGACGTGGTTAGTAAATTATTCAGAACTACTCTGCAGAGCGGCTCGTCCCACCACCTCTGGGAAGATGGTATAACAGGTAGGTCAGAATTCGGACAAGCGAGATTCCAGGCATCAATAGCCTCAGTGAAGCACGGCACATTAAAATTAATCAGTGTGGAAGCCAGGATTTTCCTGATTAATTTCTCAGTACTGTGGACCGAGGAAATGAAAGCCGGTAAACTAATACTAGAAATTTTGCGGATTCCGAGCCCTCCCATGCGGATGGGAAGAGAGGCTTGGGCCCAAGCTCGATCATCCAAAGCCACATTCAGAATTAAGGACAAAGTTCGTCTGATAATTTGATCCATTTGAACTAAAAGTTGATGGTGTTTCCACAAATGCGAAGCACGAAGAGAGTATGTTAATTTAGGGCCGAAACAGCAGAAACGAATTATAGTGATGGCCGAGTGCATATTGATTTGGAGCAATCTTTCCGAAACGTCATTGAATTTATTAATTTGTTCTGCAATAAAGTCGGGAAAGGAAGTATCAAAGATTGGAGAACCAAGGAGACGGAGAGAACTTTTCTCAATAATTTGAATTCCAGGTGCTATTTCGTTAAATTTAGAGAGAGTCAGTAGTCTGTCAGTCTTATCTGTTAAAAATAATTCACATTTTGAAAGGTTTAGGTCAAGGCCAATAGAATGTAGTTCATTTTTTAAGAAATTTAGGTCTGCTAAAATATTTTCTACATCACCTCCCAAGGTTCCGTCGTCAAGATACCAAAAATTGAATTTAGCTTCCGAATTATTGGGTGAATAGCTAAACTGAAAATCACTGGCCCGAGAGGATCACCTTGTTGACAGCCAACAGCTGATTCTAATAGATTGTCTCGAAACAATAATTTGGATGGATTTCTATAGCATTGCCAAAGGAAACTATAAATTTGGGGTAATTCTTTTTTAGTCTCAGCCAACAAAGTGTCCCTGTTAACTGAATTGAAGGCGTTCTTTATGTCAACCTTCAGAATGGCCTCGCTTTTCCCAGAATTTAGGTATGTCGATAAAGCGTGTACAGCAGCCTCACAGCCCCCTTTGGTACCGTAACCAAGTTGCAGGGGCTGAAATTTTTCCGAAACAGCCTCACCATAAAATTTACAGCAAATCTTGGCTGCCATACGGCGGTAGGTGGTTCCCACGGCAATGGGACGAATGCCGCCATCTTTCTTGCGTAGCGCACATAAATTGGCGCCATACAGAATATCGATGACAGATTCGTTTACCTTGCCGGAGAGCATAAGGTTAACTAGAGCCGTCAGCTCCCTCAAGAGCGACTCACCAGCTACCCCGGCGCCTGAACAAATGAGGTCCTTCAGGTGCTGCGGACTCAGGCCGTCGAGACCGCCAGCTGAGACGCTCCGGAACGAGCTAACGGCTGTGATTACCTCTCGACCTGAAATGGTGAGGGAGTGAATATCAGGATCAGGAGGGTCGGGAAAAGCAAGATCATACGCTGGGGCAGGGTGTTTAGTCTTCAGAGCTTCGAGAGTCTCTAAAGAACATGGTGCCACCACATCGCTGCTGAAGAGAATCCTGGCAGCTCCGCTAATATCACCGTCCCCTAACTTCGTTTCTACCAAATGGGATATACCTCGTGAACAGGTAATTCTAAAAGAGGGAGAATCGAAATCAAAAATTGGAGCCGAAACATTACAATTTTCTTTAATTTGAGCTGTTTAAGTCTTTTTTGTGGCCGGATTCTTTTTCACGTGAAGTACTTTGTAGGGGAAGGTAAGCAGTTGTTCCCAGGCGCTTTGTGAGTTCTCCCGGACAGCTTGGCGAACGCAACTAGCCAGGTGTTGAGCAACTAGAGGTTTGGCGCCGCGGGGAACTCGCTTCAGAACCGGAACGGATTTTTTTTTAATTTGAAAGTGTTTTCCAAAAAGGGTCGGAAGTGGTATTAGAAGGTGTGGAAATAGGTATGGAAGCAGAGTCTGAAGGTGCATTTTGCGACTTATGTATTTTCCCAATATGCACATTCAGACCCCGTTTACCTTTGAAAAAGCGTGCCTGGGTACAGAGCGGGCATCTCTCCAGGGTGTTCAGCGATGTTGAAGGTTGACTAGCACCACCAACAACCACATCGCTGTTGCTACTGAACATCAAAAACTAAAATAAATAAAATTTAAGAAACTATATTAAAACTATAATACATTAAAAATAACTTAAAAATTAAATAAACTAAGAAAACTATAGAATATAAAACAGAAAAGTTCATGTAAAATTGCACTATGTTGCACTAGTTTGCCTTGAAATAGATTTTTTGGATATCCTGATAGATTTAAACGTACTTTCCTTAGTATTTTCAGAAGTCTGAATGTTTTTGTCTCTTGTTCTTATGCTTGGGTGATAGTGAATGGTCGCTACTTTCCTTTAGCGGATCTAGTTTCGGTTTCTTTGCAGCAGGAACACTGGGATATCAGTCAGCTTCTCATACTTCTCTTGGTTCACCAATGTAGGATATGAGTAACATTTACTTCCAAAAACCGGCAGATCACATTCGCTATAAGGAGTTGCACACAAAATAAACTTCAACTCTTGATATGTGGCTCTTGTGGAGGAGCCACCATAATTTTGCCAACAACACGTGTGGTTGTGTGTAATATAGGATCATATATATATATATGATCTTTGAATAGTGTATTAGTTTTTCGGCAAAATAAACAATAATATAGTACTCTGTGACAATAATGAATTATTAGAAAATAAATATCGTTTTAAAATAATATCTCGTTGTTTGACGTTGACGTTGACGTTTTTTCATAAAGATGTAAAACATAGTGTATTACATACTCTTTGATAAAGATGAATGATAAAGTGGTAGATACCTACTTTTAAAAATCAATCTCGACGGGCCTGCTAGTTATGGCGTATTTAAAAATGTGGAATCAAAATTATGTACAATGATTTAAAAAATAAAAAGTTCTAATTACATGATTTAAAAATAGTTCTGTTGCATACCTAAATCACCTTTGTATTTTTATGTATTTAACACTTAACGACACCTAAAAATTGTTCATAAAAATTTGTAGGTAAGTACCTAATCAAAATTATTTACAACCATTTAAAAAGAGTTCTGTTATAAACCTAATAATTAATCACCTCTGAATCATCATTAGTTAGACTTCACGATATCGTAATAATTGTTCAAAGTGCATACTATTCCTTTGGATACATAATCTTGCACGTTAAATTAAATTGTCTTTTAATTTCATTAACGTGTCCCTGTTACTTTTTAAAACATCGAGTGCGTCCTGTATTGCACTTTTCATTTGTTCACGAGTTTGATGCTCGTTTCTGTACACTAATCGCTTCCCTTCACTCCACAAATAAAAACCCAGATGTAAAATCGCACCATGGCAACGAACTCCAGGTTGGAGTACACGTAATTCCGAGACGCCATTATTTTCGCGCGACAACACACCGATGCCGTCTTAGAGAAACTGAATTTTTATGTTATGACGTGTCACTTCTGCGCTGCCATAGCGCGCTGGGTGCGCGGGGCGCGCGCCTTTCGTATTGCCAATCAAATAGGGTTTGGGGGCGGGGTTTGGTCTAGGATTGGCTATTTTTTGTGAATCCATGTGGACTAGGCGAACGCGTCATTGTTGTTATAATCGAATGGTGTCTACTAATGGTTTGCATTATTTATTCACTCAGGTGTAAATTAATTAGAGTTATTAAACATAAGTACTTTATTTTTTAATTTTATCGTTACAAATCAATAGTGTTTCATGCACCGGTCCGACCCTCCACGGGATTAAAACGATCAAAATTTTACCGTGTATATTAGGGTCGTGACATTAATTTTAATATGTTTGTTTTCTGACTAAAGTGCGCTATATTACACAAAACATTATTACCTACTTAATGATGCATTATTACTTTGTTATTATAATTATTTATGTATCACCTAATATTACAGAAAAAACAATAAGCTTTACGAAATCGTAAACTCACTTTATTACTCTGTCTCTCTCTTTGGTCGGTTCTTCATGTTTGAAGATCAATTGGGATTCTAGTCTGGAACAAACTGTTTCCATCGACTCCTGTTAAATGCAAATTTGCCAACATTAGAACACTCGGCGGCGTCGACCCGGGCCTGGTCTTTACAGGACGGTGAGCTATAATTTTGATGAACCTGGATTGTTAAGTTGGTCGGAGTACCTGGTTCGTTTATTACATAAATCTTTATATAGTATAAACGAAAGTCGCTCCCGCTGTCTGTATGCTTAGATCTTTTAAACTACGTAACGGATTTTAATGCAGATTTCAGCAATAGATAGTGATTCAAGAGAAAGGTGTATATGTATAATACATGCATATTATTAGTACATCGCACCTGTGGAAAGCTGGGGCGGGTCGGTCGTCGACATTTATAGAAATATTCAAAAATGTAATTTACTTGTATACTAGAAGTAAATTACATTTTTGAATATTTCTATAAATGTATATACAAAAAAATATAAAGCTAGTGGTCTGGAAATTCGACCATAATTAAAATTATTTGAAGAATGATTCGCTGCCGGACTTACTTTGCTTCACTTGTTGCAAGACCCAAAAAGACATACACACAAATAAAATTACCCGTATATGGTACATTTAATAAATTAGCATTGTGCTCGCTACTTCGTCTGCGTGGATTTCGAAATAATTTAGATAAAGCCTATAGCACTCACCAATAATGCACCTTCATCATCATCTTCATCCGCAGCCTGACTTCAGCCTCCCTTTGCTTGTGCCAAGCTACACGTTCATGTGCCAGTCTCATCTAGGGTATATCCGCGATGGCAACAATGTCGTCTGCCCATCTCGCTGGTGGACGACCAACGCTCCTCTTACCAGACCTTGGACGCCACTCGGTCAGAGCACCTTACCAACAATGAAACGAAAAAATGGGAATTAAATCATGAATTCCGGAGAGTACCCTCTACATACAAACAAAGTTTACGTCTTTATAATACATGTATTAGTAAACAAGTATATTGAATTAGTACCTATTTGTATTTTTCAGAGGATACCCAGCGTGTTCTCCGCCTGTCCTTGGACGAGTTCGCTCTGCCCAAGTTCTACCAGATGTTCGGCATCTCCAAGGTCAAATCGGCCGCCGTCACAGCTTTCAGGAGCCCGTATAACAGACATACTAATGACTGGTAAGTTGTAGAAATTTTAAAATAGAAATGTCATCTTTCTTTTAGACTAGGCATATTATAAATATTGGAGTTGGCTTTCAGTCTTAATGGATGCAGCTGAGTACGAGGTCTTTACATGGATGGAGCAACTGCTTAACTGACTTCTATAACCCGGTAGCAGGGTAATACGATACCCCTAGGTAAAACTGGTGTCAGATATTCTGGCCCCTGACTTCCCGTTACAAATGTCAATGATGTACAATTATTTTTTTTACAACTTTCACACAACGCCATCAGGTCAGTCCCAAACTAAGCAGAGCTTGTGCTATGAGTACTAGACAACTGATAAACATACATATATATTTCTAAATACATACATATTATAGATAAATTACACCCAGACAAAGAACAAATGATCGTGCTCATCACATAAACATTTGTCCTGGGTGGGAATCGAACCCACGACCTTGCACATAGCAGTCAGGGCCACTGACTACTAGACCAACAGGCCTGTCAAAATTGACAGTTGGGTGCAACGATTTAAAGTGCATGGAAGAGTATCGATATGTGAAGATGGTCACTCATCCGTGAACCGACCTCGCTAAACGTAACCTAACCTTGAAGATCGATCCGTGCGGTGGCTATTATTTTGCCATGAGTTTGTGTACCAATATTTTGCAAAGTTTGGACACAATCCTTCGCCCGCCTTAAGGCTGAGGAAATCCATGAAGATTTTCAGATCGCGAAAAAGAGCAATGAAAAAAAATGTCGTTGCTACATCGAGCACACACATTAAAAAATACAGTAGAATTGAGAAACTCTTCCTTTTTTTAAAGTCGGTTAAAATTACAAATAAATGTACGGTAAAAAACTAAAAAGACAGAACATGCCTCACGGCTGCGCCAAACTGGTTCATTTCAGCATTCATCAATCAATTTAAATAAATGGGGAACCTGGGCCTATAGAAAAAAATCAAAAACTAATATATCACTTAACCAAAACTTATAGTAATATTACAAGAGTTATCAGTGTCGTGTGTCGCGCGGTGTCCGGTAATCTGCCTCGAAAAGCCTTCTCGATTCGACCTCGATTCTTCGCCTTCTCTCGGTTGAAATTCCTCCTTCATGAAAATCGACAGATTTGGTCGGCGCTCTCACCGCAAAAGAATTAAAATTAGTTCCGTGATGAGAATCCAGCTGTTCGACCTTGAGGGTGAAATTAGATTTAGCCATAATGTACTTCAGAATGTCTTTTGCCTTTGTAGAATAATGCAGATAGCTGGTAATGCGGCACTGCTGCAAGCGATGGCGCTCACGGACGTTTATGAGCAGACGAATCGATATACTCTCTTTCTCGTTATATTTTAAAAAGAAGAGAAAAAGGGGGTGAACTGATTCCTCAG
This sequence comes from Tholera decimalis, assembly GCA_943138885.2. Lineage (NCBI taxonomy): Eukaryota > Metazoa > Arthropoda > Insecta > Lepidoptera > Noctuidae > Tholera > Tholera decimalis. The sequence continues at coordinate 16,655,153 of OW964576.2, forward strand.
CTCATAAGCGTCTACCCACAATGACTTCAGTTAATCCGTGATCATAGCTCTTGCAACAGTGCCAAAATATCGGGAACTCGAAATAAGAAATACTAATGTTAGCTTAAAAATTTATACAACGTGTAATTTAAAGAGTATATACATACCAAGTGCATGGCTTCTTTGGATGATAACAAACGATATAGCAAGGGTTTTGTAATCCTATGTCTACATGTGTGGAACTTATTAGAAATTTCAATACATTGATACCAGAGACCGAATTTTTCAAATTAAGAAAAACGAAGAGAATTATCATTTTATTGGCAAGTGACGTGGAAAGTTATGACCCTCGTAGTGCTGTGATACGTTTGTTATTATTGGTATTCAAGAAACATATGAAACCGTTAATTTGGGGTTAATCTGTGAGTCACTTATTTTGAGCTGAAACTTTGCATAGAGACTCCATACCAGATGTTGTCTTCAGTCCTTTTGGATAGATATGGGGTTTTCGTTACACGTTGTATAACTCATAATACTGTGACTCTGGTCTTCCAATAAACCTTGTAGGGAGAAGTAACGGAACACAAGTAAGTTATGTACTCGTACAGGTACTCGGAGCACTCGTACACGACGTGTGCGGAAGCGGGTAGCGCGGGCGCGTGCGCAGCGCCCACGCACACGGACCGCGAGCGCCTGCCGCTGCAGTCGCTGGAGATCATCACGGACGCGCTGCTGGAGATCATGGAGGCCTGCATGCGGGACATACCCGACTGCGACTGGCTGCACACCTGGTAACCTATACTGCCCTACACTAACTAAAAAGCCGCTAACCTCAAAAAGTACTTTTCGAGTAAACGTAAAAATAAGTGGGAAATTATTTATCTACAAAACTACGCTATCTAGGACGATGGCTGTAAATTATTTTTGTGGTCATAGTTTCTGTGCACAATATATGACTATTTGTAAATATTAATTATTTTTATTGTGTTATATTTTAGTATTGTATATATAGTATTGTAGTTTAGTCGCTTTTTAACTAAGGAAGTGACAAAAATTATGTGGTTTAACTGCTCTGCAAAATTGCTGTATCTCAAAAAGTATTAATCGTAGGAAAATGATTCTTAGACCAAAAGATAGAGAATTGAAAGTAATTTAAGGTTACATTAAAAAGTAAAAAATGACATCTTGTGGCTTAACGGCCTTTTAGTTAGTGCAGGGCAGTATACATAAGTGTTCTTGTGTTGATTGATGAAACCTTCGATAAATAGAACTGCGTCCTTAGGCGAATTTTAGCCGTGCACAATTACATGGGAACAGTAGGAAACAAGGTACTCACAGGTCTTCGTCGGCGAATTGAATCCCGTGGCCACTTATCACTACACCGTTCCGGGGCACCCCTTTTCTTGCCACTTATCACTAACGTAGATAGGTAGGAGTATAAAATGGGTTGATTATTAGAGCCGATAAAATGACCGCGCCATTTTGTTGTGATTAGTATCAGACTGACTTATGGTGAAGGTTTTGGATTGTAAGGAAGTGAATGAATTAGGAATGGGAAAAGATTAGAATGAGGAAATGTGACTGTGCATAGACAATTTAGTATCTATTTATTTGTTTTCTTTTTGATACTTTAACAATAAGCTTTATTTAGCTTTAATACCCTGGTACCCGTGATCACGGGCATCTGTCATTTATGTATCTTTAAAGGTATCTTTCCAAGGGCCTTAAAATATTTATTTATGAAAAGGAGAACCAACAGCTAATCTACATCAATTGCATTGGTATACGTAACTTAATGCCAATTGCAGGTTCTCATGAATAAAAAGAGAATAGTTTTGAGATCTGATATGCACTAACAAGCATGATAAAACACATTTTTATGAACAGAACATACAAATAACGAAAGCAATAATATATTCAATTTATAACAGAGGCAGTGTTAACAATTACAGACCTATTTCTGTCCTTCCGGTGCTGTCAAAAGTCTTGAAAAGGTCCTCGATAATCGACTGTTCCACTTCATAGAATCCGAAGGTATTTTATCGGGAAATCAATATGGCATTCGTAAAGGTAAAAGTTTGTGAAGACGCTATTGCTGCCCTTATTGTCAGTGCCATAAAGATCTTGATGGGAAGTAGAAGTGTCTGGATATATTTCTAGACTTCTCAAAGGCATTTGACGCTGTCTCTGTCCCTATCTTAATATCCAAGTTGAAGAAGATTGGTGTAAGATGTTCTGGGCTTCATATCTTTGAGAGCTACCTCAGTGAGACGACACAGTATATCAAAATTGGGTCAACTGTCAGTGACGAGCATACGTTGTCTTACGGAGTTCCTAAAGGTTCAATTCTGAGACTTACCTTGTTTCTGATCTCGATCCCATATTATAGCATATATACCTATGCGGATGACACAGCTATTCTAATTATGGGTGGGAAGTAAAGCAAGCAGAATCGGCTCTGGAAATTGTTATGTCTTGGATTTCAGCAAATATTCTGACACTAAATCTAGAAAACACTAATTACGATCCTAATTCGATTAAATCTGCCTCATAACCGGATAGGTCATTTGTAGTATCAGTACATAATTGTAATAAACAGCCTGTCCAATGTCAATGTTCCTCCCTAAGTGTCTAAAGTCAAATATCAGGGCATTATAATAGATTGTTTTTTTTTTTTAATTGAGTATAGACTTGCGTTTAACCACCATCTCACCTGATCGTAAGTGATGATGTGGTTGAAGATGGAGCACGCTTACCTAAAAGTAACCTATTCACTCTTGACTTAAAGACCCCTAGGTTGTATAGCTATCGGACAACGGACTCCGGCAGGGAACTCCACTCCTTAGCCGTACGCACATAAAAGCATTCCCAAAACGTTTTGTGCGTATGTGTGGGATGTCCACCATGTAACGATGGCCCATCGCCGTTTGTCTTGTAGTCTGATGATGGAACGGGCTTGGCGGAATTAGATTGTGTTATTCCATCGCACACTCTCCAAAATATAACCGAAAGACTTGCACTCGTCTCTATGTTCAAGGTTAATATTAATTTGATTGTTTTGTTAACAGGACATCTTTGGCGAAAAGCTTTGCCTTCTGCTTCAATCCTGCACTTCAGCCGAGAGCGTTGATTGTATTTGGATGTATCAGTAAGTTTAATATTATCTATACTTAACTATATAAATGAGTTTAGATGTCGTATATATCTTTTTTTTCCATAAATTTAAATAGATGAGGCCGCTGTTTCTTAGCTGACTGTTCTGATAAGAAACACCGATACAAACTCAATCTCAATCTCATCAAATCTGAATATGAGAGCCATGTTGGTTTATGTCTGTAGTGCTCTTTTGAGGACAGAAAACACATTTTTTTTTTATTTTGCAGCTGTCGGTCTTTGTGTTTGTGCGGGCTAATATCTAAAATGCCTGAACCGATTTTAAGGGGACTTTCACTTGAAGGTCACTCGAAAACATCTAGCGAATGAAGTAGCAGGCACAGCTACATCTATAGTTTTTTAATGAAAATCTTTATTATTTCCAGGCAAGAACGTAACGGACGACGATATGAAGCAACTGCTAAGGATACTAGTGAAAGCTTTAGAGTCGTTCAATGACTTGGCTTTGCTGGAAGCACTCATCATGGCTCTGACGAGACTACAGCCTCTGCTGTACCCGGTACGTGAATAGATCCCTATGTTGTGTGTTTTATAAATGTGAAAGTAACTCTGTCTGTATGTTACATTTTCGTGTGTATACCGCTTAACTGATTTTCGTGTTTGGTGAGATCTTAGGATGAAAAGACAATAAGGTCAATAAATAAAATGGGTCCCCGCGAGTCCGTCCATCCATCTACGGATTTATTAGAGGCCAATGCGACATGAGATCCGCTTCACCGCTACCGCGTGTTAATCGCCTAAGGACACATAGGAACAGACAGACGGCGGGAAGCGACTTTGTTTTATAATATGTAGTAAAGCATATTGTATGTACGCAAACACATAGTACTTTATAAGATTAGAAGCGATCTTCAAACATGCGCAATAAACATGAAATTGATTTACCCAATTGGAGATAAGCCAAGACAAGTAAGTCAATCCTCAAAGACATTACTAATATCACTGCCCTTTCCCCCCTGCCCTCATTCTCTCTCACAGTCTTTGTACGCCGTTATTAGCAAAACATGGACGTTCATTGCATGTCTGATTAGCCAGTTTATGTAAAGGCATGTTTAAAAAAAAGTATCTTTTATCTTTACCTTTTTACAGAAAGGAGGTCCATGTCCCAGCAGTGGGAACTTTATACGCTGATTTTGACTGCGCTTTGCTTAACCCTAAACATGGATCTGTTTCCAGGCGTCACCGATCCACAAGGCACTATTCTGGGTAGCGCTCTCCGTGTTACAACTGGACGAGCCTACACTATACGCGGCTGGATTGGCTTTCATGGAGCAAAACCTTCACACGTTGGAGTCGCAAGGACAATTCCAGCATAAGGTGAATAGCAAATCTGTTTTTTTTTTTGGGCCCGAAAATTGTCAAAGAAATCGAGAGGAAGTCAGTCTTTGGGTGGAGGGGAAGGGGATGCCCGACTTCTGCTGACTTACAATCTAACCTTAAAAAAAATAAACAATAAGGTAACTCGCAATGTGGGTAGTATTTACATTTCTAGCGATCTTATTAACCCCTCTCAAGCCCCTTCCCAAGATAAAAATATTTGTGACTGGCATAGTGTTACGGGTGGGGTTCGAACCCACGACCTCTCGATCACAAGTCTGACACTGTTTCTTCAGATGCTCTTGCATTCCAGGGCCGCGATATACCGTCAAAACATTCCAGTAACCCCAGCATGATAGCTCAATTGTTTTACATTTGTCGTAGCGGCACAACAATGTCTGGTCGATGCCTCCACTGCATAGTTTAAATAAGATTTTAGACAGTTAACATGTACTTAGCCGTAGAAGTTATGTCATAATAAGGATTACGGATTGACATCGTCACTGTTCACCGAGTCCCCAATTTAAAAAAACCTAAAGTAAGAAAAACAAATGAATGGAATACTCTGCCAAGCATATATCGTATCCTACTGATGTAATCAGCCGTCTCATTAGCGGCTTCCCATTTTCATTATACGATGCCGTTAAATTAGTGGGCTAAATGTCAGCCATAGCGTTTAATACAACATTTAAAATGTGACAAAATATTATGAAATATTAGTTGTATACCGTTACTAGCTGCATGTAATATATTTTACGTCCTATTCTCATACCTACCAAATATATACAAAAAAGTTCATAATAATTAACCAGTAAGTGCGACCACAAACACCATGATACAAGTCGTTTATATTATTATATTTAATTTTGGGAATTTTTGTTAGCTCCAACTTCTGCCCCCTTGTGGAATATGATTCTAACCTAAACTATCCTCAGCCATAAAATCAAATGGCCAATTCTACAACATGACTACAACATCTACACTATTTTGTTATTATTTATCAACATACTTGCTTCATCAATAACTATTAAAGTTAATAGAAACACAAAAAAATATGGCAGCTGGCCGATGCCATATTGACAGCTTCACATGGTTACTGAAAATGGAACAAAATTTCACCACCTTGGCTCTCACACTTTGGTATTTTTGAACTGTCTTTAGCATAATGGTTAAGGTGTTGGCTTTGTGATCGAGACGTCGCGTGTTACCCCACCCATTACATTATTGTCGTGAACTCACTCCAGACACAATCATATTTAGCTTAGTTGGAGGGTTTAACAAGATTGCTAGTAATGTGAATTCTACCCACATTGCTAGTTCTCTTTAAAAAAAGTACTTAGTACTCAATACAAAAGTTAAACCGGTTATATCCAGTCATTTCTTTTACGAAGATCAATATAGTGTTGAAAATAATATTAAAATTAATTGTAAAATTTTTCCTTCCAGACATTAGAACTAGTTATGATGGAAACGCGAGAGCCATTGGAGTGGCACTTCAAACAAATGGACCATGCTGTGGGATTGAGGTGAGTTCTTACACGAGTTAAATGCTAGAAACTCGCAGTACGTTTCGGAAGTGCGTGAACATATTTAAGTGTGACGATTTTATCCAGTTTATTGCGAACATAGAGTAAAAAACAAAAAGTTGTAAATTTTCTTGCTCATACATGTTGTAATTGTGAAAAGGATACCCAAAAACGGTCATTATGGCGTTCAGACGTTAAAAAGGGTGACTGCAATTTTAAAATCTCTATCAGAGCTTGATATAAAGCGTCAGATCCGCAAGAACCGAACTAAACATTCCTATAACTACACTTTCAACAAGGAGGGTAAACTCTATTGTTCTACTTGCAACCGGGTGTTCAAGACGAAATTCGGATTGATAGATAGATTCATTTATTTGCCAGAAATATGGTATTTTACAGATATTATAACAGGTACACAATAGTTCTACATATTTCGCCTACTAAATTCGACATACAAATTTTGTAACAATATCAGTTAAATAAATGAAGTGATGCAATTAAACAAAACAATAAAATTACAATGTCAAAAAGTCTAAATATAAATAATCATAAATATGTCAAATAAATAAATATAAATTTTATAAATGTCTTCTATTTAAATTACAACCAAAGAAATTAAATTACAAAATGTCAATAGCTTAAAATCTAATGTCAAATTTAATTATCATGTCATACAATTTTTCCCTTTGTCCTAAATGTCATAAGTTCCTTAATGGTATAAAAATAATTTAATAATAATTAATAATTTAATTAATTTTTGCACCATATTGTGCTTATATCATTTTACATTTGTACAGCAAAAAAATAAAAAAAACATTCATTAAAGCACAGAATTTAGATGTAATAAAAATAAAGTGAGCAACTGCGCCTGAGCTAGGCCGAGCCTGTATTTCAGGACGCAGTTTACAATACGAATGAACAATCAGTTACAATATATTATGTACATCATTATAAAGTGTCTTAGTGTAGTGTGACTTACAAGTATACAGAAAGTATGGTATAGCTATAGTGTATAGTAAGTTGTAATGTAGTGTTGTTTTGTGTAATGTAGGAGTGTTTTTTATATTTTGTATTGAATGCTTTTGTGTAGTGTGACTGTGGATGCATTTCATCTTAAAACTTTAAGTAGATCTTCTGTAGTCGTGTAATCACATTTAAGGAGATAGTCCAAAAGTTTTGTTTTGCATTCTTGTTTGGTTAGCGTGTATACATATATTAAGGTGTGAATTCAATTTATTATATAGAAAGGGACCGGTGAAGCAGAAGAACCTATGTGTAAATGAGTGTTTGAATTGGTGTGAACGAGGGACTACCGCATGGCGACGACGTTTAAATAAATTATTTTTGTCGAGGGGGGTCAGGGAATGCTGTTTAAGTACTGCAGACAAGATGTAAAGTTGGCGGACAGTAGGTAGGTTCCATGATCGATACAGGAGATGTGTAGGGTAGTCAATAGGTCGAAAAGAGCTGACTTTTAAAATTGCCGGCTGTGCTATCTCAAGAGGAAGTAAAGAAGTTTTAGAGGCTCCACCCCAAGAAGAAATGCAATAAGTTAGAAGTGATTGACAAAGTGCCCTATAGACTTTTTTTAGAATGCAAGTATTAGCTACATAACGTAGGTTTTTAAAAACATATATCAATTTTCTAAGTCTAGATTGCAGTAAAGACATATGTGCATTGAAATTTAATGATGAGTCCAATATAACTCCCAAATATTTCATTCACATTTCCTTATCAGATTTGTGCAGTTACAAGTAGAACCATAAGCTTGGTGGATATGACAGGTATGTGATTTTTTTGTTAGATTAGGATTTCGAGAGTGAAAGGGCATGTACATTGTTTTGCTGTATTTAGCGTCAGACAATTTTGTTTCAGCCAGTCTGATACCTTGTTGAAACCCTCCTGCGCCAGCATGTAGGTACTATTCCAAGTTTTAGCAGAGAAAAGCAGTGCAGTATCGTCCGCATAAGAAATTATAATACCCTGCTCCAGTTTCAGGTCACAGAGGTCATTAATATACACTAAGAAGAGTGTAGGTCCGAGTACTGAGCCCTGAGGTACACCAAAAGTCACAGATAAATCAGTACTAATGTAGGAACCTAGTTTGAGGCATTGTTTACGACCGCTTAGATGGTCTTGGAATAATTTCAGTTGCAGGCCTCTTATACCCAAACGCTCCAATTTGAGTAGAAGTCGCGGGATAGACACCGTGTCAAATGCCTTAGCAAGGTCGAGGAAAATGGCAAGTAGTTTGTTTCCATTTTTTCGTCAAGATTTCTAACAACATGATCAGTAAGCTTATGTACTGCGTCCTCTGTTGACTTCCCCGAATGGAAACCAAATTGACAGGATAAAATCATATTATTGCATGCGAGATACTTAACAAGTCTACCATTAATTATTTTTTCCAGGATCTTAAATGTAGCTGGTAGTAAAGTAATAGGCCTATAGTTACAGACACGGTGTTTATCTCCCGACTTGAAGATAGGGACAATGATAGCTTTTTTTAGAACGTTTGGGAAGACACCCCGACTAAGACAAACATTAAATAGATGAGTGAGCGGTGGGATAATGATATCCTTTGTAGCTTTAAGCAGGCTGTTAGATATATTATCATGTCCGACAGATTGAGAATGCTTTAAGCTATTTATAAGTGATAGAATCTCGCTTTCATCAGTGTCCAGTAGTACAAACGAGTTATTTGTAGTGCGGTTTAGTAACAGAGGATCAATAATATTCTGGGAGACTGTTGGGTAGTTGAGTATTTTAGTAGCTAGGGAACTTCCAACGTTAACAAAGTAATCGTTAGCTTGGTTCACAGAAGTTTGAGGGGAATCGCCTAGTTGGTCTGTGGTAGCTGATTTCGTTTTGCTTGTATTCGTTATATTTTTTTAACTTCTCAAAGGTTTTTATTGTTGCTGCTATTTTTGTCTAATTCATTTTTTTCGTGTTGTCTTTTCAGTCTTTTCAATAACGCAAAAATATTCAAAAATTCCTATATCGGCTGTAAGTTAGTTTTAGGGTTTCATTATCAGGTGACATTTGTGAGATTTTGTGGAAGCGATCCCTATTCTGAATACATTTTAGTAATCCTGGCGTGATCCAGGGTCTAATTGTGCGTATTTTACGTGGAATTTTGACAATAGTGACATTATTGTTGATCACGTCTCGTAACATACCATCAAATTTTTTCCATTGCCTCATTAGGTTCGTTTATTTCCTTGATAGTACTGAAATTCAAATTGCTCAGCTGCTCACGAATAGCAGCTATGTTAAGTTTAGATACGCTGGATTGTGGATGATTTTGATTTTGAAGATGGTAAAGACAGAGTAAGCCCTCGTTGTGGTCCGTAATGGTTGAATTTAAAACAAAGGTATGTAATTTTAATTTAGTTTTAAGAAGAACACAATCAAGACAAGTTTTTCCCTGTCTGGTGGGAAAAGTATGGGCTGGTAAAAATCCTTGAAAGGCTGCAGTATTTAGGTATTCAGATGCTTTGGCGTCGTGGGAATGCGGTGATATATCTATATTTATGTCGCCTATTATAATTTTCAATAAGCCCTGCTCTAAGATGCTTTTGAAATAAGCTGGTGCGCAGTTCTCTTATAACCTTTGGTATACAGTTAAATATCTTTATTGCCATTCGACCAGTATTCTTATGGCAATACGCTGTTTTACATCTTGGCATTGCCAATTTTGTTGGATCTCTTGATATTTTACCCACCTTATAAACATTTTTGCTATCGGCTGTATTGAAGGTGAGGATGTTTTTTTTTTACAAATAAACCTATTTCCAGTATATATAAGCATGATAATGTTAAAAATTTGTGCTTTTTAAAAATAGGTCTGCATGAATTTGATGGTTCTGCAGCAAACACAGCTCGCAAACACTTCTTTTGTACTATAAACGCCTTATTGATGTCAGTGGAATCTTAGCACAGATGAGACATATCCATGATAAGCCAATAGAGCGGCATTACGTCCAACAGTTTTCCTGAGATTTCTTAATGCAAATGCAAAACTGTTTCACCTATTACATACATTTTCAACATGTTTTTTCAATTACAATTCTTATCTATTGTTATGCCTAAAAATTTCGTATGGTCAACTTCTTCAAAGTCATTATTACACCCAATTATTTTCATTGCTTTATTTATCATTTTATAATTAGAGAAATTAATATATTTTGTTCTGGAAATATTCACACATAAATTGTTTTGTTGAAGCCAATCTATTATAGCTTCTACCGCAGCATTTATTTTATCCTCAAATTTAACATTTTTACTTTCTTTAGTTATAATCAATGAGATGTCGTCGGCAAATCATTCATGTATAGAAGAAAAAGCAAAGGTCCCAAAATACTACCTTGAGGCACGCCATATGTATTGGTTCTGTATTGAGATTTATAGTTTATCACTTCTCTGTCATTATTAACGCCTAAGATTTCAAACTCGTTGTTGTCTATTATTAAGGTAATCTTTTAACCAATTTAGCGCTTTTCCTCTTATCCCGTAATTCTCACATTTTGCTCACAATATATCATGTTTTACAAAGTCAAATGCTTTGCTCATGTCGAAAAATATTGCAGCAGAATATAGATAAGAAGATACCAGTGTATCTTCTTATCTATATTCTCAGTAATCGATTTTATTAGTTGGGAACAAGCTAGTGTGGTTGACTTTCCTCTTTGAAAGCCATTTTGTTCTGTATTTATTATATTATATTTTGATATAAATGATACAATTCGATTGTACTAAGCCGATTCGATTCGCCAGCCACATCCGAGCACACGTCAGGAGATCGCCAAAGTCGCCATCGTCGGACACGACACGAACGACATCATCATCATCATGTTCGCCATTAACTTGACTGTAGACTTTGTTCTATAACATATAAGGATGAATGTGTGTCTGTTTCCCCCAGCTTCCGCTCCAACTTCCACTTCGCGCTAGTGGGGCACCTGATCAAGGGCTACCGTCACCCCGCAGCCGCTACAGTGTCCCGCACGTGCCGCGTGCTCATCAAGCTGCTGTCTCTGGCCGCCAGCGCCGCAACACACCGCGACAAGTTCCACGTTACACCCGACACTGTGGCCTACCTCACTGGTACGTATACCACAGTGTCCCGCACGTGCCGCGTGCTCATCAAGCTGCTGTCTCTGGCCGCCAGCGCCGCAACACACCGCGACAAGTTCCACGTCACACCCGACACTGTGGCCTACCTCACTGGTACGTATACCACAGTGTCCCGCACGTGCCGCGTGCTCATCAAGCTGCTGTCTCTGGCCGCCAGCGCCGCAACACACCGCGACAAGTTCCACGTCACACCCGACACTGTGGCCTACCTCACTGGTACGTATACCACAGTGTCCCGCACGTGCCGCGTGCTCATCAAGCTGCTGTCTCTGGCCGCCAGCGCCGCAACACACCGCGACAAGTTCCACGTCACACCCGACACTGTGGCCTACCTCACTGGTACGTATACCACAGTGTCCCGCACGTGCCGCGTGCTCATCAAGCTGCTGTCTCTGGCCGCCAGCGCCGCAACACACCGCGACAAGTTCCACGTCACACCCGACACTGTGGCCTACCTCACTGGTACGTATACCACAGTGTCCCGCACGTGCCGCGTGCTCATCAAGCTGCTGTCTCTGGCCGCCAGCGCCGCAACACACCGCGACAAGTTCCACGTCACACCCGACACTGTGGCCTACCTCACTGGTACGTATACCACAGTGTCCCGCACGTGCCGCGTGCTCATCAAGCTGCTGTCTCTGGCCGCCAGCGCCGCAACACACCGCGACAAGTTCCACGTCACACCCGACACTGTGGCCTACCTCACTGGTACGTATACCACAGTGTCCCGCACGTGCCGCGTGCTCATCAAGCTGCTGTCTCTGGCCGCCAGCGCCGCAACACACCGCGACAAGTTCCACGTCACACCCGACACTGTGGCCTACCTCACTGGTACGTATACCACAGTGTCCCGCACGTGCCGCGTGCTCATCAAGCTGCTGTCTCTGGCCGCCAGCGCCGCAACACACCGCGACAAGTTCCACGTCACACCCGACACTGTGGCCTACCTCACTGGTACGTATACCACAGTGTCCCGCACGTGCCGCGTGCTCATCAAGCTGCTGTCTCTGGCCGCCAGCGCCGCAACACACCGCGACAAGTTCCACGTCACACCCGACACTGTGGCCTACCTCACTGGTACGTATACCACAGTGTCCCGCACGTGCCGCGTGCTCATCAAGCTGCTGTCTCTGGCCGCCAGCGCCGCAACACACCGCGACAAGTTCCACGTCACACCCGACACTGTGGCCTACCTCACTGGTACGTATACCACAGTGTCCCGCACGTGCCGCGTGCTCATCAAGCTGCTGTCTCTGGCCACCAGCGCCGCAACACACCGCGACAAGTTCCACGTCACACCCGACACTGTGGCCTACCTCACTGGTACGTATACCACAGTGTCCCGCACGTGCCGCGTGCTCATCAAGCTGCTGTCTCTGGCCACCAGCGCCGCAACACACCGCGACAAGTTCCACGTCACACCCGACACTGTGGCCTACCTCACTGGTACGTATACCACAGTGTCCCGCACGTGCCGCGTGCTCATCAAGCTGCTGTCTCTGGCCGCCAGCGCCGCAACACACCGCGACAAGTTCCACGTCACACCCGACACTGTGGCCTACCTCACTGGTACGTATACCACAGTGTCCCGCACGTGCCGCGTGCTCATCAAGCTGCTGTCTCTGGCCGCCAGCGCAGCAACACACCGCGACAAGTTCCACGTCACACCCGACACTGTGGCCTACCTCACTGGTACGTATACCACAGTGTCCCGCACGTGCCGCGTGCTCATCAAGCTGCTGTCTCTGGCCGCCAGCGCCGCAACACACCGCGACAAGTTCCACGTCACACCCGACACTGAGGCCTACCTCACTGGTACCTATGTTTCTTTAGTACTACAGCTTCTGCTCCAACTTCCACTTCCTGATCAAGGGCTGGAATAACACAACAGTAAAACACTTAAATAAAAACCCTAAACTATATATATCTATAAATAATCTAAAATGTAGCGTCCACAAATTCGTGAGCATCGCTGTCCTCTGGTAATGTGCCCAAAAGACTGGCTATATTATGGCAATGCTTATCCTCTGTCCAGCCCTTGGGTCATGCGAAGTGTCGACTAGGCGTCTGAAAAAAACAGTAAAATAATGGTAACATTTATTTTATTTATTTATAGTTAATTAAAACAATTAAAACCAATTACATTAATTAACTTAGAAATAAAAGGTACATATAACAAACACATAAACAAGTATATACATTACAAACTCTTACAAATTATTTTGAAACTAACACAGAACCTAACTAATACAGAACAGTGGACAATTTCGCATACTTTCTCTCGCAAAACATCAAACACACTCGTATAATTTCTCTCCATCCATCAACAAACACATCACATTCAGGATATTCAATCAGGAGGGCGTTGAGCACCTCAAGGGTGCGACAGATTGGGGACTGGGCTCTGGCAACTGTATGACATGGTGGCCGCGCGAATAATTTGTGACGTTGACTCCGACGACCAAGATAGTTACCGGGACATTCAGTCTACAGAAACGATTATGGAGCTCTGGGCAGTCAATTTGTCCACGTAGAGTTTTAAAGGCTACTGTGAGCTGATCGAAGCCTCTTCTTACCTCAAGAGAATTAAATCCCAACGTTCCCAAGAGATAATTAGTAGGGTACATATAAAGCCCAACTAGCACAAATGGGCTGCATTAGTGCTTTGGAGCGTATCCGATTATTACTTATGGTAATAGACGTAAGCGCTAGAGCGTCTACTGCAGACTTAAAGCAGCCGCTTTAGCGCTATTTGGGCGCCATTTTATGCAACCTAAAGTTCCATTTAACCTGCACAACGGTTGCATAAAGGTTCCTTAATAGCTATAACGATTTATTAACGCTATACTAAAGCTCTTGTAGCGCTACTTTTGAATGATTTTGAACTACTTTGAACGAATGAATTGATTATAGTTCTTTATTGCATATCTTCAGTTGACATTGTTTGTAATATTTTGGAAAAGTGTTTTCGTCGCCATCATGAAAATAAAACAAAAAGAAGTAAATGTTTGTATTCTGTATTAGCAAGATATATAAAGATACTTAAAACGCTGTCCAGTTTACTGTAGATATATAAGATAATTTTCGAGTAATTTTAACGCGCTTTTATGATATTTCAAAAATTAACAAGATATGTGATATTTTTTATTTGTTATACAGAATAAATTTTATTTCCGTATTTTTACATGTCGATAACTTACTATTTGCAAGTGGCCGATTGTTTACCGGTACATTTAATGCACATTTAACTGAAAAACCAATGTATATCAACTCAATTTTGCAAGTGAATTATAAGTTTTCTTAAAAAATCATGGCGTCATTGTACTGTAGTCATAACCTGCAGTTTGAGCTCTAATAACTCCCTTTTGAGATTCATAGCGCTAATTTTCACCCTTCTAACGCTTCCAGTGATTTTTGTTCCCCTAGTGCAACTCACAGCCACAAAAAGCTCCTATTTTCCTGTTTTTGAGGTTATAAGATTAATTATTTGTATCTTTAAGTGTATTGTAAGGTGTACAATAAAGTATATAATAAATAAATAAATAAATAAGATCTAGTTACGTACTTATTCGTTTAGCATCCATTTCATTAAATGTTTTATAATAGTTACAAAAGCGGCTGTAAAATGGCGAATGGATTGAGCCTGCAAGGAATGACTATTGCTACTAAAGGCCTTAGTTACACTGATGATTTTTTTGTAACTATAGTATGCATAAGAGTTTCTATTATTTCTATAATGAAACTTATAGTAGTATAATAGTGGTTACTATAACTATAACCTATACAAGTTACAATGGAAACTACTATGCAGCTGTGAGTGGCAGAATGACCTTCGTAACTCTCATATAAAGGTGTAAGTAGTAAATGAGTTCTACCGTGGACTACTGTGAAGGCTAGGGTAGTATTTGATTCAGCTTATAGCACCTTAAGTAACTTTTATAACTATAGACGTTTACGGATGCAGATATGCAACTCTGAACTGCTTTTTGAACCCTTAAAGCGCTATTTTACAGCCCAAAGTAACAAAATAGGCTGCTATTTCCACTAATGTGCTCGTTGGGAGGTAATAATAGTACAGTTTTTTAAATAGGAATCTGAGGAAAGTCTTTTGTACTTTTTCAAGCATTTTTTTTTTTTTTTTTTTTTTGGTTTATTAAATACGTTTATTATTTACATGAAAGAATACAATTTTAATTTAAATAAAAACCCTAAACTACATATACACACCTAAAAATAAACTAAAATATTGCATCCAGAAATTCGTGCGCATCGCTGTCCACTGGCAATGTGCCCAAAAGACTGGCGGCATTGCCACGTTGTATGGCAATGCTTAACCTCTGTCCAAGGTAAAAGCCAGCCCTTGGGTCACGCGAAGTGTCAACTAGGCGTCTGGACAGATCTTTAAATAATTTGTGAGCACTCGGACCCCACGACCCCAAGGTTTCAACCCCAAACGGCTCGAAAATATAACTACCAACAAGGTTATTATATTTCCGCCGCTTGAGGTTCTCAGCAGCCGCAGCGGCAGCGCCAGCGCAACAAGATGAGCTAGGAAGATGGGATGGCGCAAGAGTATCGACACAAGTTGCGTCCCACACTAAAGGCCTACCCATCTTCCAAGGAAATAAAGACATACCGTCCGGTCTTTTGCCATCGTCGCGTGCCAGGCCATTTGGTTCTAAAACAGCTGGAACGCCGACAGTGACAAGAGCTCGTCGGATAATGTCGTTAATATTCGCGTGCCGTGCTATGCGACCCGCGCTGCGGCCGCATGAAAGGCCGTGGTGACCGAGGCTGTTGACAACTTCGCCACAGTGACAGCGATGAGCAGAACAGCAGGGAGCACCTAATCGAAGGGAAGCAGCGAGGCGGAAAGTAGTATCATCGAACAAGGTGCCTATGTTCGATGACGGAAGTGCATGGAGCCAGAGACCCGACTCCCATTCACCCACAGCCAGCAGGCGCGCACGCTCTGCAGCCGAAGCAGATGTGGCAATAAGGTCACTCTGAACTGCTTTACAGAGCGGCTCATCCCACCGCCTCTGAGATGATGGATTGTCGGGTGGATTTAGGTTCGGGCAAGCGAGTCTCCAGGTATCTATAGCCTCGGTGAAATACGGCACATTGAAATCAACCAGTGATGGAGCTAGGATATTCCTGATTAATTTCTCAGTGCCGTGTACCGAGGATACAAAAGCCGGTAGACTGATACTAGTAATTTTGCGGACGCCGAGACCACCCATACGAATGGGAAGAGTAGCTTGTGCCCAAGCTCGGTCGTCCATAGCCACATTTAAAATTCCTGTCAGAGTTTGACGAATAATTTGGTCCATTTTTTCCAAAAGGTGAGGATGATGCCATAGATGTGAAGAACGAAGAAAATACATTAATTTGGGTCCAAAACAACAGTAACGAATTAAGGTGATGGCCGAATGCATATTAATTTGGTATATCCTGTCCAAGATGTCATTAAAATTTTGTATTTTTTCCTCGACAAAATCGGGAAAGGAATTCTCATAAATTGGAGACCCAAGAAGACGAAGAGAACTTTTTTCCACAATTTGGATATCTGGGGCTATTGCGTTGAATTTTGAAAGTGTCAGTTGTCTGTCAGTACTGTCGGATATAAATAGTTCACACTTCGAAAGGTTGAGGTCCAATCCTATGGAATGGAATTGATTTATTAAAAACTGTAGATCATCTAATACCGTGTCTACATCGCCTCCCAGGGTTCCATCATCGAGATACCACACATTAAATTTCGAATTTAACTGTCGAATGATTGGGTTAAAGGCTAAACTGAAGATCGCTGGCCCGAGGGGATCACCTTGTTGACAGCCAACAGCTGATTCCAAAAGGTTTTCCTTATAAAGTAATTTAGTCGGATGTCTGTAACATTGCCAAAGAAAACTAAAAATTTGTGGTACTTCTTTTTTAGTTTCTGCCAACAAAGTGTCCCTATTGACTGAATTAAAAGCATTTTTAATGTCAACCTTCAAGATGACCTCTCCTTTACCTGAATTTAAATAGGTCGTCAAGGCATGTACGGCAGCCTCACAACCCCCTTTGGAACCGTAACCCAGTTGCAGGGGTTGAAATTTGGTCGAAATATCCTCACCATAAAATTTAGAGCAAATCTTGGCTGCCATACGACGGTAGGTAGTTCCCACGGCAATGGTTCGAATGCCGCCATCCCTCTTGCGTAGGGCACATAGATTGGCCCCGTACAAGATATCGGTGACGGTTTCGTTCACCTGGCCTGAGAGCATAAGATTAATCAGAGCCGTTAGCTCCTTCAAAAGCAACTCACCAGCCTCTCCGGCGCCTGAGCTGAGTAGGTCCTTCAGGTGCTGCGGACTCAGCCCATCGAGGCCGCCAGCAGAGCCGCTTCGGAAGGAACAAACGGCTGTGATCACCTCTTGACCTGTAACGGTGAGGGTGTTTATGTCCTGATCGGGGGGGTCGGGAAAGGAAAGACCATCCGCTGGGGCAGGGTGTTTGCTCTCCAGAGCTGCGAGAGTATCTGGAGAGTATGGGGCCACCACATCACTACTAAAAAGTATCCTGGCAGCTCCGCTAATGTCACCTTCCCCTAATTTAGATTCGACTAGGCGGGATATACTTCTTGTGGAAGTAACCCTCTGTGTCGGTAATTTTGCATCCTGAATATGGGCCGAAATAGTACAATTTTCTTTAATTTGTGAAGTTAAAGTTTTTTTGGTTGCCAAATTTTTTCGAACATGTAGTATCCTATACGGGAAGGTAAGCAGATGTTCCCAGGCACTTTGAGAATTCTCGCGAGCGGCAAGGCGAACGCATCCTGCTAGGTTTTGCGCCACTACAGGTCTAGCGCCGCGGGGAATTCGCTTTAAAACCGGAACAGAGTTTTTGAATTTTGAAAGGGTTTTCCAAAACGGATCCAAATTGGAAAATGATGTAGGTGTTAAAGAAATGACGGGGTCTGAAGTAGATACATTGGGTGGTTTGTGTACCTTCCCAATATGTACTTTCAGACCCCGCTTACCTTTAAAAAACCGTGCCTGGGTGCACAGAGGACACCTCTCCAGAATATTTAGTGATGTTGAAGGTTTTCAAGCATTAAGGCCACGCTAGTCGACATTTTCTCCATACAAATATACTTGCAGGATTACTCCATTATTTGATATCGTACTTTCAAAGTTGAGTATAATATCGATTTGTCTTGTCATTATCTATGCCCGTGATGAACAAAAATAGTAAAATAATAAGGAATTTGAAAGTTCTGAGCCTCCAAAGTTCCGTATTTTAACACGAATTTTAACGCAACTTGGGGCCTTAAAAGTATAAAAGTAAAATATAAAATCTCTGAAACAAAATTTTTACTGACATAGTTTAGTTATTGAAGAGTTTAAATAACTTTATTTAGAATTAAAACATCTAGTTGCTTTTTGGTAAAACCATTTCTCCTAAAAGGCTACTCGTCAATTTTGAGACGCCCGTTTCTTACAAGAATCATTCTGCATTTCACTTGAATGTTTACCCCCCGGGCGCGCGGGCGGGGCGGGTGCACGCACACAGTTACACAAGCCGGGAACCAGTGCCTGTGTGCATTTCGCGCAATTTCCCCGGTCAGTCTGCTTATCTGCTACAATTACGTAATTTTAGGTCGTGCGTGTTGTGAATGTATGTATACTAGGGATGACTGTGTTATTATCATTTGCACCTTAGTATCGTTATCACTTTAACCCTTGACATTGAGCTTTGGATTTTGATACTTTATTGATTATTTGACTTCGCGATTACTTTGAATGATTTAGTTTTTGTCTCGCAGTTGAACTTGAGGTAAATTCAATATTTCGTGAGTTTATTATTATACATTGATTATATAATATAGTTTATTGACTTCAGCACTACAAATTAATAATGGATAAGTTGTAGGTATTTTATTTTTTGGATATAAATTCCTAAGTACCTATACCTACCCATAGTCTTGCTTGTTATATTTTTTTTTTAATACGAATGTGCCCTTGACCTCGATCATACACATAAGTGTAAAATGAGGTCTACGATCGGACAAGCGAGCCCAGAAAATGCCTATTCACTCTTGCTTTAAAGACTGACGGATCATAGGTATGTGGCAGGGAACACAGAAGTCGGCAGAGAGTTCCATACCTTGACTAATAATTAATATTATTAACATTGTAAACTAATAACTGCAAAATAACGATAGTTATTACGTACGTTAGGTAGGTAGGTATATTCTTGATATTTGCATTTGAAATATTATGTACCTACTAAGTAAGATAGGTAGTATACTTTTCTATCTCATTCTGATGTCTATAAATAAGAAATAGATAAGGAACTTCGCTTTGTATATTCTTCGTAAAAAAAAAACTAGCCCGCCGGGGTTGCGGAAATGTACTAACAAGATACCGTGGCCCCGGAACTTACGGGCAGCTGAAGGGACAGGGTGGGTTTTTAGTCAGTAGAAGTCTGACACTCCCTCCCGCTTAACCCAGAGCGGGAGAAGTTATTCGATGATTTTCCCACCCATTACTATATTTTTTAATGGCTATGTATTGTCAATGAAAATTTGTATGTCGAATATGATATGTAATAGTAGGTATATTTAACATCCTGCGGGTTTTGGGTTTCTAGAATGTTCTAACGAGATACCGCAGCCCCGGATCGGGGTAGAGCGGAAGGGCGTGGCAAACTCTTACTGACTGTTCCATCCGTTATTATTACATAACTTTATTTTGAAGAAATATTTATCAACAAAATATTTAGGTACTATAAATGACATATTTTTGAAGTGAAAACTTCTTTAGCGTCGTTGTGATTTGAAAGTTTATGAAACGAAAAAGCGACAGTAAAAAGAGACAGACACATAAATTGCCGAATTTTGGAATTCTGTTGGGGCCAAGTGGTAGAGCTTTTGATGTCCTTTAAAATGAGCCCAAACTCGGCTATCTTGCGACCACGGGAACGAAGTTAGGTCGCGGGGGGGGTGAGGTAGCCCTGAGAGGGGTGCGGGGAGGGGAAGGGGGGTCTCGTGGGGAGTCGAAAAAGCGACAGTAAAAATTTAAGTAGGTATCTATACCTATCTCATTCGCACTAGTTAGAGAATCGCGAAGTAAAGATAGTTGTTTATCATATTGCTAAGTGAGTATAGATTTAGAGTATTTTGGTAATAAGAAGTAAGATTGTTTAAAAGTTAGAGAGGACATTAAAATGTCTGATGTGAAATGTTTTTATCGGGTCCCGCTCTGGGTGGATCGGAAAAGAGTGTCAGACTTCTACTGACTAAAAATCCACCTGCCTGTTCCTTCAGCTGCCCTTGCGTTCCCGGGCCTCGGTATCTCTTTAGAACATTCCCGCTAGGCCCGCTACCCCGACGCTTTATTTATTGTGACTGCAAAAAATACCTTTAGCTACAGGAATTTGTCTCCTTTTCTAACTAAAAGGTAAATCTGTAGGTACTGTGTGGATTCGAGGTACCTACCTATAAAGTCTAGTCGCTCGCGCTGGTTCCGTCAAATCAAAACTATAGCACATAATTATGACATTGCTTCGAAGATATTTTAATAAAAGTAACGACTTAGATACTATATATTCCTGTACTAAATATGAATTGATTTCCTATTATAGGTACCTACCTACACAAACTTAAGAATCGTAAAAATATAGACGAAAAATACGTCTAGTTAAGTATAGGTATAAAAATCACACACCTGAAGTAAAAAAAGGTGAAACGATTTTACATACCTACATGATAGGAAGTCTCTTAGCAAAGAAATTGAAATGAAACTAAGGTTAGGTACCTATACTATCAGTGCGGTATGTATCGGGGAGTATAGGTAGGTAAGTCCGCGCGCCGAGCGCTGCTTCAGCAAATAAAGTTGTTGAATAATTTTAATTTTACATTTCTCCTAAACTGTGCGTCCAAATTATGTACTGTAAAAGACAAAGCTTATCTTCATAAAAATGTCTTGATAAAACTACTTTCGAACGTAATATCATACACATAACATAATTTGCCTTATTGTTTTTATTTACAAAGGTTAGATATGTAGGTAGTACCGCGGACTTTTTTAGATCTGCAAAATCCCTACATTTTTGTAGTGCATGAACTTTTGGTATATCTCAGCTGATCTCAGCATTTCGCCAGCGCACGCGATTATAGTAATTTACTTCCGACTTAGGTACTTCACTAATGCCCTTATTTTAGGAAAACCGAGAGCATTAGCGTGATGCTTGATATCCGATCTAGCCTTCCCCATGAAACTGCCCATTCTAATCAGAAATATTTTTTGAAATCCTTCCAGTTCTTTCGAAGATTAGCGCGTTCAAACAAACAAACTTTCGGCTTTTTAATATTGGTATAAATAATATCAGAATCGTAAGTATGTAGGTATAGTCCTTGTCACCTAAGTTGGCAAGGTTTTGGCGTAGTGGGAGTAAGTTCGCGCATCGTGCACTTAGTGGAAGAAAAAAGTGGTCTCTTTTACTGCTTGCCATTATTCTATGGTTATTGCCATCATTTATTTTTAATCATGTCTGTTCAGAAGAATTTTAAAGAAAGAAGAGGAATTCATTCGTTAATTCGGTATTATAAATAAAATAGATATAATACATAAATACATTTAAAAGTAAAAAAAATATATTAAAAAAGAACATTAAAAATAAGATGTTCTCGACGTCACAATTAGTTAATAAAACTGCTACCCCCTTTATTCTTTTCTTTTCCCGGTGTCCTAAAGACAGTGACGAATTCGGAATTTCAACCTCCCTTAACTATAGTGCCTAACTGTTCTTTCTGACGTTTTAATAGTCTGCGTAAAACGGTATTTGGTCCTGGCATTATAATCAACGTAACAAATAAATTTAAAACAACAACTCGTAACAAAAACAAAGGGTACAACTTTCGTGTGCGCAAGTGTATTCGGGAGCAAATTGAACGAGAACTACTGACGCACCAATCGCGCGCTCGGAGCGGCGCTATGTCATACCCCGCGTCCCGCTGACAACCGCTGACACCTAAAATTCGACTTCTGGGCATTGAACGACTCTTGCCAAGTTATTTGGCGACAACTATATGCGAACAGCAAATCTATACTAATATTATAAAGCTGAAGAGTTTGTTTGTTTGTTTGTTTGTTTGTTTGTTTGTTTGCTTGAACGCGCTAATCTCAGTAACTACCGTTCTGATTTGAAAAATTCTTTCAGTGTTAGATAGCCCATTTATCGAGGAAGGCTATAGGCTATATATCATCACGCTAACACCAATAGGAGCGGAGCAGTAATGAAGAATGTTTCAAAATCGGGGGATTTTTTTTCCACGGGGACGAAGTCGCGGGCGGAAGCTAGTATATTATAATACGTCATTGTGAAACAGTCGATTTTTTTCGCGATTTCAGGTTTGGTCTTGGCTCAGAATGATGAGTTCAGTGTCCTATTTTCAGGTTATGAGTTATTTATATATTTCCTAAATGCCTACTCGTAATTTTTTAGACGTTCCGCTTCAAAGTAGAGATGAGTCCGATATCATGTCACAGGTAAAAATCATCGGTATTTTAAAATCATGAAATGACAACGACAAAACCATCAATGCTTTTAAATCATTTCTTGAATGAACGCGAGCTTCGGATAATCGGATCGGGCGGTCTCGGGCCGCCCCGGGCGGGTGCTGCGCTGCGGTGTGAATAGCGACGTTGCGAGACTTCCGAATAAATCTATAATATCTTCTAAAATACTTATTTGATTTATATAGTGCAAAGGGCAATTTTGATCTATATTACATGGCAAAGCTAACAAACACATTTATTTAGATAAGGATTAATACTGAACAGCAAAAACCAGTCTCGAAAATGATGTAATATTTTTAATTTAAATTTTGAACATAAATGTAGTTATTGCGAGTTGACCATAAGAGATAGAGACATGCTATTGAGGACTTTTCTGTAGTATTTTTGTTGATCTACTATTCTTTCGTACATAAATTTAGTGTATTTCAGCTGGATTACGCGGTGCACGCGAGTAAATCTCCCAGTAAGCGAAACATTACTACCGCGCGCAACCTCTTCAACAGTAATCTTTATATTTCATCCAATTTACATAAAGCCGTTATGTAAATTGTGTGTTTGTAACCTCCTCAAGAATTGCACTACCTTTTAGTAAAAACCGTATAAAAATCCGTTCAGTGCTTTTTTAGAAAATCAATTCACATTCTAATTATTAAAACTTTATTGGTGGGTAATGTTATTGTAAAACCAATTTGTGGTACTTACGTACATTACTTTATTTTGAAGAAATGTTTATCAGTAAAAATATTTACTATAAATAACACGTTTTTTATTTTATGAAATAGTAAGTAATAAAGTCCATAATATCATACTCGTGGTCGGCAAAGCCACAGTATAAACATAAGTGTATATCTCGGCAGCAAGAAGTCTCCGTAAGGATGTAGGTACATTTATCTATTATGAAATAAATACAAATTCGAGCGTAGTTACCGTATAAAAAAATATGAGTAACTCGCGATCGCCCGCATTTATCAATGACCTTGCGCAAGTGTGCGGCGCGACGTCACGGTGCCGTGTGGCGTGTACTACACGGGAGTGTTTGTGTGCGCGCAACAGTTTCGTCCCGCTCATCACTGAGTCTATTTCTTTCTCGCACGATGTTAGGTGAAATAGCATGCGAATTAGCTACGGCACCAACGAGTTCGCGCCTCTAGCTTGTGGGCTCTTAAGATTTGGTTTGCAGCGTAGGGGTTCCAAACACAGGTGCTAGTCTCAAGCTTACTACGCACCAGGGTGGTGTATAGAAGCCTGATAACTTGTGGGTTCATGAAATGGGCATTACGCATTTGGGTTAAAAAGACCTCAATGTGGTAGGTGTACAAGTAAAAAAAAAACGACGGGTTGCACACCGGGAGTGCCGGCAGAAGTGAAAACTTGAATGCATTTTTGATATTTTGGAATGGTTAGGGAATAATTTTGCACAATCCTAAACGCTTAAATGATTCCTTAGCAAAGTCAGAAACATGATCCCTAAATGTCAAACCACAGTCGAAAGTCACTCCCAAGTCCTTCATGTTGGTGGCGGATTTCTTGACCATTTAATGTGTAATTATAGAGAATTGGTCGCAATTTCCTACCGAATGTCATGATATAACATTTACTAGTGTTGAAGAATAGTTTATTCTTAATGCTCCATTGGTTAACGATGTCTATGTCATTTTGTAGGAGAACACAATCTTCAGCCGATCCTATTTCCATAATTAGCTTCAGATCGTCAGCATAAAGTAGACATTTCGCGGATTTGACATTATTTACAAGATCGTTGATCATGATCAGAAAGAGAGGTGGACCCAACACGGATCCCTGACTCACACCTGAAGGTGTATTGTAACCATGCCTAACTAACTGCCTCCGGTCACGCAAGTAGTCTGCAAAGAAGTTGAGTAGACCTGGAGAGAAACCAATGTTGCCCAATTTAGTTAAAAGGATGTCATTATCGACCCTGTCAAAGGCTTTGTAGAAATCAAAGTAGAGGATGTCCACTTGCTTTCCATTGTCCAAGCCTCTAGATATAAGATCGACGTGAATCATTAGATTCGAGTTGACTGAGCGACCTGACCGGAAACCGTGCTGAGCGTCTGTTAAGTACAAGTTAATCTGTTTATAAATTATCGTATGAAGCATGTGTTCAAAAACTTTTGCCATGGTAGGCAGGACAGCGAGGGGCCTGTATTTTTCCACACATAATTTGTCACTAGTTTTAGGGATAGGAGTAACTCGGGATAGTTTCCATTGCCTAGGGTACACACCAGACCGGAGGGCTAGATTAAAGAGATGACATAAAGGAGTTACCAGGGTTTCTTTGCATCCCTTCAGAACGTAGGCGGGAACATTATCGAGACCTATCGAGCTACAGGGTTTAAGTTTGTCTATCCCATCTCCTACATCTTTAGGGGTTCGAGCTGGAAGGGGTATATTACCATCCTCAGTTCTCAGACTCAGGTTGTTTGGGTCTAATTTGGGTTTGTCGGGCAAGAATACGCTAGCGAAATACTGAGAAAATGCCTCAGCTGCTTTGACACCTGAAGTAGACTCTCCGTTGTGTGTAACATGTGGTTCGAAGCCACCCTTTGATCTCAGGCTGGATATATGCTGCCAAAACTGACGTGGGTTTTCTTTAAGTAACATAAAGGTTTGATTACAATCTATCACTCGTTAAATTGCCAACCATTCAAAGGCTGTCCCTAATTGGTTAGTTTTGCTGTAGGAAGTCCTGTGACCATACAGTTACGAATCATTTAACTAATCAGCGCGTTAGTTGCGTTCCGTTGTATGCCATTTCACAATTTCACGGTTTCACTTAGATGTTTTATAATCTATCGAAAAATAATGCGTTTAATTGCAAGCAGTATGGTACGGATTAGAATTTAGCGATAGATTACAATCTCGCGCGATATATTATAATCTTACCGTTTTGCAATTTTACAGTGACATAAATATACCTTTGGCCCCAAACGAGATGGATAGATAATACCTTGTTAATTTTTTTCAAAGGGACCTTTTCTATTATTAACGATTTTAGCCTTTATGTCTGTCAATAAATGTAATATTTCTTCTTTCCATGATTTTCTCCTATTGATGTTTTTCTTTCTCAGCACTGGTTTGCGTGAGCGAAGAAGTCCGTTCCCGATGCCACGTGAAACACTCACTACCAAAATGGCTGCCAGACAATTGTGACCATTACTGTCCTACTGCGGAACATCATCAGGTTAGTTTTTACTGTAACATTCTAGCTGTTGATCGCGAATTTGTTTGCAAAAGATTTTTTTATCCCGGATCAGCTCACTCTTAACCTCGATCACTCCTGATGGTAAGAGAAGAGAGATAGATGAGGTCTGCGATGGAACCTATAAGCCCAGAATATGTCTATATACTTTAGACAATTCACACAGTAACACATAATTTTACACAAAATTATAACAAAAAATAATTACAAAAAAATCTTATTAATACCTACGAATAAGAAAATTACTAAATTAAAAATACAAAACGGATTTACGGTGCGGTGTATGTCTTCGAGTTGCACCAAATGAGAGTCCAGCTCAGCGTAACGGTATTGGTACTACTAGTATTATAAACCGCCTCGGTGGCAGAGTGGTTGGAGGTTGGAAGCGCGACTGAAGAGTATGCGGTCTCGGGGTCAAGGGCGGATCCAGCTTTGGTGCGGGGGGGGGGGGGGAGGGTCACATAATCGTGGTCAAGTCACAAGAAGTCATAATTTGTATTTCCTGACTCCGCTACCACTTGGCCATCCACCGCCGATATTTGTTTACAACGACAGAAACTGGAGTATTATCTAGTAGCAATGTTTAAAAAATTTAATTAGTGGTCCATCTAGGTCCTGGACCCAGCCCGGGGATGGGGGGGAGGTTATGAACCCATGACCCCCTCCCCCCCTGGATCCGCCCTTGCTCGGGGTCGGGAAAAAAGTGCTATTGGGTTTTTGTATTTAAGTAATTTCTTAATAGTAGCCCGGAGTTTGGAAGTTCGTAGTGTAATTTTAGAGAAATTTAGGCAAGAAGTCTTCAATCAAGTAGCGGACTTATCCCTAAAAAAACAGTAAAGCGTTGTTTTTCAGTTGTTTTGTTTTTGGGTTTCCAGTCATCAATTCTGATTCAGCCGTCAACATCGCACAGTTCGTGCCACAGCCGGCGACAGAAGTCGTGGGACGTACTCGATCAAGTTGCTATTTCTTCTGCACACGGTGGTAAGTTATCGTACACCAGTGTCTGACCGGTTCAATGGTACAACGGAGTCTCTTTATAAAGAGGATGTCGTATATGTGGCAGGGAAATCGTCATTTACAGGTATTTTAGAATGCGTCTTTGGTTATATTGAGGAAGATCTATTGTATCGGATTAACAGAAAAGAAACAATTGCAAAAAGTACAGACTTTGTACAAATAAAGAGGAGGCCTATGTACCAGTAAAATGAACGTTGTAGGCTCATTAAAATTCAGTATTTTCCTAAACTCTTTTTCCACAAAAATTATTAACTGTTTATAAGTAACTAATATAAAAGAGTAGTGTTTAAGTCCCCAAATAAACTCTCCTTTTCAAGTTTTATGTTTTACTAGCGACCCGCCCCGGCTTCGCATGGGTGCAATGTTTATATTAAATATACTATAGAATGTCTTTATATACATCGTTGACAGCCTTTTTGTCATTCGAAATCCATGTTCTCTTTAGTAATTACTCTTGAAAGTGCGACACATAATTTACCATGGGAAAAACATTCAACGCTCAAATCTAAGCAACATAGGCACGCGCGCCGTGCCTCCGCCGGCACCGCGCCGCAACCGCTATGTCCTTGCATTTTAAATCTGTAATATCTTCGAAACTATTTATTTAAATTATATTCTGTAAATGTCAATATTGATTTATTTTAAATGCACAATGTATTTATGGTACTTAATTGGATAAGGATTAATGCTGTATTGTTTAAAATCGCTTCGTAAAATATGCTCGTATTTCTTGTAAAAAGTAAAGGATAAGAAATGGTTGTTGTGGGTTATCTATAAGAGATAGACAGATGCCATCGAGGACTTTTTTGTTGACCTTTTTAAAGTGTACAATACTGTAGTACATTATTTTGATCTATTTCGTAGGGTTCAGCCAGCGTTTGCAAAGCAAGCGCAAAAAAATGTGTTTATTTGCGACATCACATTAGAAACCTCAAAAATTATCAGTGTTCCTCTATTATATTTTGCATGTTATATACTTAAAAACCTTCCTATTGAATCACTCTTTCTATTAAAAGAAAATGCATCAAAATCCGTTGCGTAGTTTTAAAGATTTAAGCATACATAGGGACAGACACAGGGAAGCGACTTTGCTTTATACTATGTTAAGATATAAAAGAGAACTCCCTTTATTAGAACCTTAGTACAAAAGTAAAGAAGTAACTACATTATTTTACGTGTTTAGAATTTTTTAAGCTCTCTTTGAAATTAGAAAGACGGGCATTTGAGGGCTGAAAAACAGGCCTATGCCTAATTTTGCCCTAATTAGTGTTTTTACTCTTAATTCTTAGAATTCACCGTATTAGGCAAAACAATGTACAATTTGCAAAAAAATTGATACATGTTTTTTAACGTATTAATCTTCACAGGTAAATCACCAACGTTACAATCTAGCAGCGGAGGACACAGTCCACATCTTGTCACAATACCGCATCAGGTAATATCAATATTGTATTATTGTAGTTACTTTTTATTTTACAATAGAAATGAATTTATTGCACCATGGTTCTATTACATTGGGCTATGGTGGAACTACACTAAAGTCAAACTCAATGCTAAGCATTTATTTTTACAAGACTTAATTCGCATGGGAGGTTTTTCCCGCGTAAATCTCGATCTCGCAGGATTTCCGGGATAAAAAGTAGCCTATAGTTGTCCTATGACCTACTTCATCGTCTAGTAAAAGTCCCATTAAAATTCGTTCTCCCGTTCTTGAGATTTGCCCGAACAAACAGAAACACTGGCAGACCGACACACAGACAGAAATTTTAAATAAGCACTTGAAGAAACATACTTATTTTGAAATCACAGAATAACAGACTCTTCAGTTTTATTTATGTATTGGGTGTATCGGTCAAAGAGTTGAAGCTAGTAGAGCATCTTCCAAAACGTAGATCTCCATGTATAAGAACTTGCAGGATTATTTGAAATCTTATTTAGAGTCAGAACAGAGCTAAAATTGATAGCATATCACCTTTGTGTCCTTGAGCCATTAGCTGGACACTTGTATAGACTCTAAGCTACTATTGAGACCCCGGGTTGTTGTCACTTCCACGCGCGCCTCTAAGAGTAGTTATATAGTATCAATGACAGGACTCGATAGGGCCATAGTCTGTACGGGAATAATAAATTTTTGGTAATAACGTGGTGCAGTAAATTCAATAGAACATTGTATGTCGGTGTTTAGACAAGGAATGGCAGAAACAGGATTTATTTATAATTTTACTCTTCAACATCTGGTTTGGGAAAGTTTTGAAAGAGAAAGAATATCTATATACAAATCTGCGATGCTTCTCCCATTTAAACAGGGCTAGAGAGATCGTAAATTCAGGGTACTTGCATTTATAATAATCTATAAAAAGACTTATCAAAAAGCACTATATATATCTAAAAAGATCGCTTTTAGTGATAAGACCGCCTGTTTTATCACCCTTTTTAATTGTTAAGTCCATATTTGTTTTACTGTTATGGTGTACAATAAAGAATATATCTATCTATCTATCTAAATAATAAATAAAAAACAATATTAAGAAAAAGAAAAATATATATATTATCAGCCACAAAGTTGGTAAGCTTACCGAAGGTCGATGGGTGTATGGGTGCCCTTTTAAACATATCGACATTGTTCCATGTACGCTGTTTGGCCCGACTGTCGACTGGTAGATCTTTGACAATCGTTATGGGTAATCAGAAGTGAGACGTCCTACCAAGGGGTAATGTAGATAGCAATAACTGAGTTGTGATGGTCAGTCGCTCCATGTAAAACACTGGTATTCAGTTCCATGCGTTTAGTCTGGAAACTGACCTCAACACAGTTGACAAAATCATTCGGGCCGAAATAGCTATGACCTCAGATTAGAAAGCTGTTCAATATGGTGTAGCGCTATTTAATATAAGTTAATATACCTTTTACCCCCCATGAAAGATGGCCAGTAAATTATCATCCTATAGTTAGCCACACCTAATATCACGGTAAATATTAAGGTATAAATTAGTAATCTTTCCCAAGCAGATGGCTGATTGGCTTATCAGCATTTTATTTGAGAGTATGAGAAGCTTCTGTGTTAATTGACATTCCAGTATCATGACAGAACGAATATTATCATGTGTGACGATGAAAATACTGTATAAATTACATGTATTTTGTGGCAACTGAGTTTTTCACTGAGCTCAGTTTACACTCAGTTGCTATAAGATACATATTGTGTCTGAAGAAAGTAACCTTATGATGTAAAAAATAAAGCAGGTGAAAATTATTAAAATATTTATGCAAGTATTTTCATCAACTTCCTTTAGTACAGAATGGCCAAAGTTGATTAAAATGTGCAATCGTAATAATAATGTCTAATAGGTAAACACGAACCGTATTTCACGGCCTTTATATAGATATTTATTATATCTGCCCATTAACACCGCCCAAGTAAAATTTACAGAATTTACAGTTGAAAGAAAAAAAAATATATGTACGAGTTTAAGAGGAGAATGCCTACGGCATTAAGTCCGCCTTTGTACATTTTGTGTTGCATAAACTTTTAATAAATAAATAAACTTTTATGGATGATAAGTAAATGTGAATTATAGTAATATAATAATTATATATTAATTACATATGTGGTAACTTTACGTGATACTTGCCCACAGTCAAACCGCTATACCGGTTTTGTGGGGAACTGTATTAGTTTTAAGTTTGTATGTGCCATAAATAAATGTCATTTTCGTCTTTAAATAAAACCGATTCATAAAGTCTTAAAATGAATAACTATTGCAGATTTTGCATTAGTGTGACTTGGGCGGTGTTAGTGGTGGGTCGTTGACGTTTTTCCGTAAACGATAAACCGTTCGAAACAACAGTTAAATTTTCAACTAGTTTACTTCGTAGACTGAACGTGATTATTACTTTATCGGTGTTGTTTGATAAGGGACGATTTGGAAATTGAAAGCTTATAGCTTTCAATATTCTTCTTATTATTTTTGCTTTCTATACAATATTTTTATATTCCGCGTGTAATGGTCATTCTAAACTGAAATCACACAAACATGAATATCAATCGTTAATTGATTCATGCAGCCATTGTCTGATAGTAACATAATTAGTATAATATTTATGTTTTGTTCTACTTCCTTTTCGTGTGGTGGATTGAAGAGTTTTTGCTACAACTTGAATACTCTACAACTTAACACGCTCTATTTCATAACAATTTAAAACAAAAGACGCTATGCAAGCCAATACTAAACTTTTTAGAATAGTATATACAAGAAAGTTTATTTTTTGTATATTATACTACGTTGTCTGGGACCTACAGACTACTACCTACAGTCTTCAGGCAACCAACATTTTTATCAATATTTGCATCAACAACTTTAGATCTTAAAATTTAAAGACTGTTCAATGTGGAAACACACTGAAACTTAAACATTTTTAATCATGTAACGATTATACCAAGCACATTTAGTTCGTCCTTCAAAGTACTTACGAGATATACAACATCATAAATAAAAAAACTAAACAATTAATTCACACTTCAACCCGCCATCTTCAACTAATTCTATTTACCTTCCAGTTAGACCACGAACGTACTCATGTCACTGTTGTCTTTTACACGCTCCTACGGATTTGGTTACATTGTATCGTTTGTATTGTATTCTGATATACGTCCACAACCTGCCCGCTGTATTGCGTTATATACGTAACCGTTATTTTTGTATCGGTTATTACGTTATCGTATTATTTGTCATCGTTACAATACGGTGCATCACTTATATGGTCAATAATGAAAACAAACGAATATAACGCAAAACTTCACACTCTCGGAACAATTATTTACGCAAATTACATCTCATCATAACGACTAAAATAACTTTAATATCGCCTATTCTTCTTCAACGGTTATTTTTGCAATACTAAAACGTTAAAATATCACAATTGAATCGTTATTTTGGTGGAGAACGGTTATGTTTGCGTAAATAACTGCTTATCTGTAATCAACATGCTTGTGCACTGCTTTATCTCAATAGACATCAGCTAGAATGCTTTTCAAGACGCAGAGATCATTCTCTGTGCCTACTTCGAAAGATACGATCGGCCCGCCAAGAGTAACGTCGTTTTTTCTCCTGTTATTTTGTGATAAATACTGTATAACGTTTTGCGATAATAATATTGGTTAATTTTATCGTTTATTTTAAAAGTAGATATTGGTTTAACGTTATATTTCTGATACAAAGTCCCTGAATGCGCATTTCGTAAAAAAAAAGTGTAATTTTTACCTATTCCAAAAAATCCGTAATCTTAAACGTTAATAAAATACAGATAACATTACTAAACTTGCGGTTATCGTAAAACGTTATTTTCCTCGTGGCCCTAAAATATTGTGTCCCTTTAAAATTTTCTAGAGTCCATTAGATAATGCATAATCCCGGTATTTTCTACATATTCAAAATTGAAACCCGCATGGTTTACCCTTAATAATTGGCTATTAAACTAAATACTACAATTCTGTATCTGTTGTAATATTCTGGGAAGAATACCATATATTATGTGTTTATCCAATGATAACAACCCAGATACATTAATCAAATGTCTTTAATAATACAAGGGTTTTCTAATTACCTTATCATATATATCTTCTCATAATTTTACTTAAGAAACAGAAAAAGCTCCAACAATAAAACAGCAAACAGTTTAATTTTAAAATTCACTTAAACGGTTCAACAGAGTTCTTAAAACAGGCACAGCAAAAGTTACTATCAAAATTCGTTAGGAACACGAATGGAAAAGTTCACTCATAGCTACACAATATTCACTTTTGTTATGAGTATTCTATGAAACACAAATCACACGCACAAATATTATTATAACGAAGCTATGCACAAGTCTTTCGTTTTGGGACTAATAGTAGAATTGAGAATTGCAATGTTTATAGTTCATATAAAAAAAGAACAAACTGAAAAGTATTATTGTCTAAATAAGCAAGACAGACAAAAGACGGTAAGGTTATTTTGGACACGTATATTTTCTAAAACAATAACCAACGGGTGACGTCACCCACTCATGTATTCTGATAGCTTATATATTAAAAATGCTTGGAGACTATTCTCCAGAAACAATAAAAAGGAGGATCTGTTCTGATGGTCTAGTGGTCAAAAATGCTACAACTCAGCATGAAGTTCTGAGTTTAATGCTGGGTCTGGAATTACTTTGGATTCCGAAACAAGGACTTGATAGTCAATTTTGAATTAAGAATTTGTACTGAACAACGTGTCAAATCTTACTTTTAAGTAATTTCAACGTAAAAGCGAGTTTGACATATGCTCAACGGCATATGATTCAAAAATCTAGGGCAATAGACATTTGTACTCACTTTAGCACCAAAGAAAAACTATCTACTCTAACCGGACACTCCGCCACAAAACTGCCAAATCAAACACACACCGCGCTTCTAGATCTAGCTAATTTAAAATTACTAAAAATTAAACTAAAATAGTTAAATATATAGTGTTTTTAACGTGATATATATAGATGCTTCTGAATCTTACCCTGGTGTCCGTTTTACTATGTCTTATGTCACCCCACGTCCAATATGTCTGTTGTATTGTGTGCTCTTGAAGTTTTAACGCATTCGTTTTTTATTTCATAAGGTTTTCTTAACAAGTGAGGAGGGAGTCGTTCGTGTCTAACAGCCACACGGCTCAATCTCCGAGGTTAAGCAACGCATATTAAACATATCTAGATTCCTTCGTGCCTCGGAAAATACCTTAAGCCGTTGCATTATTTGTACATGTTTGACAATCGTTACTGGTAGTTAGAAGACGGAAAATTTGACACTGGTCTATCCAAGGGGCTACATAGCTACTGCGTTGTGTAGGTCAGATAAGAAGTCGCCTCATGTAAAACACTAAGGGTGTTACCACACCAATCGATCGATCGTCGATCGGTGTCATCGATCGGTGGTAGAAAGGATTAGTCGACGTCGATCGATAGTTTCTACCAGACCAATCGATCGATTGTCGATCGATGGTAGAATGTTTTAGTCGACGTCGATCGATTGTAGATAAGCGATCTTTGGCTTTAAAGTCGCATCCAGAGTATTCTGCGTTTGCGTCTCCGTAATAATAGTACGAGCAACATCGTACTGGCCAACAACAACGCATCCTCTTGTGAATACATTTCGAAAGAAACTGATGGATTATAGCCGGGGTTAATCGATCAACGTCGACCGATGCCATCGACCGGCAATCGATCGATTGGTTAGTCGACCGGCATCCGTCGATCAATTAAAGCTACCACACCAATCGATCAACGTCGACCGATGTCGATCGATCGATTGGTGTGGTAACACCCTAATACTCAGCGGCATCTGGCTATACTGGAAGCCCCAACATAGTTGGAAAAGACTAAGCAGGTTGTGAGTATGTATCTGTCCTGTATCTTTTCAGTGTATTATGATTGTAGACAGACATAATTATCTACTTACACGAGGTGCGTCAGACATGCCGACAGTTCCAGTCATCTAGTGAAATCCCTGCTTTAGTGTATATCATATACTAGTTATTACTTAATTATTTTCAGCTATCACATGACACATAAAGCTGATACGATGAGAGAGACTAACTTACCATTTATTTTATGTAATCTCGAATTAAAAATACAAAAAGTATTTCGGAAATAATAAAACAGCTAAGATGTATGGAACTCTGCTGGCGTCTGTGTTTTGTACCACATATAACCCGTCAGCCTTTAAAGCAAGATTGAACAGGCATCTAGGCTCGCTCGTCTCAACGTAGACCTCATCTATCGCTTACCATCAGGCGTGATCGAGGTCAAGCCCAAAACCAAAATTTACTTAATTCTTTTTCCAAATTATCTCTTAACAAAAACTTCAAGAGCGCATCATTCCATGTCCCTGTATATGTCCCACATCTTTTCGGCGCATATACTAATATGTTGACGCGGCGAACAGGACAGCGAAGGCAGAGCGCATAGTATGCAGCATGGAGCTGCTGGTGAGTCGGCGAGGGAGCAGGGAGACGCTGATAGTGGGTTTGATGTAAGTACATATTTATTTATTTATTATAAGGACAAGCAACAGGTACAGGTAACCTATATTGGTTGTATAAGGTGTTATTTAAAAAAAACGTAATTCTATATTAAAAAAATAAAATAAAGTAAAATCTTTTTATTTCAGACATATTGGGTCCATACATTTTCAATTTCATCAATTTTCAGTCATCCATGTCACATCGAATAAATAAATAAATATT
Source organism: Tholera decimalis (assembly GCA_943138885.2). Classification (NCBI taxonomy): domain Eukaryota; kingdom Metazoa; phylum Arthropoda; class Insecta; order Lepidoptera; family Noctuidae; genus Tholera; species Tholera decimalis. Next base: position 16,690,348 of record OW964576.2, read on the forward strand.
TATTTATATACACATTCATTTAATTTAAGTATTTGCCTCCTTCTGGGTTTGAACCCAGTGTCTCCCAGAAGGGGGCTGTCCAGCTTGCGATCACAATCAGAATTATCTATTTGTTGAACATAGGTAAATACATACAGGTAATAAGATATACTAATATTATAATTAAAAATTAAAGCACAATATGAGTTCTTTTTTTAATATGATTCATTACAGCATTAACCCTGTAAACAACATCATTACAGCAGTGACCCTGAGCGAGGCAATCACGATGACCTCTAACGTGTTAAAATGCTCGAATTGTAATATTGTAATTAACGAGGTGCTTGCATTTGTGCAAAATAAAATGGATGTAATGAATGAAGAAAGCTTAGTGCAAATCTGCTCATCAGCTTTTTCTGAAGAAGAAGTAGAAAATGCCAAGTGTCTGCTTTTCGAATCAATTCAGACGTCAGTACGCAATATAACTCGAAAAAGTAAAGGCAAGAAAAACAGGAACTTGGAGGATATTATAAGCCTTCTCAAACAGACAGACCCAGAAAAAATACCAATTTTTGTGGCACGCGATCTGCAAAAATTACCACCTGTTTCTTTTGATCATGTTGATGTCACAAGATTACTCAAGGATCTTATAATTATGCGTAGTGAGATATCATCTATCAAGGAAAGTTATGTCACCTGTGAACAATTCAGTGTGCTAAAGAGTGATCTAGATAATCTCAAGAGAGCTTCATTAGTTAATGTTCATCAAATGAACGTAAATACTAAAAGAGGTGCGTTTTTATGTGATACATATGATAGTGGGCCAATGGGCTTAGTAACACACAGCGAGCGTGACACAATGACGACGGGGGATCAGGTGATTGTGCGTGAGTCATCGGATCAGCTGTCCCTTACGCCTAATTACACGAACGATAAGCGAGTCTTGGATACAAAAACAGATTCGCCGGTACCCGTGCAAGCGCTCGTTACTACACAGGTGAGTCATGACCCGTCACATATTATGATATCGGCGCGCGCGCAGGTAGACAGGAATAATTTTAAAGAAAATGTGAATTTGAAACAAATACAAAGTACCATGGCGGATATTGTTAAGCGTCCAGGTCCGTGGAAAGAAAATGAGTATGACGGAGAATGGATAACAGTCCAAAAAAATAGGTACAAAAATCGTTTTATTGGTCAAAAAGGCACTGCAAAACACGATTTAGATATGAAATTTAAGGCGGCAGACATTAAAGTACCATTGTTTATTAATAACGTAGACAAAGGTACCTCTGAGAGCGACATAGTGAATTATATTCTCAGTAAAACTCAAGTGTCAGTACTGTTAGAGAAGATTATTATGAAACAGGAAAGGGATTATAACGCCTATAAGGTATTTGTTCCGAGACATAAGCTACCGATTTTCATGGACGACAACCTATGGCCTGAAGGTGTGAATTTCAGGAAGTTTGTTACTTTCAGAGGTAAAACTTCTGAAAAATTACGAGTTAATACGAATAACAATCATAATGATGGAACAAAGTTTAGTTAAGCTCGTTAGTTTCAACTGTAAATCTATTCATAGATCTATTGACTGTGTAAGATCACTTTGTCAATCGGCTGATATAATTGCACTTCAGGAGACGTGGCTATTGCCACACGACGTAGCCTTCCTAGGAACTATCCATAATGAGTTCGCATTCACGGGCAAGTCTGCTGTAGATACGTCAAGCGGTGTAGTGCGCGGGCGGCCGTATGGTGGCGTGGCGTTAATCTGGAGAAGAAGTTTGTTTACATCGGTCTCTGTCATTGAGTGTAACAGTGTGCGGCTAGTGGCGGCTAAAGTTATAGTCGCGGGCCGTGCGTTTTTAATTTTCTCGGTGTATATGCCTACGGACTCGGTTGATAATCTTAATGAGTTTACGGAATGTTTAAGCGAAATTAGCGCAATTATTGAGAACGAAAACGTAGAAAGTGTTTATGTGTTGGGAGATTTTAATGCACACCCAGGCGAGCGCTTTGGTGTTGAGTTACTTGATTTTTGTAGTGAGCAAAAATGGTTATGTGCGGATATACTGAAACTCGGTCAGAACTCTGATACGTACACTTTCGTTAGTGATGCTCATGATAACTGTCGTAGATGGCTTGACCACTGTGTGGTCACTGAGGCGGCCCTACGTACTATTATTGATGTAAAAGTTAATTGTGATGTTTTCTGGTCGGACCACTTACCTTTGGAGATTACATGTAACTTAAAAATATTGCAGACAAAAATGGTTAGCAATAAAATTGTAAATAATAGGGTGAAGTGGGGTATAAGAGATGCTAGTCAGATAAAAAAGTTTCATGAATTGTGTCATAATGAGATGAGAGAGGTTGGTTTTCCTAGTATTTTCCACGAATGCTGTGATAATGTATGCCATAATATAGATCATAGAGTACATATAGATAGTTTGTACAGTGCCGTTGTGAGCATATTGAGTGAGTCAGCAGCCGCGACTTGTAGTCGGCCGGCTGACTGGAAGCGCAGGTATGTCACGGGTTGGAATAGACATGTTAAGGAGGCTCATGCGCAGGCTCGGCTTTGTTTTCAGCTTTGGGTCCAGTATGGAAAACCCGGTGCGGGTCCCATTTATACAAAAATGTGTGAAACTCGAAAAGCTTTCAAGGCTAAGTTGAAGTGGTGTCAGAACAATGAGCAAAAAATTAAAATGGAAATTATTGCTACCCACCACTCAGCGAGAAATTTCGGAAGCTTCTGGAGAGAAGCAAAGAAGTTGAATCCCAAGTCGAGTCTTCCCTTGAGTGTAGCGGGAAGAACAGAGCCAGTTGATATTGCTAACTTATTTCAGCAACAATTTAAAGTTGAATCACCCCTAGGTCGAGTAAATCAAACGGCTAATATGAGCTGTAAAAACTTGAGTGTGCGTTTCTCGGCCCGTGATGTGTCTTCTGTTATTAAAAATATGTCTAGGGGTAAGTCACCCGGTCATGATAGCCTAAGTATAGAGCATTTGCAAAACGCAGGGGTCCATCTCCCAAGGATTCTTTCTTTACTGTTTAATTTGTGTATCAGTCACTCTTATTTACCGGTGGATCTAGTAAGGACTGTTGTGGTGCCCGTTCCTAAAAATAAGACCGGTGACATGTCGGATACCACCAATTACCGACCTATATCCTTAGCAACAATTACTGCCAAAGTGTTAGATAGTTTGCTGGACAAATATCTGGCTAAGCATTTAAATATTGATGACAGGCAGTTTGGTTTTAGGAATGGGTTATCAACTGAGACTGCGATTATGACACTAAAGAGCACAGTACAATACTATACTGGGAGAAGGACGCCTGTCTATGCATGCTTTCTGGACTTATCCAGGGCATTCGACCTTGTTTCCTACGACATCCTGTGGAACAAATTGTCGAGTGAAACTAGCCTGCCGCCAGAAATAATTAATGTATTTAAGTTCTGGTATAGTAACCAACATAACACTGTGCGGTGGGCAGATTCCTACTCTGATGTATACAGGCTAGAATGTGGAGTAAGGCAGGGAGGTTTAACCTCGCCCAAGCTATTCAATTTGTATGTGAATAAGCTGATTGAGGAACTCAGCAGCTCTGGAGTTGGATGCATGATGGACGGAGTTTCCTTTAATAACATTAGCTACGCTGATGACATGGTGTTGCTGAGTCCATCAATCAGTGCGCTTAGGAAACTGCTGAACATTTGTGAGTCTTACGCTGGTGCTCATGGACTGAGGTATAATGCTAAGAAAAGTGAGCTGCTCGTTTTCAAAGCACATAATAAGACCTATGAAATAGTACCACAAGTCTCGTTGTGTGGTACGGTGCTTAATAGAGTTAAGCAGTTTAAATACCTCGGTCACTGGGTTACAGAAGATGGCTCGGATACCTGTGACATGGAGAGAGAGCGCAGGGCATTGGCCGTAAGATGCAACATGCTGGCCCATAGGTTTGCGAGATGCGACAGTAATGTCAAGATTACTCTGTTTAGGGCATATTGCCAATCTTTTTACACCTGCAGCCTATGGACCAGATACACGCTAAAAACGTACAATGCCTTGCGCGTGCAATATAACAATGCATTTAGGATACTGTTGTCACTACCACGTTTTTGTAGCGCGTCAGGGATGTTCGCAGAAGCACGCACTGACGACTTTTTTGCAATAATGCGTAAAAGGTCTGCATCATTGCTGCGTCGTTTGCGTGACAGTGCCAACAGTCTCCTGAATGTGATTGTTAGTAAGACCGAGGGCAACTTGATGGGACACCTGTGCGCAATGCATGTGCTGCAACCGGGTGTTCCCAGAGGATGGTAGATCCTGGTCTTGTTTGTTTAATAGTTTTAATTTTGTCGAGATTTATTATAAGTATATACTAACATAGTTTAAGTCAATACTAACAAATTTATGGGTAATACCGAAATAAAGAATAAATAAAAAAAAAAAAAAAATTAAAACAAACACAGCAAAAACATTATTTTTAAGAATGTCTTAGTTAATATAGTATTTTAGTAATTTTATTTTGTTCATATTGAAACGTCATTCAAGTAATTTTTTATCTTGCAGAATTTTTACTTGGTAATTGATTTTTACCTTCGTTTAAAATTGAGTACCTACATAGTCTAAATGTAAGCTTTCGGAAATGATAAGAAAGTTTGGATAATGTAGTAAATTTGGCTAAAAAATACCTAATTTTGAAAAAGTATATTTAAAGATACTTAGCACATTATTGAAACAAAGAAGCGCTAGGACAATTACAGGCTTCCTATAGTAAACACATTGGTTGAACATTTGTCCCGATTTTTAACTCAAACTGAATGTATCGCTATTTATTTATTTATAAAAGATAGCTTCACAGCTTGCAGGTACAGATGTCAAAACAGTTACTTAAAAGTGACGCCAATTATGAAGTACACAGATATTAGAGGTAGATTAAATACAAAGTAGACATTTGTGTTATTGTAATTTACAGTGTATGTGTAAGTGTATCTGAATAGTGTGGATGTATGTGAATGTTTGTGTGATGTGTGTATGTATGAGTGTATCTTACTGGCACTACTGGTATGACAGCATCCTGTGTCTCCAAAAAGAAGATCATCCGGATCCTTGACCAAAGATACTATAATTATTTTGTATTATAAATAAAACAGATGATCGAGGACGATGGCCGTGGCTCACCAGGCAGCACGGACGACACCGAGCGACCTTCATCCACTAAATCAGGAGATAGCGACTATCCTGAAACTTCTACTAAGGTAACATTGACTTTCAAAAATTAAGTTTTTTAAGAAAGCTTTTGTCCAATTAGAAATAGAACCCATGTTGCCTGTGATACAGGTTTTAATTAACCTAGTCTAGCATCAAACATTGTATTACCTACATTATTTCTAAGATGTGCTTTGTATTTTTCGAATTCTACTTATTGAACAAATATATTATTATAAAATCATTATTATTGAAGTAAAAAAGTAGATATAGTGTCATGTGACGTCACAAATTAGGATTGCGTCCTCTAGAAGGGGTAGCTCGCCGTCCTATAAGTACAAAGGCAGACTCGAAGAGCTGGCAGCACCATCAACGGTTCCCGATAGAGCCATTGCCAGCTGGGGTAGTGGGAATATCCTAACGAAATATACTGCGGCCCCGGAATGAAAGTGCAACTGAAGGAACGATGTAAGAAACGAGTTTTTAGTCAGTAGACGTCTGACTCACTCAGTATTTTAATAATAGTCCTTCGAAAAAAAAAAAGAATTGTGTGGATTTGCATCGTAACGCTGAAAGTGAATGTAACCGAGTCTATGGCTTTTGATTATAAAAAATGAGGGAGTGAATGAATGAAAAATTTGTAGAATGGGTGATTGAACAATTAATCATGATTACATATTATGCCAACACAATGCCCTTCTCTATTCTTTCGATTATTACATACATCATTCAATCATTTATTTATTTTATTTATTTACACTTTATGCACATAGGTCCAAAGGCGGACTTAATACCGTAGAGTCACACCAATGAGTGACTTCTTGTGACAGAACACAACACTCTTTCCCATTGACAGCAAGCATCAACAGACAAAGACACGAGCAGCCCTGAGAGCAACAGTCTGCTCGACCCCTCAGTGCTGTCCGACTTTACCACGCAAGCGCTCGTGCTCACCGTGCTCGCTACGCTCGTCAAGTATACCACAGGTGAGTAGTGTTACACAAGCAGCAACAAAAATGCGATTAGCTCTGAAGCGACAGTCCACTAGACAGTTAGGAAATAAAAATAAAATAAGCCCAGGTTCGGTCGTGTATGGAATACTGCTCTCATCTTTGGGATGGATCTGCGAAATATCAACTGGACGCGCTTGAGTGTATCGAGAAGCGGGCCAAGAGACTCATTGGCAACGATTTTCTAATTGTTAGTGATGATGTGATCGAAGATGGAGCACGCTTACCTAGAAGTAACCTATTCACTCTGGACTTAAATACTCCTAGGTTATAGCTATCGGGAAACACAGACTCCGGCAGGGAATTCCACTCCTTAGCCGTACGCACAATGAAGGTATTCCCAAAAAGTTTTGTGCGTATGAGTGGGATATCCACCATGTAACGAAGGCGCTTCGCCGTTTGTCTCGTAGTCCGATGATGGAACGGGCTTGGCGGAATTAGATTGTGCAATTCCATCCCACACTCCCCTAAATGTAACTGATACAAAACCGATAGACTTGCAACTCGTCGCCGATGTTCAAGGCTCTGGAGCTTTCACTCGACCAGTAATATCGATAGACTCAAGTGTGACTGATGTTGCGAGACAGATCGATGTCTAATATTGTCGCTTGTCGTCTAGTTTATTTTAATATAATATAAAGCTTTTTGTTAATGGGAGAACACTAGACTCTTAGATTTGTTTTACAATTTTTTATTTGAATTCCATTGATTTGTCCGCTCATACCTAATTAACCTGTATTATGGATACATTGTAAAAGAGTATCTGTGAAGTTTCTTGTCGGTTCTTCTCCATAGAAAACGACAAATACCCATCCATGAACTTCTGACGTTTTATAAATGCGCATGAAATAAATATTTTGAGTTACAGTTTAAGATGGCGATACAGCTACCCCGACATGCGGCAAATGTGACCTGATCATGATGTATGACTATGATTTGTTTCAGATGAGGATGAGATTAGGATACTGTACCAGTATTTGGCAGAGGGATCGGTTGTGTTCCCCAAAGTATTCCCAGTTATGTAAGTATACACTGTCAATTATAGCAAATTTATTCACTAAAATGAAATAATATTTCATTTTGCAAATTCATAAGATGTTTGTCATTTTGATGTAGTTCTCGGCTGAAACGAACGCCTAAGATTACAAATAGTTGAAATGAGATTGGTGAATTGTCGCAGTGCGGAATATTTGGATAGAAATGCTCGTCCGCATTATTTTGCAAATAGGCTATAAATAACACTTTTACATGTATTTTTTTTTTGTAAATGTTAACTAAATGAGGCTTGAATTAATGACTAAAATTTCCTGATAGATCCCTCCTCAGGTAGCCTGTATACAGTACAGTATACAGTTAGTGGCATATACACACATCAAAAGTGTCTAGGGATCAAGCATTTTTATGCGGATTTCTTGAGATTGAGATGTGGCTTTGTAATAAATTTATGATTTTATAAATTTATATGGATCCTTTTTGGTGCATTTCATAATTTGAAACAGGAACTGTTAATCAAATTCAAGTAAAAGATGAAAATCAGCTGTCAATATTTTCCCTATAAAAACATACAACGCATTGAAGACATTATTAGTGCTACTGTTTCCCTACTACTGATTAAAACCAACGTTATTATGGAGCGGCGACGTCATTTAAGCAGGGAAGAAATGCTCAGAGCCGTGGGAATGATAGAAGCTGGTTCCCGGCAACGTACTGTGGCTTTAGCTCTGAATACAAGTCAGAGTGTTATCAGTCGACTTTGGACACGTTACCGAAGCACTGGTACCGTGGCTGAGCGCCATGGAGGACGGTATCGCTGCACCACACGGAGACAAGACCGATACATTCAAATCTTAACTCGAAGAGCTCCAACAATAACCGCCATGATGTTAGCCGTGAGGCTTCATCACTCTTCAGGGAACTTAATTAGCGACCAAACAGTCAGAAACCGCTTGCATGAAGTGAACCTTCATTCCCGAAGAACGCTACGGGTACCACCTATAGCAATGCACAATCGTAGGATTCGATATCAATGGGCTCTTGAACACAGAAATTGGGCAGAAGAACAATGGCGTTTCGTGTGCTTTTCTGATGAGTCTTGTTTTGGTATGAGACCGGATACAAGACGTATACGACACTGGAGAACCCCTGGACGCCAACAGCGATTAAAATCCTGCCAGGAAGTCCATCCTTATAGTGGTGGAACCATCATGGTATGGGCGGGTATTTGGATCGGCGGAAGAACTGAGTTGATTTGGATCAGAGGCAACCTCAACGCTCAAATTAATGCTGAGACGATTGTATCTGACGTCATCGTTCCTCTACAAGTGCAAATCGGTCCCTTATTTCAGTTAATGCATGATAATGCACGACCGCACACCGCAAGAGTTGTAAGACAGACTCTCGCCGCAGCTAACATCAATGTCCTGCTCTGGCCTGCTCAGTCGCCAGACTTGAACCCGATTGAGCATGCATGGGATATGCTACAGAGAAGAGCTCTGCCGAATATGGAGGGTATCCAGTCGCAAGAAGACCTTTTTTGTTGTTGCAACGAACATGGGCGGCCATTCCACAGCGTGATTTGGATGAACTCATTTTGAGTATGCCAAACCGATGTTCTTGTGTTGTTAGTGTTCGCGGTAGAAACACGGATTATTAATTGTTTAAGTTACCCAATAAAATTTTAAAGAAAACTGTTATTTCAGTCTTTTTTTCGAACTTTAATGTTAGTGGTTCAAATGTCAAAATTCCCTTTATTAGGAAAATGGCAAATATTCTTTATTAATGCAAAGGTGACTTGGTTTATCGTTACTGTGACAAACGAAAACACTTTATTTGATGAATCCTTAAAGAAAATTTTAATTAATATCAATCAGGAGAAAAGTTATTGCAAAAATATATGTTGATCCCTAGACACTTTTGATGTGTGTATTTTAGTTCAATCCAAGCTTTGATATCGTATTGATTGTCATATCTTACTTCTTACTAATATTATAAATGCGAAAGTTTGTGAGGATGGATGGATGTTTGTTACTCTTTCACGCAAAAACTACTGAACGGATCTGAATGAAATTTGGTAAGTAGACAGTTTACATTCTGGAATAACACATAGGCTACTTTTTATCCCGAAATTCCCACGGGATCGGGATTTGCACGGGAAAACCTTCCTACGCGTACGAAGTCGCGGGTAGAAGCTAGTTGACGATAAGGTAAATAACACTTTCACACGTCGCTTTTGAGTACTAGATGAGGGCCGTGTTTCCTAACTGACTACTCTGTGAAAAAATACCGAAATAATCTCAGAAGTTAATGGTGAACGCAGACCTAGCCGCACCGTACGCGCCGCAGTCTTTGCATTCGAATTCTTTATATGAAGTTCTATGCAACCTCGCACACCTACCCGCGCCGCAGTCGCCGCAGTCCCTGAAACGACCGAACTCCCCTAGCCGCAGCTGATGACGTCACCCGCACGCAGCGCGGATGACGTCATTCGCATCCACGGCGCGCAGTGTTGCCAGAGTTATAAAGTAGACAGAGAATCTCTGTCAACGGTTTATAATAAAATTACTTATTCTCGTATAAATAATTACTTGCTTATTCCCTATTATAGCAACTACAGATAAAATTGCACAAAAGAGCAAAATACCAATACCAAATACAGATTTTTTAAATCTTCGGATAGATAATGCTTTCAAAAATCTGGCAACACTGACGGGAACGACTGCAGCGACTGCGGCGCGGATAGATGTGCGAGGCCATTAACAAAAAGCGATGACTGCGGGGACTGTAGAGACTGCGGTGCGGCTAGGTCTGCGTTCACCATTAGTCTCCTTTAAAGTCCATACTTATACATAATTCCATTTCCATATGCGAACCATGTAGGTTTGTCTGTGGTGTTCTTTTGAGGAAAGACGCACACAGATTTGTCTGGACTCATCCAGACAATGCAAGCATTTGTCAGTTATCGTGTAGCTCAACTTGGAACTCATCTATTAAAGTTCTACTGTAAAGGGAAGACTATGCCTTAGGCATTTTTCACTAGTCGTCCTTAGGGTGGTACAGAAACAAAAACATGGCGGGTGTATGTGCAACGTGCCAGTAAACAAGTATTAGTTGAGCCCCGCTGGCACAAATTTGTGCCACCAAACCCCGACCGATTTAAAACTGTATTTGTAGTAAAGATAAGTCTTAAAATCGTTTGTGACCGGGGTCAGATTACGCTTACGATAAGAGCCCGCCCGCGGTGCTTGACGGATGGTTGACGTAAATAATGGCGGTCCTGGAGAGGTTAATGGAAATACTTATGCAGCAGAATCCCCTTATAATGACAAACAAGTCATACAAAGCGAACATCATAATAAGCATTTTAAGATAATGAACATCATTATCTGATCAGCCCTTTCCCAATTGAAGCGTTAATAGCCTAATGGCTAAGGTGTCGGACTAGAGGTCGCGGGTTCGAACCCCACCCATTACACTATTGCATATTTAGCTTAGTTGGAGGGGTTAAAAAGATTACTAGTATCCTACTAATATTATAAATGCGAAAGTTTGTGAGGATGGATGGATGTTTGTTACTCTTTCACGCAAAAACTACTGACCGGATCTGAATGAAATTTGGTCAGTAGATAATTGACATTCTGGAATAACACATAGGCTACTTTTTATTACTGAAATTCGGATCGGATTCGGGATCGGGATTTGCGCGGGAAAACCTTCCCACGCGAACGAAGTCGCGGGCAGAAGCTGGTATTGCATATTTAGCTTAGTTGGAGGGGTTAAAAAGATTACTAGTATATTGCATATTTAGCTTAGTTGGAGGGGTTAAAAAGATTACTAGTATATTGCATATTTAGCTTAGTTGGAGGGGTTAAAAAGATTACTAGTATATTGCATATTTAGCTTAGTTGGAGGGGTTAAAAAGATTACTAGTATATTGCATATTTAGCTTAGTTGGAGGGGTTAAAAAGATTACTAGTATATTGCATATTTAGCTTCGTTGGAGGGGTTAAAAAGATTACTAGTATATTGCATATTTAGCTTAGTTGGAGGGGTTAAAAAGATTACTAGTAATGTGAATTCTACCCACATTCTTTCACATCTTTAAATATATATATACAGTATGTTAACCTTTTGAACGCCATTGTCACATATATGTGACAAACGAAGTCTTACACTGAACGCCAACGTCACAAATATATGACAAAATACACGTCGCACAATATTATGAAATAAACAATTTAACCATTACTTTTGTGTGTTTTTATTTGTATAATTTAAAAGTTTAAGCTTCCGTCTATATTGTATTGCATGTAACTAATATTGGTGGTTTCACCAATATCGAGAAATTTGTGGTTTTAAAAGTAGATGTTAAACGCGTATAAAAGGAGTGTCTCACACGCCGTAGTCTGCTATATGTGACAGCTAGTGTTGTGACGTATGATTGTAAAATCAATAAAAACTTAAGAAGATGAATATGAAATTTTAGTCCAGAGTATATTATTTGTGTATTAAATAAAACGTATTTTCAAAACAACTCAGCCTTATACAACCATGCCTGTTTTGTTTATATTAGGTACTAAACTGATGTTCTTCCTAGTATTATTAGGTACATTTTGTTAAAGATTTGTGATATTGTAAGACGATTCGTAATAATAATTATTAGGTACATGTACTGTTGATTTTTAAATTATTGCTGCGTATTTTTTACATGTAAAAGAAACAATAATTAAAATATTGATTTCAATTTATTTTTATTACCTTTATCCTTGCGTATTTTTAGATATGGATAGGTATTAATATTAAATGAGAATACTTATTAGAATCGTTAACCAACGTGTACACTGCTACATCCCTAATTCAGATGCGAGAATGTCATAAAATTGACTGGCAAACAACGCCATTGTCACAATACCAAGACAAGTCGTGTTGAATAGTGTTGTAACCATATTGTAATAAATATATATTTCTAGTTTTCTAATATCTGCTTTTTCATTGATAAAGTCTCTGTTAAATGCTGTGTAAAGATTACTATATTGGAATATAGTGGCAGGTTAAATAAAATTTCAGTGTCGTGAGTACGGTTTATTAGAAAATTAAAGACGAAAATAAAAACTCAGTTGTATATCGATATAAGTTTTGGAAACCCTATTTTTTATGAAGGTCATTTGACAGAAAAAGTGGCCTGGCGTCAGGGGTACTGCGATACGTTTATACTCTGGCGTTCAAAAGGTTAACTAACAGAGGGCGTTCCCCTTAACCGGCAGTAGCATCCATACATGCTAAAAAAATATTACCATTCGAAAACAAAATCTTTTATTTTTTTTTAATATTAAAATATTCACTAAAAATGTTAAATTGATACGTAAAAGAAACACTCTGTACACGCGTACTTGAAGGACGGCAACGTCGCAATTTATTTATGAATGACGGGCCGCGTGTGCGGCGATCTAATTGATGTGCTTATACTATTGCGGGTTAACGGGAACGCCCTCTGTTAGTTAACATACTACACACATCAAAAGTGTCTAGGGATCAAGCATTTTTATGCGGATTTCTTGAGATTGAGATGTGGCTTTGTAATAAATTTATGATTTTATAAATTTATATGGATCCTTTTTGGTGCATTTCATAATTTGAAACAGGAACTGTTAATCAAATTCGAGTAAAAGATGAAAATCAGCTGTCAATATTTTCCCTATAAAAACATACAACGCATTGAAGACATTATTAGTGCTACTGTTTCCCTACTACTGATTAAAACCAACGTTATTATGGAGCGGCGACGTCATTTAAGCAGGAAGAAATGCTCAGAGCCGTGGGAATGATAGAAGCTGGTTCCCGGCAACATACTGTGGCTTTAGCTCTGAATACAAGTCAGAGTGTTATCAGTCGACTTTGGACACGTTACCGAAGCACTGGTACCGTGGCTGAGCGCCATGGAGGACGGTATCGCTGCACCACATGGAGACAAGACCGATACATTCAAATCTTAACTCGAAGAGCTCCAACAATAACCGCCATGATGTTAGCCGTGAGGCTTCATCACTCTTCAGGGAACTTAATTAGCGACCAAACAGTCAGAAACCGCTTGCATGAAGTGAACCTTCATTCCCGAAGAACGCTACGGGTACCACCTATAGCAATGCACAATCGTAGGATTCGATATCAATGGGCTCTTGAACACAGAAATTGGGCAGAAGAACAATGGCGTTTCGTGTGCTTTTCTGATGAGTCTTGTTTTGGTATGAGACCGGATACAAGACGTATACGACACTGGAGAACCCCTGGACGCCAACAGCGATTAAAATCCTGCCAGGAAGTCCATCCTTATAGTGGTGGAACCATCATGGTATGGGCGGGTATTTGGATCGGCGGAAGAACTGAGTTGATTTGGATCAGAGGCAACCTCAACGCTCAAATTTATGCTGAGACGATTGTATCTGACGTCATCGTTCCTCTACAAGTGCAAATCGGCCCCTTATTTCAGTTAATGCATGATAATGCACGGCCGCACACCGCAAGAGTTGTAAGACAGACTCTCGCCGCAGCTAACATCAATGTCCTGCTCTGGCCTGCTCAGTCGCCAGACTTGAACCCGATTGAGCATGCATGGGATATGCTACAGAGAAGAGCTCTGCCGAATATGGAGGGTATCCAGTCGCAAGAAGACCTTTTTTTGTTGTTGCAACGAACATGGGCGGCCATTCCACAGCGTGATTTGGATGAACTCATTTTGAGTATGCCAAACCGATGTTCTTGTGTTGTTAGTGTTCGCGGTAGAAACACGGATTATTAATTGTTTAAGTTACCCAATAAAATTTTAAAGAAAACTGTTATTTCAGTCTTTTTTTCGAACTTTAATGTTAGTGGTTCAAATGTCAAAAATCCCTTTATTAGGAAAATGCAAAGGTGACTTGGTTTATCGTTACTGTGACAAACGAAAACACTTTATTTGATGAATCCTTAAAGAAAATTTTAATTAATATCAATCAGGAGAAAAGTTATTGCAAAAATATATGTTGATCCCTAGACACTTTTGATGTGTGTATATTTATAAATATTTGGTTTCCGGAATAACCAGATGTATCTGAACTATAGTTTGACAGGCCCGTTGGTATAGTGGTCAGTGGCCGTGACTGCTATGCGCAAGGTCGTGGGTTCGATTCCCACCTAGGACAAATGTTTGTGTGATGAGCACGGTCATTTGTTCTTTGTCTGGGTGTAATTTATCTATAACATGTATGTATTTAGAAATATATATGTATGTTTATCAGTTGTCTAGTACCCATACCACAAGCTCTGCTTAGTTTGGGACTAGATGGCGTTGTGTGAAAAAAAAAAAAAAGTTGTGGAATATTATAGTTTTACATGGAGCGACACCACCCAAAATCTCCACAACCCAGAAGCTGGGTAACATTATCCACCATGGCAAGACAAAAGTCCGATTTTCTGGCTTCTGTCTACCCTTAACGGCTGTCAAAGCTATATATATATAGATAGCCGCGACCAAAGACTTAACGTGCTTCCCGAGGCATAGAGGTATCTTGATATGATAAGATATTCCCATTCCCTCTCATGGAGAGATGACCCGATGATGTTGATGGCCTGTGTCCCAGCACCGGGAACGTTATAGCCTGATCAGTTATGATTATGAACTTCTAACCAATGTTTCTTATTGCAATTCCAGTCACAGTCTTCTGGACATGAAGATCAACCACGTGTTGATGCACTGCCACGATCAGCTCATTCTCAGTGCCGTGCAGAGTATTATACAGGTAATTAGCTTCTCTCATAACTTGCTTTTAGCGATAAGAACGCCCATAGTTGCCCCTTTTTAGTTGTTAAATCCTTATTTGTCTCTGTTATGGTGTAGAGTCTATCTATATGTTTAAGACAGGCTTGCAATACATCACTCGTCTATTTTTTTTTTATTTTTTAAGATGTGACGAACAATTTTTTTTTTACGTTTTTAAATCTTTATTGATGTCTTCCACCTTGGGGTAGGTAAAGGGATCTACCAGACTCCTACTTACTAAAACCACACGATGTTTATTTCGTTCGTTCGTCTTTTAGTGTTCGTATCGTTTCTTCTAGCTGGGGTGCGGGGACACATTAACTTTATATAAAGGTCATGTAGACGCCTAGATTCGTTTTGGAGCAGTAATTACACTGTACTTTTTTTTTCAAATTGGCATATACTGTCCTTCTATACTGTTACGAGCTGGGGTTATCTTATAGGGTTATATATATCATTACCCGTTCTTTCAATAAACAAGCACCGACGCTTTTGTCCCAAATTTTGTGATAAACTTACTGGCATAATGGTTTCCGATCTAGGACGAAGGGTAATTTTCTTCAGGCAGTAGGTAGACTTTTCCTGATGATCCACCTTCCATACAAATTTCTTCTGTGCCACATTTCAATATTCCTTGGTTAATGTCGATCTCACAATAATGGTCTCTCATGAAATCCAAACCTAGGATGCGATCATTCACTATGTCGGCCACAATGACTCGACCAAAAAGTCCTTTCTCCTAGTTTCATCTCCACCTTCTTTTCGCCTCGGACGGGTATGTGCTGGCCGGTTGCTGTCAGAAGTTGGATTTTCTCGTAATTTCGGAAGAAGTCGCCAATAAAGTGATTTGCAAGTTGAGTGCTGACCACTGTACGAGAAGCACCAGTATCTATCGTCAGCTTGCAAGTGTTCTGTTGATTTCGCCTTCGATGATTAAGCTGTTTCCATCATGGAGTCCAAATTCTTGGGGCTTTTTCGAAACCAGCCAGCACCCGCCCCGCGGTCCTGGCGTTTATTCGTTTCCCTGCTGCTGGAAGGTGGTTGGGTTAGCCACCTGACCTTCCTGAGATCTCTCTTCCCTTCCAATATTTCGCTTCGGGCAACTGGATCTCAGATGGCCCTTCTCTCCACACTCGTAGCATCTAGGGCTAAACTTTGGTCGAATGCCATGGGTAGGTGATGACACCACTTCCCTGATGCGGTGTGCTTAATGGTCCTGTCGTACGGCTTCCACTTCCAGAGCATGGGCCAAGGCGTCCTTCAGAGACTCATGGTGCCCGAGTCTCACAGCAGCCCTCACTTCCAAATCACGAATCCCATCGACAAACGCCTGGACCAAATTACCGTCGATGAGTGCAGGCGATGATTGGTAAGCTTTCGGACCAGCTTTTCTATTTCGAGGGCCCACTGCTGTAGATTTTCAGTACTACGTTGTACTCGGTCTTTCAACTGGGCACGGAATATGTGTTCCAGATGTGCGTCATCATAGCGAGATTCTAACGCCTTTTGCAACTGTTCGTAGGTGACCTCCTTCAGCTTAAGCTTCAAGGGACTTTGTTCGTACGGTACTCAATGTTCATTGTAATATTTTCAGAATATGATAGCGAGTGAGGACGCGAGTCAACAACAGTTGCACTACATGCAGAGTTGCGGCTTTGGTGGGCTGTGGAGGTTCGCCGGACCGTTTACAAAGGTTAGTTAGAATGTTTACCTTGTAATCCGAGGAACTATCATCTATCTATTCTAAATTAATAAAAAATTATCCCCAAAATGTATGTACGTGCATAACTTCCGAACTAGTGCACCAAATTGGATCATTCTTTATTTTTGCTGTTCTTTATTGACAGAACAAGGTTTATATGTATAAAAAAATAATGGTATTTATTTCGCCTGGTCAACTAGTCCATATATATAAATAAAATTAAAGTGTCTGTGATTTCACTAAACTGTTTTTTTTTCAAGATTTTATAATTATTTACACAATACTACAAAACAAACTTTCTTTTTTATTTTGTCTGTCCTTATTTAATCCTGTTATGATGTACAATAAAGAGTATATCTATCTATCTTGTATCCTCGGGAACCTGATTGCTATAACTTGGGAGTCTTTAAGTCAAGAGTAAATAGGTTACTTCTAGACAAGCGTGCTTCATCTTCGACCACATCATCGCGTAACATCAGGTGAGATTATGGTCAAACGCAAGCTTATCAACTATAAAAAAAAAAACTTTCATAGAAAAATTCCTACAGAATTGTGATTTAAATATACGGGAAGTCTTTCAAAATCACAAAATAAAAATAGAAGGTGAAAAGCACTAAATGTAAAGATCAATATATATTTAATATCATAATAATTCACGTACATCGGTTTTTAATATCACAATATCTATTTTACCATTATTGCAAATCCGAATGTCGGAACAAGATGTATAGTTTACTTTAGTTAAATATAAATGTATTTGTACGTAACACCAGAAAGTTGTTCTGCGTTCTGCGCCTTTAGTAGATCAATCACTCCCATTGCTCCTTACAGCAGACCTATCCCTGCGCATAGATCGTACAATCAACTAAGTCTACCTAAAAATGTTTTCCCCCAGAACCAATGCACGGCAGAAAGCAGCGAACTGTTCGTGAATTGCCTGGAAGCTATGGTGGAGACTTGCCTGCCGGGGGGTGACGAGGCTCTCACGAGGGCACCTCCCCCGGACCCTGACCACCCCGACCCTAGCGACCAGCACCGGTACCCTGGTGAGTGAGACCTGAAATCAAAAGCTTGATGAACAACAATGTCTTAAATAACTAGCTTGTGCCAGCGGCTTCGCCCGCGTGGGAAGTTTTTCCCGTGTAAATTCCGATCCCGTGGGAATTTTGCAAAATCCTTTCTTAGCGGATGCCTACGTCATAACATCTACCTGCATGCCAAATTTCAGCCCGATCCGTCCAGTGGTTTGGGCTGTGCGTTCAATTCAATTCAATTCATTTATTCAATAACGATTTTTACATCATGTCTGAATTTCTATAACTAAACATTTATTGATATTTATTGATTGGCGTTGATAGATCACTATGTCAGTCAGTCAGTCAGTCACCTTTGAGTTATATATATTTAGATACAATAATATGTAAGCAATATAAAGAAAGAAAGAAAAAATATTTATTTGGCACATGCCACAAAGCACACAACACAAAGTAGGTATTCAAAAGAAAAAAAAACCAAATAAAAAAACAAATAAAAGAAAAAAAATACAATTTAGGTACATAATATTTGCATTTACAAGAAAATAACTAATAATATACTCACATCGAGTTTATAACATACACAAAAATACACATGCGGTTCGAGGTGGCATGGCATTCTACGCGGTGACATGAGGCTACTTACATACAGTACTTACGCTCCCGTCTACACCTCTCATTATATAAAGACACACACACACATATTATATTAATGTTCAGGTGGAGGGGGCACGTTCAACACTGGGCCCATAATCGCAAAGCCGAAGATGGTTGAGACCGCCACCAGACCCCTCGGGTGGCACCATGGGGTCTCCGGCTGCAAGACCGTCATATTTCCCAACAATATTTTCCCTAAAACATCGGAACCCAACAACAAATGCACCGTACAAGGGGAATCAAACCGGGTGTCAGCCAAATCCAGACCTGACGTCAACCGTAGAACATCCAAAGGCAACTGGCAATCGGGATGGCTACCCAATATAGTCGGCATAACAAGGGCAGGAGCACCAATTTTAGGGTACGGACAACTCACAGGGGTGATTTCAAACCAGGTCTCTCCCTCAACAGTGGTGACAGCCGCTTCGCCAATTCCCTGAATTTTGCCTGAAAAGTCGTTCACCTTCAGACCAACCTGTCCCGCTAACCAAGACGACAAAAGGGAACCCTGGGCTCCCGTGTCCAAAAGGGCACGGACCACAATCGAGTCACCAAAGGGTCCCCAGACCCTGACCGAGGCCGTTGGCAACAAAACGTCTTGATCGAGGGGGTCCTTTAGCGGAGCAGGCGTCAATCTCTTAGTGATGCCTGGGCGGCGACCGATCGCCGCATCCAGGCTGCCTTCGTTCACGACGAGGCCAACAATCAAAATATTCGTCCGCGCGGTGTCCCGAGCCGCTCGCCATCACTGGAGGGGCATATCCCACCGGATGCCCGAATGGCGGAGGGCGCGACTCCAGCCGGGGACGTTCCGCCAACGGAGGGGAAAGGCAGCGGCGCCGACCCGGCCACTGCTGCCTAGCAGCCAATGCGCATTCTCCCTGACGAGGGGAGACCAAATGGCGCTTGCGGGGCTCCCGTTCAACTTGCGCGGGGGGTGGAGTGCTGCGTACAGAATTGCGGGTCTCAGCCCGGTGCTCGTCTCCGGGGTACCCCCCCTGCGCGAACCCCCCTCAGAAGCTGGTCTGCTGGAGCGGTTCGCGTTGGCGCACAAAATCTCCAAGTGGGACCCTTCACAAAATCTACACGGGCGGGGGTCGGGGCAGTCCCGATGAAAGTGGGCCCCCAAGCACGAGAAGCACAAACGGCGTGCGTTGACAATGCGACGGCGGGCACTTACGTGCAAATTCAAAAGGTCCGGGCAACGCGCCATGACATGCCCCGCTGCCTTACAAAAGTCACAATGATGAGGACTCCGGGCACCAGCAAAACGGGGGGCGGGGCGAACAACAACAGGCCCCCTAGCCCGAGGACTCCGGGCGCCAGCAAAACGGGGGGCGGGGCGATCATCAACAGGCCCCCTAGCCCGAGGACTCCGGGCGCCAGCAAAACGGGGGGCGGGGGGAACATCAACAGGCCCCCGAGCCCTAGGACTCCGGGCGCCAGCAAAACGGGGGGCGGGGCGATCATCAACAGGCCCCCTAGCCCGAGGACTCCGGGCGCCAACAAAACGGGGGGCGGGGGGAACATCAACAGGCCCCCGAGCCCTAGTCCGTCCCTGGTCTCTGGGCTGAGAAGGTAGTGGGGGTGACCCCATGGCGCCACGAGTGTTATCCGAAAACCGACACTCGTCTTCCAAAAATTTGAGGAGGTCGTCAAAGGGGGGAAGATGGGTGGCACTATCCCCACCATACTTCTGCTCAAAACGTGACCTCAGCTCCGCGGGGAGCAACTGCAGCACTATGTGCACCAACAAGTAGGACCAATGTTCTACCGGTAACTCCAAGCGTCTCAAGGCGTTGGTCGCTGAGACCAACGGGTTCAGCAAGTCAGTGCGCAACGTCGACGTGCTGACAATGGCCGGTAGCCCCAAAATCTGGTCGATGTGCACATCAGCCAGGCAGCGCTTTTTCTGATACCGTCGGGAGAGAAGCTCCAGAGCGATCGGGTAAGAGGAATCCGTCACCGGCAAGTGCTGCACCAAGGCTCTGGCTTCGCCCTCCAGGACAGACAATAAATAGGCCAGCTTCTGGGCAGGTCCGAGGTCCGA
Source organism: Tholera decimalis (assembly GCA_943138885.2). Lineage (NCBI taxonomy): Eukaryota > Metazoa > Arthropoda > Insecta > Lepidoptera > Noctuidae > Tholera > Tholera decimalis. Next base: position 16,710,796 of record OW964576.2, read on the forward strand.
GCGTGCATCGACAAGACTCTCAAAGAGATTTAGGAAGCCCAGCCAGTGGTCCAAGCGACCGTCAAAATGTGGCAGCTCCAGGGTGGGCAGCCTACTCAATAGTCCAGGGCCTGCAACAACGGGGGTCTGCGGCTTGCCCGCATCAGGCACCCGACTCTTCAAAATTTCCCGCGCTCGTAGACATATGACATCCCCCAGGTGGACAATCTGGTCATAGTCACCCAAAATCTTATCGCGGGCTGTCTGATCCATCACCCCCAAATCCACGTCCATGATGTACTCGTTGAAGCGTGTGAGCGCAGCATCAGCTGACTTGATCCTCTCAATCACTTGCCCATACCGAGCAAGGGTGAGCTCTTCCAATTCTACACGCTCAACCGTTGCAGCTGCCGATGCGAACCATCTCAACTGTGAGGTCAATCCGGCAGCAGCCTCCCTGACTGCCCTTAATGAGGCCATTGCAACAATCAAATATTAATACAACAGGCTAAAATTAACTAAACAAACAACAATGACTTGTTAGCCGACCAAATAATTTCACCAAAATAACAACTTAAATTCAATTATTTCAAGTCCAAATCCGAGCCTGTACTTATTCCAAGTATGAATCTAGCTTGGCACAGATGGCTAGTTACAAAATAAATAACAATTCAATGTATATATTGTGCAGGATCACACCAATAACATCAATAAACACAACAATTGACTGTATAATATTGAGCCGGACAATCTCTATCAACACAGTCCAACAAGTACCACAAATGCAATAATCAATACACACAATTCAAGTCCTATTATGTTAGACTATGTGTAATTATTATTTAGATAACCTTTCAAATTCAGATCAGTGACATTCAATTATTAATTGCAACAAATACCAAACTATGCACCAAATACAACCAATAATTCCTAATTTCACAAATAAATCCTACTTGTCAATTCAATACCAAGGGGCTAGCACTACAAATTACAGTACAAACTACAAGTACTATTTGAGCCCGGCTGACAAAGCAATATATTGAAACTTATTAAGTTATAAGTTATGTTAAGTAATTAACTCAAGTTATTTTCAAAACTTCCAATTTACTATGTGGATTTTATAAGACCACGCTTCTGCTACCAGAATCTTCAGGACTACAATAAAGCCAGCGCAACGATACTGGTGTGTCCGAAACTTGTCCACGGTTCGTGGAGCTATAAACGTTGCTTACAATAATCAAAAGTACTTACACAATAGTCTACAGGCTCTCCGGCCGACAACAATCTATAGCCTCTGAGGCTTTATAAATACCACTAACCTTCTGTGCTGGGTTCGCCAACTTCGACCTTCCTAGGTCACGCCCAAGTTTAGTATGTATGTAATATGAGGTGAGTAATTGAAAGTGTGATGTAAGTCAAGTGCTCTGAACGTTCACAAGGCGTCAGTCTCCAGATGGCGCGGTTCAAACAGCATCACAGCCCAAACTCACACCGGATTGAAGCTATTTATCACTACTTATTCCAACAAATGCGCGTGCCACGCGATGGCATCAACCCGGTGATAATTCCAAAAATATCCCGGGGTTTTCGTCAAATGGGGATTACAACTTCAAACAATAGTTAACTCGCGACCCAATTATCGGTTTCAACACGCGATTCCAAACGATATTTTACCAATTATAATTAACTCAACAGGGTCCCATGACCGGACATTTTTCAAGGAACGGAACCAAAGTCTATCTGTCAAGTGAAAAAGTTATGTCAAGCCCACAGATAATTAATGTTGCCAGCCAAAAGGTGCGTTCTGTTTCACGTCGGACCGAACACGAAGTACACATATCACGCATCACGTGACCGTGATGGGACTTGTTTCACTATTTATTTTATATTACGGTATTTATTTATTTTACTGTATTTATTTTATATTATTGTATCAATTATATAAGTAATATTAACATAAAACCAGCACCGTGCTGTGGGCATGCCCATGGCATAGCATTATGCTGAGAGGGAGCCTTGTTGCCACGACCACGACGTGCATTTGCCTTGTTTATGTTGTTTCCTTTTTCTTCGTAAATTGTCAATATCTAAGTCTTTGTCCTTACCTACTAACATAATAATTATAAGTACCAATTACTAACTCTAATCTTAAGGAACTAAGTAAGTTTTTAATATTGTTAGCATGTCGTTTGTCTGTTGGCAATAAATACTTTTTCTTTCTTACCTGGCCCACACGCCATCGCGACGTCGCCGGTTGCCAAAAAGAGTATCCAGTGGCTACCATCTAACAGTCAGTTCGTATAGGCGTGTTAGCGGCTGATTGGACACTGAGTGAGTGAGCCTCAGTATGCTCGTATACATTTTATTGAAGACGTCGCCAGAAAGCCAGTTGTCCAGACTCCAAAAAGTAACCCGTTTGTCGTGGCTATGCTACCAAATTGTCGACGTTGCCAAACCGTCGCCGATTAAGTTAACTGTTACAATATGAATTGTTTGGATACGTAGCTGGTGACGTCGCGATGGCGTCTCGGTGAGGTAGGGCCCTATCTACTATGCGTTTTAAATACTATTAGGAATATCAATGATCTCCCAGTCTCTCTCCAGTGATATCCCAGTGCTTCGGAAAGCACAGCTTGAACTAAATTAATTAATTGTGCTTTGATTCCAGGAGTGCACCGGCAGGCGACGCTTTACTGCACCACACAGGACACCTAGCTAGAGGCGGAACAGTAAATATGGAGGCCGCGCCTATTTACTTGTAAGTTATAGTTTATATTTTAGTCTTTTATCGTAGCATACAGGGTCATTGGAAATACGATACATTTTCGGTAAGGAGATGGAATAGTGTAGCGAGCAGGCAGGTATTCGCACACGACTCAACGCAGCACAGGATCGTATGATCGCCTACGTCACATGAGGTGATTAGGGGCGTTAACAAATTAGACCACGCCTCCACAACGTCATCCATTGTCCGAGCGGCGCGCGCGTAAGATGGCCGCCGCTAATCCTTTGTCTTAGGTTGACGCTCCCTCATTAGGATACGGTCAAGTCCGAACCGTTTACAGAAAGGTGGCGTGATGCGGTCAGGTCCGAACCGATTGTAAAAAGGTGGCGTGACTCATTATTATTATTAATTGTTTTTATGTATATAAACCGTGCTCGTTGAACTTAAAATACATTCTTCTACTTACCTCGACTCGAGTATCATTGACCATAACTCCCACATTACGAAGTGTTCATCAAACCACTTCAATAGAACACATTTTGAGCAAATTTAGTTCCGAGATACTTTCTCATTGAACCTGATTTTATTCTCTGTCTCGTTGGTCGAGTGATCGCAAACACGAAATCTCGGGTCCGATTCCCCAGTCGGGCTAAAAGTGATATTGGATTTTTGTGTAAGGAATTTCACAGCGGTAGCCCGGAGTTTGGAAGTTGGCTGTATGATACCCTCGTGCCTTGAAAAGCACGTGGAGCCGTTGGTCCCGACTTTCATATGGACATCTTTGACAGTCGTTACGGGTAGTCAGAAGCCAGTAAATCTGACATTGGTCTAACTAAAGGGTATCGTGTTACCAGCTGCTTAGTTGTGGAGGTCAGATATGCAGTCGCTCTATGTCAGCTACATCCGGTTAGACCGGAAACCGACCCCAACAAAGTTGGGAAAAGGCTAAGCATATAATGATGTATCTACAACGTGTAACGGAAAGGGTATATACATACCAAGGGCACGGCTTCTTTGGATGATATCAAACGATATTGGAAGGGTTTCAACTCAAAATAAAATACTCTAAAAATTGATACCAAATTTTCGGTTTCGTAAGTTTCTTAAATTGAAATCATAACAATCGTGTCACCGCACTACGTAGGTCAATAACTTTCCACGTTACTTGCAAATAGCACGATAAATCTCTTCCGTAATTCTGTGCGCCTAGTACTGTAGTAGCCTACCGTCCAAGCGGTGACTTCATTACTTCCGAACATGTAGAGATAGGATTAGAAAACCCTTAACCATATCGTTTATTATCATCCAAAGAAACCGTGCACTTGGTATGTATATACCCTTTAAATTACACGTTGTATATTATTATTATTATTATATTATTAATTATTTATATTCTATACAAAGCTGGTTCACATCCGGTAGTCACTTCAACACTAGGTCCGGTTGAAAACCAGCGTCAGGCACTAGTTGTCTGGCATTTTGCTGAACCGAGCCTTTTTGGCGCAGTCGCGAGGCACACGTAATTTGTCTATTTTCGTGTAAATGCAAATATGTACTTAAATTGTTTTTCTTTTTTTTTTATATTTGGTTTCTTTCCTTTTGTATACTTTGTGTTGTGTGCTTTGTGGCATGTGCTGAATAAAGTTTTTTTCTTTCTTTTCTTTTTCTTTTTTCTTTATTGATTTGTTTCTAATATTCATGTATTGTATATGAGTAAATAGTACACCATATACCTACCTATGTATTTATTTCTTCCCGCTGTGTTAAATCCATCTAAAAGTGGTCTGTAAAAGGTCGCTTTTAGCTAAAAGACCGTAACAGCCTTTGTATTTGTTGTCTTTATTTAATTCTGTTATGCTGTATAATAAAGAGTATATCTATGTAGCCACTGTTGGTCACATTCTTAGACGCTCCCCTCCCCAATGTGACGTTATTTTTCAAGTCTAAACCTAGAAATTATCAAATCAAAACAGAAAATTCGAAATAAGTTTTAATTCCATTTAAATTATATTTTAGATAGCGCAGTGGTTGAGCAATTGACTACTGGTGTAGTAGGTTCGATTCCAGCACGGATCAAATGTTTGTATGGACAACATGAATTTAAATATTAATAAGCGCCCCCCATAATACAGGAGAAATGCTTAGCACGAGTAATGGTCAAAGTTAACGATCCCAATTTTCTTTTTACAGAAACCCCAGGATTTGACGTAGTCTTAACCCCATACAAAAGGGAACTCAAAGTACAAGAAAACGAAACCCCCACACCATGCCAGAGGTAATTACATTACTATTATACACTGGGTGAGTTTACATGCACAAGTTAATATACAAGAGTTGAACTGGAGACAAGTGTATAAGTATTTGACTGAGATTTTTTTATTAAATTTCTCAAGATCCAGAAAAAATGTATGGCGCAATAAGAATACTTAAAATTACGGACTAGTGAGCGTTTCAAATTCCGTGATGAACGGAAATAGTACTAATTGCATTGACGTCATTAGCAAGGCACGCTATCGAGAACAGATGACGTTTTGCGTGACAAGGATAGAAGAATAATTTTAAAAGTGTGTTAACTTGTCTATTTTTCATAAATCTTTATTTTTAGATATTATATCTTGCTAATAGATTAATGATTTAGTGAAATATCATTATTATCAAAACATGTATTTGTCTTTTATACTGGAAATCAAAATTCGAGATGGTTTCTTTTCAACATCGCCAACTGAATTATCAACTTATAGCTTGATGTATTTAAAGTTCATTTTGAAGTAGCTACAACCATTGCTTCATTATTAAAAAGAATATCAATAAAATATGGGTTGCAATGAAATATAAACCTAAATTTATTTGATATCGAATTTCGAATTCTTGTGTTATTTAAATTTTAAGAGCAGAGTATGAATTTTTATGTTAGTACTCTGTGTACGTGACAAGTTCACCACAGTGTAAGTGTTTAAGTTAACATGGTCACTAACGTTATGATTAGGACTTATAACCGGATATTTACCTGGTGTTCATCCGTGATCATGGCGCTTGCAACAGTGCTGAAATATCGGAAACTCGAAAAAATACACAGTAAATATCCAGTTTTATAGGAATCTTGTTTTAAAATGATGTAATAATGTTATTTAAATATATGTCTAAAGATCTGTATTATTTTCTAAAGTTAAAATTCTATTACATACATGATAATTTTCACCTTCAGATTGCTAACGAATTCAAAACTATCCCGTACATTATAAGATTTTGGATACAATGCAGATGTCAACGTAAAATTGCTGATTATAATAAATTGCGATTATAATCTATCAAAAAATAAAGCTTTAAATTGCAAGCAGTAAGGCACCGAATTAAAGATACAATACAAACTCGCGGGGAAGATTATAATCTAACGGTATTTGCAATTTTAAGGTGACATAGACATTTCCTAACTCGGATAAAGATGTATGCTTTGAAATACATCAACATGAAATTAACTTCAAATAACGTTTAGCTAAATAACTTAAATTCGCTATAATTAATTAGAAGGTTAGCTAAAATAATAGATATTATGAAAATAATGTATATTCCACTTTATTAGATATACGAACAAAGGATGAAAATCAATCAAAAAGTAAAGACGTATGAGTCCCATGGCGCGAAAGGTTGAAAATTAAAGAATATTCGAAAAAACTGTGGCAATATTAGTTACAGAGATATATGTTCTCTTTATTGTGTACTATAGCAGAATTAAATAAGGACTTAACAACCACGATAGGTGTTACGCAATGCATATTGAGGTGACTACCATCTCACCTCATGGTAAACGATGATGTTGTCAAAAATTAAGTATGCTTATCTAGAAGTAATCTATAACTCTACTAAAACCCCAGGTTATAGCTATCAGGGAACAGGCTCCGGCAAGGAATTCCGCTCCTTAACACGTTAACCAATGAAAGTATTTCAAATCGTTTCGTGCGAATGCATGATGTATGTATGAATTGTAAATAAATCGACGTTTTATTCTTAGTTTTTAGTTAGATTTAAGAACTCACACCGAGATGCAATATGACGCTACGATATTGAACTTTATGTCCCTCATAATAAGTAGGTACACTTTTTTTTTCATATATAAAAATAGGAATTAAATTATGGCTAAGTGTTAGAACAGCCTGCCGTCTAGCTCTAGAATTAAAATAAATAAATAAAATAGTACTGTTGTGCTTGAAGCTAAGCAAATACTATTAGAAAATAACCTTTATTAAATGTTTTCTTAGCTCCTTAGAATTTTTAGAAAATAATTTCTGAACGGAGCTAAAATCAGTCCAATAGTGTTGGACGTAAATCTATGCGAACATTTTTTAATAAAATATTATTAATACTGTGAATGCACGTTGCGCACATAAATTAGCGGAGTTTTTAATTAAAATTAAATAATAATAGCCTATTTTAACTTAGTACAAATCAATCATGTAGGTTTTAGTTAATTTAGATTTCATTAAGTAAAGTGGAGGAGCCAATCGGTAATTGAAACAAAATTCCCGTTTCAGAATTGAAACTTGTCAATTCGCAATAGACTTTGACAAGTTCCTAACTTACAATATTCAATAATAGGGAATATTAATGCAGTACATTTATTTGCTAACTAACTTATTAGGTCTAGTGAGCGACCACGATATATTTTTTTAAATGTCTTCATCACTGAAGAAGTTATAAAGCTGTAAAGTTGATAATTAGAAAGAGAGGTCCGACATAGACTATGACGTCATAGTCTATAACGCTCATACAGCTGCTGTAGAAAAAAGCGTTTTTGCGAGAGAGAAAGATAAAATTATTCGTTTTAAATTGTTACAGCTGGATGGTTTGTCGATCGATTTCCATTCTGTTTTTACTGTTAGTATCGTATTTATGTGTATTTTATGGTAAACTGGGTGCTTAATTTGAGTTTGCAATACTATTATCATTTTCGAAAACTATCGCTTTGTGTCTTTCACACTCATCTACAAGTTTGGTGCATGTGAAAAAAATAAAGCGATACTTTTCGAAAACGACTAAAGTATTTCAAACTTATACGAATACCACTGCTTGCATAATAACTGTTCTTGTATTGCATATTCTCTACTGTATTGAATATTTTTTGTACTGATTCGGGATCAAGTGCCATAATTAAAAAAAAGCATTAAGTAGTCCATTAAAATATGTAATCATGTCATTATCTAAATATTTTTGATCAATCTACTTATATATAAGCCGGCAATGCCCCAAAATGTTTTTTTTTAGCTACCTATAAAAAGCGAGATTATTTTTATAAATAATTTACAAATAAAATATTATTTATTTAACTTTTGGCTGCTACATTTTTTGAAAATGCAAAATCATTGGTGGAACTTAGTGACAGAGAGGCATATATTATAGGGGTGACTTGTAGAGGAGTATTCTTCAGTAAAAGGGATTATAAATACTATCTTATTAACGAATTATAATTTCACTAACAACACATAGTTATTACAAACGAACGGATTTTAGCATAAGAAATAAAATTAAAATAATTTTCGTTAACCAAAAAAATTACACCTAATAATAAATTAGATTAACTAGCGAGACTTAGTATATATCAATATATAACACTATGATTATATTTCTTTATTTGCAACTCATGTATGATTCAAAGAACGTTAGTAAATTCTCAAAACTCAAAATGTTTTATTTCACATAGGCCTACATGGCCACTTACAAAACGTCATCAGTTAGGACACTGAAGAATGGAGAAGAACCGGCAAGAAACTCCACAGTTACTCTTTTCAAATCAAAATATCATTTTTACAATGTATCCATAATACAGGTTAATTAGGTATGAGAGGTCAGTATAGACCAATTAATACAATAAAACATTGTTGGACAAATCTAAGGGTCTACAGTGTTCTCCTATTCATAAAAAAGCTTTATATTATATTGAAATAAACTTGAGAAGTGACAACATTAGACTACAATAATGAATGAAAAATTAATAATAAAAATGTAACAAAAAGAAAATCTGTCAAATCGGATGGACACACTGACAAAAGTGAAGTTGTTAATACACTGGTCGATAGCGCAATTACAATAAGCTAGGGAAGCCACATGTGCTGAAGAAAGGAATCATCGCCAAGCATAGCTTATCAAAAAGCAATACGCTTTTTAACAGACTTCTAAAAAAGGAGGAGGTTCTCAATTCGGATGTTTGTATGTTTTTTTTTTATGTTTGTCCGCGCATAACTCCGTCGCTTGCCAACCGATTTGAAAAATTCTTATCTTGTTAGAAAGGGTATACTTCCCAAATGGTCCCATGAAAATTTTATCGAAATCGGACAAGCCGTTTCTGAAAAATCAACAAAAGTAAAAAAAAAAATTTACGTTGATGATCTTTTCGTTTACTCTGCATTGCGTTTTTTGTTCGCGCATAACTCCGTCATTTACGAACCGATTTGGAAAATTCACTGACCCACTAAAAAGCATGAAAATAAAAACTTTTTTGCAAAAAATAAAACCGACTTCCATATCAAAACACTACAAAGCCAAAAATAATTTTAATTTCGGAAGGCAGTGTGGAAAAAAAGAAGAAAATACAAAACCAATAACACCAACTACCAAAATTAAAATTATTTTTGGCTTTGTAGTGTTTTGATATGGAAGTCGGTTTTATTTTTTGCAAAAAAGTTTTTTTGATAAGGAGACGTTTGACGTGGGTTTTAAACTTTTCCTCTCTAAGTTCTGTAACAGACTTTGGCAACTTGTTATAAATCCCATGCTATTTATGAGGAATGACTTGCTTGTCTTGGCTAATCTCCATTTAGGTATAACAATTTCATGTTTGTTGCGTGTATTTATTGTGTGAATATCACTTCTAATTTTATAACGTCCTAATATGCTTTCTAATACATAAAGTGAAGGCGAGTCAGTACATTGACCTCTTTAAAACATTTCAAAGGGACTCGCAAGAACCCATTTTATATATTGCCTGGATTGCTCTCTTTTGCAGTATAAACATTAAATCTACGTCAGCTGCGGATCCTCACAGTAATATACCATAAAACATGATACTGTGGAAATAAGCAAAATAAACTAACCGAGCTGTCGCTACATCAGTTAATTGCCTAATTTTTCTTACTGCATATGCAGCTGAGCTTAATCTATTAGAAAGAGTCCTAATATGATCGCCCCACTATAACTTTGAATCGGTAGTTATACTTAAAAAAATACAGTTTCCGTAATAACATCGAGTTTTTTTGCCATCAAGGATTCAATTGACACCAGCTTGTGGTACATTAGGCAATGAAAACTTGAGACATTTCGTTTTGTTCGCATTAAGTGCAAGATTATTAGCAGCGAACCATTTCGCAAGAAGTGCCAGACCTTCATTTACATGTAAGACATCCGCATCTTTTCTATCTATTTTAAAAGTGAGAGAAGTGTCATCAGCGAATAGAATTATATCCGATAAGTTGGTCATCATGTAAGGTAGGTCATTGATATACACTAGAAAAAGGAAAGGGCCAAGAATTGAACCTTGCGGAACGCCCATCTTGACTAGGGATTCTGCAGATGTCGCTCCATTAACAATAACTTTTTGTTGCCTGTTTGATAAATAGGAAAGAACAAGGTCAGCAGTTTGTCCACGAATGCCGTAATGGTGTAATTTACAGATCAGTGTTTTGTGGTCAACACAATCAAAAGCTTTGGAGGAGTTACAAAATATGCCAATTGCATCCTGAGATTTCTCCCAAGATTCCAGGATGGATGAGCGCTACTCCTGCGTCTGTTGTTGACCTACCTTTCGTGAAACCAAACTGCCGTCTATGCAGAATCCCATTTGAGTTAAAATGTGATAGCATCTGGTCCAGCATGATTTTTTCGTAGATTTTGCTTAATGCTGTAAGCACAGATATCGGTCTATAGTTAGAGGGATCACTCTTACAACCTTATTAACAAATAATCGTCGTTTTGAACAAAATAACAACGGAATGTTTAGGAATAATTTATTTGAAGGAATGGTTCGTCACGTTATTTTTGCCCATTGTTTCTGCCCAGAAATATAATAAATTTAAAGGAGTGGTTATAGATCTTTACTGGATGAATGCAAGACACAATTAATTTAATAACGTGCCTAAAGACGGTGGCGTTAGTTTAGATTATAATTTTTTAATCTTTATATAAGATACTAGCTTATGTTAAGTCTCACTAGCTAATTTAATAAGAACTTGCATTAACGGTTATAAACGAGATGTGGCAATTAAATGAGCTATGGATGGAATGTGAGGAAGATGATTTAATCTGAGTAAAGTATGGAAGACTAGAGTTGTGGTAAGATAAGAACATCGTGATGAAAGGATTTATCAGCTACACTGCGTTACCGAGTGCTAGCTCAGTAATGCAGTTGGAAACACAGAACTTTTTAGGCAACGCAGCTCTGGGAGACTCGTTTTGATGCACCCCATATTTGTATATATGTGGTTATTTTCTAGTTGGTCTAGTGGTCACAAGCTCGACTTCAGAGCGATACGTCTCAAGTTCGATTCCCAAAAAAGTACTATTGGTATTTTCTATAAGATCTGCTCCACTGGCCAATAACCGCTGAGATTGGCGCCGTTGCCGAAATTGATCAACAACTATTATATTATGTGGTGGGGACCTCAAATAAATTATTATAAGTGCAATATATTAAGCGTAATGAGCACAAATTAGTCTTAACATAAGTTGTAGATTATAAAAATCGTCCCTAATTTCATCTATATTTATGTTTTTTTACAAATCTGAATGTCTATCGGTGTTTCACAGTTTCTAGGCCTAATATAAGATTTAGATATATAACTGTTTATAATTTTTGAAAATAATTTATGCTTTATTGTACACCAAAATTGTAACCTGACTGCTTAATTATTATTTTCGTGTCTTGTAGGTACTTTTATATTATGTATTTACTCATTTCAGCAACTTGCACAAAAGTATGCAAGTTGCTTGTTTTTGTCAGTGGCGAATGCTACAATGACTTGCATGTGCTTTGTGCAAGTTGTAATCGCTTCTTGCATGCTATTAGTATGTTAGAGCGACCTACTCGAAACTGCATCACATGTAAAAAATGTTATTGAGGTTTTTTTATCATTAACTTTACATAGAGACTGTTTTATTTTATAATAAGCCCTCATTTTAAAATGTTATTTTCTAGTTAATGACGTGAAATTAATCAGAGTGATTCCAGGCTCGTACAAGGTATCTATATCAATTTATTTTTATATTAACCATTAAATTTACCAGATTATTCTTATATAAATTGTCTCTTTTTTTTTAAAGTAATAATCAGTACCTAATGCCTGAAAGACAACCTGTGGTGTCAAAAATCGCGGTGAATTTCTCTACTTAATTTAGTCCTGTACAGAATACATAGATCTGAAAAAAAAAGAGATTTTATAGTACTCGTATGTTGCATACTGAGTTATATACAGGTTCAAGAGGTAGTTAGTTCAGAATTATATGTATATTGATGTAAATAAATATTAAGTACAAAATAAAATAAATTATGAAAACATAACACATTTATTTTATGTTTAGTTTTTTTTGCCATATCTCACTGATGAATGATTTTTATGTTGACTTAGATAGATAAATATAAAATGGAAGTGTATAATCGTGGCCTGTAAGGTTTTTAAAAATATTATTGAAATTACCTCTTTTATAATTATATACGTATTCGTGTTAATATGGTCATAAGATACTCGAATGTAACTATAGTTGTTTCGTTTTAGCTTGCCAATGGAGGAGGTTATTGCGCTTTAACTAATTCTTAGGAAATCGAAACTTCGTTCAGCATTAGTAAAAAAAAAGTATTACAAGGGAACATACACACTTGATAAAAGTTATCCACAACATTGTCTACGTGTAGGATTTTCGGTATTGAAGTAAAATAAATGCTATTCAATATATGAGGGTCAATGACCACTATAGTCAAGCTAAAACGCTACAGCTATAAAATCAAGCTCTCTGAAATGCGATAATTAATTTTAATTAATATTGAAGCATTTAGTTTGTTTAAGTCGTACATACGATACACAGATACGTCAGACTTATAACACACCTCTTTATGCGTCGGGGATTAAAAATAATACACTTCGTGTCACGTTAATTTGCTGTCATTTTGACACTTCAACTGTATTCATTGCATTTAACAATTGGATCTAGACTTACGTTTGATTATTTATGACCTATTTTATTACTTTGCACACGAGAATTACTTGCGTACTTATTTGTAGCATACGCACGTCACAGGGAAAAACTTTCATGAAACGGACTGCATAACATCTCGTCTTAAAAATATGTATTTGAAGAGGTTGTAACGAATGGAGCTCTCTATTATTTTAAATATATATAAAATATGTACATAATATTATTTGTCTGTGAAGGAGACGAGACGAGTAAACGAGTGGAATACAAATACAAAAGAGTTTAAAAGCGATAATAGTCTAATGGCCTTGTGGTTCGCCGTGAATCCATTCCGGACACAAGCATATTATTATTTAGCTTAGTTGCAGGGGTTAACAAGATGCTAATGTGAATTCTAACCAAATTGCTAGATCACCTAAAAAAAAGTTAATAAAATAATACAGAAAGTATTTTTCGAAAACAATTTTTCCTCTGAAACTTAGTAGCATCCCAGTGTTGTGGAGCCATGCCCGAATGGTAATTCAAGGATCGCCCTCTTATATATACACTACTAATTTTTAATTAGTACAAATACTTAAAGGGCTTATTAGAAAAGGTCTTGTTATTATATATGTAAAGTCTCACTATATAATATTGATAAATAGCAAAGTTATTAGCGTTTGTTTATATCCCAAAATGTCACTCAATTTACGGACATATTGTACAGGCCATTCATGTATTCATTAATCGTGATGTCGCGGTCACGCGGTCTCGCTCAAACTTGCCCCGCCTCCAACAGCTGTTATCGTAATTGTAGGTAGCTTAGACGCATCTTTAAGCTTTACGAATTAAAAAAAAGTAAAATAAAACGTTCACGAAAAATAATAGGCACTTATTAAATTCAAACTTTACCTACATACTTTAATTGGGCCATTTGCTTGTGTTGTTCAGTATCCACCTGCAGAACTCCATCCTTGGTTCATTATCCACAGTAGTCAATTCTTGACCCTTTCTTTAGTGGTATGGGTGAAATCCAGACGAACTAATGATCGTCTATGCACAGTACTGGCTGATATTAAAATGACGAGCTGCGTCATTCGTACTTCGCCGGGGATCTTCAAAGTAGTCCACTACATCGTCGTAAAGGTTTTGGGCCGGTCTTCCATGTCCTTGGCGATGGGCCGTTGCGCGGAATGATCAATGGTCGAGTAAACGTTGGTAAACATTTACCACAGTCCGAACCTTTGGCTAGCGAGCATTTGGGTACTCTTCCCTGTACATACGAACAGCGGCCACCAGACCAAAAGTACACACGCAACATAGCCACGTACTCCCGAGATGAAAACTGGTAAGCCATCGCGACAGAAAAAACGTAACAACTTATGTTTAAAAAGCACGCGCACACTTCCGCTAACAAATTGGCACTGTTTGTTCGTTCACTCGTTGTAAAAAGGACCGCTGGCCAGAGGGGGCGTGGCTTGAGCTTAGACGCGAGTTTGCCGGGATTTATGAATGACGATCTAACTGGACTAGCACTGCGCGTAGTATTTTCTAGTAGCAATTGTTATGAATGATTGATTCAATTATGAGTTTACCAGTTATGACAAATTTTCGTAGACAATTTTGGGGTTTCGTTTTTTTTACTTTTGACTACATAAATATGATCAGTAAAGGGTACGGATAGAGCCCCATTTTTTTTTGTACTAATTAAAAATTAGTAGTGTATATATATATTTTTTTTGTCGGGGGAAACCATTAAAAGGCGTTCAAGGTTTTGGGATAATACCGAGGAGTGTGAACTAAAACCCTGGAAGGAAAGCCTCAGGTTGTCTTAGGAGACCTCTCCGGAGCTCCCAACGTAACGTCTCTCATGAAACCTCCCGGAGAGGACTCTAAGATCTCCCCCGAGTTCCGTATTATACCGAGGTCAATAATAACTGGCTGAATGTATGCGTACTGTAGCTACACTTCTATCTTTACTTTTTTAATTGTAGGCTCGCATTTGACCATCATCTCACCTGATGGTAAGTAATGATGTGGTCGAAGTTGAAGCATGCTTGGCTAGAAGTAACCTATTTACTCTTGACTTAAAGAGTCTCAGGTATAGCTATCGGGAAACAGACTCCGGCAGAGAATCCCACTCTTAAGTTGTACATACAATGAAACTATTCTCAAAACTTTTTGCGCGTTTGGGTAATACAGGTTTCATGTTTTCACAATAATAATACTATAAATATATTAAAATAACGACTTCTTCATTTTTTGTTTTGTTCCACACGATTCCTCGTCTCATCCTAGCTATTCTTAATTTTTTTTTATATTCTTAGTATGTATAACATTTTATATAAATATACTTATTATTGTTAAATAAAATATTTTCATGTTAGACTTAAGAAATGATTCTACAAACAATTTTCGAAGAATTTTATTTACTTATAGAAAAGTTTAAAACAAAACAGACATTGGTGGCTATGATGTAAATGTATGTTAGGGCGAAACTTGCAGTGGGTAGAGTTGGCATTGCCCTCTTTTGCTTACCTATGAAAGCAATATACCGATACGGAAAAAAAACTGTTTCAAATTGGGCAAACTTATATTGAGCATTTGATTTTGCTTTTTACATATTGAACAACAGGATGAATTCTCCATATTACAATTAAGCTGCAATGGGCAAAATCAAGACTATACTTTGCCCAATTTGAAAGGCGAATGTGTATTCCTGGATTTTAATATTTTTGGACAGGTAATGTCAACTCTGCACCGTTGCAGTGAAATCATTCAATATGCGACATACTTAGTAAACGATAATATTTTCAGTATTAGTATTTTTTAAGACTATGCAGATAAGACTAGGTCCATTCTATATTATTGATGTATTTGGTTTAATAAATGATATACACAAAATCTGTGATGATTTTTATTTGAAAACTGTTCTTCAAACGACAATTCCCAATTTTTCCAAGGAGTCCTTATAAAAAGTAAATAACCTGAATTTCCTTTTGAGGCATAAAATTATGATGAATTAGGGCCCAAATCATTATCATTTTTATTTGTTATTAAATGGATATGATATAAATCACTTCATCAAAATAACATGTTAAAAGACTTGGTTGAAAATATAATCCCTAGACATGATGTTCACCGGGGTTACGAGAATGTTCTAACGAGATACCGCGGTTCCAAAACTTAAGAGCAGCTGAAGGAACAGAATGGGGTTTTAGTCATTAGAAGTCTGACACTCCCGCTCCTCCCACTCCACCCACCCAGAGCGGGAGAAGTAATTCAAATATTTTTTCCTCCCTGAGAAAAAATTGGCCAAGTGCGAGTCAAACTTGCCCATAAAGGGTTCCGTAGGAACTACGCCCAATAACTTTGTTTTTCATAGTGTTTATATGAAATACAAAGTTATATTTGCAGTTTTAGAGAATGTACTATATCTCAAAAACTACTGACCCGATCTCGTTCAAACCAATTTTCGTTGAAAGTTCATATTAAAATGTACAGCATATATTCGTTTTAGATTTTCACTCCGTTATTATAGAAGTTAGAAAATTATAGAATTTTAAATTTCAGTTCCATGTATTAGGAGCCCCCCTTAGTTTCAAATATTTTTTTTATTTTTCTCTTTAAATCGGAAAGCAGTTCACAGAATACATCTATCTACTTACTAAGTTTCACATGTACAGTCCTAATAACTTCGGAATAAAATGGCTGTGACATACGGACGGACGGACAGATATACATGACGAAACTATAAGGGTTCTGTTTTATGCCATTCGGCTACGGAACCCTACAAAAGACATGATGTTCAACATTCAGACATTTATTTACATAATCTTCCTATGCGGTTGTGGCTTCAATGGCTCTTTATTTTATGTGGGTGAAAACCTTTATAAACTTTTAACTTCTCTAAAACCACCCCGATGGTCACCATCAGCACATGGAGGGAAGCCCCGGGTTCTCTTAAGAGACAGCTCCGGAGCTCCCTATGTAACGCCTGTTACTACTTGGATAAATTGTAATTTATCGAAAAATAATGCAATGTCAAATTGCAAGCAATATGGTACGGATGGATCGCGAGCCGATCTACGGCTCAATGAGCCGTCAGCACTAGTGACGGAGCTCCATAGGGCAATGGCCATCCGGGGTTGAGGGAATGTTCAATCAATCAAATCTTTTATTGTGGATCATAGGTATCACACGAAGTTTTAAAGAGATACCGCGGCCCGGAACACAAGGGCTGCAGCTGACGTAATAAGCTGGGTTTTTAGTCAGTAGAAGTCTGATCCTCCCTTCCGCTCCGCCCAGAGTGGGAAAAGTCATTCGATGATTATCACATACAAACAAAAATGGTATGGTTTCACAATTTATCGAACGTGCGTCATCTACGACCACATCATCGCTTAACATCAGGTGAGATGGTGGTCAAACGCAAGCCTATCAACAATAACAAAAAAAAATTGGTCAAGTACGAGTCAAACTCGCCCATAAAGAGTTCCGTAGTAACTACGCAAAATAACTAAGTTTTTATAGTGTTTGTATGAAATACAAAGTAATATTTGCGTTTTTAGAAAATGTACTATATCTCAAAAACTACTGAATCTATCTCGTTCGTTGAAAGTTTTTGTTATGATCGCATTAGAGAGATTACAGAGTATTGTTATTACAGTTTTAGAAATTTCGATGTCATTTTTTAAGACCTGTGTATTAGACACCACACACGTAGGTACCTATAGGTTTGATGAAAAAAAAAACATTTTTGTTTCAGTTCCATGTATGACTTATGAGAAGCCTCCCTTAATTTAAAATATTTTTGTATTGAAATGGGAAAGCGGTTCACAGAATATATCTACATACCAAGTTTCACATGGTGTAGTCCTAATAGTCTATACTAATATTATAAAGCGAAAAAGTTTGTTTGTTTGTTTGCTTGAACGCGCTAATCTTCGAAAGTACTGGGTGGATTTGGATGCAATTTGGTATGGAAGTAGCTTGAAGCTTGAGGAAGGTTATAGGCTACTTTTTATGCTACTGTAAAAAAGGAGAGTTATGTTTTTACCGTGATAGAATCCACGGGAGCGAAGCCCCGCGTGAGTACTAGTTTCTGAATAAATTGGCTGTGACATCCGGACGGACAGACAGACAGACATGACGAAACTAGGTATAAGGGTTCCGTTTCTGCCATTCGACTATGGAACCCTAAAAATATATAATTTTATTAATATCTAACGGTTTTAGCAATTTTTAGATAAGACACTAGTCACGCCACTAGTCTCGCTAGCTAACTTAGTAAGGCCACGGTAATATTATCTATACAGTATTCCAACTTCATACAAACGGACTAAGCGCGAGCTATACCTACGCGCCTCGATCTCGGTATGCGCTCGGTTTGCAGACAGTCGGGACCGGCGACTGTGTCGCAGTGACGAACGGACGGTGTGTTGTTTTTTTAACAATAACCGCGCCAATTTTTCAATAAAAATAAGTTCAAGTACATATTTAATATAACGAGTAGGATATATTGTGCTGTTTTTAGTTGCATGAATTCGTCAATAACGCATCCAGGGATAACTTTTTTTAGATTACCTGGAAACTCTGAAAGGTACCTAAGACTAAAATAATTTTACTTACTAGTAGGTATGTACATAATGTGTTTATTTTTAATGGATAAGTATTTCCTTTTATTTCCCGAAAAAAAAAGATGTCTGGATTAATAAATAAAGTGAATAGAGTAAAGGAAAGTGATTGACACAAGGAAAATAGGTAGTTATAGGCGGTTCTTGAATCATGATACGGTAGGTACGCTTGTGTTAAAACCTCGGGGCATGTGTTTTTTGTTTTGTTAGTTTGTATAATTCAAAATAAAGACGTGGTATTTTATTATTAATAATAGTTGTTTATTGTACTGTGTGTATGAATAATACTAGAAAAAATATAAACATGTTTTTTTAATAATTAAATCTACCAATCAAAAATAAACACGCATTTTTTTTGAACACTTCCCATTCAATTTACAAACTATTTTATTTGTTTACTAGTACTCACGCGGAGCTTCGCTCCCGTGGATTCTATCACGGTAAAAACATAACTCTCCTTTTTTGCAGTCGCGTAAAAAGTAGTCTATAACCTTCCTCAAGCTTCAAGCTACTTCCATACCAAATTGCTTCCAAATCCACTCAGTACTTTCGAAGATTAGCGCGTTCAAGCAAACAAACAAACAAACAAACTTTTCCGCTTTATAATATTAGTATAGATATAATTTTATTTTTTTATATAAAAAAAAGTATATTTACAACCACAAAACTAAATGGAAACGCAAAGTAGGCAAATGTAATTAAAATGCTGGAGGCGGGCAGCCCTATCGCATGTTTACGTACCGCGCGGCTGTAGGCATTTATTTCTAAGATACGGCCGAGTTACAATACTGTATACATAATATTACCGTGGTAAGGCCTTCCATTTAAGGGACGGTTTTAAGCGAGACACGACATTTGAAACAGCTATGGATAGAATGTGAGGAAATTGATATGATATACAT
Organism: Tholera decimalis; assembly: GCA_943138885.2. Classification (NCBI taxonomy): domain Eukaryota; kingdom Metazoa; phylum Arthropoda; class Insecta; order Lepidoptera; family Noctuidae; genus Tholera; species Tholera decimalis. The sequence continues at coordinate 16,730,190 of OW964576.2, forward strand.
TATGAAGACAGATAGTGAAGAACGGAAAAAGTAAGTTGTAGCAGATGGAGGGAAGCTCCGGCTCTTCTTAGGAGACAGTTTATATTATAACAACTACACTTAGAACTAGAAAGAGTTCAGAGATCACTATTGAACCTTATGCTATTTAACCCTTTATAGTCTTATTAATAAAAATCAGTTATTCCAAACATAATCTGACCTTACAGTTGGACTTGTTAGAACTTTTTTTTTATGTATGTTACCTCATAACTCGCAGATGGCTGGACCGATTAAAAAAATCTTTTTTGTTTGAAAGAGTATACTTTCTAGGTCCCATTGTCGTGACGTCTGGATCTGATGATGGAATCATGGAGAAATCGAGGGAACTCTTCAAATATTATAGGCACACCTATAGCGTTTTGGGTATTTCTTATAGTACCTTGTGCAGTTGCTCTCGAAAAGCACCATTTGAGGAAGTGGAACTGATGATGAAGACCCCAGATGGCCCCCGAAACTACTCAATAATAAGTATTTCGTCGATTACGATTAAATTACTTGAATATAGATGTTAACCTTTTAACCGCCCGACTTCATATCGTTTGTCGGGCCCTCAGCGCCCGGCACAGTGAATCGAAAAATAAATACCTACAACAAAAACAACAGTGCAATATAATTAGGATTTAGAACTTCTGATTAAGAGACTAAAGTTTATTAAACTGTTAAATGATTACTTAATTAACTATTTACCTAATATAAACATCGTTTTGATAAAATACAGCGTAATTAAACAAAAAAGTACATGAAACGAGCTGTGATATTTTTGTCGTATATATACGACTCAGGCGAAATGGGCCCGAAAATATTTGTCGTAAAAATCCGACGTAGGCGGTTAAAAGGTTAAGCACTTTATGCTCATCACAATGCATATGGTGAAGTAGAGCTGATGGTGATGTACCAGGAAAACTCTTCAAAAATTAACGGCTCTGCACCGGGAAAAGCAATATTTTGTAAAAGGTGATAAATAGTTGACATTTTGTAACTAGATAAATTACAAACCGACCCACTAAAAAGCGTAAAAAAAACTTATTAGCAAAAAATAAAACCGACTTTCATATAAAAACACTACAAAAGCAAAAATAACTTTAATTTTGGAAGGCGGTGTCAAAAAAAAAGAAAACACAAAACAAATGACACCGACCACCGAAATTAAAGTTATTTTTGCTTTTGTAGTGTTTTTATATGGAAGTCGGTTTTATTTTTTGCTAAAAAGTTTTTATAGGTTCCGCTTCGATTACTTGAATACGGTTATTAAGCACAATATACTCATCACAATGCATATGGTGAAGTGAAACTGATGGTGAAGTACCAGGAGAACTCCTCAATAATTAACAGCCCAGCATCACGAAAATCAATATTTTGTAAAATGTTATAAGGAATTGATATTTAGGCTTTTGTAACTAGGTAAATTAAAAACCGATTAACTAAAAAGAGAGAAATAATTTTGTTTTGATAAAAAATTAAACCGACTTCCAAAACACACTGATTGACATGAGCATTTGGCCGTAACGTAACATTCAAGGCGAGCGTGTTACGTTAAGGCATTACCTGACTGACCCTGTACCCTTGCTCATGACGAGCACTATGCATATACACTGCGCTCCGCCTTTGGCATTGGCGTATCTAGAGATATTTCCCAGGGCCTGGCCCCCAGTAGTAGAAGCGATGATCGCTTGTCAAAGTAGCGTCAACTCTTAACGTACGAAATGAAAATTTTCACGTAAATTAATTCAACATGTATCTCATAACGTCACCTGGCATGAGTGAGTCCGACTCGCACTTGGCCAGATTATATACTAGTTAAGGTAGGTATAATTCTAGTTATTTTTCGTTAATCTATACTTGCTACTACGGAACCCTTTATGGGCTAGTCCGACTCGCACTTAACCACTTTTTTGGAAATACTTACGATTGACTTTTCAGATTCTTCTTGTTGACACTACTGTTGCGATACGTGTTAAATTAATTCATGTGAAAATTTTCATTTTGCACATCAGCGTTAACGCAACTTCGATAAGTGATAATTTGTATTGCAAGGTTTGTTTCGATCGGGTAAAAATAACAAATGTTCGTAGGCAAACCAACAACTATGATGAACTTCGTCTGCACCTGAAATGAAGCGAAAAAACATAAATAATTTTTAAATAATTGACGCTTTAATTTGTTTCGAGACTTTGATAATTTGTATTTAATAAACACCTTTGTAAATGTGGAATTTTTTAATTTTTTGTTTTTAGCTCCTCAGAGAAGCTAATAAACTTGTGATTGTTTTCTTACAAGTTTCCACCTCAGTTTCTAGTAATGAAGCCAAATCGACCCACGCGTCTTGCTTTTTTATTTTATTATAATTTTGTGAATGAGAGGGGTCCCACAAAATAGTCATTTCTTTATATTTTCCAATGAACAACAGAGTTTTATACTGGTCCCATTCCATCTTCAACGCTCGTCAATAACACTTCGAAACTGTGATACCCGATTGACACATGCGCTCGCGACGACGCTCGGGGTTGTACTGACCTATAATTTTTTTTTTTTTTTTTTGTGTGGCATGTCGCAGGTCTACCTCTGAGGTTGTCGGCTGCTTAACCGGGCTTGCCTGTGGTTGCCTTAATTAATAAATTAATTAAAGCCTCCAGCCAGGGCTTATTAAAAATCTTACAAACTAGGCGACTACACGCTAAGGGCACCCCCTGTGGGGTACGGACCTCGGCTTAGGGCGTCGCAGGGGAGGGCAGCTAGGGACAGGCTGGATCATATCATTATTATTATTAATAAGGGAATTTAAAGCTACTGAGCTCTTTACAGCTCAGCGTCGCGGGCTGGCTCTGGCAAGGGTCGGGGTGGACTATTACGGGGACGTCGCGGCGGGCCTCGGCGGCGAGGACGGAAGGACGGTCGGTTTTTGTGTTTGTGTGCCACTGTACTTGTTTCCCTACGCCTCTCTTGGAGCAGGGTGATTGCGTCATCGGGAGTGACTAGGGTATGCCTTGGTCGGCGAATCTTAGAGATACGCGAGGGTTCGTATTGGGCGGCCGATACGATAAGGGGATTCCTATGTTGGATTGAAGTTTCAAAGAAATGCTTGGAGACGCGTTTCATGAACTGCTGGATAGTGGGCATCTTGAGGTCTACGTGAAGAAGCTCATTTCGAACATAAAAGGGGGCTCCCGTGACTCTACGGAGGAATCGGTTTTGGAGGGTCTGCATCTTGTGGAGGAGGTAGGGCTTTGCGTGTGCGAAAACAACGCAGGCGTAGGTCATGATGGGACGGATGACCGCGGTGAAAATATGCAGCTTGCACCTGAGTGATAACTTGCTGCGAGAGCTAAGAATACAGTGGAGCCTACCTAGAGCGAAAGCGGCGCGTGAATGTGCCTGCTTTATGTGCTCAGCGAAGGAGAGGTGTCTATCGAGGACCACGCCTAAGTATTTGGCTTGCTTTTCCCAAGGGATCGGCTTGCCGTACATGGTAATCGGACGGGGGGAGGGTGGGTTTATCCGCGGTTTAGAAAAGACGACTGCCTGGCTTTTGTCTGGATTGACTTCGATTCTCCATTTCCGGAACCACTTGGCCAGAATGTTTGCGGAAGTTTGGAGAGTGCGAGCGATGGCATCGGGTTTAAGACCGGTATAATAGATAGCCGTATCGTCGGCGAATAGGGCTAGTTGGGTATTTTTATGCTTGGGAATATCACTAGTGAATAGCGTGAAAACGAGGGGGGATAGTACGGAGCCTTGAGGAACTCCTGCGCGAATGGGATGGGGGGAGGAAAGCTCCCTCTCAATTCGATAACAAAAGGTGCGATTCGATAAAAAGTCCCGTAGGATGAGCACGAGACGGTCAGGCACGCCGAGTTGGTATTATAGCTTATAGATTAAGCCATTGTGCCAGACTTTGTCGAACGCTTTTGCTATGTCGAAGAATAAGGCTCCCGGTATTGCGCCCCGTTGGAAGCCGGCGCTGACGTGTTCTACGATGCGGTGGACTTGTTGGATACATGAGTATTCGGTTCTTAATCCGAACTGCTCATTGGGTATTAGACTCTTTGCTTCGGCAAAATCTTTTTTCATAGATTTTACCGAGGACGTTGAGTAAGCTAATGGGACGGTAGCTAGACGGGTCAGACTTGGGTTTGCCTGGTTTGGGAATACCTATGACGGTGGCCTGTTTCCAGGTTGCGGGGAACATATTATTGCTCAATGCGCCATTGAAGATGGCAGTCATTAGCACTATAAGCTGGGCGGGGAAAAGTTTGAAAACCCTATTGGTGATGCCGTCGGAGCCAGGGGCTTTTCGCGGTTGGAGACTTTTAATGATATCCTGGACCTCATCAGGAGTGATGGGGGCCAGTGGATTATCGGGATCTTCGACGGGTGGAAGGGAAGTTCTACGTTCGACTTCGGCGTTCACCATACCGAGGTGGGCTTGGTCACCAATAACAACCAATACCAATACCAATAGGTTGAGAGCTGGGAGAACACTGGGACTCTAGGCTGTTGGCTAGGCATTCTGCTTTTTCAGAGTTATCGAAGGCGATACTCTTATCGGGACGAATGAGAGGAGGCATTGTGGCCTCTTCAGTGGATCGTAACTTCCTCTGAAGCTGCCAGAAGGCAAGATGGGTGGGCTCAAGTTCACTCAGCATCTTATCCCAGCTCGCATTACGCTGCTCGGCAATGCGTTTCCTTACAGCACGCTGTAAGTTGCGCATGTGAGCTTTGTTTGCGGCGCAGGGAAAAACGCTGTACGCACGGATGGCTGCGTTCTTCTCGGTTATCAGATTCCGTACATCGTCTGGGAGTTTCCAGCGGTGGTCTTCCGCTACTGGAACTTCCCTTGAACAATCGTTCAAGACGGATTGTACGTGATCTGTAAGCGAGTCGATCGCCGCCGTCGTGTCAGTGACTGAGACTATATGGTCAGGAATGGTGTCCAAGTGAGGCGACGTGGTGGATTTCAGTTTTTCACTTACTTTCCTCCAGTCGGTGATCAATTGGGTCGAAGGAGGTTGGGTAGGATCATGGTTACCCGAGCGGGAACCTAGGTGTAGGATAACGGGACTGTGATCCGAGTTGAGCTCGTGAAGCGCTTCTATGGAATGTAAATGGAGGTTTACATTCTTTAGGAGCGCCACATCGAGGACATCGGGCCTATGGTTGGGGTCGTGTGGGTAATGGGTGGGAGTCATCGGAGCGATGACGTCATAGTTTAGGGTCGCGCCTAGGTTATACAAGATTCTGCCTCTGGCATTTGTCGTGTTGCTGTTCCAAGCGGGGTGTTTGGCGTTGAGATCGCCCGCTAGTAAGACGGAGTCGCTCAGGCCGAAGAGAGTCGTGAGATCGCTGGTGAGCGCGATAGGATCGTCTGAAGCAAGAGACGCGACCGATGGTGGGGGATGGTAGGCAGAGATGATGGTTATCGGAGGATGAACTGACCTATAATTACTGTACTAACCTATTATATTAAGGCGTAACGTAACACTCAAAGGGATTCGCGAAAATACCGAGAACCGGGTGGAGCACGCGGCGCTCGCAGCGAGTGGATCGGCTCGCTGTACCTGTAAAGCCGGCGACTGACCTGTAACATTTCGTCGTAACGTAACTTAACGTAACTGAAACTCTTTATCTAACTTCTGATGTTCGGACGGTTCGAAAACTTTATGCACTCTAAATTATTAAAAAAATAACATAAATGTCTCACCTTCAACCCCAGGACTCGAAAAGGGAGAAGGCAAAACCCCACAATGTTCCTGTTATATCAACTTTTGCTAAGAGATAGTAGGCAATCTTCTCACTTATACTTATAACTTGATAAACAAGGAATTAAAAATTTAACCACTTTCGTATCGAGACTGCAAAAATGCTCTGACTGAATACCTAGCTAAAGGCAAAAACTTACGACGAGTTTGATAATATAGTCCAAACTAGGTATAAGTTCTTAAATAAATTTTTATATTATTCGGTTTTTATTAATTGAGACTCCTTTTTATTATTTCAGAACTTCCTAACACAAGTAATCACGGGCACGCCGCTATTGCGCCGGTAAGACCCCTCTTTGAGGAGTGGCTAGATCGGCGTCACGGCGTCCTGACCTACCACATGACGCAGGTCCTCACCGGACACGGAAGTTTCGGGAGGTACCTGTGTCTGATGGGGAAGGAAGAAACGCCTGGGTGTCACCACTGCGAGGATCGCCCTGAGGACACAGTAGAGCATACGGTGCAAGACTGCCCCGCCTGGGCAGAGCACCGACGTGTCCTCACGGCGGCGATAGGCGGAGACCTCTCGCGCCCGACATTGGTCGAGGCCATGCTGAGGGGCGAGAGGGAGTGGGAAGCGGTCGCCTCCTTCTGCGAAGCAGTCATGCTTCCGAAGGAGGAGGCGGGCCGTGTGAGGGAGAGGATGGCGTCCTCCCTCCAGCCCAGCCGCAGTGGTAGACGCCCACGGCGTCGGACGTCGGCCGACGATCTCTGGCCACCGTAGGCGCGGGCATGCGGACAGCGAGTAAAGGGCAATTCGCTGTCCGACCATGGACCATGCCCGGGTCGACGGCGCGTTGTGTTCCACGCGCGCCTCAAAGAGCGTCAGCAATATGACGAGGCCCCCCCTGTAGAGGGCCGAAGCCTGCCGGGGTCGTGGGACTTATCCCATTACCGTGACCCCGGAACGTAAAGGGTTATTGAAGGAACACCGTGGATTTTAGTCAGTAGAAGTCTGACAGTCCCTCCCGCCCTGCCCGGGGTGGGAGGACTTATTTGATAATTTTACCACGATAAAAAAACACAAGTACCTAATCAAGTATACTTCTTATTTAAATGGAAATTCCCTGAAGACCAAAAACGTAAACGTGTTTTTAAGTTATTCAAATAAACATTTATAATTTTATTATTATTATAGCTCGTGTCATTATTATAGCTCTGTAAAACGTGTCCACTTCGCCTTGCAGTGTACTTGCGCTAGTTAGTGACGAAAGTCGGGCTTGTAACCACTGGGCCACCACTTACTGGCCCTTAAATGCTGAGGCGCCATCTCATTAATTTAGGTTTACCTACCTTCTGTAAAACCAACCGATGCATTCTAATCGCACAGCCGGCAAGGAGGCGACTAACCGTCGCCTATATTCTTGCTTAAGAAACGTACAACGGTACAATAGAGGTACCTAAACATACCGTTAAAACAAAAGAGATACATATGTTAAAAATGTTATAATCGATCGCTGACCATTCACACATTCGGCGAGGACTCGCTCCACTAGTTTGTCGCTAAGCGACAACAGCTATCCAAGTTAATACTCGTACTTGCTCAGCGATGCTCGCTTGGCAGTCAGAACTCTCGCTGAGAGGCCATCCAGATGGTAGCCTCGCGACAAATCTATTGGAACAAAACACTCGCTGCTCGCCCACTCGTTTTCAGATGCTAGCTCTAATTCAACGGCGGTATGGACAACTGCGTAAAACTGCAGAAGCTTCCACTACTTTCTTATTTCCCTGTTTCAAGAAGTTGGTAAAAGTATTCCACTTTTTTACCAAATGCAATAATAAGAAAGATCACTTTAGGTTTAGAGTGATCATAGACTCTAAACCAAAGTGATCTTTCTTATTATTGCATTTGGTGCATTTATTTGATTCACACGCATTATCTTCGGTAAGGAACAGTTTAAAGCTTGAGGAAGGTTACTTTTTTTTATTAAAATTATAAATAAATAAATTGTTTATTTAAGAAATAATGCAAAATACAGTTACAATAAAACTCTAAAGAATTAATTAAATTAAGGAAAATCAACATATTTGCCTGTACTAGGCTAAAAACCTGAGCTTCAGGCGATGAAGTACAAACTGTCTTAAATGGTAGGTGTACTTAATCCATGAAATAACTAAAACTAAATCTAGATAATAATAGTTAAATATGTGTTCCTAGTGTTTAACATTCTATTTGCTTATTGCACGTAACTCTTCCGTCTGGTCATACGTCATATTTTGTAAATAATTACATAGGTATTGCTTTTTTACAACTAAAATAATTATACAATAGTGGACCTAAAAACGAAAAAAATATATTTGTAAAGATAAATTTTGAGGTCGGATGTGAGATGCAGACTATATCTTTCCGCCTCTTGTTAGTAATGTGCGAATTATAGGTAAGCATTGTATGCTGTTTTAGAACTATGTGAAAAGTTGACGGACTGTTAGTACATTACAGGATTTATATAACTGGGATGTAGGAAAGAGAAAGGAGCGGGAGGTTGCAACTTTTAAATTCGTCCTTTGTGCTCGTTCAAGAGGCAGTATATTTGTTTTCAGAGCGCCCAGGGCCGAGCCAAGGCAGAAAGGGCGCCGGATATAATGCCAGCATTAATTATTGAAATTATTTTTGTAAAATTACAACATATTATTCTTTATAATTGAGTAGGTACAAACAGTGTAAAGTTAAACCACAGGCGTGAGTATTGTCTTGGGGTCTCCCAAGACAATACTCACGTCTGTGGAAAAAATCATAGGCGCTTCATAGATTTTGCACACAGGCGCTGTCTTAGGTCAGCGCGGTCCTGAGAGCGCCACCCCATGAAGTAATGCAATGTTGAATTATAGATTGACATAGGGCCAGATATACTACTGTGATTAGTTTGGAGTCCGCAATTGATCGTAGTTTCTTAAATACAAATATTAATTTACGGACTCGATTGACTAAGTTTTTAATATGGTGTTGGAAGGAAAGTGTATCATCACTTGTAATCCCGAGGTATTTTATGTTGTTAGTAGGGAATATAGTAGGACAGTTACACATGTTCAGAGATGGTGTTATGCATTCGTGGGCGTATAGCTGAGGGTTATAAGTAGCGTATTGAGGCCTGCGCATGACAAAATGAATGTATTTTGTTTTGTCAGCATTTAATGTGAGTAAATTATGTCTCAACCAGTTGTTTACTACATTAAATCCTAACTGCGCTTTCTCATATAGTTCGTCAGTAGTTGTGGCGGTAAATACAAGTGCGGTATCGTCGGCGTATGATATTATTTTGCCTTGATCTAAATGAATGTTGCACAGGTCGTTAACACACACATCAAAAGTGTCTAGGGATCAAGCATTTTTATGCGGATTTCTTGAGATTGAGATGTGGCTTTGTAATAAATTTATGATTTTATAAATTTATATGGATCCTTTTTGGTGCATTTCATAATTTGAAACAGGAACTGTTAATCAAATTCGAGTAAAAGATGAAAATCAGCTGTCAATATTTTCCCTATAAAAACATACAACGCATTGAAGACATTATTAGTGCTACTGTTTCCCTACTACTGATTAAAACCAACGTTATTATGGAGCGGCGACGTCATTTAAGCAGGGAAATGCTCAGAGCCGTGGGAATGATAGAAGCTGGTTCCCGGCAACGTACTGTGGCTTTAGCTCTGAATATAAGTCAGAGTGTTATCAGTCGACTTTGGACACGTTACCGAAGCACTGGTACCGTGGCTGAGCGCCATGGAGGACGGTATCGCTGCACCACACGGAGACAAGACCGATACATTCAAATCTTAACTCGAAGAGCTCCAACAATAACCGCCATGATGTTAGCCGTGAGGCTTCATCACTCTTCAGGGAACTTAATTAGCGACCAAACCGTCAGAAACCGCTTGCATGAAGTGAACCTTCATTCCCGAAGACCGCTACGGGTACCACCTATAGCAATGCACAATCGTAGGATTCGATATCAATGGGCTCTTGAACTCAGAAATTGGGCAGAAGAACAATGGCGTTTCGTGTGCTTTTCTGATGAGTCTCGTTTTGGTATGAGACCGGATACAAGACGTATACGACACTGGAGAACCCCTGGACGCCAACAGCGATTAAGATCCTGCCAGGAAGTCCATCCTTATAGTGGTGGAACCATCATGGTATGGGCGGGTATTTGGATCGGCGGAAGAACTGAGTTGATTTGGATCAGAGGCAACCTCAACGCTCAAATTTATGCTGAGACGATTGTATCTGACGTCATCGTTCCTCTACAAGTGCAAATCGGTCCCTTATTTCAGTTAATGCATGATAATGCACGACCGCACACCGCAAGAGTTGTAAGACAGACTCTCGCCGCAGCTAACATCAATGTCCTGCTCTGGCCTGCTCAGTTGCCAGACTTGAACCCGATTGAGCATGCATGGGATATGCTACAGAGAAGAGCTCTGCCGAATATGGAGGGTATCCAGTCGCAAGAAGACCTTTTTTTGTTGTTGCAACGAACATGGGCGGCCATTCCACAGCGTGATTTGGATGAACTCATTTTGAGTATGCCAAACCGATGTTCTTGTGTTGTTAGTGTTCGCGGTAGAAACACGGATTATTAATTGTTTAAGTTACCCAATAAAATTTTAAAGAAAACTGTTATTTCAGTCTTTTTTTCGAACTTTAATGTTAGTGGTTCAAATGTCAAAAATCCCTTTATTAGGAAAATGGCAAATTTCTTTATTAATGCAAAGGTGACTTGGTTTATCGTTACTGTGACAAACGAAAACACTTTATTTGATGAATCCTTAAAGAAAATTTTAATTAATATCAATCAGGAGAAAAGTTATTGCAAAAATATATGTTGATCCCTAGAAACTTTTGATGTGTGTATATATTAAGAACAATGTGGGGGGCTAAAATACTTCCTTGAGGCAAACCAAATACAGTGTTCTTTTGATAATTGCTCGTAATATTATCTATCTTAACACCTTGATGCCGATCATCTAAGTAGTCCGCAAAAAGTTTTAGCTGCGTTCCTCTTACACCAAGAGCCTCTAATTTGTGTAAGAGCGAATTCGTATAATTAGTATAATTTTTTTATTCGGTAATAATGAGTCAGGCTATGCACCGCGTCAGCTGTTGATAATTTGGCTCTGAACCCTAATTGGAAGGGTGAAAGATAATGTGTCTTTTCGAGATAGTTAACTAATCGGCTATTTATAATCTTTTCAAGTATTTTAGATACCGACAGAAGTAATGATATTAGTCTGTAATTAGCAACTTGATCTTTGCTACCGGATTTGTAAATACGGATGACTACTGCCTTTTTAAGGCATTTAGGAAAGATACCTTCAGAAAGGCAGATTTGAAATATATAGGTATGTTAAAGGAGGAGTATGCATGAATCTTTTCAGGATCTTATTGCTTATACTATCCCAACCAACAGCATAGTCATCCTTTAACCCTGTGATAATTCGCGCTATTTCGTGTTCATCTGTGTCCAGCATAACGAAAGATGAAGCTCTAGTGCTCGTACTGTGCGAAGGTGGAATTGTCTGATAGCCAGTTAGGTTAGTGTTCATTTCAGCCAAGTTTTTACCCACGTTAACAAAATAGTTATTTACGTCATTGGCAGACGAAAGCGGTGAGGAATTCGTTAATGGTGAACTCGAATGTGATTCGTGCTGTTTTGAGATATGAGTGACGTCTTTGATGTGTTTCCAGATTTGCTTAGTGTTTTTACCTGCGCTTTTATCGTAGTCAATTTTAATTTTCTTCAATAAATTGTTACAGAAGTTTCTATATCTCTTGTATGATATTTGAAGAATTAAGTTATTAGGGTATTTCTTAGTCTTTTGATGTAGTCTGTCTCTGTGCCTTATGCATTGAATAAGCCCGGGAGTGATCCATGGTTTAATGTTATACAATTTCTTATTTATTGGTATTTCTATTGTATTCTGTAATATGGCTTGCTGGACAGATTTTATAAAATACGATAATGACACATTTGGGTCAGCAGTATTATAGACGTCACTGAAGTCAATCTTGCATAAATCATATTCTAACTAGCCTGTAGCTGTACTCTCTGGATTACTATAGTTGTACTGTGTATAGACTGAGAGGATTGGCGTTGTACGCCGAGATACAGGTGTTTTTCCTAGCTCGGCTGCAGATGATCCTATATTGTACTAATACTTTTTTAACTGTTATAATTTTAAGTAATATGCTTGTAACAGTTCTTGGGAGTCCCTGGCTATCGACCGCACCATCAGCATGCACAGTATCATGGACTAATTCGCCCGTTCCAGCGCTTACGAAGCTTAATGCTCTTCTGATATCAGCTCCAGTATACGACCTGTGTGCTGGGAGGTGGATGACGCACATGTTTGAGGTATTATGAGATATTATTAATAATGTCTATCAATTCAACATCTTTACTAATATTATAAAGTGTTACAATTTATTTGTTTTGTATGTAATCACCGAAAATAATGAGCCAGTTCTAAAAATTGTTTCATGGATAGCAAGGTGCATTCTTTTGAGCGCTATGAATGATATCGAAATCCACGCAGACGAAGTGCTAGTAATAATATAAAATACATGCACATAATACCAAACAAGTTAAAAAAATATGGCCATGGTACGGGGTGAGGGAGAATGGTATGCAGTGACCTCCTTTTGTGAAGCAGTCATGCTAGCGAAAGAGGAGGCTGGACGCGTGAGGGAGAGACAACTTTCTTCCTGACGCTCCAGCTGATCTTCGGCCACCGTACACGCGGGCTTGCGGACGGCGAGCAGGGTTAGCTCACCGTTCAGTAAGGACCAAGCCCGAATCGGCGACGCGCCGAGTTCCGCGCGCGTTTCTAAGAGCCGTGTGAGCTTTTAATAATAACTAGCTTTTGCACGCGACTACGTTCGCGTGGGAGATTTTTCCCGCGTAAATCCCGATCCCGTGGGAATTCTGGGATAAAAATATCCTATGTCCGTCTCCTGGTTCTAAGCCACCTCCCTACCAATTTTCAGCCAAATCGGTTCAGCCGTTCTTGAGTTAGAAATAGTGTAACTAACACGACTTTCTTATAATATGATGATATTCGATAAGATGATGTTATTTATTTTATTTTTTTACTGTGTGTCTACTTGTGGCATGTGTCAATAAACGTATTTTATACTACATCTGCTTGGAAAGTACCTTGATACTTTATCAAATTTACGGTAGAAAGTACGTCATTGCATATCGAACAAATATGCGGGGAGAAAACGCATCTGAGCGGGAGAGAAAAGTGTATGAAAATCCGTTTCTTACGTGGTTTTTCTTTTTTAATTTTGGGTAAGACTATGCGCCGGTAACCTAAATATCAAAAGCCAAAAAGTTTTTACAGTGAGTTTTTATCTCCAAGTTCGCAAAATGACACTGGCCACTAGCTGTGTGTTGGATGGTGTCGGGCTGGCAGTGCGACCCTGCGGCGGCAGGATAAACTATTTGAAAAAAGAACATGTGAAAATTGCAGACGCCATTGGCGCCATTTGTGAAAACAGTGTTACATTAAGCTTCACTAACTGCAACAATTTCAATATAAATTTCAATTAGTAAAGATTTAGTTCACTCGAGAGAAGTGCGATTCCCGATCTCGGGTGTTTTAAACGACACCCTCGACGGTAATCGGTCACTTTCTCCTCTCGGTGAACAATGTACTATTCTTTCTTTCTGTCAGCAGCATTGACGGTATACCGCGACCCCGGAAATAAAGGCAGTTGAAGGAGCAGGGTGGGTTTTTAGTCAGTAGAAGTCTGACACTCCCTTCCGCTCCACCCAGAGCGGGAGGAGTCATGTGATGATTTTCCCACCCGAAAAATAATAACAACATATATAACATACGTATAATTTTGAATGGACGTGTGGAATAATAAAAGCTGCACGGGTTGTCATTGCCATCTTCGGTTGCCGAGGCCTTGATAGTCGTTACGAGTAGCATGAAGTCATAAATCTGGCAGGGGCGTGCATAGGATTATGACAGGGCATGCGGCGGAGTAAAAACACACAAAAACTTCTACTTTTATAGATTTTTAGCATAGCCACAGCCACGCATCGTAGCATGGTGGCGATGCGTTACTGTGGCTATGCTAAAAATCTATAAAAGAAGAAGTTTTTGTGAGTAATCGGTCACAAAAACTTCTTCTTTTATAGATTTTTAGCATAGCCACAGCCACGCATCGTAGCATGGTGGCGATGCGTGGCTGTGGCTATGCTAAAAATCTATAAAAGAAGAAGTTTTTGTGTGTTTTTACTCCGCCGCATGCCCTGTCATAATCCTATGCACGCGCCTGAAATCTGGCACCAGACTTTACAAGGGGTGGGTATCGTGTTACTCAGTTACTGGATTGTAGAGGTTAGATAGGCAGTCACTCCATGTAAAACACTAGTACACAGCTGTATCCGTATAGACTGAAAGTCGCAACAAAAATAGTTGAGAAAAAGCTAAGCAGATGAATTGAGAATGGAATATTATGTTGTGATGTATTATTTTGTGATGAGTTTTGTAGTAAGCTAAAATACAGGCTCCCATCTCTTTTGGCGGTAGATAGACTTTGATATTTGTAACGTGCGTGCGTATTTGTTAGTCACTATTGATATCTTTTAAATAATGCGTTACAAGTTGAAAAATAGACCTTACTGCTATGCAATAAAGCCGCTGTTACATTTTCGCCCAGCAAATGTGCTAGCAAATATAGAACATTTAAATACAAATAAGAAGGTCCTTACTATATTCTTAGATCTCGCTAAAGCGTTTGACACTGTTTCCGTTACCACACTCTTAATCAAACTTGAAAGAATGGGTGTCAGGGGGCGTCAACTGGTCCTTTTCCAGAGTTATCTCTTAGATCGATCGCAAATAGTCCGGATTGATGGCCATAACAGCGATGAGCTTTGTATTCACTATGGTGTACCACAAGGCAGCATTCTGGGTCACACTCTTTTTTTGATCTTTATCAATGACCTGTGCGACCTCAATATCGTAAATGCCAAAGTAATATCATTTGCAGATGACACCGCAATAACCTTCATCGCTGATTCCTGGCCTTCTACTAAAACATCAATCTCAGCACGGCTTTAACATTGCATTAAATTGGCTTAACTTCCATACTCTAACCCTTAATACCTCCAAAACTAAATTTTTAACATTCTCTAAAAGCTCTAAAGCTAAGCTAAAGCTCTACTTATTTCTCAACCAAAGAATACAATTGTAATTAAAGCTTACACTTGTTATCCACTAATGCAAGGTTCAAATTGCCAATGTCCTCTCTTAACCTCTGTTGAAAACAGATACCTAGGAATAGTTTTAGACAGGAATCTTAATTTCAAATCTCATATCAGTCTGTTAACTGGACGAGTCCACTGATATACTCAGTCGGGCCATAAGTTCTGTCACATAGGTAAAATTTCGTATTTTAGAATGCAAGCCAAGGGAAATATTATGGGCATTCGAAATTATAATATTTAAAGAAAATAAAAGCAAAGAGTTTCTCGAATTTTGTTCATTTTCTAAAATGGAGTGGACGCGCAAAGAAGACAGAGTCGCAGTAATTGCATTGCATCGTTGCGGTCACGCGCCAACTGAGATTTATCACAGGTCTTTCATGACCTAGCTAGGAGAGCAGTGCTCACCCACACGTTTGTAGATATAGTACTTATTATATGAAACTGTATTGTAACGTGTACTTTAAGGCATTGTTTTGAGCAAATAAATAAATAAAACACATAGATTAGAATAATATTTTTTTATTTTATAACAAAATAAACACCAGACGGATATCCCAAAAATGTCTACAACTATTAACAACTTCGAGTACTGCATCGTATTTAACAAAAATTATAACTATACCTATTCAATTAATTGAATAACATCAGTTGAATACAGTTAAATTGAATATTAATGGAGATTAAAAACTAAATTGATTTAATCAATACTAATGATTAAATGTTAATCATTAAGAACTGATTAAATCAATTGAATTGTTGATCTATAGGTAGGTTGTTTAGGTACATGTTGCTACACAAAGCAACGAGATGCCTTGCCAGCCTGGCTAGAAACAATCGTGACAGTTGACTGTGTATTTTCCAGGCGTTGTAATATTTAGAGGTAAGCTAACGCGATCTTATGATAGATAGGCATGTTTGTCCAATTTTACTTAGAAGTTCGACTAGACTGGCAGGTCTTAGCATTGAAGAAAGAGTATTTAAGTGTTCCCGAAGGCCCCGGCAGAAGTGTAAGAGGGAACACGATGTGGTTTCAGACGGTTAGAGTCTGAAAGAGGGACCATCAGACAAGAAGCTTTTCACGTCTAAAAAAACAAAACTGGCAGGTCCTTTCAGCTTTTCGATCTAACGACTCAGTGCTTGTTAGGAATTATATAGGAAGGATTGCCAATTGAGGTACAATATTAATTTAAAAAATATATAGCTACTCGATGGCTTTGTCTGTTTCACTTTCCGGACTGATTTCAATTAGAAGACCAATTATGCGTAATCTAGTAATGTCTATGATAGAAATAGGCATCTCGTGGCTGTTTTAAACATAGCGCCCACACAAATATTATTAATAATGGTGTCTCTTGTCTTTGCCAGCTCGTACAGCATTATCCGTTTTTGGCAGAAAAGATAAACAAGAATGCGTTTTTTGTGTTCCGAGAAAAAAACAATGTCTTAGTCAACTAAAACAGAATTTATACCGTCGAAAATGGAAAAGTTTCACATGTTAAGTATAATTTAATTTCATAAATTGTCGAATGAATTGAGAAGCTGCATCAATATTAGTTATTACTTATTTAAAATGTGAAATGCTCTTCGGAATTTATGAATTACTTATCAGATGAATATTATGAGTCAAATAAGTCTTGAATCAAAAAAGTGAAATGCGTACAGTTGAAGTGAAATATTTTATTTTAAGTAACAGAAAAAGTAAAGCATTTTCATTGAGCAATAAAATGAGCATTTTAATTTGTGTTACTAAGTTGGAAAGTGCTAATAAAAGGATTCTATCATTATCTTATATTTCTATAGCATAAGTAATGCTCTGAGATTAAGTTTAAATCGAGAATTTAATTGATATTTTACATAATATTATAAATGTCAAATACTTATAAATGCATTGATGTTTAAAGGCGCAATAATTAACATTTGACATAATCATTGTAATACATTTTCTGTACATTTTATAAATAAAAAATGGTGAAGTCGCCTTGTGTTGCAGAAATAAATTAAATATTTCTTTATTTAAGTAAAATAAAGATATAGTTATGTAATACGTAAAACATATACAACTACATAAGTTTTGTAAGAATGTTTGAAGACAAAATGCATTGTTCATTCACAATTATTATTGGAAAAAGCAAATACAAAAATATCTATGGCGACTCCACCCCACTTGTGGCCATCAACATTACAAAACAACAAAAAAAATCCCACAAAAATACCTTTATTACACAAAACACATTGCAATAGTTAAAATAAGAATAATTACAAACTTTGTACATATTGTGCGATTATTTAGATAAACTCACAAGAAAAAAAATGTAGAGAAATCATGAGAGAAACTTCATTAACTAAATTCCGATATTCAATTTATTTGAGTTACATATTTAAACGAGATACGTTTTCTTTATTTTTTTGTTTCGACTATGGCGTATTCTTTACCCCAAAAACAGTTTAAAAAGAATACTCTAAAGTCCAGTTTGGTATAACACAAAGTGACATTATTCGTAATATGATTCATAATAATAACGATTTGTTTATTAGAATATTACTAAATTATCTTTTTGGGATTATTATGAATGTATTAAAGAAAACTATATGTACTGTTAAAATGTGTACTTTCAAAACGAAATAAGTATCTCGCAAACTACGCGGTAACTCTATATTATACCAAATGACCTTCAGTATAGAGTAACTTTTGCCATAGCACCAAGACTACACTAAATATTTAAATTAATTTAGTTGCACGTGACATAAGACACTAACCATTTGGTTTAGCAGGCTAGCATTTAATAGGCCTTAGGACTACTGAAAAACCTTAAAAAATGCTGTTTTAGAGTAGTATGATGTAAGGATAAACGGTACTTTTATAAGATCCCTAATTTTTCCGTCCGCCAGTTATTATAATAATTCAGACTATTCCCTTCCCTCTGCTGGGGCAAAAGCCTTCTGTCTATGTGAGGGAATGTGCCATAATCCACCACGCAGACCCAGTGCAAGTTGGTGGATGTCACATGTCTTCAGATTTGAGAGCTATGGTGATGATGCGAATTACAAGAAGTAATGTGCTGGCTGATTCGAACTTACGAACTGCAAGAAGTCGGAAGTTACCTTAAGAACTTCTATTTTGTTATGATTATTTAATTTAAATAATAAGAAAAATAAATTGATTTAATTGATGAAACTGTATTTTTTTATTTCACTTCATGTTTCGTTATAGGTATTTATTAATTATAAATTTAAATAATACTATAGATCGTTTCACATCTGACTATAGTCGGCTTACTTTTTTTTGTTTCCTTATTTTGAAAGTAACGGGCTTCGCTTAACATTTTATTGATTAGTGTATTATGCCTCGTGCAAGCTAAAATCAAACATCCTAAATAGAAATAAAGCTTAAATTCCTTCAATAAAGCTTTTAAGATTAAACTAGGAGTAGATAGAGATACAATTTATTATGAATACAATATATCATTTAACCTGCATTGCTAAGTTAATATTATTATTGATTCAAATCATAAACGTTTAGTCGACCAACGACATTTCAAACGTATATTTTTTAATTGAAATAATTGTTTTTTTTTTTTTTTATGTAAAAAATACAACACTACCGCATTGGGTAACAGTAATGATAGATATTTATGTATCAATTATAAATAAGACGTGAACGTTTGACCGTTGACGTTGAATTATCCCGAAAAAATATTGAAACCTTACTTCTTAATATCTTATGCCATTACAGTGCGTTTCAACTAATAACATTCTATTCAATTTATTTGTTCATGGCAAGTGGTGCCGATGTCGACTATTCTGCCTAATGTCTAAAGTAAATTGGAAAAGCAAGTGTGTATGATTAGAGAAAAAATTGATTTAGAAAAGAAAAATGTAAACTCAGAACAGGAATGGTAGTCTCCGTTTCTTGTCAACTAATAATAGGAATGACTTGGTGCCATATTGTGACGCCATAGCTGTCAAATCGAACCATTTGGGTAGAGTGAACATAACAAGAATTTATTAAAATATTTATGTACAAATATTGAGCGAAACAAAATTTTTCCCTTTTGGTGGTCTAACGCGAGCTTATCATCAACAATAAAATAAGTATAAAGCTTTAATCATTATGACATGGATTGTGGGCCTTTGCGCTATGCGTTCTTTTCACTTTCAGGCGAATTGGTGCCAACAATAAAAATAAGACATTAAGTATGTTTTAAAAAACCTAATTTTGACTTTAAATAAGAGACTCGGTTAAACAAAAGTAAAATAAATCGTCCTTATTTGTAGGTTATTGACGTTCCTATTATTATTTGAAACGCATAGTAATTACAATCAGTCAGCGTAAATTTAAACAAAAAGACCGACATCTGTTAAAGCACATTGGCCTAGGGAATGTTTTCTAAAATGTTATGTACGCTATATTAATCATTGGTCAAATAAACAATTAATAATTTTACAACATTATGACATTACAGTACATATAGTCAAAACTCATACAATTATCAACATTACCTAAACTCTGTACTTTGCGCGATATTCATAATGACTGGGCAATATCAAACGTGAGTCTTGATCTAAAGTGTACAAACTATCAATTAATTGAATGTCACATACAATTTAAACAGGTTTAATCAATTAATTGATTACAATACAATAGGTACATTATTTTTTGCAATTGATTACAATTTTTTTTAATGGAATAATTGTTACTTGGAATTTTATAAGAGAATGTTTAGAGGTTAATTAGAGGTATTTTAAACAAGCAGTTGAATAGAAATTTGATCATTTTAGTATACTTTGAACTTCGTGACTCCCGGCATAAGCAGCAGTATCGAGTTCCGTACAGAATAATAGTCTTACGGTTTGATAGCATTATTTTTACTCACGAGAAAAGAGCTGATGAAATTTCATGCTAGTACACATAATATTGATTCTCAATACCACTGATATTTTAAATGTGAAAGCAACGACGGCTCGGAGACTTAATGGGTCAAATATGGTGGTAACAAGGTGTTCCTGACAGGATTGCGGGAATGTTCTAACGATACCGCGGCCCCGGAACGCCCCGGGAGCTACAGGGTGGATATCTAGTCGGTAAACCTCTGACACTCGCTTCCGCTCTACCCAAGGCGGAAGGAGTCATTTGATATTATTACCAAAAGAAAAAGAAGAAATGAGTTCTAGCAGAGAACCAAAGTTCTAGAGTCTAGACATTCAGCTCGCAGATTTAGCATGCGGAAGTGGCAATGGGTTGGCAATATTAGCCGAAAGATACTGTTTATGGGTAAAGGACAGCCTTCAGACAAGTTGAGAGACGATCTACGAAGGTTAGAAGTAGCTGTATGGTGGAAAGGCGAAGAGAATCGCGTTGAATACCGAGAGATTCCTGAAGCCTTTTATTAATTGTTGATAGGTTCGCGTTTAATGTCCTTCTTACCTGATGGTAAGCGATAATGTGGTCGAAGATGAAGCACGCTTGCCTAGAAGTAACCTATCCACTCTTGACTTAAAGGACTCCAGATTATAGCTATCAGGAAACACAGACTCCGGCAGAGAATTCCATTCCTTAGCCGTACGCACAATGAAAGTATTCCCGAAACGTTTCGTTCGTATGGGTGGGATGTCCACCATGTAACGATGGCTCATCGCTGTTTGTCTTGCAGTCTGATGATGTAACGAGCTTGGTGGAATTAGATTGTGCAACTACATCGCACACTCCCTACCTAAAACCAACGTAGGCTGATGAAATTAAGAACATAATTATTCTAAACCAGCATCTAATATAACTCTAACTAACCACTAAGAAAACTCTCAAACAATATTAAATATTTCACTAGACTCCATGGATCGCTCGCTTACAGTATCGTAAAGTCTTCAACGTTAATCTAGCTACGGTGGTTATACCCCAATCCCGACTAATACACTAAAACTAACCTCCCACTAGCGGCGACTCACACTGTAATATAAAAAATAATATTGTTAGTAACAGTTTTTATACTAACTGTTTTTATACATTTTTTTCTCGAGGAATATTTCCCGCTTATTTCGTGTGCCACACATACTGTCAAATACAGGACTTGTGCATGAAGACTGTCCTCTCATACCTAAGAAATTGTATTTTGCAAAGATTGTGAAAATCAATAACTTTTTTAAAAGAGTATTCGGGGATTTTCTTGCCGGTTCTTCTCCATAGGAAACGACCAATTTGAACCGTGCTCTAACTTCTGACGTTTTATACAGGGTGGCAGGGACATCGACGCGCAACCGCTTACCATGGATTCAGAACATGATTCTGGACCCCCCTGCGTTGAAATTTTTCGTCGGCTTTTTCTTAATTTAATAAAATAATGATAAATCTGACACAAAAAAAACCAGTAAATTCACTTGTTTCACTTAAAACAGTAATGGAAATAAAACTCGGAAGGGCAACCTGATCAGCTGTGTTGACCTCGCAAATTAGCTCTAGCAAAACAGCTGATCAGGCAGCTCTTTCGGGTTTTATTTACATTGCTGTTTTAAGTAAAACAAGTGAATTTTATTTTTTAATTACAATCTCATTAAGTTAGACAGAAACAATGATTTTATACAGTTTTCAGTAAAAAAAATTGCTGCAAGAACCTAAAAAATTAAGAAAAATCCGACGAAAAATTCTAACCCAGGGGGGTCCAGAATCATGTAGGTAAGCGTTTGTGCGTCGATTATGTAGGCTTACGTGAAAAAAATATATTTGTTTTGATTTGAAAAATAATGCATCGTAAAAAAATGGGTCTCACAATTGACAGAATTACTTCTGTTTTATCTTACACTTTCATGATACATACAATGCGGCCGTTCTAACTTGGCGAGCGTGAAGTTAGGCTCTGTGAACTTTAACGCTTGTGTACTCGAACAAAAATAAAGGTTTTAAAAAAATAAATGCAATTTGCAGTTGTTATACCTGTTAACAGCTGTTACTGGCATTTATTTTTTTAAAACCTTTATTTTTGTACGAGTGCACAAGCGCTAAAGTTCGCAGAGCCTAACTTCACGCTCGCCAAGTTAGAACGGCCGTACTGTACGATCATAAAACGGGGGGATATATTTTTACAATAAAGAGTCTTGAATTGTTTTATTAAGAAGTTATAAAACATAATGAGCCTATAAGGTTTAAATTAACTTTATAATGGTATGAAAATTTTATAAAATCACATTACCTGTATTCATCTACAGCTATGTCGCATTTTTTAATGTAGCGTCAGGTTTTTCGATTTTATCCGTTTCTAGTACTTCCTGAAAATAAAATAACAGTATATATATATATTATCTATATACATTTATTATAAACAGACAAAATTTGTTTGTAAGTTTGTAATGTAGATGTTTATCTTCGGAACTAATGGTCCATATCTAAAAATACTTTCTTCGGTAGCAA
This sequence comes from Tholera decimalis, assembly GCA_943138885.2. Lineage (NCBI taxonomy): Eukaryota > Metazoa > Arthropoda > Insecta > Lepidoptera > Noctuidae > Tholera > Tholera decimalis. Next base: position 16,752,608 of record OW964576.2, read on the forward strand.
ACGAAGTCTCGGGCGAAGTGCTAGTTATTTATATATTACTAGCTGAAACGTCAGACGTTGTTTTTCTGACCTTTTAAGCCTTCACTGTCTGAGAGGGAACATAAAGCAAAAAAAAATAATGCCGGTGCAGCCGTTTTCTAGTTTTCGAGAGACTAACGAACAGGTATTGATTTTTATACTTATATTAAAAGATGAGCCGTAATTAGCTAGCATTATCATTTAATTCTGCTGCCTGTCTTTGGAGGAGGTTCTGGCTTATTAGTTTGTTTCTTCAACCCTTTGGCTAAATATTCCCAAGAAGTTGGACTATTCATATTACGAAACTTAAGAATAATCTGTCATATATACAGTATACATAAAACCTTTCACCCATTAAACCCGGAGGAGTTCCCTCAAATCCTTTCTTAGTTGAGAAGTCTTGTAAATCCAATATCCCTGCCATATTTAGCAGGTCAAATAGTTTTCACATATCGTGTTTAATTTTTGAGAATCTTTTCACTTTTATATATGAAGATAAATATTACAAACATAATATATGTACTACGATTATAGAAGATATGGTGTGTGAACTTCTATCCTATTTTTAGATGGACTCTACCCTGTAAAAAAAAAGCATAAAAACTTAAATGGTACACAAAAGTTATTAAATTTTTCAGATTAACAATTTCAGCTCATATCTCGTTGTTTTCAAAATATAATCATTAATCAATGGTCATTCTATGAAAGATTTTTTAGTTTATTTTATCGATTTCTATACCAAACCGGGTGGGTCGACTTCAAGATTAAGCAACACTTTCTAGTTTTAGTCTATGGGTGTATTTACTTTTTCTTTTGAGGTTCTTCTGTGCCTCGGAGAGCATGATAAATTTATGGTCCCGGCTATCATTTTTGTCTTTGAAAGTCGTTACGTGTAGTGGACCTGCCAAGGCGTATTGTGTAACCCACTTTACACCCTTACTGGGCTGTGGAGGTCCGATAAGTTAGACTGGAATTCAAACACAATATGTTAGGGGAAAAGGCAGATTATAATAGGATCTCTGGTACGCAATGATGTGGTCATCGATTAAACAAGTTTGCCTAGAAGATCATCATCGTGATATTAATAAGCTTATAACCTTCCCACTGTTGGAACAAAAGCCTATAAGAAGGAATGGGCTGTAATCCACCACGCCAGCCACGTGCGTATTGGTGGATGTAGCATGAATTCGAATTTTACAATGATAGAAGATGCGAGGTTCCATACGATGTTTTCTTTCAAGGTTTTGAGTAGTATTGTGTTTCTCTTTTTTGGAACACATGATCTACAACTTGAAGGTTGTTCCTGTAACTACTGGGCCACAACTACCGAGAAGTAAACTACTCAAAATCCGTGCTTACATCGTCATGTAACTCGGCCACGTGTCCGTTGCGCTGAGATTCCCTGAGAGTGTCATCTTCGTCGTCATCTGTTGGCACGTCGTAGAACTCTTCGCTGTCCAGCTCACCATCTGTGCCTGGTGGAAAAAAAAGAACAATATTATAAAAGAAAGTCTCCCACCGAGTCTCTCGGTCTGTTTGCGATAAACTCAAAGAGTACTGGCAGATTTCCGTGCGTTATTCACTAATGGATAGAGTAATGATGATGTTAGTACCTATATAATTATAACTAATTTAATTAAAAAATTGCCCTACTTGAGATGGAGGATCTTCCAGTGAAATTTCCATCAACATTGGTCCAGTCGTTTCAGAGATTAAGAAGGCATAACAGAAAGACAGACAAAGAAACAAAAAAAATACGTTTGTTTCTGTTTTAGTATCGTTTAAATAACTATAAGCACTCGAAAAAACACAGTGATTTTGAAATTGACACAGACAGGCTCTTCAATTTTATTTATAGAAGATAGGTAAAAGCTTGATTGATTAGGGCAGTTATCGGAGGGAAACCTTGAAAAGGCGTCTGGACTTTTCGGGAAAAGACAGTGATTACTATCAGCACATAGAACGGCCCCGATACCACTTAAAAAACCACTCCAAAACCTCCGTGCAACATCTGTTAGGGCACGCTCCTTTTTCCCGGTGGAAAAATGATCAAATGACTCCTGTTCTGGTTGGAGCAGAAGAGAGGGTCAGACTACTGACTAAAAACACACACGGTTTTTAGTCAGTAGAAGTCTGAGTCATCAGTTGCCTATGCGTTGCAATCCGGCAGGCAATTTATTTAATCTCCAACTTGCACTTACAGTTATTTCACACCACACATACAAGTTATAGGTTAAGTACTTAATAGTTAAATAAAAATAGCAAAATAATAATACAGAAAATTAAAAAGAATAAATAATAGCAAGTAGTAAATATTTACCAACGAAATGAACTTACATTATACTAAACAATAAAGTAAAATAAATATCTTAGATGACTCTACTCCAATGAGATAGTAAGTTGGAGTAGATATTGATTCCAGATATCGTGCAGCAGTGGTCAGGATTCGTCATATAGTAAAATATTGTTTATGTGGTTTATGGCTACATATAGAGAATTCGTTTTAAGCGATATGGATCTGTTTTGTGCAATGTTCCGGTTGGGCCCCGTCAATGCTGCTGACTGCTCTTTGAGGCGGGCGTGGAACATGACGACAATCCGGGCCTGGTCCTTACCGGACGGTGGGCTACCCCTACTCGCCGTGGCCGGAGATCTGATTGTGGCACATCCCTGGGGAGATCAGGATAGCCTCTATTTTTTCGGGTGGGAAAATCATCGAACGACTTCTCCCGCTCTGGGTACAGCGGAAGGGAGTGTCAGACTTCTACTGACTAAAAACTCACCCTGTTCCTTCAGCGGTCGCTAATTTTTCAGGGCCGCAGTATCTTTAATAATAATAATCTTTAGTGTTAAAAATAATACATAATTCTTAGTTTAATACACCCTAGACCCCACGCTAGCATGCAATGTGTCGTGGGGCCTAGTCTCTTTTCGTCGAGGCGACTCATAGTATGTACAATATATTATTGACTAAACTTTTAATTTACTTAAGAAAAGCTTATATAAAAGTTATTATGCAATTAAAGAAAATAGAAAGTATCTCGTTAGAGCAATCCCGGCAGGGATCAGGATAGCATAGTTTACGTACCTAACACAGATTGGTAGTCAGTGAAATACTCGGAGTCCGAAGCGTAGCTGTGTTCAGCGTTCACTTCGACCGCGTCCCCAGCTGATGGAGCTTTCTTCACTGCCCGCTCCTTACGAACCTTCCTATGTTTGAGGCGACGCAAGCTCCTGGGAAATGGAAGAAAAGCTATTAAATATATCTTTTGCTTTCACTAATTCCGCCAAGCCCGTTCCATCATCGGACTACGAGACAAACGGCGAAGCGCCATCGTTACATGGTGGACATCCCACCCATACGCACAAAACGTTTTGGGAATACCTTCATTGTACGTACGGCTAAGGAGTGGAATTCCCTGCCGGAGTCTGTGTTTCCCGATAGCTATAACCTAGGAGTCTTTAAGTCAAGAGTGAATAGGTTACTTTTAGGTAAGCGTGCTCCATCTTCGACCACATCATCACTTACCATCAACCTATTTTTAATTTAAAAATAATCGGTTGTCTGTAAAGTCGGTTTACTGACGATAGTTGAACGTGACAACGTCATAAGAAAATACTGATGGAATGGTTGCATTTTTCAAAAGAAAATTTTAATTTTACATCACTATTACTGCACTTCTCAAGACAATGGAAGAATCCCTACACAGTGACGTCATCTCTTAGCGTTTTATGATGGCCTAGTACTTGACTCGTTGAGTCATACATAAATGTCAAAGAATCCCTACACAGTGACGTCATCTCTTACCGTTTTATGATAGCCTAGTACTTGACTCGTTGAGTCATTCATAAATGTCAACTTGTAGATCCAATTTGATTTGCTTTGGAACGCCTCAGAGCGATGGAACGCCTCAGAGCGAGGTAACGCCGCATGAGTCATGTATTATCGTGCGTGCAGCCAGCTTTATCGAATTACTAGCGACCCGCCCCGGCTTCGCACGGGTGCAATGTTTATATTAAATATAGGCAGCGTTCGCGAGAATCGTTAACGTACGGCAGTTTTTTCGACGCCTTACTCCACAATTTTCACTACCACGAAAAATCCTATCTATTTTCCGGGATAAAATATAGCCTATACGGATTCGGAAGAATCCCTCTTACTTACTGGACCGATTTCAAAATTTCTTTTACCATTACTTATGGTAAAAGAAATTTTGAAATCGGTCCAGTAGTTTTTGGGCCTATTCAATACAAACATACAAAAATACAAAGGTTTCCTCTTTATAATATTACTAGCTGACCCGCCACGACTTCGTTCGCGTGGTATCCTACCCCTACCCAACCGATACCCTACCCCTATCCTACCCTACCCTACCCCTACCCTACCCCTACCCTACCCCTACCCTAACCCTACCCTACCCCTACCCCTACCCTACCCCTACCCTAACCTTACCCTACCCCTACCCTACCCCTACCCTACCCCACCCTACCCCTACCCTACCCTACCCCTACCCTACCACTACCCTACCACTACCCTACGCCTACCCTACCCCTACCCTACCCCTACCCCTACACTACCCCTACCCTACACCAACCCTACCCCTACACTACCCCTACCCTACCCCTACCCTACTCTCCATTTCTTCTTCGTTCGCGTGGGATGTTTTTCCCGCTTAAATCCCTATCCCGTGGGAATTCCGGGATAAAAACTATCCTATGTCCGTCTCCTGGCTCTAAGCTACCTCCATACCAATTTTCACCCAAATCTGTTCTGCCGTTCTTGAGTTATAAGTGGCGTAACTAACACGACTTTCTTTTATATATATAGATAGTATAGATAAGGCGTTGTCACGTCAAAAAAACCATCAGACGGTAGTTTGAGGAGGTAGTAGCTAAATAAAAGCAGCTGCGAGGGTCGATTTTCAAGGTTAAGCAACGCTTGCCAAGGTCAGTCCGTGATGGGTGACCATCTTCACGTATCGAAATTTCTCCGTGCCTTGGAAAGCACGTTAAACCTCTGGTCTCGGATGTCATTTGTACATGTTTGAGAGTCGTTACGAGTAGTCAAAAGCCAGAAAATCAGACATCGAGTATCGTGTTAACCATCTACTGGATTGTGGAGGTCTGATAGGCAGTCTTTCCATATAAAACACTAGTACTCAGCTGCATCTCGTTAGACTGGAAGCTGACTCCAGTATAGTTGGAAAAGGCTACGCAGGTGATGATCAAGTTTGGGTGGATTTTATGATCTAGAGACCCTTCGCGCGTTTCACCACAACTTTTCCCCACTGGATTTTTTGTTCCAGAAACCCACTTGAGCCTCCTCAGAACACTCTGCCATAGTTTCACTACAGTCGGTTTCGGAGCGCATAGGTTTAGGAGCATGACAAACATATATCTAAAAATACATTTGCAAGGTGGTGGCTTGTATACCAAGAAATAGTATGCAGCCATGAACTTTAATCTGAAGAATCACCCCCCCCCCCCCCCCCTTTACCACTTCTATGTACTGATGGTCATCACCGGGTGGGTTTATCTTAAGGCACTTTTCAAGGATCCCCCGAAAAAAAGAAACACATAAATACATATTATGTGTAATGTGTTTGTATAGTAAGTGTCAAGAGTAAAATGAGTGAGTTTAGCTACCTAGTTTACTTCGTATATCGAATGACTTAAATTAAAGATAGATAAGAATAGAATTTGCATGTCATATGGTAATTTTATGTATATGATGCGTGACAACCACTGGCTGTGTCGGTCGTTGGCTTATAAGAACAATGGCACATTTAAAATGGAGCCCAACCCAAAAACAGTATTTTAAATATGTACTGTTATTGTATCTCAATTATTATATTTCGATACAAGATTGCAAATATAAATACATTGGCGAAAAATTTTTTTACAAAAAATAGAACCGACTTCCATATCAAAACACTACAAAGCCAAAAATAACTTTAATTTCGGTAGTCGGTGTTATTGGGTTTGGATTTTCTTTTTTTTTTCACACCGCCTTCCGAAATTAAAGTTATTTTTGGCTTTGTAGTGTTTTGATATGGAAGTCGGTTCTATTTTTTGTAAAAAAAAAATTTTCACGCTTTTTAGTGGGTCGGTTTATAATTTATCTAGTTACAAAAGCCATAATAATGTCAACAACTTATCACCTTTTACAAAATATTGCTTTTCCCGATGCATAGCCGTTAATTTTTGAGGAGTTCTCCTGATACTGGACCATCAGCTCTACATCACCATACTCGTATGTATTGCGACGAGCATAAAGTGTTTAACATCCGTACTCAAGTAATCGAATCGCAATCCACGAAATACTTATTATTGAGTAGTTTCAGTGGCCATCTGTGGTGTTCATCATCAGTTCAACTTCTCCAAATGGTACTTTTCGAAAGCAACTGCTCAAGTTACTATAAGAAATACCCAAAACGCTACAGGTGTGCCTATAATATTTGAAGAGTTGATTTCGTAACAATGGGACCAACTAGAAAGTATACCCTTTCAAACGCAAAAAGAATTTTCCAAATCGGTCCAGCCGTCTCCGAGTTATGAGGTAACATACATAAAAAAAAAAAGTTCAAGACTAATTGTAAACCTCCTTTTTTTGAAGTCGGTTAAAAATGGATAGCGAACTTCTTAATTAATTTGAGGTGCCATAAGTAAAGACAAAAAACGTAAAGATGTAATCTTAAGCGTTTTAATAATTAAAAAGATGAAAAACTGTTAACTCAGCCAAAAAAGAACTTAAAACCTAAAGACCTAAAAAAAGGCTTTAAAATCACCAATTCTATGTCAGGGATTATATTAAAACTAATACTCGTGGCGATTGGTTTAAATATTGATGGGTGGAGAGGTAGAGGAAAGTCAAAGAAAAGATGGATGGATTAAAGAAAAAAGGAGCAAGTGATGCTGTGAGGCTGACACGTCATGGAAGAATAGAAGAAGAAACCTTCGTGCGCCAGCCCCACGTAAATGGGACAAATGCAAGAACAATAACTCATGGCTGACACTTGACTGTGGCGGCCTTAATTATAATGATTAAATCCTCCAGCCAGGACTTGTAAAATAAAAATTGGCCAAGTGCGAGGCGGGCTCGCCCATGAAGGGTTCCGTAGTAAATACAATATACTTAATATATTTATTTGAAAAAAAAAAAGACCAAAAAACCTTACAAATTTCTTAAAACTAGCTTATTTACAATTTTTACAACTACGCCAAATAACTTTTTTTTTTCATAGTATTTGTATGAATTATACCTTACAAATTTCTTAAAACTAGCTTATTTACAATTTTTACAACTACGCCAAATAACTTTTTTTTTTTTCATAGTATTTCTATGAATTACAAAGTTATATTTGCGGTTTTAGAAAATATACGGTATCTCAAAAACTGCTGACTCGATCTCGTTCAAACCAAATTTGGTTGAAAGTTTACATTAAGATCACACGGTTTTTTTTAGATTTTTCACTTCATTGTTATAGAAGTTAGAGGTGGAGGACACACATTTTACCACTTTGGAAGCATATATCTTTTAAACGATTATTACTATGAAAAAGTCATTTTAGAAACCTTAATGTCATTTTTAAAGACCTGTCTATAGATACCACACACGTATAGGTTTCATGAAAAAAATTATTTTCAGTTTCAGTTCCATGTTCCCCTTTATTTTAAATATTTTTTAAATTTTCTCTTAAAATCGGAAAGCGGTTCACAGAATACATCTACCTACCAAGTTTTACATGTATACTTCTAATAGTTTCGGAATAAAATGGCTGTGACATACGGACGGACGGACAGACAGACAGACGGACAGACATGTCGAAACTATAAGGGTTCCGTTTTTTGCCTTTCGGCTACGGAACCCTAAAAACTTACAAACTAAGTGCCTACATGGCAACCCCTTTTGGTACGGACATCGACTTAGAGCGTCGCTAGGGACCGGCTGGTCGGGCCCCGCCTGGGCAGAGCACCGACGTGTCCTCACGGCGGCGATAGGCGGAGACCTCTCGCGCCCTGCATTGGTTGAGGCCATGCTGCGGGGCGAGAGGGAGTGGGAAGCGGTCGCCTCCTTCTGCGAAGCAGTCATGCTTCCGAAGGAGGAGGCGGGCCGTGTGAGGGAGAGGATGGCGTCCTCCCTCCAGCCCAGCCGCAGTGGTAGACGCCCACGGCGTCGGATGTCGGCCGACGATCTCCGGCCACCGTAGGCGCGGGCATGCGGACAGCGAGTAAAGGGCAACTCGCTGTCCGACCATGGACCATGCCCGGGTCGACGGCGCGTTGTGTTCCACGCGCGCCTCAAAGAGTGTCAGCAATATGACGAGGCCCCCCTGTAGAGGGCCGAAGCCTGCCGGGGTCGTGGGACTTATCCCATTACCGTGACCCCGGTACGTAAAGGGTTATTGAAGGAACACCGTGGATTTTAGTCAGTAAAAGTCTGACAGTCCCTCCCGCCCTGCCCGGGGTGGGAGGACTTACTTGATAATTTTAACCACGTTAAAAAAAATAAAAATGGATCGGCTGGTGAGGACAAGGATTCTTGTGGGTTACACCTGCATCGAAAGCTGCGGGTGCACCCATGGTTGTTCTGCGCCTTGGGGTGGGCGGGAGGTTTCTGTCAAACTCCTGATTAATCCACCCCATGTTGTCTCTAACAATTGGAACGGGTTTTTTAGTAGTAATTTGTTTCCATAGGTTGTCGGCTGCTTATCCAGACTTGTTTGTGGCGGCCTTAATTATAATGATTAAAGTCTCCAGCCAGGACTTATAAAAAAACGTATAAACTAAATGACTACACGCTTAGGGCAACTCCTTTGGGGTACGGACCTCGATTTAGTGCGTCGCTACGGGAGGGACGTGACGGGGGGGTAAGTGACGGGCTGGCTCGGACCAGAATTATTTAAGGATACTATTGCGCTGGGAACTGCAGGACTTAAATACTTTTCAACGCAACCTTTGCGGGCCTCGACTGCTAAAGCGGGAAGAATGAGGTTTTTCAATCCCTTGCGACTTTGACCTTAGCTCAACGAACCAACACTGCGAGCTACGCTTTAAGCGGCAATAGCCCAATGACTAAGGTGTCGGCCTTATGATTGAGAGGCCGCTGGTTCGAGACCCACGCATAACACTATTGCCGTGAACCCACTCTAGACACAAGCATATTTAGCTTAGTTGGAGGGGTTAACAAGATTTGTAGTAATATGAATTCCACCCACATTGCTAGTTCACTTTAAAATAAATTAATAGTTTCAAAAACACTAGAAAAACACGCTTTTATAAATGCACGTAAAAACAGAAAAATGTTAAGGAAACCGAAAACGGATTTTCTTTAGGTTTGTTATAACCTTGAAACCTGGTCGTGTTCAAAGTCCATTACGTGGTCTTTCTCACAAGTGCAAACACGACTATGATACGATATTCCATCATGGAATGCCAGTGCCTATCTTCCAGCTTCATCATCAGACCTTGAAACCTAATCGTGGTCAAAGTTCATTACAAGACTTTTCTAAGTAATCTAAAACAGCTATGATACGATTTTCCATCATGAAGTTCCAGTTCATATCTCCCGGCTGCATCATCAGATCAGTTCGACAGTACCATATTATTGTATTGTCATCAAAACTACATATAGCTGCCAATTTTCATTACCCTACGACCCTTGGAAGATGGTTAAATTAGTTACCTTAGATTCCATTACATAGTTAGTTACATACAGGTCGACCTAATAAAAGCGTGTTAAAAACGATGTCTTGGCTTTGATACCTAAACTAACTTGCTTTGTGAGCTAAGCTCAACTGGCTTAGTTTTATAAATCTACACAGCTAGCTAAATTTAAATTAACGTCTCTTTTATGAGCTGACTTCTACTAAGTCAACTTTTAAGCTCAACTAATTTTTTGCGAAGAGCTAGACTACAGCAGTTTTATGAGCTTAAAGGCTCATTTAGACGGAGAGAGTTTCTCGAACGTTTCTTGGCGAGAAATCGTACGCAACAATCGCAAGTAATAATCGCCATAACATTATTGTATCATAATGTTTACACACAGGCAAGAATTAAATTCTCGCCTACGATTATGTCATAAGAGAACTCGAAAGTAATGTATCGCCTAGCGATACTTACTGCGACTGTTTACACAGCGAACATTATCGTAAGAAGATTCTTGCTTACGAGTTCTCAACTAGTGTAAACACGATCTCGTATGAATTTTTTTTCAAATTCATACGAGTATCGTACAAATCGGTTTGAACCGTTTTCAGTGCGAGAATTGTCATTCGATTTCAAAGACATGCGCAAAACACAAGGCAGATATTTTCTATTGCGAGCCAATTGTCGCCCAAGGGGAAGAGCGACAATCGTGAATGTTTACACGAGGAAACTTTTTTAATGTTCTTTCGACAATCGTATCTTCGAGTCGAGAAACTCTCTCCATCTAAATGGGCCTCTACGAAAGTACTCGTAACTCGGTTCTGAGAACTTAGCATTAGATCTTATGACTCAGTAATTTACTATGAATATCTGTACAAATCACTTGATTTTTGTATTTTATAATTAAAAACACCTGGAATTGATTGTCATTTTACTTGGGTGTTCGTTTTAAGTGCTTATTATAAATAGGTACTCGTATTAGGTATTAATAAGTAAGTCTCCCACCGCGTTCATCTGTCTGTCTGTTCGCGATGAACTCTAAAACGACTGAACAGTTTATCATGCGGTTCACCATCGGATAGACTGATTTATGAGGAAGGCTTATGAGTAGAGATGGGCCGAATGTGGTTTGAACCGAATCCGAACTTCGGCCGAACATTCGGTTAAAATGAAAAGTTCGGCCGAAGTTCGGCCGAAATTCGGTTCAATTTCGCGTGCTTTCTTGAGAGCGACACGTCGTGACTTGTTTACGCATTTACTTCAATCTCGAATATATTTATCGTCTCCTGGAAGCTCTGTATGTTCTGAGCAACTTTTATTGGAGGCAGGAAAAGAATACGAAAAAAAAAAACGTAACAAACTTCTGCCAGATAAGGCAGAGTTTTTGGTGTTTTTGCACCATAGCCTGCCTCTAGTAAATTTTAAATATGAGGGAGTAGATAGAAGAGAAAAGTTTGTTAATTTGAAAAATAAGTACCCTTTAGTTAATGAATGTTTAGTTTGTGAATCAAAAACGTGATTTTTTAATTCAATTTTTTTTTATTTACTTAAGGTTCACCCACAGCACATACATACACATCAGGGATGTTGCGAATATTCGCATCCGCATCCGCAAATGCGGAGCTTCCGTATGGATTTGGACATCTGCATCCGCATCCGCATCCGCAATAATCAATGTGGATTTTCATGCGGATGCGGATGTAAGACAAGTTGCAACCAGAAAGAAATTGGGCGCGGCCGGCGAATGGAGCGAAAAAATTAGTGACAAGATCCGATGCGTTGTTGTGGTGCATCATTTGTTTCTTGTAAATAAATCATTACGTGTTTGTTTGCGCTGTGGAATACTTATCGTATAGATATGTAGCCTATCTACCCTTCGCTTTTGAGAAGCTGCCGATCATAAACAACGTCTGAGTAGAACCGTACATACAATGCACAAAGGAATATTATTATAAATACTATAAATTAAATATAATGTAAACAGACATACGACACGCGTGCCCTGAGAGCGCCCTCACACAATGACCACTGTTAAACTTTTGTAAACACTACTATTATAGTGTTTACAAAAGTGACGTTTCCGATTCTCTTAATGCCAATTCCGAAGGGGTTAAAAGAATAAGAATGTATGTTAGATTCGTCAAGTGAAGATGAGAGTCAAGAAATAACAGAAAATAGTAGCACTGAAGCTGTACTCAAAAAGGAATTACTTTCTTACCGCGCTAAAAAAAGAGTCAATGAGGATGACAATCCTCTTAAATGGTGGAGTGTTCATCGAGAGGAATTTAACATATTATCACCGATAGCACGAAGATTTTTATCCACTCCACCAGGCAGTGTTCCTAGCGAACAATTATTTAGTAGCGCGGGTTTAATTTACGAATCTCTGCGTAACCGGCTTGAATCAGAGAAAGCGGTAATATTACTTTTTATTAAGTATAATGCTCCTATTTTTAACTTCACATAATAATTCTAATTAATAAAAAAAAACATGATTACTATATCGTTATTTTAATTCTTCATTCATATACTTTTTTATATGGTCTCAAACATCTGCATCCGCATCCGCATCCGCGGATGCGGGCTTTCAGAAATCCGCATCCGCATTCACATCCGCGGATGTGAAAAAATCGGCATCCGCAACATCCCTGATACACATACATATACCTAATCATACGGTAATATTCTAATATATATGCCAATTACAGGTAAACACAACATTGACAGCAAAGACGCCAGATTACCGCTTAATCGCTAACTTAAATCTAGGTGTACAATTGATTAATATAATGGAATATGTTTTACTTAACAAAGAAAGAAATGGAAACGAGCAACTCGTTCATAAACTACAGAGAAATTTGACTACGTTTAATTGGTGTGGAGGGAGGCCAAGATTTTTGATTTAAACTTCAACTTACGGTCATTAAATATATAGATAGATAGATATACTCTTTATTGTACACCATAACAGAATTAAATAAGGACTAAAAACTACAAAGGGTGTTACAATGGGCGGTCTTATCGCTAAAAGCGATCTTTTACAGACAACCTACCAATATATCTGTTTGGGGTACGCACTTATTAAATAAATTAAGGTTGTCACACATCTTAACGAGTGGTACGTTTAGACCTGTGTTTGTAGAGGTAATAGGGCGCTGAAGAATTGTGGTTATGGGAAAGCGCGGAATCCTAGACGGAACCTTCAATAGAATGCGCGATAGCAGTTCACTACAATCTATGCGACCGTTCACTAGTTTGTGAAGGAACATAAGGCTATGCATAATTCTCCTTTGCCTTAATTTACGAATTGTAATCCAGATGTTTGTTAGAAGAATAATAAGATTATTTAATTTTTGTAATAGTATGTCTAATTATTATGTCAAATTAATTAGGCAGAGATTATCAAGACTAATAAGAAGAACCGATTTAATTTAAGATTTACAATGTTCGTAACTAAAATAAATGACCATGAGTGAGTAAAAGACATAATTTTATAACAGTAATGCTATTCTAATTCTATAAAATTTTAGTCAACATAGTGCAAGTAAGTATTATTTTTCTTGTGCCGAATGTTCGGCTTCGAAGGTTCAAGCTGCCGAAATTCGGTTGAACCGAATGTGAACCGAATTTCGGCCCATCCCTGCTTATGAGTGTAATTTATTGAGGTCTTGTGTCATTTATCAGAAACTAGTATGTAGATACTGTGCAAAGCTAGGTCGGGTCGGTAGTTTTCAATCTACACTAATATTATAAGACTTCACTTCCATGGACTTTACCACGATAAAAACATAACTCTCCTTCTTTTGTAGCCGGGTAAAAAGTAACCAATAACCTTCCCCAAACTTAAAACTACTTCCACACCAAATTACATCCAAATCCACACAGAACTTTCGAAAATTACCGCGTTAAACAAACAAACTTTTCCGCTTTATAATATTAGTATAGCAAAGAGGATTTTTTTTTTTTTTTTTGTTGGTAACGAATAAACTCGAAACTAAAGGACCGATTTCAAAATTTCTTTGACCGATTCAAAGCTACATTATCAGCAAGTATCGTAGCCTACTTCGATTTCGCAGAAGAAAACACCTTTTTGTGCGAGCGAAGCCGCTGGCAGAAGCTACTATACAAAAAAAATGGAGAGATCTATGCCCAGGAACGGACTGCTATAATGCTAATATGTATTGTTAAATCAAAAACACTCACGTCTCTTTCTGTAGCTCTCTCAGCGCTTCAAGTTCTGTCCTCATCGAAGAAACTTGCTTGTCCAGACGCGCTACTTCCCTCACTGAAACACGATAACATAAATATTTTAGCACACAATCAAATTCCACCAAGCCCGTTCCATCATAGGACTACAAGACAAGCAGCGATGCGCCATCGTTACATGGTGGACATCCCACCCATACGCACAAAACGTTTTGGGCATACTTTAATTGTGCGTACAGCTAAGGAGTGGAATTCCTTGCCAGAGTTTGGGTTTCCTGATAGCTATAACCTGGGCGTCTAAAGCCAAGAGTGAATAGGTTACTTCTAGGTAAGAGTGCTTCATCTTCGACCACATCATCGCTTACTATCAGGTGAGACGGTGGTCATACGTGAGACTATCATCAAATAAGGCTTCTGCAATCACCTCTCCATAATTTAGCTGCTTCTAATTTTCGAAGATCGTCTCTCAACTTGTCTGACGGCTATCTAACCTTTGCCCATAAACGCTTTTTTCTACAAGGGCTGAGGAGATTGTGAATTACATATTGGCAATATCCAATTTCACCCTGAGGGTCGAACGGCTGGAGCCTCATCATGGAACTAATTTTAATTCTTTTGTGGTGAGAGCGCCGACCGAACATCTGTCGACATTCATGAAGGAGGAATTTTGGGCGAGCGGTGTAATGTTCCGGCGTTTTCGAGGCCGGTTACCGGACATTGCCGGACACGACGCCGATAACTCGTGTACCGTAGTATAAGTTTTGGCTAATAATTATTATAATTAGTTTATTTATATCTATTGTAATAGGATGTATTTTATTTGTATGGGCCAAGTTGCCTGAAATATATAAATTGATTGATTGATTTACGGATATCTCGCGACTACACGGCTAATTTGACCAACCTGTGGGTATCTTTATGTCAACAGTGAATAGGGTGCTTCTAGGTAAGCGTGCTTCATCTTCGACGACTTCGTCGCTTAGAGTCGAGAAAATGGTCAAACGCAAGTCTTCTAATAGGATTATTTAGAACTAAACAAAATGACATTGTAAAAATTAAGTGAGTTTTGTAGAGAGTAACCATGGAGTTAATGGCCGGTTCTTCTCCATAAAAAACAACCAATTCAAACCGTGCATTAGCAGCTACTGACGTTTTTTAAGTGCTTGTGTTTTATTTAATTCGTTTACTTTTAAGAAAATATATAAACATTTGAAATTAATGAGTTTTAACAACAATTTGGTCTAGCATTAGGTACTAATTTGGAATTTTCGAGAACATGAAATCTTACTTTGGATCAACTGAACTTTCAGAGAGATTATGAACCGTGTTAAATTTCTACATAAATTAGTTACAAAAATTAATATAAACAAGTTTCAAAACAACTAAGCTCTGCACTAGCCTGCCCTCTACCGTTTTATTCATTCATCCCGCTCGTGTGATAGGAGCTAGACGCATTACTTCCAAATAAATTAAAACTATTCATAAACGTTTAAAGATTAAGTGAACATTCTAATTGTGGTGTCTTAATTACTCTCACAAAATAATAAATTAATAGTATAAATCCCTCAAATCATAATCTGCCAGTCTAACAAGACACAGCTGATTATTATTGTGTACATGGAGTGACGGCCTATTTGACCTCCACAACCCAGTAGCTGGGTAAAGCGATGCCCCTTGGCAAGATCAGTATCAGTTTTTCTGGATTCTGACTACCGGTAACATTGTCAAAGATGTACAAATGACAGCCGGAACTTCCACTGAGCGATTGGTTTGGTGCTATCCGAGGCATGGAGGAATCATTAGAGCAAATAAAACGATTCCAATTTATAAGCATACGTTACATAAGGTCAAACAAATTTTGAAACCATGGCTTCAGTCTTTAAGCTATGACGACACTGAAAAATCAATTTCGTCAGTACAGTAAATTAAGCTAATCAAAACACTGACTCATATTAAAGCACACGCGTTCAGACACACATACACATACACACACACATACACATACACACTCCCAATTACGCACATACACTCAAACTTACACACGCATACACGTTTCGCTTTTCTTTTAGTTATTCTCTATACCTTCTAATGTTACTTTTTGTTTGAAATTTTGTAACATAAAAATCAAAATGTGTATTCATGTATAGTTAGGACACTGATTCCTGTAACACAGGTTCGCCTAGCACAGGAGTCAGGGGCTTCACTTGAAAGATGTAATATTTTTATGTTCAATAAAATTATTATTTTTTTATTTATTTTTATTTTTTTTATCTCGATATATGACAAGATGGTCACCCATCCTTAGACCGACCTCAGCAAGCGTTGCTTAACCTTTTCGCCGCCAACGTACACAAAACGCAATGCCTCGCCGAGCGCCAAGCTATAAATGTATAACTAAATATACAGTAAACAGTAGTGATGGGGATATCGTCATATCGATGAATAAGATTTGTACGCGTAAAGTTAAGATTTAAAGTTGATTTTACGATTATAAATAAAAACTGATTAAATATTTCCAGATTTGTTTTATTTCACAGTATCCTTAATAAGAAAAAACAGTATAAATTATGAGTATCAAAGAAACTAAGTCAATTAGAACTATAAGGAATGGGGTACATCTCTATTTGTTTCATGATCTCATTCTTTAACTTCATATCAAGTTACTGAGGGCACGTTGAATTCGATTCTGATCAGGGATGGGGTCTATGGTCTTTCTTCTATTTTTGTTTATTCCTGTGTTTTTTTAATAACTTCAGTCAACGTTTTTTACCGTAGGTATCTAAGTGGCAGAATTTTTAATTGTTTTTAAAGTGTTTTTAGAAATGGAAAGTAAGTATATATTTAAATTATATCACGCTTGTAGCCGTGTACTTATCAAAGCATTGTTTTTTAAGTGTTGTTTCTGTTCTTTTCTTAACTCATGTATCGGTAGCGTTTACCCATCTGCGCGCGGGGAACCCCGCGCACAGATTGCGTTTCTCTACCCACGACGGAACGATTCCACACCTTGCAAAATTTTAAGAAGTTCGTCCGAATCAAGTTCTTCACTCATTTTACTATTTGTTATCAAGTGAAAGAAAGAAAGATGCGTGCGCGCGAATCCGATTTTCTGCTGCACTATGCCAAAGTGACCTTGACAGCCGCACGCCTATGACGTCACTGACCAACTTCTATAATAGTTCGTGGCACTGGGTGGCGCACAGGGGCATAGACGATCAATTGTTTTCCTATCCTTTGTAATGAAGTAGATAACTAAGTTCATATTTTATTGACCTCAAATTGTTTTCGATATTCGTAACTTTCTGTATTTATAAATATTTCAATGGTGAAATCAACCTTTCACGGCACATCACTGGCCAACTTGATATGAAGTGATTGGCGTTCTGAGGAAAGTAACAAAATTCGGAGTTTCTGTTTTTGCCGATTTTAGGACAAACTAGGGCTTATTTTGTGTAGAAAAATAAAAAACAGGGTAGTAGACAGTGCTATCTTAAATAATAAAATGAAACAAAGCTTTTAATCACAGTAAATTTATTTTAATAAGATAGTTAAAATGAACAACTTCTATAGAAGTTGTGGCGCTGGTGGCACGAAAATCCCGAACTTCTATAGAAGTGCTTGGCGGTGAAAAGGTTAACCTCGAACATATTTCCATGCAGCCGTTATTATTCAGTCACAAGCTCTCAAATAAATCCCTCATATACCTACAAAAATTTATCAATAAAATTCTGGTATCATTAGAATTTAAGCAATTTAAATGTGAAGCTATTAAAATTTCTTGAAACTATTTTTTTTTTATTAGCCTACACTGTTGTTGTAGTTGGGGAAGGCCTGTGCCCAGCAGTAGGACTGCTGGGCAATGGCCTTCCCCAACTTGTTCCATTCACTCTTTTCCCGCGCTGCTTCCAGCCAGTTCTTGAAACTACTATTGAATAATAAAGAATTTAAACCCCAAAACAATGTAATTCGGCCTCCAAGTTACAGGGGTCATAATCATTGCATATTAGCTCTCTAACTACCTCGGTGGCCTAGTGATTTCAAGTGCGACTGCTGAGCAAGAGGTCTCGGGTTTGATACCCGGGTCGGGCAAAAGTGCTTTTTGTGGTAGTGGGGGTAAGTTCGCGCATCATGCACTGATAGGTTCGGTATAAAAATTGTTTTAGATGTTCAGAAAGTGATTATCAAGAGCTGTTATCATTAATTTTACCAGATGTAGAGAAGAAAACAAAGTATTAAAAAACAAAGTATTTTCTTTATTCCACTCCATCACAAACCAAAAAGAATTGTCATACACAATCAACACCCTCGTCGAACAATTCCGTCTTCCTCTAGCAAGCGCGAACACAAAATGAGTCACTTTCCCTCCCCGCAGGCGAACGCAGGGGATGTTATCCATTTGAGACAGCAAACATGTTATTGTGTTTTTGCTAACCAAACTGTTAAGCCACGCCTATATGTGGTTAGCAAACAATGTTATACTGTTTGCAAACACGAAAACACGTCACAGCTGACCCGGCTTTACAGGGGAAAAGTCAATAGGATAGGGTAGGAAGGTGATGATTTAAGACACTTAATTATAATATTTTGATAATATATTTCTGTAGTTTTTGCCGAGCCTATTGGAAAAGTATGCAAGTTTAAGTGATTAAGTAACATGATTAAGAAATTAACATTTTACACAATCCAAGGGAAATTATCAGAATGGTAATCCTTCACCTGCACATGGTAGACATTAATTTAATACAATTGTGATATTAAGGATAAGATATAATTCAGTTCACAAAAGCATCAGTGTAGCCGTGTTGCTAATCTATTAGCAGTGGCAGAGTTCAAAAAACGATAAGAAATACGGAAGAGAATTTATAAATAACAAAAACATAACCTTCTATGACATTGTAAAGTTCAATTACAGCGATTGGTAAAAATTAAAAAGGCTTTGAATAATAATAAATTGTGACTAACATATATAAAATAACTTTGTTGAATTTTATATAAATTAACACCTCTCTGTCGTGTTATTAGAAAATTCTTTTACGTAAGAAAAAAGGTGTAATACTAACCTAGCATAGATCTCCGTTTCTCAGCGTAAATCTGTTCGTAAATAAAGACACCGGCGGCTCCAACGATGCCCACAATAGCAGCCCCAACCATAAGACGAGGTGACACATAGCTACTATTCATGATTGCACCACAAAATAATTTCTTCTCAGTAACTAAACTGATTTCAACTATTTCAAACACTTAACACACGAGTAGATGCACTATAACGAAGTAAAAACGTTAATTAAGCTAATAAATGCTATTTCGTAACAATATTTACATCGATAATCACGAAAAAACACTAATTGTTGTACAATAATTTGCAGGAATGAAAATCAAAGCGAAAGATAAAATTTTAAATTTCAGTTATAGAATAAATTTGGGTGCTACAATATAATTGGAATTCCTTAGGTAATTAGAAATTCCACATAATTTCGCTGAATTTGCAAGCGAAATCAGCAGATAGTCAAAGCAAACAAAATATTTATGGTTGCGTTCCAGGTTCAATGATTTAGGATATTATTAACAAAAGTGAGACAAAAATATATCTCGTATCCTTTCTTGGAAGAAAATCATGTACGGCATGCTGAAGTATGATTATGGAACATACAAAACACAGATTATAAACAGAAACTAATCGAATTGAAACCTGTGATTGAAACCGACTAAAACAGTTGACTCTCACATGTCTGCTTGATGCTAATTATTTATGTGTATTTTATTTTAGAGAATATTGTGTGTATTTAACTTACCAGAAAACAACAAAATTAAAATATAAAATTTAACTTCGGAAGTCTATGCTATGGTACATTTTATTTTGGAACAATTTAACTTAAGTATTTCTATACATAATAAAAATATATACAGACGAAAATAAAGATAAATTATAGGGCATCGAAAAATTCGTCAACATCGCTATCAATGGGAAAAGTGCCCAGAACACTGGCCGCATTGCCACGTTGAATGGCAATGCTGATTCTCTGTCCAAAGAAAAGGCCAGCCCTCTGGTCACCTGTGGAGTCGACTAATCGTTTGCCGATGTCACGAAAGAGTCAATGCACACTCGGACCCCATGGTCCTAACGTTTCAACCCCAAACGGCTCAAACATATAGCACCCAATTAGGTTGTTGTATTTGCGCCGTTTGAGATTTTCTGCACCTGCAGCTGCCGCCCCAGCTATTGTTGTTGCAATTATTCACAGTTAGAATGCACTTCATGAAAATTCCATCTAGCTCTAACGCAGCTTTCAGCAGAATTATTTAAATAAGTTAAATTATGATATAAGACCAGTTTAGTTTTAAATCAATGAAAATGATAAATTTTAATTCTGACATATGGCAAGACTTGAAAAAATACTGTCCACCACAGATAACCTAACTACTTATTGTTTTTTTTTTCAAATAGGAACAGCAAACTTCAAATGTCAAAGTTGCTTTATCGCGAAAATGGCAAAAGATGCATTTTTGTCATCGGTGCAAGATTTTTCTTTATAAGTACTACTAAATATTCAGTTTAAAAGTGAAGTGAGTGTACTCGAAGTAATAGTTCAAGTAATAATATTTCTAAGAAGTCAAGCTCATAATCGTATTTCACACAAGACTCGAGATAGTGAACTTATTATTTACGTTTTATTTTTGTTCATATCATACATAATCTGTTAGCATACAATGAGTGATAAAGAAGAAAAAGGCACAAATAATGAAGACGAAGGTAACAAAAAGCCTGAATTAATAACTGAGGGTAATATACTATTTGTCGATTCTAATAAAGTCAGTGATGTAGCTGAAAACCTGCCTAAATCTGAAGCTTTAGAAGGCTCTGGAGATGATCTAGGCCTAATTTCACAAGAAAATTCTAAAAAATTTGAATGTACTGAAACAGTGTTGACAGAAATGCCTAAAGAATTTATTAATACTGAGGTAGGCCAAAGTAGTGGTGGTCTTACAGCTAAAGCTGAGGTTAGTCATATACATGATAAGAATATTGAGGACATACATATTGATAGTGATGCAAAAAAATCTAAAATTAATGTTATTATTGAAAAAGCTGATGAAAGCATAAGTTTCCTGAACAAATGTGATGATATAGATCTCAAGAAGGCAGATGATGTAGATGAAATTGATGATGAAGATATGGAACTTAGATGGGATGATGATGACAGTAGTAATCTGGGTACTGCTGATGCTAAGACTGATGACATTTTATCGGAAGATCAATTTTTGGAAGAAACTTCTGATGGTTTAAAACAAGAATTATCTGAAATCCTTTCCGATGGTATTCCTACGAGCTCTATAGACAAACTTGAACGTGAAATATTCTCTGGAAATCGTGAAATAGACTCCGGTGAAGATACATCTGTATTAATTGAATCTACTAAAGAATCTAAAGTTCAACAAAAATTTGTTACTCCTTCAGAAAAAGATGACTATGAAAAAAGCTTGGAAGATGAGCTTTTAAAGGAACCAGATGTAACTTCAGAAGCAATAAATAGCCCACAAATGAATTTAGATCTTTTGAAAGAAACCGAGAACTTAAGTTCTGAAGAGAAGAATAGCCCTAAAACAGACAATTGTGTTGAAGGAAGTGGGGATCTAGAGCATATTAGTGTTCAAGAGGAAAAGTTACTGGAAGAATCTGAAATGCAAGTGATAACTCAGGCCAAAATCATTCTTGGAGAGGAGTATATATTTGATAAGCTAGAAGAATCTGATGCAGACAGCGCAACACAGGTAATAGCTGAAGCTAAGTCACTTCTTGAAGAGGAAAGTATTGTAACAAATAGAAGAAATTCTTCAATAAGTAGTGAAATGGAAGTAATAGCTGAAGAGATAGATATTCTTGGAGAGAAAAGTATAGTTGAACCAATCAAAGAGGTTGAATCAGCAAAAATTACCCATCTTAAAGAGGATAGTACAAATAGTCATTCAAAAGGGGTTACAGAAAATATTATTGATCAACATCGACTTTTATCTCAAAGTAATACCATAGCAGACATTGCTAGTTCTGCCATCTTAAATAAAGAAAATGATAATGTTTTGTTAGAAGATAATAATTTGAATAAAACTGAGGATGAAAATTCTGTTACTAGTACTGAGAAAGCCACTGAGAAACCTGTTATCATTCTTGAAAAAGAAGTCCTAGTGAGTGACACAGTAGATGATGACATTCTTTTAGAAGATAAACTTTTACAGGAAAATGACGTAGCTGAAGTAATCCCTGAAAGTGACTTAACAATGGAAGTTGATGATGACAAAGAAGTAGAGTTACTCAAAGATGACGATTATCAAGTCAATGACTGTACCCCTATGGATGTTGACCTAACTGATCAGTCAGTTAAAGATCAAGCTAACATAGAAGATAAAGTTGAAGATCAGTCAATGAATGAGCAATCCGACATCATAACAGAGGATGTTAAAACTACGGATCACGCCAAAATAACAGAGATATCGACTGATCAGCCAATTGTGGAGATAAATAAGGTAATTGAGGTTATTATAGATACACCTACCGAAGATAAAGCTAAAATTATAGGAAAAGTTGAATGCAAAGCCTTGCCTGACAAAGAAAATGATGATAAACCATTCGATGAAAATAAAGTAGAAGAAAACAATAAAGAGCAATTGCCTGTAGCAACTAATATTACAGAGCAGATAGCGAAACATCCGGCAGAAACTGTTTCTGACAAAGAAGTAGAGTTACTCAAAGATGGCGATTATCAAGTCGATGACTGTACCCCTATGGATGTTGACCTAACTGATCAGTCAGTTAAAGATCAAGCTAATATAGAAGATAAAGTTGAAGTTCAGTCAATGAATGAGCAATCCGACATCATAACAGAGGATGTTAAAACTACGGATCACGCTAAAATAACAGAGATATCGACTGATCAGCCAATTGTGGAGATAAATAAGGTAGTTGAGGTTATTATAGATACACCTACCGAAGATAAAGCTAAAATTATAGGAAAAGTTGAATGCAAAGCCTTACCTCACAAAGAAAATGATGATAAACCATTCAATGAAAATAAAGTAGAAGAAAACAATAAAGAGCAATTGCCTGTAGCAACTAATATTACAGAGCAGATAGCGAAACATCCGGCAGAAACTGTTTCTGACAAAGAAGTAGAGTTACTCAAAGATGGCGATTATCAAGTCGATGACTGTACCCCTATAGATGTTGACCTAACTGATCAGTCAGTTAAAGATCAAGCTAACATAGAAGATAAAGTTGAAGTTCAGTCAATGAATGAGCAATCCGACATCATATCAGTGGATGTTAAAACTACGGATCACGCCAAAGTAACAGAGATATCGACTGATCAGCCAATTGTGGAGATAAATAAGGCAGTTGAGGTTATTATAGATACACCTACCGAAGATAAAGCTAAAATTATAGGAAAAGTTGAATGCAAAGCCTTACCTGACAAAGAAAATGATGACAAACCATTCAATGAAAATAAAGTAAAAGAAAACAATAAAGAGCAATTGCCTGTAGCAACTAATATTACAGAGCAGATAGCAAAACATCCGGCAGAAACTATTTCTACTGTGGTAACTGAAGGTCTAGAAAAATCTGCTCAAGAAAATACTACTAAAGGAGAAACTGAGAAAGGAATAGTTGAAGAAAGAACAGAAAGTATTAAGAATGATACAGATATAGAAAAGCCTGAAAACATTCAAGGAACTATAGACTCAGTTGCTAGCTTAGATAAAGATGATGAAACAGAAGCTTCACCTGTCAACTCATCAGTGTTCCTTGAAGATACGCCTATAAAAATCAAAACTGACCATGCTTTACATAAACCAGATGTTATGCTAGAAATACCAACACAAGAACTAATTGACATGGATGATACAGATTTGTCTATGAATTTAGACCAGTCTGATGTAATGATTGGTCTCGATGATGTATACACAAATGTTGATGAAGAAGTGGAACATGAGAAAACAGAAGGTCAAACTGTCCTTGATGATGACTCAGTAAATAAAAAATCAGTAGATCAAAAAGCTATAGTTTCTGAAACAACTATTAAAGATATTGCCCCGGAGGAAGAGACATTGGTTGATAAAGAAGCTGAATTCACTGCAAGTGAAGTTCAAAAAGATAATGATACTGTGGGAAAAGATGAAAAAGTGGAAGAAACTGTTGGAGAAGCAACAATTGAAGAAGAAAATGAGAGAATCCAGTTGGATGATGATCTTAATGCTGTTAAAGAACCACCAGAGTTCATGGGTAAGTTATTTCTTGGCAGGATTTTCTTAAGTAAACATAGTCCTTTCTTTTTTTCCTTTCTTTGCTTGCAACCGTTGCTTGTCTGTCAGTTTTCTACAGATTGTACTTCGGGGAGTGTGTTCAGGAGCTCTATGACCTGATTCCTCTATCTCCCTTTCACTACCGGTCTACCAGACGCACGGCTGGGTACTACTCACACTTGGTTGATATACCGTCTTGTCGTACCAAGCGTGTCTCCTCCACATTTATTGTGCGCACAGCCAAGCTGTGGAATTCTCTGCCGGCTTCTGTGTTCCCTGCCACTTATGACCTTTCAGCCTTTAAAGCACGAGTGAATAGGTATCTTAGGGGCTCGCTTGTCCCATTTTAGACCTCATCTATCACTTATAGTATAAAAAAAAATCTCTCTCTCTCACTTTGTGTGAATAAATTGGTCACCACTGCTCTCAAAACGACAGGAATATATACCGAGGCATGTTCTAGAAATGAAAATTCAATCACATTCAAATTTAGGTCATTTTCCAACAAAATTGAACATTATTTTCTAACTGATTACCAGTAATGTTACTGGGTATATGTTTTGATCAAGAAATATAGCCTTAACTTACAGTATTTTGTTTTTTTTTTGGTAAAATCTTACCAGAAAATTAATGAAAAAACAAAAAATATATTCAAACTGTAGACTA
The DNA here is from genome assembly GCA_943138885.2 of Tholera decimalis. NCBI lineage: Eukaryota > Metazoa > Arthropoda > Insecta > Lepidoptera > Noctuidae > Tholera > Tholera decimalis. The sequence goes on from OW964576.2 coordinate 16,777,439, forward strand.
GTACTATGTTTAGAAGAAAAACACATCATTTATTTTAGCATTAGAAACAAGAGGCTCATAGAAATATTTTATTTCAAAATTAAGTTATAATTTTGTTAGATAAATATAAGACAGTAGATACTAAATACTGATTAAATAAATGAAATAAAAGTGTATGTTTATTTTAAATAAATCTCTGATCTCAAATAACACAACACAAACAACTCTTACGTAATGATAAGTATGAATGAAATGTTAGTTGACTAAGAAACAAATAAAATAAGTACCTAAATTAAAAGGTTCTAATGGTGAACGCAGACCTAGCCGCGCCGTACGCGCCGCAGTCTTTGCATTCGAATTCTTTATATGAAGTTCTATGCAACCTCGCACACCTACCCGCGCCGCAGTCGCCGCAGTCCCTGAAACGACCGAACTCCCCTAGCCGCAGCTGATGACGTCACCCGCACGCAGCGCGGATGACGTCATTCGCATCCACGGCGCGCAGTGTTGCCAGAGTTATAAAGTAGACAGAGAATCTCTGTCAACGGTTTATAATGAAATTACTTATTCTCGTATAAATAATTACTTGCTTATTCCCTATTATAGCACCTACAGATAAAATTACACAAAAGAGCAAAATACCAATACCAAATACAGATTTTATACAGATTTTTTAAATCTTCGGATAGATAATGATTTCAAAAATCTGGCAACACTGACGGGAACGACTGCAGCGACTGCGGCGCGGATAGATGTGCGAGGCCATTAACAAAAAGCGATGACTGCGGGGACTGTAGAGACTGCGGTGCGGCTAGGTCTGCGTTCACCATAAGTGTTCATCGAATTCTAAATATGTACATTGTACATCCAGCTCCACCAAATTCGTTCGCGTAATATCATCAAGCTAGTACCTAGCTATTGGCGGGTTTCCCGACGCATAAAAGTGTTGTCGGTAGAACCCGAACACAAAGAAAATAAACATTTAAATTCGGTTAAATTATTTTAGGTAATAGATAATCATATAATTCCAAGATTTTTTTAAAGTACGATCTTCAATGGGTATTATGGTGTATTTTGCTACCGTAATTATAATCCTACGGTAGGTGGTAGATCTTTGCTAATTACAGTGTTTTTACCGTAATTACGGTGCAGTTGGCAACACTGAATTTATAAATGGACTGCCATTTTTTATATTTAAAAATGTTAATTTTGGGGTATAATAAGTTCTTTTTTTTAAAGAGAACAAGCAATGTGTGTAGAAATCGCACAACTAGCAATCTTATTAACACCTCCAAATAAGCTAAATGTTTGTATCTAGCAGTCTAGAGTGGGTTCACGGCAATAGTGTAATGAAAATTAATAATAATATAAATATATTATGTAGGTTCCAGTAGTCAGTTCCAGAGTAGTTCCAGTGGCCATCTGTGGTCTTCATCATCAGGTCCACTTCACAAATGGTGCTTTTCGAATGCAACTACACGAGTTACTATAAAAAATACTCAAATCACTGTAGGTGTGCCTATAATATTTGAAGAGTTCCCTCGATTTCTCCAGGATCCCATCATCAGATCCTGACTTGGTGACAATGGGGCCAATTTCGAAGTATACCCTTGTATGTATGTATGTATGTATGTCGGGCAGGTATCCGCAACTCCACGACCGTGCGCGTATTTTGCGTAAGGGGTAAGATTTCTCTTCACTCAATCCATGCCAGTTCCTCCAGGAAGGCGAGCAACGCCCTTGTTTTGCTTACCATTTCTCGTAGGGTACCTGGGTTGCCGAAGTATTTAGTCCTGTAATCCGCGACTACAGGGCAGCTCAGTAGCAGGTGTGCTGCTGTTTCGTCCTCCTCCATGCAGGCTCTGCAGAGTGGGCAGCTGTCACCAGCCGCAATTGCGGTCTAGATAGTCTAAGGACCTGTTTCGACAAGTGGCCATCAAGGGTCAGGAGAGCCTCTTTGGCCTGCCTGCACTCACCATGGTCCTCCCTTATAAGTATACCCTTTCAAACAAAAAAAGATTTTTCCATATTGGTTCAGCCGTCTTCGAGTAATCGGTGGTCCTGATCATACATAAATAAAAATATATATATATACGCGTCGAGATGATAACCTCCTGAGAGAGATAGATATATTTCCGAATAATTTCGCTTTAACATATGGCAAATTATTTACAGCAAGCACCAGCCAAGCCCAACAGCCAATGGAACTACCACCAACTACCACACAGATGACTCCGGACACGTCAGACGAAGTGCCAGAGATGTCTGACAGCCTAGGGCTCCTGGCCGAGTCTTCGGGGCCGATGATGGAGGATGACGAGGAACCAGAAGACGATGATGACGGCGACGATGATGATGATTCTGATCATGACGGTGAGTTAAAAAAAAACAATAATATAAACTATCATTAAACCGAAAGTTGTATCAGCCAATGGCTCAACAACCAAGAGCCTCGAACCTTAGGAGGCTCTCGTTAGGCAGTTGGATCAAGGATTTTATAAAAAGCATTACTTCTGAACATGGCACGAATTCTTAGAAGGTTCCTCTCTCAAGAGCCCTGACTACCAGTAGCTTGGACCCTGTACCCGATATTGGTGGGCTACTATTTTTTATATTTTGATTTTTTTTTATAGGAATATTTAAAAAATTGGCCAAGTGCGAGTCAGACTCGCCCATGAAGGGTTCCGTACGAACTATAATAATATAATATAATATGTATATTTATTTGACGAATAAAAAAAAACCTTAAAAATTTCTTAAAACTAGCTTATTTACATTTTTACAACTACACCAAATAACTTTGTTTTTCATAGTGTTTGTATGAATTACAAAGTTATATTTACGGTTTTATAAAATATGCTGTATCTCAAAAACTGCTGACCCGATTTCGTTCAAACCAATTTTGGTTGAAAGTTTACATTAAGATCTACAAACATATATTTTTTTTTTAGATTTTGCACTCCATTATTATAGAAGTTAGAGGGGGGGACACATTTTACCACTTTGGAAGCTTATATCTTTTAAACGATTGACTTTATGAAAAAGTGGTTAAACCCGTATATCATTTTTAAAGACCTGTCTATAGATACCACATACGCATAGGTTTCATGAAAAAAAAATATTTTCATTTCTAGTTCCATGTATGGGGACCCCCCTTTATTTTAAATATTTTTAAATTTTTTTCTGAAAATTGGAAAGCCGTTCACAGAATGGTCTTAATAGTTTCGGAATAAAATGGCTGTGACATACGGACGGACGGACAGACGGACAGACATATCGAAACTATAAGGGTTCCGTTTTTAGCCATTTGGCTACGGAACCCTAAAAACGTTATTTATATGTATATTAGGAATAAAGGAATAATAATAAAATCTAATACAGAAAGACCTCGCTATTTTCAAAGAACCTCTTCAGAATGGGATACATAAAGTACGACCAACGAAAAGCGTTACTAAATCTAAACAAACTTTCAGGGGATCAAAACATTTTTATTAGGATAAATAGATAGATAGATATACTCTTTATTGTACACCATAACATAATTAAATAAGGACTTAAAAACTACAAAGGGTGTTACAAATTAAAAATAATTAAATTATACAACGTGTTTTTTTTTATATCCCATAACCTTAGGGTATGATTGAGGCCATATCAAAGAATCAACTGGCATATGAGTTATGTTCCAATCCTTCGTTATTTATTTTTTCATTTTTCATACAAAATAATTCGGCAAAGTCACGATTATTAATGTAAAACACCCTTACGTGAAATATAACAACGTCGCATTATCTTAGCTTTAAATATGAATGACTAGCTTCTACCCGCGACTTCGTACGCGTGGTAAGGTTTTCCCGCGCAAATCCCGTTCCCGTGGGAATTTTGGGATAAAAAGTAGCCTATGTGTTATTCCAGGCTGCCAACTATCTACTTACCAAATTTCATTCAGATCCGTTCAGTAGTTTTTGCGTGAAAGAGTAACAAACATCCATCCATCCTCACAAACTTTCGCATTTATAATATTAGTAGGATTGGTTTGAATAAAAATGAATTACTTGTATTTATCAATGAAACTTAGATACCTAGACACATCGAGGGTCTATTTTGTACGGTAAGCAAACAAAATTAGGTAGGTGAACTTCAGCTTTTAGTGTTTTTAAAGGACGCAACTAAGACAACGCTAGGATGATGGATAGGATAATTTGAAATAAGTTAAGCGAAAACAAACTGGCCTAAATGTTATCACTTCATTGTTTAATTAAGTTTTATAAACTTATGAAACCTGGGACTTTTGGCAATTTGGTATAGCACTGGCTTTATTTTTCTTAACTTTTAAACTAAACTGATAATTTTTAGCTGCCTATCCAAATATGTCAAAATATGCCATCGTTAGATACCTATTGAGTTGAAAATTGATTGCGGGGATTTGACAGATTTGGGTAAGTCGATGTGTTGTGTGTGTGTTTTATGGGTTTAGGGTATGATAAATAAAACAAGTTTTGTTAAAGTAATCCATTTAATTTAAATGATTTTCAAAGTGTCCGCCATGGTATTCCAAGCACACATTTAGCCTGGTGCGAATCTGCCTATTTAAATAAACATTGTTTTGGCGCATTTCATTAGCTGCTTCTTCAATTCGCCTAAGTAAATGGTCCCTTGATAAAATTTTTTTTTCATACACCTTACTTTTTAATGTACCCCACACGTAAAAATCTAGTGGGGTAAGGTCTGGTGATCGCGCCGGCCACGCTATAGTCGGGCTTCCACGCCCGATTCAACGTTCTGGGTATTGTTCGTTTAGGTATTCCCGTACCTGTGTCCCATAATGGGCAGGCGCGCCATCGTGTTGGATCCACATTGTGTGAATTGTCTCCAGATCCACATCCTCAAAAAAATCTAAGAATATTAGATTCCGTAAAAACGTTAAATAATTTTCTGAGTTAAGGCGGTGCGGGATTTCTATGAGATCTATTCATTTATTATTTAAAATTCCCGCCCACATGTTGACAGAAAACTCATGTTGGTAAGAAGTTTCCCACACAGCTTGCGGATTCTCTGTTTTCCATTGATGCTGGTTTTTTGAATTAAAAACCTCAGCGCGCGTAAATTGGGCTGCGTCCATCCATAAAATTTTACCTATCATATTTGGGTCTTGAATTAAAAGTTCATTCATGCGCTGACAAAAGGCTATTCTAGAAAAATTATCCGCGGGTAATAGGCCTTGAGCTTTGCGATAATGGTAAGGGTGGAGCCCATTATCTTTTCCATAATTTCCACACTAAGTTGTGAGACACTCCAACTATTACACCCACACGTCTCGTAGATAATGTTGGATCTTCAATTATTAGGTTCATGATCCTCATTTCTTGAACCTGAGTCAAATTCAAGACTCTTTCGTGAGAAGATGATCTTAAACCATTTTCCCGAAATCGTCTATGTATCTGTAACAAGTAAAGGTGCGCTTAAAATGTGACATAGGTAAGAGTGGGAACAAAGACAACCGGGGACTTATTTGCCTATTTTTTTTTAATAAAAAAACGTTGCCCCACACTAGGAATATCTCCTGTGTCGTGGGTGCATTTACAAACATTTAAACTCACGTACACAAACACCCAGACCCGACCCGGAACAACTACTTGTAGGTCATACAAATATTTGTTCCGTGCGGGAATCGAACCCGCGACACGCAGCGCAGCAGTCGATTGCTCAGCCACTGCGCCAACCGTGCCGTCGAATTTGGTTTTGTTTACACCGGCTTCAAATTAAACACGCAGCATCTCTCCTAGAACAACAATTAAATGTCATTCGTCACGTCATCATATACTTATTCAAATCGGCATTCGCCTGCACATCACATACCTATTCAACGCGACTGTGAGCATGAGGTCCTGGGTTCGATTCCCAGGTCGAGCAGTGTTATTGGGTTTTGCCATTAAAAATTTCTGAGTAGCAGCTACCGAGTCTGGATTTGTGTCCGGTTAATGGCAATATGCTTGCAAACGCTCGTGTCCGATACTAAATTAGTAAGTCACCAGGAGCATAACAGAATTATTTAGGTACAATTTTTTTCGAACCTCTCAATAATATCAACAAGCGAAACCTATTATCCGGTACGGACAGACGCTGTGTATTTTGCAACTGTAACACTTCTTAAGAAGCTTCTGTAATTGTTTTTATTTAAAAAAAAGATCATTTCATCTTATGTATTTTACTGTGTGTACATAAATGATAAAATAAATAAATAAATCATTCATTACATTTAACTGTCATGTAATAGTACATTATGATATAGGAAAGTGTGGTAAGTTGAAAATTACAGCCGAGGCGATATTGCTACAAGAAAGCAGAGGCTGTAATTATCAAAGCGCACGTATGTCATACGACGTTTTATAACATATTTGCGAGTAAATAAATAAAACTGTTCACGAATTAATCTTTTACTTGTCCACAAATTAGCGATTCGCGCGCATCAGTGCTTTTTTTTAAGGCAAAGGCACAAAAACAGCCAGTATTACTAATAAAGTAAATTAATAATTTTGTGTTTTTGTTACAGATGTAATTAATAATGGTTGTAATTTATTGTCAAAATTAATTAAATTAAAGAATTAAATGTTTATTTATTTTTAATCTCCCAAAGTTAATTTTATTCATAAAATGTTGACCACTTTTCTGACATAAAAACTCTTTGTTAAGATTTAAAAAAGTACCATTCGTTTTAGACGGAGCATCTTGATAAACCGTGCGTTTTACATTACAATAACGCACAAGTACGTAATGAGATACATTACGATATTGAAATTGGTGCAATAAGAGACCCTTTACGAGCAAATGTGTTATAAAAGACGTTTTATTAAACTGTATTGCTTCATGTATGTTATTATTACTGAAACAGACCATACTAAGGGCTAAAACGAATAAATAAACTATGTGAACTTACGTTTATGAAGGTTTGATTGCCGGCACAGTGCGATTCGGAAATCGACGCTGGTATTCCCTCATAGCTTCCATGGAATTTCCATTACAATATCCATACACAAAATGAATATCTGCTTGATGTTCTGGCGGATAGTTGTGCCTCGGCATTGTAACTGAGTTAACACCCAAAACACTTCAACGTACAAAGTTCAACAAAAACAAATTAACAAGAAAACTTAATAAAAAACAACAATAAAATAACAGCAAAACCGTAACAATTTTACGTGGCACAGAAACTTGTAAGCGAGACGAAAGTCAGGAAACAAGTTAAACAAAGGGCTTGCTAAAAATAATTTCACTTTTTGCTAACGCTACGAGTTCCATGTGTGCGTTCATTGTATTCAGTACCTAACAGATCGGTGTCGGATAAAATAATTAGTAGGGTTGTCAATATTCATGTAGGTAATTGAGTCATAAACTACACACATCAAAAGTGTCTAGGGATCAAGCATTTTTATGCGGATTTCTTGAGATTGAGATGTGGCTTTGTAATAAATTTATGATTTTATAAATTTATATGGATCCTTTTTGGTGCATTTCATAATTTGAAACAGGAACTGTTAATCAAATTCGAGTAAAAGATGAAAATCAGCTGTCAATATTTTTCCTATAAAAACATACAACGCATTGAAGACATTATTAGTGCTACTGTTTCCCTACTACTGATTAAAACCAACGTTATTATGGAGCGGCGACGTCATTTAAGCAGGGAAGAAATGCTCAGAGCCGTGGGAATGATAGAAGCTGGTTCCCGGCAACGTACTGTGGCTTTAGCTCTGAATACAAGTCAGAGTGTTATCAGTCGACTTTGGACACGTTACCGAAGCACTGGTACCGTGGCTGAGCGCCATGGAGGACGGTATCGCTGCACCACACGGAGACAAGACCGATACATTCAAATCTTAACTCGAAGAGCTCCAACAATAACCGCCATGATGTTAGCCGTGAGGCTTCATCACTCTTCAGGGAACTTAATTAGCGACCAAACAGTCAGAAACCGCTTGCATGAAGTGAACCTTCATTCCCGAAGACCGCTACGGGTACCACCTATAGCAATGCACAATCGTAGGATTCGATATCAATGGGCTCTTGAACACAGAAATTGGGCAGAAGAACAATGGCGTTTCGTGTGCTTTTCTGATGAGTCTCGTTTTGGTATGAGACCGGATACAAGACGTATACGACACTGGAGAACCCCTGGACGCCAACAGCGATTAAAATCCTGCCAGGAAGTCCATCCTTATAGTGGTGGAACCATCATGGTATGGGCGGGTATTTGGATCGGCGGAAGAACTGAGTTGATTTGGATCAGAGGCAACCTCAACGCTCAAATTTATGCTGAGACGATTGTATCTGACGTCATCGTTCCTCTACAAGTGCAAATCGGTCCCTTATTTCAGTTAATGCATGATAATGCACGACCGCACACCGCAAGAGTTGTAAGACAGACTCTCGCCGCAGCTAACATCAATGTCCTGCTCTGGCCTGCTCAGTCGCCAGACTTGAACCCGATTGAGCATGCATGGGATATGCTACAGAGAAGAGCTCTGCCGAATATGGAGGGTATCCAGTCGCAAGAAGACCTTTTTTTGTTGTTGCAACGAACATGGGCGGCCATTCCACAGCGTGATTTGGATGAACTCATTTTGAGTATGCCAAACCGATGTTCTTGTGTTGTTAGTGTTCGCGGTAGAAACACGGATTATTAATTGTTTAAGTTACCCAATAAAATTTTAAAGAAAACTGTTATTTCAGTCTTTTTTTCGAACTTTAATGTTAGTGGTTCAAATGTCAAAAATCCCTTATTAGGAAAATGGCAAATTTCTTTATTAATGCAAAGGTGACTTGGTTTATCGTTACTGTGACAAACGAAAACACTTTATTTGATGAATCCTTAAAGAAAATTTTAAATAATATCAATCAGGAGAAAAGTTATTGCAAAAATATATGTTGATCCCTAAAAACTTTTGATGTGTGTAGTTGTGAAAGTGAGATTCGATCAGGACAGGTTTGATTTCGTGTTTGGTAAAATGCGTATGGATATTATAAAAACCGGTCAAGTGCGTGTCGGGCCACGCGCAGTGTAGAGTTCCGTAGTTTTTATAACAGCCAAGTGCGTGTCGTATTCGCTGACTGATCGTTTCGTACCATGCTCTAACTAAAAGCTACCTAACCTAACTAATTTGACTTCCTATACAAATCCTCACCTGATCCGACAATTTTGCATGGAAAGTTTCATTTTTAATTAGAGATTTGTATAAAACTTGTCATAGCCGGTGTTTTGAATTTAAATACGGACACAGAGCTACACTACTCAATCGTCACAAGAAGCTAGCACGATACAACTGGCGCTTAGCGCCATCTATGGAGATTTCTATAGAGTTTTTTGAAATTTTCGAGTCAAATACAATTGGTCGACTATTACACGTAAACTTGTAAAGCCCACTTATGTGTGATAGTTTTCCTTTAAATTTCGTTATATATAGGTACTACTGCCGTGACATTTGAATTTCTAACTATAACCGTTTAGTTAGTTGATAGAGGGGGGGGACACGACTCTAACGAAAATTGGTACTTTAAAGCTTGATAAGTCACGAACGGTTTACTTAATCAAAAAACGGTCTTACCAAACCCCTAATATTTTTGAAACACCTATCCAACAATATCCCACACTATGGGAAGAACGAAAAAAAAAAATTATCATCCTACTTTACATGTATGGGAGGTACCCTAAATAATTGTTTTTTTCAAAATTTTATTTTACCACTTTTTTGGCGTCATTAACATGTATACTCATGCCAATGTACAACTTTCTAGTACCAATAGTTTTTGAGCTAAACCGCGGACAGACGGACAGACAGGCGGACATGGCGAAACTATAAGGGTTCCTTGTTGACTACGGAACCCTAAAAAAGGACGAAGGGATCCAGGTACTTAATGTTACTCAATAATTTAACATCATACGATAGTATCTAGTTTGTGTAGCTCAACTTTAGTTATGTTTAGCCACGCAAACTAGATACTATCCTTGTAAAATGACGTCATTTCAACTTTGCACATTGGAATGAAAAACTTTTTAGTGTTTCAGAAAAGTAAACAGCTAGGATAGATACCTCATGGAAACTAACATAAACATTTTTAAATTCGTTTATTGATTTGTACCTACATAATAAATTACAAAAAAGTCTTCTTCAGTTACTTAATTGGAATATCTAAAACATATTAGGTACATGTGATGTGGCTATCCAGGCCGTTCGTTTCGCTTAGAAGAATTAGGAAAAATCAGAAAAAAGCCAATAACTCCTAATAAATGAAAGACTCCTAATAAATCTTACGTACATGACTACCTACGCATTATTAAACTCGTAGGTGACAACCCTGATATTCCGAGCACTACACACACATAGTACCTACTCATTGTTAACCGTCCCGTCCGAGCCCGTGACGCTACGCAGGAACCTACTCAATAGCTCTATCTTACTTACACAAAGCGACAAGCGCCAATGAGAGAGTGAAAAACCCGAGTCGTAGCAAGTGCACTTCACCGAGTTATCACTGTAAGTATCTAGGCAACTCTTGCGCGCCGCGCGCTAGGATATGTTGTGCTGTCGTAACTTTTTAATGAAATCGATATCGATTAAACCCGTACTTAGTCTCCAATGTCATTAAACACTTACTTTGATTTAACGCACATAATTATTCAATGAAGATTACGAATTTTCTAGTCAAGCAAAAGTGCGAATATTACGAAGGTGGCTCAAATTAATAATAACCTTCACCCAGTACTTAATTTAAACTTTAGCCATAGGTTACAAACCTTAATTAATGATGCTAATTCGTAGTTAGTTTAGGTAGCATACCCGATCATTTTGGTGCAGTAGTAGTTCTACTAAAGCGTACAATGTGTTTCAACTAAGAATAGGATGACCTTTATTATTGTGACGACAATTACATTAAAAAAGACTGCAAATTAATTTTCAATAGTATTTATTATCGTTATTATCTTGTTAATGTTACTATCATATTTTTAAGAGCGTGTAAGTATTAGAAAAGCGTGCATTAAATCACAATATGGCGTCAAGGTCATCCTATTCTTAGTTGAAACGCATATTAAATAAGATGTAATGTCATTTAAATTTTGCTTCGTAATTTAGATATTCAAACTACTTGGGGTTTCATCGATGTCGACAAGGTAGCTTTCCCTTCACTAGCTGCTAGGAAGCCCCGATACCAACATACCTACATATTTTATTTTACTATTTATTTTACTACACTACTGCGAAGTTTGGCAACCTCGCAAAAGTAAAGATTCGTCATACTGGTGACAATTTTTGACCTAATTTAATGATGATATCTCCGAAACCATGCATGTTTGGACCACCTATTCTAAGAGTTTTAGTATTATTTTTACCTACATAATATAACCCTAGAGTTATGGGATATCAAAAAAAAAACAGGTTGTATACAACTAGCTTCTGCTCGCGACTTCGTTCGCATGGGTCGGTTTTCCCAAGTAAATCTCGATCCCGTGGTAATTCTGGGATAAAAGCATAGTGTTACTCCAGGATGTCAACTATCTACTTACCAAATTTCATTCAGATCCGTTCAGTAGTTTTTGCTTGAAAGAGTAACAAATATTCATCCTCACAAACTTTTGCATTAATAATTTTAGTAAGATTTTCATTTAACTTGCTACTATTTTATTCGCCGTCATCTATATTAGACATAGTTCGACAGAAAAGGTTGAATCAGCCTTACAATAAAATAACTATTTAGATTTACTATATTTATTTAAGAAGTATGGAGGACTAACAGCTATTAAATACAGAAAATATAGGTAAAGTATAGTAGACAGTGAGCAAATTAACAGTCCTCACGTTTAGAGGCAGGAAAATCTTACAGTAAACACTTAATAGGTGTATTATCTTAATATAACCTTATCATACCTACATACAATATTCAAAATGACTAAGTAGATAGCAGATATAAATAATACATACAACACAGTAACTAGTGATATTAATATTTTTTTTAAAAATCAAGGCTTTGGCGTCTTCTGGCTGCAATCACACTTCTTGTAAACAGGTCAAAATCATGCTGCTTACACCGGTTATTAAAGCTTCTGCTTGCACGCACAATAAATTAATTCTGCCTATACTTGGTTAAGCACAAAGTTGCCCGTAAAAGTGGATCATACCGAGTTTTAGTCGAAATGTTTAAATTAACTTTAGATAAGAGATCGGGGCTATCAATGTTATTGTTTAAAATTTTTAACAGTAGAATGCAATCAGAGATCTCACGGCGAGTATTTAATGGAAGTAAATGAAATTTTCTACACAGACTGTGGTAGTTATCGGAATGATACGGGATTTTCTGATGAAAGCATAAATATTTGATAAACCTTCTTTAAATACCCTCAATTCGGTCTATGTATTTATTGTAACCTGAATTCCAGATTTCAGAAGCATACTCCTCACGAAAGTGCAATACAGGATTTTAAGGGTTTTCGCTTCAGTAAAACATTTTGACAGTCTCATGATAAATATCAAAGATTTAGACGCCTTAGCTACTATAGCATCCACGTGAGAGTCAAATATAAGTTTAGAATCATGATAAACCCCTAAATCTCGAATATAATTACACCGAGGTAAAACCTGACCAGTCAGAGCGAGTATATGATGTGACTAAGACCGACCGTTTTCGAGAATACGTTACGACCGAGCATTTTGCTGGATTAAGATCTAACCTACTCGCTTGACAATATACTTTCAGTCGACGAAGCCTGAAGTGCAGAAACATCATCTAATGATGATATAACAGCATAGATTTTCATATCACCGGCAAAACAGTAATTTTGATGACAGTAGACATGAGTCGATGTCTTTTACATAGACTGTGAATAAAAACCCAATAGCGATCCTTCAGAACAACCGCTAGGGACAGAAATCCAACTAGAAATGTAATTATGTAGTGCTACTGCTTGAGATCGATTCTCCAGGTAAGAGGAGAACCATCTCAGCAGGTCACCACGAATACCCATACTGTTAAGCCTCTGATGCAGGATGTTGTGGTCAATACGGTCAAACGCTTTGTTATAGTCAGTGTAAACGACATCGACTTGATCACATTTATCCATGGCGGCAGTAATGAAATCATTTAGCAAAACAAGATTCGTGACCGTAGACTTTCCTCTAAGAAAACCATGCTGAAATGGGCTAAATGAGTTTTAAAAGCGGCATACACCTGGTTAAACGATCCTTTCAAAAATCTTAGCTATACTACACAGTTTAGAAATCGGCATGTTAATGGATATGTAATTATTATTATAAAAACCTAACAATTAATAAAAAGAAAATGATAATAATAATACTAAAAAGATAGGCATAGCAGAGAGGTGACTCAGTCTGTTGACTTAGCCACCAGTAGCTTGTGTCCATCTGTGGTCTTCATCATCAGGTCCACTTCACAAATGGTGCTTTTCGAATGCAACTACACAAGTTACTATAAGAAATACTCAAATCACTATAGGTGTGCCTAGGGATACGAAAAAAGAATTGATTACTCATTGGGATCGATACTTTTGTTTCGATACTGAGTATTTTTGTAATCGATTACTTTGCTTGCGATACTACACCAGGAATCGATACTTTCTCATGTAATCGATACCCTTCAGCAAACCACTATCGAGTAGATAATACACATCTTCATCGTAATAATTTATCTCACTACAGTAGGCATTCAAAATAAATAAATTATATTCATTTAGATTTTTGGAACATAGAAATGATTAAACAATCATAATGGTATCTAGTAGACTGAATTTATGTAAGTAGAATTGTAGTCTTGTAACTTTTCTTCTTGTTCTGTTGCTGCTCACGTAAGTTCTTGCAGTACTCCGTGTTTTTTTTTTTTGTTTTTTAGAATAATGGCACCCCCGATTAGAAGTGATGTTTGGAAGTCTTTCCAAAAGATTTACGAGCACAGTTCTACTTGTAAAATATGTTTCAAAACTATAAAAACAGGCGGAAACACATCTAATCTAATGAAACATTAAAAATCCATACCAAAAAGTAATTTGCAGATTATGCCGCCAGTCTTTTGGGCACATTACCAGTGGACAGCGATGCGCACGAATTTCTGGATGCCATATTTTAGTTTATTTTTAGATGTGTATATGTAGTTTAGGGTTTTTATTTAAGTGTTTAAAGTGTTAAAAATTTAATATTAAAAACTAATAAATATCTATTTGCAGATTTATGTTTGTTGTATTCTATTGGTTGTGGCTAATCTTTGTTGTTACTCGACTTTGCTGGAGACCTTTGTTCAACTATGGATGTCCCTTGGCTGATATGATGATGATTAAAATTCCATATTCTAGCTAAAGATTGTACGTTCCAGTTTGCTGTCCAGCGATTTATTCATTTAAAATCGATATTAATAAAAGACCGCAAAAAAATCGATACCTTATGGTATCGATACTTTTGATACGATACCATCATCAGATTCTGACTTGGTGACAATGGGACCAACTTCGAAGTATATATACCCTTTCAAACACAAAAAGAATTTTCCAAATCGGTTCAGCCGTCTTCGAGTAATCGGTGATCATATATAAAAAAAAAGTATACGCGTCGACTTGATAACCTCCTCCGTTTTTTGACGACGCAGTGATCAATTTCAAAAATTTAGGGGGACGAAATTATTAAATGCTGAAATCATGAAATAAAGGTATATTTATAACATTAAATAGTATCGAAAAATTATTTTCACATAATTTAACTTGGTAATTAATATTTTATGTACTTTGTTACATCACTCCTCATCTAACACAACTTCTGGTTCTTGTAAAAGATTAAGTACCTCAATTGGCATTGTATGTTTTTATTTTGTTTTACAGTGGCTTCACTGGTCGATGTAGTGACAAAATATTGAATAAATCAATATTTTTTATTGAGGCACCATTACCTAAACAAACACTTTTTACTATAGAAACCGGCAATCACCGGAAAAAAATGTATATTTTTGTATAGCCTACTATATAATGGAATCAAAATGATAATGTACTAATTTGTACTTTTAAACGTAACATAGTTCAAACTTAGAAAAGTTAGTAAATATCAGTACATTATTAAATATATATTTTTTTATAATATAAATTGATCTATTTTATTTTTTGTTTATATACCAATAAAAAGTACAGACCTTCCTTAATGTGCAGCATTTTTTTGAGTTTACAATTTACATTGATATCTTAGCCAACTTAACTTGAATAGGAACGCAAAACAACGATAAATCAGTCTTGTTATAATAATTTAGCTTTCGAGATAACTTTGAAATGGCATATCTATTAAACTACTGTCTGTATAATGGTGATATTTTAGTATAATGTAAACAACTTACCTTCAAGTCTTAATAAAATGACTTTTCGAACTACCGACACATTGACCAAAAATAATTATGGGACGCTAACTTTTAATAATTGATCACTGTGCGACGGTTGAAAATAACAAAACTTTACACTGTTGACAATCGCCCGAATGTTTATTTCTTATTTATTAACAGACAAAGAGATAACGAGAGACTCGGTCTCGGAGACTTTATCTCACAAAACGAATTTATGGATAATGCGCGCGACAATACTTAAGAAGCTGTGGCTAAGCAGATGAGGATGATATGTTATTATTCCAGAGAGCAGCAACCAGATTTCTGCCGAGCAGTCAGAAGACTCCAACCCACCAGCTTTAGACAATGAACCAGCTCAGCCAGACGATAAAGAGTTGGAGACACCAGACTCTAAAGATGAAGAGTTTCCATACATAGTCAGTGAGCATACATCTGAAGATAATACAGAGCAGATGGACGTAGAGGAAGAGTTTGGGACGGTAAGCTTTCTACATATTAGAAGACATCATAAATTACGAATTTCACGATTAATGGATTTTTACATGATTTTTAATATACAGTGTTATTTGTAAAACAATACCAACCTCTCAGCATTATGTTAGTAATATCGTAAACAACAACTTTTGTTCTAGGACTTTTAATAATTCATCATATTTTCATACAAAATAAAAATATTTCAATTGAAAGGTCTAAATGTTACGCAGTGTGCGAAGAAAAAGAAAGCACTAGTAATGTAGGTAAACAGATAGTACAAAAGGCAGTGGAGCGGTAGTAATGTAGGTAAGCTGATAGTACAAAATGTGGCAGAGGGGATCTTGAAAGTTTATTTTTGGTAAATGTATTATGTTTTCTAAGAAGTCATAGAACAAAAATGGTTTATGATGTAAGTAATACAGTCCTGCGAGGTTGTTAGTGTTTTACCAATAACCCTGTATACATATATTTTTTATTAGAGAAAATTCTCAGTAGTCTTGATTTGGGAAAAGACGAAAAAAAAAAATTTGGGATTAGTACATCAAACACATACCAAAATTCAAGTACATTAACAGTAAAAATCTAAAAAATAGACAGTACGTGTCTCACGACTGCGCTAAAAAAAATCATTTCAGTATTAATGCCAGACAGATATTACTAAATAATTAATAGATCATTTATACTGCCAAAATAGCAAAATATAAAAAAAAAATTTTTGAATAAAAAAAATAAACCGACTTCAAAAATCCATAAAAGCACTAAAAGATAAAAATAATACTATAACCTACCTATATTAATAAACCTAACCTCAACGATTTTTTGGAGTCGGTGCCAAGCTAGGTAATGAAACGACTGGTATTTCCAGAGTATTATCCTCGAACTCCTTGCTTTTCTTGCGTTGTTACATTGTGTAAACTATGTTTGCTCTGATTTTATTGATTAACTATTAACGTTAGTATCTTTTTCTTTGTGTCTAAATATTAGGTAATCTATCTTAAAGTAATTTTGTTTTTATTTTCCGATTTAAAGGGAAATGTCCATTTGATAAAGAAGCTTTGGCCAAGTGACGCCCACGAAAGAAACAAATTGAAGGCACAAGGGTTGACATCATAGATAAAGAAACAAACACTATTTTTACATAGAACTCGGTTGGTTATAAATCATAATATAAAAATTCAATTTTTACAAAAAATATACTTACAGATTTTAGTAGCTACGCAATATAAGTTGTTGAGTATGTAACTTGTATGTTTTTATAATTAACTTACTTGTTGTGGTTCAATCCATTGCTGAAATATAAGCCGAATTTCCACATTGCTCAAGGTAAATCTCTTAAGTCTTCGTGTATCCACGCCACAATTGACACAGATATGACTCCGTGGTAAACTGGTAAGTTTGTGTAAATCAGGTTCCATAATCGTGTCAAGTCTGCATTGACAGGCTGGTGTCGTCGTGAAAGGCGGTTACAGAAAGCAATGTAAAGCCAAGGTCATCATCGGGAATGATTACAGGGTCCATAATCGTAATCAAAGTCGTCAGAATATCAAATAGAAAAACGCAGTAGAAAAGAAATCATGGTTCACAAAGAAACAGAACTAAACAAAATGTTAAATGTCAGTCAGTTGTCAATTACGATTTTCTTGACGTAGGGATGTCGCTAAGAAATCAATTTATCAAAAAAATCTATATTTTTGAGAAACTGGAAACACGGAGTCGGTTAAATGGTTCGTATTTAGAAGCTCGATAATGGACAAACCTTTTTTCTCTAAATAAAAGCGAAACAACTACATAATAAAAATAGATTTCTTTAACACCCAGTATATGAATATGCAGAAGGTGCGAATGTTACGAAACTACATGCTGGCCAAACCTATACTCGCCAAGTTTTTCACCCATCCATGGAGAATCCTTAGTAGATAATAACTAGGTAGGCACTTGACGACATTATCACCTCATACACAAATATTAATATCCAGTATTAAGTACAATTTATGAACTGCTAAACCTAACATATAAAAGAAATAGACTTAGGCGTTAAAGTACTCCACCAAATCACTGTCGTCCGAAAACGTGCTCAGAAAACTGGCAGCATTACCACGTTGTATGGCAATGCTTATTATTTAGGCAAAGAACGAGCCAGCCCTCTGGTCATGCAAGGAATCGACCAGCCGGCGAGACAATTCATTCCAATAATATGAGTTTTGCAAAACTTAAAACTAGCAGTGTGGGAATTGAATTCTAATTCACATCACTGCAACCTTGTTAACCCCTGCAACTAAAATTTCCAGGTGGAATTACAAGCAGAATCTGTGAATGAATTTAATGACGAGGCAAAATCAGCCGTGGATGCACTCTTGAACGCCGATAACCCCGCTGATGAACAACAGCCGGAGGTAAGTAATCTTACTTCTTATCTTACTAATATAATAAATAATGCGAAAGTTTGTGAGGATAGATGTTTAGATGTATTTTTAGGGTTCCGTAGCCGAATGGCAAAAAACGGAACCCTTATAGCTTCGTCATGTCTGTTCGTCTGTTTGTCTGTCTGTCTGTCTGTCCGTCTGTCTGTCCGGCGGCCGTATGTCACAGCCATTTTATTCCGAAACTATTAGGATCATACATGTGAAACTTGATAGGTAGATGTATTCTGTGAACCGCTTTCCGGTTTTAAGAAAAAAATTAAAAAATATTTAAAATAAGGGGGCTCCCCATACATGGAACTAAAACTGAAAATATTTTTTTTTACGCTTCCAAAGTGGTAAAATGTGTGCCATTCTATAATAAAGGAGTGAAAAAAAAATATAGATCTTAATGTAAACTTTCAACCAAAATTGGTTTGGATAAGATCGGGTCAGCAGTTTTTGAGATACAGCATATTTTCTAAAACCGCAAATATAATTTTTTAATTCATACAAACATTATGAATAACAAAGTTATCGGGCGTAATTGTAAAAAAAAGTAAATAAGCTAGTTTTAAGAAATTTGTAAGGATTTGTTTTTGTCAAATAAATATTATTATTATTTATTATTATAGATACTGCGGAACCCTTCATGGGCGAATCTGACTCGCACTTGGCCAATTTTTGTTATTCCGGATGAGCCAACTCTTGACCTCGGTCTCACCTGATAGTAAGCTATAGATGAGGGCAGGCAGACTGATTTACTTTCAAATTTATATATAAGGGATTGTATATAGCAAATGTGAATATTGAGATGGATGCGTGCAAGAATGGATAATGGGCCATTAAAATGGGCAGAAAAGTAGCGAAAACTGGAATTTCTGGTCTATAAGATTTTGGGCGTGTGTATGTATGTATTTATATCGAGGTATACCTAAACCGATACTTTAAAGAGAGAAAAACTGGACAAGTGTGAGTCGGACTCGCCCACCTAGGGTTCCGTATCGGGGGGACGGACGGTATATTTTTGATATTTTTCATTTTAATTTAAATAAGAATTTATGTAACGTAAAAAATTCAATTCGATATCTCTACGCGTCCCCGAGTAAAGGGATCTTAACAGATAGACAGACGGACAACGAAGTGATCCTTTAAGGGTTCCGTTCGAGCGCACCTGATGACGCCACACAATGGCCTAAAACAAGTTGTTCTAGGTCTGGGTGTTTGTAAAAAAGCACTCACAATACATGAGAAATTTCTAGTGTGGGATGGTGTAATTTTTATTTAATTCAAATATTATTTTATACAGAGTTGATACGACCGAGGGACTTTCCTTTAAACTGCGTATACTAGGTACAATTTTCAAGCTTTGTACCAAAAATCAATTAAATAGGAGAAGTAGTTTAGTCGTAAATGATTTTGATGAGATGCACCTTAAAGCGATAAATCTGACCAAGACAAGAGATAACACACGCCGCGCTACGTTGCCACTTTGTTGCCTAGGTATTTAAGGTCAGTCACATTTATTTACAAAGGGTTGTTGCGTTTTACTCTGATTTGTAAGCTATTTGGTTTGAAAAAAAAATTTTTTTGACTCTTTATTTTTTAACTGCACTTATCAAATTAACACTAAACACGTATAGTATACGTAGTGTAATTTAATGCCCCTCTGTCGTATCAACTCTGTATGTAAATATATGATTTTATTCTGTGACTGAAATATGATAACTAAATCACTTTTTATTCTTAAATTAAAAAATCTAATTTTCTCATAGGACCCGAAAGAAACTGCGGAACAGATGGCCATAGAGACTGTGAAACTGTCAGATACTTCTGACAATGAAGTTGACGTTGAACCAACGAAAGTGCAACAGCCTGTAGCTGAACCAAGCAAGGAGAATGAAGGTACGTCATAGTAATAAATATGTCATCTGCTTAACCTGTTTGTGCTTACCCGGATGCAGCTGGAGTACTAGTGTTTTACATGGAGCGACTGCCTATCTCGTCAACAATCCAGTAGCTGGGCAACGCGTTACCCCTTGACAAGTCTGGTGTCAGATTTCCTGGCTCCTGACTACCCATAACGACTGTCAAGAATGTTAAAATGATAAATGAGGATACTTGGAACTGACGACTTTACGTGGTTTCCGAGACACGGTTGTGCACTCGATATGTTAAGGTTGCCTCACATACACACACCGATAAAAAGTAGCCTACGTGCTATTCCAGACTGTAATCTATCTCTATACCAAATATCATCCAAATCCATTTAGCTATTTTTTTTTTCTTTTTAATTACTGATGGGCCCACTCTTCACCTCGATCTCGCCTGATGGTAAGCAATAGATGAGGTCTAAGATGGGACGAGCGAGCCCAGAAGATGCCTATTTACTCGTGCTTTAAAGGCTGAAAGGTTATAAGTGGCAGGGAACACAGAAGCCGGCAGAGAATTCCACAGCTTGGCTGTGCGCACAATAAATGTGGAGGAGAAGCGCTTGGTACGACAAGACGGTATATCAACCAAGTGTGGGTGGTACCCAGCCGTGCGTCTGGTAGACCGGTAGTGAAAGGGAGATGGAGGAATCAGGTCATGGAGCTCCTGCGCACACTCCCCTTGCACTTACAAAAATCCATCTAAACATTCGCATTTATAATATTAGCATAGATTTATTTATATACACCGTGTTATTTTAGTGATCTTACAACGGTAGCCCACTTCATGTATCCAATGACTAGTAAACATTATTTTAAAAAAATCATATTTATGAACATTTGAATAATTTAAAATTGAAAATAATATTTATTAATATGACGTTGTTGTGCGCTAGGGTGAGTAAACTCTGATAAAGATGTCACCGCTCTTCCATGCCTTGGAAATCAAGGCTCGGACCCCGCCTTCAACAGGATGTTTCAAACTACGTCATAATAATAAATAATATTTTCAATTTTAATTATTAAAATGTTCATAAATATGTATTTTTTTAAATGAATATTTACTAGTCATTGGATACATGAAGTGTGTTGCCGTTGTAAGATGACTAAAATAACACGGTGTATATTCTTCTGCAATTTCAGATCAACAAAACAAAGGCTCTCCATCAAAGTCTACCAATAGTACCGACGTATCTCCCAAGCACTCACCCAGTAAACAGGCCTTGTCTCCCAGCAAACAGTCGCCCAGTAAGATGAAGAACTTGACTATCAACAAACAAGTAGCTATTCAGGTCCTCAATATTGTGGACTTGGAGGAAAGCACTTCCGAAGATGGTAAGACTCTGAAATGTTGACAAATGCGTAAGGGGTAAAGAATTTAGCTATATTTAATCTTTGATGTATTTATTTCCAAAAAAATGTGCACAATTTTTTAACAAAAAAAAAAATATAATCATCATATATTTCGGATTGACTCCATATTTGTAAGTAATATGGAAATTGATAACCTAGTGTTAGTAATAGCCCATTTACATAATTAGTAGTGCTAGACCGGTTGAATTTCGACCATAATTGGAATTATTTCAAATGTAGGTATTATTATATAAAAATATTGGAATTCTGCACTCCGTTTCCACATAAACTTTAACTGTGCTCCAATTTCATACTCCTCCGCCTGACCAATTTTAGAAATTATTATATAAATCCGTTCAGTGGCTTAGAAGATATGAGGCAATAAAGAATATTATAGTATTATTATGTAAAAATATTGGAATTCTGCACTCCGTTTCCATATAAGCTTTAACTGTGCTCTAATTTCATACTCCCCCGCCTGACCAATTTTAGAAATTATTATATAAATCCGTTCAGTGGCTTAGAAGATATGAGGCAATAAAGAATATTATATGCATACATACAAGATACACGTGAAAAACATGACCCTTCTACGCTAGTCGGGTAAAAAGAAGTACAAAAGTTTGACTTCAGGTATTAATACTATTTTGTCAAGAAAGTACCGAGAAACGATCGATAATACTAGTTATTCAAAATGTTAGTTATTCATCCAAAGTTAGTTTATCACCCTTAAAAATATGCTTACACCAACAAAAATACACTTAAACTTAAAAATACACTTACACCAACGAATAATCCAATCATTAAAAACATTTATTAAACGCTTTTACAGGAATTTTTCAGTTCTCAGAATGAAAACGGTTGCCTGATAGTAAGTGACGATGTGTCGAAGATGAAACACGCTTTCCTAGAAGTAACTTATTCATTCTTGGCTATAGCTGTCCCTCCCCCAGATTCAGATGTTACTATTTTATATACCATATTTCTTTCTTTGACTCACAGAATCACAAGAAGTACAAAAAAAACCTGAGCCCGATATCACAGAAAAGGATAAACCTCCTTCCCCGGATAGAGACGTTACCAACGTGAATATACCAACGGGCATAGAGATCATGTGTTCCGGCGAAAGTACATCAGAGATAACCACCAAAGAGGGGGAGGTTGTTATCAGTGGCGTGCCGAAACCTCCACCGCATAAACCTGTAAGTATTTCTGAGTGTATTGTCATTGGATAATAAACTCTGTGTTTAGCGTGGCAATCAAAATCTTTTATTACTATCTGAGTGTATTGTCGGTTTTTTTGGTTCAATGTGGGTAGAATTCACATTACTAGGAATCTTGTTAACCCCTCCAACTAAGCTAAATATACTTGTGTCTGGAGTGGGTTCACGGCAATAGTGTAATGGGTGGGGTTCGAACTTGTGACCTCTCGATTACAAGTCCGACACCCAAACATTTAGACTTGTTAGATTTTAAGCTCTATGTATTATGTGGTAAAGTTCAAAATGTATTTTCAACTTTGCGCTCACTTCTCATCGTGCGTCATCTCTTGGATTGCTATCATTTTACACTCGCTTCTGTCCATGGCTTTGCTCTCATGTGTAGTATTTTAGCTAAAAACTGTAGCCTATGTCACTCAGGCATAATGTAGCTTTCTATAATGTGCTCTAGAAGCACATCAGAGATAACCACCAAAAAGGGGGAGATTGTTATCAGTGGCGTGCCGAAACCTCCACCGCATAAGCCTGTAAGTATATCTGAGTGCATTGTCGTTGGATTATTAACTCTATGTATCATATGGTAAAGTTGAAAATTTATTTTGTATTTTTTATGTTCTTACTTTGATATTGTTCGTCAAATCGTTGAGTTTCTTAAGTTGTAAATCGACATATTGTAAATGGTAATTGACGCGAAAATGAATCGCTTACACTGACTAGAATGTCCACTGTAATCTGTAGGGGGCTTTTCTCAAAAACCTACTTCAGACATTAACCTATATGATTTGACCAGTGCGGATTGTATGGACTTTAACACAGACTTTGATCTCTGAGTTTACTTCAGTGTTTCTGCTTAGCGCAGTCAGCTAGGAAACACCGGGTTCATCTAGTATAAAGTGACCAAAAGTATTAACTTGTTAAAACGTTGTTTTTAACTTACACAACAAAATAATATAATTTATTACCTTTTATGAATAAGCAGTGACCTTTCTTTCACTGGTGTTGTTGTCTGATGTGATGGAGTTATCTCAAACTATTATATTTATGTATAGTATATGCTATGTTTAAGTAACTTAGTAATTAATCGACACGTTTGTTTGTACAGTAGACTAGTTGTAATTTAGTTTAGTTTAATTACTACAGATATTTTGCTAACAACTGTATCAGACTGCTGAAAAATGATTTGTGTGGAACCATATTTTCGTATTTTTTTTTCTATTTTGCATTCAGAAAATATGGCATAAAACATCAATCAGCCTTTAATATGACCATGCATTTCTGAATCATCATGAATACGTATTGAACATAGGAACAAATTTTCTAAGTGGTCATGAAAACTGCGTCGAAATCGTTTCATAAAGAAGGTTTTACTATAGATGGTGTAAAACAAAGTACAAGAAACAATCCGGACTTATTTTATTCTATGTATAGTAACTCAAAAGTCAATCTAGACTAGAAAACGCTAAAGTAGACAATTGAGTAGCAAAACATGTTGTTCATAAATACTTTATTAAATTGTTTCAGGCTAGGTTGAATACGAGTGAAGTTTCAATCAAAACTGTTAGCGTCGAACCAATGGTTATACCAGAGACTAAGGTAAAGAAATAAGTATTAACCTCTCAAGGAACTCCATTATTTACGTCAACTATTAGTTGAGCCCCGCTGGCACACAAATTTTGTGCCAGCGGGGCTCAACTAATACTTGTTTACTGGCACGTTTTTGTGCCGCTGGGGCTCTAGTTGTTAAATATAATTTATCAACCTCGAGACAAGCTCTAAATAATAAAACCCACACGGGTTGATTTTCAAGATTAAACAATGCTTGCTGAGCTTACTGTTTCCATCCATTATTTGTGAAATCGAATCTTGTAATTTTATAAAGCTTAGAATGTGAATGAGAGAATATTGTATAATCCTAGATTCGTGTTTTTGTACTGTGTGAATTGGTCTGCAATGTCCTCTCATACTTCATCTCATTCCTCATGGTTAAGCAACCCTAGATGAGGTCGGTCCAGAGATGGGGACCATCATAATATATCGAGATGTGTCCGTTCCCTGGACAGCACGTTAAAGCTCCCCGACTGTCATTTGCACACCTTTGACAGTCGTCACGAGTACTCAGAAGCTAGAAAACCTGTCACCAGTTTTGCCAAGTGTTATTGTGTTACCCAGCGACTGGATTGTGGCGGTCACATAGGCTCCATGTAAAACTCTAGTATAGTCCCCGGCACGTAAGTTGGCAAGGTTTTGGCGTAGTGGGGGTAAATACGCGCATCGTGCACTTAGTGGAAGAAAAAATTGGTCACTTTGATTGCTTATCATTATTCTATGGTTATTGCTATCAATTATTTTTAATCATGTTTGTTTTGAAGAAAATTATAAAGAAAGGAGATAAATTCGTGATTTTTTAGGTGTTATAAGTAAAATATATACATTTAAAAGCTGTTCCTAAATTACCCTAGGCCGCTTAAAACTTTCTTTTAAGGGCCCGGAACCCCGTGGTTATGGAAAAACAGTAAATAGACTTATATGTAAGGTAATTGTGGACACACTGTTCTTACCACCGACTGGTCAAAAGTGTCGATCTCTGTGATCGACTTTGTTTTATTCCTCTTTTTTCCTGGTGTCCGGTTACGGTTTCTTTTTCATGTTGAGCTTTTTTTGAGCATTTTTCTGGCATGCCTGCGTAAAACGGTATTTGGCCCTGGCATTGTAATCAACATAAACTTAATACAAACTTAATTTAAAACAATAACTCGTAACAAAAACAAAGGGTACAAATTTCGTGCACGCAGTGTATTCGGGAGCGAACGTGGCGTAGACACAGTGCGAGAGGCCTTGAGTCTACTGACGCACCAATCGCGCGCTCGGGTTGAGGCTACATAACACCTCGCGTCCCGCTGACAACCGCCGACACCCAAAAATCGACTTCTGCGCATCTAACGACTCTTGCCAAGTTACGTGCCGAGTATTATACTCAGCTGCATCCAGTGAGACTGATAGCCGACTCGATAATTGGGAAAAGGTAGGTAGGTAAGGGAAAAGTAGATTGTTGGAACCTTTGTTACTTGGTTGGAGAATGTTATTTTTTTATTAAATAGGTTCGCGTTTGACCACCGTCTCACCTGATGGCAAGTGATGATGTGGTCGAAGATGGAGCACGCTTACCTAAAAGTAACCTATTCACTCTTGACTTAAAGACTCCTAGGTTATAGCTATCGGGAAACACAGACTCCGGCAGGGAATTCCACTCCTTAGCCGTACGCACAATTAAGGTATTCCCAAAACGTTTTGTGCGTATGTGTGGGATGTCCACCATGTAACGATGGCGCTTCGCCGTTTGTCTCGTAGTCCGATGATAGAACGGGCTTGGTGGAATTAGATTGTGTAATTCCATCGCACACTCCCCGAAATGTAACCGATAGAAAACCGACAGACTTGCAACTCGTCGTCGATGTTCAAGCCTCAGGAGCTTTGACTCGACCAGTGCATCGTTGCCAATGAGTCTCTTGGCCCGCTTCTCGATAGACTCAAGCGTGTCCAGTTGGTATTTAGCAGATCCATCCCAAAGATGAGAGCAGTACTCCATACACGACCGAACCTGGGCTTGATAGAGATTGAGCAACTGTTCGGGTGTGAAGTACCGTCTCACCTTATAAATGAAAGTAGTGAGTCCAATATGACAGAGAGAGGGAGAGACTAGTTTATGCTATGGCGCGGCTGGGACGACTGACCGCCCGACCGTATGCGCGGGGCACCTTACATTTTGCCTCGTTTGCAATATAACTGTAGTTCCTACACAGATGATTTTATTTTCAGTTGTTTGGTTTTCAGATAGCAGATCAGGCCGAAACACAGTCTAAACCTAAACTGAGTCTAGAAATATTCAGCTTGGATTCAGATGACGAAGAAGGTGCAGCTAAAGGTAAAGAACTTAAAATAAATAATTATTATTATCTAAATGATAGTAGTTATGTAACAAATCAATGCCTCCCACGTACGTTGTTGTAACCCATAAATTGCAATATTATAGGAGAGCGTTTCAAAGATACTAATAGCAATAAAACTGCATTTTTCAATTAATCTTTATACAATTCAGTATTACTAAATATATTTACATATTGAATTGTATAAATATTAATTGAAAAATTAATAAAAAAAAAAAATGCAGTTCTTATTGCTAATCTTTGAAACACCCTCCTGTAAAATTGCTATTTGTGGTTTACAACAACTTACGTAGGAGGCATCGAAATTAACTTAAGTACTGCCCTCATCTAGCTAAACTTAAAAGGGTTATTTATAACCAATTTACAAAATCAATATTTTATTTAAGTAGTGATGATGAAAAAACATTCAATGTTTTTTTTTTACTCGGGTAGAAAACGCCACTACATTGAACATAATATTAATAAGTTATATAAAAACCAATGTAATAACATTCACTTTTTACCCGACTGCGCCAGAAGGAGGGTTATGTTTTTCGAGAGTATGTATGTATGTATGTATAATTGTTTGGCACGCTCTGTGGCCTGAACGGCTCGACGGATTTTAGCTTGAGAGGTATCGTTAGATTCGTATTGACTGTGAAAGTGACACTGGGTATATAAAATAAAAAAAAAAACCAAAATGGCGGATTTTTGGCGCCATATTATTTCTTCAGAAAGGTTTTTTTTCTCAAAACCTATCGAGTGGGGTATCAAAATAAAGGGTTTTAAAAGGTGATTACAAACATATATACAACTTATATGGTTAAAAGTAATTCAAAGTGACAAATCGTAAAAAACACGTATCAAGAACTAAATCATCTGCGAAATCTTTCACATTTGTAAACTAAAAAGCTGGAAATAAAAAAAAAGTAATTAAAAAAATTAAAAAGTTGGAAGCAGGCGGGGCCCATACCATTATTATAGTTTCAAACTCGAATGGGTCCCGCCTGCTTCCAACTTTTATTTAATTTAAAATGGGCTTGTTTTTATTAGCTTTTCAGTTAGTTTTAGTATAAGGTTGCAGTTGGGTTTTTTAATTACTTTTTTTATTCTACATATTAACTATCTATACTGATATTATAAAGCGGAAAAGTAAGTTTGTTTGAACGCGCGAATCTTCGAAATAACTGAGTGGATTTGGCTGAAATTAGGTACCTATCGAAGTAGTTTGAAGTTTGAGGAAGGTTATAGGCTTTTTTTACCAGATTGCAAAAAGGAGGGTTATTTTATATATCGCGGACCCCCGAGTGACTGTTAGTATTTTTATAACAACAAACAATCAAATATTTGAGTCACTTCAAGATGTATCAAACCTATTCAGTTCCTTAATAACTTTTTTTCTAACAGCTTTGATGAATATAGCCTTAATGTAACTTAGCATTCATTTAATTCTTGCAGATCCACAAAAAATGACAGCGTTAGAACTGGAAAAGGCTCGAGAAACGTCCAAATGTATTAATTACTGTTGCAAGAGTGATGGGAAGGTACCTTACAAAGTAGCCGACGCGTCCGTCATAGCATACTATGATGCGGGAAGGAAGAGACGGTCTATGGTGTGCCAATCATGCGCTGATGTGGTCGCTGATAGGACTAAGGTAATATATTTTTTTTATTTTTATTTATACAACGTGTAATTTAAAGGGTATATACATACCGAGTGCACGGCTTCTTTGGATGATAACAAACGATATGGCAAGGGTTTTGTAATCTTATGTGTACATGTGTGGAGCATATTAAAAATTTCAATACATTGATACCAGAGACCGAATTTTTCAAATTAAGAAGAACGAAGAGAATTTTCGTTTTATTGGCAAGTGACGTGGAAAGTGATGACCCTCATAGTGCCGTTACACATTTGTTATTACTGGTGTTCAAGAAACATATGAAACAAATAATTTGGGATTAATTCTGTGAGTCACTTAATTTGAGCTGAAAATTTTGCATAGAGACTCCATACCAGATGTTGTCTTCAGTCCTTTTGGATAGATATGGGGTTTCCGTTACACGTTGTATAAAGATTACTTTAGCAATGTGGGTAGAATTCACATTACTAGCAACCTTGTTAACCCCTCCAACTAAGCGAAACATGCTTGTGTCTGGAGTGGGTTCACGGCAATAATGTAATGGGTGATGTTCGAACTCGTGACCTCTCGATCGCAAGTCCGACATCTTATCCATTAGGCTATGGACGCTTAAAGTTAACTTAATTTTAAGCAGTCGCCATCTTGGGTCCGTGCGTGTGTTTTCAGGGTTCGTGGCAGAATGGAAAAAACAAAACCCTTATAGATTCGTCATGTCTGTTTGTCTGTCTGTCTTTACGTATGCAATGGCCATTTTATTCCGAATCTATTAGGACTGCACAGTTAAAACTTGTTGGTAGGTAGGTATTCTGGGAACCGCTTTACGCTATTCATCAAAAATAATACATGAACTTAAACTCTTTTTTATCATCAAACCTATACATACGGTGTTTCCATAGATAGGTCTTTAAAAATGCCATTCAGGTTCCTAAAAACATTTTTTCTTAAAGTCAATGGTTTCAAAAAAAATTATAGACAATATTGTTTTGAACGAAATATAGTGAGCAGTATTTTATGTACCTATAGCACATTTTCAAACTTTATCATTTATACAAACATAATTAAAAACAAACTTTTTTTGCTTAGCTGCTACTATTTTTATTTTAGCCAAATATCTAATTTTTTAATGTCTGGTTTTTTTTTATATCCCGTTAGATTCAAACCGACCTCAATATAGTTGGGTGGAAGCTAGACATACAAGTTACTATACTTAGATAATGGGATAATGTTTGTGAATGAGTTTTTATGTAGGAAGTATATCTTCGAAACTTCTCATCCGATTTTCAAAATTCTTTCATCAGTAGAATGCTAGGTTATCACCAGTGATCGGAGTAGGTAGATTGAAATGGGGTCATTGATCCGAAACGTATATATTAATATGGACATTACTCCGGAATTGGTGGATTATTAAAAAAAAACCGGAACTTATGTAGGAATTTTATTCTGCCAGAGTGGAAGGAGTCATTTGATGATTTGCCATCCTCAAAAAAAAGGTAGGAATTGTAATAAAATGAGCAATATTATTCTTTATTCTACCCTTAATGCAAATTACCATGACCACTATGAAAATATTTAAATTTAAGTGCAACAATTTATGTCTATCTATAAAAGTTCTAGCCATAAAAGGCTAAAAATAAAAAAATAAAATTAAAGCTTCGATCGGAATTAGATTGTTTTTATTATTCAACAGATAAATAATGAATTAATTTAGTTTTTATACCTTCCTTTAAATTTTGAATTGAGTAGGAATAATATCACTACCAACATTAACAATGTTTAATTGAATCCGGAATACCGGAATTACTTTCCGGGAAAATGGCTTATCCATGTTATTCTTTCTGTGTGCATTTATGATACAAGTACCAAAAATCAATCTACCTACTCCGATCACTGGTTATCACTCAGTGACATAGACTAAATTTGTCGCAGAAATACGCAATACGCGAGTGATGTCACGGGCCTAAACTAGTTTGTAAATATTTTAAGCCACGGAAGCTACGGTGAGCATTTTTTTATTCACGATAGGTTTGACTACCATCTCATTTAATGGTTAGCTATGATGTGGTCGAAGATAAAGCACGCTTAACCTAATGTAACCTATTCACTCTTGACTCAAATATCCCCAGGCTATAGCTATCAGGAAACCCAGAATCCGGCAGGGAATTCCACTCCTTAGCCGTACGCACAATGAAAGTATTTCCAAAACGAAACGAAAGTATTATTTACAACCAACTTACAAAATAAATATTTCATTTCAATCATCCATACATCCATCCTCACACTTTCAGATTTATAATATTAGTAAGAAGTAAGATTTTGCCTTTTTTACAGAATCTAATTAAAGGTATAAAAGATATGACTCCTCTACTGGATTTGGAAATGAGCAAGTTATCTCAGGACCTGGTGGAAATATCTGACTCCGAATCTGAAGATGAAGATATGACGACAGATGAGCCAAAGGAGAAAATTGGAGATGAAGGGGCTCTGTGAGTTTAATTTATTTAAGAATATATAAAAATAATAACATGAAAATGTCTTCTCACTCTGGTATATTTTTAGCCGATTGCGCCCACAGAAAAAAAGTTATTTAAAAATCTAAAATGTCGACTGCTCAACTGAAATGCAAGAAATAAGCGCATTTTTATTTTTAAAAGCGACATGCAGGCGGGATCCAATTGTACATATATTTTTTTTTAACGAGACGAGTCCCGCCTGTTTGTCGCTTTTAAAAATAAATATGTGCTTGTTTCTTGCATTTCAGTTGAGCAGTTGGGTTTTTAGATTTTTTAAATAACTTTTTTTTTTATAAATATATTCAATGTATGACACACTTTTTTAGTATTTTATTATATTATGTTATATTCCATTAATTATGTACTGCAGCGAGAAAGCTATGTTGTATAGGACAAAACATAATTCCGTGTTACTCTGCCATTAATTAACTAATGCTTTTTTGTTTGCAGATTTGTAGAAAATAATCTAGCCAAGTTTTTGAACGAAACTTGGCAGAAATATGAAATGGACGTCCGCCTCAAAGAGACGCAGATCATGCTGGAAGACGAGATTGAACAGCTTGAACGTCAGTATTCATGAAAAGAGAAGCCATAAATAAAGAACATGTTAACCTTTTACCTACGGCTGTCAACTATTTTTAACCGACTTCTGAAAAAGGAGGAGGTTCTCAATTCGGATGTTTTTTTTTTAATGTTTGTTCGGGCATAGCTACGTCCCTTGCCAACCGATTTCAAAAATTCTGTTTGTTGGTAAGGGTATACTTCCCAAATGGTCCCATGAAAATTTAATCGAAATCGGACAAGCCGTTTCTGAGAAATCAACAAAAGTCTAAAAAAAATATTTACATTGATGATCTTTTCGTTTACTCTGCATTGTGTTTTTTGTTCGCGCGTTTTTATTTTTTGTAGTTGACATTTTGGCTTTTATAACTAGATTAATTACAAATTGACCCACTAAAAAGCGCGAAAATAAAAACCTTTTTGCAAATAAATAAAACCGACTTCCATATCAAAACACTACAAAGCCAAAAATAATTTTAATTTCGGAAGGCGGTGTGAAAAAATACAAAACCAATAACACCGACTACCGAAATTAAATTTATTTTTGGCTTTGTAGTGTTTTGATATGGAAGTCGGTTTTATTTTTTGCAAAAAAGTTTTTGATTTAGCGATGTCATTTCTGAATACGGGAGGCAACTATAGATGATTTGCGAAAGGGTCTGTTTTAAACCTTTATATTGACAAAACTAGACCGTATTTCCTTGAGATAAAGATCACTATGTGGAGTCGATAAAATTATGATTCTGTTGAAAAAGTTCCCATAGGTATATTTACATAGATGGCAAAATAATGTATAAAAATAAATCATAAACAAAAAACTAGGTATTTATTCTGGCCACCTTTGGTTATCGGAAAAATTAGTTTATTTTGAATAATTATGGTTAAGTTCAGTGTTTTTGTTAAGTAATGTGTTAAAAATACTATTAACCTCATATTGAATGTAAATAATATAAAATTCTGATAAAAAAACAAGTGATGTTTCGCCGAATACAATGATTGATTCTGATGCTTAATTTTTTGGCAATTACGTAAAATTTTGTGAATAAACTATAAAATCTATAACATTTCTCAAAGGTAAGTGAAATAATAAATTAGTGTGTGAAATTTGAAGTACCTAGGTATTGTGCTTTCAATTCAATTCAATTCATTCTTTATTGCAATAACATGTGTTAACAAGGTCTTAATAATATATAGGTAATAGCTCACATGAACCCTGCGGGGCACAGCAATTTTACATATTGTATAGAGTGGCTTTATACAAATTAGAAAATCAAAATAAAAATAATCACAATATTTAATGTTGCAAAGCTCTAAGTGGAATAATTCATCAGTCAAATTTAAATAGGTATTTTAAATAAATGTCAAATTAAAATAGCAATGTCAGTATACAGTAGGGTCAATTATTACATTACGCATGTACTATGTCACAAAAAAATATAATAAAATGCAAATGTCTTTCGGTATTACGTTGTAAAGTCAGAGTCAAAAAATTCATTCAATGTATAATAGCATTTTTTATCGATGAGTAGTTTTTTAACGCGTTTTATAAATATTTTGTCGTTTTGCTCAGATTTCATGTCATTCGGTAGTTTATTGTATATTTTAATGGATGTCACAAGAGGGCTCGTGCTGTGTAACTTTAATTTTGATGGGGGTATTACAAGCGTATGCTTAAATCGTGAACGTTGTGCGTATCGGCGAGGTAGATCTATAGCTTTTTGGTAAAAGTTTGGGTTCTGTCGTACAAATTTACAGTTTTCTAGAATATAGATAGATGCTAGAGTAAGAATTTCTTGTTCCTTGAAATGCGGTCTACAACTTTCGTCAGTGTGAATGTTTACGATTATTCTGACACATTTTTTCTGAAGTATAAACAAGTCGTTGCTATCTACACTATTTCCCCAGAGAATTATGCCGTAATTTAGCCACGCGTAAGCATATGCATAATAAGCAGATAGCGCTGTTTTAATATCGGTCATTTTTTTAAGTTCACATAACGCGTAAATAAAACTAGATAGTTTTAACTTGATTTTATTTATGTGTGCTTTCCAGGTCATGTGAATGTCTAAATCCAGACCAAGCAAAGTAAACGTGTCAGCGCATTCCAGTTGAATACTGTTAAACGTAAAATTGATATTTAAAGGACTTTTTTGACGAGGTCTAAATTGCATTAGTTTGGTTTTTGAAAAGTTAATTTCTAAATTATGGTCCTTTATCCAATGTTGTATATTTTGTAATATATTTGTTAGATTTGCATTTAGATTTTGAGAGTCAGTACAGGAAGTAATCAAAGATATGTCATCAGCAAACAGTACACACGAATCAGTCATAACTTTTGGGAGGTCATTAATATAAATCAAGAACAGTAAACATCCGACTACACTACCTTGCGGGATAGAATGTCTAATCCTAATTCCATTCGAACGTATTAGGTTAAGTTCGCCAGAGTTTTCATTGAACTCAATTTCTACAAACTGCTGTCGGTTGTGTAGGTAAGATGTGAACCACTTATGTGCTGTACCTCTTATACCGATACCGTATAGTTTGTCTAGTAGTATCTTATACTGAACTTTATCGTATGCTTTGGTCATGTCAAGCAAGATACCAATAGCGTATTTTTTATTGTTTAAAATGTTAAGTATTTCTTGCGTGAACTTATATATCGCTAAAACCGTTGACCGTTTTTTCCGAACACCATTTTGACATTCATCAAAAACATTGAATTTTTCACAGAAATTATAAACGCGTTTACACATAGCCTTTTCAAATATTTTAGATGACGTAGGTAATAATGCGATTGGACGGTAGTTATTAGGGTCTAACTTCGATTTTTTTTTGTGAATTGGCTTTACAATGGTTTTTTTAAAGCAACTGGAAATTCTCCTTCAGAAAAAGATTGATTTACTAACAAGTAAAAAGGCAATGTTAGTTCCTCAGCACACGTTTTTATTAATATCGGGGGTAGTTCATCTGATCCGTGACTATGTTTACTTTTTAGATTCTTAATAATATTTTTTATTTCTTGCGGTGTGGGTGGATCAAGAAACATAGTGTTTACACTGGGTCGCAGTAAGGGTCGGCCGCGCGGCTCTGCGTCATTCTGCCTAATTCGCCCAACTGATGCGAAAAAGTCATTTAACAAGTTAGAAACGTGTTTTGGGTCGGACGTAAGTTTATTATGGATTTTTAGTGTAATATTTTGTCGAGTCTTATACAGGTTTTTATTCGTACGTTCCTTAATAATTTTCCACATCGCTTTAGTTTTATTAGTTGAGTTTTTAATTTGATTAATATATTGTAACTTTTTTGATTTATTGACTATCTTTTTTAATGTTTTTTCATATATTTTGTAATGGTTTGTTAATACCGGATCTTTACAATAAGAAGTAAGAATTTTGAGCAGCCGCTTATTTGAAGTCCCGTAGGTAAAAGGTTAATGTTCTTTATTTCAGGCTTCTCTTTTCAGGACTTTTCTTCTTTTACGGGGCTTGCCCTCATATGAGTTGTGGAATTGTTCGGAAGAGTTACCGCGGCCCTGGAATACGAAGGGCAAACGACGGAACACGGATGGGTTTTAGTCAGTAAAGTCTGACACACCCTCCTGCTTCACCAAGATCGGGAGGTGGTCATTGGATGTATACCCATCCTTAAAAAAATGCCCTCATATGAGATATCATAGGCTTGATGTGTATATTCCAAAATTTATACTGTTTACGACGTACAAATTCTTACTTTTAATGAAAAATATAAAAAAAACAACCGGCCAAGTGCGAGCCGGACTCGCGCAGGAAGGGTTCCGTACCATTATCTATAAAAAAAACGACAAAAAATTGCGTTTGTTGTTTGGGAACCCCCCTTAAATATTTATTTTTTAGTATTTGTTGTTATAGCGGCAACAGAAATACATCATCTGTGATAATTTCAACTGTCTAGCTATCACGGTTCATGAGACAGCCTGGTGACCGACAGGCAGACAGTGGAGCCTTTGCAATAGGGTCCTGTTTTTATTCTTTGGGTACGGAACCCTAAAAATACTATTCGCCTTGGTACGGAACCTTTGATGGGCGAATCCCACTCGCACGTGTCCGGTTTCTGTTTTTCTTTTCTTCTATGTTATATTTACAGATAATATTTAACCACTACTTAAGGGACTGTTAAGGCCTATCCGCACACAACAGTGCCGACACGTGAGCGACAGTTCCGTACCGTACCGTTCCGTAACGTGCTATTCATACATGTCAGTACCGACGCGACGCGTGCAGTGATTTTTAGTACCTTGCAGCAGTTTGACGTGCTTGTAAAATGTTTCGATGTTCAAGATTACAGTTAGCAGTAATTGCTTTAATATTAGATGAAGACGAAGAAATTCATGTGAGAAGTAGGAAATGGGTTCATAACGCGTGGAGGAAAAGAGAAGAAGAAGGAGAGTTCGCTACCCTATATAAACACCTGATAGATGATGAATCAAAGTTTTTTGAGTATTTCAGGATGTCAAAACATTGTTTGGTCATAAATTGCAGGGTGTACACGGACCAATTCAAACAACTTTTCGTCATCCATCTTGAAACACTGCAACCGTCTCAGGCAAAATATTGTCTGCTACAAATTCACGTCGGATCACGGCGAATGTCGGCGCAGCACTGACATCACTGAATGTCACTGTCACTGACGAGTACGGATAGCGTCGTACAAAATGTATGGTACAATATCATATTTCACTGACACTGATCGATACGTTACTGAACGGCACGTGTCGGCACTGTGCCGGCACTGTTGTGTGCGGATAGGCCTTTATTCTTAGTTTGGTCTTCGTCATAATTATTACCTATGAGCTCTCTTAATCAGAAAGATTATTATAAAGCACCGTATATATTAGTTTAGCATATATATATATGTATTTTATTAGTATTATATACAGTATGTTAACTAACAGAGGGCGTTCCCGTTAACCCGCAATAGTATAGCATCCATACATCCAAAAAAAAATATTACCATTCGAAAACAAAATGTTTTTATTTTTTTTTTAATATTAAAATATTAACTAAAATGTTAAATTGATACATAAAAGAAACACTCTGTACACGCGTACGCATTCATAAATAAATTGAGACGTTGCCGTCTTTCAAGTATGCGTTTACAGAGTGTAGTTAACATACTGTATATTATTTAATTTTATTTTCTTGTATACCACAATGTGGTTTTTTTAACCTAAAGTTTGACTGGTAGATAATGCCTTGCTGCACTAAGTCCGTCCATGTAACACTATTGTACATAAAGTTTAAATAAATAAAGAAATATTTCATTTTTTTTTTGTACAGAGGACAGCAAAGAGATAGACGCAATGCTGAACGAGTGTCAAGCTGCCACAGACAAGCTTCGCCGTGAGCTGTACGCGACGTTTGAATGTCGGAGACAACAGCTTCCCGCTTTAGTTGTTTACGACACGCCGGATTCTAAAGTAAGTAATACTGCCTAAACTAGACATGTGTCGTAATGGGTTTTTTTAATTGAATATAGATTCGCGTTTGACCACCATCTCACCTGACGGTTACCAATGGTGTATGTCTTATAAAACGTGTAACGGCAACCCCATATCTATCCAAAAGGGCTGAAGACAACATCTGGTATGGAGTCTCTATGCACTGTTTCAGCTCAAAATAAGTGCCATAAAGAATTGATACCAAATTATTGGTTTCATACGTTTTTTCAATACCCGTCATAACAAACGTCTCACCGCACTACGAGGGTCAATAGCCTTCCACGTCACTTACCAATAACACGATAATTCTCTTCGTTCTTCTTAATTTGAAAAATTCGGCCTCTGTATCAATGTATTGAAATTTCTAATAAGTTCCACACATTGTAGACGTAGAATTACAAAACCCTTGCCATATTGTTTGTTATTATCCAAAGAAGCCGTATATACCCTTTTACACTACATATTTCACTTCCTCACACATACACGCATTCCCAAACACCCACAAAATTCTACACTGCAAGGGTGCTAGCATGTGTGAATACATTACAAATTTTCTTTACAAAATTGGTAATAAAATAAAGCAAATCACGTAAAAAAATTATATACCAGTAAAATAAAAGTAACAATCACACACACAAAATATGGAGTTGTGAATAGACCTTTATACAATAATACAGTCACAATAAGCCAGGGAAGTCACATGTGCAAAAGGAATCATTGCCAAGCAGCCTTAAATCAAAACGAGATCCGAAGGTTTGTTGTTCCACGCGTTCCCGTAAACAGCTCTCTTCCCATCGCTTAACCAGACGGTACCAGACGGGGTGGCGTTGAAGAGTATTACCGTGCTCCCACAGCCCCCGGCGCAATTGTGCAAGCATAGGATGGTTTTAGTCTGTTACAGTCTATCAGACCCCTTTCCCCAATGTGAAGGACATTCGTGAGAATTTCCACCTCGAGAAAAACTAACGTAAACAACCAAGTAACTGTATAACACGGTTAGGTAACCTTTTCCTATCCATTAAAACAAACCGCTTCCGTATAAAATAACCACACACACACACACACACAAACGTAAAGATTCACACAAACAGACATGCTAATTACTACACAAAACTAACGACTACACTTGAAGTCTTTAAGTTACACATTTGTTTAATGACGGGAGAGATATAAAAAAGTGGCGTATCGTGGCACAGGCATATATGCTTAAAACGAGTCCCAACCAACTGTAAAACATGTATAACGCAGGCGCGTGCATAGGATTATGACAGGGCATGCGGCGGAGTAAAAACACACAAAAACTCCTTCTTTTATAGATTTTTAGCATAGCCACAGCCACGCATCGCCACCATGCTACGATGCGTGGCTGTGGCTATGCTAAAAATCTATAAAAGAAGAAGTTTTTGTGACCGATTACTCACAAAAACTTCTTCTTTTATAGATTTTTAACATAGCCACAGCCACGCATCGCCACCATGCTACGATGCGTGGCTGTGGCTATGCTAAAATTCTATAAAAGAAGAAGTTTTTGTGTGTTTTTACTCCGCCGCATGCCCTGTCATAATCCTATGCACGCCCCTGGTATAACGTGTAATGTATAATGCTTGATATTAACAAAAACTATAATAAATTCAACGACATTCACTTCTTTACAGTTTATCGGGTTAGAATCACAAGAACACGCTGCTGCCGTTGAATCACTCGAGGTAAGTTCAACTAAGTATTGGGCATCACATACCCACCAATACGACTCAAAGATAGCATGCAAATATGCGATTTATGTCATGTGATGTAGAGTCGATTTTCGAGAAAAAAAATGGAAATTCGGCAAGTTAAATTTTAGTCTGGCAGCTGTATTGCCTACATGTTTTAAAAGCTATAAATAAGTATATTGTTATATACAGTTTTTTATATTACTTCTTATCATTTCTAAAGCGTTGTTAAAGTCCACGCTGGAAAGCACATATGCCGAGAATATTACACATATATATGAGAATCCTGTACTGGGAGACCAGCTAAACAAATTGTCAATATTTTACAGACTCGGCAAAACAAACGTCGTTTGTCTTCAACCAGTGAAACTCCGGCTAAACGACCCGCCATACCGCTGGGTTATGCACCTTTAGATGGAGGCGATAATAAGGTAATCTTTTTAATTATTTCATTTATTTCAGGCATAGTCCAGACATAAATAAGCAAATAAATATAAGTGTCAATAAACGTCTTTTAGGGTTCCGTACCCAAAAGATAAAACGGGACCCTATTACTAAGGCTCCGCTGTCTGTCGTCTGTCTGTCACCAGGCTGTATCTCATGAACTGTGGTAGTTAGATAGTTGATATTCTCACAGATGATGTACTTCAGTTGTCGCTATAGCAACAAATACTAAAAATAGAATAAAATAAAAATTTAAGGTGGGCTCCCATACAACAAACGTGTTTTTTTTTTCGTTTTTATGAACAATGGTACGGAACCCTTCGTGCGCGAATCCGACTTGCACTTGGCCAGAATTTTCTTCTTCCTTTTTTCAAATTAGAACAATAAAATAAAAATAAAATCATAGATATTTTAAAGATATACAAAAAAGTTATGTTATTATATTATCATGTATTATTTCCGTAATCCATGATTTTGATCTAGCTGTTAAGGTTTAGCCAGCGGTAGCAATGTAAGCGCACAAAAATGAATGACTACCAAAATGTTAAATGGCTACATCTTAGTATAATTTTGAATTATGAAACGTATTTAAAATTTACGAATTATGTTCTCTTTCAGGAGAAGGCCGCCATCCCTGGACCAGATGCTAAAATTGATGATGACGTGAGTGTAACTTATTGACATTTTATATAAAAGTCGAGTTAGACCTATTTTTATTAATATACAGGGTGTTCGCCGGCAGATTTTATACTTAAAAAAACTTAATGAAACAAAAATATAAAGAAAGACAAAGTTATTTATTTATCATCTTACAAAATAATAATGCGGATTTTAGGTTTTAAAAATCACTCCACTCAAATGGCGTCCTTCTAGCCGCAAACATTCTTGCAATCTTTCTTTCATGTTGGCGAAAACTCTCTTGCAAAGTTCTGGACTGATAGCCGCAATCTTGCGTCGGATATTTTCTTGCAGGGCCTTTATCGTTGATGGCGAATTGCTGTAGACACGAGATTTGAGGTATCCCCACAGGAAAAAGTCGCAAGGGGTCAGATCAGGTGATCTAGGGGGCCAGGCTATGTCGCCAAAGCGACTTATCTATTTTCCAGGAAAAAGTGTTCTGAATTTAGTCATTGAGTCCCTGGAGGTGTGTGCCGTAGCCCCATCCTGCTGAAAGTGGGTTCTGTTATTGTAGCTAGCATGACAGTGCAGCTCCGATATAAAAAAAGTTGTCCAGAATCGCGCTGTATCGTTGTGCGTTAACGGTTTCACCTCTGTCGTAAAAATAAGGTCCAATTAAGCCATTTCCAGAAATGCCGCACCAAACTGTGGTCTTCGGGCTGTGGAGAGGGTTTTCATGGATTTCTTTTGGATTGCTCGCACTCCAATAACGCATATTCTGTTTATTAACGTACCCTCCGATGTGAAAATGCGCCTCGTCACAAAAAAATATGTTACATAACCGCGTAGTTGTAGAAAATCGTTCCAGAACGACTCTAGCATAATTCTGCCTTTTTATGAAATCATCTTCTTTCAATCGTTGGATGATTTGGAGCTTGTATGGATGGAACTTCAATTTTTTTTTAATAATTTTGTGAACTGATGTCTTTTTCAAACCCGTTGATGCTGCAGTCTTTCGAACAGACTTACGCGGATTTGTCATATTTTCCCGTCTCACAAGTTCTGCGTTTTCAGGAGTAGTAACAGACGTTGAAGGTCCACGCCGAGGTTCATTTCTGACTGATCCAGTTCCTCTAAACTTCTGTACCTACGTCCATATCAATTGGTTTGATGGACCATCCTTTACTCGTCGGATATCGAAGTGACAACAAAACGGACGCCTCGCCACATTGATCGAATTATTGTTCGCGAAATACGCCTCAACCGCAAAAGCGCGGTGCGCACCCGTCCACTGACTCATGGCTACTAAACAACCCGCAACACTCCCGCGCCGAATGATACCCCGCTTCCCCCGCTGACGCTTTACTAGTCGCCGTGTGCTCTGTTCAAAGTGTAAAATCTGCCTGCGGACTCCCTGTATAAGTGATGCTCCAGCGCCTTGGACATCGTCGAAGAATGCTAGCCTATCGGTTACATTCCACCAAGCCCGTTCCGTCTTCGGAATACAAGACGAACGGCGATGGGCCATCGTTACATGGTGGACATCCCACCCAAACGCACAAGACGTTTTGGGAATACTTTCAATGTGCATACAGCTAAGGAATGGGAGTCTCTGTTTACTGATGGCTATAATTTGGGGGTATTTAAAGTTACTTCTTCTTCTCTTCGTTTTACATCGCTTCCCATGAGTTGAGGCGTTCTTGATAGGTCAGAGGATTCCGGCTGTGTTGCCTCAGCCGGAAGAATGGAAGAAAACTATAGGGGTGTCCTTTGACGGGCCCTTTAACGGGCGATTTTCGACCACATTATCGCAAAAAAATTTTAGATGGGCTTGCGTTTGACCGCCATCTCACTTGATGGTAAATTAGGTGAGATGATGGTTTTTATTGATAATAGGTTCGCGTTAGACCACTATCTATCCCATCACCACCATCATCATAGGTTATAGCTATTAGGAAACTCAGACTCCGTCAGGGAATTCCACTCCTTATCTGCTCATAGTACCCTACAATTGAATTTTAACGTGTAAACCGTTTGTGATAAACAGAAAGACATCTCAGTAGTGAAGCTCTCAGCGGAGGCTGCGCCGGCAGATCTCCCGCCGCCCGGAGAGCTATCTCGGCCGCCATTACGAGTGGGCATGCCAGTTTACGCCATGAAGAATGCCTTCGGACCCTGGC
This sequence comes from Tholera decimalis, assembly GCA_943138885.2. Taxonomy (NCBI): domain Eukaryota; kingdom Metazoa; phylum Arthropoda; class Insecta; order Lepidoptera; family Noctuidae; genus Tholera; species Tholera decimalis. The sequence continues at coordinate 16,819,240 of OW964576.2, forward strand.
TGAAAGGAAGGGTTCTGGAGATACAGCCCAAGAACCCTGGTGCGGTAAGGAAATAAATAAATCTTTAATGAGATACAAGATACTGTGAAGCCTCTGCATCCCGAGCTAGGTTCATCAGGAATCAGCGCCTTCTCCCATTTTTCTGTTTTGTATGTCAAAAACCATGTTTACAGAGTATTTTTACAAGTGAAATTGAATTAAATTAAATTGAAATAAATTACATTGAATTGAATTATAATAATAAGTTAAATTTAATATTCTATACATATGTATAAGGGAGCTTTAACTGCATCAGAAGAGAAAAAAGTATTATTCTATAGCACCATGGTTTTCTGGTTACAGGGCGCTCCGTTCTCTCTATGTCGCGTGAAGTTTGACCATAAAACAAAGACTAACGGGAAAGTGTTACCTGCAAGATGCATAGCGTATTCTGAACCCGCTGACGTGAGAATGACTATCGGTAAGTAAAAAACAAAAATCCTCATCTGCGTAGACTTTTCCCAACTAAATTACAAAAATTAAAAAAAAAAAAATAAGCGTCATCGATAGGTCCCGGGTTTGAACCCCTTGTCTTACACTATTACCGTGAACTTACTCCAGACACAAGCGTATTTAGCTTAGTTGCAGGGGTTAACAAGATAGCTAGTAATGTGAATTCTACTCACATTGCTAGTGTCGGAGTCTAACCCTGTAGCTAGGTAACACACTACCACTTGGAAAGACTGGGTCATAGCTTAAGCAATATTGTTAATCAGGTGTGTTTCAATTTTGTACAATAAAGTATATTCTATCTATTGGTCCAAAGATATAAGTTTTTAAGCTAACATGGTCACTAACAGTATCATTAGAACTTAAAACGGGATATTTATTGTTTTGAGTTTCCGATATTTCGGCACTGTTGCAAGCGTGATCACGGATGAACTGAAGTAATTGCGGGTAAGTTTATGAGCAGACAAATCGATCTACCCTTTTTCTCGTACGTTTTCTGTTAGCGACGCCGCTACCACTGTCACATGTATCACTAAACACTCGATTCTGTTCCCGACACACAAAACTCACTGTGTCGACTCGCGAACTTTCTACGGAACTTTTTCGGTTTTTACACATTTGAACCACTGGATTCCAGGCCCTGTAAAAACCGAAGAAGTTCCGTAGAAAGTTCGCGAGTCGACACAGTGAGTTTTATGTGTCGGGAACAGAATCGAGTGTTTAGTGATACATGTGACAGTGGTAGCCGCGTCGCTAACAGAAAACGAACGAGAAAGTGGGTAGATCGATTTGTCTGCTCATAAACTTCCACCCGCAATTACTTCAGTTCATACGTGATCATGGCGCTTGCAACAGTGCCAAAATATCGGAAACTCAAAACAATAAATACACATGGTAAATGGTCCAAAGATGTTTGAGCATTAACTGGACTAAAGACGAAGAAGAATACATCATTTTTTCTTTCAATTCGCAGGTACTCGTCTAATAGCCCTGTTCAAGGACACGAACAAGCGTGAATCTTATTATTCGGGTGTAATCGCTGAAATGCCCAACCCTGTTAACAATTATAGGTAAGTTTACGTTTTTATCGTGGGACGTAATTCAAATTTTACATTGGCCGACTTTCTACTGACTGTATTTTATATGGAGCTATTTGTGATTTTGACGTGGAACGTAATTAAAATTCTTATGTGAACAGCGTTGTGACCCACAACTTTGTAACTCCAATATAATTATGAAATTAATATAGACACTGGTTTGGGAGCTATTAAATGGTTTTTAAGCATTGCCATACTAGGAATTTCTCCTGTATCGTTGGCGCATTTAATTTTTACAAATACCTATATACAGAATGACATTATTCAATGTGAGGTGCAGCTATGTGTTATTCAATTTGAATATTAATAAAATGAAATTCTTTTCGCGTTCATGTCTCTCGTCCCAATATCTCGTCCCATCATTTGCTTAGCCCTTTCCTAATCATGTTGGAGTTGCCTTCCAGTCTACCTAAATGCAGCCAGAGTGCCAGTATTTTACACGAGGCGACGCGGCCTGCTAACAGTATTTTACATGGCGCTATTTATTCTTAAAGTAATAAATGTTCGAAATAATTTAAATAGAATTCTATAGTTTTGAAATGCTACCTAATCATCTCTATATATAATTTCATCTATTGATTGAATATAAATAATGTATTAGTAACAGATCCGCCAAAAATGTAACTGATTCGGATCATTATTTTCCCTCGGATATCCGCGGATACGAATTTGGATATATCACTATAGTTGGTTCACGTTAAGAAAATAGTGACGTCATCAGTGCAACTGCAGGGTAAAGATGTTTTCACAATTGAGTAAAAACTCAAAATTAAATTTATAGTTCAAAAGATTAAGTTTAATGAATAAAAAACTTTTTTGCAAAAAATAAAACCGACTTCCATATCAAAACACTACAAAGACAAAAATAATTTTAATTTCGGTAGTCGGTGTTATTGGTTTTGTATTTTCTTTTTTTTTCACACCGCCTTCCGAAATTAAAATTATTTTTGTCTTTGTAGTGTTTTGATATGGAAGTCGGTTTTATTTTTTGCAAAAAAGTTTTTATTTTCGCGCTTTTTAGTGGGTCAGTGAATTTTCCAAATCGATTCGTAAATGACGGAGTTATGCGCGAACAAAAAACGCAATGCAGAGTAAACGAAAAGATCATCAAGGTAAATTATTTTTTTCGACTTTTTTTGATTTTTCAGAAACGGCTCGTCCGATTTCGATAAAATTTTCATGGGACCATTTGGGAAGTATACCCTTTCCAACAAAAAAAAAATTTTCAGATCGGTTGGCAAGCGACGGAGTTATGCGTGGACAAAAAAAAAAAAAAAAAAAAAAAAAATACAAACATCCGAATTGAGAACCTCCTCCTTTTTTAGAAGTCGGTTAAAAAATCAAATTAACTGTCTTAAATTAGTAATATTTGTTAATCAGTGTCACTAGAATCTTCATTTGTATTTATTATGAAAGAGTTTTGTTCTGCGCTCTCTATGACATCCAAATTTCACATAAGAGTTTCTTCTTGTATTACGTGGTCGCAGCATTTCTTCCATCGATTAGCATCTATTAAAGTTGAATTCCGTCACAAAATAACCGTTTCGCCAAAAGATCTGGAGTCAACTGATCACTGAGAACTTAGCTTTGTAATTTGTTGCGACCTAATTGGTCGAGAGGCGCGGACAACGATGACGTCACTATTTTCTTAACGTGAACCAACTATAGTGTATACTAGTACTCACGCGGGGCTTCGCTCCCGTGGATTCTATCACGGTAAAAACATAACTCTCCTTTTTTGCAGTCGGGTAAAAAGTAGCCTATAACCTTCCTCAAGCTTCAAGCTACTTCCATACCAAATTTCATCCAAATCCACCTAGTACTTTCGAAGATTAGCGCGTTCAAGCAAACAAACAAACAAACAAACAAACAAACAAACTAACAAACTTTTCCGCTTTATAATATTAGTATAGATTATAATTTAAAAAATTGGCCAAGTGCGAGTCGGACTCGCCCATGAAGGGTTCCGTAGTAACTATAATAAATATAACATACTTAATATATTTATTTGAAAAAAACAAAAAGCCTTACAAATTTATTAAAACTAGCTTATTTACAATTTTTACAACTACGCCAAATAACTTTGTTTTTCATAGTATTTGTATGAATTACAAAGTTATATTTGCGGTTTTCGAAAATATACTGTATCTCAAAAACTGCTGACTCGATCTCGTTCAAACCAATTTTGGTTGAAAGTTTACATTAAAATCTACATACTACATACATATGGTTTTTTTAGATTTTTCACTTCATTATTATAGAAGTTAGAGGGGGGGGGACACATTTTACCACTTTGGAAGCGTATATCTTTTAAACGATTAACTTTATGAAAAAGTCATTTTAGAAACCATAATGTCATTTTTAAAGACCTGTCTATAGATACCACACACGTATAGGTTTCATGAAAAAAAATATTTTCAGTGTCAGTTCCATGTATGGGGAGCCCCCTTCATTTTAAATATTTTTTAAATTTTCTCTTAAAATCGGAAAGCGGTTCACAGAATACATCTACCTACCAAGTTTTACATGTATAGTCCTAATAGTTTCGGAATAAAATGGCTGTAACATACGGACGGACGGACAGACAGACAGACGGACAGACATGTCGAAACTATAAGGGTTCCGTTTTTTGCCATTCCGCTACGGAACCCTAAAAAATAATCTTATTACGAAAATATGGAAAAGAAAAATGAAATGGTGGTACGAAGTTGACCGGGTCGTCTAGTTTTGTAATATTAATTTAAATGAATATATAAATATCCCCATAAATATTGTACACCAATTATAAATTATAACCAAATTATTTATTGGCATAAAATTAATTACAGTCTTAGTGGATTCCTGACTCCCGAGCTAGGTATACAAAACGGAGTGAGTAAACAATGAATTTGAATTCAATTATAATACCATTTCTGTCCCAGATACCTAGTATTCTTCGACGATGGTTACGCCCAATATGTCCAGCATCAATTCACCCGGCTAGTCTGCGAAAGTTCCCACCTGGTATGGGAGGAAGTGCATCCGTTCTCAAGGGACTTCGTTCGGGAGTACCTGCTTGCTTACCCTGAAAGACCCATGGTGAGGCTGCACCAGGGACAACATCTTAAGACTGAGTGGAACGGTGAGTAGAGCGCACCAATATTTTGTTAAGGTTCCGGACCATGACGGTCCAGTGTGGTACATACACTACACGCCGTCACGGGCCGTCAAGAACCACTATAGATCAACATTGACTAGGATGATCCAGAATGGGAAATGAAAGAAAGAAGAAGAAAGAAAAAGTATTTATTGCCAACGGACAAACGACATGCTAACAATATTACAAACTTATTTAGTTCCTTAAGACTAGAGTTAGTAATTGGTACTTTTATTATGTTAGTAGGTAAGGACAAAGACTTAGATATTGACAATGTACGAAGAAAAAGGAAACAACAAAAAAACAAGGCAAATGCACGTCGTGGTCGTGGCAACAAGGATCTCTCTCACCATAATGCTATGCCATGGGCATGCCCACAGCATGGCGCTGATTTTCAGTGGATGCCTTATAAATATGACGTACGGAAATCAAGTCTGGCAAACAATATTACTTAAATAATTGATACAATAATATAAAATTAGTACAGTAAAATAAATAAATACCGTAATATAAAATAAATAGTGAGACAGAAGTCCCATCACGGTCACGTGACGCGTGATATATGCACTTCGTGTTTCGTATATGTGTGTGTGTCTTTATATGAGAGGTGTATATATCATCGCTCATGTTGGTCCACTACATGCCATAAAAGACCACGATAGTGCAACATTGATCACGATGGTCATTCCAATTCAATACCATTATGGGTCATCCATCATGGACTACGATAGATTAACATTGAGCAGATAGTCTAGAATTTTCCATCATGTCCTAGCGAGGTTAAATACATGCTATTATGGGCTATCAAGGACCACGATGGTCCAGATTGGTCATTCATGTCCCAGCGAGGTTAACTACATACCATTATGGGCCATCATGGACCACAATGGTCCAGAATGGTCAACCATGTCCCAGCGAGATTAAGTACATGCCATTATGGGCCATCTTGGACCACAACGGTCCAGAATGGTCAATCATGTCCCAGCGAAGTTAACTACATCTAATTATGGGCCATCAAAGACCACGATCGTCCAAAATGGTCAATCACGATCCAGCATGACATTATGGGCCATCAAGGACCTCGATGGCTCATCGTGAAAATCGAAAAGGGCCAACATTGACTACAATGACAAAAGCTCATAAAGAAGTTAACTATCTATATGAAATTATATGGCCAAACTTGATATATAAGTATGCGGTCATTAACGCTCATAGGGCCGCGTAAAAATAACAGTTTAAAGGCTTTCATAGTCATGTATGGAGAGAGAGAGAGAGAGAGTAATGTATGGTTAGTGCTTTGGTAGTTTCTAATCAAGATGGTTTGAAAACCTAATTGTTTATGATTTTCTATGCCAACAGAACACTTTTTATCAATTAAAGTTAATTTTCTTTCACGAATTCCAGGAAAGTGGTGGTCTTCCCGCATCACCAAGGTAGACGCGTCTCTAGCGCAAGTGATGTTCGTGGGCGATGGACGGCGAGAGTGGATCTACCGCGGCTCTACGCGCCTCGCCCCACTTTACTTGGAGTTACGCGCTGCGGAACGCCACCGACCACGCCCCATGCCCCGGAGTAAGGCACAGCCTAGGGTAAGAAACTACCTAGAAAATAATAATCCAGTAAGACCTACAATGAGCCATCATAGACCAGCATGGCCCACTATGGACGAGCAAGGCGCACTATAGGCTGGCCTGACCCACTATAAGCCATGCTGGGCCATCATCGACTAGCATGACTCATCATAGACCAACACCAAATTCATTAGATTTGAGCAAGATTACTGCGCGAAGAATGTTGGATTCTGACGAAATCAGCTATCCATTGGCGTAATTGCTGCAAGGCGTACCAATGCGAGGATAAATAAATAGATAAATAAACATGGCCCACTTTGGTCCAGCTGACATACTATGGGTCAGTACCAGTTTTTTTTTTAACATATTCCAATTATGAATTTGGCTCGTGGCTAAGGCTCAATTTACACCGCCGCGGAATGGAAGCGTTAATTTCGCCTCATGACGCGAGAAGTCGCGCGAATTCGTTGGAATGCTCGAGTATTCTCGTGCACTTCAGCGAATTCGCGCGACTGTGCCTTGATTGATTGGCACCGCACTGCTGTGACCGACCCAACTGACTCCCCGTTCGCGCAACTTCCCGCGGATTCCACAGACGGCGCCGACAATAGCTAGGGGAATTCTCGAGAATGCGCGAGGATTTCCCGGAAGACGCGCGACCTTTTTTTGGCTCCTATTTAGTTTGTATGTTATACAAATGACATAAAGTTCATTATGCTATGTACAATTTCGTTGCAAAAAGTCGCTTCCATTCCGCGGCGGTGTGAATTGAGCCTTAATAATAACAGCCGCACGGATCGATCTTCGAAGTAAAGCAATGCCTGCCGAGGTTGGCCTGTGGATGGCTGACCATGTTAACGTATTTATTTGGCTTACCTACAATTTTTACGCTAATACAGAGTTATAAATACATGCAGTAGTGTAACATGAGATTCCTCCGTGCTTATGCAAGCGCGTTTCCCTTGGTTTCGGCTGTGATTTTTACATCATTGACATAAGTCATAAGTCATTTATTTCAGAATAATATACATTGTGTAGAAATTTTGTAAAACAAAACATTACCATTAAAATATATAAAACGAAGAGAAAGAAATAAAACACATGTCAAAAATAATAAAATATAAAATTTTAAATTATAATAATACTCATTCCATTTAAAATAATGAATAGTACAATTAAACAAATAGTCAAATAAAAGGAAAAAAAATGAAAATAAAATATGCGAAGTTCAAGATCAGTGATTTATGACATCTAGTTTTATAAGAAAATTGCAATAAAATAAAATAACAAAAATTGTGTAAGAAAGATTAATAATGTCTTCTCGTTTTCTGTGAATAATCAATAATAAAGATAGAATGTCAACAAAAACTTAAAAAAAAAATACAAAAAAATTGTCCGTTACAATATGTCATTTAATTGTAAATTATAATGTCAAAAGATAAAATCTACAATAATATAAAAAAGACATTATAAGACAGTACTTACGGGTAATGAGAAGCCAGAAAATCTGAGCGGTCAGCTACGGGTTGTAAGCACCTATACCAGGCGTCCGTCACTCGCTCAAGGCCACGCGTTATATGCCTACCGCTTCGCGTATCGCCGTCGGTACATCCGACAGTGGGCTGCCACACGCCTGCCTGAGCCTTTTTAAATAATTTTGACAACGTCATAATGGATCGACCTAAAAACAATTGATTTTCGTCCGCTTTGCTCCTGTTTCCCTTTTGATTATTTATTTGCGCGAAATTTTATTAAAATAAAAATTATTTACGCGGTTTCGGATATTTTTGACACTAAAATTTAATAATCGGGAATTCAGGGAAGGAAAAAATGCATCTATCATTTTATTAAACTGAAACATATTTGATCAACAAATAAAAAATAATTGTTTTTCTATATTCGTTTTATTACCAATATCATCATATACAACCCTAGGACATCCGCTCGAAGACGTGGGTCGCGCGGCGGGCAAAACAATCTCAACTCTCTGTGTGCGTACTTATGGTACATTTCTTCTCGCTGCAAACAGCTGCTTTATTATTAAGATTTTGTAGGCTATTATAGCGTAGGTATTTTCGCTTTTGTATGAGAGTGATGTATCTGTTACGAAGTAACTATTTAGTAAACTGTGCCTATAACCGGTTAGACTGTAAGCCGACCCCGACATAGTTGGGAAAGACTAAACTGATGATGATCGGTTAACGTAACAAACCTTTGTCCACAGTTTAACATGCCATACGTGGAGTACACTCGTTCGGATGAACAGGAAGCGAGCAAACAAATAGACTCCGCGCGAACTGAGCAGCCTGAGCAGCAGATACAAAATGAGGTGAGAACAAAATGATCTGTTACAGACAACCTTACATATTTCAGTCTAAGTATTTTATCCTTTTCAGTCTAAGTTTACATGTTTGTGTTAAACCATGCTACAATGGCTTAGTACAGGACGATACGTGACACGTATAGTTAACTAGTAAATAATATAATAATTCAGTCTATTACGTTTACACTGCAAAATTTTAGAAGATTTTCTATTTGGTGTGTACGATTTTTGGGGGGGGGGGGGTCAAATCCCCTGTGACACCCCCCCCCCCCTCCTTCGGATCGCGCCTGACCTCTTCTCTATGAGAGGGAATGGAATTTTTTTCTTAGTGAGTCGATGGTAAAAAATATATACAACAAAAATGAGCTACGCGAACTCTGCTCGCTTATGCAGACATAATAATATTATCAGGTAAAGGTGACTGGGTATGCGGAGCAAGATACAAGGTGGGCCTTTGTTTGTGGCAAGCATAGGTGGGCTACTTACTATTTAGTAGTAAACCAGCAGTCGTGGCCCAGCGGTAACGAGCCTGACTTACTTAGGATTGTGGCTCATCCCCTCTCATAGAAAGGAGGCCTATGTCTTAGAAGTGGGAACGTTATATGCTGAATTATATTATTTACTAGCTTTTGCCCGCGACTTCGTTCGCGTTCGAATTCCGGAATAAGAAGTAGCCTATGTGTTATTATAGGATGTCATCTATCTACTTACCAAATTTCTTTCAGATCCATTCAGTAGCTTTCGCGTGAAACAGTAACAAACATCGTCACAAACTATAGTTTATTATATTAGTAAGATATATTTAAATCAGTTTTTTTTTTAATATTTCATTTATTTTAATCTGTTGTTCATCAGGAGATTCGTCGCCAACGCGCCGTAGCTAAGAAGTCTACATCAGCAACGCCTCCAGTGGTCCCACCAGCTCAGCAGATCGTGCCTCCCAACTTAGATCCTGTGACCAGCAGAGTTGTGGTAAGAACTTTATAGACAGATAGATAGATATACCGACGATGAACGAGTAGAGCGAGTGTGCGAGTGCGACGGGCGATTACTCGCGTCAGTTGCTAGTTGGTTCACTGGACCGCTAGTTGGTCTCTGGGCGTGAACAAACAAAACTAGTGAAGCGAGTCGTCGCCGGCAGTGTGATCAGTCAGAGAGCAACTATTAATATATGCATCTCTTTCGTTTACACAGAATGTATATTTCATTGTGCGTTTCTTGAGCGAGTAAATCGCCGATAGTTAGTCGTTTTCTCGCCGGCATGGCAGTCTGACAACTCCCATACTCTTTAAGTACACCATAACAGAAATAAATAATGACTTAACAACTAAAAAGGGCGATCTTTTACAGGCACCTTTAGATGAATTTGACACAGAAGGAGAAAATAAATACGCGGGTAGTCCATTGTGTATGCATGTTTATGAAAGAAGAAAGGGATTGTGCTTGACTTACTGCAGTTTAATGAGACATATTATTAAATATGCATAATACCAAACTGCCTTGTTAGTCCAGGGGTCGCAAGCGCGACTGAACACGAGGTCTTGGGTTCGATTCCGGGTCTGGCCAAAAGTTATTGGGTGTTTTCTGTAAGGAATTTCTCAGTAGTATAAGTTTCAGGTGTAAAAAAATGTGTTCATATATAGTACACGTCACTGACGCATGATCCCCTGTGTTCAATACAGCTAAAGATTATTTTCTAGCTGAAAATCAAAACCCGTTGTTTGATTTAGAAAAAATAAGCTGAGAAACGGACAGACATTTTTTTGTACTTTAAATGCGATTCATTTGTGAACTAACTAATTTGTGCATATTCTTCTTTCTAGTACTACACGCCCAAGAATGCGGTGAAACCTTTCAAGATGGTGCCACATAAGTGCGGCCCCAAATGCAAGAGAAGCGATGTGTTGTCGCTAAAGGAATTGAGAACTTACAACCCGTTGGCGAAACCGTTGCTTAGTGGATGGGAAAGGTAAGCAAATAAACATGTGTAGGGTTGTTAGTTATGAAATGAAAACCCTTTGAACTTGTAATATATAATATACATAATTTATTGGTAAGTTGCCTGTACACTCTTGCTTTAAAGGACGGGTGATTGTTAAATTTGTCTATTTCAATCATCCACTTCAATATAAAGCCTGCAATACATGTTGGCCGAGCGTTGTCGAGTGAAGGCCAATACCAACATGTAGATGGTATATTTGCCTTGTCTTGCTATCGCTCGGTGTCACTTGCCTAGTTGGCCGAGTGGAGGCCAGCGCCAACGTGTATAGAGCTCATTTGGTGCAACTTGTCTTCGCTCGCCGTTGCTCGTCATCACTTGCTCCACTTCGGATCGGTGTCGGTTTTTGGTCACAAATCAAAGGCGCTCGCCTGCGCTCGGCCAACGTGTGGGCAGCTCTACAGACCCTCTTCTACATTCGTCGTCTGCATTGGCGTTCGACGAACTTGTCGAACGTGTGGACATTATTTCTTGCCTTGTACCTATTTGATAACGCTCGCGTTGGCCTATGCTCGGCCAACATGTATTGCAGGCTTTATAAGTGTAAGAAAGCTGTAAAGACTGCCCTGCAAAGTTTGTCTTACAAAAGTTATGCGTCTGATTTTTCTCCGGTCGCGTCGGATTCCCGTCCCATCGGACTATGTGAATAAAGGAACACAGTGCACCTGCACATACTTGTGTCCTATAATATCTCCTGCGCTGATGGCTAATCAATTATGTGATTGGCGCCGTCGCCGAAATCGGTTAAGCTTTGGTTTCCTAAGAAAGCGGTGCCGCCATATAGTGGCCGTAATATTACGGACGCAAAAAGGCGGCCGTCTTTACGGTGACGACATGTGGAAAGTTCCACGGCCGTTTTAACACAGTCTGCTTCATCGCTATCAATGAAACGTTCACGAAACCATCTGTCACCGACAAGACGGCCGTCATGCAAATAGCGGCACCGTTTTTTGACGATACTGTGTCAGTTACCGCTCTCTAGGAAACCGCGCCATTTTGTTTACATAAACAACGTTCTAGTGACGTCATTCACCGCTGTATTACGGCCGCTATATGACGGCACCGCTATCCTAGGAAAACAAAGCTTTAGGAGGACTATACAGGGTTAATTGTAAAACACCGAAATCCTCTCAGGACTATGTTACTAACATCATAATCAACAACTTTTGTTCTATGACTTAAAAATTCGTCACATTATAGTTCACCAGATTTTCATACAAAAATAAAAATATTTAAATTGAACGCCCTAAATGTTACGAAGTCTATGCAAAGCAAAAGAAAGCGATAGTATAAATCGCTTTCTTTTGCTTACATAAAATTTGACGAATTTTTAAAAGTCATAGAACAAAAGTTGTTGATTATGATGTTAGTAACATAGTCCTGAGAGGTTTTCAGTGTTTTACAATTAACCCTGTATACAACGTGTAGGTAATTTAAATGGTATATCATATATACCAAGTGCACGGCTTCTTTAGATGATAACAAACGATATGGCAAGGGTTTTATAATTCTATGTCTACATTAGTGGAACTTATTAGAAATATCAATAGATTGATATCAGAGACCGAATTTTTCAAATTAAGTAGAACGAAGAGAATGATCGTGTTATTGACAAGTGACGTGGAGAGTTATTGACCCTCGTAGTTACTTTTTACGCGACTGCAAGAAAGGTGAGTTATGTTTTTACCGTGATAGAATCCACGGGAGCGAAGCCCCGCGTGAGTACTAGTTCGTTATATTTTAGTTCACCAGATTTTCATACAAAAATAAAAAATATTTAAATTAGACAAGAACATAGATTTTTTAAAAGTAATAGTACAAAAATTGTTGGTTATGATCAGTGATCGGAGTAGGTAGATTGATTTTTGGTACTTGTATCATAAATGCACACAGAAAGAATAACATGGATAAGCCATTTTCCCGGAAAGTAATTCCGGTATTTCCGGATTCAATTAAACATTGTTAATGTTGGTAGTGATATTATTCCTACTCAATTCAAAATTTAAAGGAAGGTATAAAAACTAAATTAATTCATTATTTATCTGTTGAATAATAAAAACAATCTAATTCCGATCGAAGCTTTAATTTTTATTTTTTTAATTTTAGCCTTTTATGGCTAGAACTTTTATAGATGGACATAAATTGTTGCACTTAAATTTAAATATTATCATAGTGGGGTTTATTCTACCCTTAATGCAAATGCATTAAGGGTAGAATAAATGACGGGGCCCCATAGAGGGCCAATGCCTGCTGGGGTCGTGAGACTGTTCTAAGGATGCACCACGACTCTGAAACGTAAAGGGCATACGAAGGAACAGGTTGATTTTAGTCAGATTTTAGGACCAAAAAAAGGGTAGAATAAAGAAAAAAGATAAAAATCAACATTGTTTATCGTTAAATATGTACATTTTCCATTTATTCACATTTTTAATCTTCATCGATTACAATGTCAGCATCCTGGTAATCCTGATCTTTACAATTTAAATAAATAACTATGAATTTCTCTATATTTTCAATTTTCAACCTATTTCTTTTAACATATAAAATCCATTTATAAATGGAAAAATACCGTTCTACATCTGACGATGTCAAAGGAGCAAATTTTAAAAAACGTATTAAATTATGTGCTTCATTTTTTTCAATGGCCTCACTATATTCTCTAAGTGTGTCTAAATCTGGGTTTCGTTCCATAACACATTCTATTTTATTTTTTATATTTTCTGAATTGCACTGATTTATAGCATCTCTGACGTTGTCAAATGCTAAAAGTGAATCTGTCAACGATAAATTATGCTTTTGCAATTCTTTTAAAGACAAATGAATTATAAAATAATTGTCTTCAATGTAATTTAAATCTTCTTTTAAATTTTCTTTTTCTATAATATTTTTTTGCCTCTCGAATAGATACCGCATCAGAGCTGCTTAAACAAGATAATACTTCTTTTATTTTTTCAAAGTTTTGAGCGTAATAAAATGCTGCCTCTAACCAAGTGCCCCATCTTGTAACAACTGGTTGGGGAGGTAGCGGCAAATCTGGATATTTTTCTTTTAAAATTTTGACTCTATTTGGGGCTTTCAAAAATACCTTTTTAACATTTGCTATTAAAATGTTAACATCGTGATATTCTAACCTAATTTGCTCAGATACGCGATGAAGAGAGTGCGCCAAACATGTTACGTGCTTCATTTCAGGTAAGTATTGTTTTAAATTTCGTCCTGCAGACAGCATATATGCAACGCTATCAGTGCAGAGGACAAAAATGTTACCTACTTTCGATTCAAAAGAATCTTCCCAAAAGTTTTCCAAACATTCTAACACAAATTGCGTGATTGTTTGTCCATTAACTACAGTTAGCATTTTACATGCTACCAAATAAGGTCTAGTCAAATTGCTAGGATGTAATGGTTTTATTAAAAAATGGACTATATAGCGACCTAAAAAGTCTGTCGTTTCATCTAATGATATCCATAGTTTCTCATTTTTATAATTTTGCCGAATCGAATTGATTTTATTCTTAAAAAACTTGTCCAAGTAAACTTTCCGTAACTGTGATTCATCTGGCAGAGTACGATTAGTACACGTACAACAACAGGTACTACACATATATTTTTAAAGAAATCTTGAAAAGTAGTATTTTTCATCTGAGACCACGGAATATTGCACAAAATGAGAAATTTTATAAGATCGAAATAAAATTCCTCTTCGGGCCGCTCAAACTTTCCCTGGTGTACTGCTCCTTCGATATGTCTTTTAACGTTTCCTTTATTTATGGTTTTCAAATGGCTTTCACATTTTGAACAGTATATTGTACCACTAGCGTGATCGTAAAGTAGTTCGGGATGACCGGATATCCATTTTTCTACAGTTTCAGCCTTGACGTTTGCCATATCTGAACTCTGTTGTAGAGATGGAACCTCGTATATATCACCTAAAACAAAGACATGAAAAAAATACATTTTATTTAGTTTATTTAGCTTACTCCGTTTGTTTTATTTTTCGTGGATCAAATTTAGTCATTGAAATTTCACCCTCTTCCTGTCAACCGATTGATCTAAAATTTGGTATTCGCCTTTGATTCTGGTGACAATACAATTATGTATATTCAATATTATTGTCAATCCAAAATGGCTGCCGCTACAAGATGGCGGACAACTTAGTTTTTTTTTCAATTCCATCAATATGGGTATCAAATGAAAGGGCTTGTTACGTAGAATATTTTGTAGAGAAGTAGATAAGGCCTATAGTAATTTATTTTACCAATACATTGCAAGAGGACACAGCACACAGGGCATTCAAATTATATACGGATTCCAGTAAAATGTCGGTTAATAGTGGAGTTAGCTGAATTGCGACTACATTACTAGAATATCATAATTTTGTTTCGCACTAAGCTCGCTGGTTCATACTCTATTAAAGATTTAACAATATTAAGACTCATGGTATGTTCAGCAGGTTAAGCGAACAAACATAATACTAAAAATATTCTTATAGTACATCCAAACATGCTTTATACTCCTTGTAACTAGTAAAATATTACTTACCAAAGCTTGGTTTAAATATGTAGATCCAATTCAATAGTGAAAAATCTGAGTCCGTATATTCGAGCCAAATCGTGGTTTAGAGCAGATTCCAGAAGTCAGTATGTACACAAGCCAGGGTCAAGTAACGTTTTCACAACACAGTAACAAACAAAGATGCGCACTCTACGAACCGAAGTAAACGAGTGAGCTACCTGGCATGTCGTCGGCGGGCGTACGCATTGTTCTGATAACCGGTTATTGTACCACCCATGATCCTTTGTTCTGATTGGTCGTTGGGTTTTGTCAAATCGTGACTGTGTGCCGTTAAAAAAAAATATGAAGAATAATAAAGAATAATATTGCTCATTTTATTACAATTCCTACCTTTTTTTGAGGATGGCAAATCATCAAATGACTCCTTCCACTCTGGCAGAATAAAATTCCTACATAAGTTCCGGTTTTTTTTTTAATAATCCACCAATTCCGGAGGAATGTCCATATTAATATATACGTTTCGGATCAATGACCCCATTTCAATCTACCTACTCCGATCAGTGGTTATGATGTTAGTAACATATTACTGAGAGGTTTTCGGTGTTTTACAATTAACCCTGTATACAACGTGTAGGTAATTTAAATGGTATATATATACCAAGTGCACGGCTTCTTTAGATGATAACAAACGATATGGCAAGGGTTTTATAATTCTATGTCTACATTAGTGGAACTTATTAGAAATTTCAATAGATTGATATCAGAGACCGAATTTTTCAAATTAAGTAGAACGAAGAGAATGATCGTGTTATTGACAAGTGACGTGGAAAGTTATTGACCCTCGTAGTGCTACTACTACGTTGTATAAACGTTTTGGGAATACCTTCATTATACGTACGGCTAAGGAGTGGAATTCCCTGCCGGAGTCTGTGTTTCCCGATAGCTATAACCTAAAGGTCTTTAAGTCAAGGGTGAATAGGTAACTTTTAGGTAAGCGTGCTCCATCTTCGACCACATCATCATCAGGTGAGATGGTGGTCAAACGCGAGCCTATTGTCAATAAAAAAAAATACGTTAAGTTATAGGTTTTTCACATATTTGGGACGAGAATCAAATACTGAATAACCTCCCTCAATAAGTCCCTCGTTTAACCTAACACACTGTATATAATGTGTGTATATTCCCAGACAAATAGTCCGCTTCAAAGGCCACAAGGACGTGATGTACCGCGCGCCGTGCGGGCGTCGCCTGCGCAACATGCGCGAGCTGCACCACTACCTGCGCACCATAGACAGCGACCTGCCCGTCGATCTCTTCGACTTCCACTACTCTACTCACTGTCTCGCCGAGTTTGTGCTCAATAAGTGTCTCGTTGGGAAAAAGGTGAGCGAATATGGCGTCATAAGTCACAGTTTCGTAGCAGTTTAATTTCAATTAGAAAAGACTAAAAAGAACAAAACTAGTGTTGCCCAAATGAGAGTCTCGCAAGAGTCTTCAAGAGTCTCAATTAAATTGATTCATTTGGTCGGCCTATGTCAATTCAAGCTCAAAATGTACCTACTCTGTTACAATGTTCTGAGATCTCAACTACCGTTTAATAAATAGCAATAGGATAATCGCTAATTGCAAGACTCTTGCGAGACTCTCGTTTGGGCAACACTAAACAAAACTGTTTGTACGAGCATAGCTGTACATTGGCCTTGGCCGTTGTTTGTATGCTCTACTTACTTGTAAGTGCTTAGGTTAACATTTTGTACACGTAATAAAACTGTAATAAAATCAATAAAATATTCAGTAGCGATTAAGTAGCAACAGTATCGAAGTTGAAATAAACCAACTGCAAAATATTCTACTCATTTCAATCAAACCAAACACTGCTGGGACTTACAACCCCAGCATCCTCACTGTTGGGAGTTACAACCCCAATACTGTTCAAGTTAGTGTTTGGTGTTAGTAAAAACCATTAAAAAATCCGTTAAGGGCGTGTAGTTTTCATCGGTTCTGGCTGATTTGTGTACAACACCCTACCTTAAACGACATTATTTTTCGCTCGATCGCACCGCTTTAACTTGAACGAGAGGGACCGATGGAACAGCTACCTGAGGGCTAAAAACTAAGTTTTTATGTTTTTTTTTTTTTTTTAATAAAATCCTTGAAAGTTATAATATGTACTTTCTTGGGTAGCTGATGAAACTTTGATATTTTTAGGGACATCTGTAGAACAGATGCCATAATCTATACTAATATTATAAAGCGGAAAAGTTTGTTTGTTTGATTGCTTGAACGCGCTAATCTTCGAAAGTACTGGGTGGATTTGGATGAAATTTGGTATGGAAGTAGCTTGAAGTTTGAGGAAGGTTATAGGCTACTTTTTACGCGACTGCAAAAAGGAGAGTTATGTTTTTTACCGTGATAGATAGCCTATAACCTTCCTCAAACTTCAAGCTACTTCCATACTAAATTTCATCCAAATGCACCCAGTACTTTCGAAGATTAGCGCGTTCAAGCAAACATACAATCTTTTCCGCTTTATAATATTAGTATAGATAAAACGACATATTCAGTTATTTAGGTCATAACGCATCTTATTTTACATATAAAAATCAAATAATAATATTAACCTCCCCCCAGCGGCACAATAACGTGCCAGTAAACAAGTATTAGTTGAGCCCCGCTGGCGCAAAATTTGTGTGCCAGCGGGGCTCAACTAATAGTTGACGTAAATAATGGCGGTCCTTGAGTGAAGTCTCATACATTTCAAAATATCTTATCTAATAGCCGAAAAACCGGCAATTTTTATAAAAACTTAAATCTTGAAAACGGTTAGGTTTCGGGTAGGGTGTTTTATAGTCAAATCAGTTAGAAACTATGGAAACTACGCGCCTTTAATGGATCTGGGTTGACTTAACCTATAACCTTGTAAAAGGCTATATTGTAATATGATTAGGGTTCTCCGTTAATAGCCTAATGGCTAACGTGTCGTTCAGAGCGTCAAGAGGCTAAAGTTTCGTACTTGTGTATACAAGTCGCGGGTTCGAACCCCACCCATTACACAATTGCCGTGAACTCACTCCAGACACAAGCATATTTAGCTTAGTCGTTAGTTGCTAGTAATGTGAATTTTACCCAAATCTGCTTTTGTTTCACTAATTCTTAATATTCTCAGGACCTCTCACACGGCAAAGAGAACGTGCCAGTGCCCTGCGTAAACTACTACGACGACTCTTTACCCGAGTTCTGTTCGTACAACACGGAGCGTACGCCCACCGCCGGCGTGCCGCTCAACCTGGAGCCCGAGTTCCTGTGCGGCTGCGACTGTACCGATGACTGTCAGGTGAGAAAGACCCGATAGCTATAACCTGGGAGTGTTTAAGTCAAGAGTGAACCATCAGGGGAGATGGTGGTCAAACGCGAGCCTGTAAAAAAGAAGATCGACCATCATGAACCATTATAGGCCATTGTGGGCCACTATGGCCCATTATGGACCACTAGAGCCCATCAATAACCACGATGGCCCATCATGGACCACTAGAGGCCATTAAGGACAACTTTAGCTCGTCATAGACCACTATGGTCCTTCGTGGACCACTAGAGCCCATAAAAAACCATGATGGCCCATCGTAGGTTACTATATTGCCATCATGGTCTGCTATAGCCTATCATAGAACAGTATGGCTCATCATGGACAAATAGAGCCTATCAAGGACCAGTAGGGCCTATGATGGACCACTAGAGCCGATCAAGGACCACTGACCCATCATGGATTACTAAGACGCCCACCCGCAATAACTTCAGCTCATCTGTGATCATGGGCTCTTGCAACAGTGCTGAAAAATCAGAAACTCGAAACAACAAATGCACACATGGTAGATAAGATAAAACTAAGCGTCAATAGCGTAAGGCTCTTGTAATCGAAAGGTCGTGGGTTCGAACCCCACCCATTACACTACTCCAGACACAAGCATATTTAACTTAGTTGGAGGGATTAACAAGATTGCTAGTAATGTGAATTCTACCCACATTATAATTTTTAAGTTCTAATCATAATAGAATGGCTTTTGAAATTTAGTCATGACTTCATTATGATTGTTCCAGGATAAATCGAAATGCGCTTGCTGGAAGATGACACTAGAAGGCGCTCGCACCATCGGGCTAGACGGACCTAACGTGGGATATGTATACAGACGACTACCCGAGCCCTTGCCTTCAGGAATATATGAGTGTAATTCTAGGTAAGTAGAGCAGTAATGTAGTAAGTAGGTCTTTAACCTATCGCCACACAGTTTATGTCTCAAATACCGCTGCCGTCCGCGTAAACAGGCGTATTGGATGTCAAAAACTAAGAAGAAACCAGCATTTATTATGTGTGTCAAGTAATATTAAATTATTTATTTATTTAAATAATATACCTAGATATTTATTTGTTGCTATGGTTTCTTTACCAGCTATAGGTATATCCCTTCAAATATTTCGTGTATGAATAGATACACCCTATATATGTATACTCTTAAAAGGCTACTGTTTAATTTGATAACTTATTAAACAGCTAACATAACTCATTTAAACAGCAGGAGGAAATCGTGGCTAAATAATAACAGCCACACAGGTCGAACATCAAAGTTAAACAACGCTAGCCGAGGATGATCTGTAATGGGTGACCTTCTTAATATATAGGAGATTCCGCTTACCCTCAAACATCAAACAAAACAAACATCTTTTTTATTTCATTTCAGGTGTAAATGTAAGCATACGTGTCTGAATCGCGTAGCGCAACACCCACTTCAGTTGAAGTTACAAGTAAGTTTCCTTATATAACGCAACTATGGAATTACTGTGTACGTTTTTTTATATACAAGGTGTAACTGATTAAGCGCAATACCCCAGACACCCTAATTAGAATATTAAATTATAAGTTTAAAACATCCGTAACTAAAGAAATTTAAACCAAACCTAGATATTTTTATAAAATTGTTACCTTTACAATACGCAATACGTATGTGCGTCATACAATATCCTTACGAAGACGCATACACTCATAAATGTTAGCGTCCGACACGCACACGAGCGCATTTCCTTGAATTAAGGATTGTATTAATTTGTCATGATTCTGTGTTTTCATTTTAAGTTAAATGAAAGATTTTTCCGTAAAAATGTAACACCCATTTTTTATGACGGAAATCGATTCAGAAGTCGATTCTCAACCAATTACCATCAGGAATTGCGTTTATTCTGTTACACGTTGTATAGTGCTGAAAATTGAGGCTCAGTAATAGAATCGATAGGAATGTTTCTTTATGCACGTCTATCGCACTAGATTATAAATATTATTATTGTCAATACAATAACCTCTGGTCTCTGTAAATATGACACTTATTATTGTTGTCATGTATTACTGGCAAAGGCCTCTCCTCATAATTTCCAAGTGGTTCTCTCCAGGGCCAAAGCGCTTGAGTCTATTGAGAAACGGGCCAAAAGACTCATTGGCAACGATACACTGGTCGAATCAAAGCTCCAGAGCCTTGAACATCGGCGACGAGTTGCTAGTCCATCGGTTTTCTATCGGTTAAATTTCGGGGAGTGTGCGATGGAATTACACAATCTAATTCCGTCAAGCCCATTCCATCATCGGAGTACAAGACTAACGGCGATGCGCCATCGTTACATGGTGGATATCCCACCTATACGCACAAAAAGTTTTGGGAATACCTTCATTATGCGTACGGCTAAGGAGTGGAATCCCCTGCCGGATTCAGTGTTTCCCGATAGCTATAGCTATCGGGAAACACTCCACTCTTGACTTAAAGACCCCTAGGTTATAACCTAGGGGTCTTTAAGTCAAGAGTGAATAGGTTACTTTTAGGTAAGTGTGCTCCATCTTCGACCACATCCATCAGGTGAGATGGTGGTCAAACGCGAGCCTATTATCAATTAAAAAAAAAACACTGGTCGTTAGTTCGGTCCAGCTCGTCCCGCCAACTTCTTCGAGGTCTATATGTCATGTATTATTAAATTATTATCTTATTCAGAGTTTATGAGAT
The DNA here is from genome assembly GCA_943138885.2 of Tholera decimalis. NCBI lineage: Eukaryota > Metazoa > Arthropoda > Insecta > Lepidoptera > Noctuidae > Tholera > Tholera decimalis. The sequence goes on from OW964576.2 coordinate 16,840,408, forward strand.
TAATTAAAATTACAATAAAACAAAATACAATGAAAATAAATTTTAATTGGACATTCTTTATTTGTCTTGTCAGTCCGTTCGTTAGCACGTCCGGGTCAAATCATGCAAGCGAATTTTAAAATAGTTACCCTCAACCCATTTTGCATACACGTTCAGTTTGGACGACAATGCACGGCTAGCTAAGTTACGTCATTTTAAATTCAATATGGCGGACGGCTCAAGATGGCGCACTACTTATATTTCATGCACTGTCATGATACGGGTTTCAAATGACAGTGTTGGCTGAGAAAAATACAACAATAATAAATTAAAATGAACAAAACCATTAATTATAATTTCAATCATATTAATTTAAAAGATTTCACTTTACAAATTATATTATTATGTTCATTGTACATACATATAATTGTTGCCATATCATTGATATGATATCAAATGTATTTTTATATTGTGGTGAGAGAAATAAATAAATAATTATATAATATGTACATTTTGATAAAAGACGTTTTCTTGATCCAAACATAAAATAGCGAGCACTTAAAATATTGTTTAGTTAAAAAAATACTGTGAAATTATATTTTAGTGATGTCTTTCAAGATGTCGTGTTATTTCACTCAAACACATAAATATCACGAAATCTTGAAGATTTATTTACGTGTTATTTAGGTGACATTCTGTATTTATCTCGTGTATAAACATTTGGCATAGGAACAATAATATTTATTTATTTCGAATTTATTTTTTTAGACCATTCAGTGTTACTCCAGCGTATTATATTCATAAACGACTTGTGTAACAGGTATTCAAAACTCCGAACCGCGGCTGGGGTATCCGCGCACTGAACGACGTGCCCAAAGGATCCTTCCTATGCGTATACGCTGGTAACCTGCTCACTGATGCCACCGCTAACTTGGTAACATTTACTTTGTAATTTTGACAACTGGTTGGTGTGATAAAGGGAGAAATGTATAGCCCATCATGGTACTGCTAAATCTAAAATGAAAACAAGGCAAAACACGCACATACACACACTCACACACATCTTTTAACTGAATTTTAAAATATCAGTTTGATATTATATCATAATTTTAACTCTACTCAAATATGTGTGGTCTTTCCTCAAAAGGCCATTTCAGACTAATCTACATAATCCTCATAAACAATTGTGAATATGTGAACTATGTAGGTTATTTTATTCGAGTTAAACATAATTGTCTAGCAGTTTGAGTGCTTTTGCGGCCTACCCAAACGTCCTTACCTTGGTATTGTTCGTCAAATCGTTAAGCTCCTTGTTCTAAGTTGAGCTATACGTCATCTGACAAATGCTTGCACTGTATGGACAGGCTCACTCAAATCTGTGAGCATCTTTCTTCAAAAGACCGCCTCAGACTGAATCCTACAATGTTCCCATAGAATTAAACCAGTGTAAATCTCTTTTAAAGTCCATACAATCGTATGGACTTTAAAAGAGATGGACCCCTGAGTTTGTTTCGGTGTTTCTTCTCAGGGTAGTCAGTTAGGAAACACTGGCCTCATCCAGTTAATATTTACGAAAAAAATGACATGTAAAAGTGTTATTTAATAACCAATTTGCAACATAAAGATCATTTATCATTTAACTATTATATCTTATTAAAACTATAAAGTAGTATGTAAATAGTATTAGTGTAAGAATGTTAAGCCGTTGTTATCAACGACTACTATATTTTTACTGATATTTATCACTTTCTCGCAGGACGGCTTGAACGAGGGGGACGAATATCTAGCAGAGTTGGATTACATAGAAGTTGTGGAGCAGATGAAAGAGGGCTATGAGGAAGATATTCCTGAAGCAGACAAGAGACTAGACAAGGTATGTTGTTCCTCGAACCTCTCATCATCAACTGATTACCCTTTTCCCAGGTGAAGCGTCAGTAGTCTAATAACTACTAACCCTAAAAAGTACTTTTTGAGTAAACGTAAAACAATAAATAATAATAATATACCACAACATACACACAACGCCATCTAGTCCCAAACTAAGCAGAGCTTGTACTATGAGTACTAGACAACTGATAAACATACATATACATATATTTCTAAATACATACATATTATAGATAAATTACACCCAGACAAATAACAAATGATCGTGCTCATCACACAAACATTTGTCCTGGGTGGGAATCGAACCCACGACCTGACCACTAGACCAACAGGCCTGTCAAAAACTGTAAAAATAAGTCAGAAATGATTTTTCTACAAAACTACGGTAGCTAGGACGATGGTTGTAAATTATTTTCGTGGGCATAGTTTCTGTGCATAATATATGTTTTTTTTTTAATATTAGTTATTTTTTAGTATTGTATTATATTTTAGTATTTATATTATATTATACTATATAAAGCTAGATTACCACTGACTGACTGACTGACTCACTCACTCACTCATTGACATAATTGTTCTCCCAGATGGTGGATGGGGAGGTGGGTATATTTTGACAGATTCGTAAACAAGTAAATCTCAAACCTACGGGAAAAGTGCCAAACCTCCCCTTTTCCCCCCCCCTTCTCCCCCCCCCCCCCTATCGTATCTCGGAAACTACGAGACCCGTATTTTTTTCTTTTTACGGATTCGTATAGAGGAGGCTCGGTAAAGTAAAAACCATTTTTCAAAGTCCCCCCCCCCCCCCGCCCCCCTTCTCCCCCCCCTTTAGGCGGATCTCGGAATCTAAGAGACTTGGAACATTTTTTTTTCAGATTCATTTAGAGGGGCAATGCTTTAGTCGAAATAATTGTGCAACCCCCCCCCCATTTCCCCCCCCTTTTTTTTTTTTTTCACAAGCACGCGAGGTTCTTGCACCTCGCGCAACATGCAAATACTAACCCCCCCCCATCTCCCCCCCACTTTTTTTCTTTCACAAGCACGCGAGGTGCTTGCACCTCGCGCAACACGCAAATACTAGTTATACTATATAAAGCTAAATTACCACTCACTCACTCACTGACTCATTGACAGAATTGTTCTCCCAGATGGTGGATGGGGAGGTGGGTATATTTTGACAGATTCGTAAACAAGTAACTCTCAAACCTACGGGAAAAGTGCCAAACACCCCCTTCCCCCCCCCCCCTTCTCCCCCCCCCCTATCGTATCTCGGAAACTACGAGACCCGTATTTTTTTCTTTTTACGGATTCGTATAGAGGAGGCTCGGTAAAGTAAAAACCATTTTTCAAAGTCCCCCCCCCCTTCTCCCCCCCTTTAGGCGGATCTCGGAATCTAAGAGACTTGGAACATTTTTTTTTTCAGATTCATTTAGAGGGGCAATGCTTTAGTCGAAATACTTGTGCAACCCCCCCCCCCATCACCCCCCCTCTTTTTTTTTTTTTTTTCACAAGCACGCGAGGTGCTTGCACCTCGCGCAACACGCAAATACTTGATTTAGAGGGGCAATGCTTTAGTTTTCTTCACAAGCACGCGAGGTGCTTGCACCTCGCGCAACACGCAAATACTAGTTTATACTATATAAAGCTAAATTGCCACTCACTCACTCATTGACATAATTGTTCTCCCAGATGGTGGATGGGGAGGTGGGTATATTTTAACAGATTCGTAAACAAGTAACTCTCAAACCTACGGGAGAAAGTGCCAAACCTCCCCTTTTCACCCCCCTTCTCCCCCCTCCCTATCGTATCTCGGAAACTACGAGACCCGTATTTTGTTTTTACGGATTCGTGTAGAGGAGGCTCGGTAAAGTAAAAACCATTTTTCAAAGTCGCCCCCCTTGGCCCCCTTCTCACTCCCTTTAGGCGGATCTCGGAAATTAAGAGACTTGGAACATTTTTCAGATTCATTTAGAGGGGGCAATGCTTTAGTCAAAATAATTGTGCACCCCCCCCCCCCCCATTTTGATTTTTACTACTGAAAAAACTGTTGATTCTTACTTTTAACTATAAACGGGCCTTCAAATTTTTTATGCCATGCCCGCCCCTCCCCAACCTACCCTAAAATTTAAAAGTTTAATTTGGAGCTGCTGCTCTGTTAGGGTTATGTTTGACATTTTACTACATTTAGGGGTTTTAAAAGTGAACAATCCACCACCACAAGCACGCGCAACACGCAAATACTAGTTGTATATATATTATTGTGGTTTATTCGCTTTTTAACTAAGAAAGTGACAAAAATTATGTGGTTTAACTGCTCAGCAAAATTGCTGTATATCGAAAAGTATTAATCGTAGGAAAATGATTCTTAGACCAAAAGATAGAGAATCGAAAGTAGTTTAAGAATACATTAAAAAAAAATCCGGGTTGCACTCCGGGAGTGCCGGCAGAAGTGAAAACTTGAATATTAACGTTATGCATTTTTGATATTTTGGAATGGTTAGGGAATAATTTTGCACGATTTGCTTTAATTATCAGTATAAAAGTACTATCATTTATGTGGTAGAATACAATATTTATTTATTGCGCCATCGTACACAAACATGACAATTTATATTACATTAAAATGTTTATCTCTTAGAAAAATCAACTTTCATGTTAACACACACGAACATTCGCGCAAGCGTCCTGCGCCGCCTAAACAAAACAGCAGGTGCAGGCATACATTTTCGCCACGCCGTAGAATGAGCGGGGGATACTTCCACTCCTACGCCGCGCCGGCTGTCTACTCTCCGTCCGTCTTACGAATTTTCGTTGGTCACGTGTCTTGACGCGAGTTTAACATTTTTTACCCATTACAAAAAAAGTGCACAACGCCGCTAAAGAAGGTTTCACTTCAAAAAAATCCTTCAAAAATTTACGAAATTTCAAAGGTATACGTTTGCCCTGGTTTGCCCATATAAAATTTCCACGACATAAGAAACACTGTATAATACTCCCTATTTCATTTTCTCCCACGTTAAATCTTATGAATTTATATGTCTGTCTCTTTTTACTGTTGCTTTTTCGTTTCATAAAAATTTCAAATCACAAAGACGCTAAAGAAGTTTTCACTTCAAAAAATCCTGTTTCTTGCTGCAATTCAAGGCTAATATTTAAATGAGTTTCCCGTTTTATTAAGGTAAATAAAATATAACTTAATTTTAATTACTTTTGTAATAGAATTTACTTAATTAACAATCCACATTATCAATTATTTTAAATAAATCGCTTAAATCCCGACTTGGCGTTTCATTTGAAATTTCGGAATTCTTAAAGTCATACATGTTTACATTATATAATAATTGTAACATTTTTGGAGATGGAGACAGATGGAGTAAACGTAACGCAAGATCCATCATCACGTTTCGTGTCATCATCAAACTTAACAGCATTTCAAGGGGCAATCGGTGCCGTAATTTGTTTTTCAGTATATGATATATCGAAAAAGCACGTTCAATTTTAAAATGGTACAGTCATGAATGCAAGTGCAAGTTTGGAAATATTTTCAAGACGCTTTTTAAATGCCTACTAGCGTCACAATCATCAAATACTTCCGAATACTGCCTAGTACTAGTACATAGATAATCTGTAATGTAGTAGTACTAGGCCGCTGACGGCCGCGCGCCCCGCGGGCATATATGTGATGCTTGTAAATGAATGTATGCCCCTAAAAATAGCCCTACTTATTTTTGGGCCCAAAAAATCCCAATAAGCATTACTTTACCCTAAATTTGGGGCTAATAGCCCTAAGAAGTTTAATCCTGGATAAAAAATCCCCCTCAACTCACCCCTCAACTCACCCCTCAACTCGCCCCTCAACTCACCCCTCAACTCATCCCTCAACTCACCCCTCAACTCATCCCGCATCTCATCCCGCACCTCATCCCTCAACTCATCCTTCAACTCATCCCTAATCTCATCCCTAATCTCATCCCTCAACTCATTCCGCAACTCATCCCTCAACTCATCCCTCAACTCATCCCTCAATTCATCACTCAACTCATCCCGCAACTCATACAGCACCTCATCCCGCAACTCATCCCGCAACCCATCCCTCAACTCACCCCTCAACTCACCCCTAAACTCACCTCTCAACTCATCCCGCACCTCATCCCGCACCCGATCCCTCAACTCATCCCTCAACTCATCCCTAATCTCATCCCTCAACTCATCCCTCAACTCACCCTTCAACTCACCTCTCAACTCACCCCTCAACTCACCCCTCAACTCATCCCTCAACTCGTCCCTCAACTCATCCCTCAACTCATCCATCAAGTCATCACTCAACTCATCCCGCAACTCATACAGCACCTCATCCCGCAACCCATCCCTCAACTCACCCCTAAACTCACCCCTCAACTCACCCTTCAACTCATCCCTCAACTCACCCCTCAACTCACCCTTCAACTCACCCCTCAACTCACTCCTCAACTCACCCGTTAACTCACCCGTCAACTCACCCGTCAACTCAACCCTCAACTCACCCCTCGACTCACCCCTCAACTCACCCGTCAACTCACCCGTCAACTCACCCGTTATCTCACCCGTCAACTCACCCCTCAACTCACCCCTAAATTCACCTCTAAACTCACCCCTAAACTCACCCCTCAACTTACCCCTAAACTCACCCCTCAACTCATCCCTCAACTCACCCCTCAACTCACCCCTCAACTCACCATTCACATTTTATGTAAATAAAATATAACTTAATTTTAATTACTTTTGTAATAGAATTTACTTAATTAACAATCCACATTATCAATTATTTTAAATAAATCGCTTAAATCCCGACTTAGCGTTTCATTTGAAATTTCGGAATTCTTAAAGTCATACATGTTTACATTATATTATAATTGTAACATTTTTGGAGATGGAGACAGATGGAGTAAACGTAACGCAAGATCCATCATCACGTGTCGTGTCATCATCAAACTTAACAGCATTTCAAGGGGCAATCGGTGCCGTAATTTGTTTTTCAGTATATGATATATCGAAAAAGCACGTTCAATTTTAAAATGGTACAGTCATGAATGCAAGTGCAAGTTTGGAAATATTTTCAAGACGCTTATTAAATGCCTACTAGCGTCACAATCATCAAATACTTCCGAATACTGCCTAGTACTAGTACATAGATAATCTGTAATGTAGTAGTACTAGGCCGCTGACGGCCGCGCGCCCCGCGGGCATATATGTGATGCTTGTAAATGAATGTATGCCCCTAAAAATAGCCCTACTTATTTTAGGGCCCAAAAAAATCCCAATAAGCATTATTTTACCCTAAATTTGGGGCTAATAGCCCTAAGAAGTTTAATCCTGGATAAAAAATCCCCCTCAACTCACCCCTCAACTCACCCCTCAACTCGCCCCTCAACTCACCCCTCAACTCATCCCTCAACTCACCCCTCAACTCATCCCGCACCTCATCCCGCACCTGATCCCTCAACTCATCCCTCAACTCATCCCTAATCTCATCCCTCAACTCATCCCTCAACTCACCCCTCAACTCACCTATCAACTCACCCCTCAACTCACCCCTCAACTCATCCCTCAACTCACCCCTCAACTCATCCCTCAACTCATCCATCAAGTCATCACTCAACTCATCCCGCAACTCATACAGCACCTCATCCCTCAACTCGCCCTTAAACTCACCCCTAAACTCACCCCTCAACTCAGCCTTCAACTCATCCCTAAACTCGCCCCTCAACTCACCCTTCAACTCACCCCTCAACTCAACCCTCAACTCACCCGTCAACTCACCCGTCAACTCACCCCTCAACTCACCCCTCAACTCACCCCTCAACTCGCCCCTCAACTCACCCCTCAACTCATCCCTCAACTCACCCCTCAACTCATCCCGCATCTCATCCCGCACCTCATCCCTCAACTCATCCTTCAACTCATCCCTAATCTCATCCCTAATCTCATCCCTCAACTCATTCCGCAACTCATCCCTCAACTCATCCCTCAACTCATCCCTCAATTCATCACTCAACTCATCCCGCAACTCATACAGCACCTCATCCCGCAACTCATCCCGCAACCCATCCCTCAACTCACCCCTCAACTCACCCCTAAACTCACCTCTCAACTCATCCCGCACCTCATCCCGCACCCGATCCCTCAACTCATCCCTCAACTCATCCCTAATCTCATCCCTCAACTCATCCCTCAACTCACCCTTCAACTCACCTCTCAACTCACCCCTCAACTCACCCCTCAACTCATCCCTCAACTCGTCCCTCAACTCATCCCTCAACTCATCCATCAAGTCATCACTCAACTCATCCCGCAACTCATACAGCACCTCATCCCGCAACCCATCCCTCAACTCACCCCTAAACTCACCCCTCAACTCACCCTTCAACTCATCCCTCAACTCACCCCTCAACTCACCCTTCAACTCACCCCTCAACTCACTCCTCAACTCACCCGTTAACTCACCCGTCAACTCACCCGTCAACTCAACCCTCAACTCACCCCTCGACTCACCCCTCAACTCACCCGTCAACTCACCCGTCAACTCACCCGTTATCTCACCCGTCAACTCACCCCTCAACTCACCCCTAAATTCACCTCTAAACTCACCCCTAAACTCACCCCTCAACTTACCCCTAAACTCACCCCTCAACTCATCCCTCAACTCACCCCTCAACTCACCCCTCAACTCACCATTCACATTTTATGTAAATAAAATATAACTTAATTTTAATTACTTTTGTAATAGAATTTACTTAATTAACAATCCACATTATCAATTATTTTAAATAAATCGCTTAAATCCCGACTTAGCGTTTCATTTGAAATTTCGGAATTCTTAAAGTCATACATGTTTACATTATATTATAATTGTAACATTTTTGGAGATGGAGACAGATGGAGTAAACGTAACGCAAGATCCATCATCACGTGTCGTGTCATCATCAAACTTAACAGCATTTCAAGGGGCAATCGGTGCCGTAATTTGTTTTTCAGTATATGATATATCGAAAAAGCACGTTCAATTTTAAAATGGTACAGTCATGAATGCAAGTGCAAGTTTGGAAATATTTTCAAGACGCTTATTAAATGCCTACTAGCGTCACAATCATCAAATACTTCCGAATACTGCCTAGTACTAGTACATAGATAATCTGTAATGTAGTAGTACTAGGCCGCTGACGGCCGCGCGCCCCGCGGGCATATATGTGATGCTTGTAAATGAATGTATGCCCCTAAAAATAGCCCTACTTATTTTAGGGCCCAAAAAAATCCCAATAAGCATTATTTTACCCTAAATTTGGGGCTAATAGCCCTAAGAAGTTTAATCCTGGATAAAAAATCCCCCTCAACTCACCCCTCAACTCACCCCTCAACTCGCCCCTCAACTCACCCCTCAACTCATCCCTCAACTCACCCCTCAACTCATCCCGCACCTCATCCCGCACCTGATCCCTCAACTCATCCCTCAACTCATCCCTAATCTCATCCCTCAACTCATCCCTCAACTCACCCCTCAACTCACCTATCAACTCACCCCTCAACTCACCCCTCAACTCATCCCTCAACTCACCCCTCAACTCATCCCTCAACTCATCCATCAAGTCATCACTCAACTCATCCCGCAACTCATACAGCACCTCATCCCTCAACTCGCCCTTAAACTCACCCCTAAACTCACCCCTCAACTCAGCCTTCAACTCATCCCTAAACTCGCCCCTCAACTCACCCTTCAACTCACCCCTCAACTCAACCCTCAACTCACCCGTCAACTCACCCGTCAACTCACCCCTCAACTCACCCCTCAACTCACCCCTAAACTCACCCCTAAACTCACCTCTAAACTCACGCCTAAACTCACCCCTCAACTCACCCATATACTCATCCTCAACTCACCCCTCAACTCACCCCTCAACTCACCCCTCAACTCACCCCTCAACTCACGCGTCATCTCACCCGTCAACTCACGCCTCAACTCACCCCTCAACACATCCCTCAACTCACCCCTCAACTCACCCCTCAACTCACCCCTAAACTCACTCCTAAATTCACCCCTCAACTCACCCCTCAACTCATCCCTCAACGCACCCCTAAACTCACCCCTCAACTCACCCATCAACTCACCCCTCAACTCACCCCTCAACTCACCCCTCAACTCACCCCTCATCTCACCACTCAACTCACCCCTCAACTCACCCCTCAACTCACCCCTCAACTCACCCCTCAACTCACCCCTCAACTCACCCGTCAACTCACCCGTCAACTCACTCCTCAACTCATTCCTCAACTCACCCCTCAACTCACCCTTCAACTCCTCTCTCAACTCCCCCCTCAACTCATCCCTCAACTCACCCCTCAACTCACCCCTCTACTCACCACTCAACTCGCCCCTCAACTCACCCCTCAACTCACCCCTCAGCTCACCCCTCAACTCACCCCTCAACTCACCCGTCAACTCACCCCTCAACTCACCCCTCAACTCACCCCTCAACTCAACCCTCAACTCGCCCCTCAACTCACCCCTCAACTCCTCCCTCAACTCCCCCCTCAACTCCCCCTCAACTCCCCCCTCAACCCCCACTCAACTCCCCCTCTACTCCCCCTCTACTCCCCCCTCAACACCCGACGAGACCCCCCTCCCCCAATCCCGCCACCACACGGGACCCCTCTTACCCCTCACCTCCCTGAACTCCCCACGAAATCTCCCCCCCCCCCCGCCCCCTCTCAGGGATACCTCAACCCATGCGACCTAACTCCTAGGTCCCAACAGATAGATACTGTCGCTTTTTCGTTTCATTAACGTTCAAATCACAACGATGCTAAAGAAGTTTTCACTTAAAAAAAAAGTCTTACGCTTTTCGATCGGTCACGTGACCCTGACGCGAGTTTAACAGTTTTTACCCATACAAAAAGTGCTCAGCGCCGCTAAAGAAGTTTTCACTTCAAAAATACCTTTTATGGCTTAACGGCCTTTTAGTTAGTGCAGGGCAAAATGGTAGGTGTCGGACTTGTGATCGAGAGGTCGTGGGGTCAAACCCCACCCACTACACTATTGCCGTGAACCCTCTCCAGACACAAGCATATTTAGCTTAAAGTTGATGTGGGTAGAATTCACATTATTAACAATCTTATTAGATCGGTAGGAATGTGGATTCTACGCACACTGCTAGTAGGTACATACTTAAAAAAAAAAAAAGTATACAACGTGTAACGGAAACCCCATATCTATCCAAAAAGACTGAAGACAACATCTGGTATGGAGTCTCAATGCAAAGTTTCAGCTCAAAATAAGTGACTCACAGAATTGACACCAAATGATTGGTTTCAAATGTTTCTTGAAGACCAGTAATAACAAACGTGTCACAGCACTATGAGGGTCATCACTTTCACGTCACTTGCCAATAAAACGATAATTCTCTTCGTTCTTCTTAATTTGAAAAATTCGGCCTCTGCTATCAATGTATTGAAATTTCTAATATGCTCCACACATGTACACATAGGATTAGAAAACCCTTGCCATATCGTTTGTTATCATCCAAAGAAGCCGTGCACTCGGTATGTATACCTAAATTACACGTTGTATAACTTCCAATCTAACCCGATGCTAGTGTTTTACGACACCCGACACCCAATGCATGGGTACACCTTAGTACCACAAAGGCTGAAAAGTCCAAGAAGATTCCTGAAGTGTATCACTCCACTTACTGGCGAGGAGCCTAAGGAGCGCCTAAAGCTGTGGCTAGAAAGTACATCCCTTCCAAGCCCATTTGTCCTACCAGCTGAGCATCTCCCACCTGGACACGAACTGCCATGGCTGACCTGAAAGTCTTTAAACAGACTCCGCACCCAGGTTGGTCGCAGCAAAGAAAATCTGTTCAGGTGGAGATTTATCGATGCCTCTGCCTTGGGGTGTATATGTGGTTCTGTTCCACAAACCATGGTACACTTAATTTCCTGTTCTGCGTGCCCTGTCAACTGCTCACTGCAGGACTTGATGGAAGCTACCGAAGATGCCAAAGTTGTTGCCCAGTTCTGGGCTGACTCCATCTAGGTATTTGCCATCGACACGCTAAGAAGAAGTGTTTTACATGGAGTGACTATCTGACCTCCATAACCTACTAACAGAGTAACAAGATACCCCCTAGGAATACTGGTGTCAAATTTTCTGGCTTCTGATTACCCGTAAAAACTCAGAAATGTACTAATGACAGCCGGGACCAGAAAATAAAAATATTGGCCAAGTGCGAGTCAGAGTCGCCCAGGAATGGTTCTGTAGTAGCTATATAAAGTAACTTTGTTTCTCATAGTGTTTGTATGAATGACATAAAAGTTATATTTGCTGTTTTTGAAACTGTGCTAAAACTGCGGACTGCATCTTGTTTAAACAGATTTTTGTTGAAAGTTTTTATTGAGATCTACATACACATACATACTGCGTGGTTATTTCCTCAAAAGAATACCACAGACATGAACCTACATGCTTCTCATATAAAAATACAAATTGTCTGGACTTTAAAAGAGACTATGACCTCTGAGTTTGTTTCGGTGTTTCTTCTCAGAGTAGTCAGTTAGGAAATACCGGCCTCATCTAGCTAAACTTAACACGCAAAAAATCATGACGTGTAAAAGTGTTATTTATAACCAATTTACAAAATAAATATTTCATTTCATTTCATTTCATTACAGCATATATTTTGGTTTTGATTTTTCACTTAGACCTATCTATAGGTAGGTATTTTTTTTTTTCCAATTCCATGTATGAGGAGCGAATCGTAAAGTGGTTCACAGAATACATCTATCTACTAAGTTTCAACAGTCTAGTCCTAATAGATTCGGAATAAAGGAGCTGTGACATACGGATGGACAGACAGACAGACATGACGAATCTATAAAGGTTCCATTTTTTAACTATAATAAAATGACGTGTTTAAGTGTTATTTAATAACCAATTTACAAAATAAATATTTTATTTTATCATTTGTTCAATCGAAACTCCTTCTCATATACAGAAAGAACTAGCCGGTGACGATGACAGCGAAGAAGATGACCAGTCATCATCCGAAGAGGAAGAGACAGCCTCTAAGACTGACAAAGAAGATGATGACTTCAGGCCTGGATATATTGGACTTGGTGTCGCGGAGTTCAAGTAAGTTAATCATAAACTGCTTAGCCTGGCGCTTCTCCTCAACATTTATTATCTACACAGCAAAAAGAATCTTTTAGAAAATGAAATGTCACTTACCTTCTAGTAAAATTGCGACTATTGCACTTAGAGAACAAGAGATTGAATTGAAATGAATCGGGAAATTATCAATAGTATGTTTATTAATATTCAGTGTAACCTCCCGTAGCTATTAACCTTTAAATTGACATTGCAACATTTTAATTTTTTTTCAACTTTTTTAGAAAACCATCTTTTGTCATCAAAATCTGGGGTGTGCAATTTTATTGCTCTCAAGTGTAGATAACTTTTTAACGTTATCTTTGGAATCGACGTCCTCAAACATATTGCCTACCATCTTGGATTTCAGTTCCGGTATCAGGGCCCTCAAAAATACACAACCAAATTTACTAAGCGATTTATTTTGCGCACAGCTAAGGTGTGGAACTCTCTGTCGGCTTCTGTATTCCCTACCACATATGACCCGTCAGCCTTTAAAGCAAGAGTGAACACACATTTTCTGGGCTCGCTCGTTCCATCGTAGACATCATCTTACACTTACCATCAAGTGTGATTGGGGTCGAGCGGGCTCATTCATAATAAAAAAAATTGGCCAAGGGCTAGTCAGACTCGCCCATGAAGGGTTCTATAATAACTACGCCAAATAAATAACTTTGTTTTTCATAGTATTTGTATGAATTACAAAGTTATATTTGCGGTTTTAGAAAATGTGCTATATCTCAAAAACTGCTGACCCGATCTCGTTCAAACCAATTTTCGTTGAAAGTTTACATTAAGATCTACAGCATCTATTTTTTTAGATTTTTCCCTCCATTATTATAGAAGTTGAGGGAGGAAGGACACATTTTAACAATTCAGAAGCGTATATCTTTTAAACGATTAACTTTATGAAAAAATGATTTAAGAAACCTCAATGTCATTTTTAAAGACCTTTCTATAGACACCACACACGCATAGGTTTCATGGAAAAAAAACAGTTTCAGAGTCATGTGTGAGGAGCCCCCCTTAATTTTAAATATTTTTTTCTTAAAATCGGAAAGCGGTTCACAGAATATATCTAGCTACCAACATGTGGTCCTAATAGTTCCGGAATAAAATGGCAGTGACATACGTGATATACGGACGGACGGACGGACAGACAGACAGACATGACGAAACTATAAGGGTTCCGTTTTTTGCCATTCGGCTACGGAACCCTAAAAACCTTTTCTCAATGATACAGCGTTATTGGTAAAACACTAAAAACCTCTTAGTTCTATGTGAGTAACATCATAAACAATAACTTTTGTTCTGTGATTTTTAAGAATTCATCTAATTTTAGATCATCAGAGTTTCATACAAAAATAAAAAAAATTCATTTGAACGCTTTAAATGTTACGCAGTCTGAGAAGCAAAAGAAAGCGTTAGTAATGTAGGTAACCGGGGTTGCGGGAATGTTGTAACGATATACCAGGTCCCCGGAACTTCAGGGCAGTTGAAGGAACAGGGTGGGTTTTTAGACAGTAGAAGTCTGACACTCACTTCCGCTTTACGCAGAGCGGGAGAAGTCATTCGTTGATTTTGCCACCCGGAAAAAAAAGGAATGTAGGAAAAAATAGATCGAGCGCAGAGCTAAAACGCTTAGACGCGACGAGGTGCTAGTGGACAAGCTTCATAGTCTGGCTCATCGGCGAACCGTTGCTTGCCTGACGGTTTTCTACAGATTGTACTTCGGGGAGTGTGCGCAGGAGCTCCATGACGTGATTCCTCCATCTCCCTTTCACTACCGGTCTACCAGACGCACGGCTGGGTACCACCCACACTTGGTTGATATACCGTCTTGTCGTACCAAGCGCTTCTCTACATTTATTGTGCGCACAGCCAAGTTGTGGAATTCTCTGCCGGCTTCTGTATTCCCTGCCACCTATGACCTTTCAGCCTTTAAAGCACGAGTAAACAGGCATCTTCTGGGCTCGCTCGTCCCATCTTAGACCTCATCTATCGCTTACCATCAGGCAGGATCGAGGTCAAAAGTGGGTCCCATCAGTAATTAAAAAAAAAAAACTGACAGTACAAAAGGCAGCGGTTATATAAAAAGTCGTTGATTATGATGTTAGTAATACAAACACCATAGTAATTATCTGTATAAGCGGCAATAACCTAATTAATGGCTGTCGACTTTGTGACGAACCTCACACTGTTGAACCTAGTCCAGACTCAAGCATATTTAGCTTAGTTGCTGGGGTTAAGAAGATTGCTAGTAATGTGAATTCTACCCACATTGCTAGTTATCTTTTAAAACAAAAAAAAGTACAATGTTGTGATCGGCTTCCTATAGACGGTTAAAAGGAAATAGGGTATAAGCGACAAAAATGTTTAGGAGAGCCATGTATTTTTTTATTAAAACATCAGACAGTTGAATAAGTGTTCTAATAAAAGAAGGATAAGGTACTTTTCACAGTGGTTGCATAAAAGATAATAGAACACAAGAAACAGTCGGCTTTCAAAACAATAGCAGTCCAAAATGTCGCTTATACCCTATTTCCTTTTAACTGTCGCTGTCTAACCGGATGCAGCTAAGTACTAGTATTTTACATGAAGCAACGACTTATCTGACCTCCACAACTCAGTAGCTGGGTAACACGACATTCCTTTGACAAGACCAGTTTCCGATATTCTAGCTTTTTCATCTGCCAATAACGACTATCAAGGATGTGAAAATAACAGCTGGTACTAACGGCCTAAAGTACTTTCCGAAGCGTTTATGTCGATATGTTTAGGAAGCCACCCATCCACGGACTTACCTCTGACAACGTTGCTTAACCTTCAAGATCGACCAGTGTGTTTGTTATTATCCATGAGCTCTGCCTTATAACAATAACTATTGTTACGAGCTGGGGTTCGGGATAAAAATAATTAACGCCAATTAAATCAAAATTAACACTTTAATTAACACATAATAAAAATTTAACACAATTATTCGCACCACAACACTTGTCACTTAACACTTAAATCGCACTGAAATTCACTTGTAAAGCGTCGAGTATATCGCGTATTCGCCTCGTAATACGACTGACTTCTGCGTTCCTCTGCGAGCTATTTATACCCCGGTCTATGAGTTCTAGAACATTCTTATAAAATCGACTCACTGTTTATACTGCCCAGAATATTCCAGAAAGCTACTCGAGATACACAGTACTGCTACTCGCCGCTATATGGCGTTAGTGTCTCGACTAGATATACACAGTACTGCTATTCACCGCTAGATGGCGTTAGTGTCTCGAACATTCTAGATTTATGTCGAAGTTTCTCGACGTACTTCACTAAGCGACTGGCGTAACACTATTAATAAATAAAAATAAAATAAAGTTTTATTTCGAGTTTCTTGGGTATTCGAATGACATTTATTAATTTTTTTTCAGCAAACGTCTCCGTAAACGCGAAAAATCAAAGAAGGAGAAAGGAAAATCTGCGACCGACGACAAAGATAAGGAAAAAGATTCGAATAATGAAGAAGACTGTATAACTATTAGTGATGACGAGGAAGGTTTGTCATTATTTATTTATCTCAATATTTAACCGTAACGTGTTAGCTTAAAGCTTAGATTCATTTAACTATACATTATATCGCTGGTGAAGTTTAAAAAGATTAGATTTCAGAGATTATATAATCATTTCAATATGGAACCATAGCACGTTCAATTAATTCCACCAAGCCCGTAACATCATCGGACTACAAGATAAACGGTGATATGCCATCGTTACATGGTGGACATCCCACCCGTACGCACAAAACGTTTTGGGAATACTTTCATTGTGCGTACGGCTAAGGAGTGGAATTCTCTGCCGGAGTCTATGTTTCCTGATAACCTGGGTGTCTTTAAGTCTTTACTTAGTTTTTTTTTTTTAAGCAATTGCCATGTTATCTCTTTACCACCCATTGTGGAATGGTAGAGAATGTCTAAGGTATTAAGTCCGCCTTTGCAGCTTTTGTGTTACAAAGTTCTAATAAATAAATAAAGTACAGTGCGTTTCAACTAACAATACGACCGACTAAGCGCCATGTTGTGCCGTCATAGCTGTCAAATCGAACAAAATAGATAGGGTGATCAAAACAAGACTAATTTAATTATTTTTTTATAGAGAGAAACAAAATTAGTTCCCTTGTCGTTATTTTGGTGGTCAAACATAAGCCTAGTATAAAAAATTTGCTTTAATAATTTTGACATGGCTTCTGAGATTTTGCGCCATGCGTTTTTTACTTTCAGGCGAATTGGTGACAACAATGAAACTATGAGACAAAATTATGTTTTAAAAAACCTATTGATGACTTTAAATAATTAAATATTATACTTAAATTTGATGAACTACTCTGTTAAGCCGGGTCCGCTGCGCCAATTTTCTAACAAAACATGTTATCAAAACATGCTAGCAACCGCCCGTCCGCTGTGCCAATTGTTGTAATGTTTTTGTTTAGTTTCAGATGTTCAGAAAGTGATTATCAAGAGTTGTTATCATTAATTTTACCAGATATAAAGAAGAAAACAAAGTATTAAAAGACAAAATATTTTCTTTATTCCATTCATTATTCCATCAACATACTCTTCGAACGATTCCGTCTTCCTCCAGTGAGCGCGAACGCAAAATGCGTCACTTTCCCTCCCCGCAGGCGAACGCGGGGGATGTTATCCATTCGTCTCGGCAAACATGTTATTGTGTTTTTGCTAACCAAACTGTTAGGCCACGCCTATATTCGGTTTACAAACAATGTTATACTGTTTGCAAACACGAAAACACGTCGCAGCGGACCCGGCTTTAAACAAAATAAATTAAATCGTTATTAATTTTCACTACTAAGTTTTTTTGCAAACTGTACTTTTCGAGTGACTTTTTACATATAGAGGTCATTGACGTTCCTATTGTTATTTGAAACGCATAGTATAGTTACTACACGCCCCCTATGAGATCTGACTCAAATTCCTTTGTTTTTTTTTTTTTTTTCAGTACGAGAACCATCTAGATTCATGGCCCAAACGAATATGGGAGCTAATGAATATATTTCTAAATACCAGTAAGTAAAGTATTATATTTATATTAAGAGGCTTATCTAATCTTCTATTCTAATATTATAAAACGGAAAAGTTTGTTTGTTTAAACACACTAATCTTCGAAACTACTGGGTGGATATGGATGAAATTTGGTATGGAAGAACCTTGAGGCTTGAGCAAGGTTTTGGCTACTTTTTACCCGACTGCAAAAAAGAAGGGTTATGTTTTATCGTGATTAATTACACGGGAGCGAAGTCCCCCGCTACTGCTAGCATTTCCTACAATGTTTCGAAACCTAGTTGCTATCTTCATTATCTGCTTAGTATTTTTCCTAAATATGTTCTGGTTGGCTTCCACCGAATGCAGCTGAGTGCTATAGTTGGTTCACGTTAAGAATATAGTGACGTCATCGTTGTCCGCCGCCTCTCGACCAATCAGGTCGCAACAAATTATAAAGCTAAGTTCACAGTAGCAGATCTTTTGGCGAAATGGTTCTGTCTTTTATCCGTTACCTACATAAATTAATTTAATTTAATTCAATCCTATTGAATTCGTGTGGGCTCAAATAAAAAATTATGTTTGTTCAAGACTGCAATAGGCCCAGTGCAACTGTAACTGGGGTGTCCCAAACTTGTCCGCGATACGCGGAGTCTAAACGTTGCTTACAACAAACAAGATTCCTTAATAATGATACCACTAACCTGATGTGCTGGGTTCGCCAACTTCGACCTTCAAAGGTCACGCCCTAAGTGTGGTTTGTATGTAAAATGGGGTGAGTAATTGAAGGTGTGATGCTAGTCAAGTGTTGTAGAACGTTCACTAGGCGCCGATCTCCAGCTGGCGCGGTCACAACAGCAATCACAGCACAACTTGTTCCCACCAAGCGCGTGCCACACGAGGTGACGCAATAAGGCGATATGTTCCAAGAAATATCACTAGATTATTGTTAATCCGAGATTACAAAGTTCAATCACTCACTGAACACAATTAATATGTTAATCTCACGTGAGATCCAAGCTGATTTCCAATTATAAAGAATAAAACTCAATCTTCCAACCGGTGGTTAGTTTTGCAAGAACGGAAAAACGTCAAGTGAAAAAAAGTCAAAGACTATAGAATAATGTTGCCAATCCAAAAGGTGCGTTCAATTTCACGTTGGACTAAACATCTACCCCCCCCCCGGACGGGCCTACCCGTCCGCTAATCAATTGGAAGTCTTGACAAAGTTGCGACCGCTCTCTTTATGATGGATCCGTCCACCAAAACTTCAGCAAAACGAGGGACCCCGTCGGTGCCAGCCACCAAATTGAGAATGCGCCCCATGCGCCAATACAAAGGCTTCAGGTTGGCATCCTTAATCAGGACGAGGTCTCCGATCTTGGGCGGATGAGTTTTATCCGTCCACTTGACGCGTTGCTGGAGGATGTGCAGATACTCTAAGCTCCAACGCTTCCAAAAGTTCTGAGCGAGCTGTTGCACCAACTGAAACCGCGAGAGCCGATTTTGGCTCACATCAACAAAAGGGTACTCCGGCAAGGCGACAAGTGGCTGTCCAATCAAGAAGTGGCCCGGTGTTAGAGCCTCCAAGTCATTCGGGTCCGAAGAGAGCGGGCACAATGGGCGCGAATTCAACACAGCTTCAATGCGGCAAAATACCGTAGCTAGTTCCTCAAAGGTGAGAACGGTGTCTCCCAACAATCTCCGCCAGTGTCCCTTTGCCGCTTTCACCGCGGCCTCAAAAATACCCCCCCAATGGGGGCAGGCTGGCGGGTCAAACAACCAAGTGACCCCTCGGCGGGCCAAACTGTTACCAATGTCAACCTGGCTCTCATTAAGGAAGGCGTATACCTCCTTCAAATAGTTACTTGTACCCTTGTAATTCGTACCGCAATCAGACCTAATCAAAGAAGGTAACCCACGGCGAGACACATCTGTCCAAGGTCGCCACAAAGGCCTCTGTCGAGAGGGAGGTCACCAGCTCCAAATGTACTGCCTTGGTTGACAGGCAGACGAAAACACACAAATAAGCCTTGACGATTTTACTATTTCGAAGTGTGGACGTCTTCACCGAAAAGGGACCAGCAAAGTCCGTTCCGACGCCAGCAAAGGGCCTCGCCTCATTGACACGATCAGCCGGCAAATCTCTCATTAGGGGCTGCATAGTGGAGGCCTTAGTCCGATAACACGGCATACAGCGGAAGACAATGCTACGAATAGTACGACGAGCCGACAAAATCCAAAATTCTCGCTGCAGAATAGCCAACAGCGCATTGCAACCGGCATGCGAGTTTTTAACGTGACGATCAGTCACCAGCAATTGTACCAAGTGGCCCTCCTTGGGCAACAAAAGGGGGTGACGGGCCCCATAAGGAAGGCTAGAGTGCCTCAACCGTCCTCCAACACGTAAAAGACCCGTCTTATCCAAGAAGGGATTCAGCTTACTAACAGCTCCCGACAACTTAACCCTACCAGACTTCAGGACCTCGATCTCCTTCTCAAAGTGTGCAGCCTGCACAGAGCGGACCCAAAGGAGGAGTGACTCCTGTCGCTCTTGAGGAGAGAGAACTGGTGACAGGTGCTTGTCCCCTGGATTCCTAGAATTATGGCCAAAACGCCGGATCCACGAGGTGACGTTCAACAATTTGTCGAGGGAGCTGTATCGATTCAACAAAAGGTCAGGATCAAACGGAGGATCCTTCGTTCTAACAGCGAACACCTTAAGTCCGGGCAAAGGATCCGACATCAAGACTGGCGTTCGAGGCCAATCGTCCTCGAGGCGAGTCAGCCAGTCCGGCCCCCACCAGAGGGGGTGAGCAATCAAGTGGGGGGCCATGCACCCGCGTGAGGCCACGTCGCCCGGGTTCAGGTCACCAGGCACGTGTCTCCAAATCAAAGGCGTTTCAGAGCCCTGAATCTGCGACACTCGGTTCGCAACAAAGACCTCCAAAGAGTGGACGGACGTCTTCAACCAACACAAAACAATTTGACTGTCCGTCCAGGCGTAAGAAGCCCGAATGTCAACGGTTCCACCCAAGGTGTGCGCAACGTGATTTAGGAGACGCGCAAGAAGCACCGCCCCTGACAACTCCAACTTAGGGATGGTCAATGCCGTCCGGAGGGGGGCCACTTTGCTCTTGGCCATGACCAGTGACAACTTCACCTGGCCCGTAGCATTGACGGTGCGCAGATAAACAACGGCGGCATAACCGTAAGAGGACGCGTCACAAAACCCATGAAGGGTGGCAGCATAAGCCCCAGGGGGGAGGATGGCGCGTGGCAGCGCGACCTTATTGACCACAGGGAGCACGGATACAAATTGGAGCCAGTCTTCCAACAGGGTTTCCCGAAGTGGCTCGTCCCAACCAAGTTCAGCGGTCCAAAGGCGCTGAAGGAAGCATTTCGCCCAGAACAATACCGGGCAGATCCAACCATTAGGGTCAAAGGTCCTTGCTACAGTAGACAACACCAATCGTTTAGTCCAAGTATGAGGAGACTCCAAGTCGACATCATACGTAAAGGTGTCTTGAACTGGTCGGTACTGAACGCCGAGGACGGCCATCATGGCGGGGTTGTCAACGTTTTCAAACAAATGAGGATCCTGCTTATGATCCTCCAACACACCTTCCAATAGCGCTGGCGAGTTGGACACCCATTTACGCAACTCATAGCCAGCGGAAGCCAGAATCTGGACCAACTCGTCACGCAACAGGATAGCTTCCTCCACCGTAGGAGCTCCAGTACAGACATCGTCGACGTACAGGTCCGTTTTCAAGATGGCGGATGCACGAGGGAACCTCAAACGCTCCCGGTCCGCAAGCTCCCAAAGCGAACGAATAGCAACAAAGGGGCTTGACCGAAGGCCGTAAGTATTCGTGTTGAGCTCATACACAATCATGGGATCCTGGGGATGTTCCCGCCACAGGATCAACTGATAACGTCTGTCATCCCGGTGAATGACCGTTTGCCGGAACATCATTTTGATGTCGGCCACAAAGACTACTTGATGACGACGAAAAGACGTGATGACGTCACAAAGATCCCTCAACAATTTGGGGCCGGAATGCAGGCAATCATTCAAGGAGACGCCGGAAGAAGTCCGCGCAGACCCATCAAACACTGTGCGCAGTTTACCAGTGGATGGCTTGAGGACCGCGTGATGTGGCAAGAAGAAATGCTCTACTGAGCGCCAATCCAAATCTGACACCGACATGTGTCCCAAGTCTGCATACTCACGCATAAACTCTACATATTTTTGCCGCAGCACCGGGTCCCTGGCCATGCGGCGCTCCATTGCCAACAATCTTTTCTCAGCCGTAGGTCTGGATTGGCCAAGAGGTGGTCGCACCGCAACAAAAGGCAGCCGGGTCTCAAGCCGACCGGAGCGGAGTCGACCAGTGTTGTTCTGATAGAACAACTCGCACTCTTCGTGTTCCGGATTCAAGCGGGCCACCTGAGGGGGCTCCTCAACCTCCCAAAACCTCTGAACGGCGTCAGAGAGGGCTGAGCCGGACACCAACGCAAGGACAGGTTCAGGTGGAGGGGGCACGTTCAACACTGGGCCCATAATCGCAAAGCCGAAGATGGTTGAGACCGCCACCAGACCCCTCGGGTGGCACCATGGGGTCTCCGGCTGCAAGACCGTCATATTTCCCAACAATATTTTCCCCAAAACATCGGAACCCAACAACAAATGCACCGTACAAGGGGAATCAAACCGGGTGTCAGCCAAATCCAGACCTGACGTCAACCGTAGAACATCCAAAGGCAACTGACAATCGGGATGGCTACCCAATATAGTCGGCATAACAAGGGCAGGAGCACCAATTTTAGGGTACGGACAACTCACAGGGGTGATTTCAAACCAGGTCTCTCCCTCAACAGTGGTGACAGCCGCTTCGCCAATTCCCTGAATTTTGCCTGAAAAGTCGTTCACCTTCAGACCAACCTGTCCCGCTAACCAAGACGACAAAAGGGAACCCTGGGCTCCCGTGTCCAAAAGGGCACGGACCACAATCGAGTCACCAAAGGGTCCCCAGACCCTGACCGAGGCCGTTGGCAACAAAATCGACTCGATCGGGGGGGGTTCTTTAGCGGGGCGGGCGGCAATTTCCTAGCGGTGCCTGGGCGGCGACCGATCGCCGCATCCAGGCTGTCCTCTTCCACGACGAGGATAAGGTTGGAATGGTTCGTCCGCGCGGTGTCCCAAGCCGCTCGCCATCGCTGGAAGGGCATATCCTACCGGATGCCTGAATGGCGGAGGACGTGACTCCAATCGGGGACGTTCCGCCAACGGAGGGGAGAGGTGGCGGTGCTGGTCCGGCCACTGCTGCCTAGCAGCCAACGCGCGTTCTCCCTGACAAGGGGAGACCAAATCTCGATCGCGGGGCTCCTGTACAACTTGCGCGGGGGGTGGAGAGCGGCGTGCAGAATTGCGGGCCTCAGCCCGGTGCTCATCTCCGGAATACCCCCCCCTGCGCGAACCCTCCTCAGAAGAAGGTCTGCTGGAGCGGTTCGCGTTGGCGCACAAAATCTCCAGGTGGGATCTCGTGCAAATTCTACACGGACGGGGGTCGGGGCAGTCCCGATGGAAGTGGGCTCCCAAACACGAGAAGCACAAACGGCGTGCGTTGGCAATACGGCGGCGGGCACTTACGTGTAAGTTCAAAAAAGCCGAGCAACGTGCCATGACATGTCCCGTGGACTTGCAAAAGTGGCAATCGTGAGAACTCCGGGCTCCAGCAAAACGGGGGGCGGGCCGAACCTCAACAGGCCCCCGAGCCCTAGTCCGTCCCTGGTCTCTAGGCCGAGAAGGTGGCGGGCGTGACCCCGTGGCGCCAAGAGTGTTGTCCAAAAACCGACACTCGTCTTCCAAGAATTTGAGGAGGTCGTCAAAGGGGGGAAGATGGGTGGCACTGTCCCCACCATACCTCTGCTCAAAGCGGGACCTCAACTCTGCCGGGAGCAACCGCAGCACTATGTGCACCAACAGGTAGGACCAATGGTCCACCGGTAACTGCAAGCGTCGCAAGGCGTGGGTCGCTGATACCAACGGGTTCAGCAGGTCAGTGCGCAACGCCGACATGCTGGCGATGGCCGGTAGCCCCAAAATCTGGTCGATGTGCACATCAGCCAGACAGCGCTTATTCTGATACCGTCTGGAGAGAAGCTCCAGAGCGGTAGGGTAAGAAGAGTCCGTCACCGGCAAGTGTTGCACCAAGGCTCTGGCTTCGCCCTCCAAAACGGACAACAAGTAGGCCAACTTTTGGGCAGGTCCGAGGTCCGAGCGTGCATCCACAAGACTCTCAAAGAGATTAATGAAGCCCAGCCAGTGGTCCAAACGACCGTCAAAATGTGGCAGCTCCAGGGTGGGCAGCCTACTCAACAGTTCAGGGCCCTTGACAACGGAGGTCTGAGGCTTGGCCTCCTCAGGCATCCGGCTCCTCAAAATTTCCCGAGCTCGTTGACCTATGACATCCCCCAGGTTGACAATCTGGTCATAGTCACCCAAAACCTTATCGCGGGCTGCCTGGTCCATCACCGCCAAATCCACGTCCATGATGTACTCATTGAAGCGTGTGAGCGCAGCATCAGCTGACTTGATCCTCTCATCCACTTGCTTGTTCCGAGCAAGGGTGAGCTCCTCCAAGTCCGGACGCTCAACCGTTGCTACCGCCGATGCGAACCATCTCAACTGTGAGACCAATACGGCAGCAGACTCCCTGACTGCCTTTAATGAGGCCATTGCAACAATCAAATATTAATACAACAGGCTAAAATAACAAACAAACAAACAAATATGACTTGTTAGCTGACCAAATAATTTCAACAAAAATAAAAATTCAAATTCAATTATTTAAAGTTCAAATCCGACCCTGTACTTATTCCAAATATGAATCTAGCCTGCTAAGGATGGCTAGTTACAAAGAAACAACAATTGAATGTATAATACAATGCTGGATCAACCTCAAATAAATACAACAATAGGATGTGTAATATTGCTCCGGACAACCTCCAATAACACAATCCAATAATCACACTATAAACAATAACCAATACACACAATTCAAGTCTTATTATGTTAGACTATGTGATTATTATTTAGATAAACCTTTAACTTCAGACTAGTGACATTCAATTATTAATCAAATGAATATACCAAACAGCTTTTACAACAATATACCAAATTAACCTGATAATTCCTAATTTCACTAACCATCCCACCTGTCAGTGCAATAAGCTAGCCAAGCACTACAAATTACAGTACAACCACAAGTACTATTTGAGCCTGGCTGACAAGCAATATTCAGAACTTATCAAGTTACAAGTTATGTTAAGTAATTGAACCAAAGCTACTTTCAACAATAGTCAAAACTTCCAATGTACTATGTGGATCTTATAAGACCACGCTTCTGCTACCAGATTTGTTCAAGACTGCAATAGGCCCAGTGCAACTGTAACTGGGGTGTCCCAAACTTGTCCGCGATACGCGGAGTCTAAACGTTGCTTACAACAAACAAGATTCCTTAATAATGATACCACTAACCTGATGTGCTGGGTTCGCCAACTTCGACCTTCAAAGGTCACGCCCTAAGTGTGGTTTGTATGTAAAATGGGGTGAGTAATTGAAGGTGTGATGCAAGTCAAGTGTTGTAGAACGTTCACTAGGCGCCGATCTCCAGCTGGCGCGGTCACAACAGCAATCACAGCACAACTTGTTCCCACCAAGCGCGTGCCACACGAGGTGACGCAATAAGGCGATATGTTCCAAGAAATATCACTAGATTATTGTTAATCCGAGATTACAAAGTTCAATCACTCACTGAACACAATTAATATGTTAATCTCACGTGAGATCCAAGCTGATTTCCAATTATAAAGAATAAAACTCAATCTTCCAACCGGTGGTTAGTTTTGCAAGAACGGAAAAACGTCAAGTGAAAAAAAGTCAAAGACTATAGAATAATGTTGCCAATCCAAAAGGTGCGTTCAATTTCACGTTGGACTAAACAATGTTGGTGCCAATAACTCAACATTCAAGATATGTGATGTAAAAAAAAAAATTGACGCAATAACTTTAATATATGCTAATCGATGGAAGAAATGTTGCGACCACGTGATACAAGAAGAAAATCTTTTGTGAAATCTGGAAAGATTCTAGTGACATTGCTTAAAAAATATTACTAATTTAAGACAATTAATTTGAGTTTTACTTGATTTTTATCTATTAAACTTATTTTGAAATATAAATTTAATTTTAAATTTTTACTGCATTGTGAAAACACCTTTATCCTGCAGTAGCACTGATGACGTCACTATTTTCTTAACGTGAACCAACTATAGTGTTTTACATGGAGCGATTGTCTAACTGACTTTCATAACCCAGTAGCTGGGTAACAGGATACCATACCCATACCTAGACTGCTGTCAGATTTTTTGGCTATTTTATTAATAAAACTAATTGAATGGTTTGTTTTCAGATCTGTACGCACTTTGTTCGGCAAAGACGAGGCGTGCTACATCATGGACGCTAAGGTTCAAGGCAACATTGGCAGATATCTCAATGTAAGTAACATTTTGTATATCCCTCTCATAGACAGAGAGAATCGTAAAGGATGGAAACTGAAATACAGGTCACAAACCTAGTTTAGGTACCGGTTTCTCACAAACTGCTTAGTTTTTTCAACTTTGTTAGGGTCGGTTTCCAATCTGACCAAATTGAGTTGAGTATTAAGAAGAGGCTCCCTAAATTGTATGTAACTTTGCATTAATATTCTGAAACAATCACGTATACAATCAAAATGGTACTTTAGTATATGATTTATTGAATCTTTTTATTTACATGCCTAGACCAGTTACGTAATTGGAACATTTTTGCTCAATTCATTTTTCAATCGAAAATCATGTTATTTTTAAAGATTATTCAAAATTTAATCAAGATTACTCGGCTTTTATGTCTAAAATTAGTATTGATAGTAAGAAACTAGTTTATTATCCAAATATAGGATATTTTTTCTCTAGATCAATTATTACTTTAGTCATAAACGTAATAAGAATTGAGACTTACGACATTTAGTTTCAAACCCGAACATGGTGAAAGAGCGCACGCGATATTCAACTTTATTACTGCTACGTTAGCGTTTAGCACAACGGCAGTTTCGAACCCGAACATAGTGAAAGAGCGCACGTGATATTCAACTTTATTACTACTGCATTAGCGTTTAGCATACAACGGCCTAACGGGGTGCATGGGGGCGGAGCTTGCGTGAAAATTATTTTAGAGTGCCTGGTCTTAATGTTTTACATGGAGCGACTGCCTAGATCAATTGACTGTTGCGCTGCGTGTCGTGGGTTCAATTCCCGCACGGGCACAAATATTTGTATGGCCCACTAATATTGGTTCCGAGTGTGTTTTTGTAAAAATGCACCCACGATTCAGGAGAAATTCCTTCAGGGCAATGTTTTGATGGGAGGCCAGTGGCCTGTGTCCTTTATCCGAGAGAGGCCTGTGTAAACTGATTATGCTTTTTATTTTCTTTTGGTGGAAAAATCATCAAGTCGATCTGGGTGGAGCGGAAGTTAGTGACAGACTTCAACTGACTAAAAACTCTCCCTGCTTTTTCAATTGTACTTTTTTGGACCGCGGTATCTTGTTGGAACATTCCCGCAAAAGCTGATTATGCTATACTCATTTTTATGATTGTGCTATACAGATTTTTATTATCATTTACAATAGGGTAGTTTCCTGTGTTACAAAATAATTATTTTATTTGATCCATTAGGTAGATTTTCAAAAAATATGGGTCACGTATTTTTTGCCTTTTCAAGTCAAGAAAAATTCACAAAGATGGAAAGCTGTAAAGTAAAGGAGTGGGGGCTGCTGACGTCACACAGTGCTAAGAATTATACCGGAGTGTGACGTCACGCGAAATTTCTACTCACTGTATCGTCTTTATTTTTCAATTACGTGAAAATATAAAAAATACGTGTCCATGTTTTTTGTTAAACTACGTGACGGACTATATAAAATATTTTAGGAAACGACCCTATTATTGTACCATTAATGTCATGTATTTGTAATCAATTCTTACAATTTTAACATAATGTAATGATTTGAACCATAATTTTACTTACTATATTTGTACGCCGGAAACGGTAGAGTATTATGATGATAATAATTAATACAGTTAACTACTTTGTACAATGAAATAAATGCATATTTGTGCGTACGGCTAAGGAGTGGACCCTGCCGGAATCTGTGTTTCCCGATAGCTATAACCTGGGGGTCTTTAAGTCAAAAGTGAATAGGTTACTTCTAGGCAAGCGTGCTCCATCTTCGACCACATCATCACACGCGAGCCTATTATTAATATATTTTTTTTAATCTATGCTCATACTAACTGTTTTGTTTCCAGCACTCTTGCTGTCCGAATGTGTTCGTGCAAAACGTATTCGTGGACACCCACGATCCTCGCTTCCCGTGGGTCGCATTTTTCGCGCTATCCCACATCAAAGCGGGCACGGAACTCACTTGGAACTACAACTACGACGTGGGTTCGGTTCCAGGGAAGATACTCTACTGTTATTGCGGAGCTCCCAACTGTAGAGGCAGACTGCTTTAATTTTGTTTCTCAACTACCCTCTTTACCTAAATCGTAAATATTCAAATTCATGTTCACAGTTGAAAAGTAAAATCGCTGAATTGACACTTTGGTCGCAAATCAATTATACAAGGTGTTTTTTTTAATAAAAATAAATAAAAACACAAAATTCATTTATTGCAGAAGATATCATAATCACATTTGTTCATATTGCTTAAATTAATGAATACCAGATAAATTTCAAAATATCCAATAACTCTTGGGAAGTTCTTATGAATTTAATTTCCTTGAAATAAGTTTAATTTTTCTTTAATTTGTTTTGAACCAAGAAATTTGTATAAAACTGCATTTCAAAAAGTTATTACTTTGATTTACATTCCATTTTGGGTTTTTTGACTATACAGCGAAATTGTAATTATACTGTATTTACGTAAATTGAATTATTTGGGATTAAAAATGATCTCTATTAAAAATAGTAAACAATTTTGAACAAACTGAATTCATAATGTGTATTAACTATATTAATTGTGGTATATGATACTGTACTTGTTGACTTGTAATTTTTAAATTATGTTTTGTATTAGCGCCTTTACGTTCAATAATGTTGCTTAGAACCTTTTCAGTCTACGATTAGCCGTTAAGGTTACAATTTGTAATGTCTAAGAAATACTAAAAGTGTGTTTGTGTTAAAAGGAATAGAAAAATGGTAGTAGAATTGTAGTCAGAGGTATTTATACACAGAACTCAAGAGATATCTCGCCGATCTTAAGAATTTCGGTAATTTTTAGCTACCTTCCTTGTCAGCTACGATTAAGGTTTAGTCTCCCCTTGGTATAATGTACAATAAGCATAGATATTACTGTTTCTCTGGTCAAATTTTTATACCTTTCGATGTAACAAATATCATAAATAATCATGAATTATTTAAAAAAATAGTTTTGAAATAAGATTCCTATCTTGTATACCTACATAATCAAACATAGAATAAACTCGCAGGTGATAATGCGTAGGTAATGCTTTAAAAAAGCTATACAATACAGAACTTTATTTTCTAAAGAAAAAGGTACATATTTCATTGAAGTTCTTTGTTGTATTGCTGCCATAGAAATTACCTCTTTATAAGCTGTTATTAAATATACTTGAATTCTGTAGAAAGCACAAACTAAACTAATTAATTAAGCAGGTTTTTTATTCACTGATAAAACATGACAGAAAGAACTAAATTGTTGTTTCAATATTTCATGTACAATCGACAAACTTGAATCAAACCCCACTTTGACGATAAATCGTTTGAAACCGTCATAATAACATATTTCCCTCCTTTACAGTGCATGCCACACTTTTTACGTTTTAAATATTAAGTAAGCTATATTAATACGTAATTCGTCGTATGTCGTTACCATGGAAACGTATGTTTACGCGAATGTCGACCTAATTGTATTTGAATGTCTGTAAGAAAATAAGTTTACGGTGGGTCGTGATTCAAATTTGTCGATTGTACTATGTATTTAGTTGTAGATCAAAGCAAAAATAATGCAGTGAGTCTCTTATGAATATAATGCTTATTTGTATAATATACAGGGTTAATGGTGAACACTAACAATCTCTCAGGACTATGTTAGTAATATAATAGCATCATAAACAACGAGTTTTGTTTTATGACTTTTAATAATTCATTATATTTTAGATCATCAGTGTTTCATCCAATATTATAAATATTTCAATTGAACGCTCTTAATGTTACGCAGTCTGCGAATCAAAAGAAAGCGCTATAGTTGGTTCGCGTTACGAAAATAGTGACGTCATCGTTGTCCGTCGCCCCTCGACCAATTAGGTCTCAACGCAAAAAACATGACGTGTAAAAGTGTTATTTATAACCAATTTACAAAATAAATATTTCATTTCATTTCAACAATTTGGAAAGCTCACAGTGACCAGTTGACGGCAGATCTTTTGGCGAAACGTTTGTGTCTTTATGCGTAACCTAAATAAAATAATTTAATTTAATCCTATTGAATTGGTGTGGGCCCAATTAAAAAATATTTTAGTGCCAATAACTCAAGATTCAAATGTAAAAAAAGAATATTTTGAGACGCAGTATGCGTGCAATGCTGCAACCACGTGATACAAGATGAAAATCTTATGTGAAATTTGGATGACCTCATAGAGAATGCAGAACAAAATTCTTTCATAATAAATACAAATGATGATTAATTTGATTTTTATCCATAAAACTTATTTTGAAATATAAATAAAATGTTTAAATTTACTCCCTTGTGAAAACACCTTTACCCTGCAGTTGCACTGATGACGTCACTATTTTCTTAACGTGAACCAACTATAGTAATGTAGGTAAACTGATAGTAGAAAAGGCAGCGGAGGCGATCTTGAAGGTTTGTTTTTGGTAAATTCTTATGTTTTCTAAAAAGTCGTAGTACAAAAGTTGTTGTTTTTGATGTTAGTAATACAGTCCTGTGAGGTTGTTAGTGTTCTGCCAATAACCCATATAATCATTGTCTAAATATATCTTAATTTTAGAGTACACTAAACTCGAGTATTCATAGAATTAATGGCTGCTCGGATCAGTAAATTCAAAGCGTACTTGTAAGTTTGATCCGAAATGATGTTCCAATCGTATTCATGTAATGTGCTCATCATACTCGATGTTAATTCTAAAGTTTTTTTTTTGTAAATATTATTTGATGTGGTACAATAAATGAGTACATAATTGTGTTTGGTTGTTTTATTATGGCAAGAATACTGGCAATTTAACCTTTTCACCGCCAACGTACACAGAACACGATGCCTCGCCAGCGCCATGCTGAAGTGCCATCATGAAATATATCTATAGATACTTGGGTGGCCCAAAAGTCGTGGATCAAACGCAACTAGGGGTTAGATGGGGTCATCAGCTGCAAAAAGTTGTTCTACGGGAGGTCCTTAAGGTCAACCCCTGCAGAGTTATAGTTTATTTTGTGTTTTTATGAGAAAATTGACTTTTTTAACTAATTCTTATTAAAATTCGAAAAAATCTACATCTTGTATCTTTTTTATCATTTTCCCTACATTGGTACTGATGAGTCCTTGCGTTAGACATGCTATTTATGGTTGTTTATTGGGTGTGTTGAAGATAATATTAAGTTTTACGATATTTTTTTTCTCAAATCATAACTTTTTATTTACTTCGGACCCCACTGCGAAAAAAGAGTATTTTTTTTTTCACAACCGAAAAGTGACCCTGTGTTACAAGTTTTGGTGCATTTTAAGATTCTGAAAAGGTATTACACATGGCCATGAGTGGCTCTAATATCTTTCTAGGACGAAAAAACAAAACAACGATTGTGAAATAATTGTTTTATTAAGCAAAACATTTTACAATAAATGCTCAAAATTCCTGCCTCTGACCATAATACATAATCTGCACCGTCTAATAAAATTCTTACGTAACCTACGGAATGCTGTTGTTAGTAACTTGTACCCTAGCAAATTCGAGCTTTTGTCGTAGTTCTTGTTCGCTATTGTTCTCTCCTTGGTAAACTATTTCTTTAAAATAGCCCCAAAGAAAAAATCTAATGGATTTAAATCGGGTGACCGGGATGGCCACGCAATATGTCCGCCTCGACCAATCCACCGGTTGGGGAAGCGCTCGTTCAAATGATCTCTAAGGCCGTGCGCGCACTGCGTTGCGTTTTGGAAAACAAAAAAATTTGTGAAGTATGGAGTGTCATAGAAGTGCGCGCACTGCGGTCAGTCTACCGGTGCGTAAGAACTACCGGAATTGCGGCCACCGCAAGGCAGTGCGCGCACGGCCTAACTGCTCGAGCGTAGTGAGGCGGGGCGCCATCATGTTGCAGCCACATTTCTGCTATTCTTTCTTCTGGAACTTCAGTTTCGTTAAGAATATGGTTTAAATTATTTTGCAAAAAATTTAAATACTGAGCACCATTCAGCCTTGCTGGCATTTCATGCAGCATCAACTGCTGGCCAATTATACCAGCCCACATGTTAATACCAAACAGATGCTGAAATCGATCATTTCTTATGATATGGGGGTTCACTCTAGAGTAAAAATATAGATTGTGGATATTGAATACTCCCATTCTTCTAAAAGTTGACTCATCCGTCCATAAAACCTTGTTGAAGAACTGTGGATCCTCTCTGGGGTATCTTAGCATCTCTCTGCAAAACCGCACTCTAGATTCATAGTCACTGGGCAGCAAAGCTTGCACCCTTTGCACGTGGTAGGCGTGATATTTGTTTCTATTAATGACACGTTGCACCGTCGATCTTGGAATCCCGAGATTACGGGATATTTGGCGTTAACTTATACTAGGATCCAATCTTAATTCTCTCAGCACTTCATCTACATTTTCAAATTGCACCACTGGTCTGCCTGTTCTCGGAGCATGCCGACCGGGTAAGACTGTACGAATTATGTACGCGCATAAAGACCCTGTAGTCCGGAAAACGATCACGGTTAGGGTAGCGTTGACGAAATTCCCTGGTAGCAGCCCGGGCATTACCGTTGCAAAAGCCATACAGGTAATGCATTTCTGCATACTCCCGTTGGGTGTATTCTCTCCTCACAGCAGCTATCTGTCTACTTTTGTAGCCAATCCGTCCGATTCACACAGCACTGGTCACAGGTAGGCAATCTATCACAAGTCCGAAAAACAAAGCGTAGGTCAAAGGAAAGAAACTGATCACAAGTCGTCGTAAAACCGAGAAAAAGAACACGTACTCACAGGCATGAAGCGAGTCACTAAAGAACACTAAACATTCTAAAGAAACATGCTCACGCGCATCCCCCGGCCCACGCCCCGGCCGGCGCGGCCTTTTGTTTCCTAGAAAAGATATCGCTACCTGAACTGACGGGCGAACCGGGCTTTTATTGATAAAAGAGAGGCAGAGAGTCTTTGTCATTAATTGTATTAGTTCCAGTTTATTTTTAAGTAAGCCTAACCGAGTTTTATGGTTGGGTTAACTTTGGCCTTGCTACGAATAATCGTCCTTGAAAGATATCAAAGCCACGCATAGCCATGTGTAATACCTTTTCAGAATCCCTATTAAATGCGCCAAAACTTGTAATACAGGGTCACTTTTTGGTAGAGTATTTTTTTTTCACAGTGGGGTCCGAAGTTAGAAAAAAATATCGTAGAACTTAATATTATCTTCAACACACCCAATAAACAACCATAAATAGCATGTCTAACGCAAGGACTCATCAGTACCAATCTAGTGAAATTTATAAAAAATTGGCCAAGTGTGAGTCGGACTCGCACATGAAGGGTTCCGTTAGTAACTATAATAAATATAATATATTTATTTGAAAAAAACAAAAAGCCTTACAAATTTCTTAAAACTAGATTATTTACAATTTTTACAACTACGCCAAATAACTTTGTTTTTCATAGTATTTGTATGAATTACAAAGTTATATTTGCGGTTTTAGAAAATATACTGTATCTCAAAAACTGCTGACTCGATCTCGTTCAAACCAATTTTGGTTGAAAGTTTACATTAAGATCTACAACATATGGTTTTTTTAGATTTTTCACTTCATTATTATAGAAGTTAGAGGGGGGGGGGACACACATTTTACCACTTTGGAAGCGTATATCTTTTAAACGATTAACTTTATGAAAAAGTCATTTTAGAAACCTTAATGTCATTTTTAAAGACCTGTCTAGAGAAAATATTTTCAGTTTCAGTTCCATGTATGGGGAGCCCCCTTTATTTTAAATATTTTTTAAATTTTCTCTTAAAATCGGAAAGCAGTTCACAGAATACATCTACCTACCAAGTTCTACATGTATAGTCCTAATAGTTTCGGAATAAAATGGCTGTGACATACGGACGGACGGACAGACAGACAGACATGTCGAAACTATAAGGGTTCCATTTTTTGCCATTCGGCTACGGAACCCTAAAAATGATACAGGATGTAGATTTTTTCGAATTTTAATAAGAATTAGTTAAAAAAAGTCAATTTTCTCATAAAATCACAAAATAAATTATAACTCTGCAGGGGTTGACCTTACGGACCTCCCGTAGAACAACTTTTTGCAGCTGATGACCCCATCTAACCCATAGTTGCGTTTGATCTACGACTTTTGGGCCAGCCTGTATTATAATACGAAAAAGTTTGTTTGAACGCGCTAATCTTGAAATGTTGTGGAAGGATTTGGTATTGTTACTAGCTGGGGTTCGGGATAGAATTAATTAACGCCAATTTAACCAAAATTAACACTTTAATTAATTAAACACAAAATAAAAATTTAACACAATTATTCGCACCACAACACTTGTCACTTAACACTTAGATCACACTTAAATCTCACTGAAATTCACTGATAAATCTCCGATTATATCTCGTATTCGCCTCGTAATAAGACTGACCCTCTGCGTTTTTTTTTTTTTATGTAGGGCCTCTCGTAGATCAGCTCAGAAAGGCTGTGCGTCTACTTAACCGGTCTGTGACTGACCCTCTGCGCCCCTTTCCGCTCTATTTATACCCCAGTCTATGAGTTCGAGAACATTCTAATAAACTCGACTCACTGTTTATACTGCCTAGGAAATTCCATGAAGCCATTCGAGATACATAGTACCGCTATTCGTCGCTAGATGGCGCTAGTGTCTGGACTAAATATACACATTACCGCTATTCGCCGCTAGATGGCATTAGTGTCTCGAACATTCTAGATTTATGTCGAAGTTTCTCGTCGTACTTTAAAGTAGCTTGAAACTTGAGGAAGGTTATCGGCTACTACTTTACCCGACTGCAAAAGAAGGAGTTTTATGTTTTATCGTGATATAGTCCACGGGAGCGAAGCCCGCGACTGCTAATATATAATAAATATGCACGTCTAAAAAGAAGAGCAAAATGTACGGAATATGGTTATTTTTACACCAGGTGAGCAACGTGCAAACCTGCGAGCTATCATATTAGCTATAACCGGCAATGCCCTCCGCTCCCTCCCAATTTCGTCATTGTCTTTGAGGTCAGCGGTCAAGAGATGTCCCAGGTATTTCAATTTAAACACTCTCCTGAGAGCTACTCCATTCAACCAGTCTGGGGGTACAGTTTCAGTACTCCGACCACCGGCCTACATGTCCCAGGTATTTCAATTTAAACACTCTCCTGAGAGCTACTCCATTCAACCAGTCTGAGGGTACAGTTTCAGTACTCCGACCACCGGCCTATGACGCTTAGCATAAGCTTCACAGATGGCAACCAACTTCCGGAGACCGCAGGCCGAGGCGTCAGCGCCATATCATCAGCGTAACTTATATTGTTAAAACACACCCTGTCAATATAGCAGCCCACTCGCTCTCTGTTGAGCGCCTCGATTTGCTCACCTTTGCTCTTTAATCAATAGATGAAAGAGCAAAGGTGAAGCCAACCCACCCTGCCTCACCCCACACTACAACCTGTACGGTTCCAAAAATTCTCCAGCCCATCGAACCTGATTGACCTAGCCTCCATACCATATACCTAGCAACGCATCTTCAGATTTGTTGCAGCTTCTTTATGGACACAGGGCTGTAGTTTTACAAATGCGCCGATATGAAATAACTAATCACGTTTGTGATCTTACTAATCTTAACATAGTATAAAGCAAAGTCGCTTCCCTGTGTCTGTCCCTATGTATGCTTAAATCTTTAAAACTACGCAACGGATTTTGATGCAGTTTCTTTCAATAGAAAGAGTGATTCAATAGGAAGGTTTTTAAGTATATAACATGCATAAAATAGTAGAGGAACACTGATAATTTTTGAGGTTTCTAATGTGATGTCGCAAATAAACACATTTTTTTGCGCTTGCTTTGCAAACGCTGGCTGAACCCTACGAGATAGATCAAAATAATGTACTACAGTATTGTACACTTCAAAAAGGTCAACAAAAAAGAAAAAACCCACAACAACCATTTTTTATCCTTTACTTTTTACGAGAAATACGAGCATATTTTACGAAGCGATTTTAAGCAATACAGCATTAATCCTTATCCAATTAAGTACCATAAATACATTGTGCATTTAATATAAATCAATATTGCCCTTTACAGAATATAATTTATAATAATAATAATAACCAGCTGTCAACGTTTCGGCTCAACGACTGTCGGATCAGGTGCGGGTCATCCAGCGTAACCGTATGTTGGATGACGCCGTACTTGATAGACTACGCCTCGAATCACGGTGCAGCCGTGTCTCATCTGCTTCGCCACTGGCCGCGGTGCAACTACAACCCAGTATCTCACCGCGACCCGATCACGTCGGTGAAGATGATGATGACGAGGCTATAACCGTGAGTACCCAGTGCAATGAACAATTGAGGACTGCTTTGGAGTGTGCATTACGGGAGTATCGCTCCACACCGCCTGAGCTTAGACCTCGTCTGCCTCGTTTGCCCATGCATAAGAAAAATAGGGCGCTAGTGTGTGCTCTAGATTCACTGCTGTCAAATTATTTTGACAATAGTGAAGATCTCACCGATACTCATTCGATCCTATACTGTGCAGCTATAGCGGCTTGTCGGGTAGCTCATGTCAAGTTCCCAAAGACTGACAGTGTTATACGACCAGCTGTACCAGCTTGGCAGGGCAGGATCGAACGTCGTATTGCTGAGGCTAGAGCACTCATTGGTAAACTTATCTGCTTCAGGCTCGTCCTAGAGTGATGCGCTTTGTGAGGCGGGCATTTGCGGGGACTGATATCAGTCCTCGGGATTATCTGACCCGCGTCACAGAGCGTATCGACTTCCTGAAGCAGAAAGTCTATGCATGGGCAAATCGAATTCGTCGATATAAGCGGTGGATGGAGCGATACACTCAGAATCGCACATTCCAAAGCAATGAAAGGTGGGTTTATAGGGCCTGGGAGCGACTTGACCAAGGTGTGACTGATACGTGCCTACCGAATGATGATGCCATGTGTTTGTTCTGGCGCAGCATCTGGTCGGTGCCTGTCAGCCACACCGAGGGTGACTGGATGAGTGAGATCAAGCGCACGTGCGATCTTATACCAGAAATGGGGGCAATTACAATCAGCCCCCAAGATGTAACCTGTGCAGTCCGTCCGTTATCTAACTGGAAATCTCCAGGGCCGGACGGGCTGCACAATTTCTGGATAAAATGGTTTCTAAGCTCGCACGCTCGCTTGGCCGCTCAGTTCCAGTCTGCCTTAGAGCTAAGATCGCTACCTCAATTCCTAACTACAGGAATAACCCACCTGCTCCATAAGTCAGGCAGTACTTCGGAACCTAAAAATTATAGACCGATCACGTGCTTACCGACGGTCTATAAAGTTCTTACATCCATTTTGAGAGCCAAAATTAATAATCACATTCATACAAATTCAATCATGTCTGCTTCTCAGAATGGATGTAGGAACGGGTCCCGCGGTACTAAGGAGCTTCTCCTCATCGATATTGCCATAAACCAACAGGTTCGTCGTTCCCGAAGGAATCTGTCGACATGTTGGATAGATTATAAGAAGGCCTATGACTCGGTTCCACATACATGGCTCATGAAGGTGTTGGAGTTGTACAAAATAAATCCAATACTCCGCACTTTCCTTGAGTCATGTATGGGGCAATGGAAGACGGTCCTCTGCTACCCAGGATGTCGACAGATACAGGAAAACAGCGAACCGATTAGGATTGAGCGTGGTATTTTTCAGGGCGACAGTCTGAGCCCACTGTGGTTTTGTCTGGCTCTCAACCCTCTCAGTACACTGCTGGAGGGTTCGGGGCAAGGCTACCAGTTGAGAAGAGGTGGTCAGGCTATACACATTTGCTTTACATGGATGATTTGAAACTTTTTGCCGCCAGCAACTTGCAACTCATGGAGCTACTGAAGGTAACGGAAACCTTCAGTAGCGCCATCAGGATGGAATTTGGAGTGGACAAATGTGCGGTCATGCATGTAAAGCGAGGGGAGATTATGGAATCCGTGGGAACTCAACTCTCGGATTCCATACACCTAAGATCTCTCGGCTCAACTGAAACCTACAAGTATTTGGGTATGTCAGAGGCACTAGGCATCAATGTTGCTTATGTTAAACAGTCATTGAAGGATCGCTTCTTTGGCCGCCTGAATAAAGTACTGAATAGTCTTCTTTCAGGCGGAAACAAGGTGCGTGCCTTCAATGGCTGGGTCATGCCAGTATTGATGTACACTTTTGGCATACTCAAATGGACTCAGACTGAACATGACGCCTTGGACAGGCGGGTCCGCACAACGCTGACTGCAAATCGAATGCATCACCCACGATCATCGGTGATGAGGCTGTATATCCCGCGGAAGTGCGGGGGTCGTAGCTTTTTAAATGCAAAGACCCTGCACAACCGCGAGGTTTGCAGCCTTAGGAAATATTTCCTAGAAGCCGACGTGGGTATGCATCGAGATGTGGTAGCGGTGGACAAAGGCCTCACTCCGCTCTCCTTAGGTACCGAGAATTGGCGCAAACCTGTAGTATTAGATACTAATGACCGCAGAGAAGTATGGCAGAGCAAGGAGCTTCACGGACGCTATTACCGGGCCCTTCATGGGTCTGATGTAGGTACATTAGCGTCCGTAGCCTGGCTACGTTTTGGTGACCTCTTCGGGGAAACCGAAGGTTTTGTCTGTGCAATTATGGATGAAGTTATGATGACGAATAACTATCGGAAATATATTGTGAAGGATGGTACGGTAGATATATGTCGGGCATGTCACAAACCGGGAGAATCCATTCGTCACATTATCTCCGGTTGTTCTCGTCTGGCTAACGGAGACTATTTGCATAGACACAACCTTGTAGCTAGGATTGTTCACCAGCAACTTGCTCTTAAATACAATCTCGTGGAATCAGAAGTACCGTACTATAGGTATGTGCCCGACCCAGTTCTCGAAAATGGCAATATTACGCTGTACTGGGATCGGTCTATCATCACTGATAGGACTATTGTTGCCAATAAGCCTGATATAGTGGTAATAGACCGATTAGAGCGTCGCACGGTGATTGTTGATATAGCGGTCCCTCATGACGAGAACCTCGTGAAAGCCGAGAAAGATAAGCAAATGAAGTATCTTGACTTGGCTCGCGAGGTTGTTGACATGTGGGATGTGGATACAGCAATCATTGTGCCGATAGTCGTCTCAGCCAATGGCATAATAGCCAAGAGCCTCGACAATCATCTTAGGAGGCTCTTGTTGGGCAGCTGGATCAAGGGCTTGATCCAGAAAGCAGTACTTCTGGACACGGCACGAATTGTTAGGAGGTTCCTCTCTCAAGAGCCCTGACCACCGGTAGCTTGGACCCTGTTCCCGATGCCGGTGGGCTACTGTTTTTAATATTTTTAAATGTTTTTTGTTTTTATAGGAATGTTTAAAAATGTAAATAATACACACATCAAAAGTGTCTAGGGATCAACATATATTTTTGCAATAACTTTTCTCCTGATTGATATTAATTAAAATTTTCTTTAAGGATTCATCAAATAAAGTGTTTTCGTTTGTCACAGTAACGATAAACCAAGTCACCTTTGCATTAATAAAGAAATTTGCCATTTTCCTAATAAAGGGATTTTTGACATTTGAACCACTAACATTAAAGTTCGAAAAAAAGACTGAAATAACAGTTTTCTTTAAAATTTTATTGGGTAACTTAAACAATTAATAATCCGTGTTTCTACCGCGAACACTAACAACACAATAACATCGGTTTGGCATACTCAAAATGAGTTCATCCAAATCACGCCGTGGAATGGCCGCCCATGTTCGTTGCAACAACAAAAAAAAGGTCTTCTTGCGACTGGATACCCTCCATATTCGGCAGAGCTCTTCTCTGTAGCATATATCCCATGCATGCTCAATCGGGTTCAAGTCTGGCGACTGAGCAGGCCAGAGCAGGACATTCATGTTAGCTGCGGCGAGAGTCTGTCTTACAACTCTTGCGGTGTGCGGTCGTGCATTATCATGCATTAACTGAAATAAGGGACCGATTTGCACTTGTAGAGGAACGATGACGTCAGATACAATCGTCTCAGCATAAATTTGAGCGTTGAGGTTGCCTCTGATCCAAATCAACTCAGTTCTTCCGCCGATCCAAATACCCGCCCATACCATGATGGTTCCACCACTATAAGGATGGACTTCCTGGCAGGATTTTAATCGCTGTTGGCGTCCAGGGGTTCTCCAGTGTCGTATACGTCTTGTATCCGGTCTCATACCAAAACGAGACTCATCAGAAAAGCACACGAAACGCCATTGTTCTTCTGCCCAATTTCTGTGTTCAAGAGCCCATTGATATCGAATCCTACGATTGTGCATTGCTATAGGTGGTACCCGTAGCGGTCTTCGGGAATGAAGGTTCACTTCATGCAAGCGGTTTCTGACTGTTTGGTCGCTAATTAAGTTCCCTGAAGAGTGATGAAGCCTCACGGCTAACATCATGGCGGTTATTGTTGGAGCTCTTCGAGTTAAGATTTGAATGTATCGGTCTTGTCTCCATGTGGTGCAGCGATACCGTCCTCCATGGCGCTCAGCCACGGTACCAGTGCTTCGGTAACGTGTCCAAAGTCGACTGATAACACTCTGACTTGTATTCAGAGCTAAAGCCACAGTACGTTGCCGGGAACCAGCTTCTATCATTCCCACGGCTCTGAGCATTTCTTCCCTGCTTAAATGACGTCGCCGCTCCATAATAACGTTGGTTTTAATCAGTAGTAGGGAAACAGTAGCACTAATAATGTCTTCAATGCGTTGTATGTTTTTATAGGGAAAATATTGACAGCTGATTTTCATCTTTTACTCGAATTTGATTAACAGTTCCTGTTTCAAATTATGAAATGCACCAAAAAGGATCCATATAAATTTATAAAATCATAAATTTATTACAAAGCCACATCTCAATCTCAAGAAATCCGCATAAAAATGCTTGATCCCTAGACACTTTTGATGTGTGTATGTATATAAAATGTAATAAAGGAAATAATAATAATCAGCGTTTCATAGACATTCAAATCATTTTCTTAAAAGTGACATTTTTTTACATGGTATGCTAGAGCAAGCTAATTACATGCCTAAAAACATATTCTTTATGAAATGGGTACGTAAACGGAAGTATGAGAATTTTTTCTTTAAAAATTTGTATGGAGACAATTTAAAAAAATACGATAACTCTGCTATCAATACCAAATGTGTAACATACCTCGGTATGAAGGTGGATGAGAACTTTTCGTGGGCAAATCATGTAGAGTATTTGTGTAAAAAACTTAGGATATTACTAGGTAAGTTCTACCATCTTAGTTTTAAGGTTCCAACCAGCACTCTCAAGTGCCTTTATCTACAATTAGTCGACCCCATACTAAGTTACGCTCTTGACTGGTATGGACTCACATTTAAAAGTTATTTAGATTTATTAGAAGCTCAGAAAATTAGATTTTTGAAGCTATTAGTTAGCAATAAAACAAAAAACTCATGTAAAGACAATTATTATAAGCTCTTCAAAATTTGTAAAATTCTTCCTGTTAGAGTAAAGCATAAATATCTCCTCCTGGTAAACAGTTATGGCAGTTGGGAGCGTCACTCGCTAGTTACTCATAACCAAGCAACGAGGACAGTATCTGCAGGTAAATTTAATGTACCTAGAGTAAATAATTACTTTGGTGATAGAACAATAGATAAGCGAGTACCTTACCTACTCAATACATTGCCTGCAGATATCTCAAATCAGAATAAAAAGAGTAGATTTGCAAAAGCACTCAAGAAGTGGTATATTAGTAATTTATAATTTTTTAATTTTGTTTTTATTCAATATTTTCAAGTATTTTTTATTTTTATTTTCTACAGTTATTTTTACTCGCCAGTCTTTACAGTTTGGCGAGAATACATAATTAATGTGATGTCATTCTCTCTTTTACTTTTATGTTATAGTTATTTAAATATGTATAAATATGTATGTGTATGTTTCTATAATGTGTATGTCATAAGAAATGCATATATCTAGTTTTTTTAAATATCTGTACTCACAGACAAACCGTGTAAACGGTTTTGTGGGACATTGGCTTATTTTTAAGATGCTAATGTAACATGTTTTTAATAACAAATAAATAATAATAATAAAATAATAATTGGCCCTAATTCCCTTCTAGGGGATTAATCCTTGAATTATTTTGGATTTTTTGATATACTCGGTATCACGGCCTCAGGTGCGCTTTTTTTTTTTAAAAATGTACATAGTTACCTATGTGTTTTTTTTTTTGGTTTATGTGGCAATTTCGTTGGACTAATTTGGCGTAACATACATGAATATGATCTGAATAATTAACTACAACGAAAGTTCAAAGTTTTATTTAAAAAAACGAATAAAAATAATAATTCTTTTTTTTAGTTTATATGTCAATTTTGGTGGACCAGTTTGGATTTAAGTCTAGAATCCAAATAATTATTAAATAAACACAAAAAAGTGGTATTTAAAAAGCATTTATTAATTTATCACAAAGAAAAATACAGAAGCTTCAAATTAAATAAACAAAAAGGACATGAAAATTAGAAACACTGAAATATACAAAATACAGCAAGAATTACAATAAAAGTAATTGGTTCATCAGTCATCAATATCATTATCTGAGTCTAACGAAGAGTCAGATTCTATCTGGGAAACTTTTACAACCTCTAAGTCAGAAGAATCAGATTCAGGGAGCTCCAGCAGAATTAGTGTTTCTTCGAAAAAAAAAAATTTTTTTTCTTGCATCCATCGTAGGCCTTACTGATGAAATAAGTAGATCAGATGAAAGAAGAAGAAAATTTCAAATATCCTCGTTGAAATTCACTCTGCTTTCCTTCCGAGAGTGGTGCTCTCGGAACCTCCTGAAATCTTTGTTACGAGCTTCCGATGCCTCTTCAGAAAGCTTTCCGATTGGTACAATTTTATTCTGGTTGATAATGTCAGATCCATGAAGCAGTACTTTGTGTACTGTTAACGACATATAGTACCAATTATATAATGCCACATATCTTTCAGCAGTCTTGTACGTATATTCTTTGAATTTCTCAACCCTGATATGTTCAAATCTGCGGATCAAGACCAGTGACGGCAGCAGTTTTTTCTGGAAACTCAAAGAATCTTCTTGCAGTGTTGCCGTCATTAGTAGTTCCGTGACCTTGCTTAACCATATCGATGAGCAGATTAATTTCTTCCTTAAATCGATTTTGGATAATCTTCTTTCTTGCATCTCTTGAATCCTCTTGAGCTTTGGTTTTACAAGACGAAACTTTAACATCCAGTCTGTGGGCAATATGCAGGAGACATTCCATCATGTTGATGCGTGCATGTAGAGAAGAAATTCCAAGATCCACAATGGAATCCGATATCCCTCGTTTTCAATTGCCTTCAAATTGTTCAATTCAGACGGCTTCGCTAAACAAACGTAGCATGACGCATTTGACTTTGCATCTGAAATATATGTGCAAACCTTAGCATCAATCATGGTCAGCATAAGTTTGTGTTGAACAGTATTGCTGCCACATTCAGTAGGTCGAAGTGCTGATATTACGGCGTCCATTTTTCTTTTTTCTTCTTTCACTACTGCTTCGCTCTCCTTAACATATAGTAATTGCACTAACCAACATAATGAAACTGAGCAAGGCTTTGGGTTCTCCCATACCTACTGTCTCTTCTTCACATGTCATTTTCAGTGGTACCAATGAGGTCATGAAGATACTCGAGTCATCATCGTCAGTGTTTTGCGTTGATTCCATCTTCTGCTTGTATCTACTCTGGCTGGATGCTCCATCAAAACCCCACTTAGATATTAATATTAGTTTTTTTTTTCATGAAGATCTTGCGGTAAACATTTCAAGGTTCTTTTTACTGTTGAATCCACCAAAGCCTGCAGCGTAATTTTTGCTGAAGAGTCTGTTACTGTAATGGAGTAACATTGAGCTGGGTAGCACTCGTTCTTTTCTTGCTGCACTCTATAGTAAGAAGGGTATAAATTATTAAGACCCTCTCGAATAGCTGACTCTCTCAATGTAATGTATTGCCATTTTGACAGTTTGAGGGATAACAATAAACCAAGAGCCTTTTGAGCAGTAAAAATTTCTCTGTGAGGTGGTTTCTTTATCATGTCTTGAAATTGTTTGACTGCTTCTGGATGTTTT
The DNA here is from genome assembly GCA_943138885.2 of Tholera decimalis. Lineage (NCBI taxonomy): Eukaryota > Metazoa > Arthropoda > Insecta > Lepidoptera > Noctuidae > Tholera > Tholera decimalis. Next base: position 16,885,244 of record OW964576.2, read on the forward strand.
GTTAAATACTAAATAATAGATGCAAAACGGTTTTGACCATCTTCTTTCAATTTGGATACAGCTGCATAAACAAGTTCCGTCGAATTATGGTCCATTAGGTCACCACTCCGCCTTTTTGTTGCTTCGTTTCCAATTCTTCAAAAGGCATCCGAGAGCAAATTTTTCTCTTCGTCGTCGTTCCACATTTTGATGTTGATGGCTCCGCAGAAACTGATGTACCAGGGCATTCGTCATGAGCTATATTAGTTGCATTCTCGTGAAGATTTTCTTTGATACAGCTCGGCCAATCAATCTCAGCCTCGAGCCAGCTTCCATATTCTCTTCAAAAATTATCAATTTTCCGGTGTGTATCGTTTTATCGGCTCTTGTAAATTTTTGGCAAAATTCTTTTAAAGTAACACAATCTTCTTCTGATAAACTATGCGTCAACCGAGAAACTACATTTTGAAATAAATGTTGATAATCGCGGATGCCTTCGGAACTTTTTAAAATAACGAACAAATCAAGGCTTTTCACAATGCTATCCATTAATGCTGTTGTACTTTCTATGCTTAAAGAGTATTTGATTTGCAATTTGAATGCACTTCTCTTTTATAGTGTACGTCATTAACAAAAATCGAACTTTACTACCCTCATGATCATGTTTGGTTAATGATTCGATGAAATACCCAACTAGCACAAATGGGCTGCATTAGAGCTTTGGAGCGTATCCGATTATTACTTATGGTAATAGACGTAAGTGCTAGAGCGTCTACTGCAGACTTAAAGCAGCCGCTTTAGCGCTATTTGGGCGCCATTTTATGCAACCTAAAGTTCCATTTAACCTGCACAACGGTTGCATAAAGGTTCCTTAATAGCTATAACGAATTATTAACGCTATACTAAAGCTCTCGTAGCGCTACTTTTGAATGATTTTGAACTACTTTGAACGAATGAATGAGATTATAGTTCTTTATTGTATATCTTCAGTTGACATTGTTTGTAATATTTTGGTAAAGTGTTTTCGTCGCCATCATGAAAATTAAACAAAAAGAAGTAAATGTTTGTATTCTGTATTAGCAAGATATATAAAGATACCTAAAACGCTGTCCAGTTTACTGTAGATATATAAGATAATTATCGAGTAATTTTAACGCGCTTTTATGATATTTAAAAAATTAACAAAAGATATGTGATATTTTTATTTGATATACAGAATAAATTTTATTTCCGTATTTTTACGTGTCGATAACTTACTATTTGCAAGTGGCCGATTGTTTACCGGTACATTTAATGCACATTTAACTGAAAAACCAATGTATATCAACTCAATTTTGCAAGTGAATTATAAGTTTTCTTAAAAAATCATGGCGTCATTGTACTGTAGTCATAACCTGCAGTTTGAGCTCTAATAACTCCCTTTTGAGAATCATAGCGCTAATTTTCACCCTTCTAACGCTTCCAGTGATTTTTGTTCCCCTAGTGCAACTCACAGCCACAAAAAGCTCCTATTTTCCTGTTTTTGAGGTTATAAGATTAATTATTTGTATCCTTAAGTGTATTGTAAGGTGTACAATAAAGTATATAATAAATAAATAAATAAATAAGATCTAGTTACGTACTTATTCGTTTAGCATCCATTTTATTAAATGTTTTATAATAGTTACAAAAGCGGCTGTAAAATGGCGAATGGATTGAGCCTGCAAGGAATGACTATTGCTACTAAAGGCCTTAGTTACACTGATGATTTTTTTGTAACTATAGTATGCATAAGAGTTTCTATTATTTCTATAATGAAACTTATAGTAGTATAATAGTGGTTACTATAACTATAACCTATACAAGTTACAATGGAAACTACTATGCAGCTGTGAGTGGCAGAATGACCTTCGTAACTCTCATATAAAGGTGTAAGTGGTAAATGAGTTCTACCGTGGACTACTGTGAAGGCTAGGGTAGTATTTGATTCAGCTTATAGCACCTTAAGTAACTTTTATAACTATAGACGTTTACGGATGCAGATATGCAACTCTGAACTAGGGCATGAATATCGGAATCTCGGAATATCGCAATATCGGAATCTTGGAACGAAAGTTCCGATATTACAATTCCGATACTGGGTGACCCAATATCGAAATCGGACAAATTTTTATATCCGACAATGCTTGAGACGCTTTGTTGTTCTAGGAGAATATCTTACCAAGAAAAACGAGATTTTAACATATAAACATACCTAGTCCATTATTTCTGTTGATTTCGCTTGCACATTTTAAATTATTTATAAGTAATTTAAACTACCGAATTCAGAATCAACAAAACTTTGTTAAAAAAATTAGCAATAAATATAGGATAATAATAAGAAATATGATTTAAACAAATATTTCCAATAATTGTTATTCCTACTTGTTGATTTTCCTAAATTCTAAGAAGCTTTGTTCTTCTTCTTAGTTTCTGAGTTGAGTTCTGGGTTTGATAGTTTAATTAGTAACAAGTATAGGATAATTATGAGAAATATGTTAAAAATATTCCGCAAAGTTTCCAGTATAAGCCTACCGGCTTTTCTGTCTTCGGTCTGCAGCACTGAGACGTTAACCAGGAAAATTTTAACAAAATTGTAGGTTAACTACGAGGTGCTGTGTTCGACCGATGCAGTTAATGCCTGGAAAATGGCTTGCCCGAATACAGCGTTGCCCGAGAACCCATCCTCCCAGAGAGAATAGGACGAGTCTCTGCAGTTTGCGTACGGAATAACCTTTTAAATACGTCAACCAATACTGCTGAGCACTCGCGCCTGTTGGCTGTGGGTGAATGGGAGTCGGGCCTTTGGCTACAAGCATTACCTTCACTTAATATAGGTACTTTGTTAAGTGATAACACGTTCCGGATCGCTACTTGTCTACGTCTGGGTGCTTCCAGCGGTGCTCCACATCGCTGTCAATGTGGTGCGGCAGTCTACCGCCTCGGACATCATGGCCTCTCCTGCAGCAGAAGCTCTTGTCGGATAGCACAACATGCCAGCATAAATGACATCATCCGTCGGGCTCTTGTCACCGCTGGAGTACAATCTGTTTTAGATCCCAACGGCTTGGCACGGGACGATGGGAAGAGACGAGCAGAAGCTCTTGTCGGATAGCACGACATGCCAGCATAAATGACATCATGCGTCGGGCTCTTGTCACCGCTGGAGTACCATCTGTTTTAGAACCCAACGGCTTGGCACGAGACGATGGGAAGAGACCAGACGGGATGACTATAATGCCTTGGAAGTTGGGTAGGCCTTTGGTGTGGGATGGTACTTGTGTTGACACCTTTGCGCCATCCCATCTTCTCAGTACAGCGGGCTGTGCTGGTGCGGCAGCTGCAGGTGCAGAAAATCTCAAACGGCGCAAATACAACAACCTAATTGGGTGCCATATGTTTGAGCCGTTTGGGGTTGAAACGTTAGGACCATGAGGTCCGAGTGCTCATCGACTCTTTCGTGACATTGGCAAACGATTAGTCGACTCCACAAGTGACCAGAGGGCTGGCCTTTTCTTTGGACAGAGAATCAGCATTGCCATTCAACGTGGCAATGCGGCCAGTGTTATGGGCACTTTTCCCATTGATAGTGATGTTGATGAATTTGTCGATGCCCTATAATTTATTTTTATTTTCGCCTGTATATACTTTTTTAAACGATTGACGACATCGAAAAAAAATTATACCTAATAATTGTTGTTCCAAATTGTAGATTGTGCTTGCAAATTTTAAATTATAAGATGTTTTATTGATAATGAGTCAGGTAGTTGAATTAGTATCAATAAATACTTATTACTAACTAGCTTTTGCCCGCGACTTCGTCCGCGTGGAATAGTTACTTTGGGCTAACGTTAAATTTAACCCCGATTTTGAAGCATTCTTCATTGGCGCTCCGCTCCTATTGGCCTTAGCGTAATGATGCAATATAGCTGTGCCCGCGATTCCGTCAGCGTAAGTTAATGTATTGGTAATATTGTTTAGATCACGTTCACATGAGGCTTAAGTACCTAGAGAACGCTTCGACCGCGAGACGCGTCGAGCGCGGCGACCGATTCTCAAAAATAATCCTTATAGCATGATTCAGTATTCACGCGCGATGGCTTATTATTATAAGCGTGTTTCATGTATAACTTTGGTGTTTCTATACCGATTTATATGATTCTTTTTACGGTTTCGTAGCCGAATGGCAAAAAACGGAATCTTTATCTCCCCTTTTCCCCCCCCTTCTCCCCCCTCCCTATCGTATCTCGGAAACTACGAGACCCGTATTTTTTTTTTTTACGGATTCGTATAGAGGAGGCTCGGTAAAGTAAAAACCATTTTTCAAAGTCCCCCCCCCCGCCCCCCTTCTCCCCTCCCTTTAGGCGGATCTCGGAATCTAAGAGACTTGGAACATTTTTTTTTCAGATTCATTTAGAGGGGCAATGCTTTAGTCGAAATAATTGTGCAACCCCCCCCCATTTCCCCCCCCCCCCGCATTTTTTTTTTTTTTTCACAAGCACGCGAGGTGCTTGCACCTCGCGCAACACGCAAATACTAAACCCCCCCATCTCCCCCCCTTTTTTTTTTTTTTTTTTCACAAGCACGCGAGGTGCTTGCACCTCGCGCAACACGCAAATACTAGTTATACTATATAAAGCTAAATTACCACTCACTCACTCACTGACATAATTGTTCTCCCAGATGGTGGATGGGGAGGTGGGTATATTTTGACAGATTCGTAAACAAGTAACTCTCAAACCTACGGGAAAAGTGCCAAACCTCCCCTTTCCCCCCCCCTTCTCCCCCCTCCCTATCGTATCTCGGAAACAACGAGACCCGTATTTTTTTCTTTTTATGGATTCGTATAGAGGAGGCTCGGTAAAGTAAAAACCATTTTCCAAGGTCCCCCCCCCCCGCCCCCCTTCTGCCCCCCTTTAGGCGGATCTTGGAATCTAAGAGACTTGGAACATTTTTTTTTTCAGATTCATTTAGAGGGGCAATGCTTTAGTCAAAATACTTCCCCCCCCCCCCCATTACAGCCCCCCCACCTTTTTTTTTTTTTCTTTTTTCTCAAGCACGCGATGTGCTTGCACCTCGCGCAACACGCAAATACTAAACCCCCCCCCATCTCCCCCCATCACCCCCCCCCCCACTTATTTTTTTCACAAGCACGCGAGGTGCTTGCACCTCGCGCAACACGCAAATACTAGTTATATTATATAAAGCTAGATTACCACTCACTGACTCACTCATTGACATAATTGTTCTCCCAGATGGTGGATGGGGAGGTGGGTATATTTTGACAGATTCGTAAACAAGTAACTCTCAAACCTACGGGAAAAGTGCCAAACCTCCCCTTTTCACCCCCCTTCTGCCCCCTCCCTATCGTATCTCGGAAACTACGAGACCCGTATTTTTTGTTTTTTACGGATTCGTATAGAGGAGGCTCGGTAAAGTAAAAACCATTTTTCAAAGTCCCCCCCCGCCCCCCTTCTCCCCCCCTTTAGGCGGATCTCGGAATCTAAGAGACTTGGAACATTTTTTTTTTCAGATTCATTTAGAGGGGCAATGCTTTAGTCGAAATACTTGTGCAACCCCCCCCCCCATCATCCCCCCCCCCTTTTTTTTTTTTTTCACAAGCTCGCGAGGTGCTTGCACCTCGCGCAACACGCAAATACTTGATTTAGAGGGGCAATGCTTTAGTTTTTTTCACAAGCACGCGAGGTGCTTGCACCTCGCGCAACACGCAAATACTAGTTATACTATATAAAGCTAGATTACCACTCACTGACTCACTCATTGACATAATTGTTCTCCCAGATGGTGGATGGGGAGGTGGGTATATTTTGACAGATTCGTAAACAAGTAACTCTCAAACCTACGGGAAAAGTGCCAAACCTCCCCTTTTCACCCCCCTTCTCCCCCCTCCCTATCGTATCTCGGAAACTACGAGACCCGTATTTTTTGTTTTTTACGGATTCGTATAGAGGAGGCTCGGTAAAGTAAAAACCATTTTTCAAAGTCCCCCCCCCGCCCCCCTTCTCCCCCCCTTTAGGCGGATCTCGGAATCTAAGAGACTTGGAACAATTTTTTTTTCAGATTCATTTAGAGGGGCAATGCTTTAGTCGAAATACTTGTGCAACCCCCCCCCCCATCACCCCCCCCCCCTCTTTTTTTTTTTTTTTCACAAGCTCGCGAGGTGCTTGCACCTCGCGCAACACGCAAATACCAATTTCTTTTTTCACAAGCACGCGAGGTGCTTGCACCTCGCGCAACACGCAAATACTTTTTTTTTCACAAGCACGCGAGGTGCTTGCACCTCGCGCAACACGCAAATACTTGATTTAGAGGGGCAATGCTTTAGTTTTTTTCACAAGCACGAGAGGTGCTTGCACCTCGCGCAACACGCAAATACTAGTTATATTATATAAAGCTAGATTACCACTCACTGACTCACTCATTGACATAATTGTTCTCCCAGATGGTGGATGGGGAGGTGGGTATATTTTGACAGATTCGTAAACAAGTAACTCTCAAACCTACGGGAAAAGTGCCAAACCTCCCCTTTTCACCCCCCTTCTCCCCCCTCCCTATCGTATCTCGGAAACTACGAGACCCGTATTTTTTGTTTTTTACGGCTTCGTATAGAGGAGGCTCGGTAAAGTAAAAACCATTTTTCAAAGTCCCCCCCCCCCCGCCCCCCTTCTCCCCCCCTTTAGGCGGATCTCGGAATCTAAGAGACTTGGAACATTTTTTTTTTCAGATTCATTTAGAGGGGCAATGCTTTAGTCGAAATACTTGTGCAACCCCCCCCCCCATCACCCCCCCCCTCTTTTTTTTTTTTTTTTTTCACAAGCTCGCGAGGTGCTTGCACCTCGCGCAACACGCAAATACTTGATTTAGAGGGGCAATGCTTTAGTTTTATTCACAAGCACGCGAGGTGCTTGCACCTCGCGCAACACGCAAATACTAAACCCCCCCATCACCCCCCCCCATTTTTTTTTTCACAAGCACGCGAGGTGCTTGCACCTCGCGCAACACGAAAATACTAGTTATACTATATAAAGCTAAATTACCACTGACTGACTGACTCACTCATTGACATAATTGTTCTCCCAGATGGTGGATGGGGAGGTGGGTATATTTTGACAGATTCGTAAACAAGTAACTCTCAAACCTACGGGAAAAGTGCCAAACCTCCCCTTTTCCCCCCCCCTTCTCCCCCCTCCCTATCGTATCTCGGAAACTACGAGACCCGTATTTTTTTTTTTACGGATTCGTGTAGAGGAGGCTCGGTAAAGTAAAAACCATTTATCAAAGTCCCCCCCCCGCCCCCCTTCTCCCCCCCTTTAGGCGGATCTCAGAAATTAAGAGACTTGGAAAAATTTTTTTTCAGATTCGTTTAGAGGGGCAATGCTTTAGTCGAAATACTTCTGCAACCCCCCCCCCTATCAACCCCCCCTTTTTTTTTTTTTTTTTCACAAGCACGCGAGGTGCTTGCACCTCGCGCAACACGCAAATACTAAACCCCCCCATCTCCCCCCATCACACCCCCCCCCCCACTTTTTTTTTTCACAAGCACGCGAGGTGCTTGCACCTCGCGCAACACGCAAATACTTGATTTAGAGGGGCAATGCTTTAGTTTTTATCACAAGCACGCGAGGTGCTTGCACCTCGCGCAACACGCAAATACTAAACCCCCCCATCAACCCCCCCCCCATTTTTTTTTTCACAAGCACGCGAGGTGCTTGCACCTCGCGCAACACGCAGATACTAAACCCCCCCATCACCCCCATCACCCCCCCCCCATTTTTTTTTTCACCAGCACGCGAGGTAATTGCACCTCGCGCAACACGCAAATACTAAACCCCCCCCATCTCCACCGATCACCCCCCTTTTTTTTTTTTTTTTCACAAGCACCAACACGCAAATACTAGTTATACTATATAAAGCTAGATTACCACTCACTCACTCACTCATTGACAGAATTGTTCTCCCAGATGGTGGATGGGGAGGTGGGTATATTTTGACAGATTCGTAAACAAGTAACTCTCAAACCTACGGGAAAAGTGCCAAACCTCCCCTTTTCACCCCCCTTCTCCCCCCTCCCTATCGTATCTCGGAAACTACGAGACCCGTATTTTTTGTTTTTTACGGATTCGTATAGAGGAGGCTCGGTAAAGTAAAAACCATTTTTCAAAGTCCCCCCCCGCCCCCCTTCTCCCCCCCTTTAGGCGGATCTCGGAATCTAAGAGACTTGGAACATTTTTTTTTTCAGATTCATTTAGAGGGGCAATCCTTTAGTCGAAATACTTGTGCAACCCCCCCCCCATCATCCCCCCCCCTTTTTTTTTTTTTTTCACAAGCTCGCGAGGTGCTTGCACCTCGCGCAACACGCAAATACTTGATTTAGAGGGGCAATGCTTTAGTTTTTTTCACAAGCACGCGAGGTGCTTGCACCTCGCGCAACACGCAAATACTAGTTATACTATATAAAGCTAGATTACCACTCACTGACTCACTCATTGACATAATTGTTCTCCCAGATGGTGGATGGGGAGGTGGGTATATTTTGACAGATTCGTAAACAAGTAACTCTCAAACCTACGGGAAAAGTGCCAAACCTCCCCTTTTCACCCCCCTTCTCCCCCCTCCCTATCGTATCTCGGAAACTACGAGACCCGTATTTTTTGTTTTTTACGGATTCGTATAGAGGAGGCTCGGTAAAGTAAAAACCATTTTTCAAAGTCCCCCCCCGCCCCCCTTCTCCCCCCCTTTAGGCGGATCTCGGAATCTAAGAGACTTGGAACATTTTTTTTTTCAGATTCATTTAGAGGGGCAATGCTTTAGTCGAAATACTTGTGCAACCCCCCCCCCCATCACCCACCCCCCCTCTTTTTTTTTTTTTTTCACAAGCTCGCGAGGTGCTTGCACCTCGCGCAACACGCAAATACCAATTTCTTTTTTCACAAGCACGCGAGGTGCTTGCACCTCGCGCAACACGCAAATACTTTTTTTTTTCACAAGCACGCGAGGTGCTTGCACCTCGCGCAACACGCAAATACTTGATTTAGAGGGGCAATGCTTTAGTTTTTTCACAAGCACGAGAGGTGCTTGCACCTCGCGCAACACGCAAATACTAGTTATTATATTATATAAAGCTAGATTACCACTCACTGACTCACTCATTGACATAATTGTTCTCCCAGATGGTGGATGGGGAGGTGGGTATATTTTGACAGATTCGTAAACAAGTAACTCTCAAACCTACGGGAAAAGTGCCAAACTCCCCTTTCACCCCCCCTCTTCCCCCCTCCCTATCGTATCTCGGAAACTACGAGACCCGTATTTTTTGTTTTTTACGGCTTCGTATAGAGGAGGCTCGGTAAAGTAAAAACCATTTTTCAAAGTCCCCCCCCCCCGCCCCCCTTCTCCCCCCCTTTAGGCGGATCTCGGAATCTAAGAGACTTGGAACATTTTTTTTTTCAGATTCATTTAGAGGGGCAATGCTTTAGTCGAAATACTTGTGCAACCCCCCCCCCCCCATCACCCCCCCCCCCTATTTTTTTTTTTTTTTTTTTTCACAAGCTCGCGAGGTGCTTGCACCTCGCGCAACACGCAAATACTTGATTTAGAGGGGCAATGCTTTAGTTTTATTCACAAGCACGCGAGGTGCTTGCACCTCGCGCAACACGCAAATACTAAACCCCCCCATCACCCCCCCCCATTTTTTTTTTCACAAGCACGCGAGGTGCTTGCACCTCGCGCAACACGAAAATACTAGTTATACTATATAAAGCTAAATTACCACTGACTGACTGACTCACTCATTGACATAATTGTTCTCCCAGATGGTGGATGGGGAGGTGGGTATATTTTGACAGATTCGTAAACAAGTAACTCTCAAACCTACGGGAAAAGTGCCAAACCTCCCCTTTTCCCCCCCCTTCTCCCCCCTCCCTATCGTATCTCGGAAACTACGAGACCCGTATTTTTTTTTTTACGGATTCGTGTAGAGGAGGCTCGGTAAAGTAAAAACCATTTATCAAAGTCCCCCCCCCGCCCCCCTTCTCCCCCCCTTTAGGCGGATCTCAGAAATTAAGAGACTTGGAAAAATTTTTTTTCAGATTCGTTTAGAGGGGCAATGCTTTAGTCGAAATACTTCTGCAACCCCCCCCCCCTATCAACCCCCCCTTTTTTTTTTTTTTTTTTTTCACAAGCACGCGAGGTGCTTGCACCTCGCGCAACACGCAAATACTAAACCCCCCCCCATCTCCCCCCATCACACCCCCCCCCCACTTTTTTTTTTCACAAGCACGCGAGGTGCTTGCACCTCGCGCAACACGCAAATACTTGATTTAGAGGGGCAATGCTTTAGTTTTTATCACAAGCACGCGAGGTGCTTGCACCTCGCGCAACACGCAAATACTAAACCCCCCCATCAACCCCCCCCCATTTTTTTTTTCACAAGCACGCGAGGTGCTTGCACCTCGCGCAACACGCAGATACTAAACCCCCCCATCACCCCCATCACCCCCCCCATTTTTTTTTTTTCACCAGCACGCGAGGTAATTGCACCTCGCGCAACACGCAAATACTAAACCCCCCCCATCTCCACCGATCACCCCCCTTTTTTTTTTTTTTTTCACAAGCACCAACACGCAAATACTAGTTATACTATATAAAGCTAGATTACCACTCACTCACTCACTCATTGACAGAATTGTTCTCCCAGATGGTGGATGGGGAGGTGGGTATATTTTGACAGATTCGTAAACAAGTAACTCTCAAACCTACGGGAAAAGTGCCAAACCTCCCCTTTTCACCCCCCTTCTCCCCCCTCCCTATCGTATCTCGGAAACTACGAGACCCGTATTTTTTGTTTTTTATGGATTCGTATAGAGGAGGCTCGGTAAAGTAAAAACCATTTTTCAAAGTCCCCCCCCCGCCCCCCTTCGCCCCCCCTTTAGGCGGATCTCGGAATCTAAGAGACTTGGAACATTTTTTTTTCAGATTCATTTAGAGGGGCAATGCTTTAGTCGAAATACATGTGCAACCCCCCCCCCCATCACCCCCCCCTCTTTTTTTTTTTTTTTTTTCACAATCTCGCGAGGTGCTTGCACCTCGCGCAACACGCAATTACCAATTTCTTTTTTCACAAGCACGCGAGGTGCTTGCACCTCGCGCAACACGCAAATACTAAACCCCCCCATCACCCCCCCCCCACTTTTTTTTTCACAAGCACGCGAGGTGCTTGCACCTCGCGCAACACGCAAATACTAGTTATTATATTATATAAAGCTAGATTTTATACTATATAAAGCTAGATTACCACTCACTGACTCACTCATTGACATAATTGTTCTCCCAGATGGTGGATGGGGAGGTGGGTATATTTTGACAGATTCGTAAACAAGTAACTCTCAAACCTACGGGAAAAGTGCCAAACCTCCCCTTTTCCCCCCCCTTCTCCCCCCCCCTCTATCGTATCTCGGAAACTACGAGAACCGTATTTTTTGTTTTTTACGGATTCGTATAGAGGAGGCTCGGTAAAGTAAAAACCATTTTTCAAAGTCCCCCCCCCCCGCCCCCATTCTCCCCCCCTTTAGGCGGATCTCGGAATCTAAGAGACTTGGAACATTTTTTTTTTCAGATTCATTTAGAGGGGCAATGCTTTAGTCGAAATACTTGTGCAACCCCCCCCCCCCATCACCCCCCCCCTCTTTTTTTTTTTTTTTTTTTCACAAGCTCGCGAGGTGCTTGCACCTCGCGCAACACGCAAATACCAATTTCTTTTTTCACAAGCACGCGAGGTGCTTGCACCTCGCGCAACACGCAAATACTTTTTTTTTCACAAGCACGCGAGGTGCTTGCACCTCGCGCAACTCGCAAATACTAGTTATATTATATAAAGCTAAATTACCACTCACTGACTGACTGACTCACTCATTGACATAATTGTTCTCCCAGATGGTGGATGGGGAGGTGGGTATATTTTGACAGATTCGTAAACAAGTAACTATCAAACCTACGGGAAAAGTGCCAAACCTCCCCTTTTCACCCCCCTTCTCCCCCCTCCCTATCGTATCTCGGAAACTACGAGACCCGTATTTTTTGTTTTTTACGGATTCGTATAGAGGAGGCTCGGTAAAGTAAAAACCATTTTTCAAAGTCCCCCCCCGCCCCCCTTCTCCCCCCCTTTAGGCGGATCTCGGAATCTAAGAGACTTGGAACATTTTTTTTTTCAGATTCATTTAGAGGGGCAATGCTTTAGTCGAAATACTTGTGCAACCCCTCCCCCCATCACCCACCCCCCCTCTTTTTTTTTTTTTTTTTTTCACAAGCACGCGAGGTGCTTGCACCTCGCGCAACACGCAAATACTAAACCCCCCCATCACCCCCCCCCCTTTTTTTTTTTATTTTTACACAAGCACGCGACACGCAAATACTAAACCCCCCCCATCTCCCCCCCCCCTTTTTTTTTTCACAAGCACGCGAGGTGCTTGCACCTCGCGCAACACGCAAATACTTGATTTAGAGGGGCAATGCTTTAGTTTTCTTCACAAGCACGCGAGGTGCTTGCACCTCGCGCAACACGAAAATACTTGATTTAGAGGGGCAATGCTTTAGTTTTTTCACAAGCACGCGAGGTGCTTGCACCTCGCGCAACACGCAAATACTTGATTTAGAGGGGCAATGCTTTAGTTTTCTTCACAAGCACGCGAGGTGCTTGCACCTCGCGCAACACGCAAATACTTGATTTAGAGGGGCAATGCTTTAGTTTTTTCACAAGCACGCGAGGTGCTTGCACCTCGCGCAACACGCAAATACTAGTTATATTATATAAAGCTAGATTACCACTCACTGACTCACTCATTGACATAATTGTTCTCCCAGATGGTGGATGGGGAGGTGGGTATATTTTGACAGATTCGTAAACAAGTAACTCTCAAACCTACGGGAAAAGTGCCAAACCCCCCCTTTTCCGCCCCCTTCTCCCCCCCCCCTATCGTATCTCGGAAACTACGAGACCCGTATTTTTTTCTTTTTACGGATTCGTATAGAGGAGGCTCGGTAAAGTAAAAACCATTTTTCAAAGTCCCCCCCCCGCCCCCCTTCTCCCCCCCTTTAGGCAGATCTCGGAATCTAAGAGACTTGGAACATTTTTTTTTTCAGATTCATTTAGAGGGGCAATGCTTTAGTCGAAATACTTGTGCAACCCCCCCCCCCCCCATCACCCCCCCCCCTCTTTTTTTTTTTTTTTTCACAAGCTCGCGAGGTGCTTGCACCTCGCGCAACACGCAAATACTTGATTTAGAGGGGCAATGCTTTAGTTTTTTTCACAAGCACGCGAGGTGCTTGCACCTCGCGCAACACGCGAATACTTTTTTTTTTCACAAGCACGCGAGGTGCTTGCACCTCGCGCAACACGCAAATACTTGATTTAGAGGAGCAATGCTTTAGCTTTCTTCACAAGCACGCGAGGTGCTTGCACCTCGCGCAACACGCAAATACTAGTTTATATATAAAATTTGCAATTTCTAACAAAATAACGAAATTCCGGTATTAATATCGGAAATCAGTATCGGAATTGAAAACTTTCCGATATTAGATGCCCTAGGTGTCATTGTGAGTCAACCATAAAAGATAGACATAATTATGCTGTCGTGGGATATTTTTTATATAATTTTAAGGAGAACATTTCCGTCATGGTATGATTTCTGTGTAGCTTTAACCATTAAGGTTGCACACGTGACGGAAGCTTAAAAAATGGAGTAACTTCTCCCGTTTTCCCAACATTTCCCTTCACTGCTCTGCTCCTATTGATTGTAGCGTGATGAAAAGTATACTATAACCAGCTCAGGAGTATGAAAAATAATTGTACCAAGTTTCGTTAAAATCCGTCGAGTAGTTTTTGTTTCTATAACGGTTATACAGACAGACAAAAATTTTACTGATTGCATTTTTGGCATCAGTATCGATCCCTAATCACACCTGATAGTTATTTTGGAAATATATTTCATGTACAGAATTGACCTCTCTACAGATTTATTATAAGTATAGATGAAAATGTGGTGAACTAAAATATGACGAATTTTTAAGTCATAGAACAAAAGTTGTTGATTATGATGTTAGTAACATAGTCCTGAGAGGTTTTTGGTGTTTTACAATTAACCCTGTATAAAGACATTCTATAGTATATTTAATATAAACATTGCACCCGTGCGAAGCCGGGGCGGGTCGCTAGTAAGTATATTATAATTGCGAAAAGGCCAATGCAAACTATTGGCATGATTTACTTTTTTCTTTCGCCAGAAATGAAACCTAGGTTATATGATAAAGGACAATACGAGAAATCAATAGCAAAAAGAACCGACTATCAACCGTAATCGAACGAAGATATATATGGAAGTATTGCTAGTATATTTTTGTCAGGCGTTGATCTATTTTTCTTATATTGAATGAAAATACAATCATACGTGATATTTTGATATTTCCATTTATAAAACAGATTCAAGTTGGTTGTTACTGTTATATTTTTTCTCATTGGCAGTTTTTTATCACTAAAACTAATAAAAAAATGATAATCGAATCGAATAGATACGCGTTAGTGGGTATGTGTGTATTGCGATGACCGCTATTGAAACACTATTTCACGCGTATCCAATATAGGATAGGTCTTCTGGGTTACTTTTCTAAATTGTACTATGGAATATTCGTACAAAAAAAAGAAATGATACAACCATAAAAACCGAAACTATTTATTAAATAATTAGTACGGTTGTACAAAAACCTTTGTTTATCTTATCAATTAAGGTAAACGCAGGTATTAACGACCCCCTTAAGGGGACTACAAGAGCTAAACGCGAGTTTTATAATGCGTTAAAGTATATGATTCACTGCAGTTAACACAATCAAAAAAATATATGATATTCTTCAGGATATAATCTAGTTAAGTAGTGTGTTGAAAACATAATACAACAAATTTTAATTCATAGAAAAAAATCACAAAGATACCTCTAAAAAAATCTTTTAACTAATAAAAACCATATTAAAATACTTACGATCATTCTGATTTTTTGCCAAATTATTCAACAAGAAACATACTAACGAAATAGTGTTTTATTTTTTTAATCCAATCAATACATTTTCTGTAAATCGCGTATTATTATTTCGCAATATAATACGTACGCATGTGTGCGTAAACGCCTGTGTACCGACAGTGCCGGCCAACGCCTGTTGCTATATGGACGTGTCGCTTTTCTCGCCGATTTATTTCGACTCGGAATTGTTTGTAGTTATTGTAAAGTTTCGTCTGTAAATTAATTATTATATTTATAAATTCATTTTTTATATCAATTTTCTATAAATAATCTTCTTTCTTGTAAATATAAAATACTTTAGGTTAAAATAGCGTAACTTGATTTCAATTTTATTTTATAAATATGGGAAATAAAGTGAAGCCAGTTAAAAGGACTAAAAAACGTTCATATAAATCAAACGCCGTACATATGAACGATGTTAAAAGGTAAGAATATTTTAGATTACTAAATTATTTCTAAAATATTATGACACATTATTGGAACCGTCTCAGTATTGAGCACTTTATTTTACTCGAATACGGTCAGTTATTTCATTACAATTCTTAAGTTCTATTAGCGTGTATAGTAGTGAATCGGATTGGCAACCGCCAGTGTCCTGGATCAAACCTAGGGTCTTATTTTGTCTTTTTGTCACTTCTATTTTATTGAAAGTACTTTTATATTATATTTAGATATTTTTGTAAATATTTTGTTGAATAAAAAAAGAAACATTTTCATTTTTTTATAGGAGAAAGAAAGTCGAAAATGTCAACGCCGAAGTTATTTTCAATGAGTAAGTATCGACACATTATCTAGGCTATTATAAAGAATAAAACAAAGTAAGAAACATTTTGTTTCAAGACCGCGGTTTATTGATATGGGCAGTAATGTGCATGACAAAATATCTGATTGATCTGAAAATTCAGATGTTGCTTATTGTCATACATAACTAAGTAAGAGAATAGGTATGTACCTAACTATGAATGTTAGTTGCCTAATCATTTATTTGTAGCTCAACAATTTTACGAAATGAATACAAAAAATTGGCCAAGTGCGAGTCAGACTCGCCCATGAAGGGTTCCGTAGTAACTATAATAATATAATATGTATATTTATTTGACGAATAAAAAAAACTTAAAAATTTCTTAAAACTAGCTTATTTACATTTTTACAACTACGCTAAATAACTTTGTTTTTCATAGTGTTTGTATGAATTACAAAGTTATATTTGCGGTTTTAGAAAATATGCTGTATCTCAAAAACTGCTGAATCGATTTCATTCAAACCAATTTTGGTTGAAAGTTTACATTAAGATCTACAGACGTATTTTTTTTTTAATTTTTCACTCCATTATTATAGAAGTTAGAGGGGGGGACACACATTTTACCACTTTGGAAGCTTATATCTTTTAAACGATTGTTTTTATGAAAAAGCGGTCTTAGAAACCCTCATATCATTTTTAAAGACCTGTCCATAGATACCACACACACACATAGGTTTCATGAAAAAAAATATTTTCATTTCTAGTTCCATGTATGGGGGACCCCCCTTTATTTTAATTTTTTTTTTATTTTTTTTACTTAAAATCGGAAAGCGGTTTACAGAATACATCTACCTACTAAGTTTCACATGTATAGTCTTAATAGTTTTGGAATAAAATGGCTGTGACATACGGACGGACGGACAGACGGACAGGCAGACAGACAGACAGACGGACGGACAGACATATCGAAACTATAAGGGTTCCGTTTTTTGCCATTCAGCTACGGAACCCTAAAAAATGAAATCTAAAATGTACCAACTTCTGAACCACAGAACTAGAAAATTTAGAATTGACATTTTCACGCAGTTTTAAAATTGACATGGTCACTAAATCTGTCTTAAAACGGGATATTTGCTACTATATTTTGGCACAAGTAATATACAGGGTGGCAGGGACAACGACGCACAAACGCTTACTAGGGATTCGGTACATGATTCTGGACCCCCTGCGTTGGAATTTTTCGTCGTTTTTTTTTTAATTTTTCAGGATTTTTCAGTATTTTTTTACTGAAAACTGTATAAAATCATTGTTAATTAAAATATAAAATTCACTTGTTTCACTTGAAACAGCAATGTAAATAAAATTCGAAACAGCTACCTGATCAGCTGTTTTGCTAGGGTTAATTTGCGAGATCAACATAACTAATCAGGTAGCCTTTTCGAGTTTGGTTTACATTACTGTTTGAAATAAGTGAATTTACTGTTTTGTTATTGCGTCGGATTTTTCGTAATTTTATGAAATTAAGAAAAAGCCGACGAAAACTATCAACGCAGGGGGGTCCAAAATCATGTACTGAATCCATGGTAAGCGGTTGCGCGTAGATGTCCCTGCCACCCTGTATTTGTTGTTTATAGTTTCGTCATGTCTGTCTGTCTGTCTGTCTGTTTCTGTCTGTCCGTCCGTCCGTCCGTCAGTCTTCCGATAAACCGCTTTCCGACTTTGAGAAAAAAATAATTAAAATACATGGAACCTCCCCATACATGGAAGGTTCCCCATATATGGAACTAAAAACTGAAAATATTTCTTTACATGAAACCTATGCGTGTGTGATATCTATAGACAGGTCTTTAAAAAATGAGATTGAAGTTTCTAAAACCACTTTTTCATAAAGTAAATCGTTTCCAAAGTGGTAAAATGTGTCTCTCCCTCCCCCCTCTAACTTCTATAATAATGGAGTGAAAAATCTAAAAAAATATATGTCTGTAGATATACACTTTCAACCAAAATCGGTTTGAACGAGATCGGGTTAGCAGTTTTTGTATTACAGCATATTTTCTAAAACCGCAAACATAACTTTGTGATTCATACAAACACTATGAAAAACAAAGTTATTTGGCGTAGTTGTAAAAGTGTAAATAAGCTAGTTTTAAGAAATTTGTAAAGTCTTTTTTTGTCAAATTAATATACATATTATATTATATTATTATAGTTACTACGGAACCCTTCATGGGTGAGTCTGACTTGCACTTGGCCAATATTTTTCAGTTGTTTCACAATCGAAACTCGAAACAAATAACAAACATGGTAAATAATGTCCCGCTTTAATTTGTAATGAATTTCATTACCACAAACTTTTTGTATTTTTAGATTGGAAACTGTGGCATCACAGAATGATCACGGTCGTGAAGTTATTGATAAAAGTACATATTCATCTGAGCAAGTATTAGAAGAAACCTTTAATACACAGGTAATATTCAAAACTTCAACCGCACGTTACAGTAACATAATTTTGCGAGTTGTGTAGAATTAGTTTTATAAATAAAAATGGTATAATTCAATTTTAGGTGGCTAGTGCTACTGAAGAAAGTCATTGTGATGTCCAACCTGAAAACCAAGAAACTCATGGGTTAAATTATAGTGCAGAAGTAAGTTATTCCGTGAAAACATACTTATTTAAAATTATTTTAAGTTAAAACAATGGTTTATGGTATAAAAAAAAATTATTCATATTTTTACAGACGGAAAACTATACTCCTAAAAAGAACATACAAATTGGACGCAGGATTATTAATGTTTCCTATTTTTTTTTAAAGCTGTGTGAGATCTCAAATCACGGACCATTAGACTGCGGGCTATCTTCTCTTGAGTTAGTTGGTGAAAAGCTTCACGGCTTATCTTCCAAATTTACTTTTTTATGTAAAATGTGTAAACAACAATTTGTTATCATTAACGACAATGATAATTGTTTATCAATAAATACATGTGCTGTAGCTGGTGCAATTTCTATTGGTTGTGGTCATTCTCAGCTACAAGAATTTTCATCAGCCATGAATTTGCCAATGATTTCCCAAAAAACATACCAAAAGAACCACAAATTACTGTCGGAAAACTGGCAGCAACTGGCACAACAGTCCATGGATCAAGCAGCTGAGGAAGAGAAAATTATGGCTATAGCAGAAGGCAGGGTCACAAAGACTGGTACGCCTATCATAGATGTGATAGCAGATGGTGTGTACGGTAAAAGGTCGTACAAAAAAAAATTATTCAGCTTTATCCGGCGCTGCTGCAATCATAGGTAGAAAAACAGGCAAACTTTTATATTTGGGAGTCCGAAATAAATATTGCTACCATTGTGATCGTGCCGAAAAGAAAAAAAACAACAGTGCCTGAACATTTATGTTTGAAAAACTATTCCGGTCCGTCCACAGGAATGGAGAGCGAAATTATAGTGGAAGGTTTTAAGCAGTCATTAGCTACCCACGGTTTGATTTACGGACGACTAATATCTGATGGTGACTCAAGTACTTATTTCAAAATTTTGCAGGCAAGACCTTACCTTGATATTACCGTCGAAAAAGTAGAATGCAGAAATCATTTACTGAGGAATTTTTGTAACAAAAT
Source organism: Tholera decimalis (assembly GCA_943138885.2). Taxonomy (NCBI): domain Eukaryota; kingdom Metazoa; phylum Arthropoda; class Insecta; order Lepidoptera; family Noctuidae; genus Tholera; species Tholera decimalis. The sequence continues at coordinate 16,904,690 of OW964576.2, forward strand.
GATGACATTGCAAACTGAAACCAAATATTTAAAAAGTCACAGAAAATTATTGACCATATCGCGAGTTTTGAGCATGAGATCCTGCATAACCAAAATGGCAGAGAATTAGTATAATGATACAAATTATTTCTGGCCATGCTCGAAGTTTACTTCATGACGTGGACAGTAACGTTGTAGAACGCTATCATAGCATCATAGCAAAATATGTAGGAGGAAAAAGAGTTAATTTTTCCCTCAAAAACTCATATCAGACGCGATGCATTGCGTCAGCAGTGTCGTTCAATGAAGAAAATGCACTTTCGAAGCTTTATAAAAAAATTACCAATAAGAGCCCAAGAGGCAAACTGAAACTGTGGGAAGAAAGAAAGAAGAAACAAAAACTCCTTAGTAAAAGATATATAAAAAGAAAAAGAAGGCTTGTTTTCAGTAAAAAACAAGACGATAAGGATTATGGCCAGTCCTGTGAAAAGCCCGATATGCCGGTAGAAATACTGGATAAACTGAAAAACGAGTTTATGAAAAAAATTAAAAAGTCTGATTTGGAACGAGCAACAATTGAAAGAAAAACTGTTTTACAAAGTGATAGTGGAGAATGGCTAGAGATGTGAAGATCGTTATTGACTGCATCCAATTTCGGCAGAGTTATAAAAAGGCGTATTAATACACCATGTGCTAATTTAGTCAAAGATATTCTTTATCGGAACAAAATTGACCACGTGGAATCTATTAGACATGGCCAATTGAATGAAAAAATCGCACTTGCACAATTGGCTGTACAAGAGCGCAAAACGATTAGACCCTGTGGTTTATTTATAGACCAAGAACTATGTTTCTTGGGTGCAACGCCTGATGGATTAATTGGAGTAAATACTGTTGTAGAAGTAAAGTGTCCTTTGACAGCCCACAAAATGGGCCTAGCAGCAGCAATTGAAAATAAAAAAGTAAACTTCTAGCAAAAAACAAAAACTAGTGAACTAGCCATCAACAAAAAACATGCTTGGTATTACCAAGTTCAAGGACAGCTACACGTAACCCAAAAAAAAATTGTTTGTTTGCCGTATGGGAGAATGAAAAAGAAAAGCTGAAGACGGAAATCATTCAAAGAGATGATACATTTTGGGAAAGAGAAATGAAAGAAAAATTGAAAAAGTTCTATTTAGACTGTATTTTACCTGAGATACTTGATCCCCGAATTTCAAGAAATATGAAAATTCGTGAACCATACGTAAAAAATAGAGATGAAAATACAGATAGAGATAAAAGTGACAAAAAAGACAAAAGCGAAATGGAATGAAAGCAAACTGTTCCGGTGCAGCAGTTTGTTTTTTCTCTGCACGAGCACATACAAGGCAGTATTTGTTTTGGATGCCTAAAAACAAAACTTGTTGTAGTAGAAAACTAAATTTTGAAGATTTGTGACTTGAGTAATTTTTTTACAAAATTTTTGTATTAACATTGCGCTCCGTATGCGTAAATACGTCAAAAATCACAAAATAAAATTATAATAATTAGCTTGTTTAATTTTTATGTATCCTTCCTGTTCGTTCACCTGTCCATCCATCCACCCAGTCCGTATCCCACCCTTTTATTCGTCTCTCCTCGCATCCGTAGGTATGTTCACTTCACACGCTGTATTCTTATAAACCGTATATTGCGAAAATAAAAATGACGAAAATAAACTGCTATTTTATACAAAAAGTTTATTCACTTGGAAAAAAATAATTGAAACAGCTGTTTTTATTGCGATTTCAGAGCTGGTGCCATAGTAAAACTTGTTCATAATTATGAGTACAATAACCTCCTTTGGTATTACTTAAACTCTTTTGTAACACCCTGTATATTATTTTTCTTCAGAATCCACCATCAAACTTTTTGGATGTTTTTTTTTTTCATTATATTATTCTTGATTCTGAAATAAAATATCTATAGGAATAAAAATTATTGATTTTAACCGACTTCAAAAAAAAAAAGGAGGAGGTTCTCAATTCGTCTTGAACTTTTTTTTTTATGTATGTTACCTCATAACTCGGAGACGGCTGGACCGGTTTGAAAAATTATTTTTGCGTTTGAAAGGGTATACGTTCTACTTGGTCCCATTGTTACGAAATCATGATCTGATGTTGGGATCCTGGAGAAATCGAGGGAACTCTTCAAATATTATAGGCACACCTATAGCGTTTTGGGTATTTCTTATAGTACCTTGAGCAGTTGCTTTTGAAAATTACCATTTGGGGAAGTTGAACTGATGATGAAGACCACAGATGGCCACTGAAACTACTCAATAATAAGTATTTCGTGGATTGCGATTCGATTACTTGAATACGGATGTTAAGCACTTTATACTCATCACAATGAATATGGTGATGTAGAGCTGATGGTGATGTACCAGGTGAACTCCTCAAAAATTAACAGCTCTGCACCAGGAAAAGTAATATTTTGTAAAAGGTGATAAGTAGTTGACATTTTGGCTTTTGTAACTACATAAATTACAAACAGTCCCACTAAAAAGCGTGAAAAAAAAAATTTTAGCAAAAAAATAGAACCGACTTCCATATAAAAACACTACAAAGGCAAAAATAACTTTAATTTCGGAAGGCGGTGTCAAAAATATAAAAGAAACTACAAAACAAATGACACCGACTACCGAAATTAAAGTTATTTTTGCCTTTGTAGTGTTTTATATGGAAGTCGGTTCTATTTTTTTGCTAAAAATTTTTTTGATAACCTAATGAATTAAATAAAAAATAAGAGAACAAAACTATGCACATATTTTAAAATAATAACAACACGAAAATATGTAAATATCTATAAATACATAATATTTAATAAATAAGACAACAAAAAGCTATACCGCGAATGAGATTCGATCTTGGTGATCGCCGCGGAAACGCGCTGCGAAACCCGAACGGTGACACACTGGACCGCTCGAGCTCTGTAAACCAGTCGCGAAATTACGATGTTAAATGTAATGAAAAACACGCATCGACGAAATTCGCGCGGTGCACCCCGCAGTAGGCGGGACTACTCGTGTCCCACTTCATCTGCTTCACCCCCTCAAATGAGGGGGTGCGCGGGGCATTCTCTGTGATGTGTCTGTGAGTGCGCCCGATTGAGCAAGGTCAACGGGATTATAATGCGTCTTAAGGCAATTTTAAAATCAATCATATTTTTTTAGTGTACAGGTTCCTCTAAAGATTAATAGTTTCATTTTATATGCTAGTGTTATGTATAAAAAATGTATTTACTGAATCAAATACATTTAAATAAAGGATTATCTTGTTAAAAATAATTTACAATATGACTTAGTCGATTGTTGCAATTACCGACCCATAAAAACGGCTGTGAAGCTATTAACGATTTTAATGCAGCTATTCCCGATCGTGTATGAGAGGAGGCCTTTTTTCAGCAATGGAATGTATATTTAAGCTAGTGATGATGATGATGATTACCGATCTTAATAAAATAAATCGAAATAAAAATCCAATAATTATTAGTATTTTTTTATTATCGTTATTTTTAATAAAAACAAATTAGTACTTCTTAGTAATACCTATGAACTTAATAATTATAAACTTTTAAATTAATCAACATACTATTAATACACATATATATTTTAATTTAAGGATTTCAAACTCTAGGATATTTCCTTATGCTATTGAGATCATAATCATTTTTTTTTAATTATAATATTAATCATCACAGTCATTGGTTCACCTCTTTTTAGAAATAAATTGCAACTAATTAGTTACATATATGATTTGGTACAACTGGTGCTTACAAACGAAACATTAGTCACTTAAAAATACATTCATCATCAGACTCACTGCTATATAAGACTCGACGTTTAACTGTCTTTCTTGTAGAGTCTGACTCTAATAGACGTACAGTAGTTTCTGTTTCAAAAGAATCTCTATCATTACTTAAAGTACTATTAGAATGTTCATGTCCTTTTTTAGATTCATTTTCTAACTCACTCTTACAAAGCACGCGTTGCTTTGCTGCTTCCTTTGGAAGTAAATTAAAATCGAATTCGCTATCTGATTGATATTTACTAGTTCCTGCTACAGGAGAATCTTCTTTGTTAACCGCATTCACATTTTTAAAAGGTTTTTTCTTCTTTAAGGTCGTTGTTTTCTTCAATAATTCTTTTTGTTCCCTTTTTTCCAAGATTTCTTATTTTCTTTATATTTTTTTATTTTCTTTGTCTTCTTTTTCTTTTAAAATTCTCCTTTGATATCCCATAAACTCATCAGATATAGCTACTGTCGGAGTGAGTTTTTTATTTAATGTCTTCTTTTTATTGTAATCGATATTATTCTTCGGAAAGTAAAGAGAATTTTTGAAAGGTGTTGCATAATTCTTAAATGGTGTGGGAATAGCAGAGCTATCGCTTATTTTTGGAGCGGCCTCTTTGGTTGCATTTTTGGGTGATGGTGTATACTTCTGAAGTGTTTGTAACGGCTCCGCGGTTATTTCAATTAAAGTATTATTTTCTGGTGCAAGAATCGAAGTGGACAAGGGTCTTAACTCGTTGGTAGATGGTAGAAGTATATTATATTGTTGAGGAGTAGATGTCTGCAGAAACTGGTTGAACTCATCTTGTACAGTTAATAAGTTTACAGTAGGCGACGAGGGTAGAGGTTTTTCAATAAACAAGGATAAGTTGGATGCCTCTTCTCCCAATACTTCTGAACCTTGCTCTATTGGCAGTATTAGATTACTCTCTGCAACTATATCAAAATTTAGGATAGCCTCAGATATATCTGGCATTTCATTCACAAAATTGTTGTTTAGTGTTATTTCCCCTAACTGCAGAATACTTCCACTCTCTTGATTTATGGCGTTTTCGGGGGTAATTTTCTTCCAATATTCGAATAACTTTTTATAAGTTGGATCGCCCATCCATTGGCCTCCCGAATCTTTGAAAGTTTGTAAGGTTATAGGTGACAATTTAGCCTCGAAATCATGTTTAAATTCTTCTGCATATTCAGATGTGGTTATATGATTGATGTCTTTAGTATGTTTTAAATTTGGCAACAGTTTACTGTAGTTTATTTTAGATGGATCAAATGGATATAATCTACAACATCGAAATCCGCTCAGTATGGTTTCAGGCTTAAGGCATTGGTCAAAACATTTTTTTACTGCCGGAGCAAAATCAGTGCGTTTAAGCTTGGCATAGTTATTTTGAATTCTGAATTCATGCACAATAGTCCTCCATGTTCCTTTGACTGGTCTGAAAACAGCTACGTCAAGCGGCTGTAGTATATGTGTAGAGTTGGGAAATAAAGCTACCGGGATGATTGCTTTTTCTTTACAGAATGTTGATAGTGGTATTTCATTTGTTACAAGCCACGGATAGAAGCAGTTGGTAACATATTCATAAAATACTTCTGTGTTCATCCAACCCGATTTACCAAGTAATAATGTATAATAGAAGTAATGTAGGCACAAGATTTTTTGGCAAACGTTTATACGGAAAAGTATCATTGGAGGTGCTAGATTTCCGTCAGCTGAAACGTTCACAAGCACAGTCAAGCACTCTTTGACCAAAACTTCTTTATCTTTTGGGCATAAAAAGAAAGCAATTTCGTCACAGTTAAACACTCGTCTAGGACCTTCTAAAACATGATGCAGATTATTTGTCATAAAATAATTGTTCACTCTGTCGAACCATGCACGTATAGCCGCTTCCGTGACTTGATTTCGGCTTGAAGGAAGATTTTGTGCAACGCGTTTAGATACTGTTGGATGTCTCTTTATAAAATTCTCAAACTAAGATCTGCCAGGCACACCATTTTTAAAAGGGTTTGGACGATTTAAGTTATGGACTAGCTTAGCCACTGCTTCTAATAATTGTTCTTTTGTAACTGGAAATCCCATCTTACCAAGGTAGTGAATGCAGTCTACAATCTGTTTTTCTTCACTGAAATTAAGAACCGGCTGAACTCCGCAAATTTCATTCTTATATTTACCATACCGTTTGTCTCGTAATGTAGTTTTGGGAATATTAAACCTTTTTGATGCCTCATATACACTTGTACCGTCATTAATTGCTTTGATTGCTTTGGCGAGTTGTGTTTCATTGTACTTTTCGCCGCTTTTGTGGCTCCATACTTCTGGAAAAAATATAATTGTATGTTTTATGTTGCTTTAGCCAAGAAGTAGCATTTATTAATAGGTACGTATTATGTCATAAAAGTAGATGAGAAACTAAATAATCTATATACGATCGGTAATATATAGCTTCTTATAGTTGCTATTGCCGACCCTCACGGGACGGTAATGAAGTATGTAAGTATAAACATAAATTGTATTACCGACTCATAAAAAAATGGTTATTTTAATTCAATTGACCTTCGGGCTATAAAATAGATTATAATTGATTAATGTCACAAAAATGTGAACAAATGCATACTCTTTAAACACAAAAATAATGATTTATTACTGTAACTATTCAATATCGATCCTCGAAAAATATCATAACTTTGGTTAAATTGACAACGCTAAAAGGTAAACACTAGACAAAAAAGTTTAGTCGCTAATAGATTTTTATAAAGACTGATAGCTTAGATTTAAACTGGTCCATAAAATACTTGTGTTAGTGTGATATAATAACATAAAAGAAAAATAAAACGAAAAGTTACGTTGCTGCCATTGCCGACTTATGGGTCGTTGATAGCTGCCACGACTAAAACTGATGAAGCTAACACCATCCCATTTTAATTTAAAGTTTTATCGTTTCAAATTATTTTTTATTAATAAAATGTCGTAAGAAATCAAGAGTTGACACTTAAATGAATACATTTAGTAATATAAGATAAAGTAGGTACCTACAGACGTCATTTGTTTGTATAAATGTAAAGCAATAACTGAAAAGTCACGTACTTACTTGAAGGAACAAGGGAACAGTACGACACGTCTTGCGTCCACGCTATCTATATAATAGTACTCTATGGCTGCCCCGCAGTAACTGAATATAAAAATGTACTCTGTGGTAACTGACGTATTTTATCTCTTTTTTGCACAGCTACTCACACTAACGTAAAAGTATACGATGCTCAAGGAATAAACGCACGTGTAACTTTGCCTACCTATAGCTAGAATAGTTCTGGAAACGTAAAGATTTCGAATTACTTTTATAGGTCGGTAATAACTACAGATTTTCGATGGGTCGTTGATACCTGCGTTTACCTTATCATAGAACAATAATAATATCACTTTCGCTAAGTTTCATTGCCCACAAAGCAGACACAAACAATCACATGAACCATATGTGGTTTATTGCACAGTGAAAGTGTTAACCTTTTCACCGCCACGGACTTGTATAGAAGTTCTGGATTTTCTTAATTTTAGCTAAGTTAAAAAAATAAATTTACTGTATTTACAGTAAATTAAACTAATTTAACTTAGCTAAAATTAAGAACTAATGAAGTCGTAGCGCTGGTGGCACGAAAATCCAGAACTTCTATACAAGTCCGTGGCGGTGAAAAGGACTACTTAATTCTTATAGATAAACTTAATCATCATCATTACTCGTCTCTCTTCCCTCATCCTGTCTTATTATGAAATCCAGAAATTGAGCTGGAGGACTTAATTTTTGTTGATGCCTGCCCCACGCCATGAATCACAATACAGACATGACGTGGCTACAAAAACAAAGTGTTCTCTTGCCAGAAATACAGGAACAGTAATGCCCTTTTATTGCTGCTATGCCAACACTAAGCCCTTCTATCAAAAGATAGACAAAGTATAGTATGTGTAACGTGACCAGACGTCCCGTTTTGAACGGGACTGTCCCTTTTTATAATTACGAGTCCCGGTGTCCCCGCAATGATCTCTGGGACGCAAAATTGTCCCGTTTTCTGAGACCGCGTCAACGGACTCATCGGTCGATGCGAATATAGCCGAGAATGGCCAAGACGTCGTCGCTCGCGCTTTGTTGACTATTTATTTGACAGATTTTTCGTTCGCCCACTTCTCGATATTTGTTTTGTTGTTGTTACGTGTTTTTTACGTAGTTTATATTTGACATTAACATTCATATCTGGAGTGAGGCCATCAAGAGGCACGCGGAAGCACTTGCTGTTTCCCTTGACATCTCCAAGGCCTTTGACAGGGTCTGGCACGATAGCCTTATTGCTGAGCTTCCTTCTTTCGGTTTACCCACTCAACTTTGCGTTTGGATTGAAGACTTCCTGAGGGATCGGTCCATTCGAGTGGTCATTGATGGCTGCTCGTCTGGCCAATTGGCAATTAATGCCGGGGTCCCTCAGGGGTCTGTTCTCTCAGCAAATTTATTCTTGCTGCACATTAACGATCTGCGCCCAGTACCTTTGGGTATGCAGTGGGTATGCAGACGACAGCACAGTTTCTGAGAGATATGTGTCCAGCGCGTGAGCTGGTGGGTCACAGATCCAGTCTCTCCGTGAGGACATGGTTGGGCGCTTGAACTTGACCTTGAAGGCTGTCTCCGAATGGGGCGATGCCAACCTGGTCAAGTTTAATGCAGCTAAGACCCAGGCGTGTCTCTTCTCCGCAAAAAGGAGCCAATTCAAACCAGCTCCTTATTTCCGTGGTGTAATCGTGCCGATAACCGATCATATTGAGCTTCTTGGGGTGACTTTAACTTCCACACTCAATTTTGGCCCGTTTATCAAGGCTAAGGCTCAGTTAGCGTAAAAAAAGTTGGGTTGGAAAAAAATCCTAGCCAAGGTGAGACGGTACTTCACACCAGAACAGCTGCTCAATTTGTATCAAGCCCAGGTTCGGTCGTGTATGGAATACTGCTCTCATCTTTGGGATGGATCTGCGAAATACCAACTGGACGCGCTTGAGTCTATCGAGAAGCGGGCCAAGAGACTCATTGGCAACGATGCACTGGTCGAGTCAAAGCTCCAGAGCCTTGAACACCGACGGCGAGTTGCAAGTCTATCGGTTTTCTATCGGTTACATTTCGGGGAGTGTGCGATGGAATTACACAATCTAATTCCGCCAAGCCCGTTCCATCATCGGACTACGAGACAATCGGCGAAGCGCTATCGTTACTTGGTGGACATCCCACCCATACGCACAAAACGTTTTGAGAATACCTTCATTGTGCGTACGGCTAAGGAGTGGAATTCCCTGCCGGAGTCTGTGTTTCACGACAGCTACAACCTAGGAGTCTTTAAGTCCAGAGCGACTAGGTTACTTTTAGGTAAGCGTGCTCCATCTTTGATCACATCATCACTTACCATCAGGTGAGATAGTGGTCAAACGCGAACCTATTTTAAAGAAAAAAAATAAAAAATTGAAAAATGTCCCCTGTTACTAAAAAACTTTTTTGAAGATTCCACATCCAAACTGTGGCTTTATTTTTTACACGCTCAGTCAAAAAGTTTTCATCAAGCTGTATTGAAACTTGAATGTTAGACTACTACTACTCTTACCATAGAAATGTAGATATTTTATTGGGCTGATTTAAAAAAGGTCCCTGCATGGGAAATTGTTCAAAAATTGTAGACGTCTGAGAAAACCCAGTTACAAATTTCAGTTCTAACGGCGATGTTGATAATTAAGGTGAATATAAAAAAAAAACGTGCTAAGAATTTCATTCTTACTTAAAATCATAACCAGCTATATTAAAGCATATTTGTTCATCTTTCGTAACTTTTAAGCTAACTGACTATTCCTAAATAAAAAACTCAAGAAAAAAATTTTTTTTTTCATTGATAACCTTTTAATTGACCTTAATAAACCAATGTCCCTTTTTGAGACAAAAAATAAATGGTCACGTTAAGTATGTGCGCTGTCGTCTATGTCGCGATTGGTTTCGGCTACGCAGCAGCCACGGATTGATGACGTCAATGTTAAATATTTCCAAAACCGAAATATCTAACCTGTCCTCCCCGTACAGATACATATGATAACTCCTGGCCTGACTTATTTGGTACTTCCCCAGAGCATACATTATTAGGTCGTTTATGTCGAGTATGGGAAAGTTGTCCAGGCCGGGAATATTCGCGGTCATTGACTCGCTGCTCTATTAAAAAAGGTAGATCTAAGTTGTTGAAAGTTGACCTAAGTACACAGAAACAACACACACAATCCAAAGGCAGAAAAGTGAGTGAGCCAGCAGCATCAGCAACACAAAGAGGTCTGCAAGCTTGGGATAAGAGGGACAACGATATGCTATGTATTTCATGCACGTGGGGATTTCTAGGAATACGCGGCGTGTCTTGACACGGCGCGCGCAGTCTGTAGGATGCGAAACTATTTATTTTACGCTTGATTTGAAGGCTCCAATTGTAGTTATCGGGAAACAGAGCTCAGTAAGAACTGAATGTACAACGTCAAGGGACAAAATCCGTACTGTTTTACATTCCATGGTAGGAAACTGGAGCATGATAACTGGGTATCGCATACCCTTTCTCCAAAAACCACGTCCAATGTTGCCACGAAAGTTGAAAGTTGAAAGGACCCTACATCAACAGGAGTCCAAATCGATGTCGCCACTCATTAGTCAAATTAAAGACCAATTTGTTGTCAGAAGTAATGCGACGTTCCTGGAGCTTCCTGTCAACAAGGTTTCTCTTAGCAAAAAGCGTTGGCTCTGACCGGAACCCGGGTTTTACAAAGTAGACGCAGGCTTACTTCCATTTATGTACCTATATTTCCGGTCTTTGTTGGACCTGGTCTTCAGCTTGGATCTTCAACCATTTTCATTTCAAATTTCGTACAAATCGGTTACGCTTTCACGGCTAAACCACATTTAGCCGAGAAAGCGTAACAGACCGACTTTCGCATTTATATTATTAATATGGATATTACTTCTACCGAAATATACCGGTATGCATTTCCAATATCAAAATACGGTACCGTAAAATGGTAGTGTCTCGATTCTCCCAATCGGGACACTTTTTAAGTTCGACATTGATTTTTATCGTTTCTTTTTTATAGTTATAGTAATAAAACGGAGATCATAATGGTTCCGGTGGTTTAAATTTTCATTTATAATGCAGAAATATAAATGCAGCATAAAATTTCATAGATATGGTTTATTAAAGAATAATCATAAAAAGTTACAAAAACTCACTTATCCCTATTCACCCAGTCGTTGGGGTGAATCGGGTCGCTTAAGGGGTTAATAGAGCTTTTTGCTAGGGCTGACACTTTCATACTATGGGTATGCTACAATAGGGTATTTGCCTGTAGTAGTAAAAAAGACGATGTTTTGCATATAGTTAGTTTAGATGCCAGGAAATTTAATCAACATTTTTATTTCTAAAAATAATTCCACATCTTTTATATTTTCATAAAATAAAAAATTACAAATTTTAATCTGTGTGTCACGTGACCACAAATGCCAATCACGAAGTGTGACATAATTTTTCTCAAAGCTGTCAAACGTGGCGACTTGTCATATAACGAGATATTAATTTTCTGTTTAAAAAAAAACGTTCGTAGGTGTTCTTTTTTTATTTCCACAAAAAGGCACTACCCAATATTGGTAATATAATTTTAAACTCATAATGAAAGAAAGACGACATAAATCCTAGCCTCAAAAACACTTTGTTGTTTGAGAAATATGAAGTCATGCAACTTCGTGACAGCGATGGGTTTTTGGGCGGGAAAATATTTAATTTGAATTTTATTTTGAAGTTTCACCAATGTTACCCAGTTATTTTTTACTAGAAAACATTTTTTGTAGCTTAAAATTGATCAATAATTAAATCTAAACTAGTTTTAACCCCTCAATTTGTATTTTTAAAAAAACAACCGCTTTGAGGCCACCCGTGATTTGAGTGGTTAAAAATAGGCAAATACCCTATACCTACCTGGTAGGTAGGTACCTACAATACCTACCCGGAAGGTAGTGTCTTTTTAGGTTACGTACTTGACATATACCTACCATTTTTTAAAGGGTCAGTCTCCTAATATATTATCATAAATAAAGTTAGAAAAACATAAATAGGCAGAAACTACAGATCTCCATGACCCGATTCCTCCATCTCCATTTCACTACCGTTCTACCAGACGCACGCCTGGGTACCATCCACACTTGGTTGATATACCGTCTTGTCGTACCAAGCGCTTCTCCTCCACATTTATTGTGCGCACAGCCAAGTTGCGGAATTCTCTGCCGGCTTCTGTGTTTCCTGCCACTTATGACCTTTCAGCCTTTAAAGTAAGAGTAAACAGGCATCTTCTGGGCTCGCTCGTCACATCGTAACTTCATCTATCGCTTACCATCAGGCGAGATCGAGGTCAAGAGCGGGCTCATCCTTAATAAAAAAATATTAATTAATTAATCTATCATTACTAGGAAACTAATTTAAATAAATGTGTGGGTAGGTAAAGATACTCAGTCAGTTAAGTATGTATTAGGTACCTTTCAACACTTTTATTAAGTTACGTTTTATGTAATTTGGAGATTGCGACAACCCTAGAAACAAAAACCCAATTCACCCATAGCCGTCCCAATTAACCATAATCGGGTACCTATTAAACCCATTCCTGACCAGATTCCCCTCATCTACGACCCTATACACCCCATACTTCGACCCTTATCCCCCCAATTATTGTTCATGTCTACTTTAGTAAGAATTTGTTTAACTAAAGAAAACACAATAAGATTATATCACTTACATTAGAGCTTAATCCGTTCCCAAAAAACTGAAAATAATGGTAAAAACTTCACTTCTAGTACAAATCTAGTAAACACCTGAGAAAATTAAAATGTTTTACGGAGCAAATTTCACACAACTTTGACCCAATGTTTTGAAAAACACGTATTTTTTTTAAATACTTATGACAGGGTGACAGAGTAGTCGGATTATGAAAAAAATATTACAAGCTTCAATTTTAAATCCTACCACAAAGTGTAACACGTAACAAATGTGTGAATTAGGTCGCAAATAAAACTTGTTTTGTCCCAATTCACCCCCTAGACCCTATGCCCCCATTTTACGGTACTGAAAAAAAAAACAATATTAAAATATTTCGGTAACCCTAATTATATTAATTTATGGGTAATTTTTTTTTATTCAGAATTGGCTCGCGTTTGACCACAATCTCATCAGGTGAGTAAGCGATGATGTGGTCTAAGATGGAGCACGCTTGCCTAGAAGTAACCTATTCAGTCTTGACCGACTTAATAGTTATACCTGCTCATTCGTGAAAAGGAAGTCTTTTGGTTTAAAATAGCCATCAACTTGAATTAAAATAGCCATGAGTTTCAATTTTCAGATGTTTATTATTAAAAACAGAAGTATATTTCCGAGAAAGAATAATATAAAAAATTTCAACTTGTACAGTCAGCCTCTTGACACGAAGTCTCCTTGGTGCATTGACCTGTGAAGACAAATGTAAGGTTAATAGGTGATTTTTGGCAAATGCCTCCTATGAATAAATATAAAACTATTTCAGATAAAAATCAAAAGGGAACAAGAGTTTTCATCAGGTGTGTATCATTGCGAGCTAGGTGGATCATCATTGTGAAGGAAATAAATCAGGAGTCAGTGATTTATCATTAATTTAATTAAGAATCAAAATAAAAATTACTAAAATTACAATTACTGAAACTAAAATCACTGCCTCAACCAGGTAATAAAATAAAGACTGTTTACACTACACATCACTTTAATTATTGCCAAAATAATGAAAACTTATTCACAATTTAAAAAAAAATACACGCATTCGTAATCGCTGTCATAATACATTTTAGATTCTTTATTCAAAGAAGAACGGCAGATCTTGTACCGCCAACTTTAGTTGGTGTTTCGTTATAAGACTTTGAGCACTTATAAAGGACCTTAAAGTAGTTTTTTTTACGTATTTATTATATTCTTAGAAGTTTGAAAACGTTTAAATAAAAGGATTTAAAAAATTATAACAATAAATAACTAAACGTTAATTTATTGACAACAAAACGCAATGCACATTTTCAAAACTTGCCATGAGTAAACTAAACCATTTAACTTGATCACAAAATGTAATGAATAAAATATTTATTACATTTTGTGATTTTTACATGAATTATCACGTAAATGTACGTAAATAATTGATAAGAATAATCGATATCAACATCCAGCATGACTATGGCAATGTTCTATTCATATTTCAAGAAAATCATCTGTCACTTTCACTTGTCAATGGGGTTGGAAACTGTCAAAGTGGCGCAATAACCAAACTCGACGAACTTTCTATGGAACATTTGATATTTTAATTATTTTCATAATGCCAAAGACCTATGAAGTACCTTTTTGTAAGGAAATCGGTGCTCATGTTTCCTAAAGATTTACCAATGGCAAAAAAGTGGCTAAAAGCCATAAGGAGACAAAACTTCAAGCCGGAAAAGAATTCGAGGTTATGTCGTAAACATTTTTTGGAAACTGATTACCATGGAACTAGTATTTATACAGGTACGTCATTAATCGTGTTTTAAAAATATTCAGCATCATAATGAAAATGTGTTCTTTAACCTTTTTGGTTGTTTCTAGGTGTTGAAAACAAGCACCGTTACCTGAAAAAAACAGCAGTCCCAACATTGTTTCCTTCGACTACTAAAACTCTTTCACTAGAAGCTCAAGCTCGAGAAGAGCAGTTATACCAGTTCAGAAGATTTGAAACACCATTATGTTTTTGGTGGGGTCAACACCAGGTGGACTCCTGTCTTATTGTTCACAAGGTTATGGAGGAGCAACAGCGATTGAACGCAGCTCATTGATTTATTTGTGTGATGAAGGTGATAGTGTCATGGCTGATAGAGGGTTTAATGTCCAGGACTTGTTTGCAGTGAAAAATGTGTCAATATACCCACTTTCTTGAAAGGCAGATCATAGTTGCTAGGTTTTGTATTAAAGCATGATCAGAGACTTGCAAGTTAAAGAGTACACATAGAAAGATTAATAGGCTTAACAAAAACTTGAACTTTTGCAGACTCCTTTAGTCTCGTTTTATGTGCCTTTTTCCTCCGAGATATTTTTCATTTGTTTAATGTTGTGTAATTTTAGGGAAAGGATTGTAGATAATAAAAATAAATTCAAATAATTATGCTCATAAGTTTTATTTTCACACCTTAATAACTAATAATTTACTTTACTAAAGGAAATAACAAAAATAAATCATAATACAGGTACAGCTTATTTATTTGTTTTTTAATTAAATCATAATTTTTGTATAAATATGTGTTCAAAATTGCATGTTTAAAATAATTGTTATAGAAGTTATCAAGTTTTTCTAACATCTCTGAAATAAATTCCTCATCTCTTGAAACATATTACTTCTAGGTCCTTATATGTTTATAGAATTAATTTTATCTCTTCATTTCATTCTGCAATTTAATTATACAATTCAATTGCAGAATGATCTATTAGTACAATATAGCTAGCCCTGTATCTGATAATAATATGGGCTAGTTTTTTTAACATTATTATTTTTTATATCATTAACCAGATAGGGGACAGTCACTGGTGTTCATTGCATCCCTGGTGGAATACAGACATTTCACTTCGATGATTGTGTCATGTCCCAGTAGGCCGTCTGGTGAGGCACCTAAATATGGTCTGTGCTTGCTTATGTATATTCCACAATTCTCAATTGTTAACCCATATTTAGTCTCATACTCTTTTATAGCAGCGTCTTCATTCATTATTCCATGGGTTGTTGCCCTTGATGTAAATAGTCTTTTATTTAAGAGTTACCTGCTGAAACTTGCCTTCGATGAATCTCTTAAATGGCAAACTGTGTGGAAGGTGCTAGCAGTAATGCGGTGTCTCCGCTCAACATACCATACTGAACAGTTTTTCTGTCCTTGTGTGAGCTGCTCAATATTATTGATGCTTTCTTCACTGATTTTTGTTAGATTTAGTTTCTCCAGAGTTTCATTTTCAGGATTGTTAGCTGTATAGGCATGATCTGCTCCAATAGCATAAGGATTTGAAGGATCAATTAACTGCTTTAATGGCATTGTTGAATTTGGGTAATTTAATATTAGGTTTCTAATTTTATTGTTATATTCTTTGTTAATATTTTGTGTGGTATAAGGAATAAACCTTCCATCAGGTTTTTTTTTCTTGGCAATTTGTGTGCAGCTATGGGTGATGCTGTAAATTGACCTTTGGGCATAAGAAAAGTCTGCAACCTTTGTGTACACACCTGGTGAAGTAACATTATTTTGTCATGCACCATGTGTTCAACTCCCCATAGGAGTACAGCAACATTTGGCCTCATTGTCACTTGCAGCAGGACATTCAGTGTGATTCCTGTGGAGTACCATTTTTTTGGATTTTTATATCTACCTCATACTGCAGAGCTTTCATCGTTTTTTTGCAGAAACCTTTTATATAAGTTGAGTCGCCTACAGTTGTTGCCCTTGCCAAGATAAGGTATCGGGACTCATATAGGGCTTTGGCTTCATCCAATTTCTTATTAATACTGTAACAAAATATTTAACCATAAATCTGTTAACTTACATATACCTAAGCTCATGCATGTTGCTGGGGCCACACATTGGACATAATTTGACCCATGATGTAGCCTTGGAGCAATAGGCTCCAATGCACCTTTCATGGAATTTATACCAATTTTTTTGGTACCTATATAATGACTGACTTAGTTACAGTTATATCAGTTTTTTTACTGAGGTAGTAATGATTTAAAATAAGGATACCTAGGTACTTACAAGCAAAAATATTGCCTTATATGCATCTTTGTTAGTGGTGGTAATGCTATTAACGTCTGGATACGTGCTGGAGTGAGGAACATTCATTAAGGGATCATCGTGGCTTTGAGTTCCTATGTTTCCAAAGTTAAAATTACAGTCGTACAGCACTAATCTGTAAACAAAACGAGTAAGTTCAGTCTTGATAGAAAAAACTTAATGGCAGTAATTTGGAGGCTTTTACTTTCGATAAAACGTTTTGTATCAAAGTACATTAGGAAAACGAGAACCAAGCTAACAATCACTCTATCAAAATCATATAACTAAAAGAGAAAATGTAATACTTTTATTTTTAAGGTTATACCTGTCGACAATGTCTGCTTTCCTTCCTCGTAAAGATGCACCTCGTTTCTTCAATTCAGCTTCACACAATCGCCATGTCGAATACATGTTTTTCAACAACAGTTCCTTTCAATAATAAAAAAAAACGCAGTCAGTCAACAAGGCAAGCCAAAACACAACAAACATTTGACAGATGAAATAGTGATGTATCAACTCGAGTTAACTCGAATTGGGCTTAACTCAAGTCAATACACACACAATAACACAACATTGCATTGTTGCAGATTTGAGGTTATTTTAGAGTGCCGGTTGTTAATAACAACTTGTTATTGTTGTTAGTTTTTCGAATTATTAGGTACTGTATAGAAAAAATGCCGGGACCTAAAAGGAAATCTGTTGTTTGGGATGTATTTGAAGCGCCAGTGAATGGACATGCTCAGTGCAAACAGTGTTCAAATTCATACAAATATAGTTTTGTTGTTTATTAATAGAAATACTTACTTTATTTATGTTATGATTAATCCTAAATACATAAAACATAAATAAATACATTTCTTTTTTTATTTAAATTCTACCTACTTTAATTATAATGGTCCCCATACATATGATGAATCTGTTAATTTTTTTTAAATATTGTTACGAAAACAAATCATTTACTCAGTTTCATTTACCCAGTTAACTTGAGTTACTTAACTCGAGTTACGTGAATTTCAACTCGAGTTGTATTTATTCCGAGATGGCACATCACTAAGGTGAAAGCTATGCGCCATATATCTAAAGTTTTCACCGGCCAACCCCATTAGTGGTGGGTCGTTGTCGAATTTTTAGCGGACGAAACGCAACCGTTTTGCCAACGATGAAAATGGTTGCAGAAAACGGTCTTCCGTGCAACTGGTTTGAAGACGACTTGATAGACGAAACTATTGTCGCGCGAAGCAGTTGCAGTTCCTCGCAACGTACAAATCAAAGACGAAAATGATTGCAGAAAACGGTCGTCGTTGAAACTGATTTGAAAAGGGCTTGATAGACGAAACTATCGTCGCGCGAAGTAGTTGCAGTTTCTTGCAACGTACAAAGCACAAACGGTTTCAAGTTACAAATGTATGATACGGTTTACTGAATAATACGTTCTATCAGACGAAATTATGATATTTAGGTTAATTTTTCGTGGCTTAAATGGCATTTAGCTTTTTATATTTACTGTCTTCATCGAAATGCGAGCAAAAACTCTGGTGTATTTTCGCGGTGCAGAAATTGCGATGGGTTTTAAATTATTATACAGTGGATTTCATTTATTAGGACCTTGGTTGTAGCGACTATTTGTTTATAACGACGTTAAATCTAAGTCCCATGAATTTAAAGCATATTTTATTACAAAATATATCGCTATAGCGACTTTGGATATACCGACGAGTTCAGGTGTAGCGACTGTTTTCAATGAATAATTTAAACCCCATGCAGATATTGCGACCGGCGCGCGGCGTCGTCGGCCGCCGGAGATACAAAGAGTTTTCTTATCTTTTGTTTACAGATTATTATTGTTTGCAGATGGTCAGCAACTATGATGACCTTTATAATAATAATAATATTCCACAACTTTCACACAACGCCATCTAGTCCCAAACTAAGCAGAGCTTGTGGTATGAGTACTAGACAACTAATAAACATACATATATATTTCTAAATACATACATATTATAGATAAATTACACTCAGACAAAGAACAAATGATCGTGCTCATCACACAAACATTTGTCCTGGGTGGGAATCGAACCCACGACCTTGCGCATAGCAGTCAGGGCCACTGACTTTTTATTTATAGTTATTAGTTAGGTAGGTGTAACGTTTCGGAGTTTCAGTTACAATTTGATATTATAAACCATAAACTTGTCTGTACCTGTTTACCTTTGCTTGTAAAGACTTCCTGATATAACGGTGAAATTACAGTGGTCCCTTCATCGTCGTTATAACCGAAATCCACTGTATTTTAATATAATTAGGTTATGAAATATTATGTACACTTGAATGTTTACAATTCACTCGTAAACACATCAACAACAATCAACAGCTATCTGATAAACGCAATATTGAAAGGTAACTCTTTAAATATTTCGTTTATTAGATAGCTGTTTTACAGCATGTGTGTATTAAAATAACGATTGAAACTGCATAAAAGAACGAAAATGATTTTTACCACATAGCGCCTTTTGCAAGCGCAACGACGGTCTGTGTTATTTCACCACTCTTATTTTGGAACGTTGTTCCTTCATGATCAGTCACAGTGATCATTTGAGGAGCAAGATAACAACGTTATTTTTGTCGTGACGTTATTTTTCGCCCATCTTTAGTCATTTGTCACCTGATAGAATATTATTGGGCCTGATTGATTTACCTATAAATAGTTTGTTGTAATGAACAAAGAGAATATAATATGATGAAACTATTTAAAGTTATCTGTGTAATGAAACTGTCACCCTGCACTTGCTTAAATAGAAGAAAAAAGGATTATAGTACTATCAATTTACAATAAATATCTTTATTATTTCTAGATCACCGTATCATCATCATCATCTATACTGTAGTACTGTACAAAGAGTATGTAATACACTATGTTTAGTACTGTACTGTCCTGTGACGGTCGCCAAATATGTCCAGCAAGCTCACGGATGTTGGTCCGTCGCCGAATCTCAGGACGTTTTTATTATAAATTATTCTGGTTCATTATTATAGAGATTTTCAATGAAACATATTATTTCCTTTTGAGACATTTTATGAAGGAGAACGTCACTCTTTTTTATTCCTTTTTAAAATATATGACAACTATCATACTATGTATGTTCCGTTCCTCAACACTTACAGACCATATTTTTGTCATGCTTGCTGGAAATTAGCGATGAATCAGAATATATCTGAAGGTATGCACAGAAGACAAATTGGTAATCGGCATGTCTGTGTTGTATGTGGGCGTTCCATATCGAGGATAAGTCGACGCAAGTTTTTAATTGAAGGGGCTAATGAGCAGGAGTAAAGACTGGCTCATATAATATCTACTTGGATCCAGCCACGAGAGGTAATAAAGCATGTGAAAATACAAATATTTTTACCATACCATATACTGTATTATTTATTAATTGTAAAGTCATATGTTTTCCTAACAATATTGTTTTTAGCTGACTTCTGAAGATGAAGCTTGTGTTCCATGCTGGCTTAGACCTTGTAGAAGAGTCGGAAGTTTAACACCACAACCAGATGATCATCCTCCTCCTAACTTACCTGTATCTTCTGTTGAACAGCCAAGGCCATCAAATATTGCTCGGCTGTTAGAGCCCCAACGGGTATGTGACATTCAAAGATTTTATGTAAGCTGTATGCACATTATTATATACATATGTATGTGTAATGAGTATAAGATAACCAGTTTATTGGAGAAGTTTTATAGGCTTTATTTGGAAAAGGCAAAAGGGTGGAATAGTTCTGTAACAGTTTTGTTAGTCTGTTTTGTTTAGTCCATTTACACTTATCTCACTGAATAAATATTTACAGATGTTAGCCATGAATGAAGTGTGTGGTGTATGCTGGGAACAAGCTCAAGAAATAGACTCACAACAGACTGAAAGACCTCAAGAGTATATCCTAGAGATAAGTAGTTTATACATAGTAAACGTTACATAACATCATGCCTGTATTTCCTCAAAGAATTAGGTAGAAGTTTTTGACACCAACATTTCACCAGTATTATAATGAGTCCCATATAACTGGGTGAGCCCATTGCCATTGACTGGGCACAGTCCGAGCTGCTACGAACAAGTTCAAAAAAACACTGTGTGACTTGGGAGTCGAACCCAAGACCTTATTCATGCTCAGTTACTGAGAATATTATTGGGCTTAATGATAGATTTACCTACAAATAGTTAGTTGTAATAAAACTGTCACCTGCACTTGCTTAAATAGAAGAAAAAAGAATTATAGTGCTATCAATTTACAATAAATATCTTTATTATTTCTAGATCACCCCTACAGACCATATTTGTCATGCTTGCTGGAAATTAGCGATGCATCAGAAGAAGGTATGCACAGAAGACAAATTCGTCATCATCGTCATTTTAGTGTTGTATGTGAGCGTTTCATATAGAGGATAAGTCGATGCAGGCTTTTAATTGAAGGGGCTAAACAGCAGGAGCAAAGACTGGCTCATATAATATCTAGTTGGATCCAGCCACGAGAGGTAATAAAGCATGAGAAAATACAAATATTTTTACCATACCATATACTGTATTATTTATTAATTGTAAAGTCATATGTTTTCCTTACAATATTCTTTGTTTTTAGCTAACTTCTGAAGAAATGAAAGGATAAATGGTTTAGAAGGAATAGATCCTATGCTGCTACGAGCTAAAATAAAATCCTGACATTCATCAAGCAAAACTTATTTTGTTTTTATAGTAGCAGAAAATAATATGAATGGTCGGGAAGCAATCTTAAGTTCTTGTATTGTTGGCTTGAGAACTGTGGGATGCTGCTCGCATGTAATGAGCATTATTTAGTACTGAGTTATGCTCGCCATGAGGGTATGACGCGACCTGCTCCCTTCTTAGATGAAGTGATTTTGCGAACATTTTGAATGCATTAAAATAAAAACTTTTTTAAACAAAACTATTATTTTATTTTACTGAAAACTATACAACATAATTATATTAAAAAAGGTTTAGATAGTATACACCTTTAATTACATTATTGCATAGAAGTATTAGTACCTGTGTTCAACATTTCTTTTCACTAACTTGACACAATTTTGTCTAAGGAACCAGTTACCTTTCTTAAAGAGCGAAGCCTTAGATGATCACACATTGCAGCTCACACAAAAAGTTCTAAATTCTAGAAACATTTACATTGTTTGTATCGGTATCTGTTTGGTAGTTGTAGTATGGAAATGCATCTTTAAAGTGACATCCTTATTTACGGAAAATATGAGGGATTGTTAGGAATAGTCTATAAAACTCGGTGAACATCTTGGCTGTTCGTAACGTCGACAGGATCAATTAATATGTAATAATTAAGTAGGTAACGTTTTAGTTTGTAAACAACCACATTGACAGTCAACTGTCAACTGTCATCTCACCTACCTCAAAATGTAACCTCTCATACATAAAATAAAGTAAAATAACTTTTGAACCCAAACTTCTAGAAATCTGATAATTTATATTCTATTTATTGACGATATTATCTATCGACTAAATATAAAAACAATACCATTCGCGAAAATTAAAAGCGGTACAAAACTTCCATACTAGCCCGCCATTGTCTTTTATGAAGAGAACTTGAATTTAGAATCCACCAGTCAATATTTACTTTATAAATTTTCTTTTTTACGAATAAGGTTGGTTATTTTAGTAACATGTAGTGCAAACTGGTCTTCAAAAAATAAAATAAAAAATGCTCACCTTTACGAAAGCTGCTAGCAATTCCCATTTAACGTCAGATTAAATAAAAGACATTGATCAGTTTTTAACGTATATTAACTTAAACGCTCTCTTGTACGGGAGGCTCATAGCCTTCGGGGCGCTCCGACTTATCGCCGGCTTCGCCTCGCTTGCCACCACCGCCCTCACCGTGCAGTTCCATGAGCTTGGAGATCTCGAAACGCGGCCTTTTCAGAACCTTGACCTGGCAATCCAAACTCTTGGTTAATATCAGTGTTACTTGAAAGTATAGTGGTTGTTGCAAGGAGGCAGTTTCAGAAAAAAATCAAAAGGGAACAAGATTTTTCATCAGGTGTGTATCATTGCGAGCTAGGTGGATCATCATTGTGAATTTTGTGTATGGTTGAGTTGACAAGTCTTAATAAAACTTAATTATTTCGCTTTGGTTGGATTTCTAAAATGGCTGGGGTAAACAGACCATCAAAAAGTCTCTTTTTAAACGATTATTATAGTAATAGTAGGGTGGCCTTTCCTCACATATTAAATTTTTGCTTTCAAACAAGAACTCTGAAATGAGATTGATGGAATTTGGGATTTTCATAGTCGGTTTTCTTTAAACAAATAAATCTAAATCTATCTAATTAATATCAATATTGTAAAACAGGTGTATTGAAATTATTGGTGTACAATAAAGTATATTAATATACATCTACACAAATGTTTTGATGACTTATTTTACATCATTTTGTATCTTATTCAGACTAGTGTCCACAATCTACGTTCAAGCGTATATTGCGTTCGCGTAGAACCAATATACTCTTGATGCACCCTCCTCAAAGAAAGCCAGTTTTGCAGTGGTGTTATTGAAAACATCACGGAGGATCATTAAGTTTATAATGTATTTTTGCCATATATCCAGCGCAACCAATGGGTAGCTTCGTAGAAGTGCTGCTATCTTGCTCACTTATCAACTCAACTAACAATTTTTAAGACAGTTTCGAACAAAAATGATGCACTACATACCTTCCTAATACAGACATCTCTGAGTGGGTAGATGCCGTGGCACGCCTTCTCGATATCCTTAGCAATGGAGTCAGGGATGAGCTTGTTTACCACCTCGCGCAGTTCAGAGTTGGTCACGTCACGAGTGATGATCTCACACATCTTCTTGCGGATGGCACGGACCTGATGATCAGAGGATATGGTTAGCAGATGTAATGTTTGCCGAATTGCTGTGTAACGTGAGACGTAGGGGGTAAATAGAAACATGACGAGATAAACGGGTAAATAGAAATGTCACTCGAGGTTTCCATTTGGATGTCCTTAAGTAAGAGCAGCAGACCACTATTTGTAAAATTAGCAGCCTATAACATTCTTGCTGGGGCAGAGAGACCCGAATCTATCAGAGGGAAAATTATTTATCAATAATGTGGAAATTCCCTTGGTTAAGATTATGTTTCAATACACCCATGTCTTAATTCAGCTTTTTACCTAATATTTAAGTTATTGTTGTCTTGGGCATGGGACTTGACTCATTACTGGTAAAGTAGGGTTGTATCCATAGAATTTTATTTTAGTTCAAGTCCAGGCCAATTTTGCCAGTTATTTATGAAATAGAGTCCCTAAGCATTATTCAAAATTCTCGTTTCTTATTTTGTCATTTGCAAAAGCCAATCTAAAAACACTGCCCAGTTGATTTTCTGTGCACCTACAAGATTAAACCAACTCTATAAACACCTAAATTAAATATAACAATATTATTAAGCGGTAAAGTTTGTGAGTTTGTAGGCAGTAATCTCTGGATCTACTGAACCGATTTTGAAAACATTTTCACCAACAGAAAGCTACATTATTCCTTAGTGACATAGTAGCATTTATTGCTGAACAGAAACTTCATGCGAGTGATGCCGTGGGCAGGAGCTAGTGATTTAATAAAAGTTCATCTTGGACTTCACAAAATTGTTCAAAACTTCACAATAACATCAGTCTAATACAATATATAAGACGATTTGTTTTTCAGATAAATGAGTCATGCATTTTAGTTTATCTCAACTAATGATAACAAAATGAAAGCAAAACAACCATCTAAAAGAAATGTATCAATAAAAAGTAATCAATTGAATTAATTGTCATCAGACGATGACTAAATGTCTTTTCAAGTTAGGAAATTATTAAATTTTTTATATGAGCTCATGTTTAACAACCATCTCTTCTGATGGTAAGCAATCGAAGATGAAGCAAAGCATGAAGAAGTAACTCTTTACTAAGACCCCCAGGTTATAGCTATCAAGAAACACAGACTCAAGCAGAGAATTCCACTCCTTTGCTGTATGCAATGAAACTATTCCCCAAAGCATTGAAATTTCTGGCATTGTTTTTAGTAGGAAGAATGTATCAAGACCACGAAAAGCCAACGGAACCCCGAGAGCCACGTTCATGGTGATGACCACAAGCATTTGATGTACGCAGAGGACAGGAGGCATCCACAAAGAGCACAATTATGCCTAGGCTCTTTATAGTGCTGTCTGCGATAGGTCTAATCACATGCAAAGCGAAAAAAGCTTGAAGTAACTGGTAATTTTCATATTCCAGTAACTGTTTGGACTGACATTGAATGATAGCAGTGACGGATGAGTCTCTTAGATTAGTTTCCGATAAGTTATTAAGTTTTATTATGTTAATTTGTATCGTGTTATATTATTGTCCCCTAAAAAACTGTATTATACAAACATTGTGAATAACAATTCTTTTTTTAAAAGAGTAACCGCAGAGAGTTTCTTACTGGTTCTTTTCCATAGGAAACTACCAATTTGAACCGAGCACTCGGTTCAGACGTTTTATAAGTGCCTATGAATACCAAGTAATTTTGAATCAAATTAACAGGGGAACAATACTGCAAAATTATTAATTAATAAAGAGTTTTGGATGACTAGCTATGTCTGAGGTTGTGCTCGGGTCAAGTTTTTACAGCAACTAATGAAGTTTCTGTTATTGGAAGAATTTTCAAAAACGATACTAACTTAAAAAGTTATGTTTATTTTAATTTAAAATACCGATTATAGCAGATTTTCCACTATTACACGTAGAGAAAAGGTATGGCCGCGACAGTCAAAAATCTATTCATATAAATGAAACTGAAGTGTGTCTGTCAGTCAGATTGTTGTCTCAAGTGCTTATTGTTATTTAAATGATTTATTCCACATATACTAGCTTATGATTAATCCTAAACTTAAAAAAAAATTTTCGAGAAAAAACGAAAAATCTTTCTCAAAGAAAGATAGTAGTTATATTTTCGAGCCGTTTGGGGGTTGAATCCTTGGGATCCAGACGCCTAGTTGACACTTCGCGTGACCCATGGGCTGGCTTTTACCGTGGACAGAGGTTAAGCATGGCCATACAACGTGGCAATGCCGCCAGTCTTTTGGGCACATTACCAGTGGACAGCAATGCGCACGAATTTCTGGATGCCATATTTTAGCTTATTTTTTGATGTGTGTTGAATGATGATGATGTATGAAGTGTTTAAAGTGTTAAAAATTTAATGTTAAAACTTATTAAATTATATCCTTTATGATTAAAATAAACGAGAACTTAAATAGCTGAATAATCAAAGTAAAACGTAAACATCAGTTGTAAGAACTTATGATGCAGAATAGCATAGTGGCGTGAATTTTGTCGTTCAACTAAGAAAAAACTTCCTGTGACTAAACTTGCTTCTATTGATCTGATTTTTGGTGTGTAGCCTGAAAATGATAAATCGTCGTGGATAGTGTGCAATATCGCGTAACTAACATATTTAATAAGCGGCAATTATAACTGATTTTACATTACAAAATAGGCCTTATAGAAAATCTTAAGCTATGGGGTATCACACTATCCCCAACAAAATGGTAAATTTGGTTTCATTGAATGACTCTTCGTTTTTATCAACTTTGTATAATCTACACCCATGCAAATCCCATGGGATGCTAGTATAATAAAAATCTGCATACCTGGGTGTGCTGAGCGTAGCAGGTCTTGCGCTGGCTGAGCGAGTCCTTGTTGGTGAATCCGATACAGAACACACGGAGCAGGTAGCCGTCCGTGGTCTTCACATCAATGTTGGCCTCAACTAGGGTCTGCCATTTCTTGACCATCCATCTGTTGGGAGATAATGGATTGTTATATTATTGTATTGTTAAAGGGTTGTGTAATCATTTTAAACCCTACTGTTTACTAGTTTATTATAATTGCCGGTTTATTATAGCTGTTAGTCCTACATGTTAAATGCGTTAACTCTGTCGGTTACACTTTCGCGTCTAACACATTTGAGCGACATAGATGGAATCTTAATCTTGTATGGAGATAGATTCGTTCTTAAAGGACATACAACTTCTTAAGCACCACGCGAGCGAAGCCACGGGAAAAAACTCATGTACAATAATGTCAATTCTATCATGTAATCGACATTAAATTATAATAGAAGCAAATCAAATACAGTAACCAAAACCTAGAAGTATATGATACATATCAGGGCAATGCAGAGGTATGTTTAAATCATTGACAGGGCTTAATAAAAGTAATGGGTTTTAATTTACCCTTCATAATCAAATCCAAAATTTCAAGTCACTACATTAATGCATTTATTGGAAAATACAATATCAAGAGATTTATGCGATGGTAGCAGTCGTGCGGAACTCTGCTGCCGTGGACTTGTTTCACCATAAAAACAAAGCTTTTAACCACTTCCATACGAAATTTTATTCAAATTCACCCAGATCTTTCGGAAATTAGCAGTTCAACATTCAAATTTTCTGCTTTATATTATTAGTATAGATACAAAAAGTATGAAGTTTCGCCCAATGCCCAAATTAAGAATGCCTACTGCTACTAAAAAATTCTGTGTATTCTTGACCAACAAGTAATAAAAATGCTTAGACAAATTTGTTTGTAGCAACGACACAAGTTACCAGAGTATATGAATATACAGAGGTGTTTCAGTGCGGTAGCATACACTTTCTGCAGACAAAAACGATATGAAGACCATATGGTATTCCTTCATATAGCTGGACTGCAGTACCTAGGTTATATACATTTAAAGTACATATTCATAAATATACATTTATAGTACATATTCAGAATAAGAAGATTCATATCAAGAACACTTCAATATTTTTAACACAAATCCTGACTGAAACCTTACCAATCTAACCTCATACTACCAATACTGATTGCGATAAACTGAACATAATAAAGCCATGTGCCAGGCCACTAGCACAGTGCAAGTGGCCTGGCCCGTGGCTTATGGCTATATCTATACATATAGCTAGCACTATATCTATATGATACTTATTATTGTCAACTGAAGATTGTAAAGTCCTTCCAAAGGTTGTCTAGAAAATATCGCTCAGCAATAAGGCTGCCACTATAACCTTAGCTTAAGCAATATTCTTAATGATTGTAAAGTCCTTCCAAAGGTTGTCTAGAAAATATCGCTCAGCAATAAGGCTGCCACTATAACCTTAGCTTAAGCAATATTCTTAATTAGGTTTTTAAATTTTGGTGTCCAATAAAGTATATTCCATCTATCTACCTAATAACCTGGTAAATTATCATAGATCTTTTTCTGTGTTCAATTTAAATAGACAAATAATTATGAAACACTTACCTGAGCTTGTCAGTGGTGAGGTCCATACCATGGAAGTTGCAGAGCACATTGCGACCCTGTACATCTTCAGCAATCAGACGGAACTTGCGGAAAGACCTGATAATGAAATAGTTTTATATTAGTTTAGATTATGTTTATTAAATAATATGGCAGCATGGATAGCTTTAATGGGAACTATTTATACAAATATTACAAGCTTGTAGGACAGTTCTGACATAAGGATATTTGTAAAGAAAAAGTGCTCTCAGTAGATACATCAGCCTATAACAAGGAAAAATAAGGTGTAGAAAATATGTAAAACCTTAAGTTCAGCTAATAGGGCAGGCTAGTAAAAAAAATAATGTTTGTAGCAACGACACAAGGTACCAAAGTACATTAATACAGAGGCATTTCAGTGCGGCAGCATATAATTTCTGCAGACAAAAACGATATGAAGACCATATGGCATTTCTTCATATAGCTGGACTGCAATAACATACTTTCTAAACCAGATTCCAAATGCCATTGTTTTTACAAAAACAATAATCTTGAACTGACTAAAGTCATTGATTAAGGAGGCAGGTTACGTAAAGGCACACATGCTACATTTTCAACCACACACAAAATATAAAAACTGCCATCAGGTGCCCAAAGGCAAGACAATAAATAACAACAAATACAATATATTTAAGGCTGTGTATAGACTTTCGTGAACAAAGGTATGTATAGTGTGCTTGGTTGATGCACAAGATTTTATGTTCACAGCCAACAAGTATAAAAATTAAGTACTGACCTTTCAGCATCAGTATCAGCTTGAAGATCGGCCAGCGAAACTTCAAAAACACGGCCCTTCAAACCTTCAGAGGCGATTTTGGTACCCTTAAATAGGAAAATGATATATTTGTAGTAAAAAAATAAGATATTTATAATGTAAAATTATTTTTTAGTATAATTTCAGAAGTAAATCAAAAGGGAACATAAGTTTTCATCAGATGTTTATCATTGCGAGCTAGGTGGATCATCATATAAGGAAAATATTAGTAAATACCATACAGTGCAAACTTTTAATAATAAAATTCAGTGAAGCTACTATTTATATTGTAACATAATTGAAAGGTTATAATGATTTAAGTTCAAGAGTATATTATAGTAATATAATATTTTAACTAAAGTTTGCAATGCACATTAAGCAAAAAAAAGTTCATGTTCTGGCAAAATATACTCAAAATATATTTTATTCAAGGCAGATCATTTGCAATTGAACTTTTAATAGATTATAGTAACTTTATTTAACACATTTTGGCCATCCACATGGATTTCAAGCTTCCATTATCTGACTTTTTTTCGTGGTTTTTTTTTTCATTGAATTTTGATTTTCATGGTTATGTTCAGCAAAGGTAGGACTTACCAAACATAAAAACCACACCATGTAACATACCCATGTGGTATAGACAATGTTGTGAGAATTTTAACATTTAGGTAGTAGTCAATTATACCGCTAAATAAACTTACCGGTAGCAGCCATGCCAAGACATGAACTTTAACAGCCTAGGTTAAAAGTAAGAAGGATTCACCTAAAAACATACCTGAGTACGGTTGACAAGGGTGGTGCCCACTTGTCTCTTGGTGAACATGGACGGTGCCTTGACATCATACCAGTCTTTACGGGTGAAAGGATCGACACTGAAAAATTTACAACAATTTAACTTAACCTCAAAACTATAACCAAAAAGCTCACCACACTATGTAAGAATTATATATTACTGTATGCCATTTTCATAATTTCACGAGAAATAACGATAGCAACACTCTGAAACATGCAAATCACTGATAAAAGCAAGTTGTATTGAGAAAACATCTTGACACGAGACATGGAACTTCTATCCGAAAATATTCGCAACATCACATTTATCACAAACTCGATCTAAGGTTTAACCGAAAGATTATTACATTGCTTGATAGATTTGAGGTTTATTGGAGACTTACATCTTCTTCTTAACACCCTTTTTACCGCCTTTCGAGAGGCCTTTATTTTTACCAACCGCCATGTTCAATAACTAACTTTAGAAAGACTTTATTTTGTTTATGGATGCTACTCCAGTAACCACATCCAACGACAATCTAGAGTAGAAGAAAACTTTAGGCGATTTAAGTTTGTCATTGACAGAAAAATTGTAAAGTCGAGTTGAAAAATATATAAATAAACTAAATTACAAAATAAACTAAATATGCCTGTAACAAAAAAGTGATAATTTTATTTATATAAAATTTATAACTAAATGTTAGTAAAAGAAACTGAAAGAAAAAAATCTATTCATCCAGTCAGTAATCTTTCTTATTTTTTATAGAACTGTGAGCGTATATGTAATTTTCTTTATTGGTCCTTTTCTTACTACTTTTATCTATTTTACTTCATCCCGTGAAAAATACAATAAATAATTAAAGTTAAGCGTCTAAAAAAACTGAAAAACTGATTTGCAACGAATTTATTAAAGATAACACAAGTTATTCTGTAGGTGTAGGTGCCAGTACCTCACTGTTATTTTATGGTGAACGCAGACCTAGCCGCACCGCAGTCTCTACAGTCCCCGCAGTCATCGCTTTTTGTTAATGGCCTCGCACATCTATCCGCGCCGCAGTCGCTGCAGTCGTTCCCGTCAGTGTTGCCAGATTTTTGAAAGCATTATCTATCCGAAGATTTAAAAAATCTATATAAAATCTGTATTTGGTATTGGTATTTTGCTCTTTTGTGCAATTTTATCTGTAGTTGCTATAATAGGGAATAAGCAAGTAATTATTTATACGAGAATAAGTAATTTTATTATAAACCGTTGACAGAGATTCTCTGTCTACTTTATAACTCTGGCAACACTGCGCGCCGTGGATGCGAATGACGTCATCCGCGCTGCGTGCGGGTGACGTCATCAGCTGCGGCTAGGGGAGTTCGGTCGTTTCGGGGACTACGGCGACTGCGGCGCGGGTAGGTGTGCGAGGTTGCATAGAACTTCATATAAAGAATTCGAATGCAAAGACTGCGGCGCGTGCGGTGCGGCTAGGTCTGCGTTCACCATTACTCTTCATTTCTATAAATTACTTTATACTATTAATTTCTAAGAATATTTATTCTACATATAAAAGTGAACGCAGACATAGCCGCACCGCAGTCTCTACAGTCCCCGCAGTCATCGCTTTTTGTTAATGGCCTCGCCTTAGAGCATTTATAAGGGCCTCACACATCTATCCGCGCCGCAGTCGCTGCAGTCGTTCCCGTCCCCGCACGCATCGCACTTGCAGTGTTGCCAGATTTTTTAAAGCATTATCTGTACCGAAGATTTAAAAAATCTGTATTTGGTATTGGTATTTTGCTCTTTTGTGTAATTTTATCTGTAGGTGCTGTAATAGGGAATAAGCAAGTAATTATTTATACAAGAACAAGTAATTTTATTATAAACCGTTGACAGAGATTCTCTGTCTACATTATAACTCAGGCAACACTGCGCGCCGTGGATGCGAATGACGTCATCCGCACTGCGCTAGCCGCAGCGTCCGCTGCGTGCGGGTGACGTCATCAGCTGCGGCTTGGGGAGTTCGGTCGTTTCAGGGACTGCGGCGACTGCGACGCGGATAGGTGTGCGAGGTTGCATAGAACTTCATATAAAGAATTCGAATGCAAATACTGCGGCGCGTGCGGTGCGGTTAGGTCTGCGTTCACCTTTATACGCGATGCTGGCGTAACTTTCCACCCCTTTTCACGAATATGATACGGTCGGAGAAGTATGAAATTTGGTGCAGGTAAAATTTATATCGAGAAGGACTGCAGAATGCTAATATTTTATCAATAATTAGATTATATTCCACAATCATTCAAACTCATAGTTTGAACTCACTTAAACTCATTGTACATACTTTAGTATCGTAAGCGTCCGACCAAATTATTCCAACTAAACTAACTATAACTAGACTGTAGCCTGTAGGTTACATACATTATGCAAATTTCAACTTGGCCTGACTTGTATTATTTGGAGGAAGTGGTTCGGCAAAGATAGCATGATAATCCCAAGATGCTATAGACAAACTGGCTGCTTTTATGCAAAATGTTAGAAATTACAATCGCCGTGCGCCGCCGCACAGTGGGCCCATACTGAAAATTAGTGGACTTAGGCATCAAAGTTCCAATATCGAAGCGATTTTTTTTTATGTTACGTGTTATGATATTCCTGATAACTTTTATTCTTATAAAATTTCTTTTTAAGTTGATAGTTTCTCTGAAAAAAAATTAATTAGATTTTTTTGTATGGAGCGACTCACGTTTAATTTTTTTTCTTCAATTGTGAAAATAAGTTGGGTGTGTGGCTTGAGTATATGACAGCTAGGGTCATCTTCTATCCACGAAAAAAAAATCAGCGCCGGCCATCCGCGGCGGCGCGAGTAATCATTCGGTAAAAAAAAATGTTTTGTAACATTTTTTTTGCCATTTAAAATAAATTCAAAGTATATTTATATTACTTGTTATGATATTCCTGATAACTTTTATTCTTAAAATTTCTTTTTAAGTTGATAGTTTTTCTGAAAAAAAATTAATTAGATTTTTTTGTATGGAGCGAAATCACGTTTAATTTTTTTTCTTCAATTGTGGTAATATGTTGAGTGTGTGGCGTGAGTATATGACAGCTAAGGTCATTCTCTATCCACGAAAAAAAAATCAGCGCCGGCCATCCGCGGCAGCGCGAGTAATCATTCGGTAAAAAAAATTATTTCTAAGATTTTTTTGCCATTTAAAATAAATTCACAGTATATTTATATTACTTCTTATGATATCCCTGATAACTTTTATTCTTATAAAATTTCTTTTTAAGTTGATAGTTTGTCCGAAAAAAAATTAATTAGATTTTTTTGGTATGGAACAAATCACGTTTAATTTTTTTTTCTTCAATTGTGCTGATATGTTGGGTGTGTGGCGTGAGTATATGACAGCTAGGGTCATCTTCTATCCACGAAAAAAAATCAGCGCCGGCCATCCGCGGCAGCGCGAGTAATAATTCGGTAAAAAAAAATGTTTAGTAAGATTTTTTTTGCCATTTAAAATAAATTCAAAGTATATTTATATTACTTGTTATGATATCCCTGATAACTTTTATTCTTATAAAATTTCTTTTTAAGTTGATAGTTTGTCCGAAAAAAAATTAATTAGATTTTTTTGGTATGGAACAAATCACGTTTAATTTTTTTTTTCTTCAATTGTGCTGATATGTTGGGTGTGTGGCGTGAGTATATGACAGCTAGGGTCATCTTCTATCCACGAAAAAAAATCAGCGCCGGCCATCCGCGGCAGCGCGAGTAATAATTCGGTAAAAAAAAATGTTTAGTAAGATTTTTTTTGCCATTTAAAATAAATTCAAAGTATATTTATATTACTTGTTATGATATTCCTGATAACTTTTATTCTTAAAATTTCTTTATAAGTTGATAGTTTGTCTGAAAAAAAAATTAATTAGATTTTTTTGTATGGAGCGAAATCACGTTTATTTTTTTTTCTTCAATTGTGCTAATATGTTGGGTGTGTGGCTTGAGTATATGACAGCTAGGGTCATCTTCTATCCACGAAAAAAAAATCAGCGCCGGCCATCCGCGGCAGCGCGAGTAATCATTCGGTAAAAAAAAAAAATGTTTTGTAAGATTTTTTTTTGCCATTTAAAATAAATTCAAAGTATATTTATATTACTTGTTATGATATTCCTGATAACTTTTATTCTTAAAATTTCTTTTTAAGTTGATAGTTTGTCTGAAAAAAAATTAATTAGATTTTTTTGTATGGAGTGAAATCACGTTAAATTTTTTTTCTTCAATTGTGCTAATATGTTGAGTGTGTGGCGTGAGTATATGACAGCTAAGGTCATTCTCAATCCACGAAAAAAAAATCAGCGCCGGCCATTCGCGGCAGTGCGAGTAATCATTCGGTAAAGAAAAATGTTTTGTAAGATTTTTTTTTGGAGTTTTTATAGTTAAATATATAGTTTTAATAGCGCATAGGTACTTATAACTAGTAATTCTGGTAGAGATTTAGTTATTATTGGATTTTATCGGTAGAGGTGCATTGTGATTGATGACTCATTTATTTGTGCGCTCGGCTAAGCGCATAACTAATGAGTCATCCCCAAAAAATGAGATTGATGAGATTATTCGCAAAAAAGCCCTT
Source organism: Tholera decimalis (assembly GCA_943138885.2). Classification (NCBI taxonomy): domain Eukaryota; kingdom Metazoa; phylum Arthropoda; class Insecta; order Lepidoptera; family Noctuidae; genus Tholera; species Tholera decimalis. The sequence goes on from OW964576.2 coordinate 16,938,919, forward strand.
TTTTGGGAATAATCTAGAGCCGGACCACATTATTTCTTGTTCCAGAAGTGCTAGTGGGTCCGGCAAATTTTCAAACTCTGCTATGAGGTATTCTTCTTCCTCCATAATCTCACTGTCACAGGGAGGCTCAGTAGTCTTTAACAACTGAATTGCTTCAAGCAACAACTTATTATGAACCCGTTTCGTTATTTTAGGCCTTATGTAGGATATGTGGGGATCAGAGCTTATTAGAAGTCCATGGAGGATGTCTTCGTTTGTTACTATTCTCCCCGTTTTCCGAGTGTGCCTCTCCCTGACGTTTCTGAAGTCCTTATTACAAGCTTTCGAAGCTTCTTCAGATAAGGTACCTAAAACAAATAAGTACATACATTTTAATTTCAAAACCCAATCGAGTCAAATAATACGAGTCTGTGTTTCCCGACAGCTACAACCTAGGAGTCTTTAAGTCCAGAGTGAATAGGTTACTTTTAGGTAAGCGTGCTCCATCTTCGATCACATCATCACTTATCATCAGGTGAGATAGTGGTCAAACGCGAACCTATTTTCAATTTAAAAAAAATACATCAAACTATATATATAATAATTCGGTAAAAAAAAATGTTTTGTAAGATTTTTTTTTGCCATTTAAAATAAATTCAAAGTTATTTATATTACTTGTTATGATATTCCTGATAACTTTTATTCTTAAAATTTCTTTTTAAGTTGATAGTTTTTCTGAAAAAAAATTAATTAGATTTTTTTGTATGGAGTGAAATCACGTTTAATTTTTTTTCTTCTTTTGTGCTAATATGTTGAGTGTGTGGCGTGAGTATATGACAGCTAAGGTCATTCTCTATCCACGAAAAAAAAATCAGCGCCGGCCATCCGCGGCAGCGCGAGTAATCATTCGGTAAAAAAAATTATTTCTAAGATTTTTTTGCCATTTAAAATAAATTCACAGTATATTTATATTACTTCTTATGATATCCCTGATAACTTTTATTCTTATAAAATTTCTTTTTAAGTTGATAGTTTGTCCGAAAAAAAATTAATTAGATTTTTTTGGTATGGAACAAATCACGTTTAATTTTTTTTTCTTCAATTGTGCTGATATGTTGGGTGTGTGGCGTGAGTATATGACAGCTAGGGTCATCTTCTATCCACGAAAAAAAATCAGCGCCGGCCATCCGCGGCAGCGCGAGTAATAATTCGGTAAAAAAAAATGTTTAGTAAGATTTTTTTTGCCATTTAAAATAAATTCAAAGTATATTTATATTACTTGTTATGATATTCCTGATAACTTTTATTCTTAAAATTTCTTTATAAGTTGATAGTTTGTCTGAAAAAAAATTAATTAGATTTTTTTGTATGGAGCGAAATCACGTTTATTTTTTTTTCTTCAATTGTGCTAATATGTTGGGTGTGTGGCTTGAGTATATGACAGCTAGGGTCATCTTCTATCCACGAAAAAAAAATCAGCGCCGGCCATCCGCGGCAGCGCGAGTAATCATTCGGTAAAAAAAAAATGTTTTGTAAGATTTTTTTTTGCCATTTAAAATAAATTCAAAGTATATTTATATTACTTGTTATGATATTCCTGATAACTTTTATTCTTAAAATTTCTTTTTAAGTTGATAGTTTGTCTGAAAAATAATTAATTAGATTTTTTTGTATGGAGTGAAATCACGTTTAATTTTTTTTCTTCAATTGTGCTAATATGTTGGGTGTGTGGCTTGAGTATATGACAGCTAGGGTCATCTTCTATCCACGAAAAAAAAATCAGCGCCGGCCATCCGCGGCAGCGCGAGTAATCATTCGGTAAAAAAAAAAATGTTTTGTAAGATTTTTTTTTGCCATTTAAAATAAATTCAAAGTACCTATATTTATATTACTTGTTATGATATTCCTGATAACTTTTATTCTTAAAATTTCTTTTTAAGTTGATAGTTTGTCTGAAAAAAAATTAATTAGATTTTTTTGTATGGAGTGAAATCACGTTTAATTTTTTTTCTTCAATTGTGCTAATATGTTGAGTGTGTGGCGTGAGTATATGACAGCTAAGGTCATTCTCAATCCACGAAAAAAAAAATCAGCGCCGGCCATTCGCGGCAGCGCGAGTAATCATTCGGTAAAGAAAAATGTTTTGTAAGATTTTTTTTTGGAGTTTTTATAGTTAAATATATAGTTTTAATAGCGCATAGGTACTTATAACTAGTAATTCTGGTAGAGATTTAGTTATTATTGGATTTTATCGGTAGAGGTGCATTGTGATTGATGACTCATTTATTTGTGCGCTCGGCTAAGCGCATAACTAATGAGTCATCCCCAAAAAATGAGATTGATGAGATTATTCGCAAAAAAGCCCTTTTTTGGGAATAATCTAGAGCCGGATCACATTATTTCTTGTTCCAGAAGTGCTAGTGGGTCCGGCAAATTTTCAAACTCTGCTATGAGGTATTCTTCTTCCTCCATAATCTCACTGTCACAGGGAGGCTCAGTAGTCTTTAACAACTGAATTGCTTCAAGCAACAACTTATTATGAACCCGTTTCGTTATTTTAGGCCTTATGTAGGATATGTGGGGATCAGAGCTTATTAGAAGTCCATGGAGGATGTCTTCGTTTGTTACTATTCTCCCCGTTTTCCGAGTGTGCCTCTCCCTGACGTTTCTGAAGTCCTTATTACAAGCTTTCGAAGCTTCTTCAGATAAGGTACCTAAAACAAATAAGTACATACATTTTAATTTCAAAACCCAATCGAGTCAAATAATACGAGTCTGTGTTTCCCGACAGCTACAACCTAGGAGTCTTTAAGTCCAGAGTGAATAGGTTACTTTTAGGTAAGCGTGCTCCATCTTCGATCACATCACATCTTCGATCATATCTTATAACACTCACGCTATCAATACAAATCCAACGACGTATCATTTATCAAAATTCGTTCACGGGTTTAATAGTTACGAGGGAACAAACGAACGGACATACATAAATACATACGCGGTAAAAACATAACCCTCCACCTTGCTTTGCCACAGTCGGGTAAAAAATTAAACAAGTGCACCACATCTTTTCTATCTATAGTCCAATACAATGCATATTTAAAAATAAAAAAAGCAATTACTTGCTTATTCCCTATTATAGCACCTACAGATAAAATTACACAAAAGAGCAAAATGCCAATACCAAATACAGATTTTTTACAGATTTTCTTAAATTTACCTAATACAGATGTTATACAGATTTTTAAAATTTATACAGATAATGCTTTCAAAAATCTGGCAACACTGCAAGTGCGATGCGTGCGGCACGGCGGCGACGGGCAAAGAGAATATAATATATGAGAGAATATATAATGGCGACGGGAACGACTGCAGCGACTGCGGCGCGGATAGATCTGCGAGGCCATTAACAAAAAGCGATGACTGCGGGGACTGCAGAGACTGCGGTGCGGCTAGGTCTGCGTTCACCTTTACACATGCCTATAACTTGTTTACCTAACTGTCGTAGAAGTAGGGTAATGGTTTTTGGGGAATGTATGTACATATTTATGTCCTTAACCGTTAACGGATTGGAAGATTTAAATGAATGAGGTATCATTAAGTCACAGAAAAATGTATCGAAGTACATACATATTTATAAAAAAAACATTTTAACTTGCATTTTTTGATTCGGCTCATAATGGTACAGGATGTTTGCACAGAATACAATATTACGTTGAGCAGTGGACAGTGGTGTACGAGTTGTAGGTCGTGACTTCGAACCCAATCAGGCACATTACTTTGGGGTGGAAACCGGCATCCACCGGTCCCAAAATCCGAAGACATGCGACATCTACCAACTTGCGTGGTGGATTACGGTCCACTCGCTTCTGCGTCCCAGCAGCGGGAACGTATAGGCTGATTATGTAGCTCAGAAAGATCAAAATAAATAAATGATGGATAGGTCTGTTCTTATCAACGGGAGCTACCTTGACCCTGCAAGCACATGCTTTAGAAGTGTCCTGCATGAGCTCCTAAGTGGCAGGTCCTGGTCGCAAGGATCGGGCGAGACCTGCCTCTGCCAGCAGTAGTGAGGACTATGCTCGTAGATACAACTGGAGGGCGATGGCCTCCATCTGAGACTGGGGTGATCCTGAAGGCAGTAGCTGAGCGAGATCGTGGATGCCACCGACTCGAAACCTAACAAGCCGAAATCCTTACCTGCATATTTTGGGTCAGGTGGGTCACCATTTTCACGGGCGCTCAGTCCCCCATCGAGTGATCCTAGAGAAGACGGTGGTACAGTGATCATATTCCACTATGCACAGTGAGACGCAGGGGAGACCCCTTACAGTCTCCCCAGGAATTAACTCTAGCGGGCGTTGCACAGAAAATGCTCTGAACTGGACTTTTAAGATGTAGCGGGGACCCAAATGAGATATGTGATCAACGGGGTGGTTTTAGTGAGGTAGAAATCTCATATTCCCTAGTCTTTTTGTGCCTTTGTACAGACGCCTTTGAAGGTTTCCCCCGATAGCAAAAAAAGTATGTTCTTTTAAATGCTTAATCATTATCAATCTAGTCTCAAAATCACTGCACAAGGGCCCTAGGGGTAGCCACACTGGCTCATTGCCTGCTTCTAGCATCAAGAATAGACTCGGAGCCTTCTCTCGTCTTGCGGTCTACCTCATGGGAAACATTCCATCATTCTAACATCCGGTATACAGACGTCACGCCATAAAAACCTATCTATCTGCGAATATAATCCATTAATACTAGATGATTGATGATTTTATAGCCTTTTATGAATCCGTGTTTGTTAGGGTTCTGTGCATTTTATAGCCTTTTATGAATCCGTGTTTGTTAGGGTTCTGTGCATTTTATAGCCTTTTATGAATCCGTGTTTGTTAGGGTTCTGTGCATTTTATAGCCTTTTATGAATCCATGTTTGTTAGGGTTCTGTGCATTTTATAGCCTTTTATGAATCCGTGTTTGTTAGGGTTCTGTGCATTTTTCTAAATTGTCGGGGTCGGCTTCCAGTCTAAACTGATACAGCTGAGTACTTTAGAAAGTTTTATATTTATATGAAGCGACCACCTAAGTATGACTTCCACAACCAGTAGCTGGATAAGACGACGTAAGGCTTGGCAATACTGGTGTCAGATTTTGTTTTTGACTATGTGTAACGGCTGTCAAACATGTACAGATTACAATTCTGCCCCCATTGTCATAATTACAGTAGGTAAGTCAAAAAAACTAAATGTTGGGAGATCGCACTTTAATTTGAAATGCTTAAATTGGTGTATTTTGATAATTATAGCACATAGCTTAAATATTTAAACGGATAACAAAAGATACATGTTTGTAGATTAGTCCTCAATGTAATTTATTTGTTAAATATTGATGTTTTTTTTTAAATCTAATGAATTGTATCTATAATTACCACTTTTATCAGCCCAACTAACACTTTCTTAAGCGTATTTACAATAAGTCGGTAAGAAACTGTAATTACATTGTTACAGTAAGTATATCTGCTCACTCACTTACTTGATGTATTTCAAGTATTATTGATTAGATTGCTTTTTTTATTTTTTTGTGAATTACACAAGTTATAAATAGAGTAACCATACTTACTGTGAAAATGAGTAGCTAAAACGCCATATTTAAATAATGTCAATCTACCGGAACATTAGTTACTGTAAATATGATAGTGAAAATATGAAATAAAACATAATTTTAATACAGTAAGTCTACTTACTGTTATTATTATAATGAACGATTGAGTCTTCTCAACATTTACTGTGATTGTGCTTATCGTAACTGTTAATAATTTAGATTTTTTTTTTTATTAAAAATAGGTTGGCGTTTGACCACCATCTCACCTGATGGTAAGTGATGATGTGGTCGAAGATGGAGCACGCCCACGGAATTGAAAATACTTTTTTTTTCTGTGAGCACGCCTACCTAAAAGTAACCTATTCACTCTTGACTTAAAGACTCCTAGGTTATAGCTATCGGGAAACACAGACTCCGGCAGGGAATTCCTTCAGGGAATTCATATAAAAATAAAGAAAAATTTTCCTTATAGGGCTTGATTTAAGGATCACAGTAATGTAAAAAAAACTCATAACACTAGTAACACGACTTACTGTAATTATGACATCGGGGGCAGAATTGAGGTCAACGGCTTAATGTGTTTTCCGAGGCCCGGAGGAATCTTGTGGGAATATCCATATATGTACTTAACTATTAAGATATTCATCCATCCATCGACTCACATCAGCAAGCGGCGCTTTACCTGGAAGATCAACCCGTTCGGATGTTATTATATAGCCCCGAGCTCTTCAAGGGTTACCAAGATTACTTGGATGTTATTAACCCGGGAGCACTCGCGCCTTTAAAACTTACACGAGCACTCGCGTATAGAGCATTGTGCTCACGTTTTACAAATAACCAAAAAGTACATAAATTATGGTATATTTATTTATATTATTGCTAATATATAATAAAACAATCGTGTACAATCAAATCAAATATTTATTTTTAATATATAACATTCGTTATACCATAATATTTTAATAACATATTCAGGAACTAAATTGGCATTTCTTAAGGGCACTTTTGGTATAAACTAAAAGTAAAATAACTTTACTAAAAAAAATAAGGAGTGAACAATAAAACATTAATCTTCATCATATGCACTAGCTTTACATATGTCACACAAAGTAAAAGCATGTTCTGTGCATAAAAATTTTTTACACGTAAAACAGGTCTTTTTTGTCTTACGATTTTTACGTCTTGGACAGATTGCGCACATTCCATCAGGTTTCACAGCCTCTGAAGTGCCGGGTTCATTTGTAAATCGTTTGATAATTTGCTGAAGAGGGTAAGAAAGGTTCTGTATGATAGATCTTCGTTGCATGTGTGGTTGCGTTAAATGCAAGGCTAATTGTTTTAGGTACTGTCTCCGAGAAATAATAGTATTTGTATTTTCTTTATAAATTATTTGGCTGTTAATCCCGGCAATATTCAGGATAGAAAAAAAATAATCTTAGCGGCCATCTGCACGCTACTCGAGCCACTGAATACTCTTCTTTCAGTCTATCAACCACGTCCACTCCTCCTTTAGTTTTGTTATAAAAAGTGATGATTTCGGGTTTCGCGCTATCACCAGAGGCTGGATCAATTCGATCATCATTATGTAATGAACTAATCATAAGAACATTTTTTTTTGTTTTTTTGTTTGGTATATATGAAACCAACACTTTATTTTCATTAAAGCCGAACATACTACTGGGTCTGGGTCTTATTTTCATGTTCAGAAACAAGGGTGGGATTTCCTTTTTATTTTTTCTGAGCGTCCCAACCAAAGTAGTGCAGTGAGCCAGTAAGTCGTCTGCCAGTGGAATTGAAGTGAAATAATTATCGGCTGTTATATTTCTGCCAGTATTTAGTATGTCACAAGACAGACGTTTTACGACGCCAAAGGCGGTATTATCGTAATGGTACGGTCCAACTGGTTGTTTTCCAGGGTAAATTTCTAAATTACTGGTATAAAAAGTTTGTGCGTCACACAATGCATATGCACTTTTATGCCATACTTTGCTGGCTTATTGGCAATATACATTCTGAATTTGCAGCGGCCTCTGAAGGACTCCAACATTTCATCAACGGTCACATTTTCACTAACCTGATAATTTGCACGACATTTTTCAACGAAAAAATCAAATAACTCACGGATAGGTGCCAAATTGTCTATCTGTGACCTTTCCAAACGAGAGTGTATGTCATCGAATCTTACAGTTCTCATAAGAAACATAAATCGATTGAGATTCATTACAGCTCGAAAAAAGTAAGGAGCCGTGCCGTCTTTGTCCCACATTTCCTTCAAATTCAGATGATTCATTTTCTTTATACCAGCCATATATAAAATACCAATGAATGCCTTTATTTCTATAATATCAGTCTCTTTACAGTCTCTATCTCTAGAAAATCTATTCTGAATAGTTTGTATATGAATATTTGTATATCTAACAATTCTAGTCAACATTTCTTCACTCACGAAGAGAAAAAAACAGTCTAAAATCTCTTTGGCTTCTTTGGCAACTGGTTTTACTCCTGGTCTCTCAGTGACAATATTATGTGATCTAGTTCTCACATTAGTACGATACGGCTTGTAGAACCATTTAGTTCGCTGATCTTTTGCCATATAATAAAGTCTATTTCCAGGTTGAATAGGGGAGCTCTCACCTTCATCATCTTCCGTTGATGACTACTCAGTATCAGTGTGATGATCGCTGTGCTCACTGTCTCCATCATTTTCAATTATATCAGCTCTAAAAACCTCTTCTTCGATGTCTTCGGAATCATCTTCTTGTACCCACGCCAAAATTTGTTGTTCTCGTCTATCCATCTGTAAATATATGGTTATATTTATATATACACTGCATAATAAACTCATAGCTAACCAGTATTCATCAATAAAATAACAATAAGGACTTTAAATTAGGTATTATATTATTTCAAAATAAAAGAACAACTAAAAAATAATACTTACGTTGTAACTCGCGCGATGAGCAAATCCCCGCGCAACGTGATCCGGCTAAACAAACCACCTCCACTGAGCGATTGATGCACACTAACGTCACTAACATGAAAACGCCGTACAGAGGTGGGCGTTTAAACGAAAAGCATATAATATAACATATTATTTAAAATAAACGAATAAGCAGACTTGTTTATAAAAGCATTTAAAGTTATCTGTTTATTCCGCTTTTTGTTAAAATTAAAACGCAACCGCGTTTTGATAATTTCTTTTCATAACCACGTAAGTAAGAACGTGCTCAAATGAATTATGTAACAACTGATAGATGGCGCCTGATTCAATTTTAATCGATAGTAAAAAATGATTATGCGAAAATCGACCTTAATTCAAAAACTTTAAGGTTTAAAATATTTACATCTTTTGTTTATGTGCTGAATCGCGTTGACTTACTCAAAATTGGTAAACCTAGCAAATTAAATATGCTTTCCGTTGTTCACTTTTAAAAGCGCCAATTTAATTTAAACGGGTTGCTTATCACTTATTTTGCTTTTTACGTTTAGTAGCGTTTCCTCCGCCCGGTGAAAAGCGTCATGTTTTGTGAATTTCCGAAACAATTTGATTAAAAGTTGTGACTCGGAATTGTTTACGTAAACATAAATAGTGTAAAACATTATTTCATGTGGTGAATTGTTTCTTACCAAGAAAATAAGTCTGTGAGTTTTGGACTTGTATATAATATAGTTTTTAGGTGTAGTTAATTGTGTTTAATAGGTAATTGTGTTAATAATAGTGTAAATAGTTTATAGTGTAAGTAATTGTGTTAATTTTGACTACTTTTTCTACAAAAACAAATTGGTGAGCTAATTAAACTGTAAATTCGAATAACTACTGTATCAAAATGATGAGTAGAAGTTCGAATAACATAATTTGGAACTTTTTTTTGAGAAATCATGCGACTAAAACAGCTGTGTGTAATTTTTGTAATAAAACTTTATCGTATTCCGATTTTAACATAATATCGGAATGGAGGACCCGGTTGTTGACGAGCACAGTAGAAAAAATTATGTTTCTGAATGTGAATAAATGACTTGATGGTTTGAGGAAATAATGGAAATTTTGTAAATAATTAAAATGTACATATAATAGATCAATGAACTTTTAAGTACGCCTGAATTTAATAAAATGTAGTTTATTATTTGACAAGTTATTAATAAATACAGATCTTAGAATAATACTAACCTACTTAGTAAAGTTTCATAATTATATAATATTATTCATTCAGTCAGTCCTAAGCCTGCCAAGTACGAAAGAAAATTCATTGATTTCGTTTAAAAACCAATACTTAAACTTAACCAACTAAAAAAGCAAACAACATAATTTCATTATTTTTAATGTAAGAAAGTAAATAAGCGTATTAAGCAGTTTACGTAAGTGACTTTTGATAAAAAATAAACGAATAAGTTCGTTAAAAGTTTTAAGTCGTTTATCACATCTTTAGCCGTAATGCGCGGGACGGGGGAAGTATAAAACAGGCAGGCTAGCAGGCAAACGACGACCATAGATAAATAAATCAGTAAATGGCGGGAATTTCAAATTCACCGTGAGGGAAATACTCATAGTGCAAGTGCTCGCGGGTTAAAATGATATGTCTGTCCGTCTGTCCACATGATGTATTTTATATAACGTCTTAAATAGATTGTCCTATTGCCGACAAATTAGCTAAAGTGCAAACTAATAATAATTAATCAGCTTATAGCAATGAAATGAAATTAAATGAAATTTATAAATTATAATAGTTTATTATATCTTTGGCGTATAGTACGGAACCTTCGTGAGTGAGGCCAACTCGCACTCAACCGGTTTTTTAATGATAATTTAATCTTTATCGCGATAAAATGCTGTTTCCATAAATACTGGATAGTAGTGCCGTCCTTTATCATTTCATTCCGTCCGAGTGAAAGAGTAAAGACTACAAATGACTACAATACATTTATTAGGGTTCCGTAGCCAAATGGCAAAAAATGGAACCCTTATAGTTTCGATATGTCTGTCCGTCTGTCTGTCTGTCTGTCTGTCTGTCTGTCCGTCCGTATGTCACAGCCATTTTATTCCGAAACTATTAAGACTATACATGTGAAACTTAGTAGGTAGATGTATTCTGTGGACCGCTTTCCGATATTAAGAAAAAATAAATAAAAAATATTTAAAATAAAGGGGGGCTCCCCATACACGGAACTTAAACTGAAAATATTTTGTTTTCATGAAATCAATGCATGTGTGGTATCTATAGACAGTTCTTTAAAAACGACATCAGGGTTTCTAAAACCATTTTTCCATAAAGTCAATCGTTTAAATGATATAAGCTTCCAAAGTGGTAAAATGTGTGTTTGAAATGAATTTTTCATTCCATTATTATAGAAGTTAGAGGGGGGGCCTCTAACTTCTATAATAATGGAGTGAAAAATCTAAAAACAATATATCGCACCCTTAGTAATATAAGGGCACAACTCAAAAAGTAGATTTTTGAGAAATCGCGTTTCAAGATCCTGGATTCCTACATTACAGATATTTTTTCATATAACATGCTTATTATTTAAGTTAGCCAACTGGTAAGTTAGTTAACTGGTTAATTAACCGGTAGCGAATTTAATTTTGAGCCCTTAGCATTTAAAACCTTAGTTTGCAAAAATTTTGAGTTGATTCCTTATATTACTGAGGGTGCGATATGTTGTAGATCTTAATGTAAACTTTCGACCAAAATTGGTTTGAACGAGATCGAGTCAGCAGTTTTTGAGATACAGTATATTTTCTAAAACCATAATATAATTTTGTAATTCATACAAATACTATGAAAAACAAAGTTATTTGGCGTAGTTGTAAAAATTGTAAATAAGCTAGTTTTAAGAAATTCTAAAGGTTTTTTGTTTTTTTTTTTGCAAATAAATATATTAAGTATATTATATTAATTATAGTTACTACGGAACCCTTCATGGGCGAGTCCGACTCGCACTTGGCCAATTTTTATAATATAGGTCCGAGTGATCCATTCAATCGTTCATGTCTGTCAGTAGATGGCAAGTCGTGGCAAGTAGATGGTCAGTAGACTCAGTAGTGTGTCATGCGTCGCGAATGAATTTGATGTCTTTTCGTTCAGTTCAATTCAGTCAATCAGTCAACCGCGGTGTTAGAAAGCTGTTGTGTAGCGGTTTCATTTATTTTACAAAAAAGCGATAATTCGTATTACCGCGTCATTTGTATCATTTTCGTGGCGCTATAAAGCGTCCACGCTGTGAAGTGAAGCTAGTGTTGTACAAATAACAGTTGTAAAAGTGTTTCCAACATGGGTGCAAAGGTATCCAGAACAGATTTTGAGTGGGTTTACACGGAGGAGCCTCATGCAAGTCGCCGGAAAATAATCCTAGGTATGTTATTACGTCACATATCATATATAGTAACCAATTGATCGTACGTCCATGTAATATTAAACGGCTGACTATATTTTGGCTAGTGCTAAGTCGTTCATTTCATTGGGTGTAATTTGAGTGACAAAAAAGATCACGGTCTACTTGGTTGGGTTTTTAGGCAGACAAGAGTAGTTCTAATCACTGTAACATATTTATTTAGATTTTCTTGAATTTCTTTGTTGTAAAAATGAACAGAAAACTATGCAGCTAGAGATAAAAAACGTAAGTTCGGCCGGAACTCCGCCCTTTCCACAATAAATAACGTCTATAATATAGCCGTAAAAATATAAAATTAGCATTCAAAGTAGGTACTTACTGTATGCTAATAGGTGTTGAACATTGTACATTTAAAATATTTTAATGACCCCTGAACCTATGTAAAAAACTTAAACCTTGACACTGAATGAATGAGAAAATTTTATATCGTTTTCATATTTCTGTTGACCAAATTAATCTATGCTATTGTGCATCAAGTAACTTGATGGTTCGATTTTCCTACACTAACTTACTTATAAATCTATCTTTTATAGGCTATGCTGTATGATTTGGATAGCCTTTTTCCAAGTATGTTGGGATCTGATTACATTTTACATAGGCCATCTGCTATCTGGCCCTGACAATCCATTGCTTTGGAAATAAATCCATAGACAAAAAACCTAGATCTGTGTAATACTAGTAATGAACTAATGATGCATAGCATTAATTAGTCTTGTTTTTATGTTAATTTTTTTATGAATTAAATTACAGCCCAAAGAACCATGTTGGATAAGAAATCATTGATCTAATTTAAATAGTTATATGAAGTGGTAGCTAATAAACAACATATTATATTTTGTATTATAAAAACTTTTTAACAAAAAATTAAAAAGAATCCCAAAAAACACTGCAAAGTGAAAAATAACTTTAATTTCGGTAGTCGGTGTCTTTAGTTTTGTTTTTTCGTTTTTGGCACCGACTTCCGAAATTAAAGTTATTTTTCACTTTGCAGTGTTTTTTGGGAGGCGGTTTAATTTTTTTGTTAAAATGTTTTTATTTCACTCTTTTTAGTTGGATGATTTTTAATTTACCTAGTTACAAGAGCCTAAATGTCAACTACTTATAACCTTTTACAAAATATTGCTTTTCCCAGTGCTGGGCCGTTAATTGTTGAGGAGTTCTCCTGGTACTTCACCATCAGCTCTATATCGCCATATGCATTGTGACGTGCATAAAGTGCTTAACATCCATATCGTCGCTGCGCATGCGAAACCGCGGAAGAGCAGTTTGATAATACTGCGTATTTGCATTTTGATGATTTTCCAGGAGGAACAAAAAACTTAATATCTTCTCCATTAAAAATAGAAATACCGACTGAGCTTTATATATAGTTCTTTGCAACTAACATTACAGAAAAATAATACCAATTTACCTGTAACTTGTTTAGAGTCCGTGTAAAGTCACTTATGCGATTTTGTAGTAGCAAATTACTAGAAAAAGTGGTATACTATAAGTAGATGCGGATTTGAAATGAAAAATTTTATCATAGAAAGGAAATATTATGACAAATAAAACAAAAATAAATTCTAAAACATTAACAATTTCTTAAAAAAAAATACTTTCAGACTTTTCATAATAAAATTATTAAGACAGCCGATTTTACTATATGAGATCTGCAAATTCTTATACATATAAAAAATCTAATCCTGTTAACTCCAGAATTAAATTTCTAATTTTACTTAACATTATGTATGATAAAGATTATTTAACTAAATATCCAATTAGCTAACTTATATTATAATCATTATAGTCAGCTAATTGGATTTTAATCACATTTCCTACTTTTTAATAATCACTTCTTATTCTTAAATTATATTTAAACTGGCAAAATAAAATAATCTGTTTTGTAATAGTAATGCTCTTAATTAAATGCAAATTAAATTCTCATAATTAAAGCATTTAAGATCTCAGTTAAAAAAGAAATATTATATATAAGGTAAAATATCATAGAAACTATGATAATCTTTAGGTAGGTATCACACTCTTAAGCTCCTGTAGGTGGGTGTACTTTGTTTTGCATATTAGTTGTCTGGATTTATAAAGTGAAGGCACACTGTCAATTAAAAGTGAATTTTTCTTTGGTCTTCTAAGCAGTGGGACAAAATCTATCGTGCCATTTGGATTGTACCTCAGTGATTTTATATTAACAACACATTGATCACCTGCTCCACGACCAGGTCTTATCGATTCATAAATCAAGTAAGTAATCTTTGTGACTAAAATCTTTAAAAAATGTATAATCAGGTATAATAACTTTATAAGGAAATTGTACTTTTCCGGACTCTTCTGTGATAGTGGCGTATTGTGAGGGTAAAAATATTTATTTTTCAACTTCCTCTCGATCAAAGAGTGAACTGAATCTACTTCCGTCTGTATGTGGCCTTTCTCTAAGTATTTCTGAGTTATCACAACTTTTTTGTCCATGGCCAAACGCATTCGACACTACGTTATTTCTATTCTATGCTGTACAGCCATCTGTGAATAATATAACATCCTTTGGATCATTATCCAGTAATTTAGAAATGTAATCTACGAAAAATGATGCGTATGTTGTGGCTTTTAAGTCGCACGCTGTCTCATCAAACCAGTAGCAAGTGACTTCATTATTGCCCAAATTGTAGATGGTAAGGTTACGTAGAGGAATATATTGAGGAATGGACCCAGTTTTACAGCCTGAAGGTCTGCTGTCAATGCATGTATGAATCCTTTCTATGCTGCTTCTTTGTCGGATTGTGTTTCAGCTCTAGCCAAGTCTTTTCGCTCGACATGTTTAGTATATTGCTCGTCTGCTAAATTACCAGCTTTGTGAGCACAACACTGGTCGCACGCATCTTTTTTTGGTTGAAACAGTCCGATATAACGCTTTCGAATACTTTTCGGGAATCCATAGGTTTATTTATTGAAATCGAGTAGTCTACATATAAACGATAGGTACAATTGTGATTTGGATTGTATTATCGGTTCCAAATATAACTTTGAAGTAGATTGTCTACAGTAATGGGATGGTAGTTTTGTCTTTGTCTACTTCGGTTTTTTCAGATTCATTAATATTATTAGTCTTATCTCCAAGCCAATAGCGAACGGTCTATTCTTTTATACCCATGTTTCCAAAAATGTCTTTAAGCAGTCTCTCCTTCTTATCATTAACCTTTAAATAGTAAATTTTGGTATCACTTCTTCTTGAATTTGAGCTCTTGGTTTTCCTAGATGTAGGTTTTTTATCCACCATAGAAGATATATATATAATTTCTCTTCTTGCCAATTCATCTTCCAATAATTATCAAAAATTTGAGAACGAACTTCTTCTATTAGACGAGAACTATACATAACTTTACCACTGAAACATCTCATTGACATACATATTGGTCCCATTATTCTTGCTGGCTTTGGATAATTTTAAACAAATTTAGTACCCTCTTTTTTAAATCCACAATATACTCTTTTCCCATCATTCGCTGTCTCTTGTTTTTCATTCTCTTCCAGTTATTAGGATCTCCTTTGCGTTTTTTTTATATTTTTTTGTGATTCATCTATTTCTCTTTCAGGAAACCAATCCAAATTTTCTGGCGATAATGGCTTTAAATTTGCAATGTTTGATAATGCGACAAAGGAAGGATCAGCGACTGAGTCTTCAGACGAATAATCAACGTCATTATTGACATACTCTTGCACATTAACATTTATTTCAATGGGAATAAAGATTATCGTCTTCATTTTGTATCGGTATAGAATGTAAGTTTTTAAGGTAACATGGTCACTAACAGTATCATTAGAACGAATGAACGATAAACGAAAAGAATGGGATATTTACCATGTGTTTTGGGTTTCAATTATTTTCGGGAGCACGCAACGATCGTGGTAGAATTACTTCATCGATTTGGTAAATACGCGGAATTGCGACCAACTTCTGACACATTACTGCTCCGCGGTATCGTTTTGGTGGCAAAAATAAGGTTTCTTATTAGATAATTCCGATCGTGTGAGATCTGGTATAAGCCAATAGTTGTCGAGAATCGGTAGGCGCGATATTTCATTTTTTTCCCTTTTGCTGTTACGCGGTATTAACAAAGTGAGCTTACGCGGTTTCGCACGCGCAATTACGATATTCAAGTAATCGAATCGCAATCCACTCAATACTTATTATTGAGTAGTTTCGGCGGCCATCTGTGGTCTTCATCATCAGTTCCACTTCCCCAAATGGTACTTTTTGAGAGCAACTGCACAAGTTACTGTAAGAAATACCCAAAACGCCATAGGTGTGCCTATAATATTTGAAGAGTTCCCTCGATTTCTCCAGGATCCCATGATCAGATCCTGACTTTGGTGATAATGAGACCAATTTCGAAGTAAGTATACCCATTCGAACAAAAAAAGAATTTTCCAAATCGGTTCAGCCGTCTTCGAGTACTCGATGATCATACATAAAAAAGAAAAATATATACGCGCTGAATTGATAACCTCCTCTTTTTGTCGTCGGTTGAAAAAAAAACCGTAATTAGTATGTACAGTAAAGAGTGCATCAATGTTTTAAATGTAACCCCCCCTAAGGATGCCCACTGACCATAACTTGAGTAGGCAGTGTAGGCATAACCAGGGAAATTACTTGAATATTAATTTCTATTTATTTTTGTATTGTTGACAGTTAAATAGTAAGTACCATAGTGAAGTTTCATAGGTATTGCAAAAGTAAATTATGACAGACCCATGTAATGAATTATTTACTAAGTTAAGAATGTAATTATTATTTAATAATAATCATAATAATTTTGAATGACGAAAACGTCATTCAAAATCTGCATAAATAATAATACAGAATCTGGTTACAGTAATATTATACTAAACAAATGAGTTTGAGTTCTCTTAGTCTTATTTCTTGTTTTGAAATTATTTAATTTGTGCATTCATTTCAGCAGTTGATACTGAAGTCTGTATGAAAATTGTTTGGTATTTTTTTTTTTTTTTTTTTTCCTGAAGTCTGTATGAAAATTGTTTGGTCTGGGATTTATGTTAAGTATATGTCACAGATAGAAGGAATACTGTTTATCTGTCATAGCTAATTTTGTTCAAACTCAAACTTGAATTCAAAATATTTTGTTTCACATAGGCCTACGTGGGCACTTATAAAACGTTGGAAGTTAGCGCACAGTTTGAAATTTGTTGTTTTCTATGGCGAAGAACCGGCAAGAAACTCCACAGTTACTCTGTTCCAAATGTAATTTTTACAATGTATGAGAGGTCAGAATAGACCAATTAATACAACACAATGGAATTATAAATAAAAAAAATGTAATATCAATATACGTACTTAGTACCTATATTGTTCTCCCATTCACAATTAAAGCCTTATATTATACTAGCATGCGCGCGGGGCTTCGCTCCCATCGACTTTATCACGATAAAAATATAACCCCCTTCTTTTGCAGTCGGGTAAAATGCCTATAACCTTCCCCAAGCTTCATGTTGCTTCCATACCAAATTTCATCCAAATCCACCTAGTACTTTCGAAGATTAATTAGCCCTTACAAACAAACTTACAAACAAATGTTAACTACCTCTTTATAATATTAGTATAGATTAAAATTAACTTGACAAGCAACAACATTGGACTTCACTAATGAAGGAAAAATTAAACAAAAAAGAAAATCTGTCAAATTGGATGGATTACACTGGTTGACATAATCTAACTTTTGTTTTGCAACACCTAAGAGCCGGGGCACACGATGCGTTGCGGCGGCGCGGCGGTGCGGTGCCGGAGCGGTGTCGCTGCGTCGTCTTAAGCCGGCTCTACACGTTGGCCAACACAGTGGCGAATGTAGTGGCCAACGTGTAGACGGCGTGTTTGTGCATGTTGGGTGCACAAACACCCCCTCTACACGTTGGCGAATAGTCATTGGCCACTACATTCGCCACTGTGTTGGCCAACGTGTAGAGCCGGCTTTACATAGAAATATCTGTGGCATGCACACGATGCGCTCCGGCGCCGCACCGGACTTGCAACCACCAAGACGAGGCGGGGAGGGGTGAATGCGTTGCGACGTCGGAGCGGCACCGCTCAGTTGTTTTGCGTCACAAGGAAGGACACACGCTCGCTCGTTTCGATTGTCTGTCAACAGACTGTCCAACGCTGCTACGGCGCCACTGCGACATAACAACGTTACGGCGCCGCACCGCTCGTGTGCCCACTGACACGGTGAAATCTTTGCGGTGCGGCGCCGCAACGCATCGTGTGCCCCCGCCCTAAAACAGTTTTATTTTCATAAAGTACTATGCATAGCGTGTAGCAAGCATTTTTTAACCTTGAGGATGCATGTGGCTGTTACTGTTTAGCCACGAGCTCCTCCCAATATATATTAACAAAAAAAATAGATGATATTGACTATTACTAGAGAAAGTAATGCTTTAGGTACTTTGTAAAGCTGGGGTTGCGGAATGTTCTAACAAGATACCGTGGTCCCGGAACTTAAGGGCAGCTGAAGGAACAGGGTGGGTTTTTAGTCAGTAGAAGTCTGACACTCCCTTCAGCTTATCCCAGAGCTGGAGAAGTCATTTAGATTTTCCAAACCCAGAAAAAAATTATACTTTGTAAATAAAAATTGTAACACCAATTAGATTAGATTTCATAAAATATTCCATATGATTCACTAAGTAGATAACTAGATAATATTGACATTCTATCAATCATTAATATGACAATAATAAGCACTATTGTAATGATAAAAATGCTTTTACATTGATATCAACATATCTATTAACTAGTACTCACGCGGGGCTTCGCTCCCGTGGATCCTATCACGGTAAAAACATAACTCTCCTTTTTTGCAGTCGCGTAAAAAGTAGCCTATAACCTTCCTCTAATTGCATCCAAATCCACCCAGTACTTTCGAAGATTAGCGCGTTCATCGAAGATTAGCGCGTTCAAGCAAACAAACAAACATTTCCGCTTTATAATATTAGTATAGAAGTATAGATTAAGTATGATTCAATCAAACCAAATATTCCATGGTAAGCAATAGGGAAAAAGAATTTGAGGAGCAATTACAAAATATTTTTTTAAATATAAAAAAAATAAAATATACAAAATATTTATCACTGACGAAGTTATAATGCTTTTAAAGTTGATAATTAGAGGAGAGGGGCCAAAACTCTGATAAACCTCATAGGGCCAGGCGTTTTCTCCAGAGAGATATACATATATTCAATTGAAATGGTTGTGTGTGAATGGTTTTTCGAACAATTTCCAGTCTGTTTTCACTTTAATTAATATTATGTTTATGTATATTTGTGTCGCTTAACTTCAAACTCGGATAAATCCAATTCTGAACATTTTTAAGATTTTGGTATCAAAAAAATGGAAAAAAAAATATGTTTTTAAACAATTTTATCAGTTGCGTATAAATTCGCATGGTTCATGAGAAATAAACCGTTAAAATCATAATATTTTATCTAAATCAGATAGATCCATGAGACAGTTTTTTTCAAATGTAGTTAAGTCCATGAAAGCCAATCAGACTATTGCATTTTTTCAACATGGCCGTCAGTTGACGTAAACATTGCGATAGTAGCACGGTACCCTCCTGCATTATTATTGTTTCTTTTTGTTTTTTAGCCAATTTCCATGGATAATTCTATTTGAATTGTGTCACCAAGTAAAGCCCGCAAGCGGCCGAATATAATTTTTTTTCAAAGATAGATAAATTGCGTTCCATTATATCAAATGAAGATAAATCCAATCTAAATATTGCATTTTTAAAAGAATGAATGGGTTAAATACTGAATTTACTAAACAGGATCGTTTTATTCAATACCTGTTACCATAATAACAAAATACTGCATTTTAATTCATGAAATTAAGACTATTATCACTTTTTTGTAAATATCTCCTAAGAGGCTAGAGTGGATTTATCCGAGTTTGAAGTTAAGCGACACATTTTATGGTAAACTGGTTGCATAATAAATATTTTTGTCAAGTATATTCCCTAATGCAAAGACAGGTAGACGAGGTAGCCAGCAGACCACGGAGGTGGTGGGACTAACTTGATTGGTTTTGGCCGAACTGGGAGGATGAGTGGGCTAGCGAGAAATAGAAAAAGTTGGAAGACAGAGTAGGCAAATAATGTGAAAAAATGGAAAGTGCGAGTTGGACTCGCTCACCGAGCGTTCCGTATTGGGGAGACGGTATTTTTTTTATAAGAATTTATGCGTTGAAAAAAATACTTAAATAAAATATTATGTATCTCAATTAAGCTTGAATATCAAATTTCGACCACCTATAGGACTATATTGTTATGGGTTAATTACAAATGTGTAGTTTTCAGATGTTTTCTTGAACTGTTACTATAAAACAATGCTACAAGTTCCCAATTTTCATAGTTCTCGATTAACGGGAAGTACCCTATCAGTCATAAGTTTGATTCCCTTGACAGTGTTAAAATACGTGTTTCTAGCGACATTAACGGCCGTATCTTTTTTTACGTTAATTGAGAAGTTTGATTTTTTCAGAGCTTCAAGGGACTATGTATGTGGTAATATACCTCGTGTCTGATGTGGTAAAATGTGGGGACAAAATTTTTCACCTTTCACCTCTAACTTTTAAAATAATATAGTGAAAAATCTAAAAAAAAGTGTGGTGTAGATCTCAATGAAAACTTCTAACGAAAACTGGTTTGAACGACATGTAATGTGCAGTTTTTAAGATTAACACATAAAAAATACCACATACTATAATTTTGTCATTCAAACAGTTATTTTGCGTAGCTACTACGGAACCCTTCGTGGGCGAGTCCGATTCGCACTCAGCCAATTTTTTAATATTTCTGCTATAAATTCTGTTCTCTTTATTCCTTAACTATTTCCTTAACTCTATGATTAATTTTAAATAGATACAAAATTTATTGAGATTATCAAAGTTAATTAGTAATGGCTGGTTCTACCAAAGTGATATGGTAGTCTTATTAGAACTGACAGTCTCGTGCCAAAGATATTGTATGCTAAGTAACAATTTGCATGAGCACGATAGCTTCATTAGTTCCGTGATTATTAACATACTATTTCATAGTGGGTGGTTAAAGTTAATATTAAGACAAGATTACATTAAAACTTTCATCAAATTTGGTCAAACATAGCCTTTTATATTTCGAGGGGAAAATCATGAAATAATTCCTTGCTCTGGGTGGAGCGGAAAATAGTGTCAGACTTCTATTGACTTTGCGTTTTGGGGCTGAGGTACTTCTCTTTGAGGCCCACGTGGAAGAGGTCGCCCGCCCGGGCATGGTCCTTACTGGACGGTGAGCTACTCCTGCTCACCATCCGTAAGCCCGCGACTTCGATGGCCGGAGATCGGCTCGCGATACCCGAAGCCCGCGACGTCTCCTGCTGCGGTTGGGACGTGAGGAAGAGAGTTGTTTCGCCCTCACGCGTTCAGCCTCCGCCTTCGCTAGCATGACTGCTTCGCAGATGGAGGCGACTGCATCCCATTTCTCCTCGCCCCGTATCATGTATCACGTCGATCGTCATGAACCCTTCAATTTAGCCTAAGGCTACGTTTTCAACAAGCAAGCAGGCGATACATTGCCACCTACTTTGATAAAATGTGGTTAATCGCTTGAACATAATTATCTAGTAAAGGATTTAAACTTGTTTACCAGTTACTTATGACTGGAAACTCGGCCTAACATAAAGCGCTCTGCAAGAAAATGGCATGTATTATCGTATACATTAAGTCAGTAATATTACTTGGATTTTAAACTGGCTTAATATAAGTAATATAATAGAGTTAAAACGCTACAAGGTATTAATCAACTTTTTTGTTTTTCAGATAACGCTATTATAAAATAACTTTAAACTAAAAAAGTATAGATAGTCTAAAAAGTTTAGGTATTTTTTTACCGAAGGAAAAATTAAAATTACCTAATAGTTTAAAAACCATTAGAAAAACACGCTTTTATAAATGCAAGTAAATAAAAAAAAAATGTTAAGAAAATCAATAACGGATTTTCTTTAGGTTTGTTATAACCTTGAAACCTGATCGTGTTCAAAGTCCATTACGTGGCCTTTCTCACAAGTGCAAACACGACTATGATACGATATTCCATCATGGACCTATCTTCCGGCTTCATCATCAGACCTTGAAACCTAATCGTGGTCAAAGTTCATTACAAGACTTTTCTAAGAAATCCAAAACAGAAAAACGATTTTCCATCATGAAGTTCCAGTTTATATCTCCCGGCTCCATCATCAGATCAGTTCGACAGTACCATGTTAATGTATTGTCATCAGAACTACATACAGCTGCCAATTTTCATTACGCTACGACCCTTGGAAGATGGTTAAATTAGTTAGCTTAGATTCCAACAGGTCGACCTAATAAAACGGAGGAGGATCAGTGTGATCACACCTATACAGTAATATCTACGAAGTTACGTGTTTATTACCAGTAAACACTGTAACTCATACAGGATTATGATAAAAATACATGATCTAATATTTCTAGATAAAAATTGTTATTTATGATTTTTCAGAATTATACAGTACCAATTTGTTGATAGTATAGTCATATTCTGCTGAAATTTGGTCTTTGTAATGTTTTAGAGATATTTAACCGATCAGCTCACAGCTGTTTCGTGCTTTGATCATCATCTTATCATCATCATCTCATCTGCTTAGCTTTTTTCCTAACTACGAGTATGTCGGGGTCGGCTTTCAGTCTTATCGGAGGCAGTACTAGTGTTTTATATGTAGCAATTGCCTATCTGACTCAATCATCCAGTAGTTAGACACGATACCCCTGGCAAGGCTTCTTTTAAGCATGAGAAATCAACCAGTGACTGTCTCCCGATCTGGGTAGAGCGGGAGGGTGTGACAGACTTTTACTGACTAAAACCCATCCGTGTTCCATCATATGCCCTTCGTGTTTCGAGGCCGCGGTAACTCTTTCGAACAATTCCGCAATTCCGGCAGGCAGCGGCCCCCTTGTGGGCCCCGACAACTTTTTTCAACAACTCGTGGAACACGACGCGCCGTCTACACGGGCCTGGTTTCAGTCGGGCGGCGAGCTACCCATTGCTCGCAGCCCGCAGGCCCACGCCTACGATGGCTGGGAGTCACCCTGTGATTCCCGGCGCCCGGAGCGTCTCCTGCAGGGGTAGTAACAGATTTTCTGGTTTCTGAATACCAGTAAAGACCGTCAAAGATGTACAAATGACAGCTGGGACCAGCGTGCTTTCCCAGGCACGGAGAAATCTCAATATGTAAAGATTGTCATTTATTTATTACTAGCTGCTGTCTACAACTTCTTTCGCGACGGAGGTTTTCCCGCGTAAATCCCGATTCCGAGAGAATTCCGTAGAGTGTGTTATTTCAGGATGTCAACTATCTACTTACCAAATTTCATTAAAATCCATCCAGTAGGTCCGGAGATTAGCGTGTACAAACAGACAGACTTTTTAATTTTTTTTTTCAGTGTTACCGTTATTACCCACCTCAATTATTATTTTTGTGTAAAATTTAAATGTACAGACACACTTTACTGTTTTATTATATTATTATGTATACAGTATTTTAACTAACAGAGGGCGTTCCTGCTAACCCGCAATAGTACCTATAAACACATCAATTAGATCGCCGCACATGCGGTCCGTGACCCGTCATTCATAAATAAATTGCAACGTCGGCAACGTCCTTCAAGTACGCGTGTACAGTGTTTCTTTTACGTATTTTTTAAAATAAAAATATTTTGTTTTTGAATATTAATATATTTTTTAGCATGTATGGATGCTATACTATTGCGGTATAACGGGAACGCCCTTTGTTAGTTAACATACTGTATAGATTTGGCCACAAGCTCCAGCCGTTTCGTGCTTTCATTAATTGAAAATATAAATCATTTGGAATCTGAATCATAATCTTTTATCAGTATTATTGACAGTTATGCTTACTGCTAATCGAAACATGCATCGCGCTCGTCCACATTCCTTAATAACGTACGCACGGACACATTTCACAAATTTATTTAGTTTTATTTGATTACGGAAGAGTCCGCTCTTGTCGCGCCTGATGGTAAGCGATAGATGAGGTCTATAATGAAACGAGCGAGCTCAGAAGATGCCTGTTCACATTCGCTTTAAAGGCTGATGGGTCATAAATGTGGCAGGAAATACAGAAGCCGGCAGAGAATTCTCCACCTTGGCTGTGCGCACAACAAATGTAGAGGAGAAGCGCTTAGTACGACAAGACGTTATATCGACCAAGTGTGGATGGTACCCTGCAGTACGTTTGATAGACCGGTAGTGAAAGGGAGATGAAGAGATTAGGTCGTGAAGCTTCTGCATACACTCTCCGAAGAATTTGGTACTTGTCTACCAATTATTTACTTATTATTATATTGATATTAATTAATACTTATATGGTTGGCAGCTTCCAGGTAATTTCAGTGGCACTTTTAAGCGAGAAAGTTATGAACCTCGAGATTTACTCTCTGTTAATTTATTGGAACGAAGTTCCTTATCGCGCGTTACGAAAGGGGGCTAGCCGGAAAAAATTCATACGAAAAGTTGTAACGACACTTTTTAAGGGGTGTGGATATTCGTGAATCAGGCTTCATTAGAACCTTTTTTTCCGTAACCCTTACAAGATTTTTTTTCAAAATAATATATATTAATCTACACAATGTAAAGCGTGTCCTCGTGGCTTCAGAAAAAATAAAAATATATTTGAAATATCATAAATAAATACGTAAAGTGGCCTCTGTTTTTGTGACTTACTACCATTTTTCTCCTTAACTATCAATCACAGGATCTTTTAATTGCCACCAATATATTATATTAAGTAATGCCGATGGGACCATGTGCTTATTTTTGCCAATAACTTTCTTAATTATTTATAAGGATTTTTTTACGTAATCGCTACTCGCAAATCGCGTATCCACCCCTCCGGGCGCCCAGTAAATCAGTGCGGGACGAGACGCAGTGCTGGACGGACCTGTGACACTTTTCTCCGCAAACAAAATTATTGTCGATAGCCCAACCAATTAGATTTTTCTTTGTTTTATGTATAGTTTGTGTAAATATTAGGTTATTTTAGTGTGTAATTAGGTATAACGTTGTAAATAATAATTACTACTTGTCGTAAATTCTTATTATAATATTAAAATGGGTGACAAAAAAAGACGCAAGAAGCGTAATTTGAAAATAGCATACAAGAGGAAATTCCAAAGAATAAAACTGTAAGTACCTACTTAATATTTTATGTACTTGTTAGGTAATGAAAAAAAATGGCCAAGTGCGAGTCAGACTCGCCCATAAAGGGTTCCGCAGTAACTATAATAATATAATATAATATGTATATTAATGTGATAAAAAATAACTTACAAATTTCTTAAAACTAGCTTATTTACATTTTTTTACAACTACGCCCAATAACTTTGTTTTTCATAGTGTTTCTATGAATTACAAAGTTATATTTGCGGTTTTAGGAAATATGCTGTACCTCAAAAACTGCTGACTCGATCTCGTTCAAACCGAGTCTTGGTTGAAAGATTACATTAAGATCTATAGATATATATTTTTTGTAGATTTTTCACTCCATTATTATAGAAGTTAGAGGGGGGGAGGGGCACATTTTACCACTTTGGAATCGTATATCTTTTAAACGGTTAACTTTATGAGAAAGTGGTCTTAGAAACCTCAATGTCATTTTAAAGACCTGTCTATAAATACCACACACGCATAGGTTTCATGAAAAAAAAATATTTCAGTTTTAGTTCCATGTATGGGGAGCCCCCTTAATTTTAATTTTTTATTTAATTTTTTTCTTAAATTCGGAAAGCGGTTCACAGAATACATCTACCTACCAAGTTTTACATGTATAGTCCTAAGAGTTTCGGAATAAAATGGCTGTGACATACGGACGGACAGACAGACAGACGGACAGACATGACGAAACTATAAGGGTTCCGTTTTCGCCATTCGGCTACGGAACCCTAAAAATGCACTATCTTTCAAAACTTAGTTGATACCATACTTATATAATTGCAATAACTTTTAAAGTAGGTATACACAAAATTAGTAGGTATAAGGTACAGAGGGTCTGTACCGTATACCTACTAATTTTGTATATAACATAAACTAATACGAAAAGCGAATTAGGTCTATATATAATACTTAACCATAATCGTTGAAAACTAGGTAAGTACGCAGTTTGCTAAAATTATTCTGAGAATCCCATGCACAATCGAATTACACGGTTAATTTTATAAAAATAAGGTCTTATTTCGGTCCCATATTTTCATAGAAAAGGGCACCCCGCTAAACTAATACGAAAAGCGAATTAGGTCTATATATAATACTTAACCATAATCGTTGAAAACTATGTAAGTACGCAGTTTGCTAAAATTATTCTGAGAATCCGATGCACAATCGAATTACACGGTTAATTTTATAAAAATAAGGTCTTATTTCGGTCCCATATTTTCATAGAAAAGGGCACCTCGCAGCTAAAAATGAACTCCTATTTCGACGGAAGAAACGTTTTATTTTTCTATTCGTATTATCTATGCCTTTGTAGAAGCCGCTAGCCACCGCCAATCCGCCATTGTCACACAAAAATATTTTAAAGGGCACTATTATTTTATAAATCATTATGGTTAATATTTCGGTATTATGAACGTAAAAATATGTCAACAAAAAGTATATATGAAAGTAACGAACATGGATGTTAAACATTATACAATTTTATAAAATTAAAAATTAATAATTAATTAATAATATTAATTATTAAAAATTCATACGAAAAGTTGTAACGACACTTTTTTACCGACTTCAAAAGAAAGGAGGTTCTCAATTCGTCTTGAACTTTTGAAGTGAAAACTTCTTTAGGGGAGTTGAGGGGGGAGTTGCGGGTCGAGTTGCGGTTCGAGTTGCGGGTCGAGTTGCGGGTCGAGTTTAGGGTCGAGTTGCGGGTCGAGTTGCGGGATGAGTTGAGGCATGAGTTGAGGGGCGTCTCGTGGGGAGTTGAGGTAAAGAGAGAGAGAGAGGGCAACGGTATACCTTTGAAATTTCGTAAATTTTTGAAGGTTTCACTTCTACCACGTGTGAATTGTACACATGTTTTTTTTACAATTCCTTCACTAATTAATCGAAAGGAACTTCGTTCCATCCGGGTGTCCCTTGACACCTCTCAAGTTTTTTTATTTACTAGAAGTCCCGCGGGGCTTCGCTCCCGTGGGCTTAAATCACGGGAAAAACATAACCCTTCTTTTGCAGTCGGGTAAAAAGTACCTTATAAAGTTAAAGCTACTTCCATACCAATGCTACTTTCATCCAAAATCACCCAGCACTTTTGAAGAAAGAAATGAGTATAAATACCATATTTTATAACTATGTGTGTATGGAAGCTTTATTGCTAATCATGTACTGTTTGTTTTCTCTAAATCTATACTAATATTATAAAGCGGAAAAGTTTGTTTATTTGTTAAAACGTGTTAATCTTCGAAAGTACTCGATGGAAGGTATGGAAGTAGCTGGAAGGCTATAAGGCTACTACCAACTGCCAAAAATAGGAGATTTAGTTTTATTGTGATAAATTCTACGGGAGTCAATTCCCACACGACTGCTAGTATATACACATATGCGGGCACGCCGCAATTGCGGCGGTAAGACCCCTCTTTGAGGAGTGGCTAGATCGGCGTCACGGCGTCGTGACCTACCGCATGACGCAGGTCCTCACCGGACACGGAAGTTTCGGGAGGTACCTGTGTCTGATGGGGAAGGAAGATACGCCTGGGTGTCACCATTGCGAGAATCGCCCTGAGGACACAGTAGAGCATACGGTGCAAGACTGCCCCGCTTGGCCAGATCACCGACGTGTCCTCACGGCGGCGATAGGCGGAGACCTCTCGCGCCCGGTACTGGTCGAGGCCATGCTGCGGGGCGAGACGGAGTGGGAAGCGATCGCCTCCTTCTGCGAAGCAGTCATGCTATCGAAGGAGGAGGCGGGCCGCGTGAGGGAGAGGATGGCGTCCTCCCTCCAGCCCAGCCGCAGTGGTAGACGCCCACGGCGTCGGACGTTGGCCGACGATCTCCGGCCACCGTAGGCGCGGGCATGCGGACAGCGAGTAAAGGGCAACTCGCTGTCCGACCATGGACCATGCCCGGGTCGACGGCGCGTTGTGTTCCACGCGCGCCTCAAAGAGCGTCAGCAATACGACGAGGTCCCCCCTGTAGAGGGCCAAAGCCTGCCGGGGTCGTGGGACTTATCCCATTACCGTGACCCCGGAACGTAAATGGCTATTGAAGGAACACCGTGGATTTTAGTCAGTACAAGTCTGACAGTCCCTCCGGCCCTGCCCGGGGTGGGAGGACTTATTTGATGATTTTACCACGTAAAAAAAAAAAAGTATACACATATGTACACAAATCTAAATATATAAGTATAACTCAAAGGTGACTGACTGACTGACATAGTGATCTATCAACGCACAGCCCAAACCACTGGACGGATTGGGCTGAAATTTGCCTTGCTTTGGCTGAATTTGCGGGATGCCTACGTCATAACATCTACATGTTATGACGTAGGCATCCGCTAAGAAAGGATTTTGCGAATTCTCACGGGATCGGGATTTATCTCACTGAGCCACATTTTGATAAACTTGCAATCTCACTGAGCCACATTTTGATAAACTTGAGCGACTTCAAAATGTTTGCATAAGATTTATATTTAGTCTGCGCAAGTATGACCACGAATACGAATTTCATACGATTATCAAGTGGCTTCTACTAATACGCCTTCGACAAATTGGCTCATGAAGGCGTTCCCACGGCTCGGTAATTCACACAAACAGTTTCAAGTACTGGATATTTGGCTATATCGAGTTTAATCAAAGCTTTTATAACCGACTTCAAAAAAAAAGAAGGTTCTCAATTCGTCTTGAACTTTTTTTTTTATGTATGTTACCTCATTACTCGCAAATGGCTGGACCGATTTCGAAATTTCTTTTTTTGTTTGAAAGGGTATACTTTCTAGTTGGTCCCATTGTCGTCATGTTTGGATCTGATGATGGAATCATGGAGAAATCGAGGGAACTCTTCAAATATTATAGGCACACCTATAGCGTTTTGGGTATTTCTTATAGTACCTTGTGCAGTTGCTTTCGAAAAGCACCATTTGAGAAAGTGGAACTGATGATGAAGACCCCAGATGGCTACCGAAACTACTCCATAATAAGTATTTCGTGGATTGCGATTAAATATAGATGTTAAGCGCTTTATGTTCGTCACAATGCATATGGTGAAGTAGAGCTGATGGTGACGTACCAGGAAAACTCCTCAAAAATGAACGGCTCTGCACCGGGAAAAGCAATATTTTGTAAAAGGTGACAAGTAGTTGACATTTTGGCTTTTGTAACTAGATAAATTACAAACCGATCCACTAAAAAGCGTGGAAAATTTTTTTTTGCAAAAAGTTCAAGACGAATTGTAAACCTCCTTTTTTTGAAGTCGATTAAAAAATAGAACCGACTTCTATATGTAAGGCGGTGTCAAAAAAAAAGAAAATACAAAACAAATGACACCGACTACCGCAATTATTTTTGCCTTTGTAGTGTTTTTATATAGAAGTCGGTACAATTTTTTGCTAAAAAGTTTTTTTGGATACTATGGTCTAAAAAAAAAGGGTATACTCACATACCTAGTTATGTAGATAACATTTTGGTACGTAGTAAAAGATCCTATTTTTTTTTAAATTGTTGGCTTGCGTTTAACCAACATCTCACCTGATGTTAAGCGAGGGTGTGATACGTGATTTCGAAAATGAAGCACCGAAGAACACGTCCCCGTAAGTTCACGAATACAAAACACTTAACAACGAATGCATGCTACCACGAAAAACCTAACGCCGCGCGCCGTAGCCATGGGATCTCGAATAACTAAATCTCGAAGTCTTCGTAAAATGTCTTTATTAATTTAACAATCAAACATTGCTTTTGCTATTTTAAACGATAAAAGAACTCATATTACCCATATCCTCTCATATTTCCCAAAGGAAATAAATAATCATTTGGTTGATTGACACATGATAAGACATGATATGTTTTATTTTTCTCAATAATTAATGTTTGAATAAAGAATATCGTTTAAAATAGCAAAAGCAATGTTTGATTGTTAAATTAATAAAGACATTTTATGAAGACTTTTCAAGGTTTAGTTATTCAAGATCGCATGCCAACGTT
Organism: Tholera decimalis; assembly: GCA_943138885.2. Lineage (NCBI taxonomy): Eukaryota > Metazoa > Arthropoda > Insecta > Lepidoptera > Noctuidae > Tholera > Tholera decimalis. The sequence goes on from OW964576.2 coordinate 16,969,139, forward strand.
GTTCGGTTTTTCTTGTTAGTGTGCATTCGTTGTAAAGTGATTCGAGTAGGTGAAATTAGAGATTTAGTTATTCGAGATCCCATGGCTATGGCGTTAGGTTTTTGTGGTAGCGTGCATTCGTTGTTAAGTGTTTCGTACTCGTGTATTAGAAAATTGGTTTGAACGAAATCGGGTCAGCAGTTTTTGAGATACAGCATATTTTCTAAAACCGCAAATATAAAATTTGTAATTCATACAAACACTATGAAAAACAAAGTTATTTAGCGTAGTTGTAAAAATGTAAATTAGCTAGTTTTAAGAAATTTTTTAAGTTTTTTTTTTATTCGTCTAATAAATATATATTAATATATTATATTATATATATATATTATATTTTTGCTATTTACAACTTAGTTGGAGGGGTTAACAGAATTCCAAATTCAAAAGTGAATTCTAGCCACATTGCTAGTTTTTTTTTAATAAGTACTTTATTTTTATATAATTCTTATAACTAACCTGAAATATAGACAAATCATAGTTTGTAGATCACATCTGTACTTCCTCTTGCCACCATCGAACCATCGATTCAAATTCACTAACCATAATAATATGCTTATCTCCAATCATCAAGTAATAAAACCAGTAACGGTCAAACTATTTATAGAAACAGTTCCGAATTGTTACTAACGGGCAGAATGTGAGAAAGATTTTTAGGCAAACGATTTTACGTCACGTCACTATAAATTGCATAATGTTAAACAATACGGTTTTACAAACAAACAAGGCTACGACCATAGACTTTTACCGGGGTTGCGGGAATGTTTTAACCGGAACGTAAGGGCAGCTGAAGGAACAGGGTGGGTTTTTTGTTAGTAGAGGTCTGACACTCCTACTGACTAAAAACCCACTGTGTATAACAAAACGATGTAAATCCAAGCTATTTCAATGTAGGTACAGATATGTTTTCACTTTACTATGCAAATAAAGTATTACTATTACTAGTGGATATGCCAGCAAAATAGGAATCTGTATGATCAACATGCTATAAATATGTATAACAAGACTCCCTTCCGCTCCACTCAGAGCGGGAGAAGTCTTAACACACCCGATAAAAAATTACTATGTACTATTAACCCTCTGGACACTATCAGCCTTACAAATAAACGTGGTATAAAAGTTATACTCGAGAATAAATTATGAATAAGCAAAATGTCTACAAATAAACAAAGAATAGCCTATATCAAGTATAACTTTGACAGTTGTATTCATACAACCGTTATTCCGAAGTTATTCACGCCTTCACCCTTGTATAAAGCTAGTATAACCTTAAAAATACCACAGTTTGTGTTTGTTTACGGGCATTTAAGTATTTCACGTTAGTTTTCATAATGGAATTAAATGCAATAGAAGAAGTAGAACAAGTAAATAACATTATAAATCTAATGCAGGTTCAAAGAAAAGTTAAAATATTTAAAAAAGAGAAAATCCTTTTGTTTTATATAGCGATGAGCAGTTCCGGTTAAAATATCGATTTTCTAAAGGTGGTGTAACGTTTTTAGACCAATTAATTGGTAGATATCTCAATATGGACACGCGCGGCGGTGGATTATCTTCTGTTTTGCAAATAATGATTGCTCTGAGGTACTGGGGACGTAATCAGGTAAGAACTTTCACCTACTCATACAATTAATTTTCTATGTGTATCAGTTCTGCTCCATGAAACTCGTTTCTCATCCATCTCTTTCAGATACAAGATGATACAATGAATGATGACAAAGAACAGAACATATGGTCGAGACTCGAGAAACGTCAAGTTGACAAAGTTCAAAAGAAAGAAATTCATAGACAAACTGCATTTTTTTTAGTAGTTTCTCTTTGGTTGCACTGTTGCCAGATCGTGCATTTTGACATAACGGAGGAGTTGTTATATCAAAGATATAACTGGTTTATTTGTAAAAAATTATTCTCGACTTATTCTTAAGTTATAACTGATATAACTATACCTAGTATAAGGATGGAATAGATGCGGTATAACACATTTTTATTTGTAAGGCTGTAAAAGTCAGACTTCTATTAGTGTTTTTACCGACCTGTTATAACCCTTATTACAAGGCAATAGAGCCTAAGTCAGCTTTTACTTATTTACAGTGTACTTTCCTTTACTAAAGTACTTTTGTTGATCTCGGCTATCGTTGCGTAACCTTAAGATGGACCTGCATGTGTGGCTGATTTTTTGTCAGGTGCATAAAAATATGTTTTATCTGTATGCCCTCTAGATGGATAGATAGAATATACTTTATTGTACACCAAAATTTAAACACTCCTATTTAACCATATTGCTTAATTCTATGGTTGCTATGACGGTCTTATCGCTGAAAGCGATATCTTCCAGACAACCTTTGGAAGGACTTTCAAAACTTTAATTAAATTGGGGAGGGATAAATTAGTGTACTAAATAATTATACTCATAAAAACAGAAAAATGTGTATATTTATACGAATATATAAATACAATACAATATATAAATAATTATATGTAAATACATTGTCTAGACACCCGAAGTAAGACTGATTTATTGCTTCGAGCTTCCGATATTTCAGCATTGTTGTAGTAGTCTTGTCTGGATGAATCGAGTCCAGACAAACATCTCTGTTTGTCTGAACTCGGTTCTTCTACAGATAGATTCTTCTTTCTTACGTAAGTAGATAGTTGACATCCTGCAATAACATATAGGATACTTTTTATTTCGGTATTCCCACGGGATCGGGATTTACGCGTTATAACCAGTGATCGGAGTAGGTAGATTGAAATGGGGTCATTGATCCGAAACGTATATATTAATATGAACATTCCTCCGGAATTGGTGGATTATTAAAAAAAAAAACGGAACTTATGTAGGAATTTTATTCTGCCAGAGTGGAAGGAGTCATTTGATGTTTTGCCATCCTCAAAAAAAAGGTAGGAATTGTAATAAAATGAGCAATATTATTCTTTATTATTCTTCATATTTTTTTTAACGGCACACAGTCACGATTTGACAAAACCCAACGACCAATCAGAACAAAGGATCATGGGTGGTACAATAACCGGTTATCAGAACAATGCGTACGCCCGCCGACGATATGCCAGGTAGCTCACTCGTTTACTTCGGTTCGTAGAGTGCGCTGTTACTGTGTTGTGAAAACGTTACTTGACCCTGGCTTGTGTACATACTGACTTCTGGAATCTGCTCTAAACCACGATTTGGCTCGAATATACGGACTCACATTTTTCACTATTGAATTGGATCTACATATTTAAACCAAGCTTTGGTAAGTAATATTTTACTAGTTACAAAGAGTATAAAGCATGTTTGGATGTACTATAAGAATATTTTTAGTATTGTGTTTGTTCGCTTAACCTGCTGAACATACCATGAGTCTTAATATTGTTAAATCTTTAATAGAGTATGAACCAGTGAGCTTAGTGCGAAACAAAATTATGATATTCTAGTAATGTAGTCGCAATTCAGCTAACTCCAATATTAACCGACATTTTACTGGAATCCGTATATAATTTGAATGCCCTGTGTGCTGTGTCCTCTTGCAATGTATTGGTAAAATAAATTACTATAGGCCTTATCTACTTCTCTACAAATTATTCTACGTAACAAGCCCTTTCATTTGATACCCATTTTGATGGGATTGAAAAAAACTAAGTTGTCCGCCATCTTGTAGCGGCAGCCATTTTGGATTGACAATAATATTGAATATACATAATTGTATTGTCACCAGAATCAAAGGCGAATACCAAATTTTAGATCAATCGGTTGACAGGAAGAGGGTGAAATTTCAATGACTAAATTTGATCCACGAAAAATAAAACAAACGGAGTAAGCTAAATAAACTAAATAAAATGTATTTTTTTCATGTCTTTGTTTTAGGTGATATATACGAGGTTCCATCTCTACAACAGAGTTCAGATATGGCAAACGTCAAGGCTGAAACTGTAGAAAAATGGATATCCGGTCATCCCGAACTACTTTACGATCACGCTAGTGGTACAATATACTGTTCAAAATGTGAAAGCCATTTGAAAACCATAAATAAAGGAAACGTTAAAAGACATATCGAAGGAGCAGTACACCAGGGAAAGTTTGAGCGGCCCGAAGAGGAATTTTATTTCGATCTTATAAAATTTCTCATTTTGTGCAATATTCCGTGGTCTTAGATGAAAAATACTACTTTTCAAGATTTCTTTAAAAAATATATGTGTAGTACCTGTTGTTGTACGTGTACTAATCGTACTCTGCCAGATGAATCACAGTTACGGAAAGTTTACTTGGACAAGTTTTTTAAGAATAAAATCAATTCGATTCGGCAAAATTATAAAAATGAGAAACTATGGATATCATTAGATGAAACGACAGACTTTTTAGGTCGCTATATAGTCCATTTTTTAATAAAACCATTACATCCTAGCAATTTGACTAGACCTTATTTGGTAGCATGTAAAATGCTAACTGTAGTTAATGGACAAACAATCACGCAATTTGTGTTAGAATGTTTTGAAAACTTTTGGGAAGATTCTTTTGAATCGAAGGTAGGTAACATTCTTGTCCTCTGCACTGATAGCGTTGCATATATGCTGTCTGCAGGACGAAATTTAAAACAATACTTACCTGAAATGAAGCACGTAACATGTTTGGCGCACTCTCTTCATCGCGTATCTGAGCAAATTAGGTTAGAATATCACGATGTTAACATTTTAATAGCAAATGTTAAAAAGGTATTTTTGAAAGCCCCAAGTAGAGTCAAAATTTTAAAAGAATAATATCCAGATTTGCCGCTACCTCCCCAACCAGTTGTTACAAGATGGGGCACTTGGTTAGAGGCAGCATTTTATTACGCTCAAAACTTTGAAAAAATAAAAGAAGTATTATCTTGTTTAAGCAGCTCTGATGCGGTATCTATTCGAGAGGCAAAAAATATTATAGAAAAAGAAGATTTAAATTACATTAAAGAGAATTATTTTATAATTCATTTGTCTTTAAAAGAATTGCAAAAGCATAATTTATCGTTGACAGATTCACTTTTAGCATTTGACAACGTCAGAGATGCTATAAATCAGTGCAATTCAGAAAATATAAAAAATAAAATAGAATGTGTTATGGAACGAAACCCAGATTTAGAGAATATAGTGAGGCCATTGAAAAAAATGAAGCACATAATTTAATACCTTTTTTAAAATTTGCTCCTTTGACATCGTCAGATGTAGAACGGTCTTTTTCCATTTATAAATGGATTTTAGATGTTAAAAGAAATAGGTTGAAAATTGAAAATATAGAGAAACTCATAGTTATATATTTTAATTGTAAAGATCAGGATTACCAGGATGCTGACATTGTAATCGATGAAGATTAAAAATGTGAATAAATGTAAAATGTACATATTTAACGATAAACAATGTTGATTTTTATCTTTTTTCTTCATTCTACCCCTTTTTTTTTGGTCCTAAAATCTGACTAAAATCAACCTGTTTCTTCTTATGCCCTTTACGTTTCAGAGTCGTGGTGCATCCTTAGAACAGTCTCACGACCCCAGCAGGCATTGGCCTTCTATGGGGCCCCGTCATTTATTCTACCCTTAATGCAATTTACCATGACCACTATGAAAATATTTAAATTTAAGTGCAACAATTTATGTCTATCTATAAAAGTTCTAGCCATAAAAGGCTAAAAATAAAAAAATAAAATTTAATTTTTATTTTTTTATTTTTCTTATTCTTCGGGTGTCTTCGATCGGAATTAGATTGTTTTTATTATTCAACAGATAAATAATGAATTAATTTAGTTTTTATACCTTCCTTTAAATTTTGAATTGAGTAGGAATAATATCACTACCAACATTAACAATGTTTAATTGAATCCGGAAATACCGGAATTACTTTCCGGGAAAATGGCTTATCCATGTTATTCTTTCTGTGTGCATTTATGATACAAGTACCAAAAATCAATCTACCTACTCCGATCACTGGCTAATAACCCATCTATGAGATCGATTTTTTTTGATAATAGGGTCGCGTTTGGCCACTATCTCACATGATGGTAAGCGATGATGTGGTCTAAGATGAAGCACGCTTACCTAGAAGTAACCTATTCACTCTTGACTTAAAGACCTCCAGGCTATAGCTATCAGGAAATACAGGCTGGCAGGGAATTACATTCCTTAGCCGTACGCACAATGAAGGTATTCCCAAAACGTTTAGTGCGTATAGGTGGGATTTATTTTATTTATTTATTTACTTCAAAATAACACGGCCGAAGGCCAATTACATTAATTGAAGACATTATAAAAAACATTATAAAAAACACATCTAACAGTCATACACTCATCTCACAGTACTCCAGGCATACAGACAAGATCTTCTTCCATTCATCCGCAAACACATCACAATCAGGTTTGGCATCCAAGAGAACGTTGAGCGCGGAGAGTGTGCGAGGAATAGGAGACTGGGCTCGAGCGACGGTACGACTCCTGGACACAGCGAACAATCTGTGTCTCCTATTTCGGTTAAAGTTGATCGGAGCAAATAGATGGCTTAGTTCGTCATGGAGATCAGGAGCATCTGGAGCATGGATGTCCACCATGTAACGGTGGCACATCGCCGTTTGTCTTGTAGTCCGATGATGGAACGGACTCGACGGAATTAGATTGTGTAATTCCATCGCACACTCCCCGAAATATAACCGATAGAAAAACGATAGACTAGCAACTCTTCGGCGATGTTTAAGGCTCTGGAGCTTTGATTCGACCAGTGTATCGTTGCCAATGAGTCTTTTGGCTCGTTTTTCAATAGACTCAAGCGCGTCCAGTTGGTACTTGACAGATCCATCCCAAAGATGAGAACAGTACTCCATACACGATCGAACCTGGGCTTGATAGAGATTGAGCAGCTATTCGGGTGTGAAGTACCGTCTCACCTTTGCTAAGATATCCAACTTTTTTGATGCTAGTTGAGCCTTAGCCTCGATAAACGGGCCAAAATTATTAGGAGTGTCAAAAATGTTTTATCTGTTGATATTGGGAGGGACTTCCTGTAATTCAGTTTATATAAGTAAAGTTCTTGAGAATTCGTATGTTTTGACTCGAACTCGAACAGTCGATGTCTTGTTTACCTACTTGTCGTGATAAGCTTGAAATAGTGACTATAGCATAGCGCTAGGTCGTAATGTTGGCGTTATTCTGTGAGTCACATTCGTAGAAATACTAAAATATAGTCTATCTTTACTAATACTAGCAGTCACGCGGGACATCGCTCACTTTATCACGATAAAGATATACCCTTTTTTGTAGTCGGGTAAAAAGTAACCTGTATCCTTCCACAAGCTACTCCCGTGCCAAATTTCATCCGAATATTAGTTTAATCCAATTGTTAAATAGATAACGTTTGTAAGAAGTGGATTTACAGAATCGATTTTGAAAATTCTTTCGCCAATAGAAAGTGAAAATTATTCCTGAGTAACATAGGGTACATTTTTCGCTGGAAAAAAAATTCAGGCAGAATAGTTGTATAGACAGCTAGCTAGTCATTTATGAAACAAAAACATGTTTTTTTTTCTATCAGCCAACCATGCTTTCCTTTATTTGACCCACCGTGGGCGCAATGCCAGTGTGGAGCCCCTGTAAAATATAAAACACCACATCTAACAGTCATACACTCATCTCACAGTACTCCAGGCATACAGACAAGATCTTCCATTCGCAAACACGTCACAATCAGGTTTGGCATCCAAGAGAGCGTTGAGCGCGGAGAGTGTGCGAGGAATAGGGGACTGGGCTCGAGCGACGGTACGACTCCTGGGCACAGCGAATAATCTGTGTCACCTATTCCGGTTAAAGTTGATCGGAGCAAATAGATGGCTTAGTTCCTCATGGAGATCAGGAGTATCGAAAGAACTGTGCAGGTGCATATTGGTCCAAAGAGGTTTGCGCACCGACACTAAAAGAAGAAGAACATGCTCTCAATCAGTGATACAGAGCAGTAGTGGCCCAGTGATTACATGCACCTCATGGGTTGTAGGTCCTCGGATCAAACCAAGGCAGGCACATTACTTTTGTGTATTTTTCATCTCGAAACGGTGAAGGATACATCATGAAGAAACCGGCATGATCTAGGACCGAAAAATCCGAACACATGCAACACCCATCAACCCGCGCTGGGTCCGTGTATTGGATTACAGCCCATTTCCTCTCATAGAGAAGAGGCCTGTGTCCCTGAACTGGAAACTTTATAGACTGGGTCAGTGATATACATTTCGCAATTAGCAGCCCCCATATACTTCCACTTTAGAGGAGCGTGGCTAGTTTAGTTTAAACATAGTCTTTATTATATAACTTTGTATTCATGTGTGAGGGCTTTTAATTAGCAACTTAGTTTTAATATATTCATTAACAAACGGCGAAGCACCATCGTTACATGGTGGACATCCCACCCATACGCACAAAACGTTTCGGGAATACCTTCATTGTGCGTACGGCTAAGGAGTGGAATTCCCTGCCGGAGTCTGTGTTTCCCGACAGCTACAACCTAGGAGTCTTTAAGTCCAGAGTGAATAGGTTACTTTACTTTTAGGTAAGCGTGCTCCATCTTCGATCACATCATCACTTACGATCAGGTGAGATAGTGGTCAAACGCGAACTAATTTTCAATAAAAAAAAATTACTGTAATAATGTTATTAGTCTGTAAGCCTTCCGAATAATAACAGCTGCATTGGTCGATTTTCACGGTAAAGCAATACTTGTCAAGGTCGGTCTATGGATGGCAGGCGCGTGCATAGGATTATGACAGGGCATGCGGCGGAATAAAACACACAAAAACTTCTTCTTTTATAGATTTTTAGCATAGCCACAGCCACGCATCGCCACCATGCTACGATGCGTGGCTGTGGCTATGCTAAAAATCTATAAAAGAAGAAGTTTTTGTGACCGATTACTCACAAAAACTTCTCCTTTATAGATTTTTAGCATAGCCACAGCCACGCATCGCCACCATGCTACGATGCGTGGCTGGGGCTATGCTAAAAATCTATAAAAGAAGAAGTTTTGTGTGTTTTTACTCCGCCGCATGCCCTGTCATAATCCTATGCACGCCCCTGATGGATGGGTGATAATCAGTGATCGGAATAGGTAGAGCTATTTAGGTTCATTGACCGCAACCATTGATGTTAATATGGATATTCCACGGCATTCTGACTGATACTACGGGATTTTATTGAATTTCATTATTTTTGTCAATATGTATAAAAATGGTTTATGTAAGCCAATAAGCGCATGAGCAAGGTCGTAAATTTTACAAATGTAAATGTTTTTGTACAACTTCAGAATAAAAATGTTTGAATGATTGTTGTTGAGCGTGCTCCGTCTTCGACCACATCGTCACTTACCATCAGGTGAGATGGTGGTCAAACGCGAGCCTATTATCAATAAAAAAAAGAAATAGTTACGTAAAAAATATATGTGTTAAGTGCTGTGCACACCTATAAGTGATGAATTCACTACAGTATTAGTATTTGTAACAATTTTATATGTATTCGATTTAGTGAATAAGTCGTTGGTGTGTCATTTAATAAATAAATAAATGTGGTTTAATGAATCAAGTTTATCTATTTATTATACTATCCTTAATCTCGTCCTTCTTATATTTACCCGTCAGAAAGGAAGTGTAATCTTTCATTAGTCCCGAAGGCGAGAATAGTTTTTTTTATGATTTTCCTACTTAAAAACCAAATACCCGGGACTCGGGGAATATCCATATTATTCTAACCTATGGCAAGTACATAAAACAGCTCTACCTATTCCGATCTATGGTGATAATCTTAGCCTATCGAGATACCTCCGTGCCTCGGAAAGCGCGTTAAGCCGTTAGTGCCGACTTATTTCTGGGTGTCACCACTGCGAGGATCGCCCTGAGGACACAGTAGAGCATACGGTGCAAGACTGACCCGCTTGGGCAGAGCACCGACGTGTCCTCACGGCGGCGATAGGCGGAGACCTCTCGCGCCCGGCATGGGTCGAGGCCATGCTGCGGGGTGAGACGGAGTGGGAAGCGGTCGCCTCCTTCTGCGAAGCAGTCATGCTATCGAAGGAGGAGGCGGGCCGCGTGTGGGAGAGGATAGCGTCCTCCCTCCAGCCCAGCCGCAGTGGTAGACGCCCACGGCGTCGGACGTCGGCCGACGATCTCCGGCCACCGTAGGCGCGGGCATGCGGACAGCGAGTAAAGGGCAACTCGCTGTCCGACCATGGACCATGCCCGGGTCGACGGCGCGTTGTGTTCCATGCGCGCCTCAAAGAGCGTCAGCAAGATGACGAGGCCCCCCCTGTAGAGGGCCGAAGCCTGCCGGGGTCGTGGGACTTATCCCATTACCGTGACCCCGGTACGTAAAGGGCTATTGAAGGAATACCGTGGATTTTAGTCAGTACAAGTCTGACAGTCCCTCCGGCCCTGCCTGGGGTGGGAGGACTCATCTGATGATTTTACCAAGTTAAAAAAAAAAATAAGTGCCGACTTATTTGACAGTCTTTACGGGTAATCAGAAGCCAGAAAGTCTGACACTGGTATACCTAAGTGGTATCGTGTTACCCAGCTACTGGGTTGTGGATAGTGTTGCCCAAACGAGAGTCTCGCAAGAGTCTTGCAATTAGCGATTATCCTATTGCTATTTATTAAACGGTAGTTGAGATCTCAGAACAATGTAACAGACTCTGTTACATTGTTCTGAGATCTCAACTACCGTTACTACTCTTGCGAGACTCTCGTTTGGGCAACACTAGTTGTGGAGGTCAGATAGGCAGTCGCTCCATGTAAAATACGAATACTCAGATGCATTCGGTAAGACTGAAAGCCGAACCCAACATAGTTGGAAAAAGGCGAGGCAGATGTAGATTCCCCATTGCATCTGAAATCATGGTAGGCTCATGATCACTGCTGTCATTTATACATCTTTGACAGTCCGTATGGACAGTCAGTGGTACTCAGTTAGTAGATTATGGAAGTCGGATACGCAGTCGCTCCAAGTAAAACACTTAGTTTCTTGCCTGTCGGTTTTCTATAGATTGTACTTCGGGGAGTGTGCTCAGGAGCTCCATGACCTGATTCCTCCATCTCCATTTCACCATTGCACGGCTGGGTACCACCCACACTTGGTTGATACACCGTCTTGTCGTACCAAGCGCTTCTCTACATTTATTGTGCGCACAGCCAAGTTGTGGAATTCTCTGCCGGCTTCTGTGTTCCCTGCCACTTATGACCTTTCAGCCTTTAAAGCAAGAGTAAATAGACATCTTCTCGGCTCGCTCGTCACATCGTAGACCTCATCTATCGCTTACCATCAGGCGAGATCGAGGTCCGAAATAAAAAATTGTCGGGAAACGGCTAAGTAGATGATACGCTTTCATTTGGACATTGTAATCGTATTCATTGCATGTTTTATGTGACTATTTTAAACATGTGGTGCAATAGATCTACAATGTATAGGGAAATTTCTATTTAATTTATACATTGATTTTTATAGGCATCTAAATGCCTGCTGTCATTGTTAACACAGTTTCTCACAAAACGTTTTCATTAACCACAATTCGCTAATAACGTCTAATAGTCTCTTATAAACTCGTAACAGGTTCGAACCTAATTAGTATCTCCTTAATAATGTCTAGGAGTAATGTACTATGCCCGGGCGTTAATATGACACATTGAGTATTGAAATATGACTGTCAAGCATTTATTAACCGACTTCAAAATAGGAGGAGGTTCTTAGTTCGACTTGAACTTTTTTTTAATGTATTTTACCTCATATCTCGAGGACGGCTGGACCGATTTGAATAATTCTTTTAGTTTGAAAGGGTATACTTTCTAGTTGGTCCCATTGTCAGCACGTTAGGATCTGATGATGGAGTCATGGAGAAATCGAGGGAACTCTTCAAATATTATAGGCACACCTATAGCTTTTCGGGTATTTCTTATAGTACCTTGTGCAGTTGCTCTCGAAAAGCACTATTTGGGGAAGTGGAACTGATGATGAAACCCACAGATGACCACCGAAACTACTCTATAATAAGTATTTCGTGGATTGCGATTCGATTACTTGGATATGGATGTTAAACACTTTATGCTCGTCACAATGCATATGCTCTGCATCGGGAAACGCAATATCTTGTAAAAGGTGATAAATAGTGGAAATTTAGCCTTTTGTAACTAGGTAAATTTTACAAACCGACCCACAAAAAAGAGAAAAAATACTAAACACGACAAAGCCAAAAATAACTTTAATTTCGGAAGGCGGTGTAAAAAAAACCGACTACCGAAATTAAAGTATTTTTTTTTTTTTAGTATATATTTAATCTCATTTCATCTTAACTTAATCTTAACATAACATCTGCCAAACTGCTAAGCAGTTTGTCGGCAGCCTGTCGCCTGTCGGTATTTCTGGCTTTGTAGTGTGTTGATATGGAAGTCGGTTTTATTTTTTGCAAAAAAGTTTTTTCTAAATCTATAGATATTATAAAGCGAAAGACTTTGTTTGTTTAAACGCCCTAATCTTCGAAAATCCTGTGTGGATTTTGATGAAATTTGGTATGGAATCTGTTTTTGACATCAGACTACTCCCCCCTCACAGCGTTGGGCCTGAGTACCAGCATCGAATACGTATCAGCTGAAAAAGCTTTAGTTCCATCTCCTCTTTGGCACTTCTTGTTCATTCATAGTTCTTAATTCTTATCATGCACGTGAATAGATTACCGTAAAGAATTTATCTTGATCTCAATATACCCCTCGTATCCCCAATGATTGAATGAATGAGTTATTCATCTACGTTTTGGCTGATAACAAATTATGTAGCGGTGTAAATTGAAATTTTGATAAAATAATCTTATTTCTTATTAATGTTATAAATGCGAAAGTTTGTGAGGATGGAGATCTATGGTTGGGTTATGTTTGTTACGCTTTCATGCAAAGTCGCGAGTAGAAGCTAGTATAATATAAAAACGATTTCCCAACATCATTTTTGGTTTACGGGAATTATAATAATAGTATGTAATTTAAACTTTATTGATTAAAGGTGATTCAAATTTTTTATTGGTTTTGCATTAAATTAAAAAGGAAATACATTAACTTATTATACATATTTAAAAGTACTGTATGTATATTAAGTTTGCACTACATTAATTGATATAGGTGTCATTGTTTTCCTAGCTAGGTTAATTAATAGCCTTTGATTTAATATACATATTAGAAAGACTTATTCAAGTACAGACACAAAAATTTCAATAGAATGTTACAAACATCAAAATAATAAGTTTTTTTAATTTAGATAAGATATCGAGACTAGAATAGAATAATCTTTATATTTTACAGAAAATTATCGATAAAAAAATTAAATTTTAATTAAGAATATTTTTTTACATATTTCGTGGTTTGAGACTTTAATTTCGACAAAATAAGGATTAAATTCACTACTTTGAAGCATTTAAAGATGATTTTAAAACGGCCAAAATTCGTATAGAATCAATAATATTATTTAATATACATAAGTACCTACACAATACCCCTTGGCAGATTAGAGTATCAGATTTTCAGGCTGAGTACCGGTAATCTTGGCATGTTAAGATAGCCACCCTTCCTCAGATCAGCCTCGTATAGCGTTGCTGAACCTTAGCCCTGCTCCACACTATTCGCGAAGTTGGTCGAAGTTAGGCGAAGACAAATAGTGTAGAAGGCCGCTTCGCTTCGTGCAATCTCGGCCTACTTCCTATCATTCGTCGAAGTAACTTCGCGAAGTTCTTCGCGAGTAGTGTGGAGGGCGCTTTAAAGATCGAACCGTGATCTCCTCATTCGAACGTACTGATCACTTAAAATTTCTTAGAAAGTAAAAAAAAAATTGTGTCGGTCCGATATGCGTTTCCGAACGCACCCTTTTGACATAAAGAAATTTGACCTTGACATTGCTTTGACTTGACAGATAGACTTTGCTTCTCTTGGAAAAAATGTCGGTCATGGGACCCTGTTGAGATAATTGTAATTGAAATATCGTTTGGAATCGCGTTTTGAAACCGATAATTGGGTCGCGAATTATCTATTGGTTGAAGTGAAATCCCCATTTGACGAAAACCCCGGGATATTTTTGGATTTATCGCGGGTTGGTGCCACCTCGTGGCACGCGCTTTTGCTGGAAACGAGTTGTGCTGTGATTGCTGTTGTGACCGCGCCATCTGGAGACTGGCGCCTTGTGAACGTTCTACAACACTTGACTTACATCACACCTTTCAATTACTCACCTCATATTACATACAAACCACTTGGGCGTGACCTTGGGGAAGGTCGAAACTTGGCGAACCCAGCACAGAAGGTTAGTGGTTAGACCTGTAATTTGTATGGTTTGTAGGCCGAAGCCTAGTAGAAGTAGGCCTTTGTTTATTGTAAGCAACGTTAAGCTCCACGAACCGTGGACAAGTTCAGACCGTCCAGTTACCGTTGCACTGGCCAATTGCAGTTCTGAACAATCTGTTTATTTAAATAATAATATTTTCATACAAGAGTTGTCGCGTTAGGTGTCCGCTATTTTTTATCATTTAGGTACCTACCATAACTTGTTTACCTACTTAAAAACGGTAAGCGACATAAGAAATAGATAATAATAGAGTCACTGTAGTCCCAATTGTTATAGATGACGCCAAATAACTTGGCAAGGTTTTGGCGTAGTGGGGGTAAGCTCGCGCATCGTGCATTTAGTGGAAGAAAAAGGTGGTCACTTTTACTGCTTGCCATTATTCTATGGTTATTGCCATCATTTATTTTTAATCATATTATTTCAGAAGAATGTTAAAGAAAGAAGAGGAATTCATTCGTTAATTCGGTATTATAAATAAAATAGATATAATACATAAATACATTTAAAAGTGAAAAAAATGTATTTAAAATAATATGTTCTCGTCGTCACAATTAGTTAATAAAACTGCTACCCCTTTTATTCTTCTTTTTTCCCAGTGTCCTAAAAACAGTGACGAATTCGGAATTTCAACCTTCCTTAACTATAGTGTCTAACTGTTCTTTCTGACGTTCTTTTAATAGTCTGCGTAAAACGGTATTTGGTCCTGGCATTGTAATCAAAAATTTAAAACAACAACTCGTAACAAAAACAAAGGGTACAACTTTCGTGTACGCAAGTGTATTCGGGAGCAAATTGAACGAGAACTACTGATGCACCAATCGCGCGCTCGGAGCGGCGCTACGTCATACCCCGCGTCTCGCTGACAACCGCTGACACCTAAAAATCGACTTCTCCGCATTGAACGACTCTTGCCAAGTTATTTGGCGTTACCTATATCACAAACATTTAATATATTTAATGCACTTTATCTAAATACACATAATTATCTAACACTACAAAATGCCGCCATACTAAACACACACCGAAGCTGATAATTTTGCTTTAGTACAAATTAATTTAGCTTCTCAAACAGATAAATATAATTACACTCGTGAGATCCTAAAAATACTGCGTATTAACGTGAGAAAACGAAAGTTTAAAACCATAATAATAGTCATTTATTTGCATATAACATTGTATAAAATGGCGAAAAACAAATAGAATAGTATAACAACAGTCATGTTTAGTGTGGTTTTTAGTCAGTAGAAGTCTGACACTCCCTCTTGATCCATCTAGAGCGGGAGCAGTCATTTGATGATGTTCCAAGGTTATGATTGTCCGGGCCTGTGGATGGCAAGCAGGCGTAGCTCACCGTCCTGTAAGGTCTAGACCCGATTCGACGGCGCGTCGTGATCCACGCACGCACGCCTCAAGAAGCAATCAGCAGAATTATTAGGGTTCCGTAGCCGAATGGCAAAAAACGGAACCCTTATAGTTTCGATATGTCTGTCCGTCTGTCTGTCTGTCTGTCTGTCTGTCTGTCTGTCTGTCTGTCTGTCTGTCTGTCCGCCCGTCCGTATGTCACAGCCATTTTATTCCGAAACTATTAAGACTATACATGTGAAACTTAGTAGGTAGATGTATACTGTGAACCACTTTCCTATTTTAAAAAAAAAATAAAAAATCTTTAAAATAAAGGGGGGTCCCCATACATGGAACTAGAACTGAAAATATTTTTTTCATGAAACATATGCGTGACAGGTCTTTAAAAGTGATATAAGGGTTTCTAAAACCACTTTTACATAAAGTCAATCGTTTAAAAGATATAAGCCTCCAAAGTGGTAAAATGTGTGTCCCACCCCCCTCTAACTTCTATAATAATGGAGTGAAAAATCTAAAAAAAGTATATGTCTGTAGATCTTAATGTAAACTTTCAACCAAAATTGGTTTGAACGAAATCGGGTCAGCAGTTTTTGAGATACAGCATATTTTCTAAAACCGCAAATATAACTTTGTAATTCATACAAACAATATGAAAAACAAAGTTATTTAGCGTAGTTGTAAAAATGTAAATAAGCTAGTTTTAAGGTATTTTTAAGGTTTTTTTATTCGTCAAATAAATATACATATTATATTATATTATTATAGTTACTACGGAACCCTTCATGGGCGAGTCTGACTCGCACTTGGCCAATTTTTATTGACAGGCGTTGCGGGAATGTTTTTACGAGATACCGCAGCCTCGGAATGTAAGGGCAGTTGAAAGTTTTAAGTTCTAATGATACTGTTAGTGACCATGTTAGCTTAAAAATGTGATGTTCCATGAAGCATCTATACATATTATAATCTGTCTATAAAGTCATGAAAATAATGTTTGAGAAACTAACATTATTCAAAAGTAGGGCAACACAAAATCATAGTACATCGAATGTCACTGACTGTCATCGACTTGATTTGTTGCTCGATAACTATTGCATTTTTTATTGCTTTTCAAATCTACGTGGATAAAACTTCGAAGAAACGCGTTAAAAATGAAGAAAACAATCAGGAGTGGAGCTCGTGAAATTATTTTTAAAGTGTATCAGCGATGTTTGTTAGAACAACAAGCTGGACATATTTTATCAAATTTGGATGATATTTATGCCCGAACAGCAGCTATGACAGGTATGTACTCGTCTTACTTTTTGTTTTTTATCTACCAGAAGTTACAAATTTACTAAATATACGATTTTAATACTTAAATATGGATTGTTTACATTGCGCATTAATAGGTTAGGTTAGTTTATAGGTTATGGCCATATTGTAGTGCGACTAAAACTTTTGATACATTCGGGTGATCAAATTTATCGCTGATTTTAAATATGAATGAGTTAAAACATGTTTAAAATTAAAAATAGTTACATTTTTATAAATCTTTCTTTCAGGAAAATCTGAGAGTACAGTGAGGCGTATTGTAGATGAAGGCTACAAAAATGATGGCAAATTTGAAACCCCTGGCAAACACAGATCAGGCCGTCCTAAGAAAGAAATGGATGACTTTAACATATGTGCACTTCGACAAAAGATTCAGTTCTTTTACTCGGTAAAGAAAGAGGTACCAACCTTAAGGAAACTTCAGGTAGTTGCGAAAACTGATCTGGATTTTAAATGTAGCCTAGAAGTCCTGCGTAAAATTTTGAAATCGATTGGGTTTTCTTACAAGAAGTGTCAAAATAATAGAAAGGCTCTAATCGAACAAGCACATATTGCAGCAAAACGAGAAGAGTACTTGGCAATTATTAAAAAAAATAGAGATTTGCCAGAAGACTTGCAAAAAGATATAATTTATCTTGACGAAACCTACATTCACTCTTCATATAAGGTAAAACTTACGTTTTTGTGTAATCAATAATTATAATTGATTTTTTTTAATTTATAAATAAGTACATTTATTTTCACCAGGTTCGAAAATGTTGGCAATCTTTAAACGTGGAAGGCGTTACGGAAAATATATCGAAAGGAAAACGTTTCATAATTGTCCATGCTGGAAGCGAAAAGGGGTTTGTGCCAAACTGCTTACTTATATTTAGTGGAAAAAACAAGCTCGAAGACTACCATTCCGAGATGAATGCCCACAATTTTACCAAGTGGATCACTGAGAAGCTTATCCCGAACCTGCATGAGCCATCGATCATTGTCATGGACAACGCCCCCTACCACTCCGTCGTGACAAATAAGGCGCCTACCTCAAGCTCTCGCGTGGACGAAATAAGACTTTGGCTTTTGGAAAATAGTATTGACTTTGACCCTTCACTTAGAAAACCAAACTTACTCAATTTGGTAAAAAAGAACAAACCCCGCCCCATCTATGCCATTGATGAACTTTTGGGAGGATATGGGCATACAGTGGTACGGCTTCCACCGTATCACTGTGATTTGAATCCTATAGAGCTCATTTGGGCTCAAGTAAAACAGAAAGTGGCAGAACACAATGTTGGGTCACGTGATGTGAAGCAACTAGCTGAAGAGGCCTTCAACAGCATTACACCTGAAAAATGGAAAAACTGTTGCCGTCATGTTGCAAACATAGAAAAAGAATATTATGAACGAGGAAGAACCCTATATCAAGATATAGATGAGTTAGTCATTCGCCTAAGCGAAGATAGCAGCAGCGATGACAGCAGTAGCGAAGACGTTAGTGACGCAACTGACAATGAAAACATTTTTTTTAACGTAGAATATTTGGAATCAGATGATGAAAGCAATTGATTTTTATTTTATTTTTATTTGTTTTATGTTATGGGATATTTTTTATTAATAAAATAAAAATATATTATAATAAAAATATGTATGAACATTTTTCTTTTATTCACTCATTTTATTTGAAAGACAGAGACCATAGATTTGTGCTATCTGATTGTTTATGTAAACTTATGAAGGTCAGAAGGAAAACGTTGTGAGGAAACCTGGACTTATAATTAACTAGCTGCTGCCCGCGACTTCATCCGCGTGGGCACTATAAAGCAGCACAAAAAAATGCCTGCTTCACAGTTAGTGATTTTTTTCATTTACACCATTGTAAGCAACTTTTAAAATCACATTTAATTTCCCTTGCAGTTAGTGCATCTGTATATTTTCACTGTACCTTAGAAATACTCAGTACTCATGAGTACCTCTCATAGTGCAGGTGTATTTTGTAATCCTTCTGACATAAACCATAAGATATATTCCTACATTCCATGAATAAAGGGTTCAAAGAAACATACACAGTTATAAAATTTCTCTATAGACTACGTTTGTCATTTTGCTCTCAGCAGCCTAAATATAGAGAGAGACAGGTCTGGTGACGTGGGAGCAAGCGACATACTGTTGTCTGTGTGTGAGAATCAGCTCTTCCAGATCCCGTGGGAATATCTAGATAAAAAGTATGTTTTTCCCGGGGTCCTATATGTATTCCCATGTACTATTCCCATGCCAAATTTCAGATAAATCGGTTCAGCGGCTTAGGCGTGAAAAGGTAACAGACAGACAGAGTTACTTTCGCATTTATAATATTAGTATGGATATAAGTCTGAAACCAAACCGCCTTGAGCAAGCGTGGTGATCAATGCTCATGCCATCTCTGTTGAGAAGAGGCCTTTGCCCTGCAGTGGGACAGTCATAGGGTGGTATTATTTATAATGAAAATCGCATCTTTGTCTATGGTTTCTGTAGATTTGTTTTAAATAAAATCTACGGATTTTACGACTTTACCTTATCTATACCCTGTTTTTTAATCTCAGAGACAGAATTGACACATACAAATGTCAAGTTTAGAAATAATGTTGCCTGCTCTTTTGCGCAGTGTTGTACCTACGATACCGGTTTGTAGAATCGTAACTTTTTACCCGACTGCGCGACGCAAAGGAGGTTAATGTGTTTCACAGTCTGTGTATGTATGTAAGTATGTGTGTTTGTACCTATGTGGTGTACTGATGGGCTGATTTGAATAATTGTCACGTTAATCAATTCGTCGTAACTATGCAAGTGTCACTAGAGAAATGATAGTTAATTATCAAAAATCGGCAAACTATATCAAGTGGCAGATATCCCACTTGATATAGTTTGCCGATTTTTATCCTTGCTTTAGTGTTACGATTTTTCAGTCTTTTTTATATGATATTTAGTTTCTATTTAGTTTTATACAAGTAAATCACATATTTATAACTAGTACTCACGCGGGGCTTCGCTCCCGTGGAATCTATTACGGTAAAAACATAACTCTCCTTTTTTGCAGTCGCGTAAAAAGTAGCCTATAACCTTCCTCAAGCTTCAAGCTACTTCCATACCAAATTTCATCCAAATCCACCTTGTACTTTCGAAGATTAGCGCGTTCAAGCAAACAAACAAACAAACTTTTCCGCTTTATAATATTAGTATAGATGTATGTTTAGATAGCTTAGTTAGAGGGGTCAACAAGATTGCTAGTAATGTGAATTATACCTACATTGCGAGTTTTCTGAATAAAAAAAAAATATATAAAAATCGTAACACTAAAAAAAGGATAAAGTTGGAACAATTATTCCTTCTTCCTTGACTTATAATATTGGTATTTGATAATGGCTTGGATAATGGCCAGCTAAAGTTGGTGTACCTTCACTTGGTGAAGGTGGTGATGATTTTATTGGCTTGTCCCTGACCCTGTGATGATGCTGACGCTTATATTGTGCTGGGCAGTAACAATACATTGGGCGTTTCTTCATTGGCCGGCCCGGCCCCGCACCGATACCGATAATGACATCGGTGGACGCTTAATTCTATAAAATTGTATGGAATAGTGTCTCATTGATCCGGCCCGACTCCAATATTAACTGCAAGGGACGACCTTAGCTAGGATGTATTTAACTTCTAATTTATTTACAATAGGTCTATATTGTATTGAGCAGAGTAAGGACACTAGAAGGCTCTATTTGTGAAGTTTGATCCGAATAAACTTCTAAATAGGTACACTTCAAGACCACAATTCCTAGCAAGAATTAAATAATCTGTGAAATCTTTAACATAGTTAAACTAAAAGGTAATTTTAAAAAATCCTGACTACTCAACTGAAAGGAAAGAAACAAGCACATTTTTATTTAAAAAGTGACAAGCAGGCGTGACCCATCCCATTTTTATAAGAATATATGTTCGATTGGGTCCTGCCTGCTTGCAATAAATCGGTATTTATTGTGAGTCATTATTTGAATCTGATTAACGAATACCTGTAATTAATTATGATTTTAATAACATAATTAATTACAGGTATATCTAACATTATTAATTTTTTATTTCTAGTTTTAAATTAGCATCTACTCATTATTTCAGGATAACGTATTATAAAAAACCGATACTTGATTTTATCAACGTTAAGTTTCGATAGTAGCACATCACTATTTAAGATTTGCAAAAAACTGGCAATCATCGTAATGTCAACTTTGTCTCTGAGATTAAAAAACAGGGTATATGCAGTTTAAAAAAAAAAGCGTCTCATCGTGTTCGTTAAAATATAATAATACAAAATAATGTGCTAGTATCAAAATCAATTCAGTCACACTATACAGGGTTACTACGTGCACGACCGCAGCGCCCTCATTTTTTTTCATGACTTTGTAGACAGACTGTACGTCATTCGATAACAATTGAGTATTAGTTATCCTTATCAATAGGAATTCTGAAATTATGATACCAGATAATATCAGTATCATACATTAATTTATAATGTGAGATAGTTACTTCAAATACGTATGTTTCCAATGTTAATTATGAGTATTATTAATTTATTATACATATATAAGATCAACTATTTTGTGGCTGGCTACACACTGGAGAAAGGGTAGCTGTCAATATCATTTAATTAAATACACATAAAACGTACAATTTTTTGAGAATACTTTTATTGTGCGTACAGCTAAGGAGTGGAATTCCCTGCTAGTCTCTGTTTCCTGATAGCTATAAACTGGGAGTCTTTAAGTAAACAGTAAATAGGTTACTTCTAGGCAAGAGTGCTTCATCTTCGACCACATCATCGCTTACCATCAGGTGCGATAATGGTGAAACATGTGCCTACCAACATTTAAAAAGAAGATTGAAAATAAATCCTTTTATTGGTGGCAAGCTTCATGAATATTATAGAAAAAGAAAGAGGGACATATCTGGGTGAATATAGGTCACATCTACGCAAAACGGCTATCACTTAACGAAATGTTGAATCTCTTGTGCCAACAGCACCACATTTCCCTCGACGTCCTAATTAACTGGAACTCTCTGCCGGCTTCTGAGTTGCATCCCACATAATTATAATGAACCGTCTGCGTTTAAAGCAAAAGTGAACATGCATCTTCTGGGCTCGCTCGTTCCAACGTAGACGTGGAAGGCAAGTGGCAGTTGATGGAACAAGGCGGGTCTTTAGTCAGTAGAAGTCTGACACTCCCTTCCGCTCCGTTCCACCAGAGAGGATGGAGTCATTAGATGGTTTTCCCACCGGAAAAAAAATGGGTTAGGAATTTATGGATATAAAATGCTGATTTGTCAAGATTTCTTATATGTATGCATAAACTCAGATAATAAAATTAAATATTTTTATAACCTTATCAACGAATTCATTCACATCTGCGTGTGATTACTTGTAAAATAATAACAATTCGCAGTAGACTTCATCGCTTATTCATTGCATATGTTTTAATCATGGTCACTTTTTTTAATGATAATAGGCTCGAGTTGACCACCATCTCACCTGATGGTAAGCGATGATGTGGTCGAAGATGAAGCACGCTTACCTTGAAGTAACCTATTTACTCTTGATTTAAAGACCGGTATGTCCTTGGGCCGAAAATACGAAGATATGGTACTTCCACCAACCCCCACTGGGACCCGCGTGGTGAATTATGGCACATTCCCTCTCTTAGTGTGGAAGCCTGTGTCCCACCTATTGGAACATGATGAGACTGATTATGATCATTACTTTATGCTCAAGTTCTACCACTGCGGCTGGGCTGGAGGGAGGACGCTATCCTCTCCCTCACGCGGCCCGCCTCCTCCTTCGATAGCATGACTGCTTCGCAGAAGGAGGCGACCGCTTCCCACTCCGTCTCGCCCCGCAGCATGGCCTCGACCAATGCCGGGCGCGAGAGGTCTCCGCCTATCGCCGCCATGAGGACACGTCGGTGCTCTGCCCAAGCGGGGCAGTCTTGCACCGTATGCTCTACTGTGTCCTCAGGGCGATCCTCGCAGTGGTGACACCCAGGCGTTTCTTCCTTCCTCATCAGACACAGGTACCTTTCGAAACTTCCGTGTCCTGTGAGGACCTGCGTCATGCGGTAGGTCAGGACGCCGTGACGCCGATCTAGCCACTCCTCAAAGAGGGGTCTTACCGCCGCAATTGCGGCGTGCCCGACATAATACCCCTTGGCAGATTAGATTATCAGATTTTCAGGCTGAGTACCGGTGCTACTGTCAAAGATGTACAAATGACAGCCGGGACCAACAGCTTACCGTGCTTTCCGTGGCATTGAGTAATCTTGGCATGTTAAGATAGCCACCCTTCCTCAGATCAGCCTCGTATAGCGTTGCTGAACCTTAGCCCTGCTCCACACAATTCGCGAAGTTGGTCGAAGTTAGGCGAAGACAAATAGTGTAGAAGCCGCTTCGCTTCGTGCAATCTCGGCCTACTTTCTATCGTTCGTCGAAGTAACTTCGTGAAGTTCTTCGCGAGTAGTGTGGAGGGCGCTTTAAAGATCGACCCGTGATCTCCTCATTCGAACGTACTGTTTATTTAAATAATAATATTTTCATACAAGCGTTGTCGCGTTAGGTGTCCGCTTTTTTATCATTTAGGTACCTACCATAACTTGTTTACCTACTTAAAACCTAGTCGACGACGGTAAGAAAAGTGTAATAAAAATAAGCGACATAAGAAATAGATAATAATAGAGTCACTGTAGTCCCAATTGTTATCACAAACATTTAATAGCTTTAATGCACTCTATCTAAATAAATACACATATCTAACACTATAAAATGCCGCCATACTAAACACACACCGAATATTTGCTGATAATTTTGCTTTAACTAGTACAAATTAATCTAGCTTCTCAAACAGATAAATATAATTACACTCGTGAGATCCTAAAAATACTGCGAATTAACGTGAGAAAACGAAAGTTTAAAACCATATTGCATATAACATTGTATAAAATGGCGAAAAACAAATAGAATAGTATAACAACAGTCATGTTTAGTGTGGTTTTTAGTCAGTAGAAGTCTGACACTCCCTCTTGATCCATCTAGAGCGGGAGCAGTCATTTGATGATGTTCCAAGGTTATGATTGTCCGGGCCTGTGGATGGCAAGCAGGCGTAGCTCACCGTCCTGTAAGGTCTAGACCCGATTCGACGGCGCGTCGTGATCCACGCACGCACGCCTCAAGAAGCAATCAGCAGAATTATTAGGGTTCCGTAGCCGAATGGCAAAAAACGGAACCCTTATAGTTTCGATATGTCTGTCCGTCTGTCTGTCTGTCTGTCTGTCTGTCTGTCTGTCTGTCTGTCCGTCCGTATGTCACAGCCATTTTATTCCGAAACTATTAAGACTATACATGTGAAACTTAGTAGGTAGATGTATTCTGTTTTTTTTTTTTTTAGCGTGGTAAAATTATCAAATAAGTCCTTCCACCCCGGGCAGGGTGGGAGGGACTGTCAGAATTTTACTGACTAAAATCCACGGTGTTCCTTCAATAACCCTTTACGTACCGGGGTCACGGTAACGGGATGAGTCCCACGACCCCGGCAGGCTTCGGCCCTCTACGGGGGGCCTCGTCATATTGCTGACGCTCTTTGAGGCGCGCGTGGAACACGACGCGCCGTCGACCCGGGCATCGTCCATGGTCGGACAGCGAGTTGCCCTTTACTCGCTCGGACAGCGAGTTGCCCTTTACTCGCTGTCCGCATGCCCGCGCCTACGGTGGCCGGAGATCGTCGGCCGACGTCCGACGCCGTGGGCGTCTACCACTGCGGCTGGGCTGGAGGGAGGACGCCATCCTCTCCCTCTCGCGGCCCGCCTCCTCCTTCGGAAGCATGACTGCTTCGCAGAAGGAGGCGACCGCTTCCCACTCCCTCTCGCCCCGCAGCATGGCCTTGACCAATGCCGGGCGAGAGAGGTCTCCGCCTATTGCCGCCGTGAGGACACGTCGGTGCTCTGCCCAAGCGGGGCAGTCCTGAACCGTGTGCTCGACTGTGTCCTCAGGGCGACCCTCGCAGTGGTGACACCCAGTCGTTTCCTCCTTTCCCATCAGACACAGGTACCTCCCGAAACTTCCGTGTCCGGTGAGGACCTGCGGCATGCGGTAGGTCAGGACGCCGTGACGCCGATCTAGCCACTCCTCAAAGAGGGGTCTTACCGCCGCAATTGCGGCGTGCCCGAGGTAGATGTATTTTGTGAACCGCTTTACGATTAAAAAAAAAAAATTAAAAAATATTTAAAATAAATGGGGGTCCCCAGACATGGAACTAGAACTGATAATATTTTTTTTCATGAAACATATGCGTGTGTGGTATCTATAGACAGGTCTTTAAAAGTGATATAAGGGTTTCTAAAACCACTTTTTCATAAAGTCAATCGTTTAAAAGATATAAGCCTCCAAAGTGGTAAAATGTGTGTCCCACCCCCCTCTAACTTCTATAATAATGGAGTGAAAAATCTAAAAAAAAATTTGTCTGTAGATCTTAATGTAAACTTTCAACCAAAATTGGTTTAAACGAAATCGGGTCAGCAGTTTTTGAGATACAGCATATTTTCTAAAACCGCAAATATAACTTTGTAATTCATACAAACAATATGAAAAACAAAGTTATTTAGCGTAGTTGTAAAAATGTAAATAAGCTAGTTTTAAGGTATTTTTAAGGTTTTTTTATTCGTCAAATAAATATACATATTATATTATATTATTATAGTTACTACGGAACCCTTCATGGGCGAGTCTGACTCGCACTTGGCCAATTTTTATTGACAGGCGTTGCGGGAATGTTTTTACGAGATACCGCAGCCTCGGAATGTAAGGGCAGTTGAAAGTTTTAAGTTCTAATGATACTGTTAGTGACCATGTTAGCTTAAAAATGTGATGTTCCATGAAGCATCTATACATATTACGTCATTCGATAACAATTGAGTATTAGTTATCCTTATCAATAGGAATTCTGAAATTATGATACCAGATAATATCAGTATCATACATTAATTTATAATGTGAGATAGTTACTTCAAATACGTATGTTTCCAATGTTAATTATGAGTATTATTATACATATATAAGATCAACTATTTTGTGGCTGGCTACACACTGGAGAAAGGGTAGCTGTCAATATCATTTAATTAAATACACATAAAACGTACAATTTTTTGAGAATACTTTTATTGTTCGTACAGCTAAGGAGTGGAATTCCCTGCTAGTCTTTGTTTCCTGATAGCTATAAACTGGGAGTCTTTAAGTAAACACTAAACAGTGAATAGGTTACTTCTAGGCAAGAGAGCTTCATCTTCGACAACATCATCGCTTACCATCAGGTGAGATGGTGGTGAAAAGTGAGCCTATCGATATTTAAAAAGAAGATAGAAAATAAATCCTTTTATTGGTGGCAAGCTTCATGAATATTGTATAAAAAGAAAGAGGGACATATCTGGGTGAATATAAGTCACATCTACAAATGTTGAAACTCTTGTGCCAACAACACCACAATTCCCTCAACGTCCTAATTAACTGGAACTCTCTGCCGGCTTCTGAGTTGCTTCCCACATAATTATAATGAACCGTCTGCGTCTGCAAAAGTGAACATGCATCTTCTGGGCTCGCTCGTTCCAACGTAGACGTGGAAGGCAAGTGGCAGCTGATGGAACAAGGCGGGTCTTTAGTCAGTAGAAGTCTGACACTCCCTTCCGCTCCGTTCCACCAGAGAGGGTGGAGTCATTAGATGGTTTTCCCACCGGAAAAAAAATGGGTTAGGAATTTATGGATATAAAATGCTGATTTGTCAAGATTTCTTATATGTATGCATAAACTCAGATAATAAAATTAAATATTTTTATAACCTTATCAACGAATTCATTTACATCTGCGTGTGATTACTTTTAAAATAATAACAATTCGCAGTAGACTTCATCGCTTATTCATTGCATATGTTTTAATCATGGTCACTTTCTTAATGATAATAGGCTCGAGTTGACCACCATCTCACCTGATGGTAAGCGATGATGTGGTCGAAGATGAAGCACGCTTACCTTGTAGTAACCTATTTACTCTTGATTTAAAGACCGCTATGTCCTAGGGCCGAAAATACGAAGATATGGTACATCCACCAACCTCCACTGGGACCCGCGTGATGAATTATGGCACATTCCCTCTCTTAGTGTGGAAGCCTGTGTACCATCCATTGGAACATGATGAGACTGATTATGATCATTACTTTATGCTCAAGTTTTTATCTACGGCCTTAGGCATGTGCAGACAAAGCATGGTAGGAAAAACAAATACATACAAACACATAACTAAAATAAGTAATGCTATTGAGAAAAACGATACCATCTAATCAACGTTATTATGATTGTATCGACTTTTTGCAACTATGTTCACGTGTCTCAATATTTTATTACCTTAGTTTAATATTTTGACCGATTACCGATATAAGCTGATTCAAACGCAAGTACGATAAAGGCAGTGTAGATTATAAGTAATCATCCAGACAGAATATGGCGTGGACTTATCGCCGCAGCGGCGATAAAGTCCCCTTTTTGAGGAGGGGCTTGAAAGACGCCACGGCACGGCGTCCTGTTTCGGGAGGTACCTGTTTCGGATACAGTGGGAGGACACGCCTGGGTGTCGTCATGTGGACCACCCAGAGGACACGGTGGAGGTGACCTCTCGCGCCCGGCCCTGATTTAGACCATGGTGTGGGGCGAGCGGGAAAGGGATGCAGCTGCCTCCTGCGAAGCAGTAATGCTAGCTAGAAGGAGGAGGCTGAACGCGTGAGGGAGAGACAACTCTCTTCCTGTATAAAATATTAAAAAAAGACTTGAAAGATGCCAAAGTCATGTCTATGTATAAGATTCATATTTCTAAAATGGCAATACACAATAAATACTGTAGATTGTCTGTTCACCTTATCTTATCTGATAATACGGTATTTGTGTCAATTATAATAGGCCAAACGTCTGTGGAATGCATTTTGTACACGCATTTAGTTATCTAAAAGAAAATAAACTGCATTTTTTTAACTGAACTAATGAATGCGAGAATTCAGACCTAACCGAGATCCCGCGTAGTGAAATGTGGTTGTTAACATCCGTTTCATATTTGAAATGAAATATATAAAATACAAAGACTTGAGACTATTATTTGAATATTAATTATTTAACTATTAATTTATAATTTAGTTTTTTTTTTCTTTATAAGTCTGGTTACTTAACTATATTTATAATTTCTAAATTGTGTGAATGTGAATTACTGCTTTTTTTAACGTTTTCCTTTTTTATAGTTTAAATATAATAGATTTATGTATAGACTATTACTGATAAAAACTTTCACTGACTGGGTTGTTCTCTCCTCAAAATACTATCGCAGATATTTACTGTGTATGTAATTAAGACCAGTTGAGTATTATTAACAACCATTAAAGTTGTTAGAGTGTACTAATAAGATAGGTACTAAAACAATTAGTATAGTTATGCTGATTCGCTATGCTTGTTATATGGTACTACAAGTCTACCAAATAGACCTTTTAGTTTTTTAAATGTTATTCTAATTTAGACGAACTTCAAAGAGAGAGAGAGGGAGAAATTAGAGAGAGATCCACTTTGGACGGACAATTTTACCTCTCCCGCTCTATAATTAGTATTTTCTCTTATTGATCATAGGCTCTGGTTTGACCACTATCTCTCCTGATGGTAAGTGATGATGTGTTCGAAGACGATGCACGTTTGCCTAGAAGTAACCTATTCACTCTTGACTTAAATTCATATTCATAAATTCATTTATTCAGGTAAATTACACCCATTGCCATTAATTAATCAAATTACAAATACAATTAAAATCAAAACAAAAGTAACATAAAATAAAATGAAATAAAGCCATAATAATAATAAACACAAAATTAAAATAAAATACAAATTAAAATACATAATCAAAACAAGAAATACAATACTAACATAAAAATCCCTACAGATATTATAAATTACAATCTTCTACCCGGCATTGGTACGGCGACATGTCTGCTCGAACAATGCCGGAGGTAAGGGCAGTCCAACCTTTCCCCGATCATCGCTAGAACGGTGTTGGAGCTGGCCCGCACTCTGCGTACCGTGGACGCGGCACGCTTACGCATAGTCGCGTGAAAACAGTCAGTGCACGCTTCTGCGAACATACCCGAGGCGCTACAGTATCGGGGCAGCCCCATCACCGCCCTGAAAGCGTTATTATACTGGACACGGATGGCGTTATAAGCTCTAGCAGAATAATGCGCCCACAGGCTGCATGAGTAGAGCGACGTACAGTATGCTCTAAAAAGTGTAATCTTTACCTCTCTAGAGCACCTCGCAAACCTGCGCGCGACCATATTCGCTCTAACAGACAACGCCCTCCGCTCCCGTTCTATGTCTGCATGATCCTTGAGATCGACAGTTAAAAGATGCCCAAGGTATTTAAATTGTTCAACCCTTTTTAAATTATCACCATTGAGTCTAACTGGTGGTAAGTCGCTGGGACACTTTGCTCTGACGGTCTCAAAGACCATGTACTGACTCTTCTGCACGTTATACAATAAACCGTGGCCACAAGCATATTCCTCACACGTCTTCAGCAGCTTCCTCAAGCCACAAACCGAGGCGCTCAGCAGCACCATGTCATCAGCGTAACTGATATTATTGACACATACCCCGTCAATGTGACAGCCGACATGCTGACTGCTGAGCGTCACGATTAACCCGTTCATGTACAAATTGAACAGGGTAGGAGATGTTAAGCCACCCTGCCTAACTCCGCACACGAGCTGATATGGATCCGACATTGCCCCCGCCCACTTGACGCTATTGGACTGATGCGCATACCAGTACTTGAACATATTAATTAGTTCCTGCGGCAAATCCACACTCCTCAGCTTGCTCCATAACAGGTCATAGGCTACAAGGTCAAAGGCCCTGGATAAGTCAAGGAAGCATGCATACACGGGTGTCCTACGATCTGTGTAATATTTAACGGTATGCTTCACACACAGAATAGCACTTTCAGTGGACAGCCGGGGACGAAACCCGAACTGATTATCATGCAGTGTTACGTATCTATTCAACTGCGCGTTAAGCAGACCGTCAAACACTTTAGCAATAACAGTGACAAGAGGAATAGGCCTGTAGTTACTCTTATCGGAAAGGTCACCAGTTTTATTCTTCACTACAGGCACTACCACTGTCTTCATAAAGTCGTCTGGCAAGTAGGAATGGCTCACGCACAGCGAGTAAAACATAGCCAAGACTCTAGCGATATGAGGCCCGGCGTGCTGCAGGTGCTCGATTCTGAGTCCATCATGGCCCGGGGACTTACCCCTCGATATAAGCCTTATGGCTTTCGTTATATCCCTCGCGAGGAAGGCAGAAGACCTCGGGTTAAAGCTGCCAAGAAACACGGACTACGGCAGGGTTTCCACTCCTTAACTGTACTCACAATGAAAGTATTACCAAAACGTTTTGTGCGAGTGGACGAGATGTCCACCATACAACGATGACGCATTGCCGTTTGTCTTGTAGTACGATCATGGATGGATTATGGAACGGGCTTGGTGGAATTAGGTTGTGCAATTCCATCACACACTCCCCGAAATGTAACCGAAATAAGTTTACACTACGCTATGACACGTCCCTATCATAGTTTTCACATTCCACAACTTGTGCTTCAATTGGAATGCCCTGGTTTAATTGAACATTCGATTGAAGTATATTAACTATCATAAAGAATTTGATGGCCACTCAAAATGGTGGTTGTAACGGACGCATCATCGGATTTATAAATCGCCTGAATCTGATTCGAATAATTAATTTGTGTTTAAATGACTATTAATTGTTGAAAAGACAAAAATATTACATCTATGGACGTTTATGATGGTGATTAATATAAGTATTTCAGCTTACGCACTTTATATAAATCATCATGTCACAATTGACTACACTATATAAATATTTGAAATAGAATTGAGGAGCTTGTGGCGAAGTAATCCGTCACATCTTAATACATACATATATCGAGATTACACCGTGCCTTGAAAAGCGCATTAAAGCTATTGTTCCGGGCTTTCTTTTTTACATCTTTGGCAGTCGTTACAGGTAGTTAGAAGTCAGAAACCTGTCACCAGTCTTCCCAAGGGGTATCTTGTTACCCAGCAACTAGGTTGTGGAGGTTAGATAGGCGCTATAGGCAGTCACTTCATGTAATACGCTAGTCTCAGCTGATTGCGGTTAGACTGGAACTCGACCCATACTTGGGAAAAGGCTAAGTGGATGATGACTGACCATTTAGGCTGGAAACAGTGCTCGACCGACGGTCAGCGCTGACCGTACATTTTGACCGTCAGCGCTGACCGTCGGTTGTGAAAATCGTCAGCGTAGCTGAGTGCGCATTCATAGGCTTGCATAGATATAGCTACGCCGACTGACGGTCAGCGCCGACCGTCGGTCAAGCACTGTTTCCAGCCTTACCCATAACGTTGATTGGTGGCTTCTTACAAAATATTAAAAAAAAAAAAAACTGCGTACGTACAGCTAAGGAGTGGAATTCCCCACCGGAGTCTGTCGATTCCTGATAGCTATAACCTGGGAAGTCAACATTTAATACCTTCTAGTAATAGTTCTTCTAGTAATTAAATTTTTTAGTTCTAGGCAAGCGTGCTAAATCTTTGACATCATCGCTTATCATCAGGTGAGATGGTGGTCGAACGCGATCCTATCTACAAAAAAAAAACATGATTTCAAAAATGCTCAACGTTGACCTCGCTATATCTCTAACCTATATTCTATTTTGTCCACAGAAAAATACCCACAAATCAAGAAGCTCTTCGGCTATGACCCTAACTTTAAATGGGTAGTGACCGCCATGGTGCTAGTACAGATTATATCCTTGCCGTTCGTGACGCAGCTCAGCTGGCCAATGATGCTGGTAGTGGCGTACTGCTTCGGAGGAGTCATTAATCATTCGCTTATGTTAGGTAAGTGTGTAATTTATTACTAACTGTGCTTGCCAATTCGGTTGGATGAGAGGTTTTCCTGTATAAATCCCGATCCCGTAGGAATTTCGGGTTTAAAAGTAGCCTATGTGTTATCCCAAGATTTCAGAGGTGGGTGGTGGGAGAGAAGACAGCTTTGCAGCTGTGATACGCAAATAGAATGCGTCTCTTCTGCCCAGATTGAGGGACACTCGCAACAGCCTTCTGAGAATTATAGCTGACATGAGGCATGATGAAAACCTTAAGTCAAGCATTTCATAGAAGTAACCTGTCAGTCATACAATATACGTGCTAAGGTAGATTTTAAGTGAAATTCTGTACTAAGTTCTATAATTGTATGTCAAAAGATCGTCACCCACGGAACGCTTGAAGGAAGACGGCGCCGTCGAGGTCGACCACGGTGCAGGTAGGGACACGATCTGTGCATTATCGCGGGGTAAACGTGATCCGAAATTGCTCAACATAGAGAGGTTTGGAAGGGTAAAGGGTAGGGCATTTGCTCAGCAATGGGACAACAAAAAAAACGAAACTTGATTTAGACCCGTTCAGTGGTTTTTTCTGAAACAGTAACAAACATCCATTTTTCAGAAAATCCTATTCATATCTGTTGAACCGTTCCAGAGATTGGCCCGGACAAACAGAAAGACAAATATTTTACCCTTTAATAGATAATATTCCACACAAAGATACATTAAACATTAAGAAACAACAGTTTAATTAATTCGTGGATTGGGAAATTTGCTAATTACAATCTTCCAAATCCTAAATTGCCATCAAGTAACCTACTGCTAATTTTCGTTGACATTTAACCAAAATCAATAGAAAATATATCACAAAAAATACTTCTGACTGAATCACGACTTCACTTCAGCTTTTTCTTTATAATAATCTTTACTTGATTGAATAAACTTTTTACATTGTACAGCAATAAATTAATAATTAATAGTTAAAAAAACTAAAAACGCGCGTTTATGATGAATATAATGAGTACAAACTCGATATGTTTACTAGTAGGCAGTCCAAGGTTCCATCAGCCATCTTCCAATTCTATCATCCGACCAGCTCGATAGTACCATAATATTGTATTGTCATCTAATCTACATATTAGATGACATTGCCAAGTTTCATGATGATACGATAATTACAAGTGCGTGTAATTCAGATTCTAAGATTTTATTACATAGTTTGTTATAGCTCGACCTAATAAAAGCGTATTAAAAAAAAACCACTATTGTGTCACTGATGCAAAACTGTAAAAAATGTTTGTATACCAAATGCAGGAACGATCAAAGCGCGTGATATATGTATATTTGCCATTTTATACTCGTAACAACTTTCTAGCGTCGTCCAGAGGCCGTCGTTCCTCAAAAGGCTATTCCAGACTGTGATCTGCATAATCTCCTCCACATTTATTGTACACAAAGCTGGGGAACTCTGCCGGCTTGTGTGTTCCCTGCCACTTATGACCTTCCAGCTTTTAAAGCATAAGTAAATAGGCATCTTCTGGGCCCGCTCGTCCCATCATAGACCATCTATCGCTTGCCATCAGGCGAGATCGAGGTCAAGGGTGGGCTCATCCGTAATAAAAATATACAAAAAAGTCTTCATAACCTATCTATACTAATATTATAAAGAGGAAACCTTTGTATTTTTGTATGTTTGTATTGAATAGGCTCAAAAACTACTGGACCGATTTCAAAATTTCTTTTACCATTACTTAGAGGGATTCTTCCGAATCCGTATAGGCTATATTTTATCCCGGAAAATAGATAGGATTTTTCGTGGTAGTGAAAATTGTGGAGTAAGGCGTCGAAAAAACTGCCGTACGTTAACGATTCTCGCGAACGCTGCCTATATTTAATATAAACATTGCACCCGTGCGAAGCCGGGGCGGGTCGCTAGTTAAGAATATATGAACTATGTAGGTTGTTATATTCGAGTTGTAACATGATTGTCTGGCAGTTTGAGTACTTTTTGCGGCCTACCTAAACATCCTTACGTTGGTATTGTTCGTCAAATCGTTAAGCTCCTTGTTCTAAGTTGAGCTATACGTCATCTGACAAATTCTTGCATTGTAAGGACAGGCCCACTCAAATCTGTGAGTACCTTGCCTCAAAAGATCCCCTCAGACTGTAACCTACAAGGATCCCATGTAATTTAACCAGTATATATTGTATGGACTCCAAAAGAGACGGACCCACCGGCCTCATCTAGTTTAAAATTTACCAAAAAAATTACGTGTAAAAGTGCAAACCAATTTGCAACATAAAGATCATTAATTTATCAATGATTGTGTTAGCGGTGCCTATGCACCTGTGTGATGTTATGTTGAAATATTAACGAATTACTTTTGTCACCAAAATATCTCCCTTTTGTAAAGGGTATTTCAACAAGAACTTTGTTTTTCAATTGGGGCAACACCAAGAACGTGATAGTTTTGACATTTAGTTTTTGGCGGTATTCGTAGTAGGTGATTTGGCAATTGTTACCATGAATTCAATTTCGCTCGAAAATCGCATTAAAATAATCCAAATCTACTATGAAAATGGTCGTTCTGTTAAAGGTACATTACATAAAATTCGTGATATTTTCGGACAACATAATCGTCCTTCTGAGACCGCTATTAAGAATTTGGTCGCGTTTGAGTCGACGGGAACGGTACAAAATATGCCAACACCAACACGTGTTCGACCGGTTCGTTCAACAGAAAACATCGCCGCCGTGAGCCACAGTGTTGAGGAAGATCAAAATTTGTCAATTTCACGACGTTCTCAACAATTGGGGTTATCCAAAAGCACAACATGGCGAATTCTGCGAAAGGATTTGGCTTTGAAGCCTTACAAGATTCAACTGTTGCAGGAATTAAAGCTGACCGACTATTCAAATCGCCGTAGATTCGCTCAGTACATTCAGGAATAACTTGCTGGTTTTTCTGAAAAAATCTCTTTTTCAGACGAAGCACATTTTCATATGTCAGGGTACGTCAACAAGCAAAATTGCTGCATTTGGGCTTATAAAAATCCTAAAGCAATTATTGAGAAGCCTTTGGATGCTCAACGTGTCACTGTGTGGTGCGCTATGTGGTCTGGAGGCGTGATTGGGCCGTTTTTTTCGAAGATGGGGATGGAAATGCGGTAACAGTCAATGGATCACGTTATCGCTAGATGTTATCCACTAAATTTTGGCCTATTATTGATGGATATCACGGATATGTGGTTTCAACAGGACGGTGCCACATGTCACACAGTCAATGAAACGATCAATTTATTGCAAATCAAATTTCCCGATCGCATAATTTCGCGAAATAGACAGATCGTGTGATTTAAGGCCGTGCGCGCACTGCCTTGCGGTGGCCGCAATTGCGGTAGTTCTACCGCACCGGTAGAATGACCGGGGCCACCGGTGACTCTACCGCACGCGTTTGTTCCACCGCAGTGCGTGCACTTCTATGACACTCACACTCCATACTTCACAGATTTTGCGTTTCCAAAACGCAACGCAGTGCGCGCACGGCCTAACACCACTGGATTATTTTTTGTGGGGCTATGATAAAGACAGAGTCTATACGGAGCCAATCGAATCGATTGCAGCCTTAAAACTAAAAATCCGTGATGTCATTAACGAAATAGACCCTCCATTTTGCCAAAAAGTGATTAAAAATTTTGATGAAAGAATCAACATCTTATACAGCGAATAGAGCGTGGTCGTGGTGGACATTTGCCAGATATCATTTTTCATTCATAATTGCCAAACTTTTCTCTTTGTTTTACAATAAAAAAAAAAATTAATTTTCCTGTAAATTCTTTGTTTTATTTTGTTTTAGAAAACAAAGTTCTTGTTGAAAAACCCGATATATAACAAAAAGTTTCATTCTAATCCGTCTACTAGTTCCAGAGATTAGCTTATACAAGCTCTATCAAGGTCTATCTGTTTATACAAACAGATAGACCTTTTTTCTGGCTCTATTACTGTTTCGTAATCCCCTCAATATTTTTTTGTAAATGTCAGAAACTATTGGACTACACATGTGAAACTTGGTAGGTAGACGTATTATGTGAACCGCTTTCCGATATTTAAACAAAAATAAAATTAAAGGGGGCTCATACAATTTTTTTTTTCATCAGGCCTATATTGCACCTATATTGTCTAGTAGCTTCTGCCTGCGACTTCGTCCGCGTAGAAGTCGAAAATATTCCACGGGATCCCGTCCCCGACTTGCTTGACAAAGATTATAATAGCTCGGCTAATATGCATAATATAAAGATAATTTATAGCCTATAGCACTCGGGGATAATGCAGTTATATGTAAGTGAAAGAATTTTCAAAATCGGTTCGGTAGTTTCAGAGATTACCCCATACATACAAACTTACAAATTTTACCTCTTTATAATATTAGTATAGATTATCGTCCACCCGCAATGACTTGTTCATCCGTGATCATCGCACTTGCAACAGTGCCGAAATATCGGAAACTCGAAACAATGAAATACACCGGTAAATATCCCTTTTTACCCGACTGCGCCAGAAGGAGGGTTATGTTTTTCGAGAGTATGTATGTATGTTTGTATAATTGTTTGGCACGCTCTGTGGCCTGAACGGCTCGATGGATTTTAGCTTGAGAGGTATCGTTAGATTCGTATTGACTGTGAGAGTGACACTGGGTATATCAAAATAAAAAAAACAAAATGGCGGATTTTTGGCGGCATATTATGCCTTCAAATAAGTTTTTTTTTTTCTCAAAACCTATCGAGTGGGGTATCAAAGTAAAGGGTTTTAAAAGGTGATTACAAATATACTATATACACAACTTATATGGTTAAAAGTAATTCAAAGTGACAAATCATAAAAACACGTATAAAGAACTAAATCGTCTGTGAAATCTTTCACATCTGTAAACTAAAAAGCTGGAAATAAAAAAGTAATTAAAAAAATTAAAAAACCCGACTGCAACCTTATACTAAAACTAACCGAAAAGCTAATAAAAACAAACCCATTTTAAATTAAATAAAAGTTGGAAGCAGGCGGGACCCATTTGAGTTTGAAACTATAATAATGGTATGGGCCCCGCCTGCTTCCAACTTTTATTTAATTTAAAATGGGCTTGTTTTTATTAGCTTTTCAGTTAGTTTTAGTATAAGGCTGCAGTCGGGTTTTTGATTTTTTTAATTACTGTTTTTAAGTTGTAATGATTTGTTACCAAAAATAGTTATTCTTGGGTTATGTCACTTTTATTCTAAGGCGGTGGTCCCACCGCCGAGGATTAACGATTAGCGAATAGAGCTAGCGACTGAAAACGAGTTGGTGACAAGCGAATACATAGTTCCGATAGTTTGTCGTTAGCCTGTCATTGTTGAGGCATGAGTTTTGATGGCCAAGCGAGCATTATTGCTGAGCAAGTATTATCGTTCATAGCTTTTGTTGCTCGGAAACAAACTAGTGGAGCGAGTCCTCGCTGGCAGTAAACGGTCATCGATCGACTATTAATATAATGCATCTCAGTGACAAAAGCTATCAAAGTTAATACTTGCTCAGCGGTGCTTGCTTGGCGGTCAGAACTCACCGACAGACCAATTAGATGATAGTCCGGCGACAAAACGATCGGAACTATACACTCGCTGTTCGCTACTCGTCAACTCATTTTCCGTTGCTAACTCTACTGCTACTCGTTAGTCGCCGTCGGTAGGACCACTGCCTTAGAATGCGAATTGCGCTTAAACCAACACCCAGTCCTTTTGAGGGTCACTCAAAGATATTCCATCACAAAAATATATCCAAGCTATTACTGTTTAGTATGTTGGTGTTGATAATACGTTATCGAAGTAATTCTGGTAATCATCGCACTTGAAATACGTGTCATTATCATATCTTATCAGATGGTTTTTAGTTGTTTGTAGTGGAAAGTACTGTTAGGAGAGCTCTTGAAACGATAAGTACGGAAGATCTCGACAGGTGATTTCATCTACTGTCTTGATCGTCGGTCTAGCTGTCGTCTACACAAGTACTGTTATTTGGATTTCTTATAGATTTACCTTTTAATCATACTTACTTGTGGGATGGTTAAGCAAAGTACCAGCTAGCTGCACTTGACTCGATTGAACGTGGAGCTAAAAGGCTCACAGGCGACGAGGTTCTGGCAGGCAAGCTTCAGAGCCTGTCTCATAGGCGGCAATACGTGCACAGGAGCTCCACGACCTAATCCCTCCCATCTCCATTTCACTACCTGTCTACCAGACGTACTACAGGGTACCATACACACTTGATCGATTACCGTCTTATCGTAATGAGCGCTTCTCCTTTACTTTTATTGTGCGAAAGCCAATGTCTAAAAC
The DNA here is from genome assembly GCA_943138885.2 of Tholera decimalis. Classification (NCBI taxonomy): domain Eukaryota; kingdom Metazoa; phylum Arthropoda; class Insecta; order Lepidoptera; family Noctuidae; genus Tholera; species Tholera decimalis. Next base: position 17,007,595 of record OW964576.2, read on the forward strand.
TCTCGTCCAACTTCTGTTCCCTACATTGATTGGGCGATAGTGTGGAACTCTCTGCCGGCTTCTGTGTATCTACTACATATGACACGTGAACAGGCATCTTCTGGGCTCGCTCGTTGTATCATAGACCTCATCTAACACTTACCATCAGGTGTGAATGGTGTGATCGGGTCAAGAGCGGGCTCATACGTCATAAAAAAATACACATTCTTTAAAAAAAAATAGCTGGCCGTTAGTCTCACTAAAACTCGAGAACGACTGGATAGATTTAATTAATTATTTTTATAATATGTTCCGCCTTATATAGGGAAGTTTTAATAGGTCAGAATGACAACTGAAATCGTTTGTTGAATCAGCCAGTCTACACTAATAAATAAAAGAGGAAAGATATGTATTTTTGTATGCAATATCCACCAACCAACCCGCATTAGACCCGTTTGATGGATCACGGCCCATTCCCTCTCATAGCCAGTTGTCCCACAGCCGACGATGAACGAGAAACGAGTAGAACTAGAAACTTGAAATGAGTGGCGAGCAGCGAGGAGCAAGCGTGTAGTTCCGATAGTTTTGTCGCTGGGCTATAAGCGAGTGCGACGGGCGATTACTCGCTAGTAGTCTCTGGGCGTGAGTTATGACCGCCAAGCGAGCATCGCTGAGCGAGTATTATCTTTAATAGCTCTTATTGCTCAGCGACAAAACTAGTGAAGCGAGTCGTCGCAGGCCGTGTGAACAGTCAGAGAGCAACTATTAATATATGCATCTCTTTCGTTTACACGGAATGCATATGTTATTATGCGTTTCTTGAGCAAGAAAATCGCCGACAGTTAGTCGTTTTCTCGCCGGCATGCAGTCGGACAACTGCCTAAGAGAGGAGGCTTGAGTCCCAACAGTTAGGTTATAGGCTGTTTATGATTAGCTTTCAGCACTCCCTCTCCGTATTTATTTATTAAAACTTTATGCAACACAAAAAGTACAAAGGCGGACTTAATGCCATAGGCATTCTCTACCTAAACTTTAACTGTACTTTAACTAATTTTGGAAGAATAGTACTTAAGATTTTGTTTCACATTATATGATTTCGTTGCCATACAAAAATCAAGCAGATTTTAAAATAAACGTTGCATGCAAGTGTCTATTCGTCATAGTAAGTAGATAACAAGCAGTTGTTTGAAGTGAATAATCGTGTTTACAAAACGATAAGCTTCAACGACTTTTATTAGATTAAAATAAGTGTCCAGTTGTAACAGGTGATTCATATAGTTTTTTGGTATTATATGAGCACGCGACTTTGATCGCCTAGAAGGTTTTCCCGTTGTAAGCGAGGCAATGATATATGGCCCAGAAATCAGCTACGCGATCTCCGCTCGATCATTAAGACACATTAAATCATCAAGTGTACAGGAAACGTGCGGAGAAAAAGAAGGTGATGTGGATACTGAGGAGGAAGGAATCTATATGAAAGTTATGCGAGCCGATTTCTGGTCATTGGTTCAAGGTAGGCGTGTGTAACTCTTTACGGAACCGACTCACTGATCCGAATCATTGAAGTGATTCAAAAGATTGGTTCAGTAACAACGTTTCAAATGCATCATTTGAATCTGAAACATTACTTTGCTCTGGCTCATTTCGCGCGATGCGTCGCTCGTGTGGCGACTGAGCAGTGAGCGAGCGAGAAAGGGAGACTGAGAGACACTGAATTACTTTAACTATTGAGTTGACTCTCGTATCGTATGCACGAAGATCGACTTTATTCATAAACTCACTTATTACAATAAATATGTAGACATAAAATATTCAGTATTGATGACTCGAAACATTTCTATGTCTCAATAGTAAACGCCCGAGACACAACATAAAAATCTTACGTTTCTATACATGACGTCGCGTCGCGGGAGTTCACTGAGTCATTTGAGCCGATGATCGAAATGAGCCAAATGAAACATATCAGTGTTCCGGATCATTTCAGTGATCGAGATGCAAATGTTCCAATCTCAAAAATACACTTTGCCCACTTCTAGTTGCCTCCTAGTAGTCCTCCTTCTAGTTGTTGTTTTGCCTCTGGCATCTCGGCCGAAGGCAGTCAGAGCACACTTTGCGGTCTTCTTCTTCTTAGCGTGTCGATAAGGGTAGGCCGTCTCGCTCCATATACTAAATGCAATTATCCGCGGACGTTTTAGAGAAAGGCTCGCGTTTGACCACCATTTCACCTGATGGTAAGCGATGATGTGGTAGAAGATGAAGCACGCTTACTTAGAAGTAACCTATTCACTCTTGCTTTAAAGACTGGGACTTAAAGTCAAGATAAATTTATAGTTATCAGGAAATACAGACCGGCAAGAAATTCCACTCTAGCCGTACGTCCAATGGAAGTATTCCCAATACGTTTTGTGCGTATGGGTGGGAGGTCCGCCATGTAACGATAGCGCATCGCTGTTTGTCTTGTAGCCCAATGATGAACGGGCTTGGTGGAATTATAATGTGCAAATCCATCGCACAGTCCCCGAAATGTAATCGATCGAAAATCGAGGCGACGAGTTGCAAGTCTACTTGTAACTACTAGACGAATTACAATTAAACTTGTACAAACAGATAAACAGACAGAAAATTTCTTTTAATTCTTGCTCTGTTAATGTTTCTTAATCCCCTCAATTATGTATATGTAAGTATATTTAATATACTGACACACTCTTTAAATGTTTTATTTTATGTATTGATGGGCTATCTTTTCAAACACCTGTAGTGGAAATTTCCCGAGGTTGCCAATAGTGAGTAATTTATTGTTTTACTTAACTAGTTATATTTTATTACGCTTTATGGCAAGGCGAGTAAAGCCCGTAGATAAAATATCCGGACAAAATATGATGTGGAATCTATCCACATTACTAGCAATCTTGTTAATAGCAATAAAAATCCTCCAACTAAGCTGTTTTCATTATGACTGGCTACTGCCCGCGGCACTGCTTGCGATATCTTATTAGTGAAATAGGATTAGTAGCTAAAGTCCAGAACTTCAACTATCTCTGCAGCAAAAAATCCATCGTACCGTTACTTCAAAAAAGAAAAAAACAAACAAAGCCATTTATAATTTACACTTGCACTTCGGCCGCGACTTCCGTGTGGATTCCGAAATAACATAATAATAGCCTATGGCACGCACCAATAATGCATCTTAAGACCAGGCAGTGCAAAATAATTTTCACGTAAGCTCCGCCCCCATCCACCCCGGTTAGGCCGTTGCATACTAAACGCTAACGTAGCAGTAATTAAGTTGAATATCGCGTGCGCTCTTTCACCATGTTCGGTTTCGAAACTGCCGTTGTGTGCTAAACGCTATAAAGCTTTGGTTTCCTAGGATAGCGGTGCCGTCAAATAGCGGCCGTAATACAGCGGTGAATGACGTCACTAGAACGTTGTCTATGTAAACATAATGGCGCGGTTTCCTAGAGAGCGGTAACTGACACCGTAACGTCAAAAAGCGGTGCCGCCATTTGCATGACGGCCGTCTTGTCGGTGTCAGATGGTTTCGTGAACGTTTCCAAAGAGAATGTAATACACTAGATAGCGATGAAGCAGACAGTGTGATAAAACGGCCGTCGAATTTTCCACATGTCGTCACCGTAGAGACGGCCATCTTTTTGCGTCCGTAATATTATGGCCGCTATATAAGCTTTAAGCTTTGTTTTCCTAGGAAAGCGGTGCCGTCATATAGCGGCCGTAATACAGCGGTGAATGACGTCACTAGAACGTTGTCTATGTAAACAAAATAGCGCGGTTTCCTAGAGAGCGGTAACTGACACCGTAACGTCAAAAAGCGGATTAAAACGGCCGTGGAACTTTCCACATGTCGTCACCGTAAAGACGGCCGCCTTTTTGCGTCCGTAATATTACGGCCGCTATATGACGGCACCGCTTTCCTAGGAAACCAAAGCTTAACGCAGCAATAATAAAGTTGAATATCGCGTGCGCTCTTTTACCATATTCTGGTTCGAAACTAAATGTCGTAAGTCTCAATTCTTATTTCGTTTATAACTAAAGTGATAATTGATCTAGAGAAAAAATGTCCTATATTTGGATAATAAACTATATTTTCTTATTGTCAATACTAATTTTAGACATAAAAGCCGAGTAATCCTGATTAAATTTTGAATAATCTTTAAATTAGACATGATTTTCGATTAAAAAATGGACCGAGCGAAAATGTTCCAATTACGGAACTGGGCTAGACATGGAAAGAAAAAGATCCAATAAATCATATACTAAAGTTCCATTTTGATTGTATGCGTGATTGTTTCAGAATATTAATACAAAATTCCATACATTTTAGGGAGCCTCCTCTTAATATCAATAAAAAAAATTGAATTGGATCCTGAGATTTACTCCCTACATACAAACTTACAAACAAATATTACTTCTTTATAATATTACTATAAAATTAATTATGCATGGTATCCTACCCTGTATTTTCCCGGTAAAATAACAATATTCTTTATATGTAAACTATGTGGTGGCGGGATGACCGGGATGGCTTCGTTAAACATTAATTGGAATGAATAGACGCATAGACGAGATGGTTAGAAAGAATTTAGACAGGCCTTTGTCCAGCAGTGGGACAATAAATAAAATAGAAGTCTTAGCGGAAACTGAAGCTGAAGCTGAACATGAAGTGGCCTGCCTATCCGGTTTCCACAACCCAGTAAACTGGGTAACACGATACCTCTTGGCAAGACCGATGCGAGATTTCTGATTTTGTGTAACGACTGATAAAGATGAACCCATGAGCCATTGGTTTTGGCAGTCTAATGACTGTCGAGACCAACGTCTAGACGTGCTTCCTAAGACAAGGATGAATATCGATTATCCCACCACAGACTGTCCTTGATATGCATTGCTTTACTCTGACGATCGACCCGTAAAGCAGTTAAGCTTTGGTTTCCTAGGATAGCGGTGCCGTCAAATAGCGGCCGTTATAGATGGGCAATCCACCGGGTTTAAACCCGGTGCTTTGATAAAAATCCTATAAACACCCGCAAGCACCCATAAACACACAGAAAATTGGGTGTCTATTTGATTTGATAAAATTAAATTAGTAATGTTAAAAAATATGTTTTAAAAGTGATTTTTATTAATTTCATTTATTTTTAGGTAACATTAGTTATATCGGGGAGGGTAAAATAAAATGGTACGAGATAAAAACTAATTTAAAAAAATCACATTTTCTATTATTTCATCTTTAGAATTGCTTATTTTATGTTGTAGTGTGTAATTAGCGTTGAAGATTCGAGCGTAAGCGTGTTAGGTGTCATATTCTTCATTTGTAAGTTGATTTACATGATACCCCTTAGCTTCCTGTAAATACTTTAAGATTTGTTCAAAGCATTTGGTGCGCACTATACTTAAATTCCTCCGCCACTAATTTTCCGAAGAGCTCATTTCTTTTTTTTTTATTATTGAAAATAGGTTCGCGTTTGACCACCATCTCACCTGATGGTAAGTGATGATGTGGTCGAAGATGGAGCACGCTTGCCTAGAAGTAACCTATTCACTCTTGACTTAAAGACTCTCAGGTTATAGCGATCAGGAAACACAGACTCCGGCAGGGGATTCCACTCCTTAGCCGTACGCACAATGAAAGTATTCCCAAAACGTTTTGTGCGTATGGGTGGAATGTCCACCATGTAACAATGGCACGTCGCCGTTTGTCTTGTAGTCCGATGATGGAACGGGCTTGGCGGAATTAGATTGTGTAATTCCATCGCACACTCCCCGAAATGTAACCGATAGAAAACCGATAGGCTTGCAACTCATCGTCGATGTTCAAGGCTCTGGAGCTTTGATTCGACCAGTGAATCGTTGCCGATGAGTCTCTTGGCCCTTTTCTCGATAGACTCAAGCGCGTCCAGTTGATATTTGGCAGATCCATCCCAAAGATGACAGCAGTACTCCATACACGACCGAACCTAGGCTTGATAGATTGAGTATCTGTTCCAGTGTAAAGTACTGTCCCACCATTGCTAGGATTCTCAACTTTTTTGCTGCTAGCTGAGCCTAGCCTCGACAAATGGACCAAAATTGAAGGTGGAAGTTAGTGTTACCCCAAGAAGCTCAATACGATCGGTTACCGGCACAGTTACATCGCGAAAAGTAGGAGCCGGTCGGAATTGGCTCCTTTTTGCGCAGAAGAGACACGCCTGGGTCTTAGCTGCATTAAACTTGACCAAGTTGGCATCACCCCATTCGGAGACAGCCTTCAAGGACAAGTTCAAACGCCCAACCATGTCCTCACGGAGAGACTGGATCTGTGACCCACCAACACGGGCGCTGGACACATATCACTCAGCAACTGTACTGTCGTCTGCATACCCAAAGGTTACCAGGCATAAGCAGATCATTAATGTGCAGCAAGAATTAAGTTGCTGAGAGCACCGACCCTTGAGAGACCTCGGCATTAATTGCCAATTGGCCAGACGAGCCATCAATAACCACTCGAATGGACCGATCCCTCATCCCGGTCTTTAATCCGAACGCAAAGTTGAGTGGGTAACCCGAAAGAAGAAAGCTTAGCAATAAGGCTGTCTTGCCAGACCCTATCGAAGGCCTTGGATATGTCAAGGGAAACTGCAAGTGCTTCCCCGTGCTTCTCAATTTCCTCACTCCAGATGTGAATGGCATACGCTAAAAGATCCCCAGTTGACCGGTTTTTGCGAAAGCCGTATTGTCGGTCACTGAGGATGTCGTTGGCTTCTAGGTATGCCATGAGCTTGGTATTAAGTACACGCGCGTACATGGACGTGACTGAAGTAGGACTGTAGTTGACCGGGTCAGCACGACTGCCCTTTTTGGGCACTGGCTGCACGTTAGCCAGCTTCCATGCTTTTGGCACCTTTCCAGTCTCTAGCGAGAGGCGAAAGAGGCGTGTCAAGATCGGAGACAGTTCAGGCGGAGGCATTTCTTTTGTCTTGTCCCTCATATAAATCATGTTTAAAGATATACTGGCTAAAATACGTTTCGCATTGCCTCATACTTCAATGTTGAACGAAGAAGGCAAACAGCAAATTCTGACAGCAGTCGTTGATAGGCGCAAAATGTCCATTAGTCCAATTCATTTGGCAACTTATGTGCTGGATCCTTCAGCTCAGGGTGTTGAACTTACTCAAGATGAAGAACTTCAGGCTATGGAGTTTATCCACGATTTAGGCCAGCAACTAAGTTTACATAATGTAATGGCCGCTCTGGCTTGTTACAAAGCTAAAGAAAACATTTGGGCCAGACAATTTATACGGAATTTAGTGCGTAGCATTTAGCCCATTGTGTGGTGGAAAGGAATCTGTAGTTCGACTGAGCTAAGCAAAGTAGCGGTACGCATCCTGTCAGCTCCGTGTACATCAACAAAAGATTTTTTTGCATTATTTATTTCACCTAATTATGTATAATTCAATAAAAGCATAATAATTAAAAACTAAATGTCATTTATGTATAAAAATCATTTACACCCGAAATTTGGGTGGAAATCGGGTGTTTATCCCAAAACACCTAAAACACCCGGTTTAAATCCACCTGGGTTTAAATCCGGGTGGGTGGATTGCCCATCTATAGCGGCTGTAATACAGCGGTGAATGACGTCACTAGAACGTTGTCTATGTAAACAAAATGGCGCGGTTTCCTAGAGAGCGGTAACTGACACCGTCAAAAAGCGGTGCCGCCATTTGCATGACGGCCGTCTTGTTGGTGTCAGATGGTTTCGTGAACGTTTCCAAAGAGAATGTAATATACTAGATAGCGATGAAGCAGACAGTGTGTTAAAACGGCCGTGGAACTTTCCACATCTCGTCACCGTAAAGACGGCCGCCTTTTTGCGTCCGTAATATTACGGCCGCTTTATGACGGCACCGCTTTCCTAGGAAAACAAAGCTTTATTAAGTATTTAGTTACGAGCTCCTCTTCCTATCTTCATAGTTAAAACTAATACTTACAAAAAATATTAGTCCATCATGACATCTGGCTAACATTCGATGACTCAGTCGTTCTCCGGTATAACCTAGACTTCGCATCCATAAGATTTCTATAAAATGAGGAGTCAACTTATAATGGTTATTGGAAATTTGTAGCTCGTATGTCTCATACATAATGTACGTACATTGAGCGTAGTTGTTAAATTATTTCATATCGTCTAACATAATAAAATAGTTGCCATGCGAGCTCAAGGCCAGGATTGTCCAAGAGAAGACATATTTCTCAAGGAGTGTTTGTGTGTGTTTAAGATCATGTAATGTCCTGTTCACATATAGTGATAAAATTAGCTCGTTAACCTGGCTTCTATTTTGTATATATGGTTTCGCGTAGATAGAGCAAAAAGGATGTAACAGGCTTGCGGTTCTCTATTCGGGTGGGAAAATCATCGAATGATTTCTGCGGTCTGGGCGGAGCGGAAGGGAATGTCAGACTTCGACTGACTACAAACCCACCCCGGCAGGAATTCCCGCAACCTCAGCAGGAATTCCCGCAATCTCGGCAGGAATTCTCGCAATCTCGGCAGGAATTCCCGCAATCTCGGCAGGAATTCCCGCAATCTCGGCAGGAATTCCCGCAATCTCGGCAGGAATGACAGCCGGGACCAATGGCTTAACGTGCTTTCCGTGGCACGGGGTACTTATCACTCCACCAACTTCCAAACTCCGGGCTGCAACTGAGAAGTTCCTTACAGAAAATCCCAATGGCACTTTGCCCGACCCGGGAATCGAATCCGAGACCTTGCGCTCAGCAGTAGCGCTTGCGACCACTCGACCAACGAGGCAGTAACTGGCTTGCCCATTTTGTAAACATCTAACCGTAAAAATGTCAGTGAAGCGTACATGGAGTGAAGTAAAATAGTTACAGAAAAACACTTACTCTTATAGTTAGTTAGTAGGTATCGCCATACCGCCCAGATAGCCGGAATGCATTCGCTGCTTTGCGACACAGGTTGGTCGCATATTTTACGTCCCGAGCGCAGCGTATAAAAAAATTGAAGAAACAGTTTATCGTTACAGCATATTATTTTTTTAAGTGAACTGGCAATGTGGTTAGATTTCACATTACAAGCAATCTTGTAAACCCCTCCCAATTAAGCTAAATATATGCCATTCCCTGAACCCACAGGCAACAGAGTAATACCTCTCGATCACAAGTCCAACACCTTACGCTGAGGAGTGGAATTCCTTGCCGGAGTCCGTGTTTCCTGATAACTATGACCGGGCTCTATTTAATAAAGTTGACAATTCGACATATATGTCAAAAAGAGACAAAATTGTAGAATTGTTGTGCTTAGGCTGTTTAATAAAACCAAAATAAAACTGACAAGTATGACAAAAATTGACAGGCAAAGTCGTGACATATTTGTCAAGTAAAAACGCGTTTAATAACATCAAAATATTTCTGACAATTGTCAGCGACAATTTTATTGATGTTGGATTGTCATGACAATTATAGAATCATCACAAAATTAAAATATTATTAAAATTACATAAAACAAAGAGAAAAAAAATAATAATAAGAAATATATATCCAAATTCGTTAATTTACTCATTATTAAAAATTGTATCTAGAATATTAATTGCCATATGCGAAGAAGTAATTAGTAATAAGTATATGGCTCTTAATATTACATTATCAGAATCATGTATTCGGCTCATAAAGGAGGCTTGTGCTTTTCTTATAACTGCATAGAAGTCATCAACCCTATTTTCCGCAAACATGCCGGACGCACTACACCGCCAAGGCAGCCCCAGCATGCGTCTGAACGCGTTGATATATTGAACACGCAGCGAGTCGTATGCTCGCTGCGTATACTTGTACCATAGGGCACATGTGTATAAGTTGCGACAGTATGCATTAAATAGGGTTATTTTTACTTGCTTTGAGCAAGTCGCAAATCGTCGAGCCAGCATATTGCCTTAAGCAGCGAGGGAACGTCTTTGTCTCTCCATGTCATCATCATCTTTACATTTTTCGGTTAGTACATGGCCTAAATAAGTAAAAGATTTTACTTGTTGCAGTTTAGCGTTACATAGCATTATGTCAGGTACATGCAGTGGGCTGTTGTCATATCTAAAGCACATTGTTTGACTCTTTTTTACGTTATATTTGAGACCGTGCTTATCTGCATATACCTCACATATCCCTATCAACTATATTTGTAAATAATTTTGTTTTATGTAGATAAATGAGGATAAAATAGAAAAAAAAATATTAAGAGAGTAAAATAATGAATCGATCACTAGTGCAACTACGATTGTTTGTTTTGAGATTTTTAAACAACATCATCCGACGAGCCCTTGTCACCGTCGGTGTACCAACCATATTGGAACCCAAGGACGGCATGTCATTGTTTCCTTGGAAGATGGGATAGACCTTTATTTCACATATAGGCCTACATGGGCACTTACAAAACCTCCAGCGACGTAAATATTTACGAGCCGTTTGGGTTCGAAACTCTAGGTCCGTGGAGCCCCTGTGCTCACAGCCTTTTTATAGAAATATCGTAAAGGCTCGTTGACGCTTTCCTTGACCCAAGGGCTGGCTATTTCTTTGGCCTAAGGCTAAGCATTGCCAAACAACGAGGCCATACCGCCAGTCACTTGAGTACGTTACCAGCCGAGAGCATTTAGGATGAATGCTTTATTCTAGTTTGGTTTTAAGTATTTTAGTTTTGCATAATGGTTGTAAATAAATTACTTTCTTGTAAATTATTTACACCTTCAAAATTCAAAATATGATTTCGCGACAGAGGATAATGCTCCTGTCAGAATTGTCTGACAATTCTACAAATATGTCAATATGTCATGACAATTTTCTGTTTAATAAAGCAGATTTGACAATTTTTTCACGACCAATTGTCACCTGTCGCTTAAAAAGTTTTATTAAACAGAAAAATGTCAGATTGTCGACATTTTCGGACATATTTGTCAATTTTCTACTATGACAATTTGTCGCCTGTAAGATTTATTAAACAGAAAAATCGTTGAATTGTCACGTTTTGACATATGTCGGACTTGTCGGATTGTCAGCTTTATTAAATAGGGCCCTGGGGATCTTTAAATCAAGAGTGAATAGGTTACTTCTAGGTAAGCGTGCTTCATCTTCGACCACATCGTCCACACTTGCAATCAGGTGAGATGGTGGTCATACACGAGCCTAGTATCAATTCAAGATCGTAACCACGACCACTCTGCAAAGAGAGTGAAAGAAGAAGAGAGATTATACAACGTGTAACAGAATAAACGCAATTCCTGAAAGTAGTTGGTTCAGAATCGGCTTCTGAATCGATTTCCGTTATAAAAAATTGGTGTTAAATTTTAACGGAAAAATCATTTTAAATTCATTTAACTTAAAATGGAAACATAGTATCATGACAAATTAATACAATCCTTAATTTCAAGGAAAATAAACAAGGAAATTGAACTCAGAGCAATAGAGCTTACGCACGACATAATTTGTAGTTCGCTCATAGCTCGTAATACACATCACACACACGTCACGTAAACAAATCAATGCATTTAACAAATCAAATACGTAATTTAAAGGAATTCCGACCTTATCTACAATGAGTAAGGCTTATTTGACTGCACGATCAAACTTAGTTCGGTAATCAGAGTTTCCCTACATACATATACAATTTTAGGCAATTTTACGAAATAAAATTATTTAATTTTAAAATTAAATAAATTTAGACCTTATCTCATACAAATAAAGCATTTATCGGCTACCTCCTTGATGTTTATGCGACATGCCGACACACGGCCGCCCTACATGGCTAACATCAAAAGCAGTTATCCTCCAGGAGCCATTTAGTGAAGTTCTTTTATTTACTTCCGTGAAATTTTTATTTCCGGGCTTTCCGTTATACCAATATGCAATACACGGAGATGGTGAGGACCCTGGCTCGCTGTCTTGATAATGTCGCGTCAGCTTGTCGTGTGCGTTAGCTTGTTGTCATGTTGTGCTATTGGATGACGTCCCTGCCGGTCTTTTACGTGACTTGTTTTATCAGCAAGATGGTGTTTTTTACTTTCTAGAAAACTATCAATAATTACACGGTAAACTCAATTATCAAAGTTATTCATATCAGTCAGTTCATTCATTGAACCCACGCACAGCTATGGTCAGCTGGGCGCTCGTGTGTGTGTGTGTCGTGAAGTGTATGCGTCTGCGTAAGGATAGGTATGATGACGCACATACGTTTTGCGCACAGAACAGATAAAAGAAGTTAGAAAGGAAATAGTTCCTGATTTGTATGAGAACGCGTGTCGCCGCTTGTGTCCCACTTTTTAGCTACACTACAAGCAAGACGCCCGTTACGTATGCGAATTACGCACACACATAAATTACACACACTTAAATCGAGAGCTTACTACTGATTGTAACTCACTGTCGATAAACATGCGCCGTGCATCACGGCCAATCAGGGCAAAGGACGAAACGTCAATGGTTGAAGTGTGAAGGACGCAACGCATGTAGTACATTGTAAGCGGACTTGGTCATTGCGTTAATTAAGCGAGTACACATCGGGCAATCTATATTTTTTGTAACTTGTTGGAGTAATGTTGTTAATGTTCGGAATTTCATAGTGATCAGAATATTTTCATGTTTTTTTACAAAGAAAATTGTAATTAAATGTTATTTTCGACTTACCGCTGGAAAGATATACCTCCTCGCTCTATACTTGCGGTCTAACTTTTTGTTTTACAGGTTATAATTGCACAACACGGCATTTTAAAGCAGAGCTCTGTGTTCCGAAGTAGTCCGAAGCGCACTAAACGCGGGGAATGAATTGGTCGAGCTATGATTTTCGTTTCATAATTGTGGCGCGCTGGCTACGCCCACATTGCCATTCCAACCTTATTCATCTATTCCGTGGTTTTGCGTTTAGTAAGGATAACTATTTTATAAAAAATGACTGGTTTTAGTTTCAATTTATTTAGTTACGGATGTTGTTTTAGACTTATAATTTAATATTCTAATTGGGGTGTCTGAGGTATTGCACTTAATCTGTTACACGTTGTATACATGCAGTTCTCTCTCGTTTATCCACTTAAAACCATCCTAGAATTGTCTGTAAAGTCTCAAAGAGCAGTCAACACTAGCGCCGCCCACTTAGATCGGGAGGAGCCATTTGATGATTTGCCCCCCGAAAAACATACAATTGTTGTCTGTAAACCCACAAACAGCAATCAGCACTAGCGCCGGGGTCCTATAGGGCCAATGCTTGCCGAGATTGTGGGAATGTACTAAAGATATACCGCAGTCCCAAAACATTAGGGCAATTGTAGGAACAGGGTTGGTCACAGTCACTTATTAATAAATGTTTTAATAACAAATTCTCTCTTTGTTTCAGCTATTCACGAGATCGCCCACAATTTAGCGTTCGGACATAACCGACCGCTAGCCAATAGACTGTTTGGTTTCTTCGCGAATCTGCCTATAGGCCTGCCAGTATCTATCAGCTTTAAGAAATATCATTTAGAACATCATAGGGTAAGTTGAACATCAAATAAGTACAATTTTATAGAATGGAATCACGCGTTGCCTTCCTAAAAAACGAATAACTGTATAGAAAAATAGTGTTCATTCCACCTTAAACCCTGAGCTTGGTGATCGCCGGTCGTCAAGTCAATATCTCCTCAGCATTTACGGGGCCCGACGGGGCCATTTCCTGCCGGGGTGCGGAAACGTTCTAAGGAGATACCGCGGTACTGGAACATGAAGGGCAATTGAAGCAACAGGGTGGGTTTTTAGTCAGTAGAAGTCTGACACTCTCTTCGGCTTCACCCAGGGCGGGGGGTCATTTGATGGTATATTATTATATTTTCTTTTTAAAAACGTTGCCATACTTGGGAATTTTTGGCGTTAGCGAACTTTTAAACTCTCTGCCAGACCCTGAAGAACAACTGTCTGTAGACCTTTAAAACATTTGTTCCATGTGGGATTCAAACCCGCGACAAGCAGCAGCCTAGAGGCAGCGGAATTGAGTGTCAGTCTCCTACTGCACTGTTTCTTCAGTTGTACTTGCGTTCGGGCCCACGGTATCTTGCTAGAAAATTCACAAAACCCCAAAAGGCTTTGGCCCTATCGCGCCCCGTTTATAGTGTTGATAGCTCCGTTGATAACGTATAATCTTCTGACACTTTATTTACTTACAGCTATCTTAATCTATTCTTAAACCTCTTAATCTAAAATAATATAGTCAAGATTGCTTTTAGCGATAACACCGCCCTTTGTAACCTTTATAGTTGTTAAGTCCTTATGTAATAGGAGGAGTTGTTTAAACAACGCTTGTTGAAGTCGGTCTGTGGGACCATCTTAACAAATAGAGATTTCTCGGTCCCGGTCACAGATCAGATAAAAAGGTTAGAAAGGAAATAGTTCCTGATTTGTATGAGAAGGCGTGTCGCCGCTTGTCTCCCACTCTTTAGCACCACTACAAGCAAGAGGATCGTTACGTATGCGAATTACGCACACAAATAAATTACACACACTTAAATCGAGAGCTTGCTACTGATTATAACTCACTGTCGATAAACATGCGCCGTGCAACACGGCTAATCAGGGCAAAGGACGAAACGTCAATGGTTGAAGTGTTGAGGACGTAACGCATGCAGTACATTGTAAGCGGACTTGGTCATTGCGTTGATTAAGCGAGCACATATCGGGCAATGTATATTTTTTGTAACTTGTTGCAATAATGTTGTTAATGTTTGGAATTTCATAGTGATCAGAATATTTTTATGTTTTTTACAAATAAATTTGTAATTAAATGTTATTTTCGACTTACCGATAGAAAGATATACCTCCTCGCTCTATACTTGCGGTCTGACTTTTTATTTTACAGGTTATAATTGCACAACACGGCATTTTAAAGCAGAGCTTTGTGTCCGAAGTAGTCCGAAGCGCACTAAACGCGGTGAATGAATTAATCGGTTGAGCTATGATTTTTGAATCATAAATGTGGCGCAATCGCCACGTCCACATTACCATTCCAACCTTATTCATCTATTCCGTGGCCCCGGCTGTTATTTCTGCCGCCATAAGGTAAAAGGACGCATCTACATGAAGTACGAAACGGAGAAAAAAAATAAAACGTGTTTTAAAAATTAAAAAATTCGCTGTGCGAAAGGAAATAAACCTTATTACAATTTTGTTATGCAAAAGTGTGTATTATTGTTTGATCTTTCAGAAATTATATGAGAATTTTAATTAATTCAATTTTAAGTATTAATTAAATAACTTTTTCCTTTTCTTTTTAGCAAAAAAAATATAAGAAAGTAAGTTTTACTGCAATGAAAAGACGCTTCTGGTTGGAAACGTCCTTTCAACGTAGTATTTTTTTAAACGCCTTTCCTACTTAGTGATGATGTGTTACCAGGTTCTAGTTAACTAAATAAAAAAGACGCTAATAGCCATTTGCTGCTTTCCAACTTAGTAATACTAATACTCATTTAACTTAAAAAATACCTGCCCCTTGAACTTAATTACATTTTTAATTTCAATTAATTAAACTGAAGTACATTTTAACACGATAATTATCTTGTGTTAAATAAAACACAAAGTATGAGAAACTGACTTATATTTTTTATAAAAAATAGCAATTACACACCTTTCCCAACATTAAGTTTTAAACTCTTAAAAATTAATGATTAAGTTTAAATAAAACTACCTAAATTTGTACTAATTATAGTAAACATTAATAATAATTATCACAGCTTTGTAAGGAATCTCTTAAAATGAATAAATTTTCGACATAAACTTGAGTGAGATCAAACTAACACTACGACTTATAATATTTCATGAATTTTTTTCATGAAATATTACGCTTAAAACTATCCAAAAACGAAAATAATCAATATTATCAAGTATAAGTTAATAAGTTTGAACGTTAACACAGTAATCAGAGCTTTGTATGTATATTTGTATTATAAAGAGAAAAGAAAAGCAAAAGGAAAAATTTGATTGTTTGCATTGAATTGGCTCCGAAACTACTGGACCGTTTTCAAAAATTCTTTTTCCATTACAATTTTTCATTATCCCTGATGAACATATATGCGATAGAATATTTTCAAAAATTTTAGGGATCCGTATGTTATTATATATTATAAAGAGGTACAATTTGTTTGTGTGAAGAGGAAGACATTTAAATCAAAACTAAGATGGTGCCAGAATAACCAAAATAAAATGAAAATGGACATCTTAGCCGAGCATCACAAATCTAAAGATTTAATACAGATAAATTGAATCCAGGACCGGGCATCCCTGTGAGTGTAGCCGGGCAACATGAATCTGCTCCCGTAGCTAACTTGTTTGTAAAACATTTTAATATTGATTCTACTTATAATCCAACATCGCAGATATTGGATACTGAGGATTTTGTGATGGAATTAAATGTGAGATTCTCAGCGAAAAGTGTCGCCAATGTAATAAAAAGCATGGTAAGGGGCAAATCTTCAGGGTATGACTACCTCTGCCAAGAGTGCTGGCGATGTTTTACTCACTCTCTTTAAGTCACTCTCATCTGCCCACCAACTTAATGAAAACGATAGTTGTACCCGTTGTGAAAGATAAGACCGGGGAAGCATCAGATCAGTCTTGGCTAAGGTACTAGATAATTTTCTTGATATATATATGGCGACTCGTATCGAATTGCATGATGCACAGTTTGGGTAAAAACCTGGTCTATCTACAGAAACTGTCATACTGTCGCTTAAGCAGACTGTCCAGTACTACACGTCTAGAAAAACGCCTGTTAACGCGTGTTTTCTAGACCTTTCCAAGGCATTTGATCTGGTGTCGTATGACTTGCTGTGGCAGAAGCTTATGAATGATACATCCGTAGATAAGGAAGTCATACCAATACTTCGGTTCTGGTAAAACAATCAATGGTAATCAAAAAATGGTAAAAATTGTGTCAGATGGGCAGGATCGTTGTCGGATGAATATAGGCTGAATTGCGGAGTGAGCCAAGGTGGCTTGTCATGAACCGATTGATCGTTGAGCTCTGTAGCACTTATCAGGGTTGTCACGTGGATGGAACCTGCTGATGATATGGTGCTGCTGAGCCTTTCGATCAATGCGATGAGAAGTGTGCTTTCGATGTGTGAAAGGTACGTGGAGATCCATGGGCTTCGATACAACGCGAAAAAGAGTGAGTGAGCTACTAGTCTTGTAAGGCAGGTACAAGTTCTATCCGATTGTGCCTCAGTTAAAACCTTGCGGTATTGCATCAAAGCAAGTCACTGCTTTCATGTATCCGGGCCAGTGGGTTTCTGAAGACCTAAAAGTCGGTCTGGACATTGAGCGTGAGCGTAGGGCGTTGTCTGTTCGTTAGGACTACGCTGTTTACAGTGTATTGCCATTTTTTCTACATATGCAGTCTGTGAGTTATCTACACTCAGGAGGCATACAACTTCCTGCGGGTACAGTATAAAAATGTTCGACAACGCGGGAATAGACGATTTTTATGCTATCATGCGTCAACGATGCACTTCCATCATGCGCAGGGTACGTGTCAGCCCCAACAGCATTCTAAATTCGATAGCAGACAGATAAGACAGCCCTTTTTTGGGACATTGGGTACACCTACATGCCAAATCTGGTGTAGTTGTTAAGTATTTTATTTTATGTTTCTTTTAGCTTCTAAGATTTGATTGTATACTAACCCAAATGGATCTAACGTCTGAAATAAAAGATTATTTATTTATTAAAGCACGAAAGGCCACGCGCGTTTCTCTGTCTGCCTGGACGCAACTGAAGGGCGGTATTCTAACCGCGAGCCCCACTTCACCCCATATAACTAGCAATACTAAGTAGAAAGGGCACAATTGCCACTTGCGCCTGCTTATTTTTCGTAATACTAAGTTAAAAAGGCACATCTACGCAGAACAGTCTTTTCTTCTTATGACTATGCAGAAGTGTCTTTTAATTGTATGAAGAATTAAATATTTTGTAAAAAAATAAGACGTTTCTACTGAAATGCGTCTTTTCAACTTAGTGTACGTCAGAAATGTCTTTTCTATTTAGTAATATTTAATTAATATGGCAGATACGTCTTATTTAACAGTGAGATTCATAGGGTTCTGTTTAATTTATGCGAAATATAAAAATACTGGCAGATGCCATTTTTTTTTCTGATTAAGAATATATAGATAACTCAATTTCGAAAAAAATGTTAGATGCGTCTTTTTTCTTTATGGCGGCAGATTTGTGCACGGGTAGTCAGAAGCCAGTCTGGTACTGGTCTTACTAATGGGTATCGTGTTAACCAGCTTCTGGGTTGTCCATGTCAAATAGGCAGTCATTCCAAGTAAAACACTAATACTCAGCTACAGCCGGTAAGCTGGAAACCGTCCCCAACTATGTAATTCTGGTTCCTGATAGCTATAATCTGGAGGTCTTTAAGTCAAAAGTGAATAGGTTATTTCTAGGCAAACGTGGTTCATCTTCGACCACATCATCGCTTACCACCAGGTGATATGGTGTTCAAACGCAAGCCTATCAACAATTTAAAAAAATGTACCTACGATAGAGAGTTTATCTATCAATACTAAACGATACACTGGTCGAATCAAAGCTCCAGAGCCTTGAACATCGGCGACGAGTTGGTAGTCTATCGGTTTTCTATCGGTTACATTTCGAGGAGTGTGCGATGGAATTACACAATCTAATTCCGTCAAGCCCGTTCCATCATCGGACTACAAGACAAACGGCGATGCGCCATCGTTACATGGTGGACATACCACCTATACGCACTAAACGTTTTGGGAATACCTTCGTTGTGCGTACGGCTAAGGAGTGGAATTCCCTGCCGGAGTCTGTTTCCCGATAGCTATAACCTAGGGTTCTGTAAGTCAAGAGTGAATAGGTTACTTTTAGGTAAGCGTGCTCCATCTTCGACCACATCATCATTTACCATCAGGTGAGATGGTGGTCAAACGCGAGCCTATTATCAATAATTTAAAAAAATGTTCTTCTTTTATGTGCATCTTTACCTAATATAAATCATTACTTCCTTCCCCAGTACCAAGGCGATGAGATAATAGACACCGACCTACCAACTCTGTTAGAAGCGAAACTGTTCTGCACGACCGGAGGGAAGTTCCTCTGGGTTGTCTTACAACCATTCTTCTACAGCTTCAGACCTTTAGTGGTCAGACCGAAGACGCCTACGCCTATGGAGCTCATCAATTTAGTTATACAATTGTTCTTTGATGCCGTGATCATTAAGTTGTGGGGTGAGTTGTTTTGAATTTAGTTTTTGAAACTTTCGGACCTACAACGTCTAGTAAATAAATTATTACGTACTTGCCAAGAAGATATGTATTTTTTGTCGATGGACTGAGACAATATTTCTATTGGTAAGGTGCGATTAAAACTTAATGCTTGAATGATATTTGTCATAGATTTCCAGCCAAGACCAAGAATGTCTTAACGCGCTTTCCGAGGCAAGGTAGAATCTCCATATATTAAGATAGTCATTCATTCCAGTCCATTTGAAGTCCATACAATCGTTACTGGTCAAAACTGAGAACCATGTAGATTTATGACTGTGGTGCTCTTTTGAGGGAAGAAGCACAAGCACACAGAAAGCTTTAAAAATATACAGTATGTTAACTAACAGAGGGCGTTGCCGTTAACCCGCAATAGTATAGCATCCATACATGCTAAAAAAAAATATTACCATTCGAAAACAAAATGTTTTTTTTTTTTTAATATTAAAATATTCACTAAAAATGTTAAATTGATACCTAAAAGAAACACTCTGTAGGTACACGCGGACTTGAAGGACGGCAACGTCGCAATTTATTTATGAATGACGGGCCGTTTGTGCGGCGATCTAATTGATGTGCTTATCTATTGCGGGTTAACGAGAACGCCCTTTGTTAGTTATCATACTGTATAATGTATACCTAATTTAACGTTTTTTTGTTACTTTTTCAGGATGGAAAGCGCTTGGATACCTCATATACGGAGCACTTATGGCGATGGGTGTACATCCAGTCGCAGGTTTGTTAAATATTACTATTTATATAAACGAACTACTAAAGTGCATAAATCCTGATTCTCTGCCAGAAATACAAAGTGCAAGATGACTTTTATTTCGTTGGTGGGCCTGGTTATTAAACACCTACTTCAGAAGCTTTATTAGAAAGTCTAACATAACAACCGTGCACCTTTGCATCGCATAGTGAAAACCTATAACTCACATTTTGCAGATATTGATATATTTTCGTTGTCTGCCAACAAATTTCGAAATATTGTTAGTGTTGAAATGAAAAACTCAGAAACATAGAATATAGTGACTTAGTTTATAATTATATAAAATGTGGATAACGTAGTGGGTTACACACTTATACATATTGTTGCATGATAATTTCAAGTTCATTTACAGTGTGCAATTGTTTGTTTTCCCGAATAAATAAAATAAAATATATCATAACAAGCCCATTACGTTCCCAGTGCTGGGACACAGGCCTCCTTTCTATGCAAGGGAATGTGCCGGTATCCATCACGCGGGCCCAGTGCGGATTGGTTTGGTGGATGTCGAATGGCCTCGAATTCCTAAAACATGTCCGTTTCCTCAAGATGTTTTCTTTCACTTCCTCAAAATGTTTTGAGAGCCGTGGTTGTTGAAAATTATACAAAGTAAGAAAATTGGAACTAGGCTGGTCATATTTGCCGTATGACGGTACAGCAGTGGGCCAAAATAACCACTTAGTGGGTCCCAACTGGCAGGAAACTACAACGCGGCAGCCTCAGGAGATGACGGGATGAGCTGGACTCATTCTTAGAGAATCGGTCTACAATCGCAGTAGATCGCGAAAGTTGGAAGGAGAGTCGCGAAAGTTGGGCCTTTGTCCTGCAGTGGGACAGCACAGGCTCATAATGAATAATATTTGAACGAAGTGACAGGGTTCGTAGCCATTGCCACAGCCACATGCTGTCTGGCAGTTTGAGTGCTTTATACGGCCCACCCAAATGTCCTTACTTTGGTATTGTTCGTCAAATCGTTCCAGCTCCTTAAGGTTCTAAGTTGAGCTACGCGATATTTGACAAATGCTTGCACTGCTTGGACGGGCCTGCTCAAATCTGTTTGATTCTGTCCTCTAAAGGGCGCCACAGACATTAACCTACATGGCTCTCATATGATGTGATCACTACAGATTGTCTGGACTTTAAAAGAGACGTTGACCTCTGAGTTTGTTTCAATGTTTCTTCTCAGAGTAGTCAGTTAGGAAACACTGGCCTCATCTAGTTTACATTTACGGAAAAAAAAGACCCTGTAAAAGTGTTATTTATAACCTATTTGCAAAATAAACATCATTATTTCATTTCATTATTCAATCCACTGGTAACTCACCGTCCGGTAAGGACCAGGCTCGGGTCGGGTGGCGGCTTAAAGAGCAGTCAGCAGCAATAACGGGGCCTCATAGGGCCATTGCCTGCTTGGGGGTGGCGGGAATGTTCTAACAAGATACCGCGGCCCCCGAACGAAAGGGCAGCTGAAGAAACAGGGTGGGTTTTTAGTCAGTAAAAGTCTGATACGCCCTTCTGTGATACCCAGAGTGGTAGGAGCTATAATTTAAAGAATTTCCAATCGAAAAAAAAAATTGGAACCCTCCCTACAACTAGAAAGTCGCGCCTTTAACTACTGGGCCACCACAGCTCTACTTAATTATTTATTAATTAATAACGAATATTTATTTGTCCACCTTTCAGGCCACTTCATAGCTGAACACTACATGTTCAAGAAAGGCTTCGAGACGTACTCGTACTACGGTCCTTTGAATTGGATCACATTCAATGTGGGCTACCATAACGAACATCACGACTTTCCGGCAGTGCCTGGCAGTAAACTTCCCGAGGTAAGACTTTCAATTAAACTACCCATCTTTCCCACTTTCAGCAAAGGTCTTCCCTATTCCTTTCACTTTTCTTTCCCACTCCCGAGCAAAGGTCTCCCCAAATCCTTCCACTTCTCTCTCCCACTCCCGAGCAAAGGTCTCGCCCAATCCTTCCACTTCTCTTTTCCAAAGGTCTCCTCTATTCCTTCTACTTCTCTTTTCCACTCCTGATCAAAGGTGTCCCCAATTTTTTCCACTTCTCTTTTCCACTCCTGTACAAAGGTCCACCCAATTCCTTCCACTTTTCTTTCCCATTCCTTAGTAAAGGTCCCCCTATTCCTTCCACTTTTTATTCTCATTCCTGAGTAATGATCTCCTCTATTCCTTCCACTTCTCTCGATGGTGTGCCTCGCGTCGCCAATTCACGAGAAGGGCAGCCAAGGCATTCTGCCGTCTTCTCGGTCAGCCACGATCACGTCTAGTATTTTGTAAGATATGGTCTGTCCGTCCCACTACAGTCTTGTAAGACAGGTTAAAATACTTAATGTGGTCTACCCAAATGTCCTTAAAATAAAACTGTTCGTCAAATAGCTCCTTAGAGTTTTAAACTTTAACTACACGACAACTGACAAATGCTTTCACTGTCTTAAAAAATATGTGTGGTTCTCGACTTCTAGGCTAACAGCTTGGTTTGAAACAGAGTTACAGTCAGAAGTTTCCAGCACATTTTCAAAATCCGCAAATATAACTTTGTCATGCATACAAACACTATGAAAAACCAACTTATTTTGAGTAGTTACTACGGAACCTTTCATGGGCGAGTCTGACTCGCACTTAGCCAACTTTTTATTGTTATATTCCATATTTCAGGTACGCCGCATTGCCCCAGAGTTTTACGACAACCTACCACATCACGACAGTTGGACCAAAGTCCTATATGACTTTGTTATGGATCCGGAAATCGGACCCTACGCCAGGATCAAACGCAAGCAACTCGGACTTGACAGTTAAGTTGGTAGCACTGTTTGTAATTATAAGTTAGTGACGGTTGGTAGAATGCGCTTGCGACGTTTAGGATAACGCCATCTATTGGAAGAATTTAAAAGTTTTAAAGTTAAAATTTTGCTACAGCATATTTTGTAGGTTATTAATGGATCAAATCCTGTTCAAGTACTGAATGTGAGATTAGGTTTTTCCATCTGGGATTTTGACACAGTTTAATTTGTACTCACGAGAAACTACTCTTATTTTTATCTCATGGTGACAATCTAAACTAATAAATTATTTTAATCTGTCGACTCTAAAACATAAACCTCCTCCTTTGCAGTCGGGTAAAAAAGCTTTCCTCAAGTTTCAATTGGTACCAAATTTCATCCAAATCCACCTAGTATTTTTGAAAAACAAAACAAAATGTGTTAAAACAAAATTTTCCGCTTTATACTTATAAATGTGTTAAAACAAAATTTTCCGCTTTATACTTATAAAGCGGAAAATTTTGTTTTAACACATTTTGTTTTGTTTTTCAAAAATACTAGGTGGATTTGGATGAAATTTGGTACCAATTGAAACTTGAGGAAAGCTTTTTTACCCGACTGCAAAGGAGGAGGTATATGTTTTAGAGTCGACAGATTAAAATAATTTACAAAATAAGCATAATTATAAGTCCAATCTTTGAGATACGAATCGCAAGCGCCATCTATGAACCAAACTAATAGTTAAAAAGTCGATCTTGTTTAATTATGTTTTTTGGGCTGTATGTATTATCGTCGTAAGATTACAGCATTATTTTTG
The DNA here is from genome assembly GCA_943138885.2 of Tholera decimalis. Taxonomy (NCBI): domain Eukaryota; kingdom Metazoa; phylum Arthropoda; class Insecta; order Lepidoptera; family Noctuidae; genus Tholera; species Tholera decimalis. The sequence continues at coordinate 17,031,249 of OW964576.2, forward strand.
TTAATATTTCTTTAAGCAAATCATTTGTTAAAGATGGTGTCAAATAAATTTACAATGATTTTAACGGGAGATTAAGGGCTACAGGGCAATATATAGCCTAGTTTTTATTCCGGAATTTCCGCGTGATCGAGATCTACGTAGGAAAATCCTTAAACAGAACTAGGAATGTAGGTAGAATTCATATAATTAGCAATCTTGTTAACCCCTTCAACTAAGCTAAATATGCTTGTGTCTGGAGTGTGTTCCCGATAATAGTATAATGGGTGGGGTTCGAGTCCACGAGCGAGCCATTGGGCTTCAATAGTGAAGCTACAAATTATTGCAAATTTATTTGGGGCCTAACCTCCAATGGATATTACTTGAATTATGTAACCGATATTTTATGTAGATATTTTTTTTATATTTAAAGAGCAGTGGGAGCTTCTTGCTCGTTCTTCTCCATAGGTACCTATGGACAATACTGATGATTCAACAGCTCTTGAAAATTTCAAAAGTGCCTGTAAAGGGTTTATATCTTTTGTAATAATAAAATAAAACAAAAAAAAAGGAATTGTCAAAAAATATTTTATAAACATTTTTCGAGATTCATTCATTCTACTTATTCAAATTTAATTTTATAAAAAAATAAAATTATTCTTTTAATTAGGCTGTTATTCGAATCTCGGTTTGAAAAATACCATGATATTAATTTTCAAAGAATGTGTTGAATTTATAGATATATGTATGTTCTTCCATAACAGATGTTATTTTATGCCAAATTCAACCAACCCACATAGAGCTTGTATTTACTTATTTTGCATTTAGTTAACATAGTAACAGCCTAGTTGCGCAACATAATTATAATCGCAAGGACATTGGTGATACACTACATGATTGTAACGATCGTTTACCTGTAAATAAAGGCAATGAATTTACAATATAAAATTTTGTGTTACGTAGATAATGACCCCAGTATGTCATTACAAAGCAAAACTAAAAAATATAAGCAAGGTTTTTTTTTTAAATGCTGTTAAAAGAACAGTGCAAAAAGTTAAAAAATCCTACCAATTTATTACATGACTCAATTTTTTGAGATAATTTAAAACATTTATTATTTACTTATATCAATATATCAAGTAAAATTGGTGTCTTTACCAGGACATACAAGTAAAGTTAAAATAAAGCTTTTATTAAAATTACTCATATGGGCTTGTAGTTTTTGGTATATATGTATTTGGGGTACTTTCCTACCCCACACAAAGTAGCTTTTGTAAAACTGTCCTAGGATTTTTGAAGTACTCTTGTTGTAGCGGAATACAGGAATGGAATATTGTTGTACCTCAGTGATATGATAATGTACATTGAAATAGTATAATCTTGTTATAAAATATACATATTACATAACTATAATTTACTACATCTGTAAAAATATATTTGATATGTAATTAATTTATGCATTTTGTTGGGGTAACCCATGACCCCATTCAACCAGTATTTTTAAGTTTCAATTATTAAATTATTTTTGTAAATATTTTCAGAATTTTAAGTAAATAAAATTGTATTATAAGACTATACGCATTAAACGCGCAAGCGTGGATTTAAACTATTTTTTTAAACAGGTAAACACAACACAAATAATTTAAATTAGATATAATTATGTATCTATGGCTTATTTATTTTATACTTACACTAGCTTAGACTGGGAGCATATTAGTGCAGGAGCGGTAAGGTGACATCTCTAGAAGCGAACGAACTTGGATGGAATAGATAGAATACACTTTATTATACACAAATAATTGAAACACACTTAAATAACAATATTGTAAAAAATTTGGTTACAATGGCGGTCTTATCGCTGAGAGCGATATCTTCCAGACAACCTTTGGAAGGACTTTACGAGCTTTAATTAAAATGGGGAGGACACACGTACAATATGCGAATACAATTAGTTAAAATAACATTAGGCTGCTAGAGGTGTTGCCTTATATTATTCTATAAAAATAGAATAAAATATACATACAGGGGTTTTTAATTTCAAACTAATGTATTATGTAGATTCTTCAAACATTTTGCTACGTAGAATTTATATAACTTTATGTCGCCAATTCCAAATGTTTAGCATTTATACTTTTTTAAAAGGGATAGGTATATAATACCTTAATATTCAAGTAAAGTTAAAGTCGGAGGTCTATGGGATATGAGTTTTTGGCCTGAAAAAAGAGTGATCAGGTAAACGCGGTGACATTTTCGATGTGACGCGAATGCTCCCGAAGATATCCGAACATTTCCGAAGACTGCGAAATTAATACGCGATAAAATTGTACTAGACTCGTGTCACATAGGTAGGTATATGAATTTTAAGCAGAGTAAGGGAATAGAACGGTGGTGATTACGAATTTTCAGATAATCCATTTCATTCTGAGGAATGTATTACCTACAAATTTTAATGTACTATAATATAAACCAATAATGTAGGTATCTGTTAGTAGCTGTGCCTGCAAGGAATTAGTTATTAGAATATGGCTTCTTTTGTCAAAATGATGTCCCGCGTCAATTCTGGCGTCGGAACAATTTGATTTATGCTCTGACCTTACAATCTATGTCAAAGGAATTATTTTGTAGGTAATGCTAATTAATGGGTTCATTTATGAGCAACATTCACAGTACCTGTAGAGTCTAGGCTTATGCCCAGACTATGAATTGATATGGAATGTAAACATAAATGCCGAAATAAGATGTAATAATCACCTGTGCTTACCACTTTGAGTAATACAGTTTCTTAGTATGCTTTTTCTCTACGGACTGTTTTATTATGATAGAGAGAACTAGTAATGTACTCCAACTAAGCTAAATATGCGGGTGTCTGGAGTGGGTACCCGGCAATATTGTAATTAGTGGGGTACGAACCCACAACCCCTCGATCACAAGTCCGACACCTCAGCCACTAAGCTATTGTCGCTTCCACGTTTGCTCTGTAAAACGCCATCATGAAAAATTTAGAAACTGAACTATTAATCCATGCCATCAATATAATATGACAGTTTTTCATGGTGAAAAGTGTCGTAAATAGACTTTCATGCGCTCGGTGCGACTCCTATAATTACGCACTTGAAAAATGATTGAAAAATCATTAAACATTTACAATTTCTCGGCTTCGGGGCGTCACGTTGCAGATAAGGTAGAACTATTTTTTTCCGGTTAGATCTGGTCATTTCTGCGACCATCTAGGTTATAAATAAATAAAAATAAATAAATAAATACGCCTTGTGCCTAGGCATTAGCACCACCCTATTTATGACAATGATGGTGAATGACCGAATTATGTCACAATTTCATCTTCACAACGAATGTGAAGTGAGCTTTTAATCCAGTAGTAAGCGATGACAATTCACCTAAATTTTATGGTGAGTTATTTTACGGAGTCGATAGATACAAGGAGTCCGAATGTTTAAATAGCAAAATAAACTGTTTAATTCAAAATATTCTTGCTAATTTCATTGTTGTGTATGTTATATGTATCTCTTGTAATATAAACGCCTTTTGTTATTAGTAAGAAATCATGTGATCGATTTTAGCTTAACTACATATATTATTTTTAAATTTAATAAGAGAGCCAGCAATGTGGGTAGAATTCACTTTTGCCATGTTGTTAACCCCTCCAACTAAGCTAAATATGCTTGTCTGGAATGGGTTCACGGCAATTATAAATATATTATAGGTATATATATTATAAATATATTATTATTATATGTAATATTTATTGTAATACGTAAAATGAAGTAAAATCAATACTAGAATAATCCACGATTAGTGAATTCTGTTTACGTCTAAATAGGCCTGACTGGGTCTTATTGTTTCTAATCTGAAGTCGATCACATGAACAGTTCAAAACTTCATCGGCGATAAATCGTGTCCTTATTGTAAAAAATCTATATTTGTAAATGTGAATTTATGTTAGTGTTGTAATAAAATCATATTATATTTCATTATTCTTTGGTTTTATTTTGTTTCCTGTTATTGGTACCTTCAGAAGGGGAGTTCGAGTCACGTTGGTGTATCGCTCTGAAACCAGGCTTTATGATTCATATCATACACTATAATTATAATGATGTTTATTTTGCGAATAGGTTATAAATAACACTTTCACACGTCATTGTTTTTTTTTTCGTAAATGTAAACTAAATGAGGCCAGTGTTTCCTAACTGACTATTCTGAGAAGAAACACTGAAACAAACTCAGAGGTCAACCAAAGGGAATGTAATACACTGTTTTAATTATTTGAGTCAGTCAGTCATATTATTGTAATACACTGTTTTAACAATTACACTATAGGCTTGGGTCCAATACACTTCCCCGCTATGTGGCAGCCATTTTGTTTTTTTTTTTTTTGTTGAAATATGCTCTATGCGAGTACAAAAAATATCATAGGTATATCTCAAAGTTTTAGTTATACTGAGATAAAAATAGGCTTATTCGAAAGGCAATAATATTGTCTACCATTTGCATTACAAAGCAATGAGTTCACAATTCCATAACTTCTGAAAAAAAAAGTGAGTCGATAAATAAAAAGAAAAATTATGCAATTCAACCAAAAATTGTTAATTACTACAAAAACATACCCGACAACTTTTTTTAATTTTTTTTTTCCTAAATCGACAGCTTTTGAGCTAAGCTACAATACAATATAAAATTCACAACTGTATGTCTAATAGTTCTAATACTTTAAGAGTTATTGTTGTTTAGCGTATGCGCAAGCACAAAAGGCCTTTGTCGGAATCCTCAACAGGAAATCATTAAAAACACAACATTCATATGTAGCTTAGCTCAAAATCTGTCGATCTAGTAAAAAAAATAAAAAAGTTGTTGGGTATGTTTTTGTAGTAATTAACAATTATTGGTTGAATTGCATAATTTTTCTTTTTATTTTTCGCCTTTCACATTTTTTTTTCAAAAGTTTTGGAATTGTGAACACATTGCTTTGTAATACAGATAGTAGACAATATTATTGCCTTTCGAATAAGCCTATTTTTATCTCAGTATGACTAAAACTGAGATATATGATATTTTTTGTACTCGCATAGAGCATATTTCAACAAAAAAAAAATGGCTGCCACATAGCGGGGAAGTGTATTGGACTCAAGCCTAGAGTGTAATTGTACTTTAAAATAGTTTATATTTAAATATTTAGAATATCGCTAACCCATGTCCGGACTCACTGTATATAAATATACTATATATATTTTTGTAAATAATTCAGTTCATTATGTTTCTGTCTGTCTGTTTATGAAGGAATGTGCCGTAATCCACCACGCGGGCCCAGTGCGGGTTGATGTCACATGTCTTCGAACTTTTGGTCCTAAGACATGCCGATTTCCCACGATGTTTTTCTTCAACGATTTGATTACACAATACTGAAAATTATATAAAACTGTAAATCCGTAAGATTTTGCTGAACATATATTGTGTTGTTTTGGTAGGTATTGACCCAAGCTATCACCCCCTGCAGTATGTCGTGTTATTTGCTGGACACCCTGTATAAGGTGTCCGACTGTGTGGGACTTTGAACCCCCGACATGCAATTTGCAAGTTACTTAAGTAATCATGGGGACGTTGAATAAAATTCATGGTGTAGTTACTTAAAGTTTATTCCACACATCATGTAGGTACAATAATAAAGTAAAAAATGCGCATTGGACGGAGCTTACTCAACTATACTAAATCTATATTAGTCAGTACATTACAAAGCGTAGTCAGTTGTTGCTGACGACTAAGTGACTTTAAGTTTGAAATCACACACATTTTTCACCGTGAAATCATCAGTGAAGTGAACATAGAGTAAACAGAATAGAATCTGGCGTTACTTTGCGGAAATCTATACCAAACTCATCATTAGCTTAGCATTTATCTAACCTTCTTTCTTTTTTCTTCTTCTTAGTCTTTGTCTAACCGGATGCAGCTGATAACTAGTGTTTTACATGGAGCGACTGCCTATCTGACCTATACAACCCAGTAACTGGGTAACAACCCAGTAACTGGGTAACACGATGCACCTTAGCCAAACTAGTGTCAGATTTTCTGGCTTCTGACCCCTCGTAACGACTGTCAAAGATGTCCAAATGGCCGGGAGCAACGGCTTAACGTACTTTACGAGGCACCGGGGTATCACACTGTCAACTTTCAAACTCCGGACTACAACACTTCTTAAGGATACCCCGCAGAGGGGCGAAACACGATATAAACAAACAAGAATGAACATCTGGTTTTTAGCGTAACTAAAACTAGATAGTTTTCTGAAATATTGTTACGCCAGTCGCTTAGCTAAGTACGTCGAGAAACTTCAACCGACATCTAGATTGTTCGAGACACTAACGCCACCTGGCGGCGAGTAGCAGTACTGAGTATATCGAGAAACTTCGACCGACTTCTAATACGTTCGAGACACTAGCGCCATCTGGCAGCGAGTAGCAGTACTGAGTATCTCAAGTAGCTTCTGGAACATTCTTGGCAGTATAGACAGATTATGAATCGATTTTACAAGAATGTTCTAGAACCTATAGACTGGGGTATAAATAGATCGCAGAGGAACGCAGACGGCAGTCTTATTACGAGATACGAGGCGACAAATTCGAAGCTTTATAAGTGAATTTCAGTGCGATTTAAGTGAGAAGTTTTGTAGTGTGGATAATTGTGTTAATTTTTATTTTGTGTTTATTTAATTATAGTGTTAATTTTGGTTTAATTGGCGTTAATTATTTCTATCCCAAACAATAACAGTATTAATTTGGTATGGATTTCTGCAAAGCAACCCCAGCTTTCATTGAGCTTAAGGAATGTTTTCTTCATAAATTCGCCAGTCAGTCGTATCAATTAGGGTGAATTTCCCACAATAGATGTAAGAAAATTGTGCATTATATGCAAGGCACTATAAAAAAGGCACAAACAGTGATTGTAATACTTTGCTTTTATGGCATAACAACAGTCATTTCATTACAGAAATCTTGTAAACACAGTCACAAAACTACCTAGGTACGTGAAAAGTTCGCTTTCAAAAGTGCTTCATAATAATATTAATTTACATTGTAAAAAACGAATTTCATACCTTTATAATGTTCTGAAGTTGATTCTAACAGACTGCCCTCATAGAATTTGTTACTTTTCATTATTGAATTATTGAAACTAGATTTCAGTCGAAACTCTTTCAATTTAAAAAATCGAACTTCGGTCTGTCACTTTACAAACTATTAAAAGATTTAGATATTCATAGAAGTAGAAAATCTTATTTAAGGACAGCAATTACATTTGATTGGTGCCGTATTAAGCCTAATATTATCTAATGATTGGCGGTTTTATTTCACTTTCAAACTAGGTGGGCACACATTCGTTATATATGCATTTAAATCATATCGTTCAAAAACATTTAAAATATCCTCACATGCATGATTTTCACTATCTAAATACATTAAAAGTCGGTTTAAAAAAAAATACACCCACTGGAAATTTTCCTGAATCGTGGGTGCATTTTTACAAACATCAGACCCTAATTAACATTTGTAGGCCATACAAACATGAAGCGAACCCACGACACGCAGCGCAGGAGTCAATCCCTTAATTACTGCGCCAAACGTGTCGTCAAATTAAAATTTTATGTACGTTAAGTTAAAATCTTTGCAAAATTTAAACAAATTCAACGTTTAATTAATGATCTCACAACTATGTAAATCGGACTTACAAAATATTTTAGTGTAACTACATTAAATTGTGCAGGGATCAGTTGTTAATATAAAATATGATTATATAAAAACCACGCTGAAAAGTATAAAAATCTTGTTTCCTATATTTCCTCGAGTCATTTGATACATGTTTTGAAGAACCGGTTTTATTGTCTAGTTCCTTCTAACGTAAAAAAATATGGTTCATGAAAATATCAAACAGTAAATCTTAATGTAATGTAAGTATACAAAACATAAAACATTGTATTAACAGCAAAAAATATATGCAGATATATATCAAATCCTTCCTTTGTGAATTTTATTCGTAATAGATTAGTGTCATCTTTTGACAAATAATCATTTTATAGGGTCCGTTACATAGATTTAAAAAAAATATTGCGCACGTATTGTTTGCCTTCTTATATAAAAAAATGACAGATCAAAAGTTTCTAAGTTGAGGAGTGGACGCTGCTGACGACACATAGTGCTAAAAAGTATAACACGGCGTGACATCTCGCGAAATTTTAACTCACTGTAATTTCTCCATTTTTAATTACGTATTAAAAGAATAAATACATTATCCAATACGTTTTGAAAAATCTAAGTAACGGACTAAGTGGAATATATAAACAACCTATTATTTGGACAAATAAATTTGAATCAGAATTTAAAATACGAATCGAATATAAATAGGTATACAGCGTGGCGATTAGGTTATCCCATTAATTGATACCACGTACTCAATATTAGGTATTTTATCATATACAATAAAAATAATTTAATTATAAACAATATTATAGCCGTGGGACCTTTTTTCCATTTTAATATTTCACAACATCATGTATTGCATAAACGTAATCCGCTGACCAATCACTCGGCGCGTGCTCCGCCGGCGCCGGCGCCGCGGCATTGCCGCTTTTACAGGCCAGTAAACTAATATTATAAAGGAATATTTTTATCAATAACGCCATTTATTTTGTTTGAAAAATGCATTTTCTTAATTTAAGTAATTTTTTTTTTATTATTTTAACGGTCTAATAACAACTTGTAATACATGCTGTACAATTTAATGTGATAACCTAATCGCCACCCTGTACAAACGCTCATTACACTTAAAATTACAATTATCATAATACACATAACTATATATAATTATGTTAAAAAATAACATCATATAAATATAATATACATCAATATGAGATTCTTAACAAGAAAATATACGCTTAAAAATTATTAAAGTAATTTAATCATTAAAATATTTAAGGACGGAAATTCTACAACAAATAAGGGCTTTATATATTTTGAAAAACAGTATTAATAATAATTCTTGCAACGAAAAATTATGCATTATAACTGGGTTTTGATTTGTCAAATCAAATTAACCCTCATACTTTCTACGAACTTCAGGCTTATTCATAAAAATAACATACAATAATCAGCCTATAACATTCCGCAACCTTAGTAACATAAGGGCACAACTCAAAAAAGTATATTTTTGAGAAATCGCGTTTCAAGATTCTGGATTACTTACATATATTACATTACAGATATTTTTTCATATAACATGCTTATTATTTAAGTTAGCCAACCGGTATAGTTAGCTAACCGGTTAGTTAACCGGTAGTGAATTTCATTTTGTGCCCTTAGCATTTAAAACCTCAGTTTGCAAAAATTTTGACTTGATTCCTTATATTACTGAGGGTGCGATTCCCACTGCATCCTCTGTATGAGAAAGAATGGGTTGGTGGATGTCGCATGTCTTCGGATTTTTCGGTCCTAGAATATTCATGCCGCGGAGAATGCTACGGCCTTTTTAAGGCGATAGATTACATTATTCTCGCAAAACTTAAAAAGACTGTAATTTTTTGCGATTCCATAAGTTCAATACAGGTATTATCTCGGTTTCCATTTAAATGTCACAAACAATCGCCAATAATATTTAATATAAGTGAGCTTTTATTTTATTTCAATGCTCTACAAAAGGGAATAATAATAAAAGTCATTTATTTCTCCTCACATAATAAGACAAACATAACATATTAAGTCACATAAGATAAATGGGGGTACATAAATCATGCTTATACTTAAATATGTGAGGAGCTGGTGTCTGAATTAGGCGTGATGCCTGTACTACAGATCACCAGGTCCCCACCCCACAGTATAACAAGTTCATTAATGTGAATGGTTATGTTTCTTTCTTAGTAACAAACAACTAAATAAAATAAAACAGAAAAAATAAGTTAAGTTAAAAAGACTAATACTAAAAGACTAAAACAGGCAAAAAAATAAATAAAAATAAAAATGATAATAGCCGTTTTTTGTAGGCCTGGTTTATGAGCCATGACTTACATTGCTTAGTGGGTGTGGTGTGTGTTTATACGTATGACGTGACCATTGCTTGGATTCCCAGTCACGTGGGTATATATGGTAACGAAAAGGCAGACCAACTTGCAAAATCCGCTGCTGTCGATGGTGACGTCTTTCCTTATATAAATTACTGTCATGACTTGGTACCATTGTCTAGACCACCTTTATGATGTATGGAATAAAAAGTGGGTTAGTGATTCAAAAGGAAAACACTCGAATGATCCAAGAAAGTACAAAGCCCAAGCCATGGTTCAGCAAACTAAAGCTGATTAAAAGAAGTACAATCGTAATATGCCATCTTCGACTTGGCCATGCTAATTCCCCCGAGCAATTATTTAAATTTAATTTGATTTCTCCGCGATCGCTCTAAATTCATGTCACAACTTTTATAATTCCCATCCCATTACCTACATCTTTAATTTGTTTATTATATGATTTTAATTACAAAATTTGCAATATATTAGCTGATTATATAGAAAAGAATTATATTAAATTGTAATTAATATTTTTGCATTCACATTTATTATTTATTTATAAAAACAATCCTTTTCTATCCTTTTTCCAAATTTCCTATTTTTTTAAAATCCTCATTTCCCAAACTTTGACATTGGCTGAATGATAACGCTAAACCATTAAAAAAAAGGATATTCATTTACTCAATACTGATTAGCATAATTATGTTAAATTAAAATATTCTATAGAGAATCCGAATATGTAATTTTAGTGTCCCAGGCAGGGCAAGTACGAATATCGCAAAGTAAAAATGCCTATGTGTACTTGTCACCGTAAACCGTTACATTATAATTTATAATATATGTCGCGAGATTGTAATCTATCAATAAATTGTGATTCGTACCATACTGCTTGCAATTTAACGCATTATTTTTCAAAGAAACCGTGTAAAATTCCATACAAGTTACAACAGAATGCAAGAATGGGCTCAACCAATCAGAGACAGCCATTAATTTTTCATTTCATACAATGTCAAGATTTTAGTTCGATAGATTATAATCTATCTGAAAATAATATGTTAAATTGAAAGCTTTTTGAACTAGTAGAACCGAGTCTAACTCTCTCTATCATTGTGTTTTATATATGAAAATATGAGATTTAATTCGATGACAATAAACATTAACTTACACAGTAACAAAACACATTTTTCGTTGCAAGAACTGTACTTAAAGTAAGAAATAAAGAACAATTTATAAAGGAGTATATAACATACTCTTGGAATGAAGTGATCTTACCCAAAAATCCCCCACCTGATATTGATGATTATGATATTAACTGCCCTGTTCCGTGGTAATAAGACTCAGAATTAGATATTTTTTTATCATTACTGATGAACCCACGCTTGACCTCGATCTCGCCTGATGGTAAGCGATAGATGAGGTCTACGATGGAACGAGCGAGCCCAGAAGATACCTGTTTACTTATGCTTTAAAATCTGACGGACAGAAGCCAGCAGAGAGTTACACATCTCGGCTGTGCGCACAATAAATGTAGAGAAGTGCTTAGTACGACAAGACGGTATATCGACTAACATGGATCTCCCATGTACTTTGGAAAGTGTGCTCTCCAAAGTACATTTAAATATACTCAATACTGCTTTTTTGTGGTCTCGTAAGACACAGGATTGGTGCCCTGAGACTGCAAGGCGTGGCCGCGGCAGACCACGAAGGAGATTGAGACGACTTGGATGGCTTCCTTAAGAATTGGAAGGATGATGCTCAGAACTGAGACCGAAGAAATGGCGGGAGGCCTTTGCAAAGCAGTGGGACACAATAGGCATAATAATAATAATGCTTTTCTAAAAAGTTTCTTGCTTAAGCCCAAAAATAATAATTTATGAGTTAGGCCACTTTCATTCTAAGTATGCGATAAGGATGAGGCAACTTGCCGCAGGTAACCTCTTAATATAATTTTTATAACGAATTAATTTGTTGATACATGTCTTAAATAATCAAAATTCTTTGATAGTTAAGAAAATATGAAAGTACAAAACAGACTATACCCAAACGATAAGTTTTTAACCTGATATGGTCAGTAACACTATCATTAGAACTTAAGACGGGATATTTACAATGTTTCGATATTTCGGCATCACCATGATCACGGATGAACTCGAAAAACTCGAAACATTAAACAAATGTAAATATCTCGTTTTAAGTTCTAATGATTTATTCAACTATATAGGTACAACTTCTTCATATTACCCCAATGTTCCAGCAATTTATAACATCTTCGAACATTCAGACAGGAGTTTCAAGACTCGCCTCGGGCCCCGGGGGCGAAGTCTCGGCGAGGGGCGTAGTCTCGTCTGGGTGGTCCGGGGCCGCGTATCATATCTGTGATGCTGGCATTGTAGATACCGTGCTATGAGGAGTCGTGGGACGGGAACCAGCGAGTGATGCGTTTAGAGACGCCATTGTTCCCATCTGTAAGATAAAATATTGTTATTTATTATAATATTTAATATACTTTATTGTACACCTTACAATATTTCTATGGATACAAAAGGTAAAACTAGTGTACAATGGGCGGTCTTATCGCTCAGGGCGATCTCTTACAGACAACCTTTGGATGGCTGTACCATTCGCGGCTGTTAGGTCGTATTTCGTGTTCGTGCAGGGCGTTCTAATTGGAAAAACACATAAATCAGACCCAGTGTCTATCAAAAACATCATTTTAGAACTTAAAAGACACATATTTAGGGCTGTCAGTGTACAAACAACATAAATAATATTAATTAAACATCCATACTAATATTATAAATGCGAAAGTAACTCTGTCTGTCTGTATGTTACCTTTTCACGCCTAAACCGCTAAACCGATTTAGATGAAATTCGGCATGGGAATAGTTTAGGACCCTGGAAAGGACATAGGAAAGTTTTTATCCCGTAATTCCCACGGGATCGGGAATTACGCGGGAAAATCTTCCCACGCGAACGAAGTCACGGGCAAAGCTAGTAATAATTAAAATACACACATAAAATACTAAAAACAGTACAAAAAATAATAGAGAAAGGAGGGGAAAAACTGATAAATAAAACTGTATTATGGAAATCAATTATGTTTTGAAAAGAATAACCATGGAGTTTCTTGTCGGTTAAGTGCCCGTGTAGGTCTATGTGAAATCTATACTAATATTATAAAGCGGAAAAGTTTGTTTGTTTGCTTGAACGCGCTAATCTTCGAAAGTACTGGGTGGATTTGGATGCAATTTGGTATGGAAGTAGCTTGAAGCTTGAGGAAGGTTATAGGCTACTTTTTACGCGACTGCAAAAAAGGAGAGTTATGTTTTACCATGATAGAATCCACGGGAGCGAAGCCCCGCGTGAGTACTAGTAAAATATATTTGAGTTTTATATTAATAAAATTGAAGTGTCTTTGATTTTAAATGTTAACTGTGTTTTCTCGCTTATAATTATTTACTTGATACTAAATCACAAACTAACTTTCTTATTTTTTTGTCGGTTTGTCTCCCTATCTGTTTGTCCAGGTTAAATCTCCGGAACGGGAAGACCCGATTTAAAAAAAAACTTTCACTAGAAGATAGAGAAGGTTATAAGGCAATACATACGCTAGGCTATTACAGAAAGGTTGAAAACAAAACATAGAAAGCTCACCCTCAAATGCGCCAAATCTTCCAGCTTCGTCAAATCAGCTAATTCCAGATACAGACTATACACTAGCACCCATCCATACATTCCAGCGACGCAGAACACGATCCAGAACAGGCACATAAATACATTGTACGCGAAGATCATGTCGTTGACTATAGATGCAAACACGAACGCGATCAGACGGAACACTATGAATACGCCGAAGCAGTACAGCCAGGGAACGATGCGTTTCTCGTACTCCTGTAATGGAGAAATTAGACTTAAGCGGGTGTTAAATAAGTCAAATGAGTAAAAATACCGTCTTGTCGCACCAAGCGCTTTTCTTCCACATTTATTGTACGTACAGCCAAGTTGTGGAACTCTCTGCCGGCTTCTGTGTTCCCTGCCAATTAAGACCTTTCAGCCTTTAAAGCAAGATTAAATAGGCATCTCCAGGGCTCGCTCGTCACATCGTAGACTTCATGTATCGCTTACCATCAGGCGAGATTGAGGTCAAAGGTGGGCTGTTTTTTTTTAATTGATAATAGGTTCTCATTTGACCACCATCTCACCTGATAGTAAGTGATGTGGTCGAAGATGGAGCACGCTTACCTAAAAGTAACCTATTCACTCTTGACTTAAAGACCCCTAGGTTATAGCTATCGGGAAACACAGCTCATCCCCAATTAAAAAAATAATAACAAGTTTTTAAGCTAACATGGTCAGTGGGTCACTAACAGTATCATTAGTACTATTAGAACAGTATCATCCGTGTTCATGGCGCTTGCAAAACTGCCGAAATATCGTAAACTCGAAACAATAAATACACATGGTAAGTAAATATACCGTTTTAAGTTCTAAGTAAAATACAGGTCATCACTATCGTCTGCTTAGCCTTTTTCTCAACTATGTTTTTTTTTTTTTATTCATAATAGTTTATTGGGATCAACTTAGGTGTATACAAGTATCGGCACGAAACTTTAGCGGTGACCGTTATTGCGCAGAAGTAAAAATTAAGGTACCTGAGGGGGGCTAGCGGGATGAAGGGCGGGCGTGCGTAGCGCCGATTGGCTCTCCAGCCGCATTATGTTCCCCGCGCCGATACGACGCTCCGCGCACATCCCGTGTACAGTCGCGTCATTAATTGTATTGTTATTGCTGTTCATTTTTGTTGTTGTTTTTTTTGTAAGTTTGAATTTGTTTGTTAAATTGAGTTTTTTAGTTTGTTTGTGACTTTAAAGTGAATACTAGTATTTGCGTGTTGCGCGAGGTGCAAGCACCTCGCGAGTTTGTGAAAAAAAAAAAAGGGGGGGGGGTGATGGGGGGAGATGGGGGGGGTTTAGTATTTGCGTGTCGCGCGAGGTGCAAGCACCTCGCGTGCTTGTGAAAAAAAAAAGTGGGGAGGGGGCTTAGTATTTGCGTGTTGCGCGAGGTGCAAGCACCTCGCGTGCTTGTGAAATAAACTAAAGCATTGCCCCTCTAAATCAAGTATTTGCGTGTTGCGCGAGGTGCAAGCACCTCGCGCAACACGCTTGTGAAAAAAAAAAAAAAAAGAGGGGGGGGTGATGGGGGGGGGGTTGCACAAGTATTTCGACTAAAGCATTGCCCCTCTAAATGAATCTGAAAAAAAAAATGTTCCAAGTCTCTTAGATTCCGAGATCCGCCTAAAGGGGGGGAGAAGGGGGGCGGGGGGGGGACTTTGAAAAATGGTTTTTACTTTACCGAGCCTCCTCTATACGAATCCGTAAAAAACAAAAAATACGGGTCTCGTAGTTTCCGAGATACGATAGGGAGGGGGGAGAAGGGGGGTGAAAAGGGGAGGTTTGGCACTTTTCCCGTAGGTTTGAGAGTTACTTGTTTACGAATCTGTCAAAATATACCCACCTCCCCATCCACCATCTGGGAGAACAATTATGTCAATGAGTGAGTCAGTGAGTGGTAATCTAGCTTTATATAATATAACTAGTATTTGCGTGTTGCGCGAGGTGCAAGCACCTCGTGTGCTTGTGAAAAAAAAAAAAAGGGGGGAGGGGTGATGGGGGGAGATGGTGGGGTTTAGTATTTGCGTGTTGCGCGAGGTGCAAGCACCTCGCGTGCTTGAGAAAAAAACTAAAGCATTGGCCCTCTAAATCAAGTATTTGCGTGTTGCGCGAGGTGCAAGCACCTCGCGTGCTTGTGAAAAAAACTAAAGCATTGCCCCTCTAAATCAAGTATTTGCGTGTTGCGCGAGGTGCAAGCACCTCGCGTGCTTGTGAAAAATACTAAAGCATTGCCCCTCTAAATCAAGTATTTGCGTGTTGCGCGAGGTGCAAGCACCTCGCGAGCTTGTGAAAAAAAAAAAAAAAGAGGGGGGGGGGGGTGATGGGGGGGGGTTGCACAAGTATTTCGACTAAAGCATTGCCCCTCTAAATGAATCTGAAAAAAAAAATGTTCCAAGTCTCTTAGATTCCGAGATCCGCCTAAAGGGGGGGGAGTAGGGGGGCGGGGGGGGACTTTGAAAAATGGTTTTTACTTTACCGAGCCTCCTCTATACGAATCCGTAAAAAACAAAAAATACGGTTCTCGTAGTTTCCGAGATACGATAGAGGGGGGGGAGAAGGGGGGGGAAAACGGGAGGTTTGGCACTTTTCCCGTAGGTTTGAGAGTTACTTGTTTACGAATCTGTCAAAATATACCCACCTCCCCATCCACCATCTGGGAGAACAATTATGTCAATGAGTGAGTCAGTGAGTGGTAATCTAGCTTTATATAATATAACTAGTATTTGCGTGTTGCGCGAGGTGCAAGCACCTCGCGTGCTTGTGAAAAAAACTAAAGCATTGCCTCTCTAAATCAAGTATTTGCGTGTTGCGCGAGGTGCAAGCACCTCGCGTGCTTATGAAAAAAAAAAAATGGGGGGGGGGGATGGGGGGGGGTTGCAGAAGTATTTTGACTAAAGCATTGCCCCTCTAAATGAATCTGAAAAAAAAAATGTTCCAAGTCTTAGATTCCGAGATCCGCCTAAAGGGGGGGAGAAGGGGGGCGGGGGGGGGGGGACTTTGAAAAATGGTTTTTACTTTACCGAGCCTCCTCTATACGAATCCGTAAAAAACAAAAAATACGGGTCTCGTAGTTTCCGAGATACGATAGGGAGGGGGGAGAAGGGGGGTGAAAAGGGGAGGTTTGGCACTTTTCCCGTAGGTTTGAGAGTTACTTGTTTACGAATCTGTCAAAATATACCCACCTCCCCATCCACCATCTGGGAGAACAATTATGTCAATGAGTGAGTCAGTGAGTGGTAATCTAGCTTTATATAGTATAATATCTAGAAGAAATACTGTTTTCAAAAGACAGGCAAGGAAAATGGTTTATGTCGTGAATTGCTTTTTAAAAAGGGAATCTAACGAATAATTTGATTCTTTGAAACAAATTAAAAGTGAGATTGACGAAGCTACAAATACTTTACTCAGTCATTCGGACAGCATGAGAATGGTTCTCTGTAGATTCAGATTCACTGTAGATTCTCTGATTCAGATTAGACTTAAATCTAAAATAAAAAAAAAATAAAAAAAAAATGTTTTTATTTTTATACTCCCCACAAAACATGTTAAAAATTGTATCTTAGGTACCTACTATAAATCTTTGGACATTGGCATTGGAGATAAACTATTTATTAAAGTATAGGTAATATTATTTGCATGCGCGACAGTACTCATGCGCAGCTATCCTCTACATTTCGTTCAGCGCTAGACCTACTATTTGACATTACATTAAAATAATGTCATTAACATTATTTAGCTAATAATTGTATTGCGTGCGCGACAGTACCCATGCGCAGCAATCCCCTCCGCGTATCGCTCAGCGCTAGACTTACGTGCCGCTACTTATACTATTTACAAATAAAACGAAGATAGCTACAGAAGTAAGCACTGTGGCGCAGCTATCAACGCCCAAATCTTAGCTTAGCCTTTTTCTCAACTATGTTGGTGTCGGCTTCCAGTCTAACTTTACATGACAGCCTATCTGACCTCTACAACCCAGTAACTGGGCAACACGATACCCATCGGCGAGTAGAGGTAGGCAAAGTGTATCATTTTTGAGATTGGAACATTTGCATCTCGATCACTGAAATGATCCGGAACACTGACATGTTTCATTTGGATCATCGGCTCAAATGACTCAGTAAACGCCCGCGACGCGACGTCTTGTATAGAAACGTAGCATTGTTACGTTGCGTTGCGGGCGTTTACTATGGAGACATAGAAATGTTTTGAGGCATCACTACTGAATGTTGTATGTCTACATATTTATTGTAATAACTGACATCTAAATATATATAACTCAAAAGTGACTGACTGACTGACATAGTGATCTATCAACGCACAGCCCAAACTACTGGACGGATCGGGCTGAAATTTGGCATGCAGGTAGATGTTATGACGTAGGCATCCGATAAGAAAGGATTTTGCGAAATTCCCACGGGATCAGGATTTACACGGGAAAAACTTCCCACGCGGGCGAAGCCGCTGGCACAAGCTAGTTATAAATAAACGCGGTCTTCGTGCATAGGACACAATAGGATTCAGTAGTTAAAGTAACTCAGTGTGTCTCGGTCTCTCTCTCTCGCTCGCTCACTGCTCAGTCGCCACACGAGCGACGCGTCGCGCGAAATGAGCCAGAGCAAAGTAATGATTCAGATTCAACTGATGCATTTGAAACGTTGTTACTGAACCAATCTTGAATCACTTCAATGATTCGAATCAGTGAGTCGGTTCCGTAAAGAGTTACACACGACTATTGGTGAGTCTAAATTGGATTTTCTGGCTTCTGACTACCCGTAACGACTGTCATGTATGTACAAATGATAGCTGACACCAACAGCTTAACGTGACAACGTAACAGAGATAACTCGAATTATTAAAATTAAAATAAAATATCTACGGACCGACCTCGGCAAGCATAGCTTTACCTTAAAGGTACTGTTTAGGCTGTACATTAATGAAGTAAAAAAAAAAACAAAGTCTGAATAATTAGCTCAAGTGCATTTCTTACCTTATTCTTCCCTTGCGATACTAACTACAGGATGACAGCATGAATGGTGAACGAATGAATGAATTAGTATGAGTGAGTGAATGTTAATATGGAAATGACAAAATAAGTTTTGTTATATAATATACAGGTACAATTATTGTAAATGTGTATAAAGTCGTAGCTGACTGTACTATCGTGATTTAGTAACCATTCAAAATATACAGTATGTTAGTTTAAACGACGGACATATTCAAACCCACAATAGTGTATGCTTACATGATACTAGTAAAAATATGAACAAAAAAAAAACACCGATAAATAACAGACAGAACCATACCCAACATTTCGCAAGTCTCACAACGTGTATAAACCCTTGCGCTCACGTTTTAATATTGGCAGGATCGGGCCGTGTTTTGCCACGTGATTACTTTAGGTACTGTTTAGAAGTTCATTCACCTCTTGCGGCATGATAAATGAATTATATTGGACAATTACGTCAAAATTTTAGGTTATAGGTTTTTCACATATTTGGGACGAGAATCGAATACTGAATACCCTTCCTCAATAAGTCCCTCGTTTAACCTAACATACTGTATAATTGTAGCGTTTCGTAAGAACATTTAATACACAGAACAGTCCACCACAACTTAAACAAAGGTATACCTGTATACCGGAGGTATATTATTATGGTATAATGTGTATTGTTGCCTGTAAGTTCATTATTTTTATATCAATTTGAAAAATATTTCATTTGACAGCATGAATGGCGAACGAATGAATGAATTACTATGAGTGAGTGAATGTCAAAATAAAGATGACAAAATAAATTTGTTATAATATACAAGAACGATTATAGAAAATATGTATAAAGTTGTAACTGACTGTTCTATTGTGATTTAGGAATCATAAAAATCTTAATTGTAGCGTTTCGTAAGAAAATTAAATACACAGTACATACAGTCTGTAAGTTCATTATTTAACTTTTCTATATCATTAAAAAAAAAAGACATGCATTTAACCTATTGTGTAGTCAAGTGGCATACGTGAATAGAGTCCAAATTGAGACGAGTATGTGCACTGAATTTGTTTAATGTGACTTAAGAAAGTTTGCCTCAGATATACAGAGTTGATACGACCGAGGGGCTTTCCTTTAAACTGCATATACTAAGTACCATTTTCAAGCTTTGTACCAAAAATCAATTCAATAGGAGAAGTAGTTTAGTCGCAAATGATTTTGATGAGATGCACCTTAAAGCGATAAATCTGACCAAGACAAGAGATAACACACGCCGCACTACGTTGCCACTTTGTTACCTACGTATAGGTCAGTCACATTTATTTACAAAGGTTGGTTGCGTTTTACTCTGATTTGTAAGTTATTAAGATTGCTTGAAAAAAAAAATATTTTTTTGGCTCTTTTTATTTTTTATCTGTATCAAATTAACACTAAACACGTATAAAGAGTATACGTAGTGTAATTTAATGCCCCTCTGTCGTATCAACTCTGTATGGTGCTTCCGGGGTAACTTAACCATAAAGATCGACCTGTGCGGCTGTTATTATTTAGCCACAAAAGCCTCAAAACTGTGAAGGAAAATATTGTAAGGAAACTGTAATGACTGGCCCGAATCCGAAGGCATGCGACATTCACCTCCGGGGTCCGGGTCGTAAATTACGGCCCATTCCCACTCATAGAGGGGCCACGGGACGGAAAAACGAGACCTTATTACTACGGCTCCGCTGTCTGTCTGTCACCAGGCTGTACCTCATGAACCGTGATAACTAGACAGTTGTCACAGATGATGTATTTCTGTTGCCGCTATAACAACAAATACTAAAAAACAGAATATCATAAATATTTAAAGGGGGCTTTCATACAACAGACGTGGTTTTTTTGCCGTTTTCTTATAGATGATACGGAACCCTTCGTGCGCGAGTCCGACTCGCACTTGGCTGGTTTTTATATATTTCCCGATATCACAGGATGTTGCATGTGCTGTGTAGGTATGTGTATTGTAGAGGGAATGTTATAGGCTGGCATACAAGTAAAATGTATTGTTTAGGCTTGACAGCAAGTGTTACTTATCTATACTAACATTCTGAAGCGGAAAATTTTGTTAGTTTGTTCGAATGCGCCTATCTTCGAATGTACTGGGTAGAATTGGATCAAATTTGGTATGAGATTACCTTGAAGCTTTTTCTTTTTTTTAGCGTGGTAAAATTATTATTATTGGCCCGGGGTGGGAGGGACTGTCAGACTTTTACTGACTAAAATCCACGGTGTTCCTTCAATAACCCTTTACGTACCGGGGTCACGGTAACGGGATGAGTCCCACGACCCCGGCAGGCTTCGGCCCTCTACGGGGGGCCTCGTCATATTGCTGACGCTCTTTGAGGCGCGCGTGGAACACGACGCGCCGTCGACCCGGGCATGGTCCATGGTCGGACAGCGAGTTGCCCTTTACTCGCTGTCCGCATGCCCGCGCCTACGGTGGCCGGAGATCGTCGGCCGACGTCCGACGCCGTGGGCGTCTACCACTGCGGCTGGGCTGGAGGGAGGACGCCATCCTCTCCCTCACGCGGCCCGCCTCCTCCTTCGGAAGCATGACTGCTTCGCAGAAGGAGGCGACCGCTTCCCACTCCCTCTCGCCCCGCAGCATGGCCTCGACCAATGCCGGGCGCGAGAGGTCTCCGCCTATTGCCGCCGTGAGGACACGTCGGTGCTCTGTCCAAGCGGGGCAGTCTTGCACCGTGTGCTCGACTGTGTCCTCAGGGCGACCCTCGCAGTGGTGACACCCAGGCGTTTCCTCCTTTCCCATCAGACACAGGTACCTCCCGAAACTTCCGTGTCCGGTGAGGACCTGAGTCATGCGGTAACCTTGAAGCTTAAGGAAGGTTATAGGCTACTTTTTACGCGACTGCATAAGGAGGGTTATGTGTATATATGTGTATTTCCTGACTCTGCTGCCACTTGGCCATCCACTGCTGATATTCGTTTACAACGACAGAAACTGGAGTATTATCTAGTAACAAAAATTTTAATTAGTGGTCCACCTAGGTCCTGGACCCAGCCTAGTGGGGGGGTCATGACCCCATGATCCAACCCTGGATCAGCCCTTGAATACATCATTATCTGCTTAGCTTTTTTCCAACTATGTTGGGGTCGGCCAATCTAACCGGACGCAGCTGAGTATTAGTGTTTCACATGGAGCGTCTGCCTATCTGACCTCCACAACCCAGTAACTGGGTAACACGATACCACTTGGCTAGACCAGGGTCAGATTTCCCAGGAATTGAATCTGAAACCCCATGCTTGGCACTCGCTAGGACCACTTGACCGACCGAAACAGTTGAAAGTGTTACTTATCTATACTAATGTTACGCCAGTCGCTTAGTGAAGTACGTCGAGAAACTTCGACATAAATCTAGAATGTTCGAGACACTAACGCCATCTAGCGGCGAGTAGCAGGAATGAGCATATCTAGTCGAGACACTAACGCCATCTAGCGTCGAATAGCGGCACTATGTATTTCGAGTATTTTCTAGACAGTATAAACAGTGAGTCGATTTTATAAGAATGTTCTCGAACTCATAGACTGAGGTATAAATAGAGCGCAAAGGGGCGCAGAGAGTCAGTCTTATTAGAAGATCCGAGGCGATACATTCGAAGCTATACAAGTGCATTTCAGTGCGATTTAAGTGATTAAGTGACAAATGTTGTGTGCGAATAATTGTGTTATATTTTTATTTCGGGTTTAATTAATTAAAGTGTTAATTTTGGTTTAATTGGCGTTAATTATTCTATCCCGAACCCCAGCTCGTAACACTAATATTACAAAGCGGAAAAGTTTGTTTGTTTGTTTGTTTAAACGCGTTAATCTTCGAAAGTGTGGGTGAATTAGGGATGAAATTTGGTATTGAAGTAGTTAAGGTTGTGTTTTTATCGTGATAAAGTCGACGGAAGCAAAGCCCCGCACTAGTATATAATAATAATATATATATATATATATATAATTCTGTTTAATATACCTTTCTTAGCGCATTGATAAGAATGATGCTGGTAACTAGAACGGCGACTGATCCGAGCCACGAGAATAGCGCGAATATAATCAGGACGTTGCGAACTGAAAGAGAAAATAAAAACATCGTAAATCCAGTTGTTATGCTTCAGAAGTTCACACTAAAATCTATACTAATATTATAAGGAGTTAACATTTGTTTTGTTTGTATGTAGGGGATGATCTCTGGAACTAATAATCCAATTCTAAATTTTTTTTCGGTGGCTGGACACTTTCTGCATTATTTGTGAGTGCTATAAATTATAATAAACAAATAAGAGAAGACGTGGTAGACCTAATAAGAGGTCGAGTGACAACATAGCCGGCTATAAAGTCAAAACACGACTCCGTGTTTTGACTATGGCTGGCCACAGATGGCTTTTACCACATTAGGCGTCCTTATAATTAATTAGCAATATAACTGTGTGTTTGAATTTCTTAGAAAAGTCTTGTAATGAACTTTAACCACGATTAGGTTTCAAGGTCTGATGATGAAGCCGAAAGATAGGCACTGGCATTCCATGATGGAATATCGTATCATAGTCGTGTGTGCACTTGTGAGAAAGGCCACGTAATGGACTTTGAACACGATCAGATTTCAAGGTTATAACAAACATAAAGAAAATCCGTTATCGGTTTTCTTAACCTTTTTTAATTACCGCGTAATCCATAGATTTATTTTTTTATAGATGTCACTTTTAAATCTTCTGGCTACCGTTTAATTGTTCACTTTTCGTGGAAATAATATGGCAAAAACTACAAAAAAGAAACAGCTACACAAAGAAAACGGAGACTACAAAAAAAAAGAAAAGTGCGAATTTTTTTTTTGTTTTTACGTGTTGTTATAAAAGCGTGTTTTTCTAGTGATTTTTAAACTATTAATTTATATTGTATAACTTTGAATAAGATTGTAATTTTGTTCTATCATACCATCACTTACCATCAGGTGAGTAGATGGTCAAACATGGGCCTATCAACAATAAAAAAGATAAAAACTCAAAATGTATTTACCTGGAGGACTCCCAACGTAGACGAACTGGTAGCTGATGACATAATAGCCCGTGTGAGTGAAGCCTGGTGTTGCCATGTACAAGCAATACAGGTCGAAGATGCTCTCCGCAAACGTGAAGAGGGCCATGAACTGGAATACAGATTAAACGTATTTTTATTCATTTATATTTTTTTTATTGATAATAGGTTCGAGTTTGACCACCATCTCACCTGATACTAGTACTAGTACTAATAATACTAATACTAGCTGGGCCCCATAGTTTCACCCGCTTTAATTTGAAGATAAAACCAAAATTCATTAAAATCAGTTTAACGGTTTAGGTTTCTCATACATACTTTCATCCCCGATTTCAACCCTTTAGGACTAAAAAATGTGTCCTATGTTTGACTTGTGGTCTTAAACTATTTTCATTCCAAATTTCATCCAAATTGGTGAGACAGAGACAGACAGACATTCGCATTCATAATATTAATATGGATTATGATAAAACTTGTTTGTTACATACAAACAAGTTTTATCTTATGGGTAGGTAATCTCTGGAACTAATAATCCAATTCAAAAAAAATTTTCTTTGCGAATTTTTTATTCGAAATCCAAAGCGCACAGCTTCTTTGGATGATAACAAACGATATGGCAAGGGTTTTGTAATCCTATGTCTAGATGTGTGGAACTTATTAGAAATTTCAATACATTGATTGACATTTTTCATTTATTTTTTTCGTTTTTCATTGATACTGCAGAGACCGATTTTTTCAAATTAGAAGAAGGAAGAGAATTATCTTGGTATTGCCAAGTGACGTGAAAAGTTATTGACCCTCGTAGTGCTGCGACACGTTTGTTTTGATTGGTATTCAAGAAACATATGAAACCGATAATTTGGTATCAATTCTTAGATCTTTATTTTGCAAATTGGATATTAACTTTCACACGTCATTTTTTCGTAAAGAACAAAGGCGAAAAAATTGTTAATAGAATATTTGAGCGTCTATAAATGTCATGTTTGCAAATGTAAATAAAATAATTTCTTAGTTTTTTTCAAGATATGCTTATGAACTGACCCACTCTAAGAAAAAATATTTATTTTTTTTGGAAATACAATTGACTAATATGAACACAAGTGATTAGATTATTTTTTTCCTTTACAATTTGACTTCATATCTTTTAGCCAATATTGTCTCAGTTGAAAGTTCTCTGCTGGTTTCTCTGCCATGTATCAGTAAATCTACTCCAATTTATTTAAAGTGTTTTTCCCTTATTGCATAAGTATACTTTGCAAGCGTATTGATAAACCATAATAAATATAATTGCAGATTTTTGTTAAGAATTCTGCTGAATAAATAAATACTAAAATAAAGTCATACTGCAAGCAAAGTATGGCAACAACAAGGATCTTCTACCTACTAACGTACAAGTTCCTTGGGCAACAATACAACATGACATTGACATCTGCGTAAGGTGTATTGACAACTGCTGCTATCTCGTGTAATGTCGGTTGTGTTTCCGTACTTTTGAAATTATTAACTGCTTCTGTGTTCAATATGAATAGTACAACTTCTAATTACCAAAACATATCAACAAACAGAAATAATGTTTACTTTCCTGTCTTAGAGACCTCATTCTATTCACCCTGGGAACGTATCAAATACGACAAGCACGTTCATATTATGGTGAACATGTATGTTTCCACGGCGGATACAAGATTGAGGTATGCAGTGAGTGAGTAAATTCATCTGAATACAATCTTAGAGGCAGTAGTGATACAACCCTTATTAGAGGCAAAATTAAATCACGCCATGTCTCGAAGGCAATACGTATAATTATATTAATAGAAAATAATGTGCCCGGCCGTGCAGGAATAATAGAGTACTGTTGCAGTTGCTTAGTGGGAAGACGAACTGTCGGATGTTGCGCGCATATCATGGCGGTAGTTTGGTATCTCGGATGGGCCAGACATCAGACAAATATTACTATACCAGCAGGTTTTTTGGACGATATTATCATAAGAGAAGATGAATAATAAATACATACATATATAAAACAAATTGTTTAATTTTTATAACTACCTATTACCTACTTTTATAGTATTTATTTATTTAATTCGACTAAGATCCATATTTGAGGATGGCAAACAGATGTTCCGACTGATGGAAAGTGATCGCCGCGGCCTATATGGATCTGTATTACAAAAGGCATTGTACATGCGTTGCCATCCTAGGGACAGAGCCGCAATTAACTTGTAATACTTAATACTTGTAATTATAGCTTTTATAACGCATAGTTACATGTTTAAAACAGATTTTCGATATAATCAACAATACCTTGGAAGTGGCGGGGGACCCATTTTTTCCTGGGTGGTTAAATCATCGAATGACTTCTCCCGCTCTGGGTAAAACGGAATCCCTTCCGCTTTACCCAGAGCGGTATCAGACTACTACTGACTAAAAACTCACCCTGTTCCTTCAGCTGCCCTTAAGTTCCGGGGCCGTGGTATCTCGTTAGATCATTACCGGGGTTGTGCCCCGGCAGGCAATGGCCATATGGGGCCCCGTCACTGATACTGACAGCTCTTTGAGGTGCAAGTGGAACACGATGCGCCGTTGACCCAGGCCTGGTCCTTACCGGACGGTGAGCTACTCCTGCTCGCCGTCCGCAAGCCCGCGCCTACGGTGGCCGGAGATCGGCTCGCGATCCCCGACACACGGGGCGTCTTCCGCGACGGCTGGGGCATGAGGAAGAGAGTTACCTCTCCTTCGCGCGTTCGGCCTTCTCTTTCACTAGCATTACTGCTTCGCAGAAGGAGGCGACTGCATTCTATTCCCACTCGCTCCGCTCCAGGGCCGGGCGCGAGAGGTCACCGCTGCCGATAGCCTCAACGAGGAAACGGCGAAATCTGCCCAAGCGGGGCACACCTCCACCGTATGCTCCACCGTGTTCTCCGGGTGGTCCACGCAATGTCGACACCTGGGCGTGTCCTCCCACTGAATCCGAAATAGGTACCTCTCAAAACATCCGTGTCAAGTAAGCACCTGCGTCAAGTGGAAGGTGAGGACGCCGTGGCGTCTCTCCAGCCACTTCTCAAAGACGGGACTTATCGCCGCGATTGCGGCGTGCCCAGCCTTCGGTTGCGACAGCCACTTTTTCCATGCTGCCGTGAGATCGTGGGCGGGAGACCTCTGGCCAACTGACAATGGCTCACTACTAGGTCTATGTTTTCCACACTAGCGTTGGCTATGGATATAATCAAGTCTGCGGTACCAGTCTGCTTCCAATAAATCGGTTTACGTAAGAATGGCCAGACATAACCTCTAAAACTTCTTCAACGAATATCTTTTTCCAAGAGTTCCTTTAATAGTGGATCTTAAGGCAAAAATGATCATGAATTGAAACTCTATACTCTTGTATATTTTCCATTAATAGACGCTACAAAATTATGCCAACAAAAATTTGTTAGAGGATTCGCCATTGTTCTTTAAACTAGATGAGGCCGGTGTTTTCTAGCTGACTACCCTGAGAAGAAACACCAAAACAAACTCAGGGGGCCGTCCGTGTCTTTTGAAGTCCATACAATCTATACTGGTTAAATTATATGGGAACCTTGTAGGTTACAGTCTGAGGCGATTTTTTGAGGAAAGATGCTCACAGATTTGAATGGGTCTGTCCATACAGTGCAAGCATTTGTCAGATGACGTATAGCTCAACTTAGAACAAAGAGCTTAGCGATTTGACGAATAATACCAAGGTAAGCAAGCTGAAACTGTGCATAAAGACTCCATACCAATTGTTGTCTTCAGCCCCTTTGGATAGACATGCGGTTTCCGTAACACCTTATATATATACGCACAAATATTTTTGGGGATACCTTAAATGTGCGTATAGCTAGGGAGTGGAATTCCCTGCCGGAGTCTCGCGTTACCTGATAGTTATACCCTGGGGTCTTTTAAGTTAAGACTGAATAGGTTACTTCTAGGTTAGCGTGCTCCATCTGCAAGAATATCATCACTTATCATCTGATGATATGGTGGTCTAGTAGTTTCGAGCCCGGCTTGCACGTCATGGGTTCGACCCCATTCAAGCGCATTACTTAATGTAATTTATATCTTCACCACTGCTTTAAAATCGGTGAAAAAAAACATCGTGAGGAAACCACTTTATGTTCTAGGATGAAAAAAAACATATTAAAATATAAAAAAATATTAGCCCGCCGGTATTGTGAGCAGGATACAAGCTTCCGGTGATCAGAGAGGAACCCCATAACGCTATGCGCTATGTCTAGGAGTACCGCTTTTTGAAGCAATTCCTTGATCCAGCTGCCTAACGAGAACCTCTTAAGACGTGGGCTCGTGACTATTAGGCCATTGGCTAGAATAATGATTGCTGAGTTCACATCCCACATGTCGACAATCTCGCGCTCCTAATCAAGATACTATACTTATTATAATTACACTAGTACTCACGCGGGGCTTCGCTCCCGTGGTAAAAACATAACTCTCCTTTTTTGCAGTCGCGTAAAAAGTAGCTTATAACCTTCCTCAAGCTTCAAGCTACTTTCATACCAAATTGCATCCAAATCCACCCAGTACTTTCGAAGATTAGCGCGTTCAAGCAAACAAACAAACAAACTTTTCCGCTTTATAATATTAGTATAGATATAAAAAACCGACCAAGCTTTGGGCACGAGTTCCATGCATATTCGATTTTTTTTAAACCATTGAAGAAATGTATGGTTTAAGAGTAGGCTATTTATTATACACGAGTCAGAGCCTATGCTCATGGGGAAGGGCATTCTTTTATGGGGTTTGCCTCTGATTTGATTAATGTTGCAAACTTCTGAGTTTACAACCTGGACTAACAGGTCGTATCCGGGGATAGTGCGAAATTCCCATGCAAATGAACTTGCAGGCAACAACCATTGTATATTGATAATAGAATTCGCGACGGAGAAGTTGACGAATCAACTGATCCGTGGAGTGGCGAAACACATGTCGAGTGTGGTTTGTTTACATGTGGTATGTTTTTTATTGCATTCCTTCTACATGTGCATATATTCGCAGGTGGGAGGGCGGTGCTGCATACTGCATGCAAGATTGATTATCTAGTTTTTGGCAGAATTAACATTAGGTATTTTTCTGAAGTATTAGTTTGGTATGTATTTCCGTAAAGTAACCTGATTCCATTCTATAAATCAGAATAGTGTATTTATAAGCTTAGTTTTTTGAAGAAAGTAAAACATAGAAGAAGTAAAAATAAAACTTACAAGCGTAAAGAATCCTGTAAGCAGGGATCCCCTCTGAAGATCCAGGAAGAATGCATCATGCAGTATCGGTTTCTGATACCATGGGATCCGTAGTGATCTCACTGATTTTGATGAGCGAAGGTTTGTTGATGATCTGAAAGTTATGTTATCAGGTTCTGAATAAATTTGATTTATAAATATAATTCTTTATTGGCATTAAAAGGTATAACAGATATGGAGAAGTCTTGACTCTTGAGCTAGGTATATTACCAGTGTTATAGGAACCAGTTGCATTACCATAATTTAAAACATAAAGTACAAGAGAAATAACAATTAAATTAAAAGTTGTAATTTATTAATGTTGTGTGTAGTTCATGTAGTGTGTGGGTATATTGTTTTGTAGATGTCTGTGTGTGTGGGTGTGTGGTAGGTATTTGAAAGTATTTTTATATGGATGCATAAATACTTATTCATTCACTTTATTCGTAAAGTCATGGGAAGGTCAGTGTGAGAAACAAACAGGTCTTATTGACCAAAATATCTGACAACCTAGAAGTTAGGCTCAATTTACACCACTGCGGAATGGAATGGAAGCGACTTTCTGCAACGAAATTGTACATAGCATAATAAACTTAATGTCAATTATATAACAAACAAAATAAATACGAGCCTTAAATTCTCAAGAATGCGCGAGGATTCCCCGGAAGACGCACAACCTTTTTTTTTTTTTTGCTCCTATTTAGTTTGTATGAATTTACTTACATAATGAACTTTAGTTCATTATGCTATGTACAATTAAAGTCGCTTCCACTCCATTCCACAGCGGTGTAAATTGAGCCTTATTTGTTATTAACTTTTGGGGATATGCGGAACAGGGTGTTACGTCCCGCAATCCCGTTGAAAAGGGAGGATCCTCCGACCAGACAGGTGTTTTTGTCTGGTGGGCAACTGCCCGATGTTTGTGATCGGGTGATTTGTATGTATGCTAGTTGTGCGGTAAACTCTGCTTGCGCGATACAGGATAGTTTGTATGTTGCGGGATAGATGTCGCTACATCACTCCCCTCCGAGACCGGAGGTCGTAGCAGGATGAGTCGTCCATACTTCTTGTGATGCTTGCCGGGCCAGTGGAAGGTAGGTTCCAGTGAGTCGGAACCGGAAGTCGCATAGTTCACGGTGAGTCGGAACTGTCTGCGGTGCTGCCCCCTTTGAGTCGGGGTGATATCCCAGTGAGTCGGGATGATACTCCAGTGGGTCGGAGTAGTCGGGGTGATATCCCAGTGAGTCGGGATGATACTCCAGTGGGTCGAAGTGATGCTGCATAGTCTCCAGTGGGTCGGAGTGGTGCAGTGCTGCGTAGCGGCTGGCTGCTGCGTCGACCAGGAGAGAAGTGCGTCTCTGCTTGCTGACCGGCCGAAGTGCAGGGTGCTGTGCCAAGGTTGCTGAAGAGGCTGGGGGTGATGACCAGGTATGCGCGTCCGCTGCATGCTGGTGGTCAGGATACCCGTAGAAGCCGAGGGTGCTGGCTGGCTGTATGACTCGCTGCTCGAAAGCTTGAAGGAAGTGATGATGACGTCACGCTGAACTAGCTCTGCACGAAGGCTGCGCTGATGTATCACGTCGGGGTCACCAGTTTGGGGATATGCGGAACAGGGTGTAAAGTCCCGCATTCCCATTGAAAAGGGAGGATCCTCCGACCAGACAGGTGTTTTTGTCTGGTGGGCAACTGCCCGATGTTTGTGATCGGGTGATTTGTATGTATGCTAGTTGTGCGGTAAACTCTGCTTGCGCGATACAGGATAGTTTGTATGTTGCGGGATAGATGTCGCTACAAACTGGAAAGCTTACTTTGAATGTCAAAAAATCTACTATTAAAAAAACACAGTTTAAGTTTAAATTTAAGTGTGTATGTGTAATGACTCATATTGTAGTGTGTATGTGTAGTGTCTAGCTTGGAAAAGCCTTAGCAGACTGAGAAACTCAAGTCTGCCTTAGAAAAGATATAAGTACAGATGGGGATGCACAGACAGCTAAGATTTCAAGTGTATATGCGGTATGTTATGCGGATAATGACCCACCTTAATTTCCCTTTAATTTCCTAAAAAAGATCCCTTTACATGTGAGCAAATTCACAAGTATAAGCAGGGCAGCAAGGTTCAATTGAAATCTTACATTACTTTTATGTTTATACAGTACAATTTGCAATGATGCAGTAGGTAATTACATGCTCAATACTCTTTGCCATACTCTTAGTTACTGATAAGATTTGTCAACGATTGGACATTAAAGACGCTTAATGGATTACACACATACCCATTCAAGATGTTGAATGGGTATGTTTGGAGACAGAACTTGATGGTAATTTGGTAAGCCATGCCATCAACATTAAAGGTCGATGAACTACCTTTAAAGTAGTAATATAATAATTGTATGGCCCTGATTGCAAAATAAAATAGAAAGACATACCAAGATCTTACCACTATTTGGCTAAGTACAAACTCCTTATATACCTTTTTCATAACGCTTGCAATAGTCTGTGGTACATATAACAACTTTTTTCATGAAACATGCAAACTCCTTTTCCAATAAGAAGCTTTTATATAACTTGTTTAACTTACTTTCCAGTGTAATGTGAGTACACGGAAGGCGTTGATCGATAAGTTGAAGGCGTCTTTCTTCCGTACATGTTTATTTTCGTAGCAATACAACGGCAGTTGACGCCCTAGTCGTTAATGTATTCAGTCACTAGTATCACTGCGCTAACACTGAGTAAAACACTCACGGTTGAGTACTAAGCGAGTACAGGTCACATTTAACTTGTTACATCTACAATTTAATTCATAAATATCTGTTTTGTTACAAAAAGCCACGCCTGTAAACTGTTTGTTGCTGGTTGCTGCTTGCCGTTGTCAATTCAGAATAAAATCCGACCAAATACGATATTTAACCATTTTAAAAAGAGTTCATTATTTGGCGCTAGTATTTACGCCAAAGGCATGTGTTAGAAAAAGAAAACCAAGTAAAATTTGTCGTTACAATTTGACAGTGTAATATTAGACCATCGCATTTATAAACATAGTGTTAAATAGATACAACAACGTTTGTAAATCATGCTTTAATTATAGATGTTTTTTTTTATGGCAATCTGCCGAAAGCTTCGGCAATTTCTGCCAGTGTCGCGTAGTGACTATACATGGGTATTTTAATATTTGCAGGGGTAATATTATGAACTTTTTTGTGGCAATCCTTTTAGCCCTGAAACAACCACATAACATAGAAGTTAGTAATAGTTAGTTACATAGATGCGGTTTGTAGTATATACATTTTTTTTAATGGCTGATTATTAGAGTTTAATATTGTTATTGGAAATAAATTTAATAAAAGACGAATAATTTGGGGATTAGGGAAAAATGAGAGGAGATGACGAACATTAATGGGTTTTTGAATTTTCAATTTTGTAGTAACTTTATCAAAAGAGGAAACATTATTCAAAGGGCAGTTTAAAAATATGTGATCCAGCGTACCATCATCCAGTCCACACTCACACAAAGAACTGTCCCGGACCCTAATTTTATGGAGAAAACTTTTTACCAAAAAATTAAACCGACTCCCAAAAAACACTACAAAGTGAAAAATAACTTTAATTTCGGTAGTCGGTGTCTTTAGTTTCGTATTTTCGTTTTTGGCACCGACTTCCGAAATTAAAGTTATTTTTCACTTTGTAGTGTTTTTTGGGAGTCGGTTTAATTTTTTGGTAAAAAGTTTTTATTTCAGTCTTTTTAGTTGGTTGATTTTTAATTTACCTAGTTACAAGAGCCTAAATGTCAACTACTTATAACATTTTACAAAATATTGCTTTTCCCAATGCTGGGCCGTTAATTTTTGAGGAGTTCTCCTGGTACTTCACCATCAGCTATACATCACCATATGCATTGTGACGAGCACACCAAGTGCTTAATATCCATATTCAAGTAATCGAATCGCAATCCACGAAATACTTATTATTGAGTAGTTTCGGCGGCCATTTGTGGTCTTCATCATCAGTTCCACTTCCCCAAATGGTACTTTTTGAGAGCAACTGCACAAGTTACTATAAGAAATACCCAAAACGCCATAGGTGTACCTATAATATTTGAAGAGTTCCCTTGATTTCTCCAGGATCCCATCATCAGATCCTGACTTGGTGACAAATGGTACCAATTTCAAAGTATACCCTATCAAACAAAAAAAGAATTTTCCAAATCGGTTCAGCCGTCTTCGAGTACTCGGTGACCATACATTAAAAAAAAAAAAAAAAAAATATATATACGCGTCGAATTGATAACCTCCTCTTTTGGTCGTCGGTTGAAAAACTGGGGTACAGCAGTGGCCAATACGGATTCTGCATATAACAGATGTGACGGTTTTGGATGCTTCTTTGTATTTATAGAACCAAGGCTTGGGAGGGATGGTTGGTTGAATAGATGCAAACAAGGTAGCCTTATACTTGCTAGATTGGGACCAGAGGTCTTGCCAGGATTTAAAAAGATCTACTTTGGCCTTATGAATCAGGTCATAGACCTGAACAGCATAATGTTTTTTATCTGCGAGATTGCTGCTGACCGCATTCTTAGCTGCTACATCTACAAGCTCATTGCCCCTAATATTCATATGACTAGGAATCCATACTAATATTATCTCAATGTTTTTTCTAAAACAAGAATGTAGGACAGTTTTGATTTCAACAATGATTGGGCTACGTAGGTTATCTTTAAATGAATTTATAACTATTGCCTCCAGAGCACTCATGGAATCAGAAAAGATGACTGCTTTTGTAATAGTTGAATGAGAGGAAATAAATAGACACGCCTCCAGAATTCCAATGCATTCCCCAGTAAAAACCGAAGACTCGGGAGGGCACTGGAACTGAAGGAATATTTGGGAGTTGGAAATATATACAGCAATGCCTGTTTTACCGTCCGTGGTTAATTTAAAAGCGTCTGTATAAAATTTGTAGTGATCAGGCCAGTTGTTATTAACAGTCGAAAGAAAATGGTCATTAGCATTGGTGGTGTCCTTACTTATTCCAATAAAAGAGATCTTTGGGACAAAATTTAGAGTTTCATACGGACATGTGTAAAGTGGTAGTTTATTACACTGAGGGATGGGTGAATTGTCTTTTACATTCAGAATATTCCTAAATGAATTAAGGATCAAGGGGGGGTCTTTATTTTTCCAATAATCGCTTTGTCTACATAAGTTGTCTAGTATGGAAAGCTTAGAAAGAACAATGTGATCACTAAGGAGATATGCCTTGTACATATATTTATCGGCCAGGTATTGTCTACGGAGACGAAGGGGAGGGTCACCACTCTCAACTTGCAGTGCGTTGGTAGGAGTGGATCTCATACAACCTAGTACAATGCGGAGGGATTTCGCCTGAATGGTTTCTAGCTTGGCCAATGCAACCTTCCCACAGGGTTCCAGGAGGAAAGACCCATAGTCCAATAAACTTCTTATTGTAGCATTGTATATGAGTTTAAGAGTAAATGGATGAGCACCCCACCAAACACCCGCTGGAGCTCGTAGCATATTAAGGTTTTTCTCGCATTTACTGGTTACATATTGGAGATGACGGGCACCAGATAATTTACGGTCCAAAATGACCCCAAGGAATTTCACGTTATCCTCGACCTTGATTGGGGATCCTTCAATTTCATGGTGGACATATGGAGTTAAACGTTTACGTGAGAAAACTACAACGGAGCTTTTGGGAGCTGACAAGCTAAGACCATGTGAGATTAACCACTGGTTTAGGGAGTTAAGGGATATTTGCATGGATACCGTAGCAAGATCTACGGACGAGGAGGGAATATATAAGCATAGGTCATCTGCGTATTGTAAAATCTGGCAGTTGCTGTTAAGGGACTTGTGAAGATCAGAGGTGTAAATACTGTATAAAAGAGGACTTAGTACTGAACCCTGGGGTAACCCACGCCAAACAGTTCTGGGGTCATATGATTCTCCTGGAACATGGAGCTTAATAGTACGTCCAGCCAACAAGTTACAGATACAGTTAAGTATCTTTACCGGGATACTCAGCTGGTGTAATTTACTTCTGAGTACGGAAAGAAGGACACTGTCGTAAGCTGCTGAAATGTCGAGAAACACCGCTAGAACAGACTCATTTTTGCTGAAGGCAATCCGGACATCGGTCATAAATATGCCAATACTATCCATTGTGCTAGCTCCCCTTCGGAAACCAAATTGAGATTTAGCTAGAAGACCTCGACTTTCAACCAACCACTCCAACCTGTTCTTTATATGATGTTCCAATATTTTACCTATAACAGGAGACAGAGCAATGGGTCGAAAGTTATCCGGACAATCAGGAGATTTCCCTGGTTTCAAAATAGGAATTATCAGCTGCGTTTTCCAAGTATCAGGGATATGAGAGAGAATAAAACATGCGTTGATAAATGATAAAAGGTATTGGCGGCTGCGGGACCCCAATTTTTTAAAAAACGAATATGGATGGCCATCTATGCCCGGGGCGGAGTCATGTACGTGTTTGAGCACTGTGTCCAGTTCGCTTACCAAGAAGGGGGCATCTAAGGGGTCATTGGAAATTTCCCCCTCCTCAGACGGTGAGGGGCATTCTCCCAAAAGAGGAGCGGAGGGGGGAGCCAGTTTATTCATGAATGGTTCTGCAATGTCACTAGGCATAGATGAGGAGTTTCGGACGGAGCAGCCACGTTTAAATCGTTTGAACTTTTGCCAAACAAGAGAGGAAGGGGTTGAAGGGGAAAGTGAAGAGCAGAATTTCTTCCACCCTTCATATTTTTCTTTTTAAGTAGGCGCCTGGATCTCGCACTAATCCGGTTAAACTCGATCAGGTTTTCAGTGGACATATTTTGAGCATAATTAAGTTCCGCTTCATTTCGGGATTTAACCATGTTGGAACATTCCCGATCCCACCAGGGGGGAGATGATAGTTTGCCAGAGGCTGAATTTTTAAGAGGTATACTGTTATCCGCGGCTGAAGAAATTGCACTGGAAAATTTCAATATACAGTCATCTATGTTGGCTGGGGAAACTTGGGGCAAAGAGGGAATTATGTCCTCAAGAGTTTGAGAGTACAAGTCCCAGTCCGCGCCTGTAAGCCTATATTTTAAAAGAGGAGGGTTATCCCTATGAGGTAATGACCTATTGATCAAAGTAGTGCATATTGGGTAGTGGTCGCTACCATACGTGAGGTTTAGTCGTTTCCACTCCAACTGGGCGGTTAGACTAGCTGAACACAGAGTAAGATCTACACAACTTCTACTCTGGCCAGGTCTAGGTAGGCGAGTGGCGGAACCATCGTTGACAACACATAAACCTAAGTCATCCAACAGATCAACCAACTCCAAACCAGGTGTATCAGAATGGTCAGAGCCCCACAGGGAATGGTGGCAATTAAAATCTCCCAAAATGATAACCGGATTTAATGAGGAACATATTTTACGAATGTATTGAAAGGAAGAGGGGTTGGGGGAGGGAATATAGACAGATATAAAGTTAATGCCAAGGATAGTGACACCTACAGCATTGATCTCATCTCCGTGGGGAGGAAGGGATAGAGGGGAGGAAGAGAGAAGATTGTTCACTAGCATAGCAGCCCCGCCATAACCGTCAGAGCGGTCATCCCGGAGAGTGCCATAGCCAGGAAAATTAAAATGGAGTCGTGGAGTTAGCCACGACTCTGAGATTGCAAAAATTGCAGGTTTATGCAAGTTAATAAGGTGACAGATTTCATGTTTTTTGGGGAGTGCGCTTCTGGTGTTCCACTGCATGAGATGGAATGTTGCGATTTTTAATTTTATTGACTATGTTGTCGGCAACGTGGTCTGGTAATGAATAATTGGAAAGTAAGGTGGAAAGTAAGGTAATAATAGTGTTAATAGTCTCTTCATTCTCATTATGAGTAGGAGTGTGGTCGAGCAGATTCAGAGCACAACCGTTAGGAGAGGGGGGGAAAGAGTAACTGTTAATAATATCCCGGTGGGCCCTACGGTCATAACCAGGATGGTGGGGTGTATGGGGCTTTGGACGGGTAGTTATAATTTTTTTACTGGAGGAAGAGGTAGGGGGTTGAGAATGGGAGGTATAATTAGGAATAGGGAGACGGGGAGGACGTAGCTCATGATTAGGACTCTGGTGAATAGTCTGTGTAGGAGGGGCTGACGATGTAACGTCTGCAAAAGATCGGTAGGAGGGGGCATGACGTTTGGCTGCATCAGAATAAGACATATTTTCCTTAGCCATGGTGGACTTGATGTTCCGCTGACGCAGGAATCCGGGCATTGACGACTGTTCGCCGGGTGGGCACCCGTACAATAAAAGCACTTAGGCTGTTCAATAGTACACCCGTCCCCAAAGTGGTCCCCACCACAGCGGTAGCACCGTGGCTTTGACCGACATTGAGTTTTGGTGGCATACTTGCAGCACCCGAAACACTGGACAGTGGGAAAATTATAGATTTCTACTGGAAGGGAATTGAAGCAGCAGAAAACTCGATCCGGGAGGCTCTGACCATCAAATGTGATTACTACGCTTGATGTAGGAATCCATTCCGATTTCCCATCATTGGAAACTCTGCGGTTCAATCTCCTCACCTTCAACACCTTACCAAGTGGGGACTTCAGGGCATCCAAGACTTCAATGTCAGTCCAATCAGAGGGGACGCCCCTCACAACACCCATCCTGGTGATGTTGAAAGTGGGAATCATCATTGTGAAACCTTTTTGTTTAATTGCATCATTGTCGATAAATGCATTGGCATCTTCCGGGCCCTTGAACTCTACTGATACCCTGTTTCTTCCTATTCTCTTTATTCCCCCATCTACAATATTCATGATATTCATTTTCTGTACTAATTTACCGAATTTTATAGGATGGAGGGTAGTGCCAGAGGCTGGATCGGATTCGAGAAGTGATGCGTAAACTAAAAATGGTTGTCTGTATAAATGCGAGTACTTAGTGCGTGAAATCAACGACGGAGCCGTGACCCGGTCGCGTTTAGACGCTGAAGGATTTTCGTCAATGGCATTCGCAGGGTCGTTGTGAAGATGATTTTCAATACGTTTCCTCTTTTGTGAAGCCACTTCAAATTCCATTGTCTCAAATTGAGACAGTGGAGCCGTCAGAATAGAAACATGCGGCAAAAGATCTTGCGATTGTAGCTGAGCGGGATGAGGGTCTGGCGGGCGGCCCGGGGGCCGTTCGTCATCCGCCATTGTCACTCAGCATAGGCCAGTAGAGAAAACCTTAATTATAGGTAGATTAAAAACTTACCAAAAAAAGTAAGATCATATACACAAACAAATATAAACACAAGATAAACACAAACACGTAAAGTACACCCAAAAACCACCAAAAAAAAGTAGAGAAATAGCCAAAAAACGGTGCGAGAGACAAAACCACATGTACTCGCCACAAACGCTCGTGACACTCCAATTATAGTTGTTATTGTCTGGCTAATTTATAAAAAAGTATAAATTAATAGATACATATGTCATTTGTCAAAACATATGTATACAATTTTTATTTTGCGGCACTTTTCAGCAAAATTTTAGTGAAGTTTCCAAAGTAAAATGGAAGATTTGTCTCCTCATAACACACGCAGTAGTATCAAAAGTGAAAAGGATGATAAGACACACAATAACTTTAGGCCGAATAGTGGATTATGCTGTTTGTAATTTTAACGTGTGATTTACTGTAAAACTGAAAACAAAAACCATGATGTTTTTATAATGATTATACCTGATTTGATTATACACGAATTACACGATCGTAATCGATCGATTTAAAAGTTTGCCATAAAATTCTAAGTCTATTTTGTATTTATTTTCTTTTTCAACCCATGATAAAACAATTTATATTCCTTGCAGGTATTTGCCGTAAGCCACCTGTACATACGAAAAATTATTACGGCCACGTTTTCTGCACAGACTGCTTTTATAAGTACATTTTTTCGCCAGCCAAGATGGACTGTTATGGAGACATAACAAAAAAAGAAATAGATGCAAGAGAACATAAAAAGGAAATTAAGGAACAGGAAAAAGTAGAAAATGCCGAGGTCACAAAATAATTAAATAATGTATTGTAGAATATCATATCTGTCCATGTCCCATAATACAAATGAGTTTTCTAACATTCGAAAAGTGACCAGAGTCCAACTTCGTCGCTTTGAACACACAAAGAAGACCTTCCTACTACTTATACTCGTGCCTACCTACTTTCCTACACTCGTGTAAAACGATTTTATATGCCTGTTTGGTCGCCGTGAAGCCGTCACTTGAATCTGCGAGCTTCACACATCAACAACATCTTTTGATACACGTGGTCCTGAATTAAATATGCCGACTCAATATTTTAGATGATAAGGAAATAGACATAGTTTAATTGAGAATCATTTTTTCGGAATATTCTTCGAGGTAATAAAAATTTGCGTTGTGGTTGTTGGGCTTGTATTTGTTTTAAAAATAATAAGGGTTTTAAAGTAGGTAACTTTCTACATCTGATGATGATGGTGCTTTATTTTCTGAAAACGGATTTCTCGACGAACTTACGATCTGATACTTTATAATTTGTATAACTAGTGAAAATGATAAATGATATGCGTGAATATTAACGAAAAGAGTTATGCTGTACAATAAAGAGTATTTCTATCTATTCAAAGAGTTCTGTATCTCACGTTATTAACAGGGGAATTAGAAATATTGAAATCTGATTAATTACACCAATATCACAAACTCTAATGTCAGTTCTGTTCTCTATTGTAATTGTTGTCAAGTAAACAAACACTATGCGTACCTACAGTAAAAACCGGTGAGCTGATACACATAAAACATAAATTATAAAATGAGGGTAATTTAATGTAACTTCAAGTTTGCTTTTGAAAACAGCTTGTTAATCAATTTAGTAACAAAAGTTAAGTAACAATACAAATATATTAATTAAAAAAAACTAGGACTACGAAATCTTCCTTTACCTACCGATATCATTATTTTAAGAATCCACAGTTTAGAGCCGATCAAGTACGGCTTCATCCAACATACGGTTACGTTACGTTGGATGACACGCACTTCGACGACACACGACATCGGTACCACTCCTATTATTATTATTTCATTTATTACACTTTACAAACATATTATTTACATTTTTAAATATTCTTATAAAAACAAAAAACATTTAAAAATATAAAAAGCAGTAGCCCACCGGTATCGGGAACAGGGTCCAAGCTACCGGTGGTCAGGGCTCTTGAGAGAGGGACCTCCTAAAAATTCGCGCCGTGTCCAGAAGTACTGCTTTCTGGATCTAGCCCTTGATCCAGCTGCCCAACGAGAGCCTCTTAAGATGTTTGTCGAGGCTCTTGGCTATTATGCCATTGGCCGAGAGGACTATCGGCACAATGATTGCTGTATCCACATCCCACATGTCGACAACCTCGCGAGCCAGATCAAGATACTTAAATTGCTTATCTTTCTTTGCTTTCACGAGGTTTTCGTCATGAGGGACCGCTATATCAACAATCATTGTGCGACGCTCTAATCGGTCTATCACCACTATGCCAGGCTTATTGGCAACAATAGTCCTGTCAGTGATGATAGACCGATCCCAGTACAATGTAATATTGCCATTTTCGAGAACTGGGTCGGGCACATACCTATAGTACGGTACTTCTGATTCCACAAGATTGTATTTAAGAGCAAGTTGCTGGTGAACAATCTTGGCTACAAGTTTGTGTCTATGCAAATTGTCTCCGTTAGCCAGACGAGAACAACCGGAGATAATGTGACGAATGGATTCTCCCGGTTTGTGACATGCCTGATATGTGTCTACCGTACTATCCTTCACAATATATTTCCGATAGTTATTCGTCATCTTAACTTCATCCATAATCGCACAAACAAAACCTTCGGTTTCCCCGAAGAGGTCACCAAAACGTAGCCAGGCTACGGACGCTAATGTATCTACGTCAGACCCATGAAGGGCCCGGTAATAGCGTCCGTGAAGCTCCTTGCTCAGCCATACTTCTCTGCGGTCATTAGTATCTAATATTACAGGTTTGCGCCAATTCTCGCTACCTAAGGAGAGCGGAGTGAGGCCTTTGTCCACCGCTACCACATCTCGATGCATACCCACGTCGGCTTCTAGGAAATATTCCCTAAGGCTGCATACCTCGCGGTCGTGCAGGGTCTTTGCATTTAAAAAGCCACGACCCCCGCACTTCCGCGGGATATACAGCTTCATCACCGATGAACGTGGGTGATGCATTCGATTTGCAGTAAGCGTTGTGCGGACCCGCCTGTCCAAGGCGTCAAGTTCAGTCTGAATCCATTTGAGTATGCGAAAAGAGTACATCAATACTGGCATGACCCAACCATTGAAGGCACGCACCTTGTTTCCGCCTGATAGAAGACTGTTCAGTACTTTATTCAGGCGGCCAAAGAAGCGTTCCTTCAATGACTGTTTAACATAAGCAACATTGATGCATAGTGCCTCTGACATACCCAAATACTTGTAGGATTCAGTTGAGCAGAGGGATCTTAGGTGATGATGATGATGATGAATTATTTATTTATCATACAGAATTACAATCATATTGCTTAGGTGTATGGAATCCGAGAGTTGAGTTCCCACGGATTTCATAATCTCCCCTCGCTTTACATGCATGACAGCACATTTGTCCACCCCAAATTCCATGCTGATGGCGCTACTGAAGGTTTCCGTTACCTTCAGTAGCTCCATGAGTTGCAAGTTGTTGGGGGCAAAAAGTTTCAAATCATCCATGTAAAGCAAGTGTGATATGACCTGACCACCTCTTCTCAACTGGTAGCCTAGCCCCGAACCTTCCAGCAGTGTACTGAGAGGGTTAAGAGTCAGACAAAACCATAGTGGGCTCAGACTGTCGCTCTGAAAAATACCACACTCAATCCTAATCGGTCCGCTGTTTTCCTGGATTTGTCGACATCCAGGGTAGCAGAGGACCGTCTTCCATTGCCCCATACATGACTCAAGGAAAGTGCGGAGTATTGGATTTATTTTGTACAACTCCAACACTTTCATGAGCCATGTATGTGAAACCGAGTTATAGGCCTTCTTATAATCTATCCAACATAACGACAGATTCCTTCGGGAACGACGAACCTGTTGGTTTATGGCAATATCGATGAGGAGAAGCTCCTTAGTACCGCGGGACCCATTCCTACATCCATTCTGAGAAGCAGACATGATTGAATTTGTATCAATGTGATTATTAATTTTGGCTCTCAGAATGGATGTAAGAACTTTATAGACCGTCGGTAAGCACGTGATCGGTCTATGATTTTTAGGTTCCGAAGTACTGCCTGATTTATGGAGCAGGTGGGTTATTCCTGCAGTTAGGAATTGAGGTATCCTAGCTCTATGGCAGACTGAAACTGAGCGGCCAAGCGAGCGTGCGAGCTTAGAAACCATTTTATCCAGAAATTGTGCAGCCCGTCCGGCCCTGGAGATTTCCAGTTGGATAACGGATGGACTGCACGGGTTACATCTTGGGGGCTGATCGTAATTGCCCCCATTTCTGGTATAAGATCGCACGTGCGCTTGATCTCCCTCATCCAGTCGCCCTCAGTGTGACTGACAGGCACCAACCAGATGCTGCGCCAGAAGGAACACATGGCGTCATCATCCGGTAGGCGAGTATCAATCACATCTTGGTCCGGTCGCTCCCAAGCCCTATAAACCCACCGTTCATTACTTTGGAATGTGCGATTCTGAGTGTATCGCTCCACCCGCCGCTTATATCTGCGAATCCTATTTGCCCACGCATAGACTTTCTGCTTCAGGAAGTCGATACACTCTGTGACTCGGGTCAGATAATCTCGAGGACTAACATCAGTCCCAGCGAACACCCGCCTCTCAAAGCGCATCCCTCGAGGACGAGTGTTGCCCTGCCTGAAGCAGATAAGTTTATCAATGAGTGCTCTAGCCTCAGCAATACGACGCTCGATCCTGCACTGCCAAGCTGGTACAGCTGGTCGTATAACTCTGTCAGTCTTTGGGAACTTGACATGAGCTACCCGACAAGCCGCTACAGCTCCACAGTATAGGATCGAATGAGTATCGGTGAGGTACAGCAGTGAATCTAGAGCACACACTAGGGCCTTATTTTTCTTATGCATGGGCAAACGAGGCAGACGAGGTTTAAGCTCAGGCTGTGTGGAGCGATACACCCGTAATGCACACTCCAAAGCACTCCTCAATCGTTCACTGCACTGGGTACTCACGGTTATAGCCTCGTCATCATCATCTTCACCGACGTGGTCGGGTCGCGGTGAGACATTGGGTTGTAGTTGCACCGCGGCCACTGGTGAAGCAGATGAGGCACGACTTCACCGTGATTTAAGGCGTAGTCTATCAAGTACGTCGTCACCCAACATACGGTTACGCTGGATTACCCGCACCTGATCCGATAGTCGTTGGGCCGAAACGTTGACAGCTGGTTATTATTATTATTCTGTATTCATTATATGTACATATTGATTACATTTTTAAATATTAATAAAACAAAATATAACATTTCAAAATATAAAAAATAGTAGCCCACCGGTATCGGGAACAGGGTCCAAGAGTCCAAGCTACCGGTGGTCAGGGCTCCATAGAGAGGAACCTCCTCACAATACGCGCCGTTTCCAGAAGTACTGCTTTCTGGATCAAGCCCTTGATCCAGCTGCCCAACGAGAGCCTCCTTAGATGTGGGTCGAGGCTCTTGGCTGTTATACCATTGGCTGTGACGAATTACCTTTGCTGTTATTATTATTATTATTATATATATACTAGCTGTGCCCGCGACTTCGTCCGCGCGGAATAGTGACTTTCGGCAGCATTTTTAATTTTTTAGGCTAATTATTTTGAAAATAAAACTCATACATAATTTGAATGACGTATTTATTAATATCTAATCAAAAGTCTAAAAAATAAGTGTGAAGCTTCTAGCTTTAAAAATGACGTAATTTCCATACAAACTTTCCTTC
Source organism: Tholera decimalis (assembly GCA_943138885.2). Classification (NCBI taxonomy): domain Eukaryota; kingdom Metazoa; phylum Arthropoda; class Insecta; order Lepidoptera; family Noctuidae; genus Tholera; species Tholera decimalis. The sequence continues at coordinate 17,075,265 of OW964576.2, forward strand.
CCTATTTCAACCTCTTACAGCCCTTTTTTCGAAATAAAAAGCGGCCTATGTCCTTTCTCTGGCTCTAGACTACGTCCGTATCAAATTTATTTATTTATTTATTTATTTATAACAAAATCCACAGCTCTTAAAACAATGTTTTATAGTAACTTAAATCTAATCTTACAGCCAATTACGGATTTACAATTTATTCACTAGTAACAAACATGTAGGAAATATTTTTTTTATAAGATTAACATTATTATACAGTATTAAGAAGTGTGCATGGGGAGTATTAAATGACTGTGTCTTGGTGCGTGCGCGTGTGTGTGTGTGTGTATGTGTGTGTGTGTGTGTGATTTAATAGAAATCGGTTCAGTAATTTAGGCGTGATTGCGTAACACACAGACAGACGGAGTTACTTTCGCGTTTATAATATTAGTAAGGATATACTATATTCTTTCGATAATGACATTTATTTTACTTGTACACCTACCACATTGTGGTCTTTTTAACCTAAAGGTTGACTGGTAGAGAATGCCTTGCATGTGTACCACTATTGTACAAGTTTAAATAAATGAGTAAATTATGATCTTGATAAAATTCGGGCCCTCAGCCCTCCATTTCTTTTGCTTTCGCTTTGCTTACGCTTATCGTATGAAAGATAAGACAAATACAAAACTGTATCTTTTTGTGAAAAAATTGTGCAACAAATTTGTGTCAATTGTTATAAATAATTATGATAAAACTACAAATCTTAATAGATACCGAAATCAATTATTTTTTCATTGTGTATGTGAGTAGGGTGACAATAATTTCTATTTACCCTCATATTTTATATACTATGTTAGTGGCGATTCTGAGTGATGTTTTAGTTCTTTCTGCTGTTGCAAAGTAGTCATACCTTAAAAACTATTTATTGTTTACATATTATATGCACAATAGTTGTAATATAAAAGAAGAATAAAAATACTAATAATAAAAAAAAGAAACCAAACCAAACCTGTAGTATTTAATTCTAATGACCGCAGAGAAGTATGGCAGAGCAAAGAACTTCACTGACGCTATTACTGTGCCCTTCATGGGTTTGATGTAGATACATTAGCCTCCGTAGCCTGACTACGTTTTGGTGACATCTTCGGGAAAACCGGAGGTTTTGTCTGTACAATTATGGACTAAGTTATGATGACGAATAACTATCGGAAATATATTGTGAAGGATGTTACGGTAGACATACGTCAGGCATGTCACAAATCGGTAGAATCCATTCGTCACATATCTCCGGTTGTTGTTGTTAATTAATTGTTTAATTCAATTTCACCTATTTATAAATTAAAAAGTTGGTAATATAATATTTCATACCCCAGAAAACATCTCTAAATCGATCAAATCATCAAAAAAAAAAATCATCTCATCATCTCCAAAATCCGAGCAGATGTAGTCACACGTTCGCTGACAGTGAACACTTACCCTGACACCACATTACGACAGTAGAATTTTCCACGATGTACTCTTAAGAGTCCCTAACAATTTTACTGCCAAAAAAGAGAAATTACCTACTTTTGTAGAACAAATATCTCAATAACGGCATAAAATATAATTTTTCTTTTAAAATAGCGTTAAACATTGTATATTTATCTAATATGTGGTCAAATTAGAATTTAAATATCTCTCTCTCTTCGTTTCTCAATTCAGATGTTTGTATTTTTTTTTTTATGTTTGTCTGCGCATAACTCCTTCGCTTGCTAAACGATTTAAAAAATTCTTATCTTGTTAGAAAGGGTATACTTCCCAAATGGTCCCATGAAAATTTAATCGATATCGGACAAGCCGTTTCTGAAAAATCAACAAAAGTCTAAAAAAAATATTTACGTTGATGATCTTTTCGTTTACTCTGCATTGAGTTTTTTGTTCGCGCATAACTCCGTCATTTACGAACCGATTTGTAAAATTCACTGACCCACTAAAAAGCACGAAAATAAAAACTTTTTTGCAAAAAATAAAACCGACTTCCATATCAAAACACTACAAAGCCAAAAATAATTATAATTTCGGAAGGCGGTGTGAAAAAAAAAGAAAATACAAAACCAATAACACCGACTACCGAAATTATAATTATTTTTGGCTTTGTAGTGTTTTGATATGGAAGTCGGTTTTATTTTTTGCAAAAAAGTTTTTTTTGACAGTAAAATTGTTAGGGACTCTTAAAAATAAGTGGCCCGTCCCTCGACGTACTGTCATAACGCACTATTTTAATTTCCCGCCTAACAACGTACTGTCAGTGAACATGTTAAGCATTTTATAAAAAAATCAGAACTAGAATCGAAGTTGATTGCGAAAGCAATGTAGCTAATTATCTTGAAACAGTTCAATTGAACTATTTTAACAGTGCCTTATTTACAAAACGATGCGTTAACAGTTACTGCATATCTATTCCAATAGAAAAACAATTTGTTTTCTAACCACTCAAATGGGATATGTTATCCGTTTTTGGGATCGAGTGTTTGGAAGACGCAATTTGTTTTGACTTTTGACGGATCATTTAAGTCTTGTCTTACTTGTGGTTCTAACGTAGCAGTCAACTACGAATTACATTTAGTCATTGCAATTAATTTAAACGGTCCTGGTGAGTTTGCCTGCAGGATATACCGCACACACTAAGAATAAAATCAAAGGTGTATGAACTTATTGGAGCAACTGAATTCGTTCCTCCATCTTTCGCTGATAGTGTTGGTCATGATTAGGGTTGCCACCTTTTTTTGTGCAGTTAAAGTACATTGGTTAAAATAGGTAAAAAAAAGTACATAGCATCAAAATAAAGTACAATTTATTTTCAAAATCGCTTTCCGCTGTCTGTCCCTATGTATGCTTAGATCTTTAAAACTACGCAACGGATTTTGATGCGCTTTTTTAATAGATAGAATGATTCAAGAGGAAGGTTTATATGTATAATACATGCATAATATAGTAGAGAAACAATGATAATTTTAGAGGTTTCTAATGTGATGTCTTAATAAACATTTTTTTTGCGCTTACATTGCTAGCGCTAGCTTAACCGTACCAGATAGATCAAAATAATGTACTACAGTACTGTAAACCTTAAAAATGTATACAAAAAGTCCGCAATGGCATATACCTATCTCTTATGGATAACATACTATACATGAGTCTGGTCATAAGTTTTGTCACATATGGAAAGTTAAATAAATGACACAATGAGTTACGCATTACAACTATTTATATATCAAATGAAAGGGTATAGAATACAGATTTAAACCACATTAAAATTTTTCGAAATGTCCTCTTTTGCTTCGATACAAGCCTTCAATCTGCAAGGCCAGTCATCAATCGAAGCACGCACGACGTTCATGTCAATATCGGCGACTGCTTTAATCAGGGATGCTTTAAGTGACTCCAAGTTGCGATGAGGTTTAGCGCAGACCTTCTCCTCTAAGTGCTGCCATATTTTGTAATCCAAGGGATTCAAGTCTGGTCTGGATGAGGGCCAATCCTCGTGCCTGATAAAGTCGATTCAACGGGTCTTGAGCCAGTTTTGGGTACTTTTCGCCTTATGAGCCGGCGCAGAATCCTGCTGGAATACCCAGTGCCTGTTTTCGAACATTGTTTGTAAAAGAGGTTCCACAATGTTTGTTAGGACTGTGTTTTGATATACGAGGGCATCAGGGCACTGGTTTTCACTCCTTTTTCACAAAAAAATACCTCCGTTGGACCCAAATAGGACACCCCAAGCCAAACCATGAATGCCAAAGGATGATGACAACGCTGAACACGTGGCACACGTCTGCTCGCTTCTTCACTAGAGTGTGCATACACTTTGTCATTTTGTTTGTTGAAAGTCTCCTCAACATTAAAATTTTTTTCATCCGAAAAAAGTATTTCGTGGTATTGTTTTTCCGCGTACCGCCTTAACAAAACCCGGCTTCTTTCGAGTTTTATTTTCTTCAGCCGTGCGTTAAGAAGATGTGCTGTTTTTTTTCTATAAGCACGCAGTCCTAGGTCTTCATTTAACACCCTTTTAATAGTAGTTCTGCTTAGTCCCATCTGCAGAGCCAACATTTTTTGCTTGCGGACAGGATTTTGTTGGATTCGCGCCTTTACTGCTTTGATGACCGCTGGAGTCGGAACAGTACGAGGTCGACCGCTCCTTTGTTTATCTTCTAATCTTGAATCTTCCCTGAATAGTTTGATAGTACGATAAATAAATCTCGGTGGAATTTTCAAATTTTTCAGCAGTTAAAAAATCAGTTGGCGCGTGACCGCAACGATGCAATGCAATTACTGCGACTCTGTCTTCTTTGCGCGTCCACTCCATTTTAGAAAATGAACAAAATTCGAGAAACTCTTTGCTTTTATTCTCTTAAAATATTAAAATTTCGAATGCCCATAATATTTTCCTTGGCTTGCATTCTGGTTGCGCCAACATTCAAAATATGATTGACATCCGCTATTTCCTATATCCATCTCCTTCCCGCACATACCTCGCGAGTGAGTAAGAAGATTCGCCCGCCATTTGTCGAAAAAACTACTTCCGAATCGCTCCGCATCAAGTTGACAATGGCGTCGACGCGCTCCGCTTAAAAATATTAATAACTTTGGAATCACCGCATTTTCGCATGTAATAAGACTTATAATCCATAGTTTGTGCTTGTGTTTAACGTGTGAGGACAATAACTTGAAGCCCAACTGCCCTGAACCTGGAAAAGTGAACCGGTGCACCGGCGACGACGCGAGCACGTGGCTCCCGTAAAGGTTTGTGTTTCCTTCCCTATTTATTTCGGGTTGTATTCCATTGTCCCACACCCACTGCAACTCGAATTACCTAACGCCAAGCGTTTGTCAATCGTTTAGCTCCGCACCGCAAATACAGTCCACTAAATTAGCCTTTCGCGCCAACATTTTCTTTGGTCCTTCGAGCCGGATAGTTAGGTACTTATTTGAATTAGGTACATATTTGTTGTAGTTATCGCATTGGTATTTATTCCATAAGGAATAAACGCACCGCACCGCAGTCTTATACCTAACCCAATTCGTTGTTTGTTCATCTATTACCTACGTACGTGCGTAATACCTACATACCTACGTAGCCATAGATCGCTCGTATTAGTTATTCATTCGGAAGTCTAAAATTATTTGTATATCAGAAACAGAGACACAACCTAGTGGGTAAATTAAGATTGTTTAAAAACTACCTACAGTGCTTTTATTTCACCCGCAGTTCGTTATAACTACCTACCCACTTTAGGTATTTAATATTGTCCGCGTCGCTGTTCTCCATCGCTTATTTGTTAAAATAACTTTATTTGCTTGTTTACCGCATTGATTGTTTGTAATAAATAATTATTATTCACGATGTCTCATAAGGACATCAAAGTTCAATTGAAACTTTTATATGCTAAAAGAGACATGATATTTTCTCGCGTGCAATCTATTTGTGATAATGCACTTAAAACACTTGATCTAGCTATTAGAGATTCGTTCTTATGTTCTATAGAAAACTTGGATAGTTTGCGCACGGAATTTGAATCCGTAATTCATAATATTAACGTTTTAGAGTTAGAATTAAATCCAGAATACGCTGTGAGTTATCAGGCTTTGGCGTCATTTGATGATTTATTCTGTCGCATCAAACGCGTCGCGAGGAGCTTGGAGAAGCCGTCTGTCCATCAGAGCCAGGCAAATCACACTCGCGATCGACCCAAATTACCGCCCATTCAGATACCTGAATTTAATGGTGATATTCGCAATTGGAATCTATTTATAGATAGTTTTGAAAACACTATAAATGGGAACGTCTCTTTGACAGATCATGAAAAGTTACACTATCTGGTTGAAAAGTTAACTGGTAAAGCTAAAACTGTTTGTGCCGGCATTACTTTTAGTGCCGAAAATTATTCATTAATTTTAAAAACTTTAAAGTCGAAATATGAAGACAAAAGATTAGTTGCTACCGCATATTTAGATCAGCTATTCGAGTTGAAAAATATTACAGTTTGTAATGAACATAATTTAGAGAAGTTTTTAGATACTTTTGCATCATCTGTTCGCGCAGCAAAGAACCTGAAGGTCGATGACCTCTGCGACTTTTTGTTTTTATATTTGGGTTTAAAGAAATTAGATAGTGAAACTGTTCGTTTATTTGAAATAGACCATCGCAGTAGTAAACTGCCAAAATTCAATGATTTAGAATGTTTTGTTCGCGATCATATTAAAATATTGCAACGCACTTCGTCAACCCATGAAGTTACGAAGAAGTCCGACCGTCGAACAGATGCGGCTTCGAAGTCACAAAGGTCGACACATACGTATGTGAATACAGCACCTGCTCCTGTACAATCGAGTTGTTCTTTGTGTTATAGTCAACATTCGCAATTGTACAAGTGTTCTGGTTTCTTAAAATTTACGCCCTATGAACGTTATAAGTTTGTTCGCGAAAAAAATTTGTGCTTTAACTGCCTTAGTGACAAGCATCGGGTTACGTCTTGTAATAGTAGTCAAAGTTGTCGTAAGTGTTCTTCGAAGCACCACACTTTACTTCACATGGAGAAAAGTTGTAATAATGCCGCATCCAATGTGAGCACAGTTAGTTTACCAAGCGGTGACACGTCGTCGCAGTCAGTCGGTGCGAACTCTGCGTCCGCTTCGCAGCCGCAGCCGCAATCAACGCGCGACGTTGCCCGCTCGCAGGCCGCCGTGACTGACGTCACGTTGTGTTCGATGTCCGCCGCAAGCAATACGTGCACTACCGTGGTGCTCGCGACCGCTCACGTTGTTGTTGATGATGCTTTTGGTAATCCGTGTCTTGTTCGAGCGTTGTTAGATTGCGCTTCGCAGAGTAATTTTTTAACTCAAAATTGTTGTCAACGCCTTGGTTTTAGTATTAATAACCGACCAGCCCGCTCAGTAGTTAAGGGGTTCGGTGGTTTAAAATCAACTATTCATGGTTCGATTAAAATTAAATTTGCATCGCGTTTTAATTCTAATATTTGTTTTGATATGGATTCGCTTGTCGTAGATAAAATTACGGAACAATTGCCTACTGTCCCGGTTGACACGTCTTTATTGACCAAATTTAAAGACCTACCGTTGGCAGATGAATCTTATGGTGTCCCTGGAGACGTCGATATGTTGATCGGCGCATCGATTCTCCCGCACCTTCAGTTATCTCGTAAGATTCAAGGTCATTCGTCGTTTCCCGCACCGCACGCCCTAGAAACAGTTCTAGGTTTTGTTATTGTTGGTTCCGCACCCGCACATTTAGATAGTTACTCGACTGTGTCACATTGCTGCACTGTTGAGCCGCCGCTGGAGTCTACCATCCGCAGGTTCTGGGAAATTGAAGAGGTCAATGTCCCGCCTATCCTAAGCCCTGATGATAAGGTGGCTGAGGAGATTTATTGTGGCACGACTACCCGTGATAATGATGGTCGTTATATTGTCGCGCTTCCATTCAAGGGAGATATTTTTTCGCTCGGTGACTCCTACGCTTCCGCGGAAAAACGCTTTTCTTGTTTAGAACGTAAGATGCAAGCATCTCCGAAGTTGAAGCAAGCCTATGATGAGGTGGTTACCGAATACCTAAATAAAGGGTACATCTCACCTGCATCCACCGCCGAGACTGACGAGACTCTTGATCATCCATCTTACATCATCCCGCACCACGGAGTTGTTAGAGAAGACAAGCTTACTACTAAGCTCCGCGTGGTTTTGGACGGCAGTGCTAAGACTAGCACTTCCGTATCGCTCAATGATATTTTGTATTGTGGTCAAAACCTTCAAGGTAACTTATTTGACATTATTGTGAATTTCCGCTTGTTTGCTGTCGCGCTTTCCGCCGACATAAAGCAAATGTTTCTTTCTATTGGTATTCGCGAATGCGACCGCAAATTTCAACGTTTTTTGTATAGATTTTCGCCTCAAGAACCTTTGAGAGTTTACGAGTTTAATCGTGTTTGTTTTGGGCTTAAGTCGAGTCCTTTCCATGCGCTTCGCACTATCAAGCAATTAGCCGCTGATGAAGGTGAAAGATTCCCGAAAGCGAAAGACACTATTGAGACTGGGCTATACTTGGATGACTTTGTTTATAGTGTAGCCAGCGAGGCGGATGCCGTTGAGACCGCCGCTCAAGTAATAAGTCTTATGAAGGCCGGTCAGTTTGATCTTGTGAAGTGGACTAGTAATTCGCAGACCGCTCTAGATTCGATTCCACTATCGCATCAATTATCTTCGGTGAAGGAATTTGATGGTGATGATACGCACAAGGTTCTAGGTTTAAGTTGGTCACCCGCGTCTGACATGTTCAGTCTTAAAGTTAGTTCGACTCCGCAAATTTGTACTAAGCGCATTATCCTGTCGTGTGTAGCACGTATATGGGATGTTATGGGATTTGTAGCTCCCGTCGTTTTATATGCCAAGTTGCTTATAAAAGAACTTTGGCTTTCCAATAGTGATTGGGACGACCCCGCGCCCGAAAATATTGTTAAATTGTGGGCTCGCTTCCGGAAAGAACTTCCATTGCTCAATCAAATAAAAATTCCTCGCCATGTTGGTATATTGTCGAACAGTATAGTTACTGTTGTAGGCTTCGCCGACGCCAGTGCAAAGGCTTACGGGGGGGTAGTTTATTTTCACGTTTTGGATGCTGACAAGGTTTCGGTTAGTCTTATAAGCGCTAAATCCAAAGTCTCCCCTCGCAAGGTCGTTTCTCTGGCGCGCCTGGAGCTGTGCGCTATACTTTTGTTAGTGCAATTAATCAGCTCGATTGTCAATGCTTGTAGGCACCGCATTATTATTGATAGAATTATGGCTTTTTCTGACTCTACTGTAGCTTTGTGTTGGGCACATTCTTCGCCCCATCGCTGGGACACATTCGTCGCCAATAGGGTGGCCAAAATCCAGTCCGAATTACCACCACAAAATCTCTTTCACGTTGCTGGCACAGATAATCCCGCCGATTGTCTCTCCCGTGGGTTGCTCCCTTCGCAAATTTTAGATCATCCGCTGTGGTTCTGCGCTCCGTCTTGGATTCATAGCGTGCTCGAGGAATGGCCGGTTAAGCCCTTTAATCCAGCTGCCGTTTCAGAACCACCCGAGGAGAAGAAGCATTCGCTTGTAGTTTCGGTTCCACGTGAAGAGTCGATTATTTTATCGTTATCTAATCGCGTCTCGTCTTGGTCGAGACTTTTGCGTTGTGTGGTGTATGTATGTCGTTTTCTTAAACTGTTACCCACGCGCGGTGCTATAACCGCCGCTGATCTGGATAAAGCTGAGTCAGTCGTGCTACGTGAATTGCAGAGATTTTATTTCGCATCCGAAATTAGTAGTTTGGAGTCCAACAAACCTTGTAGCCGCGCCTTTCAACATTTGAAAAATTTTTTGCAGAATGGTCTTATTCGAGTAGGTGGTCGTTTGAGAAATTCCGATTTAGGATTTGAGCAAAAGCATCCAGTAGTTTTACCCCGCAAGGACCATATTTTAGATTTGATTGTAGATTATCATCATAGGTTGAATTGCCACGCAGGTCCAGACTTGTTGATGTCTATCCTTAGACAGAAGTATTGGATACTTTCCGCTCGCAATTTGATTCGTGCTAGAGTACACAAATGTGTGCCCTGTTTTAAGCTTCGCCCGCGTTTTATCGCGCCTGAAATGGCCGATCATCGCTCTTGTCGTGTTGTTCAATCCGCTAAACCTTTCGTTCACACCGGTACAGACTTCGCCGGCCCGTTTAGGGTAACTGTTGCCCGTGGTCGCGGAATACGCTCCACAAAAGCTTACGTTTGTCTATTTATTTGCATGACAACTCGTGCGGTTCACATAGAATTGACCGGTGATTTAAGTACGCAAAGTTTTATGTCCGCGTTTAAGCGCTTTTTGTCGCGCCGTGGTCCCGTCAAACGTTTATATTCTGACAACGGTACCAATTATGTTGGAGCTCGCCGTAATATTTCGGAGTTGCACGCGTTCTTACGGTCAAAGTATTATCAGAGTGAATTCGCTCACGTTTTGGCCGAAAATCGTATTGAATGGCATTTTAATACGCCCGCTGCTAGTCACTTTGGTGGTAATTGGGAGGCGAATATTAAGAGCCTCAAGTCGCATCTGTTCCGCGTTGTAGGCGTACAGATTCTCTCTTATGAGGAGCTGAGTACTGTACTCGCTCAGATAGAGGCAGTAATGAATACTCGTCCACTGTGCCGAACTCTATCTAGTGACCCCTCAGAATCTTTAGCTTTAACTCCGGCTCACTTCTTAACCACGACTCCTCTTAAGTATTTGCCCGCTATGGATGTTGATGAAGACAGACTACATCTCCTAAAGCGTCATGCTCTTTTGGATAGATTAGTTCAATCATTTTGGAAGCGTTGGAGAGCAGATTATTTGCACACGCTTCAGTCGCGTCAAAAATGGAATACTCCATCGAATCCAGTCGCCGTTGGTACTGTAGTGGTTTTAATGGCCGAGAGTGCGCCTCCTCTACACTGGCCTCTAGGTGTAGTGGAGGAAGTTTTCCCTGATCCAAAGGGAGTAACGCGTATAGTAAAAGTTAAAACCGCGACCGGTTCGTATTTACGTCCGGTTATTCGCCTCTGTCCTCTGCCCAATCAGCAGCAGGCTTCAAATTAGTTTAGTAGTTATGGTAACGCTTTATATTATAGTTTAGGAATAAGGTTAGAAGTTAGATGTTACTCCAGAGTTTAGTTCTTTGATTAGTTTCGCTTATAGTTTTTGAAGGTAACCCTTCAAACCGGGGGGAATGGTTGCGCCAACATTCAAAATATGATTGACATCCGCTATTTCCTATATCCATCTCCTTCCCGCACATACCTCGCGAGTGAGTAAGAAGATTCGCCCGCCATTTGTCGAAAAAACTACTTCCGAATCGCTCCGCATCAAGTTGACAATGGCGTCGACGCGCTCCGCTTAAAAATATTAATAACTTTGGAATCACCGCATTTTCGCATGTAATAAGACTTATAATCCATAGTTTGTGCTTGTGTTTAACGTGTGAGGACAATAACTTGAAGCCCAACTGCCCTGAACCTGGAAAAGTGAACCGGTGCACCGGCGACGACGCGAGCACGTGGCTCCCGTAAAGGTTTGTGTTTCCTTCCCTATTTATTTCGGGTTGTATTCCATTGTCCCACACCCACTGCAACTCGAATTACCTAACGCCAAGCGTTTGTCAATCGTTTAGCTCCGCACCGCAAATACAGTCCACTAAATTAGCCTTTCGCGCCAACACATTCTAAATTCGAAATTTTACCTATGTGACAGAACTTATGGCCCGACTGAGTACATTCATTTTAATACTTTAAAAAATGTGCAATTATAAAGCGCTAATTCGAAAGCTATTTACACAAATACTGTATTAATCCTTATCATTTTAAGTACGTTAGTTGGCTTGAACATTTCATGAAAATTATTTTTTCCCTTTCCTCTATCCAAATTAAATGAATGCCTTAGGAGATATAGCAAAATCAAAATAATGCGCAACGAAATTAATTTTTCGTGTCACCGTGATTTGACCGGGCGCCTCGCTTCCCAGCCGAGGGAGTCCGAAAGTTTATGTAGTATATCAATGTATGGTGGAATTGTGTATCTTATATATGCCTACAAAAAAATCCGCGATGGCTTATGTCTATATATTAAAGATAACATCCTACCTATGTCTATTTTAATACTTTAAAAAATGGGCAATTATAAAGCGGTAATATAAAAGGTATTTACACAAATACGGTATTAATCCTTATCATCTAAATTAATATTATGTACCTATAACGAGGAAAGATGATTGATTTTTTGTTTGTTACGATTTAACTCAAAAACTACTCAACCAATTTTACCGAAAGCTACATCTCCTCGGAGTAACATAGGCTATTTTATATTTTCTGTAAAGAACCTGTGCAAAGCCAGGGCGGGTTGCTTACTAAAAATTAATTGCCGAATGTCTAAAAATTAATTGATGTTTATTTTGCAAATAGGTTATAAATAACACTTTCACATGTCTTTTTTTCGTAAATGTAAACTAGATGAGGCCAGTGTTTCTTAACTGACTACTCTGAGAAGAAACATTGAAACAAACTCAGAGGTCAACGTCTCTTTTAAGGTCCATACAATCTGTAGTGATGAAATCATATGAGAGCCATATAGGTTTATGTCTGTGGCGCCCTTTAGAGAACAGAATCACACAAATTTGAGCAGGCCCGTCCAAACAGTGCTAGCATTTGTCAAATATCGCGTAGCTCTAAAGTACCAACTTGCTGCATTGGACTCGATTGAGCGCAGAGCTAAAAGGCTTATAGGCGACGAGGTGCTAGTGGACAAGCTAATAGCCTGGCTCATCGGCGAACCGTTGCTTGCCTGTCGGTTTTCTACAGCTTGTACTTCGGGGAGTGTGCGCAGGAGCTCCATGACCTGATTCCTCCATCTCCCTTTCACTACCGGTCTACCAGACGCATGGCTGGGTACCACCCACATTTGGTTGATATACCATCTTGTCGTACCAAGCGCTTCTCCTCCACATTTATTGTGCGCACAGCCAAGCTGTGGAATTCTCTACCGACTTCTGTGTTCCCTGCCACTTATGACCTATCAGCCTTTAAAGCACGAGTAAATAGGCATCTTCTAGGCTCGCTCGTCCCATCTTAGACCTCATTTATCGCTTACCATCAGGCGGGATTGAGGTCAAGAGTGGGCCCATCAGTAATAATAATAAAAAAATAATCTTAAGGAGCTCGAACGATTTGACGAACAATACCAAAGTAAGGACATTTGGGTGGGCCGTATAAAGCGCTCAAACTGCCAAAGAGTGCGGTAATCTATTCATAATATTCGTTGTTATCCCACAATGCTATCACATTCATAACATAGCTTTTGCTTTTACAAAAATAAAATATATTACTTGAAAAGAAAATGATATTGTCATGTCAAAATGTATATTAAATAAACATTAAAAAAAAAGAAAATTAGTAAAAAATCAAACAAAACAGATGTAATTGGAGCAGCTCAATCCTAAGCATTTTTGTCCGCAAGATAGTGTTTAACAAAATAAAAAGCTTTCTGGCAAAGTTTCTGCTTCACAAATGATTTAAATTTATTGAGGCTTAGTTCTTGCACATGACTGGGAAGTTTATTGTAAAAGCGTATACACTGACATCTAAATGAGCCCTCAATTTTCTTGAGCCTAGTTGAAGGAACAATGTATATGTACGTAAGGGCATTAGTTCAGAACAGCTGCATTTATTTAACTAATTATTTTTTTGTTGTGTTCGTAATAATTGTCTGGATAGGGTTTGGAGAGAAAACTGTATGATACCGGAAGAAAAATTGCACCCGAGCGAAGCCGGGGTGGGCACCTAGTTATGTTTAAAAACATATTTCTTATTACTTTTTGCAGTTTGTATCAAATTAGTATCTCTACTAAACAATTGCACGGTATCTTTACAGTCTATATTTAAATTAAAGTAAATAAATAATTCATTTTTTTATCAAATTCAGAGACGCTTTGTTTATTACGACTTTATGACTAAAGTTTTCAAAATCCCAAAGAATCATGCGAAATAAAGTATTTTCGTGTACTTTATTGTTCTCATAAAGTATAGAGTACAAGTACCTGAAATAACGTACAATACTTTATTATAAAGTACGGGTGGCAACCCTAGTCATGATGTATGTCATGTATCTATTAATCTATACTAATATTATAAAGCGGAAAAGTTTGTTAGTTTGTTTGTTTGTTTGTTTGCTTGAACGCGCTAATCTTCGAAAGTACTGGGTGGATTTGGATGAAATTTGGTATGGAAGTAGCTTGAAGCTTGAGGAAGGTTATAGGCTACTTTTTACCCGACTGCAAAAAAGGAGAGTTATGTTTTTACCGTGATAGAATCCACGGGAGCGAAGCCCCGCGTGAGTACTAGTTAATAATATTTTCAAATGCTATGACGATAATAAGCGAAAAATCGAAGAAAGATTATTAAAACCTGCAATCTAAAAGAAATCGTGGTCACCCTATTTTCTAATTCAGAGAATAAAATTAATACGTGTGAGGGCCACTTTGATAAAACTCTGTGAAAATGTGCTTAGAATTTAGTGAACATTCCCAAAGAAATGTGAAAGTTAGAATCAGATTTTGTGGAAGTCAAATAACCGAGTTATGGACTATAAAGATGGGCCCTCAGTTCTCACATAGAGGATTGAGGGCCCACCTGAACCTGATAAACTATGGACACTACAGAAAAAGTCTTTATGCCATAATCTAAGCTAATGCCTAACAAAATTTGTGAAAACTAGATATTATCATAAAACACTGTCCTACTTTGTATATCTTCATACAAAATGGGCCCTCAATTCTCATACAATCTTGCACTTGCATTAAATCTCACTCAGCTGGTCCAGGGAGCAACGAGGGTGCCGGATGTTGAGTCACACACAGCTAATTGCTTGGACCTTCTGCTGACTACAGATCCAGACAGACCGCTATTCGGTAACGATATCCTCACCGTTAGGTAGTTCCGACCACTGTCTGGTGAAGTCTGTATCCATCTACTCTCCGCCCGATCTCAGCCTTAAAGGCACTCGGCGGGTTTGGCGATACAAGTCAGCGGATAGGGATGGCATGCGATCTTTCTTTGCATGTTATCCTTGGCAGCCTACTTGCTTTTCTTCAAATGATCCATCGTCGTGCGCAGACGCCGTGGCAGATGTTTTGCGACAGGGGATGGAGTACTACATTCCGTTCTCTGACCTTAACAATGTCCGGCAAAGCTCGACCTTGGTTTGGTGCCGAATGTGATCGCGCTGAAGCGCTTAAACACGCGGCGTACCTAGCATGGGTCGATGCTCGAAACTGCAAAGCAAATGACGTGGATCAGAAGAAGAGAGCCTTCAACAGGGCTGCCAAGTCCAGCAAGAAGGTTTTGCGGAGGTCTTGGTTTGACCACGTAAGCCGAATTGGGAACAAACTCGCTTCATACCCTGCTGGAAGCAAAGCGTTTTGGTCCCTGGCAAAGTCGGTTGAATCGAACTTCTGTCGCCCCTCACTACCACCACTGCTCAAACCTGACGGGTCTCTGGCTCACTCCGCTGAGGAAAAAGCAAACTTGTTTGCCGCTCTCTTCGCGGAGTCTTCACGTCTGGATAGTAGTGGCGCTCACCCTCCTGATGCTCCTATTGGATGCGAGACGTGTATGTCGGACATTCGCATCCATCAGAAGGACGTCCGTAGAGTGCTGCGTAATCTTGACGTGAACAAAGCTAGTGGCCCCGACGGGATACCAGCAATTGTTCTTAGAACTTGTGCACCTGAATTGTTTCCAATCTTGACACGCCTGTTTCGCCTTTCGCTAGAGACTGGAAAGGTGCCGAAAGCATGGAAGCTGGCTAACGTATAGCCTGTACCCAAAAAGGGCAGTCGTGCTGACCCTGCCAACTTCAGGCCTATTTCAGTCACGTCCATACTCTGTAAGAGTATTGAGCGTGTACTTAATAGTAAGCTCCTGGCATACCTAGAAGCCAACGACATCCTCAGTGACCGGCAATACGGCTTTCGCAAAAACCGGTCAACTGGGGATCTTCTAGCGTATGCCATTCATATCTGGAGTGAGGCCATTGAGAGGCAAGGGGAAGCACTTGCTATTTCCCTTGACATCTCCAAGGCTTTTGACAGGGTCTGGCTCGATAGCCTTATTGCTAAGCTTCCTTCTTTCGGTTTACCCACTCAACTTTGCGTTTGGATTGAAGACTTCCTGAGGGATCGGTCCATTCGAGTGGTCATTGATGGCTGCTCGTTTGGCCAATTGGTAATTAATGCCGGGGACCCTCATGGGTCTCTTCTCTCAGCAACTTTATTCTTGCTGCACATTAACGATCTGCTAATGCCCGGTACCTTTGGGTATGCAGACGACAGCAGAGCTTCTGAGAGATATGTGTCCAGCGCGCGAGCTGGTGGGTCACAGATCCAGTCTCTCCGTGAGGACATGGTCGGGCGCTTGAACTTGACCTTGAAGGCTGTCTCCGAATGGGGCGATGCCAACCTGGTCAAGTTTAATGCAGCTAAGACCCTGGCGTGTCTCTTCTCCGCAAAAAGGAGCCAATTCGAACCGGCTCCTACTTTCCGAGGTGTAACCGTGCCGATAACCGACCATATCGAGCTTCTGGGGGTAACACTAACTTCTACCCTCAATTTTGGCCCGTTTATCGAGGCTAAGGCTCAACTAGCATCAAAAAAGTTGGGAATCCTAGCAAAGGTGAGACGGTACTTCACACCCGAACAGTTGCTCAATCTCTATCAAGCCCAGGTTCGGTCGTGTATGGAGTACTGCTCTCATCTTTGGGATGGATCTGCTAAATACCAACTGGACGCGCTTGAGTCAATCGAGAAGCGGGCCAAGAGACTCATTGGCAACGATGCACTGGTAGAGTCAAAGCTCCAGAGCCTTGAACATCGACGACGAGTTGCAAGTCTATCGGTTTTCTATCGGTTACATTTCGGGGAGTGTGCGATGGAATTACACAATCTAATTCCACCAAGCCCGTTCCATCATCGCACTACGAGACAAACGGCGAAGCGCCATCGTTACATGGTGGACATCCCACCCATACGCACAAAACGTTTTGGGAATACCTTCATTATGCGTACGGCTAAGGAGTGGAATTCCCTGCCGGAGTCTGTGTTTCCCGATAGCTATAACCTAGGAGTCTTTAAGTCAAGAGTGAATAGGTTACTTTTAGGTAAGCGTGCTCCATCTTCGACCACATCATCACTTACCATCAGGTGAGATGGTGGTCAAACGCGAACCTATTTTAAATATATTAAAAAAAAATACACGGAAAAGTTTGTTACGCGAATAAAATGAAATCATTAACTTACAGCTACTGTTTGAAATCCTAGATGCTACTAAATAAATTGTGGAAATTTGTGGAAGCAAGAACAGGTCACCACTTCTTGTTGTTTGGAAGTTATAACCTTGATAAAATTCGGGCCCTCAGTACTCCATTTCTTTTGCTTTCGCTTTGCTTACGCTTATTGTGTGAAAGATAAGACAAATACAAAACTGTCTCATTTTGTGAAAAAAATGTGCTTCAAATTCGATACCAGAAAGAAATTTAAAATACCTTTATTGTATAAGAAAATCGAGTATTAATTTTTAATCTCTGAATTAGGAAATAGAGTGACCACAATTTCTTTTAGATTGCAGGTTTTAATAAAGTTTTATTCGATTTTTCGCTTATTATCGTCCTAGCATTTGAAATTACTATTAATTAATACTTGACATTTGTCAATGACCAATACTATCAGCGAAAGGTGGAGGAACGAATTCAGTTGCTCCGATAAGTTCGTACGTACCTTTATTCTTAGTTTGTGAGATATATCCTGCAGGCAAACTCATCAGTACAGTTTAAATCAATTGCAATGACGAAAGGTAATTCGTAGTTGACTGCTACGTTAGAACCACAAGTAAGACAAGACTTAAATGATCCGTCAAAAATCAAAACAAATTGCGTGTTCCAAACACTCGATCCCAAAAACGGATAACATATCCCAATTGAGTGGTGCGAAAACAAATTGTCTTTCTATTGGAATAGATATACAGTAACTGTTAACGCGTCGCTTTGTAAATAAGGCACTGTAAAAATGGTTCAATAGAATTGTTTCAAGATAATTAGCTACATTGCTTTGGCAATTAACTTCGATTCTAGTTCTGTTTTTTTTTTATATTATGCTCAACAACTACATCTGCAATGCATCTCATCTACATTACATTTTATACATATATTATTTACAATTTTTTTCCTATAAAAAAACATTTAAAATATTCAAAACAGTAACCCACCGGTATCGGGAACAGGGTCCAAGGTAGCGGTGGTCAGGACTCTTGAGAGAGGAATCACCTAACAATTCGCGCCGTGTCCAATTTCTTTGGTAAGTCGTTCGGAGCTCAATCAGTACGACTGTGGAAGACTCTTCCCGTGTCAGTAAGACAAATAAAAAATAGTAACAAATTAAAGAGAGAGATAGAGATCTCTTACCATGTTTTTGAGAGAAGAAAGGGTTTGTGCTTATCTCTGCTTTGTTTTTCTTAATGTATATATATGTATATGTGTATTGAGTATGTAGGTTATTACTTATCCATTGTATATAAGTGAATAGTACACCATGGACTACCCGCGTATTTATTTTCTCCTGCTGTGTCAAATCCATCCAAAGGTTGTCTGTAAAAGATCGCTTTTAGCGATAAGACCGCCCATTATAACACTATTTGTAGTTTTTAAGTCCTCATTTAATTCTGTACAATAAAGAGTATATCTATCTATCTGCTTTATAGATCAAGCCCTTGTGATCCAGCTGCCCAACGAGAACCTCCTAAGATGTTTGTTGCAATTATGCCATTGGCTGAGACGACAATGATTGCTGTATCCACATCCCACATGTCAACAACTTTGCGAGCCAAGTCAAGATACTCAATTTGCTTATCTTTCTCAGTTTCCACGAGGTTCTCGTCATGTGGGATCGCTATATCAACAATCACTGCGCGACGCTCTAATCGGTCTATTACCACTATGTCAGGCTTATTGGCAACAATAATCCTGTCAGTAATGATAGAGCGATCCTAGTACAGTGTAATATTGCAATTTTCGAGAACTGGGTCGGGCATATACCTATAGTACGGTACTTCTGATTCCACAAGATTGAATTTAAGAGCAAGTTGCTGGTGAATAAACCTAGCTACAAGGTTGTGTCTATGCAAATAATCACCGTTAGCCAGACGAGAACAACCGGAGATATGTGACAAATGGATTCTACGGGTTTGTGACATGCCTGACATATGTCTACCGTCCGTACCATCCATCACAATATATTTCCGATAGTTATTCGTCATCATGACTTCGTCCATAATTGCACAGACAAAACCTTCGGTTTCCCCGAAGAGGTCACCAAAACGTAACCAGGCTACGGTGGCTAATGTATCTACGTCAAACCAATGAAGGGCACAGTAATAGCGTCCGTGAAGCTCCTTACTCTACCGTACTTCTCTGCGGTCATTAGTATCTAATATTACAGGTTTGTTTTGATTTATTATTATAATTTTTATTCTTCACTATAACTGTTTCCGCTGCATTATCATAAACTATTGTTTAGTATTTACACTAAATAATTATTATAACTATTGTGCATATAATATGTAAACAATAAAATAGTTTCTGAGGTATGACTACTTTGCAACAGCAGAAGGAACTAAAACATCACTCAAAATCGCCACTAACACTGAATATAAAATATGAGGGTAAAAAGAAATTATTGTCATCCTACTCACATACACAACGAAAAAATAGTTCATTTCGCTATCTATTAAGATTTGTAGTTTTACCATAATTATTATTTGTAACAAATGACACCAATTTGAAGCACATTTTTTTTTTCACAAAAAGATACAGTTTTGCATTTGTCTTATCTTTCATACGATAAGCGTAAGCAAAGCGAAAGCAAAAGAAATGGAGGATTGAGGGCCCGAATTTTATCAAGGTCACAACTTCCAAACAACAAGAAGTCGTGACCTGTTCTTGCTTCCACAAATTTTCACGATTTATTTAGTTGCATATAAGATTTCAAACAGTAGCTGTAAGTTAATGATTTCATTTTATTTGCGTAATAAACTTTTCCGTGTATGATTTGAGGGCCCATTTTGTACGAAGATATACAAAGTAGGACAGTGTTTTACCATAATATCTTGTTTTCACTGGTTTCCACAAATTTTGTTTAGCATTAGCTTAGATTTTGGCATAAAAACTTTTTCTGTAGTGTCCATAGTTTATTAGGTTCAGGTGGGCCCTCAATCCTCTATGTGAGAACTGAGGGCCCCTCTTTACAGTCCATAACTCGGTTATTTGACTTTCACAAAATCTGATTCTAACTTTCACATTTCTTTGGGAATGTTCACTAAATCCTAAGCACATTTTCAAAGAGTTTTAACAAAGTGGCCCTGCCCCTCACACCACACGCACATCTGCAAGCTTGTGTAGGAATCTCCAGTGGCCAAGAATCGTAATGTGAAACATAATTTATTTTTAACTGAAATTGGTAGCCTAAAATGCGTTTCCTTTTTAGCAATCTTGAAATTAGTTTCGCATTTCATGTGCGTGTGGTGTGAGGGCCACTTTTTTAAAACTCTTTGAAAATGTGCTTAAGATTTAGTGGACATTCCCAAAGAAATGTGAAAGTTAGAATTAGATTTTGTGAAAGTCAAATAACCGAGTTATGGACTGTAAAGATGGGCCCTCAGTTCTCACATAGAGGATTGAGGGCCCACCTGAACCGGCTAAACTATGGACACTACGGAAAGTCTTTACCTATGCCAAAATCTAAGCTAATGCTAAACAAAATTTGTGGAAACAAGATATTATGGCAAAACACTGTCCTACTTTGTATATCTTCGTACAAAATGGGCCCTCAATTCTCATACACGGAAATGTTTATTACGCAAATTAAATGAAATCATTAACTTACAGCTTCTGTTTGAAATCTTATATGCAACTAAATAAATCGTGAAAATTTGTGGAAGCAAGAACAGGTCACAACTCCTTGTTGTTTGGAAGTTATGACCTTGATAAAATTCGGGCCCTCAATCCTCCATTTCTTTTGCTTTCGCTTTGCTTACGCTTATCGTATAAAATATAAGACAAATACAAAACTGTATCTTTTTGTGAAAAAAAATGTGCTTCAAATTCGATACCAGAAATAAATTTAAAAGACCTTTATTGTATAAGAAAATCGAGTATTACTTTTTATTCTCTGAATTAACAAATAAGGTGACCACAATTTATTTTAGCTTGCAGATTCTAATAAACTTTTATTCGATTTTTCGCTTATTATCGTCAAAGCATTTGAAATTACTATTAATTAATACATGACATTTGTCAATAACCAACACTATCAGCGAAAGGTGGAGGAACGAATTCAGTTGCTCCGATAAGTTCGTACACCTTTGATTTTATTCTTAGTGTGTGCGGTATATCCTGCAGGCAAACTCACCAGTACCGTTTAAATCAATTGCAGTGACGAAATGTAATTCGTAGTTGAACGTTGCTACGTTAGAACCACAAGAAAGACAAGACTTAAATGATTCGTCAAAACAAATTGCGTCTTCCTAACACTCGATCCCAAAAACGGATAACATATCCCAATTGAGTGGTGGGAAAACAAACAATGAGAATTGAGGGCCCATTTTGCACGAAGATATACAAAGTAGGACAGTGTTTTGCCATAATATCTTGTTTCCACAAATTTTGTTTAGCATTAGCTTAGATTTTGGCATAAAGACTTTTTCTGTAGTGTCCATAGTTTATCAGGTTTAGGTGGGCCCTCAATCCTCTATGTGAGAACTGAGGGCCCATCTTTACAGTCCATAACTCGGTTATTTGACTTTTACAAAATCTGATTCTAACTTTCACATTTCTTTGGGTATGTTCACTAAATCCTAAGCAGATTTTCACAGAGTTTTATCAAAGTGGCCCTCACACCACACGCACATTCGCATTTCTACTACAGATGGAAATCTACTACAGATGCTTAGGCATAGATTTTGATATAATTCTGGTGACAATTTAAAAAAAATTGCACAGTGTCCGCTTAATTGATGGCTTTTCAACTCCGCTACTATATTGTTTTTTTTTCAATAATAGGATTTTGCCACCAACGCCGTTGTCTCTTTTTTTCCTTTTTGTCAGTAATACAATAGCTAATGATGCAGCAATTATATTAAAAGCACTAGTGTTGTCCGACATCTTCGATAGTACTGAGCCAGTAAACGGAACTGAATTGATTGCGCGCAGATCGCGCGCCGCGCGCACGCCTTTAACGAGCCTTGCATGAGTTGCGCTAAAGAGGCGCACCAAACCATTGCCGTGACTACGCGCACAGCTCGCGGGCAGCTCGCAAACGGCATGTGCGTGTGGTGTGAGGGCCACTTTGTTAAAACTCTTTGAAAATGTGCTTAGGATTTAGTGAATATTCCCAAAGAAATGTGAAAGTTGGAATCAGATTTTGTGAAAGTCAAATAACCGAGTTATTGACTATAAAGATGGGCCCTCAGTTCTCACATAGAGGATTGAGGGCCCACCTGAACCTGATAAACTATGGACACTACAGAAAAAGTCTTTATGCCAAAATCTAAGCTAATGCTAAACAAAATTTGTGAAAACAAGATATTATGGCAAAACACTGTCCTACTTTGTAAATCTTCGTACAAAATGGGCCCTCAATTCTCATACACGTAAAAGTTTATTACGCAAATAAAATGAAATAATTAACTTACAGCTACCGATTGAAATCCTATATGCTACTAAATAAATTGTGTAAATTTGTGGAAGCAAGAACAGGTCACCACTTCTTGTTGTTTGGAACTTATGACCTTGATAAAATTCGGGCCCTCAATCCTCCATTTCTTTTGGTTTCGTTTTGCTTACGCTTATCGTATGAAAGATAAGAAAAATACAAAACTGTATCTTTATGTGAAAAAAAATGTGCTTCAAATCGGTGTCATTTCTTACAAATAATATTTATGATAAAACTACAAATCTTAATAGATAGCGAAAGCAACTATTTTTTCATTGTGTATGTGAGTAGGGTGACAATAATTTCTTTTTACCCTCATATTTTATATACAGTGTTAGTGGCGATTCTGAGTGATGTTTTAGTTCCTTCTGCTGTTGCAAAGTAGTAATACCTCAGAAACTATTTTATTGTTTACTTATTATATGCACAATAGTTGTAATATTTAGTGTAAATACTAAACAAAAGTTTATGATAATGCAGCGGAAACAGTTATATTGAAGAATAAAAATAATAATAATAAATCAAACCAAACCTGTAGTATTAGATACTAATGACCGCAGAGAAGTATGGTAGAGCAAGGAGCTTCACGGACGCTGTTACTGTGCCCTTCATTGGCTTGACGTAGATACATTAGCCTCCGTAGCCTGGCTACATTTTGGTGACCTCATCGAGGAAACCGAAGGTTTTGTCTGTGCAATAATGGACGAAGTTATGATGACGAATAACTATCGTCAACAAAATCGGGCATGTCACAAACCCGTAGAATCCAGTCGTCACATATCTCCGGTTATTCTGGTCTAGAAGTAGAGAAGTACCGTACTATAGATTGTTCACCAGCAACTTGCTCTTAAATACAATCTTGTGGAATCAGAAGTACCATACTATAGGTATGTGCCCGACCCAGTTCTCAATAATGGCAATATTACACTGTACTAGGATCGCTCTATCATTACTGACAGAACTATTGTTGCCAATAAGCCTGACATAGTGGTAATAGACCGATTAGAGCGTCGCACAGTGATTGTTGATATAGCGATCCCACATGACGAGAATCTCGTGGAAACCGAGAAAAATAAGCAAATTAAGCATCTTGACTTGGCTCGCAAGGTTGCTGACATGTGGGATGTGGATACAGCAATCATTGTACCGATAATCGTCTCAGCCAATGGCATAATTACAACAAACATCTTAGGAGGTTCTCTTTGGGCAGCTAAATCAAGGGCTTGATCCAGATAGATAGATATATATATTCTTTATTGTACACCATAACAGAATTAAATGAGGACTTAAAAACTACAAAGGGCGGTCTTATTGCTAAAAGCGATCTTTTACAGACAACCTTTGGATGGATTTGACACAGCAGGAGAAAATAAATACGCAGGTAGTCCATGGTGTACGATTCACTTATATACAATAAATAAGTAATAACCTACATACTCAATACACATATACATATACAACGTGTAACGGAAACCCCATATCAATCCAAAAGGGCTGAAGACAACATCTGGTATGGAGTCTCTATGCACAGTTTCAGCACAAAATAACTGACTCAAAGAATTGATACCAAATCATTGGTTTCATATATTTCTTGAATACCAATCATAACAAACGTGTCACAGCACTACGAGGGTCAATAACTTTCCACGTCACTTGCCAATGACACGATAATTCTTTTCGTTCTTCTTAATTTGAAAAATTCGGTCTCTGGTATTGTGTATTGGAATTTGTAATAAGTTCTACACACGTAGACTTAGGATTACAAAACCCTTGCCATATCGTTTGTTATCATCCAAAGAAGCCATGCACTTGGTATGTATATACCCTTTAAATTACACGTTGTATACCTATTCATTCTTTTATAAACTTCATCTTTGCTCACAATCTATTATTTAATAATAATGTATAACATAATCTTAGTAAATAATTTAATTTAATTTTGTAAAACACCAACCGGAGAGGCAAACTGTCTCTCCTTAATACAGGTTGCCCAGCAACCTAGCTAGGAGAACAGCTGGTCACCCAAAAAATTTGCCGATTTGTAATACAAACAACATCAATTTTGCTAACATCATGTACAAATACCATTTGATGAAATAAACAATTTTTTTATACATAAAAAAACAAAGCTGAGATATATAAAAAATAGTAACAAATTAAAGAGAGAGATAGAGATCTTTTACCATGTTTTTGAAAGAAGGAAGGGTTTGTGCTTGTCTTACTGACACGGGAAGAGTATTCCACAGTCGTACTGCTTGAGCTCCGAACGACTTACCAAAGAAATTGGACACGGCGCGAATTGTTAGGAGGTTCCTCTCTCAAGAGTCCTGACCAACGGTAGCTTGGACCCTATTCCCGATACCAGTGGGTTACTGTTTTTTATATTTTAAATGTTTTTTTTTAATAGGAATATTAAAAATGTTAATAATATGTGTATGAAATGTAATAAATCAAATAAAAATAATATTTTTTTAATACACAAACACATCTTCGGTCTAGACACTCGCTCGTACCTAACATTTTCTTAAAGTTGGACTGTAGCGCTGTGATAACTGTTCAAGAATAACTGTTATGTTTATATATTGTAATTTATTACATCTAAGTTATTAATATGAATGATCTACTAACGATTGTCGATTGTAGGTAAGGTACATATATTTCATACTCCGGAAACATCTCAAAATCAATCATTTCATCAAAAATAAATCATCTCATCGTCTCCAAAATCCGAGCAGATGTAGTCGTTAAGCATTTTATATAAAAATCAGAACTAGAATCGAAGTTGATTGCCAAAGCAATGTAGCTAATTATCTTGAAACAGTTCTATTGAATCATTTTTACAGTGCCTTATTTACAAAACGATGCGTTAACAGTTACTGCATATCTATTCCAATAGAAAGACAATTTGTTTTCTTACCACTCAATTGGGATATGTTATCCGTTTTTGGGATCGAGTGTTAGGAAGACGCAATTTGTTTTGACGAATCATTTAAGTCTTGTCTTACTTGTGGTTCTAACGTAGCAGTCAACTATGAATTACATTTCGTCATTGCAATTGATTTAAACAGTACTGGTGAGTTTGCCTAGAGGATATACCGCACACACTAAGAATAAAATCAAAGGTGTACGAACTTATCGGAGCAACTGAATTCGTTCCTCCACCTTTCGCTGATAGTGTTGGTCATTGACAAATGTCATGTATTAATTAGTAGTAATTTCAAATGCTATGACGATATTAAGGGAAAAATCGAAGAAAGTGTATTAAAACCTGCAATCTAAAAGAAATTGTGGTCACCCTATTTCCTAATTCAGAGAATAAAAACTAATACTCGATTTTTTTATAGAATAAAGGTCTTTTAAATTTCCTTCTGGTATCGAATTTGAAGCACATTTTTTTTCACAAAAAGATACAGTTTTGATTTTGTCTTATCTTTCATACGATAAGCGTAAGCAAAGCGAAAGCAAAAGAAATGGAGGACTGAGGGCCCGAATTTTATCAAGGTCATAACTTCCAAACAACAAGAAGCGGTGACCTGTTCTTGCTTCCACAAATTTACACAATTTCTTTAGTAGCATATAGGATTTCAAACAGTAGCTGTAAGTTAATGATTTCATTTTATTTGCGTAATAAACGTTTACGCGTATGAGAATTGAGGGCCCATTTTGTACGAAGATATACAAATTAGGACAGAGTTTTGCGATAATATGTTGTTTTCACAAATTTTGTTAGGCATTAGCTTAGATTTTGGCATAAAGACTTTTGCAGTAGTGTCCATAGTTTATCAGGTTCAGGTGGGCCCTCAATCCTCTATGTGAGAACTGAGGGCCCATCTTTACAGTCCATAACTGGGTTATTTGACTTTCACAAAATCTCATTCCAACTTTACATTTCTTTGGGAATGTTCACTAAATCCTAAGCATATTTTCACAGAGTTTTATCAAAGTGGCCCTCACACCACACGCACATCAAACGGCTCGCGAGCTGCACATTCGCGGCACATTCGCCAGATGTGGACGCACCCTTAAGCACATTTTCAGAGTTTTATCAAAGTGGCCCTCACACCACACGCACATTTGGAAAAGAGGACGAAATGGAAAATAGACTTAGGGAATTACCATTTTGGGAAGTGGACATTTTGGGAGAGAACGTTTTGGGAAGTTGTCGTTATGAACCTAAAGGGCCTGGGCACCGGTGGCACCGTCGTATTTACGGCACTGAGCAGGACCACCGTGAAAAATGTTGGTGTACCTACTGAAAATTAGCATGGATACGCAAGTGAAACTATTTTTAGATTAATCACCACATTTTTATTCAAAAATCTCTCCGCAATAAACTCTTTCACAAATAATCACTACTGTTGACATAAATAGGACCACACTGCCACAAACACTTAGGACAATCCGAAGGGGCTTTACTACGAAGTTTTGGATTCTGTAGGTCAACCCATCCACAATACGGAGCCTCGGAATACGAGTCTCTCAGCAATTTCACACTATCATAGTTTTTCCATTTTTTCTTATTAGGTTTGCTCAAACCTTTCTCATGTAGGTATTTCGTCAGCTTTTCGATTTTTTCTGCTGCAGACACATAGTTTAAATTTTCCACGTTTGCTGATTCTTCGATAGGATTGCACGCTTCTGGTGGTATATCGGAGGCGGCGACTTCAGCGTGGTACTCACACATTAAGTTCAAGTTGCCCAAAGACACGTCTCCACTTGAAACGGCAGGTGTTGCAGCTGTGAAAATTTTTCATATTCAACTCTTACGCACCTAAAAGGGAGATTGTAATGGTTATCAGCTAATAATAATACTGTTAGTAATACAGATAGATACATCTAGACGTGGTCAATGAGGCTGTTTATTATGAAAATCCCTGACAGGACTGCCGAGTCCAGTGATTGCAATCGTCAAGAATTTTTAATTTGCAATCACCAAGAATTTTTAATTTGATATTTCCGAAGCTTAGATTCGTACCCGGTTGATGGCAAGAGTTACCCCCGATTACATGGAACTAAGGAAACGTACTCGGACTACGTAACTCATATTAAGAAAAAGTTATCATGTCTAGAAAACTAGAAGGGGAGTGGGTGTGAAGGCTCCCGTCCTGAATGGGCCTTGTATGGGTACGTACTCAGTAACAGCGAAAATTAGGTGTAATGAAGGTGCATATCTGCCTTGCAAATACGTCCAGGCTACAGCATTCCCCCTCGCTAAATTGATAGGCTAGTAGTTAACACCTCGCCTCGTAATGATCTCGAACATTTCACTAATATTAGTTGAGGCATACAGACATGTAAAGTTCTATGTAAAGAAATGTTTTATGCGCATTGGTGTACCTACTTTGCATTACATTTTCCCGCTCGTCCTCACATAATGGGTGAACTGTACCTACAACAGAAACAGTAGCTAAGCGGGATTGGAAACCAACCTTTAAAGCACATACAAAAAAAAAAACGTTCGGTGCATTCATTCCATAGAATTGGGACGGTAAGCATAAACCTAGCTTAGACCACTGCTGGAACATAAGCCTTGCGGAACCTTAGTGCTGATGGATTGAACTTAAGGTAAAACTTACATTTGTTGGGTTCATTATTCTGAAACCAATCCTGCGGGCCGTTGCCACATCGACAGAAGGGCGAGTGTTGTCCTTGCATCATAAATATCAACGGTGCTGCCGAATCCTTGTTCCCGGCGAGGAACTCCCTCATATTCTCAGCAAACTGAGCATTATTCTGCCACTGCTCGAAGCAATTCTTAAAGAATTCCGACGGATTATCCTTATTGCGATTTAGAACGTGTTTGTTGAAACAATCTTCGCAAAAGACTTGGCCGTAGTAGATCTTCACGTGGTCCGTCGGAATTTCGTGGCAAAAGCCTGGAATTTAATTTACTGTTACAATATATAATCTGTCTTAAAGAAGAACCATTTTTGGGAATGAAAAGTCAAGTTAAGTGTTCAGATTTTTTAAGACATGATAAAGCTATAACCTACTTTACGTAAAACATTCATCGTAACCGATCGTAGCTTTAACGCCTGTAGTTGCTGTTTAAAAACAAATTCTTCCCAGTAATAAGCCTCATAGAAACTTACAGCACTTTGCGCATTGTGGGTGGAAGCTTTGGCCTCCGATATCAACTTTGTTGTTGTCGTCAACGCATTGCAGGCAGCGTGCGCAGAAACATTTCTTGGGTGCCTCCGGAGTCTCTGATTCTGGGGTCTCAGTTTTCGGATCTGGTTGAAAAGACGAAACGATATAGACTGCAGAATTAACTGGCTAATTTGCAGATCATAAGATATTATGTACAGGCAGTTGCCCGCGTCTTTAGCCGCGTTTTATGTGAACATTTTAGTGCCCTATTTGACCCCTTTGTTTGGACCCTTATTTACATCTATGTCCACGCTAAATTTTATCGAAAAAGCGTAATAGACATTAATTGGTATGGGTGTAGATTATGTATAAAAGGGAATGAATAGATGTAGCGTGGTGGGTGACGACGTAAGAATTGAAGAAGCTTGTTGTATTACAAGGATCATAGAACAAGGGCATTAGACGACAATTCTAACTAGCTTCGATTAACGAAAAGTTACTGATGTTCCAAACGGACTTTAGAAACAAGGGTCTCAAAGAACGAACAGCGGGAATGGATTGGGTAATGCTATATCTTGAAATTACCTTTGTTCTCGCTATTATTATTCGTTTGTTGTGAGTGGTGACATCCTGGTGCCCACTGCATCCACCAGCTATTAGAATGCATGCGGGGATTTTCACCCCTGAACCTCGACAAGACATGTGTCTTAAAGCATTCAGCGCAGAATACATGACCGTAAAACATCTTCAGGGATGTAGGAATCGTTCGGCAGACACCTGACAAAAAAAATGGTTTTCAATTTACAAGTAATTTAATCGTATTTTCTAGTCTGTTAAATATGAGCTAATTTAACTAGCAATGTTGATAGGGGGAGTAAAATATTGCACACGAACACCATCGTTTCTCCTGCTAGTTCCACAAAGGATACCCACTGAACCACGTTATTTTTTTGTTTAATTGTCCCTTTTTTAGATCTTTGTATTCGGGGGACCTGACTATTATCAGAAAATGTAAGTAAGTCTTGTCTACACTTCTCGCCTAAGAATACCCACTGACCAGCAGTGACTTTTTTAATGGTGTCTGCTTAGACCAAGAGGCAACTCATGTGGTGCTAGCAATGATTTTGAAAGGAACGCAAATTTACGCAAGTAATATATGGGTGCTAGGTAATCTCCCAAGAATAAGAATACATTAGTCTTTTTATACTCACAGCAGGTGCTGCATAACCTGTGGAAGCTGTGACCTTCAATGTCGACCCTGTCTTCAGCGTCAATAGGAAGGAAGCACCTCGCACAAAAACATTTCTTGGGCGGTTCTTGAGTCTTGTCCATATTGATAGATCAATAAACCAACGTTTTAATTTTGTTACTTAAAAAAACTTAAAAATATATTTGAAAGAATCAGCAACTTTTTATTCCATTGGAGATGGTCGGTGGTTCGTGGAAAATGAGAGTATAACAGAAGAATGTCGGATTCTAGCAGAACGGTCTGTTCCATTTTAAAATTTAATTATTTTGTTGATGGACAGTTCTATTCTTTTAAGAAAGTAAAAAACCTCTTTGAATTTTATGAATAAATAGAAAGAATCATTTGACCATCTAGGTTTCGCTTTGAATTTCGCGGAAGGGAGTGTAAAGGTGGAAACACACTTTTGAATCGTGACGCGACACAATGTGTCGACACCGTATGTGCTCCGTGCACGTTACCAACACGCGATGCCACGATACTTTCGCAATTTCTGAATACAGGCTCTGTACAGCAGTGAACGTGTATGTTCGTGTGGTATGGATCTACTAAATAATGAGTCAGATGAAGATTTTGAAGACGTTTTGAAAAATATTTGATGCATATTTTGGGTACATTTATATTACTTAAACGACTCAAGAAAAAGAAAATGACTAGACATAAGGACTAGACGTTATTGGGTGCATGAAATAAATCAGTAAAATAAATAATAAATATAATAAATAATCAAATAAATACATAGATTGAATATATAGAGAATTGTTCGTCTCTCATTTTTAAAAGATGCAAAGAAAAAAGGGTGCGCAAAAAGTGTATGCTAATATGCTTTCTGAGAAAGTTTTCGATCAAATGACGCGTGGCGACTGGTCTGGACTAGAAACACACTACCATACAAGTTACTATACTCTTTGCACACTACGTGCGATGTGTCGGGTGGCGTATTTACCCCCACCACCGGTAACACGTCGATCTGGCAGGTACGGATCGGTTGGCGTTTGCGCACATTTCGTCGCGTCGCGTCGGTGTTTATAATGTGATTCTGGGCATACTGCCATACACTAACTAGCGGCTAACCCCACAAAGTACTTTTTGAATAAACGTAAAAATAAGTGGGAAATGATTTTTCTACAAATCTACCATAGCTAGGACAATGTATTTGAGTTGATAAATATCAAACGCCAATATG
This sequence comes from Tholera decimalis, assembly GCA_943138885.2. Classification (NCBI taxonomy): domain Eukaryota; kingdom Metazoa; phylum Arthropoda; class Insecta; order Lepidoptera; family Noctuidae; genus Tholera; species Tholera decimalis. The sequence goes on from OW964576.2 coordinate 17,106,117, forward strand.
TCCACCACAGACAAAAAAATACTTTTTTACATCAACGTATAGAGAAAAAAAAACTTAATATTTCAATAGTTTACAAATTCTAATATGTCCACTTATTTAATACAAAAACATGGGGCAAAAACTCCGTTTTGTTTCAAAATCTAATAAGTCCCCAAAGACATTCATAACAAAATCAAATACGTCCAAACGGACCAATCAAATCAAGCGACTGGCTATAATGGTGGCCATTAGTGTTTTGGTTACAAATCGTTTTTGATACGGTTCCGAAATTAATATTCATTTTAAATAGTTAAATAGTGTTAGAATGGACTCGAAACTGAAAAATTTTGAACCTGATAAAGCTAGGAAAAGGTCAAATATAAAGTCGCAGCTGAAGAAAGCAGAAAAAAAACGGAAATTGTAAATTTAACTTTCTTTACCTTGGCTGAGCTTACTCTAGTAGGTATAGGGTTGCCACCGCATTTACTACGATTTTTCACGTAATTCAAATTCCGGGATTTCTTATCGAATTCTATTTGATTACTGTTAAGACTGATTTATTGTGATTAGTAAGTTAATGATTAAATTGACATTTATTTTTTTAAATCTAATATTCCGAGTCATTTTTACACCATAGTGGGTAACACCTGGTGCCAGCCCTAGGTTCTAGCGCAAAGATGACGTCATTCAAAAGTATTTCTGATCAAATTCAAATACGTCCGACCATGCATTTTTTTCAAAGTAGTTTATGTCCACTAGTTTAGTTCAAAACCCAATATGTCCGAACAAGTTTTCACGAAAGTGGCAAGATTTGATTTGATTCGTTATATTTCTACATTGTTTGGAATAGTCATTGTCAAACAAAGGTAAAATAAACCTTACAGTCTAAGAAATAATGTTGTCAGCTCCTGCAAATGAAAATACTATGATATCTCCTTTTCACTTATTATGGACATATTGGCGTTTGATATTTATCAACTCATTTTTGAGGGCATAGTTGCTGTGCACAATATATGACTTTTTTTTTGTAAATATTAATTAGTTTTAGTATTGTAATATACTTTAGTACTTAGTGTTATATAGTATTGTGGATTAGTCGCTTTTTAACTAAGGAAGTGAAAAAAAATATGTGGTTTAACTGCTCAGCAAAATTGCTGTACCTCGAAAAGTATTAATCTTAGAAAATGATTCTTAGACCCTCTTAGACCAAAAGATAGAGAATTAAAAGTAGTTTAAGGATACATTAAAAAGTGAAAAATTACCTTTTGTGGCTTAACGGCCTTTTAGTTAGCGCAGGGCAGCATAATAAATAATACGATTTGGTTCAACTCAACACGCATTGGGTTTTGTTGGGTCGCGTGGCGTTTCAATAGTGTGTTTCAACCTTCAGACTTTTTCTGATTAAGCATAGTCGTCCTATTCCTTCAGCCTTCTTCAAACTAAATTATTTTTTCATTCATCTAAACATAACTCAAATTAAACCATAAGCACATAATAAACTTAAATGTATTTTTATTAATCTGGCCTGATTTTACGTAGAGTAAGTAGTAGAGTTTAAAGAAAACTAGCACAAGGTCATGATCCAGCACCAGATTGAGTGCGGTGAAGTGGATGTCTTAGCACATTCCAAAAGGATTTCCGATCACATAATCAAGTGTCTAAGTGTAGGATTTGAATTCCGTTGAAAAAAAAATTCGGCGCACGGGGTTGTCAGAAGCGACAAGCTTCGGAACAACAACATGGGAGGTAGGATATACAATAATTACAATAGATATGTCTACTCTTTATATTATGACAAAGTTACAATCGGTACAAATAATAGGCCGGCTCATCGCTATAATCGATGTCTTAAAGACAACCTTTTAATGGATTTGACCGGGATGGCAAACTGGTTGGCGTACGTGGCGTAAGGCAAGAACTTTAAAGATAGAAGACTACTGTTAGTTAACGCCCTCTGTTCCATCTAGGAACCCCAGAAATGTTTAAGAGTTTTCGAAATGTATCATGTGACTATACATTAAAAGAGCTTATTATGACGGTCACAATTAATATAGTAAAAAATAAATAGTTATGTACATATGTGACTGTATATATTGTATATTATATGTAATTTCTTTAAATAGTTTTAAAAACCCATAGTACGCTTCAGAAGCGCCCCTGACGGTGGCGATTTCGGTTAATGTTTTTATGTGTTTTCAATTTACTCATTCAGCGTTAAGGCCGTGCGCGCACTGCCTTGCGGTGGCCGCAATTCCGGTAGTTCTACCGCACCGCAAAATTTGTGAAATATGGAGTGTCATAGAAGTGCGCGCACTGCGGTCAGTCTACCGGTGCGGTAGAACTACCGGAATTACGGCCACCGCAAGGCAGTGCGCGCACGGCCTAATAGATTCACGCAAATGAAAAAGAAACTTCATGCTAGTGAAAATATTTACTTGCGGATTCCCTAAAATTTACTGTACATTTTGTTAATTTTAAATTTTATATATTTTTTATAATTTCAATATTTTCGTTACTGATAACAGATATCACTGTTACCAGTAATGAAAATACTGATAGTAACAACACTATGCTAATGACGAATCTCATCTCGATTGTCGATTATAAGAAAACGTTATAGCGCGTCACTACTGTGTTGCCTATGTGTGGTGTGTAGAGTTGTTTGTGTTATCTATCATGTTTTTATCAAAAAAGTGATGTTTGTGAACTTGTGTGGAAATAAATCTACGATTATTTAGTGGTAAAGTAGATCTATTATCTTATCTTTATCAGTTCGTTTGTATAGAATGTGCTAAAACAGAGTTAGCATAGGTTATGACGAACATTGACCGTTGTGAATGTAACAGCTCATGTTTTTACAATTTTATGATTGAAAAACGAATGTTTGTGTGCGGATGGAGTAGTTAAACGATACGTCTCTAATACAGTAATAAAATTAATAACTTCTTCAGTTGTTTGTTGCGTGATTCAGAGAAATATCGCTGTTCAAAAATCGCTACTGAATGTCAGTTCAGTTATGGGTAAACTTTTTGCATTGTCGAGCTGACCCCGATGTTTACTGTTTGGGGCCTACGTCTGTGGCACTTAGCAGTGCTAACTGTAATGCCAATTCAAAACATCAATACATAAAGAAAAACTTCAAAAGTGTGCAAACTTTTTTGTTTTTTATTTATGTATATTTTGATAAATTGTCTCGGTGTAAAAGAAAATACCATGCAAAATTATGTTTATGTACAGAAAAAATAGTTTTTCAGTCAATGTAAACAAATATTAAATATGTCTGGCTGAGCAGATTACTTTTATCTGACTGATTTGCCTTATCTATCGTATTTTTGTTTGTGTTTGAAAAAGTAGGACAAAGCCATAAATTCTTGAGATTGTTATCAGCTATGCAGAAAAAACTATATTCTTATTTGAACAGATAAACTTCTCAACAGATAAAACTCAGTATTGACTACTTTAAGTGACAGCTTCTTCAAGTACATTCCCTAAATTATGATTAACTTAGGATAAAATAATATAAATAAATAAAATGTTATCATTTGCTTGTATTTGCCCAAGTATTTTTTATTCTCCTAAAGTTATCCAGCTCCTATCCAAATTTTTAAAAGACAATGATATCAAGATGTAGGTCTGTGTGTAGTAATATAATAATTTATATATTCAAATCTATATTTCTAATTATTAAAATATATATCTAAATATATATAATTCAAAGGTGACTGACTGACTGACTGACTGACATAGTGATCTATCAACGCACAGCCCAAACCACTGGACGGATCGGCCTGAAATTTGGCATGCAGGTAGATGTTATGACGTAGGCATCCGCTAAGAAAGGATTTTGCGAAATTCCCACGGGATCGGGATTTACACGGGAAAAACATTCCACGCGGGCGAAGCCGCTGGCACAAGCTAGTTTATAAATATATAAGTAATATATATATAAATAGTAATAAAACAAAATATTCTATGTTAACTAACAAAATTGTGTTGTCCTTAGCTATTAACAGTATAGATATACCACAAAGTGCACAATTCGACAGCTCACCTCTCATAGCCGTCACACTTGACGCTGGCAGAATAGTCGACAACGGCTCAGAGCCAAAGAAGAAAAAATAAAGTATGGTGTCGGCTTCCAGTCTACCTGGATGCAGCTGAGTATTAGTGTTTTAACCCCTCAAATAAAGGAAAGCCGCCGGCGGCCACAAAGGCGGTACATTTTGTGACGTTTCAAATTTGAGGGATTAAAAGGAGTGAATGCCTATCTGACCTCCATATAATAAAAAAAAAATAATAAATAATACACTTCTGGACACATCTATTGGCCCACCTTGTATTTTCAGTTTTGTTTGGTCCTAGCTAAAATTTTATATTAGGTCGAGCAAAAAGTTTTTATGCAGTTTTGAACCTGGCACATTCACAATTTCATTCAATAGTCTTTTTTTGAATTTCGAACACAGAATTTAAAGAAACAAAAGACAATTTGGAGCCTGTTTGTTGATATCAAACAATCGAATACTAAGAAAACTTGGTTTTATTGGTTTACTTGGATTTAATTCTTGAAAAAGTGATTGATATCTTTGCTTTTGCAACAAACATTACTTATTCTTAACATTAAGGTGAGGTTCTATCAATAATCTATGGATACTTCACCTGAAGTCGCCGCCCAAGCTGTGGCACTTATTCAGGCCGGACACAGCCAAAGAAACGTGAGTGCTCAACTTAATTTAAGTCGATCTGCGGTCCGAAATGTTTATCGGAGGTACCTAGAGACTGGTGGCTTTGTTCGTCGCCAAGGAAGGCCACGATCTCGGGTCACAACTGAAAGGCAGGATCGATTCATCGTGACGACCAGCTTGAGAAATCGTCACCTTACCTCCATTGAGATACAAAACCAACTTCGCGACTTCCACGGAGTATCTGTGAGCGCTCGAACTGTTCGGAGAAGGTTAAAAGAACGCGATATGGTACCACACAAGCCAGCTAATGGGCCCAAACTAAAGCGAGCCCACCGAACAGCGCGCCTTCATTTCGCACGCAGTCATTTAAATTGGACACAGCAAGATTGGAGCCGTGTACTCTTTTCTGATGAGTCTAAAATTGTGTTACATGGCAATGATGGAAGGAAGAAGGTCTACCGGCGTAAGGGAGAGCGTTTCGCACAATGCTGCTTTGAAGAGAGGGTTGCTTATGGCGGTGGCTCATGGACTGTCTGGGGCGGTATATCCGCGAGCGGCAAAACTCAACTTGAGGTTGTTACAGGACCACGGCTGCCAACATTAAATGCTGAAAGATACATTCGTGAGTGCTTAGAACCTCACGTGATACCATACGCGGACTATGTGGGCCCAAATTTCCTTTTTATGCATGATAATGCAAGAGCCCATGCGGCCGGCATCGTCAGGGAATATCTTCGGGATGTGAACATCACAGTTATGGACTGGCCAGCCAGAAGCCCAGACATGAACCCCATTGAGCACATGTGGGACGAGCTAAAAAGGCGTGTTAGGGCTCGTCAGCCAGTTGCCCAGACGATGCAGGAGTTGAAAACTGCCATAGAAGAGGAATGGGAGATGATCCCTCAAAATTTCATAGAGCGGTTGATAAACTCTATGCCTAATCGTATGAGAGCTGTGGTAGATGCCCATGGAGGCAACACGCGTTATTAAATTAAACCTTTATTTGATAAAACATGTTTTCTATTCAAAAATTAATTGCCTTTAACAAGGCGCATATCCGACTTGTTAGGCGTAGGTCCATGTCGTATGGTATTCTGAATTCAAATTTAAAACTATATGATCGAAAAAGATGGTAAAATGTATCAGGTTTAAAACTGCATCAACAGTTTTTGTTCAATCTAGCAATCATATTTCGGTAGGGGCCATCGAAACCTAAACTCTAAGGTGGGCCAATAGATGTGTCCAGAAGTGTATAATAAAATATTTATTCTATAATATAGTCATTAGATGGATAACACAATATCCCTTGACCTGTCCAGTGTCAGATATTTTGACTTCTGACTAACATAAAAACTCTCAAAGATGTCCAAATGTCAGCCAGCACTACCACCAACTTCCAAACTGCAGGCTTCTACTGAGAAATATCTTAAAAATCCAATAGCACTATTTGCCTGACCCGGGAATTGAACTCGAAACCTCATGCTTAGTAGTTGTGGCTGCAACAACTTAACTATGAGCCAGTCAATATGTTAAATGCTGATTGTATTTACGTTTTATAAATACTCTTCTTAATAACTAACTGTTGACTTGTCTTCATTCACAAGTGCTTTTCACACTTTCCCAAGGTAAAAAGTAGCTAGATATGTACTATTTCAGACCATAATCTCTCTCTGTACCAAATTTCTTCCAGATCTATTCAAACATTTAGCATTTTATGGGTAACAAACATCCATACTTACATCTAAATATATTATTTATGTATAAATATAGTTACTATACCCAGACTTTTAATTCGATGCAGTAAGCTGACATAAGCTAATGACACTTACAAAAATAATGATACCCTATTTAACCTAATAGTGATGGATTCAATCAATCAAATAATAAATGAGCAATTTTTAATTGTTTGAAATATAAATAAATGATAAAATTTATACTATTATAATTTATTTTTAAGTAGTAACTAGATTTTATTATAAATAAATCTATTTTTATTAAAAATATTCTTATCTAACCAGACATGATAATAGCCACTCTTTTGCAAACTGTTTCATGTGATGAATATTTTAATAAATTGTGCGAGATTACTATTAAAAAGACTAAAAAGATTTTACTTTTTGTTATTTTCACACAATAAGTATTGTTAAAAAATTGTTTACACGTTATTCGATTTTATCCCTGAATAGATTAATTTAGTTACATCACAATTTCGTAGTCATCATTATCTGACAACTCAGAAACTAACAGTCTACTGCATTGAATTAAAAGTCCGGGTATATGTATAGCTGTTTTTTTTTCCAGTCACTCTCTCTATTTTTCTTCAAGTGCTTATCATTATCATTATTTACATGAACAAATAAAATAAAAACTACCTACTTATACTTTAATTAATGCTAGCAATGGCAGAACCTAATGGGTCTTGCTCATGTATGAACTTGAATAAATATCTTACTCATGTATGGTTACGGTTTGAACCTCACCCGTTACACTATTACCGTGAACTCATTCCAGACACAAGCATATTTAACTTAGTTGGAGGCGTTAACAAGATTGCTAGTAATGTGAATTCTACATGCATTGCTACTTCTCTTAAAAAGAAAAAAAGGTTATTATAAACATAATATTGTAGAAAAACCTGTAATTTTTTCCCAGGTGTTTACCTGGTACTGAAATAATGTGAATACCTACTTTATTCTCAGACAACAATGCTATTGACAGTTATGTGTAACTATATATTTTATGCAAATCTAGTTAACTGCCTTTTTCTATACATAAATGGATTCCAAGATTGTCTTTAGTATTCAAGATTGTGTATGAAATGTTTTATACACAATGAAAACTATTAAAATAATACCAGTCCCGCCCCATGTCTTTGAATTGCCATTAATTTGGAAAAATATTACAGGCTATGGATGTAAGTAGGGTAAACTTGCCTAATTCGTACCCCTTAAGAGAAAACCATCATATTTAGAAAATTAGGAAAGATAAATTAGTTTTAATTAAAAGTAATTTTTGGTTGCTAAATACTTTATTGGTTCTATAATCAAATTTAACATAAACCTTATAAACTTCTAAAAAATAAACAATTAAAAAAAATCTAATAAAGTACGATTTAAGACCATTCATCCCAAATCGTACTGCTATATCCTTAATTCGTACTTTGAGATCTATTCATTGGTATACAGTATTGTGAATCAGCATCATAATCAACAATGTGTTATTAAAACAAGTAGTAATTCTTAACAAATTCGACGGATGGTCTTCGCCAATTCTCGGCAATCATCGCAGTTATATTCTTTGGTTTTTTTATTGGTTCCTGCACAAAGTTCATGTACCCACGTCTCGCATTGTGTGCACTGGATCATGGTTTCTTTTATGTCTTCTTGACATAATATGCAGTACCAACTGCCATTTTCATCTTGTTCTTGTTTCTTTTTCTTATTTTCCTTTTGTGATGTCTTTGTAGTTTTACTTTTCATAGCACTTAGATTCTTTGATACATTCTTCTTCTTCGACTCTTCTATTTTACGCTCGAGCTCTTTTTTATAAGTGCTCTCTGTAATAACAATAGCACCTGTAGTTTTTCTTTTCATTGGCCTCGAATTTCCAGGAATAGCACGTAATGGAGATATAGTTTCCAGTGTCGTTCTAATTGACTGTGCAGTAAAATCCTCCACTTTTGTATTTGAAGAAGATTCTTTCTTTTTCTCTTCTAGACATTGATCTTGCTGTTCCAAAGGATGGATTCCCGTTACCTCAGGAAGATTTGGGGACATAGCTTCCTCAGTCTGTTCTTGCACAGAAATCTGGTTAGATTGTGGCACACCCGTGAAAGCTTTTGTTTGTTCTTGTTGTATTTCAGTTATTAAATTCTGGGAGACTTCAGCCAATTCAGAGCGGGGAGATTCTGGAAGACTTAGATTAGCTTCTTCAAGTACGACATATTCCTCATCCCTGACCTTATAGCGATTGCAAGGCCATAAACCGCAACATTCGAAGCCATGTATACCTGTTTCCATACAAACTGCTCGAAGATAAGCCTCTTTCAAAATTTCTGCAATATTTGTTTGTTTTATGACAGATCCAGGGTGGTTTCGCATCCATGACACGCAAGCAGCGTTAAAATTCTGTTTTAGAGTTTTGAAAAATGACCTATCTAATGGTTGCAACTTGTGTGTGGTATGGGCCGGAAGAGATAACATAATTATTCCATAGTCCCTAGCGAGATTAATTGCATCAATGTTCTTCGTGTGCGTTAAATGGCCATCTAGGATGAGAAGAATTTGATTTTCTTGTGATTTTTGCAGTCTTAGACATTTTATAAAATGTTTAAGCCATTTGGTAAATAAGGTGCTGACAATCCATCCGCTTTCTGAACAATCATACAAAGTATTCGGTGGCCCTCCACGCATCAAGCTCTCTGTCATCCTTTTACGTTTAAATATAAGCATGGGAGGCACAAATTCTCCAGCTGCGTTCATACAACAAATGCATGTTGTGTTAACACCACGTTCACCGCTAGTGACAGCTCCAACCTGGTGTTTCCCTTTTTGAGCCAAAATTGTTGAAGGCTTATGAACTGTGTTCAAACCTGTCTCGTCCATATTATAAATTTTTTCGGCTGTAAATTGACCTTCGTCTAAGATGGACTCATATTTGTCGAAGCACGCCATCAACGTTTCTTTGTTGAATCCTTTACATCGAGCCATAGACGTGGGTCCTGGGGTTCGTAAGGATATTTCTGGATGTTTCTTCATAAATGTATAATACCATTTCCAACCAGCTAGTTGCGATTCATTATTGAATCTGTGTTTCAGTCCGTATTTTTGTGCTAACTGATAAGCTAAGCGCCGTAAATCGGTAATGGTCAAGCCGAAAAATCTAGACTCCAACAAAAGAACATGTCTGACAAGTTCTGCTTCCATTTCCTCCGTTAAATCACCCGGACGTCCAATTCTTTTATGTGTATTCAAGTATTTTAAATGTCGTCTAAATGTCGGTTTCGGTATTTTAAATACACGACAAACTTCGTTGAATTTTAAGTTCCCATTGTTATATTTTCTAATCGCTTCTTCCATATCTTCTTTACTCCAAGAATAATATTTTCTTTTTATCATGGTGTTCTAAAATAGAAAATAATTATGTTTAATATGTTTTTAACTTCTGTGGCTATTTTTCCAATCAAAATCTAATAAAACAACTTGTCATAAACAGTTTAAGAATTGGTAAATTATCAAATTCAGATTCATAAATAGTTTTCCTAAATCGTACCAGTACGTTTTAAGAAGTTAACTCGAGTACGAAATAGGAGCAAGAGCCAAACAAATTTTAAATTTACCGCCAAAAAAATTGACAACAGTTACGAGTATGATAACACGTCAGATGAAATCGCAAAGATACACATTAATACGCATCAAATCGTAAAATAGGTTATACACCACCTTATTTGAATAAAACTCTTACGAAATGTGTAAAAACATTACAACAATAGTTGAAAAAAACTTACTTTTTCAATATTTTTGTCGAGAGCAGCTTCACAGATGTTATCTGTCAGGTGGTGAAATGGCCGACTGTTATTTATATTTTTTGACACTAGAGGCGCTGATAGCTGTTACCAAAGCCGAGTTTTAAGTGGAGTACGAATTTGGCGTAAGTACGAATTAGGCAAGTTTACCCTACTTCATTGTCTGGTTAGCCTTTTTCCAAATTTGGTGGGGCTGGTTGCCAGTCTAACCAAATACAGCTGAGTATTAGTGTTTTACATGGAGACACTGCCTATCTAACCTCAAAAACCCAGTAACTGGGTAACTAGTTAACACTGGTCTAGCAAAGGGGTATTGTCGCTTTGCTAGACCAGTGTCAGTCTTTCTGGCTTCTGACTATCTGTTCCAAATTTTTTTATTACGATGAGCCCACTCTTGATCTCTACCTCGCCTGATGGTAAGCGATAGATGAGGTCTACGATGTGACGAGCGAGCCCAGAAGATGCCTATTTACTCTTGCTTTAAAGGCTGAAAGGTCATAAGTGGCAGGGAACATAGAAGCCGGCAGAGAATTCCACAAGTTGGCTGTGCGCACAATAAATGTGGAGGAGAAGCGCTTGGTACAAGACGGTATATCAACCAAGTGTGGATGGTAGTCAGCCGTGCGTCTGGTAGACTGGTAGTGAAATGGAGATGAAGGAATCAGGTCATGGAGCTTCTGCGCACACTCCCCGAAGTACAATCTATAGAAAAACGACAGGCAAGCAACGGTTCGCCGATGAGCCAGACTATGAAGCTTGCCCGATAGCACCTCGTCGCCTATAAGCCTTTTAGCCCTGCGCTCGATCGAGTCCAGTGCAGTAAGTTGGTATTTTGCAGAGCCATCCCACAAGTGGCTGCAATACTCCACGCAGGAAACAACTGACAAAGTTGTCCAAATGCTAGCCGGGACCAACAGCTTAACGTGCTTTACAGCGGTATCACACATCCAACATCCAAACTCTGGACTACTACTGAGCAATTTCTTATAGAAAAACCCACTAACACTTTTTGGCCGAAAAAGAAATCGAACCCCATTAATCGACTAAGTGTAAAAAAATTGCTTTGTTCTGCATGTGAAGATGACTCAAATGTGGCATATTTTTTACTAGCTTCTGCCCGCGACTTCGTACGCGTGGGAAGGTTTTCCCGCGTAAATCCCGATCCCGTGGGAATTTAGGGATAAAAAGTAGCCTATGTGTTATTCCAGAATGTCAACTATCTACTTACCATAATAATTATTATGAATGATTTGGATTTCGGATTTGAATGATTAATTTCATTCAAATCCGTTCAGTAGTTTTTGCGTGAAAGAGTAACAAACATCCATCCATCCTCACAAACTTTCGCATTTATAATATTAGTAAGAAAAGAATATTAGTAAAATTAGTAAGACTATCTACTTACCAAATTGCATTCAAATCCGTTCAGTAGTTTTTTCGTGAAAGAGTAACAAACATCCATCCATCCTCACAAACTTTCTCATTTGTAATATTAGTAAGAAGATTATTGTATAATTTTGTATTTACCCGACTGCGTCAGAAAGATGGTGATGTTTTTCGAGCGTATGTTTGTATGTATATCCAATTCTTTTTTTTTTTTCTAAACTATTCTGTTTGTTACAGAATGCATCTGGATGTTAAAAAAAGAAGAATGTCCCGCCATGAGAAAGCAAAGAGTGGCTTTGTAAGTAATATTAATTTAATTATGGAAAAGTGCTTTGATTACTATGTACCGTAACTTATAATTTGAATACCTTTACTGAAGAGAAATTAAATAAAAACAGGTTTTAGTGAAGAGTTTAACACTCTTTCGGAAAAAAGAGATACATACTTAGTCATTTTTTTTTTCGGTGGGAAGATGGTCAAATCTCTTCTCCCGTTCTGGGTGGACCGGAAGAGAGTGTCAAACTTCTACTGACTAAAAACCCACCTTGTTCCTTCAACTGCCCTTACTGCGGGATACTTAGTATCCTAAAATATTATTCTATTACCATGCAAGGAATATTAAGAGGCACACCAAGTTTAAAAAATTGCTATAATTTTCAAACATAGTTTAAAAAATCGGCCAAGTGCGAAACGGCTCGCGCACGAAGGGTTCCGTACCATTACCTATAAAAACGGTAAAAAAAAAATCATGTCTGTTGTAGGGGAGCCCTCCTTAAATATTTGTTTTATTTTAATTTAGTTAATTATTTATTTTTAAAGTGAATATAAATATTCTGTGAACATTTCTGTTGTCAATATCTCCGTTATCAATATCGAGCAAAAACTAGCAAAACAAAAACACGTTTGTTGTATGGGAGCCCCCATAAATATTTGTTTTATTCTGTTTTTTAGTATTTGTTGTTATAGCGGCAACAGAAATACATCATCTGTGAAAATTTCAACTGTCTAACTATCACTGTTCTTGACATACAGCCTTGTGACAGACGGACGGACAGCAGAGTCTTAGTAATAGGGTCCCGTTTTACCCTTTAGGTACGGAACCCTAAAAATTTACTCGTTACTAGTAATTAATTACTTTTTTATCTACCTAAACATTAGAAAACAATTCTCATTTATTTATCATTTAGTGAACTTCGCGGAAATAAGCCTCCACGGCGTGCAGGGGTAGCTCACCGTTCGCTAAGGACCAGGCCCGGATCGGCGGCGTGCCGTGTTCCACGCGCGCCTCATAGAGCAGTCAGCAGCATTGACAGGGCACGATAGGGACATTGCCCGCCAGGGTTACGATAATGTTTTAACGAGTTACCTTGTTCCCTGAATGCAAAGGCAATTTAAGGCACAGGGTGGGTTTTAAGTCAGTAAACGCCTGTCACTCCATTCCGCTCCACACAGAGCGGGAGAAGTCATTTGATGACATTTTTTTTTTTTTCCACAACTTTTCACACAACGCCATCTAGTCCCAAACTAAGCAGAGCTTGTGCTAAGAGTACTAGACAACTGATAAACATACATATATATTTCTAAATACATACATATTATAGATAAATTACACCCAGACAAAGAAGAAATGATCGTGCTCATCACACAAACATTTGTCCTGGGTGGGAATCGAACCCACGACCTTGAGCATAGTAGTCAGGGCCACTGACCACTAGACCAACAGGCCTGTCGATTGATTTTGACATTTGATCAGATTTGACATTAAACCCCAAACAAATGAAATGGCGTTTCATCCGTAATAAGAATATATGTACAAAAATGTTCTTTGAAAAAATTAGGTTCATTTCTTTTGTTGTGGTGTGATGATAATGAATGAATGCTTGTAGTCATGAAAATATTATAAAAAAAATCGTCTTATTATCAGAACTAATGTTTCTGTTACATACATAAGATTTTTGACGTATTCATAAACAGTCTAGAGCCGTTGAAGCGTGCTAATGCCTCGTTCACGCAGTCGACATAGCATGACATTAGAAGATACTTGTACAGTCCGCACAATAATATATTAGAAATACAAATATTATAAAGCGGAAAAGTTTGTTTATTTGAACACGCTAATCTTCGAAAGTACTCGATTGATTTGGATGAAATTTGGCATGGAAGTAGGTTGAAGCTTGAGGAAGGTTATAGGTTATTTTTACCCGACTACAAAAAAGGAGGGGTTATGTTTTTGTCGTGATAAAGTCCATAAGAGCGAAGTCCCACGTGACTGTTAGTAGAAAATATAATAAAAGCATTAAATAGGTACAAATAGCTACAATATAAAAAAAAGCGTCAATATCCTAATGGATAAGGTGCCGACACCTTCCACGGTCCAGTTTTCTAGATACATCAACTGCATAAATAACTTTGTAATCCCATATATTTATATGGGATTACAAAGTTACATTTACAGTTAATTAATTAGTGTAAATGTATATAATTATGTGTAATATCATGGAATAATAGGTGTAGATAGGTTCGAGGTCTAGGCTAAGGTGTCGGACTTGTAATCGAGAGGTCTCGAGTTCCCACCCAATAAACTATTGCCGTGAATCCACTCCAAACACCAGCATATTTAGCTTAGTTGGAGGGGTTAACAAGATTGCTAGTAATGTGAATTCTACCCACATTGCTAGTTATCTTTAAAAAAATATATATTTAAAGGTAAATAATAATCTGCTTTGCCTTTTTCTCCAACTATTTTGGGGTCGGCTTTCATTCTAACAGGATGCAGCTGAGTATTAGTGTTTTACATGGAGCGTCTGCCCATCTCACCTCCACAACCCAGTAACTGGGTAACACGATACCACTTGGCAAGACTAGTATCAGATTTTCTTGCTTCTCACTACCTTTCTCACTTGCCGCGACCAACGCCTTAACATGCTTTCAACATGGCCGAATCTCTGATGCCGGCCGCAGACGTTCGGTTTCCGAATTAGGTTTCCTGATCGGGAATTCAGATTCGGAAACCAACTTGTTCAACAAGGCGAATGATTCCGAACGGAAAAAGTAAGAATAATGTGCACCTTGTTGAATATTTTGTATGTAAGCAGAGCATTCAAGTTTCCGAATCTGAATTCCTGATCAGGAAACCTAATTCGGAAACCGAACGTCTGAGGCCGGCCTAAGATGGTCAGCCATCCATATTAACATCTGTATATACTTTTTGTTGCAATATAATATTATACTAGCTTTTGCCCGCGACTTCGTTCGCGTGGCAGCTTATTCCCGCGTAAATCCCGATCCCATGAGAATTCCGGTATAAAAAGACAACTATCTACTTACCAAATTTCATTGAGATCCGTTCAGTAGTTTTTGCATGAAAGAGCAACAAACTTACATACATCCTCACAAACTTGCGCATTTATAATATTAGTAGAATTTACGAGTAAAACAATACCTAACGTCAATAATTTTTGTATCCAAAAACTGGAGCTCGGTAAGCTGAAATAATCCCAAAAATACTTACATAAATGTTCATAAAAAAGAAGGCGTCAATGATCTCTTTTTTTATTAGGGTTCCGTGGTCAACAAGGAACTCTTATAGTTTCGCCATGTCCGTCTGTCTGTCCGTCTGTCCGCGGTTTAGCTCAAAAACTATTGGTACTAGAAAGTTGTACTTTGGCATGAGTATACAAGTTAGTGACGCCGAAAAAGTGGTAAAATAAAATTTTGAAAAAAAACAATTATTTAGGATACCTCCCATACATGTAAAGTGGGATGATAATTATTTATTTTCGTTCTTCCCATAGTGTGGGATATCGTTGGATAGGTCTTTCAAAAATATTAGGGGTTTGGTTAGACCGTTTTTTGATTAAGTAAACCGTTTGTGACTTATCAAGCTTTAAAGTACCAATTTTCGTTAGAGTCAAGTGTCCCTCCTCTATCAACCAAACAGTTGTAGTTACAAATTCAAATGTCACGGCAGTAGTACCTATATATAACGAAATTTAAAGGAAAACTATCACACATAAGTGGGCTTTACAAGTTTACGAGTAATAGTCGACCAATTTTTTACGACAGGCCCGTTGGTATAGTGGTCAGTGGTCCTGACTGCTATGCGCAAGGTCGTGGGTTCGATTCCCACCTAGGACAAATGTTTGTGTGATGAGCACGGTCATTTGTTCTTTGTCTGGGTGTAATTTATCTATAACTAGTACTCTCGCGGGGCTTCGCTCCCGTGGATTCTATCACGGTAAAAACATAACTCTCCTTTTTTGCAGTCGGGTAAAAAGTAGCCTATAACCTTCCTCAAGCTTCAAGCTACTTCCATACCAAATTTCATCCAAATCCACCCAGTACTTTCGAAGATTAGCGCGTTCAAGCAAACAAACAAACAAACAAACTAACAAACTTTTCCGCTTTATAATATTAGTATAGATATGTATGTATTTAGAAATATATATGTATGTTTATCAGTTGTCTAGTATCCATATCACAAGCTCTGCTTAGTTTGGGACTAGATGGCGTTGTGTGAAAAGTTGTGGAATATTATTATATTATTATTATAATTGTATTTGACTCGAAAATTTCGAACAACTCTACAGAAATGTCGATAGATGACACTAAGCGCCAGTTGTATCGTGCTAGCTTCTTGTGACGATTGAGTAGTGTAGCTCTGTGTCCGTATTTAAATTCAAAACACCGGCTGTGACAAGTTTCTAAAAAAAATACAAATCTCTAAAAAAAATTAAAACTTTCCGTGCTAAATTTTCGGATCAGGTGAGGATTTGTACCTATAGGAAGTCAAATTAGTTAGGTAGTCATGTTTGGCTTTTAGTTAGAGCATGGTACGAAACGATCAGTCAGCGAATACGACACGCACTTGGCTGTTATAAAAACTACGGAACCCTACACTGCGCGTGGCCCGACACGCACTTGACCGGTTTTGATAATAGGTTCGCGTTTGACCACCATCTCACCTGATGGTAAGTGATGATGTGGTCTAAGATGGAGCACGCTTACCTAGAAGTAACCTATTCACTCTTGACTTAAAGACCCCTAGGTTATAATCTATCAGGAAACAGACTCCGGCAGGGAATTGCACTCCTTTGCTGAACGCACAATGAAGGTATTCTCAATTACATAATTCAGTTAGACAAACCGACTGGATCGTTCGTTTGTATCAAAACGTCTGTTGTAGCAGTTTGTAGGCATGTTTAGCGGATCGCGTGCTCCCGTCTCAATGAAGGCGCGGTTAAAGCATTAACGTGTAGGATTGTAGATAAAAGATACCGGTATGGTATACAGAATAAGCTTATGAAATGTTCCTTTCATGTAAAAACGGTAAAATCTAGCCTACCTACTTAAGATAATGCATTTATTTAAAGACAAGCAGTCGGGCAAGCAAGGCTTCTCTCCCGTGGACTTTATCATGTTAAAACATAACTCTCCTTTTTTGCAGTCGGGTAAAAGCCTATTTATTACCTTCCTCAAGTTTCAAGCTACTTCCATTTCAAATTTCATCCAAATCCACCTAGTACTTTCGAAGATAAGCGTGTTCAAACAAACAAACTTTTCCGCTTTATACTATTAGTATAGATAACTAGTACTCACGCGGGGCTTCGCTCCCGTGGATTCTATCACGGTAAAAACATAACTCTCCTTTTTTGCAGTCGCGTAAAAAGTAGCCTATAACCTTCCTCAAGCTTCAAGCTACTTCCATACCAAATTGCATCCAAATCCACCCAGTAATTTCGAAGATTAGCGCGTTCAAGCAAACAAATAAACAAACAAAATTTTCCGCTTTATAATATTAGTATAGATTACGTCTATGGGGTAGTAAGACAGAATCTTAGTATACATAGCAACTTACAATTTTAAGCGACAAAGTCTTTACTGACTCACCAAGACATTAATGAAATGATTCTTCATCGGAGAGTCGTACAGATCTTCATGTGTTTTACACAAGCACACAGTTCGGTTGGAGCTGCCTTGTATTTTGCTCAATAAAGAGGTGATCTTTATGACATCATGACATTATGCTGTTGAGAGACGAGCTCGTGGCGAAATCGTAAAAGCCACACGGTTAGATTTGACTAAACATGGATTGGACCATCAATTACATACCGTCTTGGAAAGAACGTTAACCTGATGGTCCCGGATGTCATTTGAAGACCAGACCTTCGTATGGGACGATGGGTAATGGGAATGGGAGACAACTCTCTTACTCATGGCCCAGACGCCGTGAGAGACGCCCCGGGCCGGGGATCACGAGCCGATCTCCGGAAAACCGAAAGGCACCTTGGATATTAACGAGAAAACACCATATGTCGGAATCTGCGTTTTAATATTTGGAACTGCCGGGGTTGCGGGAAAATTCTTACGAGATACCGCAGCCCCGGAGCGTAAGGGCAACTGAAGGAACACAGTGGGTTATTAGTCAGTCCACCCAGAGCGGAGGAGTCACTTCTAGATCCCCCCTATATTATGGTCAGTCAAGGGTCTTTTTTTTATAAAAACAGATACGATTTAGCATTTGCCCGCATCAAAAACAAAATATATTTCGAATAATATTTCCATATCTATCTCTTACGTAATATTCGTAAACATATTATGACATAATACAATATTAAAACTGTACAAATATTAGCTTTGTCTGCTATCTGTACTAGCGATAATAGCCTCACTTGCTACAATTTTCAGTTAGTTTTCAGTTGTCCTTGTCACAGTACCTCTGTGATATTTTACCGTTTTCAGTAGTCTCAAGTTAAGTTTTTAAAGTTAACATTGCAATATTTAATAGTTTTGTGTGAAATAGTTGGATTTTAAAGGGTAACGTGGGGGTTTTACAATAGCAAATTGTGATATTTAGATCGGTCATAAGGAAGTTAATTTTTTGAAAGTCTTTTTGTGTCTTACTGTGGTTTTGTATAATGTGAAGTTAGTGTTTATAATTCCGATAACGTTTCCACAGCGACACGGGCCTCATCTGTATGAGAAGGAATGGGCTATAATCTGGTTGGTGGATATCACATGTCTTCGGTTATTAGGGTTCCGTGGCCGAATGGCAAAAAACAGAACCCTTGTAGTTCCGTCATGTCTGTCTGTCTGTCCGTCCGTCCGTATGTCACAGCCATTTTATTCTGAAACTATTAGAACTATACATGTGAAACTTGGTTGGTAGATGTATTCTGTGAATCGCAATCGGATTTTAAGAAAAAAAAAAAACCTAAAGGGGGGCTCATACATGGACCTGAAACTGAAAATATTTTTTCATGAAACCTATACGTGTGTGGTATCTATAGACAGGTCTTTAAAATGACATTGAGGTTTCTAAAACCACTTTTTCATAAAGTTAATCGTTTAAAAGATATACGCTTCCAAAATGGTAAAATGTCCCCCCCCTCTAATTCCATAATAATGGAGTAAAAAAAAAATATGTTGTAGACCTTAATGTAAATTTTCAACGAAAATTGGTTTGAACGAGATCAAGGTCAGCAGTTTTTCTAAATATTTTCTAAATCCGCAAATATAACTTTGTAATTCATACAAACACTATGAAAAACAAATTTATTTGGCGTAGTTATTACGGAACCCTTCATGGGCGAGTCTGACTCGCATTTGGCCAATTTTTTCGTCGAACCCCGAAACCACAACTTGCAAGTCGTGCCCGGGCTATCACTGCAGTAAGTTGGTGTTTAGCGTATACTATATGGTTATTCAAATGAATTTGGATGTGTTTTTGGTCTAAAAGGAGGTTTTCGTTTTAGTTATTTTGTTGATGTCCTTTAATGACTGTAACTTTTATTTAGTATTGAGTAATATGTTTTTAAAGAGTACTACTGTGTGACTGTTTTAATTCAAAGTAAATTGCGCGACAAGAAGGTTCTCATTTTGTCTTTGATTGCTCATAATAGTATGTTTTTATGGGTTTCCATACGGCTTTACTTTATTACCATATGCATAATAAATAATTAAGTACTTGACTGTTATGCTGATTTTATCAGTAAGTCGAGTAGTATTTTGTACTGCTGAAGGGTTTAATAATGACGACACATTTGGCGCAGTTGTTAAATGATTGGCTTCTGCGCTTCGTATCGCGTGTTCTATTCCCGTACTGGAATAAATGTTTGTATGGTCTATAAAAAGCTGTTTCGATTCACACAAAGTGTGCCGTAACTCGTAATCTTTTGATGGCTAATATGAAGTCGTATGTATGGCCGTATTGACATAAAACCGGCAAAGTGCGCTTCGGACCATACTATCCGTCAAGAGAGCAGTAGGGAAACTAGCACTCTAATTAAAAACATAAACAAAACGCGTTCCGTATACCGGCCTCGCCGTCGAGGCCCATCGCGACGTCCGCGCTCTTGTAACGTCAACCCTCCCCGACCTTTGCCAAACGAGCCAGCCCGCGATGCTGAGCCAGTAGCAATAAATACTCCCCTAAATAATATGACCCAGCCTGACCCTTTGCTGTCCACCATCAACGACCCCGCTGAGCCGAGGCTCGTACTCCACAGGGAGTGCCCTTAGCGCGCGGTTGTTTAAATGTAAATTCTAGTTTGTAAGCCCTGGCTGGGGGCCTTTAAATTTTAGAGGTCACCACAGGATCGCCCGGTTAAGTAGTATATTAGCCTTATCGAGCTAAACTACGAGTGGCCCTATCGAAAAAAAAAAAAGAAAAAAAAAAAAAAAAAAAAAAAAAGCTTCGGACCATTCCAAAAAATGCCTCTAAAATGTAGGAAATAAAAGTGCAATGATGGCCCAGTGGTTTCAGGCACCACTTACGAGCTGTAGTTAGTGGGTTCGAACCCAGCCAGGCGCTTTGTGTAACTCATCATCACTGCCACAGCTCTCAGAACAGTGAAGGAAAACCATCACGAGGAAATTGGTATGTACTAAGGCTTAAACAATCGTATGAGATGCGACAACTACCAACTCGGCCCGTGTGGTGGTTTAGGGCCCATTCCGTCTTATAGAGACGAGGCTGATATCCGAGCTGGGGAATGCTATAGAATCTAGGGTTGCAGGAATGTTCTAATGATATACTGCGGCTCCGGAACGTAAGGGTAGTGAAGGAACAGGGTGGGATTTAGTCAGTAGAAGTCTGACAATCCCTACCATCCGACAAGAGAGCAGTAGGGAAACTAGCACTCTTAGAAAATACACAAACAAAACGCGTTCCGTATTCCGGCCTCGCCGACGAGGCCCATCGCGACGTCCGTACTTGTAACGTAAACCCTCCCCGACCTTTGCCAAACGAGCCAGCCCGCGATGCTGAGCCAGTAGCAATAAATAACCCCTTAAATAATATGACCCAGCCTGACCCTTTGCTGCCATCCACCAACGACCCCGCTATGCCGAGGCCCGTACTCCACAGGGAGTGCCCTTAGCGTGCGGTCGTCTAAATGTAAATTTTAGTATGTAAGCCTGGGGGCTTATATAGAGGTGAGATTTAGAGGTCACCACAGGATCGCCCGGTTAAGTAGTAACCAGCCTTAGTGTGCTGAAGTACGAGTGTCCCTATCTAAAAAAAAAAAAACTGCCGCTCCACCCTACAGCGGGAGGAATCATTTGATGATTTTCAAGGCTGATAATGATTATTTTTGAAACTTTTTAGCCATTCTTTTTGAGGCAAGTTTTTTGACACTAGTCATTAAGTGAGTGTTTAGTAATAGTTTGGCTTGTTAGTGCTAGTTTTGGCTGTCCCTTTACTTTTGAACAATAGTGGTGTTATTTTTAGCTTTTTCTATTGATTTAGGTTTATTCTTTACCTACTAGTTATTTGTGGCTTCGTTTGGGTTATTATAGTTGTTTTCAATGAATTCGAAAAATAAGTAGCTTTTAACTAGTCTTTAGGTATCTATGTTTGTACCAAAAATCATCAGACTCGCTTGAACCATTTACGCGATAAACAAATGAGTTTGTTTCGTTGTTTCTTTTCAGGGAAGTCACACATCATAGTACAGTCCAGGCACAAGCATATTTAGCTTAGTTGCAGGGGTTAACAATATTGCTAGTATTGTGCATTCTATTCAAAACATTTCTAGGAATCTTCGATTGGCAAAACTCAGTCGATAAAGTTTTTATGCCACCAAGTCGGCGGTTTGAAAAAAGTTAGCGAAAAACTTCTTCGACTAAATTCTAGCGAGTGTCTTGTTATGTCATCCAACTTTTTATTTTCTTCTAGTTGGAAGAATATAATAATACTCTTTGTAAAGTTCTCTGTATTAGTTATTTATTTATTTAAGAAGTACGGAGGACTAACAGCTATTAAATACAGAAAATATATAGTATAGTAGACAGTGAGCCAATTAAAAGTCCTCACGTTTAGAGGCAGGAAAATCTTACAGTGAACACTTAATAGGTACTTATATAATCTTAATATAACCATAACATACATACAATATTCAAAATGACTAAGTAGATAGCACATATCAATAACACATACAACACAGTAACTACAGATATTATAAAAAATATTGATTTAAAAAATTAATTATAGTTTAAAGACTAAAAACACGCTTGTAAGATGAATATAATGAGCACAAACTCGATATGTTTACTAGTAGGCAGTCCAAGGTTCCATCAGCCATCTTTCAGTCCCATCAGACCAGCTCAATGGTACCATAATAAGCAAAAGTCCTCGTCATCAGGAGAAATGGACAGAATATGTTAAGACGATCTAATGAGCCCAAAATCGATATGTTTACTAGTAGGCAGTCCAAGGTTCCATCAGCCATCTTTCAGTCCCATCAGACCAGCTCAATGGTACCATAATAAGCAAAAGTCCTCGTCATCAGGAGAAATGGACAGAATATGTTAAGACGATCTAATGAGCCCAAACTCGATATGTTTACTAGTAGGCAGTCCAAGGTTCCATCGGCCACCTTCCAGTTCCATCATCCGACCTGGGCCCCAAGTCTGCTATTTTTATAAATTCGTCATTTCATCACGATCCCATTGTCATTTTGCTAATAGTTCGTAATCTACTAAATTCATAATGGTTGGTCAGTAGTCTCGTATTAGAATGACATTGCCGTATTGCCATTATTATAAAACCCGTTAGTAGTAATGATTTTCGAAAACGTACCCCTAAATTTGAACATTTATTCATGCCAGATTTTATTTCTATTTAATTTTACATATTATTTCGTTCAATGAAGTGTCAGTGGTTGACCATTGGAAAGCCATTATATTAATAGATTACCAAACTTGTCAAAATCAACAATTTTGAAATCAATGATAGACTATTTTGACACTATTGTAATAGCAGACTTGAGGCCCAGCTTGATGGTACCATAATATTGTATTGTCAGCTAATCTACATATAACTGCCACGTTTCATGATGATACAACAATTGAAGTGCAATTCAGATTCTTAGATTGTATTACATACATTTTATTTTTTTACAGCTCGACCTAATAAAAGCGTGTTTATTGCAATAAGTGCCACGATACTCAGTTCTTGGGTTATCTTTATTTATTAAAACTTTATGCAACACAAATAGTACAGCGGTAATGTCTAAGGCATTTTCTACCAGTCAACCATGTGTGGTGAAGAGACAACAGGGCAGGTGCATAATAAATATATTAAATAGAACATTTATTTTAGGTAACTGGCTTTTAACAAGTGTAAATATAAATTAAAAAAATACATAGGTAGGTACATATTGTTTTGTTGGTCATTGTTGTGGAGGTCAGATAGGCAGCAGTCGCTCCATAAAAGGTTTCAATACTGAGTTACATCCATTGGGATTTGGGGGGCACGTTCAAGAGTATTTAAGTGGTTCTACAGCCCCTGATGTAAATGTGCGAGGAATACAGGGTGGTTTAAGTCAGTTAGGAGTGTCGTAAAACTCGTCACTCGGAGGCTATCAGCTATAAGAATTTTCACCTCGAAAAAGAAGGCTTCCAGCTAGCAGTAGTTGAAATAATGTGATGGCCTTCTCTCAAATAACATTTTTTTGATAATGTAATAATAAACCCGGTTTTTAAAAATTGGTCTTTGACCACCATCTCACCTGATGGTAAGCGATGATATGGTCGAAGATGACGCACGCTTACTTACAAGTAAACTATTCCACTCTTGACTTAAAGACCTCCAAGCTATAGCTATCTGGAAACTCAGACTCCGGCAGAGAATTCCACTCCTTAGCCGTACGCGTAATGAAAGTATTCCGAAAACGTTTTGTGCGTATGGCTGGAATGTCCACCATGTACCGATGGCGCATCGCCGTTTGTCTTGTAGTCCAAAGATGGAACGGGCTTGGCGGAATTAGCTTGTGCAATTACATCGCACGTTCCCCGAAATAATCCTCACGTAACGAACTCCTAAAAACAAAAAAGATTTTTTATAAATATCTGTGACATTAATCCTTTGCCCAACCCAGTCTATCTAGCACGCTATGGGTGCGGACTTAAATTAAATATTTAGACCAAATGTGATTAGTTCATTACTCACCTTAAAAACAGTTGGACGAACGTGTCCTGCACACTAATTTAGTAACAATAGTCGCAGTGGTATTTCTTTTGACTGAGCAGTAATATTGTTTATTTGTAAATTTGTGGAAAAACTAGCCAATTTGTAGTGTTTTTTTTGGAGTTGACGGTGTGTGTTGCTGTGTCCCGATTCCAACAATTGAACGAATTGGTGCCAACAATGAAGATAAGGCAGAGAAAAGTATGGTTAATAAAAAAACTAATTATGATTAAATAATTATATATTATACTAGCTGTGCCCGCGACTTCGTCCGCGCGGAATAGTGACTTTCGGCAGCATTTTTAATTTTTTAGGCTAATTATTTTGAAAATAACACTCATACATAATTTGAATGTCGTATTTATTCGTATCTAATCAAAAGTCTAAAAAATAAGTTTCAAGCTTCTAGCTTTAAAAATGACGTAATTTCCATACAAACTTTCATCCCCTATTTCAACCCCTTACAGCCCTTTTTTCGCATTAAAAAGCAGCCTATGTCCTTTCACAGGCTATAGACTATGTCCGTACCGAATTTCATTAAAATCGGTTCAGTAGTTTAGGCGTGATTGCGTAACACACAGACAGACAGAGTTACTTTCGCATTTATAATATTAGTAAGGATTTGATGTGAGATGCGGTTAAACAAGGTAAAATAAACCGTTATTAATTTTCGCAAATAAGCTTTCTATGCGAACCATACTTTTCAAGTGACATTTGACAGATAGTCATCATTGACGTTCCTGTTATTTTGAATCGCATGGCACCACTAGCTGACCATGAAAATATTTGTGTCAGTCAAGTCTAGGGAAAGTTCGGTACTAAGTTCCCCAGCGGGCCTAGACAAAATCCATTTTCTGTAAGCGTTAACGCCAACAGAAAAATTAAATTGTATGGAGTTGACATTTGCTAACCACATGTCACGTGATTGTCACGTGTTAGTAAATGTCAACTCCATACAATTAATTTTTCCGTTGGCGTTAACGCTTACAGAAAATGGATTTTGTCTAGGCCCGCTGGGGAACTTAGTACCGAACTTTCCCTAGACTTGACTGACACAAATATTTTTAAACCCAAATTAGTCAAATCGGCCCAGTCGTTGTCGAGTTTTAACGAGACAGCAATTGATTTTAATATATCGTCTGCTTAGCCTTTTCCTAAATATGGTGGGGTCTGCTTCCAGCCTAACCGGGTGCAGCTGGGTATTAGTGTTTTATATGGTTATGGAGCGAGTGCCTATATAACCGCCACAACCCATTAGCTGGGTAACACGATATACCTTGGCATGAGAATGTCAGATTTACTCGCTTCGTGATCAATGGCTTAAGAGGAGGCTCCCTAAATTGTAGGTAATTTTGTATTAATATTCTGAAACAATCACGCATACAATCAAAATGGAACTTTAGTATATGATTTATGGGATCTTTTTCTTTCCATGTCTAGACCAGTTTCGTAATTGAAACATTTTCACTAGATTAATTTTTTAATCGAAAATCATGTCTTTTTTAAAGATTATTCAAAATTTAATCAAGATTACTCGGCTTTTATGTCTAAAATTAGTATTGACAGTAAGAAAATATAGTTTATAATCCAAATATAGGACACTTTTTCTCTAGATCAATTTTCAGTATCACTTTAGTTATAAACGAAATAAGAATTGAGACTTACGACATTTAGTTTCGAACCCGAATATGGTAAAAGAGCGCACGCGATGTTCAACTTTATTACTGCTGCGTTAGCGTTTAGCACACAACGGCAGTTTTGAAACCGAACATGGTGAAAGAGCGCACGCGATATTCAATTTTATTACTGCTGCGTTAGCGTTTAGTATACAACGGCCTAACCGGGGTGGATGGGGGTGGAGCTTGCGTGAAAATTATTTTGCACTGCCTGCTCTTAACGTGTTTTACGAGACACGGAGGAATTTCGATATGTTAACACGGTCACGCATCCACTTACTGACCTCGGCAAGCGTTGTTTAACCTTGAAGATTGACCCGTGTGGCTGTTATTATTTAGCCACGAGCTCCTCTCTCGAGGTTTTTGTAAATGATAAATGATCTTTATTTTGCAAATTGGTTATTAAATAACACTTTTAGACGTCTGTTTTTACGTAAATGTTAACTAGATGAGGCCGGTGTTTCCTAACTGACTACCCTGAGAAGAAACACCGAAACAAACTCAGGGATCCGTCTCTTTTGAAGTCCATACAATCTATATTGGTTAAATTATATGGGAACATCTAGGTTTACAGACTGAGTCAATCATTTGACGAAAAATGCTCATAGATTTGAGTGGGCCTGTCCATACAGTGCAAACATTTGTCAGATGACGTATAGCTCAACTTAGAACAAGGAGCTTAAGGATTTGACGAACAATACCAAGGTAAGGACGTTTGGGTAGGCCGCAAAAAGCACTCGAATTGTAGCTTGTAATCTTTGAAAATTACCGCAAATATGAAGTTGTGTCCCCCAAATTACATCACGAATCGCTCGTCTGCTATTTGAGGAAGATTATATTCATATATAGTTGTTAATTATGAGAGGACGCACTTTCATAATTACCAGGTATGATGGTGGCGGTGACGTCACGATATTATGTCATAGACTAGGATTACTTGTGGTAATGTGTATGGTTCTGTAAAGGCGCGTGCATACTTGTGCTGATTCTGGCTAATGAAACAAAAATAAATAGATTTGTGCCCATAATTAACCCCCGACGCAAAAAGAGGGGTATAAGTTTGTGTGTCTGTCTGTGGCATCGTAGAATGGACCGATTATGATGCGTTTTTTTTTGTTAGTTAGCTGTCGTGATCGAGATGGGTCTTAGCTAATTTCAAGATCTAATTCAGGTGTTTCAATGTGTGTCGGGGGCTACTTAATTTTTTAAATTTTATTTAAATGTACGTATTGAAATTCGCCCATAATTTATATTATTTCTAAGTCATTGTGACATAACATTATTTGCTTTCTCACTCCTCGATATTTAAAACTGTTTTTTATAGGGAATAAAATCATCAAATGGCTCTACCCGCTTTGGCTGAAGCGAAAGAGTCAGAGAGAGTCAGACGTCTGACACTTTCCGTTTCCGTTCCTTCAGGCGCCGTTGCGTTTCGGGGCCCTGGCCGATCAGGCCTCGTTAATGGTACTGACTGCTCTTTAAGGCGCGCGTGGAACATGACGTGACGTCGACTCATGCGACTAGCAAAGTCTCAGTTTAGTCTTTGAAATTACTTCGTGTCGGAATATTTTAGAAGCCAGTTTAGAAAGGAAAATATAGTTCAGTCTATATTTAATTTACCTGCCATGTTAGTCTAGTGATCGCAAGCATTGTAAATGTAATAATGATTTCATAATGGATGGTAAAAAAATGTAATATTTTCAACATCCATTATGAAACCATTATTTCCCTTCTAGCCTCCATGACGAAACCGTCCTCGTACAAATACAGATATTTACAAAACATGAAACCTAAATAATATGTTTCAGCTAAACGGTTACGCATTATGCGATCATACTCTGCGTTTTGTTTGTAAACAACGTAGAATGATAGGAAATGTAGTACAGAATTGATTTTGAGTAAAACTGTGGTGTTTAAGTGCGAATTTCTTTTCCGGGAATTTTAACGATAGTAATAGAGTATTAATAATCATCTTTATTAGAGACAACGAGATACATAATAATAATAAGAGTAAATAGTTACAAAAATTGTTGTGGATGCACGTTAGTAACAAATTTTACAAATTCTCTCCATAGCCACTTTGAAAAATCTCAGTAAAATTTTCCAAAGGTCAGAAAACTGTAAAATCTCTTGATCCATACACAGATGTACAGATAAAACATTATTAAAATAACAATTCTAATAATATCTATCAACAAAAATCTTGAACGATAACATACCGTGAAATCTAGATTAAAATTAATACATTCCTGTACAATTCTTATCTTTTATCAGTCGATATGGCAATCAATGACTGCCCCATTTAGTTCTATATCAGTGGTTTCACCGGACGTGTTTTTAGTGCAAAAAGGTTTTCAAAATAAATAGAAGTGAATTTGCGTTTAGGAGTCCTGAAGTGTCAGTGAAAATTGTGTGGAAATAATAGAAGCCCTTAAGAGATTAGTGCATAAAAATAACTGTGGTGATTGGAAAGCTTTTCTTGTCTTTTTTATTCGACTGCAAAGGAAGGGTTATTGATAACATTTATTAATCATATCATTGCATTGTCATTATTGTGTAGATTTTTGTTTAGTGTTGTTTCTTTAGTCGTAACAATCTGTTGTGAATATTCGTACTCTTCTATCGTAGGTCTGCTGGAAGAAATTTCTTCCCTCGGATTATAATTTTGTATAAGTGTATTGTGGACACGTAAAATAAGATTCTGTAATTTTTTCTTGAATAGGTTATTAATTTTTTCTTTTGTTGCCGTTTCCTTGTATGCGTCATGTCTGGTTCTGTTCACTGTTTTTTTTTTTCATAAACCTTCAAGGGACAATCGAGATTATCTGCTTACCGTGCTTTCCTACGCACGGAGCAGTCTACCAATTGATGGTCACCCGTGATGTAGTCGTACTGTTGGATTTTTAAGCCTTGTGCTCCATGAACATTCGTTTACATTTTTGTGAACAATAGTGTTAGGATACTGCTCGAAATTCCTAATTTCTAACAATAGGATGGATACCTTTTATGGAGCATATGATCATTGTTGAATTGCAATTGTTTGAGTAAAGTGATAAAAAGTGACTCATTGAGTTATTGTCTTATCTGTTCGACTTGATTGTTAATACAATTTTAGTATTCTATATGGTGTTTCTTTAGATACGTTTGGAAGTCTATATTAGAAGAAGTGTATATTAACCTAGTCCTTTTAGACGATATGTACATAATTTCAGTTAGAAAAAGTATTTCTACACAAATGTGAACGGGTGTCCCACGTTACTTGGTAGGAGCAACAAGTTTAATTCCGTCATCTTCATCTCCCTTTGTAGTTGTTATGTCTTTATTTAATTCTGTTATGGTATACAAAGTATATCTATCTATCTTCCCTTGTCAAACATCATGTTCTTTATTCATTTCATTCTTCATACATACATATATACATATCAGCCTATAACGTTTCCATTTCTAGAACACAAACCTCATCTCTATGAGAGACGCGATAGACATATATCACACATTCTTCATACATTATTCATTCTTTTTTCAAACACATCGTCCTAACCACAATTCATAACGACATAGTCTTTTTAGGTGTCTCTGTAAGCTCGTATGCAAGCATTCTTCTCTGAAACGACTTAATCAATTAACATGCGATTTGTACTAATTACTGGTCTCACAAACAGGTCTTTCCCTAGTGTGGTATTAAAAACTGTTTTGGTGTGATGGACTGACAATGAAATAATCAGATTGACGATGTGTTTTAAGTATAGTGTAAGAACTGTCGATAAACTCATATTAAAGTGCTGAAAAGTGACATAAAGTGCAATTCAAAAGTGATATGTAAAGAAACAGTGAAAGAAAATGAGTGAGAAGAAATACAATAGCCTCCCGAGGCTTAAACGGAGAGAGACTTGGAGGAAAAAGGGGGTAAGCAGTATTGTTAGTGTGTGTTGGTGTTGTCCGTTGGCTTTTTGTAACGTCAATACTGTAGGGAGCAGAAGATTTGTAGGCGCACCATACAACTATCTTTACAGGTTTATCACCTAATGCGATAATGCAGTCAACTTTTCTTATTAAAAGCTATAGCCAAACAATTAAAAAATAACAGCTTTCGATCCTTGTACAGACGCCAGCACATAAAGCTACCCGAAACTGTCAAATTTTCCCAATCAACCTTGAACCTAATTTCTTCAAAATAAAGTTTAAAATCTATTAAAGAAATTTGAGAGATTGTTGTAGCTTGATGTGCGGGCGTCTGTATTTATTGTTCCTCAAAGTTTACTAAAAAACAGGACCATAAAATATCTCATAGAGAGCTCATGTTTTTTTTTTTTATAGGGGAACGTTAACTAGCAATGTGGGTAGTATTCACATTACTAGAAATCTTGTTAACCCCTCCAACTAAGCTAAATATGCTTGTGTCTGGAGTTGGTTTACTGCAATAGTGTAACGAGTGTGGTTCGAAATCGCGACTTCTTGATCACGACGGCACTTTAGCCACTAGGCAATTGACGTTTATGTGCGCGTGCGTTCTAAATGCACTGCTGTAAAAGTTTTTCTTGGAGGCCAATTCTCGTACGTAAGCGTTGAAATTCATTCATGAAAGTGGAGTGAGGGAATATGAAGACTTATGAAAATACGAGAATTGTCGCTCTAGGTCTGCCACACTAATTTTTCTATTGTATTGTCGTTTGCTTTCACTAACTTATCTGCAACATGTCTGATTTTCTTCGGGAAAATTAAAAGGCCGTAAAAGTCGATACTGGAAGGTCACGGTCCACTGATGCATATTTTCTAAGTTGCTAGGTGGATTCTTTTATTCCCATCTGCCACCTTCAAGCTTGCCACTGGGGCGGTGGTTGGCACTAATAGGTGGCGTTAACCACGTCACAAGCTGCCGAGAAATGGAAGGAATGGAAGGAGACCTTTACCCAGGAGTGAGACAGAGCAGGCTTTTAAAAAATAAATCACGTGTTTGTATGTAAGAGGTAATACTTGAGACTGGTCATCGAATTTAGAACATTCTTTCACCTGTTTGTTACGTTATCACTAATACATGCTATTTTTGTTTATTGTTGATAGTCTCGCGTTTGTCCACCATCTCACCTGATGGTAAACGATGATGCAGTCGAAGATGAAGCACGCTTGCCTAGAAGTAACCTATTCACTTTTGACTTGAAAACTCCCAGGTTATAGCTATCAGGAAACAAAGATTATTTTATTTAAACAAAAAAATAAGAGTTTTAAATAAAACACCAATAATGTTTTCCAAGTGAAATAAAAGATCTATAAAATTCCTTACATCGCGTAAGATGCTAAAACTATAGATGATAGAACATTAAAATATACCAGAACACATTATTATCTACAAAAGGTGTCACGACATGGATTGTCTAGCTATTCGCGCGTCAGTCACGCGGGAGTCGGCGAGACTGCTTCCGTGGACTTTACTTTATCACGATAAAAACTACCTTTTTAAAGTCGTCTTTACAGTTGGGTAATATTAATATATATATGTATAATAATATAATACCACCCGATTTGAGAGTCTCCTTCTTTTAGAAGACGGTTAAGAAAAAAATGCCTATGACCTTACTTAGGCGTCAAGCTACTTCTATAGCAAATTCCATCCAAATCCACCCAGTACTTTCGAAGATTAGCGCGTTGAAACAAAGAAACAAACTTTCTGCTTTAAATTATTAGTATAGATGTCACAGTAACTGTATTTTCATTTTAAAAACTGATTCTAGAAAATGCAGTTTATTTGTACCTTAATATCATCCTTAGCTAAATAAATTACCTCATATTCAAGACTGGTTTCGTATATGTATTAGTAGGTACATAATTATATTATTGTTTGAATTATTTATTTCGTACATTCCATTCGAAAGATGAGTTCAAAATGTTTAAAAAAGAAATAATATTTTTAGACTAGAATTAAGTACTTATAATTAACTAGCTTCTGCCCGCGACTTCGTACGCGTGGAAAGGTTTTCCCGCGCAAATCTCGATCCCGTGGGAATTTTGGAATAAAAAGTAGCCTATATGTTATTCCAGAATGTCAACTATCTACTTACCAAATTTCATTCAGATCCGTTCAGCAGTTTTTGCGTGAAAGAGTAACAAACATCCATCCATCCTCACAAACTTTCGCATTTATAATATTAGTAGGATTAGTAGGATAATTAAGTATAATTTATTTGCATCAAAAATGATTACAACCTTATTACTTAAAACTGCCACTTTACTAATGTAACATTTTAAATAAAAATAAATATATATCAACAATTTATTTATTTTCATTAAACAAGCAACAATTTCTCGGCATAATTACTAAATATATATGTACCTGCATAGTTTTTAACCGACTTCTAAAAAAGGAGGAGGTGTTCAATTCGGATGTTTGTTTGTTTTTTTTTTTTTATATGTTTGTTCGGGCATAGCTCCGTCGCTTGCCAACCGAATTGAAAAATTCTTTTTTTGTTGAAAAGGGTATGCTTCCCAAATGGTCCCATGAAAATTATATCGAAATCGGACAAGCTGTTTCTGAAAAATCAACAAAAGTCTAAAAAAAATATTTACGTTGATGATCTTTTCGTTTACTCTGCATTGCGTTTTTTGTTCGCGCATAACTCCGTCATTTAGGAGCCGATTTGGAAAATTCACTGACCCACTAAAAAACGCGAAAATAAAAACTTTTTTGCAAAAAATAAAACCGACTTCCATATCAAAACACTACAAAGCCAAAAATAATTTTAATTTCGGAAGGCGGTGTGAAAACAAAGAAAATATAAAACCAATAACACCGACTACAGAAATTAAAATTATTTTTGGCTTTGTAGTGTTTTGATATGGAAGTCGGTTTTATTTTATTTAAAAGTTTTTTGTTTTTAATCGACTTCAAAAAAAGGAGGTTTACAATTCGTCTTGAAATTTTTTTATTTTTTTTTTATATTATGTATGTTACCTCATAACTCGGAGACGGCTGGACCGATTTGGAAAATTCTTTTTGCGTTTGAAAGGGTATACTTTCTAGTTGGTCCCATTGTTACGAAATCAGGATCTGATGATGGGATCCTGGAGAAATCGAGGGAACTCTTTAAATATTATAGGCACATCTATAGCGTTTTGGGTATTTCTTATAGTACCTTGAGCAGTTGCTTTCGAAAAGTACAATTTGGGGAAGTTGAACTGATGATGAAGACCACAGATGGCCACTGAAACTACTCAATAATAAGTAGGTATTTTGTGGATTGCGATTCGATTACTTGAGTACGGATGTTAAACACTTTATGCTCGTCGCAATACATACGAGTATGGTGATGTAGAGCTGATGGTCAAGTACCAGGAAAACTCCTCAAAAATTAACGGCTATGCATCGGGAAAAGCAATATTTTGTAAAAGGTGATAAGTTGTTGACATTATAGCTTTTGTAACTAGATACATTACAAACCGACCCACTAAAAAGAGTGAATTTTTTTTTTTACAAGATATAGAACCGACTTCCATATCAAAACACTACAGAGCCAAAAATAACTTTAATTTCGGAAGGCGGTGTGAAAAAAAAAAAGAAAATCCAAAACCAATAACACCGACTAAAACCATTGAAATAAACAATTCATTATATTTACCTTATAATCCATAAGAATAACCCATAGCTTATAAGCCATAACTTATTTTTTTATTTATAAACATTAAGTGCGTACCTAAAACAAACCCCACATAAACGTTACATTATTAGATTCAACAAATAAATTAAGTAACTTTTCTAAAAAGCCCAAAGAAATATGTAACAATACCCTGACTCCTAA
Organism: Tholera decimalis; assembly: GCA_943138885.2. NCBI lineage: Eukaryota > Metazoa > Arthropoda > Insecta > Lepidoptera > Noctuidae > Tholera > Tholera decimalis. The sequence goes on from OW964576.2 coordinate 17,139,623, forward strand.
ACTAGGTGTAAGGTCCTGGGATTTCGGATTCAGAGATTCCTCGAAATATATTAAAGCTATATTTATAGTCAGTCAGTAGGGACGATTAAAATATAGAATAAATAATGAGAGGTACCTACAATAAACCAGATAAAGAGATTATGTACCTACTTAGGAAGTGCGGTCGGCCGGGAATAGGAAGCGGTAGCAGGCACGATTAGGCGACCACAGTGCGAGCGGTTGTTCAACGGTGGACATTAAGGATATATAGGATAACGGAGGACACTACAGTACTAACAATAACTAAGCCAACATCACCAAAATGTAGAGTCATGAATCCCATGTTGAGCCATGAACCCCATGTTGAGCCATAAACCCCATGTTTAGTCATGAACCCATGACTCAATTTTCTAAATCATTTTTAAATTGGGCGAAAATCATCAAATTACTCCCGCTCTGTGTGGAGTATACTGACTAAAAGTCCACCTTGTTCCTTTAGTTGCGCCGCGCTATCTCGTAAGAACAAATATTTTTAAATTATTTTAATGGCCGCAGATTCCGACATATGGTTAAGAGATACAGTGTTTACTCGTTTAGATCCAGTATTGACTCGATGAGATCACATTATGAAATCACTGTAGGTCAGTGTCAGTATTTGACATTGGATTTTACATATGTTTGTTTTGTAGCAGATTCTTTAAATTAACGGCCTCTCAACTATGGTATTTGGATTATGAAAATATTGGAGATTGTGGAAATTGTGTGTATTGTAAACTAGCAGTCTGAAGTATTGTAAACTGGACTTTGTCAGGATAAAAACATTACCCTCCTTTTATGCAGTCGGGTAACGGGTAACCACAAGGTTTCCGTGCTCTCTTATAACTTCGATTTTTTTGTTATACAAAACCAGTGGATAAAAATTAGTTGCGAAGACGATGCCTTATTTATTTGGTGACGGCTGTAACGTTTTTAAAACCCGTTTATAAAAGAAATTATAAACATTTGCTGGAATCCTAGGGCACAAATTTATAAAGGAATTTATAAAATTTATACAATTTTGAATCCTAAGGCACAAGAGATGACGGGAGGGTCTATGATAAGTGGAGAGGATGATAAAAGCGGAACGAAGAGGTGGCTGCAGGACGAGTGGTCTTCGACGAATGGTCTCAGTAGCAGAATGAAGAGGGCAGCACGAAGCGGTGGCTGCGGACGGCTGGCCTTCAGTCGGTAGGCCTCAGCAGCAGAACGAAGAGAGCAGCACGAAGAGGTGGCTGCGGACGGCTGGCCTTCAGTCGGTAGGCCTCAGCAGCAGAACGAAGAGAGCAGCACGAAGAGGTGGCTGCGGACGGCTGGCCTTCAGTCGATAGGCCTCAGCAGCAGAACGAAGAGGGCAGCACGAAGAGGTGGCTGCGGACGGCTGGCTTTCAGTCGGTAGGCCTCAGCAGCAGAACGAAGAGGGCGTCTGGAGGTCCGGACCACGGCTTGTGTATTAGGAGGCGACCAAGCCATTTTACTTGCAGACTTCTTCACTGTTTGTGTTCCAGGCGTAGACTGACCCGCTCTCCGTCATCTCTCATTACATTAACTTTCCAGCGTTTGAATTAGGTTCTAGAATGAAAAGAAAAATAAAAGTAATTTATCACGAGGTACAATATCAGTTACATATACGACCTAAACTAACTCCAGCAATGAATTAAGAAGAAAACTAGTCCTGTCACTAATGACTTTACAGAAACGTAAACAAACAAAGTATTGTATAAAAAATAACTTAATATCAGAATATTAGGAAATTCTAAACCATGAATGATGTTATAACGTAAGTGGAAACATTACACGGCCTTGTGGTCGAGAGGTCGCAGGTTCGAACCCTACCCAATACACTAGCGCCGTGAATCCATTCCAGACACAAGCATATTTAGCTTAGTTGGATGGTTTAACAAGATTGCTAGTAATGTGAATTCTACACACACACACTTAGTATCAGCACTTTTTAAAACACACTCTTTTTAATGATACATAAACACAGTCTCCCGAAACACCCGCCTCGCGTCACCATTTCTTAGTTTTTTACCTGGAAAGAAGTGACATATTAAACTCCCCGGTAAATCTATCAAATGACTACTCCAAAAACCAACCTGTCCATCTGACCTCCACAACCAGCAACGGGGTAACAAGAAATCCCTTGTCATGACAGATATTCCAGTTTCCGTACTGGTAAGTACAGGCGCCAGCACATCAAGCTACAATAATCTGTCAAATTACTTTAATAGATTTTCAACTTTATTGTTAAAGTAATTAGGTTCAAGGTTGATTGGAAAAATTTGACAGGTTCGGGTAGCTTTATGTGCTGGCGTCTGTACCATAAATAAAAGTCCTCTTCATCGTTGTCGGCCACGGCAGCCAATCTCAGCGGAAGTTAGCCAGCGGCGCAGTAAATATTATAATGCGCAAGCAGCACTTTATAACCCGATAGCACTTTGTGCACGAAACTGAAATCGAAGAATCCAAAGTACCGTAAATAGGGCGGTGCTAGTAGTGCTAAGGCGCAGAACGCAGAACCTAGAGAGTCAATGAGAAACAAATTGTTTTACCTTACCGCCGAGAAAGTTTTAATGTAGGATCATTCATACGAGTTTCCGTAATAACTAATAACTGACAAAGATGTTGATCTTTCATCTTTTGGAAGCTCGGAGGAGACTTAGTATCGTTATGTAATGCAAAGTTCCCGATCCATTGATCGCTGCCGTCACCTGTCTCTTTACCTTTAATATAATCAACTTCTGTGTACCCTACCACATAATTATGATCAGTGCACCTTTAAAGCAAGAGTGAACAGGCATCTTCTGGGCTGGTACCTTTCTTCATATACCTCGTCTATCGCTTACCATCAGGCGTGATCATAGATAAAATAAATAACTAGATTTGGTCAACAGACGAAATTATATCGGAACCGTGTGTCTCCAGTTAGGCGCTGGGCGGGGCAACAACTACACATGCAGTTTAATAAAATCAATAGATACGCACTCGCAAACACACCCGCATTTCTTAAATCAGAACGTACTATACAATCAATAATAAACCTTATTCCGCCAAACACAGCGTGTATTTACCATGCGCCGTAGAACTTACCCACACAAAAACATCGGTCGCTATCGTTGTGCTATGCAAAAGCAATTTATTTTACATATACGCTAGTGATTGACTAAATCGGAAAGTTATCGATTCTTCCATTTATTATTGTACAATATTTTTTGGGCACGTGAAAATGAACCAAATAAGAAATGGCATGTCCAGAAAATATTACAATAACAATAAACATATTATTAAGAACATAACATTACATAATTATTATTAAGTACTACCTACTAAGTATTAAGGGCTACCCTGGCGCTTTCGACTTAAATCTTAATATTTAATTATCATAGTGATAGGTCAAATAAAAGTCGATGTTAACTTACATTACGCTCTTGATCGGAACATACCAGCCGTATAGGTTGTATAGAATCCTGAAAAGTTGAATGACTGATTTTATGAATACCCTAAATCATGAGAATAGCTTTCAGTAATAAAATACAATTTAACACACTTCTGCAAAAATCAGTTGTAATCTTAATTTTGGAATTGTCCATTCAAAAAGCCTGCGACTTTTCTTTAGAGACTAGAACATTTCTGCGTTGAAGTGAACCGAGCATATGGTGCTATTTTTTGTAGGGTACCAATTAGGTGGCATGCCTGTGGCATCAATCCATTCCTTTTTATGTTACCATCTTTTGGGAAGCTGAAAAGTACGAAAAGCACTTATTTATCATTTACATACATCCTAAGCTACTTCTAAACGTCACCATATAATAAGCATCGCAATAATTACGTAACACACTATAAATCAAGATCTGAATGATTTTGACGTATATTGCTAATCCATTGCTTCATATGTTCGAAATATTGGTCTGCTCAACAACGTAAATACCGCAGTGAGTGTTGTTGATTTAGCATAATGAAACCGATTCCTACTGTAAGTGTGTTACGCAACTAATACCTGCGGGGTAACCGCAGGTAATAGTAGGTTATAATAGGTTTTTGTTATAAGAAAAATCCTAGTTAGTAGAGAAATTGTTAAATATATGAAAACAAACACACATCCATGCATAACAAATAAATAGCATGAATATATTGACTTATTTTAAGCTCAATTCACAAATATATTATCTGAACCATGCCGATTATTATAACGCATTCGAAGCTTCAATGGAAGCAAAATACAAAAACCATAAAAAATAAAGAAACAGCGTGAGGATAAGGCATAACATACGATAATTCTAAACTGAAAAACACCACTGATTATTAACCTAAAATTAGGTAACTTACTTTTATTAAGTAACTAAACTAAATACTTATTAAGTAACTTACTTTACGAATATTGGTTACGCATTTCTCTAATACTCTGTAAAAAAATCAAAATAAGTAAAAAAACATTATTTACATCGATCTTCCAACCGGGCTAAAACGGTTGACAGATTGAAAAATAAACTATTGTAGCGACGGCGACGTCGGAACTCCTTACGCATGCTGCGGGCGTAAAATAAATTGTTTATTTTTTTTACTTTTTTGTACACTTGTATTTTTATTTCTGTCATCTCATGTAAAATAAAAGTTAAATATATTTTCTTAGAGGTTTCCGTATGTTATAAAAAACTTTTTACCAAAAAATTAAACCGACTCCCAAAAAACACTGCAATGTGAAAAATAACTTTAATTTCGGTAGTCGGTGTCTTTAGTTTTGTATTTTCGTTTTTGGCACCGACATCCGAAATTAAAGTTATTTTTCACTTTGCAGTGTATTTTGGGAGTCGGTTTAATTTTTTGGTAAAAAGTTTTTATTTCACTCTTTTTAGTTGGTCGATTTTTAATTTACCTAGTTATAAGAGCCTAAATGTCTACTACTTATATTCATTTACAAAATATTGCTTTTCCCAATGTTGGGCTGTTATTTGTTGAGGAGTTCTCCTGGTAGTTCACCATCAGCTTCACTTCACCATATGCATTGTGACGAGCATATTGTGCTTAATAACCACATTCAAGTAATCGAAGCGGAACACATGAACTACTTATTATTCCTACTTATATATTGAGTAGTTCCAGTGGCCATCGTGGTCTTCATCATCAGGTCTACTTCAAAATGGTGCTTTTCGAATGCAACTACACAAGTTACTATAAAAAATACTCAAATCACTATAGGTGTGCCTATAATATTTGAAGAGTTCCCTCGATTTCTCCAGGATCTCATCATCAGATCCTGACTTGGTGACAATGGGACCAATTTCAAAGTATACCCTTTCAAACAAAAAAAGCATTTTTCAAATCGGTTCAGCCGTCTCCGAGTAATCGGTGATCATACATAAAAAAAAAAATAATATACGCGTCGAATTGATAACCTCCTCTTTTTTATGTCGTCGGTTGAAAAACCCCTAAACTATAATAGCAATATTTCATTCGTCAATCGACATTGCTGTCGATAGCCTACGTTAGTGGATCTGCACAAGCACATCACTAATTCGTCGCAAGAAGTGACGGCCTCACTACGCGATGAATCCGCGTAATACAGTTTCGTATGTTATGTTTACATTGCTTGTCCAGTTACTTAGTGACGAACTCAGGTAGTGGTTAAGGAGCAATGTATTTATAGCAAAAGGGGTACAGTCGCTCTGATATTTGAAAACAAAAATAACATAGTAAAACCAAGAAATATTTTTGATTTATTGTTTTTCATGATTTTAAAGACAAATATTGTAAAATACTTGTACTTACATATGGTAAGTGATTCCATGATTCACATAGATTTGATTTTGGCTTCGGTTTTTACAAGATACCACAGAACAACTCGGCATTCATATATGTTATCACGATCGCCGTCGAAAGCGCACTAGTTCGCGGAGACGGCCACTTGCCTGTGACATGAGCCCTGTGGCCATGTCGCGCGGACACCGATACGCCCCCTTACCACTTCTCCTGTATTTTTGATTTCTGTGGGCGTGATCGAGTTCAAGAGCGAGCTCACTTGTAATAACCCGTGCGACGGTTATTCTTCGGTTACTAGCTCCGTAACTGCAAAGGTGATAATAATTGACACAGATGTACAAAGAATGTGGTCCGCCCTAGAGCTGGCGACCTTACTCAACAGATGTGAGCAGAATACAGATGGCCTAGAATTCTATTAGTGTGCCACACCTAGGATATATTGTTTCTAAAGGAGGCCAAGATGTGATTTTATTAACGTCATTACTTGACTGTACTTGACAACGAATGTGCGGAGTTATTTTTGTGGCATTCTTATCTTATTATTTGAAGGGAACAGGGAATGTTCTAAGCAATTTATTTTGAGAAAAATGTGGAAAGAAGTTTAGAAGTAAATTTTTTTTTAAGATCTAAATATACTGAACTTTTATTTGGAACTAGCTTCTGCGCGTGATTTTGTTCGCGTGGGAGGGGTTTCCCGCTTAAATCCCGATCCCGTAAGAATTTCGGGATAAAAACTATCCTATGTCCTTTCCAGGGTCCTAAACTATTCCTATGCCAAATTTCATCTAAATCGGTTCAGCGGCTTAGGCGTGAAAAGGTAACACACAGACAGACAGAGTTACTTTCACATTTATAATATAAGTATGGAAGTATGGATTAAATCTTCAAAATTTCTGGGTGGATTTGGATGAAATTTTGTATGGAACTAGTTTGAAGCTTGAAGAAAGAAGGTGATAGGCTTTTTACCCGACTACACAAGAAGGAGGTTTAAGCTCCGCGCAACTGCTAGTAAACCCATGAATAGGTTTTGGTACAGACGCCAGCACATGAAGCTACCCGAAACTGTCAAATTTTCTCAATCAACCTTGAACCTAATATCTTTAACAATAAAGTTGAAAATCTATTAAATAAATTTGACAGATTGTTGTAGCTTGATGTGCTGGCGTCTGTACATATTCTGTTTCGGTATGTTAGTAGTTATTAGAAAAGAATACTGATGCCCTTTGTCATATTGGCTTAACACCAGGACTGATCTCGTTTGAACAGTTTTTGACATTTAGCAGAATTGACTTCAAAGAACGAATGTCCTTCAATTTGGTCAGGGGTTTTAGCTATATATCATTTTTATAGGTCAATAAACGTGACAGAATTTTAAATTCTTTTTATGTATAAATTCGGCGGAAGAGAATTAAATAAAATAATGAAAAAAAAACTTTTTAACAAAAAATATAACCGACTTCTATATAAAAACACTACAAAGGCAAAAATAACTTTAATTTCGGAAGGCGGTGTCAAAAACGAAAATATATACAAAACTAAAGACACCGCCTTCCGAAATTAAAGTTATTTTTGCCTTTGTAGTGTTTTTATATGGAAGTCGGTTCTATTTTTTGTTAAAAAGTTTTTTTTTCACGCTTTTTAGTGGGTCGGTTTGTAATTTATCTAGTTACAAAAGCCATAATGTCAACAACTTATCACCTTTTACAAAATATTGCTTTTCCCGATGCATAGCCGTTAATTTTTGAGGAGTTCTCCTGGTACTTGACCATCAGCTCTACATCACCATATGTATTGTGACGAGCATAAAGTGTTTAACATCCGTACTCAAGTAATCGAATCGCAATCCACGAAATACTTATTATTGAGGAGTTTCCGTAGCCATCTGTGGTCTTCATCATCAGTTCAACTTCCCATAATGGTACTTTTCGGAAGCAACTGCTCAAGGTACTATAAGAAATACCCAAAACGCTATAGGTGTGCCTATAATATTTGAAGAGTTCCCTCGATTTCTCCAGGATTCCATCATCAGATCCTGATTTCGTAATAATGGGACCAACTAGAAAGTATACTCATTCAAACGCAAAAAGAATTTTTCAAATCGGTCCAGCCGTCTCCGAGTTATGAGGTAACATACATAAAAAAAAAAGAAAGTTCAAGACGAATTGTAAACCTCCTTTTTTTGAAGTCGGTTAAAAACCAGTTTGGTTTGAAGTTTGTCACCTTGTATTCAGGTAGGTTAGTTTTGATAATAATTTCATTGTGCGTACAGGAGTGAGCTCTCCAAATTTCTTACCAATCCGCAATTAATATATAAATGCATTTATAACAAAAGTAAACATTAAATTTATTAGTTAGGATTTTGGACTATGAATATAATATACCAGGGAAAATGCTCTACCTCACAAAATAGATTTGCATAAACTCCGAGAAAGGTTGTGTTGAGAACCAGCGCCAAGTCATTGCTAGTTATCGGGCACTTTTATATTCGGCGCAGCCTTGTTATTGCTCGCGTTTGACCACCATCTCACTTGATGGTAAACGCTGATGTGGTCGAAGATGAAGCACGTTCATCTAGAAGTAACCTATTAACTCTTAATACTCCCAGGTTATAGCTGTCAGGAACATAGACTCCGGCAGGGAATTCCACTCCTTAGTTGTACGCACAATGAAAGTATTCCCAAAAAGTTTAGTGCGTTTGGGTGTTTCTTTATTTATTTATTTACACTTCATGCACGTAGGTACAAAGGGTCACTTAATGCCGTAGAGCGTAGGCATTCTCTATCAGTCTACCAATATTTTTGGGTAAAATACACATGTCTTTTTATTTCTTTCCTCCTTTTCAGTTGTGATTGTCAACCGCAATGTAGAAATGTCTTAAAAGATATTCGTACCTCTTTTGTCTCCTCAAGTAAATGGATAATAGATAACATTTTTTTTTTTAAAGAACTAGCAAATTGGGTAGAATTCACATTACTAGCTATCTTGTTAACTTTTCCAACTAAGCAAAGTATGCTTGAGTCTGGAGTGGGTTCACGGCAATATTGTAATAGGTGGGGTTCGAACTCGCGATCCCCTCGATCATTAGTCAAACACTTTAAGCCATTAGGCTAATGACGCTTAAATATAATATATCCGATTTATTTTTGTTATGAAGGCCAATGTGTGTTTTTATCGGCGACGGAAAGCAAAAGTCGTTTTTGTGACGGAAAAACTTATGTACTGGATTCTAAGAATACCTGCTCTTCTAAAATAGATTCTTTTTCTATTCTATGACATCGATTTCTTCAAAGCGGGAAAAGTCCACTAAAACCTATTAACCGTGACCTCTAATAGGCGATTTACAAAGTGGCTACAGCGTAAATGCACATAAACATTGATTTATTTGACAGTTTTTCTCAAGTGGATATTATTAAAATTCAGACTCATTGAGTTGACCCATTTCTTTTTCTAAAATTGCAATTCGTGTAGCTTTCGCAAGAAAATCTTGACATTGGTACAAAAAACAGACGTCGTCGGTGTATAATGGCGAGACGTTTGAATGCAGAACCTTCTTCTAGTTGTACTGTGTCCACCAGTGAAAATTGTATGAAAATCCGTTCAGTGGTTTTGGAGATGACCGCAAACAAACGAGACGGGAAAACAGATAGACAGAAAAGAGATTGTTGTGATCCCTACTAATCACTTTGAAACTATTTACCGATATTCATGAAAAATGTTAGTGACATATTAGATCTTGGAATATTACATAAACCTCTAGTTTTCTGAAAATTACGTAAATTCTACAAATTTTCTCGAGACGGAAAGAAGCCTATGTTTTATTGCAGATCTACGTTTCTCATCTTACTCTTCTGCCGCAAGTTTGCTGGAAGAAATTCCTTTTTAAATAAGTAGTATCTTTGTGGCATTGTCTTTTCGTCTATGTAAATTTTTATAAAATAACTTTGATGAGTATTTTAATTATGGTTTATTTAATAACTTGAAAATGGTACAACGCATTGATTGCAAAAATGTGACATTAAAGACGAACTATATTAGTTTACAGATTAGTTTAAACATAGAATATTAAAATTAAAAATGTTAAGTAACCTCCGACATTTTGAAACATCTAAATTCACATCTTAATAACTTGTAGCTTAGAACCATCTCGATCAGGTCAGCATTCTAACAAAAAAAAACGCATCATAATCGGGTCTATTCGTTTAGGAGCTACGATAGCACAGACAGACAGACAAACACACAGATACGTCAACGTCACGTCCCATCTTTCTGCGTCGGGGGTTAATAAAATAATAATAGGTTGGGGAAAAAGTTTCTTCGCATTTTTTTAAGAAAATTCAAAACATTTTTTAATATAGTTTATTTACATTTAACTAAAATATGTAGGTACCATTTTGTTCGATAACTTTTTGCCATCTTGTAGGTAGGGACATGATCCCATTGCTATAGAAATTTTAGGACTTCTGATCAAAATACCGCGACAAGTGGTTTTGGCAGTACTCTCGTGATGTTAACCTGACACTGCCTAAAGAATTCTGAAGAGACCGACACAGGTGGAAATCTGAAGGTGCAAGGTCAGGACTATACGGCGGATGCATTAACACCTTCCAGCCAAACTCTTAATTTTTGCCGAGTGGCTAAAGATGTGTGAGGTCTAGCGTTATCATGATGAAAAACCACACCCCTTCTGTTGATTAATTCCGGCCGCTTTCTCTCAACTTCTTGCCTTAATCTCATCAGTTGTTCCCAGTAGAGTTCAGAATCGATGGTCCTGTCTGGTAGTAACAGCTCATAATGAATAATGCCCTTCCAATCCCACCACACACACAGCATCACCTTGTTGCGAGTTAACCCGGGTTTCGCCACAGTCTGTGAAGCCTGACCGGCCTTTGACCACGACCTTTTTCGCACGTTCTTGTCGTACATGATCCACGTTTCATCACCAGTTATCAGCTTCTTCAAAAATTGTTCGGTTTCATTACGTCGTAATAAAGAATCACAAATGAGTACACGGTTCATTAGGTTTCTTTCAGTGAGCTCGTGAGGTATCCAAATATCGAGCTTTTTTGTGTACCCAGTTTTTTTCAAATGCGCCAAAACTGTTTTGTGGTCAATTGTCAGTTCTTCAGCTACGTCGTTACTACTGATATACCTTATATACCTTGCTCCACTTTTTAAAAAATGCCAATCATTTATCCGTAATAGGGCGACCAGAGCGACGTGCATCTTTGACATCAAAAATTCCGGATTGAAAATGCTTAAACCAAATTTGTGCTACTCTCACAGACACTGCACTAGGTCCAAATTTTTTTCGCGGCTTGCGTTGCCTTTTTACCTTATTTGTAGTAAAATTTTAAAATGTATCGAATTCTTCATAAAGCCGGCTCTACACGTTGGCCAACACAGTGGCGAACGTAGTGGCCAATGCCTGTTGGCCAACGTGTAGACGGGGTGTTTGTGCATGTTGGGTGCACAAACACCCCCTCTACACGTTGGCGAATAGGCATTGGCCACTACATTCGCCACTGTGTTGGCCAACGTGTAGAGCCGGCTTTAGATTCACTCATCTTGACAGTACGAAAAACAAATGAAAATCACACATTTTCCTAATTTGAATTTGGAATAATGTTCCTTACAATTTAAACTTTCAATGATACCAAAACCAGCCAGATACAAATAGTATAGCCAAAGAGATTTAAGTTCATACATACTATAATGCGAAAAGACTTTCCCCAACCAAGATGTGAAATTTAAATTGTACAGATAAAATATTACAGTATTGTGTTTGTATATACAAATAAATTAACCAACTACCTAACCCACTTAATTAATTAACTATGCAAATTAAAAAATCGGAAGTCAAAGGAATGCAGTCAGACACTACAACAAGAATATTTTTTACATCAAACCTAGTACAATGTATCAAATCAAACCAGTTGGTTATACAGAACATTGATCATGCCCCGTTAGTAGCTGACCTTAGATCGGTCACGAGTTTGTAAGGCTTTAGTTGTAGCGATATGTGTAGATAACTTGGGATTACTTTCATTGTGCGTACAGCTAAAGAGTGGAATTTCCTGCCGCAGCCTGTGTTTTCTGATAGCTATGACCTGGATGTTTTTAAGTCAAGAGTGAATAGGTTACTTCTAGGTAAGCGTGCTTCATCTTCGACCAAATCATCGCTTACCATTAGTAGAAATGTTTGCCAAACTCAAGCCTATAAACAATAAAACATACTGTAGGAATACTGTTAAATCTTAAATTACAGTAGTCTTAATAAATTAACCCCTTCAAAGTTTTCAAATGGGTTGGTCTGGGTGAATCGGAAGGAATAATAGGGCTCATCGGCAACGAGAAACTGGTCGAGACAAGGCTCCAGAGCCTAGAACATCGGCGACGTGTTGCAAGCCTATCAGTTTTCTTTCGGTTACATTTCGGGGAGTGTGCGATGGAATTGCACAGTCTTATTCCTCCAAGCCCGTTCCATCATCGGACTACATGACAAACGGCGATGCGCCATCGTTACATGGTGGACATCCCACCCATACGCACGAAACGTTTTGAGTATACTTACATTGTGCGTACAGCTAAGGAGTGGAATTCCCTGCCGGAGTCTGTGTTTCCTGATAGCTATAACCTAGGAGTCTTTAAATCAAGAGTGAATAGGTTACTTCCAGGCAAGCGTGCTTCATCTTCGACCACATCAGCGCTTAACATCAGGTGAGATTATGGTCAAGCGCAAGACTATCAACTATAAAAAAAAAATTGGCCAAGTGCGAGTCGGACTCGCCCATGAAGGGTTCCGTAGTAATTATAATAAATATAATGTACTTACTTAATATATTTATTTGAAAAAAAAAAAAAACAAAAATCATTACAAATTTCTTAAAACTAGCTTATTTACAATTTTTACAACTACGCCAAATAACTTTGTTTTTCATAGTATTTGTATGAATTACAAAGTTATATTTGCGGTTTTAGAAAATATACTGTATCTCAAAAACTGCTGACTCGATCTCGTTCAAACCAATTTTGGTTGAAAGTTTACATTAAGATCCACAACATATGTTTTTTTTTAGATTTTTCACTCCATTATTATAGAAGTTAGAGGGGGGAGGGGACACACACATTTTACCACTTTGGAAGCATATATCTTTTAAACGATTTACTTTATGAAAAAGTCATTTTAGAAACCTTAATGTCATTTTTAAAGACCTGTCTATAGATACCACACACGTGTAGGTTTCATGAAAAAAAAATATTTTCAGTTTCAGTTCCATGTATGGGGAGCCCCCTTTATTTTAAATATTTTTTAATTTTTCTCTTAAAATCGGAAAGCGGTTCACAGAATACATCTACCCACCAAGTTTTACATGTATAGTCCTAATAGTTTCGGAATAAAATGGCTGTGACATACGGACGGACGGACAGACAGACAGACGGACAGACATGTCGAAACTATAAGGGTTCCGTTTTTTGCCATTCGGCTACGGAACCCTAAAAAGGGTCAGATTTCTACTGACTAAAAATACATCCTGTCCCTTCAGATACCTTTACGTTCCGAGGCTGCGGTATCTAGATAGAACGCTGCCTACCTCTGGGTAACATGATAGCCCTTGGCCAGACCAGTGTCCTTCTGATTTCAGACTACTCGTACGACTGTCAAAGATGTACAGACGCCAGCACATGAAGTTACCCGAAACTGTCAAATTTTCCCAATCAACCTTGAACCTAATATCTTTATCTATAAAGTTGAAAATCTATTAAAGAAATTTGCTAGATTGTTGTAGCTTGTTGTGCTGGCGTCTGTACAAATGACAACCGGGACCAAAGGCTTAACGTGCTTTCCAAGGTACGGAGGAATTTCGATATATTACATCCATCTACAAACCGACCTCGTCAAGCGTTGCTTAACCTAAGGTCGACCAGTGCGGTTTTTTTATTGAGAAGAGAATAGGCTCACGTTTGACCACCATCTCACCTGATGGTATGTGATGATTTGGTCGAAGATGAAGCACGCTTACCTAGAAGTAACCTATTCACTCTTGACTTAAAGACCCCCAGGTGATAGCTATCGGGAAACACGGACTCCGGCAGGGAATTCCACTCCTTAACCGTTCGCACAATGAAAGTATTCCCAAAACTTTGTGCGTATGGGTGGGGGATGTCTACCATTGTGTGTGTGTGTGTTAAACAAAGTATTCGTTCCATATTCCTGTGTTTAATCTTGGTTTTCCTGTGTATATCTTCGTTTATGATCCAATCTCGAAAACTTCGAGCATTGCCACACATTATCAAGGCTGAATAACTAATTTGCTATGCCTACACCGTGGTATAATGACCGATAGTTTATCTCAAGTTTTGATGCTTATAATATTGAATTAAATCTTGAGTGTTTTGAAAACAAATCAAATATATATTTTTTTCATAGTCTTTCCTACTTGGGCACTCTTATAAAACGACAGAAAGTAGTGCACGGTTCGAATTGGTCTTTTCCTACGGAGAAGAACTGGCAAGAAACTACACGGTTACTTTTCCAACTTGTTTTTTTTTTACGACCTTTCCCCAATGCTCTTTTAATAGGTACGGGAGGACAGTATAGACCAATTAACATTATACAATGCAAATTAAATTACCAATCAAACACTAATCAGAGGGTCTACACTGAAGAATCTTGTATTTTGATTGGGAATGCGAGAACACTGTAGGTTCTACCTACCTATCCTTCACGCATTTCCATAAAAATAGAGCTTTTTACAATACATGTATACTAAAACTAACTAAAAGTGTTGATGGATCGAGAGGTAGGGGAAGACCAAAAACGTATGGATGGATTGTATGAGGAATGATATGAAAGAGAAAGGAGTAAATGATGATGTGACGTCTGAAAGGGGAGAATGGAAGAAGAAAACGTATTGCGCTGACCCCAAGTAAATGAAATAAGTGCAGGAAGATGGTGATATACATATAAATACCATTTCGTCTATTACATACGATTATACGACGACAGATAGTTATCTGTCCAGAATTTTATTCTACACATTTATTTTATTTATGAGTCTTGTCTTTTAAAGACTCTTCATTGTGATATTTAGTGTTGATAAAGTATCTTAAAACCTATATTACCTAAGAAAATTAAGTCCATTTAATAAACACAAATTACTATAATACTAGCTTTCCTGTGTTATCGCGATCACTAAGACCCAACCTCATTTTAAGATATGATAACAAATTTCCGCCTTATTTTGACCAGATAATCCAACAATGCGCACTGGCATGCACTAAGAATTTAGGGTTGTCCCAAATCTTAACAATAAAGTTCAAAATCGCACAGAAAATTATGCTGATGAACATCATCATTGCTTAGTTTTTTCTCAACTATATCGGGGTCGACTGGAAGCCGACACCGACAGCGACTGCTTATTTAACCTCTAAAACCCAGTACCTGGGTAATACGATGCCCCTTGGTAAGACTGCTGTCAGGTTTTTGGTTTCTGACCACCCTTAACGACTGTCAAAGATGTAATGACGGCCGGGATCAACGAATTATAAAAACTTTTTAACAAAAAATTAAACTGACTCCCAAAAAACATTGCAAAGTGAAAAATAACTTTAATTTCGGTAGTCGGTGTCTTTAGTTTTGTTTTTTCGTTTTTGGCACCGACTTCCGAAATTAAAGTTATTTTTCACTTTGCAGTGTTTTTTGGGAGTCGGTTTAATTTTTTGTTAAAAAGTTTTTATTTCACTCTTTTTAGTTGGATGATTTTTAATTTACCTAGTTACAAGAGCCTAAATGTCAACTACTTATAACCTTTTACAAAATATTGCTTTTCCCAATGCTGGGCCGTTAATTGTTGAGGAGTTCTCCTGGTACTTCACCATCAGCTCTACATCACCATATGCATTGTGACGAGCATAAAGTGCTTAACATCCATATTCAAGTAATCGAATCGCAATCCACTCAATACTTATTATTGAGTAGTTTCGGCGGCCATCTGTGGTCTTCATCATCAGTTCCACTTCCCCAAATGGTACTTTTTGAGAGCAACTGCACAAGTTACTATAAGAAATACCCAAAACGCCATAGGTGTGCCTATAATATTTGAAGAGTTCCCTCGATTTCTCCAGGATCCCATCATCAGATCCTGACTTTGGTGATAATGGGACCAATTTCGAAGTATACCCATTCGAACAAAAAAAGAATTTTCCAAATCGGTTCAGCCGTCTTCGATTATTCGATGATCATACATTAAAAAAAAAAAAATATATATATACGCGTCGAATTGATAACCTCCTCTTTTTGTCGTCGGTTGAAAATACATTCCAAGGAACGGTGGGATCTCGATGAGTTAATCACACATCCACGGCCCGACCTCTGCCAGCATTGCTTAACTTTGAAGAACCAACCCGTTTGGCTGGTATTATTTGGCCACGACCTCTTCAGAAATTATTTGTAGTTTTCCGTGAAAGAGTAGCAAATATCCATTCATTCTCACAAACATTCGCATTTATAATATTAGTAGAAGTAGGATAGATATTTATAATTGTACGACCTGTGCCCGCGATTTGCCAGGATAAAAAGCTGTCTATTTTGTGCTGTCACCATCCTGTAACAATCTGTTCAGCCGTTCCAAAGAATTTGTTTGTAGCTTGCATTAACAATTCAACATACATTCTATTATATGATACTAGCTTCTGCTCGCGACTTCGTTCGCGTGGGAAGGTTTTCCCGCGCAAATCCCGATCCCGTGGGAATTTCGGGATAAAAAGTAGCCTATGTGTTATTCCAGAATGGCAACTATCTACTTACCAAATTTCATTCAGATCCGTTCAGTAGTTTTTGCGTGAAAGAGTAACAAACATCCATCCATCCTCACAAACTTTCGCATTTATTATATTAGTAAGAATAGTAAGAAAGATATTAGTAAGATAACTTGAAAGATTCTCTGTGGCTGTTGGCTTTGAGCTGAAATGGCCGAGTTAATAGACCGATTAGTTGTTACGGTCTAATTATGAATCTCGTTAGCCCTATGCGCAGGATTCGATGACGTAACGGCTACAGCATTCTAGCCGCTCACGATTTTTACATCAATAGTAGTTGATGGTTTTTTGTGTATTGTTTTTCAAATGGTTGTTATTACCAGCGGTGGGTTTGCTTCTAGAAACCTGTACCTGCGCACATACTTGTGCACTATAATATCCACTGCGCAGATGGCTTACCTCCTCTGAGATTTGCTGCCGTGGCTGATCTATTCTATTATTTACGACGTGTAAAAGTGTTATTTAATAACCAATTCGCAAAATAAAGGTTCTTCATCATTTATGGCTCACAGATGCCTGAACATTAATGATTTATTGTTATTAATTTTATTAGTCCTGCCGAATGATACCACTTTTTACCCAACTACGTAGGGTTATGAGTTTTTAGATCTCCTCTAGTTGATAAAATAGAAGAGATAGTCGATAATTATTGTCACAAATAGAAATATGGCTTACATAATCAGTCACTTCTACTGCTGTAACTCTATCTTACAATTTGCGAATGAGAGTGGATCATAAATTGGTAGTCGCCACATTTAATTTTTGAAAATCTTCGTCATGGTGATTTTCTCAAGATATCAGACTTCTTTCCGGGGTGTTTTTTTAAAGAGTAATGTTGGTAGAATCCACATTACTAGCAATATTGGTAACCCCTCCAACTAAGCTATATATCTGTGTGTCTGGAGTGGGTTTATGGCAATAGTGTAATGGGTGGGGCTCGAACCGTCGACCTGCTGCGAGTCACAAGGGCGATACTTAAGCCATTAGGCTTAGTCATTACTTTACTGCCGTGAACTATTGCCGCTTCTAAAAATGATCAAATGACTCCGCTCGCTCTGGGTAGAGCGAAAGAGACTGTCAGACTTTTACTGACTAAAATCCACCCTGTTCATTCAGTAGCCATTACGCCACTGTGCCGCGGTATCTCGGTATAACTTTCCCGCTTACCCGATAAAGAAATGCGACTTTACTTTACTTGAGGGCCTATACTACCTCAGTGCTTCTCACTCTTTATCTCGCTCGCACACTACTGGCCGCGGTCACGGGAGCAAACGAGACAGAGTGCCATGGAAAGACTCCAAGACACCGATAATTTAGTTTATTTCTTTTTACGGTGTAAATAATGGTAATTAAAAAAAAAGTAAATAACATAAGACCTGCTTTATAGTTAGTTCAATTAATATGCAAGGTTTCATTATCTAATTTGAAGTTATTATTGAATACCAGCGGTTTATTGTTAGTTTTGGAGGTAACTTTGGATTTTTTTTCTATCAAGAAAATTTTATGTAATCGTGTTTTCGTCAAACACAGTACCTAACATTAATACTCAACTTTACTATATATTTATTTCAAAATTATTGCTGCAGTATTTTCGACATAACGGAGGATCATGCTAAGCCATTTGAGGTAGTATAGGCTCTTAAGCATTAGGCTTCAAGATTAAAGACACGTCATATCTTAATTATATTCCCCATAGGTCAGTAGACCACACCCACATTAAACTGAATGTTTACTTAAACCGGTTTATCATGACCGAACCTCAAGGTCATGGAAGAAAAATGTTTGGACTAAAGATTGTTCTATTCTGGGGTATGATTATGTTTATTGATGACTAGCTTTTGCCCGCGACTTCGTCCACGTGGAATAGTTACTTTGGGCTAACGTTAAATTTAACCCCGATTTTGAAGCATTCTTCATTGGCGCTCCGCTCCTATTGGCCTTAGCGTAATGATACAATATAGCTGTGCCCGCGACTCCGTCAGCGTAAGTTAATATATTGGTAATATTGTTTAGATCACGTTCACATGAGGCTTAAGTACCTAGAGAACGCTTCGACCGCGAGACGCGTCGAGCGCGGCGACCGATTCTCAAAAATAATCCTTATAGCATGATTCAGTATTCACGCGCGATGGCTTATTATTATAAGCGTATTTCATGTATAACTTTGGTGTTTCTATACCGATTTATATGATTCTTTTTACGGTTTCGTAGCCGAATGGCAAAAAACGGAATCTTTATAGTTTCGACATGTCTGTCTGTCCGTCTGTCTGTCTGTCTGTCTGTCCGTCCGTCCGTCTGTCACAGCTGTTTTATTCCGAAACTATTAGGACTACACATGTGAAACTTGATAGGTAGATGTATTCTGTGAACCGCTTTCCGATTTTGAGAAAAAAATTAAAAAATATTTAAAATAAAGGGGGGCTCCCCATACATGGAACTAAACCTGAAAATATTTTTTTCATGAAATCGATGCATGTGTGGTATCTATAGACAGTTCTTTAAAAACGACATCGGGGTTTCTAAAACCACTTTTCCATAAAGTCAATCGTTTAAAAGATATAAGCTTCCAAAGTGGTAAAATGTGTGTGTGGCGGACACAACCTCTAACTTCTATAATAATGGAGTGAAAAATCTAAAAAAAATATATGTCTGTAGATCTTAATATAAACTTTCAACCAAAATTAGTTTGAACGAAATCAGTTCAGCAGTTTTTGAGATACAGCATATTTTCTAAAACCGCAAATATAACTTTGTAATTCAGACAAACACTATGAAAAACAAATTTATTCGGCGCAGTTGTAAAAAATGTAAAAAAGCCAGTTTTAAGAAATTTGTAAGGTTTTTTTTTCAAAACAAATTTATTTGGCGCAGTTGTAAAAAATGTAAATAAGCTAGTTTTAAGAAATTTGTAAGGTTTTTTTTTTCGTCAAATAAATTTGCATAATATATTATAGTTACTACGGAACCCTTCATGGGTGAGTCTGACTCGCACTTGGCCAATTTTTTTATGGAATAGTTAATAATGTTAACTTTTTCAATTAGGGGTGACTGAGAGTGTTATAAACGTAAGAGTAGACAAATATTATAATCAGAAAGCTTCGAACTGCTAAGCTATCGGGAGTTACACGTGTTATTGTGAGTCAACCATAAAAGTTAGACATATGCTGTCGTGGGATATTTTTTATATAATTTTAAGGAGAACATTTCCGTCATGAAATGATTTGTGTAACTTTAACCATTAAGGTTGCACACGCGACGGAAGCTTAAAAAATGGAGTAACTTCTCCCGTTTTCCCAACGTTTCCCTTCACTGCTCTGCTCCTATTGATTGTAGCGTGATGAAAAGTATACTATAACCCGCTCAGGAGTATGAAAAATAATTGTACCAAGTTTCGTTAAAATCCGTCGAGTAGTTTTTGTTTCTATAACGGTTATACAGACAGACAGACAGACAGACAGACAGACAGACAGACAGACAAAAATTTAACTGATTGCATTTTTGGCATGAGTATCGATCCTTAATCACCCCCTGATAGTTATTTTGGAAATATATTTCATGTACAGAATTGACCTCTCTACAGATTTATTATAAGTATAGATGACTGACTGTGAGTCATCTATAACGCGGAAAAGTTGGTTCGTTTGTTTGTATAAACTCGCTAATCTTCGAAAGTACTGGATGAATTTCGATGAATTTTGGTAGGGAAGCAGCTTGAAGCTTAAGGAAGATTATAGGCTACTTTTCCCCGAAAAAGAAGTAGGGCAATGTTTTTTTATCGCAATAAACTCCACGGGAGCGAAGCCCCGACGAACTGCCAGTATCATATATCTTGGCAAAAAATATGGGTTTAGGCGTGTTGCGTCCCTCGTTCTTTATTGATTAGCTTTTGATAGTAGATTCGTTTTCGCAACTCAATAAGAAAGTTATTTTTAACCTGGTGGTCAAGAGCGAATAGGTTACTTGTAGGTAAGCGTGCTTCATCTTCAACCACAATATCATCACTTGCCATCAGGTGAGATGGTGGTCTAACGCGAGCCTATTAACAGAAAAAAATGGAGAGTAGTGTTATATCTTTTTAGCAATGCATTCGAAAAATGGAGGCTTTTCGACCAATCGGTAACATGGTATAAAAATAGCTCTGCACTTAACCACTTGATAATAATTCAGCCTATTGCATTCCTACTGCTGGGGACACAGGTCTCCTCTCTTTTATAGGAAATGAGTCGTAATCCACCACGCGGACCCAGTGCTGGTCTTCGATTTTTTGGTTTTAGGACATGCTGGTTTCCTCACGATGGTTTCTTGCACGAATTTTGGAGCAGTAGTGATGATATAATCACAAAAAATAATGTGCCTGACTGGGTTCGAACGCACGACCTGCAACTTGTAGGTCGGCCCCGTTACGACTCTGCCACCACTGCTCTTGACCACTTATCGCTTGTAAATATTGCAGTAAAATTTTGTTGATTAAATTTACGAACGGTCAACAAATTATCCATTATAAATTCCTATTCATATAATTTGTAAAATAAGATTCGAGATCTTTACATGGTGGACATGGTGGACTCACAAAACGTTTTGGGAATTCTTTTATTGCGCGTACAGCTAAGGAGTGAAATTCCCTGCCAGAGTCTGTGCTTCCCGATAGCTATAAACTGGGGGTTTTTATTTCAAGATTGAATAGGTTACTTCTAGGTAAGCGTGCTTTATCTTCGATCACATCATCGGTTGCCGTCAGGTCAGGTGAGGTGAAACGCGAGCATATAATGAAGTTGCACTTCGCCTGTGACTTTGTCTGCGTGGATTTCGAAATAAGTTTTTTTTTTAATTTGGATCATTAGTTCCGTAGATTACCCCCCACATACAAACTTACTTAGTTTACAACTGTATTCTCGCCGCATCTTACTTGCCTGGCTTCCCTTTGAGGAAGCAATGAGTTAACCAATCGCAGACAAGAGATTACACGCTTGCAAATGGCGCGAAATTATTAGCACATGGCGTTGGTATGTTGTTTTTATAGTAAGCAAACAAACGTGCAGTAATAAAATCAGCAGGAGAACTTAACCTATTTATTAGTTTGTTCTATATTGGGAGCAGATAAGGATAGAATGATGTTTAGTCTCTCTCTCGATTTCTAGACGCTATGCTTCCCATAGGTCTGACAATAAGATGCTGGGGTTGCGGGAATGTTGTACAGCCCCGGAACTTAAGGGTAGCTGAAGAAACAGGGTAGGTTTTTAGTCAGGAGAAGTCTTTTATTCCCTTCAGCTCCACCCAGAGCGGCAGAAGAGATTCGATGATTTTCGCACAAGGAAGAAAAAAGTCATCTCAGGTTGACTCTATTTGGTTCATTATTTAGATTTTCAAAGAATATTGTGGAAGTTTTTTTTT
Organism: Tholera decimalis; assembly: GCA_943138885.2. NCBI lineage: Eukaryota > Metazoa > Arthropoda > Insecta > Lepidoptera > Noctuidae > Tholera > Tholera decimalis. Next base: position 17,161,607 of record OW964576.2, read on the forward strand.
GCCTTTTCAAATCAATCAAAATGTACAAGCATTGAAACTGCTGACATCACATAAAAAGAATAACACGGCGTGACGTAATGCGAAATTTCAACTTCAGTATTGTCTTCAGTTTTTAATTACGTGGTAAAAGCAAATATTTGGTAATCCATGTGACGGACTAAATAAAATGTTTTAGGAAAACATCTTATTCTGCTTTAAGGCAGTTTTGGGGTCGTAGGCTTTCAGAGTAGGGATTCTGATCGCTCACTAAGTCAATAAACAATAGGTTAACAAATAAGGTAAATAGTCAATAGGTTGAAGCGTCATTTAGCCTAATGGCTAAGTTGTACTTGTGATAGAGTGGTCGCGGGTTCGAAGCCCACCCATTACACTATTGCCGTGAACCCACTGACAGACACAAGCATATATAGGTTAGTAGGAGTGGTTAACAAGATTGCTAGTAATGTGACTTCTAGATTTTTTTTACCATGTAACGATGGCGCTTCGCCGTTTGTCTCGTAGTCCGATGATGGAACGGGCTTGGCGGAATTAGATTCCTCACCCGAAATGTAACCGATGGAAAACCGATAGACTTGCAACTCGTCGTCGATGTTCAAGGCTCTGGAGCTTTGACTCGACCAGTGCATCGTTGCCAATGACTCTTTTGGCCCGCTTCTCGATAGACTCAAGTGCGTCCAATTGGTATTTGGCAGATCCATTCCAAAGATGAGAGCAGTATTCCATACATGACCGAACCTGGCCTTGCATCATTGCTAGTTTTCTTTATAAAAAATTAAATATGTGACCTAATTGTGGCACATTCATCACATTTTTTAAATTATATAGACTTGCGTTTGACCACCATCTCACCTGACGGTAAGCGATGATGTGATCGAAGATTATGCATGTTTACCTAGAAGTATCCTATTCACTCTTGACTTAAATAGTCCCAGGTTATAACTATAAGGAAACAAAGACTCCGGCAGGGAATTCCACTTCTTAACCATAAGCACAATGAAAGTATTCCCAAAACGTTTTATGCGTATGGGTGGGATGTCCACCATGTACTGATGGCGCATCAAATTAGATAAGGATGGAAGATGTATGTCTCTTTCTCGATTTCTAGACGCAATGCTTCCCGTAGGTCTTTCAGTTTATCGTAGCTTTCACTGAGTTGGTTTAGCGGCAAATCGTAATTACTTTGAGCAATCGTTTCGTCAGACTTGGTAATACAGTTTAGTGGAAAGATTTGTTTGTGGTTATCCATTGTGTATTAACGTTCTTTGTGTTTTATAGCTAGCTTTGACATCTTGTTCGTTCACTGTCGGGTTTTGTAGTCTAAATGCATCTAATGTGTGGCAGTAACGTTCCTTATAAGAATTTGTCTTGTCATGTGAGTAAAGATATTAAATCCTTATTTTACAACGTGTGACGGAAATATCTATCCAAAAGTCTGGAGACTACATCTGGTATGGAGTCTCTATGTGCATAGAGTGCATAGAGGTACATAGCGATGTGCATAGAGACTCCAGCCCAGCCAGTTGTTGAAACTGTGCAGTTTCAGCTCAAAATAAGTGATTCAAGGAATTGATACCAAATTATCGGTTTCATATCTTTTTTGAATACCAATAATAATAAACGTGTCACAGCACTACGAGAGTTCAATAACTTTCCACGTCACTTCCCAATAACACGATGATTCTCTTCGTTCTTCTTAATTTGAGATATTCGGTCTCTGGTATCCATGTATTGAGACATAGGATCGTTGTTATCATCCAAAGAAGCGTTTATAACTTGGTATGTATATACCCTTTAAATTACACGTTGTATACTAGCTGTACCCCCCGGTTTCACTGGGCATTAATTATGTTTGACCCTTGGATCTTTGAACTATTTTGATTCCAAATCGGTGATGTGATTTAGCCGTGAAAGCGTAACAGAGTTTCACATATTTTTTTGTACACACATCAAAAGTGTCTAGGGATCGACATATATTTTTGCAATAACTTTTCTCCTGATTGATATTAATTAAAATTTTCTTTAAGGATTCATCAAATAAAGTGTTTTCGTTTGTCACAGTAACGATAAACCAAGTCACCTTTGCATTAATAAAGAAATTTGCCATTTTCCTAATAAAGGGATTTTTGACATTTGAACCACTAACATTAAAGTTCGAAAAAAAGACTGAAATAACAGTTTTCTTTAAAATTTTATTGGGTAACTTAAACAATTAATAATCTGTGTTTCTACCGCGAACACTAACAACACAAGAACATCGGTTTGGCATACTCAAAATGAGTTCATCCAAATCACGCTGTGGAATGGCCGCCCATGTTCGTTGCAACAACAAAAAAAGGTCTTCTTGCGACTGGATACCCTCCATATTCGGCAGAGCTCTTCTCTGTAGCATATATCCCATGCATGCTCAATCGGGTTCAAGTCTGGCGACTGAGCAGGCCAGAGCAGGACATTGATGTTAGCTGCGGCGAGAGTCTGTCTTACAACTCTTGCGGTGTGCGGTCGTGCATTATCATGCATTAACTGAAATAAGGGACCGATTTGCACTTGTAGAGGAACGATGACGTTAGATACAATCGTCTCAGCATAAATTTGAGCGTTGAGGTTGCCTCTGATCCAAATCAACTCAGTTCTTCCGCCGATCCAAATACCCGCCCATACCATGATGGTTCCACCACTATAAGGATGGACTTCCTGGCAGGATTTTAATCGCTGTTGGCGTCCAGGGGTTCTCCAGTGTCGTATACGTCTTGTATCCGGTCTCATACCAAAACGAGACTCATCAGAAAAGCACACGAAACGCCATTGTTCTTCTGCCCAATTTCTGTGTTCAAGATCCCATTGATATCGAATCCTACGATTGTGCATTGCTATAGGTGGTACCCGTAGCGGTCTTCGGGAATGAAGGTTCACTTCATGCAAGCGGTTTCTGACTGTTTGGTCGCTAATTAAGTTCCCTGAAGAGTGATGAAGCCTCATGGCTAACATCATGGCGGTTATTGTTGGAGCTCTTCGAGTTAAGATTTGAATGTATCGGTCTTGTCTCCGTGTGGTGCAGCGATACCGTCCTCCATGGCGCTCAGCAACCGTACCAGTGCTTCGGTAACGTGTCCAAAGTCGACTGATAACACTCTGACTTGTATTCAGAGCTAAAGCCACAGTACGTTGCCGGGAACCAGCTTTTATCATTCCCACGGCTCTGAGCATTTCTTCCCTGCTTAAATGACGTCGCCGCTCCATAATAACGTTGGTTTTAATCAGTAGTAGGGAAACAGTAGCACTAATAATGTCTTCAATGCGTTGTATGTTTTTATAGGGAAAATATTGACAGCTGATTTTCATCTTTTACTCGAATTTGATTAACAGTTCCTGTTTCAAATTATGAAATGCACCAAAAAGGATCCATAGAAATTTATAAAATCATAAATTTATTACAAAGCTCAATCTCAAGAAATCCGCATAAAAATGCTTGATCCCTAGACACTTTTGATGTGTGTATATTAGTCTGGATTAGCTGTAAGAGGAGCTAATGGCTAAATACTAACAGCCGCACGGGTCGATCTTCAAGGTTAGGCAACGAATGCTGAGGTAGATCCGTGGATGGGTGAACATACTTTCATTGTGCGAACGGCTAAGGAGTGCAATTCCCTGCCGGAGTCTGTGTTTCCCGATAGCTATCACCTGGGGGTCATTAAGCCAAGAGTGAATAGGTTACTTCTAGGTAAGCGTGCTTCATCTTCGACCACATCATCACTTACCATCAGGTGAATGGTGGTCAAACGTGAGCCTACCTATATAATAAAAATGAATCGCTAAATGTGTTGCTAAGCGCAAAACACGAAAACGACGACCAATTTGGCTGATTCTTTTTTTGTTGTGTTTGGTTTTGTCAGGAGAAGGTACTTATGAAAAAATAAATAAAAAAAGTAAGAAAGTAGGTAGGTAGTAGGTATGGTAGGGTAGGGGTAGGGTAGGGGTAGTGTAGGGTAGGGGTAGAGTAAGGTATGGGTAGGGTATCGGTAGGATAGGGGTAGTGGTATCCGTTGGGTAGGGGTATGATACCACGCGAACGAAGTCGTGGCGGGTCAGCTAGTTCTCAATAAAAAAAAACCGCACTGGTGGACCTTCGGTGAAGGCAACGCTTGCCGTGGTCGGTCTATTGATGGATGTAACATATCGAAATTCCTCCGTGCCCACGAAATTTCGTTAAGTTGTTAATTCCGGCTGTCATTTGTACATCTTTGGCAGTCGTTACGGGTAGTCAGCAGTCAGAAATTCTTACGTCAGTCTTGCCAAGGGGTCGTGTTACCCAGCTACTGGGTTGTGGAGGTCAGGTAGGCAGTTGCTCCATGTAAAACACTAGTACTCAGCTGCATCCAGCTATACTGGAAGTATACAACAAAAAGTTTGGAAAAAGCTAAGCAGATAATGATTTTATGTGGCGATTTCGTTCGCTTGAAACTAAAAAGCCTGTAGTTAGCCTATGTTATTCCAGGATTTTTAGAGCCTATACTACCTCAAATAGCTTAGTATGATCCTCCGTTATGTCGAAAATACTGCAGCAATAATTTTGAAATAAATATATGGTAAATTTGAGGATTAATGTTAGGTACTATGTTTGACGAAAACACGATTCCATAAAAATTTCTTGATAGAAAAAATTTCCAAAGTTACCTCCAAACCGGACAATAAACCGCTGGTATTCAAAAATAAATTCAAATTAAATAATGAAACTTTGCATATTAATTGAACTTACTATAAAGCAGGTCTTATGTTATTACCTTTTTTTAAAATTACCATTATTTTCATCGTAAAAAGAAATAAACTAAATTATCGGTGTCTTGGAGTCTTTTCTCTGCCACCCTGTCTCGCTTGCTCGCGTGACCTCGGCCAGTAGTGTGCGAGCGAGATAAAGAGTGAGAAGCACTGAGGTAGTATAGGCCCTTAAGAAATCCTATATATACGTAGATACCCATATCAAATATCTAACCAATATACATACATAGACTAGACGTTGCTTGCGACTTCGTTCGGGGCGTAGTTTCGCTAATTTTTCCGAGGTAAAGAGTTGCTTATGTTTTATTCCAGGTTGTAAACTATATATGCTTAAGGCCAGGTGTTCCCGTTTTTGTCTGTTTTAGAATTCATTTTTGATAGGCAAATTATAACATTTATAATTTGAAATAAATATATATTTTAGATACCTTCTTTCTCCTTAACATGTACCCGTTCAATACACGATATAATACCATTTTCTTTATAGAAAAAAATACCGAACTAACTTCGATTTGCAGTTTTTTACAAGCAAAATTTCATTCTACAGAAGTACTAATACTCCTTTTTTTTCTATAATTAATATCAATTTATAGGTAATTCATTTTGGAATCGATTCTACCCGATCGTTTTTTTTTTATTACATTTATACATTTTGTATCGATTATTCAAGTGATTTTCGATCCACGCGTCGCTTGCCAGTGTCCCGCGGGACGTTACCGAGGTGAGACCTGTGCCAAATTTTTGCGCGCGCGCTTCTCGTCTGCTACGTAAATAATATTAATAGGAAATAAAATAAATTGTACTTAAATAGACCATAGTTAAGATTTTGTTGATGTGTTTATTTCTCATTGTGTTAATATTTTGTATACAACTTTTAAGACAATATATTTGTGATTGTTTTGTGAAAATGGCAAATAAAAGAAATAAAATTAAGACTAAATCACGGTTGAAGGCAAAAAAAATCGCGAAAGAAATATGGTAAGTTATATTTTTTATTCATTTATTCCTATTGACCACAGTCGCAGTATTATATTTTGACTTGACAGATTATATTTGACAGGCCTGTTGGTCTAGTGGTCAGTGGCCCTGACTGCTATGCGTAAGGTCGTGGGTTCGATTCCTACCCAGGACAAATTTTTGTGTGATGAGCACGATCATTTGTTCTTTGTCTGGTTGTAATTTATCTATAATATGTATGTATTTAGAAATATATAAGTATGTTTATCAGTTGTCTAGTACTTATAGCACAAGCTCTGCTTAGTTTGGGACTAGATGGCGTTGTGTGAAAGTTGTGGAATATTATTATTATTGGTTTATTATTAGATTATTATAAATTTATTATTTCCCTACACTAGGAAAACGCCTTTGATGTTGGGCGCCGCCGCCTGCGCCGCCCGTGTACTAACGCTTACGTGTACAGGTAGTCCCCAATTTTTTTTAATACCATAACATATTTTATTGTTTCAGTTCAAAAATGAATCGAAATAAAAAAGGCTTATTTGTGCGAAAAAACAGCAGAGAAGAACTGTAAGTACTTTCTTTGATTTCTTGATAATCGGAATCCTCACCGCAGAATACATAGTAAAATGTACCTACTATACTAGCGTACAGAAAAAACACTCCGAACAAAAGATTATGTCGTCTTTTTGATTGTATGTTTTTTATTATTATTTTGTCTTTTGTGCCTATTGGTGCTCCCACACTGCTGTTATAAATGTATACCTAACATGTGAACCTTTTTACCCGACTGCAAAGGAAGGGTTATGTTTTTCGCGCGTATCTTGTATGTATGTATGTATGTTTGTAATATTCTTTATTACCTCATATCTCCAGAATCGCTGAACGGATTTACATAATTGAGGTATCGTTAGATTCGTCTTAGCAGCCCAAGTGTTCTTAGATAGGTGATATTTGAAAAAATAAAACATGGCGGCTGTGCGAAGTCATTATACTTAATGATTTTTTTTTTCGAATACTGCAATATGGGTATCAAATTAAAGGGCTTAACACAAAGATTTCAAAAAAGTATATCATGTATATCATTAGTGTAATACTAGCAAAAATAATACAAAGAGAAAATTTAAAAATATGGACTTAGCTCTTTCACTTTCTGAATACGGTGGGGTGCAATTGTGATACGACCGGGAAAACTATAAAAATGTTAATTAATATTTTAACTAAAAAGTTGAAAAAAAAAGTTATTTAAAAAATCAAAAAATCCCGTCTGCTGAACTGAAACAAGAAACAAGCACATTTTTATTTTAAAAAGTGACAAGCAGGCGGATCCATCCCATTAAAAAAAAATCAATAGGGTCTCGCCTGCTTGTCACTTTTTAAAATAAAAATGTGCTTGTTTCTTGCTAAATAACTTTTTTTTATTAAATGTATTATATCACAATGTTAGAAAATGTTTGTAAAAGAGAACGGGCATTCTAGCCTAGGAACCAATAACAACAAGCGATATATCATTGGAAAGGCTTTTTTATGTACTTCAACTATTGTTATGGCGGAAAGTCCCAAATCGCTGTGTGGATAAAGTTATAGCGCAATAAAGCCAGACTTCATTCACAAAAATGCCATTTCTCACTAATTTCGACCCAGGTGTTTTATGGCACCTCAAGCCCATAATACCTTATCTATTATTTTATTTAACGTTTGAATACACCGCGTAGAGTATTGTTTAACAGATAACTCTGTTTTTATTGTACTTTATTAGTTGCGCTTGTTTTAAAGGGGTGCCTAATACTTTCGGCCAAGGCTGTATCTCGCTCTCACTGATCTCATGCTACAGGCGCTGGTATTCTTAAACTTGAAGTACCTACATACTATCCCACACATTTTATTTCTGATTAAATAAGGTCAGGTAGAGCTTGCTCTACAAAATAAAACAAACAAGTGAAAAAACATATGAGATTTATTATCATATCACTATCAATGAATTTTAACTTTTAACAATATTATACTTTGCTAAAGAAAAATTTGATACGGTCATTACATTAATGACAACAGATGCAAGTTAAGGATTTAAAAGGAAAACAAAAGTGCATCGCGTCGCATCAACAGCGCGTCGAAAAACCACATATTGGATTTTCAACTCTCGGTGCTAAGCAGTGCGTTAAAGATCCAGTACGCGAAAAACTCGCTCAATTTTATTACGTCCGTGCGAACGTCGGCTAATACTTTTCGTATAAAAATACAATACAATAATATATCAAATACATATTTTTGTTAGTTTACTTTTACAGTAAGATAACAAAACTCTTTTTCAATCTTCATCAATAATAATACTAATTAAATCTCCGGCTGGAGAATTAAACGGCTCATGCCTTCCTACACCTAAATACCAGACAATAGAGGTTATATGGGCACAACTCCTTATTGACCGGCGCCCAGTCAAGCGAGTGCAATAATATTGTGCTATCGCACTAATACCAATTACGTCCCTAATAACCAAAAGGTAACATAGATATATTTCCGCCCTTACATGGCGAGACTATATTCGGCCTCTTAACAACCAGTGTTAAAATAAAACGGGTGGGATAAAGTAGTGCTAGTATGTAGGTACTTCAAGTTTAAGCATACCAGCGCCTGTAGCATGAGATCAGTGAGAGCGAGATACAGCCTTGGCCGAAAGTATTAGGCACCCCTTTAAAACAAGCGCAACTAATAAAGTACAATAAAAACAGAGTTATCTGTTAAACAATACTCTACGCGGTGTATTCAAACGTTAAATAATACAATACATAAGGTATTTTGAGCTTGAGGTGCCATAAAACACCTGGGTCGAAATAAGTGAGAAATGGCATTTTTGTGAATGTAGTCTGTCTTTATTGCGCCATAACTTTATCCACACAGCAATTAGGAACTTTCCGCCATAGCAATAGTTGAAGTACATAAAAAAAACCTTTCCAATGATATATCGCTTGTTGTTATTGGTTCCTAGGCTGGCTTCCATACATTTTTGCCCAGCTGTGTGGGCGCAATATATGATCCTTTGTTGGAAATAAACGTTTTATTATTATTAAATAGTCAGTTTAGGTATAAAAAATTGTCAATCGCCGACTACCTGAAAGCGAAACTGAAACTTATTTTATTCTTGCAACTGTTCACATTTCATTGGGTACCTATTATTGTTTCCAAACCAGTCTAACGGCCTGACCACTGAAATTCACTCCGCGCGAATAATAAAAAAAAAACCGACCAAGTGCGTGTCGGAACACGCACAATGAAGGGTTCCATAGTTGGGATGAATTTATCACAAGAACAAACTTACCATTGTAGTTCAAAATCATGTACTCCCATACATTCCAACTGCAAATGTAAGTTTGTACGCACAATATTGAGAGATTTACCGTGTTATTTTTAAGACCAAAGACGTCTTATAGGTTTTCCCGTAATATATTTGCATAAATAAATAAATAGAACTATTTTCTGTGTTTGAGACCCTCACAGTAAGCCTTTTCATTTGATATGTCATACGGTACGGTTGCGCGTGGTGGCCGGCTCTCGACTATCTGGTGTGACTCACCCATTGCACATGGTGTTGCAATAATATCTTAGATTTAGTCAATTTAGCATTATAATAAAGTGTTTTTTTTTTGCAGAAAACCGTGTAACGATACGTCTAATAAGACTCACGCATCTTATATTACATTAGAGCCTGTGGATTTGCAACCCTCTGCTACTAAGTAAGTTTTTTTGTTGTCGTTCAGAGGCATACAAATCTAAAATTTGTTTTATAAACACAGTTTTTTTTTTAAACATTAATGTTAAATAAATTATTATTATTTTAGGTCATCGCCATCACAGAATAATGATACTTTACAAGACGTACCACTACCAATGTCTTCGTTATCTGCGCCAGAACCAATTGTTGATTCTGAAACTACTCAGTAAGTCATCAGAACTACTACATGTGAGCAGCAAGCATGTCACAACTTATCAACCTGTATAACCTCTATCTTGTATTACTTGTATAAATTTAAAATTAGGTTTTTTTATTTTGAATTAGAATAAGGACCGAATTCTATAAGTGCATAACACTTTTATTAACATATTTTTCATCATCAGTTTTTTAGATTCCACGTTATACCTACTATCTCCATATCGTATTTTATTGTTACAGAGAAAATGATGGAAGTGAAAACGCGCTTATTACTGAAATGGATAACAAGGAAGACCATTTCCAACCCATATCAGGACGGCGAATAATTGATATCAATTACTTTTTACAAGAATACCAAGAAAAAGCACGCCACAATGATTTATTTGATTGTAAATCAAGCAACTTCTGCTTAGTTGGTGAAAGAAGACATGGACTTATTTCGATCTTTAAATTTAAGTGCAATATGTGTAAAGAAGTTTGTTTGATTCCATCCGAAAACACCAAAGATACTGAGCACATAAATGCTAATATAGCTGCTACCACTGGAGTTGTAGCCTCTGGTATAGGATTTTCTCAGATCGAAGAGTTATTTTCGGCTATAAACATCCCCATATTTTCTACAAAATATTTTAATCAACTGCAAAATAAAGTTTATAAAAAATGGGAAGAAACTGCTAGTGTTACAATGGAAGCTGCAGCCAATAAAGAAAAAGAGATTGCTTTAGCAAATGGCCGGACCAAAAACGGCTATGCTGTCATAGATGTCTATGTGGATGGGGCATGGTGTGCTAGGTCATACGGTTCGAACTATAAAGCTTCATCAGGCACAGCAGCCATAATTGGCAGAAATACGGGTGAGGTTCTATACTTCGGTGTCAAAAATAAGTATTGCCTCGTATGTGCCCGAGCTGAAAATAAAAAATCTGCACCTCAAGACCACTTGTGTTTCAAAAATTTCCAGGGATCGTCTAGTTCAATGGAAGCCGACATAATCGTTGAAGGTTTCAAAACATCGATTGCGACGTATGGTCTTATATATGGCAGAATGGTAGGAGATGGCGACGCTTCGACCTACTCTAAAATTCTTAACGCAAATCCGTATGAAAGCCAAAATTTGACGGTTGAGAAACTTGAGTGCCGAAATCACATATTGCGGAATTTTTGTAAAAAGTTAAGAGCGGTCATCACAGAAACAAGGTATATGTTGGCGCACCGAAAAACTCTCACTAATCAAAAAATTATGACAATGCGAAAGGCAATAGTGAAATCTATTAAACATCACAAGGCCTCGCTGAGCCCTAAAAATGTAGCAATATCCGTTTTACACAACGATATTATTAACTCTGTATCTCACGCTTATGGTAATCATCAAATGTGTCAAAATTACTTTTGTGACAAAGAAAAAAACAGTGGTGGCGAGCTGCAAAAGATTGAAAATTCAACATTTATCTTCAGAATAAATGCTATTGTGTCCAACGTAGCTTCAAAATCACGTAGTTTGATTGAAGACGTGAACACAAATACGGTAGAATGCTTCAACAGCGTCATAGCAAAATTTACTGGCGGTAAAAGAATAAATTTTGCTCTAAAAGGGGGCTATCAAGGAAGATGCGCAGCAGCCGTTGTTTCGTTTAATACAAAATCTGCAGTATCAACAATCCAAAAAGCTCTATCAAGTAACGCTCCCGGTGGTAAAGCTGAAGAAGTTGAGAAAAGACGTGCGAAAAAACGAAAATTGAATATGGAACACCCAGTGAAGAAACGAAGAGTTCTAAAAGATGTAAATAAAGAACAACACGACTATGGTCCAGCCTGTTCATCGCCCGATATGTCGAAAAAAGAATATGATACATCAAAAGAAGAATTTCTCAAAAATCTGAAAACACTTACATCTGATAGACACAAGGTAGAAAGATCTACAATATTACAAAGAGACAGCAGCGAGTGGCTCGAAATAAGAAAACACATAATAACTGCTTCCAACTTTGGGCCAATATGTAAAAGAAAAGTCACATTAGATACAGCTCCCCTCGTTAAAAACCTATTATACAAAAAAAATTTGGCTCACGTCACATCCATCGCACATGGAGTTGAGCATGAGCAGCAAGCTTTGCAGCAGTTGCAGCAGCAGGAAAATGTTATCATTGTACCCTGCGGTTTATTTATAGATAAAGACTACCCTTTTATAGGGGCAACGCCTGACGGCTTAATTGGAGCAGATACAATAGTCGAAGTCAAGTGTCCAATTACAGCACACAAAAAAGGACTTTCTAATTTTATAAAAGAAAACAAAATACAAATTTTAAAATATAATAAAAACACTAAAACTACTACGGTAAATAAAAACTCAAACTGGTACTACCAGATACAAGGCCAGCTACATGTGTCAGAACGACAAAAGTGTCTTTTGGCTATATGGGCAGGCGAGAATGAATATGTATACACAAAATTCATAGAAAAAGATGATATATTTTGGGAAACTAAAATGAAACCGAAATTAATAAAATTTTACATGAAATGCTTGCTGCCCGAAATTATAGACAGCAGAAATGCACGTGGTATGCCCATTAGAAACTTATCCATCCAAGATAATAACGAAAATGTTCACCCTGATGATCAAGATGATAACGAAAATGACCCTAATTATTCACAACCGGGACAAAGCACACGACAGTTAAATTTAAATGATTTTTAATGAATTAATGGTAATGATATTAATGAATCTAGTTTTATATAAAATAAGTAAGTAAGTACCTAATAATCTTAGGACGTTAATATGTTAATATACTTTCAACTGTTTCATAGAAGTAAGAAAAATGTAATCAATAATTTTTGTGACAAAATTATGGCACATAAATCTTTTTTTTTTTCACAAATGTATTATTTTTAACTATCCCTATTTTTCGAGACAACTATGACATAAGTAGTTTAAAATTTTAAAATAATTAATAAAATAAGTTGACCTGCTGCCTGTTTACCTATAATGTGGCACTTCCCTCGGCTTTGGGTTCATACAAGTTCACGCCAGCGACGTAAGCGCACGGCTCGCTTCGCAGGAATCGCGGGCAACTTTTGGTAGCGATAAATGCCTACTTTGTTCGGGCTACCCGCCCTTAAACCAAACTTACGTTCAAATCTCTAAAGCCAGTTTTGCGTTAGTGAAACACAAACATACAATCACATTTATTATATTAGGTTATTTTTTCTTTTTCTATGCATGCTTTCAGTACACTGTTTTTCGTTGAAATTAACAATATTATAGTTTTTTTACGTTGCTTTTCCACGCAAATGACGTCGTATTATGTCATACACAATTAAATTCCGTAATTAAGTTGTCCCTCGATCTTCATTAGTAGAGTCGTATTTATAGTCTCGTTTATAATGACTGTTAAACCTAGCCGTTCGAATCGCTGCCACCAATTGCATATACTCATGAAATGAGGTGTAGATTTAACAGATTTCAATGGAACGTGCACCAGAGCTCCATGGCCTGATCCCTCCATCTTCCTTTCACTACTGATCTACCAGACGTACTGCAGGGTACCATCCACGCTTGGTTGATGTACCGCCTTGTCGTACCAAGCGGTTCTCCTCCACATTTATTGTGTGCACAGCCAAGTTGTGGAACTCTGTCGGCTTCTGTAAACCGTGTAACTTATGACCTTTAGCCTTTTAAGCAAGAGTGAACAGGCATCTTCTGGGCTCGCTCGTTCCATCGTAGACCTCATCTATCGCTTACCATCAGGTGAGGTCGAGGTCAAGAGTGGGCTATATAAAAACAGGCAGTTCTATGTTCCATGCTTATTTTTATTTATTTATGTATGTATGTCTAGCGATGACTGCGTCATTTGTGGACCATTTTAAACAGTTTTAAGAGTTAGTTTTAGAGTAACGTTATGTTAAAAGTTGATTCATGGACCGCGCCAGTGGCATGAACGGACCGCGACACGTCACAAAAGTTGTGACGTGTCGCGGTGTTTGGTTATCGAATAATTTTTTCTTGGATTATTTATACTTTCATGGATTATTTAATTAATGAAACTGCAGATCTGTAGCTTGTACAGTACTGTCGTTAGTGACATTGGCAGATGGCCTTTGTGCACTACAAATAAACAAACTAAATGTTGTGCTGCTAACAATATTTAATAGTACTAAAATCTTATAAGTTCGTGCAAATGCATCGACGAGTTTTCTTGTAAAAAATGACTTATGTTTAAATGTTTTAGAAAAATATAGCTATAGTGAGATGATGTCATGAATCATTCTTGTCTGTAAATGATATCATTCGAACATAGGAAGTTAGTGTTTGCTGCCAGATTAATGAGTATTATGTATATTGGCATACTAGCTTTGTTTTCCTCTAAAAGTTACGCAAAACGCAATTTAGCACTTTATGTAATATTTGAGGGATAATGACATACACATTTAAATTGAGTAATTAAGTGGTACTTCAATCATCATTAATGGAGTCGTATTTATAGTCTCGTCCATTAGTATTTTGAAGCGTCAATAGCCTAATGCCTAAGGTTAAGACATGTGATCGTGAGTTTTACCATTATCCACCACCCAATCCCAAATAGGTTACTTTTAGGTAAGCGTGCTCCATCTTCGACCGCATCATCACTTGCCATCGGGTGAGATGGTGGTCAAACGCGAACCTATTCTAAATAAAAAAAAAAAAAAAAAAAAAAAAAAAATACCCATCACCAAATCTATAGCCAATAGGTTAACAAATAGGGTAAATAGTCAATAGGTTGATAGGTCATTAGCCTAAGGGCTAAGGTGTCCGACTTGTGATCGAGAGGTCGCGGGTTCGAACCCCACTCATTACACTATTGCCGTGACGACTCCAGACACAGGCCTGTTGGTCTAGTGGTCAGTGGCACTGACTGCTATGCCCAAGGTCGTGGGTTTGATTCCCACCCAGGATAAATGTTTGTGTGATGAGCACGATCATTTGTTCTTTGTCTGGGTGTAATTTATCTATAATATGTATGTATTTAGAAATATATATGTATGTTTATCAGTTGTCTAGTACTCACAGCACAAGCTCTGCTTAGTTTGGGACTAGATGGTGTTGTGTGAAAGTTGTAGAATATATTATATTATTACATTTAGTTTAGTTGGAGGGGTGAACAAGATTGCTAGTAATGTGAATTCTACCCACATTGCTAGTTATCTTTAAAAAATAGAATAGTAGTTCACAGTTTATTTTTGCTATATTTATAAATATGTACTTATAGGCCTGCGTTTAACGTTTACCTATGGTAATCAATGGCATGGTTGAGGATGGAGCACACTTGCCTAGAAGTAAACTGTCCACTCTTTATTTAAACTAATTAATTAAATCGGGATTCCGTCACAAACAGACTCACAGATTTACTTTCGTATTAATAAAATTTGCGTGGAACCCTCCTTCTTTCCAGTCAAGAAAAAAAGCGATTAGCGCGTTTCGGAAACGATCGAACAACAAATTTTTCTGTTTTTAATATTAGTATTATAGGGGCAGGAGCAATTAAACTTCGGAAGTAGACTAGTTATGTATATTATAAATTGAGTAAATACAGGAAAAACAAACAATAGGTACTTATTTAAAGGTTATACGATTCTAATATAAACTTATTACGAAAACCGGGCCGGCGCACGGTGGGCTGAAAATCGGCTTTCATAGACTTAGGCATTTTATTTTGCAAGTGCGAGTTTTTTTGCCGGATATCACTTCTATTAGTTATAACAATATACAAAAATGACACCAGAATTGATTCTGCACAGAAACGAAGGAATTATAATTTTTTTACGAAAATTTTGTATGGAGCTAGTATGAAAAATCGAAATATCTCTAAAACGGCAGCGATAACCGTAATATCCTTATAGGGGGTTATAGTACTAATTATTTATGATTTTTTGACATACGTTACATAATGGTTGTAGATGCCTTTTTTTTTTAAAAATCGTCAAAATATTTTTATTTATTTTTACATTTTTAAACGTTCCTTTTAGTGTTTAAGTTGAAGAATTGAAATGAAATGAAATGAAATATTTATTTTGTAAATTGGTTATAAATAACACTTTTACACGTCATGTTTTTTTGCGTGTTAAGTTTAGCTAGATGAGGCCGGTATTTCCTAACTGACTACTCTGAGAAGAAACACCGAAACAAACTCAGAGGTCATAGTCTCTTTTAAAGTCCAGACAATTTGTATTTTTATATGAGAAGCATGTAGGTTCATGTCTGTGGTATTCTTTTGAGGAAATAACCACGCAAATTTGAGCGGACCTGTCCAGACAGTGCAAGCATTTGTCAGTTATCGTGTAGCTCAACTTAGAACTTAAGGAGCTCAACAATTTGACAAAAAATACCAACGCACATTTGGGTAGGCCACACAAGTACTCAAACTGCTTGACATCATTAAATAAATTATAGTCAAAGTAAAAACAATGAAGAAAGAATAACCTACATTGTCCTCACATTAACAATAATGAAATAATTATGTTAAAAAAAAACAAAAACAAAATAAATAGGTATATACAATACTTAACAAAACAAATATTTTAATCAATAAAAAATAAATCAACTATCAAAATTTAAAAAATAAAAAATGCTCACGTATATCACTGGAGCAGCTCATTCCCAAGCCTTCTTGTCCTCAATATAATCTTTAACAGTGTAAAACGCTTTCTGACATAGCTTACGTTTTATAAATAATTTGAATTTATTAATACTTAGTTCTTGAATATGGCTAGGAATTTTATTATAAAAACGTATACATTGGCATCTAAACGAACCACCTATTTTTTTTAAC
The DNA here is from genome assembly GCA_943138885.2 of Tholera decimalis. NCBI lineage: Eukaryota > Metazoa > Arthropoda > Insecta > Lepidoptera > Noctuidae > Tholera > Tholera decimalis. The sequence continues at coordinate 17,178,068 of OW964576.2, forward strand.
CTTGTTTTAGGAATGACATATGTGTCTTTGTTCCTTGTATTTACACTATGAATATCACTGTATTTTTTAAACAGATTAATATTTTTGTGTGCATACAAGAGATTCTCATAAATATACTGAGATGGCACAGTCATAATATTAATCTCTTTAAATTTGTCTCTTAAGGAGTGCTTGGGACTTAATTTATAAATTGCACGAATGGCCCTTTTTTGTAATACAAATATTGTGTGAATGTCGGCTGCATTTCCCCAAAGTAAAATGCCGTATGACATCACACTGAAAGTAACTAAAGTAGACTAAACGTGCTGTTTCGATATCAGTTAATCCACGTATTTTTCTAACGGCATATGCTGCAGAACTTAACTTTTTTGACAATTTATCTATATGGGGGCCCCACTGAAGCTTCGTATCCAAAGTTATGCCCAGGAATACTGTGGTATCTTCGGGTTTCAATATTTCGCCCTTTATTGATACACTAGTATTCACTTGTCTAACATGAGGTAATGTAAATTTTAAGCATTTGGTTTTTTTCTCATTAAGAAGAAGATTATTAACATTAAACCAGCTAACTACAGTTGCAAGGGCTCTATTTACTTCTTCAATAACCTGCTGTTGACGTTTAATTTTAAATAAAAGAGAAGTATCGTCAGCGAATAACACTATGTCATGATTTTTGATCAGGTACGGCAAATCATTTATATAAATAAGAAACAAAAAGGGACCTAAAATTGAGCATTGGGGGACCCCCATCTTGACCACAGATCCCGGCGATCTTTTGCCGTTCACATCGACTCTTTGAATCCTTTTGAATTCAGAGCTTTAACAACTCTTATCATAAAATAGCATCACCCCTATAGACCTGAAGGACTAGACAGAGGTGTGTAGTGTCTTGTTGATCTTGTAAGATTTCCAACAATATCAAATAGTTGAATATCAGTGTCAAAGTGCCCATGCTGTCGCTTCTTTTTGAAAGATAGGGGAATGAAATTGTTAATTGATCATACCCTAAAAGTATGATTACAACATAACCGGACACATAATAATAATAATATCCTTATAGGGGATTATAGTATTTATTTTAACATATGAAACTGTTCAAAACGATCCATGAACTGTGTCAAAGTTAAGAACATCGTTAGGAAGCATGCTTTTTCCCCAAATATTAAGAATATGTGAAAAAAAAAGACTGTATATAAACTTTTTATTGATAGGTAATTTAAATAAAACAGAAGTAACAAAAATAATATCTAATAAATTCAATTATACAAAATACATATTTGAAACTATAATTTATGAAATTATTAACTAAACATATTGGTACAATAAACTAACATAAATAACAAAAGAACATAAAGAAAAATAATTAAATTTTACAAATTTTCTTTACAACTTTCGTTGTCGGACTCCAATTCCGAGTCAGAATCCAGATCGGATATACCTACAAACTCGAACTCAGTTTCCGGAAACTGTATTAGGTCGAGAGTTTCAGCAAAAAAGGTTGTCTTCCTTTTGGCATCTAACTTCGGCCTTTGTGCACTTAGAAAAGGATCCGAAGAAACAACAAGCATATTTAGGATATCTTGATTAGAATCTTGCCTGCTTCTTTTCCGCGAATGATGTTCCCGGAACCTCCTAAAATCTTTGTTTCGAGACTCTGAGGCTTCTTCCGAGAGAGTCCCAATCGGGACAATATCATTTTTTTCGATTATGTCAGCTCCGTGTATTAATAGTTTGTGTACGGTTGATGACATGTAGTACCAGTCGTATAATTCCACGTACTTTTCTGCTGTTTTGCGAGCAAAATCTTTAAATTTGATGACATCGATCTTCTCACCAGATGTTATTGCTTGCAAAATAACAGCAAATCTTTTTATCAGGTTTTGATCCAACCCAGTAATAGCTGCAGTTTTATTGGGAAACTCGAAAAACTTCCTTGCGGTATTCCCGTCATTGGTAGTTCCCGAGCCTTGTTTTACTATATCAATTAACAGATTGAGCTCCTCTTTAAATTTATTTTGAATGTTTTTTTTTCTGTTTTGTAACATATCTTTATGCTCATTACTTCTTGCTGCCCACTGTTTGAAGTCAAGTCTGTACGCAATGTGTAACAGACATTCCATGCAATTTATACGGGCATGTAGGGATGATAGGCCAAATTCATATATGTCAGAACACACAGTTTTTGATGTTACAGCATCTAAGTGGTTCATTTCTGTTGGTTTTGCTAAGCACAGGTAGCATGATGCATTTGATCTAGCTTCAGAAAGGTACGTGCAGACTTTTGCGTCGATCATTGTCATCATTAGTTTATGAGTCACCCTGTTACTATTAATGCACTCTGTGGGGTTAAGGGCCTCAATTTCCTCATCCATTTTTCTTTTGTTATCAATGACAACTGCATGGCTTTCTTTTACAAAAGTGAACTGAACCGGACGACAATAAAAAGTTGAGCATGGTTTCGGGTTTGTCCATATAGTATTATCTCCATCTGTCAGTTTCAGTGGCACCAAGGAGGTCATGAAAATGCTTGAATCATCATGCTCGCCGTCCATTTTCTGCTTGTATCGGCTTTGATTGGAAGCACCATCAAATCCCCACTTCGATATCAGCTTTAACTGCTTATTTTCCACATTATCAGAAAGACTTTGAAGAATCCGCTTCACCGTGATGTCAAGTAAAGCTTGAAGTGTAATTCTAGCTGATGAATCCGTAACTGATACTGATTGATTAGGAGGGTAGCATGCAAGCTTAGTTTGTTGCAGTTTATAGTAGGATGGGTAAATATCCTTAGCACCTTCCCGAATGGCAGTCTCTCGCAACGTAATATATTGCCACTTTGAAAGCTTAAGTGAAAGAAGCAATCCAAGTGCTTTCTCTGGTGTAAATATTACTGTTTTCTTAATGCTTTCCTTGATTTTAACGGCAGCTTCTGGATTTTTGATCATATAATTGATTACAGATGCGATATCTTCATAACCTTCTTCTTTTAAACGTGCTGCAGCTGCATATGCCAATTCACAGGAATCCTCGCCTATGTGCTCACTAGATCTTCTCTTTTTCTGTTTGCTTCCCAGATCTTTGAATGGTTTTCGGGACCTTTTTGTCATTGTTCCAACAGTCGATGATGTCGAAGGTTCTGGAGAGACTGAGCGTGCTCTTGGTATCTCATCAACAGTTGGTTCTTGATTTATTAAAGTTTGCACGCAACTCGGCCAATCAATATTTGCTTGCAACCACTCTCCGTACGTATTTCTAAACTTATCAAAGAATCGTTTAGATTTCTGCCACCTGTTTAAAGCAGCTCGCGTGAATCTCCGGCAAAATTCTTTGAGAGTTACTTGATCTTCGGCAGAAAGGCAATTGCCTATGCGGGACACAATTGCACTAAACAATACTTCATGATTAAATGAAGGACACTCACTTTTTAGAAGAACAAACAAATCTAAGTTGGTGATTAAACTTTCCATTCTAAGATTTTGTAGTCGCAAAGCAAATAGTTTTAGTGTTAGCAGTTACACGGTTGTGAACAATCTAAATTATGGAACAAAATTATAGCCCTTTTATTGTATAAAGTCAATAATTAGTTAACTACCCTCATTAAAGTTATAAAAGATATGATAATAAAAATTTATAATCGTCAAAAACATTTCGTAGAACTCATAGTAGAACTAATCAACATTAGCAAATCACATTAGCTCACTAATTATAAAAAGGTGAATGCAGTTCTTAGTTGGTATTGTTGCGAGATATTTCAAATCATTTAATCACTTAATAGGCTCATTAGAATCAGAAGACTACAACCATCATTCTAATTACTTAATTACTTGTCATCAGACTCATTAGATGACTACACAATATGTTATTTTGTATTTTGAACGTATGCAAGGTTTTAAAATTCCTTTTGTGTCGATATTATTATGTGTCCGGTTATGTTGTAATCATACTTTTAGGGTATGATCAATTAACAATTTCATTCCCCTATCTTTCTAAAAGAAGCGACAGCATGGGCACTTTGACACTGATATTCAACTATTTGGTATTGTTGGAAATCTTACAAGATCAACAAGATACTACACACCTCTGTCTAGTCCTTCAGGTCTATAGGGGTGATGCTATTTTATGTTAAGAGTTGTTAAAGCTCTGAATTCTTCAACTTAAACACTAAAAGGAACGTTTAATATGTAAAAATAAATAAAAATATTTTGACGATTTAAAAAAAAAAGGCATCTACAACCATTATGTAACGTATGTCAAAAAATCATAAATAATTAGTACTAAAACCTCCTATAAGGATATTACGGTTATCGCTGCCGTTTCAGAGATATTTCGATTTTTCATACTAGCTCCATACAAAATTTTCGTAAAAAAATTATAATTCCTTCGTTTTTGTGCAGAATCAATTCTGGTGTCATTTTTGTATATTGTTATAACAAATAGAAGTGATATCCGGCACAAAAACTGGCACTTGCAAAATAAAATGCCTAAGTCTATGAAAGCCGTTTTTCAGCCCACCGTGCGGCGCACTAGTAAGAATGGACGATGTGTGAGGATCGTGCGGCGTCAACTCGGGTGCGGAGACGGGCGGAGCGCCGGCTCGGACATGGGGGCTGCAGGGTGGAGGCTGGTGGCGAATGACTACTTTGTGAAATACTACGCGCTACAGTATAAATAATTTCTTTAAACTTAATTATATATACCGCCTGGTGAGATTCCTTGGTTTAGTTTTACAGACTTTCCCGGTTGTTGGCAAGGTCCCTATTAAAACGTGGTTCTTAAAACATGTGTTACAAGCGTAATTTAGGTAACGTAACTTTTCGGGTAATAGATGTGAAGCTACATAGTTTAAAAAAAACTTTTCATATCAGTAGTAGTACGTTTTACTGCCTGCCTCGTTAGTCGAGTAGATAGATAGATAGATAGAATACTCTTTATTGCACACCAATAATTTAAATACACCTGATTCACAAAATTGTACAACTCATGGTTACAATGGCGGTCTTATCGCTGATAGCGAGGCCTCTTATAGAGACCTGTATAAATTGAAAATTGCTATTGGATTTTTCTGAAAAGCTTTTCTCAGTAATAGACCGGAGTTTGGAAGTTGGCAGTGTGATACCCCCGTGGCTCGGAAAGCACGTTAATTCGTTGCTCCCGGCTGTCATTTGGACATCTTTGACAATCGTTATGGGTAGTCAGAAGTAAATCTGACACTTGTCTAGCCAAGGAGTATCGTGTTACCCAGCTATTAAGTCTTGGAAGTCAGATAAGCAGTCGCTCCATATAAACTAGAAGCCGACCCCAACATAGTTAGGAAAAGGCTAAGCAAATGATGTTGATCAGTACGTACGTGAATCCCTACAATGCTAAAATCTTCACTATGAATACGGCTCTACTGGCGCCAGCGCATGTGAATCATCGCGAATTCAGTGTCCGTTCCTAATTTTAAATATCGGTCGCGAACGATCCCGAGTCATTTCGATCGGGGCTCGGGAATTAACGGTTATTGGTGACACGGTGGGCTGAAAATCGGCTTTCATAGACTTAGGCATTTTATTTTGCAAGTGCGAGTTTTTTTGTCGGATAACACTTCTATTAGTTATAACAATATACAAAAATGACACCAGAATTGATTCTGCACAGAAACGAAGGAATTATAATTTTTTTACGAAAATTTTGTATGGAGCTAGTATGAAAAATCGAAATATCTCTAAAACGGCAGCGATAACCGTAATATCCTTATAGGGGGTTATAGTACTAATTATTTATGATTTTTTGACATACGTTACATAACGGTTGTAGATGCCTTTTTTTTTTAAAAATCGTCAATATATTTTTATTTATTTTTACATATTTAAACGTTCCTTTTAGTGTTTAAGTTGAAGAATTCAGAGCTTTAACAACTCTTATCATAAAATAGCATCACCCCTATAGACCTGAAGGACTAGACAGAGGTGTGTAGTGTCTTGTTGATCTTGTAAGATTTCCAACAATACCAAATAGTTGAATATCAGTGTCAAAGTGCCCATGCTGTCGCTTCTTTTTGAAAGATAGGGGAATGAAATTGTTAATTGATCATACCCTAAAAGTATGATTACAACATAACCGGACACATAATAATAATAATATCCTTATAGGGGATTATAGTACTAACATTATTTATTTTAACATATGAAACTGTTCAAAACGATCCATGAACTGTGTCAAAGTTAAGAACATCGTTAGGAAGCATGCTTTTTCCCCAAATATTAAGAATATGTGAAAAAAAAAGACTGTATATAAACTTTTTATTGATAGGTAATTTAAATAAAACAGAAGTAACAAAAATAATATCTAATAAATTCAATTATACAAAATACATATTTGAAACTATAATTTATGAAATTATTAACTAAACATATTAGTACAATAAACTAACATAAATAACAAAAGAACATAAAGAAAAATAATTAAATTTTACAAATTTTCTTTACAACTTTCGTTGTCGGACTCCAATTCCGAGTCAGAATCCAGATCGGATATACCTACAAACTCGAACTCAGTTTCCGGAAACTGTATTAGGTCGAGAGTTTCAGCAAAAAAGGTTGTCTTCCTTTTGGCATCTAACTTCGGCCTTTGTGCACTTAGAAAAGGATCCGAAGAAACAACAAGCATATTTAGGATATCTTGATTAGAATCTTGCCTGCTTCTTTTCCGCGAATGATGTTCCCGGAACCTCCTAAAATCTTTGTTTCGAGACTCTGAGGCTTCTTCCGAGAGAGTCCCAATCGGGACAATATCATTTTTTTCGATTATGTCAGCTCCGTGTATTAATAGTTTATGTACGGTTGATGACATGTAGTACCAGTCGTATAATTCCACGTACTTTTCTGCTGTTTTGCGAGCAAAATCTTTAAATTTGATGACATCGATCTTCTCACCAGATGTTATTGCTTGCAAAATAACAGCAAATCTTTTTATCAGGTTTTGATCCAACCCAGTAATAGCTGCAGTTTTATTGGGAAACTCGAAAAACTTCCTTGCGGTATTCCCGTCATTGGTAGTTCCCGAGCCTTGTTTTACTATATCAATTAACAGATTGAGCTCCTCTTTAAATTTATTTTGAATGTTTTTTTTTCTGTTTTGTAACATATCTTTATGCTCATTACTTCTTGCTGCCCACTGTTTGAAGTCAAGTCTGTACGCAATGTGTAACAGACATTCCATGCAATTTATACGGGCATGTAGGGATGATAGGCCAAATTCATATATGTCAGAACACACAGTTTTTGATGTTACAGCATCTAAGTGGTTCATTTCTGTTGGTTTTGCTAAGCACAGGTAGCATGATGCATTTGATCTAGCTTCAGAAAGGTACGTGCAGACTTTTGCGTCGATCATTGTCATCATTAGTTTATGAGTCACCCTGTTACTATTAATGCACTCTGTGGGGTTAAGGGCCTCAATTTCCTCATCCATTTTTCTTTTGTTATCAATGACAACTGCATGGCTTTCTTTTACAAAAGTGAACTGAACCGGACGACAATAAAAAGTTGAGCATGGTTTCGGGTTTGTCCATATAGTATTATCTCCATCTGTCAGTTTCAGTGGCACCAAGGAGGTCATGAAAATGCTTGAATCATCATGCTCGCCGTCCATTTTCTGCTTGTATCGGCTTTGATTGGAAGCACCATCAAATCCCCACTTCGATATCAGCTTTAACTGCTTATTTTCCACATTATCAGAAAGACTTTGAAGAATCCGCTTCACCGTGATGTCAAGTAAAGCTTGAAGTGTAATTCTAGCTGATGAATCCGTAACTGATACTGATTGATTAGGAGGGTAGCATGCAAGCTTAGTTTGTTGCAGTTTATAGTAGGATGGGTAAATATCCTTAGCACCTTCCCGAATGGCAGTCTCTCGCAACGTAATATATTGCCACTTTGAAAGCTTAAGTGAAAGAAGCAATCCAAGTGCTTTCTCTGGTGTAAATATTACTGTTTTCTTAATGCTTTCCTTGATTTTAACGGCAGCTTCTGGATTTTTGATCATATAATTGATTACAGATGCGATATCTTCATAACCTTCTTCTTTTAAACGTGCTGCAGCTGCATATGCCAATTCACAGGAATCCTCGCCTATGTGCTCACTAGATCTTCTCTTTTTCTGTTTGCTTCCCAGATCTTTGAATGGTTTTCGGGACCTTTTTGTCATTGTTCCAACAGTCGATGATGTCGAAGGTTCTGGAGAGACTGAGCGTGCTCTTGGTATCTCATCAACAGTTGGTTCTTGATTTATTAAAGTTTGCACGCAACTCGGCCAATCAATATTTGCTTGCAACCACTCTCCGTACGTATTTCTAAACTTATCAAAGAATCGTTTAGATTTCTGCCACCTGTTTAAAGCAGCTCGCGTGAATCTCCGGCAAAATTCTTTGAGAGTTACTTGATCTTCGGCAGAAAGGCAATCGCCTATGCGGGACACAATTGTACTAAACAATACTTCATGATTAAATGAAGGACACTCACTTTTTAGAAGAACAAACAAATCTAAGTTGTTGATTAAACTTTCCATTCTAAGATTTTGTAGTCGCAAAGCAAATAGTTTTAGTGTTAGCAGTTACACGGTTGTGAACAATCTAAATTATGGAACAAAATTATAGCCCTTTTATTGTATAAAGTCAATAATTAGTTAACTACCCTCATTAAAGTTATAAAAGATATGATAATAAAAATTTACAATCGTCAAAAACATTTCGTAGAACTCATAGTAGAACTAATCAACATTAGCAAATCACATTAGCTCACTAATTATAAAAAGGTGAATGCAGTTCTTAGTTGGTATTGTTGCGAGATATTTCAAATCATTTAATCACTTAATAGGCTCATTAGAATCAGAAGACTACAACCATCATTCTAATTACTTAATTACTTGTCATCAGACTCATTAGATGACTACACAATATGTTATTTTGTATTTTGAACGTATGCAAGGTTTTAAAATTCCTTTTGTGTCGATATTATTATGTGTCCGGTTATGTTGTAATCATACTTTTAGGGTATGATCAATTAACAATTTCATTCCCCTATCTTTCTAAAAGAAGCGACAGCATGGGCACTTTGACACTGATATTCAACTATTTGGTATTGTTGGAAATCTTACAAGATCAACAAGATACTACACACCTCTGTCTAGTCCTTCAGGTCTATAGGGGTGATGCTATTTTATGTTAAGAGTTGTTAAAGCTCTGAATTCTTCAACTTAAACACTAAAAGGAACGTTTAATATGTAAAAATAAATAAAAATATTTTGACGATTTAAAAAAAAAAAGGCATCTACAACCATTATGTAACGTATGTCAAAAAATCATAAATAATTAGTACTAAAACCTCCTATAAGGATATTACGGTTATCGCTGCCGTTTCAGAGATATTTCGATTTTTCATACTAGCTCCATACAAAATTTTCGTAAAAAAATTATAATTCCTTCGTTTTTGTGCAGAATCAATTCTGGTGTCATTTTTGTATATTGTTATAACAAATAGAAGTGATATCCGGCACAAAAACTGGCACTTGCAAAATAAAATGCCTAAGTCTATGAAAGCCGTTTTTCAGCCCACCGTGTGACGTCAGAGACGCGGCTAGTGACGGGTGTTAGGTTAGGTTCTGTAGATGTGTTGTATTCGTTATTCGTGTTCTATGAATGAGAATTTCATTGTTCACTAGCTACTACTGGCCGCAACCTCGTTCGCGTGGGAGGGTTTTCCCGCGTAAATCCCGATCCCGTGGGAATTCCAGGATAATAAGTAGCCTATGTTTTATTCCGGGATGTCAACTATCTACTTTAACAAATTTCATTCAGATCCTTTCAGTAGTTTTGGCGTGATAGAGAAACAAACATTCATCCAAACATTCGCATAATTATAATATTAGAAAGATATACTGTTGAGACAGCACTGTACTTTTTTTTACTGCACTGAACTAGCAATATGGGTAGAATTTACATTGCACATGCAGAATAAAATATAATTTTAGATAATTTTCGGCCCATACATTAGAAGTAATGTCAGAAAATGTTAGTTATTTTTTACCTTGTAATAAATGATAAAGACCTATGATTCACAAAATGATGTCGTTACAATGACATCACACGTAGGAGTATTGGCAGAAATCCAACTACAAGAGCGTGAATAACCAAGACTTTGAATAAGAGGTTAATAAAATGTATGAACACGTTTATAGCCCGATTTACAGAATAAACAGTCAGTGTTTGTTTATTTCTGTTCAACTATATTGAGTTCGGTTGCGTTTTGGAAGTGTATAAATCAGTTTTTTGCCAATTGGCTTTGAATTTTATGCTAAAGTGAATCTGCGAAGATCTGTCGTTACTTACGAGTTGTAAGTCATGGTTACGAACCCAGCCCGATAGGGGCATTGCCTTACGGGATTGCGGGAATGTTCTAACGAGATACCGCGGCCCCGGAATGCTATTTAGGTTAGCCAATCTATTGTAGATGTGTTTGGTAAAGGTATTTATTAACTTGTCTTTGTAATAGTTACTTTTAAATATGTAGGTTTTTATTTATTTATAATTACTCGCTTTTTACCATCTGATGTAAAGTGATGATAGTCGACGATGGATCACGCTTGTTTAAAAGTATGCACCTATTTAATTATTTAGTACCTATTCACTCTTGACTTGAAGACTATCAAGCTGTACCGCAGTATAATATATACAACGTGTAATTTAAAGGGTATATACATACCATGTGCATGGCTGCTTTGGATGATAACAAACGATATGGCAAGGGTTTTGTAATCCTAAGTCTACGTATGTAGAACTTATTACAAATATCAATACACTGATACCAGAGACCGAATTTTTTAAATTAAGAAGAACGAAGAGAAGTATCGTGTTATTGGCAAGTGACGTGGAACGTTATTGACCCTCGTAGTGCTGTGACACGTTTGTTATGATTGGTATTCAAGAAATATATGAAACCGATAATTTGGTATCAATTCTTTGAGTCAGTTATTTTGAGCTGAAACTTTGCATAGAGACTCCATACCAGGTGTTGTTTTCAGCCCTTTTGTATAGTTATGGGGTTTCCGTTACACATTGTATAAATGCGTATATACATAGTTAGTTTTTCATATTTCACTTATGTTTTTAGTTACTAGCTAGCTTATTTTGTTTTGTGATTTCTGTTAAGTACTATTATTTAATAAGCCCTTTCTCCTTCAATGCTTTCGAATACCAGTATCAGATATTGTAATGGTTCATTTGGTTCATATAGAATCCATTAGGGGCCATTAACCGTCCATTAAATCGATGCCAATGACCTCTACGTGTCGAGTATCCTTGTACAATTGAAGGTGACAAAAATAACAATGTCATTTGCATATTTTTTTATTTGTTGTTATTCTCTGTTATTTTCTTTATGTTAAGGACTGCAGTGGGTCTTTGTTGAATCTGTGACGCGGTATGATATTTTTGTTCTTAGATTTTTTTTTAAATTGCAATGTGGATAGATTTCACATTACTAGCGATCTTATTAACCCCTCCAACTAAGCTAAATATGCTTGTGTCTGGAGTGGGTTCACGTCAATAGTGTGTGTGGGCTTCGAACCCGTGACCTCTCGATCGCAAGTCCGATATCTTAGCCATTAGGCTATTGACGCTTAGAGCTTTATGTGCTCCTTAGTCATACTTTTTACCTGACTGTCTGGTGTGGGGGGGCAGGGATTAATATTTTCAGAGAGTGTTATATTTATAGGTATACACCCATTGCTTAAGAAGGGCGTGCTTGCTTTAGGCCTGATGATTATCTGCTTAGCCTTATTCCAACTATGTAGGGGTCGGCTTCCAGTCTAACCAGATGAGAGAGTATTGTTACGCTGGGGTTCGGGATAGAAATAATTAACGCCAATTAAACCAAAATTAACACTTTAATCAATTAAACACAAAATAAAAATTTAACACAATTATTCGCACCACAACACTTGTCTCTTAACACTTAAATCGCACTGAAATTCACTTGTAAAGCTTCGATTGTATCCCGTATTCGCCTCGTAATAAGACTGACTCTCTGCGCCCCTTTGCGATCTATTTATACCCCGGTCTATGAGCTCTAGAAAATTCTTATAAAATCGACTCTGTTTATACTACCCAGAATATTCCAGGAAGCTACTCGAGATACACAGTACCGCTATTCGCCGCTAGATCGCGTTAGTGTCTCGACTAGATATACTTAGTACTGCTACTCGCCGCTAGATGGCGTTAGTGTCTCGAACATTCTAGATTTATGTCGAAGTTTCTCGACGTACTTCACTAAGCGACTGGCGTAACAGTATTTTACATGGAGCGACTGTATATTTGACCTCCATAACCGATACCCCTTATCAAGCCCAGTGTCTGATTTTCTGGCTTCTGACTACCGGTAATGACTGTCAAAGATGTACGAATGACAGCCGGGATCAACAACTTAACGTTCTTTCTGAGTAACGGAAGAATCTCGATGTATTAAGATAGTCACCTATCCGGTCGATATACCGTCTTGTCGTACTAAGCGCTTTTCTTCAACATTTATTGTGCGCACAGCCAAGGTGTGGCACTCTCTGCCGGCTTCTGTGTTCCCTGCCACATATGACCCGTCAGCCTTTAAAGCAAGAGTGAATAGGCATTTTCTGGGCTCGCTCGTTCGATCGTAGACCTCATCTTACACTTACCATCAGGTGTGATCGAGGCCAATAGTGGGCTCATTTGTAATAAAAAAGCGTTGCTTAACCTAGCAGATCTACCTGTGCCTCTGTTATTATTTAGCCACGAGGTCCTCTTAGATTTAATATTAAATTAAATTTTGTACAAACTCTAGTACTCACGCGGGGCTTCGCTCCCGTGGATTCTATCACGGTAAAAACATAACTCTCCTTTTTTGCAGTCGGGTAAAAAGTAGCCTATAACCTTCCTCAAGCTTCAAGCTACTTCCATACCAAATTGCATCCAAATCCACCCAGTACTTTCGAAGATTAGCGCGTTCAAGCAAACAAACAAACAAGCAAACTTTTCCGCTTTATAATATTAGTATAGATAATAATTGAGGTGGGTTAAGAAATGGTAACACGGCAGGAAAAATTTAAAAATGTTTATTTCTTTTTTCGTTTCTTTTTTTTATTTTGAAAGATAACTACTTAACTAGCAATATGGGTAGATTTCACATTACTAGCAATCTTGTTAACCCCTCCACCTAAGCTAAATTTGTCTGTTTGTACACGCTAATCTCCGGACCTACTGGATGGATTTTAATGAAATTTAGTAAGTAGATAGTTGACATCCTGGAATAACATTACTTTTTATCCCGGAATTACCACGGGGTCCGAATTTACGCGAGAAATCCTCCCACGCGAACGAAGTTGCGGGCAGCAGCTTGTCATAAATAAATCTGTTTAGCATTTTTAGTCTTTTTTTTACAATATCAAAGAAATATCGATAAACACCACATCACTTTATATATATAAACAAAGCTATTTTCTATTGTCCATTGCTAACGTGTCCACAGTCTTAAATACCTCGGACCTTATTCCAAGACTCTTGACATAAGGTCCGAGGCATACGACCTTATACCAAAGGTCATGTTGACTCTGAGATCATCAAATGGCCTTTTAGTCTTTGTCCTTTAATTGCAATAAACTCAACACCGGTTTTGATAAAAAAATTGATGTGAAATCGCCGAGTATTGTGTGATTATTGTTACTAGAAAATCCACGATGGATCATAATCAACACTGTCTCACTTGTGCATAATACTGTTTTTAAAATTTAAATGGCTGAACCGTAGACCCTTAAGATACAGGCCTGGTTTGGTTTAAGAGATAGAGTATAAAACTGTGCTTAAAGCGTAACAAATTGTTACATGCTATATGCTATACGTAATTACAAATATAGAAAGTGCAATGTGTTATCCTTTTTTATGGAATAAATATTTTTATTATTATATTATAATCTTTATTTATATACTAGCAGTCGCTTGAGGCTTCGATCCCGTGGATTTTATCACGTTAAAAACATAACGCTCCGTCTTTTGCAGCATACCAAATTTCATCCAAATCCACCCAGTAATTTCGAAGATTAGCGCGTTTATATAAACTTCTCCGCTTTATAATATTAGTATAGACGTATGGTTGTTTGTAACTTACTACGCTATATTAGCTATAGAGCATAGGATTTTATAATAAGCCAAATAAAAAAAATTGGTTGAATACGCCACTGCACTTAGAATTCCAGAATGAACTCCCTTACTTCGCTTGTTGGTTTTTCATCGTTTCGGACCGCAGTGTGAAACCACAGGTTACTAAATATGTAGTTACTTCGGTGAAACGCAGAGGAGCTCTTAAGAATGGGCTGTTTCGCACCGCGGCGGTCCTTGGAGCGCCGAGCGGTGAGAATCGACCAATAGCTCTTAGGAATGGGGCGATTCGAACCACTATGTTTAAGTACAAGCTAACTTCAAAGTTTGTATGTACTGTCGAGTAGAAAAGTGTTTCATGAAATTACACATTCGATTCGTTTGGGAGTTAACACTGGAATCTCTCATTGCATCGCTATATCTCTTCGATACATAATCCACTATTAATTTCGGATAATCACTAATTGTCTTTAATAAGCTAACCCAAGATTTGGCAACAATAATATATAAATAAAGTTACATTATGGAAGCAACTAAAATAGAAAATTATCTTGAAAATATTTTGTCAACAACAAAAATAGTCGTGAAACGTTGGAAGCGTGTCAAGTGCTGTTCGTGAAGTTTAAATATGCTTATGGCAATGACCACATTGTTTTTTAAGTACTACGTAAGATGGTATCATCTGTGTTTATAATTTCGTTAATCTTTAACCCACAAAAAATTGGATGGATTGTGTGAGGGATGATATGAAAGAAAAAAGAGAAAATGATGCTGTGATGTTTGACAGAGGAGAGTGGGATAAAACGTGTTGCGCCGACCACAAGTGAATGGGATAAGGGCAGGAATATAATGATCTTCCCAGTCAAGAGGGTTGTCGCTTGAGACAAGGGCGGATCCAGCTTTGGTGCCGGGGGGGGGGAGGGGGGGGGGGGTCACATAATCGTGGTCAAGTTCACAAGAAGTTATAATTAGTATTATCTAGTAACAATGTTTAAAAAATTTAATTAGTGGTCCGCCCGTGGGGTTGTGGTTGTTCAAATGGCGTACGAAGTTGGTTGAAAGTATGCGTATATGGTTAAATTTAAAATTATATAAAGGCTTTGTTCTCATATGCATACTGTTTTAACATAATATAATTAATAATGTATTGTTTGTAATTCCGCCAGCTGATTGTACAATGACGACATATTTAAATTAAGCGTATTACTTATACACATGTTCCAAGATAGTTGTTAAAATCGGTTTTTCGTGAAAATCGTAGGATTTAAAAAAAAAACGGGTTGCAATAACATTGTGAATTTAGGATAAAAGGAAACATTATTACTGAGTGGCTCATGTAATGAAATTATGAGTAGATCACGACACTGTCTGTCAGTTTGAGTACTTTGTGTGGCCTACCCTGCTTTGGTATTGTTCGTCATATCGATATCGTTCAAGCTCCTTAAAGGTTTAAATCGAGCTTCGCGATAACTGACCATTCGTTGCACTGTCTGGACAGGTTAACTTTAGTCTGTGCGTTTCTTTCCTCAAAAGAGCCTTAGACAACCTACAAGGTTCTCATATGATTTCACCAGTACGGATTGTATGGAATTTGAAAGAGACTGACCTCTGAATTTGTTTCGGTGTTTCTTCTCAGGAATAGTCAGCTAGGAGACACCACCCACATCTAGTATAAATTTGCGAAAAAAAGTAATGTAGTATTAAAAACCAATTTACGAAATAATTATACCATACTAGCTTCTGCCCGCGACTTCGTTCGCGTGGGAAGGTTTTCCCGCGTAAATCCCGATCCCGTGGGAAAGTTGGGATAAAAAGTAGCCTATGTGTTATTCCAGAATGTCAACTATCTACTTACCAAGTTTCATTCAGATCCGTTCAGTAGTTTTTGCGTGAAAGAGTAACAAACATCCAGCCATCCTCACAAACTTTCGCATTTATAATATTAGTAGGATTAGTAAGAAGTAAGAAGATTAGTAAGATAAGATAAGATAAGACCCAATTTTATACTGGTTATTGAGGACGTAACCCGAATGTTTTTTTTTTATTATCGGGGAGGATCATTCAAATGGCGTATGGATTTTTGAAGAAACGACCAGGGAGAATCTGAATATTATCTCACGTCTCATACAAAATAATACAGTTTCATTTTTGATGTACCGTTAAACCAGGAATGGTTTGTCATGGTACTCAATCGCATTTACCTACTAGCTACGGGTTATGCCGAAATTCTGATTATAATATTCAGCTATGAGAGGAAATGGAAATCCACCACGCGGGACCAGTTCGATTTGGTGGATGTACCAAGTCTTCGAATTTATTGTTTAAGGATACGCCGATTTACTCACGACAATTTCGGTCACCGATTTGTGAGTAGTGGTGATGACATAAATGACACAAATTAATGTGCGTGACTGTGTGCGAAACCGTGACCTGCAAGTCGCAAGTTGAGCCCATAACAATTAAGCCACCGATGCAAAGTTCTACGAAATGCTATGTCATATCCAGTATGATCATATTTATAACAATCTTTAATTATTAAGCCAGCAATCCTACTTAATCGAGAAATAAAACGAGAACGATTATTACATATATACTGCGACAAATTACGCACACCTACACTTAATCATTTTCTCGTCGTCGCCGAGTATTTACAGCAAAATCGCTTTCAGTAAGCGTTCAGACTTCGAGTTGATCGGGAGTGTTCAAGTTCCGAATAGTAGTGACTTTGTACATTTTATGTTCTATACGTAAAAGAATAAGGTGCAGTTTTCAGTGCAGTGTTTTGGATTTTCGATTTTTCCTTGAAGGGAATCCAGTCCCTACCTAAATGTTTCTATAGAGAAAATTTTCGTATGCGATTTTGGTTCTTATTGGTTTAGAGTTAGGGTAAAATTTTCGGTGTGTAGTGAAGTTCAAGGGTTAAACAGCTGATTATTATACCGTGCAAGTTACTGTTTGTTTAGGTGACACATTGATATGTACTGATATCTGTCTGGCATCGGTATATCCGTCTAGGAAATGATCCGGATATAATTTATATTTTGAGATTATTTGTTTAGTACCCGGTTGCCTTTTGAAAACCTTTGACAGCGGTAACGACGATATGGCATTCTATTCAGTCCCTACCTACTATGATGCATTTGCTTAGATTGGAAACCATAGCCCAATGTTTGGCCAAAGACCAGCCAGATTGAGAGATTACCTGTATAGTGTATTGTTCAACTTCAAATGACAGTCGGGAACAACTGGCTATTGTCCTTTTCGGTATGTAATGGATGGTCACCGATCCATCGGCCAGCCTCTTCAAGCGATGCTTAACCTTATGATCTACCCCAAGCGTCAGTTTCTATTGAGCTACGACCTCCACGTACACTTGTTGTGTGTAGAAATAAAAATAAAAATCATAAAGGTGACATCAACAGTCATAAGATGACTGCACATTGCAATATTTTGTTTCTATATCCATAAAACTTTGAAGGTGAACTAGTGAGGAAAATCTGCTATGTTATTTACATTGTATTAATCTTGTATACTTTACTTCAAAACTTAGATACTTTAAGAAACAAAGTTAGCTATAACCTGGTGGTCTTTAAGTCAAGAGTGAATAGGCTGCTTCTAAGCATGCTTCATCTTCGACCACATCATCGCTTGCCGGGTGCGATGGTGTTCAAACACGACCCTAAACAGAAAGCGTAGCGTTCCTTTACGCCAAGCATCAACCATCCGGGGTTGCGGGAATATACCATGTAAGTATATACCGTGGACCCGGAACGCAGGAGCAATTGAAGGAGTGGGCCGGGTTTTTAGTAAGTAGAAGTCCAGTCCGAGCGGGGGCAGTCATTTGATGGTTTTCCCCACAAAAAAGGTCAACCAAGAATAGTTTCATTTTTTATTTGATTTTAACGAATTTCTAATACCTACTTTGTTTATTTTTTGATTTCGTCTTTCCATAAAAAATAAGGAAATACTTCTGCAAAACTTTAAAAAAAAATATTGAAAATACACAGTACGCTGTATAATCAGCACCAAAATAATTGTGTAAATGAGAAAGTTTCTTGCAAATGAATTATGTTTTTAATATTTACTTGGGGTCGCTAAATGGTCTAAATTCGGCTAAAATTACAATAAGTTAAAATGCATAAAAATTGCTTTTTGCTCTGCTTCCCCATATTATATTACTTTACCTTTGCCGAATTTCATACTCCTCCTTGTAAGGGGTTTTCACGTTTTTATTTTGGCTTATATTATATTATAAGTAATAGGTACGGAACCTAGATTGCTCTTCAATCCAGGGTGGTTATTTAAAATAGAAAGGATTGCTATTTTAAATAACCACCCTGGATATTAGAGCTGACGTTATGTGTAAGAAAACTAGAATTGTGAGGGAGAATATATTACGGTAAGGAAACACCGGCCTCATCTACCTAAACATAAAACGCAAAAAAAGTTACAAAATAAATATTTCAGTTCATTTCAAGTATTTTCCCGCCATATGTTTCTGTAAAAATATAATTTAGAAGGACATTTATTTGTTACAAATGCATAGTACAAAATAAGTGAGAAATATTTGTTTATCATTTAGGTCAGTCAGTACCTACTTATGCGGGAATCCCTATTATCCTTTATGTGAAAATATACAAAAATAATGAAATATAAAGGACATTCGGTCTCGTAAGCGTAGACGTTTTTCGCCTCTTCAGAGTCGACGACGACACAACGGCTGTAAAAATTCTGTGTCGAGTATATGTATAGAGATTTTTTTATGATGATTGTAAGTAAATAGCTTATAAATAAAATCTGTACAGGCAATTTTTTCTTTAATATAGACTAGCTGAGACCGGTATTTCCTAACTCGGAGGTCAACGTCTCTTTTGAAGTCCTCACTATTCGGACTGATCAAATCATATGAAAACCATGTAGGTTTGTCTTTTTCCTCAGAAGAGCACCTTAGACCCTAAGGTGCTCTTCTGAGGAAAGAAACACACAGATTTGAGCAGACCCGTCCAAACTTTGCAAGCATTTGTCAGTTGTCGCGTAGTAGGAGCTCGAACGATTTGAGGAACAGTACCAAAGTTAAAATATTAGCTCTTTTCCCACATTGCCCTCATGTTGAGTTGCATATTGCATTACCTTGCTGTTTTTTCTGATCTTCGGAAAGCTTGATTCGGTTCTGAAAATTACCTATGTATGTTAGACGTTTTTTTTTGTAACTTGCACGGTATAAACAACAGTTTCCTTGGCTCCTAGATCACATATAAGTTTAAAAGTGTATTAAAATAATGTCTTAACTTGCAACAGTGATGTATTAAAAATCTCAGTGAAGTCATGTACACAATCAAAAGTATGGGAGAATACGTGTTTTCGGTAAGTGTGTATGCATTGTATTGAACTGACTTGAAATCATAGTAATAATAATTATCCCACTAATTCCCTGTCCGTCTGGTTGTCTCAAAACTACTGTCAAATATGGACAATGACAGTCAGAAATTAACACTTATCATACTTTTCGAGGGACGGAGGAATGTCGATAATTATGTTAATATGGTAACCAATCATCGGTACGACCTCGGCATGCGTTGTTTAACCTTGCAGATCGACCTATACCTATACATCTTTTAAATATATGCTATTATCCTGTCGTAAACTTTGATTTATTTCTGAGCATGAGGCCCTGTAGGTCCATTATCTACCTGGGTTGCGCGTAATTATGTTCTAAATAGATACCGCGGCTCTCGAACGCAAGGGCTACAGAAGAAACAGGGTGGATTTTTAGTTAGTACGTCATTCAATTCCCTCCGCTCCACCTAGAGACGAAGGAGTAATTAGATTAGCTACCGAAAAAAATATGTTTGAAAGTTATCCAATAATGAAGTTTTACTGAATTTTTCTTTTTTCATATCTAAACAAAGTAGCAGAGCGATTTGATCGTATGGACATAGATAAACAGCCGGAGAGTGACAGGCTTTAAAAGTTAAAAAGATTTTTCAGGCGATCGACGCCGCGTCCAGAAGCTAGTTAGTTTATAAAAACAATAGCAGTCGCGCGGTTCTTTGTTCCCGTGGACTTTATCACGATAAAACATAGCCCCCCTTCTTTGTACCCTCCCTCAAGCTACATCCATACCAAAGGAGGTCGGCGAAATTAGGCCCACTAGCAGTGTAATAGCGGATACAAATAAATATATATAAAAAAAACCTTTTATTTAATAGTTATTTATCGTAATTTTTATACAACTTTTAATCATGAGGTAATGAAAAACAATAAAAAGAAGATATAGCGGAAGTCATTGTGAAGAAATTATCTGTCAGCCATGACATCTGCATTTCCTAATTCCAGGGTTGCCAGGGGGTTAAATAGTATAATATTATATGTAGAAGGGTCATGATTTCTCATTATTTTGTATATTATTATTAAAAATAGATCCATTTTGAAAGTCTAAATATATCAGTTAACGCATTACGTAAATATTTTTGTTAATTACAACGTTTTTGGTCCATAATAACTGTGGCTTTGTGTTGATTTCGATAGTAGATAAAAATGCTAGAAGCCAAATTATAAAAACTCAAGAAATGTCAAATGTCATTTACTCCGCGAAGGCGCGAACTCGTATAGACCACAGAGTACATTTTTGTTTATACTCTTACGCCGCTGTGAATACTCCTACTTTTTAGATGATTTATTAATTATTTATGAAAATGAATAAAAAATAACTTAATTCAAACTACTTTTAGTTAGAATTAAGTTCTTTTTTTAGTCATTTTCGGTTTTATTTCTCAATAAACTTAATGTTTTTATTTTTCATAACCTAAAAAACTTTTTGTTATCTCTCTGTTATCTCGGTATTCCCATGAGCAATATTGATATTGATGTTTTTATAGTAAATAGTGTTTATTACCAGTCAATTTAGTATTCGTATTATTTTTGTCTGTTGAGTTGAAAAAGTGGGCCGGATGAAGTATGGGCCGTTGCCGGAGTCCTTTAATCCAAATCCACCCAGTGCTTTCGAAAATTAGCGCATTTAAACAAACAAACTTTTCTGCTTTAAAATATTGGTATAGATAAGCTATAATTACGCGGCTGCCTTTAATAATCCTCCTTAACTCTACCTCTTAAGACAAATAAACTCACACTACATAATTATGTTAAAATAATCAAGTAGAACCTACTCAATATTCAGAGCGCTCTGATGACAAAATCATGACATCACACTTGCATACAATTTGTTGTACGGCGACCTTGAGAGACGACCAACACATAATATATAAAGTATTTATTTATATACAGATAAAATGCTGATTCATGGTTTTAATAAATGTGGAATATACATTTATCGGCTTCATTTAGTATAGAAACTTGAAGTTATAGTAGTCACTTTTATTACGAAAATCGACTTTAATGCCACATAATAAATACGGTCTTAAAAAAGTCGCGTTCAGCCCTTGTGTTCCTAGGCCGCAGTATCTCCTTAGAATATTCCCACAACCCTGGAAAACATTGTCATTATCGGGACCCGTCCTTGTTGCTAATTGCTCTTTGAGACAGAGCGCCCTTTTGTCGTCGTACTGTATAAAACTGACCATCAACTCAGAAGCAGAAGAATATAAAGAACTAGTTGTTGCCCGCAAGTTTGTTCGTTTACTTTAGATGTGTGTCTGTATGACACAATTGCCCGTTTGGTTGCGAAAGCAATTATATTCCCTTTAACCGACCATGACCTAAAAATACTTCTATCCTTATATCTGACGACGTTACATATAAATGTTCAAGCCCCCTTCCTCCCTTTTTACCCCTTGGGCTTAGTAAATCTCTTTATAATTTTTTACACGTTTAACCTACTTTAAAACTGACGAAGCTTCATACAAACTTTCACTGCCCCTTTTAACCCATGCGGGTTAAATTGAAAAAAAAAGACAGTCAAGTTTATTGACTTTAATATACCTACATAATTATGTACTAAAATACTTAAAATACAAACTAGCATAAAGCATCAAAAAATTGATCCTCAACGCTGTCGGCTGGCAACGTATCCAAGATACTGGCGGCATTGCCTCGTTGTATGGCAATGCTTAGCCTTTGACCAAAGAATAGCCAGCCCTTGGGTCACGGGAAGCGTCAAAGAGCCTTTTCGATATGTCTTTAAAAAGGCTGTGAGCACACGGACCCCATGGTCCGAGAGTTTCGACCCCAAAAGGCTCGAATATAGTTATCACCGAGATGACTATATTTACGGCGCTTGAGGTTTTCCGCAAGTTTTGCTTATAAATATGGCTCCATATATTTTTTTTAAAGAAGAATTAAAATTTACACTCCTGACTTCAAAACTGATGAAGTTTCATACAAAGTCTCACCCCCTTTTCCGCCGTTTTTCAAAAATCAGTCAAAATTTCATCTGTATATGTCATGCAGTTTAGATATTTCATGATGAGTGCGTGTACCATATACTTTCTACAATGATTTTTTAACAAAATTACTTAAAAAAAGAGGCACTGAAAACAATTACGATTTCTTAGGTCATTTTGATGACATCAGAATTGCAAGTAAACCTTGCACGGGGAGAATTACATTGAAAACGTTGACTTTGAACTTATTAGCCCTGATTCACACCTGTTCAGTTATCTCAAACCGTATTAACAGCTGGTGCATTAGTAGTGATTGAAGGAATTTGAGTTCTGTGAAAATTATAGTATACTATTAATAATTATACTACGAAAATTATAGACTTTGTAGACCCAAGTATTCTTCTTCTTTGGCTTCGCATTATTTCGTTACACCGCACCAGGTCGGCTTTCGTAATGATAAGCAGCCATTTGCTCCGCTGATATGCGTCGTCATCAGATAGGCCACACCTTTTCATGTCTTTCTGGACAATCGTCATCCACGTAGTTTGTACCTTTCTTCCCACTATCTTTTGCGTTATCATGGAAAGGAACTTCTACCAACTCAAACTGGGCTCGCGGGGTGGATTACGTCCCATTCCCTCTCATAGAGAGGAAACTTGTGTCTCAACAGTGGGTAGGTTATAGGCTGGTTATGTTATAAGTTCTTCGCTGTATTTTGTTGCATCCTAAGCAATTTGAAGCGTGGCTTGTGATTGAGAGGCCGCGGGTTCAAACCCCACACCCTATTGCCGTGAAACCACTCCAGACACAAGCACATTTAGCTTAATTTGAGGGGGTAACAAGATTGCTGGTAATCTGAATTCCACTCCCTAGAATCAGTAGCGTAATAGTCTTTCGGTTGAGATGATGATGACTTCATGCGCAATCATGTCATGTACAATTTTATCACAGTGACAGGCAAAATATAAACGTCATTCCGCTTGAGTGGTAGCAAAAAAGTGGATAAGAAAATGTAAACAATGGACACAGATTCGCTATGACATAGTTAGTTGACATTTGGCAAAGATCTCTACCGCATTCAATACAAATATATCGCACTTCAAGGTGTTTCTGAATATGAAGTCATGACGATAAAACGGATAATACGGTGTTTAAAAACTGTTATTTCATGGTATGAAACATTGTAAATCCATTTTTTTCTTTTTTCTAATACTTATAGTATATGCGAATATAAATCTGTCGGTTTGTCTGTTATCGTTCCACGTCTAAATCACTTAACCGATTTTGATGTTTGGTACAGAGATGGATTAGAACTTAGTTACATAGCCTACTTTCTTTTCGATGACAAAAAACGTTATTTATATTGATTTTTCAAATTGTTATACATAACCATTTTCATAGTTATTGAGCTTCACAATCACTAACAAATGCTTGCACTGTTTGGACAGGTCCACTTACTAAATATACATATTATTTGACTGAAACCGAATGCATGGAATTTAAAATAGATTTTGCCTTTGAAATAAGTTTCGGGATTTCTTCTAGTTACAAGACGTGTAGTTTCTACCATGAGGTAGTTAGCTAGGAAACTCAGGTCTCATCTGGTTTAAATTTGGGCGAAAAAAGCACACATGTACAATTTTCGCATTTATAATAACACAATAGGGATTTGCAAAATAATAAATATATCTAGCTGAACGAGCGAGCTTCAAATCGCTATATTAAAAAAAATAATATACAAATTAGCCTGGACAATAACAAACACTATAAAAAGGAATTATCCAATTTGGTGCAGTCGTTCCGAAGTTATGCGCGTATTTACATACATTTAGGTGAATTTTTAAATATTTAGATTTAACTAGCTTCTGCTCGCGACTTTGTTCGCGTGGGAGGGTTTTATCGCATAAATCCTGATTCCGTGGGAATTCCAGGATAAAAATTAGCCTTTATTCTAAAATGTTAACTATCTACTTGCCAAATTTCATTCAGATCTGTTCAGTACTTTTTGCATGAGAGAGTAACAAACATCCATACATCCATCCTCACAAATTTTCGTATTTATAATATTAATAAGAAGAAGTAAGATAAGACTATTCATATAAAGTTGTAATGTTCTCAATGTTTTGTCTTCGTTTGTGACTGCAGTATTGTCTATGCACCATGCTAGCCCATGGTACGGGCCATTGTAACACATTGTCCGACATACCCTCAAAGAAGCATGGTCAAACTCGGACTACTTTTAAATGAAGTAATAGTCAATAAACATTAAGGACACTGACCATTACGCATTGTACCATTGTGTTACTTTTAGGGACGTCATTCGATTCAGTATTGTATACAAACTGAATTGCGCGTTTCATCATTGAATAATCGATTATTTTATATTTAGTAATCGATTTGGTGTCGGTCCGTCCGTTTGTCGACATGCGTATCGTGTTGCGAAAGTTTTTCCCGAAGGTTCTTGTTTTTATAATTGTGCGAAATGTCTGTGTATTGTGTTTGTCTGTTGGTGTGTTTTTTGTATGTTTGCATGATTGTTATTTCACTAAGCTTTAATGTTTTGTTAAATGTTTTTGTCATATGTAAGTTAAAGTCCATCGGTGGGATATTGTAGTCAGGAGAGGCCGTTTACTGTTCATGAAAATATAATTCGATTTGCAAATAAAGGATTCTGACGTTTAATTAAACGTTGCAAAGATAGGTGTTCCTTTTGAAAAGAGTGACAGCATAATATCTGACGTACCCTTACGTCAAAATAAATTAATCATACAGTTTGTCATAAAAGGTTGAATGTTTACACCAAATATGGCACAAACTTCCTCATAGTTTTCCCTTCTACCTCGTCATTTACGGTTTGTATAGTGTATTCATGAAATGGAAAACCTGTTGATATAGTATACCTAACCAAGGTCTATATACTTGCACAGCCTCAACTTTAAAAATATTGAATATTTACATGAATAAAGTTAGTAACTACATTTAAAACTTATAACATTGCATGTATGATACATCTAGTTCAAGTTAGCCCTGTTTCAAAATTTATCATTTCGTGTTTTTATAACAGGCTAGATTTTTTATTAAGTTCCCGAAGAAATTGCTCCTCAGAGTTACTAATCAGCGTTCTTTAAGCGATTTGACTGCTTTTTGCTACAAGAACGTTAACAGTTTTTATTGGCAAATGGCTGGTATACTGATAATGTCTAGGCCCTTTTTTTGGAATTACCGTCCCTCAATTGTTTAGCCTCGAACTTTCACGTAAGCGACTACATTCCATTCCCCCTCGCCCCACAGTTGGGTCTGGACCAGGGCCAAGCGCGAGAGTTCAAGTCTACGCCCTAAGCTTAAAATTTTAAGTAACCCCGACAACCTTGAAACACCTGAACTGACTTTGATAAATTGTAGCTAAGAACCATTGTACACTAGTTTTACTTTTGTATCTATTCAAATATTGTAAGGTGTACAATAAAGTATATAATAAATAACAAATAAATAAATCACCATCGCGATCACGTCAACTTTCTAACAAAAAAAAAACCGAATCATAATCGGTCCATTCGTTTAGGAGCTACGATGCCACAGACAGACACACAGACACTTTAAACTTATAACTGCACCATTCTTTTTTGCCTCGGGGGTTATAAATGAAATGGTCCACCATACAGCAACGTCATACAGTTACTCGTAAACTAACACAATATTTTCCTTTTGTCTACAGCTGGACACATGGTTCGGGAGGCCAAAGAAGGGTGGGGGGCAGATCGAGCGCGGTTACGACACTGTACCGCGAGGGGCGGAGCCCCGGGCTGAGGATGAAGAGCCCTCGGCCACCGCGGAGTATACCAGCAGGATAGACGCCTTAGATGACACACAGCTGCAGAGGCGGTTTGAGGAGATGTTGGTAAGTTGATGAATTTGTGTTGTTACCGGAGCTGATACAGTTATCTCTTCAACGGATTCCCGCCACTCTTACTATTCAGAAAAAACGTACGCACTACGACCGCCCGCAGACAGATTTAAAGTAAAGGTATTTTTTGGAGTGGCCCTTCGCAGCTCAGCCTGGTTGTCGGTTGCTTAACCGGCGGTCTTAATAGTGCACGCCTCTAGCCAGGTCTATAAACATACAAACTAAGCAATTCACTACAAGCACCCCCTGTGGGGTACGAACCTCGGCTTAGGGCATTGCTGGTGAAAGGCAGCCAGTGATGAGCTGAATCGGACAACAAATTAAATAAATAAAAAAAAAATACGGTGTAGTAGTATAACTGGGTGCAGTTGAGTATCAGTTGTTACATGATATGAATACATATCTGTCTTCCACAACTCAGTAACTGGGTAATAATTATACTACCAATAATAGTCAGTTTTAAAATTTCTCAACTCTGACTTATCCTAAAGAAACAAAGAAATAAAGAAAGTCATAAAATATATTTATTCGGCTTATCTCACAAAGCACACAACAGTATACAAAAGAACTTAGGTAGATAGTTTAAACATGAAGGTAGACAATTATGTAATTATTGTGAATGATGAATAAACGATGATCGGGAGTTTCGGTATACTACCCATCCACAGACTGTTCAGCATGTTTAAAACTGAACATCGATTCATGTACCACGAGCTGATGTAGAGCTGATATTTCTACATAGGAGTTTGGGATTAATCTGGCAAAGGCATGTACGAAGAGTGATCCAAAAGTAATGATAATCATAATAAAACACGGTAATTATGATTTAAAAAATAATTTATTTTTAAACGTAGTCTCCTAACAAATCAATACACTTAGTCCATATTTTTTCTAAACCTAGGATTCCCTTAGAAAAAAAATCTTTATCTTGACTCTCCCAAAACGCCTCAACAGCAGCCATCACTTCACTTTCGTCTTCAAATTTTCGACCTCGGAGGTATTCCTTGAGCCGAGAAAAGAGAAAGAAGTCACTGGGGACTAGATCTGACGAATAGGGGGGGTGTTCGAGTAATTCGAAACCCGTTTCTTGAATGGCAGCCATCGCAACTGCGGCTTTGTGAGAGGGTGCGTTGTCTTGCTCAAACAACACTCCAGCTCGAAATTTGCCGCGTCTTTTTTCCTTGATAGCCTCCCGCAATCTTTTTATTTGGTCTGCGTAGTAAGAGCCTGTTATAGTGGCTCCCTTTTGCAAGTATTCCACCATAATGATTCCTTCAGCGTCCCAAAAAACGGATGCCATAACCTTCCCCGCCGAAATTGACACCTTGAATTTCTTCGGCGTCAGTATGGAGGCTCGTTTCACGTCATCGATTGTTGCTTGCTTTCAGGATCAAAATGGTGAATCCAGGTTTCATCCATGGTCACAAAACGTGACAAAAAATTTTCCTTGTCTGCTTGGAACTTTTCGAGATTCGTCCTCGAAATGTCGACTCGTTTCTTCTTTTGCTCTTCGGTTAACATTCTCGGTACCCAACGCGCAGATACCTTTTTCATTTGCAATTCGTTCGTAAGCATTCTTTGAATGCTGCCGTATGAGATCTCTGTGACCTCAGCTATATGCCTGATGGTCACTCTTCGATCTGCCATTACAATATCTTCGACTTTTTTAACGTTCTCTTCAGTGAGAGACGTGGATGAGCGTCCCTCGCGATGTTCATCTTCAGTGGATATTCTGCTCAGGCTAAACTCCTTGGCCCATCGTGAAACTGCAGAATATGGAGGAACAGAGTCCCCCAATGTTTCCACCAAGTCGCTGTGTATGTCTTTAGTAGACAATTTTTTCATACAGAGGTACTTGATCACAGCTCTAATTTCGTTTTTTTCCATTTTGATGTTTCAACTTCGACGGTTTGTATTCAAATATATGCAACTCTCTGGAATCGTGGTCTATTCATATGATTTTTTCATAGTGACTTAGTGGATAAGCAAGCTACCAAAAAATTTTTTTTTGGATTTTTCTGAAAACTGGAAATATCCGATTATCATTACTTTTGGATCACCCCTCGTAGTTTTGACCCTTTGCTCTGGTTTGAAGGGATATATTTTGGTTCAACGATAATGATGTTATTCTTTAAATCATAATAAAAAGTATTCCCGAAACATTTTGTGCGTGTGAGTGGATACGCACAAAATGTTTTGGGAATACTTTCATGGTGCGTACAGCTAAGGAGTGGAATTCTCTGTCGGAGTCTGTTATCTGCTATAAACTGGGGGTCTTTAATTTAACAATTAATAGGTTACTTCTAGACAGGCATGCTTCATCTTCGACCACATCATCGCTTACCAACAGGTGGGATGGTGGTCAAACACTAGCCTATCAATAAGAAAATAAAATTAAAAAACAAAACCAGAGAGTATACTTATAACATGTGCATAGGTTCTTCTTTAACTTTTTAATTCTTTTCGGAGACAAAGTCATCAAATGACTCCCCCCGCTCTTGGTTTAGCGGCAGTGAAGGAACAGGTGGGTTTATACAGTATGTTAACTAACAGAGGGCGTTCCCGTTAACCCGCAATAGTATAGCATCCATACATGCTAAAAAAATATTACCATTCGAAAAAAAAAGACGTTTTTATTTTATTTTAATTTTAAAATATTCAATAAAAATGTTAAATTGGTACGTAAAAGAAACACTCTGTACATGCATACTTGGAGGACGGCAACGTCGCAATTTATTTATGAATGCGTACGCGTGTAGAGAGTGTTTCTTTTACGTATCAATTTAACATTATTAATGAATATTTTAATATTCAAAAAATAAAAACATTTTGTTTTCGCATGGTAATATTTTTTTAGCAAGTATGGATATGCTATACTATTCGGGTTAACGCCCTCTGTTAGTTAACATACTGTAGAAGTCTGATACTTTCTTGTATCAGACTTCTATTGACTAAAAACCCACCCTGCTCATTCAGCTGCCCCAGCGTTCTGGGGCCGCGGTATCTCGTTAGTATATTTCGGCAACCCCGACAGGCATTCTTATTCCTTTTCCTATTATTATAGTATCTTTTTCTCTCACTTACAGGCGGATATGAATCTCAATGAAGAGAAGAAGGAACCTCTCAGGAAGTATCCGCGCGACCAGAAAAAGAAGATGCTGGTCGCGTATAAATTTGTTAACACACAGGTTAGTATCGTATTATCAAAACGCGGGAAGGTAACTTAGCCTTTGTAAATTTTATTATTATTATCCTATTGCGTAATTTTTTTTGTAAAAGTTGTGTGTATTGAAAAAGGTAAAAATTAAAACAGGTGTTATGTTTTCGAATGGAAAAAAATCACATAAGCCTACAATGGCAAACATAATCACCTGGAAATCATAGGGAGAGATCCTTGCTCAGCAGTGAGATGATACTTCTATAACAAGCCTACAATGCCTACTTGGGCACTAATACAACCTCACAAGCTTAGAGCACGGTTGGGTCGCTTCCTGTGGAAAAGGACCGGCAAGGAATTCGACGGTTACATTTTTTCAGTTGATAAATCCTTTCCATCCTTTCCCATTCAATTTGTTGTACAATTAAGAGGATAAAGCCATCTACAACGTGTAATTTAAAGGGTATATACATATCAAGTGCATGGCTTCTTTGGATGATAACAAACGATATGGCAAGGGTTTTATAATATAGGTTTTCCTAAGTCTACATGTGTGGAACTTATTACAAATTTCAATACATTGATACCAGAGACCGAATTTTTCAAATTAAGAAGAACGAAGAGAATTTTCGTGTTATTGGCAAGTGACGTGGAAAGTTATTGACCTCGTAGTGCTGTAACACGTTTTTTGTGATTGGTATTCAAGAAATATAATATGAAACCGATACTTTGGTATCAATTCTTTGAGTCAGTTATTTTGTGCTGAAACTGTGCATAGAGACTCCATATCAGATGTTGTCTTCAGCCCTTTCGGATAGATATGGGGTTTCCGTTACACGTTGTATATTTTGATCGTCACTGTACTAGAAGTAGATTCGATCTTTTATCATTTTGATCATCACTTGGTTCAAAAACTAATCCAAGGCTTTGCGATCGTCCAAACTGTTTTTGCGACTGGAATTTGTTTGAGGCAGTTTAAGAAAGTACGCGTCTATATTGAAGAGCCAATATCCACTCCAGACACAAGCATATTTAGTTTAGTTGTAGGGGTTAACAAGATTGCTAGTAATGTGAATTTTAACCCACATTGCAAGTTCTATTTAAAAAGAAAACAGAAGAAGGTATGTGTGTGTGTGTGTCTGTCTGTTTACGATCTTATTACTTTTACACATGTAACGTACTTACTCTTAACGCCGAAATCTTTCAGGAAGGCCGCTCAAAATTCGAGAAACCTTCAGACTACGTCACATATCTGAATCAGCCGGAGTTGTCAGTGGGCAAGCTTCACGGGTGTCTGGAGAACCTGAGGATCTCGCTGACCAACAACCCACTGTCCTGGATCGAAGAGTTTGGCACCAAAGGCATCGAGAGTTTGCTCACGACGCTTAACCAGTGCTATACCAAGTGAGTTTGTCTTTTATTTCTGACATATTTTGCTCTCGGCTTGGCGAAGGTTTTTTAAAGTAATGTACGCCTATTACACTCAGAAATAATGTAGCTTTCCAATGGTGAAAGAATCTTCGAAATCGGTTTAGTAAATCCAGAGATTACTTTCTACAAACTTTATCTCTCTATAATATTAGTTTATAATGAAGCCTAGACGTAACCTATCAGCTATCAGGAAACATTCTCTGGCTGAAAATCCCACTTTTTAGCTATACGCACAATGAAAGTATTCCCAAAAAATTTTGTGCGTATGGGTGGGATGTCCACCATGCATTTCTCCATTGTGCGTACGGCTAAGGAGTGGAATTCCCTACCGGAGTCTGTGTTTCCTGATCGCTATAACCTCCCCCAGGTCTTTAACTCACGAGTGAATAGGTTACTTCTGGGTACGCGTGCTCCATTTTCGACCACATCATCACTTACCATCAGGTGAGATGGTGGTCAAATGCGAGCCTATTATCAATAAAATAAAAGGTCGTGGTCAAGGTGTATTAGATCTTTAGTCTACTTTTCCCTTCTCGACTATTATTACCCCAGGATCTTCATCAAATTAAACTAGGTTTTATGTTAATTTACTCGAAGTTCTTGATTAAATTACCGAAAGTAACATCATCAGCCCATAACGTTTCCACTATTGGGGCACAGGTCACCTCTCTGTGAGAGGTAATGGGCCATAACGCTGGATGTCACAAATTTTATTTTATTTTATTTATTAGGGAAAACTGAAAAAGAAACTGAAAACCAAGCGTGCTCCATCTTCGACCACATCATCACTTACCATCAGGTGAGATGGTGGTCAAACGCGGGCCTTAATAAAAAACAACAATTACGCACTATACATGGTTAATATTAGCTTATAATCTAGGTATATCAGTGCGTAACTAACAATTTTATACAACGTGTAACGGAAACCCTATATCTATCCAAAAGGACTGAAGACATCTGGTATGGAGTCTCTATGCAAAGTTTCAGCTCAAAATAAGTGACTCACTGAATTGACCCCAAATTATTGGTTTCATATGTTTCTTGAATACCAGTAATAACAAACGTGTCACAGCACTATGAGGGTCATCACTTTCCACGTCACTTGTGAATAAAACGATAATTCTCTTCGTTCTTCTTAATTTGATAAATTCGGACTCTGGTATCAATGTATTGAAATTTCTAATATGCTCCACACATGTAGACATAGGATTAGAAAACCCTTGCCATATCGTTTGTTATCATCCAAAGAAGCCGTGCACTTGGTATGTATATACCCTTTAAATTACACGTTGTATATACTAACTGAAAATGTGAGTACAACATTAATTATTAATCATAAAATTAGTAAGTTTTACTCTTATATCTATTACAAAAATTTATACATCTCAGAAAAAAGGTTAATCTTCTGCTTTTTCGATCAGTTTAAGTAATTCAATACGATTTTTTTTCAAATCATCGAATTTCTCGGTTCTAAGACTGGCTGGTTTCTTCACGATGTTTTTGTTCACCGTTTTGAGAACAATAGTGATGATGAAATTACACAAAGTAATGTGCCTTTTTGGGTTAGAACCTACGACTCATGAATTCGTGTCCCTAACCACTGGACCACAACTGCTTTTAAATTACCCTCGGTACTCTATCAAATCATATTTAGATCTTCACAGAACTACCCAAATACAAGGGTTACTTTTCTAAGGCGATTGATCAGAATATGCTAGGTGCTTCAAAAATCTACCTTAAGCTCTTTACAAATCCATGTTATTCATTTAATTTGCCTAGGTTATTCCAAAGTATCCTTGATTTTTCTTTGTTTTTTCTTCAGTGTTTTTGCCCTTATCGAATTGTCCTTCATTCCTTTCCTATGTATTCAAATGTATACAAAATTTCACTTTAATTTCATGCTGCTAGTGGCAGTGGATTTTATCGGTAAGTTAAAGAGGGCTCGTCCAAATGTGGATCGTCCTTTTCACTTTAGGAGATTAAAAAAATTATTCACCTTTATGTCGAATAGATATTCCTATTCCACATAAAGGTCAATATTTTTGTGTTTTAATGTATTTTTTTTATTTGCCTAATAAATAAGATTTTTTGATTGTAGTGAGCTATTACGAAGTATTTTAAAAAAATCTTCATCACTGACGAAGTTATAAAGTTGTAAAGTTGATAACTAGAACGAGAAGTCCGACATAGACTTTGACGTCATAGTCTGTAACGCTCATACAGCTGCCGTAGAAAGAAGTGTTTTCGCGGGAAAGACAGATATATTCGTTTAAAATTGTTGTAAATGGTTGTTTCTTTTATCGAATATTTTTTTCTTAGTTTTTTTTTATTCAAAAAATGCCTGTAAATTTTGTAGTACAAACAAAACATACCACACAAACCATCGAGAGTTTATCCGTAGCATGCTAGTCACGGCATCTCGATGCCATTCTATCATTTAAAGAGTCACTTTCTAGATTGTAGTACGATCTAGAAAGTATCTCCGTCCTGTTTTCACTGTTAGTATTTACGTTTATGTAATTTGTATGGTAAGTTTACCATTAAAATAAGTATTTTCGTCAAGCATATTTCTCTATTACTGATAAATAAACTGTCATTGACAGAAAAGTAGCGTATACCCCAAGACAGGTTATCTTTTAACTGTTAAGGTTGAATTTCAACTATCGAATTTCAACCTTAGGCATGATAAGTTTCACCCGGTCCTAACTCAGACCATGGGACGGGGTGTGAGGGAATGGGATGCTGTCGCCTTCTGAGAAGCAGTTTTGCTAGCGAAGGAGGAGGCTGAACGCGCGAGGGAGAGGCAACTCTCTTCCTCGGGGATCGTGAGCCGATCTCCGGCCACCTCCGGACGGGCTTGCGGACGGTGAGCAGGGGTAGCTCGCCGTCCAGTAAGGACTAGGCCCGAATCTTCGGCGCGCCTTGTTCCACGCGCGCTTCAAAGAGCAATCAGCAGCACTGATGGGCTGATGGACTGCTGGGGCTGCGGTAGAAATGTTCTAACGAGATACCGCGTCCCCGACCATAAGTTCAACTGAAGGAACAAGGTGGGTTTTAAGTCAGTGATGTCTGACACTCCCTTCCGGTCCCCCAGAGCGGGAAAAATCATTTCCCACCCCGAAAAAAAAAGGCATGATAAGTTTAGAGTATTTTTTTAAGTAGCATCTTGACTCGTCTCATGTTTTAACCCCAAACCTTCTCGTTTCCAGCGACTCCCGATACGATCGTGTGCAATACGAATGTATTCGGTGTCTCTCCGCGATCCTGAACAACACAGTGGGCATTCGGACCATGTTCGAGTGTAGGGAAGCGTTGCCAGTGTTGGCGCGAAGTCTCAACGCTAGGAAGCCGCATTGCGCGCTGGAAGCTGCCAAGGTTTGTTATGATACTGTATTTTATAGGTTATAAGGTTTAAATTGCATTGCCACTAGTAATAGAGGGACATTTTTAGCATGAATTGGCGCTCAAAAGCAAACTAAATTATGATTAAAGATATAGTAGCTAGAGTATAGTTTCCCTTTAGCAAACTCAAACTCAAAATATTTTATTTCACATAGGCCTTCATGGGCACTTATAAAACGTCAGAAGTAAGTGCACGGTTCGAAATTGGTCGTTTTCTATGGAGAAGAACCGGCAAGAAACTCTATGGTTACTGTTATAAAAAATAATTTATTTAAACAATCTTTGCATTATAGGTGAAGTTTTTTTAGGCGAGAGGACAGTATACCGATTGACATAATACAATGTGACCCTTTGTTTAGTACTTTTAAATTCTGTTATGGTGTATAAAAAAAAAAAAAACTATATATTCAAATCGCATTGCCACTAACTAGTGGCAATGATATTCTACATACGTTAGAACATACATTTTGTAAAGCTCTTTTCCATTAGTAGAAGAGTAGGAAAGATATTCTGAGTCTCCACTTGGTGGCATTCATTTTAGTTAAGTCATTGATTTGACGCCATCAAATGCTTGAGAAGTGATTTCTTAACTAGTTAGTAAACTAGTTAACAAATCACACTTAGTATTTTTTTATCGATTTTAGCGTGCGGCACTAGTTTCTTTTTGTGACGACACAAAACTTCACACCCTAAATTATATGTATGATCACTTTTCTTTAGCACACTTGTATGTAACATTAAAACTACAGTCGACAATAGATGTGATGACTATAGTGACTAGTCTGCGCCTCAAGTGGGTATATCTCTTAATTTGCAATACTGCGTTAGAGCAGGAAAGAAAGAAAGAAAAAATATTTATTTGGCACATGCCACAAAGTACACAAAAGGACAGAAACTAAATAAAAAAAAAAACATATATAAAAAAACAATTTAAGTACATATTTGCATTTACACGAAAATAACTAATTACGTGTGCCTCGCGACTGCGCCAAATAGGCTCGGTTCAGCAGCAGGACAAACCAACAAACACAGCTTCGAGTGTAGTATGACTTAGATTTAGAAAGAAAAAATAAAATACAAAAAGTAAGTACTATTGTGCATAAAGTTTAAATAAATAAATAAAAGTAAACAGACAAATGACATTAGCATTAGAACTTAAAGCGAGATATATACCATGTGTATTTATTGTTTCGAGTTTCCGATATTTCGGCACTGTTGCAAGAGCCATGATCCCCATGAGCTTAAAAACTTATAGACAAATGACATGCAAACAATATTGATAACTTATTATAATTCCTAAAATATGTAGTTAGTAATTGGTACTTATATAATGTAAGTAAGAAGAAAGATTTAGAGATTAATTTACGAAAGAAAGAGACAAATAAAAACAAGGCATATGCACGTCGTGGCCGTGGCAACAAGGCTCAGCATTATGCTATGCCATGGGCGTACTCACAGCACGGCGCTGGTTTTCAGTGGTTGCCTTATGAACACTACACAACTTATGATTTCAGGTGCTTGCTGCAATATGCCTGATCCCCAACGGGCACGAGAAGGTTCTAGAAGCCATCACAATGGCGGGAGAGTCCAGCAGGAAACCTCGGTTGCTGCCCATCATCGAGTGTCTGGAGACCAAGACGCCGGAGAGTTTGAAGGTAACATACTTCAATTTGCAGTAGGTGTCCCAGTGATTACATCCACAACTATCTGGAACATTACTGTGTCGTTTTCATTTTTCATATTCACAACTGGACTTAAAACGGTGAAGGAGGAATCCGGATCATGAGGAAACCGGAATGTCGTATACGATCCAAAAATCCGGAGACTTGTGACGTACACAAAAACGCACTGCGCCCGCGTGACGTACAACGACCAGTGTCACAGTAGTAGAACTTAATGCGCTGAATTATTAATTACTGGCAGTTACTCGCGACTTCGTTCGCGTGGGAAGTTTTTCCCGTGTAAATCCCGATCCCGTGAGAATTTCGCAAAATCCCGTCTTAGCGACCATCTACGTACTACAAGGAACCCCCATGCTAAATTTGAGAGCCCTACTCCTTGTAGTTTCTGAGATTTCGTGATTAATCAGTGAGTGGTATTTCGCTTTTATATATATACTCGTAAATCGGGCTCGTTACCGCTGAGCCATCGCTGCACTTTTATATACATAGTTTTATATTCAATATTAATTATTTAATAAATATTTACACACCAGTACCTTCTTATTAAATTCGTTTTTATAAGCAATATAACTCTTGAACTTTGAACGTACAGCCCCATTCAATTGTAACCGATATATCTTAAGTAATAAGACTCACAATCCTTTGCACACAATTACAGACGGGCTGCATGCAACTTATGAACGCCATCATTACGGAACCTGAAGAGTTGGAATTCAGATTACATCTCCGCAGCGAGTTTATGAGAACTGGACTTTATGATTGGATAGGTAAGGCCTATTTTGGTTTTTGTTAGCGTCTATCTTTAATTAGTATTTTGTTTGTATGGACATTGGCCAATGAAATTGTTTTAAACTCGGAACAATCATTGGCGTAGCCACTGCGATAACCGTGTCAATGAAAAATAATTTATTTATTATTCATTAGCTGTGATCGGCTTTTGGTGATCTAATGTACCTAGAGCTTAATGAACAGTGACAAAAACGACGAGTGGAGACTTCCTTACGACAAATATTTTTTGTCAGTAAAGCTATAAATGTGGTATATTTTTACTTTTATCGTGTTATTTATTTAACAAAACTATGTAAATCATATTAGCTTCCGATCTTACTTACTGGTACGTCGTTCAAACGAAGATAAAGAGATTACCTACATTTTATTTTTTTGAAAACAAAAACACCTACAAAACAAATCCATTACCTAATGAATTCTGTAGGTGTTTGACCGTTTTAATCTTAGATGTACTTAAATAATATCCCGAAGCCCGGGATAATTGTCCAGGAATAAATATTTTGCCATAAGGCGTCTCCACTTTGTTTTAACTTTGGGAGCTAAAATCCGATCACTGTTCATTAGACAGTATTATTAAAAAAATCGTATAATGACGAAAATGTGGTAAAACAGTGTCACACTTCTACATTAAGCCTAACCTTAGATTTTTTCTTGAAATGAAATGAAATATTTATTTTGTAAATTGGTTATAAATAACACTTTTACACGTCATGTTTTTTTGCGTGTTAATTTTAGTTTAGCTAGATGAGGCCGGTATTTCCTAACTGACTACTTTGAGAAGAAAAATCGAAACAAACTCAGAGACTTGTATAATATTATAAGGGACCGTTCAAGTATTACGTAAGCATATAGGGGGGCGTGGGGGTCTTTGCTTTGCTTATTTTTGATGACGTGGGGGGTAGGGGATCCAGATGGTGATTACGTCAGCAGTAATTATTAAATTTTTTACACATATAGCAACACACATTATCTACACTTACAAAAAAAAATGCATTTTCGGGGATTCCTACAAATAATGAACTGTTGAATTCCGTGTCAGTAAAGTTTATTTAAATGAATATTATGTGCGTTACAGACTTCTATTCTAAACCTGTCCCTTATTTCTAGATTTATGCTGCTGCTCATGAATCAATCAATTGTACCAATGTTTACGTAAGCATGGGGGGAGGGGTAAGAGCTTTGCTTACTTTTGCTGACGAGGGGGAGGGGTGGGTTAAAAATTGCAAAAAATGTGTTTACGTAATACTTGAACGGCCCCTAAGGGTGCGTTTCCTCCAGAGATGTGCGATGGAAATGTGTCGTGCGAGGATGTCTAGCTGTGCTGTGAAAATGTGTGGGGGTTTCCACCAAAGCTGTGCGATGAAAATGTGCCTACGAGGATGTGTAGCGGAGCTGTGAAAATGCGCATTAATGTGTGGTGCGAGGACGCGCAAACCTCGCAACACATCCTTCTCAACACAAATTCCTCGCAACACATCTCTCACACACATCCCTCGCACACATCCCTCGCTTGTTTTGTATGCGCAAAAATCTAGCTCCGCTGAGCCGTTTGCACCAGAGCTGTGCTGACCGAGGCGAGGTAAATGAAGCGATTCTATTGGTTCTTTACAAACACATCCCTCGCTACGCATTCTCGCACATCTCTGGTGGAAACGCAGCCTAATAACACTGTTGTTAATTACAGATGAGCTTCGCGCCGGTGCGGAGGGCGCGCGTCAGATTCAAATAAACGTGTTTGACACACACGCCGCCGCAGATCAGGATGAATTTCTCGCCAAGTTTGATGATGTCAGGTTAGTTTCTAAATATACTTCGCTCTCATATTTATTTATCAAAAACTTGATGCAACACAAACTGTACAATGGCGTAGACGGTAATAAATATTGAAGCGTCAACAGCCTAATGGCTAAGATGTCGGATTTGTGATCGAGAGATTGCGAGTTCGAATTCCACCCATCACACTATTACCGTGAACCCCCTCTAGATACAAGCATTTTAGCTTAGTTGAAGGGGTTGACAAGTAGTATTATGAACTCTACCCACATGGCTAGTTCTCTTTTCAAGAGAAAAATACATAATATGTATACAGGGTTAATTGTAAAACAGCGTTAACCTCTCAGGACTATGTTACTGACATCATAATCAACAACTTTTGTTCTATGATTAAATATTTAAATTGAACGCCCTAAATGTTACGAAGTCTATGCGAAGCAAAAGAAAGCGATTTATACTATCGCTTTCATTTGCTTCGCATAGACTTCGTAACATTTAGGGCGTTCAATTTAAGTATTTTTATTTGTGTATGAAAGTCTGGTGAACTAAAATATGACGAATTTTTAAAAGTCATAGAACAAAAGTTGTTGATTATGATGTCAGTAACATAGTCCTGAGAGGTTAACGGTGTTTTACAAATAACCCTGTATATAATATGTATATAGTGTTATTGGAAATACGATAAATTCTTGGTAAGGGGTTACAGTAGAACAAATTACGAGCAATTCAATCAATACTATTTTCGATACCTGTTTTTGGTTACTTGGACTGCATTAAAATCCGTTGCGCAGTTTAAAAGATCTAAGCGCACAGAGGGAGCGATTTTATTTTATGCTATGTAAAGATTTTTATTATTTTATTTTTCAGAGTGGACTTCCACGATGTAAATGAATGCTTCGAGCTAGTTAAGAATTTAGTGATGGATACCCCGGCCGAACCTTACTTACTATCAATACTACAACACTTGCTGTTCATTCGAGATGATGAGCTAATCAGGTGAGACAACTATAATATGTTAGTGAAACTAGCTTTAAACTTGAACTCAGTGATGTTAGCTTTAAGTCAGTGAATCTTAGTGAAGCAAGTCAAGCAAAAAACAACAAGTCTTCCTGATTTGATCAGGAAGACTTGTTGTTTTTTGTTTAATTACTGTAATTAGTTTTCAACCGTTGTTATTAATTAAATGAATAATAATAATAATCTAGCACTAACTAATCGGTTGAAATTATTACCGATGTTTTTTTTCCATATTCTTTGACATTTTGGACTTCCACAGATATTTTAGAACCAAATTAAGCCAAATCGACTCAACTGTGTATAATATCAATTTTTTATTTAATTTGAAGTACACTGACTGTCCTCTCCCCTCTTTATTTTATGTTCGATAATTCCAGTTGTCTAGAAGATATCGCTAAGACCGCCATTGTAAGCATAATTATGTTAAGCAATATTTTTAAACAGATGTGTTTAAATTATTCGTCTGTATATTCTATTCTGATCTCTAGTTTTAGCGAAACATACGTGCTATATGTATAATTGTTTTTTTTTTATATATAGATAATTAAAATGTAAAATTAACGATGTGTTTTCAGGCCAGCATATTACAAGCTAGTAGAAGAATGTATAACGCAGATAGTTTTACACAAGAATGGGTACGATCCGGACTTCAGAGCCACGCAGAGATTCAATATAGACGTGCAGCCGCTCATAGATGGACTTATAGGTATGTTGCTACTTCTCTTCTCTTCTCTTCTATTAATAGAACACAGTTGCTGTCTATGTCTGTCTGTTTGTCCACTTCTGGGGGCCTAGACAAAATCCATTTTCTGTAAGCGTTAACGCCAACGGAAAAATTAAATTGTATGGAGTTGACATTTGCTAACCACATGTCACGTGATTGTCACGTGTTAGTAAATGTCAACTCCATACAATTATTTTTTCCATTGGCGTTAACGCTTACAGAAAATGGATTTTGTCTAGGCCCGCTGGTAAACCAAACAATGGATGTTGATAGAACATGGTCAAATTGACAGTGTTTTGGTACTTTCCATTGACAGCAATGTTGAAGAATTGCCCTATGTTAATCAATAGTCTCACTAAATTGATCTGTAAATGTTCGACATGTTTTTTTGTCATATGATTCGATACCTTATAACATTATTTTGTGTTGTATATTCATAACATATAATACAGAAGCGATTAATCTTATATTATAAAGCAGAAAAGTTTACCTGTTTGTTTATTTGTTTACGCGTTTCTCTTCGAAAATACTCGGTGGATTTTAATGAAATTAGGTATGGAAGTAGCGTGAAGCTTTTATTAACTTTTACGCGACTGCAAGAGAGTCCACGGGAGAGAAGTCCTGCTCGACCGCTAGTAATAAATAGAATTGATAATTTTGCGCTTTGCGCCCATAAAAGCTACGTACATTAATAACTTAAAAATAATTAAAATTCAAAGATATTATTCAAAATTATACTGTAAAATTTCAGAAAAATCCCGTGCAGAAGAGGAAAAAAAGGTCGAAGAATTACGAACGAAACTAGAAGCGGCCATCGCGGCCAGACAAGAGGCTGAAGCGAGGGCGGCACATCTAGAGGAGAGGCTCAAGAGTAATGCGGCCGCCACCGGGCCCGGGGGAGTCACGCACGGGAATATCGCCGCTATTGCTAAGGTAAGAAGAGCTAGAATCGTGTTGCAATGTTCTGTAAAACAGTAGAGTGTAATGTCAAGGTGTGTCTGGGAATATCGCCGCTATTGCTAAGGTAAGAAGAGCTAGAATCGTGTTGCAATGTTCTGTAAAACAGTAGAGTGTAATGTCAAGGTGTGTCTGGGAATATCGCCGCTATTGCTAAGGTGAGAAGAGCTAGAATCGTGTTGCAATGTTCTGTAAAACAGTAGAGTGTAATGTCAAGGTGTGTCTGGGAATATCGCCGCTATTGCTAAGGTAAGAAGAGCTAGAATCGTTTTGCAAGGTTCTGTAGAAAAGTAGCGTTTGATGTCAAAGTATAGTTGGGAATATCGCCGCTATTGCTACGGTGAGAAGAGCTAGAATTGTGTTGCAAGGTTCTGTAGAACAGTAGAGTGTAATGTCAAAGGTTGTCTGGGAATATTGCCGCTATTGCTAAATAGAGAAGTGCTAGAATCGGTTTGCAACGTTCTGTACCACAAAACCGACCAATCAGGGACAGCCTTTCGACAGTTGGTAATTTAACAAGTAACAGATTGTAATCAAACGGTTTCTGTTCGATAGATTATAATCTATCTAAAAACGCATTAAAACGCAAGCAGTATGGTACAGATTACAATTTATCGATAGATCGAATCACGCGAGATAGATTATTTTCTAACGGCTTTTGCAATTTTACGGTGGCATGTTTATTTGCTGTTAACTGTTCTGTTTTTTTTTTCAAAAAGAACTAGCAATGTAGGTACAATTCACATTTGTATCTGGAGTGGGTTCATGAAAACAGTGTGATTGTTGGGGTTTGGCAATTTAACGAGTGACAGATTGTAAGCGGAAACCGTTTTTCCGTTCGATATATTATAATCAGCCAGCAGTATGTTACGGATCACAATTTTACTGCTAGATTACAATCTCGTGAGATAGATTATAAGCATCCGGTTTTTGCAATTTTACGGTAACATATAAATTGTTTTATAAATTATATTCCAGGCGATAGGCAGTCCTGGTGGTCCGGCCCCGCCGCCTCCGCCACCAATGCCAGGAGGTCAGTACCACCATACATTGTATACTGTTGTTATTTTTTAGAAACATTTGATGTATACACTACACGATTAGCTATTTTTTATTTGTCTGATACACTACTTTCAGTTTTATGTTTTGTTATGGGCAACGTCTGCTTAAAAAATTTTAACTATTACTAGATAGATCGATATTTTTTTTTATTTTATTAAAAATAGGTTCGCGTTTGACCACCATCTCACCTGATGGTAAGTGATGATGTGGTCGAAGATAGAGCACGCTTACCTAAAAGTAACCTATTCACTCTTGACTTAAAGACTCCTAGGTTATAGCTATCGGGAAACACAGACTCCGGCAGGGAATTCCACTCCTTAGCCGTACGCACAATGAAGGTATTCCCAAAACGTTTTGTGCGTATGGGTGGGATGTCCACCATGTAACGATGGCGCTTCGCCGTTTGTCTTGTAGTCCGATGATGGAACGGGCTTGGTGGAATTAGATTGTGTAATTCCATCGCACAATCCCCGAAATGTAACCGATAGAATACCGATAGACTTGCAACTCGTCGTCGATGTTCAAGGCTCTGGAGCTTTGACTCGACCAGTCTTCAGTGTATACATAACAGAAAAACAAATAAGGAGTTAACAGCTAAAAAAGGGTGGTCTTATCGCTAAAAGTTACTACTAAACTTTGTCATACATATACTTCACGTTTTAACGTATTTGGATGACTGGTAGATTATGTATTTTTGCCTTGAGTATATTCCGTTGAGATTTCTTTTTTAAATATAATAAAAATAAATACACTTGGACAGACATAATCTTTATTTTTCACTAACACTTCGCCTGCGATTTCGATAATTTATAGCCTATAGCACTCGCAAGCAATGCATTTTACAGACCATGAAAACATTTTTATATTTGGATCATTACTTCCTGAGATTATCCCCGTATTAAATACAAACAAATTTTACCATCAGGTGAGATGGTGGTCAAACGCGAAACTATTATCAATAAAAAAAGTTTAGATAATGGCTTATCTGCTTTCCAAACACCGGAATGTCGTAGAACCAAAGTGTGCTTCATCATCAACCACATCATCGCTTACGATAAAGTGAGATGGTGGTCTAACGCGAGAATATAAACAATAAAACACAAGTGAAAATCTCACTGAACCGCTTAGATTAGAATGAAACCTTTGAACGATCTGCAAATAGCCACATATAGATAAACGGACATAGTGTAACACAGTTCTAAACAAAACTAAATTAATCTTCTTTGAAATTGTTAACAATACTTTCTCAACACAGACGATGCCCATAACAAATCACTTACACATTGATATTTAATGGACAGTAATCTAGTGTCAACTACTCAAGAAACTATTTATTCGAACTTCACTTCCGCAAATGGATGCACATACAGAAGGCGCGGCTGTGCACTATGCAACCCAAACCTTGAATCATTAGGCATCGCAGCGGCCGACGATTAGACATTTGGACAAGTGTGTGCTCCATGCAGGGGCGAAATACTTATTGTGTGAAGGTTTGGGTTGCGTATTGCATCGCCGTATTCTTTGCAAAGCGATGCTCCACAATGTATTCAAGCTTAAATACCTAGTTTTTGGTGGAAT
Organism: Tholera decimalis; assembly: GCA_943138885.2. Lineage (NCBI taxonomy): Eukaryota > Metazoa > Arthropoda > Insecta > Lepidoptera > Noctuidae > Tholera > Tholera decimalis. The sequence goes on from OW964576.2 coordinate 17,222,044, forward strand.
TGACAATAAATATTGTCTTTGTTATGAATTTTCTTAAAATAACATCTGATTCATTTCTATAATTCACCTTCAAACTGAAATCACCACGAATACTGTCTCTTTCTCGCACAAGCATGTCACTATAGCTATCTCTTTCTGGTGTGGTTTCTAGGGGCCGGCCCGCCGCCGCCTCCGCCAATGCCGATGCAAGGATTGTTACCAATCACTTTCTAATAACATTTAGTAGAATAGTTGGGCCAATGTTTGTATAATATGCGGCGGTTTCTATAAGGAATTTGTTGGCCAATATTGATATAGAATACGACCAAAAGATGTTTATTAAATAGGATTCATGTGTATGCGGTCGTTGGGCTAGTTTGATGTAATAAGCTCTTTTTAAGTTGAAAATTAAGATTGGTATTGATTCATCCGTAGTTTTTATAGAGACGATAACGTTCATACAAAATAAAAAATTTGTGAACTGACCAAAACATGGTTGGCCGTGGATGGCCATGGATTATCTTTGCTCTGACGTCAACGAAACAATTTTGTTTACGACAAAATTGTTTTCATTTTAGTAAAAAGGGATATAAAGATTTTCCTTCACGGACTTGTATATGGCCTAAGTAACTAACTACATACTTCAAAATATAGTTTAGTTATTTAATTTTTTAATGGAAGGAACGACAAAAAGCTACGTTATAAGAACTTACAAAAAGTAGTAATAAGTTTTTATAATATACAGGGTTTTTGGTAAAACACTAACAACATCTCAGGACTATGTTAGTAACATCATAAACAACAACTTTTGTTCTATGACTTTTAATATTTCATCATATCATCATATTTATCATCAGGATCATAAGATTTTTACACAAAATTAAAAATATTTCAGTTGAGCGCTCTAAATGTTACGCAGTCTGTGTAGCAAAAGAAAGCGCTAGTAATGTAGGTAAACTGATAGTACATAAAGTATCGGAGGGGCCTTTATGCTTTGTTTTTGGTAAATGTATTGTTTTTAAAAAAATCAATGAAGAAAAGTTGTTGTTTATGATGTTAGTAATACAGTCCTGCGAGGTTGTTAATGCTTTACCAATAACCCTGTATAAAGTAACTATAATAACTGTAAAAACTTTAATATACTAATTAGAAAATATAAAAAATAAAAGTCTAAAGATATAATATTACTTCTGTTAGGTTAGTATGACTGTTTGTATTTAATAGAGAGCAACGAATGAGGCTTTTAAACTTACTAATTGTGCAATCTAAGATGTCAAATTTAACAAAGAGTAGTGTTCTAGGGTTAATAATTTTGTCGGTTTTCCAAGCATGCTACTTTCTAATACGCATGCAACCTCATAATAACAGGGGTGGTGTATTTCTAGGTGTGTCGAACGCCCCACCACCGCCGCCCATGCCTTCAGGTATGTGTGACGTAACATATTTAATTGTGTGTACGTTTACACGTAGTTAAAACGTCACCCTTACTCATAAGAAGTGATAATCTCGCGAATAAAAATAATAAATAAAATGCTTTATTTCATGTTACTCGGACTCATAACAGCTACACAAAAAGACTAAACACACACACGGTCAAACATACACACAAACAACACACACACGGTCAAACATACACACAAACAACACACACACGGTCAAACATACACACCAACACACACACACACACTCACGTTTGATTTATATGACCGTTGTAATATAAAAACTGATTATTGTAGCACACAATGAAGCTGCCAGTTTCACAGAAATATGAATGAGATTATTGCTTTTTATTTGGGTGACGATTTATAACGTAGATGTTTTGTGTTTGGGTTTTTTAGGTTTTTGTTGGTGACGGGCTAACTTTTTATGTTTTATCTAACCATTCATGATATAGTACCCATAACATGAAATGGAGCACAGTTATTAGATAATCGAATGGGCATAGGTCTTTAATCATAACTGTTAGTTGAGCGTTCACGCAATGTGTTAAAACAACCCTTGTTAAGAAACATCAGTAAAGAAAAAACATCTGTGTAGAAAGAAACTCGGTGGCGTTGATAAGGTCGTTAAAGGTGCACATATTTGGGCACATAGGACACTCCAGCAGATGGGATTGTACTGTATCGCGCATATTCAATATAGCGTGACGTGAGAGTAACGTAACAAGTTGTTAGTTCTGTCTCTGTTTATCATATAATTAATTTAAAACGGTGACATCGGAGTCCTTGGTTTTCCGTGATTTATTTTTCCAAATCTCGCGAAATCTATTTTGAGAAAGAAAAGAAACAAGAATTTATTGAATTCTTACTACAGGTTACACAATATAAAGCTCAAATTTCAATACCTCTACTTTCGGTTGAGATGGTAATGTCTTTGTTAATCTCTAGGGTATGTGAATAAATATCGGAATCATGTCAAATCTGCGATGAACTCGAAAAGGACCTCAATCTGTATGTTTTACTAAAATCTGATTTTTTGTAGATATTAGTAACATTGTTTCTAACGATAATTGTCATATAAATATTGTTTGTTTCTTAGACTCACTTTGGTGGTTGTATGTATGGTGTTGTCTTTAAATGTACTGTATTTTCGGTCGTTTATGTAATGGTTTTAGAATGTATAAGAAATACTAATTTAGTTGCAAGACTGAAAAACCTAGTATAACAATAATTTTCATCATCTTTATCTTCTTAGCTTATGCTAAGTTTATACTGTCCAAACGATGATATGATGACGCTGATGATATTTCATATTTTCATTTGTGTACCGATAAAGAATCAGAAGTTGTATTTAAATTTCATTTTTTTTTTAACATTAGCTCTTGCTTATTTCACTTCAAAAAGCCACTCATCCAGTAATATTATTGTAACTGTGATTTAACAATAATAACGTCAATAGCCTAATGGCTAAGGTGTCGGACTTGTGATCGAGAGGTCGCAGGTTCGAACCCCACCCATTACACTATTGCCGTGAACCTACTCCAGACACAAACATATTTAGCTTAATTGGAAGGGTTAACAAGATTGCTAGTAATGAGAATTCTACCTACATTGCTAGTAATCTTATAAAAATAATTAATATGTCAGTATTAGACACTAGAGTTAACATGTTATTCTACTATTAGCAGGTGGAGGTCCCCCACCGCCACCGCCTCCGCCCATGCCGGGCGGCCCACGAGGTCCGCCCCCGCCCCCGATGCCGGGCATGGGCGGCGGCCCTCCGCCCCCGCCCCCTATGATGGGCGGCCCACGCCCGCCGCCACCGCCGGGAGGGTTCATGATGCCAAGTATGGTAAGTTTGGCAAGTTATGGAAAAAAGTGGTTTATTGGCATATATAAATACATTCAGTCTGGATGTAAGTGAAATATCTCATTCAAATGTAATTCAAAACTACTGATGCTGATTCCCAAACTATGTTAGCGCTTGTGTTTTGGGAGACTGTGTTACAGTCATTACGAGTGATATAAAATGAATATAGAATTGAATGGGTACATAGGATGTTTTTTTTTTGTTAGGCACTGCACGCTTTGTGTATAAAGCCGTTTGCATAAGACTAGTGAAATGTAGAATGAATGCATCATCTAGTTTAAATTTACGGAAAGAAATGACATCTTAAAATATTATTTATAACTAACTTGCAGAATTGGGAACTAGCAGAAATTGAATTTAGGGTATGATGAGACTGTCATAACAAGGGCGTAAAAGTTCCCAACAAAAAAAAAAAAAACAATTTACAAAAACAAATATCTTTTCATAATTTAATTGAATCAGATTCTTTTTCCTTTTGCGTATAGTGATAGGCAAATAATTTTGCAAGAGTCGTTCGATGCGCAGAAGTCGATTTTTAGGTGTCAGCGGTTGTCAGCGGGACGCGGGGTATGACGTAGCGCCGCTCCGAGCGCGCGATTGGTGCGTCAGTAGTTCTCGTTCAATTTGCTCCCGAATACACTTGCGTACACGAAAGTAGTGCCCTTTGTTGAGTTGTTATTTTAAATTTAGTTTTTGTTACGTTGATTACAATGCCAGAACCAAATACCGTTTTACACAGACTATTAAAACGTCAGAAAGAACAGTTAGACACTAAAGTTAAAGAAGGTTGAAATTCCGAATTCGTCACTGTCTTTAGGACACCGGGAATAAAGAAGAATAAAAGAGGTAGCAGTTTTATTAACTAATTGTGACGACGAGAACATATTATTTTTAATGTTTTTTTTAATACATTGTTTTCACTTTTAAATGTATTTATGTATTATATCTATTTTATTTATAATACCGAATTAACGAATGAATTCCTCTTCTTTCTTTAACATTCTTCTGAACAGACATGATCAAAAATAAATGATGGCAATAACCATAGAATAATGGCAAGCAGTAAAAGTGATCACTTTTTTCTTCCACTAAGTGCACGATGCGCGAACTTACCCCCACTACGCCAAAACCTTGCCAACTTACGTGCCGAGGACTATAGGACTAGTGTGTACACACGCAAACAGAGAGATGGTAAGTTTGACGTGTCTGTGTATCTATGGATCAATATGTCTGTCAGTGGCATCGTAGCTCCGGACGAATAACAGATGAACCGATAATTATGTTATTTAGTTTTGTATTATATCGTCGGTGAAATAGTAAACTAGCCAATCTGCAAATGTCAAACTTTTCAGGAGAGCGAAAAGAAACAAAAACAGGCACTTCTATGTATCTATGTATCCTTTCAAGTTTGTAAATTTATTAGTCAACAAAAATAATATAGGTACTTTCGAGTCAATGCTTTGAGTAGACATTGTTAGAATTATTATTTAATAAATTTAACTTTTTTACAAAGACAATTTTATGCAGATAAGCATTAGGAATAATGTCGATAACTTCGAAATAAAAAATGTTAGACATATCATATTTTACCACAGGGAAGATCAACAATCATAGCAATTCTATATTTAAGAAAAAATAGGCAAAATGTCAGTTCGGTTACTTTACTATTGCGCCGACGATATTGTCTATTTTTTTTTTACTTATAATTGTTTTTATTCAGAAACTTAAAAATAAAATAAATAAAATAATAAAATTCATTTATTGCAGGTCCATGACCCATATAAAATTAAATTAAAATAATCATTTTACTATTGCTTACAGTCATAAATTCCAAATGTCAAATAATATAACTATACGAGTAAACAGACTTACAGAAGACAACTTAAGATAGATAAAAATACTCTACTGCACATCACAACAGAAGTAAATAAGGACTACAACTACAAAGGGTGTTACAATGGCCGGTCTTATCGCTAAAAGCGATCTTTTACAGGCAATCTTTGGATGGATTTGAAACAGCAGCAAAAAAATAAGCGGATAGTCCATGGTGTATTATTTACTTATGTAAAATACATAAATAATAAACTATATATAAGTATACATATACATAATTACAAATTAAGGAGAGAGATAGAGATCTTTTACCATGTATTTGAAAGAAGACAGGGTTTGTGCTTGTCTTACTGACAAGGGGAAAGCATTCCACAGTCGTACTTAAATTTAATTTAAGTATTTAAAAATTTAATTTGCATATTTTTTATTTATCAGCCCGTGCCCGACGTGTTGCCCTACGGATTGAAACCGAAGCGAAAGTGGGAGGTGGAAGGTCCTCTCAAGCGTGCCAATTGGAAGACTATCGTGCCACAGAAAATGTCAAAAAAAGCCTTCTGGGTTACGGTAAAATCAGAACTACTTTATTCATATTAGCCTGAATGTAAGCACTTTAAACAACGAATTTGATATGAAAACACTCACCTAATACATCACCAGCTTCAGACTGCTTGAAAATTTATTTGATTGGAACTTTACAATCGTCAAATTGAAAAATATATATTCAGAAATAAATACACACAACAACATACAATAACAAATCCACACCGAAAGAAAAAATCCTAAAAAATCCGATTCGTGAAGAAATCCGGTGTTTTTCTTACGTGTTTGCAAACAATTAAAACTGCATGCATGTTTTTATTGGTTAAATGTAATATTTATGAGTTTTAGTAAGCGATAGCGAAGAAATAATTTGCAAAAAAATTACGAAGTTTAATTTAAGTGGTTTCCTTACAGATAACATAAAATCAATATACTTATAGTTCAATTTTAGCCTATCTTGATACTGAGTTTGGCTATAATCAAAATTCAACCTTCCATCGGTCACTAAAAACTCGGCACTTACAGGTCCAAGAAGATAAGTTAGCGTCACCAGATATCTTAAGTGGGTTAGCACTTAAGTTCTCAAGCAAACCAGTCGCGAAGAAGAATGAAGATGCTGTCGATAAGTAAGTTTCGTTCATTCATATCATTCATTCATTTCATTCAACTTCAAAAACATCCGAAGAATATAAAAAAAAAAGGTCAGACTAACAACGTCACGTAAGTTTATTTTTTTTTGGGAAATTGTGTGAAGTTCTTGGTTAGTGTTTTTTTTTGTATATGGTAATGAAATAGATGCAAAAATTAAAATGTGACTTAAAGAGTAATGGTTTTGAATGTTGTTGGATGGAGAGGTGAAACTAGGCCAAAGGAAAGATTGATGCATTCGAACGTCAATAGTCAATAGCTAAGCCTTGTGATCCGGGGGCGCGGGTTCCAACCCCACCCATTACATTATTGCCATGAACTCACTCCAGACACAAGCATATTAATTAGCTTATTTGGAGGGGTTAACAAGATTGCTAGTAACGTGATTTCTACCCAAATTACAAGACCTCATAAAAAAAAATTGTTTGAGGAATGATATCAAAGAAAAGTGAGTTTCCGATAGCTATAACCTGGGAGTCTTTAACACGTTCGCTGACAGTGAGCACTTACCCTGACACCACATTACGACAGTAGAATTTTTCACGACGTACTCTTAAAAATAGTGGCCCGTCCCTCGACGTACTGTCATAACGCAGTATTTTAATATTAATAGATTCATGTGGTAAAATGCGAGGCTATCAATATATAATACTAGCTGACCCGCCACGACTTCGTTCGCGTAGTATTCTACCCCTACCCAACCGATACCGCTAACCCTATCCTACCCCTACCCTACCACTACCCCTATCCCTATCCTACCCCTATCCCTATCCTACCCCTACCCTACCCAAACCCTACCCAAACCCTACCCCACCGCTACCCCTACCCTACCCTACCCCTACCCTACCCCTACCCTACCCCTACCCTACCCCTACCCTACCCCTACCCTACCCCTACCCTACCCCTACCCTACCCCTACCCTGCCCCTACCCTACCCCTACCCTTCACCAACTCTACCCCTACCCTACTCTCCATTTTATTTAGAAAACGTTTGTATAGGAAATAGAAAAGGGCTGTTTTGACGGTTTTCCCGGAAATTTTATTTCTTTTTAATTTTTTCTCAACTTTTAAACCTTCCCTAGACCTCCACGAACATTTCAAAACCAAGATGAATGAAATCGGTTCAGCCGTTCTCGAGTTTTAGCGAAACTAACGAACAGCAATTGATTTTTATATATATATATATATATAATATAATTAAAATAAAACTGTAAAAAAAAGTGTGTCTGTACATTGAATATATTTACAAAAAATAATAGATTTACAAAAAAGTTCAGAGGGCTTTAGAAACAGTAATAGAGCAAGAATAAAATAAAATATTATTTCACTTTGTTTATCTGTTTGTAAATTTATAATAGAAAAGTATAATAAAATTTATCTCTGTTTATCTGTTCCTAATCTCCTGAACTACCAGATGGATTTGAATGATTTTTTTTTATTGATATCAATTCTGGGCAATTTATAGTCTATTACTGATTTCGGAAATTGGAACTACACTCGAGCGAAGCCGCAGACAGAAACTAGTCAACAAAAAGAAAGGAATATGATGATCACTGTAATGTACTACAAAGTAATTTTTATGTCTTATTTCGCCAATAGCATCAAACAAAAGCACGCAGCGTAACTACCAATCCCTTAACCACTGCACCAACCATTACCTCACCATACACTAACATCCATAAAACCCAAGGTTTAATTCCAGGGTCCACACACTCAAGAAAGTCAAAGACCTTAAGGTGCTAGACAGCAAAGCGGCTCAGAACCTGTCGATTCTCCTCGGAGGCTCGCTCAAGCATATGTCGTACGAACACATCAGGACGTGTGTGTTGCGCTGTGATACTACTGTACTGACTGCCAATGTACTGGATCTGTTGATACAGGTGAGTTGGGGACACGGAGAAATACAAAAGTAAAACTAGGGGTAGTCAAAGTGGGGGTCGTCGAAGTGGGGGTCTGTAGGTCAAGAAAGAATAGGTTACTTCTAGATAAGCGTGCTTCATCTTCGACCTCATCATTACTTGAGAGATATGGCCCGTTGGTATAGTGGTCAGTGGCCCTGACTGCTATGCGCAAGGTCGTGGGTTCGATTCCCACCTAGGACAAATGTTTGTGTGATGAGCACGGTCATTTGTTCTTTGTCTGGGTGTAATTTATCTATAATATGTATGTATTTAGAAATATATATGTATGTTTATCAGTTGTCTAGTACCCATACCACAAGCTCTGCTTAGTTTGGGACTAGATGGCGTTGTGTGAAAAAGTTGTGGAATATTATATTATTATTATATTAATAAAAAAGTCAATTTCAAAGTAGGGGTCTGTAAGTCAAGAAAGAATAGGTTACTTCATGGTAAGCGTGCTTCAACGTCGACCACATCATCGTTTACCATTAGGTGAGATGGCAGTCAAATGCGAGCTTATCCTATCAATAAAAAAGAGTGTGTTCTATGCATTAATTTAGTAGTATAAATGGTATTTAATTATATTTATTTTGCAAATTACTCATAAATAATAAGTTTCACAGGTCGAAGTCGAGTTCCTCGATAACTATAATAATATAATAATAATAATATTCCACAACATTCACACAACGCCATCTAGTCCCAAACTAAGCAAAGCTTGTGGTATGGGTACTTGACAACTGATAAACATACATATATATTTCTAAATACATACATATTATAGGTAAATTACACCCAGACAAAGAACAAATGATCGTGCTCATCACACAAACATTTGTCCTGGGTGGAAATCGAACCCACGACCTTGAGCATAGCAGTCAGTGCTACTAACCACTAGACCAACAGGCCTGTCAAAACTGACCAATGCTTGCGCTATTTGAACAGGTTCACTCAAATCATTTCTTATAAACTTGAAAAATACACCTTTGTTCGTTAGTAGTCTCAAACGGGATATTAAAAATAATGAAGTGACTAATTATTTTTAGCTTTAGCTAGACGAGGCCGGTGTTAGCTAACTGACTACTCTGGGAAGAAACACCGAAACAAACTCCGAGGTCAATGTCTCTTTTAAAGTCGCATGTAGATTCATGTCTGTGGTGCTCTTTTGGGGAAAGAAACACAGATTTGAGCGGTACAGACAATGCAAGCGTTTTTCAGTTACCGTGAACGTTAACTTAGAACTTAAGGGAGTTCAAAAGCTTCAGATGGACCTTACGAACTTAAAATATAGAGGGCAGGAAATCAATATCATAATATACCTCTTATTCTTCTTCTTCTTCTTCTAAATTCTACTGTGCCTCTGTTTCAGTACTTGCCTCCAGCGGATCAGCTAAAGAAATTAGCAGACCTCAAAGTGAACGCCGAAGAATTAACGGAAGCGGAACAGTTTGCGGCCACAGTGGCCGATATCAAGCGACTGGTGCCGCGACTGAGGAGTTTAGCCTTCAGGGAACACTACGCCGAAGTTATCTCTGAAGTTAAACCGGTTAGTTAAACTTATTTTTTTTTTACTTATTTATTTAACAAGTATGGTGGACTAACAGCTATTATAAACAGGAAATATGTAGTAGGTGTAGTAGCCAGTGACCCAATTAAAAGTTCTCACGCTTAGAGGCAGGAAAATCTTAGGGTGAACATAATTATAATCTTAATAGAAACCATATCGTACAATATTCAACATGACTAAAAGATAGCAGTACAGATATTAATAATTTTTGAAAACAATTTTTTTTGTACATTGTGTCATTTTGGTCCAAAGTGGTCCATCGTGCCCAATTTAGGCCTTTAGTGGCCAATCGTGGCTAAGTTTGGCCTTAAGTGGCCCATAGTGGTACATAGTGACACATATTAGTCCATAGTGGTACATTGTGGCCCATAATGGTCTAATGTGGTACATTGTGGTCCATTGAGAAGATAGAAGAGGCACTTGGCTGAGGCTAAGGCTTTTTAAGGATGGGAAATCATCCAATGACTACTTCCTAATCTGGGCGAAGTGGGAGGGTGTGTCAGACTTTTACTGACTAAAACCCATCCGTGTTCCGTCATTTGCCCTTCGTGTTCCGAGGCCGCGGTAACTCATTCGAACAATTCCGCAACCCTGGCAGGCAACGGCCCCCTTGTAGGCCCCGACAATTTTGCTGACACTCTGAGGCGCGCGTGGAACACGACGTACCGGAGGCTAAGGCTACGGGCAAGATCGCCAACGCGAAGAGACAACCTGCCAGACCTAAGCCTGCTCATATTGTCAGTATTACTGAGAAACCAGTGCTACTGGTTACCATCCCCTATGAGTTTGTAGTTTAAAAATGGAAACAAAAGTATGGAAATTATGGTACATAGCGGCCAAAGAGGCACAGGGAAGTCCACTATGGATTATGTTGTACATCATTTATTTATTATTAAGGTCATCCAACAGCTTCTGTATATAGCATTTCGTGGGTATAAATAACAAACAGCCTTAGTCTTATACGGTCGCCAATTACAGGAAAACCAGCATTCAACATAATTAATAACATTAAAAAACAAAAATAGTATTACAAAATTAAATTGATTGAAATTAAATTTTTATTGAAATTAAATTATAAAGATTTGAATAAACTTGCCATTACATTTTAAATTCTAACGCATTAAAAAGCATACATTTCTTATTCTATATTATCTTATTTTACATATCATTTTCGGGTTTCTTTCTTTGAAACTCTAATATAATTGTTTTGAAGACCTTCAAGGAGTTGTAGTGGCCCATTAGTTATGTACCACTCTGACAGAATATGCAAGTTTACAGAGGCTTAAGTCACACATTAACAGTGACTCATTATGGCCCATACTATACTTATACAGCCTAACTTTAAACCTTTGTACCTTTTTTCCTTTGTGTCAAAGTCATCCAAAGGTTGTCTGTATTGTTTTTATGTTCGCATTTGATCACTATCTTACGTTATAGTAAGCGATGATGTGGTCGAAGGTGAAGCACACAGGTTATAGCTATCAGGAAACACAGACTCTGGCAGAGAATTCCACTCCTTAGCTGTACGCGTAATGCAAGTAATCCCATAACGTTTTTTCTATCGTAAATATCGCTATAGCTATAAAAAGCGCCCATTATTTCACACAATTAATTTTAAAAGTACATATTGTATATTATAATATCTTAAAATAAGCAGTCTATCTATATAAACAAAAAACATTTTGTTCACAGGACATAGTCTCCGGAACAGCGGCGTGCGAGGAAGTGAAATCAAGTGAAAAGTTCGCCAAAATACTTGAGCTCCTACTGCTATTAGGAAACTATATGAATACGGGCTCAAATAATGCTGGCGCTTATGGATTTGAAATTAGCTTCCTCACTAAGGTTTGTGGTGGACATGTTTAATTTTTATAATACCAAGGAAACAATGGTGGGATACTTCTCCCGCCCTGGGTTATGCGAAAGGGAGTGTCAGACTTCTACTGACTAAAAACCCACCTTGTTCCTTCAATTGCCCTTACGTTCCGGACCAAATTCACTTCGTTCCTTTACCTTTCGTTTCGGGGCCGCGGTATGTCGTTAGAACATTCCCGCAAACCCGAAAATATACATAATTGGATAACAATTTTATTTGTTGTTTAAAAGTTGGTATACAGTATGTTAGTTTAAACGAGGGACATATTCAAACCTACAATAGTGTATGCTTACATAATACTAATAAAAATATGAACAAAAAAAAAAGCACTGATAAATAACAGACAGAACCATACCAAAAGTCCTCGGGGGGACTCCCGCGGGGGCGGAGTTTACACACGAGCTTCCTTTTTTGGCAGGATCGGGCCGTGTTTTGCCACGTGATTACTTTAGGTACTGTTTACAAGTTCATTCATCTCTTGCGCCTCAGTGTATATGATGAAATGTATTTTTCAACACACTTGCTCATAAAATGGCTCTAATTTCACCGCAATTAGGCACATAATGACACCTGTAATCAAACTGTGACTTTATCCTTACTATTATTCACAAGTGAGTTATAGGTTTTTTTTTAAAAATTGGTTAAGTTGCTTTGTTTTTAAAAAGTTTCGAAACAGTAAAGATCGTGTCAATAGTAGAAAAAAATTAATGTACCTACCTATTGCTTGCTAGTTTCATGCAACTTCGTATTTAAATAAGATAAATTTCAACTTGTATTTTTTTAATAAATACAACTTTCACTCAAATATAACTTTTGTTTTTTCTATGATAAAGAAAACTTTGAATTACCCATTTTGTACGTGGCTAAAACGCTATCCGAGAAAAGCAAAAAAAAAGAAACTTCATTTTTTTAGTCTATGGCTGATCTGTTAGATGCGCGCGCATAGGAAAACTGATTAATTTTTCCCGCCATTGCGAAAAAATTTTCACAACTCGTTTTCACTGTTGAAATTATAGTTATTTTCTTCACAAGTGTGTTAAAAAACGTCGTATGATACACGTGTGTATTGATGATTACCGTCCTCGGGTCTCTTAAGACCCTCACCTAACGGCTCGGGTCTCAATGGCGCCTCAGCGGTAATCACCAACATTACATACTTGTACCATAATGTACTAATATTGGACAATTACGTCAAAAATTTAAGTTATAGGTTTTTCACATATTTGGGACGAGAATCGAATACTGAATACCCTCCCTCAATAAGTCCCTAGTTTAACCTAACACACTGTATACGTAGTTTTATTTTACAAATTGATTCATACTGTGTTTAGGTTTTACCCGACTGTATTGGGCTTGGCATCCAGTCTAACCTAGTGTTTTACATGGAGCTGGATAATACCCAAACTCCTGGCATAACTTCACATTTTCTGGCTTCTCTACAAATGACGGCCGTTACCTATATACGGACCACCTTCTCACCTGATGGTAAGTGATGATGTGGTCGAAGATGGAGCACGCTAACATGCAAGTAACCTATTCACTCTTGACTTAAAGACTCCTAGGTTATAGCTATCGGGAAACACAGACTCCGGCAGGGAATTCCACTCCTTAGCCGTAAGCACAATGAAGGTATTCCTAAAACGTTTCGTGCGTATGGGTGGGATGTCCACCATGTAACGATGGCGTTTCGCCGTTCGTCTCGTAGTCCGATGATGGAACGGGCTTGGTGGAATTAGATTGTGTAATTCCATCGCACACTCCCCGAAATGTAACCGATAGACTTGCAACTCGTCGTCGGTGTTCAAGGCTCTGGAGCTTTCACTCGACCAGTGCATCGTTGCCAATGAGTCTCTTGGCCCGCTTCTCGATAGACTCAAGCGCGTCCAGTTGGTATTTAGCAGATCCATCCCAAAGATGAGAGCAGTACTCCATACACGACCGAACCTGGGCTTGATAGAGATTGAGCAATTACTGTTCGGGTGTAACTGCTTGACGTGTTTTGGAGGCACGGTATGATCGACCCCTGCAACTGATATTATGTAGCCAAGAATTCCACGAGGTATACGTATATTGTATATTATTGTATCATAGAATTAATATTTTCTTTTATTTTGTACACAGTTAACGGCGACGAAAGATCTGGAAAATAAACAGACGTTATTACATTATTTAGTAGAAACCATAGAGAATAAGTTCCCCGAAGTATTGACGTTTGCGGAAGAAATGCCTCACATAGACAGGTAAGTGTTTATGTTATACCTTATCCATTAATAAGGCTATTGTCGCTTCAAAAATCTTCTGAATAAATGATATTTTTTTTGTCATATAAAACTATGCATAGCATATACAGTATGTTAACTAACAGAGGGCGTTCCCGTTAACCCGCAATAGTATAAGCATCCATACATGCTAAAAAAATATCAACACTCTGTACACGCGTACGCATTCATAAATAAATTGCGACGTTGCCGTCCGTCAAGTACGCGCGTTCAGAGTGTTTCTTTTACGTATCAATTTAAGATTTTTAGTGAATATTTTAATATTAAAAAAATAAATATATTTTGTTTTCGAATGGTAATATATTTTTAGCCTGTATGGATGCTATACTATTGCGGGTTAACGGGAACGCCCTCTGTTAGTTAACAAACTCTATAATCTTATTGTCGAAGTCCTAGAATTCATAGTTTTTACATATTTCATGACCAAGTGAAAGTTTATTAAAAAAACGTGGCCACGTGCGAGTCGTCCTCGTACATGAAAGGTTCTCAAGTAGCAAGCCTATATTAGCGAAAAATAAGTTTGTTTTTTATACTGTTTGTATAAAGCCGGCTCTACACGTTGGCCAACACAGTGGCGAATGTAGTGGCCAGTGCCTATTCGCCAACGTGTAGACGGGGTGTTTGTGCATCTTGGGTTGTATTGGAATGATGGCCGACGAGTTGGCGCGAGATCCGTGTGGTGTCGGTTTTTTGCAAAAGATCAAAGGGTTGTTGGCCGAGTATTGGCTACCGCGTCCACATGTTGGCCGCGCGTTTAGTATGCTGCGAGCTCCCAGAACGATCGCACGCACCTGATTAAACATTTTAACCGACTTCAAAAAAAAAGAAGGAGGTTCTCAGTTCATCTTGAACTTTTTTTTTTTATGTATGTTACCTCATAACTCAAAGTCAGCTCGACCGATTTAAAAAATTCTCTTTTCATTTGAAATGGTATACTTTCTAGTTGGTCCTATTGTTATGAAATCAGGATCTGATGATGGGATCCTGGAGTAATCGAGGGAACTCTTCAAATATTATAGGCACATCTATAGCGTTTTGGTTATATATTATAGTATCTTGTGCAGTTGCTCTCGAAAAGCACCATTTGGGGAAGTGGAACTGATGATGAAGACCACAGATGACCACCGAAACTACTCAATAATAAGTATTTCATAGATTGCGATTCGATTACTTGAATATGGATGTTAAGCACTTTATGTTCGTCACAATGCATATGGTGATGTAGAGCTGATGGTGAAGTACCAGGAGAACTCCTCAAAAATTAACGGCTCTGCATCGGGAAAAGCAATATTTTGTAAAAGGTGATAAGTAGTTGACATTTTGGCTTTTGTAACTAGATAAATTACAAACCGACCCACTAAAAAGCGTGAAAAAAACATTTTAACAAAAAATAAAACCTACTTCCATATTAAAATACTACAAAGGCAAAAATAACTATAATTTCGGAAGGCAGTGTCAAAGAAAGAAAATACAAAACGAATAATACCGACTACCGAAATTAAAGTTATTTTTGGCGTTGTAGTGTTTTGATATGGAAGTTGGTTTCATTTTTTGTTAAAAAGTTTTTATAGTCACGCGTCGGTAACAACTAGTGTAAACAAAATGTCAGTAATGACCAATAACGAAGAAACTTTTCGGTTTATAGAGCTCTACCAAGCCGTAAATTGTTTGTGGAACCCAAGAAGCAGCAGTTAGCGCCTCAATATCCATTTTAATAAATACGTCCGCACATTGGCCTGAACCGTAGCAAACTGAACGACCTTCCAACGTGTGGACGCTATCACGAACTCTTGGCCAATATGCTGGCCACTACGTTCGCCACTGTGTTGGCCAACGTGTAGAGCCGGCTTTAATGACAAAGTGATATTTGCGGTTTTTGAAATTATGAAATTAGCATGATTTTAACTGTACAAGACAAAGTTAAACCTAAACCAATGGTATTTTATGCAGCAAACGTCCTAACCGATATTCTTCTCCACAGAGCGGCCCGTGTATCGATGGAGAACCTTCAAAAGTCTCTAAAGAAGATGGAGAATGACATCAAGGCTCTAGAGATGGATCTGAACAACTCCCGCGTGCAACAGTGTCCCGACGATCTGTTCCACGAATCTATGAGTGTATCCTTTTTAACTTAACACGAAAAAACTATGGCTTTTATTTAGAAGTTATTGGGTCTGGCGGACCGCACTCAGGCAATGGACGCGGTGGTGGCTATGGAGAATTGACGGCGGAAGCAGAGATCTCCAGATACTATATTTTACTGTTATTTTTAGGTTCATTTTACACGTCATGGCGACTACCAACTTGTTGTAGAATTATGTATTTTGAAACTTGACATGCATTAATTAAAATAAGTTATTATAATAAAAATTACTACTAGCTTCTGTTCGCGACTTCGATCACGTAGAAGGGTTTTTCCGCGTACATCCCGATTCCGTGGGAATTTCGGGAAGAGCCCATATGTTATTTGACGATATCAACTATCTACTTACCAAATTACATTCAGATCCGTTCTGTAGTTTTTCCGTGAAAGAGTAACACATATCTACAGAGTTGATACGACAGAGGGGCATTAAATTACACTACGTATAATATACGTGTTTAGTATTAATTCGATACGGTATAAAGATAAAAATAAAAGACGCAACGTCAACGATAAAAGTGGCAACGTCGCGCGGCTTTTATTTTAGGTATAGGCAGAGCGGCAACAATCTATCGTAGATAATACTCAGATTTATCGTTTTAGGATACATCGTGTTCAAACAGGGCAAAAACTAAAAAATCAGTTGCGACTAAACTACTACTCCTATTTAATTGTTTTGAAATGAAAGAGTTTGCTGAAAAGAATACGAAAATGGAACATCCATATTAATTGTGCGCATAGCCAAGGGTGTAGGTTTTAGAACTATACTGGCTTCTGTGTTCCGTACCACGTGTAACCATCAACCTTAACAATAAGAGTGAACAGGCATCTTCTGAGCTTGCTCGTTACATCGTAGACCTCATTTAACGCTTACCATCAGGCGAGATCGAGGTAAATAGCAGTTGTTTTAAAAAAATATTTGTACTTAATATCATATCAAAATCAACCTTTTCATCTTAACCATACGTCACAAATTCCCTTAACTGCGCACAACAGTCGTTCGCAACGGAAGCCCGCGAACAGTGCGACCTCCTACACTCGATGTTCCGCAAGATGGAGGCGTTATACACAGAGCTAGCTGAGTACTACGTGTTCGACGCACACAAGTATACGCTCGAAGAGTTCTTCTCTGATATTAAGACCTTCAAGGATTCGTTTATGGTGAGTTCTTTTTCTTCTTCTTCGTAAAGTAAATTTATTTGCATAGATCTACGTGGTACATAAAAAAACACATGTTACAATAAAATGGGTGATCCTTGTACAATTTACCTTATCTTAGGCATGCAAACATTATTTAGGAAATTAATTATTATAATAAAATTAGTTAATAAATTTGGTAGTATATCAAGAACAAATTATTTTCATATTGTTACATAATTTAAAATGGTATACCCAATAAAAATGATTAAAAAAAAAAACTTGTCAAGTGCGTGTCGGGCCACGCGCAGTGTAGGTTTCCGTAGTTTTTATAATAGCCCAAGTGCGTGTCGTATTCGCTGACTGATCGTTTCGTACCATGCTCTAACTACTTCCTTCCTTTACAAATCCTCACCTGATCCGACAATTTTGCACGGAAAGTTTCAATTTTTTTTAGAGATTTGTATAAAACTTGTCATAGCCGGTGTTTTGAATTTAAATACGGACACAGAGCTACACTACTCAATCGTCACAAGAAGCTAGCACGATACAACTGGCGCTTAGCGCCATCTATCGACATTTCTATAGAGTTGTTCGAAATTTTCGAGTCAAATACAATTGGTCGACTATTACTCGTAAACTTGTAAAGCCCACTTATGTGTGATAGTTTTCCTTTAAATTTCGTTATATATAGGTACTACTGCCATGACATTTGAATTTCTAACTATAACCGTATATATTTCTAATTATATAAAAAATTATCATCCCACTTTACATGTATGGGAGGTACCCTAAATAATTGTTTTTTTCAAAATTTTATTTTACCGCTTTTTCGGCGTCATTAATGTGTATACTCATGCCAAAGTACAACTATCTAGTACCAATAGTTTTTGAGCTAAACCGCGGACAGACGGACAGACAGACGGACATGGCGAAACTACAAGGGTTCCTGATTGACTACGGAACCCTAAAAATTAAGGAAATAGTCACGTCATTAAAAAAAATCTTTATTTTATACAATTTTTAATTGTAATAACTGATATACTATAACACATTTACAAATATCTACATACCACATTAAACAACTAATTATATTAAATGTCAACAATATACTGCATAAGGCAGTTGTCCCACCGCCGATGATGAACAAGTAGCGAGTAGAGCTAGCATCTGAAAACGAGTTAGCGAGCAGCGAGTGTATTGCTCCGATACCTTAGTCACTGAACTATCATCTGGTTGGTCTCTCAGCGTGAGTTTCTGACCGCCAAGTGATCGCTGAGCGAGTATTATCTTTGACAGCTCTTGTCGCTCAGCGACAGAACTAGTGAAGCCAGCAGTGTAAATAGTTACTAGAGCTAGCTAGCTAGATAGAGCAACTATTAGTATCTTTTTCATTTACACGGAATGTACATTTTATTGTGCGCTTCTTGAGTGAGTAATTCGCCGATAGTTAGTCGTTTACTCGCCGTCGGACAACTGCCTAAACTCGTCCCTGGCTTTATTTTTAAAAAATTATTACTTGCAATGTGAGTAGAATTCGATTGCCTTGTAGGTCTATTTATTTTCATATGACCCTAGATAGAGTAAATGGTGTCTTTCTACTGTTACTGTACTTTAAGCGACATTTTTATTTTCTTGTCTAAGTTGTGTCCCACTGCTGAGCAAAGGCCTCTCCTTTTTCCTTCCAAACCTCTCTATCTTGGGCAATTTCGGACCTTGTTTGCCCCGCGAACATGCTCAGATAGTCACCCCATCGGCGCCGTGGTCGACCTCGACGGCGTTGTCCTCCTTCAGGCGTCCAATGGGTGACGATCTTTGCCCACCTCTCCGGTTGCATTCGTGCGACGTGGCCGGCCCACTCCCACTTCAGCTTGGCTGTGTTGGGTGGTGTTGCTAACTCGATCTGTTCGCTTAACACCTATTATGTTGCGCTCCATCGCCCGCTATCAAATCTTGAGTTTGGACTTTGTTGTTCAGTGAGTGACCAACTTTGTGCACCGTAGGCAGGCGTCCGTCACTCGCTCAAGGCCACGCGTTATATGCCTACCACTTCTAGTATCGCTATCGGTACATCCGACAGTGGGCTGCCGCACGCTTGCCTGAGCCTTTTTAAATAATTTTGACAACATCATAATGGATCGACCTAAAAACTATTGATTTTCCTCCGCTTTGCTCAAGTTCCCCTTTTGATTATTTATTTGCGCGGAATTTTATTAAAATTATTTACGCGATTTCGGATATTTTCGACACTAAAATTTAATAATTGGGAATTCAGGGAAGGAAAAAATGCATCTATCATTTTATTAAACTGAAACATATTTGATCAACAAATCAAAAATAATCGTTTTTCTATGTTCGTTTTATTACCAATATCATCATAATATACAACCCTAGGACATTCGCTCGAAGACGTGGGTCGCACATTTCTTCTCGCTGCAAACAGCTGGTTTTATCATTAAGATTTTTTAGGCTATTATAGCGTAGGTATTTTCGCTTTAGTATGAGAGTGATGTATCTGTTACGAAGTAACTATTTAGTAATCTGTGCCGTAGGTTAGGACAGACATAGGATGCACATGTCAATAAGTTTTCTTTTTAAAGTTATAGGAAGACTTCCCTTCATATTCTTTTAGCGACATAATGCGTGTTATTTCCCGTACAGGCTGCCCATCAGGAAGTGGCCGCAGCTCGCGAAGCGGCCGCTCGTGCGGCACGAGCTCGCTCTGCGCGTGCGGCCGCCGAACGTGAGCGTAGGGACCGTACGCATCGGTACAAGCAGCTGCTCGACATACACCAGGCACAGGACGGCGTTATGGACAGGTATCTACACTATATTGGACAGGGTCACTGGCAAGACACTGACAACCTCTCAGGACTAACGTGAGCGTAGGGACCGTACGCATCGGTACAAGCAGCTGCTCGACATACACCAGGCACAGGACGGCGTTATGGACAGGTATCTACACTATATTGGACAGGGTCACTGGCAAGACACTGACAACCTCTCAGGACTAACGTGAGCGTAGGGACCGTACGCATCGGTACAAGCAGCTGCTCGACATACACCAGGCACAGGACGGCGTTATGGACAGGTATCTACACTATATTGGACAGGGTCACTGGCAAGACACTGACAACCTCTCAGGACTAACGTGAGCGTAGGGACCGTACGCATCGGTACAAGCAGCTGCTCGACATACACCAGGCACAGGACGGCGTTATGGACAGGTATCTACACTATATTGGACAGGGTCACTGGCAAGACACTGACAACCTCTCAGGACTAACGTGAGCGTAGGGACCGTACGCATCGGTACAAGCAGCTGCTCGACATACACCAGGCACAGGACGGCGTTATGGACAGGTATCTACACTATATTGGACAGGGTCACTGGCAAGACACTGACAACCTCTCAGGACTAACGTGAGCGTAGGGACCGTACGCATCGGTACAAGCAGCTGCTCGACATACACCAGGCACAGGACGGCGTTATGGACAGGTATCTACACTATATTGGACAGGGTCACTGGCAAGACACTGACAACCTCTCAGGACTAACGTGAGCGTAGGGACCGTACGCATCGGTACAAGCAGCTGCTCGACATACACCAGGCACAGGACGGCGTTATGGACAGGTATCTACACTATATTGGACAGGGTCACTGGCAAGACACTGACAACCTCTCAGGACTAACGTGAGCGTAGGGACCGTACGCATCGGTACAAGCAGCTGCTCGACATACACCAGGCACAGGACGGCGTTATGGACAGGTATCTACACTATATTGGACAGGGTCACTGGCAAGACACTGACAACCTCTCAGGACTAACGTGAGCGTAGGGACCGTACGCATCGGTACAAGCAGCTGCTCGACATACACCAGGCACAGGACGGCGTTATGGACAGGTATCTACACTATATTGGACAGGGTCACTGGCAAGACACTGACAACCTCTCAGGACTAACGTGAGCGTAGGGACCGTACGCATCGGTACAAGCAGCTGCTCGACATACACCAGGCACAGGACGGCGTTATGGACAGGTATCTACACTATATTGGACAGGGTCACTGGCAAGACACTGACAACCTCTCAGGACTAACGTGAGCGTAGGGACCGTACGCATCGGTACAAGCAGCTGCTCGACATACACCAGGCACAGGACGGCGTTATGGACAGGTATCTACACTATATTGGACAGGGTCACTGGCAAGACACTGACAACCTCTCAGGACTAACGTGAGCGTAGGGACCGTACGCATCGGTACAAGCAGCTGCTCGACATACACCAGGCACAGGACGGCGTTATGGACAGGTATCTACACTATATTGGACAGGGTCACTGGCAAGACACTGACAACCTCTCAGGACTAACGTGAGCGTAGGGACCGTACGCATCGGTACAAGCAGCTGCTCGACATACACCAGGCACAGGACGGCGTTATGGACAGGTATCTACACTATATTGGACAGGGTCACTGGCAAGACACTGACAACCTCTCAGGACTAACGTGAGCGTAGGGACCGTACGCATCGGTACAAGCAGCTGCTCGACATACACCAGGCACAGGACGGCGTTATGGACAGGTATCTACACTATATTGGACAGGGTCACTGGCAAGACACTGACAACCTCTCAGGACTAACGTGAGCGTAGGGACCGTACGCATCGGTACAAGCAGCTGCTCGACATACACCAGGCACAGGACGGCGTTATGGACAGGTATCTACACTATATTGGACAGGGTCACTGGCAAGACACTGACAACCTCTCAGGACTAACGTGAGCGTAGGGACCGTACGCATCGGTACAAGCAGCTGCTCGACATACACCAGGCACAGGACGGCGTTATGGACAGGTATCTACACTATATTGGACAGGGTCACTGGCAAGACACTGACAACCTCTCAGGACTAACGTGAGCGTAGGGACCGTACGCATCGGTACAAGCAGCTGCTCGACATACACCAGGCACAGGACGGCGTTATGGACAGGTATCTACACTATATTGGACAGGGTCACTGGCAAGACACTGACAACCTCTCAGGACTAACGTGAGCGTAGGGACCGTACGCATCGGTACAAGCAGCTGCTCGACATACACCAGGCACAGGACGGCGTTATGGACAGGTATCTACACTATATTGGACAGGGTCACTGGCAAGACACTGACAACCTCTCAGGACTAACGTGAGCGTAGGGACCGTACGCATCGGTACAAGCAGCTGCTCGACATACACCAGGCACAGGACGGCGTTATGGACAGGTATCTACACTATATTGGACAGGGTCACTGGCAAGACACTGACAACCTCTCAGGACTAACGTGAGCGTAGGGACCGTACGCATCGGTACAAGCAGCTGCTCGACATACACCAGGCACAGGACGGCGTTATGGACAGGTATCTACACTATATTGGACAGGGTCACTGGCAAGACACTGACAACCTCTCAGGACTAACGTGAGCGTAGGGACCGTACGCATCGGTACAAGCAGCTGCTCGACATACACCAGGCACAGGACGGCGTTATGGACAGGTATCTACACTATATTGGACAGGGTCACTGGCAAGACACTGACAACCTCTCAGGACTAACGTGAGCGTAGGGACCGTACGCATCGGTACAAGCAGCTGCTCGACATACACCAGGCACAGGACGGCGTTATGGACAGGTATCTACACTATATTGGACAGGGTCACTGGCAAGACACTGACAACCTCTCAGGACTAACGTGAGCGTAGGGACCGTACGCATCGGTACAAGCAGCTGCTCGACATACACCAGGCACAGGACGGCGTTATGGACAGGTATCTACACTATATTGGACAGGGTCACTGGCAAGACACTGACAACCTCTCAGGACTAACGTGAGCGTAGGGACCGTACGCATCGGTACAAGCAGCTGCTCGACATACACCAGGCACAGGACGGCGTTATGGACAGGTATCTACACTATATTGGACAGGGTCACTGGCAAGACACTGACAACCTCTCAGGACTAACGTGAGCGTAGGGACCGTACGCATCGGTACAAGCAGCTGCTCGACATACACCAGGCACAGGACGGCGTTATGGACAGGTATCTACACTATATTGGACAGGGTCACTGGCAAGACACTGACAACCTCTCAGGACTAACGTGAGCGTAGGGACCGTACGCATCGGTACAAGCAGCTGCTCGACATACACCAGGCACAGGACGGCGTTATGGACAGGTATCTACACTATATTGGACAGGGTCACTGGCAAGACACTGACAACCTCTCAGGACTAACGTGAGCGTAGGGACCGTACGCATCGGTACAAGCAGCTGCTCGACATACACCAGGCACAGGACGGCGTTATGGACAGGTATCTACACTATATTGGACAGGGTCACTGGCAAGACACTGACAACCTCTCAGGACTAACGTGAGCGTAGGGACCGTACGCATCGGTACAAGCAGCTGCTCGACATACACCAGGCACAGGACGGCGTTATGGACAGGTATCTACACTATATTGGACAGGGTCACTGGCAAGACACTGACAACCTCTCAGGACTAACGTGAGCGTAGGGACCGTACGCATCGGTACAAGCAGCTGCTCGACATACACCAGGCACAGGACGGCGTTATGGACAGGTATCTACACTATATTGGACAGGGTCACTGGCAAGACACTGACAACCTCTCAGGACTAACGTGAGCGTAGGGACCGTACGCATCGGTACAAGCAGCTGCTCGACATACACCAGGCACAGGACGGCGTTATGGACAGGTATCTACACTATATTGGACAGGGTTACTGGCAAGACACTGACAACCTCTCAGGACTAACGTGAGCGTAGGGACCGTACGCATCGGTACAAGCAGCTGCTCGACATACACCAGGCACAGGACGGCGTTATGGACAGGTATCTACACTATATTGGACAGGGTCACTGGCAAGACACTGACAACCTCTCAGGACTAACGTGAGCGTAGGGACCGTACGCATCGGTACAAGCAGCTGCTCGACATACACCAGGCACAGGACGGCGTTATGGACAGGTATCTACACTATATTGGACAGGGTCACTGGCAAGACACTGACAACCTCTCAGGACTAACGTGAGCGTAGGGACCGTACGCATCGGTACAAGCAGCTGCTCGACATACACCAGGCACAGGACGGCGTTATGGACAGGTATCTACACTATATTGGACAGGGTCACTGGCAAGACACTGACAACCTCTCAGGACTAACGTGAGCGTAGGGACCGTACGCATCGGTACAAGCAGCTGCTCGACATACACCAGGCACAGGACGGCGTTATGGACAGGTATCTACACTATATTGGACAGGGTCACTGGCAAGACACTGACAACCTCTCAGGACTAACGTGAGCGTAGGGACCGTACGCATCGGTACAAGCAGCTGCTCGACATACACCAGGCACAGGACGGCGTTATGGACAGGTATCTACACTATATTGGACAGGGTCACTGGCAAGACACTGACAACCTCTCAGGACTAACGTGAGCGTAGGGACCGTACGCATCGGTACAAGCAGCTGCTCGACATACACCAGGCACAGGACGGCGTTATGGACAGGTATCTACACTATATTGGACAGGGTCACTGGCAAGACACTGACAACCTCTCAGGACTAACGTGAGCGTAGGGACCGTACGCATCGGTACAAGCAGCTGCTCGACATACACCAGGCACAGGACGGCGTTATGGACAGGTATCTACACTATATTGGACAGGGTTACTGGCAAGACACTGACAACCTCTCAGGACTAACGTGAGCGTAGGGACCGTACGCATCGGTACAAGCAACTGCTCGACATACACCAGGCACAGGACGGCGTTATGGACAGGTATCTACACTATAATGTACAGGGTTATTGACAAAATACTGACAACCTCTCAGGACTATGTTAGTAAAGCGCTAGCAACACAATGAAGAGTAGTGTCTCAAGTGGTAGCCTTGATGGTACCAACTTTTCGTTTTTGGTAAATGTTTTCTAAAAAAGTCAATGAAGAAAAGTTGTTGTTTATATTAGTAATACAGTCCTGCGAGGTTCAAATCAAGAAATGTCGTCACGCTATAGTTCCTTCAGTTTCCCTTTGCGTCCGGGTATCTAGTTAGAACATTTCCGCAACTACAGCAGATGCACTACTTACCCTGTACTGCTATATAAATAATATTTGATATTTAATTGTTTATTTTTTATTACAGTTTAATGGAGGCTCTACAAAGTGGGTCTGCGTTCAGTAGAGAACGACCGCGGAAGAAAGCGAATCCGAGGGT
The DNA here is from genome assembly GCA_943138885.2 of Tholera decimalis. Classification (NCBI taxonomy): domain Eukaryota; kingdom Metazoa; phylum Arthropoda; class Insecta; order Lepidoptera; family Noctuidae; genus Tholera; species Tholera decimalis. The sequence continues at coordinate 17,247,541 of OW964576.2, forward strand.
AGCTGGAGGTAAGAATATTTTATTTTTATTATAAACATCGGGATTAAACTTGTACACTTCATCACTCTTTGTAATTATTACACATTTCTTAACTTTCATCATACATCATACTAATTGTTTTTAACGTTACGTTGCGTTTGCATTTAAGTCATTCACACAATTTAGTCAGTGCATGTTAAGTCACTAGGCTAGCCGCTCACTATTCATATTACATAAAAACCTTAGAGAAATTACCACTGTTTGTCTTAGATTGACACACAATAACTTTGTCGAACAAACACATTATGTCATCTAGTTTTAATGCTCACTATACTTTCTGCACACTAAAACGTTACGGTAACATCCCACAATATTAGGGTAACTAGTCGCTGTCTTAGGGTAACTACCCGCTGTCATAGGGTAATCACCACTAACTTAGGGTAATCACTCGTTCTATTGTTAAATCTCATCTCTCTTGACGCACGCTATCACAGAGGATGTAAGCGATGGAGAAGAATTAGTACTTTCAATACTGCACCGATTGCAAGGTATGTCACGTTGAATCATGCTTAGTATTGTTGAAAGACCGGATATTATTATTCGCTTACTTTTGTTAGATATACGAGAAGAGGCCAAAAAGTTCGTAGTATTTATTTATTTATTTAAGTAAATCTACAATTGTCATATAACATTTATATGTGCAACAATTAATTGCAGCCTAACACCATTTGCACTAATTAAGGTTATAAAATAATATTATTAACATACATTATTCTGAACATACTCGTAAAAGGACGCAGTTAGAGTACCAACAATTATAATAAAAAAAAACCAATTTATCGCAATAAAGAACTACAAACAAGAGTAAGTCAGTCATGTAGATGTCGATGCCGATAGATGACATCTCTTCCATAATTATCAGAGGCATTTCTCCTTGCAATTTCCATATTTATAACAGCACAAAATTCACTTATATACAGCAAAACCCACAGCTCTTAAACAAAGTTTTAGCAGTATCTTATATCTAATCTTATAGCCAATTTTCCCCATAGTCACAGTTCTCTTTATCCTGTTATTAACTTGTTTATCCAGCGAAATCTCAAAGTTTACTGAACCGATCGTTTTATTTTGTGTTGCATCTCGCAGGTCAACCTCTGAGGTTGTCGGCTGCTTAACCGGACTTGCCTGTGGCTGCTTCATTCATTATAATTAAAGCCTTCAGCCAGGGCTTATATTAAGCTTACAAACTAGGCGACTCCATACTAAGGGCACCCCCTGTGGGGTACGAACCTCGGCTTAGGGCGTCGCAGGGGGAGGGCAGCTAGGGACAGACTGAATCGGATTACATGAATCGATTGGGCCGAAAATTTGTATTTATACTTGTCCTCGTTTACGTGAGATGGTTTTGCCGCGTAAATCCAGATCTCGTGGGAATTCCGGGATAAAACGTAAATTATGTCTTATTCCAGGATGGATGAACTATCTACTTACCAAATTCCATTCAGATCCGATTTAGTAGTTTATGAGCGAAAAAGTAACAAACATCCATACATCCATCCTCACTAACATTGACATTTATAATATTAGTAAGCTTGAGTCACTAAGTAGTAACAGGTTAAGCCTGCAATACATGTTGGCCGAGCGTAGGTCAACGCGAGCGTTGGCAAATAGGTACAAGGCAAGAAATAATGTCCACACGTTTGACAAGTTCGTCGAACGCTGCCAATGCAGACGACCAATGTAGAAGAGATTCTGTAGAGCTGCCCACACATTGGCCGAGCGCCTTTGATTTGTGACCAAAAACCGACACCGATCCGAAGTGAGGCAAGTGATGACAAGCAACGGCGAGCGAAGACAAGTTGCACCTAATGAGCTCTATACACGTTGGCGCTGGCCTACACTCGGCCAACTAGGCAAGTGACACCGAGCGATAGTAAGACAAGGCAAATAATATACCGTCTACATGTTGGTATTGGCCTTCACTCGACAACACTCGGCCAACATGTATTGCAGGCTTTAGAAAAGTCGGTCGCCTCTCTACTATAACCTCTCTATTCCGCGAGCTTTTTGACCCACCCTCGTATATAAAACTTTGTTATGTTCCAAAATCCAACACGTTCCATATTTGTGTGCTAATAAATCAGTGTGTATTGTATACAGAATGCTTTAACATTTCTACATATAATACTAGAACACTATACTTTTGTTGAACTGAGCCTATTTGGCGCAGCTGTGAATCACACAGTAGGACTCAGTGTCAGTATTCAGTTCTTATTTTATTTTATACCCTTCTTTCATATGTTGTTTTATGTTTCGTTATTGTGTGTATATATAGCATGTGTCAATAAACGTCATTTCTTTATATATTTCTTTCTATAGACTCTTATTATATCTATAGATTCATTTCTGATTAGTTATATTACTTAAGTCAAATTACTGTCCTCTCATACCTAAAAAAAACTGTACCTATTATGGAAAGATTGTGAAAAACAATTATTTTTTAAAAGAGTAACCATAGAAATCTTGCCGGTTCTTCTCCATAGGAAACACGAACTTAGAACCGTGCACTAACTTTTGACGTTTTATAAGTGCCTTCTATAAGTGTATTTGATTTAAATAAAACATCCGATTCCAAGGCACTTGGTAAATTTGAAAGCAAAGAACAGGGATTATCACATTTTATTAAAATTAATTTGTACTGGATAGATTTCTATGTCTGTCGTAGTTTCATTAGTAACTAGAAGATACAAAAAATCAAAGGTTTTTGTGTAGCTGATACGACAAGATTTACTTTTTTTCCAATTTTGTTAATTTATAATTATTAAACAATGAGTCGGCCTTCAGTCTAACGATACAACTTGACTACCTTTCTCACTTTCACAATCCTACTGGGATGTGGAAGTCAGATGGGCAGTCGCGACTTACAGAGAGCTAGAACTACAGCTCTCTCTTAGTCTTCATTGGAGACTAAAACAGTATTTTTTGATATTATTGAATTTTCGTTCTATGAGAGTAGATCTATATTTTCTGTAGTGTTTGGTAGAAGCTTGATATAAATATTTGTACTATTTTCCTTCCCAGTTTCCAGATTGTAAGAAAATTTATCTTAAAACTAATATTGACGATTGTTTTCAGCTGAACGAAGGGCACAGCTAAGCCGGTCGCGGTCGCGTTCCGGACTAACGGGAGCTATGACGACCCGAGAACTAACAAAGTGAGTTGTAAACATGTTACATATATATCTAACATAAAGTACGGCCAACGAGAAGCGATACCAAATGTAAACAATCGGACCGTTACCGAATTGCATTGCGACAGCAAGCGATGCTTGCTTGAGTTGCAGTGGTTGGTAATATTTTAGCAGACTTGTCCCAAAATAAATGTACCTCTTGGTATGATTGTCATACTTACTTGTTAAAGATGTACTGTATAAGATTTTAACTGATTGTTTGTTTTTTTTTTATAGTGAATTGCTGAGCAACGCGTGATAAAACTCACACCAAGTGATATTAGAAACTTAATATGACATTACACTTGACTTGTTCACAGCTACTCGTAGATGTATTATTTCAAGATATTAATTTATATTTATTTAACTGAATTTCGGTAATTCAAAGATTAGCTGTCAACACTTTTAAAATGTTTAGGCTTTTTTAAATTACTCAAAAGTTAGAAAAATATACATAATTATGCAATTTTTATTTAAATTAGTTAAATATTATTTTATAATTACGAAGTGCTGTGACTTGTCGAGTGATGAATTGAATTTGTATTGCACAAAGAATTAATATGGATAATTATTATTATAATAATTTATTTGTTTTAATATTATTACTTCATCTTTTTTCTAATTATGCAACTTTCTGGAACCAAATTCACAAGATACATGAGAGCTCCAATCATATAGTGATTTTAACTTAACAGTCTGTGCAATATAAATTTGATAACCATTAGTAAATAAGTATAAAATAATAAAAATAATATAAACGAAAAGACGTAAGATACTTGCGTTTAAATAAAACATTACGGATTAATGGAAATATTTAAAAAGACTTCTTTGTTAAAGTTTTATTAACTTGGTAATTAATTGAAAATTATTTATGATATATTATTGTTGAAAATCATATTCAGAAAGATCGAGACTAGAAGTAAGATCTGTTTTTGAATTGTGCATATTTAAATTTACTGGAAAAATAAATGGCTAGAAAGTTCTAAACGGATCATTTTTCAAGTAGAAAAAAAGAAAGATTTATTTCTTTAAGCACGCATATAATAGTAGATTATTAACCAAGGGCTGTATGACATCAATTGCATACGAGGTTTTTGGCGCCTGAGCGAAGCGAAGGCGCTAATTAACCCGAGTATGCAATTGATGCTTACGCCCGAGATAAATACTCTGCTTTACATATCGATTGTGAGGTAAGTAAACAACAAGACAGCAGGTTTCAATGAACATTTATTAAGAAGAAAAAAATGTGTATTTAATTAAAATTAATAGTAAAATTATTACAATTTGTAAGAGATATGGTCACGTTCTTTTTAGGTATATTTATAGTTTGAATATGAGTTTGTGATGATAAGACTTGAGTTTGAGTGACTTGAGGTTCTTGCATCGTAAATGGCGGCAGTTGACTGGTACTATTTTCTTCATTAAAAAATGGCTCAGATGATGTGCTTTGACGTGGTGATTTTAAGTTTATATTTTCTGTTATTTTAGAAGTAATTTTGCTTTTGTTTGCCATCGAATCTTCGATATAACCTTCGGCCACTTTGCTGGACTTCCAGCCGCCGTGCCTTTTTAACAGAGTGAGGTTGGCTCCCGAATCAGCCAATAGAGTCGGTGATGTTCTGCGAAAGCAATGCCCGGTGTATAACTCTACGTTACTCAGTTTTAAATATGTGGCTATTTGCTTTGGCATGCCTGTAAATTTGTTTTTTCCTATTACTTGTCTGTGGCATTTTCCTTTACTGTAATTAAGAAAAAAACGATTTGTATCCACGTTTTCAGGCCGAAGAGCTTGATATTTTTCAACATAATTTGCAAATTCTTCATGCACAACAAATGACCGGTCAATTTTAGTTTTCGTGTTAGGCAGTTTTATGAGTAGTAATTTGTTATGTTTTTCTACATTTTCTATTGTCAAGTTTGTCAATTCCACGGTTCTGCAGGCTCCCGATATCCCAAAAATTAGAACAACCTGTAAAAAAGACATAAGTTGTATTAAAGGCACCAAATTCGCATAGTATTTCTGTGAAATATTTTGGTAACTTATTAAAAAGGGCAAGTAAATACGTAGGTACCTTTATTGCTAAATAAATTTCATCCGGAGCTTCATTTAAGAATTTCTGTACTTCTTCTGCAGTAAATACCTTCGATTTCTTGCTTTTAAAGCCGTCAGACTGCCTTTTCAAGAAAGCAGTAAGTTTAGAAAAATCTTTCAAATTCACGTCATGTTTTGTCATCATTGTAGATTTTAGCATGGAATAAAAGCACCATAAACTGGAAGGTTGTAGCCTCTTAGATAATTCATCAAAATATGATATAAAAACACTTTCAGAAAGAGATTTCACTTTTTTTTCTGACCGCCATTTCATAAATTCGTCGTATGCCTTTACATATCTTTCTTTCGAGTTCGGCGGTAATATATTTTCGACAACTGTTTTTGCCCTTTCTTTAATAAAATCGGGCGTTAGATCTATGTCTTCGTCACTAGACATGTTTAAAACTTTTGAAAAAGAACTCAAACAAGAAAATTAATTATTTTCGCGATGCTTTCGCGCCTACTAATAGACTGCCTTTTTTTTTCACGCACGCAAGCGCGTCAAATCTTGCTGGCCAGTTTGATTTTTAAATCGATTCCATCTAACATACGATGTGGAAACAAATAGTTCCATATTTAAAATAAAATCTTTATAAAATAAATTGTCTAGATTCCGATTCGAGTAATTAATCGATACCGAGAAAAAAAAAATTAACTTTTTAAAAATATTCTTCGTGCAGTATGAGTATGACAGTTCTTTTTTCAAATTCCAAAACCTATGCTGTAATGATAGTCATACACCCCGGCATTCAGGGGTGTAAGGGTGTACTTACAGAGCAAGAGATATGTAAATTGATTTACAGTGTTTAAATATATATTTTAATATGATTTACGAACAGCAGCAAAATAAAGTTATACTCTATGATTCAAATCTATGTTGTAAATACTTAATTGAAGCTGCTGCGGATTTTAATTAATAAATCTTTGTTTATTGTAAGAATAATGTCATAGAAACGAAAATTTAAAGGCGACATAGCCTATAACTTTATTTATTTATACTATATAAAGCTAAATTACCACTGACTCACTCACTGACTCACTCATTGACATACTCGTAATTGTTCTCCCAGATGGTGGATGGGGAGGTGGGCATATTTTGACAGATTCGTAAACAACTAACTCTCAAACCTACGGGAAAAGTGCCAAACCCCCCCTTCTCCCCCCTCCCTATCGTATCTCGGAAACTACGAGACCCGTATTTTTTTTTTCGGATTCGTATATAGGATATAGGATATAGGATATTTATTTTCATCAAAGTAGGTACAATTTTCTTAATATTATGACAAATTAAATCTAAGTTTACAGGTTGTACGCTGTCACATAATTATGGAGTTTCCTAACTCCTAAACTAAGTAAAACTTGTATTATAGGAGTTAGTGAGCTATTGACTCAGACCCAACCTTGAACTTATGTATCTTAATAACATAAACAAAATTATTAAAGCTTAAAATAAAAACAAAACATAAACCTACAGTAAAGTCATACAAAATGATATAATTTAACATTTACAACTATTATACTATACAGACAATTCTTGACACCTATTATACCTATTATATAATTACTTTTTAACTATTAACAGTAATTCTGTCTGATCATAAGTCAAAGTTAACAACCAATTATTCAACTTATGCTTTACCTCACGTGTGGTTAAATTGTATATTGCCAGTCTTTTATTAATCTCATTATACATTCTTGAGCTGGCGACCTCATATTGGCGGCTTGCAAAAGCTGTTCTGCAGCTAACACCGGGACATACAAGTGCACCGGAGCGCTTTGTACTTGTTTTTTGATTTAGAGGTAGCCGGAGGTGTTTTCGGAGTAAGGTTTTTTGAATGTATAGTTGTCTCACGGTTAGTACGCGGCATTCAGCATATAATTTTGTAGTTGAATACAATCGAGGCTTATGATGAATTACCTTTAAGACTGCTCTCTGTGATCTCTCCAACTTAAGAAATAGGGTTTTATAGGTACCACCCCATATAGGTATGCAGTAGGTTAGTAAAGATTGGCAGAGGGCGGTATATACCATGTAAATCGTAGATTTGTCGGCAGTAGATCTGAGCTTCTTAAAAATATACATAAGCCTTCGAATTCGGTTAGTGAGAGTAGTCACCTGTGGACGCCAATCAAGACGCTCATCTAACATTATACCAAGGTATTTGATGCTGTTCACTCGCATTAGGGACAAACAGTCACAGTCCGTAGGTTCGGCACATGTATGAAGTTTCAATAGGTTAGTTGACTCGGGTGGTATAGGAGTACTTGGTAAATGAAAACGGATGAATTTAGATTTTTCTATATTTAATGTGAGGAGATTATCAGTCAGCCATTTTTTTATTGTACGCAGTCCATTTTCAGCATACTCTTTGGCAGAATTCCAGTCTACTCCATGTGCTAGCAAAACGGTATCATCTGCGTAAATAGTTATATCACAGTTTGATATTTTGAGACTACACAAGTCATTTATGTAAATTAAAAACAGCGTTGGACCCAGTATACTCCCCTGGGGAACGCCATAATCAATTTGTTCTTCATCACTCACTACAGTGCCGAGTATAGAGGAGGCTCGGTAAAGTAAAAAACATTTTTCAAAGTCGCCCCCCTTGCCCCCCTTCTCACCCCCTTTAGGCGGATCTCGGAAATTAAGAGACTTGGAACATTTTTTTTTTCAGATTCATTTAGAGGGGCAATGCTTTAGTAAAAATAATTCCCCCCATCGCCCCCCCCATTTTGATTTTTACTACTGAAAAAACTGTTGATTCTTACTTTTAACTATAAACGGGCCTTCAAATTTTTTATGCCATGCCCTCCCCTCCCCAACCTCCCCTAAAATTGAAAAGTTTAGTTTGGAGCTGCTGCTCTGTTAGGGTTATGTTTGACATTTTACTACATTTAGGGGTTTTCAAAGTGAACAATCCACCACCACAAGCACGCGAGGTGCTTGCACCTCGCGCAACACGCAAATACTAGTTTATATTATAAAACTAAAGTTTTGGTGGCTTTTAAAACTGAAAAAAAAACAAATTAAAATTTTTTTTTCGCGGTTGAAATTATGAGATATTACCAAGTTAATAAAACTTCGAATATGCATATATTTGTCCACTTTTATGTCTGTATATATTGCTTAAACTGTAATAATGAGTATTTTGTAAGTAGATGCTAAATTATATGGTGTCGACGGCCTTATGTAGCCTTATTAGCTTAAAGCCTTCAAGTCCATATTGGCCTTAGGCCTTAATGCTTAAGAAATAAGAGCTACATTCGAAAATCGTACTTATGGAACGAGCATTCACAATTCCGCACAGATGTTGGCCCAACTACCCTCATATACAAAGAAGGCCAGTGTCCCAAACAGTGGCCTGACTATATTGTACTTACCCGTCCAGGTTATTTCAAAAACCTTCACTGCTCAACAAATAAAGACGAGACTAAGAAATAAGACACCTTATAAAGTTTCTGAATGAATGTATAACCTAATGTTTTTACAAACAGTTTCTCAAGAAAATCCCGGATGAATGCAGCTCTTTTTTCTTACAATTTTATCTTGTAAGTCAAATCTATTACGGCCTGACTAAATTCCGTTGCAAATGCCTGTTATTTAGGTTGCGATACAAAATGAAGGTAGATGATAAATTTCGTTCACGTAGACTTTATCACGATAAAAACATAACCATCTTCTTTTGCAGTCGGGTAAAAGCCTATAACCTTCCTTCAAGCTACTTCCATACCAAATTTCATCCCAATCCACACAGGAATTTTGGAGATTAGCACGTTCAAACAAACAAACTTTTCCGCTTTATAATATTAGTATACATTATTTTTCTCCTCTAAGGAGTATTCTCAGGCAAATCGCACTACTAAATATTGTTCTAAGAATATTAATATGTTAACTAAACTAAAACTACAAGCGAACGTTAACGTTTACGTTTCGAGTGCGTTACAATTCGCAAAAGGATTTCACTTTTCATGAAGGAAAGTAAATAGTATAACACGATTTTTTATTCGATTCAGTAAACTGACAGTTTCAGTCAACACTGAAACTGTCAGTTTCGTAGTTGTCACTATCTTACAACTAAGATAATGACAACTACGAAATTGTGATGTAACTATATTAATCGATTGGGGAATAAAATCGAATAACGATTTAAGAAAGTTATTTAATAATATTGTGTGAAACTAAAAGTGACATGAAAAATAGCACGAATAGTTCATGATAATATATATTTCATTTATTATTCAATTTATGAATCCATCACTGTCAGGTTAAGTATGGTATCATTATCTCATAAAGTGACATTAGCTTATGTCAGTTTACTGAATCGAATAAAAGATCGTAGTATAGCTGTTAATTATAGGTGTGAGTGAAGACTGGCCGTAAAAACGCTTGTAAAGTATAATATCTGAACGGAGTAATATTTCTTTTACTAAAGTATTTTCACCTAACTCATTTTGTATAGAAAATATTAATTTTTATTTAGTTTTAACCATGCATTTGTTTCTATTACACACAAAAAATGATGTAAATGTATTGATTTTTAATAATAAATATAAAAAATAAGTTTTTTAAATGTCTATAGGCGATAGGATATTGCAATCAGCGTCATAATATTATTATTATTAACACAATTCTTGTTATAAAGTCACAATTTACTTAAATAATGTCTGTTTTGTGGCTTATGAATTTTAAATGTTTTTTTTTTTCGTATTCCTTAATGCAATAAAGTCGAATAGTATTGTTTTCTGATCAAATTAATATATCACTGCAATTAATGTTATTTTAAAAACTACGAATATTGTCCGTAGTTGGATAATATCTTCCCCGCGGGTCATCGAGGTTAAGCAATGCTTGTTGAGGTCGTCTTTCGGATGGGTAACCTTAATATATCGAGAGTGCGTTTCCACCAGAGATGTGCGATGGAAATGTGTCGTGCGAGGATGTCTAGCTGTGCTGTGAAAATGTGTGGGGGTTTCCACCAAAGCTGTGCGATGAAAATGTGCCTACGAGGATGTGTAGCGGAGCTGTGAAAATGCGCATTAATGTGTGGTGCGAGGATGCGCAAACCTCGCAACACATCCTTCTCAACACACATCCCTCGCAACACATCCCTCGCACACATCCCTCGCACACATCCCTCGCACACATCCCTCGCACACATCCCTCGCAACACATCCCTCGCACACATCCCTCGCACACATCCCTCGCACACATCCCTCGCAACACATCTCTCGCACACATCCCTCGCACACATCCCTCGCAACACATCCTTCTCAACACACATTCCTCGCAACACATCCCTCGCACACATCCCTCGCTTGTTTTGTATGCGCAAAAATCTAACTCCGCTGAGCCGTTTCCACCAAAGCTGTGCTGACCGAGGCGAGGTAAATGAAGCGATTCTATTGGTTCTTTACAAACACATCCCTCGCTACGCATCCTCGCACATCTCTGGTGGAAACGCAGCCTAAGTCTTTGGTTCCAGCTGTCTGTCATCTTTGACAGTCATTACGGGTAGTCAGAAAAGTTTTTAATTGATTTTAAATAAAAAATAAATCATGATTTTAATTAATATTTAAGCATTTTGTCATTATAAAAAAAACATCACTATGGCCCCAATGTTATGTTACATTTAAAAGACATTTTCATGCACAAAATATTTAGCTTATACATATTTTAAGACAATATTGTAATTGAATTGAAAATTCTTTGTCTGTATGTCTATATTAACATGCCGCTGACTGTCCTAGTATATGTATACATGTAAATATATTTTTGTAAAATGTTACATTTTTACTTAATAATAATGTTTTTAAAACTATTTGTGTTGTTTTATTTATAAATTAAAACATCATTGACCTAAGATTTGTAAGCTGGCTTCCGAAAGAAAATTCTATAAACGATATTCGCAAAAAGATGCTATTGACTTTGTTGAGATGGGGCAAATAATTTTACCCTGTGGGTGTTATCTGTACTAATATTATTTGGTTGGTTAGTTGGAGGGGTAAACAAGATTGCTAGTAATGTGAATTCTACCAAAAATGTTAGTTCTCTTTAAAAAAAAAGTAAATGGGTTACAAAATTTAAAAAAAAATCTGACTGTTTATCTGCTTGTACACGCTAATCTCCGAAACTACTAGACTGATTAAAGTTTTTATGCAGAAAACTAGAACATCTGATGCAGAACTTAACACGAGCGGAGCCGCAGGCAGAAGTTAGTATACTTAAGTAAATTTTAATTGAAGTGTCTGTCTATGATTACGAAATATCTGTTTTACCTACAAAAACACTTCTTAAATAAATGGTCTGTTTGTACGGACTAATCTATGGAACGGCTGCACCGATTTTAGTGTGACCTTCACTGGAAGATAAAGGTAGTTCAATATAAAGGATTCTCACGGGATCGGGATTTACGTGGTAAGAATAGCGCAGGTAGTATCGATTCGCAGGCGAGTGGAACCACGGGCAACAGTGCTCACTAATTTCGTGCGTATTCAAAGTATTTAGAGGGCTTATTTATTTAAGTTCATATTTAAACATTACACATTTAAATGTTATTTTACCATATATATATTCAGTTTTTTTTTTACACATAGCTAGTATTTCTTAGGGACATACCAAAGTGACTTGCAATGAATGAATGTAAATGAATATAAGGCTAATTTTAGGTAGGCTGGTACTGATAACTCAATACTGTCTTTGTGGGTTGGAACATTTTGGCACAACTGCTAGGGTATATATGTTCTGTGCACAACTGAGTCCAAATAAGTCTGTGTTCCGGACAAGTACGTGTGGCGACGTTGGCAGCCACGGCTGCTGGTGAAGTACCAATCTGTTGGGGGAGGCGCCACTGACACGTGACGCGCTCAACCTAATTGCATCTGATTTGGACTTGTTCACTGGGTGAATTCAGAAGGAGTACTCTGTTTGCAATTTGTTACAAAAACATTTAATAGTTTTTAATAATAGAATAGGTGCACTATCGAATCAGGTTACTAGGGTAATGTCATATAACATCACTTTCTGACGCACTGTTTTGCGCATGTCTACTTGTGTGTTTCGCCGCCGCCCGGCCGATCAAAACAACTTGTCATAACGTGTCTCAATTAGGCTCCGCCCCTATCCGATATTATCCGAAACTTTTATTTCGGATTCGGTTACGGTTACGGATAATTTTTTATATCGGATATCCGAAAGTTTCGGTTACGGTTACGGAGCTCCTTAACATCCCTAGCCCTGTAAGTAAGTTTAGTTGTTAAGTGGATAAACAAATAAATAAAAATAAAGTTAAAACGAAAATGTAATACAAATAAATATTAACTGATACGTATGAATACCTGTATCTAGAAGTAACGTATGTACCAAGAGGATCCTTGGCAACGATGGCGACGAGTTCCAGTCTATCGGTTACATTTCGGGGTGTGTGCGATGGAATTGCAAAATCTAATTCTACCAAATCCATCATCGGACTACAAGACGAACGGCGATGTGCCATCGTTACATGGTGGACATCCCACCCATACACACTTCAATTGTGCGTAGGTTCATTCCTAGGAATGAAATTCCCTGCCCAAGTTTGTGTTCCTCTTAGCTATAAGGGGTCTTTAAGTCAAGAGTGAATAGGTTACTTCTAGGCAAGCGTGCTTCATCTTCGACCACATCATCACTTAACATCAGATAAGCTGGTGGTCAGACGCGAACCTATCAATACCATAGTAATAAAAATAGAGTGCTGCGTGTTCTGCAAGAAGCTCGTGGCCAAATAAAGTGGCGTGGGCAATCTTCAAGGTTAAGCAACACTTGCCGAGGTCATTTTGTGGATGGGAGACCATCTATACCTACATAGCAAGAATCCACCGTGCCTCACAAAGCACGTCAAGCCGTTGACCGCTATGTAAGGGCTGACATACACGGACTACTCGAGCAGTTAGCGATTGATCAACATAGACGGACCGCTCTTGCAGTCATAGTCAACAGTTGAAGCTGCCATTGATAACTGCCGGAGCAGGAGATTCAAATCAGTAATAATAATAATAATAAATAAATAATAACAACATCTAAGGAGGCTCTCGTTGGGCAGCTGGATCAAGGGACATCCAGAAAGCAGTACTCCTGGAAACGGCGCGTATTGTGAGGAGGTTCCTCTCAATGGAGCCCTGACCACCGGTAGCTTGGACCCTGTTCCCGATGCCGGTGGGCTACTATTTTTTATATTTTTAAATGTTTATATTTTTTTATATTAATATTTAAAAATGTAATTTGTATGTACATAGATTGAATAAATGGAATAATAATAATAATATTCCACAACTTTTTCACACAACGCCATCTAGTCCCAAACTAAGCAGAGCTTGTGGTATGGGTACTAGACAACTGATAAACATACATATATATTTCTAAATAAATACATATTATAGATAAATTACACACAGACAAAGAACAAATGACCGTGCTCATCACACAAACATTTGTCCTAGGTGGGAATCGAACCCACGACCTTGCGCATAGCAGTCAGGGCCACTGACCACTATACCAACGGGCCTGTCATAATAGTAACAATAGTAACAGTAGCTGACCGAACGACCGCCCGAAGCAGTTGCAACTTCTCGAGCGGTTTCGTGTAGGTATGTGTGTACGTAGAAGACTGTAGTTCACTATGCAGTCGCAGCTTGAAGCTATGCATCCTGACTGCTTCAAGCAGTTCGTAAATGTCGGCCCTAAAACACATAGACTACTAGAAGCCGACGCTAACATTGTTGGAAAAAGGCTAAACAGAAATGATGATGAATAGGCTCTCTCTGAGTTATTAGTTACGTGATCCTTAGTTGTACGTAGCGTACTTAGAACTGAGAAACTAATTAATTACTGAATATAATAAACAGTAACGCAGCAAACATTAGTTATTATGCAATCAAAACGTTAGTCATAATTATGATAACTTGTAATTATGATTAACTACACTTAGGGCTGCCATCCGTCCGGGTTTCCGTTTGGAACTTTGGACAGCGTCCGGTGGCGTCCGGGGGATTTGGTCTTACGGGCACCAAAAAGCACGATCTCTGTATTTCATCTTATTGTTTTTGTTACGTTGATTAATTAAAAAGAAAGCCTATTATTAATAAACTTCTAACTGTCTACAATGTTACCAGTAAATAAAATCCATAATTAAACATCATTGTTTTTAGTTTCAAGTACAAAAATGTATTTTTTTACGGTGTCCTAGGAAAAATTGCGATTTTACTCAAATGCCCGGGGTTTATGAAGTCTTTGTCTGGGGCCGGCAATTCTGGTAATGGCGGCCCTACCTACACTGTACACAAATAACTTCTATTTGCTATTTCGTTTAACGTTTATTAAGTATTATGTATGAAAGGTGACTTGCCAAACTAACCGGCAGTCCTTTAGTAGTGACAGTTCTCATGAATATGAACAAACAATGCATAATTTTCCTATGCCTAGGCCTTTATATCTTACTATCTCATCTTATGTCTTTCTTATTATTATACTATATAAAGCTAAATTACCACTGACTGACTGACTGACTCACTCACTCATTGACATAATTGTTCTCCCAGATGGTGGATGGGGAGGTGGGTATATTTTGACAGATTCGTAAACAAGTAACTCTCAAACCTACGGGAAAAGTGCCAAACCTCCCCTTTTCCCCCCCCTTCTCCCCCCTCCCTATCGTATCTCGGAAACTACGAGACCCGTATTTTTTTCTTTTTACGGATTCGTATAGAGGAGGCTCGGTAAAGTAAAAACCATTTTTCAAAGTCCGTCCCCCCCCCCGCCCCCCTTATCCCCCCCTTTAGGCGGATCTCGGAATCTAAGAGACTTGGAACATTTTTTTTTTCAGATTCATTTAGAGGGGCAATGCTTTAGTCGAAATACTTCTGCAACCCCCCCTCCTATCATCCCCCCCTTTTTTTTTTTTTTTTACCAATCACGCGAGGTGCTTGCACCTCGCGCAACACGCAAATACTAACCCCCCCCCATCACCCCCCCCCCCCCTTTTTTTTTTTTTCACAAGCACGCGAGGTGCTTGCACCTCGCGCAACACGCAAATACTAGTATATATTATATTATACTATATAAAGCTAAATTACCACTCACTGACTCACTGACAGAATTGTTCTCCCAGATGGTGGATGGGGAGGTGGGTATATTTTGACAGATTCGTAAACAAGTAACTCTCAAACCTACGGGAAAAGTGCCAAACCCCCCTTTTCCCCCCCCTTCTCCCCCCCCCTATCGTATCTCGGAAACTACGAGACCCGTATTTTTTTCTTTTTACGGATTCGTATAGAGGAGGCTCGGTAAAGTAAAAACCATTTTTCAAAGTCCCCCCCCCCCTTCTCCCCCCCTTTAGGCGGATCTACGAATCTAAGAGACTTGGAACATTTTTTTTTTCAGATTCATTTAGAGGGGCAATGCTTTAGTCGAAATACTTGTGCACCCCCCCCCCCCATCACCCCCCCCCTCTTTTTTTTTTTTCACAAGCTCGCGAGGTGCTTGCACCTCGCGCAACACGCAAATACTTGATTTAGAGGGGCAATGCTTTAGTTTTTTTCACAAGCACGCGAGGTGCTTACACCTCGCGCAACACGCAAATACTAGTTATATTATATAAAGCTAGATTACCACTCACTGACTCACTCATTGACATAATTGTTCTCCCAGATGGTGGATGGGGAGGTGGGTATATTTTGACAGATTCGTAAACAAGTAACTCTCAAACCTACGGGAAAAGTGCCAAACCTCCCCTTTTCACCCCCCTTCTCCCCCCTCCCTATCGTATCTCGGAAACTACGAGACCCGTATTTTTTGTTTTTTACGGATTCGTATAGAGGAGGCTCGGTAAAGTAAAAACCATTTTTCAAAGTCCCCCCCCCCGCCCCCCTTCTCCCCCCCTTTAGGCGGATCTCGGAATCTAAGAGACTTGGAACATTTTTTTTTTCAGATTCATTTAGAGGGGCAATGCTTTAGTCGAAATACTTGTGCAACCCCCCCCCCCCATCACCCCCCCCCCCTTTTTTTTTTTTTTCACAAGCTCGCGAGGTGCTTGCACCTCGCGCAACACGCAAATACTTGATTTAGAGGGGCAATGCTTTAGTTTTTTTCACAAGCACGCGAGGTGCTTGCACCTCGCGCAACACGCAAATACTAGTTATACTATATAAAGCTAAATTACCACTGACTGACTGACTCACTCATTGACATAATTGTTCTCCCAGATGGTGGATGGGGAGGTGGGTATATTTTGACAGATTCGTAAACAAGTAACTCTCAAACCTACGGAAAAAGTGCCAAACCCCCCCTTTTCCCCCCCTTCTCCCCCCCCCCATCGTATCTCGGAAACTACGAGACCCGTATTTTTTCTTTTTACGGATTCGTATAGAGGAGGCTCGGTAAAGTAAAAACCATTTTTCAAAGTCCCCCCCCCCCGGCCCCTTCTCCCCCCCTTTAGGCGGATCTCGGAATCTAAGAGACTTGGAACATTTTTTTTTTCAGATTCATTTAGAGGGGCAATGCTTTAGTCGAAATACTTGTGCAACCCCCCCCCCCCCATCACCCTCCCCCTCTTTTTTTTTTCACAAGCTCGCGAGGTGCTTGCACCTCGCGCAACACGCAAATACTTGATTTAGAGGGGCAATGCTTTAGTTTTTTTCACAAGCACGCGAGGTGCTTGCACCTCGCGTAACACGCAAATACTTCATTTAGAGGGGCAATGCTTTAGTTTTTTTCACAAGCACGCGAGGTGCTTGCACCTCGCGCAACACGCAAATACTAAACCCCCCCATCACCCCCGCCATTTTTTTTTTTCACAAGCACGCGAGGTGCTTGCACCTCGCGCAACACGCAAATACTAGTATATTATATAAAGCTAAATTACCACTCACTCACTGACATAATTGTTCTCCCAGATGGTGGATGGGGACGTGGGTATATTTTGACAGATTCGTAAACAAGTAACTCTCAAACCTACGGGAAAAGTGCCAAACCTCCCCTTTTCCCCCCCCTTCTCCCCCCTCCCTATCGTATCTCGGAAACTACGAGACCCGTATTTTTTTTTTTTTACGGATTCGTATAGAGGAGGCTCGGTAAAGTAAAAACCATTTTTCAAAGTCCCCCCCTCCCGCCCCCCTTCTCCCCCCCTTTAGGCGGATCTCGGAATCTAAGAGACTTGGAACATTTTTTTTTTCAGATTCATTTAGAGGGGCAATGCTTTAGTCGAAATACTTGTGCAACCCCCCCCCCATCACCCCCCCCCCTCTTTTTTTTTTTTTTTTTCACAAGCTCGCGAGGTGCTTGCACCTCGCGCAACACCGAAATACTAAACCCCCCCCATCACCCCCCCCATTTTTTTTTTTATAAAAAGCACGCGAGGTGCTTGCACCTCGCGCAACACGCAAATACTAGTTAATATTATAAATGCGAATGTTTGTTGGGATGGATGTGTGGATGTTTGTTACTCATTCACGCAATTTTAACTAATCGCTAAAAATGAGTATAAAAATATATACTTCCAGTGATCATCCTTACTGGCTAGCACATTAAACAATTGCTCTAAATAAAAATTCAGGGGCATATTAACTTCTGATCATAGTTTTAGAATAGAAGTAAAAGCAATTAAACACTGTATTAACTCATTTGTGACTATTTGGGGAGATATGCGATAAAAGAATATTGTTGTACGTTCATGGAGGACTAGGACAGGACGACGTCGACGCGCAACTGACAGACTGAGCGGTTTTTTATTTATATTATATTTTGCTAGATGTAGAAGTTATAGAACAGGAATAAATATAATAGTTTTTAGGGTTCCGTAGCCGAATGACAAAAAACGGAATCCTTATAGTTTCATCATGTCTGTCCGTCTGTCTGTCTGTCTGTCTGTCTGTCTGTCTGTCCGTCCGTATGTCACAGCCATTTTATTCCGAAACTATTAAGACTATACATGTGAAACTTGGTAGGTTGATGTATTCTGTAAACCGCTTTCCGATTTTAGGAAAAAATAAATAAAAAATATTTAAAATAAGTGGGGGCTGCTCCCCTTACATGGAACTGAAACTGAAAATAATTTTTTTCATGAAACCTATGCGTGTGTGGTATCTATAGACAGGTCTTTAAAATGACGTTGAGGTTTCTAAAACCACTTTTTCATAAAAATAATCGTTTAAAAGATATACGCTTCCAAAGTAATAAAATGTGTGTGTGTCCCCCTCTAACTTCTATAATAATGGAGTGAAATATTAAAAAAGAAATATATGCTGTAGATCTTAATGTAAACTTTCAACCAAAATTAGTTTGAACGGGATCGGGTCAGCAGTTTTTGAGATACAGCAGTCAAATAAATATACATACCCAACGAGCACATTAGTGAGAATAGCAGCCTATTTTGTTACTTTCGGCCGTAAAATAGCGGTTTAAGGGTTCAACAAGCAGTTCAAAGTTGCATATCTGCATCCGTAAACGTCTATAGCTATAGAAGTTACTTAAAGTGCTACAAGCTGAATCAAATAATACCCTAGACTTCACAGTAGTTCACTTTAGAACTCATTTACCACTTACACCTTTATATGAGAATTACGAAGGTCATTCTGCCACTTACAGCTGTACAGTGGTTTCCATTGTAACTTTTATAGATTACTTTACTACAAAAAGGAGTTAATTGTAGACTGTTTGCAGCACCTGTACAGGAGTTATAATAACCACTATTATACTACTACAAGTTTCATTACAGAAATAATAGATGCTCTTATGCATACTATAGTTACAAAAAAATCATCAGTGTAACTAAAAACTACATTAAATATCCTAAAAAGAAACAAAAACTGTCTTTAGTAACACAATAGTCATAACTTCTTCCTTACAGGATCAATCCATTCGCCATTTTTTACAGCCGCTTTTGTAAATATTATTAAAAAAAAAAATGAATGCTAAACGATGGAAATTAATAAAGAAAAGTGGAGGTTATCGCAGGAAAGTACGCAAGGTTTATGAAAACCTCCTTAAATCGTCAAACATTGCTGAACATTCCAGTGAATCTGCTAATCATCTAATACTAAGGTATTTTAATTTTTAAACTTTTAATTTTAAAGAAGATTAATCTCAACATTTCACAAATCACAAACTTAATAAAAAAAGCCAATTCTTGGGTTCTTATTGTATAAAGATATCAGTCTCAACATTTGGATTTGGCGCAGTACCATCACAGGATGCATTATCCACTTTAGCCAAATTACGGTTTTTTTTGTGCAACGTTCTCATCATCATTAGACAATGTCTTTCAATCGGAATATTGTCTTCGTTTGACAAATTTTCTTTATTCTGATCTAGCGATATTTCCCATCCTGAAGAGCATACTGACAGCTCTTCCCTGTCTGCATTTATAGTTTTAACTATTTTAAAAGGCATTCTGTAATAAAACAATAATAGGTAGTTCATTGAAATGTTTAAACTTCATATTATGGTCTAGGTATAACAATACCATAAAGTAACTGGATCTTATTTCTACCGACAACAAAATAATGTAAACTATTATTGAGACGTTTGATGATTATCTATTTGAAAAATAACCTGTATCATGTTTATGTAGAAATATCGGGTGTAAATTCAAGCATCATAATTAAAACACCGTAATCTTGGATTTGTTTTTAAAGTTGAGAAGCGTACAATTTCTATGTTAAGTAAACGTTTTTAAGGATAGACCACGGATCTCCAAAATGGAAACCATTCGAATAAGTACTTAACTAGATCTTATAACCACAAAAACAGGAAAATAAGAGCTTTTTGTAGCTGTGAATTGCACTAGGGGAACAAAAATCACTGGAAGCATTAGAAAGGTGAAAATTAGCGATGTAATTCTCAAAAGAGAATTATTAGAGTTAAAACTGCAGGCTATGACTACATTACAATGACGCCATGATTTTTTAAGAAAACTTAAAATTCATTTGAAAAATTGAGGTGATATACATTGGTTTTTCAGTTAAATGTACATTAAATGTACCGACAAACAATCGGCCACTTGCGAATAGTAAGTTATCGACACGTAAAAATACGGAAATAAAATTTATTCTGTATAACAAATAAAAATATCACATATCTTTTGCTAATTTTTTAAATATCATAAAAGCGCGTTAAAATTACTCGAAATATATCTTGCTAATACAGAATACAAACTTTTACTTACTTTTGTTTTATTTTCATGATGGCGACGAAAACACTTTACCAAAATATTACAAATAATGTCAATTGAAGATATACAATAAAGAACTATAATCAATTCATTCGTTCAAAGTAGTTCAAAATCATTCAAAAGAAGCGCTACGAGAGCTTTAGTATAGCGTTAATAAATCGTTATAGCTATTGAGGAACCTTTATGCAACCGTTGTGCAGGTTAAATGGAACTTTAGGCTGCATAAAATGGCGCCCAAATGGTGCTAAAGCGGCTGCTTTAAGTCTGTAGTAGAAGGTCTAGCGCTTACGTCTAATACCATAAATAATAATCGGATACGCTCCAAAGCACTAATGCAGCCCATTTGTGCTAGTTGGGTATTATATTATATTATTATAGTTACTACGGAACCCTTCATAGGCGAGTCTGACTCGCACTTGGCCAATTTTTTCTTTACTGCTTTCTTGAAACAATAAAGTAAATTAATTTAGAATGTCACAAATGTTCATTTGTTTAATCTTTATGTCACCTTTATTCCACTTTTTATGGTCGTTGGAGCAGTAGGTATTGCATGAATGAAAATAAAATATTTTTAAGATAACCTAGGTACCTAATAATGCGCCTGAAAGAATATTTGGAGCAATTTCTAAGTATGATAACAGTAAAGATGACAACCGGAAGTATGTATCTACTTTTTTGATATTTTTCTCAGCTGTCGGTCGTGGGATAGTTTTCTTTGGAAGTTGCAACTTCTCCTTTGTTCTAAAATAATGCATTATTTGCGAAAGTCTTTAGTAAACATGATATAAATCTTTATCCAAATAAATACGTTATTCATCACAAGTATTTAATTTTGATTTCGCATAGTTTCACGCGCGCTGGCAGGCCGCCACTGATCCAGCTCTGCGAGGGAACAAGTAATGTACTAAGTAGTAATCTTAATGTAATGGAATAGGTATAGCTATTAATTTCCTCAAATTAACACAGATAAAATATGTATTACTAGCGACCCGCCCCGGCTTCGCACGGGTGGACATTTATTTTTTAAGCTCTCTTTTTTTGTAGGCATTTTTGAGTTCTACAACTTTTCTATAGAAGTCAACCATACATCTCTAACCATTTAGGCAGCGTTCGCGAGAATCGTTAACGTACGGCAGTTTTTTCGACGCCTTACTCCACAATTTTCACTACCACGAAAAATCCTATCTATTTTCCGGGATAAAATATAGCCTATACGGATTCGGAAGAATCCCTCTAAGTAATGGTAAAAGAAATTTTGAAATCGGTCCAGTAGTTTTTGAGCCTATTCAATACAAACATACAAAAATACAAAGGTTTCCTCTTTATAATATTAAGTATAGATATATAGTTTTCAAACATTGTGTTGTAAGCAATGAGTGCATTTTTAGAAACTCCCAGACTTGGAACAACTATTTGCCAGGCCATACAAACATTTGTTCCGGTACGGGAATCGATCCCGCGATATGCACTGTTCTAACCATTTCGTCAAGATATGTCGCTGGATTATTCCAAACATCGTAAAATTGTAAAACATCTTGATAGATCTATAAACAATGATTTAGCTTGTTAGTTCATGTGAATGAAAGCCTCAGCTGTTCCGTACCCTGCATTACAGACACGCGTGTTATATTATGTCTCGGTAATCTATACTATCTATTCTATACTAATATTATAAAACGCAAAAGTATGTTTCTTTTTTGATTGAACGCGCTAATCTTTTAAAGTACTGAATAGATTTGGGTGAAATTTGGCATGGAAGTACCTTGAAGCTTGAGACAGGTCATATGCATTTATCCGACTGCAAAAAAGAGGGTTAAGTTTTTAATGTGATATAGTCCACAGGAGCGAAGCATCGCTCGACTGCTAGTCGGTAATAAGTCAAATAAATTCAATTAGTGACTTTCCTGCAAGTTTTATTTATCTCTGTTCACATCGTCAAGAACTAGACACGTGCAAATACAACGTCGTATTGTGACGGCTATGTAGATTGTTATATTGGGGTACGTTTCATGATTAACCGCAGAAGGCATTGTCCTTCAGGGTCAGAGGGTATCGCACAATTTCCTACGAGGCGGTTTGCGTACTGGCCGGATCCCCGCCGTGGGATCTGGAAGCGAGAGCCCTCGCGTGACTTCATGGGTGGCGTGAGGAGGTGCGGACGCGGGGCGTGACACTGGTGCAGCAGTAGTTCACGCTGCGCCGGTCACAGCTCCATCAGGTCCTGTTGGCGGAATGGCGGGACAGGCTTATGCACCCTACCTCGTTACTATCGAGGCGGTCCGGCCAGTGCTCGATAACTGGCTCGGGAGGAGGCATGTCTCCCTGTCTTGTGGTACCGAAAACTCTGTTTTTCAATCTCTCATTACGCTGCCAAGAACTATTAGAGATACGTAAAAAATTGTACGAACTGCGTATTTTAACGACAGCCATCTACCTATATTTTAATTTCCGCAATTTAAAAAAAAAAACCTAGTCCAGAAAAAAACTGCTTATTTTCATGTTTTTTTTTTTCAACTTTTTTTTTCATCACAGTAAAAAAAAATGTTTTTTTTTTGCAACTCGTAAGTACCTAAGTTATTTTAGAAGTAAACGTGAAAGCACAATAGGGTAGTTTCCTAAAATATTTTATTTAGTCCGTCACGTAGTTTAATAAAAAACATTGGACGCGTATTTTTTATTTTTCACGGATTTGAAAAATTAAGACGATACAGTGAATTGAAATTTCGCGTGACGTCACACCTCGGTATAATTCTTAGCAAGGTGTGACGTCAGCAGCCCCCACTCCTGTACTTTGAAGCTTTCCATCTTTGTGAATTTTTCTTGACTTGAAAAAGCAAAAAATAAGTGACCAATATTTTTTGAAAATCTACCTAATGGACTAAATAAAATAATGATTTTATAACACAGGAAACTACCCTATTATTGTTACACTAGCTTTTGCCCGCGACTTCGTCCGCGTGGAATAGTTACTTTGGGCTAACGTTAAATTTAACCCCGATTTTGAAACATTCTTCATTAGCGCTCCGCTCCTATTGGCCTTAGCGTAATGATATATAGTCTATAGCCTTTCTCTATAAATTGACTATTTAATTAAAAAATAATTTTTCAATTCGAACCAGTAGTTCCTGAGATTATCGCGTTCAAACAAACAAACGAACTCTTCAGCCTTAAATTATTAGTATAGATGCTGTTGCCCGCGACTTCGTCCACGTTTCCGTCGTTTTTCGTATAGAAAAAGTAGCCTATGTCCTTCCTCACGGTTCAGTGATTTTGATGTAACAGACAGATTAACCTTCGTAATTTAGTAGGGAAATATAATATGTCAATCTATAATACTGTTGAAAAATATCGCAATACCGAACCGCACAATATTATTGTTAATAGCTGTGCCCGCGACTCCGTCAGCGTGTAACTCCTTGTGTGTTATTAAGTTAATGTATTGGTAATATTGTTTAGATCACGTTCACATGAGGCTTAAGTACCTATAGAACGAAAATACTTGAGCGCAAAGCTTCCGGGTAAACTATGTTGAAAGTTGACCCGTCCGGCACGTGAACATAAAGATTTCTAGAAATGCTAACCCGGGAAAGAGCGACGTACAACTGACCATGCGAGAAACAACTGACACCGAGATCTACTCCAGCAACACGAAAAGTCTGCCCTTGAGCCTTATTAATTGTCATTGCATAACACACCGATACTGGGAATTGCGTTCTTTTAAATGGGAATGGAAAATTATTTGGTATTATGGGAATTCTGGGAATAAAGACGGTTTCTCCTGCACCGCAACCTGTTAAAATTTGAGCCTCGATTATATTTTGTTGCAACTGGGTTACTTTTAGTCGAGTTCCATTGCAAAGTTGTGGTGGTTTTAAATTTCGGAGCAGAATAATAATCAGAAAGCTTCGAACTGCTAAGCTATCGGGAGTTACACGTGTTATTGTGAGTCAACCATAAAAGATAGATATATGCTGTCGTGGGATATTTTTTATATAATTTTAAGGAGAACATTTCCGTCATAAATGATTTCTGTGTAGCTTTAACCATTAAGGTTGCACTCGCGACGGAAGCTTAAAAAATGGAGTAACTTCTCCCGTTTTCCCAACATTTACCTTCACTGCTCTGCTCCTATTGATTGTAGCGTGATGAAAAGTATACTATAACCAGCTCAGGAGTATAAAAAATAATTGTACCAAGTTTCGTTAAAATCAGTCGAGTAGTTTTTGTTTCTATAACGGTTATACAGACAGACAGACAGACAGACAGACCGACAGACAGACAGACAGACAGACAAAAATTTAACTGATTGCATTTTTGGCATCAGTATCGATCCCTAATCACCCCCTGATAGTTATTTTGTAAATATATTTCATGTACAGAATTAACCTCTCTACAGATTTATTATAAGTATAGAAGATATAGATATAGATATAGATGTGCGGACACCGTTCACGTTTTATTAAGAGTGGTGTTCTCGCTTAACGTCCAATTTTTGACGCTTCTGATCTTCGAACTGCTTAACGCTGCCCTGAACAGCCCTTCGGAATGGAGGAGAGGGCGGTCTGTGGCTTGCATTTCCCAGGTGAAGGAGTAAATTCTACACCCTTTCATATCTACGCCTATTGAGCATGTCTTTGTATCTCATATATTATTATTATATAGTTCGTCAAAGTTCGTCAAATTGCTGAGCTCATTAAGTTGAGCTACACGACAACTGACAAATGCTTGCACTGTCTGGACAGATCCGCTCAAATTTGCGTGGTTATTTCCTCAAAAGAATACCACAGACATGAACCTACATGCTTCTCATATACAAATACAAATTATCTGGACTAAAAGAGACGTTGACCTCTGAGTTTGTTTCGGTTGTTTCGTCTCAGAGTAGTCAGTTAGGAAATACCGGCCTCATCTAGCTAAACTAAACACGCAAAAAACATGACGTGTAAAAGTGTTATTTATAACCAATTTACAAAATAAATATTTCATTTCATTTCATTATACATAAATAGTACAAAAATATTTTCCCCGTATAAAAAATAGCCTAAGTGTCATTCCAGGCTGTAAACTTCCTATATGTTAGTCCTGATGTGTTATTCTGTAAGACCTCATTCTAAACTTCGAATCTGAATCCGCTGTGAGTTTATTGATTGGCATTCTAAAAACTCGGTTGTTAATTCGAATTTACACTAGCTACTAGATGGCGACGAAAACACTTTACCAAAATATTACAAATAATGTCAATTGAAGATATACAATAAAGAACTATAATCAATTCATTCGTTCAAAGTAGTTCAAAATCATTCAAAAGTAGCGCTACGAGAGCTTTAGTATAGCGTTAATAAATCGTTATAGCTATTGAGGAACCTTTATGCAACCGTTGTGCAGGTTAAATGGAACTTTAGGCTGCATAAAATGGCGCCCAAATGGTGCTAAAGCGGCTGCTTTAAGTCTGTAGTAGAAGGTCTAGCGCTTACGTCTAATACCATAAATAATAATCGGATACGCTCCAAAGCACTAATGCAGCCCATTTGTGCTAGTTGGGTATTATATTATATTATTATAGTTACTACGGAACCCTTCATAGGCGAGTCTGACTCGCACTTGGCCAATTTTTTCTTTATTGCTTTCTTGAAACAATAAAGTAAATTAATTTAGAATGTCACAAATGTTCATTTGTTTAATCTTTATGTCACCTTTATTCCACTTTTTATGGTCGTTGGAGCAGTAGGTATTGCATGAATGAAAATAAAATATTTTTAAGATAACCTAGGTACCTAATAATGCGCCTGAAAGAATATTTGGAGCAATTTCTAAGTATGATAACAGTAAAGATGACAACCGGAAGTATGTATCTACTTTTTTGATATTTTTCTCAGCTGTCGGTCGTGGGATAGTTTTCTTTGGAAGTTGCAACTTCTCCTTTGTTCTAAAATAATGCATTATTTGCGAAAGTCTTTAGTAAACATGATATAAATCTTTATCCAAATAAATACGTTATTCATCACAAGTATTTAATTTTGATTTCGCATAGTTTCACGCGCGCTGGCAGGCCGCCACTGATCCAGCTCTGCGAGGGAACAAGTAATGTACTAAGTAGTAATCTTAATGTAATGGAATAGGTATAGCTATTAATTTCCTCAAATTAACACAGATAAAATATGTATTACTAGCGACCCGCCCCGGCTTCGCACGGGTGGACATTTATTTTTTAAGCTCTCTTTTTTTGTAGGCATTTTTGAGTTCTACAACTTTTCTATAGAAGTCAACCATACATCTCTAACCATTTAGGCAGCGTTCGCGAGAATCGTTAACGTACGGCAGTTTTTTCGACGCCTTACTCCACAATTTTCACTACCACGAAAAATCCTATCTATTTTCCGGGATAAAATATAGCCTATACGGATTCGGAAGAATCCCTCTAAGTAATGGTAAAAGAAATTTTGAAATCGGTCCAGTAGTTTTTGAGCCTATTCAATACAAACATACAAAAATACAAAGGTTTCCTCTTTATAATATTAAGTATAGATATATAGTTTTCAAACATTGTGTTGTAAGCAATGAGTGCATTTTTAGAAACTCCCAGACTTGGAACAACTATTTGCCAGGCCATACAAACATTTGTTCCGGTACGGGAATCGATCCCGCGATATGCACTGTTCTAACCATTTCGTCAAGATATGTCGCTGGATTATTCCAAACATCGTAAAATTGTAAAACATCTTGATAGATCTATAAACAATGATTTAGCTTGTTAGTTCATGTGAATGAAAGCCTCAGCTGTTCCGTACCCTGCATTACAGACACGCGTGTTATATTATGTCTCGGTAATCTATACTATCTATTCTATACTAATATTATAAAACGCAAAAGTATGTTTCTTTTTTGATTGAACGCGCTAATCTTTTAAAGTACTGAATAGATTTGGGTGAAATTTGGCATGGAAGTACCTTGAAGCTTGAGACAGGTCATATGCATTTATCCGACTGCAAAAAAGAGGGTTAAGTTTTTAATGTGATATAGTCCACAGGAGCGAAGCATCGCTCGACTGCTAGTCGGTAATAAGTCAAATAAATTCAATTAGTGACTTTCCTGCAAGTTTTATTTATCTCTGTTCACATCGTCAAGAACTAGACACGTGCAAATACAACGTCGTATTGTGACGGCTATGTAGATTGTTATATTGGGGTACGTTTCATGATTAACCGCAGAAGGCATTGTCCTTCAGGGTCAGAGGGTATCGCACAATTTCCTACGAGGCGGTTTGCGTACTGGCCGGATCCCCGCCGTGGGATCTGGAAGCGAGAGCCCTCGCGTGACTTCATGGGTGGCGTGAGGAGGTGCGGACGCGGGGCGTGACACTGGTGCAGCAGTAGTTCACGCTGCGCCGGTCACAGCTCCATCAGGTCCTGTTGGCGGAATGGCGGGACAGGCTTATGCACCCTACCTCGTTACTATCGAGGCGGTCCGGCCAGTGCTCGATAACTGGCTCGGGAGGAGGCATGTCTCCCTGTCTTGTGGTACCGAAAACTCTGTTTTTCAATCTCTCATTACGCTGCCAAGAACTATTAGAGATACGTAAAAAATTGTACGAACTGCGTATTTTAACGACAGCCATCTTCCTATATTTTAATTTCCGCAATTTAAAAAAAAAAACCTAGTCCAGAAAAAAACTGCTTATTTTCATGTTTTTTTTTTTTTCAACTTTTTTTTTCATCACAGTAAAAAAAAATGTTTTTTTTTTGCAACTCGTAAGTACCTAAGTTATTTTAGAAGTAAACGTGAAAGCACAATAGGGTAGTTTCCTAAAATATTTTATTTAGTCCGTCACGTAGTTTAATAAAAAACATTGGACGCGTATTTTTTATTTTTCACGGATTTGAAAAATTAAGACGATACAGTGAATTGAAATTTCGCGTGACGTCACACCTCGGTATAATTCTTAGCAAGGTGTGACGTCAGCAGCCCCCACTCCTGTACTTTGAAGCTTTCCATCTTTGTGAATTTTTCTTGACTTGAAAAAGCAAAAAATAAGTGACCAATATTTTTTGAAAATCTACCTAATGGACTAAATAAAATAATGATTTTATAACACAGGAAACTACCCTATTATTGTTACACTAGCTTTTGCCCGCGACTTCGTCCGCGTGGAATAGTTACTTTGGGCTAACGTTAAATTTAACCCCGATTTTGAAACATTCTTCATTAGCGCTCCGCTCCTATTGGCCTTAGCGTAATGATATATAGTCTATAGCCTTTCTCTATAAATTGACTATTTAATTAAAAAATAATTTTTCAATTCGAACCAGTAGTTCCTGAGATTATCGCGTTCAAACAAACAAACGAACTCTTCAGCCTTAAATTATTAGTATAGATGCTGTTGCCCGCGACTTCGTCCACGTTTCCGTCGTTTTTCGTATAGAAAAAGTAGCCTATATCCTTCCTCACGGTTCAGTGATTTTGATGTAACAGACAGATTAACCTTCGTAATTTAGTAGGGAAATATAATATGTCAATCTATAATACTGTTGAAAAATATCGCAATACCGAACCGCACAATATTATTGTTAATAGCTGTGCCCGCGACTCCGTCAGCGTGTAACTCCTTGTGTGTTATTAAGTTAATGTATTGGTAATATTGTTTAGATCACGTTCACATGAGGCTTAAGTACCTATAGAACGAAAATACTTGAGCGCAAAGCTTCCGGGTAAACTATGTTGAAAGTTGACCCGTCCGGCACGTGAACATAAAGATTTCTAGAAATGCTAACCCGGGAAAGAGCGACGTACAACTGACCATGCGAGAAACAACTGACACCGAGATCTACTCCAGCAACACGAAAAGTCTGCCCTTGAGCCTTATTAATTGTCATTGCATAACACACCGATACTGGGAATTGCGTTCTTTTAAATGGGAATGGAAAATTATTTGGTATTATGGGAATTCTGGGAATAAAGACGGTTTCTCCTGCACCGCAACCTGTTAAAATTTGAGCCTCGATTATATTTTGTTGCAACTGGGTTACTTTTAGTCGAGTTCCATTGCAAAGTTGTGGTGGTTTTAAATTTCGGAGCAGAATAATAATCAGAAAGCTTCGAACTGCTAAGCTATCGGGAGTTACACGTGTTATTGTGAGTCAACCATAAAAGATAGATATATGCTGTCGTGGGATATTTTTTATATAATTTTAAGGAGAACATTTCCGTCATAAATGATTTCTGTGTAGCTTTAACCATTAAGGTTGCACTCGCGACGGAAGCTTAAAAAATGGAGTAACTTCTCCCGTTTTCCCAACATTTACCTTCACTGCTCTGCTCCTATTGATTGTAGCGTGATGAAAAGTATACTATAACCAGCTCAGGAGTATAAAAAATAATTGTACCAAGTTTCGTTAAAATCAGTCGAGTAGTTTTTGTTTCTATAACGGTTATACAGACAGACAGACAGACAGACAGACAGACAGACCGACAGACAGACAGACAGACAGACAAAAATTTAACTGATTGCATTTTTGGCATCAGTATCGATCCCTAATCACCCCCTGATAGTTATTTTGTAAATATATTTCATGTACAGAATTAACCTCTCTACAGATTTATTATAAGTATAGAAGATATAGATATAGATATAGATGTGCGGACACCGTTCACGTTTTATTAAGAGTGGTGTTCTCGCTTAACGTCCAATTTTTGACGCTTCTGATCTTCGAACTGCTTAACGCTGCCCTGAACAGCCCTTCGGAATGGAGGAGAGGGCGGTCTGTGGCTTGCATTTCCCAGGTGAAGGAGTAAATTCTACACCCTTTCATATCTACGCCTATTGAGCATGTCTTTGTATCTCATATATTATTATTATATAGTTCGTCAAAGTTCGTCAAATTGCTGAGCTCATTAAGTTGAGCTACACGACAACTGACAAATGCTTGCACTGTCTGGACAGATCCGCTCAAATTTGCGTGGTTATTTCCTCAAAAGAATACCACAGACATGAACCTACATGCTTCTCATATACAAATACAAATTATCTGGACTTTAAAAGAGACGTTGACCTCTGAGTTTGTTTCGGTTGTTTCGTCTCAGAGTAGTCAGTTAGGAAATACCGGCCTCATCTAGCTAAACTAAACACGCAAAAAACATGACGTGTAAAAGTGTTATTTATAACCAATTTACAAAATAAATATTTCATTTCATTTCATTATACATAAATAGTACAAAAATATTTTCCCCGTATAAAAAATAGCCTAAGTGTCATTCCAGGCTGTAAACTTCCTATATGTTAGTCCTGATGTGTTATTCTGTAAGACCTCATTCTAAACTTCGAATCTGAATCCGCTGTGAGTTTATTGATTGGCATTCTAAAAACTCGGTTGTTAATTCGAATTTACACTAGCTACTAGATGGCGACGAAAACACTTTACCAAAATATTACAAATAATGTCAATTGAAGATATACAATAAAGAACTATAATCAATTCATTCGTTCAAAGTAGTTCAAAATCATTCAAAAGTAGCGCTACGAGAGCTTTAGTATAGCGTTAATAAATCGTTATAGCTATTGAGGAACCTTTATGCAACCGTTGTGCAGGTTAAATGGAACTTTAGGCTGCATAAAATGGCGCCCAAATGGTGCTAAAGCGGCTGCTTTAAGTCTGTAGTAGAAGGTCTAGCGCTTACGTCTAATACCATAAATAATAATCGGATACGCTCCAAAGCACTAATGCAGCCCATTTGTGCTAGTTGGGTATTATATTATATTATTATAGTTACTACGGAACCCTTCATAGTCGAGTCTGACTCGCACTTGGCCAATTTCTTCTTTATTGCTTTCTTGAAACAATAAAGTAAATTAATTTAGAATGTCACAAATGTTCATTTGTTTAATCTTTATGTCACCTTTATTCCACTTTTTATGGTCGTTGGAGCAGTAGGTATTGCATGAATGAAAATAAAATATTTTTAAGATAACCTAGGTACCTAATAATGCGCCTGAAAGAATATTTGGAGCAATTTCTAAGTATGATAACAGTAAAGATGACAACCGGAAGTATGTATCTACTTTTTTGATATTTTTCTCAGCTGTCGGTCGTGGGATAGTTTTCTTTGGAAGTTGCAACTTCTCCTTTGTTCTAAAATAATGCATTATTTGCGAAAGTCTTTAGTAAACATGATATAAATCTTTATCCAAATAAATACGTTATTCATCACAAGTATTTAATTTTGATTTCGCATAGTTTCACGCGCGCTGGCAGGCCGCCACTGATCCAGCTCTGCGAGGGAACAAGTAATGTACTAAGTAGTAATCTTAATGTAATGGAATAGGTATAGCTATTAATTTCCTCAAATTAACACAGCTAATATATGTATTACTAGCGACCCGCCCCGGCTTCGCACGGGTGGACATTTATTTTTTAAGCTCTCTTTTTTTGTAGGCATTTTTGAGTTCTACAACTTTTCTATAGAAGTCAACCATACATCTCTAACCATTTAGGCAGCGTTCGCGAGAATCGTTAACGTACGGCAGTTTTTTCGACGCCTTACTCCACAATTTTCACTACCACGAAAAATCCTATCTATTTTCCGGGATAAAATATAGCCTATACGGATTCGGAAGAATCCCTCTAGGTAATGGTAAAAGAAATTTTGAAATCGGTCCAGTAGTTTTTGAGCCTATTCAATACAAACATACAAAAATACAAAGGTTTCCTCTTTATAATATTAAGTATAGATATATAGTTTTCAAACATTGTGTTGTAAGCAATGAGTGCATTTTTAGAAACTCCCAGACTTGGAACAACTATTTGCCAGGCCATACAAACATTTGTTCCGGTACGGGAATCGATCCCGCGATATGCACTGTTCTAACCATTTCGTCAAGATATGTCGCTGGATTATTCCAAACATCGTAAAATTGTAAAACATCTTGATAGATCTATAAACAATGATTTAGCTTGTTAGTTCATGTGAATGAAAGCCTCAGCTGTTCCGTACCCTGCATTACAGACACGCGTGTTATATTATGTCTCGGTAATCTATACTATCTATTCTATACTAATATTATAAAACGCAAAAGTATGTTTCTTTTTTGATTGAACGCGCTAATCTTTTAAAGTACTGAATAGATTTGGGTGAAATTTGGCATGGAAGTACCTTGAAGCTTGAGACAGGTCATATGCATTTATCCGACTGCAAAAAAGAGGGTTAAGTTTTTAATGTGATATAGTCCACAGGAGCGAAGCACCGCTCGACTGCTAGTCGGTAATAAGTCAAATAAATTCAATTAGTGACTTTCCTGCAAGTTTTATTTATCTCTGTTCACATCGTCAAGAACTAGACACGTGCAAATACAACGTCGTATTGTGACGGCTATGTAGATTGTTATATTGGGGTACGTTTCATGATTAACCGCAGAAGGCATTGTCCTTCAGGGTCAGAGGGTATCGCACGATTTCCTACGAGGCGGTTTGCGTACTGGCCGGATCCCCGCCGTGGGATCTGGAAGCGAGAGCCCTCGCGTGACTTCATCGGTGGCGTGAGGAGGTGCGGACGCGGGGCGTGACACTGGTGCAGCAGTAGTTCACGCTGCGCCGGTCACAGCTCCATCAGGTCCTGTTGGCGGAATGGCGGGACAGGCTTATGCACCCTACCTCGTTACTATCGAGGCGGTCCGGCCAGTGCTCGATAACTGGCTCGGGAGGAGGCATGTCTCCCTGTCTTGTGGTACCGAAAACTCTGTTTTTCAATCTCTCATTACGCTGCCAAGAACTATTAGAGATACGTAAAAAATTGTACGAGCTGCGTATTTTAACGACAGCCATCTTCCTATATTTTAATTTCCGCAATTTAAAAAAAAAAAACCTAGTCCAGAAAAAAACTGCTTATTTTCATGATTTTTTTTTTCAACTTTTTTTTTTCATCACAGTAAAAAAAAATGTTTTTTTTTTGCAACTCGTAAGTACCTAAGTTATTTTAGAAGTAAACGTGAAAGCACAATAGGGTAGTTTCCTAAAATATTTTATTTAGTCCGTCACGTAGTTTAATAAAAAACATTGGACGCGTATTTTTTATTTTTCACGGATTTGAAAAATAAGACGATACAGTGAATTGAAATTTCGCGTGACGTCACACCTCGGTATAATTCTTAGCAAGGTGTGACGTCAGCAGCCCCCACTCCTGTACTTTGAAGCTTTCCATCTTTGTGAATTTTTCTTGACTTGAAAAAGCAAAAAATAAGTGACCAATATTTTTGAAAATCTACCTAATGGACTAAATAAAATAATGATTTTATAACACAGGAAACTACCCTATTATTGTTACACTAGCTTTTGCCCGCGACTTCGTCCGCGTGGAATAGTTACTTTGGGCTAACGTTAAATTTAACCCCGATTTTGAAACATTCTTCATTAGCGCTCCGCTCCTATTGGCCTTAGCGTAATGATATATAGTCTATAGCCTTTCTCTATAAATTTACTATTTAATTAAAAAATAATTTTTCAATTCGAACCAGTAGTTCCTGAGATTATCGCGTTCAAACAAACAAACGAACTCTTCAGCCTTAAATTATTAGTATAGATAGCTGTTGCCCGCGACTTCGTCCACGTTTCCGTCGTTTTTCGTATAAAAAAAGTAGCCTATGTCCTTCCTCACGGTTCAGTGATTTTGATGTAACAGACAGATTAACCTTCGTAATTTAGTAGGGAAACATAATATGTCAATCTATAATACTGTTGAAAAATATCGCAATACCGAACCGCACAATATTATTGTTAATAGCTGTGCCCGCGACTCCGTCAGCGTGTAACTCCTTGTGTGTTATTAAGTTAATGTATTGGTAATATTGTTTAGATCACGTTCACATGAGGCTTAAGTACCTATAGAACGAAAATACTTCAGCGCAAAGCTTCCGGGTAAACTATGTTGAAAGTTGACCCGTCCGGCACGTGAACATAAAGATTTCTAGAAATGCTAACCCGGGAAAGAGCGACGTACAACTGACCATGCGAGAAACAACTGACACCGAGATCTACTCCAGCAACACGAAAAGTCTGCCCTTGAGCCTTATTAATTGTCATTGCATAACACACCGATACTGGGAATTGCGTTCTTTTAAATGGGAATGGAAAATTATTTGGTATTATGGGAATTCTGGGAATAAAGACGGTTTCTCCTGCACCGCAACCTGTTAAAATTTGAGCCTCGATTATATTTTGTTGCAACTGGGTTACTTTTAGTCGAGTTCCATTGCAAAGTTGTGGTGGTTTTAAATTTCGGAGCAGAATAATAATCAGAAAGCTTCGAACTGCTAAGCTATCGGGAGTTACACGTGTTATTGTGAGTCAACCATAAAAGATAGATATATGCTGTCGTGGGATATTTTTTATATAGTTTTAAGGAGAACATTTCCGTTATAAATGATTTCTGTGTAGCTTTAACCATTAAGGTTGCACTCGCGACGGAAGCTTAAAAAATGGAGTAACTTCTCCCGTTTTCCCAACATTTACCTTCACTGCTCTGCTCCTATTGATTGTAGCGTGATGAAAAGTATACTATAACCAGCTCAGGAGTATAAAAAATAATTGTACCAAGTTTCGTTAAAATCAGTCGAGTAGTTTTTGTTTCTATAACGGTTATACAGACAGACAGACAGACAGACAGACAGACAGACAGACAGACCGACAGACAGACAGACAGACAGACAAAAATTTAACTGATTGCATTTTTGGCATCAGTATCGATCCCTAATCACCCCCTGATAGTTATTTTGTAAATATATTTCATGTACAGAATTAACCTCTCTACAGATTTATTATAAGTATAGAAGATATAGATATAGATATAGATGTGCGGACACCGTTCACGTTTTATTAAGAGATGTTAGACGGCGGTCTATTTTTGTGGTGTTCTCGCTTAACGTCCAATTTTTGACGCTTCTGATCTTCGAACTGCTTAACGCTGCCCTGAACAGCCCTTCGGAATGGAGGAGAGGGCGGTCTGTGGCTTGCATTTCCCAGGTGAAGGAGTAAATTCTACACCCTTTCATATCTACGCCTATTGAGCATGTCTTTGTATCTCATATATTATTATTATATAGTTCGTCAAAGTTCGTCAAATTGCTGAGCTCATTAAGTTGAGCTACACGACAACTGACAAATGCTTGCACTGTCTGGACAGATCCGCTCAAATTTGCGTGGTTATTTCCTCAAAAGAATACCACAGACATGAACCTACATGCTTCTCATATACAAATACAAATTATCTGGACTTTAAAAGAGACGTTGACCTCTGAGTTTGTTTCGGTTGTTTCGTCTCAGAGTAGTCAGTTAGGAAATACCGGCCTCATCTAGCTAAACTAAACACGCAAAAAACATGACGTGTAAAAGTGTTATTTATAACCAATTTACAAAATAAATATTTCATTTCATTTCATTATACATAAATAGTACAAAAATATTTTCCCCGTATAAAAAATAGCCTAAGTGTCATTCCAGGCTGTAAACTTCCTATATGTTAGTCCTGATGTGTTATTCTGTAAGACCTCATTCTAAACTTCGAATCTGAATCCGCTGTGAGTTTATTGATTGGCATTCTAAAAACTCGGTTGTTAATTCGAATTTACACTAGCGCTACCCTTGCGAGCGTGTCAGCGAGTTGAACTAAAGATTTTGACAGATAAAGTATGAGATGACGTGAGAAGTGGCATTCGGTAAGGTAATTCCTCCGTCACTTCGACGGTGTTTACAGAATGCAAAATCAAGGTAACTTTGAACCATAAGCGAAGTGACAGTGAATAGCTATGTGAGATGCGAGTTGTTGTTCGAATTTTACAGAATCGACGTACTGTTAGGGTGAAAATCATCAAATGTCTCCTCCCGCTCAAAGGCAGATTTCTACCGACTAAAAACCCACTCTTTTCCTTCAGTTACCCTTGCATTCCGGAGCCGTGGTTAGAAAATTCCCGCAGCCCCGGCAGGCAATGGATCGCTTGATGGCATATATGGGCGATGGATAGGACCCTAATAACCCGTCACCAGTGCTGACAGCTCTTTGAGACGCACGTGGAACACGACGCGCAGCCGCCGCCGTCCCGGGCCTGGTCCTTAGCGGACGGTGAGCTACAACTGCTGGCTGTCTGTAAAATAGGCTTGTCCTAAATAAAAACAACAAACCAAAGACCATAAATTAAATGGTAGCGACT
Organism: Tholera decimalis; assembly: GCA_943138885.2. NCBI lineage: Eukaryota > Metazoa > Arthropoda > Insecta > Lepidoptera > Noctuidae > Tholera > Tholera decimalis. The sequence goes on from OW964576.2 coordinate 17,284,230, forward strand.
AGCGACGTAGTAATGTTACAGATATATCTGCTAATAGTCTAAAGGCGTGGTCACTCTAAATAATATTGATAAAATATGATCTGAGTTAATGTGGGAACCCCACATTATAATAACAGAAAGAAAGCTTCAACGGGATTGGGACTTACTGGATAGTTTCTTGAGAAACACTTTACACTTTTAATGAAATAGCTATACCTACGTATAAAGCCATATATACTTATACTTATACTTATACTTATAGGCTGACAAAATTTAACAAAAATTGCAGTTTTTGAGGTTACGTGCCAGAAGGAAAAGAAATGATTATCAAAAAACGATGTATGTTAATTGAAAGTACCACCCTGTCCCTTTTAAACCTATTTAAATTTTATCAAATATGTTTTCTTTTTCACCAAAATATCGCTTTTTGAAAATTTACACTTTCGCGTATTAACCCAACCACAAATAAAATCGAAAAAATTCTGCCCGAGACCAGACCATGTTGATCTTGTGTTTTTGGGGTCGCTGATTCCGAATCCGAAGTCCAATTCACCCTATAAGGTTTGACTTTTCGTAAGCTCAAAAAAAACAACCCCTACCAAACCATAAGCAGGGTAACCCACCTGACCCTGGAAACAGCAAGTTTAATCACTTGAGCTTACGAAAAATTCTGACCTAATAGGGTGAATTGGACCTCAGATTCGGAATCAGTGACCCCAAAAACACAAGATCAACATGGTCTAGTCTTGGCTAGAATTTTTTTTTTTTTTGTGTTTGGTTGAACACGCTAAAGTGTAAAATTTCAAATAGGGATATTTTAGTAAAAAAAATATATATATATATATATATAGGTATATATATTTTTTTTTTTTGAAAAAATCCAAATAGGTTTAAAATGGGAAGAGTGGTACTTTCAATTGCCATAAAACGTTTTTTGACAATCATTTATTTCCTTCTATCACATAACCTCAAAAACTGCAAAAAAAACGCGTTTTTTGCACTTTTAGGTTAGGATATCTCGAAATCCAGACGTATAGGAGCAATTCTGAACACGGATTCGGATTCAGCGCATCAAAATCCTTCGGGTACGATAGGTCTAGTCTCTGGGTTAAAAAGATGTAGGCCTGTGTGTTCTTCGTGTCCAGTCATTGAGGTAATATGTATACGTAGGTAGTACCATTGATTTAAATAGTAAAGATACGGTCATCAGAACACTTGACGGACGCGGTCACCCTACCAAAACACACTAGCGCCATCTATGATAACTAAGATGTCAATCGGCATGGTCTGCTCCTAGACGTAGCCTTGTAAGAGCGGGGTGTGGTATTTTTCGAGGTACAAAGAAATAAAACAAAACCTTTTAGTTTCTGAATTTTATATTTGTTATACATAAAAATACATTTTAATTTGCTTTTAATAAACAATAAAAATTAATTTGGTACATAATTTAATCTTATAGTAATATTATTAAATCTTTTTATTTCATCGGCTGCAACGCGCGCCGCTGCAAAGTTATGTCGCACTTTTACGCGGCTTCGCGTTGTCTATGCTAAAGGTTGAGACAAACAAGAAAGAAAATTGTTTTAAATAATGTTAGAAGTTGATTTAATGACATATTTTTAACTTACCGGTGATATGAAATGTTTTATTTTTTTTATAGTGCTTTACGTCGTAGTTCACGTAACCCTTCACGACACAATTTGGCATTTTTGCTTGTAAAACTGACTACCCCTCCCGAAGATAGCCGATCGCGTTCTAGTTCACTTCGATAAAGGTTAGACCACTTTGGGACCAAGTTCGAGGCGTCATTATAACATGCGATCTGCTCAGTCCTTACGAAGTAATATATATGTCAATGCGTAGTACATATTACCTCAATGTGTCCAGTAGGTAGGTACGTATAAGGATGCTGTTGGGGTCTTTTTTTTTAAGGATGTGAAATCATCCAATGACTGCCTCCCGAACTGGGCGAAGCGGGAGGGTGTGCCAGACTTTTACTGACTAAAACCCATCCGTGTTCCATCATTTGCCATTCTTGTTCCGAGGCGCATTTGCAGTGCGTAGGGAATGTTTACTGATGCGCTGGCTGACGGCTTTGCAATAATTCGACATGCTGCCTTGCTTCTGCAGAGGGTCTAAGACAGGTCGGCTGACCCAAATGACATTCTAAAAGGTCTTAGGACTAATTTTTCAGGAGAAGAGGATATATAGGATATAAGCGACAATAGCTTAAGGGCTCAGCCTTATGATCGAGGGGTCGCGGGTTCAAATCCGCAAATTACAATAAGTATTGCCATTAACCCACTCCAGACACAAGCATATTTAGCCTACTCCCCTCCAACTAAGCTATATATGCTTGTCTGGAGTGGGTTACAAATATTTTGTTCACGTATTAACGTATCTAATTATGTTGGTACATATTATGTAGACTTTACTGCACATCTCCCAAACTGCTTGATGAATTATATTAGTGTTGCCCAAACGAGAGTCTCGCAAGAGTCTTGCAATTAGCGATTATCCTATTGCAGAGATCTCAACTACCGTTTAATAAATAGCAATAGGATAATCGCTAATTGCAAGACTCTTGCGAGACTCTCGTTTGGGCTACACTAATATAGTTTTCTATAGGCATATGCTTGGTAGCCTGAAATAAATAAATAAAATAAATTAATAATTGAGAGGAGAATAAAAAAGTCTGTTTGTCTTGTTTGCGCTAAACTGGGGGTCTTTAACTCAAGAGTGAATAGGTTACTTCTAAGTAAACGTGCTTCTTATTCGACCACATCATCACGTACCATCAGATGAGATAGTGGTAAAACACGAGTCTATCTATACTATATTATATATTATTAATATTATAAAGAGGTAAAATTTGTAAGTTTGTAAATTGTAAAGTTTGTATGTATGGGGTAATCTCTGAAACTACCGAACCGATTTTGAAAATTCTTTCGCTTAAATGTAGCTGCCTTATCCCTTAGTGCTATAGGCTATAAATTATCTTTATATCATGCATATTAGCCGAGCTATTATAATCTTTGTCAAGCAAGTCGGGGACGGGATACCGTGGAATATTTTCGACTTCTACGCGGACGAAGGCGCGGGCAGAAGCTAGTAATATTATAAAGAGGTAAAAATTGTAAGTTTGTAAATTGTAAGTTTGTATGTATGGGGTAATCTCTGAAACTACCGAACCTATTTTGAAAATTCTTTCGCTTACATGTAGCTGCGTTATCCCTGAGTGCCATAGGCTATAAATTATCTTTATATCATGCATATTAGCCGAGCTATTATAATCTTTGTCAAGCAAGTCGGGGACGGGATCCCGTGGAATATTTTCGACTTCTACGCGGACGAAGGCGCGGGCAGAAGCTAGTCAATAATAATAAAAAAATCATCTGAATTCAGCTCCTAAGTTACTGAGATCCAAATAGTTTACGTCTTAGCTCTGCTGTGTTATTCTGTAAGAACTCATTCTTAATTTCGAATCTGAATCCGCTGTGAGTTTATTGATTGGCATTCTAAAAACTCGGTTGTTAATTCGAATTTACACTAGCGCTACCCTTGCGAGCGTGTCAGCGAGTTGAACGAAATATTTTGACAGATAAAGTATGAGATGACGTGAGAAGTGGCATTCGGTAAGGTAATTCCTCCGTCACTTCGACGCTGTTTACAGAATGCAAAATCAAGGTCACTTTGAACCATAAGCGAAGTGACAGTGAATAGTTATGTGAGATGCGAGTTGTTGTTCGAATTTTACAGAATCGACGTACTGGATTTCTAGAACATGTCATATAAGGGAACTCTGCCGGCTTCTGTGTTCCCTACCACCCGGCAGCCTTTACAGCAAGAGTTAACAGGCATCTTCTGTGCTCGCTCGTTCCATCGAAGACCTCATCTATCGCATACCACCAGGCATGATTAAAGTCAAGAGCACGCTCAACAGTATTAAAAAAATTTGCTAATTATAAATAACCATGTTAATTATTGTTTTTTACACGACAAACAAACCTTAAATTCTGTTACTAATCTGTTGGATAACCAAAACACTATTAAACACTCTATGGGTGGAGCATTACGGTGATTTTCGTGCCAAGCCCCGCCCAGCGGCGCAAGCGCACCTCGATGCGGCCATTAGCGACGTCAAGCGACGCTCCCATCTCGAAATAAAATTAAGGTTAGGTAGGCATCATAATTATACTAATACTATTATGGTTCTGGACAAGTCTTATGAGGAGAATATGAAGAAACTTGGGTGTGTATCGATACATATAAATTAAATTGATGTGTCTGTCTGTGATTTCAAAATAACTGTGTTTTCTCAAGTACTTATACTTAGTTATTTGCGTGATACTAAAACACAACAGAAATATTAACAAAAATATCTGTCCGTCGGTCTATCTATCTTTCGTTGGTACGGGCTAATCTCTGGAATAGCTTAACCGATTTTTATGGGACTTTCTATCTCCTAATAGAAAATGTTATCTTCGAGTTTTCCGACGGGATTGGAATTTACGCGGGAAAAACAGCCAGTTAGTTTATACTTATGTTATGCTTTTTCCCATTGAGGGTTTTTATAACAATTCGCGTCACTTTGGCAAGAGGTCTTTCACTCGGCAAATGTTGACGTTCATCGAAGTTGATGTTTATCTAATGTCGGAAAAAATCTCACAACCAAATCAGGCGGGCCACCTACTGAAAGCGAATATAGCGTATAGAGATGTCTCGTTATGTTAGGGGGTCGGGTTTGAGTATAACCAAATGCCATTGTATAGTAGGTACTAGTATTTTGTAAGGCGTGACTGTCTCTTCTTTTTTTTTGACTGTCTTTCTGGACCATGGTACGACACGACACCCCTTGCCAAAATTTTTACAATTCATTAACTGCCTTGTTTGTCGAGTAGGCGCAAGCGCAACTGCTGAGTCTGAGGACCGATTTCTGGGTCGGATAAAAATTGTTATTGCGTTTTTTTTATAAGAAAAGCCCGTTCCATCATCGGACTACAAGACAAACGGCGATGCGCCATCGTTACTTGGTAGACATCCCACCCATACGCATAAAAAGTTTTGGGAATACTTTCATTGTGCGTACGGCTAAGGCGTGGAATTCCCTGCCGGAGTCTGCTGTGTTTCCGGATCGTTATAACCTGGGAGTCTTTAAGTCAAGAGTGAATAGGTTATTTCTAGGCAAGCGTGCTCCATCTTCGACCACATCATCACTTACCATCAGGTGAGATGATGGTCAAATGCGAGCCTATTCTGAATAAAAAAAAAACGGGTTGCACTCCGGGAGTGCCGGCAGAAGTGAAAACTTGAATATTAACGTTGTGCATTTTTGATATTTTGGAATAGTTAGCGAATAAATTTTGCACGAATTGCTTTAATTATCAGTATAAAAGTACTATCATTTATGTGGTAGAATACAATATTTATTTATTGCGCTATCGTACACAAACATGACAATTTATATTACATTAAAAAGTTTATCTCTTTCAATCACAACGCCATCTAAACAGTTTTCTTATAACTATTGTAACGAAGTAATTGATGCACGCTTGTAGCTTTGACTGTGGCAAACAAAGTCATTTGGGGCTGTATTAGTTTCAATAAAGTCACATAGATGTCACTGTAGTAAAAAGTGCCCATCTTACGAATTTTTGATAAGGGTCACGTGACCCTGACGCGAGTTTAACATTTTTTACCCATTACAAAGAAAGTTGTGCACTTTGTGCGCCGCTAAAGAAGTTTTCACTTCAAAAAATATCTCAGTAGTAGCCTGGAATTTAGAATTCGGCGGTGTAATACCTCCGTGCTTCGGAAAGCACGTGAAGCCGTTGGTCCCGGCTATCATTTCTACATCTTTGACAGTCGTTACCCATCCACTAAACCTTACAGATCGACCCGTGCGCCTGATATTATTTAGTCACAAGCTTATTCTATACAACGTGTAATTTAAAGGGTATATACATACCAAGTGCATGGCTTCTTTGGATGATAACAAACGATATGGCAAGGGTTTTGTAATCCTAAGTCTACGTGTGTAGAACTTATTACAAATTCCAATACACTGATACCAGAGACCGAATTTTTCAAATTAAGAAGAACGAAAAGAATTATCGTGTTACTGGAAAGTGACGTGGAAAGTTATTGACCCTCGTAGTGCTGTGACACGTTTGTTATGATTGGTATTCAAGAAATATATGAAACCAATAATTTGGTATCAATTCTTTGAGTCGGTTATTTTGTGCTGAAACTGCATAGAGACTCCATACCAGATGTTGTCTTCAGCCCTTTTGGATAGATATGGGGTTTCCGTTATACGTTGTATACAACGTTGATAAAAGCGAGAGGCAAACGAAACCACATTTACTATGTATCATTTTTAGGGTACACACCAATAATCAGATCAATAGAAGCAATAGCTTAGACACAGGATATTTTTCTTAGTTAAAACACGTTGTATCACGGAACAGATGAATAAGGTTGGAATGGTAATGTGGGCGTGGCGAGCGCGCCACATTTATGATACGAAAATCATAGCTCGACCGATTAATTCATTGTGAAACAATAATGTTGTTAATGTTGGAAAATTCATTATGAAATTCCCAACATTAACAACATTATTGCAACAAGTTACAAAAAATATACATTGCCCGATGTGTACTCGCTTAATCAACGCAATGACCAAGTCCGCTTACAATGTACTGCATGCGTTGCATCCTCCACACTTCAACCATTGACGTTTCGTCCTTTGCCCTGGTTGGCCGTGATGCACGGCGCATGTAGCAAGCTCTCGATTTAAGTGTGTGTATTTATTTGTATAATATTATATGCGTAATTCGCATATGTAACGGGCCTCTTGCTTGTAGTGGAGCCAAAGAGTGGGAGACAAGCGGCGACACGCGTTCTCATACAAATCAGGAACTATTTCCTTTCTAACATTTTTTATCTGTTCTGTGCATTGTATCATCCCGAGCAACTGACTAATAAGTACTTAAGTACGCATGTTAGAAAAATGGACCATTAAAATAAATCTATGGCAACTATAATAATAATTCAGCCTATTACTTTTCCACCAGGCGCAGTCCGAAAGGGGGGTCACAGAGGACATGACCTCCACCCCCCAAATCGTACACCCCAAATAGAAAATCTTCTAAAATTTTGCAAAATAAGACGTTCCAAATATACTATATCACCCAATTTTCCAATAAAAATAGAAGACTTCCATTTGTTTTATAATGTGTGCAATAAAAATTGTATTGTGCAATAAAGAAAATTCATTTACTCGACATATTTTATTGTTAGTGATCCCCCAAAATTCCACGGCTGCGACCGTACCTGGTGGGAACTGCAGGGACACTGGCCTCCTCTCTAGAGAGGGAATGGGCCTTTTGGTCCTGGCAACTATAAGATTTATTAAATGTGTACAAATGACAGGCGGACTAAATGATACACAGAGAGGTTTCGTTATGTATTGCAAGTTCACACATCAACGAGCTCCTTAAGGTTCTAAGTTGAGCTACGCGATATTTGATAAATGCTTGCACTGTTTGGACGGGCCTGCTCAAATCTGTGTGATTCTGTCCTCTAAAGGGCGCCACAGATATTAACCTACATGGCTCTCATATGATTTGATTACTACAGATTGTATGGACTTTAAAAGAAACGTTGACCTATGAAGTTAGGACACACTGGCCTCATCCAGTTTACATTTACGAAAAAAAAGTCGTGTGAAAGTGTTATTTATAACCTATTTGTAAAATAAACATCGTTATTTCATTAACGAATAGACCTCGCCAAGCGTTGGTAGAGCCTTTAAGGATAACTCGTATATTCAAAAGAAATGGAAGGGAACATTACCTCCCGAGTTGACGCGCGCCTCAAAGAGTGGTCAGTACCAATGACGAGGCCCGATAGGGTCAATGCCCCCGAAAAACATTCCGGAAGTATTCTAACGAGGATACCGCGGCTTCGGAACAACAGAAAAGGAAGGAACAGACAGGGTGGGTTTTTATTCAGTAGGAGTCTGACAAGGTTAGGGAGTGTCAGACTCCTATTGACTAAGACTAAGCCCCACCCAGAGCACAGGGAGTAATTTGATGATTTTCCCACACATTTGAACATTACCAATTGCTGAAAACTTTTTCAAACAAGACTAAAGACACCGACTACCGAAATTAAAGTTATTTTTCACATTGCAGTGTTTTTTGGAAGTTGGTTTAATTTTTTGGTAAAAGTTTTTATTTCACTCTATTTAGTTGGTCGATTTATAATTTACCTAGTACAAAAGCCTAAATATCAACTACTTATAACCTTTTACAAAATATTACTTTCCCAATGCTGGGCCGTTAATTGTTGAGGAGTTCTCCTGGTACTTCACCATCAGCTTCACTTCACCATATGCATTGTGACGAGCATATTGTGTTTAATAACCATATTCAAGTAATCGAAGCGGAACTCATGAAATACTTATTATTCCTACTTATATATTGAGTAGTTCCAGTGGACTGCATCTGTGGTCTTCATCATCAAGTCCACTTCACAAATTGTGCTTTTCTAATGCAACTACACAAGTAACTATAAAAAATACTCAAATCACTATAGGTGTGTATTTCTCCAGGATCCCATCATTCGATCCTGACTGGCAATGGGACCAAATTCAAAGTATACCCTTTCAAACAAAAAAAGAACTTTCTAAATCGGTTCAGCCGTCTTCGAGTAATCGGTCATCATACAAAAAAAAAATACAAAATATATACGCGTCGAATTGATAACCTCCTCCGTTTTTTTCGTCGGTTGAAAAAGCGAAATACACTCACTAATTAATCACGAAATCTCAGAAAATACAAGTAGTAGGCTCTCAAATTTAGCATTGGGGGTTCCTTTTAGTACGTAGATGCTCGCTAAGACGGGATTTTGCGAAATTTCCACAGGATCGGGATTTACACGAGGAATACTTCCCACGCGAAGTCGCAAGCAACTACTAGTCAAGAATAAGACAATCTTATTTTTGATGTAGCAATACGTATTATAATACTATCTTGCGGGAATGTTCTGACGAGATACCGCGGCCCCGGAACTTAAGGGCAGCTGAAGGAACAGGGTGGGTTTTTAGTCAGTAGAAGTCTGACACACCCTTCCGCTGCACCCAGAGCGGCAGAAGTCATTCGATGATTTTCCCACCCAGAGAAAAAAAGGTATTAATAACTACTATTGAATAGTATTTGCCTTGCCTAGGTGTTAATAATAAGTTAATTAAAATAGAACTCCATATTTTCTATCATATTTGTTTTTACTGCACTGGCACCATTTTGGTGTCCTGGCTATTTCTATATTAGGCTATTTCTATTTTTTATTTATTCTTGATTTCTGTCTGGAAGAAATCGCGGAATGTCACCCTTGTATTTTCTTATTTTGTTTCTGATTAGTTTTATTAATATACTTAATGATCTTGTACCAAAAATATTTGTAAAAAAAATAAAGATCTCTTTACAAAAATAATAAAAACAAAAACACAAAAAATCCAATCGTATAAAATCATTTAATCTCAAATTTTGAGCATTTACTTACAGATCGTATCTCGTTAAATACAATAATCATAATCACAATTTCTATAAATACTGCTAAGCTATAGACGAAGTAGGTCCTATGAGCTAAACTGACAGATTTATAAGGACACGCAAAAGAGATGTCAAAATGTGAATAGGCGGACATTTTGTTGAAATTAAAAAACAAAACGGGCTCTGTTTTCAAGACGAGATTTTTCATGGAAAATACTTATTTAGTTTTAATTCCGCCAAAAAGCAGTTGTTCGAGCTTCAATGTTGTACCTCCCTTAGGTCGGCAAAAATGCAGTGAGTGCATTGCAATATGCAACCGAACCAAGCAACGGAAAAAATATTTATATAAGAACAGTTTATTTATTTATTTTAAGTTTATTTTTAACATTAATTCTAATTTATTATTAGAATTAATGTTAAAAAACTGTATCTGTGGAACTATCAATTCTCGAGTTTGATGCAAACTTACAGTATATATCTGTTTATTTTTTTTTATTTTACAACAATATTTTAAACAATATTTTTTATTTAAATACAATATTAATAATTCTATGTTCATCTCATTCTCTATCTCTCTTTCACAGAAATCTCAAAGCAAAATGACATATTACTTTCATTGAGATAGGAAAAGTACTTTAGGTTTCGAAGTTAGTGTATTACTATGACTCCACATGTTGACATTACTTTCGCGCCATTTTGTATATTAACTGCATAAAGATAACTAAGCATATTGATCTATAAAGCTTTGGTCAAACTGAATAGCGGAAAAAGACGGGAGGCTTTAGCCAAAACTTCAGTGTAGGACACGGAGCGTCTCCAAATCTTGTCACATCCCTCGATCCAGCACATTTTCGGTCCACTTTGTGGGAAACTAGAGCTTCAAGCCACAGCGTTTATGGAAATCGTAGCTAATTCTTAGTTTAGAACAAAAATAAGACTAAGAACTTATCCCAACCTACTTCTATGCAACATTGTCTACCAGTTTTCAATCATACATACAGAAAAAAAGACTAACTAAAACTGGATTTTAGTTATCGTAGAATTTACAGAAACAAAGACTTCTGAGAAAATCAAAAGTAAGTACATAATTGTCCCACGTGTTGACAGTTCTATTGTAGTAGCGTTAGCAAAAGTCTATATACTCTATGGTGTCATGGCGTGTCTTTGGTATTGCTTGAGAGTGCTTGCACGATACATCGTAGTCTAGCGAGGCTGTTGACTCCACATGACGTGTTGTCATCTGAAAACAATTATATAATTAAAAACACATGTAATAAAGCCTTTTTAACCTAAAGGTTGACTGGTAGAGAATGCCTTGTGGCATCAAGTATGCCTATGTAGGTACCACTACTGTACATAAAGTTTAAATAAATAAAGTATACAAGGACCATTTTTTATGCTATCATTTTCAGAATGCTGTTACGGCTCCTCCCCACACTGTGCACTATTGATAAGTTTTTCTTACGTAAAATTGATTGAACTATACAACGAGCGGGTAAACTAAACTAAATGATTTAATTATTTAAATAAAATTAAACTCTGTGGACAGCATAGTGGGTTCCAACTTCCATTATGAGGCATGCCTTTTAAGTTCTGTACTTCTGTCGTTTCCATATTTCCCGGCAATTTTGAATTTGGAACTGTTCTATATTCGAATGTGTTTAAATTTTGAATCTCAAAACAGTTGAAAGTATTAGGATTAATGCTATTGTTTAGTCACAGCGTCGATTGTAATCTGTCAGGTTACGTACGAAAATGAATCTTTCTAAGGAAAATGTTCGTGCAATAATTTTCAACAACTTTAGAAGAGGCCTGACACGGCTTCAGTGTTTTGAAGAGCTAACATCTGTGTTCAGTGATAAAGCCCCATGTCTGCGGACTGTCGAATGCTGGTATTTAGAATTCCAGCGTGGACATACTAGTGTTAGTGACAAATCTCGCGAAGGACGCCCAAAATCCGCCTTCACTGAAGATAACATCATTGCTGTGAGACAACTAATTCTCGAAGATCATCATGTGCGTATCGAGAGATAGAGGCTCTATTAGGCATCTCAGGGAAAACCATTCAGAAGACCTTGCATGGAGCGCTTGGTGTGAGAAAGCTAGTTTGCCGTTGGATACCGCATCTGCTTTCCGACGATCACAAGGCGGCCCGCGTCAGATGGTGTAAGAAAACTCTGCAAAGGTGCAACCGAGGACAGTCAAATCAGTGATGAAATCACGTCTACGACATCATCAGTGGTGACGAATCTTTGAACTATGCCTCCGATCCTGATTCCAAACAACAATCTACAATCTAGGTCTTTCAAGACGAGCCAAAGCCAACTAAAGTTGTTCGTTCTCGAAGCATTTCAAAGAAGATGGTGGCCACGTTCGTTGGAAAAACCGGCCATGTTGCGACTATTGTACGTGAAGATCGTAGAACGGTTAACGCAGAGTGGTATACCACAGTTTGTTTACCACAAGTCATCGCCGAACTTCGAAAATCTAACTCAAAGCGACGCATCATCCTGCACCACGACAACGCAAGCTCACACAGCGCTCGTCAAACGATTGAGTGGCATTGAAGCAGGAAAAAGTAGAAATTCTTGACCATCCTCCATACAGTCCTGACCTAAGCCCTAACGATTTCTTTACATTTCCTAAAATTAAGAAGTCTTCGTGGTCAAAGGTTCCAGTCCGGTGAAGAAGCAGTCGACGCTTTCAAGTCAGCTATTTTGAACACCCCCACTTTAGAGTGGAATAAATGTTATAATAACTTTGAAAAATAATAAAAAGTAAGGTTACTACTACTTATTACTATAAGGTTCTAGTCGTGTTTTTTTCTTCAAACGACAAAACTTAAATGTCATGCCTCGTATAACCAAAACTCAATTTTTGTTGAGTACACTTTAAGAACTCACAACTTGACTTGTGATTTCTTAAATAATGTGATTTTTTGTTGTTTCTACAAATAAAAAAACTTGCGACGTTTCTACAAAGCAGCTGTCTTGTTGGTGTAGTGGTCGCAAGCGGGACTGCTGAGCATGAGGTTTCAGGTTCCATTCCCGCGTCGGGCAAAAGTTCTGTTGCGTTTTTATACTTGTCTAGTGGTACAACTCGTGCCTTGAAAAGCACACTAAGCCGTTGGTCCCGGCTGTCATTTGGACACCTTTGACTGCCGTTACGGGCAGTCAGAAGACAGAAAATCTGACACTAGTCAGGTCAAGGGGTATCGTGTTATCCAGCAACTGGGCTGTAGAGGTCAAATAGGCAGTCGCTCAGTATACTCAGCTGTGTCTGGTTAGACTGAAAGCCTACCCCAACATAGTTTGTAATAGGCTAAACAGATGATTCAAATAAATCTAAATATATATAACTCAAAGGTGACTGACTGACTGACTGACATAGTGATCTATCAACGCACAGCCCAAACCACTGGACGGATCGGGCTGAAATTTGGCATGCAGGTAGATGTTATGACGTAGGCATCCGCTAAGAAAGGATTTTGCGAAATTCCCACGGGATCGGGATTTACACGGGAAAAACTTCCCATGCGAACGAAGTCGCGAGCAACTGCTAGTATGAAATAAAATAATTTAAACGTCGTATTTGTAATCGAAATGGCGGGTGAGCGATTTTATCATGCCACTTTTGCTATGTTCTGTGTCTAGATAGGTACTGAAAGATACTCACTGCTTAGGAAAGGCTTCTCCTTCTCTGTCTTCAACTCCCTTGTGTCGTACGACCGCTGTGACGTCACAGGGGACTCCATGTAGCTCTTACAGCTTTCTGACTCCAACTGAACGGAAAGGAAAATGCTTTTAGTATTTAGAAACGATATTTAGTGTAGAATGTGATATTAGTGGAATTCCCTGCCGGAGTCTGTGTGTTTTAACCTGAGAGTCTTTAAGTCAAGAGTGAATAGGTTACTTCTAGGCAAGCGTACTTCATCTTCGACCACATCATCGCTTAACATCAGACCCGAACAGTTGCTCAATCTCTATCAAGCCCAGGTTCGGTCGTGTATGGAGTACTGCTCTCATCTTTGGGATGGATCTGCTAAATACCAACTGGACGCGCTTGAGTCTATCGAGAAGCGGGTCAAAAGACTCATTGGCAACGATGCACTGGTCGAATCAAAGCTCCAGAGCCTTGAACATCGACGACGAGTTGCAAGTCTATCGGTTTTCTATCGGTTACATTTCGGGGAGTGTGCGATGGAATTACACAATCTAATTTCACCAAGCCCGTTCCATCATCGGACTACGAGACAAACGGCGATGCGCCATCGTTACATGGTGGACATCCCACCCATACGCACCAAACGTTTTGGGAATACCTTCATTGTGCGTACGGCTAAGGAGTGGAATTCCCTGCCGGAGTCTGTGTTTCCCGATAGCTTTAAGTCAAGAGTGAATAGGTTACTTTTAGGTAAGCGTGCTCCATCTTCGACCACATCATCACTTACCATCAGGTGAGATGGTGGTCAAACGCGAACCTATTCTAAACAAAAAAAAAAAACTATAAAAAAAATATCTCTCACTATCATTTTAATCCTTCTCCTTGGATGCCGAACCTTATTTACCCTGTTCGATCAGTAGTCCTTGTAGTCTGGGGCCGCGGTATCTCATTAGAACTTTCCGTAACCCCAGCAGGCAATCAGAAAAGTCAATGCTGCTGATTACTGATATGATTATTATTTCTCTTATTTGTGACTTGGCTAACATTTTTAATTATGTTACTTTTATTTTAATGTAACTCTAACTTCAATTGTGTTTGGAAAAGTATCCCTACCCAAATGAGGATAAAATATGGAGGTCTGTATTGTCTGTGGTGACGATTTCTTATATGGTGAATTAATTTAGAACACTAATGATATAGATATTTAGTAATATTGGCAATTTAAATATTTTTGATATTAAAATTATTTTTGAGAAATTTAATCACTTAACATTTTTAATATGCATTTGACAATTTGACATTTTTAATAATTCTTCATTTAAGTCTGACATCAGTTATTATTCAATTTAATTTATTTTTTATTTAAAACCAAAATTATGCATGATTTTGTAAATATTTTAGTAATTTTTTTTGTGTAATGTATTTTTTCAGTAGATTTGCACACCATATTTGTACGCCTCCTGGCATAACATAGCGCTCTTTTTATTAATATAACACCTATACATAATTATACCTACTTTACCTATGTTAACAAATAAATAAATTTCATTGATTTGATTGATTGATTTGAGGGTGCGTGGAACACGACGCGCCGTTGACCCGGGCCTTTTTTTTTGACACCGACTACCGAAATTAAAGTTATTTTTGCCTTCGTAGTGTTTTTTTATATAGAAGTCGGTTCTATTTTTTTTTCATTTTTTTTTCACGCTTTTTAGTGGGTCGGTTTGTAATTTATCTAGTTACAAAAGCCAAAATGTCAACTACTTATCACCTTTTACAAAATATTGCTTTTCCCGGTGCAGAGCCCTTCATTTTTGAGGAGTTCTCCTGGTACATCACCATCAGCTCTACTTCACCATATGCATTGTGACGAGCATTAAGTGCTTAACATCTATATTCAAGTAATCTAATCGCAATCCACGAAATACTTATTATTGAGTAGTTTCGGTGGCCATCTGGAGTCTTCATCATCAGTTCCACTTCCTCAAATTGTGCTTTTCGAGAGCAACTGCACAAAGTACTATAAGAAATACCCAAAACGCTGTAGGTGTGCCTATAATATTTGAAGAGTTCCCTCGATTTTTCCATGATCCCATCATCAGATCCAAACATGACGACAATGGGACCAACTAGAAAGTATACTCGGTCGGTATATAATCGGTCCAGCCATCTGCGAGTAATGAGGTAACATACATAAAAAATATGTTCAAGACGAATTGAGAACCTCCTCCTTTTTTTTGAAGTCGGTTAAAAACAAAGTCGCTTCCCTGTCTGTCTGTCCCTATGTATGCTTAGATCTTAAAAACTCTGCAACGGATTTTGATGCGGGTTTTTTTAAATAGATAGAGTGATTCCTGAGGAAGGTTTTAGTGTATAATAAGTTACGGTTTTGTCTAGACTGAATGAAATACGACGATATTACTTCAACATGTCGGAAAGAATTAAGCCTATCAGGAGCTTTAAACGAAAACGCTGCCAAAATCTTTTGAGTTATAAAAATACAATGTATGGCGGGATTGTTTCTTTTTTATAGATCTACAAAAAAGTCCTGTATGGCAATGTCTATCTCCCAAGAATAACCGTTTTTTTCTTTTACAAATTATATTAAAATGATGGGTTATTTACGAATCTTTTTTTAACAGTACAGTATTATTCCTTATCCAATTAAATACGTCAGATATGTTGAAGATTTAATGTAGATCAAAATTGCTTTTTATCTATATCAATAAAATGAATATCATATGAGTTATCGCCGATATATGAGTGTGGCAAATTACCGGACGAGAAATTCGATGCCTCCCACGTACGTTGTTGTAACCCATAAATTGCAATATTACAGGAGAGCGTTTCAAAGATACTATTAGCAATAAAAACTGCATTTTTCAATTAATCTTTATACAATTCAGTATTTTCACATATTGAATTGTATAAAGATTAATTGAAAAATGCAGTACGTGGGAGGCATCGAATTGATTAAGCAAAATCATATATAAGCAAATATAAACTTTATTATCCGAGCGAAGCCGGGCCGGGTCGCTAGTAATATAATATATAATCTTTATTTATAAATAATAGATATCGTTACATAAATTGTATCTGCATATCTATACTAATATTATAAAGCGGAAAAGTTTGTTTGTTTGTTTGTTTGCTTGAACGCGCTAATCTTCGAAAGTACTGGGTGGATTTGGATGCAATTTGGTAAGGAAGTAGCGTGAAGCTTGAGGAAGGTACTTTTTACGCGACTGCAAAAAAGGAGAGTTATGTTTTTACCGTAATAGAATCCACGGGTGCGAAGCCCCGCGTGAGTACTAGTATACCATAAATAATTAAAACAAAATTCCCGACTAAGTTGGTGAACTGCAGCGCTGTTCTCCTGGTTCAATAATAAATGGATCAACAGCTTAGGTACTTCACATTGTTTTCACGATAAGTTGTGCCTATGATTTACAGATGTAGCTATTATCGAAATGCGACACTGTAAGGATATGACATTTCTTTGTCAACGTCACATTTGAAATAATTTTTTTTTTCCGCTTAATTTATATCTAGAGCAGTGTTGGCCCTGTGATACCGGGCTTGACTTGCGAGTTGCACGTCGTAGGTTCGAACCCAGTCAGGCACATTACTTTGTGTAATTTATATCATCACTACTGCCCTCGACTCGGTGAAGAAAAACATCGTGAGGAAACCGGTATGTCCTAGGACGAAAAAATCCGAAGACGTGTGACATCCGTCAATCCCTACTGGACCCGAGTGGTGAATTACGGTCCAATCGGTCAACCCACCAACCACCCATAGCCCCACCGACATTATGTCATATGGGCCGAATCGTAAGGAGACGGCTGCAGACATAGCGCGTGCGCTATCACCGCAGTCGCTTCTTGACTCCTTTACAAGTTTCCTCGTCCACGTCAGTCAGTTACACCCTGATGGAGAGGAACCCTGTGTCCTAGCAGTAGGAACATTATATCTATAATCGCGCCAAATTAGAGAATGATTTCTATCATTAATTGCTACTACAAATAAATAAACAATACAATGAGGAGAAATACTTTGACGCCTAAGTTTTTTTATGTACATACTTTGATATAGCATTGTTTTACAAATTTAATGTTTTAAATCCCAATAAATAGAGTGAATAGAAAAAGAAACAATGCAATACTATATTTTTTTGCTCAATAAATAGTATAACTTGCTTTTTACAAGGTGGCTCTGTCTTTACTACGGAATACTAAAAACAAATTTGAATTTCGCTCTGAATAGCCTAGCCAAATACCTATCGAACAATTTAATTGCTAAATCAAACCGGCCGACATCACAGAAACAAACTACAACAATGCTTATCAAACAATCTGTCTCTCTCTCCCGTTGGTATAGTGGTCAGTGGCCCTGACTGCTATGCGCATGGTCGTGGGTTCGATTCCCACCTAGGACAAATGTTGGTGTGATGAGCACGGTCATTTGTTCTTTGTCTGGGTGTAATTTATCTATAACATGTATGTATTTAGAAATATATATGTATGTTTATCAGTTGTCTAGTATCCATACCACAAGCTCTGCTTAGTTTGGGACTAGATGGCGTTGTGGGAAAAGTTGTGGAATATATTATTATTATTATTTCGCTATAATTAGCTTGAGACCACACATTCGCGTGTGATCTCTACCAGTGATTTTGAACAGTCATGTCAACCATTTTATCTCGACGCGCACCTTTTTTTGCATTATTTGCAATTGTCACACGCGTAACGGAATAGAGTAAGTAGCAAGAAATACTTTATTTTTATTTTATTTTATTTTAACTATTGCAACCTTTTTAAGGGATTGCATGTTTTTAAATAATGAAGTCAAATGCACTTCCTATTTTTTAAATCATTATTTCGTTAACTGGTGCAATTAACAGGCGCAAGGGTCGATCTCAAAGAGTAAAGTAATATAGTCGATGTTCCTGCCGGGGTTGCGGGAATGTTCTAAACGAGATATCGCGGCCCCGGAACGTAAGTGCAACTGAAGGAGCAGGGTGGGTTTTTAGTCAGTAGAAGTCTGACACTCCATTCCGGTCCACGCACAGTGGGAGGAGTCATTTGATGATTTTCTTTACTACGGAATACTAAAAACAAAGGTCAATGCCCACATTGTTAGTACAACCGTGGCCTACAGTGAACACTGATAAATAGTTTATGCAATTATAGTTTAAGTTGTTACGAACACCTTCTAGTACTTATCAGTTAAGAAAATAAGTCGCCATTTGGAAATAAAACACTTTTTATTTTTTTATAACATTTATTTTTTCATAAGCACAGGCATATTATAAACACTTAAAATAACTTTTGAATGGTAAGTACATAACTTTTTAACTCATTTTAACCTTTTGAATAATAGTCACCTTCTAAGTTTAAACAGCTATGGGTTCCATTTCAATAAAAATCGGTACAGTTATATCTAATGGATAGCTCAAAAGATTTTGGAGGTATTGTATATTTTTTATTTATTTATTAATGAACGCTTATCATTTGTCCCAAACACCACCACCACCGCTCAATATAAAAAAAAACAATCTCAATATAAAAAGCTAACATCTAAGAATACTATTATATACAGGGTTATTGGAAAAACACCAACAACCTCTTAAGAGGTTATTGTACTCGTCATTATGAACAACTTTTACTATGGTACCAAACATGAAATCGCGAAAAAAAAATCAGCTGTTCCCTACATTTTGACGAGTTAACCGAACTTAAATAGGAACAGCAAAATTTTTATTTTCGCGATTTCAGGTTTGGTCTTTCAAATAACCCTGTATATATATGCACTATTAACGATAAATATATTTATTCTATAGTATCATCAGCATCATATACTAATAAGACACTGTCTAAAAACTGTGCCGGAGGAACTATATTGGTTTGATGCCGTGCCCACCCAAGATACCTTACCTATCATGTGTCAAGCATAATGCTGCCATATTTTAAAATATAATCGATTAGTTGCATCGATTGTTAGTCTTGATCAAATCAATTTTTATCTAACTACGGCAAAGCCTTATAGAATACAGTGATTATACTTTTTTATGTTTATGTATGTATGGACGCGTCGTTTTCAAATCATTTCTATGGTAATCGAAAAAACTGAAATCCGACTAACGTATTTAGTAAAAGCGCTTCCCGAAGTCAAGAGCATAAAATGCTCAAGTTTTAATAAATAGTAGCCGACAACTTGCTTTTCTTTTTCACTGTTGGGTTTTAGTTTATAAGTAATTATATTTAATTTTTTATACCAATATTTTATATTATTATTAAGTAATCCGTAATTGACTAGATTTATTAAATATATTAATCGAAATAAATTGACCGTACATAATGGCAACCCTAAACTTCGTCTGACATTGAAACTCGCATTGATCTATTAGTTAAATTACTTATTTATTCGCTAAAATCACGGCGTCATAGTTAGATATGGAACTTATACGGAAATTTCCTATTTAAAATACTTATATTTTTTGATTATCTTTCAAAATGTGTTTGACGTGGGCCATATCATGGCATTATCATTTGAATTTTGCTCTGAATAGCCAAGCCAAATACCTATCGAACAGTTTAATCGCTAAATCAAACCGGCCGACATCACAGAAACAAACTACAACAATGCTTATCAAACAATCTGTCTCTCTCGGAGATATTTCGCTATAATTAGCTTGAGACCACACATT
Organism: Tholera decimalis; assembly: GCA_943138885.2. Taxonomy (NCBI): domain Eukaryota; kingdom Metazoa; phylum Arthropoda; class Insecta; order Lepidoptera; family Noctuidae; genus Tholera; species Tholera decimalis. Next base: position 17,304,138 of record OW964576.2, read on the forward strand.
CGCGTGTGATCTCTACCAGTGATTTTGAACAGTCATGTCAACCATTTTATCTTGACGCGCACCTTTTTTTGCATTATTTGCAATTGTCACACGCGTAACGGAATAGAGTAAGTAGCAAGAAATACTTTATTTTTATTTTATTTTATTTTAACTATTGCAACCTTTTTAAGGGATTGCATGTTTTTAAATAATGAAGTCAAATGCACTTCCTATTTTTTAAATCATTATTTCGTTAACTGGTGCAATTAACAGGCGCAAGGGTCGATCTCAAAGAGTAAAGTAATATAGTCGATGTTCCTGCCGGGGTTGCGGGAATGTTCTAAACGAGATATCGCGGCCCCGGAACGTAAGTGCAACTGAAGGAGCAGGGTGGGTTTTTTGTCAGTAGAAGTCTGACACTCCATTCCGGTCCACGCACAGTGGGAGGAGTCATTTGATGATTTTCCCGCTGGAAAAAAGGAGAGCGCGAGCCTATTATAAATAAAAAAGGCAAATATTTGAATAAATATTTTATAAACTGGAGAGTATTATCTATCTATAATTATAAAATTGGAGTGCCTGTGATTTCAAAATAAAGGTTTTTCCACAAGTTTTTATGGCTATTTACACATAACTAAAAACAAAACACGCCTTTTTAAACTTTTGTCTGTCTGTCTGTCTGTTTGTCCGAGCTAATATCCGAAATAACTGAACCGTTTTTGACGAGACTTTCACTGGAAGGTTCAGGAGTTGGGGGCTGGCAAATAGGTTACTTTTGATTTTGGGAATATTAAGGGTTCCCATGTAATAATTGAAAAACCATAGAAATTAGCCAAAAATTGCACGTTATCCAACAGATTCGATTCATTGGCAGGTTCAGGACTTTTCAGACCATATTTTAGGGTTCTTTTAGTTTCGGTAACATTTAGGGTTCCGCGTAGAAATTGAAAAACCATAGAAATTAGCCAAAATTTGCACGCTATTTGACAGATAGATAGCTTCAATTCATTGGCAGATTCAGGATTTATGAGACTATTTTTAGCTATTTTTAGTTTCGGTAACAATTAGGGTTCAGCATAAAAATTTAAAAAATTTAGAAATTGGCTTATTTCGCAAAGTTCTTTCGATAGATGGCGGTGAATTAAAGAAGCTTTATCCGTCTCCATAAACTTCAATAAAAGAGAGAACCTTCTCGTTCTCAATTTGTCAAATTAATCTATAAATACTGTATAACAACTAACAACAGACTATATTGTTCTAAAGCTTAGACACAGGTTTATTATATCCAGCCAGTCATGTTGTTCGTTCATATTTAATTCAATGTATAGGTAATAGGAGGAGCACTATTACTATTATCCAAATTGAATTGATTGAGTAGGCATTTCAAAATAAAGAATTGCAATTTGGGAATACAGGAGTTATGTAACAATTAAGAGAAGTCAAATGTGCATCTGGTATAAATTGACCGATAAAAGTACGTTCGTTACTTTTCTTTAGTTTCAAGCTAAGAAGTTTCAGTTTCATTTATTTGAGTTTACTGGGTTTTTTATTTCATTTGAAAATTTGTCTTTTTGTTAAAGAAGGCTTGACATTTCCGAATACTTTCATTGTGCGTACGGCTAAGGAGTGGAATTCCCTGCCGGAATCTATGTTTCCCGATACCTAGGGGTCTTTAAGTCAAGAGTGAATAGGTTACTTTTAGGTAAGCGTGCTCCATCTTCGACCACATTATCACTTACCATCGGTGAGATGGTGGTCAAACACGAACCTATTTTTTTAACAAAAAAAAAAACTTAATAAAAAAAAAAGAGTTCCATAGCCGAATGGCAACAAAGGTAACCCTCTAGATTCGTCATGTTTGTGTGTGTTTGTCCATACGTATGTCACAGTTACTTTATTCCGAAACTATTAAAACGACAGACTTGAAACTTGGTAGGTAGATGTATTCTGTGAACCGCTTTACGATTCTTATACAAACCTAAAAAGTAAGCCTCTCTACGCATGGAACTAAAACTAAAATGATTTCTTTTCAGCAAACCTACAAATGTAGGGTGTCTATAGATAGGACTTTAAAATGGTATTGAGGTTTTTAAACCAACTTTTTCAGAGTGGTGTAAAATTCTTCTAGATATTAGGGAGGAAAAATATTCAGAGATCACTGCTGCTGGTCTTCTATTATGTTGCATCGTAATTTATATCTACCAAAGCTTTGTAATGGCACCAAATTACGAGTAGATTTTTTTACAAAAAAAAATCCTATTATTTCTAGAAATTACCCGTTCCAGCCTAAAAGATTGCGAGTCCCCATAACTCTCAATTACGAGTAATGAAGCCCAAAGCTGCTTAAGGGCTGCTTTTTCCATGGAAGTAGCATGTTCACGGGTAAGTGATGCCTCGTATCTCATTATCAGTGATTGGAATAGGTAGAGCTATTTAGGTTCATTGAGCGTAAACATTGATGTCAATATGGATATTCCACGGAATGCCGACTGATACTACGGGATTTTATTTAATATCATTATTTTTGTCAATATGTATAAAAATGGTTTATGTAAGCCAATAAGCGGATGAGCGACGTCGTAAATTTTACAACTGTAAATGTTTTTGTACAACTTCAGAATAAAAATGTTTAAATGATTGTTGATTCTTGAATAAGAAATTGTTACGTAAAAAATATATGTGGTTTAATGAATCAAGTTTATCTATTTATTATACTATCCTAATCCCGTCCTTCTTATATTTACCCGTCAGAAAGGAAGTGTAATCTTTCATTAGTCCCGAAGGCGAGAATAGTTTTTTTTTATGATTTTACTACTTAAAAACCAAATCCCGGGACTCGGGGAATATCCATATTATTCTAACCTATGGCAAGTACATAAAACAGCTCTACCTATTCCGACCTCTGCTCATTATTCTACCAAATGGTAATCATACGCCCAAAAACATTTATAAAGAAGCATTAAAGTAAAGCAGTAAATAATTAAATATACATAAGTATAATAAGTAGGTACTTCATAAAAAATTGGCTTTGCTCTTAATTCACTATTTTACTTGCAACTGACTTAGACTGCAAATAGCTAGATAAATGCTGTGTTGATTCAAATAGTAGGTAAAGAGCTAAAAAACCTGATAGTCACACTAACATTCGTTGGAAAACAATAAAATTAAAATCTGATTTTTCTCATAACTTGTTTTCGGCGTGTTTCGACTGTTTTTTAGAGGATCTGCAATATTAAGTAAGTTAGAATAAAGATAGTAATGTAAGAATTAAGATAAGAACCAGTAGTGAGGGGCCTTTATCACGATAAAAACATTACCCTCCATTTTTCAGTTGGGTAAAAAGTAGCCTATAATCTTTTTGATTTGAATAGCGCGTTTAAACAAACAAACTTTTCTGCTTTATAATATCATATGAGAACATTTTTGGCGGGAAGACGTGGCAATATGGTGCACTACCGTTCTCACTACTACCCTATATTATATTGTAGTCTTTGGGCACGACTGTCTCTTGCTGGGCAGGGATTTATTGTTCGTTTAAACTCATTGGTGGAAGCTCAGGACAGCGAAACAAAATGACCATAGAAATTGGTAACTTCGCTCGGACAAAACTACCGTTAACATGTACTTTGACATTAATGATGAGTATAAATATTCAAAAATAATTAGCTTCTTGTAGGCCAATTATTACTTAACGCAATCAAAATACATTTTCCTATATATATGCTGATGATTATCTTCCTGAGAGGTAAAGGTGAGAGGTGCTGTGTATGAAAGTGATTGTTGACAAGACACAGAAATTGATAATTCATCATTTACCGATTTATTTCTTAAAAAGTAATAGTCTTATAAACATAATTTAAGTGGCTTCATTTAGATTCACGTCTCTTTAATAATGAAAAAAAAAAAAATCGTTGATTTATCATCGTAAACCAGCACTACGTTTTCAGCCTAGACGCGTAAATTTTTCGCCTGAGAAATTCACTCATAGATTATAGTGTTAATTAATCATTTACCATCACCGTTCAGTAAAGTCACACTCATATAAAACATGTAAACGCGTAGTTTGCGAGCGTCTATTTCCGGAGGCGAGCCGCGTCGGTTAACTTGTCAAATGTGGTCCTGATTCGCGAAGATGCTCAGGCACCTGCTTTTAATTACTTAGAATTTCTATTATGAGAGTTAGGGCTAAGTAGGGTTAAGTTAAAGTTGGAAATTAATTTTTAGGTCACCCACAGAGTATACAATATGTTTGTTACTCTTACTTATAATCCTTAGTCGCTAATATATGGGCTGTGCCTGATTTAGGGTCCATGGTCCTTATCGTTGTATGAATATTGTGTAGATATATTCTTTCATAGGTATGTCATGTTTCTTCTTAACACGTGTCTGTTTAAATAAATTTATTTTATTTACATGCATTTTTATTTTGTACAAGAAACCATTTTTTTCTTATAAACAAATCTATGTTATCTTATAATAAATCTCAATACTGTTACGCCAGTCGCTTAACGAAGTACGTCGAGAAACTTCGAGACTAGAATGTTCGAGACACTAACGCCACCTGGTGGCGAGTAGCAGTACTGAGTATATCGAGAAAGTTCAACTGACATCTAATACGTTCGAGACACTAACGCCATCTAGCGGCGAGTAGCAGTACTGAGTATCTCGAGTAGCTTCTGGAATATTCTTGGCAGTTATAGTATTTGTTATTACAAATACCAAATAACTTACGTTTTCTTTGTAATCATAATCCTTAATTCATCCATCAAAACAAATATTTTCTTGTCATGACATTTTTTACGTCAAGGCTGACAAACTGTAATTTCTTCTTCTTTGTAGTCACTGAATGGCTAATAGACTAAAAAGGTTGTTCATACTTTTATTATATAATTGTTATTCACTTTTATCGATAGGACTAGCTTAATATTGTATATTATATTGTGGTTGTCTACTGATTAACGGCATTTTAAATTATAATTATAAATTTCTAAAACACACTCTCAGATTTTATCGAAGAGGTTTAATAAATTATGCTCGAATATAACTGGCTGATCAAATAACTGGCAAGATGGACTATTTTGGACTCTACAATTTGAATTCTGGTACAGAATGAGAATGGAATGGATTTTGAACGCTGAGCTGGGTATAAAAGGCGCTGGGGGCCATCTCCGGCAGTTCAGTCTTTGACCAGTTTTTTTGAAGAGTTTAGTTCTCGACGAGTTTTGACGAAGAGTGATGGAAGAGGAAGTGCAGTACCCGCTGCCCTGACTCCTTGTTGGGAGCCTGCTGCCTTGACGCCTTGTTGGGAGCCTGCTGCCCTGACGCCTTGCTGGGAGCCTGCTGCCCTGACGCCTTGCTGAGAGCCTGCTGCCCAGACGCCTTGTTGAGAGCCTACTGCCAGACCGCCTTGCTCAAGCTGCTGTACGACGAAGACATCGTGGAGTAGAAGGCGATCCTGGAGTGGTCTGCCAAGCCGTCCCGCAAGTAATATACTCTAAACCTCCTCCTCTTCTCTCCTGAGTGTGTCAGTTAGGTAGGTAGGCCGTTTTTTTAGGATAGCTAGGTAGATAGGCAGGTTTTTTATAAAATACTGTATATTATTAATATATTAAATTTAATGGTACATCTATTTTACCCTCTTTTATTGGAGAAGTAGAAGGTATCGTTACAGTTTGGCGCCCAACGTAAAATCATAGCTAGTCGGTTTAATTTTTTTTCAAAATTCCAAAAAAACTATTACTGGTAACTTTTTTCTTTGGACTCACTTTTTGGCTTAGACTCTTTTTTAATATTAAGTTCTAGGATAGGAGACTCACTCTTTACACTAACACTATACTAGACTTCCTCTTCACACGAACACTAGTTTATCACCTCTTTTACCACTAGTTTATTCCCTCTTTAACCTCTTATAACACTTTTTTTTATTTTTTTGTGATCTTACTCTTACTCAACCTCTTTCTTATATTTAATTTATCCTCTTGAGTTTTTTTTAGCACTCTTTAACCCTCTCATTTACCTGCCCTCTCCCTCTTTACCTTCTTTTGCTATCTATAATATTAATTTTCAGTCATGGATAGAATTATACTCCACTCATCGTCAAAAACTAAACAACGATTTAAGTATATAATTATGTAAATATATTCATCTTTCGTACTATATGCATGACTCATCTCTATCTTCTTCTCTTCTTTTAACTATCGAGTTCTTTTCGGCTTATTGAAACTCAATAGTTTATTTTATTTCTTTCTTTAACTTTGTTCTTAAACTTTAAGAGGCTTCTCTTAATTTTTATTTTTTCTCTTCTATCTGAACTAATCAGATATCACTTAGAAGTGCGTTTAGGTACATATTACCAAACCTTCTCCCTTTCTAACTCTCCAAGTTAGTTTATTACTATTTATCGACTCTAAAGTTGATCGAAGCGGCTAGCAACTTCGTAAAAATAAGCCTTTGCTAAACCTTGTTTTTTATGTTATCGACTCTAAAGTTGATCGAAGCGGCTAGCAACTTCGTAAAAATAAGCCTTTGCTAAACCTTGTTTTTTATGTTATCGACTCTAAAGTTGATCGAAGCGGCTAGCAACTTCGTAAAAATAAGCCTTTGCTAAACCTTGTTTTTTATGTTATCGACTCTAAAGTTGATCGAAGCGGCTAGCAACTTCGTAAAAATAAGCCTTTGCTAAATCTTGTTTTTTATTTGATGGGTTTTCGACGCGAGCGGACTGACAGACTCCGAAAACAAGCCTACTGTCATGTACTAATCAGGTCGAGTAGTGATCATTGAATGTGAATCCTACCTGACCTAACTTCGTGAGATGTTGGTGTGATTGAATGAGGCATGTAAGTCATATGAATGTGGATAAACTTTAACCTTACAAAATTTTTGTTCTAGACCAAAAATTTTCTCGGGGTCGATGGGGAAATATAGTATTTGTTATTACAAATACCAAATAACTTACGTTTTCTTTGTAATCATAATCCTTAATTCATCCATCAAAACAAATATTTTCTTGTCATGACATTTTTTACGTCAAGGCTGACAAACTGTAATTTCTTCTTCTTTGTAGTCACTGAATGGCTAATAGACTAAAAAGGTTGTTCATACTTTTATTATATAATTGTTATTCACTTTTATCGATAGGACTAGCTTAATATTGTATATTATATTGTGGTTGTCTACTGATTAACGGCATTTTAAATTATAATTATAAATTTCTAAAACACACTCTCAGATTTTATCGAAGAGGTTTAATAAATTATGCTCGAATATAACTGGCTGATCAAATAACTGGCAAGATGGACTATTTTGGACTCTACAATTTGAATTCTGGTACAGAATGAGAATGGAATGGATTTTGAACGCTGAGCTGGGTATAAAAGGCGCTGGGGGCCATCTCCGGCAGTTCAGTCTTTGACCAGTTTTTTTGAAGAGTTTAGTTCTCGACGAGTTTTGACGAAGAGTGATGGAAGAGGAAGTGCAGTACCCGCTGCCCTGACTCCTTGTTGGGAGCCTGCTGCCTTGACGCCTTGTTGGGAGCCTGCTGCCCTGACGCCTTGCTGGGAGCCTGCTGCCCTGACGCCTTGCTGAGAGCCTGCTGCCCAGACGCCTTGTTGAGAGCCTACTGCCAGACCGCCTTGCTCAAGCTGCTGTACGACGAAGACATCGTGGAGTAGAAGGCGATCCTGGAGTGGTCTGCCAAGCCGTCCCGCAAGTAATATACTCTAAACCTCCTCCTCTTCTCTCCTGAGTGTGTCAGTTAGGTAGGTAGGCCGTTTTTTTAGGATAGCTAGGTAGATAGGCAGGTTTTTTATAAAATACTGTATATTATTAATATATTAAATTTAATGGTACATCTATTTTACCCTCTTTTATTGGAGAAGTAGAAGGTATCGTTACACAGTATAGGCAATGAGTCGATTTTACAAGAATGTTCTAGAACTCTATGAGTTCTAGAACATTCTTCAACTTCCGGGGTATAAATAGATCGCAGAGGAACGCAGACGAATTCTTATTAGAAGATACGAAGCGATATAATCTAAGCTCTACAAGTGAATTTCAGTGCGATTAGTGTTAAGTAACAAGTCTTGTGGTGCGAATAATTGTGTTCATTTTTATTTTGTGTTTATTAAATTAAAGTGTTAATTTTAGTTTAATTGGCGTTTACTATTTCTATACCGAACGTCAGCTCGTAACATTACTAAGAATTTTCCCTGTATCGTGAGTACATTGTTTTAAACAAATATTTGTTCCCCATACAAACATTTGTTCTATAAAATATATTATTAAATTATTATATTACCTCGTCTATGAATTTCGAAATATGTAATGCAAATAAACATGCCTGATATAGATGGCAGGCATGTAGCCCCCTAGTTAGTGTTTAGTGATGGCCCAATTATGATCCACGGTATCCCAGCTTGTCCTATCATGAATTATCAACTAGTCCAGTCATCCCGATGCCCGCCGCTTCTGCCACCACGGTGCGACGCCAGGTTTGTCGGGGACGGCACGCTTCCTATTTCCCTGAGGATTCCAATCCATCGCGCTATCTCCGAAGCGTGTGGCGACGGAAATATGGCGGTCGATCAGGCTCTCGTGGCATCTTCCCAGCAGTTCCTCGTTGGAAATGGTCTCGGGCCTTTTCCATTCCGAGAAGGCGACGGAGACAGCGGTCGACGAAGACTTGGATTTGGCGTGAGATGTCTTTTACCTTTCTTCGTTACCTTCCACGTTTCGCACCCGTAGTACGGATTTTACATTGGACCCGAAGATTTTTAGTTTTACCCTCCGGGTCAGCTTCCGCGACTGCTGACAGGTCTCAGCTATGCGGAGGTAGCTCGGGCCTCTCCAGTCTCTGAAATGACGCTCCGAAGGTAAGTAAACTTTTGGAGCCATTCCACAGCCTCTGCGCCAATCAAAAACGGTGTAGTGTTATCCCATCCCTACATCGAACCACACTATCTATCTATCTGTGTATCTATCTATATGTGCGGCGTGTCGTGTGTCGCGATGTTAAATCGTCATCTATCCCCGTCCGCGGATTATTTATCGCTACACGTGCGCTTGCGCACTCTGCCTTAGAATAGACTACACGGAATCGCACGATATAGACGACCGATTATTTTAATTGCTTTAGTTTGTTTTTTGTTTTAATGGTCAGGAGTATGGTTCGACAAAAAGATTTAAAAATTATTTATCATTACTTATTTTTTAAATGAGATTTCAAAATAACCGTATTTTCTCAAGTGCTTGTTATGTTTAGTGCCTAGTTATTTACCCAACACTAAAAATTAAATACATTTTTGTCTGTCTGTTTCTGTTTGTTCGGGATAACTGATGGAACGTGGCTGACTGATATTAATGGTCCTTTAATTGGTAGATTTATCCCATGGGATGAGGATATAATTATGCTACTTAGGTTATATCGCCTCGAGAATGCGAATGAAGTCCAGGGCATATATTTTTTTTTATTCCACAACTTTCACACAACGCCGTCTAGTCCCAAACTAAGCAGAGCAAGCTCTGCTTAGCACAAGTGCTATGAGTACTAGACAACGGATAAACATACATATATATTTCTAAATGCATACATATTATAGATAAATTACACCCCAGACACAAGAACACACACAAACATTTGTCCTGGGTGGGAATCGAACCCACGACCTTGCGCATAGCAGTCAGGGCCACTGACCACTAGACCAACTAGACTGAACTATTATTATTAGAAAATTAGTATTAATTATAATGATGTAGAATAATATACAAAAATACACGAAAGCGATGTTGAATTTTCGATTCCTCGTGCATTTTTGTCAATACCTAGTAAAATTGACCAGAACATCGGCAGCTTTGTCACATTGAATGACAATTCAGATTTTTTCACTGACGGAAATGCCAGCAGTCTTGTCAGGTGATGAGTCCGTGATGTCAAAAGAATCTCGGAACCCATCCATGGTCCTAATGTTTCGTCAAACAAATAATATTCTTACAATGGAATATTAAGAGCTATACAACGTGTAATTTAAAGGGTATATATACATACCAAGTGCATGGTTTCTTTGGATGATAACAAACGATATGGCAAGGGTTTTGTAATCCTACGTCTACATGTGTGGAACTTATTAGAAATTTCAATACATTGATATCAGAGACCGAAATATTCAAATTAAGAGGAACGAAGAGAATTATCGTGTTACTGGCAAGTGACGTGGAAAGTTATTGACCCTCGTAGTGCTGTAACACGTTTGCTATGATTGATATTCAAGAAACATATGAAACCGATAATTTGGTATCAATTCTTTGAGTGACTTATTTTGAGCTGGAACTGTGCATAGAGACTCCATACCAGATGTTGTCTTCAGCCCTTTTGGATAGATATGGGGTTTCCGTTAAACATTGTATATGAAACTAATTACTTCTTATATATCTTTCATACGGCTGTCAAGATTCCTGGTAATTTAATTGTTTTCGCATTTTGGTTTGTTAATTATTAGTAATATAATTTGAATTTAATTTATACAATAATTAATTTAGCCTATTACGTTCAAACTGCTGGGACACAGGCATCTCCTCTACGAGAGAGAATGGGCGGTAATCCACCACGCGCGGGTTCAGTCCGGCTTGGTGGATGTCGCATGTCTTCGGATTTTTGGTCCTAGGACAAGCTATAACAGATTACAGGTGCAAGGGTTGAGGTTTGGTGTTCTGGGTAGTCGGGCGTATCTTTCAATACCTTTTCTACAGAGAGTATGAGTGAGTAGGGCGGGATATTATAATAACGAAAACTTTCACAACAGATTCAAACTTGTATTGTCAAGCATTATACACATACACAAAAGTTATAATGTTCAATAGTTACCAGTCTTATTTCACTAAACACAAATACTTAATTTAACGTTATTATTATACACAAGCTGATGCATGAAGGAAAACACCAAGAGAAAACGTCACGATATTTTCTACGCCAATTTGAGAATAAAGGTGATGATATAAATTACACAAAGTAATGTGCCTGACTCGGTTGGAACTCACGATCTGCAACTCGCAAGGTGAGCCTGTAACCGCTGGGTCACGAGCTTTATAATGTATGTAGGTACAATAGTTTATTGTTCCAAAGTTGTTATTAACCCACTTCAAAAAAGGATGTTCTGTAGTTAACCAGTACCTATGTACCTATACAAGGTGTAACAGATTAAGCTCGATACCTCAGACACCCCAATAAGAATATTAAATTATAAGTCTAAAACAACACCCGTAACTAAATAAATTGAAACCAAACCTAGACATTTTTTATAAAATAGTTATCCTTACTAAATGCAAAACGTATGTGTGTCATAGCCTTACGCAGACGCATACACTCATGATGTTAGCGGCCGACACGCGCACGAGCGCATTTCCTTGAATTAAGGATTGTATTAATTTGTAATACTGTGTTTCCATTTTAAGTTAAATGAAAGATTTTGCCTTCAAAACGTTGCACCTATTTTTTATGACGGAAATCAATTCAGAAGCTGATTCTGGAATTGCGTTTATTCTGTTACACGATGTATATGTTTATATGTCCACAATTCGAGCGCATTTTTATTGTTTGAAAGTATATTTTATAAGGAAGGTTTTAGAATACTTATATAACATATCGGGTTCTGATGAAGATCTTCGGAGATAGGTGATGGAAGTAGACTTTGTAGGCAAATACAACATATTGTCTAAAATAACCAATTTAGATATTAAGTGAATCTCTTACGTAATATAAAAATGTATAAAAGATATATTATAAGTAGTGTTCATGTTTTTTTTTTTTTGTAATATTTAATTCGTTTGTATAATTATTATTTTTAATCATTTCTAGCTTAATTGTTAATTTTATCACACATGCTGTGATCTCTTACAAGTGAAAGAGTAGGTGTACCTACAAAACACATAATTTATATAACCTGTACTTTTATAAACTGTGTATATATTTTGTTAGAGATTCTAAATATATAAATGATTAAGTCTTAAATTAATTAAAAACAACAAATCTTCCGCTATAACTGCTCTCGTTCATATATGTACTGGTTAGCGTAATCAGCAAAACAAACAAAAACACCACGGCACTACAAAGCGAAGAGTAACCTTAATTTTTTTTCAATGGTTGTCTAATTCCGTTTAAAATAAGGGCTAAATACCTACTCACATGGCTAAAGTCGGTGCCAAGATAAATAAATAGGTTTGATCACCTCGGGCGTGCCCCAGAATGCGGCGTACTTAGCCTATAACAACTATTCATTGCCACTATATACAGGGCTAAAAATCTTATGAAGTATGGTCTTTTATTTATGTCACCATGAATTGAGGCGAATCACATCAGCTGTATGTAACTATTTGGCAAACCTCTCCACTCAATAAAGCTATGCTACGCTACGCTATGCTTACCACAGCAGCAGCTCTTAGAGCAGCTTGCAGCCTTTCTATGTGTTGTATGGCAGCCCTTAATATCTCCAGCTTCGGCAGTCGCCCGCTGCCCGCTCTGGCTCTGATCCGCAGTTCCTCGAAGGCAGCATTAACCTGGACAAGAAGAAGACAATAAGCCTTTATACTATACCTGCTCGGAAAGTGCCTTATTACTTTTTAAAAAGTTTGACAGAAAGGACGTCATTACTGTAGTACAAATGTGCGGGTCGCAAAAGTGTATGAGAATTCATTACTAACGTGCTGGAGACACTGGAGAGGGAGGGAAAAGTGTATGAAAATCCATTACTAACGCGCTGTTTTTTTTTTTAATTTAGACCAATTCAGTAGCTAACTAAAAATACTTGTAATGCCAAAAGACAAAAAGGTTTTTATCACCAAGAGAAAATGATACTGGCCACATAGTATTGCTCAACATTGATTTAAAATTACTCCCAACACGCTGCTGAACAAATTCTCACATTAACTTTCAGTATTCGAACATAATAAGAATAACAATTTGGCGCGAAAAATAAATGAGGTACCTACTGTCTATGGCCATAGGTCCTATCTTTTAACTCGGTTTCATTTATTAACGTACAAAAAGCTATTTTCCTCTAGGTATAGTATAAAGCACTATGTATCACTCGGAAGAAAGTGCGATTCCCAACTCGTGTGTATTAAGGCCCTCAGCTGTGCTTCGGGCCTCAAACTACACCCTCGTTGGTAATCGGTCACTTTCTCCCCTCGATGAACAATGTACTATTTCAAAAGGCCTTTTTAAGGCCAGAGAGGGAGGCCTCTCTGGGTGAAGTGGAAGGAGTATCAGACTGACTAGAAACCCAACCTATTCCTTCAGTTCTTCCTGCATTTTGGGGTACGGTATCTCGTTAGAAAGTGCCCGCAACCCCGAAACACAAGCCTTTTTAGGGTTCCGTAGCCGAATGGCAAAAAACGAAACCCTTATAGAAACTATTAGGACTATACATGTGAAACTTGGTAGGTAGGTAGATGTATTCTGTGAACCTCTTTCCGATTTTAAGAAAAAAAAAATAATAAAATAAAGGGGGGCTTCTCCCCATACATGGAACTGAAACTGAAAATATTATCTTTCATGAAACCTGTGCGTGTGTGGTATTTATAGACAGGTCTTTAAAAATGAAATAGAGGTTTCTAAAACCACTTTTTCATAAAGTTAATCGTTTAAAAGATATATGCTTCCAAAGTGGTAAAATGTGTATCCTCTAACTTCTATAATAATGGAGTGAAAAATTAAAAAAAATATATGCTGTAGATCTTAATGTAAACTTTCAACCAAAATTGGTTTGAACGAGATCGGGTCAGCAATTTTTGAGATACTTTGTAATTCATACAAACACTGTGAAAAACAAAGTTATTTGGCGTAGTTACTACGGAACCCTTCATGGGCGAGTCTGACCCGCACTTGGCCATTTTTTTTTGTTTATTGTTAATAAGACCGCGTTAAATTAATATCTCACCTAATGGTAAGCGAAGATGTGGTCGAAGATGAAGCACGCTTGCTTAGTAGTAACCTATTCAGAACTGCCCCAAAGTTCTTAAGAAATGTTCTCATGTGTGTTATCCGTAGTATACAAGAAAAAAATATTATCTGCGCAACTTTCTTTTTTCGAGATTTCTTTTTTTTATAAGAATCCCACTTCTTCAAAATGTATGCCTACAGCCGCAAAAAAGCGTTCATTTACAATTAGACGACCGTTACAATATTATCATTAACTACTGTTAAAGCTTGTAATTTATTTCAGTCTCTTACGCTATTAGTAAACCGACGGAGATCGTAAATAAACTGAATAAAATGCTGAAACGGTACTTGAATTAGTTTTAATGGTAAGAGCACAAGACATTGGGGAATATTTTTCAAGGTATTTATTTTCGATGTTTATTTGTATTGACTTGAATAGGGTATTTTGTTCTATAAAAGAAAAATGTACAATTACCAAAAATCACTACCAAAAATCTGGGACACGTGGCTTTTTTATATTTTTGCGTAATTAAAAAATTAAGGCGATGCAGAGAGTTTAAGTTCCATTGTTTTTAGCCCCCACTCCTGAACTCTGAAGCTTTGGATCTTTGTATATTAAAAAGGCAAAAAATACGTGTACAATATTTTCAACCGACGACAAAAAAAGGAGGAGTTTATCAATTCGACGCGTATATATATTTTTTTTGTATGATCCCCGATTATTCGAAGACGGCTGATCCGATTTGAAAAATTCTTTTTTTGTTTGAAAGAGTATACTTCGAAATTGGTCCCATTGTCACCAGGTCAGGATCTGATGATGGAATCCTGGAGAAATCGAGGGAACTCTTCAAATATTATAGGCACACCTATGGCGTTTTGGGTATTTCTTATAGCAACTTGTGCAGTTGCTCTCAAAAAGTACCATTTGGGGAAGTGGAACTGATGATGAAGACCACAGATGGCCACCGAAACTACTCAATAATAAGTATTTCGATTGCGATTCGATTACTTGAATATGGATGTTAAGCACTTTATTCTCGTCACAATGCATATGGTGATGTAGAGCTGATGGTGAAGTACCAGGAGAACTCCTCAACAATTAACGGCTCAGCATTGGGAAAAGCAATATTTTGTAAAAGGTTATAAGTAGTTGACATTTAGGCTCTTATAACTAGGTAAATTAAAAATCGACCAACTAAAAACAGTGAAATAAAAACTTTTTACCAAAAAATTAAACCGACTCCCAAAAAACACTGCAAAGTGAAAAATAACTTTAATTTCGGAAGTCGGTGCCAAAAACGAAAATACAAAACTAAAGACATCGACTACCGAAATTGAAGTTATTTTTCACTTTGCAGTGTTTTTTGGGAGTCGGTTTAATTTTTTGGTAAAAAGTTTCAAATCTAACTAACGAACCAATTAAAGAGTAATCATTTTGAAGTACAGGAAACTATACTATTTTCAAATATTTAATCTGTTTGTTTCAATAAGCGAAGGTTAAACAGGTAGATATGACGCCATACAGTCTTAATTACAAAGAAGCAATAGTCAGGAAGAACCAATGCATTTGTATAAACAAATGACCAACTGACATCATGACTACAGAGCGTCATGCATGGCGTCCAGCGCTTTTGTCAAATTCATGCGTTATTTGAAAAACGAAGGCGTTTAAATAATCCATTCGAAATAAACATAAAAAAGCCAATTTGTTCGGTATTCATAGCAAAATGTGATGATAATTTGTACAGTTATTTATCTTTTCCAAAATATTGACAGTGGTGTTAAAAAAACCTATTAACAGTAAAACCACTGCCCATATCAGTTAGAACACAATTTATAACCACAACACTTTGAAACTCATTTCAAGGAAAGTCTCCCAGTCTAAACTAGGTTTAAGACTAAAAATACACCACTCAACCGATAAACTCAAGAAAATACGACATACATCTTAATTTCACATAAAAACAAATTTACTACGTCCCTCAAACGCGACACGATTTATTTTTATATGCGCCGTTTGTACCGCTTGTGTTACCAGCCTTAAATATTATGATAGTGTCACATAAATCTGTCAAAGTGGATGTCACTTTGACATTTTATTTTTTAAGTATTTTTGAATATCGTATTGGTATATTAAAAGTTGTTTCATTGCAATTAATATTCATTAAGTTGATATTAGTAGATTTACCTATGTGTGATTTTTTACGTTTGTTCAAAATTAGGTACTAAAAACACATGAAAAAACATGTCAAACTGCCATATTTCTTGACATTTTTGACAGTTTCAGTGAATTTTTGTTATGCGTTTGAAAAAAAAAATGTGGCAACGACTTTGACATTTTTTTTAAAGTATTTGTGAATATCGTATTGGTATATTAAACGTTGTATAATTGCAATTCATATTAATTAAATTGATAGTATCTATTGGGGGCTTTTGTAACAATTTTTTTTACGTTTTTTGCAATGGCGATGAGAAATAGCTATATCACTTAGAATAACAACGCATAGAAGGATAGTACGAGTGCAAAAAGTGAGGCAACTAAAACTTAGCCATTTGTGGCTAACTTTGCTCGACGAGCCGTCAGTATTCAAGGTCACATTTTGCCGAACAGTAGCTCTACCATGAGTTTAAAGCAATAGTATTTGTCGATACTCGATACCGACTACGTAAATTGTTTGTATGGCAAATTTTGCAGCGCCTCTAGCGGTCACTTACGGAACTAAAATCGGTAGTATGAGTTTACAAGTAAATACCTATCGAATAAAAACTCGCTAGCGACTACAGTTTTTAGCAGTTTCATAAAGGAAATCGGTACCATGAGTAACAAATTTGACAGGTGCTATCGAAAAAAACCGTTACTACAGTAGTTAAGTAACTCACTAGCGTATTGAAGGGTGAAAGTGTTGTGAAGAGTTCCATGCAAAACAATATTTATTTATTTGTGTTTAATACGGTGCATAAATATGTCCGGTAAAGCATATTTAGCGTGGGATATGTTAGCTACGGCTGCACATGAAGACGAACGACGCGATCAAGGGAAATTTCAAGCTAGTTTACGAAAGTGTCTTGGAGATCCACTTGAACATATAAGTGATAACAATTTCACCAAAGAATATAGGCTCAATAAAGAGGCTTTCGAGCATTTGTGTGGTCTCCTAAGAGTTCACACAGATTTGAAGTCTTCACAAAGAGTGTCCCTTGAATCGAAGGTAAGTTAGTATGTTAGAAAGGTTCTAAAGATCATTGTTAAAACTTACTTTTGTACATGCATTTCATAATAGAAATAAATATAATTTTTCAGGTTTTATGTGCATTGTTATTTTATGCACATGGGAGCTATCAGCGAGTTACTGGTAAAGCTCTCCATTTTTCACAAGAAGCAATGAGTGTGTATATTCAAGAAGTCACACAGGCATTGAACCATCCCAATATTTATAAAAAACTTTATAAAATTCCTAACCACAAGAGAAGAAAGGGATACCATTAAACAAAGGTATATAATATATCTAATAAACATGTGTACAAAACTCATTTAACTTTTTCATGCTAAGTAAATATTATTATTTTTAGTTTCTACAATAAATATGGCTTCCCAGGAGTTATAGGGTGTATTGATGGAAGCCATTTCAAAATATTTACACCAAATGAAGAAGAGGAGCACCTATATTTCTGCAGAAAACATTATCATTCTCTTAATGTGCAAATGGTTGGTATTTTGAGTGGCATACCTACTCAATGACTTGTATTATGTTAAATTTTTTATAGCTCTATTATGTTTTCATAGTTAAACTGGAAATTCAAAGAAATATAAGCAGTTTCACTTCACATAGAACACATAGAATTTCAATTTAGCTACATGTTTTTTCAGATATGTGACCACAATTGCTCAATCCTCTCCGTTAATGCAAAGTTTGGAGGTGCAACACATGATGCATTTATATGGGAGAATAGTGATGTTAATGACTATATACAATCATTGCACAGGCGGAATGAGATTGTGTGGCTGCTAGGTGAGCAATAAATTTAAAAAATAAATAGTAATGGTAATTAAAGCTATGGACAAAAACTAATAAAGATTTTTTCACAGGTGATTCTGGTTACCCTCAACGGCCATGGTTGATGACACCCTACATAGACCCACCTCAAAATTCAGTTATGGAAATCCACAATGTAGCTCACATTTCGACAAGAGTGGTTATCGAAAATACTTTTGGGCGGTTGAAGAACCGTTAGCGTTGTCTACACAGGGATAGAACTTTGCAATATCAACCTGAAAAATGTGCACAAATTATTTTAGCATGTAGTGTATTACACAACATTGCACTAAAATACAATGTTCCAGATCCTACAGATAATATTTTTGTTTAAGAACCACAAGGTATTTTAGTAAAATAAACTATAGATACAGTTAAGTATTTAAAATAAAATAAAAATTAACGACTGTTGTGTATTTACTTCTTGCAGAACCATTTGAACGACATGAGGTGGTGTCGGAAAATGAACGAACCAGTTATTTAGTACGCAGGGGACGCACATTATGGGATCAAGTGGCTAGAAGACTCTCCCAAAGACCATGATTCTATACAATTATGTTTATTAGTGTTATTCTTTTATTCAATCTACAAACTGAGGGCTTTATAAGTTGTTTTATTCATTTTTAATATACTTTATTAAGATCATAATATGCCTATTTATTTATCAACCCCAATAGCATTCTAACACTATTAGTAGGGTTGTATATGTGGAACAACCCCTCACAAGAACATTATTTATAGGCTTACATGCTATAAATAATGTTCTTACATGAGACATACAGGACCGTTCATTGTGGCGAAACTAGGGGGACACCTATGTCCAACAGTTAATGATGTGGTCTTTCGGCTGAAATGATGATGATGATGTAAGTATTAACACTAGATTTTCTAAGTTGTTTATTTGCTAAATAAAAGAGCTTTTATGTAAATTAAAATATTGTCATTTATTTATTTATATTGATTATTATAGGAAAATCAGAACTTAAATTACAACTAAATATCAAAATACTAAAAACCTGAGAAAAATAGACCTTAAAATAAATGCTATGATTCATATCAGTATCCTAACTAAAAAACCAAAACAAAATACAAAAATAAAGAACAAAAATGCTAGTAAAATCAGAACTTAAATTACAACAAAATATCTAAATACTAAAAGTAATCCTAAGAAAAAAAATCTTAAAATAAAATACAATAAAAATACTAGTAAAATCAGAACTTAAATTTCAACAAAACATAATACTAAAAGTAACCCTAAGAAAAACTTAATACAAATGCTTTGATTCTTATCTGTTTCCTAAATTATTTGCAATGTTTCTAAAAACTTCTAAAAATTTACCAAACAAATCTATCCACCTTTCTTGCATCCTTAACTCTAATTCCCTAACCCTAATTCTTTCCCTTTCTGCTTCCTGCTGAAAGGCTCGCCATTCGGAATCAGATCTAACAAATGCCTGTCTTGCTAAATCCAATTGGGTCTGTGTGCGAGTCCTTCTGCGAATCGGAGAGTTTGCATTCTGGAGACGGCCTCTCCGTTGACGACGAGGCGTGAAGGGCAAAGGTGTGGAACTTTGCGACGCACGATTTTCTGGAGGTACAACACCAATACTCGTCGAGCCTGTCTCGCTCCCATTCACATGTGGGTCTGTAATATGAAAGAAAATCTTAATACCTTGCATTATAAAATGTTATTTTTGGATAAGTTTAAAAGTTACTTAACTAGATATACAAAAAACCATTGGGAACAGCTGATAGTATAAAATAGAGACTGTTCTGAAATGTGATAATAATTTAAGAAAATGATTGAACCTGTCCCTTATGTAATATATGCCAATGGAGCAACTGTACCTGTGCCTATATGTGCATCTTCTGGAGGAACACCTCGCTCGACCACCAACCTCGGCTCTTCAATTGAGGCACTATGAGCAGGTGGAAAAACAGGAAGTTCAGCGGAAGAACCAGGTTGATTCCAGTCTTCATGTGCTGTATTAAAAAATTACCAATTAATTATTACTTATTTACTGTAGGCAATTAGGCATTTCACCACCAGTCCACCTGAGCTCATGAATCAGTGACATCATGGGCGATGGTGGAACATGCCTAGACATAAATATACTAGGTCTCAAGGTATATCAATTAAATTTTTGAACTTACTTTTAATAGTTTGTAATTAAATTTAATGCAAATATTATTTAGGTTATAGTAACCTACAAAACTTACCAAGATTTTCTTGTTGTGGCTGGCTGGTTTGAGATGGCGGGTCAGGTGGCAGTTGAGTGTTAGTTTCTTCCTGTAAAGATATTATTTATTGTTAGAAATTTGCTGAATAATTACTTACACAGTTATAATTTAACAAAAATATAAATGACAATTAAGCAGTACAAGTTAGCATACCTCTAGTCCCACCTCAAGAATAGCCACAATGCCTGTAGCAGCCTGAGTGTCTAATATACGAAGAACTCTCTCTTCTATATCTGACAGCTTAAGCTTACAAGCTGGACCACCACCAGTTCTCTGTGCAGATCTGTGTATGCGACTTGCTTTTTTCTTTGTGTTATTTTTGAAATCGCTCCAAACCTTTATTTAATGCACAAACACAACCAAATTAGCAAAATCCACATAGAAATGAATAAAAGTAAAAAAATATATATAATATGGAAATAATCTAACCAAAAACAAAATTAGTAGGTACATACTTTTCTCAATTTCTCTGCCGTCTTGGTGGCACCAGTAGCATCTGCATTTAAGAGATCCGTTAACTCATTCCACCTTTGGGAATTAATTAACCTTCCTTGCGGTCCTTCAGAGGGTTTGCTGAGGTCACCATATCTAAAAATAAACATTCAAATCAAAAAAGGCCATTCGAAGCGAAGCCGTACTCCTGCAAAGCACTTGGAAACGAATATTTTATTCAAACTGGTGACATACGGCCTCGATGTATAACAAACTTATGAAACCTATTTATTTAATAATAACGCCAATAACTGAGTTACAATATTAGCAATAAGGACCTGTGTAAACAATTATAGCAATGGACTATGTACATCAATTACAATTTTAATTAAAAATTATACAAAAAGATAAATACATACTTTTCCATGTATTCCACCAGTAATTGGAATTGTGTTGCACTGGTACGCATTTTATATCCACCTGTAGAATAATTTTGTTCGCAAATAAACTTTTCAACGTAGCTTTTCGAATTTGTTTTCAAAATTAAATAATATCGTATACTCGAATCATAATCATAATCGAACACTTGCGGTCACGACTCACGGTAATGACATTGACGTAATAGAAACATGGCGTCTGACATTAATTTTACACAGTATAATACATACAAGTTTAGGAACACATTAATTTCTTAGATTTATAAATAAAAAATCGGTGTTTGAAATTGGTAGGGTTTTTAGGGCTATCTGCCTTCTCTGCCTTTTACTCAAGCTAGAAAGAGAAAGTAAACTTAGGTGTGAAGTAAGATACATTACGTTTTTTGTACCAACATAAAAACTCGAAAACTACATAAGCTATCGAGTTGTCGCTAGCGAGTCCGTATGACTCATGGTGCGAAATTAATTGTAAACTATTCGATGCACGTTTACTCGATATCGACTACGGTAAGACGGTATAGTTTTTCGATAGTAACTCATGGTAGAGCTACAGAGCTCGCGAGTAAATAATTTAAAACGACCGTTTGTAGCGTAAAGGGATGTCATAGTCCTTCAGGAAAACAAAAAACGTGTAATCAAATTACATTTCACAAGTAAATACTTACATTATATACATTATATTTAAGTAAATCGACCATCAAACAAAAATTCTAATAACCTAACTTATCACAATTCAATGTTGCTATCCGTGAGGAAAAAAATACCCATATTGATTTCTTTTGTGCTTATTTTTGTTTAAAAAAATATAGTTTTGGCGGCAATTATGTACGCGTCAAATTAAACTATATTTATTAACAGCTATAAACTATATTTATTTACAGCTTATAGCTACTACCTACAGTGTTTTATAACTAAAAGTTACTGTTAGTTCGAAGAGTGGCATCATAAAGATGACAATTTTATTGATTAAGATTTTTTCATTTAAGTAATGTTCTCAATAACATTTTTCTATTTCATAAATACAACACATACTTTTACTTGATATCAAACGAGATTTTTCAAGCAATTAATACATTTCTATAATATCATAATATCATTATAACACATTACACATCAAACATTCTAAACGCAATAAACGATATCTTATTTCGTTTACCTTCCGTAAATATATGTCATATAAGTCATATTACATGAAAAAACATCATCTTATTTAGTTTCATAACATAAAATACTTGATTTGATCCAGCAACATAATAGTGCGTTTTCCCATTTTTGTGGTAATGGTACTGGTAATGGTATCACTGAAAGCTATATTTGTGTGCGTTTGAAGAACGTAGACACATTCGGCTCGCTCGCAAATCAAATCGCAAATCAAATCGCAAGGCAAATCGCTCGTGTTTTGTTCTAGACGCCTCTTCTATGCGTTGTTATTCTAAGCTATATCAATTATGACGAGTTTTTGCGTCCCTTTTAAGTATGCAGGAAAAAGTTACATTTAAGTACCTACTTACCTACTGAATTTTTATCGCAGATTTAGATACTAGATTTTGTAATTTTTCTATTTGGGAGTTCATAATAGATAGCAGCTATAGTCTCAATAATATATAGGTCTTCGGAATTCAATCAATATGGAACTAATTATGTTATGTACGTAATAACTAATTATGTATGTAATAAAATGGCTGTGACATACGGACGGACGGACATGACGAAACTATATGGGTTCCGTTTTTTGCCATTCGGCTACGGAACCCTAAAAATGTCAACTTAGTCTTTATAGACTGGGAATTGTTTAAGATTGTGGAAGAGTTTTATAAATCACGTAATTTGGGTGCGGTCTGCAACATTTTAAACAGCACAC
Source organism: Tholera decimalis (assembly GCA_943138885.2). Lineage (NCBI taxonomy): Eukaryota > Metazoa > Arthropoda > Insecta > Lepidoptera > Noctuidae > Tholera > Tholera decimalis. The sequence goes on from OW964576.2 coordinate 17,327,055, forward strand.
GGTTTATAGGAAACTCGCGAGCTATCTTCCGACATAACAAATTATGTAGGTAGGTATATAGATAAATAATCATTGGTTGAATCCTGAAAATCAGCATGCAGCTTCTGGAGAACGAACCAGTTTCAATATATGTATAATAGATCGTTCCCATCCCCAAACTGATCTCGACAAGTATTACTTAACCCTGAACAACGATTTTAGCGTATACTATTATTTAGCACCGAGATACTATTCAGTGATAAATCCAAAGAAAACCAACAAAAATAATTAGATTTATTGCGGGGAATAGCTAATTTTGAACCACAGTGCTTATTAGGCACGGCCCATTGACAACAACCGACTCAATATAACACAGACAACATAAAAAAATATTCAAACTCTTTGGTCTAAAAATAAATGAAAGAGTTATTTGGACAGAGATGACATATTATTGTATTAATGTGTTAGTTAAAGATATTATTAGTATTTTTATTGAGCTTGTGTGTCGCGCGATTTTTGTAGTAATAAATTAATAGTTTAAAGAACTAAAAATACGCTTATAAGACGAATTTAATGAGCATAAACTCGACATGTTTACCAGTAGGCAGTCCAAGGTTCCATCAGCCATCTTCCAGTCCCATCATCAGACCAGCTCAATGGTACCATAATATTGTATTGTCATTTAATCTACCTACATATAATTGCCAAGTCTCATGATGATACAACAATTAGAAGTGCGTGTAATTTCGATAATTTGATTTTATGTTGATTTTATTACATAGTTTGTTACAGCTCGACCTAATAAAAGCGTGTTAAAAAAGAAGATAGAAAGTTTCATGGCTTACGCTGTACAGTTATCAAATTACCAATAACTTAAGGTTCGTTATGACATGGAATTAAGGAGCGGGTTCCGAATAATATTGAGAAGTTTGCAGAAAGGCCACAACGCTGTTCGACGCTAATTTACAGTCTGTCTTCTCTCTTGTTATACTTTTACTTATATCTCCCGCCTTACGAGTTGCAATGACGAGAGTATGAAGCTATAGACACAGACATTACTTTATATAGGTAGGTGCTTAATATCGTCAGTTTGCTCTCAAAATGGAGAAGAAAACATTGTGAGGAAGCCTTAGATGTTTTAGGACCAAAAATTCGAAGATATGCGACATTCGCCAACCTGCATTGGGATCACGTGATGGATTAGATATGGCCCATCCCCATTCCATGTCACAGAGAGGAGGCCTGTTAGCCACCAGAGGGAACGTTATAGGGTCACAGCACACATATCAACTCAAGAGCAGATCGTCACTACCCTTCCCCTAGGCGTCAAACAGGCGTCCACGTAACGTAACCACGTAACGTAATCACGTAACGTAAGCGGATCAGAAGGTCCGGCACGTCGACTCGGCTACAGCTATGTGACGCCGCGCTTACGGCTCGCCGACCGCTGGTTGACGGCTAGGCGGTACGACTGGAAGCTGCCTTGTGAATGACAGCCAATGAAAGCACGTTTGGCAACGCAGACCGCGGGAGTGGCGTGGACGAAGAGACGTAAAAGCTAGGGTACGGAGAACCGTAAGCGCGGGAACTGCAAGTCGACCACGCACCGCATTGAGGTTCATGAGCTTTTCCCGAGGCGAGGCGATTACGTTACGTTACGATTCCGATTAGTGTGCGTTGCATTAGGGAGTTTCATACAAAAAATACTGAACGGCTCGAGTTGATACGGTGACGATCCCTTTCCGAGTTGATATGTGTGCTACGACCTTTAAGCTGAACATAACCTACCATGGCATACGTAATTAAACTTTGAAGTAGTAAAAACAAAAAAAAAGGTTTGACGCCACTAACTGCCATAGAGTGCTTGAAACTTATTTTTATTTTTCGGTTGTTTTTTTTTACGATCGGATTTAGGTACAGATCACATAACATACGAGTATATGACTCTTTTTTCAATTTTTCATCGTCTCTTACAAAGAATACTTTTTTTTTACTTTTTGCGTTTAGGGGTTTTTTTTTATAAAAATCAAATCAAGTTTTACTTCTCCCAAGGACTATGCAGAAGATACGGGGTGCCAACGCCTTAAAAACCCAAACAAAATATCGATTGGTTTCTAACATACCACGTATAAATAAAATAAAGATCGTGGTTGGACCAGCATTTTCCGCATGAACGACATTGTAGTGACCGATTAACTTATAAAGATAGAAAAGCGGAAATTCGCCAAATTTCTGACGATAATTTTCACTTCGTGTCTGTGTCTCATATTTGTTCGCAGCCGTACCTACTCCTGAACGTTTGCTACTGTTTCAGAAGCTATATATTACTAAGTTTAAAGCCGATCTTATTTGAAGCGTTCTGAAAGCCACAGAACACGGAAACGTCTCGGCGGCAACACCAAGACTTTCCATACAATCATATAGGTATCAGTGTATTGGCAAATATAATGTGAAAATAAGGAAGAAGCTAAAAAGATTCGATACGTATTTTAAACGAAACAAAAAAATAATCAAAATTTTAGGGCGTTCAAACTGACGTCACGTCGCAGAAATACGGACATCTTGATTTAACGTTTATTTGTAAATTTTGATTATATTATTATTATAATCTAACTATGTACCATTATTTATATTTATTATCACTTTTTAAACTAAAACTGAAGGTATTAATTTCAAATTAACTGACCCTGCGAACTTCGTACCGCTATATTTTTCCGTATGTTCTCTTAAACTTCCCTGAATTTCCAAAAGTAATTTAAAACCAAAATTAGCCAAATCAGTCAAAGTTTCAGCGAGACTAATGAACAGCAATTGTTTTTTTAATTACGGCAACCTGGAGCTAGTTGCACATTCCAAAGCGTAAATGTCTATAGATGAGAAAGTGCAAGAAACTCCATGGACATTTTTTTAGTCATTTATCATCGTAACACCATATTTTATCTAAACTTTCACTCAGCGCACTTTGCTTCTAGATAATAGTCTATTGCCTACGGTGATGGCCTTGTGATCGAGAGGTCGTAGGTTCGAACCCCACCCATTACACCTATCCTACCCACATTGCTAGTTCTCATTTAAAAAATATTCTTTGTTGGTGTAATTAATTGCTGCAAGGCGTTCCAATGCGAACATAAACGAATAAATAAATAATGACGTCTGTAGCCGTTCCAAATTCTATGAAAAACACTTTCTCAGAAAATATATATCTACTCAGTGTGATTGAATTAAGAGAGGGAATGACGCGGGTCTTTGTTTTACTTTTTTGATGTCACGTGTTATTGTTTTTAAACTTTGAAAGGGGTAATTAGTCTCGAGTTTATGGCTATCTAGGATTAGGTGTTGTGGAGATGGTGGAGTATATTTTGCTACATAATGTCATGACTTTTTTTAGAAGTAATAACGGAAAATATTGACGCCATTTAATACAAATCCCGAGTTCTGAAACTGAAGAACTTCTGGTCGAAAATGTAACAAAGCTGAAACAAAACTAAAAAATCTCAGATTGTAGATCACCAATAGTCATCCCCGCGAAGAAAAGTATTTTAGGGTCATTAGTTCAAGAGACGCCCCGGGCGTCGGGGACCACAAGCCGATCTCCGGCCACCGCAGGCATGTGAGTGGTGAGCACTGTGAGCAGGGGTAGCTCACCGTCCAGTAAGGAGCAGGCTTTGGGTTGGCCGGGTTGCGGGAATGTTCTAACAGTGACTCCGGAACGTAATAACAGTTGAAGAAACAGGGTGGATTTTTAGTCAGTAGAAGACGAAGAAGCAAGAGGAGTACGAGTATTAGATAATTTTCCTCCCGAAAAAAAAAACATAAAGAGGGTCATTGGATGCCTACTTACCTCATCATCTGCTCAGTCTTTTTCCAAGAGGTTCTTTAGCCACGAGCTCCTCATTTTTAATTATATAATTAGGATAAATGATTCAATCGTATAAAAGGTTACTTTTTTTTAACGTGGTAAATTATCAGATGGAAACTTTTTATTTTCAGTCAGTTTCTTTTGAAAATCCACAAATATCTTTTTCACTTTCTCTTTCATTATCATTTTAATGTTTTTTTGTTTACTTGTATTTGTTTCATCAGATTGTTTGTTTTTTGTTTTTATTACTAGAAAAACTAGAAAACTAGAAAGTGTTTAGCATCCCGACGATATTTTTGAAAGTAAATGAAAACCGTACTAAACATTGCATAAAATATTTAGTCTCTGTTAACAAATATAACGTAGAAGCATTCAAATGTATAATCTAAGACGGAAATAAATCTGCCGGGGATGCGGAGATGTTGTAACGAGATACCGTGGTCCCCAGAACGGAAGGGCAACTGAAGGATATTGAGTCAGTAGAAGTCCGCTCCACCCAGAGTTGAGGGAGTCATTTGATTATTTTCCTCCCGAAAAATAAAGATGAAGATATTATTTTTTAAATTGATAATAGGCTCGCGTTTGACCACCATCTCACCTGATGGTAAGTGATGATGTGGTCGAAGATGGAGCACACTTGCCTAGAAGTAACCTATTCACTCTCCCAGGTTATAGCGATCAGGAAACACAGACTCCGGCAGGGAATCCCACTCCTTAGCCGTACGCACAATGAAAGTATTTCCAAAACGTTTTGTGCGTATGGGTGGGATGTCCACCATGTAACGATGGCGCATCGCCGTTTGTCTTGTAGTCCGATAATGGGACGGGCTTGGCGTACTTAGATTGTGTAACTCCATCGCACACTCCCCGAAATGTAACCGATAGAAAACCGATAGACTTGCAACTCCTCGTCGATGTTCAAGGCTATGGAGCTTTGATTCGACTAGTGAATCGTTGCCAATGAGTCTCTTAGCTCGTTTCTCGATAGACTCAAGTTGGTATTTGGTTTTATTACATAGACCTAGAGAGTAATGGTGGCCCAGTAGTAACGGGCCTGTCTTGCGATATGCAGGTAGTGAGTTCGAACCCATTCAGGCAAACTACTTTGTGTAATTTACATCATCATCACTACTCTTAAATCGGTTAAGAAAAGTATCGTGACGGAACCAAGTTTAGGACCAACAAAAAAATTAAACCGACTCCCAAAAAACACTGCAAAGTGAAAAATAACTTTAATTTCGGTAGTCGGTGTCTTTAGTTTTGTATTTTCGTTTTTGGCACTGACTTCCGAAATTAAAGTTATTTTTCACTTTGCAGTGTTTTTTGGGAGTCGGTTTAATTTTTTTGTAAAAAGTTTTTATTTCACTCTTTTTAGTTAGTCTATTTTTAATTTACCTAGTTACAAGAGCCTAAATGTCAACTACCTATAACCTTTTACAAAATATTGCTTTTTCCAATGCTGGGCCGTTAATTGTTGAAGAGTTCTCCTGGTACTTCACCATCAGCTCCACATCACCATATGCATTGTGACGAGCATAAAGTGCTTAACATCCATATTCAAGTAATCGAATCGCAATCCACTCAATACTTATTATTGAGTAGTTTCGGCGACCATCTGTGGTCTTCATCATCAGTTCCACTTCCTCAAATGGTACTTTTTGAGAGCAACTGCACAAGTTACTATAATAAATACCCAAAACGTCATAGGTGTGCCTATAATATTTGAAGAGTTCCCTCGATTTCTCCAGGATCCCATCATCAGATCCTGACTTTTATGAAAATGGGACCAATTTAGAAGTATACCTTTTCAATCAAAAAAAGAATTTTCCAAATCGGTTCAGCCGTCTTCGAGTAATCGGTGATCATACATAAAAAATAAAAAAAAATATACGCGTCGAATTGATAACCTCCTCTTTTTGTCGTCGGTTGAAAATCACAGTGACTAGACAGTAGAATTGAACACAATCTTAACAAATCTATATTTACCACATTTCACGCCACTTAAAATCAAAGGTGGCACTTTCTAAGAGCAGCTTCGAAATGTCACTTTATTTAATTGTGCTTAAATAGCGATCGATCCCGAGGGGGCGGCCGTCACGGAGTATTAACGAGCTGAGAGATACAGGCGCATATGTTTAGTCACCCTTTTAATTTTAGGCGCGAGGTTTTTTTTGATTTCTTTAAGTAGGATTCGGTAATTGTTTGTGATAGAATCTGATATAGTGCTGATATTATCTGCACTGTAATATTATAAACAGGAAGGTTTTTCTTCTGGACTTATTGTTGAATTTACTAGTAACTGCTTATTTTTTAGGGTTCCATACCCCTTAAAAATGGAATCCTTTTGCAATATTAAGACGTAGGTATTTAGATGCATTTTTGGCAATTTAGTGCGGCAGGTTCGCGGAGTACAGAGTTAATTTTTACATGCTGTATTACGCAAAGCGAGGGCCTTCCCTAATGAGCCGTATTCATGATTCCGGACTGGTCAATGGAATGTTGAGAGCTATTTATTAGTTACTAGCTTTTGCCCGCGACTTCGTCCGCGTGGAATAGTTACTTTGGGCTAACATTAAATTTAACCCCGATTTTGAAGCATTCTTCATTGGTGCTCCGCTCCTATTGGCCTTAGCGTAATGATATATAGCCTATAGCTTTTCTCTATAAATTGACTATTTAATTAAAAATATTTTTTCAATTCGAACCAGTAGTTCCTGAGATTATCGCGTTCAAACAAACAAACAAACTCTTCAGCCTTATATATTAGCATAGATAGCTGTTGCACGCGACTTCGTCCAGGTTTCCGTCGTTTTTCGTAAAAAAAAGTAGCCTATGTCCTTCCTCACGGTTCAGTGATTTTGATGTAACACACAGATTAACTTTCGTAATTTAGTAGGGAAATATAATATGTCAATCTATAATACTGTTGAAAAATATCGCAATACCGAACCGCACAATATTATTGTTAATAGCTGTGCCCGCGACTCCGTCAGCGTGTAACTCCGTGTGTGTTATTAAGTTAATGTATTGGTAATATTGTTTAGGTCACGTTCACATGAGGCTTAAGTACCTATAGAACGACAATACTTCAGAGCAAAGCTTCCGGGTAAACTATGTTGAAAATTGACCCGTCCGGAACGTGAACATAAAGATTTCTAGAACTGCTAACCCGGGAAAGAGCGACGTACAACTGACCATGCGAGAAACAACTGACACCGAGATCTACTCCAGCAACACGAAAAGTCTGCCCTTGAGCCTTATTAATTGTCATTGCATAACACACCGATACTGGAAATCGCGTTCTTTTAAATTGGAATGGAAAATTATTTGGTATTATGGGAATTCTGGGAATAAAGACGGTTTCTCCTGCATCGCAACCTGTTAAAATTTGAGCCTCGATTATATTTTGTTGCAACTGGGTTACTTTTAGCCGAGTTCCATTACAAAGTTGTGGTGGTTTTAAATTTCGGAGCAGAATAATAATCAGAAAGCTTCGAACTGCTAAGCGTATCGGGAGTTAAAAGTGTTATTGTGAGTCAACCATAAAAGATAGATATATGCTGTCGTGGGATATTTATTATATAATTTTAAGGAGAACTTTTCGGTTATAAATGATTTCTGTGTAGCTTTAACCATTAAGGTTGCACGCGCGACGGAAGCTTAAAAAATGGAGTAACTTCTCCCGTTTTCCCAACATTTCCCTTCACTGCTCTGCTCCTATTGATTGTAGCGTGATGAAAAGTATACTATAACCAGCTCAGGAGTATGAACAATAATTGTACCAAGTTTCGTTAAAATCCGTCGAGTAGTTTTTGTTTCTATAACGGTTATACAGACAGACAGACAGACAGACAGACAGACCGACAGACAGACAGACAGACAAAATTTTACTGATTGCATTTTTGGCATCAGTATCGATCCCTAATCACCCCCTGATAGTTATTTTGTAAATATATTTCATGTACAGAATTGACCTCTCTACAGATTTATTATAAGTATAGATTTGTATAGAGCTGTCAATATTCTTGCTAATAATTTATTAATTAAATAAAACTAGCAAACGCGCGGGGCCCGCCTTTTTTGCAGTCGGGTAAAATCGGATAACCTATGAAGCTTCAATCTATTTTCATACCAAATGCACCCAGTAGGTACTTTCGAAGATTGGAGCATTTAAATAAGGTTTCCGCTTTATTCGTATAGGTTAGTTATATTTGATTCATATAATTTGAAATTCATTTCAACGTGATGAAATTTAAATGTTATTTTTCTATAATTGTTTCTTTTTTATATAGGTACCTATATAAAAAAAAAAACAATGAAAATTGAAAAAAAAAAAATTCAGGCAAATTGGCCTATACAAATACAAATAAAATACCTACATCATATTACAATAAAAAGAGTGAATAGTCTTGGCAAGCGTCTTCGACCACATCATCGCTTACCATGGTGAGATGGTGGTCAAACGCGAGCCTATTATCAATATCCACAAAAAAGGTGACAAAACTGAAATAACCAATTTGAAAGTTTGAAAATTTTTGAAAGGATCGTTTACGACCAGGTGTATGCCGCTTTTAAAAACTGAATTAGCCCATTCAGCACGGTTTTCTTAGAGGAAAGTCTACGGTCACGAATCTTGTTTTGCTAAATGATTTCATCACAGCCGCTATGGATAAAGGTGATCAAGTCGATGTCGTTTACACTGATTATAACAAAGCGTTTGACCGTATTGACCACAACATCCTTCTTCAGAGGCTTAACGGTATGGGTACTCGTGGTGACCTGCTGAGATGGTTCTCCTCTTACCTGGAGAATCGATCTCAAGCAGTAGCACTACATAATTACATTTCTAGTTGGATTTCTGTCCCTAGCGGTTGTCCTGAAGGATTGCTATTGGATCTTTATTTACAGTCTTTGTAAACGACATCGACTCATGTCTACCGTCATCAAAATTACTATGTTTTACTGATGATATGAAAATATTATATGCTGCTATAGCATCATTAGATGATGTTTCTGCAATTCAGGCTGATCTTCGTCGACTGGAAGTATATTGTAGGTTAGATCTTAATTCAGCAAAATGCTCGGTCGTAACGTATTCTCGAAAACGGTCGGTCTTAGTCACGTCGTATTCTCTTTATGGTCAAGTTTTACCTCGGTGTAATTATATTCGAGATTTAGGGGTTTATCATGATTCCAAACTTACATTTGACTCTCACGTGGATGCCATAGTAGCTAAGGCATCCAAGTCTTTGGGATTCATCATGAGACTGTCAAAATGTTTTACTAAAGCGAAAACCCTTAAAATCCTGTATTGCACTTTCGTGAGGAGTAACCTGGAATATGCTTCTGAAATCTGGAATCCAGGTTACAATTAATACATAGACCGAATTGAGGGTATTCAAAGCAGGTTTATCAAATATTTATGCTTTCATCAGAAGAACTCGTATCAATCCGATAACTACCACAGTCTGTGTAGAAAATTTCATTTACTTCCATTAAGTACTCGCCGTGATCTGATATCTGACTGCATTCTACTGTTAAAATTTTTTAACAATAATATTGTTTGCCTCGATCTCTTATCCAAAGTTAATTTAAACATTCCGACTAAAACCCGGTATAATGCACCTTTACGGGTACCTTTCAGCTCAATCAAGTATAGGAAGATTCATTTATTGTGCGTGCAAGCAGAAGCTTTTAATAACCGTTGTAAGCAGCACGATTTTGACCCGTTTATAACAAGTGTGATTGCAGCCAGAAGACGCCTAAGCCTTGATTTTTTTTTAATAATTAATATCTGTATTTACTGTGTTGTATGTGTTCTTTATATCTGCTTTCTATTTAATCATTTTAAATATTGTATGTATGATAATGGTTATATTATATATATATATATTATTGACTACCTTTTAAGTGTTCAATTTAAGATTTTCCTGCCTCTAAACGTGAGGACTTTTAATTGGTTCACTATACTATTTATTTTCTGTACTTAATAGCTGTTAGTCCTCCATACTTCTTAAATAAATAAATAAAAACTTAAAACCAAGTTGATCGAAAGCGGAACCTTCAGAACGCAAGTCCAACTCGCATTTGGCAGGTTTTTTAATGATAAATGATCTTTATTTTGCAAATTGGTTATTAAATAACACTTTTACACGTTTTTTTTTTTCGTAAATATTAACTAGATGAGGCCGGTTTTGCTGCTGTTTTTGTAAGTATTACCGCTAATTTTATACTTTGTCCAGGAGTGTGACACCCGCTGAACAGATTTTCATATTAACTCCGGAAAATGCACGAAGATTTTAGTTTACTTAGTCGACTAGAAAAATAAACATACATATGAAAGCAATATAGTGTTAAAATTAACTCGTTAAATCTCATGTGACATGTCTGTACGAGTAATATAAATAAATAACGCGACTTCGCCCGTTAGTCACGTCCCGCGGATTACTGGATTAGTGAAAACACGATAAGTGTATAGGAACTCGGATTTAGATATCCTACTTAATAGAAATCTTTAATTTAGTGACAGACGACGCACAATTTAATCCGCTGTATGTAAATAAAAGTATGAAGGCTGTGGCGTACCTAAATAGTCGAACGTTAAGTATTTATTCGAAAATAGAAAAAAAAATTGAAATAGAAAAGAAAAAAAAATTGATAAAAGCGAGAAGCCTCTCGGAATTTAAATCACATAATTATGCTATGCGTGCACACGTTATACGAAACTATAAAAAATAATTATTACTTACTGTAAATAGTAATTATTTCCGAGTAAAGTGACTGTGACATACGGATGGACAGACAGACAGATATGACGTATTTATAAGGGTTCCGTTGTTTGTCATTCGGCTACGGAACGCTAAACATGAGCAAGACTGACAGCGTTTATGCAAATAACAATACACAACTACACACATCAAAAGTGTCTAGGGATCAACATATATTTTTGCAATAACTTTTCTCCTGATTGATATTAATTAAAATTTTCTTTAAGGATTCATCAAATAAAGTGTTTTCGTTTGTCACAGTAACGATAAACCAAGTCACCTTTGCATTAATAAAGAAATTTGCCATTTTCCTAATAAAGGGATTTTTGACATTTGAACCACTAACATTAAAGTTCGAAAAAAAGACTGAAATAACAGTTTTCTTTAAAATTTTATTGGGTAACTTAAACAATTAATAATCCGTGTTTCTACCGCGAACACTAACAACACAAGAACATCGGTTTGGCATACTCAAAATGAGTTCATCCAAATCACGCTGTGGAATGGCCGCCCATGTTCGTTGCAACAACAAAAAAAGGTCTTCTTGCGACTGGATACCCTCCATATTCGGCAGAGCTCTTCTCTGTAGCATATCCCATGCATGCTCAATCGGGTTCAAGTCTGGCGACTGAGCAGGCCAGAGCAGGACATTGATGTTAGCTGCGGCGAGAGTCTGTCTTACAACTCTTGCGGTGTGCGGTCGTGCATTATCATGCATTAACTGAAATAAGGGACCGATTTGCACTTGTAGAGGAACGATGACGTCAGATACAATCGTCTCAGCATAAATTTGAGTGTTGAGGTTGCCTCTGATCCAAATCAACTCAGTTCTTCCGCCGATCCAAATACCCGCCCATACCATGATGGTTCCACCACTATAAGGAAGGACTTCCTGGCAGGATTTTAATCGCTGTTGGCGTCCAGGGGTTCCCCAATGTCGTATACGTCTTGTATCCGGTCTCATACCAAAACGAGACTCATCAGAAAAGCACACGAAACGCCATTGTTCTTCTGCCCAATTTCTGTGTTCAAGAGCCCATTGATATCGAATCCTACGATTGTGCATTGCTATAGGTGGTACCGGTAGCGGTCTTTGGGAATGAAGGTTCACTTCATGCAAGCGGTTTCTGACTGTTTGGTCGCTAATTAAGTTCCCTGTAGAGTGATGAAGCCTCACGGCTAACATCATGGCGGTTATTGTTGGAGCTCTTCGAGTTAAGATTTGAATGTATCGGTCTTGTCTCCGTGTGGTGCAGCGATACCGTCCTCCATGGCGCTCAGCCACGGTACCAGTGCTTCGGTAACGTGTCCAAAGTCAACTGATAACACTCTGACTTGTATTCAGAGCTAAAGCCACAGTACGTTGCCGGGAACCAGCTTCTATCATTCCCACGGCTCTGAGCATTTCTTCCCTGCTTAAATGACGTCGCCGCTCCATAATAACGTTGGTTTTAATCAGTAGTAGGGAAACAGTAGCACTAATTATGTCTTCAATGCGTTGTATGTTTTTATAGGGAAAATATTGACAGCTGATTTTCATCTTTTACTCGAATTTGATTAACAGTTCCTGTTTCAAATTATGAAATGCACCAAAAAGGATCCATATAAATTTATAAAATCATAAATTTATTACAAAGCCACATCTCAATCTCAAGAAATCCGCATAAAAATGCTTGATCCCTAGACACTTTTGATGTGTGTATTTTGTAATATACTGTTATGACGTGGGAGCTCTTGGCTAAATAATAACAGCGTAATGGGTCTTCAAGCTTAAGGAACACTTACCGAGGTCGGTTCATGGATGAGGTGACTAGTTAATCAATAAATTGTTCAAATATAACCCGTGTTGCTTGCATGTTAATTAATATAATATATTAAGTCGAAAGAATTTTTGAAAGCCTTGGGACCGTTCAAGTATTACGTAAGCACTATAGCTTTGCTTATTTTTGATGACATGGGGAGTGGGGGGATCTAGATGGTGATTACGTCAGCAGTAATTATTTGATTTTTTACACATATAGCAACACTATGCTTCAAAACAAAATGCATTTTCGGGGATTCCTACAAATAATGAGTTGTTGAATTCCGTGTCAGTAAAGTTTATTTAAATGAATATTATGTGCATTACAGACTTCTATTCCAAACCTATTCCTTATTTTTAGATTGATAACTGCTGCTCATGAATCAATCAATTGTACCAATGTTTACGTAAGCATGGGGGGAGGGGTAAGAGCTTTGCTTACTTTTGCTGACGAGGGGGAGGGGTGGGTTAATAATTGCAAAAAATGTGCTTACGTAATACTTGAACGGCCCCCTTCCAGTAATTTTATTAGTTTAATTTAAGTGTATGTTCTATGCGTACCATTCGCGTATTGCATGTTTAAATACTCTTGATAACTTCGAAATTAAGAATCTAAATCGAATAATTTGTAAAGTATTTTTCTGCTACATAAATACCCTTGATGATAAAACTATTTCTTTGGATCAGAATTAATATTACGATACGAATGTAATCAACTTTTGTTTCTACCAGCGATCTATTTAAATACAACAAAAACGTTGCTATTGTGACTTAACTATGATAGTTACATATATTCCCTCGTGGATTTTTTTGTAGGTATAAGTGCTTCAATGATATACCACATCATTTTTGTATAGCATCAATAGTGCCTTCGCCTTAGAACAATGACGCATAGAAGGATAGTACGAGTGCAAAAAGTGAGGCAACTAAAAAAAACTTAGCCATTTTGGCTAACTTTGCTCGACGAGCCGTCAGTACTCAAGGTCACATTCTGCCATTTGTAGCGTAAAGGCATGTCATAGTCCTTCAGGAAAACAAAAAACGTGTAATCGAATTACATTTCACAAGTAAACACTTACATTTTATACATTATATTTAAGTAAATCGACCATCAAACAAAAATTCTACTAACCTAACTTATCACAATTCAATGTTGCTATCCGTGAGGAAAAAATACCCATATTGATTTCCTTTGTGCTTATTTTTGTTTAAAAAAATATAGTTTTGGCGGCAATTATGTATGCGTCAAACTATACTATATTTATTTACAGCTACTACCTACAGTGTTTTATAACTAAAAGTTATTGTTAGTTCGAAGAGTGGCATCATAAAGATGTCAATTTTATTGATTAAGATTTTTTTCATTTAAGTAATGTTCTCAGTAATATTTTTCTATTTCATAAATACAACACATACTTTTAATTGATATCAAACGAGATTTTTCAAGCAATTAATACATTTCTATAATATCATTATAACACATTACTCATCAAACATTCTAAACGCAATGAACGATATCTCATTTCGTTCACCTTCCGTAAATATATGTCATATAAGTCATATTACATGAAAAAACATCATCTTATCTAGTTTCATAACATAAAATACTTGATTTGATCCAGCAACATAATAGTGCGTTTTCCCATTTTTGTGGGTAATGGTCTGGTAATGGTATCACTGAAAGCTATATTTGTGTGCGTTTGAAGAACGTAGACACATTCGGCTCACGCACACAAAGAAAATAAAGTGGACACACGAAATCGCTCGTGTTTTGTTCTAGACTTGGGGGATGTGGCCTTCGATTTATTACGGGTTTCTTATACAAATTTTTCATCCCCAATTTAACCCTCTTCTGAAATGATTTTTCAAAAACGTTGATATCTTTATGTAATTATTAATTACCAACCAAAAGGCTAAATACAGATTTTCATGGTTTGAACGACAAAACGAACAGGTTTCCCATTCATACTTTCCGCCCTCAGACGCCACTATTTTACGCATGATTTTCCAAGAACACTGAAACATGTGATTTTTTATTTATAACCAGGAATTTTCATTGTTAAACTACAAAAATTACGAATTTCCATAAAAACTTCCATCCCCTATGTAACTCACTTAAGGGTTGATTTTCGAAAAACACTGAAACACGTGCTTATTCATTTTTAACTAGAATGAGAACCACCAATTTTCATGGTTTAAACTACAAAAATGTCGATTTTCCATACCAGCTTTCATCCCCTATTTAACTGCTTTAGGAATTGAATTTCGAAAAATACTGAAACACGTGGTTATTAGCTTTTAACTAGAATACTAACCACCAATTTTCATGGTTCAAAATTCAAAACTGTTGATTTTCCATACAAACTTTCATCCCCTATTTAACTCACTTAGAGGTTGAATTTTAAAAATCCTTATTCCTTGTCTAAATTATACAAGGAACCTCTGTGCAAAATTTCAGCATTCTAGGTCCAAGGGTTTGGGCTGGGCGTTGATGAGTCAGTCAGTCAGTCAGGACTTTTCGTTTTATTTATATAGAAGAAATATATTTAACAAACATTTAAAACACGAAATGTTTACGACTAGTCGTTAATGCGCAGGCTATTCGGTTGTGGAATGCATTACCGGTGTCAGTAAGACAACCTCAGTCACTCGCTGTTTTTAAAAGCTCGGTTGCCAATCATTTTCTTTCAAACTTATGATTATTCCTTTGTTTTTCTTCACACGATGTTAAAGAACATATTATATATTTATTTATTTTATGTACTTATGTATTGTATTTATATATATACATTTGTATATTTTTATTAGACTTTCTGTTTTGATGAATATTAGTACACTAATATAGCCCTCCCCATTTTAATTAAAGCTCGTAAAGTCCTTCCAAAGGTTGTCTGGAAGATATCGCTCTCAGCGATAATACCGCCATTGTAATCAATTTTATTTACAATATTGTTATTTTAGTGTGATTCAATTATTGGTGTACAATAAAGTATATTCTATATCTATCTATCCATGTTTGCGGCAAAAGAGCGTATGGAAGGAATTGACCAGCTGTGGGACAGTGTAGGCTAATAAAAAATAATATTTACATAAAAGAACAGATAGTCTAGAAAGTAAATATATAATATTAATAATAAAATGTTTATTCAAAATCATAAGGTAAATAATAAATATAATTTCGCTTAAATCTACATTAAGTTCACACATGTCATGTGCCTGAACTAGGTAATCTTGTGTTTCGGATGAGAATAGGTATATTTTATTTCTAAATAATCACATTTAAGTATATAAAATAAACTATAAATATATGACAAAATTCTTAGTCCCTTATTCTTAATCTTACTTACATTTAAATAAACTATATATATAATACTTATAAGAGGGTTATCTAACTGGCTAGAGGTAAAATATAATGCTTACTGTAATGTAGCGGCCTGCCTTTTTTTTTTTTAACGTGGTAAAATTATCAAATAAGTCCTCCCACTCCGGGCAGGGTGGGAGGGACTGTCAGACTTTTACTGACTAAAATCCACGGTGTTCCTTCAATAACCCTTTACATACCGGGGTCACGGTAACGGGATGAGTCCCACGACCCCGGCAGGCTTCGGCCCTCTGCAGAGGGGGCCTTGTCATGTTGCTGACGCTCTTTGAGGCGCGCGTGGAACACGACGCGCCGTCGACCCGGGCATGGTCCATGGTCGGACAGCGAGTTGCCCTTTACTCGCTGTCCGCATGCCCGCGCCTACGGTAGCCGGAGATCGTCGGCCGACGTCAGACGCCGTGGGCGTCTACCACTGCGGCTGGGCTGGAGGGAGGACGCCATCCTCTCCCTCACGCGGCCCGCCTCCTCCTTCGGAAGCATGACTGCTTCGCAGAAGGAGGCGTCCGCTTCCCACTCCCTCTCGCCCCGCAGCATGGCCTCGACCAATGCCGGGCGCGAGAGGTCTCCGCCTATCGCCGCCATGAGGACACGTCGGTGCTCTGCCCAAGCGGGGCAGACTTGCACCGTGTGCTCTACGGTGTCCTCAGGGCGACCCTCGCAGTGGTGACACCCAGGCGTTTCCTCCTTTCCCATCAGACACAGGTACCTCCCGAAACTTCCGTGTCCGGTGAGGACCTGCGTCATGCGGTAGGTCAGGACGCCGTGACGCCGATCTAGCCACTCCTCAAAGAGGGGTCTTACCGCCACAATTATGGCGTGCCCGAATGTAGCGGCCTGCCTGGCGTAGGTTTATAAAAACCTGTTAAAACCTAACCTGTTCTACCGGTCTACCAGACGTACCGCAGGATACCATCCACACTTGGTCGATATACCGTCTTGTCGTTCTAAGCGCTTTTCTTCAACATTCATTGTGCGCACAGCCAAGGTGTGGAACTCTCTGCCGGCTTCTGTGTTCCCTGCCACATATGACCCGTCAGCCTTTAAAGCAAGAGTGAATAGGCATTTTCTGGGCTCGCTCGTTCGCTCGTAGACCTCATCTTACACTTACCATCAGGTGTGATCGAGGCCAAGAGCGGGCTCATTCGTAATAAAAAATTAAAAAAGTTTCTATGGTGCAGAAAGTATAATAATAATAATTAATATTTATAATATTACAATTTTTTTTAGTTGAATTTTGATTACCGGACGATCGATTAAGTGATCGACTACCGCGCTGCGTATCGCGGGTTCGATTCCCACATCGGAACAAATGTTTGTATGGCCTACAAGTACGTACTCTACTCTAGTCTACTCAGTCCCGGTACAACAGGTCTGGGTGTTTGTAAAACTACACTTACGATACAGGAGAAATTCCTAGTATGTTTTTTAAAACGAAAATAAAAGCATTTGGTCAGTGGTTCGTCTTAGGGGAGGAGTTGCAAGAGTTGAGCACCAGAGGGGGTATTTAGTCAGTGGGAGACTGACACTCACTTCCGCTTCACTCAGAGCGAGAGAAGTCATTTTATGATTTTCACCCCGAAAAATGGCTACGCAGATGAAACCTTTCAAACTGCGCATTAAAAATTCTATCATTGAATATTGAAGTTACAAAATAAAGTTCTAGAAGGCAATCGTAAGAAATGTGAATCCAATACATTTATAAAGATTTAGAAGCTCTTAAAGACGTACTAACTTAAACCGAACTTGGAAAGCTTTCCATTTAACTGAGATAAGATAGTGAAAAGTTAAGTTTTAACTAAAAAATCAATAGTGAACTGAAACTTGTATATTGGCTGCTGCTGATCGCGAGTTCCAGTGCCAGTGCGGTTACCTAAGTTGTTCCGTAAAAATGTACTCACAATAATCAAAAAAGACATTTCTAGTGTGGTGTAGTTAAAAAAAAAACTCGATGGAATTGAGTAAAGTAGTACACATTTCGGGAACAACACTTCATGAACAAAAAACTTTCTATTATTCTGAGTTTTGTTTTATTTTATAATTTGGCTTAACTCACATTGTAAAGTTTACTGCGAAAACATGGTATTAGCTCAATGTTAGATGAGTGGATGACCCTTATAACAGTTATAACACAGGGTTTTTCCTAATAAGGGTCGTCGATCGAAATTACTATGATAAATCATAATAGTTACCTTTCTTTTGTTAATGCTAGATATAAGATTTGAACTACTTTTATGCCAAATAAATTATAATTTATTAAATAATATTACTACTATTTGATCCGGCAAAGACGAGATGAGACTTAAAGACGGAAGGCGATGCGCCATCGTTACATGGTGGACATCCCACCCGTACGCACAAAACGTTTTGGGAATACTTTCATTGTGCGAACAGCTAAACTGAAGAATTCCCTGCCGGAGTCTGTTTTTTGACAGCTAGGTATATCTGGGGGTATTAAAGTCAAGAGAGAATAGGTTACATGTGGGTGATCGTGCTTCTTCTGTTTTCATTTTCAGCTTTTTTCTTCATTATATTATGTGACACTTCCTGCGACTGGGCACTGATTCCCAAAATACAAGCTCAAGTTTAGTTTGGGAATCGGTAGCAGTACCTTTCGTGAAATACATGAATGTGAGGCATATTTTAGATTAATGTACCAGGTGATATGGTTGTGAAACGCGAGCCTATACCTAATAAAATATAATAAAAAAATTAATGAGAAACATACTTTTCTTAACCGCCGTCGCTCCCTTAGTGTTGCTGCTTTCCGTCGGTCAACAGCCGCTGTTTTTCTTTTACAGGCTTTGCAGGCCCAGGCCAAACATCTCCTGCTGGGTCCTAATACGTGTTGAATATGACTATCATCTTTATCTTCCATTAGCTCCCCATTTTTGAGCTCGTTTTTAACTTGGCAACACTGTTCGTTGAGAATTTCTTTTTCTTCTTTTTGAAAATCGAAGTCTTGATAGTTATTGTTGTTGTAGCTATCGTAAATAGTGTTGTAACTCATTGTTATATGTTTTTAACGGTTCTTTGGGTTTCTTTGGCAAATTTATTTGGCGACTACCCGTAAAATCTACTTATATAGGAGCTTTCATTAGGAACTATAGTTTTGAAGTTTTTATCAGTCTATTGAATTATTAGTTTGATTTAATATTGATTGAGCATTTTTTAATTAACTGCGTTAATTAGATTAACTATAAAAAACAAACGAGGTCATATATTTCGAAATTCCAGTTGCATTCTTGTTTTAATCCACTAAGTATAAAATATGTATATTTGCAATACTATTTGAGTCTCATTTCATTAAATTAACCTAAAGATTAGTGTACTTATAAAAACCTATCATACTCCACTACACAACACAACACTAAAGAAAAAAACACTACATTTGAAACGCGCGCCAAAAGTGACAGTTCACCGAAACGAAACTTTTTTTTTCGGGTGACGCGGTCGGCGACACAGGCGACACTGAATTCAGCCGAGGGTTGATCACAGTAAGAGATTTACAAAATATGCTCGCTATTAATAAACTGTCTAGCTACACGGCTCCTAACGTCGTTGAGAGATGCCAATTTATTAGTGTTTGGATTGAAATTGATGCCGGCAATATATTCCCTTTAAATTTGTAGCGACGAAAGCATCGAGACATTTTTATACGCGCATCTCGTTTTCGTGTTCCGAATCGATTTTTAATGTGGCTTTATCCAGATTATCGTTTTTTTTTTCGTTTTTGTATTTTATTATTATTGCTGTGTTATATTTTAAAGGATGATTATAGCATATAAATGCTTGATGATAAATCTTTATGGACCAAAGGCGGTTGATAGGTATATGCGTTGTGGTCATTCGTCTGTCCACAAATACGATTTTATGGAGGGATAAGTTAATATTGCAGCTTGTTATTTTATTTATAAAGCTGTTGGGATTTATTTAAAGTTTTTTTTTTAAAGAAAAAGCTTGTTTGCTATTTCCTGTTAAACTTCAAAGACTAACAAGATGGTTTGTGATTAATTCGGCACTGATCGAGCGAGCACCTTGTTATTTCGTTTTTTATTCCGTTTTCTATTTTTTTGTGGCGATGGCGTTCTTAATTTGAATATATCCTTGTCCTTAGAGAATAGCTCTCACTAATAATATTTTTTTCTATTATATATCCTCATCTGGATAACATTTTCCCAAACATATCGGGGTCGGTGCATGCAGCCGAGTATAGTCCCCGGCACGTAAGTTGGCAAGGTTTTGGTGTAGTGGGGGTAAGTTCGCGCTTCGTGCACATAGTGGAACAAAAAAGTGGTCACTTTTACTACTTGCCATTATTCTATGGTTATTGCCATCATTTATTCTTTCTTAATCATGTCTGTTCAGAAGAATGTTAAAGAAAGAAGAGGAATTCATTAGTTAATTCGGTAGTATAAATAAAATAGATATAACACATAAATACATTTAAAAGTGAAAAAAAAATGTATTTATTAAAACTTTAAAAATAATATGTTCTCGTCGTCACAATCTATACTAATATTATAAAGCTGAAGAGTTTGTTTGTTTGTTTGTTTGCTTGAACGCGCTAATCTCAGGAACTACGGTTCTGATTTGAAAAATTCTTTCAGTGTTAGATAGCCCATTTATCGAGGAAGGCTATAGGTTATATATCATCACGCTAAGACAAATAGGAGCGGAGCACTAATGAAGAATGTTTCAAAATCGGGGGATTCTTTTTTCCACGCGGACGAAGTCGCGGGCGTAAGCTAGTTAGTTAATAAAACTGCTACCCCTTTTATTATTTTTTTTTTTCCCGGTGTCCTAAAGACAGCGACGAATTCCGAATTTCAACCTTCCTTAACTATACAACGTGTAACGGAAGCCCCATATCTATCCAAAAGGACTGAAGACAACATCTGGTATGGAGTCTCTATTCAAAGTTTCAGCTCAAAATAAGTGACTCACAGAATTGACCCCAAATTATTGGTTTCATATGTTTCTTGAAAACCAGTAATAACAAACGTGTCACAGCACTATGAGGGTCATCACTTTCCACGTCACTTGCCAATAAAACGATAATTCTCTTCGTTCTTCTTAATTTGAAAATTCGGCCTCTGGTATCAATGTATTGAAATTTCCAATATGCTCTGCACATGTAGACATAGGATTACAAAACTCTTGCCATATCGTTTGTTATCATCCAAAGAAGACGTGCACTTGGTATGTATATACCCTTTAAATTACACGTTGTAGTGTCTAACTGTTCTTTCTGACGTTTTAATAGTCTGCATAAAACGGTATTTGGTCCTGGCATTGTAATCAAAGTAACAAATACTAAATTTAAAACAACAACTCATAACAAAAACAAAGGGTACAACTTTTGTGTACGCAAGTGTATTCGGGAGCAAATGGAACGAGAACTACTGGCGCACCAATAGCGCGCCCGGAGCAGCGCTACGTCATACCCCGCGTCCCGCTGACAACCGCCGACACCTAAAAATCGACTTCTGCGCATCTAACGACTCTTGCCAAGTTACGTGCCGAGCACTATACTAGTGTTTTAAATGAAACGACTGCCTAACTGGCCTCCATAACATAGTAGCTGGGTAGCACTCAAAGAGTAAATTAAATAGCGCTCCTGGCAACATTGGTGTTAGATTTCCTGGCGTCTGCCCCCTCTTAACGTCTGTCAAAGACTATGAATAAATGACAGCCGGGACCAAATGTTTAACGTGCTTTCTGAATAAGGCTGCCATCACTAAAATTGCCGGCCCCAGACAAACACTTCATAAACCCCGGACATTTGAGTAAAATCACAATTTTGCCCCGGACACCGTAGAAAAATACATTTTAGTATTTGAAACTAAAAAAAAATGACGTTTAATTATAGTTTTTATTTACTGGTAACATTGTAGACAATTAGAAGTTCTTTTTAATTAATCAACGTAACAAAAACAATAAGATGAAATACAGAGATCGTGCTTTTTGGTGCCCGTAAAACCAATTTGTGTCCGGGTTTTACCCGGACGCTTGTAGAAAAATCCCCCCGGACGCCCCCGGACGCTGTCCAAATTAGGACAAATCCGGGGAAACCCGGACGGATGGCAGCCCTATTTCAACCATCAACAGACCGACCTCAGCAAGAGTTGCTTGACCTTGAAAATTGTCCCGTGCGCCCGTTATTCTTTAGCTCTCTCCTATAATCTATTGACTAATAGAGGTACTTTTCTTTCACTGACTCAGATGGAAGTTAAAAAATAATGCATGCGTTTAACGCACTCTCTTAATGCACCCGAGTAAGAACGTTTATCATTTATTTTCTTACTACACAATATACAACGTGTAACGGAAATATCTATCCAAAAGGACTGAAGACAACATCTGGTATGGAGTCTCTATGCAAAGTTTTAGCTCAAAATAAGTGACTCACAGAATTGAACCTAAATTGATGGTTTCGTCACTGACGTGTTTATTATATATCTTTGGGTTTCATATGTTTCTTGAATACCAATAATAACAAACGTGTCACAGCACTCACAGCACTATGAGAGTCATCACTTTCCACGTCACTTGCCAATAAAACGATAATTCTCATAGTTCTTCTTAATTTGAAAAATTCGGTCTCTGGTATCAATGTATTGAAATCTATCTATATCTATACTTATAATAAATCTGTAGAGAGGTCAATTCTGTACATGAAACATATTTCCAAAATAACTATCAGGGGGTGATTAGGGATCGATACTGATGCCAAAAATGCAATCAGTAAATTTTTTGTCTGTCCGTCTGTCTGTCTGTCTGTCTGTATAACCGTTATAGAAACAAAAACTACTTGACGGATTTTAACGAAACTTGGTACAATTATTTTTCATACTCCTGAGCTGGTTATAGTATACTTTTCATCACGCTACAATCAATAGGAGCAGAGCAGTGAAGGGAAATGTTGGGAAAACTGGAGAAGTTACTCCTTTTTTTAAGCTTCCGTCGCGTGTGCAACCTTAATGGTTAAAGCTACACAGACATCATTTCATGTTGGATGGATATTCTCCTTAAAATTATATAAAAAATATCCCACGACAGCATATGTCTATCTTTTATGGTTGACTCACAATAACACGTGTAACTCCCGATAGCTTAGTGTTTATAACACTCTCAGTCACCCCTAATTGAAAAAGTTAACATTATTAACTATTCCATAAAAAATTGGCCAAGTGCGAGTCGGACTCGCCCATGAAGGGTTCCGTGGTAACTATAATAAATATAATATACTTAATATATTTCATTCAAAAAAAAACAAAAACAAAAAACCTTAAAAATTTCTTAAAACTAGCTTATTTACAATTTTTACAACTACGCCAAATAACTTTGTTTTTCATAGTATTTGTATGAATTACAAAGTTATATTTGCGGTTTTATAAAATATACTGTATCTCAAAAACTGCCAACTCGATCTCATTCAAACCAATTTTGGTTGAAACATTACATTAAGATCTACAACATATGGATTTTTTGATTTTTCACTTCATTATTATAGGAGTTAGAGGGGGGGACACATTTTACTACTTTGGAAACGTATATCTTTTAAACGATTAAGTTTATGAAAGAGTCATTTTAGAAACCTTAATGTCATTTTTAAAGACCTGTCTATAGATACCACACACGTATAGGTTTCATGAAAAAAATATTGTCAGTTTCAGTTCCATGTATGGGGAGCCCCCTTTATTTTATATGTTTTTTAAATTTTCTCTTAAAATCGGAAAGCGGTTCACAGAATACATCTATCTACCAAGTTTTACATGTATAGTCCTAATAGTTTCGGAATAAAATGGCTGTGACATACGGACAGACAGACAGACGGACAGACATGTCGAAACTATAAGGGTTCCGTTTTTTGCCATTCGGCTACGGAACCCTAAAAAGAATCATATAAATCGGTATAGAAACACCAAAGTTATACATGAAATACGCTAATAATAAGCCACCGCGCGTGAATACTGAATCATGCTATAAGGATTATTTTTGAGAATCGGTCGCCGCAATCGACGCGTCTCGCGGCCGAAGGTATAAAAAGGCGGGGCGTCTGAGCGCGAGCTTCTTCAGCTACCCCGTCCGATTACCATACATAAAATACTTTATTTTCAGACCAAAGTCCATACATTTACACATAAACAAAAAATAAACACACAAATCTGTATATATAAAAGAAAGCCGTGTTAGTTATACTATTTATAACTCAAGAACGGCTGAAAATTGATAGGGAGGTAGCTTAGAACCAGGAGACGGACATAGAATTTTTATCCCTGAATTCCCATGGGATCGGGATTTACGTGGGAAAAACCTCCCACGCGAACGAAGTTGCGGGCAAAAGCTAGTTTCTAATAAGTTCCACACAATATGTAGACATAGGAATACAAAACCCTTGCTACTTATATCGTTTGTTATCATCCAAAGAAGCCGTGCACTTGGTATGTATATACCCGTTAAATTACACGTTGTATAAATTTCGCAATTATTGTCTGTTGCAAGCGTGATCGTTGAATCTAGGGTCAAACCCAAATAACACAAGCATTTCTAGTAATTCATTTCAATTTCAATGGGAAAATCATCAAATCACTCGTCCCGATGTGGGTGGAGCGGGTGTGTCTGACTTCTACTGACTAAAAACCCACCCTGTCCCTTCAGCTGCCCTTAAGTTCCGGGGCCGCGGTATCTCGTTAGAACATTCCCGCAACCCGGGCAGGACTACGATCGACTAGGGTTGTTTATTTTGCAAATAGGTTATAAATAACACTTTCACACGTCTTCTTTTTTTCGTAAATGTAAACTAGATGAGGCCAGTGTTTCCTAACTGACTACTCTGAGAAGAAACACTGAAACAAACTCAGAGGTCAACGTCTCTTTTAAAGTCCAGACAATCTGTAGTGATCAAATCATATGAGAGCCATGTAGGTTAATGTCTGTGGCGCCCTTTAGAGGACAGAATCAAACAGATTTGAGCAGGCCCGTCCAAGCAATGCAAGCATTTGTCAAATATCGTGTAGCTCAACTGGAACGATTTGACTGGTTCGTAGTCCGAATTTCCAAGCCGGCCACGTTACTTAACACAGCACTACTTACCTTTTCAAAAAATATAAGTGTACTTATGTATAAATGACATTAAATCTTCTTTTATTCATAATAGCCTCGCTTTTGAACTCTCTTTCCAAGCCGGCCACGTTACTTAAAACAGCACTACTTACCCTTTCAAAAAATATAAGCGTACTTATGTATAAATGACATTAAATCTTCTTTTATTCATAATAGGCTCGCCTTTGAACTCTCTCTGACCTGATGGTAAGCGATGATGTGGTCCAAGATGAAGCGCGCTTGCCTAGAAGTAACCTATTCACTCTTTACTTCCCATCCTTCTTTCAAAAACATGGTAAAATATCTCTATCTGTCTCTTTAATTTGTTACTATTTTTGTACAAGGTGTAACAGATTAAGCGCAATACCTCAGACACCCCAATTAGAATATTAAATTATGAGTCTAAAACAACGTCCGTACCTAAATAAATTGAAACTAAACCTAGACATTTTTTATAAAATAGTTATCCTTTCTAAACGCAAAACATATGTGCGTCATACAATATCCTTACGCAGACGCATACACTCATGCAGTATTAGCGGCTGACACGCACAAGAGTGTATTTCCTTGAAATAAGAATTGTATTAATTTGTCATGATACTGTGTTTCCAATTTTAAGTTAAATGAAAGATTTTTCCGTTAAAATTTAACACCTATTTTTTATGACGGAAATCGATTCAGAAGCTGATTCTGAACCAACTACTTTCAGGAATTGCGTTTATTCTGTTACACGTTGTATATTGAGTATATAGTTTATTACTTATGTATTGTATATAAGTATATAGTACACCATGGACTACCCGCGTATTTATTTACTCCTGCTGTGTCAAATTCCATCAATAGGTTGTCTGTAAAAGATGGCTTTTAGCGATAAGACCGCGATCAGTCCTTATTTAATGGTTTAGAAAATATATTTAATCAATGATGGAATATACACTTAAATAAAAACCCTAAACTACATATATACATCTAAAAATAAGCTAAATTATGGCGTCCAGAAATTCGTGCGCATCGCTGTCCACTGGTAATGTGACCAAAAGACTGGCGGCATTGCCACGCTGTATGGCAATGCTTAACCGTTGTCCAAGGTAAAATCCAGCCGTTGGGTCACGCGAAGTGTCAACTGGGCACCTGGATATTTCTTTAAATAATTTGTGAGCACTCGGACTCCACGATCCCAAGGTCTCCACCCCAAACGGCTCGAAAATATAACCTCCAACAAGGTTACCTATTATAGCTCCGCCGCTTGAGGTTCTCAGCGGCTGCAAGCCGAGCTAGGAAGATGGGATGGTGCAAGAGTATCGACAAGTTGCGTTCCACACTAAAGAACTACCCATCTTCCATGGAAATAAAGACATGCCATCCGGTCTTTTGCCATCGTCGCGTGGCCTGGGCCATTGGGTTCTAATACAGCCGGAACATCGGCGCGCGGCGGTGACAAGAGCTCGTCGGATAATGTCGTTAATATTCGCGTGCCGTGCTATGCGACCCGCGCTGAGGCCGCATGTTAGGCCGAGGTGACCGAGGCTGTTAACAACTTCGCCACAGTGGCAGCGATGACCAGAACAACAGGGAGCACCTAATCAAAGGTAAGCAGTGAGGCGGAAAGTAGTATCATCGGACAAGGTGCCTATGTTCGACGACGGTAGTGCATGAAGCCAGAGAACCCGACTCCAATTCACTCGCAGCCAGCAGGCGCGCACGCTCTGCAGCCGAAGCAGATATTATAACTTATTTAATTCTGTTATGGTGTACAATAAAGAGTATACAACGTGTAACGGAAACCCCATATTTATCCAAAAGCACTGAAGACAACATCTGGTATGGAGTCTCTATGCAAAGTTTCAGCTCAAAATAAGTGACTCACAGAATTGACCCCAAATTATTGGTTTCATATGTTTCTTGAATACCAGTAATAACAAACGTGTCACAGCACTATGAGGGTCATCACTTTCCACGTCACTAGCCAATAACACGATAATTCCCTTCGTTTTTCTTGCTCCACACATGTACACATAGGATTAGAAAATCCTTGCCATATCGTTTATTATCATCCAAAGAAGCCGTGCACTCGGTATGTATATACCCTTTAAATTACACGTTGTATTCTCTATCTACCTACTTACACTTTTCTTTTTATTGCATATTATTCATGAATAACGTTGAAATATTTTGCACACCAAATGTGAAATTATCTTTACTATGGGCGACTTGGGTTTGTTGGCTGCTAAGATAACTTCCAAGCCGGCCACGTTACTTAAATTAACTTACAATACAAAGCTCTTAACTTATACCCTTTCAAAAAATACAGGTATATCTATGTATTTACGGGGTTGCGGGAATGTTCTAACAAGATACCCATAGAAATAAAAAATACAGAAGATACCGCGGCCCGGAACGCAAGGGAAACTGAAGAAGCGGGGTGAGTTTTTAGTCACTAGAAGTCTAACCCACCCACAGCTGGAGGAGTCCCGTGTGTTTGATGATTTTCCCACCCAGAAAAGAAACCTAAGTAGGTATAAACATCATTAAAAATGTATTCATGTTAGTCACGCGTTTCACCACCATCTAGTAAGCGATGATGCGGTCGAAGATGAAGCATGCTTGCCTAGAAGTAACCTATTCACTCTTGACTTAAAGATCCCCAGGTTATTGGTATCAGGAAACACAGACTCCGGCAGGGAATTCCACTCCTTAGCGGTACGCACAATGAATGTATTTGCAAAGCGTAATGTGCGTATGTCTCTTTATTTACACTTCATGCGTATAAAGGCATATTCACTCTTGACTTAAAGACCCCCAGGTTATAGCTATCAGGAAACAGACTCTGGCAGGGAATTCCACTCCTTTCAGTCTACAGCTCCCCTAGTGACATTTTCTTGAACTAAATCATAACCAGGAGCGCCAAACACTCAGGGAACTAAAGTTCACGCATGCGCAATGAGCTCTAGAGGGAGCCTGCTTCACAAGGGAAGGCACGGAGATGTGTTGTGATTAAATGTTTTAGTCATATATTTATTTATTTATTTACGTTTTAGTGTGAATGATGTGAGCTGCAACTGTTTTAAAGTTACGTTGAGTTTCAAGTGAGGTTAATGCAAGTGTGTGTTATTGGAAGTTGTTGGAAGCTAATTGGATTTAGAACAATGCTCGTTAACCGGTGCTTTTTTTTTAATCGTTTTGTAATCGTTTTACCAATTAGATAAGTTGAATACATCTTAATTAAAAAATAAGGTAATAAATGCATTGCAAATAATTCCAAATTTAAAAAAAATCTTAAATCAATGTAAATCTAGAATCTAAGACTTTTATGTATATTGAATATACATATACACTTAAATCTATACTAATATTATAAAGCTGAAGAGTTTGTTTTTTGTTTGTTTGCTTGCTTGAACGCGCTAATCTCAGAAACTACGGTTCTGATTTGAAAAATTCTTTCAGTGTTAGATAGCCCATTTATCGAGGAAGGCTATAGGCTATATATCACGCTAAGACTAATAGGAGCGGAGCACTAATGAAGAATGTTTCAAAATCGGGGGATTTTTTTTTCCACGCGAACGAAGTCGCGGGCGGAAGCTAGTAAAAATATATAACACTAAGATCTCCTCCAGCAGGATGAAAAAAAGAAATATTCACACTTCGATGTACAAAGTAAAACTAGTGCGAAATGTTTCAAGCGACAAAGAAAATCTATCTAGATTTTTCAAAGATTTCTATGAAATACTATGTTGCAAAGTTTCACTCGTCCTGTTTATACACGAGTAAAATATTCTGCACAAACATTTATTCACACACAAAAATAAAAATACACCCCAGCTCTTAACATTGTCATAAAAGATTTTGCAACATAATAACGACTCCATGCATTTCTTATTCCGTGAGAACAACATCCCTCACGATTGGGGTGTGATCCGCTCGCTAAGACATTTAAAACATTAAAATTAACAAAATAACACAATCTTGTAAATAAATAACACTACAAATAATATTAGAAACGTTCTACAAGTTATATTTTCTTAGTGTTAGAAGAAAAACCGTGTTTTTTGTGTGAAAATGTCATCGAAACGTGTTGTGTTAAAATGTCGGCTGTAAGTAGCAAAGATTTTTTATTTAAACATTATTTTTAAACGTTCTATTTTTAAATTCGGTTGTTCTATTCTCTAGTCTATTCTTTTTTTATTGTGCCATGTTTTCTTTATTCGAAGTGTTATTCTCGTTATATATCAATAAAAGTGACGTGACAAGGATTTTTTAGAACAGGGATTTCTATTAACGCGACTCTAGGATAGCAAATTCCTACACATCTTCTCAAGTACCTATTGTAACAATATCGTAAGTATTTACAATGATTTTAAAGATTAAAATTCAGCTATAGTTTAGCTGATATGTATTTTAAAAGATATTAGAAATATTTTCATAGTAATCATAAATAGATGAATATAAATAAAAAAAAAAAACATGTGAATGTCGATTAGTTTAACAATTAGATTTAACATTAGAGAAAACTTATTTTAAAATTATGATATATAATTATAACATTGGTATTGTCATATATTTGGTCTTTTGTATCTACATATTATCTACATAAGAACATTGATTTTATATTCTATATAAGTAGTTACCTACGGTTTAAAATTGAATTCGCCAGTGACCTATTTCGAAGGATGACAACTTAGACATGACCTAGGTCAGGCGGCCTGTCTAGATGCTGTAACGTTGCAATAAAAAAATGTAACTCGTTTTAAAATTGTGAAATTGTGAGTGACATACCTACGTATTTCTCTAATTTGATTCTCTTTTAAAAGCTTTGGAGCGAAATAATGTTTGTCAATGCCCGCGTGACCGCGTAGTTGAGTTATTTTGAATATGGAATCGTCTCTTTATTCGTCTTTAAAGTTTAAATTTCGGGATTAATTTTGTTCCTTAATCAAATAGGTAAGAAAAATATCTTAATATAACAAAAAAATATTGTTTTGTTTTTCTTTTCTAGTTTAAAACGCTACCTATTAGATATGTTAAGTACATTAAATTATTTCAAGAGGACCACATTTTAAAAGATCGTGCTTATATAAATAGCGTATCTATTTAAGTACGTGTTATAAATTCATAAAACATTGCCATATATTTGACTTATATCCATGCAAATTAAGGAATGCTTTGAAATAAAAACGTATCCCCATAGGATTTTCAATAAAAAAGACGAAAAGCCATGTCTGGACGACATCAATTTTAGTCTTCTTTTACTAAATACGGAAAATGAGAAGGCGTTTTTTCTCATTATATATTTTGTTTTACAAGAGACTCTTGCTCAAATCTTTACATATAATATAGTCCTAGACTCACCGATTTGGATTATGTCTGGTCTGTCTGTTTTATTGTTTACTAGCTGTGCCCGCGACTTCGTCCGCGTGGAATAGTGACTTTCGGCAGCATTTTTAATTTTTTAGGCTAATTATTTTGAAAATAAAACTCATACATAATTTGAATGTCGTATTTATTATTATCTAATCAAAAATCTAAAATATAAGTTTCAAGCTTCTAGCTTTAAAAATGACGTAATTTCCATACAAACTTTCATCTCCTATTTCAACCCCTTACAGCCCTTTTTCGCATTAAAAAGCAGCCTATGTCCTTTCTCAGGCTCTAGACTATGTCCGTACTGAATTTCATTAAAATCTGTACAGTAGTTTAGGCGTGATTGCGTAACACACAGACAGACAGAGTTACTTTTGCATTTATAATATTAGTAAGGATTTGGTCCAAGATGTTTAAATGATAGCCGGGACCAACGGTTTAACGTGTTTTCTGACGCACGAAGGAATCTAGATAGTCAGCCATCTACGGACTGACCTCGGCAAGTGTTGCTTAACTTTGAAAATCAGATCTGTTATTTTTAAGCCACGAGCTCCTCCAGAAATGTTTCGCATTGACACTGGTTGCGTCTCACACTACAGTTCGACATACAGTTCGATATTGTGCCACAGTGATTGAGTTTAGAGAGACATATATCTAAATATATATAACTCAAAGTTGACTGACTGACTGACATAGTGATCTATCAACGCACAGCCTAAACCACTGGACGGATCGGGCTGAAATTTGGCATGCAGGCAGATGTTATGACGTAGGCATCCGCTGAGAAAGGATTTTGCGAAATTCCCACGGGATTGGGATTTACACGGGAAAAACTTTCCACGCGGGCGAAGCCGCTGGCACAAGCTAGTTTCTAGTATAAACATAGTTTACTATGGGTCTTTATGTCAAGAGTAGTGGTCAAACGCGAACCTAACACGCATTAAAAAAGTTTCAGAGATATAGAGATACTTAGATAGATAGATAGAATATACTTTTCGTACCACTTGCTCAAAAAAGTGACATTCTATACCACAAAAAGCGAACATAACAATAGTCATTTTTAATCTGTTAAAAACAGGGAAAGAAAATTGTACTGAATTTCATTCATCCTCTAGGGGGAGAATGTGATTTAAATTTGTAATACTTACCGAAATGTATACTGAACTACATCTGTGTTTACACCATTAAGTTTGTATATAAAGCATTATACATCTTTTTGAAAAACGAATACGCATTTATTATGCAGTTATGATTATTAAATAAAATTACGAAAACCGACGAGGCCGTATGAGCTTGATGCCTTTGCTTTTCCGACAAAAAAATATTAGTCTAGGAATTTGCCGCGTTTTGTTTATTTTTATAAATAAGTTAATGCTCTAAAAATACGTATTTTTAATAAATACTTATCTCATATTATTATTGTGTTAATTTTTTCGCAAATGGTACGAAAAGTAGAGTATTTTCCTCGGTGATAAAGCTGTCTTAGTCTTGGGTGAATTTAAATCCCTCGCTACACTCAGGACTCGTCTTAAATCCCTCGCTTCGCTCGTGATTTAAGTTTTTAACACCCTCGCTACGCTCGGGAGTAAACCTCGAGTCCTTCGTTACGCTCGCGATTTAAATCGTCACCCGCGACAGAAGACACTGCTTTATCCCCTTGGTTAATAATCTACTATTATTGTACACCAATAATTGAAACACAATTAATAATAACAATATAAAAATTTGGTTACAATGGCGGTCTTATCGCTGATAGCGATATCTCCAAAAGAAAGAAAATTGCGTTTATTGGCACATAAAATTAAGAAATGCCAAAAGGGCCTCAGCTCAGCATAATTGCAACAGTGACAGACTGTTAGCTATCAAGGCTACCATAGGTGGTCGCTCCATGCTAGTCTTTTGTGTATACATGCCAGTGAAAGCGAGAGAAAACTTACCTATTTTCACAGATATTCTGAGTGAAATCAGTTCAATTGAAGAAGGTAGTGATGTCCAAACTGTTATTGTTCTGGGAGACTTAAATGCGCAACCTGGCCAACTATTCTTTACCGAGCTTAATAGCTTTTGCACGGATAGATCTTGGGTGTGCGCAGACATAGAATTTTTGGGGATTGATTCGAACACGTTCACATATTTTGACACGTTTCATCGGAAGGGCAGTTGGTTGGACCATTGTATTGTCTCACAAGCGGCGTGGCAATCTATAGTTAACGTCGGAATATGTGAAGATATCTTTGTTTCTGATCATCTGCCTATATTTATAGAGTGTAACTTGGGTTCAATTAGTCCTATCACCGCGATCCTGAATACATCGCGCAATGCTGTAATCTGGGGGGAAAGAGATGAGGGTCAAGTTAGTAAATACCAAGATTTATGTAGTAAAGGCTTGCGAGACATTGACTTCCCCACTGAATTTGAAACATGTAGCTTTGGCCCTTGTAATTTATCTGATCATAAGTTAGTCTTAGATAAAATGTATAAGACATTTGTTGATATATTAAGTGATGCGGCTGTACAATCTAGAAACAATGTCAGACTTAAACGGCATAATAAACGTGTGTGCGGCTGGAATGTACATGTGAGGGAAGCGCATCGGGAGGCTAGGCTGAAATATCAAAACTGGATGGTTCTGGGTAGACCAAGTACTGGTCCCGCTTATGACCAGATGTGCGAGTCCCGTAAAATTTTTAAAGGCCGCCTAAAATGGTGTCAGAAACACCAGGACCAAATTAGAATGGACGTAATAGCTAAACAAAGAGCCGAAAAAGATTTCACAAAATTTTGGAAGTCCACTAGTAAGCTTGATGTTAAGCCGGGTCTCCCTGCGAGCGTTGGTGGCCGAAATGGCCCAGAGGATATAGCTAATTTGTTCATGGAGCACTTTAAAGTACGCTCTCCTCTGGGTCCTTCGTCCACTATGCCAGATGGTGGGCCCACCGTGGCGGGCGAGGAACCTCTACTTAAATTTACAACGAAGCAAATTAAAAAAGTGATAAACAGTATGCGTAGAGGTAAATCTCCTGGCCACGATGGGCTCAGTATTGAGCACTTAAAATATGCAGGCGTGCACGTACCGAGGGTCCTGTCCATGCTCTTCAACATGTGCATTAGTCATTCATACTTACCTGATGATTTGATGAAAACGACAGTGGTGCCCATAGTGAAGAACAGGACAGGAGACATATCGGACAAGGGAAACTATCGACCAATCTCTCTTGCCACAATCGTAGCAAAAGTGTTGGATAGCGTGCTTGAGTCTTGTCTGGATAAGTATATAAACATTCATGACGCACAGTTCGGGTTTAGACCTGGACTGTCAACTGAAAGCGCGATTCTGACTCTTAAGCACACTATCCAATACTACACTGAACGGAAGACTCCGGTATATGCCTGTTTTCTGGATCTCTCCAAAGCCTTCGATCTCGTTTCGTATGAAGTGCTTTGGAGAAAGATGGAGGACAGGGGTATGCCGGCGGAACTATTGAAGATATTTCAATACTGGTACTTGAATCAGACTAATTGTGTTAGGTGGTCAAACTGCCTCTCAGAAACATACAGGTTGGAGTGCGGAGTGAGACAGGGGGGGTTGTCCTCTCCAAAGCTGTTTAATTTATATGTTAATGACCTCATAGTCGAGCTCAGCGGCATGCGTGTCGGCTGCCGGGTGGGGGGTGTTTGTGTAAACAACATCAGCTACGCGGACGATATGGTGCTGCTGGGCCCGACTGCGAGGTCAATCAGGGAGATGCTGAAGGTTTGTGAGAAGTACGCTGCATCACATGGCCTTATCTATAATGTAAGGAAAACCGAGTTCATGGTCTTCAAGGCCACCGGCAAGTGCCCAGACACCATCCCTTCAATTACTTTGAACGGCGCTAATATAAAGCAAGTGACCAAGTTCAAATATCTGGGCCATATTCTTGTCGACGACCTTAAGGACGATGATGACGTGGAAAGGGAGCGCAGGGCGTTGGCTGTTCGCGGGAACATGTTGGCTCGCAGATTTTATCGTTGTAGCGACGAGGTCAAAATAACCTTATTTAAAGCGTACTGTCAAGGCCTGTACACGGGAAGTCTGTGGTTCAACTGTTCACGGGGGGCGCTAAATGCCCTGCGCGTCCAATACAACAATGTTTTCAGGATGATGTTGAAACTCCCTCGTTTCTGTAGTGCCTCGGGGATGTTTGCCCGATTACGTACAGATGGTTTCCATGCTATCATCAGGAAAAAGGTGGCATCGCTGGTGACGAGGATGCGGGGGAGTGGCAATAGCATCCTGAAAGCCTTGGCTGAGGACCCGAGAGCTCCTGTGCTGAGGCATCTCATGCGGAATCATTGTCCGCATGAAATGCCTCGTAAGTACATGACTCAATAATGTTTATTTTGTATTTGTATTTGTATTTGTATGTGTTACTAACCCTAGTGTATAAGTTGTAGTATTTAAGGTGTGTACTAACAAAAATGGTTCCTATGTTGTTCCAAATTAAAACAATAATAATAATAAAAAAAAAATAATGTCAGGTGGCAACCCTAAGTATTACCACCTAACGCTGGTTTTCAGCTGCAGCCCACGGATGCCACACGCTCGAATGTGCAATACACAGGCGTAAACGTTCCAGTTAAAAGTTAAAGAGATATAACTGAATTATGCCGTAATAATATACATAATAATTTGGAATATGTCTCATTAAAGAATTGAAAAAATAAATAAAATTGAATAATTAAAATAAATAAAATGGAATAATTAAATAAATGATTTGCATGTTCCACAACACGGAGACAGCAGTAGATATTCAAATCGCGGATGAATTGATTTGAATGGTCTCACACTGTTTTTGGTGTTCGAGTAAAAACTCTTTCAGCTTAAGCTTAAATGTTAGCCTACTCCCACAGTATTTTATAGGTTGAGGAATATTATTCCAACATTTACTGGCCGCGTATCGAAAGCTACCTCTAAATGCAAAAAAATTACAAACTTTTACCTCTTTATTGTATTAGTAATAGCTTTTGCTTTTGCTATTACTAATAGAATAAATTCCGGGATAAAAACTATCCTATGTCCTTCCCAGGGTCCTAAACTACTTCCATGCAATTTCATCTAAATCGTTTCAGCGGTTCAGGCGTGAAAAGGTAACAGACAGACAGAGTTACTTTCGCATTTATAATATCAGTAGTAAGTAGTATATTAGGTATAGATTAAATTAAATAAAGGTTCGGACGAATCTACCCGTACACGACATTTTAAAAAGGAGACCATAACTCAGAAGATCACGTCGGCTGTCGGCTTTTGTTTTTACAGATTGATTAGTTAAAAATTTACAATAGTGAGACGAGGCGAAAAATTGTCCTGCTCTCACCTTTCGGCTAGATTGACCTTTATGCTTTACGCTTCAGTTAGACGAACTTAGTGCTTCGCCCTCAAACTTAATGAGAAAATATGAGTCTTGATGGGTATCAAGGGTCATATTTTCTCATTAAGTTTGAGGGCGAAGCACTAAGTTCGTCTAACTGAAGCGTCAATAACTTAATGGCTAAGGTGTCAGACTTGTGATCGCGAGGTCGCGGGTTCCAACCCCACCCATTACACTACAGCCGTCAACCGGCTCCAGACACAAGCATATTTAGCTGAATTGGAGGGGTTAACAAGATTGTTTGTAATTTGGATTCTCCCCAAATTGGTAGTTCTTTTTAAAAAAAAAACTAGAGAAAAATTGGTGACATAAAAATAGGTGTTTTTGGACTGTTTTTAGTTCTGCTTTTGCACGTACAAGTTGTCAGAACGTTTACACGGGTAGTCTGTGCGTTGGTCGAATCAAAAGGTCATTGGATTTCCTGCGCATCCAATATAGTAGGTAATATCTTCAGTATCGATATAATTATGTTATATTATTAGGTATAGTGGTGTGGATGACCGAAATAATATTCTTAACTTCCCGAATACTCCTTACTTTCATTTTATTAACTCCATACAATTATTTAAAGTCTGCATCTTAACTCTCTTGACTCGTTCCATACTCTCCCATTCAGTCTTCGCTGCGTTCATACACAATTAGCTTCTTAATTTTATTATGCGTTCTGAATTAACACCCTTTATATATATATATATCCAAAGGGGCTGAAGACAACATCTGGTATGGAGTCTCTATGCACAGTTTCAGCTCAAAATAAGTGACTCAAAGAATTGATACCAAATTATCGGTTTCATTTGTTTCTTGAATACCAATCATAGCAAACGTGTCACAACACTACGAGGGTCAATAACTTTCCACGTCACTTGTCAATAACACGGTGATTCTCGTAGTTCTTCTTAATTTGAAAATTCTGCCTCTGGTATCAATGTATTGAAATTTCTATTATACTTCACACATGTAGACATAGGATTATAAAACCCTTGCCATATCGTTTATTATCATCCAAAGAAACCGTGCACTTGGTATGTATATACCCTTTAAATTACACGTTGATATATTTATACATATGTATGTTATTAAATTGCTCCAATGAAAAAGATCAGCTCTCACAGTACAAGTATAAAACACATTCAACTACACTATTTGGTAGGTATCTGATTCGTGCCACCATGCGAGCCCGTGCCCTCATGTAACGTGATAGGTGAGTAAGTAATCGATATATCGCTAATACACGATCGGCCGAGCCCCTGTGTTACGTACGCTGTTACGAACAGCTGATTTACTGCAGGATGCATGTAGGTGTATAGGTATGTATAAGGCATCATGCAAGAGTGTCCCTGGCTTTCACAATTCACGAAACAGGGGACACCCCGACTTGTGAATCTGTCTTCACTGGGACTGGTGTCAGAGTTTATGGCTTCTGACTATCCGTAACGACTGTCAAAGATGTACAAATGACAGCTTTACAGCTCAAAAAAAAAAAGCCGTTGGTTCCCCAACGGGTTTTTTTTTTAATGTGGTAAAATTATCAAATAAGTCCTCCCACCCCGGGTAGGGCGGGAGGGACTGTCAGACTTTTACTGACTAAAATCCACGGTGTTCCTTCAATAACCCTTTACGTTCCGGGGCCACGGTAATGGGATGAGTCCCACGACCCCGGCAGGCTTCGGCCCTCTACAGGGGGGGCCTCGTCATGTTGCTGATGCTCTTTGAGGCGCGCGTGGAACACAACGCGCCGTCGACCCGGGCATGGTCCATGGTCGGACAGCGAGTTGCCCTTTACTCGCTGTCCGCATGCCCGCGTCTACGGTGGCCGGAGATCGTCGACCGACGTCCGACGCCGTGGGCGTCTACCACTGCGGCTGGGCTGGAGGGAGGACGCCATCCTCTCCCTCACACGGCCCGCCTCCTCCTTTGGCAGCATGACTGCTTCGCAGAATGAGGCGACCGCTTCCCACTCACTCTCGCCCCGCAGCATGGCCTCGACTAATGCCGGGCGCGAGAGGTCTCCGCCTATCGCCGCCGTGAGGACACGTCTGTGCTCTGCCCAGGTGGGGCAGTCTTGCATCGTATGCTCTACTGTGTCCTCAGGGCGGCCCTCGCAGTGGTGACACCCAGGCGTTTCTTCCTTCCCCATCAGACACAGGTACCTCCCGAAACTTCCGTGTCCGGTGAGGACCTGTGTCATGCGGTAGGTCAGGACGCCGAGACGCCGATCTAGCCACTCCTCAAAGAGGGGTCTTACCGCCGCAATTGCGGCGTGCCAGGGAACCAACGGCTTAGTGTATATTTTCCGTGACACGTAATTTCGATGTTAGGCAGTGGTCCGACTGCCGGCGAGTAAAAAACTAACTATGGGCGATTTACTCGCTCAAGAAACGCACAATGAAATATAAGTACATTCCGTGTAAACGAAAGAGATGCATATATTAATAGTTGCTCTCTGACTATTCACACTGCCGGCGATTACTCGCTTCACTAGTTTTGTCGCTGAGCGACAAGAGCTGTCAAAGATAATACCTACTCGCTCAGCGATCAAATGGCGGTCAGAACTCACGCTGAGAGAACACCCAGATGATCAGCGACCAAACTATTGGACCAACACACTCGTTGCTCGCTGCTCGCCAACTCGTTTCCAGATGCTAGCTCTACTCGCTACTCGTTCATCGTCGGCGGTGGGACTACTGCCTTAAGATGGTCAGCCACGGACCATCACGTCATTGGCAAGCGAGGCTTAGAAGATCGACTCGTGTGGTTTTTATTATTTAGCCACGAGCTCCTCACACAGATACAGGGTATAAATACGAAAGCCATAATAAAGGACACCTAAAAATATCACCTATAAAAATACTAAAACAAAGCGTTTTGGGAATACTTCCATTGTGCGTACAGGTAAGAGGTAAAATTCCTTGCCGGAGTTTGTGTTTCCTGATAGTTAATATTGTTAGGGATAAATTACCCAATAGCCAAGTGTTATGTTTATATTTATATGTTGTCTGTGGTAACAATCTCTTCTCTCTGCCATGTCGTCCTACTAAGATTGCCTCTAGACACGTAAGCTTTTTATTAAATAATGTTAATTGAAGAAGTGCTCGTATTCATTGCCATAATACCCTTACAAACCTAACAGGTTATGGGCTATTTAAATAAACAGTGAGGGATAAGCTAGGAACAAACATTAAATAGGCATAGAAGCGTGCACGAACGTGAGCGAACAAAAATGGCTTCCGTTCAAGAAAAATTTCCCCAATTGAAACCGGATAATTTCAACAATTGGATATTCCGAGTTCAATGCATACTGGACGAAAAACAATTATTGCATACCATAAAAACGGATGAATCAAAGACAGAACATAAAGACGAAGATTTCATCAAAGCAAATGCTAAAGCAAAAAGCATAATCGTCCAATGCGTTCCAGATAAGTACCTGAATATAATAAAGTCATGCGAAACCGCAAATGCCATGATAAACATTCTCAAAAATATGTTTGAAAGAAAAAGCATAATTTCAATAATACATCTAAGAAGAAAATTATTAAACTTGAAACAAAAACCTGATGAAAAATTAGAAGACTACTTTGAACAGTTTGAAACTATTGTGAGGGAACTAGAATGCAATCAAGAAAAACTAAGTAACAGGGATAAAATTGCTTGTTTGTTGACGGGTCTAGACACAAAATATGATACCGTAATAACTGCCATTGAGTGCAACAGTGATATGTCAGGCATCACTCCAGACCTAAAATTAGATTTTGTGAAACAGCGTCTCCTAGATGAAGAATTGAAAATCTCAGAGAAAAACAGTACTACAACAAACAATGAAACGGCTTTCTACACTTGTAATATATGTAACAAGCAAGGGCACACAGCAAAATACTGTAGATCAAATCGAGGTCACCATAGAGGAAGAGCACGAGCCAGAGGATATCGAGGTCACCGTGGGTCGCAACTTCAACAGCATCCCAGACAGGAGACATCATTAGAAACTAATGTAGCTGTAAGTCAAAGCACATTCACATTTATTTCTACAATTAACTGCAATAATAATGTTATTGAGAACAATAATTGTCATTATGTTAAAACAAAGGCTAACCAAATTGAGATTGATTGGATTATAGACTCAGGTTGTACAGAGCATTTAATTAATGAAAGTTATGAAAAATACATGTATAATATTCAAAAACTTCAAACTCCATTAAAAATATATGTTGCAAATGGTGATTATATTTTAAGTGAGAAGAAAGGATCTATTAAAATGTCATATAGAAATTCTGAAATTAATTTAGAAGCATTAATTGTACAAAAATTAAGTTTTAATCTACTTTCAGTAAAACAGTTGGTAAGCAAAAATTATAATGTTAATTTCAATAGACAAAATGTAATTATTTAAAAGCAAAATGCTAAAAACTATGTAAAAGGAATGCTTGAAGGTAAATTGTTCAAATTGAAATTGGAGGTATGTTTCAGTGCATGTAATAGCACCTTATCTTCAAAAGATCTGTGGCATAAAAGGCTTGGTCATTTAAATAGAAGAAGTTTACACAGTATGGGATTACCAGTCAGTGACACACCGTGTACACCCTGCATGCTAGGTAAGTCAACAAGATTACCCTTTGTTCCTGTAAACAGACCAAGATCAACATGCATAGGTGAGTTAATACACACAGATATTGCTGGACCATGTCAAATACCTGGAATTAATGGTGAGTTATATTATCAAGTAATTATAGATGATTATTCACATTTTTGTGTAACATTTGTGCTGAAAAATAAAAGTGAAGCTACTCAAAATGTCATAAATTATATAAAACAATTTGAAACACAAACAAACACTAAAATTAAAAATATTAGGTGTGATAATGGTCGTGAATTTAAAAATCATATATTAGAGAATTTTTGTAAACAAAAAGGTATTATAATTCAATATACTCAACCTTATTCGCCTCAACAAAACGGAGTATCGGAGCGAATGAACCGTACTTTATATTACTCTAGTAGTAGAACTCGCACACTACTATTGGAAACTGGACTTCCAAAGCATTTATGGTGTGAAGCTATAGCATGTTCTACCTATCAGCTTAATCGTTGTCCATCATCTGCTATAAATTATAAAACACACAGAAATATATATTATAAAACACACATATAATATTATAAAACACACAGAATTAATGTATGGTAAAAAGGATTTATCAAAATTAAGAGTATTCGGAAGTAAGTCATGGGTAGTAACAATGCCAAAAGGAGATAAACTTGATCAAAGAGCAAAAGAAATGTATATGGTAGGATATTCTCCTAATGGATATCGTCTGTGGAATCCAGAAACAAATCATATACTTATATCACGTGATGTAAGAATGAACGAAGATGATATAAGCTACAAAGAAAATAAAGAAGAAGTGAAACATTATGAGCATGAAGAAGAAGATGAAGAAGAACAAGCGAGAAATGAGCAAATTATTAATAGACAAGAACAAGAATCTGAAACAAACCAAAAAACCAAGAAGTTCAAACAAATACACATGAACAGGAAAATGTAAGAAAATCAGAAAGAAACAGAAAGTTACCTCAATATCTACAAGATTATAATCTAGAAGATCAAGAAGATATATCAAACATAGCATACTGTTTACTAGTAGACTCAGATCCACTATCATATGAACAAGCTATAAACAAAGGAGTAAAATGGAAGAATGCAATAGAAGTAGAACTCAAATCACTGGAAGAATTGGATACCTGGACAGAAGCAGATCTACCAAAAAGCGAAAAAGCTATTGATACAAGATGGGTATTCCGAACGAAACAAGATGGGAAGAAAAAAGCTAGATTAGTGGCCAAAGGGTTTCAAATAAATAATGTATACAATGTATATTCACCAGTAGCTAGAATGTCTACAATTCGATTAATGTTTAGTTATGCAGTACAAGAAAATCTACCAATGAAACAGTTGGATGTTCCAACAGCTTTTTTAAATGGTCAACTGAATGATGATATATATATAAAACCACCAGAAGGAGTAAAAGTAAAATATGGAAAAGTGTTAAAGCTGAATAAAGCTTTATATGGTCTTAGAGAAGCTCCAAAATGTTGGAATGACAGATTTCATACATTTATCACAAAACTAGGATATGAACAATCCAAATATGATTTTTGTCTATACATGAAAGATAAAACTTTTCTTTTAATATGGGTCGATGATATTTTAGTTATAGGAAAAGATAAAGATACTTCAGAAACAATATTAAAACTTAAAGAAGAATTTAAAATAAGAGATTTAGGAGAAATAAAAGAGTATCTTGGAATGGAAATTGTCAGAGAAAATGGAAAACTTCAAATAAGTCAACGAAAATTAATAGAAAAAGTATTACAAAAATTTGCAATGCAAGACTGTAAAGGTGTACAGACGCCTATGGAACATGGAACATTACTAACCAATGAGGAAATCATAACCAATGTACCATATCGTGAATTAATAGGTTGTCTAACTTACATTTCTACCACTTCAAGACCCGATATTACTTTTACCACATCATATCTCAGTAAGTATTTAGATAAGCCAACTAAAACTTTATGGACAGCAGCAAAGAGGGTATTAAGATACTTAAAGCAAACTTCAAGTAAGTATCTAACTTATACAAAGTCAGACAATAATCAAACGTCTTTAGTTGCCTACGCCGACGCCGATTGGGCGAGTGACAAGGAAGACAGGAAAAGTGTAAGTGGCTGTGCTATTTATCATAACAATAATTTAGTGTCCTGGTTCTCCAAAAAGCAGCAAACAGTATCTCTATCTTCAGCAGAGGCAGAGTATGTAGCAGCTGCAATGGTATCGTCTGAACTACTTTATCTAAAAGGTATACTCACAAACTTTAACTGGTACCCAGATGCCACATACCTTTTGATAGATAACCAAAGTGCCATACAAATGATTCAATGTAATGAAAATGGTAAAAGAACAAAACACATAGATATAAAATTCCACTTTATTAAAGATTGTATAAATAAGAATATGTTTACCATTTCATATGTGTCATCCAATGAGAATGTTGCAGAAATTTTTACCAAGCCATTGTTATCAGTAAAACATAATTACTTTGTAAGTAAACTTAAGATTACATTGTAAACAATATTTAAACTAAATATTGAGAGGGGGTGTTAGGGATAAATTACCCAATAGCCAAGTGTTATGTTTATATTTATATGTTGTCTGTGGTAACACTCTCTTCTCTCTGCCATGTCGTCCTACTAAGATTGCCTCTAGACACGTAAGCTTTTTATTAAATAATGTTAATTGAAGAAGTGCTCGTATTCATTGCCATAATACCCTTACAAACCTAACAAATATAACGCCCCAGGTTTAAAGCTAACAGGAAACACAAAAAAAAAACAAAACAAAGTCAAACGGCAATGCGCCATCGTTACATGGTGGACAACCCACCCATGCACAAAACGATTTGGGTACTTTCATTGTGCGTATGGCTAAGGAGTGGAATTCCCTGCAAGAGTCTGTGTTTCCTGATAGCAATAACCTGGGGTTTTTTTTTAAGTCAAGAGTGAATAGGTTACTTCTAGGCAAGCGTGCTCCATCTTCAACCACATCATCACTTACCATCAGGTAAGATAGTGGTCAGACACGAGCCTGTCTACAAAAAAAAAAACATATTTCAACGCTCGTCACTAACAGACCTTACCAAAATCGTTTCACAAAGGCTCAAGGAAAGAATGAGCGCAATTATTAGATTGAACTGATAATATTCAAAGAAATCTTAGGCATCTTGCTTTCGTAAATAACTTGAACTTTTCTCCGGAATTTCACCGGGAATGTCTTCTTTATTTTAGGCCTCAGTCCCACGTTGCATAACTCCGATTCAGACTTTGGCGAACATGAGAGTTTATTATTTTACGTTTTTCGGTAAACGGCTTTTCAAATCGTAGACCATTTTGTAGATTTTAATATTAAGCTAGAGTTACGTCAACGGCTGGCAACTAATTGTATTCTACAACGAATTGAATTTCACTCCAGTGAACAATACAAAAACTTAGTACTTAGTACTCGGCATCCGTATGTCACTGCAGTGACCCGGCAGAATATCAGCGCTAGGTATTTCGTACCTGGACATGCTGAGCTGGGCACCCATTTGGTGCAAACTCGAGACACACAGCGCACTCGTCTGTGTCTGTCTGTCTGTGTTTAAATGTTTCTTTTTACGTATGAAATTTCACTTTCTTTCATAATGTTTGTTCCTATTATATGTTTTATTTTCTGTTTTATGTAACCTGTATTTTGTGTCTCCTGTTGTACCAAATAAATGTTTTATGTACATATCTATCTATCTACTTAAATTGACAATAATATACGTAATTAGTTTATAAACGCGGCTGCGCTCAGCGGAAATATATTAGCTTATATCACTCATATAACGTAGCATTCTACAGGTGGATTTTTTTAAAAATCGGTTCAATAGATCCACAGATCAATCCCTTCAAACTTACAAACTTGATATCTTTATAATATTTAGTATAGGAAAACCGAG
Organism: Tholera decimalis; assembly: GCA_943138885.2. Taxonomy (NCBI): domain Eukaryota; kingdom Metazoa; phylum Arthropoda; class Insecta; order Lepidoptera; family Noctuidae; genus Tholera; species Tholera decimalis. The sequence goes on from OW964576.2 coordinate 17,371,251, forward strand.
AGCAGTAGCGTAATACTAGATAGCCTATAGCCTTCCTCATGAAACTGCCTATCATAATCAGAAAGAATTTTTGAAAACCACCCAGTACTTTCGAAGATTAGCGCGTTCAAACAAACAAACTTTTCCACTTTATAATATTAACTAGGTTCCGCCCGCGACTTCGTCCCCGTGGAAAAAAAATCCCCCGATTTTGAAACATTCTTCATTACTGCTCCGCTCCTATTGGTGTTAGCGTGATGATATATAGCCTATAGCCTTAGAATAACAACGCATAGAAGGATAGTACGAGTGCAAAAAGTGAGGCAACTAAAACTTAGCCATTTGTGGCTAACTTTGCTCGACGAGCCGTCAGTATTCAAGGTCACATTCTGCCGAACAGAGCTCGCGAGTAAATAATTTAAAACGACCGTTTGTAGCGTAAAGGGATGTCATAGTCCTTCAGGAAAACAAAAAACGTGTAATCAAATTACATTTCACAAGTAAATACTTACATTTTATACATTATATTTATGTAAATCGACCATCAAACAAAAATTCTAATAACCTAACTTATCACAATTCAATGTTGCTATCCGTGAGGAAAAAAATACCCATATTGATTTCTTTTGTGCTTATTTTTGTTTAAAAAAATATAGTTTTGGCGGCAATTATGTATGCGTCAAACTAAACTATATTTATTTACAGCTATAAACTATATTTATTTACAGCTTATAGCTACTACCTACAGTGTTTTATAACTAAAAGTTACTGTTAGTTCGAAGAGTGGCATCATAAAGATGACAATTTTATTGATTAAGATTTTTTTCATTTAAGTAATGTTCTCAATAATATTTTTCTATTTCATAAATACAACACATACTTTTAATTGATATCAAACGAGATTTTTCAAGCAATTAATACATTTCTATAATATCATAATATCACTATAACACATTACACATCAAACATTCTAAACGCAATAAACGATATCTCATTTCGTTTACCTTCCGTAAATATATGTCATATTACATGAAAAAACATCATCTTATTTAGTTTCATAACATAAAATACTTGATTTGATCCAGCAACATAATAGTGCATTTTCCCATTTTTGTGGTAATGGTACTGGTAATGGTATCACTGAAAGCTATATTTGTGTGCGTTTGAAGAACGTAGACACATTCGGCTCACGCACACAAAGAAAATAAAGTGGACACACGAAATCGCTCGTGTTTTGTTCTAGACGCCTCTTCTATGCGTTGTTATTCTAAGCCTATAGCCTTCCTCGATAAATGGGCTATCTAACACTGAAAGAATTTTTCAAATCAGAACGGTAGTTCCTGAGATTAGCGCGTTCAAGCAAACAAACAAACAAACAAACAAACTCTTCAGCTTTATAATATTAGTATAGATAAATATTAGTAGGTATAGATACATACTCGTAAGATAACATAATTAGCCTTAACGTTCCCTCTGCTGTTGACACAGACCTCTCTATGAGAGAGGATGCTTCCGTCGACGTCATCGTTTCGTTCGAGAGGTTTCCGAACAGGCCGTAAATGCCGAAATCCACGACGCGAGCCTAGTGTGGGTTGGTGGATGTCGCACATCTTCGAATTTTCGGTCCTAGGTCATGTTGGTTTACTCACGATGTTTTCCTTCAACGTTTAAGGTCTATCCCCACACATCCGTGCCATGCCAGGGACGGCGCAGGGACGTGTTTCGTCAGGAGTCAAAAAAAAAAATCATTGCATACATTGTCTATGAACTCGATCACACATGTCCGTGCCCGTGCCGGCAACGAAGCTTCAGGCCTTCAGTGTCAGGGCCAACGCTGTAACGTGTGCAACGGTCATTCTCCAATTCGGCGTTCTTTGCCTAATTACCGTAACCGTTTTTATTTTTCACTGATTTGACTTAATCACATTAAAATATGAAACACATCAAATATAAGAATTCAATCATTAATGAGGCATGTAACAACTAATGGTGGTTTTCGAGTTAATGAGACTTAAAAATTTTAAGAGTATGGTAATTAGAAACATGTAATATTTAATGCAACGGTAATTAGAAAATATCATCGAGTCTATGTAAAATATAATATAATGAAATGACAATAACACACATTAATAGTTTGTACACATATAATTGTAATTAAAGCGATAGAATTAACTATGTCCCTCACAACCATAATCAATAGTAATAAAAAACACTTTATCATTGCTATAATTTATTAAAAATTTAGACACTTAATGAAAATCAGGTAAGAACAAACAAAATAAAACAAATGTTGTCTTAATTGGTATTTTTTTAGTTTGTTAAAACGATATTTATTAAAAATGTAAGTAGGATGGAACTTAAAAGAATATTATTTTAAATCTTCTTGGATATAAGGATAGATCTAGTTTATAGCTAGTCAAATCTCTTTTAATTTAAAGATTTGTTTATATTAATATCACTGAGTACTTATACTCTATAAAGAATCATCATGTCATACATTTGAATCAGGCTTGTTTTATAGTAACTTTCTATTTAAAATAATAAGCAATCAAAAAAATAATATAAAAACGGGATATAAAAATCAATATTTAAAAAAAATATTCATCAGAATTAGATAAATCGAAAAATAGACCTGTAGTCTTCTTATCCTTAATACTATTATTCGGAACATTTTTCATTGTTTTGAAGGAAGGCATTGTAAGACTAAAATCAACAGGAGATACAGGAGCCCAAAAACTGTCTGTGTCTGATAAATTGAAGCTACTTTCCGCTTTTTTGAACTTCTTAAACATCTTAACCATATTGTGTTTGGAAATAAGCGACTTCGAAGACCCAGGAAATACATAAGCGGGCTTCACTAGCCGACTAGATAAAATTTTAGGTGTGTCTGAAGATTTCTTTGCACTAATAGACCGTGATGTATCGCAATTATATTTGTTTTCGGAAGGTGCAGATAAAGTGAATCTGGAAGGCGGGAAAAGTTCAGCCTCTTCTGCCTTTTCTAGATTCAAGGAGTAAAATCCATGATGTCTACCATGTTCACATTCAATAGCTTGATACATACACTGTTGCGCATTACAACTTTTGCATTGCAAGTAGGTTCGGTTTTAATGAACTCCAAATGACATGATTAACTTTCATTGTTCCCTTATATTCCCGTATCTCTTTAGGGATCAGCAAATCTTTTTGAAGAATATCTACTTCTTGTACTATTTCTGTAATGACTCCCTTGACATTGGCTTTGGCGAGCCTTCTCTTTTCTTTAACTTCCTCTTTGATCGTTTTAGGTTTTCTCATCCTATAAATTAAATAACTTGATGAATGGTTAGCATAAAATATAGGCATATTTACGGACAATGATAATAATAATCTACGAAAACCGCAGGAAAACTTTCCATTTGTACGACAGCGCGGCTACAGTTAGTAAACAAGTAATTATTTTTCATACAACGGTAATTATAAACGTATGGTAATTGGTATAAGGTAATTAGAAAACTATAGATTTTCTTAAAAATTACAAAAACCGATACAGTATGCAAATACTAGCTTATTACAACGTACGGAGGCCAAAGTACTGTCTCCATTTACATGATCAATTTGGGTCTAACTTAAAAAATCAAGTATTAAAATAAGTACAACGGTATTTAGAAAAATTTTTAACCAAGGCTACGGTAATTATATACTCACGTGCTTCATTGGTGGTACACTAACGTTAGAGACGTGCAACTGCTGATGGACCGCCGCACACACTGAGGAGACGTGACGCGTACTGTACTGATGTGCCAAATACTGTTATTTAGGGATGTACACCCAAGAACAGAAAATGTCACGGCAATTATAACTTTCGATTGGACATGCGGTTACTTAATGATAATTATTTATAGACTGGTTCTATTGAGTCGATATTTTGGTATGCGATACACGTTGCTTAATACCGTTTAAAACGTTGAATGGATCAAAGTAAATCTGTACGTTATAAAAATTACAAGCAAGTTTTAATATTAAGTTGGTGTGCGGACACGCCACGGTAATTAGAGAACAGAGGTTATTTGAACATAAGTTAAATTAATTTAGTCTTAACTACTTAAAACACAAGCCTATGTTTTTGTTTACAGCTAGATACGGATGCTACCTAACATATAAAAAAAAATTGGATGATTGAATATGATAATATTACAGATTATGCAAGCCCGGACACGAAAAGTTTGCTAATCGGAGAATGGCCGGCAAGTGTTCCGATTCCATTCCGTGGCGTGCGCGTGTTGATACTTTTTCCTTGCAATTTGTCGACTTTTTTGTTGGTAAACATGAATGATGAGTTATTAATAGAGACTGTACGCGAATATAGCGTATTGTACTACTGGTCTAACTCGAGATCTAGAGACTCTTCATCTAGAGCAATTGCTATCACAATTGACTCCTCTGTATTAAATAAAGCCATGACGTGTATCACTTTTCCTGTTATCTATTTCACCATACAACACTGAGGCTATACTCGGACAATGAAATAGAATGAAGTAAGAAGCGGGTATAGGTGGAAGGGAAGGCCTCGTCTGTTCACGGCACTGTCACGGCACTGACTTGTGTCAACAGACAGCTCCTGACGGGACACGGATGCTCGACCTTGCCACGGCCACGTTCTTGCCCCGCCCCTGTAGAGTGCTGTAGTGGTGTTGAACATTTTTGCAGTCGGATTAAAAGTAGACTATAAACTTTCCCAAGCATCAAGCTACTTCCATCCAAATCCACCCAGTACTTTTGAAGATTAGCGCGTTGAAACAAACAAGCTTTTCTGCTTTATAATCAACTAGCAGTTGCTCGCGACATCGTTCGTATGGGAAGTTTTTCCCGTGTAAATCCCGATCCCCTGGGAATTTCGCAAAATCCTGTCTTAGCGAGTATCTACGTACTAAAAGGAACCCCCATGCAAAATTTGAGAGCCTACTACTTGTAGTTTCTGAGATTTCGTGATTAATCAGTGTGGTATTTCGCTTTTATTATATATAGATTCCAAAGACACAAACACAATTCATTTTTATACACCACATTTCAGCGTGCTTAGGAACGATAATATGGCCGTGTTCCTTCATCGCTTACTGCATGCCTGTATCTGATAGCACTTCATATGTCCTTAAACTGTCAACTCAGTGTGAAATGGGTCATAACAACGCGAAAACGGCCTACCTGTCTATCAATTAATTCGGATATTACTTCTATGTGTTATAGAAACTTATACAGTGGGTGAAAAAATACATGAATGGTTATGTATTTGAAATATGTAACGATTACGTTTCATGGTGGCCATCCCACCCTTACGTACAAAACGTTTTGGGAATACTTTCATTGTGCGTACAGCTAAAGGGTGGAATTCCCTGCCGGAGTCTGTGTTTCCTGATAGCTATAACCTGGGGGTCTTTTTGTCAAGACTGATTAGGTTACTTCTAGACAAGCGTGCTTAATCTGCTACCACTTCATAGCTTATTATCAGGCGATATGGTGGTCAAACGGAAGCCTATAACCTATAAACATAAATAACGAAGAACCTTACGAGGTTAGTAAACAGAGAATACCTGCATGACTTCGAATGAGACGGATCGATTATCAGGCTGTAAATAGATTGCATGCAGGCAACGTGCTTCTATTCTAGATCTCAAGCACATGATTGATTTGTTAGGAAACATTTTTCTGTACTTGTTCTGTCTAGTTTTGAAAGTCCTTCCAAAGGTTGTCTGCAAGATATCGCTCTCAGCGATAAGACCGCCATTGTAACCATAGAATTAAGCAATATTGTTAAATAGGTGTTTAAATTTTGGTGTACAATAAAGTATATTCTATTTATCTACCTATCTTGTTATTGCATCTTGAATTGTAGGAATACAACCATATTTTTAGTAGGTATGGTATTTTTCCGTGGCAAAGAATCATTAAACGACTCCTCCTCTGGGTGAAGCGAGGGGAGTGTCAGACTTCTTCTGACTAAAAACCCACTCTGTTCCTTCAGTTGTCCTTAGGGTCCGGGCCTTAATGATAGCGTGGCGCACATAGCTTTTTCAAATTCAAATCAAAAACATTTATTACAAACATTTCAGCCCAATAATGTTTGTAGGTACCTACTACCAAAATAATTTAAAGCTATGTTAGTAATTTTATGCCGGGAAAATGTACGATTACTGTAAGGGCCGACCTCTAGTCGGTCCTGAAGATCGTGGATGAAATGCAAGTCTTTTTTTTCTGGGTGAGTAAATCGTCAAATGTGTCTCCTTCCGATGTGGGTGGAGCGGAAGGTAGTGTCAGACTTTTACTGACTTAAAACCCACCCTGCTCCTTCAATTGCCTCCTTCGTTTCAGAGTCGTGAGATCTCTTTAGAATATTCTTGCAACCCTGGATGAAAATCCAGTCTATACCGGAAGAACTGTCTCCCTCGACTCCTGTCTGATGCAATATTAGCGACACAAGCCCTGTGATTTATGATGATTTCCACACGAACGAAGTCTCAATCTCTGATCAATATTCATAGCATGCTCCAATCTAATGTAGACGATTTATCAGGAAAAGGAATTTATTTGGGATACGGCCGTAAGTTTGAGTCTTCGTCGATGTATATATAGTAGGGTAGTTTCGTGCCTTTATTTAGAGTAAGCAGTATTTATGTTAAGGTTAAAGGTCTAAAATTATGGTTATGGTTATTTGAAGATTGGAAGAAACCTACCATAACCAGCCTATATACACTCACTGCTAGGACATAGGCCTCTATGAGAGGAATGAGTCGTAATCCACCACGGAAACCCAGTGCGGGTTAGTGGATCGTGTTCTCGAATTTTCGGTCCTATCCTAGGACATGTATTCGCCACGATGTTTTTCTTCAACGTTTTGAGGGTAGCGATGAAAATGTAAATTTAGAGAAATAATGACTGGATTTCAACCTCGGACGAACCACTGGATCGCTAATGCTCTATCAAAAAATGGAAGAAAGTAGATATTTTAATTTGCATCCATGCAAAGCCGAGGTGAGTTGCTAGATTTTTAGGTTCCGTAATTTACTAATATGGTATTGCCATATATATTTTATTTTTGGATATTGATGATAATGAGGTATAATTTAGCATGTACCTAGTAAGTAACCAATTTATTCAATAAGTAGAAATGCGATAGAATGTCTCCCCTTTACACCCGACGGTTTATTTTTTCGAAATCATTTAAGTCATGGTTTTTATAGCTTTCTATAGTCTAAGGAGCTAGAAAAAAATACTAAAAAAATCTCGGGTTTACAGTTATTTCTGGAATTAATCCTCACGACCGTGAGGGTACTCAAAACTCACGCTCGTTTCAGCGCGGGTGTAAAGGGATAGAATGTGAATGTGTGATATAGAATGTAGCTGTGCATTTGTAACTTTGTAAAGACATTGAAAAACGAACGGTTTTTAAACAAATGGCTGTCCCCAAATTGTCACTAAATATCGACGCTGGAAAGGAAAAATTATCCAAGCGACATTTTTGGCCATTTGGAGTTATATACATTGTTGGAATCGCCTGATTTTTCTGCGTCGTTTGGTCTTACTCGCGTCCTTCTACGACGACTTTTATTGTCGCTTCGACATTTTGAAGTTCGCGAGAGTTCACTTTTTTTTTCCTTACTAAACGACAAAATTTTCGAGCATTTTTGAAAATTTGGTGGTTGTCGTAATTGTGAAATGCTAAATTTGCCTTTGGTCAAGTTTGACATTTCTGTTCGTACGGTAATTACTCCACTTAGTTAACTTTTCCAGTATCTGGCGATATAGTGTTAGGCGCTTAGGTAATTTTGAGTTATTTGGTTTTTTTCCTACATGCATTGAGGTAATTAATATAAAAAAATTATATTAAATTAATATTTAGGTTGTTTTGCCTCAACTTCCACATGTTTTTTATTTTGGTAAGGCAAATTTGGTGTAATTTGGTAAGGATAAATTCTAAAAAAGATATATATTACATTTTTACCGTACCTTCCTTAATCAAAGCTTGTCGGTTAGTCAATTTTTTCCGTTTCTACTTTTAGGGAAAATTTTACTAAGCGACACTAACTTTAAAACTGAGCATTATTTTTAATAGCTACGTATACTATAATGTAGATAAAAAAATATCCAAATAAATTTCTAAGAATTAGGCTTTTTGGACCATAACAAGAATTTACACGATTTTTTTTCTGAAAATTCAAACTTTAAACTGCTCTACTGTAAAGTTAGTCTGATGTCGCTTGGATAATTTTTCCTTTCCAGCGTCGATATATACATATAACTAACTAGCTGACCCGGCGAACATCACACCGCTATTTTTTTTTAATTCTCGATATATTCTCACCTTTTAAAACTTCCTTGTATGAGAGGGAACACGATACAAAAATAATTAACGAAATCGGTCCAACGGGTGGACCGATTTCGTTAATTATTACCTCTAGTTTTAGTGAGACTAACGAACAGCATATTATTAATATTCAATTATTCATCCCTACTTTCACTCCCCATATCTAGTAAACGGCTAAACCGATTTTTATAAAACATCGACAACGACGTGAATATTAAAGACGTCTGTTTGTATTATACACACGTCGTGTTCTTTCATTTGATACCCCACCTGTGTATATTTGACAACTTTCGATGAATCATCTCCACTTTCACCGCCCTTATCTAGTAAATGGAATGAACCGATTTTGACTAAATATACCTAAAAACCAATGCAGAAAAACCTTCTTTCTAACAAAAAAAAAAAACCGCATTGAAATCGGTTCAGCCGCTTAGAAGCTACGTTGCCACAGACAGATACACACGTTAAACTTATAACACCCCTCTGTTTCCGTCGGGGGTTAAAATTCAGAATCGATATTTAAAGTTTGTTACATAGTGATACCCCGCCGCGACTATTGTTTTTATTTTTAAGGGATTTTTCTCAAACTATCTACTTATAAGTATTTATTGCGTAGGGTTTTTTTAATTTTTAATTTTTTTTTTTGTATAGAATATTGTTACGCCAGTCGCTTAGTGAAGTACGTCGAGAAACTTCGACATAAATCTAGAATGTTCGAGACACTAACGCCATCTAGCGGCGAGTAGCAGGAATGAGCATATCTAGTCGAGACACTAACGCCATCTAGCGTCGAATTGCGGTACTATGTATCTCGAGTAGCTTCCTGGAATTTTCTAGGCAGTATAAACAGTGAGTCGATTTTATAAGAATGTTCTCGAACTCATAGACTGGGGTATAAATAGAGCGCAAAGGGGCGCAGAGAGTCAGTCTTATTACGAGGCGAATACGCGATATAATCGAAGCTTTACTAGTGAATTTCAGTGCGACTTAAGTGTTAAGTGACAAGTGTTGTGATGCGAATATTTGTGTTAAATTTTTATTTTGTGTTAATTAATTAAAGTGTTAATTTTGCTTTAATTGGCGTTAATTAATTCTATCCCGGACCCCAGCTTGTAACAATATGTATCGTAATTAACGCACACCCTCAAACATCCCAATTAGAAAATTATGTTATTATCATAATAGGTACATACTCGGAATTTTTACTTTTATTTGTTTAAACAGTTTTTTATGACTTTAACTTCCTTTAAATGAGTTTAGTTTTTCTGTAATGTGTACTGAATGACGGAATTTATATAAAGTTACTACTTTAATTTACGGTCCATAGTTAGTTTGTTTTTACTAACAGCGAAAGTGTAATTTGTAATTTACGTACATTTAATTGCTTTGGGAAAAACAAATATCGATATTAAAAGCGATAAAAATCGATTCAGTAAACGATTCTGAACAAACTAATTTCAGGATGTGCATTAATTATGTTACATGTTGTATAAGAAGATTATATTATTCGATTGCATCTGGTTACACGAAAACAAAGAGGCTAAACAATGCGTTTTAGGTGTAAGAGTACTTACACCTAAAACTAACTATTATATTTTTCACTGTAAAACAGTGACCATTGCCAAGTATTTAAAAGTTGCAAGCTGAGTAGCTCTCGGGGGCATTCAGTCGTACTAAAGAGTTTACGAGTCAGCCATTTAATCTTATTGTGAAGCAAGTTTTAGTAGGTCGACTAAGTAATAATGCACAATGCCATAGTTACTTGCACACAGTTTTTAGTTCTTATTTAAATGGTAAAATTTTTGGTAATGTGCTATTGGGATTTTCTGTAAAGCCTGCAATACATGTTGGCCGAGCGTAGACCAACGCAAGCGTTGGCAAATAGGTATAAGGCAAGAAATAATGTCCACACGTTCGACACGTTCGTCGAACGCCAATGCAGACGACCAATGTAGAAGAGGGTCTGTAGAGCTGCCCACACGTTGGCCGAGCGCAGGCGAGCGCAGGCGAGCGCCTTTGATTTGTGACCAAAAACCGACACCGATCCGAAGTGAGGCAAGTGATCACGAGCAACGGCTAGCGAAGACAAGTTGCACCAAATGAGCTCTATACACGTTGGCGCTGGCCTTCGCTCGGCCAACTAGGCAAGTGACATGATGACGCTTTTCGGTGATGTAACGGAAACTATGAACGTTTTAAGAATGTTTAGGTACATTGAAAAAATTTAAATTGAAATTGAAAAACATTTATTCGGTCGAAGACACACACAACAACATACAATACTGTGTTCCCTGCCACATATGACCCGTCAGCCTTTAAAGCAAGAGTGAATAGGCATTTTCTGGGCTCGCTCGTTCGATCGTAGACCTCATCTTACACTAATTACCATCAGGTGTGATCGTTCAAAAGCGGGCTCATTCGTAATAAAAAAAAAATACAAAATTACAAACATTATAAAAAAAGGATAAAAATAATCGTTGAGCATGTCCACACCGAAAGGTACAACTCAGCATTTGCTGCGCGGAAAACACCGAGCGCTGGTTTTCAGTTGGCACCCAGCAGTGACAGACGGACGAGGGCAAGTAAATTAAATACATGTTAAAGAGTGTGTAGTGTTTTAAATGCATAAATAAAATAATATTGAACAAAGCAATATCGTGTGCGCAAAAACAGAACATGTTTGATTGTACAAAAGGCAAAATCTATTTAACATCGTCTGCTTCGCCTTTTTCCAAACTATCTTAAGGTTGGCTTCCGGTAGTTCTCCACAACCCAGTTAATGAAATGAAATTATATTTTATTTTTCAAATTAGTTATAAATAACACTTTTACACGTATTAGTTGGGTAACCAGGTACAACTGGGCAAGACTCGTGTCAGATTATCTGGCTTCTGACTACGACTGTTTACCATACAGGATGTGGCGTAATTAGTGGTCCACCGTTAAGGATTCGATAAACCAGATAATTTACTATAACATATCACAATTTTAACCATTTTTACCCACGGGTTCCGAAAATATTTCCTTTTTATCTTTTATTTACGAAATTTCTACCTTTTATTACAAATTTGGTTGTAGTTTCAACAAAAACCATTATTTTTTCATTTTGATTTCTGTCAATTAGGTACCGCTGAATACTAGAGCTATCATGAGAAGTCATTTTGAAGAAATAGTTGATTTTTCTCTATTTTAACTATAATTTTTTAAACCATCCAAATTCAAGAGCGATTTTTGTAAAAAAAAAAACACGTACTACACTGTCAGTACTCATTCATTTAACACGTTCGCTGAGAGTACGTCGTTACGCGGGAAATTAAAATAGTGCGTTATGACAGCACGTCGAGCGACGGGCCACTTATTTTGAAGAGTACGTCGTCTCACGATAATTTTTCATATAAGTATTATGAAGAGCAGTATCCACTGTCATATTATGAGCAATTTCATATTTCTTACTGCCGTAACACGAGTATTTTGTGGGTAGTTTCATATTGCTTGCTTGTGCACGAGTACTACGTTGATTTGTTATTTAGTATGGAAAATTCTACTGTCGTAATATGGTGTCAGGGTAAGTGCTCACTGTCAACGAACGTGTTAATATCTATCCAGTTATCCTTCGATCAACAATAATACAATTGTTGATCGATGCTGTTATCCATTATTCCATTGTAATATTGATTGAGGCACGCGTACGTGTGACTCACTTAAGAAAAACATAACATGAATATAAACATATTGTGTTCATGTTCATATTTAATAACGTGTTTTAGTAACAGTCACGGTACTAACTACAAAATTTTTAAGTTCGTTAATTAAATCCTTTTTTCTCGAGGTGAAAATACGCAGGGATGTCCTATGAAATTAAAACATTATAAAAAGAATTTTAAAAAATTTGGAGAATAAAAAGAAATGATGTATGCTTTCCTACTAGCCTTACTCAAACTCGTATTCTTTTTTCCAGGTTTTAACTCCGTACAAGATGGCTGACAGTAGTGATTTTATAATGAATACGGACACTTACATCAATCACCATTACTCTTAATCAGGTAAGCAATCACGTCTTGTCAAAGATACAATCTTTATATGCGATTCAACTAAGAATAGGAACGACAATGACCTCTTTTATCTGTCAAATGTCACTTGAAAAGTGCGGTTAATACAGGTTAATAAGACTTATTTGCGAAAATAATAATGGTTTATTTTACTTTGTTTAACCGAGTCTCACATAAAATTTAAATATAATATTTATTTACTTTAAAGTCATAATTAGTTCTCTTATTTTCTTTGTGGGCAACAATTCACCTGAAAGTAAAGAGGACCCATGGCGCAAAGGGCTAGAAAGCATGGAAAAATTATTAAAGAATTATTTTTCTTTTTTATTGATGATAGACCCGCGTTTGACCACCAAAATAAGGAGAGGTACTAATTCTCTTGGCTCAATATTCGTAAATGAATACGGGCCTTTAAATCAAGAATGAATAGGATAATTCTAGGTAAGCGTGCTCCATCTTCGACCACATGATCACTTACCATCAGGTGAGATGGTGATCAAACGCGAGCACAACGATTCACAATGAAAAAAAGAATATCTTAAAACATTCCTATTTTGCTCACTCTACCCAAATGGTTCGATTTGATAGCTATGACATCGCAATACGGCGCTAATTCGATCCTATTCTGAGTTGAATTTCACTGTAGGTTTTATTTAACTCCATTGCCGTAAAACATAAAGGCGGAAAGTTCGGCAATTGTCGGAAGTAGTGACAAGATATTAAAACAGCCGTGATGGGTAGTTAGGACCTGGGTTGTGTGAAAAACGACAATAACTGTCCAAAAATAATGATGGTATTTCATTACACTACTACCTAAGTCAAAAACATGTCAAAGTCAAAGAACATTGTTATTCGTTACAATGGGGTCCCGATACTGCATTGATATACCTGTATTACGAGGCATGCCTTTTAAGTTCTGTCGTTTCCATATTACCCGGCAATTTTGAATTTGGAACTGTTCTATATTCGAATGTGTTTAAATTTTGAATCTCAAAACAGTTGGAAGTATTAGGATTAATGCTATTGTTTAGTCACAGCGTCGATTGGAATCTGTCAGGTTACGTACGAAAATGAATCTTTCTAAGGAAAATGTTCGTGCAATAATTTTCTACAACTTTAGAAGAGGCCTGACACGGCTTCAGTGATGAAGCCCCATGTCTGCGGACTGTCGAACGCTGATATTTAGAATGCCAGCGTGGACATACTAGTGTTAGTGAGAAATCTCGCGAAGGACGCCCAAAATCCGCCTTCACTGAAGATAACATCATTGCTGTGAGACAACTAATTCTCGAAGATCGTCATGTGACGTATCGAGTGGTCAGTGGCCCTGACTGCTATGCGCAAGGTCGTGGGTTCGATTCCCACCTAGGACAAATGTTTGTGTGATGAGCACGGTCATTTGTTCTTTGTCTGGGTGTAATATATCTATAATATGTATGTATTTAGAAATATATATGTATGTTTATCAGTTATTTAGTATCCATACCACAAGCTATGCTTAGTTTGGGACTAGATGGCGTTGTGTGAAAAGTTGTGGAATATTATTATTTTTATTTCTTTTCATGCTTTGCATTTCTCCCATTTAAGTGGGGATTTCAGGCACGGGCCGAAGCCAAGTGCGTATATATTTAAAACTAGCTTCTACCCGCGACTTCGTACGCTTGGGAAGGTTTTCCCGCGCAAATCCCGATCCCGTGGGAATTTTGGGATATAAAGTAGCCTATGTGTTATTCCAGGCTGCCAACTATCTACTTACCAAATTTTATTCAGATCCGTTCAGTAGTTTTTGCGTGAAAGAGTAACAAACATCCATCCATCCTCACAAACTTTCGCATTTATAATATTAGTAGGATAGTAGGATTTAGGTATTTAGGAATTTTCGAGTTAACAGCATGTATTTAAAATGACTGCTTTTTGCAGTAGGAGGTAAGTGGATGGGCTAATATTTAATGAATTTAAACTATTGTGAAGGGTTTTTGGTATTACTCCAGTACTGGACAATATGATGGGGATGGTTTTGGTATGAGTATTGTTCCATTGCGTTTTGAGTTCTATGGATAAATCTGTATATTTTGTTATTTTCTCTGAGTATGTGCTTATAAGGTTGTGGGTGTTGCATACAGCAATATCTATTATGTATACTAATTTCTTTTGTTTATCTAACATTGTTATATCTGGTCTATTATTGTATATGGTTTTGTCAGTTATTATGGTCCTATCCCAATATAACTTGAAGTTTTCGTTTTCTAATACTGCCTGCGGTTTATATTTATAACTAGTACTCTCGCGGGGCTTCGCTCCCGTGGATTCTATCACGGTAAAAACATAACTCTCCTTTTTTGCAGTCGGGTATAAAGTAGCCTATAACCTTCCTCAAGCTTCAGGCTACTTCCATACCAAATTTCATCCAAATCCACCCAGTACTTTCGAAGATTAGCGCGTTCAAGCAAACAAACAAACAAACAAACAAACTAACAAACTTTTCCGCTTTATAATATTAGTATAGATATGGTACTTTATCTGTAACTAATCGCGTTTGGATGGCTAGAATTTGATGTATTATTGCAGCAACTTGGTCGTGACGGTGTTTATAACCTGTTTGGGCTATGGCTCTACATGCACCTGTAATGTGTTGTATGGTCTCTGAGGCACCATGACAACGTCTACAGGTATCATTATTATTATAGAGGCTCGAGATAGAGATGCCTAATAGGCATCTCAGGGACAACCATTCAGAAGATCTTGCATGAAGCGCTTGCTGTGAGAAAGCTAGTTTGCCGTTGGATATCGCATCTACTTTCCGACGATCACAAGGCGGCCCACGTCAGATGGTTTAAGAAAACTCTGCAAAGGTTCAACCGAGGAGAGTCAAATCACGTCTACGACATCATCAGTGGTGACGAATCTTGGATCTATGCCTACGATCGTGATTCCAAACGACAATCTACAATCTGGGTCTTTCAAGACGAGCGAAAGCCGACTAAAGTTGTTCGTTCTCGAAGCATTTCAAAGAAGATGGTGGCCACGTTCGTTGGAAAAACCGGCCATGTTGCGACTATTGCACTTTAACATCGTAGAACGGTTAACTCAGAGTGGTATAGGTACTTACCTTAGTTTGTTTACCACAAGTCATTGCCAAACTTCTAATCGAAAATTTAACTTAAAGCGACGCATCATCCTGCACCACGACAACGTAAGCTCACACAGCGCTCGTCAAACGATTGAGTATTTGAAGCAGGAAAAAGTAGTAATTCTTGACCATCCTCCATACAGTCCTGACCTAAGCCCTAACGATTTCTTTACATTTCCTAAAATTAAGAAAATTCTTCGTGGTCAAAGGTTCCAGTCCGGTGAAGAAGCAGTCGACGCTTTCAAGTCAGCCATCTTGAACACCCCCACTTTAGAGTGGAATAAATGTTATAATAACTGGTTTCAGCGAATGGAAAATTGTATTAAGTATACGTATACTTTGAAAAACAATCAAAAGTGCTATAAGGTTCTAGTTGTGTTTGTTCTTCAAACGACAAAACTTAAAAGGCATGCCTTGTGAGTGTTAAGTGTTTCTGAGATTCCAGTATAAACCTTTTTAATTGAGATCTCGAAGTCAAGAAGTTACTTCTAGTTAGTAATGTTCAAAGTTGCTTTATGGCAATCTCTTGCTTAATGCTTCATGTGTTAAGCAAGCTATTTTATATGCTTTACTAGTACTCACGCGGGGCTTCGCTCCCGTGGATTCTATCACGGTAGAAACATAACTCTCCTTTTTTGCAGTCGGGTAAAAAGTAGCCTATAACCTTCCTCAACCTTCAAGCTACTTCCATACCAAATTTCATCCAAATCCACCCAGTACTTTCGAAGATTAGCGCGTTCAAGCAAACAAACAAACAAACAAACTTTTCCGCTTTATAATATTAGTATAGATCATATAAAATTACGGCCAAGCGCCCGCTTGGCCAAACAAGCGCAGTGCTGTCAGAGCGAAATATTACATCGCGTTATGAATTTATTACGGAACAGTAAAAGAAAATAATGAACTTTCCTTCAGGCTTCATACTTTCCAGGCTTAGGATTGTCTATAATTGGTTAAGTGTTAATATGAAATAAAGTGTGTTAGTATTTAAAACAATTAAAGGCGTATTTAAAATTTCATTGATTGTATTTTTAATCATATTGCATGTCCTATCACTGTTTATTTACACTAAAAAGCACGAAGCATAACAACATTGTTTATAATATTACGTTACTTGATCGCCACCCGAGATCGCAAAATCGCACGCGGTGCGTAAAATTAGGTATTTAAATGATTAAGCACGCGACCGAAAGCAATCGCTAGCATGTGACGACTGGCAGCAATAGCACGTAAGCATGCACCGCGCTGCTATTGCTTAGTTTTATTATTACTACTTGCGATTGCGATCATGCGATGTGCGACGGACAGAGGCATGTGCGATATAAAGCAAAAAGCAAATAGCAACAAGTGAGATCTACGATAGCATTTGCTTTATATGTTATGTATGATAAGCACGGTGCTTTATTTTGCTATATGCTTTACTAGCTTCCGCCCGCGACTTCGTCCGCGTGGAAAAAAAATCCCCCGATTTTGAAACATTCTTCATTAGTGCTCCGCTCCTATTGGTCTTAGCGTGATGATATATAGCCTATAGCCTTCCTCGATAAATGGGCTATCTAACACTGAAAGAATTTTTCAAATCAGAACCGTAGTTCCTGAGATTAGCGCGTTCAAGCAAACAAACAAACTCTTCAGCTTTATAATATTAGTATAGATTAACCACCACTACTTCTAGGTAAGCATGTTTCATCTACGACCACATCATCGTTTACTTTCAAGCGAGAAGGTGGTCAAACGCGAGCTTATCATAAATAAATAAAAAGTCTTTGATTTTTTCAACGTGTATCTCTATTTTAGAACTTTGTTGCTCAATTACAGCCTGTATCAGTAAGTTCAATTTGTTCGGTTTATTAAAAACTCATTTTTAGCAGAAATTAGTGCGTATATAAACGGAGATACTTTTCTGAAGTTGATATTAGTGAAGACTTTCTTGCTACATAATCCCTTAAGAAATTAAAGTAAAAATAAAAAAACCCCTAGGCAGAAAATACTATAAGTAGTTTAAGAAACCGTATCCGACCGTATTATTATATAAAAAGTCGCAGCAGGGTATCGCTAGTTCAGAATTTATAATTTGAAAGTTTGTTTAAGTAGCGGCACGTAAGTCTAGCGCTGAACGATACGTGGAGGGGATTGCTGCGCATAGGTACTGTCGCGCACGCAATACAATTATTAGCTAAATAACGTTAATGACATTATTTTAATGTAATGTCAAATAGTAGGTCTAGCGCTGAACGAAATGTAGAGGATAGCTGCGCATGAGTACTGTCGCGCATGCAAATAATATTACCTATACTTTAATAAATAGTTTATCTCCAATGCCAATGTCCAAGGATTTATAGTAGGTACCTAAGACATAATTTTTAACAAGTTTTGTGGGGAGTATAAAAATAAAAACATTATTTGTTCATTTAATTTTTTTTATATTTTAGATTTAAGTCTAATCTGAATCAGAGAATCTACAGTGAATCTGAATCTACAGAGAACCATTCTCAAATTTACAGTGATGCTGTCCGAATGACTGAGTAAAGTATTTGTAGCTTCATCAATCTCACTTTTAATTTGTTTCAATGAATCAATTAATTCGTTAGATTCCCTTTTTAAAAAGCAAATCACGACATAAACCATTTTCCTTGCCTGTCTTTTCAAAACAGTATTTCTTCTAGGTATATTCACTTTAAAGTCACAAACTAAAAAACTAAATTTAACAAACAAATTCAAACTTACAAAAAAAAAACAACAACAAAAATTAACAGCAATAACAATACAATTAATGACGCGACTGTACACGGGATGTGCGCGGAGCGTCGTATCGGCGCGGGGAACATAATGCGGCTGGAGAGCCAATCGGCGCTACGCACGCCCGCCCTTCATTCCGCTAGCCCCCCTCAGGTACCTTAATTTTTACTTCTGCGCAATAACGGTCACCGCTAAAGTTTCGTGCCGATGGTTATACATAGTTCGTTCTGACAGGATGAGAATTTCGCCATCGAGAATAAAGGGCAGTAGCCATTAAGGGACAAGCTGGATTGATCAAAGATTAATAAGTATACTGACAGACCAATATAGCTTTAGCATAACAGTTCCTTTAAGCCGCGTAAACTAACATAATTCTCTCTCCCTCTTCCACAGCTAGTGACCGCGCTGAGCGAGCGAGACAGCGCGATGCATCCAACCAGTAGGTGACGCTGTCGCTTACACCCGCGGAACATGTCATGGGACTCCATAGAGTCGCGCGACTTCCTAGGGTAAGTCTTACCATAGAGAATCAAACTCTTTATTTTAAATTAGATTCTGCCTTCGCTCTCGCGTAAAGGTTTTTTGTGTGCCTATGTCACTCAGTGAAGGGTTTAACAGATATCATACCAAATCATTAAAATAAATTAAGCGTTCTCACTCATCATGTAATCAGAGTGAGATAAATGGTTTCTCTGTGCCCCGGCAGTGTGAACGTGGTAGGCTGAATTATTATTATACTTGGTCTAGTGGTTGCAAACGTGACTGCTGAGCCATGAAGCCTTGAGTTTAATTCTCAGGTCGAGAAAAAATGCTATTGCAGTTTGAGTGCTTTTTGTGGCCTACCCAAACGTCCTTACCATGGTATTGTTCGTCAAATCGTTAAGCTCCTTGTTCTAAGTTGAGCTATACGTCATTTGACAAATGCTTGCACTGTATGGACAGGCCTACTCAATTCTGTGAGCATCTTTCTTCAAAAGATCGCATCAGACTGAAACCTACAAGGTTCCCATATAATTAAACCAGTATAGATTGTATGGACGGAGTGTTATTTAATAACCAATTTGCCAAATAAAGATCATTTATCATTCGGGTTTTCAATAAGCAATTTCTCAGTAGTAGCCCGGAGCCTTAAGGGCTCAAACACATAAACACGTTACGAAGACGCAACGTGCCACGTTGCACGGCACGTCGTCGTGACGTAAAATCTCACGGTGCACTCCTGCAGCTATGCCGCATTTTTATTCAATATTCAAAGATGACGGACGACATTGAAGTCGATCACTTAAATTAGGGCGGGGGCACACGATGCGTTGCGGCGCCGCACCACAAAGATTTCACCGTGTCAGTGGGCACACGAGCGGTGCGGCGCCGTAACGTTGTTATGTCGCAGTGGCGCTGGCGCCGTAGCAGCGTTGGACAGTCTGTTGACAGACAATCGAAACGAGCGAGCGTGTGTCCTTCCTTGTGACGCAAAACAACTGAGCGGTGCCGCTCCGACGTCGCAACGCATTCACCCCTCCCCGCCTCGTCTTGGTGGTTGCAAGTCCGGTGCGGCGCCGGAGCGCATCGTGTGCATGCCACAGATATTTCTATGTAAGACGACGCAGCGACACCGCTCCGGCGCCGCACCGCCGCCGCAACGCATCGTGTGCCCCGGCTCTTAGTAACTGAAGTTCAGAAGCGTCCCGTACTATGGGACAAAACATCTGAAGACTTCAAGACTAAAAATTTGAAAGGAACAGACGTTCAACGTGGCACGTTGCGTTGTCGTGACGTGATTATTTACGTTGCCGTGCCGTGGCACGTTGCGTCGTCGTAGCGTGTTTATGTGTTTGAGCCCTTAAGGCTCCGGGCTACTACTGAGAAATTGCTTACTGAAATCCCCAATGATAAATGATCTTTATTTAGCAAATTGAAAGTATGTTAAGCCCTGGCCTGGCAGTCCTGGTCGTTGGTCTCGGCTGACATTTGGACGTCTTTGACCGTCCTTACGGGTATTCAAAAGCCAGAAAATCTGACACTGGTCTGGCCAAAGATCGTGGAAGTCAGATAGGCAGTTGCTTCATGTATAAAAAAAGTTATTTAAAAAAAAAAACCCGGCTCAAAACGCAAGAAACAAGCACATTTTCATTTTAAAAAGTGACAAGCAGGCGGGACCCAGCGCATTTTTTAAATTTAAATTATAGGTATTATGTTCAATAGGGTCATTTATCAAAATCCGTTCAGTGGTTTAATAGTTACGAGGAAACAAAGGAACCCTCCTCCTACTTGCTTCGCCGCAGTCGGGTAAAAAAGTAACAGATTGCAGAAATTCATATTTGTCTTTAAGACCCTGAGAAACGCGCTAGGAGAGAAGCTGCAGAAGAGAACGGTCTCCTTTTTGCTTGTTCAAACCCTACTAACCTACTGTATAACATCATGGGGTATCATTAGAACTTAAAACGGAATCTTTACATGTGTATTTTTTGTTTTGAGTTTCCATTATTTCGGCACTGTTGCAAGCGCCATGATCACGGATGAACTGAAGTAATTGCCGAAAAAGTTCCGTGGAAAGTTCGCAAGTCGACGCGGTGAGTTTTGTATGTCGGGAACAGAATCGAGTGTTTAGTGATACATGTGACAGTGGTAGTGGTGTCGCTTACAGAAAACGAACGAGAAAGAGGGTAGACCGATTTTTCTGCTCATAAACTTCCATCCGCAATTACTTCAGTTCATCTGTGATCATGGCGCTTGCAACAGTGCCGAAATATCGGAAACTGAAAACAAAAATACACATGGTAACTAAATATCCCGTTTTAAGTTCTAATGATACTGTTAGTGACCATGTTAGCTTAAAAACTTATATCATGGGGTGGTGCTCTAAAACATATAATCTTGAGATTAGAAAGAACTCAGAGAGCGATTTTAAAGGTGTCTTCTTTCCTACCTTTCCGTTACCCCACTGAACTCCTGTACAAAAAAGCCAAAGTTTTAACTGTTCGCCAACTGTTTATTTTGCAAATGTATCTGAAAAAAACATGTATGCTGTTTCAGGTACATTTTACAGGGTTGCACATTACAGGGTTGTAGGTGAGGAGTACATGTACTCCTCACCTACAACCCTGTATTGTCATGTGATACAAGACGATTCACTCCGGTAGAATATCTCCAAAATCGGCTTTCCACTATGTTCTCAAAACGCTTCTTTTATTATCTTGGTCGCTTTCTCTACAATAGATAAAACGCTTTCTATACAACGTGTAATTTAAAGGGTATATACATACCGAGTGCACGGCTTCTTTGGTTGATAACAAACGATATAGCAAGGGTTTTGTAATCCTATGTCTACATGTGTGGAACTTATTAGAAATTTCAATACATCGATACCAGAGACCGAATTATTCAAATTAAGAAGAACGAAGAGAATTATCATTTAATTGGCAAGTGACGTGAAAAGTTATGACCCTCATAGTGCTGTGACACGTTTGTTATTATTGGTATTCAAGAAATATATGAAACCAATAATTTGGGGTTAATACTGTGAGTCACTTATTTTGAGCTGAAACTTTGCATAGAGACTTCATACCAGATGTTGTCTTCAGTCCTTTAGGATAGATATGGGGTTTTCGTTACACGTTGTATACTTAACAAGAAAAAGTGCAAAATGAAAGTCAGATATATTGGCTCTAGGATCTGAACTACTACGATTCGGAGAAACTTATCATCCAGGTTTAAACTGCAATTCATAATTTCGCTGGGACAGGCACGTACGACACGCACCCTCATAAAGATATAGGTACACCACACATTATCACAGACACCATCATTGAAATACTAACTTTACTAACCCTAGAATAAGTTGATTATAAATAATCAGAGTGTATATTATAACCACTAGAGAGCGTATAGGCCGATTTATTTGAAGAACACGACTCAATGTTTTGGGTCGGGCGGGAGAGAGAAATGCAGAGAAATGCAATTCAAGGTCAAGTTGTGTAGATATGCCTGGTTAGGGATTGGTCTACTTTATTAAGAGAAAATAGTCGATATCGATAAAATTGATGTTAACATTGTAAAAATACCGTAGTAAAAACATTTTAATTAAGGCCCAAGTTAATTAGTATTAGAGTCCGCCATACTATTTGAAGCCCAAAAAGATTGAATATAGGTATATTATTTTCACGATTTGACTCTTCTCAACATTATATCAATAAAAAAAACTAGAAACCAATATTCCCTAGTAACCTTATCTATCCACTGTAATTTTAATTCTGGAGTCTTCGGAAATGTTAAATGAAAACATGCATGTCACACAGAAGAAAAACCTTTAGAACTTCCTCCTTTTTTGAAGTCGGTTAAAAGTAGATAGGTAGGTAGATAGAAACTGAACTGAACTAAAAAAAATAAGTTTAATTTTGTAATTATCGATATCGTATTCAGACGTTAAAGTTAACAGCACAGATTTTTACGATAAAAATACAAAGGGAAAGAAAGGGATAAAAGAATTAGAATTTTTTGATGAAAGAAAGAGACTTTTCCAAAAGACATCAACGCGCAACTCAACCGTGGGCTTACTCACCGAAACCACCATTTTAAATAGACCCCTGCGGTGGTTTATAAATTGATTAAATTAAAAATATTTTTAGTAGTTTTTCATTACTGATGAATAGTTATGTCATCCATTTAGTATCTAGATGTCTGGGAATGTTTTCCACACCACTTCAACGCGCATGAAAGCATTATTATGCGTTATAAATAGGACACAAAAATTTAAAATTTATAATTGTTTAGCATGCACACAGATCGAATACTTGGTCACAACCTCTCGTTAGAGAGTATTATTTTCTTTGGTCACAACTAAAATGGTTCGTTACCGTAGCCAATATATAAGAGCAAAAAGACTCATAGTTTTCGCGCGTCGCGTCGGGGCACTGTATGCGCGGTCAAGTGGTTTTATAGTCTTTGTAAATAATGTACCCATGTAAACAAGAATAACAATACTTTCACTGAATTATAAAGTGCTTACCGTATGTGGCAGCGAGCGAGTACTTATCACATATCGACTGAAATGTAATCAACTAAGGGGCGGACACCTGGTGGTGGTGTCCTGAAATACAGACGTAAGTCTAGTTTAGGCACCAGTCTCCCCCAGTATAATATAATGTAATCGTTACTATGTTATTGATATCAAATGTATATTTATATATGAAAATTCAATACTAAATCGCCCAGTATTCTAAATTCGATTCTAATTTAAATTTTCTTTTAAATGCATTACTATAAAAATATTACCTTTCTGCACATCGTCTCCATATAAACTTAAAACGTACTTACTAAATTTCATTCGTCTCCGACCTCGTAATTTTCGTAAAAAGGAGTACCTACATACAAAGCTTTACTTCACCTTCAAATCAAATACCAAAGTTTCTCAAAAGAATCGCAAATTCTGAATCACTAGAACTTAAAACCGGATATTTACCATGTATTTGTTGATTGCAAAAAACGAACGAGGAAGAGGGTAGACCGATTCATCTGTTCATAAACATCTACCCGCAATGAGTTCAGTGCATAGGTGATCATGGCGCTTGCCACAATGGCTTAGCATGATCCTCCGTTATGTCTAAAATGCTGCAGTAATAATTTTGAAATAAATATATGGTAAAGTTGAGGATTATTGTTAGGTACTATGTTTGGCGAATACACGATTCCATAAAATTTTCTTGATAGAAAAAAATTCCAAAGCTACCTCCAAACCGAACAATAAACCGCTGGTAGGTATTCAAAACCAATTTCAAATTAGATAATGAAACTTTGCATATTAATTGAACTAACTATAAAGCAGGTCTTATGTTATTTACTTTTTTTAAATTACCATTATTTTCATCGTAAGAAGAAATAAACTAAATTATCGGTGTCTTGTAGTCTTTTCCCTGTCTTACTTGCTCGCGTGACCGCGGCCAGTAGTGTGCGAGCGAGATAAAGAGTGAAAAGCGCTGAAGTAGTATAGGCCCTTAAGTTCTAATGGTACTGTAATGTAAGTGAACACTCCAGTTTAAAAACTATTTACAAAACTCACTTAATGAGAAAACACAAATAGGTTTTTTATCTGTCTGTCGTCAGTAAGCGACGAAAAATATGCTATATATGATCTTAAGACTAAAATTACAATAATACTTCGAATATAAACACATCACTGTATCGTTTTGGCATAACAAGTAAACAAATACTAATCAGAAGAAGGTAATTGTGACACACAAAAAGTTGCAGTTTTGAGCGATGCGGGTAGGGTATAATTTAATAGTTGTATTCATTAAGGCCTTTTTTCGGTGGGAAAAACATCGAATGACTTCTCACGCTCTTTGTGGAGCGGAAGGGAGTGCCTGACTTCTACTGTCTAAAAACCCAGCCTGTTCCTTCAGTTGGCATTACATTCCAGGGCCGTGAAATCAATAAGCCCGAGGTCACGTAAATGATTTGACAATTTTCCACCGGAAAAATTAAAATGGATAGTATACCTTTATTGTAGCGTTGTAATCAAATTGATAATGAATAAATAAATGCCTAAATGTTATAAACCCGGCAAACTGCGTAACACAATTTTTTATTTTATGCAAAATTTTGTATAAAACCTATCGTATGATGAAATGATTATAAAACACACAAGAAAAGGAATTATCCAATTTAATACAATTCTTCGAAAGTTATACGCGCTTCATTTTTATTTATAGACTAGTACTCACGCGGGGCTTCGCTCCCGTGGATTCTATCACGGTAAAACATAACTCTCCGTTTTTTACAGTCGCGTAAAAAGTAGCCTATAACCTTCCACAAGCTTCAAGCTACTTCCATACCAAATTTCATCCAAATCCACCCAGTACTTTCGAAGATTAGCGCGTTCAAGCAAACAAACAAACTTTTCCGCTTTATAATATTAGTATAGATGCGAATGTAACTATGGCTATATTTTTGCCTATCTATATATTTATGATTCTGTCTGTCTTTCTGTCTGCAATTCTGTCTGCTGGTTGCTATGTGTTAATTCCTAAATCACTACAGATATTTCCTAGTTACTGTTGATCTTGCTATCATCTGACAGCCAGTCCATCTGGACTGAAGAATCCAGGAAGATACAGTTTCATCGAATAGAAGAAAGATCCAGCCAGGGGCACACGCATTAGCCCGCTTATCATATCGCAATTGTTGGACAAGTGTAAAATCTTGTAGCAATGTCGAAACGAAAAACGGTCGAGTGCCGCCAGCATTCGCCTCTACGTTACCAGAAGAAACTCATCTCAGAAGATTTCAAGTCATTTAGAAACTAGACTTAGTGACGTTAGGGATAACCATAGATAACCCTGCCTGCGGGAGCACCGAGAAGCCCCGGACGTCGGGGTACGAGTTCCGATCTCCTGCCACGAGCAGGGGTAGCTCACCGTCCGGTAAGGACCAGGCCCGGGTCAGCGGCGTGTTGGCGTGCCTCAAAAAGACGTCAGCACTATTGATGGGGCTCCTTAGGTCCATTGGGTGTCGGGGTTGCGGGAATGTTCTAACGAGATATCGTGGCCCCGGAACTTAAAGTCAGCTGAAGGCTGAGCTGAAAAAAAGGATAACCATAGCATCGACACGTTACAAAAACTTTTTAAGAATACGTACCGTTCTGATTAGCAGATTCTAAATTCGAATTACCTATAAAACTTTAGATAAGTAACGTAAAGGCGCCTAATAACGACCCCTCAAAATCGGCTCCCATTACCGTCCGTTTCATAAAACTATCATTTTAAAGAGTTGCATTAAAGTTAGACAAGTCGTTGCTTTAGAGAAAATATAGATATATTTGTAATGCAAATATTCATCACTTGCTTGTGCGAGTAAACCAACGATTTAAAGAATAATTGCACAATTTGTCGTCGGACTCCGGATATAGCGCATATTTAGTAGTGTCCCGCTCCCGATTACGTAAGTACACCTATTTCTTTTTTAGCATAATATATAATTGTAAAGCGATCTAATGAACCTTTTAATTATTTTGATACCTTCTTAATACTTTCATAAACACAAATAATAACTAATTTTAATGAGATATAGCTTTATTTTGCTTCAAATTCAATATTAAAATGTGGCGGTGATAGGAACAATAATCTCAATTTTATTCCTATTACCGACCTAGGTCGTTGTTAGGTTTTTGTCGAATATTTTAATTTCTACTTTTTATGTTATAATGCATCAATTAATAAGTAGTCGGCTATACTAATTTGATTAGTTAGTGTGTCAAGTTGTATTTGACCTATTAGCGCCATACATAATAAGAGTATCGATACTGTGAAAATCAACTTTATTCTTATGTAAATGTTTTAATGAATGTAGGATGTACAATTCTCTAATATTGTATTTTTATAGTTAAAATACCATTAAAATAAAATTAGCATAGCTACTGGCACCTGTATAATCATATAAATATTCTAAAAAACAATACATTTACTCAATACATATTCATTTCATTGGGTCGGTAATAGGTTATACAGAATTTCTTCAATAGATCCTATTACCGGTGTATCTGTACTTTTTAACCGACTTCAAAAAGAATGAGGTTCTCAATTCGTCTGTATGTTTTTTTTAGTTTTTATGGATAGTGTGTTAGTAATTATTTATTTTTTTTTGCCTAGTAGGTAAATATAATGTAATTAACATTAATAACAATTTAAAATATTTAGAAAAAATATAAAACTAATTCATTTTTCATTAAAAACTATTATTAAAAATCACCTATTGACTTCCACTTACTATAATTCTTAACCCACTGCTAAGCAAAGGTTTAGTATATTCGACTAAGTAAATTTTGATTCAGAAACATGGAACGATTAAAACGTACGTAATATACAGCTAATCAACTTGACTGTGCATTGATGGCTATCGATAATGGAGCAAGTATCTATGAAACCTCAAAGAGATTTGGGATTCCTAGAATAACTCTTCGTGACAAGAGAAATCACAAGTACTCTAATGAAAATTGTGGGGTTCAACCTGTCTTCACCAAGCACGAAGAACGCCATTTAATAGACTAGATTCACTGTTATATTTCAGTATGTAATTCATATTATGAAGCATATCTCTTAAGACTGATTAAAAGCTGCTTATAATTATAACATTCTGTATTCTAAAGAATTAAACCCACACGAGCATTTTTATTTGACTGAATTTGTTCTGTTCATTTAGCGGTCGGTAATAGGAGCCACAAAAACGGTAATAGGAACACACCTATGGTTTGAGTCGGTAATAGAAACATAGCCCTTTTCATCAATTTATATTTTTTTAAAATATTTATTTCATTTTTTCGAATTGTTTCTATATCTGACTGACAAGATCGTTAGTTTCAGTACTTGAATAAAAATGAAAAATGACACCAGTTATTAAGCATGTGCTTATTTTTTGCACATAAATGTGAACTTGGCTTAAACTGGCGGTAATAGGTGCGTTTACGTTAATTAAGAATCTGTGCTACATTGCATCTGAATGTGCGAAGTTTCGTCTAAATCCCTAAAGCTATATTTGTTTGACTGAATCACAACAATAAACATTGAAAGTTTCACATTTATAATATCACTTAACATGTTACTTTGTTGTACACTAAGATAATTTATTAAAACTTTATGCCACACAAAAGGTACATTGGCAGACTTATGCCAGTTATGCCTTAGGCATTCTCTAACGTTTATCTTAAAAAAACTAGTGGCGGCCTTATGGCATTCCGCAATCTCTTACAGGCAACCAAGAATGAAAAGAAATTGTTTAAAAGAAAAATATTTATGACCAGTGGTTGTACGTAGGAACTCAAACGTCTCGACAGTAGTAGTTACATCTTACGAAGTTAAAAGGGAAAATTATCAGACCTAAGTTGGCCTCACGAAATTACGCTTTCGGACAAATTCCATTGAAAAATATTTAGATCAAGTTCTTATTTGTGTAAAAAAGAGTAGTTTGTTTTTATTAGAGCGTGGTACGGAACTCTCGGTCAGGCAATCTGACTAGTACTTGACGTTGTATTAAAATACGGAACGGCTGGTGATTTTTTTTGGTATGTATAGGGTTATAATCGTTTTGTATTCCTGTTCTAGCGGGGTGCCGGCGCACCAGTTGTCGGCGACACGTCTGCTGAGCTCACCTGACCCTTCCAGACACCACCTCGATGAGCCGCAAGGTAACAACCGACTTACTCAAAGAGATTATATCGGTTTAAAGAATTATGTTACACGACCTACTTACTAACAACTTCAACATTTCTTCCTGCCCTTTGGCGGAATTACAGAGGGTGACACTTTTTTTTTCTGGCTGGGATAACATCGAATGAAGAGGGAGTGTCAGACTTCTACTGTCTAAAAACCCACCCTTTTCCTTCGGCTGCCCTTAAGTTAACAACGTGCGTGAGAAAGAGAGTTGCCTCTCCCCAGAGCCGAATTAACCCTATCAGAGGCCCTAAGGCAATGGCATTCTCGGGGCCCCTTTTCTCACTTTGACTGACCAAATCATATGTGAACTGAGGAAACGCACATTAAGGGCTGTGGTTTTTAATATATTTGTTTACTTATTCCCAGATTTGTTCTAAAATTGTTTTAATTCTACTACTAAATCTAACGATTTGTATTTTGTGAGATAACAGTGAGGTCCCTAAATTCACACACACATCAAATTCTCGTTCAAAGAAACATGTTTTCTTGGTGCGTGCACTGGGCCTGGTCCCCTAATTGATGCGGGGCCTCTAGGCAGTTGCCTACTCCACCTAATGGTTAATCCGGCCCTGCCTCTCCCTTGCGCTTTCGGCCTCCTCCTTTGCTAGCATGATTCGATGCTAGCGTGACACTTAGCATGTTGTCTTTGTGTAGCATGTAGGTAGGATATAATATTTTTTATATTGTACACTAGCGAAGCGGCTTCGCACGGTCTTATTCTGCCAGTTGAGACAAAACATTAACAGATTATACACTAAAACTTTCCTCATAAACCACTCTATCAATCGATGAAAGCCCCATGAAAATCTGTTAAGTATTTTTTGAGTTTATCGCGAACAGACAGACGGACAGACGCGGCGGGTGACTTGGTTTTTTAATATGTGAGGATAAGTATAAAATATTATCATATATCCATACTAATATTATAATTGCGAATGTCTGTCTGTTCGTGTGTCTCTCTGTTACGCTTTCACGACTAAATCACCGCACCGATTTGGATGTTTGGAATGAAAATGAAAGACCCATCGTCAAACATAAGGCACTTTTATTTTCAAAATTCAGCCCCAAAAGGGTTGAAAGTTTGTATTGTCGAGATGTTGATTAACGCGGGTGAAACCGCGGGGCACAGCTAGTTACAGTTATAATCATACAATTTACCATTTCAGCTAATGTAGCTTTCCATTGATGGAAGAATTTACAAAATCGGTCCAGTAGTTGTAATCATTCAAATATACAGATCCTTCCTCTATACAGCCTTATTCTTAGGTAATCTCGCGCATGTTATCCATAAATTCGGCTATTATGTAATCTAAAAGCAGGGACCGAAAGGTTAACCCGTATGAGGGTTTTAAACCGGTTAATTTTTAGGATTAGGTTACAAAACCCTCAATAAAGGTTAACCCGTATTATAGGGTTAATCAGCCTATAAGAACCGGTTTCGACATAAGGTGCATTTTAGCACATAAAACATCTGCAAGAAAGTGACAGAGATAACTACCACGCGGTGTTTGATCGTGTACCGACATGACTCTCGTAGTCACCGCGTAGAATGCATTGAACTTTGAGCCCTATTAATGTTGCACAATACTGTTTTTAATATTGACTAATGTTCGACGCTAAAATATTAAAAATAATATTTCGATTCTAGCGCATTTCACCGACCGACACGGTTGAATTGTGAGTGTGTTTGTACTTGTACATATCGTCGTTTGTCGTAGGTACTTAGTAGAACTTTGTTATCAACCGACGACCAAAAGAGGAGGTTATCAATTCGACGCGTATATATTTTTTTTCTCTTTTTTTTATGTATGATTACCGATTACTCGAAGACGGCTGAACCGATTTGGAAAATTCTTTTTTTGTTTGAAAGGGTATACTTCGAAATTAGTACCATTTATCACCAAGTCAGGATCTGATGATGGGATCCTGGAGAAATTGAGGGAACTCTTCAAATATTATAGGCACACCTATGGCGTTTTGGGTATTTCTTATAGTAACTTGTGCAGTTGCTCTCAAAAAATACCATTTGGGGAAGTGGAACTGATGATGAAGACCACAGATGGCCGCCGAACCTACTCAATAATAAGTATTTCGTGGATTGCGATTCGAATACTTGAATATGGATGTTAAGCACTTTATGTTTGTCACAATGCATATGGTGATGTAGAGCTGATGGTGAAGTACCAGGAGAACTCCTCAAAAATTAACGGCCCAGCATTGAGAAAACCAATATTTTGTAAAAGGTTATAAGTAGTTGACATTTAGGCTCTTTTAACTAGGTAAATTAAAAACCGACCAACTAAAAAGAGTGAAATAAAAACTTTTTACCAAAAAATTAAACCGACTCCCGAAAACACTGCAAAGTGAAAAATAACTTTAATTTCGGAAGTCGGTGCCAAAAACGAAAATACAAAACTAAAGACACCGACTACCGAAATTAAAGTTATTTTTCACTTTGCAGTGTTTAGGAGTCGGTTTAATTTTTTGGTAAAAAGTTTTTATTTTTAACAGACTTCAAAAAAAGGAGGTTCTCAATTTAAAAAAGTTGAACTGATGATGAAGACCACAGATGACCACTGAAACTCCTCAATAATAAGTATTTCGTGGATTGCGATTCGATTACTTGAGGACGGATGTTAAACACTTTATGCTCGTCACAATACATATGGTGATGTAGAGCTGATGGTCAAGTACCAGGAGAACTCCTCAAAAATTAACGGCTATGCATCGGGAAAAGCAATATTTTGTAAAAGGTGATAAGTTGTTGACATTATGGCTTTTGTAACTAGATAAATTACAAACCGGCCCAGTAAAAAGCGTGAAAAATTTTTTTTTTGCAAAAATTAGAACCGACTTCCATATCAAAACACTACAAAGCCAAAAATAACTTTAATTTCTATATGGAAGTCGGTTCTAAGTTTTGCTAAAAAATTTTTTGATCTCATAATTAGCACATACATAAGTAGCGTTATTACCAACCTGTTTTGAAGTCAAAACTTCTTTAGCATCGTTGTGATTTGAAAGTTTATGAAACAAAAAAGTGACAGTAAAAAGAGACAGACACAGGAATTCATAAGAAAAAAAAAAGCCAACATTGAAGGCTTCACTTCTACCACGTGTGAATTGCCCACATGTTTTTTTTTTATTTTTATACCTACGTGAACTTATAGTGATCTGATTAAGTATGCCTAAAACCAGGCGTCCGTCACTCGCTCAAGGCCACGTGTTATATGCCTACCGCTTCGCGTATCGCAGTCGCTACATCCGACAGTGGGTTGCCGCACGCCTGCCTGAACCTTTTTAAATAATTTTGACAACGTCATAATGGATCGACCTAAAAACAATTGATTTTCCTCCGCTTTGCTACTGTTTCCATTTTGATTAATTATTTATTACAATTATTTACGCGGTTTCGGATATTTTAGACGTTAAAATTTATATAATCGGGAAATCAGGGAAGGAAAAAAAGCATCTATCATTTTATTAAACTGAAACATATTTGATCAACAAATAAAAAAATAATTGTTTTTCTACAACATTCGTTTTTTTACCAATATCAGCATAGGTACAACCATAGAAATATAATATTATATTTATGGGTACAACCCTAACACATTCGTGGGCCGCGCGGCGGTTAAAACAATCTTAACTCTCTGTGTACGGAATTATGGTACATTTCTTCTCGCTGCATACAGCTGGTATTATTATTATTAGGTACCCGCGCTCGCATTGAGCTGCATTGCGCCAAGATATCATCTCCGTGAGCGGTGTCTATGAGTGCGTTGCTCGAGCGCGCTTTTTATGTAGATTGACTTCTGAACCTATCTATTTTGTGGCTGCACAGTGGGACGGCACCGCGTGCCTATCAATTATTGGTCGTTAGCTTAGATGTAGCGCTCGGCGGCTATGTTGCTTACTGGTTTTGCATTACAAGATAAGGACCAAGCTAACACAATCAATGTACAAAATATAAAATCCCACCAAAACATCCTGTAAAAAATTAGCCAAGCCTCGCCTAAGCTGCTTGTTTCTCTATAAAAAGTAATGAAATCTCTAAGCAAAGCGAAGCCAAGTCTAAGGATCTTTACTGCGATTTCCTTATTAATATAGTTAGATTTTATGTAACCGGCCGTTGAACATACTCTGTGCACTTTTTTTTACTAGTTAATACATCGAAGTCAACGGCCAAGTCACCGTGCATTTATGGGCATAAAGGTACAATATATTAAAAACGGCATTATAATCATACGCACTTTAGCGACAGAGGAAGTCTACAGAAGTCAAGCAAATTCAGCGTATATTCACCAAACTTTACTGCGTTAACAGAAAATCCTGATGACATAGTTTGCAGAATTATGTATAATCTCTTGATCAACTCTTCATCGATACCCGTGATTTCTGCAGAACATTGATAGGTTTGGAAGAATCTCCTTGCCGTATTTCCGTCATTGCTGTTTCCAGAATCTTGACGACGTTTATCAATGTGTAAACCAAGCAATTTCCGGAAGCGAGTTTGAACGTGCTTCTTTTTCTCTTCTTTAATCTTTTATTCTCTGGAGTCGATTCAGCCCACTTTTCAAATCCTAGGTTATAAGAAATATGCAGAATCATTTCCATACATCTTATCCAAGCATGTAAGGTAGACAGCCCGTATTTAAACGTATCTTCATTCTCAATTCTTGCAGTTACTTTTGTTATATTGTGCATCTGTCTAGGAGTTGCTCCACAAACAGTACATGAAGCACTCGATGGAGTCTGCGTTAACACTTGAGCAACTTTCCCGTCGATCATTGTCATAAACAGCTCATGTCTTACTCATGTTACCTTCTTTTGCTGCAGGCGTTCGCGTTTGACTTAATTCATTAATTTTTGCTTCAAGTTCACTTACAACAGCTGTAGTTTTTTCAGGAGTTTCTTTTGCTAATTCCAGAGAAATGGGTCTGCAATATCTAACTGAAGAACATGTTGGATTTTGCGATATAACTACTTTACTTTATTCATCCACTAGTCTCAATGGTACAAGTGAAACTATAAACATATTAGCATCCGACATTTGTTCATTTTCTTCCGGTAAAACTTGTTTATACTCACTTTGTCCCGAGGATCCATCGCAACCCCATTTGCTATACAGTTTGAGACGGGTGAACATTTTCGAAACCGAGTCTATTTTTAAAATACGACAGGCAGTATGATCTGAGAGTTCTTGAAGGTTCACTTTAGCACTTATATTCGTTACGGATATGCTTGACGCAAGAGGATAGCAATCCTTCTTTGCTTCAGCCAAAATTTGGTATGATGGAAATACCAAAAATAAGTTTTTCTCAACAAGTCTCAGCCTCAGGTAGGAATATTGAGCTTTGGATAGATCGGTTTCAATATATATACATAATGCTTCTTCTTTGGTATGGGAAGGTACACCATCTGGACTTCGTAAAATTACTTTTTCTCCTCCTTTTCTGTATTTCTCGTAATACTCACAATCGAAGCTTCATCATTTTCACCCATAGATCGTAAACCTTGAACATAAGCGTAATGCACATGTCCCATTCCATACTCCTGGAGTAATTCCAAGTTTTTACGTTTTTTTCGTACTCTCCGAACACGTCAGGATTTTCTTTTTTTTCACGTACTCTAAACTCGCCATTTAACCAATTTGTGTTTTGGCTCTCGAAGCAATCTTGTTTTCTTTGAGCTTTCACCCATTTTTGGTTACAAATCGTAATCAAATTTCTTTGAATACTTTGCATAACCGTGCTCACATCTGTTGTTGATAAATGGAAATTGTCCAACAAATATTTTCAATAACTGAAGTACTTTTCCCGCTTATTATCTGAGCACATATATCGCGTCGAAAACACACAAATTCACTCATTTTAAACTTTTTTCAGCAAATTCACAGTTACCGAAGGAAGGTATCCGGACACTGATGAACACGCTGCAAACCCGAGTATTTATAGGACCCTAGTTTCAGTAACTTGTGCAAAACCAATAAGAAAATTGATAAAAACAGTTTTCACACTAATACTTATTATAATTACAACAACAGATAAGAACTATGCAACATGATTTTTATCACACGTGTGGTTAAAATGGTCACCGCAAAAAAAAAATTCGTGTGAAAATATATTTGTGTCGACATTTTTGCTTCTAGTTCGAAATGGCGCAGCAATGACACAGGTTTTTTTTTGTATTACTGAATAGGTAAAGTATCTAAACATGTCATTAACTTGACATCGGGAGCCATCGGTAACAAGGAAACCTCAACTTGAAAATTAAATAGACGTAAAATTTCCTTATCATCACAAAATAACGTAGTTATGAACTAGAAATCTTAAGTTGAACTTCCATAACGAATAGTCTAGTTAATATCAAATTATCAAAGTATAAAGTTTGGGTGTAATTTAATGTACCTAAAAATTTTATGTATTTTTTTTTTACTATTATATCGGGTGGCTTTATCATCTTAGAATGTAAAACAATCAAAACAGTTTCAGTAACACGACTTTTGTCCCAACTAATTTTGAGATGGAAAGTACCGGTTGGTCCCATAGTGCGTCGCGCCGTGCGCGTCTAGTGGTGTGCTGCGTGACCTGTGTTGTGCGCCGTATCATTGCGTATATATGCTACTAAGTGTACAACTTGTAACTTCTTTTTAAATATTTTTGGGGCAAAAACAAAAAAGGTTTATAAAATATTAGATTCGATTTAGTTACTTATTCCGAACGAACTATATTCACATTTCGCATATACTAAACATAATGTTGTATACTTACGGGTAAAACATTCCCACCTCGGAACACCTTTCAGGTGTGTAATATACAGAACAAAGTAAACCAATAAATATAGTAAAATAAATAAAAAAAAATTGGCCAAGTGCGAGTCAAACTCGCCCATGAAGGGTGCCTTAGTAACTATATTAAATATAATTTATTATATTTATTTGAAAAAAAAAAACTTCAAAATGTCTTAAAACTAGTTCATTTGCAATTTTTACAAGTACGCCAAATAACTTTGTTTTTCATAGTGTTTGTATGAATTACAAAGTTATATTTGCGGTTTTAGAAAATATGCTGTATCTCAAAAACTGCAGACCCGATCTCGTTCAAACCAATTTTGGTTGAAAGATTACATTAAGATCTATAGCATATTTTTTTTTTCATATTTTTCACTCTATAATTATAGAAGTTACAGTGGGGGGACACACATTTTACCACTTTAGACGCGTATATCTTTTAAACGATTATTTTTATGAAAAAGTGGTTTTAGACACATTTATATCATTTTTGAAGACCTGTCTATAGATACCACACACGCATAGGTTTCATGAAAAAATATATTTTCAGTTTCAGTTCCATGTATTGGGAGCCCCTTTTATTTTAATTTTTTTTTTCTTAAAATCGGAAAGCGGTTCACAGAATACATCTGCCTACCAAGTTTCACATGTACAGTTCTAACAGTTTCGGAATAAAATGGCTGTGACATACGGACGGACGGACAGACAGACAGACAGACAGACAGACAGACAGACAGACGGACAGACATGTCGAAACAATAAGGGTTCCGTTTTTTGCCATTTGGCTACGGAACCCTACAAAGATACCTAACCTGTTCTACCGTCTAACTATCTACTTACTAAAAAAAAATTTTTTAGCAAAAAATAGAACCGACTTCCATATCAAAACACTACAAAGGTAAAAATAACTTTAATTTCGGAAGGCGGTGTCAAAAACGAAAATATATACAAAACTAAAGACACCGCCTTCCGAAACTAAAGTTATTTTACCTTTGTAGTGTTTTGATATGGAAGTCGGTTCTATTTTTTGCTAAAATTTTTTTTCACTCTTTTTAGTGGGTCGGTTTGTAATTTATCTAGTTACAAAAGCCATAATGTCAAAAACTTATCACCTTTTACAAAATATTGCTTTTCCCTGTGCATAGCCGTTAATTTTTGAGGAGTTCTCCTGGTATTTGACAATCAGCTCTACATCACCATATGTATTGTGATGAGCGTAAAGTGTTTAACATCCGTACTCAAGTAATCGAATTGCAATCCACGAAATACTTATTATTGAGGAGTTTCAGTGGCCCTCTGTGGTCTTCATCATCAGTTCAACTTCCCCAAATGGTACTTTTCGGAAGCAACTGCTCAAGGTACTATAAGAAATACCCAAAACGCTATAGGTGTGCCTATAATATTTGAAGAGTTCCCTCGATTTCTCCAGGATCCCATCATCAGATCCTGATTTCGTAACAATGGGACCAATTAGAAAGTATACCCATTCAAACGCAAAAAGAATTTTTCAAATCGGTCCAGCCGTCTCCGAGTTATGAGGTCACAATACATAAAAAAAAAAAAAAGTTCAAGACGAATTGTAAGCCTCCTTTTTTTGAAGTCGGTTAAAAAGACACCTACCTGCTTACCTGCCTACATTTCTCAATTTGCTTTTGTCATTGAATTTTTAATGTTCACCATACACTTACCTACCAAACATTTTCATTCCATTGTGCGTGGTTACGCACATAATTTTGAATAAGTGCAAAATTCAACAAAAGAGCGACAAATAAACCTGAGCAACATTCAGCCGCGTGTGACGTAAGATACCGCGACGCAGCAGAGATTGTGCAACTTACAGGTTCTGTCTCTTTCATTCAGATTAATCAGCAATATTTTATAGATTAACCTTTATAGTATACAGGTTAACCCGTATAAAGGTTAATCAAACAAATGGGTTAAACGTCTAACCGGTTAACCTTTTAATCCGATTAATGGGTCCTTGTCTAAAAGTTGACTCTCATTATCTAGCAGATAACAAATAGTAATAAAATTAACAATGAATAAAGCGGCAACAGCCTAATTGCTAAAGTGTCGGCCTTGTGATAGAGAGTTCGTGGGTTCGAACCCCACCCATTAAACAATTGATGTGAACCCACTCCAGACACAAGCATATTCAGTTTAACACGTTGAACGACAAGAAAAAAAAATGCATCTTCCCGTTCAGGCCGCGTCGGTCAATGATGGCCGACAACTAGACTTGCCGTTCGGGTCGCGTCGGTCAGTGATGGCCGACAACTAGACTTGCCGTTCGGGTCGCGTCGGTCAGTGATGGCCGACAACTAGACTTGCCGTTCGGGTCGCGTCGGTCAGTGATGGCCGACAACTAGACTTGCCGTTCGGGTCGCGTCGGTCAGTGATGGCCGACAACTAGACTTGCCGTTCGGGTCGCGTCGGTCAGTGATGGCCGACAACTAGACTTGCCGTTTAGGCCGCGTCGGTCAATGATGGCCGACAACTAGACTTGCCGTTTAGGCCGCGTCGGTCAATGATGGCCGACAACTAGACTTGCCGTTCGGGTCGCGTCGGTCAGTGCTGCCCGGCGTTTAATATCTCCATTAATAATTAATTAATGACTAAAGTTGACTTTTGATAATGAAAACATACATTTGGACATTAGATATAAGTATCTACCTAATTTTTTTTTTCTTTTGAGGTTGGCTTCCCGTCAAACCAACAATTAAAAGAATATTTGGTCTAAATTTGGATAGAACTGTGATTTTTGCTTGGCCTAAAGGGAAAGCTCTGACCGCGTTGGCGTTCTACGTGTTAATTGGAGGAATTAACTAGATTTCTAGTAATGTGAATACTAACCACATTGTTAAGTTATCTTTTAGAAAAAGAAATATATATTCCATTCTAAAGAGGTTCTGTTAAAATAAGTAAGCGTGCTTCATCTTCGACCACATCATCGCTTACCATCAGGTGAGATGGTAGCTAAAAGCAAGTCTATAACCAAAAAAAAATAAGGCTAAGACTTTCAGAATAACGCTGTATAGGCACTATTAGTAAAGACCACGGAATGGATGAATAAGGTTGGAATGGTAATGTGGGCGTGGCGCGCGCGCCACATTTATGATACGACAATCATAGCGCGAGCGATTAATTCATTCACCGCGTTTAGTGCACTTCGGACTACTTCGGAACACAGAGCTCTGCTTTAAAATGCCGTGTTGTGCAATTATAACCTGTAAAACAGAAAGTCAGACCGCAAGTATAGAGCGAGGAGGTATATCTTTCCAACGGTAAGTCGAAAATAACATTTAATTACAATTTTATTTGTAAACAACATAAAAATACTGATCACTATGAAATTCCGAACATTAACAACATTATTGCAACAAGTTACAAAAGTATACATTGCCCGTTGTGTACTCGCTTAATCAACGCAATGACCAAGTCCGCTTACAATGTTCTGCATGCGCCACACTTCAACCATTGACGTTTTGTCCTTTGCCCTGATTGGCCGTAATGCACGGCGCAAGTTCTCGATTTAAGTGTGTATAATTTATTTGTGTGCGTAATTCGCATACGTAACGGGCCTCTTGCTTGTAGT
The DNA here is from genome assembly GCA_943138885.2 of Tholera decimalis. Lineage (NCBI taxonomy): Eukaryota > Metazoa > Arthropoda > Insecta > Lepidoptera > Noctuidae > Tholera > Tholera decimalis. Next base: position 17,410,079 of record OW964576.2, read on the forward strand.
AGAGCTAAAGAGTGGGGAGACAAGCGGCGACACGCGTTCTTATACAAATCAGGAACTATTTACTTTCTAACCTCTTTTATCTGTTCTGTGGTAAATACATATATAACTTGCGCTACAGAGTAGGAACTAGAAGACTAAACATCTGTCATTTTGTCTTCCAGAAGTCTACCCGTTTTCGGAGGACTACCGAGGTGGGGGCGGAGGCGGTGGGGCGGGCGGGTCCGGACGCAATGGCACGCTGCGTTGGGGCGCACGCTTCGGGCCTGCGCACCGGCCCCCCGCCGCCGGCATCCTCGACTGCTTCAGGGCCTGCCGATCGAGGCTGGACCAGTACCTCGCTAGAAGAAAGGTGAGTTACAGAAATTATAATTCTTTATTGCACACCAATAACTTAAACACACCTGTTACACACTATTAATTAACCTATGGTTACAATGGCGCTCTTATCGCTTAAGCTTAAGTTCCTCTCTTGAATATACAAGTGGATCTTTAAATCGTAATGCTTATAAATCATAACAGCAGATAATGTGGATGTTATTTTTTTTTTAATTAAAGATGAGCTCTAGACCCCGATCACGCCTGATAGTAAGCGATAGATGAGGTATACAATGGAACGAGCGAGTTTAGAAGATGCCTGATCAGTCTTGCTTTAAAGACTGACGGGTCATAAGTGGTAGGGAACACCGAAGCTGGCAGAGAGTTCCACTCCTTGGCGCACAGTAAATTTCCAACAAAACGTTGTACGGTTGTGTCTGTCATCGGTCATTCTTCACTGTGTTTGAATAGTAGACTGTGAGAAACAGATATTCAGTGACAATCATGATAAACCCGCCTTCTAGTTGGTATATGCTGTTTCACGGTGGGGTATTAATTGCCATCGATGTGACGCATATACATCAACCGAATGTAATCTTAAGGTAACTTGTAATTAGGCTCCTTTCGGAAGAAAAAAAAAACAGGAAAATATCTTATGAAATAATGAAATAATGATGTTTATTTTGCAAATAAGTTCTAAATAACACTTTCACACGTCTTTTTTTCGTAAATGTAAACTAGATGAGGCCAGTGTTTCCTAACTGACTACTCTGAGTTGTGTTGTGTGAGTTACATTATAACTGCAATTACTGTGTGTGGGTGAATTTTGACTTACTATGATTATGTATGTGTGGGTGTTGGTGTGTATGTATGGAATCGTGTATGTATGCGCATGAGTGGGTGTGTATGTATGCGACTGTGCGCATGTGTGGGTGTGTATGTATGTGTTTGTGTGTGAATAAATATGTTTCTAATTGATATAATTATGTACTAAGTAATTTATTCCTTTGTTAGATCGAGCGAGGAGTCCGCCTCTACGGCCAGAACGAGCAGCGGCTAGCAGTGAAGATATGGCTGTCAGCGCTCCGCGGTATACGACATAGGAGTGACAAGTTTGCGCTGCTGGGACACTTGTACCAGGCGTACATGGACTTTGGAAAGTATCGGTAAGTGATCTTCTCTATTATTCACATCTGTAACCTGCCTCGTTGGTCAAGTATTTTTTTCCGAATGAGCTCACTCTGGACCTCAATCTCGCCTGATGGCAAGCGATAGATGAAGTCTACGATGGAACGATCGAGCCCAGAAGATGCCTGTTCACTCTTGCTTTAAAGTCTGGAACGTCATAAGTGGCAGGGAACACAGAAGCCGGCAGAGAGCTCCACAACTTGGCTGTACTAAAGTGGTCACACGGGGCACTACTAAGCGTGAGGTCTTGGTTTCATTTCCCGGGTCAGCAAAAACTGCTATTGGGTTTTGCAGCAAGAAATGTCTCAGTAGTAGCTCGGTGTTTGGGAGTTGTATGTGTGATAACCCCGTCGAAAAATCACGTTAAACTGTCAGTCTCGGCTGTCAATTGCACATCTTTGATAGTCGTTACGAGTAGGCAGAAGCCTGAAAGTCTTACCCTGGTCTGCCCAACAGGATATTGTGTTTCCCTGGGTTGTAGAGAACAGCTGCATCCGGACTGGAAGCCGTTCCCAACAATGTTGAATAAAACGGCATAGTAGATGATTATCTGTTACGTCCCGATCGAGATAAGGGAAAGGAACGACCTGTTCCGTCTGCGCAAAGGTCCACTCAAATATGTATGTCGACGGTTAAAAGGTAATTGGGCATAAGGGTGAATTTCAACAAATGTCATTTTTTTTATCATATCGGTGAACTTTTTCAATTATATTTTTTTTTGTATATTTTTCAGGTTTTATGTAATCTTTAGGATATCAAATATCCCCAAATTTAATATCATCAACGTATAATTTAAGACCAAGGAGAAAATTCAGTTTGAATTCTGGTTTCCACCGATATGACAAACCGGCACCGATTATTTTTTCTGTACACCGATATGATAAATTTATCCACTGAAATGATGTACATATCTAGCGATATGATAATCTATCCACCTTTGAACATAAAAAAGGAAATAGTTAGTAGGTACCTATATATTTTTACAAGGGTGACTTAGAACTGAAGACCTGAACTCAGGGTCTTAATATTATGTAAGCAGATCACATCCAAAGAGAACTGTGTTCGACCCCAAGCCCAGCCAACGGTAACTGGTATGTCGAACTGTCCGCGATTACGCGGAGCCCTACGTTGTGGTAGGCTCTTAGGCCTTATTTCAATAAACAAAATGTACCACTAACCTGAGTGCTGGGGACGCCAACTTCGACCTTCCAAGGTCACGCTCCAAGTGTGGTTTGTATGTAATATGAGGGTGAGTAATTGTAACGTGTGATGTAAGTTACGGGTTCTAGGACGGTCCCAAGGCGTCGATCTTCAGATGGCGCCGTCCCGACCAGCATCACACCCAACTCGTTTCCAGCAAGCGCGCGCTACGCGTGGTAGACAATAAGGCGATGTGTTCCGAGAAATATCACTGGATTCTTGTTAATCCGAGATTACAAAGTTCAATCAATCACTGAACACAATTAATCTGTTCATATCTCGTGAGATCCAATTCGATTTTCAACAAATTCCGCGTGCCAGCTCAACCGACGACAAGGCGGCGTACGATTCAACAATATCCCGGGGTTTTTGGCAAATGGGGAATACACTTCAACAATTAGATAATTCGCGACCCAATTATCGGTCTCGACAGGCGAATCCAACAATATTTTACCAATTACAATCAAATCAAAGTCCCAAACGTGCGGACATTTTTCCAACAAGCAAAGTCAATCTGTCAAGTCAAAAGAGATTATGTCAAGTCCACAGATAATTAATGTTGCCGGCCAAAAGGTGCGTTCTGTTTCACGTCGGACCGAACATCTACCCCCCCCGGACGGGCCTACCCGTCCGCTAATCAATTGGAAGTCTTGACAAGGTTGCAAATTCAACACAGCTTCAATGCGGCCAAATACCGTAGCTAGTTCCTCTAAGGTGAGAACGGTGTCTCCCAACAATCTCCGCCAGCGTCCCTTTGCCGCTTTCACCGCGGCCCCAAAAATACCCCCCCAATGGGGGGCAGGCTGGCGGGTCAAACAACCAAGTGACCCCTCGGCGGGCCAAACTATTACCAATATCAACCTGGCTCTCATTAAGGAAGGCGTATAGCTCCTTCAAATAGTTACTTGTACCCTTGTAATTCGTACCGCAATCAGACCTAATCAACGAAGGTAACCCACGGCGAGACACAAATCTTTCCCAAGTCGCCTCAAAGGCCTCTGTCGAGAGGGAGGTTACCAGCTCCAAATGTACTGCCTTGGTTGACAGGCAGACAAACACACAAATAAGCCCCAACAATCTTGCTATTACGAAGGGTGGACGTCTTCAACAAAGGGGGACCAACAAAATCCGTTACGACGCCAGCAAAGGGCCTCGCCTCATTGACGCGATCAGCCGACAAAATCCAAAATTCTCGCTGCAGAATGGCCAACAGCGCATTGCAACCGGCATGCGAGTTCTTAGTGTGACGATCAGTCACCAACAATTGTACCAAGTTCAGTTACAACAAGGGCAGGAGCACCAATTTTAGGGTAAGGACAACTCACAAGGGTGACCTCAAACCAGGTCCTTCCCTCAACAGTGGTGTCAGCCGGTTCGCCAATTCCCCAAATCTTGCCTGAAAGGTCGTTCACCTTCAGGCCAACCTGTCCCGCTAACCAAGAAGACAAAGGCAACCCCGGACTCCCGTCTCCAAAATGGCACAGACCACAATCGAGTCACCCAAGGGTCCCCAGACCGTGACCGAGGCCGTTGGCAACAAAACCGTCTTGATCGGGGGGTTCCTTTAGCGGGGCAGGCGTCAATCTCTTAGTGATGCCTGGGCGGCGACCGATCGCCGCTTCCAGGCTGCCTTCGTTCACGACGAGGCCAACAATCAAACCATTCGTCCGCGCGGTGTCCCAAGCCGCTCGCCATCACTGGAGGGGCATATCCCACCGAATGCCCGAATGGCGGAGGGCGCGACTCCAGCCGGGGACGTTCCGCCAACGGAGGGGAAAGGCAGCGGCGCCGACCCGGCCACTGCTGCCTAGCAGCCAATGCGCGTTCTCCCTGACGAGGGGAGACCAAATGGCGCTCGTGGGGCTCCCGTTCAACCTGCGCGGGGGGTGGAGTGCGGCGTACAGAATCGCGGGTCTCAGCCCGGTGCTCGTCTCCGGGGTACCCCCCCCTGCGCGAACCCCCCTCAGAGGCTGGTCTGCTGGAGCGGTTCGCGTTGGCGCACAAAATCTCAAGGTGGGACCCTTCACAAATTCTACACGGGCGGGGGTCGGGGCAGTCCCGATGGAAGTGGGCCCCCAAGCACGAAAAGCACAAACGGCGTGCGTTGACAATACGACGGCGGGCACTTACGTGCAGATTCAAAAAATCCGGGCAACGCGCCATGACATGCCCCGTTGCCTTACAAAAGTCACAATGATGAGGACTCTGGGCACCATCAAAACGGGGGGCGGGGCGAACATCAACAGGCCCCCTAGCCCGAGGACTCTGGGCGCCAGCCAAACGGGGGGCGGGGCGATCATCAACAGGCCCCCTAGCCCGAGGACTCCGGGCACCAACCAAACGGGGGGCGGGGCGATCATCAACAGGCCCCCTAGCCCGAGGACTCCGGGCGCCAGCAAAACGAGGGGCGGGGCGATCATCAACAGGCCCCCTAGCCCGAGGACTCCGGGCGCCAGCAAAACGGGGGGCGGGGGGAACATCAACAGGCCCCCGGGCCCTAGTCCGTCCCTGGTCTCTGGGCTGAGAAGGTAGTGGGGGTGACCCCGTGGCGCCACGAGTGTTATCCGCAAACCGACACTCGTCTTCCAAAAATTTGAGGAGGTCGTCAAAGGGGGGAAGATGGGTGGCACCATCCCCACCATACTCCTGCTCAAAACGTGACCTCAACTCCGCGGGGAGCAACTGCAGCACTATGTGCACCAACAAGTAGGACCAATGTTCTACCGGTAACTCCAGGCGTCCCAAAGCGTTGGTCGCTGAAACCAACGGGTTCAGCAAGTCAGTGCGCAACGTCGACGTGCTGACAATGGCCGGTAGTCCCAAAATCTGGTCGATGTGCACATCAGCCAGGCAGCGCTTGTTCTGATACCGTCGGGAGAGAAGCTCCAGAGCGGTCGGGTAAGAGGAATCCGTCACCGGCAAGTGCTGCACCAAGGCTCTGGCTTCGCCCTCCAGGACAGACAATAAATAGGCCAGCTTTTGGGCAGGTCCGAGGTCCAAGCGTGCATCGACAAGACTCTCAAAGAGATCTAGGAAGCCCAGCCAGTGGTCCAAGCGACCGTCAAAATGTGGCAGCTCCAGGGTGGGCAGCCTACTCAATAGTCCAGGGCCTGCAACAACAGGGGTCTGCGGCTTGGCCGCATCAGGCACCCGGCTCCTCAAAATTTCCCGCGCTCGTAGACATATGACATCCCCCAGGTGGATAATCTGGTCATAGTCACCCAAAATCTTATCGCGGGCTGTCTGATCCATCACCCCCAAATCCACGTCCATGATGTACTCGTTGAAGCGCGTGAGCGCAGCATCAGCTGACTTGATCCTCTCAATCACTTGCCCATACCGAGCAAGGGTGAGCTCCTCCAATTCCACACGCTCAACAGTTGCAGCTGCCGATGTGAACCATCTCAACTGTGAGGTCAATCCCGCAGCAGCCTCCCTGACTGCCCTTAATGAGGCCATTGCAACAATCAAATATTAATACAAAACAACAATCAACAACCAACAATCAAATATTAAACAAACAGCAATGACTTGTTAGCCGACCAAATAGTTTCAACAAAATAAAAATTCAAATTCAATTATTTCAAGTCCCAATCCGACCCTGTACTTATTCCAAGTATGAATCTAGCTTGCTAAGGATGGCTAGTTACAAAATAAATAACAATTGAATGTATAATACAATGCTGGATCAACCTCAAATTAAACATCAATAAGCACAACAATTGTCTGTATAATATTGAGCCGGAGAATCTCTATCAACAATCCAATAATTACTATAAATGCAATAACCAATACACACAATTCAAGTCCTATTATGTTAGACTATGTGTAATTATTATTTAGATAACCTTTCAAATTCAGATCAATGACATTCAATTATTAATTGCCACAAATACCAAACAACTTTTACAACAATATACCAACTTATGTACCAAATTATGTACCAATTATACCAAATTATACCAATAATTCCTAATTTCACAAATAAATCCTACCTGTCAATGCAATGAAAGAGGCTACAATACAAATTACAAATACAACTTCAAATAGATAGCCCGGATGACATGGTAATATATTCAAAACTTATTAAGTTACAAGTTATGTTAAGTAATTAAACTCAAGTTTTAAGTTTTCAACAATATTCAAAACTTCCAATTAAACCAGTGGATCTTATTATTATAAGAGCCGCGCTTCTGCTACCAATTTTATATTAAACCACGCTCTGCATACCAATTTGTTCGACCCCAAGCCCAGCCAACGGTAACTGGTATGTCGAACTGTCCGCGATTACGCGGAGCCCTACGTTGTGGTAGGCTCTTAGGCCTTATTTCAATAAACAAAATGTACCACTAACCTGAGTGCTGGGGACGCCAACTTCGACCTTCCAAGGTCACGCTCCAAGTGTGGTTTGTATGTAATATGAGGGTGAGTAATTGTAACGTGTGATGTAAGTTACGGGTTCTAGGACGGTCCCAAGGCGTCGATCTTCAGATGGCGCCGTCCCGACCAGCATCACACCCAACTCGTTTCCAGCAAGCGCGCGCTACGCGTGGTAGACAATAAGGCGATGTGTTCCGAGAAATATCACTGGATTCTTGTTAATCCGAGATTACAAAGTTCAATCAATCACTGAACACAATTAATCTGTTCATATCTCGTGAGATCCAATTCGATTTTCAACAAATTCCGCGTGCCAGCTCAACCGACGACAAGGCGGCGTACGATTCAACAATATCCCGGGGTTTTTGGCAAATGGGGAATACACTTCAACAATTAGATAATTCGCGACCCAATTATCGGTCTCGACAGGCGAATCCAACAATATTTTACCAATTACAATCAAATCAAAGTCCCAAACGTGCGGACATTTTTCCAACAAGCAAAGTCAATCTGTCAAGTCAAAAGAGATTATGTCAAGTCCACAGATAATTAATGTTGCCGGCCAAAAGGTGCGTTCTGTTTCACGTCGGACCGAACAAACTGAGTTCTTAGAAATACAATTAAAACATTTTTTTTAATTATGTACCTATTTTATTATATTTACTACAGGTACTTAGAATTAAAATAAAAAAAAATGTTTATTTTTATTATCATTGTCTTTATTAAAAGAAAAGTATAAAAAAATCAAAAATCTAAGGATAAAATTGCACAATACACATTTATTAGTGTAGACGATCCAGCTAATCACTATGTTTTCTTTTTTATTATGTTTTCTTTTCATCTATTTATTGTTTTGTTATTGCACAATACACATTTATTACTGTGGACGACCCAGCTAATTACTATGTTTTCTTTTTTATTATGTTTTCTTTTTATCTATTTATTATTATGCTATTTATTATTATGTACCTACTTACTACTTTTTTTAACTAAAAAATATTTTCTAGAGAAACCTTCAATGCGTTCAATTGCTCCACCTCACCATCATCATCTCAGCCTATAGACGTACATTACCGAATACAGACCTCCCCTAATGATACATTTATACAGCTTCTACTACCCAGTGGTATCGTGGTAATGATTTTGGCAGTCTATGTTGGTAAGTATGTATGTGTCTGTATGTTTGTATGTTCCATTGTTTCTTTGTAAACTTAACGAAATGACATGGATGGGATCTACCGATATGATAAAAGGACTCACCGAGATGATAAAATGATCTACCGATATGATAAAGCAATCCACCGATGTGACAAATCTGTGCGTTGATCATGAATCAAAACGCCGATATTAGATATAAGACACCGATTGATTTTTTCTTATCATTTCGGTGTAAATTATCACATCGGTGGTAATAAAGACCACCGATTACAGCGATATGAGAACAGCGACGTGAGAAATAACACACTTTTTGGAAAATTAGAAAAAATGCATAATATCTACGATAAATTCAATAACAGACAATGAAGCTAATTCACTTACTACCTCTGTTAGAACCAAACAACAATAATAAAACTACTCATTACACTAGAAAAATGCAACCACCGATAATATAAAATAATTGTCTGGGAGCAACTTAAATGGCGTACTTATGTTATTTGCGGGAATATGCAGCGATTTCACACACGTCCATCCTGACTACGCACTAGCACACACCAACGAGGGAAATACAATTGGGGTGGAGACGCTGTCGGACTCGTCGATGTAAAGTTAAATTTAAATTACTTTTGTCCAGCGATATGAGAACATTTTTCAGGACCAATACGTTTGTGCCTCTCAGTAATAATAATCGTTAATTATGTATTAAAATATGCTATATATTAATAACAAAACTAATATTCTATGAAATAGAATAAGTTATATACTTAACTTACCTACTTATTTTTATTAGTGTATAAGCTGTTTTGTTTGTAAAAAAAGTAGAGGGACAGCACCGATTTGAAAACTATTAATTATTTCTACCTATTAATTACTAAAAAAAAATAATTCAGAACAATATTCTTTTTTTCAAATACAAATTTCACCGAAGACAAAAAAATAAGTCATTTGGGAAATTCACCCATAAGCGACATTTAGATCGAAATTGACTTATGAATGCCATTCTACTTAAAATTTTCCGCTCTTTCGAATGCGCTAACTCCCATTGCTCTGTGATGACTTTGTTGTCACTTATGCCCAAGCAAAAACTGCGTTTTGTAGAAATTTATATCCATTTTTCTAAAATATCAAACTTTAAACTGCTCTCCTGAACAATTTGATTTTTGTCGCTACGCTAATATATACCCTATTACCTTTTAACCATCGATGTGTAGTTCTTTCCTCAAAAATCAATTACAGACACTTATCTGCATTATCTTCATAACCGTATGAGTACGCAAACTATTTAGATTGTTACAAATATATTCAATAAGTATTTCATGATTATTTGGCAGTTTGAGTACTTTATGCTGTCGACCCAGACCTCTAAACTTTGGTATTGTTCGTGAAATCGTTGAGCTCCTTAAAGGACTAAATTGAAGCACACGATACCTGACAAATGCTTGCATTGTCTGGACTCCACTCAAATCCACTAAAATCTGGGAGGTTCTTTCCTCAAAAGATCACATCAGACATTAATGTACCAGGGTCTCATATGATCTGACCAGTATGGATTGATTATGTGGACTTCAAAAGAGACTTTAAACTCGGATTTGTTTCCGTATTCTCAGAGTAGTCAGCTAACAAACACTGCCCTAACTATCTAGATAGATAGATAGTCACTCTTTAGGTTAAAGTTAAATTAGATAATTTAGCTTTAACCTAAAGAGTGGAATTCCCTGCCGGAATCTGTGTGTTCCTGATAACTATTTTAAGTGAGTCTATTTCTAGTCAAGAGTGACTAGATCACTTCTAGGTAAGCGTGCTTCATCTTCGACCACATCATCGCTTACCATCTGTTGTCAATCGCAAGCCAATAAAAAAACGGCAAAAATTACGTGATTAAAAGTGTTATATATAAACAAATTGCATATAGGTATCATTTAATATCAAGGTTCAAGGACTCAGAGAGTGATTTTTAACTTCCTATTGAAAACTGGTTTAAATTGCTGTTTGCCTCTTAAATCGTTTTGCAAAAGGGTTAAATTAGTTTTTTACTTCCTAAATTTGGAAATCCTTATTGACTTCCGAATTTTTCTAAAACATCTTGACGAATTTTGAGAGCGTTTGCTCCAACAATATATTTTCATCTCTATTTATTACTCTCAAATCACTCCAGAAATAATTACACACCTACTAAAACGCACGTGCAAACACGCGGATCCATTGCCAAAAACGTTCAAGCAATCTTCATAAAGTTTACGACAGTGATTGGTGCATCGAAGCCCACGCCTCGTCGTTGACTTACAAATCAAACGGCGAGTCCTTCTCTCATGCAAATATCACGCATTTGATACTCCCACGAGACATTGATCATGACTTTATTTAGATGGCATTTTCCCATCTGTGTTTATTTTTTTGCTTGAGTATGGGAAATCATCGTGTGACTGCCTCCTGTACGTCGATTCTGTAAAATTCGAACAACAACTCGCATCTCACATAGCTATTCACTGTCACTTCGCTTATGGTTCAAAGTGACCTTGATTTTGCATTCTGTAAGCAGTGTCGAAGTGACGGAGGAATTACCTTACCGAATGCCACTTCTCACGTCATCTCATACTTTATCTGTCAAAATCTTTAGTTCAACTCGCTGACACGCTCGCAAGGGTAGCGCTAGTGTAAATTCGAATTAACAACCGAGTTTTTAGAATGCCAATCAATAAACTCACAGCGGATTCAGATTCGAAGTTTAGAATGAGGTCTTACAGAATAACACAGCTGATGTGGGCGAAGCGGGAGGGTGTGTCAGACTTGTACTAACTAAAACCTATCTGTGTTCCGTCATTTGCCGTTCGTGTTCCGAGGCCGCGGTAACTCTTTTGAAAAATTCTGCAACCCTGGCAGGCAAGGTTCTTCTAGTAAGCCCCGAAAATTTATTGCTGACAACTTTTTGAGGCGCGCTTGGAACACGACGCGCTTTCTACACGGGCTTTGTTTCTGCCGCAGGCCCGTCCTAGTTAGGGTCGTCTTCTAACGTAACTATATAGTTGAGTACTAGCGTTTTAATTGAAGCGACTGCCTTTCTGACCTCCTTTCCCAGTAGCTAGGTAACACAATGCCCTTTGGCAAGATTGGTGTCAGATTTTCAGGCTTCGGAATAACCGTAAGGATTGTCAAAGATCTATAAATGACAGCCGATACCAAAGGCTTAAGAGGAGGCTCCCTAAATTGTATGTAAATTTGTATTAATATTCTGAAACAATCACGTATACAATCAAAATGTAACTTTAGTATATGATTTATTGGATCTTTTTCTTTTCATCTAGACCAGTTTCGTAATTGGAACATTTTCGCTCGATTCATTTTTTAATCGAAAATCATGTCTTTTTTAAAGATTATTCAAAATTTAATCAAGATTACTCGGTTTTTATGTCTAAAATTAGTATTGACAGTAAGAAAATATAGTTTATTATCCAAATATAGGACATTTTTTCTCTAGATCAATTATCACTTTAGTTATACTTAAACGAAATATGAATTGAGACTTACGATATTTAGTTTCGAACCCGAATATGGTAAAAGAGTGCACGCGATATTCAACTTTATTACTGCTGTGTTAGCGTTTAGCACACAACGGCAGTTTCGAAACCGAACATGGTGAAAGAGCGCACGCGATTTTCAACTTTATTACTGCTGCGTTAGCGTTTAGTATACAACGGCCTAACCGGGGTGGATGGGGGCGGAGCTTGCATGAAAATTATTTTGCACTGCCTGGTCTTAACGTGCTTTCCGAGGCACAGAAGAATCTCGAAAAGTTAAAATAGTCACCTAATCACGGACCAACTTCCTCAAGCGTTGCTTAAACTTGAAAATCGACCCGTACGTTATATTACCAGGAAACAGACTCCGGCAGGGAATTCTCACTCCTTAGCCGTAAACATAATGAAATTATTCTAAAAAGTTTTGAGCGTATTGGTGGGATATCCACTATGTAATGTATTATTATACCTTGCATTTCTCTCCTTATGACATATTTATATGTATATAAAAAACATATATATGTATATATATATATTGTTACGAGCTGGGGTTCAGGATAGAAATAATTAACGCCAATTACACCAAAATTAACACTTTAATGAAATAAACACAAAACAACAATTAACATGGTTATCCACACTACAATACTTGTCATTTAACACTTAAATCGCACTGAAATTCACTTGTAGATCTCAGATTATATCGCCACGTATCTTGTAATAAGACTGCTCGTGCGCGTTCCTTTGCGATCTATTTATACCCCGATCTGTGTTCTAGAACATTCTTGTAAAATCGACTCACCGCCTACACTAACAAAAATATTCCAGAAGCTACTTGAGATACACAGTACTGCTACTCGTCGCTAGATGGCGTTAGTGTCTCGACTCGATATACTCAGTACTACCTTGCATTTCTCTCCTTATGACATATTTATATGTATATACAAAACATATATATGTATATATATATTGTTACGAGCTGGGGTTCGGGATATAAATAATTAACGCCAATTAGACCAAAATTAACACTTTAATTAAATAAACACAAAACACCAATTAACATAGTTATCCACACTACAATACTTGTCATTTAACACTTAAATCGCACTGAAATTCACTTGTAGATCTCAGATTATATCGCCTCGTATCTTGTAATAAGACTGCTCGTGCGCGTTCCTTTGCGATCTATTTATACCCCGATCTGTGTTCTAGAACATTCTTGTAAAATCGACTCACCGCCTACACTAACAAGAATATTCCAGAAGCTACTTGAGATACACAGTACTGCTACTCCTCGCTAGATGGCGTTAGTGTCTCGACTCGATATACTCAGTACTACCTTGCATTTCTCTCCTTATGACATATTTATATGTATATACAAAACATATATATGTATATATATATATTGTTACGAGCTGGGGTTCGGGATATAAATAATTAACGCCAATTACACCAAAATTAACACTAAAAAAAAAAAAAAAGGTGGTTTTATGCGGAGATTTTAACATAGACATAATTAAAAGGAATAGATTTACTTTGGACTTTGAATCTCTACTTCTCAATTACAATCTCAAATTGGAAATACATCAACCAACACGACTAATGAGCAAAACTTGTCTGGATAACATAGCTCATAATTCTAAGCAAGAATGCAAAAGTGAGATTATAGATCTTGCTCTATCTGATCATACAGCTCAACTATTGAAAATCCCAGTAAAAAAAACTTGTATTATTAATTCGTGGCGAATACGAAAACGTGAGATTACAAAAGAAAATTTGATAAAATTTAAAAACTATATACAGTGTCTTACTTTCTCGGACGTATTTGGTACCGAAAACCCAGATGAAGCCTATGATAATTTCATTGACATTTTCTGTTTATTGTACAACCTTTGCTTTCCTACTAAATGGGTTAGTATTAAACCAGACAGAAAGAGTAGGTGGATATCTCGGGGTATAAGAATTTGTAGTCGGAAACAGAGACATTTACTGTGGAAGTACAGATTATCTCCTACCCGTAAAAATAAATATATTTTTAAAACTTATGCACAGAAACTCAAAAAAATCATTAGACTCACCCAAAAAGCTCAAAATAATTATATTATAAATAATTCTGAGAACAAGACCAGAGCAGCATGGCAAATTATTAATAACACTAAATTCATTAAAGATCCTATTTTACAAATAAACAGGCAGAATTCTATAATTAAAAACCCTCAGGAAATTGCTGAATCTTTTAATAACTACTTTGTAGACCAAGTACAAGATGTATCAAACGGAAAACCAGAATCAGATAATAACATTGGTATAGCAAATAACCCGAACTCAATGTTTATGCCGCCAGTTATTCCACAGGAGGTAGCTAGAGCAATAAGAACACTTAAAAACAGAAAAAGTCATGGCTATGATGGAGTAACAACGACTGTAGTTAAATTTGTGTCTCATATAATTGCTGGACCACTAAGTCACATTATGAATGCAAGTATTAGTTCAGGTACCTTCCCCAATAGTCTAAAAAAAGTAATCATAAAACCACTCCATAAAAAAAATAGCAAAGAAGAACTGGCTAACTATAGACCAGTGGCCCTTATTCCAGTGTTTTCCAAGGTGTTTGAAAAAATTGTATATGAGTCAGTTTATAATTTCTTAACAAAAAATAAAATCTTATGTGAGGAACAAAAGGGATTCAGGAAAAATAAAAATATTAATATGGCAATATACGATCTACTGAATAACGTAATGCCAAGTGTAGACCATAGAATGCCTGTATGCGCCATATATACAGATATGACGAAAGCATTCGATTACGTAAACCATGACGCGCTTTTAAACAAACTTTACACGTACGGCATTAGAGGCAATGTCTTAAATCTAATCAGGTCGTACATTACTAATCGAATGCAACGTACAGAAATATCAAGGATATGTGTGAAAACTAAACTAGAACATAAATATCTATCCGGCTACAGAGTAATAAAATATGGCGTTCCCCAAGGCAGCGTACTTGGGCCTTTATTGTTTCTGTTATATATTAATGACTTGCCTCGCCATATCCAACAACCTATGGTTTTGTTTGCAGACGACAGTACGGCAATAGTAAAATGCGGCAATATAAAAGATTACCCCACTGACATTAATATTACTTTAAAAAACATAATAAATTGGCTTAATAAAAATAATTTAATTATAAATATTCAAAAAACAAAAGTCATGCATTTTCATCAGCGCCTAGGGACTGTAAATAATGATGTTGAATTCAATGGACAAATAGTAGACTCGACAAATGTTACAAAATTCCTTGGCATTCTAATTGACAACAAATTGACTTGGAAACCTCATTCAGAGGAAGTTTGTAAGAGGCTAAGCAAGTCAGCGTACGTACTTTATAATCTGGCAAAAAAAGTAAACTCTCGCACCGTACTGGAAGCGTATCACGGTCTGGTTGCTTCAGTTTTGAGATTTGGAGTTATATTCTGGGGTAACTGTACTGAGAGGGAGAGGATATTCAAGGCTCAGAAGCGTTGCATAAGATCAATGACTAGTCTTAAAAACACCGACAGTTGTGTACATGTGTTCAAGTCTCTAAAATTACTCACCTTTCCGTCCTTATATATATTAGAAGTTGCATTGTTTGTCAGAACAAATTTACACCTTTTTACCCGAATAGACGATATTAGAACACGGCCGGGATCTGTTAGATCACAATATAAAAACCTAATGTTCACAGGTAGGTACAAAACAGCGTTATTAAGAAAAAGCATTTTATCAATGGGGCCAGTAATTTATAATAAAATACCTCATGCTTATAAAGAAGAACCATTAGGTATATTTAAAAAGAGGCTAACATCCTTACTTTTGGATAAATGTTACTATTCTATACAAGATTTTTTGAATGATAAAGAATTATAATGTTATATTATTTAAGTATATTTTATTTCAAATTTAATGCAATGTTGTTTTATAATGTAATTTAATGTAATGTAATGTAGTTTTTGTTTGAGTGTGTTTTTGTAATGTAATGTAGTTGTTATGATCCAAAGACATGTAATTTTTATTTTTTATTTTATTATGATTGAATAGATGTAAGTTTATTTTACTTTTGCATGCCGTCAGGTAGAGTGTGATGGAACTATTATTTATTAAAATATCGACATCTCATTTTGTATACCCACATTCTTCGCAAAATAAATGATTTGATTTGATTTGATTTGATTTAATTAAATAAACACAAAACAACAATTAACATGGTTATCCACACTACAATACTTGTCATTTAACACTTAAATCGCACTGAAATTCACTTGTAGGTCTCAGATTATATCGCCACGTATCTTGTAATAAGACTGCTCGTGCGCGTTCCTTTGCGATCTATTTATACCCCGATCTGTGTTCTAGAACATTCTTGTAAAATCGACTCACCGCCTACACTAACAAGAATATTCCAGAAGCTACTTGAGATACACAGTACTGCTACTCGTCGCTAGATGGCGTTAGTGTCTCGACTCGATATACTCAGTACTGCTACTCGCCGCTAGATGGCGTTAGTGTCTCGAACATTCTAGATTTCTGTCGAAGTTTCTCGACGTACTTCGCTAAACGACTGGCGTAACAATATTTAAACTTATTTATGTATTGTTTGTGTATGTTATATACTTGAAGTCTTGAAGTAGGTACACTGGCTTCCCCTCCCCTCTTTGTTTTATGTTCTTAAAGTCCATCCAAAGGTTGTCTGGAAGATATCGCTATCAGCGATAAGACCGCCATTGTAACCATATTTTGCATTATTGTAAATCTAGTGTTTGTTTAAATGATTGGTGTACAATAAAGAGTATTCTATCTATCTAAGAAGCGTCAATAGCCTAATGGCTAAGTATAAGACTTGTGATCAAGAGGTCACGGGTTCAAACCCCACCTCTATGGCCGTAAACCCACTCCAGACGGAAGCATATTTAGCTTAGTTGGAGGGGTTAACAAGATTGCAAGTAATGACAATTCTACGCCCATTAGTTTTTTTTTTTTTCAATAAACAGGCATAATAAATACGTCGTTATAGTTGTAGTACTCATCAACACATTTCCAACTAGTATTTCTTCATAAAACTTCCGCATGTGAGTACTCACTAAATGATATCACCGCATTACAATAAATCCGAGCTCCACTACGCCGTAGTTTTGGCAAGTCCTCAAGAGAAATTGCTCGTAAATGTTATGCATCAGTTTTTATTTGGCAATTTTCCAGGAAAGTTTAGTTACGGGAAAAGTTAGATTTGATTATTTTATTAAATGTGACGTTGTCTCATTCAAAATACAGGACATGTGACGTATTATGTCGCAAAAACCGGTCAAGTGCGTGTCGGGCCACGCGCAGTGTAGGGTTCCGTAGTTTTTATAACAGCCAAATGCGTGTCGTATTCGCTGACTGATCGTTTCGTACCATGCCAAACATGACTACCTAACTAATTTGACTTCCTATACAAATCCTCACCTGATCCGACAATTTTGCACGGAAAGTTTCAATTATTTTTTAGAGATTTGTATAAAACTTGTCATAGCCGGTGTTTTGAATTTAAATACGGACACAGAGCTACACTACTCAATCGTCACAAGAAGCTAGCACGATACAACTGGCGCTTAGCGCCATCTATCGAAATTTTTATAGAGTTGTTCGAAATTTTCGATTCAAATACAATTGATCGACTATTACTCGTAAACTTGTAAAGCCCACTTATGTGTGATAGTTTTCCTTTAAATTTCGTTATATATAGGTACTACTGCCGTAACATTTGAATTTCTAACTATAACCGTTTAGTTGATACAGGGGGGGGGACACTTGACTCTAACGAAAATTGGTACTTTAAAGCTTGATAAGTCACGAACGGTTTACTTATTCAAAAAACGGTCTTACCAAACCCCCAATATTTTTGAAAGACCTATCGAACGATATCCCACACTATGGGAAGAACGAAAAAAAAAATTATCATCCCACTTTACATGTATGGGAGGTACCCTAAATAATTGTTTTTTTCAAAATTTTATTTTACCACTTTTTTGGCGTCATTAACGTGTATACTCATGCCAAAGTACAACTTTCTAGTAAAGCTAAACCGCGGACAGACAGACGGACATGGCGAAACTATAAGGGTTCCTTGTTGACTACGGAACCCTAAAAAATGAGTATTTTTCACGAATGTAAGAAAAGTAAGCCCGAGTCGTCTGAAGTATTATTTTTTTTTTAACTCAGACGACTCGGGGTTACATTTTTATGCTAAGGAAATCGCCAAAAACAATTTTTCCACTTTATAGCTAAAAAACGCGGTGTCACCGTCCAGTGTCTGTGCTAACTTACTGTTATGGTGGTGCTGCATCGTGTGCAAAAACTATCGTGATCAGTCAAAGAAAACTAATTGCATATTCTTTCACAGAGAATCCCTGGAGTTCGCCAACCGTCAGCTGGGTATATCTGAAGAGCTGGACTCCGCACCCATGAGGGCTGAGGCGTACCTCAACCTGGCTAGAGCACATCAGACACTGGGAGGACTTGACAGGTAAAAGCTAAGGAGTGATCTTCGTCCACTTCCTTGGAGTTACAGTCTTTTCAGCATGGTAGCTACATAATCTCATCTACCTTTCAGTGAAAGTCCCATTAAAATGAGTTCGACTGTTACGGAGATTAGACCAGACAAAGGGTTTGTGGGAAAAACGTATTCGTAGGTGTGAGGGAAGTCAAAAATATTTCACACCAGCCTACATTAGCACTTATAAAACGTTCTGACATCTTATATGTGCTCATGTAGGCCGAAACAATTCAGGTTCGTTATTGTTCGATTCCTGAGGAAAAGAACCAGCAAGAAACTCCTTGGTTACTCTTTTCATAACATAATAGATTTTTACAACGTTCATAATACAGATTTTAGTGGTATGAGAGGATAGTGTACAACAAGTAGCATAGTGCAATGTCATTACAATAAATACAGGACAAGTGCGAGTCAGACACGTCCACGGAAGGTTCCGTACAAGGGGATGGTATTTTTTTTATATTTTTCATTAATAAGAACTTATGCGTCGTAAAAAATAAATAAAAGTTCTTTTATATGATATCTCACTTGAACTAGTAGCTTCATTTAAAATTTCGACCTCCTATAAAACTATTTTCTTAATGATGTAATTTTACAAATGTATATTTATTGTTTATTTATTCTGATTTTTTCTTTAACTGATAAAATAGTGATGCAACGAATACTACTTTTACGAATACGAATACGAATATCAAACCTACTGTTCGGCGAATACGAATACGAATATCTCGCCATGGTAATAAAAGACTTATTTATTTGATGAATGTTTACTGTACTAATAATTCATATTTACAACAGGCAAATTTTTATTTAAAAAACATAAAATTTGTAGATTTTCTGGTTTTAGGCGATTTGTTTTTTCAGTCTGGATGTTCCCAGCCGTTGAAAAAAGTCTTTCCGAGGCGACTGTACATGGCTTCAGTGAAAAATATTTCGCTGGCAAAGTCTAGTACTACATAGACGCAGTCATTACTAACGTTCGTTTAAGTTACTTACTTACTATCCTACTTTTTGTTGATACAAAAGAAATAGAGACCATATATACTTACTAGGTAATTTATCGAAGTGTTTCCATATGTCACTTTGTTCTCGTTTACGAGAAGACATTTTCAATTCAACTTCAACTTCTTTAAATTCGCAGCAACCTCAGAAAATAAATAAAACAATACTCTCTTGCTTGACTTGTGCTCACGACTGACAAATGAAATGCATGAAAAGAAAGGAATGAATGAATCAATTCATGGTTCGTAATCGTAATGATAGGGAAACTTCCGGAGCCGCAGGAACTGTATAAACCATGGCCGGGGAGTCCCCCGTCGCGTCGTCGTTGTGGTTAAGGGCCTCTGCATACGTCATATTTTTACTCGCGTTTTTCAAATCTGCAGTAAATAGAGTTGCGTACAAAAATATTCGTTTTTAAATATTCGTATTAGTATTCGCCAAATATGAATATTCGGTAAATGTCTACTATTCGGCGAATACGAATATTCGTATTCGTATTCGTTGCATCACTACTATAAAACGATGTTACTTGCCAAATTTCATAGTTGTAGGACTATCAATATCGATTACCTTGAGAGTGTCGAAATATGCCTTTTTGCGGCATAAACGACCATATCTTTTTTTAGGGTTACGTAGCCGAATGGCACAAAAAACGGAACCCTTATAGTTTTGTCATGTCTGTCTGTTTATCTGTCTGTCTGTCCGTCCGTCCGTATGTCACAGCCATTTTATTCCGAAACTATTAGTACTATACACATGAAACTTGGTAGGTAGATGTATTCTGTAAACCGCTTTCCGATTTTAAGGAAAAAAAATATTTAAAACGAAGGAGGAGCCCCCCTTAATTTTAAATAGCTTTTACCAATACCTTCCATACATGGAACCGAAAATTTAATTTTTTTTTTCATGAAACCTATACGTGTGTGGTATTGATATTATTAGGTCTTTAAAAATGACATTGAGGTTTCTAAAACCACTTTTTCATAAAGTCAATCGTTTAAAAGACTCTTCCAAAGTGGTAAAATGTGTCCCCCCCTCTAACTTCTATAATAATGTTAAAAAACGTTAGAAGAGTGGTTTTTCCACAGTTTCAAGGGACTGTAGACTTGAGAATATGGTTTTAATTTCAACTCGAAATCTCCGCGCTTTCCCGAAAAAATTGGCCAAGTGCGAGTCTGACTCGCCCATGAAGGGTTCCGTAGTAACTATAATAATATAATATAATATGTATATTTATTTGATGAATAAAAAAACCTAAAAAAATTCTTAAAACTAGCTTATTTACATTTTTACAACTACGCTAAATAACTTTGTTTTTCATAGTGTTTGTATGAATTACAAAGTTATATTTGCGGTTTTAGAAAATATGCTGTATCTCTAAAACTGCTGACCCGATTTCGTTCAAACCAATTTTGGTTGAAAGTTTACATTAAGATCTACGGAAATAATTTTTTTTTAGATTTTTCTCTCCATTATTTTAGAAGTTAGAGGGGGGGACACATTTTACCACTTTGGAAGCTTATATCTTTTAAACGATTAACTTTATGAAAAATTGGTTTTAGAAATCCTTACATCATTTTTAAAGACCTGTCTATAGATACCACACACGCATAGGTTTCATGAAAAAAAAAATATTTTCAGTTCTAGTTCCATGTATGGGGACCCCCCTTTATTATAAATATAAAAAAAAAAAACAATCTTAAAATCGGAAAGCGGTTCACAGAATACATCTACCTACTAAGTTTCACATGTATAGTCTTAATAGTTTCGGAATAAAATGGCTGTGACATACGGACGGACGGACAGACAGACAGACGGACAGACATATCTAAACTATAAGGGTTCCGTTTTTTGCCATTCGGCTACGGAACCCTAAAAAGGGTCTTGATAGACAGACGGTCAGACGGACAACAAAGCCATCTTACAAGGGTTCCGAATATTTTTTCTTTTGAGCTACAGAACCCTAAAACAAATCTAAAGTCTCTAGTCCATCTTGTATGTCTTTCCAGAGCACTCTCGTACGCCCGCCAAGCGCTGTACAACGACTGCGGCGGCGGTTCAACCGCGGGCTGCGTCCACCTCACAGTGGCAGCTGTTAGCCTCGAACTGGGCGCCTTCTCCAAAGCTATGGACGCCTTCCAGAAAGCCTTGGCTGTTGCTCAAGCTCAGAATGACAACACTTTACTGTTGCAAGTGAGTTTATTTTTATTAGCTGTCACGCGGGGCTCCGCTCGCTTGGACTTAACATAACCCCCCTTTTTTCAGTCGGGTAAAAAGTAGCCTATAACCTTCCTCACGCATCAAGCTACTTCCATGCTAAATTTCATCCAAATCCTCCCACAACTTTCGAATATTAGCGCGTTCAAACAAACAAACTTTTCCGCTTTATAATCTACACTAGCTTCCGCCCGCGACTTCGTCCGCGTGGAAAAAAATCCCCCGATTTTAAAACATTCTTCATTAGTGCTCCGCTCCTATTGGTCTTAGCGTGATGATATATAGCCTATAGCCTTCCTCGATAAATGGGCTATCTAACACTGAACTTTGTTGTGTTGTTTTTGTCAGGAGAAGGTTCTTATGAAAAAAAAAAAAAAGTAGGAAAGGTCTCAAGGGTAGGAGTAGGGTAGGGTAGAGGGAGGGTAGGGGTAGCGTACGGTACGGTAGGGTAAAGTAGGGGTAGGGTATTGGTAGGAGTAGTGTAGGGTTGGGGTAGGGTAGGGGTAGAGTAAGGTATGGGTAGGGTATCGGTAGGATAGGGGTAGTGGTATCGGTTGGGTAGGGGTAATATACCACACGAACGAAGTCGTGGCGGGTCAGCTAGTAGATAGATATAGCTATAGATAGATTCATGATAGGCTCGTATTTGATCACCAACTATCTCACCTGATGGTAAGCTATGATGTGGTCGAAGATGGAGCAAGCTTAACTAGAAGTAACCTATTCACTCATAAGAGTGAATAGGTTACTTCTAGTTAAGCTTGCTACGGGAGTCTATATTTCCTGATAGCTATAAAGCTATCAGGAAATATAGACTCCCGTCACGCGTCACCACTCGGACTTAACATCACATTACATTTTTAATGTTTATTTTACTGAAAATAGGCTGGTGTTTGACCACCATCTCACCTGATCATACCAGAAAACAAATAAGGACTTAACAACTAAAAAAGGGAGATACAATGAGCGGTATTACCGCTAAAAACGATATTTTACAGATAACCTTTTCGATGGTTTGATCATGTAGTTGAAGATGAAGCACGCTTGTTTAGAAGTAACCTTTTCAGTCTTGACTTAAACCCCCAGGTTATAACTACCAGGAAATACAGACTCTGGCAGGGAATTTCACTCCTTAGCCGTAAGTACAATGAAACTATGCCGAAAACGTTTTGTTCGTATGGGTGGGATGTCCACCATGTAACAATGGCGCATCGCCGTTTGTCCGATGATGTTGTCTGGTGATGATGGAACGGGCTTGGAGTTTAAAGCCAAGAGGCTCATTGGCAACGATTTGAAAAGCTCCAGAGCCTTGAACATCAGCGATGTGTTGCAATTAGCGTTGCCCAAAATCAGGTGTTGGTCTTGTTCTTGCATTTTTCAAGACCAAGACTAAGATCGCCTAATTTTAGCAAGACCAAGACCAAGACTTCACTTCAAGATTTAAGCAAGAACAAGCCTGCGAGACTCTTGCGTCTTGCAGTTAGTTCAGAGTTTCAGACTGTCATTTTATTTGTGTTATCTATACTAATATTATAAAGCTGAAGAGTTTGTTTGTTTGTTTGTTTGTTTGTTTGCTTGAACGCGCTAATCTCAGGAACTACGGTTCTGATTTGAAAAATTCTTTCAGTGTTAGATAGCCCATTTATCTAGGAAGGCTATAGGCTATATATCATCACGCTAAGACCAATAGGAGCGGAGCACTAATGAAGAATGTTTCAAAATCGGGCGATATTTTCCACGCGGATGAAGTCGCGGGCGGAAGCTAGTTATTATTAAAATGAGAAAACTTACATTGCAAAAACACATGAAATTTAGGCAGCTCTTAAAAGAACTATTTTTATGTGTTCTCCGAATTTGGATCGTTGTCCAGAGCCGGATTATTCGATGAGAACGTTAATACGCTGGCTCTGACGGAGGTGCTGCTTAAAGTTACTACCACTAACAGTGATACAGGTCCGGCAACATCGCACAAGATTAGCACACACACAATATTTAATCCATGGTTTTTTAAAAGAAAAAATCAGCGGGAAATATTAAGTTGTTGTAGTTAACTTAATATTTTTCTACTTAATTTAAAATTCTAAAGTGATTTCTAGTACCTTATATTCAATGAAGGTCAGGATAGCCGTCGTGCCGGCGGCGGTGCCTTTGCCTAGGGACAGGATTTTTTGTATCGATTCATTTATGCAGTCTTAAAGCGTAGGTATCAGTGCATCAAAATGTTAAAATGTAATCATACATAATGACAATGACAATTGATTTTCTTAATAATTAAAATAAATACAGATACTGATGCTTTTATCTCGTCTGCATTAAATAAGTTAGTATTGTTGTTTCGCAGTTTTCATTGGATTATATTACAATTTTTTTTATTTTTTGTCGTGTCGTATTATCTTGATTAGTTAATACTTGTGTGTTTTATTTGTACGATATCGACTTATGCTCATTACGAACAATAACATAAACATACATTGTACAAAATATCGATTAAAAGAAAAAGAGTGCATCCCTAGTTTTGACCATCATGACACTTGATGACATGACATGACAGAGCGCGGCTTTGTTGTGGGCAACATTTTGATGTTGCCGGCAACAAAGTCGGGTCGGATACTATAACCTGTCAAAGTAAGTTCGCATCTATTCGGAAGTACAAGGTCAAGATACGTGTACACGCACAGGCGGCTTCTATTGATATCGCATACAATCGCCGCCGCCGTGCCTCGCTCCCATATGAGAAATATTGTAAATACTTGTGTGTAAAAATTGTCTACAATGAGTGACGTCACGACGCGCATTTTGTGTTTTAAAATCACATACATCCAAAAATTGAGATTAAGCATTGTCGGTTTATCAACTTCTATCATACTCTAGTAGTTATTAAGTACCTAAATAAATACAGTAGGTAGCGTACCTAGGCAAATTTAATTTAATTAATGTAGATTAATTCCATCAAAGAAGAACATAATACAGAATATTATTTACATAATACCTACATTTTATTGCTACGTAGGTACACTATACCTTTCTGGTAACGCATCTTTTTATTAATCTTCCAAAGATTCATTATTTTTATCAAAGAATACAATCCTTAATTGGTATTTTGGTGTGTGCTCATAAATAGGAGTATTTATTTCAATTTTAGTAATTTAAAATTGAGCTTCGCTTCGAGTTTAATGTAATAATTGTTTTTTATTTAATTGTTCTCGGACTGTAAGTTTACAATTTGACATGAGTGACGAATATTCTAATACAGTCAAGTTAATATCATTAATTTGTATTTTATATGTTTTAACCATGTGTAAGCTTATTAAATGTAAACTTTCATTAAGAAACCAACGGAATTTCTGAAGATTTTCAGAATTTTAGGTAGCTCAGTTGGTTAGAACATCGGCACGGATCGCCGAGGTCGTGGGTTCAGACCATGAGGTCTGAACACACAGAGATGATGTGTCAGTTGATATTTCGAATTTCTTAATAAATTTGTTAATTTGGTTAGTCTTTACTATGCCTATGTCAATTCAAGCTCAAAATGTACCTACTCTGTTAAATTGTTCTAAGATCTAAACTACTGTAATTTAATGAATAGCAGTAGGATAATTGGCCGTAGTTATGCAAAAAGGATCCATTCCACACTTTTTCCGAAATTGATTTATATTGATATTTTTAATATATCACCCTGAAGATGCTTTTGGTATATATAATTCAATTTTGGAAAAGATAGATAGATAGATATACTCTGTATTGTACACCATAACAGAATTAAATAAGGACTTAAAAAACTACAAAGGGTGTTACAATGGGCGGTCTTATGGGCGGTAAAAGTTTGGATTGGATCCTTTTTGCATAACTACGTCCAATTGTTAATTGCAAGACTCTTGCGCAAGACCAAGACTAGGAGCGCAATACCAAGACCAAGACCAGGTGTATTGGTGCAAGACCAAGACCAAGACTGGCTAAGTCTCGTCGTGTTGCATTTGGGCAACACTAGTTGCAACCCTATCAGTTTTCGATCGGTTACATTTTGGAGTGGAATTCCCTGCCGGAGTCTGTGCTTCCCGATAGCTATAACCTGGGTGTCTTTAAGTCAAGAGTAAATAGGTTTCTTCTAGTTAAGCGTTTTTCATCTTGATCAGGAGAGATATAAAAAAAAACAAAACAGTTAAATAATGTGATGCGTGTCCGAGTGGTAATGCGCCGCTTTGCGAGGCTGGACCCCAGTCAGGCACATTACTTTGTGTAATTTATACCATCACCACTGTTCTTTAATCCGTGAAGGATAACGTTGTCACGAAATCATAAAATAATACTTTTACAGGTCCTTTTTTTAAATATAAACTAGATGAGGCTGGTTGTCACCGTGTTATTTTAGTCGTCTTACAACGGCAGCCCACTTCATGTATCCAATGACTAGTAAACATTCATTTAAAAAAAAAACATTTTTATGAACAAGTGAATAATTTAAAATTGAAAATATTATTTATTATTATGTAATAGCTTTCTATAAAGGCTGTATAACCGTTTACCTACAGAAATAGTACGAAGTATTCTGTAAAGCTATGGAAATCTCCCAGAAAGCACTCATATCCCTAAAGATCTTGATTTTTAGAAAGTCCTTTTGATATCTGCGACCCTTGATAGTTCACGGATCGTAGTTATCATAATATACAAGTGCTAAATAATAACAGACGCACGAGTCGATCTCAAGTGCTTGCCATGACGGTAAATGGGTGGGTGACCATCTTCACATATCGAGATTATTATTTATTAATTATTAGATTCCTCCATGCCTCGGAAAGCATGGTAAGCTGTAGGTTCCGGCTGTCACTTGTATATTTTTGACAGTTGTTACGAGTAGTCAGAAGCCAGAAAATCTGACACTGTCAGCAGTCACTCCATTTAAAAACACTAGTACTCAGCCCCGGCGCAGTCCGAAGGGGGGCGGGAGTCACAGGGGACATGACCCCCCCCCCCCAAATCGTACACCCCAAATAGAAAATCTTCTAAAATAGTGCAAAATAAGACTTTCCAAATATTATCACCCGATTCACCAATAAAAATAGAAGACTTTCATTTGTATTATAATGTGTGCAATAAAAATTGTATTGTGCTATAAAGAAAACTCATTTACTCGACATATTTTATTGTTAGTGACTCCAAGACGCATCCGACTAAACCGGAAGCTGACCCCGACATAGTTGGGAACAGGCTAAGCAGATGGTGATTAACAGCGACCTCTGGAAAAGACCGATTTAAAACAAAAACAATCTAACAAAAGATTGTCAGATTGTTTTTGTTTGCAATAGGTGGGTTAAAACCCGTAACCTCTCGATCACAAGTCTGACATCATAGCCATTGTGTTATTGACGCTTAAACCGCTGTAGCCGAAAATCAGTACATTTTTAAGACAAAGTTTTTCCTTTCCAGGTTTACGTAGGTCTTTCAGAACTCTGGCGCCGTCTTCGCGACGCAGAACGCGCGGTGGCTTGTGCAGCGCGCGCGTGTGATCTCGGCCGTGGACCGCGCGCTCTTGACTTAAACACACGACATCATCGAACTGCTCTATTGCAAATGGCGGCCGCGTTACGAGCGAGAGGGGAGCTCGGGGATGCGCACGATTATTGTAACGTAAGTTTTTTTTATTATTTGTCTTATATTCGTGTTGTGTACTAACCTCTAGTTTTTTGTGGTAATTGTTTACTACTGTTATTTACACAAAATATATTTAAAGATATTTAAATTTGAAGTCATATTCAAATTCAAATATCTTAACTTCGAATCTTGAAGACACATTGGTTAGAAAGATAGAATATATATATATATATATATATTTATATATATATATATATATATATATATAATATATATATATAATATATATATATATATATATATAATATATAGAATATATATTGTACACCAAACATTGAAACGACTCTAGATAACAATATTGCTTCCGGAGTCGCGGAAATGTTCTAACGGGATACCGCGGCTCCGGAACTTAAGGGCAGCTGAAGGTTAAGATAAAGATAAGATATTTTATATTATAAGGAACGGGGTGGTCATTCGATGATTTTTCCACCCCGAAAAAAAATATCAATATTGCTTAAACTATGGCTACAATCGCGGCCTTATCGCTGAGAGCGATATCTTCCAGACAACTTTTGGAAAGACTTTACAAGCTTTCACTAAAATGGGAAGGGCTAAATTAGTGTACTACTATTTTCGAAAGTGCAGTATTGTCAGAGTCTGTCCTATAGATCCAAATAAGAATAGGAACGTCAATGACTTCTATCTGTCAAATGTGACTTGAGAAGTACGTCACAATATGGTGCTAAGTCGATCCTATTCTTAGTTGAATCGTACTGTACATGGGCAATCTTTAGGTCAGTTACGCTCAAAGATCGCTGCTCAGCGTCCAATATAATAATGCGTTCAGGATGCTCTTGCGACTGCTTCGTTACTGTAGTGCTTCAGAGATGTTTGCTTGTACTTTACATCCGATTATACGCAAGAAAATAGCTTCACTTCTGAAAACTATCATTTTATCAGCTTAGACTTCAACACACAGACCTATTTTTAAATTCCGGCTATTCCTTAATAAATCTATGTTATTAAATACTTTTGGCACTAAATATGTAGACGTTCATTTTCCATAGTAGTTTGTTATTTCTGATTGAACTAGTCTTTTCTCTCTTTCTGGTACATTCATGAACAGGGTAGTTTGTTGCCTCCCTGCCGCCTTCATTTGGTCTTTCCAGCTCAACGGGGATCTACCGCGCGCTCTGATACCTTCAACTTGTCTCTGCACTACCAGATGTTCTACGGGGTCATTTTTGCGTCGTGTTACATAGCCAAAGAGAGTTAGAATGCGTGCTTGTACTATAGGTATAGAAGACAGGCGCCGTCTGATGCCGAGTTCCTTCAGTACAGACACAGGTACAGATGCGTTCGTACAGAATTCTGTCCACGACATCCTACGCATCCTTCTCCAGCCTCAAGAGCGTTTATTTTCTAGTTCTTTTTTCAAGGTTAAGTTTAAGTTTTCATGGGTTTTTTATGGTAAAGTTAGGTCTGTAATAAGAAAAGTATTTATTCACTTACCTTATCAACGTTATCTGATACCCTGAGGTGTCATTTTCAGGAGGCGTTAAGACTAGCTGCGGTGGCAGGTGATCAGGGGTGCTATGCGCGCGCAGTGCGTATTGCAGGTGACGTGTACCGCAGGAAATGTGACATCGGGAAGGCGTTAAGGTACGTATATCTCTCCAAGTTAACATATCATCATCTGCATAACTTTACCCAACTATGTTGGGGTCGGCTTCCTGTCTAATAGTGTTGCCCAAATGCAAGACCAAGACGAAACTTAGCCTGTCTTGGTCTTGGTCTTGCGTCAACACACCTGGTCCTGGTCTTGGTCTTGGTATTGCCCTCCTAGTCTTGGTCTTGCACAAGAGTCTCGCAAGAGTCTTGCAATTAACGATTATCCTTTTGCTATTTATTAAACGGTAGTTTAGATCTTAGAACAATGTAACAGAGTAGGTACATTTTGAGCTTGAATTGACATAGGCATAATAAAGGCCAACCAAATTAATAAATTTAATAAGAAATTCGAAATATCAACTGACACATCATCTCTGTGTGTTCAGATCTCATGGTCTGAACCCACGACCATGCCGATGCTCTAACCAACTGAGCTACCTACCGTGTCCCACGAAATTCTGACGGTTTTTTAATGAAAGTTTACATTTAATAAGCTTACATGTGCTAAAACATGGTTAAAACATATAAAAAACAAATTAATGACATAAACTTGACTGTATTTGAATATTAGTCACTCTTGTCAAATTGTAAACTCATCAGTCTGAGAACAACAAGGATTAGAGTAAAAAACAATTATTACATTTTAATGTAAACAACAAAATGTTGCCGACAACAAAGCCGCGCACTATCAAAGTGCCGCGATGGTCAAAACTAGGGATGCACTCTTTTTCCTTTAAATGGATTTTTTGTAAAATGTATGTTTATGTTATTGTTTGTAATGCGCATAAGTCGATATCATACAAATAATACACACAAGTATTAACTCATACGACACGACAAAAAATAAATACATTTTGCAATAAAATCCAATGAAAACTGTGAAACAACAATATTAATTTATTTAATGCAGACGAGACAAAAGTATCTGTATTATATTTAATTACTGAGAAAATCAATTGTCATTAATTACTTAAGTAGGTACTTATATTAACGAAAAATTTGTATGATTACATTTTAACATTTTGATGCACTAAAACCTACGCTTTAAAACTGCATAAACGAATCGATACGAAAAATCCTATCACTAGTCAAAGGCACCGCCGCCGCTGGCACGGCGGCTATCCTGACCTTCATTGAATATAAGGTACTAGAAATCACTTTAAAATTTTAAATTAAGTTGAAAAATATTAAGTTAACAACTTAATATTTTCCGCTGATTTTTTATTAAAAAAAACCATGGATTGAATATTGTGTGTGTGCTAATCTTGTACGATGTTGCCGGACCTGTATCACTGTCAGTGGTAGTAACTTTAAGCAGCATCTCCATACGAGCCAGCGCATTAACGTTCTCATCGAATAATCCGGCTCTGGACAACGATCCAAACTAGGAGAACACATAAATAGTTCTCTTAAGAGCTTCCTAAGTTTCATTGTTTCCCCATCTCCCTGTGTTTTTGCAAATGTAAGTTTTCTCATTTTAATAATAATAACACAAAGAAAACGACAGTCTGAACTAATTGCAAGACGCAAGAGTCTTGCAGGCTTAGTCTTGTTCTTGCTTAAATCTTGCAGGGTAAGTCTTGGTCTTGCTAAGATTAGGCAGTCTTGGTCTTGGTCTTGCAAAAATGCAAGAATAAGACCAAGACCAAGACTGATTTTGGGCAACACTACTGTCTAACCGGATGAAGCTGAGTATTAGTGTTTTACATGGAGTGACTGCCTACCTGACCTCCACAACCCAGTAGCTGGGTAACACTATACCCCTTGGCCAGACTAGTGTCAAATTTTCTGGCTTCTAACTACCCGTAAGAGTTAAAGATGTCCCAATGATAGCCAGGACCAACGGTATAACGTGCTTTCCGAGGCACGCGGGTATCACACCACTAACTTCCAAACTCCGGGCTACTACTGAGAAATTCATTACAGATTAAAAGCCAATGTCACTTTTTGCTTAACTTCGTGCTCATAAAATAATGTGATGGGAAAATAAATGATTATGAAATGAAATATTTATTTTGTAAATTGGTTATAAATTGCACTTTTACACGTCATGTTTTTTTTGCGTGTTAAGTTTAGTTTAGCTAGATGAGTCCGGTGCTTCCTAACTGACTAATAAAAAACACCGAAGCAAACTCAAAGGTCAACGTCTCTCTTAAAGTCTATATCATTCTCAATGGTTCAATAATATGAAAAGCATGTAGGTTCATGTCTGTGGTGCTCTTTTGAGAAAATAACCACCATAATTTCTTCATTCCATACAGACACTATGAGGTAGCAATGGGTGCCGGCCAGGCTTTAGGCGATCGTCTCGCTCAGATGGAAGCTATGGACGGCGCCGCGAGATGCCTGGAGGCGCTCCGTCTGCAGGGCAGGATCTGCAACTGTAGGCCGCTGGAGTTCAACACACGTCTGCTGGAAGTCGCTACCTCTGTTGGGGCTAAGGTAAGGAGCCTGCTGGAAGTCGCTACCTCTGTTGGGGCTAAGGTAAGGAGCCTGCTGGAAGTCGCTACCTCTGTTGGGGCTAAGATAAGGAGCCTGCTGGAAGTCGCTACCTCTGTTGCGGCTAAGATAAGGAGCCTGCTGGAAGTCGCTACCTCTGTTGGGGCTAAGATAAGGAGCCTGCTGGAAGTCGCTACCTCTGTTGGGGCTAAGGTAAGGAGCCTGCTGGAAGTCGCTACCTCTGTTGGGGCTAAGTTAAGGAGCCTGCTGCAAGTCGCTACCTCTGTTGGGGCTAAGTTAAGGAGCCTGCTGGAAGTCGCCATTTCTGTTGGGGCTAAGATAAGGAACTACAACAGGAACTAAACTTGAAACAACAAAACCAGCCAAGTGCAGTGAGCCGTCTGCAGGGCAGGATCTGCAGCTGTAGGCCGCTGGAGTTCAACACGCGCCTGCTGGAAGTCGCTACCTCTGTTGGGGCTAAGGTAAGGAGCCTGCTGTAAGTCGCTACCTCTGTTGGGGCTAAGGTAAGGAGCCTGCTGTAAGTCGCTACCTCTGCTGGGGCTAAGGTAAGGAGCCTGCAGGAAGTCGCTACCTCTGTTGCGGCTAAGATAAGGAGCCTGCTGGAAGTCACTACCTTTGTTGGGGCTAAGGTAAGGAGCCTGCTGCAAGTCGCTACCTCTGTTGGGGTAAGTTAAGGAGCCTGCTGGAAGTCGCCACTTCTGTTGGGGCTAAGGTAAGGAACTACAACAGGAACTAAACTTGAAATAACAAAACCAGCCAAGTGTAGTGAGCCGTCTGCAGGGCAGGATCTGCAACTGTAGGCCGCTGGAGTTCAACACGTTCCTGCTGGAAGTCGCTACCTCTGTTCGGGCTAAGGTAAGGAGCCTGCTGTAAGTCGCTACCTCTGTTGGGGCTAAGGTAAGGAGCCTGCTGTAAGTCGCTACCTCTGTTGGGGCTAAGGTAAGGAGCCTGCTGGAAGTCGCTACCTCTGTTGGGGCTAAGATAAGGAGCCTGCTAGAAGTCGCTACCTCTGTTGCGGCTAAGATAAGGAGCCTGCTGGAAGTCGCTACCTTTGTTGGGGCTAAGGTAAGGAACTACAACAGGAACTAAACTTGAAATAACAAAACCAGCCAAGTGCAGTGAGCCGTCTGCAGGGCAGGACCTGCAACTGTAGGCCGCTGGAGTTCAACACGCGCCTGCTGGAAGTCGCTACCTCTGTTGGGGCTAAGTTAAGGAGTCTGCTGGAAGTCGCTACGTAGCTGTTAGGGCTAAGGTAAGGAATTACAACAGGAACTAAATTTGAAATAATAAAACCAACCAAGTGCAGTGTGCCGTCTGCAGGGCTGCAACGAGATACTGCCCAGAACGTAATCGTAATTGAAGGAACAAAGTGGGTTCTTAGTCAGTAGAAGGCAGAAAGGCGTCTTTTTAGGCAAATGTTGTATGGTGATAAAACTAATTCTTCGATCTTGAATGATGTATGCAGCATCGATCTCTTGCCAGCAATTATATGCTAATGCAGAATCATTATCTGCCTGCCCTTTCCCAGCTCTGGTGGGATAGGCTTTTCTAGTCTAACTGGATGCGGTTGAGTACTATTGTTTTACATGGAGCAAATGTCTATCAGATCTCTACAACCATCACCTAGGTCACACGCTCGTGTCAGATTTCTGGTTTCTGACTATACCCTTAACGCCCGTCAACTAAAGATATAAAAAAACTTTTTACCAAAAAATTGAACCGACTCCAAAAAAAATTTTAATACCAAAAAATTAAACCGACGTCCAAAAAACACTGCAAAGTGAAAAATAACTTTAATTTTGGGAGTCGGTGCCAAAAACGAAAATACACATTTTTGAGAGTCGGTTTAATTTTTTGGCAAAAAGTTTTTATTTCACTCTTTTTAGTTGGTCGATTTTTAATTTACAAAAGCTTAAATGTCAACTACTTATAATCATTTACAAAATATTGCTTTTCCCAATGTTGGGCCGTTAATTGTTGAGGAGTTCTCTTGGTACTTCACCATCAGCTTTACTTCACCATATGATGAGCATATTGTGCTATAACCACATTCAAGTAATCGAAGCGGAACACATGAAATACTTATTATTCCTACTTATATATTGAGTAGTTCCAGTGGCCATCTGTGGTCTTCATCATCAGGTCCACTTCACAAATGGTGCTTTTCGAATGCAACTACACAAGTTACTATAAAAAATACTCAAATCACTATAGGTGTGCCTATAATATTTGAAGAGTTCCCTCGATTTCTCCAGTATCCCATCATCAGATCCTGACTTGGTGACAATGGGACCAATTTCAAAGTATACCCTTTCAAACAAAACAGAATTTTCCAAATCGGTTCAGCCGTCTTCAAGTAATCGGTAATCATAAATTTAAAAAAATATATATACGCGTCGACTTGATAACCTCCTCCGTTTTTTTTTTCGTCGGTTGAAAATGATGGGCGGGACCAACGGCTTCTGAGATACGGAGGCAT
This sequence comes from Tholera decimalis, assembly GCA_943138885.2. NCBI lineage: Eukaryota > Metazoa > Arthropoda > Insecta > Lepidoptera > Noctuidae > Tholera > Tholera decimalis. The sequence continues at coordinate 17,443,827 of OW964576.2, forward strand.
CTCGATATGTTATTATAGTTGACTCATCTATGGGTCGACCTCGGGCAGATTGACCCATGCGGCTGTTTTTAATTTAAAATCTACTATATAAAAATAAGTCGGGTTTTCCTTCCTGACGCTATAACTCCAGAACGCACTAACCGATTTCATTCATCTTGGTTTTGAAATGTTCGTGGAGGTCTAGGGAAGGTTTAAAAGATGAGAAAAATAAAAAAAGGGGGAAAACCGTCAAAACAGCCCTTTTCTATTTCCTATACAAACGTTAGGGTAGGTGTAGGGTGGGGTAGGGTATTGGTAGGGTAGGGTAGGGGTAGGGTATTGGTAGGGTAGAGTAGTGTAGGGTTTGGGTAGGGTAGGGGTAGGATAGGGATAGTGTTATCGGTTGGGTAGTGTAGGGTTTGGGTAGGGTAGGGGTTAGGGGTAGTGGTATCGGTTGGGTAGGGGTAGGATACCACGCGAACGAAGTCGTGGCGGGTCAGCTAGTAATAATTATAAATGCGAAAGTCTGCCTGCATGCGGACTACACGTCGCCGTCGCGTTCTTTAATTTTTTTTTATTCAGAATAGGTTCCTTTTGACCACCATCTCACCTGATGGTAAGCGATGATGTGGTCGAAGATGGAGCATGCTTGCCAAGAAGTAACCTATTCACTCTTGACTTAAAAACTCCCAGGTTATAGCGATCAGGAAACATAGACTCCGGCAGGGAATTCCAGTCCTTAGCCGTACGCACAATAAAAGTACTCCCAAAACGTTTTGTGCGTATGGGTGGGATGTCCACCATGTAACGATGGCGCATCACCGTTTGTCTTGTAGTTTATGGAACGGGCTTAGATTGTGTAATTCCATCGCACACTCCCCTAAATGTAACCGACAGAAAACGGATAGACCAGCAACTCGTCGTCGATGTTAATGGAAAAGCCAGTGTATTGATACATGTGTGTGGTACAGATGCTAGTCCGCCGCGTGCGTCTCCGCCTAGCGGAGATCTACACGGGGCTGGGCGACAACGAGGCGGCGGCGCGCCAGAAGCGAGCGGCGGCGGCCTGGGCCGCGCCCGCGTGCGCTCGCTGCCGGGAGCCGCTTGCCGACCGGCCCTCGCCACTCGCCTCGCTGCCCTGTGCGCATATTGTGCACCATGCGTATGTATTTTCTACTAATCCTACTTCGTACTAATCCTACTTCATACTAATCCTACTTCGTACTTAACCTACTTCCTACTAATCCTACTTGCTACTAATCCTATCAATCCTTAAATTTTATTGTTAATTATTAACACTTTAAAAACTTAAATAAAATCCCTTAAGTACATATATGTCGCATCAGGGGTGGCCGAGATGCGAAACATCGGATCTTCATCGCGATCCGACATAGTTCTAGGTAAATGTGGGCACTGACTCGGGTACTCGAACGAAAGATAATTTAAATCCAAATAACTTTATTTTACTAACGGTTTTTCACAATATAGAAACAAACACGTGCGTTGGTACTGAGCTTCTGCCAAGACTGTCCGAGGTAGTCTATATCACTCCGTCCTCCCGCCAGTCCTCGCTACATCCCTTCTACCGACGATCGTGTCCAAGCGGAAGGGCTCCGCTTGCGTTTCCGGTAACGATTTATTAGTTCACCAAACTAATTATTAGATGGCGCTGCCCGTCGCACCTTAGCGCCATCAATCAACGACACGGCCATCCCTGACTAGCACCCGTCCTCGGGTGTAGTTCCTGTGGACAAAATATACTCAGAAAGTAAACTAGCTCGGCTATCCTGCCAATAGAAACAAAGGTAGCAGTTTCTCATTGGTACTTTATTTCTCCTAAATCTAGGTACAGTAATCAACTTTCATGACATAAAATGCCTTGTAATTAAGCTTACATACACAGTGCTTTCTGCACAATATCATTAATTGGAAAAGATCCGACCAACAAGTTAAAAAGACTAAACAAGGTAATTCTAACAGTTCTGTTACTATTTACCATAATTCATAAGCAATGTATACTCATGAAACTTTCACTATCATCTGTGCACCAACACAGACCCGAATCGCACCAACGATTCGTTACAAATCTGCCGCCACATATGCTACAACACATGAGGGGCTCCGTGCATCAACACGGACAAGAATCGCACCAACGACTCTCAAAAATCTTACGCAACATGTGCTACAACACATGAAGCGCTCTGTGCACCAACACAGACAGAAATCGCACCAACGATTCCTTGTAGACCCATCGCCACATGTTACTCATGAGGTGCGGTCTAGAGTTTCGAGTATGAGTATACAAGCCATTCTTAATCAGATGTGGTTTCGCTACCACTGTCATCAACTATGACATCTAATTCGCGGGGAACTTGGTGATCGGGGATCTTCCTCACACGGTCATGGGGGTATTTGTATGTTCGCTTAGAGTCAAGCGCCTTTAGTAGGTATCTATCCCCGTCTAATACATCAATAATTTTAAATGGACCTTTGAATTTAGGATCTAATTTGGTTTGATTCCTTTCCTCATTTTCTATCAAAACATAATCATTAATAGCCAACTTAGAAACTTGAACCTTACTTTGATCAAATCGATTTTTATCATAATTTGCATTTTTCTCAATATTCAGTGTCGCTTGCTCTCTAATCTCATCTAAATTAACGTCATTTAAATCATCATCAGCGGTCACTAAACCGACGCGGCCGTGCTACCCTTCCTATCATCAACTCGAGAGGGCTAGATTTTGTCACCCTATTAATAGTAGAGTTAATAGCTAACTGAACTTCTCCTAAAGCGTCCTGCCAAGAGCGGTCACGACTAGTCTCTACAGCTGTCAACATACTCTTCAGGGTACTCATTACCCTTTCGACCTGACCGTTCGCACGACTACCTCCAGTAGCTATCAAGTGCAACTCTAAAATTCAAAAAAAATAAAATAAAAAAAATAAAAATAAACTAAATATTCTAAAATTCTAAAAAAATGTATATCTAATTCCCAATTAATTAATAACAAAAAATATATAAATAATTCAACAAATAAATGCAAAGCGACATGGTCCGTTATAAAAAGAAATGTAAGTAATGACGATAATAGCAAAAATGACATCAAAGAGTTAATAATAGATAATATAGTAATTAATAATCCTATTGACATTTGTAATGAATTTAATAACTATTTTATAGAGCTAACAAATAAAATACGTAGCAATAATAATAATAATGATAATATAAGAATTAATACTAATCCTGACAGCATTTTTCTGGCTCCAGTAACTAAGCAAGATGTGATAAAAATTATAAATTCTTTTAATGATACCAATGCAACCGGATACGATGAAATTTCTACGAAAATAATGAAATTAAGTAGTAAGCACATAGCAGCACCATTAAGTCATGTCATTAATCTGTCATTTGAAACGGGAATATTTCCTACTAGATTAAAACAGTCATTAGTAAAACCGTTATTTAAAAAAGGTAATCGTACAGATATCACCAATTATAGGCCAATTACTTTGATACCCATAATAGCAAAGGTTTTTGAAAAAGCCATGAATGAAAAAATAATGTGTTTCTTAAATAAATACAATTTGCTTACATAGAACCAATTTGGTTTTAGGAAAAGTAGATCGACTTCACTTGCGTGCTTTACTTTAGTCAAATTCATAACTGAAGCTCTAAATAATAAAATGTCAGTATTATCAGTATTTTTAGACATGAGTAAAGCATTTGATTTTGTTCCTCATGATCGCTTACTTTGTAAATTGGAAAAATATGGCATAAGAGGCAAAGCATATGATTGGTTCAAAAGTTATTTATCGTGTCGCCAACAAAGAACTGTATTGTCAAAAATTGATAACAACAAAAAGACTACATACAGTTCTAACCTAAAAATTAATAACTGTGGTGTTACGCAAGGAAGCGTGTTAGGACCACCATTGTTTATCATATACATCAATGATCTTTGTGAAAACCTCAATCATAATTGTACATTGTTTGCTGATGATACAACCTTGACCATAAAATCATGTAACAAAAATGACTTAGAAATTGACACGAATAAGGAATTACAAAACTCAATAAAATGGCTTGAATTAAATAATTTACATGTAAACATGAATAAAACGAAGTTAGTGCAGTTCCGAACACACAACTCTTTAGTACAACCACCTAAAATACAATATGAACTCACAAGGTTGGAACCAGTGTCAACAGCAGTATGTTTAGGTACCTATAGTTATTGACGAAAAATTAAATTGGAAAGAACAAGTGAGTAAAGTCTGTACTCGTCTTGACAAATTTGTATTTGCGCTCCGAAAACTAAGGCTAATGGCAGGTACAGAGACAGCCCTAAAAGCATATCATGGATATGTATCTTCAGTGTTGCGTTATGGTCTTGTCATATGGGGTAATTCAGTGGATGTGAACAGAGCATTCATTGCACAAAAGAAATGTTTATTTATTTATTTATTTATTTGCACAGTAAAATGAAAACTTATATGTACATACATTGAAATAGGATGGAGTTACATTGTTTTGTTATACACAGTAAATGTATTTGGAGACTCTAGCACCCTTGCTAAGTTGACGAGACAACTTGTATTAAAGGTGCTAGGCCCGACCCTTTTGCGATGCTTTGTTTAAAATTTAACTTAGAAATGGGTGAAGCCGCTTATAATCTTACACAAGTTTGGTAGATACAGTTTATACATAATAAATTATTTAACAAAAATAAGGAAACAAAATAAAAATGCTAAAAACGAAAGATGTAGAGTGTAAGGATGTTTTGGTGTGTGAGTGTGTGTGTTTGTATGTGTATAAGAGTGAGTGTATGGATATGTGTGTGTGTGAGTGTAAGTCGGGGAATGTTTTGTGATGTCAGAGGATGTCTTAAGTGTTATGAGATGATAACAAGAGCTCCGTGTTGTTGTAGTTAAGAGTCTGGAGCCAAGTCAAAAGTATTTTTTTGAGTGATAAATATGGAAGTGAGTAAAACTTCAATATTTTATTAATTTTGTTATATAGATGGGGGCCTTGGAAACAAGGAAACCTTCTTGTAAAAGAGAAGTGACAACGAAAGGGTTGGCTTACTTTGTCTATGCGTCTGGTAGTGATTACCTCGTAGGGTGTTTTTTGGTGCTGTTGTAGGACTGTGTTAAGCACAAATAATTGTCTGACTGTGAGCACTTCACAGTTCTTATATAGTTCTTCTGTTGGGAAGAGGGTGGGGCGGAAGGTACTGACTTTCAATACTGCTCTCTGAGCACGCTCCAGTTTCAACAATATCGTCTTAGGAACACCCCCCCAGGCACAAACACAGTAAGTTAGAAGAGACTGACAAAGTGCGAAGTATGTACTCTTTATAATTTGGGGTTCAGCAACGTAGCGAAGTGTCTTAAAAACAAAGATTAGTTTTCTGACTCTTTTTGTTAAGGTATCTACGTGTGCTGCAAAACTCAGGCCATTGTCAAGTATCACTCCAAGGTATTTAAGAGATTGACATCGCTCTAATTTTGGACAGGTACAAGCAATAGTACCAGGCTGTAAACAGGAATGTGCTACCAAGGCGTAAGTGTCTGGAGGTTGAGAGCAATTTCGTATGGTGAAGGTGAGAATGTTAGTTTTCTCCGTATTGAGAGTGAGGGTATGAGTTCTAAGCCAACCCATAACAGTATTGAGTCCTTTTTGTGCTGAGTTGAAGGTATCTTGCCACGAATCACCAGAGAAGGTAAGGACGGTATCATCAGCGAACGCTATAATACTTCAATGTTCCAGTTTTAGGTTACAGAGCTGGTTTACGTAGATTAAGAAAAGTGTCGGGCCAATCACGCTACCTTGAGGCACACCAAATGTCACAGGCACCTCACTACTGTAGTAATTCTGTATTTTTACGCACTGAGTACGATTTTCTAGATAGTCTCTCATAATGTTAAGTGGTACGCCACGAATCCCGAGCTCTTCCAGCTTAGAAAGTAGGATAGAAATTGAAACTGTATCAAATGCCTTTCTTAAGTCTAGAAATATTGACAATACTTTTTTCTTTTTGTCAATATTCTTGGTGACAAAGTCAACTAGTTCCGTAACAGCATGGCTGGTTGATTTTTTACGTCTAAACCCGAACTGGTTGGGAGAGAGAAGATTTTTATCTTCGAGATACTTCACCAGTCTTCTATTAATTATACGTTCTAGAACTTTGGACATAGAAGGCAGAACTGCTATAGGACGGTAATTATTTACACAGTTTCTGTTCCCAGTTTTATGTATAGGGTGTATGATGGCCTTCTTGAAGTGCAAGGGGAAGGTGCCCGTATTAAGACAAATATTAAAAATGTGTGTGAGCAGAGGAACAAGTATTTGTGAGAAGCGCTTTAGGAAGATAGTTGAAATATTATCCCAGCCGACGGCAGAGTCTGCTTTGAGAGACTTTATTACTTCCTCAACCTCTGTCTCATCGGTATCTAACATGACAAATGATTGTAAAGTCGAAGGTGAGGGGGTAGTATCTATTGGCAATTGATTATTACCAGGAGGACATGGAAATTTTTGAGCAAGGTTTCTACCTACATCAGCAAAAAAGTCATTCACCATATCTACCGATAGTTGAGGTGAGTTAGAAGAAGACAACAAGTCAGTATTTGGTATTTTAGGTTTGTCGGTATGCGTAACTCTCTTTATGATTTTCCAAATCTTTTTACCATCTTTAGAAGCCTCTCTCAATTCCTGCCTGTCATAGTCTCTCTTTAGTTTTTTTAATATTTTGGTGCAAAAATTTCTGTACCTTTTGTAAGTAACAGCCAATACGTTGTTGTTTGGAGTTTGCTTGAGTTTATTATGCATAGCATCTCTATTGCGGATACATCGGAGCATACCGATGGTCATCCACGGTTTGAGTAACCGTTTGTTACTTGGGAGTTGGGTAATAGATGTATGGAGATCTAAGAGTCTAGTGAGAGTAGTGACCAGGCTGTTTGTTGCTTCGTTAGCATCAGTAAGCTGGTAAATCGGTTGGAAATCAGTAGTACTCATCTCATAGTCCAGAGTTTTGTAGTCTGTTTTTGAGGTGGTTAGTAAACGTGGTGTGACGCGATTTTTCAGTTTGAGACACAAGAGTACAGGGTTATGATCAGTGATAGAAGATTGTAGTACTAAGGTGACAGCTGATAGGTTACTTTTGAGTATGACGTGATCAAGACAGGCGTTTTCTCGAGTGGGAAGAGTGTGAGCAGGTAGCAAGCCATGGGAAGCCATGAGATCTAGATAGTCAGAAGTTTGATTAGAAGAGAGGGTAGAGGCAATGTCAATGTTCAGGTCCCCTGTTATAACTATGCTTTTAAATGAAGTTAGGTTCGCTAGGAGGGAATCAAGGGATTGTAGGAATCTAGTTAAATTTCTGAAAGATGGAGAACGGTATATGCAAATAATAGCCTTGTCGGTGCCAATTTTTAGTATTAGACAGGTAGCTCCAATAAATCGGGTTCTTCAACAGTGTAGTTTTCTATGTTTTTAACATAAAGCACTACACCATCATTTTGGTTAAAGAGTTTTTTAGTGTGATAGAAAGCGTAGTGATCAATAGACGGGATAAGTCCATTATAACGATTTAACCAGCACTCTGTAAGTACTATTATTTCACAGTCAAGGTTTATTCTGCAAAGCAGTGTTAAGAAAGAGTTAAGGTTTGCGTGTATGGAGCGAATATTTTGAGTGATTATTTTTAATTGTTGGGACGGGTTAGTGACATAGGTAGAACATTCCTCGGGTTTACAGCTTATCATAGTAGAGACTGAGAGCTGGTCAATATTGTTAATAATTTCAGTTACGTTATCCATTGCTAATGTGAAATTGATTGGTTCTTTTATGTGGAGGCGTCATTGGTTCAAAGGACTGGAAGTTAACCAAGATAGGTATTGTAGAGACATAAACATAAAGGGGTGAGAGGAACTCACTTGGCAAAGTGGTTGTTTTTGTTAGCGGGGTAGTATTGAAGTAAATGAGTATTGGGTTAAGTATGTATGAATGGTGAGTTTGATTGTCTGTTGTTAAAATGTAAGAGTAGGTAGTCGTAATTTGAGTGTGTGACTGTTTTGTGGTAATATGAATAGTGTAGAACACAATAAAGTTATAAAAGTATAGCATGCAAATACAAGTTAGGTAGGAGCTTATTAATAGCGCCCATGTAAAGTCTAGTCATTCTTGCCTTAGTTTTGCAATCTGTGTTTCGTTTCTAATAAGCGTAGCTGGTTGGCCTTCCATTTTCCGTATGAGCACTTTACCACGGGCAATCCAGCAAAACTTGTATTGCTTTTCCTTGCACAGCTCACGTGCTAAAAAGAAGAGTTTTCTAGTGCTACTAGTCAAGTCTTCCCCTATGTAGACTGCACTGATGGTCCCGCTGATCCCAAAGTGAGATGTGTTGAGCTTTTGAGTTGAATTCAAGTTGTTGTGTTTTCTGACAGAGTTAAGGATTTCTTGTTTAGTTGTAATAGAATTGAATTCTATTATAACTGGTCTGTTTGCTCCTTTTCTTCCGGGGACACGGTAAATATGACGTATCTCACTTGATTGGAGCCCATAGTTAAGTACGCCTGTTAAGTTGTGTATCATCTGAATTAAGTCGGTAGTGGATTCTTTTTCTTTACACGGTAGGTTTCGAATTTCCACATTATTTTTCTTTGAATTTAATTGTAAGTCTTCCACTTTTCCTTCTAGTGCTGATATATACAAGTTGTTATCATTGCACTGCTTTTCTAGTTTGATTATCTTACTTTGCATGTCTTCGTATTGCTGAGAGTGAAATTGGAGAGATTTTTCGAAATCGGCTGTGGTTTTCTGGAGTTGCATCAGTGAGACCTCCATTTTTTTTAAATTTGTTGTCTTGTTCGGTATTCCAAGAACATAACATTTGCTTGATTTCGTTCTTAAATGCAAGAAAATCTTCTTTGGTAATAGTCACATCATCGTGCTTGCGTTTAGTCTGCCTTGAGGTCACAAATGTGGGCTGCGGCGGTGATTCAGGTTTTGACAAGTCAGAGTCGGAGACAGCTTTGTTAGGTGATCGCAACATTGTACTTAAGTTTATGTTTCCGCAATAAGGTTGAAATGATTGTTTGCTAATTGGTTTTTGCAGGCGTTTAAACAGCTTGTTTCTTGAGAGGTTTCTGAGCTCACTTTATAGGACCTTCAATGAAATTCATCAGTCTTCACACCAATCTCAAAAAAGTAGCAAAAATGTCCAAAATAAAAGCGGCAAAAAGCTTGTAAATAATATAGCAACAAGCAAAAAGAGCAGATTAGGTCAGGAGATTAGATCTCGAGTAGCTATAACACGGAGTCGGTCGCAGGAACCACTGCGCCGTGCGAACGTATAGTAGCTGTGCAAAATAGATAATCAGTTGGCAAAGTCTTTTAACATGTAGAGGGCGTGACCTATTGAGCGGTCAATGCCCTTCACTTTTGCAAATCGCAAGTCATTTGTCACCTCACAACACTTTGTTATAAAACAGTTTTGATTCACTTTTGGAAGAGATTCTTGTGCAGAGATTTAAATAAACACTGGGTTATATTCTTGGTGAATCGACTTTAATAGTTCTGTGTTCGGATTTTAGGTTTAAACTTGTATTTAAAATAAAAACTTAGGAGCACTCAAAAACACGACTGCTCGCCGCGACGGTCGGACGGGGGGGAGAGACGGGGGGTGTGAGAGCAGTTTATGGAGCAGAATATTTAGATCATTGTAAGCCATTATTTAAATCACTTAAGATACTACCACTTCCTTGCCTATATATTCTTGAAGTTTGTTTGTTCATTAAAAGATATTCTTATTTGTTTCCTTTGTATGATCACAAGTCCAAAAGAGTTGAGAGCCGAAATCCGGGACAATTACTTATGCCCAGCCAAAGACTACATTTGTATAGCAGAAATTCAAATTGTATGGCAATCAAAATATTTAATAAATTACCACCACAAATCAGAGTATTGCCCACTTATAAATTTAAGAAAATCATATTTGCTTGGCTTCTTGACAAATGTTTCTACTCAGTTAATGAATTTTTTAATCATAAATTTTGATGTTATTTGACATACATGAATAAATCTGACATACATGAATAAATTTTGACATTATTTTACACAATTTTGACATGTGACACACCTATTTTTATTATGATTTTTTTTTTTTACTCAATACAAGTTTTAATGCGTTTCCTTCTTTTTTTAATTTATATAATAATAAATCTCAATTATCTCAATTTATTTTAAGTTTTGTATAAGTAAATGAAAATTCAACATTTTTAAATGTAATTCACTGAATATTTCTACACCGGTAACGGTAGTGTATGTGAAACTATGTTAATATTAAGATCTCAATGTACCATATGCTTAGAAATAAATGATATTCTATTCTATTCTATTCTATTCTAAACTCTATATTGTTAGAAGTACAGAAATTGGAAAATTCTTTGCTAGCGAAACAACGACCCTGATCAGCTATTATGCGCTTCGGCGCACCAAACAACGCTATACAGAACTTAATAGCACAAATACTACTGTTAGTATCGATATTAAGCGAATGACGGAGCAAAACAAATTTGGTAAAAGCATCTATGATGACAAACACGTACTCTTTGATGTCGTTTTTACCAGACAGTTTACCAGAAGCGTCAATATGAATTGTGTGCCATGGAATATTGAACTTGGGAATGGGGTGAAGTTCTGCTTGAACTCTACCAGAGTGGGGCTTCGCTATTTTGCAAGTGATACAATTGTCTACGAATTTTCTCACATATTTTGACATACCTTCAAACCAATAGTGCTCGTAAATCTTTTCGAGAGTTTTCTCCCATCCCAAATGCATGACAGACTCATGGATGTTATTAATTACAGACCACCTAAGAGATCTTGGTACAATAGGCAAACAACGAGCGCGACCGTTACGCTGAATCTTACGGCACAGAATATTTTTACAAATTTCGTAAGTTTTGCGAGTTTCCTCAGGAAAAACTTCATTACGAAGATCAGACACAATCTTACTGATTTCTTCGTCCTTTTCCTGTTCAGCTTGCAACCAGTTACTAGAAAGCTCAGCTAAATCGACACGCTTTTGTTCTACCCGTGTGAAAGTCCCTTTAGGTGTCGGGAGAGGATTTCTAGAAAGAAAGTCCACATGGCTCATCCTACTGCCTTCACGATAAACAATATCAAAATCAAATGATTGCATGTAGGCCCACCAACGATGAACTCGTGGAGATAAGTCAGTTTTGTTTTTAGAGGCTTTAACAGAACTGCAGTCCGTCACAACGGTAAACTTACGACCTAGCAAATAGTGTCGAAAATGCTTTAGGGCATTGAAGACTGCTAACGTTTCTAATTCGAATGAATGATATTCTATTCAGATTAGCTATTCGATTCAGCTGGAGACGTACGACGACTATAATAAGCGACTACGTGTTGTTTTCCATTAATCTTTTGAATAAAAATGGCACCATATCCTTCAGCACTGGCATCGGTATGCAACTCGATTGAGTGCGCAGGGTCGAATATTGTTAGAACTGGTTTGCTGGTTAAGTAGGAAATAATTTTTTGACGAATGGCCTCATGACTGGGTTCCCATTCAATGGACCTATTCTTGCCACTTGTTGAACGAAACAGAGGAGCCATTATTTTTGAGAACTGTGGCACAAATTGTCTGAAATAAGTGGCCAAACCTATGAACTGTCTCAGTTGAGTGATGGTTTTAGGTGGGGGAAGTCTGGACAAAGCTGCAATTTTATTTGGATTAGGTCTGATTTGGCCATCCTCAACAACAAAGCCTAAATATTCAACCCGTCGTTTAAGAAATGAACACTTAACAAAGTTCAGGGAAAAACCAGCTTTTGTCAATTTATCGAGTACAGTGCGAAGACGAACTAAACTCTCCTCCACACTTGATCCTATTATTAAAATATCGTCAACATACGTCACAGCATAGCTATAAGCAAGGTCGCCTAAAGCTTTCATTACTGCCCGCTGAAAAACTGAGCTCACATTTTTTAAACCAAACGGCATGGTCAAATATTCCCACTGTCCATCGGGTGTAACGAATGCAGTGCGCTCTATTGACTCAGGGTGCACTGGGATTTGATGGTAGCCTGACAACATATCAAGACACGTGAACCATTTAGCACCACCTAACCTAGATACAAGATCCTCTATCAACGGCAGTGGAAACCTATCCGACACAGTGTTATCATTCAGCTCCCTGTAGTCGACACACATGCGATCTGAACCATCCTTTTTCTTAACAAGTAACACTGGACTAGAAAAAGGTGAACAACTTGGTCTAATAATACCTGCTTCCTCTAATTCACGAACCTTAGCAGTAACAACTTCGCGTTCACTAGCACTAAGCCTATAAGGACGACAGTTAACTGTACGACTAGGATCTACAAGCCTAATTTGCAACTGACCTGTTGTTACCCGGGATCTAGAAACACCACTAGAAAACGAAGAAGAATATTCTGACAAAAGATCAATTAATTGAGAACGAAATTCTAGCGGAATGTCTGCATCAACATTGTCGAAAACAATATGATAATTGGAATCGTTTCCGAGCTTATTTGAAACATCGCATAACCTAACAACCTTATCACGACACAAAACAATACTATCAGACGTCATACTAACGTTAAATCCTTGATCTAAAATCTCACGACCAATTAAAATATCATTTTTAAGGCAACTATTGGGAACAACATGAAATAATATCTCTAATCGTAAATCGTTAATCATAACCTCAGATAAAATTTGTAGGGTACTTTGCACACTACCATGACCGATACCTGTCAAGTTGACAATGTTATTTACACGCTTGCCACTAAGCTTTGACGCAACAGAATCTTTGATGAGAGAGCATTCGGCACCAGAATCATAATAAAATGGATATGACTCACCAGTGTTCATCAGCGTACCGCTGGGATTGCTAACATAGCAAACATCAACACGCCTCTCGTTGCTCGTCGCTGCTGCAGGCGCTGCTCCGGAACTGCTTGGGCTTCCTGCCGCGCCGGCGCCTCCACGGTTGCTACGTGGACATTTCGTAGCAAAGTGTCCGGCGTTGCCGCATTTGAAACAGATAATGTCCGAACGCTGCTTTGGTCCCGCAGAGCTTGACGTTGAAGTGGCAGCATTGGTTGCCTTGCCTTTGACCTCACTTCTGGAACGGCAATCGGACGCTCGGTGGCCTATTTAACCGCAGTTGTGACATTTCACCGTCGCCGACTGAAACTTCGATCGCTTGAAATCTGAAGCGGCCTCGGTCGTGTTACCCATCGAAGCTTTCCTTTTCAAGAACGAAAACGCTTGAAGTTCACACTGCAGCTTGTTCCTGTTGCTTACTTCGGTAGTAAACGCCAATCTCTGTATACGGCCATCAAAATGCGCCATATGAGCAAGCACCGTAGATATGGCTACGGTTTTTCACAATATAGAAACAAACACGTGCGTTGGTACTGAGCTTCTGCCAAGACTGTCCTAGGTAGTCTATATCACTCCGTCCTCCCGCCAGTCCTCGCTACATCCCTTCTACCGACGATCGTGTCCAAGCGGAAGGGCTCCGCTTGCGTTTCCGGTAACGATTTATTAGTTCACCAAACTAATTGTTAGATGGCGCTGCCCGTCGCACCTTAGCGCCATCAATCAACGACATATATATATATATATACATTTAAAAATAAACAAAAATATGGCATCGAAAAATTCATGCGCATCGCTGTCCACTGGTAATGTGCCTAAAAAACTGGCGGCATTGCCACGTTGTATGGCAATGCTTAATCTCTGTCCAAGATAAAAGCCAGCCCTTGGGTTACGCGAAGTGTCAACTAGGCGTCTGGATAGATTCTTAATTGACGACTTATCTGGGGCTATTGCGTTGAATTTTGAAAGTGTCAGTTGTCTGTCAGTACTGTGAATAGTTCACACTTCGAAAGGTTGAGATCCAATCCTATGGAATGGAGTTGATTTATTAAAAACTATAGATCATCTAAAACTGTGTCTACATCACCTCCCAGGGTTCCATCATCGAGATACCAAACATTGAATTTGGAATTTAGCTGTCGAATGATTAGGTGAATAGCTAAACTAAAGATCGCTGACCCGAGGGGATCACCTTGTTGACAGCCAACAGCTGATTCCAAAAGGTTTTCCTTATAAAGTAATTTAGTCGGATTTCTTTTTTATTGATAATAGGTTCGCGTTTGACCACCATCTCACCTGATGGTAAGTGATGATGTGGTCGAAGATGGAGCACGCTTACCTAAAAGTAACCTATTCACTCTTGACTTAAAGACCCCTAGGTTATTATTACCATCGAAGCTGCCAGCAGAGCCACTTCGAAAAGAACAAACGGCTGTGATCACCTCTTGACCTGTAATGGTAAAGGTGGTTAAGTCCTAATCGGGGGGTCGGGAAAGGAAAGACCATCCCCTGGGGCAGGTTGTTTGCTCTCCAGAGCTGCAAGAGTATCTGGAGAGTACGGAGCCACCACATCACTACTGAAAAGTATACTGGCAGCTCCGCTGATGTTACCTTCCCCTAATTTAGATTCGACAAGGTGGGATATACTTCTTGTGAAAATAACCCTCTGTGTCGGTAATTTTGCATCCTGATTATGTGCCGAAATATTACAATTATCTTTAATTTGTGAAGTTATAGTTTTTTTGGTTGCCAAATTCTTTTGAACATGTAGGATCCTATACGGGAAGGTGAGTAGATGTTCCCAGGCATTTTGAGAGTTCTCGCGAGCGGCAAGGCGAACGCATCCTGCTAGGTTTTGCGCCACTACAGGTCTAGCGCCGCGGGGAATTCTCTTTAAAACCGGAACAGAGTTTTTGAATTTTGAGAGGGTTTTCTAAAACGGATCCAAAGTGGAAAAAGGTGGTGTAGGTGTTAAAGAAATGACGAGGTCTGAAGTAAATACATTAGGTCGTTTTTGTACCTTCTGTAGCGTAAATAAAATTAAGTGCACAGTAAAACACAACCGCTACTTAATACGTTTAATTTTGATTAAAAGGAAAAAGATAGAAAACAAGTACTTAATTAAAAAAACATAAAAAAGTTAAATATTAGTTATTATTGGGAACCTTTCAGTGATGGCGTGGGTTAACTTAGCGGAAAGAAAAAGAATGTTATCGAAAGTATTATGCAAATATTTTTAACTTACCTAACAAAAAAATCGATTGCAATCGGTTATAGCTAGGCGAATACGCAATATTAGTAATTTTAATTACAAAAACACTAAGAGCATCCCAACGCGTCTTGATAGGCCTTAGGTTAGAAAGAGTTTTTGACGCGAGAATTTTTAGATTAGAAATATACAAATTAGGTGCACTATTTAAAATAGAACTCCTGCTGCGAAAACTCGGTAATTCCTGGACGGCTGAACACGACTGTGGGAAGTAACGTAGAAATCACGGAGCCACTGCGCTGCGGAGTCCGCATCTACCTCGTACTCTCTTCAGGCCTTTGAGATGGACGTCTCAGGCACAGGATGTGCTCGGATATCGGGCGAGAGCGCCCCGACCTCCGTCGTCGATAACCGACGTCGCTTGCCCGTAGGGTGGAGCCAAAAATTGGCTTGTAACGGGATCTAAACAAAAAGAAACTTCAGACCACCGATGCAAGCTGAATCTTTGATTAATTATGAAACTAGTGCGAAATGGATCAAAAAGAAAAAAGGCGACAAAACATACCAAATTAACCAGAAAATCACCCACAGACTATCCTTTTGCTAGGACACTTTATATTTTTTATTGGCTTAACACCAACAGAAAAAAAACTTTCACTTCATAATTTCGATATTAATCAAAAAATAAGGCCGACCATCACATATCGGGTCCCAAAAATGTAATGACGCCGTCAAAAGGCAAAACATCCGAGGATTTTTTTCACGATTCCTTGTTCAAATGTGAATAACAGCTATGAAGAAAAAATTTTATTGAAAAGTTTGGATTAGAATTGGAGGAAGTTTTAACCGTAGCGGTTTTACGCTACAGTACCCCATTTCCAGTAAAAAAAAAAAATGAGAGTAGCAACCCTAAAGGTGAGTGGCAACCCTAAAGGAAAGGTGAGTGACAACCCTAAAAGAAAGGTGGTTGACAACCCTAAAAGAAAGGTGGTTGACAACCCTAAAAGAAAGGTGGTTGACAACCCTAAAAGAAAGGTGGTTGACAACCCTAAAAGAAAGGTGGTTGACAACCCTAAAAGAAAGGTGGTTGACAACCCTAAAAGAAAGGTGGTTGACAACCCTAAAAGAAAGGTGGTTGACAACCTTAAAAGAAAGGTGAGAGATCAACCCAAGTGAATGTATCAACCCAGTTAGAGGGTGACAACGCTATAACAGATTGACATCACAACAACAGATTGAAAACACAACAACAGATTGAAAACACAATAACAGATCGAAAACACAATAACAGATTGACAACACAAAAGGGATAGCATCAACCAAGAGTGAAAACCATAATATATACAAATTAAATAAACTAGCCTAACTAACTTTAAACTAAATACATCAAATCAACGACATCGAAGTGCAGCTGATACTGAATAAAATTGAAAGCCGGCCTCCAGTTTAGACGTTAACAGTGCGAGCTTCAGATGCGTCTCCTAAACCTACATTAGAATAGAAAAACAAACGATAGAACTAGAATAATATTCTTAAATATATAGGAACAAAGAACAATAATCAAGACGAAACAAATAAGAGTTGAGATTAAGAAATAACCTAAAAATAACTTCAAAGGAAGTCAAACAAAAACTCGAAGTCGAACACAAAAGCTCGAAGTCAGATAATAACTCGAAGTGAGACACGACACAAAGTCCAACACGACTCAAAGTCAAACACGACTCAAAGTCAAACACGACTCAAAGTCAAACACGACTCAAAGTCTAACACGACTCAAAGTCAAGAGCTTAAGTTATAGAGGGATAAGTTAGAAGGTTAAGTTAAAGAGAGAGGGTTAAGTTGAAGAGGGTGGACCTTAAATCAAAATCAAAAATACGACGCTTAATGAGAGGAAATGGTTATGAATAAATATTAACTCCAGGGAGGAATGAGGGTCGAAATAATAAAAGAGGTGTCGTTAATTGAAAACTAATGGCCTAACATAAGTAATGCTGATTAAGTTAAGAATATGGAACAAATTAATTCATTTAAGTATGTCTTTTATATGATATTGTCCAATATGATGAGAATCACAGTCTTGTAGGACATATGTAGTCATGGAGATGACTCTGATCACACGACATTTAATGAAACGAGGAGCAAGCTTTCCTGTAAAGTATTCAGCAGCTGACGATTTTGAAAAATTACGCCTCCATACAATGTCGCCGGCATTAAGTGTAATAGCCGTCCGGTTCGTATTGTAATTTCGCGAATTACGGAGAAAAGCAGAAGAAAGATTGTCCGCTACTTTTGCGTAAATCTCGGCGAGCGAAGTCAGATTACTCGCGTGTTGTTCCCGACTTTCAGCTAAATTAGTGCTTAGAGTCTGGTTATTCGCACGCGATGAATCCATACAGACTTCTCTACCGAATATGAGAAAGTTTGGCGTAAACCCTGTGGCTAAATTAATACATGAATTGAGGTAAAGTTTGACCTTGGGTAACAATTTAGCCCAATTCCTTTGGTTCTCGCCAACCAATATGCTCAAACAAGTAACGACACTTTGGTTATAACGTTCTACGGTGTTTGCTTGTGGAGTGTAATAAGGGGTATATGTAGGGGATTCAATGCGAAACGATCTAAGAAAGTTTAAAAACTAATTACTACGAAAAACGGTAGCATTATCACAGAGAATAGACCGTGGTATCTCCAGTATAATTTATGTTCCATTTTCTTAGCGAAAATCGTTTTAGAAGGTAACCGGGACAGTCCTCGGATTTCATAGGAGAAGGTAAGTTAGAACGACTAGTACCCGGAGTGGGCCTAGGTGGAATGGGAGGAGGTCTAGAAATAATAATACTTTCGTGTAAAGGAGTCTCACCGATAGAACCTTCTTCGGACATTTTTAAACACAAAATAGAAATAGATTAAATGAAAGAGAGCGGGACTTAGCAGGAAATCGTTAGATATCGTGCCGTAATATCGATACGGGAAGAAGACAACAACATGAACGTCAAAGGAATCGGCTGGGCTAAGAATCCAACAAAACAGATACTAGCAAATAGCAGACAAGCAAACAGACGGGCTAAAAAAAATAAGAAAGGTAGACACTAGCACACGACCATTCAAAAAGCTTACCTTTGGTCACGATGCCTAACCATATTCACATCAAACACACTCTACGGGAAACTAACTACCGCTACCTACTGGGATAAAATAAAACTCGGGATAGATAAGTATATTTTGGGAGAAAATAAAAGAATTGGAAATTGGGTATAGTTACAAAGTTAATCTTTAAAATTGAATTTCACAAACATCACACAATTTAGCAAAGAACATAAATTCAGTTAGCAATTCTGTAGTCCAGTCGTATGAATCGGGAAAACATTCAAGACAGGTAATCCTTTTAACTTCCATACGGGTATCTGACCAATTCTAAAACCTGAAACTCACAATAAGAAAGATGAAAATTAAAGATTGCTCTCAAGAGCAACCACACACGAGATAACAAAAAAAATAGGTATTTTAGTAATAATTAATATGCAAACTTACTTTAATTCGGGCGCCATATTGTAGCGTAAATAAAATTAAGTGCACAGTAAAACACAACCGCTACTTAATACGTTTAATTTTGATTAAAAGGAAAAAGATAGAAAACAAGTACTTAATTAAAAAAACATAAAAAAGTTAAATATTAGTTATTATTGGGAACCTTTCAGTGATGGCGTGGGTTAACTTAGCGGAAAGAAAAAGAATGTTATCGAAAGTATTATGCAAATATTTTTAACTTACCTAACAAAAAAATCGATTGCAATCGGTTATAGCTAGGCGAATACGCAATATTAGTAATTTTAATTACAAAAACACTAAGAGCATCCCAACGCGTCTTGATAGGCCTTAGGTTAGAAAGAGTTTTTGACGCGAGAATTTTTAGATTAGAAATATACAAATTAGGTGCACTATTTAAAATAGAACTCCTGCTGCGAAAACTCGGTAATTCCTGGACGGCTGAACACGACTGTGGGAAGTAACGTAGAAATCACGGAGCCACTGCGCTGCGGAGTCCGCATCTACCTCGTACTCTCTTCAGGCCTTTGAGATGGACGTCTCAGGCACAGGATGTGCTCGGATATCGGGCGAGAGCGCCCCGACCTCCGTCGTCGATAACCGACGTCGCTTGCCCGTAGGGTGGAGCCAAAAATTGGCTTGTAACGGGATCTAAACAAAAAGAAACTTCAGACCACCGATGCAAGCTGAATCTTTGATTAATTATGAAACTAGTGCGAAATGGATCAAAAAGAAAAAAGGCGACAAAACATACCAAATTAACCAGAAAATCACCCACAGACTATCCTTTTGCTAGGACACTTTATATTTTTTATTGGCTTAACACCAACAGAAAAAAAACTTTCACTTCATAATTTCGATATTAATCAAAAAATAAGGCCGACCATCACATATCGGGTCCCAAAAATGTAATGACGCCGTCAAAAGGCAAAACATCCGAGGATTTTTTTCACGATTCCTTGTTCAAATGTGAATAACAGCTATGAAGAAAAAATTTTATTGAAAAGTTTGGATTAGAATTGGAGGAAGTTTTAACCGTAGCGGTTTTACGCTACACTTCCCAATATCCACTTTCAGACCCCGCTTACCTTTAAAAAACCGTGCCTGGGCGCACAGAGGACACCTCTCCAGAATATTTTGTCATGTTGAAGGTTGATCGGCACTATACTCAACACATCACTGCTACCACTTGACATTAATCAGATTAAGTTAAAACAAAATTAAACATAGTAACTAAGCTAGTAAATAAATTAAATAATAAAAAACCAAGGAAAAACACTGATTAAAAAAACGTCAATAAATGACACCATGCGTCTAAAATTAGGGCAGTAATGGTGGTGGGCTTGGGCGCCGCGAGGCCAAAGAAGGTATTTTGGCGGCAGCGCCCTAGATCAACATTGCTGGAGTGCACGCAGCTGGTGTTGCGTCTTCGGTGTCGCCTCCAGGATCCTCGTCAGCCACTAGTTAGATTTATAGAGATCCCCGGTTGTTGTGTTCGAGGTAGGTCTGAGGATCGCTGACCATCCAAATGTATCGAGATTCCACCGTGTTTTGCTTTGCTTTTTTATAAAACTTCGATATCAGATTCCTTATGACTTTCTCTGCCCAATTGCCGACAAATCGAAGAATTTACTGTTATTAAATATTATTAAGAATACAGGGAAAAATTGAATAGCTGTCACACGTTTCAGAAGTTTTTTCTAATCCTACTTGGTATAAATCCTAATTTCTACTAATCCTACTTCCTACTACTTCGCCGACCAGCCTTCGCCGCTCGCCTCGCTGCCCCGAGCGCATACGAGGCATGCCTTTTTAGTTTTGTCGTTTGAAGAAAAAACACAACAAGAACCTTATAGTACTTTTTATTGTTTTTCAAAGTATTCACCACGTAGCTTAATATACTTTTCTATTCGCTATAACCAGTTATTATAACATTTATTCCACTCTAAAGTGGGGGTGTTTAAAATGGCTGACTTGAAAGCGTCGACTCATTCTTCACCGGACTGGAACCTTTGACCACGAAGACTCGTCTTAATTTTAGGAAATGTAAAGAAATTTTTAGAGCTTAGGTCAAGACTGTATGGAGGATGGTCAAGAATTTCTACTTTTTCCTGCTTCAAATACTCAATCGTTTAACGAGCGCTGTGTGAGCTTGCGTTGTCGTGGTGCAGGATGATGCGTCGCTTTGAGTTACATTTTCGAAGTTCGGCGATGACTTGTGGTAAACAAACTGTGGTATACTACTCTGCATTAACCGTTCTATGATCTTCAAGTGCAATAGTCGCAACATTGCCGGTTTTTCCAACGAACGTGGCCACCATCTTCTTTGAAGTGCTTCGAGAACGAACAACATTAGTCGGCTTTGGCTCGTCTTGAAAGACCCAGATTGTAGATTGTTGTTTGGAATCAGGATCGTAGGCATAGATCCAAGATTCGTCACTACTGATGATGTCGTAGACGTGATTTGACTCTCCTCGGTTGAACCTTTGCAGAGTTTTCTTATACCATTTGACGCGGGCCGCCTTGTGATCGTCG
Source organism: Tholera decimalis (assembly GCA_943138885.2). Classification (NCBI taxonomy): domain Eukaryota; kingdom Metazoa; phylum Arthropoda; class Insecta; order Lepidoptera; family Noctuidae; genus Tholera; species Tholera decimalis. Next base: position 17,465,042 of record OW964576.2, read on the forward strand.
GAAAGCAGATGCGGTATCCAACAGCAAACTAGTTTTCTCACACCAAGCGCTTCATGCATGATCTTCTGAATAGTTGTCCCTGAGATGCCTAATAGAGTCTCTATCTCTCGATGCCACATGCAACGATATTATAATACGTCATTGGTCACATGAAGGTCTTCGAGAATTAGTTTTTATTACTCACAGCAATGATGTTATCTTCAGTGAAGGCGGATTTTGGGCGTCCTTCGCGAGATTTGTCACTAACACAAGTATGTCCACGCTGTAATTCTAAATACCAGCGTTCGACAGTCCGCAGACACGGGGCTTCATCACTGAACACAGATGTTAGCTCTTCAAAACACTGAAGCCGTGTCAGGCCTCTTCTAAAGTTGTAGAAAATTATTGCACGAACATTTTCCTTAGAAAGATTCATTTTCGTACGTAACCTGACAGATTCCAATCGACGCTGTGACTAAACAATAGCATTAATCCTAATACTTCCAACTGTTTTGAGATTCAAAATTTAAACACATTCGAATATAGAACAGTTCCAAGTTCAAATTTGCCGGGAAATATGAAAACGACAGAACTTAAAAGGCATGCCTCGAATCGTGCATCGTATGCATTTGCTACTAATCCTACTTCGTACTACTCCTACTTCCCACTAATCCTACTTTGTAGTAATCCTACTTCCTACTAATCCTACTTCCTACTAAGGAAATATTAACATTAATACTTTAACGCACACATAGTCACAAAATACATTATTTATACAATTATTTCATATTTTTATTATGTAAAATTGCTTGATGTAATATTTTGTTCTCTTTAATATTCCTACTTCATATTTATAGTCAAATACATAAACATGTCACATGTGTTTTCCAGCTGCATGCCCGAGTCGTGGTCTCGTCGCTCCACTCGCAGTCAGAGCGGAGTGGACTGCGCGGAGTGTGCCTCCCCGCGCGCCCCTCGAGCTCCCCCGCCCGCGCCCCCTGCTCCCAGGATATTGCCAACACAGGTATACCATTTGATAAGAGTGAATAGGTTACTTCTAGGCAAGCGTGCTTCATCTTCGACCACATCATCGCTTAATATCAGGTGAGATTGTGGTCAAACGCAAGATTATCAACAATAAAAATAAAGTTTCCTGATAACTATAACGGCGAAGGACAAAATTGGCGGCGCAGAGATCTCATTGAAAGTGGCTGGGTAAAGAGGAGATGCAAGATTCATACAAGACAAACGGCAATGCGCCATCGTTACATGGTGAACATCCCACCGTTCGTTTTCGGAATACTTTCATTGTGCGTACAGCTAGGGAATGGAATTCCCTAACGGAGTCTATGTTGCCTGATAGGTCTAAACTGATGGTCTTTAAGTCAAGAGTGAATAGGTTACTTCTAGGTAAGCGTGTTTCATCTTCGACTACATCATCGCTTAATTACCATCTGGGTGGTCAAACGCGAGCCTATTATCAATAAAAAAATACAACGTGTAACGGAAAGGGTATATACATACCAAGGGCACGGCTTCTTTCAGTGATATTAAACGATATTGGAAGGATTTTTTAATCCTATCTATACATGTTTGGAAGTAACAGTAACACCACCTGCGCGCTAGGCTACTACAGTACTAGGCGTACAGAATTACGGAAGAGATTTATCGTGATATTTGCAAGTAACGTGGAAAGTTATTGACCTACGTAGTGCGGTGACACGATTGTTATGATTTCAATTTAAGAAACTTACGAAACCGAAAATTTGGTATCAATTTGTAGAGTATTTTATTTTGAGTTGAAACCCTTCCAATATCGTTTGATATCACCCAAAGAAGCCGTGCCCTTGGTACGTACATACCCTTTCCGTTACACGTTGTAGATTAAGGGCTTGTGACAAAATAACAAATAACGCGGGGGTTTTTAGCCTGTAGAAGTTTGACCATAGATAAAATTGATTTCTGTGAGTTTGACACTCCCTTCCACTACACACAGAGCGGAAGAAGTCATTTGATGATTTGTCCGCCCAAGAAAAGTGGTATAACATCGGCTTTAAACCCCTGTAACTTCTGAAGGTTTAACTTCTGTTTGTATACGCGTGGGTTGTCTATAGATATGTCCAGTTTAAACCATTATTTCTCAAAATCAATCTTTTATAAAATTGACACTTCCAAAGTGGAAAAAATTGAAAAATCTTAAAAAAATACATGCTGTAGATCTAAATGAAAACGTAAACGAAAATTGGTTTCAGTACAATTGGTACAGTCAGCAGTTTTTGAGATAGGTATAGCATGTTCTCAAAAACCGCAAATATAACTTTGTCATTTATAAAAACACATTCATGGGCGAGTCCAACTTGCACTTGGCCAATTTTTTAATATTACTTTCGCTTTAATTCTGTAGTGTTTAGCGAAATCAAAATTATTTATCTTCTAAATAATAAAATATTTTAGTACGAAAGGATCAAATATTAAAATTAAATTTAAGTTTAATTGAAATTTATTAATTTTTATTTTTTGCATTTCTTTCTGAATCCATCTTCATCTGCCTTACGTTTTCCCGACTATGTTGAGATCTACTTCCAGTTTAACCGAAGCAGTTGCGTCGTAATGTTTTACATAAAAAGACTGCATATCTGACGTCCACAACATAGTAGCTATATAACACGATACACCCTGGCAAGACTGGTCACTAATTTTCTGGCTTCTGACCATCCGTAATGACTAACGTGACCATACGTCCCGCTTTCAGGCTGCCTGTCCCGCTGTCCCCAACAAGAACACAAATGTCCCGCTTTTACAAACAAACTTTTATATACCTACTTACTTACTTGTCTATATTAAAATATCACTAAAATCGCGTGCAAGACGGTAGCGTAGACGCGGGGTTGGGAGTCAGGACCAGACTAGAGTGAGCGACTGACATGCAAGAAATTTACCGAATACTTACTAATCCTAACTCCTTACTATATTATAAATCCAAAAGTAACTCGTTATGTTTCACGCCTAAACCGTTTAACACATTTTTCTGTAGTAAAGTAGTTTTTTGTCGCGAAATTATTAAGAAATATTATTTTTAGGGTAAGTTGGTGTAAGAATTAAAGGCCAGTGAGGGTAAGATACCACAATTATTTAAAGTCACATTTTAAACCATAATTTGTATTTTTCTCTTAAATACGTCACCTTACACCGACTTATTTTCATTTATATACAAAATTAAATAAGCGTCCCGCTTTTACACGAAAAGAAATGGTCACATTAGTAATGACTATAGATCGGTAGTAGGTAGATTGATTTTACGTACTTGCATCATGAATAGTCATAGAAATCATAACATGGATAAGCCTTTTTTCCGGAATGTCATTTTGGTACTTACGGGATTGAATCTAATATTGTGAAAGTTAAGATTTTTAAACTACTACATTTGAAATTTATAGAATGCGATAGTTAAACGTTTAAAATTGTATTTTTTTCTTTTTCAAGTAATAAAGTGAATCTTACTTTTTTTATTACTGATGGGCCCACTCTTGACCTAGATCTTGCCTGATGGTAAGTGATAGATGAGGTCTAAGATGGGACGAGCGAGCCCAGTAGATGTCTATTTACTCGTGCTTTAAAGGCTGAAAGGTCATAAGTGGCAGGGAACACAGAAGCCGGCAGAGAATTCCACAGCTTGGCTGTGCGCACGATAAATGTAGAGGAGAAGCGCTTGGTACGACAAGACGGTATATCAACCAACTGTGGGTGGTACCCAGCCGTGCGTCTGGTAGACCGGTAGTGAAAGGGAGATGGAGGAATCAGGTCATGGAGCTCCTGCGCACACTCCCCGAAGTACAATCTGTAGAAAACCGATAGGCAAGCAACGGTTCGCCGATGAGCCAGGCTATAAAGCTTGACCACCAGCACCTCGTCACCTATAAGCCTTTTAACTCTGCGCTCGATCGAGTCCAATGCAGCAAGTCGGTACTTTGCAAAGCCATCCCAAGTGCCATGCCATGCTATGCGTGCTAGCCATACAAGTGGCTACAATACTCTACGCAGGAACGGAGCTCTGCTTTATACAGATTTAGAAGCTGTCCAGGCGTGAAATACCGCCTCACCTTGTGTAGGATTCCCAGCTTTTTGCTGCAGTCTGAGCTCTGGACTCGACGGTTGAGCCGAAGTTGAGGTCTGACGTCAACTCCATGCCCAAAAGCTCCAGGCGTTTGGTAACTGGCACAGATGTACTTCGGAAAGTAAGGGTCAATTCAAAAGGGCTCCTTTTAGCGCTAAAAAGATAAGCCTGTGTTTTCAGAGCGTTGAATTTGACCAGATTGTCGTCACCCCATTGGGAAACGAGATTTAAGGTCAAATTCATGCGCTCTACCATGGCCTTCCTGAGAGTGGCAATTTCGTCCCTGTCAGCTCTAGAACTGGATAAGTATCTTTCTGAGACTGTGCTGTCATCCGCGTACCCAACTGCTCCCAGCTGAAGTAGGCCATTGATATGCAGCAGAAAAAGAGTCGCAGAAAGAACAGACCCTTGAGGAGCACCATTAATTGCCATAAGATCCGATTAGCAGCCATCGATGACCACTCGGATCAACCGCTCACTCAAAGAGTCGGAAATCCAGTTCCACACTTTTGTGCGTCCATTCGAAACTTACATATGAATAATTTAGTAGTTATTTCTTGCAAGTTTATTATCTGCTGCTAGTAATTATTAAATATTATATTCTTGAATAAATAAATGAAAAAACTTTTTATACTCCTAAAATTTTTTCGCATTCAGTGCAATAACTTTTTATGAATATGAAAACAGGTAAAATTAAATAAAAAGCAGTTTATATCAAAATCAACACCTTTATTGATAAATTATTACAAAAACCCGGAATCCCGGAGGCATATCCATATTAATATACACGTGCCAGTTCATTGACCCCAAATCAATCTACCTACTCCGTCTAATGACTGTAAAATATGTCCAAATGACAGCCGGGACCAACAACCTAAAGTACTTTTTGAAAAAGGAAGGATACGTGTTATGTTAAAATGGACATTCACAGACCGACCTCGGCTCTACCTACCCCTTACCCTGAAAACACTGCATGTAAAGCCGGGTCCGCTGCGACGTGTTTTCGTGTTTGCAAACAGTATAACATTGTTTGCTAACCGAATATAGGCGTGGCCTAACAGTTTGGTTAGCAAAAACCAAAGATATATAATAAACTATAGATACGTTGTCCGCGCTCTAAAATGGCAAGTTGAAATCAAGGTAAGTGCCTCGTGTCTGTTTAGTTACGCACAAACCTGTGTCGCGATCGCTACACTACACATCTTAAGAAAAAATGTGTTTTAAAAGAAAATTAGGAAAAAAACATGCCTTTGTGTGTTTTTAGACATTGCACTAGTTATACTGCTTCCGTGAGAGGTCAAAATGTGTCATTTCATAGGTAAATATCAACAGAAATACATTTTTTATTTTAATTTTTCTACACGGCTAATGGCGGCTAGCGTATGAATGAAGTCAGTCACGTGACGTTAGGGGAGGTTGTTAACTAAAGATGTATATTCATCTCTCTCTAACATCAGGTGTACCTAAAGATGGCATTTATTTTCTGTCCCTTTCTTTACACGTATTAGATAGTAATTCTCTATGTGTGTGTTTCGTGCCGTTTTTGAGAGGTGTTTTGTGGGAATATGACGCGTCTATTATAATACGTCATTGGCAAAAACACAATAACATGTTTGCCGAGACGACCCCCGCGTTCGCCTGCGGGGAGGGAAAGCGACGCATTTTGTGTTCGCGCTCACTAGAGGAAGATGGAATCGTTCGAAGAGTGTGTTGATTGTGTATGACAATTCTCTGTGGTTTGTGATGGAGTGGAATAAAGAAAATACTTTGTCTTTTAATACTTTGTTTTCTCTATGTCTGGTAAAATTAATGATAACAGCTCTTGATAATCACTTTCTGAACATCTAATACAATTTTTATAACGAACCTATCATCAATTTTCAGTTCTTGCTGTTATATTATATTGAACGAACGAGGTTGCAGGTAGGGTCGGACCCGGAATCTATTTCTGTTTCTTATTTGGAGAACTAAATCTACTATTACTATAACGTCTTCTTCGTCGGAACTCATTTTTGAAATTAAACAAAAACATTACAACAATTGGCGCAGCGGTCTGGCGGTCTTACTAACATGTTTTGTTAAAAAATTGGCGCAGCGGACCCGGCTTAAGAAGTCAGAAGTTATTAAGTAAGAAGTGTTACTGACAGATTTTGACTCCGGACGGTACCTAAAAATACGCGAATTGAGGCCTACCCTAGAGGAGACTACCCTAAACTTGAATGTAACCTTTTTTAAATGTGTGTTCCAGGATTTCCCATTCGGGACACCACCAACACTGCGGGAATCGGATTTAAACTCCATAATATCGGATCACAGCAGTCAGCAGGCAACATCTAGCGTTTAATTTAAATAAAAATAATTACCACATTTTTATTTTTAAACTTAAAAATAATTACACATGTTGTAACACTCAAGTCAGTTATGTCAAGGACTTTTTAAACTCTCAATACAGGCAAAAGTTTAACTATGTGACGCCTATAATATAAGCTTTGACTTACTTATATTTAAATGTAAATTTCCAAAATAACGAATTTACTGTAGAAAATGAATACTCGGAAAATAAAGTTTGACTAGAAGTGATGTGCCACGTTGCACAGATATGTGCAATTTTTTCTGTGCAATCTAGCCTATGTGCAAAAACAATTGTTTGTATTTTCTCCTCTGTCTAAGAATCTCGTATTTACACATTGTTGCTAACGTACTAATGATTGAAGTCAAAGCTTATTTTGTAGACAATCTTAAAAAAGAAACTTCTGTATCTACAGTGTTATAATTTTCTATTATCTTGCATAAATCTCAACACTTAACAAATGTTTTTTAACAAACTGAACGAAAATATACTATTAATTGTATTGAATTTAACTTCTATAAACATCTCGCTCGCTATGCGAAGCGGTATATGTAGAATATTGTCGTTTTTGGTGCAATAAAAAATATTGATGTCTAAAAATTATATTGTTAAAATTAAATAATTCTAAAAGTGGTTTTAATGTGTGGTTTCTGTAATAAATGTGAGAGTCTTCTATTTAAGCAATACAGAAATATTTTTACTCGTAAACCACATTATAAAACCACTGAAGAGTGTTGTAAAATATAATATTTTGAATGAAAAGAACGAAATGAAGTGAAGGTAATGCAAGGAATGATTATAATGTACGAATGTCCATATCCTTATTGTAACTCTATGTATAATTATAATGTTTGGAAGTCTGTACATTGAAAGAGGAATGTTTCAGAAAAGACTTGAGGTAAAAGTAAAGCAATTTCACCTTTATTCATATTAATGCTTAAAACTATTATTGAAAGAACTGTGAGCTGAGTGATATTCTCATTTGCATTTGAGAAATAAATTACGCTTATTTATCCTTAGGTTTATGTCATAGAAAATGGAGCGAAGCAAGTAAAAATAAACAATTATTCATATAGGAATATACCTACTTGGACGTATTATACGCCCAAAATAGTATAAATGCATGATTAACATTGACAAATTCGAGGATTTCTATAAAATCAATTATTTAATTTTCTACGTTTAAACATGGATTCATTAAATGCTATAGACAAAATGCTATTCTATCAGCGAATGCATTGTCAAATTTTTCAAATATTAGAGATTGATCACGTGACATTTTGACAGCGCTTGTCAATGTCTCATCAGGACATTCAGAACGTCACGTCACTTATCTAGCCTATGATCAGAATGGGGTGAAAAAAGAATCAAGGGAAATCGCTAGAAAATAACTAAGTATCTATAGATTGTGTATTTAGGATATCGAATCCTTAAAAAAATACGCTTTATTAATATGGGGATCGTTTTTTTTTATGTACGAATTATGAAGATGTTTCAATAATCATATTTACGGGAGTCGGTATCGCGATGATTATCAATACTGTCGGTCTGTATATTAATATTTTGCCCAAAGAGACTGCGTACGGTCAGCCTGTATCGTCTCCCACATCTGACATACTCCAGGATTTCCATCTGTTTCAGTTTAGAATAAGTTTATTTCGTTAATATTGTCCGACACGTTCCACCATTCGTTGCGTGGTCTCATAGGCCGTCTATTGCTGTGTTGGGCGCCATTATATTATGGTTTATTTAAGCCCACATGACATGGCTTTGCAGCTCTTTCTAAAAAGCCCACATACCTAGGAAAACTCTGGTTATGACCACTGGAACAAACTAATAGTATCCTGGATGCAGTTATAAAGCATAACGTAAAATCCGTGTTGTGATTAGTATACTATACGATTGAGCAATAAATTATTGCCAAGCATAAATATTAATTGATTCATTTTCTAGAATATGGGTATCATCATAGACAACTTAGGTATAATTTTTGTTTAATTTTCACAGAGGTGAAGCATTTGACATTACATCCTTTTAAAAATGAAAAGAATGTTTTCTAAGTTAAGCAATGTGACAGACAGGCTGGCATCAAAGAAATTGTGATTATACTTTTTTTAGAAGGAATATATACGCTTGTATAGCAAGGATATACGTTGCTGTTTATATAATACGTTATAGTATGTAGTTCTATATTTCTAAGTCTAACAGAGATAAATATTTAATTATAAAAATAAACAACAGTCTTGAAATGAATCCCGAAGGAAGTAGACCTACATAATGGCAGCGCCAATAAATTAGGTATATTCATGTTTTGTGTAATTCATATGTTGCTGTATTAGTCCCTTCTGTCTTTTTCTGCAACTGAAGATATATTATTATCGCCCCGTGTTTCTGAAAACCTAAAAAAATATTCTTGTATTTTATTAGTAAACAATTTCTTAATTCGAAAAAAAAGTGCGGGTATTTATGTTTGTCTGACGACGCCATCATGTTTATCAAAGCTCGCAGGTAAGGGTGCGTTCCCACTATGTCGTGACAATAAATTTATCATTGGACGACTATCGTCTCCAGCAGTTTCCATTATAACGTCTGTTTATTGTCTCTGTGTCCTCAAAATATTTTATCGTTGAACGACTGTCGCATTTAGTTGTTCCCATTGGATCGTGAAGATATTTCAACGGTACACGACAGTCGCCTTGACGTTTGTATTACTTTTAAAAATGGCGGAAAATAAAGCCGGTGAAGAAGATATAGATAGAACACACAGCAATCATGCTTCAAATGACACGATATTCTATCAACACGAAATAGTGGAACGCACCCTAATGCGCCAAAAATCGTTGTACCACTGGAAACGGGCCATCGGGGTTTAAAACCGTAAGCGTAGAAAATAAATCACCATCTAATTTATAAATCTGGAGTTTAAAATATAAATCCTTTATTAACTGCCAAATTTCTAATCGTCAATTAAGCATAAAAATAAATATAAACATCATTAATAAACAGTATTATAGATGCACTGGTTTGTCGGGCACATCAAATGTAAGGGGACCAGTGGAGAAAGGAAAATTCTAGAAGGCGGTTTCGAAGCTAATCGATATTAAGAATGAAACAAATACATTTTAAGAAGTTCTATATCGGCCAAGTCTCGTTTTAAACTTCTCTGAAAATAAAAGATTAGGAAACGTATCAAAATTTCTACATAATCCGTTCAGCCATTTATATTAGAATACTATAGACTGTTCACTTTTATTGGAAAGATATAGAGCCATGACCTCTCACATATTTCTCACTTGTTAAAACGTTGTTAGGCTCTCACTAGCGAACTTCATGAAGGAAGAACTTCTTAAATTATCTAGTAGTTTATTGAAGCTAGACAAAGTCTCAGGGAAGCTTGTAAAAGTCAAGTGAAGTTGCTTTTTCCACTCGTCCCTAGAAATTAAACACTGTTAAATAGATAAGCAAAAACATATAGAATGTTTAAAATATATCCAATAATAGTCCAAAATCTATCGTCGTTACTTATTATAAGATTTATAACTAACGTTATGTTTCTCATACCTATGTATACTTGTCGTTTGTGGGAGTATCGAGATAGTGTAGGTATATAACCAAAAGTATAAAAAGAACCTATGATTGTGACATTTTAGCATGACAATAGAAGCTAAAGCCCTATTTGTACGTTTGTTTGTTTTTTGGTGTATCCATAAATTGATATTCAGGAATAATGCTAATCATACATTTTGTACATAGAAGACGAAGCCCGCAACTCAAAAAAATATTTTCTGAGTGGTTCCCCGTTTAAGTGCCCAAACATTAAGCAAGTCTATACTCACCTGTAAAGATGAATAGGATCGCAATAGATATCAAATCAGTATAACTACCTACATGTCTTTATTTCCATTAAAATTCAAATTGTCTATACATGTATAATGTAGGCATCTATTGGCAACACAAATTACAACGGTTCACAATAATACCAGACCACTAAACAAAATATTAAAGTTTAAATACATGTATAACCTGCTCGATCATATCTAGTTTTAGTTTTAAATCATTCTTATGCCGGCCATTTAGCGACTTTACAGCAGTCTTTTTGCAGTCTTTAAGAACGCTGTTCAAGTTATGAGTACCGTTTCCCTATCTGAACATTAGAACCCATTAACCAGGCAACATATGGCAGATGAGCATTTTGAACTTTACCTATAACGACAGTAAATACTAACCTTAATACTTCCACAAACATCTATCTACTACTTATAAAGAACACTGAACTAAACCTCACTTCGTCCTAACAGCTATATCTTATATTTTAGCTAGGCAAACTGATTTAGACTAATATTTTAGTTAGAGCAAATAGAACAAGTATTAAGTTTTGCTGGAATACATTTATGGGATTTTGTTGAATAATTTTTGTCTACAAGAGATTAGCAAAAGAGTTACGAATATGTCATTGACAAAGCAGTGAGAGTTCAGTTCATAGAGATATAAGAATAGAGTGCAGAAGTGCTACACTAGCCTGTAAGTGGGAACGATAGAAGTGAGGAGAGAGACAGACGCCGACTATTCATCCAGCTCTCTCTTGCAGAGCGTTGTGATTGGCCCTACTGAAGATGGTGAAGTGGGAGTTTTCTCACACTCTCCCACTCATTTTATGATCACATACCTTTATTTACTAACTCGTTTACAAATGAAACAAAAAGGTGCCTCTATAGGTACTATATACTGTATACGTATGTATACACGATTTTCATACAGCTCCGCGTCTGCTACACTCAATATACAAGCGATAGGATTTGCTAGCAAACACTGCTCATTAGCCAATCACAGTACTCTGCAAGAGAGAGACAGATGAATAGTCAGTATCTGTCTCTCTCTTCGCCTCTATCGTTATATTTAACCGTTTCTGCACTCTATTCTTATTTATCTCTACTATGGTTGAGTTAGAGCAGTACTGAGGTTATGGGCCCGACTTGCGAGTTAAAGATCATGGGTCAGACCCAGTCAGGCACATTACTTTGTATAATTTATATCATCACCACTGTTATAAAATCTGTTAAGAGAAATACCGTGAGAAAAAAAAATGTCTTAATACCGAAACATTCAAAGACATGTAGCATTCTGCGTGGTCGATTATAAACCATTCCACACTACATCACTGAATGCATACTTAATGTCCGTTTTTTTTTCAAATAGAACGAGTGCCCATCCTCCTCGGCCCATTTGCTAAGGAAGGCAATTCCCCTAATTTTTTTATTGATTATAGGCTTGCGTTTGACCACCATCTCACCGGATGGTAAGCAATAATGTAGTCGAAGATGAAGCACGCTTACCTAGAAGTAACCTTTTCACTCTTGATTTAAAGGCCCCCAGGTTAGGCTACCAGGAAACACAGACCTGCAAAATGCATAAATGTATTCCATCTTTATGCAAGCAATTGGATAGATAGGAATGAAATTTTAGTTAGGCATTACTGAAGACGTGTCTAAGTCAGTCAAGCTCGCCCTTTTTTGGAAATATCGTAACAGTCTTTTTGTGTAACGAAATGCTTTAATAGAAAACTACGACGAATAGACTTCGCCATTGATTCTAAAAGGCTTACTCATTATAATTATAGATACTTAATTATACTGTCCTTGAAAACGTAGAAAAAATATGCCAGAATAGCGTACCTACTTAAATGACTAAACTGCTTCTTGATTCCGTCAAATACCTATAAATCAAAAAGTTCTGTTACGAAGTTTTCGAAAAATATTGAAACTTGGATTTATCCTAGTCCTTTCCATGTTAAAGAGTTAAAAGATGTAAATCCAACGTTCGTCACATCTTGGTACTTACTGAAATATTTAGAAAAAGATTATATTATCGTAATAAATATATAGTATTATTATATATCTTATCTTTATAATATGTACCTGCACATAATATAATTATCCTGTGCACAACGACTCGCGTGAATTAGTATGTCGTCCATTGATGGATTATTTATTTCGTATTTTATTGCAATAAATACTCGGGCCGCTTTGCACAGGAGTAAAAGTACCTACTACTTGTTAATACCTGCCTCTGAAAAACTATTTTAATTACACTATAAAAATATATTTGTTATTCTTTTAAAATCAGACGACTTTTCTTTATAAGGTTTAAACATTTAATATAAACTGCCTTCAAAAAAGTCGTCGATTTTGTTAATCTTGTTTAGTTACTAATCGGTTGTGGAAAAGTAAAGTATCTTTACTTAATCAAAAATACAAAATGTCAAAAAATACCCAAATTATGCAAGCCATTCTGCACAGAAACCGCAGTGCACAAAGCCATTCTGCACAAATAATTTAAGCCACAATGCACATAGCTCTTTAAGATACCATACATTTCCACTAACGACGAGTAACAGAAATAAAACTCTATAAAGAAAATATTATATTTCGTGGAAAAACTAAATCTATTCTGTCTAATGTTCTAAGAACTAAAATTTCACACTAAAACTAGCTAAACGTAGATAGATTGCACTCTATTTATTAGAATTTACAATTTTATTTATTTCATAAGTAGCAATAAGTATTTGTCTCGTCAAATATGTACCAAAAATTGTTTTTAAAAAAGTATTGCAATAATATTAGTTGTTTATGCCTTTTGTGCTTGTGCGTTCTTTTTTCTAAAAGGTCGTATGTCGTTAGGTAATTAATTTTGATTTTATTAAATGTTGCCCAGTACTATACTGATATTTTAGTCAAAAACCTATTTTTAACTATTTTCCATGGGTTCAGGTGAACTTTTTGCAGAAGTTTGAAATGTTGTATCATATCACCTATGGTTTCACACTATAAGTGAAGCTAATTAATTAATACTACCTAACTATGGTTTGCCTGAAATCATGGTCAAAACTTATCCAAAATGTTTGGGCCCGCAAGGACTTGATACGACCTTTTAATATGTTTCATAATAATTATATCTAAATAAACTGTGCCAAGACGTTCCCATTGTGATTCCAAATAATTATTGTTATACTGTATTATAAACTAAAATTGTAGTTGTGAAAATCGGCGTTGTGTTAATCAGTCATTTTTAGAATAAAGGTTGAGAGAATAAATGATTGCTCGTTATATTTTAAAATTTTAATTGAAATATATTAATTTCAAAATGGAGTTGTTTCATTTTTATTAAGCGTAAAATTGATCGTCATTGATTTCCTATTAAAAGCTTTAACAATATAATTTACGATGAACGTAAAGAGAAGGACAATCGACATTAGAAAGTCGTCATCGTCAAATATAATAATTGAATTGAAAATAAAAGCAGAGCTGAATAAGCTTTAAATCAGGGCTTCCCAAACAGTGCGTCGCGACCCCCTGGCCGCCTGGGGCTGCGCAGTATTATCCTAGGGGCGTCGTGAGGCGATCTAAATAGGTTGGCTGTCTGTATCGATAAATTACGCACGCTTTTAATTTTCGTTTTAATTTTCACTATGGCGAACGAAACTTTAGAAAAAATTGGCCAAGTGCGAGTCAGACTCGCCCATGAAGGGTTCCGTAGTAACTACGCCAAATAACTTTGTTTTTCACACTATTTGTATGAATTACAAAGTTATATTTGTGGTTTCAGAAAATATACTATATTTTTTTTATTTTTTTTTTTTTTTTATTTAGAATAGGTTCGCGTTTGACCACCATCTCACCTGATGGTAAGTGATGATGTGGTCGAAGATGGAGCACGCTTACCTAAAAGTAACCTATTCACTCTTGACTTAAAGACTCCTAGGTTATAGCTATCGGGAAACACAGACTCCGGCAGGGAATTCCACTCCTTAGCCGTACGCACAATGAAGGTATTCCCAAAACGTTTGGTGCGTATGGGTGGGATGTCCACCATGTAACGATGGCGCTTCGCCGTTTGTCTCGTAGTCCGATGATGGAACGGGCTTGTTGGAATTAAATTGTGTAATTCCATCGCACACTCCCCGAAATGTAACCGATAGAAAACCGATAGACTTGCAACTCGTCGTCGATGTTCAAGGCTCTGGAGCTTTGATTCGACCAGTGCATCGTTGCCAATGAGTCTTTTGGCCCGCTTCTCGATAGACTCAAGCGCGTCCAGTTGGTATTTAGCAGATCCATCCCAAAGATGAGAGCAGTACTCCATATATATATCTCAAAAACTGCTGACCCGATCTCGTTCAAACCAATTTTCGTTGAAAGTTTACATTAAGATCTACAGCATATATTTTTTCCCTCCATTATTATAGAAGTTAGCGGGGGGGAGACACACATTTTACCAGTTTGGAAGCGTATATCTTTTAAACTATTGGCTTTATGAAAAAGTGGTCTTAGAAACGTCAATGTCATTTTTAAAGATCTTTCTATAATACCACACACGAATAGGTCTCACGAAAACAAAAATTTACAGTTTCAGTTCCATGTTGAGTAAAATTGCAAACCTTCCTGTGTTAGATGGTTACAACTCCCACTTAACTCACAACAATAAAAATCAAAATGAAGGCGTAGTAATGTATATAAAAAACCATATTCAGGAGCCTGTTTTTACAAGTAGTAACTGTCCTACTTGTCAAATCAATCACGAGTTAGCAATAATTGCCATTTATCGTTCGCCCGCTTTAAACTCTAAAGTAGATTTTTATAATTTTCTAGACAGTCTGGACTGCGTTCTTACAACACTAAATAAATGTAATAGTATATACCTTATCAGAGATGCAAACATAGATATTAAACCGTACAGATGAACGATGTGCTAATTACCTAACCCTCAACGCCATCCATGGTCTTTTACCAGGACATTACCTCTCCACTAGAACTAATAATTGTATAATAATATAATATTCCACAACTTTTTCACACAACGCCATCTAGTCCCAAACTAAGCATAGCTTGTGGTATGGATACTAGACAACTGATAAACATACATATATATTTCTAAATACATACATATTATAGATAAATTACACCCAGACAAAGAACAAATGACCGTGCTCATCACACAAACATTTGTCCTAGGTGGGAATCGAACCCACGACCTTGCGCATAGCAGTCAGGGCCACTGACCATTATACCAACGGGCCTGTCACTTATTGTACTCATCATCACTTGTATTGATCACGTCCTTTTAAAATCCAATAAATCTACTAGTATTCTTGTCTTGGAATCCCACATCATAGACCACCTTCTACTACTAATATGTATGGATGGACCAGGTTCAGTAAAACAGATGGCCCCTGCTTATCAGACCCCTAAAATAGATTATCCTAATCTCATAGAGGAAATAGAAAGTCAAGATTTCACTCAAGTCACTAACATGGAAGACCCTAATATAGCAGCCACTTGTCTGATACACATAGTTCAATCTATTCTAAAAAAAACTTATACGTATAACCAATGTTCCTAAAAGATTAGAAACCTAAAGCCTTGGATTACTCCGGGTTTATTGCGTTGCATTCGTCATCGCGATAAACTCCATAAAAAATCCCGTATTTCACCTAATAATGATATCGCCCAAATCACGTATAAACGATACAGGAATTATTGTAATCATCTTCTCAAGAAGCTTAAAACAGCATATGAAAAGTCAGAATTGGAAAAAGCTACAAGTAACCCTAGAATACTCTGGAACAAAATAAAAGAGATTACACATACCAAAAAGATATGTACTCCCCTTTAGAGCTTCTAAAAATATGTTCGGACCCGTATACTGCAGTCAATCAAGTATCTAAGTTCTTTGCAAATATAGGTACAGATCTAGCAGCTAAAATTGCGGCCCGGTCATAGCTATTTTCTCCATCAAAAACTTTCTCCGCTAATTCTTTGGTCATTCTTGACGTTGACTATATAAGACATGATAGTGACCCATTATCACACATATAATAAATATATCTATAACAAAAGGAATTTTTCCAGAACCCTTTAAGAAGGCCTTGGTTCATACGGTGTTCAAGGGTGGGAGCAGGGACTGTGTGAATAGTTACAGACCGATTTCAGTTCTTTCGGCAATATCAAAGGTTATGGAAAGATTGATAAATGGTCGTCTTCTAAACTTTCTATACAAACATCAAATCAACCAACCAATATGGCTTTAAATAAGGTGTATCTACCGAAGATTCAATTGCCGATCTAACGAAAATTGTTGCTATGAATTTAGATGATCATTGTGAATGCCTTTCAATATTCCTGGATCTACAGAAAGCCTTTGACATAGTCTCTGTTCCTATCCTCCTGTCAAAATTGGAAGCCATAGTCATTCGAGGAACAGCGCACAACCTGTTCAAGAGCTATTTCCAAAACCGAAAACTCCGTGTCAAGATTGATTCATACAGTAGTGATGAAGAAATCATAAACATCACATACGGAGTTCCACAAGGCAGTGTAATAGGGCCTACGCTCTTCTTAATGTATATTAACGACCTTTGCATATTGGCACTGCCCAACACCAAGATTTTCACGTATGTTGATGATACTGCGATTGTAGTATATGGGGACACATGGACAGACGTGAAATATCATGCAGAACAATCACTACAAACAGTCATGAGGTGGCTGCAAAATATCCTTCTTACACTTAATTTGGCTAAAACTAACTACATTCCCTTCTCCATTAGTCACAGCACCAAAGCCCCATCTGATCTACATGTTTTTGCTCATTCTTGTTTGGACTCTTCTTCATGTTCATGTACACCACTATCCCTTGTCAGTCAAATCAAATACCTGGGTGTCGTGATTGATGACTGTGGTGACGTGTGGTGTGTGATGGTACTCCCAAGTTGATAGCCTATTGTCAAGGGTAAGGAAACTTATCTATATCATCAAGTCTCTTAAACGCTCGCTTAAACCGCGCTGACTCCAAAACATTAAAAATGGTATATCTTGCACTTTGCCAGTCTGTCATCAATTATTGCATTCCGGTTTGGGGTGGCACCGCGAAGACTAAGCTACTTGGGTTGGAGCGCACCCAGAGGGCTGTGCTTAAGGTGATGCTCAGCAAGCCGTATAGATTTCCCACAAGTGAATTGTATGCGGAATGCAGGGTACTTACTGTGCGACAGCTCTTTGTGCTCAATGCCACCCTCAGAAAGCATAGTCAGGTTCCTGTATTAAATTCAACAATACGTAAAGCCAAATCCGCATGCCCATCTGTCCCTCACAAAACAGCCTTCGCTAGCCGCCAGTTTTATGTAATAAGTTCACTTATTTCCAGAAGGGTGGATAAACATATCCAAATAAATAATTTGAACAAACATGAAATTAAAATCAAACTACAAAACTGGCTGTATAATCATTAATCAGACTATACCCATACTAAAAATTTCTATTCTACAAACCGATTACAGGAACCCATGCCACTTCACAAGAACACTTCTCTCACGGTTTACACACCCCACAAATCACAGCCCCTCCACCCCCTTACAACACGACACAACCCACCACACTATAACACAGCACAACAAATCACACCATAACACGACACAACCACAACACACCACATCACACAACACCACTAAGCCACATCTCCCTCCTTTAACACACATACCTACATATTCATAGTAGTTCTTAGTAAACCATGTCATTATATTATGTAGGATCATTATGTTATCACACGTATATAAAGGTATTTTTGTACACGAAGTTACAGTAGAACACTGACTCCTAAGTCACAGGGTCCCCCCTAGTTTAGGAGGCAGGGTCTTTCACTATGTATGCAACCTTTCACTAAAATTCTAAGTTCCTATTGTGTTTTTGTAATAGCTTTGTATACTCAAGGTTCTTGTGTTAATAAACGTTATTTTATTTATTATGTAAGTATGAGAAGCCCCCCTTAATTTTAAATATGTTCTAATGTTTTTCTTAAAATCGCAAAGTGGTTCACAGAATACATCTACCTACCAAGTTTCATGTGTTTAGTCTTAATAGTTTTGGAATGAAATGGCTGTGGCAATGGAAATGGCATACGGACAGATATGACAAAACTATAAGGGTTCCGTTTTCTGCCATTCGGCTACGGAAGCCTAAAACGGAAGAAGTATAGAATTCAATTTCGGATTTACCTACATTACTAAAGGAAATTTGGAACTTCCTCAATGTGTTGTTTGTCACAAAGTGTAGGCGGCTGAAACTATGCTTCTTTTTGTTTTTCTGACCAATTGTTACTACTACTTAGAACTACAACTATGTAGTAGGTAAATGTATGGCATGCAGGCCATGGCGTCGCAAAAATATGGCAACTTCCCTAGGGCATCACAATTAAAATAAGTTTGGGAAGCCCTGCTTTAAATAACAAAATCCTACTTTGTAATAGCCCGCCTCAAATCAAGGTGTAATTCAAATTATCCCGCTATATTAGGTTTTCAAGTGACAGTGTGAGATTCGTTCGGAAATTTAACCCGTCATTTGCGAATTCATTTCATTTGGCCCTTACTTGGATTACTTCTATTAAATATTTATATTTTAAAAAATGATACCAATAATTTTAATTTACATAACCACCTTATGTAAAGTTATTTATTATTATTTATTATTTTAGTTATTTATTATTTTACTTAACAAATACAAAGAAAAGTTATATTAAAGAAATGACAACTAACAGTGGCTGTATGCTGAGGTTTGTGCCCGTCCTTAAAACTACAAAAAGTTGTTTATAAAAAAAAACTTGCATTTGTATTGATTTTCGCAGTTCTATCCCAGATTTTTCCCGTGAAAATATAGCTTCAATTTTCACGAAACATTTTTTTTTGTGTTCTAGGCACAAAGTGGCCGTGTTAAAGCTAAATCGAGTCAATTTTGGTGGACATTAAACCTACTTTAGCACTGTGTAGCCACCCGTAACAATCTTTCTGAATATACTTTACATTCTACTAGTGTTTTTCTGAAAAATAAGGTGTTTTAGATAAAAATGAGTGCTATAGCGCAACAAAAGGTCCTCGTTAAGGAGGGTTTATTTCAGTTTATTACCAAACATATCCCTAGTGCGGATCTAAATGTGATCGACGATATAGTTTTGAATTATGTTCTCTCCATTCTGGAGGAAGCTTCCCAGGATCCCTGCTTCGATGTTGAAGGTAAGAAAACCATATAAATGATCCCAAATATCGTATTCATAATTTCTTTTCTCCTAGCAAATTTTATGACCTAAATAATGGCACTGAAGTGGGTTCTAAGTGCAAACACATATCATATTGCTAATTTTTCATTGTTTTTGGTAACTCCACTGTGTCTCGATTCAAATTACGTCGTCGCATAACAAAACACGCTCGCCTTCATAGATTCATTCATAAATAAAACAAAAGGATAGTTGAGGTAACTTTCAGTGATAATATGTTATTGTTTATGTTAAGTATCTGTTTTATTGTTTTTATTTATGTAAATAAGTATTATATTTTAATACCTTTTTTTATTTTGTAAAAAATTCTAGGAGTTGACATAGGCTTATTGTCAGCTTACACGGTTTTGGACAGCATCTAAGTAAAATATATAATTATTTTTTGTTGCATCATATAAAAGAAACTAACATAAAAATAAACTGTGTATTAAATTTCATTAGGCTGGAAACTACTATAATTTTGATATTTCTTTTTATTAAAACCTGACCAGCTGGGAGTTGGAAGACTTAAATATATGATTTAGTAAATATTTAAACAATATACTCATATATACAACAAAATCTACTACAGACTCTTTCCAGCAATCAATTGTTAAAAGAAATACTTGTAGTATCCACTGTAGTATCATAATAATGTATCTTGCTCTAAATTCTGTTGATCATTAAAAAAATTAGGTATATTAGGCTTGCATTTGACTGGCATCTCACCTGATGGTAAGCGATGATGTGGTCGAAGATGAAGCACGCTTACTTAGAAGTAACCTATTCATTCTTGACTTAAAGACCCCCAGGTTATAGCTATCAGGAAACAGACTCCAACAAGGAATTTCACTAGCCATACACACAATGAAAGTATTGTGCATATCAGTGGGATGTCTACCATATAACACAACCTATTAAGCCTTAAAATGCCTGGTAAAAGCTAGGCTGGGTAGATCAACTAGTGCCACTGAAGCTCACCGGATTAAATGAACTAAGCTATGTGAGCTAACTAAAATATGCGAAGCTATATAAGTTAGTTGTGTATGCCAATGCGCAGCTACACAAGCTAAGCCCCTCCCGCCTTTCCCGCACGTCCTTCACACATCCTTCGCCAGTGCTGTCCAGTGTCCTTTGTCGTACGCACGGTCGATTTGTAGCGAATATGGATCAATTAATTGAAATTGTTAAACTGAAACTAAATCATAAAACTGAACTCTTGTAACACAATAGTATAACTCGTAAAATAAAGTTCTATCCTTTCCACTTGTGTGCCGAGATTGAATGTTTTGACATATCCAAGATCTGGAATGTCTTTTTCTTAAACTTTCTTAAACAATAATAAGTCAGTATTAATCTTCTTTTTCTATGTGTACCGTATCCATCATCAGAACTTTCTTCATCGATTATATGAATGGCGAGCGTCGTCCGTCTAATTGAACTTCGCAACACTGGCTGAGCTTTGGCTTAGCTCTTGGTGTGCACGCCATTTATTTTTAGCTTAGCTTAGCCTAGCTTGCTTAGTTTAGCTTTGGCATAGCTTAGTTTTCGGTCTGCAACCGGCTTTAGCTTCATTACTTAAGGTTGTGCCCATCCTGGAAAGCCGTGCCTTGTGGGCACTAGTTGACGTGGAAGAGCTGATTAGCAATCTACACTCTCAGCCATAACCACTTTTATTAAGTCTAACCAGTCCACTTAAATGGCCCTTTCTCTCTCACTGACATCTCATGGTAGCTGTTCTAATTTTGTGAAAAGTTTTAGTAATGGATTTTACTCCTGAAGGTATGTACTATATTATTTTCTTTTTAGAATATTTTAATGTGTCATAAACATTCTTAAAATAGACTATCTGTGAATACACAAAAAAACACCATGTTTTTCTTTGTTTTCGAACTTATCAGGCTTGGTAAAGTCATGTGTCCTCTTGTATCCACTCTGAATTTTTAATATGGTTTAGCTACATGGCTATAGATGATTATGTGACATATTTTATGTAGCACACTTGAGTACTAAATTTTTTTTTGTAGAGAAACTTTACTCTATTAGTACCTAACTAAAATAGAGTTTATTGAAGAATGTCTTAAGCACGAAAAAGACGAAAGAAATGATCGTCTATTTGAATTCATTCTAAGTGTGATTTCTCTGACATCACTGAAGAATGTCAAAGGGAGATTAAGATGAAATTAACCAGCATTTCTTCGAAAATTGCTACCAAGTGGGTGTCTCCAGGAAGATCAAAAGAGCGTTTCCTGAATAAGAATAAGTTGTGGCTGGAAGGCGAGAAGATAGAACAACCTTCTACCTCATCCGCTGACCTTTCTCGACCCGGAAGACCTAAAAAAGTCTTGACGATTCATCTTATAAAACTAAGAAACGTAGAGTTGCTGATCTAGTTCAATCACGAAGTGTTGGGGAATTAATGACTGCTGCAGAGGTTGCTGCATGGTCAACTGGACATAAAAATGTTGCTAGAGTTATAAAGGATATTGGCGAAAATCCAGTTTCTGCAAGTGCATGCATTAGCCTTCAACAACCAAGTGCTGTGCAAAGTGATAGAGCGTGTTTTATTGATTCAAAATCAACAACTCACTCATATAAACAGACTAGGAAGTGGACTATGAAAGTCGGGCATCACGTGTTTCCATCATATGATTGCATTGTTAAATCAAAAAGCGTGTTATCCTCCGAGGAGCACATTCTTGTGACACAATCTCGAGCAGAAATTGAGCTACAAGCTATTTTTAATAAAACAGCAGAACAGTTAACTAGTAGAAGCTCAGAGAGAAGTTGTCACAAGTGTGCTCCCCAATCTAATACCCAATTCATCGTTTACTCTTATAAGTATCCCCATTTACTTATAAGAGTGACGGAAGTTCCGGTCATAGTGCTTACAAACAAAGTAGTGTTGCCCAAATGAGAGTCTCGCAAGAGTCTTCAAGAGTCTCAATTAAATTGATTCATTTGGTTGGCCTATGTCAATTCAAGCTCAAAATGTACCTACTCTGTTACATTGTTCTGAGATCTCAACTACCGTTTAATAAATAGCAATAGGATAATCGCTAATTGCAAGACTCTTGCGAGACTCTCGCTTGGGCAACACTAAAACAAAGATTTGAGAACAGCGAAGACACTGATGAGTTCCTTTTTGTTTATTCGTTTGTTCCTCTAAGGGTAATCGAAGAGGGTAAGAACATTATCTGTAGTCTTGTGCCTACTCGGTCACTTTGGAGATCGCTACGTACTAGTTCATTTCGGACAGTGAACTAGTTCACTCTATTCGTTCTAACAGCTCTATTCGTTCTTCGCTCTCGGCGGTCCGAGTCTGAGTTAAGGATCGCCGAGAGCGAAGAACGAATAGAGCTGTTAGAACTAATAGAGTGAACTGTGGTCCGCGCTGTGCTCCAAAGAGTATAGTAACTAGTATCTGTGCTCTGAGTCTCAGAGCATAGCGCGGACCACATAGCAAATGTAGGTACTATCAAAGACACCGTATTTATTTATCTCTGTATTACCACAGCGTAAACAGCTGACATAATATTAGGATTATGTATAATTTAAACAGAGATATTTATTACCATTGAAATGTGAATCTGAAACGGTTCTCATATTTTTCTTATTATCTATAGTTCTAATTCATAGACACAGAATGAATTCGTATGACGTTTCTGTCAACCAATCAGTGACTGTATTTCATTTCTCGTTCGCACATTACGATCGCACGGTTTAGAATGTACAGTACGACAATGTACGAGTACGAAAAGAGCTGTTAGAGCTAATTATCTGGCAAAATCCTCGTCCATCATCGACGATGTTTTGTCGTCCAATTAAATTATTTTTTTCCAAAGAAACACCGGAATTGACAAAAATCGAGACAAATAAGGTTTTGGAACAAATAAACGACTACTTGGAGGCTACTCTGGTGATCTTGGTGGTTCTGAGATTTCTGTTAAGCACAAGCTTCTGCTGACTATGACTGATGGAAAAAAGTGCAACGCTTTGACAGAGACACATTCATCGCAGAAATGCTATATTTGTGGGGCTACTCCCAAAATGATGAATGATGAAGGACGGCATTTTGATAGCAATCAGGATAATTTTGGCTTTGGTTTGTCAACATTACATGCTTGGATTCGTTCGTTTGAGTGCTTTTTACACATTAGTTATGAGTTAGATGTTAAGAAATTGCAAGCTAGGTCTTAGAGGAAAAAGCAAGTGTAAGTGTAAGTGCTCAGATCTCAGGATTGGATGTTACAATCATCAAACACTGATGTATTGTTGAGGACATTGTCTTCTGGTTTCGAGATAAATCTTGTTGAATTCAAAAGCTTTGTGTCGAGACAAGAAGACTTTATCTACGTTTCTACTCGTGGTACTACATGCCTGCTACTGAAACTCACTCCCTCAAAGAGGGGACTTATCGCCGCTATTGCGGCGTGCCCAAGTGGCATTGTACTATCGGCCAAAGATACGCATGCTCACTTAATAAAATATTTCTGCGGAAGCGCAGCTAGTGACAAACCACATACCTTCCTGGTTTCGCCAAATTAGAGACAATATGCATTTTGTGAGTACAGGGCGTGTAACATTATATTAATACTTACTATTACGAACACTACTAAAATACGCTTCGTGCATCCTATTGGTCAAAATACATGCATTAGGCGATCGAATTGTGAGCCGTGCTATGCGATTATAGCCTTAAAGGTGAGCATACGGAAGATTGGTCGATAGTACCTAATAGGTTGATTATGTTATGTCTTGTTGTTATTTATTAACACTTTATGCAACATAAATGGTACAAAGGTGGACTTAATTCTTTCTTTATCTTCTTCTTTCTTTTCTTTATTTCCATTAACTTACAACTACTACAGTTTGTCTTCTTTTAAGCTTGCGAAAAACCTGTGCGAAATGCCTTGATATTATCTGAGTTATCCCACTACTTCACTGCCATATGTCCAAGACAGGCGTCTTGAACAAAAACCTTATGATGCTGTACTATTGCGAAGTGCTAGTTAAGGGCCGAGTCACACCGAAATGGCAGCGGCAGCGGGCGGAAACACCAACAAGACGCGCGAGGCGCGCGGCCGCTCGCGTCACCGCGGGCGGCCTCGCGACCTTTTCAAGCGATACTGGTCTTTTAAGTATGTAGTTAAAGTTTAAAATTATTTCACACTGAAAGTGCTCGCCACGTCGCTGCCGGCCGCTGCCGTTCCGGTGTGACTCGGCCCTAAGAATTTACATTGAATCAAAAATAAATGTGCTTAGGTTTTTCCTGACAATTTCCAATACCAACGGCTAAACATGCTACTCAAAAAATCAATGACACTCAGCATATAATTATAGTCACCCATCTAATGACCTATCGCAAAACGTTTTGGGAAACCTTTCATTGTGCGTGCAGCTAAGGCGTAGAATTCCTTGCCGGTGTCTGTATTTCCTGATAGCTATAGCCTGGAAGTCTTTAAATCAAGAGTAGAGTAAGAGAATAGGTTACTTCTAGGTAAGCAGGCTTCATTTTCGACCACATCATCGCGTGCCATCAGGTGAGATGGTGGTCAAACACGAGCCTATTATCAATAAAACATATACCTGGGCTTTGCTTCACATTCTGATTGTGACCTGTGCAGCTTCGAACTCCGTAATAAAACGATTAATTCCAGAAATAATCTTATATTAACTACCTACAAATCAATGTTACATCATTTCTATTTCTTATCCTATGTATTGGGTGAAGGTATCATGTAATACCATCATCATCGTTATCATGTAGTACCAGCGCTGGGTGTCTTCCACCCAGTAAATGCTGAGTTGGTGTCCCTTTCGGTGTGGACATGCTCAACGACAGACCAATCGCCTTAACCTCCATACTATGTAAAGTAATGGAAAGGGTACACAACAACAAGTTGCTGGCATACCTTGAAGATAATGAGCTCCTCAGTGACCACCAGTATGGCTTTCGCCGTGGTCGGTCCACCGGAGATCTTCTTGTGTATGTCACGCACTGTTGGGGCGAGGCCATTGAGAAACACAATGAAGCACTTGTGGTATCCCTCGACATCTCAAAGGCTTTTGACAGGGTCTGGCACGCTAGTCTGCTGAGCAAGTTTCCCGCATTCGGTGTCCCTGCTGGCTTATGCAACTGGATTTCCGAATTCTTGAGTGAGCGGTTGATCCGAGTGGTCATCGATGGCTGCTTATCGGATCTTATGGCAATTAATGCCGGTGTTCCTCAAGGGTCTGTTCTTTCTGCGACTCTTTTTCTGCTGCATATCAATGACCTACTTCAGCTGGGAACAGTTGGGTACGCGGATGACAGCACAGTCTCAGAAAGATACTTATCCAGTTCTAGAGCTGACAGGGACGAAATTGCCACTCTCAGAAAGGCTATGGTAGAGCGCTTTAATTTAACCTTAAATCTCGTTTCCCAATGGGGTGACGACAATCTGGTCAAATTCAACGCTCTGAAAACACAGACTTGTCTTTTCAGCGCTAAAAAGAGCCCTTTTGGATTGATCCCTACTTTCCGAAGTACATCTGTGCCAGTTACCAATCGCCTGGAGTTTTTGGGCATGGAGTTGACGTCAGTTCTCAACTTCGGCTCAACCATCGAGTCCAGAGCTCAGACTGCAGCAAAACAGCTGGGAAGCTGGGAAAGGCGGTACTTCACGCCTGGACAGCTTCTAAATCTGTATAAAGCACAGGTCCGTTCCTGCGTGGAGTATTGCAGCCACTTGTGGGATGGCTCTGCAAAGTACCAACTTGCTGCATTGGACTCAATCGAGCGCAGAGCTAAAAGGCTTATAGGCGACGAGGTGCTGGTGGACAAGCTTCATAGCCTGGCTCATCGGCGAACCGTTGCTTGCCTGTCGGTCTTCTACAGATTGTACTTCGAGGAGTGTGCGCAGGAGCTCCATGACCTGATTCCTCCATCTCCCTTTCACTACCGGTCTACCAGACGCACGGCTGGGTACCACCCACACTTGGTTGATATACCGTCTTGTCGTACCAAACGCTTCTCCTCCACATTTATTGTGCGCATAGCCAAGCTGTGGAATTTTCTGCCGGCTTCTGTGTTCCCTGCCACTTATGACCTTTCAGCACGAGTGAATAGACATCTATCTTCGGGGCTCGCTCGTCCCATCTTTGGCTCAACTCATCTGTAGCTTACCATCATGCGGGATCGAGGTCAAGAGTGGGCCCATCAGGAATAAAAAAAAACGATTATTTTTATTCTTTTTTATTATATTTGTGATTTTGTATTGTATGTTGTTGTGTGTGTCTTTGTCCGAAATAAACGTTTTTCAATTTCAATAATATAGGAATTAACTATTTGTGGGTCTTTTTAACCTGAAAATAGTTTATCATTAAAATATGCATCCGACTTGTAACCCTTTACTTGAACAATTCAACAGTTTCTTTAAATACACTCTTTATATTGATCAAATTAAAAATTTACTTCTTACTTACGTCAGCCATGCCATTTGCTTCAAAATTATAATAAATTATGCATCGGCTGCCCCTTACCTACAAACGCCGTGGCTTGTATGCAACATTTTTTTTTTTAAATGGACACATTCAATCTATTCCAGCCTTTCTTTAACTATGTTGGGATCAGCATGCAGACTATATAGATGTAGTTGAGAATCAGTATTTTACACTGAATGGCTGCATATATGACCTCGAAAACCCAGTAATTACATAATCAGCCCAGAACGTTCACATTGCTGAGACACAGGCCTCCGTAAGAGGGAATAGGCCGCAATCCACTACGCGGATCGTAGCAATAACTAAGTATAATAGTTAGCAAAACCGATATTCGACATTCTAGCTTTCGAGTATACCTGAAATGGCTGTCAAATATGTATAAAAGACAGCCAGAACTAATGGCGTTACGTGCTTTCCGAGGCATGAATGAGTCCGCCGTCCCCGGACCCGTTTTGGAGGCCGCCAGAGGGCATTGTCTGCCCTCTTCCGACAACTTTTGCAGGCTGGGAGAGCGCCCGACATCTCCCTATCCCTTTCCGCAGCCTCTTTCTGTGACATGACTGCTTCGCAGAAGGAGATCACCGCGTCTCATGACGCTGCCCTGCCAACCATGGAACGATTCATAGCCCAAAGCGACAGGTCACTTCCGACTTTCAGCGAAATTCAGCGGTATACTTGATCCAACCTAACGGAACTGGATAATAGAAGCATGCAATAAGCTTCTAGAACTGCCTTAAAAACGCTTAATCTTACCTGGCACAATAGAACAGCAATATCAGTTATATATAATAGGTTGGGGAAAAAGTTTGTTCGCATTTTTTAAGAAAATACAAAACATTTTTTAATATAGTTTATTTACATTTAACTAAAGTATGTAGGTACCATTTTGTTCGATAACTTTTTGCCATCTTGTAGGTAGGGACATGATCCCATTGCTGTAGTGGGACTTCTGATCAAAATACCGCGATAAGTGGTTTTGGCAGTCCTCTTGTGATGTTAACCTGACACTGCCTAAAGAATTCTGAAGAGACCGAAACAGGTGGAAATCTGAAGGTGCAAGGTCAGGACTATACGGCGAATGCATTAACACCTCCCAGCCAAACTCTCTTAATTTTTGCTGAGTGGCTAAAGATGTGTGAGGTCTAGCGTTATCATGATGAAAAACCACACCCCTTCTGTTGATTAATTCCGGCCGCTTTCTCTCAACTTCTTGCTTTAATCTCATCAGTTGTTCGCAGTAGAGTTCAGAATCAATGGTCCTGGTGGTAACAGCTCATAATGAATGATGCCCTTCCAATCCCACCACACACACAGCATCACCTTGTTGCGAGTTAACCCGGGTTTCGCCAGAGTCTGTGAAGCCTGAGCGGCCTTTGACCACGACCTTTTTCACACGTTCTTGTCGTACATGATCCACTTTTCATCACCAGTTATCAGCTTCTTCAAAAATGGTTCGGTTTCATTACGTCGTAATAAAGAATCACAAATGAGTACACGGTTCATTAGGTTTCTTTTAGTGAGCTCGTGAGGTACCCAAATATCGAACTTTTTTGTGTACCCAGTTTTTTTCAAATGCGCCAAAACTGTTTTGTGGTCAATTCCCAGTTCTTCAGCTACGTCGTAACTACTTATATACCGATCTTGCTCCACTTTTTCAAAAATGGCATCCATTTTATCCGTAATAGGGCGACCAGAGCGACGTGCATCTTTGACATCAAAATTTCCGGATTGAAAATGCTTAGAGCAAATTTGTGCTACTCTCACAGACACTGCACTAGGTCCATAAACATCGCAATTTTTTTTTCGCGGCTTGTGTTGCATTTTTTACCTTTTTGTAGTAAAATTTTAAAATGGTATCGAATTTCTTCATTAGATTCACTCATCTTGACAGTACGAAAAACAAATGAAAATCACACATTTTCCTAATTTGAATTTGGAATTAGGTTCTTTAAAATTTAAACTTTCAATGATACCAAAACCAGCCAGATACAAATAGTATAGCCAAAGAGATTTTATTACAAGTTCATACATACTATAATGCGAAAAGACTTTTTCCCCAACCTTATATATCAGTTTTAGATTGTAATTGCTCATTATTTTTATTTTTAAGATTGTTTAGTTTGTATTTATTTTCTTAGCAGCACCTACGGATTTGCAATCTTCTTTCTTTTCTCTCTCACTGTAGAAATAAGCTGACGGTCCTTACTTAATACAGATTACTCTGTAATCTACATAGGGCGTCAGAATTCTAAACTGTTATTCCTAATTAAGATTTTAATAACACTGTACAATTATAATAATGTGATTAAATAAAGTGATAACATGGAAGAATATTAAATTAAAAGTCTAAGACAACATCCGTAACTAAATAAATTGAAACCAAATGTGCCTGCTTTTATAGCTGTGAAAATTAAAATCGAACTGCCTTGTAAAGCTACTAAAATGTCTTTTTCTACTTGCTTTGACCTTTGTTTTTATCGTTTAATATTAAGGCCCCAGACTCAGAAACTCAATACGTTATAGGTATGAATGTTATGATGGTGCTTTCCATCTGAAACTTGCCTTATTAGCCAACTTCCAAAAGGAGTAGGTTATCAATTCGACTGTATTTTTGTACATGATTTGTTACATAATTTTTTGTTCTTCTGAAATTAGTTATATTATACAGAAACTTGTGATGTGTTTGGAAAGGTAGAGGAAGGCTGAAAAAAGATGGATGGATTGTGTGACATGATAATAATGCAAAAGGAGTAAATCATGCCGTCATGTGTGGACAGGGGAGAATGGAAGAAGAAAACGTGTTGCGCCGACCACAAGTAAATGGGATAAGGGACGGAAGTATCATCATACAGAACTCTTTTTTATCAACCGACGACCAAAAGAGGAGGTTATCAATTCGACGCGTATATTTTTTTTTTTTTTTTTTTTTTATGTATGATCATCGAGTACTCGAAGACGGCTGAACCGATTTGGAAAATTCTTTTTTTGTTCGAATGGGTATACTTCGAAATTGGTACCATTATCACCAAAGTTAGGATCTGATGATGGGATCCTGGAGAAATCGAGGGAACTCTTCAAATATTATAGGCACACCTATGGCGTTTTGGGTATTTCTTATAGTAACTTGTGCAGTTGCTCTCAAAAAGTACCATTTGGGGAAGTGGAACTGATGATGATGACCACAGATGGCCGCCGAAACTACTCAATAATAAGTATTGAGTGGATTGCGATTCGATTACTTGAATATGGATGTTAAGCACTTTATGCTCGTCACAATGCATATGGTGATGTAGAGCTGATGGTGAAGTACCAGGAGAACTCCTCAACAATTAACGGCCCAGCATTGGGAAAAGCAATATTTTGTAAAAGGTTATAAGTAGTTGACATTTAGGCTCTTGTAACTAGGTAAATTAAAAATCATCCAACTAAAAAGAGTGAAATAAAAACTTTTTAACAAAAAATTAAACCGACTCCCAAAACACTGCAAAGTGAAAAATAACTTTAATTTCGGAAGTCGGTGCCAAAAACGAAAATACAAAACTAAAGACACCGACTACCGAAATTAAAGTTATTTTTCACTTTGCAGTGTTTTGGGAGTCGGTTTAATTTTTTGTTAAAAAGTTTTTTTTAATAATAATTTTGTATAATCTTGGCAATTTTCTTTTTGATTGTCCGGTTGATTCTAATAGGCTCGTCCCCTACAAAACTATAACCCTAAAAACTTACCTCTGTTTACACCTTCATAGATAGGAAGCCTGTAATTTTTTTTTGTAACGTAGAAATAAATAAAACCATGCCACCCAAAACGTTGCTAAAGCTGCCGATTCATGGAAGTAACATAATTGACCTTATTTTAGGGTGTGAACAAAATAGACAGTTGATCAATATTTGCATGTAACACCCTCGGAATCAGAGACGCTCTACAGTTCTAGTAGTCTAGTACTCTGTATATTTGGCAAGTGTTTTTTCTTTACTTCTCCGTTTCTTCTTCGTGTCGACAATGTTATGTTTTTTTGTTAGCCTAGAAATCCAACGAAGACCCGACGCAACCTGTTGCAAAATACTCTTCCCCTCCCACTCACTTTTTATCACCAAGTGAGCATCGCCCTGCAGGATCTGACATTCCGTGGTCCACCTGTAAATTCTTGAACGACCTCCGTACATAGGTAGAAAGATGCAATGAATTGATGATCTTGTCTACTAGGGCTACCTGGGCAGATCACCGCCGGGGTGTAAAAGTAGAGCTGTAGTGCAAAATATGCTGGATTTTTATTTTATTCAGATAGGCTCGCGTTCGACTACCATCTCATCTGATGGTAAACGATGAGGTGGTCGAAGATGAAGCACGCTTGCCTTGGAGTAACCTATTCACTCTTAACTTAAAGGCCTCCAGTTTAGAGCTATCAGGAAACACGGACTCCAATAAGAACATTCCATTCTTTAGCTGTACGCACAATGAAACTATTCCCAAAACGTTTTGTCCGTATGGGTGGAATATCCACCATATAACGATGACGTATCGCCGTTTATCTTGTACGATTCTTGCATCTCATATCCTGCCCTGTTAGCCTAGAAACTTGCAGCCAGAGATCTCTACGCCGCGAATTTTGTCCCGGTCCGCTGTTCTTTTATGATTAATTGCGTTTCTCCGGGACACGTAGAACTTCGCTTCACCATCCCATCTTCCCAGCTCATCATGTTATGTTGGCGTTGCCGCTGCAGCAGCGGAAAACGGCATAAATGTAGTAAGCTCACTGGTAACTTTATTTACAAGTCGTTTGAGTTCGAAACTCTCGGACCGTGGGGCTGTTGTGCTCAACGCCAACCTTTACAAAGGAATTCTGAAAAATCTGGTTGTCGCTTCTTGTGACTTAAGGACTGACTATTACTTTAGTCTTTGGTTAAACTTTAGCCAAAGTTAAATATTGCCATTTTGCCATACAACGTGGCAACGCCGCCAGTCTCTTGGATACACTGCCAACCGACAGCGCTGAGGGCGAATATATTTTGCTTTATTTAAGCTTATAGTTTCACTTAAATAAACTTTTGCAAATTGGCTATAAATAACAGATTTACACGTCATTTATTTTGACGGTGTTTCCGAGCTGACTATCCTGAGAGGAAATATCGAAACAAACTCAGAATAGAATAGAATAAAACGATTATTCGAGGCTAAACATGTAACTTAATTTAATAACCCACCAAACTGCGTAGCAGTTTGTCGGCGGGAGAATAGTTGGAAGTTGCACAATATATCAAATGGCGCAATGCTAATAGTCAATGTAAAGTACTGATTATTGTGCAATTTATTTAATAATAAGATTTATTACACCATATTTTAAATATTAAGTACGTATTTACGCGCTCTTGCAGTACTACGCATTATTTTTCTACTTATCTAAGCTCACGCATAAACGTTGATGTTGGCTGCAATATTCTATAAAAAAACCGAGTTCAATACAAAAACACTACTGCACTAAAAGCGGAATATAAACAATTAGATATTTAAGTAGGTAATTTTAAGAAGCGAAATGGCGCACAGGACTGTTTCGTTAGATGTCTAATTTCGTTTATAAAGTACGGCCCAAAATTACAGTAGACTCGGAAAAGTTAGAGTCCAACATTTTCTGGTAATTTAAATGACGAAATAAATATACGACGGAATTCAGATATCTGCCTGTCCTGTTCTAAAAATTTTGCTAATTTAAAAGAATTATGAGAATTCAATCATCTACTTAGCCTTTTTCCAACTATGTCGCAGTTGGTTTTCAGTCTAGCTGATGCAACTGAGTACAAGTGTTTAATATGGAGTGACTTCTATACGTAGCCGACCAATAAATAGCTCATGTGTAACTTTCCTCAGACCTGAATGAAATGTTTTTTTTTTTTTTGTTTTTATTTTAATTGTTTATTTATAATTGTTAATATATAGCTAATGCTAAGAACAATAAAATAATATATATTTATACATAAATAATTAGTTAATAATAATTGAAATTCATAAATATTTAGCCCTCTTCCTCTCTTCTAATTTTTGCTGTGCCCGACAGGGTCCATATTGATCTAAATTGTATGAAACCACCCGTGTAACTCATATGGAATGCAATAAATGATTGAGTATTGAGTCTGACTGCGTATCTGACCTCTACAACCCAGTAGCTGGGTAACACAAAGCTCCTTGACAAGACCAGTTTCAGATTTTCTAGCTTCATACTACCAGGAGCTTCCGAAAATAATAGGAATTCAATAAAACCCGTAAATGGAATTTAGTTCTCAGTGCTATGAACTACTATGAAGATGGCAGAAATAGGTCATTCTCTCGTACCGAATACGCGCTGTGAATGGCAACTCAGGTTTAGCTTCGACCAACACCGAAGCTTATTTAGCGGTCTAACCTTAGGTTAACTAAATATCCTGGGGGGCTACGTGATTTTTCTAATCAGTTACCGGGACCCACGGAACGCAAGGTTAATTGAAAGAATGTGGTGAGTTTTTAGACAGTAAAAGTCTGATAATCTCTTAGGCCCCACCCAGAGCGGAAGGAGTCATAACTATGGTGACATTTTTCCACCGAAAAAAAAACGGTTCAATAAATATCCCAATGATGTGAGCCTTCTCTGCAACGCCTTTTAGAGTTGTTTGTTTGTTTGAGAATTGTTTTACATACTCTAAAAGGCGTTGCAGAGAAGGTTTTCTAGGTCCTCTAAGAGGTAACGACGCACTTCTGTCCGCTGATTGTGATCACCGGGGTGGTTGTTATGACATATTCCTCACTCGTTGATCTTTTCGCCGAAAGTCCTTTTGAAGCTATGCCCCATAAAAAAAAAGAAAAAAACACTTAACGTGGAATCGACCTAAGTCATCCAACTTAAATCATCAAATGCTTTGCCTTTTCAGAAATGTCGGGCTCGGATTTCGGCGTAAATTAAAATACGAGATCAATATTTTGTGGTAATTTAACTGTATAAAAAAAAATTAAGAGTCTCCCTATTTTATTGCTGTGTTACCATATTAAATTAAACAATAGGTTAACTATGTTAGGTGAATTGATAAAAGAATATTCATCCACATATCTTTGCAAAAGTTGAATTCACAACTTCCCACTACTTTAAGATTAAAATTCTTTCTCTACGCACAAAACGTTTTGTGAATGAAGGCATTAATTGTGCGTACAACTAAGGAGTGGAATTCCCTGAATCTACCTTCTACATCAACTGCTTCAGGATTCAGCTGAGCACCAGTGTTCTTCATGAAGTGACTGCCTATCTCCACAACCCAGTAACTACCCACTTCTAGGACTTATGTCAAATCTGGCTTCTGACTACCCGACTTCCAAGGATGAACAAATAACAGCCAGGACCAACGGCTTATCGTGCTCTCCGCATGCATCGAGGAATCTCAAAAAACTTTTTACCAAAAAATTAAACCGACTCCCAAAAAACACTGCAAAGTGAAAAATAACTTTAATTTCGGTAGTCGGTGTCTTTAGTTTTATATTTTCGTTTTTGGCACCGACTTCCGAAATTAAAGTTATTTTTCACTTTGCAGTGTTTTTTGGGAGTCGGTTTAATTTTTTGGTAAAAAGTTTTTATTTCACTCTTTTTAGTTGGTCTATTTTTAATTTACCTAGTTACAAGAGCCTAATTATCAACTACTTATAACCTTTTACAAAATATTGCTTTTCCCAATGCTGGGCCGTTAATTGTTGAGGAGTTCTCCTGGTACTTCACCATCAGCTCTACATCACCATATGCATTGTGACGAGCATGAAGTGCGTAACATCCATATTCAAGTAATCGAATCGCAATCCACTCAATACTTATTATTGAGTAGTTTCGGCGGCCATCTGTGGTCTTCATCATCAGTTCCACTTCCTCAAATGGTACTTTTTGAGAGCAACTGCACAAGTTACTATAATAAATACCCAAAACGACATAGGTGTGCCTATAATATTTGAAGAGTTCCCTCGATTTCTCCAGGATCCCATCATCAGATCCTGACGTTTATGAAAATGGGACCAATATCGAAGTATACCCTTTCAATCAAAAAAAGAATTTTTCAAATCGGTTCAGCCGTCTTCGAGTAATCGATGATCATACATTAAAAAAAAAAAAAAAATATACGCGTCGAATTGATAACCTCCTCTTTTTGTCGTCGGTTGAAAATGTGAAAATGTTACTGCATGCAACGAACTAGATACAGACACAATACCTGAGATGACCTGAAAAGAAAATATAATCTAGTTTTCAAGGTAGAGAGCTGTTGCCGGGAACTACGAGAAATATAGGTCAATCCATTAGATAATGTTGAGAGAGAGACTGATGTAATGAGCGTAGAAGTACTTTGGGAGCACTTTGTAAAAAGGGCACCGAATTTAGCATT
Source organism: Tholera decimalis (assembly GCA_943138885.2). Taxonomy (NCBI): domain Eukaryota; kingdom Metazoa; phylum Arthropoda; class Insecta; order Lepidoptera; family Noctuidae; genus Tholera; species Tholera decimalis. The sequence continues at coordinate 17,500,429 of OW964576.2, forward strand.
AATTCTGGTTTCATTGAATGGAAAGGCAATAAAGTAACATATTGAGTTTTTACTCAATATGACACTTTTATTGCCTTTGAAAACATATAAGCGTCAATAGTCTAACAGCTAAGGTTTAGAACTTGTGATCGAGAAGGCGCAGGTTCGAACCCTACCTATTACACCATTGCCGTGAACCCAATCCAGACACAAGCTTAGTTGGAGGGGTTAACAAGATTGCTAGTAATGTAAATTCTATCCACATGGCTAGTTCTCATTTTTTACTTTTAATTTTAATCATTCAATTAAACTAGGGCTTGTCATGTGGTCGATTTGAAATGCATTAGCTAAAAATATTAGCTCCATATAACTTTAACTGTGCCAAATTTCATACTCTTCCGTCTCGTCTGCGCAATTTTCGTAAAATAGGCACAACATTTTTGGATCACGTTTAAACTTAATCTATCTAATCTAATATACAGTACCTATGTTAACTAACAGCGGGCGTTCCCGTTAACCCGCAATAGTATAGCATCCATACATGCTAAAAATATTACCATTCGAAAGCAAAATGTTTTTTTTTTTTTTTTATATTAAAATATTCACTAAAAATGTTAAATTGATATGTAAAAGAAACACTCTGTTCACAGTACACGCGTACTTGAAGGACGGCAACGTCACAATTTATTTGTGAATGACGGGCCACGTGTGCGGCGATCTAATTGTTGTGCTTATACAATTGCGGGTTAACGGGAACGCCCTCTGTTAGTTAACATACTGTATATAAAAAACGCTTCCGTTACTGACTGACTGACAGACAAGGAACAGCCGAAACTACTGGGCGCAAGCTGAAATTTGGCATGTATGTTCCTTGGGGAGTGTAGCGGAACTAAGAAAGGATTTTTGGAATTTCTCACGGGATCGGAATTTACACGGGAAAAACCTCCGACGCGAACGAAATCGCGGGCAACAGCTAGTCTAATATATAAAAATCTCGTGTCACTATTTGTTTTTCGACCTCCTTCAGCTTGACTACTTGTGAATTTTTGTGTATATTTGAGAATGAGTCGTATGATTTTTTTTTCGTTAGTACGTAATCATTTATATGACAAAACAACGTTTTCCGGGTCAGCCAGTATTATATAGATTAACATTTCTTAACATAAATATATAACACTTTACATTTTTTTTTAAATAGCGTCAGTAAGGTTAGGTTAGTTTTGTTTCATGCGGGCCCTTCTTAGAAGTCACAAGGGGAGTAAAACACCTCACTCCCCTCGCTAAAAGAGATGGGGCCCCCGGAGGCGGGCAGACACTAGTCGGGGGCCTTGTTGAAGAATACTAATGTGTTCCCGCAGATACCGGCGCGTGTGTGTGAAGGAACATGGGATGTTTTTAGTCAGAATGAGTCTGACAGTACCCTTCGCCCGCCCCAGGGCGGAGGACATGCATGAGGATTTCACCCAGGAAAAAAAACATAACGTTAGCAGCCAGTACAGTAATACCTAGTTTTCGTCTTTATCATTTTTCCATAATAGTGATGAGTTTGTCACGGATGAAGATATTCTGAAAATTTCAATAAGCAAATAAAAAGACATGCATTGTTATGCAGTATTGCAAACACAAAACAGACGACGCATTCAAGCTCTTCGCTAACATCCTTTATTATGAGAATATCAGCCTTGTACCACGACCAATATGTGAATAAAAAATGCTATACCAAACTTAAATAGAAATTAAACTACATAAATCTAAAATATGGCATCCAGAAATTCGTACGCATCACTGTGCACTGGTAATGCGCCTAAAAGACTGACGGCATTATTACATTATATGGCTTAACCTCTGTCCAAGGTAAAATCCAGCCTTTGAGTCACGCGAAGTGTCAACTAGGCGTCTGGAAAGATCTTTAAATAATTTGTGAGCACTCGGACCCCACGATCCCAAGCTCGAAATGAAAACTGAATTTTCTCAAAGCTGTCACGTATTCATATTGTAGCGCTTAGGCATATTCAACATCTTTAGTCTTAGGTCATGTACTTGAGACGTAGCTAGAAAGTTAACTATTAGTAAGTCTCAGCTCGTCTGTCTGAGCCAGTCTTTCAGTAAACCTTCAACTAAGAAGACGCTCTATCATCTGCTGAACCTTCTGACTATACAACGTGTAATTTAAAGGGTATATACATACCAACCAAGTGCACAGCTTCTTTGGATGATAACAAACGATATAGTTTGGGCTTTGTAATCCTATGTCTACATGTGTGGAACTTATTAGAAATTCAATACATTGATACCAGAGACCGAATTTTTCAAATTAAGAAGAACGAAGAGAATTATCGTTTTATTGACAAGTGACGTGGAAAGTGATGACCCTCATAGTGCTGTGACACGTTTGTATTCAAGAAACATATGAAACCAATAATTTGGGGTCAATTCTGTGAGTCACTTATTTTGAGCTGAAACTTTGCATAGACTCCATACCAGATGTTGTCTTCAGTGCTTTTGGATAGATATGGGGTTTCCGTTACACGTTGTATACACACCAAACATCTTATGGGCAAAATATCAAAAAAATTGTCTGATTTGCAGTAATCAACATCTGCTTAACCCTGTAGCGCGTAGTATTTCACAAAGTAGTCATTCGCCACAAGCCTGCACCCTGCAGCCCCCATGTCCGAGCCGGCGCTCCGCCCGTCTCCGCGCCCGAGTTGACGCCGCACGATCCTAGCACATCGTCCATTATTAGTAGTGCGCCGCGAGCTAGCTTCCGATACACACGTACGCGCGCTAAGGCGCGCGCCGGCCCGGTTGTAATAAGTTCGTATTAGAATCGTAAAATCTTTAAATAAGTACCTAATGTTTGTTCTCTCTGTATTCGCTTAATTTACAATATACATAACCAGTCAATTTACGAAGTTTAATTGCTCCTTCCCCTATAACCCTTTACCAACTTTGTTGGGGTCGACTTCCAGTCTAATCAGCTGCAGGAGCGATTTCATGGAGCGACGACGTATGTGATCTCCACAACCTAGTAGCTGGATATCATGATACCCCTTAGCAAGACTGGTTTCAGATTTTCTGGCTTCTGACTTACCTGTAACGACTGCCAAAGCTGTACAATTGATAGCCGGGACCAACGCCTTAACGTGCTATGCGAAGCACGGAGGTATCACAATCGAACCCATCCACGGATTGACCTCCGCAAGCGTTGCTTAACCTACTTAATCTACTTAACGGAGGAGGTTATCAAGTCGACGCGTATTTTTTTTTATATCTGATCACCGATTACTCGAGGACGGCTGAACCGATTTGGAAAATTCTTTTTTTGTTTGAAAGGGTCGAAATTGGTCCCAAGTCAGGATGTGATGATGGGATCCTGGAGAAATCGAGGGAACTCTTCAAAGATTATAGGCACACCTATAGTGATTTGAGTAATTTTTGTAGTAACTTGTGTAGTTGCATTCGAAAAGCACCATTTGTGAAGTGGACCTGATGATGAAGACCACAGATGGCCACTGGAACTACTCAATAATAACTTTAATTTCGGAAGTCGGTGCCAAAAATGAAAATACAAAACTAAAGACACTGACTACCGAAATTAAAGTTATTTTTCACTTTGCAGTGTTTTTTGGAAGTCGGTTTAATTTTTTGGTAAAAAGTTTTTTTTTATTATTTAGCCACGCGCTCCTTCATTGTCTGATTAACAGTACAGGGGCGTTAAAATTGGTACAAGATTACAAAATGCTCGGCCCTATAGAGCGTCCATTACTCATGTCTGTCTCTGTTTCTAAGGCTCATATCAACGCCCAGGTATTGTAATTAAATATTTGTTCGTATGAATGGTACTTACGGCCCTGAGCCACAAAATAAAGAAGTGCAGAAGGTTGGCTTCATACAACGAACGCGATACCGGCTTACGTCGCACGTAAGCGGTGTTTTAGCTAACATATTGACCAAAACAATAGGAATGTTCAATTAAGTGTCTATCATATAAACAATTGTTTATTGTGTCTCAAACGATTGCATTTCGCCCCAGAAAACTGATTATGATGTTAGTGAACCGAGTTCTTTATCTTACATATAAAAATGAGTTGCTGTGCGAAACTACCGACAGTCTCACTCAAACTAGAGAACTGCTGAACCGGTCGTCTTTTTGGTTTTAAAATATTTGTAGTCCAGCGAAGGTTTAAAAGGTGAGAAAATATAATATGGCGGTACGAAGTTCGCCGGGATAATAATTACTAAACAAATATTATGTACTCCTTAAATTTCTAATTTTAGCTATACGTTACCTGACAAATGCTTGCACTGTCTGGATATGCCCACTTAAATCTGTGTGCATCTTTCTTCAAAAGATCGCCTCAGACAATAACCTACAAGTTTCTCATATAATTTGACCAGTACAGCTTGTATGGACCTCAAAAGAGACTGAACTCCGAGTTTATTTCGATGTTTCTTCTTCTCTAAGAAGAAGCATCGAAATAAACTCGGAGTCGAACTCGTAGTCAATCAGGAAACACCAACCTCATTTATTTTAAATTTTCGGAAAAAAATGACGTTTAATAGTGTTACTTAATAACCAATTTGCACAAAAAACCATGTATGCTATTTTCAACCGACGACAAAAAGAGGAGGTTATCAATTCGACGCGTATATATATATTTTTTTTTTTTATGTATTATCATCGAGTACTCGAAGACGGCTGAACCGATTTGGAAAATTCTTTTTTTGTTCGAATGGGTATACTTCGAAATTGGTACCATTATCAATCCAATTATGAATCCAAATGAATTCAAAAGAAAATTAAAGTTGTTGTTATTGAAGAAATGTTATTACAGCATAGAAGAGTTTTTCAAGGATAATATTAGTTCAAACTAATATGTGATTATATGTATTTTAATGACATTATTGTAATATCCGACATTATAATCATGACGTTACATCTTAATGAATTTTATTGACATTTATATCATTCTTTTTTTAATTATTAATTGAATTTATATTGTATAATTGTTTTGAATTATGTTATGTTAGATTATTATAATTATTGATATTAAGACTAATAATGTTGGGACCAATGTATTGTGTAGCTAGTGTTTGCTTTATGGCGACTATTTCATTTTTTTATATTGTAACATTTGTAACCACTGTTCGACACAAATGTAAATTTGTTGAGAAGAATAAATAATAAGTTATCACCAAAGTCAGGATCTGATGATGGGATCCTGGAGAAATCGAGGGAACTCTTCAAATATTATAGGCACACCTATGGCGTTTTGGGTATTTCTTACAGTAACTTGTGCAGTTGCTCTCAAAAAGTACCATTTGGGGAAGTGAAACTGATGATGAAGACCACAGATGGCCGCCGAAACTACTCAATAATAAGTATTGAGTGGATTGCGATTCAATTACTTGAATATGGATGTTAAGCACTTTATGCTCGTCACAATGCATATGGTGATGTAGAGCTGATGGTGAAGTACCAGGAGAACTCCTCAACAATTAACGGCCCAGCATTGGGAAAAGCAATATTTTGTAAAAGGTTATAAGTAGTTGACATTTAGGCTCTTGTAACTAGGTAAATTAAAAATCATCCAACTAAAAAGAGTGAAATAAAAACTTTTTAACAAAAAATTAAACCGACTTCCAAAAAACACTGCAAAGTGAAAAATAACTTTAATTTCGGAAGTCGGTGCCAAAAACGAAAAAACAAAACTAAAGACACCGACTACCGAAATTAAAGTTATTTTTCACTTTGCAGTGTTTTTTGGAAGTCGGTTTAATTTTTTGTTAAAAAGTTTTTATCTTATGCGAAAAGCTAGGCAAATGATAAACATAGCATATCTTCTGTCTGTCTGTTTTGTGTCCGAACTTAAAAGGGACGTTGTGCTGAAGCACACATCAGGGACGTCAAATTGGATAATTGTATCATGGTTTGATGTCGCGACGAATCGATCGGGTTGAGTCGGTGATTTAGAACCATAGTTTACGGCTGTGAGAAATTATAACCACTTTTGAATTGAAGCTACTGGCTTTTGTTGTGTCAAATTATAATTATACTGGCTTTTCTTTTGTTTTGGGTTTACGGCTGTGAGAAATCATAACCACTTTTGAATTGAAGCTATTGTCTATTGGTGTGAATACTGGCTTTTCTTTTGTTTTGGGAAGAAACTTTAAACAACATTCTGGTTACACTTGCGGACAAAATAGATGGACCATTTGTCAGGCACTGGGCTGGTAGGCATGTGCGCACAGGCGTACATGTCGCTAATTAAATAGATGTTTTTTGTTTTAATTGTACTAACAATAGGTTAAGCTTTTACCTAACACTATGGATCAATGGTCTGAGACAAATAAATAAATAAAAGGCGCCTGGACTTTTGGGGACAAAACCGGGGAGTGTGGGATTACCTCTCTAAAACCAACCCGGTGAATCGCGATCAGTACATAGAAGGGGCCCCGTTACCTCTAAAAACGCCTGTTACGGCACATCCCTGGGGAATTATACTGGCCTACACAAATTGTGTGTCAGCTTAAACAATGTTAATTTTAGAAAGAACTATGCGTAGCGTGTATGGTTCTATAAGTAGCTGTATGTTGTCAACAGCTCTATATTTTGAGTTATTTATTTATTTATTTATTTATTTATTTATTTAGGGACAAATAACAGTTACATAATAAAAACATATTAACTAAAATTCGTATAACTAATTAAACAATTATGCAACCCACACCATTGTCCACAGGTTAACAAAAGAAATGAAAGTTACAATGACACATTAAAGCTAAAAACGAAATAGTTAAAATAACATTATCTAATAAATCCGTAACTGATTAACATATTATTAAATTAAATCTCAGACAAGAGTTTACAAGCTTCTACTTTAAATTGCTTATTAGATAGACAAAATATATCAAGCCGTGTGAAGTGCGAGTTATATATGTCCACAATACGACGCAGAGGCACGCGCACTCCGGCATTAGTTTTACAGGACTCTGTATGAAACAGACGAGGCACGCGCACTCCGCGCTGGATAACAGTTCTGGGTACTGTATAACATAATTTATTTGTTAAATCTGTGCAGTCAAATCTGTTGTTGCACAAACCATGCAACATCATTACTGACAGAAGCAATCGTCTGTACTCTAGACTTAAAACATGATATTTATTTAATAAATGTGTGTAGGGAACTTTAGAGTGATAACACCTGTAGTTCATAGAACGCAAAAACTTTTTCTGTACCATTTCTAAGCCAGCACCGTACTTTTTGTACAAAGGATTCCAGATAGGTGAAGCATATTCTAATTGTGATCTAATCAATGTTTTGTATAGCATTAAGAAGGTAGAGGGACGCACAAAGTCACGGGACGATCTCATGACGAAACCGAACATTTGAAAAGCTTTATTTACTACTGTATCATAGTGTAAGTCAAAGTGTAGACAGGAATCAAGTATTACTCCCAAATCACGTACTAAACGAACAGTATTTAGGGGAACGTTGTCAATGGAATAGGTATATATGTGTTTCTTTTTGTTCTTAGTAAAAGAGATAGTGTGGCATTTTGGAAGGCTAAGAATGAGCTTATTAACAATGCAGTAAGTATGTAACCTGTCTAGATCATCTTGAAGAAGTTGACAATCCTCTATCGTTTTGCAAGGTTTATAGATTTTGATGTCATCTGCGTACATTAGAAACCGAGAGTTAACGAAACATTGTTTAATATCGTTTATGAATATGACATAGAGAAGAGGACCTAAGATGGAACCTTGTGGAACTCCAGACGTAACAATTACAGTGTCAGATTCATAACCATTAACAACGACTTTCTGGGTTCTGTTAAAAATATATGACATAAACCAACGCAATAAGTTTCCGCGTATACCGTTATAGGCTATTTTATCCATGAGTAATTTATGATCCACCTTGTCGAAAGCCTTCTGAAAGTCTGTGTATACAGCGTCTACTTGTAATCGTTGATCCATATTTTCGAATAAATAGTTAGTGAAAACCATAAGATTTGTTGTGGTGGAACGACGTTTTACAAATCCATGTTGTTCCGGGATAATATGGCGGTGAAGACGAGAATATATTGATTCATGTACCAGTCTCTCGAAGACCTTGGACAAGGTGGAAAGTATTGAGATGGGGCGGTAATTCTCTACATTGTTTTTGTCACCACTTTTATAGACTGGAGTAATAAAGGCATTTTTCCAAACTGCGGGAAAAACGCCTTCTCGTAGGCATTTATTAAATATTATTTGCAGGGGAGTACAGAGGATTTCATACAATCTTGTGAAGAAACTAGGTGGCAATCCATCCGGTCCAGCTCCTTTAGAAGGATCAAGCAACTTTAATGACGTACTTATAACATCTTCAGTCAAGTAAATGTCTGATATACATATTAAATTTTCACTGCAGGTAGTAGGTGGTTGCCATGTATTTGGATTAAAAGAAGAAGGTTCGTAGACGGAACAGAAGTAAGTTGAGAATAAGTTGCAGATATTTTTGGGGTCATCGGAGGTAATATCCTTGAAATACATGCTGGCAGGTAGTTTAGCCTTGCATTTTCGAGCTGATATATAAGACCAGAAGTACTTAATGTTTTTGGGGATGTTATTCTCAACAGATTCCATGTAGTTTCGATAACATCTAGCAGATTCATGATGAAACAGATTGCGATATTTGGAAAAGGTTAAGTAGTCGGAGATATTATTATAATTCTTCCATTTGATCCATGCACGTTCTTTATTCTTTAAAATACGTATCAAGGATGGGGAAAACCATACTGGATACTTTCCATTTTTAATGCGAGATAACGGAACGTGCAATCTAATAATGCCGTATAATTTTTCATAGAAAGTATTGACAGCTTCCTCTGAAGAGAGTTGAGAGAGAGCCTTATCCCAGTTAACTTTACCTAGTTCAAGTTTTATTTCATCGAAATTAGCTTTATGAGAATTATGTCTATGGACCGAGCGAGGTTTCATGGAAGCAAATTGCATACCCAGAGTAGTTAATATGGAGAACGGAGGATGGTGCATGTCAGGTTCTAGAAGAATATTACAAGATATTGTCTGGCAATCCACGTTAGAAATAACTAAATCCAGTATTCGTCCTAATTTGTTTTTGGTGGTATTATATTGAGTGCCATTAACAAATTCCATAAAATTTAACAAGCTACGCCCAGCCGAGCTTGATACATGAGCATGGCCACCTTGGTCTGACCATTCGATACCTGGGATATTAAAATCTCCAAGAAAGAAATATGAGTCACAAGTAGAGTCATTAGCCAAGTCTTGTAGCATATCGAAATACTGTGAATATGCGGCCTCATGTGTTCGTGGTGGTATATATGCGGCACAAATAATGTGGCGTGTGTTTTGTCGTGATGAAGGTAACTGTACCGCAATTTGTTCTACCTCTGGGTGGAAAATGTGTGTCGATATCTTAGAAGGACGTAGTTCTCGAAGGACAGCCACAAGAATGCCTCCCCCCTCGCGTTTCTTAGTCGCTAGACGGTCACGATCGAATCTGAAGACGGTGTATCGGTTGTCAATAAATTCACTGTCCAGGATGGTAGGAATAAGCCAAGTTTCCGTCAACACAATAACGTCATACGAGCACGATAATATGTTCATGTAAAGCGTATGTAACTTTGTACGGATCCCTCTACAGTTCTGGTAATATATCACGATATTATTTGCAGCCATTGGAAAATATGAAACAATAAATCTGTATAACATTTGACATTTTTATACACTGAGACGATGTACTTATTATAATTATTATGAAGTAGTGAACCTTATTATATAAACATAAACACAATAGAACCTTGATACAGTACTGTTTTATCCTTTGTAAATACGAGTATATATTTATAGAAACTATAAAATCGCTTACTAACATCAGATAGAAAGTTTCACAATATATACAATATGATAATATAAAAATCATTAAACAAAAGTAAAATCTTAATATATAGCCGCGAATTAATACATTTGCAACAGGTGAGAACAACAGGCAAAGATACGTTACAAAACCATTCGTCCAAAAACAACCAGCATATTTAAGGTTCTGTAGTATCAGTAGGAGTCTTCTGACTACTAACAATTTTGCTGAGATCAGCATCAGAACGTATTGCGAATGAAGAAGTTCCATCTTGCTTGCGCACAAGTATCGTAGCATTTCGTACCCAAACGTATTTATAACTATATTTATTGGCGAACTTTCTGGCTTCACGAAATAAAGCTTTATTTTTTAACGTGAGGTGTTCATTTAAATAAATTGTTGACGAAGTGCCTGAGATTCCTATTTGGTCGGTCTTAATGCTCTTACTTTTACGATAGGCGCTCAATAAGTTGTCACGAATCAATAGCGATTTAAATTTTACTATAATATTCTTGGGCTTGTTATCGTTTTGATGTGCATGCGGGACACGGTGAATAGTGATAATGTCATTTTGTGACAGTGAACATTTTACTGAATTGCCTATTGCCTCTGCAATTGCAAACAAGTTTTCAGTTCGTTTTTCGGGCACGTTACAGATTTCGATGTTACATAGTCGCGCATGTTGTTCCATCGAGTCGATCTTTGCCTCAAGTTTAGTAATCGTTTGTTGGTTACTGATGCTGACCACCTCGTTTAAGCGCTTTTCGTAACCCTTGCATTCCTTTTCCAAACTCTCAAGACGTTTTCTCATGTCTTCATAACTATTATTGAAGAATTGAATAGTTTTCTCGATCTCTAGATTGGTTTTTTGGATACTAAGGTTCTGTTGTTTAAGCTCGGAAACTTCAGTTACTAATTTATTGAGAATAATATCTTGGTCGGTTTTCCACGACAACAGCATATTTTTCAATTCTTCAAACTTGTCCGGTTCTGTAAAGCTGTCATCCTCTCGAAAACGTTTGTTACTAGGTCTTGTAGTAATGTTGCTCAATTCACGGGCGCTGGATTGAGATGCCGGAGAGAGATCTGGTTCCGATCGCGTTTCCAAAAGCGCACAGTTGCTGGGTGAACATTGCGGAGGCGAGCGCATCATGCGAGGCATGTTGGTTATTTGTGTAAATAGCAACTAGTCAAAAAGCCAAAATATGCAAGCGATGCAGGCGAATAAAAATATACTGATATTTCGCAAGTGATTGCAACTGTATATACGGTCGAGTGCAAACACACTTCGCCCCAAATGGCGAAGGTCCGAGTTCGCTACCGGGCAGCCGCAAAAACTTTTAGAAGTTTTTTAAAAAAGTTTTCGAATGTAATTCGAGGTACGGACTCACAAAAATCGTCTATCCCTCTCAGACTCCACCCACTGGGCGTAGACCTTAGGCAAAGTCACCGCAAGAGTAACAAGGAATCGAAAATATGGACATAAGCCAATCACAACACTGATAGTCAATCACTTCACACAAAACACAGCGCGACTGGCAACACGTCTTCACACTTCCGAGCAAAAGAGCTAACTGTTGTTATATTTTTAGTAATGTGGGTAGAATTCAAATTACAAGCAATTTTGTTAAGCGCTCCAACTAAGCTAAATGTGGTTGTGTCTGGAGTGGGTTCACGGCATTATTGTAATGGGTGGGGTTCGAACCCGCGACCTCTCGATCACAAGTCTGACACCTTAGCCCTTAGGCTATTGCGCATCAAAATATATGTTTTCAGAGTCCCACAATTTTTGCATATTTCATGACTTTGTTTAAAATGTTTTATTGAGTAAATAATAATAAATATTGTGTGTGTGTAAAGTATATTTAATTTTGTGTGTATGTTGTAAAGTATATTCCCTGATCTCTTCGTTCCACATTAAATCAACTCTCGATTTCCCATCAATGAAATAAAGACGTAATGAACTTTGAGTTATTTCCATACGAAAGAACATGGAAAAAGCTGTCAAAACTTTCAAACTTCTATATTTCAGTGACGGAGAACTATGATTAGAAGTGCAAGACGTGACTTATACTTTACAACATATACAGTCATGAAATATGCATAAAATCTCGCCAAGTGCGAGTCGGACTCGCCCATGAAGGGTTTTGTAGGAGCAAGCATAGATTAGCAAAAAATAAATTTGTTTTTCACAGTGTTTTTGAAACTTACTGTTTCTCATTCAAACCACTCATAAGATCTACAGCATATATTTCATTTTCTAATTTCACACATCTACTACTTATTATTTCAACTACTTATACCATAAAAACTATTAAATTCTGGGTCTTTAACAACAGATTACTCAATATCTCGATCTGTAAATTAACAGTAACTGCGACGTCTGCTATTTTATACCTCCGCTCAATAGTACCAGGGGCCCAGGAATAAGTAGGAGCTTATATTTAGAGTCGAGTTCATACGAGGGTCTCTCATCGTAAACGCTACTGCGCCGCCCAGCGTCCTTTATTATTAACGCCTATTGGCTACTAATACCAAATAAGGTCAGTGTAAGGGCCATTATCGACTTTATAAATAGAAAATGCATTGGGAAGGCTTTGTGGAGCGGTCATACGTGAAGGAGTTTATTCGGACAAGGCTGCCGCTAAACGGGACCCTAGTGAATATTGCCTTGAGGGGATATAATGTCTTATAGGATAGAGTAGAATGTTCATTTATTAGAGTGACTGACTCAAAAATGGTTAGTAGAATATACTTAAAAAAACTGTATTAGTAACATTTGCTAACACATAATATAGTAAATTGACTACTAATAACCCACGTTGACATGATTATTATGCAGTTAATTTCTTCTGTGGTTAAATGTTTGCATGCCTTTTGAGGTAGATTGTACAAGGGTCTAAACTATTTTGTAATCGTCTATTTATTTATCAACCGACGACAAAAAGAGGAGGTTATCAATTCGACGCGTATATATTATTATTATTTTTTTTTAAATGTTCGATCATCGATTACTCAAAGACGGCTGAACCGATTTGGTAAATTCTTTTTTTGATCGAAAGGGTATACTTCGATATTGGTCCCATTTTCATAAACGTCAGGATCTGATGATGGGATCCTGGAGAAATCGATGGAACTCTTCAAATATTATAGGCACACCTATGTCGTTTTGGGTATTTATTATAGTAACTTGTGCAGTTGCTCTCTAAAAGTACCATTTGAGGAAGTGGAACTGATGATGAAGACCACAGATGGCCGCCGAAACTACTCAATAATAAGTATTGAGTGGATTGCGATTCGATTACTTGAATATGGATGTTACGCACTTTATGCTCGTCACAATGCATATGGTGATGTAGAGCTGATGGTGAAGTACCAGGAGAACTCCTCAACAATTAACGGCCCAGCATTGGGAAAAGCAATATTTTGTGAAAGGTTATAAGTAGTTGATAATTAGGCTCTTGTAATTAGGTAAATTAAAAATAGACCAACTAAAAAGCGTGAAATAAAAACTTTTTACCAAAAAATTAAACCGACTCCCAAAAAACACTGCAAAGTGAAAAATAACTTTAATTTCGGAAGTCGGTGCCAAAAACGAAAATACAAAACTAAAGACACCGACTACCGAAATTAAAGTTATTTTTCACTTTGCAGTGTTTTTTGGGAGTCGGTTTAATTTTTTGGCAAAAGGTTTTTATGTACCTACCTACTTTCGGAGCAAATACATAAAGCATTATTCTATTCTAATACGTATGTCACGGACGTCATATTGAATCCCAGGATTCCAGAGTCAAGTTCTGAGCGCAGCGATGAAAGTCGTCAGAGTTAAAGTCAGGAAATTACTCCAAAGGCGTAAAAAATCTAGCCTAATCTACGACATGGTCTTCTGCCGAGCCAAGTTTCATCTAAACCTGTTTTGCTATTAAGGGGTCATAAGCAAGATGTTAGTAATACCAGGTAAACACAATAGTCAAGTTCTGACTGCAAAGTTCAGTAAATTTTATGTACTCATATAAAAACGAAGCGCAGCGACTCTGGCTCCTCGGTAGACAGTCTGCCTTATCCTTATGCAATAAACTAGGGTATATTGCTCCATAATTAAACCTATCTGGACATATGGAATCCAACTGTGGTCGACAGCCAGCAAATCCAACATTATGAGCCTCCATAGAACCCAAAATAATATACTTAGGGTACTATCATCGGTGCCCTGGTATGCTCGCAATTCAGAAATACACAAGTAGGTACCTGGAAATCCCAACCATCATGGAAGAAGTAATCCGATACTCAGCCACCTATAAGGACCGCTTGCTGACTCACCCAAACCCGCTTTCGAATATACTTCTACAACCAAACCCAATAAGAAGACTTAAGAGCAGATGTGCTGACTCACTAAGGGGAGATGGAGCAGTGGCTCTACCTCGCCAACCACTACCTTTTTCAACTCACCTGATAAAAGTTGAATGACTGATCGCAGGTTCCTTATATGTATTAAAAAAAAATGTTACGACTAAGCCTTGGCAGCCTAACACCGAGACTTCATTGCGCGTACGGCGCTTGATTGCGCGTACGGCGCTTGGCTCGTGTGCTCGTGCGCGTAATAGTCAAACCCCACCGTGTCAGTTGTTTACCATCGCTAGTGATGCCTCGCTGCAATATCGACAATTTATCGATAGCAGGCCTACTTCAAGAATGGACAAGTTTCTAAAGAAGTCAGATTCTACCGGCAACCTCAACTCAAAAAGACCCGGAGAAGACCTCGTTGGCCCCTGGCAGTCTGCTAAACGCCCGGCTATCTCTCGAAACTCAGAAAAGTTTGATGAATCGCGAAAATTACCGCTGCATAATAAATATAAAGACCTCTCTATAGATGACAGAGGTGAATCAACAACGAATATCCACTACAGAGATGCCTCAACCGGAACAAAAAAGTCGGGACATATCCCACCCCTGATTCTGGAGATACAGAAGGACTGGACACATGCATTCATTAAAAACCTAATCTCACGTTTCACAAATAGGTTTCATCTTCAGTATAGAGCTAATAACAAAGTTGCTGTAATTTGTTACACAACGGACGCCCATCAAAACGTGAAGGAAGGACTCCGCAAAGAAAACGCTGCTTTTCTCACTTACACTCGTAAAGACGAAAAAGTACCTAAAATGGTGATAAAAGGATTACCTTCTTACATTGAAGATGATTTACCTGCAGAACTTGATAAATTGGGATTTCCAGGAACATCAGTCTCACAATTGAAGACTCAACAAGTGAGTACGTTATCTTGCCCACCTTTTTTAGTAGTACTTCCAGCTACAACGGATATTTCAAAGTTTCGCAAAATCAAATATTTATTTAATTGCGTGGTTACTATACAAAAATTTATGCCCAAAAAGTCTGCCGGAACACAATGTTATAGATGTCAAAACTACGGTCACGCTTCGAGAAACTGCAATATGCCACCTAGGTGTGTGAAATGTACAGAACCTCATGCTACAAGCGAATGTCCTAAAAAAGACCGGACCGAGCCCGCACGGTGCTGTAACTGTGACCAGGACCACCCTGCAAATTACCATAAGTGCGAGACTCGTCTTGCTTATTTGAAGCGCGTTCAATCAAGGCGTGAAAACCTTCCTCCAAAGACCTCCACGGTAAATTACCTGACTACATATCCTACAGATGTACCCCTTACATCTAAGAAACCCTCATATGCTGCAGCAGTCAAAACTCAAGCAAACTATGATTTTGTTTCAAATGACCACCTAGAGCTACTATCGGATGACCCTGTAACTAAAGAGATGTTAGAAATACTAATCTGTGTTAAAAATCTTAAACCACAATTTTCTGCCTGTGTGTCTACTCTAGACAAAGTTATGTTAGTCTTAACTCACCTTGGACACTATGTATAATTCTGATGAGTTAAGATTTCTATCCTGGAACTCCGACGGAGTACGTTCTAAAATAAGTGAATTACTTGATTTGGCAGTATGTACCCTATCCATCGATATAATAGCTGTTTGTGAAACAAAACTTACTTGTAATACTTCCCTAAGTACACCAGGTTACATCTGCTATCGACAAGATAAACACCATAGTGGTCGAGGGCAAGGAGTGGCCATATTGGTCAATGATAGGCTCTATGCTAGACAAATCGCTATTCCCAAAACCAAACATATTGAAGCTATTGCTATAAGACTGGAAATAGGTGGTAAAGACTATGTTTTTGTCTCGGCTTACCAATCTCCCAATTTGCAACTTGAATGCAATGATTTAGATATTTTATTTTCGCTAGGGCCCCATGTGGTAATAATGGGTGACTTTAATGCCAACCATGGGTACTGGAATAGTAGTTATGTTAACACTCGAGGAAATATACTGTTCCATCACATGTTGAACCATGACTACGTTATACATTACCCGGACACACCTACTCAAGTCAACTATCGAGCTGATCTTACTCCCACCAATCCTGATTTGGTTTTATCATTGAATGTCAATAGTATTCATGAGATTCGGGCTTTACCTGCCCTATCATCTAACCACTTTCCTTTGCTGTTTACAGTCAATGGTTTTTGCCCTCGCAAACCAATCCCCAAAATCTATCGTTACTGTGACACTGACTGGAAGAAATACCGATCTTTTCTTGATCAACAAATATTTTTAAGCTCTAAGGTATTTAAGACTGAGTCAGAAATTGACGACGCCGTAAGTCACTTACATCAATGCCTTACCAGAGCCAGAGACAAATTTATTACTGCGAAGGTACATGTAAACACCAGCAGTGCGCTACCTAACTACATTAAAAAATTAATTACCTATAAAAATCAATTACGGCGTAAGGAACAAAAAGCAATGCTCATAGAGAAAAGACAGTTAAGATCAGCTATCAACAAATTACAAAAACTAATTAATTTAACCATAACCAAATATCACGATAAAATATGGAACTCAAAACTTTCAAAAGTTGATAACCCTGGCAATGATGTATGGCGACTGGCAAAATCTCTAAAACCCAGATCTGACGCAATACCCCCACTTAAAACAACCAATGGCACATTAACGGCAACCACTCCAGAGCAATGTAATGTTCTAGCAGATAGCTTTGCGATGAACATGACTCTAACTCGTGATTGGGTTAGTGATGGTGTCGAGGCGGATGTCCAGTCAGCCTCAGCCCTCTTGAATAATCACGTCACCGGTGATTTGCAGCAACCTGTTCGGCCTGCTGAAGTCTGGAAAGTTTTGTGTAAACTTAAGACCAGGAAGGCTCCAGGTGACGATGGCATACACAACATTATGCTTAAAAATCTTTCACAAAAGTCTGTTGTGTATGTAACCAAAATATTCAATGGTTGCATCAAGTTAGGCTATTTTCCCCATATGTGGAAAACTGCTAAAGTTATTGCACTTAAAAAGCCTGGAAAGGACGCCACTTTGCCGGTCAATTATAGGCCCATCAGCCTTCTCCCGGTCTTGGGCAAGGTGTTTGAAGTGATTATTTATAATCGGTTGCGACGTTGCACTGAGCAGATTATCAGGAATGAGCAATTTGGCTTTCGATCATCTCACTCCACGGTACAACAATTGGTTAGGGTCTCCGAACACATATCCTATCATCTCAATCACAAGCAGTCTACCGGTATGTTTCTTCTTGATATCGAGAAAGCTTTTGATACCGTCTGGCACGAAGGCCTGTTATACAAGCTTATCTCGTACGGAGTTCCAATTGATTTGGTAAAATTGATCCAGTCTTACCTTAGTAACCGCAAGTTTGTGGTACACGTTGGCTCTAATAGGTCTTCACCCTGGACGGTGTCGGCAGGGGTGCCCCAGGGCTCCGTGCTCGGTCCTTACCTCTTCATCCTTTTTGTGAATGACATGCCTGTACAAGTCCGTACTCACTTGGCCTGTTTCGCTGATGATACAGCGTCTTACACAACAGATGATGACGTTAACATAATCATTAGCCGACTTCAGCTATCCCTCGAATTGCTCCAGTCTTACTTCAATAAATGGAAGCTTAAGTTGAATGAATCTAAGACTGAAGCGATACTCTTTACACGTCAACGTAGCATCCCTAAGAGAACTTTAAAGATTGCTGGACAGTCAATTCCTTGGAGCACAGCAGTTCGCTATCTAGGTGTTGTGTTGGATAACAAGCTCAACTGGACAAAACATATAGCTAAATTACGTGTTAAGGGAGCGCAAGCACTAGGCTCCATAAATCCTATACTTAACCGCAAAAGTAAACTCAGTCCTAACACAAAAATAAGGTTATATACAACACTAATTAGACCTTGCATCACCTATTCTTGTCCGGTATGGAGCAGTACTTGTCAATCAAACTACAACCTGTTACAAATTCTCCAAAATAAAGCAGTTAAAATTGCATATAATACTCCATTTAAAACTAACCTTAAAGTTCTTCACGCTAACATCAAATTACCTAGCATTACACAATATATTTTAAAATTAACACGCAAATTTTACATTAAAAATAAATGTCATAAAAATACATTGATTGCCGACCTAGGACAAACAGACTTGCGAAATATCGATGGATACGGTACATACAAGCTCCCACATCACTACGTATTGTTCGCGCATAATACTGATAACGCGTCGTAGCACGAGCCGTGCGATGCGCAGGCGCTCCCCCGCTCTCGCCGCTTGCATGCGACGGAGCGCGGGGCGCGGTAGCTCGACCGATGTTGGTGGCCACGGCCGTTCGGTCGCTTTGGCCTGAGTCACAGTATCTAGTAGCACTTACGCTTGCGCGTATTTAAATTCTCCTACCCCCTAATTATGTAAGTGAAATCAATTCAATGATTTCATATGCTCAACATATAGATTTAGTAGTATTATGATTTATGTTGTAAATAGTTTATATTCTTGCTTATTTAAATACTTAAAAAGGCGCCTATAGTCTGTAAAAGTGTAATTATTTAGATTTATTAATTGTTGCTTAGTATGTAAGTCCTACAATTATTATGTAAACCTTTTACGTTAATAAAGAACTTTATAAAACAAAACAAACAAACCGAGACTTCATCATCTGCTGTGACACTGGCCTGCTCTCTTACATAAATAAGCAAAACTAACTATGCATATACCTTACTCATGCCTTCTAAACCCATACCTGCTACAAGTGTTTGATAACTGTTCTTTATACGTAATTTTTTTCGTAAATTACAACTAGATGAGGCCGGTTTAAGAGACTAAGCCATTTATCTGCCACGATAATGAAACTTAGGTGCGAGATACTCCTAAAACGGAATATTTTTAGGATCACTGTTGTCCGTCTGCCTATGTTTTCTGTCAGTTGGTTTAAAACCTTTGTGTCGGGAATATTTATATCAGTGTATTGAAGAATCTATTCGTCATACTTCACAAACCTACAGCGTTGTAACGAAAAGTACCTATAAGATACGCTCTTAGGTGCAAGTCCTCAGTTTTGTCCGCGGCGTCGTTCGCGCGAAATGCTTTTTCAGTGGAAAAAACAAGCTCCTTCTCCAAGGTCTAATCAGTCTCAGTATCAAAGTTCATCAAAATCGGTTTAGTGGCTTGGACGTATAAGAAAAGTGTAACAAACAGAACGACTTTTACTTTCGCATTTACTATATTATTTTAATGTATTCTTTTTTGATATTATAAAGACATTTTTGAGAAAACTTAATATAAACCTTGACATACAAAGATGTATGAAAATACTTTTTTCATAGCAAACTAAATTCGTCCTTCAATCTTACTTATCTATGACGATAGACAGTAATGTTCTCTTTAAAACTTTATGAACGTATACAGAACCTAGTACCTACATTGCGCACGCATACAGGGCAAACATGCAATCGTTGATTTTAAGAGTATCGTACCCCTAAAAACGGAAAGCTGATAAGGTCAGTTTTTTGTCAGTTAAAACCCTTTTTCTCAGGAAAGGGTAGAGATAATGAACTGAAATTTATAATATTACATACTGGAGTCGCTCTTAGCTCATTATCATCATCACCTCCACAACCCAGAAGCTGGGTAACACGATACCCTTTGGCCAAACCAGTGTCAGTTTTTTTTTTGACTTCTGACTACACGTAACGGCTGTCAAAGATGTCCAAATGACAGCCGAAACCAAACGCTTCCACCAACTTACAAACTCCGGGCTATTACAGAGAAATTTCTAACAGAAAAACCCAATAGCACCTTTTGCTCGACCCGGGAATTGAACCCGAGACTTCATGCTCAACCGTCGCGCTTGCGACCACTAGATCAACGAGGAAAACAGCTGGTAAAAAAAAACAAACTTATATACTTTTGATTTTGATACATTATCTGTTTTGTCTACAGGCTTCATAGAGATGATGTCTGCTTACGTGCCGCAGTTCGGGCGCATTGACGCGGGTCTAGTCTGCACGTGGGTACTCGAACTGGAGGCCGAGCTCAACCCTCGGGATGATACCGACTCGATTTCTAACCCTGGTGAGTATACTTTGCCAAAGAACATTGCCAAACACACACTTAACGTTTTGGGAATACTTTAATTGTGCGTACAGCGGAGCGGAATTCCCTGCCTGATTCTGTGTTTCCTGATAGCTATAGCCTGGGGGTATTTAAGTGTAGAGTAAATAGGTTATTTCTAGGTAACCATGCTTTTCATTTTCGATAAATATAAAAAAGTTGCTGAATTTTGTCGTGGAAAAATCCTAAAACGACGCATAAGTTGTTGCTTGCACTTAGAATAAGAACCGGTAACGTCATGCATAGGTACGTCGACTCCTAAACGTGCCTACGCTGCTATTGTCACCAATGGCAAAACCGATGTTTCGCAGCCTAAGCGGAAAATCAGAAAAGGGAAAAAAAAAGGGTTTTCAACATGCCCTGATTGCAGTCCGTAGGCCCTTGCCAAGAACCAGCAGCCGAGCTGATGACGAGGACTTTACGAAAAGTAGAAAGGAAGAAGAAGGAGCCCTGTTCTCGTAACTTGTGCGACACCGCACCGAAAATACCAAACATGCTGCTACGCTCTGCTGTGCCTACGACGCAGCTGTACCGTGTCTGCATCACTCCACTACAACTGAGGATGTCGTCCAGTATATGAAAGTGAAGACCAACTGGACTCTGAAGGTTGAAAGGTTGGAATCGCGCCACAACATTAACTTTAAGTCATTCGTGGTACGAGTTCCAACCCACCATCTACAGACCTGCCTGAATGAGGACTTTTGGCCGAAAGGTGTAGTATATTTTTTTCCGAATTTTCCGAGGACTGTTACGCGACACCTCGCAGCGAAACATGACGCCGTCAACATTGCGTGTGTAGTGATAGTTTAATAAGGTTTTTAATATGTATTAGTATATTATAGTATAAGATTTCTTTTTTCTTTTTTTAGCGTGGTAAAATTATCAAATAAGTCCTCCCACCCCGGGCAGGGTGGGAGGGACTGTCAGACTTTTACTGACTAAAATCCACGGTGTTCCTTCAATAACCCTTTACGTACCGGGGTCACGGTAACGGGATGAGTCCCACGACCCCGGCAGGCTTTGGCCCTCTACGGGGGGGGGCTCGTCATATTCCTGACGCTCTTTGAGGCGCGCGTGGAACACAACGCGCCGTCGACCCGGGCATGGTCCATGGTCGGACAGCGAGTTGCCCTTTACTCGCTGTCCGCATACCCGCGCCTACGCGTGGGCGTCGACCACTGCCGCTGGGCTGGAGGGAGGACGCCATCCTCTCCCTCACGCGGCCCGCCTCCTCCTTCGAAAGCATGACTGCTTCGCAGAAGGAGGCGACCGCTTCCCACTCCCTCTCGCCCCGCAGCATGGCCTCGACCAAGGCCGGGCGCGAGAGGTGTCCGCCTATTGCCGCCGTGAGGACACGTCGGTGCTTTGCCCAAGCTGGGCAGTCCTGCACCGTGTGCTCGACTGTGTCCTCAGGGCGACCCTCGCAGTGGTGACACCCAGGCGTCTCTTCCTTACCCATCAGACACAGGTACCTCCCGAAACTTCCGTGTCCGGTGAGGACCTGCGTCATGCGGTATTAGTTTATTTATAGTTATTGTTAAAGTATGTATGTATTTTATTTGTATGGGCCATGTTTGACTGAAATAAATGGATTGATTGATAAGACAGTATTAATCCTTAGTCTTATTTATCTTACGCTATCTTAATTTTGCTAGTGAAACTGAGTTCAGACTTAATTTTGCAAATATCTACCCTGTTCAAGCCATAGTCCCTTTCCAATTTCTCTCTCTCAATCTTATTTTATAACAATCTCATGTATTTAAAATGTGCTTCTTCCAGATGATTCAGCTAGCAGTGATAGGCTAAGCCTGACTCTACAGAATTTGAGCGAGATGCTGCCTCCTTTGACCAAGAACAACAGGTAAGTTCAGTTATTAGATTACATTCAGTCTTGTTCAGAAAAAGTTTTAAGAGTTGCGTAAGCTCCAGACCCCTGGGGTCATTAAGAAGAAAATTTATTACTAACTTCTGCCCTCAACTTCGTTAGTGTCGAAGAGTTTTCCCGCGTAAATTGCGATCCCGTGGTAATTTCGCCAAATCTTGTCTTAGCGAGCATCTACGTACTAGGTACGTAAGGAACCCCTTCTGAGATTTCATGATTATGCAGTGAGTGGTATCCGGGGTAAAAAGTAGCCAATGTTAACACATAATATAAAAATTCTAGGATGTCAACTGGACACTCAATTTAATTGAGATCCGTTCAGTAGCATTTGCGTGAAAGAGTAACTAACATCCATACATCTATACATCCATCCTCACAAACTTTCGCATATATAATACTAGCAGTTGCTCGCGACTTCGTTCGTGTTGGAAGTTTTTCCCGTGTAAATCCAGATCCCGTGGGAATTTCGCAAAATCCAGTCTTAGCGAACATCTACGTACTAGAAGGAACCCCTTCTGAGATTTCGTGATAAATCAGTGAGTGATATTACGCTTTTATATTTATATAGATTAGTAAGAATTAATAGGTAAATATCATGAGCTGGGAGTTCCTCCAATTAGTTGGCTAAAACTCCCATTTAACATCAATTGACTAAAAACATTAGTGTTTAGTTAGATCCTACCAAACAATGAAATCGGCCACATTATATCGTGAACAAATTTCTTTGAAAAAGCTTTAATGTTTTTGGAATCGATCTTTTGAACTCTGATGATTTAAAACCTTAAAGAATTCGGAAACTTTCACAAGATTATAATTTTAATATCAATCTATAAAAACGTACCATCGCACAGACGGGTATTAGACACTAAAACGTGGTCAAAATTATTTAACAATATTTTTTTAACATTTCAGTACTTATTTAGCCAATGTTATTGAAAAATCATGATTTGGAACCTAGTTGATAAAAAAAGATTAACTGGAAAGGTATATAGGATGTTTGAGAAAAGGTAAATAAAAAAATATGTCAAATTCTTAGTCTTTTATATTTTATTTTATCGAACTTTAAAAAACAACTATACTTATCATAATAAGTACTCCTAATCTTCTTTATTTTCTTTGTCTGAGTCACCACTGTCAAGTGTCGTGTCGTGAAATGGCAGTAACCTTTCTTTTGCCGAAGAGGTAAAAGGTTTGGAACTTTTCTTAGGTCTTGGCCTAATTGAACTCAGATACGGGTCTGATGTGAGCAGCAGCCTATTCAGGATATCTCTATTACAGTCTTCACGGGAAAACTTTCGTGAATAATTTTCCCTGTAATCTCGAAAATGCTTCTTCCTAACTTCTGCTGCTTCTTCTGACAAAGTTCCAATTGGCATCAGAGCGTTTTTTACAAGGAGTGGCCCGTGCATCAACATTTTGTGTACAGTGGGTGTCATTGGATGCCAGCTGTATAAGCTAACATAAAGTTCTGCAGTACTGTCACAGTATGAAGAAAACTTTCCTTCACAAAATTTGCTCCATCAATATCTCCACGCTCTCGAAGTGCCATTTGACGGGCATATAATAGCGCTGGAGCTTCGTGGGTTTCACGAAGATTCTCAGTCTTCCTGCGTTTGCTTCGTTTAGACAAACCCTCAAAGTTTTTTTCTGGGCGCCCTGTATTACTGCTAGAAAGTCTTTTCCGAGGTATTTCAAGAGTGCCTTGAAGCCATTGTTCGTTGTTTTTTAAAAAAGTCTGTTTATTCCTGTTTGCTGCTAGCCATCTTGACTTAAAATCATGCTTGAATGTCGCAAATTTACAACGAAAAGCTTTTTTTCTTTCGACATCGAAAGAAGAGTCATTTATTAACTTTCCTTCAATCTCTTCAAGTTTTTTAATCGTAAATACATCAGAAGCATTATGAATCATGTTGTAAATATCCATTCGCGTTAACACTCGAGCCCCTGACGTTCCTAGAACAATTAAAATCCAAAAATATAATTACAACCGTAAAACAAAGTTTGTTTTATGGAGCTCTTAACACATCAAAATAGGGAAATCCATAAAAGGGGCAAAAAGTAGTAATTTATTTTTCTACATAATATACCACAAATATATATCCTATCATACCATAAACGAAATAAAATCCGATAACGCCCGATTATCTTACTTTTTTCATTTTCTGAATTTGATTGTGAGAATGATAAGCGAAAAATAATGCAGTTATACAAAAACACCATAACTCTAGATAGAAACAAATTATTTTAAAAATAACAATTTATTTGAATAACACATACCTGCTTCTTCAATATCCATGTTGAAAACTTTCAGTGGAAACTGAACTTATCTATTTTTTCAATTAATGAAAATTAGAAACTTTACAAACACTCACTACATAAATAAACGTGCAACCAACAGCGCAGTCGAAACTCGTCTTACTACGTGTGTTTTGACAAGAGTCGAGTAAAAAACATGGCCGCCCATGTTCCTTAATCCTTTGGGTATCGGCAGATAAGGCTAATTTTTAGGAAGTGGAACCTTTTTAAAACTGACTTTTGACCGCGTTTTATAGCCTAATACCCGTCTGTGCATCGGCGCGTTTATGATCACTGTCAATTATTTGTTCTATCTTTTCAGTTAATTTATTTCAGTCGTAGTCGGGTTTTTTATATCGTTTTATAACAGTGCATTTACCAACGTTTCCAGGTCCCATTCCAACTCGGAATCATCGGAGAGCGTGGAGGGCAATCGCCGCCCACTTCTGGAAGAAGATGTGCATGCTGATCAGTGCCAGGCCTTAGCTGAGATGTTTCCCAACACTTGTGCTATGGAGGTAAGATATCCTGAAGCCTGAGCTTCCTAAAAATCTGTCCTTACGATACACAACCTCCACATTTCGGGGAGTGTGCGATGAAATTGCATAATCTAATTCCACCAAGCTCGTTCCATCATCGGACTATAAGACGAATGGCGATGCGCCATCGTTACGCATGTTGGACATCCCACCCATACACACAAATCGTTTTGAAAATACATTCATTGTGTGTACGGCTAAGGCGAGGAATTCCCTGCCGGAGTCTGTTTCCTGATAGCTACAACATGAGGGTCTTTAAGACAAGAGTGAATAGGTTACTTCTAGGTAAGCGTGCTTCATTTTCAACCACATCATCGCTCATCATCAGGTGGGATGGTGTTCAAACGGGAGACAATTAAAAAAAAATAACCCTAAAGGCCTATATCAGATGCTACCAGGCCCTAAGAAAGAAAATAAATTTATTTGACCCAAATGTAAGGGCACACATAATAACTCCTGAGTCCTGATCCCTCCATCTCTCTATCACTACCGCTCTACCAGACGACTTAATACAAAATTAAAAAAAAACATAATTCGTCCATCTTTCTTTCACTGCTAGTCTACCAGACGTATTGCAGGGGATCATCCACACTTGGTCGATATACCGTCTTGTCTAACTAAACACGTCTCCTCTACATTAATTGTGCGCACAGCGAAGATGTGGAACTGTCTGCCGTTTTCTGTGTTCTCAACATATGACCCGTGAACCTTTAAAGTAAGAGTGAACAGGTATCTTCTTAGGTCACTCCTCCAGATCAAGGTCAAAAACAGGCTCAAACTAAAAGACAAACTTACATAAAACAGCATTGTGAGCGCCTCACAGCTGTACCAAATTGGCCTTGTTCAGTAAAATGCCAGACAACAGGACCCTTTGTAGAGAGAACATGCTACACATGTAAATCTGCTATATACTGTGTTTTCCTAACTTGCATGCTGTGAAGGTAAAGCTTAAGTTGGAGCTTAAAGGACGAAAATCGTATTTTTCCTTCCCAGATCAAGCAGTGCGTGTCAATCGCCCACGCTGACATAGAACGGACGGTTGCTACCCTGCTACATCGTTAAATTTAGAACTTAATACAGCTCTTCAAGGTAGCTTAAAGGACGAAATATCGTATTCTTCCTTCCCAGATCAAGCATTGCGTTTCAATTGCCCACGGTGACGTAGAACGGGCGGCTGCTACTTTGCTACATCGCCGCGAATAATTCAATTATCGTGTGGCTCAATTTAGAACTTATACATATCTTCAAGGCAGCTTAAAGGACGAAATATCGTATTCTTCCTTCCCAGATCAAGCATTGCGTTTCAATTGCCCACGGTGACGTAGAACAGGTGGCTGCTACTCTGCTACATCGCCGCGAATAATTCAATTATCGTGTAGCTCAATTTAGAACTTATACAGATCTTCAAGGCAGCTTAAAGGACGAAAAATCGTGTTCTTCCTTCCCAGATCAAGCATTGCGTGTCAATTGCTCACGGTGACGTAGAACGGGCTGCTGCAACTCTGCTACACCGCCGCGAACAAGGCCAGTCTCTCTCAGCGGCTGCATTACACACCGCTGCGCGTCAACCGCTCTGTGATGATCATGAGTTGAAGAACAGGATCATTGCTCGGTAAGTGCTATACCGTAACTCCGTCGATACTAAGCTCTTGTCATCATCTGCTCGGAATTCTTTCGGAATACAAAACAAATAGCGATTCGCCAACGTTACATGGTGGACATCCCACCCAGACGCACAAAACGTTATGGGAATACATTCATTGTGCGTACAGCTAAGAAGTGGAATTCGACCACATCATCACTTACCATCAGATGAGATGGAGGTCAAACGCGAGCCTAATATCAATAATAGGTTCACGTTGTGCGTACAATATTTAAAAGAGAATGCCAGCCACCCTATAGACTTTTGCCCCACTCAATAAAAGTCATTAATAAGCATGCAATATGCAGCATCTTATTGTATATTTATTACTGATAACTAAACATTTGTCCTGAAACCTGTAAAATTTACGGTTTTCGTTTAAAAATAAAAAGAATAATGACATTGATTTAAAGGTTTATTTAGCACGTTGGATTATGCATCCCCGGTCTGGAATCCAATTTATAATGTACATACAAACCGCATTGAAAAAGTCCAACGTAATTTCACGAGGTACCTCAGATTTAAAGACCACAGTTGTCCTTACAGAGCCGACTACACGCAGCGTATGCGTCACTTCAAACTGCATTCTCTACAAGAACGTAGAACTTTAGCTGACATGATTCTATTATACAAAATTGCTAACAGCTTAACATCTACTCCCGATCTGCTTGAACAAATGTACTTGGA
Organism: Tholera decimalis; assembly: GCA_943138885.2. Lineage (NCBI taxonomy): Eukaryota > Metazoa > Arthropoda > Insecta > Lepidoptera > Noctuidae > Tholera > Tholera decimalis. Next base: position 17,527,850 of record OW964576.2, read on the forward strand.
GGTACCCCGTCGGGCATGGTCAGATCGATGAGAATAGGTAGAACATTCGCTAGCAGAAGTTGTCGCACTAACCTCGGTCGTTCCGCTCCGCTGAGTAGAATGATGAGCACGTACAACAGGATCTGCTCTAACAGCCAAGTCAACATCGACATCTCAGACTCACTAGCCCAACTTAAGTTGAAAATTATGAAATCAACAGATGATCCGTAGTCCCTTTTATTTTTTCCAATTTCGCTGGCCACCATCATAGCCAAAGTGTTTGACGGTTTGCTTAATACACAGTTGAGTAAATGTGTGGACCTGCATGATAACCAATTTGGTTTTAGACCGCAGCTGTCCACGGAGAGCGCCATACTGTCTCTTAAGCACACCGTCATATACTATACGGAACGTAAGACCCCCGTATATGCGTGTTTCCTCGACTTATCCAGGCCTTCGATCTGGTTGCCTATAATATCCTGTGGGATAAGCTGGAGAGTATTAGCCTTCCTCCCGAACTTGTGGCAATCTTCAAGTATTGGTATACGCATCAGGTTAACCATGTCAGGTGGGCGGAGGCGGTGTCGGAGCCATATCGTCCGGAGTGTGGTGTGAGGCAGGGCGGCTTGACCTCACCCACCCTTTTTAACCTCTACATGGATGCACTCATCGTTGCGCTCAGCAGTGAGCATGTCGGTTGTCATGTTGACGAGGTATGCGTCAACAATTTAAGCTATGCTGACGACATGGTGCTGCTGAATGCGTCGGTCTGTGGTCTGCGGAGGTTGCTGCATATTTGTGAGGAGTACGCGGGTGCACATGGCCTTAAATATAATGTGTCAAAGAGTAAATGCATGGTCTTTGAGGCAGGTGATGCTAAGTGCCCAGAAATAGTGCCTCCAGTACATCTTTGTGGTTTACCTCTGAATAGAGTGGAACAATTTAAATACCTTGGGCATTGGGTTGTGTCTGATCTCAGAGACCACGCTGACATCGAACGGGAGCGGAGGGCTTTGTCGAGAAGAGCAAACATGCTCGCCCGCAGGTTTGCACGTTGTACTAACTTAGTTAAGATCACCCTTTTCAAGGCGTACTGCACCTCTTTGTACACGTGCAGCCTGTGGGCTCGCTACACACAAGCTAGCTACAATGCCCTCCGCGTCCAGTATAACAATGCGTTCAGAGCAGTGTTGGGGCTGCCTCGTTTCTGCAGCGCCTCGGGCATGTTTGCGTGGTCGCGCACCGACTGTTTCCACGCCACCATGCGCAAGCGGTGCGCGTCCGCGGTGCGCAGGGTGCGGGACAGCTCCAACTCTGTCCTGGCAATGATTGCGGGGAGGCTTGATTGTATATATGTGAGGCACTGTTGTGACCGTATATTGTTAACGTAAAAAAAAAAAAAATACTTGACATTTTCTATGTTATAGCTGTAGTTTTGTAATTTAATGTGACTTTTAATTTGGAATTTAATTTGACATTTAATTTGTATTTAATTTGATAATTTGACATGTTTTTTTTTAATTTTATTATTATTAACTTAATTGACTTTTAATATATCTTTGAATCTTTTTGTATGTAAGTTTCTCCCTTTGTATTTTAAATTAGGAAGCCGAGCAATTGTTTGAATTTTGATTTAATTTTATATGGGTCTTGGACCTGAAATAATTTTTTTTTTTTTTTTTTTTTTTAATTAATTTTTTGATTACAAGTTTAGTCATATTATTTTATAATTTTATTAAATATAAGTCTTTTAGTATTATTAATTTTAAGTTTAATATTTTGTAAATCTGTACTCATTTTTAATTTTATATTAATTTGACATTCATTTTACAATTCAAATAAGTTAATTTCTGTTAATTTTAAATTAATATTAATCTTATAATTTTAATTCATAAAATTAAACCCAATCAATTTATATTTATGTAATTATAATTCTGTCTATAAATAATTCTTAACTTGTTAATGTCATTAAAACTCGTTTTGTGTAAGATGTGCATGCCTGTAAGTGACTTATTTACACAGGACCCTTAATGTCACAATTTATATTATTATATTTGTAAAAAGTTGTTGGTGTGCCTTATAAATAAATAAAGGTTAGGTGGTGTAGCTACATAATTGTTATACGTATACGTAAAAGAAACACTCTGTACAGGCGTACGAATTCATAAATAAATTGCGACGTTGCCGTCCTTCAAGTACGCGTGTACAGAGTGTTTCTTTTACGTATCAATTTAATATTTTTAGTTAATATTTTAATATAAGAAAAATCATATTTTTTTTCGAATGGTCATATTTTTTTAGCATGTATGGATGCTATACTATTGCGGGTTAACGGGAACGCCCTCTGTTAGTTAACATACTGTATACTAATGTTATAAAGAGGTGATATTTGTTTGTATGTTTGTAATCGCTGGAAGTAATGATCCAATTTTAAAAATGTTTTCATTGACGATAAGGTGAATTATTCGTGAGTGAATTCTTGTTTCTTACTAATATTATACATGCGAAAATTTGTGAGGATAATGTTTGTTATTTTTGTGTTAATTCAGGATTTCAACTTTCTACTTACCAAATTTCATTCAGTTCTTGCGTGAAAAAAAAAAACATCAATACATATATTTCCATCCTCACAAACTTTTGCATTTATATTAGTAGTAAGAAGATTGATTGGTTGACTGGGTTTTCATAGGCAATATTCTTCTAGCGTAACCAGTTAATTTTCAACTTCCAGTTACTCCTACGTAGACAAGAACTCCGATCAGAAGGAACACAAGCCACTGGCTCCCAAGATTGAGCCCAAAAAGATGGTACGCTACCGAGACAACAAGATCGTATCGCTCAAGGGCGAGAGGTACACTGAGGTATGCCCAAGTGGTCAATATTCGGCCAAACTATAACATGACTTTCAATTCGATTCAGTGAGTGTTGTAAGATAATGACGGCTACAAAATGGTAAAGTAACTAAATTAATTGGGAAAATTCGAATAACGATTTAAGCAATTTATTTAATACTAGCTGTGCCCGCGACTCCGTTCGTGCGGAATTTGTTTGTTCATCTTATGGGCTGGCAATCCAGGAGCACAGATGGATTCCAAAAATTCCACTGGATAGTTGGTAAATTCTTCGTCTTCCATAACTCTGTTGATAGAAGTGTACTCTAAATTATTCCTTGAAACGAAACTCAAAATTTTGGCGTTGATTGCTGCTGCTTTGTCGTTTTTCGATGTCAAAATAGGTCTTTCGCAAAGCCATGAATTTTCGTAAGTTTGCTATTTGAGTTGCGTTCCCATACACAGATGATATCAGATTTTGCATCGATGAAAAACTGTGCAACACAGGTTTTCATGTAGAATGACTTTCTCTTGTTCCTGCGGGGGTACACACCGTTACCAATTGCGAGTAAAAGATCAGAGAATTCCTGTGCATTTTCGTTGCCTCCGATTCACCCTCGCATATTTAATGTCAATTGCATAGGGATAATATAGTCCCATAGTCTAGACTCTTTAGACAGGCTCTTACTTCATCAGCTATCCCACGTGATCTAACAGATAGAGCCTGACGAAAAGCACCACAAAAATGTACTGTTATACCGTCCAACCCATGGGGGTTGGACTATATTATCCCTATGCATTTGACATTAAATATGCAAGGGTGAATCGGAGGCAACGAAAATGCACAGGAATTCTCTGATCTTTTACTCGCGATTGGTAACGGTGTGTACCCGCAGAAACAAGAGAAAGTCATTCTATATGAAAACCTGTGTTGCACAGTTTTTCATCGATGCAAAATCTAATATCATCTGTGTATGGGAACGCAACTCACATAGCAAACTTACGAAAATGCATGGCTTTGCGAAAGAGCTATTTTGACACTGAGAAACGACCAAGCAGCAGCAATCAACGCCAAAATTTTGAGTTTCATTTCAGGGGATAATGTAGAGTACACTTCTATCAACAGAGTTATGGAAGACGAAGAATCTACCAACTATCCAGTGGAATTTTTGGAATCCATCTGTGCTCCTGGATTGCGATCTCATAAGATGAACAATCAAATTCCGCGCGAACGGAGTCGCGGGCACAGCTAGTTTAATATATGTATAGATTATTGTGGGAAATCAACAAAGTTAAATACGATTATGAAGGGACATGAAAAATAAATAATCGAGGATCAGGGGCGTGGTGTAGACTAATTTACGTGTGGGCGAAATCGCATCAGCGAGCCTCCTTTCGTTTTGTTCCTTACTCACTCAACGGTAGTAAAAAAATCAGGCGTTGGAAGAATATTCAATCGCTTATAGATTGGAACAAGTTTTCATTATTATCATAAATTCATCTGTCGTTAAGTATTAGAGCGCACTTCAAGGTGATATGATTTGGAGGATTAAAGTCTCTTAAAAAATAATCATTTGTTTTTCATAAAGTACTTAATTTAGAAAATTAAAACAAGACATACGTATACCCCACAGATTAAAACTACCTAAGTAATTACTTGCTGCAAGAGCTGACTTACATTTATAACGTCAGGAGTTCGAACCCAGTCAAGAACATTACTTTACGAAAACCTTTCTATCGACTTTTGTTTTTGTATTTCGCGTGGGAAAATGGTCAGACTTCTCCCGCTCTGGGTGGAGTGGAAGGGAGTGGCAGACTTCTACTGACTAAAAACTCATCCTGTACCATCAGCTGCCGTTGCGTTCTGGGGCCGCATTATCTCGCTAGAACATTCCCACAACCCCGGCTTGTATGGAATTCTAGAATATCATTAAATACAAGTTTGAATATATTTTATTTTTAATTCAACAGTGATACATTATAATGTTGAGTTTCCCTTTTTATCTTGAATTAATTCCATTTTGATTCATAAGCTAATTAAATAATATCACTACTAAAATGTCTGCATAAAACTTTCAGGTACCCAAATCTGGAGCCGACGAGGAAAACTTAAAGAAGCCCAGAAAGCATCATTGCCCTTAACCATTAAGTGTATGTCAGTACAGTGGACAAGCGGCCCCCGCGCTCTCCCCACTCTCGCTGTCCTCGTCCCCGCGCCTCCCTCGCGTTTCTCACGCACGCTCGTCCTCCCCACTTCGCGAAAACTCGAAAAAACGGTCAAACTCGAAAATTTGGGTAAACCCGAAAATTCGAGATTTCTCGAAAATCCGCGTAAATCCCAATGTAAACCAATGCGTAATCGTAAATTTAGTCTCAACTACACTTTTAAAGTGTTTTAATGTATTCGTTCGTAGTGAATTAATGTGTAAGGTTATATCATACTCGATTTGTCGTAGATTCAACGCAAGCGCAAATAAACGTGTCAAATGTAACAAATATCGCTTTAAAAGATGTCGGCTATTGTCGACATGCGATGGAAATTTAGAACTCAATTCTAGAAACGCGTCTTGTGATTTTGAAAGAAATCGTTTAAGAACTACATGTGTAATTAATTACTTATTTATAACTTTAATCAATTGTGATTTTTACGCGAATACCAAATGGTATATTCGCGTAAAACTGCGTAATTTTGGCAATCGCCACAAGACATGCGAGCGTGCGTATGAGTGTCTCTGTAGTTTAGTAGTATTAGACAAAAAAGTGCGTGAATCGTATGAGAAACATTACTTTTACCCGCTTAATTCCAGTACTGATTTTATAAAATTAATTAATTTTAATACGTCACAATTTAAACGCATAGACTGTAATTATTTTATTAATAGTAATTTAATTTCAAATGTATTTATTTTTAATCATAAGCTTTTTAGGCAGCTTCACAGTATTAGTTGTCCTATGGCATTGTGTAGGAAATGTCACTGTGTTCAACGTAGAAAATGTAAGGTTTGTGGAATGGTAAGCAAGGATGCCATAGGTAAGACTTCTGGAGCGCTAAAATGTAGCTCGGCCACGAACGACAAAGTTCTCCACCTACCCTCCGCCCAGCGGTATTTTAGCGGCCCAGCCAGCCACTTGGGATTTCCAATAGTTTTAAGTAAGATGATCTGTTTTACTGTGATTTCGTACGTTTATTATAATTTTATTATCATTGAAAATGTGATTCCTAAGATAGGTTTAAAGTTTTTACATACATCTGTGATTGTGATGCCATTTTATTTAATATGTTGTTACCCTTTAAGCGGTTTTTATAGTCATTTAAGTTTCGACAATAGTTATGATTCGCATTCGTTTAGAAATGGACGAATGTTTCTTTTGTGATGATGTTTTTATTTAGTTTTACTGATAATTTGATAATGATTCATGTTCATACATATGTTTGTGAGACCTCTGCTATTAAAAACTGTGTTAAATACCGGTCATCACAAAATGGTACCTACTATTTTAATGATATAAATGTCGATATTATCAAAACAAATCCATATGAAATCCGGTGTTCATAAAAATCTGGATATAGTCTAAATTCAATGTGTTCTAATCGAATCTCAAATATACATGAACTATGTATGAATACCAAAACTGCATATATACATTTTCTATCAATAAATTACTGATACAAGACAATACTATAAAAAAAGCTATGCTAAGGTACAGCGTGAGTTTTTAGTCAGTATGTGATTTTCCCACCGAAAAAAGCTCTACTCGCTAATCTTTAATCGGCGACGTTGAAAAAACTGCCTAAGTGTCGACCCAATAATAAAAATCACGTACTAAAAATACGCCATAACATACCCACCTGACTACTCGAATTAATAAAATTACCCCATGAATCATTATCAATTTATCAGTAATTAATTTAATAAATAATTTAAATAGGTTTGTGACATAGACTGATTTATTTACAACTTTATTATCTCATTGAATGAGATATATAATTATTATTTTATTTTTTCATATACAGCTAGGCTGTATATGGTCTCTATTTATTATTTATATTTTTCTTTTGCAAATCTTTTGTAGGATTGTTTTTATGTTTTCGTTATTGTTATATTTGACATGAATATAAAAGCAATAGTTTTGGGTTTTTAAATGCTTAGCTAATTTTGATTGAACTTCAGAATAATAAAGCATAATCCCAACAGATGGATAGACTATCTCACTGTTGAGACACATTCCTCCAATCTCAGTGTAGACTCTAATATATCCAGGGACAGATAGCGCTTTCCTTTTATAGGGTTTTACCCCGAGTTTTGAAGAGCTAGGATATTTTAATTCAATTAAAAACTAAAGATTTTGCTGAATACTTTTTAGCTAACCTTCTCAAGGGAAACCCATTCATTGACTTTCCCAATAAATAATCTAGGTTTTTACAGTCGAATACAAAAAGCTTTAACAATCAACTATCCCATTCTGAAAGGGAAACCCTTTCGTAAGCGCTAACCAACATTAATTCAAGCGAGTTTGGACCGTATTTTTAACTACATAAGAGCGATCTGAAGCCAGTAGCAGGACGTGTGGATGAATTCGGCAACTTAAAGGCTAACAAAGATAAGCCTCCCGATCACCGCGTCATGCTAAAATATAACTTATTGGCATTACTTTAAGGGTGCAGAATTATTGCGTTTACCTTTTTTGACACAATGGTATACACCGTGCGTGTTCTCCATAGCTAAAACAATACAAAGAACAAAAAATATTTCTTGCAAAAAAAAAACTTGTATCAAAACTCGCGTAGTCGTAGTATATTAATGCGTTCTCGATACGTACGCTCGACTTTCGGGACGCGGAAAAAATTGTTATTACAAAATAACATGATCGCATTGTCATAAAAACTATTTATTTTAATTCTTCACAGAACAAAGTTTATACTTTTTTAAATAATGTTTATAAAATATTGAGCATTTTATTTATAGGGTATTTATCCAAGAACGTAAATCCCACCCATATGCACAAAACGTTTTGGGAATAGTTTCATTGTGCGTACGGCTAAGGAGTGGAATTCCCTGCCGGAATCTGTTTCGTGATCGCTATAACCTGGGGGTCAAGAGTGAATAGGTTACTTCTAGGCAAGCGTACTCCATCTTCGACCACATCATCACTTACCATCAGGTGAAATGGTGGTCAAACGCGAGCCTATTATCAAGTAAACAAAAAAAAAAAGGAAGTTCTTCATAAAGTACCTTGTCTGTAAATATCGAAAATAAGCAAACTTTTCCGTGTTTCTCTATATAATATATACCTATAGATATCCACAGGTTACCTATGAGGTCAAAGAAGATTTCTAGCCTGCCTACTCCTACATAACGGGGATATTTGCTGGCTGAAGAAAATACCCTTTTATTAAGTAGAAATCAATACAGCATTTGGTTTACCCATTAAGGTTAGCGCTTACCCTTACTCACTTGGGTTTCCTTGTCAATCGGCTTTCCATAGTATTTTGCTAAGTATTCGTACAAGTTTCTCAAATAAAGGGTTAGTTGATCGTAAGGGAAACCCCTTCAAAGGGTTTTAAAAATTAATCCGCTCGTCCGGTCCCTGAATATATCATGCAAGCCCAGTGCGGGTTTGGTGGATATCACATGTCTTCGATATTTTTAATGCTAATTCAACATGCCAAAGTTTCAGAGAAATAGCGAAAATATTAAATCAATCCCACAAGGAACAGCTTATTAATTTGGGCTTTTTAATTATATTTAATAATACATTTCGGATTATTAATCATACTGTGAAATTATTACGTCATACTAACTGTCTTCAATATACAGAAATAGACATTTTATTAAAACTATATTCGCGAGAGTTATCGTAAAAAACCACTAGAAATTAGTATTCAAAGATAGACTTATATCTATAAACATTAATAATATGCGTCTTCTTAAAAAAAAAACAATTTCACAGTATTGTTAATATGAACTAAATTGTATTTTAAAAATGATATTTCGCCAAAATTTGGTGCTAAATCAAATTAAAAATAAAATTGCCAAAACGCATAGTTAAAATCTCTTTTTAAATTGTTAGGAAAACTCAATGTACCTATCTTTTGAAGCTGTGCTTAAGGCTTTTCGATATTAATTTTATTAAAGGACGACTTTTAAAATGAAAATAAAAATGAAAGTAAATGAAACGCTTCCTAAAACTATGACCAAATATTTTCAAAACTAAATAACATACCACAATTAGTTTTCAAAATGCCATTCACACTGCATAAATACCTAAACGAAGCACTAAACTAATTTAAATAATTATTTATTAAGTGTTAATTAATACACGAGGATAGAGTTATGTTTTAAATAAGTTTAGTGTTAATGCATTTAGGTCAAAGTGGAAAGTGATATTGAAATACATTTTTTAAATTTGTCCTTAAATATAATTAATTGACTATTGTTGAATATCTTAAATATTTTATTTTGAATTTTACTTGTTAGTATTATTTGAACGAAAATGATTTATTTACAAAAAAAAAAAAAAACAAGATGTTTCAGAAAATTGCAGCTTTATTTAACCGCGAACCATATTATACATAGATTATAATTTTTTTAATTCCCATAGTAAAGAAAAAATAAGTAACTAAACAATTAAGTTAAGACAAATATAATACATATTTTCAAAGATACAGAAAAACATTACATCTAAAAAAAAATCTAATCTATGGATGATATACATGTAGATCTGATACATAGATTATAATTTTTTTAATTCCCATAGTAAAGAAAAAATAAGTAACTAAACAATTAAGTTAAGACAAATATAATACATATTTTCAAAGATACAGAAAAACATTACATCTAAAAAAAAATCTAATCTATGGATGATATACATGTAGATCTGCGAAACGCCGATTGAAAACGATATTTATACTATTTTTTTCTTCAAAATTGTACATTTTTGTCTTATATTGTTTTAGTCTTAAAACATATCATAACACAGATAGACAAGAAAGAAAGAAAATATATTTATTTGGACATACAGACAAAAACAAGGTGATTTAATTTTGAATTGCAAAAAATAATCTAAAATCTGTGTTCCTCGCAGTTGCGCTAATCAAGTCCAGTTCAGAAAATTTGCCGGACGCTAGTTTTCAACATGAATTCATAACTATGTGTACCAAGTTTCAATTAAATTGGTCTAGTTGTTTCTGAGCCGAATGACCGTGACAGATGGACAGATAGTCACGGGTGATCCTATAAGGGTATAATAAACACTCGTATAGTTATTGCTATTTCTTCATATACGTATAAACTGGAAGTAGATACTCAGAGCCCCTATGTAGTGAATTGAAGAGCGTTGACACTCTTTCAATAACCTCTTCCTCTCATTTGGTGTATAAACGGGCACTGTAGATGGAAGCGTTTACAGAAATGTTAGCTAAAAGCTCGAAATGTATTCAATTCAATTATCGTTTATTTCGGATTTTGACTCCATATTTGTTTGTTATAACATGATTATGACAAGGAAAATTCTTATAATTTTTAACCGTTACAATATCATAGACGAGAATATACAATTTTGACAGCAAACCTAAATCCAAGATGGCGGCAATCACAGATGGAATAAAAACTCTAAATCTCTCACCGCATTTATTTTCTATGTTTTTTAATTATTATTATTTTAGTTATAATATTATTATTATTGTGTATAGTTTTAATGAGTTTTTGTAAGCAGTGCCGGTTTTAGCCTTGCCTATGTGACAAAATGATATTAGTTATTTAATTGGCACTTTAGTGTTAAATGGATATTTCCGACTATTAGGACTCTCTTTGACAAAACTTAGTAAGTGATTTACTTCGAAGACTAGCACTATTTTGATGTAGTCAGTTATTTGACATCTAGTCAGATCTGGGACTGCCAGAATTAATTCTTTTTCCTAGATGACTTTCTCAATTCTGCCACTATTTTTGACGTTATAAGGCCCTTTGAGGCGTATTATTTCTTGTATTACCTAAAGCCGGTACTGGTACATGCGATAATCACGCTCTCGTTGTCATATCTAAGTCCAGTGTGAACAATTGTACTGAAATATATCGTTAATATCCCTAATCGTATGTGTTTTTATTTTCCCTTAAATTATTGGTTTGCTTACATTTCGATACCCCACAATACGGGGAGTCAGGAACATCTTTAAACCATCTAGGGCAGTCATTAATCTCGTAAATGATTGGTTACCGAATTGATCATTATTGAGCGCGCAATGTATTGTAAACGTGTGCTCTAAACTCTTGGCAATGTATGAAGTTCTATAGAGTTTTATTCACATTGCTCATTTTAGTGAAAGTAACGAATAAATTACTTTTTAATTGAAAATATCATTAGATTAGATCGGGATAAAGATAGATAGATAGGTAGATATATATATTCTTTATTGTACACCATAACAGTAAAAACAAAATTATGGACTTAACAATTAAAAGGGTGATACAATGGGCGGTCTTATCGCTAAAAGCGATCTTTTACAGACAACCTTTGGATGGATTTGACACAGAAGGAGAAAATAATTACGCGGGTAGTCCACGGTGTACTAATTATCTATATAAAATACAAAACAATAAATAACGTTCTCAAAACATATATATACATACAAATATTAAAAAAAAAGAAACAAAGACATACATAATAACAATTTAAGGAGAGAGATAAAGATCTTTTACTAAGTTTTTGAAAGAAAATAGGGTTTGTGCTGGTCTTACTGACACGGGTAGAGCATTCCACAGCCGTACTGCTTGAGCTGCGAACGACTTACCATAGAAATTGGTGGCGTGACTCGGTACCGCAAGCCTTAAGTTTTCTGATGACCTCAGAGATTTTGCATGTGTGTCATGAAGGAACTTAAATCGTTGTTTAAGATAAGTGGGGGTTTTAGGATTAAACAGCACACTGTAAAGCAGAGACAGAATGTGTAAGTTCCGGTGAAGATGTATTGGAAGCCACTTGAGTTTCGTACGAAATTCGGATACGTGATCATATTAAAGATATAAATAATCTAAAGTAAAACATTAAATTCTATCGGAAAAAGCCAATGAAAAAATCCAGAAGCTCAGAAACAAGATGTACCTATGAATAACGAAATTATATTGGTTCAATTACGACATCTCCGCCCGGCTCGTCTCGTTTCCGCTTTAGTGAAGTCCGGGCCTAAGAGAGTCAAACTAGAACATAACAGCTTAGATTTTTTTCTCCAGGTGTTGTATTACAACATTTATATTGTTTGCACTATATTTACACAGATGTCACACTGCTTTCCTAGCTAAGCTAGTTAAAAGCCTGAGATCTAGTGTAACTGTGGTGCTGCTCTGCAACCATGGCGCAATTGATGTCCTGACCTGCGTGTCCTGCCCATTGCTCACTGCAGGAATTGATGGACGCTTCCGACGATGCCAAAAAATAACGCCTAAATTCTTGAAAGGGAGCAGACGGGCAAATACGTGTCTATCGTCAAGAGAAGTAGGAATATCTACAAATAAAACGATTAGTTTCTTACTTAAAATTATTTATTTTAACTTCATATCTTATAATAGGTACACAAGTACCTACATTTAATCGACCTTTGGCCATTTCAATTAAAGAAAAAGCAATAAATAGGTAATACGAAATTGAACCTTACGTCAAAGAATATAGAGTACCTACCTTGTGATCAGTGTAAATTCAAAATAAACAGGTTTGTTTAGTGTTTTTACCGTGGCAAAAAGGCGTAATTGAGATACTTGATTGTAGACGTCAGACAGGAAGTTCATCTTTCCCACTGGAAACTGGTCACGTACCTACCTACCCAGATCTTCGCAATCATTAGAGGCCTCCTAATTTCTGCGGTATCACTATTTATTACCGAATAAACTTTTTACCAAAAAATTAAACCGACTCCCAAAAAACACTGCAAAGTGAAAAATAACTTTAATTTCGGTAGTCGGTGTCTTTAGTTTTGTATTTTCGTTTTTGGCACCGACTTCCGAAATTAAAGTTATTTTTCACTTTGCAGTGTTTTTTGGGAGTCGGTTTAATTTTTTGGTAAAAAGTTTTTATTTCACTCTTTTTAGTTGGTTGATTTTTAATTTACCTAGTTACCAGAGCCTAAATGTCAACTACTTATAAAATTTTACAAAATATTGCTTTTCCCAATGCTGGGCCGTTAATTTTTGAGGAGTTCTCCTGGTACTTCACCATCAGCTATACATCACCATATGCATTGTGACGAGCATAAAGTGCTTAATATGCATATTCAAGTAATCGAATCGCAATCCACGAAATACTTATTATTGAGTAGTTTCGGCGACCATCTGTGGTCTTCATCATCAGTTCCACTTCCCGAAATGGTACTTTTTGAGAGCAAATGCACAAGTTACTATAAGAAATACTCAAAACGCCATAGGTGTGCCTATAATATTTGAAGAGTTCCCTCGATTTCTCCAGGATTCCATCATCAGATCCTGACTTGGTGACAAATGGTACCAATTTCGAAGTATACCCTATCAAACAAAAAAAGAATTTTCCAAATCGGTTCAGCCGTCTTCGAGTACTCGGTGAACATACATTAAAAAAAAAAAATATATATACGCGTCGAATTGATAACCTCCTCTTTTGGTCGTCGGTTGAAAAACAGTAAAGAATTCTGAGTCACAACAATACTTACTTGCTTATTAGCGCTTTGTATGAACGAAACTGCTCTAGTCTCGCCCGAAAATCAGATTTTACCGATAGGTATCTGTCGCCTAGAACTTAAAACGCGATATTTACCATGTATATTTAGATAGATAGATACATACAATATACTTTATTGTACACCAAAATTTAAACACACATATTTAACAATATTGCTTATTCTATGGTTACAATGGCGGTCTTATCGCTGAAAGCGATATCTTCCAGACAACCTTTGAAAGGACTTTAAAAACTAATTAAAGGGGAGGGCTAAATTAGTGTATTTACTACATATACTCATAAAACAGAAAAAAATATACATTATATATATATAAAATACAATACATAGGTAATTAAGTAATACCTACAATACATATAATGTGCTCTTTAACATCATGTGGAGAGAAAACAAAAGAATAATCATACATTTGAAAGAAAATAATTAGCAACCGAACTTTTAAAAGTTGCGAGTGACTGAGCTAGTCTTACTGACACCGGCAATGCATTCCACAAACGAATAGCTGGCACCGTAAACGATAAGCCATAGAATTTAGTGGAATGTGCAGGCATTGAAAGTCTCAAATTCTCCAATTATCTCAAATCTCTAACATGTGTGTCATGAAGGACTTAAAACGTTCTTTGAGATAAAACGGAGTTGTAGGATTGAAGAGAATACTGTAGAGTAATGATAAAATATGTGCATTCCGGCGAAGGCGGATCGGCAGCCACTTGAGTTTAATGCGAAATTCAGAAACATGATCATATTTGCGCAAATCAAACATGAATCTGATACAAAAATGTTGCAGTCGTTCAAGCTTATCTAGCCGCACTTCAGTAAGATCTGGATAACTTGCATCGGCATAGTCAAGAATAGAATATTTTTGTTTCGAGTTTCCGATTCGGAACTTGCAAGCGCCATGATCACGGATGTTCATACGGAAACTCGAAACAAGAAATACACAAATGGTAAATATACCGTTTTAGTTCTAATGATACTGTTAGTGACCATGTTAGCTTAAAAACATATCTATCGCCTATCTTAGTACCTATATGCTCTCAAAATAGTACCTCATCTGTCAAGGTGATCGGGCTCATTTTATTATTATGCCTACTTAGCGACTCCAACGGTTAAAATACAGCTCTGACGGAAGGCAGCAGTGGCTTTAACAGTGTGTCATTCATAACCCATTGGTAACGGCAACTTTACAAGTAATTCCATAAAACAACAAAAATTGTTAGTCTCGTAAATAACTGGATACCAAAATATATCCGTTTGCCCAGCAAGGCCCCCCAGAATTTGGGTTTCAGGTACCAATGCAATGTACTCGCCTCTAGGAGTATATGTACCTACCGGTTTCTTTTTCAATGTACCTCTGTACTTATGGAGAAATATGCAAAAAAAGGGGGCCGTGCCAGCCAAACGTTTTCAGCACGGCCCCCATGTAACTTGAAAAATATATGGCGTATTAAAAAGTTTCTTAAACTCAAGGAACGTACTCTATTAACACGTTATATGTACCGCAACAGATATTGTGAATTCGTAATAACAAATAATATATAGATGTGGATAGGGGGCCCTGCTGAAAAAAATATTATAATATTATATATTATAATACCTAAAATAGACAAAACAACCTTAGCCAAAAACTATTACTTAACAAATAATTATTGTTTGCCAAGTAACAATTATGTACCGCATTGGTTTCTCATAAAACATGCTAAATAAACCAATTTTAGATCATTTAGCACGGCCCTCATTAAAAAGATATAGTTGCCTATATCTTTTTAAATATGACATGTTTCTTTACAAAATTCGACTTCCTGAATTATGTAGAGGAAAGGAGGGTATTTTGGAATACTGTTGTTAATTTGGGATAGCAGGGTTTCACAAAAACGAAAAGTGCCATCTCGTCTTACGGATCATAAAATGTTCACAAGTAACGTCATCTATCGATATGTTTACACGGATAGTCTGATATTTTTCTAAGAAGGCGACCAGAGATTAAAACGTGGAACAGCGCGTGAGAAAATTTTTGAGGTACGTGTTTAACCCATTCCCATCGCTAAATTGCCTTATGATTGTGCTGTTTAGCTTTATGTGTAGTGTAAAATAGATATTTAATTTTGCATATTAACATTGATTTCAACAATTTCTATATTTATAAATCCATAAACTGAGGTTCTGTCCAACTACGTCTTGTTGCTAATTTGGAATACCCGATGTGATGTTAATTTGGAATATTCCAAAATACATTCAGTTCTACTTTTTAAGTGCTTTGTATTAACTTACTTATAAATATAATATTATTATGCAATGGAGTTTGTCGATATCTTGCTTTGTTCTTTTGTAACTGAACTGATTGAGATGTTTTTAATTTAATTTATGTTTAGTAAATTATTATAATTTATTTTTAGTAATTTAGAAAACTTATTTCTATGCCAGATAATGTCGACCAATATCAACATCGGTGCGTGTTTTATGTGTGAGCTTTGGGTGCAGGGTGAATGTGCCGGCTATGAAGCTTGATCATATGTTTGTGATTTTTGCAAATGACCCATATATTTCATTTAACTGGTTAAAGACTTATTAAAGTTACTAAAACTAAAAGTCTGATTAAAGGTACTTAAATGCTGATTAAATTTTATTATAGAAATCATATTTTTTATATATAGAATAATTATCCTTTCACCTTTAAATCATGTACCTACTATCACAGTCACTCTAATCTTGACTTTGACTGAAGGTAATTTAGAATACCAAAATGGTATGCCAAACTACCTTCAGTCAGTTTAAGAACCGATTTTAGAGAGTTGCTCTCTGAGATCAATTCTGTTATCACAAATCATACACTTTCTTCTTAAACATTGACTTAATAATAGCGAAAATAACTAAGTTAAGCATGGTGAATATAATTTGGAATACTCCTATACCAAAATACCTGCACCCCATCTCCAAATCTAAATTGTGTCATTTTGCAGTCAAGCTAAAATTTTAACCTGTAGGGATATTTAATTGTTTCTGATAGCTTGCACATTGATAGTAAGATAATATTGCTTCAATTTAATCAAGGTTTTATTTCTATATACCTAACGAAAAAAAAGTTGCAGGTCTGAAACAAAATGGTATTCCAAATTACCATCCTTTCCTCTACCTATAGGAGTACATTCGTTCCAAATAAATTGCGATTCTGCTGTATTAGTACTTTAATAGATAAATTAGATCAAATATATCATATATTATCCATTTTCGCGTGAAATCATGGTTACCCCATCAGTTGTAATATTTTAATTTTTATTTATTTTATTTATTTGGCACACACATGTTGTTTAACGAAAGAGAGATACAAAAAGAAGAGGAAAGCAAACAGTATACAAGTGAAGTACCCGTGGGCCCCAAACTAGGCACAGCCTATATCTTGGTGGCCCAGGATGTAGCAGATTACAGTTCAGTGCGGACAGCGCAATTTAACTCTTGTCAAATTAATTTAAATTGGGCAGATATAAGTACAAACAATAATAATGTTAAAGTGAAAATAAATTTAGGAAATAATAAAACAGAATTAAAAGCAATTTAAATTAAATTACAGATAAAATTACGAACTAAATCACAAATTAAAGGCCAATGGGCAAATAGTATGGGAGAAAAACCCACGGCGGACAGAAATGAAATTGTGCTCTGCCCAAGCGGGGCAGTCTTGCACCGTATGCTCTACTGTGTCCTCAGGGCGACCCTCGCAGTGGTGACACCCAGGCGTTTCTTCCTTCCCCATCAGACACAGGTACCTCCCGAAACTTCCGTGTCCGGTGAGGACCTGTGTCATGCGGTAGGTCAGGACGCCGTGACGCCGATCTAGCCACTCCTCAAAGAGGGGTCTTACCGCCGCAATTGCGGCGTGCCCGAGATAAATACACTAGACACAAAGTAAAAAAATAATAATAACATCATAAGAATAAAATACAGTTAGGGTGGGTGGGTGGGAAACTGTATAATGTTGTGTTGTGTGTGTGCAGGATGAAAGGAAGTGTCTGGATGAGAGTGTTTGTGTTTTGATGCTGGTCAACTAATGGGCATAAGATTTAAAGACCCGAATCGGCAGGAACAGCGAAAATCTAGTGGCAAATGCTGTTCTCACTCTTGGAAGCAGAAGTCTATCGGCTCTGATTCTACCTCTTTGGGTGTATGTAAATTATCTTTCTAAAACTAACTAGTTTTAGGAGGGAGCTTAGGATGAAAAGCTGGCGGAGCCGCAAGACGCGGGGGAGTCTTCTCTTTGTACAATTGGTCTGTACAATAGCGCCTACCCAGCCAGACCTTCAGAATAGCCCGTTGAGCATGTTCGAGTTCCAGCAGATAGAACTTGGCCGCACTGCCCCAGACACCTGCACAGTATGGCAAGAGCGGTTAGCACAAAGCTTGGTATACAGTTCTGCGTATGTCTTTTGGGGTACTGGCACGTGGTGACTTCATTATGTAAATGAATTTGCGTATTCTCTTTGAGAGAACAGATATATGTTCCCTGACGGACAAGTTTTGGTCAACTATAACACCCAAGTATTTAACTGAATCTGTTTTAGTTATGATATTGCAGTTGCTGTCAATGGAATCACAGTGGAAGCTGTGAATTTTGATTTTCTCACTGTCCGGACAGCGAGAACGACTGTTATATTTTCAACAGGAGGATAGCACTGCTTCTTCACCTGTGACACGTGATCATAGCAAGGGTATACATTGAATCCCCTTTCTTTGGCTTCTTGTTGAACATTTTTGTATGTCTGCACAGTGAAATTATTTGATATGAAAAGGGCCAAAGCTTCGTCAGGAGCATAAGGTCTGTTCTTTTCCAGTAATAATAATTCTTCGAGCTTTCTTATATGTGGTGGCCCGTTTTGGCGAGGCTGTAGATAATTCTTCAATCAATGTAGCAGCATCGCGTTTGCCACTAGCTCTGACACTTAATTGCGCAGCGAAAGTCAGTTCATCTTTACTGTAGTAATTTAATAAGTGCTGAACTTTCCTCTTCGTTTTTTTTTAACTTTCCACAAAGCTTTTCTGTGGCCTGCCACCACTAGTACTTGGTATTAAAACATTTTCTGATATCACAAGCATGGCGAAAGTTAAATCTTCGTTGAGCCACTGTTCATAGTCTTTTAAAAACAAGTCTAATCGTCTTTGCTTGCGATCCCATTTCACACGAATTTTCTCGCATTCTTTTTTCAAAAATGCTTTTAGCTGCTCATCCTGTTCTTCTGTAACAACTAAATCACCAAAGCTCATTTTCACAAAGTTGATTACTTTATTTAATAGACCTTTGGGCGGAATAGAACGCCAAAAATCAAATATTGATTTTCGCTGCATCTACAAAGAAAAAGCAAAAAATATATAATCGCAAAAAAACGATTATTATAGCATCAAAGTATATAACACAGAGAATTTTTTAAGACTACTATCACAGCTTGACTACATGGTAGATCTCCAAACAAAAATTAATTAAGAATAAAAATACTTTTTTATTGATGTATACTTTCAGTGAGTGTTACAATTCGCAAGCATACAATTTGATTTATTTTAATGGATTTTAATATGGATAATTACCTCTACTTGATGACTCCATCACAAAAAAAAAAACACTTACAAGTACTCAATACACCAAAGAACATGTATACACGTTACGTTAACGGTCACACTGAGCAGCGGCCGACTACCTGAATAAGTTCAAGTAATTTCGCCCATTGTTAAAACCAGGTTTGCGTGACAATGGATTATTTTCCTTGTGTTATCAGTTAAAAGATGTATTCGAAAGTGTAAGAAGATTAAAAAACGTAGTTTTAAACATTAACATTTAAATACCTATTATCCTGCTAGATTGGTCAAATCATAAACTGTGCGCCGCTATCATGATCAATATGATGTTGGAGCTAGCCCGCACCCTTTGCACCAAGGAACAACACCTTTTGCACAATATAGTCATACTATAATCTCTCTTTCACTACCGGTCTACCAGACGCACGGCTGGGTACCACCCACACTTTGTTGATATACCGTCTTGTCGTACCAAGCGCTTCTCCTCCACATTTATTGTGCGCACAGCCAAGCTGTGGAATTCTCTGCTGGTTTCTGTGTTCCCTGCCACTTATGACCTTTCAGCCTTTAAAGCACGAGTAAATAGGCATCTTCTGGGCTCGCTCGTCCCATCTTAGACCTCATCTATCGCTTACCATCAGGCAAGATCGAGGTCAAGTGTAGGCCCATCAGTAATAAAATCTAGAAGCATTCAATTCCCCTTTCTGCCAACATCCCTGATCATCTGCGGTGTAGAAGTGAGAGAGCTCCAACAGCACCCTGAACGCGTTGTTGTATTGGATACGCCCACAGGCAAGTATAATGCGGGCGGCGAGCAGGAGTAGCTCAGCATCCGGTAAGGACCAGTCCCGGGTCGGCGGCGAATTGTTCCATGCGCGCCTCCAAGAGCAGTCAGCAGCATTGACGGGGCCCGACAGGGCCATTGTCTGCCCCGGAACGGACAGGGTAGGTTTTTAGTCAGTATAAGTCTGACCCTACCTTCTGGACGATAGTTAAATGCGAGCTATTTTGAACATTTGTCCAGCCAGCCTGAGTCACATCCAATGTAACCATATATCTTTTAAACTACGAACAGACTAATTCTTATATTTCGCGACTAAATTAACCTTTTAACCGCCTACGTCGGATTTTTACGACAAATATTTTCGGGCCCATTT
Organism: Tholera decimalis; assembly: GCA_943138885.2. Taxonomy (NCBI): domain Eukaryota; kingdom Metazoa; phylum Arthropoda; class Insecta; order Lepidoptera; family Noctuidae; genus Tholera; species Tholera decimalis. The sequence goes on from OW964576.2 coordinate 17,548,081, forward strand.
CGCCAGAGTCGTATATATATGACAAAAATATCACAGCTCGTTTAATGTACTTTTTTGTTTAATTACGCTGTATTTTATCGAAACGATGTTTATATTAGGTAAATAGTTAATTAAGTAATCATTTAACAGTTTAATAAACTTTAGTCTCTTAATCAGAAGTCCTAATTATATTGCACTGCTGTTTTTGTTGTAGGTATTTATTTTTCGATTCACTATGCCGGGCGCTGGGGGCCCGACAAACGATATGAAGTCGGGCGGTTAAAAGGTTAATGACTAAATCTGGGCATGATTAGATTTCTGAACCGTGACCGTGATCAAGCCAGGAAGTGCCACACGTTTCCTTACTGTGGTACATACCAGCAACCTACAGAACGTCATCTCACATGACCAAGCACTTTTTTCCTTTATTTTCAATCTCCTTATATAAAATGCTGGTGGCTAAACAATGACAACTGCACGGGTCCATCTTCAACGTTAAGCAACGCTTGGCGAGGTCAGTCTCTTAATGGGTGACGATCGTAACGATTCTTCCGTGCCTTCAGAGAATGTTAAGCCATTAGTCCCGGCTGTCACCTGAACAGTCGTTACGAGTAGAGGCTAGAAACATCTAACACTGGTCTGGCAAAAAGGATGTCGTGTTGTCAAGCTACTAGGTTGTGGAGGTCAGATAAGCCGTCGATCTATGTAAGAAAAACTAATATTAAGCTGCAGACTGGAAGCCGAGCACAACATGGTTGGGAAAGGCTTAGCAGGTGATTATGACCTTGCATAATGCATACGTATTCAGTATTAGTGAATAAGATAACGCCTGTATTCTGTAAAGCACTTATAACGGGGTACCTACCTTCTGCCATCGAGACATACCAGATGAAACCATTCATTCTTACCAACACAGATATCTCGCTTGCTAGGCAGTAGCGCTTCCGATCACTAGATCAAGGAGGCTAGCCTCAAAGAGCAAGGCTACAAATGACTAAATAGTTACTTCGTAACAGATACATCACTCTCATATAAAAGCGAAAATACCTACGCTATAATAGCCTACAAAATCTTTATAATAATACCCGCTATTTGCGGCGAGAAGAAATGTACCATAAGTACGCACACAGAGAGCTGAGATAGTATTGCCCGCCGCGCGACCCACGTGCGAGCGCGTCATCGAGTGAATATGCTAGGGTTGTACCCATAGATATATTATATTTCTATGGTAGTACCTATGATGATATTGATAATAAAACGAATGTTGTAATAAAACATGACGTTTGACTTTGTCAAAATTATTTAAAAAAGCTCAGGCAGGCGTGCCGCAGCCCTCTGTCGGTTGTACCGACTAGAGGTGGGATATACTAGGTAGAATGCGTACTGAGTCTTAGGAGTACGCGTCCCCACAAATACTTATTCCAAAAACTAGGTCCACGAATATTTAGGCGTCTCGAGTCTATTGACGTTTCGACGTCTTAAGGCGTATCGAGTTTATTGAAGTTTTGACGTCTTAAAGCGTTTCGATGTCTTAAAGCGTATCGATGTCTTCGTACGTTTATGTACTATCGAGACGATCAAGTAATGGAGTATTTTCGGTTACGGATTATTAGACTACGCAGCTATTCATATATATTTTCTACATTTTAGAACACATAAAATTTAATTTTATTGAAAACTTCCCTTTATACTTTACAGGCTTAAGACTGTCAGCTTATCTATACTTATAATAAATCTGTAGAGAGGTTAATTCTGTACATGAAATATATTTACAAAATAACTATCAGGGGGTGATTAGGGATCGATACTGATGCCAAAAATGCAATCAGTAAAATTTTTGTCTGTCTTTCTGTCTGTCTGTCTGTCTGTCTGTATAACCGTTATAGAAACAAAAACTACTCGACGGATTTTAACGAAACTTGGTACAATTATTTTCCATACTCCTGAGCTGGTTATAGTATACTTTTCATCACGCTACAATCAATAGGAGCAGAGCAGTGAAGGGCAATGTTGGGAAAACGGGAGAAGCTACTCCATTTTTTAAGCTTCCGTCGCGTGTGCAACCATAATGGTTAAAGCTACACAGAAATCATTTATGACGGAAATGTTCTCCTTAAAATTATATAAAAAATATCCCACGACAGCATATATCTATCTTTTATGGTTGACTCACAATAACACGTGTAACTCCCGATAGCTTAGCAGTTCGAAGCTTTCTGATTATTATTCTCCGAAATTTAAAACCACCACACTTTGCAATGGAACTCGGCTAAAAGTAACCCAGTTGCAACAAAATATAATCGAGGCTCAAATTTTAACAGGTTGCGGTGCAGGAGAAACCGTCTTTATTCCCAGAATTCCCATAATACCAAATAATTTTCCATTCCAATTTAAAAGAACGCGATTCCCAGTATCGGTGTGTTATGCAATGACAATTAATAAGGCTCAAGGGCAGACTTTTCGTGTTGCTGGAGTAGATCTCGGTGTCAGTTGTTTCTCGAATGGTCAGTATGTCGCTCTTTCCCGGGTTAGCAGTTCTAGAAATCTTTTGTTCACGTGTCGGACGGGTCAACTTTCAACATAGTTTACCCGGAAGCTTTGCGCTGAAGTATTGTCGTTCTATAGGTACTTAAGCCTCATGTGAACGTGATCTAAACAATATTACCAATACATTAACTTAATAACACACAAGGAGTTACACGCTGACGGAGTCGCGGGCACAGCTATTAAAAATAATATTGTGCGGTTCGGTATTGCGATATTTTTCAACAGTATTATAGATTGACATATTATATTTCCCTACTAAATTACGAAAGTTAATCTGTGTGTTACATCAAAATCACTGAACCGTGAGGAAGGACATAGGCTACTTTTTTTTACGAAAAACGACGGAAACGTGGACGAAGTCGCGGGCAACAGCTATCTATGCTAATAATATAAGACTGAAGAGTGTGTTTGTTTGTTTGAACGCGATAATCTCAGGAACTACTGGTTCGAATTGAAAAAATATTTTTAATTAAATAGTAAATTTATAGAGAAAGGCTATATATAGGCTATATATCATTACGCTAAGGCCAATAGGAGCGGAGCACCAATGAAGAATGCTTCACAATCGGGGTTAAATTTAACGTTAGCCCAAAGTAAATATTCCACGCGGACGAAGTCGCGGGCAAAAGCTAGTTTTATAATAAATTATAGAAACTTATGCCAACAGTCGTTCCGAATTACCGTAAACGCGTACCAGGGCGATTTATTTTATTTTTGTTTTATTTATTTGGGAAAACAAACGGTGGTACATTACAATTTTACAGTAAATCATACAATTCAATAAATGAGATAAATGCACAACCAACAACATTTTCCACATAGGTTATATAAAGGAGTATGTAAAATTGAAAAATTTGAATATATAAGAAAATGGACATTAAAATTATATAAAAATTAAATTCATATCAAATACTAAAATAAAATGAAATCAATAAACCATACCTAATCAAATCCAAATTCAATTAAACTAAAATCAAATTAAAATCTAAAAATAAATTAAAAATCAATTGAATTAATATTTAAAACTGAGATAAAACATATTATACATAAATAAAATATTACGTGACTACGCGAGTGAGTATGATATGTAGTCCGTCAACTGTCAAGTATCTACGAGTACGTACTACGCACCAGACTCGGTGAGACTTGGTCAGACGCCATACGCCTAAATACTCGAGACGCGATAAGTGGTGCACACGGAATAAGTCTGCGCGTCCAGTCACATACCTGTTACAAAAACCTGTTGTAGTATATACGTTTCATATCTAGTACCGACGGCGATACGCAAAGCGGTAGGCATATAACGCGTGGCCTTGAGCGAGTGACGGACGCCTGGCAAGGCACAGCATTGTCGGGGCTCGACGGGGCCATCGCCTGCCGGTGTTGCGGGAATATTCAAACGAGATACTGCAGCCCCGGAACGCAAGGGCAACTGAAGGAGCTGGGTGGGTTTTTAGTTAGTAGAAGTATGACACTCCCTTCCGCTCCACCTACAACGGGAGGAGACATTTGATGATTCTCCCTCCCAGAAAAAAAGGAGGCAAGTAGGAACATTAATAAATAAAAGATAGCATTTCTACTTAAAATTATTTATTTTAATTTAATATTTTATAATACAAAAGTAATTACTTTTAAATAGACCTTTGGTCATTTCAATTAAAGTAAAAATAAATAGGTAACATTCGAAATTCAACCTTATGTAAAAGTACTCGTCAGAATAAATTAGAAATGAATAAGTTTGTTTAGCGTTTATGACGTTTATCAAGACGCTTAATTGAGAAACTCGCTTGTGGAGACTGGTCCATCGTTCTCAAATATTTTAATACGTTCTTGTTTTGAGCAATATACCCAACTGGTTCAATTTGACAGCTATGACAAAACAATATGTCGCTAATTCGATCCTATTCTTACTTGAAACCGACTGTATACAAAATACTGGTTATCAACCTTATCAAGTTAGGACTCGTACCACCGGACTTTTAAGTAATCTTAGGAGCCTAGGCTCCTAAGATTACTTAAAAGCCCGGGTAGATGATGAAGAAATATGTCAAAAAGGGCAAGTTTTCAATTCATACAAATGATATTTTTTTCTTTAATACATAATGTATATCGGATTAGAGTCTATCAAAAGGTATTTTTGTGTATAATTAAATTGTGAAAATCAACAAATAATTTAACGTGTGTAACGTAATACCTCAGCTAAAGAATCTTTTACTTATTTATTAAGTTTGTTAATGGAAAGAAACCTTATTCTTCATGTACAGGTCGATGTTATCTGAAAAGTAAAATAAAAATGATGTAACAACGATATTTTTCTGTGGTTATTATGTTAATAACATATCATAATGTTTCCGAATACTCATACAGTTTTAAAAGAAAAAGATTTGTTTTTTAAAGATTACTAGCAATATGGGTAAAATTCACATTACTAGCAATCCTGTTAACCCCTCCGACTAAGCTAAATATGCTTGTCTGGAGTGGGTTCATGGTAATAGTGTAACGGGTGGGGTTCGAACTTGCGACCTCTCGATCACAAGTTCGACACCTTATCCATTAAGCTATTGTAGGGAAACAATTCGTGTGATGAAATTTATGGAAGGCGCCATTAATCTGAATATGATGTTTCAACTTTATGCAGCGGTTAAGACGTATGTTGCATTATGGTTTCATTCTGAAAAGGGGCATATTTCAGGTCATGCGGGCAGCGAAAAAAAAAATACAGGTTCTGGATTTCGTTAATATGATTAATTGAACATCTATAGGGCCAAATTATGAATAAATGGCTATCATATTTACTCGCTAGTTGGTCCACTGGACCGCTAGTTGGTCTCTGGGCGTGAGTTCTGACCGCCAAGCGAGCATCGCTGAGCGAGTGTTATCTTTGACAGCTCTTGTCGCTCAGCGACAGAAACTAGTGAAGCGAGTCGTCGCCGGCAGTGTAAACAGTTAGAGAGCAACTATCAATATAAGCATCTCTTTCGTTTACACGGAATGCATATTTCAATGTGCGTTTTATCCTCAGAACAATAACCTAAAGCATAGAAACCATGTAAAAATAGCAACTGAAAACAGATAGCTGACACATATTTTGCTTATGAGCTTTCGCGTATGGTAGAATGAGACAAAAACTTCACTCTGTTTTTATTATTTTCATGTTGGTCACGAGTTGAAATGTCAACGGACTCCATTGGACTCCTTTAAAAACGACTAAATTCAAAATAACATAATTAAGTTCATTGTCTGTCAAATTAGCATCTTGCTCAAGTTGACCGGGTTATAATGGCGAAAAGTTTTTGTGGCGGGATTGTGATATCTGCGAATTAAGAATAAAATTGTGTTGTAATTCCCTAGCGAAAAGATGTTAACCGGTGTTGTGTTTGTGCGTCATGAAATGGCAATCTAACTGAACAATGTATTATGTGATTGAAGGATGTAAATCCCATTCAGGACGAAAAGAAAATAGTTCTGAAGAAATTACATTTCATCGGTAAGTTTTTCAATTCTAAGCGCATGAAATAATCAGAAAATACGTCCTAGTATTATAATAATATAGTCAATTCTATATTGTATTGTTTAAATTTCAACTTATAAGGTATTTTGCTTGAAATTATCATTTATTCCTTATTTCAAATTAGGTTAGTTTTTTTGCTAGTGATGTGGTAAAATCACGTATATGTATCGATATTTTTTATGGCAGTCATTGGTTTCGGGCACATTTTTGTAATTGTTGAAGAAAAGCGTGGCGAAGCGTCAATAGCCTAATGGATAAGGTGTCGGACTCGAGAGGTCCCGAGTTCGAATCCCACCCATTACACTATTGCTGTTGCGTCCCAAATGTAATTTTGAACGCTCTTTTTGGTGTGGCAACATTCTATTGTCTTTGACGTTGCACTTGACATAACCTCTCTTGACTTGACAGATTGACTTTGCTTGTTGAAAAATGTCCGCACGTTTGGGACTTTGATTTGATTGTAATTGGTAAAATATTGTTGAATTCGCCGTTGAGACCGATAATTGGGTCGCGAATTATTTGTTGGTTGGAGTGTATTCCCCATTTGCCGAAAAACCCCGGGATATTCTTGAATCGTACGCCGCCTTGTCGTCGGTTGGGCCGGCACGCGGAATTTATTGGAAATCGTATTGGATCTCACGAAATATGAACAGATTAATTGTGTTCAGTGATTGATTGAACTTTGTAAGCTCGGATTAACAAGAATCCAGTGATATTTCTTGGAACACATCGCCTTATTGTCTACCACGCGTAGCGCGCGCTTGCTGGAAACGAGTTGGGTGTGATGCTGGTCGGGACGGCGCCATCTGAAGATCGACGCCTTGGGACCGTCCTAGAACCCGTAACTTACATCACACGTTACAATTACTCACCCCATTTTACATACATCAACCACACTTAGGGCGTGGCCTTTGAAGGTCGAACTTGGCGTCCCCAGCACTCAGGTTAGTGGTACATTTTGTTATTGAAATAAGGCCTAAGAGCCTACCACAACGTAGGGCTCCGCGTAATCGCGGACAGTTCGACATACCAGTTACCGTTGGCTGGGCTTGGGGTCGAACAAATTGGTAGCAGAAGCGCGGCTCTTATAATATAAGATCCACTGGTTTAATTGGAAGTTTTGAATATTGTTGAAAACTTAAAACTTGAGTTTAATTACTTAACACAACTTATAACTTGATAAGTTTGAATATATTGCTTTGTCAGCCGGGCTCAAATAGTACTTGTAGTTTGTACTGTAATTTGTAGTGCTAGCCCCTTAGAATTGAATGACAAACAGGATTTATTTGTGAAATTAGGAATTATTGGTATAATTTGGTATAATTGGTACATAATTTGGTACATAAGTTGGTATATTGTTGTAAAAGTTGTTTGGTATTTGTGGCAATTAATAATTGAATGTCATTGATCTGAATTTGAAAGGTTATCTAAATAATAATTACACATAGTCTAACATAATAGGACTTGAATTGTGTGTATTGGTTATTGCATTTATAGTAATTATTGGATTGTTGATAGACATTCTCCGGCTCAATATTATACAGACAATTGTTGTGCTTATTGATGTTTAATTTGAGGTTGATCCAGCATTGTATTATACATTCAATTGTTATTTATTTGTAACTAGCCATCCTTAGCAAGCTAGATTCATACTTGGAATAAGTACAGGGTCGGATTGGGACTTGAAATAATTGAATTTGAATTTTTATTTTGTTGAAACTATTTGGTCGGCTAGCAAGTCATTGCTGTTTGTTTAATATTTGATTGTTGGTTGTTGACTGTTGTTTTGTATTAATATTTGATTGTTGCAATGGCCTCATTAAGGGCAGTCAGGGAGGCTGCTGCGGGATTGACCTCACAGTTGAGATGGTTCACATCGGCAGCTGCAACTGTTGACCGTGTGGAATTGGAGGAGCTCACCCTTGCTCGGTATGGGCAAGTGATTGAGAGGATCAAGTCAGCTGATGCTGCGCTCACGCGCTTCAACGAGTACATCATGGACGTGGATTTGGGGGTGATGGATCAGACAGCCCGCGATAGGATTTTGGGTGACTATGACCAGATTGTCCACCTGGGGGATGTCATATGTCTACGAGCGCGGGAAATTTTGAGGAGCCGGGTGCCTGATGCGGCCAAGCCGCAGACCCCTGTTGTTGCAGGCCCTGGACTATTGAGTAGGCTGCCCACCCTGGAGCTGCCACATTTTGACGGTCGCTTGGACCACTGGCTGGGCTTCCTAGATCTCTTTGAGAGTCTTGTCGATGCACGTTTGGACCTCGGACCTGCCCAGAAGCTGGCCTATTTGTTGTCTGTCCTGGAGGGCGAAGCCAGAGCCTTGGTGCAGCACTTGCCGGTGACGGATTCCTCTTACCCGACCGCTCTGGAGCTTCTCTCCCGACGGTATCAGAACAGGCGCTGCCTGGCTGATGTGCACATCGACCAAATTTTGGGGCTACCGGCCATTGTCAGCACGTCGACGTTGCGCACTGACTTGCTGAACCCGTTGGTTTCAGCGACCAACGCTTTGAGACGCTTGGAGTTACCGGTAGAACATTGGTCCTACTTGTTGGTGCACATAGTGCTGCAGTTGCTCCCCGCGGAGTTGAGGTCACGTTTTGAGCAGGAGTATGGTGGGGATGGTGCCACCCATCTTCCCCCCTTTGACGACCTCCTCAAATTTTTGGAAGACGAGTGTCGGTTTGCGGATAACACTCGTGGCGCTACGGGGTCGCCCCCACTACCTTCTCAGCCCAGAGACCAGGGACGGACTAGGGCCCGGGGGCCTGTTGATGTTCCCCCCGCCCCCCGTTTTGCTGGCGCCCGGAGTCCGCGGGCTAGGGGGCCTGTTGATGATCGCCCCGCCCCTCGTTTTGCTGGCGCCCGGAGTCCTCGGGCTAGGGGGCCTGTTGATGTTCGCCCCGCCCCCCGTTTTGATGGTGCCCGGAGTCCTCATCATTGTGACTTTTGTAAGGCAACGGGGCATGTCATGGCGCGTTGCCCGGATTTTTTGAATTTGCACGTAAGTGCCCGCCGCCGTATTGTCAACGCACGCCGTTTGTGCTTTTCGTGCTTGGGGGCCCACTTCCATCGGGACTGCCCCGACCCCCGCCCGTGTAGAATTTGTGAAGGGTCCCACCTTGAGATTTTGTGCGCCAACGCGAACCGCTCCAGCAGACCAGCCTCTGAGGGGGGTTCGCGCAGGGGGGGGTACCCCGGAGACGAGCACCGGGCTGAGACCCGCGATTCTGTACGCCGCACTCCACCCCCCGCGCAAGTTGAACGGGAGCCCCACGAGCGCCATTTGGTCTTCCCTCGTCAGGGAGAACGCGCATTGGCTGCTAGGCAGCAGTGGCCGGGTCGGCGCCGCAGCCTTTCCCCTCCGTTGGCGGAACGTCCCCGGCTGGAGTCGCGCCCTCCGCCATTCGGGCATTCGGTGGGATATGCCCCTCCAGTGATGGCGAGCGGCTTGGGACACCGCGCGGACGAATGGTTTGATTGTTGGCCTCGTCGTGAACGAAGGCAGCCTGGAAGCGGCGATCGGTCGCCGCCCAGACATCACTAAGAGATTGACGCCTGCCCCGCTAAAGGAACCCCCCGATCAAGACGGTTTTGTTGCCAACGGCCTCGGTCACGGTCTGGGGACCCTTGGGTGACTCGATTGTGGTCTGTGCCATTTTGGAGACGGGAGTCCGGGGTTGCCTTTTGTCTTCTTGGTTAGCGGGACAGGTTGGCCTGAAGGTGAACGACCTTTCAGGCAAGATTTGGGGAATTGGCGAACCGGCTGACACCACTGTTGAGGGAAGGACCTGGTTTGAGGTCACCCTTGTGAGTTGTCCTTACCCTAAAATTGGTGCTCCTGCCCTTGTTGTAACTGAACTTGGTACAATTGTTGGTGACTGATCGTCACACTAAGAACTCGCATGCCGGTTGCAATGCGCTGTTGGCCGTTCTGCAGCGAGAATTTTGGATTTTGTCGGCTGATCGCGTCAATGAGGCGAGGCCCTGTGCTGGCGTCGTAACGGATTTTGTTGGTCCCCCTTTGTTGAAGACGTCCACCCTTCGTAATAGCAAGATTGTTGGGGCTTATTTGTGTGTTTGTCTGCCTGTCAACCAAGGCAGTACATTTGGAGCTGGTAACCTCCCTCTCGACAGAGGCCTTTGAGGCGACTTTGGAAAGATTTGTGTCTCGCCGTGGGTTACCTTCGTTGATTAGGTCTGATTGCGGTACGAATTACAAGGGTACAAGTAACTATTTGAGGGAGGTATACGCCTTCCTTAATGAGAACCAGGTTGACATTGGTAATAGTTCGGCCCGCCGAGGGGTCACTTGGTTGTTTGACCCGCCAGCCTGCCCCCCATTGGGGGGGTATTTTTGGGGCCGCGGTGAAAGCGGCAAAGGGACGCTGGCGGAGATTGTTGGGAGACACCGTTCTCACCTTTAATGAACTAGCTACGGTATTTGGCCGCATTGAAGCTGTGTTGAATTTGCAACCTTGTCACGACTTCCAATTGATTAGCGGACGGGTAGGCCCGTCCGGGGGGGGTAGATGTTGCGTCCCAAATGTAATTTTGAACGCTCTTTTTGGTGTGGCAACATTCTATTGTCTTTGACGTTGCACTTGACATAACCTCTCTTGACTTGACAGATTGACTTTGCTTGTTGAAAAATGTCCGCACGTTTGGGACTTTGATTTGATTGTAATTGGTAAAATATTGTTGAATTCGCCGTTGAGACCGATAATTGGGTCGCGAATTATTTGTTGGTTGGAGTGTATTCCCCATTTGCCGAAAAACCCCGGGATATTCTTGAATCGTACGCCGCCTTGTCGTCGGTTGGGCCGGCACGCGGAATTTATTGGAAATCGTATTGGATCTCACGAAATATGAACAGATTAATTGTGTTCAGTGATTGATTGAACTTTGTAAGCTCGGATTAACAAGAATCCAGTGATATTTCTTGGAACACATCGCCTTATTGTCTACCACGCGTAGCGCGCGCTTGCTGGAAACGAGTTGGGTGTGATGCTGGTCGGGACGGCGCCATCTGAAGATCGACGCCTTGGGACCGTCCTAGAACCCGTAACTTACATCACACGTTACAATTACTCACCCCATTTTACATACATCAACCACACTTAGGGCGTGGCCTTTGAAGGTCGAACTTGGCGTCCCCAGCACTCAGGTTAGTGGTACATTTTGTTATTGAAATAAGGCCTAAGAGCCTACCACAACGTAGGGCTCCGCGTAATCGCGGACAGTTCGACATACCAGTTACCGTTGGCTGGGCTTGGGGTCGAACAATTGCCGTGAACCCACTCCAGACACAAGCATATTTAGCTTAGTTGGAGGGGTTAACAAGATTGCTAGTTATGTGAATTCTACCTACATTGCTAGTTATCTTAAAAAAAAAAAAAAAAAAATTGACATTTCATTACAGTTTCCCGAAGGATGAAGAATGAATTAGGAAGGAGTGGATTCGACGAAGTTCCAAGTGACATTGGACAGTAAAATCACATAGTCGGATTTGTTCCAAACATTTCACTGCAGATTCATTTGAGTCGAATATAAAAATGGAGGCAATTGAAACTCAATGCTTTACCTACGTTATATTTGCCGAGCTCTAGATTAATGGTAATGAAAATTTCATTTAAAATTATAATTATGAAAATTATAATAATAATCTTGTATATTGTACTTCACTCTTTAGTATCAATTTTATAAAACGAATTAACAACTATTGCTATGTTAAACGATGTTAATATAATATGTTTTTAGACTTCAGAAGAAGTACTTAAGGGTCTCAGTCAGACAGAACAAATTAAAGTTCCAAGTCTCCCATCAATAATTGATGGGAGACTTGAAACTTTAATTATTGGAATTTTATTATTACTTCACTTTTTAGTCCTCATCATCTTGCTGCGCTGGCGATGGAAAAATCAACACTTAATGGTATTAATAATTATTTCCTTTTGTTTTTAGACTTCAGAAGAAGTACAAATGGACGTCTGTGCGACAGAACAGATTAATGTTTCAAGTTTCCCATCAATTACGAGTCGGGCACATCTCTGCGAATGAAACATACAAGGATATCCCGGGGTGCATGTAAATCTAAAGTTGGACTGCAATTAGGAAAACATCAACATGTCATGGCCACTTCTAACAAAATTTGCCGGACTTTTATTAATACTAAAATTTTCGACGGCTTTGTTGATCATTCTTTAGAATTTAGTTTTGAAAATAATCATACAATTTTCTTGATAAAATGGATTTGTCAGCTCTATTTAAAAGCACGAATTCATCACATCATTAAACAATCTTGTATCCAGACTGAAATGATAAGGACGTTTTTGATAAAAACAATTTTATTTAAAAGACAATATTTTTTTAAACCTATCCTACATATAATTTGTGAACAAAGTGTGCATATATTGGAAGTACCTAAACCTGTAATTACTTAAATTTACACTTATTACAATGTAAAAAATCTGTTAAAAAATATCTTGAATTACGTTTTTCCTTTTCCCAAAACTTGATAATAATTTTTCCTAACTGACTGTTCCTCAAAGCTGATAGGAAAACCTTTCGTTGGTTTACGAATTATGCTAAATGGCGCTTTGATCTGTTAAGAAAATATCTGATTTTATCTATCATCGAAAACCGGATTGACGCTTTTGAAGATCTGTATTCCATTTCAACTCTAGTATTTAATTTAAAACTACATCACTCACCGAACGTCCACTGCTGGACATTGGGTAGGGCCATACCCAATACTGGGCGAACGGCAGAATATATATTTTAGTCATGTCAACCGAATTTTCGGTTATTCATAAACTCAAACGAAACATTTTGTCGATAAATATATTTCATCGACATAGTCAATCCCTAGCACTTCAATACCCCGTGACAACCTGCACATTTACGCAAATAGCATCGTATATGCATCTCTTTCTGATGCTTCCACAATGTCATATGTAAAAAAGAGTGCAGCGTATTGTACTTTGTTGTTATTTTTACACGGTTTCTATGCTTTAGGTTATTGTTCTGAGGTTTTATCCCTGCTCGCCTGACGTGAAATGCCCCAATAATTACCGTTGAAATCTCATCACATGCTACTAAGGCGTCAGGACTAAAAGGTACTTCTTCCTTGAAAAAGTCGATGAGTATTCGGTAGACACGGTTAGTACCAAATAAAACTTAATAAAAAAACTCTACATACCGTTGGTTAGCATTCTACAGTTCAGCATGCATTTTGATAGTAACTTATTAATAAAGTACATAATGAACATCTTTAGATAGCACATGCGATAACGTTTTTGTTGCAAACTAAAAAACTTTAGTAAAAGCAATGATAAAAAATAAACACCTAAATAATAAAAATAACAAGCATCATGGACGGATAGTTAAAACAATAAAACAAATTACTGTTATTTCCAAATTAACCAAAATACACAGATAAATAATAAATATATGCTCACTTATTTTACTGAAACAATAACATGAATACCGAAACGGAATACGACTGACTAAGGCAGGTTAAGTTCGAAGGAGATGACGGGAGCTCAGGGAACAAACGAAGCCTCCTTCATCCTCTTCCATTAATTGATTCTTTATACAAAACGAGGTGAAACACAATTTGGTGGGCATCTATCTATTTTGGAAGGTAATTCCAATTTATTGGCAGTCAAATAGGTGCATTTCTGTGCGAAGGCCGTTGAAATATCGAGCACTGGGAATATCGCTTGATCGTAATAATACAGTGGTACCTCGAGATTGCATTGTAACTATTGTGCATGATGTAATTACGAATAATTCCTGCATACCTTGCCTAAGAGCCCCAAATTTTGAACCAAAAGAATTTTGACTCATCTAAATTATACAACAATGTAAAATAAATAAGTACTTATAAAGTATTAAAATTTCTAACACTTTTTATAATAGCGCCATCTATTACTCAGTTTAAGGAGGCTGTCGCTACCACTCGTGTGAAATTACGACATATAAAATGGATGCACTGTGATGTTACATAGTTATAATGCAAATTCTGGTAAAAATTAAAGGTACGCTCTAATGTATGACAATAGTTAGTCCTGTTATATATATTCATCCATGCTAGAATAAAAAAATCCTCACTTTGTTTTATAAAAACACGCAACTAGTTATTCTTGAGAAAAAGTAACCGATTTTAATGAAATTTGGTACTAATACGCAAGATACTTAGGTCTAAAAATTTGTCAAGAACTTTTTGACTGAAACATGTGTAAAGGAAAATAAAGAGGTTTAATCTATCTCTGTACCAATTTCATCAAAATCGATTGAGTGTTTTAGATGTAAAAGTTTAACTCTGTCTGTTTGTTTGACTGACAGAGTTACTGTCATATCATTTATAGTATTAGTAGGGATTATAATATGAAAGACCGTAAGGTGTAAACACAGTATTAAAGAAAAAATTAAACCAATATTAATAAAGTTTTGACTTAAAAATTAGTAACGATCTATCTACAAAAAAATTTAACACAGATATAATATTAAGAAAAAAAGCTGTACTAAGAAAATCGTGGAAACTATGAGAAACTATATAATCGTGGCAAAATAAAATATGTACATGCAAAGAATGTTAGCATTTCAAAAACGTGCAAATAAAATTACTATAAAAAATAGCATACAGGTTTCTGGTGATTCCTAGCAAAATGTAACGTCTTGAAGAAATATATTTGTTCATATTCAAGGTTCATTGGAAGATCAGCGCCAGACACTATTATCTTACTCACTATTTTAAAAGACCCATTCTAGTTAGATTTAGAAAGTGTCTCTTTTGTGTTCGGCTGTGTGTATTTTTAATAAATAGGTTTGATTACATCTCCCAGCGTGCCCCGGAATACTTAGCCTATCAAATCTATTCATTGGCTTGGCACCGACTTCAACCAAGTGAGTAGGTGCCCTTATCATAAACGAGATTATACATACAATGATTATTTTTCGCTTTTTATTGCAGTAGTGTAAACATGTATAAGTTTTTTTAGTCAGTTCATGGGATGCAGTAAATAGCTTACAAATCAGAGTAAAACGCAACCACCCTTTGTAAATAAATGCGACTGACCTTAAATACCTAGGTAACAAAGTGGCAACGAACGTAGCGCGGCGTGTGTTATCTCTTGTCTTGGTCAGATTTATCGCTTTAAGGTGCATCTCATCAAAATTATTTGCGACTAAACTACTTCTCCTATTTAATTGATTTTTGGTACAAAGCTTGAAAATGGTACCTAGTATACGCAGTTTAAAGGAAAGCCCCTCGGTCGTATCAACTCTGTATAAAATCAACTGCAATGCAACAGTTGGCTCGAAAACTGTATTTTTTTTTTCGAACTATTCATAATTTTTTTGCTGTGACGAATGTAGATGAAAGTTTATTGATCCTAATTTGAGCACATATTTTGGCTGATCTCCGGCCATCGTAGGCACGGGCTTGCGGGCGGCGAGCAGGGGTAGCTCACCGTCCGGTAAGAGCAGTGAGCAGCATTGACGGGGCCCGATACGGCCATTACACACGGCCATACGGCCTGCCCGGGTTGTGGGAACGATCTAACGAGATACCACAGCCCCGTAATGCAAGCTGATGAAACAGAGTGGGTTTTTTAATCAGTAGAACAGTCTGACAGTCCCTTTCTCTTTACGGTCCACCCAGAATGGGATATAAGTATTTTGATGACCAATTTGATGAAAAAAAGAGATGTGACTTTCGCGGTCATAAATCGTGCGAGCAGTATAGTGAATATTCAATTCTCGTGTCATCTCGCTCTATCTTTTTGTGACCACGAACTTTTAATACTAACATGCAGAAAGAAAGGTCTATGAGAAAATAATTAATAATTCAACAAAATAATATTTTTTATAAATTTATTTTTTTATAAAATAAAACTACAATAAATAATAGATCTAAAACATTATCTAAGTTTATAATACTTTCGGTTCTCAACAGTGTTTTTATAAAAAGAGGGTTGATTTCTCGTTGTATATTGAAAAGAAAAAAGATTTTCGCTTACACAAATAGCGAGAAAAATACTTGATTTTTTTAGATACTTGATATCATAATACTTTACATATTTTTAGAACAGAGCATATTATATTATCGTTGATGTCACAAAGTTTATATTTGCTTCAAATTTTGAATTTTTCATTTGGTATTTTGAGCAATATATTGCAAGGGATATTAAAAGGCGGACTTGGTATATGAAACTTTCCAGTTATTTTTTACTAAGGGAAAGGCAGACAGACGCAATGTGACAATGCGACAATCATCTTTCATAAAATTATTTCTACAGGTATATCCATCATTATAGGAGCCTTCAGGCAACTTGATCAATGGAAAAACCCAATAACACTTTGCAAGATCTAGGAATCGAACCCACGACTTCGTTATTTGCAGTAAAGCTTGCTACCGTCGACGACACTAAGATAACTGCGTCCATTTTAAAATTTACGCCAATTAGTATCTCTGTTAGTAATTTTGACACATTCCAATTAAATTAATATTAAGCACCTATTTATGAGAATTATTAATAGTGATGGTGATTTTAAAAGCTGTGCGACATTATGTTAAAAGGCTGTGCCCAATAAGCTCCAAATTAATGTTAAAACTTTAGCAAAATACCAATTAAAGGAATGCCAATTAAGTAATACTAATTAATACAAATAAATTTTAAGTGTGCTCTACTTTTTCGACATGCTGTTGTTCTTGAAAGCTTCTGAAGTTATTTTATCCCAAATTTATACACATTGTCATACGAAAGCATCCGTTTTTAGTACTTGTTGGGGTTTTTATAATTCATTCGATAATTACTACCTCTGCGAATTCGGCATTACTAAAAAAATAAATATCTAAAGGAAAAGAGGTCTAACGTTTCTCAATGCCAATTTTTTAACCATTACACAGTGTTGCCAGCATAAGAAAATACCAAAAAGAAATCACTAAAAAGTTCACAAGCCTCCAAAAACAACAGCATAACCAAAAATAAACAAGGCTCATTAAAAATTAAATCAATGTTTCATATTACCAATAATGGCCTTAACAACGTCTGATGAAGAAGCGGTTCCGCCAAGATCCGGAGTCATGATGTGATCAATATTGATGGTCTTATTGATGGCTGCCTTAATCAGGTCAGCGTGGAAATGATGGCCGAGATGTTCCAACATGTCGACTGAAGCGTTGATCATTGCAATTGGGTTAGCTATGTTCTTGCCGGCAATTGCGGTACCTGAAAATTAATTTAATTTAATAATTACATTACGGCGAGTGTGCGGTGGTATTACACATTCTAATTCTGCTAAGCCCGTTCCAAGCATGCGCCATCGTTACATGGTGGACATCCCACCCATACACACAAAACGTTTTGAGAAAGCTTTCATTATGCGCACAGCTAAGGGGTGGAATTCCCTGCCGGAGTCTGTTTACCTAGGGTTCTTTAAGTCAAGAGTGAATAGGATTCTTTTAGGTAAGCGTGCTTCATCTTCGACCACATCATCGCTTATTATCAGGTGAGTTGGTGGGAGTCTGTTTACTGATAGCTATAACCTAGGGGTCTTTAAGTCAAGAGTGAATAGGATACTTCTAGGTAAGCGTGCTTCATCTTCGACCACATCATCGCTTATTATCAGGTGAGTTGGTGGGAGTCTGTTTACTGATAGCTATAACCTAGGGGTCTTTAAGTCAAGAGTGAATAGGATACTTCTAGGTAAGCGTGCTTCATCTTCGACCACATCATCGCTTATTATCAGGTGAGTTGGTGGGAGTCTGTTTACTGATAGCTATAACCTAGGGGTCTTTAAGTCAAGAGTGAATAGGATACTTCTAGGTAAGCGTGCTTCATCTTCGACCACTTCATCGCTTACTATCAGGTGAGATGGTGGTCAAAGGCGAGCCTATAACGAATAAAAATACGCAGGTAGTCCATGGTGTACCATTTACTTAAGAGAGAGGAGGGAGACGTAATTTGTAGGTTCAGAGTAATGGATGCAGTAATAACCTTCTACAAGAGCGATAAATCGCAAATACTTATTGTGCAATTAAAGTTTCATTGTTTACAAAAGTACTTTAATATTATATCATGTATCAACCTTACGACGGACAAGCGAGTGCAGGCCACAATTAGTTCCGGGGTTGCGGGAATGTTCTAACTAGATACCGCAGCCCCGGAACTTAAGGGCAGCTGAAGGAACGGAGTGAGTTTTTAGTCAGTAGAAGTCTGCCACTCCCTTCCGTTCCACCCAGAAAGGGAGAAGTCATTCGATGATTTTCCCACCCAGAAAAAAAGGCTAGACTTGGTTAACAGCCGTTGTCTGCCGGGGTTGCGGGAATGTTCTAACGAGTTACGGCAGCCCCGGAACGTAACTTCAATTGGAGATATTATTTTTTACAATACTTTATTTTCCGTCCTTCGTCTGGAATCTAATATTGTCGATTGTCAAGGTTGTGTTTATTATAAAGCTCTTTTTTGTGTGAATGCGAGAACACTATTATTATTTTCCATAATACAGGATTTATTGCTATTACAGAACATTTTTAGACCAATTAACATCGTACAGTATAATTACAAATATAAATATAAAATACAAATATAATTATAAAAATAAAATCTGTTTTGAGTAACCATGGAGTTTCTTATTATTATTTATTGTATTATATGAAATGAAATTTTTTAATTGGTTATAAACAAAATAACACTTTAACACGTCGTGTTTTTTGCTATATACTTAATTGTACACCTTACAATATTTCTATGGATACAAAAAATAAAACTAGTGTACAATGGGTGGTCTTATCACTAAAAGCTATCATTTACAGACACCCTTTGGATGTTCGGTTAGTTCTACTCCGTAGGAATCGAACAATTTCGAAGCGTGCACTAGCTTGTGACGTTTTATAAGTGCCCATGTAGGCTTATGTGAAATAAATTATTTTGAGTTAGACTGATGAATCTGGGGAAATTAGAGTAACTCGACAGTGTTCCTGGTACCAGGCTTGAAGACACTACCAATATTAGTATAGATAGATACTTAGAACAACAACGCATAGAAGGATAGTACGAGTGCAAAAAGTGAGGCAACTAAAACTTAGCCATTTTTGACTAACTTTGCTCGACGAGCCGTCAGTACTCAAGGTCACATTCTGCCGAACAGAGCTCGCGAGTAAATAATTTAAGGACGCATTTACGTTTACCACTCCCTCAATTTTAGGTATCCTAGTAGCAACACAACAACATTGCGCGCACGCACACTTACAAACCATTGTTCGCCCGATTTTATACATTACTTAACTAATCTTGAGACTTGAAGGTAATATTATATTTTCTTTAATATTGTTTGACCATAATAAGTTGTAACCTATTGTTTAAAAAGGGTTTGTATAAAACATGAATCCCCTGGTCCCTAAACTAGTGTGTAATGTATCATAGGGACCAGTGGCAAATGCTTACCGGATTTTGTCTTCTTGGTTAAATCCAACGCATTCTTTTATATTATTTATATTATCCCACACATACGCACAAAACGTTTTGGGAATACCTTCATTGTGCGGACGGCTAAGGAGTGGAATTCCCTGCCAGAGTCCGTGTTTCCCGACAGCTACAACCTAGGAGTCTTTAAGTCCAGAGTGAATAGGTTACTTTTAGGTAAGCGTGCTCTATCTTCGATCACATCATCACTTACCATCAGGTGAGATAGTGGTCAAACGCGAACCTACTTTCAACTAAAAAAAAAATCATTTACCCTAGTCCGTGTGTCACTGGTGGGTGCTAACTAAAAACCAGCGCTGGGTGTCTTTACATGCTTATTGATTAGATGTTAGTTTCAATTTTGTATTAATGTGTTTGACGCCCGATTAGGAGTAGGTACACTTTGGAAATAAAATACTCATACGTGATTAAAAAAAAAATAAGAAAGAAAGAAAAGTTTCGTCATGCCTGTCTGTCAGTTTGTCCATCCGTCCGTATGTCACAGCCATTTTGAACCGACGAAAATAACGGAGGAGGTTATCAATTGGACGCGTATATTTTTTTTAATGTATGATCACCGATTACTCGAAGACGGCTGAACCGATTTGGAAAATTCTTTTTTGTTTGAAAGAATATACTTCGAAATTGGTTCCATTGTCACCAAGTTAGGATCTGATGATGGGATCCTGGAGAAATCGAGGGAACTTTTCAAATGTTATAGGCACACCTATAGTGATTTGAGTATTTTTTATAGTAACTTGTGTAGTTGCATTTGAAAAGCACCATTTGTGAAGTGGATCTGATGATAAAGACCACAGATGGCCACTGGAACTACTCAATATATAAGTAGGAATAAGAAGTATTTCATGGGTTCCGCTTCGATTACTTGCATATGGTTATTAAGCACAATATGCTCGTCACAATGCATATGGTGAAGTGAAGCTGATGGTGAAGTACCAGGAGAACTCCTCAACAATTAACGGCCCAGCATTGGGAAAAGCAATATTTTGTAAAAGGTTATAAGTAGTTGAGATTTAGGCTTTTGTAACTAGGTAAATTATAAATCGACCAAAAAGAGTGAAATAAAATATTTACCAAAAAATTAAACCAACTTTCAAAAAACACTGCAAAGTGAAAAATATCTATAACTAGCTTTTGCCCGCGACTTCGTTCGCGTGGGAGGTTTTTCCGCGTAATTCCCGATCCCATGGGAATTCTGGATAAAAACCTATGTCCATCTCCTGGTTCTAAGCCAATTCTCTGCCAAATCAGTTTAGCAGTTCTTGAGTTATAAATAGTGTAACTAACACGACTTTCTTTTATATATATAGATTTCTTCTTTTTCTTCCGAAATTAAAGTTATTTTTCACTTTGCAGTGTTTTTTGGAAGTCGGTTTAATTTTTTGGTAAAATGTTTTTATATTCCGAAACTATTAGGACTAAACATGTCAAACTTGGTAGGTAGATGTATTTTGTGAACAGCTTTCCGATTTTAAGAAAAAAAATTAAAATAAAGGGGGGGTACATGGAACTGAACCTGAAAATATTTTTTTTCATGAAACTTATGCGTGTGTGGTATTAATAGACAGGTCTATAAAAATTACATTGAGGTTTCTAAAACCACTTTTTCATAAACTTAATCGTTTAAAAGATATACGCTTCCAAAGTGGTAACATGTGTGTTCGCCCCCTCTTACTTCTATAATAATGGAGTAAAAAATTATACAAAAAATATATGCTATGGTTCTTAATGTAAACTTTCAACCAAAATTAGTTTGAACGAGATCGGGTTAGCAGTTTTTGAGATACAGCATATTTTCTAAAACCGCAAATAAAACTTTGTAATTCATACAAACGCTATGAAAAACAAAGTTATTTGGCGTAGTTACTACGGAACCCTTCAAGAGCGAGTCTGACTCGCACTTGACCAATTTTTTAGTTTTTGTACGAACTGAACATTTTGGCATATTGAACCGTATGAAGCAAGCCCAACAAAAGGTCACTCTTGTATATCGTTGAGGAATTCCCTCGACTGTCTATGGTCTCCATCATCAGACCTGTAATGGCACTTATAACCCATATGGGTGCAAAGATCTCATCAATATAAATGAATTAAGTCCAAACACAAGGTAGCTACTGTAAACCGTTGAGGAGTTCCCTTAACTGTGCTTCGTCTTCATCATCAGACCTCTAATGACAGTCACAAACTATCTAGGTGTAAAGTTCTCGTCAATTCAAATTAATCAAACCCAAACAAAAGGTTACTAATGTAAATCGTTGAGGAGTTCCCTCGACTGTCAGGAGTCGATCTGATGATGGAGCTGAAAGGCTCCATCATCAGATCAACTCCAGACCTTCCTTAATTTGTAGTACTTTAAAATACTTAATGAAAAAAAAAACATTTATACGGTCGAATTGCGAAACCTCCTTATTTGAAGTCGGTTAAAAAATAATTGTTGTGTCATACTAGGTTCAGTAACCAATATCCATCCAATTCTAAAAATATGAACCATATTCTCGTTCCTACTTTTGTTTCGTTACGAAAAAGTATCAACGTATTCTAGTCACAGTATACAAGACGCCACTATCTTTATTATAGGTTTCGACCAGGGTTGACAATCTTAGTACTTGCAAACGGGTAATCGTACAAATATTAGTAAGCAAAATGAGGTTGGACACAGAAAGTTTCGCTCATCCATACATTTAACTAGCTTTTTAATTTAGTGTTATTATATCACAGAATATCTCTAAAACCTTGTTGAAGATGGCGTTATTTTCAATGCGTGATTACATAGTTTTATTATCTGACGTAAGATGGCGGGAGGGCTGTATTAGGACTTTAGGGTAGCCTACTCTTGATCGATTTGTAAGTTTTAGAATTATTCCGTAAATGTAATTTTTTAAATGTTATTTATTGTAAAGGAAACAAATGAGATCCAATCGATAATTGATTGAATAAAATAATTTACTTTAGGCAACATTTATCAAACCTAAAATCACAAACTAGAGTTGCCAATTTTTGAGAAATTCCACAAACTAAAGGGAATTTTAAATTGATTGTTGTTTTATTGGGAATTGGTATTATGCGGGGATTCTTACAACTCAACGTTCAATAATAAGTATTAGATAATAAGTCCGAAAAACTAGATACGTGGATATTTATTAGAAACATAGTGCATGACTCATTCCTACATTTTCCATTTATAATTATAATTACATAACGGGAGTTTGATATTACCAATCGCAATCTTCATGCTAA
The DNA here is from genome assembly GCA_943138885.2 of Tholera decimalis. Lineage (NCBI taxonomy): Eukaryota > Metazoa > Arthropoda > Insecta > Lepidoptera > Noctuidae > Tholera > Tholera decimalis. Next base: position 17,570,863 of record OW964576.2, read on the forward strand.
ATTAAATACACTTGTAATTTGTAGTTTTGTGTTCATAATATTCATTTTGTATTTAGTCCGAAATACGGTATGATCTTGTGCAAGTAACATGCTTGCAATAAAAACATATTAGGAAAAATTATTTGATGTGAAAGACGAAATTAAATATTTTTTAACTAGTTCAAATTGGTTTCATGCGTTTAAATATTATTTGGAGGAGTTTTGTGTGGAATCTGCAAATTTTGCTGACCAAATTCGGGGAAATATTAAAATTGCATTGGCAATATACCAAAACAAACTCGGCCGCCGGTTTGCGCGCATGTGATAATCGGTTTCTTGTTTGTTTTCTAGATTTTTATCGTTCATAAGTGCTTTTTACACTTAAGTCCGTTGAGTTGAGCCTCCGCTTCTCCGGCCGTGTCGATTTTGTGCTTGTGTTGGTGGAAATCTGAGTATTGAGATAGAACTCTGTAGAGCCTATTGGTTTTAACATTTTTTCAATCATCATCATCATCATCTATCATGTCTAACAGAAAGTGTTGCGTCCCCGGATGTGGAAACAGCTTAGGTAAGCGTTTATCCATAAGAGGCTGCTGTGTCAGTGACATCTGAATTAGTTGCATAATGCCTTCTTTTTCAGCTTGCGAAAGGCCCCCGGTGTCCTTTGCATTTCTATGCAAACTTTTCTATTAATTATATTATAGTCAAATAAGATTGAAATTAATTGCAATCGGTAGCAGAATTCTAACATTTACAACTAGTTACCATACTTTTTATTTGGGTTATTGTTAACACATTGTGAAGTCAGTTCCAAAATGTTGACATTGTGCAACTACATGAAAATATTGAAAATTTAACTAAGGGACAAAGTAGGCATCATACGACTAATTCCTCACTTCTACTGTTACCAGACATTAGAACAACATCCTAAGTTTAAATTTATTACTCCACATGTAACTAATTAAATTATATTTATGTAATTTTTTCAGAAACTAAGGTGAATTTGCATAAATTCCCTATTCCAGCTATGGACAGGGAGTTATTTAATGCATGGGTCTATTCTATTGCTGGTGACATTTTGCATCTTGAAAATAACCACATTTTCAAATACCGCCGTGTATGTCATGTACACTTCGAAGAAAAGTACTGGTGCCGTTTTAATCGCTTTACAAAAGATGCTGTACCAACCATAAATATGCCAGGTAATAATAAATATCTGCATAACTGAATCAATATTTTAGGGTTCCATATGTCCAAATAGAACACAGCTCATATCTCTGAAATGAATCTGTGTGTTGTTAAAATAATATGTTGTGTGTTGTTCCTGTTGGTATAGTGGTCAGTGGCCCTGACTGCTATGCTCAAGGTTGTGGGTTCGATTCCCAACCAGGAAAAATGTTTGTGTGATGAGCACAACCATTTGTTTTTTGTCTGGGTGTAATTTATCTATAACATGTATGTATTTAAAAATATATATGTATGTTTATCAGTTGTCTAGTACTCATACCACAAGCTCTGCTTAGTTTGGGACTAGATGGCGTTGTGTGAAAGTTGTGGAATATTATTATTATTATTTACTAGCGACCCGCCCCGGTTTCGCACGGGTGCAATGTTTATATTAAATATAGGCAGCGTTCGCGAGAATCGTTAACGTACGGCAGTTTTTTTGACGCCTTACTCCACAATTTTCACTACCACGAAAAATCCTATCTATTTTCCGGGATAAAATATAGCCTATACGGATTCGGAAGAATCCCTGTAAGTAATGGTAAAAGAAATTTTGAAATTGGTCCAGTAGTTTTTGAGCCTATTCAATACAAACATACAAAAATACAAAGGTTTCCTCTTTATAATATTAGTATAGATTACATTTATGTATGGGAGAACTAATTGTTTTTCAACTACAATATTAATTTTTTTCTTGTTTGTCTCTAATGTTAGCTATTGTATGGAGACTCCACAATTTTCACTACCACGAAAAATCCTATCTATTTTCCGGGATAAAATATAGCCTATACGGATTCGGAAGAATCCCTGTAAGTAATGGTAAAAGAAATTTTGAAATTGGTTGGTTTTGGAATAGGCTCAACTACTGGTAGTTTTTGAGCCTATTCAATACAAACATACAAAAATACAAAGGTTTCCTCTTTATAATATTAGTATAGATTACATTTATGTATGGGAGAACTAATTGTTTTTCAACTACAATATTAATTTTTTTCTTGTTTGTCTCTAATGTTAGCTATTGTATGGAGGTACCAAATGGGAACCCTATGTGTCCGAGTTTGACTCATACTTGTCCAATTTTTTGTTGTTGTCTGAAAAAATCAGACTAGTTAATTTTTTTGTGTTGCAATTAAATCTTATTTAACCGGATACTTAGTTCTTCTTTTTTTCTTCTTCTTTCTCAAATTTAACTATTTTTTATGTTTCAGGATTATCATATTTAAAATTTTATTCTGAAAGACAACCTTTAAGACCTCTTCAGATGTCTGATGCATCTACATCAAAAGGTATATTAACATTTAATTATTATTATTTAATTGAAAAATATATGTATAATAATTATACTTAAATGTTTTTTAATCTTAATATAAAGTTTAATATTGGCAAACACTTCGAAGTTCTATTTGAATCAGTTATTTAATTTAAATCACTAATAATTAAATGTATTTTTGCAGAATCTGTGGCTTCACAGTGGTATTCACATGTTTTAAAAGAAGATGTTCATGTGAAAGAAAATCTCGGTAAGTGAAGATTTTATGTAATCATATTAATATTTATGGCCTTTAAATAATAACACATTTAACAGATTAATTACCATTGCAGAACCTGTTACTTTACATATGGATTCTCTGGCTATGCAACAAGACACTTCAAGTGCAGGAGATGTACAAATGAAGCAAAATCTTGGTAAGTGAAGATATTGTATAATCAACTGGTATGGATAAGGCTCTGAATAAGAATATTTTAAGTTCCTTCATGACACACATGTTAGAAATTTGAGATCATCGGAGAATTTGAGACTTTCAATGCACATTCCACTAAATTCTATGGCTCATCCTTTACGGTGCAAGCTGTTCGTTTGTGGAATGCATTGCCGGTGTCAGTAAGACAAGCTCAGTCACTCGCTACTTTTAAGAGCTCGGTTGCTACTAATTTTCTTTCAAATTTATGATTATTCTTTTGTTTCCTCTCCACATGATGTTAAAGAACAAATTATATTTATATATAATTACTTATGTATTGTATTTATATATTTGTGTGTATAATATATATTATGTATGTATATATATTATTTTCTGTTTTATGCGTACACTGATTTAGCCCTCCCCACTTTAATTAAAGTTTTGAAAGTCCTTCCAAAGGTTGTCTTGAAAATATCGCTTTTAGCGATAAGACCGCCATTGTAACCATAGAATTAAGAAATAATGTTAAATAGGTGTCATTAAATTTTGGTGTACAATAAAGTATATTATATTATATCTATCTATTGTCATTGCAGAACCAGTTACTTCACATTTGGATTCTCTGGCTATGGAACAAGACACTTCAAGTGCAGGAGATGTACAAATGAAGCAAAATCTTGGTAAGTGAGAAAAATCACAATATATAATCAAATAGATGTTGATTTTATAATCTATCAGTGCTTTACTAACCTACATATAAGTAGTTTCGTTTGGTCTGACAGAAAAGACATACATACAAGTAAAACTACTGAAGGACATTATTGAAGAGATTAGATTAGTACTTAAAATTCACCCTTGGCCTTAATGAGGGAAACAATATAAAAACTCGACCTTCTAAATACTTCTGTACATACAAAAACTTCTCGGTCGGTGTCTTTAGTTTTATATTTTCGTTTTTGGCACCGACTTCCGAAATTAAAGTTATTTTTCACTTTGCAGTGTTTTTTGGGAGTTGGTTTAATTTTTTGGTAAAAAGTTTTTATTTCACTCTTTTCATTTGGTCGATTTTTAATTTACCTAGTTACAAGAGCCTAAATGTCAACTACTTATATTCATTTACAAAATATTGCTTTTCCCAATGTTGGCCTGTTAATTGTTGAGGAGTTCTCCTGGTACTTCACCATCAGCTTCACTTCACTATATGCATTGTAACGAGCATATTGTCCTTAATAACCACATTCAAGTAATCAAAGTGGAACACATGAAATACTTATTATTCCTACTTATATATTGAGTAGTTCCAGTGGCCATCTGTGGTCTTCATCATCAGGTCCACTTCACAAATGGTGCTTTTCGAATGCAACTACACAAGTTACTATAAAAATACTCAAATCACTATAGGTGTGCCTATAATATTTGAAGAGTTCCCTCGATTTCTCCAGGATCCCATCATCAGATCCTGACTTGGTGACAATGGGACCAATTTCGAAGTATTTCCCTTTCAAACAAAAAAATAATTTTCTAAATCGGTTCAGCCGTTTTCAAGTAATCGGTGATCATAAAAAAAAAAATATACGCGTTGAATTGATAACCTCCTCCTTTTTTTGTAGTCGGTTGAAAATACCTTTTTATTAAATATCAAATTCAGTTATTTTAATTGATATTTTTGTTTCTTTTCTATACAGGGTATCACCATATGAGAACTCGGAAGCGTGTGAAACATGTTGCTGTCACTCAATCTAAGCATGCACTATACAAAAAACTTTTACATATTGGAGTGAGATTAAGTAAATGTCGCAGTAAGGTTAAGGAACAAGCAAAAAGGATCAAGGCACTGAAAAATTTAGCAACCAATCCACAGTTTTTGAAAACACTAGATGAATTGCCTAATACATCAAAAATTTTAACTTTACTGCAATTCAGGGAGCATAGTAAGGGAATGAAAGGCCGTCGTTTCACTTTTCAAGAAAAGCTTGTTGCCTTGTCCATCTTAAAGCAAAGCCCAAAAGGGTACAGATTTCTTAGGAAAATCTTCATCCTGCCGTCACGCCAAACTCTCTTAAAATTAATTCATATGGCTGACATTAATCCAGGAATCAATAAAAACATGATTGAACAGATAAGAAAAGCAACACAGGAAATGAAGACAGAACACACATTATGTATTGTACTGTTTGATGAAATGTCACTGAAACCCAATGTGGCATATAATGAAAGAAAGGACAGAGTAAGTGGTTTTGTCACAAATGGCCAAGAGACAGTCTCTGAATATGCCGATCATGCGCAGGTGTTCATGGTAAGAGGCTTGATGAAAAACTATAAACAACCTGTCGCATACACCTTTTCACAAGCTGCAACAGGGGCCTGAACTTGACAAACAGCTGAAATTGGTCATCACTGAGTTGCAAAATGCAGGGCTTAATGTAGTAGCCACTGTGTGCGATCAAGGCACAAATAATGTAAATTGCATTAAGTATCTGTTGCAAGAGGCACGGGGAATATTATTGAGAAAGGGGGAAGAAGCAAGAGACAATATAATTTTAGTAAATAACCAAGAAATTGTTCCATTGTATGACCCACCCCATTTAATGAAATGTATTAGAAATAATTTAATTTCAAAACATTTAAAATATGTTAAAAATAATGATGCAAAAGTTGCAAAATGGAAACATATAATGTTATTGCACAAGGAAAACCCAGGATACAAAGGGATTCGACTAATACCAAAATTGACCGATTCTCACTGTGACCCAAGCAAAATTCCCCGGATGAAGGTGAAATACGCTACCCAGCTATTCAGCCAAACTGTGGCATCAAATATGGGATATCTTGCAGGTGAATACCATTAGTACTTAATATTGTAATATTTTTATACAACTCACAATAGTATTAGTGAAAGAAAACAATATAAGTACTTGCTATACTTGACTGGCCTGATAGTCTAGTGGTTAGTGGCCCTGACTGCTATTCCGGAGGTTGTGGTTCAATTCCCACCCAAGACAAATGTTTAAAATAATTAAAAAATATGTATGTATTTAGAAATATATGTTTATCAGTTGTCTAGAATGGGTACTAGAGAACTGATAAATGTCCCAAACTAAATAGAGCTTGTGGTATGGATACCACAAGCTCTGCTCAGTTTGGGACTAGATAGCGTTGTGTGAAAGTTGTAGAATATTATTATGTTATTATACAGTCCTAATTCTTTTTTAATATTTAAAGGGTGTAATAAATAACAAAACTTGTGTTTTTATTTTACAGATAAAGGCATAATATCAAAAGAAGCCAAAAATACAGCAGACATCCTACTCTTTTTTGACCAATTATTTGACTCCGTAAATGGAAGCTTTGGCAAAAGGAAGAAACATGGTAAGCCTCTTCTTGGACCTGCAACACCTACATCTGTACACCATAAGATTTGGAAGGAATCAAAAGAATTAATGAAGTCTATGAGTTTCATAAATAAAAAAACATTAAACGACGAGTATGTTCCGACATTAAAAAATTGGGTATGGACACTAGAGGGCATTGAACTATTATTAAATAAAATTGCTTCAAAATACGGCGTAACATCAGTTTGGATGCGGCATCTTAATCAGGATCCAATAGAAAACTTCTTTGGGTCTATAAGAAGCCACGGATGTCACAATGTGAACCCTACGCCGGAAAAATTTGAAGCAGCATTTACTACACTGTTAGTTAACAGCCTCTCCAGTGTCCATGCTCCAGGGGCAAATTGTGAAGCAGACAGCTGTTACGCATTACATGAAGTACTAATCACAGGCGGGGGCAGCAAAGACCAAAAACATTGCGAACTGGAAAATATTCCCGTCATAACATTCACACCCCTCGAAGAAAAAACTGATCCTCGCAAAATCGGCGGTTTGCAATATGTGAACGGATATTTTGTTAAAAGCGCCAAGAAAAGAGTCTTCAAGGGGTGTAATCAATGTCATAAAAATTTAATATCAACACATGAGCCTGAATATTTAAAGTACAGGGAATATGCAAATAAAAAATGGCTTTGCAGTCCTAGCGACTCTCTCTTAAATTGTATTTCGAATCTGCAGGATATTAATTATACAATATTAAAAGAAAATTTAGAAAGAAAACATTTAAAAGAATTAATAAAAACAATTATACTAATGCATGTTGATTTCGATTTTGTGCAATGCACCACTCACAATGAGACATTAATTGATTTTTTTATAAAAATATCCTGTAGATTCTTCATATATAATTATTGTAAAGATTTAAATAAAATATTAGTTAATAAGAAAGAGTGTGATGATGATACAGATTTGTATAAAATGAAAGCCAAAAAACTGTATAAGAAGTGTTATAAAAGAAAGCAATAAATGAATTTAACCGAAGGAAAACATTGTTTTACTTTACCTTTTTCCTGTAATACATAAGTAACAATTCTAATGTATAGCGCTAGGGGTAGGTAACATAAGTATAGATACGTACGTTTGTATATACACGTAGCTATACTTATCTTAGGATTAGTTCCAAAACCAGCAGTCAGATGGCGCAAATCGCGTTACTCCATTTTCTCTCTGAGATAGACCTCTATTTCAGCTATAAAATAGTACTCTGTGGTTTCGACGTATTTATTTTTTCGAGGAAAGCGATACAGCCCTGCGTTCACGAGCGCGTCTGAGCGCAGAATGACGGTCGGAGCCATGCGTTCGGTAGAAAAATGTATGAAGAAATTTGAGACCGATTTTATTTTTCTCATAAATCATAAAGTTTTCTACGTATGTTCAAAATAATTAGCTTAACGTATAGATAAATACATAGGGTGTAATTTCTTGTTTTTTTAAAGATAAGAATATGTTCCAGATTTGGCTTGACACGTACTTATTCAGACCCCATTTTTTGTAATTTTCTACGATTATTGCGGCGCTAAAAACGTATTTGTGTGAAAAAGATGTATAGAAGTGTGTAATTATAATGCATTCAATGTGTAGATGAATACATTATCTTGAAATTGATACCATAACATTGTCAAAATTTTAACTCCTTCTGTATCAAAATGGGACCAGAAAAACATTGATATTTGCGAGAAAACGTAAATGCGTCCTTAAAACTACCGTTTGTAGCGTAAAGGGATGTCATAGTCCTTCAGGAAAACAAAAAACGTGTAATCAAATTACATTTCACAAGTAAATACTTACATTTTATACATTATATTTAAGTAAATCGACCATCAAACAAAAATTCTAATAACCTAACTTATCACAATTCAATGTTGCTATCCGTGAGGAAAAAATACCCATATTGATTTCTTTTGTGCTTATTTTTGTTTAAAAAAATATAGTTTTGGCGGCAATTATGTATGCGTCAAACTAAACTATATTTATTTACAGCTACTACCTACAGAGTTTTATAACTAAAAGTTACTGTTAGTTCGAAGAGTGGCATCATAAAGATGACAATTTTATTGATTAAGATTTTTTTCATTTAAGCAATATTCGCAATAATATTTTTCTATTTCATAAATACAACACATACTTTTAATTGATATCAAACGAGATTTTTCAAGCAATTAATACATTTCTATAATATCATTATAACACATTACACATCAAACATTCTAAACGCAATAAACGATATCTCATTTCGTTTACCTTCCGTAAATATATGTCATATAAGTCATATTACATGAAAAAACATCATCTTATTTAGTTTCATAACATAAAATACTTGATTTGAACCAGCAACATAATAGTGCGTTTTCCCATTTTTGTGGTAATGGTACTGGTAATGGTATCACTGAAAGCTATATTTGTGTGCGTTTGAAGAACGTAGACACATTCGGCTCACGCACACAAAGAAAATAAAGTGGACACACGAAATCGCTCGTGTTTTGTTCTAGACGCCTCTTCTATGCGTTGTTGTTCTAAGGATAGATAGTATAGACAAAGCAAGGCATCTGCTAAGCCGTTTCTCAACTATGTTGGGGTTGGCTTGTAGTCTAAAGCCTACAATACATGTTGGCCGAGCGTAGGCCAACGCGAGCGTTGGCAAATAGGTACAGGGCAAGCAATAATGTCCACACGTTCGACAAGTTCGTCGAACGCCAATGCAGACGACCAATGTAGAAGAGGGTCTGTAGAGCTGCCCACACGTTGGCCGAGCGCAGGCGAGCGCCTTTGATTTGTGAACAAACACCGACACCGACCCGAAGTGAGGCAAGTGATCACGAGCAACGGCGAGCGAAGACAAGTTGCACCAAATGAGCTCTATACACGTTGGCGCTGGCCTACACTCGGCCAACTAGGCAAGTGACACCGAGCGATAGCAAAACAAGGCAAACATACCGTCTACATGTTGGTATTGGCCTTCACTCGACAACGCTCGGCCAACATGTATTGCAGGCTTAACCGGATCACTGCATCCAGTTAGACGGAGTACTAATGTTTTACACAGAGTGACTGCCTATCTGACCTCCACAACCCAGTAGCTGGCTAACGCGATACCCTTTGGCAAAACCACTGTCAGATTTTCTGGCTTCTGACTATCCGTAACAGCTGTCAAAGATGTACAAATGACAGTTCGGACCATCGGCTTCACCTGGTTTCTGAATCACTGAGGATACTCGATCGAACTAAGCTAAATATGCTTGTGTCTGGAGTGGGTTCACGGCAATAGTGTAATGGGTGGGGTTCGAACCCGCGACCTCTCGATCCAAAGGCCGATCAGCGTACAATGAGTATCCCTTGAGGTTCATTGGAATACCAGCGTCAGATATTTTTATCTTTTATTGATAAGAGGCTCTTGTTTGACCACCATCTCACCTGATGGTATGTGATGATCTGGTCGAAGATAAAACACGCTTGCCTAGAAGTAACCTATTCACTCTTGACTTAAAGTCCCCCAGTTTATATTATAAGCTCCTTCATTAATCTAAAAAAATACTATTACACTAGATACAGCAATTAGGTATAAGTTACTAAAATTTTATGGATTTATGGTCCGAAATAAAAAGATTGTATTGTGTAATGTATTGATGCTGAAATTGAACTTTTTGGCGCAGCTGTGAGGCACGCACGGTCTTTTTTTACCTTTATTTGCTTGTATTTTTAAATGCCTGACAAACTGATGCCAAATATATGTTTTTCTTTCTTTCTTTTTTTAGTTGTTACTTACCAGTGTTCCTGGTACCAGGCTCGAAGACAGCGTAATGGTCGCCGTAGTTTCTGCCAGAGTGTAAGCCCGCGCCGCCCATGAGGCCGCACACTAAGTTGGACACGATAGAACCGTACAGATTCGTCATCAGCATCACGTCGAACTGGTGGGGCCTGGAAAGAGATGGGACAATCAGATCAGTAAAATTTAACTAGAAATTTAACTAAAATAGTTATGTAACCATAACTTAATGTTGGCTATATAACAAAACAACAAAAAATATCCGCGACAGTAAAAAACAACCTTTAGTTTGGAAGTTATTATCAGAGATCACAATCAGGTAGAGTTATTAATGTACTTACACTGATATATCATACAACGAAAGAATAAAGTGGATACACCCCAAATCCCGGGATTAATTTTGAAGAGTAGAAAAATCCCGTGATTTATTAAATAAAAAGTTATTTACTTTTACACAATTTATAAAAAAGGCGAAGTATTCTGAAATCATGTCTCATCATATCAATGTTACGTAGAAGATAATTAAAAAATGTGTGTATTCTTGTAGTGTTAAAAATAAATTACTTATTATTCTCTTGAACATATTTTTAAGTAAACATAATTAAGTGTGATGATTTCATTGTTACAAAAATCTTTGGTGTCCATTTTTAAAACGTGTTTCTGAACGAATTCAAAATAACCACTATTGTTGTCTTGAAACTCTATCAGTCACTAGTCAGTCAGGTCCCCGCTAGGGTAATAGTGTTCTGTGGGTTCGTTCTGATGAACAAAAACAAAACAAGGTTAAGTAAATGTCATTTCTACTGTCATGGCTGTCATAACTCTTAGGACAAACGTCAAACATTTTAAATTTTTATTTTGTTCATAAAAACCATTTGATATTATGAAAAAAATGTTACTTTATTCTATTCAGGGGTAAGTTTCCCAGCTTTGCTGAAATGTACATGTTATGGCCGGAGCCCCATATAAAAATGAAACATCTCCTTTGGTCTGGAATAGCTTGAAGCTTGAGAAATGTTATAGCCTACTTTTTACCCGACTGCAAAAAGAAGGGTTATGTTTTTATCGTGATAAGTCCATGGGAGCGAAGCCCCGCGCGACTTCTACTGAAAATAAACTACTTACTTCAGAAGAATCGGGTACGTACATACATGACCGACTTCTGGGCCACTAAGATACAAGCTGTGCCTAGTTTGGGGCCCACGGGCACTTGTCTGTATACTGTTTAGGTTTAAAGACATTTATTTCTCATAAGAACATTATGGTTCACTTAAAATGAGATACAAAGTATTGCATAATTAATTAAATTATAAAAAATATAATTAATTAATATATGCAATACTTTATTATATTAATTACTAGCTTTTGCCCGCGACTTCGTCCGCGTGGAATAGTTACTTTGGGCTAACGTTAAATTTATCTCCGCGCTATTGGCCTTAGCGTAATGATATATAGCCTATAGCCTTTCTCTATAAATTGACTATTTAATTAAAAAATAATTTTTCAATTCGAACCAGTAGTTTCTGAGATTATCGCGTTCAAACAAACAAACGAACTCTTCAGCCTTAAATTGAGGCCACGAGAGCCAGAGTGGCCTAACCGTATTTTTGTTAATACTGATTTTAATTGATAAAACTGCTGTAAACGGTAAAAATCATAGCACCACAGTGGCCTAAAATTTAGTTCAACATTTTGACCTTATTTAGACAGTTGAAATTTTTGAGGCCATGAGAGCAAGAGTGATCTAGCTGTAATTTTTTCAATAAGTCGATTTTACGGTTAGGCCACTCTGGCTCTCATGGCCTCAATTATTAGTATAGATAGCTGTTGCCCGCGACTTCGTCCACGTTTCCGTCGTTTTTCGTAAAAAAAAAGTAGCCTATGTCCTTCCTCACGGTTCAGTGATTTTGATGTAACAGACAGATTAACCTTCGTAATTTAGTAGGGAAATATAATATGTCAATCTATAATACTGTTGAAAAATATCGCAATACCGAACCGCACAATATTATTGTTAATAGCTGTGACCGCGACTCCGTCAGCGTGTAACTCCTTGTGTGTTATTAAGTTAATGTATTGGTAATATTGTTTAGATCACGTTCTCATGAGGCTTAAGTACCTATAGATCGAAAATACTTCAGCGAAGGCTTCCGGGTAAACTATGTTGAAAGTTGACCCGTCCGGCACGTGAACATAAAGATTTCTAGAAATGCTAACCCGGGAAAGAGCGACGTACAACTGACCATGCGAGAAACAACTGACACCGAGATCTACTCCAGCAACACGAAAAGTCTGCCCTTGAGCCTTATTAATTGTCATTGCATAACACACCGATACTGGGAATTGCGTTCTTTTAAATTGGAATGGAAAATTATTTGGTATTATGGGAATTCTGGGAATAAAGACGGTTTCTCCTGCACCGCAACCTGTTAAAATTTGAGCCTCGATTATATTTTGTTGCAACTGGGTTACTTTTAGTCGAGTTCCATTGCAAAGTTGTGGTGATTTTAAATTTCGGAGCAGAATAATAATCAGAAAGCTTCGAACTGCTAAGCTATCGGGAGTTACACGTGTTATTGTGAATCAACCATAAAAGATAGATATCGAGGGTATTCTGGCAGAACAGAATAAGTGCAAACTTTAAAAAAAAATAGTTACATACATAGGCATACTTAGTTTTTTCTGCTTTCTTTATCTAGCAAAACCTTGTAACTGTGGAAGCTTTTACTGCGGTTTTTTTGTCTGTGTAAAGCAGTTATCTAACATTTTTTCCTTCAACTTAAAAGCAAAAAACTGATATAATCTCTTATTATACAACATGAATAATAAAATACAGTGATAACAAAATAAAAGCATTTGCTCTCTTTACTCATAAAACCACTATTAATAATTTTATTTTAAATTTCCAGACAAATCAATATATTGGATTTTATTTGGTTCTCACTGTTAATACAAAAACTACTTCTTTCGTTTTATTGACAGGAAAAACATAATAAGTGAATTGGTTATGTTTTGCATATTATATGTAATTCAATTTTGATTCTCCACTTCAATAGCAAAAGCAGATAAGGCTCACTTAGTCGGTTTTGCTTGCTAACGTTTTTATTCTCAGTTCAACATAGACGCGGGCGCACGTGCTACATTTCATCTAGATTTTTATATAAAAACTCTGTTATAGACTGTGAGAAATATGTCGCCATTACTGGAATGTTGATTTCGTGGGTAGAAAATGTTACATTCTTTCTCATGTGTGTGTAGAGCGTCCTAAGCGAGTACTTGCTGTGAAATATAAACGTGAGCAAAGAACTTCCACAAAAAATGCTACTTTACAAAGTATGACTTAAAAAAGTAAGTTTACAAACATTTTTACTAATACTCTGAATATCAGACCATCTCTCATTTTTGACGCTGTAAAAAAACGCAGCAGTACTGGTATTTTTAATGCTGTTGATAATAGAGGAAAACATGAGCCAGCAAATAAAACTAAGCCAGAGATCTTGGAAGGGATTTGTCGCCACATAGAATCATTTCCGTGCATGGAATCTCACTAAACAAGAAAAGATACAAACAGAAAGTTTTGGGCGCAGATCTTAATATAAGAAAAATGTACACATTGTACAAAGAGATATGCCAAGAAAAAAATCAAGAAGCAGTTAATGAGCTTGCTTATCGAAGAATATTTTCAACGGAATACATGTTAAGCTTTTTGTGCCGCAAAAAGACCAATGTACAGTTTGTACAATTTATGAAAATGTTGACGAAGAGAAAAAGGACTTATTAGAAAAAAAAAATATACAAGGCATATCCATAGAAAAAATAAATGTAATGAGGAGAAGGAAAAAGACAAGGAGAGAGCTAACAATGAACCTAACTTTATTTCAGTTTCGTTTGATCTGCAGGCTATAGGTACTTCAGATCTCTCAATGCAAAGTGAGCTTTTTGTATTATTCTCGTAAGCTGTGCGTATTTAACTATTTATGAAGCAGGTCTACCCAATTATACTTACTGTTTCCTATATTCCGAACTGAACGCTAACGGTAGCTGCGAAATCGGAACCATTTTATTGCATTATTTATCTAAATGTGTTTCATCAAATGTAACCGAAATCAGTCTTTTTTCTGATACTTGCTCAGGGCAAAACAGAAATCAATATGTAGCTGCTATGCTTTTATGGGCTGTTCACAATATTGAAAATCTGCAGATGATTGAGCAAAAGTTTTTGGAATCCGGACATACATACATGGAGGCCGATTCTATGCACAGCGCTATTGAATCACAAAAGAAAGAAACTTTAGTAAATTCCATGCAAGACTGGATTGGAATATGCCAACGTGCAAGGCGGAGAAGAGTCCATGTTATTAAAAAGAAGAAGATAGTCAAGGAGCCATACAAAACAAAAGAGTTTAAATAACAAAGAAAAGGACAATGAAGGAAATACATTGCAGTGGCTTAAAATTAAGCGACTGAGATTCGTAAAGGGGGAAAGGAGAATTTATTTTAACCATGACATGAGGGAGAATTTTATTTACATAGAGCTTACCGGCAAAGAAAGAAGACTAGAGCTACACGAACAAAAAGAAAGAAAGAATGTAATGAATTTCCAAGTGAGTTGAAAAAAAAAAATTATGTCATTACCTATATCCAGAGAGTGGTTTTCTAATCAGTGCCAAATCGGAGGCCAAAAAAAACGATTTATTGTATTTGATTAAAAAGAATATAATACCGGAGGAATTGGAGCCTTGGTATAAAAGTTTGAAGACGGTGAATAGTGTCGCTGAAGATGTTGAAGAGGAGAATGTACTGTCTTGCGGGGAAGATGTGTAATTTTGTGTATTCTTTAATTTCTTTCGATATTTTTTTATTTTAATTACCATTATTCCTACGCGATAAAGCTGTTTAAACTTAATAAAGCATACTCATTTAAAAAATATATTACTTATTTGTTTTAAAAACACAGTAATTTTCAAAATAATTTCAGGTAAAAACGGATAACTTTGAACAATTCTGTATATTGCCGACTTCAGTACAAGATTCTTTTAGTTATTTCATCATGAACTAAGTCAATGTCGTACAATGATCCTTTATTAGTATATCAGGTGTTAATACTTTGTGTTATTAGGGATTTACAGCTCATTTACAAATTTCTGGTAAAACAAAATAACTGCACTACCTTGAAGCGAAGTTATTCTTTTTTCTTGATTTTAATGACAATTATTACTTAAATCAATATATCAAAACCTTCTTCGATAACATATCTAACTACAAGTATTCCTTGCGTGACCGGAGGGCCGGCTCATTCTTTGCCCAAAGAATAAGCATTGCCATACAACGTGGCAATGCTGCCAGTCTTCTGGGTACGTTTCCGGACGACAGCGATGAGGAGGAGTACTTTGACGCCTAAGCTTGTTTCTTTAATATTTTATTTTTTTATGTACATAGTTAGGTTTAGTATATATGTATATATATGGCGGGATTGTTACTAGTTTAATTAAATAAAATTAATATATGATTAGCATTCCAAAAAAAAAAAAAAAAAAAAAAAAAAAAAAAAAAAAAAAAAAAAAAAAAAAACTACAAGTACTGATATCAAGTTGTTATTATGCTTCAACATTATAATAAGATCACTCAAAACTTAAAGTGCTTTTTTCTCATCATTACATATTGTGCACTTATCCGGTTCTGCCAGAATACCCTCGATATATGCTGTCGTGGGATATTTTTTATATAATTTTAAGGAGAACATTTCCGTCATAAATGATTTCTGTGTAGCCCGTTTTCCCAACATTTCCCTTCACTGCTCTGCTCCTATTGATTGTAGCGTGATGAAAAGTATACTATAACCAGCTCAGGAGTATGGAAAATAATTGTACCAAGTTTCGTTAAAATCCGTCGAGTAGTTTTTGTTTCTATAACGGTTATACAGACAGACAGACAGACAGACAGACAGACAGACCGATAGACAGACAGACAGACAGACAAAAATTTTACTAATTGCATTTTTGGCATCAGTATCGATCCCTAATCACCCCCTGATAGTTATTTTGTAAATATATTTCATGTACAGAATTAACCTCTCTACAGATTTATTATAAGTATAGAAGATTAAGTAGCATTCGCTCTTGGGATGTTGGAGGCGTTATGTTACATTGTTCGGACATGCTTCGTTTATTTTTGAAGTTATTGACACTATTAGTTCGCTTCATATCCTCCGGCAGACCATTGAACAGTCGTACTCCCTCAAACAATATTCTTTTAACGTAATTAGTCCGTGCACTATTGCTTTCTTTATCTTTTTCTCTATCTTTCCTAAATAACTTGTGTGCCAAATAAATAGGAATAATAGTAGTAATAGTTTGTGTTTCCCGATAGCTATAACCTAGGGGTCTTTAAGTCAAGAGTGAATAGGTTACTTTTAGGTAAGCATGCTCCATCTTCGACCACATCATCACTATCATTTATCATTATCATTATTATCAATAAAAAACCTATTATTAAATTATTATGACTTACTTAGATACAAGCTGCATACAGCAGTTGTCTATGATCATGTCGTTGTGCTCTATTTCCGGGTACTCCTTAGCGATGCGGCGCGACGTCTCTAAGAACAGACCGTCGGATAACTTCATGATATTAGCTTTGTGGATTGTGGTCACCTGAAAACAATACAACGTAGCTTTGAAGACAAGATTTAAGGCAGATTAATAAGCAAATTATTACAATTAAAATATATATATTAAAAATACATCTTGATGAAACAAGTACAATCGTGAAATTGTGCAATCATCTTCTGGGCTCGCTCGTTCCATCGTAGACTCATCTATCGCTTATCATCAGGCGAGAACGAGGTCAAGAGTGGGCTTATCCGTATAAAAAATAATAATAATGGCATACAACGGAACGCGATTCGCGCGCTGATTGGCTGAAGGATCCACGAGCAAAACCAACCAATCAGGAACAGCCTTTGGACACTTGGCAATTTACGAGTGACAGATTGCAATCAAACGGTTCGGTTTGATAGATTATAATCTATCGAAAAATAACACGTTAAATTGCAAGCAGTATGGTACAGATCACATTTTATCGATAGTTTACAATCTCGCGAGATACATTATAATCTAACGGTTTTTGCAACTTTACGGTGATGTATCCATTACAATATTCAGAACTGGCATTCAAAAAAATTTAAAATTTGTTAGCTTTTGTCAACAAATTTTTGGAACTTGTAATGAAATCCAGGAAAGCAGACGAATCGTAATCACGTTTAGTTAAAGCGAGAAGATAGTTCAAATCTGGAGTCTGTGTTTCCTGATCGCTATAACCTGGGAGTCTTTGAGTCAAGAGTAATTAGGTTACTTCTAGGCAAGCGTGCTCCATCTTCGACCACATCATTACTTACCATCAAGTGAGAAGGTGGTCAAACGCGAGCCTATTGTCTATTAATAAAAAAAATTACGTAACCATCATCTTTTTTTCAATAATATGCTCTCCACTTTTTTTTGTCTAAAAATAGAACTAACAATGTGGGTCGAATTCACATTACTAGCAATCTTGTTAACCCCTCCAACATCTTAGCCATTATGCTATTGACGCTTCGAAACTGCTAATTTTTGTGGTACATTACCTTCTTCCTGTTATTTTTCTTGGCGAATTCGAAAGCGAACCGCGCGACTCTCACTGAGTTGCTAGCAGTTACAACTTTCATGGACTCAATGACTCCGTGCACTGATTCGTGCTCCAACATGGCGTATTCACCTTCAGTATTTTGTCTGTGGAAAAGAATACAGATGTAAAAATAGAACACAATGAATGGATTTAGAATTAAACATATTTTTTATCCTTACATATTATAAAACAAAATCTCCCGCGACTATCCGTCTGAATGTTTGCGATAAACTCAAAAACTACGGAACAGGTTTTCATGCGATTTTCACCAATGGATTGAGTGATTCATGAGAAAGTTTGTGTGAATTTGCAGAACCATGCAAAGCCGGGCCTGGTTACTAGTATTTCTTTTTTACGTCTCTTTACTGGAGTAATAGTCAAGTAAATGTAAAAGTGACAGGCCTGTTGATCTAGTGGTCAGTTGTCATTGTTATGCGCAAGGTCGTGGGTTCGATTCCCACCCAGGACCAATATTCGTGTGATGAGCACCATCATTTGTTCTTAGTGTGGGTGTATATTATCTATAATATGTATATATTTAGAAATATATATCGCCAGGCGCGTGCATAGGATTATGACAGGGCATGCGGCGGAGAAAAACACACAAAAACTTCTTCTTTTATAGATTTTTAGCATAGCCACAGCCACGCATCGCCACCATGCTACGATGCGTGGCTGTGGCTATGCTAAAAATCTATAAAAGAAGAAGTTTTTGTGACCGATTACTCACAAAAACTTCTTCTTTTATAGATTTTTCATAATCCTATGCACGCCCCTGTATATCGCACGCTTAATCCAATACTGTCACTATCCAAAATTTTGATAAATCGACTTTTTAATAATAATAATAATAATAATAATAATAATAATTCCACAACTTTTCACACAACGCCATCTAGTCCCAAACTAAGCAGAGCTTGTGGTATGGGTACTAGACAACTGATAAACATACATATATATTTCTAAATACATACATATTATAGATAAATTACACCCAGACAAAGAACAAATGACCGTGCTCATCACACAAACATTTGTCCTAGGTGGGAATCGAACCCACGACCTTGCGCACAGCAGTCAGGGCCACTGACCACTATACCAACGGGCCTGTCGAATGCCATCTGTTGGGAAACGTAGAACTACGCGTAATCGCGCTTACACTAGTCTAAAAGTAACAGAAATAACCGCTATACGGGCAGTAGTCCGCTTCGTCACTAAACAAAAATATTCCCATTCTCATTCCATTTTTTGCCTCTCCTGAAAAGTTGACTTTTTGGGATAGTGACAGTATTGGTTTAAGCGTGCGAT
Organism: Tholera decimalis; assembly: GCA_943138885.2. Taxonomy (NCBI): domain Eukaryota; kingdom Metazoa; phylum Arthropoda; class Insecta; order Lepidoptera; family Noctuidae; genus Tholera; species Tholera decimalis. Next base: position 17,589,876 of record OW964576.2, read on the forward strand.
TTGTATGTTTATCAGATGTCTAGTACTCATAGCACAAGCTCTGCTTAGTTTGGGACTAGATGGCGTTGTGTGAAAGTCGTGGAATATTATTATTAAATAAAACCTCTTTTTTAGAAGTTCGTGGCCAAATAATTATAGCCGCACGGTTCAAATTTCAAGGTTAAGCAACGCTTCCTGAGGTCGGTACGTAGGTGAGCATCTATCTCAACATATTTCAATTCCTCCGCGCCTCGGATAGCACGTTAGAGTTACCGCGGCCTCGGAACACGAAGGGAATATGATGGAACACGGATGGGTTTTAGTCAGTAAAAGTCTGACACATCCTCCCGCTTCGCCCAGTTCGGGAGGCAGTCATTGGTTGATTTCCCATCCTTAAAAAAAAACAGCCGTTTAGTCCCGGTTGTCGTTTGTGCAACCTCGGAAAAAATGACATGCCGTCCGGTCATTTGCCATCGTCACGCACCAAGCCATTGGGTTTCAATATGGTTGGAACGCCGACGGTGACAAGGGCTCATTGGATGGAGTCGTTTAAAAATCTCAAAACAAACAATCGTAGTTGCACTAGTGATTGATTCATTCTTTTACTTTGTTAATATTTTTTTTTTCTATTGTATCCTCATTTAACTTCATAAAACAAAATGATTTACATATACCTATGTCAAAAGTCGACATAGTTGTCGCGACAATCCGATAATTGTCATAGCCAATTGTCGCCGACAATTGTCAGAATTTTTTTGAGGTGGTTTTGTGACATAAATGTCGATTTTATTTAATTTAATTTGATAAAAATGTCAAGATTTCACCTGTCCACTTTTGACACATTTTGCAGTTTTATTAAACAGCCTAAGCGCGACAATTCTACAATTTTGTTACTTTTTGACACATGTCAGCTTTATAAAATAGGGCCCAACAAGGCTTGTTTCATTGTATACCTCATCTATCGCTTACTATCAGACGAGATCAGTCAGGAGTGTACTTAACCGAAAATAAAATAATATTTACCTGACAATATGAATATCGATATCCTTATGCCTGGTAGTGATGCCCGGGAAGGACTTGCAGTGCATCACGTAGGCGTACATGTCTAGCTCGTTGCGGAGGTATACATTACGGGACGTCACATAGGCGGCCTCACTCTTTGTCTCAATATTACCCTGGAATAAATTAATTTATTTCAAACTTAAAACACATACTATAATTTAAAAAAAATTAAGATTACTAGCAATGTGGGTAGAATTCACATTACTAGCAATCCTGTTAACCCCTCCAACTAAGCTAAATATGCTTGTGTCTGGAGTGGATTCACTGCAATAGTGTAATGCGGGGGTTAGAACCTGCGACCTCTCGATCACAAGTCCGACACCTTAGCCATTAGGCTATTGACGATTCAAATTCAGATTTACAAAGCTCTAAAAATAAAACATATAAACATGCGAAAATATAAAGAATTTATAGGGCATCGAAAAACTCGTCAACGTCGCTATCAATGGAAAAGTGCCCAGAACACTGGCTGCATTGCCATGTTGATTCTCTGTTCGAACAAAAGGTCAGCCCTATGATCAATTGAGGAGTCGACTTATCGTTTACCGATGTCACGAACGAGTCGATGCGCACTTGGACCCCATCTTTTTTTGGGTGGGTAAATCATCAAAACATGACTCCTCCAGCTGTGGGTGGAGCGGAAAGGAATGTCAGACTTCTACTGACTAAAAACCCAGGACCGCGGTATCTCTTTAGAACATTTCTCGTGCCCCAGCAGGCAATGGCCTTATCGTGCCCCGTCAGTACTGCTGACTGCTCTTTGAGGCGTGCGTGGAACACGACACGCCGTCGACCCAGGCCTGGTCCTTACCTGAAGGTGAACTACCCCTGCTCACCGCCCGCTAGCCCGCGCCTACTATGGCCGGAGATCAGCTCGTGATTCTCGACGCCCGGGGCGTCTTCCGCCGTCCTAACGTTTCAGCCCCAAACGGCTCAAACATATAGTTCCCTATAAGGTTGTTATATTTGCGCCATTTAAGATTTTCTGCACCTGCAGCTGCCGCCCCAGCACAGCCCGCTGTACTAGTTTAAAAACCGAAACTCACAATATTTGCTTATTCTGCTCAGCAAAACGTTTTGGGAATACTTTCATTATTCATATAGCTAAAGAGTACTTTCAGATTTGGATTGAACATACCTTAAGACAGACACCGTTCCTCTTAATTGTGGTGATAGCATATTTGACATCCTCATCATTGTCTACGTTGGGGTCTATGTCCACAATCTCAAAGTCGATCGGAGCTCCAATGTACCTGTAAAAATGTAATAAGAACATTTTTAGGCTTATAACAAAAAAAAAGCAATATAACCAGATGATAAGCTTAAATACTGCTTAAACAAATTATGAAGAATTTGAATTCAGAATCTCCTTAGTATTTTATACAACCACACTGCTTTTTTTTTTATCATTTTCTATGGAGAATTCAAATTTAGAATATCATCATCTTTCTGCCCTAATCCCCGTTACTTGTAGTTGGTGTAACACATTTTCTTCTTCCATTCTTCCCTATTCGTCCAAAATGGTAAGGTTAAATGGTTAGCTTAAACAAATTAAGAAGAATTTGAATTCAGAATCTCCTCAGTATTTGAAAACACCACACTTTTTACTATTTAGCTGATTCTTTCTTCTCTTCTCTCCATCATCTTCCTGGGTGTGATACGTAATTTAGAAAAATGAAACACCGATTTAGTTATTCGAGATCCCATGGCTACGGCGTTAGGTTTTTCGTGATAGCTTGCATTCGTTGTAAGTGTTTCGTATTCGTGAACTTACGGGGACGTGTTCTTCGGTGTTTTACTTTTCTAAATCACGTATCCCACTCCATCTTCCTGCCCTTAACTATCCCAGTTGCTTGTGGTCGGCGCAACTAGTTTTCTTCTTCCATTCCCCCTGTCAGGCCTCACATCAACATAATTATACTCCTTTCTCTTTCATATCATTCCTCACACAATGCATCCATCTTTTCTTTGGCCTTCAACTTTCCATCCATCAATATTCAAACCCATTACTCTTTTAGTTACATGTGTACCATCCCTCCTCGTTACATGTCCATACAAAGAATATGCTAATCAATATTTAAAATAGTCGTCATTTTTAAATCAGTATTTCTTTGATATAAATTAGCCTAATTTTCCCGGATTTTCAAATGAATAAATACAATAAGAGTTAAAAGAGGTATTCGCAATAGTCGGGTCAGGGTTCTTTAGTTTGATTCCTGTCAAATAATCTTTCCAATGGGTTCTAATTGGCAGTAGCACTATGGAATTTACTGTTATTTGTATCTTGACTAAAAGGTCACGACAAATTGAAAAACAAAATATTAACATAACCTTATCAGTTATGTTCCCCTTCATACAAACAAATTGACAGTTTTTTGAATAGCCTAAATGATGTCCTATCTTCTTTAAGCTCATTCAAAACTGTTGTTATAATGGGGGATATCAATATCAACATCAGCCCGAACAGATGTGATCTCCATGCAGACGAGTACCTTAGTCTGACAGCCTCCCATGGCCTCCTACCAGCACATGAGATACCTACCCGGGGCGAGAGCTGTCTCGATCATGTAATGCTTAAAACTAATCATATCTCAAAGGTTTTTGTATTAAATACATGTATTACTGATCATTTTCCAACTTTGCTCTGTGTTGATCTAAGACTGAACCGTAATAAAACTATGAAAACCGTGAGTAGATTAGACATAAAATCCGCAAAAACTGATGTTAAAAATACAGATTACACCTCAATTATTTTGTGGGACATCCAAACATCAAGCGCGCCCGACCGGCGCAACGGCCGGACGGTGACTGGCACTACTGGCAGCGGCGGCGCAGCGCGCGGCATACGAGGCGCGTGGGCCACCGCTGGCCGGCTCGCGGTACATATTTTGGACGTGCTCCCACGACGGCTAGCTACATTCCACTAAACGTGCCTCCGTGCGCAAGTAGTTTTTATTAAGCGAGCGCCCGCTCTGATTCGTCGACTACGTTTTAGAATTGTGTGTAGCCAATCAAATTCATTTTTGGATATTTTGGATTTACGAAATTTGTATATATTAAGGCGTTCCCTAATAAAGATTCATTCGTTACCCATACATCGCTTGTTTCACTCAAATCCTCAAAGTAGACCTGTAAAGTTTTATGTTGATATGTTAAATAATAGAAAGGAATGTTCACTAAAATTGTATTGTTAAAATGCTACAAATAATATATGTTGGTGAAAGAGCGAGGGAGCACGCGCGACGTCTTTCAAGGCGATCTGATCACGTACTGATTTGCTTAATTAATAATTTTGGTCGTTTGGCGTAGACGCGCAAAGTGATAATTTGGCAAAATGCAATTAAATGCTATGATGTGCGGTTCGCCGTACATGCTCCCGGGCGAAATGTTACAAAAACTTATGGTACTAAGATTCATAAAAAATTAAACAATATCATCCCCAATGTAAAAGTTACGTTTTTTGGTCTAGGGGATGTAGCTTGGTCAAGTGCCGTGTTTACATTAGCATTACTAGCTATCACTTTCACTTCACTAGGCTGACGGTCAGCCATTATGCTCTGCTTTCGCGGATGTTTCACTTGATTCACTTCACTAGAACATGAATTGATGTTTCGCGAAAAAGTCACTGTTGGTTCCGACTGCATGAGGATCCTGGTAGACGCCTTCCTCCTGCACCACAGGAACACCGCTGCTGCTACAATGGCCGCGCACAACAATCCGTAAGAGATGACATATAGGTGAATGTCATTTGTTGACAGGGCCTGGTGATTTCGATCGATCTCGTTTGCAGTGTTAGTTGTATCCATTTTCAATTGTTTGATCTGTTTGTCGAGATTTTCTAAGGTTTGATTTAGCGGATCTGCGGATTCTGTGTAGTCCGAGAGTGAAATGTTTACTAAGTGATGGAATTCGGTTATCTGTGGAGTTTCTATTTCAGGGCCAGTTTTTATGCTGTTTCCTGAATGGGAACGAGAGTACAGAGCAAAGTCTTTGCCTTTGATTATGCACTTCGGCTCCAAACTAATTATACCAGCTCCACTGATTTGCTTGTGGGTAACCTGATCTTGACAGATAATCCTGATTGGATAAGTATTGCAGCAAAAGTATAAATACTTTGATGGGCCGTTCAGCTCAATCCACATATCGCTGCAAGGAGATTTGCTTACTGCGCATTGATTAATGTCGTGGTTAATCTTGCAGAACTTCTCGTCAATGGGAAGATAGTTGACTGGTTTGTCGATTGTACATAAGTATGAATTTTCATTATGTTGACATAGCTGAAGCTCAGTAAATGATATTGTTACATAAGCATCCTTTTTCAAGTTTATTGCTACGTACTCTGTGATAGGAAGTACGCTAAGCATGTTAGTACCGAATTTATGAGGAACGGAGAGGATCTTATAAATCTTATAACTATCTCTGCTAGACAATGGAAATGTTATTTCGAATATGACATAGTCTGACATTACTCTTGCTTTTACTCTCAGCATGCTATAGACTGATCTAAGGTCTGACTGTATGTTGTCCACTGGTAATGTCACGTCTTTGGTCAGCTGACCAGATATGAACTGTAATTCATTCCTTAATTGATCAGGGGTTAATAAGTGAGTGTTGAATTTGCCATGATATACGTCTGTTATGGTATCTAGTAGAGTGTCCTGGATTGCTTTCAGATTGTGAAGTAAATTGACTGCTGTCAGTGCTGACAAAGTGAAATCCTGACTGTCACGTAACTTGTCCATGTTTTCTTTGATTATGTTAGTTGCTCGATCTAGCTCGTTTAAATGCTTGTTTATTGATTTATGTTGCAGTTGGATATGTTGTTCTGTCCGTTTTAGCACATTGTATTCAGCCTCAACGATAGATGTTTGGTTTTTAAGTAAGTTTGTGAGATGATGCTCATTTTGTTTTATGAGTTGGATGTCCCTTTTATATTGTTCTGCGAAGTTCTCATCTAATACTCCAAACAGCGCGTTTGCAATGTTACCTATTCCATTGATAAGGCCGCGACGCCGCACGGTGGGCTGAAAAACGGCTTTCATAGACTTAGGCATTTTATTTTGCAAGTGCCAGTTTTGTGCCGGATATCACTTCTATTTGTTATAACAATATACAAAAATGACACCAGAATTGATTCTGCACAAAAACGAAGGAATTATAATTTTTTTACGAAAATTTTGTATGGAGCTAGTATGAAAAATCGAAATATCTCTGAAACGGCAGCGATAACCGTAATATCCTTATAGGAGGTTTTAGTACTAATTATTTATGATTTTTTGACATATGTTACATAATGGTTGTAGATGCCTTTTTTTTTTAAAAAATCGTCAAAATATTTTTATTTATTTTTACATATTGAACGTTCCTTTTAGTGTTTAAGTTGAAGAATTCAGAGCTTTAACAACTCTTAACATAAAATAGCATCACCCCTATAGACCTGAAGGACTAGACAGAGGTGTGTAGTATCTTGTTGATCTTGTAAGATTTCCAACAATACCAAATAGTTGAATATCAGTGTCAAAGTGCCCATGCTGTCGCTTCTTTTAGAAAGATAGGGGAATGAAATTGTTAATTGATCATACCCTAAAAGTATGATTACAACATAACCGGACACATAATAATATCGACACAAAAGGAATTTTAAAACCTTGCATACGTTCAAAATACAAAATAACATATTGTGTAGTCATCTAATGAGTCTGATGACAAGTAATTAAGTAATTAGAATGATGGTTGTAGTCTTCTGATTCTAATGAGCCTATTAAGTGATTAAATGATTTGAAATATCTCGCAACAATACCAACTAAGAACTGCATTCACCTTTTTATAATTAGTGAGCTAATGTGATTTGCTAATGTTGATTAGTTCTACTATGAGTTCTACGAAATGTTTTTGACGATTATAAATTTTTATTATCATATCTTTTATAACTTTAATGAGGGTAGTTAACTAATTATTGACTTTATACAATAAAAGGGCTATAATTTTGTTCCATAATTTAGATTGTTCACAACCGTGCAACTGCTAACACTAAAACTATTTGCTTTGCGACTACAAAATCTTAGAATGGAAAGTTTAATCACCAACTTAGATTTGTTTGTTCTTCTAAAAAGTGAGTGTCCTTCATTTAATCATGAAGTATTGTTTAGTGCAATTGTGTCCCGCATAGGCGATTGCCTTTCTGCCGAAGATCAAGTAACTCTCAAAGAATTTTGCCGGAGATTCACGCGAGCTGCTTTAAACAGGTGGCAGAAATCTAAACGATTCTTTGATAAGTTTAGAAATACGTACGGAGAGTGGTTGCAAGCAAATATTGATTGGCCGAGTTGCGTGCAAACTTTAATAAATCAAGAACCAACTGTTGATGAGATATCAAGAGCACGCTCAGTCTCTCCAGAACCTTCGACATCATCGACTGTTGGAACAATGACAAAAAGGTCCCGAAAACCATTCAAAGATCTGGGAAGCAAACAGAAAAAGAGAAGATCTAGTGAGCACATAGGCGAGGATTCCTGTGAATTGGCATATGCAGCTGCAGCACGTTTAAAAGAAGAAGGTTATGAAGATATCGCATCTGTAATCAATTATATGATCAAAAATCCAGAAGCTGCCGTTAAAATCAAGGAAAGCATTAAGAAAACAGTAATATTTACACCAGAGAAAGCACTTGGATTGCTTCTTTCACTTAAGCTTTCAAAGTGGCAATATATTACGTTGCGAGAGACTGCCATTCGGGAAGGTGCTAAGGATATTTACCCATCCTACTATAAACTGCAACAAACTAAGCTTGCATGCTACCCTCCTAATCAATCAGTATCAGTTACGGATTCATCAGCTAGAATTACACTTCAAGCTTTACTTGACATCACGGTGAAGCGGATTCTTCAAAGTCTTTCTGATAATGTGGAAAATAAGCAGTTAAAGCTGATATCGAAGTGGGGATTTGATGGTGCTTCTAATCAAAGCCGATACAAGCAGAAAATGGACGGCAAGCATGATGATTCAAGCATTTTCATGACCTCCTTGGTGCCACTGAAACTGACAGATGGAGATAATACTATATGGACAAACCCGAAACCATGCTCAACTTTTTATTGTCGTCCGGTTCAGTTCACTTTTGTAAAAGAAAGCCATGCAGTTGTCATTGATAACAAAAGAAAAATGGATGAGGAAATTGAGGCTCTTAACCCCACAGAGTGCATTAATAGTAACAGGGTGACTCATAAACTAATGATGACAATGATCGACACAAAAGTCTGCACGTACCTTTCTGAAGCTAGATCAAATGCATCATGCTACCTGTGCTTAGCAAAACCAACAGAAATGAACCACTTAGATGCTGTAACATCAAAAACTGTGTGTTCTGACATATATGAATTTGGCCTATCATCCCTACATGCCCGTAAAATTGCATGGAATGTCTGTTACACATTGCGTACAGACTTGACTTCAAACAGTGGGCAGCAAGAAGTAATGAGCATAAAGATATGTTACAAAACAGAAAAAAAAACATTCAAAATAAATTTAAAGAGGAGCTCAATCTGTTAATTGATATAGTAAAACAAGGCTCGGGAACTACCAATGACGGGAATACCGCAAGGAAGTTTTTCGAGTTTCCCAATAAAACTGCAGCTATTACTGGGTTGGATCAAAACCTGATAAAAAGATTTGCTGTTATTTTGCAAGCAATAACATCTGGTGAGAAGATCGATGTCATCAAATTTAAAGATTTTGCTCGCAAAACAGCAGAAAAGTACGTGGAATTATACGACTGGTACTACATGTCATCAACCGTACATAAACTATTAATACACGGAGCTGACATAATCGAAAAAAATGATATTGTCCCGATTGGGACTCTCTCGGAAGAAGCCTCAGAGTCTCGAAACAAAGATTTTAGGAGGTTCCGGGAACATCATTCGCGGAAAAGAAGCAGGCAAGATTCTAATCAAGATATCCTAAATATGCTTGTTGTTTCTTCGGATCCTTTTCTAAGTGCACAAAGGCCGAAGTTAGATGCCAAAAGGAAGACAACCTTTTTTGCTGAAACTCTCGACCTAATACAGTTTCCGGAAACTGAGTTCGAGTTTGTAGGTATATCCGATCTGGATTCTGACTCGGAATTGGAGTCCGACAACGAAAGTTGTAAAGAAAATTTGTAAAATTTAATTATTTTTCTTTATGTTCTTTTGTTATTTATGTTAGTTTATTGTACCAATAGGTATGTTTAGTTAATAATTTCATAAATTATAGTTTCAAATATGTATTTTGTATAATTGAATTTATTAGATATTATTTTTGTTACTTCTGTTTTATTTAAATTACCTATCAATAAAAAGTTTATATACAGTCTTTTTTTTTTCACATATTCTTAATATTTGGGGAAAAAGCATGCTTCCTAACGATGTTCTTAACTTTGACACAGTTCATGGATCGTTTTGAACAGTTTCATATGTTAAAATAAATAATGTTAGTACTATAATCCCCTATAAGGATATTATTATTATTATGTGTCCGGTTATGTTGTAATCATACTTTTAGGGTATGATCAATTAACAATTTCATTCCCCTATCTTTCAAAAAGAAGCGACAGCATGGGCACTTTGACACTGATATTCAACTATTTGGTATTGTTGGAAATCTTACAAGATCAACAAGACACTACACACCTCTGTCTAGTCCTTCAGGTCTATAGGGGTGATGCTATTTTATGATAAGAGTTGTTAAAGCTCTGAATTCTTCAACTTAAACACTAAAAGGAACGTTTAAATATGTAAAAATAAATAAAAATATTTTGACGATTTTAAAAAAAAAAGGCATCTACAACCATTATGTAACGTATGTCAAAAAATCATAAATAATTAGTACTATAACCCCCTATAAGGATATTACGGTTATCGCTGCCGTTTTAGAGATATTTTGATTTTTCATACTAGCTCCATACAAAATTTTCGTAAAAAAATTATAATTCCTTCGTTTCTGTGCAGAATCAATTCTGGTGTCATTTTTGTATATTGTTATAACTAATAGAAGTGATATCCGGCAAAAAAACTCGCACTTGCAAAATAAAATGCCTAAGTCTATGAAAGCCGATTTTCAGCCCACCGTGCGCCGTCTGGCGTACGCGTCAACATGCTGATTCAGTAGGAGTCGGTTGTAGTGTTGTAATTCTGAGTACTCGTGATGTAATTGGAGTAGTAGCATGCCGCAGCTACTTGTTTCGGTTAATGAACTGCATGTTTTATCTAAATAGTTTAGGAACTTTGTTGCTGTTGTCATGCCTTCCCAATATGGAGACATATTGTAATAGACAATGAGGGTCCATTTGTCTCGTATAAGTTGCATGTTATTAATAGAGTCAAAATATAACGAGATATTGTTGGGTAATGGCGATATGATTTCTGTTGTTTGTGATGTTGTTATCAAGGACATAAAAAATATCAAGGCAATCGCCATTGATGTAAACAATGATTTTTGTTTAGATATATTGGTCTTAGTTTCTCCTACCGCGTAGTTATTACTGTTTTGTTTGTTTTTATTCTCTTCCTGTTCACTTGACGAGATCGGTAGAGTCGATAATTTGACTATAGGTCGTTTGATGATACCATTTTTTGTTTTGAGAGATACTACTCGAACGAGACCATCCTGTCCCGGGTGGAGTTTTATCACTCTGCCCATCATCCATTTCCCCGGCGGGAGATTATCGTCATGTATAGTTACCAATTGACCTATTTCTATGTTTTCTTGAGTGTTTGTCCATTTAGGACGCATTGACTGTTGTGCTAAATATTCTGTTTTCCATCTCTTCCAGATGTCATGTGCAATTTTGGCAGATAGAGTCCACCTGGTGCGTGCATCATGTTCTGTTTCTATAATTGATGTTCCTGGCCTCCCAGTTAGGAAATGAGCTGGAGTCAGTACTTCCAAGTCATCTATGTTTTCGGATAACGCACACAGCGGTCTAGAGTTCAAACATGACTCTAGTTTTGCTAAGACGGTTGTGTATTCCTCAAAAGTTAGCTTCTGCTCACCAACTACTCTTTTCAGGTGATGTTTTAGACTTCTAACGGCTCTTTCCCATAATCCACCGGCACTTGGCCACGATGGTGCATTGAAATGCCATTGTATTTGTAAGTCTGTTAATTCTGCTAATAAGTTGTTGTTGAACATGCTTTGTAGGTCATGGAATTGTTCTTGTAGAGCTCTGTTCGCCCCAACGAAGTTGGTTCCATTGTCGCTGTATATGTGACAAGGAGCCCCTCTTCTGGCCGCCATTCGATGTAGTGCAGCTAAAAACGCAGAGCTAGTTAAATCAGACACTAGTTCCAGATGAACAGCCCTGGTCACCATACACACGAATAATGCTATGTAACCCTTTGTTGTCTTTATCCCCCTTCCTTTGTTGCTTTTTACCTCAACATAGCCAGTGTAATCTACACCAGTATGATAGAAAGGGGGAGCGGGTTTGCTTCGAGATTCTGGTAGATCTCCCATCAACTGATACTGCATTCTTGGTGAATGTTTTCTGCAAATGACGCAGTTTCTAACTTCTTTCTTGACCGCTCTGTTACCTCCGATTATCCAGTACTTCTGTCTGATATTCGCTAGTGTTAAGCGTGGCCCACCATGGTAAGTTAACAGATGAGCTTGATTGATAACAAGTGTTGTTAAGCGGCTATGGGTGGGTAGTATTGCTGGATGTTTCATCTCTATCCCAATGTCTGCTTTTCTAAGGCGACCGCCTACCCGAAGGATTCCCTCTCGATCGATAAACGGATCTAATTTTAGTAGACTACTCTTGTTGCTTAATTTACTGTGTTTTTTCAAGTGTTCTATATCTTCTAAAAATAGTGTTCTTTGTATATGTTTAACAATCAATAACTTGGCGTTACGCATTTCAAGTAACGTGAGATACGATGGTAATGAACTGTGTTTAATTGACGTAGCGTTATTATGTAATTGCATTGATTTCGTAGCGCGTAATATCCATGCAAGTACTCTGACAAGTTTTGTAAAAGAGCTATATTTATCCAATAGTTTTATGATGATGCTCTCTGTATCTGTATTTTGATGCTGAGTGATCAACGCATTCGTTTTTTGGCTTTGAATATATTTTGTTTTAAGCTCTTGGTCTGTTGTACAGACGGTTGGTTTTGATGATTCTGCTTCGAAAGTTTTCAAGGTACCCGGTCCTTCCCACCACAGACTATAATGTTTTAGCTGAGATGGCAAGAGGCCCCTGCTTGCTGCGTCCGCTGGATTCTCTTCTGACTTAATGTATCGCCAACAATCTGGTTTTATTACTTCAATAATGCTTCTTGTTCTGTTTGCTACAAACGGTTTCCAGCGTCCAGGATCGCCTTGCAACCAGCCCAAGACGACCATCGAGTCGGTCCATCCATATATCCGCATATTTTGGTCTCCTAAACAGCTGACGACTTTGTTCATCAATCTTCCTAGTAAATGTGCTCCTGACAACTCCAACTTAGGTACAGATACACTTTTCGAAACCGGAACTAGTCGAGATTTCGCCACGACTAGTATTACGGAAGCTTTGTTATGTTTTTTGATACGCGCATAAATAACTGCCGCATACGCTTTTGTCGACGCATCGCAGTAGCCGTGCAGTTCGATGATGTCATCAGGTTGATACCCGATCCATCGCGATATTTTATATTCATTAATGTTTAATATGTCTGTTTGTAACATATTCCATTCGTTTTTAATGTTTTCTGGGACTTCTTCATCCCAGTCCAGGTTGTTTACCCATAGTTTCTGGAATAGAATTTTCAACTTTGTTGTCACCGGTGATATCCACCCTAAAGGATCAAATAGTTTGGATATTTCACCCAAAAGGATTCGCTTCGTTAATGTTGTGTTATGTTTTGTTAAAGTGTGTTTGAATGTAAACTGATCATCTGTGGCACTCCATCGTAATCCTAATGTTTTTGATGTGTTTTCTGTTTTGAAATTAAATATAATTTCTCCTTCGCTCTGATTGTTATCAATGTTCATCAAGAGTTCCGGGTTATTTGCTGACCATTTCCGTAATTAAAAACCTCCTGATTTTAGTAGTCTGTTGAGATCTGTTATAAGTTGTGTCCCATCCTGTTTTGAATGACAGCCATGGATCAAGTCATCCACGTAAAACGAATCTGTTAAGACCTTGGAAGCTGCCGGATATTTCTGCTCCTCATCCTTTGCTAATTGTCGCAAGGTCATCATTGCTAAGAAAGGTGCTGACTTTGTACCGTATGTTACTGTTGCTAGTTGATATGTTTGAATGGTTTTGTATGGCGAATCTCTCCACACTATCTGCTGATATCGACGATCTGCTTCATTCACCATTATTTGTCGGTACATTTTTTCGATATCAGCGGTAAATGCGTACCGGTATTGACGCCATTTGATGATTAGTTTTTGAAGGTCCTGTTGCAGTTTAGGACCCTTCAACATTAGGTCATTGACACTGTACCCACTAGACGTCCTGGCAGACGCGTTGAATACGACACGCAATTTTGTTGTTGTTGACTCAGCTCGTAGTACTGCGTGGTGTGGCAGGTAACACGATATTGTTTGATTGTTGTTGTTACTAGGCAGCATATGACCTAAAGTTTGGTATTCGCGTATGAACGATTTGTATTGCTCTGCTAAGTTTGGTTGTTTTTGAAATTTCCGCTCCAGATTTTGGAACTGAGCTATGGCCATTTGTTTAGAAGACCCTAACTTTCCCTCAGTGTCTGATTTCAAAGGTAGTCTAACTTCGTAACGCCCATCTGCAAGTCGTTTCGTTGTTGCCAAATAATAGTCAATACATTCTTGATCCTCTGACGATACTTGCGATTCCTCACTGATATCTTCAATCTCCCAAAATCTTTGAATGTCTTGGGTATTGCTTAGTACGACATTGCATCGGTATGATGTCGTTTCTTCACCACCTCCGTATATAATCCATCCCAGTTGGGTTTGTTGTATTACCGGTTGAGAAGGACTTTCTCCTCTGATCAATCCCGATAGTAATATAATGCCATGGACGTTGGCATTAAGTAATAAGTCCACTGGCCTGCTTGAGTTGAATTCGGGATCTGCTAGCTTTATGTTTTCTATGTGACACCAACTGGGATCAAATGTTTTGATAGGTAAGTTCCCTAGTAAGTTGTCCATAATCAGCACGTCTGTACTAAATGAAAAGTTGTTATGGGTTGATGAGCAGTGAATAGTTAGTTTGCCTTTACATTTGTTATGCTGTTCTCCTATACCCATTATGATTCCTTTGCATCGCGACTTTTGTAAGCCTAACCTTTTCACTGCCTCCTCTTTGATAAGGGACACTTGTGAACCCGGATCTATCAAGGCCCTTAAGACTTGATGAGACCCATCAATGGCTTCAACCTTGATTAATGTGGTGGCTAACATTACCTCATTGATCTGGTTACTCCCAATGGCATGTGATGAAACAGACACTATTGGGTTTTCGTTATTTTGCTGACAGTTGGCAACAGCTGCACTGTTCGTAGATTGCGATCTAGATTTTGTGCAGGCATCATGCATAATTGAATTGTGCATTTCATTGCAATTGCGACACCGTTTGGTAGAAATGCATTGTTGACCATTATGATCGAATAAGCAATTAATGCATGTTTTCAATTTCGAAACTGTTTTTAACTTGTTTTCGTTGCTCAATTCTAAAAACCTCTTACATTTATATAGGCCGTGTTGATGACCGCAAAGTGGACACTTATAATGAGTCGACACGTGTAATGCTTTGGAAAATGATTTATTATTGTTGCTATGCTGATTGTTATGGACACCATGATGATTTTTTCCACCCGCAGTTCTTGTATCTGAATTGGACTTTTGTGGAAAACTTTCATGTTTCCTACGTGAAGATTCCAAACTTGTAAACTTGCTCTCTAAGAAGTCGAGAAACTCTTGCAGTACTGGTAGCTCTCGTGCGTTTTTCAAGGAATCAACGTAGTCTCCATATGTTTCTTGATCCAATTTCTGTGACAATAAGTTCACAAGGAGCGGATCCCATGTGTTAGTATCGACACCTAGATTTTTTATGCCGTGTATGCTTTCTAGGGCGACGTCGTGCAATTTTTTGATTTGACTCAAAGATTGCTGTTGCATGTTAGGTAAACCGAGTAAAGTGTTGACAATAGAGTTAAAAATAAGCTTTTTGTTGTTGTAGCGATGGTTTAACAACTCCCAGCATGTGTTGTAGTTTTCACTGCTTATTGGAAGATGCTGTATAATTTTTTCTGCGTCACCTCGCAACTTTCCTTTCAAAAATTGCATCTTTTGTGCGCTTGATAATGATCGATTGTTGTGTATAGTCTCATTAAACAGATCTTTAAATGAGTACCATTGGTGATATTTGCCTGTAAAGACAGGAATATCCATTTGAGGAGTGCTATGTTCTCGATGAGACACGGACCAGAGTTTCTTATTGAGTGACCGTTTGAGATTGATGAATGTTTTCTCGTTGTCATTGTAGACTATGCCATACTCTTCATCTGCGCCGCACATTTCACCGTCAATTTCCCAGTACAGCTCATCCACCTGTTTCCATTTTGATTGTAATGTTTTCAGGGCGTCTTCTAACTCCCATTTCTCATTGAGGTCTTCCAGGTCGATGTTGCTCACGACCCTCTTGAAGGCCTTGATATTTGCCGACAGTCTGCGAACCATGTCATCGAGTTTGCTAGTTGAGCCTTTTGACATAATTACCTGGCTGGTACTCGGACCTCCCTCCGCTTGCTGTTGTTTACGAGCTTCGTGTTCAGGTTGAGATCGTTTGTTTGGTGATGGAGGAATTCGCACTGCTAATCCTAAATTCTGCTCGGCGATTAATGCTTTAATGCTGGTGTATAACTGACTTGTTTGCTCGTGCTCCGAATTGAGGAAATATTGATGGTCTCTGACCCCACTCGCACAGATACGCATATGATTGTTCTGGTAATCTGACCAGTAACTCTCAAGTAATTCCGAACGACGTCTGAAATAGTCATCAGTCTTTCTTTCGGCTCCGTCCTTTTTTATGTTAATCTTCATTTTTTTCATTGCTTCCCTAATCTCCAGTTGTGAGTCGTAAAGACCTTCCATTTTGCTGATGGAAATTAATTTATGCTATGTTAAATAAAAGGAAAGATCTTACTTGAGTTTTCCGTTGCTTACGGCTGTTTGTTAGATGTTGATGTTGGTGGAAACAGTTCTGCTGTTGATCCTGTTCCCTTGCTGCTGGCGACGTCCTGCTGCTGACGTCTTGCTAATGTTTGTTGTTTCGATGCGGACTGCTGTTCCACAATGTTGCTAGTTCACCGAACGAGTGTCCTCACTAATTTTTGGTCTGCTTTGACACTAATCTACTCCTTCCGCACGGAGGACTATCAAAAACTCGCGAGGTCCCGCCCGATAGCACGAAGGACCATGTAAAGTTTTATGTTGATATGTTAAATAATAGAAAGGAATGTTCACTAAAATTGTATTGTTAAAATGCTACAAATAATATATGTTGGTGAAAGAGCGAGGGAGCACGCGCGACGTCTTTCAAGGCGATCTGATCACGTACTGATTTGCTTAATTAATAATTTTGGTCGTTTGGCGTAGACGCGCAAAGTGATAATTTGGCAAAATGCAATTAAATGCTATGATGTGCGGTTCGCCGTACAAGACCTCATAATTTCATCAAATGATGCTAACCTTGCAGCCGAAAACCTCGTTTCCATGTTATCTAATATAGTTATGACTAACACTAAAAATGTTACGATTCCGCATAAGCAAATAATTATTAAGCCATGGATAACGCCTGGCCTTTTAAGATGCATTAAAAATCGCGATAAATTGCACATGGAATCAAAAAAAGACATTGAGAATATGGTGAAGCGTGTCACGTACACTAGGTATCGTAACTATTGCAATTTACTTTTAAAAAAACTAAAGAAAGTCCACGAGCAGGATGAGTTTGAAAAGGCAAAGGGTGATCCTAAAGCTACGTGGAATGTTATTAAGAATATTGCTCAGCTTAATCGGCAAAAACCCGCACCTGATGAATTGCTGAATATTTCAAATGATCCAATTTCTTCCATAAATGTTGTTAATGACTTTTTCGTTAGCATAGGGAAAAAATTGGCTCTCTCTATAATTTCTAAGCAAAAACAGAGTAATTCGAATACTACCCCGACTCCCTTTTCACCTGCAAGGAATAAACAGGTTCTTAACATGACAGGTAACTCAATGGCTTTGATGGATGTTGATGAGAGAGAGGTTGAGATAATTATAATGGGTCTTCGCAACAATTGTGCAGTAGGATGGGACGGAATCTCAGCCAATTTTCTGAAAGAAATACGAACATTTATTTTGCCTTCCCTTACACATGTTATAAATTTGTGTTTCTCGAACGGTGCATTTCCTAAGGTATTCAAGAGAGCTCCGATCTCAGTATTGACCACAATCTCTAAAGTTATAGAGAAAGCACTCAATACACGTTTAATTAGCTTCTTAAATACAAACAATATTCTTTCACAAAATCAGTTTGGATTTAGACGTGGTAGGTCTACTGAAGATGCTATTATTGATTTGACAGAAAATATCAGTAGGAAACTTGATTCTGGCAACAAATGCATCGGTATTTTTCTGGATCTGTCCAAGGCTTTTGACACTGTCTCCGTGCCCATCCTTCTCGATAGACTAGAATCCATAGGAATTAGAGGGGTTGTTCTTGATATCTTCCGTAATTATCTTGCTGAACGCAGTCAGACCGTTAAGATCGGTTCTCTTATTAGCAATGAGCAGCAGATCACGTACGGTGTGCCCCAGGGCAGTGTGCTGGGTCCCACCTTGTTTTTAATTTACATTAACAATCTATGCATGCTAGCTCTGCCCCATACTAAAATTCTGTCATATGCTGATGACACAGCACTGCTAGTTGATGGTTCGGACTGGGAGCAGGTCAAAATATACGCTGAGGACAATCTTAGGCTAGTTATGGATTGGTTGTCTGCTAACCTTTTAACACTTAACCTTGCTAAAACATCAGTTGTATGTTTTTCTTTATCAAAAAAATCCCAACCAGAGACATTTTCCGTACGGGCACATGGCTGCGGTTCTGCAAACCCCTATTGCGATTGTTTGTCCATTGGGAACAGCTCAAGTGTAAAGTACCTTGGGGTTCAGGTGGATTGTTTGGTAAGCTGGAAAAACCATATTGATGCACTAGTTCCTCGTATCCGTAAACTCATTTATGTGTTCAGGAGTCTCAGATCTGTAGCGGATACCAAAACATTGAAAACAGTTTACTTTGCGCTTGCCCAATCTTTGCTGGGCTACTGTATTTCTGCCTGGGGTGGCACCTTTGCAGTCAGTATGTTACGTTTAGAGTGAGCACAAAGAGCAGTCCTAAAAGTCATGTGCAGAAAACCCTTCAGGTATCCTACCACACTTCTTTTCAAAGAGTGTGAGGTCTTAACGACTAGACAACTATTTGTGCTCCAAATAACATTACGCAAACACACCACCATATCACAGGCCTTAAAATTACGTGAAGGAAAGCGCAAAAGAACGAGGTTGTGCAACACAGAGAGGCACAAATCTACTCTAGCTCAAAGGCATTACTGGATTTTGGGTTCACATGTTTATAATAAAATAAATGCGGTCTTAGATATCTGCCTACTTACCCGACATCAATGCAAAATCGCTGTTAGTGACTGACTTAAGAGTCTCAATTATAAGGAATCTGAGAGACTTATCAAATTGGGGTGACTCTTAGAATCATCAAATGTTACACATACACAATCGCACACTATACACACAGTTGCAGTCTATACACATTACCACACACTCTACATACAGTCGCGCACTACACACAGTCGCACACTACACACAGTCGCACACTACACACAGACGCACACTACACATACAGTCGCACACTATTCACACCTGTTTTGTCTTGTATAATTTCATTGTTATTTTAATATTTTTGTTATTTTAAGTTATTAGTAAATTATGTTAATGTCTTTTTTTTATATAAATTTTATTGAGTGATATTATTTAGTCCGGAGGAAGGTGACGGCATTCGTGATACAGGGTAATCCTAGTACGAATGCCAAAGCACTCCTTATTATGATACTATATTATGTACCTCCAAATAAATAAATAAATAAATAAAAATTATGTTTAATTTCTTTGACATTATTGATTAATTACACCTATTATTTTTATTTATTGTTTTTGTATGCAACATTACATACAGTACAAGTTATATAAAGCCTCTGACATTCACCATTGCCGATGAAATATTAACCAAAATTAACAAAAGTTAGTAATAACTTTAAAACAAAGGAAATTTAAAACAGCAACAATGTCATAAAACCAGTCTCGGCCTGTGTCTCGGTGTTGGTAAAACTATGAGATATGTGCCAAGAATTATACCCCAAGAACTTACTTCTAAGCATAAAGGCATCTAAGTCTTAATTGAAGCAAGAGTGTACTAGTCTTGTGAGTGTTCACCAGTTAGATACATAGATAAATTTTTTATTCTTCATAACAGAAACGATATAGGACTTACAAAAGAAGAGGGTGATACAATGGGAGGTCTTATCGCTAAAAGCGATCTTTCACCGACAACAAGATAATTTGCAGACTTATAACGGTCAATTCTCACTGAAAGAAAAGTGGCGCACAACGACCGTAAGAACATGTGGGTGAGCGCGGCACAGCAAGGAGTAGTGCGACGGCTTGGCCGCGAGAGGCCCCTCCTTTGCCTTCAAATGACTATGAACTTTTAAATCACATAAATAAGATTTAAAATTATTTGTAATATTTTGCTTCAAAAAGCCGATGCCTGCCACTACTCTTTCAGTGGGAATTGGCCCTAACTGTTCAGTAGCAAACTGTCTAAGGATAATATTATAATTATGTACTTGATTTACATTTGCTTTTGGGTCTAATATCGCTTTAATAAGAAAACTTAAACTTGATAAATATTTGTGTAAGCTAGGAGGGCATAAATATTGTCATTGTAAGATTGAATTGTACACTTAACATACCTACCCAAAAATCCTACTTCCTATCCCACTATCCTGCTAATATTATAAATGCGGAAATTTGTGATGATGTATGTATGTTTGTTGCTCTTTCACACAAAAACCAGTGGATGGATCTCAATGAAATTTGGTAAGTAGATAGTTGACATCCTGGAATAACACATAGGCTACTTTTTATCCTGGAATTCCCTTGGGATCGGGATTTATGCAGGAAAACTCTCCCACACAAACAAAGTTCCAGGCAGGAACTAGTATATAATAAATACAACTGATCAGTCATATGTATTGTTATCACAACACTAATTGCTATAAGGCCATTCTAATTACGGAAGAAATTGATAACAATAAGTGAATACAAAATGATCTGCATTTGTATTAAATAAATTAATTAATTAAGAGAAGGCTATTCTAATCTTTTTTACTAAGTCAATAATTACTTTTATTATTAGCTATGGTAAATCTGACAATCTTTATGACCTTTTAGACAAAACGCACCCCAAGTCCCATTAAGCACTGTAGAACCTCATAGGTTGACCTGAAAGCGGCTACTCATTTAAAAGCTACTTAGCCCAAATATTAAACACTCAAAACTTAATAAGAACTCCATCATTAGTCATATCACTGCTTTTCACCACCGAAAGTATTGATCAACACAATAATAGAAAATAAAAAAAATATATTAAGTTTAAATACAGAACAATAGTGCACATAATATGACAATTTACAAATATAATACAAATATTTTTAATGACATCAATATAATAATACACTGTAGATTTTAATCCTTACTTCTGAGCTAGGCAAAGCCTGTGTTTCAGGAGTCAGTATCTTCGCCCTTTATAGTCGCTAATGTACAAGAAAATTTTCTATAAAACTTTTTTGCAAAAAATAAAACCGACTTCCATATCAAAACACTACAAAGCCAAAAATAATTTTAATTTCGGTAGTCGGTGTTATTGGTTTTGTATTTTCTTTTTTTTTTCACACCGCCTTCCGAAATTAAAATTATTTTTGGCTTTGTAGTGTTTTGATATGGAAGTCGGTTTTATTTTTTGCAAAAAAGTTTTTATTTTCGCGCTTTTTAGTGGGTCAGTGAATTTTCCAAATCGATTCGTAAATGACGGAGTTATGCGCGAACAAAAAACGCAATGCAGAGTAAACGAAAAGATCATCAAGGTAAATTATTTTTTTCGACTTTTTTTGATTTTTCAAAAACGGCTCGTCCGATTTCGATAAAATTTTCATGGGACCATTTGGGAAGTATACCCTTTCCAACAAAAAAAGAATTTTTCAAATCGGTTGGCAAGCGACGGAGTTATGCGTGGACAAACATAAAAAAAAAAAAAAAAAAAAAAAAAAAAAAAAAATACAAACATCCGAATTGAGAACCTCCTCCTTTTTTAGAAGTCGGTTAAAAAGTAAATTAAAGCTAAAATAAAAATTTGAAAATAAAACCAATATTAATTTATTTATGCACTGGAGTATGCACTAGATTGGCTATTACATTGTTTATGTTCTCAAGTATTAATTATTAATGAAGATAAATGTTTAAAAAAAAACAGTTTTATGAAGTATATTAAGGTTACATAAATTAATTGTGCACTATTGACACGTATTGAAGCAATAATACAGCGTAGATTTAAATAAAACAGAAGAAAATCTACTGCGTATCATTAAGAAAAAGGAATCAGCTGATTTTTTTCCCTCCTTCACAATCCTTTATGGTTCACACAAGGTTATATTACTTACTTGAAAATGTCGCGGACGTAGCCCATGCATTCAGGACCAATTCCTCCACCAGGGAGCATGGTAACAGCATGACGACCCCCATAATGAGCCTTAGGAACTAGATGCTGTTTCCTCACAACTGGTGTCTTATGCTGAACATCGAAATCCGATAGCGTAGCTGGTGCAGCTGCAGAACTGAAGTTAACTACGCCACGGAGTTCAGGCCGAGCACTCAATTTGCTTAATAATCTCACAGCCATCGTGAATTTTACGCAAATATTTCGGCCAAACTGTTAAATAACCACAGGAAGAGGAAAACGGAAAATCATAGAGGTTTGCAGTGTTGCCAACAACGCGGGGGCCAATGTCGCCCGTTTTTCACAGCTTAAGTAGCCTAATATAGCCGAATTTCAGTCAGTGGTAGCCTAATTACGTAGCCTAAAATATCAGTAAAAATGTAGTTTAAATCAATTTATTTTTACCTACTTTACTTGCTTTAAATGCTGGTATCTTTTTTATCCACTCCTCGCCCATAATGTATGCGCCAATATTTTTTCGTGAAACAAATACTTTGACACAAATGCTGTACTAAGCGTAATGAAAATGATAAATAATAACTGAAATTGGCCCAAACTATTCACCCAGTTTAATAAGATAATTGCTTTTACACTATTTTTTTTATTGTTGATTAGCTTGCGTTTGACCACAATCTCAACTGATGTTAAGTGATGATGTGGACGAAGACGAAGCATGCTTGCCTAGAAGTAACCTATTCACTCTTACTCTTAGCTATATATAACCTGGAAGTCTTTAGACTCTCAGGTTATAGCTATCAGAAAGCATAGACTCCGACACAGAATTAATTCTTATTACATCATTGTATTCTAAATTTGGTTACAGATAAAGATAAATTCAGGGTATTCCCCGAAGCTAACTAACCATAAACAAAAAGGTGGCCTCAACTCAACTCAACATATTTTATTTTACATGACCACTTATAAAACAACACAAGCTAGTGCACGGCACGAAATTGGTCGATTCAAATGGAGAAGAACCGGCAAGAAACTCCACAGTTATTATTTTCAAAATATCATTCATTTTTGTAATGTATTCATCATAATACTCGTTTAAAAGGTATGATAGTTACCATTTCACACCAAACAATGTAATTAAAAAAAAATGAAAAATGAATGCATTGTAACATTAAACAATATAATTTTTATTATTTATTAGTAATAAAAACAAAACAAAAAAAATCTGTCCAATCGAATGGATCATCGTAGGGAAAATTACAAACAAACAAAATAAAAATACACACTCACTAAAGTGGAGTTAATAAGAGACTAGTTGATAACGCAATCACAATAAGCCCGAGCCACATTGTGCAGAAGGAAGGAATCATCGCCAAGCAATCATGACTTCAACGTAGTCCTCAATCTAAAATAATTATGCTTTTTTGATAAGGGTTTTAAATTTTCACACAGACACAGAATTTGGTAACTTGTTATAAAAGCGTATGCTATTTATGAAGAATAACTTGCTAGTCTTGGCTAATCTGCATTTGGGTATAACAATATCACGATTATATTTATTGTGCGTATATTTATTGTGCAAAGATCACTTCTAATCTGAAAAAGTCTTAAGTTCATGCGTATATATAATATGCTTTCTAATAAATAAAGTGAGTGCCATCCATTCTTTCCTAGTATTGCAAACCTTTTATATTAATTTGCATGGGACAAGTTGTTTTATTAAGCTCGTTTATGACAGACAGATTGAATACACTTTATTGTACACCAATAATTGAAACACACTTAAATAGCAATATTGCTAACAATTTAGTTACAAAGATAAGACCGTCTTCCACTTTCCAGACAACCTTGAACCTGAACTGAAGTAGCCTAAAAGGCGACCTGTCGCCTTTCATGTTTTTTCGTCGCCGGTTCTCTGTGAGTAGCCTAAATGGAGAAAAATCGCCTACGTTGGCAACACTGGGGGTTTGTATGGAAAATTATCTCTATTCTCAAAAAGTTACCATAGACAACTCCAATATGACAGGTGACACTAGCGCCGTTGTTAGAGGAATAGGAATGAAACATAATACGCGCGGGAACTTTCAATATTTAAAATGGAAAATCCCCTACTGCGTCGTTTAATTCAAGATACAGACCTGCTGCCAGGCCTAACCATCCCTCATTTACATTTACGAAGTAGATATTCTCAAAAATTACTAAGATACTACTAGGTTTTTAAGGTTCCTTAGCCGAATGGCAAAAAACGGAACCCTTATAGTTTCGTTATGTCTGTCTATCTGTCCGTATGTCACAGCCATTTTATAGAGATAGATAGAGTATACTTTATTGTACACCAAAATTTAAACACACCTATTTAACAATATTGCTTATTCTCAGGCGCGTGCATAGGATTATGACAGGGCATGCGGCAGAGTAAAAACACACAAAAACTTCTTCTTTTATAGATTTTTAGGATAGCCACAGCCACGCATCGCCACCATGCTACGATGCGTGGCTGTGGCTATGCTAAAAATCTATAAAAGAAGAAGTTTTTGTGTGTTTTTACTACGCCGCATGCCCTGTCATAATCCTATGCACGCCCCTGCTTATTCTATGGTAACAATGGCGGTCTTATCGCTGAAAGCGATATCTTCCAGACAACCTTTGGAAGGACTTTAAAAACTTTAATTAAAGTGGGGAGGGCTAAATTAGTGTACTTACTACATTACTCATAAAAACAGAGAAACAAAAATTATTTAAATATTAAAATAAATAAATGTATATGCATATATATTTATTTCAAAACTATTAGGACTACACATGTGAAACTTGGTAGATCGATGTATTCCGTGAACGCTTTACGATTTCAAAACAAAAAAAAAATTACGGGGGCTCCCCATACATAAAAGCCCTTGGCCAAAAGTATTGAGCGCCTTTTAAATTTCGCTCGCTCACGGTAAGTATGGGAGAAAACCAAATCTACTGTTGAAGTATTCTTTTGTCGGTCATCTATAAAGATTTAAAAGCAATGACGCTTCCGCAGCTAGCAATAAAACACCTGGGTGCAATAAAATGTGTCTTTTACAATTTTTGTATATATTTATCAGTTCGCTACCATCACTCGTTGTGAACACATCTAATGATCTAGTGCGCCTTTGGTATTTTATTTCAAAGTTTGAAGTGTTATCGTTGCAATATGCCAAAACGAAATGAACTTTCTTTAGAAAAACGTGTGCAGATACAGCTTCTGCATGAGCAAGGGAAATCACAAGTAGAGATTTCCAAAACTGTGAAATGTTCGCGCCGATCCGTGCAATATGCTATTAAGCGATTCTCTGCTACCGGATCACATCAAAATAGACCGAGAACCGGGCGCAAACGCATCACCACAGACCGCCAGGATCGTCAGTTATTGAGAGAGTCGTTAAGAAATAGGAAAAAACATCTTCAGAGCTTGCTGCTGAGTTGTCAGAACAAATTAAGAAATAAATTTCTGCTCGAACTCTTCAGGAAGCTGGTCTGAAAGGCTGTAAAGCTAGGAAGAAGCCGTGGCTCTCCGACAACAACAAAAAAGCTCTGTATAAATGGGCCTTAAAATACCAAACTTTCACCGCTGAAGAGTGGTCAAATGTTGTGTGGTCATACGAATCAAACTTTGAGGCGAGTAAGTCAATTTAATGCCCTAATAAAATTATATAAAATGGTTTAAAAACCAAACGCATAGATGAAGTTTTTTTTTTTTTCGGAACTCAATATTTTTCTTTTTATTGCAGATTTTTGGTACACCTGGTGTGACCTTTGTGCGTCACCGGGTGGGCGAAGAATTTAAGCCTGAGTGTGTGATCTCAACCGTAAAACACGGCGGCGCACGGTGGGCTGAAAATCGGCTTTCATAGACTTAGGCATTTTATTTTGCAAGTGCGAGTTTTTTTGCCGGATATCACTTCTATTAGTCATAACAATATACAAAAATGACACCAGAATTGATTCTGCACAGAAACGAAGGAATTATAATTTTTTTACGAAAATTTTGTATGGAGCTAGTATGAAAAATCGAAATATCTCTAAAACGGCAGCGATAACCGTAATATCCTTAT
Source organism: Tholera decimalis (assembly GCA_943138885.2). Classification (NCBI taxonomy): domain Eukaryota; kingdom Metazoa; phylum Arthropoda; class Insecta; order Lepidoptera; family Noctuidae; genus Tholera; species Tholera decimalis. The sequence continues at coordinate 17,615,802 of OW964576.2, forward strand.
AGGGGGTTATAGTACTAATTATTTATGATTTTTTGACATACGTTACATAATGGTTGTAGATGCCTTTTTTTTTTAAAATCGTCAAAATATTTTTATTTATTTTTACATATTTAAACGTTCCTTTTAGTGTTTAAGTTGAAGAATTCAGAGCTTTAACAACTCTTATCATAAAATAGCATCACCCCTATAGACCTGAAGGACTAGACAGAGGTGTGTAGTGTCTTGTTGATCTTGTAAGATTTCCAACAATACCAAATAGTTGAATATCAGTGTCAAAGTGCCCATGCTGTCGCTTCTTTTTGAAAGATAGGGGAATGAAATTGTTAATTGATCATACCCTAAAAGTATGATTACAACATAACCGGACACATAATAATAATAATATCCTTATAGGGGATTATAGTACTAACATTATTTATTTTAACATATGAAACTGTTCAAAACGATCCATGAAACATCGAACATCACAACAACAACATAAGAACATCGTTAGGAAGCATGCTTTTTTCCCAAATATTAAGAATATGTGAAAAAAAAAAGACTGTATATAAACTTTTTATTGATAGGTAATTTAAATAAAACAGAAGTAACAAAAATAATATCTAATAAATTCAATTATACAAAATACATATTTGAAACTATAATTTATGAAATTATTAACTAAACATATTGGTACAATAAACTAACATAAATAACAAAAGAACATAAAGAAAAATAATTAAATTTTACAAATTTTCTTTACAACTTTCGTTGTCGGACTCCAATTCCGAGTCAGAATCCAGATCGGATATACCTACAAACTCGAACTCAGTTTCCGGAAACTGTATTAGGTCGAGAGTTTCAGCAAAAAAGGTTGTCTTCCTTTTGGCATCTAACTTCGGCCTTTGTGCACTTAGAAAAGGATCCGAAGAAACAACAAGCATATTTAGGATATCTTGATTAGAATCTTGCCTGCTTCTTTTCCGCGAATGATGTTCCCGGAACCTCCTAAAATCTTTGTTTCGAGACTCTGAGGCTTCTTCCGAGAGAGTCCCAATCGGGACAATATCATTTTTTTCGATTATGTCAGCTCCGTGTATTAATAGTTTATGTACGGTTGATGACATGTAGTACCAGTCGTATAATTCCACGTACTTTTCTGCTGTTTTGCGAGCAAAATCTTTAAATTTGATGACATCGATCTTCTCACCAGATGTTATTGCTTGCAAAATAACAGCAAATCTTTTTATCAGGTTTTGATCCAACCTAGTAATAGCTGCAGTTTTATTGGGAAACTCGAAAAACTTCCTTGCGGTATTCCCGTCATTGGTAGTTCCCGAGCCTTGTTTTACTATATCAATTAACAGATTGAGCTCCTCTTTAAATTTATTTTGAATGTTTTTTTTTCTGTTTTGTAACATATCTTTATGCTCATTACTTCTTGCTGCCCACTGTTTGAAGTCAAGTCTGTACGCAATGTGTAACAGACATTCTATGCAATTTATACGGGCATGTAGGGATGATAGGCCAAATTCATATATGTCAGAACACACAGTTTTTGATGTTACAGCATCTAAGTGGTTCATTTCTGTTGGTTTTGCTAAGCACAGGTAGCATGATGCATTTGATCTAGCTTCAGAAAGGTACGTGCAGACTTTTGCGTCGATCATTGTCATCATTAGTTTATGAGTCACCCTGTTACTATTAATGCACTCTGTGGGGTTAAGGGCCTCAATTTCCTCATCCATTTTTCTTTTCTTATCAATGACAACTGCATGGCTTTCTTTTACAAAAGTGAACTGAACCGGACGACAATAAAAAGTTGAGCATGGTTTCGGGTTTGTCCATATAGTATTATCTCCATCTGTCAGTTTCAGTGGCACCAAGGAGGTCATGAAAATGCTTGAATCATCATACTCGCCGTCCATTTTCTGCTTGTATCGGCTTTGATTGGAAGCACCATCAAATCCCCACTTCGATATCAGCTTTAACTGCTTATTTTCCACATTATCAGAAAGACTTTGAAGAATCCGCTTCACCGTGATGTCAAGTAAAGCTTGAAGTGTAATTCTAGCTGATGAATCCGTAACTGATACTGATTGATTAGGAGGGTAGCATGCAAGCTTAGTTTGTTGCAGTTTATAGTAGGATGGGTAAATATCCTTAGCACCTTCCCGAATGGCAGTCTCTCGCAACGTAATATATTGCCACTTTGAAAGCTTAAGTGAAAGAAGCAATCCAAGTGCTTTCTCTGGTGTAAATATTACTGTTTTCTTAATGCTTTCCTTGATTTTAACGGCAGCTTCTGGATTTTTGATCATATAATTGATTACAGATGCGATATCTTCATAACCTTCTTCTTTTAAACGTGCTGCAGCTGCATATGCCAATTCACAGGAATCCTCGCCTATGTGCTCACTAGATCTTCTCTTTTTCTGTTTGCTTCCCAGATCTTTGAATGGTTTTCGGGACCTTTTTGTCATTGTTCCAACAGTCGATGATGTCGAAGGTTCTGGAGAGACTGAGCGTGCTCTTGGTATCTCATCAACAGTTGGTTCTTGATTTATTAAAGTTTGCACGCAACTCGGCCAATCAATATTTGCTTGCAACCACTCTCCGTACGTATTTCTAAACTTATCAAAGAATCGTTTAGATTTCTGCCACCTGTTTAAAGCAGCTCGCGTGAATCTCCGGCAAAATTCTTTGAGAGTTACTTGATCTTCGGCAGAAAGGCAATCGCCTATGCGGGACACAATTGCACTAAACAATACTTCATGATTAAATGAAGGACACTCACTTTTTAGAAGAACAAACAAATCTAAGTTGGTGATTAAACTTTCCATTCTAAGATTTTGTAGTCGCAAAGCAAATAGTTTTAGTGTTAGCAGTTACACGGTTGTGAACAATCTAAATTATGGAACAAAATTATAGCCCTTTTATTGTATAAAGTCAATAATTAGTTAACTACCCTCATTAAAGTTATAAAAGATATGATAATAAAAATTTATAATCGTCAAAAACATTTCGTAGAACTCATAGTAGAACTAATCAACATTAGCAAATCACATTAGCTCACTAATTATAAAAAGGTGAATGCAGTTCTTAGTTGGTATTGTTGCGAGATATTTCAAATCATTTAATCACTTAATAGGCTCATTAGAATCAGAAGACTACAACCATCATTCTAATTACTTAATTACTTGTCATCAGACTCATTAGATGACTACACAATATGTTATTTTGTATTTTGAACGTATGCAAGGTTTTAAAATTCCTTTTGTGTCGATATTATTATGTGTCCGGTTATGTTGTAATCATACTTTTAGGGTATGATCAATTAACAATTTCATTCCCCTATCTTTCTAAAAGAAGCGACAGCATGGGCACTTTGACACTGATATTCAACTATTTGGTATTGTTGGAAATCTTACAAGATCAACAAGATACTACACACCTCTGTCTAGTCCTTCAGGTCTATAAGGGTGATGCTATTTTATGTTAAGAGTTGTTAAAGCTCTGAATTCTTCAACTTAAACACTAAAAGGAACGTTTAATATGTAAAAATAAATAAAAATATTTTGACGATTTAAAAAAAAAAAAGGCATCTACAACCATTATGTAACGTATGTCAAAAAATCATAAATAATTAGTACTAAAACCTCCTATAAGGATATTACGGTTATCGCTGCCGTTTCAGAGATATTTCGATTTTTCATACTAGCTCCATACAAAATTTTCGTAAAAAAATTATAATTCCTTCGTTTTTGTGCAGAATCAATTCTGGTGTCATTTTTGTATATTGTTATAACAAATAGAAGTGATATCCGGCACAAAAACTGGCACTTGCAAAATAAAATGCCTAAGTCTATGAAAGCCGTTTTTCAGCCCACCGTGCGGCGGCAGCATAATGGTCTGGGGTCGCATGACCGATTCTGGAGTTGGCGAATTGTTAGTGTGTGAGGGCCGCATGGACTCTACTAAGAACATACATGTACTAGAAACTGCGTCGCTGCCTTCATTCACGTAACTTTTCGGCGATACGAACATGGTTTTTTTTTTAATTACTGATGGGCCCAGCAAGATAACGCGCCAAGCCACAAATCTGCCCGCACTATGACATGGTTTCGGGAAAATAACACAGAGCTTCTTGACTGGCCTGCCCAGTCGCCAGATCTGAACCCCATAGAACATTTATGGGGTTTATTAAAGCGTAGAGTTAGGCGCCACACAATTAACAACAGAGAAGATTTGAAACGCTACCTGCGCCTAGAATGGAACGCGATTACTGCTGAATACTGTAAAAATCTTGTTGGCTCTTTACCAAAAAGAATTTCTGCCGTAATAAATAATAATAATAATATTCCACAACTTTCACACAACGCCATCTAGTCCCAAGCCAAGCAGAGCTTGTGGTATGAGTACTAGACAACTGATAAACATACATATATATTTTTAAATACATACATGTTATAGATAAATTACACCCAGATAAAGAACAAATGATCGTGCTCATCACAAAAACATTTGTCCTGGGTGGGAATCGAACCCACGCTCTGAGCATAGCAGTCAGGGCCACTGATCACTATACCAATAAATACCAATCAATAAATAGTAAAATAAACCTATATAAAACGTTTTGTTTTATTTCTGTTTGATACTCCTCATAAAACTGAAAGATGTTATGGGTGCTCAATACTTTTGGCCAAGGCTGTAGAACTGAAATAAAAATATTTTTTTTTCATCAAACCTATATGTGTGTGGTACCTATAGACAGGTATTTAAAAATGACATTGAGGTTTCAAAATCCACTTTTTCTTAAGGTTAATCGTTTAAAAGATATACGCTTCCAAAGTGGTAAAATGTGTTTATCTCCCCCTCTAACTTCTATAATAATGGAGTGAAAAATCTAAAAAAAATATATGCTGTAGACCTTAATAAAAAATAAAAACTTTCAACGAAAATTGATTTGAACGAGATCGGGTCAGTAGTTTTTGAGATATAGCACATTTTCTAAAACCGCAAAAATAACTTTGTTTGCAGTGTTTTTATGAAAAACAAAGTTATTTTGCGTAGTTACTACAGAACCCTTCATGGGCGAATCTGACTCGCCTTGACCAATTTTTTTTTTAGGGGACTTATTATATTAGTTAAGTCTAGTAGTAAATCTCACTGATATGTAGTTTTCTGCAATGTGGAACATTATATACATATCACTATCAATAAATAGTATAAAACAAAGTCGCTTTCCACCTCTGTCTGCTTGTTTCTAAGCTTTCTTCTTTTAAACCACGCAACGGATTGTGATACAGTTTTCACTATTATTTAGACAATTTTCTCCAAAGGCTTATATTTTCTACATACAAAACACTAATTAAGAACTTCATAAAGTCATAATGCAGTGGGCTGCAATATTGTTTAAATACTGAACGATTTATTCTTATGCTATTACTTTATATTGTAACTGTTTATTATCCCTTAAATAAATAAATAGAGAAAATTCGATATTTTGTGATGAAGCCGTCAATCAATAAAGGATTTTCGAGCGCTTACATTGTAAGCGCTGGCTAATCCGTAAGAGATAGGTACATCAAAATAATATACTACGGAAATGTATATCTTAAAAAGGCCTACAAAAGTCGATAGAATATATCTATCTTTTACCATTGATTCACAGTAACCATTTTTATCTCTAAATAATTGATTTAAAAATATTGCTGCTTTATTTGCAAAAGCTAATTTGATAATTTCTCCTAATCAGTATTAATCATAGATAAAATAAATATTAATCCTTATCCAAATAATACCTTGGCCATTTAATGTAGATCAAAATAGTCCTTTTCTTTTTTTATTTAATTGAGTACTTTAAAAGTTATCACAGATTTAAACACTAATTACACGCTACCAAAAAAAATCCTTCAAGCAAATCGGTTCGCTCCGCATCGGGCCCACCGCACCACATCTTTCTTGTAAAATGCGTAACGCGGGCACTGTTCACTGTGATCGATCTTGAAGATGCTGTACACTTTCCTACAGAATTTCTCAATTCCTTTCAACCCTCTGGACTCCCCCACATAAGCTGGTGTTGAAAGAAGACTGTCCTATTATTTTATTACGGAACCTTAATCCACCTAAACTGTGCCTAACCAGCATTATAGAGTGCACAATACTAACCGGATGTGGAATTGAACAAGTTGTTTTAATTCCCGGATTCCTTTAATACCTAAGTACTGATACTTTAATACCTAGGTACCGTTTTAATTTAAAAGACTGCACTTTGCAGTAAAAGTTTTTTTTACGATTTTCCCACCCATAAAAAAAAGTTCAAACTCATTGTTACAGGTTTAGATTTGAGCGTTCAGCGTTCTTCACATGGACAACTATATTTAGCCCTGCCCTTTCACGTGTGACTTCGAAGCAAAATCTGCGCTATCTAGTGAAAATCTGCTGTAAAAATTGTTAATCTTTGACATTTTGTAGTTAATAGCAGTCTGATATTTTTAAATTAAATGATAGCTAAACGCACTTTTTGTAACGACGCGCGACGTACTATCACTGTCGAAACGCTAATCGTTCAAAGGACCCCGTGCGAAGCCCAGCCGCGTCACCATTATGTACATAATATAATTATGTTAATTACTCCTCCAACAGCTTTTGCGCTAACTTAATCAATGGGAAGAAGAAATTGAAACTAAAACATCGTATAAACCACTCATTTATTATAAAACATCATAGGACTCCTCTCACTCTGGACGGAGCGGAAGAGAGTGCCAGACTTCTACTAAACGGTTTGTTAAAAGGTATGTATCGGAGATTTCTTCGGATTACTTTTACCCCAAGTATATTGATATAATTGTTGTTCTGTGGATAACGTAGATCTTGAGGTCTTTATTACTCTTCTTAGATGTCCCAAAAATTATAGAGGTAGAGAGTACAAGCATTTTTTTCATTTTATTTATTTCTCGTTTTAAACAGATCTAGCAATGTGACTACAATTCACATTAGCCTTCACGTAAGGCTTCTGCATTTTTAGGCAAACTGGAAGACCATCTGAAAGGAAAAGAAAAACTTTGGGACAAACTCTGATTCGTGTCTATAAGTGTCAGTCTACCATTTAAAAAAATGTGTTTCGAAGTGCTTATCGTCATTTATGATGAAATGATACTAAAACACCATAAATTATTTATGTATATATGTGTAATGTATATGTATGTATGTGTAATGGGTGGTTTACCTGAAATATATGAATTTATTTATTTAATCTCTGGAACGACTGAACCAATTTTAAAACAATTTTCAATGGAAGATACACAAGGTTATAAGACAATACATAGGCTTATTATGCCGGCATTCCCACAAGATCGGGATAAACGCAAGAAACAGCTCCTATCCTTCAGTTATTGTGCAATTTATGCTTCCAGAAACATCTAACGATTTAGGCTGTGCATTGACTTTCAGCGAATTTAACATTAAGAGTGTCAGACTTCTACTGACTAAAAACCCACTGTATTCCTGCAGTTGCTCTTGAGTTTCGGGGCCGCGGTATCACGGTAGAATTCCTGAAACCCCGGCAGGCAATGGCTCTATCGAGCCCCATCAATGCTGCTGACTGCTCTTTGAGGCGCGCTTGGAGCACGTCAAGCTATCGACCCGGGCCTGGTCTTAAACAAACGGTAAGATACCCGCACTCGCCGTCCGCAAGCCCGTATTAGGAACCCTGGCTTGTACCTTAAAGTCAGTCTCATTGTCTGGACTGCCATCTAGAGACCTTCCAACAGCACTAAAGGCATTCAAACGATTCTTTTTTAATAAATAAGAGAATTAAAAATGTGAGTAGAATCCACATTACTAGCAATCTTGTTAACCCCTCAAACTAAGCTGAATATGCTTGTGTCTGGTGTGGTTCACAGCAATAGTGTAATCATAGATAAAATAAATAAGTAGATTTGGTCAACAGACGAAATTATATCGGAACCGTGTGTCTCCAGTTAGGCGCTGGGCGGGGCAACAACTACACATGCAGTTTAATAAAATCAATAGATACGCACTCGCGCACACACCTGCATTTCTTAAATCAGAACGTACTATACAATCAATAATAAACCTTATTCCGTCAAACACAGCGTGTATTTACCATGCACCGTAGAATTTACCCACACAAAAACATCGGTCGCTATCGTTGTGCTGTGCAAAAGCAATTTATTTTACATATACGCTAGTGATTGACTAAATCGGAAAGTTATCGATTCTTCCATTTATTATTGTACAATTTTTTTTGGGCACCTGAAAATGAACCAAATAAAAAATGCATGTCCAGAAAATATTACAATAACAATAAACATATTATTAAGAACATAACATTACATAATTATTATTAAGTACCACCTACTAAGTATTAAGGGCTACCCTGGCGCTTTCGACTTAAATCTTAATATTTAATTATCATAGTGATAGGTTGTATAGAATCCTGAAAAGTTGAATGACTGATTTTATGAATACCCTAAATCATGAGAATAGCTTTAAGTAATAAAATAAAATTTAACACACTTCTGCAAATATCAGTTGTACTCTTAATTTTGGAATTGTCCATTCAAAAAGCCTGCGACTTTTCTTTAGAGACTAGAACATTTCTGCGTTGAAGTGAACCGAGCATATGGTGCTATTTTTTGTAGGGTACCAGTTAGGTGGCATGCCTGTGGCATCAATCCATTCCTTTTTTATGTTACCATCTTTTGGGAAGCTGAAAAGTACGAAAAGCACTTATTTATCATTTACATACATCCTAAGCTACTTCTAAACGTCACCATATAATAAGCATCGCAATAATTACGTAACACAGTATAAATCAAGATCTGAATGATTTTGACGTATATAGCTAATCCATTGCTTCATATGTTCGAAATATTGGTCTGCTCAACAACGTAAATACCGCAGTAAGTGTTGTTGATTTAGCATAATGAAACCGATTCCTACTGTAAGTGTGTTACGCAATTATTACCTGCGGGGTAACCGCAGGTAATAGTTTAGTAGGTTATAATAGGTTTTTGTTATAAGAAAAATCCTAGTTAGTAGAGAAATTGTTAAATATATGAAAACAAACACACATCCATGCATAACAAATAAATAGCATGAATATATTGACTTATTTTAAGCTCAATTCACAAATATATTATCTGAACCATGCCGATTATTATAACGCATTCGAAGCTTCAATGGAAGCAAAATACAAAAACCATAAAAAATAAAGAAACAGCATGAGGATAAGGCATAACATACGATAATTCTAAACCGAAAAACACCACCGATTATTAACCTAAAATTAAAGTAACTTACTTTACGAATATTGGTTACGCATTTCTCTACTACTCTGTAAAAAAATCAAAATAAGTAAAAAAACATTATTTACATCGATCTTCCAACCGGGCTAAAACGGTTGACAGATTGAAAAATAAACTATTGTAGCGACGACGGCGACGTCGGAACTCCTTACGCATGCTGCGGGCGTAAAATAAATTGTTTATTTTTTTTTACTTTTTTGTACACTTGACTTTTCAACGTATTTTTATTTCTGTCATCTCATGTAAAATAAAAGTTAAACATATTTTCTTAGAGGTTTCCGTATGTTATAAAAAACTTTTTACCAAAAAATTAAACAGACACCCTTAAAACACTGCAACGTGAAAAATAACTTTAATTTCGGTAGTCGGTGTCTTTAGTTTCGTATTTTCGTTTTTGGCACCGACTTCCGAAATTAAAGTTATTTTTCACTTTGCAGTGTTTTTTGGGAGTCGGTTTAATTTTTTGGTAAAAAGTTTTTATTTTAGTCTTTTTAGTTGGTCGATTTTTAATTTACCTAGTTACAAGAGCCTAAATGTCAACTACTTATATTCATTTACAAAATATTGCTTTTCCCAATGTTGGGCTGTTATTTGTTGAGGAGTTCTCCTGGTAGTTCACCATCAGCTTCACTTTACCATATGCATTGTGACGAGCATATTGTGCTTAATAACCACATTCAAGTAATCGAAGCGGAACACATGAACTACTTATTATTCCTACTTATATATTGAGTAGTTCCAGTGGCCATCGGTGGTCTTCATCATCAGGTCTACTTCAAAATGGTGCTTTTCGAATGCAACTACACAAGTTACTATAAAAAATACTCCAATCACTATAGGTGTGCCTATAATATTTGAAGAGTTCCCTCGATTTCTCCAGGATCCCATCATCAGATCCTGACTTGGTGACAATGGGACCAATTTCAAAGTATACCCTTTCAAACAAAAAAAGCATTTTTCAAATCGGTTCAGCCGTCTCCGAGTAATCGGTGATCATACAAAAAAAAATAATAATAATAAACGCGTCGAATTGATAACCTCCTCTTTTTTATGTCATCGGTTGAAAAACCCCTAAACTATAATAGCAATATTTCATTCGTCAATCGACATTGCTGTCGATAGCCTACGTTAGTGGATCTGCACAAGCACATCACTAATTCGTCGCAAGAAGTGGCGGCCTCACTACGCGATGAATCCGCGTAATACAGTTTCGTATGTTATGTTTACATTGCTTGTTCAGTTACTTAGTGACGAACTCAAGTAGTGGTTAAGGAGCAATGTATTTATAGCAAAAGGAGTACAGTCGCTCTGATATTTGAAAACAAAAATAACATAGTAAAACCAAGAAATATTTTACGATTTATTGTTTTTCATGATTTTAAAGACAAATATTGTAAAATACTTGTACTTACTATGGTAAGTGATTCCATGATTCACATAGATTTGATTTTGGCTTCGGTTTTAACAAGATACCACAGAACAACTCGGCATTCATATATGTTATCACGATCGCCGTCGAAAGCGCACTAGTTCGCGGAGACGGCCACTTGCCTGTGACATGAGCCCTGTGGCCATGTCGCGCGGACACCGATACGCCCCCTTACCACTTCTCTGTATTTTTGATTTCTGTGAGTGTAATGGTTGGGGTTACCTCTCGATCACAAGGCATGTTTGCCATTAGGCGTATTCCAATATTTTGAGACAAAATAATTTCACTTACTTTGGGATTTCTCACAAATAGCCAGTTTTAGCAGTATGGCCTATGCTTGGCTTCAAGTTTTTTCTCTGTCAATTTGGACACCCTATTATTTGTCAGATACCTACTTCTTCTTTCATGTTTATTTATTTATCCAGGCCTGAAAATGAAGTAAAGGACCATAACAAATAGTTGCCAATATTTTATCAATATATATACAGTGTTTTGTGAAATTTTTAACTATGTATTAACAAAATTATACTTTATCATAAAGTTATTATAGTATCAATATAGTTTTCAAAATCTTTTGGACCTACTTATGCAAACAGGAACCAATCCACACATGTGCCAAAATCGAGATAAGGACACAGACGATCCTAAAAATGAACCTTCTATCGACCCTGTAAAGATCAAAATGATCTGACAATTTTGACAGAACAAATCATTTCTATAACAAAGTTATCAACCAATAAAACAGCAGTTGTTCAATAATTATAATTAATCTTGCATTGGCAATTGGCATTTTGTGGAAAAGATGAGTAGTTGAGAAACTGGTTTCGTCTTCTTTACAAAGTGACTCAAACCCAAATTGTTATCTAAGTTATGTATATACTAACACTAGGTATAAGGTACTTTACTAACACTACGGATCTCTGTTATCTGATTATTTGAAATAAATTATTATTATTATTATAATAAACTGACGAGATCCATGCTCCATGGTCACCCAACAATCTAAGACCCACATGGTCCCTTGCATTTTTCGTTTTTTAATAAAATAATGTGGAACCATGTGGCTTGGTTCTTATTTGCATATTTTCTAAACACCAATATTTTCTAGATGTTATAGCAGTGGTTCGAGATATATTATAGTCATAACATTACAGACGTCGACTAAACGAACAAATATGTCGCTTTGTAAGATGCATCACGTAGGTAGTTGTATTACAAATAATCGTGATGTGCATGGCGGTTGCAATAGAGCATGCCCTGGAAGCGAGGAGTTCTTAAGAGCAGGCTGTTTTTAAGAGCAAACATGACTTTATCAAAATATACGAGTTATACGATGACGCGAAAGTCAACAAATGGTTTATTGCAAATTTGCGCACCAAGCTTCTTAAAGCCTGCAATACATGTTGGCCGAGTGTAGGCCAACGCGAGCGTTGGCAAATAGGTACAAGGCAAGAAATAATGTCCACACGTTCGACAAGTTCGTCAAACACCAATGCAGACGTCCAATGTAGAAGAGGGTCTGTAGAGCTGCTCACACGTTGGCCGAGCGCAGGCGAGCGCCTTTGATTTGTGACCAAAAACTGACACCGATCCGAAGTAAGGCAAGTGAACACGAGCAACGGCGAGCAAAGTTGCACCAAATGAGCTCTATATACGTTGGCGCTGGCCTCCACTCGGCCAACTATGCAAGTGACACCGAGCGATAGCAAGACAAGGCAAATATACCGTCTACATCTTGGTATTGGCCTTCACTCGACAACGCTCGGCCAACATGTATTGCAGGCTTAAGAAAGATACTTGTAATAAGTTTTTTTTTTTTAAACAAATGAACGTGTCGTCGTCGCAAAATAGAGCTGACATTGAACAAAAACGAATAGCGTATCAAGGAATTGCAAAACTTCTCCAATCCAATTGAGATCATTTGAAAATCGGACTTGAAAAAACGTTGAAAAAAGTTAGGTTTACCCCGTATACCCACAAATATCGTCCTTTTGTTTGTTCCTAGTAGACATACTGTGAACAAAGAACAAGCTCGCTGTAATGTGTGGTTAGCAGGAGAAGCTGGCAGAAGTGCTCAAGAGGTGGAATCCTCATCAAACATATCACACAAAAGGCATGATGTCAACATAATCTCTGATTTCTTGGAGTGATTTGTATGGTGGTTAGAACCGCAATATAAAATTGATATAAATGCTGAAAGTTATGTTGAATGAACATCCAACTTTAGAATCAGAATCAGAATTTATTTATTTCTCTAGTTTTAATATTACATTTCATTTAAAAATCTCATTTTACAAATTGCCTGTTTGATTTTGTCCGTAGAGCAGGAGCTTTTAAAACCTATCCTGGTCGTTTCCTCTATTACTAGTGCTTATATAACTTAACGCGAGGATAACGATAAAGCAGTGGGGAATAGCTCCAGCGGCGAACAGTGGTCCGGATTTTCAAAATGATGGACTTTCGATCGAAGATGGTTATTTAACTAAACAAAAAATGTTATCGAATAGTATATATAACGCTGATCAATATTTATTACTACATTTTTCGATAAAATTGCTCCTTCACGTCAAAAAAAAAAATTGAAAAAAAAATTGTATGGGAGAAAATATATTTTTTTTTTCTCCGGCTAGTATCAAAGTATAGCAACCAAACCTTATGTACTAGTAAGTACTTGTTGCCTTTAATACGACGACATATAATATGCTTGCGTATCCCTGCGGCCTTGGCGCCTACGATGATTCAAAGTTTCAAATTTTTAAGTCCATTTTTCTTAATGTTTTTGACGATTCATCTTAAAAGAAACGGTTAGAAATGGATAAAGCCCTGAAAAGGGCTATTTTCAGAAGGCCTGAAAAGGATTATTTCAGGTAGTCCTGAAAAGGATTATTTTAATGAAACGACTTATCTTACTAACTCAATTCAAACAATAACAATATCACTAAATCTGTCACGCTATTACGCTAATGGATCGTCAACTCCTGCCTGCAGCTCCTGTAGATCCATATTTTCAGTTTCTTCTGTTGTTACCTCTGGCAACAACAAAAGCTCTTTAACATCCGAAAAAAAATCGAAAGGTTTTGAGTTGTTGTATTTTGGTCGAATATGGGATAAATATGGGTCCTAACTAATTAAAAAATTATGCGACAAGTCTTCGTTGGTCTTCATCCTGTTAAATTTTCTTGTGTGATTTTCACGAACTTTTCGAAATTCTTTATTTCTTGCTTCACTGGCTTCTTCGGAAAGAATACCAATTGATAGGAAGCCAAAGTGTTTGCAAATGTCTGCACCATGTATGAGCAGCTTGTGCACACTTGTGGGCATATAAAACCACGGGTATAGATGAACAAACATGTCAGCTGTATCTCGACAATATGGTCTAAATTTTTCAAAATCTATGGCACATCCAGATGAAATTGTTTGAAGAATAACCGCGAAATGCTTTAGTAGGTCTTAATCAATATTGGTAATTTCGGCAGATTTCTCATAATCTCTAAAAAACCTTCTGGCTGTATTTCCGTCGTTTGTGGTTCCAAAGCCTTGCTTAACAAAATCTACAAGAATTCCCATTTGCTGCTTGAATTTTTCTTGTGTCAGTTGTTTTTTCGCAGCTTTTAGTTCCCTGTTAGCACCTCGTGCAGCCCACATTTTAAAGTCCATGTTGTATGATATATGTAGAATACACTCCATACAACGAATCCACATATGAAGAGTAGAAAATCCATATTTATAAACATTTTCTCGTACAGGTCTTGAAAATACTTCTGACAGCTTGTTCATCTCAGTTGGCTTAGCGAGGCAAATATTACAGGCAGATGCAGATGAAGTATCAGTTATAATAGTGGCCACTTTTCTGTCGATCATTGTCACATGAAGGTCGTGATTAATCTCCAGCCCGGCACACTTTGTGTATATTCTGCTCTCTTTACAAAATTCAAACTTAATAGGCCTACAATAATGGGTTGAAGGTGTTGGGTTTTCCCAAATGGTGATATTATTAGAAACTAATTTAAGAGAGACGAGACTTGACATAAATACCGATGAATCACTGAAGTTTACATTCTCACTTCTTTGCTTGTAGGTGCTTTGTGAAGAAGCTCTGTCGAAACCCCATTTACTGATTACCTTCAATCCTTCATTTGACGAATCAACTTGGGTACCAGTAATCTGAAGAATCTTCTGGACTGTCAGATCCAGTAGGGCTTGAATCTTCACTTGAGCTCCTCTCTCAGTAATTTCTAAATCGCTTGGTTAGCATCTTTTCTTAGCTTCAAGGAGTTTGTGATACGATGGTAAAACTGGAACTTCACAATCTATCAGCACACTCCTTAAACACAAATATTTCCACTTTGACAGATTCAAAGATGTATAAAGACCTAGAGAGTGATCTTCATCCAAAGATTTTTTGCTTACTTTCTTTTTAAACAAAGTGGTTTGAACAATCGCAACACTATCAGGGTTTTTTGTTATATGATCAATAATATTAGCTAAGTCATTCTTCTTTTCTGTCTTAAGTCTTATGACTAATGCAAAAGTGAGTTTTTTCGGTGAGTATTCCAGAAGAGACCCTGAACGTATTCCAGAAGAGACCCTGAACGTCTTTTCTTCTGTGTGATGCCGAGGTCAACAAATGGTTTCCTAATCTGAACTAAATCCGTAGATGTGCCCACAGTTGATGTGGATGAAATCATAGCTGCTACAGTATCGATATCAACGGAAGTACTCGTAATGTCTGACGATATGTTTTTGATAACTTCATCTTGAGCTGAAAAATTTCTGATAAATTCACTGTAGTGCAATTTGGACAACCAATATTTGATTGTAACCACTCAGCATGTCTGTTCATAAACGTCTTCTGATTTCTGGAAGCACTTGCCCATCTGCGACTCATATTACTAATATAATTTTTTAAAAGGGTCTTAATTATTTCTGAATCTTCTGAACATATTTCAACTGGGATGCGACAATAATAGCTTCATAGAGTCGTGTCCAATTTTTCATGTCTCCTTCAACACGAAGGAACATAAAAATATCTAAATTCGCAACAAATGCAGCCAGAACGAAACTCACAAAACTTTCACACAGCACGGATAATGATGTTGCTTCCTCAAAGGTTAAGAAAAAAGTGCCCTCAATTGTTACCTGCACATATATTTATAACAAACACAAGTTCGCAAGTAGTGACTGACATAATTAGTACCGCTGCGTTCAACAACCAATCAGCGTCGTCGATATTACCCCTACCACCCTTTGGTGGTGGGGGTTAATTATTATTTTCTCAAAGTAATAGTTTTAGTCATTTAGGTATAGATAGTCATCGTCAGCACATAACTGTCTTCAATTACATGCAACAAGTTAAAATTTATTAAAAAATATATGTAATTTTATTATTGTCATATAAATGAAATGCCTACCAAATGCCTAAATTTATATTTTTTAATTCTTATTGTATTTAAAAAAATATATTTTTAGTTCTTCTTAATTGTTAAATTCGTTAATAGCCATTAGAAAATACAACATAAAAATTTGAAACTTTGAATCATCGTAGGCGCCAAGGCCGCAGGGATACGCAAGCAAATTATATGTCGTCGTATTAAGAGCAACAAGTACTTACTAGAATATAAGGTTTGGTTGCTATACTTTGATACTAGCCGGAGAAAAAAAATAAAATACATTTTCTCCCATACATTTTTTTTTCAATATTTTTTTTCGACGTGAAAGAGCAATTTTATCGAAAAATTGTAGTAATAAATATTGATCAGCGTTATATATACTATTCGATACCATTTTTTGTTTAGTTAAATAACCATCTTTGATCGAAAGTCCATCATTTTGAGAATCCGGACCACTGTGCGGCGGTCCGCTTATTACTTTATTGAGTAACTCTACAGTCAGAGCCTATGCTGTCGGAAGGGGGCCAGTCGTTTGAAGAGCGGCTTGTCCCTCTCTTTTTTATTAATGTATTCAATTTCTTCTACTCTAGTTGCGAAAAGAAAAGGGTTGTGTTGTCCATAGCGCGTGTTCCTTGTTCTTGTAGTCCCTCGATCGACAGAGATTTGAGACGTTCTACCATGTCGCCGTGGAGATCATGCGCACGAATGTGCCACGGGTCTTGTTGCAAGATTTCCCAGAGTAGATCGGTGTCAGTGTGTCTGGGTAAATGTGCGGCGCTCTTCAATGCCATTTTATACTGCCTCTCAAGCTTGAGCAGGTTTGTTTTACTGTACCTCGGTAGCAGTTGTATTAACCCGTAGTCTATCACTGACAGTAAGCATGCTTGGATGACAAGTAGCTTGATGTCGACACTTAACTTGGAGCGGTAGCCGATGATTGGATACAGCGCTCCTCTGACTCTCTTGGCCGTTTGAATGTTTTCCTTAGCATGTTTATTCATCGAAAGCCTTTTGTCCAGCCAGACTCCGAGAAAAATATCTCGGAGTCTGGATTTCTGGTTTGAATACGATGCGTTCGTCACGTATTTGAACATAATTGCGATACCCCGTGTTCAGATTGTTGAGCCTTGTCTCTTGTGCGAGAACATTATGCATTCTGTCTTATCGACATTGCATTTGAGCACACGCTGCTCAGTTCCCAAAGTGGTTCTGAAGCTTCCTCTTGTTGTCCTGTTGCTTAGATAGTTCTCGATCATCTATACGATGTTGTTGCGTGCTCCAGCGTCGATCAGTTTTCGAGAGAGCCCTTTATGGTTGATTGAATCGAAGGCTTTGCTGAGGTCAGTCGATATCATGGCGACGCTATGGCCCTTATCCAGCGCGCCGGCGATGTATTTGCCAGTACGAAGGGTTTGGGTGGCGGTGCTTCTGTTCCTCGTGAGCCCATGCTGGTGGCTGGGTATTATTTCGCTTAACTCTGTCTCGATACGGTTGAGTATTATTCTCTCGGCCCATTTGCCCATGATGTTGAATAGGCTGATGGGTCTATACGATTTGGGATCACTATCACACTTACCCGCCTTATGCAGAAAAATACAGGTACTGGTTTTCCAGCGCTTAGGGAAGTAATGTAAATCTCGAGAATGTAATCCATGATACGTTTGAATATTGCAATCATGGTGTCGCCGCCTAGTTTGAGTATGTTGGCTTTGATGCCGTCAGGTCCGGGGGCTTTGCTGTTCTTGAAGGGTCTGAGAGCTAATTTAAGCTCGTGTTTTGAAGTTCAATCGAGTGGTGCAAATGGTGTAGTAATTTCTGTACATTATTCAATTGCGTCGATAGTAGCTTCCTTGACTATGGCTGTATCGACCATTCTATCGATGATTTCTAATTCATTGGTGCAATCGCTGAAGTGAGGCAGTTTCACGAGGGGCTTTTCATTGCTCTTTGCACGGCCCACATGCGTTTCCTATTATCTTTAGTGTTTTCGAGTAGCTTGATCCACTCGGCTTCTTTATGTTGGATTATTTATTTAGACAATTGATGCTTACAGGTATTGTATTGCCTTCTTGCCACTGTCCTGAGACCAGTGTATCTAAGTCGACAGGCGCGCTGCTTCTTGGTTTTACGCTCGGCTATTCTATCTCTTATGTGTGTTGGAAGTCTCTCTTTGGAGTCAACGATTCTCCGCGGGGCGAACTCGTAAAGTGTTTCCCGACGGCCTTTTCTATTTCCGCGATGTACATTTCGCAGTCGTCGTTTGAGGCGATCTGCGCTTCTGAAACCATATTGTTAGCAAGTAGTTCTTCAAAAGCTTGTCTGCCTTCTCGGGAACCTTTTATCTGCATGAGATTGCGACTCATCGGTTGTTCGTAATCGCTATCGATTATTACATCCAAAGTCCATGGGAGGTGGTCCGAGGAAATACACTTCCTCTGCTGAAACTTAAATTCCAATAGTGTGTGATCGTGGTTCACGATTGCTGTGTCGAGTATACTGTTTCCTGGACTTGTAGGCCGAGATGGTTGACCTGTGTTAACGAGTCTGACGGAGCCGCGTTGAATTGCGTCGCGGAGTACGATGTCCAGGCCCACGTCTCTGGTGTGATTTAGTTGTCTCGTGCGTAGGTTCGAGTCACCTATGATGATGGCGCTTTCACCCAGTATCAGCGTCTCGAACTCGTCGACGAGGTCTCCCTGTCTCGGTATCGGTATGTAGATGCCCTTTATTGTAATCTTGTCATTGTTTATGTGATTGGTGTAAAGATTGATACTGCATCCCTCGATGCGTCTGTCCGTGTCGTCGATACTATCTATAAAACGGGTTTGAGCCCATCTTAGACCCCGTTTAATGTACATTACGGTGCCTAGATGTTGCTCTTTTCTTTTGTGAAATTTGTCGTAGCCGGGTATGTTGTACCTTTGCTCGTCCAGGTTAATTTTTATCTCGTTGAGTATAAGAATGTCGACGTTATACTTGTTCACAATATGCTTGACTTCGGTAAATTTGCTACGTAAGCCTTACACGTTGATGTGCATTATACGCACTTGTTTCTTAGTCCCAGTTGCGGTTAAGGATGGCATCAGATCACGCAGTTCTCTGAAGCAACGCTCGAATATCTCGAGGAATTCTTGTTTTGAGAGTTTACGACTCGATCTTGTTGTCTCTTGTTGTTGCGTGTTAGCGGTGACGTTAGAATAGTTACGTTCACCTCTAATTTGTCTCTCGCGAGCGCGGGATTGATGTTCGCGTGGTGTCTCCTGTTTGGGAGGCTGCTGTTGATGCTTGTTATAGTGTTTCTCCTCCTCACGGAGGATTGCCTCTTCACGTTTTGTTTTTTGCTTGTTCATCTCGCGTTGAAATCGCGGGCATTTGCGCTGTGTCGCCGTATGTTGTTCGGGTTTCACGTCTCTTCGCGTACACTTTGATCGTTTCACCGTGACTGTTCACGATATCGACCGTCGGGTTACGCTTTTGAGCGTAGCAGGCACTTGTTGCGTGGTTAAAAAGAAGACTGTTCTTGCACTGCAATATCCTGTCACTACTCGTAGTGTAGCGCTCAGGTTTAATTCTGTGGGCGCAGAAAAAGGCCTCAGTGGCATTCTTCATTTTTTCCGCCAGCTCCACATATGAGAAAGAGCCGTCGAAAACACATAGTTGCACATCAGACGTGATGCGTTTGATACTCAACGTGCGAATGCCGATGCACCTCTCCATTTCATCTAGTTGTTCGTCGTGAGTGTAGTCGTGTGTCATATTCCTGATTATCACTTTGGTCGTTCGTACTTGCTCTAAACGAGGTTTGCGAGCTATGAAGGCTAGATCTGATTTAAATTTCTTTATTTCTTCGATGCACATGCTGCGTTTATCAAGGTCCGTCACCGTGATGAGAGTATTCTTACTTTTCTCGTTACGGCTGACTCTTGCTTTATGCGTTGCAACGATGCGCGATAGGTCACTGATGAGTTTGTCTGATATCGTTTTCTTAATGTCCTTCGCGTTGCTGAATTTGTACCGCGAATCGTTGATAAGTATCAGGGGAACGTATCCATTCTTGTTTACTATTGTGTTTTCCTTGCGCGTCAATAGGGGACTTTTCTTTTGCGCGGCTGTCCTCTTTGCTTTCGGGGTGTTGGTATCCCCACCCTCGGGTAGTGTACGCTTGCGTGACAAACTGCGCGAGTTAGCTGAGTTTGAACGCAACGATGATGCTGTTGACAGCGAGCGCCGTCCTCAATATTGAAGAGATCTTTACGGGTTTCACACAACACTCCGTTACGGTTTCTAATGTCTATTTTTTCCATAAAACTATTCGCTAAGTCCATCCCCATTGTTGGAGAATCGCTTGTTAGTTCATTTGTCTCACTGATGTTCACATTTTATTAGTCCAATAATTTTATTTCACTATTATACAACAATAAATCACTATTCACTAAATGGGGTAGTTGAAAAATAATGACGATACCGCGACGCGCGCCCGATTGTCGTTGTGGCGCGAGCGCTCACTGTACGCGTCCGTCTCGTACCGCCGTACCGCGGCTCGCACGGACCTCTTTAGACTTTAGACCAGATAAATATCTGGGGTCGCGGAAATCTTCTTACGAGATATGGCGGACAATCATTTGATGATTTTCCGACCGAAACCAAAAAAAGCCCAGGTAAATATGAAATTCCTTGAATCAGGCTGGAATAGCTTCCACACAAATGATCCAGATTTTAGAAAGATAGAGTGTGCCTTAAAGCCTCTACAGAGGTTCTATCTATACATTAGGATGATTACGTTAAAGTTATGAAAATTTGTAAAAAAAAACGAATCCAATGCTACATGCATTGGATTCGTTTTTTTTTATCCTACATAGGATGAAAAATACGATTTTGTGTCACCATTGAAGTTAGAATAAATATACTTACTTATAGTAAACTATAGACGAAAGAAAATGTCATGGCCATAAAAGAAATATAGGATTTTTCATTTTTTTTTTCGTATAATTTCGTATCTAATTAGTAAATTAAGAAGGAACCAACCTACACATTGTTAGTTTCGCAAAAAAAGAACCAACGAGTTTTTAGTTTATAGTTATTAAAATGTTAATGATTTTCAGCAATATTATATTTGTGTACATAGCACAAACTATTTAGTACATTATTGTAAATAAACTGTTCAAAATAACAATCAATTTTGACAAGGTGGCTTTTTCTCAAAACTTTCAGTCAGTGGGTTGATTCTGTGTTGCATAAGTACAAGTAGGTCCATTTTTGAGAGCCACAATATATTGATAGCAAAAGAGACAAGATTTTTGAGGGTAGGAGGGGAGAGGGTTTCGATGATGACGACTTTCTACAAATATTTTTTGAGAGCTATTACTGAACTATGTCTTGTTAAATATGTTTGTTATTGTTCCAGCGTTATAGTTGAATGATGAATATCTTATTGTTCCATCATTAGTAAGAGATATGGAACAATCAAATACCAATTGTTGTAATTAATTGTTTTAATATCTAGAACCTGTCAAAATAAATGAATATAATACCAATAGCATTATTTCTTTTTCAAATAATATATAATAATTATAATAATACTTATAATATAATAATATTCCACAACTTCCACACAACGCCAACTAGTCCCAAACTAAGCAGAGCTTGTGATATGAGTACTAGACAACTGATAAACTTACATATATATTTCTAAATACATACATATTATAGATAAATTACACCCAGACAAAGAACAAATGATTGTGCTCATCACACAAACATTTGTCCTGGGTGGGAATCGAACCCACAACCTCACGCATAGCAGTCAGGGCCACTGTCCACTAGACCAACAGGCCTGTCAGTAAATGTAAGTATTAGTTTTTAAATATTCAAACTAACTATATCTTTAATTTATCTAAACTGCTGTTATAATGAATTTGAGCAACAATAATATGATGCTACTACATATGTCCACATGAAAAAATACGAATTCTTGAGTTTTCAGAGTATATTGGAGGAGTCACCTTGGACATCATCTTGGGCATTATATACTTTTATACAAAGTACAAAGTTCGACGGCCAGCCTATACGTTACAGAGCCTTCAGTCATTCTTTAATATTATTACGAGCTGGGGTTCGGGATAGAAATAATTAACGCCAATTAAACCAAAATCTTTTTTTTTTTAAAACAACTTTAATGAAGTAAGTAAACACAATATAAAAAAAATTACACAGTTATTCACACTACAAAACTTAACACTTAAATTGCACTGAAATTCACTTGTAAAGCTACGAATTAATCGCCTCGTATCTTAAGACCTGCCAAGAATGTTCCAGAAGTTTCTTGCTATACTCAGTACTGCTACTCGCCGCCAGGTGGCGTTAGTGTCTTGAACATTCTAGATGTCGGTTGAAGTTTCTCGATGTACTTAGCTAAGCGACTGGCGTAACAATATCTTGTATTGTTCTGTGATGTGAGCAGAAGCAGAAAGATGTGTGTGAGCAAACATAGTTATCAGAACAATAACTATGTTTGCTCACACACATCTTTTTCTCATATTATTTCTATTTAAAAGAATATAGCCTTTATTTTTTAATAATTTAATTGATATTACAGAGACTAAAATTTTACAAAAAGTATGTTAATATTTTGTTCCAGGAACAAGAAACAAATATTTAAAAAAACCTAGGTATGTTAAACAGAAAATTAACCAAAAATTATAAGGTTACATTAAGGCTATTAAAATAATGTACAATCAGGATTGGAAGGAGAGGTAAAGAACTCATAGAGCATTTCTAATTTGTCCACATCTGTGTCTACCAGAAACATAGCCAAGATACTGGGTGGACTTAATAGTTATATTTGAAAACTACATAGGTACTAACTAATAAAATTGTATAAAATATGGTAAATCGACCAACTGTTCTACTGATATTTAAAGTAATAGCTTTCGCTCCAGTCAGTCGATACTTTTAAAGTGAATTAAATCAAATGTATCTTTTGAACTTCCATCATTTGAGCCAATTTGTACAATATCTTTATAATTTATTATAGACATGTGTTATTCTGATGTACGGCCTATACTATTTTAAAATATCATTACAATCCATTTAGTAGCTTTTGTGAGAAAGAGTAACAAAGTTTGCAAACTATCGCATTTAAAATGTTAGTTTTGTATGAAGTAGGATAGGAAGAAGGAGGGTATGTATACTCTTACCATCCCATGAAGTTTTCACTCCTAGTCATAAGCTTTCCCCAAAAGTAGCTACATCGACTTCATCAGTGCTAGTCACTTCAAATAGAATAAACATTTTAACTTACCTGAAAACCGTCTTGACGTAACCCATGCACTCAGGGCCGATTCCTCCACCTGGTAGCATAGTAGCAGCATGACGATCTCCATAGAGGGCCATCGGAATATTATCCTGCTTTCTCACAACTGGGGTCCTATACTGTATTTCAGAAGCTGATAGCTTTGCGTTGTTAGTTACACGGAGTCCACGACGAAAACTTCATTTACCTGATAAATATAGTCTCTTATCCGCTGCAAATTTTTTATAAACATCCTTTTGACACAATTATTTAAATTTAAACTAAACATTGCGCACAGGATCAGGAAAACACAAAATAGCAAAACAAAACAAATTTTTTTTTTTTTCTTTTCTCCTTCTTTGGCAATTGAGCCGGTGTCGACTAGGGATGGTACGTATTTACGCGACCAGGTTTTTACACCAGGTATTTACTTCCAAGTACATACACCAGGTGCTGATCCGAAATACTTGCAAGACTTCAAAGTATTTTATACGGCTACTCGGACTAATTGATAAATGTAATCAAAACTACCAAGACAGAAACCAGTTCAGGCAGCAAGTATTATAGTACTCTATGTCAGGCAGTTTACTATTGAACGAATAGAGCGCTGGACGAGAATAGTATAACTTCGTTTTATATAACTCGGCTAAAAGTCACTACAAGATGGCAGCACTAGTAACATGCCATAAATGTAAGAAACTAGTAAATGTAAAAAATACTGCTTTGTGTTCGGCCTGTGATAATAGGTATGAATTGGAATGCGATGGTTACCCAGAACATACGTATCGCCTCAAGGACGCGGAAGCAAAGAAAAAGTGGAGATGTAAAGCCTGCATCAGACTTAAAAAATACGCTAGTACCGACTGCACATCCAGTATTACTGTAAGGAAAAAACCTACTTCTGCAAAAACACCTTCACCAACAGAAAAACTAATAAAGACTAAGGATGTAGTACTAGATGAAGCGTTGAAACGTCGATCTTCGGTTCAAGATAATACTGATTTACTTGATTCACACATACTGGCTGATTGCGAAACGTCTATTGAATCTTATACTCCCAATAAATTTTCAATGAGTGTTGACGGTACCGGTACTGTGTCTGACATAGTATTAGCCTCAGAAATGAAAGACATAATTTCTCAGCTCACATTAAAACTCGAGAGTACTGAAAATGAACTGGGAAATATATTGATAGAAAATACAGATCTACAGAAGCAAATATGTAAGTTAACTACAGAAAATAAAACTTTAAAATCTTTATGCCAGTCGCCCTCCTTATTTACAAGTCCGGGGACAAACTCTAAGAATAAGAGACAATCTCTGGCAAATCAACACAACATCATTTCTACACCATCTCTTTTAGCGTCATCCAGATTGCAAATCGACACCAATGACTACGAAAATGTGTCCTACTTGGAACAAGAAATTGTTACCCTACAGCAGCAGTTAAAGGCTGCACAGCTTGAGATAGCGGCCCTCACGGACCGTATTGCACTATTAATGCAAAGTAATTACAATGTCTGTGCACCTGTCATTCATCACGAACTGAAGCGGGATACTGCGGACGTAGCGAGAGCTCAGATATGTCCTATCGCAGACGGGCACAATATGATGGAAGAGAGAAGTGGAGAGAAAAAGTATGTTAGAAATAATAATTACTTTAGGAATGAAAAGGACAAGAAGCTTGTGATCCTCAGTACCAACTCAACCAGCAAAATTCTACCAATTGCTACCAGAATATTCGGCGATACTTTTCAAATATGCCATTACATAAAAACAAACTGTGGTATAGAACAATTAATATACGGATTGGAGGATAAACTAAGAGAATTAACCTTAAAGGATTACTGTGTCATCCAAATTGGAGACGAAGATTTCAAGACCTCATGCGACTACACTAGGCTGGTGAAACAAATACGGGATAAAGTAATGCCTATTAAGCATACAAATATAATACTGTGCGTACCTACTTTTAAAAATCACTATCATAAAGAGATGTATAACTGGAGAATAGAAGCATTTAATAATATAATTTATAATGACAATTTAACGCATAACTATATCTATTTAATTGATTCAAACTTAAACCTGACTTATGATTTCATGTCTTATAATAAACAGGGAAATGTTAATATTAGAGGTATATCTAGTATATTTGAACAAATTCAGGAACTTATATTTGAAATTGAAACATATTCTGAATATTCGAATCCTTCCTATGAGGAAGCTGAACAACACAGTCAGCTTTTTCGAGATTAGTACCGTGGCTGGTGGTTTGAACAATGCGGCTATATTGAAGGACAGTCACTCACACGTTACTATTTTTCACCAAAACTTATGCGGAATAAATAATAAGAAGGATGAACTCGAAGTGTATGTCACTGAATTACCTAACGCATTAAGCTTTATTTGTATTAGTGAACATTTTTTAAACAAAATAATGGTATCACAATTTGATTTTCCTAATTATATCATAGGCTCTTGCAACACAAGGTTAAATAAAACAAGAGGTGGCACTTTAGTATTAACACATAAAAATAGGCAAGTTGAGGACTTGGACATTTGTAAAAAGCTGTATAAAACGGATAGCTTTGAGGTTTCTGGAGTAAGAGACGTTGAGACGAACTCATACATAATCTGTTGTTATAGAACACCCGTAAATAAAAACTTTGATGATTTTCTAGATAGATTGGAACAATTACTTCAGTACTTTATCAATAAAATATGCTTTATCTGTGGAGATTTTAATATTGACTTGTCAAAACAGGACAAAAAAAGAAGTTCTTTTACATCATTGTTGAAATGCTATAATTTTAGATATTTATTTGATTCAATTACATTTGTGCGAAATAACTCCGAATCGTGTATAGATAATATATTGACCAACACCTGTGATAGAAATATTGGCAGTACAGACATTGACCACAATCGATTAGCGGATGGACATGCAGCCCTCTTCTGTACTGCATATTTGGAAAAAGTTAGTACTACACAATGCGTTGATTTTAAATTTATAGAGAGAAGATTATATAATGAGAAAAATAATAATGCTTTTAGACAGAAACTACTGGAACACGACTGGAATTTAGGTACAAACACGTTTATAAGAAAAATAAAAGAACTGCATTCTGGTACTTTTAAAAAGGCTAAAGTTAAAATCAACATTAAAAAATCTAGCCGATCTAAATGGTTAACGAAAGGAATAAAGACATCCAGCAAAATGAAGAGAATTCTGAATTTTATAAATAAAGCTAAGTGTGACAAATCTTTATTAAGTTATCGTGAACAGTATCTTAGAATTTATAAAAAAGTGATTAGGAACGCTAAAAAGAGGGAAGTAACTAATCAAATAAATAAAGCGGCTAACTCTAGTAAAGAAATATGGAAAATAGTCAACAAAACCCGGAATAAAATTGATAATAATTTTGAAAATGATAACATAATACTTAAACATGATAATAAGATAATTTGTAACCCTATAGACATTGCTAACATTTTTGCAGAAAAGTTTGACAATGGTAAAGGTGTAAACACTAGTAATCCAGAACTGGCTAAGAAGCATTTAATTGAAAATACTGACAGAGTTGAAAAGTCTATGGCTTTTAATCCCGTCAGTCCAATAGAGATTTACAATATGGTAAAGGGTATGGATAGTAAAAAGTCATTTGGACACGATGAAATACCGCTGAGCGTAATCAAAGATAATATTGATATACTGGCACACCCAATATCTGAAATGATAAATAACTGCGTCAGTGAAGCCGTCTTTCCTGACCAATTTAAATTAGCCAGAGTTCTACCACTATTTAAGAAAGGTGCTAAAACAGATCCAGGCAATTACAGGCCTATTTCTTTGTTACCGGTTCTATCCAAACTTTTTGAAAAAGTGATCAAATCCAGGCTTGTAAGCCATTTGACTAGTCTAAAAGTAATAAACCGTAACCAGTTTGGATACCAAAAAAGTAAAGGGACACTAGATGCAATTGACTCGTTAGTTAATAACGTAGTAAATAAGCTGAACAATAAATTAAAAGTTGCTGGCTTATTCCTAGACTTAAGTTCTGCGTTTGATACTGTAGAACATTGCATTTTAATAGATAAGTTAGAGCATTACGGTATAAGAGGAAATATTTTAAAACTTTTGAGTTCTTATTTGACCAATAGGAAACAGTACGTTGAAATAAAATCACTTCAGGAAGGTGTGGAAGAAATTCATAAATCGAAATTATTTACTATAACTAGAGGTGTTCCGCAGGGTTCGGTGCTGGGCCCCATATTCTTTATAATATTTCTGAACGATTTAATTGAATACATTAAAAACATTTTACCAGATGCTGACTTGATAATATTTGCTGACGATACGAGTGGTGTTATAGCTGCTGACAATATAGAGACCTTAAAATATAAGTTAAATGTATTAATAGCTGCTTGTGAAAGCTGGTTTTCTATAAATAATCTTAAATTAAATATAAGTAAGACAAAATGTATGATATTTAGATCTACAGTTAGGAACAAATATTTAGTAAATGTAGAATCATTAGGCAGGAAATTTGATATGGTAGAAAGTTTAAGATTTTTGGGGGTACAAATTGATAGTTTACTAAATTGGAAGCCAGAACTAGATTCAATTACGAATACAATAAGTAGTGCATGTTATGCAATCAGAACTCTCAGGGATATTTTGTCTACTGCCCAACTTCGTACTGTCTATTTTGCTCTTGTTGAATCTAAACTTAGATATAGCATTATGTTTTGGGGAAACAGCTATAAATATAATGTTAAGGCAGCCTTTACTATACAAAAGCGAGCATTAAGAACCATACTTCGTTTAAATCAAACAGAATCATGTAAGGATCATTTTGTTAAACTTAGAATTTTAACGGTGCCGTGTCTTTATATTTTAGTTCTCCTTACTCATTTTAACAAATACTTAAACGAGTTTGAAACAGACGACGACAGAAAAAACAGAGTAGGTACTCGCAGAAAAGATCTTCCTACTATTCTGCAGGCAAAGCTTAACGTTGTCAAACACTCGTCACGTGTGCAGTCTGTCATTTTGTTCAACAAATTACCAGCAGAATTAAAGAATATTCAGAATGTGAACATGTTTAAAAATAAACTCAAGGCTTTGTTAATCAATAAAGCCTATTACAGCATTGACGAATATTGTAATGACAGAAAATCTTGTAACTAGTATAAAATTAAACTTAATTTAAATATGTATACCTATCTATCTTTTTTTTATAATTTTTACTTTTTTTATTAAAATTTTGACATTAAATGTTTTTTGTAGCATTATCTTCTAGGGAATTTGTTTTGTTACCTATAATAATTGTTTATTATTTATTTGTGTGTACTTACTGTGTAAATATTTCAACACAAATGTATTTTTGTTATGAAATAAAGAACTTGAACTTGAACTTGAACTCGCTCCAGTCGGAGCTTGTCGCTCGCCCGACTATGCGATTATGCTCCTTATCTGTAAGAGACTACGGAACAATTTCGTATGCAAGTCTTTTCTAGTATATGGTTTGTCTTTGTAAGTATTTATATGTAAACGCGATTGTGCTTCTTATTCATAACATCTCACGGGTCAATTTCCTATGAAAGTATTTTTTCTTCCAACAGGGCTTGGATTGAATAAAAGTAGAAACTTTCGTCTCTATGCTGGTATTTATTTGTAAACGCGATTGTGCTCCTTATACATAGGAAATCACGGTTCAATTTCCTATACAGATAGAAAATACTTGAAAGTATTCCGAGCCCTGCTTTTAGGACCTGGTTTCTTATGATAGACTTACTTGAAAGCCCTGGTACTCGATTTTGCAAGTATGACCCATGTCTAGTACCTTGAGCGTCTGATGTGAAAATACTTGCATAGGAAATTGATTCGTTTTGCCTCAGTAAAAAGGAGCATAATCGTATCAGAAAAAAAATACTTGCAAGGTTCAAAGTATTTTTCATTTGCAAATGCGATTGTGTAGTAGTAGTTCTCTAAATATTCCAAAGTTGTCTGAGTACATATACCGAAATCTGTGTAGGTGTGTGCATCAGGGAACTTTTTCTTTTCTTTTGAGTAGTTTGCGGCGCCATTCACCCTAATGACTATTAATAAAAGACACATTATTGCGTGAACGAAAGTATTTTAGAAAATATTTTGTTATGTTTACGTTTTTTATTTTTCTTTCGTCAGTTGTCGTTTGAGTGAGTGCATTGATGATACATATAAATACTGAGAAGTGAGTGCGAGCTTGTTATGCAATTTACCAACTGACCGTGACTTTCTTATTTCGCGAGTTTATTGAATTTAAACTATTAACAGTTAGTGTGTAAATAAACAAAACTGCTTTTTTATGTGTACGTGACTTTGTTTATTAGTTAGGAATGTAAATATTTAAATAGGTAAGAGACGATTTTTGAACTGTAGTTAAGTGTTTTCGTTTAAAATTGATAAGACTTGCTAGTTGTAAATAAAAATACAGTTACAAACCATGGCTCCTAAGAAAAGTTTGGCTAAAATAAAGCTGAATGTAAAATGTGCAAAGCATTAATATCATACAAATCGGGAGTGTCAAACCTTATGCCTTATGCTTTCATGTGCAAAGAAAACATATTTCCGTGAATTTAATTAAGTGAATTATTAATTTCTGTAAATTAAGTAGGAAGGAAAGATTTCATCTACAAAAGCCGTACTAGATTGTGGCATGGTACGACCTGGACTAGTAGACTGAAATCCGAAGTGGCTCAAAATACTTTCTAGTATTTTAATACCTGGTTTCCGACCCTGGTATTTTTACAGACTCGTACTTGCAAGCCCTGGTATTGATATTTGCAAGTATATCTCATCTCTAGTGTCGACTATTCTGCCAGTGTCATGTTATGACGGCAGCGAGGGTAGGCCGTCGAACTTTGTACTTTGTGGTAGCTCTAGCTGTTAGTTCAGCTGCAAGGACGAACACATGAGTTAAACATATAGTCTACTATATACAAGCTACGATGTAATATACTATATATATATTATAAAACACAAACTATTATCTACACAATAACTATACACATATTACGCACTAATTACATTTGAATCTCATTATCTGTTATAAATTTAGATAGGAGGTTAATTAATTTAGGAGAAAAGTGGGTAAGAAGGGTATGGAAGCTGGTTGGGAGAGGAATATTGCATTTGGGAAGTTTTTGGTATAAATCAAAGGATCTATTGTTTATGGAGCAGGAGAAGAAAATGTGATCGAGGGTACCCTCAGCAAGGCCGCACTCGCACAGGGAGCTGTCACGGACATGTATTTTATGCAAGAATACTGGGCTACAACAATGTCCGAGTCTAAGTCTGCAGAGTGACGAAACAGTTTTCTTCGACAATTTAAGAAATTTAAAAAACCAAGGTTTCCTCTGAATTTCAGGCTGTATAGCTGCATAGTACTTGCCTTTGGTTTTGGAGGTCGACTTCCATGTTTCCGTCCACAAGTTAAATAACTTTGGTCTGGCACCATTCTGCAAATCGTAGTTTTGTGCTATGTAGTGCTTTCGATCAGCCGGATTCGATGTGGCATACTTTGCTAACGAATCAGCGCACTCATTGCCAACAATACCCGAGTGGCCGGGGATCCAGGCTATCTCGATGTCTAAGCCGCTTTGGGAGCAATCAAATAACAAGTTCTTAATATCTATAATGATTTGACTATTAATTTTGCTGTAAAGTTGATTTTGTTTTAAGGCCTGGATACTACTACGCGAATCTGAAAAAATTACTGATCTTGTTATTTGATGGGACTTTATATAGTGTATGGCTTCTAAAATACCAATACACTCCCCTGTAAATACTGATGCTTCTGGTGGACATTTAAATAATAAAGCAATTTTAGAATTTTGAAAATAAACAGCAACCCCTGTGGATTCGGTATCAGATAGTTTTGAAGCATCAGTGAAAAATAAATTCCATCCTTCCCAATACCGCTTAACAGCTGACTCAAAGTCATCTCTAGGGTTTTGGGAGTTCTTTGATATGTCCAGTCCCAAAACGGCTTTAGGTTCGAAATTAATCGTTTCATATGCGGTGGTGAAGACTGGGAGAGTTGAGTATTGACAAACTGGCGCGGAGAGTTGTTTAAGCTCTCTATACCTATTTATCAATAGAGGAATTGTTTTATTATTCCAATAGGGAGAGGTATTAAATGATAGATCGATTTGTTCTAAAATTGGGAGTAAAGGATGGGATGAAAGTGAAAATGCTTTAGTAAGGAAGCGATCTGCTAGGTATTGTCTCCTAAGGTGAAGAGGAGGTTCTGCACATTCTACTTGAAGCGCATTTATGGGAGTGGATTTCATGGCCCCAATGACAATTCTTAGACATTTTGACTGAATACTAATTAATTTCTTAAGCGCTTCTTTGTTGCAGGGCTCTAACAAAAAGCTGCAGTAATCTATAGCACTTCTGGTCAATGCGTTATAGATCAGTTTAAGGGTGTAGGGGTGAGCTCCCCACCACACCCCAGCCAAGGCCTTGAGAACCGATATAGATATTTCGCATTTTTTACCACACTGTTAATGTGATCAACTCCAGTCAGTCTTGAGTCTAAGGTTACTCCCAGAAACCTAGCGTTATTCTTAACTGGGATGCTTTGTCCATCAATATTTATATCAATTGGGGGTACAGAACGCTTGCGGGTAAAGATGACCGCTGTACTCTTTGGCGCACTTAATGACAGACCATGATCAAGAAGCCATTGGTTTAGAGAGGACAGAGAGACATTCATTGAAAGAGCGGCATCCTGAATGGTACTGCCGCAGACCAACAAAGCAATATCGTCAGCATACTGAAGGATTTTGCAGTTGAAGTTAAGAGATGAGGGCAAGGTAGCTGTATAAATATTGTATAATGGGGGACTAAGAACAGATCCTTGAGGTAATCCTCTCCAGACAGTTCTTTGTTCGAAGTCAGCCCCAGGGATTCTTAATTTAATTGTGCGGTTGGAAAATATGCTACCAATAATGCGAGAAATCCTGCCCGGGATTCTCAGCTCGTGCAGCTTGTGCCTGAGATTGGGGAGGAGGACTGAATCATAGGCAGCTGATATATCCAGGAAGACAGCAACCACAGACTCATCCCTGCTGAGGGCCAGTCGGACCTCTGACGTGAGGATACCCACACTGTCAGCCGTGCCCAGACCTTTCCTAAAGCCGAACTGAGTCGCCGGGAGCAGTCTCCTGTTTTCAACCAACCACACTAACCGATTTTTTATTAAATGTTCCAAAAGTTTTAAGAGTATGGACGATAAAGCGATGGGTCTGTATGAGCAATGGTCATTAGGATCTTTGCCTGGTTTTAATAATGGAATAACAACTTGAACCTTCCACTCTGTGGGAATGAAGCCGGATGTAAAGCAGAAATTAGCCAAATCCAGGTAATATTCGTGGGTTCTTGGACCCGCTTTAGAAATAAAGGAGTAGGTGAATCCATCCACTCCTGGGGCAGAGTCTCTTACATGGGATAGCACGGTTTTTAGTTCGTCCAAGCTAAACGGTTTGTTCATAGGGTCGTCAGTGTTGTCTACATCTTCAATGCCAACACTAGCGTCTTCCTTAGTTGGAACATAAGCTGGAGCGATTTTAGAGAAAAACCGGTATCCCAGTTCCTCCGTGATATTATTCGAAGAGATGGGTGCTAAGCTGCTCCTAAAGTGTTTAACTTTACGCCAGACTAACGAAACCGGAGTGGATGGACTCAGCGAACTACAAAATTTTGTCCAACCTTCGCGTTTCTTTCTTTTAAAGAATTTTCTGGACTTAGCTAATATCTGCTTGAAAGCAATGAGGTTGTCCAGGTTCATATCGTTGTTAACTGTCTTCTCAGCCTCATTCCTGGCCCTGACCATGTTAGTGTTAAAGTAGTAATAAATTATTTGTGGTTAATTTCATAAATAATAGTTTTGAGTCTAATATGTGGTAACACTACTTTAGTTCCGTTTCCTGCTCTCCACCTTTTGACATACTGTACTGTGCGTGTGCGATGTATCAACTTACGATCTGTTTAATAACAATAAAAGGCATTAATTAAAGTCTCTTTCACTTAAAATCGTAACAGGTTATGTGCCCAGCTGGCCTGTGTTATTAACAGTTCGGCCAGTGAGCGTATTTGCGATTCGGTCCGATTATAAAAACACGTACGCGACGTGTTTTGTAATAAAAATATGGCGACGACCGAAGAACTTAAAAATATCGAAAAGCTCAGCGATGTTGAGACATATCAACTCTGGCGATTCCAGGTAGATATTATCTTTCAAGCCAAAGGTCTCCAAGATATAATTGAAGGAAGTATTAAAACTGAAGATAAAGAGAAAGCTGAATTTTGCAAAAAGGACGCACAAGCTAAATACATTTTATTGCAAACTGTGGACAAAAAGTTAATAACAATGTTGTTCCAATGCACATCTGCAAGTGCTATGTACAAAAAGTTATGTGAAATGTTCGGCGGCACTGAAGACAGACACAAAAATAAAATCATGCAAGATTTCTTTAACTACAAGTTTGACAAAAATAAAGATATGGTGCAAAATTTATCTCATCTGGATAACCTGGTATATAGGCTGCGACAGTTAAACATCTCCTTGGACGATAGCTTAGTGGAGTCAAAAATTCTAACATTTTTATCTACTGAGTATGAACATTTTGTAACGGCATGGGACTCTACCTCTAAAGAAGAAAAAACCCTTGCAAATTTAAAATTAAGATTAATTAAGGAACAAGAAAAACATACAAGTTCACAAGACAATGAGGTTGCATTTCGAGCATCTAAGTCATTCAAGAGAGCGGAGAAACAGGATTCACAGTCTTCTAATAAAGTGGGTAACCATTCTGATTATAATAATAAGATACGTTGTTTTGGTTGCAATAAAATAGGTCATGTAAAAAAAGATTGTAAGAAAGTATGCTCTATTTGTAAGAAAAACAATCATAAAGAAAGTAACTGTTTCTTTCGCAACAATAAAAGTTCTGTTTCATTTTTAGGTTACAAAAGTAACAATGCAGTGAATAATTGCTGTTATGACTTTGTTGTAGACTCAGGTTGTACATCACATATGGTAAATAATATAAACTTGTTAAGTAATTTGGAATGCCAAGAGACATCTATATGTTTGGCAAAGAAAGATGAAAAAATGTTGTCTGTACAAAGTGGCACTTTTGAAGGTGACAATTGTGTCTTAAATAATACTCTGTGCGTTCCAGATCTATGTAAAAATCTGTTTTCAGTTTCAGCAGCTACAGAAAATGGTGCCGTTGTAACTTTTAAAAATAACAATGTTGAGATTACTGCTAAGTGTGGCACTAAAATATTTGGTAAAAAGGAACAGTCAACAGGACTGTATCATTTAAAATTAAAACAAGGTAGTAGTGAAGTGTCTCTGTTAGCAAATAAAAAGGAAAGTGTCTATGACTGGCACATTAAAATGGGTCACCCAAGTAATGAGGTACTGGGGAAATTGGTGGACGCTGCTACGGGTGTCACATACAGCAAGGCTGATATAAAACAATTGCAGGACTTATGTGAAATTTGTGTCAAAGCTAAGCAGGTAAGGAAACCATTTAATAAGACTAGAGAACGTGCTACTAGGGTACTTGAAATAATACATAGTGATGTTTGTGGTCCTGTAGAAACCACAAGTTTTGATGGAAAAAAGTACATACTCACAGTGTTAGATGACTTTAGTCATTATACAAAAACCTATCTGTTATCAAATAAAAGTGAAGTTAGTGACTGCTTAAAACATTACATTAGGGAAACTGAGAGAGAAGTTAATGCAAAAGTTTCTGTGCTGCGTTGTGATAATGGAGGTGAGTACTCCAGCAGTGAATTTAAAGCATGGTGTTATAAAATTGGTATAAAATTAGATTACAGTATTCCGTATAGCCCACAACTTAATGGCAAAGCCGAGCGTCTAAATAGAAGCTTGATGGAGAAAGCTAGGGCGTTATTATTAAATTCAAACCTTAGCAAAGAACTATGGGGAGAAGCTATGTACTCAGCTACATATCTACTCAATAGGTTGCCATGTTCAGTGATTGATTTTAAAAGTCCATATGAAGTATGGAATAATAAGAAACCGGATATTTCTAACATAAAAGTATTTGGTTGTGAAGCATTAGCAAAAGATTTAACACCTATAAAAAAGCTAAGTTCAAGGTCACAGAAATTAATAATGGTAGGTTACTCTAAAAATGGGTATAGGTTATATGATGAAAATAAAAAGAAAATTGTATTTGCTCGAGATGTTGTCTTTAATACAATAACTAATAACATAATAAGAGAAGATGGACAGCAGCAGTTACAGAGCATAAAATTGGATGTAAATGTTGAAGATCATGGTGGATATCTGCTTACAGACCCAATATGTCCTGAAGAAAGCAGCATAGTACCTGAAAAAGAAAAAGAAACATTAATACAGGAAAACACAGAAATAGAAGAGGATAGAAATAAAAAGGATGAGCAAGTAATAGATAAAAGGACAAGAAGAGTTCCACAAAGATTTGATGATTATGTTCTACTCACATACCAAGAAGCCATGGAGTCACCTGAAAAAGAAAATTGGAAAAAAGCAATAAATGAAGAAATAAAATCCTTAGAGAAATATCAAGTGTGGGAACTAGTGGATGAAAAAGATGTCAGAGATGCTAAAATTCTAACTAATAAATGGGTATTTCGAGTTAAAGAAAATGGATCATATAAAGCCAGGATTGTTGTAAGGGGTTTTGAACAAAGAGATATAGACTATGATGAAATCTTCAGCCCCGTAGCATGTCAATCTGCATTAAGGATTATATTCTCTATAGCGGTGATCAATAACTACCATCTTATGACATTTGATGTCAAGACCGCATTTCTAAATGGAAATCTTAAAGAAGGGGAGGTAATCTATATGAAAGTACCTCAAGGTTTTGAAGAATGTTATGGGAAAGTATGTAAACTTAGAAAATCCCTATACGGGTTAAAACAGGCACCAAAAAGATGGAATGAAGAATTTATTAAAATAATGAAGAGTTTAGAGTTTGAACAAGTTAAAAATGAGCCATGTGTACTAAGAAACAAAGAAACTACTGTTATTATTGGTATTTATGTTGATGATGGAATAATAATTTCCAAAAATAAAGAAGATGGCTGTAAGGTACTCAATAAAATAAATAAAATAATAGAATTAAAAGTATATGAAAAACCTAAAACATTTTTAGGCTTACAACTTACATATAAAGATGATGGAGTTCTGCTGTCTCAGGAAAACTACACCAGAAACATACTAGAAAAATATAATATGTTGGACTGCAAAGCCGCTGACACACCTTGTGTAGTTCAAGAGGGAATAGTCTTGAATGAGGAAGGCAAGAATCTTTTTCCTTATAGAGAGGCTGTTGGGAGCCTGCTATATCTTTCAACCAGGACAAGACCTGATATAGCTTATGCAGTTGGGTTAGCTAGTCGCAAAATAGAAAAACCTACTAAGCAGGATGTAGTTTTAATAAAACGGATTTTCAAATATTTAAAAGGTACTATTAGTGATGGATTGTTCTTTAAGAAAAGAGGTAACATAAAAGATTTAGACTTGTACTGTGATGCTGACTATGCCGGTGATTGTGACACTCGTAGAAGTACCACAGGGTATATTATCATGTTGGCTGGGTGTCCTATTGCCTGGTGCTCAAGAAGGCAATCTATAATTGCACTTTCCTCCACAGAGGCAGAATTCATATCAGCTGCAGAGTGTTGTAAAGATGCAATATTCATAAAATCAGTGTTAAAAGAACTTAATATTAATATTCAGATGCTTCAATTCTATATAGATAATCAAAGTGCTATTCAATTGATTAAAACAGGTATATTTAACAAAAGGTCCAAACATATAGACGTCAGGTTTCATTACATTCATGAACTATACATGAATAATGAGCTTCGTATTACGTATTTTCCAACTGATTTACAACCTGCTGATGTAATGACAAAAGCTTTGAACAAGCATAAGTTTGTAAAACATAAGAATACTATAATGTGTTAGACAAGTGTATTTGCTAACATTAGACAACTAGATGTGGCAGCTATATTTTTTTTTGTTTTGTTGATATGTAGACATTGTTTAGTAGTCTCGACTCTAATGCAACATTGTGTATCTCATAATAATTATGAAAGCTAGATTTTGTTAGTAATAATATTTGTGATTGTATTCAGTTTAAAATATGTAGGTATTTACAAAAACCTTAACTGGTTAAAAACTTAACTGTTGGATGTTATATAAAGTGTGAAGATGTAAGTAAGCATACATATTCCATTTGTATTGTTGATGAATAAAATATATTGTTAAATATAATCTTGCTTAGAAATTTAAGGACTTAGGTACTAAGTTACATATAGAGATTGTTTGTATAACAATACTTCAAGTACTTAAGTGAAATTCTGTTTCTTTCAATAATAAGATTAGTTATTTAAGAAATTAAAGGAGGGTGTTAAAGTAGTAATAAATTATTTGTGGTTAATTTCATAAATAATAGTTTTGAGTCTAATATGTGGTAACACTACTTTAGTTCCGTTTCCTGCTCTCCACCTTTTGACATACTGTACTGTGCGTGTGCGATGTATCAACTTACGATCTGTTTAATAACAATAAAAGGCATTAATTAAAGTCTCTTTCACTTAAAATCGTAACAGTTAGTGCATTCCCTATCCCACCATGGGGGGGAAGGAAGTTTACCGGAGTGGGGTTTTTTGGAAGGGAGGCAGTCATCTGCTGTGGAAGAGATAGTGGAAGAAAAGGATAAAAAACACTCATGGGCATTATCCTCATTCACTTTTGGCAGGGCTGATATTCTCAAATCTAAAATTTTGGAATACAGATCCCAATCTGCTCCATTAAGTTGGTGTTTTAAAAGAGGAGGGGAAACTTTGATGGGAGTATTTTTGGAAGGGAATTCAATTATGATAGGATAGTGATCACTTCCATAGGTCATATCCAAGCGACGCCAAATGAGGAGACTAGATATATTGGGTGAACAGAATGTCAAGTCAACACAGCTATTATTCTGCCCTGGAGCAGAACTGCGTGTAGGACTACGGAGAGGAGTAAGGCACATCCTCCATATCCATCAGGTCTGTCATTACGTACACTGCCAAAACATGGTAGCCTGAAATTACTTCCAGGCAAAAGCCATGTCTCAGCAATGCCGCAGACTGATGGTTTAAATTTATTTATTAAAAAAGAGAGATCAGACTTTCTGGGGTTAATGCTTCTCACGTTCCATTGAAGGAATGTCAGGGGATGGAACATCCTGAATGTAGTTTAAAATCGATGTCAGTTTCAAGGCAACGTGGTCAGGTATAGTTTGGGTTGGACTTGCTAGTATAGACATTAAAATGCTAGTAATTAGCTCTAAAATGTTTTTTGAATTGTCAGAGTGGTTATAGCCTGGCATTGGTTGTGCAATATCTGTTGAATAGGCACAGCCATTGCCAACTGGGGAGAAGGAATAGTTTTGGGTAAGTTCTTGGTGGGCTTGCTTATTATAGCTAGGTGAAAGGGGGGTGCGGGGTTTAGGCTTTTGGAAGACCGTTTGACGGTATGATTTTTGAGTAGGATGTATTGGGCTAGTTGACTGGGATATGGGGTACTTATTTGTTTTTATGTTTTTATGGGTTGAAGATTTGGAGACATCAGCATATGATCTGGAAACAGGTGGGAAAACACGGCTTGCCTCCACATATGAGATTGACTTCTCCGCCATAAGAGCTTTGATGCTTTTTTGTCGGCCTAATTCAGGACAGGAACTATAATTTGCAAAGTGGTTACCAGTACACGAAACACAAAAGCTCAATTCAGGGGTGACTTCACATCCATCACCTGGATGATCTTCACCACACTTATAACACCTCGGTTTCGAGCGACAGAGAGTGCGGGTATGGCCATATCGACAACAATGGTAACACATAATGGTAGGGTATGTGTATCTCTCAACCGGCAGAGCAGAGTAGAAGCAGTACACCCGTTTGGGAAGAACTTGACCGTCAAATGTTAGGACAACAGTTTGTGTAGGCCTCCACTCTGTCACACCAGAAGAGGACACCCTACGGCTCATCCTTCTAGTCTTTATGACAGCCCCACACCCTTCTGGAACCTGGATGTTCTTAATTATTTCATCCTCAGACCATTCGACCGGTATATCCCTAACAATACCCATTCTTGTAATGTTATATTGTGGAATGCTGGCAATGTAGCTATGCTGGGTAAGAATTTTGTTGTGGAGGAAACTGTTGGCGTCTTGATGCGACTTAAACTCAACCGAAACGCGATTTCTGCCTATACGTTTGATCCCATCGAGACGTATGTTATTCACGTTATTCATCGTCAAAAACATACCAAACTTAACGGGTTGTAGCACAGTACCTGATGTCTGTTCATCTTTCAATGACACGTGAACAATATACGGTGAACTATCTCTCACTGTGTATGAATGTCTGCTAGTAGTCGTTTTCGGAACTTTCAATTTCGTTTCAATAACAGTGGGAGGTGAACCAGCGGTCCTTTTACGGCTGGTAGCCTGCGTATCCATACTAAGATCTTGCGAGGACATTCCGATATCATGTGGGAGGGTAATAGTAAGACCCGGCGAAAGTACAAATAATTCATCGGGGGGGTCAGGATCAGGAGGCTTGTTGGAGCTCATTGTCGATAATTATAGTTAAAAATACACAAATAAAAGGACAATTACAACTAACTACAAACCTTAAACCTTTAAAACACACACAAAGAACAGTTTCGATCTGGATTCACACTAAAAAAAAACACCAATATCGAAAAAATTCTTATCACTGATAAAAGCACGTGTTAAGCCTTCACCACTACCAACAAAAAGTCAAAACAAAACAAATTAAATAAATATAGAATTTACGCCGTCAGATGGCGCTGTTATGTCAAAATTTTTGTATAGATGGCAGCATTGGAAATAGTTTGACAGCAGGGAATGTCGTTTGTAAATATGAGAGAACTGTTGTATTTTGTAAAGAATATACTATTTATTTTATAGTGAAACTTATGAACAATTTAAATTGTCAATAACTATGAATAATAAAGTTATCAGATCAATTTAAAACTTCTTTGTTTTACTAAAATAAATTAATAAAGTTGTTGTAAATTTTTATATGGCAACATTTGGGTATGGATTTTTTCTAAATGACGTGAATGTTGCTTTTGCTTTCACGGTGGAGTTTGTAAGTACGAGCGGCTGGAGAGCGGGCGTCCATTTTGCTTCGCCATATTGAATTTGGTCGGACATCTTTGGACGCCATGTTTAGTCGGACATATTTTATAAACATTTTCGCGTAAATTTCAAATATTTTTGAGCCTAAATATCGAACTTTTTTTCACTGAAAACTGTGGCACTAGTTGCGGTAAATATTACGTTGGAAAATTCCGTGCCAACGCATCTGTCCATATTTGTCTCCTGGTGGCCGTCGGTGCTTTTGTTACTGGATAAATACAGGTAAATTATTTCTATCGAAAACATAGTACTTTTTGACGTACCGTAACAAGTGTTTTATATTTTCTATGAAATTACGCGTTTAGCCCATTAATTGAGGGTGACAGAATGAAGGTCATTTTATAAGGTATCAATGTGTGTAGCGTTTGGCGTGGTCATTTTATAATTATCTAAAAAATCGTCTGGGTCGCGGGCCCGGCCGGTCGAGCTGCGCCGCCAGTATAGTCGCACCTGCCCCGAGAGATAGTTGTTTGACTTCAATGCACCAAAATGCGACACAATAAAAGCTATAAAAATGATTTTCTCTGTGGGAGGCAACGAATACTCATTAAAACTTGTACCCAAACGAGTGACGTTCTGGTATATTTACCTACACTTAAATCACAACAGTACGTATCATAATACGTTCTAAAAATAAAACTTTAAAAACATATCAATTGTGTTCGAATAAAATGATAATGAACTTTTATTTACATAAATCTGTTATCCATGTTTTAATTCTGAACATAAAGAAGTGATTGTTTTCTTAACACATAGACAAAGGTATGTGTGTATTCTGCCTGATTAGATTCTTGTTTTATTTTTTGTCTATGTATGATGGGTGGGAATGTGGATATCAAACAATTAAAAAGAAGCTTATTAATAAAGAGGTCAATTAAGTCATCCTCTGATAACTTTCTTGATAATACTGATGTCTGTTCAAACATAAATAGTCTTATTTTAACAATAATAAATGCATTTCTTTGCACAATATTCAAGTAAACACTTATTTGGAAATCATCTGGTTTCGGTTTTACAACATTGCTATATCTTTTTTTTAATTTATGAAACAGATTCTATGTTTTAATTAGCAAAAGAAAAGACTAAAATGTTGATAACTATCACCTTGTCAAATATAGCCTCTTGAGTAAAAACTAGAACAGCATAAATTGATGTAGGTATCTGCAAAACAGGAAAATAACTATAATTATATTCTCTTTCCCACGCTGGCAACATCTTTTAAATAACTTAGCTGCTGAAATAAAATAAAATATCTTAAGAAGAGAAGAGATAGAGAGAGAGGCTTTCATAAACAGTCTAAATACAATTTGTTTGTGTGTTTTTTGGGGTAGTTTTTGGGAGTCAAGCTAATTTATATGTATAATCTGTAGCATAGGTCAAATATAAGGTGGACTAAGTCTGCTCCTGTAAAAAAAATATAAATGCAGCCAGTGTTTTGGATGCTCTTCATAATCAGTTTATGACACTCGCTGGGACACAAACCTCTCTATGTGAGAGAATGGCCTGCAAACACTGGCCCAATGTGTGTTGGTGGGCTTGGATGCTATGATTTTATTTTATTTACTAGCTTCAGTCTGCCAGCTCACATGTAATGTTCTGCATCAGATGTTTCAGTTTAATCACAATATAATAAAAAAAGTTTCGTTTAAATCCATTTAGCAATTCCAGAGATAAGCATGTACAAACAGACAGACATTTTATCAAATTATTGCTTTATTACTGTTTCTCATCCCACTCAATGATTTTTTGTAAATACATTTGATGTGCAGAGACACTTACTGTTCTATTATATGCATGTATTAGTTAGGGAAAACAAACAGTTTTAAATTACATTATGAGTAGAGCAGAAAAATACAATAGCAAACTTTAAATATTTTATCCTTTATCACCATATCAAATAATCAAACCTGAGTGCCTAAGGATCAGTACCCATTGACAATGATTACACAATTTATTTTGATCTTCAATCAATTTTCCTGCCCTTAATTACATAATGTGTTTGTACAACACTTAAAAAAATTAGCCTATCTTCTACTTTTAATATATTGTAATAAAGCCTATTTTCCTAATTTAGTTACTCTATGATTATGATAATTCATTTTGCAAAGTGGTTATGAATAGGACTGCCATTCGTCCAGGTTTCCCTGGATTTATCCTATTAAAAGTCTTATAAAACCTTGACACTTATTAGACATAGGCCTCTTCCTTTTTCCACTGATCTTTTTCACAAGATTCTTGCCTCCAGTGAGAGCTTGCTGTTGAGTTTTAGCTCATCCACCTATCTCCTTAGTTGCTTCCTTTCATGTAACTTACATTTTCTTGGATACCAATCTTTTTTTATTTATTGTTGATAGGCACATGTTTGACCACAATCTCACCTGATGGTAAGCGATGATGTGGTCGAAAATTAAGCATGCTTGCCTAGAAGAAACCTTTTTACCCTTAAAGACCCCCAGGTTATAGCTATCAGGGAATCTGTTACTATTTGACTCTATTTCTCTTTACGTGACCTCATGACGTGTCAGATTTCTAAGAGGGAAAAAAAACGCGCTGCCACCTCGGGTCTCGTGTCAGGTCTCATGTTATAGTGGTAGTAGACATCCCCAGGTCCGCCGTCTCTGGATCCATTTAGATATGCCTTCAGAGTGAGTAATATGAACCCTTTTTTAGGGTTCCGTAGTCAACAAGGAACCCTTATAGTTTCACCATGTCTGTCTGTCTGTCCGTCTGTCCGCGGTTTAGCTCAAAAATTATTGGTACTAGAAAGTTGTACTTTGGCATGAGTATACACGTTAATGACGCCGAAAAAGTGGTAAAATAAAATTAAAGAAAAAAAACAAATATTTAGGGTACCTCCCATACATGTAAAGTGGGATGATAATTTTTTTTTTCGTTCTTCCCATAGTGTGGGATATCGTTGAATAGGTCTTTCAAAAATATTAGGGGTTTGCTAAGACCGTTTTTTGATTAAGTAAACCGTTCGTGACTTATCAAGCTTTAAATTCCCAATTTTCGTTAGAGTCAAGTGTCCCTCCCCCTCTATCAACTAAACGGTTGTAGTTAGAAATTCAAATGTCACGGCAGTAGTACCTATATATAACGAAATTTAAAGGAAAACTATCACACATAAGTGGGCTTTACAAGTTTACGAGTAATAGTCGACCAAGTGTATTTGACTCGAAAATTTCGAACAACTCCATAGAAATGTCGATAGATGGCGCTAAGCGCCAGTTGTGTCGTGCTAGTTTCTTGTGACGATTGAGTAGTGTAGCTCTGTGTCCGTATTTAAATTCAAAACACCGGCTATGACAAGTTTTATACAAATCTCTAAAAAAAATTAAAACTTTCCGTGCAAAATTATCGGATCAGGTGAGGATTTGTATAGGAAGTCAAAATAGTTAGGTAATCATGTTTGGCTTTTAGTTAGAACATGGTACAAAACGATCAGTCAGCGAATACGACACGCACTTGACTGTTATAAAAACTACGGAATTCTACACTGCGCGTGGCCCGACATGCACTTGACCGGTTTTTATAATAATAATATAAATAAACCTCCAAAAAGCAGCCATACTAAAAACCTGTAAGTACCTATTAGAATAGTTGGAAAGTTCATGCAGTTGGAAAAAGACAGCACATTCACACTCACTACATGCTGCATTTGCTTGACTCTGGTCTGTAAATGTAGCTGAAATTGGTCTAGACCTGAGAAAAGAAGAAAACTCGAAAATAATAATAATTAATATCAACCCGGCCTTTTATTTGTTATTTAGATGTGTGATTATGACTAATCAATAGCAGTACTTATCATGAAGTACTTGTCATAGCAATATCATAGTTATTGTTATGAGAACAATGCATCATTTCTATTGAATAGTAATCATCATGATCAATGATAGCCTTATATCCATATCTACTGCTGAGTTTATACCCCCTTTTTGTTACCATGCTACTCTGGTAAGACAGTCGTCAATCTTACCAAAAACAAATCAAAAATATTTTTGAAGTGAAAACTTCTTTAGCATT
This sequence comes from Tholera decimalis, assembly GCA_943138885.2. Lineage (NCBI taxonomy): Eukaryota > Metazoa > Arthropoda > Insecta > Lepidoptera > Noctuidae > Tholera > Tholera decimalis. The sequence goes on from OW964576.2 coordinate 17,660,556, forward strand.
GTTGTGATTTGAAAATTTATTATGAAACGAAAAAGCGACAGTAAAAAGAGACAGACACATAAATTCATAAGAAAAAAAAGCCAAAGTTTTTGAAGGCTTCATTTCTACGACGTGTGAATTGCACACGTGTTTTTTGTTTCACATAGGGTTTTCATGGGCACTTATAAAACGTCAAAACTTAGTGCACTGCTCGTAATTGGTCGTTTTCCTATGAAAACAACCAACAGGAAATTCCACGGTTACTCTTTTAATAATAATAGATTTTCACAATCTTTGCATAATACGGTTTTTTATACCGGCTTCTGGCTGTCAAAAAACATGAAATAATGGCCTAAAGAAAACGTAATGCAAGTAATTTGTAGACTTCACATCTAAGTGCTAAGCTTTTTCCCAACTAGGTATATTGGTCTGATCAGATGCAGCTTAGTTCTAGTGTTTTACATGGAATAAATGCTTATCTGACCTCAACAACCCACTGTCAAAGATATACAAATAACATGCTTTTCCGAGGCAATATTAGTCTGATCAGATGCAGCTTAGTTCTAGTGTTTTACATGGAACAAATGCTTATCTGACTTCAACAACCCACTGTCAAAGATATACAAATAACATGCTTTTCCGAGGCAATATTAGTCTGATCAGATGCAGCTTAGTTCTAGTGTTTTACATGGAATAAATGCTTATCTGACCTCAACAACCCACTGTCAAAGATATACAAATAACATGATTTTCCGAGGCAATATTAGTCTGATCAGATGCAGCTTAGTTCTAGTGTTTTACATGGAATAAATGCTTATCTGACCTCAACAACTCACTGTCAAAGATATACAAATAACATGCTTTTCCGAGGCAATATTAGTCTGATCAGATGCAGCTTAGTTCTAGTGTTTTACATGGAATAAATGCTTATCTGACCTCAACAACCCACTGTCAAAGATATACAAATAACATGGTTTTCCGAGGCAATATTAGTCTGATCAGATGCAGCTTAGTTCTAGTGTTTTACATGGAACAAATGCTTATCTGACTTCAACAACCCACTGTCAAAGATATACAAATAACATGCTTTTTCGAGGCACAGAGGGATCTTGAAATATGAAGATGGTACCCGTCCATGGACCGACCTTAGCAAGCGTTGCTTAACCTAGAATATTGAGCAACACGACTAGCACTACTCTAGTGGAAACACCATAATAGAACCAAAAAAAAATGTAAAAAAAAAGAAGCAATTTATTTTTCCTTTTTCAATTAATTATACCCTGCAGTTGTCAATCTACAACACTTGACATCATTAGAGTAAGTATTCATTAAGAATTGCATTAATTAAGAAAGTTAACTTGTTTGCCCTTGAAACACCCTTTTTATTGCAATTGACCTACAACTTGAATGATAAAGCAGCTGATAGTAATTTTCTTTGAATACCGATCTTAAAAACCAGTTCTTTAAAAAGTTCAAACTCAAATTCTTAAAAAAATATATTAACTGTTCAATTAGTCTTTTTGCATAAAATGTGTCTTACAACACTTTAAGCAAAAAAAGACTATTGATACCATCCATTCTAAAGACACTTCATGAAGAAAAGAAATCCGTTTTGAACAATATTTTTAACTCCATGAAAACCAGCGTCGGCCATTTGATGACTAGCATATACCTACACTAGTTTAATAGTGCCCACAAGTTTAGAAACACCGGTTTTTTCCAAAACAAAAAATTACTGACATGTGTGGTCCAAATTAAGTACTTAATCTATTTTCTATTATAAAGAGGTAAAATTTGTTTGTATAGGAGGTAATCACCGGAATTAAATATCCAATTAAAAAATATATATATACTTAATATGTAAGGTGCATTATTTGTGAGTGTTATTGGCAATAAGTTATTTCGAATCCGGGCAGACGAAGTTGCGGGTGAAATATTAGTAAATAATATCTTTATGACTTTGTACGACTTTTTACACACAAACAAAGAGAATATTTGTCAAAAGAATTGAAAAAGTTTGAATAATAATTTTGTCGAATCTAATTTTCTGGCTTATTCCTTTCTTTTGTTCATTAATGAGTCTTATATTGGTACTAGCAGTTGCTTAATCACGATAAAAACATAACCCTCCATTTTTGCAGTCAGGTAAAAAGTACTCAATAACTTTTCCCAAGCTTCAAGCTACTTCCATACAAAATGTCATCCAAATCCACCCAGGACTTTCGAAGATTAGCGAATTCAAGCAAACAAACAAACTTTTCCACTTTATAATATTAAGTATAGATTGAACAAGAAAATGAGAGTGGCCAGAAATGCATAAAAAGTAGACAATGGGAAAATAATCCTCGGGACTAACTTTCAGATTTTTGGATTCAATAGATAGGTTAGGGTGGGTATAATAATAGGTCATACGATGACCTAAAAATTGAAGCTTCTATCTGTGATTTCAAAATAACAGTGTTTTCTCTCTGCCTGTCTTCTGTTCGTCCAGACTAATCTCTCGAACGACTAAACCGATTAGAATGGGACTTTTCTTGGAAGATAGAGGATAGCGTTCTGGGGGCAACACATAGGTAGGCTACTATTTATGCCGCAAGCGACCCACGCAAACGAAGTCGCGGTCGCAGCTAGTTTCTAATAAAAAGAAAATAAATGTTCTTAGCCCATGCTTAACCCTACAGTTGTCGCGTTATAAATTTATACTCGTACATATGTGGTCGCCTGTGGGACATAATATGTACACCATTATCAAATGGCAATAATTTTTACAAAACGCGTGAATTTTATATTATTTCGTTACATGGTGGACATCCCACCCATACGCACAAAACGTTTTGGGAATACCTTCATTGTGCGTACGGCTAAGGAGTGGAATTCCCTGCCAGTGCCTATGATTCCCGATAGCTATAACCTAGGAGTCTTTAAGTCAAGAGTGAATAGGTTACTTTTAGATAAGCGTGCTCCATCTTCGACCGCATCATCATTTACCATAAGGTGAGATGGTGGTCAAACGCGAACCTACTTTTAATAAAAATAAAAAAGTTTTAGTCATAAGTTTGTTGTTTGACCTAATAATACAAAAAGAAAGACATAATCAACAAAACTTTATGTAATTATACTATATAAAGCTAAATTACCACTGACTGACTCACTGACATAATTGTTCTCCCAGATGGTGGATGGGGAGGTGGGTATATTTTGACAGATTCGTAAACAAGTAACTCTGAAACCTACGGGAAAAGTGCCAAACCTCCCCTTTTCCCCCCCCTTCTCCCCCCTCCCTATCGTATCTCGGAAACTACGAGACCCGTATTTTTTTTTTTTACGGATTCGTATAGAGGAGGCTCGGTAAAGTAAAAACCATTTTTCAAAGTCCCCCCCCCGCCCCCCTTCTCCCCTCCCTTTAGGCGGATCTCGGAATCTAAGAGACTTGGAACATTTTTTTTTCAGATTCATTTAGAGGGGCAATGCTTTAGTCGAAATACTTGTGCAACCCCCCCCCCCATCACCCCCCCCCACTTTTTTTTCTTTTTTTTCACAAGCACGCGAGGTGCTTGCACCTCGCGCAACACGCAAATACTTGATTTAGAGGGGCAATGCTTTAGTTTTTTTCACAAGCACGCGAGGTGCTTGCACCTACTTGCACCCACGCAAATACTAAAATTCCTTTCACCCCCCCATTTTTTTTTTTTTCACGAGCACGCGAGGTGCACCTCGCGCAACACGCAAATACTAAACCCCCCCATCACCCCCCCCCACTTTTTTTCACAAGCACGCGAGGTGCTTGCACCTCGCGCAACACGCAAATACTAGTTATACTATATAAAGCTAAATTACCACTGACTGACTGACTCACTCATTGACATAATTGTTCTCCCAGATGGTGGATGGGGAGGTGGGTATATTTTGACAGATTCGTAAACAAGTAACTCTCAAACCTACGGGAAAAGTGCCAAACCTCCCCTTTTCACCCCCCTTCTCCCCCCCCCCTATCGTATCTCGGAAACTACGAGACCCGTATTTTTTTTTTTACGGATTCGTGTAGAGGAGGCTCGGTCAAGAAAAAACCATTTTTCAAAGTCCCCCCCCCCACCCCCCTTCTCACCCCCTTTAGGCGGATCTCGGAAATTAAGAGACTTGGAAAATTTTTTTTTTCGGATTCATTTGGAGGGGCAATGCTTTAGTCGAAATACTTCTGCAACCCCCCCCCCCCTAACAACCCCCCCCTTTTTTTTTTTTTTTTTCACATGCACGCGAGGTGCTTGCACCTCGCGCAACACGCAAATACTTGATTTAGAGGGGCAATGCTTTAGTTTTTTTCACAAGCACGCGAGGTGCTTGCACCTCGCGCAACACGCAAATACTTTTTTTTTTCACAAGCACGCGAGGTGCTTGCACCTCGCGCAACACGCAAATACTTGATTTAGAGGGGCAATGGTAATGCTTTAGTTTTTTTCACAAGCACGCGAGGTGCTTGCATCTAGCGCAACACGCAAATACTAAACCCCCCCGATCTCCCCCCATCACCCGCCCCACTTTTTTTTTTCACAAGCACGCGAGGTGCTTGCACCTCGCGCAACACGCAAATACTAGTTATACTATATAAAGCTAAATTACCACTGACTGACTGACTGACTCACTGACATAATTGTTCTCCCAGATGGTGGATGGGGAGGTGGGTATATTTTGACAGATTCGTAAACAAGTAACTCTCAAACCTACGGGAAAAGTGCCAAACCTCCCCTTTTCACCCCCCTTCTCCCCCCTCCCTATCGTATCTCGGAAACTACGAGACCCGTATTTTTTCTTTTTTACGGATTTATATAGAGGGGGCTCGGTAAAGTAAAATCCATTTTTCAAAGTCGCCCCCCTTGCCCCCCGTCTCACCCCCTTTAGGCGGATCTCGGAAATTAAGAGACTTGGAACATTTTTTTTTTCAGATTCATTTAGAGGGGCAATACTTTAGTCGAAATAATTGTGCAACCCCCCCCATCACCCCCCTTTTTTTTTTCACAAGCACGCGAGGTGCTTGCACCTCGCGCAACACGCAAATACCATTTTCTTTTTTCACAAGCACGCGAGGTGCTTGCACCTCGCGCAACACGCAAATACTAGTTATTATACTATATAAAGCTAAATTACCACTCACTGACTCACTGACATAATTGTTCTCCCAGATGGTGGATGGGGAGGTGGGTATATTTTGACAGATTCGTAAACAAGTAACTCTGAAACCTACGGGAAAAGTGCCAAACCTCCCCTTTTCCCCCCCCTTCTCCCCCCTCCCTATCGTATCTCGGAAACTACGAGACCCGTATTTTTTTTTTTACGGATTCGTATAGAGGAGGCTCGGTAAAGTAAAAACCATTTTTCAAAGTCCCCCCCCCCCCCCCCCCCCGCCCCCCTTCTCCCCCCCTTTAGGCGGATCTCGGAATCTAAGAGACTTGGAACATTTTTTTTTTCAGATTCATTTAGAGGGGCAATGCTTTAGTCGAAATACTTGTGCAACCCCCCCCCCATCACCCCCCCCCCCTCTTTTTTTTTTTTTTTTTTTTTCACAAGCTCGCGAGGTGCTTGCACCTCGCGCAACACGCAAATACCAATTTCTTTTTTCACAAGCACGCGAGGTGCTTGCACCTCGCGCAACACGCAAATACTAAACCCCCCCCATCTCCCCCCATCACCCACACACTTTTTTTTTTTTTTCACTAGCACGCGAGGTGCTTGCACCTCGCGCAACATGCAAATACTAGTCCTCTTATAAACTTATAAAAGAACAAACTTAAATAACCTTATGTTTAGCACAAGAAATCTTGCATCCTTAGAATAACAACGCATAGAAGAGGCGTCTAGAACAAAACACGAGCGATTTCGTGTGTCCACTTTATTTTCTTTGTGTGCGTGAGCCGAATGTGTCTACGTTCTTCAAACGCACACAAATATAGCTTTCAGTGATACCATTACCAGTACCATTACCACAAAAATGGGAAAACGCACTATTATGTTGCTGGATCAAATCAAGTATTTTATGTTATGAAACTAAATAATATGATGTTTTTTCATGTAATATGACTTATATATGACATATATTTACGGAAGGTAAACTAAATGAGATATCGTTTATTGCGTTTAGAATGTTTGATGTGTAATGTAATGTGTTATAATGATATTATAGAAATGTATTAATTGCTTGAAAAATCTCGTTTGATATCAATTAAAAGTATGTGTTGTATTTATGAAATAGAAAAATATTATTTAGAACATTACTTAAATGAAAAAAAATCCTAATCAATAAAATTGTCATCTTTATGATGCCACTCTTCGAACTAACAGTAACTTTTAGTTATAAAACACTGTAGGTAGTAGCTGTAAATAAATATAGTTTAGTTTGACGCATACATAATTGCCGCCAAAACTATATTTTTTTAAACAAAAATAAGCACAAAAGAAATCAATATGGGTATTTTTTTCCTCACGGATAGCAACATTGAATTGTGATAAGTTAGGTTATTAGAATTTTTGTTTGATGGTCGATTTACTTAAATATAATGTATAAAATGTAAGTATTTACTTGTGAAATGTAATTTGATTACACGTTTTTTGTTTTCTTGAAGGACTATGACATCCCTTTACGCTACAAACGGTCGTTTTAAATTATTTACTCGCGAGCTCTGTTCGGCAGAATGTGACCTTGAATACTGACGGCTCGTCGAGCAAAGTTAGCCAGAAATGGCTAAGTTTTAGTTGCCTCACTTTTTGCACTCGTACTATCCTTCTATGCGTTGTTATTCTAAGCTTGCATCCTTCTACAATCGTGATAAAAAATTATGGTATATTTTAAAATTAAAGTCATAGAATACTTGTCCCAAACAGCAAAACAATAATAAAAAGGTAAAAAACGATAACAATAGTTTGACTCGCAGCTGTGCTAAATAGGTCCATTTTAGCATACACTACCATCCCAAATGTTTGATGCAGCAAGGTAAATCAAATTATCATCTGCTTAGGTTTTTTCCAACTATGTCGGGGTCGGCTTCCTCGGCCTAACCGGATGCAGCTGAGAACTAAGTAGTGTTTTTACATGGAGCAACTGTCTTTCAAATGAAAAAAAAAAACTATACTACAAGAACTAAGTTAAACAAAGTAAAACTAACGTACAATGTAGATAATTAAATTTCAGCTTCATCCTTTGACTCTGCTCTTAATCCAAGTATTAGCCCCCGTAAAACAAGTGTTTCGTCAAAATCTAGGAATTTATTAAAACTTGTGTAATATAGGCAGATAATCGTATTTTTAGGGTTCCGTAGTCAACAAGGAACCCTTATAGTTTCGCCATGTCCGTCTGACTGTCTGTCTGTCCGCGGTTTAGCTCAAAAACTATTGGTACTAGAGAGTTGTAATTTGCCATGAGTATACACGTTAATGACGCCGACAAACTGGTAAAATAAAATTTTGAAAAAAAAAACAATTATTTAGGGTACCTCCCCTACAAGTAAAGTGGGATGATAATTTTTTTTCGTCCTTTCCATAGTGTGGGATATCGTTGGATAGGTCTTTCAAAAGTATTAGGGGTTTGGAAAGACCGTTTTTTGATTTAGTAAACCGTTCGTGACTTATCAAGCTCTAAAGTACCAATTTTCATTAGAGTCAAGTGTCGACCCCCTCTACCAACTAAACGGTTGTAGTTAGAAATTCAAATGTCACTGCAGTAGTACCTATATACAACTAAGTTTAAAGGAAAACTGTCACACATAAGTGGGCTTTACAAGTTTACGAGTAATAGTCGACCAATTGTATTTGACTCGAAAATTTGAACAACTCCATAGAAATGTCGATAGATGGCGCTAAGCGTCAGTTGTATCGCGCAAATCTCTAAAAAAAATTAAAACTTTCCGTGCAAAATTGTCGGATCAGGTGAGGATTTGTGTAGGAAGTCAAATTAGTTAGGTAGTCATGTTTGGCTTTTAGTTAGAGCATGGTACGAAACGATCAGTCAGCGAATACGACACGCACTTTGCTGTTATAAAAAACTTTTTACCAAAAAATTAAACCGACTCCCAAAAACACTGCAAAGTGAAAAATAACTTTGATTTCGGTAGTCGGTGTCTTTAGTTTTGTATTTTCGTTTTTGGCACCGACTTCCGAAATCAAAGTTATTTTTCACTTTGCAGTGTTTTTGGGAGTCGGTTTAATTTTTTGGTAAAAAGTTTTTATTTCACTCTTTTTAGTTGGTCGATTTTTAATTTACCTAGTTAAAAGAGCCTAAATGTCAACTACTTATAACCTTTTACAAAATATTTCTTTTCCCAATGCTGGGCCGTTAATTTTTGAGGAGTTCTCCTGGTACTTCACCATCAGCTCTACATCACCATATGCATTGTGACGAACATAAAGTACTTAACATCCATATTCAAGTATTCGAATCGTAATCCACGAAATACTTATTATTGACTAGGTTCGGCGGCCATCTGTGGTCTTCATCATCAGTTCCACTTCTCCAAATGGTATTTTTTGAGAGCAACTGCACAAGCTACTATAAGAAATACCCAAAACGCCATAGGTGTGCCTATAATATTTGAAGAGTTCCCTCGATTTCTCCAGGATCCCATCATCAGATCCTGACTTGGTGATAAATGGTACCAATTTCGAAGTATACCCTTTCAAACAAAAAAAGAATTTTCCAAATCGGTTCAGCCGTCTTCGAGTAATCGATGATCATACATAAAAAAAAAAAAAAAAAAAAAAAATATACGCGTCGAATTGATAACCTCCTCTTTTGGTCGTCGGTTGAAAAACTACGGAACGCTACACTGCGCGTGGCCCGACACGCACTTGACCGGTTTTTTCTAGCATGCATTTGTTTCTCCTCCCAATATATGTATGTATATACACTTCTGGACACATCTATTGGCCCACCTTGTATTTTCAGTTTCGTTTGGTCCTAGCTAAAATTTTATATTAGGTCGAGCAAAAAGTTTTTATGCAGTTTTGAACCTGGCACATTCACAATTTCATTCAATAGTCTTTTTTTGAATTTCGAACACAGAATTTAAAGAAACAAAAGACAATTTGGAGCCTGTTTGTTGATATCAAACAATCGAATACTAAGAAAACTTGGTTTTATTGGTTTACTTGGATTTAATTCTTGAAAAAGTGATTGATATCTTTGCTTTTGCAACAAACATTACTTATTCTTAACATTAAGGTGAGGTTCTATCAATAATCTATGGATACTTCACCTGAAGTCGCCGCCCAAGCTGTGGCACTTATTCAGGCCGGACACAGCCAAAGAAACGTGAGTGCTCAACTTAATTTAAGTCGATCTGCGGTCCGAAATGTTTATCGGAGGTACCTAGAGACTGGCGGCTTTGTTCGTCGCCAAGGAAGGCCACGATCTCGGGTCACAACTGAAAGGCAGGATCGATTCATCGTGACGACCAGCTTGAGAAATCGTCACCTTACCTCCATTGAGATACAAAACCGACTTCGCGACTTCCACGGAGTATCTGTGAGCGCTCGAACTGTTCGGAGAAGGTTAAAAGAACGCGATATGGTACCACACAAGCCAGCTAATGGGCCCAAACTAAAGCGAGCCCACCGAACAGCGCGCCTTCATTTCGCACGCAGTCATTTAAATTGGACACAGCAAGATTGGAGCCGTGTACTCTTTTCTGATGAGTCTAAAATTGTGTTACATGGCAATGATGGAAGGAAGAAGGTCTACCGGCGTAAGGGTGAGCGTTTCGCACAATGCTGCTTTGAAGAGAGGGTTGCTTATGGCGGTGGCTCATGGACTGTCTGGGGCGGTATATCCGCGAGCGGCAAAACTCAACTTGAGGTTGTTACAGGACCACGGCTGCCAACATTAAATGCTGAAAGATACATTCGTGAGTGCTTAGAACCTCACGTGATACCATACGCGGACTATGTGGGCCCAAATTTCCTTTTTATGCATGATAATGCAAGAGCCCATGCGGCCGGCATCGTCAGGGAATATCTTCGGGATGTGAACATCACAGTTATGGACTGGCCAGCCAGAAGCCCAGACATGAACCCCATTGAGCACATGTGGGACGAGCTAAAAAGGCGTGTTAGGGCTCGTCAGCCAGTTGCCCAGACGATGCAGGAGTTGAAAACTGCCATAGAAGAGGAATGGGAGATGATCCCTCAAAATTTCATAGAGCGGTTGATAAACTCTATGCCTAATCGTATGAGAGCTGTGGTAGATGCCCATGGAGGCAACACGCGTTATTAAATTAAACCTTTATTTGATAAAACATGTTTTTTATTCAAAAATTAATTGCCTTTAACAAGGCGCATATCCGACTTGTTAGGCGTAGGTCCATGTCGTATGGTATTCTGAATTCAAATTTAAAACTATACGATCGAAAAAGATGGTAAAATGTATCAGGTTTAAAACTGCATCAACAGTTTTTGTTCAATCTAGCAATCATATTTCGGTAGGGGCCATCGAAACCTAAACTCTAAGGTGGGCCAATAGATGTGTCCAGAAGTGTACATTTAAATTAAAAAATAACTTATATGTTACGGCCTTGTATATGAGGAGCCTTGCCTTATATGAGAGGAGCTGGTGTCTGGTTTAGCCCTGTATTACCGATCACCAGGCATCATTTTGTTTATTTGTAACAGTGGTAAAATATTGTTTTGGAAAAAAATACCGGTGTGCTTCCAAACTTTTGGACAGTAGTGTATATGCTAGACATCGAGCGGCCGTGGGCGGCGAGCTGGGGTAGTTCAGCATCCGGTAAGGACCCAGGCCCAGATTGACGGCGCGTCATGTTCCACGCGTGCCTCAAAGAGCAGTCGGCAGCATTGACAGGGCTCGATAGGGCCATTACCTGCCAGGGTTTCAGGAATGTTCTAACGAGATACGACGGCCTCGGAACGTAAGGGCAGATGAAGGAATGGAGTGGGTTTTTAGTCAGTAGAAGTCTGGCACTCTCTTCAGCTCAACCCAGAGCGGGAGAAGTCATTAGACGAGTGGCTGACTCTGATTTTTAACCGAAACTACAGGGAGTAGAAAAATATTATTCAAGACACATTTCTCCACAAAGTGACTTTAAAATTTTATGCTGAAATACTAAATACCGTATTTAATATATTTGCATAAAATCTGTTTTAATTGATAAACGCAATTATCCCTTTAAGAATTTGAGTTTTAACTTTTTAAAGAACATTGGTATTCAAAGAAAATTACTATCAGCTGCTTATCATTCAAGTTGTAGGTAAATTGTAATAAAAAGGGTGTTTCAAGGGCAAATAAGTTAACTTTCCTAATTAATACAATTCTTAATTAATACTTAACCTAATGATGTCAAGTGTTATAGATAGACAACTGTAGGCTATAATTGTCCTTTTACTTTTGAATATTTTATTTTTGGTTCAATGAGGCACGGAAGACTCGATATGTTAAGAGGAGGCTCCCTAAATTGTAATTTCGTATTAATATTCTGAAACAATCACGCATACAATCAAAATGGAACTTTAGTATATGATTTATTGCATCCTTTTCTTTCCATGTCTAGAGCAGTTTCGTAATTAGAACATTTTCGCTAGGTTCATTTTTTAATCGAAAATCATGTCTTTTTTTTATAGATTATTCAAATTTTAATCAAGATTACTCGGCTTTTATTTCTAAAATTAGTATTGACAGTAAGAAAATATAGTTTATTATCCAAATATAGGACATTTTTACCTCTAGATCAATTATCACTTTAGTTATAAACGAAATAAGAATTGAGACTTACGACATTTAGTTTCGAACCAGAATATGGTAAAAGAGCGCACGATATATTCAACTTTATTACTGCTGCGTTAGCGTTTAGCACACAACGGCAGTTTCGAAACCGAACATCGTGAAAGAGCGCACGCGATATTCAACTTAATTACTGCTGCGTTAGCGTTTAGTATGCAACGGCCTAACCGGGGTGGATGAGGGCGGAGCTTGCGTGAAAATTATTTTGCACTGCCTGGTCTCACCCATCCACAGAACAGATAAGCATTGCTTAATTTTGTAGTTCGGCCCGTGCGGCTATTATTATACATCTACGAGCTCATGAGCTCGAGAAGTTAGAAACAGTGTTTTACCTATGTAAAACACTAGTACTCAGCTATATTTGGGTAGCTAGGATTCGGACCCGACGAGTTCATAACTAAGAAGTGATAACCCTTTATAAAAATCTCTTCGCTCTAGTGGAACTATCACGATAAAAACATAATCCTCTTTTTTTGCAGTCGGGTAAAAGTAGCCTATAACCTTCCTCAAGCTTTAAGGTACTTCCATACCAAATTTCATCCAAATCTACCCAGCAATTTGGAAGAAGAGCGCGTTCAAATCAAACAAACTTTTTCGCTTTATAAAATTAGTAAAGATGTATGTAGTATGTATTTTCCCAAAACAATATGCTCACTCTAGGGCGTGGGATAAAATAAAAAAAAATATACAAATTAAAATTATTCTTGTTTTAATGTTTTTAATGTCTAAGAAGTTGTTACTTCGATACGCCTTTCTCCGTCGAGTGTAGAAAATGATTTCTAATTCATTATTCTAGAAAATATTCGCTTTCTGTATTTCTTAGATAGATAAAACTTTTGTTAGTCAACAGAAGACAACACACAAAATTGTTAAAAAATATAAAAAAACCCGACTGCTCAACTGAAGTGTAAGAAACAAGCACATTTTTATTTTTAAAAGTGACAAGCAGGCGGGAACCAATTGAACATATTTTTTTTTAAATGGGTTGGGTCCGCCTGCTTGTCACTTTAAAAAAAATGTGCTCGTTTCTTACACTTCAGTTGAGCAGTCGGGTTTTTTAGATTTTTTAACAAAGTTTTTTTTTTCATCTTTTTAGTTAAAATATTAATTAACAATTGTTTAGTTTTCCCGGTCCATATTTTTAAACTTTCTCATTGTGTTATTTTGCTAGTATTACACTAATGATAAACATGATATACCTTTTTGAAATCCTTATGTTAAGCCCTTTAAATTTGATACCCATATTATAGTATTTGAAAAAAAAAGTTTTTTTCACCATGTATAATGGCTTCGCACAGCCACCATGTTTAAGTTTTTTAAATGTCACCTATCTAAGAACACTCGGGCTGTTAAGACAAATCTAACGATACCTCAATTGTGTGAATCCGTTCAGCGGTTCTGGAGATATGAGGTAATAAAGAATATTACAAACATACATACATACAAGATACGCGCGAAAAACATAACCCTTCCTTTGCAGTCGGGTAAAAAGGACATTAACATATAACCAGTGATCGGTGTAGGTAGATTGAAATGGGGTCATTGATCCGAAACGTATATATTAATATGGACATTCCTCCGGAATTGGTGGATTATTAAAAAAAAAACCGGAACTTATGTAGGAATTTTATTCTGCCAGAGTGGAAGGAGTCATTTGATGATTTGCCATCCTCAAAAAAAAGGTAGGAATCAAAATAAATCATCTCAAAATAAAAAAATAAAAACTAAAGCTTCGATCGGAATTAGATTGTTTTTATTATTCAACAGATATGATGGTGGCGGTGGAATGAAACCAACGTTGGATGACAGATAGGGTTTTATTTACTTTACTCAAACACTTGACAGGCTTTATCAAACAAAGTTAGACGGACGTAATAACTATTAGTGGTCCTAGGGATGGACTGCGGGGCTATCCTATCCCTTAACCTCCTAGCTCGCTATTCCTGAGGGCGACGGGGCCTCCGCTCAGTTCAAGCTTAAGACAATAGTAGTGACTGCGGGGCTATCGACCACTATGCCTTCTAAGCTGCGAATGAATCGTTTCTCCTTGGTGAGGGCTTATATAGGCGGCTTGACACGTTAGTGTGCGTCTTCATCATGTGATCCTTGTATGTGTTTGTAACTCGTTAACGTCACGACACTTCACACGTCGTATGTTAGATGTCACTAGTACTCTACAGGTACTGTATATACAATCTGATAGATGGCGTAAGGCGTCGTGTTATATTCTCCCCCTCTGGTACTCTATGGTCGTCCCGACAGAGTACCAGCACTAGGCTGTTTCCGCGGTCTTCCTCTTTGGCGAATCAGTTAAGTTAGTTTGTTCTCTTTTCAAACTTGGTTATTGCTGACGTATGATCCGAATCTACTTTTCGATAGTTAATACTTTACTACTACTTTACAAATCGTAGTAAGTTTCAGGTAGACTGATATTAGCCTATAAGTTGTACTAGGGATGGACTGCGGGGCTGTCCTATCCCTTAAACTCATAGCTGGCTATTCCTGAGGGCGACGGGGCCTCCGCTCAGTTCAATCTTATGACAACAGTGATGACTGCGGGGCTATCGACCACTGCGCCTTCTATTCCCATATAACCAGCAGTAGGTGAATCATGGTAAGCGTTCGGTACATTTTGTTAAGAGTCTACTTGCGTATTTAACAGGGTGCTCATTGGTCTCTCCCCCTGCACTAAAGCTGCGCCACTGGCATTCTGGCTGGCATCAGTCTTAAGAGCAAAGTGTAAGTCGTCACTTGCCTGTTTTATTACTGGTGACGTAGAGAAAACACTTTATTTCATAAATGCTTCTTGTTGCTCTCGTTACCACTTCCAGGTTATTTTCTTCTTCGTGAGGTAAGTAAGTGGTCTAGCAATGTCAGCAAAATTATGATTAAATCTCCGATAACGTGATGTGGTTTGTAAATACAATATTAATTCTTTTAGGTTTTTAAGCGCCTGACGGTTTGAAATAGTAGAACTTTCCTCTGGATTTGCTTTGATACCGCCAGAAACTTTAAGGTGGCCTAGATATTTAATTTCTAGCTTGCTTGGCCAGACTCTCAATACGACGACCACGATCTAGAAGTTCAGGAAACGTCTTCACTTCCGTCCGAGTAACTTGCTTTTTATATGTAATATTGAGAAGTCCGTAAACAAAGTCCAATTGTTCCTCTTCCTTATGTCTTTTTGCAGGCAATTGAGCGAGTAAGGCACGTTTTTCACACACAAACGCGTCAATTGTTTCAGTTGTTTGCTTCTGTCGCTTTTGTTATGAGTATTGTCAATAATTCTTCTTGAGTCATCACCACCATCTCTGGTATTTCTCAGTCATTTCAAAATAATATTAATTCTCTTGAGGGTAGTCTTCTTGATTATCCGTCAATATTTGGGTACATCGTCGAAATGTGGGTACTCTGATAAAATTGGTGCGGGTAGAAGCAGATTTACATTAGGAGCCAATATAATGGTTTTTCGGTGGCTTGATTAATTTTCTTGATTAAGCTTCTGTTTATCCGCCAATATTTGGGTACACCGTCGAAATGTACTCTGATAAAATTGTTGCGGGTAGAAGAATATTTACGTTGGGCGCCAATATGATGGTGGCGGTGGAATGAAACCAACGTTGGATGACAGATAGGGTTTTATTTACTTTACTCAAACACTTGACAGGCTTTATCAAACAAAGTTAGACGGACGTAATAACTATTAGTGGTCCTAGGGATGGACTGCGGGGCTATCCTATCCCTTAACCTCCTAGCTCGCTATTCCTGAGGGCGACGGGGCCTCCGCTCAGTTCAAGCTTAAGACAATAGTAGTGACTGCGGGGCTATCGACCACTATGCCTTCTAAGCTGCGAATGAATCGTTTCTCCTTGGTGAGGGCTTATATAGGCGGCTTGACACGTTAGTGTGCGTCTTCATCATGTGATCCTTGTATGTGTTTGTAACTCGTTAACGTCACGACACTTCACACGTCGTATGTTAGATGTCACTAGTACTCTACAGGTACTGTATATACAATCTGATAGATGGCGTAAGGCGTCGTGTTATACAGATAAATAATGAATTAATTTAGTTTTTATACCTTCCTTTAAATTTTGAATTGAGTAGGAATAATATCACTACCAACATTAACAATGTTTAATTGAATCCGGAAATACCGGAATTACTTTCCGGGAAAATGGCTTATCCATGTTATTCTTTCTGTGTGCATTTATGATACAAGTACCAAAAATCAATCTACCTACTCCGATCACTGCATATAACACATAAATTACAGAAAAAAAAACGTATCCACTAAAAATATTAAAATGAAAAAAAAAAAAAACAAACAAATGTGGGTCTTTAAGTCAAGAGTGAATAGGTTAATTCTAGGCAAGTGTGTTCCATCTTCGACCACATGATCACTTACCATCAGGTGAGACGGTGGTCAAACGCGAGCCTATTATCAATAAAATAAAAAAAAAAACTTAAAAATGTAACACGGAAAATCGGTGTGGTGTGTCTCCGTCTTCTCCATGTAAAATTTAATTGTGCAAAATTTCATACTCTGTCCAGGCAAATAATAACTATCAAACCTTTGTTCCAGTTGACATCAGCCAAGATGATGAACCAGGAGATCATGTGCGAGGTGGAGATAGGCACCCACGGCTCCATCGTGGAGATGGAGGGAGACGATCAGGTCGGAGTGAAGGTAAAGCTTTGTTTCTACACCGTATAATTAGGTGTAATAATTAATTAGATTAGGCTGTGATCAGGCTGACGTACCTTTGTAAGGTAAAAGCCTCTAAATATAAATATAGATGAAAAAAAAAAACTCTTTCTCGAGAAAAAGTTTATTTTTCACCATACTGCTGATAAAATTTCATGGTGGTCAAAGGCTAGCCTATCTATATTATAATAAAGAGGTAAAATTGGTTTGTATGTAAGGCTGATCTCTGGAACTCCTTATCCAATTCTAAATATTATTTCATTGTTCTCTTTAAAGAGCACCACAGACAAACGTACATGGTTCTAATATGATTTAATTACTACAGATTGTATGGACTTCAAAAGAAATGTTGACCTCTCTGAGTTTGTTTCTATGTTTCTTCTGAGAGTAGTCAGTTAGGGAACTCTGGTCTCATCTAGTTTACGCTTGCAAAAAAAAAAAAAAATGATGTAAGTGTAATAAATAACTTGCTAGCTTTTGACCGTGACTTCGTTCGCGTGGGAGTTTTCCCGCGTAATTCCCAATGCCGTGGGAATTCCGGGATAAAAACTATCCTATGTCCTTTCTAGGATCCTAAACTATTCCCACGCCTAATTTCATCTAAATCGGTTTAGCGATTTAGGCGTGAAAAGGTAACATACAGACAGACAGAGTTACTTTCGTATTTATAATATTAGTATGGATTTGCAAAATAAACAACTTCTTAATTTAATTATTGGTTGTAAAATGCATTATTTGTGAGTGCACAAATACAAATGCAATTCAATATTTGCACAAATATATTTTTACAGGCTATAAATTATTTTGAAACTCACGCGGACGAAATCGAGGGCAAAGTCCTAGTCATCAATAAAAAAATATATTAATAAGCTGTTTATTGTATCGGAAATTGGGTTTAAAAACATTTTGTAACTTTGTTGTAGAATACCCGTCTCTTGTGACTCTCCTCCAGTTTGGACCAGAAGTAAAATTAAATTAGCATATGGTCCGCCACTTTTGAATTCCGAAATAATTTATAGCCTTAGTAACAATGAAAAAATGTCAAGAATCGAATCATTCCTTTCGAAGATTACCCCCATATTCAAACTTACAAACAAGTTTTACCTCTATGATATTAGTATAGATGAATCTACATGCCTAGTTTTTTTTTGCCTTACATCAAAATAGAAGTGTGAATCAGTTATTGGATATCAACAGAACAGTTTATTGTTTCTTGTGAAAATCTCACACATTTCTAAACAACAACATTTCAAAGAAATTACTTACGTTTAATAGTACATTTAAACTTTTATAGTTTCTAAAATACGATAGCTTAGTCATTCGAAACACTCCAGATCAGAAATTGATGTTAATTAGCTTTTGAGAAACTGCATATGAGTAACAGTAGTCAGCTTTTAAGCTCTCTCGAACCGTGATAGTTTATTTTAAGCTTTATTCTAATGAAGCTAAGGTTACTATTTGTTTCACTGTGAGAAAAGTCGCGCCCTTTTTAACTAAGCTTTAAGAAACTGTGCCCGCGAATTCGTTCGTGTGGGAGGTTTTCACGCGTAAATCCCAATCTCGTGGGAATTACGCGAAATATTTTGCCTTATAACTTCCTCCGTTTTTCAGTGAATGCCCCATTAAATTACTATAATAATTAACCCGGACGCACTGAAAGACGGACAGAGGGAAAAAAATGTGTTTAATTTTGTAAATAGCTACAAGCACTTGTAACACCGTCATTTCGAAATCTCAAACTAACAGTACAATTTTATTTATACTAGTAGTAGTCGCCCTGTGTGCGCAATTCGCCCTTAATTTAAAGTATCTTAAATGTATTATTATAGAAAAATACGAGCTTTCTGCACTTCTCCACAAACTTAAACTTTATCAAATTTCACAATCATAATACAAAGTTTTTGTTTCTAAGTTATATAACAAAACTAAATTATTTTCAGTATGAGGAGATAGAAACAGGCCAATACGAGGAATACATCACAGACGATCAATATGAAGAAGTTGAGGAACAGGTCATTGGTATGCAGCAACTTGAAGAAGGTAAGAAAGAATCATCATCTTCACCATCATCCTATTGTCTCCCAATCAAATCACCACTGTAACTTATTTTTTAAAGAGAACTAGCAATGTGGGTAGAATTCACATTACTAGCAATCTTGTTAACCCTTGCAACTAAGATAAATATTGTCACGAGCTCGGGTTCGGGATAGAAATAATTAACGCCAATTAAACCAAAATTAACTCTTTAATTAATTAAACACAAAATAAAAATTTATCACAATTATTCGTACAACAACACTTGTCACTTAACACTTAAATCGCACTGAAATTCACTAGTAAAGCTTCGATTGTATCGCCTCGGATCTTCTAATAAGACTGACTCTCTGCGCCCCTTTGCGATCTATTTATACCCTGGTCTACGAGTTCCAGAACATTCCTGTAAAATCGACTCACTGTTTATACTGCTTAGAATATTCCAGAGCTACTTGAGATACATAGTACCGCTAGTCGCCGCTAGATGGCGTTAGTGTCTCGACTAGATATACACAGTACCGCTATTCGCCGCTAGATGGCGTTAGTGTCTCGAACATTCTAGATTTATGTCGAAGTTTCTCGACGTACTTCACTAAGCGACTGGCGTAACAATATGCTTAAGTCAGTTCACGGAAACAGTGTAATGGATGGGGTTCGAACCCGCGACCACTCGATCACAAGTCCGACACCTTAGCCATTAAGCTACTGACGCAACTGCCTGTCTAACCTCCACAACTCAGTAGGGTAACACGGTACCCCTTAGCAAGACCAGTCAGATTTTCTGGCTTTTGACTACCCGTAATGACTGTCAAAGATATACAGACGCCAGCACATGAAGTTACCCGAAACTGTCAAATTTTCCCAATCAACCTTGCACCTTATTTCTTTAACAATAAAGTTGAAAATCTGTTAATGAAATTTGACAGATGATGTGCTGGCGTCTGTACAAATGACAGCTGGGGCTGGGGCTTAACGTGCTTTCCGAGGCACGGAAGAATCTCTTTTATGTTAAGATCATTTTATGTTATGTTAAGATCGGATTGACTTCGGCGAGCATTACTTATCCACGAGCTCCCCAATACACTTAATAAGGGAATATGCATGACAAAAATACACACATCAAAAGTGTCTAGGGATCAAGCATTTTTATGCGGATTTCTTGAGATTGAGATGTGGCTTTGTAATAAATTTATGATTTTATAAATTTATATGGATCCTTTTTGGTGCATTTCATAATTTGAAACAGGAACTGTTAATCAAATTCGAGTAAAAGATGAAAACATACAACGCATTGAAGACATTATTAGTGCTACTGTTTCCCTACTACTGATTAAAACCAACGTTATTATGGAGCGGCGACGTCATTTAAGCAGGGAAGAAATGCTCAGAGCCGTGGGAATGATAGAAGCTGGTTCCCGGCAACGTACTGTGGCTTTAGCTCTGAATACAAGTCCAGAGTGTTATCAGTCGACTTTGGACACGTTACCGAAGCACTGGTACCGTGGCTGAGCGCCATGGAGGACGGTATCGCTGCACCACACGGAGACAAGACCGATACATTCAAATCTTAACTCGAAGAGCTCCAACAATAACCGCCATGATGTTAGCCGTGAGGCTTCATCACTCTTCAGGGAACTTAATTAGCGACCAAACAGTCAGAAACCGCTTGCATGAAGTGAACCTTCATTCCCGAAGACCGCTACGGTGGTACCCGTAGCGGTCTTCGGGAATGCAATATCCTATAGCAATGCACAATCGTAGGATTCGATATCAATGGGCTCTTGAACACAGAAATTGGGCAGAAGAACAATGGCGTTTCGTGTGCTTTTCTGATGAGTCTCGTTTTGGTATGAGACCGGATACAAGACGTATACGACACTGGAGAACCCCTGGACGCCAACAGCGATTAAAATCCTGCCAGGAAGTCCATCCTTATAGTGGTGGAACCATCATGGTATGGGCGGGTATTTGGATCGGCGGAAGAACTGAGTTGATTTGGATCAGAGGCAACCTCAACGCTCAAATTTATGCTGAGACGATTGTATCTGACGTCATCGTTCCTCTACAAGTGCAAATCGGTCCCTTATTTCAGTTAATGCATGATAATGCACGACCGCACACCGCAAGAGTTGTAAGACAGACTCTCGCCGCAGCTAACATCAATGTCCTGCTCTGGCCTGCTCTGTCGCCAGACTTGAACCCGATTGAGCATGCATGGGATATGCTACAGAGAAGAGCTCTGCCGAATATGGAGGGTATCCAGTCGCAAGAAGACCTTTTTTTGTTGTTGCAACGAACATGGGCGGCCATTCCACAGCGTGATTTGGATGAACTCATTTTGAGTATGCCAAACCGATGTTCTTGTGTTGTTAGTGATCGCGGTAGAAACACGGATTATTAATTGTTTAAGTTACCCAATAAAATTTTAAAGAAAACTGTTATTTCAGTCTTTTTTTCGAACTTTAATGTTAGTGGTTCAAATGTCAAAAATCCCTTTATTAGGAAAATGGCAAATTTCTTTATTAATGCAAAGGTGACTTGGTTTATCGTTACTGTGACAAACGAAAACACTTTATTTGATGAATCCTTAAAGAAAATTTTAATTAATATCAATCAGGAGAAAAGTTATTGCAAAAATATATGTTGATCCCTAGACACTTTTGATCTGTGTATTTATTATACAACCAGCTTACTATAAAATACATAAACATAATACTAACAGTGAAAACAAAAAGAAAATCGATCGAAAAACGCTTTTTTCTACATCAGCTGTATCTGTTTTATAGACTTAGACGTCAAAGTCTGTGTCGGACTTCTCATTCAAATGATGATATTCTGTAATCGCACACTCAACATTTTTTTTCTTGGTGGGAAAATCATCAAATGACGCTTCGTGGGTATTACTTACTAAAAACCCACCCTGCTCCTTCAAGTTGCCCTTGCTTTCCCGAGTTGCAGTATCTCGTTAGAATATTCTCGCTACCCCAACAGGCACTGGCGCGGACTCTTTTCCATTACCCCGAGCCTAGTCCTTACAGGACGGTGAGCTACCCTGCTCACCGCCCGCAAGCCCACGACTACGGTGGCCGGAGATCTGCTCACGATCCGCGACGCCTGAGGCGTCTCCTGCGGCGGCTGGGGCATGATGAAGAACGTTGTCTCTTCCTCACGCGTTCTGCTTTCACACAAGGAGGCGACTGCATCCCATTCCCTCTAGCTCCGCACCATGTTCTGAACCAGGGCCGAACGCGAGAATTCGCCGCCACCGATCGCCTCCACGAAAATATCTACGACCTAAGGCACTTGTCTGCCTGCGAGAAATTGACTAACTATCGGCGATTTACTCGCTCAAGAACCGCACAATAAAATATTCATTCCGTGTAAACGAAAGATGCATATATTAGTAGTTGCTCTCTGACTATTCACACGGCCTGCGAGGACTCACTAGTTTTGTCGCTGAGCGACAAGAGCTGTCTAACATAATACTCGCTATGCGATATTCGCTTGGCGATCTGAACTCACACCCAGCGGACCAACTAGCGAGTAATCGCCCGTCGCACTCGCACACTCGCTTATAGCCCATCGACGAAGCTTTCGGAACTACACTCTCGCTGCTCGCCACTCGTTTCTAATTTCTATCTGCTCGTTTCTCGTTCATCGTCGGCGGGAGGACAACTGCCTTATAAGCTATTTATTCAGCAACTAAAAAACTAAATGCATATTCCTTATTACCAGTACAAGCTCCCATTTCCATACATTTATCTCATCACACGCTCAAATTCAAACTAACATCAACCCATGTCGGCTTCGCTGACAGACTATAAAATTTCAGTGGGCAGTGAAGAGGTGATCCTGCCTGGTATCTCTGGCGAAGAAGTGCTGAACGCTAGTCCTGATACGCATTACGATCCACTGTATCCTGGACCGCCTTCGACAAGCAACAGGTAATGTTTCTGCTCTTTTTTACTTAAAAATTAAGATTGAGTTTTTCGGATCGAACTTTAGTAAACGTCGAACTAACGGATAGCTGTAAACCTCATTTCATAACACTAAACATTCTAGCCCTACCCTGTATACAACGTGTAATGTAAAGGGTATATACATACCAAGAGCACGGCTTTGAATGATAAAAAAGAATATGGCTTATTAGAAATTTAAATACATTGATACCAGAGAATGAATTTTTTAAATTAAGAAGAACGAAGAGAATTGTCGTGTTATTGACAAGTGACGTGGAAGTTATTGACCCTCGTAGTGCTGTGACACGTTTGTTATGATTGGTATTCATGAAATGTATGAAACCAATAATTTGGTATCAATTCTTTGAGTCACTTAGTTTCTGCTGAAACTGCAAAAAGACCATACCAGATGTTGTCTTCTACCCTTTTGGATAGATGTGGGGTTTCCGTTACATGTTGTATATATACTAGAAATCTGTTAATTTGTAAACACACGCAAAGACTTTTACACTACATGACAGACAAGACACACTGCGACACAAAACACGACTACACCTACCAGCATCCCGATTACTCATACTTTCATCATGTCGCGCGGGCATGCGGACAGCGAGTAAAGGGCAACTCGCTGTCCGACCATGGACCATGCCCGGGTCGACGGCGCGTCGTGTTCCACGCGCGACTCAAAGAGCGTCAGCAATATGACGAGGCCCCTCTGCAGAGGGCCGAAGCCTGCCGGGGTCATGGGACTCATCCCGTTACCGTGGCCCCGGTACGTAAAGGGTTATTGAAGGAACACCGTGGATTTTAGTCAGTAAAAGTCTGACAGTCCCTCCCACCCTGCCCGGAGTGGGAGGACTTATTTGATAATTTTACCATGTTAAAGCCCATCATGTCAATCATCCCTTGTGTGGTACGAACCTCTAGTTAGGGTGACGCTGAAAGAAAGTAGCTAGGGAATAGGAATGAGCTGTATAGGACAAGTCTGAAATAAACGCAGATAGCGACAAACTTTTATACTGGAGATCAGATGATGATGCTGCCTTTTTTTTTCTGGGTGGGAAAATCTTCAAATGATTCCTCAAGCTGTGCGTGGACTGGAATGGAGTGTCAGACTTCTACTGACTAAAAACCCACCCTGATCCTTCAGTTGCACTTACGTTCCGGGGCCGCGGTATCTCGTTAGATCATTTTAGTAATGTGAATCCCATCCACATTGACTAGTTATCTTTTTAAAAACATAAAAGTATGATGTAACACTGTGTCGTTTGTTTCAGAAGAGGTCGCGGCAGACCCCGTTCTAACAACACTAACAGCGCCGGTAACATACAGCATCTGATGCCGATCGGTAAGTTTACATTAGAAATAAATTGTAAAACTTGAATTATTACTTTTAGCGTCAATGCCTAATGGCAAAGGTAAGCCTTGTTATCCAGAGGTCGCAGGTTCGAACCCCACTCATTACAACTATTGCCGTAATCCCACTTGCACTCCCGACACAAGCATATTTAGCTTAGTTGGAGTGATTAACAAAATTGCTAGTAATGTGAATTCTACCCACATTGCTATTTCTCTTTATAAAAAAAAAACATGGTTTTAATACTAATGTGAACAAAGAATAAACACAGCCATGTTAAATGAGCTTCTCCTACCCTAAGTGTGGTGTCGCCGAAAAATCATTGAGCATTATTGGGTACTATCGGTTTCCCAGTTGTCGAAGTTCGATCATTATTATAACATATGTCGGAACTCCTGCTTTTCTGTATCGCTGCATATCAGCTTGAGAATAACGGAACATCTGTTCTTGTATTGGCAACATCTTGATACAATATAGGTATAATCTGAATCTGAAACCAATAGAACGTTGTAGCGACATCTATCTCGCAACATATAAATTAATAATAGAAACTCTGTATTGCGCAAGCAGAGTTTACCGCACAACTAGCCTGCAAACAAAGGAGGTCGAACGATCCTCTCTTTTCAATGTGATGCGGGACTTTACACCCTGTTCCGCATATCCCCAAAACATTCATACACCTTTAGTTGACATCCTATTCACCAATATATGACACCCTGTCAATATTGGATAGAGTTGTCAGAAACTACCGTAATTTGGCTAGCACCTAATTTATACGAAATAAAGTATAAAATTGCATAAACACGATTCCAATGTTTTGGTTTCATGTTACCCGAAATGATGGACATCCATTTTAGGTTTTAGTTATTTTGTGGTGCTAGCAGTAGATACCTCTGGAATTCTTTGAAAACCTAAGCAAAACGACAAGTCTGTAAAAAAATAAAATAGTATTCTTTTATATCCCAAACAAAAAGCAGAAAAAGAATCACATCTGTACAATTTCGAAGTCCTTAGCCAAATTGATAAGAAATCACTGAACAAGACTTCTCTTTCACTTGTTTACTTCAACTGACGATATTTTCGAAACACGTCGTAATCGGAATTCGTTAGTTCTTGCTATCGAATCATATATGGTGTGAACAATTTTTTTTTTGCATTAATGGGGCGTGCAAGTGAAAGCTAATCGCAGATGGCGCCACCACCGTAAGAACCTTTGTCACTGTCTGTGTTAGTTAGATTGTGAGATATTATATAGTTATCTGTATCATCTATGGTTATCTGTGGTAATATTTTTTATTTTCATTTCATTGATTTCAATTGATTTCTGTACAATTTTCCGATTAAAGAACATAATACATGTTCTTTAATCGAAAAATTCTCAATAACTGTCTCTAATTTAGGAATTCATTACTGTTCCATAGAGAAACTGCTTTGATATTGGTAAGAGTGCTACTAGCGCAACTTTGACAGTTGCACGCCCCATTCTAACAGGGTTATCCATACTAGGTATAATATTATAAATGCGAAAGTAATGTTACCTTTTCACGCCCAAACCGATTTAGATGACATTTGGCATGGGAATAGTTTAGGACACTGGGAAAGACATAGGATGATTTTTATCCCGAAATTCTCACGGGATCGGGATTTACGCGGGAAAAACCTCCTACGCGAACGAAGTCGCGAGCAAAAGCTTAGTTAACAAATAAAAATAAAACAAATTAGAACCCTACACTATGTATACATCAATAATGTTACTTGATTGTTACTTGATACATTTTCAGGAGAAGTACCAGTAGGGCTTATGGATGGCGTAGCAGGCCGCGGCCCAGCCAGACGTTGGGAACAGAAACAGGTGCAGATCAAGACTATGGAGGGAGAGTTCTCCGTCACAATGTGGGCTACTGGAGAAGATGATGGTGAGTCACTTTGGACCTTATTTTAGACGAGGGAAGGTTCATATTCCTTTGTTTTAGGCATACGTGGCTGATAGTGACTTGGTGGGTTATTTTGGATCTTATGTCAATAGCAGAAAGGTTCTTATTCACCATTTCGTTTCCCTTGCCCGCATTTATCCGGGGTGGGGGAAATTAATTCAAATGATGGTAACCTCTGCTTGCGGCACTTATTTTACAGGTAATCACGTGTAGAAAAAAAAAACACTTGAAAAACACGTAAGTGTAAATAATTAACAATAAGATACCTGTATACACCTGGCAAGCCATGGATTGCGGCTGACTGAGAGCTGGCAACCTTTTAAGGTTCCGTAGATGACAAGGAACCCTTTTAGTTTCGCCATGTCCATACGTCTGCGGCTTAGCTCAGAAACTGGTACTAGAACGTTTTTACTAGTATACGTTTTAAGTTTTTAAAGTCGTTCCAAAGGTTGTCTGGAAGATATAGCTTTCAGCGATAAGACCGCCATTGTAACCATAGAATAAGCCATATTGTTAAATAGATATGTTTAAATTTTGGTGTACAATAAAGTATATTCTATCAATCTTAATTTGGCATGGATATACATATTAATCACTGCGAACATAATAGGGGGTTCCCATGACTTTACGGAGGAATCGGTTTTGGTGGGTCTACATCTTGTGGAGGAGGTGAAGCTTTGAGTGTGCGAAAACAGCGCAGGCGTAGGTTAAAAGTTAGGCGCGTAAACCGCGGTGAAAATACGTATACATTTTGTTCGAAGACAGATCCTCTTGAAAAGATGGAGTGTTTACATGTGTGAACAAGATAGATAGATACCTATACTCTTTATTGTATACTATAACATAAACAAATAAGGACGTTTTGGTAGAGATAGTAAGTACTATCTCTACCAAAATGTCTTTGTGCGTACAGCTAAGGAGTGGGATTTCCTGCCGGAGTCTTTGTTTCCTGGGCTGATAGCTATAACCTAGGGGTCTTTAAGTCAAGAGTGAATAGGTTACTTCTAGGTAAGTGTGCTCCATCTTCGACCACACCATCGCTTATCATCCGGTGAGATGGTGGTTTAAACTCGAGTGTATTATCAATAAAAAAAAGTTGTTGATAATTTATTGGCACTGGTCATTCAAACCTCCCCTAGCTAGCTAATCCCTAAAGGCTGCCAGGCTATCTTCTTAGTTTCAGAGTTATGCCTTATTACCGCACTGCGTTCCTCTAGCTGGTCAGATGACATTTCGTTCTTTTTTGTGTGGCATCTCGCTACTTTCAAAAGCTCTTGCTAATCATTTTTAAACACCTACGACTATACCTTGTATTTCTCTCCATTATTAAAACACATGATATTTATATAAAGTTATTTATGTATTGTATTGCAAATATATATTAATTTGATTTCATGTATCTTACATAAATTTGAAGTACTCTAACTTTCCCCTCCCCTCTTTATTTTATGTTCGTTATGTCCATGCTAAGGTTGTCTGAAAGATGAAGTCCAGTTACAGTAAATGGCTCTGTATGTTTGTTACAATAAGCATTTTCCCATTTACAGATGATGGTTCAAATCCTGAGCCTGATCCCGACTACACGGAGTACATGACGGGAAAGAAGAGTATACTAGGAAGCGAAACTATTATGCCAGGTATGTGTTCTTTCCGGGGCTGCGGGAATGTTCTTACGACATACCGTGGCCCCGGAACGTAAGGGTTACTTAAGGACCAGCGTGGGTCTTAAGGCGGCAGTAGTTTGACACTTCCTTCCGCTACATCCAGAGCAGCTGGAGGAGTCTAATATTATAATTTCCAAAGTCTATCTGTTACGCTCTTATGGCTAAACCATTAACCTTCTTTTGATGAAATGTTTAATGGACAGTTGAAAGCTCAGGGATAAATATTTCTTATTTAGATTTTTTGATGTTACCTTTGTTTTTTCAAACGTCGATGGACTTGACAATGATAGCTTTTATGAAATAGTTCGTACGAAGTCACGGATAACGGCTATTATTAGCACTGTCACCAGGGCCCTGTCTCTGCTTTGCACGTGTCCAAAAGGGTACTTATTTAATAATCACTATCAAAATCTATATGAATTAAACAGTTAATTAAGTAATTCATAAAATAGTACAATATGAGGAAAACCAGACAAAAAAGATATTGCAGTTTGTGTTCCCTGAGAGCTATAGCCTGGGGATTTTTAAGTCAAGACTGAGTAGGTTACTTCTAGGCAAGCGTGCTCCATCTTCGAACATATAATCACTTACCATCAGATGAGATGGTGGTTAAACGCGAGCCTATATACAATTTAAAAAAAAAACAGTTTTACAATACGAAATGCTTCAAATATTATTTTTCATTTCAGGTTTAGACTTATCGGATCCTAAGCAGTTGGCGGAATTTGCGCGACCTGGACACAAAATAAGACTAAAGAAACCAATGCCAGAGTCTTCGGATAGAACAATAGGTGAGGAAAGGTGTTCTCCATAGAGATAGACCACCTACGTGGCTCTTTTTTTTATTGATAATAGGTTCGCGTTTGACCACTATCTCACCTGATGGTAAGTGACGATGTGATTGAAGATGGAGCACGCTTACCTAAAAGTAACCTATTCACTCTGGACTTAAAGACTCCTAGGTTGTAGCTGTCGGGAAACACAGACTCCGGCAGGGAATTCCACTTCTTAGCCGTACGCACAATGAAGGTATTCCCAAAACGTTTTGTGCGTATGGGTGGGATGTCCACCATGTAACGATGGCGCTTCGCCGTTTGTCTCGTAGTCCGATGATGGAACGGGCTTGGCGGAATTAGATTGTGTAATTCCATCGCACACTCCCCGAAATGTAACCGATAGAAAACCGATAGACTTGCAACTCGTCGTTGGTGTTCAAGGCTCTGGAGCTTTGACTCGACCAGTGCATCATTCTCGATAGACTCGAGCGCGTCCAGTTGGTATTTCGCAGATCCATCCCAAAGATGAGAGCAGTATTCCATACACAACCAAACCTGGGCTTGATACAAATTGAGCAGCTGTTCCGATGTGAAGTACCGTCTCACCTTGGCTAGGATTCCCAACTTTTTTGATGCTAACTGAGCCTTAGCCTCGATATACGGGCCAAAATTGAGTGTGGAAGTTAAAGTCACCCCAAGAAGCTCAATATGATCGGTTATCGGCACGGTTACACCACGGAAAGTAGGAGCCGATTCGAATTGGCTCCTTTTTGCGGAGAAGGGACACGCCTGGGTTTTAGCTGCATTAAACTTGACCAGGTTGGCATCGCCCCATTCGGAGACAGTCTTCAAGGTCAAGTTCAAGCGCCCGACCATGTCCTCACGGAGAGACTGGATCTGTGACCCACCAGCTCGCGCGCTGGACACATATCTCTCAGAAACTGTGCTGTCGTCTGCATACCCAAAGGTACCGGGCATTAGCAGATCGTTAATGTGCAGCAAGAATAAAGTTGCTGAGAGAACAGACCCCTGAGGGACCCCGGCATTAATTGCCAATTGGCCAGACGAGCTGCCATCAATGACCACTCGAATGGACAGATCCCTCAGGAAGTCTTCAATCCAATTCAATCTCATATGATTTGATCACTACAGATTGTATAGACTTTAAAAACGATTTTGAGTTTGTGTCAGTGTTTCTTCTCAGAGTAGTCTGTTAGGAAACACTGGCCTCATCTAGTTTACATTTATAAAAAAATAAATTACAGTGTTACCCTATACTGATAAGGCGCGTCGTTAATCTTTGTTCGCACAGAAAATAAAGTATGGCCCCGAAGATTAACGAAAGAATGCTTAAAACTTACAATCAACCTTAGGTCACTACTATAAGGTTCATAAGACACTGCAGCTGTTAGTTCAGTCTCACTCACACGTCACGCGTCGCGCGCTAACATGGTGGCAGCTGCCGACCAATAGCGGTGAAGGATACGAAGCGCGGTGAGAAAATTCATGTTCTGCGCAGGTACATCGGTAAGCCATATCAGTTGGGTACTACTGTGCGTGTGAAAGTGTTACTTAAAACCTATTTGCAAAATAAACGTCATTATTTCATTATTTGCCAAGGGGTTTGCAATCTTGCCCAAGAGATCAGAGAATCTTGCGAGATAGGCAGTCGTTCCTTCTTATGTAATAACAGTCGCATGGGTCGATCCGCTAGGTTAAGCAACGCTTAACGAAGGCGGTCTGTGGATGGGTGAAAATCTAATTGTACATCTTTGACAGACTTTAGTCTTTATCTTTTTCAGTCAGAAGCCATAAAATCTGACACTGGTCTGGCAAAAGAGTATCGTGTTACCCAGCTACTGTAAAACACTTATACTCAACTGCACCAACAAATTACCCGAAACAATAAAGAATATTAACAAATATAACGTATTTATTAAGAAATTGAAGCTTTTCCTTATAACAAAATGCTACTATACTATACGCGAATACTTTAATGATAAATTTTCTATTTTATAAATTACAATGTAAGTATAGGTGCTATAAATGATATGCCAAAAAATAATAAAAATACTGTACGGACACAATTGATGCAATAAATAAATAAAATAATGTCAATCCTCGGAACCGACGAGATCCATATAAGTTGGTGTTAAGTGATTTGCCTAGACTGTCTAAATACAATAGTAACTGCTTGGCAATGTGTGTGTGCATTTATAATAAAATACCAAGGCATTTCAAAGCCTTAAATACAAAATTATTTAAAATTAAATTTCATAAGTGGTTACTCGAATGTAGTTTTTATAGTTTAAAAGAATTTATAGATAAAAAATGTTGATGACGATGTCGATTGTTGTTGCTTAACTTGTCTTTAAAATTATAATTAAATCTCAAAAACTGCCGACTCGATCTCATTCAAACCAATTTTGGTTGAAAGTTTACATTAAGATCTACACAACATATGGTTTTTTTAGATTTTTCACTTCATTATTATAGAAGTTAGAGGGGGCGGACACACATTTTACCACTTTGGAAGCATATATCTTTTAAACGATTAACTTTATGAAAAAGTCATTTTAAAAACCTTAATGTCATTTTTAAAGACCTGTCTATAGATACCACACACGTATAGGTTTCATGAAAAAAAATATTTTCAGTTTCAGTTCCATGTATGGGGGAGCCCCCTTTATTTTAAATATTTTTTAAATTTTCTCTTAAAATCGGAAAGCGGTTCACAGAATACATCTATCTACCAAGTTTTACATGTATAGTCCTAATAGTTTTGGAATAAAATGGCTGTGACATACGGACGGACGGACAGACAGACAGACGGACAGACATGTCGAAACTATAAGGGTTCCGTTTTTTGCCATTCGGCTACGGAACCCTAAAAAAGACAAAATACAGAATGCAATTTAAGACGTTATCAGGTGTCAATGACCTTACGAGACGAATGAAATAGAATAGCCCTTTAGGGCCTGCCCTGGGATCTGGAGGCGACTGCCCTCCAGCGCGTCTATGAATGGCGCGTGGAGGCGCAGCGCCGGGGCGTATCCCCGCTGCCTCGAGAAGTCGAGGCGCGGCGGGAAGAGCTCCGGCGCGATCTCAGGGCAGTATGGAGGGAGCGACTGTCGCAACCGACGGCCGGGCACGCCGCAATTGCGGTGGTAAGACCCCTCTTTGAGGAGTGGCTAGATCGGCGTCACGGCGTCCTGACCTACCGCATGACGCAGGTCCTCACCGGACACGGAAGTTTCGGGAGGTACCTGTGTCTGATGAGGAAGGAAGAAACGCCTGGGTGTCACCACTGCGAGGATCGCCCTGAGGACACAGTAGAGCATACGGTGCAAGACTGCCCCGCTTGGTCAGAGCACCGACGTGACCTCACGGCGGCGATAGGCGGAGACCTCTTGCGCCCGGCATTGGTCGAGGCCATGCTGCGGGGCGAGACGGAGTGGGAAGCGGTCGCCTCCTTCTGCGAAGCAGTCATGCTATCGAAGGAGGAGGCGGGCCGCATGAGGGAGAGGATAGCGTCCTCCCTCCAGTCCAGCCTCCTCTCTCCTACATTGGTTTATGCTGTGCCCGACAGGGTCCATAATTGTGACTTATATAACTATGCATAACAACTATGTAACATTATGGTACGCAATAAAGAATTGAGAATTGCATCGGGTTTGTCTAGAAGATCGCCTTCCAGTATAACATACAGAAGAGTGCTAGGTCTTTCTGCTGATTTTCTGTCTTTTCTCTACCTGTAACGACTGTCAAAAATGTTCAAATTACAGCCGGGACCAACGGCTTTTTTTGTTTTTTTAGCGTGGTAAAATTATCAAATAAGTCCTCCCACCCCGGGCAGGGTGGGAGGGACTGTCAGACTTTAACTGACTAAAATCCACGGTGTTCCTTCAATAACCCTATACGTACCGGGGTCACGGTAATGGGATAAGCCCCACGACCCCGGCAGGCTTCGGCCCTCTGCAGAGGGGGCCTCGTCATGTTGCTGACGCTCTTTGAGGCGCGCGTGGAACACGACGCGCCGTCGACCCGGGCATGGTCCATGGTCGGACAGCGAGTTGCCCTTTACTCGCTGTCCGCATGCCCGCGCCTACGGTGGCCGGAGATCGTCGGCCGACGTCCGACGCCGTGGGCGTCTACCACTGCGGGGGACCAATGGCTTAACGTGTTTTCTGAGGCATGGAAGAATCTCGATATAATATGGTTACTCATCTACAGTCTGACTTCGGCGAGCGTTGTTTAACTTAGATAAGACCGATCCGTGTAGCTGTTATTATTTAGCAACGAGCTCCTAAGAAAGTAGCTTGAAGCTACTTTCTTAGGAGCTTTCTTAGAAATCGGTTGTCTGTAAAGTCGGTTTACTGACGATAGTTGAACGTGACAACGTCATAAGAAAATACTGATGGAATGGTTGCATTTTTCAAAAGAAAATTTTAATTTTACGTCACTATTACTGCACTTCTCATGACAATGGAAGAATCCCTACACAGTGACGTCATCTCTTAGCGTTTTATGATAGCCTAGTACTTGACTCGTTGAGTCATACATAAATGTCAAAGAATCCCTACACAGTGACGTCATCTCTTACCGTTTTATGCTAGCCTAGTACTTGACTCGTTGAGTCATACATAAATGTCAACTTGTAGATCCAATTTGATTTGCTTTGGAACGCCTCAGAGCGATGGAATGCCTCAGAGCGAGGTAACGCCGCATAAGTTATGTATTTTCGTGCGTGCAGCCAGCTTCATCGAATTATAAGACGTTGTCACGTCAAAAGGAAGGTTATGTTTTTATCGTGATACGCTAGTAGTTCATACTTTGTACTATTTAATGAACTTTTTTTCAAAGGTCCACAAATGTTACTATGAATTCTTTGTAATGTTCTTATTTTCTTTCTAACTGAAACTGAAAAACAATAATTGAAAATCAGCGCTGGGTGTCTTTCACCCAGCAAATGCTGAGTTGGTAACATTTTCGGTGTGGACATGCTCAGCGAAATTTTTTATGTTGTTTTTTTTTATTGTTTGTAATTTTCTATTGAATGTTGTTGTGTGTGTTTATCACAGAATTTTTCAATTTCAAAGGTAATTTTGTTTATATTTCAGCATGTCCACACAAAGGCTGCACTAAAATGTTCAGAGACAACTCAGCAATGAGAAAACACTTGCACACGCACGGACCCAGGGTACATGTTTGTGCTGAATGCGGTGAGTACTTACAATAAACTAATTTTTGTCCATGTTTCTTCGGTGAGAAAACCATCAAATGAAGGGAATGTCAGACTACTCTACTGACTAAGGGTGCGTTTCCACCAGAGATGTGCGATGGAAATGTGTCGTGCGAGGATGTCTAGCTGTGCTGTGAAAATGTGTGGGGGTTTCCACCAAAGCTGTGCGATGAAAATGTGCCTACGAGGATGTGTAGCGGAGCTGTGAAAATGCGCATTAATGTGTGGTGCGAGGACGCGCAAACCTCGCAACACATCCTTCTCAACACACATCCCTCGCAACACATCTCTCGCACACATCCCTCGCTTGTTTTGTATGCGCAAAAATCCAGCTCCGCTGAGCCGTTTCCACCAGAGCTGTGCTGACCGAGGCGAGGTAAATGAAGCGATTCTATTGGTTCTTTACAAACACATCCCTCGCTACGCATCCTCGCACATCTCTGATGGAAACGCAGCCTTAAAATCCACCCTGTTCCGCCACCCCGGCAGGCAGTTTATGCCCTTAGTATTAACAAGTGTAACCTACTGGTTTGTGGTCGTCGCTCCATGTAAAACACTTAACACTCGGCTGCATCAGGTTAGACGTTGGAAGCCAACTGCAATATAGTTGGGAAAACGTTATGTACTATCGGCCAAACATCGCATGCTCACTTAAGGTCGCA
Organism: Tholera decimalis; assembly: GCA_943138885.2. Classification (NCBI taxonomy): domain Eukaryota; kingdom Metazoa; phylum Arthropoda; class Insecta; order Lepidoptera; family Noctuidae; genus Tholera; species Tholera decimalis. Next base: position 17,694,647 of record OW964576.2, read on the forward strand.
CCGAGTTTCTTGCGCTAATCGATTGTAGGTATTCTATGCGCTCCGTGTATGTGTGCGTGAGCTGGCTAGGCTAGACAGATAAAAACAAGGCGGGGATCGCGCGCCGGTCGACTGAGATTTCTGGTTTTTCGCCAACCCCTTCCCTGTCTTGATTTCTTTACTTTGTTCCTCATTTCAAATACGCTACAATGAATTTTCATTCAATTTTTCATCGTTATGTTACTAAATCCGTGCGTAAGCGCAAGCGACACAAGCTCCCCGTCCGATGGCCGACGCAGGACTAAAGCGGACAAGACAGCGGCGCGGCGGCTCTGGATAAAATGGGCGAAACTCGCGCGAATTTATGTATTTCCTTCTGATTGTTAAACAAATCAACATTTTGAAAATGTAAAATGTATACGTTGCGTAAAACATGTAGTTTTGTTATTATTCAAAAACTGATGACCTTCCGCGAAGTATTCACGCTGTACTAAGCGTTTGTTGTTTTTTAGAGGTAACTTTGTGAATTTATTATATCAAGCTAACTTTATCAAATCATATTTCCATCGTGTATACCGCCTATTATATATGCCCAATAGTACCAGTTTATTTCCTTGGACTTTAATTTAATTGTTTACTACTTCAAACAACCGTTATAAAAACGCGTTTTTGTGTATAAAAAGCTCGGTGCCTCGTTAAGAAAATATTGCTGTGGAAGCGCAGCTATTGACAAACCACATCCCTTCCTGGTTTCGCCCAATTAGAGACCATATACATTTTGTGAGTACAGGGCGTGTAACATTATAGTAATACTTACTATACGAACACTACTAAATTACGCTTCGTGCATCCTGTTGCTCAAAATACATGCATTAGGCGATCGAGTTGTGAGCCGTGCTATGCGATTATAGTCTTAAAGGTGAGCATGCGGAAGATTGGTCGATAGTACATGATGATGACTATAAACAAGTATTAAAACAGAATTCGGTAAATGACAATATAAAATATAGTAGAATCAGAGATATGGCTCAGTGACTCTTATTTTTATACGGTATGTATACGACATAATTATATGCAATAAATGAAAACACTGGCAATACTCATCATAATGAACAACTTTTTATATGAGGCCAACACTGGAATTGCTAAAAAAACTGAGACTGCCCTATACATTTGTGTGTGCATAAGTCGACCAAATGTACTGAACAGTTGTTTTTGTTTTTCGCGATTCCAGTGTTGGCCTCATATAAAATTTGTTCATTATGAGTATTGCCAGTGTTTTCATTTATTGCATATATATCGTATACATACTGTATATGCTTAGAACAACAACGCATAGAAGGATAGTACGAGTGCAAAAAGTGAGGCAACTATTATTTAGCCATTTTTGGCTAACTTTGCTCGACGAGCCGTCAGTACTCAAGGTCACATTCTGCCGAACAGAGCTCGCGAGTAAATAATTTAAAACGACCGTTTGTAGCGTAAAGGGATGTCATAGTCCTTCAGGAAAACAAAAAACGTGTAATCAAATTACATTTCACAAGTAAATACTTACATTTTATACATTATATTTAAGTAAATCGACCATCAAACAAAAATTGTAATAACCTAACTTATCACAATTCAATGTTGCTATCCGTGAGGAAAAAAATACCCATATTGATTTCTTTTGTGCTTATTTTTGTTTAAAAAAAATATAGTTTTGGCGGCAATTATGCAAAGCTGGGCACCGTTAATCAAATAATTAACTTCGTTAATCGCTAATCCGTTACTAAAAAAGTTAACTTCGTTATACGTTTAAGCGTTACATTTCGAAAGATTTAACGCAAGTTAACGTTAATCGTTAATCCGTTAACACATGATGAAAATTGCATTTTTTATCATGTCGTCATGATAATGATATACTCATAAGAACTGTTGGTTTGCGTTCTGGAAGTTAAACAGGTTAATAACAAAAACACAAGGTGTATAATTCAATTGTGTAATTTAGACATCTGGCATAATGTGAATATTGCCCTTCATAAACATTAATTTGTTGAAGTTCTCGTCTGAAAGCGAGGCTCGTTTCGGCATTAAAATATCTTTTCCCGTGGAAAAAAGACTTTCAACTGCAGCGCTTGAGGGAATAGCACCATTATATTTAACAAACAGATTTATAAAAATCTGTTCTCCAAGGAATGCTGCATCGTTGAAAGCGTCGATTGATCTCATGTCAAGCCATATTTTGACGAGATTTTGAGCTTTATTTTTTAAAGATCTGTGACTCTTAGGTTTTTCTTTAGACTGAGTGATAGAATTGAAAGTCTTCTTCCTCATCATCGTCGTTGTTCTGCACTTTGAACTTTCTGCAGCTTCTTGTCGTAACGCCTCTTTTACCTTTTGTTCCATGCATTTTTTTGCTGCATCCATCCGACTACTGTCATACGTTTCCAACCATATCAAACGGAACTTTGGATGAAAAGCTGCGGCAAGTTGGCACTGTTCGTCGTCCAGAAGTGGTCCAAACCTTTTCTCTATGCCATTTAATAAGTCTTTGGCTAAAGCTGTTCAATTCACTAGGCTCTTAGACTTTATATTTTTTTTAATTTAAAGACAGTTGCTGAAATTGTCGGTAGCAGTGACCCGAGGTGTGCTTGAGCTTCTCCTTGAATACGATCGAGGGCATTAGCGACAGGTGCCATAACCTGCAAATAAGTATTAAAAAATATTAACACAATATGAAATAAACAGATTTTCATTAAAAATATGTAATTAAATAATTACTTTGTATTTTTGTTTATTTATATTATTATTTTATTTTATTGATTTAATTTAAATTTGATTATAGACTTAAAAATAATTTACCTTTGCATACTCCTTCATTACACTCAAATCTTGGTCATTGAAAGTCGGAAGTTTTAGCTGAGACATAAGCCTGTGAAGTGAAGACCTTTTTTTTCCAATATTTCATTGAGAACGACAATAGAATCATACATAGAGTTCCATCTAGTTGTATTTGGAAGGACGAGTCGTCTGCCTAATTCCTCGTGAATACTATCTGCTACTACCGTACTCCGTGATTCCTGATTCCAGAGAGCACGGGCTTTGGCTATGGCACTTCTGTAGGGAGTTTTTAATACAGTTATTTGCAAAGCCCATGCGCAGCCGGCAAGGTGCTTGGTAAATAGTAGGTACTGGATTAACGATTAACGTTCTTAGGGTAATTTAACGGAAGTTAAGGAGTTCGTTAACATTTTTTAGAGTTAACTTAAAAGTTAATCCGTTAGTCGAAATGTTAACTTCGTTAATTAACGATTAACGGATTAACGAGTTAATGCCCAGCTGTGCAATTATGTATGCGTCAAACTAAACTATATTTATTTACAGCTACTACCTACAGTGTTTTATAACTAAAAGTTACTGTTAGTTCGAAGAGTGGCATCATAAAGATGACAATTTTATTGATTAAGATTTTTTTCATTTAAGTAATGTTCTCAATAATATTTTACTATTTCACAAATACAACACATACTTTTAATTGATATCAAACGAGATTTTTCAAGCAATTAATACATTTCTATAATATCATTATAACACATTACACATCAAACATTCTAAACGCAATAAACGATATCTCATTTCGTTTACCTTCCGTAAATATATGTCATATAAGTCATATTGCATGAAAAAACATAATCTTATTTAGTTTCATAACATAAAATACTTGATTTGATCCAGCAACATAATAGTGCGTTTTCCCATTTTTGTGGTAATGGTATCACTGAAAGCTATATTTGTGTGCGTTTGGAGAACGTAGACACATTCGGCTCACGCACACATTGAAAATAAAGTGGACACACGAAATCGCTCGTGTTTTGTTCTAGACGCCTCTTCTATGCGTTGTTGTTCTAAGTGTATATGCCATCGTAGTATTGCCAAAACTTTTAGATTATATCTCGCGAAACCATATTCTATCGGTAAATTTTGATCCGTACCATGCCATACTGCTTGCAATTTAATGAATTATTTTTCGATGCATTATAATCTATGAAACTACAATTGTGAATTCGTTCATAATAGTTCAAGCTCAGACGCATAACTTTCGTTGATAAGTACAAAGAGCCTAAGATTATAAATACGAAAGAGTGTCTGTCTGTTTACAGCTTAACCACTGATCTGATTTTGATGGCAATTCGATGAGAGATAGTTGAAAAAATGGGGCCAAATGTAGGCTACCACTTTTTAAAGATAAACCTCTAAGGCTGAAATAGGTCGATTTTACTTCGTAAATATTGTAAAACATAAAATTATTATAAAATAATAATATGACTGTTTTAATAAATTTCAGGCAAAGCGTTTGTAGAAAGTTCAAAGCTAAAACGACATCAACTAGTCCACACCGGGGAGAAGCCATTCCAATGCACCTTCGAGGGCTGCGGGAAACGGTTCTCTCTAGATTTTAACTTAAGGTGAGTATGGAAAATTATTAATTTTTTTTTTTTTTTTATTTGAAAATAGGTTCGCGTTTGACAACTATCTCACCTGATGGTAAGTGATGATGTGATCGAAGATGGAGCATGCTTACCTAAAAGTAACCTATTCACTCTGGACTTAAAGACTACTAAGTTGTAGCTGTCGGGAAACACAGTGCGTATGGGTGGGATGTCCACCATGTAACGATGGCGCTTCGCCGTTTGTCTCGTAGTCCGATGATGGAACGGGCTTGGCGGAATTAGATTGTGTAATTCCATCGCACACTCCCCGAAATGTAACCGATAGAAAACCGATAGACTTGCAACTCGTCGTTGGTGTTTATTTATTTATTTATTTGTTCAAGGCTCTGGAGCTTTGACTCGACCAGTGCATCGTTGCCAATGAGTCTCATGGCCCGCTTCTTCTTCTAGGCTCGAGCGCGTCCAGTTGGTATTTCGCAGATCCATCCCAAAGATAAAAGCAGTATTCCATACACGACCGAACCTGGGCTTGATACAAATTGAGCAGCTGTTCCGGTGTGAAGTACCGTCTCACCTTGGCTAGGATTCCCAACTTTTTTGATGCTAACTGTACCTTAGCCTCGATAAACGGGCCAAAATTGAGTGTGGAAGTTAAAGTCACCCCAAGAAGCTCAATATGATCGGTTATCGGCACGGTTACACCACGGAAAGTAGGAGCCGGTTCGAATTGGCTCCTTTGTGCGGAGAAGAGACACGCCTGGGTCTTAGCTACATTAAACTTGAACAGGTTGGCATCGCCCCATTCGGAGACAGTCTTCAAGGTCAAGTTCAAGCGCCCGACCATGTCCTCACGGAGAGACTGGATCTGTGACCCACCAGCTCGCGCGCTGGACACATATCTCTCAGAAACTGTGCTGTCGTCTGCATATCCAAAGCTACCGGGCATTCGCAGATCGTTAATATGCAGCAAGAATAAAGTTGCTGAGAGAACATACCCCTGAGGGACCCCGGCATTAATTGCCAATTGGCCAGACGAGCAGCCATCAATGACCACTCGAATGGACCGATCCCTCAGGAAGTCTTAAATCCAAACGCAAAGTTGAGTGGGTAAACCGAAAGAAGGAAGCTTAGCAATAAGGCTATCATGCCAGACCCTGTCAAAAGCCTTGGAGATGTCAAGGGAAACAGCAAGTGCTTCCCCTTGCTTCTCAATGGCCTCACTCCAAATATGAATGGCATATGCTAGAAGATCCCCAGTTGAACGGTTTTTGCGAAAGCCGTATTGCCGGTCACTGAGGATGTCGTTGGCTTCTAGGTATGCCAGGAGCTTACTATTAAGTAAGAGTATGGACGTGACTGAAATAGGCCCGTAGTTGGCCGGGTCAGCACGACTGCCCCTTTTGGGTACAGGCTGTACGTTAGCCAGCTTCATGCTTTCAGCACCTTTCCAATCTCTAGCGAAAGGCAAAACAAGCGACAACAAGTAGGCTGCCAAGGATAACATGCAAAGAAAGATCGCATGCCATCCCAATCCGCTGACTTGTATCGCCAAACCCGCCGAGTGCCTTTAAGGCAGAGATCGGGCGGAGAGTAGACGGATCCAGACTCACGGAACAGAAAATACAGTGGAAGTGCCGCTCAGATATCGCGCGCGTGTCAACATTAAGCAAAGAAGCGTAACATTAGCTTACTCGCTGTTAGATTCATGTCGCGATCGGTTGTCTCTAAAATACACGAAATATATTAGAAATTATGCATTGTTCTGCGGTTTTGACCTGCAAAGACGAAAGCAGAAAAAAGTATGTATCTTGTGGAGTTGTATCGTATCATCGGTAAGTATTAAACTTTGTTAATTTTAAATATATTTGATTTTAATGACAATACCACAATTCATAACTTCAATGCAAACTATAAACAACCTTATTTTCATTAGCACAACGTTTAAATCTACTTGGTCGTTATCTGGAGCAACATACGATAAATTCTAGTAACTTCGACGCTACTCAATTAGGGATGGGACACATTCGTAAAGTAGGTCCGTATCGATATTTTTTATTTATTTCTAACTCTTCATTTCATAGCTGGCACCATCATTCAGAATATTGTTTTCGGTCGGTTTATGTGTATAATTCATAAATGTTTAACTAAGATTGCACAGAAATGTCGACGTTTTAGCCACACGTATCCTGCATCCGCTAAGCACACCGCCTATTGTACACTTATTTTTATAAATGATTGTCCTGTGTTAAGTTAAGGTGTACAATAAAGTATATAATAATAATAATAATCACACTAATATTATAAGCCAAAAGTTTGTGTTTGTTACTTCTTCACGCTCGAAAGGCTGAATAGATTTCAACGAAACTTGGTACACGGGTAGACCATGTCCTGGAATAGAACATATGATTTTTTCCCGAGACTATGTTCCCTTGGGATAACTTTCTACTTTCACGCGGGCGAAGCCGCTGGCAGCAGCTTGTAGTTAATAAATATAATATCACATAATGTAAACCGTTACACATCAATTTCTGGATATTCACCTCAAAAAAAAAAACGTTATTTAAATATTTCAGTTTTCCCCAAAATCCTTTTATTAATGAAAATGGATGTTTTATTTCGTCATCAATATTCCAAAACATAATCTATCATCAGTTAGGGGAATTTCCTACGTTTAATCATATTACCGACTTAATGAAAGCCATCACGGCAAAATATATTAATATACGCTTTCATCACCTATTAAAATTAAACATAAAACTATCAAAACGGCAATTATTAAACAAACATGTATTATTTTAAGGTCAATTAATATTTTTAATACCTACTATCTATTATCGTTTCATTTATCACTAGCTTGTGCCAGCGGCGTCGCCCGCGTGATATTAATACTATATTATATGAAAATAATTTATTGCCTATCTATAGCACTCAAGAATAATGCAGCTACATAAAACGGAAATAATTTTCAGAATCGGTTCAGTAGTTTCAGAGATTACCCCTACATACAAACTTACAAATTTTACCTCTTTAATATTAACATAGATTCTATTTTTTGAAGATGATCAACCTTTTTCCATTACTGAGCATTTGTATGATGTTGATAAATTATTTCATTGCTCACACGAATAAAATATGTAACATCGATATTAAAATATCGATATTTGTCTACAACTATATTTGAGTAGCAAAAGACATTACATGTGCATGCAAATATGACATCTATTTCAAAGTACTTAGCGTTCCGAATAGAATAAATTGGTTTCAGCGCCATCTAGCGTTGAGTAGCTGAAGTCGTTATAAATTGTTCGATTTAAGTTTTTTAAACGATAAACGCCTTTATTGATTATGTCATTTCATATAATAACAACTTTCGGTCGTTGTAATAAGACTCAATTTTTAACAGTATTAAGAAGATGATTTGTTAAAGTTGCGTTTCTTCTTTGTAGCCAATTATATCACTGTTTTTTATGTGTGTAATGGACAATTTGATTTGCAAATGTGTGAGTTTGGCGACACTGGTTCTCGTTTTGAGAGAGTGTAAGGGCACTTCTACTTAATTTCTGTTCTGCGTACAGACTTCACCAGACAGTGGTCGGAACTACCTAACGGTGAAGATATCGTTACCGAGTAGCGGTCTGGATCTGTAGTCAGCAGAAGTCCAAGCAATTGGCTGTGTGTGACTCAACATCCGGCACCCTCGTTGCTTCCTGGACCAGCTGAGTGAGATTTAATGCAAGTGCAAGATTGTGCATTTCTCGCCCAGCATGATCTGTGCACTGGTATGGGAAGAGCCACTCCTGGTGATGGGCATTAAAGTCCCCCAGTAACACGAGCTGAACTGAAGGGTACCGCTGCTGTGCCGCATCTGCCGCCTCACTGATGTACTGTGTGAGCCTGGTTGTCTCATGGTCTCCGCTGTGCGAGCGGTAGACACAGGCATAAATAATTTTGTCTATGCCCGTGTCCACCAGAGCCCAAAGCGTAGAGAACCTGGAGTCCTCAAGGTTCCGGAGACGCCGATAGCAGATGTCGTCGCGGGCGTACATACATACACCCGCACGTGGTTTAAAGTTGTGCTCCAAGGTAAACCCTGGGTATGTAAGATACGACACGTCTGACGGACATCTGATCTGCGTCTCCGAAAGAAATAGCAGAGCAGGTTTATCAGTCTCGAGGTGGTGGTGGACTGCGACGAGATTTGAGTGCAGACCTCGGATGTTACTGAGGTGCACTTTGAGAGAGAGGGAGTGCAGCCGCTGTTTAACTTTGCTCTGTTTCATAATTTTGAGAGTGAAGAGGAGAGGAGAAGGAAGTGAAGTGAGGCTTCACGCTGTTAACCCCCAGACCCGCACTAGACGGATGGTATCGATTAGGGAACTAGTCCGGAGACGCCCGAGCCCCCCCGGAATGACCATCGGGCCCTCTCATCTCGTCGCCAACCAGCACGATGGTGCATTCCGGGATTTTTCGACAGTTGGCGGGGCAGCCTTTCATGTGTGGCTGGCACACTACTTGGGCCCCCAACTACCTGCGGTCGGCCAGCGGTGCACCGTGTCTCGGATCCCGCTACCCTCTGCGACTAGTCTCCCGATACGTCCGCACCAGTGCGAGCCAGATTGGTCTTTCAGCAGTGAAGCAACTACTTCGACCCAACTCCTTGAAAGGCTACACAGGCCATCATTAAATTCATCATCAATCATCATCAAGGACATCAATTAAGATAACATATATATTTATTTGTCCAAAACATGTGTAAGTTTTACAATTTCTTATATTTATTTAGGTTTGCCAACAAAGAATACGCTTACGTGCTAAAATATCTTATCAAACTATATCACCTTGTGTTTCTTCAATTATCGGGGAACACATCATGCGTGAGTATATAAATTACGAGAAAAAAATAATTAAATACGTGATAAATCATTAAATAAACGAAAAAATAAACACTTACCTATTAAAAAAAATACTATTATTAACAGGTAACAAAAAAAAATAACTAAAAATTTAATTTGACAATATTCAATTATTCATTCCCACTTTCACTCCCCATATCTAGTAAATGGCTAAACTGATTTTTATAAAACATGTCTGATTGTAATATACACGTCGTGTTCTTTCATTTGATACCCCACTTGGGTATATTTGACAACATTCGATGAATCATCCCCGCTTTCACCGCCCATATCCAGCAAAATGGCTGAACCGAATTTGACAAAACATGTCTAAAAACCACTGCCGGAAAACCTGCTTTCTAACAAAAAAAATCGCATCGAAATCGGTTCAGCCGCTTAGAAGCTACGGTGCCACAGACAGATACACACGTTAAACTTATAACACTCTGTTTCCGTCGGGGGTTAAAAATGTCTGTCTACCGAGGAGCAAGCTATAGTATTATACAGACCTGTCACTCTTGCAACGGGTGAATGCCTACCCAGATTTGTGCGGTATCGCGGGATTTTCAATAATATATAATAATACTAGCTTCTGCCCGCGACTTCGTACGCGTGGGAAGGTTTTCCCGCGCAAATCCCGATCCCATGGGAATTTCGGGATAAATAGTAGCCTATGTGTTATTCCAAAATGTCAACTATCTACTTAACAAATTTCATTCAGATCCGTTCAGTAGTTTTTGCGTGAAAGAGTAACAAACATCATCCATCCTCACAAACTTTCGCATTTATAATATTAGTAGGATAGTAGAAAGTAGGATAGGATTAGTAGGATAGGATATTAGTAGGATATGTTGTTGTTTAGATTTACTAAGTATGTGGAATAACATTCCATACTATATTTGTACGCCTTCACGGCAAAACATAGCGTCCAAATGTGTCCCAATATCTTTATGTAAATGCCTATGTTTCACAAATACATAATTATATTCTAAACAGTTGGAACGATTACAAGAAAAAAGTATGAACATATTTTGCCTAGAAAGGCCTACAAATACAACAATAAAAAATATTATTGAAATTGCAACACAATGAAAGTTGCGTCAAATTAATAATATTTAATTAAGCTGAGCAGTAAGTAGCCTAGTGATTATTGATACGGGTTACGGGTTACTTAGGTCGTTGGTTCGAAGCCAAACAGGTACTTTTGTGTAATTTTCACCAATTCTCTTTTATTCTACTTTATTGGGCCCGCGTGGTGGATTATGGCCCTTTATCTCCCATAGAGAGAAAGGGTGTGTCTATAAAAATAGGTACAAGGATAATGCTTATTCCAAATGCAAAAAAAAGAATACGCGCGAAAGGAGACGAAAAAAGTTCTGACCAAAGAAAAACAAGGTGTCTATCACCACCTTTATATGTATAAGCCTCACTTTAGTACCTGATTTTATAAAGATTTAATTGTTAAATCTATACTAATATACAAAGCCGAAAAGTTTGTTTGTTTGAACACGGTAATCTTCGAAAGTGCTGTCTGGATTTGGATGAAATTTGGTATGGGAGTGGTTTGAAGTTTGAGGAAGGTTATAGGATACTTTTTACCCGACTGCAAAAAAGAGAGTCATGCTGACAAAGTCCGAAGCCCCCTGCGCAACAGCTAATAGGTAAAATAACCTCAAGTAGCAAGATTAAGAATCCTCAAGCAGGAAGATTGTTTATCTACCACTCAACCAATGGTCAAAAACAATATTTAAAAAAAAAAGTACGAATACAGTACAAAATATGAAAATAAATCTTGTATTAGTAGTTTATTGGAGTCTACTTTTAAGCAAGTAACGTCTGTATTTGGAGATTTCGCGCTTCTTTATAATGGACCACATTTTACTCTAAATTCCAGGACCCACGTACGTATACACACTGGCGATCGTCCCTACGTTTGTCCGTTCGATGGCTGCAACAAGAAGTTTGCGCAGAGCACCAATCTCAAGTCGCACATACTCACCCACGCTAAAGCCAAGTGAGTATTACAATCAACGCTGCATCTTGTATGTATGAAACGTCATGGCATCGAGAGTTCGCGATCATAATTCGCACTCTTAGAATGAAAGTGACCTAACTCTAAATTCGTGTAATTTCAGATTTTGATGTAAACTGGCCTGAAACATTACTCTGAATTGCCGTGGAAACAGGAATCTGAATTACGAGGTTATAAAGAGACAGATTATACATTTGCCACTTGAGATATATGAATATAATTTATTCAGTGCTGCTTTATTCTGCTCAATTCCAAAAAAATACTATTTTTTGAGTTAAGTCCCTTTCATTCTGAGAGTCCGATATGTTTCCTTTTTTTTATTTTAAATTAATTTAAAAAATAATTTTACTTACCTAAGTGCTACACACACAGTATGTAGTCTAGTAAACACTAGAACAATGAAGTCTGTAAATATTTAAAGTTTAGGAATGCAAAGAAATCAAATTAGTTTCGAAACTGCTGTTTTAATTTAATAATTTCTAGTTATAAAACTACAACAGTTTACGTCATACTGGGGAGAGGGCGTATTCTCGTATAAACATAATATGACAAGGATTTTGGGGAAGGTCAGGAAATGGATGGCCCATAACTGTAATCCTGGCATGAATGACATGAATTTTCTATTGCACAGGAACTGGTCTTGTGTTACATTTCGGAAGAAGCCCATTGAGTTTGATTCCAGTCTTGGAGTAAAAACTGAAAAGAAATTAAATTCAGCACTTTTTCGCATATGGTTCCATGAAAAAGTGTCTGTGTAATTATAACAAAAACTTGTTTCCAGGTCAAGAAATTCCCTATCACGCAACGGCGGCAATTCCTATGAATCGGCGCGAACGACACCACAATACGTCCAATTAGAAATGTCGCCCGATGACTCCAATCCTCAACTAATCTTCTACACGCATGAGTGAAGCAAGAAACTCGAAAAGTAGTGCAATACTCGTGAAAAGTGAAGCAAGACACGTGAAAAGTGACGCAAGAATCGCGCAAATTAACCAAACACAGTGTAATAGTGCTAACATGACTATATAAGTGATTCAAGTTCGAATAATTCAATTATGATCCAAGACTTTAAATAGTTGTGTAAAGTGTATGAAACAGACGCTTAGTGCTGTGTTAGTTATAGGAGGGAAGACTTGAAAAATGATGCAAGACTTTTGAAAAATATATGCAAGACTGTGGAACAGACTTGCTAGTGATCAAGTTTAAAATGTTTTTTTCTATATTCTAATTATGCTTTGGAGTAGACCAAAGGAATTTTACGTTTAAAAAGTAATTTAAGTTTGGTAACACTGAGTTTTTCAGTGTTGCGTACTAACAAAATTTTAAAGGCACTTTTTTATTTTTGTTGCACTATTTGCTACATTTTAATAGTTTGACAATAAATATTCACAGCTTAGAATCGATTTATATACTTCAATGGTTTTGGGTAAAAAGTTTTAGTTACAAACAAATTCTGTTTTATGTGATAATTCACAAGATCATCTAGTGATCAATGAACTCAATTTACAGAAGAACTTAAATTTAAAATAAAAAATCTAATAAGTTCTATCTACCCTCCCCGGAGGGTTGTTAGAACTTTTTAGTGTTTTTCACAGTATTGTTATTGTTTTTCACAGTTATGTTATTTACAACTAAAAAAACTTTTAAGCTGTGACTCTGTATGGAAGTCAGTTATACATACTTAAAATCTAAATTATCTTCTTTATTTTATTCTATGACTTGGCGTGAAAAGTAACAGTCGCGAATAGAAACTGATTTTAGAACAACCTCGTTTTAAAATCGCGTTGCATTCGTCCATTCATTGACTCTTTTAATTCGCGATGATAATTCCTTTTAATTCATTCACCGTGTTTAGTACGCTTCGGAACACAAAGCTATGCTTTAAAATGCCGTGTTTTGCAATTATAACCTGTAAAACAAAAAGTCAGACAGCAAGTATAGAGCGAGGAGGTATATCTTTCTATCGGTAAGTCGAAAATAACATTTAATTACAGTTTTATTTGTAAAAAACATAAAAATATTCTGATCACTATGAAATTCCAAACATTAACAACATTATTGCAACTGCCCGATGTGTACTCGCTTAATCAACGTAATGACCAAGTCCGCTTATAATGTACTGCATGCGTTGCGTCCTCAACACTTCAACCATTGACGTTTCGTCCTTTGCCTCAAAGCAAATGGACAATTGGCCGTGTTGCACGGCGCATGTTTATCGACAGTGAGTTACAATCAGTAGCAAGCTCTCGATTTAAGTGTGTGCGTAATTCGCATACGTAACGGGCCTCTTACTTGTAGTGGAGCTAAAGAGTGGGGAGACAAGCGGCGACACGCGTTCTCATACAAATCAGGAACTATTTGCTTTCTAACCTCTTTTATCTGTTCTGTGGAGATACTTAACTATTGATTCGCGTCTCGTATGAAGGAAGATCAATTTTATTTATAATCTAACGTATTACAATTTTGTAAGTTCACATAAAAGATTCAGTATTGTTGCCACATAACATTTCTGTGACTCGGTAGTAAACGGCCGCGACGCAACGTAATGTATAGATACGTAACCTTATGCCTTTGAGCCAATGATCCAAATGAGCCATATTAGTGTTCCGAATCATTTGTCGAGATGCAAATGTTCCAATCAAAAAATTATACACTTTGTCCACCTCACACACTTTTTTCTCTCTTTCATTGCAATAAATGTTATTTTAGGTCTTTTTAATATGGACGCTTATAAATCAACTATGTATAAGGTTGGATCTAATGGATTGATCTTCAATGGATGTTGAAGCGTCAATAGCATAATTGCTAGGCGTCGGCCTTATAATAGAGGTCGCAGGTTCTAACCCATTACACTATATCGTGAACCAACTCAAGGTACAAGCATATTTAGCATAGTTGGAGGGGTTAACAAGATTGTTAGTGATGTGAATTCTACCCAAATTGCTCGTTCTCTTTGTTTTTGGAGTGTGAATAAATTAATTGTTGTGTTGGCTATTGACGCTTCAAAACTTACATTAAAATAGAAATCATCATAAAATCATTTTTGAGTCGTAATACGTGTTCGAATCAGGAATGCATCGCCAGTTCTGTTATAATCAGAGGTTGTTCTAAATCAAGATAGAAATTTGTAAATTTTGTACCATATAAATGCCAAAAAATAATATTGTAATATAATTTTTAACGTTAAGTAAAAGGGGAATTCTTATGGTTATATGTCCTGAAAGTGTTCACAACACATTTTGACTTCCATTGTTACAGTAATTAGGTCCTATTTTCCTTAGCAATGTTTTAAACTCATTCATGAATTTATTCCTTAATGCATTTTGTCCATTATATTAAGGTTTTGATGCGAATGTCGTACTAAGCGCTTCTCTACATTTATTGTGCGCACAGCTAAGGTGTGGGACTCTGCCGGCTTCTGTGGCCTCTACTACCACATATTAGCCACATATTACCCATCAGCCTTTAAAGCAAGAGCAAACAGGCATCTTCTAGGCTTGCTTGTTCCATAATAGACCTCATCTATCGCTTACCATGAGTTTGTTATAGCCCTTAAATTGTATTATATGTAGCGAAATTATGTGTTTAAAATAGTCATATAACAAAATAATTTTACAACTGAACTTCATTCTAGCCTTAAACTACAAACATATGAATTCCCCTTAAATGTGTGTATGCAAAAATATCTTATATTATGTTTTTGGTACTTGCTAAGGTCATTGTGGTAATCTGATTACTCATCACCAGCATAGTCTTTTCTCTACTTTCTTGTCGTTTTTTAGAAGATTTTTCAATTTGATGTGTACAATTTTGGACCGAGCCTGCTAAAGCCACACTCCCTTTAAGAGAGATTGGGAGGTATGTATATTCCACCAAATAGGCGCAATGCATTTGGTGAATGTTAATACATAGTGTAATCAACAGTTATAATATTGGTTTATGGTGACAATTACAAATGCTGCCTGGGTTCTAACCCACTTTAATTCAATATTAAAATATTTAAAGAATATCTTTGCATGCACATACTGAAGTTAACTTTTAGTTATTTTTTATAAGTTTAGGGAAATAAAAATGTCAATGCTTCCTCCCACAAAAAATAGATATAAGCAGTGTTATTTATATTAAAATGTCTTTTAGTTGATCTCTGGTCTTGAAAGGATTTTTGTTATAGAATGTTTTCTAATAAAAAGCACCATAGGTATAAGCAGGCTTATTCATGAAATATTTAAACATTTCCTTAGTAAAAAAACATCAATTTCACACATATAAATAATACTAGCTTCTGCCCACAATTTTTTCGCGTGGGAGGGTTTTTCCGCGTAAATCTCAGGATTCTCGTGGGAATTCCGGGATAAAAGTAACATATTTATTTCAGAATTTGTTAATTAGATAACAAAATAAAACATTGATTTAAAAAAACACTGCTAAACCTAAATATGTACATCAAAAATTAAAATTAAAAAAAAACAAGCTTAGGCGTCAAAGTACTCCTCCACATCGCTGTCGTCCGGAAACGTACCCAGAAGACTGGCAGCATTGCCACATTATATGGCAATGCTTATTCTTTGGGCAAAGAACGAGCCGAAATGTCAGAATTCAGAATGTCTACTATCTACTTACCAAATATCAATCAAATCCGTTCTGTAGTTTTTGTCTGAAACAGTTTCACGCAAACTTCCGCATTTTTAATATTAGTAAGATCATAATCCATAATGTTAGTATACAAGAACGTTAAGCTATATATTTACCAATGTAGATTGTCCCAATGTTTCCATATAGGACTTTCTACCTTTTCAGCAATTGCCTTTAGATAGATGTATTGCTGTTCTTTTTCCAATGACAGCTAAAAGCTACCTATGTTGGCCTCTTCAAAGATGGCTGATACACTAATATTACAGCTTGTAAAGTTCTTCCAAAGGTTGCCTGGAAAATATCTCTCTCAGCGATAAGACTGCCATTGTAACCAAATTTTTAGCAATATAGTTATTAAGTGTGTTTCAATTATTGGTGTACAATAAAGTACATTCTATCTATCTGCAGCATTCTGAAGGCCTTAGCAGATTCCATATTCGAATCCTCAAATTTTTATAAGAAATGAGAAGTGGTTAAATGGTTTTCATGAATAGAGCTGTGTGTACCTAAATCCATAAAAATCAATTTGAAAAGTTTATTTGATTCTAAATTTAGCATGTTTAGTATATAATTTAAGTTGAGATTTCAATAAATATAAAATACCTACTGATTCTATCTATTTCTTGTGTCCAGCGTTGCTGTATATTTAAGGTTTTTCTAATAAACGACTGATGCGATTGTATATATTATTATTTTCAAGGTTCTGTAAAAGGATTGCTGTATTTGACTATAAAATTAAAATATACTTTAGGAAATTATTATTGTAGTGAAAATTTAAATGATTCTTGCAAAATGGCCCATCTCTATGGATGTGTATGCAAACAAAATTAGCCGTTTATCTATGAATTCTAATGTGATATTTCAGTTTTAAAGTTGGTCAAGTGCTTTTTATATCTTCTCCTTTTTTAATGCTTGAAAAAATTATGTTTGAGGTTCAACCATGTTAGATTAAATTTATGAAATTCTTGTAAATTAATAATTTGAAAAGCTGTTTTTAGCTTTTACCAACTTTAAAACTGTTCTGCTATAGTTGAAAGTCAAATACAGTGATGCATTCTACGAGTGAGTTCTCCATCGACGAGACAAACGAATAAAATGTAAATATTTATATAAATGACGCGTTTTATTTTTTCTCTCCTTACATATTATATTGCTGGCAATCTAACTGCCTCATTGGTCGAGTGGTCGCAAGCGTGACTACTGAGCACGAAGTCTCGGGTCTGGCAAAAGTGATATTGGGTTTTTCTGTAAGGGATGTCTCTGTAGTACCCCGGAGGTTGAAACTTCCAACCTCGGAAACCGGGACCAACGGCTTTGCCTTGGAAACCGGCCAACGGCTTTGAATATCTTTGACAGTCGTTACAGGTAGTCAGAAGCCAGTGAGTCTGACACTATAGGCAGACACTTCATGTAAAAACATACGCTCCAACATATTTGGGAATGAGATGATATTGCTGGCAATCTATATTTCTTATATGTAAGCCAATGTGGGAAGCGGGCCTAATGTGGTTTGATAGATGTTGCATATCTTCGAATTTTTGAACCTAGGACATTATAGTTTTCTCACGATCTGTTCCTCCACCAATTCGAAAGTAGTGATGATGATATGATTTATACAAGATACCTCATGTTCTTGACTGGGTTCGAATCCACGAAAACCTGCAACGAAAGTCGGGCCCTTAGAGACCGTTCAAGTATTATGTAAGCACTATAGGGGGGCGTGGGGGTCTTTGCTTTGCTTATTTTTGATGACATGGGGGGTGGGGGGATCTAGATGGTGATTACGTCAGCAGTAATTATTTAATTTTTTACACACATAGCAACACACATTATCTATGCTTCAAAACGAAATGCATTTTCGGGGATTCCTACAAATAAGGAATTGTTGAATTCCGTGTCAGTAAAGTTTATTTAAATGAATATTATGTGCGTTACAGACTACTATTCCTTATTTCTAGATTTATAACTGCTGCTCATGAATCAATCAATTGTACCAATGTTTACGTAAGCATGGGGGGGAGGGGTAAGAGCTTTGCTTACTTTTGCTGACAAGGGGAGGGGTGGGTTAATAATTGCAAAAAATATGCTTACGTAATACTTGAACGGCCCCTTAGACACTAGGCCACCATAGCTTTGAGTATATTTACCTTAATTAGAGCAAAGTCAAATTCCAAAATAATGTCGCATTTTTCAATAAAAATAAACTACCTATTTTTATGCCCCCCTCTCCCCTATATCATTGGATATATCCAATGATATATCACTTACAGAAAACTATACGCTCTAGATGTGTTTTGTTTTTGCTAATAGGTAGCCATTTTGTATCTCTCTTTAGTCTGATAGTGACCGGAGACCACCGGAGACTAGACCTTGGACTAGACTGCGCGCGTTTGATTTTTAAAACAAAGAACGATTTTATGTAACAACGTAATTTTATGTAATTTTGAGTGACTACGAATACGCATATAAAAAGGTAAGTGTTAATGTCGCTACTATCATGTATTTATTTTGTTTTTGCAGATGAATTACTTATTGATATATGTTTCGAACACAAATACTCTAACCGTCACTCATTTTATTTGTTTTATTATTTTAAATAATGTGAGAATTGGGGCATAACGGGGTCATGGCTACGGGGTACGATGGGGTGCCGTTAATTAACTGAAGGATCATTCTTGTTCATTTGATAATAGAAAATATTTTGTTTTAGATATAAAAATGGTACGGTCTTATAAGAAGAAAAGTTCGAGACTTAGTTGGTCCATGGAATACATGAAACAGGCAATTGATGCAGTCTTAAGCAAAACTGCTGGCTATAGAAAAGCAGACCACATTAGAGCGTCACGTAGCTACAATAAGGAAACGCGAGCTGTCTCTTGACTCTACTCCAGGTAACTTCAAGCCTGTATTTTCCAAACAAGAAGAGGAGCTGATAAGGTACATTATAGAAATGGAGAAATGTTTGTTTTTTTGGTTTAACCACTATCGTCCTGCGGAAGCTAGCTTATCAGCTAGTGGAAAAACATAAGGCCAAAGCTCACAATTTTAATCATGATAAAAAGATAGCTGGCGTATATTGGCTAAAGGGATTCTGGAGGATACCATGTGCCTGTACTGCCTTGACGTGAACCACACTTATTTAAAGTCTTCGGAAGGTTGGGTGGCTTGCCAACTGTGTGAATGGTGGGCTCATACAGCTTGTGCTGGTGTAGACGACGATAACACAGAAGAAATCCACATCTGCTTGTACTGTGACGCAAAATAAATACGTACCCCATACTGCCCCTACCCTGGGGCACGATGGGGAAAATTATAACGTCATTATGATTATTTACATCACCCAATTCTATGCAAAATGATAGTTTAATAAGTAACTAAAGTGTTGTGATTCGTTTTAATTAATAAATACATGCGTTGATTATTTTACTGTGTATTTTCCTTAACGTTCCCATTATGCCCCCCTCTCCCCTAGGTAGAGTTTATTGGTCACCAACCGAAATTACAAGGTAAATAATGTGTTGTGCTCAGGTGTAAGTTGTACCGTTATTCGAGCTCAGTCTCTTATTCCTCGCACAGACCACGCTCAACATTCTTGGATGTCACATCTTGATGTGTTCACGGATAAATGTAAGAAGATCCTGTCTATAAGCCTTCTTTTTCGGTGGGAAAATCATCTAACGACTTCTCCCACTCTCGGTGGAGCAGAAATGAATTTCAGAATTCTACTATCTAAAAAGCCACCCTATTCCTTCAATTGCCGTTAGGTTCCGGGTCAGCGGTACCTCGGTATCCTCGTTAGGATATTCCCGCAACCCCAGCAGGCATTCTGTCTATAAGCCTCGAGTACCTACTGTGAATTTAGGACTGTCGTCTCTTATTAGGTTTAACATGTCTTCAGATGTAGGTAAGTGCTTAACACTGGACACTGTCTGGCCAGGGGTATCGTGTTACCCAGTTACCTAGGTTGTGGAGATCAGAGAGGCAGTCGCTCGATGTAAAACACAAATAGTCAGCTGTTAAAGGCCCAGCAGATGATTATGAAGTGATGTAGGTAAGTATTTGGCCCTCAGACGTGTTATATTGAAGAAAACTAATAAATAAATAAAACAATGTTTCTCTATTACCTACAAAATATCGTATTTTAAGATTTGTTCCTAAATTAAACCATTTTTTATACGTGCGGCTACAGCCAGATTCTTGATTGCTGGGAGTTCCTGGACCTAATAGGACGGTTGGAAGAGTCCAGTTTCCAATAAAAACACACAATTAGAAACGTGGTTTTCGTAATGTAATGCTAATGAAACAGAAAAAAAACTTTTTTGCAAAAAATAAAACCGACTTCCATATCAAAACACTACAAAGTCAAAAATAATTTTAATTTCGGTAGTCGGTGTTATTGGTTTTGTATTTTCTTTTTTGTCACACCGCCTTCCGAAATTAAAATTATTTTTGACTTTGTAGTGTTTTGATATGGAACACGGTTTTATTTTTTGCAAAAAAGTTTTTATTTTCGTGCTTTTTAGTGCGTCAGTGAATTTTCCAAATCGGTTCGTAAATGACGGAGTTATGCGCGAACAAAAAACGCAATGCAGCGTAAACGAAAAGATCATCAACGTAAACATTTTTTTAGACTTTTGTTGATTTTTCAGAAACGGCTTGTCCGATTTCGATAAAATTTTCATGGGACCATTTGACCTTTCTAACAAGATCAGAATTTTTCAAATCGGTTGGCAAACGACGGAGTTATGCGTGGACAAACATTAAAAAAAAAAAATACAAACATCCGAATTGAGAACCTCCTCCTTTTTTAGAAGTCGGTTAAAAACCTCAAAAAGCATAACGTGTTCCTTTTTCAAGTTGGTTAAAAATGAAATAAATACATAGTCGATTATATATTTAACTTGATAAGGAAAATGTAGTTAATCTAATTTTGCTCCATCCTTTTCAAAGCCTACAATATTTTATCATTAGCGATAAAAATAACGCCTCGTTATCACTGAACTGGCCAAACTATGAAAAGTTGAAACAAAACGTATTCCAATTAAATGACAGTGACATTTCATCATCGACAAACTCTCAAGTGACGTGTAAACTGCATTCGTCGGCACCTTATAATTTCCTTCTGGGAAGCCCAAACAAGCTCAAAATGAGCTTCAAACGCGATAAAAAGGAGGAGGAAGATAGTGGTGGCAATCCTTACCAGAACTTGGACAAAACTATAATCCTTCAAGAAGCTCGTTACTTCAACCAGTCTCCCGTAAATCCGCGAAAATGTTCCCTGATATTGACGAAAATTCTGTATTTACTGAACCAAGGGGATCAGAAGTTTACCACTCAAGAAGCGACCGAAGCGTTTTTTGCGACTACCAAGCTGTTCCAGTCGAAAGATGTGATGTTACGGCGTATGGTGTACTTATGCATTAAGGAGTTGAGTACTCTGGCCCAGGATGTGATAATAGTGACGTCTTCTTTGACAAAAGACATGACTGGCAAGGAGGATTTATACCGGGCGGCTGCTATACGAGCTCTGTGCAGTATAACTGACAGCACAATGCTGCAAGCTATCGAGAGGTACATGAAACAGGCTATAGTCGACAAGAACCCAGCTGTTAGCTCTGCCGCCCTAGTGTCTGCGTTACACTTGTCTTCGACAGCGCCAGATTTGGTCCGTCGGTGGGCAAATGAGGCTCAGGTTCGTGGTTTTCTTATTTGTTTGCACACATATTTTTGTTTTGGGATCATCCTACCTCTCTTTTCATATCAAATGCAACTACTAGAAGCCGAAGTCAACCACAGTATTTTATCGAATAAAGTGTTGAGGGAATGGATCTTTTTGCTCTATAATAAACTAAATTAAATCTATAGGGCAATTCCATATGTGACTGACTCTACATTTGACACAATTTGCGCTTTATTTTGGCTTATGTTACGATTAGTACTATGTTTTTAGTTTCAATTTAAACATGGCTTTATAGCAGTTTCAACAATTATCCTATGGAGAAAAAATGGCAGCCAATGATATTTTTAAATATCATTTATTTAGTAAAATATAAACGTGACTGACACTACATGAAAAAGGAAATCGTTTTCGAGAGTGTTTTTAAACTTCAATAATCTTCCTCTGTACTGGCGTAATAACTTTAATTTGTGTTTTTATTGGAAGTTCATGAAACAAACTATTATGAAACGGTGAAATAAACGCTTTAAGTTATTTAAAAAAATATTTATTAGTAAAATAAATTGTGACTAACACTACAGCCCAAAACGTGACTGACACTACACTCGCTTTGTGTAGTGTAAAAGTCAGTATTTTTACATGAAACCTTAGAATTTACATTACAGCACATAAAATAGGAACTCTAAAATTATTTGAAAGGTACAAAAGTGTAATTAATGAACTCGGTAAAATGCTATTTTTGAACATAAACACCACCTAAACGAAATCACTAATAATATGTTAAAAACCAATATTTAAACTAAAATAATTCAAAACAACACCTTTTTAGAAACAATAATAATAATTATTTAAAAAAAATAACCAATTTCTTGAACAAAGTATAAATACTTTTAAGCCTTTTCAAAGACATCAAGACTTTTTGGAAACTTATAATAGACTCTATTGCCCTTAAGAATCAGACTAGGATTAGGTAATATCCAGTATGTCATCAAAAGACACATAAGATATATCTTCCTCATCAGCTTTTTCCATCTTCGAGACGGACTATTGATGTGTCTTTAATGCCAGGATTTTGGCGACTAATATCATCACGGACATAAATTTTTTTGACTGTGTCAGTAGAGATTGTTTCCTTCGGTTTTTTGTGTTTAGGCGTTATTATTTCAGGAGTAATTTGTCTTGCTAATGTATGCACAACTGCTCTACACTTCGAAGGACTTAATGGCAGATTCCGTTTGACTTTTGCGACCGCTTATCCATATGAGCTTTTTGAGGCAAATGCTTTAGTAGGAGTCTCATCTTTGGCAGGTGTATCAGTGGATTCTAACATTAGTTTTCTTTCTATAATCTTACTTCATCTGTATATTCTCATCTCTTCGATTGTTTTCACGTAAAGCTTTAAGCATGTCAATCGATGCTGTTTGTTTTATCAAACGTCGTTGGCGTTTCCTGTTCTCAGATTCCTTTTTTTTATTCTAATAATCCTTTAGCTTTCAGCTTCTCTCTCTGCACGCGTTTCCTTTCTGCAGCTGTTTTCGCCATCTATGAGAAATAAACAAACAAAAAGCTACATTTAATTATGATACGAGCTGTGATTGACTTTACCTACTACGTGACTGACTCTACAACGTGACTGACACTACAAAAATGTTTTTAAGAGTTTAGGCATTTTAAAAAAAGATAATAAATTTTTGCCGTCGGCATCATTTGAGTAACGCCGTCAAGTAGGAAAAAATACTTTTTTTCATGATATTGAAGTAATTTTACTGTAGTTATAGAGAAAAGTAATGTCTATTCTGTGACCGACACGACACCTTAACACTGTGATCTTACAAACCTAATATATCCTAAAAAAATAAAATTTTCATGAATTACGAACTCTTTATCGATATGTGATCGTTTGAACAGTCAGTATGTAACAAAATATAACAATAATTCAAAAGACTAACTGTGAAAATTTAATCAAAACTCCACCACAAAAAACCACTATCAGCTGAGCTCACGACACCATCTCGTAAATGACAGTGTTGCCGGAAAAATAATATCAAAATATTGTTGTCACTATAAAAACTTATAACCATCGGCACGAAACTTTAGCGGAAGTAAAAATTAAGGTACCTGTGGGGTGCTAGCGGAATGAAGGGCGGGCGTGCATAGCGCCGATTGGCTCTCCAGCCGCATTATGTTCCCCGCGCCGATACGACGCTCCGCGCACATCCCGTGTACAGTCGCGTCATTAATTGTATTGTTATTGCTGTTAATTTTTGGTGTCGTTTTTTTTTGTAAGTTTGAATTTGTTTGTTAAATTTAGTTTTTTAGTTTGTTTGTAACTTTAAAGTGAATATACCTAGAAGAAATACTGTTTTGAAAAGACAGGCAAGGAAAATGATTTATGTCGTGAATTGCTTTTTAAAAAGGGAATCTAACGAATGAATTGATTCTTTGAAACGGATTGATTCGGACAGCATCACTGTAAATTTGAGAATGGTTCTCTGTAGATTCAGATTCACTGTAGATTCTCTGATTCAGATTAGACTTAAATCTAAAATAAAAATAAAAAATAACAAATAATGTTTTTATTTTTATACTCCCCACAAAACTTGTTAAAAATTATACCTTAGGTACCTACTATAAATCCTTGGACATTGACATTGGAGATAAACTATTTATTAAAGTATAGGTAATATTATTTGCATGCGCGACAGTACTCATGCGCAGCTATCCTCTACATTTCGTTCAGCGCTAGACCTACTATTTGACATTACATTAAAATAATGTCATTAACGTTATTTAGCTAATAATTGTATTGCGTGCGCGACAGTACCCATGCGCAGCAATCCCCTCCACGTATCGTTCAGCGCTAGACTTACGTGCCGCTACTTATAAAAGTAACATAATATTGCCACTATACTTAAGTATTTTTACTACCAAAATCATACATTTATTTTTTTCATTTATAGTAGACTTATGCGTGGAATTGCCCTATAGGTAGGTATTTATATTATAAAGTGGTAGGAAGTAATAATCTCTGGATCTACTGAACTGATTTTGTATATTCTTTCATCAATAAAAAGCTACATTATTCTTTGCCTTAAAAATCATTTCACATGAACAAAGCCGCTGGCAGGAGCTAGAATTAAAAATAATAGGATTGCACTATCAACATATATACTCACATCTTTATTCTTACACACACAAACACCCGGAACATACACAAGCATTTTTTTCCTTATTTCAGTAATTTTTTACTCTATTTACTTAAGTAATATTTCGTCTTTATGTGAGTGATCTTTTTAATCAATCTTTTTTTCTTTTTAAGTAATATTTTTAATCAATCTTTTTTATAATGTTGCAACAAACTGTATCATGTAATTAGGGAGGGAACTGTCTCCATACTAGAGAGTGCCAAAAAATGGCTTAAAAATCCTCAAAATGCAGACTGTCTTCTAATACATGCTAACTAATTAAATAAGGAGGCAGAGTTTTCAATTAACTGTGTAATTATGTTTGCAAATAAATAACATTAATAATAGTAGATAAATAATAGTGTTATTATTAATTAAACCGATATGTAAAGTAATTAATGCAGCTAAATATTTATCTCTAAACACAGAAAATATATCATGCATATCTATTTAAGTGGTAATTTTGGGCATCCATTCAATAAGTGCATTTTAAATAAACATAATACAACTATTCATATTTTAGAAATATGTCAATATATCATATTAATTGTATGAATGATATATTCTAATATATATTTTGTGTCAGTGTCATCTTGTTATCAACCTCCTTGGAAAGGGCTTGTCCTTTTTTATGATTTTTTATGTTCGTTTTGTTATGTTTATGTGTAGTTTCGAATAAAAGTAACACTTGAAAATGTCGCCAATTATACCTTTGTAGTAATAGTGATGCTGTAAGCATATGTTTTTGCAAATTCCACCTTACGGGAATTGTTTAAAGTTGTTTTTGCAAAGTAGTGTGCAAAAAACAATAAAATTTTACGATTAACGTTGGTCGGTAAGACAAGGCATTGAGTGGAGACGAATATACTTACTTATTACTTATTTTTTTTTTTATAAGTAAGATTTGTTAGTATTATAAAAGTTTGTTACATTGTGTATAATTACGTGTTTGAAAACCCTTAATTATACTCTTATCTGAGTGTAAATATGTTTTAGGGTAGAAAATGACTGTGTATATCAATGAAACAAATATTAACTGTCAAAATCGTTTATTAACATTTTTGGTTCAAGGTTTATACCTTTTGCAGTGACATACATATCGCTGTCCAATAAATGCTGCAAACAAACGACGCTTGAATTATTCGGCTTAAAAAGAATTCTCTCGCCTTTGTTGGCTGATGATTGATGTCCGTTCTCCGCATCGTATTGGGTCACGAACAAAACTAAAGCATAAAAATAAGAAGTTTTGATGAGTGCGCCAAAGCAATACTCGAGACATTTTTTATTTTTATTTTACATAAAATATTTTTTTTTGTTATTGATAATAGACTTGCGTTTATATTATTATATAACGTATACATATTTGCCAAAAACTAAGTACAATAAAGGTCGAAACTACATAAACTTATTAATAAAAAAAAATAAACAAAATAAAAAAAAACGACTCGATTGATAAAAATTAACCTGTTCTGTGTGTGGACAGGGTAATTTTTATTATGCGACTAAATAGAAAAGAAGCCATAATACATTTCGTTAGTTCCGCAACTGAAAAAGCGGCCATTGAAATTTGCCGTATTATACTTTGACCGTTGAGTGAAATTTTAAGATAAATTAAATCCAAATCACATATTTACTCAATAAAAACTAATCAATAAACTCTTATTTACCGAAAATACAATATCCCATCCTTCTTGACGTAATATTTTTACAATATGTCAAAGAACACTTTGGATTTGGGAAAGGGCGGGAAACTGTGTATGAAGTGGACGCGGTTTTTTACCTTTAAATTTAATTTTTTTTAATATTATAAAAGGATTGGTTTTTTCTATTATAGTTGTGTATATTTCTACTCTTATTTGTTTATTTATTATTGTTAGTGTGTAATTTGCTGTATATACTTACTGGTAAGTCTTAAATATATATTTTTAAAATGGGCGACCCGCCTGATGACCCAGGGGGTGGAACTTCGCTTGTAGTGTCGCAAAATGGTCAGAGAAATAATAATTCAGTTCAAACACCAATAGAAGTGCTGATTAATGTCCTAGAGTCTTCCATGGATACGGATTGTTCGCTTACAGAAGCAAATAGCAAATTAAAGCGTAAACGTATTTCCCGCGCTGTTTGTACCGACTTTAACAAAAAGAAGCGACGTAATGGTTCCAAAAGACAAAATATTTCCGATTGTCAATGTTTATTAAATAAAGATGATGAAATGTTTACAACAAATAAACCTATTAACACAAAAAACACTCCAATGACTCCAACTCATGACAGTAATTCTGAGGTCAATCGTACATCTGTTGGTCGATTAAACTATCAGGCAACTGATGTTGCACCTTTTATAGTACATGTTCAAAGGGAAACCCAGATGGCCAACAGTGACACTACTCTTCACCCAGTAAATTTTGGTCGTTTTCTTAAGAGAAGGTGTATTCAAGGTATTGTCAATGGCAGTCTTAAGCGTATCGGACGTAATCGCATAACATTATCTTTTATAAGTTACCTAGAAGCTAATACCTTTTTAAGCAATAAATATCTAGAGGATGAACGATACAAGGCTTTCATACCCACATTCAGTGTCACACGAATGGGGGTGGTAAGAGGAGTACCATTGGACTGGACAGATGAAGAGATAATGTCAAATATCAATTTACCTTTAGGTTGTGGGCCAATATTAAAAGTTAGACGTTTAAACGCAAAAGTAATAATAATGGTACAAGAGAATATGTTAATACTGGAACTATTGTAATTACTTTTGATGGTCAGGTACTGCCAACTCGTGTATATATGTGTTATACTGCTCTGCCTGTGGATCTATACATTTATCCTACTGTGCAATGCTATAATTGCTATAGGTTTGGGCATGTTAAGAATCAATGTCGTTCTACACCTAGGTGTTATAAATGTGGTCAAGATCACTCAGGTGAAAGCTGTGATGTTGATGAAGAGAACAATTGGTGCTGTCTTTGTAAGGGTCAGCATCAAGCCATTAACAAGAAATGTCTTGAATACAATAGACAAAAAGCAATTAAAGAATCCATGAGTAAAAATTGTATATCATATATGGAAGCTGTTAAACTACATCCCCTATTACTAAAATGTCATATGCAGATACTCTACTTAAAACCCCACCTCGCTCTCTCAACATTACAACATCAAGTCATGCACCTGCTAGTCCTACCTCATCTAATAATTTAACCCATTCTTATAAAAAAACCGTAACTGTATTCAAGAAACCTTGGATGATCCCTAGTACTTCTAAAGGTTATGACCGCAAAACTCATGCGGAAATTATAAAAGAACCTTCTTTAGCTACATCTAAACCTATCATAAATAATAATAACAATAACATAAGTATATCTGACATTATAATTGCATTAACACAGTTGTTATCACAATCAAACATGGTATCACCGTCCAACGTTGCAGCAGTCATAAATGCTTTATGTCAATTAACTAATTCAAATCAAAATGGATCACAGAGTCACAGTGATTCAGTGGAATTGTCGCAGCCTTAAAAATAAGAAATATGAATTAACTAATTTAATTAACAAATACAACCCTTTTATTGTTTCTCTTCAAGAGACTTGGTTAAAACAGGAATATAACTTAAGAATTCCTGGTTTTAATTGTTTGAGGTCTGACAGGCCTGATGGATATGGTGGAGTGGCCTTATTGATTAATGATTCTTATTCTATTAGTCGTCTCTCTCTCCCTCCACTTGATAGTAATATTTCAGCAATTGCTATAGTAGTTGTAAATAATATTTGTTATATATCTATTTATTTCTCCCCACCCAATGATGCTATTTTTGATGATCTAAATTTGTTGTTTAATTTTCTACCAAAACCATTCTTATGTATGGGAGATTTCAATTCTCACCATACTGCTTGGGGATGCTCTTCTTCAAATTTTTATGGTGAACATTTATTGGAGTTACTTGACTCTCACAACTTATGTATATTGAACAATGGTTCACCTACACGTCTCAATGGTCCTAGAGAAGTTTTAAGTGCCCCTGATTTATCTATATGTACATCTGATCTTGCTATAGACTTATCCTGGTTTACCACTGATTCAACTTGTGGCAGTGACCATTATTCTCTGCTAATAGTCTTTCCATTTCCAAAACCTGTTAAGGAATCAAAGCAACCACGCATGAAATATAAATTAATTAATGCTGATTGGGATGCTTACAAAAGAAATGTAGAAGAGAAAGTAGGAAACTTGCCAGACATATCTAATACAAATACTGCAATGAGTTCAGATATTCTAGCTAAAATTCTAGTTGAAGCTGCAAGTGAGACTTTTTCTTTAAAGTGTTGTGGCTCTAATAAGCTCCCATCTCCTCCATGGTGGGATGATGAATGTACTAGAGCAATAAAAGAGCGGAAAAATGCAGAAAAACAGTACAACAAATTAATGTCTGAGGAGAATTTTACTAAATTTATATTAGTATCCAATGCCACCAAAAATCTTCTCAAAAAAAAAGAAATTTGATGGATGGCGTAAATTTTGCGCCTCGTTATCTCCCAATGTTAATTCTTCCATTGTTTGGCAAAATATCAGAAGATTCAGATCTGCATTCAATACCCCTCAAAAAGGTAATATTCCTCCTATACTTGCAGAACAAATTATGGACCGCTTAGCTCCTCCTTCTGTTCCTGAATACCATATCTTCTCTTCACTTCCAAATATATCACCAGATAACAGTAAGACTACAATTAATGAAATAGATCTTAATTCTCCCTTTACTATCAACGAATTAAGGGGTGTTCTCTCAGTTGTTAAAGATTCGGCGCCAGGTGAAGATGGCATTCCATATTCTTTTATCTGTAATCTAGACAATGCTGGTTTGCTTTATTATCTCTCTTTGATTAATGCTGTAATGATTACAGGCACAGTTCCTCAATCTTGGAGAACACAGTCGTTAGTCTTTATACAGAAACCAAATAAACAGGCTTCAGATCCATCGTCGTATCGACTTATAGCTTTAACTTCAGTTTTAGCAAAAATAGCGGAACATTTGGTGAAAAACCGGCTCGAATGGTTTCTCGAACATAAAAATTTGTTGTCAAATAAGCAATTTGGGTTTAGAAAAGGTAAAAGTACGTTTGACAGTTTATCAACCCTTACCACAGATATCAGATTAGCTTTTTCTAGAAATGACTCGCTTATTGCTGGTTTTTTAGACATAAGCGCTGCATATGAGAACGTGAACATTAATATATTGATAAATAAATTAAAGCAATTGAAAGTTCCAATTCTTCTCGTCAATTTTATTTATAATATGTTGGTAGAGAGATTTTTACATTATCACTATGATGCTGCACATAACCACAACAGCACCATTAAGAGAACAGTCTGGAAAGGTTTGCCTCAAGGCTCTGTTCTGAGTCCGATTTTGTATAATGTTTATTGCAATGATTTAGATTATACTCTTAGTAAAAATGTAATATTCTCCAGTATGCCGATGATTTACTTTTATATGCTGCTGGACCCTCTATTGAGGAGATAAGTAAATCTTTATCGGAAGCACTAACAGATTTAAAGAAATGGCTTGACAATAATGGGCTTCAGTTATCTCCATCTAAAAGTAACGTTGTTCTCTTTACGAGAAAAAGGATACCCCCTATAGTAAATGTTACATATCATGATACATCACTTCCATTGAGAAATCAAGCAAAATTTTTAGGATTAATATTAGACTCAAAGCTTTCAGGTATTCCTCACTGTCAACATATCATATCAAAATGTGAACGTAATCTTAATGTCTTAAGATGTCTTTCTGGTGTGTGGTGGGGTGCACACCCCGTCACTATGAGACTTCTTTATAATGCCCTTATTAGAAGTGTTCTGGATTATGGAACTTTTCTTTTTCACCCTGGCAGTGTTGCTGCTTTTAAAAATCTAGATAATATACAATCAAAGGCCTTAAGATTAGTCATAGGTGCAAGAAAATCTAGTCCAATCAACTGCTTACAGGTGGAATGCAGTGACCCACCCCTATCGTTAAGAAGACAGTATCTTAGCGATAGATTCTTTTTCCGCTCTCTTCAACTGAAAAAAACACACAATTTGTTACTTACTAAAGTAGACCAGCTTGACTTAGAAACTAATACCTCTTAATTTTGGACTCATAAAGATATTCCTTGCCTAGTAAAAAGCCACCGTATTATTAAAAACATCAAAGCATTTACTCACCAAAGTTCCCGGCTTCCTCTTTATGAATATAGTTATAGTTCTCTTCATGTCAATTTAAAAGTAGAATTCAATTTAGGTATACAGAAAAATAAAAAGAATCAAAACTCGGAATTTAATTTTATTCTTGATAGTAAATGGGCAGATTGGCATCACATATATACAGACGCTTCCAAGCTCTCTACTTATGATTGTGTAGGTGTAGGGGTATACCATCAGCAATATAAAGTAGTACAAAAAATTAAATTACCTCCTGAAGCCACCGTCTATACGGGAGAATGCTATGGCCTTTTTAAGGCGATAGATTACATTATTCTCGCAAAACTTAAAAAGACAGTAATTTTTTGTGATTCCATAAGTTCAATACAGGCATTATCTCGGTTTCCCTTTAAATGTCACAAACAATCACCGATAATATTTAATATAAGAGAGCTTTTATTTCAATGCTCTAGAAAAGGGTATGACGTGACCATTGCTTGGATTCCCAGTCATGTGGGTATTTATGGTAATGAAAAGGCAGACGAACTTGCAAAATCCGCTGCTGTCGATGGTGATGTCTATCCTTATATAAATTACTGTCATGACCTGGTAACATTGCCTAGACCTCACCTTTATGATGCATGGAATAAAAAGTGGGTTAATGAATCAAAAGGAAAACACTATCGAATGATCCAAGACAGCATCTTCCCCAAGCCATGGTTCAGCAAACTAAATTTGACTAAAAGAAGTACAGTCGTAATATGTCGTCTTCGACTTGGCCATGCTAATTCCCCCGAGCAACTATTTAAATTTAATTTGATTTCTGATCCTTTGTGTCCTTGTGGAGAGTATGGAGATTTAAACCATATTTTTTTCTCCTGCCCTCTCCACGACCGTTCTGAATTCATGTCACAACTTTTATCAATCCCCATCCCTTTACCTACCTCTTTAATTTGTTTATTATATGATTTTAATTACAAAATTTACAATATATTAGCTGATTATATAGAAAAGAATGATATTAAACTGTAATTGATATTTTTGCATTTACATAACATTAAGTATATTATTTATTTATAAAAACAATCCTTTTCTATCCTTTTTCCAAATTTCCTTTCCATTTATTTTTTAAATCCTCGTTTCCCAAACTTTTATTTTGGCTGAATGCTAATGCTAAGCCATTAATAAAAAAAAAAAAAAAAAAAGAACACTTTGGCATTTTTGACGTCTGTAACTCTGTACCTAGACGCGAGCGACGCGATACTGTTTGAAATTAGCGCACAATTAGAAAATTGCGCTCATTTTATGCGGACGGTTTTGAGACTGACTGTGCATCTTGGGTTTTTATTATATCAATGGTGGTAGGTCTGATAAGGTCTAAGGCAATTTTTTTTTTCGCTAGAAATAATTCCTATTGTGAAACAATGTTTATCGGGTCAGCTAGTATTGATATAGGTACTAAGTCATACCATGACAGATAAAAAGATACTCGGGCAACGCAAGGCACACATGGATCACTTAGCAGTATCTTTATCATTTTTCAGATCATTATCTATTACATATTATATCAATTAAATGTTTGCTATTCATTTGAAAAGGCCCATTTATACTAATACTAGCACTTCGCCCGCGACTTCGTCTGTGTGGGTTTCGAAATAATTTATAGCCAGTAGGCTTTGCCTTTGCCCGCGACTTCGTTCGCGTGGAGGTTTTAATAAAATCCCGATCCCGTGGGAATTTCGGGATAAAAACTATCCTATGTCCTTCCCAGGGTCCTAAACTATTCCCATGCCAAATTTCATATAAATCGGTTCAGCGCACAGTGGTTCCGCGCCCTAAGAGAGGCGGTCATAGGGTTTCGCGAAGGTAATGACTGTCGTTAACAATACTAATTATTATTATGATTGTTTGTAATACTTTGCGTTATAATAAAATGAAAATATGCGAATTAATGTTATAAAACTTTTTTATTCGATAAAATAATGCAGTTATTATACTTGACGAAATACATACTAAAATACAAGAAAATAATTGCAACTTAATAACTAATAAACTTAAATATTTACATTTTATAGTAAAAATAAAGTAAATACCTAATTATTACCTAACTACAAACACAGAAATGGACAAAAATATAAATGGACATAAATATAAAGTTACATAATAGGAACTGTATCTAAAATAATATAAATCTAGTGTTTATTATTTAACTATATACATTTTATCCTATACCGACAACAAATTCAACACCTCTTTAGATAGAATAGACTTCGTCCGTGGTAACCTTCTTAAACCAGAAATATAAGGATCCGAATTAAGAAGAAGTCTATGTATCAAGTCGGTGTTTGTGACAACCCGGGACATTTTCCTCGTGTTGTCACGCCTAAACTGTTTAACTAACTTATTGCAAGATTCGGCGGCCTCTTTCGAAAGCTCACCTATTGACAATAATGCATGGTCAAATATTTCCGAACCATGAATGAGGACCTTATGTACAGACGAGGGCAGGTTGTACCATGGATAGGTAGCAATAAGCTTACGTGCTGTGTCTAGAGCATACTCTTTAAAAGCCGCGTTATTAATTTTGTATCCCGACGAAAGACACTGCAGCAGATTATGACATCTGTCAATAAGGTCTTTATCTAACCCGGTATTTTCCGCTGAAATAGCTGAATTACAAAAAACCTTCTGGTAGTGTTTCCATCGTTGGATGTGCCACTTCCTCCACTTCGCGGTTTGTCGACTATTAGACCAAGTCGCTGCCTAAACTGTTGCTGGACATGTTGTTTTTTCTGTGCAAGAAGAGCTTTATCGTCTGATGAACGCGCCTGCCATTTAATGAAATCTAATCTATAGGAAACGTGAATAAAATATTCAAAGAATCGGATATGCGAGTGAAGAGGAGATAGTCCAAATTGATCTAGACACGCGGGAGCGTGTCAAGCCAAGAACCGGCGCGCAGCTCACCGTGTGTAATATTACACGAACCATTTGGAGCCACTTTTGAGCCCCTCATAACTCAAAAACTGTTTCACCTAAACTTGTCAAATTTGGCTCATATATTAAGACTGGCGAGATACATACATGTATGTGTTCCAAATTTTATAAACATATCTCAAACGGTTATTTAGATATTAACGTCCAAAAATCGTCATTTTTATGACTGACCTATAGATCAAAACTATAACCCAGTTCCAGATGACCTAGAAAGTTTAAATTTGGCATGAAGATAGGTAATTAGGTAAATACAAAGGAAAAAATCAGAAACTGGTAATTTTTTATCATTTTATTATAATTTTCACTTAACTATAATTAGTGCCTGTAAATCTCTATATGTGGATTTTAAGATCTTTACGTGAATATATAACGAGTTAAATACCACCCTTGATTTTTTTAATCCAAATATTTCCGTTTTTGTACTTATAAATAAGAATATAGTAAATTTTCGTATTTATTACGCGTAACTAGCCGTATTCTACAACCACTAGCGCCACCTATTATCTTAGAGGGTCACTACACTATGGAGGCAAAACGCGTAAAAAGAATTCCGGATACTGAATGGGCAATTCATTCGAACATTTCAAAGGTACAAGAAAATATAGAAAATAACACAAAAAGGACAATTATACCCCGTAAACGTAGGAAAATACAGTAGTTTAACAAAAAACCAGTTAGTATTAATTTTGTTATAAGTAGGTAAGTATCTACTACTAATTTATGTACAAAAAGTAATGATATCCCATGAAAAACATAAATGTGAAATGAGAGCCAAGTTCAATATTATCATAAATGCCTTGGTTGTTGACTTCAACGACAAAAGAAGTGAAATCTAAATGGGTGCCAAGTTCAATGGTCAGTCCTCAAATTTATTTATAACAACATAAAATATCATTTATTCTTATAACTTAGGAGAATATATTATAGCCTAAGGTCTGACTTGGCTCTCATTTCACATTTATGTTTTTCATGGGATATCCCATGAAAAACATAAATGTGAAATGAGAGCCAAGTTCAATATTATCATAAATGCCTTGGTTGTTGACTTCAACGACAAAAGAAGTGAAATCTAAATGGGTGCCAAGTTCAATGGTCAGTCCTCAAATTTATTTATAACAACATAAAATATCATTTATTCTTATAACTTAGGAGAATATATTATAGCCTAAGGTCTGACTTGGCTAGTTTTCATATACGAATTATATTATAGCCTTTGCAAGTTCTAAACCTGTTACTTGTCGGTTCTTATTTTATTATTCCGAAAATTTTTTTTTCGTATTCTTATTCTTTTTATTATATCTTCGTATTTTTATTCGTATATAAGAACTAGCCAGGTTAAACCTTAGGCTACGATATACTCTCCTAAGTTATAAGAATAAATGATAGTTTATGTTGTTATAAATAAATTTCAGGACTGACCATTGAACTTGGCACCCATTTAGATTTCACTTCTTTTGTCGTTGAAGTCAACAACCAAGGCATTTATGATAATATTGAACTTGGCTCTCATTTCACATTTATGTTTTTCATGGGATATTTACTACTGTGTACAGTTTTGCTACGTGATTTATCTATATCATTCATGTCTTTTGGAGTTAAACCACAAATATAGCACCTACTACAAGATGTATCACTCAGAGCACTGCACACTTTACCATCAACCATGGTTAATTGTAAAGAATGCCGCACCTTTATTTCACATCCGTTGTGAGTGAAAGAAGATGGCTGTAAACTGTTAATTTTAGTCTTGAAATAAGAAAGAAAGAAGAAAGAAAATTGCGTTTATTGGCACATAAAAATAAGAAACACATATTATATACAACATTAAAAATAAAAAACAATATTGTGCCAAAAGGGCCTCAGCTCAGCATAATGTCAGGTGGCAACCCTAAGTATTACCACCTAACGCTGATTTTCAGCTGCAGCCCACGGGTGCCACACGCTCGAATGTGCAATTCACACGCGTGAACGTTCTAGTCAAGAGTTAAAGAGAAATAACTGAATTATACCGTAATAATATACATAATGATTTGGAATATGACTCATTAAAAAATTGAAAAAATAAATAAAATGGAATAATGAAATAAATGATCCGCATTTTCCACAACACGGAAACGGCAGTAGATATTCAAATCGCGGATGAATTGATTTGAATGGTCTCATACTGTTTTTGGTGTTCGAGAAAAAACTCTTTCAGTTTAAGCTTAAATGTTAGCCTACTCCCACAGTATTTTATAGGTGGAGGAATATTATTCCAACATTTACATAAGCTTCTTCTTGCACAGAAAGGTCTTTCGATTCTTTGGCAAATTGAAATCGAATAGGCCTACAATACCTGGTGGAGGAAGGGCGCGGGTTTTTCTAAACTATTTGGTCTGTATCGGAAGTATTTGATTTACAAAGTCATTGGAGAGGACAATATGAAGTAAGAAACATACTGCCATCATCCTCGATACCAGAATCTCCAAAACACTGTTTATATTCGCTGTGCCCCGTACTTCCATCAAAACCCCATTTTCCAATCAAAACAAATTCTTTGTTAAGGTCAATATTATTTAAAACGTTTTTTTGGGATTCTAGTATCCGGCATGCAGTATGATCTAACAACGATTGTAATTATACTTCAGCAGATGAATACGTGATAAACTCTTGCGATGGATAACACCGCTTCTTAGCTTCCAACACTTTTGTATAAGATGGTAATGCATTCGGTGATTTTGCATTAATGAAGTCTTTCATTCCACAAGGTACTAATGTTTAGTTAGTTTAGTCTCATTTATGAGAGACAAGACTTCGTCAGTGTTGAAATTTAAAGAAGCGGCGTTAGATCGACTTGAATCATCCAACAAATAATTTATCGCGGAACTGTCTACTTTACTTAACTCTGTAAGCCTGCGGCGTTGTGATCTCTTGCTACACTCCTTGAAGTCCTTCCTGTGCTGATGCTGTTGAGTGCTCGTCGAAGCTTTTGCTGCTGGCCGTTGATTGTCGTGGCTCTCTGCTGCTGCACAAGTTAGTAGAACGCAAACTTCAATTTCGTTCAGCCAGTCTCCGTACTTAGAGACCACGCGAGAATGCTTGCGAGAGACTTGCTTCCAGATAGCTACAAATCTTGTACAAAGATTAGTAACTCTTTTTCTAAGTCATCAGCAATCAAATTCTCAACATCAGGCAGCAACTGTATCAGACTGTATCTTAAATAGACAGCCAAGTATCTAGTACAAGCACTCTATTGAAAGAACACTCAATAGTAGTACCTAAAACAAAACAAAAAACAGTTACATGCGGATCAAAAACAATACATATTTCGTAGCAAGTGCTACGCGCCCAGGCGCTCGGCGTAGACCCTGGCTGCACCTTACAGCTGCAGCATGCCGCAAATACATTTTTTAAAGTCTAGTAGTAGAGATTTCGAGCGAAATTTTTATACCTAATTCAATGGCACAAGTTCGTATCTAACGAACATAAGTAAAAGCTTCAACATAAAAAAAAATACAGAAATAAATACATAAGTAATGCTGCGGCGTAAAACTCTATTTAAAAAAAAATGGTGGATTGAAAATACAAAATAGTAAAGTAAATTATTAATACATACCTGTAACTTGAATGTCCATTGCAAAATAACAGGTCACACACAAGTTGGAACTTGAAAACACGCTTCGCGTCTTAGGCTAATTGACGCTTGGTGATAAACACGGTTATGACTAATTAGATGTGTTCACTTCCGATGCCGAAAAAGGAATGTTGCGAACAATTTTTTTTTTGTGAATGGCATTTCGCAGGTCAACCTCTGAGGTTGTCGGCTGCTTAACCGGGCTTGCCTGTGGTTGCCTTAATTAATTAATTAATTAAAGCCTCCAGCCAGGGCTAATTTAATGTTGCGAACAATAGATTGCAAAACCTTTTATAGCCTCAGGTAGTATGACAATTAGTGGGTAACTGAACCAGATATCATGGCTTAGCTCAATCATTGCCATCGGAGGCCCGTGACCTACGTAACCACTGTGCAGCAGTTTAGGCGTGAAAAGGTACGAGACAGACAGAGTTACTTACGCATTTATAATATTAGTATAGATAGCACTCACCTATACTGCACATTACTACCAATGATCATTAGTTTCGGAGATTACCTCCTACATACAAACTAAATTCTAACTCTTTGTAATATTAGTTAGTATTAAGGGCACGGGAGCGAAGCCCTGCGCGACTTCTAGTCTTCTATAAATATATAAGATAAAGATACTCCATAATCAGCAAATCTCTATGTACATATATTTGACAATTATCATGAAATTTGGCAGTGTTCGTTTCTGGATAGGACTTATCAGCTTAGAGAGAACTTTAGTAAGCTTTGTAAATATGTACCCATGTAAAGAGGTACAATCGGAGTGTATATTGTGGGCAGTAAAGTGGCCAAGTATATGATTTGGTACAAACATTTGAGACTAAATACAGTTATTTTGAAACCACAGACAAATCCTTTAGTTTTATTGATATACTAGCTGCTGCCCGCAACTTCGTTCGCGTGGGATGATTTCCCTCGTAAATCTCGATCCCGTGGGAATTTCGGCATAAAAGGCTGTTATTTCAGGATGTCAATTATCTACTTGCCAAATTTCATTAAAATCCATCCAGTAGGTCCAGAGATTAGCGTGTACAAACAGATAGATTTTTTTTTGCCGTGTTACCGTTTCTTAACCCACCTCAATCATTATTTTCGTATAAAATTTAAATGTACAGACACGTTTTTTACTGTTTTATTATATGTATTGATGTATTGATTATAAACGAATATTAAACAAAACTAACTTTTGCAACTCAAAAGAGCACCACAGACTAGGGCATGTAATATCGGAAAGTTTTCAATTCCGATACTGATTTCCGATATTAGATCTCAATATCGGAATTCCGATATTAATACCGGAATTTCGTTATTTCGTTAGAAATTGCAAATTTTATTTATAAATTGCACAAATTCAAGGTTGGATTGTGTACAATAAAAAAACATTTTTAAACCGTGCCTATTCCTTAATTTGGTTCAAAAATTGGTTGTTTTTTAAGTATGTCCACTGTATTAAGTCACATATTTTTCATTATTTTTTAATTAGTAATAAGTATTTATTACTAATTCAACTACCTGACTCATTATCAATAAAACATCTTATAATTTAAAATTTGCAATCACAATCTACAATTTGGAACAACAATTATAAGGATTTTTTTTTTCGATGTCGTCAATCTATTAATAAAGTATATACAGGCGAAAATAATAATAAATTATAAGGCATCGAAAAATTCATCAACATCGCTATCAATGGGAAAAGTGCCCAGAGTGCCGCATTGCCTCGTTGAATGGCAATGCTGATTCTCTGTCCAAAGAAAAGGCCAGCCCTCTGGTCACTTGTGGAGTCGACTAATCGTTTGCCGATGTCACGAAAGAGTCGATGAGCACTCGGACCTCATGGTCCTAACGTTTCAACCCCAAACGGCTCAAACATATAGCACCCAATTAGGTTGTTGTATTTGCGCCGTTTGAGATTTTCTGCACCTGCAGCTGCCGCCCCAGCACAGCCCGCCGTACTGAGAAGATGGGATGGCGCAAGAGTGTCAACACAAGTACCATCCCACACCAAAGGCCTACCCAACTTCCAAGGCATTATAGTCATCCCGTCTGGTCACTTCCCATCGTCCCGTGCCAAGCCGTTGGGTTCTAAAACAGATGGTACTCCAGCGGTGACAAGAGCCCGACGGATGATGTCATTTATGCTGACATGTCGTGCCATCCGACCAGAGCTTCTGCTGCAGGAAAGGCC
This sequence comes from Tholera decimalis, assembly GCA_943138885.2. Lineage (NCBI taxonomy): Eukaryota > Metazoa > Arthropoda > Insecta > Lepidoptera > Noctuidae > Tholera > Tholera decimalis. The sequence goes on from OW964576.2 coordinate 17,734,470, forward strand.
ATGATGTCCGAAGCGGTTGACTGCCGCACCGCATTGACAGCGATGTGGAGCACCGCTGGAAGCACCCAGACGTAGACATGTAGCGATCCGGAACGTGTTATCACTTAACGAAGTACCTATATTAAGTGAAGGTAATGCTTGTAGCCAAAGGCCCGACTCCCATTCATCCACAGCCAACAGGCGCGAGCGCTCAGCAGTATTGGTTAACGTATTTAAAAGGTTATTCCGTACCAAACTGCAGAGCGGCTCGTCCCATTGTCTCTCGGGCAAAGCTGTATTCGGGCAAGCCATTTTCCAGGCATTAACTGCATCGGTCGAACACAGCACCTCGTAGTTAATCTACATTTGTGTTAAAATTTTCTTGGTTAACATCTCAGTGCTGCAGACCGAAGACAGAATAGCCGGTAGGCTTATACTGCAAATTTTGCGGAATATTTTTTAACATATTTCTCATAATTATCCTATACTTATTACTAATTAAACTATCAAACTCAGAATCAACAAAGCTTCTTAGAATTTAGGAATTTAGGAATAACAATTATTGGAAATATTTGTTTAAATCATATTTCTCATTAATAATCCTATATTTATTACTATTTTTTTTTAACAAAGTTTTGTTGATTCTGAGTTCGGTAGTTTAAATTACTTATAAATAATTTAAAATGTGTAAGTGAAATCAACAGAAATAAAGGACTAGGTATGTTTATATGTTAAAATCTCGTTTTTATTGGTAATATATTCTCAAGAACAACAAAGCGTCAAGCATTGTCGGATATAAAAATTTGTCCGATTTCGATATTGGGTCACCCAGTATCGGAATTGTAATATCGGAACTTTCGTTCCGAGATTCCGAGATTCCGATATTCATGCCCTACCACAGTTATAAACATGGTTTTCATATGATTTGTACAGAACGAATTGTATGAACTTAAAAAGAAACACTGAGTTTGTTTTGGTATTTCTTCTCAGGGAAGTCAGTTAGGCAACACCTGCTTCTAATTTAACTTAAAATGGCAAAAAACTAAGTGTAAACTAATTTGCAAAATAAAATATCATTTCATCATCATTATTACAGCAAAATGGCATGCGATCGTGATCAATAATCTGTCATGTTATACCCCTAAACTGCTCATTGCTATAGACATATTGACAGAATAGTTTTTACTTGTATTTTTTCTTTATTAATGTTCTCTCAAGTTGCTAATTGATTATGGCAGTTGTCCGACTGAAAGGAAAGACGGCGAGAAAAAGACTATCGGCGATTTACTCGCCCAAGAGACGCACAATGAAAATATACATTCAGTGTAAACGAAAGAGATGCATATATTAATAGTTGCTCTCTGACTGTCGGTGACGACTCGCTTCACTAATTCTGTCGCTGAGCGACAAGAGCTGTCGAAGATATTATTCGCTCAGCGATGCTCGCTTGGTCAGAACTCACGCCCAGAGACCAACTAGCAGTCCAGCGGACCTACTAGCGAGTAATCGCCCGTCGCACTCGCCCACTTGCTTATAGCCCAGCTCCGAAACTATCAGAGCTACACGCTCGCTGCTCGCCAACTCGTTTTCAAATGCTAACTCTACTAGCTACTCGTTCATCGTCGGCGGTGAGACAACTGCCTATATAGCACTCAATAAGAACTTTGGAGATAACTTATCAATTAATTTATTTACTAATCAACAATTTTCTCCCTTTACAGGAAGCCATCAGCTCCGACAACGCGATGGTTTCCTACCACGCTCTGGGCGTCGTCGCAGGCTCCAGAAAGAACGACAAACTCTCCACCGTTAAACTGGTGACTCGTCTAGCTAGGGCTCCTTTGAAATCGCCTTATGCCCTCTGTCTCCTCATACGTTTAGCTGCCCAGTTGGTTGAAGATGATGACTCAGACTCCGCTCAACCTTACATCGAGTTTATCGAATGTTGCCTTCGCCACAAGTCAGAAATGGTCATTTATGAAGCTGCACACGCGATTGTCAACCTTAGAAAGACTGCTAGAGATCTCGCTCCAGCTGTATCTGTGTTGCAACTTTTCTGTGGGTCTTCAAAAGCATCTTTAAGACTTGCTGGAGCCAGAACTCTTGCTAGATTGACTGCGAAACACCCAACTGCCGTTGCTGCTTGCGCGGTTGACTTAGAAAATTTGATTTCGGACCCAAATCGTTCTGTGGCTACATTGGCAGTGACTACTTTACTTGCAACAGGCGCTGAAAGCTCAGTCGATAGACTTATGAAGCAAATATCAAGTTTTGTGTCGGAAATATCAGATGAATTTAAAATTGTCGTAGTGAGAGCTATCAGGAGACTGTGCACTAAATTCCCGAGGAAACATCAGTCCCTTGCAGCTTTTTTGGCAGGAATGTTACGCGATGAAGGTGGTTTGGAGTACAAGGCAGCTATAGCAGATGCCATCATTGCTCTAGTCGAAGAAAACGCCGAAGCGAAAGAGACAGGCCTCGCTCATCTCTGCGAATTTATAGAAGATTGTGAGCACACAGCTTTGGCTGTCCGCATCCTACATTTACTAGGCCGTGAAGGTCCAAAATCGCGTCAACCTTCTAGATACATAAGGTTTATTTACAACAGAGTGATTTTGGAGTCAGGGCCGGTTCGCGCAGCTGCAGTGTCTGCTGTCGCTCAATTTGGAGCTCAACGACCAGAACTGTTGCCAAATATCAGAGTCTTACTCGCACGCTGCCAACTAGATGAAGAAGATGAAGTTAGGGACAGGGCTATATACTACAGCGCTATCTTAGACACTGGAGATCAACAGCTAATCAATGATTACATCGTCAATGTGCCGAAACCGAATCCGGTTCTACTCGAAAAGGCTTTGAGAGACCATTTAGCCACAACCCCAGACGAACCCTTCAACATATTGACAGTACCTGCTGAAGAAGAGCGTAAAGAAAGCAAGGAGGCTATAGTCGAAATTGAGGTTCGCAAACCTGTCCAAATGTCAATCGAAGAGATATATGCTGAACAGTTATCCAAGATCCCTGGCATTGAACGTCTTGGACCTGTGTTCAAAACTAATACTCCAATTGATTTGACTGAAGCGGAAACGGAGTACAGAGTACGTTTACTGAAGCACGTATACGCTCGCCACTTAATTTTACAATTCGAATGCGTCAACACGTTAAGTGATCAACTTTTAGAACAAGTGCATGTCAGGTTAGACGTACCACCGGAATACGAAATCAAATCCATCGTTCCATGCCAAAAGTTGGCTTACGACAAGCCGGGAAGTGTTTTCGTGATAGTGGAGTACCCTTGCGCGTTTTTAGACAGCTTAGGCACTTTTGGTGCCACACTAGAATTCGTTGTTCGTGACTGTGATCCCAACACGGGAATTCCAGATCCGGGCGAAGGTTACGCCGATTCGTATCCTTTAGAGGAATTCGAAATGGGCTGTTCTGATCAAATTCGCGCCAGAGCTGGTTCAGATGATTGGGAACAGACCTGGGAGCGAGCTGCCAATGCCCCCGAAGCTAGTGACACCTTTGTTCTGTCCCAAAATGATATCAACGAAGCTGCTAAGGCCGTCTGCGAGCACTTAGGCCTCCCTAAAGCCGCTGTAGTAGGAGATGCTGTAAAGGACATTAGGGGAGGTGGTATTTTCAGGGGCGGAGCGCCCGTGTTGGTTAGGGCTCGGCTAGCGGCCGCTGGAGGTGGTGTGACCATGAAACTTGCCGCCCGATCCCCAAGGGAAGATGTGGCGCAACTCTTGTTGGCAGCGGTTGGTTAATATTATAATTTAGATGTAAAGTTATTATTCCATGTTTGTGTAATAATGTAGGTCTCTATTTATGTATTTGTACATTGTGTTTTAATGGCGGGTTTCTATCTTTAAATTGACTCTATAACGGGTTATTGAAATTTACCATTCACAAAAATACTACAAAAACATTAAAAAATTGGCCCCTTTAAAGATTGATGACCGCCATAAAAACGCCTTGAATATCCATGAGTATTCCATCAGAAAAAATAAAATGTGATGTGTGTATGGTTGCCACACATAGCGATAGTTCATAATAAAATTCAATTTGTTATAAAAAAAAAACAAAGAATATAATATGTCGGCGTGTGAAATTCTTTAATATATTTTTCTTTTAATATCATGTTAAGGTACCTATATTTTTTTATTTTTCATTTTTATTTAATTTACTGCATTTGAAAGTACTTAGAACATTGTCTTGTGATATTTGAAAAAAGTAGTATTGCCAGTTAAAGAATAAACTGTATTGCCGTAGACAATGTTTTTTTAAATTACTACTTAATAATAGTTTTCATAATAAATCATATTTACTGTATCCGCAGTTAATATTGGATTGCATTTGTATTCCTGCTATATAGTGTAACCAAGGTATTAAAATAAAGTACTAAAATATATAAACAAGCATTTTTAATTATTAAGTTTCACTACTAGCTAGGTTCTTCGGGCGGGTTCATATTATATTTACATACTATATTCGAATATTATATGTTGATTAAGACAAGAAGAGGGTTCTTATAAAGAGAGAAAAACGGAAAAGTTGTGTGGCATTTACTGGCTTGGCCACGGACTTTCATGTGAAATCACAGAACCATAATCAGACCCAGATTAAGTCGTGAATTAGTTCAAAATTAGTCGCCAAATATCAGAATTAGTCTGTTCGTAGTTTGAAAGATACAGATAGGTACTATAATTTAACTGTAGTAGGTTTATAAACAGTTCTTCAAGGTCTCTAAGAAATAGCAGGTGAAGTATTGCTCGAACTATAAGCTGTAATCGCTTTTGCTGGAGCTGGAGCTTTTTGTTACAAAATTACACAACTGTAATAATATTATTCCTAACCGATTTTCGGTCACGGCGGTCAATCTCAGCGGAGGTTAGCCATCTGCGCAAGAGATTTTATAGTGCACATGTATGTGTGCAGATACAGGAGTAGTCTCTGTTCCATAAGGCCCCCTGCGCACTAGGCAGCCTGGCTCGCGCTTGTTTGCACGGCAGCCGGCTAGCTGCGTGTGTAGGCGAATGTATGTGGCTGCGGTCAGTCTCCGCGCACTAGTTGTAGCAGCCAGACGTATTTTGCGTTCCGAACTTTGATAAGATGACTTTCGATTTCAGGACTTATACAAGCTCGCATAGGAGTATCAATGCCCTTGATTGAATTTCGTATTTTTTCCAAAAGGTTATCAAACGATTGCACTGACATCCTCGTGTAGTTAAAAAACCGGTCTGGGAATGCGCGAACATCTTTGAAATAGGTTTGGAATAAGCCTTTTGAGTGTCTTTCTAGAAAAAGAGGATGAATCCAGTGTCTTTTCTTGGTTTTGTGTTTTTTACGAGATAGGTTAGGATAGGTAGGAGCACATTTATTTTACTTGTACACCTACCACATTGTGGTCTTTTTAACCCAAAGGTCGACTGGTAGAGAATGCCTAGTTGCATTAAGTCCGCCCATGTACCACTATTGTACATATTTAAATAAATAAATAATTATAAGTTCTTCCACGTCCATATCGCTCGACGGAAGGATCTAGACTGTCGATCGTTGATTGGCTGCTATAACTGGCTGCGCGAATATTCTGGCTGCCGCAGTCTGGCTGCCTAGTGCGCGGGGGCTCTTACTCTTATAGTACGATGGGACAGCAATCCGACACGTTTTTGTATTGGAGGCACGATTTTATGCGTTACATGTACCTATAGCATAATAATTATCATCTTTCCGGACCTTGTCCAGCAATTCAAAATGTCCCTACTATTTTGAATAATCTTTCAGGTCCAGGTAGTCATTCACTGGCTGTTACATCTCGATCATATATTCATTTTAGACAGCAAGGGCGGATCTAGCTTTGGTGTTCGGGGAGGGGGGGGGGGGGGGGGGTCACATAATCGTGGTCAAGTCACAAGAAGTTATAATTTGTATTTCCTGACTCCGCTGCCACTTGGCCATCCACTGCCGATATTCGTTTACAACGACAGAAACTGGAGTATTATCTAGTAACAATGTTTAAAAATTTGAATTAGTGGTCCTGGACCCAGCCCAAGGGGGGGGGGGGGGGGGGGGTCCGCCCTTGTTAGACAGAGGGTTTCGTGACTCTGGCCATATTGAAATCCCATTGGCATAATGCCAGAATCTCAGGCAAGAAGGTCGACTCAACTGATAACAATCCAGGCGAATAAATAAAGACTGTAGACCTGTGGTCGGTGGTGAATTTGTGTTGACACTGTAGTTAGGCACGTGTCCGTGATCCTACCAAAAAGTAGCGCCGAGAGCGATGAGTGATTGAGTTGTCTTTATTGATAATAAAGTGACTGCAAAATAAGGTTTCTTTTTTATTCAAGACTAACCGCAATGCTCCATCGTTACATGGTGGACATCCCACCCGTACGCATAACGTTTTGGGAATACTTTAATTGTGCGTACGGGCCGTCCGGCTAAAGAGTGGAATTCCCTGCCGGAGTCTGTTTCCTGATAGCTATAACCTGGGGGTCTACTTCTAGGTAAGCGTGCTTCATCTTCGACCACATCATCACTTACCATCAGGCGAGGGAGAGGTCAAACACGAGCTTACTATCAATAAATAAGTAATACGCTGGTTCAGATAACTCGATACTGTGAACTTGTGGGTTGGAACTTTACGGCACGACTAGGTCCAACTATCGGAGAGAGGAATATGTGCATGGGCAGAGAGGTTATAGGTACTTGACCTAGAATGTGTGTCGAAAATAAGTAATACTTACCTATCGAATTTTGGGTTTTTTGGTGCTTCGAGCGTCCGATATAAGTAGCCGCTTAAACTAGAAGTTATACAGTCCATCCAGCCCTGGAGATTTCCAGTTAGGCTATGGTCAAACTAGGCTTGTGTAGTACATGTACTATGTACTGTTAGGACGCAATTCCGTCATGTGAACTAGAACGAACTATTCTGTTTCTGTCGCTCAAATCGGTCATCTAGTACAGTGAACTAATCACCAATCCTAGCGACATCCAATCACGAGAGCCGAGTAAGAACGGCTGAACGAATAAGTGATGTACGAACTACGTTGACCTGGAGAACGAGAAACTGTGCCCGGTCATTTATGTGCATAATCTATGGCCCGGACGTTCTACGGCTCTTTGATAGTAATTGTTTTCGACAAATAGGTTTTCGATGTTTTTATTTGTTATTTTAACTTTGTTAAGTGAAGTTACTCAACGTCATTGGTTCAACAATATAAGTTCAAGTTTATGTTGCTTATGCTTGGTTTTGTTTCGTGTGGATTGTAAAAAAGAAAATATGTAGGTTTAAATGAAGATCACTGTAAATATTAGATTTTTAAATACGCCATTTTAATAATTCATTCAATATTACCTATTTAAATGATATTCAAATGATTTAAAATCCTACTAATATTATAAATGCGAAAGTTTGTGAGGATGGATGGATGTTTGTTACTCTTTCACTCAAAAACTACTGAACGGATTTTAATGAAATTTGGTAAGTAGATAGTTGACATTCTGGAATAACACATAGGCTACTTTTTATCCCGAAATTCCCACGGGATCGGGATTTGCACGGGAAAACCTTCTCACGCGTACGAAGTCGCGGGCACAAGCTAGTGTATCATAATTAAAATGATAGTCCTAAGCCTGCAAAGTATGAAGGAAAATCAAATATGAAGGTATTCCATCACGTCTGACTGATGTCTTTATCGATGAACTAATAGTACTAGAAGACCGAACTAGTACATTTGAACAATTGTACTAGTTCGGAGCGTTCCTGTCAGTGACCGAGTATCCAAGCCTAGGTCAAACTAAACGAGCGACGCCCGGGGGACTGATATTATCAGCTGCTTAGTCTTTCCCATCGGCTTGTGTTTTACATGGAACGACTGCCTCTCTGACCTCCACAACCTAATAGCTGGGTACACCATGCCTCTTGGCCAGTGCCGCATTATCTATAATGCAGTGTTGGAAATTGCCTAAGAGTCCCAGATAGGCTAGCTGCCCCGGTTCGGGTACAGGCCTAATGGCCAAGAATAGGGACTGTTACATAATTTCATTCTCAACGTGTACCTGACTTAAGATATCATCTAGCTAGGTATGAAAGTACTGGTTAAAATAGATGATTTTATTCTTTAAGTCCAGGGTATATTATGATAAGTTTAGAGAATTTATGAGGAAGAAATATCCTCAATTTTGATGCAAATCAGAACGCAATATTTATTGCCATGTTTTTGTTCAACCAACTTTGGTAAAATAAAAACTGGATATTAGAAAAGGATTAAAGGGCCCCGTAGACCGCTTAGAGGCCCCAACATGGTTAATCCGGCCCTGTCTTTGGTAAGACAGGTGTTGAATATTCTGGTAATCAGTTTCTACTAGGTACTCTATAACGAATTCAGAAATTGGGTGTTGAGGTTTTAAACAAAAGTCTGTGTTTCATAATTAAACATCTGTTTATTAAATCAACTGCTTATAAACTAAGTGTTTTAACAAAAATCTTAAATATTCAAGAGCTAACAATATAGATGCCCGATTTTTGAGGATTTTAGCCAGAGTGATGAGATGACTTTTCTTATAATTCAATCTATCTTTTTAAGAATAAGGTCTATTTTTGTAAGATAAGGGACTGAGGAGCATTTACTTGAAGTTTTGAAGGACTTAGTCAATTTTTTACATATTGTTTTTACGTAAACTTTCACTTAAATAATCGTATGAGAAATAGATATTCAGATTTGAGATTACTGTCAGTAGCCAGCGCTTATTAAAAACGATGTTTACATAAACCCCTAACAATATATTTATAAAAATGTGCATATCCATATCATATCAGGTAGTGAAATCTCTACTGAGCTATCCAACATGATATACTTCGGTTAAGAACCTCATAACCAAGGCATCCATCTCACAATCTATTGTGGTAAATGATTGATAGGTACGTCAGAATCAGTACACTTTCACAAAAAAATGAAATAGTGAGGCGCTATTCGAATCTTATTTTGACAGTATATAAATGCAGGTTCTCTTTTATAAACTATCTATATTAACATGGCATACAAAAATTAGCTTATATTCTATATATTCTTAACATCTAATATATATTGATTCATTTTAATCAGAATACAAATGCCTTTCTAATTAGCACCAGGGGCCTGATACATAAAACTTATATATAAAAAAAACTGTAATATCATTTTTTTTTTAAATCACACTCAAGTTGTCATTTGCTTAAACTAAATTAGTTTCTAATAAAGGGTTTGGTGACGCGTAACACAGGTTTTTGATACCTATTTCCGACAATAGTCTCACAGAAATGTTTAACTTTTACAATAGTTTTAAGTACTTGCTGTTCACTATACATTTGTGTTGAGAAATTAATAAACAACTTAGAAACAACAAAAACTTTGTCAAATAATGACTAAAACCAATTTCACTTGCAACTCAGTAATTTTTTAAGTAATTTAAAACTAAACATCATTCAACCTAAACACTAACAATAATACAATGTAAAAATAATAATCAGTCCGACGTTATATGCAAAAAAAATTGCGAACGCGTTGTTAGCCTTTTACGATCAGCAAAAAAATACAAAAATAAACAGCATTAAAGGAGTGGTGACGTCATTAGTTGGCGAAATCTCCCCACGCGCGACGTCAAATGAAATTTTATGCCACTTAAATATCTATAATTTGTATTTACGTTACAAAAGAACTGTCGAATCCTTAGACCTTATTTAATGGTCCCGATGGTTTAAGATTATATAAAAAATATTCAAATATATTTTTCAATACACTGCCTCGAAAACTGGCTCTTATCGCACTATGATTAGGTTCAACATGCAATGTATTTCACACTCGTGGATTTTTTTAATTTTTCACACACGAGGGTTTACCATTCCAGATTTTGCCACAGATGACAGCAGACACTGCTGAATTCTTATTGAATAGTTGTTTAATGTTACAACTATTCAATAAGAATTCAGCAGTGTTGTTTTTTTTTTCACAGCAGAGGCGCATGTTTTTAAGGCCTTATATTTAATGAAAATTAAAATAGTGTTTATGAACAGAATATCAGAAATAAACATTATTATTTATAAAATAATTTTGCTTTTATCAACAAATTAACATTTATTTGTTCTAATTTTTTTTTTCACAAACCGTGGAAATGCCAACAAAATCTGCTGTGTATCATTTTCATAATTGCATCTTTAATAAATGAGTATTGTTTCAATAATTAAATATTAATACCTTTCGTTCTATTATTTTATTTCTTCGAAAGTGTATTGAAAAACGTCGTTTTATACACGTGGACTTTTGTTACTGCAGTACTCAGCTCCATAACCGCCTCGGCTGCAATAACAAACTTTCTCCACTTGTATCAAAATATCTCTACTAACTGGGTAAATTTCTAACTACTTTTCAAACAGTCCCCTGACAATTTTTTTAGTAAATTCTCCACGAATGTAAGAGACTGAATTGTTTTAATTGATAATACATTTTATCTATAAATATTCTTGTTTATTAAACCTAATAAAATATTTTTTGTTTTCATTTTAATGGCTGACAGGGGACTGTTAAGCGGTTTTTGGGCAGTCGACTTAAGTTTAAAAGATAATAAATGCAATTTCAATTCCAGTAAGTGACATTATCACATATTAAGTCAAATATTTTTAAAAGAAATGCTTGACATGGTTAGGAAACCAGACTCCGAGTAGGGATAAAGGCTAAAACAAGAAGATATACCATATATTTTTGGTAATACATATATGGCATCTTCTTGATACAATTATGCACAGTTATTGATTTTTTAAAACAGTCCATTGTGTTCGGAACACCACAGGGGACTGTTATTGAAAATATTCAAAAATGAAATCAACGGTCAATTTGATTAATAAATCAAGGTACCAATTTAAAAGTAATGGGAACAGATATTTTCCAATGAGTCATATATTGAGTTTATGATAATAGGAAAATAGGTCACTTAAAACTTAAAACCAGGGTGAGCTTTTTTTTTTGTAGGCGGTATATTATATAAAGTATGGAATTAATTTACTTTGCCCCAATACACTACTACGCATTACTCCACTTGAAGACAAAATAACATTAAACTATCTTTGAATGACTTACATTTAGCAAAAAACAGTCTATCGCACTAGGGAAGCACAGTAGAATAATTCTAAATAAATCACATTTTCGCTTAACCTAATTAATATTACCTACTGTACCAGTTTTAACAGTATTGTTTAACGAGCCATTTAGCTCTATATCACATAAGTATAACAAATGCATATTACATATGCACATTTACAAATACCTACAATTAATTGAACAAGCCTATGACTTTTAGCCCTTTTAGCTTATGTTTTATTCCAGTTTCAACAATAATCTAAATATATACAACTCAAAGGTGACTGACTGACTGACTGACATAGTGATCTATCAACGCACAGCCCAAACCACTGAACGGATCGGGCTGAAATTTGGCATGCAGGTAGGTGTTATGACGTAGGCATCCGCTAAGAAAGGATTTTGCGAAATTCCCACGGGATCGGGATTTACACGGGAAAAACTTCCCACGCAGGCGAAGCCGCTGGCACAAACTAGTTGTTTTATAAAGAATTATAGGTATGGTTTATAATCCTTCAAGGAACTATATGTCTACCAGCTCTCGATTTTAAGTAATTTGTTAACAAATTCCTAGAATCCCCGTCGTCGTCTCATAGAAATATAATTCTTTTTTTTTATTAGGTTTTAATAAAACCTTTGGTACAATGTCTTGAAATATGCAATAACTATTATATTGTGGGAATATTTCAATAAAAAGTTGGTTGTACGCTAGCATTTAACCACCATCTCATCTGATTACAAACATCATTTAATCGTTTTTATCGTGTGAAAAATCTATTGAGATTACTAAAATCTACAGCTGACAGACATATAGTTTCATAGATAGATACATGCTAGGCAGTTATTTTGGGTTTCACTATAATGCTAATATAACCTGATCCTCATTTAGTTTTTATTTTTTTTTTCTGATGTTGTTTTATCTTTTCTTTTATTAATTTTTTACCAAATAAATTCTAATTTTATACATGTTGCATAAAACTTGCTATATAGTAACATCATTGGAAGAAGCCAATGGCTCCTTTGTAACACAGTTTATGCCAATAACGAATTTATTTAGTTATAACATATTTTTTAACAGTAACAAAAATGGTGTTGGTTATTTTTACCATTAACTTAGAACTATAATACCTATCCTTTAAATCACAACAGTACGAACGATTAGTTTTAATTCACTTTAGGATATGATGTTACAAAAGTGTCAGTCTTGAGTGACTTTCATTGGAAAAGTTTCTTCAAAAATTATATAACATTTGGTTGTTTACAGTCTAGACTAGAATGAAATAGGCCAGCCTAATTTTTCTGTAGGTATCTTTAAATAATCTATGATAATAATAGAAGAATATACATATACAAGGTGTAACAGATTAAGCGCAATACCTCAGACACCCCAATTAGAATATTAAATTATAAGTCTAAAACAACATTGTAACTAAATAAATTGAAATCAAACCTAGATATTTTTTATAAAATAGTTATCCTTACTAAACGCAAAACGTATGTGCGTCATACAATATTTTTACGCAGACGCATACACTCATGCAATATTAGCGGCCGACACGCACACGAGCGCATTTCCATGAATTAAGGATTGTATTAATTTGTCATGATGTCATTGTGTTTCCGTTTTAAGTTAAATGAAAGATTTTCCCGTCAAAATTTAACACCTATTTTTATGACGGAAATCGATTCAGAAGCCGATTCTGAACCAACTACTTTCAGGAATTGCGTTCATTCTGTTACACGTTGTATAAGCAGGGGACTGACAATGAAGCGTATATTTTAGTTTTATTTTACTTACATAAATTACAATTACATTATCATTGTGCAGTCAAAACGAACCAAAAGGAAACTAGTAATTATGTTTAAGTGCAGTTTTATAAAACTAAAAATTTTGGGGTGTTTGCTGTTGTTGTGCGTTAGTCTCGCTAAAAATCGAGAACGGCCGTAAAATATTTGTCGAAGCCCAGTCAAAGTTTAAAAGGTGGAGAAAATTAGAAAAAATGGGAGTAAGAAGTCCGCCAGTTAGTGATTTATAAATAATTAGCAAGATATGCATGAATTGAAAAAATATGATGGTTGTTGTTACACCATTATCTTACGGTTTTTCTCAGTATTACTATTTTTAATTAATATTCTCAGTTCTAGCTATTTTAATTTGAATGAGGATGAGTATGTCTCGAGAATATACAACGTGTAACGGAAACCCCATATCTATCCAAAAGGGCTGAAGACAACATCTGGTATAGACTCTCTATGCACAGTCTCAGCATAAAATAACTGACTCAAAGAATTGATACCAAATTATGGTTTAGGCGCATTAGGGCTAATTCTCATTTTGGCAACCGACTCCCTAATGGACTACTTCTCATTATGGCTACATTTGATTAGGGCTACTTCTCAAAATTTGGGAATGTTTATTGAAATAAGTACTGTCTTCATGTACATTTATTTATTTATTAAAGTGACACCTAGTATTGTTAACCTATCCTTTAACTATTGATTTGTGTATGTTATAAATAAATAAATGTACATGAAGACAGTACTTATTTCAATAAACATTCCCAAATTTTGAGAAGTAGCCCTAATGAGTAATAGCCCTAATGAGAAGTAGCCCAAGTGAGAAGTAGCCCAAATGAGAAGTAGCCCAAGTGAGAAGTAGCCCAAGTGAGAAGTAGCCCAAGTGAGAAGTAGCCCAAGTGAGAAGTAGCCCAAGTGAGAAGTAGCCATAATGAGAAGTAGTCCATTAGAGAGTCGGTTGCCAAAATGAGAATTAGCCCTAATGCGCCTAAACCCTAATTATTGGTCGTTCATATATTTCTTGAATACCAATTATAACAAACGTGTCACAGCACTACGAGGGTCAATAACTTTCCACGTCACTTGCCAATAACACGATAATTCTTTTCGTTCTTCTTAATTTGAAAAATTCGGTCTCTGGTTGAGACCAGAGACCGAATTTTATTGGAATTTGTAATAAGTTCTACACACGTAGACTTAGGATTACAAAACCCTTGCCATATAAGAAGCCATGCACTTGGTATGTATATACACTTTAAATTACACGTTGTATATAAAATTACGAGTTTGGGGAACTCACAGCGACATCTATAATATTATGAAGAACTAAAAACTGCAATTGTCAGTCCCTATTTAATAGTCTGAATTTCTAAAGTAAGTATACGATATCTTAATAGAATATCTTATAAGAGGCTGTCGTGGCTAACAATAACAGCCACACTCGTTGCGGGAGATCAAACATTACATATTGAGTTGAGATTCCTCAGTCCCTAGGACAGAATGTCAAACCGTTAGTCCTGGCTATCATATGTACATTTTTGACAGTCATTACCTGTAGTTGGAAAACTGTAACTTGAAAACCAGTCCCATCAAGTGATTTGTTTAGAGCGACCTGTAATTTAGTTACTCCTTAAAAATATTGATAGCTTCATCTGGAAACCGACCCAAACGTTGTTAAGCGAGGCAAAGTTGACAATGGTAGTTAAATTCGATTCAGTAAACTGAAATAAGCTAATGTGACTATAAAATAATGCTACCATACTTAACCTAATAGTGATGGATTCAATGAATTGAAAAATATATGAACGACTTTTTATCGAGAGAAATATAAATAAATGTTATAATGTACACTAATTTCTTTTGTTTATTAAGTAGTAATTGGATTAAGGGCCTATACTACCTCAGCGCTTTTCACTCTTTATCTCGCTCGCACACTACTGGCCGCGGTCACGCGAGCAAGCGAGACAGGGTTTTTTTTTGGCAGGAAAAGACTCCAAGACACCGATAATTTAGTTTATTTCTTTTTACGGTGAAAATAATGGTAATTTAAAAAAGTAAATAGCATAAGACCTGCTTTATAGTTAGTTCAATTAATATGCAAAGTTTCATTATCTAATCTAAGTTATTTTTGAATAGCAGCGGTTTATTGTTCGGTTTGGAGGTAACTTTGGATTTTTTTTATATCAAGAAAATTTTATGGAATCGTGTTTTCGTCAAACATAGTACCTAACATTAATCCTCAACTTTACCATATATTTATTTCAAAATTATTGCTGCAGTATTTTCGACATAACGGAGGATCATGCTAAGCCATTTGAGGTAGTATAGGCCCTTAAGTTATAACTCACATTCAACTTTTTTTATTTCACACAATATTGTTGCTTAAATTGTTAATCGTTTTCCGAATCGATTAATTTAGTTACATCACAATTTGTAGTCTTTCTGACGTCCATTACCCATTGACTGGCTAACACGATACCTCTTAGCAAGACTGGTGCCAGATTTTCTGACTTCTGCCTACCTGTAACGACTGTCAATGATGTACCAGCCTAGAACAACAGCTTAAGAGGAGGCTCCCTAAAGTGTATATAACTTTGCATTAATATTCTGAAACAATCACGCATACAATCAAAATGGAACTTTAGTATATGATTTATTGGATCTTTTTCTTTACATGTCTAAGACCAGTTACGTAATTGGAACATTTTCGCTCGATTAATTTTTTTAATCGAAAATCATGTCTTTTTTAAGGATGATTCAAAATTTAATCAAGATTACTCGGCTTTTATGTCTAAAATTAGTATTGAGAGTATGAAAATATAGTTTATTATCAAAATATAAGATATTTTTTCTCTAGATCAAATTACTTTAGTTATAAACGAAATAAGAATTGAGACTCATACATTTAGTTTCGAACCCGAATATGGTAAAAGAGCGCACGTGATATTCAACTTTATTACTGCTGCGTTAGCGTTTAGCACACAACGGCAACAACACACAACGTGAAAATTATTAGTGCCTGGTCTTTACGTGCTTTTTGAGGATCGGTGGAGTCTTGGTATGTAATGGTTGGGCACCCATCATCAGACGGATCTCAGTAAACTTTACTTAACTTGAGAAAAGACTTGTGCGGCTTATATTTCTTAAATATTACCGATATCATTAGATTCAAAGATATTAAAATATCGAATATTTGTATTAATATTTTCTGTATTGGTTGAGAGGAAACCAAAATCCCCTTTAGTTGTGGACACAACGATCTTCAACGCATTCTCGAGTATTTGTGCTTGCTCCAGACATTTAATGACGATTTGTCTGAAAATGACAGGAAAGTAATAAGATTAATACTTAATTTATACTTGTGTCTTCAATAGGTTCACAGCAATAGTGTAATGGGTGGGGTTCGAACTCGCGATCTCACGATCTCAAGGCGGACGCCTTAGCCTTTAGACTATTGTCGCTTAATTATTATGTGTCTAGTTATGGGTCTGTTTTCCAAAGTGTAGTAGGCACTGACAAAATTCAAATAGAAAACCCTATAGCACTTTTTGCCAAAACGGGGAATCGAATCCAAGGTCTCCTATTGCTCAGTAGTTGCGCTAGGTAATTAGTTACTAGATAAAGATAAGTTTAAAACAGTACCTGTATCGCGTTACTCGATTGTCTGTATTTGCTTCGACGCCAGCGTTTCGTAGCAATGTCTTCAATACCGTACATTCTGGCTTTTCCCTTTCGATTATACTGAAAATATAAAATAATGTAATGTATATTGCGACCGAATTACGGTTACGATGGCTGCGATGGAATTGCGCAATCTAATACCAGCAAGCCCATACCATCATCGGACTACAAGACAAACGGCGACGCTCCTTTGTTTCATGGTGGACATTCCATCCATACGCACAAAACGTTTTGGGAATACTCTCATAGTGCGTAAAGCTAAGTAGTGGAATTCCCTGCCGGAGTCTGTGTTTCCTGATAGCTATAACCTGGGGCTCTTTAAGTCAAGAGTGAATAGGTTACATCTAGGTAAGCGTGATTCATCTACCTTGAAGATCGATAAATTATGTTAATTATTTTTATTCTCTATTTTTAAAAGAACTTACGCAAGGCGTATGTCAGTCCCATCATACCCTAAACATACATAAGGCTATATTATAAATAGGCCATACATTCAAACAAAACTTTCATATCAACTCCATTCGGTTGGGACAAGATTTTATAAAATATACCTACGTCAGTCTTGTTCAAAATCAAGGCTGATATTGTTACGCCAGTCGCATAGCGAAGTACGTCGAGAAACTTCGACAGAAATCTAGAATGTTCGAGACACTAACGCCACCTGGCGGCGAGTAGCAGTACTGAGTATATCGAGAAAGTTCGACTGACTTCTAATACGTTCGAGACACTAACGTCATCTAGCGGCGTGTAGCAGTACTGTGTAACTCAAGTAGCTTCTGGAATATTCTATGCAGTGTAGGCAGTGAGTCGATTGTACAAGAATGTTCTAGAACGCAGAGCGGGGTATAAATAGATCGCAGAAGAACGTAGACGACAGTCTTATTACAAGAAACGAGTCGATATAATCTGAGATCGACAAGTGAATTCCAGTGCGATTTAAGTGTTAAGTGTAAGTATCGTAGTGTGAATAACTGTGTTAATTTTTGTGTTTATTTAATTAGTGTTAATTTTGGTTTAATCCGCGAGTTGACAACTATGTAAAAATGGTTTGAAACGCTTCGAAACGCTTCATGTGTACTCGTAAAATAATATTTTATTCATCACTTAACCTTTCAATTAAAATATAAGTAATTTTTTAATTTATTAAAAAACTATGGCCTAAATCGTGGCATTGTGGTCACGTGACTACGTATGACGTCATCGTTCAAAAAACAACTTTTCTGGCATTTGGCACACAAATGTACTTCGGGTATTTTATGATATTTTACTCTATTATGAACGTGAAAAATTATTATTAGTGCTGTGCAGTACCTTGTGGGAATACTACTATAAAAACGCCAGCGAAACTATTTATTCATGTCCCTTTAAAAAGAGATATTCGAAAGAAGTGGTTAGAATTTCTGTGTCAAATCCATCCAAAGGTTGTCTGTAAAAGATTGCTTTTAGCGATAAGTCCGCCCATTGTATTACCCTTTTTAGTTATTAAGTCCATATTTGTTTTACTGTTATGGTGTACAATAAAGAATATATCTATCTATCTGCTTTTTTAAAAAGACAAAAAAAGGAACTCATCGAACAACTATTACAGGACGATAAGACAAATGAACCAGAAGAGAGAGAGTTAGTTATGAAATGAAATGAAATATTTATTTGTAAATTGGTTATAAAAAACACTTTTACACGTCATGTTTTTTTGCGTGTTTAATTTAGCTAGATGAGGCCGGTATTTCCTAACTGACTACTCTGAGAAGAAACACCGAAACAAACTGCTTCTGAGTTACTCGTCAACGTCTCTTTTAAAGTCCAGACAATTTGTATTTGTATATGAGAGGCATGTAGGTTCATGTCTTTGGCATAGGCGTAGGATGGGGGGAGCCGGCTGGGCCGTGCCCATCCCAGAATGGTCTGGTGCCCACCCGAGAATTTTGACTAACAAACAATCATGGCTGAAAAATTAAAAAATCTGGCCAAGTGCGAGTCACACTCACTCATGCAAGGCTCCGTTATGCGTTACATGTTAAATTAATTTATGTGAAAATTTTCATTTCGTACGTTAAGCCTGCGCCGAGTAAAATAACTCAAAACGGTCTTCACAACTAAAGGAATATAACCTATAATAGTACTTTAATTACCATACAAAAATATGTAATGAACACTAGAATAAATGTGTTAGCAAACATAGTTGGCAAAATTTAAAAATATTTTATAGTTTATTAAACAAAAATACATAAAGTTGGACAAAAATCCTTACAAAACATGCTCGTGCGTCGCTGAATTTTGATAGTAAACTGTTGAATTTTTTCATAAACTTCAATTCATATTATTCTCTAATTATCATACTATCATTTACAGCTTTAACATTTCAAAAATGTCGCTTGGTTGTTTTAATTTTAATTTTTTCTTCTAATTTGCGCGCTATTTTGAACCATACGCAACGTACACCGGTCGAAAATTCAGTCGTCCACGGGAGCTCAGAGAGGGGTCACGTCTCATCGTGGAGCGTTTCGCCGGTAACGATAATTCGCGATCTATTGTGTACGTATGTATTGCAGCAATCCGTTGAATAACATAAGTCATATTTTTTGTTTTTTGAGTACGATTTATTATGCATACCCAACAATTACTTTTTATTGTTCAATATATATTTCTTTAACATTTTTTTTTTTAATATTTGTTTTATTATGGGAAAATGTAAAAAAAAATATTATTAGAAGAAAGTTGGCGCAAATTTTCGAAAAAAAAGCCATTCTCATAAAAAGTACGTATTTCTATTTTGTGATGGTATTATTGCTTTTTAACCGACTTCAAAAAAAAAAGGAGAAGGTTCTCAGTTCGTCTTAAACTTTTTTTTATGTATGTAACCTCAAACTCGAAGACAGCTGGACCAATTTGGAATTTTTTTTCGTTTGAAAGGGTATACTTTCTAGTTGGTTCCATTGTTATGAAATCAGGATCTGATGATGGGATCCTGGAGAAAGCGAGGGAACTCTTTAAATATTATAGGCACACCTATAGCGTTTTGGGTATTTCTAATAGTACCTTGTGCAGTTGCTCCCGAAAAGCACCATTTGAGGAAGTGAAAGTGATGATGAAGACTTTTTTCAAACATTCGATATGGGTATCGTGTAATGGGTTTTTGGGGGTGGTGATTGCAAATCTGGAATTTATTTTTAAATTCAAGATGGCGTATGCAACTTTTTCTCACAAATTCGATATGGGTACCGTGTAATGGGTTTTTGGGGGTGGTGATTGCAAATCTGACATTCATTTTAAAATCCAAGATGGCGGATGCAACTTTTTCTCAAACATTCGATATGGGTATCGTGTAATGGGTTTTTGGGGGTGGTGATTGCAAATCTGGCATTCATTTTAAAATCCAAGATGGCGGATGCAACTTTTTCTCAAACATTCGATATAGGTATCGTGTAATGGGTTTTTGGGGGTGGTGATTGCAAATCTGGCATTCATTTTAAAATCCAAGATGGCGGATGCAACTTTTTCTCAAACATTCGATATGGGTATCGTGTAATGGGTTTTTGGGGGTGGTGATTGCAAATCTGGCATTCATTTTAAAATCCAAGATGGCGGATGCAACTTTTTCTCAAACATTTGATATGGGTACCGTGTAATGGGTTTTTGGGGGTGGTGATTGCAAATCTGACATTCATTTTAAAATCCAAGATGGCGGATGCAACTTTTTCTCAAACATTCGATATGGGTATCGTGTAATGGGTTTTTGGGGGTGGTGATTGCAAATCTGGCATTCATTTTAAAATCCAAGATGGCGGATGCAACTTTTTCTCAAATATTCGATATAAGTATCGTGTAATGGGTTTTTGGGGGTGGTGATTGCAAATCTGGCATTCATTTTAAAATCCAAGATGGCGGATGCAACTTTTTCTCAAACATTCGATATGGGTATCGTGTAATGGGTTTTTGGGGGTGGTGATTGCAAATCTGGCATTCATTTTAAAATCCAAGATGGTGGATGCAACTTTTTCTCAAACATTCGATATGGGTATCGTGTAATGGGTTTTTGGGGGTGGTGATTGCAAATCTGGCTTTCATTTAAAAATCCAATTTAAAACACATTGTTTAAACCCTTAGATGTGACAAAGGAGAGGTATAATAACACAATTTTACTATATCATCAGAATATAAATCGTTTCTCCGGCAAAATATTAGATGAGGAAATGTTAATAGATAAATATGATATAGATATCTTATGTTTTTGTGAAACCTGGCTAAAACCAGATAGAATGTTGTTTAAAATTAATATTTTTCTGTTACTAGTGCATACAACAGGTCCTCAGTAGGAGGTGGTACTTTAATATTACGTAGATATAAGGAACAAATCTCTTAGATATAAGGAACAAAAATATATCACCGCTTGCTCTGTCGATTGCTTGTGTGAGGTAGCATGTACAGAAGTTGAAGGCCAAACTTTCTTAAGTGTTTATAGACCACCAGCATCAAACTTGTCATCATTCTTAATGATAATGGGAGAAATTTTAAGTACCTAAGCTTATAAGAGATAATAAATTAGTTTTCGTTTGTGGTCACCTAAATATTGATTTGTTAGTAAATTCACCTGAACACTGCAAGCTTACTTCATTGTTTGGTTCATTTAACTTAAAATGCACATACAAGGAAGCAACAAGAATAACAGCAACATCAGCTCAATGCATAGATAATATTTATACTAATTGTGCCATAAAATACTCGTCTCAAATTAGTGGAGTTAGGTCTGACCATACAGGTTAACTAGTATCCTTTG
This sequence comes from Tholera decimalis, assembly GCA_943138885.2. Lineage (NCBI taxonomy): Eukaryota > Metazoa > Arthropoda > Insecta > Lepidoptera > Noctuidae > Tholera > Tholera decimalis. Next base: position 17,755,824 of record OW964576.2, read on the forward strand.
AGTTGGTTAAAAAGCGGCAATTAAATAAGACTATTAAATTTAGGCCGCTAACTAAAAAGAAATTAATGTTTTTAATGATAACATGTTAAGTAATCTTTCAATGGACAATTTTGACTCCCATGACCCCAATGAAAATTACAGGATATTATTTTCTTCACTATGCCACGAATTTAGTAAGACATGTCCAGTTAAAAAATTTCAAATGAGTAATCAATCTAAATTTAATGAATGGGCCACTGCTGGAATAAGAATAAGCTGAGACAATGTATACAACTTATACCATGAAAAATCATTGACTTCCGATGAAGCCTTCCATAATTATGTAAGAAACTACTCAAATATATTTAAAAGAGTATGCGCCCTAAGCTAAATCTAAATCAGAAAGTAATAAAATTAGCATTTCTAACAATAAAATAAAAACTGTGTTGAAGGTGATAAACAAAGAAACTGGAAACACAAACCAAAATAGGGTTAGAATGATTTGACTTTGAACATCGATGATCAGGTCATCTCAGATAAGTCAAAAGTGGCTGAGAAGTTGGAAAATTACTTTACCAATATTCCAGTAGAGGTTACTAAATCTCTAAATTCTTCGCCATTATTAGCAGAATCTTTTTTAAAGGAAAACTTCAATAAGGATATACCAACATTTTCATTTAAGCCCATTTCTATTGATGTAATTAAAAAGCATTCCAAAGTCTTAACATAACAAACACTGATGACTTATGGAGTGCATCTGTTAGGATTCTTGGTAATATTATTGACTCAATTGCTGCTATCCTAACAGGCACATTTAATTAATGTATAGACAGCGGTAATTTTCCCGATTTAATGAAACATAGTAAAGTAGTACTAATTTTTAAGTCGCGTTGTAAGAGTGATCCCTCTAACTATAGACCGATATATGTGCTTCCAGCATTAAGCAAAATATACGAAAAAATCATGCTGGACCAGATGCTATCATATTTTAACTCAAATGGAATTCTGCATAGTCGGCAGTTTGGTTTCACGAAAGGTAGGTCAACAACAGACGCAGGAGTAGCGCTCATCCGTCACATTCTGGAATCTTGGGAGAAATCTCAGGATGCAATTGGCATATTTTGTGACCTCTCCAAAGCTTTTGATTGCGTTGACCACAAAACACTGATCTGTAAATTACACCATTACGGAGTTCGTGGATTCGTGTTCTGCTGACCTTGTTCTTTCATATTTATCAAACAGGCAACAAAAAGTTATTGTTAATGGAGCGACATCTGCAGGATCCCTAGCCAAGATGAGTGCTCCGCAAGGTTCAATTCTTGTTTCCTTTTTATAGTGTATATCAATGACATACATGATGACCGACTTATCGGATATTTTTTATTTGTAACTCCATTGTGCTGTATTAATTGGTCTATACGACAGTATAGACCAAAGTTTTAAATATAATTAAGCATATCTTAGAACTGGAAACATATCTTACAACTATATAATAATATAGGTTAACCATCAGAATTGAAGAAAAGCTGAAAAAAAAGAGCTGTCACTTCTTTTGGACTGTAAAACCAGGTGGAATAGTCTTTTAACAATGCTGGAGCGATTTTATCTTTTAAAAACCTTCATTCAAAAAGCTCTTATAGATCTCAATCATCCAATTCGTTTGGAAGAAGTTGATTTTGAATTGGTAAATAAAATTGTTGATGTGCTGACCCCAATTAAATTGACAGTAGAAGCAATCTGTCGGCGAGATGCTAATTTATGCACAGCTGATTCCGCTTTGAAATTTCTTATAAAACATCCTTAGTGGAAAAAATCCAAAATCCATGAAAAGATGATGAAAATCAGTTATTATCGGATTTGGAATGGCATGACTTATTTCCAGTTTCTATACAGGCTTTAGTTTGGAAGCAAATAAAGTGTATTGTTAAAAAACTTAAAAGTCGAGATGACACGGAAGAAGAAGAAGGAAGATCAGGATCACAAACAGATGATGAGTTAAGGCCACAAACCTCCCAATCCCAACCCCAATTGACACTAAAGGAAAAGTTATAGCTGGAAATTGATAAGAGTATGAAATCCCCAGATCGTGAAGTACAAATACAAAATTAATCGGGGTTGGCAAAATATAGTATTAGACGTGAAATAAGCCTGTTTGAAAATGGAGGAATTAGTGGATATCACTTAGAAACAGCATATAAGTATCTATTGTCTATTCCTCCAACCAGTGTAAAACCTAAACGAGCGTTTTCAGCTGCTGCTTATGTTGGTAATAAACGAAGCAGGCTTGGAAGTCAAACCTTGGATGCATTGATATTTCTACGATTGTATTTTCAAAATTCGAAATAAGTTTTATTGTCTTTTTATTTCTTACAAAGTATAGTATCTTTTTGTCATTTTTTCTTTTCTTACTATACTGTGGTATGTGAAGTGTACCAAAATTAAAAATATATATATTTTAAGAAATTACTCGTTTTTTAGAGTTCAGTTGCCGAAAGCAAAAAACGGAACCCTTATAGTTTCGTCATGTCTGTCCGTCTGTCTGTCTGTCTGTCTGTCCGTCCGTCCGTATGTCACAGCTATTTTATTCCAAAACTATTAAGACTATACATGTGAAACTTGGTAAGTAGATGTATTCTATGAAACGCTTTCCGATATTGAGAAAAAAATTAAAAATCATTTAAAATAAAGGAACATACTACTACCCCATACATGGAACTAAAACTGATAATATATATATTTTTTTCTTGAAACCTATGCGTGTGTGGTATTTATAGACAGGTCTTTAAAAATGACATAGGGGTTTCTGAAACCACTTTTTCATAAAGTCAATCGTTTAAAAGATATAAGCTTCCAAAGTGGTCAAATGTGTATCCCTCCCTCTAACTTCTATAATAGTGGAGTGAAAAATCTAAAAAAATATGTATCTGTAGATCGTAATGTAAACTTTCAACCAAAATTGGTTTGAATGATATCGAGTTAACCATTTTTGAGATACGGCATATTTTCTAAAACCGCAAATATAACTTTGTAATTCATACAAACACTATGAAAAACAAAGTTATCTAGCGTAGTTGTAAAAAATGTAAATAAGCTAGTTTTAAGAAATTTGTAAGGTTTTTTTCGTCAAATAAATATAAATATTATATTATATTATTATAGTTACACACGGAACCCTTCATGCGCGTGTCTGACTCGCACTTGGCCAATTTTTTACATTTGAGACCAATTAGAAACCACATAGTCTAATCCGGGGATAGCCCCAGGGTCCCAGGATTCAGCATCAAGAATCACGTAATCCCGGGATTGAAAAACATGCTCGGGATTGTATTCTCTAGTTGCAACTAAGAAAGGATTTCTATCGAAATTCTATTTTAGTTGCCAAATGTGTCGAAAAAAAATAGAATTATAAATTGTAAAGAATCAGATAGATAGCCCTACAGACCTCAATCTGAACGATAATTCTGTAAGCAGTTTTATGTCGATAGGAGCCGGGTTTTCTGGTTTAGAACAAGTTTCAGCTTCCTTTGACATTCCCTCTATGTCCGACAAATTATACGCCAAGTGCCATAACAAGGTCTGTCTACTACGGGAATTAGCCAAAGAAAAATTGGCTAAGTGCGAGTCAGACTTGCCCATGAAGGGTTCCGTAGTAACTATAATAATATAATATGTATAACTACTACAACTACTAGTCTGTCTGTCTGTCCATCCGTCCGTCCGTATGTTACAGCCATTTTATTCCGAAACTATCAGGACTATACATATAAAACTTGGTAGATTGATGTATTCTGTGAACCGCTTTCCGATTTTAAGAAAAAATTAAAATATATTTAAATTAAATTAAAAAATATTTTCAGTTTTAGTTCCATGTATGGGGAGCCCCCCCATACATGGAACTAAAACTGAAAATATTTTTTTTTCATGAAACCTATGCATGTGTGGTATCTATATACAGGTCTTTAAAATGAGATTGAGGTTTCTAAAACCACTTTTTCAAAAAATTAATCGTTTAAAAGATATACGCTTCCAAAGTGGTAAAATGTGTGCCCCCTCTAATTTCTATAATAATGGAGTGAAAAATATGAATATATATATATATACAACGTGTAACGGAAACCCCATATCTAACCAAAAGGGCTGAAGACAACATTTGGTATGGGGTCTCTATGCACAGTTTCAGCACAAAATAACTGACTTAAAGAATTGATACCAAATTATTAGTTTCACATATTTTTTGAATACCAATCATAACAAACGTGTCACAGCACTACGAGGGTCAATAACTTTCCACGTCACTTGCCAATAACACGATAATTCTTTTCGTTCTTCTTAATTTGAAAAATTCGGTCTCTGGTATCAGTGTACTGGAATTTGTAATAAGTTCTACACATGTAGACTTAGGATTACAAAACCCTTGCCATATCGTTTGTTATCATCCAAAGAAGCCATGCACTTGGTATGTATATACCCTTTAAATTACACGTTGTATATATATATATATATATATATAGATCTTAATGTAAACTTTCAATCAAAATTGGTTTTAAAGAGATTGAGTCAGCAGTTTTTGAGATACAGCATATTTTCTAAAACCGCAAATATAACTTTGTAATTCATACAAATACTATGAAAAACAAAGTTATTTGGCGTAGTTGCAAAAAATGTAAATAAGCTAGTTTTAAGAAATTTGTAAGTTTTAGTTTTTTGTCAAGTAAATATACATATTATATTATATTATTATAGTTACTACGGAACCCTTCATGGGCGAGTCTGACTCGCACTTGGCCAATTTTTGTAAAATGTTATAATAAGCAATATAACATTAGATTTATAGATTTCTTTTATTATTTTTTTCTTTTAAATTAAGTTACACTTGTTACATATATTGTTATGAAATAAATTACGCTTATATTTTCTGCGAAGTAAGTTCGCTAGACAGCATTAATGAAAAAATGTTTTTTTTGGTATGGCCCCACGTATATATAATAAAGTACCGAATGTTATTAAAAATATGACAGTACATCAGAATTTAAACGAGCACTAAATGAAATTTTAATAAACAAAACTTATTTTAGTCTGGTTTTATTATGACATTACATAATTATATTTTTTTTTTATTTCATACTGGTTTTATTATTCAAATAAGTACTGCATACCCATCTACCCTAACTTGCTACTTACCCAGTTTCGAAGCGTCAATAGCCTAATGGATAAGGTGTCGGACTTGTGATCGAGAGGTCGCAGGTCCGAACAACACCCATTACACTATTGACGTGAACCCACTCCAGACACAAGCATATTTAGCTTAGTTGGAGGGGTTAACAAGATTGCTAGTAATGTGAAATGTACCCACATTGCTAGTATTCTTTAAAAAAAAATCTGAGGAGTTTAATATATAAAATCAAAGTTTTATTGCAATAGGATGAATAGTGAGGGAACGGATAATGTATTACTACAGTAAAAACAAACGTTAATTTTTATATAATAGGTATAATTTATTAAATTTATTTTTGTGATTTATTTACGTACCTACTTGCTTCATTTAGATCCATCCAGCCGTTTGAGCGTGAAGAAGTAACAAACATGCAAACAGACACGTTCATTCACAAACTTTCGCCTTTATAATATTAGCGTGATAAATAAAACCATCTAAATAATTAATATTCGTTTTTCAAGTTTATTCAACATAACGACAAAAAAATAAAAAATGCAAAGTTAGCAAACTTCGTCGTGCAACGGCAAGCGGGCCTCGAGCGAACTTGTCATTGTGTGTGTGACAACGCACACGACTAGCCCGCTGCAGTAAATACCTATTTACCGCGCGTCTCGTAGGCTCGACACCCTCTTAAGAGTTGACGCAACTTTGATAAGCGATCATCGCTTCTACTACTGGGGGCCAGGCCCCCCCCTGGGAAATATCTCTACATACGCCAATGGTCTTTGGTATTCTTTTGAGGAAATAACCACGCAAATTTGAGCGGACCTGTCCAGACAGTGCAAGCAGTTAGTTAGTTACACAGATTACTATATTAGTAGCAAGCTATTAGTTATTCTTTTCTTATTTTGTCTTACGCACCAACCAAAGATAACCAGTCAGCTGTCAAAATATTGAACGATGACGTCTCGTTTTCTGATTGGTGTTTCTAATCACGTGACTCACTGATAAAAAATCTCATTTTTCACAAGGGAAAATAAAATAAATTAATAATAATCTTTTCTTCATTTGTACTATTTTGTGCTTCATATCAATAGATTTACATAATTAAATAGTTATTTTAAATTTTTATACATACTGTCAACTCGCGGATTGGTGTAAATTATTTCTATCGCGAACCCCAGCTCGTAACGATATTAAATTATTTCTGAATGACTCAGATCGGACTCATTCTAACGATAAATTGTGTAAGTCATAATAACCCCACATTGTGCGATCAAACTTACCCTTTTAATTTGTTGATGATAGCCTCTATATGTTCTAGCGCATTGCTAGCTACATTACGAAAAATATTCTTTCTTGTTTCAAGTAATGTTGTCGTGCGGATTTCCTCAACGAATTTTGTACTAAAAACAGAATAAATCTTGACTAAGATTATAATTAGCAAAGAATAATATATAAGGATATAATAATATATAAATATTTAAGGATGTTTGCTAATTAATTTGCCTTATTTTTTTTCGGTTAGAAAATCATCTGATAACTCCTCCTGTTCTGGGTGGTCGAAAGTGATGTAAGATTTCTACTGCCTGGGTTTTGCTTGATAATTATAGCCTGGGGCCTGGGGGTCTTTAAATCAAGAGTGAATAGGTTACTTCTAGGTAAGCGTGCTTCATCTGCGACCACATCATTGCTTACCATCAGGTGAGATGGTGGTCAAACGCGAACCTAATATCATTAAAAAAAAAAAATTAAAAAAGAAAAAATCCAATGTCTTATTTACTTCAAAATTTGTGATTTAAATGTGACTATGGAGTGCACAGCAATAAAACAGCAAGTACACACGGTGTGTCTGAAAGTACAGTTTATAAAATTATTCTGAAACAAAAAGTAACTCAATATTTTGAAGTATAAATTATTTGAATTTTTACTCCATTGTGGAAACACCTTTACCCTGCAGTAGCACTGATGACTCACTATTTTCTTAAAGCAAGCCGACTATAGTCTCGATATATTTGAAGATGGTCGCTAAGACCGATTCATGCGGCTATTATTTGTTTTTTCTGTTTTTTTTTAGAGCTAGCAAAGTGGGTAGAGCTCACATTACTAGCAATCCTGTTAACCCCTCCAACTAAGCTAAATATGCTTGTCTGGAGTGGGTTCATGGTAATAGTGAAATGGATGGGGTTCGAACCCGCGACCTTTCAATCACAAGTCCGACACCTTAGCCATTAGGTACAAATGCATGAATGGATATAAAAATAAATATTAACACAAATGTATGAATGGATATAAAAATAAATATTGACACAAATGCAAGAATGGATGTAAAAATAAATATTTACACAAAGGTATGAATTTATGTAAAAAATTATACTTACACAAATGTATGAATGGATGTAAAAATTTATACTTACACAAATGTGTGAATGGATGTTAAAATAAATACTTAGATAAATGTATGAAGGGATGTAAAAATAAATATTGAGACAAAATGCATGAATGGATGAAAAAATAAATACTTACACAAATGCATGAATGGCTAGAAAAGTAGTAGATAGCTCGTAAAACAATACTTTCACCATAGCATGAGCACAGGTACTATCATTATCAAAACCAGAATCACTTGTATTTCCGAAATTTACTTCACGAGTCTCTTCTGAATTATCAAGATGTGTTCCCGAATTCGGAGTTTCGTATTTGTTTACACGAATCCCATTTTCTATAGCGCTAACGCTGTAAGATTCTCGTTTTTCGGCGTTTGTCTCACTTTCGGCTTCGGAATAAATTTTCTCTGCTTCGACTTTGATATTAAAATTCGTGGCATAATTCTTGGTCGATGACTTAAAAGAACAACTGGTCATATTTGCAGAAGTTTTATTGTCTTTCATTGTGTTATTATTTGTTGAACATTTCGAATTGGCTGTGTTTTCAAGATTTTTGACGGATTCCGTGCTGTTTGTGGGTGTAATATAAAAATCTTCCAAATATATCATGGGAGTGTCAATTCTATGTCTAGGTTGTAGATCGAAATTCTTACTGTTTTCTGTCTTTTTATTTTCTTCAAAATCTGTACGATTTTCACTCATCTCGTTATAATCTAACAAATCCATATCAAGAGGCTCTCTCCTATTTATTTTATCTTCAAATTTATCTAATATTTTGAAGGTTCTCATGATTTTTTGTCCATCTTTTTGTATGTTTTTATCTAGGAAAGTGTTTTCGTGGATGGTATCATTGAATGTGTCATCTTTTGATTCAAAGTTCCGATCTTGTGCAACGGTTTTAGTGATGTTTGTTGATACTTCTTTGTGTTGGTAATTTAAATCATCGTTAGACCAAGAATCAGTATTGTTTCGATTATTTTCATTATTAATATTAGTTTCGGTATTGTTAGGTTTTGTTAACTGATCATTTTTAATCATTCTTACAAGTTTAGTTTTCCGATTACGATAATAGTCATCTTCAGTTATATTGGACAGAGACATGTTCATTCTTTTGCCTATTTTCAGTAAGTTAAGTTTTTTACCCACTGTACGTATTACTTTGTAATCAGTATGCTGAAATGAAAAGAAAAAATACTATAAATATTTAGATGCACTCTTGCATCTATGGTGAGTGATTACTACTTATGTTTTGTATTGTCTACTAACGTGGTATAAGAAAATTGTTACTAAAATCTGTTCAGAAGCTATTGAGTGTATCACGAACACGACAGACGCGGTTGCAGTTTGTTTTATAATAATACTCATCCTTTATTTCAGACTATAAGTCCATCGGGTTAGTATATAAACAAATCTTAGAAGCCCATGTTATTACTTACATCTACCAGAAAAACAAAATAAAATATTTAATAATTACGCCACATTAGCATGTGGCGGGTTCAATCTGCTGGGTTTTCTGATGGATTATCAAACAAAACTAAAATCTAAAAATCTTGAAGCTTTACCCGACTGCTAAAGAAGGAGGGTTGTTTTTAGCATGGTAAAGTATACGGGAGCGAATCCCCGCACCACTGCTACTTATTAGTATATAAAAAAGTCTCCCACCGCGTCGGTCTGTCTCTATCTACGCGATAAACTCAAAACTACTGAACAGATTTCCATGGGGTTTTCACCAATAGATAGAATGATTTATGACGAAGATTAAAGCGTATAATTTATGAATGCTTTGTGTGAATTAGCTGGGTTGCTAGTATACTTACATTTTCAATCTCATTATCTATTTCGTCCACTCCTTTGTAGTTTTTCCATTCTTTGTAATGTTTCTTTAAATACTCAATGATGTATGATGTCTTCTTAAAGTCTGCAAAACAGGAAATCAATTAAAACAGTTTTAAACTTAAGGCAATTGGCCCATAACAGGCGAAGAAGCGACTAACGTCATAAACATGAAAAAATATTTTGTATTGTATATAAATGGTAGATACCACAGAACAGATAAAAGAGGTTAGAATGGCCTTGTGGGCGGGGCAGGCGCGCCGCTCATAGTTTGAACGCTCATACTTCAACCAAAATTATGTTCACCGGCCAATAGTCGCACTTTTATTGTGACGACGAACGAAACTCCACGAAAAAAAATCATTATGCCGTCTTGCGCTGTCATAATTCGACCCTGATATGGAAGAACATCGTAAGCGACAAAATGTAGGTATTTCACTTTTTCATTGTAATGTACTGCTAAAATAATTTAGGTTCTAATAAAAAAATCCTTATATTCCTAATTGCATAAACTTCAAAATAATAACTAAAAATAAATTTTATCGCAAACGACAAAAGTAAAACTTTTATATAAACGAACAATCAGAATTATCGTATCCGACTTATCGTAAGTAACGTTTGTCAATTACGATAAAACATAGTTTTAAGATCTGTTCAAAACCTGTGATGCGTTTAATTATAATCGCAGTTACACTTATTGTTAATTATCAATTTGTGGAAAAAACTTAATTTTTTTAGTTTGTTTGCATATATTTTTGAATAAAGTAATATTTAACTACGTATTTGTATATTTTTTATACCTTATTTATATTTAAACATTCAATTTCACATTTGCAATTTGTTTAACAACTAAATACAAACTCGTTGATCGGTGCAAGTTTAAACTTATTTGAAATTACGATTCACAGTGCCTTGATGCGAACTTTTCTTTAGTTTAATAACACTAGTTTACACGGTTTTTGTCCTTGAAATTAAAAGTGTTTCTTTTTATCACTTGAGATATACTAAGTTTTAAAAAAAATATGAAAAAAATCCAACACGTCACATTTCCTAAATATTTATTATTTTTGACTTCCAAAAAAAGGCCTACAAAAATATAAAAAAAATGAATTGCCTTAGCTTTTCTCTTGTATTTATTTGTGTCTGTTTCTCTTATAACAGACCAGCAATAATCACCTAACATGGCTTGGTCCCAGTATCCTTGATAATTTTGTTCGAAAAATTTCAAATCCTGATGAAAACGCTCTCCGTGTTCGTCGCTGACTTCTCCGAGATTTTCAGGGAAAAAATCGAGGTGCGAATGAAGGAAATGAATTTTCAGAGACATGCTGACACCCATTAGTAACCGAAGGAACATCTGCATATATAATTTTATCTTTGTTCTTCCGATTAAAACCAAATGTCTTAGTGAGACAGAAGTAACAGTCATTTTCGTGGTTGGATGGTTCCCTCCATATCATTGGCATATTAAAATTCAAAAATCTTTTTGCACCTGCAGCCCAGGAGCTTAGTGTTTTCCTACATCTTTCACAAAAAACGTGAGTAACCCATTTTTTGTCCTGGTGAGAGACCGAAATTTTGAAATAACAAATATATGCTTCTTTAAGAGATTCCGTTATAGGATATCCTTTGTTAGATATAATAAGTTCACCACAAACGTAACAAAAACGGTCAGGATGTGCTTTACACGACCTTTTTGACATTTTAAATACAAATATTTATTTAACTGAACACTACAATGCAGCAAAACTTTAGAATGATTTCAGAACCAACTTGTGGGTAGTCTTAAAATAAAATGTGTTGATAACTTCATTCTTTGACGTAATAAAAATAAAACAATTATATGTTTGCATTTAGTTTCTGTCACTAAATAAAACAACGTGAAATTCACTGGAAGGACATGAAATTTATTTTAATTTGTAAACTAGTGTAATTAAACATCAAAATCATTTCAGTGTTATAACATTAATATTTAGTGCATTACGTACATGTAAGTACAATCAATATTATTACGATAAATATATTGTGTTGTATTAAAGAGATGGTAAAGGTTACATTATGATATTAATTTGGTGTGTGCAAGAGTGTTCTATTTTAAGGGGTTTATGTTTCATTAACCGAATTATGTACGTATTGCTTCAAAATGGGATAAAAATAAATCTGTTAGGTGCATTCTGCAATCCTTATTATTCAACGGCTCTATTTGAATCCTTATCTAACATGGTTTTTGCAGCTTGCAAAGTCTTTCATTTGGTTATTACTCACCCATCTTTGCTTTTGCGCATTAGCATGATATAATAATTTTCTTTTCAGCGTTACGAATATCGCCATGAATAACGAAGATAAATTTGTAAACTGGCATTAGTCGAGGAAACAAACGTTCGTCGACGAAGAGCAGAAAGTGGTAGTAGGCGATCAGTCTCATATCGTTATTATTTTCCTTGGGGAGATGGTAGCAGAAAGAAAGTGTGTAAGCAGTTTCTATTAAAAACGCTAGGTATATCACAGATGATGTTAAGATATACCATAAAGAATATAACTGCTTTGAATGTCTCTAGGCCAGATGAAAGAGGAAAATCAACACCTTCTAACAAATATAGCTAGTTAGTCATTCAAGGAGTTAAGCAATTTATTCAAAAACTCCCAGCTGTCAAGCCTCACTATTGTCGTAATAAAGGAAATAAGTTGTATTTGCCATCTGAGTTTAGGAATCTTTCGTTCCTCTATAATAAGGTTTATCTTCAAGATGAGATTATCAAAGAAATAGGTTCAGTGCAAAAACAAACTTTTAAGAACATTTTTAAAAAGGAATTCAATTTAGGGTTTCATTAACCAAAAAGGACAAATGTGAAATGTGTGAGCGTATAAAAAATTTAGATACTGAAAAACAGAATGAAGCTATGAAAACAGTTGAATATAAAAATCACATACAAGAAAAAAATACAGCAAAACATACATTTTTAAATGACCAAGCTCGTAGCAAGAGCTCCAATGATTTTTTGTGTGCCAGTTTTGATCTTGAAAAGGTTTTAACTACTCCGCACGGAGAAAGTATAAATTTATATTATTCAAGAAAACTGGCCTATTATAATGAAACTATCTACGAAAGTGGAAGCAGGAATGGATACTGTTACTTATGGCATGAGTCTGAAGCCAAAAGGGGCTGTAATGAAGTTTGTACGGTTGTGTTTAAGTATTTAAATATGATTGATGAGAAGGGCGAACATTCATCTATAGCTTTGTATTTTGATAGTTGTTGCGCAAAATAAAAATAGGGCGATGTTTTCGATGTTGTCGTATTTCATAAGTAATGTTGCAATGTTCATTGAGGATATAACTATAAACTTTTTGGTTCCGGGGCATACAATGATGCCGGTCGATTCGGTACATGCCACAATAGAATCTTTTATAAAAGGAGGAACAGTTTGGGCTCCATCCCAGTGGCCCACGTTACTTTCAAATGCCAGGATCAATCCGAAGAATTATGAAACTATAATGCTAGAAAATGCCGACATCTTAGACTGGAAAAGTTTTGCAGATAACTATTTACCAAAATCTATTAAGATCCCTATTACTAAATTAAGATCAGCCTACTTTAAAAAAAATTATCAAAAAAAAAATTCAACTTAATTACGGATTTTGTACGGATTCAGAAATTCAATGTGTGGACCTGGGCTTTTTAATAAGATCTCGACAAAGTCGACAGCGTCTCCAGACACCCACGGCAGCTTATACGGCAAAAGTACCTATATATACTTGGGTTTGGCAAACCCAAGTATATGGACCTGAAAAGAATGTGTGACAAGGGTATAATTCCAGCACAATATGCACAGGAATATCTCACCTTACCTTATGATGGCAATACAGCAGACTTACTACTAAAATTGATTATGCATGACGTGTTGGTGTTTTATTTTGAAGAGGTGATTTTGATACCTGATAAAGAATATAATAAAGTAAAACACAAATAAATTGACTAATTTATACAGAAAAACAAGAGGGTAAGTGACGATTTTTGAAAAACAATATGAATTCATGAACTTCTCTTTTATCGTAAGCGACAATAGTACTAATTATTCAACTCTTTTTGCTATTATTTAATTGATTATAATTAAAGGGTAACATGTTTTGCAATATATACAAAAATTGGAGTTCTATAAGTAAACTATAAAAAATTATCAATAAAATACGTCTCCTGTAAATTTTACTTTTTGTCGCTTACGATGTTCTTCCTTATCAGGCTCGTATCGTGTCGGAAAAGAAGCCAGGTTTGTAGTGTAACCCGAGAAGGGATTTCTTTTCACCGGTAAGTCCCAAAAACCTTAAAATACTAGTGATATTTGTAATTATTACAATAGTATTATGTAATTTGTAGACAAAAACGACACAATCGCGATCAGATGCATCATACACTGCTTGCAATACATGGGTACCATCTTGTACTACGCAAGCGATCGCGCAATGTAATGCGTTATTGCGAGAGTCGCGTGTGCCGAGCCAATGCTTGAATACCGTGAAATTCCATGCGTATCGATAGTGTTGTACCAAGTTGTAAACACTGTCGATATAACGAATGTATTCAAATGATTATTAACAGTATTATTTTAATGAAAATACCTTTGTTTATTACCACCAACTATTGTTAATTGTGGTTATCAATTTAGTTTCTAGGTTTTAGTCAAAAAAATTGTTTGAGGTTAACTGTTTATAAACATACGTTTTATTGCTAGGTTTCCAACAGATCCAGATATAAAAAAAATGTGGATTCAGGCAACCGGTAGAAATGAATGGATACCTACTAAATGTAGTACAATTTGGTCTGAAAATTTTGCAGAAAATTATTATATAAAAAAAAGCAAGGCAATATATCTATGCCTGACTTTTTTTCCTTACTTCTTTTCCTTGACTTTTTTAAGTATCCTTAAAAACAGGAACTTCTCCACACAAAAACATTGCAGTAAGTAGTGTGTAATTTATATTCTATTAGCGACCCGCCCCGGCTTCGCACGGGTGCAATGTTTATATTAAATATACTATAGAATGTCTTTATATACATCGTTGACAGCCTTTTGTCATTCGACATACATGTTCTCTTTAGTAATTACTCTTGAAAGTGCGACACATAATTTACCATAGGAAAAACATTCAACGCTCAAATCTAAGCAACATAGGCACGCGCGCCGTGTCTTTCCGGCACCGCGCTGCAACCGCTATGTCCTTGCATTTTAAATCTGTAATATCTTCGAAACTATTTATTTAAATTATATTCTGTAAAGGACAATATTGATTTATATTAAATGCATAAAGTATTTATGGTACTTAATTGGATAAGGATTAATGCTGTATTGCTTAAAATCGCTTCGTAAAATATGCTCGTATTTGTCGTAAAAAGTAAAGGATAAAAAATGGTTGTTGTGGGTTATCTATAAGAGATAGACAGATGCCATCGAGGACTTTTTTGTTGACCTTTTTAAGGTGTACAATACTGTAGTACATTATTTTGATCTATCTCGTAGGGTTCAGCCAGCGTTTGCAAAGCAAGCGCAAAAAATGTGTTTATTTGCGACATCACGTTGGAAACCTCAAAAATTATCAGTGTTCCTCTACTATATTATGCATGTTATATACTTGAAAACCTTCCTATTGAATCACTCTTTCTATTGAAAGAAACTGCATCAAAATCCGTTGCGTAGTTTTAAAGATTTAAGCATACATAGGGACAGACAGACACAGGGAAGCGACTTTGCTTTATACTATATTAAAATATGATAAAACTTTATTGTTTTTTTAGGGTTCCGTAGTCAACAAGGAACCCTTATAGTTTCGCCATGTCCGTCTGTCCGCGGTTTAGCTCAAAAACTATTGGTACTAGAAAGTTGTACTATGGCATGAGTATACACATTAATAAGGCCAAAAAAGTGGTAAAATAAAATTTTGAAAAAAAAAAAACAATTATTTAGGGTACCTCCCATACATGTAAAGTGGGATGATAATTTTTTTTTTTCGTTCTTCCCATAGTGTGGGATATCGTTGGATAGGTCTTTCAAAAATATTAGGGGTTTGGTCAGACCGATTTTTGATTAAGTAAACCATTCGTGACTTATCAAGCTTTAAAGTACCAATTTTCGTTAGAGTCAAGTGTCCCCCCTCTATCAACTAAACGGTTGTAGTTAGAAATTCAAATGTCACGGTAGTAGTACCTATATATAACGAATTTTAAAGGAAAACTATCACACATATGTGGGTTTTACAAGTTTACGAGTAATAGTCGACCAATTGTATTTGACTCGAAAATTTCGAACAACTCCATAGAAATGTCGATAGATGGCGCTAAGCGCCAGTTGTATCGTGCTAGCTTCTTGTGACGATTGAGTAGTGTAGCTGCAGCTGTGTGTCCGTATTTAAATTCAAAACACCGGCTATGACAAGTTTTATACAAAACTCTAAAAAAAATTACAAAATTGTCGGATCAGGTGGGGATTTGTATAGGAAGTCAAATTAGTTAGGTAGTCATGTTTGGCTTTTAGTTAGAGCATGGTACAAAATAATCAGTCAGCGAACACGACACGCACTTGGCTGTTATAAAAACTACGGAACCCTACACTGCGCGTGGCCCGACACGCACTTGACCGGTTTTTTTTTATTGATAATGGGCTTGCGTTTGACCACCGTCTCACCTGATGGTAAGTGATGATTTGGTCGAAGATGGAACATGCTTGCCTAGAAGTAACTTATTCACTCTTGACTTAAAGACTAAACATTAAATGACATCAAAACCTGGATAATTTTTGCGGATATTATTATTAAATCTGCATTGAAATTAGTTTTAATTAATGTTCATTATTAAAAGATGTTGTACTTTTTACTTGTGTCATTTATTTACGTAATACGCCATAGAAAACCATCAGTTAAAGCTATAACTGATGGTTTTCTATGGCGCGAATAACGTTTATCGCGAGAACACACAGCCCAGGTTCGCACGGGTGGTATTTTGAATTTTTGGTATATAGCATATAGAAATTTACAGGGTTAGTCACATGAAATTAATTAAATTATATTATGTCATAACATAATGACATAAAACAGAACTGCAATTTAAAAAATAAACAAAAATCGACAGAAAATTCGAATATCGTGGTTGTGACGGATGTGCCCCTAAATTTGACAATATTATTTAATTTATTTCCACACTATTACTACAAAAAATTGCAAAACTTTAGTAACAAAATTTTGAAGACTTACAATAATGTATCGATATTGATTATCGGCCTTTTGGTTACCTTAACATATATGAGAAATAAATTGCTTTTGCGCGTGTGTGAGTGCATGTCAAACACAGTCTTTGCGTTAGTGTGACAATCAGTTGCAAACTCGTGATCTAAGTGTGTGTAGTTTATTTGCGTGCGTAATGCGCATACGTATGCGAGCACACAAGCAAGAGACCCATACGTATGGGTCTCTTGCTTGTAGTGGAGATAAAGAGTGGGAGACAAGCGGCGACACGCGTTCTAATACAAATTAGGAACTATTTCCTTTCTAACCTCTTTTATCTGTTCTGTGGTAAATACTATCCGCGTATTTATATTCACTTTCTGTGTCAAATCCACGGTTATCTATTAATCTCTTTTAGCGATAAGACCACTCATTGTATAATCCTTTTTAGGGTTTCGTAGCTGACTGGCAAAAAACAGAACCCCTATAGATTCGTCATGTCTGTCCTTCCGTATGTCACAGCCCTTTTATTCCGAAAATACTAATAAGGACTACACATATGAAACTTGGTAGGTAGCTAGATGTATTCTGTAAACCACTTTCCGTTTTTTATACAAAAGTAAAAAATATGTAAAATAAAGGGAATCCAACGAATTAGGTATGATATAGAACACGAACTCCGCTCAAAAATGGTTCCACGCAAAACACAATCAAGTAGGCGGGGTGAAAAAAATACAATCAAAGCGCCTCTCAGTCTGACGTGCGCTCAGTGACAGACGCCAGAATCGTGTTGATTAGTGAAAAATCCAAGAAAAAGCTCGTTTCTGAGGGATAAAAATGACCTCCTGCGTAGTAAGGTGGTGTAAAAGACGGAAAGAAGGAAGTAAAAAACTAACTGGGATAGCTTATCACTCGTAAGTAAAATCATTTCGTGTTTTATTTTCGTATAGACAACCACGAGTTGTCAGTATTATGCAACAGGTAGCCAGCCAGTTTTTAATACCTAACTATTGTATATTTTATATTAAGTACAGAGTTTTATAATTGGATGGATTGGTTTGCCTGTGTGTTTCTTATTTTAGTTTCCCCAAAAAAGAGATTTGACGACTACAGTGGATTGCAGCAGTCCGCTTAGAAAAAAGAGAGGATGACTGGTTACCAACTAATGCCAGTAGGGTTTGCTCCATACATTTTGGTAACGAAGACATATTCGTCACGCACTGGCTATCGTATGCTAAAAAAATCAGCTGTACGTATTTGTACGGTAAGTACTGTTGCACAGCATTTCGTGAAAAATTCGGGTAAATCCTAATAACTTAATTTAAGGATTGCTTAAGAATACTAATTTTAAATCACGTCTAATGTGTTTTATGTTATCAGTAGGTATTACACCACGTTGAAACAATGCAGGTCATTAAATCGGCACTCCGTATATGAGCTGATAAATAGAGCGAGCCAATATTTAGGAGATGTTTCTGTCCATTTTACTAAACAACAAAGTTTTGTTTTGAGCACCTCGAGTACCCTTAAATTTTGGCTCGTACTTTTTAAAAACCACCTTGTATATTAAATTTAATCTACTCACACATTATATATATATAAATCTAGTTTCACAGCTTATAAGCCCGACGCTCTCCTGATGGGGGGTTAGCAATTGAATTCTTACCTTATTTATGTACTTAAAGAAATTAATAAATATGAAATTCGGTGGATCCTGAGGAAATAATGATTTCCATTTAAAGTAGGTATTAGGTAAGTAATAAAATAACTGTTTCGTTTCCAAAGGGTCCAAATGCTTGAAATGGATAGAAACTGCGAATAGTCCTTAATTCTTTTTAAAATAAAATATGTATAATGAAATAATTTTCAAGTTTGTTTAAGTAGGATATAAAAATATGGAAATCATTAAAATATTTAACCTGATATCCGTTTAATTCATTCTTTTTTTTATTGGAGGTCAGTGTTTATTTGACACTAGTAAGTGGCATTCAGCCAAACAGGAATCGTAAAATAATTCCTAACGAATTAGTTTGCAGATTTAGTGCACAGTAATTATTAATTTAATATAATTCGACCTATGTGTACCATAAATCTAATAAAATAATATATGCATGTCAATATTAATTAAAATAAAATATTTTTTTAATAGAAAACGTATCGTAGGCTGTATGAATCACATCTCCTTTGTCTTACCTACTGACAGACTGACAGTTTGACATTACTGCATTTTCGATTGTTTGTTTACTTGATTCTACAATAGCACTTGCGAATTGAGTTACGTACGGATTGCTTTTTTATGGTATAGTAACGATTATGGTCATTTTTCGAAGATTTTGATTTTAGTTGTGCGCACAATACTCATTTTTAAACACGGACTTAGGTTGGACCCGCCTAAACGATGACTTGGCATCCTTAACCCTTGACTTATTACGACCAATATTTCAGAAAACGGGTTGTAACTGACTTCTACCTAGTTTTTTTGATAATTATTGAAATTGTAATGGGTTACCTACGATTTGTAGTAACATTTGGCGTATATTTCACACTTGTTCATTTCAGGAGTTTTTTATATGGCCGCCGGGCATTCCCTTTTATATAGCTTTACACTTTTTGTAAACTTAATGTAAAGAGGTTTAATATTAATTTATAATATTTGAGTTCATAATAAATGACTGACTCCTACTGCATACTACATAACACCATCCTCGCCGCTCGATGTCACACAACAATCCTTCTCGTTCGCACTCGCTTGATTCGATATTTCAGTTTCACTCTAACATTATCTTACTAAATAAAATAGCGCCCCAAATTAATGAATTGATGGATCCATGCGCAGAAAATGAATTTAGCAAAGTATTTTGTTTTGTTTGTGTGAGTGTTGCATTTGTATTATCAGTTCAGTGGTATGAGTTTGGAACCATGTTTTAGCGGCCTTCGTTAGAGAGTTATATTTCTATATCATTCCTAATTCGTTGAGGGAATCCCTATAAATGGAACCGAAACTAAGGCCGTGCGCGCACTGCCTTGCGGTGGCCGCAATGCCGGTAGTTCTACCGCACCGGTAGACTGACCGCAGTGCGCGCACTTCTATGTCACTCCATACTTCACAAATTTTGCGGTACCGCAATTCCGGTAGTTCTACCGCACCGCAAAATTTGTGAAGTATGGAGTGTCATAGAAGTGCGCGCACTGCGGTCAGTCTACCGGTGCGGTAGAACTACCGGGATTGCGGCCACCGCAAGGCAGTGCGTGCACGGCCTAAAAGTATAATGTTTCATTAAACCTATACGTGTCTATAGACAGGTCTTTATAATATAATTTAAAGGTTTCGAAAACCATTTTTTCTTAAAGTCAATCATCTAGAAGATAGACACTTCCAAAGTGATAAAATATGTCCCCCCCTCTAACTTCTATAATAATAGAGTTATAAATCAATAAAAATATGCTGTAGAACTTACTAAAAACTTTCAACGAAAATTGGTTAAAAACGAGATAGAGTCATATTGACACTATGACTTAATCACCAAAATAAGGAAAGGGGAATAATGTTGTTTCGCTCAATATTTGTAAATAAATATTTTGATAAGCTCTTGTTTAGTTCACTCCACCCATGGTTTGATTTGACAGCTATGACGTCACAATATGGCGGGAAGTCGATCCTGTTATTAGTTGAAACGCACTGTCGAGTTAAAGAAAAAAACTACTACACTCACCCACTCACTCCACACACACTCACTATACACGCACTCACATCCCCACTTAATACTAATCGCAAACTGTATATTAAATATCATGTAAATTATAAAGTGACTCCTGACCACTACATATAGAGCACTTGAAATGTTAAAATAAATAAGGTCGCGGTTTTAAAACATTGGGGAAAGAGTGGAGACCTGGTGTCCTGAAGTACTGACCCCAGGCCTAGTTTAGGCAACAGTCTTCCACAATGTTAATTGTATAAAATATGTCCCAAATAACTGTAAAAATGTACATATATTGTGGTGAGAGAATAAAGATTATGATTACGAGATTTAAGAGCATTTACTCACACTGAGGTAAATTTTCTTCGTCATTGTTGTCTACTCTGTAAACAGAGGGAGATTTCACCAACTCCGGATCTTCGTCTTTGGTGTTACTTTGCAAGTTAATATAAAACGCTTTCAGTCGACTCTTTGTTTCTTTCAGGTCCTCGTTCAGAGGGTAAATGTTCTAGAAAATTAGGAATATCAAATTAATATGATGAAAATGTGCTACGTTGGTCGCAAACGGGACTGTTGAACATGAGGTCTTAGGTTCGGTTCCCGGGTTAGGCAAAATGTGCTATTGGTTTTTCTATAAGATACTAGCTGACCCGCCACGACTTCGTCCGCGTGGTATCCTACCCCTACCCAACCGATACCACTACCCCTATCCTACCGATACCCTACCCATACCTTACTCTACCCCTACCCTACTCTACCAATACCCTATCCCTACCCTTTTCACTTAGGGGTATGAAAAAAACGTTTTAGCAAAAAATAGAACCGACTTCCATATAAAAACACTACAAAGGCAAAAATAACTTTAATTTTTTTTTTTTATGTGGAAGTCGGTTCTATTTTTTGCTAAAAAGTTTTTTTTCACGCTTTTTAGTGGGTCGGTTTGTAATTTATCTAGTTACAAAAGCCAAAATGTCAACTACTTATCACCTTTTACAAAATATTGTTTTTCCCGGTGCAGAGCCGTTAATTTTTGAGGAGTTCTCCTGGTACATCACCATCAGCTCTACTTCACCATATGCATTGTGACAAGCATAAAGTGCTTAACATCCATATTCAAGTAATCTAATCACAACCAACGAAATACTTATTATTGAATAGTTTCGGTGGCCATCTGGGGTCTTCATCATCAGTTCCACTTCCTCAAATGGTGCTTTTCGAGAGCAACTGCACAAGGTACTATAAGAAATACTCAAAACGCTATAGGTGTGCCTATAATATTTGAAGAGTTCCCTCGATTTCTCCATGATCCCATCATCAGATCCAAACGTGACGACAATGGGACCAACTAGAAAGTATACCCTTTCAAACAAAAAAAGAATTTTTCAAATCGGTCCAGCCATCTCCGAGTTATGAGGTAACATACATTAAAAAAAAAGTTCAAGACGAATTGTAAACCTCCTTTTTTTTAAGTCGGTTAAAAATAGATAGTAGCCGATTCTCAGACCTACTGAATATGCATATAAAAATTGGTAAAAATCAGTAAAGCCGTTTCGGAGGAGTAAGGTAACTAACATTGTGACACGAGAATTTTATATATTAGATTACTCAGTAGTATACCGGAGTTTGGAAGTTGGCAGTGTGATACCCCATGTTCGGAAAGAACGTCAAGCATTTGTCAAGCAAGTCATTTGAACATCTTTGTCAGCCGTTACGGGTAGTCAGAAACCAGTAAATCTGACAGTGGTCTATACCAAGGAGTATGATGTTACCTAGGTATTTTAATTTAGATTTTTTTTGACATTTCGCACGCTTAATCCAATACTGTCACTATACAAAATTTTGCCAAATCGACTTTTTAATGCCATCTGTTGGGAAACGTAGAACTACGCGTAATCGCGCTTACACTAGTCTAAAAGTAACAGAAATAACCGCTATACGGGCAGTAGTCCGCTTCGTGACTAAACAAAAATGTTCCCATTCTCATTCCATTTTTTGCCTCTCCTGAAATTTGACTTTTTGGGATAGTGACAGTATTGGAATAAGCGTGCGATTTGTATTTTAATTAGAGATTTTGTATTTTAATTTTGACATGATCTTTATTGTATTTAGACTAATATTAATTTTAATTGAATTCTTGATTACTATTAATCCACATTGAAATGATTATTATAGAGTTAGTTTCTTCTGTGTTTAAATGTTTGCATGCCTTTTGAGGTAGATTGTACAAGGGTCTAAAC
The DNA here is from genome assembly GCA_943138885.2 of Tholera decimalis. NCBI lineage: Eukaryota > Metazoa > Arthropoda > Insecta > Lepidoptera > Noctuidae > Tholera > Tholera decimalis. Next base: position 17,778,328 of record OW964576.2, read on the forward strand.
AATTTTTGTAAACATCTTTTTATTTATGTACTATATTAGTAGTTAGTATATTCTTTGTTAGACTGGAAGCTAAGGCTAAGCAGATGATGAATATCAATTTCAGCAGTAGTCTAAGGGCTAAGATTTCAGATTTGTGATCGAGAGCTCGTGTTAGAACCCCACCACACAGCAACACAGCAATCTTGTTAACCTTCTAAGTTAAATATCCTAGTGTCTTGAGTGGGTTCATAGCATAGCTGTAGTGTAATTGGTGGGGTTGGAACCAGCGACCTCTCGATTACAAGTCCGACAACTTAGCCATTGGGCTATTGTAGATTACTTTGTTTCCGTGTTTCTAATAAGGGTAGTCATCTAGGAAACACCGGCCTCATCTAGTTACGAGAAAAAAAAGGTATAAGTGTTCTTTGGGACCGTTCAAGTATTACGTAAGCACTATAGGGGGGCGTGGGGGTCTATGCTTTGCTTATTTTTGATGGCATGGGGGGTGGGGGGATTTAGATGGTGATTACGTCAGCAGTAATTATTTATTTTTTTACACACATTGTCTATGCTTCAAAATGAAATGCATTTTCGGGGATTGCTACAAATAATGAATTGTTGAATTCCGTGTCAGTAAAGTTTATTTAAATTAATATTATGTGCGTTACAGACTTCTTTCCAAACCTATTCCTTATTTCTAGATTTATAACTGCTGCTCATGAATCAATCAATTGTATGTACCAATGTTTACGTAAGTATGGAGGGGAGGGGTAAGAGCTTCGCTTACTTTTGCTGACGAGGGGGAGGGCTGGGTTAAAAATTGCAAAAAATGTGCTTACGTAATACTTGAACGGAGGGGCCGTTCAAGTATTACGTCAGTTAATGAGTGAAAATAATAATTATTTTTAATTTCCTTCTTGATGAGGCCAGTTGTCATACTTTCTGGCTTTTGATTACGTGTAACAATTGTCTATGATATATGACTGATTGATAAAAATATATTACCCTTAAAGCATCCACTAGTAAGACGCCTAATCCGAATAGTTTCATAAAATCTTCCGGTACAATGGGCATTTTGAACTGTCCTGAAACATAAAATGAATATTATTGATAGTTTAATTTAGTATCGATATCTAAATTACAATCATATTTCACTCACACACACAAACAACCTCCCCACACACACGACCCCCCAAACACACAACCATTGAACACACTTCTCTAACTACACAAACTTCACACACACAGTACACACTCAACCGTACTACCATCCTGATACTAACAAAACTAATTTAAAAAAATAAAAAAATACAAATATGATCTCTCTGCCTAAATGTTAACATTTCCTAATTGCATACCGTTTGTACGAGTACATAACATAATTTGTTAAATTTAAATGGAGGAGTCGTGGTGACCTGAAATACAGGCGTTGAGCCTAGTTTAGGCACCAGTCTCCCACAATATAATTGCCCCACCTATATGTCACTGTAGAAATAAGGCTAGCAATTAACAGTAATATTGTGGAGAAAAATAAACAATTTATTATTAAACAATTATTATATTGCTTATATACATAGTGACCTAAAAGTAAAACAATACAATATTGCATCATAAGTTAAGCTTTGGAACGTACAGACAGTACAGAGGGTACAGACTTACGAAATGTAACATACAATGTAACACGCAATGAAAGAATTTGCCGTCCACATTGTCGCAATGTATCACGCAATGTAACAGAATTTCCATAGTGTGGACGCCTTACGCGCCGCGATCCGTCATTTGTCGGTTTTTCACCGAACACAAAGGGGCGCGAAGTGAACTATAAAAAAAGAGAACACGACTCACTACTACGGGCCGGGGGACGTGAGAGAAATGCAGAGCTGCAATTGGTCAGTTCAAGGTCAAGTTGCGTAGATATGCCTGTTAGGGATTGGTCTATTTGATTAAGGGAAAGTAGTCGATATCGATAAAATTGATTTTAACATTGTAAAAATACTGAGTAAAAATCCCATAATAAAAATATTTTCATTTAAATCAGTTGTGTATCAACAACTGTAGCTTCAGCAGGCACTCTGTATTTTTTTTTTGTGGTGAGTCATTAGATGATATATCTAATGACTCCTCCCTCCTACGTATGCTTAACCCGTGGACTCGTCATCGAAACAAAGTAACTTATGAGGGCGATATTGTAATGCGAAGGCCCAAGTTAATTAGTATTCGAGTCCGTCATACTATTTGCAGCCTAGAAAAATTGAATACAGGTATCTTATATTCACGATTAGACTTTTCTCAACATTATATCAATAAAAACAAAACTAGAAACCAATATTCCCTAGTAACCTATCTATCCACTTTGCTATTAATTCTGGAATCTTCGGAAATCTAAAATGAAAACGTGCAATTCACACAGAAGAAAAAAATATTAGAACTTTTTTTAAAGTCGGTTAATGTAGCTATTTTTTGACAGTATCTTAATTGAATTAAAAAAATATCGATATCGTATTCAGCCGTTAAAGGTAACAGCACAGATTATTACGATAAAAATACAACGGGAAAGAAAGGGTTAAAAGAATTAGAATTTCTTCATGAAAGAATGAGACTTTTCCAAAAGACATCAACGCGCGACTCATCCGTGTCCTTGTTCACCCAAACCTACATTTTAAATAGACTTCTGCGGTGGCTTATAAACTGTTTAAATAATAAATAATAATGAGTAGTTATGTCATCCATTTAGTATCTAGATGTCTGGGAATGTTTTCCATACCACTTCAACGCGCATGGTATTTTTATGCGTTATAAATTGCATACAAAGGAGATGTTTCATTTTGGGCTACCTCTATGTACACCACATAGATAAATCGAAAAAACAATAGGGATTATCATACAAATATCCTAGAAAATATTTGGATACGGGTATAGCAGTGATAAATTATTATTTGGGAAGATTTTTATTATGATAACCCTTGTTTTAGAGCAGCCATGACAGTCGTGTTTGACATGACGTTTGACAGATTTGGAGTGGAAAAAACATATCGATAAATATAGAATCGATATTTTAAGCTATATCAATTATTATCCATATATATAAAAAATAACTAGAAATCGATGTATCGATATTTTTCGTAAAGGTAACGCACGTAAGTAACAAGAAGTGCATAACGTGGTTTTTGGCACTACGCAATCTCGTGGTCACAAAAAACGAAACTAACCTGAAGGTATATGCATAAATTCTTATGGCGCAAACATACTGACGATCTGGTGATCAACATTTGAACTACTCCCCGGATATCACAAGATTAGTATACGTTGGACTAATTATTCTAAAATGAATAATAAATATCGATTATCGATTTATTGAGATTTAAAATATCGCCGATATTTATCGATTATTTTATGAAAAATATCTATATTTTTATATATCGATTCGTCAAGCCGACATGTCAAAATGACATTCGCATCACTGTTCAACAGCAACATGGCCGATCCACCATATTTTTTGTGTTGCTCTCCTTGACCGAATCAATTTGAATATCACACTAAAATAATGTGAAATTATAGAAAATTAACATTAAAAGACGGTTACTACATTATACAGCTATATTTTATGTGGTGTACATAGTGCTAGCCCAGGCTCCATACATTTCTGGAACATCTCCTTTTAAAATATGAAATTGAAATGAAATGATTGAATTTTGAAATGGTTCGTGTACCGTAGCCAATATATAGGTGAGAAAACACAAATAGTTTTCGAGCGTCGGGGCATTGTATGCGCGGTCAAGTGGCTTTATAGTCTTGTCTTGTCTTGGCTTTATAGTGGTGGATGTCACAAATGTCTTCAAATTTTATAACGATACTTTCTTTCACTGATTTGAGACCAGTTCAATTCAATTCAATTTATTTATTTGCGATAAGTGTTGGTACAATGTCGGTCTTAACATATATTATAATAACATTATTATTATGGATCCTTAACACTTAGTCAAATGACTGTGACATGCAAACATTTTGTTTGTACTTAATTAATAATCTTACTTAATTAATAATTGTTAACAAAATAATCTATGATTCTATTAAATTAATTATTAAAATTACAATTGAATAGCAATATTATTATTCTTATTATTAGAATTATGTCATATAGTTAAATTATTACAATTGTTAATTATTGTTCAATGTCTTATTAAATATTTCGCTTACCGAGTAGAAAGTCTTTTCGTTAAGCCATGCTTTAAGACACCTTATAAAGTTAGTAGTTGGTAAGATTTTAATGCTGTCAGGTATAGCATTAAATATACGACCGCACATTGCATAGCTATTCTTGTTATATAGTGCTGTTTTAGGAATTATGGGCAAAACAATTCTATTTTTGTGTCTAGAACTTTTTGGATACAATTCATGAGGCTTTTTAAATAGTTCCGTACCAGTAGTGTTGTTAGTTGTATTACCTACAAATCCAAGATAAGATAAGATACTTTATTTTGCAAATATGGGTAGTACAATAACATGTGGTGTAAGGGTACAATGTGAGTTCAGCCATATTTTACCAGAAGGCATGCAAAGGTACAATAATTTAATTCACAAAAGTAATTCAACTGTAAATTACATAATGCAATTAAATAACAAAAAATTATAAATTAAATCAAATGCAAAATCGATTATTATAACTAAACAATAATTACCAGATAATATGTATATAAAAAAATAATAAAAAAAAAACAAATATCTAAATCATAGCATTAAATTAAATGTTAAAATATAAATGTCAAAACTATAATGTCAAAAAGGTAAGTTGTATAATTAAAATTGAATAATAAATGATCACAGTTTAATCACAATTAATAAAAAGCGCCAAAATATTATTAAATTAAATGTTACAAAAAAAAAAAAAAAATGTCAAAATATAATGTCAAAAGTTAAATGTCTAATGTTGAATGTCAAAAAATTTAATGTCAAAATTAGGTTGTACAATAAAAATTGAATAATAAATCATCACAGTTAAATCACAATTAATAGGAAGTGCCAAAATATTAACAAATTTTATTTTCAATTAAGAAATCCGAAATGCTGTAATAAGTCTTGTCTGCTAAAAAGTTTCGCAATTTCTTTTTAATTAATGACATATTTAAATCTTTCCAAGCTTTGGGTAATTTATTAAATATTTTCGGTGCCATGCAGCAGACACTTTTGCGCATCAGTGTTGTCTTAGCCCTTTGGACACACAGTCCACTATTGTCGCGTCTATTTCGTGCAACCAAATCATTTACGCGTTCAAAATAATCTGGGTTTGATTTAACAAACACAGCTATCTCCAAAATATAAACACAAGGCAAAGTTAAGATTTTGTGCTTGTTGAAATATGGATAGCAACTATCCGTAGTTTTCAGTTTGAACATCGAGCGGAGACACCGTTTCTGGGCCTTGAATACTTTTTCTTTATCAGTGGAATTTCCCCAAAATATAACCCCGTATCGAAGATGGGATTCGACAATACCGTAGTAGGCAGTAAGAAGCGCATCCGTGGAAGCTCTCGCTGATAATGAATGTAAAGCATATGCTGATTTGCTTAGTTTTTTACAAAGTTTGTCTATATGTGGTTTCCAGTTCAAACTTTTATCAATTTGCAAACCTAAGAATGTTGTGCTTTCAACTTCGTCAATAATATGATTATTAAAATTAACATTGAGATTTTTACTCAGCATACGTTGACTGAAATGCATAACTTTTGTTTTAGAAAGGTTAATTTTTAAGTTATTATCGTCTAACCATGTTATAAACGACGCTAGGGAATTATTTATAACGGTTTCATATAAATCTACATTGTTACATGGTATAGTTATGGTACTATCGTCAGCAAACAGTGTCACGGGTTGATCTATGTATTTTGGGAGGTCATTAATATATAATGTGTGTCCAAATGTCCTTACTTTGGTATTCGTCAAATCTTTCGAGCTCCTTGAGGTTCTAAGTTGAGCTACGCGATAACTGACAAATGCTTGCACTGTTTGGGTGATTCTGTCTCATCTAGTTTACATTTACGAAAAAATGACGTGTGGAAGTGTTATTTATAACCTATTTGCAAAATTAACATCACTATTTCATTGTTGATGTTAACTACACAAAGTAATGTGCCTCACTAGGTTCGAACCTGCAATTCGCAAATCGGTGCCGTACTTTTTTTAATCTATTTTAATCTTTAACATACAACTTATAAGGTTCATTTTACAAAAAGAACATAAAATATTCTTACCATTTACACCAATCATATATTTATCCAACAATTCCAATAGTTTATTTGTAACTTCTCTTATATTTGTATTTGTGTCAAACATTTTAATACAATGTATGGTGTCTTTAAAAGTTAATGGGACTGCAGTATTTTGAGTGCAGATTGTAGTTTCCTGAAATTAAATTATAATATTCTTTATTACTCCAGCTGATCAGGAAAAAGTATTTTTTGTCATATAAATATTTCTAGAGCAAAAATAATTGGCTGTTCTGAGACCTACCAAATATACACATTCATAAACATCAACAAACACTGTGACACGAGATTTTTATTAATTAGATTTGTGAATATACATAAAGCCTCCCCATATCTTGCCAGGTTTGCCCAATACAAAAGTGTAAAAAAAATTAAATAATTAAGAGCAACAATTCTATTTAATGAGCACAATAAATCAATTCAAATTAAATAGCTTAAAAAAAATCAATGTAATTATATTAATTAAATACGACAGGCCCACTCAAATCACAAACAAGCAAACGGAAACGCAGGACGGATATAGTTTGCAAGACAAAATTAGTTGTCAGTAAATTACTTAGACGGCAATACTTATTCTTTGCACCCTGCCTATATAATAAAATTAATAGTCCTCAATATTTACCCACAAACTTCTCGTGAGTGCAAAGTACCTCCCTCACCCTCACATATGAGGAATTAGAGGATTTAGTGAAACAAAATCTAATTCGTTTCTGTCTATTATGTCTTTACTACATAGCCTTCCTATGCACTCCCATGAATTCACATGCCCACAAACAATCACACACAGTCATAATACGCACTCACGCACACATAAACACACCCACACATACAATCACATGTACACACATGCACTCACGCAAACACAAACACAGAACACCTATTTATTCTTAAAACTCTCGTTATGTCTGTCCATTTTTGCTGGTGTTGCAAAAAACTCGAGTCTTCGAGTCCTGTTTAAACGGACTCGGATGATGAATTACAAGACTCGACTCATTACAACAGGACTCCAAGACTAGAGAACTAAGTTCTCTACGAACCCTTGTATGTGACATGAGAGCTCGAGTCTCTTTGTGCGCTCGAGTCCTTTTTATGCGGCGAGTCGTACTCAAGTTCTTTTCATGTATGAGTCTAGCAATTAAATTGTTACGTTAACAGGTACAGGTAGTATCTCAAAATATAAAGCCAGTTTACCTTCACATCTCTATTTTCATAGAAGTGAGTTTTTAGCTGATTTGTAATGATTTTTTCGTGTCAGTTTTTTTTAAGTGCAGAATTACATAACCATTAATATAAACTTATCACCTATTCGAGTCTTTTCGAATGATGAGTTTCAAGTTTCATCTTCATGCTTCGAGTTTTTCTTGAAGACTCGAGTTCATTTTAAGACTCGAGTCCTTTTGTAAGACACAAGTGGTTGTTAAATGACTCGGACTCGGCTTGACTCTAGACTCCGAACCTTTTTAGCACACCGAGTCTTGCTTATTTGAGTCGAGTCTTTAAAATTAAGACTTGAGGACTCGAGTTTTTTGCAACACTAATTTTTGCTATAACTTCAGCTCTATTAAATCTGGAACGCTAACGTTTCCAACCGCCTGGAGGTGGGCGCTAATAGCTACGACACAGTTCTCAACTAATGTGCCTGTTAACGTACCCTAGTAATTTGTATATGCTTTTATGTTTCAAAATAAATAAATAAAAATAAAATCTGTGTGCATACCTACAAGGTTCTCATGAATATAATTCGACTTTCTTCTCAGTGTAGTCAGTTAGAAAACACTGGCTTCATCTAGTTTAAATTTACGAAAAAAATCACGTGTAAAAGTGTTATTTAATAACCAACTTGCAAAATAAAGATCATTTAAAAAAAAAACAAAATATAAATATATTTTGCATCTTTGGGATGGATCTGCCAAATACCAACTGGGAGCGCTTGAGTCTATTGAGAAACGGGCCAAGAGACTCATTGGCAATGATGCACTGGTCGAGTCAAAGCTCCAGAGCCTTGAAGATCGACGACGAGTTGCAAGACTATCGGTTTTCTATCGGTATAAGTTGGCCTACCATATACAAGTATGATAATTATTTATTATTACCACAAATTACCACTGACTCACTCACTCACTCATTGACATAATTGTTCTCCCAGATGGTGGATGGGGAGGTGGGTATATTTTGACAGATTCGTAAACAAGTAACTCTCGGGAAAAATGCCAAACCTCCCCCTTTCACCCTTCCCTATCGTAACTCGGAAACTACGAATCCCGTATTATTTTTTTTACGGATTCGTATAGAGGAGGCTCGGTAAAGTAAAAATCATTTTTCAAAGTCGCCCTCCTTGCCCCCTTCTCACCCCCTTTAGGCGGATCTCGGAAATTAAGAGACTTGGAACATTTTTTTTCAGATTCATTTAGAGGGGCAATGCTTTGCTCTGTTAAGGTTATGTTTGACATTTGACTACATTTAGGGGTTTTAAAAGTGAACAAACCACCACCACAAGCACGCGAGGTGCTTGCACCTCGCGCAACACGCATATACTAGTTTAATTATAATGCTCTAATTGGTTGAGTCGATTTGGTTGCTCGTGAGTGTGTAATTCTGAGCGATTCTAATACAACGAGATTTTGAAAAATGATAAAAAAGAGGGTATTCATACCTGCAAAATATTAATCAAAGCATCTTCTATAATCTGCATAAAAAAACATATCCACTCATCCATCCTAGTGATTATATTCGTTTTCATTGTACCGTTCTTAATTTGAAACCTCTTTAATCTCTCGTCTATGGTAGCTTTGTTTAAACGCGTTCCAATTTTGACATTCAGTGGCGAATTCTCGACGCGAACGGACGTGTTTTTTGTTGCATTACTTAACGGTAACTGTTTAGGTACTTTGAATAGTGACGTGCTTTCAACTTGATATTTTGGTATAGTGTTCTTAATTTGTTTTATTATTCTTATAGGTGATGGATTTAGTATATTGTTTTGTCTGCTGATTCCGCATGACTCTTGTCTTGATGATAGCTTTGTATTAGGTGTTACAGAATCATCTAGTTTCGGTTCTTTTGTTTGTTTCAAATTTGTAATGGGTTGGTAACAAAGTAGTTGGTTCTTTTTGGTCTCAAAATTATAATTAGTATTAACATGGTTAATTTCTCGATTTTCCAAACTCAATCCATTTTCTTTAATGTTTTGTATGAAAAACAAATTTCTGTCATAATTTTGGTGGGAAAACAGCTTCCTATTAACATTTTGTGGACATAAGACATTGTTTCCTCTAAGTTCCTGGCTTGATCCAACACTACTCATATCTGAACTCCACAATTCGGATACAGTTACATTTTCAACAGATTTCGGTTTCTTAACAAATTTGTCATAAGCGTACGTTTCACTGTCGCTATTAAAAAATCCTTGTGTTTTCGTATTTTTTACATTATTGACTTTGCATATGACATTATTTTCAGCAGATTTCTTTGCCGTAGTAATTTTGTATACATCACATGTATTTTGGTCAAACATAGGTGTGTTGTCATTGTAAGGGTGGTTCGGTTTGGTATTTTTCTGTTTTGGCGTATTATAAGGGTTTATATCAACGCCTAGTTTAATTTCACTTAGTTTGTAAGATGGTATTTTTAGTAAATTCGCTCTCTTTAGAAGATAGGGATCGTTTGCTATTAGGACCTGAAAAGAAGAGAAAGTTTTTTTATACCGACGGTTAAAAGGAAATAGGGTATAAGCCACATTTTGGACTGGTATTATTTTGAAAGCCGACTGTTTCTTGTGTTCTATTATCTTTTATTTTGCCATATTTCCCGATTGGAAAATTAAAAAATGTTTTAGTTTTCACGACGTTTTAATAAAAAAATACATCAGTTTTTCTAAAATTCTGAACTTTGAACGGCTCTCCCGAACATTTCTTTTTTGTCGCTTATACCCTATTTCCTTTTAACCATCGATACAATATTAGTTTTTGTATATGAGAAACACTTTGTTTTAAACGAGCGATTGTTTATTATATTTAAGGTTTGTTTCAGTAAATTTGATCAACATTTATCCATTTTAACTTACTTTAAATAGTCGCCTTTGAATAATTAAGCGTCAATAGCCTAATGGCCAAGGTGTCGGACTTGTGATCGAGAGGTCGCGGGTTCGAACTAGGGCGTCCAATCTCGGAATACCGAGATCTCGGTATTGCGGGATCCCGCGTCATTTTCCAATCCCGCGTGATGCGGGATTACGGGTGCGGGATCCGCGGGATTTGCGGGACTGAAAAAAGCATGCATACGACCTCTCGCGAGCGCGATCGCTCGGTGACTGGCGGCCGGCAGTGTTGCAAACAACGCGGGGGCCGATGTCGCCCGTTTTTCACAGCTTATGTAGCCTAATATAGCCGAATTTCAGTCAAGTTTTTTATTCAGTATTTGTTACTGTTTTTTTGTGAAGAAAAAGCGGTGTAATTTGATTGATCTCATACTAATAGTAATACGCAAATAAACCTGGAGTTAGTTGATTAATTCATTGTTTTATTTGCCTTATATAAATGTGAATATTTTCAATATGCGGGATCCCGCAAATACCGAGATCCCGCGGGAGTGAACATTCGTAGTCCCGCAAATACCGAGATTGAATTCAGGCTGCGGGATTGGACGCCCTAGTTCGAACCCAATCCATTAGACTATTGCCATGAGCTCAATCCAAGCACGACACAAGCATATTTAGCCTAGATAGAGGAGTTAACAAGATTGCTAGTAATGTGAATTGTATTCTCTTTATTTTTCAAGTTATGCTATTATTTTTACTTACCACGTAAAAGTTTTTATTGACGGCTTTCGAACAGCAACGTAGAATATTGTCAGTGGTAACATTCGTGAATTTTTTAAATGTTTGTTGTTCAACTGTGGGCAAACATTAAACATATGGATTAATATGGGTGGTGACTCTTTACAAAAACATACCAAATATTTTTACCATTTTTATTCGGTTGGATGAGGAACCCGTGGGTAAATAATAACAGCTACACGGGTCAAGGTTAAGCAACGCTTGCCGAGGTCGGGCCGTGGATGGGGTTTTGGATTGCTCCGTGCCACGTATAACAGGTTAAGCCGATCACATCATCACTTACCATCAGGTGAGATAGTAGTCAAACGCAAACCTATTTTCAATAAAAAACAAAATCCGTTGGCCCCGGCTGTCATTGGACATCTTTGACAGTCGTTATAGGTAGTCAAAAGCCAGAAAAATCTGACACTGGGTTGGCCAAGGAGTATCGCGTTACCCAGTAGAGTTGTAGAGGTCTGGTTAGACTGGATCCATGATATAGTTGCGTAAAGGCTAAGCTCAGCTTTTGCACTTTGGACGACAACCACAAAATCTTCTTAGCGAGTCGATGGCAAATAGCGGAATGGAGGAGCCAGAAAATCTAATATGCGTCTTGCCAAGAGGTATGCTGATGCCCCAGCTACTAGGCTGTGAGAATTCCGTCATAAAAAGTCGCCTGTATGTTGCTCTATAAAGCTTTGGTTTCCTAGGATAGCGGTGCCGTCAAATAGCGGCCGTAATACAGCGGTGAATGACGTCACTAGAACGTTGTCTTTGTAAACAAAATGGCGCGGTTTCCTAGAGAGCGGTAACTAACACCGTAACGTCAAAAAGCGGTGCCGCCATTTGCATGACGGCCGTTTTGTCGGTGTCAGATGGTTTCGTGAACGCTTCCAAAGAGAATGTAATACACTATATAGCGATGAAGCAGCCAGTGTGCCGTAACGTCAAAAAGCGGTGCCGCCATTTGCATGACGGCCGTGGAACTTTCCACATGTCGTCACCGTAAAGACGGCCGCCTTTTTGCGTCCGTAATATTACGGCCGCTATATGACGGCACCGCTTTCCTAGGAAAACAAAGCTTTACTGCCTCGTTGATTGAGTGCAACGAACAAACGCGACTGCTGACCACAAGGTCTCGTTTCGGGTTCGATTCCCGGGTGGAGCAAAAATTGTTATTGGGTTTTTCTGTAAGGCATTTCTCAGTAGTAGCCCGGAGTTTCCAAGTTGGCGGGACGATACCCTCGTGCCTCTAAAAATACTTTAAAGTCGTCCCGGCTGTCATTTCGGGTCACAGTCATTACGGGTAGTCGGAAGCCAGTAAATCTGACACTGGTCTAGATGATATACACTGGTATAGGTGATAGTTCTATATACATCTCAACCAGATGTATATACACTTCTGGACACATCTATTGGCCCACCTTGTATTTTCAGTTTCGTTTGGTCCTAGCTAAAATTTTATATTAGGTCGAGCAAAAAGTTTTTATGCAGTTTTGAACCTGGCACATTCACAATTTCATTCAATAGTCTTTTTTTGAATTTCGAACACAGAATTTAAAGAAACAAAAGACAATTTGGAGCCTGTTTGTTGATATCAAACAATCGAATACTAAGAAAACTTGGTTTTATTGGTTTACTTGGATTTAATTCTTGAAAAAGTGATTGATATCTTTGCTTTTGCAACAAACATTACTTATTCTTAACATTAAGGTGAGGTTCTATCAATAATCTATGGATACTTCACCTGAAGTCGCCGCCCAAGCTGTGGCACTTATTCAGGCCGGACACAGCCAAAGAAACGTGAGTGCTCAACTTAATTTAAGTCGATCTGCGGTCCGAAATGTTTATCGGAGGTACCTAGAGACTGGCGGCTTTGTTCGTCGCCAAGGAAGGCCACGATCTCGGGTCACAACTGAAAGGCAGGATCGATTCATCGTGACGACCAGCTTGAGAAATCGTCACCTTACCTCCATTGAGATACAAAACCAACTTCGCGACTTCCACGGAGTATCTGTGAGCGCTCGAACTGTTCGGAGAAGGTTAAAAGAACGCGATATGGTACCACACAAGCCAGCTAATGGGCCCAAACTAAAGCGAGCCCACCGAACAGCGCGCCTTCATTTCGCACGCAGTCATTTAAATTGGACACAGCAAGATTGGAGCCGTGTACTCTTTTCTGATGAGTCTAAAATTGTGTTACATGGCAATGATGGAAGGAAGAAGGTCTACCGGCGTAAGGGAGAGCGTTTCGCACAATGCTGCTTTGAAGAGAGGGTTGCTTATGGCGGTGGCTCATGGACTGTCTGGGGCGGTATATCCGCGAGCGGCAAAACTCAACTTGAGGTTGTTACAGGACCACGGCTGCCAACATTAAATGCTGAAAGATACATTCGTGAGTGCTTAGAACCTCACGTGATACCATACGCGGACTATGTGGGCCCAAATTTCCTTTTTATGCATGATAATGCAAGAGCCCATGCGGCCGGCATCGTCAGGGAATATCTTCGGGATGTGAACATCACAGTTATGGACTGGCCAGCCAGAAGCCCAGACATGAACCCCATTGAGCACATGTGGGACGAGCTAAAAAGGCGTGTTAGGGCTCGTCAGCCAGTTGCCCAGACGATGCAGGAGTTGAAAACTGCCATAGAAGAGGAATGGGAGATGATCCCTCAAAATTTCATAGAGCGGTTGATAAACTCTATGCCTAATCGTATGAGAGCTGTGGTAGATGCCCATGGAGGCAACACGCGTTATTAAATTAAACCTTTATTTGATAAAACATGTTTTTTATTCAAAAATTAATTGCCTTTAACAAGGCGCATATCCGACTTGTTAGGCGTAGGTCCATGTCGTATGGTATTCTGAATTCAAATTTAAAACTATACGATCGAAAAAGATGGTAAAATGTATCAGGTTTAAAACTGCATCAACAGTTTTTGTTCAATCTAGCAATCATATTTCGGTAGGGGCCATCGAAACCTAAACTCTAAGGTGGGCCAATAGATGTGTCCAGAAGTGTATAAGCTTTCAGCGCTTCTTCTCCACTGAATGCCGTTCCCATCATAGTTGGGGCAATGCATTGTAGGTATTTTTAATCTTCGAAAGGATTGCTAACCAATTTCTATACGGTGTGAGTTTTTAAGCTGCGTCTACGCTAGGCGAGCCGAGCATGAGCGGTGCACGAGCGGAGCCATTCTCGGCTTCGTCGTTCGCGGCGTCAAGTGTGGACGTACAACGAACCTATAACGATCACTGTCCTCGAACGTAGTTTTCCGCAGTGTGCTCGCGGCTCTTGGCGAATATGGACGATATTAATATTGCAGCAGCCACTGCTATTGCAGCGATTATTATGTTGGTAGTCAGCAAAAAAAAAAAAGAAAAAGTCCAATCAACAAAATTTAGATTTGCTAACCATTTTGAGAGGTCAAGAAGCAACTGGCCAATTTAAGAACTTTCTTCGAATGACATCGACAAACTTTGAGAATTTACTACGCCTTATTGGACCGCACATTGCAACAATGATTCAATTAATTGCAAGGAAGCATCCTCTGTCCTCGTTTCCTTGATGCTCGGTTCGAGCGACCGACGTCCGTAAAAACTGACAATTGGCGGAGCACAGCCGAGTACGAACGAAATGCTCGCAGCGCGCTCGCTCGGGGCTTGTAAGTCGGTCCACACTAGACGAATTGTGTTCGGCTCGTGCTCGGCTCGTGATGGGCTCGCCTAGCGTAGACACAGCTTTATAATGTGCACATATCGAAATGAGGAAATGTATGCTTAATTTTACTGACGATGTGCACATTATAAAGACTTACACTGTATATACTAAACCCAAAACTTCGCCACTTCCACGGCGTCATCGGTGGTGAGGCAGATAACTTTTTGGCTGCAATTTTGTGGGCTGGGCTGGGCTACGCTACGCTAGGCTATGCTAGGCAAGGCTAGGCTAGGCTACGGTGATAGGCTAGGCAGTTGATGAAGACGTACCTGTACAATATGGTGGTGGTAACGCCAGTTTCCTCAAAAGATGTCGGGCATTGATGACACGCTGTCGACCTCTACAGTCGCCAATGCATAGAGCCTCTATATCGGAAATAACTCCTTGAGGTACCAACAATTGGCATTTTGGGTCTGGAAATAGTTGTTATTATTTATACTAATATTTTAAAGAAGTAAAATTTGTTTGTTTAAACGCTTTAATTTTCGAAAGTATTGGGTGGATTTGGATAAAATTTAGTATGGAAGAAGCTTGAGGTAGGTTATAGGATACTTTTTACAAGACTGCAAAAGAAAAGAATTATGTTTAATAGTGATAAAGTCCACGGTATTATAAAGAGGTAAAATTTGTTTGAAAGTTTGTATGTAGGGGGTAATCTCCGGAATTAATGATCCAATTCTAAAATTGTTTTCATTGGTAGTAACGTGCATTATTGGTGAGTCGGTTGGTCACGGGCAAAGTGCTAAATGTAATTAAATTGCAATTCCAGGTGACAACTGGCTTATTCTGTTTGTAGACATCCGGAACTACGAGATGGAATTCAACGAAACTTTTATTGTTATATAGTTGTTAAGTCTGGGCAACATATAAATTGTAATTGTTGATTTCGGTAAATTGGAACACCTGTACTGCCCTGCACTATTACTAAAAGGCCGTTAAGCCAAAGAAGGTAATTTTGCACTTTTTTATAGATTCCTTAAACTACTTCCGATTCTCTGTCTTTTGATCTAAGAATAGTTTTGCTACGATTAATACTTTTCGAGGTACAGAAAATTGCTGGGCAGTTAAACCACAACAAAGAGTATACAACGTGTAACGGAAATCCCATATCTATCCAAAAGGACTGAAGACAACATCTGGTATGGAGTCTCTATGCACAGTTTCAGCTCAAAATAAGTGACTCACAGAATTGACCCCAAATTATTGGTTTCATGTTTCTTGAATACCAATAATAACAAATGTGTCAAAGCCAAGGATCTTCTACCTACTAACTGGATTGCTTACGAATGATTCAAAGAATACAGAAAGTCTTTCTTAGCTGTTAAACAATAGAGTATAAATTTGCACGCATAAAACTGAAGGAACTATTCGTTCCGAGCGAGACAGTGCCGTGTGTGGACTGTGTCCCTTTCTTCTGTGTGTCAGATTAAAAATATTTATTTCAATGGTAATTTTTTCGACCTGTCTGTTGTAGTAATAACACCTAGTTTTAAACTTCTTTGGAATTCTATCTTTAAAATGAATTGCCATTATTACTGTTTGCATATTAATGAAAATTAAAGTTATTTTACCATGCAATCACAAGATGTTTAAAACAAAAAAAAATGGAATTTGTAACAATTAGTAGTGATATATTATACTATACATGGCAATTACTACGTTGCTGTCTGACGTTTACTTGACATCTGTATGTTTGTAAATTTGCATTATATTTGATTTTGTGAGTTTTCGTAATATTAAAGTGCAAGATACTGTAACCATGGTAAGAACGTGTTTTGTGGTTAATCGCAAGAGTGAAGGGTACCCCGGGCCTGGAATTTCCTGTTTTAAGTAAGTTTTGTGACTTTGTTTACAAATTGCATTTAGGGTGACTATGTTTTCATTGTAAAAGTGGATGTTCTTCTCTTTATTCTTCTTATTTATTATTGAAGTGAAAACTTCTTTAGCGGCGTTGTGCACTTTTTGTAATGGGTAAAAAATGTTAAACTCGCGTCAGGAAACGTGACCTGATCGAAAATTCGTAAGCCGGACGGAGAGTCTAAGAGATAAACTTTTTAATGTAATATAAATTGTGTTTGTGTACCACATAAATGATAGTACTTTTATACTGATAATTAAAGCAATTCGTGCAAAATTATTCCCTAAACATTCCAAAATATCAAAAATGCACAACGTTAATATTCAAGTTTTCACTTCTGCTGGCACACCCGGAGTGCAACCCGTCGTTTTTTTTCTTTCTTCTCATTATTTATTATATTTTGTTATTTTAAGCTTTCCTATAAATGATGATCGAGACCGGTGGCTCAGTGTTGTACACAGAAAAAGGTCAGAAAAGGTTCCAAAATTTGTAGCCGCCATTTCAAGCCCGAAGAAATATTGCATTTCGAAACAAAATCAAATGATGCAATTCCATCCATTTTCCCTAAAGTAAGTTATCAATCTTTACAAATGACATGAAGATCACCGTTTCGTAATAGAATATGAGCGTAGCAAGATGAATATTCATTTTGAATCTATCTTAACCATAAATACTAAAATATTGTTCTCATCAATCTATTATTATTTTAGATTCCTGTTAAAGCGAAACAAATAAATGTTTTAAGTACTATAATATTGAAACCCACTAAAGAAAAGAATATACAACCTGTACTGGGCACATTCAAAGATCTGGTAAGTGAAAGTTATGAAAGGAGTCAAATTAATAAGCATAAAAGTCGACATTTTAGTTGATTTATTTACTTTTGCTTAGCAAATTGATGGCAAAAATATTTTATATCATTTTGGCCAAAAACTCAGCTAGGCAAACTTGCTTACAAGTGTAGTTTATTATATTAATAATTACTTATAACTTAATTACTTAACTTTTATCCACTGCAGTTAGTTAATGTCGACAAATAATAATAATAATTCATAATTTAAAGATTATTTCCATACTTTTAACTAATAATAGTGTAATACATTTTTTAGGGTTGTGTGTGAAGCCAATCTTGTAACAAACCTGCAGCTGCAACATATGAGGAACTAGAAAATATAGAACCAACCTAATAATAATAACCTTATAATTGTCATTCGATCTGCCTCCTTTATATTTAGAATTATGTTTGTTAATAATATTGATTTCTAACCTTAAATAGCACATGTGGTGTTAGCGTGTAATTAATTGTTACACTTATATGTCTGTTTCATACAAATGTATAGTGTAAACAATTGTAGGTTAACCTAAATAAATATATACATAAATAAATTATATCTCTTCTGTTATTCTTTCTATTTATAATCATCGTCTTTCATGAAGGGTTTTAGTAGTTTTAATTATATATAAACACTAGTACTCACGCGGGGCTTCGCTCCCGTGGATTCTATCACGGTAAAAACATAACTCCTTTTTTGCAGTCGCGTAAAAAGTAGCCTATATCCTTCCTCAAGCTTCAAGCTACTTCCATACCAAATTGCATCCAATTCCACTCAGTACTTTCGAAGATTAGCGCGTTCAAGCAAACAAACAAACAAACTTTTCCGCTTTATAATATTAGTATAGATTGCATCGTTTTATTTTTAGTCTACTGGTTCTGACCGTACAAGTGTCGAATAAACGTAGATTACCAATTAATGCACGTTTGTTTGGACGTCTATACCACTGCCTATCAAGGCCAAGCCTTCGAAGAATTGTTAGCTGGTGATTCTGTTATTAATTCTGTATCTGCAATAATTGTATTTGTATCACGGGTCTCACTTCGAAAGTTTATAATTCAACGCAATAAAGTCTGCTTAACAAAACCAATTTTGCATTTAGCCCGCATAAGGAAGGGTTTATTATAGAAATTAGCGCGCTCAATATAAGTTCCTCAGATATATATTGAGAACTAGCTTTTCGCCCACGTGGAATTCTGTTATATCGCGCTACCAAGCAACTGTTCAAAAATCGGAGATAGAAAGAACCCTATATAGTTCCCAGGGTTTTAAACTATCTCCATGCCAAATTTTTTCGAAAGCGGCTCTGTGGTTTAACCGTGAAAGCGTAACAGACCGACACAGACCTTTGTATTTATAATAGAATTTATTTCTTTCTTTCTATTTAATAGGTTGTTAAGAAAAAAACCGGCCAAGTACGAGTCGGACTCGCGCATGAAGGGTATTTTTATAGGTAGGTAATGTATGGTACGGAACCATTACCTATAAAAAGCCCCAAAAAAATCACATCTGTTGTATGGGAGTCTCCCTTAAATATTTATTTTAATTAATTTTTAGTATTTTTTGTTATAGCGGTAACAGAAATACATCATTTGTAAGGTTAATAATAAGTGTTTTAAAAAAACCTGCAAATATTGCATCGAATAAAATTGTCCTTACGTTTATCACGAATTGATATACACACACTACTAGAAAGAGATAGCTAGGTCCTTCGAGGGTATACTCTTCGGAACGGATTTGAGCTTCGCGTCCGCATTCCAGTTTAGGTACAAGTTCCTTGGTCAAAGCACTATGAGGGTCATCACTTTCCACGTCACTTGGTAATAAAACGATAATTCTCTTCATTCTTCTTAATTTGAAAAATTCGGCCTCTGGTATCAATGTATTGAAATTTCTAATAAATATGCTCCACACATGTAGACATAGGATTAGAAAACCCTTCTCATATCGTTTGTTATCATCAGTGATCGGAGTAGGTAGATTGAAATGGTCATTGATCCGAAACGTATATATTAATATGGACATTCCTCCGGAATTGGTGGATTATTAAAAAAAAAACCGGAACTTATGTAGGAATTTTATTCTGCCAGAGTGGAAAGAGTCATTTGATGATTTGCCATCCTCAAAAAAAAGGTAGGAATTGTAATAAAATGAGCAATATTATTCTTTATTATTCTTCATATTTTTTTAAACGGCACACAGTCACGATTTGACGTCATTTATTCTACCCTTAATGCAAATTACCATGACCACTATGAAAATATTTAAATTTAAGTGCAACAATTTATGTCTATCTATAAAAGTTCTAGCCATAAAAGGCTAAAAATAAAAAAATAAAAATTAAAGCTTCGATCGGAATTAGATTGTTTTTATTATTCAACAGATAAATAATGAATTAATTTAGTTTTTATACCTTCCTTTAAATTTTGAATTGAGTAGGAATAATATCACTACCAACATTAACAATGTTTAATTGAATCCGGAAATACCGAAATTACTTTCCGGGAAAATGGCTTATCCATGTTATTCTTTCTGTGTGCATTTATGATACAAGTACCAAAAATCAATCTACCTACTCCGATCACTGGTTATCATCCAAAGAAGCCGTGCACTCGGTATGTATATACCCTTTAAATTACCTACATGTTGTATATACAATACGAAAATATAATTAATATTTACAATTAAAAAACGTCATAAATTGAATACAGAAACTATGCCCACAAAACTAACTTACAACCATGATCCTAGCTAGCGTAGTTTTGTAGAAAAATCATTTCCCACTTATTTTTACGTTTACTCGAAAAGTACTTTTTGGGGTTAGCGGCTTTTAGTTAGTGTAGGGCATTGATGAAGAATTATACATGCGAGCGAAGCCGCAGGCAAAATCTAGTATTTAAATAAATGATTACTTACCCGACAGCACAAGTTGTTCAATGTACTCATAATCTAACAGCAATACATCCATATCAGCAACAATATACCAGGTTGTATTATTGCAAGCTGGTAGTTGGTTCATTGCAATTGGTGGAGGCGTCTTCGTACTTTCTTTTATAAAAGAGGGTACAAATTTATTTTTTACTACAAGTGGAGATTTTCGTACTTCTATATTTGTCGCAGTAACATTTGGCGACATTGGCTGCAAAAACATAACATTATATTTATATATATATATATCTTGCTAATCTTACTAATATGTACATATTATAAATGCGAAAGATTTTGAGGATAGACTGACCGGAGGTTTTATGACATTTTAACACGCTTTTAGCTCGACCTGTATGTAACTAACTATGTAATGGAATCTAAGGTAACTAATTTAACCATCTTCCAAGGGTCGTAGCGTAATGAAAATTGGCAGCTGTATGTAGTTCTCGTGCCAATATAATAATATGGTACTGTCGAACTGATCTGATGATGGAGACGGAAGATATGAACTGGAACTTCATGATGGAAAATCGTATCATAGCTGTTTTGGATTTCTCAGAAAAGTCTTGTAATGAACTTTGACCTCGATTAGGTTTCATGGTCTGATGATGAAGCCGGAAGATAGGCACTGGCATTCCATGATGGAATATCGTATCATAGTCGTGTTTGCACTTGTGAGAAAGACCACGTAATGGACTTTGAACACGATCAGGTTTCAAACCTAAAGAAAATCCGTTATCGGTTTTCTTAACCTTTTTGAATTATCGCGTAATCCATAGATTTTTTTTTTATAGATGTCACTTTCAAATCCTCTGGGGGGATCTACCGTTTAATTGTTCACTACTCGTGGGAATAATATAGCAAAAACTACAAAAAAGAAACAGCAACACAAAGAAAACGGAGACTACAAAAAAAATTATAAAAGCGTGTTTTTCTGGTGATTTTTAAACTATTAATTTATTCATGTTTTTTTTCCATGTATGGGGAGCCCCACTTAATTTTGTATTTTTTGTATAAATATCGTAAAGCGATTCACAGAATACATCTGCCCACCAAGTTCCAACTTTGTAGGCTTAATATTTTCGGATTAAAGTGGTTGTGAGATACGGACCGACAGACAGACAAACTTGACGAATCTATAAGGTTCCGTTTTATGCCATTCGGTTACGGCACCCTAATAAAATACAGGACTTCGTGTTATTTGTCGGTTTGTCTCTCAAGATAATTTATAATCTTACTGATTTAGTTAGAGAAATAGATCGTCTTTTATACATCAGCTCATAGGTAAGCGTTGTAATCATCTGCTTCGAGTTTTCCCAATGTGCGAGTCGAGTTATTTGACTCGAGTAATTCGAATCAAGCCTTAAACGAGTCAACTCGAGCTCAGATTTTACCAACTCGAATCAACTCGGTTGATCAAACGCTATCTACTGCGCGTCGCATCTCTTCCAACGAATTGGATTCGATATATGCGGGTTGGATTCGATGTATGCGAGTTGGATTCGATGTATGCGAGTTGAATGTGTTGCGAGTTGCGTAACTCGCGCGTTTTCGGCTCGCTAACTCGCTTGGCTCGTTAACTCGGTAGAGTGCGAGTTGTTAACTCGGGCGCGTTTTACCACTCGTTTGGCTCGATGACTCGGTAGGATGCGAGTTGCTTAACTCGGGCGCGTTTTCCAACTCGCTTGGCTCGATGACTCGATCGGTCGGTTAAGAAAGTAAGGATTGAAATTGCAAATAGAAAATGTAAGAAGATAAAAGTCAGTTAGTTGTTTATTTATGTTGACCTGACCTTGACGGTGTTTTGTTTATTTTGGCACCGAATAAAAGAAGTGCGGCGTGGGAATTCTTTGTTAAAAACAATGAAAATAATAAAATTAAATGAAAATTATGTTCATCTGAATATTAATACATAGGAAACACTACAACAACATCAACATTGTCTGAATGCGAATCTGCTATTTTTTTTTAATAATTTATACCTATGCGACCATCAACTCGAGTAGCCATAAAACCATGTCGGAGATTCGCGTCGAGTCGAACATCTCTTGACTCGAGCTGAAATTAAAGGCAAGTCGCGAACGTTACGCTACAAGCACCGACTC
This sequence comes from Tholera decimalis, assembly GCA_943138885.2. Classification (NCBI taxonomy): domain Eukaryota; kingdom Metazoa; phylum Arthropoda; class Insecta; order Lepidoptera; family Noctuidae; genus Tholera; species Tholera decimalis. The sequence continues at coordinate 17,800,830 of OW964576.2, forward strand.
GAGTCAACTCGAGTAGCCATAAAACCATGTCGGACATTCGCGTCGAGTAGAACATCTCTTGACTCGAGCTGAAATTAAACGCGAGTCGCGAACGTTACGCTACAAGCACCGACTCGAATCAACTCGAGTTGTGTTCGAGTCAGTAGCCATATCGACTCGAGTTACTAAAATAAGGAGTCGACACATCGCTAACCCAGTAACTGGGTAACACGATGCCTCTTGGCCAGACCAGCCTAAGATTTTCTGGCTTCTGACTATCCAGAACGAATGTCAAAGGTGACCAAATGACCACCGGAAGCAACCACTTAACGTGCTTTCCGAGGCACGAAGGTATCAAACCGCCAACTTCCAATCTCCGGGCTACTACTGAGAAATTTCTATTACAAAATCCCAATAGAAGAGACCTCATGCTCAGCAGGCGCCCTTGCGACCACTACGCCAACGAGGCAATAAAAAAAAAAACAGTTGTCTGTAAAGTCGGTTTACTGACGATAGTTGAACGTGACAACGTCATAAGAAAATACTGACGGAATGGTTGCATTTTTTAAAAGAAAATTTTAATTTTACATCACTATTACTGCACTTCTCATGACAATGGAAGAATCCCTACACAGTGACGTCATATCTTAGCGTTTTATGATAGCCTAGTACTTGACTTGTTGAGTCATACATAAATGTCAAAGAATCCCTACACAGTGACGTCATCTCTTACCGTTTTATGATAGCCTAGTACTTGACTCGTTGAGTCATACATAAATGTCAACTTGTAGATCCAATTTGATTTGCTTTGGAACGCCTCAGAGCGATGGAACGCCTCAGAGCGAGGTAACGCCGCATGAGTCATGTATTTTCGTGCGTGCAGCCAGCTTCATCGAATTATAAGACGTTGTCACGTCAAAACAATCTATAGTACTTACAATCAAATCCTGTGTCTCATTTATGAAGTGATCATCAATCGTATCATCCTTTAGATCAAAAGTCACCTTTTTCTTAGATTCTGGTGCTTTAGTTTCATTGGTTCTTGCCTTCTTTCCTGAAAATTTTGCAAAGAATAATTCATTACATTAATAGTAGGTACAGATAAAGGGTTCTGAGAATGTTCCGGGTTGCAGGAATGTTCTAACGAGATACCGTCTCCCTGAAACGTAAGATTTTTTCTGGAGTCTGGAGTGTATTCACGGTAATAGTGTAATGGATAGGTTTCGAACCCGCGACCTCTCGATCACAAGTCCGACACCTTAGCCATTAGACTAACAAAGTGGATTTTTAGTCAGTAGAAGTCTGACACTACCTTCCACTTTACCTGGAGCGGAACAAGTCACTAAATGATTTTCCCACCAAAAAAAAAAGGGTGCACATAAAATTAGCTAAATGCAATTTTCTCTTTTTTATCGATGATAGGCGCGCGTGTGACTGTTCAAGCAGCACGAGTCGATCTTTAAAGTTCAAGCAAGGATCCATGATATAGTTGCGAAAAGGCTAAGCTTTTGCACTTTGACGACAACCACAATATATTCTTTTTAGAATATCAATGGCAAATAGCGAAATGGAGTCTGCCCAGAACTGGGCAACAATTTGGGTACCCATCAGCATCACGGTCGGTAATTTCCATCAAGTTCTGCAGTCAGCTGTTGACAGGGCATGCAGAACAGGAAATTAAGTGTGCCATGGTTTGTGGAGCAGAACAACATATACACTCTAGGGCAGAGTCATCAATAAATCTCATCATAACCACAAAATAAAAATTGTTTGTACTTACTTTCTACTGCGGTGTCACTATCAGAAGAATTCCGTTTCGCCAATAATTGGCATCTCAAGTCACTGTTATCGAGTTTCGCCAAATTAACTTCTTTTTCAACAGTTTGTTTAAATTCTGGTTTTTGAGTGCCTTTGTCAACCATTTTTTCAGATTTTTTGGTATCAGTACCAAACATTTGAATTGGTACCGAAGCCCACAATATTGGAATTAGTTGTTTGGGTATTATAGAGTTGGCTTGGCCAAGGATTGGCAGGTCTACAATACTAGAAGTGATTTGAGGATCTGATTTCTTCGTGTTGGTAGAATTATGGTTACTAATTTTTGATGGCTCATCTGGCAAGGAAGTAGTGTGGTCTCTGCGAGATTTCTCCGCTCCTAGATTGCTTTTTAGGCCTTTATTCTGAAAATTAATAAGAACAGTGATTTTTTTATTAACCATACAAAGTCAAAGCGTCAATAGCCTAATTTTGGACTTATGATCGAGAGGGGGTTTGAACCCCAACAATCCTGTTAACCCCTCCAACTAAGCTATTAACCTATTGCCGTGAACCCACTCCAGACACAAGTAAATTTAGCTTAGTTAGGTTGTAGATTGCTAGAAATGTCAATTCTACCCACAATGCTAGTTCTCTTATCAAAAAGGAAAAAAAAAGGAAAATGTTTACTTAATGAAATGATGATGAAGTGATATTTTACTTTATAAATAAGACTTTAATATGTATTTTTTGCCGTTTTAAGTTCAAGCTAGATGAGGTTGGTGTTTCTTAAGTGACTACTCTGAGAACAAACACCGAAACAAAGTCAGAGGTCAATGTCTCTTTTTAAGTTCATATAGTTTATAATCATAATAATTTTTTTATTATAATAATATTGGTATTACATAATTTATTTGTAATTCAAAGAGGTAATTCTTAGCATTAATGACTATTACATTAACTTTAAAATATATGTCAGTAGGTACTAGTCTGCCTGTGACTGTTCGAATCCCAATAATGTGTGAATTCCGGGATAAAAAGTTGCCCATGTGTTATTCCAGGATGTCAACTATCTATTTACCAAAATTCAATCAGATCCGTTTAGGAGCTTTTGTGTGAAAGAGTAACAAACATCTATCTATCCATCAATCTATCCTTACAAATTTTCACATTATAATATTAGTAGGATTTCAATTTATTATTGCTTAGTTCTTGACATATACAACCTATTTTATTATACCCGGGCTTTTAATTTGATAATGAAACCCTATTTTTTTTAGTGATGAATATTTAATCTAATAGTGATGAATTCAAGCAATCGAATAATAAATGAGCGATTTTTAATCGTGAGAAATATAAATAAATGATAAAATTTATACTACGTATTATCTTTTATTTTGAAGTGGTAGCTAGATTTTATAATAAACAAATCTAACCAGACATTATAAAAGCCTTTTGGAAATTGTTTCATTTGATGAATATTTTAATAAATTGAGCAAGATTACTATTAAAAAGACTGCCCCCGCACCACTGCGACCTAAACTCCGTTGGAATGGATACAGGTGCATGTTGCAAAAAATATTATCATGATCTATTCGTTTTATTTTTCACACCCCTTCATAATCACATTTTACTTTTTGTTATATTCACACAATATTATTTAAAAAAATTTACATTGTTATTCTATTTTATTCTTGAATCAATTAATTTAATTACATCACAATTTCTGGGATTTACACTGAATTTTTGCAGATATGTGTTTAATTTATACACACCAAAAATTAGATCAAAAGAAGCAATAGTTTTTAAGTCACACAAAATTTTTGAAGTTTTTTCTTATTAGAACTTTTCTTAGTTAATTTATGATTATTATGGATTGTATGATTTTATATTATTTTATTTTGACTGTATTATTTTAATGGTATTTGTAATTGAAATTGGTGGCAATGGGTGTAGTGTAACTGAAATAAATGAATTTATATATTTAAACTTTATGTACAGACGCCAGCACATCAAGCTACAACAATCTGTCAAGTTTCTTTATTAGATTTTCAACTTTATTGTTAAATAAATTAGGTTCAAGCAGTGTTGGGTCAATCAACTAATTTTTTCAATCAATTGATTAGTCATGACTAATTTAGTCACAACTAATTTAGTCATGATTGATTTAATCATGACTAAAATAGTTAATCATAATCATAACTAAATAAATTAGTCATTAGTTATTCAATCATTATTTTTGATTGATGACTAAACTAAAAATGCTAAGCTGGCTAACTCCATTTTTTGTTTCATTGGAGACATCTATCGCGCTATTTAAATTATTCATCACTCATAATCTGATTGATAGCATTTTCCATTTTGTGTATTTGTACAGGATTTTTTTTATTATGCCCCAACACCATTCTGAGAACGTTAGCTGATAGGTGGGACTCTCCGATCTTGAGGCGATGGATACGACTGCATGCAGTTAAATAAACATACCCCAGGTTCGGCGTGTCCCACGTAGCTTAGGTTTTTTAAACTTTATTTTAGATATAAGTTGTTAATAGGCTATTACTAACACTAGCTTGTAAGTTCACATGTTACTAACAAACAAATATGGAATTATCCGACATAAATAAATTGAATTGAATTATAACTGCTACTACTGTAAAAAGTTAAAAGTAGATAAAAGGCAAAAAAAGGTAATGGAGATTCTTGCACTTTGATCACATGACACACGCAATAGGTAGCGTCGTAAAAAATTCAATTAAATACGACGAATTTTCATATTTGGAAGAATATGTTGAATGTGCGGCTCCAATAGCGTCTGCACTCGATATATTGCAAGGCGATGATACATTTTACGACGTAGTTTTACCCTGTTTACTGGCTCTACGAAAAAATCTTGAAAAATTATCCAGAAAGGAGCTAAAGTTTTGCAAACCTCTTGTGAATAAATACCTTCAAAGCGTCAAAGAAAGTTTTGATTGTTATTTGGATATCACGAATAAGAAGGCCGAGAATGCTATAATCGTATCCACGGTTTAAAAATAAATGGTTTACGTGTATTAATCCCACCGAACATAAAAAATGTACTACTTTGTTCAAATTAACAATTTGCTTAAAAATAAATCAAGAAAACTCAAATGAATTATAATCGGACATTCAAACAGACAACATCAAAATGACGAGTTTTTTTTTATTTTAATTCAGACTCTGGAAGTGAAAATAATGATAACACTAGCCAGTCACCAAGAAGAAAAGCTGATATTTTAATGACTTATTCTTTTCGGAAGAAAGTAAAGATACTTTTACACCGTTACCCATTAATAAAAAAAATATTTTTGGCGTACAATACACCAATGCCATCTTCTGGATCTGTAGAAAGGATGTCTTCATATTCAACAATAACCAGTCTACCAAAATCACATAGATTGTCTGATAAACAATTTGAAAACCGTGTGGTTATGAAAAACAATTTAAATTATTTTAAACATAATGATAATGAACCCGTAGTTTGTTGTTGTAATTGTATAACGTGCTACTGCCTACATGTTAATAAAAAAAAACTGATTCTGTTGTAAAGCTTGTGTTTTATTTTATTATGACAAAAGCTTTTATTAAAACTTGTGAATAATGAATCAACATTCTATAAGTGTTAACTTGGCAACGGCGTAATTTTAGCTATTAAATTAGTCATGAGAAATTTAGTCATGATTAAATAACTAACACTAATCAATCTTCAATCATCATACATGATTGAATTTTTTTAGTCATTACTCATGATTAAATAATTTAATCTTAGTTATCAATCATCAATCAAACTAAATTTTGCCCAACACTGGGTTCAAGGTTGATTGGGAAAATTTGAGTTTCGGGTAGCTTCATGTGCTGGCGTCTGTACAATAGTGCTACATGGGCAGACTAAATGCAGCAAGGCATTCTCTACCAGTCAACCTTTGGGTTAAAAAAAACTAACATTTATATTTATAAGATTTTACAAAGCCTGTTCACATTTTATGTTGATTAAAGAGCTATTTTTATTTTGATAAAAGTTTTACATATATTTCTTATATATTTTTTTACATAGTAAGCACATATATAGTATGTGCGGATTAATTTACTGCCTATTACTTTTATCAAATACATTTAATTATATATTATTTTTTCATAATAAGCAATAAGACCACCCATTGTGTCACCCTTTTTAGTTGTAAAGTCCTTATTGTTTTACTGTTATGGTGTACAATAAAGAATATATCTATCTATCAATGTTTAATGTATTGATAAGAATATTCTATGCTGCTTTTAAAGCACCAAATTCAAAAGAACAGACATAATTGTACAGTTGAGCATATAGATACAGAATAAGTAAAATATAAGTGCTAATATTTATTTCAAAATATGTCTATCTAAGAAATCTTATTAATTGTATACCTCACGACGATGAAACCAAACACCACGATCCGGCGTATCGTTAGGAATTTGATACATACTTACCTATCTAAGCTATAAAATGCCATGAAATTAACCAACTTCGATCTTCTTATTGACTTTTTAATGTGCATGTAAACTTTAAACAAAAGTTTTACGGAAATAATACGCCGAAAGACAGTAAAACAACTTACTTAGAGGAGCGTGCTTACAAAATACCTACAATTCTAAAATTGTCGAAATTCAATTTGTATCTGTTTTACTGCATATTTTTGTTTTAATTAAGAAGTAAGTAATATATACATACGTCGGCTTGGTTTTGGGTCCATAAGGTCTCTCCATTTAACACATTATAATAATAAAATTTGCCAGGGAAACTTTTAGAACGACATAATATCCAGTTAGATTCAACATTTTTCTTTTTTACGTTCATTATATACAATTTTAAACAATATGTATGACATAGTACATGTATAAAAAGGTCGAAAAATTATGAAAAAATGTTTTATCTAAAGCTACAAAAAGTTCTGAATGTTCTGAGCAAAGAAAATAATACTCTCTAACGAGAGGTTCTGACTTGAGCGAAAGAAAATAATTTTGCTTACACCCGCGGATTTCCAACCAGTGTGACCAGAATAAATTTTACAAAAAAACCGAAGCTCGTTAAAAAAATATTGAAATATACCAACTTGCACAGGGCAAATATACCAATAAAAATACTGATTTTCAAAAAATATTTTTATTTATTATTAATCATCATCATCGCAATAAATATTAGAATTATGTTTTAACATTCTGTTTGATGGGTTAAAATTCACACAGCCTCCTACATCTTTTATACCTTGTTTGGTTTTTAAAATTGCAGATACATTTTTGTTTATGAATCTGTTTCTTTGTTCCGTTTTTATTAAATTAGGTAATCTGTGAAAATATGCGCTCGCATGCAGCATTCGACACTGGTATACATAACAGAGATTTACTGAAACTAGTTATATTCTTGTATTTTAATGTACCATCACTGTTAGAAATTTTCCCAACTTCCAACCAAAATTGTTCACAAGAAAGGGGTGAGCCAGTACTCGAAGATTGTAATAAATTACTTACTTCGCGATCAAGTTTGAGTGTTCTATATTCTTCGTCAATTATCTGCATTTGTTCTGGCTGTACTTCGTATGGGAAAGATTCCATAACATTTCTTAAACTACTAAATTCTTTATTCACGGCAGTGTGTGGGTCAAGAAATTTCAGTTCTCGGAAAATTTCATCTTCAAAAGGCAAACGTGATTTCAATTGCATGCTCAATTAAATTAAAAAAGATTGGCACTTTCTTAAAAATTCACACTAGATTTTGGGTCTAATGTAAATACGTTGTCCGTGCTTTTTATATAATTAGTTTTCATATAGCTACCCAAAATCGACAAGTACATACTAGAAGCATCATCAATTATAATCTTTCAATGCACGGGTAGTCGCCTTGAAAAATTATATTACATTTGTTTACAATCGGCAAAATGTACTCTAAAAAGTAAAAGTATAATTTGTTTCTATCATTATTAAAAGAATGATATAAAAATTCTGATGACATAATGCGATTACTCAAATATTGGTCTTGAAAAAATAACTGCAGTGCCCTCCATTGCTCAATTATTCTATTAACACAAGCATGAAGCGATATCCATCTTATATCATAATGACGCAGTAGTCTATGTTTTTCAGTGTCACTGAAATTTTGGAACTCAACAAATTCTCTTTGACGCTTGCTGCTTTGAGAAAAATATCCATATACTTCTTTTACTATCTGTTCTAAATTTCTAGATAGTATTTTGCAACCATGACTAACACTTAATGCTGCAGAATGACAAACACATTTTATGAATAAGCACTTTGGGTTCACTTCTTTAATTTTTGTAACAATACCAGAGTATTGATCAAACATCACATTCGTAGTATCAGCAGCAAACCCCATCACGTCTTTTATATCTAAACCTAACTCGGATAACTTTGAAGACAAAGCATCAAATAAATGATTTACAGTCTCACCACTTAAATCAACTAAATCAAGGAATTTGGTTTGTATTTTACATTTGGTTTCAGAGAAGTATTTGATTACTATCGCCAACACTTTGATTGTGGTGACATCTGTACTTTCATCGATTACAATTGAATATACTGGTTTACCTGACGGAGATACAGTACGAAGTATATCTTCAATCATAACTTTTTCAAATTCGGATCCTAAAACGTTATAGGTAATAGCTGCTGCTTTGGTTCTCTTGCAGGAAAATTCTTTTGCAATTTCGGAGTCAGGAAAACATTTCACTAGAACATCACTAAGATGGTCCATAGCTCTAAAAGAGATGTTGTGTTCTGAAAGAAAACCGCATAAACGCAGCTCCGTTTTCTTGATTTCGTCTTTCAGTGTTGCCTTTTTGAAAAATGTGTCAACCTGGAAACAAGTAAAAACATAAATTATACATTATGATCATACACTAAATAAAGTACCTCTGAACTTCTCGACTTTAGGTACAGTAATACTAATTTTACTAAAAACTAAAAACAAGTTAAGCTTACCTTTGAGTGTCCTTTATATTTGTTCAAGTTCGAATTATGCTTTTCAGTATTTGCATGTTGTTTTATAGATGCTAATATACTTCGGAGTTTCGCACTGCACGCTTTACAAAACGCAGCGTACTCGTCATCTTTATAACGTGAAAGCCACGAAGAAAACTCCGGAATTTGTTCCCATTTAGCCAAATGACTTTGCTGAAAACTAGACATGTTTTCTGGATTCTGAATAGCGTATCAGATAACAGCGTATTAGCATGAAGTAAAATGACAGCAATAAATCGCGCGCTCTATTTATATTACGACGAACACGTACAATATAAACTTAGGGAAAATAAGCCCTAAGTATAATATTCCCTACATTTCAATTTGAAAGTTTGAAACCAAACCTTCAAAGATTAAGCCAAGTGCAGAACAGAAAGTCATTTTGTGACTAGATGATTCGATACTATTTGTAATTCTAGGTGGCCCACCTGTCATGTCCTATCTGGAACTTACTGATCTTTGCTCCAAAATGAAATATAGGCTAAATCCGGAAATTCCCCTGAACATCAATGTACGCAGTTTCTTTTTTAATAATTTTATGACATGGCTATGGTATGGTATGGCCATAACTTTTTTCCAATATATACCCAAATATACTGGCTTCCTCCAATATACCTTTAAAATATACTCAAAAAGTATTAAAATACTGAATCCGGTCACACTGTTTCCAACGTATTTCTTAACCAGTGCTTCCAGATTACAAAAGTAAAATTACAGTGTTGCCAGCTAAAAAATACAGGAGTTTCTGAATTCAATACAGTAGATTTAAAAATCGATTACAGTAAAATTACAGACAAACTTTGTTTAAATATTGACAGAAAAGTAAGCTGCTTTATGACTTTGCTAGTCAATACAAATTGGTATATTTTATTTCTGTTCGCAATTACAATATTTATAATATTCCACAACTTTTCACACAACGCCATCTAGTCCCAAACTAAGCAGAGCTTGTGGTATGGGTACTAGACAACTGATAAACATACATATATATTTCTAAATACATACATATTATAGATAAATTACACCCAGACAAAGAACAAATGACCGTGCTCATCACACAAACATTTGTCCTAGGTGGGAATCGAACCCACGACCTTGCGCACAGCAGTCAGGGCCACTGACCACTATACCAACGGGCCTGTTAGAATATTAAATAAATAAAAACATAAATATTTACATAATTTTTTTTTTAACAAAAAATAGAACCGACTTCCATATCAAAACACTACAAAGCCAAAAATAACTTTAATTTCGGTAGTCGGTGTTATTGGTTTTGGATTTTCATTTTTTCACACCGCCTTCCGATATTAAAGTTATTTTTGGCTTTGTAGTGTTTTGATATGGAAGTCGGTTCTATTTTTTGTTAAAAAATTTTGTTCACGCTTTTTAGTGGGTTCGTTTGTAATTTATCTAGTTACAAAAGCCATAATGTCAACAACTTATCACCTTTTACAAAATATTGCTTTTCCCGATGCATAGCCGTTAATTTATGAGGAGTTCTCCTGGTACTTGACCATCAGCTCTACATCACCATACTCGTATGTATTGCGACGAGCATAAAGTGTTTAACATCCGTACTCAAGTAATCGAATCACGATCCACAAAATACTTATTATTGAGTAGTTTCAGTGGCCATCTGTGGTCTTCATCATCAGTTCAACTTCCTCAAATGATACTTTTCAAACGCAACTGCTCAAGGTACTATAAGAAATACCCAAAACGCTATAGGTGTGCCTATAATATTTGAAGAGTTCCCTCGATTTCTCCAGGATCCCATCATCAGATCCTGAATTCGTAACAATGAGACCAACTAGAAAGTATACCCTTTGAAACGCAAAAAGAATTTTCCAAATCGGTCCAGCCGTCTCCGAGTAATGAGGTAACATACATTAAAAAAAAGTTCAAGACGAATTGAGAACCTCCTTTTTTTGAAGTCGGTTAAACAACATTTCTTATTTACTTGTTTTTTTGAATTGCTGCCGATATTTCTTTTTAGCACTTGATGACTTGACGGACCAACATCGCCACGCACATCACTTTCCTCACTGCTTAAGCTCATTCCCAACGAGCACATTAGTGAAAATAACAGCCTATTTTGTTACTTTCGGCCGTAAAATAGCGGTTTAAGGGTTCAACAAGCAGTTCAAAGTTGCATATCTGCATCCGTAAACGTCTATAGCTATAAAAGTTACTTAAAGTGCTACAAGCTGAATCAAATACTACCCTAGCCTTCACAGTAGTTCACTGTAGAACTCATTTACCACTTACATCTTTATTTGAGAATTACGAAGGTCATTCTGCCACTTACAGCTGTACAGTGGGTTCCATTGTAACTTTTATAAATTACTTTACTACAAAAAGGAGTTAATTGTAGACTTTTTGCAGCACCTGTGCAGGAGTTACAGTAACCACTATTATACTACTACAAATTTCATAATAAAAATAATAGATGCTCTTATGCATACTATAGTTACTAAAAATTCATCAGTGTAACTAAAAACTACATTAAATATCCTAAAAAGAAACAAAAACTGCCTTTAGTAATACAATAGTGTAATATATGTACTTATATGTATCGTTACTCTAGTGTGCAAAACCAGTATTAAACTAGCTAACGAGTAAGACGGTCGTTTCATTGTAACTTCCAATACATATTATCTGGCGACGAAAAGTAACCAAGAGTTAAAAAAAAATGGCAAGTTTTCTCGGCAATTTAAGCGTTTTTGATTATAAAATTCAAGAGTGGGAAGTGTTTTATGGTAAATTGACGCAATTCATCAAGTTAAACGACATCAAGGATGAAAATCAAAGTGCTGTATTGTTGACGCATCTGTCAGATGATTCGTACCGCCTGCTTCGGAACCTGGTTCATCCGAAGAAACTCGAAGACGTTACCTATAACGAGTTAGTTCAAGTACTCAATAAACATTTCACGCCAAAACGGTCAACATTTGCTGATAGGGCAAAGTTTTATGAAGCGACAAGATCCGATGGTGAAAGCATCGAAGAGTGGGCAGCACGGCTGCGAGGGCTCGCCGTATACTGTGATTTTGGTACAGAACTGGATACATTACTGAGAGACCGGTTCGTGCTGGGCTTTAAGACAGGACATGAGCGTGACAAACTTTTTGAATGTGACTCCAAGACCCTAACGGTCGCGTGTGCTATGGAAGTCGCGCAGAAGGCGTCCTGTGCAAGACAGGCGCGCATGGTCGGCGCAGGCGCAGGTGACATCATTAGCGCAGGCGAGGTCGCAGTGAAGGAGGTACCAGTGTGTTTTACGGGAGGCCGGGAGCGGGCGCCGCAAGGGCCGCGTCACGTCGAGCGGGCTCCGCCAGCGCGGCCGCCACGGTGGATGGCAGCGGTGGCAACCAAGCGCGTTGTACCGTATGTGGTATGAAGAACCACATTGCGGAAAAGTGTAGATTTAAAAACTACAAGTGGTTAAAATGTGGTCAAAAAGGACATTTGAAAAAGTTGTGTGCGGTGAAAACGTCGAAGGTGCATAATATTGGTTCGGAGCAAATAGTTAAATCTCAAGAGGATTGCAGTGAATGTGAACTTTTTAATTTGAGGTATGTTGACAATAATCCTATAAAAATATCAGTGTTTATTAACAATAATTATAGAAATGTGTATGGAGTTAGACACAGGTTCAGGCAGTTCAGTCATATCGAAAAGCCTATATTTACAGCATTTTTCTAATATAAAAATGTTAAAGAGTGAAATAAGAATATGTTTATATAATGGTCACAATATCACGCCTGTGGGTTATTTTGTTGCAACGGTTACATATTTAAAATCAAGTCAGAAAGTCAAAATTTACGTTATAGAAAATGGTGGTCCCCCGCTGCTTGGTCGTGATTTTATGACTAAATTTAAAATTTATTTGACTACTAGTAATTATATTATGTGTACTAATAAAGCCACGATGAAGTGCAGCGATTCTTAATAGATTTCCAAAGCCTATGGCGGGACGAACTAGGTTGCTTTAATAAGTTTGAAATAGATTTAAAGTTAAAAGAAAGTGCATCGCCAAAGTTTTTCAAACCGCGTACCGTGCCTTTCGCACTCAAGGACAAAGTTAGCAAAGAATTAGATAGGCTCGTCAGTTTAGGTATTCTTATACCGGTTAGTTACGCAGATTATGCAACACCCATTGTTCCAGTATTGAAGGAAAATGGTAAATTAAAGATTGCTGGAGATTTTTCGTGTACGTTGAACAAAGATTTAGAAATTGATAAGTATCCCTTGCCCCGTATAGAAGAGGTTTTTTCCAGTATAGGGGGAGGGGAGCATTATTCAAAAATTGATTTGAGCAATGTGTATAATCAATTTAAATTATCAAAACCGTCTCAAAAACTTTGTACAATTAATACGCACAAAGGCTTGTTTTCTTATACACGGTTGGTGTATGGTCTGGCCTGTGCACCCGCTATTTTTCAGAGGGCTATGGAGACCTTGTTGGCAGGTACCTATTGAAGGGGTCAGTGTTTGGTTGAATGACATCTGTGTTACGGGGCCCAGCAAAGAAACACATGTCTAGATTACGTCAAGTTTTAGAAAGATTACAGGATGCTGGTTTACGGTTGCAGAAGGATAAGTGTTGTTTTTTTAACGAAAGCGTGACGTATTTAGGTTACGTAATCGATAGGAATGGTTTAAGAACATGTCCTTCAAAGGTTGAAGCTATCTTAGACGCTCCAGCGCCTACTGACGTATTAGGGGTTAAACGTTTCCTAGGGGTAGTTAATTATTACAGAAATTTTATACCAAATGCATCGGCTTTATTAAACCCATTACACGAACTACTTCGTGACCCAAGTAGCACAGATAGCTGTATAACTACTCACTTTTAGAACCTATTTGAAACTCTATGCGTATTAAGACTTTTAAGAGTACACTGGTGATCCTACAGCTCCATAATAGCTGTCAGTGATATTTAAACAGCTTAGGCTGATTAAGATTAAGACCAACAAAACTACCATTAATACGCTTAGAGTGCTATAAAGGTATATTTTCGACGACGCTATTCAGTTTTTAACCTTTTTTAATGCCTTAGCAGTAGTAAGGGCTGTTTAGTGGATGAAATTACGCCAAATGCTGTATAAGAAGGTATTTGTGAACTCCTATTACACTGACTTATTAAAGGGGCACGTGTGAACTATTATAACGTTAATAGCTGTATAATGGATTATTTGTGGCCCACATTACAGCTTATTGCTGAATATGTCTACCGCTAATCAGCCTTTATACTGCCATTGATAGTGTCTGTTCATAGCGGCTGTTTAAACATTCACTAGATGCCTCGCAGCTGCTTAGAGACTCACTAGTGTATCGAATTAACGGCTTTTACTTTATAGTGGTTCACATAATTACCTTTAATCAGACTTTATCTGAATAGAAGTAACATGTGGTACTGTAATCAGTCAGTGTAACTTGTAACGTTGATGGCGATTATACTGACGTACAAACTATAATTATACTGATTCATTTTTCAACTTTTAAGATGTTTTGTGTATGAATTAGGAATGTATTGCATTAGTTTTTACTTCCTGATAACATAATAACTTTTTATCTTATAATTCTTTTCAAAGCACAAAAAATTGTTTATTCAAGTTTTCATCACGGCTTATTTATATCACAAAACTAATTGAAAACAGAATATTTTCGAGGCGCACTAAAATTTTCTTAGACAATATATATGTATAATGTCAGTGAAATTACATTCCCAATAATTTTTCTTTTATTAAACCAGGGAATATGAATATTATCCACGTATAATTCATTCCACGAAACAAGTGTTCAATTGGCAGCTACGGGTTATTATATTTGCTTCTATATGTTTGCTACATCAAATATGTTCACTTTTACACTGGCCGCAAGCAGCCTTTCCCGGTTTAAAACATCTATTAAGAGCGTAGATGTGACATATTTACTGAATAAAGAGTAACTTGTGATCTCTTACTTCTTAGTCAGTCGATATTCAGCGAATAGTACTGTCGTTACCCTTTATAACACTGTTAAATTGCTGCTACACAGCTCCTAAGCAGCTACGTGAACTTAAGGCTGAATAATTTGTGCCCATTTAAGAGTTATAAGAGCTGTGTAAGGCCCTATACAGCCCTTATTCAGCTTTTTTATTCAACTTTAAGCATGATGGTTTCCGTTATTCGGCTGATAAGCAGCCTTGTGTTGTGCTACTTGCTACTTGGGAAGGGTGTAGAATGGAAGTGGGGAGAGCGCCAGCAGGCGGCGTTCGAGAGCGTAAAAAGGGAGTTGTGTAGTGAATAGTGATCATGTAGTGGCGCATTTTGACCCAGAGGCGCTGCTGACGTTGACTGTAGACGCCGGGCCCGCCGGCCTCGGCACTGTGCTTGCGCACCGAGACGCGGACGGCCGCGAGCGACCGATAGCTTTCGCCTCGCGCTCCTTATCTACCAGCGAGAAAAACTACAGTCAAATCCAAAAGGAAGCCACTGCTATTATGTTTGGGGTAAAGCATTTTCACCAATACGTGTACGGCCGTAAGGAACCGTTTATACTAAAAACAGATCACAGGCCGTTGTTATCGATTTTCGACAAGAACAAGTGGGTCTCAGTCACGGGCGCGTTACGACTGCAAAGATATGCCATAACTTTATCCACTTATAACTATGTACCTAAATATATAGATGGTAAAAGTAACGAGATGGCAGATTATTTCTCACGCGCACCGTTAGTGACTTCAGCCAGCGAAGATAAAACCGATGCTAGTCCTAAGTACCTACTTTTTGTTTTTGGAAGAGAGGGTAGAACCGGTTTTATTTAATGACTAGCTTCTGCCCGCGACTTCGTCCGCGTTTAAGTCGAAAATATTCCACGGGATCCCGTCCCCGGGATAAATAGTATCCTGTTTTATTCCAGGACATATTTATCTATCTGTGTGCCAACTTTCAAATCCGTTCACCCTTTATAGCGTGATTTAAAGACAAACATCCATCCAAACTTTCGCACTTATAATATTAGTATAGATATAGATTTACAATCCCATTTTAAATATGAAAGATTTCGCATATGACTTCGTTCGCGTGCAATTTTTACAGGTGGTGTCTTTTTTTCGAATTAAATACAATACTAATCTAAGAGCTTTCAGCTCTTTAATGTCCCACGGCTGGACAGGAGACTCAAAGGTAATGTAGGCAAATTATTTCAATATATCCCGCTAGCTAGATATATTTAATAGAGTGTTTTTATACCGTAATTATACGGATAATAATATAAACGTAGGTAATCTATACTAATATTATAAAGAGGTAAAATTTGTAAGTTTGTAAATTTGTATGTAGGGGGTAATCTCTGAAACTACCGAACCGATTTTGAAAATTCTTTCGCTTACATGTAGCTGCATTATCCTTGAGTGCTATAGGCTATAAATTATCTTTATATCATGCATATTAGCCGAGCTATCATAATCTTTGTCAAGCAAGTCGGAAAATTGTACCTCTTAAAATAGAATTATTTGCATGCGCTGCCTAAACAGTTGCATAAAATTGAAAACAATGTATGGCAATCTGGTCCGTCTTAAATAATTATATTTTATATTTTAGCAGATATAGGAGGATTTATGTAAAAAAAAAAAGCTTTTTCAACATACTTACGTTTCAGTTTCATTGGAGCAGCAGTCGGTATGTTTAATTTGCAAAAATAGGCCCCTTGGACAGTTATTACAGAATACGTCGCTGATAATGTGGGATGAATGCACAATGAGCCATAGAGCTCATGTTGAAGCAGTGGGGACTTAAGAAATTCAGTTGCTATCATGGGTGGTGTCACCTTTGTGTTTGCTGGTGACTTTCGGCAGACACTTCCCGTCATCACAAAAGGGACCCGTGCGTGCGGTTCACAGCTTCGTTTGAGAATATTTGTCTGTAATCAATGTTATAATTATTATTGAAGTAATGGTGCAAACTTGTGTAGTGCGTGGTTGTGGTAGTACCTACGTGGTGTCCACGAGGTAATATAGGTAAGATTTCACGCGTAAGTGTTTAAATCGTGATTTTTGACACTAAATAATTGTAAACATATTTCTTTGTATTTTCAGTTAATTACTTCATATAACGCTTGACCAATGATTTTAACATATTAGTTAATAATAACTTAGACAACTATGTAAATACCAAATAGTTTTACATTGATTTCATGGACTTAATGCAACTTTATTTATTTTTGTTTTTAGTTGTTTGTTTATTTTGTTTTGTTAGTAGTGTGACCATATTGAGGATATATCTGGGACTTTCTGTGGGACCATATATAATTTTATAGCCATTATCATACTCGCAGACTTTTTTCTTTGGTATTTAGTGTTTGTTTCTAATTATTTATAACATTAATGTATAATAATTATATTTTTTTTTAGATTTCCTAAAAATAGTGCTCAGAGGAAATTGTGGTCATCCATTGTACCACTGAAAATGAAGTTTTATGAAGGATTTCCAATTTGCATTTTCAAGAATCAGATTATGATTCAACAAGGCGCTTAAAACAAAACGTGAAAACCTCGGGAGTACATTTATGTCCAATTTTTTTTATTGCGATTCCAGAAAGCAATCCTAGCAACGCACATCCTGATCTCACTAATATGCTCATTCGATACTCGAAACGCTATCTATGAAAGTAAGTAGAACCTCGTAAACACTCGCATTGCGTCGTCAGTTTAGCGTAATCAGGCCATGGATTATGCATTTCTGAACTGTTCTATATTATGTATAATATTTTTCATATTATAAATAATATCGAACAGTTCTGGATATAAAAACGGGTTAAATTTACATATAAATTATTTAAAAAAAAAACATAAAAGAAACCGTACAAAAATTTTATAGCACGCAGATTTTTCTTCCTCCTGAAAAGTTACTCCTTTTTCACTTATTTATTTTATTTTATTTTTATTACATGGAACAACAAACAGTTACATTATAAAAACTTACAACTAGTTTAACAAAAAATAAAGTTTTGACTATAATGGAACCCACTACGCTGTCCACAGATAAACATTAGAGTTTAGTAAAAGAGAATATCTAATCGCTAGGTAGCGTTAAGGGCAACGTTGATATCAATTTGTAACAAGTAGTCAAATATTTATATAAATGTAACTAACTATAATGAATATAAAAAAAAATAAGACAAATTATAAAGTACTTAGGTATACAAGATAAAATTATAAAATAGTACAATATAACATCAGTTATTATCACTAATTGTGTTCAATAGAGTACAACGAATGAGTCTTTTAAATTTAATTATTGTGCAATTAAAGATATCAATTTCGACAAAATTACTGTTGTATGTGTCAACCATACGGTGGATAGGCGAGCGCAGGCCTGAATTATTTCGACAAGCACTCAGAGCGAAAAGAGTACCTGCGCGTATCCGCCACCTGTGAATGGTTCTAGGTACAGCATAGCAAATAATGTTATTGAGATTTGCACAGTTAAATTTGTTTCTGACAATTTTGAATAGCACTGTGGCTTCGAGGTACTTTCTTCGAGAACTAAGGGGGAGAAGGTTGTACTTTTTGAGTAGTTGTGAATACGATAGGTAGTACTGCACCTTGGGGAGAATTTTTTTACGTCGTTGAAAATTGACCTAAATTTACATCCGGTGGAGCAAGGTCTTTTTTCCTGGTTGGTAAATCATCAAATGACTCCTTCCACTTTGGGTGGAGTGGAAGGGAGTGTCAGACTTTTACTGACTAAAAAGCCACCCTGTTCCTTCAGTTATCCTTGTGGTCCGGGACCGCGGTATCTCGTTAGATCATTTCCGCAGCCCAGCAGGCAATGCCCTATCAGGCCCCGTCAATGCTGCTGTCTGCTCTGTGAAATGCGCTTGGAACACGACGCTTCGTCAACCCGAGCCTGGTCCTTACCAGGCGGTGAGCTACACCTGTTTGCTACCCGCAAGCCCGCGCCTACTTTTGCCGGAGATCAGCGCGTGATCCTCGATGCCCGGGGCGTCTCCTACGGTGGCTGGGGCGTGAGGAAGAGAGTTGTCTCTCCTTGACGCGTTCAGCCTTCTCCTTCGCTAGCATGACAGCTTCCCAGAAGGAAGCGACCGCATCCCATTCCCGCTCGCCCCGCACCATGGTCAGAACTAGGGCCGGGCGCGAAAGGTCACCGCCTCCGATCGCCTCCACGAGGACACAGCGGTACTCTGCTCAAGCGGGGCACACCTCCACCGTATGCGTGGAGCAAGGTCTGGCGTCTCGGTCTGGTCAGTACGTAGGATGACGAATGACCTGCAGAGTTACAACGGTTTCTCGTGCAGTGTGATGTCTTACGTTATCATGGAGCAATACTGGTGAAGATCGATTCACGAGTCGGGGCTGTTTCACTGCTATTACCGGTATTGCTAGATCAGACCTGATAAAGCTATAGTGAACAACACCTCGAATAGACTACTAAACAGTTACGTTGCCATTACCTTATTTTTGGTAAGCTTTGTCTTAATTGCCTGCTGGGGTTGCGGAATTGTTCGAATGAGTTTGTCCAGAATCTCCTTTCAAACTTTAACCCCTAGAATTTTGCGGTTTTTGAAAACGTGCTTTATCTCAAAAACTGCTGACTTTATCTCGTTAAAACTTTTTTGTTCAAAGTTTTTTAGGCCATTACTACACACTTTATTACCTTCTAGGATATCATTAAAGTCACAAATAATTCAAAATAAGCGTTTCAGTTTGAAATGGATGAGTCATTAGACGATTTTCCCACCGAAAAAAAAGGTTTGGTGTTTATAATTAGGTAGTTGCTCTATGGATGTGAAAATCATCAAATGACCCCTCCCGCTGCGAGTGGAGCGGAAGGGAGTGTCAGACTTCTACTGACTAGAAACCCACCCTGCTCCTTCTGTAGCCATTGCGTTCCGCGGCCGCGGTATCTCGTTAGAACATTCCCGTAACCCCGGCGGGCAATGGCCCTGTCGGACCCCGTCAATGCTACTGACTGCTCTTTGAGGCGGACACTACTGCTAACACGGAACAATGTCGACTCGGGCCCGGTCCTTACCGGACGGTGAGCTACCCCTGCTCGCCGTCCGCAGGCCTGCGTCTACGGTGGCTGAAAAGCAGGGTGAGTTTCTAGTCAGCAGAAGTCTGACACTCATCAAATGACTAAAATACCTTTCGTTTAGCAGAGCGCTCGCGATATCAAGATACGTACGCATGAGGAAAATAAAACAAATGTGTATAATAAATGTTTTATTTATTTAAAATTACCTTAAAGCTACCAGTGAGCAAATCGATGCAACTATTTTTAAATTAGGAACAATCACAGCTAAAAACTACCCCCAAATGTATTTTTCTTAATATTATTGATAACTAACACCTTTTAATAAAAAAAGATTTATAGAATAAAACATAGTTTGGGCTAAGTAATTTACAATTAAAAATAAAATCCATATTTATTTAAAAACTAAAAGAAAACTGAAATGTAAATAAGACTCGGATTATTATAAATGTCCAGATTACTATTATGTGCTTTTATAAAAATGGCAGCGCGACAGAGCGTAAGGCACACGTTTAGAAATGCGAGCGATAAAGGAACTGTCTTTGTTTCGAATAAAAATCATGAGTGGTATGTAAAACATGAATATATCTGGAAGTTTATATTAATCCAATAAAAAAAAATTAAAGAAAAAGAAAATAAAATTATGACGCTTTGAATTTTAAGGATTTAGTTTGCAACAAAAAATCTTGTTTTTTCGCTATTAACACATTGAGGTAGATAAGAAGAAGAAATAAACATTGAAAATTTCGCGTATACTTTGGCCATGTCATGACAATTATGATATTCAGTCTTTATTTACATTGTAAACCTTTTCCCCTTTATATAACTTGCAAGTCTTGAGTCGAAATATAGTGTGCCTAGTATACTTTTGCAGGAAAGCAATTGATACTAACGTAACGGCAAAAATGCACCCAGTTTTTGAGATTGAGATAAACAGTATTTTTAGGGATAACTCAAAGTTTGTTTTACATAAAATTGTTACATTAAATAAACTGTATCTCCACTGCGCAACACAGAAACGTAACTAATTAAAATTATTTTTTATCAAATGTAAAACCCTTAGAATGGAAGAGACTCGATACAAAATTGAATTTCTTTTTGTACATTGACCTTAAAATATTTAGTATGGGAAAAAAGGAACGAATTATGCGTAAGAAAAGGACAGCCTATACATCGGTAACGGGAGAGAGATACATTTAAAAACTAACACCATACTTTTTGAAAAATTTCTTACATACTTCCCCTATAAAAGTTTGCTATTGACCTTTTTTTACATATTTCCGATTACTACATTAGCTACAAATTTTCTTAAAATTTAAAATAATAAACTTTGAAGTTTCATCACTTTCATTCCGAGGGTTTGTTATGGTGAACGCAGACCTAGCCGCGCCGCACGCGCCGCAGTCTTTGCATTCGAATTCTTTATATGAAGTTCTATGCAACCTCGCACACCTACCCGCGCCGCAGTCGCCGCAGTCCCTGAAACGACCGAACTCCCCTAGCCGCAGCTGATGACGTCACCCGCACGCAGCGCGGATGACGTCATTCGCATCCACGGCGCGCAGTGTTGCCAGAGTTATAAAGTAGACAGAGAATCTCTGTCAACGGTTTATAATAAAATTACTTATTCTCGTATAAATAATTACTTGCTTATTCCCTATTATAGCACCTACAGATAAAATTACACAAAAGAGCAAAATACCAATACCAAATACAGATTTTATACAGATTTTTTAAATCTTCGGATAGATAATGCTTTCAAAAATCTGGCAACACTGACGGGAACGACTGCAGCGACTGCGGCGCGGATAGATGTGCGAGGCCATTAACAAAAAGCGATGACTGCGGGGACTGTAGAGACTGCGGTGCGGCTAGGTCTGCGTTCACCATTACACTACACTGGATAAATTCGTCTGTGTGAGAACGTAAATGTTGCCACACCAAAAATTAAGGACAACCAATGACAATGTGTTACCGTGTAGTTCAGACCTTATATTCTCTTATAATAATTATTTTAAATTAATCTTTGCCCTAGCTGTTTATGAAACAATAAAAACTATGAGTTATCGATTGACACTTACAGGAATCTTCTTACAGGAAGCTTTTCGCTTTGCAGTATGGACCACCGCTGTCACTTTTTAGAAAGTAAAATATATAAAACCTAGCTTTTTCCCGCGACTTCATTCGCGTGAGAGGTTTGAACAGACAGACAGACTTACTTCCGCATTTATAATATTATATAAGTATCGATTACTTACTAAAACGTGACATCTTTTTAAGCAAGTTTGTAGTTAGTGAGATAGTTTCCCAAGCTGACATTGATTCTATCCTACAGGTATATCACTTTTTACAGTCTTATCTCATTTCAAATCTCGACTCAAAGACACACACAATCGATTAAAAACAAAAGAAATTAACTAGCCTTTAAAAAAGTCTCTTTCTCAAAAGACAATAGTTTATTTTTTGTTGCATTTTTACTTTTGAATATTAATATTGATTTTAAACTATCATTTTCTAAATTGTTTTTGTAAATGAGTTTTGTTAGTAAGTAAACGCCGAGAAGTATCATTATTGTTGATATTACAGTAGATAGAGGTGGTAAAACCACTCTGACGAAGAATATAGCAATTCTTATGTGGGATGGTAGGCCTTCTTGATGCTGAAACAAAAAGAAAAAATAAGTTGTCACTATGGACATTTAGCGCTAGGTTCGTAGCACTACCTTAGTGCTATGTTTGAGCACTATTTTAAGAGATTATTTATAAGGTAGCAGAGATTTACTTTAGATAGCACTTTGGAGAATAAGTTAGGGAGAGCAATGACAAGGCGTGAAGTCGCAGTAATGAATGTGGAATGAATGTTCTTTATTAAAATAGAATTGTGTATATATAATTGTAGTGTTTACATTAGTTAAACAGTGGTCACTGTGTGGGAGCGCGGCCCTCCGCCCGCGTCTCATATAACTGTTGACATTATATTTAATTTATAGTACTTAGAATAATATTCCTTTGTGCATTGTATGAGCGATTGGTTATCAAAGTGAAGGGTGTGCTACGTATGCTACAGACATCTTGAAATAATCTATACTTCTATTATTGATGAAGGTTATACTTTTTATCCGATTGCAAAGTAGGAGGGTTATGTTTTTATCGCGATAATGTCCACGAGAGCGAAGCTCCGCGCGACCGCGCCACTTCTAGTATATAATCATAAATAAGGAGCTCGTGGCTAAATTATAAAAGCGTCACGAGTCAACCTCAACGTGAAGCAACGCTTGCTAATGTCATTGCTTGGATGAATGACCATTTTGACATTATCGAGATTCCTGTGTGCCTCAGAAAGAACAGCCGAACTAACAGCTACCACAAAGTACAAAGTTCGACGGCCTACCTTCGCTGCCGTCATAACATGACACTGGCAGAATAGTCGACACCGGCTCAGTTGCCAAAGAAGAAAAAAAAAAGAACGTTACACCGTTGGCTGTCATTAATTGTTGACACTGTTGACAGATGTCATTTTCTGACATTTTCATTTTCTATTCTAACAGGCCCTGTTCGTAGGCCAATATTCCTCGGACATACGTTTCCGAGTCCACCTGATAGATTTTATGGGGTGTCAAAATGGAAAAGCCGGCCCAGAGTGCCAACGTATTACCCAGCTACTGGGTTGTGGGGATCAGAGAGGCAGTCGCTCATTGTAGTACATTAGTACTCAGTTGCATCCAGTTAGACTGAAAGACGACCCCAACATAGTTGAAAAAAAAAAGTTATTTAAAAAATCTAAAAAACCCGACTGCGCGACTGAAATGCAAGGAACAAGCACATTTTTATTTTAAAAAGTGACAAGCAGGCGGGACCCAATTGAACGTATTTTTTTTTAAATTTGACTGGTCCGCCTGCTTGTCACTTTTTAAAATAAAAATGTGCTTGTTCCTTGCATTTCAGTCGCGCAGTCGGGTTTTTTAGATTTTTTAAATAACTTTTTTTTTCAACTTTTCAGTTAAAATATTAATTAACAATTTTTTAATATTCCCGGTCGTGCCACATTGGCACCCTACCGGATTAAGAAAGTGAAATAGCTCAAGTCCATCAAGTGTTAGGATTACACTAATGATAAATATGATATACCTTTTTGAAATCCTTGTGATAAGCCCTTTAATTTGATACCCATATTGTGATATACAAAAAAATTTTTTTTTTTCACTACTTATAGTTATAATGACTTCGCACAACCGCCATGTTTGATTTTTTCAAATATCACCTATCTAAGAACACTTGGGCTGCTAAGACAAATCTAACGATTCCTCAATTATGTGTATCCGTTCATTGGTTCTGGAGATATGAGGTAATAAAGAATATTACATACATAGTTACATACATACATACAAGATACGCGCGAAAAACATAACCCTTCCTTTGCAGTCGGGTAAAAAGCTAAGCAGATGATGAATCTGATGAAATATTTAAATCATCATTCTGCTCAGCTTCGTCAAATATATTGGAATTAGCTACAGCTGGGTACCAGTATTTGTTTCTTAGCCTATGTCCGACTGCTGGGCAAAAGTCGCCCCCAAAATCTTTCCAGACAACTTTGTCTGCAGTCTTCTCCAGCCAATCCGTAAGGAGTCCAGATCGTCTTGCTATAGTTTCATAGGCCTGCCTCGGCTACGACGCCCATCTTGAGGCACCCTTTGCGAGACAATACTAGCGAAGTCACGGGCAACAGCAAGTTAATAATCATAAAATCTTTATTTCTTTATCTTTTATTTCTATACTTACATATTCGGCCCAGAACAAGGGTATGATGCTACTGGAAAGCTTCGTAAATTTCTCGTCAAATCCTGTGAGGTCGTGGATTCTAAGATTACTCTGCATTCTAGCCACAGCTTCGAACGGCGTACCGGTGTACTGAAATACAAAGAAGGCTTTTTAAGCAACTATTAAAAATTCAGGCTCTCTCTTTGCTTCTCCTAAAACGGTGAAGAAAAACATCATGAGGAAACTAGCATGTCCTAGGAGCTTCGTTCCTCAAACATCACTTAAGACATTTTTTTAAAGAGAACTAGCAATGTGGGTAGAATGAGAGTTTTCTGTAATAACTTCCACCAGGCGGTAGCACTGAGGCATCAGGTCCGAGTACCGGTCAAACGCTAAGTTTTTTGACATCTGTCAAAATGACGTCAATGTCATGTATACATCAAAGATTTGTTTCCAAAGAAGACCTTTCGCCTCAGTAGCGCCAACTGGTGGTTTAAATTTTCCAGAAACCATTCTCATTACTAGCAATCTTTTTAACCCCTTCAACTAAGCTAAATATGCTTGTGTCTGGCGTGGGTTCACGGCAATAGTGTAATGGGTGGGGTTCGAACCCGCGACCTCTCGATCACAACTCCGACACCTTAGCCATTAGGTCTATTTACACATTAACCTACATGGTTCTAATATTTGACCAGTACAAATTTTGTATTTATTCTTTGGTCTAAACTAGTTTCGTTTTGAATTGAGGGTTATAGCCGAATGGCAAAAAACGGAACCCTTATAGTTTCGTCACGACTGTCTGTCTATTCGTCCATATATTACAGCCATTTTTTTTATTGACACGCTCGTGTTCGAACATAACTCACCTGACGGTAAGCGATGATGTGGTCGCAGATGAAGCACGCTTACTAAGAAGTAACCTATTCACTCTTGACTTAAAGACTCCCAGGAAACGCTATCAGGAAATACAGACTCCGGCAGGGAATTCCACAATTAACAATTAACGCACATATTCCTAAAACGTTTTGTGCGTATGGGTGGGATGTCCACCATGTAACGATCGTGCATCGCCGTTTGTCTTGTAGTCTGATGATGGAACGGGCTTGTTGGAAAATTCTAAGGGTGAAAAGGCTGTGATTGAACAAAAACATTTACTTACGGGTTCCAAAATAACGAAAGAGTTATGTTTGAACCTGTCCGGTTTGAGTCCGGTCACAAAGCGGTCTTTCGGAACACCACCTGCGTAGAAATGGGGGAAGGACACCGCCATTGGGAAGTCTGCAATAGAAGAAAAAAAAATAAGATTCAAGAAAATTTCTAAATGTTTCATACGTTCGCAAATTTTCTTGAATCTTGCTAATGCTTAGAAATATATTTAAAGCACTTTCTTGGGTTACTTGATGAGCTCGTGGTACGCACGAGTCGTTCTTCAAAAGTTGAGCAACGCTTGCCGTTTATAAACTTTTCATCCCAAAATTCTCTCAGGATCGAAATTGAAACGTGAACATGCAAGGATGTAAGTTCCGCGTGTCTGTACATTGCACGGATTAGGAAAAAAAGCAGTAATAAAAGACATTTTTACAATTTTTGAACTTGTGTCTGTCTGTTTGTCTTTTTATCTGTCTGTATGTTTGGCGGCGTATCTAGCGAAATTAGTGTAAGTCGTTTGGGGGTTGAGTCAGCTGTTTGTTATTATTCTTCTTTGGAATCAGCTTCCAGTACAATATTAAATGCTTCGGGAACGGGGCTAACGGGATCCTAAAGTGAGTCCCTAGTGAATTAAAGTTGTTTTACTTGTTGTCAATACCCACAATAATTTAGGTTTACCTTATAATAAGGTAGGTATATCAGCTACATGCTTCAATAATTGTATATGTGTTTTACGTAAAAGAGATTAATCTTTTCTTAACCTTTAATGAGACAGACACTTCTTTCTTTAAAGTGTCTGTCTGTGTGTTCGCAAGTGCTTATAGTTAGTTACACGATACTAAATCACTTACAAAGTTAAACCCGGACAATTTAGCCGGTAAAATAAAACGTCTCCCACGCGTACGATGTCGCGGGCACAGCTAGACTATCCTAATATTATGAAGCGGAAATGATTTTTTCGACATTTTTTTTGCGTAATTCGGTCATAAATTAAATAAGTTCGAATGCATAAAAAAAAGCATTCTGCACTCGTCCATATAAACACATACCTAATCGTCTGCATAATTACAAAGTTTTTGCTTCACATATAAATATATGAATAAAGTAATTCTTACTAAAGTAACACTTAGATGCGTCGCTGAGTCCTGGAGGCAGAGACGGGTCCGTGTCGTAACAGTCCGTGCCGTTGGTGACGCGCTCGAACACGCTCTCCGACAAATTGTAGCGATACAGGGGCACGTTGTGCATTGTCAGCTCACCTGCAAATGTAAAGTATTTCAGGTTAAGGACTATGTTACGTTATTACGTTAATTCCCATTCCGGTATACAATGCGGTAACTGCCAACATTGTAAAAACTGTGATGACAATTGAAGAGAGAAACAGAGGCCGTGGATGACTGCCAATGACCTGGATGCAAACCATAAAAATCACACAGTGCATAACAACACAACGGAAGAGACAACCCACAACCGTGCGGAGTAGTGCAAATATTTTTAGAGGGCTGACCCCAAGCGAAACAAGAAAAGCCCTGTTCACCCAATATAATAACGTCTTTAGGAGGCTGTTGGGGCTGCCGTGGCGCTGCAGTGCGTCTGGCATGTTTGCAGAAGCACATACAAAGGCCTCAAGTCTATAATCCGTAAGAAAGCAGCCTCATTGTTGCAGTGCTTATGAAGCAGCTGCAACACCTCAAGACAATCGTGGCGCGATTTGACTGCCGTATTCCGTGACACTGGATAGAGGTACCGATAGGTTTACGTTGAATGTCTTTTTTATTTTATTATCTTGTTTCTGTCTTTTTTTGTACTAACATAGCATTGTTACTAACACTATGGACTTACTCCTCTCACATATGTACAACAACATAAAATTCCTCTAACATAAAATATATGTATTTATTTAAAAGCCTCACATACAACAACATACAACTCCTCTAACATAAAAGATATTTATTTATTTAAAAGCCTGGAGAAAGAAGAAGATAGACTATGAAGAATGTGAGGAGCTTGTGGCCAAATAATAGCAGCCACTCAGATCGAGCTTCAAAGTTTAGCAACGGATGCCATGTCCGTGCGTGAATGGGCGGTCATCTTTACATAATATCTTTTAGATCAGTGGTTCCGAAACTTTGTGTATTCTATGACAAATTTGTTTTCAATATTGACGACAGGGACCAGTAGTCTTGAAGAATATTTAACTAAAATTATAAAAATAAAAAATTGTCGCTTGCCTATTCTAAATCAAAAGAAACACTTATGATAGAAACCTAAATTAATTTTCTTCTTCTTTTCAGTTGGAAAGTTTGACATTTTGACGATATTTTTACCTTTAGCAGACTACCAGTGGGCCGCGGACTACAGGTTGGGAACGAATGTTTTACAAAGACTGATTCCCGGGTCGACATTGTGGCGTGCCTCAAAGAGCAGTGAGCACCAATGACAGAACCCAATAGGGCCTATGCCTGCGGGGACTGATGGAATGTTTTAACGAGATACCGCCAGCGAATGCTTGGGTGACTGAATGAACTGGATGGGTAGTTAGTAGGAGGTGATCAGAAGCCAGGAAATCTGTCACCAGTCCTGCCATGAGGTATCGTTTTATCTACTGGGTTGTGGAGCTTCATGTACTCAGCTGCATCATAGTTGACAAAAAGCTAAGCGAATGATAATGATGGAAGACAGATGAACTTACTATCAAAATACAGCGGCATCAATTTGCAGACGGTCTTCCTCCAGTATTTCAGTACATCATTTTTGGTTAGACGCTGTGCGTACATCACGCCTTCCGTGGAGCCGAAAATACGGTCAGGACATGCCTGGAAAATGTACAGTTTGGAGTTTTAATATCAATAGTATAATAAGCTTATAATGTTTCCACTGCTGAGGCACATGTCTTCTTTATGAGAGGGAGAGGCCGTAATTCTGCCGTACGTCTTTGGATGTTTGGCTCTGGCACATGCCGGTTTTCAAGGCTCCATTTATTACGTTATATGATATTTTAAGCGTCAATAGCCTAATGGATAAGATGTCAGACTTGCGATCGAGAGGTCACGAGTTCGAACCCCATCCATTACACTATTGCCGTGAACCCACTCCAGACACAAGCTTGTTTAGCTTAGTTGGAGGGGTTAACAAGACTGTTAGTAATGTGAATTCTACCCAAATTACTAGTTAAAAAAAAAATGCCACATTTAGACCCCAAGAAAAGAAAATATACCTTTGTAAGAAATCATAGGAACCAGTGGCGAAGGCTCCATACAACTAGGTTCATACCGGCTTCCCTTTTGAAATATGGCAAATATTAGTCTATTATTTTATATATGAATATATAAATAGTAATCTATTATTTTCAATTAAACAAATAATTATTTACGAAGTAACAAGATTTCGAAGTCAGCCATAGGGCCACAGTTACTGGAATTCACGCATCACACTTGAGCAAGGTAAGCATTTTTTGGTCCGGCTTCCCTTTTATGAAAATTCACTCTTCGCCACTGATAGGAACAGTTTCCGCTCTCCTTTTTTTAATATTTATGACGTAGGTAAGAATCTTTTGGAACAAATGATAACAAGATTGTTGTTTTAAAGAATCGATCTAGGACATGTTTCGTAGGTATGTTTAATAACTTTTATGGTCTGTTAGTGAATACATAAACTATGTAGGTACAATTTTGTTTTAAATCAAACTCGATTTTGACAATTTTATGGACCGACTAGCTTCTGCACGCGGATTCAGTCATGTGAAAAGTTTTCAGCACAAAATAGGTTTAATATAAAATAATATAAATCTTTATTGGAACAAAAATATTATACAAACATTTCTGTGTACGAAAATAGCCACATTAGTAAAACTGTGTTGCAGCTATTATCGCCCACCTCCAGGAGGAAGACGACAGCATTCCAGACATTAAATATTATTATTCTTAATCAAAGAATGTAAAAAGAAAGATAATAAATAAAAAAACCTTTCTAAACAATCAATAACAAAATTTGTCAAAATTTGTTTATGTCACACAAGAATAATAAATAACTTTCTATTAGTAAAATAATGTTCAAAATCAGTTCTGTAATCCAGAGATTACTTCCTACAAACTCACAATCTTTACCTCTTTATAATCTTACTCATCTCATCTTACTAATATTATAAATACGAAAGTTTGTGATCATGGATTGATGGATGTTTCTTACTCTTTCACACAAAAGCTTCTGATCGGATCTGAATGTAATTTGGTAAGTAGATAGTTGACATCCTGGATGTGTTATTCCAGGATGTCAACTATCTACTGGGCAACTTTTTATCCACGAATTTCGGCAGAAACTAGTATTGGTATACGTTATAAAATACACAATACAATTAAGGTTAAAAAAATAAAAGTGATTATTTACTTCAGGATCATATCCAGGTAACATTGGCTCTCCTCTAAACCGATTGATCTGGAAAAACTCCTTGTGGCCCCACTGAGGACCAATCTTCACCGTCATCTCGTCTGTGAAGTCGGAGTAGATCTGAAAAAATAATTATACAAATGATTAGAACTTAAAACGGGATATCTACCATGTCTATCTTTTGTTTCACCGAAAAAGTGCCCTAAAAAGTTCACGAGTCGACACGGTGAGTTTTGTATCGGGAACACAATCGAGTTTTAGTGATATGGGTCATTTTCACAAAAAGTATACATTCATGTTTCGGGTGTCCCTTTTTTAAAAGAAAAATATGTGCATTTAAGAAAAACAACACTTAAAATTAGAACCTGTGGTCAGTTTTTAACAGTATTGTTTAATGTTGCTTCTTAAAAACACAGTAATATTACCTTAATTTTCAAAAAAGTTTGTAGGAGATATCTATTTTAGCGCTGTCCCACTACCAATGTCAGTAAAATAACGTAAGCTTAATGTATTTAATCGACTTATAATAATATATACCAATATGTGTGGTTTTTAGGAAAGTATATTTATGCACAATTACTTAAATAAGTGTAAAAATTGTCTAAAAATAAAAATAGATGACATGAAAGGAATTTTGCAAAAAAAGGCAGCAGCAAAATCTAGATACAAGTGCAGACCTAGCTCCTTAAATCGTGAGAAATACGTTGCTATCC
Organism: Tholera decimalis; assembly: GCA_943138885.2. Lineage (NCBI taxonomy): Eukaryota > Metazoa > Arthropoda > Insecta > Lepidoptera > Noctuidae > Tholera > Tholera decimalis. The sequence goes on from OW964576.2 coordinate 17,831,640, forward strand.
GAAATCGCAGCAACTTGGTTTGTAGGGATGCCCAACGCCGCCACATTCATGAGTCTGTTGAAAACGGTGATCCAGCTAAGGTCTGGAAATTTCTCAGGTCAATGGGAATTGGGAAGTCACGTCAAGAGTCTATCCCTAAAGATATAGATCTTGAATCACTCAATTATCATTTTTCCACCTCTTGTAGTTTCAATGGAGCTGTTAAAGCCAAAACTCTAGATAATCTTTCGTCTCTTCCCACTCCCGATTATTCTCCTTTTGTTTTTAATAAATTTGCTAGTTGTGATGTTAAGAAGAGTATTTTATCAATCACATCAAATGCTGTTGGTAGTGACTGTGTTAGTCGCTAGATGATACTCCCTATACTTGACGAAATCCTTCCTGTCATTTGTCATATCCTAAATTATTCCTTATCCTCTGGTGTCTTTCCATCTCTATGGAAAGAAGCTCAAATAACCCCTCTTCCAAAAAAATGTAATCCTGTTTCTTTGTCTGAATTCCGTCCTATCTCCATTTTACCGTTCCTATCCAAAGTCCTAGAACGCCTTATCCATAGCCAGCTTAGTGCTTTTCTCTGTAGAAACAGACTCCTTAATTTTTACCAATTCGGGTTTCGTCCAGGGCATAGCACTACCACAGCTCTTGTTAACATTACTGACGATATAAGATCAGGAATGGACTGTGGGAAACTGACGGTCCTTTCCTTACTTGCTTTCAGTAATGCTTTTAACACTGTTGATTTTGATGACTTGCTCGGGATACTGTGCTCTCTTAACATATCTCCAACAGCTATTGATTGGTTTCGTAGTTACCTGTGTGGCCGCCGACAACGTATTTGCATTGAAGGTTCATTGTCTTCATGGTGCAATAGTACTGCTGGCGTACCGCAGGGGGGCGTTCTCTCTCCTCTTCTTTTCGCCATATTTATAAATTCAATTTCTAATGAACTTCTCTCATCCTACCACCTTTATGCTGATGATCTGCAAATTTATTCACAAGCTCCCGTTGAGGAATTGTCTGAGGCGGTGAAGATAGTGAATAAAGACTTAGCGCGTATTTCTGACTGGAGTTTGGATCATGGTTTGAGAGTTAATCCTGCGAAGACTCAAGTCATTATTGTTGGCAGCCCTAGGCTACGTTCCAAAATTGACTGGACGACCCTTCCCCAAATCGTTTTTGATGGAGCTGTTATACCTTACTGTGACTCAGTAAGAGACCTTGGTATTTATATTGATAAGGATTTGTCTTGGGGTCCCCAGTTGCAGGAAGTGAGCCGCAAACTGTTTGCCTCTGCGGGGTCTTTACGCAGATTGCGCAATTTCCTGCCGACTGCCACTAAAACTGCGCTTGCCCAATCTCTTCTTCTCCCTATCCTCGACTAGGCTGATGCAAGTTATCCAGATCTCACTGAAGTGCAGTTAGATAAGCTTGAGCGACTCCAAAATGTTTGTATCAGATTCGTATTTGGTTTGCGCAAGTATGATCATGTTTCTGAGTTTCGCATTAAACTCAAGTGGCTGCCTATCCGCCTTCGCCGGAATGCACATATTTTATCATTACTCTACAGTATTCTTTTCAATCCAACGACTCTCTTTTATCTCAAAGAACGATTTAAGTTCCTTCATGACACACATGGTAGAGATTTGAGATCATCGGAGAATTTGAGACTTCTGATGCCTACACATTCCACTAAATTTTACGACCATTATTTTACGGTGCAGGCTATTCGGTTGTGGAATGCATTGCCGGTGTCAGTAAGACAAGCTCAGTCACTCGCTGCTTTTAAAAGCTCGGTTGCCAATCATTTTCTTTCAAATTTATGATTATTTCTTTGTTTTTCTCCACACGATGTTAAAAAACACATTAAATTTATATATTTTATATAATTATATTATTATTATTATATATATGTATATATATAATACACAATTATAGTGAGGGCTTGTAATTAGCAACTTAGTTTTTATATATTATTGTTATAATGTTATTAGTCTGTAAGCCTTCCGAAAATAAAATAAAAAAATAAAATAAATAAAATATACTTATATATTTCAATTAGTTTTTTTTTCCATTATAAGTATTTGTAGTACACTAATTTAGCCCTCCCCAATTCAATTAAAGCTTTTAAAGTCCTTCCAAAGGTTGTCTGGAAGATATCGCTCTCAGCGATAAGACCGCCATTGTAACCAAAGTTATAGAAATAAGGTTATGTAAGTGTGTTTCAATTTTTGGTGTACAATAAAGTATATTCTATCTATCTAACTTATCACAAAATATTTAAATAATTTCATCTTTGTTAGGACAAAAACTAATTAAAGTGGAAAATTCTATTCCGAAACCGTATTTTTTGCGAGACGATGAAATCAAAATTACAATTTGGGAACATTTATTTACGATCGCTTTAATACTTTCAACGGGCCCCAACAAGTAATTCGGCCATTAGGACAGCGATCGGTGGATTAACAACACACACTTCAGTAATGGTCCAATTTTGATTTTCCACGCAGTGTTCAAATGTTCAAATGACAGCCGGGACCAACTGATTAATGTCCTTTCCAAGACACGGAAGAATCTCGATATCTCAAGATGGTCACCCTGGCTGTTATTATGCCAATACAGCCATGAACTCCTTTTCTCCACCAATAAATAAAAGATACTATTAAGAACTACAGACTTACCCTATCCAACATCCCAGCATTATTGACAGGTACAAGTCCTGGTGCCAGATTCTTGGACATGTCCAGCAGAGGATCAGTAAAGTTCCACAGGTATTCGTACACCGTCCTCTTTACGAACGGCTCCGGACTGTACATGTTGACTAGAGACCTTAGGAGTGCCTTCACGAAGTAGTTCGCGTCGTGGAGGTAAGATAACATGCCCTGGAAAGTGGAAAAATAGAGTGTTATTGAATTCATTAGATAAAATGTAGGTATATCTGACTTCTTACTTCTTATCTTACTATCTTACTTCTTACTTTCTTACTTCTTACCATCTTACTTCTTATCTTACTAATATCTTACTATCTTACTTCTTTCTTACTAATACTAATATTATAAATGCGAAAGTTTGTGAGGATGTATGGATGTTTGTTACTCTTTCACGCAAAAACTACTGAACGGATCTGAATGAAATTTGGTAAGTAGATAGTTGACATTCTGGAATAACACACAGGCTACCTTTTATCTCGAAATTTCCACGGGGTCGGGACTTGCGCGGGAAAAACTTCCCACGCGTGCGAAGTCGCGGGCAAAAGCTAGTATGTAAATATGTCTCTATAAAATTGCAAAAACCTTAGATTACACATACTATATCTTGCGGGATTGTAATCTATGGATAAATTGTGATCCGTGCAATACGGTTGACAATTTATCGCATTATTTTTCGTTAGATTATTATCTATCGATCTGAAACCGTTTGATTACAGTCTGTCACTCGTTAAATTGCCAACTGTTTGGACAGTTGGCAATTTAAGGCTGTCCCTGATTGTTCAGTTTTGCTGTAGGACGTTCTGTGACCATAGGGTTACGCACAGAGCAAATGCCGTTCAACAAATCACCCAAGTAGCACTGGGGGTTCTATAGCGGTTGACTAATGGTACACATTTATTCTTTAAGCTGTCTATGTAAGCAGTATAAGAGCTCTATAGGACCCTATACAGCCCTTATACCGCCGGTTTGGGCACAAATTATTCAGCCTTAAGTTCACAAAAGTTACACAGTAGCAGAATAGTAGCACTTTAATGGCAGTTTAGGAGAGAACAGTGGTCTTAAAGCTGATCAACGGCACTATATAAGATTACGTATGGTTCTTCATACAGACAAGAGAGTTATAAAAAGTAACGAGTGAACAATTATACAGCCTCTATAGTAATTAACGCTCACAAGTGTGCCCTAAAAACTACTAGTAGGCTACTTTTTCTCCAAATTATCACTTGAGTACCACATTTTGTAATAAATATTTTTTTTTTATATAATACTACGCGCAACATCTGGTCGTGCGAGAGTCCATGTGAATTTTTAATGTGATTTTATCATAACTGGTAAGTACTTGTATTTATTCTATTCTATTGTGTTAATATTATGGGTATTGTAAATTTATTGTAAAGTATATACATATTTAGAGTTAAAATCTTCACGCGCCTCAGGAATAATGACTTTTTATCAAAAAAATATATCTAAATAACCAGGGACGAACAATGCTATTTTTCATATTTGTGTTTTTATGGCATTTAAATCAGTCTATGGCTTTTTATTTGAACACTTACTATAAAATTAATCACGAAAACTCCGTAGTATGTGTTAAAACTACAATTAATTTAGAGATATTATAGGTTATGAGTGAACAAAATGGTGGCCATTTTCTTCAACTACAGTGAACCATTGTAGTTCCAAATTAATGCAGTGAACTCTTTCAAGTTTCACATGTGTACCATTATATTATCGTGAGCTCTAGAAAGGTTCACACGTATACCATTATAATGTCAACATATCTGAGGTAGGCTCATATTCAGCCCTGGGCTGGTATGCAGTTCTTCAATAGTTCACGATTTTACCTTTTTAGTTATTTTTTAGCATACTAAATTTTAGAGATCCGCATTGAAAATGTAAATTTTCGTTGAATACCACAAGTTAGTTAGTGTATAGTTTTCGATAGTAAATGCAGTAGATGGTATGATTGAATGAATACGTTAATTTTAATAGACGAGTAGGTATTGTTAGAATCCGGACTGATTTAATCAACAAAAAATATATAGATACATAGTTATATTAAGGGGCACAAGATGTTTTTTTGTTTCTTAATGTAAATTTGTTAATTGCCTAGGAGTTGTTAGACAGGACGGTGACATTATAATGGTTTTGTTATTCAGTTTCATTTTTGTATTTTTTGTCTTTCAGACGCATAATGACAATAATATAGATGATGGACCATGTTCTGAAGCCAATAATCAAATGATAACGGATGAAACTCTGAATTTGTTGCCTACGCTTGACTGCGATCAACTTATTGGTAATCAAAACCTATTGTTACAAAAAATTAATAACCAGGACAAAATACTCCACGATATTGTTGAACACATGCAAAAACTCACCCAGAAGGTAGCGATGTTGTCTGTGCAAATCAGCGAAGGCATAGCAACAATTACGGAAAAAATTGATCAACCTATGGCCATTACTTTATTAAAAGACGCTAACCCAGAAGAAAATGAGGCGTTCCGTCTTGAACAGATTGACAATATACAACAACTTGACAGTCTAGAAAATACTTTAAAGGATAAAGCTGAGAGAGAAAAGTTACTAAAACAGTTATCATTTTTGTTTCAACCCTGTGAAGGCAATGGCTTAACATTTGCCTACAAATTGCTCGACACATTGATTACACGCGATTTTATGTGTAAATGTTCTTGGTCTGGAGCAAGTCGTGGAAATTATTCAAAGATCCCGTTAAAAGATTTTAAAAACTTTATTAGATTATTTTGTGACATGATACGTTCATGGGATCCTACATTTACCATGGGACAGACCGAAAAGATTTTAAAAATATCTTTAAAAAATGCTGTGAAAAGAAGAGCAATGAAAGATTTAAGATCTTCAACAAAACGAATTCGAAAAACTAAACCTAAAAGCACAATTAAAAAAAAAGAACGGAATCAATCCACAAGCAAAGCTTCTACTAACAATCACGAGTCTCCAAACGAATCAATAGCGATGGAATTAGAAAAAGGGATAGAAGAGTCTGATGATGAGGATTTGTGTTAAAAACTAGATCATTTTGAAAACAATCCTTTTGATATGAAGTTATTTTTGTTGATTAAAATTAAATAAGAATAATAGTTTCCTCGAGTGTTCCATGTTAAGCTTTTTTTGTTACATTGTATATTATTTTGAAAAACAAGATTTATTAGTATCTAAATACTAAAAAAAAAACATTACAATTCAATGTTATATTAAAATGAGTAACTACATGTCAAATAAGGAGTAATAATATTGGTAGGGCGATAATAATTATTAGTCATACTGAATAACTTTCCTCATGAGACTTAACTTTGGCAAAATCTAAAAGAAGTAGGTGGGTGCGTACATAGGAGCATAGAAAATGACCGATTGTCCGATTGTTTTTTATTCAGATTTAGCCATATTATGTCCCACGAGGAAAGTTGTTCAATACGACTAATATTATCACCCAGCTCAGTATTATCACTCCTGTTATACACGTTGTATAGTAACTGACTAGACTGGTTGAACGATTACAATAATCTTGTCAAGAAACGAAATGTTTCTTAGTGCGTGTGTACTATACTCCATTTCAAGCTCCATTTACAATAAGATTAGACATTTATAGACAAACCTTTTTTACAGTCCGTTCAATCGATTTTAACTTAAATTGCGTTGGTAGCATGACAAATGTCAGGTGCAGTAAACAGTTGGTATTGTAACCACTTTTTTGCCTCTAATGTCATCCTAAGGAATAGAAGTCAAAATCGGTTGAAGGGACTGTAAAAAAAGGTTTATTTTAGTCTAATCTTAGTGTAAATGGAGTTTAAATATTTATGAAAATGTTCGTTATAATGAAAGCTATCATGTTGATTTTTTGCGGGAGAATTATTTTCTTTTAGTTAACAAATGTTTTATCTAATTTTCGAATTGTGTTAGTTTGAAAATCGAAATTTATTAGATTAAAGAATTAATATACTTTAAGTAGTATATTAAGTGCCATGATGTTGAGTCCTGTATAAAGGATCCTTCAAACAGGCACGACACGCATTTAATCGCGCGCGACACAAAGGCGCCGATCGTTGCGCGACTTGCGGTGCCTTTGTGTCGCACGCGATTGTATCGCGTGTCGCGCCTGTTTGTAGGAGCCTTAAAACTGACTGACTGATTTGAAATTATAATAATAAGTTTATTACTTACTACATATTATGATGTTTTTGAAAAAGATGGCAATGAAAAAGTTTATTAAGACGTCTATACATTATTTGAATCTATGTTGTAAAAATCTTTGCTATTTTTGAGATTTTTTAACCTTTTTCAAAAAGATTCTTATGGGAATTGTGAATTTAAATAAATACAAGGTGTAAGAGGCTCAAAGTATATGTGATTTAAAAATTAAAATGATCAATATTCGTAAAGTTGTATTATTCTTTTAATGTATGTAACAAAAGTATAAAGTATTGAAATTCTTTGTATTCAACACACACTAATTTACACTTAATATCGTTAGATTCTAAAACAATCAAATTATGGTCACAATTATGCTGACTTCTTGATTTGTATATTGCAAGATGAGACGATTTTATTGGATATGTAAAAACATCTTCTGTGTTATTTATTCTAATACCTCTTAATGAAACCTTATTGTGGTTATTTACTATGTAATTAATTTTAACAACCTCGATTCTTTTTGTCAGTACATAACTGTCTCTTTTTTGGTAGAAGTTTTGAAATCTTCAAAATTTATTATATTTATTTTGTTTGCTGTAGTAACAAACGGATACTTATTGCCAGAATGTTTTTGGCAAATGAATTCATTTGTCCATATATGTATTTTCCTCCATTCTTTTGGCGACTTGTGACAGCGGCTTTTTACCTGATCTGAGCATGCATTTGATCATAAATAATTTCATCATAAATAAATTCACTAGAAGAACTTTTGAATATAGGCAAACCATCCATATTTATGTTTATTGAAATTGTATCTGGAACATCAATCCAATTATGCAAAATTTTTGCAAGAGGTTTTGCTATTACATTATGCCAATATTGACCGCCTTCAATATTTTTAATAGTAATTTGTCTGGGAGTACATAAAATTGATCTAGAATCTGTTGGTAGTATTTCTGGAATCGAGAGAGCGACATGGCTTATATTATTTTTTACAGCCCATGTTCTTAATTTTTCACGAAATCACATGTTTTTCATAATTGTATTCATATTCACTTTCACTAGAACTGAAACCATCACACTCAGTTTCTTCTACGTTGTGTACGGAACCGTCATAAATTAAGTTTGAATTTACGCTTGAAATCGTATTGCTGGCCTCAGCTTCAGGCAATTTTTCCTCTGTATTATGTACGGAACCGTCATTAATAAAGTTTGAAGTCGCACTTGAAATCGGTTTGATGGTCACAGCTTCACATGTCGTCGTAGTACTAACAGGTTGTTGTTCAATGTGTTGATTAGATTGATTATTTGGTCTTACTATCTGCAAATATTCTTTTAAGATTTTTCTTCTGATTCTACCGGTCCTCACTCTCTGTTTCCAATTGTTATTATGCATTTTTATTATTTTCCGGGTTTTATATGAACGTCCGTGTTGCGTCGTCCAAGTGTTAAAGAAAACCACGTTCACATAATTATTTAGCTTAGAGGATAAAAATGTGGTACTTGTGAACAAATAAACAGCTGTCAGTGTTACTAGATATCAATAGTGGTGCGTGTAATATACCTTAAACGTACACGTGAACTCATTAAACGCTCTTTTACAGAATAATATAAAGGTTGATTAATATATCACAGACTAGACCCACTTACAGCAACAAGCTGAATAATGGTCCACAACAGGTGCTACACAACAGCTTTTGGCTACATTAATGTTCACATGTGTTGTACTAAAATGCCAGCATTATAACACCATACACGTGGACCATTAAATAACCAATGCCGTATAGTTCTCCTCTTAAAATGCTCTTGTTCAGCTTTTAAAATGAAAGCTGACTAGAAGAGTAATGTTATCCCATTATAACACCAATAGTTACTTAATAGGACATTTTAACACTCCTAAACATGCCTTATACAGGTATAAGTGGATTTGTTCACTTTAATGCAGTCAATGAACCACATGTGGCCATTGTTAATGCTTAGAAATCACCAGTGAACTGAATGTGAACTTTAAAAGAGAACAAAATGCTACTTGGGCAGCGCGTAAGTTGTGTTCCTTTGTAAGCAGTTAGATGGTTTTACTTTGATAGATTATAATCTATCGAAAAATAATGATAAAATATTTTTTTAGATACATTACAATTTCGCAAGACAGATTATAATCTAACGGGTTTTGCAATTTTACGTTGACATATAAACAAATGGACAATGTATGACTCCTTGGGGGCCGTTCATGTATTACGTAAGCACATTTTTTGCAATTTTTAATCCACCCCTCCCCCTCGTCAGCAAAAGTAAGCAAAGCTCTTACCCCTCCCCTCCATACACGTAAACAGTGGTACAATTGATTGATTCATGAGCAGCAGTTACAAATCTAGAAATAAGGAATAGGTTTGGAAAGAAGTCTGTAACGGACATAATAACCACATTTAAATAAACTTTACTGACACGGAATTCAACAATTCATTATTTGTAGGAATCCCCGAAAATGCATTTCATTTTGAAGCATAGACAATGTGTGTTGCTATATGTGTAAAAAATTAAATAATTACTGCTGACGTAATCACCATCTAGATCCCCCCACCCCCCATGTCAACAAAAATAAGCAAAGACCCCCCGCCCCCCTATAGTGAAACGTAATACTTGAACAGTCCCTTGTCCGAGAGTAGAATTCTTAAACCATCGAATGATAATGGAAAAAACACTTCAATATCATTTCACATAGGTCTACAGAGGCACTTATAAAGCGTTAGAAGCTAGCGCACCGTTCAAATAGGTAATTTCTTATGGTGTAGAACCGGCAAGAACTCCACGGTTACTCTTGTCAAAACTTAAGGTGAAGATTTCTTGAGAACGGTCAAAAATGCTGTTTTTTAAATCAGTGTAACTCTTAAACCTTACATAATTTTATGAACCAAAAAAAAACATTATTTTCAAGTCTTTTTTGCATATAGTGATGGAATTTAAAACGTAATTAAACATACTTTAATGCGTAAAAAAAATCTTCAAACACACCTCTAAATTCAGTTTTAAAGCAGTTTATCGCTTCATTAACAACTGTAACTAAAATCAAAAATATTCCATAAAATTTTAAATGCTAAACTGCATCCAATGATGGATTGTTTTTTATTATAAAGTTAATATTTAATTTTATACAAATTTATTTGCGTTTTACGACATACGTTTGCTCATTTCTTCACTGCCGGCACCGCGCCAGTGTTCTGCGGAACGTTATCGAGGATGGATGTGTGTCAATTTTTTCCGCAGCTCTTAAGGATGGAAAATAAAACTAACAGTGGGAAGAGATGGAAAGCTGCTCGCCAAAAGCACTTACTTCAGAGTATAGCAAAAATACGGTAAGAAACTTTATTATTATAAGTAAACAACTTCGTAAATAAATAATATTAAAAAGATAGTTGATAAAAACATATTTCTAGTAAATTGAATTGAATGATTTTTTTAAATATGTAAGCATGTTTTGACTGCAATTCCATCTGATGGTAAGCAGTGATAGTTGATGGTGAGGCGCACTAGTTCAACATAATTGAAATTGGTTTACTGAATCGCTCACTCGGCCACAGAATTTGGTTCAGGTCATGGTGCGGGGCGAAGGGGAATGGGATGCAGTCGCCTCCTTCTGCGAAGCAGTCATGCTAGCGAAGGAGGAGGCTGAACGCGTGAGGGAGAGACAACTCTTCCTCACGCCCCAGCCGCCGCGGGAGACGCTCCGGGCGTCGGGGATCGCGAGCCGACCTCCGGCCACCGTAGACGCCGGGCAGGAGTAGCTTACTGTCCGGTAAGGATCAGGCCCGAATTGGCAGCGCGCTACGTTCCGCCCGCGCTTCAAAGAGCTGCTACTGACTGCCTTACGGGGTTGCGGGAATGTTCTAACGAGATACCGCGGCCTCGAACCGCAAAGGCAACTGAAGAAGCAGGGTGGGTTTTTAGTCAGTAGAAGTCTGACACTCCCTTCCGCTCTACCCACAGCAGGAGGGGTCATTTGATGATTTTCCCACCCAGAAAAAAAAGGGCCAGCTGTGCTGCCAATTCTACATAATATATCATTTTTTTTTTATTTTAGATTGGCGAACAAGCAATTTGCTACTCAACAACCGGATGATACTGCTTCTTGATTGGATGTCGAGTAAGTACCTACCTGCTCATCAAAATTGACTGCCTCCATGGCACAGATTAGAAAATAGTAATCACCAAACAGATACATCACTCCTATACAAACACGAAAATACCTACGCAATAGCCTCCTAGTAGAAGTACAAGCAGAAACATACCTACTTTCTGTACGCGTACCATCAATTTAGAAAACTGTCTGGACTTCTCTTGGTGTTAGGGTTGTACAAATAATGATAAAATAAAGAAGAGACGAGATAAAATAATTATTTATTTGACAATCACTCGGGAGTACACTAGGACTGGACATTGCACGCGGCTTTGATCGATAAAGGAGCCCTGTTAGTGAGCCCGGAACTTTTTACCCGACTGTGAGACACAAAAGAGGGTAATGTGATCATCAATATCTATGTTTTTTAGGGTTCCGTAGCCGAATGGCAAAAAACGGAACCCTTATAGTTTCGTCATGTCTGTCCGTCTGTCTGTCTGTCTGTCTGTCTGTCCGTCCGTCCGTATATCACAGCCATTTTATTCCGAAACTATTAGGACTATACATGTGAAACTTGGTAGGTAGATGTATTCTGTAAACCGCTTTCCGATTTTATGAAAAAAAAAAATTAAAAAATATTTAAAATAAAGGGGGGCTCCCCATATATGGAACTGAAACTGAAAATATTTTTTTTTTCATGAAACCTATGCCTGTGTGGTAGCTATAGACAGGTATTTAAAAATGATATCAAGGTTTCTAAAACCACTTTTTCATAAAGTTAATCGTTTAAAAGATATACGCATTCAAAGTGGTAAAATGTGTGTGTGTGTCCCTCTAACTTCTATAATAATGAAGTGAAAAATTTCAAAAAAATGTATGCTGTAGATCTTAATGTAAACTTTCAACCAAAATTAGTTTGAACGAGATCGGGTCAGCAATTTTTGAGAAACAACATATTTTCTAAAACCGCAAATATAACTTTGTAATTCATACAAACACTATGAAAAACAAAGTTATTGGGCGTAGTTGTAAAATATTTAAATAAGCTAGTTTTAAGAAATTTGTACGGTTTTTTTTTTTTAAATATACATATTATATTATATTATTATAGTTACTTCGGAGCCCTTTATGGGCGAGTTTGACTCGCACTTGGCCAATTTTTTCCTTTGTGGTGCTCTAGAGTCCAAGCACGTGGGCCAATTTTGATGATACTTACGTAAGTTTTTAGTTTAATAATCAAAACCATTTTTGATTAAGTCGAGATTACTTTTGTTTAGATAATTAGGTGAACATTGACTAAAACAAAATAAAAACACATTATCAAGCGTACATGCTAGGGTTGTTAAAAGAGGACAAAATAAAAATAAAACTAGTCATTCAACTAATTAGTTAAAATTATTGCAAATCAAAAGACACACATAAACAAAACATTACACATAAACAACCATTCATATAGAAAACGACAAAGGTGGAGGAAACCCAATCAATTTCAATAAAATAGTAACCAATCTATTGAACAGAAACTTAACAAAAGAACAACATCATACAGCAAATGATATGATAATTATATTATATTATTACATAAGTAAATAAATAAATAAATATCAATGTATTCTGAAATAATGAATCACTAAATTGAATAAATATAAACATACTTATTACAAAAATCAATGTATTATTTTCTACATATTATAATTATTATGTTTTTTACAGACCTAGTACCTACTGAAAATCCATCATCACTCATTGAAGTCGATGTAAATTTATATCAGGAACTAAATCAAACAAAACATTATGAAGCAGAGAGGTAATTTTTCGTTGATCAAAACTTGTCTGTTTGAACATAAAAATATTTCTTCAGCCCGTCAGTATTACAACAGAATTTTATTTTGCTTTGTTTTAGGGAAACCGAAGAAATATCGATTGGTAGGCGTGTAAATATCGATCGGTAGAGGAAATATCAAGCCACGGACCTCTGGACTGCGGTTTAAAATCAATTAAAATCGTATCTGAACGATTGACAGGTTTAATGACTAAATAAACTGAAATGTTGTTTATGCAATATGATTTTTATAATAGAGGGAGACAACACCCCAGAAGAAATGAATTTAAATACGTGTGCCGTAGCTGGTGCAATAGTCGCAGGATGTGGACATACACAATTTCTGGAAATTACATTAATTCTAGGACTTCCTGAGGTCTCACAAAAGCTATTCACCTTTCATATGAATATAGTAAACAAAAAATGAGAATCTGAAGCATTAAGATCCATGAACGAAGCTGCTGAGGAGGAAAGATGTGCTGCCGTTGAGGCAGCACATCTTTCCTCCTCGGCAACTTCGTTCATAATATTCGTTCTTTCATAAGGTAAAGTAAATGAAAAGGGAATACTGATAATTGACGTCATAGCTGACGGATGCTGGAGATAAATATCATACAAGAAAAAAATACTCCTCATTGTCAGGAGCAGCAGCTATATTTGGTAAACGAACGAATAAAATACATGGGTGTTAAAATAAATTCTACTACATTTGCGCTAGAGCAGAAAATAAAGGAATCTCGGCAAAGGATCATATTTGCTACAAAAATGACACAGGTGACTTATGTGAGTAAAAAAAATAGTAATATTATAAATATATTGATATATGTTTGTTTTGTCTTATTAATAACTTAAAGTATTTACTTTAAGATTGATTTTCCAATGTTCTTTTTTTCTTGGTATGTTTCTAAGACCTCTTCAGTGTCTTTATTCTGTTCAACGGTTTTCCTGTGTTGAAAGAAGAATATTGATATTTTTGAGAAATGTTTATTCTTTATAAGCAAACACTTTCTCTCTCACTCTCACACTCTAGATTCACTAAGTACCTATACAAAAAAATGCAAATTAACCATCCTGTATAGTAAGTCTAGATTATTGAACTAAAAATCAATTTACGAAAGGATTATCAAAAAGAAAATGATTTTGATGATTCTTTGTTTTAGTTTTTCTAGAGCACAACAAAGGAACACATATATAACTAACACTCACACATAATGTTCCTACATTTGTGATCATCAAATAAATAATAATTTTTTATCTAATCTTTTATTTATTTTTTATCGTTTTGTACAACCCTAACACGTTCGGCAAAATATGCTGGCCGTAGCCATGCCATATGAAGATTGCGCGATGGACAAAGCGTCCTCAGTTCTCGATATATGTACAGAAGGTATGTTTTTGCTTGTCAAGTAGGATTATTATCAAAAATTTTAGGCATAGCTATTTACGCATAGGTTTTCCACTAGCTGTATTTTTTTTAATGTTTTATGTAAGTAGGTAAGTTCTTATTTATTTACTTTTATTTGTAAGCGAAGTTGCGAGAAAAATCTAATAATAACTGTCTACATTTCACCGCCCGGTTACATTGATAATCATAATATTTTCTGTTTTAGTAATACTACAACAAAAAGTGGATCAATAATTTAAAACAAATAAGTAGGTTGGTAGGTACGTAACAATATTCTGAAACACTGCTCGATGTCTTACTGCCTACTTGATAGCGCCCGTTTGAGCAAGGTCAACGGGATTATATTGCGTCTTAAGGAGTGGAATTACCAGTCTGTGTCAAGTGAGATGGTGGTCAAACGCGAGCTTATTATCAATATTTTTTCTTTTAATTTTAGAATGGTAAAAGGTTATAAGATTATATTTGGTCAACCAACAGTAATAATCTACTTATTATATAGCAAATGTAGGTACATAATTATGTACTAAAAAACTTAAAATACAGACGCTATCGGCTGGCAACGTACCCAAGATACTAGCGACATTGCCTCGTTGTATGGCAATGCTTAGCCATTGACCAAAGAAATAGACAGCCCTTGGGTCGCGGGAAGCGTCAACGAGCCTTTTTGATATATCTATAAAAAGGCTGTGAGCACACGGGCCCCATGATCCGAGAGTTTCGAACCCAAAAGGCTCGAAAATATAGTTATCACCGAGATGACTATATTTACGCCACTTGAGGTTTTCCGCAGCCGCAGCGGGAGCGCCAGCACAACATGATGAACTGGGAAGATGGGATGGTGCGAATGGTAATGGTAATAAATCACTGCCTCTCGCCTATATCGACTTTACTGGAGGTCTATGGTTAGTTTTTCAACCGACGACAAAAAGAGGAGGTTATCAATTCGACGCGTATTTTTTTTTTTATTTTTTTTTAATGTATGATCATCGATTACTCGAAGACGGCTGAACCGATTTGGAAATTTCTTTTTTTGATTGAAAGGGTATACTTCGATATTGGTCCCATTTTCATAAACGTCAGGATCTTATGATGGGATCCTGGAGAAATCGAGGGAACTCTTCAAATATTATAGGCACACCTATGTCGTTTTGGGTATTTATTATAGTAACTTGTGCAGTTGCTCTCAAAAAGTACCATTTGAGGAAGTGGAACTGATGATGAAGACCACACATGGCCGCCGAAACTACTCAATAATAAGTATTGAGTGGATTGCGATTCGATTACTTGAATATGGATGTTACGCACTTTATGCTCGTCACAATGCATATGGTGATGTAGAGCTGATGGTGAAGTACCAGGAGAACTCCTCAACAATTAACGACCCAGCATTGGGAAAAGCAATATTTTGTAAAAGGTTATAAGTAGTTGATAATTAGGCTCTTGTAACTAGGTAAATTAAAAATAGACCAACTAAAAAGAGTGAAATAAAAACTTTTTACCAAAAAATTAAACCGACTCCCAAAAAACACTGCAAAGTGAAAAATAACTTTAATTTCGGAAGTCAGTGCCAAAAACGAAAATACAAAACTAAAGACACCGACTACCGAAATTAAAGTTATTTTTCACTTTGCAGTGTTTTTTGGGAGTCGGTTTAATTTTTTGGTAAAAAGTTTTTTAAATATGTATGATCAGGCATTATATTTATGGCACTAGTCTTGCCAAGAGTGATACCAGGTGAGTTGGTTTAAAAGGTCAGATAGGCAGTCGATCCATGTGAAATACTAGTACTCATTTGAATCCGGTTAGACTGAAGCCGAGCCTAATATAGTTAGAAATAGGCTTGGCTAAAAGCTATAAAAATAATTTAAATAACTGATTTATAACGCGGAAATCGACGCACCTCGCCATTTTGTTTTAGAGCATAAGGCTACGTTTCCACCAGAGATGTGCGATGGAAATGTGTCGTGCGAGGATGTCTAGCTGTGCTGTGAAAATGTGTGGGGGTTTCCACCAAAGCTGTGCGATGAAAATGTGCCTACGATGATGTGTAGCGGAGCTGTGAAAATGCGCATTAATGTGTGGTGCGAGGACGCGCAAACCTCGCAACACATCCTTCTCAACACACCTTCCTCGCAACACATCCCTCGCAACACATCTCTCGCACACATCCCTCGCACACATCCCTCGCTTGTTTTGTATGCGCAAAAATCTAGCTCCGCTGATCCGTTTCCACCAGAGCTGTGCTGACCGAGGCGAGGTAAATGAAGCGATTCTATTGGTTCTTTACAAACACATCCCTCGCTACACATCCTCACACATCTCTGGTGGAAACGCAGCCTTAAGGCGTGGAGTCGCTGTTAAGCCATTGTTTATAAATAAAACTTTATTATTATTTAAATTGTTATAGCGTCCTTGGCATTATTAGCATAGGTTAAGTAGATATTAATGTTTTATTGTTAATGGCATTTTGAAAATATCTTTTTATGGGTATTTTATAGTTTTTTTTTCTTGTAAGACTACTTATCATATTATGATCGCATAGCTTTTTACATATTAATCTCTTTGTTTTTTTTATATACCTAACGAATATTATGAGAAGATTATCGCACCGTCTGAGTTTGAGTACTTTATGCGGCCTACGCAAATGTCCTTACTTTGGTATTGTTCGAGCTACGTAGTTAGCGACAACTAAAAATAAAACAATGTTTTTCACTGTTTGAATATGTCCACTCAAATCTCGGTGTTTCTTTCCTCAATAGAGACCAAAGACATAAAGTAAGGGGTAGCGGGAATACTATGACGACATACCGCGGAACTTGGTGGTTTTTTAGTCAGTAAAAGTCAGACACTTCTTTCCGTTTCCCCCAGCGGGAGGAGTCATTAGATGATTTCTGCCCGAAAAAATGACATAAACCTGTATGGTTCTCATATGGTATTTATGATTAGATGTAGAGCTTTACCATAAAGGCGAAGCATCAAGCAAAGTAAAATAGTTTCCTCTTAAAGTTGCCACGACCCGTGAAAAATCCGTTCCGTCATCGGACTATAAGACAAACGGCGATGCGCTGCCGTTGGTTGGTGGACAACCCACCCATATGCACATAACGTATTGGGAATACTTTTATTGTGCGTACAGCTAAGGAATGGAACTGCCGGAGTCTGTGTTTCCTGATAGCTATAGCCTGGTCTTTAAGTCAAAAGTGAATAGGTTACTTCTAGGCAAGCGTGCTTCATCTTCGACCACATCATCACTTACCATCAGGTGAGATATTGGTCACGTGAGCCTATTATCAATAAGAAAAATTGGGTCATACAGCGCTCTACCTCTTGCCATATCTTAGCCAGCTGGTCATGAATGGGTTGAAAGAATAGATGGAGGCTTCCAGTGTATTTGGAAGTCGCTGAGTATCACACACTTAATTAGAGACTGGGTATCACGATACTATTTTCTTTTTTCGGGTTGGGAAAATCATTGAATGTTTTAGCGGAAGGGAGTGTCAGATTTCTACTGACTAAAAACCCATCCTGTTCCTTCAGCTGCCCTTAACTTCCGGGGTCGCGGTATCACGTTAGAACATTCCCGCAACCCTGGCAAGCAATAGCCCTATGGGGCTCCATCACTAGTGCTGACGAATCTGTGAGGCGGCGTGGGACACGACGCGCCGTCGACCCGGGTCTGGTCCTAGCCGGACTGCCGGACGGTGAGCTACCCCTGCTCGCCGTCCGCAGACCCGCGCCTACGGTGGCCGGAGATCAGCTTGCGATCCCCGACGCCCGGGGCGTCTCCCGAGGCTGCTGGGGCGCGAAAGAGAGAGTTGCCTCTCCTTCGCGCGTTCGGCCCCCTCCTTCGCTAGTATTACTGCTTCGCAGAAGGAGGCGGCTGCATCCCATTTTCTCTCGCCCCGCACCATGGTCGGAACCAGGGCCGGGCGCGAGAGGTCGCCGACGATCACGATACTTGGTTATCGTTCTAAGATAGTCAGGACTCAAAATAAAATCTAAATTATTTTAGTTTACATAGGCCTACATGGGCACTCATAAAACGTCAAGTGAGTGAGACTCATAAACTCACTCATAAACGTCAAGAGAGTGCCCATACTCATAAAAAGTCAAAAGTTAGTGAACGGTTCGAAATCGGTCGTTTTCTATGGAGAAGCACAGGCAAGAAACTCCACGCTTACTCTTAGAAAAAGATCTTGATTTTCACAATCTTTGCATAATAGATAAATTTTTTTTTGTATGAGAGGACGGTTTAGACCAATTGACATAATACAATGTAATATAACTAATCAGAAAAGAATCTCAGAGTCTATAGTGTTCTCGCATTCACATTAAAAGTTAGCTTTACAAAAATGCAAATAATCTAAAGCAAATCACATAAAAAAACTATATACAAGTAAAATAAAATAAAAGTAACAACAAGCACACACAAAAAAGTGGGGTTGTTGATAGACCTTTAAACAATAACGCAGTCACAATATGCCAGGGAAGCCACATGTGCAGAAGGAATCATTGCCAATGACTAGAAGCTTAAAGATCTTTCCTAGGAACGGCAGGGCCTCGGTATGTCCCATCCACAGTCTAACCGTGGCCACCATTACTTATGTAGCCACGAGCTTCGTTATATTTTCCTTTATATTATACAGTATGTTAACTAACAGAGGGCGTTCCCGTTAACCCGCAATAGTATTAGCACATCAATTAGATCGCCGCACACGCGGCCCGTCATTCATAAATAAATTGCGACGTTGCCGTCCTTCAAGTACGCGTGTACAGAGTCTTTCTTTTACGTATTAATTTAACATTTTTAGTGAATATATTAATATAAAAGAAATATAAAACATTTTGTTTCTGAATGGTATGCTATGCTATACTATTACGGGTTAACGGGAACGCCCTCTGTTAGTTAACTTACTGTATAAAGATTTAGAATTTTTTAAAAGAAAAGTGCATAATAGAAAGAAGAACAGCTTATTTTTCCTAACCATACTAATCTATCCGTTTGTTCAGGATAACACTAAAACTTTAGTCTAATTTCAAAGATATTTTGTCTTATTCTTTCTAAAACTATGAGAGAGACTAGATATGTTTACACTAGTAAACATATCTAGTTACCTTCCAATTCCATCATCAGACCAGCTCGATGGTATCTACCATAATATTGTATTGTCATCTAATCTACATATAATTTTAAAGGGGAATGCCCATCAGCCACACAAAAAATGCTTGAAATGAACAACAATAAAATATACACCAAATTGCACTACAAATCGTAGGGAACGCAAACAATAATTATATATAACATAACATATATAACAATTTCAATAATTATCAAAAAACTAGGTAGAAACCAGTTCCAACAGTTTTTCTAAAATATAGGTTAGGTCAAGGTTAAGAATTAATATGCAACAAATAAACAACAAAACAGCATTTAAATGTTTTGATCATCATTAAAAACCACTAATATGTCATCAAGAAACTGTACAGGAGGATAGATATTGGATTGGTACCGGGTCCATGCTAACTACCATATTATTGAAATAGTATAGGCACAGGTACCAACTGTTCGCCGCGCCGTCCCGCTAGGCAGTTACAATAACGATGCTGTATAGTTCTACTTCCAGACAAAGAATTGTTAACTATTATGTAAACAAAATATATTTTTTGAGAAATATGCCTACTTTGTATTTTTCCTCGTAGTAAAAAACAATTACCCGGAAGAGCTAAATCCTCAACCAATGCATTATCCATTTCTGTGCTTATCTCAATCTTATAACATACCATTAGCTCGTGTATGCTCGCCATAGTATGAACGAGCTTGTTTTATTTGGTAAGTTCCACATGCCAACAAAACCATTTCGCTGTATGTCACTTGTCGAAAATCAGCAACATTGTTATTATTTACATTAATACTTTGGAATTGCGCTCTGCGACAATTCAAATTATTATGTAAAACAGGTTCAGGTCCGTCAAAAAATCGACTCGTCGTTTAGGCGGGTGCAAAAGTCCGTGTTGAAAAATGGGTAACGTGTGCAGAAGTCAAATCAAAATCCTTAAAAAGTAGCCACAGTCGTTAAATATCCTTTTCATCACACTTGCACGTAAGCAGTATCTAAACATACAGGTTAACTTGGTTGAAATGCCCCATATAAAACCCTCGAGCTTTCTTTTTGTCATGAAACCCAAGTCGGTAAGTAATTAAAAAAAAAATTATAGCACAACACACAGGTCATGCAAGTTCAAGCAAGGAGTTTACACGCAATTGAAAAATTGTCTTAAAATGTTATCTAAACAGGAATTTCATTGCAATCTCGACATGTTACTTAAATACTCAACTAATGTTCTTAATAATCGATTTTAATAATTTTTTGTATCAAAACGTCGAAATTATTTTTATTTTTTTTGCACTCCGTCATAGCCAAGTCATAGCTGTATACCTACGTAAGTATTTGCCATTAACGTTTCTGAACGAAACATTTGTATAATCTGTGGTGTGGGCAAAAAGCCCGCCATCCGCTTAAAAAAGAGTTCACTTATTTCGTAATAATAGTTGTGCTGACTTGTGTATTAAAGCTACAATTCATAATTATTTATTTACTCGCAAATGTGATGAAAAACATTGTATGTTTCACGGTCGGTACGGGAATTACGAACCTCGACTCAGAAAGCCCTCATACTTCGACTTCGGGCTTCTAGTAGAGCCTCGATCGTAATTCCTTACTTACCGCCCTTAATACACAAAGTGCTATAAAAGCAATCTTTTTAAAACTCAAGTCGCACACTCACAACCATAAATCAATTAAGTAATCAATCGAAAAAATTAAATGCAGTAATGTCAAACTGTCAGACGTCAGTAAGGCGAAGGACATAATTATGATTCATAAAGTCTACGATACGTTTTCCATTTTGAAAATAAGTTGATAATAATTAATATTGACACACATATATTATTTTAATTACATTTACGGTATAAATAGGTCGAATAATATTAAATTCATGATTACTGTGCAATAACTATAAAATATTTTGCTAGGCGCTTCTAAACGGGCTATATTATTCTGCAATTTGTGGCTGCACTATTGGCAACTATTTGCCCGGCCATAACAAAAACATTGCTCGGACACTGATGTCCGAGCAATCTATGGCTGGGCCATGTGTTGCAATTATGTCGGCTATAGGGTGGCTCATGATGCAGACTCTTAAACGGGCTACACAAATCGGCAACAATGGCTGACGAAATCACACTTGTCGCAGCAGCTTACATTATTTTAAAATCAAAAATGATTTTAAAATAATTGATATCTCAAATTGTTCAGCGATTACAATCCATCCATCTTTTTTAGCATTTCTGTCTTTGTATATACCGCTTTTAACATCCCACAACTGAGGGTGTAAATGTACTTCATTAATGAAATCTTCTTGCAACCTTCTCGTTAGTTGTATGGGTGTGGACTGTATTTATTTATTCAA
Organism: Tholera decimalis; assembly: GCA_943138885.2. Lineage (NCBI taxonomy): Eukaryota > Metazoa > Arthropoda > Insecta > Lepidoptera > Noctuidae > Tholera > Tholera decimalis. The sequence continues at coordinate 17,853,332 of OW964576.2, forward strand.
TTCGACATACGTCGATAGCTCTTGAAATGAAACTCAATCTTCAAACACTGGTTTATTTTATATCTTCACAATTTTCACTTATGTCTATTTATACTGTCTATACTAATTTAAAGTTCTTTATATAGTCTTAATTCCTAAATGTTCTTTACACTTTTCATAACGTTTCTTCAATACTTATACACTTTGAACTATTTACTTGAACTACTTATTTCACTGTTTACTTTCACTACTTTGAACTATTTATTTCACTATTTACTTTCACTACTATACTTGATATTCTTCAGACTTATTACTTATTTCACTTCAGGTGTTTCTTCTTGTCCGGTTGGTTGGATACTACGATTATTCGATTTTTTTTTTTTGTGAGTGGCATCTCGCAGGTCAACCTCTGAGGTTGGCGGCTGCTTAACCGGGCTTGCCTGTGGTTGCCTTAATTAATTAATTAACAGGGCTTATTAAAAACTTACAAACTAGGCGACTACACGCTAAGGGCACCACCTGTGGGGTACGGACCTCGGCTTAGGGCGTCGCAGGGGGAGGGCAGCTAGTGACAGGCTGGATCATATCATTATTATTATTAATAAGGGAATTTAAAGCTACTGGCTCAGCGTCGCGGGCTGGCTCTGGCAAGGGTCGGGGCGGACTATTACGGGGACGTCGCGGCGGGCCTCGGCGGCGAGGACGGAAAGATGGTCGATTTTTGTTTTTGTAAACTGTGCTGGTTTCCTTACGGCTCTCTTGGAGCAGGGTGAGTGCGTCATCGGGAGTGACTAGGGTATGCCTTGGTCGGCGAATCTTAGAGATACGCGAGGGTTCGTATTGGGCGGCCGATACGATAAGGGGATTCCTATGTTGGATTGCAGTATCAAAGAAACGCTTGGAGACACGTTTCATGAACTGCTGGATGGTGGGCATCTTGAGGTCTACGTGAAGAAGCTCATTTCGAACATAAAAGGGGGCTCCCGTGACTCTACGGAGGAATCGGTTTTGAAGGGTCTGCATCTTATGGAGGAGGTAGGGCTTTGCGTGTGCGAAAACAACGCAGGCGTAGGTCATGATGGGTCGGATGACCGCGATGAAAATACGCAGCTTGCACCTGAGTGATAACTTGCTGCGGGAGCTAAGAATGAAGTGGAGCCTACCTAGAGCGAAAGCGGCGCGCGAACGTGCCTGCTTTATGTGCTCAGCGAAGGAAAGGTGTTTATCGAGGACCACGCCTAAGTATTTGGCTTGCTTTTCCCAGGGGATCGGCTTGCCGTACATGGTAATCGGACGGGGGGAGGGTGGGTTTATCCGCGGCTTAGAAAAGAGGACTGCCTGGCTTTTGTCTGGATTGACTTCGATTCTCCATTTCCGGAACCACTTGGCCAGAGTGTTTGCGGAAGTTTGGAGAGTGCGAGCGATAGCATCGGGTTTAAGACCGGTATAATAGATAGCCGTATCGTCGGCAAATAGGGCTAGCTGAGTATTTTTATGCTTGGGGATATCGCTAGTGAATAGCGTGAAAACGAGGGGGGATAGTACGGAGCCTTGAGGAACTCCTGCGCGAATGGGATGGGGGGAGGAAAGCTCCCCCTCAATTCGGTAACGAAAGGTGCGATTCGATAAAAAGTCCCGTAGGATGAGCACGAGACGGTCAGGCACGCCGAGTTGGTATAGCTTATAGATTAAGCCATTGTGCCAGACTTTGTCGAACGCTTTCGCTATGTCGAAGAATAAGGCTCCCGTTATTGCGCCCCGTTGGAAGCCAGCGCTGACGTGTTCTATGATGCGGTGGACTTGTTGGATACATGAGTGTTCGGTTCTAAATCCAAACTGCTCATTGGGTATAAGACTCTTTGCTTCGGCGAAATCTTTGAGCCGCTTATATATAAGCCTTTCATAGATTTTACCGAGGACGTTGAGTAAGCTAATGGGACGGTAGCTAGACGGGTCAGACTTGGGCTTGCCTGGTTTGGGAATACCTATGACGGTGGCCTGCTTCCAGGTTGCGGGGAACATATTATTGCTCAATGCGCCATTGAAGATGGCAGTCATTAGCACTATAAGCTGGGCGGGGAAAAGTTTGAAAACCCTATTGGTGATGCCGTCGGAGCCAGGGGCTTTTCGCGGTTGGAGACTTTTAATGATATCCTGGACCTCATCAGGAGTGATGGGGGCCAATGAATTATCGGGATCTTCGACGGGCGGAAGGGAAGTTCTACGTTCGACTTCGGCGTTCACCATATCGAGGTGGGCTTGGTCTACTGGTTGAGAGCTGGGAGAACACTGGGACTCTAGGCTGTCGGCTAGGCATTCTGCTTTTTCAGAGTTATCGAAGGCGACACTCTTATCGGGACGAATGAGAGGAGGCATTGTGGCCTCTTCAGTGGATCGTAACTTCCTCTGAAGCTGCCAGAAGGCAAGATGGGTGGGCTCAAGTTCGCTCAGCATTTTGTCCCAGCTCGCATTACGCTGCTCGGCAATGCGTTTCCTTACAGCACGCTGTAAGTTGCGCATGTGAGCTTTGTTTGCGGCGCAGGGAAAAGCGCTGTATGCACGGATGGCTACGTTCTTCTCGGTTATCAGATTCCGTACATCGTCCGGGAGTTTCCAGCGGTGGTCTACCGCTACTGGAACTTCCCTTGAACAATCGTTCAGGACGGATTGTACGTGATCTGTAAGCGAGTCGATCGCCGCCGTCGTGTCAGCGACTGAGACTATGTGGTCAGGAATGGTGTCCAAGTGAGGCGACGTGGTGGATTTCAGTTTTTCACTTACTACGATTATTCGAAAAATCCTGCCGTCTTATATCCCTTGGCACGAGGGTCGAACTCGTGTGGGGGTCACGATATGTTTTTGGAAATCTACTAATAGCAAACGAGAATCGCTTGTCGTGACCTTGAAGTTGTTTACGCATAAAACTTTCTCTTTTCCGACAGGTTCCGACCTGTCGGCCTTGGTACATCGAAACTTCTCGAAGTTACTCTAACAATATACAATACGTATAACAAGCTATTATGAGTTTAACATATTCATTCCTTATTTATTTACATGTTAATCCCTACTTCCTACTTTCATATTGACCTAACTTATTCTGCTTTTAACTATCAAACTTATTCTAATTATATCTAGCTCGGAGTCCATTACATTAGTCCACGTAATAATCATTTTTGTAAACATAATATAACCTCAAAAACAAACAAGCACAGGTCAGTCAGTCAAACAAAGCACTGTAGACAGTACTCATAACAAACTTCATATCTGTAGAAAAGATGCACTATGCCATTACAATAGAGAGCGACTGAAACAACAATAGAACTGGCTGGGCAAGATTGCAGTTAAATCGATCGCTCAGCGATCGCCCGGCAATCTATCGAACAATATCGGCCACACATGGCCATACCCAAAATGTTTGACAATTATTGCCGGGACATTACTGCAATATTGCATAGTCTGGCTGGTATTGCTGGCAATGTTGCTGGCCATTGTATTGCAGCCACATATTGCAGAAAAATATTGCCCGTTTAGAAGCGCCTTAACGATTATTTGACGATTCTTGTTTGTCTGAGGGTCGATTATATTCAAATAAACACTGACCGCCAACAAAAAAATAAGAATGGATTAGATAATAATAATAATAAATAAATAATAAATAAATGTTTTATTGATATAAAAAGGTATTTACATTTCTAATTGTAGCCCTGACTCCTGTGCTAGGTAGTACCTGTGTTACAGGAGCCAGTGTCTTCACCTGTTTGTGTTGCATTAACATTATTTATACGAATAAAACAGAAAAATAATAGAAATTATATAAAGACAAAAGTAAGTAAGTGTGTTTCTAGCCTATTGTTCTTTCAATAAGTTTTCCGTCTGCAAATAGTTAAGTATTTTTTGTTAAAGGGTTTAGATTGAAAGCTGTATTTAATCTATGCTAATATTATAAAGCTGAATAGTTTGTTTGTTTGTTTGTTTGCTTGAACGCGCTAATCTCAGGAACTACGGTTCTGATTTGAAAAATTCTTTCAGTATTAGATAGCCCATTTATCGAGGAAGGCTATAGGCTATATATCATCACGCTAAGACTAATAGGAGCGGAGCACTAATGAAGAATGTTTCAAAATCGGGGGATTTTTTTTCCACGTGGACGAAGTCGCGGGCGGAAGCTAGTTTATTATAAATGTAGCTAGCTAGGTATGGACGTTGTCTTCGAGCAGCTGCGGTGTTACATTTTACTGCATGACAAACGTTAGTGATCGTCCTTTTATGTTTGCTTGCGTGATTTACCGGCGTGATTCCATGTTGTTTCATCATTAGATTATAAAGATATAATTGCCTCACTGTTAAAACGTGACAATTTTCATATAACGTTTTGGTGGGGAAACGGTACGGTTTAAAAGTCATAGCTTTTAACAGAGATCGTTGGGCTCTCTCAAGGCGTATCATGGAAGTTTTACAAGCTCCTCCCCATGCTGTGATACAATTAGATGGTTATCAAGTTAAATATTTTTATGATCGTGATATTTTCTCCCTAGGTTGACAAACTTAAGAATTATTTCATTATTCATATTTTATTCTCAATAGAATTAAGGACTATTAGTAGTTTCTGTCCATTTCAAGCATTTTTTAGGCGCTCCCCTTTCATGATGATACAACAATTAGAAGTGCGTGTTAATCAGATTCTTAGATTTTATTACATATAGTTCGTTACAGCTCGACCTAATAAAAGCGTGTTAAAAAGAACGATGTGCCCAGTATATTTTGTAAATCAATATTAGGGCGATTTGTTGCACCTTTATACTTATTTGTAATGTACATAGCGCGAGACGGAAATAAACCAATATACATTAGGTAATATCTACCTTATAATCTTAAGTACTTGCGGTATGTTATTACCCAACAATAATACAAACTAAATTACTCACTACTGAAACTAAAGTCCTTGTAAAACCATTCATTAAACGAATAATCACTTTAAAAATATATGAATGTCTGTTTCAGAGGAAGGCCTGCAAAGGTCACACAAATAACAACATTCGCGCAAAAGAAGTTTTTAAACTGAAATAGTCACTAACAGTATCATTAGAACTTAAAACGGGAATTGTTTTGGTGTCAATCACAAAAAACGAACGAAGATGAGGGTAGACCAATTCGTCTCCTCATAAACAGCCACTCGCAGTAATTTCAAGTTATTTCAAGCCAAGCTCGTTCCATCATCGGACTACAAGACAAACGGTGGCGATGCGCCATCGTTACATGGTGGACATCCCACCCATACCAGGCGTCCGTCACTCGCTCAAGGCCACGCGTTATATGCCTACCGCTTCGCGTATCGCCGTCGGTACATTCGACAATGGGCTGCCGCACGCCTGCCTGAGCTTTTTTAAATAATTTTGACAACGTCATAATGGATCAGCCTCATATCACCTTTTGATTACATATTTATTAAAATTATTTACGCGTTTTCGGATATTTTCGACAATAAAATTTAATTATCGGGAATTCAGGGAAGGAAAAACATGCATCTATCATTTTATTAAAATTAAACATATTTGATCAACAAATAAAAAATAATTGTTTTTCTACAACATTCGTTTTATTACCAATATCAACATATGTACAACCACATAATACAAATTTTTAGACTGTGGGTACAACCCAACATTCACTCCATGACGCGCTCGTACGTGGGTCGCGCGGCGGGCAAAACAATTTCAACTCTCTGTATGCGTATTTATGGTACATTTCTTTTCGCTGCAAACAGTTAGTATTATTATTAAGATTTTGTAGGCTATTATAGCGTAGGTATTGTCGCTTTTGTATTAGAGTGAAGTATCTGTTACGAAGTAACTATTTAGTAATCTGTGCTCATACGTACAAAATGTTTTGAGAATACTTTTATTGTGCGGCTGGAGTGGAATTCCCTGCCGGAGTCTGCGATAGATCTTCCTGATAACTATAACCCGGGGGTCTTTAAGTCAAGAGTGAATTCCACTTCTAGGTAAGCGTGCTCGATTTTTTACCACATCATCACTTACCATCAAGTGAGATGGTAGTCAAACACGAGCCTATTATCAATGACGCTTGCAACAGTGCTAAAATATCGGAAACTGAAAACAGTAAACACACATGGTACCTAAACATCCCGTTATAAATTCTAATAATATTCGTTCTAAAGCATAGAAACTAATTTAAATCAACTGTAGAAGTAAGTAAAGACTATAACAGAAGATACAGAATGGAATAAGGCATTATTTTTTGTAGGTATTGGTAAAAAAAATAATAATTTGAGAACCATTTATGTCTTAAGTGGGCTTTTAAGGGAAAAACCACACAGATTTAAGTGGACCAGTACAGACAGTGCAAGCATTTGTCAGTTATAGTATTGCTCAATGTAAAACTTAAGGCGCTCAACGATTAGACGAACAATTAATATCAAAGTAAGGACATTTGGGTAGGCCACAAAAGAGCTTAATATAAGGCATCATTAATTAAATAATTGTAAAATACAAACTAAAGCATAAATATTCATCCTTAACGCTGTCGGCTTGTAACGTACCCAAGAGATTGGCGATATTGCCTCGTTGTATGGCAACGCTTAGCCTTTGGCCAAAGAAATAGCCAGCCCTAGGATCACGTGAAGCGTCAACGAGTCTTTTCGATATTTTTTAAGTATTTTAGTTTTGCATAATATTTTTCAGTAGTTATTGTATTCTTAGGCTGCATTTCCACCAGAGATGTGCGGGGATGCGTAGCGAGGGATGTGTTTGTAAAGAACCAATAGAATCGCTTCATTTACCTCGCCTCGGCCAGCACAGCTCTGGTGGAAACGGCTCAGCGGAGCTAGATTTTTGCGCATACAAAACAAGCGAGGGATGTGTGCGAGGGATGTGTGCGAGAGATGTGTTGCGATGGACGTGTTGCGAGGAATGTGTGTTGAGAAAGATGTGTTCCGAGGTTTCCGCATCCTAGCACCACACATTAATGCGCATTTTCACAGCTCCGCTACACATCCTCGTAGGCACATTTTCATCGCACAGCTTTGGTGGAAACCCCCACACATTTTCACAGCACAGCTAGACATCCTCGCACGACACATTTCCATCGCACATCTCTGGTGGAAACGCACCCTAAGATTGAAAGCAATATATTAATTACAATAATTGTACAATAATAATAATTTAATCTATTACTTACATTCCCATTACCGGGACACAGGTGTCCTCCCCATGAGAGGATTTTTGGTCCTAGAACATGTTAGTTTCCTACCGATTTGAGAGTACTTAAATTTAAAATAAGGAGTTCAATGATATGACAAACAATACTGAAGATGGGATTTGGGTAGGCCACAAAAGTAGAATTGCCAGGCAGTGTTATATAATAATTGTAAAATAATAATGATCGTGTTCGCGGGGCAAAGATGGTCCGAAATTGCTCAAGGTTTGGAAGGAAAAAGTGAAGGCCTTTGCTGAACAGTGGGACACAAACTAGACTTAGAAAAAAAATCCCAATATTGGGACACAGGTCTGCCCACTATATTTTCGTTCACGGATTTGAGAGTAGTGATGGTAAAGTAGTATTTCTTCTCTTTTTAACCGACTTCTGAAAAAGGAGGAGGTTCTCAATTCGGATGTTTGTTTGTTTGTTTTTTTTTTATGTTTGTTTGGGCATAGCTCCGTCGCTCGCCAACCGATTTGAAAAATTCTTTTTTTGTTGGAAAGGGTCTTCCCAAATGGTCCCATGAAAATTTTACCGAAATCAAATAAGCCGTTTCTGAAAAATCAACAAAAGTCTAAAAAAAATATTTACATTGATGATCTTTTCGTTTACTCTGCATTGTGTTTTCTGTTCGCGCGTTTTTAGTTTTTTGTAGTTGACATTTTGGCTTTTATAACTAGATTAATTACAAATTGACCCACTAAAAAGCGCGAAAATAAAAACTTTTTTGCAAAAAAATAAAACCGACTTCCATATCAAAACACTACAAAGCCAAAAATAATTTTAATTTCGGAAGGCGGTGTGAAAAAAAAGAAAGTACAAAACCAATAACACCGACTACCGAAATTAAAATTATTTTTGGCTTTGTAGTGTTTTGATATGGAAGTCGGTTTTATTTTTTTGCAAAAAAGTTTTTTAACACAAAGCAAAATAACACACACTTCAAAGAGGCACTATGATTTTTCCTTAATTTTTTTCTCCTTTATAAATGTAAATATTATTTTGTATACACACGTTCTGTTTCTGTGGGATGGGGACCTGGCGATCTGTACAACAGGATTACACCTATAACACTCGCCACGATTTTTGATTGTTAGTGGTACTTTAAGTATCTTTTTTTAAGTAATTTTTTGTGAGGGAAAATAAAGTTTTATTTATTAATATGATATATATATTATATACACTCTTTATTGTACACCATAACAGAATAATTCATATCAGAAAATGCTTGACGCCTGACTGAGTTAAAACCTACGACGTCCAACTCGAAAGTCGGGCCCGTTACTGGACTGGGCCAAAATGAGAAAAAAACACAACATACAATTTATGATAATGTGATGACATTGTATACTTTTGTTGAGTGAGCTCCATCAGTGCTCACCTCGTTACAATCCCGCTATTCGAGTTCGCTACTCTTAGGGCACAGAATATAGACGCGCGTCTAAATATTATACGCGAATTATATTGAATAAATAAGTGTTACTTTTCAAACTTCTCCTTGACTCATTATTTACATTCCTTCTGATAATTAAGTAACTCTCTAATTCACCAGTAACACAAATCTAACAATAACATTTATAATATTAGTAAAGGATTAAAACATTTCTTCAGAACTTACCAAAACTGCAACGTTGGGCACTATAAGAGTAGCGTTCAAGTCTATCGTATTGAGTTCAGGCAAGAAGATGGGAAACCTCTTCGCTGTATACGTCATCGTGCTGTTCTCGTTGAAGGATACGTTCGAATGGAGGAGTTTCTCTCTGGAACCAATGAGAAAAAAAAATTAGATGCTGGCTGGTTGAACGGAGATTGATGTGCGCAGGAGATATTTTAATCCACAAGTATGTATGTGCACTCTCTGTTCCTTTACTCTCATTGTCCGATGGGACGGCAATCCGATACGACCGGAGAGAGATCAGGCGCAGGGTCAGGGTCAGGGTCAGGGGCGCTTGTTGACGTTGGTCAACGTCTTCTTCTGAACTCCGTAAATACCCAATAGCACTTTTAGCCCGATTCGAGAATTTAACCCGGGCCTCATGCTCCGCTGTCGCGCTTTCGACCACTAGACGAGATGCCGCGGCAGCTGAGGGAACAGGGTGGGTTTTTAGTTACTATAAGTCTGACACTCCCTTCCGCTTTACCCAGAGCGGGAGAATTCGATGATTTACCCACACAGGAAAAAAAAAGACCAAAGAGGCAGAGAGGTGATCGTAATCAGTACATAGAGGGAAGCCCCGGCATCTCCCTATTCTTTTGTTTTATTTATTTATTAGGGAAAAACAAACAGTAACACATTTTTTATAAACTTTAAAATCATAATAAATAAATGTAAGTAGGTAAATGCATTTTATTCTGTGGATAACGGTGTGGGTGCACCCACAACTTTATCCACATAATATTATATTGTAGTCGTGACATTAATTTTATTTTATTTTTTCCTAACTAAAGTGTGCTTTATTATACACGTTATACAATTTTATTTACTTAATGATGCCTATTATTTTGTTATCATTATTATTTGTTCATCACTTATTACAGGAGAAACAATAAGCTTTACGAATTAGTAAAGTTAAGCAAAAGTAAACAAATTAAATAATTTCAATAAAATTTGTGTTAATATTAAATAAATTATTTTTTATAATTATCACAATTCTATTATAATGTTACAAAATAATGATATCACCCATTTGTAATTATATAATATTAAAAAAAAAAACTTTTTTACAAAAAATTTAACAGACTTCAAAACTTCAAAAAAAAAAAACTAAACTTAAAGATTCTTTCATTGGGTGTATAATTCCATTCAAAATAAGGGCTAGGTACCTACTCATATGGCTGCAGTCGGTGCCAAGCCAATGAATAGTTCGATAAATATAGTATGCCGCATTCTGCGGCACACCCGAGGTGATCAATACCATTTATCTTGGCACCGACTTCAGCCAGCCTGATATGAAATATTCTTTTGAACAACGAAAACAAGATCAAAATCGGTTCAGTAGTTTCTGAGAAAATTGTGGATATACAAATATACATACATACCGCACCCTCAGTAATATAAGGAATCAAGTCAAAATTTTTGCAAACTGCGGTTTTAAATGTTAAGGGCTCAAAATGAAATTCGCTACCGGTTAACTAACCAGTTAACTAACCGGTTAACTAACTTACCGGTTGGCTAACTTAAATAATAAGCATGTTATATGAAAAAATATCTGTAATGTAGGAATTCAGAATCTTGAAACGCGATTTCTCAAAATCTACTTTTTTCAGTTGTGCCCTTATATTACTAAGGGTGCGATACATACTGGTCGAATACAGAACCTCGTTTTTTGAAGTCTGTTAAAAATAACTACAACTCTTGTAAGTATCTGTTTGAGAGCGTTCCGGAATTTAGTTACAGACATAGTCAATAAATCTAAATCAGTGAACATATTATGCTCCTATGCAACGCTAGTTAGTGTTGCTGTGTATAAAGGTCTTCCCTGAACCTTACTGTTCACGGTAGCATATGACCACTATGCAACCGTCTTAGTTACTCGTACTCATATACTGCATTAAAATTAAGAAGAACGATTGATATTCTTCGTGTAATACTTCCTTGTTTTTTGTTTAGAGTTTGAATACATTAAATGGTTTAATAGATTTGGGCGATAGCGTAGCGTGAGCGAAGATATGCGTGTTTTTAAATATTTATAGCTAACTGCCCCCTTATTTAAAAGTAGCTGTGCCCTGAACTTTGTTCGTGTGGGAGGGCTTTAGAGCGTATGTGCTGATTGCTGATCCTGCTGGAATTCCGCGTTAAAAGTAGCCTGTTTCGTGGCTGCCTCATCTCTGGAATCTTATCTTCCCTTACTATGATTACAAATGCGTAAGTTTACATGGATGTTTGTTACTCTTTCACGCAAAAACTACTAAACGGATTTGAATGATAAGTGACGTTCTGGAATAAGTAATAACACATAGGCAACTTTTAATCCCGGAACTCCCACGGGATTGTGATTTACGCGGGACAACCGTCCCACGCGAACGAAGTCGAGGGCAGAAGCTGGTCTTTAAAATAATAAAATAATCGATTTCTTCATGACCCCTCAATCTTTTGATATTTTATTTAGTCTAGCTCTTTAGTTAATAAGGTGCGTATAATCATATAGAACAATATACCTACACTGTCAATCACTGCGCAAACTGTGTCTTCCACTAAACTTATAATAAAGGCTCCCTAAATTGTATGTAATTTTGTATTAATATTTTGAAACAATCACGCATACAATCAAAATGGAACTTTAATATATGATTTATTGGATCTTTTTCTTTTCTATGTCTAGACCAGTTTGGTAATTGGAACATTTTCGCTCGATTCATTTTTTAATCGAAAATCATATCTTTTTTAATGATTATTCAAAATTTAATCAAGATTACTCGGCTTTTATGTCTAAAATTAGTATTGAGAGTAAGAAAATATAGTTTATTATCCAAATATAGGACATTTTTTCTCTAGATCAATTATCACTTTAGTTATAAACGAAATAAGAATTGGGACTTACGACATTTAGTTTCGAACCCGAATATGGTGAAAGAGCGCACGCGATATTCAACTTTATTACTGCTGCGTTAGCGTTTAGCACACAACGGCAGTTTCGAAACCGAACATAGTGAAAGAGCGTACGCGATATTTAACTTTATTACTGCTGCGTTAGCGTTTAGTATACAACGGCCTAACCGGGGTGGATAGGGGCGGAGCTTGCATGAAAATTATTTTGCACTGCCTGGTCTTTAAGGATTCAACTGTTTTGACCATACGATGGTGCAGATCACATATGCTGTTCCTCAGAAAACAAGTAATGGGTATCTGGTAAGTAATAAATAATATTAATTTTGTAAATAGACTCTTATAAGTCAAAATTGTCAGTTAAAACTGGATAAGGCAGCTTTTTCTTAGCTGAGAACCCTTTTTAAGGATGGGAAATCATCTAATGACTGCCTCCCGAACTGGGCGAAGCGGGAGGGTGTGTCAGACTTTTACTGACTACAACCCATCCGTGTTCCGTCATTTGCCCTTCGTGATCCAAGGCTGCGATAACTCTTTCGAACAATTCCGCAACTCTGCCGGAGTTAGAGAGAGCCGGAGAGCTTAAATCCCTGGGAAAAACACCGAAACAAACTGAGAGTTCTTTTTTAAAACCGTATAATTCGTACCCATCACATCATTATGAGAACCGCATAGGTTAATATCTGGAGTGGCTTTTTGGGGAAAGCACCACTCAGATTGAGTGGACCTGTCCAGACAGTGCAAGCATTTGTCAGCTATCGTGAACTGGCACTGACGGGGCTCGATAGGGTCATTGCCTTCTGGGGGGGGAATGTTCTAACGAGATACCGCGGTCCCGGACCATAAGGGCAACTGAAGGAACAGGGTGGCTTTTTAGTCAGTAGAAATCTGACACTCCCTTCCGCTCCGCTTCTAGGTAAGCGTGCTCCATCTTCGACCACATCATCACTTACCATCAGGTGAGATGGTGGTCAAACGAGTGTTTTTTTTTGTTTCTTATTGATAATAGGCTCGAGCCTATTATTAATAAGAAATAAAAAACGCATAGCGCGGGAATAACATACCCAATAAAAAAAGTGGTAGCTTGATTTTTCTAATTCGGAGACAGTCGCAATTTAGTGTTTTGTTAAGGAACGATAGACTTGCAACTCGTCGTCGATGTTCAAGACTCTGGAGCTTTGACTCGACCAGTGCATCGTTGCCAATGAGTCTCTTGGCCCGTTTCTCAATGGACTCAAGCGCGTCCAGTTGGTATTTGGCAGATCCATCCCAAAGATGAAAGCAGTACTCCATACACGACCGAACCTGGGCTTGATACAGATTGAGCAGCTGTTCCAGTGTGAAGTATCGTCTCACCTTTGCCAAAATTCTCAACTTTTTTGATGCTAATTGAGCCTTAGCCTCGATAAACGGATCAAAATTGAGGGTGGAAGTTAGTGTTACCTCAAGAAGCTCAATACTATCGGTTATCGGCACGGTTACACCACGGAAACTAGGAGCCGGTTTGAATTGGCTCCTTTTGCGGAGAAGAGACACGCCTGGGTCTTAGCTGCATTAAACTTGACCAAGTTGGCATCACCCCATTCGGAGACAGCTTTCAAGGACAAGTTCAAGCGCCCAGTTAGGTACTGTTTTAGTAATTGAGTTAGATATTTTTCCCTCCACTGCTTAGTGTTACTTTGAACTTGTTGCTGAGTTGGTAACCCTTTCGGTGTGGACATGCTCAGCGAAATTTTTAGTGTTATTTTTTGTGTTTGTAATTTCAGTTACAACTTATTTACTTTTTGTTAGTTTTTGGAGGTTAGTATCCCGGAATCACGTAATTTGTATATGCGACTAAGTACGGCCTTGAACGGTTTTTAAACAAAGCTATAATCTTTGTTCTCATCGCTGTGTATGGTGTGCGACTCATGGAACATTACGACCATTCAAGTTGCATCATTGACCTTAAAACGTTCATTCGTAATCCGTTATGTTGTTCGTGCACATTGTGGTTGTGACGTCATCCTGCACGATATTTGAATTAAGTCGTGAACGGATATTTAGCTGTCTTGCCAAGGGGTATGGTGTTACACGCTCCATGTAAAACACTAGAACTAAGCTTCATCCTGTGACTGGAAACCAAGTCTGACATAGTTGGGAAATGGCTGAGCTGATGATGATAAGTATTTAATGGAACATTGGTAACTTAGACTAATATTAAAAATACAAATTATGTCATATTGCCATGTAATTCATAACTAGGGCCTCCCGCAGTGGTAGTCGCCCACGGCGTCGGACGTCGGCCGACGATCTCCGGCTACCGTAGGCGCGGGCATGCGGACAGAGAGTAAAGGGCAACTCGCTGTCCGACCACGGACCATGCCCGGGTCGACGGCGCGTTGTGTTCCACGCGCGCCTCAAACAGCGTCAGCAAGATGACGAGACCCCCCTGTAGAGGGCCGAAGCCTGCCGGGAACGCGGGACTTATCTCATCACCGTGACCTATTGCTATTGAAGGAATATCGTGGGTTTTAGTCAGTTCAAGTCTGACAGTCCCTCCGGCCCTGCCCGGGGTGGGAGGACTCATTTGATGATTTTACCACGTAAAAAAAAGGGCCTCCGATTTTAAGATGTCCAAATGAAAGCCGGGACCAACGGCTTAACGTACTTTCCGAGGCACAGGGGTACCACACCGCCAACTTCCAAACTGTAGCCAACCCAATAGACCTCGTGTCCAGCAGTCGCAATTGCAACCAGTCGACCAACGGGCAGTTGCAGAATCCGATCCCGACATGGTTGAGAAAAGGCTAAACAGATTTAGAAAATTGTATTACACTAGCCACGTTAAAATTATACTGAGACTGCGAGTGGGTCTAGCAAACAAACTAAATTTAGCACCTTATACTACAAAACCTTTGTGTGTTTCTTTAAACTCTAGAGCCCCAGCGGCATAAAAACGTGCCAGTAAACAAGTATTAGTTGAGCCCCACTGGCACAAATTTGTGCCACCAAACCCCGACCGATTTAAAACTGTATTTGTAGTAAAGATAAGTCTTAAAATCGTTTGTGACCGGGGTCAGATTACGCTTACGATAAGAGCCCGCCCGCGGTGCTTGACGGATGGTTGACGTAAATAATGGCGGTCCTTGAGAGGTTAAATTAATATAAATTTTTCCGGGTGGGAAAATCATCGAATGTCTTCTCCCGCTATGGGTGGAGCGAAAGGGTATGTCAGACTTCTACTGACTAAAATTGCACCCTATTCCTTCAGCTGCCCTTAAGTCCAGGGCCGCAGTATCTCGTTAGAACATTCCGTAACCCCGGTAAGCAATGGCCCTATGGGGCTCCGTCACTATTGCTGACGTCTCTGAGGCGCGCGTGGAACACGACGCGCCGCCGACCCGGGCCTGGTCCTAATCGGACGGTGAGCTACCCTTGCTCGCCGCCCGCAACCGCGCGCCTAATGTGATAGATACTTTAAAGATTTTGTTTCTTTAAAGTAATACTTAGTTGCAAAGTATACTAACTAGTGTAGGTACATAATATGTTTTACCTTGTCAAACATAAAATCGTTATACCTAAACTTGAATGACATAACAAAGTTTAATGACGATAATTCTTTTTTATTATGCAATTAAATTGTCAGTGTAAATCAAAATGACACGTTTGTTTATATTTTAGTAATTTATGATGGGCTCGCTTTTGACCTCCATCTCACCTGACTTAGAAGTAACCTATTCACTCTTGACTTAAAGATTCCCAGTTTATAGCTATCAAGGAAAACAGATTCCGAAAATTCCACTCCTTAGCTGTACGCACAATGAAAGTATTCCCAAAACGTTTTTTGCGTGTGGGTAGGATATCCACCATGTAACGATGGCGCATCGCCGTTTGTTTTATATTTCGATGATGGAACGGGTGCGGTGAAATTAGATTGTGCATTGGGGCGTGCAACTGTCAAAGTGGCGCTAGTAGCACACTTACCAATATCAAAGCAGTTTCTCTATGGAACAGTAATGAATTCCTAAATTAGAGACAGTTATTGAGAATTTTTCGATTAAAGAACATGTATTATGTTCTTTAATCGGAAAATTGTACAGAAATCAATTGAAATCAATGAAATGAAAATAAAAAAATATTACCACAGATAACCATAGATGATTCAGATAACTATATAATATATCACAATCTAACTAACACAGACAGTGACAAAGGTTCTTACGGTGGTGGCGCCATCTGCGATTAGCTTTCACTTGCACGCCCCATTCCATCGCACATTACCCGAAATGTCACCGATAGACTTGCAATTTGTCGAGTATGTTCAAGGCTCTGGAGCTTTAACTCGACCAGTGCCTCATTGCCAATGAGCTTCTTGGCCCGTTTCACGATAGACTCAAGCTCCAAGATTGTTGTTTTAAAAAAAAGAGTGGAATCACTACAGACATTTAACGGTTCGCCACCATATCCCATTACCTTGTCCGATGAGCAACCTTGTAGTGCAAAATTTTGAGACAAGACTTAAAGATCATGCGATTATCATAATGATGTGTAATTTTACGACTATTAGGCGCAGACTTAATTTGACATGAGCGGTTGTTTTATTGCTGTTTATACTTAGGGTTACGTCCGCAATGATAAGTTATTATTCAATGTTGGAAAATAAATTCAATTGTTAGCTAGGTAGGATACGCTGGTCGATTTGATTCCACACTGTCATTTAAAGAGACACTCTTTACATCTTTTGAGCAGTTCTTTCAATTTATTCAAAAGATTTTTTTTTTTTACAACAAATGAGTCCGCTTTCGACCCCCATCACATCTGATGGTAAGTGTAAGATGAGGTCTACGATCGAACGAGTGAGCGCAGATGATGGCTTTAAAGGCTGACGGGTCATATGTGGCAGAGAATACAGAAGCCGCCTGAGAGTTCTACACCTTGGTTGAGCACACAATAAAAGTAGAAGAGAAGCGCTTAGTACGACAAGAGGGTATATCGATCAAGTGTGGATGGTATCCTGCAGTGCATCTGGTAGACCGGTAGTAAAATGGGGATGAAGCGATTAGTTCGTGAAGCTCCTGCTCCTCCACAATAGCATCCTAAAGATGATCTCCAGCCAACTCAATTACGCGATCGTGAACTGTCTGCTGACTTTCAGCAGTGTTATGGTGTGGTGTTTGTGATATTTATTATTATTACCCCGGATAAAGACTCGATGGTTGTTGTCGGTATTTTTGTATTCCACGGTGTATTAGCATATCTTGGTAAATGCAGCGCAGCTGCAGTCAATCAACCAAATGCTGTCATTACGGCGGCGGCGGTTGGAATAATTTTAGATTGTTCATTTCATCCAATGACTTCTTGGGTGCATAGCCAGGGAGTCATTTATATTATTACCGAGTGCATACTATAATATAAATAAATTATGAAGATAATGTTAATCAACAATTGCAATATTTTTATATAATGTTAGTAGGTACAGTATTTTTGTATTATCATCTACCTAGCCTTTTCCCAACAACGCTGGGCGGCTTCCAGTCAAAGAGAACTAGTGTTTTATATGGAGCGACTGCCTATTTGACTTCCACAACCCAGTAACTGGGTAACGACTGTCAAAGATGTAAAACCTACAGCCCGGATAAAGTTTTTTTTTATCGTTTATTATTGAAAACATGCGAGTACATTTGTTACAAACTTAAACATACCACCTGAACCATCGAGGGTTTATCTGTGGTATGCTAGCCGCGGCAACTTGATGCACTACACACTTATGATTAAAAGTAACACTTATTAACTATGAATCTAAACACTTTCTAGCAAAATTAACCCTATAGAACTGCTTTAAAGTGCTAAGAAAAGAAAGTAGTAGTACTTTCTAGAAAGTGTTACTTTAGCACTTTACAGCAGTTCGTTAGAGTTAATGTTTTAATAATATTTACAGGTATGTCATTTGAATGATGGTAGCATGCATTCTCACGTCCTTGCACCATACGCATTATTATGATTTGGTATTTTATACGTGGGTAAGCAGGACAAACAACGTAACGACTGCAACCTTTCGTATTTCTGGATATTACTAATACTGTGGAAGTTATCGTTAATGACGCGTAAACGTATCTTATCGAAGACATTTACAACTTGGCAGTGCTTAAATAAACCCTTTTCGTTATTTTTAAATTGTTTTTTTATGTAACTGGGAACGATAGTTTTTAAAATTGGCAACTGTAAATTAAGTATATTTTTAACCGACTTCTAAAAAAGGAGGAGGTTCTCAATTCGGATGTTTGTATTTTTTTTTTTTTTTTTTTTTTTTTTTTATGTTTGTCCACGCATAACTCCGTCGCTTGCCAACCGATTTGAAAAATTCTTTTTTTGTTGGAAAGGGTATACTTCCCAAATGGTCCCATTAAAATTTTATCGAAATCGGACGAGCCGTTTCTGAAAAATCAAAAAAAGTCGAAAAAAATAATTTACCTTGATGATCTTTTCGTTTACTCTGCATTGCGTTTTTTGTTCGCGCATAACTCCGTCATTTACGAATCGATTTGCAAAATTCACTGACCCACTAAAAAGCGCGAAAATAAAAACTTTTTTTGCAAAAAACAAAACCGACTTCCATATCAAAACACTCCAAAGCCAAAAATAATTTTAATTTCGGAAGGCGGTGTGAAAAAAAAAGAAAATACAAAACCAATAACACCGACTACCGAAATTAAAATTATTTTTGGCTTTGGAGTGTTTTGATATGGAAGTCGGTTTTGTTTTTTGCAAAAAAAGTTTTTTGTGGTATGTATTTTATATTATTAAGTATATTTAATTAGTATTATGTATGATGTTGTACACTGACAGCCCTAAATCTATCTCCTTTAATTTCTGTCCATCCAAAGGTTATCTGTAAGAGATCGCCCTGTGCGATAAGACCACCCATTTTACACTAGTTTTATTATTTGTATCCTTAAGTGTATTGTAAGATGTACAATAAAGTATATAATAAATAAATAATAAGTACTTAGCGAACTTTCCGAGGTATGAAAGAGTTTATCGATCACCCATTTACGGACTGACATCAGGTTGTTATTATTTAGTCACGGGCTCCTCTCTTTGTTGGTCTGTAATACCCTAAGTTAAATAAATAACAGCAATACTATCATTTGTATTTAAAACCGGATATTTACCATGTGTATTTATTGTTTCGAGTTTCCGATTTTTCGGCACTGTCCGGCACGAGTTCATCCGTGATCATGGCGGTTACAACTATAAATGTAACTATAATAAATTATACATGTAATATTTATTAGTATATGAATTTTGTATTGCATGTATGTATTTTATATTATTATGTTTAATTAATAATACTTATTATGTTGCAGCCCTAAATCTGTCTCCTTTAAGTTCTGTCAATCCAAAGGTTGTCTGTAAGAGATCGCCCTGTGCGATAAGGCCGCCCATTGTACACTAGTTTTACATTTTGTAAGGTGTACAATAAAGTATATAATAAACATAAAAACACATGGCAAATATCCCGTTTTAAGTTCTAATGATACTGTTATTTATTTATTTATTTATTTATTTATGTACACACATGACACTTATAATGGAAAAAATTAAATACAGACAAAAGAGCACAAAGGTGCTGCTTATTTCCTAAGAAATTTCTTCCAGCAGACCTGCGACAGAAGAGTTGAAGAGGAGATGATAGACACAGTGTGTATAAATACTAATTACGACATAAAACATACTTAGCTATAAAATTAAACTAAAATGATATATTTAATAAATATATACATACATAGAATTAAAATATATGCTATAAAAATATATACCTATAATAAATATATAAAATTACGGGATGTTAGATAGGTAATGATCTTTGACCTGCTTTTTGAAAATAGTAATGGATTTGGCTTCACGGATTTTAGCGGGAAGTGAGTTCCACAGTCGTACTGCATGAAAGGAGAAGGAGTGGGAATAGAAACAGGTTTTTTGGGATGGGAAATTGAGATGGAGTTTAAGGTGGGATCTACAAAGGGCATCAGTAGGACGAGTGAATGAAAAACGATCGCGCAGGTAGCTAGGATATGCAGGATTGAATAGGATGTTGTACAGAAGGAATAATATTCGACTGTTAGTGACCATGTTAGCTTAAAAACTTATAATAGCAATACTTACAAATAAACCACGGGCCCAATCTCTTCGACATTCAGCTTGTCATCCAAACCCAGCATGAATCTCTCGTGGTTAGTTATATTGAAGACATAGGCTCTTAACTTCACCTCATCAGGGGGGTCGGACCACCATTCGAATGGTGGCATACCTGGGGACAAAGAATATTAAAATTTTATTTTATTTAGATAATAGCAATGGCCCTGTGGGTACGAGTCCGACTTGCGTGGATCTAAGGACACCTTTTTCTTTTCTGGTTGGGAAAATCATCGAAAGACTTCTGCCGCTCCGGGTGGAGCGGGAGTGTCAGACTTCTACTGACTAAAAACCCAATGTGTTCCTTCAGCTGCCCTTGCGTTCCGGGTCCACGGTATCTCGTTGGAACATTCCCGCAACCCCGGCAGGCAATGGCCTTGTCACTATCACTATTGCTGACAACTCTTTGAGGCACGAGTGGAACACGACGCGCAGCCGACCCGGGCATTCTAAGGACACCTAGGTTATCAATACGTATCTAAGTAATACCTTAATTATACATATACATACATAATAAACACAAATGAGTACACGGTTCATTAGGTTTCTTTCAGTAAGCTCGTGAGGTACCCAAATATCGAGCTATTTTGTGTACCCAGTTTTTTTTCAAATGCACCAAAACTGTTTTGTGGTCAATTCCCAGTTCTTCAGGTACGTCGTAACTACTGATACGCCAATCTTGCTCCACTTTTTCAAAAATGGCATCCATTTTATCCGTAATAGGGTGACCAGAGCGACGTGCATATTTGACATCTTTCCGGATTGAAAACGCAACCAAATTTGTGCTACTCTCACAGACACTGTACCAGGTCCATAAACATCGCAAACTTTTTCGCGGCTTGCGTTGAATTTTTACCTTTTTTGTAGTAGAATTTTAAAATGTATCGAATTTCTTCATTAGGTTCATTCATCTTGACAGTACGAAAAACAAATGAAAATCACACATTTTCCTAATTTGAATTTGGAATTATGTTCTTTAAAATTTAAACTTTCAATGATACGAAAATCAGCCAGATACAAATAGTATAGCCAAAGAGATTTTATTACAAGTTCATACATGCGAAAAGACTTTTTCCCCAACCTTATATGTTCAGTGGATTTTGACAAATATGAAGTAATAAATAATACTACAAGCATCTATACTAATATTATAAAGCGAAAATGTTTGTTTGTTTGAACGCGCTAATCTTCGAAAGTACGATTGATTTAGATGAAATTATAAAATTAGCTCGAAGCTTAAGGAAGGCTAATTTTTACCCGACTGCAAAAGAGAGAGTTTATGTTTTTATTGTGATAAAGTCCACGGGAGCGAAGTCCCACGCGACTGCTAGTTAAAATATACTTTTTTCACTTAAACTATACAACGTGTAACGGAAACCCCATATCTATCCAAAAGGGCTGAAGACAACATCTGAATTAAGTCTCTATGCAAAGTTTCAGCACAAAATAACTGACTCAAATAATTGATACCAATTTATTGGTTTCATATATTTCTTGAATACCAATCATAACAAACGTGTCACAGCACTACGAGGGTCAATAACTTTCCACGTCACTTGCCAATAACATGATAATTCTTCTCGTTCTTCTTAATTTGAAAAATTCGGTCTCTGGTATCAGTGTATTGGAATTTGTAATAAGTTCTACACACGTAGACTTAGGATTACAAAACCCTTGCCATATCGTTTGTTATCATCCAAAGAAGCCATGCACTTGGTATGTATATACCCTTTAAATTACACGTTGTATATATATAAAATATCGGAAACTCTAAACAATAAATAGACATGGCAAATATCCCGATTTAAGTTCTAATGATACTATTAGTGACCATGTTAGCTTAAAAACTTCGTTCGCATTGTATTGAGGTATCGACACCTCAATACAATATCTACCCTATAGGAGCATGTGGCTAAATAATAACAACCCCACAGATCTATCTTCAAGGTTAATTAATGCTTGCTAAGATCCGTCCGTGTAGGTATGGGTAACGATCCTAACATACCGAGATTTTTCCGTGCCTCGGAAAGCACGTCAAGCCGTTGATCCCGGCTGTCATTTGGGCATCTTTGACAGTCATTACGGGTAGTCAGAAGCCAGTAAATCTGACACTAGGCTTGCCAAGGGGTATCGTGTTGCCCACGGAATAGATGAATAAGGTTGGAATGGTAATGTGGGCGTGGCAAGCGCGCCACATTTATGATTCGAAAATCATAGCGTGACCGATTAATTCATTCACCGCGTTTAGTGCGCTTCGGATTACTTCGGAACCCAAAGCTCTGCTTTAAAATGCCGTGTTGTGCAATTATAACCTGTAAAACAAAAAGTCAGACCGCAAGTATAGAGCGAGGATGTATATATTTCCATCGGTAAGTCGAAAATAACATTTAATTACAATTTTATTTGTAAAAAATATAAAAATATTCTGATCACTATGAAATTCAGAAATTAACAACATTATTTTACTTTGACAGGCCCATTGGTATAGTGGTCAGTGGCCCTGACTGCTATGCGCAAGGTCGTGGGTTCGATTCCCACCTAGGACAAGTGTTTGTGTGATGAGCACGATCATTTGTTCTTTGTCTGGGTGTAATTTATCTATAATATGTATGTATTTAGAAATATATATGTAAGTTTATCAGTTGTCTAGTACTCATACCACAAGCTCTGCTTAGTTTGGGACTAGATGGCGTTGTGTGAAAGTTGAGGAATATTATAAAAAAAAAAGTATTGCAACAAGTTACAAAAAGTATACATTGACCGATGTGTACTCGCTTAATCAACGCAATGACCAAGTCCACTAACAATGTACTGCATGCGCCACACTTCAACCATTGACGTTTCGTCCTTTGCCCTAATTGGCCGTGATGCACGGCGCATGTTTATCGACAATGAGTTCAATCTTTTTTTTATATTTTTTTTTATTACGAATGAGCCCGCTCTTGACCTCGATCACACCTGATAGTAAGTGTAAGATGAGGTCTAAGATCGAACGAGCGAGCCCAGAAAATGCCTATTCACTCTTGCTTTAAAGGCTGACGGGTTATATGTGGCAGGGAACACAGAAGCCGGCAGAGAGTTCCACACCTTGGCTGTGCGCATAATGAATGTTGAAGAAAAGCGCTTAGTACGACAAGACGGTATATCGACCAAGTGTGGATGGTATCCTGCGGTACGTCTGGTAGACCGGTAGTAAAAGGGGCATGAAGGGATCAGGTCGTGGAGCTCCTGCGCACACTCTCCGAAGTACAATCTGTAGAAAATAGACAGGCAAGCAACGTTTCGCCGGTGAGCCAGGCTGTGAAGCTTACCCGCCAGAACCTCGTCACCTATGAGCCTTTTGGCTCTGCGTTCATCAGTAATCAGTAGCAAGCTCTCAATTTAAGTGTGTGTAATTTATTTGTGTGCGTAATTCATATACGTAACGGGTCTCTTGCTTGTAGTGGAGCTAAAGAGAGGGAGACAAGCAGCGACACGCGTTCTCATACAAATCAGGAACTATTTCCTTTCTAACCTCTTTTATATGTTCTGTGGTGTTGCCCAGCTATTGGGTTGTGGAGGTCAGATAGGTAGTCGCTTCATGTAAAACATTAGTACCTACTCAGCTGTATTGGGTAAGATGGAAAACCGAACCAACATAGTTGGGAAAAGACGAAGCAAATGATAATGAATTGCCTTTTGACGACTTGAAGTCTGAACTAATAGGTACTTCAGAAAAATATCTATTGTTAATTCCGCCAAAACTAAATTATCAATCTTGCATGTAGTATGCAGCACCGCCCTCCTGCCAGCAAATATACAGTATGTTAACTAACAGAGGGCGTTCCCGTTAACCCGTAATAGTATAAGCACATCAATTAGATCGTCGCACACGCGGCCCGTCATTTATAAATAAATTGCGACGTTGCCGTCCTTCAAGTACGCGTGTACAGAGTGTTTCTTTTACGTATCAATTTAACATTTTTATTGAATATTTTAACACTGAAAAAAAAAAGAACATTTTGTTTTCGAATGGTAATATTTTTTTTAGCTTGAATGGATGCTATACTATTGCGGGTTAACGGGAAAGCCCTCTGTTAGTTAACATACTGTATGCACATGCAGAAGAGATTCAAAGAGACCACAATGTGGTAGGTTTACAAGTAAATAAACAAATAATAATATTATAATAAATATGTTTGCTAAAATAATAAACTAATAAATACGATTCTGATTAAGAGAACTCACAATAATTTATGGCGAAGACCAAACTAAAAATGATGACATGAAGTCTTCCAATGAAGCTCACAAGCTTCTTAAGAATGACCAAATCCGGCATGGTGACAGACAACCTTTGATCATACATGGATACACGTGCCAGTAATCAAAATTCATTCCTGTCAATCAATTCTAGACTCTAACTTTAAAGAAATAAAGTCGACTTGACTTTAAACTTGAAACCTCGTTAGCTCACTGCATACATATACTAACAAACCAACTGTTTGATGTTTGGTGAACAAATATTGATGTGCTAATTTGTATAATTTGTTGATTAAATATAGGAAGCTTTATAGACTAACAAACACTAGGTTTGTTATGTCATACTAGCAGTCACGTGGATTTTATCACGATAAAAACATGACCCTCCTTTTTCAGTCGGGTATATAGCCTTTGGGTAATAACCTTCTTTAAGCTTCAATTTCCATAGTCAATTTCACCCAAATCCACGCAGTACTTTCGAAGATTAGCGTTTAAACTAAACAAACAAACTTCTTCGCTTGATAATATTACTATAGATGATTAGTTTTGCCTGTCATTTATATAGATATCGTGGGAATTCCGAGATTAAAAGTAGCCTATAATATATATATTCCACAACTTTTTCACACAACGCCATCTAGTCCCAAACTAAGCAGAGCTTGTGGTATGGGTACTAGACAACTGATAAACATACATATATATTTCTAAATACATACATATTATAGATAAATTACACCCAGACAAAGAACAAATGACCGTGCTCATCACACAAATATTTGTCCTAGGTGGGAATCGAACCCACGACCTTGCGCACAGCAGTCAGGGCCACTGACCACTATACCAATATTGCTCTATGATCTACTTCCATTAAAATCAGTTGAGCTGTTCCAGAGATTAGCCCGGCCCACCGGTCTCCCAGACGCACTGCAGGGTACCATCCACACTTGGTCGATATACCGTCTTGTCGTAAGCGCTTCTCCTCTACATTTATTATAACCCAAGGTGCTTTATTGCAACCCAACAACCAAGGTGTGGAACTCTCTGCCGCCTTGTGTTTCCTACCATATTTATGATCCAGAAGCCTTTAAAGCAAGAGTTAACGGGCATCGTCTGGACTCACTCGTTCCATCTTAGATCTCATCTATCGCTCACTATCAGGCGTGATCGAGGTTAAAAGCGGACTTATACCGACAAAAAAAAGAGAAACACAAACAGACTCTTCAATTTTATTTATATGTTTATAATAGACTATAGCTGTTGCTCGCGACTTCATGCGCGTACAAACAGACTCTTCAATTTTATTTATATGTTTATAATAGACTATAGCTGTTGCTCGCGACTTCATGCGCGTACAAACAGACTCTTCAATTTTATTTATATGTTTATAATAGACTATAGCTGTTGCTCGCGACTTCATGCGCGTATGTAATATGTAAATATTTAAACGCTAAATAATTAAATCATGTTTGTGGTCCATACTCACATCTTATAGTAGCCTATGTTTGACCCTTCCCTTCCCAAATTTCATTAAAATCGGTTTAGTGGTTTAGATTTTTCATAGAAACTTACATCCCCTATTTTAGTTGTCAGTGAGTTTTGAAAAACTAAGTAACCTATGATTGACCTTAGATCTTCAACTATTTTCATTCCAAATTTCATAGAAATCAGTGCTGTAGTTTAGCCGTGAAAGCGTAACAGACAGACTGACAGACTTTTGCTTTTATAATACTCGCTTCTGCCTTCTAACTTCGATCGAGTGAGAGGGTTTTCCCTTATCCCAGAATATCAACTATCTACTTACAAAATTTCATTCAGATCTGTACAGTAGTTTTTGCGTTAAAGAATAACAAACATCCATCCCACCATCCATCCTCACTAACTTTCGCATTTAAAATATTAGTAAGATTAATAAAGTATGTATGTGAATTCTAATTAACAATACCTAGTTATTGACAAGATGACAAATGAGAGCCATACTTATTGCGATAGATCCTGATAGCATACAAATACTTAATCTCTCTCAGCCATCATCTATTCTATACTTATAATAAATCTGTAGAGAGGTCAATTCTGTACATGAAATATATTTACAAAATAACTATCAGGGGGTGATAAGGGATCGATACTGATGCCAAAAATGCAATCAGTAAAATTTTTGTCTGTCTGTCTGTCTGTCTGCCTGTCTGTCTGTCTGTCTGTCTGTCTGTCTGTATAACCGTTATAGAAACAAAAACTACTCGACGGATTTTAACGAAACTTGGTACAATTATTTTTCATACTCCTGAGCTGGTTATAGTATACTTTTCATCACGCTACAATCAATAGGAGCAGAGCAGTGAAGGGAAATGTTGGGAAAACGGGAGAAGTTACTCCATTTTTTAAGCTTCCGTCGCGAGTGCAACCTTAATGGTTAAAGCTACACAGAAATCATTTATGACGGAAATGTTCTCCTTAAAATTATATAAAAAATATCCCACGACAGCATATATCTATCTTTTATGGTTGACTCACAATAACACGTGTAACTCCCGATAGCTTAGCAGTTCGAAGCTTTCTGATTATTATTCTGCTCCGAAATTTAAAACCACCACAACTTTGCAATGGAACTCGGCTAAAAGTAACCCAGTTGCAACAAAATATAATCGAGGCTCAAATTTTAACAGGTTGCGGTGCAGGAGAAACCGTCTTTATTCCCAGAATTCCCATAATACCAAATAATTTTCTATTCCAATTTAAAAGAACGCAATTCCCAGTATCGGTGTGTTATGCAATGACAATTAATAAGGCTCAAGGGCAGACTTTTCGTGTTGCTGGAGTAGATCTCGGTGTCAGTTGTTTCTCGCATGGTCAGTTGTACGTCGCTCTTTCCCGGGTTAGCAGTTCTAGAAATCTTTATGTTCACGTGCCGGACGGGTCAACTTTCAACATAGTTTACCCGGAAGCTTTGCGCTGAAGTATTTTCGTTCTATAGGTACTTAAGTCTCATGTGAACGTGATCTAAACAATATTACTGATACGTTAACTTAATAACACACAAGGAGTTACACGCTGACGGAGTCGCGGGCACAGCTATTAACAATAATATTGTGCGGTTGGGTATTGCGATATTTTTCAACAGTATTATAGATTGACATATTATTATTATATTTCCCTACTAAATTACGAAAGTTAATCTGTCTGTTACATCAAAATCACTGAACCGTGAGGAAGGACATAGGCTACTTTTTTTTAACGAAAAACGACGGAAACGTGGACGAAGTCGCGGGCAACAGCTACCTATACTAATAATATAAGGCTGAAGAGTTTGTTTGTTTGTTTGAACGCGATAATCTCAGGAACTACTGGTTTGAATTGAAAAATTATTTTTTAATTAAATAGTAAATTTATAGAGAAAGGCTATAGGCTATATATCATTACGCTAAGGCCAATAGGAGCGGAGCGCCAATGAAGAATGCTTCAAAATCGGGGTTAAATTTAACGTTAGCCCAAAGTAACTATTCCACGCGGACGAAGTCGCGGGCAAAAGCTAGTAATGAATAAAGTATAAAGTATAAACTTGACACACTTGAAAAATGACTCTTAACGCCTCTTTTGTAAGGTTCACAGTTCAGGTGCTTTTGTTTCTAATTCTCTGAAAGCGCTTAGCAATACATGTGATTTCTTTATTATCACAGAGAGGTGTAAATGCGTTTTTAGGGGCAGAATAATTTTGAATTGATTTGTGAATATTTAAACAGGGAGAATCCAACGTGTAACAGAATAAACGCAATTCCTGAAAGTAGTTGGTTCAGAATCAGCTTCTGAATCGATTTCCGTCAAAAAAGGTGTTAAATTTTGACGGAAAAATCTTCCAGTTAACTTAAAATGGAAACACAGTATCATGACAAATTAATACAATCCTTAATTCAAGGAAATGCGCTCGTATGCGTGTCGGCCGCTAACATTGCATGAGTGTATGCGTCTGCGTAAGGATATTGTATGACGCACATACGTTTTGCGTTTAGTAAGTATAACTATTTTATAAAAAAATTCTAGGTTTGGTTTCAATTTATTTAGTTACGGGTGTTGTTTTATTTGTGACTTATAATTTAATATTCTAATTGGGGTGTCTGAGGTATTGCGCTTAATCTGTTACACCTTGTATATTCAACATCACTACATAGTATAAAACAAAGTCGCTTCCGTCTGTCTGTCCCTATGTATGCTTAAATCTTAAAAACTCCGCAACCGATTTTAATGCGATTTTTTTAATAGATAGAGTGATTCTTGAGGAAGGTTTTAGTGTATAATAAGTTAAGGTTTTGTGTAGATTGAATGAAATACGACGATTATACTTCAACATGTCGGAAAGAATTAAGCCTATCGGGAGCTTTAATCGAAAACGCTGCCAAAAACTTTTGAGTTATAAAAATACAATATATTGCGGGATTGTTTCTATTTTATAGATCTACAAAAATACGCGATGGCATATGTCTATCTCACAAAAATAACCCACAATAACAATTTTTTCTTTTACAAATTACATTAAAATGATGGGTCATATACGAATCTTTTTTTAACAGTACAGTATTACTCCTTATCCAATTCAATACGTCAGATATGTTGAGGATTTAATGTAGATCGAAATTACTTTTTACACTATATCAATAAAATGAATATCTTAAGAGTTATCGCCGATATATGAGTGTGGCAAATTACCGGACGAGAGATTGATTAACCCTTTACCAGGCCTCGGACAAATCCTGCAGTAATAATGATTTTTTCGTAGATTTAGATGAATGATAACGTTTTATATGAGATTTTATCAGTGATATTTAGAAAATTAGCTGAAAACCTGAAAAAAAAAAACATGTGGGAAAACATAATCCCATTGCCTGTCTAGACGACGAATTTTATATCTATATATAAAATAAAAAACGAATGTCATTTTGGTAGCATTTTTACTGTTTGTTGTTCAAATGAAAAATGTAATGTAAGCACTTATTCTTTATTAAAAAAAACATAAATACACAATAAACAACTAAAAAGGATTGAGAATGAACTAAAAAGTTTTTTATTCTTCTTCTGGATTTTCGTTACAATACAAGAAAATAGAAACAAAGAAAAAGAAAAGAAAGAAAGAAAGCCACAAAAATCAAAATCCAGAAATTCTCAAAGAATTTATTGAGAATTTCTGGATTTTGATTTTCTTCGTCAACAGAAAGAGTAAGCATTTCAGCCAAGTCACGGGATGGTGGAAGCAATGTAATACAAGGTGAAATTTCCTCATAAGGTGACTCTTCATACGCTTGAGGTGCATCATCGTCTAATATTTGTAATAACTCTCAATTTGATATACCTTGAATCGTTCAATCTACATAATCTAAATATGGGTCTTCATCTTCATCATTTTCTTCCTCTGATGAAAACATTTCATTTACTATATTTTCGAGCTGTTGATCGTTTATTACCTGAATAACAAAAAATACACTAACGTAGACTGACAAAATAATGACGACAAAAGTTTACCACTACCCACATTTTATATTTCCATAAATGACTGTGAATAAATCCTAAATAAAACCCGCGGCAAAAACCTAGTATAAAATAAAAAATTCAATTCACCGGGCAATATATAACTCCCGCAATAATTAGGCATCCACAGGCTTAGGTCATATGGTTCCCCACATGTTTTATTTCGTTATATCATGATATCTTAGAAGGATTTACCTATAATTTATGCACAAATCACTAGAATAACTCAAATTCTACAACATATCAAAAATTGTACGACTTACCTTTCTCCGATTCGCCATAATAATTAAAAATACGGTGCACTTGTCACAAAAATGTTCGTTCAGCGGCAGACCACAGAAGAAATGGCTGCTAAAGTGACATTTGCGTTCTGTTTCACTTTTTTTTCGTATTACCAAAGTGTAATAGTTCTATGTTGGCATTTTAGACAGATTGTGGGAGATTCTTAACCAAAACCTGGTAAAAACTCCTAAAAAATCTATGTGGGAAATGCTCAATCCATAGCCTAGTTAAGGGTTAAGTAAAATCATATATAAGCAAATATAATCTTTATTACCCGAGCGAAGCCGGGCCGGGTCGCTAGTCTATGTATAAATTAAATTAATAGAAACTGCCTCGTTGGTCAAGTGGTGGCAAGCGCGACTGCTAAGCATGAGGTCTTAGGTTCAATTCCCGGGTCGGGCATAATGTTAGTAATTATTGGGTATTTTCTTTAAGAAATTTCTTAGCAGTAACCCGGAGTTTGGAAGCTGGCTGTGTGACACCCGTTGCCTCTGATGCGAGCCTATCATCGACTATAAAAAATATCTTCGTTTTTCGTGTTTGTGACAGTTAACTGTTGTTTGTGTGTGTGTGTTTGTAGGGTTCCGTAGCCGTGTGGCAAAAACGAAACCCTTATTATATAATAACCCTTACCGTCATGTCCGTCCGTCCGTATGTCACAGCCATTTTATTCCGAAACTATTAGGACTACACATTTGAAACTTGGCAGGTAGATGTATTTCTTGAACCGCTTACCTATTCTTATACAAAAATTTAAAAAGAAAATTAAATTAAGGGGGGCTCCCATACATGGAATTGAAACTGAAAATATTTTTTTTCATCAAACCTATACGTGTTTGGTGTCTATAGATAGATTTGAAAATAACATAAAGGTTTCTAAAATAATTTTGTCCTAAAATCTATCGTTTAAGAGGTAGACACTTCCAAAGTGGTAAAATGGGAGCCCAGCCCCTCTAACTTCTATGATAATAGAGTGAAAAATCTAAATAAAATAAATGTTGTAGACCTTATTGCAAACTTTCATCGAAAATTAGTTTGAACGAGATAGAGTCAGTGGTTTCTGAGATATATCTTTCAACCCCGGCAGGCAATGGCCTTATGGCCTTATCGAGCCCTGTCGTTATTTCTACTGCTCCTCGAGGCGCAGTAGGCTTAGGGGCTTTACAGCCTTAAATTTGGTTATATGATGTCTAAACCATTATGGCTACCATGTACTTTTACCTAGCACATTTTCTAAAACCGTAAATATAACTTTCTGTTTCATACAAACACTATGAAAAATAGTTATTTTGCGTAGTTACTACGGAACCCTTCATGGGCAAGTTTGACTCGCACTTGGCCAATTTTTTATTTATGTGGTGTCAGTGTGGAGTCACTATCATAGTAATGTAATATTATTTACATTAAATGTACAACTTATCTAATGTATTTGTATTTGATTAGATAGGGAATAATGCTGTTCAAATAGCTTCGTTAAAATATTTTTTTGCAATTTTTATTTTTTTTCATTCAATATGGGTTGGGAGGTGAAGAAAAAATGCGCTACTGCAATTGGTCAGTTCAAAGTCAAGCTTCATAGATATGCCGAGTTAGGGATTGCTCTACTTGATTGAGGGAAAGTTATCGATATCGATAAAATGAAGTTTAACATTATAAAAAATACTCAATAAAATCACATAATAATATTTAATCATTATCAGTCTCAATTACAAAAAGAAAAACATGTATGCTGTTATTATTGATTTTTAAAATGAATTAATTTAGTAAATGTTTTTCGAATTAAAGTTTTAGGGTCCTGATTGTTTTTGCTAAAAATGATAACCGAGCGTCTATATATTTCTGAATTATGCATCTTGCTAATTCAATCAAATGATTGGTAGTTTCTATTTCATATTGATGAAAATTAATGTAGGATTTGATCAAAAAGGATGCATGAACGTTTATGGATGGTAGGTATAGGGACTTTTATAAGAAAAGGAAGAAGATGGACAGTGGTTTGAGAGGACGGGACGTGGGGTTTTGTTTCGAAGAGGAATCTGGAGGATTTTTTTATGGTGAAATTACAAAAGAAAATAAACCACGTTGTATAAAATCGAATGATTTTATTTCCACGGTCCCAAAACTACATTTTGGGGGCTCGTCCGGGATCGCGGCAACGTGCAATACGACGAACATCAAGACGGAAGACGAAAATTACCTACGATTAAAAAGACGAACATCAAGACGAAAGACGAAAATTACGAGTAAGTCGACGAATATCGAGACAGAAGACGTTAGACTCAAAACTGGGGGCTCGTCAACCTAATTACGCTCACGCCACAACCACGCAAACGCGAAAAATGGCGGAAAACAAAGACGGTAAAGACAAAGACTTATTTTTCAATATGTATGACATGACCAAGTTCAGTGGCGAGGACCATACCTACTCTTCGGCGAAATGGGCACAAGACCTGGATGACAACGCGGAGATATTCGGTTGGTCTCCTCAACAGCGGCTCATCATAGCCCGTAGATCCTTGACGGGAACAGCAGAACTGTGGCTTAGAACTGAAAAGGTTCATAAAACCTTTGACGATTTAAAGGCGGCCGTGCTCAAAGAATTCCCGGATACCGCGAATAGTAAGGAAATGCACGAGCTCATGGCGGCGCGCAAGAAACGTAAAGAGGAGTCTTATTATCAGTATATGCTGATAATGAAAGAGATGGGAAAACGAGCCAAATTCCCTGATTACGTCGCAATTCAATATATTATAGACGGTATTACGGATCATGAAAACAATAAGGCGATTTTGTACGGTGCGGTCACCTACCCAGCGCTGAAAGAAAAGTTGGCGGTGTACGAAACCATCAAAAAAAAAGCTGCTAAACAGATCACTGTAAAACGAGTTGTTACGCCATCGGGCGGAGATTCTGCTGCATCAGGCCAGTTTTGCTATAATTGTGGAGAAAAAGATCATCGAGCAAACGCATGCCGTAACGGAGTGAAGTGTTTCCGGTGCAATGAGTTTGGCCATATAAGTCTCAAATGTACGAGTACCAATCCGAGCGCAGGACGCAGCGGAAGTTCAACGAGCAAGACGATGTCGGTAAAGCAGCCACAAAGAGCGGTTGGATCGTCCAATCTGCAAGGGCGTTTTTCGGAGAACAGTTCGGGAGCAATCAAACACTCGGCTATGTTCGGGGCGACATCGGCAGCCAGTCAGACCGCATCGAGCTGCCATGATGAAAATTTCAAGACAGATGTCACAGATATCATGGAAGTGGTAAACAAACCGAGTGACCGACAACTCAATCGTAATAAAGCGATTAAATTGGTGAAAGTGGGCGATAAATCAATTAATGCGCTGGTAGATACGGGTAGTGATGTAAATTTAATGTCAGAGGATTTGTGGAACGGGATAGATGTGCCATGTGATAACGATAATACGATCTTGTCTGGACTTGGACTCTATAAAGTAAGATCATCCGGAAAGATTTATATTAGTATACTTATTGATGGACAGTGCTATTCCAATGTAATATTTCATGTAGTGCCCAAAGGGTCAATGCCCTACAGGTTAATCATAGGACAAGAGTTCCTTCAAAATGTTGTGATGGTAGTTCGTGAGGGTGCTGTGTTGTTGTTGACGCAAGATGACGAATGGTTGGCTAGGGTGAATTGTTGTGTGACTGCAATGGATCTTACAGGTCACATCTCCGATACCAATATAAAGACAGAAGTAATGCGGCTAGTTGAAGAGTACAAGCCCATTTATACCAAAGAAGCTCCAATAAAGATGAAGATAGTGCTAAAAGACGAAGTACCAATAGCTCAACGACCCCGGCGGATATCACTCGTCGAACAGAAGATAGTAGAAGAACAGGTGGACGAGTGGCTACAAAAAGGAATAGTACAGGTTAGTTTTTCTGAATATTCTAGCCCATTAGTGCTGGTTAAGAAGAAAGATGGGTCAACTCGAATTTGTGTTGATTACCGTCTAGTAAATAAGAAAATAGTGAAGGATGAATTCCCGCTACCGATTATTGATGACCTCATTGATAAGTTGAAGGACTCAAAAGTATTCAGTGTTTTGGACCTTAAGAACGGATTTTTCCACCTCAAAATAAGTGAAGAATCGGTACCCTATACTTCTTTCATAACTCATCATGGACAGTTTGAGTTTTTACGTGCACCTTTTGGTTTGTCCACCTCACCTAAATATTTTATGAGATTTGTTACGATCATTTTCAGAGAGTTGATAATGATAATATTCATTGATGACATAGTAATTCCAGCTAATTCAGAGAGTCAAGCACTGGAGAGACTAACTCAAGTGTTAGATGTAGCTGCACAGTATGGATTAGAGGTAAATTGGAAAAAGGTTAGACTTATTTCTCGTGAAATAGAATATTTGGGTCACTTGATCAAAGATGGTGAAGTAAGACCAAGCCCGGAGAAAGTTGAAGCAGTTGCAAGGTATCCGGAACCTAAAAATATTAAGCAAGTCATGGGTTTCATTGGTTTAACATCTTATTTCAGGAAGTACATCAGAGATTATGCAAAGATTGCCAGACCATTGACGGATCTGCTGAAAAAGGAAGTTACATTTATATTTGAAGATGAGCAACAACGTGCTTTCAACACATTGAAGCAGAAACTGACCAGTGATCCTGTACTAAAGATATACAACTCCAATTTACCAACAGAGTTACACACTGATGCATCCAGTCATGCTTTGGCTGCAATATTATTGCAATTACACCCAGATGATGAGTTGCATCCTGTGCATTACATGAGTCATAAGACAACTGATGCTGAAAGCAAATACTCAAGTTATGAGCTGGAAGCACTTGCAGTCGTAGAGGCTGTGAAGAAGTTTAGACATTACCTATATGGTATTCATTTTAAAATTGTGACGGATTGCAAAGCCTTCGAACAAACATTGAAGAAGAAAGACTTGACACCAAAAGTAGCAAGGTGGGCATTCATGTTAGATGAGTATGATTATGAGATCGAGCACAGAGCAGGCTGTAGAATGCAACACGCCGATGCTCTAAGTAGGAACCCATTTGTGGCAGTGGCGGTGAGCCTACAAGAAGAGATAAGACGAGGTCAGGAGACAGATGAAGAGCTCAACGCTATCAGACAGCTGATATTGAAAGATAGACATTATCATGACTTTTGGATGGATAATGGCATTCTGTTCAAAGGTGAAGATAAGAAATTAGTAGTTCCAAGGATCATGGAGAAAGAAATAATACGAAAAGTTCATCAAAATGGGCACTTTTCAATAAGAAAAATTATTTATTAGTGATTTTTCTTTCAAAATAGTAGCCAGTTCTCCTTCACAATATTGCGCTTCTGCAGAGTACCTCTTCCTGGAAATTTGCGTTAAGGGTGTCAAGGCTCTACTAGGCGTTGTCTATTGCCCGCCTGCCGTTAATTATTTTTCCAACCTTGAACTGGCACTTGAATCTATAGGTTCTGAGTATGCACATTGCGTCATCATGGGTGATTTTAACACAGACCTTTCTCGCTCAACCCCTCCTTCCCGAAATCTCCTTCACATCATTGAGTCCGTTAGTCTCCATGTTCTTCCACTGCAGCCCACTCATTTTAATGTGTCTGGTGATGATACGTGGCTCGACTTGATCCTAATATCCACTCCTTCCTTGGTTTCATCTCATGGCCAATGTCCTGCACCTGGTTTTTCCCATCATGATCTCATTTTCCTCTCCTATATCTTAAAGCCACCTAAACCTCTTCCTAAAGTTCTGCACATGCGTTGTTATGCGCGCATGGATGTTGAAAAGCTGCATCAAGATGCGTCAGAAATTGATTGGGACCTGCTTGCAGCGGCAACGACAATTGATGACAAACTGCGTATCTTCAATCAGGCTGTCCTTGCTCTCTTCGATGAACATGCTCCTGTTCGTAGGGTTAAACTTAGGCGAGCACCAGCCCCTTGGATGTCATCAGGGGTTCGTTTAGCGAGGAGGTGCAGGGATCGGGCCTTTCGGAAGTTTAAAAAGGATCGCAGTGAACAGAATAAAAACTCCTACAAAATTGCAAGGAATCGGTGTAATCAGGTGATACGCAACGCTAAACGCCGCCATATTCTTGAAAACATTTCATCTTCTTCGCCTGCTGATATCTGGAAATTCCTTGGAACTCTCGGTATTGGCAGGCCAAGTCATGTTGATTTTCCTAAAGCAATCATTTTGGATGATATCAACCGTCATTTTACTACCACTTGTAATTTGGACCCCCTTATTTTATCTCAGACGGTTGATTTTGTCACTAGTTTGCCTGGTCCAATCATTGAACCATTTAAGTTTTCACCAGCCACCTTGGAAGAAATTAAAAAGATTATCCTGTCCATTAAATCCAAAGCTGTAGGCCATGATAACATCAGTCGTGGTATGGTTACCTTGATCCTTGACTGTCTTCTCCCGCCAATTACCCATATCATTAACTTCTCCTTAGATTCCGGGCAATTTCCGTCCTTATGGCGTATGGCCTATGTCCGTCCACTTCCTAAAATATCGAATCCTTCCCTGTCTAATCATTTTCGACCTATATCCATTCTCCCTTTCCTGTCAAAAGTGCTCGAGGCCTGTGTTCACAAGCAGTTTTCTGCGTTTGTTTACCGCAATAACCTTGTAAGCCCATTCCAGTCTGGATTCAGACCTGGGCACAGTACTACCTCTGCTCTTCTTAAAGTGACTGGTGACATTAGAGAAGCTATGGAGGATACTAAAGTTACTGTATTAGTATTAATTGATTTCTCCAATGCCTTTAACGCGGTCAGTCACGATATACTCCTTGCTATCCTCTCCCATCTTATGGTTTCTTCCGAGGGGCTGGAATGGTTCTCTTCTTATCTTCGGGGACGTCAGCAGTCGGTACGCGTTGATGAGAGATCTTCGAGTTGGCGTGGCCTGGATGCTGGTGTTCCACAAGGTGGTATTCTTTCTCCATTATTATTCTCTGTCTTCATTAACTTTATTACTCACTGTCTTCGGTGTTCGTATCATCTTTATGCCGATGATCTTCAATTATATACAGCTGTGCGGGTAGAAGGTTTGTCAGACGCTATAGGGGATGTAAACCGGGATTTGGAGGCTATCAATGACTGGTCTGATAGATTTGGAGTGTCAGTAAACCCCTCAAAATGTCAGGCCATCGTTATTGGTAGTTCACGTATGATGGGTAGAGTGGCGGCTATCTCTCTACCTCCTATTATTTTTAATGGTGTCGTCATTCCCATTAGCCCCAGCGTAAAAGATCTCGGTTTGCATCTTGACTCGACACTTGGCTGGCAAAGTCAAGTATCTAGTGTCAGCCAAAGGGCCAATGGCACTTTGCGTTCTTTGTATTGTCTGAGGAACTTTTTGCCTGTTAAGACAAAGACTATGCTTGTGCAGACTTTAATTTTCCCTTTGATTGACTATGGTGACGTGTGCTACTACGACCTTAATGCGGTCTTGCTGGATAAGCTTGACCGTATTCTTAATAACTGCATTCGGTTCATATTTAACTTAAGGAAATATGACCATGTCTCAAGTTTCAGGTCTGAGCTTAAATGGATGACCATTCGTCAGAGGAGAAGTTTGCGCGCTTTGACAACGCTTTTCTCACTACTCAACTCTCCCAGCCCACCTTCTTATCTATTATCTCACTTTCAATTTCTATGTTCTTCACACAATAAGAATCTACGTTCATCCAATAATCTTCTCTTACTCTGTCCTTCTCATACTTCTGACTTTGTTCATTCTTCTTTTCATATCCAGTCCATTCTCCTCTGGAATGCGCTTCCTCTCGAGATCAGGATGGCTGACAATCGCTACGCATTTAAAAAGAAATTGCGGATCCACTTTCTTCACCAATAAGCAGAATTTCCATATTTAATTTTCATTTGCTTCTTAAGTATATGTGTATGTATATGTATTTATATAAGTATTTATTCATATATATTATTTATGTTGATTTCTATTTTATGATATTTCGATTTTATGATATTAGGTTTTTTTGTTTTATCACTATTATCTATTATAATTATTTTTCCAATATAATTTTCACGTACATATTGCACCTTCCACTCTATCTCTTCACCACTCATGGTTGACTGGTAGAGAATGCCTACGGCATTAAGTCCGCCTTTGTACCTATGTGCATAAAGTGTAAATAAATAAATAAATAAAGAAGCCGTAGGAAAGGATTACTATATCAGAAACCTGGATAAAAGGATTGAAGAAGTAGTTCTAAGCTGTATACCCTGTTTATTAGCAACCAGGAAAGAAGGAAAGCAAGAAGGCTACTTGAACTCAGTAGATAAAGAAGGAATCCCGCTGCATACATTACATCTGGATCACATAGGTCCATTTACAGAAACAAGGAAGCAGTATAACTATATCCTCACCATGATAGATGCATTTACGAAATTTACATGGCTTTTTCCTACCAAGTCCACAACAAGTGCAGAAGTGTTGAATAAATTACGACTTCACCAGCAGACTTTTGGTAATCCAACGAGAATCATAACAGACAGAGGCACAGCCTTTACCAGTGGAGATTTTGAGGAGTATTGTAAAGATGAGGATATCCAGCATGTTAAGATTACCACCGGAGTGCCTCGAGGGAATGGACAAGTAGAGAGAGTTCATCGTATCTTAATTCCTATGTTAACCAAGCTGTGTATAGAAGATAAAGCACTGTGGTATAGACATGTGGGTCGAGTCCAGCGTGCTATAAACAGCACTTACCAAAGATCAATAAATACTTCACCATTTCAGTTACTTACTGGAACAAAAATGAGATGTAAAGAAGATATTAACGTGCTTAATCTCCTACAACAGGAAATTATTAATTGTTTTGATGAAAATAGAGAGAATTTAAGGTTGAAAGCCATGCAACAGATTCAAAAAGTACAGGATGAGAATAAGAAGACCTACAATGAAAAGAGAAAACCTAGTTCAACTTATGAACTGGATGATCTAGTGGCCATCAGGAGAACTCAGTTCGGTCCAGGCTTTAAAATAAAACCTAAGTTTTTGGGACCCTACAGGATTACTAAAATTAAAAGAAACGATAGGTATGATGTTGAGAAGCTGTATGATACCACAGAAGGACCAAAGAGGACGTCTAGCTCAGCCGACAACATGAAGAGATGGCCAGGTAAGGATGAATGATTGTGAATATTGATTGTTTGTGTGTCTAATAATACTGCTTAGTACCCTCACGAATACTAGGTCATGTGTTATTAAATGCTATGTAAAGCGCTGTTATGTCAGAACATGATTATTTTTTGTGTTTTAAAAATAAGAACATGTTCCGCATTCAGAATTTTATTGTTATTTTATGTAAAGTGTATGAGTGGTGTATGAAAGAGTTATGTCAGGTGTTAATAAGAGGCATATCTGAGGGCAGATATGAGTGCAGGACGGCCGAATGTAGGATTTGATCAAAAAGGATGCATGAAAGTTTATGGATGGTAGGTATAGGGACTTTTATAAGAAAAGGAAGAAGATGGACAGTGGTTTGAGAGGACGGGACGTGGGGTTTTGTTTCGAAGAGGAATCTGGAGGATTTTTTTATGGTGAAATTACAAAAGAAAATAAACCACGTTGTATAAAATCGAATGATTTTATTTCCACGGTCCCAAAACTACATTAATATCCGGGAATAAATTATACCCAATCAGTAATTTTAAAACCGATCTCATAAAATAATTGGAATTATATTTCTGAGACAGCACTTTCGAACCACTCTCGTTGATCGCCCTTTTAATATAAATTTCACAACGACAACAAATTTCTATTACTGTGGTGGATCCGCACAATAACTTGTTTTTAGTGTCTTTTTGAAATTGTAAGGCGTTTTGATTTGTTACACCAATCAACGCTCCAATACAAGTTAGGCATTTTATTTGCTTTATTAGAGCATGGACAATGTAGCCGGCCATATATTATTTTTATATTTTATTTTTTTATATTTATTTTATATTCCATAATAAATATATTTTCATTTAAATCAGTTGTGTCAACAACTGTAGCTTCAGCAGGCACTCGGTAATAATTATTTTTTTGGTGGTGAGTCATTAGATGATTTATCTAATGACTCCTCCCTCCTACATACACTTAACCCGTGGACTCGACATCGAAACAAAGTAACCTGTTTTTTTTTCCTGGGTGGGAAAATCATCGAATGACTTCTCCCGCTCTGGGTAAAGTGGAAGGGAGTGTCAGACTTCTACTGACTAAAAACCCACCCTGTTCCTTCAGCTGCCCTTAAGTTCCGGGGCCGCGGTATCTCATTAGAACATTACCGCAACCCCGGAACCAAAGTAACTTACGAGGGCGATATTGTAATGCAAAGGTCCAAGTTAATTAATATTAGATAGACTCCGTCATACTATTTGAAGCCTAGAAAGATTGGATATAGGTATCTTATATTATTTTGATTTTTCTCAACATAATATCAATAAAAATCAAACTAGTAACCTTATCCATCCACTTTTCTTTTTAATCTGGAATCTTGGGAAATCTAAAATAAAAACATGCATGTCACACAGAAGAAAAAATATCAGAACTTTCTCCTTTTTTAAAGTCGGTTAATGTAGATAGGTATTTTATGACAACTATCTGATTTGAATTTAAAAAAAATAAGTTTAATTTTATAATCATCGATATCGTATTCAGCCGTTATAGGTAACAGCACAGATTTTTACGATAAAAATACGAAAGAAAGGACAGGGATAAAAGAATTAAAATTTCTTCATGTAAGAAAGAGACATTTTCAAAAGACATCAACGCGCGACACAATTTTGTCCTTGACCAGCCACACCACCACTTTAAATGGACCTCTGCGGTAGCTTATAATCTGATTAAATGATAAATAATTTTCATATTATTTCATTACTGATGAATAGTTATGTCATCCATTTGGTATCTAGATGTCTGGGAATGTTTTCCACACCATTTCAACGCGCATGAAAGCATTATTATGCGTTATAAATTGGATACAAAAATTTAAAATTTGTAATTGTTTAGCATGCACACAGGCCTAATACTTGGTCACAACTAAAATAGTTCGTGTATCGTAGCCAATATATAAGAGCAAAAACTCGCATAGTTTTCGTGCGTCTGGGCAACGTATGTGCGATCAAGTGGTTTTCAAATCAGTGGGTGCTACACTCCCAGCTAGGTTATAGAATAACCTGTATTAGGGTGCGTTTCCACCAGAGATGTGCGATGGAAATGTGTCGTGCGAGGATGTCTAGCTGTGCTGTGAAAATGTGTGAGCGTTTCCACCAAAGCTGTGCGATGAAAATGTGCCTACGAGGATGTGTAGCGGAGCTGTGAAAATGCGCATTAATGTGTGGTGCGAGGATGCACAAACCTCGCAACACATCCTTCTCAACACACATTCCTCGCAACACATTCCTCGCAACACATCTCTCGCACACATCCCTCGCACACATCCCTCGCTTGTTTTGTATGCGCAAAAATCTAGCTCCGCTGAGCCGTTTCCACCAGAGCTGTGCTGACCGAGGCGAGGTAAATGAAGCGATTCTATTGGTTCTTTACAAACACATCCCTCGCTACACATCCTCGCACATCTCTGGTGGAAACGCAGCCTAAGGAAGTGCAGTGCCGAGCCCCATTGGGTCTTATAATATTATGTCATCATCAACTTTTTCCCACTATGTTGGGGTCAGCTTCCAGTCTAACCGGGTCCAGCTGACCTATCTGACCTCCGTAACCCAGTAGCTGGGTAACACGACACCCCTTGGCCAAACCAGTATAGTCCTTCGTCAATTTGAGAGGAGTGGTCATCGAGAGTTTTTGGTCGAAGGCAATGGTAATGATATAAATTACACAAAGTAATGCGAAGGACTGGGTTCGAACCCATGACGTACAACTCGCAACTTGGGCCCGTAACCACTGCTCTAATGACACTTAAATTGATATCTTGTAAATGTCACTTCGCAAAAAGTTACATAAATTCTTTATTTAAAAACGGCATGACAGAGACAATCTTCTTCATCAGGCCATAATTTGTCATTAAACCTCTCTTAAAGTGACCTTATTAGTGTTGACCTAGACACACTGGCGTTGACCCTAAACTTGCATGCGACGTCGTAACGAAAGTACTCATTTATGCAACTTCCTGACTCAATGTCACTATATTTTTGTAAGTTTCTGAGCTTGTCATTTTGAAGTTGAAGTGTAATAAATTATGTAACCAAGGTTTATCTTAACATAAGAGCGCCCGCTATGTCGTAACGATAGATTATCGTGTCGTTTAAATAGTTTTTTTTTATTTTCACCCTAAGGTGTTAGTCGAGCGGGCACGCCGCAATTGCGGCGGTAAGACCCCTCTTTGAGGAGTGGCTAGATCGGCGTCACGGCGTCCTGACCTACCGCATGACGCAGGTCCTCACCGGACACGGAAGTTTCGGGAGGTACCTGTGTCTGATGGGTAAGGAAGAGACGCCTGGGTGTCACCACTGCGAGGGTCGCCCTGAGGACACAGTCGAGCACACGGTGCAGGACTGCCCAGCTTGGGCAGAGCACCGACGTGTCCTCACGGCGACAATAGGCGGAGACCTCTCGCACCCGGCCTTGGTCGAGGCCATGCTGCGGGGCGAGAGGGAGTGGGAAGCGGTCGCCTCCTTCTGCGAAGCAGTCATGCTTCCGAAGGAGGAGGCGGGCCGCGTGAGGGAGAGGATGGCGTCCTCCCTCCAGCCCAGCCGCAGTGGTAGACGCCCACGGCGTCGGACGTCGGCCGACGATCTCCGGCCACCGTAGGCGCGGGCATGCGGACAGCGAGTAAAGGGCAACTCGC
Organism: Tholera decimalis; assembly: GCA_943138885.2. Classification (NCBI taxonomy): domain Eukaryota; kingdom Metazoa; phylum Arthropoda; class Insecta; order Lepidoptera; family Noctuidae; genus Tholera; species Tholera decimalis. Next base: position 17,896,117 of record OW964576.2, read on the forward strand.
TGTCCGACCATGGACCATGCCCGGGTCGACGGCGCGTCGTGTTCCACGCGCGCCTCAAAGAGCGTCAGCAACATGACGAGGCCCCCTCTGCAGAGGGCCGAAACCTGCCGGGGTCGTGGGACTCATCCCGTTACCGTGGCCCCGGTATGTAAAGGGTTATTGAAGGAACACCGTGGATTTTAGTCAGTATAAGTCTGACAGTCCCTCCCACCCTGCCCGGAGTGGGAGAACTTATTTGATAATTTTACAACGAACAAAAAAAAAAAGGTGTTAGTCGAGGCTCTTGGCTATTAAATCATTGGCTGAAACGATTACCAGTACAATGATTGCCGAGTTCGATGAATCATTATTATTATTATACTGGACTCTGTCAATAAGAGGCTCAGTACCTGATTTCCAAATATATAGAAATAGAAAAAGAAAGCTTCAGTAAGTCAGTAATCTGTTATAAAGCAATATAGAAGAGCCTATAAAATATTTTATTCATAATAGTCATATTTTGACCATAATTAATTAACAGGTAAAGAGGTCAGTCCGATGATCGGTGACCATCGTAGCATAATTACGGAGATTTCTACGTTCCTAGGAAAGCACGTAAAACAATTAGTCCCAGCTGTCATATCACATCTTTAACAGTACAAGTAGCGGCACGTAAGTCTAGCGCTGAACGATACGTGGAGGTATTCCATGAAGCGCACCCAAACGAAGCACACCCAGACGAAGCACACCTAAAGTATTCCACTTAGCACACCCGTAGGTGCGCTTCAAATAAAAATTTAAAATAATTAATTTCCTATTCCACGAAGCACACCTAAAGGAAGGGGACACAAGTGTTAGTGTATAATAACAAACAATATAGTAAACACAAGATTTATAAGAACGGTAATGCCTTGTGGCGGTGTATTAAAAAAGGATGTAATGGCTTACTCACATTAAGTAGCATGGAAGAAGTTGTTAAAATAAAGGAACATAAATGTGCCTCAAACGTTTTGGAGACCCAAATTAAGGAAGCAATGAATAAACTCGAGCAGCAAGTAGTTTCCACCATGAAGCCCATTCCTACAATCAAAAACTTAATGATACATTGGACCGAGGATTGAATTTAGTCAGCACTAATAGTCACAATTTAAAAACGTTAAGTCCGGAACATCGCAGATCGACATTTTTATTTCTTAAGCCCGATTTACACTTCAACAAGTACAGTAGCGAGTTAAGAACTCAGAGAGTTAAGTAATAAGTAGTAAGTTATAAGTAGCGTCCAAACGTAGGCGAGTGAGTAGTCATAAGTTGCCCGAGAAGAAGAAAAGGAAATAACACGTGTACGCGGCCGCAACCTACAAATTTATGGAATGTACTAGGGATGTGAAATAATAATCGATTAATATAACAAAATCGATTATTTTCTTAAGTAATATATAATCGATTAATTAAAAATCGATTTTTTATGTACAATGTGTTGTTTTATGTTACATCCCTAGTAGGGATGTGAAATAATAATCGATTATGGAAATAATTGATTAAAGATCGATTTTTATCAAAAGAACAATCGATTAATATAACAAAATCGATTATTTTCTTAAGAAAAATCGATTATTTATTAATCGATTTTTCATGCTAAATATATAATCGATTAATTAAAAATCGTTTTTTTTTTTATGTACAATGTTACATCCCTAGTAGGGATGTGAAGTAATAATCGATTATGGAAATGATCGATTAAAATCGATTTTATCAAAAGAATAATCGATTAATATAACAAAATCGATTATTTTCTTAAGAAAAATCGATTATTTATTAATCGATTTTTTATGTACAATGTCACATCCCTAGACTGTACTAAACTCGCCCGTCTACATGCCAGCCAGTTAAGTTGGAGGGGTGCGGGAGACGCGAGAGAGGGGGCTACTTCGCACTGGACTCGCCGAAAAATAGGATCGCGATCTATTTAGCTCAACTTAATCAACAACTTACTACTTAACTCGCTTTTACCGTTCAAACTACATTAACAACTTAACTCGCCAATGACGCAAGTTAACTCGCTACTGTACTTGTTGAAGTGTAAATCGGGCTTTAGTCTCCGCACTATGCGAGTGATATTCATAGGTGTGCTTCGTGGAATAGGAAATTAATTATTTTAATTTTTTATTTGAAGCGCACCTACGGGTGTGCTAAGTGGAATACTTTAGGTGTGCTTCGTCTGGGTGCGCTTCGTTTGGGTGCGCTTCATGGAATACCTCGATACGTGGAGGGGATTGCTGCGCATGGGTACTGTCGCGCACGCAATACAATTATTAACTAAATAACGTTAATGACATTATTTTAATGTAATGTCAAATAGTAGGTCTAGCGTTGAACAAAATGTGGAGGATAGCTGCGCATGAGTACTGTCGCGCATGCAAATAATATTACCTATACTTCAATAAATAGTTTATCTCCAATGCCAATGTCCAAGGATTTATAATAGATACCTAAGATATAATTTTTAACAAGTTTTGTTGGGAGTAGAAAAATAAAAACATTATTTGGTAATTTGACAATTTTTATTTTAGACTAGCTTTTGCCCGCGACTTCGTCCGCGTGGAATATTTACTTTGGGCTAACGTTAAATATAACCCCGATTTTGAAGCATTCTTCATTGGCGCTCCGCTCTTATTGGCCTTAGCGTAATGATATAGAGCCTATAGCCTTTCTCTATAAATTGACTGTTTAATTAAAAAATAATTTGTCAATTCGAACCAGTAGTTCCTGAGATTATCGCGTTCAAACAAACAAACAAACTATTCAGCCTTATATTATTAGTATAGATAGCTGTTGCCCGCGACTTCGTCCGCGTTTCCGTCGTTTTTCGTAAAAAAAAGTAGCCTATGTCCTTCCTCACGGTTCAGTGATTTTGATGTAACAGACAGATTAACTTTCGTAATTTAGTAGGGAAATATAATATGTCAATCTATAATACTGTTGGAAAATATTGCAATACGGAACCTCACAATATTATTGTTAATAGCTGTGCCCGCGACTGCGTCAGCGTGTAACTCCTTGTGTGTTATTAAGTTAATGTATTGGTAATATTGTTTAGATCACGTTCACATGAGGCTTAAGTACCTATAGAACGAAATTTTATACCTTCGGCGGCGGCGACCGATTCTCAAAAATAATCCTTATAGCATGATTCGGTATTCACGCGCGATGGCTTATTATTAGCGTATTTCATGTATAACTTTGGTGTTTCTATACCGATTTATATGATTCTTTTTTATGGAATAGTTAATAATGTTAACTTTTTCAATTAGGGGTGACTGAGAGTGTTATAAACGTAAGAGTAGACAAATATTAAAATCAGAAAGCTTTGAACTGCTAAGCTATCGGGAGTTACACGTGTTATTGTGAGTCAACCATAAAAGATAGACATATGCTATCGTGGGATATTTTTTATATAATTTTAAGGAGAACATTTCCGTCATGAAATGATTTCTGTGTAGCTTTAACCATTAAGGTTGCACACGCGACGGAATCTTAAAAATGGAGTAACTTCTCCCGTTTTCCCAACATTTCCCTTCACTGCTCTGCTCCTATTGATTGTAGCGTGATGAAAAGTATACTATAACCAGCTCAGGAGTATGAAAAATAATTGTACCAAGTTTCGTTAAAATCCGTCGAGTAGTTTTTGTTTCTATAACGGTTATACAGACAGACAGACAAAAATTTTACTGATTGCATTTTTGGCATCAGTATCGATCCCTAATCACCCCCTGATAGTTATTTTGGAAATATATTTCATGTACAGAATTGACCTTCCTACAGATTTATTATAAGTATAGATTTAAGTCTTATCTGAATCAGAGAATGGTATCACGCCTTCAAGGTTGTCTTAACAGGGCCTTTTGCTTATTGAGGGCCCGGTCTCAGGGCAAAAATAACAACAAAAATGAACAGCAATAACAATACAATTAATGACGCGTCTGTACACGGGATGTCGATGCGATGATGGGGAGCGTCGTATCGGCGCGGGGAACAGAATGCGACTTGAGAGCCAATCGGCGCTACGTACGCCCGCCCTTCATCCCGCTAGCCCCCCTCAGGTACCTTAATTTTTACTTCTGCGCAATAATGGTCAGCACTAAACTTTCGTGCCGCTACTTGTAATTACAGGTAGTCAGAAGCTACATATAGGTACGGGAGCGAAGCCTTCGCGACTTCGGTCTTAAAGATTAAAAGTTCCAAACAAGACTAACCTGGTCGCATATTAAGTTTTTCCAGTAGCATGAAATCAAGAGGAGTGAATATAAAGCTGCCTATTGACAGGAGTATTAATAGTACTCCCCATACGCACTGCACTACGGGACCTGAAACAAAAACACACAGATTTAATATGATATTTCCAACAATCTAAACGGTGTACTAACACTTATATATTTGTAGTTTAAAAAACATGTTTAATATAGTTGAGGTCCTTTTTTCAGGGGGAAAATCATCAAATGGCTGGGTGGAGCAGAAGGGAGTGTACAAACCCCTACTAGAACATTTTCGCAACCCCTGATTGCGCTGTACAGAATGCCCAAGGTATTAATTCCGCCTTTGCACTTAAGTGTTGTATAAAGTTAATAATAACAATAACTTAACCTATTACATGCCCACCGCTAGGTACACAGGCCTCTCTATGAGAGAGTAATGGCCGTAATCTAGTACTTGGTGCCAATGCGGGCTGGTGGATGTCACATTTACGTTTCCTCAAGAGGTTTTTCTTCACTGATTTGAGAACAGTACCGCAGTCGTAATGATTTAAATTTCACAAAGTATTGACTGACTGAATCTGAAACTACGAACTGCAACTTGCAAGTCGGGCTCTTTGTCACTGCTCTCATAAGCTCGCATAAAATTTAAATGCGTTTGCGTTTAAGTGTCAATGGCCTAATTGCTGAGGTGTCGGACTTGTGATCGAGAGATCGCGTGTTCAAACCCCACCCATTTATTGATTTATTTAAACTTTATGTACAATAGTGGTACATGAGCGGACTTAATGCAACAAGGAATTCTTTACCAGTCAACCTTTGGGTTAAAAATACTTAGGTGTACAAGTGAATATTTTTTTTTTAATAAAAATAATGACTAGAATATAGAAATACGGTCAATTTCAAGACGGATTTACACAATTTTCATTAGAATTCTAGTCATCCCGCTCGTTTATCGTAACGGGGTATAGCAGGAGTCTGAGTGAAGGATGGGTTGGCTGCAATCCATATGGAAGGTACGTGTAGAGCCCACTATCTAGAACTTAGTGAAATATAGGCTCAAATACTTACACGTATTGCGTAGTTGAGTCTGGGAACATAGTGCGTGGGTTTAATAGCGTTATACATAACATAACAAAAGAAATAAAGAAGTCAGCGATGAGGCTAGATCTCTGGGTAGGTTCTATGATATAACCCCCGTTTGGGCTTCACTGCAGCTGGATAAAGTTTTATGTAGGTAACTGCCTGGTTAAGGTTTGGTCTGCTTGACTTTGTCTTCGTTGTTGGCTGTTATACATAGGTACTCACACGCATCACCGGCAACCATTGACAGATGGCGTTGGTTGGCTATGCAATTACTTATGTGGGCCACTAAGTAGGTAAGTATCAGTATCTATTGTAAAGTACTTTATATGTATGTATTCCCGCGGTATTCCCGCGTAATTTCCAATTGGAACTTCAAGGTAGACCTTTGGAGATCCCAAGGCGCATAAATCAGTACCTTGGGTTAAATTGATCTCCCAATTTATTACTCCGATTAGTAACTACCTTCAAACAGTTACTAAGCTTGTAAATAGCAAACAGAAATTGAGAATCTATACATCTTCTATCGCTGGGTCTCCACACAATGCCAGCCCAGGAAGAGATGCCGAGACGATCTGCGGGCCTAGACAAAATCCATTTTCTGTAAGCGTTAACGCCAACGGAAAAATTAAATTGTATGGAGTTGACATTTGCTAACCACATGTCACGTGATTGTCACGTGTTAGTAAATGTCAACTCCATACAATTTAATTTTTCCGTTGGCGTTAACGCTTACAGAAAATGGATTTTGTCTAGGCCCGCTGGACGTGTTCCACGGTTCCACGAGAGTTAGAAGCGGCGCGGGAAAAGAGCAAAGGGAAGGAAATAGGGTAGGCCCAGGAGTGAGACAGTGTAGGCTAATAAAAAACATTTTCTATTTATACATTTAACACTTTCCCAGCGAAGCGTTTACACACGCGGATCCCGCCGTATGCGGGTCAATTTTGGCATATTTCAAATGGTCATAGAACGTAAACTATAATAGATATCTGTTTGAGTTTTTTATTATTATGTTACTGCCTTATTATATTTTGTATATAAAAATAAATTAAAGAAATATAATAATTTTACTTTTATTTATTCAACAATAAAATTGTACGTGATTTATGAACAGTAAGTAAGAAAATGCATCACATATCCTATTCGTGATCTGCTGGCAAAGTGCTAAATAAAATTTAAGTGTCTCTATATGATTTCAAAATAAATACTACTTTCTCAAGTGCTTATATGTAGTCATTTACACCGTACTAAAACAATCTGTTTTAAAATTGTTGTCTGTCTGTCTATCTTTCTGTTTGTCCGGGCTAATCTATGCAACGGCTTAACTGACTTTAATAGAACTTTTACTGGAAGGTAGAGGAGGTTATAGGGCAATATTAAAAGCTGCTTTTTATCTCGGAATTCCCACGCAAACTCAGCCATTAAATGATTTGGGACTTGACATTGCAGAAATAGACCTGTTTATTTATAATTTGCAGTGTTTACAAAATTACTTATATACAGTAATAAAAAGTCTATCCTAATACGAGTACCTACCTAATATTGATATTGATATATTAACGAGAAATTTCTTATTTATTAGTTAGTAAACATATACTTTAATTAAATAAAAACCCTTAACTACATATACACACCTAAAAATAAACTAAAATATAGCATCCAGAAATTCGTGCGCATCGCTGTCCACTGGTAATGTGCCCAAAAGACTGGCGGCATTGCCACGTTGTATGGCAATGCTTAACCTCTGTCCAAGGTAAAAGCCAGCCCTTGGGTCACGCGAAGTGTCAACTAGGCGTCTGGACAGATCTTTAAATAATTTGTGAGCACTCGGACCCCACGACCCCAAGGTTTCAACCCCAAACGGCTCGAAAATATAACTACCAACAAGGTTATTATATTTCCGCCGCTTGAGGTTCTCAGCAGCCGCAGCGGCAGCGCCAGCACAACAAGATGAGCTAGGAAGATGGGATGGCGCAAGAGTATCGACACAAGTTGCGTCCCACACTAAAGGCCTACCCATCTTCCAAGGAAATAAAGACATACCGTCCGGTCTTTTGCCATCGTCGCGTGCTAAGCCATTGGGTTCTAAAACAGCTGGAACGCCGACAGTGACAAGAGCCCGTCGAATAATGTCGTTAATATTCGCGTGCCGTGCTATGCGACCCGCGCTCCGGCCGCATGAAAGGCCGTGGTGACCGAGGCTGTTGACAACTTCACCACAGTGGCAGCGATGAGCAGAACAGCAGGGAGCACCTAATCGAAGGGAAGCAGCGAGGCGGAAAGTAGTATCATCAAACAAGGTGCCTATGTTCGATGACGGTAGTGCATGGAGCCAGAGACCCGACTCCCATTCACCCACAGCCAGCAGGCGCGCACGCTCTGCAGCCGAAGCAGATGTGGCAATAAGGTCACTCTGAACTGCTCTACAGAGTGGCTCATCCCACCGCCTCTGAGATGATGGAATGTCGGGTGGATTTAGGTTCGGGCAAGCGAGTCTCCAGGTATCTATAGCCTCGGTGAAGTACGGCACATTGAAATCAACCAGTGATGGAGCTAGGATATTCCTGATTAATTTCTCAGTGCCGTGCACCGAGGATACAAAAGCCGGTAGACTGATACTACTAATTTTGCGGACGCCGAGACCACCCATACGAATGGGAAGAGTAGCTTGTGCCCAAGCTCGGTCGTCCATAGCCACATTTAAAATTCCTGTCAGAGTTTGACGAATAATTTGGTCCATTTTTTCCAAAAGGTTAGGATGATGCCATAGATGCGAAGAACGAAGAAAATACATTGACTTGACATTGAGTTGAATATGTAAAATTACATACATTTTCGATTTACATACGGAACCATTTTGCGTTCGTTAATGTTTGGTTCCGGTGCGTTTGAAAATAATTAGGTATAATTAAAATTAAATCATTACCTGCCTAGTCATTACATAACTATGTTGGCGTCAGCTGCTAGTCTAACCGGTTATAGCTGGATACTAGTGTTTTACATGCATATCTGACCTCTACAACCAATTTTCTGACCTCCACGAATTAGTATCAGGGTAATAAGTTTCTCCTTGGTAAGACTAATTTCCGATATTCTGGCCTCCCACTTACACATGTACAAAACCAAAATCATAAAATGAATTCTCCTGCTCTGGGTTGAGCGGAAGGGAGTGTCAGACTTCTACTGACTAAAAACTCACCCTGTTCCTTTCCCTTTGCCCTCGTAGTCCGAGGCCGTGGTATCTCTTTAGCACAATTCCGCAGCCACAGCAGGCAATGGCCATGTTCGGCTCCTCAATACTGCTGACAGCTCTCAAAGGCACGCGTGGTACACTCGGCTCTGACGAAATGGACCTGGTCCTTACCGGACGGTGAGCTACACCTGCTCACCGCCCGCAAGCCCGCGCCTACGGTGGCCGGAGATCGGCCCGCAATCCCCGACAACCAGGACATCTACCGCGGCGGCTGGGGTGTGAGGAAGAGAGTTGCCTCTCCCTCGCACGTTCGGCCTCCTTTGCTAGCATGACTGCTTCGCAGAAGGAGGCGACTGCATCCCATTTCCTCTCGCTCCGCTCCATGGTCTGAACCAGGGCCGGGCGCGTTCGATCGCCTCCACGAGGACACAGCGGTGTTCCGCTCAAGCAGGGCACACCTGCACTGTATCCTCCACCGTGTCCACCGGATGTTTCTCACAATGATGCCACCCGGGCGTATCCTGCCTCTGGTAATAATAATAAACCCTGGCTGGAGGCTTTTATTCGTATAATTAAGGCCACCACAAGCAAAACCGGTTAAGCAGATCCCCTCCTAGATTGAATTGCATATTCAATATCTCTAAATAGTAAGTATAAATTAATGAGGAGCTCGTGGCTGAATAATAATAGCCAATTTTCAAGGTTAAGCAAGAGATTCCTCCGTTCCTCGAAAGAACTGCAAGACTTTGGTCCCGGCTGTCATTTGAACATTTTTAATCTGGGGGCACGGCAGTGTGGCCAAGTCGAGCAAAAAAAGTGGCACGGCCGTACCATAATTTTCTCAAAGCAATTCAGGCCACAGTCTTTACGGGTAGTCAAAAGCCAGACCATCGGGCACTGGTCTTGCCAAGTGGTATCGTGTTACCCAGCTACTGGGTTGTAAGGTCAGATAGGCAGACGTTTCATTTAAGACACTAATACTCAACTGCATCCGGTTTGATTGTAAGTCAACCCAGACATATTTGGGAAAAGGCTTAGCAAATGAAATGATGATTGAATTGGACGCGGAATAAATTTACTTATATTAATATAGTATTGTTTTTTTTTTTTTTTTGATATAAATGGTTAATGTAGTAATAAGTAGTCAAAATGGTTAGTATAATTTATTGTACCATTACGGATTTTTAAATCGTTTAATGATAATTTATTCCGCAGTATACAGGGTTAATCTGCCCTGCACTAACTAAAAGGCCGTTAACCCGCAAAAGGTCATTTTTCACTTTTTAATGTGTACTTAAACTACATTCGATTTTCTATTTTTTGGTCTAAGAATCATTTCCCTACGATTAATACTTTTCGAGATATAGCAATTTTGCTGAGCAGTTAAATAAACAAAATATTATTTTCACTCCCTTTGTTAAAAAGTGACTAAACCACAATACTTGTATATACAATACTAAAATATAATACAATACTAAAAGATTATTTTATTTACTTTAAAAAACTTCACATATATTGTGCACAGAAGCTATGCCCACATAAATAATTTACCATCGTCCTCTAACGTAGTTTTGTAGAAAAATCATTTCCCACTTATTTTTACGTTTACTCGAAAAATACTTTTTGGGGTTAGCGGATTTTTAGTTAGTGTAGGGCAGTAATTATAAAACAACGAAAACCTCTCAGGACTATGTTACTAACATCATAATCAATAACTTTTGTTCTATGACTTTTAAAAAATCTAATTCATTCGATTTATACTATCACTTTCTTTTGCTTCGCATAGACTTGGTAACATTTAGGGCGTTCAATTTAAATATTTGTTAATTTTGTATGATTATCTGGTGAACTAAAATACAACCTTATATTTAAAACCACGTTACGTAATTAAATTAATTAATCAGAAATGATTAAGTAAGTTCGCTACAGCAAGTTCACTGGGGCGACCCTCAGACTGCTACAGCAGGAAAAAATTAAGAAATCTTATTAATTGATATTCTAATTCCAAGGTAAATTGCAAAACTATCTAGTACCCAGTGTGTGAGGTTCTCAACACAATTTTAAATAACTTAAATCTAAAGCTGTTATTAAAAATCTTTCCGAACTGATGTTTGACGATCGTGATTATGATAGGATGCAATACAATTCTGGAATGGACGAACTGTCGCCATTAACTCCTGTCAGAGAATAAGAAAGAAAGGTGTAAACATATGCTTACACTTTTTTTTGTATTATCTTTTTTTTTTTATTTATTGATAATAGGCTCGCGTTTGACCACCATCTCACCTGATGGTAAGTGATGATGTGGTCGAAGATGGAGCACGCTTACCTAAAAGTAACCTATTCATTCTTGACTTAAGACTCCCAGGTTATAGCGATTAAGAAACACAGACTCCGCCAGGGAATTTACAGAGTTTTAATTTTTTTAACAGCCTCATTGGTCGAGTGGTCGAAAGTGCGACTGCTAACACGAAGTCTCGGGTTCTATTCCCGGGTCGGGTAAAAAGTGATATTGGGTTTTTCTGTAAAGAATTTCTCAGTAGTAGCCCTGAGTTTGGAAATTGGTGGTGTGATAGCCCTGCGCCTCGGAAAACCAACAAGTCGTTGGTCCTGGCTATTATTTGGACATCTTTGACAATCGTTAAGGGTATCGTATTACCCAGCTACTGGCTAAAGTCTGTCGGACGCTACATGATTCGAGCCGAAACTTGGCATTCTCCTTTGGAATCTAGATATAAGATTCTAAATTTCAATTACCTAAAAAAAAACTTCTAAATTAGAATTCTTATTCATAATTTGATCAGTACGGATTGTATGAACTTCAAAAGAGACTTAGACCCATAGGCGTAGGAAGGGGGGGAGCCGGGTGGGCCGTGCCCACCCCAGAATGGTCTGGTGCCCACCCGAGAATTTTTACTAACAAACAATTATGGCTGAAAAATTTAAAAATCTGGCCAAATCTGGGAAATATCTCTAGATACGCCAATGCTTAGACCTCTGAGTTCGGTTCGGTGTTCCTTCTCAGGGTAGTCAGTTAGGAAACATCGGCCTCATGTAGTTTACATTTACGAAAAAATCACGTGTGAAAGTGTTATTTATAACTTATTGCAAAATAAACATCGTTATTTCATCATTGTTATATCTAAAATTAGAAAACGCGTGGCAAATTGATTCACAAAATAAACGTTTGTTATTGAAATAAAAGATACATATTTAAATTCAAACAACTGGTTAGACGTTAAGGCCTATGCATACATTTATGAATCTTAATGATTAGTTCTCACATCGTAATATGGCCTGTCGAGGTCAAAGAACTCGTTGAAACAGATGATTACGAACATCGAGTTGACACATTACACAATTGATAAATCTATACTAATCCATACTTCCATACTATCCATACTTACTAATATTATAAATGCGAAAGTAACTCCATCCATGACTTGAACATCAACGACGAGTTGCAAGTGTATCGGTTTTCTATCGTTTACATTTCGGGGAGTGTGCAATGGAATTACATAATCTAATTCCGCCAAGTCCGTTCCATCATCGGACTACAAAACAAACGGCGACGCGCCATCGTTACATGGTAGACATCCCACCCATAAGGACTAAACGTTTTGGGAATACTTTCATTGTGCGTACGGCTAAGGAGTGAAATTCCCTGCCGGAGTCTGTGTTTCCCGATAGCTGTAACCTAGGAGTATTTAAGTCAAGAGTGAATAGGTTACTTTTAGGTAAGCGTGCTCCATCTTCGACCACATCATCACTTACCATCAGGTGAGATGGTGGTCAAACGCGAACCTATTATCAATAAAAAAAGTAACTCTGTCTGTCTGTCTGATCACTTTTCTGAAATTTGGCATGGGAATAGTTTAGGACCATGAGAAGGACATTGAATAGTTTTTATCCCGGAAATCTTCCCTAAAGGATGTAAAAAGGGTGTTGGAATTTCGTATAAGGTATCAATAATGTCCCTGTCCCCCACACAGATAATACACTTAGACCGCTGAACCGATTTAGATGAAATTTGGTATGGAGATAGTTTTAGACACTGGAAAAGACATAGGATAGTTTTTATCCCGGAAATCATCCCTTAAGGATGTAAAAGGGGTGTTGGAACTTTATATTCCTCCCTCCCAAGTCATTCAAATCACGTATTTAAGAACCACTCGAAGCAATTTTTTTTCTACACAACTACATGTAGGCTCTACAAATCTTTGTTTAGGGCTGGGGTCGAACCCACGTATTATGTGTACATTTATCCTATATACAGTATGTTAGTTTAAACGAGGGACATATTCAAACCTACAATAGTGTATGCTTATATGATACTAATAAAAATATGAACAAAGAAAACACTGATAAATAACAGACAGAACCATACCAAAAGTCCTCGGGGAGACGCCCGCGGGGGCGTAGTTTACACACGAGCTTCCTTTTTTGGCAGGACCGGGCCGTGTTTTGCCACGTGATTACTTTAGGTAGTGTTTACAAATTCATTCATCTCTTGCGCCTCATTGTACATGATAAATGTATTATATTGGACAATTACGTCAAAAATGTAAGTTATAAGTTTTTCACATATTTGGAACGAGAATCGAATACTGAATACCCTCCCTCAATAAGTTCCTCGTTTAACCTAACACACTGTATATATACATTTATAATATTAGTTTAGCCTTTTCCCAACTATGTTAGAGTCGTCTTTCAGCCTAACGACGTGCAGCTGAGTATTGGTCTTTTACTTGAAGTGGCTGCCTGTCTGAACTCCACAACACAGTAGCTGAATAGCACGATAGCTCTTGGCAAGACCTGTGTAGTTATCAATGTACAAACGCCAGCACATCAAGCTACAATAATCTGCCAAATTTCTTTAATAGATTTTAAACTTTACTGATGAAGAAATTAGGTTCAAGGTTGATTGGGAATATTTGACAGTTTCGGGTAGCTTCATGTGCGGGCGTCTGTACACTGCCCAGTGTACATTGATAACTACGCTTACCCGAACGGGCCCACCGTGAGGGTACGCGACGCTGGCAGACGTATGCGATTTCCAAAATTTTTCGTCGTAACAACTTTTTTACCTGTTGCTTTTTCGTTAATAATTTCAAAGTCAAAAGTTGTTTATTGTGAGACAGTGGTTACAGGGTTGTTATTAGTTTATTGTGTGCGTTCGCACTGCTCCACCATATTAGGCATACAATATTTGGAAACAAAATAACTATAACATATTAATTCAATTTACAAATAAATAAAAATAACATTCCAATTAGCATTAATTAATAATATTTAATATATAGTATTTTATAATTTTGCATCAAAACATAAAAATATTGGCACTATCTGGTTTCACTTTCAAATATGTCGGACAAAAATTCATGCACAGTGTAATATGGCCTGTTTACTAGTAGATTAAATAATTGTTATTTAAAAAGTTCAATATTTTCAATTTCCCTTATTTGTTTCGGAATCTTATTATAAATTCTTGAAGCCATTCCGAAGAAACTTTTAGACAGTAGGGCTGTTTTTGAGGGCATCATATTTGCTATTTTGTCGGCATATCGACGGGAGTATAGGTTACCAAACTTTTCCTTATTGGTTTTTACAAACGTGGCAGTCTCATAGATGTAGAGGGCAGGAAAGGTTAAAATCTTAAGGTTTTTAAAATATGACCTGCAGCTATCTGGGACACGTATGACACAATTTAAAACGTTATTCATTGATAACTTTTATCTATAGAATTTTGGGGTTACTTTATTAAGTTCTATTGGTTAAATACTTGAGTTTTGTTTATTTAATTAATAAGTAAGTGGTTAGTTAAAGTAGTCTGATTTTCAATCTGATTTTATTACATAGGTACTTAGGTTAATTTCAAACGTTATTCATCCAACCAACCAATCTTAACTCAACCTTATAAGATTTTAATTTTACGTAATTCAGTTGTAGTTTATAGATATATGTTATTTTTTTTAGTAGGTAAGTTTTAGTAAGTAAGTTTATTACTATTAAAACTGTCTGTCTGTTTTTGGGGATGGATGGACCCTGGTGAAGGTTTTTTTTATACAGCGTGGCGATTAGGTTATCACATTAATTGAAACCACGTACTCTATATAAAGTATTTTATCATATACAATTAAAATAATTTAATAATAACATCATGTATTGCATAAACGTATTCAGCTAGCCAATCACTCGGCACGTGCCCCGCCGGCGCCGCACAGTGGTCTGGAAATCGAACTCCATACTCATAGAAACTTAAAGTAAAGAATTTAAAAAAACAAAAATTGGAATGGCTCTGGTATACCTCACTTTACATAATATTAACGTATGGATGGTACAAGTCACACTACACGTGAGAAAAAAAATATTTATGTTTTTTTTGTATGGGAGAAAACACTAAAAGTACGTTTTTTCGAAACTTAATGGAACTGTTAGGCTGCTGCTTACAGGAGCTATAGTCCCATACACGGCGATCAAGATGACATACAATTCATATACCTTTAGGCACCGCTTCGCACGTAGCAGATTTCTGAAATTTTGAAATTTCGAAATGTGATTTTTCAAATTTTTGCCGTGGTTAAATGACGTTGCCGATCGATTAACTTATATTATAGTTAGGTTTAGCCTGCTAATGACCTTTATGATGACAATCATTAAAAAAGATATTGATTGTATAGGTTTTTTTGTCCATTCCAAGAACTACTTAACTCATTTGTTAATTACCGTGATTAAGGTTGATATATAATTAGATACTAATGACATGACCATCAATGTAATGCAACTTTGGGTATCGCTTTGCACGTAGCAGTTTTTGAGGTCATGAATTTTAAGTATGTGGTTTTTCCGATCGCTTTATAAACATTCATTTTAAAAGAAAAATTGCGTAGTAAACTGATTTTAATTTTTTCAAAGAATATAAAGTTAAAAATCTCGAAAATAAAACGATTTTGTAGAAATAAATAAATAATTTTTATTATAAAATTATACTTATATCAAGACATTGCAACAAAATACATCTATACTAATATTATAAAGCGGAAAAGTTTGTTCGTTTGTTTGTTTGCTTGAACGCGCTAATCTTCGAAAGTACAGGGTGGATTTGGATGAAATTTGGTATGGAAGTAGCTTGAAGCTTGAGGAAGGTTATAGGCTACTTTTTACGCGACTGCAAAAAAGGATAGTTATGTTTTTACCGTGATAGAATCCACGGGAGCGAAGCCCCGCGTGAGTACTAGTCTATGATATTATGATCCACTACAAATATCTACAGCAAGGACAACAAAAATAAATAACAAAGCCAGTATTAAAATTATAAAAATAGGTAAATAGCTCAAATAGTAGTAAAATAAGCATTAGTTCATTCATTACTATTTTAGCGGTCTTTTACCACTCTTACAACTCTGACTACTACATCTATACTAATATTATAAAGCGGAAAAGTTTGTTTGTTTGTTTGCTTGAACGCGCTAATCTTCGAAAGTACTGGGTGGATTTGGATGAAATTTGGTATGGAAGTAGCTTGAAGCTTGAGGAAGGTTATAGGCTACTTTTTAAGCGACTGCAAAAAAGGATAGTTATGTTTTTACCGTGATAGAATCCACGGGAGCGAAGCCCCGCGTGAGTACTAGTCTATGATATTATGATCCACTACAAATATCTACAGCAAGGACAACAAAAATAAATAACAAAGCCAGTATTAAAATTATAAAAATAGGTAAATAGCTCAAATAGTAGTAAAATAAGCATTAGTTCATTCATTACTATTTTAGCGGTCTTTTACCACTCTTACAACTCTGACTACTACATCTATACTAATATTATAAAGCGGAAAAGTTTGTTTGTTTGTTTGCTTGAACGCGCTAATCTTCGAAAGTACTGGGTGGATTTGGATGAAATTTGGTATGGAAGTAGCTTGAAGCTTGAGGAAGGTTATAGGCTACTTTTTAAGCGACTGCAAAAAAGGATAGTTATGTTTTTACCGTGATAGAATCCACGGGAGCGAAGCCCCGCGTGAGTACTAGTCTATGATATTATGATCCACTACAAATATCTACAGCAAGGACAACAAAAATAAATAACAAAGCCAGTATTAAAATTATAAAAATAGGTAAATAGCTCAAATAGTAGTAAAATAAGCATTAGTTCATTCATTACTATTTTAGCGGTCTTTTACCACTCTTACAACTCTGACTACTACATCTATACTAATATTATAAAGCGGAAAAGTTTGTTTGTTTGTTTGCTTGAACGCGCTAATCTTCGAAAGTACTGGGTGGATTTGGATGAAATTTGGTATGGAAGTAGCTTGAAGCTTGAGGAAGGTTATAGGCTACTTTTTAAGCGACTGCAAAAAAGGATAGTTATGTTTTTACCGTGATAGAATCCACGGGAGCGAAGCCCCGCGTGAGTACTAGTCTATGATATTATGATCCACTACAAATATCTACAGCAAGGACAACAAAAATAAATAACAAAGCCAGTATTAAAATTATAAAAATAGGTAAATAGCTCAAATAGTAGTAAAATAAGCATTAGTTCATTCATTACTATTTTAGCGGTCTTTTACCACTCTTACAACTCTGACTACTACATCTATACTAATATTATAAAGCGGAAAAGTTTGTTTGTTTGTTTGCTTGAACGCGCTAATCTTCGAAAGTACTGGGTGGATTTGGATGAAATTTGGTATGGAAGTAGCTTGAAGCTTGAGGAAGGTTATAGGCTACTTTTTAAGCGACTGCAAAAAAGGATAGTTATGTTTTTACCGTGATAGAATCCACGGGAGCGAAGCCCCGCGTGAGTACTAGTCTATGATATTATGATCCACTACAAATATCTACAGCAAGGACAACAAAAATAAATAACAAAGCCAGTATTAAAATTATAAAAATAGGTAAATAGCTCAAATAGTAGTAAAATAAGCATTAGTTCATTCATTACTATTTTAGCGGTCTTTTACCACTCTTACAACTCTGACTACTACATCTATACTAATATTATAAAGCGGAAAAGTTTGTTTGTTTGTTTGCTTGAACGCGCTAATCTTCGAAAGTACTAGGTGGATTTGGATGAAATTTGGTATGGAATTAGCTTGAAACTTGAGGAAGGTTATACGCTACTTTTTACGCGGCTGCAAAAAAGGACAGTTATGTTTTTACCGTGATAGAATCCACGGGAGCGAAGCCCCGCGTGCGTACTAGTTTAATTATAATTATTTACATATTTTTGACTACTATCTATAGTAAACATAAAAAACTACTGCTAACAGACAGTATCTTCGCCCTCATCAGAGTCCTCTAAATCGGAGTCCCTAATTAACGCACTAACATTAACATCGACAAATTCAATGTTCTCTTTGTCTACATCTGAATCGTCACTAATGAGAAGAGGTCTCATATCATCAGTGACAGCTCTTTTTGTGGACTTTCGTAGCACAGGTCTTATGCTGGACAGGCAGGGATCTGATGATACAAGGAGAGCATTGAAAATGTCTTCGTTTGTCGCTTTACGGCAAAATTTGCGTGATTTTTTTTTGAAATCTTTGTTTCTGGCTTCCGTTGCCTCTTCAGATAATTTGCCAATGGGCATAATATTGAAGTGTTTGATAACTTCAGCACCATGCATTAAAAGTTTGTGGACACTCGAAGGCATGTAATACCAGCCATAGAGCTCCACGTACATTTCTGCAGTAACGTGTGCAAAGTTTGCAAATGCGTCAATATTTATAGGCTCCCCACTAGCTAATACACGCAAAAGTGTTGAAAATCTTTGGATCAAACAGGAATCCAATCCTGTGATAGCTGCGGTTTTCGCAGGATCACTAAAAAAAAATCCTAGCTGTGTTCCCATCATTTCATGCATCTCTGGCTTGCCATGTTTTAAAGTCCATTCTGTATGAAATATGGAGAAGGCACTCCATACACCTGATCCAAGCATGAAGAGTAAATAACCCGTACTTGAACAGTTCTGTTGAAACCGGTTTTCTGAAAATAAAATGGTTAAATTAATAAAAAGAATATAAATATTGAAGTACTGTAGTGACATTAATTTATTAAATTATTGAAAACTCACTTTGAGATCTTCTCCAACTTATTCATTTCCGAAGGAGTAACTTTACATAATTATATCACATGTCTGCGATGAGGTATTTGATAGCTGTGAAATGATTTTGCCATCTACCATGGTCATAAGCATTGAGTGCTTTACAACATGGCTTCCCATAATAGAAGGCTGCAGTGCTTCAATCTCAGCCTCAATCAAAGCCAACAGGCTTTGATTGAGGCTGAGAACACTTCCACGATGTTTAACTTGTTTTCGTTTGAAAACTTAAAATAAATAGGTCTGCAAAACATGGTGGCAGATGGCTTTGGATTCTCCCATACCTTTTCATCGCCACGAACCAAGCGCAGAGGCACAAAAGAACACATAAAAATACTGGAATCGTCTTCGTCTGCCATAGTTTGCTTATACAAGCTTTGCCCTGAAGCACCATCAAAGCCCCACTTGCATATAAGTGTCAACTCTTTGCCATCCAGCGAAGATTCCACACGTAAGAATTTTCCAAGCCTAGTCACAGTTTTGTCCAAAATTGCTTGAAGCTTTACTTTTACCTCTCTTTCCGTGATGTCAATGGTATCTTTTGGAGGGTAGCAGTCTTTCTTCGCCTCAAGGATGGCAGTATAAGAAGGATACAGTGGTATTCGTTCTTCTTTTGCACAAGATCTTAATGTTATATACTGCCACTTCGAAAGCTTCAATGAGGTCAAAATACCTAAAGCTTTGTCAGCGGAATATATAGGCACAGTTTGTATTTAACAATTTTTTTTATCTTTGTAGCCTCTTCGGAATGCTCCAATACCAGTTTAATGATATCTGCTACATTCTTGTTTTGTGCTTTCAAACCAGTTGCATGAGCAAGGTTTCAGTGCTATGCGTTAGGAGCTCTTCCACTCTCCTTCTCTTCTGTAGTGGGCTTAGCTCCACGAATGGTTTTCTCAGCGTCACAACTGATGTTAATGTTCCAACACTGCACGTCTCCGGTGTGTAGGATGTTGATGCACCCTCATTTACACCAAAGTCGGAACTGGAACATGGTTGCTGCTCTAGCGACACTACAGAAGTAGTCATTTTTTTCCTCACGACCTCAGGCCATTTGATGTTCTCTTGCAGCCATGTCACATACTTTTTATATATATATGTCTCGTGCGATTACACGAGATCCATTTCTTCCTAAAGTTACTCACATAACTCTGACAGAATTGTTTCAATTCCTTCTTTTCATTTTCCGACAATTCAACAGTATTCTCAAAAGCTTCAAATAAAACATTGGGCTGTGAAAAACTACTGTTGTTTGCCACAAACATGAAAATATCCAAATTGGTACCAAAACCTTCCATCACAACACCATAACAAATAGGTATAAGGTAATAACTTAATAAGTTACCGCGCACAAGTACTGAGAGCTACTGATAAAATTAGACTCAAATGTCCTGTTTTTATACAGCTACCCTCATTATCGTTCGCTATTCTCTAATTAGTTACCTATATTACAGACATTAGAATTGTATTGTGACTAGGGCCCATTTGGCCCTGCTACAGCTAGTTAATGCTCATGTCATTAGTATATAATAATATCTTAACCTTAATCACGGTGATTAACAAATGAGTTAGTGCATGGAATGAAATTAAAAAAAAAAAACCTATACAATCAATACATTTTTTAATGATTGTCATCATGAAGCAGGCTAAATCTAACTATAATATAAGTTAATCGATCGGCAACGTCATTTAACCACGGCAAAGATTTGAAAAATCACATTTTAGAAATTCAAAATTTCAAAAATTTGCTACGTGCGAAGCGGTGCCTAAAGGTACATGAATTGTATGTCATCTTGATCGCCGTGTATGGGACTATAGCTCGTGTAAGCAGCAGCCTTACAGTTCCATTAAGTTTCGAAAAAACGTACTTTTAGTGTTTTCTCCCATACAAAAAAAACATAAATCTTTTTTTTCTCACGCGTAGTGTGACTTGTATCATCCATACGTTAATATTATGTAAAGGGAGGTATACCAGAGCCATTACAAGTTTTGTTTTTTTAATTCTTTACTTTAAGTTTCTATGAGTATGGAGCTCGATTTCCAGACCACTGTGCGCCGGCGGCACCGTGGCGTTGCCGATTTATAAATTTAGTATATTATAAAGGATTATTTATTTTTTACCAATAACGCCATTTACTTTGTTTTAAAATTGCATTTGCTAATTTTAGTAATTTTTTTATTCTTTATTACTGCTGAGCCCACTCTTGTACAATTTAATTTGATGGCCTATTCGCCACCCTGTATAATTTACGCGACTTTTAACCGCCCAAAAAGGTGTACCGATTGACGACAAGAATTATTGACAAAGTGTAAATTAACGCGGGCGAAGCTGAGGGCAAAAGCTAGTAATATTATAATATGCACGAGTCTAGGTATAATAGTGTATAATGTTATCACGGATGGGGGACTCTTGACCTCTATCACGCCTTGAACGAGTCAAGGAACGCGCGATCCCAGTTGCCTGTTTACTCTTGCTTTATAGGCCTGACGGGTCCTTTGTGGTAAGGATCACAGAAGCCGGCAGAGAGTTTTATACCTTGAACTTGTGGCTTCCTCACGCCAAAATGTTTTAATGGATGTATATGAATTTAGGCAGATAGGGTGATGGGTTAAAAATAGCATAGATCTGGAATAAATAGTATATCTACTATTTCTTGTCCGGAAAATGTGCTTCTTTCAACAGTTAGTAGCTGGTATGTTTTAAATTTCCCCCTGATATGTTTTTCTATTAAAAGGTGTTAAGTTTAGGACTCGACACTACAAAGGGATTATGTGTCCTAAAATATGGGACATGTGATACACCTACAATTCATCTTCTAAATTCCGGTAATAACGTTAAAGTTTTTTTTATAAATATTATGACTATTTGATGAGGATGCATGAGATTTATACGATGTTTTAAGGTTGACTGGTAGAGATTGCCTTAATATATTAAGTCTGCCTATTTACCATTATTATACAAGAATACAATACAATAATACAATTAAATAAATCTTTTTGTATTTCCTTTTTTTAGTCCCACACTGAATATCTCAGGAGATAATACAGGTATCGTGAATGCATGTCATTTAGTAGCAGTATGTAACTACATTTAAACAAATGAGTGACCCAAATATTTTTATTTTTTATTTAAGACACAATACTTCAATAAAAACACTAATATATATATCTAAAAATAATCTAAAATATTGCGTCCAGAAATTCATGAGCATCGCTGTCCACTGGTAATGTGCCCAAAAGACTGGCTGCATTGCCACGTTGTATGACAATGCTTATCCTCTGTCCATGGTAAAAACCAGCCTTTGGGTCACGCGAAGTGTCGACTAGGCGTCTGGAAAGGTCTTTAAATAATTTGTGAGCACTTGGACCCCACGATCCAGGATTTCAACTCCAAAATAGAAATGGAAATAGATGCAATAGAAACAAAATCTAGGCTTCTAACTACCCGTAACGACAGTTAAAGATGTACAAAAGACAGCCGGACCAACTGCTTAACGTATTTTCCGAGATAGATAGATAAATAGATATATAGATATAATCTTTATTATACACCATAACAAAATTAAATAAGGACTTAAAAACTACAAAGGGTGTTACAATGGGCGGTCTTATCGCTAAAAGCGATCTTTTACAGACAACCTTTGGATGGATTTGACACAGCAGGAGAAAATAAATACGCGGGTAGTCCATGGTGTACTATTCACTTATATACAATAAATAAGTAATAACTTACATACTCAATACACGTATACATATAAGAGAGATAGAGATCTTTTACCATGTTTTTGAAAAAAGGAAGGGTTTGTGCTTGTCTTACTGACACGGGAAGAGTGTTCCACAGTCGTACTGCTTGAGCTGATCTATCAATCTTGATATATTAAGATCGTCACACATTCACGGTCACCGCGCCAACTATTACGTTTCGAGTAACGTTAAGTCATAATTTACGCAACACAACGTGTAGCGATGGGTCCGTGATTACTGAGACTGGTTGGCAGTTTGAGTGCTTTATGCGGCCTATATTTAATATTATTATATTATATAAAGCTAAATTACCACTCACTGACTGACTGACTCACTCATTGACATAATTGTTCTCCCAGATGGTGGATGGGGAGGTGGGTATATTTTGACAGATTCGTAAACAAGTAACTCTCAAACCTACGGGAAAAGTGCCAAACCTCCCCTTTTCACCCCCCTTCTCCCCCCTCCCTATCGTATCTCGGAAACTACGAGACCCGTATTTTTTGTTTTTTACGGATTCGTATAGAGGAGGCTCGGTAAAGTAAAAACCATTTTTCAAAGTCCCCCCCCCACCCCCCTTCTCCCCCCCTTTAGGCGGATCTCGGAATCTAAGAGACCTGGAACATTTTTTTTTTCAGATTCATTTAGAGGGGCAATGCTTTAGTCGAAATACTTGTGCAACCCCCCCCCCATCACCCCCCCCTCTTTTTTTTTTTTTTTTTTTTCACGAGCTCGCGAGGTGCTTGCACCTCGCGCAACACGCAAATACTTTTTTTTTTCACAAGCACGCGAGGTGCTTGCACCTCGCGCAACACGCAAATACTTTTTTTTTTCACAAGCACGCGAGGTGCTTGCACCTCGCGCAACACGCAAATACTTTTTTTTTTCACAAGCACGCGAGGTGCTTGCACCTCGCGCAACACGCAAATACTTTTTTTTTTCACAAGCACGCGAGGTGCTTGCACCTCGCGCAACACGCAAATACTAGTTATACTATATAAAGCTAAATTACCACTCACTGACTCACTGACAGAATTGTTCTCCCAGATGGTGGATGGGGAGGTGGGTATATTTTGACAGATTCGTAAACAAGTAACTCTCAAACCTACGGGAAAAGTGCCAAACCCCCCCTTTTCCCCCCCCTTCTCCCCCCCCCCTATCGTATCTCGGAAACTACGAGACCCGTATTTTTTCTTTTTACGGATTCGTATAGAGGAGGCTCGGTAAAGTAAAAACCATTTTTCAAAGTCCCCCCTCCCCGCCCCCCTTCTCCCCCCCTTTAGGCGGATCTCGGAATCTAAGAGACTTGGAACATTTTTTTTTTCAGATTCATTTAGAGGGGCAATGCTTAAGTCGAAATACTTGTGCAACCCCCCCCCCCCATCACCCCCCCCCCCTCTTTTTTTTTTTATTTTTTTTTCACAAGCTCGCGAGGTGCTTGCACCTCGCGCAACACGCAAATACTAAACCCCTCCATCAACCCCCGCCTTTTTTTTTTTTTTTTTCACAAGCACGCGAGGTGCTTGCACCTCGCGCAACACGCAAATACTAGTTATACTATATAAAGCTAGATTACCACTCACTCACTGACATAATTGTTCTCCCAGATGGTGGATGGGGAGGTGGGTATATTTTGACAGATTCGTAAACAAGTAACTCTCAAACCTACGGGAAAAGTGCCAAACCCCCCCTTTTCCCCCCCTTCTCCCCCCCCCTATCGTATCTCGGAAACTACGAGACCCGTATTTTTTTCTTTTTACGGATTCGTATAGAGGAGGCTCGGTAAAGTAAAAACCATTTTTCAAAGTCCCCCCCCCGCCCCCCTTCTCCCCCCCTTTAGGCGGATCTCGGAATCTAAGAGACTTGGAACATTTTTTTTTTCAGATTCATTTAGAGGGGCAATGCTTTAGTCGAAATAATTGTGCAACCCCCCCCCCCCATTTCCCCCCCCCCTTTTTTTTTTTTTTTCACAAGCACGCGAGGTGCTTGCACCTCGCGCAACACGCAAATACTTGATTTAGAGGGGCAATGCTTTAGTTTTTTTCACAAGCACGCGAGGTGCTTGCACCTCGCGCAACACGCAAATGCTAGTTATATTATATAAAGCTAAATTACCACTCACTGACTGACTGACTCACTCACTCACTCATTGACATAATTGTTCTCCCAGATGGTGGATGGGGAGGTGGGTATATTTTGACAGATTCGTAAACAAGTAACTCTCAAACCTACGGGAAAAGTGCCAAACCCCCCCTTTTCCCCCCCCCCTTCTCCCCCCCCCTATCGTATCTCGGAAACTACGAGACCCTTATTTTTTTCTTTTTACGGATTCGTATAGAGGAGGCTCGGTAAAGTAAAAACCATTTTTCAAAGTCCCCCCCCGCCCCCCTTCTCCCCCCCTTTAGGCGGATCTCGGAATCTAAGAGACTTGGAACATTTTTTTTTTCAGATTCATTTAGAGGGGCAATGCTTTAGTCGAAATAATTGTGCAACCCCCCCCCATTTCCCCCCCCCCCTTTTTTTTTTTTTTTTCACAAGCACGCGAGGTGCTTGCACCTCGCGCAACACGCAAATACTTGATTTAGAGGGGCAATGCTTTAGTTTTTTTCACAAGCACGTGAGGTGCTTGCACCTCGCGCAACACGCAAATGCTAGTTATATTATATAAAGCTAAATTACCACTCACTGACTGACTGACTCACTCACTCACTCATTGACATAATTGTTCTCCCAGATGGTGGATGGGGAGGTGGGTATATTTTGACAGATTCGTAAACAAGTAACTCTCAAACCTACGGGAAAAGTGCCAAACCCCCCCTTTTCCCCCCCCTTCTCCCCCCCCCCTATCGTATCTCGGAAACTACGAGACCCTTATTTTTTTCTTTTTACGGATTCGTATAGAGGAGGCTCGGTAAAGTAAAAACCATTTTTCAAAGTCCCCCCCCCGCCCCCCTTCTCCCCCCTTTAGGCGGATCTCGGAATCTAAGAGACTTGGAACATTTTTTTTTTCAGATTCATTTAGAGGGGCAATGCTTTAGTCGAAATACTTCTCCAACCTCCTCCCCCATCACCCCCCCCTTTTTTTTTTTTTCACAAGCACGCGAGGTGCTTGCACCTCGCGCAACACGCAAATACTTGATTTAGAGGGGCAATGCTTTAGTTTTTTTCACAAGCACGCGAGGTGCTTGCACCTCGCGCAACACGCAAATACTAACCCCCCCCCATCTCCCCCCCATTTTTTCTTTCACTAGCACGCGAGGTGCTTGCACCTCGCGCAACACGCAAATACTTTTTTTTTTCACAAGCACGCGAGGTGCTTGCACCTCGCGCAACACGCAAATACTTGATTTGGAGGGGCAATGCTTTAGTTTTTTTCACAAGCACGCGAGGTGCTTGCACCTCGCGCAACACGCAAATACTTGATTTAGAGGGGCAATGCTTTAGTTTTTTTCACAAGCACGCGAGGTGCTTGCACCTCGCGCAACACGCAAATACTTGATTTAGAGGGGCAATGCTTTAGTTTTTTTCACAAGCACGCGAGGTGCTTGCACCTCGCGCAACACGCAAATACTAAACCCCCCCATCACCCCCCCCCTTTTTTTTTTCACAAGCACGCGAGGTGCTTGCACCTCGCGCAACACGCAAATACTAGTTATACTATAATACTAGTTATAAAGCTAAATTACCACTCACTGACTGACTCACTCACTCATTGACATAATTGTTCTCCCAGATGGTGGATGGGGAGGTGGGTATATTTTGACAGATTCGTAAACAAGTAACTCTCAAACCTACGGGAAAAGTGCCAAACCTCCCCTTTTCCCCCCCCTTCTCCCCCCCCCCCCCCTATCGTATCTCGGAAACTACGAGACCCGTATTTTTTTCTTTTTACGGATTCGTATAGAGGAGGCTCGCTAAAGTAAAAACCATTTTTCAAAGTCCCCCCCCCGCCCCCCTTCTCCCCCCTTTAGGCGGATCTCGGAATCTAAGAGACTTGGAACATTTTTTTTTTCAGATTCATTTAGAGGGGCAATGCTTTAGTCGAAATACTTCTGCAACCTCCTCCCCCATCACCCCCCCCTTTTTTTTTTTTTCACAAGCACGCGAGGTGCTTGCACCTCGCGCAACACGCAAATACTTGATTTAGAGGGGCAATGCTTTAGTTTTTTTCACAAGCACGCGAGGTGCTTGCACCTCGCGCAACACGCAAATACTAACCCCCCCCCATCTCCCCCCCATTTTTTCTTTCACTAGCACGCGAGGTGCTTGCACCTCGCGCAACACGCAAATACTTTTTTTTTTCACAAGCACGCGAGGTGCTTGCACCTCGCGCAACACGCAAATACTTGATTTGGAGGGGCAATGCTTTAGTTTTTTTCACAAGCACGCGAGGTGCTTGCACCTCGCGCAACACGCAAGTACTAGTTATATTATATAAAGCTAAATTACCACTCACTGACTGACTCACTCACTCACTGACAGAATTGTTCTCCCAGATGGTGGATGGGGAGGTGGGTATATTTTGACAGATTCGTAAACAAGTAACTCTCAAACCTACGGGAAAAGTGCCAAACCCCCCCTTTTCCCCCCCCTTCTCCCCCCCCCCCTATCGTATCTCGGAAACTACGAGACCCGTATTTTTTCTTTTTACGGATTCGTATAGAGGAGGCTCGGTAAAGTAAAAACCATTTTTCAAAGTCCCCCCTCCCCGCCCCCCTTCTCCCCCCCTTTAGGCGGATCTCGGAATCTAAGAGACTTGGAACATTTTTTTTTTTTCAGATTCATTTAGAGGGGCAATGCTTTAGTCGAAATACTTGTGCAACACCCCCCCCATCACCCCCCCCCCTCTTTTTTTTTTTTTTTTTTTTTCACAATCACTCGAGGTGCTTGCACCTCACGCAACACGCAAATACTTGATTTAGAGGGGCAATGCTTTAGTTTTTTTCACAAGCACGCGAGGTGCTTGCACCTCGCGCAACACGCAAATACTTGATTTAGAGGGGCAATGCTTTAGTTTTTTTCACAAGCACGCGAGGTGCTTGCACCTCGCGCAACACGCAAATACTTGATTTAGAGGGGCAATGCTTTAGTTTTTTTCACAAGCACGCGAGGTGCTTGCACCTCGCGCAACACGCAAATACTAAACCCCCCATCACCCCCCCCCTTTTTTTTTTCACAAGCACGCGAGGTGCTTGCACCTCGCGCAACACGCAAATACTTGATTTGGAGGGGCAATGCTTTAGTTTTTTTCACAAGCACGCGAGGTGCTTGCACCTCGCGCAACACGCAAGTACTACTTATATTATATAAAGCTAAATTACCACTCACTGACTGACTCACTCACTCATTGACATAATTGTTCTCCCAGATGGTGGATGGGGAGGTGGGTATATTTTGACAGATTCGTAAACAAGTAACTCTCAAACCTACGGGAAAAGTGCCAAATCTCCCCTTTTCCCCCCCCTTCTCCCCCCCTATCGTATCTCGGAAACTACGAGACCCGTATTTTTTTCTTTTTACGGATTCGTATAGAGGAGGCTCGGTAAAGTAAAAACCATTTTTCAAAGTCCCCCCCCCACCCCCCTTCTCCCCCCCCTTTAGGCGGATCTCGGAATCTAAGAGACTTGGAACATTTTTTTTTTCAGATTCATTTAGAGGGGCAATGCTTTAGTCAAAATACTTCTGCAACCCCCCCCCCCATTACCCCCCCCCCACTTTTTTTTTTTCTTTTTTCTCAAGCACGCGAGGTGCTTGCACCTCGCGCAACACGCAAATACTAAACCCCCCCCATCTCCCCCCATCACCCCCCCCCACTTATTTTTTTCACAAGCACGCCAGGTGCTTGCACCTCGCGCAACACGCAAATACTAGTCATATTATATAAAGCTAAATTACCACTCACTGACTCACTCACTGACTCATTGACATAATTGTTCTCCCAGATGGTGGATGGGGAGGTGGGTATATTTTGACAGATTCGTAAACAAGTAACTCTCAAACCTACGGGAAAAGTGCCAAACCTCCCCTTTTCACCCCCCTTCTCCCCCCTCCCTATCGTATCTCGGAAGTTACGAGACCTGTATTTTTTTTTTCCACGGATTCGTATAGAGGAGGCTCGGTAAAGTAAAAACCATTTTTCAAAGTCGCCCCCCTTGCCCCCCTTCTTACCCCCTTTAGGCGGATCTCGGAAATTAAGAGACTTGGAACATTTTTTTTTCAGATTCATTTAGAGGGGCAATGCTTTAGTCGAAATAATTGTGCAGCCTCCCCCCATTTTTTTTTCCACAAGCACGCGAGGTGCTTGCACCTCGCGCAACACGCAAATACTAAATCCCCCCATCACCCCCCCCCCCACTTTTTTTTTTCACAAGCACGCGAGGTGCTTGCACCTCGCGCAACACGCAAATACTAGTTATTATTATATACTTTATTATTTCTATGGATACAAAAATTTTAACTAGTGTACAATGGGCGGTCTTATCGCACAGACAACCTTTGGATGGACAAAAATTAAAAGGACAGATTAAGGGCTGTCAGTGTACATACAACATAAATAATATTAATTGAACATAATAATATAAAATACTAGCTTCTGCCCGCGACTTCGTACGCGTGGGAAGGTTTTCCCGCGCAAATCCCGATCCCGTGGGAATTTCGGGATAAAAAGTAGCCTTTGTGTTATTCCAGGCTGCCAACTATATACTTACCAAATTTCATTCAGATCCATTCAGTAGTTTTTGCGTGAAAGAGTAACAAACATCCATCCATCCTCACAAACTTTCGCATTTATAATATTATATATATATATATATATATAGTAGGAAGTAGGAAGGATTAGTTTATAATATTAGTAGGACATACATACAATACAAAAATCATATACTAATATATATTACATGTATCTATAATTGAGAAAGAAGGGGAAAAGTTATAGGGAGAGAATGCTCCTTCACCATTCTTTTGAACGCTGGTAGCGTTGAAGCACGCCTCACTTCTAGACCAATATCTTTTATTTTTTTTCGTCGTCTGAACTCTCTTTCATGGATGATCCGGATATGTTACCATTGCTTGATGTGTTAATAGAATAGAATATTTACTGAATTCGACTAAATTACATGAATAGTCCTCCTAATCGATTTCGGTCACGGTGGCTTATCTCATAATTGATTAGCGTGTGCGCAGGTAGATGTACTCTCTGTTCCTTTACTCTCATAGTCCGATGGGACGGCACGACCGAAGAGAGACCAGGCGCAGGACCAACAGCTCAACATGGTATCCGAGGCCTGTTATTATTATTATTTATTTTATTATTTAAAAGGTACAAGTTATTTTTATAATTTAAAATAATGTCCCACAAAACTGAACAGACAGTTTGACTGTGGGATCAATCTATAATCTATTTTTGACATATGTATATAATTAATAAATATATTATATACCTAATTAACTTAAAAATACAATAATAACTTTAAGGTAGGGTGCTAAGTAAATAGTTTTTCAATTTAGATTTGAATTTTTTAATATTATTTTCTTCTCTAATGCCCTCGGGTAAACCGTTAAGTATATATGGGATCCGTTTTTTTAATGTCCTGTCTCCATAAACGTTGGTTATTCTAGGCACAACATATTTACCCGAGGTCATTGCTCTAGTATTATATTTCCTTTATTTCTAATTATACACATATAAATTACATTTTTAAATATTTCTATAAAACACAAAAAAACATTTAAAAATATAAAAAATAGTAGCCCACCGGTATCGGGAACAGGGTCCAAGCTACCGGTAGTCAGGGCTCTAGAGAGAGGAACCTCCTAACGATACGCGCCGTGTCCAGGAGTACCGCTTTCTGAAGCAAGCCCTTGATCCAGCCGCCTAACGAGAGCCTCCTAAGGTGTTGGTCGAGGCTCTTGGCTATTAAGCCATTGGCTGAGATGACTATCGGTACAATGACTGCCGAGTTCACATCCCACATGTCGACAATCTCATGCGCCAAGTCAAGATATTTGATTTGCTTATCTTTCTCGGCTTTCACGAGGTTCTCGTCATGCGGGATGGTTATGTCGACAATCATGGCACGCCTCTCGTTTCGGTCCACCACCACTATATCAGGCTTATTGGCTACAATAGTCCTGTCAGTGATGATGGACCGATCCCAGTATAATGTGATAAGGCCATTATCGAGAACTGGGTCGGGCACATACCTATAGTACGGCACTTCCGATTCCACAAGAGAATATTTCAGAGCAAGTTGTTGATGAATAATCTTGGCTGCAAGGTTGTGCCTATGCAAGTATTCTCCATTAGCAAGACGAGAACAACCAGAGATAATGTGACGGATTGATTCACCCGGACGGTGACATGCCCGACACATGTCAACCGTGCCATCCTTCACAATAAATTTCCGGTAGTTGTTCGTCATGATAACTTCGTCCATAATTGCACAGACAAAACCTTCGGTTTCCCCAAAGAGGTCACCGAAGCGCAACCAAGCTACGGACGCTAATTGGTCTACATCGGGCCCATGAAGGGCCCGGAAAAAACGTCCGTGTAGCTCCTTACTCTGCCATATCCCCCTTCGATCGTTAGTGTCCAGCACTGCAGGTTTGCGCCAGTTCTCTTTAGCCAAGGAAAGCGGGGTGAGTCCCTTGTCCACTGCTACTACATCTCGATGCATACCCACTTCAGAAGCAAGGAAATGTTCCCTGAGACTGTATACCTCGCGGTTGTGGAGAGTTTTAGCATTCAAAAAGCCTCGACCTCCACATTTCCGCGGGATATACAGCCTCATCACTGACGAGCGTGGGTGATGCATTCGATATGCAGTCAGCAATGTACGAACTCGCCTATCCAGGGCGTCAAGTTCAGTTTGAGTCCATTTGAGTACGCCGAAAGAGTATATTAACACTGGCATGACCCAACCGTTGAAGGCACGCACCTTATTTCCGCCCGATAGAAGGCTTTTAAATACCTTCTTTAGGCGTCCAAAGAAGCGCTCCTTCAGCGATTGCTTCATGTCAACTTCATTGATACCTAACGCTTCCGACATTCCCAAATACTTATAGGTTTCGGTTGGGGAGAGGCTTCTCAGGTTTATGGAATTCGAGGGTTGAGATCCCACGGATTCCACAATCTCCCCTCGCTTTACATGCATAATCGCACATTTGTCGACACCAAACTCCATCCTAATGGCACTACTGAAAGTTTCAGTTACCTTCAGTAGTTCCGTCAGTTGTAGACTAGTGGCGCCAAAAAGTTTTAAATCATCCATGTAAAGGAGGTGAGAAATAACCTGACCACCTCTTTTCAACCTATAGCCTAGGCCTGAATTCTCCAGCAGTGTGCTTAGAGGATTCAAGGCTAAGCAAAACCAAAGCGGACTCAAACTATCGCCCTGAAATATACCTCGCTCGATCCTTACCGGTTCGCTGTACCTTGGGATATATCGACATCCTGGATAGCGAAGAACTGTCCTCCATTGTCCCATACATGATGTCAGAAAGGTGCGTAAAGTTGCATTAATTTTATACAATTCCAGCACCCTCATGAGCCATGTATGGGGCACTGAGTCATAGGCCTTCTTGTAATCTATCCAACATGTCGACAGATCTTTTTTGGAACGTCGAACCTGTTGGCTAATGGCCATATCAATGAGGAGTAGCTCCTTAGTACCGCGGGATCCATTCTTACATCCATTTTGAGAGGTAGACATGATGTGATTGTCTTCAATGTGTTTGTTAATTTTAACCCTCAAAATGGATGTCAGAACCTTATAGACCGTTGGTAGACACGTGATTGGTCTATAATTTTTGGGTTCCGCGGTGCTACCAGATTTGTGGAGCAGGTGGGTAACTCCAGTGGTAAAAAACTCAGGTAGCGAGCCAGATTCTAGGGCAGATTGGTACTGAGACGCCAAGCGGGCGTGCGATCTTGTTAGCCACTTGATCCAAAAGTTATGCAGTCCATCCGGCCCTGGAGACTTCCAATTAGGCAGCGGACGGACTGCATGGGCTACATCTTGGGGGCTGATAGTGATTGCCCCCATTTCTGGTATTGGATCGCACACTCGCTCGACCTCCCGAGTCCAATCGCCTTCGGTGTGACTGACAGGTACCGACCAGATGTTGCGCCAGAATGTACATAAGGCGTCATCATCAGGTAGGCACATATCAGTCGCACCTTGCTCCGGTCGCTCCCAAGCCCTATATACGCACCTTTCGTTACTTCGGAATGTGCGATTCTGGACGAATCGTTCCACACGCCGTCCATACCTCCGAATACGGTTTGCCCATGCATACACCTTCTGCTTTAGGAAGTCGATGCGCTCTGTGACACAGGACATATAATTTTGTGGGTGAATATTGGTTCCCAAAAACGCCCGTCTCACAAAGCGCATCACTCTCGTATTATATTTATTATTTCTTCAATCTACCGCAAATATTTTTGTATCGCATAGGAATGTATGTAGTACCGCGCACTGCGGCGAAACAAACGCACATTTTGTCTGATAATGTTGCCATATATACAGATGTCTTTGTATTTATACATATTTTCGATGTATGATACACATTAGCACTCGATACAGATTTTTACACAAATTTCATACTGTATTGATCAAATTAACTGTTACATTACAACTAAAACAGTACTTAGCAAAATAAATTACCTAGATACCGCATTTATTACGTTACACACACCATTGTACGTTTTTATTCTTTATGGTTATTTTTTTTATAAACAACATTAATTTAAACTTTCTAATTAAGTACTTGTATTATAGAGAAAATTCCATATTTTGTGATGATGCCGCCGAAAACAAAACGATTTTCAAGTCCTTACATTGCAAGTACTACGTCAAAATAACCTACGTTAAAATAATGTACTACGGAAATGTATGTACATATCATGAAAAGGCCTACAAAAAGTCCGCGATAGTATATACCTATCTCATATGGTTGACTCACAGTATCTAACCATTTTTATCTCTAAATAATTAATTTACGTTAATTAAAGGTAATTTCTCCTAATAAATATTAATCCTTATCCAAATAAGTATATTATTTACCTTGGCCATTTAATGTAGATCAAAATTTGCCCTTTACTGTTTTCATTTAAATGTTCAGAAGTTATCACAGATTTAAAATTACGCAGCCAAGAAATTCATTGCGGCGAAACGGCTGGCACAAGTCTGATTCAAGATGAAACTTTTTTATAAATATATTTTAAATTAAATGATGCTAACTGCGCTTTTTGTAATGACGTACTGTTGAAGAAAACAATTGTTAAGGACTTGGCTTTGCACGGGGCAAAGCCAGGCCAGGCCGCTAGTATATAGGTTTTTTTCGTAAATGTAAATTAGATAAGGCCGGTTTTTCCCTGAGAAAAACTTTTTGGATAAGAACGTATACAATCTTACGAAAACTTAGTAAGTTGGTTTGTAATTTATCTAGCTCCAATAGCCAGAATGACAATTTTTGCATGACTCTGGGTTTTTAGATGATATTAATTATTTACGCATTTTATGTACGTGCGACTACGAGTGCGAGAGCCTTGGATAGCACACAACAATCTTGGACGGATTTCATGAGCACAGCAAATTAACGTTGTTTATGAAAAAATTAAAAATAGAATCATACAATGGTGTGTGTAACGTAATAAATGCGGTATCTAGGTAATTTATTTTGCCAAGTTCTGTTTTAGTTGTAATAGTTAATTTTATCAATACAGTGTGAAATTTGTATAAAAATCTGTATCGAGTGCTAATCTGAATCACACGTCGAAAATATGTATAAATACGAAGAAATCTGTATATATGGCAACATTATCAGACAAAAGGTGCGTTTTTCTCGCCACAGTGCGCGCACTTGAGATTGCGGTTATTCTACCGGTGCGGTAGAATTACCGCAATTGCGGCCACCGCAAGGCAGTGCGCGCACGGCCTAAATAGTTAATTTTGTCCGACCCGAGAATCGAATCTGAGACCTCTTGTTCAGTTGTCTCGCCTGTGATCACTAGACCACCGAGGCCTTTTAAGCCGTTCTTGTTGTACTGAGTTCAAGGCCATCAAACCAATCTCAAAGGGTCATCCACATATAAATGACTAACAGCTGATTCCAATCTGGTC
Source organism: Tholera decimalis (assembly GCA_943138885.2). NCBI lineage: Eukaryota > Metazoa > Arthropoda > Insecta > Lepidoptera > Noctuidae > Tholera > Tholera decimalis. Next base: position 17,930,589 of record OW964576.2, read on the forward strand.
CACCATTGTATGATAATGAAACCCATCTAATTCGTCACCTAGACGACAGCGGTTTTCCTTAAAGGCTAATCAATAAAGATTAATAGTAACCTGACCTCAATATCCTTTTAGACTGGATATTACGTCATCATTATGACGTGGTAGCTCCTTAATGATGGGTAGTGAGACGTAGGCATTGCTTGGCAATGTTATATTTGAACGCTACGTGCTAAATGCTACGTGTCGTTGGTTTACACACGAATTTAATAGAAAATACAATACAAATGTTACTATAGCGCCGATGATCGTTTCATAGCCAATTTCGGACACAGCGACTGCATTCCCGTTAATTGTTATGTATCCTCACATGACTGATGTAAACAATTTTATAAGTAAACGTACGAGCACAAAATATGTTACATGTGAGAAACGGTTCACGTAATTGTAGAGATATTAAACGGCGGTTTATTTTTGTCGTGTTCACGCTTAGCGTTTAATTCTCGCTGTCTCTGATCTTCAAACTACTTAACGCTGCCCTGAACATCGCTTCACCATTCAGGATGGTTAGTGGCTTGCCTTTCCCAGGTAGAGGGGTCAATTCTACACCCTTTCATATGCCTCTTGAGCATATCTATGTGTTTCAGTGCTAATGAATAATTAGGTGATAAAATACCATTTATATAATATACAAAAATGTAAAGGGTTAGATTTTAAGATTAAGTAATTATTATTTCCACAATATGTGTTTGCTGTGCCCGGCAGTGTCCACAATTGTATCTTTTGAAATATTTTCCTTACCATAATTATAAGCAAACATTGTGAATTACTTTAACATAAACGAATTGTATTGAATTGTTTGCATTACAGCTTTTTTTCGGTGGCAAAATCATCTAATAACTTCTTTCGCTCTGGATGAAGCTAAAGAAAGTGTCAAACTTCTACTGACCGTCTGTCTACTGTCAAACCCACCTCGTTCCTTCACTACCTTTGCCTTCCGTGGTCGCGATATCGCGTTAGAACATTCTCTCAACCCCAGCCTAAATTACAGCTTCATGGGACTATCCACTACAAATTAAAATTCCGCTTTGCTTCGGCAAGCACGTCAAACTATGGGCTGTGACTTGACGAGCTTTGACGTCGTTAGAGGAGTCAGAAGTCAGGAAGTCTAACACTGGACTATCTGGCTGGGTAACATGATATCCCTTGGCATTACTGGTGTCACATTTTCTGGGTTGAACTACCCGTAACAACTGTCAAAGATTTACTCGATGGTCACCATCCGCGGACAGGCCTTGGCAAGCGTTGCTTAACCTAAAAAGTCGACCTGTTCAGCTGTTATTATTTAGCCAGGGACTGTTATTATTTTACTCCATCTTAATCCTAGACGACTCTATACTTCTTAAGTATGTATTAAACCAATATGTTCCTAATATTATTGGTGCCCTGCCATGTAATCTCAACCGTGATCTCTTTAGTATGCAAAACATATGGTGTTACCATATGTATGCATTTGAAACCTAGGACGTTCATTGTCAAATATCGCAACAGGCTCAATGCAAATTACGCTTTTGCCATAACCAACCCTACTGATAATTAAAATTAGAATATTTTTTGTCTATGGACCGCCGAAGATGGGACGAGGAAGTTTGGGGTTTTGAAATTGTTTATAGTTTCTATGTTTATGGTCAGACGGCAAAGACTAAGAACAAAACCACAAACAAAGACGTTTAGTGATCTTTAGCGATGAGATTAATTTTAACTATGTCAATGACAGTCTGTTCTTAAATGATATTCTTTTGTAAGAACCTCGTTTGTCCAGTTACCGCAAGTTTGACCGCTAAGTAAAGCTTAGATATACATATTTACATAGACATATCTATGTATGTAGCTGTTGCAAGTGACTTTATTAACGTGGAAATTACAGACATTTAAGTACTTAAGATAAAAAGTAGCATATCTGCTATTCTAGACTTAATTTATTTATTTACACTTCATACACATAGTTACAAAGGCGGACTTGATGCCGCAGGCATTCACTTCCAGTCAACCTAGAGAGGTGAAGAGATAGTGGGAGGTGCAATACGTACCTACCTAAGTGGGAAACGATAATGAAAATGTGAAGGTACAATTGCACTCTTTGTTCCTTTACTCTAATAATCCGATGTGACGGCAATCTGACAAGACCAGAGGCAGAGAGTGATCAGGCGCAGATAGGCGTTATCTATACTTATAATAAATCTGTAGAGAGGTCAATTCTGTACATGAAATATATTTAAAAAATAACTATCAGCGGGTGATTAGGGATCGATACTGATGCCAAAAATGCAATCAGTAAAATTATTGTCTGTCTGTCTGTCTGTCTGTCTGTCTGTCTGTCTGTATAACCGTTATAGAAACAAAAACTACTCGACGGATTTTAACGAAACTTGGCACAATTATTTTTCATACTCCTGAGCTGGTTATAGTATACTTTTCATCACGCTACAATCAATAGGAGCAGAGCAGTGAAGGGAAATGTTGGGAAAACGGGAGAAGTTACACCATTTTTTAAGCTTCCGTCGCGTGTGCAACCTTAATGGTTAAAGCTACATCGAAATCATTTATGACGGAAATGTCCTCCTTAAAATTATATAAAAAATATCCCACGACAGCATATATCTATCTTTTATGGTTAACTCACAATAACACGTGTAACTCCCGATAGCTTAGCAGTTCGAAGCTTTCAGATTATTATTCTGCTCCGAAATTTAAAACCACCACAACTTTGCAATGGAACTCGGCTAAAAGTAACCCCGTTGCAACAAAATATAATCGAGGCTCAAATTTTAACAGGTTGCGGTGCAGGAGAAACCGTCTTTATTCCCAGAATTCCCATAATACCAAATAATTTTCCATTCCAATTTAAAAGAACGCGATTCCCAGTTTCGGTGTGTTATGCAATGACAATTAATAAGGCTCAAGGGCAGACTTTTCGTATTGCTGGAGTAGATCTCGGTGTCAGTTGTTTCTCGCATGGTCAGTTGTACGTCGCTCTTTCCCGGGTTAGCAGTTCTAGAAATCTTTATGTTCACGTGCCGGACGGGTCAACTTTCAATATAGTTTACCCGGAAGCTTTGCGCTGAAGTATTTTCGTTCTATAGGTACTTAAGCCTCATGTGAACGTGATCTAAACAATATTACCAATACATTAACTTAATAACACACAAGGAGTTACACGCTGACGGAGTCGCGGGCATAGCTATTAACAATAATATTGTGCGGTTCGGTATTGCGATATTTTTGAACAGTGTTATAGATTGACATATTATTTCCCTACTAAATTACGAAAGTTAATCTGTCTGTTACATCAAAATCACTGAACCGTGAGGAAGGACATAGGCTACTTTTTTTTACGGAAAACGACGGAAACGTGCACGAAGACGGGGGCAACAGCTATCTATGCTAATAATATAATATAATTTATTTATTTATTTCTTTTAGACCATTGATCCATAGAGTGTTAGTAAAAAACTTAACCTATTGTTAGTACAATAAATTAAAACATACCATCAATTTAATTGGCGACATGCACGCCTGTGCGCACATGCCTACGCCTTATTGCACACTTTAAAAAACGATTACTTTGCTTTTAGTTTCATTATACCTCAAGCCATGAGCCTCCGCATAACTCTCACAGACGGCCAACAATTTCCTTAAGCCACAGATTGATGGACTGAGCAACACCATGTCATCAGCATAACTTATGTTGTTGATCATTCTTTCATCAATAGAGCATCCGACCATGGTGCCGCACAACTCACCAACCAGCCGATCCATATATAGGTTAAAAAGACTGGGTGAAGTTAACCCTCCCTGCCTTACGCCACAATCTAGCCTGTAAAACTCAGAATGAGCATCAGCCCACCTGACATAATTCTTTTGATTTTTATACCAATATTGAAATATGTTAATGAACTCTGCAGGTAGCTCGGTATCATCCGATAATTTCTGCCACAAAATGTCATAGTTTACCAGGTCAAAAGCCTTTGACAGGTCCAGAAAGCAGCCATACACTGGTGTCTTCCGGTCAGTGTAGTACTGCACAGTCTGTTTGAGGCACAGGATTGCACTTTCAGTAGACAAACCGGCTCTAAATCCAAACTGCGCGTCATGTAATTGAAGGCTGAAGAGTTTGTTTGTTTGTTTGAACGCGATAATCTCAGAAACTACTGGTTCGAATTGAAAAAATATATTTTAATTAAATGGTCAATTTATAGAGAAAGGCTATAGGCTATATAATTATCATTATGCTAAGGCTAATAGGAGCGGAGCGCCAATGAAGAATGCTTCAAAATCGGGGTTTTTAAAGTTAGCCCAAAGTAACTATTCCACGCGGACGAAGTCGCGGGCAAAAGCTAGTTATTAATATAAGTACATTCAGTCAAAAACTTTTTACCAAAAAATTTAACCGACTCCCAAAAAACACTGCAAAGTGAAAAATAACTTTATTTATTTTCGGTGTCTTTAGTTTTGTATTTTCGTTTTTGGCACCGACTTCCGAAATTAAAGTTATTTTTCACTTTGCAGTGTTTTTTGGGAGTCAGTTTAATTTTTTGGTAAAAAGTTTTTATTTCACTCTTTTTAGTTGGTCTATTTTTAATTTACCTAATTACAAGAGCCTAAATGTCAACTACTTATAACCTTTTACAAAATATTGCTTTTCCCAATGCTGGGCCGTTAACTGTTGAGGAGTTCTCCTGGTACTTCACCATCAGCTCTACATCACCATATGCATTGTGACGAGCATAAAGTGCTTAACATCCATATTCAAGTAATCGAATCGCAATCCACTCAATACTTATTATTGAGTAGTTTCGGCGGCCATCTGTGGTCTTCATCATCAGTTCCACTTCCTCAAATGGTACTTTTTGAGAGCAACTGCACAAGTTACTATAATAAATACCCAAAACGTCATAGGTGTGCCTATAATATTTGAAGAGTTCCCTCGATTTCTCCAGGATCCCATCATCAGATTCTGACGTTTATGAAAATGGGACCAATTTCAAAGTATACCCTTTCAATCAATAAAAGAATTTTCTAAATCGGTTCAGCCGTCTTCGAGTAATAGATGATCATACATAAAAAAAAAATTAAAAAAAAATATACGCGTCGAATTGATAACCTCCTCTTTTTGTCGTCGGTTGAAAAAGCGTCGCGAATGTTTGTAGTGAACGAAACCTGGACCAAAAACTCAACAAATACCATCGAGCAACCACCTTATTCACCAGATATGGCTCCAGCCGACTTTTTTGTTTTTTAGTAAACTTATATTATTACTTGTCGCTCCCGTTTTTATTCGGTAGAAGACGTAAAAGAGAATTCACGGCGAGAACTGAACTCAATTCCGGAAAATGCGTTTCTAAACTGTTTTGATGATTGGATTATTCGGTGGCGTAAATGTATCGTTTCTAAAAGAGTATACTTTCAAGCCGATAAAATAACTTTGGATGAATAACTAACATTTTGTGCATTATTTATCGTTTCCCGGTACTTTCTTGACAGAGTACCTACTATTACGATACTAAAAATAATATAATTATATTACATTTTTACTTACTGCAACAAAATCCTCTTTTCTTATTCCCTTCGCATTTTGTTTCTTCTATGCAGTTTTCTACACAAGTATTATCGTCTGTGGTTTTGAACAAACTATTTAGAGAGTCTGTGGCGCTCTCTGGGGTGGAATCACTGTCTTCAGATCTTAGTGAGTGTGATGATGAGCCATTGTCCTCGCGTAGAATCTTTTCTGACGACATTTTGTTTTCTGTAAAGAAGAAAAGGGAACGATTAAAACATACTGAAAATAATATATCGACTGTCAAAAATTTTGTTTGTACAAATTGACGCGAAAAACCTGTTGGTTGGTTTTTGGTACATGGCAATATGCAGTTAAATCGTTCTTTAAATGTGTTGTATTATTTGAAGCGCCAGCAAAATGTTGCAGTAATCAGTACATATTATAAAACAGTAAAAAAAGTGTGTCTGTGTTTTTGTCTGTTTATCTGTTTGTACATGTTAATATGTGGAACTAATAGACGGATTCGAATGAAACTTTTTTTAGCTTATATAGCTAAGAATTCTAAGCACCATATAGGCTATACTTGATTTTGGAAACTGGAACACCAGAAGTTAGTTCTTAATATTTAGGTAATTTTGCAATCTTTAGTACTGAAAGAATATTGGTTAGAGTTGCCTGTGATTCTAGCTTACGAATCCTGCTTGGACAGTTTTGCGTGTGAAAACCAGAGATACCCTCCCATACGAACCCACATTTCGATTGTCTTCTATATTTAAACGCAAATAGCCAACTGATTTAGACTTAATTTTTTTATTGTACACCTTAAAATATTTATATGGATACAAAAAGTAAAACCAGTATGCAACGGGCGGTCTTATCGCACAGGGCGATCTCTTACAGACAAACTTACTACCTTTTGAGAGTTCGGACACAGCCTCGTTGTGAATCCGCGATGACGTACTTTAAAAACAAATGAGTTAGTTCACTTTCGAAATTAATATTCCCACAAGAGTGAGGTAAGCAGGAATCTTTGCAGACAAAACTGGTGTTGATATTTAGAACTGAACTGGTATGAACCTTATTGATTTAACCTCGTTTTTGAAACCCCCATAGCTTTCTTGGCTACGTTCCAGAGTTCGAACTGGTCATGATCCATATGAACGAACTATGTGTTTTTTAGGGGTTTTGGTATTTCGAAGATAGATAGATGTATTCTTTATTGTGCTCCATAACAGTAAAACAATAAGGACTTTACAACTATAAAGGGTGATACAATGGGCGGTCTTATCGCTAAAAGCGATCTTTTACAGACAACCTTTGGATGGATTTGACACATATGAGAAAATAAATACGCGGGTAGTCCACGGTGTACTATTTATCTATATCAAATATAAAACAATAAATAACATTCTCAAAACATGTATGTACATATAAATATAAAAAAAAATAAAGATATACATAAGAATAACAAATTGTTGTTATTATGTATGTCTTTGTTTATTTTTCAGTATAAGAAGAGAGATAAAGATCCTTTAGTTAAAGTGTATCTAAGGGGAACTCTGATTCGAATATATAACTAAATGACAGCTAGTAGGATTAAATACTTAGATTATGCTACGTAGCCCTCATGAAAATTGATGATATGTTGTTTTTTTATTGGTAAGCGATGACGTGGTTGATGATGAAGTATAATTCATCTAGAAGTTACTACAACGCTCTTGACTAAAGACCCCTAGGTTATATATAAAGTGTATCTATTCATACACGAAATATTTTAAGAGACATACCTATAGCTGGTAAAGAAACTATAACACGAAAAAAAAATGAATCTGAATGTTTTTCATTTTACGTAATTATTATAAATTTCATATGATCAAAAAGAAAAACTCTCTTTGATCATCATAAAAGCTGCGCACCGTCTCAAATACCGCTGCCGCCCGCGTAAGGCCGTGCGCGCACTGCGTTGCGTTTTGGAAACGCAAAATCTGTGAAGTATGGAGTGTCATAGAAGTGCGCGCACTGCGGTGGAATAAACGCGTGTGGTAGAGTCACCGGTGGCCCCTCGCTGCAAAATTGCGGTGAGTCTACCGCAAATATTTTGTATCGCATAGGAATGTATGTAGTACCGCGCACTGCGGTGAAACAAACGCACGCTTTGACTGTATTGATGGATAGACAACCTTTGGAAGGACTTTAAAAACTTTAATTAAAGCGGAGAGGGCAAAATTAGTGTACTTACTACTCATAAAAACAGTGAAAAAAATTATTATTAAAATAATTATATATGCAGATAACTGTTACAACTAAAACAGAACTTAGCAATATAAATTACCTAGATACCGCATTTATTACGTTACACACACCGTTGAACGAATCTATTCTTTATGGTTATTTTTTTTTATAAACAACGTTAATTTAAATATTCTAATTATTTTAATGTAATATTTTAATTAATTTCCGTAGCACATTATTTTAACATAGGCTGGTGTCTATTGACGTAGTACTTGCAATTTAAGAGCTTGAAATCGTTTTTTTGGCAGCATCATCACAAAATATGTGGAATTATCTCTATAATACAAATACTTAATTAGAATGTTTAAATTAACGTTGCTTATAAAAAAATAAAAAATAACCATAAAGAATAGAATCATACAATGGAGTGTGTAACGTAATAAATGCGGTATCTAGGTAATTTATTTTGCCAAGTTCTGTCTTTGGTTGTACCAGTTAATTTTAACAATACAGTGTGTTTGTATAAAAATCTGTATCGTTTGCTAATCTGAATCACACATCGAAAATATGTATAAATACGAAGAAATCTGTATGTATGGCAACATTATCAGACAAAAGGTGCGTTTTTCTCGCCGCAGTGCGTGCACCTGAGATTGCGGTCATTCTACCGGTGCGGTAGAATTACCGCATTTACGGCCACCGCAAGGCAGTGCGCGCACGGCCTGAACTGGCATATTGGATGTCAAAAAATAAGAAGGAACCAGTATTTATTACGTGTGTAAAGTAATATTATTTTTTATTTTTTTAAATAATATACCTAGATATTTATTTTTGTTGCTACGGTTTCTTTATCAGCTATAGGTATATCCCTTAAAATACATCGTGTATGAATAGATACACCTTATATATACAACGTGTAATTTAATGGGTATATACATGCCGAGTGCACGGCTTCTTTGGATGATAACAAACGATATGGCAAGGGTTTTCTAATCCTATGTCTACATGTGTGGAGCATATTAGAAATTTCAATACATTGATACCAGAGGCCGAATTTTTCAAATTAAGAAGAACGAAGAGAATTATCGTTTTATTGGCAAGTGACGTGGAAAGTGATGACCCTCATAGTGCTGTGACACGTTTGTTATTACTGGTATTCAAGAAACATATGAAACCAATCATTTGGGGTCAATTCTGTGAGTCACTTATTTTGAGCTGAAACTTTGCATAGAGACTGCATACCAGATGTTGTCTTCAGTCCTTTTGGATAGATATGGGGTTTCCGTTACACGTTGTATAGTTTGAAGCGTCATTAGCTTAATGGCTAAGGTTTTGGACTTGTGATCGAGAGATCGCGGGTTCGAACCCCATCCATTACACTATTGCTGCGAATCCACTCCAGACACAAGCATTTTTCAGCTTGTCGGCGTCGCGGGATTGTTCTAACGAGATACCACGGCCCTGAAACCCAAGGGCAGCTGAAGGAACAGGGTGGGTTTTTAGTCAGTAGAAGTCTGACACTCCCGTCCGGTCCACCCATAGCGGGGGAACTCATTTGATGAGTTTCCCACTGGAAAAAAGACACAAGTATATTTATTTTAGTTTTATTTTATTTTATACATTTTAAGGTTTACAGCTAATGAATTTGAGTGATCAACTGATCATTGATCACTCAAATGCATTAGCTCGTGACGTGGTTTGAAACATCCTGTTGCGGGCGGGTACCGAGCCTTGATTTCCAAGGCCGGCATGGAAGAGCGGTGACATCTTTATCAGAGGTTACTCACTAGGGTGAGCGCACAACAACGTCATAATAATAAATATTATTTTCAATTTTAAATTATTCAAATGTTCATAAATATGTTTTTTTTTTTATGAATGGTTATTGGATACATGAAGTGAGCTACCGTTGTAAGACGACTAAAACAACATGGTGTATATGTAGAAAAAGGCCAATTACAAGCTTCCGCTAGTAAAGTAAGTGGAAGGGTTAACAATATTGCTAGTAATGTGAATTCAACCCACATTGTTAGTTCTCTTAAAAAAAGGAAAGAAAGAAAAAGAAAAGAAAGAAAGCTTTTGCCCATGCCCCAATGCCAATTAAAACCTTTTCATAGTAAATAGCGCCTTCACATCCCAAATTATTTTTAGCAATCATTGAAAAATAAAACAGAAATGTAAACACGCATAAAATATTGTTGAATGTATAAACTCATAAGTACTCTTATCGTTTAATTTGTATTATTTATGATGTTTGTATACTGACAGCCCTAAATGCCTAGATGTAACGAAAAATATGGTATAAGAACATACAGAACAGACAGAAGCCTCTATCGACGCGCATTTTTTTTTATGTATGGTCATCGATTACTCGAAAACGGCTGAACCGATTTGAAAAATTCTTTTTTTGATTGAAAGGGTATACTTCGAAATTGGTCCCATTTTCATAAACGTCAGGATTTGATGATGGGATCTTGGAGAAATCGAGGGAACTCTTCAAATATCATAGGCACACCTATGACGTTTTGGGTATTTATTATAGTAACTTGTGCAGTTGCTCTCAAAAAATACCATTTGAGGAAGTGGAACTGATGATGGAGACCACAGATGGTCGCCGAAACTACTCAATAATAAGTATTGAGTGGATTGCGATTCGATTACTTGAATATGGATGTTAAGCACTTTATGCTCGTCACAATGCATATGGTGATGTAGAGCTGATGGTAAAGTACCAGGAGAACTCCTCAACAATTAACGGCCCAGCATTGGGAAAAGCAATATTTTGTAAAAGGTTATAAGTAGTTGACATTTAGGCTTTTGTAACTAGGTAAATTAAAAATAGACCAACTAAAAAGAGTGAAATAAAAACATTTTACCAAAAAATTAAACCGACTCCCAAAAAACACTGCAAAGTAAAAAATAACTTTAATTTCGGAAGTCGGTGCCAAAAACGAAACTACAAAAACTTTGCAAAAAATAAAACCGACTTCCATATCAAAACACTACAAAGCCAAAAATAATTTTAATTTCGGTAGTCGGTGTTATTGGTTTTGTATTTTCTTTTTTTTTTCACACCTCCTTCCAAAATTAAAATTATTTTTGGCTTTGTAGTGTTTTGATATGGAAGTCGGTTTTATTTTTTGCAAAAAAGTTTTTATTTTCGTGCTTTTTAGTGGATCAGTGAATTTTCCAAATCGGTTCGTAAATGACGGAGTTATGCGCGAACAAAAAACGCAATGCAGAGTAAACGAAAAGATCATCAACGTAAATATGTTTTTTAGACTTTTGTTGATTTTTCAGAAACGGCTTGTCCGATTTCGATAAAATTTTCATGGGACCATTTGAAAACTATACCCTTTCGAACAAGATAAGAATTTTTCAAATCGATTGGCAAGCGACGGAGTTATGCGCGGACAAACATAAAAAAAAAATACAAACATCCGAATTGAGAACCTCCTCCTTTTTTAGAAGTCGGTTAAAAACTAAAGACACCGACTACCGAAATTATAGTACATTGTTCATCGAGAGGAGAAAGTGACCGATTACCGTCGAGGGTGGCTTTAAAACACCCGAGATCGGTTTCGCACTTTCTCTCGAGTGATACATAGTGCTTTATACTACACCTACGAGGAAAATAAATAGTACTTTTCAACATTGAGTACATAAACCATAACGTACTTGGTTTGTATTTTTGGGCTTTTTCACTGAAATAAGCTAGCAAAACAGTTTCAGAAAAAGATGCCGCATTTTTTTCACTTTTCCATTGCAAAAAATCGTCATAAGTTTTATTATATTTTTTAATTGATTTCTGTGGTAAAAGGTTATCAATTTTTGCTGTTTCCTTCAACTACGGCGGAGTTAAAAAATCTTCATCATCACTATCACTACTTATCATTTTGATAGTTTTATTTTACTTTCTACGAAAACTGAATCCTCAAACAACACACAAATTGAAAATGGCGCCAATGGCGTCTGCAATTTTCACATGTTCTTTTTTCAAATTGTTTATCCTGCCGCCGCAGGGTCGCACTGCCAGCCTGACACCATCCAACACACAGCTAGTGGCCAGTGTCATTTTGCGAACTTGGAGATAAAAACTCACTGTAAAAACTTTTTGGCTTTTGATATTTAGGTTACCGGCGCATAGTCTTACCCAAAATTAAAAAAGAAAAACCACGTAAGAAATGGATTTTCATACACTTTTCTCTCCCGCTCAGATGCGTTTTCTCTCCGCATATTTGTTCGATATGCAATGACGTACTTTCTACCGTAAATTTGATAAAGTATCAAGGTACTTTCCAAGCAGGTGTAGTATAAAAGTTATTTTTTACTTTGCAGTGTGTTTTGGGAGTCGGTTTAATTTTTTGGTAAAAAGTTTTTTTGTTAAGTGTAAATTCTCTGTTAAGTGTAATTGAGAGGTCTCTGCCGGTCTGATCGCTGTCTCCCAACATACAGGCTCCAGCCTAGTTTAGGAAACCGTTTCTCAGTACCTTTTGGTAATACACCATATAATGTATACAATGTGTAACGGAAACCATATATCTATCCAAAAGGGCTGAAGACAACATCTGATATGGAGTCTCTATGCACAGTTTCAGCTCAAAATAACCGACCGAGAATGATAATTGATACTGAGAAATTATACCAAATTATCGGTTTCATAAGAGGTGGGCAGAGTGTATCATTTTTGGGATTGGAACATTTGCATCTCGATCACTGAAATGATCCGAAACACTGATATGGCTCATTTAGATCATTTGGATCATCGGCTCAAAGGATATAAGATACAGAATGTTACATTACGCATTACGTCGCAGTCGTTTACTAATGAGTCAGAGAAATGTTATGTGGCAACAATACTGAATGTTTAATATGTAATTTTTTTATTGTAATAAGTTGGATTATAAATAAAATCATTCTTCCGTCATACTTTATTAGGCAAAAGTCACTTATCTAGTAAACTAAACCTATAATTGACGTAATTCAATGTAAATACCTATATTTACACAAAATTTTCACGTAAAGTCTTTTAATTCTAAATTAGGAAGAAAGTAAGTCACAATAATCACTACAGTATGCAAACAAATCGTATATACTATACAGAGAGAACTAAAATGTTTTTATAAATTGGCGCGAGCGAACATAAACAAAATTTGTTAGTGTAAACATTATATGCAAAAATCGACCGTATAGTATTTGCTACGTAAGTTCCTTAATGGTCATTTTTACGTGCATCTTTAACGACAACGAAAATCTGTGAGAGTATGAGTGATACATATCATTTTATTTGTATCTCTTTCTAACTTGCAAAAATCGACCGTATAGTATTTGCAACGTAAGTTCCTTAATGGTCATTTTTACGTGCATCTTTAACGACAACGAAAATTTGTGAGAGTATGAGTGATACATATCATTTTGTATCTCTTTCTAACTTGTACAGATTGTATGATGTAGCGCGCTCACTCGCGAAGTTGCGACTCCGTAGCAAGGAACTTTTGCTCCAAAGTGACTCAGTGTATCACTATCAGACTTCCTCTCTCGCTCGCTCAATACTCAGTCGCCTCGCGAGCGACGCGTCGCGTGGAATGAGCTACAGCAAAGTAATGTTTCAGATCCAAATGACACGTTTGAAACATTGTTACTGAGCCAATCTTTTGAATCATTACAATGATTCGAATCAGTGAGTCGGTTCCGTAAAGAGTTACACACATATATTTCTTGAATACCAATCATAACAAACGTGTCACAGCACTACGAGGGTCAATAACTTTCCACGTCACTTGCCAATGACACGATCATTCTCTTCGGACTCTTAATTTGAAAAATTCGGTCTCTGGTATCAGTGTATTGGTATTTGTAATAAGTTCTACACACGTAGACTTAGGATTACAAAACCCTTGCCATATCGTTTGTTATCATCCAAAGAAGCCATGCACTTGGTATGTACATACCCTTTAAATTACACGTTGTATAAAAATTTGTCTGAAGTGCAGGAATGCCAAACTGTGTATGTCTTTACTCTGTGTCAAATAAACATTTTTTTTTAAATATTTTTTTATTATTTATACACCTACAATAGGTATTACCAAAAATAATAAACGAATTTTCTTTTTTTTCTGCTTGGAAAATCATCTATCAAGTCTAAAAACCCACCCCGTTCCTACAGTTGCCCTTGTGGTCCGGGACCGCGGTATCTCGTTAGAGAATTTCCGCAGCCCCAGTAGTGCTGCTGACTGGAAGCAGTGGTGATGATATAAATTACACAAAGTATTAAGACTAGTTCGAACTCATGACCTGCAACACGCAAATCGGGCTCGTAACCACTGGGCTACTATGTTTTTTCTGGGTGGGAAAATCATCGAATGGTATCTCCCGCTCTGGGATAAGCGGAAGGGTGTGTCAGACTTCTACTGATTAAAAACCTACCTAGTTCCTTCAGCTGCCCTAAAGTTCCCGCCGCGGTATCTCGTTAGAACTTTCCCGCAAACCCCGGCAGGCAATGGCCTTATGAGGTCCCGTCACTGGTGTTGACAGCTCTTTGAGCGCGTCGTGTTCCACGCGCGCCGCCGACCTGGATCTTCGCTCACCGTCCGCAAGCCCGCGCCTACGGTGGCCGGAGATCGGCTCGCGATCCCCGACGCCCGGGGCGTCTCCCGCGGCGGCTGAGGCGCAAGAAAGAGAGTTGCCTCTCCCTCGCGCGTTCGGCCTCCTTCTTCGCTAGCATGACTGCTTCGCAGAAGGAGGCGACTGCATCACATTCCCTCTCGCTCCGCACCATGGTCTGAACCAGAGCAGGGCGCGAGAGGTCGCCGCTGCCGTTTGCCTCTACGAGGACACGACGGTACTCCGCCCAAGCCCACACAATCCATTCATCTTTTATTTGGCCTTCCTCTACCTCTCGTACCATCAAAATTCAAGCTTGAAGTTTCAGGATGGTTGTATACTAGGTTATACCTGACTGAAGAAAGGCGAGTTATGTTTTATTGTAACAAAGTCCACGGGAACGAAGCCGGGCGCGAATGTTAGTATTTAATTAATAAACACACGATATTGTACATCTATTAAATATTAAAATATAGTTAAGTCTAAGTACTCTATACAAATAAAACATGATTTATTTGCGTAATTAAGGCACGGAAAGTTCTCAAACAAATTATTAATGGAACTCAATATAAATAAAATTGAAGTGCCTGTGATTTCTGTTATCTCAAGTGCTTCTAGTAATTTACACGATGCGATGTTACAACAAAAATAAACTTTTTTTAATAAATTAATTTTGGTCTTTCTTTCTGTTTGTCCGGGTTAATATCTGGAACACTTCACTAGAAGTTAGAGGAGGAGGCAACACACCTATAGGCTTACCATGGGGATCCTGTATAATTTTCGCACAATTACTACGGAATCGGGATTTATCCGGAAAAACCTCCCACGCAAGCGAATTCACGGGCACATCCTCCATAGTACTTACATCAATAAGTGATAATATTGTTTTTAAAGACTCCGAACCAAGGACGAACGATAATTAAGTAAATATAATTTATTTAGTGCGTGTCGCCTTTTCAAGGACGTGCCTCGCTGACTTATTAACATATTTTTTCCGGGGTGCAAATCTTCAAATCTAGGATTGCCCTAGAGCGGGCTTATGAATACTTAATTTATTTGAATGTGCAAGCAATGTGGGTCATTGCTAGTTCTCTTTAAATAAAAAAAAAGGTCTTGCACACGAGGGTTACCATATCATCGAAACACAAGGACAGCTGAAGGAACAGGGTGGGTTTTTAGTCAGTAGAAGTCTGACACTCCCCTCGCTCCACCCAGAGCGGGAGAAGTCATTCGATGATTTTCCCACCTGACAAAACAAAAAGGTCTCGGATTCAATTCGCGGTTCGTGTAAAGTATAATTGGGTTTTTTCAGTTTAAAAAATCTTAGTAACAGCACGGAGTCTGGACTTGTGCCCGGTGTGTGGCAATATATTCACCCTCTGACCTTCGTTTGGTATGTCAGGGAATGGCACATTTAATGGGTGCCATGTAATAAGGGGTGTCATCTATTGCCATACACCGAGCACTTCCAGAGCAATTCCAGACTCCGTGCTATTACTTACTAAGAATTTCAGAAAACCGGTAAAATCCAACAGTACTTTACCCCAACCGGGAATCGCGCTTCCGACCACTCGACAAAGAAAACAGTAAGTATAATAATTATAGTATTTTTGGCTTTTATCATGCCAAAAAAACAATAAACGGTAACATAATTGTGACTGATTCCGGTATTTTCAGGTCGCTATAACTTTTTTCGGACAGACACTTTCGCTGTCATACAATAAAATGATACGATGACTATGGACTGTGGCTATGATATGACTATGGATTAATATAGGTTTTAAAGTGCTACAAGGGTGGGGCCGGTGCCCATACATTTTTGAGAATTGTTCTTTCTTTAGATAGATAGATATAATATACTTTATTATACACCAATAATTGAAACACATTTAAATTACATTATTGCAAAAAATTTGGTTACAATGGCGGTCTTATCGCTGAGAGCGATATCTTCCAGACAACCTTTAGATGGACTTTACGAGCTTTATCATGATAAAAACATTACCTCTCTGTTTTGCATTAGGGTAAAAAAAGTCGTAGCCCTTAACCTTCCTCAAGCTTCAATTTACTTCCATACCAAATTTCATCTAAATCCGTCCAGTATTTTCGAAGATTAGCGCGTTCAAACAAAGGTTTCCACTTTATAATATTAGTATAGATTATAGTCATTTATCAAGAGACTAAGTTGGTTCACACAAATGGGGATAAGTGGGTTATTAGAATCTTTGCCAACCTCCTTAGAGCTCAGGCGTGATGTAATGCTATCCAACCTTCAAAAATATTCAATTAGTACCAGGAAATTTGCTTAAAATATATTTTGGCTATGACCAACAGTAATTTCCGGATCTTAGATTAGTTTGATTAAGCTTTAGCCACTAAAGGTTAATAATACATTACAAAAAAATAATGATCGAAATATGAGGAAGACCATCAAAGGATAATTACTTCTTTCGTATATTTTAAAGATTTATTTTGCCGTTATTAAGTTACTTGATGATGCAATATGTCTCGGTCTAAGTGGTCAAGTAGTTTTCATCTTTTAGCTTTACAAATGTTACGTCTTTATAATATTTTTTACTAATCCTAATATCCTACTAATATTATAAATATGAAAGTTTGTGAGGATGTATGTATGTTTGTTGCACTTTCACGCAAAAACTACTGAACGGATCTAAATGAAATTTGTTAAGCAGATAGTGGACATCCTGGAATAACACATTGGCTACCCGTTTATCCCGGAATTCTCACGGGATCTGGATTTACGTAGTAAAACGCTCCCACGCGAAGGAAGTCGCGGGCAGAAACTAGTAATATTATACCTACTTAAATGCGAAAGTTTGTGAGAATGGATGTATACAACATGTATAATAATTTACGCACACCCTCAAACACCCCAATTAGAAAATTATGTTATTATCATAATACATACTCTGAATTTTTAGTGCTACAGTTTTTTTTGAGACTTCCTTTAAATGAGTTTCATTTTTCTGTAATGTGTACTGAATGACGGTGTAGCGACATCTATCTCGCTACATACAAACTAAAAACTATAGAAATCCTGTATCGCGCAAGCAGAGTTTACCGCACAACTAGCATACATACAAATCACCCGATCATAAACATCGGGCAGTTGCCCACCAGACAAAACACCTGTCTGGTCGGATGATCCTCCCTTTTCAATGGGAATGCGGGACTTAACACCCTGTTCCACATATCCCCAAATCGGAATTTATATAAATCTGCATTTAAAAAGTTACTTTAATTTACGGTCCAAAGTTAGTTTGTTTTTATTATACAGTGAAAGTGTAATTTGTAATTTACGTAGATTTAATTGTTTTGGGATAAAAATTTCGATTTTTTTTTTAAATTAAATACGATGAAAATCGATTCAGTAAACGATACTGAACAAACTAAATTCAGGATGTGCATTAATTATGTTACATGTTGTAGATGTATGGATATATGAATTTGTTACTTTTCACGCAAAAACTACTGAACGGATTACCAACCCTTTGTCTAGTTTAAACATAATTCTACCATGGGATCAACAACGAGACGTTTGGCGCAGTGGTTGAGTGACTGGCTGCTCCACAGCAAAACTGCAAGTCACGGGTTCGATTCCAGCACCAGGACAATTGTTTGTATCGCCTACAAATAGTTGTTGCCGGGGTTGATACCGTGACCCCGGAATGCACAGTCAACAGAAGGAGCAGGGTGGGTTTTTAGTCAGTAGAAGTCTGACAATCCCTTCCGTTCCACCCACAGCAGTTGGAGTCTTATGATGATTTTCCCACACAGAAAAACAAGGTATCTGGTGTGCTCCTGGATCACGGGCGCTCAGAGTGGGGAGTCTGTTCGCCCATCGAGTGGTCCCAGGGACCACCGTGCACAGCTAGGCTCAGGGGAGAACCCTTTGCAGTCACCTCAGGGATGAGTCCTAACGGGCGTTGCACAGAAGGGGCACCGGAGTGGTCTTTTAAGAGGTAACGTGGCCTTCTATGTGTTGATGGTGATCACCAGGGTGGTTTTAGTAAGGTAGGAATTCCACACTTCCTGTTCTTTTTCCCCATACATTCAGACGCCTTTTGAAGGTTTCCCCCCGATAGCAAAAAAGGGTATCTGTTGTTAGCCTTTAAGTAATTGTTGCACTTATAAATGTATTATTAATATGTACATTTAATGTATACATATGTTTTTTTATTTATAATTGTTGGTTAACTAAAACAAATGAAAAAAGTGGAATTTGAAAATCTCATTTTCTCCTAAATACCGGTATCGCACGTATTTACTAAAGAGTACATATCCTTTGCGTATGTACCAACGTGTGTTCACAGGGTTATGACAACATACACATAAGAGATTTGGTCTAAAATACACTAATAATCGACACATTTTATACGTATACATATCGGTTTTGCAATACTCTACGAAACTTTGAATTGGCCTTGTAACGTGTATTTAAGTACCACAATACCGGAAATTTGCAGAAGTTCAACTAGATTAGTTGTGTGTCATTGTGCGGTGCCAACTAAGTAATCATTAGGTAAGGCCATTGCCCGCCGGGGTTACGGAAATGTACTAACATGATATCGCGGCCCCGGCACTTACGGGCAGCTGAAGGAACAGGGTGGGTTTTTAGTCAGTAGAAGTCTGACATGCCCTTTCGCCGGGAGAAGTTATTCGATGATTTTCCCACCCAGAGGAAAAAAGGGTGTATGACACCCACGAATACGGAGATGGTAATCTTTTATAGATTGAGGCTTAGAGGTGTGTGTATGTGATAATTTCACTGTTTCAGTTGACTTTAGTTTTGTGTGTACTCTTTAAAGTTTACGTCGAGATATACTGATTAGTCAGGATAATATAAGAATATAGAATATTAGGATATAAAATGAATTATTCAATTCATTTCTAATATTTGTATGTCTTATTGACAAAACATGGCGGACCTTTTATTAATGTAAGACCTGTATGTATTTACATATGTTTAACAAATAAATAATTCTGATTCTGATTCAGGATATAAAATAATGAATTATTCGGGTACTCATTACATAAAATGGCTACCTGAATAATTCAAGGACTCTGTCTACGAAATTACTGCCGTTTGGAAATTGAAACTTTACAGTAGTTTGGCAGAAGATAAATAAATAAAATAAAGACTAGTTCCAGCTAGCTGTCCCGTGGTAGGGTAAGCCCGTTCTATCATCGGACTACAAGACAAACGGCGATGCGCCATCGTTACATGGTGGACATACTACACATACGCACAAAACGTTTTGGAAATACTTTCATTGTGCGTACGACTAAGGTGTGGAATTCCCTGCTGGAGTCTGTGTCTCCTGATCGCTATAACCTGGGAGTATTTAGGTCAAGAGTGAATAGGTTACTTCTAGGCAAGTGTGCTCCATCTTCGACCACATCATCACTTACCATCAGGTGAGATGGTGGTCAAACGCGAGCCTATTCTGAATAAAAAAATGTCTTACCGGAAGCAACTGAATATTTGTGTTTTCCATGGGGCGACTGCCTGTCTGACTTCCACAACCCAGTAGCTGCACTATGACACACCTTGGAAAGACTAGTATCAGAATTTCTAGCAGATGTACAAATGAGAGCCCGGACCAACGGGTTTTTTTAAGGATGGAAAATCATCCAATGACTGCCTCCTGATCTCGGTGAAGAGGGAGGATGTGTCAGACTTTTACTGACTGATCCCATCCGTGTTCCATCATTTGCCTTTCGTATTCCGAGGCCGCGGTAACTCTTTCGAACAATTCCGCAACCCAGGCAGGCAACGGTCCCCTAGTAGGCCCTGACAATTTTGCTGACACTCTTTGAGGCACGCGTGGAATACGACGCGGTCTACCCGGGCCTGGTTTCTGTCGGACGGCGAGCTACCCATTGCTCGCAGTCCACAGGCCCGCGAGACTAACGTGCTTTTTTTTTATTTTTATTTAAAATAGGTTCGCGTTTGACCACCATCTCACCTGATGGTAAGTGATGATGTGGTCGAAGATGGAGCACGCTTACCTAAAAGTAACCTATTCACTCTTGACTTAAAGACTCCTAGGTTATAACTATCGGGAAACACAGACTCCGGCAGGGAATTCCACTCCTTCGTCGCTTTCCGAGACGAAGACGAATTTCGATTTCTTAAGATGGTAACCACCTAACAGAAAGAACAAGCAGACCGACCTAAGAAAGCGTTGCCTAACTTTGAAGATCGAACTGTGTGGCTGTTATTATTTAATCACGAGCTCCTTCGATTTTTACTTTTAATTGAAGGTACAGACGCCAGCACATCAAGCTACAACAATCTGTCAAATTTCTTTAATAGATTTTCAACTTTATTATTAAAGAAATTAGGTTCAAGGTTGATTGGGAAAATTTGACAGTTTCGGATAGCTTCATGTGCTGGCGTCTGTACAAATAAATAATATTATTTTTAGATTAATCAGCATTAGCAATAATACCAACTCAGTGACTTTAACAACATAAACTACTGTTTCTTACTTTTACAGCAATAAGTAACGTTATTGACCAGTCCGTTCACATCGGATCAAGTAATGACAACGGTGCAAGCGCAACTGAGACTTATGCTAGTATTAGAGTTGTTATTAACTGTAATATCTTGAATATGAACCGCCGAAATGTATTTACGTATGCGCATAAGTATCGAACGACTGCACCGAATTGTATAATTCTTTTATTTGTGTTCATTATTGTCAGGACAAAGGTTATATTAAAAGTCAGCTAGTTATTCATAAATATATTTATAACGGCTTTTTTATCAAAAGCTTGTATTGTTCACACAGTGTTATGGTTGTTTATACTTTGTTTGCATGTCCAGGTATTCAATTGAATTGCCTTTTTTTGGTAAACAATAAAATATGAAAAAAAAAACAAGTTAAAATAATCATGAATAAAGTTTGAGAATAATTTCATTGTGCGTACGGCTAAGCAGTGGTATTCCCTACCGGAGACCATGTTTCCTGATCAAGAATGAATAGGTTACATCTAGGTAAGCGTGCTTCATTTTACCACATCATCACTTAGCATCAGGTGAGATGTAGGTGAAACGGAAGGCAATTATTAATAAAAAAATATAAATCAAAAGCCCTAAAAGTCTAACTTATAAAAACGCATTGTCATTCACAAATGAATAACTATGTAACATATGTTTTAAATTCCAAAAAAATATATTATATACAACGTGTAATTTAAAGGGTATATACATACCAAGTGCATGGCTTCTTTGGATGATAACAATCGATATGGCAAGGGTTTTGTAATCCTAAGTCTACGTGTGTAGAACATATTACAAATTCCAATACACTGATACCAGAGACCGAATTTTTCAAATTAAGAAGAACGAAAATAATTATCGTGTTATTGGCAAGTGACGTGGAAAGTTATTGACCCTCGTAGTGCTGTGACACGTTTGTTATGAAGAAATATATGAAACCAATAATTTTGTATCAATTCTTTGAGTCAGTTATTTTGAGCTGAAACTGTGCATAGAGACTCCATACCAGATGTTGTCTTCAGCCCTTTTGGATAGATATGGGGTTTCCGTTACACGTTGTATAGGGCATCGAAAATTCATCAACATCGCAGTCAATGGGAAAAGTGCCAAGAACACTGGCTGCATTGCCACATTGAATGACAATGCTTTGACTGAAGAAAAGGTCAACACTCTAGTCACTTGAAAAGTGAACTAATCGTTTACTAAACTCACGAGTGTCGATGCGCACTTGGACCCCATGGTCCTCTTTTCTGGATCTCATCATTCGATGATTTAGGAGTGTCAGACTTCTACTGACTAAAAATCCATCTTGTTTCTTCCATTGCCCTAATGTTCTGGGGCCACGGTATCTCGTTAGAACATCTATACTTATAATAAAACTGTAGAGAGCTCAATTCTGTACATGAAATATATTTCCAAAATAACTATCGGGGAGTGATTAGGGATCGATACTGATGCCAAAAATGCAATCAGTAAATTTTTTGTCTGTCTGTCTGTCTGTCTGTCTGTATAACCGTTATAGAAACAAAAACTACTTGACGGATCTTAACGAAACTTGGTACAATTATTTTTCATACTCCTGAGCTGGTTATAGTGTACTTTCATCACGCTACAATCAATAGGAGCAGAGCAGTGAAGGGAAATGTTGTCCATTTTTAGGGTTCCGTAGTCAACAAGGAACCCTTATAGTTTCGCCATGTCCGTCTGTCTGTCCGTCTGTCCGCGGT
The DNA here is from genome assembly GCA_943138885.2 of Tholera decimalis. Taxonomy (NCBI): domain Eukaryota; kingdom Metazoa; phylum Arthropoda; class Insecta; order Lepidoptera; family Noctuidae; genus Tholera; species Tholera decimalis. The sequence continues at coordinate 17,953,216 of OW964576.2, forward strand.
TTAGCTCAAAAACTATTGGTACTAGACAGTTGTACTTTGGCATGAGTATACACGTTACGGACGTTGAAAAAGTGGTAAAATAAAATTTTGAAAAAAACAATTATTTAGGGTACCTCCCATACATGTAAAGTGGGATGATATTTTTTTTTTTTTCTTTCTTCCCATAGTGTGGGATATCGTTGGATAGGTCTTTCAAAAATATTACTTAGGGGTTTGCTAAAACCGTTTTTTGATTAAGTAAACCGTTCGTGACTTATAAAGCTTTAAAGTACCAATTTTTGTTAGAGTCAAGTGTCCCCCCTCTGTATCAACTAAACGGTTGTAGTTAGAAATTCAAATGTCACGGCAGTAGTACCTATATATAACGAAATTTAAAGGAAAACTATCACACATAAGTGGGCTTTACAGGTTTACGAGTAATAGTCGACCAATTGTATTTGACTCGAAAATTTCGAACAACTCTATAGAAATGTCGATAAATGGCGCTAAGCGCCAGTTGTATCGTGCTAGCTTCTTGTGACGATTGAGTAGTGTAGCTCTGTGTCCGTATTTAAATTCAAAACACCGGCTATGACAAGTTTTATACAAATCTCTAAAAAAATTAAAACTTTCCGTGCAAAATTGTCGGATCAGGTGAGGATTTGTATAGGAAGTCAAATTAGTTAGGTAGTCATGTTTGGCTTTTAGTTAGAGCATGGTACAAAACGATCAGTCAGCGAATACGACACGCACTTGGCTGTTATAAAAATTACGGAACCCTACACTGCGCGTGGCCCGACACGCACTTGACCGGTTTTTTTTTAAGCTTTCGTCGCGTGTGCTACCTTAATGGTTAAAGCTACACAGAAATCATTTCATGTCGGATATTCTCCTTAAAATTATATAAAAAATATCCCACGACAGCATATGTCTATCTTTTATGGTTGACTCACAATAACACGTGTAACTCCCGATAGCTTAGCAGTTCAAAGCTTTCTGATTATAATATTTGTCTACTCTTACGTTTGTAACACTCTCAGTCACCCCTAATTGAAAAAGTTAACATTATTAACTATTCCATAAAAAAGAATCATATAAATCGATATAGAAACACCAAAGTTATACATGAAATACGCTAATAATAAGCCATCGCGCGTGAATACTGAATCATGTTATAAGGATTATTTTTGAGAATCGGTCGCCGCGATCGACGCGTCTCGCGGCCGAAGGTATAAAAATGCGGGGCGTCCGAGCGCGACCTTCTTCAGCTACCCCGTACGATTACCATACATAAAATACTTTATTTTCAGACCAAAGTCCATACATTTACACATAAACAAAAAATAAACACACTAATCTATATATATAAAAGAAAGTCGTGTTAGTTATACTATTTATAACTCAAGAACGGCTGAACCGATTTAGCTGGAAATTGGTAGGGAGGTAGCTTAGAACCATAGGATATTTTATCCCGGAATTCCCAGGGAAAAACCTCCCACGCGAACGAAGTTGCGGGCAAAAGCTAGTTTCTGAATAAAGTTTCAAACTGATGTAGTAAAGATGGCACTAAGGAGCTACTCTTCATTGACATAACCATTAGCCAACAGGTTCGTCGATCCCGCAAAGATCTATCGACATGCTGGATAGACTACAAAAAGCCTATGATTCTGTTCCTCATACCTGGCTCATGAAGGTGCTAGAGCTTTACAAAATAGATCCAACTCTACGCACCTTCCTTGAGTCATGTATGAGGCAATGGAAGACGGTACTTCGTTATCCAGGATGTCGACCGATTCGAGGGAATGATGAACCTATATGGATTAGACGGGGAATATTTCAGGGTGACAGTTTGAGTCCACTTTGGTTTTGCTTGGCCTTAAATCCTCTAAGCACAATGTTAGAGGATTCAAGCCTGGGCTATCGGTTGAGAAGAGGAGGTCAAAGTATATCCCACCTTCTTAACATGGATGATTGTTAGTGAATCACGTACAGAGATAGATTATAATCTGGAAAAGCACATATTCTACTTTTTATCTTGAATAAATATGCGAAATATCCGAGCGAACAAAGTTGCGTTCAACAGCTAGTTTGTGATATCAGACGGACTCACAGAGAATTGGATTAAACTATGTAGGCCCAACGGTCTTTATTATCGTCAAATAAAATTAATGCTGCAGGAAAGCAGTATACATTCGTAAAGATCCACAATGAACTACTTGATAACCCGCTTAAAATGAATCGGAACGCTTTTATGGCCGTAATAATTTAACAATCGGAAGGATTGCCATTTATACTTTTGATATGTTTAAAGGTAGTTGATATACGTTTTTAATTATTAGGAAAAAATCATTTAAACAATTAATGTAATATATAAAAATTTCGTGTCACAGTGTTTTGTTATCGAACGCCTGCTTGACTATTATTTTTAACACGCTTTTGTTAGGTCGAGCTGTCACAAACTAACTTTGTAATAAAATTTAAGAATCAGAATTACACGTATATCTAATTGTCACATCATGGAACTTGGCAATTATATGTGTAGATTAGATGACAATACAACATTTTTTTTTGTGTATATTTGATAGGTCTGAGAATGGTGGCATGGTCAGCCGCCTGCGTAACATCACCAACAGCTTCCTGAGCGTGTTCATAGACCTGTGGGACTCTCCTCTGCTGTGACACTGGATGAGGGTCCATACCGGTCGAGGATAATGTCTGTTTTTATTTCTGTAATACCTCTGTTACTAAAAGTAGCTATTAAGTTATCATTTTTACTACCGCTATGGACACATCTCTGAATTAAATGAATTGAATTGAATTGAATTGTAGGTATTCACTAGAAATAATTTAATTGGAAAACCACGTTTTCTAGGTCAGCTAGTGTATGTATATGAATTTAAATCAGTTACTTTAAAAAGTACTGCCTACTTCCATCTACAAAATCTAACAACGGTCATAAGTACTTAATTTTTTAATACTAAGGCAGTAATATACAGTGGTCATAATTTTCCCGATTATAGAGCTATATCGTGTTATCCAGTTACTGAGTAATGAATATCCTATAATTCACAACCCAGTAACTGGGTAACACTATACCCCTTAAGCCCACCAGCCAGTTACTTGCAACAGTCAATTAGCTAAACCAGATTTGGCTTACATACCCGATATAGCCCTCACTGCCTTTCGTGCAATTTCTTCCATACCATCAATAATTCACGAGTCACACTTCATGTAGTAAAAACCTCCCCAAGACTTGAATTACAACATTATAATGAGTGTTTAGCTACGCCATTCTGAAATGCACACGTCATTTTCAATTAGGTCTTGGTACCACCGCTGACGAAGCTAGGAGCTGGTAACACCTCAATAGATAGATATATAGAATATACTTTATCGTACACCAATAATTTAAACAGTTTCTGTATGTAATAAGTAATTTTAAGACGGATGAATAGAATTGTAAAGTATCATACACAAACCCAAGAGGTTTATGTGATTCTAGATTAAATTAAATATGTAAACTTTCTTTTGATAAATAAAAAAAAAAAAAAAAAAACACACACAAAGGCGGTCTTATCGCTGATAGCGATATCTTCTAGACAACCTTAGGATGGACTTAACGAACATAAAATAAAGAGGGGAGGGGAAAGTCACTGTACTATGATATTCACTATTGTAATAATATCTATGGAATTTTAAGATAATGTGGAGAGAAAATTTTATTCAGGATGAGTCAACTCTTGACCTCAATTTCGCCAGATGGTAAGCGATAAATCAGGTCTACAATGGAACTAGTGAGCCCAGAAGATACCTGATCACTCTTGCTGTAAAGGTTGAAAGATCATAAGTGGCAGGGAACACAGAAGCCGGCAGAGAGTTCCACAGCTTGGCTGTGCGCACAATAAATTTGGAGGTACCAAGCGCTTCTGCTTGGTACGACAAGACGGTATATCAACCAAGTGTGGGTGGTACCCAGCAGTGCGTCTGATAGACCGGTAGTGAAAGGGAGATGGAGGGATCAGGTAATAAAAACTCCCTTCTGGCGATTTGGTGTCGTTTGCGTCTGTCAACTAGCGCTTTCTATTCTCTTTTTTAAGGTTTTGAGTAGGTTACCTTTCAGCCTTTAAAGCAAGAGTAAATAGGCATATTCTGGGCTCGCTCGTCCCATCGTAGACCTCATCTATCGCTTACCATCAAGCGAGGTCGAGGTCAAGAGTGAGCTCATTCATCATAAAAAAATGTGACTCTTTCAGAGTTTTGACACCAAACGACTCAAAAATACCTACAATTACCTATAAAATTACTTTTTTGAGAAATACTTCAAAATGCTAAGTAAAAGTGTGTTAAAAGCATTAGGTAATTGATTTCTCAAGATCGAGGACAAGTGTTCAGACGTTTCAGCCGGAGATTCATTGTTTACATCATAAGCGATGAATGTTGAACTGAAGTGATCAGCCGGGTGTAACGTTACCGAGAAATAAATGCAGTAAACAAGGTTAAAAGTAGAGAGTAGTTTATTATTTTATTTAGCTATATTTGAGTAAAGAACCTCAGATATTGGGCTTGCGGACGGCGAGCAGGGGTAGCTCATCGTCTGGTAAAGACCAGGCCCGGGGTACGGGAATATTTTAACGAGATACCGCGGCCCCGGAACTTAAGGGCAGCTGAAGGAACAGGGTGGGTTTCTAGTTCGTAGAAGTCTGACACTCCTTTCCCCTCCACCCAAAGCGGGAGAATTCGTTCAGTGATTTTCACAACCAGATTTTTTATTTTTTGAGATCCTTTATTCAAATGAAGTGCTATTGGGTTTTTCTGTAAGAAATTTCTTAGTAGTAGCCTGGAGTTTGGAAGTTAGCGGTGTCATAACCCTGTGCTTAGGAAAGCACGTTAGGCCGTTGACCCCGGCTGTCATTTGGATATCTTTGACAGTCGTTACGAGTAGTCAGAAGCCAGTAAATCTGACACTGGTCTAGCCCAGAGTTGTTGTAGTAGTGGGTTACACGATACACGTGTAACCCAACTGTCATGTCACGTTTACTAGAACGGGATATTTTATCATATTCAGAAAACCTTCAGGACTACGAACACGGATTAGATGGGTGAGACTCCGAGGTAGAAGATGAAGGTCAGTATTATCGAAATGTACAAGATGTTCTTCGAGACCTTGAAGATGAGGATACTCAGCCTGATTTGATGGATACTGATCCTCCTCTTGTAACCAACGATAATGAGAATATGTAAGACCCTCCCATCCCCATTCTCTAATCACACCCCGATTCCACATCTCTCTATCCACAACCGTTACCTGTGGCCATCATGTCATCGCAAGAGATGTCTAGGCGACCGATAAATCGACCTGTGATTTGGCAAAAAAGAAACCTTGTTACTGATGAAGACAGGCTAATTTTTAGGGGAGAAACTCAAGTACCGGAGGCTTTGATGCCATACAGTACAGTGCTTACCCAGAGATCATCCGGATCATGACAAGCTCTACAAAATTAGACTAATTGAGGCGACGCTCAAATGCCAATTTAGGAAGGTTCCTATAGAACATAGGCTCTCCATTGACGAACAGATGTGTGCTACGAAACTGAGCCACTACATAAAGCAATATCTCCCAAACAAACCTTGTGGGGTTTGTTTGGGGGTTCAAACTGTATCTCATATCTAAGAAAGAAAGACTTGCTGTTCCATGCCCAAAGGTCATTCGAGTCAGAGGAGTAGATTTGTTAGATTCGTCACCTCTTTCTGTGAAGCAGTTATGCAATCGAAGGAGGTGGTGGGACGAGCGAGAGAGAGGCGGGCCTCAAGGCCCTCACAGGCCTCGCGCCCCAGCCACCGCAGGAGACGCTTCGGGCGTCGGAAGTCGGAGGGTAACTCCCAGCCACCTTAGGCGCGGGCCTGCGGGCTGCGAGCAATGGGTAGGTCGCCGCCCGACTGAAACCAGGCCCGTGTAGACGGCGCGACGTGTTCCACGCGCGCCTCAAAGAGTGTCAGCAAAAATGTCAGAGACGTTGCCTGCCGGGGATGTGAAATAATTTGAGAGAGTTACCGCGGCCTCGGAATACGAATGACAAATGATGGAACACGGATGGGTTTTAGCCAGTAAAAGTCTGACATATCCTACCGCTTTGCCCAGATTGGGAGGCAGACATTGAATAACTTCCCATACTTAAAAAAAGAGGCACCAGTCTCTCACAAAGTCAAACCTCTAGTTTAATTTAGTCTAATATTTATTAGCTTTAAGTAGCTTTGTGTGGAGAAATTAAACGTCTTATATTAGGGAGTATCGGGTGACCCCGTTGGTGGGTTTTGGAGGTCAGACAGACAGTCACAATACTGATAAACGACATGTTAAGGAAAAGGGTCAGTGGAAGATGAGTGGTTTATGTACCTATCTACATATTATTAGGTCTATTTTTACGTACTTGGCGTTTTAGATCTAATGCGTCGAGACGCTTTTTTTTTCAAATTCTTTTACATTTTTAAATTTTACTTTTACTTTTTTTAAAATTGAGAATAGACTCGCGTTTGACCACCATCATCAAGTGATGGTATGGTCGAAAATGGAGCACGCATACCTAGAAGTAACTTATGCACTCTTGATTTAAAGACCCCTAGGTTGTAGCTATCGGGAAACTCAGACTCCAGTAGGGAATTCCACTCCTTAGCCGTACGCACATTGAAAGTATTCCCAAAATGTTTCGTGCGTATGGGTGGAATGTCCACCATGTAACGACCACTAATTGTAGTTCCACTAATTGTATTATCAGAGGAAAAATAATTCATACTTAGTCGCTTGTTCGTCGGCAATGGGACGGGACCCCTACCACGTAAAGTTCAGTCACGTCAAACGTCACGTTATTACTAACATTATACAAACTAACATATTAATAACAAAATGTAACAAACCATATTAATCATTATCATGTCATTCATAGTTTATAACCAGCTATTGCCTTCGAATGCGTTCGATGGACATTGATAAATCTATTCTCGAAGATTGTATGAAAACAAGTGTTTAGATTTTTGGTTCATGGGATTAAGTCCGCTTAAGCCGGCTTCTGTGTTCCCTGCCACATATGACCCGTCAGCCTTTAAAGCAAGAGTGAATAGGCATTTTCTGGGCTCGCTCGTTCGATCGTAGACCTCATCTTACACTTACCATCAGATGTGTTCGGTGTCAAGGGTGGGCTAATTCGTAATAATAAAATAAGGATGTTTTATTCGAAATCAAAAGCGTTTTTGTGTCTACTGTAATGCCCGGGGTAGCGGCAATATTCAGCAACTGAAGGAGCAGGGCGTGTTTTATTCAATAGAAGTCTAACAATTTCTTCCGCTCCACCCGCAGTGGCAGTCATTTGATGATTTTCCCAACCAGAAAACAAGAAGGCCTCCTTTCTATGAGAGCGAATGAGCCGTGATCAAAGACTATACAACATGTAATTTAAAGGGTATATACATACCAAGTGCATGGCTTCTTTAGATGATAACAAACGATATGGCAAGGGTTTTTTAATCCTATGTCTACATGTGTGGAACTTATTAATACATTGATACCAGAGACCAAAATTTTCAAATAAAGAAGAACGAACAGAATTGTCATGTTATTGGTAAGTGACGTGAAAGTTATTGACCCTTGTAGTGCTGTGACACGTTTGTTATGATTGGTATTCAAGAAACATATGAAACCGATAATTTGGTATCAATTCTTTGAGTCACTTATTTTGAGCTGAAACTGTGCATAGAGACTCCATACCAGATGTTGTCTTCAGCCCTTTCGGATATCAAGTTGGTGAAAGTCACACGGATTCTTCGGTTCTCGGTCATAGATAGATAGATAGATAGATATATTCTTTATTGTACACCATAACAGTAAGCCAAATATGGACTTAACAACCAAAAAGGGTGATACAATGGGCGGTCTTATCGCTAAAAGCGATCTTTTACAGACAACCTTTGGATGGATTTGACACAAAAGGAGAAAATAAATACGCGGGTGGTCCACGGTGTACTGTTTATCTATATAAAATACAAAAACAATAAATAACGTTCTCAAAACATACACATACATATATACATACACATATACATATAAATATAAAAAAAGAAACAAAGACATACATAATAACAACAATTTAAGGAGAGATAAAGATCTTTTACTAAGTTTTTGAAAGAAGATAGGGTTTGTTAGACAAGCTTACTGACACGGGCTTGTCATACCTGTTCCTTCGTGATATTTTCCGTCATCTTTTCAATTATGAAAATTATATAAAGTTATATCCCTATCTGGGTTCGAAACCTCGCACCTACAGCTCGTATAGGTCCACCACTGCGAATTTATATGCATAAAAAAAGTGACATAACAAAAGTCAACAGTGTTTACTTTGATCGGTTTCGTTGATTATTCTTCACGTATTCCTTACGTGAGGAATACGAATCGTCCGGTATGTACTTCGTGAATTATTTACGTAATTTCCGCTTACGCCATTGCTCTCGTTGATATCCAGAAACGTAAGTATCAGTATACTTAAAATATTATGAAGCGGCAAAGTTTGTTTGTTTGCTTAAACACGCGAATTTTCGAATGTACTGGGTAGATTTGGATGAATTTGCTATAAAAGTAGCTTGAAGCTAAAGGGAGGTTAAAGGCTACTTTTTAACCTACTACAAAAAAGAAGGGTTATGTTTTTATTGTGATAAAGTCTATGGGAGCGAAATAGCTATCGGAGCGAAATAGTCTGAAAATAATCATATTTTATTTATTGAATTTTTAGCTGTGCCCCGCGGTTTCACCCGCATTAATTATTAGTTAAGCGGTGTAGATTTCTCATACAAACTTTCATATCCATTCTATTTCGATTCTTTAGGGGTTGATTTTAATACGCTTTTATTAGGTCGACCTGTATGTAACTAACTATGTAATGGAATCTAAGGTAACTAATTTAACCGTCTTCCAAGGGTCGTAGCGTAATGAAAATTGGCAGCTGTATGTAGTTCTGATGACAATACAATAATATGGTACTGTCAAACTGATCTGATGATGGAACCGGAAGATATGAACTGGAACTTCATGATGGAAAATCGTATCATAGCTGTTTTAGATTTCTTAGAAAAGTCTTGTAATGAACTTTGACCACGATTAAGTTTCAAAGTCTGATGATGAAGCCGGAAGATAGGCACTGGCATTCCATGATGGAATATCGTATCATAGTCGTGTTTGCACTTGTGAAAAAGGCCACGTAATGGACTTTGAACACGATCACGTTTCAGGGTTATAACAAACCTAAAAAAAGTCCGTTATCGGTTTTCTTAACTTTTTTTTATTTTTACGTGCATTTATAAAAGCGTGTTATTTATAGTGTTTTTAAACTATTCATTTTATTTGAAATAAAAATAGCTTATACCTAAATGACGCGGGCTCTTCAACTATTTTCCTTCCAAATTTCATCCGAATCAGTGCTATGGTTGGGCCGTGAAAGCGTAACAGACAGACAGACTTTCATATTTATAATATTAGTATGTAGGTACAGGCAGGTATTAGTATTTCATGCGAGTGAACCCGCTGGCAGAACCTAGTTATCAATATCACAGTTAAAACAACATTGTATGTAGGTATGTTATTCTCATAATATGCTTTCATCTAATAAGGCTAAGGGGTCGTGTCACTATGATAATAGATGTATGTTAGAGCACAAGGAACTGTCTTTGAACTTAGCATGTCTTATTAGAATGATTTTTATCAAGTTGAATGAATGATTTTATCATAGTGAGCTAAATAAAAAAAACTTTTTACCAAGAAATTAAACCGACTTAATTTCGGAAGTCGGTGGCAAAAACGAAAATACAAAACTAAAAACACCGACTACCGAAATTAAAGTTATTTTTCACTTTGCAGTGTTTTTTGGAAGTTGGTTTAATTTCTTGGTAAAACGTTTTTATTTCACTCTTTTTAGTTGGTCGATTTATAATTTACCTAGTTACAAAAGCCTGAATTTCAACTACTTATAATCTTTTACAAAATATTGCTTTTCCCAATGTTGAACCGTTAATTGTTGAGGAGTTTTCCTGGTACTTCACCATCAGCTTCACTTCACTATGCATTGTGACGAGCATATTGTGCTTAATAACCACATTCAAGTAATCGAAGCGGAACACATGAAATACTAATTATTTCTACTTATACATTGAGTAGTTCCAGTGGCCATCTGTGGTCTTCATCAACAGGTTCACTTCAAAAATGGTGCTTTTCGAATGCAACTACACAAGTTACTATAAAAAATACTCGAATCACTATATAGGTGTGCCTATAATATTTGAAGAGTTCCCTCGATTTCTTCAGGATCCCATCATCAGATCCTGACTTGGTGGCAATGGGACCAATTTCAAAGTACCTATATCCTTTCAAACAAAAAAACAAATTTCCAAATCGATTCAGCCGTCTTCGAGTAATCGGTGAAAGTACATAAAAAGAAAACAAAAAAAAAAAAGATATATACCTACGCGTCGAATTGATAACCTCCTCCTTTTTTGTCGTTGGTTGAAAATAGGAATAAACGCGTTAAAAAACTACTCATAATTAAAATGATATTAAACAATGAATAAATATTTTGACTATGATTTTACATCGTAATTACGAAAGACATTTGCATTTTTATTTTATTAATTTTGACATAATATATTACATGCGTAATTAAATTATATGTATGTACTCTATGTTGACATTTTCATTTTTATTTGACGTATAAATTATTCCCTCTTTAGTTTTGCAACATAATTATTGTGATTATTTTTTTTTTCGATATTTATGAAACCACTCTAATCATTATTCTATTTAGAGTCTATCTTCAGCCCGTGACTCGTTCGCGTGGGAAAAGCTTTCCCGCGTAAATCTCGATCCCGTAGGAATTCCGGAATAAAATGTAGCTTCTCTATTATTCCAGGATTTCAACTATCTACTTACCAAATTTCATTCAGAACCGCTCAGATGTTTTTGCATAAAAGAGTTACAAACATGCATACCTACATCTATACATCCATCCTCACAAACTTTCGCACTTTCTTATCAATTTAATATGTTCTTACTAATATTATAAATTAATATTAGTAAGAACATATTAAATTGATAATTAATTAATTTTTTTTTAGACACAACTAAAAAAAAATAAAAGCAAAATATTAATTGATATTTAATTGCCGACATGTCACCTACTTATCTGTAAATACATGAGATTGCAAGAAAGATTGAATAGAACTTCAAATCGTAAGATTTTTTATTTCTCGATGACTCGACAAAAGTTTTCGTTGGTCCAGAAAACTGACTGTTCCTTCTCCAGAGAATTAGCATTACCATTCAACGAGGCAATGCCACCAGTCTAGTCATTTGATGATGATTTTTTGGCTACCCGTGATAACTGTCAAAGATGACCAAATGACTGCCAGGATCTTAACGTGCTGACTGTAAGACACGGAGGAATTTCGATATTTGACATTACGATATTGACACCCATCCACAAATTGACCTTGGCAAGCGTTGCTTAACTTCGAAGATCGACCCGTTAGGCTGTTATTATTTAATCACGAGCTTGAATGGATGTATGTTAGAGTTCAGGGAACTGTCTTTGAACTTAGCTTGTAGGCATGACTTTTATCTAAGTTGAATGAATGATATCACAATGCGCTAAATAAAAAAAATAGGTTTTTTTATTGATAATTGGCTCGCGTTTGACCAACGTCTCACCTGATGGTAAGTGATGATGTGGTCGAAGATGGAGCACGCTTACCTAAAAGTAACCTATTCACTCTTGCCTTAAAAATCCCTAGGTTACCTATAGCTATCAGGAAACACAGACTCCGGCAGGGAATTCCACTCCTTAGCCATACCACAGAATACTAAATAGTTACTTCGTAACAGATACATCACTCTCATACAAAAGCGAAAATACCTACGCTATAATAGAAAGACGACGAAGAGACTCCATACCAGATGTTGTCTTTAGTCCTTTTGGATAGATAAGGGGTTTCCGTTACAAGTTGTAGATGTATGAATGTTTGTTACTTTTTCACGCGAAAACTACTGAACGGATTTGAATGAAACTTGGTAAGTAGATAGTTGACATCTTAGAATAACATAGGCATACTTTTTATCCTGAAATACCCACGGGATTGGGATTTACGTGGGAAAACCCTCCCACACAAACGAACTCGCGGGCAGAATCGATTATTACATAAACTAATTATATTTCTTTCCATAGCACGTAAAAATAATTAATTTAATATTAATACATGTTAATTTGACAAGACAAACAAACCATCGACAAGAAAAAGAACGTCGGAACCAAAGACAAAGCTATTTAAACAAAATGGCATTGCATAAAGTGACATAACATAAACAGATCGTAAGATGATTGGCTGAATTGGTTGTTGCATATAAAATTTAGGTCAATTTCCTATTTGGGACAAGCTAATAAGCATCGAACATTGATATGCAACTAAATTGGCACTATTTAAAATCAATGGGTTCCCATGGTTGTTTCGTAATCAGAACCTTATGATCAACCATGGTTACTCACGATATTATTTTTTTGCAATCTTAGAGAAATGAATGGAAGTGGCAATAGACAATTGGCTAAGATATCATCCTTGTGATCGAGGTGGAGAACCACATTTGTTCCAGTGTAGTGTGAGAGTCGAACCCATGTCACATAAACACAACAGCCAATTTCTCAACCATTGCGCCAATCATGTCGTCAATATTTATGTATCTATATATTGATATGATACTTCAACGAATAACTCTTTAAATTACAATTACTGGTATAGTACATCTGTCATTAAAGCGCATCGATATTTTTTTAAGCGACTATAGTGTGGATAGGTATAATACACTATTGCCTATTATATTATTGCCGTGAACTCACTCCAGATACAAGCATATGTATTTAGCTTAGTTGGAGTGGTTAACAAGATTGCTTGTAATGTGAATTCTCTCATTGCTAGTTATTTTAAAAAATATTGTAATTTTCTCTATTCTGTATTTTCTTGTGTTAGTTATCGCAGAATAATGTTGTTTACTATTTAATAGCAATCCATTTATTGCAGGCAACTTGATCCATACAAATTAAATATATTCTATTTTAATAACTATAAATAAGTTAATACGTATCACTTAACCAAAGCTTCTATGTTACACGAGTTATCGGCGTCGTGTGTCGCGCGGTGTCCGGTAACAGGCCTCGAAAATGTCGGAACATTACACCTCTCGGCCAAAATTCTTGTTCATGAAAGTCGACAATGTTCGGTCGGCGCTCTCACCACAAAAGAATATAGCGATCCCCCCAACCAAGAACTCGGTAATGTCCTATTATGGGCTTTATGCTGTTATGTCAAATTCTGCATTTATGGACTGGAATACACCTTAGAAACTTTTTTTCAGATTTTTCCTAATGATATTTACAAAGATATCATGACTCACATGATATTTTATGTATAGATTTTAATTTTATTTTCTTAAATAACTAGGTTTTGAATAAAATGAATTTAATATCAATGACACAGTGGAAATTCACAAAAAAATTGCTTCCATTTAATACATCAATGACTTCAATAGTCCCACTAGTTAAAACATATTTGATATAATCACTAAACCTTTTCTCTCCTGTAAAATTTTGATTTTTCGATTACCGAGTTCTTGCTTGGGAGCGTCGATAGGTAACTCCATTTTTATAAAATACTACAATGTCTAACTGCAAAAGGCAAACATCTTGAGAAAACCTAGGAGGATTTATTATTATCATTTTTTTCGTTAATTTAAACTAGATGAGGCCGGTGTTTCCTTGTAACTGACTACCCTGAGAAGAAACACCGAAATAAACTCAGGGGTCCATCTCTTTTGAAGTCCATACATCTATACTGGTTAAAATATATGGCAATCTTGTAGGTTACAGTCTGAGGCGATCTTTTGAGGGAAGATGCTGATAGATTTGAGATAGCTCAACTTAGAACAATGAGCTTTACGATTTGACGAACAATACCAAGGTAAGGACGTTTGGGTAGGTCGCAAAAAGTACTCAAACTTTCAGGCAATTATGGTAATGAACCTGAACTTCTCAAACCATCACAAAAAGATCATATAACGCTGCTTACACCCTTAGTGATGATAGCTGTGATTGCAAATGTAATCTGCATTAGTCAAGCTAAGTGCAACTGTGAATAATTGAAGTAATAACGCCATCACTGAACGGATCAGTACCAGATTGGTTTGTAATTAAATTGAATATGGTATTGTTATCTATGTATAGAGTGACATTACAGGTAGGTAGAATTCAGATAATCTGACACCACTCTCGTCAAGCGGTATCGTTTTACCCAGTAACTGGGTTTTAGAGATCAGATAGGCAGTCCTTGTAAAATGCTAGTACTCAGTTCAATCCAGTTACATTGGAAGCTAACTTAATTGGGAAAAGGCTTTTTTTCCCGGGTGGGAAAATCATTGAATGACTTCTACTCTGGGTGGAGCGGAAGAGAGTGTCAGACTTCTATTGACTAAAAACCTACCCTGTTCCTTCAGCTACCCTTAAGTTCCGGGGCTGCGGTATCTTGTTAGAACATTCCCGCAACCGCAACAATTGGGAAAAGGTTATAATGTTGATAATCTTTTTTTTATACAGATACCTAGCAATGTGGCTAGAATTCACATTACTAGCAATCCTGTTAACCCCTCCAACTAAGCTAAATATGCTTGTGTCTGGAGTGGGTTCACGGCAATAATGTAATGGGTGGGGGTCGAACTCGTGACCTCTCGTTCACAGGTCCGACACCTTATCCATTAGTCTATTGACGCTTCTAACATCTATGCACAGAGTGCATAGTACAGAGTGATATCTACTAGTAGACGACTAAATGGCGAAATTTCCTGTTATGTTTCGTGTTATATAAATGTTCATATAATTAACTAGCTACATACCTAGTTAAGTACATATTTAAACATAATAGATATGTTATCGGCAATTCCCGAGCTCATTATAATCTCACTTGGATTATTTATTTATTTATTTATTTATTTATTTATTTTATTATTTATGTACACACAGTAAAATAAAATAGGACAACATAATTATAATATTTGAGTACAAAGGTACTGCTTATTTCTTTAGAAATTTCTTCCAGCATACCTGCGAAAGGAGAAGTGAAAAAGAAATGTAGACAATAGTGTGTGAGAACAAGAAGAGAAATGAAAATTAATATGTGAAGTCTAAAACTAAAATATTAAATATACCTACACATACTTATAATGCAATAAAAATAACATATACTTAAATAAATACATAATGTTAGAATATACATACATACATAATGTTAGAATATACGTACATATAAATATATACATAAATAATTAACACAGTTAAGAGGAAAGGTAATGCTCTTTTAATCGACATTTGAATAAAGATATAGTTTTTAAATCACGAATGCTAGGCGGAAGTGAGTTCCACAATCTTACAGCATGGACAGAGAAGGAATAAGAGTATTAGCTAGTTTTATGAGGATGAGATTTAAGGAGGGATCTAAGGTGCGATCTACACGGTACGTCGCTAGAACGAGCGTAAGAAAAACGCTCACGCAGGTAAGAAGGGTAAGACGGGTTGTGTAAGATGTTGAAGAGGAGACACAAAATCCTAGTGTTCCTGCGAAGACGGATTGGGAGCCACTTGAGTTCCTTGCGAAGGTGAGAAACATGGTCATACTTTCGAAGACCGAAAACAAAGCGAATGCACAGATTTTGCAAGCGCTCAAGCTTGTTTAATAGCTCCTCGGTAGCATCCAAATAGCAGGCATCGGCATAATCTATAATCGGCTGAATAAGTGTTTGTGCCAAAGAAACTTTAGTCTTCAAGGGCAGAAGACTTTGAAGGCATTTCAGCGAATGAAAGGAATTAACCTTTAAATCGTTTACGATATTAAGTTTATGTTTGACCATTTACTTTACACACTCATCTCATATACTATTTTGTACATTCCTAACTTCAAAATTGTCGTAAAACGAAGTTGTAAACAAAATTTCACACCCACGGAATACGACATACCTAATATATTTTACTTGATAATTTTTTAAGACTCATAAAACAAATCTTTAAGTTTATAAATTCGAAACTGAAAAAAATCGTGTAAAGTTTCACCACCCCACTTTATATCCCATGGCAGTAAAATAAAAAATGCACAGTAAACTTTTATTTTTTACCATCGACACATATACCTATTTTTGCATTCCTAAAATAAAAGAGAAGTAGTTTCATACAAACTTTCTTACCCCCTGGGGGTGAAATTGTAAAAAGAGATGATGCAGAAAACTGTTGCGATTTTTATACTCCTTATATTAAAACTGAAGATGTTTCATACAAACTTTTACCAGCTCCCTGCCCCCTTGAGGGTTGAACCTCAAAAAATTCGTTCTTAGCGGAAGTCAACTAACTGAAAAGTAAAACCCCAACCATATTTCATTATTTTACGTCAAGCGGTTTTTGATATTTCGTAATGAGTAAGTGATTGTCCTTTCGCTTTTATAATATGTACTCATATAATATAGACAACTATAGACATATCTAGGGTACCTAATAGTCTGAACGTTCTTGACATACAGTCAAGTGAACATGAGTCATATGTATTCAACGGTAACTTGAAATAAGAAACCTTTTACCTTCTTTTTTCAACCTGTGATACAGTTTTGTTAGGGTTGTCAATGTTTAAATCTTATATTAATTCGAGAACGGATGGACCGATTCCATAAATTATTTTGTATTAGGTTCCCTCTCATATAGGTAAGGTTTAAAAAACACATTAAATATAAGATTAATGTATATTTTATTATTCAGGCTGAGCCAACTCTTGACCTTGACGTCGCCTGATGGTAAGCCATAGACGAGGTCTATGTTGGAACGAGCGAGCCCAGAAGATGCCTGTTCACTCTTGTTTTAAAGGCTGAAAGATCATAAGTGGTAGGGAACACAGAAGCTGGCAGAGAGTTCCACACCTTGACAGTACATCGACCAAGTGTGGATGGTACCCAGCAGTGCGTCTGTTAGATCGGTAGTGAAAGGGAGACGGACGGATCAGGTCATGGAGCTCTATTAAAATTGTAAATTGTTATAATTTGTTGCTTTTTTATTTGCTGTGTCCGACAGGGCGCACACGATGTATATTTTGTATGTACCTACTACCTAACTTCACACTGATTCCACAGTGTGAAGTTAGGTAGAAGTAGTGGTAGCAATGAATGTATTGAGTTTTAATGAATGTATTATTATTTTGGGCTTTCTAGTTTTAGAGATAATTGTTTATTACATTATCCTCTAATTCATCTGCTTTAGTCGGCTTCCAGTCTAACCTAAGTTTTACATGAAGCGACTGGCTATCAGAACTCGACATCTCAGTATTTGGGTGACACATTACTCCTTGGAAAGTCTGGTCTCAGATTCTCTAACTTCTGACTACTCGTAACGACTAGTTTCATCAGTACTTACTATAAAAAGTAAAATATTGAAAAAAATATGTGGGTAGGTAGGTATATTTTAATTTCGGCAACCCTAATTTTCAGACGAAGGTGAAAACGATAACTGGAGCAAACAAGCAGGCGAAAAGTTGCTAAAATCCGGTTTGCTTATATTTTAATACCAATTTATAGGTTCGCGATGAACCAA
This sequence comes from Tholera decimalis, assembly GCA_943138885.2. NCBI lineage: Eukaryota > Metazoa > Arthropoda > Insecta > Lepidoptera > Noctuidae > Tholera > Tholera decimalis. The sequence goes on from OW964576.2 coordinate 17,970,888, forward strand.
CGGACTTTCATTGCCAATTGTGGTGTGGGAAACATTTTGACGCCATTCTTTTTTGAACATTGACCCACATTAGTAATTTCTCCTGTACCGTAAGTGCATTTTTACAAACACCCAGACCCGGTTATTTGTAGGTCATACAAACATTTGTTCTGGTGCGGGAATTGAATCTGCGACAAACTGCAGCCAATCGCTTAACCTCTACGTCAAGCTTGTCATCCAATAAGGAAAACTAATATTTACTAATATTTATTATGAGTTTCAGTCATTTATTTTTTCTGGGTGAGAAAATCATCGAATGACTTCTTCCGCTCTGGGTTAAGTGGAAGGAAGTGTCAGACTTCTACTGACTAAAAGCCCACCCTGTTCCTTCAACTGCCCTTAAGTTCTGGGGCCGCGGTATCCCTTTAGAACATTCCCGCAACCCCGGCAAAACATTTTCGCAATCCCGGCAAGTTTCAGTCATTTAAGGGTATTTTTAAGTGTACAGTGTCTGTCTGTCCATCCGTCCGTATGTCTCAGCCATTTTATTCCGAAATCCATTTTATTAAGACTATACATGTGAAACTTGGTAGATAGACGTATTCTGTAAACCGCTTTCCGATTATACGAAAAATTTTCTCTTTCTCATACATGGAACTGAAACTGAAAATATTTTTTTTCATGAAACCTATGCGTGTGTGGTGGTATCTATATAAAAGTCTTTAAAAATGTCATTGAGGTTTCTATAACCACTTTTTCATAAAGTCAATTGTCTTAAAGATATACGCTTGCAAATTGGTAAAATGTGTGTTTCCTCCCCCTCTAACTTTTATAATAATGGAGTGAAAAATCTAAAAAAAATATATGCTGTAGATCTTAATGTATATTTTCAAAGAAAATTAGTTAGAACGAGATCGGGTCAGCAGTTTTTGAGATATAGCATATTTTCTAAAACCGGAAATATAACTTTGTAAATTATACAAAAACTATTAAAAACAAAGTTATTTGGCGTAGTTACTACGGAACCCTTCATGGGCGAGTCTGGCTCGCATTTGGCCTATTTTTTTTTGGCTTCTCCCTTTCGCGTGGGCGGTGGGGAGTGTCAGATGTCTACTGACTAAAAACCCTTTTCCTTCCTTGTTCCTTCAATTGCCCTCGTGCTCCAGGGCCTTGGTATCTCGTCAGACATCCTCACAACCCCGACATCTACTAAATGTGCATGTAGTTACTTTAATACATAAAACCGCAAGCTAAGTTCCAATTTTAAAGTTAATAACATATGAACGGTTCATCGTAAGTTTACAATCTACAGATTACTCACAGACCGGTCGACCTCGAGTATTAGTTGGTTGCGTGGTTATTCAACCAGACCTAGTGACTTCTGTGACCTCTAGAGTTGAAGGTCACAACCCCTTCTTCTAATATACGAATAGGTAACATAGGTTCAATACGAATTTTCTCGACATGAGTAAAGTTGTACAGGGTTATTGGTAAAACACTAACAACCTCTAGGACTATGTTAGTATTATCATAAACTACAACTTTTGTTCAAACTCAAACTCAAACTACAATTTTCATACAAAAATAAATATGTTTAAATTGAATGCTGATAGTACAAAAGGCAGAGGAGTGGATCTTGAAGATTTCTTTTTGGTAAATGAATTATATTTTGTAAAAAGTCATAGAGCAAAATTTGTAGTCGTAGTTGATGATTATAAAAATGCGATCGGTCCAGCTTACTTATCAGTTTTTTTAGTAATAAAATGTACTTTTTTCTTGCATTTCAATTGAGCTTTCGGGTTTTTTTGATTTAGTAAAGAACTTTTTGATTTTTCTTCTTCTCTTATTTTTTCAGCAAAAGCATACCCAAAGGAAGAAATGGAGGGCAGCCTTTGTCCAGCAGTGGGAAACTACAGGTTCATATAATAATAATATTTATTATGCTTTTTAACTGACTTCAAAGAAAGGAGGAGGTTCTCAGTTCGTCTTGAACTTTGTTTTTTTTTTTTATCTATGTTACCTCATAACTCGAAGACGGCTGGACCGATTTGGAAAATTCTTTTTTTGTTTGAAAGGGTATACTTTCTAATTGGTCCCATTGTCATCACGTTAGGATCTGATGATGGAATCATGTAGAAATCGAGGGAACTCTTCAAATATTATAGGCACACCTATAGCGTTTTGGATATTTCTTGTATTACCTTGTGCAGTTGCTCTCGAAAAGCACCATTTGGGGAAGTGGAACTGATGATGAAGACCAGAGATGGCCACCGACACTACTCAATAATAAGTATTTCGTGGATTGCCATTTGATTACTTGAATATGGATGTTAAGAACTTTATGCTCGTCACAATAAGTAATAAGTAGAGCTGATGGTAAAGTACCAGGAGAACTCCTCAAAAATTAACGGCTCTGCATCGGGAAAAGCAATATTTTGTAAAATGTGATAAGTAGTTGACATTTTGACTTTTGTAACTAAGTAGATAAATTACAATTACAAGCTTAAAAAAAAAGAACATTTTAGCAAAAAATAAAACCGACTTCCATATCAAAACAATACAAAGTCAAAAATAACTTTAATTTCGGAAAGCGGTGTCAAAACAAAAAATACAAAAGCAATAACACCGACTACCTAACGAAATTAAACTTATTTTTGAAATGGAAATCGGTTTTATTTTTTGCTAAAACATTTTTTTATCTCATGTGTATGTTGCGTATAACGTTGATGGTAACATAATTGTCAGTTTCTTTTTGTAATAAACTTAAAGTAAAACATCACGCCTCCGATTCTCGATGAGTTCGACAGAGGTCTCGAACTAACATTACGTAAACTATGTAGGTACCTATGTTTAGCGCCAAAGGCGAGCGTGCTGCCATAAACCTTGAAAGATTGTGGCTAAATAATTATAGTCGCGGGTCAATCTGCAAGGTTAAGCTACGCATGTCGAGGTTTGTTCTTGGATGGGTAACCAAGTACCTAACCATTCATTATGAACTGAAATTTCTTCGCGCCTAGAAACGACCATCCCAGCCATACGCGAAATACGTTATCAGAATACTTTCATTGTGAGTACAACTAAAGAGTAGAATTCCCTGCCGGAGTCTGTGTTTCCTGATAGCTATAACCTGGGGGTCTTTAAGTCTACAGTTACAGTCTAGGTAAGCGTGCTTCATCTTCGACCACATCATCACTTACCATCAGATGAAATGGTGGTCGAACGCAAGCCTATAAACAATAAAAAAAAAGCGATAAGCAATTGGTGGTCTTGGCTTTGAAAGTCGTCAAAAGCTAGAAGATTTGACAACTGTTTATTAATACACGACGCTAAAAATTTGAACCTACGCCTTTTTTACGAAAATTACGCAGGCGGACTGTTAAAGTTTATATGGAAAATGTGTGCAGAAAGAACATAATTTCATTGATCATCGAATGTTGCACATTTATTAAAACAAATACCTCACGGGTTCGGGTTTGGAAAAAGTTTCCCTCGATAATCTCACACACAAAGTGTTAAGTGTCGTGATCACTGAATCGAAAATTGGACTTCTCACACTCGTATTAATTTTGAACAACCTATTAAACCCCACACTATGGGGTAGACGAGATAAAAAAAAATCATCCCTATTGTACGTGTAGAGGTAGAAATCTAAGAAAAAAGTTTTTAATGATTCTATTTTACCATTTAGTCGGCGTGATTAATATGTAAGTATGCCAAATTTGAGCGTTCTAGTACCGATGGTTTCTGAGCTAAGGCGAGGACAGACGGACGGACAGACGGACAGGCAGACAGACGAACAGACGGACATGGTGAAACTATAAGGTTCCTCTCAGAACATCCTGCCAATGTTTCATCACAATCTAAACGATGGTTTAATAAAGCTTAGAGGATACACATACAAACATTGATTTTTATTTATATATAGATAAAAAAACACGTTGTATATTTTACCCACATAATAGTAGTCAGTCTATTAAGTCGGTATTTACCTCATAATCTTTCATTGTGATATTATTGCGGTCATTGTCACCTAAGACATGCAAAATCTTATTTAATTTCAAAGATTGTGTAGGATTCTTTTGCTAAGAACGTGGGCCCTAATCTTTGGCCCTAATGTACTGAGTAGGTACATATTTCAATGTAATATGTATATTGTTGTTATAATGTTCTGAACCAAAATATGAGAGGAGTTCGTAACTAAATAACAGTAGTCACGAAGGGCATATGACGGAACACGGATGGGTTTTAGTCAGCAAAAGTCTGACACACCCTTCCGCTTCGCCCAGACCGGGAGACAGTCATTGGATGATTACCTAAACTTAAAAAAGGAACGTGTTACCCAGTTACTGGTTTGTGGAGGTCAGTTAGGCAGTTCGAAGCCGGGATTTTTGAGGCAGGGACGAATTTCGATAGGTATTTTAAAATGGTCCATCTACGGATCGATCTCAGCGTTGCTTAAATTTCTTAATAAAAAAAAAACCACAGCTTATCAAAACACTTTACTGCATGTTATGTAGTGCTCCGATTGTTGAGTAGGTATTATTGGGTTACGTACCCCTGATTTTATTTTACTCTTTGTTTTGATTTCATGGGAGCAATGTTGGCCCAGTTGTTTCGGCCTAACATGCATGGTTTAAGAACTTTATTTATTCCTCATAAAGAATTACAATAATTCACTTACTGAGAAAATATTTTTATAATATTTGAAGTGTAGGTAAACATACAGACATAACGATTAAAACTACTTTGACACAAATGACAGATTCGTAAAATAAGGAATTGAGTGGGTAAGCGGTTATTTCAACAAAGATCTAAAAAGTGATTCTTACTAGATTTGGCAATTGTGGCAGTGTACTTTTATTGTGTTACATTTGTATTTTATTAATATTAATCTGACTTTTTAACGTGACATTTTAAAAGTTTTTTAAAGTTTTTTTTTTTATTGAAAATAGGTTCGCATTTGACCACTATCTCACCGGATGGTAAGTGATGATGTGATCGAAGGTGGAGCACGCTTACCTAAAAGTAACCTATAAACTCTGAACTTAAAGACTTCTAGGTTGTAGCTGTCGGGAAACACAGAGTTGACATACTTTTTGTTTCTCTTATTTCTACCGGAATTTTTGGACATGCTTGTTGGAAGTCGTGGGTTCCAACCTAGTCAGGCATATTAGGACTTTGCGTACCACTGCCCTCAAATCGATGAAGGAGAACATCATGAGGACACTACATGTCCTTTTTTTTCTGGTTGGGAAAATCATCGAATGACTTCTCCTGCTCTGGGTGGAGCGGAAGTGTCAGACTTCTACTGACTAAAAACCCACCCTGTTCCTTTAGTTGCCCTTAAGTTCTGGGTCCACGGTATCTCGTTAGAACATTCCCGTAACCCCGGCAAGCAATAGCCCTATGGAGCTCCGTCACTAGTGCTGACGACTCTTTGAGGCGTGCGTGAAATACGACGCGCTTCTAACCGAACGGTGAGTTACCCCTGCTCGCCGTCCGCAAGCCCGCGCCTACGGTGGTCGGAGATCAGTTTGCGATCCCCGACGCCCAGGGCGTTATCTATTTGTAAATTTGTCGCGCCCCGATGCACACAGCCACTCGCAGTGATTGTATAAAGCTAATTTTCTCTTCACCTATCAAACAGGACCTGTTGAAAATCAGCGTCAGGCACCAGTTGTCTGGCATTTTGCTGAACAGGGCCTGTTTGGCACTGCCGTGAGTCACACATAGAAATATGTCTGTTATATTATCTTAATTATGTAAGTTTTATTTTTAGTTTTATTTTTTAAGTTTTATTTTTAAGTTCTATTTCAAAGTTTGTTTTTTTTTTTTATTTTATTTTATTTGTGTTCGTGTGTACTTGTGGCATGTAGCCAATAAACGTTTTTCTTTCTTTTTTTTCTTTCTCCCGCGGGGCTGGGGCGCGAAGAACAGAGTTGCCTCTCCCTCGCGCGTTCGGCCTCCTCCTTCGCTAGCATGACTGCTTCGCAGAAGGAGGCGACTGCATCCCATTCCCTCTCGCTCCGCACCATGGTCTGAACCAGGGCAGAGCGCGAGAGGTCGCCGTCGCCAAAAACTGCATCTCCTGGGACCAAAAATCCGAAGACCTGTGACATCCACCAACCTTCACCCCACATGGTGGATCTCTCATAGACAAGAGGCCTGTGTCCCAGCAGTGAGAACGTAATAGACTGAACTATTATTGATTAATGGTAATTCGTCTGACTCTTTACACGAGACAGCGAATGTACTCTTGCTGTCTTCGTACGGGTATTATCACAGGCTCAGCAATACACTCGGTAATACGGCGGGTATACGTCTAACCTGCACCAGAGCACTTGTGTGACTGCAGATAATTGCTTCCCCTTGACCCAAGCGTACATGAGACAGTGTTATATCTACTTGTATGTTTACGTAGATATACTTGTGTATGAACATCAATACACTACAACGAGTACTTGTGTTTTGTTAATCTGTGATAATCGTTATCACTGTATCCGCTAATTATCGTCCGATGACTGATTATTGTTTATTAATAGTTTGCAATTCAATGTCTAACGCATATCTATGTAGATATGAAAGTTTATCGAAGTTAGAAGGCTAAATAAACATGTATATGATTGAAGAAAGTCACAGTTATTCGAACTAAGCTGAGAGCTGGCACTGTTTGAATTTTAAAGTGATACAAAACAAGCACTTTTGGATATCGAGGTCGCTTAGCCAAAGAAATTAAATAAGTTATCTATACTAAATGACTGCCTAACTGAATTCGTGCCGCCATATTTATTTTCTTTTCGATTTTTTTAGGGTTTCGTACGGAACACTTATTAGATCACTTTGTTGACCAATTGCCTGCCTGACTGTTTATCAAAACCCTTTATTTCCGGAGCGCGTAGATATCGAGTTGAAATAAAAAGCTCAAGTCAAGAGTCTCTTGAAGCACTGAAAAAAAAAAACAAAAATTATACGGCCGTTTATTTCGTAAAAAACGCATGTTTCGAAATTTCAAGGGAATCAACATTGATACTCTCCGTTGACCTAGAACTATAAAATTTGGCAAAAAACATAGTTTTATACCTACATGTTACATGCATGCTACATGTTACCTACATGTTTAAGAAAATATCTGAAAACTATACATTTGTAATTAAATCAGTAGCGGAGTTTCCTAACACAGGCATTATACGCTTAGATTTTCTCTTTGATTTTTTTATCAGTATGCTTTTAGGATGCTCTCGCGATTGCCTCGTTACTGCAGTCTCTCAGAGATGTTTGCGCAAGTTCGTACGGAGACATTCCACGCGATTATAGGCAAGAAAACAGCTCCGCTTCTGAGGAGAGTAAGGGACAGTCGTAACAGCATCCTGAGAACGGTAGGTGAGAGTGTGTGCTCTCCAATTATGTAGCATTTTGTGCGGATGGTTATGGGTGCTAATACTAGATAATAAGATACTAGGAAACTACAGACCAGGGATAGGAAATCGGTAGCGCGTCCAGTTTCGCGCGCGTCTGAAAGAGCAGTCAGCAGCATTGTCAGACTCCATAGTGCCATTGCCTTATTGGGTTGCGGGAATGTTCTAAGGAGATACCGGGCTACTTAAGGAGCAGGCTAGGTTTTTAGTCAGTAGAAGTTTGGCACTCTCCTTCGCTCCACCCAGAGCGGGAGAAGTCATTCGATGATATTCCCACCTAGTGTTGCCCAAACGAGAGTCTCGCAAGTCTTGCAATTAGCGATTATCCTATTGCTATTTATTAAACGGTAGTTGATATCTCAGAACAATGTAACAGAGAACAATGTAACAGAGTCTGTTACATTGTTCTGAGATCTCAACTACCGTTTAATAAATAGCAATAGGATAATCGCTAATCGCAAGACTCTTGCGAGACTCTCGTTTGGGCAACACTATTCCCACCCAAAAAAAAGGGTATAAGTTCCTAACACTTTATGGATTCGATGGTCCCGAAATAAAAAGTTTTTTTTTTTTTAAATATAATCATTTGTTCCAAATGTGTTGTAAGTGTTGTTATTTCGATAAAATATATGGGTCGTGCGGCCGTAAAGGGCTAGTCTATTTCATTCGTCTCGTAAGGTCATTGACACCTGATAACGTCTTAAATTGCATTCTGTCTTTTGTTTTTTTTTTTGTTAATCCCTTGGCTTGAAGCAGAGGGACCATTTTCGGATATAAAGTGGTCACTGGCTCTCAAAAAAAGCCTGATAAAGCTTTCTTTCTACAAGTGAAAGAAATCTATACAACGCGACGGTTATATCTATCTAACGTTTTGGGAATACTTTCATTGTTCGTACAGCTAAGGAGCTGAATTTCCTATTGGAGTATACGTTTTCTGATAGATATAACCTGGGAGTCTTTAAGTCAAGAGTGAATAGGTTACTTCTAGGTAAGCGTACTTTATCTTCGACATCAGGTGCAATGGTGGTCAAACGCGAGCATATCCAAAACAAATAAAATAACACCAGTATTAATAATTTCAAGACGATGTCAATCATTTAAAACTTTATGAGTGATCTTGTAATTTTTTATCGAGTACGCGTTCTTAGTTTACAAGCTCTAGACATCTTATCAAAATAAACAGTAATTTGTAAGGTCACTTCGTTGACCATCTGTCTGTCGCTTTTGGCCAGATTTTGTTAGGAACGCGTAGGAGTTGTCACACAAAAATCTATATATTATGAAATGCTCAGGTCTTCGGTCTCTTGTGGCTCATCAAATCAGACTTGTAAAAAATAATATAATAACTGTTTGTTACGCATATTTCGCGATAAAAATTATGCTTGATTCCCGTCGATCTAATCTTGTGATTTGGTAAAAAAAGACTCGACGTCTTCCAGCATATGTAAAGGAATATAGATCTGCAAACCATTCGTATGTAGCTTGTTTGGTACTACTCAAGTCGCGAGGGGTTCCGCTTCCGTGGGCTTTTTCACGATAAAAAGATAACCGCCCTTCTTTTGCAGTTAGGTTGAAAGTATAAACCATAACCTTCCTTAAGTTTAAAGCTACTTCCATATCAAATTTTATTCAAATTCACCCAGTACTTTCGAAGATAAGCGTGTTTAAATAAACAAACAAACCAACCACTTTATAATATCATAGTATATTTGCACTTGTTCGGTTTTTACCTAATCAATAAAGTAATAGATACTTGATGCTAGTTACAACGCTGAATAAATAGTGCTTTTTAACCGACTTCAAAAAAAGGAGGAGGTTCTCAGTTCGTCTTGAACATTTTTTTGTATGTTACCTGATAACTCAGAGACGGCTGGACCGATTTGGAAAATTCTTTTTTCATACTTTCTAGTTAGTCTCATTGTTAAGAAATTTGGATGTGATGATGGAATCCTGGAGAAATCGAGGGAACTCTTTAAATATCATAGGCACACCTATAGCGTTTTGGGTATTTCTAATAGTACCTTGTGCAGTTTCTCTCGAAAAGCACCATTTGGGGAAGTTGAACTGATGTTGAAGACCAGAGATGGCCTGAAATTGCTTAATAATAAGTATTTTATTAATAATAATAAGAGTACGGATGTTAATCACTTTATGCTCGTCATAATGCATATGGTGATGCAGAGCTGATGATGAAGTATCAGGAGAACTCCTCAAAAATTGACGGCTATGCACCGGGAAAAACAATATTTTGTAAAAGGTGATAAGTAGTTAACATTTTGGCTTTTGTAACTAGATAAATTACAAACTGACACTATAAAAAGCGTGAAAAAAAAACTTTGAGCAAAAAATAAAACCCACTTCCATATCAAAACACTACAAAGCCAAAAATAACTTTAATTTCGGTAGTTGGTGTTAATGGTTTTGTATTTTTTTTGATACCGCCTTTTATTTTATACTAAAAAGTTTTTGTATTATTTGTTTGTTAATCAATATAGCAAGAACCCAAATTCTAATTTCAGATACACGGTAACTGACAAATGCTTGCACTGTCTGGACAGACCCAACATATCTGTGAGGTAGTTTCGTCACCAGCCACTTCACGTCAGACACCCTGCATGGTTCTCTACTTGGGACTGTCTATAAATATTGACTTGTAAAATTTTATCCCATAAAAAACAATACTTGTCAAAAACCCAAGTCTCTCGCAACTTAGTTGTTCTACCGTAAAAAGTTGTGAGATCCATGTAATACCAAGTCGGTTATTAATTTATTCAGTCCCTACTTAAGGGACCTTCTGTCTTAAGTTGTTACGTAATTATCTAACCTAACGACATCTTATAGTGACCATATCAATATTAAAAATCTTTACCGTTTTAAATAAATAGATTGACTCGGCCATCGCATGAAAACACAATATATCTCACAAGTAATACATATAATTATAAATTAAATTATTTATTGCGATTGCCAAGTCAATCTATTTATTTAAAACGGTAAAGATTTTTAATATTGATATGGTCACTATAAGATGTCGTTAGGTTAGATAATTACGTAACAACTTAAGACAGAAGGTCCCTTAAGTAGGGACTGAATAAATTAATAACCGACTTGGTATTACATGGATCTCACAACTTTTTACGGTAGAACAACTAAGTTGCGAGAGACTTGGGTTTTTGACAAGTATTGTTTTTTATGGGATCTCATTGCTTTTTGTAGAAAGTCCTACTTTTTCCTTTCCGGTACCTTCTACTTCTTGTATACCAACAACGAGTTTTCTTAAAGCCCTCTCTCTGTCTTATGAGCTTTTCTCATTTTTGTAGGTAGCCTTCCTTTTTTATTTTCCGGTACTACTTCTTGAACTTCACCTAAAGTTTTTTTCAAAGCCCACTCCCTGTCTCTATGGGTATTTTTCGGAGGCTTTGATACGCACATATGAATACGCACGTACGTCTTTTGCATTAGTTAGTAATAATTAATGGCGCACTCGTCAAACGTCTCGGTTAAAGTTAATCCATAAGTAAGTAATTATGCAATTTCGGGCAATTTACTCTACTTAATACTCCCCAATACTCTTAATACTTCTTGCTTTTTTATTCCGTTGACCATTTAACAAGTTACCTTTGAGCATAATTATTATACCTAGGTACCTATCTACACTGGAAGACACGGTGGAGCATATGGTCGAGGTGTGCCCTGCATGGGTGGAGCACCGTCGTATCCTCATAGAGGCGATCGGCGGCGGCGACTTCTCGCGCCCTGCTCTGGTTTAGACCATGGTGCGAAGCAAGAGGGAATGGGATGCAGTCACCTCCTGCTGCGAAGCAGTCATGCTAGCGAAGGAGGAGGCCTAACGTGCGAGGGAGAGGCAACTCTCTTCCTCGCGCCCCAGCCGCCGGGGTAGACGCCCCGGGCATCGTGGATCGCGAGTCGATTTCGGGCCACAGTAGGCGCGGGCCTGCGGATGGCGAGCAGGGGTCGCTCACCGTCCGGTAAGGACCAGGCCCGGGTCGGCGGCGCGTTGTGTTCCACGCGCGCCTCAAAAAGCTGTTAATACCAGTGACGGGGCCTCATAGGGTCATTGTCTGTCGGGGTTTGCGGGAAAGTTCCATCGAGATACCGCGGCCCCGGAACTTTAGGGCTTCCGAAGGAACAGGGTGGGTTTTTAGTCAGTAGAATTCTGATACACCCGAGCGGAAGAAGTCATTCGATGATATTTTTCACCAAAAAAAAAAAAAAGTACCCATCTACATCTATTATTTCGTTATATTATACAGGTACACTGATTAATTAACTGCAAATATAACTTTGTAATCCTATATATTTATATGGGATTACAAAGTTATTTATGCAGTTGATATATCTAGAAAACTGGAACGAAATGGAAAAATATTATAGTTTTTCCTTGATTCATATACTAAACACTAATGGTATTCTAAATTTGAAGCTTCTATGTCTGCTACAAGTGCTTTAGACTTTTGATGATCGGTCAGTCAGTGAGTGACAAAATTTACAAAATTAAGGAACTTTGACTCGTTATAATTCTTAAATTACTGGTTCAAATTGAATGAAATTTGAAATATATCGTGTTTATATAATGCCTGTTTGGTTACTGAAAATTCAGGCTTCTAGTTTTATCCACAACGAAGTTATAGGGGGTCGAAAATGGCCTGAATTGCTTCGAGAAAAGAATGGTACGGCCGTGCCGCTTTTTTGCTCGACTTGGCGGGGGCACTGCCGTGCCCCCAGATTCACATAATAAACATCATTTTCCTAAATTGTCTAAGTAGCAAAATCTGTGAGAAACACGATTGTCATAATGTGGAATAAGTGAATTTATTAGCAGTGGTGTCTCAAATACAAGGTCCCAATCAACTCTGTTTGTAATATATTTACAAAGTTCTCATAATAAAAATTTATGTAAGGAGCGCGTGGCAAAATAAGAACAGCCGCACGAGCCGATTTTCAAGGTAAGCATCGCGTGCCAAGGTCTGTCTGTGGATGGATTACTATCTTAACAAATCGCGATTCTTCCCTGCCTTGGAAAGTAAACCGTTGGTCCCAGCTAACATGACGTTAAATGATAAATAATAAATGATCTTTAATTTGCAAATTGGTTATTAAATAACACTTTAACACGTCATTCTTTCGTAAATATTAACTAGATGAGGCCGGTGTTTCCTAACTGACTACCCTGAGAAGAAACACCGAAACAAACTCAGGGGTCCTACTCTTTTAAAGTCCATACAATATACACTGGTTTAATTATATGGGAACCTTGTAGGTTCCAGTCTGAGGGGGTCTTTTGAAGAAAGATGCTCACAGATTTGAGTGAGCCTGTCCTTTCAGTGCAAGCATTTGTCAAATGACGTATAGCTCAACTTAGAACAAGGAGCTCAACGATTTGACGAACAATACCAAGGTAAGGACGTTACGGGTAGACAGATGCCAGAAAATCTGACACCAATCTTGCCACGAGGTATCGTGTTACCCAGTTACTGGGTTGTGGAGGTCAGATAGGCAGACGCTCCATGTAAAATGCTAGTGCTTTGCTGGATCCGGTTATACTCGAAGCCGACCCCAATGGGTTAGACTAAGCTAGGGTTGCCATCACCAAATTTGCCGGCCCCAGACAAAGACTTATAAACCCCGGACATTTGGGTAAAAACACAGTTTTTCCCCGGACACCGTAGAAAAATACATTTTTGAACTTGAAACTAAAAACAACTATGTTTAATTATGGTTTTTATTTACTGATTAAATGAAAACATTGGAGAGCTTTAGAACATTTTTAATAAGAGTCTCTTCCTTTTCATTTAATCAACGTAACATAAACAATGAGATGAAAATATACCATAGGAAAATAATAATACAGATCGTACTTTTTGATACTCGTAAGACCAATGTTTCAAACCCGTACGCTTATTGGGAAAATCCCCCGGATGCCCCCGATCGCTCTCCAAACTAGGACAAATCCGGGAAAACCCGGACGGATGGCAACCCTAGACTAAGCACGTGATGATCAAGCGTCAATAACCTAACTGCTAAGGAGTCGGACTTGTGATATAGAGGTCGTGGGTTCGAACCCCACCCAATAGATAGATAGATAGAATACTCTTTATTGTACACCAATAATTTAAACACACACTTGATTTACAATACTGCAAAATATGGTTACAATGGCGGTCTTATCGCTGATAGCGATATCTTCCAGACAACCTTTGGATGGACTTTAAGAACATAAAACAAAGAGGGGAGGGGAAAGTCGGTGTACCTACTTCAAGTATATAACATACACAAAAAGTAACTAAAGTAGTTAATATAAGTATATCGACGGTTAAAAGGAAATAGGGTATAAGCGACAAAAAAAGAAATGTTCAGGAGAGCCGTTCAAAGTTTAGAATTTTAGAAAAACTGATGTATTTTTTTATTAAAACATCGTGAAAACAAACAGTTTTTAATTTTCCAATCGGGAAATATGACAAAATAAAAGATAATAGAATACAAGAAACTTTCAAAACAATACCAGTCCAAAATGTCGCTTATACCCTATTTCCTTTTAACCGTCGATATATATATATAATACAATGCAATAGATAAATAAGTATATATAATTATATGTGTTTTGTATACATATATAAATATGTTATAAGGAGAGAAATACAAAAGCGAGCATTAAGAACCATACTTCGTTTAAATCAAACATAATCATGTAAGGATCATTTTGTCAAACTTAGAATTTTAACGGTACCGTGTCTTTATATTTTAGTTCTCCTAACTCATTTTAACAAATACTTAAACGAGTTTGAAACAGACGACGACAGAAAAAACAGAGTAGGTACTCGCAGAAAAGATCTTCCTACTATTCTGCAGAAACACTCGTCACGTGTGCAGTCTGTCATTTTGTTCAACTAATTACCAGCAGAATTAAAGAATATTCAGAATGTGAACATGTTTAAAAATAAACTCAAGGCTTTGTTAATCAATAAAGCCTATTACAGCATTGACGAATATTGTAATGACAGAAAATCTTATAACTAGTATAAAATTAAACTTAATTTAAATATGTATACCTACCTATCTTTTTTATAATTTTTACTTTTTTATTAAAATTTTAATATTAAATGTTTTTTTTGTAGCATTATCTGCTAGGGAATTTGTTTTGTTATAATAATTGTTTATTACTTATTTGTGTGTACTTACTGTGTAAATATTTCAACACAAATGTATTTTTGTTATGTAATAAAGAACTTGAACTTGAACAAGGTATAATCATAGGAGTGTATAAAAATGATTGACAACAGAGCTTTTAAAAGCAGCAAGTGACCGTGCTTGTCTAACTGACAACGGCAATGCATTCCATAGACGAGTAGCCTGCACCGTATACGATGAATTATAAAATTTTGTGGAATGTGCAAGCATTGAAAGTGTCTTTACCGATGATCTCAAATCTCTAGTATGTGTGTCAAGAAAGAACTTAAAACGTACAATACACTATTGCTGTGAATCCACTCTAGACACAAGCATATTTAGCTTAGTTGGAGGGGTTAACAAGATTTGCTATTAATGTGAATTCTACCCAAATTGGTAGTTCTCGATTTTTCGACATCAATAAATTCGTCTACATTGTTGTCAATAGGAAAAGTACCCAGAACACTGCCAGCATTGCCACGTCGATTGGCAATGCATCTTTGATCAAAGAAAAGGCCAGCATTCTAGTCTATTGAATAGTCGATTAATCGCATAAATTACTCTGATAATTATTAAAGATAGAAATAGTAAATTGATCAGTTGATTTATCTACAGAATGAAGTAGGTATTGTTGTCTACAATCAATGAATTCATAATACTGTTCCCTGTTAAGATTGTTGATAGACACATCAATACGTAATTTTCTTGTGATAAGGCGGACTTCGGTCAATGTGGAATACTTTGTACGCATTCCTAATATGTTTACGCAATTACTATAATCTCAGTTATTTTGATAACACGTTTGCGTGTGATGATTTTAAGAACTAAACAATTTTTGTGTTTAATTTCCGGTGTCTTATGTAATTAATCACACTTTATTTATCTATGTTTATTATGTATGTTTATACAATCTTTTAACTCTGCAGGAGAGGCGTATCCTAATGGATATGGGGTTGCTATACGATATTTTACGGGGACGGACCGATTGCCCTATGCTTTTAAATAAGATTAAGTTTAATGTTCCAAGGAAACGCACTAGACACACTACATTATTTTGTACTCCATTTCACTCGAGTAACTACGGTAAAAATAGTGTAATACCACGTTTACTCGACTCTTACAATAAACACTTTAACAGTGTGGACTTATTCATTGGATCTAAGAACGATTTCAAAAAACAAGTTTTGTTTGAATTGTTATCATAATAGGCTAGCTAAAATTTCAAACAATATACTTAATGGCTGGGTATCTAGTTAGTATATATTTTCATTTCTATATGTATGTATATATTTTTTTTTTCTTCATATTTATAAATTAGTATATGTTATTTGTAATTATTTGTATCTATTATATGATATATATTATATCCTTCATTAATATTATATACTGATCTCTTCAAAGTGCCCAATCATCTTTAATATTAATATTAAGACTGATCCACCTTGAATATCTTTTGTGGATAACTGTTATTGGCTACTCATGTAATGATAGATAAGTACCCATGTAAGAAATGTTGCTGTTGTTATCCCTAATAATAAATAAATAAATAAATAAATGTTACTAATAATATATACTACATCGGTGGTCGAGTAGTCGATAGCGCGCCTGCTAAGCACGAGGTCTCGGGTTTGATTTCCGGGTTGGGTAAAACCCCAACATAGTTAAAGGTTAAGCAGATAATAGGGTAGGGTAGCACGGTACCTCTTGCCAAGACTGATAAATACCCGTTCACGATTTCAAATTCAAATATCGTGCAGGATGACGTCACAACCACAATGTGTACGAACAACATAACGGATTACGGATGAACGTTTTAAGGTCAATGATGCAACTTGAATGGTCGTAATGTTCCATGAGGCGCACACCATACACAGCGATGAGAACAAAGATTATAGCTTTGTTTAAAAACCGGTCAAGCGTGAGTTGTACAGTACGTATTGGTATAGGTGACGCCAAATAACTTGGCAAGGTTACGGCGTAATGGGGGTAAGTTCGCGCATCGTGCACTTAGTGGAAGGAAAAAGTGGTCACTTTTACTGCTT
Source organism: Tholera decimalis (assembly GCA_943138885.2). Classification (NCBI taxonomy): domain Eukaryota; kingdom Metazoa; phylum Arthropoda; class Insecta; order Lepidoptera; family Noctuidae; genus Tholera; species Tholera decimalis. Next base: position 17,987,512 of record OW964576.2, read on the forward strand.
GCCATTATTCTGTGGTTATTGCTATCATTTATTTTTAATCATATCTGTTAGAAGGATGTTAAAAAAAGAAGAGGAATTCATTCGTTAATTCGGTATTATAAATAAAATAGATATAATACATAAATACATTTAAGAGTGAAAAATGTATTAAAAAAACATTACAAATAATATGTTCTCATCGTCACAATTAATTAATAAAACTGCTACCTCTTTTATTCTTCTTTTTTCCTGGTGTCCTAAAGACAGTGACGAATTCGGAATTTCAACCTTCCTTAACTATAGTGTCTCACTGTTCTTCCTGACGTTTTAATAGTCTGCGTAAAACGGTATTTGGTCCTGGAATTGTAATCAACATAACAAAAACTAAATTTAAAACAACAACTCGTAACAAAAACAAGGGGTACAACTTCCGTGTACGCAAGTGTATTTCGGGAGCAAATTGAACGAGAACTACTGACGCACCAATCGCGCGCTCGGAGCGGCACTACGTCATACCCCGCGTCCCGCTGACAACCACTGACACCTAGAAATCGACTTCTGCGCATTGAACGACTCTTGCCAAGTTATTTGGCGACAACTATATAGAAATCAAACTTGCGTAATTTCCAGGTAGTTCTAGGGTACTTATAATTTACCTTTTTTTCTTAAATCTGGGAACTCATTGATGCCTCCTTCGATCTGAGGGAAAAGCTCTTCTGGGTGGAACGAAAAGGAGTGCCTGACTCTTATTGAGAAATTTTTCATTTAATTTTATATATTTATTAATTTTAGTAATTAATTATAATAAAATAATAATTATATATTTTTTTTACATTAATAACAATATCTAAATGTAAGGTTACATAAATATTTCAGATGTTTTAAAACTGATCAAGTCAGTTTATATTTTACTAGGTTCCGCCCGCGACTTCGTCCGCGTGGAAAAAAAATCCCCCGATTTTGAAACATTCTTCATTAGTGCTCCGCTCCTATTAGTCTTAGCGTGATGATATATAGCCTATAGCCTTCCTCGATAAATGGGCTATCTAACAGTGAAAGAATTTTTCAAATCAGAACCGTAGTTCCTGAGATTAGCGCGTTCAAGCAAACAAACAAACAAACAAACAAACAAACTCTTCAGCTTTATAATATTATAAGTATAGATTTAACTTAAAAAGTTAATACTTAGAAACACTTTTGAAAATAAATGACTATTGATAGTAAATGCCCACACAAAAAAGCAAATTGCTTCTTAATGTTTTTTTATAATTTAAATTGCCACATATAATTTAAGACAAACCTAATAATCCTTTCGTCTTCCAAGCTTTGGTGATCAAAAAATTTTAGAAATATTAATTACAAAAGCCTTTCCATTACAAAGATGCGCAAAAAAGTTTAAATCTCACAGTTTCACTGAAAGTGTAAACAAAAAATTGCAAGGCGTGGTGTACATACGATTGTCCACTGACCATAATTAAGTACTTAAAACAGTAGAACAACTTCGCTTTTCAAAACGAGTTTTTCTCAGAAAGTAAAAGAAACCTGTAGTGGGTTGGTCCTGGTTCTACAGAGTAAGGAGATGGCCGAGACGACTCGCATACCAATGAAGATGGAATTGTGTCAGTGAGTGTCCTCATCGAAATATTATTAACTATTACCCATATTGCTGGCACTCTTTAAAAAGAAAAGAATCTGCGGATGTACTTTCTGAATAAAAGCAGAATTTTGTTTTTTTGAATTTAGTTCACAATTGCTTCTTGCAATTGCAATATATGTATAATATATTAGCAGTCGCGCGAAGCTTCGCAGCCGTAGACTTTATCACGATAAAAACATAACCCTTCTTTTTTGTAGTTGCGTAAAAAGTAGCCTATAACCTTCCTCAAGCTTGAAACTACTTTCATACCAAATCAATCCACCTAGTACTTTCAACTTTCAAAGATTAGCGCGAAACAAACTGTTCCGCTTTATAATATTTGTACAAATATATTATGTTTATAGAAGTATTTATTTTATTATTTATATTTTATGACACTAGCTTTTTTATTATTGCTTATCACGTTTTGTACCTCCCACACTATCTCTTCACCGCTCACGGTTGACTGGAAGTGAATGCCTACGGCGCTAAGTCCGCCTTTGTACCTTTGTGCATGAAGTTTAAATAAATAAATGGGAACTAATAATGATCGTCCAGTGGTCGAAATTTACCTGGTCGATCAATTGATATTCGATTATTTGACATTCGATTTGGCATAGTACACCCGACCCTGCTCCCGATACCCATGGGCTACCATTTTGTAATGTATTTATGTCATTTTTAGAATACAGTATGTTAACTAACAGAGGGCGTTCCCGTTAACCCGCAATAGTATAAGCACATCAATTAGATCGCCGCACACGCGGCCCGTCATTCATAAATAAATTGCGACGTTGCCGTCCTTCCAAGTACGCGTGAACAGTGTTTCTTTTACGTATCAATTTAACATTTTTAACCGACTTCAAAAAAAGGAGGTTTACAATTCGTCGTGAACTTTTTTTTTTTTTTTTTTTTTTTTTTTTTATGTATGTTACCGCATTACTCGGAGACGGCTGGGCCGATTTGAAAAATTCTTTTTGCGTTTGAATGGGTATACTTTCTAGTTGGTCCCATTGTTACGAAATCAGGATCTGATGGTGGGATCCTGGAGAAATCGAGGGAACTCTTCAAATATTATAGGCACACCTATAGCGTTTTGGGTATTTCTTATAGTACCTTGGGCAGTTGCTTCCGAAAAGTACTATTTGAGGAAGTTGAACTGATGATGAAGACCACAGATGGCCACTGAAACTCCTCAATAATAAGTATTTCGTGAATTGCGATTCGATTACTTGAGTACGAATGTTAAACACTTTATGCTCGTCACAATACATATGGTGATGTAGAGCTGATGGTCAAGTACCAGGAGAACTCCTCAAAAATTAACGGCGCTGCATCGGGAAAAGCAATATTTTGTAAAAGGTGATAAGTTGTTGACATTATGGCTTTTGTAACTAGATAAATTACAAACCGACCCACTAAAAAGCGTGAAAATAATTTTTTTTGCAAAAAATAGAACCGACTTCCATATCAAAACACTACAAAGCCAAAAATAACCTTAATTTCGGAAGGCGGTGTGAAAAAAAAAGAAAATCTAAAATCAATAACACCGACTTCCGAAATTAAGGTTATTTTTGGCTTTGTAGTGTTTTGATATGGAAGTCGGTTCTATTTTTTAGTGAATATATTTTAATATTTAAAAAGAAATTGTTTACGAATGATAATATTTTTTTAGCATGTATGAATGGTATACTATTGCGGTATAACGGGAACGCCCACTGTTAGTTAACATACTGTATATTTAAAAGTTTTTATTTTATTTATAAGGTGAATAACAAGTTAATACCTAGATCTGTATTTACAAATTAAATTTGAAATGAGCTTTTAAATACAGTATCCTACTGCTAAGTTTACAAAATGTCCCTGACTTAGGTCTGCCACAAAGTCTGCCATCTCTTAATCATCGAAAAAAAGTCATACATACACACATAGTATACATAATGGCAACTCCGTCGCTGGCATGCTCTGTGACTGGGCCCATAACTTATGACTGTGTAATTAAGTATTGCCCAACCGCAATCACGGTGGAAAGCGGTCTTATTCATTTTCATAATAACGTTGGACTTTATATTCCCTATAATAATGCTGATACGTTGTGGAGCGTGTAGTTCTTGTTCTTCTATTTATAGGATATTTTAATATTAAAATTATATTGGTACGCGACCGAAGCCGGGTAGATAGCTAGTCTTAATTATTCAAATCTATGGTCTAATCGTTACATGCAGTATTTTTAGCGTTATCAAGAAAAATTAAAACAAGTAAAATTATTTTTGTTTAATCTAATCAATCACTAATTAAGTAACCATAGACTTTATAATCTGTGCAATAATAATATTAATTTATTTTAAGTTAAAATAAGAAAATATACACTTTAATAAAGAACCTAAACTTTTTAAAGACTATATCTAAAAATAATCTAAAATATGGCGTCCAGAAATTCGTGAGCATCGCTGTCCACTGGTAATATGCCCAAAAGACTTACTGCATTGCCACGTTTTATGGCAATGCTTATCCTTTGTCCAAGGTAAAAGCCAGCCCTTGGGTCACGCGAAGTGTCGACTAGGCGTCTGAAAAGGTCTTTAAATAATTTGCGAGCACTCGAACCCCACGATCCCAGGGTCTCAACCCCAAACGGCTCAAAAATATACCTACCAACGAGGTTATTATATTTCCGCCGCGTGCGGTTCTCTGCGGCCGCAGCGGCAGCGCCAGAACAGTGAAATGAGCTAGGAAGACGGGATGGCGCAAGTGTGTCGAGGCAGGTTGCGTCCCACACTAAGGGCCTACCCATCTTTCATGGAAATAAAGACATGCCATCCGGTCTTTTGCCATCGTCGCGTGCTGGGCCATTTGGTTCTAATACAGCCGAACGCCGACGGCGACAACAGCACGTCGGATGATGTCGTTAATATTTGCGTGCCGTGCTATGTGACCCGCGCTGCGGCCACATGAAAGGCCGTAGTGACCGAGGCTATTTACAACTTCGCCACAGTGGCAGCGATGAGCAGAACAGCAGGGAGCACCTAAACGAAGGGAAGCAGGGAGGCGAAAAGTAGTGCCATCGAACAAGGTGCCTATGTTCGATGACGGTAGTGCATGAAGCCAAAGACCCGATTCCCATTCACCCACAGACAGCAGGCGTGCACGCTCTGCAGCAGTAGCAGATGTGGCAATAAGGTCACTCTGAACTGCCCTACAGAGCGGCTTATCCCACCGCTTCTGAGATGATGGGTTTCCGGGTGGATTTATATTCGGGCAAGCGTGTCTCCAGGTGTCCTTAGGCTCGGTGAAACATGGGACATTGAAATCAACCAGTGATGAAACTAGGATATTCCTGATTAATTTCTCAGTGCCATGAACCGAGGATATAAAAGCCGGTAAACTGATACTAGAAATTTTTCGGAATCTGTGCAATTAACTTGCAAAAACAATATTTATCTTTCAAAATAATGTCATGTTAATAAAACGTGACAATTCAAAGATAAACGTCTTTTTATCAAACAAAACAACGTCTATTGTAAACAAAAAATCAGTTTTCATATTGTCAGTGCCTGTTGGTCTAGTGGTCAGTGGCCCTGACTGCTATGCGTAAGGTCGTGGGTTCGATTCCCACCCAGGACAAATGTTTGAGTGATGAGCACGATCATTTGTTCTTTGTCTGGGTGTAATTTATCTATACATATAATAAAATTGTAGAAAAGTGGTGTCTGTACAATGGAAATATATAAAAAAAAGTAGCAGGGGTTGTTATTATATCGATGCCGAACCCGAAATTGTAATTAATTTCTTTTTGTCTGTGTGTTTGTGTACGCTAATATCAGAAACGGCTTATTCGATTTAGATGCGGTTTTCACTAATATATTGTAGTCAGCTTCACTTAACTTTGAGTGTTTACTTCATGTCAATCGGTTCATAAATAATAAAGTTATGTCAATTTAAAGAATCACGGCGAACATTTGTTAAGTTATTCTATCAGAGTACGTACACGCCTCGCGCCTGCGAGTCCGTGGCTATATAAAGCGCGCTGAGAGCTGCGCCGCTGAGCCCTGGCTGGGGGCCTTTAAATTTTAGAGGTCACCACAGGATCGCCCGGTTAAGTAGTATATTAGCCTTATCGAGCTAAACTACGAGTGGCCCTATCGAAAAAAAAAGAGAAAAAAAAAAAAAAAAAATGCGCCGCTGCCAGCCGACAACCTCAGAGGTTGACATGCGAGATGCCAAACACTAAAAAAAAAAACGCGCCGCTGCCATAAGGATTCAGTTATTCGTAGCGAACGCCCGTATCCTGGAGAGGCGATAGGCGAATAGTTGCATTCGATTACTGCGATTTACTTGAATACTGACTGTTTGCATATTTCATTTATTTATATTTTAGGGTTTGTAGGTTAGGTTCTTTTTCTTAATTTTCTTTAAATTTTTTTAAATAAATATTGTAAGTAAGTATTTGGTATAGGTTAGGCGGTTCTTTCCTTGATTTTTGGGTATTTACTTATCTTAATTTTTATTTAGGGTTTGTAAATAAATATTGTAAGCATTTGTTATAGGTTAGGCATTTCTTTCCTTGATTTTCGGTATACTTATCTTAATTTGTTTTTAGGTTTTGTATATAAATATTATAAGTATTTGGTATAGGTTAGGCATTTCTTTTCTTGATTTTGATGATCTTTATTAAGTATAAGTTCATTAGCTCAGGTTAGTAATTAATTTTTCGAGCAATTCTTTTGTTTTATAAAGTTAGTACGTTTGGTTTACAAGTCTTAATACTTATTACTTAAACTGTGATAATTTTAGACTGTATAATAATTTGTAAGTATTTATAATTTAATTGTTTACGATAGTACGTGTTTACTATATAACTGTTTGTTAAGTAGTAAGTACTATTTTATTGTAAGAATGCCTCGAAGAAGATCCAACCTCTCCCAATGTAGCAGAAATGCTAAAAGGATGAGATTAGTTCGATCACAGGAATCCGAGCAAGGTCGTGAGGCAAGACTCTCTGCAACTCGGTAACATCAGGCTAGGTTTCGTGCTGCAGAAACTTCGACTCAGCGAGGATTTCGACTGAGTTCAAATCGTTCTCGAATGATGACAACTCGAAATAGGGAAAACGGGGAACAACGAAAGGCACGTTTATCAGTCGATCGCAGCGATAAAGCTAAGGTTCTTCGTGATTGTAGCCTTATTATATGGGATGAGTCCACAATGGCCAATCGAAAAGCAGTAGAAGCAGTAGACAGAACGTTGCGTGATGTCAAGCAAAATTATCAACCCATGGGTGGCATTACTATGCTTTTTTGTGGCGATTTTCGTCAGACTCTCCCTGTAATGTAACCACATGGAACAAGGGCTGATGAAGTTAGAGCCTGAGCCTAAAGAGTTCTCGACTGTGGCATTATATTATCCCTTTGCATTTGACATTAAATATGCGTGCGTAAATTGGAGGCAACGAAAATGCTCAAGAATTGTCAGTTGTTAAAAAGTTGTTCTTAATGAAAACCTATGCAACATAGTTTCATCAATGCGAAACCTCATATCATCTGTGTATGGAAACGCAACGCAAATACCAACTTGCGAAAATTCCTGGCTTTGTGAAAGAGCTATTTTGACGCCACGAAACGACCAAGCAGCAACAATAAATGCTGAAATTTTGAGCTATGTCCGGGGGATTATGTTGAGTATATCTCCATTAACAGAGTCATGGAATAAGGAGAATCTATAAGCCACCAAGTAAAATTTTTAGAATCCCTCAATGCTCCTGGACTACCCGCACATAAAATAAAATTTTCAGATTTGCTACTTGAGATTGGTAACGGTGTGTATCCGCGAGGAACAAGGAAAAGTTGTTCTTAATGAAAACCTATGCAACATAGTTTCATCAATGCGAGACCTCATATCATCTGTGTACCGAAACGCAACGCAAATACCAACTTGCGAAAATTCCTGGCTTTGTGAAAGAGCTATTTTGACGCCACGAAACGACCAAGCAGCAACAATAAATGCTGAAATTATGTTCCGGGGGATTATGTTGAGTATATCTCCATTAACAGAGTCATGGAAGAAGGTGAATCTACAAGCTACCCAGTAGAATTTTTAGAATCCCTCAATGCTCCTGGACTACCAGCACATGAAATAAAATAAAAAGAGACTCATTGGCAACGATGCACAGGTCGAGTCAAAGCTCCAGAGCCTTGAACATCGACGACGAGTTGCAAGTCTATCGGTTTCCTATTGGTTACATTTCGGTGAGTGTGCGATGGAATTACAGTCTAATTCCGCCAAGCACGTTCCATCATCGGACTACGAGACAAACGGCGAAGTGCCATCGTTACATGGTGGACATCCCACCCATACGCACAAAACGTTTTGGGAATACCTTCATTGTGCGTACGGCTAAGGAGTGGAATTCCCTGCCGGAGTCTGTGTTTCCCGATAGCTATAACCTAGGAGTCTTTAAGTCAAGAGTGAATAGGTTACTTTTAGGTAAGCTTATTCCATCTTCGACCACATCATCACTTACCATCAGGTGAGAAGGTGGTCAAACGCGAATCTATATTTAATAAAAGAAAAAGAAAAGTATGCGTACCCATAATGCTTCTTAGAAATTTAAGCCCCCCAAAACTTTGCAATGGCACCAGGTTAAAAGTGACCAATTCACAACGAAATCTGATAGAAGCATAGATTTTAACAAAGGTGAAAGTGTTTTCATTCCTCGGAATCCTCTCATTCCAAACAATTTTCCATTTAGTTTTAAACGAGTCCAGTTTCCAGTCAGCCTATGTTTTGCGATGACAATTAATAAAGCCCTAGGTCAGACGTTGAAAGTTGTGGGTGTAGATCTAAGTATCAGCTGTTTCTCGCACGGTCAGTTGTATGTGGCTATGTCACGGGTTAGCAATCCTAGGAGCCTGTATGCTTTCATCCCCGATGGCCATACGTCAAATATCGTATACAGAGGCATTACTGTAAAGTAAATTTTTAGCTACCCAAACGACGGTATATGTAATTCAAAATATGCTGCCCGAAAAGTCACTGTTCCACGCGGACGAAGTCGCGGGCACAGCTAGTCTATAATATGTATGTATTTAGAAATATATAAGAATGTTTATCAGTTGTCTAGTACTCATAGCACAAGCTCTGTTTAGTTTGGGACTAGATGGCGTTGTGTGAAAGTTGTGGAAAAAAAATTATTGTGACATTTTATTTACTTGTACACCTACCATATTGTAATATTTTTAACCCAAAGGTTGACTGGTAGAGATTGCCTTGTTGCATTAAGGCCGCCCATGTACCACTATTGCACATAAACTTGAAATAAATAAGTAAATAATACTTTTACACGTAATTTTTAGGAGCTTCCTTAGGTCTGTTTGTCCGTCTGTCTATCTGTCTGGCCGTCTGTATGTCATGGCATGATTAGCTGAGTGAACTGTACCTTTCAGATATATCACAGAATTAAAAACTCTTGTGAGAAAACGGCGGCGTTTAAGTTGTAATTATATTGATTGATTGTTCTAATATTATAAAGCGGGAAAGTTTGTTTGTTTGAACGCGCTAATCTTCGAAAGTACTGGGTGAATTTGGATGAAACTTGGTACGGAAGTAGTCTGAAGCTTGAGGTAGGTTATAGGCTGCTGTTTATCCGACTACAAAAGAAGAAGGTTATGTTTTCATCGTGATAAAATCCACGGGAGCGAAGCCCGGCGGCGTGACTGACTACTAGTAAGACATAATTATGACGGTCACACATGTATATTTTGTGTGAACGGTTTTTATCGATTTTCTTGCGTAACCATTTTTTTACATATGTGAGGACAAATCACTTATCACAGTTTGTATGGAGCGTCATTCATTTTAGTTCAAACACGGGTTTGATGACATCTTGCGTCAGACTGTATAAAAATTAATAGGTACTCGTAAGTTTGAAACTTTTTGGACGTACCTTACTTCTTATCTTATTTTTTATTTTTTTATTTAGTTAATTTATTTACATACATAGGTATCACTTAAATCTAGACTCGCCAAACTTTTACGTTTGATGGCGAGAGGCGCTCTTTATACATTAACATTAATGAACCATTACAATTACTTCTACACAATATGTTGCAATACAATCCTATATTTATAATCTCACAGTAACAATGTGTTAATTACCTAAATATATGATTAGCATTCCAATATATGTTTTAGTTTTTTCTTTAGTGTTCCTTTACTTATTTTTATTTTTTCTCTTAATAACTCTATTTTGTTAAATACTTGTGTTAATAAATGCCTATGTTTGTGAGGATGTTTGTTATTTTCCATGCAAAATCTACTGAACGGATCTGAACGAAATTTGGTATGTAGATGGCTGAAACCCTGGGATAAAACGCAGGTTTTTATCCCGGAATTCCCACAGGATCGGAACCTGCACGGGAAACCCTCGCACGCGAACGAACTCGCGGGCAACAGCTAGTATGTTGTAATAATGGTCGCTTAAAAAAGGAATTTTCAATTGTTTGGTTTTAAATATGATCACATTGATCACATACTTCTAAAAGACATTATGTATGTGTAATATATTTATTAACTAGTTGTTGTGTACGAGTTCGTTCGTGTGGAATTTTCAACCGTCTCGGTTACTCCGTTTATCCGTTGCTCTGCTTTAACATGAATGAAGGAGAAACAAACTCACTTTAACTTAGTTATTATATTAGTATGGATTGAAGGAGGATTGAATACGTAAGCAGCCTGTAATTTTGCCGGGTTGCCGGGGTTGCGGAATTGTTCGAAAGAGTTACCGCGGCCTCGGAACACGAAGGGCATAATATGATGGAACACGGATGGGTTTTAGTCAGTAAAAGTCTGACGGTTAGTGATGTGGTCGAAGATGAAGCCCCCTGGGTTTTAGCTACCAGGAAACACAGACTAAAATTCCAGTATTTTGTAAACATTTGTTGCCTATATTCTTTTTGTGGTGAGAGCGCCGACCGAACATGACGTGTCGACTTTCATGAAGGAGGAATTTCGGCCGAGAGGTGTAATGTTCGGCGTTTTCGAGGCCGGTTACCGGAAACCGCGCGACACACTCGTGTAACATAGTATAAGCTTTGGTTAAGAGTCCCTAACAATTTTACTGTCAAAAAAACTTATTTAAATAAAAACTTTTTACCAAAAAATTAAACCGACTCCCAAAAAACACTGCAAAGTGAAAAATAACTTTAATTTCGGTAGTCGGTGTCTTTAGTTTTGTATTTTCGTTTTTGGCACCGACTTCCGAAATTAAAGTTATTTTTCACTTTGCAGTGTTTTTTGGGAGTCGGTTTAATTTTTTGGTAAAAAGTTTTTATTTCACTCTTTTTAGTTGGTCTATTTTTAATTTACCTAGTTACAAGAGCCTAATTATCAACTACTTATAACCTTTTACAAAATATTGCTTTTCCCAATGCTGGGCCGTTAATTGTTGAGGAGTTCTCCTGGTACTTCACCATCAGCTCTACATCACCATATGCATTGTGACGAGCATAAAGTGCGTAACATCCATATTCAAGTAATCGAATCGCAATCCACTCAATACTTATTATTGAGTAGTTTCGGCGGCCATCTGTGGTCTTCATCATCAGTTCCACTTCCTCAAATGGTACTTTTTGAGAGCAACTGCACAAGTTACTATAATAAATACCCAAAACGACATAGGTGTGCCTATAATATTTGAAGAGTTCCCTCGATTTCTCCAGGATCCCATCATCAGATCCTGACGTTTATGAAAATGGGACCAATATCGAAGTATACCCATTCGAACAAAAAAAGAATTTTCCAAATCGGTTCAGCCGTCTTCGAGTACTCGATGATCATACATTAAAAAAAAAAAAAAAAAAAAAAGTATACGCGTCGAATTGATAACCTCCTCTTTTTGTCGTCGGTTGAAAATCTAAAAAGCCCGACTGCTCAACTGAAGTGTAACAAGCACATTTTTAGGGTTCCGTAGCCGAATGGCAAAAAACGGAACCCTTATAGTTTCGACATGTCTGTCCGTCTGTCTGTCTGTCCATCCGTCCGTATGTCACAGCCATTTTATTCCGAAACTATTAGGACTATACATGTAAAACTTGGTAGGTAGATGTATTCTGTGAACCGCTTTCCGATTTTAAGAGAAAATTTAACATACATGGAACTGAAACTGAAAATATTTTCTTTCATGAAACCTATACGTGTGTGGTATCTATAGACAGGTCTTTAAAAATGACATTAACGTTTCTAAAATGACTTTTTCATAAAGTTAATTGTTTAAAAGATATACGCTTCCAAAGTGGTAAAATGTGTGTCCCCCCCTCTAACTTCTATAATAATGAAGTGAAAAATCTAAGAAAACCATATGTTGTAGATCTTAATGTAAACTTTCAACCAAAATTGGTTCGAACGAGATCGAGTCAGCAGTTTTTGAGATACAGTATATTTTCTAAAACCGCAAATATAACTTTGTAATTCATACAAATACTATGAAAAACAAAGTTATTTGGCGTAGTTGTAAAAATTGTAAATAATCTAGTTTTAAGAAATTTGTAAGGTTTTTGTTTTTTTTTTTCAAATAAATATATTAAATATATTATATTTATTATAGCTACTACGGAACCCTTCATGTGCGAGTCCGACTCGCACTTGGCCAATTTTTATTTTTAAAAGTGACAAGCAGGTGGGACCCAATTGAACATATTTTTTTAAAATGGGATGGGTCCGCCTTCTTATCACTTTTAAAAATAAAAACCGGTCAAGTGCGTGTCGGGCCACGCGCAGTGTAGGGTTCCGTAGTTTTTATAACAGCCAAGTGCGTGTCGTATTCGCTGACTGATCGTTTCGTACCATGCTCTAACTAAAAGCCAAACATGACTACCTAACTAATTTGACTTCCTATACAAATCCTCACCTGATCCGACAATTTTGCACGGAAAGTTTTAATTTTTTTTAGAGATTTGTATAAAACTTGTCATAGCCGGTGTTTTGATTCTAAATACAGGACACAGAGCTACACTACTCAATAGTCACAAAAACATGAAATTGAGGAAGTAGTTTGCTGGGGGAGCTTTGTGTTTGATATTATATAGCAAAATAATAAAAAAAAAACATGTGTGCAATTCACACGTGGTGGAAGTGTAATTTCGTTTCATAAAATTTCAAATCACAACGACGCTAAAGAAGTTTTCACTTCAAAAAACCCTGTTTCTTGCTGCTATTCAAGGCTAATATTTAAATGAGTTTCCCGTTTTATTAGGGTAAATAAAATATAACCTTAATTTTAATTACTTTTGTAATAGATTCTCAACTCACCCCTCAACTCAGCCCTCATCTCACCCCTCAACTCCCCGCTCAATCCCTGCTCAACTCCCCGCTCAACTTCCCGCTCAACTCCCCGCTTAACTCCCCGCTCAACTCCCCGCTCAACTCCCCGCTCTAATTCCCGCTCAACTCTCCGCTCAACTTCCCGCTCAACTCACCGCTCAACTCACCGCTCAACTCCCTCTCAACTCCCCCCTCAACTCCCCGCTCAACTGACCCCCAACTAGAACCTCAACTTACCCCTCAACTCCCCCTCAACTCCCTGCTCAACTTCCACCTCATCTCCCCCTCACTCACCCCTCAACTCCACCCTCATCTTCCCCGTCAACTCCCTCTCAACTCCCCCCTCAGATTCCCGCTCATATCCCAACTCAACTCCCCGCTCAACTCTCCTCAACTCCCCGCTCGACTTCCTGCTCAACTCTCCTCTTAACTCCCCGCTTAACTCCCCACTCAACTTCCCGCTCAACTCCCCGCACAACTCCCCGCTCAACTCCCAGCTCAACTCCACGCTCAACACCCCGCTCATTTCCCCGCTCAACTCCCCGCTCAACTCGCCCCGCAACTCATCCCTCAACTCATCCCTCAACTCAGCCCTCAACTGCCTCTTCAACTCATCCCTCAACTACCCCCTCAACTCCCCCCTCAACCCCCCCTCAACTTGCCCTCATCTCCCCCCTCAACTCATTCCTCAACACATCCCTCAACTCATCCCTCAACTCAACCCTCGACTCCCCCTCAACGCCCCCACAACTCCCCACTCAACTCCCCACTAAACTCCCCCCTCAACTCAAAGCTCAACTTCCCGCTCAACTTCCCGCTCAACTCCACGCACAGCTTCCCGCACAACTCCCCGCTACACTCCCCGCTCAACTCCCCCCTCAACTCGCCCCTCAACTCCCCCCTCAACTCCCTCTCAACTCACTCTCAACTACCCCTCAACTCACCGCTCAACTCCCCCTAACTCAACCCTCAACTCCCCCTCAACTCCCCCTCAACTCCAACCTCAATTACACTTCAACTCCCCCTTAACTCCCCCCGCAACTTCCCCCTCAACTCCCTCTCAACTCCCCCCCTCAACTCCCCGCTCAATTCCCCACTCAACTCCCCGTTAAACTCCCCCCCAAATCCCCGCTTAACTCCCCGCTCAAATTCCCGCTTAGCTCCCCGCTTAACACCCCGCTCAACTTCCCGCTCAACTCCCCACTCAACTACCCGCTCAACTCCCCGCTCAACTCCCCGCTCAACTCCCCGCTCACCTCCCCTTCTCAACTCCCCGCTCAACTCCCTTTCTCAACTCCCCGCTAAACTCCCCGCTCAACTCACCCCTCAACTCCCCCCTCAACTCCCCACGAGACCCGCCTCAACTCCCCGCCCCCCTCTCAGGGCTACCTCAACCCCCGCGACCTAACTTCTAGGTCTAGGTCTAGGTCCAAACAGATACTGTCACTTTTTCGTTTCATTAATTTTCAAATCACAACGATGCTAAAGAAGTTTTCACTTCAATAAATAAAAACATTAATTTGAATTCACTCTAAAAACGGGCCCAGATAGAGCGATAGTAACTGAAGAAGGAATTATAAAATCCAACCTCACAGGGAAAATTTGAAAAAATATGATCTATTTGAGTGCCACCGTGTATAACCGTGTGTAACCAGCGTCACGTATTAATTAGAAAACTGCAGTTGTCGTTACGGAGATAGTCTTCATTAAAATCTCCAAATATTATGCAAGGACTGTTATGCGATAGTAAATTACTTACAAGACCTACTGCGCGACTGTTGGGACATTTGCGTGCGTGATCTATAAAAAGCTATAATCTTCACTGCATTTATTTCGAAAATTACTGCTTCACAGTGGTCACCTCCAGCAATGTCAATGTAATACCGTGGGTTGCTATACACACCAAAACCTGGGTTTTAACTAGACTATTTAGGGTCATTTGTTCTAATTATTTCCTTAAAACTAGCGCGATACAACTGACGCTTAGCGCCATCTATCGACATTTCTATGGAGTTCTAGCATACGTCGCACACCCTTCACCTTGATAACCAATCGCTCATACAATGCACAAAGGAATATTATGCTAAGTGCTATAAATTAAATATAATGTCAACAGTTACATGAGACGCGGGCGGAGGTCCGCGCTCTCTCACACAGTGACCACTGTTTAACTAATGTAAACACTACAATTATATATACACAATTCTATTTTAATAAAGAACATTCATTCCACATTCATTACTGCGACTTCACGCCTTGTCATTGCTCTCCCTAACTTATTCTCCAAAGTGCTGTCTAAAGTAAATCTCCGCTACCTCTCAACATAGCACTAAAGTAGTGCTACGAGTTAGCGCTAAAGTGGTGACCCCTAACCGAACACATCTGACGCGGAGAAACACACGAAGCGGAGAAAACTCGAAGCGAACATCTCAAGCGGAGAAAACCCGAACCGAGCACATCTGACGCGAAAAGAACCTCAAGCCGGACACACCTGAAGCGGACAAATTCAAACCAGGCATACCTGAGGTCAGTAAAACTCGCACTACTCGCCTACAAAATGATGGAGCAGACCACATCAACAGAAGTCGCACCCGTACACTCATTCGCAGCACCTACATCAGCACCGCAGTCCGATACGCAGTATCTCATCAGTGAAGTAAGAAAACTCTCGCTAGAAATAGCCGATCTAAAAGCAAGACCGTCGTATGATCACAACCATCGCCGCCGCCGCTACCCATCTCACCACCGTAGCGCACCACAATCGCGAAGCCGAGGAACATTACGACACTGCTTTTATCACCGACGTTTCAAGGAACAAGCTAGACACTGCACGTCGCCCTGCTCTTACAACAAACAAAACTCGGAAAACTAGACCGAACGTTGGCAGAGGCGGACACCGGCGTTCAAGAAAATTCACACCGCCTATACATCACCGACAAAAACTCTAAATTATCTTTCTTGGTCGACACGGGAGCAAACATATCCGTGCTACCGAGAAGCAAGGGTCAAGTCGCAACGCCGCTACCATTTCAACTTTACGCTGCAAACAACACAAAAATAGCTACGTATGGCGAAAAAACATTAACTCTCAACTTCAACCTACGACGCCCGTACAAATGGAAGTTCATAATAGCAGATGTTTCAAAACCAATACTCGGAGCCGATTTTCTTAAGTACCATCAACTTATCGTCGACTTGAAAAACCGCAGACTTATCGACGGCATTACAAGCTTAAAGGTCAATGTCCCGGTACGTGTATCAGATGTTCCTACCGTACGCAGTATTGACATGTCGCAGTCATACCACGACATCCTAGCTCAGTATCCCGAAATAACGCGACTAACATCAATGCAATTGAACTGCAACATCAATGTGCAACATTGTATTGAAACTCGCGGACCACCGGTACACTGCCGCGCCCGTCCTATTCCACCGCATCGCTTCGAGATAGTCAAGAAAGAATTCGAAAACATGATAGAACAAGGATTATGCAGACCTAGCAAGAGTCCATGGGCATCACCTCTTCATATCGTGCCTAAAAAGAATGGCGATATCAGAGTTTGTGGTGACTATCGCCGACTCAACTCTATCACCGTACCAGACAGATATCCCGTGCCACGCATCAAAGATTTTACGCATCATCTATCTGGTAAAACTATCTTCTCTACGATAGATCTCAACCGTGCTTACCAACAACTGAATGTCCGAGAAGAAGACATAGAAAAAACCGCAATCATTACACCGATGGGACTATATGAATTCCCACGTATGTGCCCTGGTTTAAAGAACGCGGGACAAACATTTCAACGATATATCCATGAAGTCCTACGAGGATTAGATTTTGTTTTCCCTTTTATCGACGATCTACTTTTGGCATCAGAAAACGAAACGCAACACCGAGAACACCTGCATACGGTACTCAAGAGACTCGAACAAAACGGAATAACTATCAACCCTGCCAAATGCAACTTAGGCCAATCAGAAGTTCAGTTCCTTGGTTACACAGTATCAGCACAAGGTATCAAACCTCCAAAACATAAAGTCGAAGCTATCACTGACTATCCCAAGCCGACTACCATTGAAGAGCTGAGAAGATTTCTCGGTATGATCAATTTCTATCGCGATCATATACCAAACGCCGCATCTCAACAAGCACTATTGAACGCATACCTACATAACGTCAAGAAGAAGGACAAAACACAAATCACGTGGACTGATGAAGCAACGCAAGCTTTCGAGCAGTGTAAAGCCAGCATAATAAACGCAGCTTTACTCGCTCATCCATCTCACCACGCAACAATCGCTTTATTCTGCGACGCATCCGACACATCAGCTGGAGCAGTACTTCAACAATACATACACGAAACATGGCAACCACTCGGATATTTTTCGAAGAAATTCACCGACGCGCAAAAGAAATACTCTACATTCGATCGTGAACTACTTGCAATCTACATGGCAGTCAAACACTTCCGCAAGATATTTGAAGGACGAAATCTCATAATATTTACCGATCACAAACCGCTGACATACGTAATGTCAAAGACTCCTTCAAACTCAGAAACAAACAGACGAACAAGGCAACTTTTGTTTATCAGCGAATTTACGACCGACATACGTCACGTAAGCGGTAAACAAAACGTCGTCGCCGACACACTTAGCCGCATAGAAACAATCTCATGCCCACCTACAATGAATTATACCGACATAGCCAGAGCGCAAGAAAAGGATACCAACATCGAACAATTATTATCACAAGACAACATCAGTCTCAAGAAAATATTTATACCCAACAGCAACATCGAGTTATACTGCGAAACATCTACTGCTTACGTACGACCGTACATACCAGAACAATATAGAAGACAAGTATTTAACAGCGTGCACAATATCAGTCATCCTGGTACGCGCACGACTCGCAAGCTTATCACTCAAAAATATTTCTGGCCATCTATGAACGCAGACATCAGCTGTTGGACTCGAACGTGCATACCTTGCCAAAAAAGCAAAGTTCAACGACATACACACTCAAACATCGCATCTTTCCCGCCAACCGAACGTTTTCAACATTTACACGTTGACATCGTAGGACCTCTACCTACAACATCTCAAGGACATAGATACTTAGTCACAATGATCGACCGATTAACTAAGTGGCCCGAAGCAATTCCTACCGACGAAATATCAGCTGATTGCATAGCCCAAATCGTTTACCAACATTGGATCACAAGATTTGGTTGTCCGACTACACTAACAAGCGACCAAGGCCGCCAATTCGAAAGTCAACTTTTCCAAAACCTGATGAAGCTATTGGGAATAAAGAAAACTCGCACAACAGCTTATCACCCACAGAGCAACGGCATAATCGAGAGATGGCATCGCTCCCTCAAGACCGCGTTACGCGCGAAACTCACAAACGCAAGTTCCTGGATAGACGAGCTCCCGACAATCCTAATGGGTTTACGAGCCTCTTTAAACACCGACACCGGAGTAAGCGCAGCTGAACTTACATACGGATACAACTTACGCTTACCTGGCGAATTTTTCACAGAAAATACCTGTACACCTACTATGGATTATACCTACGTTGAGAAACTACGTGATATAATTCAAGTAAACAAGCCGCAAGCCGTTACCAAACACCACAGCAACAAAAAATCCGTATTCATTCATCAAGACCTTTTGAAGTGCACCCACGTGTTTATCAGAACCGACGCAGTCAAGAAACCACTTCAAACACCATACGAAGGACCCTACCGAGTGATAAGCCGCACAGAAAAAGTTTACACAGTACAGTTACCCGATCGGCAAGCAAACATTTCGATAGATCGATTGAAACCTGCATATGTTATCTCAGAAGAAACTTTACCATCTACCACACCAGTTCCAGTTAGCGATACCAAGAAAACAGAAGTACCGAGAGCAAGCCTGACGTCACATCCCGCTGAAAACAAGCAGACACGTTCAGGACGTATCATCAAACTGCCGGTACGCTTCGCTTGAAGGGGAGTCCTCTAGCATACGTCGCACACCCTTCACCTTGATAACCAATCGCTCATACAATGCACAAAGGAATATTATGCTAAGTGCTATAAATTAAATATAATGTCAACAGTTACATGAGACGCGGGCGGAGGTCCGCGCTCTCTCACACAGTGACCACTGTTTAACTAATGTAAACACTACAATTATATATACACAATTCTATTTTAATAAAGAACATTCATTCCACATTCATTACTGCGACTTCACGCCTTGTCATTGCTCTCCCTAACTTATTCTCCAAAGTGCTGTCTAAAGTAAATCTCCGCTACCTTAAATATATTCTCTAATAATAGTGCTCAACATAGCACTAAAGTAGTGCTACGAGTTAGCGCTAAAGAGTTGTTCGAAATTTTCGAGTCAAATACAATTGGTCGACTATTACTCGCAAACTTGTAAAGCCCACTTATGTGTGATAGTTTTCCTTTAAACTTCGTTATATATAGGTACTACTGCCGTGACATTTGAATTTCTAACTACAACCGTTTAGTTGATACAGGGGGGGGACACTTGACTCTAACGAAAATTGTTGCTTTAAAGCTTGATAAGTCACGAACGGTTTACTTATTCAAAAAACGGTCTTGCCAAACCCCTAATATTTTTGAAAGACCTATCCAATGATATCCCACACTATGGGAAGGACGTAAAAAAAAAATTATCATCCCACTTTACATGTAGGGGAGGTACCCTAAATAATTGTTTTTTTTTTTATTTTATTTTACCACTTTTTCGTCGTTATTAACGTGTATACTCATGCCAAATTACAACTTTCTAGTACCAATAGTTTTTGAGCTAAACCGCGGACAGACAGACGGACATGGCGAAACTATAAGGGTTCCTTGTTGACTACGGAACCCTAAAAATGTGCTTGTTTCTTACACTTCAGTTGAGCAGTCGGGTTTTTTAGATTTTTTAAAGACTTTTTTTTCAACTTTTTAGTTAAAATATTAATTAACAATTTTTTAGTTTTCCCGGTCGTGTCACATTGGCACTTCACCGGATTCAGAAAGTGAGTCCGTATTTTTAAACTTTCTCATTGTGTTAATTTGCTAGTATTACACTAATGATAAACACGATATGCCTTTTTGAAATTCTTATGTTAAGCCCTTTAATTTGATACCCATATTGTAGTATTTGAAAAAAAAAAATTTTTTCACCATGTATATTGGCTTCGCACAGCCGCCATGTTTAATTTTTTTTAATGTCACCTATCTAAGAACACTCGGGCTGTTAAGATAAATCTAACGATACCTCAATTGTGTGAATCCGTTCAGTGGTTCTGGAGATATGAGGTAATAAAGAATATTACATACATACAAGATACGCGCGAAAAACATAACCCTTCCTTTGCAGTCGGGTAAAAAAGAGAAATTACCTACTTTTGTAGAACAAATATTTCAATAACGGTATAAAATATCATTTTTCTTTTAAAACAGCGTTAAACATTGTATATTTATTTAATATGTGGTCAAATTGGAAAAATTAGAATTTAAATATCTACTCAAAATAAAAAAATAAATAAAAATACAGACACGATTGTTATTGTAATATGTTTGAGCTGAGTAAATAACATAGCTGCATGCGTCCATTTTTTTATTTTTTTATTTGGAATAGGTTCGCGTTTGACCACCATCTCACCTGATGGTAAGTGATGATGTGGTCGAAGATGGAGCACGCTTACCTAAAAGTAACCTATTCACTCTTGACTTAAAAACTCCTAGTTTATAGCTATCGGGAAACACAGACTCCGGCAGCGAATTCCACTCCTTAGCCGTACGCACAATGAAGGTATTCCCAAAACGTTTGGTGCGTATGGGTGGGATGTCCACCATGTAACGATGGCGCTTCGCCGTTTGTCTCGTAGTCCGATGATGGAACGGGCTTGGCGGAATTAGATTGTGTAATTCCATCGCACATTTTCAAGGTTAAGCAACGCTTGCCGAAATCGGTTTGTGGACCTTTTTAACATAATAAAAATCCTCCGTGGCTCGGAAAGCACATTAAGCCTTTTAGCCGGTCTTGGCTGTCATTTGGAGATCTTTGACAGTCGTTATGGCTGATCAGAAGTCTGAAAATGTGACACTTCGCACTCTCAGAATGAAAGGGACTTAACTCAAAAAATTGTATTTTTTGGATTTGAGCAGTAATAAAGCAGCATTGAATAAATCTAAATATATATAACTCAAAGGTGACTGACTGACTGACTGACTGACATAGTGATCTATCAACGCAACAGCCCAAACCACTTGACGGATCAGGCTAAAATTTGGCATGCAGGTAGATGTTATGACGTAGGCATCCGCTAAGAAAGGATTTTGCGAAATTCCCACGGGATCGGGATTTACACGGGAAAAACTTCCCACGCGGGCGAAGCCGCTGGCACAAGCTAGTTACATTCATATATCTCAAGGGGTAAATGTATAAGCTGTCTCTTTATAACTCGTAATTCAGATCCCTGTTTCCACAATTCGGAGTAATGTTTCAGGCCAGTTTGCATCAAAACCTGAAATTACACGAATTTAGAGCTAGGTCACTTTCATTCTGAAAGTGCAACTTGTCTAGCCATGACTCTGTAGCTGGGTAACACAATATCTGACCTCTAGAGGTTAGACTGGCAGGCAACCCAAACACAGTTGCGTAAAGGCTAAGCAATGTATGATTGTAATAAAACGTATTTTTAACCGACTTCTAAAAAAGGAGGAGGTTCTCAATTCGGATGTTTGTTTGTTTTTTTTTTATGTTTGTTCAGGCATAGCTCCGTCGCTTGCCAACCGAATTGAAAAATACTTTTTTTGCTGAAAAGGGTATACTTTCCGAATGGTCCCATGAAAATTTTATCGAAATCGGACAAGCCGTTTCTGAAAAATCAATGGCCGTTTCTAAAAAATCAATCAGGAAGGCAGTGTGAAAAAAAAGAACATACATTATACAAAACCAATAACACCGACTACCGAAATTAAAATTGGCTTTGTAGTGTTTTGATATG
Source organism: Tholera decimalis (assembly GCA_943138885.2). Classification (NCBI taxonomy): domain Eukaryota; kingdom Metazoa; phylum Arthropoda; class Insecta; order Lepidoptera; family Noctuidae; genus Tholera; species Tholera decimalis. The sequence continues at coordinate 18,009,468 of OW964576.2, forward strand.
GAAGTCGGTTTTATTTTTTGCAAAAAAGTTTTTATTTTCGCGCTTTTTAGTGGGTCAGTTTGTAATTAATTTAGTTAGAAAAGCCAAAATGTCAACTACTTATCACCTTTTACAAAATATTGCTTTTCCCTATGCAGAGCCGTTGATTTTTGAAGAATTCTGGTATTTCACCATTAGCATAGTGACGAGCAAAAAGTGCTTCGTATCCATATCAAAGTTCCCTCGATTTCTCCATGATTCCATCATCAGATCCTAACGTGATGACAATGGGACCAACTAGAAAGTATACCCTTTCAAACTAAAAAAGAATTTTCCAAATCGGTCCAGCCGTCTTTGAGATATGAGGTAACATACATGAAAAAAGAAAAAAAAGGGTTAAAGACGAACTGAGAACCTCCTCCTTTTTTGAAGTCGCTGGGGTCGCAGGGGCATAGGCCAGTTGCAAATTGCAATAAATTGATTGTTATGTCTCTCCTTCGTCATTTTCAGAGCAGTGATGATGTTTTAAATTATTCAAAGTAATGTGCACGTCTGGGTCCACGAATTTAACTTGTAAGTTGGCCTGTAACCACCGGGACACCACTGATATACCGGGTGAAATTGAATAGACGCGACAAATTTAAATATACAATAATACGCGTTGTCAAGAAAATTTAGAACATATCAAATGTGAAATTAAAAAAGAATTTATCAGTGTTACGAAAAACGTTAAAATAATTAAAGTATCAAAGAATTTCGCGTACTACCGTTTTCGTGTAGTGGGCACGATTTAGGTACATTCTCGCTATGAATGAATCGCGCCGCGCGCCCCCGCCGCGCGGTGGCGGTCGCCGGGAAGGGGTGTAGTGCGCTGGCGATCATGCGAGGTTTGGCAACGTCGCGCGATACTTACACTAGAAAATAGGCAAAATTAGGTGAATGACCGCTATGAACGGCAACGTTTAATAACATGAGTACTCCACGACGGTTATTGACACTGCGATGAGTCGGACGAGATTTTATGATACTTTAATTTTTCTTATTTATTTTGCCTATTAATTATTTTGCTCGAATACCGATAATTCGTAGTTAACCCTGTATTATGGCTGTATTGGTTAAAGATAATAACATCAATGGACCATTTTAAAACAATAATCACGTAATTTTTTTTAACGATTTAGATTGTAGAAAAAACAGTTTATAATTACTATGTTACTGTAACTGAAGCTCCCATTTCTTTTTGTCGCATGTGTTCAAAGTCAGGCTGTATTTGATGTAACTGGCTCGTAGGTCTTGTGGTTGCAAACGCGACTGTTGAGCAAGGAGTCTCGGGTTCGATATTCGGGTCGGTCAAAAAGTGCTATTGGGTTTTTCTAAACGAAACACCCCTTACAGGTATGTTACATTGATACAAACATAATAATAGGGTAGTTTCCTGTGCTACAAAATAATATTTTTTTTTGGTTCATTAGGTAGATTTTCAAAAAATATTGGTCACGTATTTTTTGCCTTTTCAAGTCAAGAAAAATTCACAAAGATGTAAAGCTTCAAAGTACAGGAGTGGGGGCTGCTGACGTCACACCTTGCCAAGAATTATACCGGAGTGTGACGTCATGCGAAATTTCAACTCACTGTATCGTCTTAATTTTTCAATTAGGTGAAAAAATAAAAAATACGTGTCCAATGTTTTTTGTTAAACTACGTGACGGACTAAATTAAATATTTTAGGAAACTACCCTATTATAAGATCTATTTTTGACATGTAACAAACAATAAATGATTTTTTTTTAAAGATAACTAGCTATTTGGATAGAATTCACATTACTAGCAATCTTGTTAACCCCTCCAACTAAGCTAAATATGCTTGTGTCTGGAGTCAGTTCATGGCAATAGTGTAATGGGTGGGATTCGAACTTGCGACCTCTCGATCACAAGTCCGACGCCTTATCCATTAGGCTATTGACGCTTGAATTTGAAATTTCTCTGTAGTAGCCCAAGCTTGGAAGTTGGGTGTGTGATACCCCCGTGCCGTCCCATCAGACTATGAGAGTAAAGGAACAGAGAGTGCACCTGAACCTGCGCACACGCTCGGCACTATAATACAGGGTTAATTGTAAAACACCGAAAACCTCTCAGGACTATGTTACTAACATCATAATCAACAACTTTTGTTCTAGGACTTTTAAAAATTCGTCATATTTTATTTCACCAGATTTTCAAAAATTTAAATATTTAAATTGAACGCCCTAAATGTTACGGAGTCTATGCGAACTAAAAGAAAGTGATATTTTCAAATCGTTTTCTTTTGCTTCGCATAGACTTTGTAACATTTAGGGCGTTCAATTTAAATATTTTTTATTTTTGTATGAAAATCTGGTGAACTAAAATATGACGAATTTTTAAAAGTCATAGAACAAAAGTTGTTGATTATGATGTTAGTAACATAGTCCTGAGAGGTTTTCGGTGTTTTACAATTAACCCTGTATATCCTGCGTAGATGGCTAATCAATTATGAGATAGGCCACCGTGGAAAAAAACGTTTTGAAGGACTATTATTATTTAATAAACTCTTTATATTATCGTGTGGTTATTGCGCCACGCTGTTTGTCTGACAACAGCTTTCTCAATTTGGCAAACCCAAAAAAATGTATGCCTACAGACAATATTACTGGGTAGGCAAGCATGATGCTTTTCGGTTCAAGGAAAAACTCAGAACCTGCTTTCGAAATTATTTTATTTTTGATCCGCGACTAACACTGTTATAATAATTTTGTAACATAAAAAGAACTAGAATATAAGACTTGGGAAGTCGCTGTGTTGCTTAATTATTTATTGCGTGCCGTAAGTAATGTTAAGTAACAATTAAAATTATTTATACAGAGTTGATACGACAGAGGGGCGTTAAATTACACTACGTATACTATACGTGTTTAGTGTTAATTTGATACAGTTAAAAAATAAAAAGAGCCAAAAAAAATTTTATTTTCATACGAACTAAATAGCTTACAAATCAGAGTAAAACGCAACCACCTTTGTAAATAAATGTGACTGACCTTAAATACCTAGGTAACAAAGTGGCAACGTAGCGCGGCGTGTGTTATCTCATCTTGGTCAGATTTATCTCTTAAGGTGCATCTCATCAAAATCATTTGCGACTAAACTACTTCTCCTATTTAATATTTAATTTAAAGGAAAGCCCCTCGGTCGTATCAACTCTATATATTGTAATTTGTAAGTAAATTATTAAAGTAATTTGTAATTAATACAGTTTTAGTACCTAATACACAATTGAATTTAGGAATTATATTTATAGTGGTTATTGTAGTTATTGTTATTTTATTTATGTACATTTATTTAGTAAAATTGTAAGAATTAGGTTCTTAAATAAATATATATAGCCTAACTTTTATAAACTATTCAGTACAGTTTTCTAGCCTGAAAAATAAGAAAATGCGGAAGGCTCTTAGTAAGATGATGGTTTAGGATGATTGTACATTAACCCAAGAAAGAAATAAGTGGAGAAAATTAGAAAAGGCTGATACTGAGACAGATAGATAGAGAATAGAGAGAATGCATTCTCTATATTCTCCATCTATCTGGCATAAATTCTCAACTCTCACTATAGAGTGAAAGTTGAGAAATCCTAATGCTTAAAAAAGTTAATTATTTTTCAATCAACGCTTGAATATTTAATATATAATAATAATAACATTTTTTAAAATCTAAATTTAGAATTTTAGGTGCATATATGTAGTTTAGGGATTTTTATTTATAAGTGTATATTAAATATGAATTAAAAAAAAATATGGTAACATCTGCCTTGAATGGCAAAAATTAATAAGGAAATAATTGCCCTTATTATTATCGTAATAGTTGAGATGACATTGCTGGTGAATATAACTGAACATATTTTGAATTAGTACAGTACTTGAATTTCGGTTATTCATTCCCTGCATACATAAATGTAGTTAGTATATAGTAGAGTATAGTATATACCTATGTAGTGTTTTTATTCCGGATGAGCCAAAGTTGACCTTGATCTCGCCTGATGGAATGCGATAGATGAGGTCTACGATGGAATGGATGGCCAGTTCACTCTTGCAAAGGCTGTAAGGTCATAAGTGTCAGGGAACGCAGAAGCCGGCAGAGAATTCCACAGCTTGGCTGTGCGCTCAATAAATGTGGAGGAGAAGCGCTTGGTACGACAAGACGGTATATCAACCAAGTGTGGGTGGTGGTGGTGGTGACAAAAATTACACAAAGTAATTTGGATACGTGGGTTCGAACTCACTCCCTTTAACTCGTAAATCGTTTCTATAAACACTGGGCTACCACTGTTCACAACATAATACTTACTTTATATCATCGTGTTTGACCGTCACCTCACCTAATGGTAAGCGATGATGTGGTCGAAGATGAAGCACGCTTAACTAGAAGTAACCTATTTACTCTTGACTTAAAGACCCCCAGGTTAAAGCTATCAGGAAACACAGACTCTGGCAGGGTAAATTCCACTCCTTAGCTGAAACGTACGCACGCACATTGAAAGTATTACCGAAACGTTTAAATTTATTTCAATAAGTGCGTTGTAAAACTTGTATAAAATCCACGGATTGAACAATTTCAACGTGAGATTTTATTACTGTTAGACGATTGAAACTCGGGTACGTTTTTTAATCGCACCAACACAACACACGACTACTATTTGTAAAGCAGTTAACCAAACTACTTTTGTAGTCTGATAGTATTGTTTTGATTGTTTAGGGTCCCGTGTTAAAATTGTAAAATTTAAAAGTATTGATGAGTCAGGTAATTAATTTACGAGTAAATTCCCTGCCGGAGTCTGTTTCCTGATAGCTATAACCTGCGGATCTTTAAGTTAGGAGTGAATCATCTTTGACCACATCATCGCTTACCATCAGGTGAGATGGTGGTCAAACGCATTATTAATAAAAAAAAAACGAGTAATGTTTTAAGTTTCAGATTTGTAAAATTCATAGATTTGTATTAACACTAAAGTAATGAATGGAAATCTAAAAATAAATACACTTAATATGCAATGCATTATGTAATAAGGGTTTTTTTTTCTATATTGTCAATGAATTTATCGATCACGCAATGAGTTTTACACTCCTTTTTTATTTGGCTTGTATTTTTTCATCAAATTATGTATATACATAGTTATACAATAAGTCTATGGCTTCTATAAAAATGTTAATAAAATAAATTAACAAATGGGTTTTAATGTTTGTAATAATATTCTATTTAGTTATCACTGCAGTTTATAATTTATGGTGTACGAAGTTGAGAAGCAGAATATATTTTATTTTTATTCTATTTATTTATCACAGTCACGTTTGCTTTGCCATTACAGATAATATCTAATAAATATAATGCGTCAAAGTAACTTAAATTTTAAAATATATGGATATAAAAATAGATAGATATCTATTGAACGCAGCATATGTAAATGCGCCACAGAAAATATTAAACTATCATATGTATTAGCTAATTAGAACTGGCCTGATTCTAGTTATTAGCAAACAATATTTAAAATTATTTTTTAAATTTTTTTAGCGTCCTATATCTATACGGTATTCTCATTGTGTTTATTACACTCACTCTTACCCCTTTTTTTATTTCCGATTAGAAATGAAAACATTCATTAGCGTATTTAACGATTCGAACGATATCTACATGTTTAAACTATGGCAATAGAGATTATTTTCTGACATTAAAAAAATGTAGATAGTTACGCTATGGCTATGTATTATAATTTATAATAAAATTGATTTTGAGGGGGTACTTACTAAAAAATTTTAAGTCTGTCATTTCCCAAACGTAAGGTTGACAGTTGCCAGTCAAAACAAATGCAGTTGTACCAGTATTTAAAAAAAAGTACAAACATAATTAATACCTACTCCTACATCGTTATAGTATTATTTATTTACATAACGTTATTGAATACATATTTGTATAATATTATATTGGTGCTTCGTTTAATACACAAATATCTATGATAGTGACTGGTCTTAGAAGACGAATTCAATCCTATTTATCAATTATTTATTTGTTTAACTCAATTTCAAATCAATAAACTGAGTTATAAATTCGAGTTTTAAATTGTATTTTTTATTTGCTTATCAAAATATATGTTCACTGCCTGTCTATGTCTACTTTTAAATATTAAATAGATTCGAAATAAAAATAATAAAAAAGAAAAAAAAACTAACCTTTAAAAAAGGAACACCAACAGAAAAATAAAACCAAACTCACAAAACTGTCATTATAACAAAAAAGTCCATGCACAAAAACAAAGCACAAAAACAAAATTAATTATTTCGATTAAATAATATACAAATTCGAATTCGCGCGCGCACCCGGCCTGCCTCGCCGTGGTCTATTGCGAAATGCCGCGTTTAACCTTAGCTCAGTACCATTCATCTGTCATACGGCCTCAGTTTAAATTTTAATCCACGAATCGCTACTTAGTACGTATATTCTTCGCTGATTTTGAATGTCGAACGTGTATAGAAAATACATCTTTTTTTCTTTTTTTTCCGGGTGGGAAAATTATCGTTTGGCTTCTCCCGCTCCGAAGGGAGTGTCAGACTACTACTGATTAAAAACCCACCCTGTTCCTTCAGCTGCCCTTAAGTTCCGGAGCCGCGGTATTTAGTTAGAATATTCCCGCAGCCCCGGTAGGTAATGGCCCTATGGGACGCTGTCACTAGTGCTGACGACTCTTTGAGGCGCGCGAGGAACACGACGCGCCGTCGTCGCGTCGAATCAGGCCTGGTCCTTACCGGACGGTGCTGACACTGCTCGCCGCCGCGCCGCCCGCAATCCCGCGCCTACGTTGGCCGGAGATCGGCTGGCGAACCAAATTATGTACTTACTTGAGGTTTCCCATCAAAACGCATAAGTACCTAAAGCACGGGATTCACGGTTTATTTTTTTAATTTACGCTTTGACATATTTCAAATCGAGGATGTATTTTTTGTAGCGTACCTTAACGATTTTATTTTTTATCCTGGTATATTAAAATTGATTGGTACCTATTTGATTTTTTGTGTCCCAGTGGTTACGGGCCCGAATTATTTATTACGGTTATTTTATTTTTCCTACCTTAGTGTTTTTAAATAAATATGTTATTGTTAAAAACAAGTCAAATTTGAAATATACAATAATAAGATATAATATCGATGGGCTAAATATCAGAGTTCGTAGTTACGAACTCTGATATTTATTTAGCCCGTGGATATTTGCCCGTTTAAATGAAGTTTCATTTGAGTAAATTTTGCAGGAGCAAGAAAAAAGGGTAAAATTGATAAAGAAATTTATTTATTTATGTTCTATTTCTTTTTAATATTTATATTAAAAAAAAAATTACTTAAGTACGTACTTTTCTAGCCACGGTGTTTGGAGCTGAGATGTTTAATATATTATATGCAGTACGAAGTTATATTTTTATAGCTTGATAAGTGTAGGTACACACCTCATCGTTTTTGGGAAATAAGAAGTTTTCCACTGTATAGATTATAAAATACTGCACTAGATGGCGTCAAAAGTCTATTTTCATATATTTATGGAGTTATGCATTTTGATAATTAGACCGACGACGCGTTTTATTTATGTGTTCATGTAAAAATGCAAAAATATAAATAGCAGGTAAAATGAAATTTTTATTCCGGGCTGAGCTTTGCATAAAAAAATCCCTAGTTCCACGCTAATCTTATAAATGTAAAAGTATTACTGTCTGTCTGTTACCCTTTCACATATTAACTATATTAAAATCCGATTTTAATGAAATAGTAAGATACAGAAATAAGATTAGTGAGGATTAGACTTTGGAGCAGGCTACTTTTTGGGTGAAAAAATAAACTACGCAAGCGGAGCCGCGGGCAAGATCTAGTATTTCATGTATTATTCATACTTCATAACATTGTAGACGGTAGCAGTATTATGAGAAGACCCAATATTGAATTAAAGTTTTTTAAATTAACATAGATTCGTGTCCTTCTTGCGTCCGGAGATGCACTATCGTTTTATGTCATGTTTTTTACATGTATTCATTAGTGTTTTGAAGATATTTGGCGTATCATGGTTTTTTTATACAGACCTGGTGGGTAAATACCGTAGGTACTTAAATTTTTGTTCCAATCACGTGTTTTGTCCATCAAAGTTTCGTTTGTTATTTTAAGAAATAGTAATACCAAATGTATATTTTTAAAAACAACATTTATCGAAACAAGTAAAAAACTTTGAACGAAGGCGGATTTAATGAAAAATCTTTATTTTAGACACAGGTCTACTTCCTGATAGCTATTTATAACCTTGAGGTCCTGGCTCGGGTCCACGGCGCATCGCGTCGTGTTCCACACGCGTCTCAAAGAGCAGTCAGGGTCTTTAAGTCAAGCGTCTTAAAAAAAATTGGCCAAGGGCGAGTCAGACTCGCCCATGAAGGGTTCCGTAGTAACTACGCCAAATAACTTTGTTTTTCATAGTATTTGTATGAATTACAAAGTTCAAATCAATTTTCGTTGAAAGTTTACATTAAGATCTATAGCGTTTATTTTTTTAAATATTTCCCTCTATTATTATAGAAGTTAGAGGGGGGGACACATTTTACCACTTTGGAAGCGTATATCTTTTAAACGATTGACTTTATGAAAAAGGTTATAGTTTTAGAAACTTCAATGTCATTTTTAAAGCCCTTTCTATAGACACCACACACGCATAGGTTTCATGAAAAAAACATTCAGTTTCAGCTCCATGTATGAGGAGCCCCCCCCTTAATTTTAATTTTTTTTTTTTTTTTCTTTAACTAGGAAAGTGGTTCACAGAATACATCTGTGAACCGCATCTGTCTACCAATTTTCATGTGTATAGTCCTAATAGTTTCGGAATAAAATGGCTGTGACATACGGACTAAGGGACAGACAGACATGACGAAACTATAACGGTTCCGTTTTTTGCCATTCGGCTACGGAACCCTAAAAAGACGAACGGTTATTAAATGCGAAATCGTTACATTCTCTGTAATCGTTACTCTGAATTCTATTTTTACTAGGTCTTTTAGTCAAGAGTGAATAGTTTACTTCTAGGTAAGCGTGCTTCATCTTCGACCACATCATTGCCTGCCATTAGGTGAGATAGTGGTCAAACGCAAGCCTGTCTAGAGTATCAGTAGAGTATCAGAAACAGGTCTATTTAACAAATTAAAAATAAACATTTATAAATATAACATTACTCGTAAAAATTAGTCAGTATATTACTAAACATTTTTACGAGTAATATTTAAAGTTAGTGGATGCGCAATTGCGCATACTAACAATAACCTACTTCGCCATCATGCGCAAGAAAGTCGCGTCAATAACACGCACAGTGAGAGGAAGCAGCAATAGCATTCTGAAGGTTTTCGCTGAAATGCTAGAAGGGCTTTCTTTTCTTTTTTTTTTTTCGGGTGGAAATTCATCGAATGACTCCACCCGCTCTGGAAGGAGCAGAAGGGAGTGTCAGACTTCTACTGACTAAACACCCACTTTGTTCCTTCCGTTACCCTTACGTTCCAAAGCCGCGGTTTTCAACCGACGACCAAAAGAGGAGGTTATCAATTCGACGCGTTTTTTTTTTTTTTCTTTTTTTTTTTTTTTATGTGTGATCATCGATTACTCGAAGACGGCTGAACCGATTTGGAAAATTCTTTTTTTGATTGAAAGGGTATACTTCGAAATTGGTACCATTTATCACCAAGTCAGGATCTGATGATGGGATCCTGGAGAAATCGAGGGAACTCTTCAAATATTATAGGCACACCTATGGCGTTTTGGGTATTTCTTATAGTAACTTGTGCAGTTGCTCTCAAAAAATACCATTTGGAGAAGTGGAACTGATGATGAAGACTACAGATGGCCGCCGAACCTAGTTAATAATAAGTATTTCGTGGATTGCGATTCGAATACTTGAATATGGATGTTAAGCACTTTATGTTCGTCACAACGCATATGGTGACGTAGAGCTGATGGTGAAGTACCAGGAGAACTCCTCAAAAATTAACTGCCCAGCATTGGGAAAAGCAATATTTTGTAAAAGGTTATAAGTAGTTGACATTTAGGCTCTTTTAACTAGGTAAATTAAAAATCGACCAACTAAAAAGAGTGAAATAAAAACTTTTTACCAAAAAATTAAACCGACTCCCAAAAACACTGCAAAGTGAAAAATAACTTTAATTTCGGAAGTCGGTGCCAAAAACGAAAATACAAAACTAAAGACACCGACTACCGAAATTAAAGTTATTTTTCACTTTGCAGTGTTTTTGGGAGTCGGTTTAATTTTTTGGTAAAAAGTTTTTTTCAAATTCAAATTCTTTATTGCGAACTAAGTGTACAATATATTTTTGAAGATGTTAACAATAGGAAGGTTCTTAGAACTTAGTTGCCTGTTAAGGCGTTGCAATTTATGTTTATCTTATAGTCTATCTTACAGTTTTCTTACAGGTTATATTATATTAATTACTAATTATCATTATTTTTTTTATTATATCACAGTATTTATGTCACTTAATATTTAATATCACATTTTAATATTTTAAAATTATTATTTTTCTTCGAGAAATTCTTTTATGGAATAATATGCTTTTATAATAAGGAAGTCTTTTAGCTTCCTTTTAAAAGTACTAATTGAATTTGACTTAATTTCTATGGGTAACTTATTATATATTTTTATGGCCATACAAAATATACTGTTGCTATACACTTTAGTGTGGGATGATTTATTGCGTAATATATTCTTAAGTCTACTGTTTGTTAATGTGTCATAGCTACTGATGACCGACTTAATTAAAATTGAAGCCGCATAGATATAAATAGAATAAAATAGATCAGCTCGCATTTCTTAAATCGCATGCACTGAGTATCATTTTGGCTCTATAATAATTTCGAAACTTTTTTTTATTCGCTTAATAAATAATTTATTAGGTCTAGTGATTGAATCCTACACAAGGTGAGGCGATACTTCACGCCTGGACAGCTTCTGAATCTATATAGAGCACAGGTCCGTTCCTGCGTGGAGTATTGCAGCCACTTTTGGGATGGCTCTGCAAAATACCAACTTGCTGCACTGGACTCGATCGAGCGCAGGGCTAAAAGGCTTATAGGCGACGAGGTGCTATCGGGCAAGCTTCATAGTCTGGCTCATCGGCGAACCGTTGCTTGCCTGTCGGTTTTCTATAGATTGTACTTCGGGGAGTGTGCTCAGGAGCTCCATGACCTGATTCCTCCATCTCCATTTCACTACCGGTCTACCAGACGCACGGCTGGGTACCATTCACACTTGGTTGATATACCGTCTTGTCGTACATACCAAGCGCTTCTCCTCCACATTTATTGTGCGCACAGCCAAGTTGTGGAATTCTCCGCCGGCTTCTGTGTTCCCTGGCACTTATGACCTTTCAGCCTTTAAAGCAAGAGTAAATAGGCATCTTCTGGGCTCGCTCGTCACATCGTAGACCTCATCTATCGCTTACCATCAGGCGAGATTGTGGTTAAGAGCAGGCTCATCCGTAATAAAAATAAAACAATACTGTACACTTAATTAACAAATGTTAATATGGTTACCCATCCGACCAACCTTGGCAAGCGTTGCAGCTGTAAGTATGTAGCAAAAAAATTTAATCAGAATGTATATACATTCTGATTAAAAATTAAAAATTTAATCAGAATGTATGTACATTCTGATTAAATTTGTATAAAAAACCACAGTATTTTAATGCCTGATGGTTTTCACCTAATTGTCGTTTTTTATGTTCGTACCTATATTAAAAGTAACTTATTATATCATTTACGCAATTCTAAGCCTAATTAAACTTGTCATGTCCAAACTATCAAAAGAGTACCTTAATTTTAGGTGGTCAATTTACTAGCTTTATGGAGTATATCAATACTTATATTTACGTTTATAATAAAACAGTAAAAAAAGTATCTGTACATGGAATAAATTTTCACAAAAATAAATAATATATATATATATATATATTCAGAAACAGTAATAAGTAGAGCAAGATTTAAAATAACATCTCAGTCTATGTGTTTGTAGACGTTAATCTCCGGAACTACTAGCCAGATTTGAATGAAACTCTTTTTGTTATTTGTATAAAATAGAATAGAATATACTTTATTGTACACCAAAATTTTGAGACACCTATTTTATAATAATTACTTATTCTATGGTTACAATGGCGGTCTTATCGCTGAAAGCGATATCTTCCGGACAACCTTTGGAAGGATTTTCAAAACTTTAATTAACTTAATTATCTGTTAAGTCTGGGGAATATAAACGCTATTATTGATTTTGGAGTATGAAGTAAACCGAACTGAATTTGGCTAGTTTCTCAAACTTTTCCTTAAGAATACGGATGGCGGAGGGCAGGTTGATGTGATTTACACAGATTTTGAAAAAGCTTTAGACTGTGTGAATCACGTCATCCTGCTGAGCAAACTGTACAAGCTGGGCATACGCGGGGACTTTTTGCGATGGTTCCAATCCTATCTCATTTTTGATTAGTTATTTTATGTCAATTGGTCTTATACTGTCCTGTCATACCTCAAAAAAGTTTCTTACTGGTTCATCTCCATAGGAAAAGACCAATTTCGAGCCTTGCACTAACTTCTGAAGTTTTATGTGTTCCCATGTAGGCCTGTGTGAAATAAAATAATTTTGATTTGATTTTGATTTTATGTTCACTGGCGGTTACCATTTCAAATTTATTGAAATACCCAGAGGCGTCCCACAGGGTTCTCATTTAGGGCCCCGGTTGTACAACGCATATTTATTTGATGTCACTGATTCATTTAAACACTTTGAACACTTAATGCACGCAGACGATAAAAAAATATATTTTTAAATCCCTAGTTGACTGTAAATCTCTTCAGGAGGATTAAATAATTCAATATAATTATTACAATAAAAACAAGATTACTGTAAATGTAACACAATGTCAATATATTTGTTATACACGTAAAAAAACCCTATAACCTACGCATAAAATTAAAAATCACAAAAATAGCATCAATATTCTTTCCCTTATTCAACGCAAGTAAAGTGCCCAAGATATTGGCGGCGTAGCCTCTGGCCGAAGTAAAAGCAAGCCCTTGCGTCATGTGAACCAGCTTTTTTGACCTTCATCATGTATAATTACTATTACTATTATACTAATTGTGCCTTCGCCTTCGTTTGCATGGAATTCGATAATGCCTCCGTGGTTTCCATCGCATAAATTTTGATACTATGTGAATCACGGCATAAATAGTACTCAATATACCTTATAACCATCTGTCTTCCAATTAAATCGGTCGCCATTGAAATCGGTTCAGTCTTTTGACTGATTAGTCTGAATAGACCAAAAACAGACCAACGGAAATTTAAAAACTGTTTCTGATTTTATTTCCTGTATATTAAAAAACTTTTTAGCAAAAAATAGAACCGATTTCCATATAAAAACACTACAAAGGCAAAAATAACTTTAATTTCGGAAGGCGGTGTCAAAAACGAAAATATATACAAAACTAAAGACACCGCCTTCCGAAATTAAAGTTATTTTTGCCTTTGTAGTGTTTTTCTATGGAAGTCGATTCTATTTTTTGCAAAAAAGTTTTTTTTCAAGCTTTTTTGAGGAGTTCTCCTGGTACATCACCATCAGCTCTACTTCACCATATGCATTGTGACGAGCATAAAGTGCTTAACATCCATATTCAAGTAATCTAATCGCAATCAACGAAATACTTATTATTGAGTAGTTTCGGTAGCCATCTGGAGTCTTAATCATCAGTTCCACTTCCTCAAATGGTGCTTTTCGAGAGCAACTGCACAAGGTACTATAAGAAATACCCAAAACGTTATAGGTATGCCTATAATATTTGAAGAATTCCCTCGATTTCTCCATGATCCCATCATCAGATCCAAACGTGACGACAATGAGATCAACTAAAAGGTATACCCTTTCAAACAAAAAAAGAATTTTCCAAATCGGTCTAGCCATCTCCGAGTTATGAGGTAAATTACAGAAAAAAAAAAAGTTCAAGACGAATTGTAAACCGCCTTTTTTTGAAGTCGGTTAAAAATAAACGCTAGTATGAACAGTTATTTTGAAAGCACACACAGACAGTTTAATTTTATTTTATAAAACAAATAAAATAAAACAAAAATTAAAGTAAAACAATAAATGTATAGGTTCGTTTTGACTGTACAGCTACGGTGTAATTTAATTATTTTTGGGATAAAAAATTACCCATGTTAAAAGTGATACAAATCCATTCAGTTAACGATTCTGGATTAAATAATTACAGTGCAATAATTATGTTACATGTTGTATAAATATGTATCTGCTCTTGAAATTGAGAGGGCTGACCTAAATTAATGAACACAATTACATACATTGATCACGAATGCATCACAAGATTGAGAAGCAGATAAATTGTGTCGAATAGAGACTTAATTGTGAGAGAGACATTAACTCTTTGCAATAATAAATCAGAGTAAAATGTTACTAAATTATAGGAGAATCTATTTGTGAAATATCAATAGTGTCTTTATTGCCTTGATCTATGAGTGCTTTTATTTGAAACTCGCTGTTGCTCCCGACTTCAATCGCATGGATTTTTTGTTTGTTGAAATTTTCATCCCCTTTATCAGCCCCTTAAGTGTTATTTTTTTATAAAAAGGAGCCTTTGTTTGGCACTGCACTTTCAACTATCTCCATGACGAATTTCGTCAAAATCAACATAGCGGTTTAACTGTGAAAGCATTTGAGAGAGACAGACGGAGACCTTGTCGCTTTAATTTATAAAATCTTAGCTTCTGCCCGTGACTTCCTTCGCGTGGGTGGTTTTAGCCTCGCAAATACTGATCCCATGGGAATTCCAATATAACCTATATGTGTCAAAAGAATTTTAGCTATCTGCATAGCAAATTTCATTCAAGTCCGTTCAGTAGTTTCTGCTTGGAAGAGTAACAAACATCCATCCGTCCCCACTTTCGCATTTATAATATTCGTTTGAAGTATGATATGATTTTTTTTTTATAGATGCACCCGTCATCACAGGGCATTGCGGCTTTGTCCCCTGATGTTTATTTTTCAGGGATTTTTTTTAAATTCAAGGGGTACTATATCTATCCTTATTTTCCATTTGTATTTTTTCTATGCTTCCTATTCTAGTCCTATCCTTTATAATAGCTACCCTATGCTTATCTTTATTTCCTACGTTATTGTTTTATTTACTATTTCTTATTTCCTACATTAATTTTATGCTACATCAAATCTATTTCTTTAAATCTTGCTTTACATATATTTCCCTAATATCTACGTTATATAATTCTATTTTACTGCTCAGATGGCCCATGCAAACATAATACTATACATGTAATACTTACTTACTATACTTAACTACGATTACATTATTTTGACTTATAAACTATTTCCTTACATATACTTTTACATTATTACTTACAACTAGCCTTATCGTTACTTAATGAATATAATTCAGTATGATATGATTAGTTTGGATACATTCTCATTGTACTCAAAAGTCATACATTGCTCTTTGTTTTAGTTAGATAAAGTATTCAGGTCAGCCTCGGTCAGAACTGCAATGCATCGGTGATGTTCGCAGAAGCTCACGAAGACTGCTTCCTTGGTTCATAGAGAGCGGGCCAGCGCCAACGATTCTCTAAGTAGGCAGCAGGCTAGACTGTCCTAATCTATGATCAAGAGTCGGTGCCTTTGTTGGACCACCTCGGGCGTGCCCCGCAATGCAGCCTACGTAGCCGATCAAAATATTCATTGGTTTGGCACTAACTTCAACCAGGTGAGTAGGTACCTAGCCGTTATCATAAACAAACATAGACATCCAATTATTATTTTCCTGTTTAAAAGTTTTTTATATTTTTTTTAAATGTCAATTCGAGAACACGAAGATTAAGACGCATTTTCTATTTTTAACCGACGAGAAAAACGGAGGATGTTTTCAATTCGACGCATATATTTTTTTAATGTATTATCACCGATTACTCGAAGACGGCTGAACTGATTTAGAAAATTATTTTTTGTTTGAAATGGATACTTGATGGCCCCATTGTCACCAATTTAGGATCTGATGATGGAATGCTGCAGAAATCGAGGGAACTCTTCAAATATTATAGGCACACCTATAATGATTTGAGTATTTAATGTAGTAAGTTGTGGTGAAGTGAAGCTGATGGTGAAGTACCAGCTACCAGGAGAATTCCTCGACAATTAACGGCCCATCATCGGGAAAAGCAATGTTTTGTAAAATGTTATAAGTTGTTGACATTTAGGCTTATGTAACTAGATAAATTACTAAGCGACCAATTAAAAAGAGAGAAATAATACATTTTTAACAAAAAATTAACTGAGTTCTAGAAAACACTGCAAAGGGAAAATAACTAATTTCGGAAGTCGGTACCAAAAATGAAAATACAAAACCAAAGACACCGACTACCGAAATTAAAGTTATTTTTCACTTTGCAGTGTTTTTGGGAAGTTGGGTTAATTTTTTGTTAATAAGTTTTTTTAATTACATTGTGCTATGCAAATTAGTCTATGGTCTGAGTCGGGGTGCCATACATTCCTTTTCGGTATTAATGTTATTGTTTCAGTAAAAATGTGAGCATATACCGAATATTTTGACTTCCCGAACTAATATAACTTCTGCTGTTTCCAATAAAATAATATGCTAAAACATGAAACAAAAAGCCTTAAGTAGTATAACAAGGGTTGCGGGAATGTTCTAATAAGATACCGCGGCCCCCAACAATAAGAACAACTGAAGGCACAGGGTGGGTTTTTAGTCAGTAGAAGTCTGACACTCCTTTCCACTCCACCCACAGTGTTAAGAATCTGAATAATGGAAATATAATGGAAACATTGTGAAAAACATTTTTTTTTTTTGAAAAGAGTAACTATGGAATTTCTTTCTCAATAGGAAACGACCAATTTGGACCGTGCTTCTAGAGTTTTATAAGTGCCCATGTAGGCCTATCTATACTAATATTATAAAGCTGAAGAGTTTGTTTGTTTGTTCGTTTGTTTGCTTGAACGCGCTAATCTCAGGATCTCTTCTTTTCTGATTTGAAAAATTCTTTCAGTGTTAGATAGCCCATTTATCGAGAAAGGCTATAGGCTATATATCATCACGCTAAGACCAATAGGAGCGGAGCACTAATGAAGAATGTTTCAAAATCGGGGGATTTTTTTCCACGCGGACGATTGCGGGCGTTGAAATTGTAAATAATCTAGTTTTAAGAAATTTGTAAGGGGTTTTTTTTTTCAAATAAATATTTTAAGTATATTATTATATTTATTATAGCTACTACGGAACCCTTCATGTGCGAGTCCGACTCGCACTTGGCCAATTTTTAATATTAGTAAGAAGTAAGGTTTATTCATTTGGGGTAGTATTTGCTTTAAAAGTAGCTCACGACATTATCCACATATTGTTCACTTTCAACAAAAAAGGCAAAAGCGAGTGACCTTTAAAAGAAAATATTAGTATTACACTTATCGGCGACGAATTGCAAGTCTATCGATGTTCTATTGGTTACATTTCGGGGAGTGGGCAATGGAATTGCACAATCTAATTCCACAGAGTCCGTTCCATTATCGGACTACAAGACAAACGGCGATGCGCCATCGTTATATGGTGGACATCCCACCCGTACGCACAAAACGTTTTGGGAATACTTTCATTATGTTTACAGCTAAGGAATGGAATCCCCTGCCGGATTCTATATTTCTTGATAGCTATAACCTGGGGATCTTTAAGCCAAGAGTAAATAGGTTACTTTTAGGTGGTAAGCGAGTTCCATCTTCGACCACCTCATCACTTATCATCAGCTGTGATGGTAATTAAACGTGAGCCTACTATCGATTGAAAAAAATGTATAACCCTTATGATGGGGCAAAGAGCGACAACAGTAGCTCTCCATCGAGAACGATTGATCTATTGCAACCGTTGTAGGGATTCAGAAATTTATTTTCATAAAGGAGGTTTTATAATCTGTGCCCCAATAAAACTGACCGTTTTGTTGGGGCACAGAGTCGTTATTTTTCTGGCAACTCTTTTTTACAGCTGCGAGCTACTTAATGTTTGTAAGGAAAGCTCACTTGAAATTATAGGTATATCTCCCGTAATTAAGTTAAACTACTTTCTCCAAAGTGAGAGATGAATTAAGTTGTTTTTTTTTTTTATAAAGAGCCGCTTTACAAGTTCAGGAGATAATAATAAAGCACAGTAAAGGAAAATAAATGATAAATGGTGTCAGCCTTGTGATCGAGATATAAGTTTTTAAACTAACATGGTCACTAACAGTGTCATTAGAACTTTAAACGGGGTATTTACCATGGTGTAATTTATTTATTGTTTCGGGTTTCCGATATTTCGGCACTGTTGCAAACGCCATGATCACGGTGCTACATATGCTTGTGTCTGAAGTGGGTTCACGGCAATAGTTTAATGGGTGGGATTCGAACCCGTGACCTCTCGATCACAAGTCCGAAACCATCAGGCTATTGTCGCTTAAATGTTATTTTTATATTTGTTAAAAACTCACTTCACCAACCGGTGAATTGAAAACCATTACAAAAAACGTCAGAAAGCGTTTATTTTACAAAACCGTGCCATAAAGACAACAGTAATGATTTCACAAAGAGACTCATGTAGAGAGTACTTTAAAGAATTAGGTACACAATCTAACAGTACCGAGTTTATACAACGTGTAATTTAAAGGGTATATACATACCAAGTGCACGGCTCCTTTGGATGATAATAAACGATATAGCAAGGGTTTTCTAATCCTATGTGTACATGTGTGGAGCATATTAGAAATTTCAATACATTGATACCACAGACCGAATTTTTCAAATTAAGAACGAAGAGAATTATCGTTTTATTGGCAAGTGGCGTGGAAAGTGATGACCCTCATAGTGCTGTGACACGTTTGTTATTATTGGTATTCAAGAAACATATGAAACCAATAATTTGGGGTCAATTCTGTGAGTCACTTATTTTGAGCTGAAATGATAATGCCATGATATGGCCCACGTCAAACACATTTTGAAAGATAATCAAAAAATATAAGTATTTTAAATAGGAAATTTCCGTTTAAGTTCCATCTCTAACTATGACGCCGTGATTTAAGCAAATAAATAAGTAATTTAACTAATAGATTAATGCGAGTTTCAATATCAGACGAAGTTTAGGGTTGCCATTATATATGGTCAATTTATTTCAATTAATATATTTAATAAATCTAGTCGATTACGGATTACTTAATAATAATATAAAATATTGGTATAAAAAATAAAATATAATTACTTATAAACTAAAACCCAACAGTGAAAAAGAAAAGCAAGTTGTCGGCTACTATTTATTCAAACTTGAGCATTTATGCTCTTGACTTCGGGAAGCGCTTTTACTAAATACGTTAGTCGGATTTCAGTTTTTTCGATTACCATAGAAATGATTTGAAAACGACGCGTCCACACATACATAAACATAAAAAAGTAAAATCACTGTATTCTATAAGGCTTTGCCGTAGTTAGATAAAAATTGATTTGATCAAGACCAACAATCGATGCAACTAATCGATTAGGTTTTAAAATAGGCAGCATTATTCTTGACAGATGATAGACTTGACAGTAAACTGTAATTTACTGTAATCTAACTAATCATTACTCACTCTGCACTCGCGCTCGCTATGATGATAGGAGAACTAGTATTTTGGAAGGTTCACTTTTTCATAATGATTGCTTTCTATTAAGGGCCCGAATCCAAAGCAGGCATATTAGCCGAAAGACATACTTTGTTTATATTTTAATAAGAAATAATACCACTGGAAGAGCAGCCATACATCAGTACTGCTGTAATTGTATTGTGGGCCGGAGGACTGTAGGATGCTGTGCCCACGTCATGTCTGTGGTCTGGTATCTTGGGTGGGCACAGCATCAAACCAATATGGTTCCTCCAGCACAGTTTTTAGACAGTGTCTTATTAGTATATGATGCTGATGATACTATAGAATAAATATATTTATCGTTATTTTTTTAAAAGATTACTTTTTTAAAAGATTTTTTAGGAGTGTCCCCATATATATACGTCAATAGTGCATATATATACAGGGTTATTTGAAAGAACAAACCTGAAATCGCGAAAATAAAATTTGCTGTTCCTATTTAAGTTCGGTTAACTCGTCAAAATGTAGGGAACAGCTGCATTTTTTTCGCGATTTCAGGTTTGGCACCATAGTAAAAGTTGTTCATAATGACGAGTACAATAACCTCTTAAGAGGTTGTTGGTGCTTTTCCAATAACCCTGTATATAATAGTATTCTTATATGTTAGCTTTTTATATTGAGATTGTTTTTTTTTATATTGAGCGGTGGTGGTGGTGTTTGGGACAAATGATAAGCATTCATTAATAAATAAATAATAAATATACAATAACTCCAAAATCTTTTGAGCTATCCATTAGATATAACTGTACCGATTTTTATTGAAATGGAACCCATAGCTGCTTAAACTTAGAAGGTGACTATTATTCAAAGGTTAAAATGAGTTAAAAAGTTATGTACTTACCATTCAAAAGTCATTTGAAGTGTTTATAATATGTCTGTGCTTATGAAAAAATAAATGTTATAAAAAAATAAAAAGTGTTTTATTTCCAAATGGCGACTTATTTTCTTAACTGATAGGTATTAGAAGGTGTTCGTAACAACTTAAACTATAATTGCATAAACTATTTATCAGTGTTCACTGTAGGCCACGGTTGTTCTAACAATGTGGGCATTGACCTTTGCATAGAGATTCCATACCAGATGTTGTCTTCAGTCCTTTTGGATAGATATGGGGTTTCCGTTACACGTTGTATATATTAGTAATCCTAAACCACTTTGCTAAGTATATTCACAAGTATGAATCACAAGAGGAACGTAGGGTAAGAGAAAGCACAAGAAGGAAGGACTTTAAACACAAAATGTTACCAAATCTTAACATAGCTAAGCATTGTTCCAGATACCAAGCAGTGGAGTATCAATCAGTAGGTAACCTATTAGGTTACCTACTGATTTAAAATGATTAATTTATAGCTCTCACTCTTTTAAAACCAAATTAAAAAACCTTCTTGTTGGAAAAATGTTCATACTCGGTATCGGAGTTTATGTCAAATGATAAATATATAATAGTCACTTAAAATAATAGCAGTGATCATTGTTTTTAATTTTTATTGTAATTTTAATATTTAGACATTGAAATTGAGATTATATTTATTTTTTGACATATTTTAAATCAATTAAATACTACTGTTTAACTTTACACATTAATTTTAATTGCGCTTTCAAATTTTAGTTGCTGCATGTGTTAATTTTATTTAATTATTAATATGTACTGTTCAACACAATGTAATATTGTTAACTGAACTGAACTAATGAAATGCCATCAGTGGTTATTTTTGCAGTTTCTGTCAAGTTTACGCAGCTTCTGAAAACTCAACACGGATTACCGAACGTTGCCGATGATTACAAATCAAATTTTAACGTCGAAAAATCGTGCTGTCCTCCCAATTCTTACTATCTACATATGTCAATGACCGTCCCTTAGGTAAGATTCATTTCAATAAATAAAATTACAATGAACATTCCACGGCGGGAAAATAATTGCATTTTTTAAAATGGCCGCCACATAATACGAATGCTTTTATTTAAGGTACTTTGCATTCCACAAATGTTTGTGTGTTACGTCCAGAAAAAAAAAACAATTTTTCTTGTTAGTGAAGGTACAGTTTTAATAATAAATTAATAGTTTAATATCTCAAAACATGCTTTAATGTGTTACGACGATCTAATGAGACCAAACTCGATATGTTTACTAGTAGACAGTCCAAGGTTCCACCAGCCACCTTCCAATTCAATCATCAGACCAGCTCGATGGTACCATAATATTGATGGTGTCATCTAACCTACATAGGTATAATTGCCAAGTTTCGTGATGATACAACAATTAGAAGTGCGTGTAACTCAGATTCAAAGATTTTTAAGATTTTATTACATAGTTAATTTGTTACAGGTCGACCTAATAAAAGCGTGTTAAAAATAGAATATTATCAAAATATATCAAAACTTTTGAAATTGTATGTTAAACACAATGATGTGCTATAAGTTAAAGCTATATTTTAATTTGGTTTTGTAGCATGTTGTAAGTAATTTCCTTTCTTATATTAAGTTTTAAAAATCAGCGTAAAAGGACGCCAATATCTTGTAAAGGTTTTTGCCTACCAAGCTGGAGTGGGCTCCTATCCGACTGTTGCATCTCCCTTTCACTACTGGTCTACCAGACGCACTGCTGGGTACCGTCCACGCTGGGTTGATATACCGTCTTGTCGTACCAAGCGCTTCTCCTCTACATTTATTGTGCGCACAGTACCATGCTGTGGAACTCTCTGCCGGCTTCTGTATTCCCTGCCACTTATGACCTTTCAACTTTTAAAGCCATAGTGAACAGACATCTTCTGAGCTCACTCGTTCCTTTGTAGACCTCATGTATCACTTACTATCAGGCGAGGAGCGAAAGCAGATTCGTTCAAAGAAAAAGTGTGCAGGTGGCAGAGAAAATAATGTAAAAATACAACGTTTCTCAGGAGCGCACGTGCATTCGAGTATACAGGTTACTTATAAGACTAACTTTATTCGCTCCACATTCTTCATAATTAAGAATAAGCAACAAAATAAAAACGGAAAACTGGAGCAAGATTGCGAAGACTTGTTTATATGAGGAGAAATTCTCGCTTAGCGTGGGGCGAGATTATTCGGGTGTGTTCGTTATGCATCTTAATTGAGTTTTGGTGAGCGTATCATGTCTTCCATATTCTATATCGTGGCGTTTTATCCCATCCTACTAATATTATAAATGTGAAATTTTTGTAAGGATGTATTTAGATAGATATAGATAGATAGATATATTCTTTATTGTACACCATAATAATAAAAACAAAATTATGGAATTGACAATTAAAAGGGTGATACAATGGGCGGTCTTATCGCTAAAAGCGATCTTTTACAGACAACCTTTGGATGGATTTGACACAGAAGGAGAAAATAATTACGCGGGTAGTCCACGGTGTACTAATTATCTATATAAAATACTAAACAATAAATAACGTTCTCAAAACATATATATGCATACAAAAATTAAAAAAGAAAAAGAAAGAAACAAAGACATACATAATAACAATTTAAGGAGAGAGATAAAGATCTTTTACTAAGTTTTTGAAAGAAGATAGTGTTTGTGCTTGTCTTACTGACACGGGTAGAGCATTCCACAGCCGTACTGCTTGAGCTGCGAACGACTTACCATAGAAATTGGTGGCGTGACTCGGTACCGCAAGCCTTAAGTTTTCTGATGACCTCAGAGATTTTGAATGTGTGTCATGAAGGAACTTAAATCGTTCTTTAAGATAAGTGGGGGTTTTAGGATTAAACAGCACACTGTAAAGCAGAGACAGAATGTGTAAGTTCCGGCGAAGACGTATTGGAAGCCACTTGAGTTTCGTACGAAATTCGGATACGTGATCATATTTGCGCAAGCCAAATATAAATCTAATGCAAACATTTTGGAGTCGCTCAAGTTTATCAAATTGTGCCTCAGTAAGATCAAGATAACTGACATCAGCGTAGTCTAGGATGGGGAGTAAAAGAGACTGTGCTAGCGCAATTTTAGTAGCAGTTGGCAGAAAGTTACGCAACCTTCGTAGGGAATGGGCAGAAGCAAATAATTTGCGACTGACTTCTTGTAATTGGGGACCCCAAGAAAGATGTTTGTCAACCCAAACCCCAAGGTTCTTAACTTTCTCGCTTAATGGAATAGCAGTGCCGTTGAAAATAACCTGAGGAAGCTGCGTCCATTTTACCTTAGGTGTCAACCTGGAACTGCCAACCACAATGACCTGGGTCTTTGACGGGTTAACCTGCAAACCATGTGCATCACTCCATTCGCAAACAGAAGCCAAGTCCCGGTTCATGATATCAATAGCAGTATGCAAATCTGTATAGGGAGCTTGTCTGTAAATCTGCAAATCATCAGCATAAAGATGGTAGGAGGACTGAAGTTTTTTAGAAATAGAATTTATGAATATTGCGAAGAGTAAAGGAGATAAAACGCCACCCTGAGGAACACCGGCTGAAGTACTACACCAAGAAGAGCAGGACTCATCTATGCAAATACGTTGCCGGCGGCCAAACAGGTAACTACGAAACCAGTCAATCGCTGTTGGAGATATGTTAATAGAGCGTAGTATGTTGAGCATGATTTCGAAATCAACAGTATTAAAAGCGTTGCTAAAATCTAGCAAGCAAAGAATCGTCATATTTCCTTTATCCATGCCCAACCTCATCTCATCCGTAACGCTTACTAAGGCGGAAGTGGTACTATGACCAGGACGAAAACCGGATTGGAAAGGATTCAGCAGACTATTCTTGCAAAGAAAAGAACTAAGCTGATTGTGGACAAGGCGTTCAAGGACTTTAGATAAAAAAAGGCAGGATGGAAATAGGTCGATATTCTGAAAAAGATGTAGGATTCGATTTTTTGGGTAGAGGAACAATTTTGGCCTCTTTCCATACCGAGGGAAAGACACCATTGGAAATAGAATAGTTAAGGATATAGGTAAGTATTTATGTATGTTTGTTGCACTTTCACGCAAAAACTACTGAATTTATCGGACTGAAATTTGGTAACAACACACAGGCTACTTTTTGTCCCGGAATTCTCACGGGATCGGGATTTACGCGCGAAAAAGGTCCCACGCGAACGAAGTCGCGGGCAGAAGCTAGTATTTATATAAATTCAACAAATATTCTGACTAGTTAAATATTTGATTAGCTAATTTTTTATCAAATTACATAAACAATATTTAATCATAAACATAAAAGCGAAAGGCCACACATCACGAAATAACAAAAACTGCTTGTTGTATTTAAATGAAATTTGGCAGCAAGGTAGTGTAGCTTGTAACTTGCTTATGCTCTTTTTTTGTGTGTGGCATCTCGCAGGTCATCCTCTGAGGCTACTTAACCGGGCTTGCCTGTGGTTGCCTTAATTAATAAATTAATTAAAGCTTCCAGGGCTTATTAAATGCTTCTGGTCGCGATTAGGTTTGCGTGGGAGCGTTTTCTATCGAAAATCCCGATTCCGAGGACAGTCGGGATAAAAAGTAACCTATGTGTTATTTCAGGATTTCAACTATCTACATACCAAATTTGATTGGGGGCCAGTGTCCGGCAGAAAATGTTTCCGCAGATAGGGAATCACGACTCTCAGTATTGAGGAAAACGACGCGAGAAGGAGGAGGATACCAAATTTAATTCAGATCCGTTCAGTAGCTTTTGCGTGAAAGAGTAACTAACATCCATACATTTATACATCCATCCTCACAAACATTCGTATTTATGATATTAGTAAATACAAATACAAAATACAAAATATTTATTTTATAACCAAGAAGTTTTGAATTAGTTAGTGATTGGAGCCTCCTTTTAAGCAAGTAATGCCTGTGTTAGGAGAATCCGCTCTTCTACAGCAATATAAATTTACTGATTAACTTAGATATAAACTGTATTCTTATTTGTGTGTGTATGGTGTGTGCGAGATGGTGTGCGTGTTTGTTTGTTGTATGTGTGTGTTTGTGTGTGTGTGTGTGTATTTGTGTATCATTTTGTGTGTTGTAATAGTGCCTCAGTTTCTGCGTAATTCAGTGTCCTTATCCAATTTGTTACTATTTTTTTACACTCATGTAATTGTTTATTGTATATATATATATATATATTTTTATTTATCCTATTATAAAGTTGACATGATAGTTTATTGTACTGAATGGCAGCAAATTTTGTTTTAGTATGTGGAACCTGTGCTATGATATCTTTCCGTCTTTTTGTTGGTATATTTGGATCATACGGTAAATTCTTGTGTTTTTTTTAGAATGGTATGTATGATGTATAACTTTCTAACAGAAAGCAGTCCACTATCCTGATAGAGATTTTCAGTAGAGTAAGTAGTCCTTTTAAAATACATAATTTTTATTACGGCACGTTGCCCTCGTTCAACGTGTATGAACTTCGATCTTGCTGCGACACCCCATATTGTAATACAGTAGGCTATAACAGATTGTGCTAGAGAGATATATATTTCATTTAATAAATTTCTCTGAGAACCTGATTTCTTTTTTATATTTATAGGAGCAATATATCTTAGTGTTTTAAAAATCCATCCTAATTTCCTAATCCTTCCAGTAACATGTTCAACATGAGAGTACCATGACAACCTGTGATTAATAATTATACCTAAATATTTTGTTTCCAAGACTTTGTTAATTAAGGGGCAAGTGCAATCATCAACTCCAGCTCTATCACATGTGTGTACTTTAATGTTGAATACTTCATCTGGTTGTGTACTTTTATAGATGGAGAAGCATATGTAATTGGTTTTCGCAGTATTTAACGTGAGGAGGTTGTTATCGAGCCACGTAGCAATTAGGAACATACCTGTCTCTGCTTTCATTTTAACATCGGACCAAGTGTGCCCATGAAAGACAACAGCAGTATCGTCGGCGTAAGAGAATATATTTGCATTTTCAACTTTTAGATTACAAAGGTCGTTAATGTAGGCTAGAAATAGTGTGGGACCCAGAACACTACCTTGCGGTACGCCGAACGTCACATCTGCCTCATCACTAATATACTCTCCAATCTTTACCCTTTGTTTCCTGTTCGTCAAATAGTCAATGAGAAAATTAAGAGGAGTTCCCCGTATTCCAAGTTTTTCCAATTTGTTCACCAGGGTGGGAACGGAAACGGTGTCAAAAGCTTTTTTTAGGTAAAGAAATACATTCAGGCATTTCTTCCCTCTATCTAAATGTTCAGTTACCAGCGAGGTGAGGGCACCAACTGCGTCCTCGGTGGATACTCCCTGCCTAAAGCGAAATTGTGTTTAAGATATAATTTTAAACTTATTTAAATAATTTACTAATCTAGCGTTGATTATTTTTTCAATTACCTTAGACAGGGCTGGCAACACCGAGATGGGTCTATAATTATTGACATCGTTTCCGTTCTCTCCCTTATGAACTGGAGTGATAACAGATTTTTTTAGTGGGCCTGGGAATACTCCGTTTCTGAAACAGAGATTAGCCAGGTGGGCAATGACCGGGGCGAGTTCTTTATTACAGTGTTTAAGGAATTTAGTTGAAATGCCATCCCATCCAGGGGCACTATCCGACTTCAAGTTCCTTATGATTCCTTCTACTTCCTCTGTGTCAGTATCTAAGAGCACGAATGAATTTATTTGTGTATGTACATAGTTGTGTTGGTGATCAGGACTGTTATTATTTCTAGGATGTATTTGTTGTGCGTAAGAAGAAATAGACGTTACACCTTGTGTACGAATCGGACGCAGTCTGTTAAATTTTTTACCGTCAGACGATAACTGCATTCAATACACATTCTTATACGTTTATTCTAAAGAGGCAAACAACTCTCATCGTATAAATACTGTTTTACGCATTTAGATTCCGAGAACAAGTATTAAAAGAAGAAGGAAGGCACGAGAAGTCACTGTTATAAAATAAAAGGGTAATGGTAGATACCAAAAATCAAAAATTTAATGATACAGAAAGGAGAATGCCGAGGCTTCCTTCAACACTCGGCCAGAAGCGACAAAGATGAACTATATATCATAAAAAAGGAAAATAATTATAGAATTTCACTATATAATTTGTTTTCTATAAGAAGTACACCAAAAAAAGTTATAGTTCTTTGAAATTGACCACCTAATACTTCTAATTTTAACGATAACATGAAATAAACTATTAAATGATTGAATAATGAATACTGAATTCAGTTTCAACAGCCACGGTAGTCGTTAGTAATATAGAAATCGGGGTCCGGTAACACAGCAATAAACAACACAAAACTTAAATAACACGCAAGACACTACGTCGCTCGTCATAAAACGCGGGAGAAATAAAACTTTTGACAATTGTCAGTGACAACTACAAGATTAAGTGTTACCAGCACTATATAACTATTCTAAACTGTATCAATAATTGAATTGAATTATTTTAAATTATTATAAAATAGTCAAAAATATAACTAAACATTATTTATAAGAATTAAGAGGACTTTTGTAAGTAATCAATTCACTTACGTAGGTTCATAATTATATTAATGTAATCGATTTGCAAGTGCAATTTCGTATCGATATTATTTTATTTTGGTATTGGCAACATTTCTAATTAAAATTGTAGATAGAAAACGTGTTGATAAATTGAATAACTATTTAAAATTACTTTTAAACGGTGTACTTCTACAGATTTTATTTATACTCTATAATTCTTACTATTTTATATAATGAATTATTATTAATTTAGAAAGTCTGTCGGACGCTACATGATTTGTGAGCCGAAATTTGGCTTTCTCTTTTTTGCTCGTGGTTACAGCTGCATGGGTCTATGTTCAAGGTTAAGTAACGTTGGTGAGGTCAGTTTATGGATAGGTCCACCATCTGAATGTGACGAAATTCCTCCGTGCCTCGTAAAATATGCTAAGCCGTCAGACCCGGCTGTTATTTGAACATCTTTGACGGTCGTTACGGGTATTCTGAAGCTAGAAAGTCTGACACCATGGCAGTCTTACCAAGGGATATCGTGTTATCCAGCTGTGGATGTCAAATAGGCTGTTGCTTTATAGTATACACTAATACCTACTAAGCTGCAGTCATTCGCATTTGTTCTAATCTTACAACTCTAAAAAACGGGCCCCTCTACCAGTCATGAATTAATCAAATTGCGTTGACTAGCGAGAATTGAGTCCGGCCCTCGCCACTGTCGGTCTTCTCAGTAACAACGGAATAATATGACCCAGCCTGACCCTTTGCTGCCCTCCACCAACGACCCCGCTAGGCCGAGGCCCGTACTCCACAGGGAGTGTCCTTAGCGTGCGGTTGTTTAAATGTAAATACCCTAATAATATACAGGGTTAAATATAATACACTGAAAACCTCTCAGGACTATGTTACTAACATCATAATCAACAACTTTTGTTCTATGACTTTTAAGAATTCGTCATATTTTAGTTCACCAGATTTTCATCTATACTTATAATAAATCTGTAGAGAGGTCAATTCTGTACATGAAATATATTTCCAAAATAACTATCAGGGGGTGATTAGCAATCGATACTGATGCCAAAAATGCAATCAGTAAAATTTTTGTCTGTCTGTCCGTCTGTCTGTCTGTCTGTCTGTCTGTCTGTCTGTCTGTCTGTCTGTCTGTATAACCGTTATAGAAACAAAAACTACTCGACGGATTTTAACGAAACTTGGTACAATTATTTTTCATACTCCTGAGCTGGTTATAGTATACTTTTCATCACGCTACAATCAATAGGAGCAGAGCAGTGAAGGGAAATGTTGGGAAAACGGGAGAAGTTACTCCATTTTTTAAGCTTCCGTCGCGTGTGCAACCTTTATGGTTAAAGCTACATAGAAATCATTTCATGACAGAAATGTTCTCCTTAAAATTATATAAAAAATATCCCACGACTGCATATGTCTATCTTTTATGGTTGACTCACAATAACACGTGTAACTCCCGATAGCTTAGCAGTTCGAAGCTTTCTGATTATAATATTTGTCTACTCTTACGTTTATAACACTCTCAGCCACCCCTAATTGGAAAAGTTAACTTTATTAACTATTCCATAAAAAAGAATCATATAAATCGGTATAGAAACACCAAAGTTATACATGAAATACGCTAATAATAAGCCATCGCGCGTGAAAACTGAATCTAAATAAAACTCAAAGGTGACTGACTGACTGACTGACATAGTGATCTATCAAACCACTGGACGGATCGGGCTGAAATTTGGCATGCAGATAGATGTTATGACGTAGGCATCCGCTAAGAAAGGATTTTGCGAAATTCCCACGGGATCGGGATTTACACGGGAAAAACTTCCCAAGCGGGCAAAGCCGCTGGCACAAGCTAGTACAAAAATAAAAATATTTAAATTGAACGCCCTAAATGTTACGAACTCTATGCGAAGCAAAAGAAAGCAATTTATACTATCGCTTTCTTTTGCTTTGCATAGACGCTACATGCGTTTAGGGCGTTCAATTTAAATATTTTTGTTTTTATATGAAAATCTGGTGAACTAAATAAAATATGACGAATTTTTAAAAGTCATAGAACAAAAGTTGTTGATTATGATGTTAGTAACATAGTCCTGAGAGGTTTTTGGTGTTTTACAATTAACCCTGCATAATAAGCCCTGGCTGGGGGCCTTTAAATTTAAAGGTCACCACAGGATCGCCCGGTTAAGTAGTAACCGGCCTTAGCGAGCTGAACTACGAGTGGCCCTAACCAAAAAAAAAAACTAAGTTGCATATCTGATTAGACTGCAAGCCGACATAGTTGGGTAAAAGCTAAGGAGGTCATGACTTTCGGAAACGATTGAGTCAGACAGAGTCCTGCACTATTCTTGTTTGCAGTTCCGGAGATTAGCGTGTATAAACAGACAGACATTTTACTTTAACTTCTTGGTCTATTGTTATTTTTTACATGCATTATTTTTTTATATTGTTAAAGAAATATAGCACATTTTCTAAAACCGCAAATGTAACTTTGTATTGCATACAAACTACTAATACTACTATGAAAAACAAAGTTATTTGGCGTAGTTACTTCGGATCTCTTTATGGGTGAGTCTGACTCGCTCTTGGCCAATTTTTTACCATATGTGTATGTATATGTTACAGTTAAATCCCGTTCTCAGTTACAACGCGTTTTCTCTAGAAAAAACTAATTTTCACTGAATGCCTTTGCTACAACTAGCATTTTCTGGTTATAACTAGAACTTACTGTTTTAAATTTTGGGTAAAACTAGCTCTAGTAGTTTTTTTAGTCGTAAAAAAAACTTGATAGGGAATCATAAATTTAAATATTATTTATGAAAATATTTATTAAAAAATATTAATACAAACAAAAATAATTACCTTACTTAACGGAAAATTAACATATACCAATAATGCCATGATGGAAATATTAATTTCAAGCAATTAAATAAAGAAAATCAAAAACATAAAACAAACATACTATGAAAAAAAGTTGAAGAAAGTACCTACTAATTCAAAATGCCACGATAGTTTGTCATGTTAAACTATCCTCGCATTTTGAATTATAAAGCCTTTTTTCTTAAAGAGAAACCTTTAAGATTTATATAGGTATACACTTTTTTTACTTACGCAGTGAATAAATCCTTGGCCTGTTCATATGGCGGATTCCTTAGCAAGTTTTCATTGATGCTTGGGCTTTGTTGAATGACCGTAAGGAGCACATTAAATTAGCTTATTTTTTATTTTTTGTTCACCAACGTCTGTTTACACAGATAATAATACTTCAAAATTATTGATATCCAAGAGTAATAGTGTAACAACCACGACCACAGCTAAACGCCACATGTGCACATTAATCTTATTTTAGTAATCTAACCTTAATATTTGTCTTTTATAACATAAGAAAATTAACTACAGCTATGAAAATAATATACAGTCTAATAAAATCAAAAAAGCACCTAGGATGTCATGGATCGGGTAGGGATTTCATGATAATTGATTAAAGCTTTACCATGGTATCATAATGTAAGTCTATTAAATCACTGGAACCATTTATGACCTTACACAATTTAGCATAAGGAGAATAGAGACTAAGAGGAGTCATCTAAATGGAGGACACAGCGCGAGTGATACAGTGGCGTGGGATTCTTGACGGAGCGCGGAAGTTACAGAGCAAGCATGGCACTGAATGCTATTATTCAAAATTTTGCACATAAATAAAGCGTCATTAAATCGCCTCCGTTTATCTAAACTATCTATAGCAGTGCTTTAATCTTTCTCTGCAGGATTGTTTTCATTTAGCTATGCCACTTGAGAATGGCAAGTGCCAGAGGAATCGCTTTTGCACTCGCTCAATTCGCAAGTTATGTTCCGCATAGTGTGGTCGCCAAACCACACAACAGTATTCTAACCTACTCCTAATTAAACTTTTACATAGAAGTATTTTTGTTTTACAAATACGAAAAGTTTTACAATTTCTAATGACAAAACCAAGCATTTTGGACGACGATTTTATGAGTTTATTTAAATAACTTATTTCATAAAAAGCAGCTGAGATTTTAATTATTTACCCAAAATATATACTGTATAATTTGTCGAGTATTCTATATTTTGTTCAAATCCTGAAAAAACCCTTGTTAATTCTTTTAAAGAACCTCTTAATATAAAGTTGCGTACGTTATATTAAGTGGTTCTCGAACAATCAAAATATAGACGATGAACTCTGATCTCTCTCTATTGAATAGTTAGAACTATAACAAAAGCATTTAGTGAAAACTAGTTTTAACTAGAGAAAACGCGGTAACACTAAGAACGGGTTCTAGTTGTAACATACATATTGTATACATAAAATACTACAACTGCGGATACCTATAATAATATATTATATATTATCTTATTGAATAATTAATTAATTTTTGAAATTTAGAAATTACGAGTACCCATTATTATGATAAAGTTATGGGAAGTAATAAAACGCGATTAAACATCACAAGTTTCAAAATAAAATGATTTAAAAGTAATAAATGCCTAAGTAAAACAGGTAAATGCAAATTAATAACAGGTAAATGTTTATTACCCTTCAGATGACTGGCTGCATTTTAAAACAGCAAAAAGTTGTTTTGAAACTGGAAACACAAAAACACAGCAGAACTAGGTTTTACCTTTTTTTCTGGGTGGGTATATCATCGAATGACTTCTTCCGCTCTGAGTTTAGCGGAAGGGTGTGTCAGACTTCTACTGACTTAAAACCCACCCTGTTCCTTCGGCTGCCCTAAAGTTCCGGGGCCGCGGTGTCTTGATAGAACTTTCCCGCAAACCCCGGCAGGCAATGGCCCTATGAGGCCCCGTCACTGGTGTTGACAGCTCTTTGAGGCGCGCGTGGAATACGACGCGCCTCCGACCCGGGGTCTGGTCCTTACCGGACGGTGAGCGACCTATGCTCGCCGTCCGCAGGCCCGCGCCTACGGTGGCCGGAAATCGGTTGGCGATCTCCGACGCCCGGGGCGTCTCCCGCGGCGGCTATAGGGCGCGAAGAAGAGAGTTGCCTCTCCCTCGCGCGTTCGGCCGTCTCCTTCGCTAGCATGACTGCTTCGCAGAAGGAGGCGACCGCAACCCATTCCCTCTCGCTCCGCACCATGGTCTGAACCAGAGCAGGGCGCGAGAGGTCGCCGCCGCCGACCGCCTCTACGAGGACACGACGGTGCTCCGCCCAAGCAGGGCACACCTCGACCGTATGCTCCACCGTGTCCTCCAGAACAAGGGTTTACCTGACAAATGGTTCTAGATTATTCAAAATAATAACAGTACATGTTGACCTCCAAAGTTAAGCCACAATTGCCGAGGCCGGTCTTTGGAAGGGTGACCATCTTAACATATTCCTTCGTAGCTCGAAAAGCACGTTAAACCTTTGGTCACGGATGTCCTTTGTACATCCTTAGCAGCAGGCGCGTGCATAGGATTATGACAGGGCATGCGGCGGAGTAAAAACACACAAAAACTTCTTCTTTTATAGATTTTTAGCATAGCCACAGCCACACATCGCCACCATGCTACGATGCGTGGCTGTGGCTATGCTAAAAATCTATAAAAGAAGAAGTTTTTGTGACCGATTACTCACAAAAACTTCTTCTTTTATAGATTTTTAGCATAGCCACAGCCATGCATCGCCACCATGCTACGATGCGTGGCTGTGGCTATGCTAAAAATCTATAAAAGAAGAAATTTTTGTGTGTTTTTACTCCGCCGCATGCCCTGTCATAATCCTATGCACGCCCCTGCTTAGCAGTCATTATAGGTAGTTAAAAGCCAGTAAATTTGACACCAGACTTGCCGACGGATCTCGTGTAACCCCTTTATTTGGTTGCGGAGGTCAGATGGTAGTCACTCTATGTAAAACGCTGGTACTTAGCTGCATTCATAGACTGGAAGCCGACATAGTTGGAAAAAAATTAAGTAGACGATGACTCTCGAAGTCTCGAAGGATTGATTTAGACAGAGTCACGAACAAGTCTTGTTCAAATCGCTGTTCGTCTTTGGACGGGATTTCAAAATTGCATTGGTATTTTCCTCAAAGTTACGTGTTCAAAGAAAAATACCTCCCGCTTAAGTACCCCGAAATAATAATAATATTTCACAACTTTCACACAACGCCATCTAGTCCCAAACTAAGCAGAGCTTATGCTATGAGTACTAGACAACTGATAAACGTACATATATATTTCTAAATACATACATATTATAGATAAATTACACGCAGGCAAAGAACAAATGATTGTGCTCGTCACACAAACATTTGTCCTGGGTGGGAATCGAACCCACGACCTTGCGCATAGCAGCCACTGACCACTAGACCAGCAGGCCTGTCAAATGTAAATGATGTCAGTTTTATAAGAAAACCAAAAACCAAAAACAAAAATGCTATCCGAATCAACGAATACGTTATAACGTTGATATGTATTTTTCAACCGACGACAAAGGAGGAGGTTATCAATTCGACGCGTATATTTTTTTGTAATTCACAGTGTGTTATATATTTAATTAACCTTTTGACCGCCACGTCAAAAAAGCAAAAGCGTGTCCTCGGCGACAAGTTCCAAATTCATCCTTTAATACCTGCAAAATATTAGTGAGTTCGAAATTATATCGATAAAGCTCATGGAAAACTGACAATATTTTTTAACATACATTTTAATTTCAATAAAGATTATTATACCATTCTTGTGTTGAGTTTTATTTCAACCCGCTTTATCCTTTATGACATAAATGTAGTAGTCTGTGTCACATTTACGGTCTTTATTATTATTTAAATCCATAAATACAATCAACAATCGATAAAACCAAGTCAATACCACCACAGCACTATTGTCCATCATGACGTAATTTTTTGTCACTCTATGACGACAGTGGCGCAGCTGGCACGGATTTCTTGAAATTGCTCGCTTCTACTCTAGAGGTGCGACACCGATACTTATTAATAACATCGAAATATTTATTCTTAATGTTTTGTACTTTCAACAGTGTCAAGTAATAAAATGTAAGTTTCTTTGAAAGAACAATCAATTCAATGTTTTTTTATTCCACCAAGCCCGTTCCATCATCGGACTACAAGACAAACGGCGATGCGCCATCGTTATATGGTGGACATCCCACCCATACGAAAGAAACGTTTTGGGAATACTTTCATTGTGCGTACGGCTAAGGAGTGGAATTCCCTGCCGGTGTCTGTGTTTCCTGATAGTTACAACCTGGGAGTCTTTAAGTCAAAAGTGAATAGGTTACTTCT
Source organism: Tholera decimalis (assembly GCA_943138885.2). NCBI lineage: Eukaryota > Metazoa > Arthropoda > Insecta > Lepidoptera > Noctuidae > Tholera > Tholera decimalis. The sequence goes on from OW964576.2 coordinate 18,044,963, forward strand.
AGGCAAACGTGCTTTATCTTCGACCACATCATCGCTTAACATCAGGTGAGATTATGGTCAAACGCAAGCCTATCAATTATAAAAAAGTGACTCTTAATGAACCGCTATCGTAGGTATAGGTCCATAATGCAGTGTATTAGAAACGTGTGCTTTTTACTTTACGTTACTGCACTAGTGCTATAACGCCACAGATAACTATTTACTAGTCGGAGGTCGGAGATGTGCATTTTTTTTAACCTCATCAACAAATAACGACTCATCGACAACATATTTTCCATCCAAGTTAATATTTAACAATACGAATCTGTTTTTACCTCGTAAGAGTGTTGAAAAACGTCGTATGAAACGCGTGTGCAATGATCAACAAAGCACACATGCATCATATTCATAATGTAGTATAGTGCATCGCCACTAACTGATGACATCAGTGCTGAAGTAATTGTACTGTCTTCTATGATAAACGTGTCATTGTCGACTCCTTGCATTATATTTAACAAGTCTTGACTACTCATATTATAGTCCTCCATTATTAATAATATTTAATAACAGTAAATGAACTACTCTATTTGAAAAAAAATCGCGTTTGACGTCATGGGACTGTCAAACATAGACGACTGTGGCGTCCCCGGAACAGACAATACAACAGTGGGACAGAGATGGGCATTTCAGTCATTACAATTAATCGATAATCTACTAACACTCCGCGTTTAAAGAGCGTTAGCGTTCAGTACTATGAAATTTTCTTGATTTCGCAATCATAAAAGTTCAGTATCAAATGTTTTATTTATTTACTAGCTTCCGCCCGCGACTTCGTCCCCGTGGAAAAAAAAACCGTGAAACATTCTTCATTACTGCTCCGCTCCTATTGATGTTAGCGTGGTGATATATAGCCTATAGCCTTCCTCGATAAATGGGCTATCTAACACTGAAAGAATTTTTCAAATCAGAACGGTAGTTCCTGAGATTAGCGCGTTCAAGCAAACAAACAAACAAACAAACAAACAAACTCTTCAGCTTTATAATATTAGTATAGATTGGTGCAGGATTCAGAGTAAATTAAATATAACGTAGGTTGCCGTCAATGTCGATATTCTTGTTTTATTGACTGGTTAGATACCAGTCAATAAAACAAGAATATCGACATTGACACTACGTGTCCTGTTACGGTGACTGTGGCGCCGAGGGCACTAAGTTTTGCGAACTTTATAACTGGTTTTCTTTTTTGTCATCTTACGTTCCTACACATGAAACCTGACGAAAGCAGTTCTTCAAATAATTAAAGAAGAGATAAGGTATATAATTAACAAGGGAAATGAACAAAACAATACTGTTTTATGATATTTATTTACGTTTAAAATTCTGTCACGCAGTCGCGACAGTGGCGTGCTGGGCACATTTTGGCTTGTCGTCTATACACGACTGTGGCGGTCAAAAGGTTAAAGATGAGAACTGTCTGTACTGACTGCCTCGTTGATCGAGTGGTTGCAAGCGCGATTGCTGAGCACGAGGTCTCGGGTTCGATTCCCGGGTCGGGCAATAATTCTATGGGGTCTTTCTGTAGAGCATTTTTCAGTACTTAGTAGCTCGGAGTTTGAAAGTTGGTATTGTGATACCCCCGTGGCTCGGAAAGCACGTTAAGTCGCTGGTCCCGGCTGTCATTTCGACATCTTTGACAGTCGTTATGGGTAGGCAGAAGCCAGTAAGGCTGCGTTTCCACCAGAGATGTGCGAGGATGCGTAGCGAGGGATGTGTTTGTAAAGAACCAATAGAATTGCTTCATTTATCTTGCCTCGGTCAGCACAGCTCTGGTGGAAACGGCTCAGCGGAGCTAGATTTTTGCGCATACAAAACAGGCGAGGGATGTGTGCGAGATATGTGTTGCGAGGGATGTGTTGCGAGGAATGTGTGTTGAGAAGGGTGTGTTGAGAAGGATGTGTTGCGAGGTTTGCGCATCCCCGCACCACACATTAATGCGCATTTTCACAGCTCCGTTACACATCCTCGTAGGCACATTTTCATCGCACAGCTTTGGTGGAAACCCCCACACATTTTCACAGCACAGCTAGACATCCTCGCACGACACATTTCCATCGCACATCTCTGGTGGAAACGCACCCCAAATCTGACACTGGTCTATCCAAGGGGTATCATGTTACCCAGCTACTGGGTTGTGGAGGTCAGACCCCCCACACATAAAAATCACAGGAACGAAGTCGCTAGAACTTTAAGTTATTCATGACCAAACGTGACAATACTACATTCCCAAAAAAAGGAATTTATTTACACAGATGCTCTTTTAAAATATTTAATTACTTTTAAATTTAATGTGTCTTTATGAGATTTATATATGTTCCGGTATGAATGTATTAAGTATTTAAGATGTAGTTTGCAATAGGTTAAGGTCATAAAAAAAATTAATGACTTAATGGTTGCAATATTATAAACAAACTCGGCCGCTATGGGTCAGGTACGTAATGGGTTCCGTACAAATATAATAATAAAAATTTAATATTACTTGTAGGTTTTTCTGAAGCGGTATGGAAAAATCCACACTTGGTCGATATACCTTCTCTTGTCATGCATTTCTCCTCTAAATTTATTGTCCGCACAGGCAAGGTGCGAAACACTCTGCCGGCTTCTGTATTCCCTACCACAAATAACCCGGGCGTAAAACATTGCGAGAATTGTTCTAACGAGACACCGCAGCCCCAGAATGCTAGGTCAACAGAAGGAGCAGGGTGAGTTTTTAGTCAGTAGAAGTCTGACACTCCCTTCCGCTCCACAGCGGAATATGATGATTTTCTCACCAAGAAAAAAAAGAAGTATTTAAGACAAGAATGAACATGAATCTCCTGGGTTCGCTCGTTCGTTCGTATACCTCATCTTACACTTACCATCAGGTATAGCTGTCGCCAAATAACTTGGCAAGAGTCGTTCAATGCGCAGAAGTCGATTTTTAGGTGTCAGTGGTTGTCAGCGGGACGCGGGGTATGACGTAGCACCGCTCCGAGCACGCGATTGGTGCGTCAGTAGTTCTCGTTCAATTTTCTCCCGAATACACTTGCGTACACGAAAGTTGTACCCTTTGTTTTTGTTACGAGTTGTTGTTTTAAATTTAGTTTGTATTACGTTGATTGCAATGCCAGAACCAAATACCGTTTTACGCAGACTATTAAAACGTCAGAAAGAACAGTTTGACACTATAGTTAAGGAAGGTTGAAAATTAAATTCCGAATTCGTCACTGTCTTTAGGACACCGGGAAAAAAGAATAATAAAAGGGGTAGCAGTTTTATTAACTAATTGCGACGACGCGCGACAAGAAAATATTATTTTTAATGTTTATTTAAATACATTTTTTTCACTTTTAAATGTATTTATGTATTATATCTATTTTATTTATAATACCGAATTAACGAATGAATTCCTCTGCTTTCTTTAACCTTCTTCTGAACAGATATGATTAAAAATAAATGATGACAATAACCATAGAATAATGGCAAGCAGCAAATGTGACCAATTTTTTCTTCCACTAAGTTCACGATGCGTGAACTTACCGCCACTACGCGAAAACCTTGCCAAGTTATTTGGCGACAGGTATATGATCGAGGTCTAGAGTTGGCTCATTCGTAATAAAAAAAAAACAGTTTCTGTATATTTCTTTAGGCTCAGTATTTTCGGATATACGGAGATCCTTGAATAAGATAAGAATCTATTATTTAGGATCTTTGGATAAGGAGGATTGGAGGGGGAACTTTGAATAAATAATTTTAAAATTATGAAACAGAAACATGTGGGATCTTATTTTTTTTATTTCATCCAATCTACAGAGCTACGAGATGGATTACGGTCCATTCCCACACATAGGGAGGTAGCCTGGGCCTCAGCAGTGGGAGGGAATGTTATGCTATACCTATCTGATAGCATGGAAAGAAAAACTTAAGAATTTCGACTCCAAGGGACCAAAAAGGGGTTGCGGGAATGTTTTAACGAGATACCGCGGCTCTGGAACTTAAGGGCAGCTGAAGGAACAGGGTGAATTTTTAGTCAGTAGAAGTCTGACACACCCTTCCACTTAACCCAGAGCGGGAGAAGACATTCGATGATTTTCCCACCTGACAAAAGAAAGGAAACAAAAAAGGTTTGAAAATTAAAATCATATTAAAAGCGAATGCCGGTGAACAACTGGCAATAAAAGTAGGTACCAAATGGTTATATATTACTCGTAAATGTTTTATTGATGTCGTAAACTCATTTGTGTTGGTAATAAGATATTTTAGGAAATTATGCTTCGTATAATATTCTTAATTTGTCTTTATATGTATACGACGATATTTTGAAAAATTGACTGTACTGGTTCAAGTCGGCCACGATACAAAAAGTTCGAGCCCTTTCAACTGAATTGGAGCTGTCCTCCCCCTGCGAAGCCCTAAGCCGAAGTCCGCATCCCACAGGGGGTGCCCTTAGCGTATAGTCGCTTAGTTTTTAGTTTTATAATAAGCCCTGGCTGGAGGCTTTAATTAATTTATTAATTAAGGCAACCACAGGCAAGTCCGGTAAAACAGCCGAAAACCTCACAGGATGACCTGCGAGATCCCACACAACAAAAAAAAAACTGAATAAGTTCAACTGATTCGAAGTTGAACCAATTCAGACGACTGACTGGAACAGACGCACAGACAGAGGCACCAATCCATACGAATAAGTATTATAAAACAACTGTATATCTGTTTTCTTGTTATGTTTTTACGGCTGAACCGTCGAACCGATTGTGATGAAATTTGCCATCGAGATAGCTGAAGACTAGGCTCAAAAATCAATCTCAAAGGGGCTGAATTAGGGGATGAAAGATTGTATGACTGTGTGTTTGTATAGCGTATTTTCATATCGAATTGCGGAACGCTAAAAATCGATAGATAGGTAATAAAATTATGATGAGATTGTTTAATTTCCGCCATAGTTTAATAACTTATAAGAATATAACATAATATTATGATCTTTATAAATCTTTATGTGATAAAAAACTTTTTCACAAAAAATTAAATTGACTTCCAAAAACATTGCAAATTAAAAAATAACTTAATTTCGGTAGTCGGTGTCTTAAGTTTTGTATACGTATTTTCGTTTTTTAGAAGTCGGTTTAATTTTTTGTTAAACAGTTTTTATTTCTCTCGTTTTACTTGGTCGGTTTGTAATTTACCTAATAACAAAAGCCTAAATGTCAACTACTTACAACCTTTTACAAAATATTGCTTTTCCCGATGCTGGGACATTAATTGTTGAGGAGTTCTCCTGGTACTTCACCATCAGCTTCACTTCACTATATGCATTGTAACGAGCAAATTGTGCTTAATAACCATATTCAAGTAATCGAAGCGGAGCGAGCTTATTGTATATTTAGTTCCGGTGGCCAACTGAGGTCTTCATCATCAGGTCCACTTCACCAAATGATGCTCTTCGAATGCAAATGCACAAGTTACTATAAAAGATTCTCAAATCACTATAATACAATATTTGAAGAGTTCCCTCGATTTCTCCAGGATCCCATTATCAGATCCTGACTTAGTGACAATGGGACCTCCTTTGAAACGGTTCAGCCGTCCTCGAGTAATCAGTGATCCAACATAAAATAAAATAAATAAAAAATATACGCGTCAACTTGAGAACCTTCTCCGTTTTTTTTTTTTTTTGATAGGGCCATTCGTAGTTCAGCACACTTAGGTTGGTTACTACCCAAGCAGCAAAACCTTGTCCTAAAGCAGCCCATAGAACGTTTTTCAAAGAACTAATTGATGTTGCTGAGCGGTTCTATAAAAGACCAAAGAACGTTTACACAACCCAGATTGGGCGCAGTTATATCGCTAATCGCTGATATAACAGATATACATATAGCAGCTTTGGCGTACCATTTTTGACCTCTAAGATTAATATTACAGTGAGAGATGTTACCAAACGGTGATGTAGTACCAACTGCAACGCTGTTATTGTTCTTTTATGTTTTAAAGAAGTGATTGTGGTTCTTTTAGATTACCATATCACAACAAATCGTTCAATCTTTCGTTCATTCTCATACTGTCAGTGTTATTAAAGTGATTGTGTGTTAGGCTTATATTACTAATTTCAACAAATCGTGGTAAGTAAAATTACAATATCAAAATATTTATTATGGCGTCTATCAAGTAGCAAAATGCGCTAGTAGTAGCAACCCAGGCATTGAAATAGTGTTACGATTATAATTTTATTGACAAAGTAGGCATAGATTAGTATCTAATTTTTAATGCCCCTCCCAAATTAATAAGTTTTATCTAAATTAAAATAAATTAATCGTAGATTAGTTCCATAATTTTCTACTATAGAGCAAAAAGTGTAACATAGGCGCTTACAGGCCTTCTATAGTACTATGATCAAAGTAGTGACCGCCATTGTGGTTAAATAAATTAGGGTTCCTTTGAATTGCCGCTGCAAAGTTATGTCGGACTTTTATGCGGCTTTGCGTTGTCTTGGCCAAAGGTTGAGACAAATAACAAAGAAAAATTGTTTCAAATAATGTTAGAAATAGATTTCATGACATATTTTTAACTTACCGGTGATATGAAATGTTATAATTTATTTTATTGTGCTTTTTGTCGTAGTTCATGCAACCCTTCACGGCACAACTTGGCATTTGTGCTCGTAAAAGTTACGACCGCTCCCGAAGATAGCCGATCACGTTCTAGTCACTTAGATAAAGGGAAGACCATTTTGGGACCACGTTCGAGGCGTCATTGTAACATGCGGTCCGCCCAGTCCTTACGCAGTAATATTGGACCTGATGATGAAGACCACAGATGGCCACTGGAACTACTCAATATATAAGTATTTCATGTGTTCCGCTTCGATTACTTGAATGTGGTTATTAAGCACAATATGCTCGTCACAATGCATATGGTGAAGTGAAGCTGATGGTGAACTACCAGGAGAACTCCTCAACAAATAACAGTCCAACATTGGGAAAAGCAATATTTTGTAAATGAATATAAGTAGTTGACATTTAGGCTCTTGTAACTAGGTAAATTAAAAATCGACCAACTAAAAAGAGTGAAATAAAAACTTTTTACCAAAAAATTAAACCGACTCCCAAAAAACACTGCAAAGTGAAAAATAACTTTAATTTCGGAAGTCGGTGCCAAAAACGAAAATACAAAACTAAAGACACCGACTACCGAAATTAAAGTTATTTTTCGTTTTGCAGTGTTATTTGGGAGTCTGTTTAATTTTTTGGTAAAAAGATTTTTATAACATACGGAAACCTCTAAGAAAATATGTTTAAATTTTATTTTACATGAGGCTGAAATAAAAATACGTTGAAAAGTCAAGTGTACAAAAAAGTAAAACAAAATAAACAATTTATTTTACGCCCGCAGCATGCGTAAGGAGTTCCGACGTCGCCGTCGCTACAATAGTTTATTTTTCAATCTGTCAACCGTTTTAGCCTGGTTGGAAGATCGATGTAAATAATGTTTTTTTACTTATTTTGATTTTTTTACAAAGTAGTAGAGAAATGCGTAACCAATATTCGTAAAGTAAGTTACTTTAATTTTAGGTTAATAATCGGTGGTGTTTTTCGGTTTAGAATTATCGTATGTTATGCCTTATCCTCATGCTGTTTCTTTATTTTTTATGGTTTTTGTATTTTGCTTCCGTTGAAGCTTCGAATGCGTTATAATAATCGGCATGGTTCAGATAATGTATTTGTGAATTGAGCTTAAAATAAGTCAATATATTCATGCTATTTATTTGTTATGCATGGATGTGTGTTTGTTTTCATATATTTAACAATTTCTCTACTAACTAGGATTTTTCTTATAACAAAAACCTATTATAACCTACTAAACTATTACCTGCGGGGTAATTGCGTAACACACTTACAGTAGGAATCGGTTTCATTATGCTAAGTCACCAACACTCACTGCGGTATTTACGTTGTTGAGCAGACCAATATTTCGAACATATGAAGCAATGCATTAGCAATATACGTCAAAATCATTCAGATCTTGATTTATAGTGTGTTACGTAATTATTGCGATATTATATGGTGACGTTTAGAAGTAGCTTAGGATGTATGTACGGGCACGCCGCAATTGCGGCGGTAAGACCCCTCTTTGAGGAGTGGCTAGATCGGCGTCACGGCGTCCTGACCTACCGCATGACGCAGGTCCTCACCGGACACGGAAGTTTCGGGAGGTACCTGTGTCTGATGGGAAAGGAGGAAACGTCTGGGTGTCACCACTGCGAGGGTCGCCCTGAGGACACCGTAGAGCACACGGTGCAAGACTGCCCCGCCTGGGCAGAGCACCGACGTGTCCTCACGGCGGCGATAGGCGGAGACCTCTCGCGCCCGGCATTGGTCGAGGCCATGCTGCGGGGCGAGAGGGAGTGGGAAGCGGTCGCCTCCTTCTGCGAAGCAGTCATGCTTCCGAAGGAGGAGGCGGGCCGCGAGAGGGAGAGGATGGCGTCCTCCCTCCAGCCCAGCCGCAGTGGTAGACGCCCACGGCGTCGGACGTCGGCCGACGATCTCCGGCCACCGTAGGCGCGGGCATGCGGACAGTGAGTAAAGGGCAACTCGCTGTCCGACCATGGACCATGCCCGGGTCGACGGCGCGTCGTGTTCCACGCGCGCCTCAAAGAGCGTCAGCAACATGACGAGGCCCCCTCTGCAGAGGGCCGAAGCCTGCCGGGGTCGTGGGACTCATCCCGTTACCGTGGCCCCGGTATGTAAAGGGTTATTGAAGGAACACCGTGGATTTTAGTCAGTAAAAGTCTGACAGTCCCTCCCACCCTGCCCGGAGTGGGAGGACTTATTTGATAATTTTACCACGTTAAAAAAAAAAAAAAAAAAAAAAAAGGATGTATGTAAATGATAAATAAGTGCATTTCGTACTTTTCAGCTTCCCAAAAGATGGTAACATAAAAAAGGAATGGATTGATGCCACAGGCATGCCACCTAACTGGTACCCTACAAAAAATAGCACCATATGCTCGGTTCACTTCAACGCAGAAATGTTCTAGTCTCTAAAGAAAAGGCGCAGGATTTTTGAATGGAAAATTCCAAAATTAAGAGTACAACTGATTTTTGCAGAAGTGGGTTGAATTTTATTTTATTACTGGAAGCTATTCTCATGATTTAGGGTATTCATAAAATCAGTCATTCACTTTTATGTTCCGATCACTTTTATGTCATTCACTGGTATGTTCCGATCAAGAGCGTAATGTAAGTTAACATCAACTTCTATTTGACCTATCACTATGATAATTAAATATTAAGATTTAAGTCGAAAGCGCCAGGGTAGCCCTTAATACTTAGTAGGTAGTACTTAATAATAATTATGTAATGTTATGTTCTTAATAATATGTTTATTGTTATTGTAATATTTTCTGGACATGCCATTTTTTATTTGGTTCATTTTCAGGTGCCCAAAAAAAATTGTACAATAATAAATGGAAGAATCGATAACTTTCCGATTTAGTCAATCACTAGCGTATATGTAAAATAAATTGCTTTTGCACAGCACAACGATAGCGACCGATGTTTTTGTGTGGGTAAGTTCTACGGTGCATGGTAAATACACGCTGTGTTTGACGGAATAAGGTTTATTATTGATTGTATAGTACGTTCTGATTCAAGAAATGCGGGTGTGTGTGTGCGAGTGCGTATCTATTGATTTTATTAAACTGCATGTGTAGTTGTTGCCCCGCCCCGCGCCTAACTGGAGACACACGGTTCCGATATAATTTCGTCTGTTGACCATATCTAGTTATTTATTTTATCTATGGTAAATATATAAGTTTTACAGATCAAATTAGATACAAAAGGGCACCGATCAACAAATATATAGAACAAAGTAGTTTTATACATGTTTTCTTTAAGCCTTATATAGTATATGTCTATAACAGTTGTACAAATTGGTAATGTAAATGTTTACATCATTAGCTTATAGAACGTTTTCGCTGTATAAGCTTATAGAGCAAAATGTATAGTCAAACGCCTTTATTCAACATGCTGCCACCATAAACACGGTTATATATAACGTTTACAAAACTTTTTTGCGAAATAAGCTTTGGTTATAGTACAATTTTGCTGCTTGGGTACTTAACCGGACGATCCTGTACTGACCTCTAAATTTAAAGGCCCCCAGCCAGGTCTTACATACTAATATTTACATTTAAACAACCGCACGCTAAGAGCACTCCCTGTGGAGTACGGGCCTCGGCATAGCGGGGTCGTTGGCGGAGGGCAGCAGAGGGTCAGGCTGGGTCATATTATTATTAAAGGGGTTATTTATTGCTACTGGCTTAGCATCGCAGGCTGGCTCGTTTGGCAAAGGTCGGGGAGGCCTCCTCCGTTTGTTTTCGTTATCATTTAGTGACATAACTTAAATATTAACTTAATTTAGTGAGACAACCCCATAACAGACTACATTCTTCTTAAAACCAAAAAATGGATGATAAACAGTTATTTTTATAATAAATAAATAAAGCGTTTTATTTCTTACTAGCTGCTTCGTTCGCGTGGGAGGATTTCCCGCGTAAATCCCGATCCCGTGGGAATTCCGGGATAAAAAGTAGCCTATGTGTAACTTATTCCAGAATGGTAAGTACATTCAGTTCCTTTCAGTAGTTTTTGCGTGAAAGAGTTATAAACATCCATACATATACAGTATGTTAACTAACAGAGGGCGTTCCCGTTAACCCGCAATAGTATAGCATCCATACCTGCTAGAAAAAATATTACCATTCGAAAACTAAATGTTTTTTTTTTAATATTAAAATAATCACTAAAAATGTTAAATTGATAAGTAAAAGAAACACTCTGTACACGCGTACTTGAAGGACGGCAATGTCGCAATTTATTTATGAATGTGAATCTAACTGATGTGCTTATACTATTGCGGGTTAACGGGAACGCCCTCTGTTAGTTGTATTAAGGAGAGAGTAATCTGAAGGAGCAGGGTGGTTTTTTATTCAGTAGAAGTCTGAGACTCCCTTCCACTCAACCCAGAGCGAGAGTCAATCGATGATTTTCAACCGAAAAAGAATTTGTTATGTCAGAGCTCTGAAACTTATATTGTCGGGGCCTACTAGAGGGCCGTTTCCTGCCGGGATTGCGGAATTATTCGAAAGAGTTACCGCGGCCTCGGACCGCGAAGGGCAAATTACGGAACACGGATGGATTTTAGTCAGTAAAAGTCTGACACACTCTTCGCGCTTCGCCCAGACAGTCATTGGATGATTTCCCATAAAGAAAGGACTCTCAAACTTGTTAAGTAAAACAAATATTTTTAAAATTACAATCTTATTTATAAAGTAACATAATAAGTTTAAATTGGCGTCTAAGACTTCAACAATATAATGAAACTAGAAAACCAAGCCATCAATTTCGAGTCAATCAAGATTTGTCAATTTCGAGTCTATTGTTAAATCAGTCAGTAAAGTATTAGAAAATCACTAATAGATTTGTCATGGATACGAGAAAAGTGAAATAAACCTGTGATCTTATTAAAGAAGGCAAATTAAAGCGAAACATCGTTATTATATCGCAAATTAGTTTTGTATGTCAACTGTACTTTTCCAGCAGTTGTCAAATAAAGGTCATTGACTAAGAAAGTCAATGACCTATATTATTATTTGAATTAAATAACAATACAAGACTATTTAACTAACTGCCTCATTGGTCGAGTGGTAGCAAGCGCGACTGCTGAGCACGAGGTCTCGGGTTCGATTCCCAGGAACGGGCAAAAAGTGTTTTTTTTATTTTTTTTTTATTACTGATGGGAGCACTCTTGACCTCGATCTCGCCTGATGGTAAGCGATAGATGAGGTCTAAGATGGGACGAGCGAGCCCAGAAGATGCCTATTTACTCGTGCTTTAAAGGCTGAAAGGTCATAAGTGGCAGGGAACACAGAAGCTGGCAGAGAATTCCACAGCTTGGCTGTGCGCACAATAAATGTGGAGGAGAAACGGTTGGTACGACAAGACGGTATATCAACCAAGTGTGGGTGGTACCCAGCCGTGCGTCTGGTAGACCGGTAGTGAAAGGGAGATGGAGGAATCAGGTCATGGAGCTCCTGCGCACACTCCCCGAAGTACAATCTGTAGAAAAACCGACAGGCAAGCAACGGTTCGCCGATGAGCCAGGCTATGAAGCTTGTCCACCAGCACCTCGTCTATAAGCCTTTTAGCTCTGCGCTCGATCGAGTCCAACGCAGCAAGTTGGGTTGGTAAGTTGGTAAGGAATTTCTCAGTAGTAGCCCGGAGTTTGGAAGTTGGTGGTGTCATACCCCTATGGTCCCGGCTGTCATTTGAACAATTTAAGCGTCAATAGCCTAATGGATAAGGTGTCAGACTTGTGATCGACAGGTCCCGAGTTCGAATCCCACCCATTACACTATCGCCGTGAACCCACTCCAGACACAAGCATATTTAGCTTAGTTGGAGGGGTTAACAAGATTGCTAGTAATGTGAATTCTACCCACATTACCAGTCATCTTAAAAAAAATTAAAAAAAAAAATTGACAGTAGTTACGGGTAGGGAAGCCAGTAAATGTGACACTGGTACCAAGGGGTATCGTGTTATCTAGTTAGACTGGAAGCCGAGCCCAACATAATTGGAAATAAGGCTAAAGCAGACTATGAACAATACACTATTTAATTTTTTACTCTTTAATCCACTATACGCACTAAATGTTTTGGGAATACTTTCATTGTGCGTACGGCTAAGGAGTGGAATTCCCTGCCGGAGTGTGTTTCCCGATAGCTATAACCTAGGGGTCTTTAAGTCAAGAGTGAATAGGTTACTTTTAGGTAAGCGTGCTCCATCTTCGACCACATCATCACTTACCATCAGGTAACATGGTGGTCAAACGCGAACCTATTATCAATAAAACAAAATATATTTCTTTTTACTGTGACGTTATTTTTATTGGTATTACCTATACTATATTATATATGCCATACATATTCTAATAAATCCATACTTCCATACTTAATATTATAAATGCGAAAGTAACTGTCTGTCTGTCTGTTACCTTTTCACGCCTAAACCGCTGAACCGATTTAGATGAAATTTGTTTAGGACCCTGGGAGGGACATAATAGTTTTTATCCTGTAATTCCCACGAGTAGTACATTATAAATCAGAAAAGTTTGTTTGTTTGAACGCGCTAATCCTCGAAAGTTCTGTGTGGATTTGAATGAAATTTGGTGTCGTAGTAGCTTGAAGCTTGAGGAAGCTTTTTACCCTACTGCAAAAGAATGAGGTTATGTTTGTATGATACAAACATAACCTCGTCCTTTTCCTCCTTTCTGTGGACTTTGATTCAATCAAAACCAAAACATTAAATTCATTCATTCAATTTAATTCAAAAACTTCAATTTGTATTGTGATAAAGTCCACAAGAGCGAAGCCAAAGGACTTTTTTTAATAAAATTCCAAAAACTTAATAAACACAATTTACAGTTTAAATTAACTAATAGGGTTTTTTTATCATAGCATGATTCCTTAGCTGGTAAATTATGGTCAATGATTTTCTCAAACACGGACGCACAGAGAAATCTTAACATGTTACCATCGTTACCCATCTACGGCCCGACCCTGGTAATCGTTGCTTTACTTAGCCACGTGCTCCTCAAACTCTTTATCAACGAGATGTGATAGCTAAAATTAGAAACACAAGACCATAGGAGGTCAATAAAGTAGGTCATTTATTTGAATAAAAGTATATAAAAGCTATGTTAATCTTAAAATCTACATTTATATTTTAGAGCTGGCTTACTCAACATCACGTGTGTTTAGATCGCGGAGGACATAGATTAGAATTTTGTATAGAAGCGACAACTCATCTAGAACAACATTCCGATTAAAAGTATTATATTAAATCAATTTATGAACTGTCATAATCTGCTTAGTCTTTTCCCAACTGTGTTGGTGACAATAAAAGATAACCTCACACAATCAATCAATCAAATTATTTATTTCAGGCAAACTTGGCCTATATAAATAAAATTCTTACGTACTTTAACAATTACTGTAAATAAACTAATACATATTACTACACTAAAACTAATGCTTTGTTTAACAAAATAATCTTATACTATAATAAACTAATACATATTAAAAACCTTATAAAACTATCACTTCACACGCAGTGTTGACGGCGTCATGTTTCGCTGCGAGGTGTCGCATAACCGTTTTCGGAAACGTCGATAAATGACACCTTTCGGCCAAAAGTCTGTTCAGCAGCAGTGCTGGGTGGGAAAATCATCAAATGACTCCCCCCGCTGTGGATGGAGCGGAAGGGAGTGTCAGACTTCTATTGACCAAAAAACATCCCTGCTCCTTCAGTTGCCCTTGCGTTCCGGGGCCGCGGTAACTTGTTAGAACATTCCCGCAACCCCATCATTGATGCTGGTGCTGACTGCTCTTTGAGGCACGCCCTGAAATCATTGCAAGCAAGCTAGATTGCAAATATATGAATTCTGCAATGCTATCTCCTACTAGCATAGGATCCTACTATACATCGACCTTCACCGAGCTAGTTAATGGATGAAAAATATTTTATGTCCAATTAAATATGATAATGAATACAACGTGTAATTTAAAGGGTATATACATACCAAGTGCATGGCTTCTTTGGATGATAACAAACGATATGGCAAGGGTTTGTAATCCTAAGTCTACGTGTGTAGAACTTATTACAAATTCCAATACACTGATACCAGAGACCGAATTTTTCAAATTAAGAAAACGAAAAGAATTATCGTGTTATTGGCAAGTGACGTGGAAAGTTATTGATCCTCGTAGTGCTGTGACACGTTTTTTATGATTGGTAGTCAAGAAATATATGAAACCAATAATTTGGTATCAATTCTTTGAGTCAGTTATTTTGTGCTGAAACTGTGCATAGATACTCCATACCAGATGTTGTCTTCAGCCCTTTTGGATAGATATGGGGTTTCCGTTACACGTTGTAAATTGCAAATGGCTTGTCTAAAAAATTTCGGTCCAGAATATGATTAATTAACAATTTACAAAAGTACTTTTAAAAAAAATTTGACCTGTATGGTTAATAGACAAATTCCGTATCAATCGAAAGTTCAAGCCCATAGAATCTGCAAACGTTAGGTTGGATATTTTTTTCTCGTCACAACTCTTGGGTTACCTACCCAAGAGTTGTGATATAAACAGATAAATCGATACTAGTAACTTGCACCGGCCTGGTTAATGAATTAAAGTTAACTTGTTTGGTTGGGTTGTCTGCGAAAAATTAGCCCTGAATTTCGGTTGTCGAGTTTTAAATTGTCGAATTTTTCAAGTTACTATAACAAATACTCAAATATATGTGTATGTACTATAGGTGTGCCTATAATTTTTTAAGAGTTCCCTCGATTTCTCCAGGATCCCATCATCAGATCCTGACTTGGTGACAATGGGATCAATTTTCAAGTATACCCTTTCAAACAAAAAGAGTTTTCCAAATTGGTTCAGCCGTCTTCGATCATACATAAAAAAAATATACGCGTCGACTTGATAACTTCCTTGGTTTTTTTTCGTAGGTTAAAAACACAATATTCGGCAGGGAATTCCACTCCTTAGCAAAATGTTTTGTGCGTATAGTTTGAGTAGTCAGTTAGGAAACACTGGCCTCATCTAGTTTACATTTACGAAAAAAATTATGTGTGAAAGTGTTATTTATAACCTAATTGCAAAATAAACATCATTATTTCATTATTATTTGATTATAACAATGTCGCCTCTGTATTTTTCAATTCTATGACGGAGGTAAAGCCGCATACATTAGCATAATATTTAATTACGTAAAATAATAAAAACTAACTTAGCGATTCAAGGTCTCTCAAACGGGGATAGTTGTATCTATGCATGCGGGGCAACAAACTTGTGTACACAATGTCAGCTTTATTTATACAGCTTTACTAGCTTTTTCCCGCGACTTTGTTAGCGTAGGAGGTTTTTTCCGCGTAAATCCCGATCCCGTAGGATTTCCGGGATAAATTGTAGTGTATGTATTATTCCAGGATGTCACCTATCTACTTACCAAATTTTATTGAGATCCGTTCAGCAGTTTTTGCGTGAAAGAGCAACAAACATATATACATCCTCACAAACACTCGCAAATTATAATATCAGTAGGAAGTATAAAAATAAATGTATCGTACCAAAACACAAAAAAAAAAAAATTAACAAAAAAAGAAACAATCTTTAAGGTTATTTTTCGCTTTGTAGTACAGTGGTCTTTTTTGGAAGTTTTGAAGTCGGTTCAATTATTTGTAAACAAGTTTTATTTTTATGCTTTTTAGTGTATCATTGTTTGTGTTACTTGAGATACTTACATACCGTTCGTACAATTTCTTTTTTTAATAGAGAATTAGCTGTATACGTCTTTTTACCCACTAAAACTATATTTCAGACGTGATTCAGAAGGTTTGTGCCTCAGCTGTGGTGATATTAATAGGCTGATTATGCTAAACAGTACATAGATGTACGAAGGTAGCAATCACGGAAGATTTGCTGTTTATAATTGAAGAGTTCCATCACTTATCTCCAAAGATCTTCATCAAAACCAGATGTGTTATATAATACCTAACCTTCCTTGTTAAATATGCTTTCAAACAACGAAAACGCAATCAAAATCGAATCAGTAGTTCCTGAGAAAATCGCGGATATACAAAAATACATACATACTGGTCGAATACAGAACCTCCTTTTGAGAAGTGGGTAAAAAAGGTATATAGGACTAGGGTTTCGGAGCACGTAGTACCTTACTATATTAACAAACTCCCAGAGGAATTGCAAACGCTATACCTACATATCAAATACGAAAAGTAAGTATAGATACAAACGTTTTTATATAAAAAATAGTTAACTGTATTTAGTATTCCTAATTTTCCTTTTCTCTGTACAGTCAATTAATTAACTAATTACGACTCGCCAGCACACAGATAAGCCCTAAGAGGCTTTTGTGTATGGCAAAACATTCTATAATTTATTGTGTAATGTGTATTGGATAAAATAAATAAATAAAAATAAAACTGGGAGTTCGCCATATAGGTTTTAGAATGACGTCACTAAGTTTACAGCGCATCGACACCCACGCCGTCACCTAAATTGCAATAATCCAGACCTCCTTAAGTCAGTCCCTTAGTGCTGAGGATCATGGCTACGTCGGAAACGTTGCAACAGGCTCCTCCATCTACTATGGTCTTCAGCTTGATGGAGAGCATGGGACATCGGCATCTGCAGTACTTCGGACACCGTCCTGCAGGCCTAGCCAAGTTGACAATCTACAATCGTTAACGCTTGTAGAAAACAATGATAATGTATGGGAACGTTACTATCTCAACGCTAAATCACGTGGTCAGAACAAGCGAATAGATAATTCGTAGACAAGTTTACAATTTAACATAGCGTTCGTAATAATAGAATGAAATTTGATCTTTTCTACGACGTTAATCGCTACATCCCGTACAAATGCTAGCCATATTACACTTTTGACAAGCGCTAACGAAACGTTTTCGTAGTTTTTGAACGCTAGCCAAGCGATCACCAAGACCCAAGAGAAAACGCTAAAAAATGGCGTCTCTTTAGTCAGCTGTGGTGATACCGAGAAGTGATTTGTTATTAAAAATAATTTTGGACTTTTAGCACAAATAATGCATACTTTAAATATGTTGTGGTGTGCTCATAATGAAGAAGTGTGGCTTAGACGTCTAAGTAGAGACATAAATCGTCAGTGCATGGAGACAATTCATGAAATGCCGGAAAGTTTATTTGTGCAGCTATTTCGGCTAAATAAATCTACTTTCCAAGCCCTTTGTGAAGAACTCCGCCATAAAACATCATTGAAAGGAACCAAGGAGATTCCCCTGAAAGTAAAGGTAGGTTACAAGTGTTAAAATATAGGTATTCTGTTATAATTATTTAAGTACCTAGCCTACGTTTATTTTCATAATAATTTTCACAATGATTGTCTCTTTGTAGGTTTTGTGTGCTCTTAGCTTCTTAGCCACAGGATCATATCAGCGCATTGTTGGTGTCACTCAGCATCTTGTCCAACGCACAACTAGTCGATGTATACGACAAGTAGTAGACGCACTAAATCACCCTGATATGATGGCAAACTGGGTTGTGTTTCCTAAAACACGACAAGAAAGGATATTTATAAAACAAGAGTGAGTACTTAACCAAATTAGGGTCAGTGGGTCGTCCAATTACAATGATTAATTCCTTATAAGTTTTGTATAATTCACTTATAATTTTGATTTTAAAATATAATAATTATTGTTTCAGGTTCCAAAGAAAATTTGGCCTGCCTGGTGTAATCGGGTGTATAGATTGTACCCATGTAGCTTTAGTAAAGCCGGATGATGAAGAACATCATTTTTATAATAGGAAAGGATATCATTCATTAAACGTTCAAATGGTAGATATAATACTTTATAGCTTGATATGAGTCTATAATCACTTCTTAATATTCATTATATTTTCAGATTTGTGACAGTAATCTTCGCATTTTAAATGTGAATGCAAAGTTTGGTGGAGCTACACATGACTCACATATATGGTCATCCAGTAGAGTAGAATCATACATGCGTGAACTACATCAGAGTAATGAACAAGTATGGCTATTAGGTATGTATTCATAATAATAAAAAAGTCTAAACTATAAATATTATAAATTTTGTTTTGTCTACAAAACCTAATTTTTCAGGTGACTCTGGATATCCACAACGCCCTTGGCTAATGACACCTATCCTCAATGCAGTTCAAGGATCCAGGGAAGATAATTACACACAAAAGCATGTGCAAGCCCGTAACTGCATTGAGCGCTGTTTTGGATTACTCAAAGCACGGTGGAGATGTTTGCTAAGAGACAGGGTTCTTCATTATCATCCTCATGTAGCCAGCCAAATTACAACGGCATGTTGTGTGTTACACAACATAGCATTGAAAGCTGGCTTACCACCACCACAGCCATTTCCTGCTGCACATGATGATGGGGATGATATAATCATGCATGATCCACCACCCATTGCTACTGTAGGTAGCCAAAATGAACTTATCCAAGGCAGAGCCATGCTGAACTGTTTATTGAATAGGTTGTAGTAAGATTATTTTTAGTTTTTTTAATGATAGTAATTATAAGCCTAATATTAAAATCAAATCTAAAGATATTTTTATTGTAGGCATAGGACAGTGATCAAACAATAAGTTCCATTATGTCCTGCTGAGTAGATATATATATACATACAATACATGCATTGCATACAATAAATTCATACATCATTACAGCATGTTGGGTGTTCTGAAATAACTTACAAAATGATATGCCAAAAGAAACTTTCATTAATAGATAAATTATAAAACATCAAACTACTACAATAATGTTTTATACTTTATAGAATATATTATATTATTTAAATAAAATATATAAATAAATAGGCTTCACCAATCAAGGCTTTAGTGTCCAAAATGTATATGGTATCTTATTGTAAATTCCTGATGTTGGTAGTATCAATCTAAATGATTGTCACAAAATGTTACTATGGAAAATTAGTAGATAGGTCATAGGTAATTAAGATTTTTTACTATTAAGTCATGTTTTGTCTAAATAATTTACTTAAGTCATATTATAAACTGTTCAATAGTTTTGACATTTACCTTTATATTCATTTGTGTAGGTACTCTTATAAAATTTATTTCATGCTTATGTGTACCTGTATATGTATTAGGAATAGTTATTGATAGTATTTTGACATGTGTTACAAAATTTTTAATTAAACAGTTTTATTTTTAAAAACATGTTTATTTTCATAATGTTTAACATCAAAAGGATTTCAGACTATTTATGAATTATAAAATAAAATAGATTTGGTTAAATACTAAAAACAAAAATCTTTATTAAAATAAATTTTGGATGCGTTACAGTGTGTGAGTAATCCTTCTGTATACTCACAAATTATAACGCGTCCAACACCTCCAAACATGAATTTTAGAATAATTATTATAGTAATACCTACTCTAATGAGAAATTTTCTTTAAACAGAATTTAAACTAAACAAAAAATACAATCATGTACTAATTTGTAAACGAATGTATATATATAAAAGAAAGTCGTGTTAGTTACACTATTTATAACTCAAAGCTGAACCGATTTGGCTGAAAATTGGTAGGGAGGTAGCTCAGAATCAGGAGACGGACATAGGATACTTTTTATCCCGAAATTCCCACGGGATCGGAATTTACGCGGGAAAAACCTCCCACGCGAACGAAGTTGCGGGCAAAAGCTAGTATTCTATAAAAATAAAAATTTAATGCAATACAATTGAAATAAAACAAAATTGTGAAGTACCTATTCTGATATTGTAGACAATTTGAAACATTCATAGCCACAAGCTGAGACGACCCATCACCACATTAAACATTTTATGGGATAATATCTGTTGAAGGTAGTGATGATGGTCTCAGCTGTGGTAATGTTTGTACCAAACTGTCTACAGCACGAGCCAAATGGTTCAAAGTTTCGTTTTGCCTCTCTTGCAAATCAAGCCTTCTTGATTCCAACCGAAGCCTCTCCACCTCCCTCTCGTTTTGCATTTTATCTCGGTTTTCTTCTAATCGCAACCGGCGTGTCTCAACAGCCACGAACTCACTGGTTGCTCGTTCGAAGGGCGTTTGTATACGCCGTGTGCGCGCTCGAAGTAGCCCGCGGCGTCGCGGCGTAGATAAGGTAGGCGAAGATGCAGCGGGAGACGCACTTGCCGGATTCCGGCGTCGTTGCCGAGCTCCCCGTGATGTGCTCGCTATAGGCGGCGCTGACGAGGGGCCGGGAGGCGGCGTTGCCACTGGAGGAAGAGTTGACAGAGCAGGAGGGGCGGTAGATGTCGTATCTGAGAAAAATAATTATATCCGCATATTGAATTGTGTCTAAATAAATTAACAGCCATAACAGTGTATCAAAGTCAAGTTATTTATTTCAATTAGGCCATCGAAGAGGCACTTTTTAACGTCGAATATTAAAATTAAAGGAAATGGGATAGGATAGATTCTACACTCATTCGTAACGGTAAGTTCGTATGGAGAAGAAACTCTATACTTACTCTTTTTTATCTTTGTGTTTTGGAAAAAAATATAAAAAAATTGGCCAAATGCGAGTCAGACTCGCCCATGAAGGGTTCCGTAGTAACTATAATAATATAATTATAATATGTATATCTATATGACGAATAAAAAAAAACCTTAAAATTTCTTAAAACTAGCTTATATATATTTTTACAACTACGCTAAATAACTTTGTTTTTCATAGTGTTTGTATGAATTACAAAGTTATATTTGCGGTTTTAGAAAATATGCTGTATCTCAAAAACTGCTGACCCGATTTTGTTCAAACCAATTTTGGTTGAAAATTTATATTAAGATCTACAGACATATATTATTTTAAATTTTTCACTCCATTATTATAGAAGTTAGAGGAGGGGGGACACACATTTTACCACTTTGGAAGCTTATATCTTTTAAACGATTGACTTTATGAAAAAGTGCTTTTAGAAACCCTTAAATCATTTTTAAATACCTGTCTATAGATACCACACACGCATAGGTTTCATGAAAAAAAAATATTTTCAGTTTTAGTTCCATGTATGGGGAGCCCCCTTTATTTAAAATATTTATTAATTTTTTTCTTAAAATCTGAAAGCGGTTCACAGAATACATCTACCTACTAAGTTTCACATGTATGGTCTTAATAGTTTCGGAATTAAATGGCTGTGACATACGGACAGACGGACAGACAGACAGACAGACAGACAGACGGACAGACATATCGAAACTATAAGGGTTTCGTTTTTTGCCATTCGGCTACGGAACCCTAAAAAGAAACTAAACGGTACCTTGCGTAAAATGAGATTCAATATACTCTGTTGGTATAAAATCTGTGGACGAAAATGATGGACCAACATTTTGGATGGAATCAGGCACTGGTGTTGGGGAGATTCTCTCAGATTGTGGGGCCTGAAAAATATGAATGATTTAAATTAGAAAATAATGCTTGTTTGTTAAAGAAATAAATACAATAAGCAAAGTCCAAAAGCATAGAAAAAAAAAACTCACATCAAAGCCTCGCTCCTCAATTCCAGCCAGTCCAATGACAGACGTTAGACCCATGATGCTCAACACCCTCTCTTCTAAAGCAGTGAGCGTTTGTCTGCTGCTTGGACCACCACCAGTACGAGATGCCTCACGTCGAATATCCAAGAATTTTTTCTTTGTTTTGGTTTTCCAATCTGCCCATGCCTATATTTTATTGTTAATTTTAGTCATCACTCACGAGTCATTGGCCATTTTCACATAGGTGATAATAATAACTACTAGAATACCTACTGATATTGTTAAACTGGTGGATTCATACAATGACTACTCAACACATTAAATCTATATTGTATTACTTATATTCAGCTGCTTTACCCATTTCTCTCCCTCTTTATAGCCTATAACCGTCTCAAGGGTCCCATCTATCTCTGTTTCAAAATTCATCAAAATCAGTTAAGCCGTTTTGATGTGAAAACGGAAAATACATTCACATACTTACATAGAAACAAACACACACTTTCTCTTTCATAATATTAAGTAATAGGATTAGTCTATTTTTTTTACATCTCTGTGTGAAAATAGCCATTACCTACCTAACTAATAAATAATAATGATAAATAAATGATAACAATAGGAAATAAAAGAAGTAACTAATAAAACATTATTTCCTACGAATCTTTTCATGAGACATAAAAGTGTGAATTTACCTTTTTCCATTTCTCCATCGGCTTGCTTACTCCCCCACCAAGTGAGTTCAATAAGTCTACTAGTTCTTGCCACAAACGGTCAGCTTTTATTCGGCCTTGAGGCCCTTGCTGGGGCCTCGATATATCGCCATTCCTAAAACATTATTTAAAAATATTTTAGATATCCAAAGGGTCTAGTGATTAAGCCACACAATTGATTTCTTTGTTTCATAAGTACGAGTTAAAGTTCACGACGCGTCCACGTCATTGTTTATGTTCATTCATTCAATTCAACTATCAAAGGTTGATATTTACGAAATAATTTGTAATTTACGCACCTTTCCATGAACTCTATTAAAGCTGCGAACTGTTCTGGGCTTGCTCGAGATCTGGATTCCATCCTATAAAAAATATTCACTTCATAAAAGGTTCATTGATAAGCAAGATCTTTATCATTTCGAGTCACAGATATTTAAAATGACATTTTGCACTGTGTTAATATAATAAACTAATTATTAAAAAAAACTTACATGTAAGTATGTTATTTCACTTCTTAATAGTTATATCTTGTTAAAAAATCCAAAAACAAAGTTCCGCCCGCGCACTGTAAACACACTGTGATTTTGACAGTTACTTTACTCTTTGATTTTGACGTCTGTGCGATCGCTCACCATAGACTAAAGTATATGTTTTTTCGAACAACGTTGTAGAACGAGCGATCGACTCAATCATTTCATCTTGGCTACCGACTTAGCGCTTTCTACAATCGCATACGCCGAGGCGTTATCTATTGTAGAAAGAGATTCAATACGAATCGTTTGTAACTTGGCTAGGCCTGCTGAACTTCGACGTGCTATGTGGCCAAAGTACTGCAGTATTCTGTGGAGACATATTGTGTAGAGTCGCTGTTGTGTGTCTCGCTAGTGCTCCAGTAAGATTGCGGTGTTAGTGCGATGCGCTGTCCAGGGAATGCATAGCATTCTTCGCCAGCATCACATCTCGAAAGCATCGATTCTTCTCCAGAAATGTCGATACCCTAGATAAAGACTTAAAAAACTTCGAACATTTGGCTAAAATTATAAGTTTTCCCCGGACGCCCTAGAAAAATATATTTTAGAAGTTGAAAATAAAACCAACGATGTTTACTTATGGTTTTTTTTTTAATTTACTGCTAACATTACAGAGCTCTATAAATTGTAATATAATCAAAATTTTTAAGTAGTAGTAATAATAATAATATAATAATAATATTCCACAACTTTCACACAACGCCATCTAGTCCCAAACTAAGCAGAGCTTGTAGTATGAGTACAAGACAACTGATAAACATACATATATGTTTTTAAATACATACATGTTATAGATAAATTACACCCAGACAAAGAACAAATGATCGTGCTCATCACACAAACATTTGTCCTGGGTAGGAATCGAACCCACGACCTTGAGCATAGCAGTCAGGGCCACTGACCACTATACCAACAGGCCCGTATATATATATGTATATAGGCCCGGATATTTAATCAACATAACAAAAACACTGATTGTTTTTGGTCACTGAATGTTGGAAATTAATAGAGATGGTGCTGTTTAGCACCCGTAAGACCAATGTGTGTCCGGGTTTTACCCGGACGCCCCGGCTCCGGACGCTCTACAAACTGGGACAAATCCGGGGAAACCCGGACGGAAGGCAGCCCTGCACCCAAGTCGTGTTTGCAAAATTCCAGCTCAGTCGTGAGGGAATAAAATTTGTAAATTTAATCCCACTAAAAACATCCTGTAAAAAACTAGCCAAGTCTCGATGGAGCTAGGTACTTGTTTCTCTATAAAAAGTAATGAAATCTCTAAGCAAAGCCAAGTCAAGTCTAACGTTCTTTACAGCGATTACTTTTTTAATATATTTAGATTTTATGTGACCGGCCGTTGAACATTCTTTATGCACATTTATTTGTTGACACATCCAAGTCAACGGCGAAGTCACATAAAATCTAAATATGAAAATACGCCCAAATGGTTCCAGAAAAGGATGGTACGACAGGCTTCGCGCTCGACTCGGAAGGAGCTGCCGTGCCCTTAGATCTGAATATTTCTTGCTACGGAGATTTGCTTTGATTTTTACACACCCATTCACCCACCTGCAGGTTAACACTTAAGAGTATGTAAAGTTTAGTTTTTAATCACTGTCATTATTTTTAATATTTTAATAATTTAATCTTTGTTAATACTAACACGGTATTAGGTAATGAGTAACACTTCGGGGAAAGGGACTGGTATCTTTAACACAGGTTACTTGGTAATCTAGCTAAGATGCCAGTTGCGATCTGTACTGTCACTGTAAAACCATTTGCACTGTTTTTGTATATAATTGTATTTGTCACTTATTCTAAGGTTTTATACGGGTTTTTAGTATATCAATGTGTGTGTGTTAATAAAGTTATTGATTGATTGATTGAGATAATATGTACTATAAGGGACGTGAAAATCAATCTTTTTACCGACTTGAAAAAGGAAGAGGTTTTTTATGTACAGACTGGCGTCTGAATTTGCAAAAACATATTTTGTACTTATAGCATATCTATTACTACGTAGGTGGTGAGTGTTTGGCGACAGTTTCGATCGTCACTTTTCTTCGAGACTGTGCATCTTGGGTTTTTAGTATATCAATGTGTGTGTGTTAATAAAGTTATTGATTGATTGATTGAGATAATATGTACTATAAGGGACGTTAAAATCAATCTTTTTACCGACTTGAAAAAGGAAGAGGTTTTTTATGTACAGACTGGCGTCTGAATTTGCAAAAACATATTTTGTACTTATAGCATATCTATTACTACGTAGGTGGTGAGTGTTTGGCGACAGTTTCGATCGTCACTTTTCTTCGAGACTGTGCATCTTGGGTTTTTAGTATATCAATGTGTGTGTGTTAATAAAGTTATTGATTGATTGATTGAGATAATATGTACTATAAGGGACGTGAAAATCAATCTTTTTACCGACTTGAAAAAGGAAGAGGTTTTTTATGTACAGACGCCAGCACATGAAGTTACCCGAAACTGTCAAATTTTACCAATCAACCTTGAAACTAATGTCTTCAACAATAAAGTTTAAAATCTATTAAAGAAATTTGACAGATTGTTGTAGCTAGATGTGCTGGCGTCTGTATATTCACTGATTTCTCCGTCAATTCATCATAATCTGCTTAGCCTTTCCCAACTAATGTTGAGATCGGTTTCCAGTCTAACCGGATTCAGCTGAGGATAATAAAAAATAAATAAAATAAAAAATAAAAATAAAATTTTACATGGAGTGACTGCCTATCTGACCTCCACAACCCAGTAACTGGGTAACACGATACCCCTAGACCAGACCAGTGTCAGATTTACTGGCTTCTGACTGCCTGATTTATCCGTCAATTATGGACCGGTTTTCAAAATTCTTTTTGTACTGCCAATCGTTTTACTTAAGTAGATTGTGGATAAACTACCCTCGTCGGGCGGCTAGTGTTCCTCGTATCCAATTTAGCAGTTCGCCCGCTACTTCACCCGCGTGTATTTCGAAATAATTTATAGCACTCAAAAATATATATACAACGTGTAACGGAAACCCCATATCTATCCAAAAGGACTGAAGACAACATCTGGTATGGAGTCTCTATGCAAAGTTTCTGCTCAAAATAAGTGACTCACAGAATTGACCCCAAATTATTGGTTTCATATATTTCTTGAATACCAATCATAACAAACGTGTCACAGCACTATGAGGGTCATCACTTTCCACGTCACTTGCCAATAAAGCGATAATTATCTTCGTTCTTCTTAATTTGAAAAATTCGGCCTCTGGTATCAATGTATTGAAATTTCTAATATCCTCCACACATGTAGACATAGGACTAGAAAACCCTTGTCATATCGTTTGTTATCATCCAAAGAAGACGTGCACTCGGTATGTATATACCCTTTAAATTACACGTTGTATATAGAAATATTTTCACAACACATACACACACACACCTTCACACACGAAAACACACACACGACACACAACCACACACCCATTCATACCAGAATTAAACTTCTTTCTTTACTTATTAATTTTTATTTTTTATTTGAGTTTAAGTTAACTTACCTTTCTTTTACTAATTGTACACACATCAAAAGTGTCTAGGGATCAACATATATTTTTGCAATAACTTTTCTCCTGATTGATATTAATTAAAATTTTCTTTAAGGATTCATCAAATAAAGTGTGTTCGTTTGTCACAGTAACGATAAACCAAGTCACCTTTGCATTAATAAAGAAATTTGCCATTTTCCTAATAAAGGGATTTTTGACATTTGAACCACTAACATTAAAGTTCGAAAAAAAGACTGAAATAACAGTTTTCTTTAAAATTTTATTGGGTAACTTAAACAATTAATAATCCGTGTTTCTACCGCGAACACTAACAACACAAGAACATCGGTTTGGCATACTCAAAATGAGTTCATCCAAATCACGGTGTGGAATGGCCGCCCATGTTCGTTGCAACAACAAAAAAAGGTCTTCTTGCGACTGGATACCCTCCATATTCGGCAGAGCTCTTCTCTGTAGCATATCCCATGCATGCTCAATCGGGTTCAAGTCTGGCGACTGAGCAGGCCAGAGCAGGACATTGATGTTAGCTGCGGCGAGAGTCTGTCTTACAACTCTTGCGGTGTGCGGTCGTGCATTATAGAATAGAATAGAATAGAATCTTTTTATTTCGGACCACAAAAATCCATAAAATATTAGTAACTTATACCTAATAACTTATTATCTAGTGTTAGTACCCATCACCCTCCGCACAAACTGCTTCATAATAGGAGAGGACACACTCTCACTCACCGTTCTCAGGATGCTGTTACGACTGTCCCTTACTCTCCTCAGAAGTGAAGCCGTTTTCTTACGTATAATCGCTTGAAACGCGTCCGTACAAGCTTGTGCAAACATTTCTGAGGCGCTACAGTAACGAGGCAGTCGCAAGAGCATCCTGAAAGCATTATTATACTGGACGCGGAGCACATCTAACGATCTTTTAGCGTAACTGACCCATAGATTGCCCGTGTACAGACTCTGGCAATAAGCCTTAAAAAGAGTAATTTTCACTAGGTCTGTACACCGCGCAAACCTACGGGCCAGCATATTGCTCCGGACCGCTAGAGCCCTCCGCTCCCTCTCAATGTCTGCATCGTCTCTAAGGTCATCAGCAAGAAAATGCCCTAAATATTTAAAAGATGGTACCCTTTTAATTACTGATCCATTTATCAGCAGATCGGGTCCATCTTCACGGCACTTGCCGCCGACCTTAAAGACCATGCATTCACATTTTTTCACATTATATATTAAACCATGCGCGGCGGCGTAGGCTTCACATGTCTTCAGTAGCTTTGCGATTGCCCCAGCAGACGGACCCAGCAAGACCATGTCGTCTGCATAGCTGATGTTGTTAATGCTAACCCCACCAACGCTACATCCGACACGCAACCCACTGAGTTCCGCTATGAGGCCATCTATGTATAGGTTGAAGAGCCGAGGAGACGTCAGACCTCCCTGCCTCACCCCGCACTCCAACCCATACGACTCAGAGAATGTACCGTCCCATCTCACCTGATTGGTTTGGTTACCATACCAATACTGGAAAAGCCGACATATTTCCGCGGGTACACCCCTGTCTCCCATCTTTCCCCAGAGCACATCATAAGAGACAAGATCAAATGCCCTGGAAAGATCAAGGAAACAGGCGTACACCGGCGTCTTACGATCTATGTAATATTGAACGGTATGCTTGAGACTTAAAATAGCACTTTCGGTTGAAAGTCCGGGTTGAAAACCGAACTGTGCATCTTGCAGACGTATATAATTATTTAAACAAGTATCAAGCATACCGTCCAACACTTTTGCTATAATTGTCGCAAGAGAGATGGGACGATAGTTACTCTTGTCCGAGATGTCGCCTGTCCTGTTCTTCACAATGGGAACAACGATGGTCTTCATTAGATTAGCAGGTAGGTACGCATGACTAATACACATTGTGAAGAACATGGACAGGACTCTTGGCAAATGGACACCGGCGTGCTTCAGGTGTTCAATGCTGAGCCCATCATGTCCTGGAGATTTGCCTCTGGTCATCTTGTTTATAATTTGGCTGACTTGTTTACCTGAGAAACGCAACAGAGGCTCCACTCCACGACTGCTGGGCTCAGAATCACCCACCAGGGATGAGGGACCGAGAGGTGATTGAACTTTGAAATGTTCCTTGAACATGTTAGCTATGTCCTTGGGTTCACTCATCCCTCCGACACTCACAGAGAGACCAGTTTTCGCATCTAACTTACCGGTGGACTTCCAAAATTTACTGAAATCTTTTGTAGCTCGCTGTTCAGCTAACCTATCCATAATAATTTGCTCAGCGTTATTTTGACAAAATTTCAGGCGACTTTTAAAAGTTTTTCTTTTCTCATACATTTCATTATAGATAGGACCGGAAGAGGGGCGATTGTTACGTATCCAGGCCTGAAAACTGGTCCTGGCTTCTCGGTGAGCGTCTCTTACATGTTCATTCCACCCACAAACACGCCTACCCCGTCTCGGTCCCCCAACCCGTGACAGCTTAGATTGCCTAGCCGCCGCGCACAGTATTTCTACAATATGATCGTACAATCTGTCCA
Organism: Tholera decimalis; assembly: GCA_943138885.2. Lineage (NCBI taxonomy): Eukaryota > Metazoa > Arthropoda > Insecta > Lepidoptera > Noctuidae > Tholera > Tholera decimalis. Next base: position 18,074,474 of record OW964576.2, read on the forward strand.
GAACAACTCTATGTTCCGCCAAACCGCATGACCCACCACCGCAACTCTGAAACTCATGGGGAAAATCAACGTTTCGCAGTTTACTGTTACAGATGCTATGGTAATTTTGAGATTCCAGCTTAGTCCTTTCTCCCCACAAAACCGAGCTACGGACCGATTTGCACTTGTAGAGGAACGATGACGTCAGATACAATCGTCTCAGCATAAATTTGAGCGTTGAGGTTGCCTCTGATCCAAATCAACTCAGTTCTTCCGCCGATCCAAATACCCGCCCATACCATGATGGTTCCACCACTATAAGGATGGACTTCCTGGCAGGATTTTAATCGCTGTTGGCGTCCAGGGGTTCTCCAGTGTCGTATACGTCTTGTATCCGGTCTCATACCAAAACGAGACTCATCAGAAAAGCACACGAAACGCCATTGTTCTTCTGCCCAATTTCTGTGTTCAAGAGCCCATTGATATCAAATCCTACGATTGTGCATTGCTATAGGTGGTACCCGTAGCGGTCTTCGGGAATGAAGGTTCACTTCATGCAAGCGGTTTCTGACTGTTTGGTCGCTAATTAAGTTCCCTGAAGAGTGATGAAGCCTCACGGCTAACATCATGGCGGTTATTGTTGGAGCTCTTCGAGTTAAGATTTGAATGTATCGGTCTTGTCTCCGTGTGGTGCAGCGATACCGTCCTCCATGGCGCTCAGCCACGGTACCAGTGCTTCGGTAACGTGTCCAAAGTCGACTGATAACACTCTGACTTGTATTCAGAGCTAAAGCCACAGTACGTTGCCGGGAACCAGCTTCTATCATTCCCACGGCTCTAAGCATTTCTTCCCTGCTTAAATGACGTCGCCGCTCCATAATAACGTTGGTTTTAATCAGTAGTAGGGAAACAGTAGCACTAATAATGTCTTCAATGCGTTGTATGTTTTTATAGGGAAAATATTGACAGCTGATTTTCATCTTTTACTGGAATTTTATTAACAGTTCCTGTTTCAAACTATGAAATGCACCAAAAAGGATCCATATAAATTTATAAAATCATAAATTTATTACAAAGCCACATCTCAATCTCAAGAAATCCGCATAAAAATGCTTGATCCCTAGACACTTTTGATGTGTGTATAATTATGAGTAGATCGACAGAGTCCATACAAAACAAAAAAAAAAAACAATACTCTATGGCCGTCCACTGTCTCTTAGAATACAGGTATACCCAGGCAGCGTACGTATATTGTCAACAGATGTATACTCTTAGCGTAATTTATTGTAGTTAATAAGTTTGTATATGGCATTTTAGTTTCTAGCTTAAGATCTGTATTCTACTTTTATCTGTACTTAGATTCAAAAATTTAATTAATACACTTTACGAACAATGAAAAAACTTGTAGCATTGGATCATTAGTTTCGGAACTTACACTCTCTCCCTCACACCCCAACAACCGTGGGAGACGCCCCTGGCATCGGACATCGCGAACCGATCTCCGGCCACAGCCGTAGCGTTGCGGGCTTATTTATTTTATCTATGGTTGCGGGCGACGAACAGGGTAACTCACCGTCCGGAAAGGACGAGGTCCGGGTTCCGTCCGGCACGTCGTGTTCCACGTGCGCCCCAAAGAGCAGTCAGCTGTATTGACGGGGTCTGACAGGGCCATTGCCCGCCGCGGGTTCGGGAATGTTCGAACAAGATACCGCGGCCCTAAAACACAAGGGCAGTTGAAGGAACAGGGCGGTTTTTTTGTCAGTAGAAGTCTAACACTCCCTTCCCTCCAGGGTGGGAGGAGTCATTAGATGATTTTCCCACCGAAAAAAAGACTGTTGACCGTTACATTCTTTTTAATAAAACAGTATTACTTAACTTTATCTTAGCCTTGCACTCAACTAGCTTAGTCCTAAATAGCGTCCATCAAGGACACGTACTAGACTTTCTAAAATTTGATTGGACGATCTCACACGTCTCAGTGTTTTACGTTTCTTAGTTTATTTGTTAAAACTTGTTGTATTCGAAATGAATTTCGTAATCGGATCTGTAGGTATTAGGTACTAGAGACTAGGTATAGTCAAATGCGCAAAAGATAATTTCGCAGACGCCATTATCTCGTTATGAGTAAAGCTGAAAATTATAATACTATAAGCTGAAACGCCGAAACGTAGCATAGGCTACATTTGTTTGCTGAATAAAACTTTTCACGGGAGAGTGACGCAGGGAGAAGATACTTTATTTTAATCTTATTATGATTCTGACACTCTTGCGCCATCCCATCTTCCTACCTCGACTTGCTGTGCTGGCGCTGCCGCTGCGGCTGTAGAGAACCTTAAGCGGCGGAAATATTTTTGAGCCGTTTGGGGTGGAAACCCTGGGATCGTGGGGTCCGAGTGCTCACAAATTATTTAAAGACCTTTCCAGACGTCTAGTCGACACTTCGCGGGACCCAAGGGCTGGTTTTTACCATGGACAGAGGATAAGCATTGTCATACAACGTGGCAATGCAGCCAGTTTTTTTGGACACATTAACAGTGAACAGCGATGCTCACGAATTTCTAGACGCTATATTTTAGATTATTTTTAGATATAGGTACATGTAGTTTAGGGGTTTTATTTAAGTGTATATTTTCTTTCTTAACTAAAATAAATTATGTCATTTGTTATTATGATTCTGTATATTACAAAATAGGACTGATTCAAATGCTCCACAAAGCAGATATTTCTTCCAAACCACTGACAGTTCCTTGACGAACGTCATCTGTTTAGTCTATTCTCAACTATGTTGGAGTCGACTTTCAGTCTAACCGGATGCAGCTAATAAGGGGTGCGTCCCATATCATATAAAGTTATTTGGTATAATTTCTATTCAATAATGTTCACAAGATAAAATAAAGTGAGTTTTTTTATTTTATTTTATTTATTTTATTTTATTTTATTTTTTATTTATTTATTTTCAACCGACGACAAAAAAAGGAGGAGGTTATCAATTCGACGCATATATATTTTTTTTTTTTAATGTGATCACCGTGTACTCGAAGACGGCTGAACCGATTTGGAAAATTCTTTTTTCGTTTGATAGGGTATACTTCGAAATTAGTACCATTTGTCACCAAGTCAGGATCTGATGATGGGATCCTGGAGAAATCGAGGGAACTTTTCAAATATTATAGGCACACCTATGGCGTTTTGGGTATTTCTTATAGTAACTTGTGCAGTTGCTCTCAAAAAGTACCATTTCGGGAAGTGGAACTGATGATGAAGACCACAGATGGTCGCCGAAACTACTCAATAATAAGTATTTCGTGGATTGCGATTCGATTACTTGAATATGGATATTAAGCACTTTATGCTCGTCACAATGCATATGGTGATGTATAGCTGATGGTTAAGTAGGTACCAGGAGAACTCCTCAAAAATTAACGGCCCAGCATTAGGAAAAGCAATATTTTGTAAAATGTTATAAGTAGTTGACATTTAGGCTCTTGTAACTAGGTAAATTAAAAATCAACCAACTAAAAAGAGTGAAATAGAAACTTTTTACCAAAAAATTAAACCGACTCCCAAAAAACACTGCAAAGTGAAAAATAACTTTTATTTCGGAAGTCGGTGCCAAAAACGAAAATACAAAACTAAATACACCGACGACCGAAATTAAAGTTATTTTTCACTTTGCAGTGTTTTTTGGGAGTCGGTTTAATTTTTTGGTAAAAAGTTTTTATATTTAATCGAAAATTATTAGGCCTATCGTTTATTATATACAACATTGCGATTAATTTGATTGAGCGTGCTGCGGGAGCGGCGTTACAGAATCGAATCGCTGCAAAACTGACTCCACGTAGTCTTGTCTGTCCTACCTCTAGAGTGTTATTTAAAATCGCGTAGGCGCGGAGGGGCGAGGCGGCCCGCGAGCTGAGGAGCAGGTGGTTCAAGCCGAAGCCGCGGTGGTGAGCGTGAAACACATCTGCGACGATAAGCTCGCATGGGACCGCCGGAGCGTTGCAGCGCCAGAGCCGTGACAGAAACCATGCTTGTTGCATGTTGCGTGCCTGCTGCATGCTTGCTTGCGTGCTGCGTGCTTGCTTGCATGCTGCATGTATGGTTTTTGTTTGCATGCCTGTTGCATGCGTGGTGTATCCTTGTTTGCATGTTTTTACAGGGAAATCAAAACTAGGCATTTTATCATATTATACTAAATAGGTTTTATGTCTTTTGAGTGGTATATCAAACGATTTTACATTCAATGTATGTTATGCTTATAAAAATTAGTTGCTTTAAAATTATATCAATTGATCATTATATCAAATAGAATTATAGATTCAGTTGTTATATCTTTTAAATATTAGAGATTTTGTAATAATATCATATACCTATTACGTACCCAAGTATTAGTTTTAGATGAAGTGACTGCCCATCTGACCTCCACAATCCAGTGGCTGGGTAACAAGATACCACTTGGCCAAACTAGTGTCAGATTTTTTGGCTTCTAACTACACGTAAACTCTTTCAAAGATGTCTAAATTACAGTTGGGACCAACGGCTTAACATGCTTTCCCAGGCATAGGGATACACGTGGGAGGGGTTCACATCGGCGTCGAGACGACGATGAAGTACCTGGGACTTGTCCTCGACAGCCGGTGGAACTTCGTCGAACATTTCCGACGTTTGGCTCCAAGAATGAACCGGGCGGGGGCTGCACTCAAGCGGCTCCTACCAAATCTAGGGGGGCCAAACGCCTCCTGCCGGAGGCTATACGCGGAGATTGTGCGGTCCATGGCCCTCTATGGGGCCCCTGTGTGGGCGCTGAATCTGCAGCGGCGACCAGCTCGCCAGCTGGTCGCGTCTCAGAGGGTCATGGCTATCCGGATGATCCGGGGATACCGCACGATCTCTGGGGAGGCGGCGAACCTCCTTGCCGGATTGCTGCCGTGGGATCTGGAGGCGATAGCCCTCGCGTGCGTGCATAATTGGCGCACGTAGGTGCTAAGCCGGGGTGAAACTCCGCTACCGCGGCAACTCCGGCGCGATCTCACGGCAGCATGGAAAGAGCGGCTGTCGCAACCGAAGGCTGGGCACGCCGCAATCGCGGCGATAAGTCCCCTCTTTGAGGAGTGGCTGGAGAGAGGCCACGGCGTCCTCACCTTCCGCCTGACGCAGGTGCTGACCGGACATGGTTGTTTCGGTAGGTACCTGTTTCGGATTCAGCGGGAGGACACGCCCGGGTGTCGTCATTGTGAGGACCACCTGGAGGACACGGTGGAGCATACGGTCGAGGTATGCCCTGCTTGGGCGGAGCACCGCCGTGTCCTCGTAGAGGTGGTCGGCGGCGGCGACCTCTCGCGCCCTGCTCTGGTTCAGACCATGGTGCGGAGCGAGAGGGAATGGGATGCGGTCGCCTCCTTCTGCGAAGCAGTCATGCTAGCGAAGGAGGAGGCCGAACGCACGAGGGAGAGGCAACTCTCTTCCTCGCGCCCCAGCCGTCGTGGTAGACGCCCCGGGCGTCGGGGATCGCGAGCCGATTTCCGGCCACCGTAGGCGCGGGCTTGCGGACGGCGAGCAGGGGTAGCTCACCGTCCGGTAAAGACCAGGCCCGGGTCAGCGGCTTGCCGTGTTCCACGCGCGCCTCAAGGAGCCGTCAGCATTAGTGACGGGGCCTCATAAAGCCATAGCCTGCCGGGGTCGCGGAAATGTAGTAAAAAGATACCGCGGCTCCGGAACTTACGGGCAGCTGAAGGGACAGGGTGGGTTTTTAGTCAGTAGAAGTCTGACACTCCCTTCCGCTTAACCCAGAGCGGGAGAAGCTATTCGACGATTTTCAAACCCAGAAAAAAAAAAAATAAAAAATAAAAAAAAAGGCATAGGGATACACACCACCTATTTCCAAACATCGGGCTATTATTAAGTACGAGCAACCCGACATCTTTTTTGCCCAACCCAGGAATCTAACCCGATAGGCCGATATAGTGAGATTGATTTTAAGAAAAAGTATATGTAGAAAGAAACCTCAATGTAATTTTTAAAGACAGCAATACAAGACATCTATAAGTATATAGATGGGGTTATTGTAAACTCGCCACATTGTCGATTCGCCACACATTTGAAAATTCCATACATTCATTGTAAACTCGTCACAACCATAAAAAAATAACAATTTATTCATTATAGTTACATTATCATTGTGCGCTACGCAAGTGTACGAGCCACGCATCGTACATGATAGGCGCGCAACGCAAGATCAGCAATTTTACGTCAATTCGTACAAATTATATTGTTATGCGTCAGTACTCGTTCAAGATTCATACACAGTTGTACTCACTAGCAATCATTCACTTTTCATACATTTTAGCATAGTTACGCGATAGTTCAGTTATCAATATAGTATATCATTTTAGTTGGCTATCAGTGACTTTCATTACAAACATACATCCAAGCTGTGTGCGCCTCACTCAACAGCGCATACAGCAAGAAAGATGGCGGCATTCGTCCCATTGCCGTGGGAACCACCTACCGCCGTATGGCAGCCAAGATTTGCTGTAAATTTTATGGTGAGGCTGTTTCGGAAAAATTTCAGCCCCTGCAACTTGGTTACGGTTCCAAAGGGGGTTGTGAGGCTGCCGTACACGCTTTGTCGACATACCTAAATTCTGGGAAAAGCGAGGCCATTCTGAAGGTTGACATAAAGAACGCCTTCAATTCAGTTAACAGGGACGCTTTGTTGGCTGAGACTAAAAAAGAATTACCCCAAATTTATAGTTTCCTTTGGCAATGCTATAGAAATCCATCCAAATTATTGTTTCGAGACAATCTATTAGAATCAGCTGTTGGCTGTCAACAAGGTGACCCTCTCGGGCCAGTGATTTTCAGTTTAGCTATTCACCCAATAATTCGAAAGCTAAATTCTAAATTCAATGTTTGGTATCTTGACGACGGAACCTTGGGAGGTGATGTAGAAAATATTTTAGCAGACCTAAATTTCTTCAAAAATTAACTACATTCTATTGGCCTTGACCTCAACCTTTCAAAATGTGAATTATTTTTAACAGATAACACTGACAGACTACTGACTCTCTCTAAATTTAACGAAATAGCACCTGGAATTGAAATTATTGGGAAAAGTTCTCTCCGTCTCCTTGGTTCTCCAATCTTTGATACTTCCTTTCCCGACTTTATTGCAGAACAAATTAATAAATTCAATGACGTTTCGGAAAGATTGCTCCAAATCAATATGCACTCGGCCATCACTATAATTCGTTTCTGCTGTTTCGGCCCTAAATTAACATATTCTCTTCGTGCTTCCCATTTGTGGAAGCACCGTCAACTATTAGTTCAAATGGATCAAATTATCAGACGAACTTTGTCCTTAATTCTGAATGTGGCTTTGGATGATCGAGCTTGGGCCCAAGCCTCTCTTCCCATCCGCATGGGAGCGCTCGGAATCCGCAAAATTTCTAGTATTAGTGTTCGGTCCGATATGTGTTTCCGAACGTACCTTTTTTGACATAAAGAAATTTGATCTTGACATAACTTGACTTTGACAGATACCTTTGTTCCGTGAAAAAAGTCCACCGCTTGGGAGATTGATTTTATTGATTATAATTGGAAATCGAATTGGATCTCACGTGATATTAACGGATTGATTGTGATTAGTGATTAATTGAAATCTAGAATCCCGAATTGACTAAAAACCTGCGATATTTTGGAACATACGCCGTATTGATGCCAGACAAAATGGCACGCGGATTTGCTGGAAATAAGTGATTGTGCTGTGATGCTATCTGGACCGCGCCATCTGGAGACCGGCGCCTTGTGACCGTCCATAACACTTGACTTTCACCACACTTTCAATTACTCATTACATACATACCACACTTGGGCGTGGCCTCAGGAAGGTCGAAGCTTGGCGTACCCAGCACAGAAGGTAAGTGGTAGCATTTTATATTGACAGGGCCGGAGAGCCTGTAGTTTTGTTTATTGAAAGCAATGATAGGGCTCCACGAACCGTGGACAGTTTCGGACACCCCAGTTATCGTTGGCTGGCTTTATTGTAGTCCTGAACCATTTTGGTAAGCAGAGCTTGGCTTTTATAATATAAAATCCACATAGTAAATTGGAAGTTTTGAATATTGTTGAAAATAACTTAATAAGTTTGAATATATTACCATGTCATCCGGGCTATCTAATTGAAGTTGAATCAATTGAAGTTGTATTTGTAATTTGTACTGTAGCCCCTGTTGTTGAATTGACAAGTAAGATTTATTTGTGAAATTAGGAATTATTCGGTTGTATTTGGTACATAATTTGGTATATTTGTTGTAAGGTTGTTTGGTATATTTGCTGCAATTAATAATTGAATGTCACTGATCTGAATTTAAAAGGTTATCTAAATAATAATCACACATTTGTTAACATAACAAGACTTGAATGGTGTGGATTGACTTATTGCATTTATTTGTATTTATTGGATTGTTGTTAGAGATTGTCCGGAACAATATTATACTTCAATTGTTGTATTTAATTGGTGTTGATCCAGCATAGTATATACATTGAATTGTTATTTATTTTGTAACTAGCCATCTGTACCAAGCTAGATTCATACTTGGAATAAGTACAGAGTCGGATTTGGACTTGAAATAATTGAATTTAAGTTTTTATTTTGTTGAGATTGCTCGGTTGGCTAACAAGTCATTGTTTGTGTTCGGTCCGACGTGAAACAGAACGCATCTTTTGGCCGGCAACATTAATTATCTGTGGACTTGACATAACCTCTCTGACTTGACAGATAGACTTTGGTTCCGGTTGTTGGAAAATGTCCGCCCTTGGGACTTTGATTTGATTGTGATTGGTAAAATATCGTTGGATTCGCGTGTTGAAACCGATAATTGGGTCGCGAATTATCAATTGTTGAAGTGAAATCCCCACTTGCCGAAAACCCCGGGATATTGTTGAATCATACGCCGTATTGCGTCACCTCGTGGCACGCGGAATTTGTTGGAAATCGAATTGGATCTCACGAGATATGAGCAGATTGATTGTGAACAGTGTTTAATTGAACTTTGTAATTCCGAATTGACTAGAATCCAGTGATATTTCTTGGAACACATCGCCTTATTGCCTACCACGCGTAGCGCGCGCTTGCTGGAAACGAGTTAGGTGTGATGCTGGTCAGGACCGCGCCATCTGGAGATCGACGCCTTGTGACCGTCCTGGAACACGTAACTTACATCACACGTTTCAATTACTCACCCTCATATTAATCAAACAGATCCTAGGTTGCCGTCTACAGCTCAGGTGAGTGTTATTTGTAACTATTTGTAGGGCCCCGGAGGCTATAGTTTGCTGTCGGCCGGAGAGCCTGTAGATTATTGTGTAACCTTCTTGTTTGAAAAGCAACGTTTAAGCTCCACGTATCGTGGAAAAGTTTAGGACACCCCAGTTACCGTTGCACTGGGCCTTTTGCAGTCCTGAATAGTTTGTTTGTTTAGTTAATTTAGCCTATTTGTATTAATATTTGATTGTTGCAATGGCCTCATTAAGGGCAGTCAGGGAGGCTGTTGCCGGATTGACCTCACAGTTGAGATGGTTCACATCGGCAGCTGCAACGGTTGAGCGTGTAGATTTGGAAGAGCTCACCCTTGCTCGGTACGGGCGCTTGAATGAGAGGATCAAGGCAGCTGATGCTGCGCTCACACGCTTCTGCGAGTTCATCATGGACGTGGATTTGGGGGTGATGGACCAGGCAGCCCGCGATAAGATTTAGGGTGACTATGACCAGATTCTCCACCTGGGGGATGTCATAAGTCTACGAGCTCGGGAAATTTTGAAGAGCCGGGTGCCTGATGCGGCCAAGCCGCAGACCCCCGTTGTTGCAGGCCCTGGACTATTGGGTAGGCTGCCCACCCTGGAGCTGCCACATTTTGACGGTCGCTTGGACCACTGGCTGGGCTTCCTAAATCTTTTTGAAAGTCTTGTGGATGCACGCTCGGACCTCGGACCTGCCCAGAAGTTGGCCTACTTATTGTCTGTCCTGGAGGGCGAAGCCAGAGCCTTGGTGCAGCACTTGCCGGTGACGGATTCCTCCTACCCGACCGCTCTGGAGCTTCTCTCCAGACGGTATCAGAATAAGCGCTGCCTGGCTGATGTGCACATCGGCCAAATTTTGGGACTACCGGCCTTTGCCAGCGCGTCGACGTTGCGCACTGACTTGCTGAACCCGTTGGTCTCAGCGACCAACGCCTTGAGACGCTTGGAGTTACCGGTAGAACATTGGTCCTACTTGTTGGTGCACATAGTGCTGCAGTTGCTCCCCGCGGAGTTGAGGTCACGTTTTGAGCAGAAGTATGGTGGGGATAGTGCCACCCATCTTCCCCCCTTTGACGACCTCCTCAAATTTTTGGAAGATGAGTGTCGGTTTTCGGATAACACTCGTGGCGCCACGGGGTCACCCCCACTACCTTCTCGGCCTAGAGACCAGGGACGGACTAGGGCTCGGGGGCCTGTTGATGTTCGCCCCGCCCCCCGTTTTGCTGGCGCCCGGAGTCCTCATCATTGTGACTTTTGTAAGGCAGCGGGGCATGTCATGGCGCGTTGCCCGGCCTTTTTGAATTTGCACGTAAGTGCCCGCCGCCGCATTGTCAACGCACGCCGTTTGTGCTTCTCGTGCTTAGGGGCCCACTTCCATCGGGACTGCCCCGACCCCCGCCCGTGTAGAATTTGTGAAGGGTCCCACTTGGAGATTTTGTGCGCCAACGCGAACCACTCCAGCAGACCAGCTTCTGAGGGGAGTTCGCGCAGGGGGGGGTACCCCGGAGACGAGCACCGGGCTGAGACCCGCAATTCTGTACGCCGCTCTCCACCCCCCGCGCAAGTTGAACGGGAGCCCCGCGAGCGCCATTTGGTCTCCCCTCGTCAGGGAGAACGCGCATTGGCTGCTAGGCAGCAGTGGCCGGGTCGGCGCCGCTGCCTTTCCCCTCCGTTGGCGGAACGTCCCCGGTTGGATTCGCGCCCTCCGCCATTCGGGCATCCGGTGGGATGTGCCCCTCCAGTGATGGCGAGCGGCTCGGGACACCGCGCGGACGAATATTTTGATTGTTGGCCTCGTCGTGAACGAGGGCAGCCTGGATGCGGCGATCGGTCGCCGTCCAGGCATCGCTAAGAGATTGACGCCTGCCCCGCTAAAGGACCCCCCCGATCATGACGGTTTTGTTGCCAACGGCCTCGGTCAAGGTCTGGGGACCCTTGGGTGACTCGATTGTGGTCTGTGCCATTTTGGACACGGGAGCCCAGGGTTGCCTTGTGACGTCTTGGTTAGCGGGACAGGTTGGCCTGAAGGTGAACGACTTTTCAGGCAAGATTTGGGAATTGGCGAAACGGCTGTCACCACTTTTGAGGGAAGGACCTGGTTGAAATCACTCTTGTGAGCTGTCCTTACCCTAAAATTGGTGCTCCTGCCCTTGTTATAACTGAACTTGGTTGGGACGAGCCACTTCGGGAAACCCTGTTGGAAGACTGGCTCCAATTTGTATCTGCACTTCCTGCGGTGCTTCTTGTGCGTCTCTTAAGCCACGTTGCGCACCTTGGGTGGAACTGTTGTCATTCGGGCTTCTTACGCCTGGACGGACAGTCAAATTGTTTTGTGTTGGTTGAAGACCACTCTTTGGAGGTCTTTGTTGCGAGCCGAGTGTCGCAGATTCAAGTATCTGAAACGCCTTTGATTTGGAGGCACGTGCCTGGTGACCTGAACCCGGGCGACGTAGCCTCACGCGGGTGCATGGCCCCTCACTTGATTGCTCACCCCCTTTGGTGGGGACCGGACTGGCTGACTCGCCCCGAGGACGATTGGCCTCGAACGCCAGTCTTGATGTCGGATCCTTTGCTCGGACTTAAGGTGTTCGCTGTTGGGACAAAGGACCCTCCGTTTGATCTTGATTTTTTGATGAATTGATACAGCTCCCTCGACAAATTGTTGAACGTCACCTCGTGGATCAGGCGTTTTGGCCATAATTCTGGGAATCCAGGAGACAAGCGCCTGTCACCAGTTCTCTCTCCTCAAGAGCGACAGGAGTCACTCCTCCTTTGGGTCCGCTCTGTGCAGGCTGCACACTTTGAGAAGGAGATCGAGGTCTTGAAGTCTGGTAGGGTCAGGTTGTCGGGAGCTGTTAGTAAACTGAATCCCTTCTTGGATAAGACGGGTCTTTGCGTGTTGGAGGACGGTTGAGGCACTCTAGCCTTCCTTATGGGGCCCGTCACCCCCTTTTGTTGCCCAAGGAGGGCCACTTGGTTCAATTGTTGGTGACTGATCGTCACATTAAGAACTCGCATGCCGGTTGTAATGCGCTGTTGGCCATTCTGCAGCGAGAATTTTGGATTTTGCCGGCTGATCGTGTCAATGAGGTGAGGCCCTTGCTGGCGTCGTGACGGACTTTGCTGGTCCCCTTTTGTTGAAGACGTCCACCCTTCGTAATAGTAAGATTGTTAAGGCTTATTTGTGTGTTTTTGTCTGCCTGTCAACCAAGGCAGTACACTTGGAGCTGGTAACCTCCCTCTCGACAGAGGCCTTTGAGGCGACTTGGAAAGATTTGTGTCTCGCCTTGGGTTACCTTTGATTAGGTCTGATTGCGGTACGAATTACAAGGGTACAAGTAACTATTTGAAGGAGGTATACGCCTTCCTTAATGAGAGCCAGGTTGACATTGGTAATAGTTTGGCCCGCCGAGGGGTCACTTGGTTGTTTGACCCGCCAGTCTGCCCCATTGGGGGGGTATTTTTGAGGCCGCGGTGAAAGCGGCAAAGGGACACTGGCGGAGATTGTTGGGAGACATCGTTCTCACCTTTGAGGAACTAGCTACGGTATTTGGCCGCATTGAAGCTGTGTTAAATTTGCAACCTTGTCAAGACTTCCAATTGATTAGCGGACGGGTAGGCCCGTCCGGGGGGGGTAGATGTTCGGTCCGATATGTGTTTCCGAACGTACCTTTTTTGACATAAAGAAATTTGATCTTGACATAACTTGACTTTGACAGATACCTTTGTTCCGTGAAAAAAGTCCACCGCTTGGGAGATTGATTTTATTGATTATAATTGGAAATCGAATTGGATCTCACGTGATATTAACGGATTGATTGTGATTAGTGATTAATTGAAATCTAGAATCCCGAATTGACTAAAAACCTGCGATATTTTGGAACATACGCCGTATTGATGCCAGACAAAATGGCACGCGGATTTGCTGGAAATAAGTGATTGTGCTGTGATGCTATCTGGACCGCGCCATCTGGAGACCGGCGCCTTGTGGCCGTCCATAACACTTGACTTTCACCACACTTTCAATTACTCATTACATACATACCACACTTGGGCGTGGCCTCAGGAAGGTCGAAGCTTGGCGTACCCAGCACAGAAGGTAAGTGGTAGCATTTTATATTGACAGGGCCGGAGAGCCTGTAGTTTTGTTTATTGAAAGCAACGATAGGGCTCCACGAACCGTGGACAGTTTCGGACACCTCAGTTATCGTTGGCTGGCTTTATTGTAGTCCTGAACCAATTAGTTTACCGGCTTTTATTTCCTTGGTCCACAGCACTGAGAAATTAATCAGGAATATCCTGGCTTCCACACTGATTGATTTCAATGTGCCGTGCTTCACTGAGGCTATTGATGCCTGGAATCTCGCTTGTCCGAATTCTGACCTACCTGTTATACCATCTTCCCTGAGGTGGTGGGACGAGCCGCTCTGCAGAGTAGTTCTGAATAATTTACTAATCACGTCTGCTACTTCTGCTGAGTGTGCTCGTCTGCTGGCTGTGGGAAAGTGGGAATCAGGTCTTTGGTTACATGCTCTACTGTCCTCAAATCTAGGCACTTTGTTCGACGACACCACTTTCCGCATCGCTGCTTCACTACGCCTAGGAGCCCCTTGTTGTTCCCCTCATCGCTGTAATTGTGGGGAAGCGGTCAACAGCCTCGGGCACCATGGTCTCTCTTGCAGCCGTAGTGCGGGTCGTTTTGCACGACATGCCAACTTAAATGACATTATCCGACGAGCTCTTGTCACCGTCGGCGTTCCAGCCGTATTGGAACCCATTGGACTGGCGCGTGACGATGGCAAGAGACCGGACGGCATGTCATTGTTTTCTTGGAAGATGGGTAGGCCTTTAGTGTGGGACGCAACTTGTGTCGATACTGTCGCGCCATCCCATCTTCCCAGTTCATCATTTGTGCTGGCGCTCCCGCTGCGGCTGCGGAAAACCTCAAGCGGCGTAAATATAGTCATCTCGGTGATAACTATATTTTCGAGCCGTTTGGGGTCGAAACTCTCGGACCATGGGGCCCGTGTGCTCACAGCCTTTTTAAAGAAATATCGAAAAGGCTCGTTGACGCTTCCCGCGACCCAAGGGCTGGCTATTTCTTTGGTCAACGGCTAAGCAGTGCCATACAACGAGGCAATGCCGCCAGTATCTTAGGTACGTTGTCAGCCGACAGCGTTGAGGATGAATTTTTTGATGCTTTATTGTAGTTTGTATTTTAGTACATAATTTTGTATATTTGTTGTAATTAATTGTTTAAAGGTAAAAAAAACAAGTTACATACAAGTTGTTGTAAACTCGCCACATATTTTTATTTAATGCTAGTTTTAAAGATAGTACCGTTAGCAAGTAAAGTTCTAGCTTTTACATAATTTTAACATGAAAGAAACCCTTCAAACCCAAATTAGTTATATCCATTTGGTTAACAATAATCTGAAAAAATATCAAAAGCTTATTTAATAACTTTTTATATTAACTAAAATAAAAATTATTTTTTCAATAACAGTTGTCAACTAAAAATGTAAATCAGCTGAACAGTAAAGCCTACAACCTAAAGTTATAAAATCATAGGTAAGTATGACGAGTTATTTGAATAGGATTCTTGACTAATTTGTTTTTTGTTACTGTATGTGATGGTGTTAGATTTGACGTTAGAAATGACTGTCATATTTATCACATGCTGACGTTAGTAAGGATGTACATGTCCGTGAGTTTCCTTTTAAGGGTAAGTAAAAGTGATCCTGTACCAATAGCTCTTTATTAGACTCGATATGCTTTTTATTAATAGAATAGATGTTTTTTTTTTATATATTTATAAATATGATGTGCAATTTAGCTGAGTTAAAATGATAGTTAATCAAACGAAATCCTATTCGTAAGAAGCCAGGGCGGATTTATATGTACAAAGACTATATTTTATTGTGAAATACATGGGCCGTTTTTCTTTTGGTTGATTTATTAACTTCAAATAAAAAAATGTTTTATAATTAACAACAAAAATAAGTAATTGTAAATGTATGATCTTTTCAGATCACATTTACAAAAACTGAAAGAAGACGACGGATGCTATAAGTGAGACATGGGTACATGTACACATTACATTGAGAAAATAATTTCGGAACTGTATGGAGATCTCCTATCGAGATATGATACCGGCTCTGCGCGCTGGTGTAGTGCAACTATAACAATCCTAAGACGACCCACTGACCACGAAATATCCAAATTTGACACGAAACAGCTCACAAGTGTCAGCCAAACTTAGATAAAACCGAAGATTTAAAGATTTTTTAAAATTTATTGTAGGCTCGCGTTTGACATCTCACCTGATGGTAAGTCGAAGATGGTAAGTAGGTCGAAGATGGAGCACGCTTGCCTAGAAGTAACCTATTCACTATTGATTTAAAGACTCCCAGGTTATAGCGATCAGGAAACACAGACTCCGGCAGGGAATTCTACTCCTTAGCCGTACGCACAATTAAAGTATTCCCAAAACGTTTTATGGTTGAAAATGTTTCTGTGATTATTGCGCTAGATACAAGTTAAATTATTAAAAATGTTTCTGTGATTATAAATAATTATTCCTAGAGTTATGTTTTTAATTATTTTTAGTCCATTTAAGTAACCGCCATGTTTTATACTTTTAATTTTTTAATTCTCAATTACTGTTGTTTATATTTATGTGAAAATTTATTTTAACATTATAAAACTGATTTTTTAATTAGATTTAAGTTGAATTAATATGAATAGTTCTGTGATTTGAGAAAATCATGTTTTGAGATATATCAGTATGTTGACGGTAAATCAGCAAGTTGTAATGTATATTTAGCTGCGTATTGGATTCTGCAATTAAAACTGTGATAAATGTGATTTTATAAAGATATCTGTGATTTAAAAAATAAATGACCATCGTTTTTATTATTCCTGTGTTTGATTGCTCTGCAGTCCGTACGTAAAAAACAAGTGTGGCGAGTTTACAATACTCCAAAATATTTTAATAAGATAAAATAAATGTGTGGCGAGTTTACATATACTTTTAACAATGGAAAATCGAAAGTGTGGCGATTTTACAATGACCCTATAGATGTAGGATTGATATAGGATTGACATAGGATTGATTTTTTTTAGTTTCAGATTGTAATATGGGTAGCCCCCCTTATTTTTTTTCTGTGATTCGGTTCTCGGACAAAATATATTAACCTAACAAACAACTGTGTCATCCTAATAGTTTCAGATTACATGGGTCTCTTATACGGACGGAAAGACAGGCAGGACGAATCTATAAGGGTTCGGTTTTGTTCCATATGTTTGTTTACGTAAGCCTAAAAAGGCACAGTAAGCTGCACAATAGTAAGAACAAAACCAGTATAAGTTGATCTGCCATTCTATTGAAACTCCGTACTTCGTCAGGCCAGGTCAAAGTATTCGCACAAATAGTTTCGCACAATTCTCGCCATTAACATTACAATGTGGAAGCATGCATGAAGATACAAAAGCCTACAATTTTAATGGTTGACCTTCAGTTAACCTCAAACGTTGCCTTAACCTTCATTAACTTAATTTCATAAATCTTTAGCTACACGTGCGTCCAATAAAACACAAATATTATTATTTATGGTCAATATTAATGACCATAGTAAACATTTGAAATTACATAACGGAATAAAACTCTATAAATAACCCAAGTTTGTAGGTACCTCTCGACTTTGATCACGTGGGAAGGTTTTCTCGCGGTAATCCCGATCCCGTGGGAATTCCGGGATAAGAAATAGTATCATTTGGATCCGCCATCTTCACAAAATGTCACATTTATAATATTAGTAAAAGGAAATTAATCGTCGAAATGATAACTTCGAAATGCCTGCACCAAATTGGATGATTCGTATTTTTGTTGTGTAAGTTATTGTCAGGATAAGGTTTGTAAAGAAAATTAAAAATAATAAACAGCCAGCTAGTATTAAATAATAATGTCTATAATGCTAAACTATGTATACGTATTATAAAACAAATGCGTTTTGTAAGTTTCGTGAACTCGAGAATTACAGAACTAATTTTTATAGCTTTGAACTAATGGACGGTGTTGGCCTGGTGACCTGACTCACAGGTTTTGAAGAACTCAATTTAGGCTCTAGTCTCCTAGAAACTATTTATAAAACGAGTCTCTGGACTTGTTAATTCTAAATTATAAGTATTCTGTTTCATAAGGAAGGTTTAGGTATAATTAGTTAATAACTAACTGTGCCCTTCTCTCGCCAGGGTATAATAGGAAGATAAAATAGGAGATAGAAGTCTCGATATCTTAGCCAACGGCCAGACAGAAAAGACGCAAGACGAGGGCGGGGCGCGGACCCGTCGCAGACAGGGTGCCGTCACGACTTTTTAACATATATAGAAAAGACACGGACCCGTCGCAGACCGGGCGCCGTCACGATTTTTTATGGCGCGCACTAGAAGCTTTTCCCGGCATTCAACCGTCCGATTTTGATACGACAACATGTCTTCTTCTGAAGATGAAGATGTATTATTCAAAGTCGTCACGCATTTTAACGTTCGTTCACACGTAACGTTCTAAATACTCCGACGCATGATGCACAATGGCGAGCGGGCGAGCGCTGTGAGAACCTGCCCTCCGCGCCCATTCCGCTCCCCCGCTTGCGCCCGTGCAGGCCCGCGCCCTGCCCGCGCCCTGTCCTTTCTATATGTTTTCCAATAGGAAGCCGACGAGTTAACGTCGTGACGGCGTCCCGTCTTTTCTGTATGTTTTACGTCGCGACGGCTGTATACATTTTATATGCAAGTAGATTAAACGGGCGCCGCGACTGCGACGGGTCCGTGCCTTGCGTCTGTTCTGTGTGGCCGGTGCCTTAGGATAGTCACTCATCCAAAGATCGACCTCGGAAAGCATTGCTTAACTTTGAAAATCGATCGGCAGCTGTTATTATTTAGCCACGAGGTCCTCCAATGTATCTACTAAAATATGATCATTTAACGGCTTGTATGAGTCCGTCTGTCTATCGGTCAATGACAGTTACATAGTAACATATATTTCGAGCCAACTCGGTACTTACCAAACTGGTTATATGTATTAGCTTTGACCTACCACAGCTAAGCTATACTTAAGTGTTAGATAATCTATTCAAAAGACACTTAGGTAATTTTAATAAAGTGGTTATGAGCACGAACGTGGATAAATGACTGACGTATTGAATAGAAATACAATTTTCTTGACAGAATTTCTGTTATCATGGTGGCCATTTTGGTACAGAATGGGGATTGCAATCCGGTACCTAAGTTTACCGAATGGGGGTTTTTGGGGAAATTTAAACTGCCAGTTGGCGCTACTGAGGCACGAGTTCTTCTTCTTTGAAAACGAAACTGACATATACATGAAATTGATGGACAGGCCCGTTGGTATAGTGGTCAGTGGTCCTGACTGCTATGCGCATGGTCGTGGGTTCGATTCCCACCTAGGACAAATGTTTGTGTGATGAGCACGGTCATTTGTTCTTTGTCTGGGTGTAATTTATCTATAATATGTATGTATTTAGAAATATATATGTATGTTTATCAGTTGTCTAGTATCCATATCACAAGCTCTGCTTAGTTTGGGACTAGATGGCGTTGTGTGAAAAAGTTGTGGATATTGTGGATATTAATTGATGGATGACATTGACAATTTGACAGATGTCAAAAATCTTAAGCATTAGACAGGTGCTCAGACCTGATGTCCCAGTGCTGCCACCTGATGGACGTTTTCAACCGACGACAAAAACAAGGAGGAGGTTATCAATTCAACGCGTATATTTTTTTTTTATGTATGATCACCGATTACTCAAAGACGGCTGAACCGATTTGGAAAATTCTTTTTTTGTTTGAAAGGGTATACTTTGAAATTGGTCCCATTGCCACCAAGTCAGGATCTGATGATGGGATCCTGGAGAAATCAAGGGAACTCTTCAAATATTGTATGCACACCTATAGTGATTTGAGTATTTTTTATAGTAACTTGTGTAGTTGCATTCGAAAACCACCATTTGTGAAGTGGACCTGATGATGAAGACCACAGATGGCCACTGGAACTACTCAATATATAAGCAGGAATAATAAGTATTTCATGAGTTCCGCTTCGATTACTTGAATATGGTTATTAAGCACAATATGCTCGTCACAATGCATATGGTAAAGTGAAGCTAATGGTGAAGTACCAGGAGAACTCCAAAATTAAAAAAAAATCAAAATTATTTATTTGCTCAAATAAGGTGCAGGTCTTACAGAATTATCAGAGAATCTCTTATTTTGCCTGTAATATCGGCGTGCAAAAATGGTGTACAAATGATTAAACATGCTTGCTTTCATACAAATTAATGAATTAATAATATACTTATGATGAATTAATAACATGCTCACAAATTATTGAAAATATTACAAAAATGTCATGAAATATTAATTAATAAAATGTTTAGAAATAATTACAAATGTCATAAAAATATGTTACAAAAATGTCATACAATATGTCCCAAAAATGTCATGCAATATGTCACAAAAATTTCACACAATATGTCACAATAATGTCGTAAAATAAAATACAAATCACAGGAAAAAGAAAATGCATGTACCAATTAAAACCTAAAATACCTTTACTTATAATCTAAGAACTCAAATACGCTATAAAAACATTTTTCAATTAATAAATCCGTCAAACTACGTTTAAATTTTAGTATAGAAAGTGGTAGTGCTTTTATGGTACTTGGAACGTTATTAAATAATTTGATGCACATAATGTAGCTATTATTGGATGTGAGTGTGAGTTTTGTTTTTGATCGATGTAACTTATTAATATTATGTGACCGCGGAGCATAAAAACTTGTCGCATCCTGAAATAGTCCCCTATGCTTGTAAACAAATATACACGATTCCAAAATATAGATCGATGGTAGTGTAAGAATCCTGTATTTTCTAAAGAAAGGACGACAAGACTCTATTTGTTTTAACCCAAATATGGCTCTTAAAGACTTTTTTTGCATTATAAATGCTTGATCTATTTCAACGCAGCAACCCCAAAGAATGACACCATACCGTAGGATGGATGCAATATAGCCGTGATATACAGTAACCGCAGCGCCTCTGGATATTTCACAGCTAATACGTCTCAGAGGATAAATAAAACTGTTCACGCTTCCGCAAAAATCATTTACGTGGTTCTTCCACGAGCAGAATTTGTCTAAGGTTATACCAAAAAATTTAATTGAGTCAGTTTCCGTCAGGGCTACCCCTTTATGAGCTACTTTTAAGACTACAGGCTTACTTCGGTAGGTATGAAATTGTATAAATTATGTTTTAGTAATGTTTACCTTTAAGTTATTCGCTTCTAACCACTCTATAGATGTTTGGAGCGCGGCGTTGATTTCTTGCTCATATGTATTTTTGTCATTGCACTGTATCATAATAGTAATATCATCCGCAAATAATATACATTTGTGATTTATAACATTTGGAAAGTCATTTATGTAGAGTAAGAACAATGGAGGACCTAAAATACTGCCCTGTGGCACACCATATCCATTTAATAAAAGCGAAGACTGGTGAATTTCTCGTGTTTTGGTTTGATCATTATAACTAGAAATTTCCACTGCTTGTACTCGATCAGATAGATATGATTCTAGACAGTCGTATGCTTTTCCTCTGATTCCGTATCTGTAAGCTTTAGCTAGTAAACGTTCGTGACAGACATAATCAAAAGCTTTGCTCATGTCCATGAAAAGCACTGAAACAGGGATTTTGCTGTCAATAGAGTCAGTTACTGATTTTAATAATTGAAATGCTGCTAAAGATGTGATTCTATTTTTGCGAAAACCATTCTGTTCATCACTTATAATTTTGTGCTTTTCAATAAAGTTTCCGAATAATTTAACTATGTTGACTTGGCAATCGCAAAAACAATCTAATTTATATATGTGTGTATGTATTACTTGTAAGATATATTGTGTTTTCATGCGATGGCCGAGTCAATCTATTTATTTAAAACGTTAAAGATTTTTAATATTGATATGGTCACTATAAGATGTTATTAGGTTAGATAATTACGTAACAATTTAAGACAGAAGGTCCCTTAAGTAGGGAAAGAATAATCGAATAACCGACTTGGTATTACATGGATCTCACAACTTTTTACGGTAGAAGAACTGAGTTGTGAGACTTGGTTTTTTGACAAGTATTGTTTTAAATGGGATTAAGTTTTTGTTAAAAAGTTTTTTATATAAAACCCTCATTGAGATGAATTCGAGTTAGGATTAAAACTTTTTGGAACATGATACCTACTAAATCGAAATGCATTTTCCTTAAATGGAAGCGGATTATGAGTATACATACATACCCATATAAAGAATTATGATTCAAAACAAATATTAGGCAATAGAAAAATGAAACACGAAGTGAATATACACGTATATCCCAACTGCATATTACAAAACTAATTCTCGCGCCTCGTCTCTCTTTCTGTCTGTTAGCGATAAACTCATGGAATCTCTAATAAAGAAATGCAAAAGTTTGTGAGGATGAATGGATGGATGTTTGTTACTCTTTCACACAAAACTTCTGAATGGATCTGATGGAAAAGGGAACGCCTAAAAATGCTTGAAATGGACAGAAACTACTAATAGTTCTTAATTCTAAGAATAAAATATGAATGATGAAATAATTCTTAAGTTTGTAAACCTAGGGAGAAAATATCACGATCATAAAAATATTTAAATTAATCCATTCTTATTTATTTTTTTATTTTTTTTGTTGGCGGTCAGTGTTTATTTGACGTGAGTAATCGACATTCAGCCAAACAAGAATCGTCAAATAATCGTTAGCGAACTATTTTATAGTAATAAATAATAATAAAAAAAACGTTTATTCGAGACCAAACATGAGACTTAATTTAAAAACCCACCAAACTGCTTAGCAGTTTGTCGGCGGGATTGGTGCTTGTTTTTACAATATTTTGGCTCTGAGGTACTAATATACGATAAAACTAAGTAGGTACAGACAGTTGTTGTGACAGCGCAGGCCGTCGCACGGTGGGCTGAAAATCGGCTTTCATAGACTTAGGCATTTTATTTTGCAAGTGCGAGTTTTTTTGCCGGATATCACTTCTATTAGTTATAACAATATACAAAAATGACACCAGAATTGATTCTGCACAGAAACGAAGGAATTATAATTTTTTTACGAAAATTTTGTATGGAGCTAGTATGAAAAATCGAAATATCTCTAAAACGGCAGCGATAACCGTAATATCCTTATAGGGGGTTATAGTACTAATTATTTATGATTTTTTGACATACGTTACATAATGGTTGTAGATGCCTTTTTTTTTTAAAAATCGTCAAAATATTTTTATTTATTTTTACATATTTAAACGTTCCTTTTAGTGTTTAAGTTGAAGAATTCAGAGCTTTAACAACTCTTATCATAAAATAGCATCACCCCTATAGACCTGAAGGACTAGACAGAGGTGTGTAGTGTCTTGTTGATCTTGTAAGATTTCCAACAATACCAAATAGTTGAATATCAGTGTCAAAGTGCCCATGCTGTCGCTTCTTTTTGAAAGATAGGGGAATGAAATTGTTAATTGATCATACCCTAAAAGTATGATTACAACATAACCGGACACATAATAATAATAATATCCTTATAGGGGATTATAGTACTAACATTATTTATTTTAACATATGAAACTGTTCAAAACGATCCATGAACTGTGTCAAAGTTAAGAACATCGTTAGGAAGCATGCTTTTTCCCCAAATATTAAGAATATGTGAAAAAAAAAAAACTGTATATAAACTTTTTATTGATAGGTAATTTAAATAAAACAGAAGTAACAAAAATAATATCTAATAAATTCAATTATACAAAATACATATTTGAAACTATAATTTATGAAATTATTAACTAAACATATTGGTACAATAAACTAACATAAATAACAAAAGAACATAAAGAAAAATAATTAAATTTTACAAATTTTCTTTACAACTTTCGTTGTCGGACTCCAATTCCGAGTCAGAATCCAGATCGGATATACCTACAAACTCGAACTCAGTTTCCGGAAACTGTATTAGGTCGAGAGTTTCAGCAAAAAAGGTTGTCTTCCTTTTGGCATCTAACTTCGGCCTTTGTGCACTTAGAAAAGGATCCGAAGAAACAACAAGCATATTTAGGATATCTTGATTAGAATCTTGCCTGCTTCTTTTCCGCGAATGATGTTCCCGGAACCTCCTAAAATCTTTGTTTCGAGACTCTGAGGCTTCTTCCGAGAGAGTCCCAATCGGGACAATATCATTTTTTTCGATTATGTCAGCTCCGTGTATTAATAGTTTATGTACGGTTGATGACATGTAGTACCAGTCGTATAATTCCACGTACTTTTCTGCTGTTTTGCGAGCAAAATCTTTAAATTTGATGACATCGATCTTCTCACCAGATGTTATTGCTTGCAAAATAACAGCAAATCTTTTTATCAGGTTTTGATCCAACCCAGTAATAGCTGCAGTTTTATTGGGAAACTCGAAAAACTTCCTTGCGGTATTCCCGTCATTGGTAGTTCCCGAGCCTTGTTTTACTATATCAATTAACAGATTGAGCTCCTCTTTAAATTTATTTTGAATGTTTTTTTTGTCTGTTTTGTAACATATCTTTATGCTCATTACTTCTTGCTGCCCACTGTTTGAAGTCAAGTCTGTACGCAATGTGTAACAAACATTCCATGCAATTTATACGGGCATGTAGGGATGATAGGCCAAATTCATATATGTCAGAACACACAGTTTTTGATGTTACAGCATCTAAGTGGTTCATTTCTGTTGGTTTTGCTAAGCACAGGTAGCATGATGCATTTGATCTAGCTTCAGAAAGGTACGTGCAGACTTTTGCGTCGATCATTGTCATCATTAGTTTATGAGTCACCCTGTTACTATTAATGCACTCTGTGGGGTT
The DNA here is from genome assembly GCA_943138885.2 of Tholera decimalis. Taxonomy (NCBI): domain Eukaryota; kingdom Metazoa; phylum Arthropoda; class Insecta; order Lepidoptera; family Noctuidae; genus Tholera; species Tholera decimalis. The sequence continues at coordinate 18,098,733 of OW964576.2, forward strand.
AAGGGCCTCAATTTCCTCATCCATTTTTCTTTTGTTATCAATGACAACTGCATGGCTTTCTTTTACAAAAGTGAACTGAACCGGACGACAATAAAAAGTTGAGCATGGTTTCGGGTTTGTCCATATAGTATTATCTCCATCTGTCAGTTTCAGTGGCACCAAGGAGGTCATGAAAATGCTTGAATCATCATGCTCGCCGTCCATTTTCTGCTTGTATCGGCTTTGATTGGAAGCACCATCAAATCCCCACTTCGATATCAGCTTTAACTGCTTATTTTCCACATTATCAGAAAGACTTTGAAGAATCCGCTTCACCGTGATGTCAAGTAAAGCTTGAAGTGTAATTCTAGCTGATGAATCCGTAACTGATACTGATTGATTAGGAGGGTAGCATGCAAGCTTAGTTTGTTGCAGTTTATAGTAGGATGGGTAAATATCCTTAGCACCTTCCCGAATGGCAGTCTCTCGCAACGTAATATATTGTCACTTTGAAAGCTTAAGTGAAAGAAGCAATCCAAGTGCTTTCTCTGGTGTAAATATTACTGTTTTCTTAATGCTTTCCTTGATTTTAACGGCAGCTTCTGGATTTTTGATCATATAATTGATTACAGATGCGATATCTTCATAACCTTCTTCTTTTAAACGTGCTGCAGCTGCATATGCCAATTCACAGGAATCCTCGCCTATGTGCTCACTAGATCTTCTCTTTTTCTGTTTGCTTCCCAGATCTTTGAATGGTTTTCGGGACCTTTTTGTCATTGTTCCAACAGTCGATGATGTCGAAGGTTCTGGAGAGACTGAGCGTGCTCTTGGTATCTCATCAACAGTTGGTTCTTGATTTATTAAAGTTTGCACGCAACTCGGCCAATCAATATTTGCTTGCAACCACTCTCCGTACGTATTTCTAAACTTATCAAAGAATCGTTTAGATTTCTGCCACCTGTTTAAAGCAGCTCGCGTGAATCTCCGGCAAAATTCTTTGAGAGTTACTTGATCTTCGGCAGAAAGGCAATCGCCTATGCGGGACACAATTGCACTAAACAATACTTCATGATTAAATGAAGGACACTCACTTTTTAGAAGAACAAACAAATCTAAGTTGGTGATTAAACTTTCCATTCTAAGATTTTGTAGTCGCAAAGCAAATAGTTTTAGTGTTAGCAGTTACACGGTTGTGAACAATCTAAATTATGGAACAAAATTATAGCCCTTTTATTGTATAAAGTCAATAATTAGTTAACTTCCCTCATTAAAGTTATAAAAGATATGATAATAAAAATTTATAATCGTCAAAAACATTTCGTAGAACTCATAGTAGAACTAATCAACATTAGCAAATCACATTAGCTCACTAATTATAAAAAGGTGAATGCAGTTCTTAGTTGGTATTGTTGCGAGATATTTCAAATCATTTAATCACTTAATAGGCTCATTAGAATCAGAAGACTACAACCATCATTCTAATTACTTAATTACTTGTCATCAGACTCATTAGATGACTACACAATATGTTATTTTGTATTTTGAACGTATGCAAGGTTTTAAAATTCCTTTTGTGTCGATATTATTATGTGTCCGGTTATGTTGTAATCATACTTTTAGGGTATGATCAATTAACAATTTCATTCCCCTATCTTTCTAAAAGAAGCGACAGCATGGGCACTTTGACACTGATATTCAACTATTTGGTATTGTTGGAAATCTTACAAGATCAACAAGATACTACACACCTCTGTCTAGTCCTTCAGGTCTATAGGGGTGATGCTATTTTATGTTAAGAGTTGTTAAAGCTCTGAATTCTTCAACTTAAACACTAAAAGGAACGTTTAATATGTTAAAATAAATAAAAATATTTTGACGATTTAAAAAAAAAAGGCATCTACAACCATTATGTAACGTATGTCAAAAAATCATAAATAATTAGTACTAAAACCTCCTATAAGGATATTACGGTTATCGCTGCCGTTTCAGAGATATTTCGATTTTTCATACTAGCTCCATACAAAATTTTCGTAAAAAAATTATAATTCCTTCGTTTTTGTGCAGAATCAATTCTGGTGTCATTTTTGTATATTGTTATAACAAATAGAAGTGATATCCGGCACAAAAACTGGCACTTGCAAAATAAAATGCCTAAGTCTATGAAAGCCGTTTTTCAGCCCACCGTGCGTCGCGTCGTCGCCGGCACACGTGCAGGTGCGACGGACCACTATTTACCTATTCTGAAGCGCGGCGGCCCGCGCTGTGCATGCTTTCGTTGAAAACAATCTAGGCATATAATTTCTTTTTTTTTTTTTAACACAACCACACTGAAACTCATTGTTGTCGCGCGAACGCGGAGCTCAACAACATGTGTATTACAACTTATTTAGATTACTTAACTTATTTAGAGACATTAGAATCATAACTTGCGACTACTTCATTCAGCAGTACAGTTTTAACTTTATTCTTTAATGTTTGTTTACTAATACTGTTACCTTTTCTTAACCAGTCGTAATTATTGAACAATGTAGGGGTCAAATACTTATTGGTTCTCTTGCCGTAGTATTTTTTTACGGGTGGCCGCACGAATTTACGTTCTCTAACACTTCTAGTGTTATAAGAATTTTGCACATGCACTTTATACTGGTCGTTATAGAAATGCTCAAGAACTACCAAGTACTTGACCTTCTCGTGTACAGGAAGCAGTTTACATGCAACAAAAAGTTTCTCATAAATTTCTTTACATTCACGTTTAATTTTTGGGTTCACAAGATATTTCATAAAACGCAATTGCAATGATTTTATACTGTTGTGATAGGTTTTAAATGTACGGCCATACGTGTATAAACCATAACTAAGCAGTGACTCGGCGAGGGCGAAATAAATTACACCAGCGTTTTCCTACTCAGCGGTGCCTTCAGGATGTAGAACTTACCCAACACTGACCTAAGCTTTGCACACACTGTGTCAACCTGTGTCTTCCAGTTCATGTTGCGGTCCACCTACAGACCTAGATACCTAAATTTATCGACATACTCCAGCCTTTGACATACGCAGTTGACATTTCCAACGTGCATGCACTCATACGTGTGGCCCATGATACCGATATCATCACTATCGACATTCCTTGCAACTAGGTTGTGCGGTGAGTGCACATGCATCACTTTTGTCTTGCTCAGATTCAGAATGATGCCGTTGTCGTGCGCCCACCGAGTAATATTATCAAAGTCAGCCTGTTATTAGTTATTGCACAGTAATCATGAATTTAATATAATTCGACCTATTTATACCGTAATGTAATTAAAATAATATAATGTGTGTCAATATCTTATATATATAAAAGAAAGTCGTGTTAGTTACGCCACTTATAACTCAAGAACGGGAGAACAGATTTAGGTGAAAATTGGTATGGAGGTAGCTTAGAGCCAGGAGACGGACATAGGATAGTTTTTATCCCGGAATTCCCACGGAATAGGGATTTAAGCGGGAAATACATCCCACGCGAACGTAGAAGAAATGGAGAGTAGGGTGGGGGTAGGGTTGGTGTAGGGTAGGGGTAGGGTAGGGGTAGGGTAGGGGTAGGGTAGGGGTAGGGTAGGGGTAGGGTAGGGGTAGGGTAGGGGTAGGGTAGGGGTAGGGTAGGGGTAGGGTAGGGGTAGGGTAGGGGTAGGGTAGGGGTAGGGTAGGGGTAGGGTAGGGGTAGGGTAGGGGTAGGGTAGGGGTAGGGTAGGGGTAGGGTAGGGGTAGGGTAGGGGTAGGGTAGGGATAGGGTAGGGGTAGGGTAGGGGTAGGGTAGGGGTAGGGTAGGGGTAGGGTAGGGGTAGGGTAGGGGTAGGGTAGGGTAGGGTAGGGGTAGGGTAGGTGTAGGGTAGGGGTAGGGTAGGGGTAGGTTAGGGGTAGGGTAGGCGTAGTGTAGGGTTAGGGTAGGGGTAGGGCAGGGGTAGGGTAGGGGTAGGGTATGGGTAAGGTAGGGGTAGGTTAGGGGTAGGGTAGGGTAGGGGTAGGGTAGGGGTAGGGTAGGGGTAGGGTAGGGGTAGGGTAGGGGTAGGGTAGGGGTAGGGTAGGGGTAGGGTAGGGGTAGGGTAGGGGTAGGGTAGGGGTAGGGTAGGGGTAGGGTAGGGGTAGGGTAGGGGTAGGGTAGGGGTAGGGTTGGGTAGGGGTAGGATAGGGGTAGGGTATCGGTTGGTTAGGGGTAGGGTAGGGGTAGGGTAGGGGTAGGGTAGGGGTAGGGTAGGGGTAGGGTAGGGGTAGGGTAGGGGTAGGGTAGGGGTAGGGCAGGGGTAGGGTAGGGGTAGGGTAGGGGTAGGGTAGGGGTAGGGTAGGGGTAGGGTTGGGTAGGGGTAGGATAGGGCTAGGGTATCGGTTGGGTAGGGGTAGGATACCACGCGAACGAAGTCGTGGCGGGTCAGCTAGTTAATTATAATCAAGTTATTTTCAAAATGGAAACGTATCGTAGACTGTATGAATCATTTTGCGGGAAAGTTCTACCGAGTTACCGCGGCCCCGGAAATTTAGGGCAGCCGAAGGATTGTTTGTCGGAAGGACAGGGTGGGTTTTTAGTCAGTAGAAATCTGACACACCCTTCCGCTTGACCCAGAGCGGAAGAAGTCATTCGATGATTTTCCCACCCCAAAAAAAAAAGACTGTATGAGTCATAATTATGTCCTTTGCCTTAGTCTGACAGTTTGACATTACTGCATTTAATTTTTTCGATTGATTACTTGATTGATTTATGGTTTTGCGTGTGCGTCTTGAGTTTTAAACAGATTGCTTTTAATGATATTTAACGACGACTGTGGCCATTTCTTAAGGGTTTTGTTTTGACTTCTGCACACGTTACCCATTTTTCAACACGTACTTTTGCACCCGCCTAATCGACGACTCGGCTTTTCGACGGACCTGAACCTATTTGAATTGTCGCAGAGCGCAATTCCAAAGTATTAATGTAAATAATAACAATGTTGCTGATTTTCCACAACTGACATACAGCGAAATGGTTTTGTTGGCATGTGGAACTTACCAAATAAAACAGGCTCGTTCTTATTATGGCGAACATACACGAGCTAATGGTATGTAATTACAAGATTGAGATAAGCAGAGAAATAGATAATGCATTGATTGTGGATTTAGCTCTTCTAGGTAATTGTTTTTTACTACGAGGAAAAATACAAAGTAGGCATATTTCTCAAAAAATATATTTTGTTTACATAATAGTTAACAATTCTTTGTTTGGAAGTATAACTCTACAGAATCGTTATTGTAACTGCCTAGTGGGATGACGAACAGTTGGTACCTGTGCCCATAATATCTCAATAATATGGTACAGACGCCAGCACATCAAGCTACAACAATCTGTCAAATTTCTTTAATAGATTTTCAACTTTATTGTTAATGAGATTAGGTTCAAGGTTGATTGGGAAAATTTGACAGTTTCGGGTAGTTTCATGTGCTGGCGTCTGTACTTAGCATAGGCCCGGTACCAATCCAATATCTATCCTCCTGCACAGTTTCTTGATGACATATTAGTGGTTTTTAATGATGATTAAAACATTCAAATACTGTTTTGTTGTTTATTTGTTGCATATTAATTCTTAACCTTGACCTAACCTATATTTTAGAAAAATGGTTGGAACTAGTTTCTAACTAGTTTTTTGATAATTATTGAAAATGTTTTGCGTTCCCTATGATTTGTAGTGCAATTTGGCGTCTATTTTATTGTTGTTAATTTCAAGCATTTTTTGTGTGGCTGATGGGCAATTCCCCTTTGGTATGTAGATAGCTGAAACCCTGGAATAAGAGCATACTTTTTATCCCGGAATTTCCACGGGATCTAGATTTACGTGAGAAAAACCTTCCCATATGAATGAAACCGGATTCGCCGAATCATCAATCCTGCCAACCTTACAGCGCCGTGAATACACCATTACGGATTGCAATCCCAAATTGTGAATTCTCAAGCAGGAAGTATAACAGTGGGGAAATTGTGCCAAGAACTCTATTTGGCAAAAACCTAAGCACAAAGATTTATGTTTTATTGATTTTTCCACCTATGACCACCCATCTCACGTAATGATAAGTGATGGTGTGCTCGAAGGTGAAGCACGCTTACCTAGAAGTAACTCTTGACTCAAAGACTCCCAGATTACAGCTATCGGGAAACATAGACTCCGGTAGGGAATTCCACTCCTTAGCCGTATGACAACAAAAGTATTCCCAAAACGTTTTGTGCGTATGGGTGGAATGTCCACCATGTAACTATGGCGCATCGTCGTTTGTCTTGTTGGGCTTGGCGGAATTAGATTGTGTAATTCCATCGCACACTCCGCGAAATGTAACCGATAGAAAACCGATAGACTTGCAACTCGTCGTCGATGTTCAAGGCTCTGGAGCTTTGACTCGACCAGTGCATCGTTGCCAATGAGTCTCTTGGCCCTTTTCTCAATAAACTCAAGCGCGTCCAGTTGGTATTAGGCAGAACCATCCGAAAGAGGAGAGCAGTAGGTAGGTACTCCATACACGAGCGAACCTTGATTTGCTACAGATTGAGCAGCTGTTCCGGTGTGAAGCACTGTCTCATCTTTGCTAAGATTCCCAACATTTTCGCTGCTAGGAGCCTTAGCCTCGATAAGCGGATCAAAATTTAGGGTGAAAGTTAGTGTTACACCAAGAAGTGAGCTTCTATTGAAAATGAAATTAAAAAAACATTTATTCGTATAAAGACACACACAACAACATAAAATACAAAATTACAAATATTATTAAAAAATAAGTTCGCTGAGCATGTCCACACCGAAAGGATTATCGGCATGGTTACAACACGGAAAGTAGGAGCCGGTTGGAATTGACTCCTTTTTGCGGAGAAGAGACACGCCTGTGTTAGAAGTGATAGATATATAGATATAAATCTATATAGGGAATGTTGTTATTTATAGAATTAATTAATTATCAGTATCGATTTATTACGTATTTACCGATTAATTACCTATTAACCGGTATTACCATGATTACTAGGGGTTTTATCGAAATAATTAGCAGTCTGTATAGCAATATCAGTTTATTAATTTACCACACGATTCGGAAGGTAGCTATTTATGGAGAAGAACCGGCAAGAAACTCCACAGTTACTCTTTTCAAAACATCGTCACTTTCACATAATTTCAAGTAAAAATTAACATAATATTATTAGGACACCGATACAACAACATAATTCTATATATAAAAATAAATCGTACCTTAAGATGTTTACACTGTGGCTGTTCGAGAGAGACTGGCCTAAACTACTTTTTTTTTATTTTTTTTTTATTTTTTTAGGTAGGGCCACTCGTAGTTTAGCTCGATACGGCTAATGTACTACTTAACCGGTCTGTCCTGTGGTGACCTCTAATAAATTAAAGGCCCCCAGCCAGGGCTTACAAACTAAAATATACTTAAAAACTAATGACCGCACGCTAAGGGCACTCCCTGTGGAGTACGGGCCTCGGCATAGCGGGGTCATTTTGGGAGGGCAGCAAAGGGACAGGCTGGGTCATATTATTATTTACGGGAGTATTTATTGCTACTGGCTCAGCATCGCGGGCTGGCTCGTTTGGCAAAGGTCGGGGGCGATTTCCATTACAAGTACGCGGACGTCGCGATGGGCCTCGTCTGCGAGGCCGGAATACGGAACGCGTTTTGTATCTGTATTTTCTAAGAGTGCTGGTTTCCCTACTGCTCTCTTGTCGGATGGTGACCTAAACTACGGCGCTAAGGGCCTTTTATATGGGCAAATGACAGATACAATGACAGATGATTCAACACACAAAGAAGGGTTATTTCTAAGTCACAAATTAGTGTTTTATACAATAAAATTATTAGATTAATGTGAATATCTTTAGCAAAATATAATATTAATTATATAACATAATAATCAGTTACTATTATCTAACACGGCCATACTGACATGTACTTCGTTCTCGAAGTACAATTATAATATTCTAACACGATCATTTCAACGTACAATTTAGGTACATATTATTAGAATAAACCAATAAGTAAGAAAAATAAGTCACTAAATTAGCAACATCTGCAATGCTACAATATTTCGTAATCATTATTACTTCGCAACGTTTATCAATAAGTCTTAATCACATTAAAAATCAATAATAGACAGACCTTACTTGTGCGACTGAACACCCCCAGTCGGTGAAGCTAAATCACCCGCGTTCAGAGAATGTCAGACAAGAGTTAAGGCATTTCATCGGTCATAATAATTACGAAATATTCATAATACAATTCACCTGAAATAATAATAACAGCATAACAAAAACAGTAGTGTGATCACTTAACATTTCATACAATTTTCTTTACATTATCGTGTTTACATCATCTCATCTTACTGTGCCTCATCAAACACCCGCCATCAGTGAAGCTCAATCACCTGCGGTCATGAATGGCAGACAACAGTCAAGATAAAGATCTCTCATTATTTCATCGTACAATAATTCATTTTCATCATACAATAATTCGTTTTCATCATACAATAATTCGTTTTCATCATACAATAATTCGTTTTCATTATACAATAATTCGTTTTCATCATACAATAATTCGTTTTCATCATACAATAATTCGTTTTCATCATACAATAATTCCTTTTCATCATACAATAATTCGTTTTCATCATACAATAATTCGTTTTCATCATACAATAATTCGTTTTCATCATCCAATAATTCGTTTTCATCATACAGTAATTCGTTTTCATCATACAATAATTCATTTCATCATATACATAAATTCTATAATAAAGTCTTTCATTATACAATTATTGTTCTTCATTTATATTGATTTATAGAGATTTTTTGAGAGAAAAAAAAATATACATATCAAACAAATTTAAAGTGATAATAACCCACATTCAATGTAAAAATAATTAATAGTACAATAAAACAAATAATCAAATAAAAAGGAAAATCGAAAACCAAATTGGTATGAAAAGATCAACATCAGAGATTTATGATAACTAAATTTAAAAACAATTTAAGCAATAAAATAATAAAAAAAATGTGTAAAAATATTAACAATATGTCATCTAATTGTAAAATAAAATGTCAAAGATAAAATCTATAATTATACTAGAGATAATATGTCATTTAATAATATATGAGTAATACAATAATAAAACAAAATGCGATAAAAATATCAATATATAAAAAGAAAAAAAGAATCCAATTTAGAACAATAATTTAAATGTCATCGCGTATCATCTAGATACTCAACGGCGCTGTAATACTATACACACTATTATCTTCTGGACTAACATTTTGTTCAATACCTAGACATAGACGAAGTTTCGTTTTAGTAACTAGTATTTCTTAAATGGCCTATCATGATTTAATGTAATACAATTAAGGTCCTTTAAATTTTTCTTACTTTAACATCTACAATTTAGCCATCGTTATTATTATTTATCACTATTACTAATCAAGTTTGTATGGGTGGAATTAACGAATGGTAGCCTCACTACGGTCAAAAATCAATTGCTGAATCACAGTATTCATAGATAGTTGAACTTTCCACGCACCGCTCGGCCAGTCTGACACATCAGTACAAGAAGTGTTTATCATATTTGTAATCGTGGACACATTGCTTTACTTTTCCATTACTTTTAGGGCTTCCTGCAGTACCTAAGTGACTCAGGTCCAGTACCAAATTTTTAAGAATAAAATATATGTATTTCACAGTTTCACAATAGAAATTAATTTTTAAGAATTTGTAAGAGCAAATTCTTGAAGGTAAATGGTATTAAGGATTTTTTTCTAGCATATGAAAATATAGCAAGAGTAACTTGTTTTTGGAACGGAGTGGATCCTAAATAATATCTATGACAGTGCTGTTATAAATTGCTCACTGATTATATACTTAATAGTATTCAAATAAATATTGGAAAAAAATATCAATAGATATATTAAAAGAAAACAAAGTTATAGTTAAAACTAAACCGAAATGCATGTCTTTTTTTAACAAGTTTTGGTAAATATATGGTGGTATTACAAATTGTAAATTGTACCACATCTTGTGAAAATGTATACCATTCCTTAAACTTATTAGCAAACTTGTATGGGATGCTGAAGTTCTGTTTTTATAATCAAATCATTTTTGAAATAAATAATTATTGTAATCAATTTAAGTCTAGGAAACACAGGATTCATCTAGTAACTGAAAATGGCAAAAATTATGGAACTAAGTTCAATGAATCTGTACTTGAGGAACATTCTAAAATTTAATCTCGACTCAAAACTAGTTTTAAAGAGAGATCAGTGCCTATGTGACCTAATTTGACTATTGAAATAAATTATATGGCAACATTTTAAAAACCATTTCTGATTATTTAATAATTAGCGACTATGGAACCCATAATGAATTTTGTTTTCAATTGTGATAAGTGTAAGTTTCAAAAATTCAAATTAAATATTCTCTATACAAATCGTGTCGCATTACTACCTCACAAATTTGTCAACAAGTGAACAGACATCAAGTTTTCTAAATGATATAAATTATCATCATTTGAAATTTATTTGCGATTTCTGTATAAAAATGAGTTACAAATGGTGTCCATTATCAAAACGTATAAATACTTCAGTAAAAACCACACAAAATTTATTTAATAAAAACAAACCGGTTTCGGATTTACACTTCTCACAATCAACGAGAAATCAAGTAAATAGCCAGAAAAAATATCTTGGACTTTGGCTGGACGATAGGCTCAATTGGAAAGTATACATTGATCGTGTTAAAACAAAATTAAAAACATTGGTAGGAGCGTTATGCAAATCTACAGAATATCGAAAAAAAATTTGCCTGATTTTTAAAATATCATGTTGAATACTTAATCGAGACATGGGGATCAGCTTGTAAACCTAATCTTAACCCCCTACAAAGAACACAAAAACAATAATCAGAAAATCCTTACTTCACTATCAGTATCTTCATCCAACATAGAAAAATCATTAACAACATCACCATTAATTCATTACAACTGAATATTAATAAGTTGCAGCTAATGACTGGTCTTGGTCTGTCGGAGGATTTGAAGCGAACTAATAGCGTCCATAAAAAATAAATTGAAGAAGCATGTTCGAACAAAGTAACATATCGCCTCCAACTTTTTCAAGAGTGAATACTACTTTATAATTATTATTCAAATATATACAATACTTTGTATCTCATTTTAAGTGAATCATAATGTTCTTATGAGAAGTATATGACATACCTACACAGGTTCCAAAGAACTTTCCAAGAAACTTTCTCAGAGAAATTGTGATGATATAAAGCCGAATACAATTTTTTTTCATATTTATGTAAAGACTACCATTATTTGAACAACCCATGACAAAATTTAAGTTAGTTAGTAATTGTACTTAGTTGGAAGTATATTTAATTAATTAATATTTAATATTTTTCAGCTCAGGAGCATAAAAATCTAAATTATTTTTGAAACATACACATATCATTATGGCGTCAATTTTAGGCATATTTTTACCGTGTGCTTTGACAAAATTAGTATCCGTTATCATAGATCTCTATCGAGTACAGTGTACAATTGTAATAAACCCTTTAACACATTGCGAAAAGTAAACGAAAATAAACACCATAACAGTAGTAACGAAGTGACATTGAAAAGTAGGGTTTGGAGAAAAAAAAAATATCGATATTCTTTTATAAAATAATCGACTATATAGACAACATTTTAAATCTCAATGAATCTATAGTCAATTTTTGAACAAGAATATGCATAAAACTTGACGAAAAAAAAAAATATCGATACTTATTACATTTCCTCGATAATAATCGTTACAGTTTTAAAAATAATGATTCCATATTTACCGATATATTTCTTTTAGTTAATTTATATGGATTACTTATAATAACACTTTTTTATATATAGCTTATTGGTTCAATGTTATTTAGTAGTTTTTTTTCTTACTTGACTCCCGTTATGATGTTGGTCCATCCAATTTCTTTGCAAAGTTTTTTGATTCCATAGCACCATCAGGCTGCACCGCTGTCACTGGACTGGAAGCGCCGCATAATCATCTGAACGGCGGCAATAGCCCGAGACAGCATCACGGATGAAGAGGCCTTCCAATATTGCAGGATTCATTCTGAAACTTTCACTCCAATGCATTAGTATTTGGGCAAGAGCGATATACATACATGTACCTTCTACTTGAAATAAAGGCCTAAAACAAATGTACAGCTAACCAAAACTAACTTGCAAGAAAAGTAACTGCAAAACAATCTGACAATAGTGACCTATATTCAAGTACCCTCCGTTAAAAAAAAAATCACATGGGCTATGAATCAAACCTCAATACCGAAATAAAATACGTGGGCTGTGAACTATCCCACTTCTGATGTTAGAAGTGATAGATATATAGATATAAACCTATAGATATAGAGAATGATGTTATTTATAGAATTAATTAATTATCAGTATCGATTTATTACGTATTTACCGATTAATTACCTATTAACCGGTATTACCATGATTACTAGGGGTTTTATCGAAATAATTAGCAGTCTGTGTAGCAATATCAGTTTATTAATTTACCACACGATTCGGAAGGTGGCTATCTATGGAGAAGAACCGGCAAGAAACTCCACAGTTACTCTTTTCAAAACATCGTCACTTTCACATAATTTCAAGTAAAAATTAACACAATATTATTAGGACACCGATACAACAACATAATTCTATATATAAAAATAAATCGTACCTTAAGAGCGCGCCTAAAGCCAGCAAAATTTTAGAATTCACCCCCACTCTCCTACCCGCTCCTCACATCGACTACGATCGCGCGTGTACCTACGCGCTCGCCCGATGCGTATCTTCTGTAGTATACGTATAATAATCAGATGAAACAACTGTATTCAAAGTATGACTGCGTTTACAATATTACGAAATTTTATGTGTACGTAAATAGTAAGTTAGTAGGAGGTGACTATACCCACGGAATAGATGAATAAGGTTGGAATGGTAATGTGGGTGTGGAGCCACATTTATGATACAAAAGTCATAGCTCGACCAATTAATTCATTCACCGCGTTTAGTGCGCTTCGGAATACTTTGGAACACAGAGCTCTGGTTTAAAATGCCATGTTGTGCAATTATAACCTGTAAAACAAAAAGTTAGACCGCAAGTATAGAGCGAGGAGGTATATCTTTCCATCAGTAAGTCGAAAATAACATTTAATTACAATTTTATTTGTAAAAAACATAAAAATATTCTGATCACTATGAAATTCCGAACATTAACAACATTATTGCAACAAGATACAAAAAATATATATTGCCCGATGTGTACTCGCTTAATCAACGCAATGACCAAGTCCGTTTACAATGTATTGCATCCTCTCACTTCAACCATTGACGTTTCGTCCTTTGCCCTGATTGACGGCGCATGTTTATCGACATTGAGTTACCATCAGTAGCAAGCTCCCGATTTAAGTGTGTGTAATTTATTTGTGTGCGTAATTCGCATACGTAACGGGCCTCTTGTTTGTAGTTGAGCTGTGGGAGTGGGAGACAAGTGGCGACACGCGTTGTCATAGATATCAGGAACTATTTCCTTTCTAACCTCTTTTATCTGTTCTGTGACTATACCACTGATACTGAACACAAATCAATAAAAAATCAATACTAAAAAGTAATATTATATTATGTATAATATAATATTATTTTGGCGCGTGATTTTGGTGTGGCGTAAATAATGGATAACCCTGAAACTGTCGATTGGCCAGATTATCATCTATCATTTACCCCACTTATATCGCCATATGCCCATGGATGACCCGATTATTGATATTTTTAATATTTCAAATAAAAATCGTACTTACTCTTACTCAAATCGGGTGCCATTTCTACAATTGGTGATTTTTTTGGTTTTGTTTTTTTTTTATGTCGCTCCTGAATATTTGTATTATCAGATCAGTATCAAGATTTTTTATTACATTCTAAGACAACATTGCAAAAAATACTTATTCTTAAATTTTAACATTTTTTTACGGAATTACGCAATTTTGGGCCCCTGTAACGAAAAAAAAAATGTACTACACTGCGGTGGCCCATTATTTTAGATAATTGCCTATTTAATGCAAATTCTAAAATGGTATAATAATAACCAGTATCTTGATAAAGTACAAAGTTATTACTGTTCGAATCTTAAAGGAGAATTTTCATACAAATTTGATTTCAAAATTAAATTACTTTAACACTGCTGTAACTAATTTTAGACTCAAAGAGAATGAGAATTTCCTTAAAATTTGATCACTATGGGTTTGTTGACAAAATAAAGACATTAGTAATTAATCAAATTTATTGAAAAAAAAAAATTATACACGATGTTCGAAGTGGGCTCCTTCAGCTGCTATGCACGCTCTACACCTTCTTATGAAGGACCGTTTCAATCGGCGCGCAAATCCTGCCGACGATATTTAGTCAGCAGCCGAACGTATGCGTTGTCGCAGCTGTTCAACTGAAGTGATTTCTTCTTTATAAACTACCTCCTTTAAGCAGCCCCAGTAAAAAAGTCCAATGGGTTTAAATCTGGCGAGCGAGGTGGCCACTATATATTGAGACGCAGCAATTCTGAAAATAAAATATTATTTCAAAACAAATTCCTTGTTATACAATCACGTCCACAATAAATTGATCTACAAAGATAGGATTTAAATACCTACTGGACATACTTAATTAGCTTCGTAATCGACATAAATATATTTCATCGAACAAACACAGATACAAACTAAAAGCTTGTGTTTATTTTGCATATACTATTCTGCTCGCGTTACCTACGACTACGAGTGACCATAGAAATATTAAATAAGAAGTGGTATAATAGGTAGATAATATTTTTTTTATATAGAATACTCGCCAGATCATTATTGTTGTCCATTCGTGTATCTAGATTTTTGGTAGATCTCGTAACTACATCATGGGAAAATGATCATAAAATTGTATCGATAACAAAATAGCAAAATAAATAGCTACCTATTATGAATGTAATTTATTACCTATTATCCTAATAATCTATTAAAGTACCTACTATGAATTTTTGATATCGTCGTGTCTGGGGGTGTTGTTTATGTATATATGTATGCATTTAAAAATGTATTTGTGTATGTATATCAGCTGTCTGACACTCATAGTACAGGGTCTTCCTAGTTTGGGGTCAGATAGCCGTGTGTGAAATGTCCCCACATATTATTACGTCTAGTTACCTACTCGGCCCACGAAAGTGCGTAGGTAAACGAATTTAGATCTTTTGTATCTCAAAATAAAATCTAAAATCGCCATCACAAACTTTCTCGAAAGTATAAAATGTATTTTTTTTTTTTTTTAGTTTTTAACAAACAAGTAACTCACAAACTTACCTTCGACAATTAGCCATCCTGTCAATTTGTAACGTTTTAGTTCTGTTTTCGGAAGTCTTTTCAATGTATTTTTTTTGTTTCCTATTTAGTTCGAATAACAACAACAATTACAATTGAAATGATAATAACTCGGCGCAGCTAAAACACTTGAGCGTAGTCCTCTCGTCTCAACAGAGCGGTAGCGACTGATGTGTGAAATAGAAATATGCTTGAAGCTCCCGCAACGAGCGACGGAAGATGACTTCTTGCGCGGAATAAAAACGTAGTATGCGCCAAGAGTGTTTTATCGTAATAAATCCAAAACTAAAAGAAATTACATAAAATGCCTAAGCAAATCCTTTACTCTTGTATAAATATAATTAATTATCAAATTTTTGTCGCAATAGGCATTACCATTTCGAGTAAAAAACAGAAAAATATGAGAATTAGAGGTTACTTCGTGATTTTTTTCTTTAAAGGAAATGATATTATTTTATGTTTTTGATCAAAGGGAGCCCTTGAAAATATGATGTAGTTATTCATATATTTTTATTTTAAGATTTGGTCTGGAATTTTTCATGTAAAATCAAATAGAAAATTGGTAATTTTGCTTTATACGCGCTCTTAAGATGTTTACACTGTGGCTGTCCGAGAGAGACTGGCCTAAACTATTTTTTTTTTTTTTTTTGTGTGTGGCATCTCGCAGGTCAGCCTCTGAGGTTGTCGGCTGCTTAACCGGGCTTGCCTGTGGTTGCCTTAATTAATTAATTAATTAAAGCCTCCAGCCAGGGCTTATTAGAAAACTTACAAACTAGGCGACTACACGCTAAGGGCACCCCCTGTGGGGTACGGACCTCGGCTTAGGGCGTCGCAGTGGGAGGGCAGCTAGGGACAGGCTGGATCATATCATTTTTATTATTAATAAGGGAATTTAAAGCTACTGGCTCAGCGTCGCGGGCTGGCTCTGGCAAGGGTCAGGGCGGACTATTACGGGGACGTCGCGGCGGGCCTCGGCGGCGAGGACGGAAGGACGGTCGGTTTTTGTTTTTGTGTGCCACTGTACTTGTTTCCCTACGGCTCTCTTGGAGCAGGGTGATTGCGTCATCGGGAGTGACAAGGGTGTGCCTTGGTCGGCGAATCTTAGAGATACGCGAGGGTTCGTATTGGGCGGCCGATACGATAAGGGGATTCCTATGTTGGATTGCAGTATCAAAGAAACGCTTGGAGACACGTTTCATGAACTGCTGGATGGTGGGCATCTTGAGGTCTACGTGAAGAAGCTCATTTCGAACATAAAAGGGGGCTCCCGTGACTCTACGGAGGAATCGGTTTTGAAGGGTCTGCATCTTGTGGAGGAGGTAGGGCTTTGCGTGTGCGAAAACAACGCAGGCGTAGGTCATGATGGGACGGATGACCGCGGTGAAAATACGCAGCTTGCACCTGAGTGATAACTTGCTGCGGGAGCTAAGAATGAAGTGGAGCCTACCTAGAGCGAAAGCGGCGCGCGAACGTGCCTGCTTTATGTGCTCAGCGAAGGAAAGGTGTTTATCGAGGACCACGCCTAAGTATTTGGCTTGCTTTTCCCAGGGGATCGGCTTGCCGTACATGGTAATCGGACGGGGGGAGGGTGGGTTTATCCGCGGCTTAGAAAAGAGGACTGCCTGGCTTTTGTCTGGATTGACTTCGATTCTCCATTTCCGGAACCACTTGGCCAGAGTGTTTGCGGAAGTTTGGAGAGTGCGAGCGATGGCATTGGGTTTAAGACCGGTATAATAGATAGCCGTATCGTCGGCAAATAGGGCTAGCTGAGTATTTTTATGCTTGGGGATATCGCTAGTGAATAGCGTGAAAACGAGGGGGGATAGTACGGAGCCTTGAGGAACTCCTGCGCG
This sequence comes from Tholera decimalis, assembly GCA_943138885.2. Classification (NCBI taxonomy): domain Eukaryota; kingdom Metazoa; phylum Arthropoda; class Insecta; order Lepidoptera; family Noctuidae; genus Tholera; species Tholera decimalis. Next base: position 18,116,000 of record OW964576.2, read on the forward strand.
AATGGGATGGGGGGAGGAAAGCTCCCCCTCAATTCGGTAACGAAAAGTGCGATTCGATAAAAAGTCCCGTAGGATGAGCACGAGACGGTCAGGCACGCCGAGTTGGTATAGCTTATAGATTAAGCCATTGTGCCAGACTTTGTCGAACGCTTTCGCTATGTCGAAGAATAAGGCTCCCGTTATTGCGCCCCGTTGGAAGCCGGCGCTGACGTGTTCTATGATGCGGTGGACTTGTTGGATACATGAGTGTTCGGTTCTAAATCCAAACTGCTCATTGGGTATAAGACTCTTTGCTTCGGCAAAATCTTTGAGCCGCTTATATATAAGCCTTTCATAGATTTTACCAAGGACGTTGAGTAAGCTAATGGGACGGTAGCTAGACGGGTCAGACTTGGGCTTGCCTGGTTTGGGAATACCTATGACGGTGGCCTGTTTCCAGGTTGCGGGGAACATATTATTGCTCAATGCACCATTGAAGATGGCAGTCATTAGCACTATAAGCTGGGCGGGGAAAAGTTTGAAAACCCTATTGGTGATGCCGTCGGAGCCAGGGGCTTTTCGCGGTTGGAGACTTTTAATGATATCCTGGACCTCATCAGGAGTGATGGGGGCCAGTGGATTATCGGGATCTTCGACGGGCGGAAGGGAAGTTCTACGTTCGACTTCGGCGTTCACCATATCGAGGTGGGCTTGGTCTACTGGTTGAGAGCTGGGAGAACACTGGGACTCTAGGCTGTCGGCTAGGCATTCTGCTTTTTCAGAGTTATCGAAGGCGACACTCTTATCGGGACGAATGAGAGGAGGCATTGTGGCCTCTTCAGTGGATCGTAACTTCCTCTGAAGCTGCCAGAAGGCAAGATGGGTGGGCTCAAGTTCGCTCAGCATCTTGTCCCAGCTCGCATTACGCTGCTCGGTAATGCGTTTCCTTACAGCACGCTGTAAGTTGCGCATGTGAGCTTTGTTTGCGGCGCAGGGAAAAGCGCTGTACGCACGGATGGCTGCGTTCTTCTCGGTTATCAGATTCCGTACATCGTCCGGGAGTTTCCAGCGGTGGTCTTCCACTACAGGAACTTCCCTTGAACAATCGTTCAGGACGGATTGTACGTGATTTGTAAGCGAGTCGATCGCCGCCGTCGTGTCAGCGACTGAGACTATGTGGTCAGGAATGGTGTCCAATTGAGGCGACGTGGTGGATTTCAGTTTTTCACTTACTTTCCTCCAGTCGGTGATCAATTGGGTCGGAGGAGGTTGGGTAGGATCATGGTTACCCGAGCGGGAACCTAGGTGTAGGATAACGGGACGGTGATCCGAGTTGAGCTCGTGAAGCGCTTCTATGGAGTGTAAACGGAGGTTTACATTCTTTAGGAGCGCCACATCGAGGACATCGGGGTTATGGTTGGGGTCGTGTGGGTAGTGGGTGGGAGTCATCGGAGCGATGACGTCGTAGTTTAGGGTCGCGCCTAGGTTATACACGATTCTGCCTCTGGCATTTGTCGTGTTGCTGTTCCAAGCGGGGTGTTTGGCGTTGAGATCGCCCGCTAGTAAGACGGAGTCACTCAGGCCGAAGAGAGTCGTGAGATCGCTGGTGAGCGCGATAGGATCGTCTGAAGCAAGAGACGCGACCGATGGTGGGGGATGGTAGGCAGAGATGATGGTTATCGGAGGATGACCAGTCATGCCTAGTCGACAGGCAGAGTACTCTAGGTGAGAGAGAGGCGCGGGTGGGGTCAGAGGGATGCAGTATAACTCCTTTCTATAATAAATAAGGGTACCGCCGCCGTGGCAACGTGTTCTGTCATTGCGAACTAGACGGTAATTCGCAATTTTGGGATCAGCGCGGTGGGGTTTCAAAAGGGTCTCCTGTATAAGGAGGACGTCTAATTGGTGGTCGCGGAGGAATTTAGTTATTTCGGCGCGTTGGTTGAAAATTCCATTGGCGTTGAAAAAACCTAATTTGAGGGATCGAGGCCTAGTGTGGTTTGTGCGTTGGGAATCCATTGGATCAGTCCATCGCATCCATCTGGTCGAGACCTAGCACCACATCACTGTGTGCTGAATATTTGGCTGTACATTGCCGTCGTAATTTTGCCGTTATTCTGCTGTTCGGCAGCCAGAAGGGCATCGCGGAGAGATCTGGCTTGGCGGGTCATAAATAACCTATAATGGCGCAGTATAGTCTGGGCGCAAGCCTCGCCATGCGCGACGGGTGAGGGATTGGGCGGTTGTTTGACTGCAGGAGCAGCAGTGGTTTGAGGCGCGGGTTTGTGACTGGCTGTGGGCTCTGTAGCCACGGCTATAGGCAGGATCTGCGCTGCGATGGGTATATCCATCAGTGCCTGCAAAGGTTTGGCAGGGGCCAAGGAGGGAAAGGCTTTTTCGTGGTTTAGCCTGTTCCACGGGGACGGTCTCTGAGGAGCGAGACGTTGGGGAATTTGAGAAGAAGGTGCCTCTCTCTGTTGGCGGGCGTTGGCGCGCTTCGCTAATTTAGGAGCGAGTTTGGGGGCTTTGGGACAGCCGCGGTAGTTTGCCGGGTGACCGGTCTGGCCGCAGAGAACGCAGCTGGGTGGTTCCGAACAGAGGGTTCGGTCTTTAGGCCGTGGGCAGTCCGCAGTGCTATGCTCGCCCAGACACTTGACGCATCTGGGAGTCGCATAGCAGTTGCTCTGCGCATGGCCATACAGTTGGCAACGGTGGCATTGTCCCACTGTTGCGGTTTTGTAGGGCTTTTCTATTGAGATACCGGATAGGGAGCAAATAGACTTAATCTTAAATATTGGGTGATGACCTTCGGTTGGTTCACAAATGACAAGAACCATGTCGTACAATTCACCGCCTCTCGCTTTATGTAAGCGATGGACGGCGATCACTGGTATACCTTGATCGGCAAGGTCGTCTTTAATATCCTGTACTAGGATTTCTTTAGGGACACGTTTAATAATAACACGAGTGGGCGTGTCCTCGGGGAAGGAGAAAGTGTGAAAGGAAATATTCCTTTCACGGAGGGCGCGATATAGTTCCCTATAGTCGTTCGACGTAGGGACGGTGACTTTAATGCCATTTTGGCAGGCACGGGCGTTTGTGTAGTTGATCTTTCGATCAACACACATCTTGGACACATCAGTCCATTTACCCTTGTCCTGGATGTAAAAGGGGGGCGGAGGGCGTTGCTTCCTTTGGGCTGAGGAAGTTTGGGCTATCGGGCTGGCGGGACGACTATTCTGCGCTCGAGCAGAGGTAGTTGGGGCGGGGCTAGCGGGTCGAACGGGCGTTTGAGTTGGGGACGGGGGCGACGCGGTGGTCTTTTTGGCCTTGCTGGCCTGGGAGGTTTTCCCTTTCTTCCTCTTGCCACCGGTGACGACTTGAAAGTCGTCTTCCGAGGACGAGGGGCATGATGACAAATCATTGTCAGAGTTGTTATTGGACACAGGTTCGGTGGTGTCCATTTCACGGAATTCAGGTGCAGCGCACACCTGCGCGGCGTCCATTGTTTTAGGAACAATGGGATTAGCAGGTGGGCCGGAAACAATGGGTGATTTCGGGAATCGGGCGATCGGCACGACTTTGTCGGCGGGCGGGGGCAATAAAGGGCTATCTACCTGGAAGTCGTTCGTTGTTTGACGAACAATGGGATCGGAGTTAATAAATACTTCCGTGAACTGACCTACCGGGATGCCTTGATCGGCAAGCGGGGGAGATAATGGGCTGTCAAGCGCGTCACTAAAATCAGCGACGTTGGCTTCGGTAGCCGGGGGACAATTAGCGATTTCACGCTGGATTTTTCCGCCATATTTGGCGGAAATAGTAGGGTTTTCCCTAGGGATTTCTAACAGAATCTCCAAAATATTGGAGTTCGCCATGATTGGCAATTGGATCAAAATTGAATGGGGAAATTTTGGAGATTTCTCTCCCGCGGGGGGCCTATTTAAAGCCTAACTGGCCTAACTCCCCGGATGGATGGGTCCGGGGATGTGTAACCCTCCCAGTCGGGTAGAGACTGGGAGGTGAGTACCTAATGGTGAGCCCTAAGCTTGTAACCGGTCGCCAGTCTTATTGTGCGAACCGGGCCCTATTGGGTCTAGTGCGAAGGGGTAGACACACCCAACCGACACTAGGTGTGTAGCTGAAAAGGAAACTCAGTAACTAGGTTTGACTAGGAGATCCCCCAAGGCCAAAACCTAGCACTCGACTCCAATTTACTGCTTCACCCTGAAGGGGATCAGCGGGTGCGTCGGGTCAGCACCCCCTTGGTATTGTTGACACCGTGAGGTTTCCAACCAAGGACCACGAAACTGTGGTTTTACCCTGAAGGGGCCAAACCAAATTGTTTTTGACGATACTCTGTTATAGAAACAGGATATCCTTCACCGCCTCGAAAAAGGCGGATCCGGACCAGGCGTCGTAGTCGGCGACTACGAGTGACGTCACGGCGAGCGTGACGAAGCGTAGCGATGACTCAGGCACGGAACGATCGAGAGCGCGGAGCGGTACGACCGTCGCGGGCGAGCGTCGGAAGCGGAATGTCTGGCCTAAACTACGGCGCTAAGGGCCTTTTATATGGGCAAATGACAGATACAATGACAGATGATTCAACACACAAAGAAGGGTTATTTCTAAGTAACAAATTAGTGTTTTATACAATAAAATTATTAGATTAATGTGAATATCTTTAGCAAAATATAATATTAATTATATAACATAATAATCAGTTACTATTATCTAACACCTGCATGGGTCTTAGCTGCATTAACCTTGACTAAGTTGGCATCGCTCCATTCGGAGACAGCCACCCAAGACAAGTTGAAGCGCCAAACCAAGTCCTCACGGAGAGACTGGATCTGCAAACCACTAGCACGCGCGCTGGACACATATCTTTCAGCAACTGTGTTGTCGTTTGCATACCCAAAGGTACCGGGCATTAGCAGATCATTAATGTACAGCATGAATAAAGTTGCTGGAACAATAGACCCCCAAGGGACCCCGGCATTAATTACCAACTGTCCAGACGAGTAGCCTTCAATAACCACTCGAATGGACCGATCACTCAGAAAGCACGACTGCTCGTTTTGGGCACTGGCTGCACGTTAGCCAGCTTGCATGCTTCTGACACCTTTCTAGTATCAAGCGAAAGGCGAAACAAGCGTGTCAAGATTGGAGACAGTTCTGGCGCACAAGTCCTTAGAAAAAATGCTGGTATCCCGTCGGGGCTTTAGCTTTGTTCACGTCCAGGTTACGCAGCACTTTACGGACGTCTTTCCAATGGATGCGAATGTCCGACATACACGTCTCGCATCCAATAGGAGTTTCCAATTCAAGTCAAATCGAGCCCTCTGCAAAACCTTTTTGCAGGTCTTGGCAGCCCTGTTGAAGGCTCTCTTCTTCCGATCCACGTTATTTGGTTTGCAGTTTCGAGTATCGGCCCATACTAGGTACGCCGCTTGTTTAAGCGCTTCAGCGCGACCACATTCGGCGCCCAACCATGGTCGAGCTTTGCGAGGGAACGTAGTACTCCATCCCCTGTCGCAAAACATCCGCCACAATAATGCTGATAGCAACTCTCACATGCAATGTGCATAATGCATAACCGCACAAAATACAAAAAACACTGGTAGAAAAAGAAATACTGGTTTTTGTAAAAATTGACGGTGACTGGTCACTGTGGACATTACCAGCGTTTACCTTGCCGCCGTATCTGGGATACACGTTACACTGTTGGTCCCGGGTGTCATTTGGTCATTTTTGATACTCGTTACTGGTAGTCGGAAAAAATCTGACACTGGTATGGCCAAAGGGACCATCTATTTTACCCAGCTACTGGCTAGTGAAGGTCAGATGGTCAGAGGTGAAAAACATACAAAACAATACTCAGCTGCATCCAGTAGACGGGAAGCCGACCTCATCATAGTTGGAAAAAGGTTAAGCAGATGATGATGAGACTGGTGTTTCCTGACTAACTCTGAGAAGAAACACTGAAACTAACTCAGAGGTCATCGTCTCTTTTGAAGTCCACTTTTTTTTTATTACGGATGAGCCCGCTCTTGACCTCGATCACACCTGTTCGTAAGTGTAAGATGAGGTCTACGATCGAACGATCGAGCCCAAAAATGCCTATTCACTTTTGCTTTAAAGGCTGACGGGAAGAAAGACACAGTCACAGAAGCCGGCAGAGAGTTCCACACCTTTGCTGTGCGCACAATGAATGTTGAAGAAAAGCGCTTAGTACGACAAGGCGGTATACCGACCAAGTGTGGATGGTATCCTGCGGTACGTCTCGTAGACTGGTAGTAAAAGGGGGATGAAGGGATTAGATCATTTTATTCCGGCCAAATCATATAAAAACCTTTTTTATTTGCAATGCGGGCAGAATTCACATTCTTACTAGCGATCCTGTTAACCCCTCCAACTAACCTAAATATGCTTGTGTCTGGAGTAGGTTTACGGAAATAGTGTAATGGGCAGTGGCGGTACCTTCATATAAGCCCAAAAGCCCGGCATGCCTTACTAAAAAATGCTCGATAGAGAATCAATGTCAAACCCGAACTATTTAAAAGTTCGCGCGCTTAATTCTTATCAAAATAACACAATGTATCTACTGAGTACTGCTAAACTACTACGCATCGCGATTGTTCGCGCGCAGAGTTTCGCATTTGTAGCATCTAATGATCTACATATTGCTATCTCGCTTACACGCACCGGCTTTTACCGGGCTTTCAAATACTATATCTGTCACTTTCGCACTTATAGCGATGTGCCGTATAACGAGTTAGGCCTTGTGCATAGAACAAATCGATCACTATGGCAGATTTAAGCAGGGCATTCGTATGAAGTTGCATGCGTATGCGTGACCTTGTCAGCTTGCCAACTCTGCAGTGTTGCCGTTTTAGCCACACGTTGAAAGATCTTGGAGATTTTTAACGTGTTTGGAAACTTTTTTAACATTTATCAACAATAAAAACTAGCGACTTTTAAAATAACGAAATTAAATACAGTCAAAACCGTTTACAACAACATCATTTAGAACAACATACCGGTTATATAGACCAAAATCATAGGTACAAAATACTTTGTACCTTGAAAACATCACCGGTTATTACGACTATCGGTTTTTACAACCAAATATGAGTGGTCCCTTGGATGTTGTTATAACAGATTTTGACTGTATTCAAGCAATATCTTAAAAATAAAAAAAAATTAGTTAGATTTTTCATATACCTGGCGACTTTTTTTGCCTAAATGACAACACTTGAGTAGTTCCCGACATCCGAGAGCAAGCAAATGAAACTGAAGTTAGTTGCACTCTTGAAGGTTTTGTTGTTAAAGTTTTTTGTTTGTTTTCTAAGATTTCCTCAGTGATACAATTGTTTTGGTGATTTACCTACAACAATGGAGGTAATTGTACCTTGTGAGGATTTAAAATGCGTTCAAGTTTTGATTGGCGAAGATAAGGTAAAATCTTTAAACTTTGCTCAGAAAAAACAGTTAATTTCTTCATTAATACCGAAATTACTGACCGATATTCTGAAATTTATAAATTAAAGTTTTTCCAACTGCTCAACAACAAAAAATTTGACAATTATCACTCACATTTTCCTACAGAGGAATTAGATTCATTATTTGACATTTATGCAAACTATTTCGACAAACAAACATTAAAAAGCCAATTGATTTGCTTCTATTCTAGTCCTGATCTGAAAGATCGTAATGTTTTCGAATTAATTGATTTCATTCATGAGAATAACCTCGAAGATGCCTTTCCCGAGCTGTTAAAGTTAGCGTATCTTGTTGTAACTATTCCGGCTACAAGTTCTTCCACGGAACGTGCTTTTTCGTCTCTTAAACGTATCCATACCTATCTGAGAAATACACAAGGTCAAGAGCGTCTTTCCGAATTATCAATGATAGCTATTGAAAAACAGTTGTTGGTAGAATTAAAACGATCACCAACATTTTACTCTGATGTAATTAAATCATTTCTTAAGAAAGATAGACGATTCCAATTAGAATATAAATAATTTATTTAAATTCCTTATTACATTCTATCTAGCTATTTTTTAACTTTCGTTTTGTAACTTTTTGTTTTTTTTTTTTTTTGTCTGTAACCTGGGTCCTGTTACGAAGGAAGCAACTACTTACCATAACTTTGTTCCCTCAAGCAATGAAGCAAACCAAACGGCTTTTATCAAAGCCACCGGAGGTATGCAATTGCTGATATGTTTATTATATTCAATCTAGCACTAGCATGCCTTCAGTGTGCTTTGGTTACCTCATTCACCGCACGACAAGCAAGAGTGAAATTGAAGAAAGAAGAGGAAAGAAGAAGATGGATGAATTCACTTTTAATTTATTGTACCTAACCAGTAGTTTATGATTATGAGAAAATTGCGGTGATACATACGTAGGTACCTACATACTCAGTTGAAAACTGAACTTTCTTTTTTTGAAATCGGTTAAAATTTTATTGGGCTTGCGTTATTTTAAAACCCTAGGCACGCCACTGGTAATGGGTGGGTGGTTATGTCACTTTATAGGTTAAATTTATACGCCAGATGACTAAGACATTATCAAACCTTGGGAAACCCTTGAACACACTCCAAGTATTAAACTGCATATACGCTAGGAGAGCCCATCACGAGCCGAGCACGAGCCGAACACAAATCATCTAGTGTGGACCGACTTACAAGGCTCGAACGAGCGCGCTGCGAGTATTTCGTTCGTACTCGGCTGTGCTCCGCCAATTGTCGGTTTTTGGACGAACACAAAAGGAAATGCTTCGCGCTCGCGTTGTACGTCCACACTTGACGCCGCGAACGACGAAGCCGAGAACGGCTCCGCTCGTGCTCGGCTCATGCTCGGCTCGCCTAGCGTAGACGCAGCTTTAGATAATACTAACAAAAATATTAATGCATAAGCACGGAGTTGAACCCGGCAAACGGAAAAGGTCACCACTGCACATGACTGAACATTAATTCATATCTATCTAGATTGTTTATGGTAATTCATAAAAGTGTCAAGTATCATCATCTATGGCCATAGACCACAGAACGATATTTCATTGTCCGTTCAGCGAATTCCCTGCGAGAGTCTCTGTTTCCTGATAGCTGAGACCTGGGAGTCTTTAAATCAAGAGTGAATAGGTTACTTCTAGGCCAGCGTGCTTCATCTTCGACCACATCATCGCTTACCATCAGGTCAGACGGTGGATAAACGCGACCATAAAAATAATAACGGGTACTATAGAGCCGAATTATGGCGCATCAAATAGCAGTCAGCACTAACGACAGGGGCCGATTGGATTATTCTCTGCAGGCGCTGCGGGAAACTCTATCGAGATACCACGGCACCCGAACGCAAGAGCAATTGGGACCTTAGAAGAGTTTGCAACAATACATTACTGTTTTTGAAACCTGTCGCTTTGTCTCTTTCACACTCATGCACAAATTAGGTATATGTGAAAGAAACAACGCGATAGTTGACTAAATCCACGGGAGCGAAGGCCCGAGCGACTGATTGTTTATAATACAGTACATTAATAATATAGATATGCTCTTTATTGTACACCATAACAGTAAAACAAATAAGGACTTAACAACTAAAAAGGGTGAAACAATGGGCGGTCTTATCGCTGAAAGCGATCTTTTACAGACAATCTTTTGATGGACACAGAAGCAGAAAATAAATACGCCGGTAGTCCCAGGTGTACTTTTTATCCATATAAAATACAAAAACAATAAAATACGTTCTTAAAACATATAATATATAAGTATGTAAATGTTAAAAAAAGAAACAAAGACATACATAATAACAAAAATTTAACGTGAGAGATAAAGATCTTACTAAGTTTTTGAAAGAAGATAGGGTTTTTGCTTGTCTTACTGACACGGTGACGGGTAGAGCATTCCACAGCCGTACTGCTTGAGCTGCGAACGATTTACTACATAATCAACTCATATTTTCCAAGACTTTTCCAGTCTCAATCTTAGGTTACCAGTCTATTCGGATGTAGCTGACAACTAGTGTTTTACTTACGAGTTCTTTGTAATCAATAAATATATATTTTTTACAAATAGAACTAGCAATGTTGATAGAATTCACGTTACTAGTAATCTTGAACCCTTCTAACTCAGCTAAATGTGTTTGTGTCTAGAGTCATGAGTAACGTGACCATTTATTTTTTGTCTCTAAACGGGACATTGGTTTATTAATGAAAAAGAAAATACTTCATTTAAGTTTTTTATTTAGGAATAGTCAGTTAGCTTAAAAGTTACGAATTAAAAATATATATATACCAGAGAAGTTAAGTTATATTTATATGCTTTAATAGCTGGTGATGATTTTAAGTAAGAATGAAATTCTTTGCACGTTTTTTTTATATTCACCTTAATTATCAACATCGCCGTTAGAACTGAAATTTGTAACTGGATTTTCTCAGAAGTCTAAAATTTTTGAACAATTTCCCATGCGGGGACCTTTTTTAAATCAGCCCAATAAAGTATCTCCATTTCTATGGTAAGAGCAGTAGTAGTGACCTTCAAGTTTCAATACAGCTTGATGAAAACTTGCTGACTGAGCGTGTAAAAAATAAAGCCACAGTTTGGGTGTGGAATCTTCAAGAAAGTTTTTTTAGTAACAGGGGACATTTTTCAATACTCAAAAAGTAGTTTTTAATGGCTGATATAATTATGTTTGAAACCCTTTCCAAGGCAGGCATAAGAGGCTTTGCTATAGCCGAGCATTTGTTGATATTCCGTTTCAGTTTCAGCTCAAAACTTTTTTGGAGCTTCAACTCGAATCGTGTAAATATAAAAATATATAATCTTCACAATAATTCTTTCGTACACGCGATCAAAACATGATTGAATTAATTTCGATGCACACTCATTAGACCGAAAGCTGTGTTTTTCTTGTATCGTATGATAATCCCAGATGCTTTCTACCGCGGCCATATCCAAATCCTTTGAAGTTGGCGCGTCCAATTTCTTGAAAAAGTTTAACATCGAAGAACTCGAAGCGGCGCGCGGCGGCACGATCGGCATTTTTATGTTTTTCAGAATATAAATGCTGTTCAATATCAAATTCAAATTCAATATAAAAAAAATGGTATTCCATACACGACCGAACCTAGGCTTGATACAAATTGAGCAGCTGTTCCGGTGTGAAGTACCGTCTCACCTTGGTTTAGGATTCCCAACGTTTTTGATGCTTAGCCTCGATAAACGGGCCAAAATTGAGTGTGGAAGTTAAAGTCACCCCAAGAAGCTCAATATGATCGGTTACCGGCACGGCTACACCCACAAAAATCAAATTTATCTATGGTTACACCACGGAAAGTAGGAGCCGGTTCAAATTGGCTCCTTTTTGCGGAGAAGAGACACGCCCAGGTCTTAGCTGCATTAAACTTGACCAAGTTGTCATCGCCCCATTTGGTGACAGCCTTCAAGGATAAGTTCAAGCGCCCAACCATGTCCTCACGTAGAGACTGAATCTGTGACTCACCAGCACGCGCGCTGGACACATATCTCTCAGAAACTGTGCTGTCATCTGCCCTAAAGGTACTGGGCATTAGCAGATCGTTAATGTGCAGCAAGAATAAAGTTGCTGGGAAAACAGACTCCTGAGGGACGCCGGCATTAATTGCCAATTGACCAGACGAGCAGCCATCAATGACCACTCGAATGGACCGATCTTTCAGGAAATCTTCAATCCAAACGCAAAGTTGAGTGGGTGAGCAATAAGGCTATCGTGCCAAACCCTGTCAAAGGCCTTGGAGATGTCAAGGGAAACAGCAAGTGCTTCCCCGTGCCTCTCAATGGCCTCACTGCAGATCATGTCAAATATAAACTACGTAAACAATAAATAAATTCAAATACCACCATTAAAAGTCAGAAAAATATTCCAAAACAAAAAGTTTAAGTTATTTACTAGGTACACGAGCATTGAACAACAACAAAACAAATATCGAGAAGTGGGCGCACGAAAAACCTGTCAAATAAATACTCAACAAAGCGCGAGCTACGACGTCTTGGCCATTCTCGGCTAACTTCGCATCGACTGATGAGTCCGATGACGTGGTCTCAGAAAACGGGACAATTTTGCGTCCCAGAGATCATTGGGGGACACCGGGACTCGTAATTATAAAAAGGGACAGTCCCGTTCAAAACGGGACGTCTGGTCACGTTAGTCATGAGTCACGGCAATAGTGTAATGTGTGTTCAAGCCCGAAACCTCTCAATCACAAATCTGAAATCTTAGCGATTATACTCGTGATAATTAAAGAATAATGTTTATTCTTTCCTGTCTATACCAGTACAAAATCGTAGCTCTATGCTCTCTGAATGATTAGACTCGTGGCGGTTTTAATTAATGTGTAAATTGATATGTTCTCATGTTAACTCATCATTTTGTTCTGCCAATTTGTATTTCAAGAATAGATAAGGTAATAAAACAATTTTGTTAGATACAATAATCTAGCTTCACCATCCAACGTCATTAGGGCAGAGGACATAGTAAAGTATATCGTTACGAAAACCAATTTGCCCCTGCTGAGGGTCGAACGGTTGGAGTCTCATCACGGGACGAATTTCAATTGTTTTGTGGTGAAAATGTCGACTGAACATCTGTCGACTTTCATGAAGGAGAAATTGGACTTTCATGATGGCCGAGAGGTGTAATGTTCCGGCATTTTCGATTTATAGTTATTGTTACAGTATTTAAGTATTTTATTTGTATGGGCCAAGTTTGCCTGAAATAAATGAATTGATTGATTATGTGGATTGCTTGTACACAACAATGAGAAAGAGGTGTGCTTCTTTGATGCACAGGGTGCGGCTAGCTCTAACAGCCTCCTGAACGGGTTGTTCCATCTGGCATGGGATGAAGCAGCGGTGACCCATTCTATTGAATAGTTGTAGATCCTGTACCAATTACGTGTAAGCAAATGTTACTAACATTGTTTTTTTCAGTATGTTCTACTAACCATTTTTAGTCAAATCACTGTAATAAATAAAAAATTCTATTGTATTATAATTTTACAAAAAACAGCATCTAAGTCGAACAAACCGTTATGAAGATAAATGAAAACATTGGTTTACACAGACAGACAAAAATGTCTTACTCTAAACGCAAAATTCTCCTCCGCTTCGTTGTGGGTAGATATATAGAATATTCTTTATTGTACACCTGATAGACAATATTGCTATATTATATTAAAAACAAGCGAATGCATAAAGAAACAAGCCAAGTCTTTTACATTTCGGGGACCAGTGCCGCGCCGGTTACATTTCGGGGAGTGTGCGATGGAATTGCACAATCAAATACCACCAAGCCCGTTCCATCATCCGACTACAAGACGAACGACGATGCGCCATCGTTACGTGGTAGACATCCCACCCATACGCACAAAACGTCTAGGGAATACATTAATTGTGCGTACAGCTAAGGAGTTGAAATACCACAGGAGTCTGTGTTCCCTGAGAGCTATAACCTGGCGGTCTTTAAGTCAAGAGTAAATAGGTTACTTTAAGGAAAGGTGCTCCATCTTCGACCACATCATCACTTACCATCAGGTGAGAAGGTGATCAAATGCGAACATATCAACAATAAAAAATAAAATAGGGCCATCGTATCGGGCCACAACCAATGTAAGATTCCACAGTTACTCGTTCCTTAAACCATTACAAAGGAAGCAAATTTTAATTTCAACAAAAATAAAAGTTTATTAAAAAAAAAAAAAAAATTAAAAAAATAATTACGGATAAGCCCGCCCTTGACCTCGATCACGCCAGACGGTAAAGTGATAGGTCTACGATGGAACGAGTGACCCCAGAAGATGATAAAGAAGGGTCGTAAATGGTAGATAATATTATTAATAATTCTATTAATTAATAATTTATAACATAATCTTAGTTAGGTAGTTAAAATTTTTATCTAATTTTGTAAGTCACCAACCGGGGCGGCAAACTGTCTCTCCTTAATACAGGTTGCCCAGCATCCTAAAAATTTTTCGATTTGTAATGCATACAACATTAATTTTGCTAGCATGCCGCAATTGCGGCGGTAAGACTCCTCTTTGAGGAGTGGCTAGATCGGCGTCACGGCGTCCTGACCTACCGCATGACGCAGGTCCTCACCGGACATGGAAGTTTCGGGAGGTACCTGTGTCTGATGGGAAAGGAGGAAACGCCTGGGTGTCACCACTGCGAGGGTCGCCCTGAGGACACCGTAGAGCACACGGTGCAAGACTGCCCTGTTGGGCAGAGCACCGACGTGTCCTCACGGCAGCGATAGGCGGAGACCTCTCGCGCCCGGCATTGGTCGAGGCCATGCTGCGGGGCGAGAGGGAGTGGGAAGCGGTCGTCTCCTTCTGCGAAGCAGTCATGCTTCCGAAGGAGGAGGCGGGCCGCGTGAGGGAGAGGATGGCGTCCTCCCTCCAGCCCAGCCGCAGTGGTAGACGCCCACGGCGTCGGACGTCGGCCGACAATCTTCGGTCACCGTAGGCGCGGGCATGCGGACAGCGAGTAAAGGGCAACTCGCTGTCCGACCATGGACCATGCCCGGATCGACGGCGCGTCGTGTTCCACGCGCGCCTCAAAGAGCGTCAGCAACATGACGAGGCCCCCTCTGCAGAGGGCCGAAGCCTGCCGGGGTCGTGGGACTCATCCCGTTACCGTGGCCCCGGTATGTAAAGGGTTATTGAAGGAACACCGTGGATTTTAGTCAGTAAAAGTCTGACAGTCCCTCCCACCCTGCCCGGAGTGGGAGGACTTATTTGATAATTTTACCACGTTAAAAAAAAAAGCATTATGTACAAATACCCTTTCATGAAATAAACGATTTATTTATTTTAATTACTGAGTATGTGTACCTACACTTTTCTTTTTGTTCTGGGTGGGAAAATCATCGAATGACTTCTTCCGCTCTGGGTTAAGCGGAAGGGTGTGTCAGACTTCTACTGACTAAAAACCCACCCTGTTCCTTGGACTGCCCTAAAGTTCCAGGGCTGCGGTATCTCGATAGAACTTTCCCGCACACCCCGGCAGGCAATGGCCCTATGAGGCCCCGTCAATGGTGTTGACAGCTCTTAGAGGCGCGCGTGGAACACGACGCGCTGCCGACCCTTACCAGACTGAGTCCTTACCGGACGGGGAGCAACCCCTGCTCCCCGTCCGCAGGCCCGCTCCCCGTCCGCAAGCCCGAGTATGTGTATACTAGGGTGGGTCAAA
Organism: Tholera decimalis; assembly: GCA_943138885.2. Lineage (NCBI taxonomy): Eukaryota > Metazoa > Arthropoda > Insecta > Lepidoptera > Noctuidae > Tholera > Tholera decimalis. The sequence goes on from OW964576.2 coordinate 18,131,215, forward strand.
AAAAAATTTTTTAGTAATCGTGTTCTAATAGCGAAAATATGTTGAAGTAGGGTATCGTTATTGATCCTCTAAAATATCATTAAATAATTTTAAGTGGAAGAGCCCGCGCAAAGCCGTTTAAGTTTTGAAAAAAAAATGTTCAAGTGGGTACTTTTACATCTCAAGTTACACGTTTGTGGTTGGATGTAGATTAGTATTCTACTTGGAATTCACTAAAATACATGTCGATTGTGATATTTAAATTGTGTTGTTTATTCCGAAAAATCAGTTTTGAGGTAAATACATTCAGAAAATTCTTGTAAAAAGGTGACTAAATTCTTGAGACATTCCGTAAAACTGTCATATTTGTTTTAGAACTTGGAGTTAAATTTAACCAGCATGTCTAATAATAGACAGTCTTACAAGTGCCCTATATTTGGAACTATACAAGATATGAAGGATAATCTGTTACCAACATACCACGATGTCATGAAGTGTTACGAGTTGAACAGAATACAAGTTAAAATTCGAAATGGCAGTAACAAAGAGCCCGTGTTTTCCGAAATTGCCGAAATAGTAACCCAAAAAGTTGAAGAAGTATGGCAGAAAGCATCAGTTCCTGTAGTCTCGCACACTAGAGTCATCCAGCTCCTGAAAGCCTATCATTTGAAATGCAAAAATATTATTAAATCATTTAAAAGGTAGTCACATGAGAAAAACACTGAATTCTTGCAGCAAAGTGAATCTTTATTCGATATTTGTTCTTGCAAATGCAAGATAATACGTCAGTGCAATTGTCCCAGAGAAGACAAAGTTCCTAAAGAAGAGCATGACTTTTTAACTGATCAAAGGGGTGAGAGAAAAATGAGAATCGGTGGCGTCGATCGCAATCGGACAAAAACGTTACAGAAAAAGTTAGCTCGAATGCATGCTTCATCAAAAATCTCTCAGAAGAGTGATAATGACCCACTCAAAATGCCAGAGCAAGAATCACTCTCATTAACAAGTAGTGATTCTGATATAAGTATTTTATCTCCGGAAAAGCTACACAAAAATATAGAAAAACCCATACCTTCTACATCAGGAACTATGGAAAATAAGAAAAGCATCAAAAGTTTACCGGTGTTGTCTCAAATATGTGACCGTTATGGAGTGTCTGACAGAGCTGGTGCTGCGATTGCTTCTGCAGTTTTACACGAGATTTCATCAGATGTCGTAATTGATAAATCATAACTGCGAAGAGAGAGAAGGAAAACACGTGACGTTCTTATGCAAAATCAAGCACTTCTGAATATACCTGCTTTATATTTTGATGGGCTGAAAGGTAAAACCATGAAGATAGTCACAAAGGGTACAAAAGGTACAGGCAAGTATAATTACTTGCCTGTACCTTATGATACGTGTTCTTCTATAATTAGAAGAACACGTATCTGTCATTAAGGAACCGGATTTCATTTATTTAGGGTATGTGACACCAGCACAAGGAACAGCTAAAACCATTGAGATGTCAATAAACGCTCTACTTTTTGCAAAAAATATTACTACTTATGATCTCCTGGCTATTGGATGCGATGGAATAGTAACAAATACAGGTAAATTTAGTGGTGTCATAAGGCTATTTGAAAAAAGACTTCAGAGACCTTTGCAATGGATAATTTGCATGCTTCATTTAAATGAATTGCCTTTGAGGCATTTGTTTGATTACATAGATGGTAAAACTTCTGGTCCATCTTCATACAATGGTCCTATTGGTAAGTTGCTGGATATGTGTGAAACGCGAGCTGTAGTTGAATTTGAGCCAATACCAGGTCAATTACCAAAGCTAAAACCTGATGATTTAAGTACAGACCAAAAATATTTGTATGAAATTACCTCAGCAGCAATTACTGGAAGATGTTCAGATGACTTGGCAAATAAATCGCCTGGAAAAATGTCACATGCCCGTTGGTTGACTAAAGCTAACAGGATTTTACGTCTTTACTTTTCTACACTAACACCATCAAGTAATTTAATTAATTTGGCCCAATACATTGTGAAAGTATATGCCCCCGTTTGGTTCCAAATAAAGACACAACCATCATGTAAAGACGGATCACGGCATCTTTGGAAATTAATTGAAAGGTCGCGATACTTACCAAGTGCGTTAAAAGCAGTCATAGATCCTGTTATTCAACAGAACGCATATTTTGCTCACCCTGAAAATTTATTGTTGGCGATGTTAACAGATGAAGAAAAGCATATAAGAGAACTAGCAACTAGAAGAATTCTAAAGGCTCGTAGTTTACCTGTAACTGGAATTCTACCATGTACTTTTGAAGTGCCTAAACTCAAATTTGATTGTTTCATTGATCTAATAAACTGGCAAGAAGTCAACTTTGATCCACCTATTCTAAGAAATCACACGAATGAAGATCTTATTCAGATTATAGAGAAAAAAGGTGACGAAAGTTTGTTGTTTATGAGGCTCGCTTGCCATACTCAAGCGGTTGAACGTTCTGTTAAAATAGTTACAGAAGCTGCAATGTGATAAAAAATCAAGGGACGGTATAATTCATGCAAAACTTGCTTCCAGAAAACTTATGCTGTTTGATAGCAAATAGGATTTTATGCACAAAAATAAATAATTTTTTTGATAACTTTTATGTATTTATTTGATATTTTTTTTTATTTTTGACGTTAATGTGTGTTCTTAACTAAATTTTTGTTTTATTACAATAGTATTTAAGCGATATCCAATAAAGAACTATGATATTTAGTAAGACGTGATTTTTTAATAAAACGTAAATGTTTGAAGCGCATGCGCGGGCTGTAGATATATGCTCCCTTAACTTTTTTTTTACAAAAACTATTTGTAATGGTACACTACAACATAATATTACTATTAGAATTTGATTTGTCAACTTTTTATTTTTTTCATACAAGAGTGACCCACCCTAGTGTAGGTATACTGAGGTTTGTATTTGTGTGTGTGTACTAGTAGACTGCAATACGCAAACGTCATCGGCATCCCAGACCCAAATCACTTACAAATTCTACTCACGATTCAATACAATCCAACCGAAATCGAATGTGATAATTTACATACATAAATAAAACAAAAGCCTACTACTATCCGCTGGTCTCATAATGACGTATCTACTTATAAACGGGACCTTGTGTTCAGCTGGTCAATTTAATATTCTAATTGCATTTATTTTGATCTTCCTCATAATGAATCATTATGCGCGCCTAATACTAAAATATAATGTGTTGGATAGAGACGCACATGACTGGTCGATATGGCGACACTAAACTCAAACTCAAAATATTTTATTTCACATAAGCCAACATGGCCACTTACAAAACGTCAGAAGTTAATGCACGGTTCGAAATTGGTCGTTTTCTATGGAGAAGAACCAACAAGAAACTCCACAGTTACTCTTCTAAAATATATTTTTTTCAATTTATCCATAACTAGTAATCACGCGGGGCTTCGCTCCCGTGGATTCTAGCACGGTAAAAACATAACTCTCCTTTTTTGCAGTCGAAAGTAGCCTATAACCTTCCTCAAGCTTCAAGCTACTTCCATACCAAATTTCATTTTAATTAGGCATGAGAGGACAGTATAGACCAAGTTATACAGCACAATCCAGTCAAGTTACGGTCGCAGCCTGGTATTTGGGGGGGGGGGGGGGGTCACTAACAATAAAATATGTCGAGTAAATGAGTTTTCTTTATTGCACAATACAAATTTTATCGCACACATTATAAAACAAATGGAAGTCTCCTATTTTTATTAACAAACCAAAACAATCGGGTGATAATGTTTGGGACGTCTTATTTTGCAAAATTTTGCGCCTACAAAACCAGCGATGGATGTGTGCGAGGAATGCGCATTTCCACAGCTCCGCTACACATCCTCGTAGGCACATTTTCATCGCACAGCTTTGGTGGAAACGCCCACACATTTTCACAGCACAGCTAGACATCCTCGCACGACACATTTCCATCGCACATCTCTGGTGGAAACGCAGCCTTAGAGCCCGTAGGGGCTTAGCACATAGGATAGTGACGCCCGTATGATCTGGAATGCTTCGTTGGTTTAGGGTTCACAACTTCGCAAGCGCTGGTGCTGGGCAATAGGTCTCGAATTCAATTCCCGGGTCAGGCAAAAAGGGTTTTTTTATTAGAAATTTCTCTGCACAAATAGTTCAATTAAAAATTCTTTTCAATACTACTTGACTTGTTGTAAGCGCGACTGCCAAGCAGTAGGGCTTTAGTTCGTTTCTCGGGTCGGGCAGAAAGTCCTATTAACTTTTTCTATTAGAAATTTCTCAGTATTAGCCTGGAGTTTGTAGGTTGGCGCTGTGACACACCCCCGTGCTTCGAAAAGCTCGATAAGCCGTTCGTCCTGCGCCTGTCTCCAGTCATATCAGATTGCCGTCCCATCGGACTATAAGAGTAAAGGAACAGAGAGTGCTCCTGTACTTGTGCACATACCTATGAACTATACAACGTGTAACGGAAACCCCATATCTATCCAAAAGGACTGAAGACAACATCTGGTATGGAGTCTCTATGCAAAGTTTCAGCTCAAAATAAGTGACTCACAGAATTGACCCCAAATTATCGGTTTCATATATTATGTTTCTTGAATACCAATAATAACAAACGTGTCACAGCACTATGAGGGTCATCACTTTCCACGTCACTTGCCAATAAAATGATAATTCTCTTCGTTCTTCTTAATTTGAAAAATTCGGTCTCTGGTATCAATGTATTGAAATTTCTAATAAGTTCCACACATGTAGACATAGGATTACAAAACCCTTGCTATATCGTTTGTTATCATCCAAAGAAGCCATGCACTTGGTATGTATATACCCTTTAAATTACACGTTGTATATAATACCTCCTGCGTTGCTAGTAATGTGAATTCTATGCACATTGTTAGTTCTCTTTATAAATATTAAATAAAAATAAGTCTGCATTTGTACATTTTGCGTTGATAAATGATTTCCACTTAATAATGTTGTATTAATTATTATCTGATTCGATGGGCCAGTTGTATCGCGGAGCTAATATTAAAATTTTAACAATCGTACGCGTCGATCTTAGCCTTAACCTTGTTAAAGTTAGGCAACATTTACAGACGTTGGTCCATAGATGGATGAATCATTCTTCACGTATTTAGACTTGTGCGCGCCTTCTTCTTCTTCTTCTTTGGTCTGGTTTCCGCACTTAGTCTCTGCACGAGACCATTGTGCGTGAGCCGTGTCGGCCGTCACTCCATCCAGCCAACCTCCCTCCAGAAGCAGATCAGGTCTCTCGGTCTATTCAGGATGTCTGTAAGGTAATTCAATGACCCAAGGGTTAGTTTCCGTATGTCGGTGATTTCCGTGCACTCTAGGAGCACGTGTCCCACCGTTTCCTCCGTACCGTTATACCTATTGTGTGGTAGTGTTTGTTGAGTGAGCAGTGCCCGGTGATAGTGACGGCGGTGTGCGCGCCTATGAAACGTTTAGCTTCTCTTAATTTCTTCCGAATTTCATTTGGAGATGTTTGACTGTCATCAAGGTAGTCAGAAGCTAAGAAAACTGACAAAGGTCTTAAATGAATTTTAATTTTTTTTTTACCACCGGTTGCATAATTCCTATCGACATCTGCCTTTGCCTTCGCAAGCCTTTTTACCAACGATGTTGGGGTAGTTGAGTATTGGTGTTTTACATGGAGTGACTGCCTCTACAACCCAGTAGCTGGGTAACGCAATACCTTCTAACTACCCATGACGACTGTCAAAGATGAGCCAACGGCTTGACGTGCTGTACGAGGCACAGGGGTATCACACCGCCAACTTCTAAACTCCGGGTTACCACTGAGAAACTGTAACTTGATATATCGCTGGTTTGCGAGAATATAGACATAACTCGAAATGCTGTCAAATTCAACTACTTAGACACTTGTGTGAAAAAATAGTTTGCAAGAACTACACAGAGATGGCAGCACACAAGTGTCAAAGTTGAATTTTATACATATCGCTGGTTTTTTTTTTTTTTCCTGGCTTCGATATATTGCGAGAATGTTGACGTAACTCGAAATCATAGATGATACATATATTTACTGAAATGCTGTCAAATGTGAATAGGTACCTGTGTGAAATAATCATTTTAGGTATAACATCGTGAACTGAGACAATACCAATTTTGCACCGACGCGCGACCTTCATCAGAGACTGGGCCTGGGTTTGAGTCAAACCCAGGCTGTCTCTCACAGAGGAGCTTTGCATGCTTAAGTTTTGCAAATCATGTTGGATTCCATATTTATAAGAACATCGTATATTCTATGTTTTATGCAAATAAAATATAGTGCTTTGACTCACATGAATAATGACGCTGTTTCTTTCTGATGAACGCGCAAAATTGGCATTGTGTCTCAGTACACGATGTTATACCTAAAATGATTATTTCACACAGGTACCTATTCACATTTGACAACATTTTAGTAAATATATGTATCATCTATGATTTCGAGTTACGTCAACATTCTCGCAAACCAGCGATATGTATAAAATTCAACTTTGACACTTCTGTGCATCTCTGTGTAGTTCTTGCAAGCTATTTTGGGGGGTAATTTTAGTTATTCTCTAAGACGTAAGTAGAGACGTTTATTTTAGTAAGTACCTATGTTTAATATTCTAATTGCATTTAACTACAGATCTTCCTTGATATAAATCATTATGTGGTTCTAATACTAATGTTAACGTTCGTTGATGTTAGGTTTCGAGTATTGCGTACAATAGTACGTTAAACATTTGGGGGGATTTTCTGTGTACGATTTATTGTAAATAAAATAATAATTAACAAACAATAACTCGGCAGTCGTTGTACCGATTGTCGTCTCAGCCAATTGCTTAATAGCCAAGAGCCTCGACCAACACCTCAGGAGGCTCTCGTTAGGCGGCTGGATCACGAGCTTGCTTCAGAAAGCGGTACTCCTGGATACGGCACGAATCGTTAGGAGGTTCCTCTCTTTGAAGCCCTGACCACCGGTAGCTTGGACCCTGTTTCCGATACCGATGGGCTACTATCTATACTATCTATACTAATATTATAAAGCTGAAGAGTTTGTTTGTTTGCTTGAACGCGCTAATCTCAGGAACTACGGTCCTGATTTGAAAAATTCTTTCAGTGATAGATAGCCCATTTATCGAATATATCATCACGCTAAGACCAATAGGAGCGGAGCACTAATGAAGAATGTTTCAAAATCGGGGGATTTTTTTCCACGCGGACGAAGTCGCGGGCGGAAGCTAGTTTTTTATATTTTTAAACGTTTTATGTGTTTTATAGAAATATTTAAAAATGTAATTATATGTATATAATTAGAAATAAAGAAAATAATGATTGTAAAAATACTTTCATGAAAATATAACGCAAAAATACAACGTCATTGCAAAAATATACTTAATCAGTTTGGTATTGAACGTTGCGCAGCCTAAACCGCGAACGCAACCCAGTGGGAAAATTTTACTTTGAAACTCGGTGATACTTCTACTCCAGCAAAATTTGAAGTTTCAATAAAAACGAGACCACTTTATTCAATTTTTAGTGTTCCGTACCCAAAGGGTAATAACGAGACCCTATTACTAAGACTTGGCTGTCTGTCCGTCCGTCTGTCCGTCCATCTGCTGTCACCAGGCTGTATCTCAAGAACCGCGATAGCTAGACGGTTGAAATTTTCTAATTATGTATTTCTGTTGCCGCGAGAACGGTGAGTGAGAGTGTGTCCTCTCCTATTATAAAGTAGTTTGTGCGGAGGGTGATGGGTACTAACACTAGATAATAAGCAATTAGGTATAAGTTACTAACATTTTACGAATTTATGGCCTGAAATAAAAAAAATAATTGAATTAGTAGGGGAAGGTGGGGCAGCTTCATACAGTTTTTATATTTCATCTTATAGAATGCTCTCGGGTATCGATATCTTTATTGATTCATCACAAATCAATAGTCTTACTATCTGACTTTATATAAAAAACATGAAATTTGTGTAAATACATTTGTACGACTTTTTGTAACACTTGAAAGAAAAAATTAAAAATGTATGAATGTACCCCACATGCGGGGCACTTACATACAGCCTATGGGGCAGATTCATACATGTGACAAAATACACAAGTTTTGCGTGAAATGTTTATTTATTTATCAATATCAAAGTATCAAAACACAACGTTCATGAAAACAAAAGCAATATTAGTCTCTATTATCAAATAATACTTACATAATCACATTATAAAAAAGACAAATATAGTTAGTTTTTATTTTTATGGCACCGAGGCAACTAACTTAACCTAACACACACAGCACACAGAGAGATACTTATCCAGTTCTAGCGCTGACAGCGACGAAATTGCCACTCAGAAAGGCCATGGTAGAGCGCATGAATTTAACCTTAAATTTCGTTTCCCAATGGGGTGACGACAATCTGGTCAAAACACAGGCTTGTCTTTTCAGCGCTAAAAGGAGCCCTTTTGAATTGAACCCTACTTTTCGAAGTATATCTGTGCCAGTTACCAATAGCCTGGAGCTTTTGGGCATGGACTTGACGTCAGACCTCAACTTCGGCTCAACCATCGAGTCCAGAGCTCAGACTGCAACAAAAAAACTGGGAATCCTACACAAGGTGAGGCAGTACTTCACGCCTGGACAGCTTCTAATTCTGTATAAAGCACAGGTCCGTTCCTGCGTGGAGTATTGCAGCCACTCGTGGGATGGCTCTGCAAAGTACCAACTTGCTACATTGGACTCGATCGAGCGCAGAGCTAAAAGGCTTATAGGTGACGAGGTGCTGGTGGACAAGCTTCATAGCCTGGCTCATCGGCGAACCGTTGCTTGCCTGTCGGTTTTCTACAGATTGTACTTCGGGGAGTGTGCGCAGGAGCTCCATGACCTGATTCCTCCATATCCCTTTCACTACCGGACTACCAGACGCATGGCTGGGTACTACCCACACTTGGTTGATATACCGTCTTGTCGTACAAAGCGCTTTTCCTCCACATTTATTGTGCGCACAGCCAAGCTGTGGAATTCTCTGCCGGCTTATGTGTTCCCTGCCACTAATGACCTTTCAGCCTTTAAAACACGAGTAAATAGGCATCGTCTGGGCTCGCTCGTCCCATCTTAGACCTCATCTATCGCTTACCATCAGGCGAGATCGAGATCAAGAAGTGGGCCCACCAGTTATAAAAAAAAAGTCTTTCTGATCAGTCACATCACTTTTTAAATATCTACATCCTATTGCTTAATTCTTATTTATTAATACTCCATATTTGGCTGCTGATTTCCGAAATGAGAGTTTGTTTTCCAAAACTTTATCGATAGCTTTAAAAATTGCCTCTTCGTCCACCACTCCACTCCTAGTTCCCTTTTTCTTGTAATTTCTGAACATAATCGTTCTGCAAAACAAAATAATGGTATAATTTTATAAACAAACAAAAAATGGGGCACATTCATACAGTATGAATGTGCCCCGTACACTCCTGTATGAATCTACCCCATCACAAGAAAATGAAATCAAAATATTTCTAGAAAAAAAGCAAGCGTATATAAAATTATTCACAGATTAATTCACAAACTTGACCCTATTATCTTTTAAATAAAATAGAACTGAATAATCTAGAGGGCAGCTTTTATTAAAAAAAAAGACGTTAAAGTGAGCTTATAAAAATACTTATGCCTCGCCGAATCACGTTCTGTGTCACACCGACGCGCGTTTCACACCGACTGCTTTCAAACTCCGTGAGCAACCATACACAAAAGTAACCTACGCATACACGCATAAGTAATTCTGTTGATGTGCGCCTAACATCAGATATGTTTGGTGTATGACGGTGCCCCTTGTATGAATCTACCCCACTCTCCCCTACCTACAGATAGGTAATTTAAACTTGAACATGCCTACACTTCAAAGTATTATGACTGCAACATATATTAAGATCGTTATTACTGTGTCAGTATGTTATTTTTTTCTGTACTTTACTGACTAAACAAGGTACAAAATTGTTTGAACACCGCCATTGTTATAACTGAAATATGTGAGTTTTAACAATGAGATAATTGTATATTTAGTAATGTTCTCTTGTTGTTAGATTTACGAATTTGACGTATTAAAGTTTCATTCATGAATTTATCTGAACTGTTTTGTGTTTACCCATAGTGAAAGTGGTATAACTCAAAAACCTTGTAAGTTCTAAGTTTGAAAACAACACTGATTATAAATATCATTTTTTTTTTGTGAAAAGCAGTCGTGAGTTCGGTTCCCACCCATTACACTATTGGCCGCGAACCCACACCAGACCAGAGAATATTTAGCTTAGTTGGAGGGGTTAATAAGATCGCTAGTAATTTTTACACATAAAAAAATACAATATGAGTACAAAAGCGATAACCTATTTGTACACAGGGCTCGGGCAAAACATTTGAATTATCTCAAAGTCAACACTATATATTTTATTTTTATATCTATTTACTTAATCATCATTGGAACAAAAACAACATTTTGCTAATTATTTGTGTACGGAAATAATCATATTCGGTATAAATGATGTCAAGCTACTGATACCTACAGTTATAATTATGTGAGGACAATGACTGCGTTCTAAATAATGTTTTTTTTTTCTGACTATAACATTCTTACTGTTGGTACACAGACCTCTTCTGATCAATTCAGGTCTTTTATACACCACGCGGTCCCAAAGCGGATTGAGAGATAGATAGATATACTCTTTATACAAGTACATCATAACAGAGAACAAATTAGAAGCCCGTGCCATCATCGGACTACAAGACAAACGGTGATGTGCCATCGTTACATGGTGGACATCCCACCCATACGCACTAAACGTTTTGGAAATACTTTTATTGTGCGTACGGCTAACGAGTGGAATTCCCTGCCGGAGTCTATGTTTCCCGATAGGTATAACCTAGGGGTCTTTAATTCAAGAGTGAATATGTTACTTTTAGGTAAGCGTGCTCCATCTTCGACCACATCATCACTTACCATCAGGTGAGATGGTGGTCAAACGCGAACCTATTATCAATAAAAAAAAAAACAGTAGAACTAAAGAACGGTATATGATGTAGGTATGTCGCATGTCTTCAAATGTTTGGTCCTAGCTCATACCGATTTTCTCACCATGTTTTGTAACCACCTAGAACTTGTATTTGGAACCGTGACTTCCTCTTCTTCGTATCGATGGTAAATCGCGTACTTTATAAGTATTGGGCCCGATAGGTAGCCACGCTGGTCGCGTTTTCAGTAGCGTTTAAGTCTTCTGATGTACATGTTCTTGGAAAATTAGAACATTCCAGCAGATGGGACATTCTCTGGTCAGGAACGCCGCAATCGCACTGGGTGTCAGTTTGGCATGTAATGTTCCATATTGCTAAATCGTGCTTACAGCGGCCTACTTGGGTTCGCAGTCGATTGATAGCTTTCCAAATTGGCCACTGCAAGTGACCGTGACTACTAAACCACATGTTTTAAATACAGAAAACTCAATACTAAGTAATAATATTGCGTAAATGAGGCGCATCATATCGACTAGATTTTTGGTGTGAAGATAGAAGAGGGGCTGGAGAAAAAAATAAACAACATTAAAAAAGTGTTTCCTTGATTAAACCTTTTATTTACACGCTTGCTCAGTCACCATTACAAGTATTATATCACAAACAATCTTTACAGACGTGAGATGCATAGACTAAAAAACATACTAAAAATACTTGAATGGCAGTGATGCCAATACAAACTTACTAATTTATAATATACTAGTACTCACGCGGGGCTTCGCTCCCGTAGATTCTATCACGATGAAAACATAACTCTCCTTTTTGCAGTCGCGTAAAAAGTAGCCTATAACCTTCCTCAAGCTTCAAGCTACTTCCATACCAAATGTCATCCAAATCCATCCTGCACTTTCGAAGATTAGCGCGTTCAAGCAAACAAACAAACTTTTCCGCTTTATAATATTAGTATAGATTACATTGTTTTCCAACAGGCATCAGTTTGCCAGGCACACACACATACATAAAACGTCATCATCTTTCCTTTCCCACGTTGGGATCGGTTTCTAGTCTAACTGTATGCAGCTGTGTATTAGTGTTTTACATGGAGCGACTGCCTTTCTGACCTCCACAACCCAGTAACTGGGTAACACGATTCCCCGTGGCTAGACCAGTGTCAGATTTACTGGCTTCTGACTACCAGTAACGACTGTCAAAGATGTCGAAATAACAGCCGGGAGCAACAACTTTACATGCTTTACCTCGTGCTCAGCATTCGCGTTTTTGACCACTCGACCAATGAGGCAGCTTTTTTATATAATTTGAATTATCTCAACGATATATATTTTGAAAGATTTTCTCGATTTTAATAGGTATCTACTTTATCATTAGTGGGACAAAAACAACCAATTATTTCCTTGCGGAAATAGCTACATTCGTTAAAAATGATGTCAATCTAATTATTGTTAGATGAGAGGGTAATGACATGCGTTCTAAATAATTATAATAATTTAGCTTATAACGTTCCAACTGTTGGGACACAGGCCTTTATGGGTATATTCAGGTCTTTTATACACCTCGCAGGTACACAGTGTGGGTTAATATACACTATGGAGATGGAAAGTTTTCATTTATTTGGCAGTAGTTTGTCACACACACACACACATAAATTAATACAAATAGGTAAATTAAAAAAGTGAAAAATTTATAGAGACAGTAGGCACGTGACTCTCTCTTCCTCACGCCTCAGCCACCACGGGAGACTCCCCGGGCGTTTGGGATCGCGAGCCGATCTCCGGCCATCGTAGGCGCGAGCTTACGGACGGGAGCAGGGGTAGCTCACCGTCCGGTAAGGACCAGGCCCGAGTCGGCGGCGCGTCGTGCTCCACGCGCGCCTCAAAGAGTTGTCAGCAATAGTGACGGGGCCCCAGAGGGCCATTGCCTGCCGGGGTTGCGGGAATGTTCTAACGAGATGCCGTGGCCCCAGAACTTAAAGGCAACTGAAAAAAGAACAGGGCGGTTTTTAGTCAGTAGAAGCCTGACACTTCTTTCCGCTCCACACAGACCGGGAGAAGTCATTCGATGACTTTTCCACCCGGAAAAAACAAAAAAGATACGTGTCACAGCTGCGCCAAAAAGGTCGATTTCAGCATAAATGTCAGATAGATAACGCTGATAACGCTGTGTTCTGACGCTAATCTTCTAAAAAATCTTACATAGGCCAACGAAGTCGCGGGCTGAGGCTAGTATTAATATAAATAAGTGCATACCTAATGTAGTTTCAACAGGTTTATTTTATGTGTATAGTGCAAGTATGCTACCTTGACACAAACCCATTCTATGGCATATTTTAGGTACGTAGATGGCAGACTTACTAGATAACTCAAAAATTGCAATTTTTAAGTTACCTCAATTTCATAGTAAGTGTGTGACATGTTAAATTAAGGCCATTGAGGTAATATTAAGGCATTACAATAAATTTACATGAAAACAATCGCTTTAAAACAGGTGTTAAACAAATGAGTACACAGTTCCCATATGATTTGATAAGTCTGAATTGTATAGACTTTATAGAAACTTTAACCTCTGGGTTTGTCTCAGTGTTTCTTCTCAGGGTATGTCAGCTAGGAAACATCGGCCTAATCTAAATAGATGAGGCCGGTGTTTAACACGTCAATATTTTTGTCACTTTAAAATTAAAGTGACAAAAATATTGACGTGTTACAGTGTTATTTTTGGGTTTTTCATTGTTCCGGACCATGAGCGGTTCGGACCGCGGTGTGAAACGCAGAAGAGCTCTTAAGAATGGGCTGTTTCGTCCCGCGGCGGTCCTTGGAGCGCCGAGCGGTGTGAATCGACCAATAGCTCTTAGGAATGGGGCGATTCGAACCACTATGTTTAAGTACAAGCTAACTTCAAAGTTTGTATGTACAGTCGAGTAGAAAAGTGTTTCATGAAAATAAAACAGTTACGACTTGATATTTTGTAATCATATTTCAAAATCACAATCGCATACTAAAATTTAGTAAAAGTGGTTGAATTAAAATCACAGTTTGATTAGTAATCGAGAACTAGTTTAAATCACAGTTGAAACATTAGGTACACATTCTGACTTAAAACTTCAAGTTGAAATTTCAATGGCGTACCTACATAACAAAACTTTACTTACAAATAATAATTAAGTATTTACTACTGATTAAAACAACAGTTCGAAATATCATACGTAATTTTTAAATTAATAGTTTGGTGGCACATGACAAAATGCATTAGTAATTATTAAAAATCACAGACTTCGAAACTTGTTTCATTTATCTTATTTATCTTTTATAAATTGTCTAGACTACATTACGAACCATCTAACTTCGACACACGTTACATGTTATCACGCCCTTCATGGGTAAATAAACTTTATGCACGTCGTGTCAACCTACGATCAGGTGTATACCTAGCATTTAAAATTAAATTTGTTTAGATTAAGCCTGTCTTGTGTTTTATTTGTTGGTTGACCTAAAAATTAAATTAAATAAAAATAAAATAATATTAGGTACTGACATAAAGTATAAACGAAAACAGCCTTTTCATAGATAACCTCCCAATATCTTAATTGTGTTTTATTTTGGACTGGGCTGGAATGCCCAATTTGGAATGTATAAACATTCTAATTAGAGATCACGCGCCGATTATAATAAATTTGGCAGAAGACGAAGACTGATGATGAAGAATCCGATGATGATTAATTTAATTTTCTTAATAACTATATAATTTAAATCTTATTGTAATATTATCGGCTCATTTAAGGGACACAATATGATCTACTTTGTTTCTTGTAATAAATTTTCTTTGTCTGTGTATGAAAATACTGTATATAATTTTTAAATATAGTTTAATATCAAATATTGTTAATATTTTTAATTTTGTGAACAAGAAACGATAATAAACGTTACTTATCGATAATATGTCTTTTATTGTTACGCCCTTCACTAGACGGCTCCATAAGACCTATAAATACAAGCGAGATAGATATATAAAAAAAATATTGATGGCCCTAAGACTCAGATGATAACGCGCGTACTTATAGAGTTTATGAACCAATCAGAAGCGCATATTTGTGCTCTATCTTTTTCAATTGTTTATTGCCGGTCAGACTGGGTTTTGCAAAGGGATAATTTTTACCTGGAGTCCTCCAAGCCAAGTCAGAGGCCTATGGGCGGCATAAAAAACTCTGACAACAGGTTAGACACTAACCACATGATAAAGAAAGACCTGGAGTCCTTAAAATAATAAAGAGATAGGAACGAGGGTCTCAAGGGTCTGTTCATTCTGCGACTCTTTTTCTGCTGCATATCAATGACCTACTTCAGCTGGGAGCAGTTGGGTACGCGGATGACAGCACAGTCACAGAGAGATACTTATCTAGTGCTAGAGCTGGCAGGAATGAAATTGCCACTCTCAGAAAGGCCATGGTAGATCGCATGAATTCGACCTTAAATCTCGTTTCCCAATGGGGCGACGACAATCTGGTCGAATTCAACGCTTTGAAAACACAGGCTTGTCTTTTCAGCGCTAAAAGGAGCCCATATCAATTATCCCCTACTTTCCGAAGTGCATCTGTGCCAGTTACCAACCGCCTGGAGCTTTTGGGCATGGAGTTGACGTCAGACCTCAACTTTGGCTCAACCTTCGAGTCCAGAGCTCAGACTGCAGCAAAAAAGCTAGGAATCCTACACAGGGTGAGGTGGTACTTCACGCCTGGACAGCTTCTGAATCTATATAAAGCACAGGTCCGTTCCTGCATGGAGTACTGCAGCCACTTGTGGGATGGCTCTGCAAAATACCAACTTGCTGCACTGGACTCGATTGAGCGCAGGGCTAAAAGGCTTATAGGCGATGAGGCGCTATCGGGCAAGCTTCATAGCCTGGCTCATCGGCGAACCGTTGCTTGCCTGTCGGTTTTCTACAGATTGTACTTCGGGGAGAGTGCGCAGGAGCTCCATGACCTGATTCCTCCATCTGCCTTTCACTACCGGTCTACCAGACGCACGGCTGGCTACCATCCACACTTGGTTGATATACCGTCTTGTCGTACCAAACACGTCTCCTCCACATTTATTGTGCGCACTTCCAAGCTGTGGAATTCTCTGCCGGCTTCTGTGTTCCCTGCCACTTATGACCTTTCAACCATTAAAGCAAGAGTAAACAGGCATCTTCTGGGCTCGCTCATTCCATCGTAGACCTCATCTATCGCTTACCATCAGGCGAGATTGAGGTCAAGAGTGAGCTCATTATGAATAATAAAAAAAAAAACGTGTGTACGGAAACCGACACTGTATATTTTTTACACATTAAAATACATAATTATGCATAGTAAAAATAAGAGTTGTTACAGGTACCAAAAGTATTACGTAGAGTAGGCGACAAGCCATGTGTAACAAATGCGTGCAAAAAAATTTTTTTTTTTTTGCTATTTTATTTTGTGCCTAGCTGTACTTTAAGCATTATTCCTGAGAAAACTTTATGTTCCATTTGCGGTTCGAATAAACCCATTCAAATTCTTCTATGGTCGATTCACACTGCGGTCCGAAATAGCCTATTCTTAAGAGCTCTTCGGCGTTTTTCACCGCGGTCTGAACCACTCGTGGTCCGAAATAACGAAACGCCCTTATTTTTAACCTACTTCCAAAGAAAATATTATTTGTCATTTAATTAATAAGACTACCTATTAAGCGCCAACTGCACATAAAATTAAAGTTAGTTGATGTTATGCTCATATATTTCAGACGGTCATCATCTGTTTAGCCTTTTCCCAACTCATCTTTCTCATCTTTGGGATGGATCTGCCAAATACCAACTGGACGCGCTTGAGTCTATCGAGAAAAGGGCCAAGAGACTCATTGACAACGATTCACTGGTCGAATCAAAGCTCCAGAGCCTTGAACATCGACGACAAGTTGCAAGTCTATCGGTTTTCTATCGGTTACATTTCGGGGAGTGTGCGATGGAATTACACAATCTAATTCCGCCAAGCCCGTTCCATCATCGGACTACAAGACAAACAAACGGCGATGCGCCATAGTTACATGGTGGACATGCCACCCAATCGCACAAAACGTTTTGGGATTACTTTCATTGTGCGTACGGCTAATGAGTGGAATTCCCTGCCGGAGTCTATGTTTCCTGATCGCTATAACCTGGGAGTCTTTAAGTCAAGAGTGAATAGGTTACTTCTAGGCAAGCGTGCTCCATCTTCGACCACATCATCACTTACCATCAGGTGAGATGGTGGTCAAACGCGAGCCTATTATCAAAAAGAAAAAAATTGGGGTCAGTTTTCAGTCTAACTGGATGGATCTGAGTACTAGGGTTTTACTTGGAGTGACTGCCATCTTAACTCTACAACGTGTAACTTTAAGGGTATATACATACCAAGTGCACGGCTTCTTTGGATGATAACAAACGATATGGCAAGGGTTTTGTAATCCTAAGTCTAAGTGTGTAGAACTTATTACAAATTCCAATACACTGATAGACGACAGACAGAGACGGAATTTTTTCAAATTAAGAAGAAATAAAAGAATTATCATGTTATTGGCAAGTGACGTGGAAAGTTATTGACCCTCGTAGTGCTGTGACACGTTTGTTATGATTGGTATTCAAGAAATATATGAAACCAATAATTTGGTATCAATTCTTTGAGTCAGTTATTTTATGCTGAAACTGTGCATAGAGACTCCATACCAGATGTTGTCTTCAGCCCTTTTGGTTAGATATGGGGTTTCCGTTACACGTTGTACAAATGCAGTAGCTCGGTAACACGATACGACACCAGGGGCAAGACTGATGTCAGACTGGGCTAGCCGTCTGACTGGCTATCAGATTTCCTGGCTTCCCACTACCCTTTCTCACTTCTGTAGAAATGACAGCCGAGACCCACGGCTTTACGTGCTTCGTGCTTTCCGTCGTCACCCGTGCATAGACTGACCTCGCCTTGCGCATGATTGTGTGACGAATAATACACACGCGCCGAGAAGCTAGGCCGCCCCAAGAGTATCCTGCAACAAATAAAAATTGCTCTGTTAAAAGAACGGGAACGGAGAGCATTGGCGGTGAGGAGTAACATGCTTGTTTGTAGGTTTTTACGCTGTACTAGTGCAGTAAAAATATCGCTTCTTAAGGCCTATTGCCAAGTGTTTTACACGTGTAGCCTGTGGACAAGCTGTGCTCTAAAAGCCATCAATGCTTTTCGTATCCAGTACAACAATGCGTTTAGGATGCTGTTGGGGCTGCCACGCTTCTGTAGCGCATCGGGTATGTTCGCTGACGCGAACACTGATGGTTTCGCGGCCATCAGACGCAAGCGTGCCGCGTCCATGATGCACAGAGTGCGTGCCAGCACTAACACTCTCCTAAACGTAATCAAAACGCAAACAGGATTGTCCTGTAATGTATTGTCTAAGTCAGTTGCATTTACTAACATAGTTTTAAGGTATAATATTACTAACAATATTATGGAATGTCACAAGTTCTGAAATAAATGAGTTTATTATTATTAATAGTTCCGGGTGTTTGTAAAAATGCAATTACGTACCGTAGGCTCGGGCTTGCGAACGGCAAGCAGGGGTAGCACACTTTCCGGTAAGGACCAGGCCCGGGTCGGCGGCGCGTCATTTTCCACGCGCGCCTTAAACAGTAGAACATATCCGCAACCATGGCAGACAATGGTCCTATCATCACCGTCAATGTTGTTGTAACGGGGCCAATGCCTGGGTTGCAAGAATGTTCTTACGAGATAGCGCAGCAGCGGAATGCAAAGGTAACTGAAGCCACAAGGCCGGTTTTTAGCCAGTAGAAGTCTTACACTCTGACGAGTCGAGAAAAAAAGCATACATACATTTGTAAGATTGTCGAGATGGGTCCGTGGGTTGGTATACACCTTAAGAGATTCTTCCATGCGTGCCTCGAAAAACATGTCAAGTCGTATGTCTCAGCTCTCATTTGTACATCAGTGTCAGAAGCCAGAAAATGTAACACTGTTCTTTCCAAGGTGTGTCGTGTTACCCAGCTAAGAACGCCGAGAAAATAAAGCTCGACAAACTCGGAGACACGACTCAACTGTATTTTTTTTTTTTTACATGGTAAAATCATCAAATAAGTCCTCCCACCCCGGGCAGGGCCGGAGGGACTGTCAGACTTGTACTGACTAAAATCCACAGTGTTCCTTCAATAGCCCTTTACGTTCCGGGGTCACGGTAATGGGATAAGTCCCACGACCCCGGCAGGCTTCGGCCCTCTACAGGGGGGGCCCTCGTAATATTGCTGACGCTCTTTGAGGCGCGCGTGGAACATAACGCGCCGTCGACCCAGGCATAGTCCATGGTCGGACAGCGAGTTGCCCTTTACTCGCTGTCCGCATGCCCGCGCCTACGGTGGCCGGAGATCGTCGGCCGACGTCCGACGCCGTGGGCGTCTACCACTGCGACGACTCAACTGTCTTGTATCGCAACGAAATTAATCAGAAAAATCAGCGAAGGATTTAGTAAATCTACTTATATTCCAGCTCTCCAAACTAAATACATTTAGTTTTGCTCTGATAGTAAATCAGCACAAACGATTTTACTAGTATAGATAAGGCCTAGCACGCACAGTGTGCAGTGCACATCCTTCATTTAGAATTAGACACGCGCTGCGCGTGAGCCGAATTAAAACATACACCGTCAATCATTCGGACAGGTGACACTGAATGTTGGAGTTAAACTTAGTTTAGTTTGACCGGTGGTTACGATATATTATCTTATTTTTATTTGAGTTAATTATTATGATTTGCTTATTTTTATTACTAGCTGTTGCCCGTGACTTCGTCCACGTTTATTTAATATGTAAACCTATATTAAATATTTCAACACTTAATAGTTAAATCATGGTTGTGATTAACTTGATATACTTTACTAACTGTCAACTTATAGTGGCCTATGTTTGACCCTGGGTCTTCAACTACTTCCATTCCAAATGTCATCCCAATCGGTGCAGTGGTTTAGCCATAAAAGCGTAACAGACAGACTTTCGGATTTATAATATTAGTTTGGATATACAGGGTTAATTTTAAAACACCGGAAACCTTTCAGGACTATGTTACTAACATCATAATAAATAACTTTTGTTCTATGACTTTTAAAAATTCGTCATATTTTAGTTCACCAGTTTGTCTATGCGAAGCAAAAGAAAGCGATTTATACTATCGCTTTCTTTTGCTTCACATAGACTTCGTAACATTTAGGGCGTTAAATAAAAAAAAATGATTTTTGTATGAAAATCTGGTGAACTAAAATAAGACGAATTTTTAAAAGTCATAGAACAAAAGTTGTTGGTTATGATGTTAGTAACATAGTCCTGAGAGGTTTCCGGTGTTTTACAATTAACCTTCTATATACTTTATTGCACACCTTACAATATTTACAAGGATACAAATTATTACACTAGTGTACAATGTACGGTCTTATCGTACAGGGCAATCTCTTAAAGACTACCTTTGAATGGACAGAAGTTAAAATGGATTTAAGGCTGTCAGTTTACAAACATCATAAATAATATTAATTAAACTTATTACAAACTATAAAATACATAAGAGTCCTAAGAGGCGTTCTTGTATGGGAAAACATTGTGTAATATATAGTGTAAAGCACATTGGATAAAAAATTTACCAAAGAATATATACTACTCGAGAAACGAGAGAACACCATTATTTTGAACGTTGTTGGAAACGTTGGAGCAATCCTCACCGCTATGGGATTACCCACAGCGGTGAACAACGACGTTCCACAAACGAACTGCTTGGATAGTGAAATATTTATCAAAGAAAGAAATTTAATGCATCGTTTTTGTGGTGGGGAAAATCATAAAGTGACGCCTCCCGCTGTGAGTGGTACATTATTGCCGTGACCCCACTCCAGGCACAAGCATATTTAGCTTAGTTAGAGGAGTTAACAAGATTTGCTAGTAAAGTTCTATTTAAAAAATACTAGAGGGTGTCAGTTGTCGAAATTTGGTCATAATTTTCGTAAAACCACGTTATTTTCGTAAAAAGGGGTACAAAGTTTTTGCTTCACGTATCTATTAATATATACAAAATAATAGATATAAATAGAATTTCATCTAAATCCGTTTAATCGTTTTGGCGTGAAAAAATAACAGATTTTTGAAATTTTCACGTACATATTGCACCTTCCACTCTCTCTTAACCACTCATGGTTGACTGGTAGAGAATACCTACGGCATTAAGTCCGCCTTTGTATGGTACCTATGTGCATAAAGTGTGAATAAATAAATATTCATTCATTCACAAACTTTCACATTAATAAAAAACTTGAGAGTTGTCTTAATTTTTTTATTAATTAGATTAATTAGTCAAGGAATTGTAATAATTTTTTTTTAAAGTTATTATAATATTTTTTTATTATTAAGAAAGACGAAAGAAAGAAAGAAAATAAAAAAAAAATGGACGAAAGACGAAACGAAAATATCTGGCTTGCTTTCTATAAGAGAGAGAGAGACAGACAGAGAAACATGCGCACGCTGCACGGCTTACAATAGCTTACTATAGCAAAAAGTGTCGTTACAACTTTTCGTCTTAATTTTTTCCGTCTAGCCCCCTTTCGCAACGCGCAATAAGGAACTTCGTTCCAATATTTATTATTATTAACTTAAGTTATTAACTAGAGATTGTGTACATTAACTTAAGTTATTAACTAGAGATTGTGTACAAAAGTATGAAACGTTTTGGGAATAATTCAATGATATTATAAAGTACAGATATGTTACGTTCATAGTAATTTGCGTTGAAAATTGTTCCGCGTAGTAAAAACTGCACACATCATGGATATCTATGGCACACATTGACAAGTTTTACAGATAAGTAGAACAAAAGATAGGAAACAACACGCAAGTGACAGAGATAGCTATAATTCTAACAATTGCGCTTCAAATGAGTCCTTGTGGCATAGGATAACATTTTTATAGCCGTAGAGTGGCCACTCGATTGAAGAGTAAGTAGGTACGTAGATGAGAAATTAAAAATCATAATGGTTAATCACGGATCGAGTATTACCACTAATGTTTGTATTCAGCTTAGCCCATTATAGGTATTCAAAACTAAAATAGAAATTAATAGTCATTATGTTAATGAAATAATTTATGATCAGTCATAACAATAATTGTATGATTCGAAAACTTCGTCAAATCGGAACTTCATCTTGGATGAAGCAGGTGGAAAGCTAGTAATCAATAAATAATCAATTTCATGACACAACTATAGGTTTCATAATGAAATGTCATGTAGCGGTTTCTTTGTAGGTATACCTATACTGACCAAACAAATTCAACGTTGGCGAAAATACAAGCAACAGGTAGCTGACATTTTATAAAACATTATGCAGGCAGCATTATGTTTTATAAAATGTTTTAGTTACCTACCTCTATAATTGGAACTGCATTTTTTTAAGCATTGTTCGACCAGATTTCGAATCATATTTGTTAGTACTTTGGAAGTGATTGCTACATATCCTGCTGTTTTTTGATGTTATCCAGTCTGATTCGCTTTTTTGTTCACGAACAATTGCGATCCAATCTTGAAGTCGAACCTGATCCCTCGGAAACCTAATAAAAAACAGTTATAATCCTCAATAATCAGTCAAATGAACTATAGTCAAAAAAATTGTAACACAAAACAAATTAAAACAAGTCAATCAATATCGCTTCTACACTTGTAAACTTTTAACTAATCTATGTCCGCACGCACGCATCCTTATCGCGCTCGCGACAAAACAAGTTTGCTCTCTCTGTCTTCACCTACATATGGCTCCTAAGCATAATTTATTAGCAAGTTTGGAAAATAAATGAAATATAAAAAATAATCTTAATATATTTGCATTCTCGCATGTCGTATGAGATCCTTTGTATTTTGTTTACTTTGGAAGTATAATTCGTACACTTCCGAAACTCACACGATGGCATATTTGATAAATAAAATCTAAGGACACAGGTATTACGGTGCGGCACGCTTGTGGTTGCGTTCGACGCAGACTAGATGCAAGACGTTCCAATTAGCTCGTGTTCGAGTCTTCACGACGCGCGCGCCTATAACATATCTGTACTATAAAATATCATTGGAATAATTTCATTGTGCGTACCGCTAAGGAGTGGAATACACTGCAAGAGTCTGTATTTACTGATAGCTATAACCTAGGGGTCTTTAAGTAAAGAGTGAATAGGTTACTTTTAGGCAAGCGTGCTTCATCTTCGACCACATCATCGCTTAACATCAGGTGAGATAGTGGTTAAACGGGAACCTATCATGAATAAAAACTAAAAATACCTACCTACTTAGTTCCTCAAAACTATCTTCTGAGAATAGGAAGGGCGCTGTGTTTCTGGGCCAAGATCGAACCACAATCAATAACGATTAGCTAAGATCATGCGATCTAAAGATCTTAATTAATTAATTGTTTAAACGTGCATCGTCAAAGTCACCCAAACAGTCAGTCAAGATAAAAACTTCTATACACAAAGAATGCAACCTACTTGCAAATAAAAACAATGCAATTTTTTTGGTTTGCCAGTCTAAACAGTGTATATTTTTTCAGTTTTAATTTTCATCTATTCGTTTAGTTTTCATGTCCATTCATAATCACATTTAGGTACCTTTCGTGAATTTCACACAATATTATAAAGTAAATTGTTTAAGTCGTTATTCGATTTTATTCCCGATTCGATTAATTTAGTTGGGTAGGTACATCACAATTTTGTAATCTTCATTATCTTACAACGCAGGAACTGTCCGTTTACTGAATCTAATTAAAAGTCGTGGTAGGTAAGTATAAATATTTAGGATTATTATTGTCATCAGCTTTCAAAAGTATTTTTTTCTGCATGTCTAACTTATTATAAAATATTCAACAAAATAAATAAAAGATACAACAAAATATATACAAAATATCTTACAAATTGATTTGTATTTTAAAAATACAAGAGTATAATGTTAAAAGGGTATATTTTCCATGATCCAGGATCCTCCTATAAATGACACTTTTCTTTCACTTACAACAATTTATTTATCTTAGGAATTCCATTTTGAACAACCACATAAATCAGCATATTTTATCTTTGAAAACTCATCTAAATCAAAACCCGTATATAAAATTTACTACTATAAAAAAAAACTTCATCTTTCTAAACTATACTATTCCAAACTCACTAGACCACACAAATTTCCTATTGAATTTCATAACCTGTTAGTACCGTCTTACTGGAAACTCTATCAACTAGTCACGAGGACTTTTCACATAGGCTCAAGGCCTTACCGAACGGCACTAGGCCGGATTCAATTGGCGCAGTGGAAGCGTGCTGGGCCCATAACCTGTTAAAAGGGTATATTTTCCATGATCCAGGATCCTCCTATAAATGACACTTTTCTTTCACTTACAACAATTTATTTATCTTGGGAATTCCATTTTGAACAACCACATAAATCAGCATATTTTATCTTTGAAAACTCATCTAAATCAAAACCCGTATATAAAATTTACTACTAGATAAACCGTATATAAAATTTTGACTAGGTACTATAAAAAAACATTAATCTTTCTAAACTATTCCAAACTCACTAGATCACACAAATTTTTCCTATTGAATAAACTTTGCCATACAACTTACTCACTTCACTGTTTTTATAATTATGTATCTATACTAATATTATAAAGCGGAAAAGTTTGTTTGTTTGTTTGTTTGCTTGAACGCGCTAATCTTCGAAAGTACTGGGTGGATTTGGATGCAACTTGGTGTGGAAGTAGCTTGAAGCTTGAGGAAGGTTATAGGGTACTTTTTACGCGACTGAAAAAAAGGAGAGTTATGTTTTTACCGTGATAGAATCCACGGGAGCGAAGCCCCGCGTGAGTACTAGTCACAGATAACTTTAAATAAGTCAGAGATTATGTATATTACTATTATACTTAAAATTATGTTTGAATCTATATATTATAAGATGTACTTACTCATCTATTATTTTAAGCTGCCAGCTAGGCAAAGGAGGCCCAATACCACAACATAAAACCTATAAAATTCTACACCAACATATAATACAAGAATATTTTGTGTGGCGTATTCAGTACGTGTATATTCGAAGTTTCAAATCTAAAGCTAATCAAGATCAAGATGGAACCTAAAAAAAAACTTTTTAGCAAAAAATAGAACCGACTTCTATATAAAAAACACTACAAAGGCTAAAATAACTTTAATTTCGGAAGGCGGTGTCAAAAACGAAAATATATACAAAACTAAAGACACCGCCTTCCGAAATTAAAGTTATTTTAGCCTTTTTTTTTTTTTTTTTTTTTAGCGTGGTAAAATTATCAAATAAGTCCTCTCACTCCGGGCAGGGTGGGAGGGACTGTCAGACTTTTACTGACTAAAATCCACGGTGTTCCTTCAATAACCCTTTACATACCGGGGCCACGGTAACGGGATGAGTCCCACGACCCCGGCGGGCTTCGGCCCTCTGCAGAGGGGGCCTCGTCATGTTGCTGACGCTCTTTGAGGCGCGCGTGGAACACGACGCGCCGTCGACCCGGGCATGGTCCATGGTCGGACAGCGAGTTGCCCTTTACTCGCTGTCCGCATGCCCGCGCCTACGGTGGCCGGAGATCGTCGGCCGACGTCCGACGCCGTGGGCGTCTACCACTGCGGCTGGGCTGGAGGGAGGACGCCATCCTCTCCCTCACGCGGCCCGCCTCCTCCTTCGGAAGCATGACTGCTTCGCAGAAGGAGGCGACCGCTTCCCACTCCCTCTCGCCCCGCAGCATGGCCTCGACCAAGGCCGGGCGCGAGAGGTCTCCGCCTATTGTCGCCGTGAGGACACGTCGGTGCTGTGCCCAAGCTGGGCAGTCCTGCACCGTGTGCTCGACTGTGTCCTCAGGGCGACCCTCGCAGTGGTGACACCCAGGCGTCTCTTCCTTACCCATCAGACACAGGTACTTCCCGAAACTTCCGTGTCCGGTGAGGACCTGCGTCATGCGGTAGGTCAGGACGCCGTGACGCCGATCTAGCCACTCCTCAAAGAGGGGTCTTACCGCCGCAATTGCGGCGTGCCCGAAGTTATTTTAGCCTTTGTAGTGTTTTTATATAGAAGTCGGTTCTATTTTTTGCTAAAATGGTTTTTTTTTCACGCTTTTTAGTGGTTCGGTTTGTAATTTATCTAGTTACAAAAGCTAAAATGTCAACTACTTATCACCTTTTACAAAATATTGCTTTTCCCGGTGCAGAGCCGTTAATTTTTGAGGAGTTCTCCTGGTACATCACCATCAGTTCTATTTCACCATATGCATTGTGACGAGCATAAAGTGCTTAACATCCATATTCAAGTAATCTAATCGCAATCAACGAAATACTTATTATTG
This sequence comes from Tholera decimalis, assembly GCA_943138885.2. Taxonomy (NCBI): domain Eukaryota; kingdom Metazoa; phylum Arthropoda; class Insecta; order Lepidoptera; family Noctuidae; genus Tholera; species Tholera decimalis. Next base: position 18,157,673 of record OW964576.2, read on the forward strand.
AGTAGTTTCGGTGGCCATCTGGGGTCTTCATCATCAGTTCCACTTCCTCAAATGGTGCTTTTCGAGAGCAACTGCACAAGGTACTGTAAGAAATACCCAAAACGCTATAGGTATGCCTATAATATTTGAAGAGTTCCCTCGATTTCTCCATGATCTCATCATCAGATTCAAACGTGACGACAATGGGACCAACTAGAAAGTATACCCTTTCAAACAAAAACAGAATTTTTCAAATCGGTCCAGCCATCTCCGAGTTGTGAGGTAACATACATAAAATAAAAATAAAAAAGTTCAAGACGAATTGTAAACCTCCTTTTTTTGAAGTCGGTTAATAAAACATATATACCATTCAGCCCAAAGACAAATAAATCCAACCTACACATCTGTCAACCTTTTCAGAGAGTACCTTTTTTTTTTTAACGTGGTAAAATTATCAAATAAGTCCTCCCACCCCGGGCAGGGTGGGAGGGACTGTCAGACTTTTACTGACTAAAATCCACGGTGTTCCTTCAATAACCCTTTACGTACCGGGGTCACGGTAATGGGATAAGTCCCACGACCCCGGCAGGCTTCGGCCCTCTGCAGAGGGGGCCTCGTCATGTTGCTGACGCTCTTTGAGGCGCGCGTGGAACACAACGCGCCGTCGTACCTATCAACATAATTTAGGATTAAGGTATGTCAATCAGTGAAATCTAAAGTTATCTGTGCGTGAAATCAGTGAAAACCGAAATCACGCATACGATTTCCGCACATTCACGCGTAAAACAGTTATTCTAAAAACCTATTTACAACGAAAATCACTCAAGCAGTTTTATCAACAGAAATCAGCATAATTTTACTGCAATATGTGTACATTATGATAGATTAAGTAAGTTAATCTACATTACATTCACTTTGTATTGCGTTAGGGTCAAGTTAAGACATGCCGCTCCACATTATTTACTACACTTCGCATAATAATATGTACCTATAACTACGTAGCTTCTGCCCGCGAATTCGTTCGCGCGAGAAGTCCCGAACCCGTGGGAATTTCGGGATATCCGCCTATGTGTTATTCCAGGATGTCAAGTATCAAATTACCAAATTTGCATGAAAGAGTAACAAACATCCATATACATCCATCCTCTCAAACTTTAGCATTTATAATATTATGTAAGAAAGACTTGTTTTCAAGTATTGACATCTATACTATACTGCCATGTATCTATTATTTATTTTAGGGGGGAATCATCAAATGAATTCTCCCACTCCCGGTGGAGCGCAAGCGAGATCAGATTTCTACTGACTAGAAACCGACCCTGCTCCTTCAATAGCCCTCGTGTTCCGAGGCCACGGTATCTCATTAGAACATTCCCGTCACTCATTAGCCTTATCTGCTCCCGTCGGTAGTGCAAGTGGCAGGTTCACACCACTTTTAAGCCTGGCTATCATTACTCGCTACAAAGAACGGAACATCCTGGAAAAACTAGTGGCGACGGGAAAAGTGACTAAAAGAATAGTGCTGACGCCACCAACAAATAAAGACTTTTTAACAAAAATTTAACCGACTTCAAAACAAACAAAAACACAAAAAAATAAGCTTTAACATTGTTTCAGTGGATGTCTAATTCTAAGGGCTATGTACGTACTCACATGGCTGAAGTTGGTGCAATACAAATAACCTCCTTTTTGAAAAATCTTCAATTACAATATTATGTCCACACTCTTGTCTCTTATCATCCAGAAAGTAATTCGTGACTGCCAAGACCCTCAGCAATGCTAACCACAGGGATAAGGACTTAACTTAATACTTAATATTAGGAAGATCAACTATATTGCTTTTGGAGCTCATTGCTTTTATAATAACAGTCATTCGATACCATCTTCCAGGTTATGTAAGACTTGTCGAGTTCAGTCAGTGAATGGGAGACTATCTCAACATATCGATTTTTTTTTTAATAGTTGATAGGCTTGCGTTTGACCATAATCTCACCTGATGTTAAGCGATGATGTGGTCGAAGATGAAGCATGCTTGCCTAGAAGTAATCTATTCACTCTTGACTTAAAGACTATCAGGAAACACAGACTCCGGCAGGGAATTCCACTCCTTAGCCGTACGCACAATGAAAGTATTCCCAAAACGTTTCGTGCGTATGGGTGGGATGTCCACCTTGTAACGATGGCGCATCGCCGTTTGTCTTGTAGTCCGATGATGGAACGGGCTTGGCGGCATATGCAATTCTTCCGTACGTACCTCGAAAAGCACGATAAACCGTTGGCTGCGCCTGTAATTTGTACATAATTATATCTTTGACAGTCGTTACGGTGGGTCTGAAACCTGGAAATTTGTTACCAGTCTTGTCATCCTATTCCCCATTGAATTTTTGAAGGCAGTCGTATCATGTAAAATACTGGAAAGCTGCTATTTCCGGTGAGGCTTGTAGCTGACTCCAATTCATATAAAGAAAAATGTATAATCCAATAAATATGTATACCTAGTTGATCGGTTGTGGAGGTCAGTCGCTTCCTGTAAATTACTGGTACTCTTCGGAAAATACCAGGCCTTTCAAACCATTTTCCGATCATGGTTGGATTGTCTGCCAGATGACCCCAACATGGTCGAAAAATTGATAAAAAAATCATACTTGCCTATAAGAACTGTATTATGGAAAAAAATATTAAAATCTATTATGTTTTGATAACGGTAACCATCGAGTTTCTTGCCGGTTCTTCTCCATAGGAAACGACCAATTCAAACCGTCATCTTTGACGTTATAATAAGTGCTCACGTAGGCTTTTGTGAATTATAAAATGTTTGTTATTGATTGATTTTTGAAAAGGTTATGCAGATCATCTGCATAACCTTTTGTCAGATAAAGTATGGCTAGCGTTTTACATAACGTTTGATTGCTTAATTATTTGTAGAGGTCACGGTCGTGTTGTGATGAGTTTATGAGAATGTTTGAGCTGGTGGCCTTGACATCGGTGAATGTTTTTCATGATAGGCGTTTGACGACTGTCGCACCTGATGGTAAGTGATAATGTGGTCGAAGATGAAGCACGCTTACCTAGAAGTAACCTATTCACTCTTGACTGTAAGACCCCTAGTTTATAGCTATCGGGAAATACAGACTCTGGCAGAGAATTCCATTCCTTAGCTGTACTTTTTGATTCTCAAAACGTTTTGTGCGTATGAACGATGAACGATGATGCGTCGTCGTTAGTCTCGTAGTCCGATGATGAAATGGGCATGGTGGAATGATTGTGCAATTCCATCCATAGTTTAGCATGGATTTCCGCAAAGTAACGCCTGATTCCATCCTGTATAATTATGAAGTGCTTAAATGAACATTATTCCTTAGCAATGGTGGTCAAACGCGAGCCTAATAAAAATAAAAAATTGGCCAAGTCCGAGTCAGAATTGCCCATGAAGGGTTCCGTCGTAATTACGCCAAATAACTTTGTGTTTTCATAGTGTTTGTATGAAATACTAAGTGATTTTTGCGGTTTAAGAAAATATGCTATATCTCAAAAACTGATGACTCGATCTCGTTCAAACGCTATTTTCGCTGAAAGTTTTAATTAGGATCTACAGGTTTTTAAGATTTTTCAATTCATTATTTTAAAAGCTAAAGGAAAGGACACACATTTTACCAATTTGGAAGCGTATATCTTTTAAAAGATTGAGTTTTAAAAAAAGTGGTTTTTGAACCCGCGATCTCATTTTTAAAGACCTGTCTATAGATACCCACACACATACGGGTTTGATTTTAGTTTCATTTCCATATATGAGGAGCCTCCCTTAATTTTATATACTGTTTCATTTTTGTTTAAAAATCAGAAAGCGGTTCACAGAGTACATCTACCTACCAAGTTTCACATGTGTAGTCTTAATAGTTTCGGAATAAAATAGCTGTGACATATGGACGAACATTAACTACGTCTACGGAACCCTAAAAAACAATCCTATCTTCAATACATTCCTCCTTCCCCCTTAATTTTGTCACTTGGTTTAAAACCATGGTTAACCTATACGGTGCCATCGACCCACATACATAACTAAAGCTGTGCAACAGTTTACAACTTTAGTAGGCGCACGCGCAGAAGGTCGCTCCGTGCGTGACGCTAGCTGACGCGACCCGTTGACTAATTACACTTAGCTTGTATTTAGTTAAGACACGCTTGTATTGTATAATTTGTGGGTAAGATTATATCATAACCGGCGTGCCATGACGAGGTTTATAATTTGTGGATTAGGTCAAAAACCTTCGGTAGGTAAAGGTGTTTTTTTTTGGGTAAACAGTGATGACTCTGTAAAACCCAGGGTCAGTGGGTCGTCTTAGGGGCGGAGTACATTGCTTTGTGTAATATCCATCATGTTCACCACTCTAGATCGCCGTTTATGATCATAATCATTTATTTATTTGCGAATATGAGTAGAAGCGAACAAGCCTAATAAATAATAATTTTAACATTGCCCAGAACTTACCATAAGTCACACCAATGTATAAATCCATATCTGAGAACTTTTTTTTTTCTGGGTGGGTAAATTATCGAATGACTTTTTCCGGTCTGGGTTAAGCGGAAGGGTGTGTCAGACTTCTACTGACTAAAAACCCACCCTGTTCCTTCTGCTGCCCTTAAGTTCCGGGACCGCGGCATCTTGTCAGAATATTTCCGCAACCCCGGATATCTGAGAACCTGGAATTTAACCACAAAATTTAAAAAATATACCTATAAACAATACATTATTTAAAATATCGCATGCAGTAATACAGGGTGGCAGGGACATCGACGCACAAACGCTTACCAGGGATTCGGTACATGATTCTGGACCTCCCTGTGTTGGAATTTTTCGTCGGCTTTTTCTTCATTTTTCCGGATTTTTCACTACTTTTTTTTACTAAAAACTGCATGAAATCATTGTTTCTATCTAACCCAATAAGATTTTAATCTATACTAATATTATAAAGCGGAAAAGTTTGTTTGTTTGTTTGCTTGAACGCGCTAATCTTCGAAAGTACTGGGTGAATTTGGATGCAATTTGGTATGGAAGTAGCTTGAAGCTTGAGGAAGGTTATTGGCTACTTTTTACGCGACTGCAAAAAAGGAGAGTTATGTTTTTACCGTGATAGAATCCACGGGAGCGAAGCCCCGCGTGAGTACTAGTTAAAAAATAAAATTCATTTGTTTCACTTAAAACAGCAATGTAAATAAAATTCGAAAGGGCTACCTGATTAGCTGTTTTGCTAGAGTTAATTTGCGAGGTCAACACAGCTGATCAGGTAGCCCTTTCGAGTTTTATTTACATTACTGTTTTAAGTTTTAAGTGAATTTACTGTTTTGTTTTTTGCGTCGGATTTTTCTTAATTTTATTAAATTAAGAAAAAGCCGACGAAAAATTTCAACGCAGAGAGGTCCAGAATCATGTACTAAATCCATGGTAAGTAGTTGCGCGTCGATGTCCCTGCCACCCTGTATAATTTAAGTTTGTCCTGTAAATATCCCGTGACAGAGAAATATACTTTTTTAATGAATAATGTTTTAATACGATTTTTAAATTTATATACAACGTGTAAAAGTAGTTGGTTCAGAATCGGCTTCTGACTCGATATCCGTCATAAAAAATAGGTGTTACATTTTGACGGAAAAGATCTTTCATTTAGCTTAAAATGGAAACACAGTATCATGACAAATTAATACAATCCTTAATTCAAAGAAATGCGCTCGTGTGCGTGTCGGCCGCTAACATTGCATGAGTGTATGCGTCTGCGTAAGGATATTGTATGACGAACATACCTACCATATTGTTTTGCGTTTAGTAAGGATAACTATTTTATAAAAAAAAACGTCTAGGTTTGGTTTCAATTTATTTAGTTATGTTATAATTAAATATTCTAATTGGGGTGTCTGAGGTATTGCGCTTAATATGTTAGACCTTGTATAAATAAACAGTGAAGGAAAAAATCGTGAAGAAACTGGCATGTCTTAGGACCGAAAAATCCAAAAACTTACAACATCCACCAACCATCATTATAAATAATAAAAAAAAAAAAAAAAAAATTTATTCATATACAGATTATGTAGTACAAAAACTTTTTAACAAAAAAAAAAATTAAACCGACTCCCAAAAAACACTGCAAAGTGAAAAATAACTTTAATTTCGGTAGTCGGTGTCTTTACTTTTGTTTTTTTCGTTTTTGGCACCGACTTCCGAAATTAAAGTTATTTTTCACTTTGCAGTGTTTTTTGGGAGTCGGTTTAATTTTTTGTTAAAAAGTTTTTATTTCACTCTTTTTAGTTGGATGATTTTTAATTTACCTAGTTACAAGAGCCTAAATGTCAACTACTTATAACCTTTTACAAAATATTGCTTTTCCCAATGCTGGGCCGTTAATTGTTGAGGAGTTCTCCTGGTACTTCACCATCAGCTCTACATCACCATATGCATTGTGACGAGCATAAAGTGCTTAACATCCATATTGAAGTAATCGAATCGCAATCCACTCAATACTTATTATTGAGTAGTTTCGGCGGCCATTTGTGGTCTTCATCATCAGTTCCACTTCCCCAAATGGTACTTTTTGAGAGCAACTGCACAAGTTACTATAAGAAATACCCAAAACGCCATAGGTGTGCCTATAATATTTGAAGAGTTCCCTCGATTTCTCAAGGATCCCATCATCAGATCCTGACTTTGGTGATAATGGGACCAATTTCGAAGTATACCCATTCGAACAAAAAAAGAATTTTCCAAATCGGTTCAGCCGTCTTTGAGTACTCGATGATCATACATTAAAAAAAAATATATATACGCGTCGAATTGATAACCTCCTCTTTTTGTCGTCGGTTGAAAATGCTTGATATGTGGTACATATCAAGCATTGTGCTTCCGTGGTATATTATGTCCCATTCCATCTCATATAGAGGACACCTGTGTTCAGTAGCAGCATGATTATAAACGGATTATGTTATGCTATGTTATAATAACCAAATGATTCCTCGCGTTCTGGGTGAGTGGATGGGAGTATCTGACTCTCACTGAATAAAAAGCCACCCTGTTCCTTTAGTTGATCTGGCGTTCGGGGCCGCGCTGTCTTTCCGCTGTCTTTTTTTAAATCTTAAGTCATTTAAGTAATCAAATCTCTTTCTTATACATACGTTTATAACAGCTCAAGATTGTTTAGTCCGACTCGGCACTCGCTCTACACTATTAGTGTTGTTTATGTGTGCCAGTGTGCATCGCCACGCACACATAAACAACACTAATAGTGTAGAGCGAGTGCCGAGTCGGACTAAACAATCTTGAGCTGTTATAAACGTATGTATAAGAAAGAGATTTGATTACTTAACCTAAACTCGAGAGTTCAAATGTTGGAAAATGGCTCTTAAAGCTTTCCTGCAATCGTAGCAAATAGTTTCGAATCTAATTGGTCTGTGGAACTAAAAATGATTTATATTTTTACATGAATTAGGTAGGTACCTACCGATGCTTCTGAGCTTAGAAATTATCAACTTTCTTGAACATAGTACAAATCTTAACACAAAATTCGTAACTCCCATAATTGCTGATCAGCCAGTGATAATTTACAGTCTTTTTTTTCAGGCATTCTTTTATTATTTCCGAATGTTTTTTGATGTGCTGAATTTATAATTAATGATAGGTATATGAAAAAAAATATTACTCATCATTTTATTACAACAACACGGACGTTTCTAAACATTTATACACGTTAGTATTAAATTCAGATTACGTAACCAAATTAACACAAAGTAAAATACATTTGTATGCTTTGTTAGAAATGGAGAATATTACTTTTCCTTGAATGAAATTTGTTGAAAACCGTAATGTTTTGTCAAGTTAGATAAATATACTATTTATGGTATACCATAACAGAAAAAAGTAAGGACTTTTTTATTGATAATAGGCTCGCGTTAGACCACCATCTCAGCTGATAGTAAGTGATGATGTGGTCGAAGATGAAGCTCGCTTTCCTAGGAGTAGGTAAACTATTCACTTTTGACTTAAAAGCAGCAGGGAATTCCATTCCTTAGCCGTACGCACAATGAAAGTATTTCTAAAACATTTTAACAACTAAAAAGGGTGATATAATTGTTAGTTCCCATTCGTGGTCGTCTCGCTTGGTTTCCTGCACCCAGCATCAGACTGCGTGTCGCACGATATACTTACATATCTGCTGCTTAATAACACACAGATATAATCTTACTAAGTAACATTCACTTAAGTTTAATGTGATGAGAGGCAACCTAGGTCAGGGTTATTTGAACTCTAGACTGTCAGAAACTAATTAATATTGTAGGAAAATATCACTGTTCTACAAAATATAACTTATATATATTTTTTGAGGCAGCTGAAACATTGATTACCTATTTCCATCCGACGAGCCCTTGTCACCGTCGACGTTCCAACTATATTGGAACCATTGGGTTCCATTGGTGCGTGACGATGGCAAATGACCGGACGGCATGGCATTGGCCAATTGGCCTTGGAAGATGGTGCGGCCTTAAGTTTGAGAATTGTCAGACAATTCTGACAAGAGTATTTACCCTCTATCAATTTATTGATAACCATTTTGCAAAACTAAAATACTTTAAAGTAAACTAGAATAAAACATCAAAAAATTCATCCTTAATGATGTCAGCTGGTAACGTACCCGAGAGACTGGTGGCATTGCCTCATTGTTTGGCAACCTATCCTTTGGCCAAAGAAATAGCCGGCCCTTGGGTCAAGAGAAGCGAGCTTTTACGATATTTCTATAAAAGGCTGGAAGAGCCATTTCATTTACCATCGTCACGCACCAAGCCATTGTGTTCCAATATGGTTGGAACGCCGACGGTGACAAGGGCTCGTTGGATGATGTCGTTTCAAAATCTCAAAACAAGCAATCGTAGTTGCACTAGTGATTGATTAATTCTGTTACTTAGTTACTATTTTTTTTCCTATTTTATCGTCATTTATCTGCGTAAAATAATATTATGTACGAATATGTCAAAAGTCGACATCAAAGAGTATGTAATACACTATGGTCGACATAATTGTCACGACCATAGATGATACATATAGTCACGACAATCTGACAATAGTCATCGCCAATTGTCGCCGACAATTGTCAGATGCGGTTTTGATGTCGAGTTTATTAAACGCGTTTTTACTTGATAAATATGGTTACCTTTGTAGAGATGTAATTACAACAGTTAATCAGGAATTCATGACTCAATGTCGAGGACTTTTAAGGCTTATCTATTCTATTATTTCATTTCACTGCCCTCCTGTTATTCACGAATACAAGCACGTGGGAAATCCACCTCTACCTGCGTATTTTAGATAATTCATTGTCAAATTAACAATTATAAGTCTTTTGTGATTTTCCCACTGGCGGTTATGTGAAAAGATAATCATAATTACGATACGATAACTGGAACGCACTTACCTACATGCAACTATATTCAGAAGAGATGATAGAAGATAAAAAGGAAAGAAGTAAAATGTTTAATCTTAATCTTCTTCCCTTAACCCAGTTACTTGTGGTCAGCGCAACGCGTTTTCTTCTTTCATTTTCACCTGTCAGACGTCACGCGGTATCATACTCTGCTTTCTCTTTCATATCATTCCTCACCCAATCCATCCATCTTTCCTTTGACCTTCCAAACATAACTAAGATGTATGCTGATGAATAATTGTACGCTGATGATCTTCAAATTTACACCCAAGCTCCACTGGTAGAGTTAGCTGATGCCATTGAAGCTATTAATTTGGATCTCGCTCGAATTGGTGACTGGAGCGCTAAGTTTGGGCTGAAAATCAATCCTGCTAAGACTCAGGTTATTGTTGTTGGTAGCTCTCGTACTATCTCCAGGATTGATTGGACGGCACTTCCCCAGGTTTCTTTCAATAACACCTTCATACATTTTAGTCGCACTGTGAAGAACCTGGGAATACACATTGACGACACCCTTTCTTGGACTAAATAGTTACAGGAAGTTAGTCGTAAAGTATTTGCTTCTGCAGGCTCCTTGAGACGCCTTCGTAATTTTCTTCCCATCTCTACTAAAATTGCAATTGCACAAACTCTCCTTCTCCCTATTCTGGACTATGCTGATGCCAGCTATCTCGACTTGACCCAAGACCAATTCGACAAGCTAGAGCGACTTCAAAATCTCTGTATCAGGTTTATATTTGGCTTGCGCAAGTATGACCACGTTTCTGATTTCCGCGCTCAGCTCAAATGGCTTCCTATTAGGTTTCGCCGGAATCTTCACTTACTTTCTTTGCTTTATAATTTGTTCTTTAATCCTTTTACTCCTTTTTATCTTAAGGAATGCTTTCAGTTCCTCTGTGACACACATTCTAGATCCCTGAGATCATCAGATAATTTAGAGTTAAGTATTCGTATGCATTTCACTTCTTTCTTTGATAAATCTTTTACTATTCAAGCAGCTCGTTTTTGGAATGTATTACCCATAAAAGTGAAGCGTGCTCAAACGCTACTAGCGTTCAAAAGAATGGTGAAGGAGCATTACCTCTCCCTATAAGTTTATCCCCTTCTTTCTCAATTATAGATACATGTAATATTTATTAGTATATGATTTTTGTATTGTATGTATGTATTTTATATTATTATGTTCAATTAATATTATTTATGTTGTTTGTACACTGACAGCCCGTAATCTGTCTCCTTTAATTTTTGTCCATCCAAAGGTTGTCTGTAAGAGGTCGCCCTGTGCGATAAGACCGCCCATTGTACACTAGTTTAAATTTTTGTATCCATAGAAATATTATGAGGTGTACAATAAAGTATATAATAAATAAATAATAAATAAGATATTGATGTCAAATACTACCCGTGGCGTCCCTAAGGTCTAATCTATCTCTGTACAAAATCTAATCCAAATCGTAGTTTAGACGTGAAAGTTTAGCAGACAGTGTTATTAATCGCATTTTAGCCGACTTTTAAAAATGGAAGGAGATGGAGGTTCCCAGTTCGTCATGAACTTTTTTTTATGAATATTACCTCATAGCTCGGAGACGGCTGGACCGATTTGAAAACTTCCTTTTGAAAGGGTATACTTTCTAGTTGGTGCCATGTTATGAAATCAGGATCTGATGATGGGATCATGGAGAAATCGAGGGAATTCTTCAAATATTATAGGCACACCTATAGCGTTTTGGGTATTTCTTATAGTACCTTGAGCAGTGCCTTTTGAAAAGCACCATTTGGGGAAGTTGAAGTGATGACGAAGAACACAGATGGCCACTGAAACTGCTCAATAATAAGTATTTCGTGGATTGCGATTCGATTACTTGGGTACGGATGTTGCACTTTATGCTCGTCACAATGCGTATGGTGATGTAGATCTGATGGTCTAGTACCAGGAGAACTCCTCAAAAATTAACGGCTATGCATCAGGAAAAGCAATATTTTGTAAAAGGTGATAAGTTGTTGACATTTTGGCTTTTGTAACTAGATAAGTTACAAACAGACCCACTAAAAAGCGTGAAAAAATTATTTTTTTGCAAAAAATTGAACCGACTTCCATATCAAAATACTACAAAGCCAAAAATAACTTTAATTTCGGAAGGCGGTGTCAAAAAAAGAAAAGAAAATACAAAACAAATGACACCGACTACCAAAATTAAAGTTATTTTTACCTTTGTAGTGTTTTTATATAGAAGTCGGTTCTATTTTTTGCAAAAAAAAAATTTGTCTTTTTTTTTCTCTCATGTTATTGACATAAGAATATAACCTATTGTCATGGGGAACAGACTGGCTCCTGTAATACAGTTAATACTAGCGCAGGAGTCAGGGAATTCTTGAATGTATTACAAAAATAAAACTGTCAATAAATGATTATGATTATGACTATAATAATGCCACATTTCCCAACTATATATAAGTATAGGGATCGAGCTGAGTAGTTTTACATGGAGCCCCTGCCTATCTCACCTCCAAAACTCAGTAGCTGGGTAACACCTGACTAACGTAACGACTGTCAAAGAAGTTCAAGCGCCGGCTGGAACCATCCTTTCCGAGGCACGGCAGGATCTCGATATATTATAATGGTCACCCACGGACCAACCTCGGCGATATTCGCGAATTCACACGTGACGTATGTCAGCAATGAATAGCTAGCAATACATCACTATAGAGTTACGTATTCAATAGGAAAACGAAGAAGGATATTTGTCTAATCAGCCGGCACGTTTTCAAATGTGATCGTGATCTGCTTCTGAAGTAGTTATACGGTGACAAAGATTTAGCACTATTTCATAAATCTACGTGTGGTTGGATATTCGCAGGTCTAGTGTGCAAATTAGTAGTTGAGAGTGATACTGCTGACAACCTTCGGCCGAAGCTCAAAGTATTTTTATTATCATTTTCGTATTACCAGTTTGTTCTCCATGGCAATAGGTTACAATATAAGCCAATAGGTGCCAATAAATTAAGAAAGAAAAAAATAATGATGCTGGAAGAGTTTCATTGTGTGTTCAGCTAAGGAGTGGAACCCTGCTAGAGTCTATGTTTCTCGATAGCTATAACCTGGGGGTCTTTGAGTCAAAAGTGAATAGGTTACTTCTACGTAAGCGTGCTCCAACTTCGACGACATCATCACTTAGCATCAGGTGAGATGGAGGTTAACGCGAGCCTATTATCAATAAAAATAACTCTAATGAACCGGCCAAGTGCGTGTCGCGCAGTGTAGGGTTCCGTAGTTTACTAGAACGCCAAATTGGGAGTCGGATCTACTGACCGAGAGCTCCATACCATGCTCTAAAAAAAAAAAACTACTCTGTTTTATACGAATCAGAACTTGATCTAAATATTTTTCAATAGAAGTTGTCCAAAAGCGAGTAGAATACAGTTGGTCAACTGTTACTCGTTTTGTGAAGCCAACTTAGGTCTGATAGTTTTCCTCTGAATTTAGTTACATGTTCGGAACCCTATAAAAACCGGCCAAATGCGAGTCGGACTCGCGCACAATGGGTTCCGTACCATTTTCTATAAAAACGGCAAAAAAATCATGTCTGTTGTATGGGAGCCACCTTAAATATTTATTTTATTTTGTTTTTAGTATTTGATGTTTAAGCGGCAACAGAAATACATAATTTGTGAAAATTTCTACTGCCTAGCTATCGCGGTTCTTGAGATACAGCCTGGTGACAGCAGACGGACGGACAGACGGACGGACCGACAGCGAAGTCTTAGTAATAGGGTCCCGCTTTTACCCTTTGGGTACGGAACCCTAAAAAGATAGTCCACACTACGGTTTGCTCTTGTGATGTTGTTTATACAACGTGTAACGGAAACCCCATATCTATCCAAAAGGACTGCAGACAACACCTGGTATGGAGTCTCTATGCAAAGTTTCAGCTCAAAATAAGTGACTCACAGAATTGACCCCAAATTATTGGTTTCATATGTTTCTTGAATACCAGTAATAACAAACGTGTCACAGAACTATGAGGGTCATCACTTTCCACGTCCCTTGCCAATAAAACGATAATTCTCTTCGTTCTTCTTAATTTGAAAAATTCGGTCTCTGGTATCAATGTATTGAAATTTCTAATATGCTTCACACATGTACACATAGGATTGGAAAACCCTTGCCATATTTATATTATCCTTATTATCATCCAAAGAAGCCGTGCACTCGGTATGTATATACCGTTTAAATTACACGTTGTAGATGTTTAAAACGTAATAATAATACATCATAATTAGACTACAGGCCCGTGTACAAAATGGATGGGTCATATTCACCACCAGGTGACGTATATAGGACGATATAAGAGCATAAAATAATAACATTCAGCACTATGCCATCACTTGTAAGCTGTCCAACTGAGTGCTGGTGAGAATTCAAAAGTGCAGGTAGAGTGAGCACATTTTGGTCATATATTTTTGTACGGCATTTTTACCGTCGATAGATCCATGAAAAATAATAAAAAAGCGCGCAGTGCCGTAAAAAAATAGTGCGCCACAAAGCCGGTAATTTTTTTTTTATTTACTGACAATTTCCAGAGTAAATTTGGTCATTTCATTCTGGACGGCATCAGTTTCATACTGTTTCAATACAGCTTCTAATCCATTATTCCACAACGCCGTACAAAAATCATGCGACAAGGGAAAAAAATCGAGGGTTGCAACCCCCTCTCTTTCCGTGGTCCTAGGGGTGATTTGAAACAACATAAAATTAATTTATTTTGAAAGTATTTTATGCATAGATAATATTTTTTTACATGCCGTACATTTTCGTTGGTCCAAAGGTTTGTAGGGGAAAAAAAACTCAAGGAAAAATCCATAGAACGAAATGTAAGAAAAATCCATATAACGAAATGAAGGTAAAATTCATGACGTTATTTTTTTATACGTCATTTAGATAGTTTATTTGTACTTAATGAAATAATTTATAAAAAGTTAATGCCGTACAAATCTGAAAGTTCATATTGATAAAAAAGTAATAAAAATATTAAATAAATATAATTTACATATATATCGCTTACGGAGCGACGTTCTGTTACGACGTTTAGCATTTGTAGGCATATATCTACACCTGCCTATACTGTACTGTGTGCTAAGTAGTCGTGGGTCACAACCATGGAGAATATACTAGTCTATTCTTCATGGTCACAACGTATTTTATTCGGATGTACTCGGCTTGGACCCGAGTAAGGTGTTCATTTTTGCGCTCGTTCACACATAGTTCGATTAGTATGTGTGTACTTAGTGACATAACGGAACCGGATGAGGAGTCAGGCGAAGAAATTGATGACGTCATAGGTAAATAAATAAATCTTTACATCTTTAATCTGTATGTAAGACTTTGATTTTGACAAAAACTTATTCATGTTTCAGAAAATGATAGAGAAGATAATTCGGACGTCGATGAAGACGTTGATTCCGATATTAACTCAGCGGCTGATTCTGATACTGAATAATTTAAATAAAAACCTTATTTTGTATATCTTTAAATATATCGATTTTTTCTAAAAAATTGTTGCTTTATTTATTCACATCATTACAAGGAAACAAATCAATCATATACATGTGTCAATAATGTTTGAAGTATATATTAAACGAAAAAGTATACAAAACTGTTGATACTGGGATTTACAGTTTCAATTCTTGGATATTACCTATATACACATCCTTTCACTTCAGTTAGACGTCATAATGATTTTATCATATTATCAATTGTTCTCTTCAAAATATGTTAATACCGTACAGTATCAGATGGCCATAAAGTACTACACCCTTAAAATGGAGGCGTCATTTTCATCAGCCTGAAAGATATGGTCTGCATTAAAATGTACGGCATCATTTTTTCCTAATTTATTTATCTTCATAATATTTAAAACAAGGGAAAAATGTAGAAAATTGCTATATTTTATTAATCTATGAATATTTAAACTTTTGCAATAATTTGAAAAATTTCAGTTTTTGTATTTCTCTATAATTTTTTTTAGAACAGTTTCTTTTGAACGGCAATACTATATAAAAATTGTGTTATACAATATCATCTTAAAAAAAAAGTTGCCGTACAGAGTCAAATGATTTTACAGCTTTATATATCAAGTATACCATGAAATTAAGATAATTATTTATATACATTCCAATGAACAATGTTTTTTTACGGCATTATTTTTAATACTACTTTTGAGTGCTAGATAATGTTTTGGAACCGAAGCCGTACTTTTTCAAATCACCCCCCGGACCACGGAAAGAGAGGGGGTTGCAACCCTCGATTTTTTTCCCTTGTCGCATGATTTTTGTACGGCGTTGCGGAATAATGGATTAGAAGCTGTATTGAAACAGTATGAAACTGATGCCGTCCAGAATGAAATGACCAAATTTACCCTGGAAATTGTCAGTAAATCAAAAAAAAATACCGGCTTTGTGGCGCACAATTTTTTTACGGCACTGCGCGCTTTCTTATTATTTTTCATGGATCTATCGACGGTAAAAATGCCGTACAAAAATATACGACCAAAATGTGCTCACTCTACCTGCACTTTTGAATTCTCACCAGCACTCAGTTGGACAGCTTACAAGTGATGGCATAGTGCTGAATGTTATTATTTTATGCTCTTATATCGTCCTATATATGTCACCTGGTGGTTCATATGACCCATCCATTTTGTACACGGGCCTGTAGTCTAAATCTGCTTAGCCTTTTTCCAAACTATACTGAGTGCTAGTAATTTACATGATGCGACTGCCTATCTGACCTGAACGACCTTTCCAAGACACGGAGGAACCTCAATATGTTATGGATGGATGGATGTTTGTTACCTTTTCACGCAAAAATGAAAGAAATTTGGTCGAGGTAGTAGGTACAGTTAAAATCCTGGAATAACACATCGCTGGTTTGCGAGAATATCGACGTAACTCGAAATGCTGTCCAATTTTAAACTACTTACTACTTTTAAACTAGATACTTGTGTGAAATAATCATAAAAAGTATAACATCGTGAACTGAAACACAATGCCAATTTTGCGGCGACGTTTATCAGAAAGAAACAGTGTTATTTATTATTCATTTGAGACAAAACACTACATTTTATTTGCATAAAACATAGAATATACGATGTCATTATAAATATGGAATCCAACATGATTTGTTTAAAACTAAAGCATGCAAAGCTCCTCTGTGAGAGAGACTAGACCTGGGTTTGAATCAAACCCAGGCCCAGTCTCTGATGAACGTCAGAGACAAAATTGGCATTGTACCTCAGTTCACGATGTTGATACTTAAATTTATGATTATTTCACACAAGTATCTAGTTAAATTGGACAGCATTTTGAGTTACGTCAATATTCTCGCAAACCAGCGACATACCTATGCTTTTATCCTGAAATTCTCATGCGATCGGGATTTACAGGGGAAAACCTCCCACGCGGACGAAGTCACGGGCAGCAGATAGTTTGTATATAAGAATGGAAGTACAATGGGTAAAATAGGTAAATATCGAAAAGGCTCGTTGACGCTTCCCGTGACTCGAGGGCTGGCTATTTCTTTGACCAAGCTAAGCATTGACATCGCTTTTAGCGATAAGACCGCCATTGTAACCATAGAAGTAAGAAATGTTTAAATTTTGGTGTACAGTAAAGTATATTCTATCTATCTTTTTTTTTATAGGATAGGCTTGCGTTTGACCACAATCTCACCTGATCTTAAGCGATGATGTGGTCGAAAATGAAGCACGCTTGCCTAGAAGTAACCTATTCACTCTTAACTTAAAGACTCCCAGGTTATAACAACATCTATTGCCATACAACGAGGCAATGCCGCCAGTCTCATAGATACGTTGCCAGCCGATAGCGTTAAGGATGAACTTTTTTATGCTTTATTCTAGTTTGTATTTTCCTTTTTAGGACATTCCGAGCACACTCCATCAGCAAATGTTGCACGTCTTCTATTTGATTGCAAACTGTGCAATGGGGCGTGCAAGTGAAAGCTAATCGCAGATGGCGCCACCACCGTAAGAACCTTTGTCACTGTCAGTGTTAGCTAGATTGTGAGATATTATATAGTTATCTGTATCATCTATGGTTATCTGTGGTAATATTTTTTATTTTCATTTCATTGATTTCAATTGATTTCTGTACAATTTTGCGATTAAAGAACATAATACATGTTCTTTAATCGAAAAATTCTCAATAACTGTCTCTAATTTAGGAATTCATTACTGTTCCATAGAGAAACTGCTTTGATTTTGGTAAGTGTGCTACTAGCGCCACTTTGACAGTTGCACGCCCCATTGGGAGAATCAGCCTTTTTCATAAGAAATGCAAAGTTTACCGATGGATAGTGCCCAGAACGGAGTCTTAATATTAATTTGACATAATTTCTATGTAATGTTGTGTCCTCGAACCAGGGAACACGAGATTTATTCATTTATATAACTGCTGCACGGGTCGATTTTCAAGGTTAAGTAACGGTTACCGAGGACGATCTCTAGAAGGGTGACCATCTTAACTTATTGTGTTTCTTCCGTACCTCAGAAAGCATGTAAGGCCATTGATCCAGGTTGTAATTTGTTCATCTTTACCCGTGCGAGAAGCGAGAAAACGTGACACAGCTTTTGCCAAAGCGTCGCATTACCCAGCTACTGGGTCGTGGAGGACATATAGACAGTTACTCTATGTAAAACACTAGTACTCAGCTGCATCCCAGTTAGGGCTGCCATCCGTCCGGGTTTTCCCCGGATTTGTCCTAGTTTGGACAGCGTCCAGGGGCGTCCAAGGGATTTTCCCTATAAGCGTCCGAGTAAAACCCGGAAACATATTGGTCTTACGGGTACCAAAAAGAACGATCTCTATTATTATTTTCCTATGGTATTTTATCTCATTGTTTACATGTTACGTTGATTAAATGAAAACGAAGAGACTGTTATTAAAAAAGCTCTGTTATCACTTTATCGGTAAATAAAAACCATAATAAAACATCATTGTTTTTAGTTTCAGGTAGGTACAAAAATGTATTTTTCTACGGTGTCCGTGGAAAACTAGCGATTTTACCCAAATATCTGGGGTTTATAAGTCTATGTCTGGAGCCAGCAATGGTGATGGCAGCCCTAATCCCGATAGACTGGAAACCGACTTCAACATGGTTGGGAAAAGACTAAGCAGATGGTAATGAACCGCGGTGATGTTCGCGTGATCATACATATTCCCGTGATAAAATGTATGTTTAGATGTCTGTCACTCCAATCATGCGAAAATGGCTGAGCCAAATTTCGTCCAGATACGTTCATCTGGACTAAATTTGGCTCAGATTAATCATAGTCTGAACTGAAATAACACTTATGTTTTTGGTCATCACGACTTACACGTGGAGTCTGTTATCAAAATTTCCACGTAAATCGTGTATAAACTTATGTAGTTATTTGTTTAAAACCATAGATTTGTGCTTATTTATAATAATTATTTGTTATAATATTCGTTGCCATCTACAGGTCATCTATTGCGCGATGTTGTCGCGGTCTTACAGTCATCGGAGAAGTTTCTAGAAAACTCTACCAACTTAATCGGCAGTGTTTTTACAGTTCCAATCGCGTTGGACTTTTCTTATCGTATACTTATAGTTTTTTTATTGTAATGTTTCCTCACGTGGTAGATACTAGTAAGGTTCAAGGCTAACTATGAGATAGGTATTGCTTTACTGATAAATAACTAAAGACCAATAATAGTAGATTAGTAGCCAAGGGGTGTAAGGCATCAATTGCAGCCCGAGATATTTAGGCGCACGAGCGCAGCGAGGGCGCCTATAGTTCGAGGGTGCAATTGATGCTTACACCCGAGCTAACTACTCTGCTTTACATCTCGATTGTGAGGTAAGTAGAAAAAAACCGGCATTACAAGAATAAAACATTTTATTAGTTAAAATTAATAGTGAAATGATAACAATTTTCAAATTTTTGGGACAGGTGTTTTTTGGGTATGTTAATATAGTTTGAGATTGTGATATTTGTTGGTCATGGATAAAATTTGACGGGATGAAGCTTTCTTCAGCAGAAGTTGATGGCTGCGGATTGAGAAAGATGTTTCATTTTTTGAAAGCTGAATAGTTTTCTTTATTTGGTTGGTAATTTTACTTTTATTTTGTATGGAATCTTCAATGTAACCTTCAGCCACCTTGCTGGATTTCCACCTACCGTGCCTTTTTATAGTGGTTAAGTTAGCCCCAGCATCGGCTAAAAGTGTAGCCGATGTTCTCCGGAAGCAATGACCTGTGTACAATTCCGGGTTTGCTAACTTTAAATAACTTGCGATTTGCTTCGGCATACTTCTGATGGTATTTTTTCCAATAACTTGTTTGTAGCATTTACCTTGGTGGTACTTCAAAAAAAATCGGTTGGTATTTACATTTTTAGGACGAAGATTTCTGTATTTTTGTACGAATTCAGAGAATTCTTGAGGAATTACAAATGTTCGGTCAATTTTAGTTTTTGTGTTCGGTAGTTTAATTACTAACAACTGACCCTGTTGTTCTATGTTCTCTATTGTTATATTTGTCAATTCAATACCTCGGCATGCGCCAGTTATACCGAAGATAAGAACCAAAAATAAGAAGGTATGTTTTTTAGGATTGTAAGAATTTAAAAGATAAATGATGAAGTATTACCATTACGTGATTTGTTATTTTACGTACCTTAACAGTTAAATATATGTCATCAGGGGCTTCATTTATGAATATTTTCACGTCTTGCGCTGTAAAAACCTTTGACTTTTTGCTTTTGTACCCAGCTGATTTTCTTTTTAGAAAAGATGATAATTTTGAAAAGTTCTTGATATTGATGTCGTGTTTAGTACTTATAGTTGCTTTTAACATTGAATAAATGCACCACAAACTAGATGGTTGCAGCTTTTTTGATAGCTCACTAAAGTATGTTAAGAATACAGTCTCAGATAAAGACTTTACTCGTTTTTCTTTTCTCCACTTCATGAACTCGTCGTAAGTTTTCAAATATCTCTCTTTAGAACTTTCAGGCAAAATATTGTTAATTGCTGCTTCAGCTTCCATTTTCATTGAACTGGGAGTGCAGCTTATATCTTTATCACTTGCAGAACTCATGTTTCTTTCTTAATTAGCACGTAATTATAAAAAAATCCCAAAAACAACAATATTTAAAGGAAAAGTTTTCCATTCCCGCCTTTTTTCATCTTTGTTTCTTAATTTTTTTTTTCAAGAACGAAATTGATCTTCGCCCTACGATATTTAAAATTGATGACTATTATACGAAGATAATGCTGGATAGCGAAGCGACCTCTTTTGTCATTGGGCTGAATGCATGATGTCTATTGCCAGTATGATGGTTAGTTGTACGCGAACTTTTTGAAAGAGTGAAGAGATTTTTTTTAAAATTACTTACCGCCCTAGGGCTTTTCTAGCTACATTATTACCCTAGAGCGCTAATTAATTACCTACAAGCCCGATTTGGGGGTAATAAGGGCCTACTTACCGAATATGAGAGATGTAAAAGAATAATAATAAAAGAAGCATATATTGTCTTTATAGTTGTTTATGTATTAATAGTTGTCTTTATTTTCAATGAAAAAATTATTAAATGATTTCATCCGCTCTGGGAGGGGCGGAAGGGAGTGTCAGACATTTACTGACTCCTTACACCTTGTTCCTTCACTGGCCCTTATGTTCCGGGGTTGCGGTAACTATCTCGTTAGAACATTCCCGCTAACAGGCACTGGCCATGTCGGGCCCCGTCTCGGCTTCACTCGTTCTCATTCTGCTAATTCACACAAAACCTCAATAAGTTATTCTAAAATCTTCCTCATGAATCACTCATGCAGTTTTCACCAATGAATGCATTGGTGAAAACTGCATGAAAATCTGTTCAGTAGTTTGTGAATTTATCGCAAACGTGTTTTGCTCCTCCACAGAGTCAAAGAGTATCCCACGGAGATTTTGATATATCTACGTGAAACCTGTTCAAAAGAAAAGACAGAAAGAAAAATATTATATTTGCGACTTTTTATTTTAATTATCTATGGCTAAATAAAATTGTCCATAAAATATTAGGTACTGAGAAAGGTTAGGTAAATAATAAATTAACCATATCAAACCCTCATGTTCGACCCCTTGAACTAAGATAACTTTAGCCAGGCACCTAGGTCTCGATACTGGGAACCTAAAGTTTTAATAATCTTTATATTTCACCCTTGAAAATTATGTCAGAGATTTATACCTAGACACTAGACAGTAGGTACGGCAATTTCGCGGGCGTCGGGGATTGCGAGCCGATCTCCGGCCACCGTAGACACGGTCCTGCGGCGGCGAGCAGGGGCAACTCACCGTCAGGTAACCTAAGGACCAGGCCCAAGTCGGCGGCGCGGCGGCACCGTGTTGCACGTGCGCCTCAAAGAGCAGTCAGCGGCATTAACGGGGCCCGGTAGGGCATTGCTTGCCAGGGTTGCTAATAATAGATTAGAATCCAGTGTAACGAGCAAGCTTTGACGTGGGTATATTTAGATCGGCATAACTATTCGCAAATTATTTCATACATAATTTCGTTCAGGACCTAATGCTTGTAGTTCGTTCCGAAGGGGACACGTATATTTGTTGCTTTGTTATTAGATACCATTTAGTGGATAAAACAACGTCGCGCAGCCCACGAAGCATTCCGAGCAAAGTTTACTGTTGTCCGTTGTGTGTAAATAGTGACTCGGTACTCACCAGTACCTACTTACGGTTAGGGTAGACAAGTCTTAAAACCGAAAAGCCTGACACTGACTAGCCAATTTAGCCTGATATTTAGATTAAAAAGCCGGTCACACTTAATTTTTTAGTATAACACATTTTTTTTAAATAAAATAATCTTTTCTTAATCATTTACCATAAAATGTTCTCAAATTTTAATGAAACAACAATGCGATGGTCAAATTTAAAAAGTCTACCAAACGCCGGACAGGCCGGCTACCGTCTGCATGATTTGGTCGGACGTGCAACCAAAAAGCCTTACTGTGTCTGGCTTTATCTGGACGCCTGTCGCCTACGGTTGTTGTATGCACAACATCAGATGTTTTTACTGTGTGCGTGTGGATTGAGTGCTCCTTTTTAAAAGTTAACTATATTTTTAAGAAATCAAGAAATAATTGTCAAAACTTCATGGTGAAGATAAAAAAAAATGTGAAACCTATGGTGAGAAAGTTATGGTCAATTATCTAGAACACTCAATCTGCTAGTCTGAGAAAATACTGTAACTCGTGTTTCAACATATAATATACTAGCTTCCGCCCGCGACTTCGTCCCCGTGGAAAAAATAAACCCCCGATTTTGAAACATTCTTTATTACTGCTCCGCTCCTATTGGTGTTAGCGTGATGATATATAGCCTATAGCCTTCCTCGATAAATGGGCTATCTAACACTGAAAGAATTTTTCAAATCAGAACGGTAGTTCCTGAGATTAGCGCGTTCAAGCAAACAAACAAACAAACAAACAAACAAACTCTTCAGCTTTATAATAACTAGATAAGAAGATATATGTTTAACATTTTATGTGGAATAATTGTGTTGATTTTATGAAAACTATTCACAAATATTCAATTGATTTTAACTGTTTATTTGGATTTTATTTAGGTTTATTTAGAACACTGATTTCTCTTATGGTGCAGCACACGGAGTGTTCCAAAACTCTCCAACTTTGGCTAAATAAATGATTAATATTCTTACTCTATTTTACGAGTATAATTCAGACTCAATTTGTGCAACAAAAACCTTGACGTAAAACATAATAGAGATTAAATAAAAAAAACTTCCTTTTGAATTCCCGTTTGAGTGTTCCATGTTGTAGCACTTATTTATGTAACCCGAACTTTTATACAAACGGCGGCCACATCAGAAATTGTGAAAATATCGTCATTAAAGTAAAATACGTTTCTTGTCTTTGTGAACTATTTATTTTAACATTAATCAACTTTATTGTATCATATTTCTAAGCGATAGAATTTTGTAGGGTAGACATAAATTTGTCGGACACCTTCGTCTAACCTTATTACGAGCAAACTATTTATTGTTTAGTCATAGTTTGATACCTGTCAGATGCGACAGTATTTTAGGCTAGTGCATTTGAGCGTTGCATTTATTGTTTTTGGGGGATCCAACACCAAAAATATTAAACTGGGATTCAACGAAAATAAATCCAATTTATTTATTTTTAATAGGAAAGGAACACAGAAATCAACTTTTATCTAATAGTGTGAAGATAATTTATTTCATATAAGTTGTGCTCGATATCCTTAGATTTAAATAAGGTCGAAAAGGTTAGGTATCTTAAAGGATATAGGTACCTAAGACTATTTTAATAAAAAATAGACAATAAAAATTGGTGGGGGGTGTAGAATTCGTTTTTTTTTTTATTCTGAATAGGTTCGCGTTTGACCATCTCACCCGATGGTGAGTGATGATGTGGTCGAAGATGGAGCACGCTTACCTAGAAGAAACCTATTCACTCTTGACTTAAAGACCCCCAGGTTTTAGCTATCGGGAAACACAGACTCGCAGGGAATTCCACTTCTTAGCCATACGCACAATGAAAGTATTCCCAAAACGTTTTGTGCATGTGGGTGGGATGTTCACCATGTAACGATGGTGCATCGCCGTTTGCATTGTAGTCCGATGATGGAATGGGCTTTTTTTTTAGCGTGGTAAAATTGTCAATTAAGTCCTCCCACCCCGGGCAGGGCGGGAGGGACTGTCAAGACTTTTACTGACTAAAATCCACGGTGTTCCTTCAATAACCCTATACGTTCCGGGGCCACGGTAATGGGATGAGTCCCACGACCCCGGCAGGCTTCAGCCCTCTACAGGGAGGGCCTCGTCGTGTTGTTGACGCTCTTTGAGGCGCGCGTGGAACACAACGCGTCGTCGAAACGGGCATGGTCCATGGTCGGACAGCGAGTTGCCCTTTACTCGCTGTCCGCATGCCCGCGCCTACGGTGGCCGGAGATCGTCGGCCGACGTCCGACGCCGTGGGCGTCTACCACTGCGGCTGGGCTGGAGGGAGGACGCCATCCTCTCCCTCACACGGCCCACCTCCTCCTTCGGCAGCATGACTGCTTCGCAGAAGGAGGCGACCGCTTCCCACTCCCTCACGCCCCGCAGCTTGGCCTCGACCAATGCCGGGCGCGAGAGGTCTCCGCCTATCGCCGCCGTGAGGACACGTCGGTGCTCTGCCCAGGCGGGGCAGTCTTGCACCGTATCCTCTACTGTGTCCTCAGGGCGACCCTCGCAGTGGTGACACCCAGGCGTTTCTTCCTTTCCCATCAGACACAGGTACCTCCCGAAACTTCCGTGTCCGGTGAGGACCTGCGTCATGCGGTAGGTCAGGACGCCGTGACGCCGATCTAGCCACTCCTCAAAGAGGGGTCTTACCGCCGCAATTACGGCGTTCCCGATGATGGAACGGGCTTGGCGGAATTATGGAATTACACAATCACACTCCCCGAAATGTAACCGATAGAAAACCGATAGACTTGCAACTCGTCGTCGATGTTCAAGGCTCTGGAGCTTTGACTCGACCAGTGCATCGTTGCCAATGAGTCTCTTGGCTCGCTTCTCGATAAACTCAAGCGCGTCCAGTCGGCAACTACAAAGGACATGGTTTTATCAACAATAAAATGGTCTGCTATGATGATTCAGCGCATAGAATGTACAATAGTAAAGATGGTCCCATTATTTTACACTCTTTATCCTACGGTATTTTAGATTTAGACAAGAACGATGTTACTCTCACCGAAATATAATCAATGCTTATCTACTATTTTTATTTTATTTTATTTTATTAGGGAAAACCAACAATCGTACATTTTGTCTTACAACTAGATATACACAATTACATAAGTGAACGTGCAATTCACAACGTTTCCACAAATTACAATTTCTTTTCTTTTTTTTTCATGACTTACATACAGTACTAGCTTGTGCCAGCGGCTTCGCCCGCGTGGGAAGTTTTTCCCGTGTAAATCCCGATCCCGTAGGAATTTCGCAAAATCCTTTCTTAGCGGATGCCTACGTCATAACATCTACCTGCATGCCAAATTTCAGCCTGATCCGTCCAGTGGTTTGGGCTGTGCGTTGATAGATCACTATGTCAGTCAGTCAGTCAGTCAGTCACCTTTGAGTTATATATATTTAGATTGATAGCTTATAATATTAGGGCTTATTTTAAACTTATACTATTAGGTTTTAAGTGTATCAATCAATTCTTTTTTAAATAAATTATGAGGTAGTGCGAATATAGCATGAGTAATTACCTACTGTCACAGTCACACCTTTTCTAGTTTGCCTTGTAATAAAATGTTTATAAGTACAACAATATTGTTTAGTTTTATGTGTGCATGGTCACACTATACAATGTTATCGGTTAAAAATATAATAAAGTTGATTAATGTTAAATGAAGAGTTCACAAAGACAAGAAACGTATTAAACTTTAATGACAATATTTTCACAATTTCTGATGTGGCCGCCGTTTGTATAAAAGTTCGGGTTACATAAATAAGTGCTACAACGTGCAACACTCAAACGGGACGTTGAAAAGGAAGTATTTTTTTTTATTTAATCTCTATTATGTTTTACGTCAAGGTTTTTGTTGCACAAATTAAGTCTGAATTATAATCGTAAAATAGAGTAAGAATATTAATCATTTATTTAGCCAAAGTTGGAGAGTTTTGGAACACACCGTCTGCACCATAGCAGGATTGAGTGTTCTAAATAAAATCCAAATAAACAGCTAAAATCAATTGAATATTTGTGAATAGTTTTCATAAAATCAACACAATTATTCCACATAATAAAAACTTTTTTGCAAAAAAAATAAAACCGACTTCCATATCAAAACACTACAAAGCCAAAAATAATTTTAATTTCGGTAGTCGGTGTTATTGGTTTTGTATTTTCTTTTTTTTTACACCGCCTTCCGAAATTAAAATTATTTTTGGCTTTGTAGTGTTTTGATATGGAAGTCGGTTTTATTTTTTTTGCAAAAAAGTTTTTATTTTTGCGCTTTTTAGTGGGTCAATTTGTAATTAATCTAGTTATAAAATCCAAAATGTCAATTAGAAAAAAACTAAAAACGCGCGAACAAAAAACACAATGCAGAGTAAACGAAAAGATCATCAATGTAAATATATTTTTTTTACTTTTGTTGATTTTTCAGAAACGAATTGTTCGATTTCGATAAAATTTTCATGGAACCATTTGGGAAGTATACCCTTTCCAACAAAAAAAGAATTTTTCAAATCGGTTGGCAACCGACGGAGCTATGCCCGAACAAACATAAAAAAAAAAAAAAAAAAACAAGCAAACATCCGAATTGAGAACCTCCTCCTTTTTCAGAAGTCGGTTAAAAATGTTAAAAACATATTTAGTATATATGTTGAAACATGAGTTACAGTATTTTCTCAGACTAGCAGATTGAGTGTTCTAGATAATTGACCATAACTTTCTCAACATAGGTTTCACATTTTTGTATCTTCACCATGAAGTTTTCACAATTATTTCTTAAATTATTTCTTGATTTCGTAAAAATATAGTTAACTTTTAAAAAGGAGCCACTCAATCCACACGCACACGTTTTTGCTAAATAATCTATTTATATACAAAGAGTAAAAGGAACTTTGCCCGGAATGCTTCGTGAGCTGCTCGACGTTGTTTTGACCACTAAATGATAGGTACCACCTAATAATAAAACAACAAATATACGGAACTCTTTCGGGACAAACTACAAACATTTTGTTCTGAATAAAATTTAATCGAAGCTATAATTTGAATTAGGTTGCGGATAGTTATGCTAATCTAAATATACCCACATGAAAGCTCGTTCGTTACATTGGATTCCAACCTATTATTAAATCTGGGCTAAAAATACGATAAGCGAATAGCGCAATAATTTCTTGACTGAATATTTTATTTTACTTTTCCGCGTAAGATTATTGCATGCAGTTTATATGTTTTTTGTTTTTATTCTAGCCCACTCGTGACCTCCATCTCGCCTAGTGTTGCCAGGTGTCCCGATTTTCGCGGGGCGTCCCGATTATTAGGGATTTGGGGACGCGTCCCGCTTTGCCAGTGATCGGGACGCGAAATGTCCCGATAAAAAAAAATACAACAAACAACAATAAGCATTATTGTTAGAAAAAAATAAATCAAATTACGCATCACATTATCATGTTGGTTGTAACAATGCGGTCAAAATAACACGCATCAGATCACTAGTGTTTTATTTTGTTACTTATTCGCTCCAGACGCCTTAACCAAGTAACAAAATTTTCTACTCTACAGCATCAGAGACACGATCGTGTGCGTTTACACTTTAGCTTTGCTCAGTCAATCGATTTTTGTTTTCTATATCAGAAACACGCGCCCACAGGCATGTCCACAATTTGGCTTTACTCAATCATTGATCTTCGTTCGTCCATTCATTCGGTATCCGTCAGATCATAATTATTATTACTGCGGTTCATCGTATGGGTTTTGAAATTTTAATAGCAGATAAAATAAAATAAAATATAAATTGTTTAATTTTTTATTGATGTAGCGACATTTATCTCGCTACATACTAACTAAAAACTATAGAAATCCTGTATCGCGCAAGCAGAATTTACCGCACAACTAGCCTACATACAAATCACCGATCACAAACAGCGGGCAGTTGCCCACTAGACAAAACACCTGTCTGGTCGGAGGATAAATTGCACTCTTATACGATTTTAAGTCAATCGTATTAGAGTCGCGAGATCTACTTATACGTGACGATCGTAAAAGGGTGATAAACTGTAGTATTATACGATTTTAAATCAATTTGAAGACTTTTATGCTATTAAATGACTGGAATGATAAAAAAGAATATTTCTACATGACAAGTCAACTGTAATCAATCTAGAGTTGGTTCCGCACAAAATTTAATTTTGGACTCAAGAGAATTGAGTTCGGTGCAAAATGGGGTCTAAACAATATGATATTGCACAAAAAGCAGTAAAAGGTGTAAAAAAAATAGAGTAGTTGGTTTTATTTATTTAAAAAACTAGAATCATAATAAGTGTATCATTCATAATTTTAAATATAATTCGTTAGTCACTATACGGTGTAGGTTTGGTTTCGTCACTTGATAGACCGAAACAACGATCTCCGCATTTAAAGTGTGTAGATATCCATGGCCATCTCAAACGCATACGTATAAATATGATAAAACTTGATTTGGTTAAAAACTTATTACTGTCCATTATTCCCACCATTTTAAATAGATAACTAGTTTAACTATGTATTTAAAATGGTTTTTTTACATGAGATTTGCTTTAAATGAACCCTAATTTCGTTAATATGGATGATAATCACAGATCAAAAATACGTGCACGGAATGAGAATTTCGTTAGATATTGTATTACGGTTGTGTCCTAAATATTATATGACACTAAGTCGTATAAAGGTAACTGTTGACACGTTCGTTAAAATATAGGTGCAAAATATTGGTTAATTTAAAGAATTTGTAAGGCGCGTTCATTATATTGAAAAAACTAGCGAATATTACTCGATAACATTAATTTCCCAACAGATTAATGTTCTTGAACATGAGTTTCGAGGATGTAATAATGAATATATAAAATGGCTGTACTTGCTTGTCAATGATAAAAATTTTAACATAGTACAAATTGTCTGGTTTTAAGTTTGAAGTTTACTACACATTAAAATCATCACTTTACATCAAAATATTATATAAAAGTCGTGATGAACACTGGTTATTCGATAAAATGCCATAAAGCAGCGGTAATAACATAATTATGTAATCATAACTTAACCTATGGTGGATCTCACGATCACGTCGGGGTCACCAGTATGGGTAGGTATGGTGTGTAGTGTAAAATAATAGGCAAACTCACGTTCGGAAGGATGTATAATTGTCCACAAATCCTTACACCATAACAAAGGTTCAGAAGGCACAATAAGGAAGCGTTCACAAGCACAAGCAAGCACAGTATATAAGTAGTAGCGGAAGGACGAAGGTAGAAGAGTTATAGACGGATAAGTATAGTTTAAACTAACATACAATATGAAAAACTGAAGACCGAGTTAATTAAGCGACTCACCGCGACTAAAGAGAAGAAAATCAAACAGTTATTGATGCATGAGGAGCTAAGCGACCGCAAGCCATCGCAGTTCCTTCGCCACTTAAAAAGCCTGGCAGGCTCAAACGTTCCTGACGACTTCCTGAGGACGATATGGGTTAGTCGCCTATCGCATGGCATCCAGACAGTTCTCGCAGGTCAACCAGGGCCAGCTTCTCTCGAGGATCTAGCTGACTTAGCCGATAGAGTGAACGACCTGGCTGCAACAACTCCGAAAGTCGCCGTTGTAAGCGACGCTGTCCCTAGCTCGGGTCTGAACGAACTAAAAAGGGAGGATCCTCTGACCAGACAGGTGTTTTTGTCTGGTGGGCAACTACCCGATGTTTGTGATCGGGTGATTTGTATGTATGCTAGTTGTGCGGTAAACTCTGCTTGCGCGATACAGGATAGTTTGTATGTTGCGAGATAGATGTCGCTACATCACTCCCCTCCGAGACCGGAGGTCGTAGCAGGATGAGTCTTCCGTACATCTTGTGATGCTTGCCGGGCCAGTGGAAGGTAGGTTCCAATAAGTCGGAACCGGAAGTCGCGTAGTTCACGGTGAGTCGGAACTGTCTGCGGTGCTGCCCCCTTTGAGTCGGGGTGATATCCCAGTGAGTCGGGATGATACTCCAGTGGGTCGGAGTAGTCGGGGTGATACTCCAGTGGGTCGGAGTGATGCTGCATGATCACCAGTAGGTTGGAGTGGTGCAGTGCTGCGTAGTGGATGGCTGCTGCGTCGACCAGGAGAGAAGTGCGTCTCTGCTTGCTGACCGGCCGAAGTGCAGGGTGCTGTGCCAAGGTTGCTGAAGAGGCTGAGGATGATGACAAGGTATGCGCGTCCGCTGTATGCTGGTGGTCAGGATACTCGTACAAGCCGAGGGTACTGGCTGGCTGTATGACTCGCTGCTCGAAAGCTCGAAGGAAGTGATGATGACGTCACGCTGAACTAGCTCTGCACGAAGGCTGCGCTGATGTTCATCACGTCGGGGTCACCAGTTTGGGGATATGCGGAACAGGGTGTTAAGTCCCGCAATCCCGTTGAAAAGGGAGGATCCTCTGACCAGACAGGTGTTTTTGTCTGGTGGGCAACTGCCCGATGTTTGTAATCGGGTGATTTGTATGTATGCTAGTTGTGCGGTAAACTCTGCTTTCGCGATACAGGATAGTTTGTATGTTGCGAGATAGATGTCGCTACACGACCACTACACGACCATATAGTGATTTATACGACTGCTTTATGACTCTATTACGTCACTAATTCGTATAAAATGGGTCTTTTCTCGGTTGTGTCAACGTAATAGCGACGTAAAGACGACCAGCTCATGGAACTTAAAGTTATAATAAAAGCGGCACATTATGGCGACCTAAATAATGTTTGTTGGGAAGTGACGGTAATACTAAGAGTGTAACTTTTACTCAAGGTGATACCTGCCTGGACACCGCTCCATTTAGTTCTGTTTTCCTTAAACTGGGTTGGACACGCTTCCCCGTGTTTAGAATAATCTATCAAGCAAGTCTGTCTATAACATTTTTTTAGAATAAAGATTCATCGTTTTATATAAGACAAAAACGAATAAATTAACATTACTTTAAAAAAAAGTTTGTTTTTGTTTGTCCTGATCAAGGAACTTGTACCTAAACTGGAATGCGGACGCGAAGCTCAAATCCGTTCCGAAGAGTATACCCTCGAAGGACCTAGCTATCTCTTTTTAGTAGTGTGTATATCAATTCGTGATAAACGTAAGGACAATTTTATTTGATGCAATGTTTGCAGGTTTTTTTAAGACACTTATTATTAACCTTACAAATGATCTATTTCTGTTACCGTTGTAACAAAAAGTACTAAAAATTATTTAAAATAAATATTTAAGGGAGACTCCCATACAACAGTTGTGATTTTTTTTGCGCTTTTTATAGGTAATGGTTCCGTACCATTCATTACCTACCTATAAAAATACCCTTCATGCGCGAGTCCGACTCGTACTTGGCCGGTTTTTTTCTTAACAACCTATTAAATAGAAAGAAAGAAATAAATTCATTTATAAATACAAAGGTCTGTGTCGGTCTGTTACGCTTTCACGGTTAAATCACAGAGCCGCTTTCAAAAAAATTTGGCATGAAGATAGTTTAAAACCCTCGGAACTATATAGGGTTCTTTCTATCTCAGATTTTTGAACAGTTGCTCGGTAACGCGATATAACAGAATTCCACGTGGGCGAAAAGCTAGTTCTCAATATATATCTGAGGAACTTATATTGAGCGCGCTAATTTCTATAATAAACCCTTCCTTATGCGGGCTAAATGCAAAATTGGTTTTGTTAAGCAGACTTTATTGCGTTGAATTATAAACTTTCAAAGTGGTTAAGACCCGTGATACAAATACAATTATTGCAGATACAGAATTAATAACAGAATCACCAGCTGGCAATTCTTCGAAGGCTTGGCCTTGGTAGGCAGTGGTATAGACGTCCAAATAAACGTGCATTAATTGGTAATCTACGTTTATTCGACGCTTGTACGGTCAGAACCAGTAGACTAAAAATAAAATGATGCAATCTATACTAATATTATAAAGCGGAAAAGTTTGTTTGTTTGTTTGTTTGCTTGAACGCGCTAATCTTCGAAAGTACTCGGTGGATTTGGATGCAATTTGGTATGGAAGTAGCTTGAAGCTTGAGGAAGGTTATAGGCTACTTTTTACGTGACTGCAAAAAAGGAGAGTTATGTTTTTACCGTGATAGAATCCACGGGAGCGAAGCCCCGCGTGAGTACTATTTGTTTATATATAATTAAAACTACTAAAACCCTTAATGAAAAACGATGATTATAAATATAAAGAATAACAGAAGAGATATAATTTATTTATGTATATATTTATTTAGGTTAACCTACAATTGTTTACACTATACATTGGTATGAAACAGTCATATTACATTTATAAGTGTAACAATTAATTACAGGCTAACACCATATGTACTATTTAAGGTTAGAAATCAATATTATTAATATACATAATTCTAAACATAAAGGAGGCAGATCGAATGACAATTATAAGGTTATTATTATTAGGTTGGTTCTATATTTTCTAGTTCCTCATATGTTGCAGCTGCAGGTTTGTTACAAGATTGGCTTGACACACAACCCTAAAAATGTATTACACTATTATTAGTTAAAACTATGGAAATAATCTTTAAATTATGAATTATTATTATTATTTGTCGACATTAACTAACTGCAGTGAATAAAAGTTAAGTAATTAAGTTATAAGTAATTATTAATACAATAAACTACACTTGTAAGCAAGTTTGCGTAGCTTAGTTTTTGGCCAAAAAGATATAAAATATTTTTGCCATCAATTTGCTAAGCAAAAGTAAATAAATCAACTAAAATGTCAACTTTTATGCTTATTAATTTGACTCCTTTCATAACTTTCACTTACCAGATCTTTGAATGTGCCCAGTACAGGTTGTATATTATTTTCTTTAGTGGGTTTCAATATTATAGTACTTAAAACATTTATTTGTATCGCTTTAACAGGAATCTAAAATAATAATAGATTGATGAGAACCATAGAATTAATAGTCTAATTACTCTAAGATGAGAACAATATTTTAGTATTTATGGTTAAGATAGATTCAAAATGAAAATTCATCTTGCTACGCTCATATTCTATTTCGAAACGGTGATCTTCATGTCATTTGTAAAGATTGATAACTAACTTTAGGGAAAATGGATGGAATTGCATCATTTGATCTTGTTTCGAAATACAATATTTCTTCGGGCTTGAAATGGCGGCTACAAATTTTGGAACCGTTTCTCACCTTTTTCTGTGTAGAACACTGAGCCACCGGTCTCGAAGATCATCATTTATAGGAAAGCTAAGAAACAAAAAATAATAAATAATGAGAAGAAAGAAAAAAATGACGGGTTGCCATTGGCGTATCTAGAGATATTTCCCAGGGGGGGCCTGGCCCCCAGTAGTAGAAGCGATGATCGCTAATCAAAGTTGCGTCAACTCTTAACGTACGAAATCAAAATTTTCACATAAATTAATTTAACATGTATCGCATAACGGAACCTTGCATGAGTGAGTCCGACTCGCACTTGGCCAGATTTTTTAATTATTCAGCCATAATTGTTTGTTGGTAAAAATTCTCGGGTGGGCACCAGACCATTCTAGGGTGGGCACGGCCCACCCGGCTCCCCCCCTTCCTACGCCTATGTGGGTTGCACTCCGGGAGTGCCGGCAGAAGTGAAAACTTGAATATTAACGTTGTGCATTTTTGATATTTTGCAATGTTTAGGGAATAATTTTGCACGAATTAATTTAATTATCAGTATAAAAGTACTATCATTTATGTGGTAGAATACAATATTTATTTATTGCGCTGTCTTACACAAACATGACAATTTATATTACATTAAAAAGTTTATTTCTTAGACTCTCCGTCCGTCTTACGAATTTTCGATCAGGTCACGTGTCCTGACGCGAGTTCAACATTTTTTTCCCATTACAAAAAAAGTGCACAACTCCGTTAAAGAAGTTCACTTCAATAATAAATAAGAAGAATAAAGAGAAGAACATCCACTTTTACAATGAAAACATAGTCACCCTAAATGCAATTTGTAAACAAAGTCACAAAACTTACTTAAAAAAGGAAATTCCAGACCCGGGGTACCCTTCACTCTTGCGATTAACCGCAAAACACGTTCTTACCATGGTTACAGTATCTTGCACTTTAATATTACGAAAACTCACAAAATTAAATATAATGCAAATTTACAAACATACAGATGTCAAGTAAACGTCAGACAGCAACGTAGTAATTGCCATGTATAGTATAATATATCACTACTAATTGTTACAAATTCCATTTTTTTTTTGTTTTAAACATCTTGTGATTGCTTGGTAAAATAACTTATATTTTCATTAATATGCATACAGTAATAATGGTAATTCATTTTAAAGATAGAATTCCAAAGAAGTTTAAAACTAGGTGTTATTACTACAACAGACAGGTCGAAAAAATTACCATTAAAATAAATATTTTTAATCTGACACACAGAAGAAAGGGACACAGTCCACACACGGCACTGTCTCGCTCGGAACGAATAGTTCCTTCAGTTTTATGCGTGCAAGTTTAAACTCTATTGTTTAACAGTTAAGAAAGACTTTCTGTATTCTTTGAATCATTCGTAAGCAATCCAGTTAGTAGGTAGAAGATCCTTGGTCCTGATCTACAACCTTAATTGCCGATTTTCTTTAACTTCTGTCCCGATTTATAACAAATTGGACCTGGCAACACTAATCTCGCCTTATGGAACCATCGCCTGGAACAAGCGAGCCCAGATGATACCTGTTCACTCTTGCTTTAAAGGTTGAAATGTAAAAGTATGTTTCAATGATCTTAGCCACTTAAAGTCAATAGCTTGTATATCTCAGAAACTCAGGCAAAATTTGCAGGCAATTTCATGGGCTTATTATTTATAGCCTCGCTTCACTCTTTAGGCGCTCACTTGACAGCTTTCTTAAAGTAATAAATATAATTATGATGTTTTATTAGATCCCGCGTACTTAACATAGTATAAAACCTTATATGCGAGCTATAGAATCATACATGCAAGGAACCCAATCAATATTATTTTAAATAGTCCTATCTATTTTCTCAATAATGTGTCCACACTATAACTTGTGTATCCGAACACAAATAAAATCGCATCAACATCAACCTTCAATAAACAAACGTCAAACGTTCAAGATGTCACCAGTGAGACCAGTCACTGTCAAATCCCAACCCATCTGGGAAGGATCTCATTAGACCGAAAAATGTTATTTATTCAATAAATTACAAAATCTAAAACTATAATAATATGTAATTATGGCAGATAAAATCAGACAGATAGCGCAAAAGCTGAAAGACAAATTGCATTTACCTAGTTTTACTAGCCGGGACAAAGTCGATCAAATCATCACCAGATATGTACCAGCGACGAAAGTTACCGAAATTGCTGAAAGACTTAAAAATGAGACCGTAGCGAAAAGAGTACGGGATATAGTGGCCAGATATGAGAAATTTACAGGTGTCGAAGAGATCATGGCTCTGCAGAATACTGTTGTTGACGCTCAGGTTGGATACTAATTATTTTTTTTATTTTAGCTAGATTTGCGGAAGGTCAATCGTTGTTATTCCTATTTTTATTAATGAGTAACGTCATGCTATTCATACTTTGTATTCGCATGCTAAGGTACATCATGCAAATTAACATAATTTAGTTCAGAAGTTATAAATAGTAGGTACATTGTATATGTGTAGATTAAAACTAGTAATTAATGCTTAATCATTGTAGATAATAGACATGAGACGTTTTTATCAGATAAAATGCAAATGTAACATTCTATAGAGCATCTTATTTGTAGAGATTTTATCTTCTCAATCTTGTCTATAGACAAGAATACTCCACAGAGGTTTGATAATATCTAAAAGCATTTATAGTACTAAAAAGTAAATGGTTCAATTGATTCTAATAACTAGGTACTCTTATTATTTAACCATGCCTTTTCTTAAATATTATGGGGTGGTTAATTCCAGTTTCACTAGCAGGCTTATTTAAATAACTATTCTGTTAATGTTTATTGCTAAGTAGAAATGTATGGCAAAGACATTAATTAATTAATAATATTTATTTTTATATTTAAAATACTATGTAACACCTCAATTCTTTTGCTAAATTTAAACTAGATTAATCTGGTCTACCCTAGCTAAGAAAAACACCAAAATAAACTAGTTCAAAGTCTCTTTCAAGTCCATGCTGGTCAAAGAAAAATATATGTATGAGAAGACTTGTCTAGACAGCATAAGTTCTAACTGAAGTTTTTCAATAACTGACAAATGTCAGTTATTGAAAAACTTCAGTTAGAACTTAGAGTACAAAGCTGAACTTAGACTTAAAATGATTTGATAAACAATACCAAAGCGAAGACATTCAAATAGAAAGCTTAAAATAGGTACTCAAACTACCAAGCAAAGCTGTCATCATCTTTGTCATTTGTTTATTTCCCAAATCCCTGGGAAAAGTATTGGGACTTGCAATAAAGTCATCAGATAATTGCATACTAATGATTGAACTCTACCATAAGCAAACTGTGTCTTTAATCATAGTTACTAGTTATATATTAATATAAATCACTATAATTATACATTGTGTGTAGATGATATTAAAAAATGAATTACTGCAGAAAAGTTTGTTTGTATGCTTAATGCTGTAATCTTGAATAGTAATGGGTGGATTCAGATTAAATTTGGTATAGACGTAGCTTGAATCTTGAGAAAGGTTATATGCTACTTGTTACCCACTGCAAAAGAAGGAGAATTAGTTTTAATTGGACGTAGTTACGCAAAAAGGATCCAATCCAAACTTTTACCGCCCATAAGACCGCCCATTAACACCCTTTGTAGTTTTTTAAATCCTTATTAATTCTGTTATGGTGTACAATTAAGAGTATATCTATCTATCTATCTTTTCCGAAATTGAGTTATATATACCAAATGCATCTTCAGGTGATATATTAAAGATATCAATACAACTCAATTTCGGAAAAAGTGTGGAATGGATCCTTTTTGTGTAACTACGTCCAATTGTGATAATGTCCACGGAATCGAAGCCCCTTGTGACTGCTAGTAAAATAAAAATGAATTATTTAAATGTATTCAAGGAATATTATGAATAGTTTACCGCGCTGTCTGGCAGTTTGAGTGCTTTATACGGCCCACCCAAATGTCCTTACTTTGGTATTGTTCGTCAAATCGTTTGAGCTCCTTAAGATTCTAAGTTGAGCTACAGCAGGTGTGCTGACCTGTAGTCACGGATTACAGGACTAAATACTTCGGCAACCCAGGTACCCTCTGAGACATGGTAAGCAAAACAAGGGCATTGCTCGCCTTCCTGGAGGAACTGGCATGGATCGAGTGAAAAGAAATCCTACCTTTACGCAAAATACGCGCATGGTCGATGAGTTGCAGATACCTGCCCAACATACATACATACATACAGCTACATGATATTTGACACTGTTTGGATGGGCCTGCTCAAATCTGTTTGATTCTGTCCTCTAAAAGGCGCCACAAACATTAACCTACATGGCTCTCATATGATTTGATCACTTCAGATTGTCTGGACTTTAATCTGGACTGGTTTTTTTATTTTATTTTTTTATTTTTGATATTTTGTGTGGATGTTTAAGATAATTTATTTATTATGTAATGTATCTGTCTTTAATGTATGTGTCTATATGGGACTTTTGAATTCTGAATTAAACATATTTTATTTTATTTATTTTAAAATAGAATTTGACCTCTGAGTTTGTTTCAGTGTTTCTTCTCAGAGTAGTCAGTTAGGAAACACTGGCCTCATCTAGTTTACATTTACGGAAAAAAAAATAATTTGCGAAAGTGTTATTTATAACCTATTTGCAAAATAAACATCATTATTTCATTATTGCATGTGCATAAAACTTCTGAATGATGGCACTAAAATGGATCTATCTATCTATTTGTGTTTGTTATCGCCAGGACAAGGTTTGTAGAAAAGAAAAATGGCCATACAACGGAATGGATTTTAAAGTGACAGTAGCTTATGACTAAAGTGTCGGCCTTGTGATCGAGAGGTCGTGGGTTCAAACCCTGCCCATTACACTATTGCCGTGTGTGAGCTCTACACGAATTACTTGTTCTCTTTAAAAAAAATGGTCAGCTTGTTACTTATAAAAAATAATATAATATTCCAGGAAAGATTCATGGCAGCCCAGGAAAGAAGACGCGAGCTTGGTCGTCAGGTAACTGATGTTGAAATGAAGCTGAAAGAACTACATTCCGAGATGCAAAATACCATGAAGGGAGACGACAAGTACTTACATCTGTGTACAGAGGAACATAAGGTATTCTATTTAGTATAATAATATAATAAGGTATTCTATCTAGTTTCAAATTTCGAGTTTCAAAACATCGAGTTTCAAAATTTCGAGCTTCAACTTCGAGTTTCAGATTTCGTGTTTCAATTTTCGAGTTCAAATATCGAGCTTTAAAATTTCGAGGTTGCTTCAGTTTCAGCCACAAATCCATTATTAAATATTATTGACTGTACACTGCCACAAGCAAGTGGTCGCAAGCGCGACTGCTGAGCAGGGGGGCTCAGATTCGATTCCCGGGTCGACAAAAAGTTCTATTGGATTTTTCTATTAGAAATTTCTCAGTAGTAGCGAAGGTGGTGGTGTGTTACCTCCTGCCTCGAAAAGCATGTAAAGCCGGTGGTCCTGTGCCTAATCTCTCTCCAGTAGGCATGGGTAATATCGGTTTTACTCTGTATCAAATCGTACCTATGTATCGGTTTTGAATATCGGATATCGTATCTATATATTTCAATATCTATATATTGGCTGAATCTGTGTGGAACTCTGAAACGAAACTGCTGTGTAAGATACTGTGATTTTTAGGTTTCGGTTTTGTTCGATATATTTAACATCTTATATTTTTACATCATTATATTTTATTTGTAACTGTATACTCGAAATCAGTGAATGTATTTTTTGTATAGTGTTGACACTCCAGCGCGCATCGAAGACGCGTATCACAATATCAGTTTGAACCGAATATCATAGTGCGATACCGATATTGTGTGGTGTTTTTGTTTTATGACTCATCATACCAACATTAGATACGCGGATACCTGATATATAGATTCAGTGCCGTCCGATATATAGGTATTGGATATTGTACCAATATATAGGTATTGTATCTA
Organism: Tholera decimalis; assembly: GCA_943138885.2. NCBI lineage: Eukaryota > Metazoa > Arthropoda > Insecta > Lepidoptera > Noctuidae > Tholera > Tholera decimalis. The sequence continues at coordinate 18,197,091 of OW964576.2, forward strand.
TATACGATTTGTATCACCCACTCCTACTCTCCAGTCGTGTTGGATTGCCATCCCATCGGCATCGGACTATGAGAGTAAACGAACAGAGAGTACACTTGTATCTGCGCATTATAATATCTCCTTCCAGGAAATCCGCTAATATTGACCGTCGTGGCCGAAATCGATCAGGAACCCGATGTTTTTAGACCGACCACTAATTTTGCTTACCATTATCAGTTTATAGTACAAGAGCGTGCTCTCCGCGCCCTATTCGGTGATGCTGAGCGTGAGGAGAGGGAACTCTTCGCTACCATGTCTGCCGCCGTCAAGTTAGGTCACGAACGTGAGAGAGCACACGCTGAGCGGAACAAGTATTGGTATATCGTTGCCTCTATCTTTGGTAAGTGCTTCAAAATATGCACATATTGTTCCATATCACATAACAAGAGCAAGACTGAACAGGCATCTTCCGTGCACCTTCGTTTTATCGTAGACCTCGTCTATCTAAGCCAATCAGGCGTGATCGATGTCAAGACAAGGATCATCTATACTAATATTATAAAGAGGTTTGTAAGTTTATATGTTTGTATGTATCCGAATCTCATGATTCAAGTAATTTTTTTTCATTGGTATAAGGTGCATTATTTGTGAGTGTTATAAGCTATAAATTATTTCAAAATCGCACACGAAGTCTCGGGCGAGGTGCTAGTGGGTTAATATTTTTAAACTACTAACTCTAGTTCAATAAATATGTCTATAGTACGAAACTGACACGAGATTCTTATTTTTTTCCTATACCTAACTGTTCCTCAAACACTTTCCAGGCACAGTACTCGGCATAGCCGGTTCCTCGATCAACAACCACCTGAAAATGTCAGAATTCCGTGACATGATGGAACAACAAATGGCTCGAAGTGCGAGCGTGTTATATACCATCGCCGGAGGAGGCACTGCCAGTAGAACTGAGATTACTGAGGCCATGAAAGCAGAGTTTGCTTACCAGGTGAGTTTAATTAACCTAAACGCTGTTGAGGTGAGTTAAATTAGCCTGAATGCTGTTTAAGTGAGTTTAATTAGCCTGAACGCTGTTTAGGTGAGTTTAATTAGCCTAAACGCTGTTGAGGTGAGTTTGATTAGCCTGAATGCTGTTCAGGTGCTTGGTACTTCTTTTTTCGCTAAATATCCCAATCTTATGTTTCTATCCATTTGCTCTTCAAAATCAGATCCATTGTTAATAATAATAAACTCATTTATTTCAGAACTTGTGACATTCCATAACTATAGTAACATTATACCATAAAATTATGTTAATATATGCAACTGCCTTAGAACATTATATATATATGGTGACAATCTTGTTTGTAAGAAATTAGATAGATAGGTATTCTTTGTTGTCACCATAACAATAAAACAATAAGGACTTTTCAACTGAAAAGGGTTATACAATGGGCGGTTTTATCGCTAAAAGGGATCTTTTACAGACAACCTTTGGATGGATTTGACACATAGGAGAAAATAAATAAATAGGAGACTGTTGGTGCTGACACGCAGTCTGTGCATCATGGACGCTTGCCTCTGAAGGCAGCGAAACCATCAGTGTGATGATGGCTGACGTTTTGTATGTCCCCATGTAGGCCTATGGAACATACTCGATGCGCTACATTACATACAAACGCATTGTTGTACTGAATACGATGATGAGAGCATTGATTGGTGACTTTTAGAGTGCAGCTGGTCCGCAGGTTACACGTGATCACGTAGTGTAGTACGATACCAACACTTTCTACTTTAAGTCTCATCATCTCTTATAGGACCCTATTCAAAATTCTGGGCAAATTAGGCCGATAGTTGGAGAAGCGTTTGACACATTTAACGTATGTAATTTTTTTCATCTTATCATCGGCTGTTTAGCGTCTAGATGCAGTCATGCAGTGTAACTAGCTATACAGTTCTGGTTACACAATTGACTGTAAATCAGTTAAAAAGAGACGTAGTAGTAACAAAATCTATACTTACTCTTTAGAGAAAGTAGCCACATTTAAAATAATGAATATTCATTTCTCATTTTTGTAATCGTACGATGTATTTAATATTTTCTTCTTAGCTATCTATAAAATTTCTACCTAACCCGGAAAATGTTTGTAGTGTTAGTACATATTTACTTACTCCTGTATGTAGTCTTAGTTTAATACTGTATAAATATAATAAAAGTAAGTATATAGAAAAAATGTATAGTAAAATAGTATTTTATTTATTTATTAAAAAGTCATAATTTGATTTTAAATAATTCTAACATTAATTTAATATAGTAGTTGTAATATTTGCCATTCCCTTAGCTGCGAATTCAGATCCTTATTTATGAAATTAAAGATAACCTTTTATTATTTTTTTTATTATATTAATAAGAGATTCGAACACGCAAATGAATTTACATGTCCATTTTATATTCATAGCTCGCGTGAAAAGGTTTTTTTTTTTGCGAAAATAAAACCTGTGGGATGTGTTACTTGCTGATTATGTAGCTTTAAATTGGTGAAAGAATTTTTAAAATCAGTCTATTAATCTGAGTTTATTCATTACAAGTAAACAAAAAAATCAAAACTTTGAAGGGACAATAGTTCAATGGCTTAAGTGTCGGCCTTGTGATCGAGATGTCGCAGGTTCGAACCCCACCCATTACATTATTGGGTGAGCCCACTCAGCATATTTATTTAGCTTAGTTGGAGGGGTTAACAAGATTGCTAGTAATTTGAATTGTACCCACATTCCTAATTGTCTTTAAAAAAATACAAAAACTTACCTCTTTAATAATATTAGTGTAGATGTGACACGAATATTGTAGTAATTATTATCTACTGATCTTTAAGTTAACTTTTATTGTAGTAATTATTACCTACTGATCTTTATGTTAACTTATATTGTAGTAATTATTACCTATTGATCAATAACTTTTTGTTACAGGAAAATCTCGCGAAAAACTTAGAATTAATGCAAGAAAACATAAGCAATCTCGTCGACAAACAGGAATCTTTAATAGGTAAGCATATATAAAGTTGTTACGGTTTTTCAAATAAATATACCTACTTGTATTAAATTAGCTAGCCATAACGAAATACCTGAATTATTATGAACAACTTTTGTTGCGAGACACTGATCACGATAAACAAAATCTGTCGCCCCATTTATTTATGTTTGCACAATCTTACAAAAGTAGAAGAAGGGCAAAGAATGTATGGGTGGATTGTGTGAGGAATGATATGAAAGGAGTAAATGATACTGTGACTTCTGACAGGGGAAAATGGAAGAAGAAAACGTGTTGCGCCGACCACAAGTAAACATAATAATTGCAGGAAGACGATGATGAACCTGACAAAAGTATCAAAATGTTTTCGGAAGCATTTTTTTTTCAAGTTTTCAGTGTTTTTCTAATTGTCAACACTGCGTTTGGATTGTTACACATTGTAATTTTTTTTAATTCAGAATAGGCTCGCCTTTGACCACCATCTCACCTGATGGTAAGCGATAATGTGGTCGAAGATGGAGCACGCTTACCTAGAAGTCTATTCACTCTTGATTTAAAGACCCCTAGGTTGTAGCTATCTGGAAACACAGACTCCGGCAGGGAATTCCACTCCTTAGCCGTACGCACAATGAAGGTATTCCCAAAATGTTTTGTGCGTATGGGTGGGATGTCCACTATGTAACGATGACGCATCGCCGTTTGTCTTATAGTCCGATGATGGAACGGGCTTGGTGGAATTAGATTGTGTAATTCTATCGCACACTCCCCGAAATGTAACCGATAGAAAACCGATAGACTAGCAACTCGTCGTCGATGTTCAAGGCTCTGGAGCTTTGACTCTACCAGTCGAAATGTGTAGTCATTAGGTTTGTGCGTCAATAGCCTAAAGTGTCGAAATTGTGATCGAGATCCCCCTTCCATAAGGGATTTTATGCTTATCGCTAACTAAGAATCAAAATTACTGGAGGAATTTCATTTTATTGTTAGTTAAATGTCTTGACTACCCTTGGGAATGATGATCTAAATGGGTAGAAACAATTTCAAAATTTATGATTATATCGTATAGTTGCACCTGCAATTTTTTTATAAACAATTAGCATTGTGGATAGAATTCTCCTTTAAGTTCTGTCCATTCAAAGGTTGTCTGTAAGGGTGTTACCACACCAATAGATCGATTGTCGATCGATGGTAGAATGGATTAGTCGACGTCGATCGATAGTTTCTACCAGACCAATCGATCGATTGTCGATCGATGGTAGAATGGATTAGTTAGGTATTATTCTGCGTTTGGATTTCCGTTATAATAGTACGAGCAAAATCGTACTGGCCAACAACAACGCGTCCTCTTGTGAATACATTTTTAAAGAAACTGATGGAATATAGCCGGGGTTAATCGATCAACGTCGACCGATGCCATCGACCGGCAATCGATCGATTGGTTAGTCGACCGGTGTCCGTCGATCAATTAAAGCTACCACACCAATCGATCAACGTCGATCGACGATCGATCGATTGGTGTGGTAACACCCTAAGAGATCACCCTGTGCGACAAGACCGCCCATTGTACACTAGTTTTACTTTTTGTATGCATAAAAATATTCTAAGTTGTACAATAAAGTATATAATAAATAATTCACATTACTAACAATCTTGTTAACCCCTCCAAAATATGCTTGTAGGCCGACACCTTAGCCATCAGGCTATTGACGCTTCAATTGCCCATGCTTTCCGGGGACGCGGTATCTCAATTTGACATTCTTGCAACCCCGGGCCATATTAACCTAACTACACATTTATGGTAATATCTAGCTATTTAAATATCCCAAAACATAGTCGATTATACGTTTTATGAAAGTTATTGTTATACAATTGTTTTTAATATTTATGTGGTCAAAACTCAACATTGGCAATGAAGTTTAAAATACGTATATTTTTTACCTGATGGTAAGCGATGATATGGTTGAAGATGACGCACGATTCTTAACTAGGAGTAACCTATTCACTCTTGACTTAAAGACCGCAGGTCATAGCTATCAAGAACAAGGACTCCGGCAGGGAATTCCACTCCTTAGCCATACGCATAATGAAAGTATTCCCAAAACGTTTTGTGCGTATAGGTGGGATATCCACCCCGTGACATTCTTTGCGCGGGTTTCGATATTACCAACGCGAATTTTGTTATTTAAATCCTAATCCCGTGGGAATTCAAGATGAACAGTATTCCTACTATAAGTCATACTTTTTACCCTACTGGAAAAGAGGAAGGTTATGTTTTTATCGTGATAAAGCCACGCGAGGCTGGTAGTATATAGATATTTGTTCTAATTAAATCTGATGAAAATACATTTTCACAGATGATAATACTGCTGAGCCCAATCTGGAAACCAAGATATCACAATGCGAGGATTCCGAACCTCTTGGTACATCTTTTATGATAATTTTGAAGTCATTGCCTATCAATCTCGAGGAAAATCATTAGTATGAGTTTATGTCATCTCTCGCTTGTTTATGTAGCGGAATGTGTTCATAAAGATCGGAATATTCCTACAACATTATAAATGTAAAAGTAACTGACGCCTGTACCACTTATCCGGTTTTGATGACACAAACAAAAATCTCGTTAGGGAAGTCTCAGTAAATACAGTTTAAAATAGATAAAATATTCTGTTCTTTATGATCTTATTAATCCTCACTAAAGTAAATTTGAAATAGGTCGCATTGATTTAAAGTTTTATTAAATTCGATAGATAGATATTACCATATAGTACTGTAGTTATATTTGTAATAGATGGTCCGGCTTCAAATAAATTTGGATGACTTTGCTCATCAAAATTGTTTACTGTATTTTGATATTATTTGAGAACAGTAGTGGCCCACTGGCTATGTGTTGAATTACGGCCCTATCCCTCTCTGGGTCGAATTACGGCCCTATACCTCTCTGGGTCGAATTACGGCCCTATCCCTCTCTGGGTCGAATTACGGCCCTATCCCTCTCTGGGTCGAATTACGGCCCTATCCCTCTGGGTCGAATTACGGCCCTATCCCTCTCTGGGTCGAATTACGGCCCTATCCCTCTCTGGGTCTGTGTCTCAGCAGTGGGAACTTTATAGGCTGATTCATCATCGTCTGCCTTTTATCTACTATATTGGCGTCGGTTTCCAGACTAACCGGATTCAGCTGAGTATTAGTGTTTTGCATGAAGCGACTGCCTATACAACCTCTACAACGTGTAACGGAAACCCCATATCTATCCAAAAGGGCTGAAGACAACATCTGGTATGGAGTCTCTATGCACAGTTTCAGCACAAAATAACTGACTCAAAGAATTGATACCAAATTATCGGTTTCATACATTTCTTGAATAACAATCATAACAAACGTGTCACAGCACTACGAGGGTCAATAACTTTCCACGTCACTTGCCAATAACACAATAATTCTTTTCGTTCTTCTTAATTTGAAAAATTCGGTCTCTGGTATCAGTGTATTGGAATTTGTAATAAGTTCTACACACGTAGACTTAGGATTACAAAACCCTTGCCATGTCGTTTGTTATCATCCAAAGAAGCCATGCACTTGGTATGTATATACCCTTTAAATTACACGTTGTATAACCTGCACAGGTACAGTCGCAGCCTGGAATTTGGGGAGGGGGGGGGTGTCACTAAAAATAAAATATGTCGAGTAAATGAGTGTTCTTTATTGCACAATAAAATTTTATTGCACATATTATAAAACAAACGGAAGTCTACTATATTTCTGCCGTGATTCTTTCAAAGGCAGTCTGACAATTTACCGATTTTGAGTTAAACATTGAGCGACATCAGGAAAAAAGGCGCGTCGATCTATCTAACCCCTTTTTCTGAAACTTGTTTAGCTTTTGAGATATTTTTTTCATAAAAAGCTGTGAAGTGGTTTTGATACCAGTGCCTAATTTATAAAAACTCAAAGTCGGTAAATTTCAGACTACCTTTTAAAGAATCACGGCAGATTTATTGGCAAATCGGGTGATAATGTTTTGCAAAATTTTAGAAGATTTTCTATTTGGGGTGTACGATTTTGGGGGGGTCATGTCCCCTGTGACCCCCCCCCCCCCCCTTCGGACCACGCCTGAACCTGCAGCTGGGTATCACGATGGTATACCCCTTAGCTAGACCAGTGACAGATTATCTGGCCTCTAACTTAACGTAACGACTGTCAAAAATGTAGATTCAGAGGCACGAAGAAGTCTTGATATGTTATAATGCTCACCCACCCGTAGAACCAGTTATTTTGAAATCACAGAAAGGCTCTTCAATTTTATGTATTTAAATAGATAGATAATATTCCACAACTTTCACACAACGCCATCTAGTCCCAAACTAAGCAGAGCTTGTGCTGTGAGTACCAGACAACTGATAAACATACATATATATTTCTAAATGCATACATATTGTTACGCCAGTCCTTTAGCGAAGTACGTCGAGAAACTTCGACAGAAATCTAGAATGTTTGAGACACTAACGCCATCTAGCGGCGATTAGCGGTACTGTGTATCTCAAGTAGCTATGGAATATTCTGGGCAGTATAAACAGTGAGTCGATTTTATAAGAATGTTCTATAGCTCATAGACCGGGGTATAAATAGAGCGCAAAGGGGCGCAGAAAGTCAGTCTTATTAGAAGATCCGAGGCGATACAATCAAAGCTATACGAGTGAATTTCAGTGCGATTTAAGTGTTAAGTGACAAGTGTTGTGGTACGAATAATTGTGTTAAACTTTTAATTTTGTGTTTATATTTTGGTTTAATTGGCGTTAATTATTTCTATCCCGAACCCCAGCTCTTAACAATATTATAGACAAATTACACCCAGACAAAGAACAAATGATCGTGCTCATCACACAAACATTTGTCCTGGGTGGAAATCGAACCCACGACCTTGCGCATAGCAGTCAGGGCCACTGACCACTAGACCAACAGGCCTGTCGTCAGTCAGATAGTCAGTCTTCAAATAAATTTGGCTCAATGGTTACGGGTCTGACTTGCAAGTTGCGTGTCGTGGGTTAGAACACAGCCAGGTAATTACTTCGTGCAATTAATATTTATATTTGTAATTCATAATGTAACTAAAGACCACGCTACCGCATTAGGATTATTGCCTGTAATGATAGTTGTGTTTGTGATAAATAAATAAATAAATAAATAAATATCATCACCACAGCTCTGAAATCGGTAAAGAAAAACATCTTGAAGAAACTGACATGTCTTAGGACCAAATATCGAAGACATGACATCTAACAACCCCTCACTGGGCCCACGTGGTGAATCTATATTATTTTAATTTATTTTCAGAACATCTGCAACACCGTGAAAGAACCGTAGACTCACAACTGCGAGACTTAACGCGCGCCATCGTAAACGCTTCTCAATCCAGTCTAAAATCTGACGCAGAAATCACCAAAGCACTATCCGCTGTTCACCAAGACTTAGAGGAAGTAGACCAGACTAAGGACAACGATAAAAATAAGGTTTTATTAGAACCAAACCAAATTTTGACAGGAATAGGCCTCATAATGGCTATGGCGATCATTTTCGGCAACTTTATTGGTAGAGTCAGTTGATTTTGTCGCTTTTGTCCTGTGTACGAGGTTCCTGCTGTTGTGTTTAGATGGAATTGTCGTTGTAATGTAGCCGATGACTTATTAAATTATATACGTGTTATATTTAGTCGAAAATATTTTTTAGTCGTCTGTCCTGGTGATGTCTTATAAATCAATCTAACGGCTATACAAACCGATCATTTAAAAACAGTGGCGTAACGTAGACTAATGTAGATGTGGGCGAAGCTGCATCAGTGAGCCCCCTTTTCTTTCGTTACCAAAATCTGCCCAATAGATCTATGCTACCAAACATGTTTTGTAACAATGTATCTAGATGTATGTATGTATCTAGACTCATGATAGTTTAAAAAAATATGCGGTGGTAGAACATTGAAAGTATAAAGGTTTAGAAAAAAAAACTCATCTGCCGTAAAAACTGGGGGCATCGCATTTAAAGGGGCCTCGCTAGGCAATAGGCGAGAGCCCACTGTGCCCACACATAGCTACGCCACTGCTCAAAAATTATTTTGTTAATACGCTGATTTTCTATGTTAAGTCACAGTAATTGAGTGTATAAGTTTTAGAACAAAAGCAAAAAATCAAGGTATTTTTATAACTTATGGTTCTAATAATAAAATAACAGTTTGAAAATCAGGGCGTAATTGGTTTATCATAATTCAATGGACAGATTCTAGTCAAAAGCTGTTGGTTTTTATAAAAATATTTCTATAAATAAGTACTCACACTATTATTTCTAATTCACGGACATAAATGGGATATTTTTTATATAATATTATTTAGCGTTCATCTTGGGGATACATTTCTGTGGAGATTCGCATCTAATTGTCATCATATGCCTGTTTTAACTTATATATCTTTGGATGTAGGATTATGAGTATTATATCCAAAGTAACTGCCGTAATTTAAAAGCCTTTAAGACCAGTTCTCTCGCTCAAAGACTGCTAACCGTACTTTTAAGTGCAATAGTTCTCGATACCTTTTTACAGCTGATTTAAAAAAAATGTTCCGATGCGATTGGAGGGAATATATCTCCACAGATAATTAATTATTATTGAAAGTTGTAACAGTGCAGGAACCTCATTCTATTTTATTATTTTATTGTGATTGCCTACAGCGTCAAACGCAGAATTATTAATAGAACTACTAAACATTGGTTTTCTTAAGGTCTCGTGTCATTTTTCTTATTTTATAACAATAATTATTTGAAGGGAGGCTGAAAATAAGAACTTGTTGTAAGACAAAAGGTAAGCAAATGTCAACCTCCTTAATGTGACATCTTACCTAATACCTAGTGAAAGAAGTGGCGTAACGAATGCCCCATCGACGTAGGCTGACATATCTGATATTATAGTTTAACTGGAATATCAAAATATTCCGGTTTAACTATAATATCAGTTATGATATTTTGTATGACTTAAGTTCATATATCATCAGTGCTAATTACCATAATTCAATTTCGTACTAATAATAATATTTGGTTTGTAGTTTCGCCTTCTATTGCTCCCCTAAATTTATATTATTTTTGAAACACCTCGTATTTTTTTCATATGATTGAGACATAAATATTTTTTTTTTATTTTTATAATTTGCGATCTCAAAATGTCAAGTTTTTCGGGGTTCTATCTTTTTTTTTCTTTGTTTTTTTTCAAGAGACATTGAAACTTGTTATTGTCATTATTTATTTTTGGTTAACAAATTGTTCACTGTGATTATATATTTATTAGTCTTTCAGCGTCTAATTATGTGACATTTAAAAATTATTTCGTTAAAAAATGTTTCACTGTACCTAAATGTTGCCATATACATAATGTTATTACGTATTCTCGAAGTTTACAAAAAATGCAAAACAGTTAATTACTTACTAATGTATTTAATACCAAATACTAAGTAAATATGTGTAATGGTAACGCCTTGATAAGCGAGGCGATGTTTGAGATCGCTTTTGTAATTAAAATCAGTTTTAATGAGTCATCCAGCATCCACTTGAAGACTCAGTTATATTGCATGGTTTAGAGTAACTAAATATTCCAATGTGTATGTACATTTAATAAGACAGTGTTACTGAAATAAATGTGATTGTTGTACAAAATGTGTTTTATTTGGTCCGAATTAGCTAAAGTTGCTGCATTGGACTCGATTGAGCGCAGAGCTAAAAGCAAGCTAAAAGGCTTATAGGCGACGTGGACATCGGTGAAGCGTTGCTTGCCTGTCGATTTTCTACAGAGTATACTTCGGGGAGTGCAGGAGTTCCATGACCTGAGCCCTCCATCTCCCTTTCACTACCGGTCTACACGACGCACTGCTGGGTACCATCCACACTTGGTTAATATACCGTCTTGTCGTACCAATCGCATCTCCTCATTTATTGTGCGCACATCTAAGTTGTGGAACTCTGCGAGGTTCTGTGTTTCCTGCCACCTATGACGTTTCAGCCTTTAAAGCAAGAGTGAACAGGCATCTACGGGGCTCGCTCGCAGGCGAGAGCAAGTTCAAGAGTGGATTCATCTGGAAACCTTTTGAACGCCACGGTCGGATATAGCCGACAAACGAAAACGAGCCTAACACGCCACCGTCGTCTACAGCTGACAAGAAAACGACATTTTTGAAGTACAAAATAAATATATAATATATTCGTGTTCCCAAGCGTAAGCCCCAGCTTTTATATCTCCGTAACTACAAGGGAATAGAACTGGAGGCTTTGCAGCGTGATGCCGGTGATCTCGACTGGACCCCTCTGGTTGAGAACGATTACATCAACGATAAGGTGAATAATTTTAATGCAACGATTCTCGACTTATATGATCGGCATGCCCCTATCAGACGTGTCAAAGTTAGACATAACCCTGCACCATGGATAATGCAACAAATTAAAGAGATTATGGCTCGCAGGGATAAAGCTAAGAGCAGATATAAGCGCAGACCTTCAGAGCTGAATCTCTCTTATTACAAATCATTACGTAATCGCTGCAGTCATCTGTGTCAAGATGCTAAGAGACGCTATTTTCACGACCAACTCAATAATCGCAGTTCTTCCGTTGTATGGAAATTTCTCAAATCTGTAGGCATAGGTAAGTCACCTACCAACCAGTGTAAGGATGTCAACCTCAATGATCTAAATAAGCATTTCTTTTTCCTTCCCTTTTCTCTTGATCCGTCTGTTAAAGCTGCGACACTAGATAGTCTTTCTAGGTTGCCGTTACCACTTTGTCCTCTCTTTAAGCTTAGCGATGTTACTGAGGATGACGTTAAGAAGTCTATTCTTGCGATTACTTCTTCAGCAGTCGGTAATGATAAGTTGTGTTCAACAATGATAACTCTTATCCTTTCCTCGTTACTTCCTGTTCTCACTCACATCTTCAACCACTCATTTTCCTCTTTTCCTTTCCGTATGTTTGGAAACAGGCTCACATAATACCTTTACCTAAAACTAACAATCCTACTTTATTAACCCACTTTAGACCCATTTCTATCCTCCCTTTTCTCTCTAAAGTTTTTGAGCACATAGTTCATAGACAATTATCATTTTTCTTGGCGTCAAACTCGATAATATCCCCTTTTCAATCCGGTTTTCGCTCGGGTCACAGTACTGTAACCGCGCTTTTAAAAGTGATCCGCTGGGCAATGGAGAATAAGTCCCTTACAGTTCTCGTATTGCTGGACTTCAGTAGCGCATTCAACTCAGTGGATTTCGACATTTTACTAGGTATCCTCAAATCTATCAATTTCTCTCCTTCCACTTTAGCCTGGTTCGGTTCTTATCTTCGGGGACGCTCTCAGTGTGTTCGCCTGGAGGAGTCCTTCTCTGATTGGTGTTCCTCAGGGTAGCGTTCTCTCTCCTCTTCTTTTTTCAATTTTCATAAACTTTGTTACCAGAGTAATCTCCTCTAGTTTTCATCTCTACGCAGATGACTTGCAGCTTTACCGACATTTTACTGTAGCTGACGTGGGTTCTGCAATTGCTGCAATGACCTGGCTTGCATTAGCGTTTGGGCTGTCATTTGGTTTGCAAATTAACCCATCTAAATCCCAGGCCATAATCATTGGCAGCAGATTCGTTCGCAGTGCGGCTGTTGTTGCATCTCTGATGCCTTTATATCTCGATGGTGTTCGCATTGACTATACCGAAACCGCTAAAGATCTGGGTGTAGTTATTGACTCCAATCTCTCGTGGCGTGCTCAGGTCAATGAGGTCAGCCGAAAGGTTAATTTTTCCTTTCATTCGCTGAAATGCCTTCAAAGTCTTCTTCCCTTGAAGACTAAAATTTCTTTGGCACAAACACTTATTCAGCCGATTATAGATTATGCCGATGCCTGCTATTTGGATGCTACCGAGGAGCTATTAAACAAGCTTGAGCGCTTGCAAAATCTATGCATTCGCTTTGTTTTCGGTCTTCGAAAGTATGACCATGTTTCTCACCTTCGCAAGCAACTCAAGTGGCTCCCAATCCGTCTTCGCAGGAACACTAGGATTTTGTGTCTCCTCTTCAACATTCTACACAACCCGTCTTACCCTTCCTACCTGCGTGAGCGATTTTGTTACGCTCGTTCTAGCGACGTACCGTGTAGATCACACCTTAGATCCCTCCTTAAATCTCATCCTCATAAAACTAGCTACTACTCATATTCCTTCTCTGTCCATGCTGTAAGATTGTGGAACTCACTTCCGCCTAGCATTCGTGATTTAAAAACTATATCTCTATTCAAATGTCGATTAAAACAGCATTACCTTTCCTCTTAACTGTGTTAATTATATGTTTATATATTATAACATTATGTATTTATTTAAGTATATGTTATTTCTTCACATATTCATATTTATTTCTCTTCTTGTTCTCACACACTATTGTCTACATTTCTTTTCAACCGACGACAAAAAGAGGAGGTTATCAATTCGACGCGTATATTTTTTTATGTATGATCATCGATTACTCGAAGACGGCTGAACCGATTTGAAAAATTCTTTTTTTGATTGAAAGGGTATACTTCGAAATTGGTCCCATTTTCATAAACGTCAGGATCTGATGATGGGATCCTGGAGAAATCGAGGGAACTCTTCAAATATTATAGGCACACCTATGATGTATTGGGTATTTATTATAGTAACTTGTGCAGTTGCTCTCAAAAAGTACCATTTGAGGAAGTGGAACTGATGATGAAGACCACAGATGGCCGCCGAAACTACTCAATAATAAGTATTGAGTGGATTGCGATTCGATTACTTGAATATGGATGTTAAGCACTTTATGCTCGTCACAATGCATATGGTGATGTAGAGCTGATGGTGAAGTACCAGGAGAACTCCTCAACAATTAACGGCCCAGCATTGGGAAAAGCAATATTTTGTAAAAGGTTGACATTTAGGCTCTTGTAACTAGGTAAATTAAAAATAGACCAAATAAAAAGAGTGAAATAAAAACTCTTTACCAAAAAATTAAACCGACTCCCAAAAAACACTGCAAAGTGAAAAATAACTTTAATTTCCGAAGTCGGTGCCAAAAACGAAAATACAAAACTAAAGACACCGACTACCGAAATTAAAGTTATTTTTCACTTTGGAGTGTTTTTTGGGAGTCGGTTTAATTTTTTGGTAAAAAGTTTTTTCACTTCTCCTTTCGCAGGTCTGCTGGAAGAAATTTCTTAAGAAATAAGCAGTACCTTTTTACTCAGATATTATAATTATGTTTATCTTAATGTATTTTACTGTGTGTACATAAATAATAAAATAAATAAATATACTAAATTAAGTTTTCTGTTTCTTTTTCGTCTTATTTAAAACTACATTCATGAAATGTTGTAAAATAGCACAAAGATATATTCATTACTTACATTTCACTAGAAAAAACAATCATCAAAAATTGCTAATCGAAATCCGTAAAAAAATGTTCTTCGTCACGCCACAGTAGTAGGGTAGAATTGGGGGTTCTACATCACTTGTTCGTGATGTAGAACCCCCAATTCTTTTTGTGGGGCTTCTGCACCACTCACCTCACTCTGCTCGGTTCGCGATGCAGATCGCTCCAATTATTACACTATTACTTTTGCAATACGGTGCAAGTTGACTTTAGCGAGTATTATAAACAATGTCACGATTGTAGGTATTCCAAAGTGTCCTAATAATGTTCGTGCACACACAACCGACGAATGCCGACCGTGTGTATCGCTCACGATTCATCGGGTATCTCAGATATCAACGAAACGATAATTTCTTCTAAACGATAACTGCATATCTCAATATTTATGATGATACGTTGTGTACCGATGTAACCGAGCGTTTGCTGTCTGTTTTAAATAACTTGTGTTAGTTTTGATCCGAATAATTGAGATATCGTAAAGAAAGTTATGTCTTATGACGTTATGACCAAAAAAACTTGACTAATATAAATCCCACATACCTACCCACACTTACTAAACCACTTGACATGTTCCTGCCAAGGATCATCACCTTTCTTCCAATCCTCGAGTCCTCCACCACAATGGAAGCATTTTACCTTAACACCCCAGCCAGTACAGGAAAAGCCAGCTTGTGCCAGATCTTTTGGATTCTGCTTCATACTGATTGGCCAATGCTCAAAACTAGTTAAGCGTCTCACATTATTTTGATGCATAAAACGGAATGTGTGCTTTAGAAAGCATCTTGCGCTCTTCTACTTGCTCTCCCCGTGTCTTATTTTGCACCTCCAAAGGAATACCGATTACATCGGTACCACCAACGCTGTTACTCTCCATTCTCGTCACTTTACACTTCTTGTTAGTAGCTAGACTGAAAATACAGAACATTGTTGTAAATAATCCCTTATAATAATAATATGCCCCCAGCAACTTGCAACTCATGGAGCTACTGAAGGTAACGGAAACCTTCAGTAGCGCCATCAGGATGGAATTTGGTGTGGACAAATGTGCGGTCATGCATGTAAAGCGAGGGGAGATTATGGAATCCGTGGGAACTCAACTCTCGGATTCCATACACCTAAGATCCCTCGGCTCAACTGAAACCTACAAGTATTTGGGTATGTCAGAGGCACTAGGCATCAATGTTGCTTATGTTAAACAGTCATTGAAGGAACGCTTCTTTGGCCGCCTGAATAAAGTACTGAATAGTCTTCTATCAGGCGGAAAAAAGGTTCGTGCCTTCAATGGTTGGGTCATGCCAGTATTGATGTACTCTTTTGGCATACTCAAATGGACTCAGACTGAACTTGACGCCTTAGACAGGCGGGTCCGCACAACGCTGACTGCAAATCGGATGCATCACCCACGTTCATCGGTGATGAGGCTGTATATCCCGCGGAAGTGCGGGGGTCGTGGCTTTTTAAATGCAAAGACCCTGCACAACCGCGAGGTATGCAGCCTTAGGGAATATTTCCTAGAAGTCGACGTGGGTATGCACCGAGATGTGGTAGCGGTGAACAAAGGCCTCACTCCGCTCTCCTTAGGTAGTGAGAATTGGCGCAAACCTGTAGTATATGTAACCTGTAGTATACTAATGACCACAGAGAAGTATGGCAGAGGAAGGAGCTTCACGGACGCTATTACCGGGCCCTTCATGGGTCTGACGTAGATACATTAACGTCGTGTGCGTTACCACAGCAAAATAATGTCGAAAATAGTCATTTAAATCTTATAGATAATTAGTTGCCTAGCTTCTGTAATTGTTAAGCACATTTTTAAAGAACAAAGACAGATCCTGGCCTACACAACTTCTAAATTTAAAATGACACGGCCATTTATCTTTAATGTTTATGAATCTATACAAAAAAATCTAAACTATAAAGTTGTATTTAATTTCTTTCGAGAACTTCTCCATTAGAAATGATTTATTAATATACAAATAGCTGGCCGCTGCTGCAATTAAACTTATTAATCAGTTTTTATTTCAAATTCTTTATTGTTTTATGCATTCTTTTCTATACTAAAAATAGTAACAATATGTGGTGAACAATAATCGCATTTGATTACATAAAAAATCTGAAATAATATTTTAATTATTGAGAATAAAAACTATTCTATTTTTATACATGGCAAGCAAAGGCGATGTTGACTATTCTGCCAAATAAAAACTCGAACAAGTGTCAAAAGTGACACAAAGGGAATTGATTGACATTACAAACACAAACAGTTGTTGGAGTTGTTGTTGTCGGTGATATTGCGAAGTGCATGCATTTACGTTTCTTTCTCGTTTTTTGAGACTTTTTGCTTTTCGAAGTTTTGAAGTACATCCATTATTGTGACCATGTCTAAACCAACAACGTTGCACTAATTGTGGATTCATTGTGCTAGAGCACAAGATCTTCTGCTCCAGACTATTACGGAATGGTCGGTACAAGTGGCGGTTGTAGCTGAACCCTATCATGTTCCGCAAGCAGACAACTGGTGTGGGGACTTGGGCGATACAGTGGCTATTATTTCACGCACCACCGCTGATTCTTTACCTTTTGTGTTGGTGGAAAAATGTTCGGGTTTTGTTGCTGCATTTTTTGGAGACATCTTAATTGTGGGAGCATATTTTTCGCCCAATAGAACCCTTTCGGGATTTGATTCTTTCCTCAACAACTTAGGAGCTTTGATTCGGCGAAACCATCCATGCCCGGTACTATTTCTAGGAGATTTAAATGCCAAATCAACGTCATGGGGTTGCCCAGTAACTGATGCGCGAGGTGATCTGTTGGAAGAATGGACGATATCAGTTGGACTTTCGATTTTGAACCAAGGTTCCACCAACACATGCATAAGACACAACGGTGGCTCGATTGTGGATATCACATTCGCAAGCCCGGATATTGCACGTCGTGTTTCAGGATGGATCGTTCGAGAAGATGTGGAGACATTGCCTGATCACCTCTATATCCAGTTCGATGTTTCCTCATCTCCAACGATTCTGGACAGCAGTTGCTCGTGTCGCAATACGACGATGGGTCCTAGGTGGGTCCTAAATCGGCTTAACCGTGATCTTCTCATAGAAGCAGCTATTGTCCAGTCATGGTTCACCCCTGACAGTCAGGCAGAGGTGAATACTGAGGCAGCCTGGTTTCTACAGACTGTAACAAATATTTGCGATTCTGCGATGCCGCGAGCCAAAACGCAACCACCCAGGCGCCAGGTCTACTGGTGGTCTCCGGAGATAGCAAAACTTCGAGAAGCATGTGTATTGAATCGACGAAGATATACACGATATAGAAGACTAGCTATCACAACCCGCAATTCGGAAGAAGAAGCTCGGCTATACGAGTTATATAGAGAGGCAAAAAAAGCATTACAGAAAAAGATCTCAGATGCAAAGGAAGCGGCCAGGAAAGAATTTCTGGAGTCCTTGAACCATGATCCTTGGGGAAGGCCGTATCGTATGGTCAGGGGAAAGCTTCGCCCTTGGGCCTCTCCACTAACGCAGAGCCTGCAACCACAATTCGTTGAGAGGGTTGTCTCTACGCTATTTCCCGAGAGATTAAATCATTTTTCTCCCCCAATATCAACAGCTATGACGGAGGAAGCGAATGCCGAAGTTCCTGAGATCACTGAAGCGGAGTTCAGCGCAGCGGAGTTACGTCTTCATGCTAAGAATACTGCTCCAGGGCCTGACGGCATACCCGGTCGAGCCTATTGTGCTCACAGTCTTGGGCCCCCGCTTACGCCAAATGTTTGATGCCTGCCTGGCACAAGGTATATTTCCCCGAGTATCGAAAACTGGCAAACTTGTCCTACTTAAAAAGGAAGGTCGTCCTGCTGACTCTCCTTCAGCATATCGTCCGATTGTACTTCTTGACGAAATGGGAAAGATGTTTGAGCGTATAATTGTGATTCGCCTAATCAAGCATTTGAACACAGCTGGTCCAAATCTATCTGACAACCAATACGGGTTTCGACAAGGTCGCTCGACTGTCGATGCGATTCTGCGTGTCAAGGCCTTCTCAAAAGAAGTAGTAACAAGTGGTGGCGTTGTGCTGGCGGTATCTCTGGATATCGCTAACGCATTTAATACCCTGCCTTGGAGCTGTATCGTGGAGGCGCTCAAGCATCATCGGGTACCACTGTATCTGCTTCGTATAATCGAGGATTATCTTGATACAAGATCGATTATATATGCAGGACGTGGTGGACTGTGCGAAAAACAGGTGAGGCGTGGTGTTCCACAGGGATCTGTTCTTGGACCATTCCTGTGGAACATCGGCTACGATTGGGTTCTGCGGGGTATCAACCTTCCGGGCGTCAGTTTGATATGCTATGCTGATGATACTTTAGTTCTGGTCCGTGAGAACACTTACAGAGAGGCTGCGCGCCTTGCAACTGCTGGGGTGGCACTAGTTGTCACCCGAATTAGGATGATAGGCCTTGAAGTAGCATTAAGTAAGTCAGAGGCAATTTGTTTCCATGGTCCCCGGAGAGCTCCGCCCTTGGGATCTCATATTGTCGTCAGTGGTACCCAAATTCCAATTCTGCCGACCGTGAGGTACTTGGGGCTTGTACTCGATAGTCGCTGGAACTTTAACGCACATTTTCAGCGCCTAGTGCCGAGGGTAATGGCTGCTGCAGGTGCGCTTGGCCGGTTGCTTCCAAATTTAGGGGGGCCAATTAACAACTGTAGGCGACTATATATGGAAGTACTGAGGTCAATGGCTCTCTACGGGGCACCCGTGTGGGCCTATGACGTGACAAACAAGGGTGCCGCCTTACTGTGCAAGCCACAGCGAGTGATTGCGGTCAGAGCAATACGCGGGTATCGCACAATATCCGGAGAAGCAGCTTGTGTTCTGGCTGGGTTGGTGCCGTGGGATTTAGACGCCAAATTGTTAGCCTCACTTTACATCTGGCGTAAGGAAGTGGGGCCACAGGTCCCAGCTAGACTTATAAAGGCTCAAAAGAACCTGTTCCGAGATGACGTGATGGCAGAGTGGAGCGAAAAATTAATGCGACCTGGGGCTGGTGTCAGGAGCATCGAGACTCTCCAACCTGCACTTGCAGAATGGGTAGGACGGCGCCACGGAGTGCTGACTTTTCGGTTGACACAGGTGCTTTCGGGGCACGGCTATTTCGGAAAGTACCTGTGTCACATTGCGCGCAAGGAACCGACACCCAGCTGCCATCATTGCCACGGCAGCGAGGATACAGCACAGCATACGCTTGGCGAATGTACAGCGTGGATTGAACACCGCAATGCCCTGATTGCTGAGGTGGGGAGTGATCTCTCGTTGCCGGCCATAATCAAATCTATGGTTGGGAGCGAGAGGTCATGGCAAGCAGTAGCCGTTTTCGCAGAGCAGGTCATGGTGGCAAAAGAAGCGGCAGAGAGGGAGAGAGAGACGTCATCAAATGTACCGAGCCGCGCTCGAAGGACTGGGCGACAGAGGCGGGCTGACAATGCCCTCTTCCATCCCCCGTAATGTGGCTTGTGGGTGTCAGACTTGGGGAAGTCTGGCATCCGATCATACAGGCCCGAGCAGGTGTCGCGTAGTGTTTCCGCGCGCCTTTCTAAAATTATGATAGGGTGAGGAGATGCTCCCTCATCTGAGATGGGGTAAACGACCGTCACTGCTGGGGTGATTGTGGAGAATGCTAACGTGTCCCCGCACCCCAGCTAGAAGTGAAGGAGAGAAACACCGTGTGCTTTTAGTCAGTAAGAGTCTGACAGACCCCTCCGTCAACCCCAGGGCAGAGGACATTCATGAGAATTTCCACAGACAAAAAAAAAAAGGTCGCGTATGTAACTGATATTGTACCTTGTGTTAAATTACTTTTATTTTTCATTTCATTCATTTGGATATGATTTTCATATATTTTGACTACTAAAATTAGGTTCAAACTTGTTTAATTGTTTTATTTTTTAATATAATTTTCGTTAGTTGCGTACGTTTTTCATTAGCTGCGTACGTTTTTCGTTAGTTGCGTAAGTTTTTCGTTAGTTGCGTACGTTTTTCGTTAGTTGCGTATTTTTTTCGTTAGTTGCGTACGTTTTTCGTTAGCTTCACACTTTTATCGTCAGCTACACACTTTTCTTGTCAGCTGCACACTTTTCTCGGCAGTTGCACACTTTTCTCACCTTTTCTCGGCAACTGCACACTTTTCTCAAATTTTTCGGCCGCTGCACCCATTTCTCAACTTTTCTCGGCAGCTGCGCACTTTTCTCAAATTTTCTAGGCAGCTGCATACTTTGCTCAACTTTTATCGGCAGCTGCACACGTTTCTCAACTTTTCTCGGCAGCTGCACACTTTTCTCGGCAGCTGCACACTTTTCGCGTTAGCTGCACACTTTTCGCTTTAGCTGCTCACTTTTCGCGTTAACTGCACATTTTTCGCGTTAGCTGCACACTTTTCGCGTTAGCTGCACATATTTCGCGTTAGCTGCACACTTTTCGCGTTAACTGCACACCGAAACGAAACGAAACAGCACAGCACAGCAGCAGTAGATTTGCCTGGGATGCATGTTTTGATTTAGTGGACCTACTTGATCTTCATACGCAACCCTTTTCCAATTAGAAATTTCCAAGGCTTTTAGCTGAATAATAGTTCAGTATTATATTTATTTAATAAACCTACGCATTTTATATATCTCAACAAAAATGAAGACTTTTTGCCTCCACATTCACACATAGACTGGACTCAGATACTTACGTTTGTTCACAAATTGTTACGTTACGGAGAGTCGGATGATAGGCAGCATCTTGTAATATTTCCTTTTTATAGGGCTTTAATACTTACGTTATCACATCATTATTAGTTTAGAATTTCTTAATATGCTGATATTAAGCTATTTTTAATACAATACTTTATTTGTTTATGTTTCTGTAAAGTGATTAGTGACAGGAATAGTTTTCTTCTTAATTCATTGCTGGAGTTAGGTTAGGTCGCATATGTAACTGATATTGTACCTTGTGTTATATTATTTTTATTTTTCATTTCATTCATTTGGATATGATTTTCATATATTTTGACTACTTAAATTAGGTTCAAACTTAATTAATTGTTTTTTTTTTTAAATATAATTTTCATTAGTTGCGTACGTTTTTCGTTAGGTGCGTACGTTTTTCGTTTGCTGAGTTCGTTTTTCGTTAGTTGCGTACGTTTTTCGTTAGTTGCGTACGTTTTTCGTGAGTTGCTTACGTTTTACGTTAGTTGCGTACGTTTTTCGTTAGTTGCGTACGTTTTACGTTAAATGCACACTTTTCTCGTAAGCTGCACACTTTTCTCGTCAGCTGATCACTTTTCTCGTCAGCTGCACACTTTTCTCGGCAGCTGCACATTTTCTCAACTTTTGTCGGCAGCAGCACACTTTTCTCAACTTTTCTCGGCAGCCGCACACTTTTCTCAACTTTTCTCGGCAGCTGAAAACTTTTCTCGGTTGCGGTACACTTTTCTCAACTTTTTCGGCAGCTGCACACTTTTCTCGCCAGCTGCACACATTTCCCTCCAGCTGCACACTTTTCTCAACTTTTCTTGGCAGCTGCGCACTTTTCTCAACTTTTTCGGCAGCTGCACACTTTCTCAATAGCTCCACACTTTTCTCGGCAGTTGCCCACTTTTCTCGGTAGTTGCACACTTTTCTCGGCAGCTGCATACTTTTCTCGCCAGCTGCACACTTTTCTCGTTTGTTGCACACTTTTTCGTTTGTTGCATTCTATTTTCGTTTGTTGCATACTTTTTTCTTTTGTTGCATACTTTTTTCGTATGTTGCATTCTATTTTCGTTTGAGCATACTTTTTTCTTTTGTTGCATACTTTTTTCGTATGTTGCATACTTTTTCGTTTGTTGCACACTTTTTCGTTTGTTGCTCACTTTTTCGATAGTTGCATACTTTGTTGTTAGTTGCATACTGTTTTCGTTAGTAGCATATTTTCGTTTGTTGCATACTTTTTTCGTTTGTTGTATACTATTTTCGTTTGTTGCATACTTTTTTCGTTTGTTGCATACTTTTTTCGTTTGTTGCTTGCTTTTTTCGGTTGTTTCATACTATTTTCGTTTGTTGCATACTTTTTTCGTTTGTTGCCTACTTTTTTCGTTTGTTGCATACTTTCTTCGTTTGCTGCAAAATTTTTTTCGTTTGTTGCATACTTTTTTCTTTTGTTGCATACTTTTTTCGTTTGTTGCATACTTTTTTCGTTTGTTGCATACTTTTTTCGTTTGTTGCATCCTTTTTTCTTTTGTTGCATACTTTTTCGTTAGTTACATACCTTTTCCGTTAGCTGCACACTTTTTGCGTTAGCTGCACACTTTTTGCGTTAGCTGCATAATTTTCGCGTTAGCTGCACACTTTTCGCGTTAGCAGCACAATTTTCGCGTTAGCTATTAGTATTATAATAGTTCAGTATTATATTTATTTAAAGAACCTACGCATTTTATATATCTCAACAAAAATGAAGACTTTTTGCCTCCACATTCACACCCCAACTAGCACAAATGGGCTGCATTAGGGCTTTGGAGCGTATCCGATTATTACTTATGGTAATAGACGTAAGCGCTAGAGCGTCTACTACAGACTTAAAGCAGCCGCTTTAGCGCTATTTGGGCGCCATTTTATGCAACCTAAAGTTCCATTTAACCTGCACAACGGTTGCATAAAGGTTCCTTAATAGCTATAACGATTTATTAACGCTATACTAAAGCTCTCGTAGCGCTACTTTTGAATGATTTTGAACTACTTTGAACGAATGAATTGATTATAGTTCTTTATTGTATATCTTCAGTTGACATTATTTGTAATATTTTGGTAAAGTGTTTTCGTCGCCATCATGAAAATAAAACAAAAGGAAGTAAAAGTTTGTATTCTGTATTAGCAAGATATATAAAGATACTTAAAACGCTGTCCAGTTTACTGTAAATATATAAGATAATTTTCGAGTAATTTTAACGCGCTTTTATGATATTTAAAAAATTAACAAAAGATATGTGACATTTTTTATTTGTTATACAGAATAAATTTTATTTCCGTATTTTTACGTGTCGATAACTTACTATTCGCAAGTGGCCGATTGTTTACCGGTACATTTAATGCACATTTAACTGAAAAACCAATGTATATCAACTCAATTTTGCAAGTGAATTATAAGTTTTCTTAAAAAATCATGGCGTCATTGTAATGTAGTCATAACCTGCAATTTTAGCTCTAATAACTCCCTTTTGAGAATCATAGCGCTAATTTTCACCCTTCTAACGCTTCCAGTGATTTTTGTTCCCCTAGTGCAACTCACAGCCACAAAAAGCTCCTATTTTCCTGTTTTTGAGGTTATAAGATCTAGTTACGTACCTATTCGTTTAGCATCCATTTTTATTAAATCTATACTAATATTATAAAGCGGAAAAGTTTGTTTGTTTGTTTGTTTGTTTGCTTGAACGCGCTAATCTTCGAAAGTACTGGATGGATGTGGATTTGGATGAAATTTAGTATGGAAGTAGCTTGAAGCTTGAGGAAGGTTATAGGCTGCAAAAAAGGAGAGTTATGTTTTTACCGTGATAGAATCCACGGGAGCGAAGCCCCGCGTGAGTACCAGTGTTTTATAATAGTTACAAAAGCGGCTGTAAAATGGCGAATGGATTGAGCCTGCAAGGAATGACTATTGCTACTAAAGGCCTTAGTTACACTAATGATTTTTTTGTAACTATAGTATGCATAAGAGTTTCTATTATTTCTATAATGAAACTTATAGTAGTATAGTAGTGGTTACTATAACTATAACCTATAAAAGTTACAATGGAAACCACTGTGCAGCTGTGAGTGGCAGAATGACCTTCGTAACTCTCATATAAAGGTGTAAGTGGTAAATGAGTTCTACCGTGGACTACTGTGAAGGCTAGGGTAGTATTTGATTCAGCTTATAGCACCTTAAGTAACTTTTATAACTATAGACGTTTACGGATGCAGATATGCAACTTTGAACTGCTTTTTGAACCCTTAAACCACTATTTTACAGCCCAAAGTAACAAAATAGGCTGCTATTTCCACTAATGTGCTCGTTGGGAGTGTTGGGACTTAGACTGGACTCAAATACCTACGTTCACAAATTGTTACGTTACGGAGGGTTGGATGATAGGCAGCATCTTGTAATATTTTCTTTTTATAGGGCTTTTATACTTAAGCTTTTATATCATTGTTAGTTTAAAACTTCCCAATAATTTGATATTAAGCTATTTTTAATAAAATATTTTGTTTGTTTACGTTTCTGTAAAGTCATTAGTGACAGGATTAGTTTTCTCCTTGCCATGCCGTGCCGTGCCGTGCCCTGCCGTGAAACGAAACGAAACGGAACGAAACGAAACGAAGCGAAACGAAACAGCACAGCACAGCAGAAGTAGATTTGCCTGGGATGCATGTTTTGATTTATTGGACCTACTTGATCTTCATACGCAACCCTTTTCCAATTAGAAATTTCCAAGGCTTTTAACTAAATAATAGTTCAGTATTATATTTATTTAAAGAACCTACGCATTTTATATATCTCAACAAAAATGAAGACATTTTGCCTCCACATTCACACATAGACTGGACTCAGATACTTACGTTTGTTTACAAATTGTTACATTACGGAGAGTCGGATGATAGGCAGCATCTTGTAATATTTCCTTTTTATAGGGCTTTTGCACTTACGTTATCACATCATTATTAGTTTAGAATTTCTTAGTATGCTGATATTAAGCTATTTTTAATACAATATTTTGTTTGTTTACGTTTCTGTAAAGGCATTAGTGACAGGACTAGTTTTCTCCTTGCCGTGCCGTGCCGTGCCGTGAAACGAAACGAAACGAAACGAAACGAAACGACACGAAACGAAACAAAACGAAACGATACAAAACGAAACGAAACAGCACAGCACAGCAGCAGTAGATTTGCCTGGGATGCATGTTTTGATTTAGTGGACCTACTTGATCTTCATACGCAACCCTTTTCCAATTAGAAATTTCCAAGGCTTTTAGCTGAATAATAGTTCAGTATTATATTTATTTAATAAACCTACGCATTTTATATATCTCAACAAAAATGAAGACTTTTTGCCTCCACATTCACACATAGACTGGACTCAGATACTTACGTTTGTTCACAAATTGTTACGTTACGGAGAGTCGGATGATAGGCAGCATCTTGTAATATTTCCTTTTTATAGGGCTTTTATACTTACGTTATCACATCATTAGTAGTTTAGAATTTCTTAATATGGTGATATTAAGCTATTTTAATACAATACTTTGTTTGTTTATGTTTCTGTAAAGTGATTAGTGACAGGAATAGTTTTCTTCTTAATTAATTGCTGGAGTTAAGTTAGGTCGCATATGTAACTGATATTGTACCTTGTGTTAAATTACTTTTATTTTTCATTTCATTCATTTGGATATGATTTTCATATATTTTGACTACTTAAATTAGGTTCAAACTTATTTAATTGTTTTTTTTTAATATAATTTTCGTTAGTTTCGTACGTTTTTCGTCAGCTGCACACTTTTCTCGGTAGCTACAAACTTTTTTCGGCAGCTGCACACTTTTCTTGACAGCTGCACACTTTTCGCGTTAGCTGCACCTTTTTCGCGTTAGTTGCACACTTTTCGCGTTAGCTGCACCTTTTTCGCGTTAGTTGCACACTTTTCGCGTTAGCTGCATACTTTTCCAGTTAGCAGCACACTTTTCGCGTTAGCTGCACACTTTTCGCGTTAGCTGCACACTTTTCGCGTTAGTTGCACACTTTTCGCGTTAGCTGCACACTTTTCGCGGTAGTTGCATTCTTTTCGCGTTAGCTGCACACTTTTCCCGTAAGCTGAACAATTTTCGCGTTAGCTATTAGTATATATTAGTATAATAATAGTTCAGTATCTTATTTATTTTAAGAACCTACGCATTTTATATATCTCAACAAAAATGAAGACTTTTTGCCTCCACATTTACACATAGACTGGACTCAGATACTTACGTTTGTTCACAAATTGTTACGTTACGGAGAGTCGGATGATAGGCAGCAACTTGTAATATTTCCTTTTTATAGGGCTCTTATACTTACGTTATCACATCATTATTAGTTTAGAATTTCTTAATATGGTGATATTAAGCCATTTTAAATACAATACTTTGTTTGTTTATGTTTCTATAAAGCGATTAGTGACAGGAATAGTTTTCTTCTTAATTCATTGCTGGAGTTAGGTTAGGTTGCATATGTAACTGATATTGTACCTTGTGTTAAATTACTTTTATTTTTCATTTCATTCATTCATTTGGATATGATTTTCATATATTTTGATCACTAAAATTAGGTTCAAACTTATTTAATTGTTTTTTTTTAATATAATTTTCGTTAGTTGCGTACGTTTTTCTTTAGTTGCGTACGTTTTTCGTTAGTTGCGTACGTTTATCGTTAGTTGCGTACGTTTTTCGTCAGCAGCACACTTTTATCGGCAGCTACAAACTTTTCTCGACAATTGCACACTTTTCTCAAATTTTCTCGGCAGCTGCACACAGTTCTCAACTTTTTTTGCCAGCTGCACACTTTTCTCAACTTTTCTCGGCATCTGCACACATTTCTCAAATTTTTTCGGCAGCTGCACACTTTTATCGTCAGCTGCACACTTTTCCCGGCAGCTGCATACTTTTCTCGGCAGCTGCACACTTTTCTCGTCAGCTGCACTCTTTTCTCGGCAGCTGCACACCATTCTCGGCAGCTGAACACCTTTCGCGTTAGCTGCACACTTTTCGCGTTAGCTGCACACTTTTCGCGTTAGCTGCACACTTTTCGCGTTAGCTATTAGTATATAATATTATAATAATAGTTCAGTATTATATTTATTTAAAGAATCTACGCATTTTATATATCTCAACAAAAATTAAGACTTTTTGCCTCCACATTCACACATAGACTGGACTCAGATACTTACGTTTGTTCACAAATTTTTACGTTACGGAGAGTCGGATGTGTTGTAATATTGGTTTTATAGAATTTTATGTCTATGGTTTACTGGCAGGTTTTTAAGTCTATGGCATTTAAAACCAAAATGTTGTTAGGAATGTTTTTAAAATGTGACAAGAAAGATGAAAAGAAAAGTCAAGTAGAAAATATTGTGAGTTGAAGATATAGTCGTTGTCGGAGTGGTTGTATATGGTCGATCATAAATGATTTAGTTTTTAGAGCAGTTTACCAATTTTATCAAACATGTATAGAATGTAATTTAGAATTTTGTAAAGGATTTTGGGAATGAAATAAAAAGCAGTGTAACTACAGAATGAAGTTATTTATTTGAACAAAGGATCCCACACTTACAACATCTTGGTAAGAGAACTATTCGATATATTTAACAGGATGAAAGGCAGCATCTTGTTATATTTCCTTTTTATAGGGCTTTTATACTTAAGTTATCACATCATTATTAGTTTAGAATTTCTAAATATGCTGATATTAAGCTATATTTAATACAACACTTTGTTTGTTTATGTTTCTGTAAAGTGATTAGTGACAGCAATAGTTTTCTTCTTAATTCATTGCTGGAGTTAGGTTAGGTCGCATATGTAACTGATATTGTACCTTGTGTTAAATTATTTTTATTTTTCATTTCATTCATTTGGATATGATAGTCATATATTTTGACTACTAAAATTAGGTTCAATCTCATTTAATTGTTTTTTTAAAATATAATTTTCGTTAGTTGCGTACGTTTTTCTTGACTTGCGTACGCTTTTCGTTACTTGCGTACGTTTTTCGTGAGCTGCACACTTTTCTTTTCTCGGTAGCTACAAACTTTTTTCGGCAGCTGCACACTTTTCTCGGCAGCTGCTCATTTTTCTAGGCAGCTGCACACTTTTCTCGTCAGCGGCACACTTTTCTCGGCTGCTTCACTCTTTTCGCGTTATCTGCACCCTTTTCGCGTTATCTGCACACTTTTCGTGTTAGCTGCACACTTTTCACGTTAGCATCAGACTTTTCGCATTAGCTGCACACTTTTCGCGTAAGTTGCACAATTTTCGAGTTAGCTGTACACTTTTCGCGTTTGCTGCTCTTTTTTCGCGTTTGCTGCACTCTTTTCGCGTTAGCTTCATACTCTTCCTGTTAGCAGCACACTTTTCGCGATAGCTGCATACTTTTCGCGTTAGCTGCACACTTTTCGCGTTAGTTGCACACTTTTCGCGTTAGCTGCACATTTTTCACGGTAGCTGCATACTTTTCGCGTTAGCTGCACACTTTTCCCGTAAGTTGAAAAATTTTCGCGTTAGCTATTAGTATATATTAGTATAATAATAGTTCAGTGTCATATTTATTTTAAGAACCTACGCATTTTATATATCTCAACAAAAATGAAGACTTTTTGCCTCCACATTAACACATAGACTGGACTCAGATACTTTCGTTTGTTCACAAATTGTTACGTTACGGAGAGTCGGATGATAGGCAGCTTCTTGTAATATTTCCTTTTTATAGGGCTTTTATATTTACGTTATCACATCATTAGTAGTTTAGAATTTCTTAATATGGTGATATTAAGCTATTTTAATACAATACTTTGTTTGTTTATGTTTCTGTAAAGTGATTAGTGACAGGAATAGTTTTCTTCTTAATTAATTGCTGGAGTTAGGTTAGGTCGCATATGTAACTGATATTGTACCTTGTGTTAAATTACTTTTATTTTTCATTTCATTCATTTGGATATAATTTTCATATATTTTGAGTACTTAAATTAGGTTCAAACTTATTTAATTGTTTTTTTTTCTCGGTAGCTACAAACTTTTTTCGGCAGCTGCACACTTTTCTTGGCAGTTGCACACTTTTCGCGTTATCTACACTTTTTTCGCGTTAGCTGCACACTTTTCGCGTTATCTGCATACTTTTCCAGTTAGCAGCACACTTTTCGCGTTAGCTGCACACTTTTCGCGTTAGCTGCACACTTTTCGCGTTAGTTGCACACTTTTCGCGTTAGCTGCACACTTTTCGCGGTAGTTGCATTCTTTTCGCGTTAGCTGCACCGTTCCCGTAAGCTGAACAATTTTCGCGTTAGCTATTAGTATATATTAGTATAATAATAGTTCAGTATCTTATTTATTTTAAGAACCTACGCATTTTATATATCTCAACAAAAATGAAGACTTTTTGCCTCCACATTTACACATAGACTGGACTCAGATACTTACGTTTGTTCACAAATTGTTACGTTACGGAGAGTCGGATGATAGGCAGCATCTTGTAATATTTCCTTTTTATAGGGCTTTTATACTTACGTTATCACATCATTATTAGTTTAGAATTTCTTAATATGGTGATATTAAGCTATTTTTAATACAATATTTTGTTTGTTTATGTTTCTGTAAAGTGATTAGTGACAGGAATAATTTTCTTCTTAATTAATTGCTGGAGTTAGGTTAGGTCGCATATGTAACTGATATTGTACCTTGTGTAAAATTACTTTTATTTTTCATTTCATTCATTTGGATATGATTTTCATATATTTTGACTACTTAAATTAGGTTCAAACTTATTTAATTGTTTTTTTTAATATAATTTTCGTTAGTTGCGTACGTTTTTCATAAGTTGCGTACGTTTTTCATTAGTGGCGTACGTTTTTCGTTAGTTGCGTACGTTTTTTGTTAGTTGCGTACGTTTTTCGTTAATTGCGTACGTTTTTCGTTAGCTGCACATTTTTCTCGTCAGCTGCACACTTTTCTCGGCAGCTGCACACTTCTCTCGGCAGCTGCACAATTTTCTCGGCAGCTGCACACTTTTCTCAACTTTCTATCTTTTCTCTGCTGCTGCACACTTTTCTCACCAGCTGCACACTTTTCTCAACCTTTCTCGGCAGCAGTACACTTTTCTACATTTTCTCGGCAGCTACACACTTTGCTCTGCAGCTGCACACTTTTTGCGTTAGCTACACACTTTTCGCATTAGCTGAACATTTTCTCGGCATCTGCACAATTTACTCGGCAGCTGCACTTTTTTCTCGGTAGCTGCACACTTTTCGCGTTAGCTGCACTCTTTTCGCGTCATCTGCACACTTTTCTCGTCAGTTGCACACTTTTCTCGCCAGCTGCACACTTTTGTCGCCAGCTGCACACGTATCTCGTTTTTTTTCACTCTTTTTCGTTTGTTGCACACTTATTCGTTCGTTGCACACTTTTTCGATAGTGGCATACTTTGTCGTTAGTTGCATACTTTTTTAGTTAGTAACATATTTTTTCGTTTGTTGCCTACATTTTTCGTTTATGCATACTTTTTCGTTTGTTGCACACTTTTCTTGTCAGCTGCACACTTTTCTCGTCAGGAGCACACATTTCTCGGCTGCTGCACAATTTTCTCGGCAGCTGCACACTTTTCTCGACAGAGGCACACTTTTCTCGGCAGCTGCACATATTTCTCAACTTTTCTCGCCAGCTGCACACTTAACTCAACTTTTCTCGCCAGCTGCACACTTTTCTCAACTTTAATCGGCAGCTGCACAATTTTCTCGTAGGCTGCACACTTTTCTCGTTAGCTGCACACATTTCTCGGCAGCTGCACACTTTTGTCGTCTGCTGCACACTTTTCTCGTCAGCTGTACACATTTCTCGTCAGCTGCACACTTTTCGCGTCATCTGCACACTTTTCTCGTCAGTTGCACACTTTTCTCGCCAGCTGCACACTTTTGTCGCCAGCTGCACACGTATCTCGTTTTTTTGCACACTTTTTCTATATTTTCGTTGGTTGCATACTTTTTTCATTTGTTGCATACTTTTTTTGTTTGTTGCATACTTTTTTCGTTTGTTGCATACTTTTTTCGTTACTTTCATACTTTTTTCGTTATTTGCATACTTTTTTCGTTAGATGCCTACTTTTTTCGTTAGCTGCATGCTTTTCACGTTAGCTGCATACTTTTCGCGTTAGCTGCATTCTTTTCGCGTTAGCTGCATACTTTTATCATCGTCGCATACTCTTTTCGTTTGTTGCATATTTTTTTCGTTAGTTGCATACTTTTTTCATTACTTGCGTACTTTTTCGTTAGTTGCATACTTTTTTCGTTAGATGTATACTCTTTTCGTCAGCTGCGTACTTTTCACGTTAGCTGCATACTTTTTCGATTGTTGCGTACTTTTTTCGTTTGTTGCATATTTTTTTCGATTGTTGCATACTTTTTTCATTACTTGCATACTTTTTCGTTACTTGCATACTTTTTTCGTTATATGCATACTTTTTTCGTTGGCTGCGTACTTTTCACGTTAGCTGCATACTTTTCGCGTTAGCTGCACACTTTTCGCGTTAGCTATTAGTATATATTATTATAATAATAGTTCAGTATTATATTTATTTAAAGAATCTACGCATTTTATAAATCTTAACAAAAATGAAGACTTTTTGCCTCCACATTCACACATAGACTGGACTTAGATACTTACGTTCATTTGTTGCATACTTTTTTCGTTACTTGCATACTTTTTTCGTCAGATGCCTACTTTTTTCGTTAGCTGCATACTTTTTACGTTAGCTGCATACTTTTCGCTTTAGCTGCATTCTTTTATTATTTGTTGCATACTTTTTTCGATTGGTGCATACTTTTTTGGTTTGTCGCGTACTTTTTTCGTTTGTTGCATACTTTTTTCGTTTGTTTCGTACTTTTTTCGTTACTTGCATACTTTTTTCGTTAGATGCATACTTTTTTCGTTAACTGCATACTTTTTTCTTTAGCTGCATACTTTTCGCGTTAGCTGCATACTTTTGCGTTAGCTATTAGTATATATTAGTAATATAATCGTTCAGTATTATATTTATTTAAAGAACCTACGCATTTTATATATCTCAACAAAAATTAAGACTTTTTGCCTCCACATTCATACTTAGACTGGACTCAAATACCTACGTTAACAAATTTTTACGTTACGGAGCGTCGGATGATAGGCAGCATCTTGTAATATTTTCTTTTTATAGGACTTTTATACTTACGCTTTTATATCATTGTTAGTTTAGAATTTCCCAATAATCTGATATTAAGCTATTTTTAATAAAATATTTTGTTTGTTTACGTTCCTGTAAAGTCATTAGTGACAGGACTAGTTTTCTTCTTGCCGTGCCGTGCCATGCCGTACCGTGCCGTGAAACGAAACGAATCAGCGTAGCACAGCAGCAGTAGATTTGCCAGGGATGCATGTTTTGATTTAGTGGACCTATATTTAGTGGACCTCTACAGCTGCACACTTTTTGCGTTAGCTGCACACTTTTCGCGTTAGCTGCACGCTTTTCGCGTTAGCTGCACACTTTTCGCGTTAGCTATTAGTATATATTATTATAATAATAGTTCTGTATTATATTTATTTAAAGAATCTACGCATTTTATATATCTCAACAAAAATGAAGACTTTTTGCCTCCACATTCACACATAGACTGGACTCAGATACTTACGTTTGTACACAAATTGTTGCGTTACGGAGAGTCGGATGATAGGCAGCATCTTGTAATATTTTCTTTTTATAGGGCTTTTATACTTACGTTATCACATCATTATTAGTTTAGAATTTCTTAGTATGCTGATATTAAGCTATTTTTAATACAATTCTTTGTTTGTTCATGTTTCTGTAAAGTGATTAGTGACAGGAATAGTTTTCTTCTTAATTCATTGCTGGAGTTAGGTTAGGTCGCATATGTAACTGATATTGTACCTTGTGTTAAATTACTTTTTTTTTCATTTCATTCATTTGGATATGATTTTCATATATTTTGACTACTAAAATTAGGTGCAAACTTATTTAATTGTTATTTTTAAATATAATTTTCGTTAGTTGCGTACGGTTTTCGTCATTTGCACACTTTTCTCGGCAGCTGCAAACTTTTCTCGTCAGCTGCTTGCATACTTTTCTCGTCAGCTGCATACTTTTCGCGTTAGCTGCATACCTTTCGCGTTAGCTGCATACTTTTATCATTTGTTGCATACTTTTTTCGTTTGTTGCATATTTTTTTCGTTTGTTGCATACTTTTTTCATAACTTGCATACTTTTTCGTTACTTGCATACTTTTTTCGTTGGATGCATACTTTTTTCGTTAGCTGCATACTTTTCACGTTAGCTGCATACTTTTTGCGTTAGCTGCGTTCTTTTATTATCTGTTGCATACATTTTTCGATTGTTGCATACTTTTTTAGTTTGTTGCATATTTTTTTCGTTTGTTGCATACTTTTTTCGTTTGTTGCATACTTTTTTCGTTTGTTGCATACTTTTTTCGTTTGTTGCAAACTTTTTTCATTACTTTCATACTTTTTTCGTTAGATGCCTTCTTTTTTCGTTAGCTGCATACTTTTCACGTTAGCTGCATACTTTTCACGTTAGCTGCATACTTTTCGCGTGAGCTGCATTCTTTTATTATTTGTTGCATACTTTTTTCGATTGTTGCATACTTTTTTGGTTTGTTGCATATTTTTTTCGTTTGTTGCATACTTTTTTCATTACTTGCATACTTTTTCGTTACTTGCATACTTTTTTCGTTATATGCATACTTTTTTCGTTAGCAGCTAACTTTTCACGTTAGTTGCATACTTTTCGCGTTAGCTGCATTCTTTTATTATTTGTTGCATACTTTTTTCGAATGTTGCATACTTTTTCGTTTGTTGCATATTTTTTTCGTTTGTTGCATACTTTTTTCGTTACTTGCATACTTTTTTCGTTAGATGCATACTTTTTTCGTTAACTGCATATCTTTTCTTTTTAGCTGCATACTTTTCGCGTTAGCTGCATACTTTTGCGTTAGCTGCATACTTTTATCATTTTTTGCATACTTTTTTTGTTTGTTGCATACTTTTTTCATTTGTTGCATATTCTTTTCGTTTTATTACATTACCATTTAATGGAAACTTAAATGACAGTAATACCACTTTAAAGATTTGTGCTAGAAGCGAATCAATTCATTATGTTGAAATAAATATATCAGAAGAGTCAGTTATTGAGTGTCAAGAATTATGTGCCAGCGTATTTGTAGCTAATGCAATTGTGAAACCACGGCACGATTCTTATAAAGATATTGAACACTAGGGACGAAGATGTAGATGTACATAATATTGCGTTAAATACATCAAAACTAAGTGACTATCAAATATGTGAATTTAAAAAACCAGTCATGAACTCTAGTAGGGTTAAAAAGTTATTGTCATTATTAAAATTAGATGGACTAAATGAAGAAGAAACAAAATCAATAGAAAATATATGTGCTAAATTCCCTGATGTGTTCCACCTGCCGGGCGATAAATTATCAACTACTCCTGTGTACCAGCAAACTATCGAACTAAAATCGCATACAACCCCGGTGTATACCAAACCTTATCGGCTACCGCACTCGCAAAAGGCAGAGGTACATAAGCAAATACAAAAGATGCTAGAAAACGGAATTATAGAAGAAAGTAGAAGTTCATGGTCAAGCCCATTATTGTTGGTACCAAAAAAACAAGATTCCAAGGGTATAGAAAAGTGGCGAGTAGTAATAGATTACAGAAAATTAAATGACCACATACAAGATGATAAATTCCCACTACCAAATATCAGTGATATTTTAGATTCCTTATTGGTTCCATGTATTTTTCTCATTTAGATCTTTTCCAAGGATTTTATCAAACAAGTTTACATCCTGACAGTAGACCCTACACAGCATTTACGACTAGCAAAAATCAGTACCAAATGACCAGACTTCCTATGGGGTTGAAAACTAGTCCAAATGCATTCTCACGTATGATGACGTTGGCGATGTCTGGTCTAAATTATGAGAATTGTCTGGTTTATCAGGACGATCTAGCTGTTTTCGGGCGAAATTTGAACAACCATAACCAGAATTTAATATACGTACTTCATCGGTTACGAGAAGTCAATTTAAAACTAAATCCAGAAAAATACGCATTTTTACAGAGGCAAATATTTATACTTAGGACACATTGTATCGGAGAAGGGAATTTTACCCTATTTTTTATAGTTTCTAATTTCCTCTTTATAAATTCTATGTTTTTATCATTTTTAGGGTTCCGTAGCCGAATGGCAAAAAAACGGGAACCCTTATAGTTTAGACATGTCTGTCCGTGTGTCTGTCTGTCCGTCCGTCCGTATGTCACAGCCATTTTATTCCGAAACTATTAGGACTATACATGTAAAACTTGGTAGGTAGATGTATTCTGTGAACCGATTTCCGATTTTAAGAGAAAGTTTTAAAAAATATTTAAAATAAAGGGGGCTTCCCATACGTGGAACTGAAACTGAAAATATTTTTTTTTCATGAAACCTATACGTGTGTGGTATCTATAGACAGGTCTTTAAAAATGACATTATGGTTTCTAAAATGACTTTTTCATAAAGTTAATCGTTTAAAAGATATACGCTTCCAAAGTGGTAAAATGTGTGTCCCCCCTCTAACTTCTATAATAATGAAGTGAAACCTCTTAAAAAAACCATATGTTGTAGATCTTAATGTAAACTTTCAACCAAATTGGTTTGAACGAGATCGAGTCAGCAGTTTTTGAGATGCAGTATATTTTCGAAAACCGCAAATATAACTTTGTTTTTTACAACTAGCCATATTCTAGTTTATTTATGTATGCGACTGAAAGACTCTGTATCTATGGTCATGAATAAAGATTTATTAAAAAAAAATGTTCTGTGAATCTGTGGTCAAAGTGTCAAATAGTTAGGGATACGCAAAATTTGAAAAGTATCGATACTTTACTCGATACCAGTATCGTATTAAAAGTATCGATACCAAAAAAGTTACCTACCTACTTGACTTCAGTTGCGCGTTCAACTCAGTAGATTTTGACATACTTCTTGGAGTCCTTCGTTCATTTAACTTCTCGCCTTCTGCACTATCCTGGTTTGACTCGTATCTTCGGGGTCGCTCTCAGTGTGTCCGCCTTGATGAAAAATTTTCTGATTGGTGTGATCTCACTGCTGGTGTGCCTCAGGGTGGCGTTCTTTCTCCTCTTCTTTTCTCTGTCTTTATTAATACAGTTACTCAGATCATCACCTCGAACTTCCATCTCTATGCAGACGATTTGCAGCTATACCGACACTTCTTGCTGGCTGACGCGGACTCGGCGATTAGTGTCATGAATTGTGACTTGGAGAATATTAGTCAGTGGGCTAAATCATACGGATTACAGATTAATCCGTCCAAGTCCCAGGCTATGATCTTAGGTAGTCGATATTATCGCTCTGCACTTGACACTTCCTCTTTGAGGCCATTATCTCTTAACGGCTCGGTCATTGCGTACACGGATATTGCAAAAAATCTTGGTGTATTACTTGACAGCAATCTTTCTTGGCGAGCGCAAGTAAGTGAGGTTAGTCGTAAGGTGCACTTTTCCTTCCACTCTTTAAAATCCCTTCAAAGCTTCTTGCCTTTCAAAACTAAAATCTCTTTAGCTCAAACTTTAATTCAGCCGATTATTGATTATGCTGATGCCTGCTATTTGGATGCCACTGAGGAGCTCTTATGTAAGCTTGAGCGCTTGCAAAACTTGTGTATTCGCTTTGTTTTTGGTCTGAGGAAATACGATCATGTCTCTCAGTTTCGCAAGGATCTCAAGTGGCTCCCTATCCGTCTTCGCAGGAACACTCGAATATTATTCCTTCTGTACAACATCCTATTCAATCCTGCATATCCTAGCTACCTGCGCGATCGTTTTTCATTCACTCGTCCTACTGATGCCCTTTGTAGATCCCACCTTAAACTCCATCTCAATTTCCCATCCCAAAAAACCTGTTTCTATTCCCACTCCTTCTCCTTTCATGCAGTACGACTGTGGAACTCACTTCCCGCTAAAATCCGTGAAGCCAAATCCATTACTATTTTCAAAAAGCAGGTCAAAGATCATTACCTATCTAACATCCCGTAATTTTATATATTTATTATAGGTATATATTTTTATAGCATGTATTTTAATTCTATGTATGTATATATTTATTAAATATATCATTTTAGTTTAACTTTATAGCTAAGTATGTTTTATATCGTAATTAGTATTTATACACACTGTGTCTATCATCTCCTCTTCAACTCTTCTGTCGCAGGTCTGCTGGAAGAAATTTCTTAGGAAATAAGCAGCACCTTTGTGCTCTTTTGTCTGTATTTAATTTTTTCCATTATAAGTGTCATGTGTGTACATAAATAAATAAATAAATAAAGTTTCGGAACAAAAGTATCGATACCTGAAGGTATCGAGTACTTTTTAATACATAAAAAAACCGAATGGAGTGTAGTTGCTAAGTTTCGCAAAAAAATCTAGCAGGAACGTGTCTTACAAAATAGTCACAAATATCCAATAGATATTTAGAAACTGTTAGATATTCACATAACGTACGTAAACGTAGGCACGTACTTTGGAGAAAATAATAATTCAGTACAAAAATTAAAATGTTTTTATTTTTAATTAAAATTACACGACTAAACACAATAAAACTCACAAATGTCATAATAAATACTAAATTATTTAGAAAACTACCAATCTTGCAATCCAACGTGAATAAAATTTTATCCAGGCGGGATCCAGTCAAGCGATTACGACTCTCTGTCATAATGGCTCCAGCTCGTGAAAAGTCTCTCCGAACTCCAAAAACGAATTTCATGTCTTCCCACGCTTGCAAAAGATCTGCTTTGAGAGGAGATACTTGATTTGAAAGGTATAGTCCAACCTCGTCGCTTTCCCCTTCAGTTGTCCTCTGACGTTTTGCGTGAGCCAGTTGTTTATGTTGATTCCAGAAATCCATTGTGTCATTTTCCGCTTCCGAGGAGTTTGTTGATGGGCACGGGCTGTCATTTGCGTTTATTATTCTTCGGATGTACGAAATCGCACCGGCGCGGCGCAGGCATTGAGATCCGTAAAGTGGATGTTTTTAACCGACTTCAAAAAAAGGAGGAGGTTCTCAGTTCGTCTTGTACTTTTTTTATGTATGACCGATTTGGATTTTTTTTTAATGTTTGAAAGGGTATACTTTCTAGTTGGTCCCATTGTTATGAAATCAGGATCTGATGATGGGATCTTGGAGTAATCGAAGGAACTCTTCAAATATTATAGGCACACCTATAGCGTTTTGGGTATTTCTAATAGTAACTTGTGCAGTTGCTCTCGAAAAGCACCATTTAGGGAAGTGGAACTTATTATGAAGACCACAGATGGCCACCGAAACTACTCAATAATAAGTACTTCGTGGATTTGATTCGATTACTTGAATATGCATGTTAAGCACTTTATGCTCGTCACAATGCATATGGTGTTGTAGAGCTGATGGTGAAGTACCATGAGAACTCCTCAAAAATTAACGGCTCTGCATCGGGAAAAGCAATATTTTGTAAAAGGTTTATTTTTATTTGTTTATTTGGAAATAAATAAACAAATAAAATTTTGTAAAAGGTGATCAGTAGTTCACGTTTTGGCTTTTGTAGCTAGATAAATTACAAACCGACCCACTAAAAAGCGTGAAAAAAACTTGCAAAAAGCAAAAAATAAAAGCAACTTCCATATCAAAACACTACAAAGCCAAAAATAACTTTAATTTCGGAAGGCGGTATCAAAAAAAAAGAAAATACAGTACCAATAACACCGACTACCGAAATTAAAGTTATTTTTGGCTTTGTAGTGTTTTGATATGGAAGTCGGTTTTATTTTTTGCTTAAAAGTTTTCTTAAATCTTGGATCAAGCAGGGTGGTGGTAAAAAGTATCGATACTTTCTATAAGTATCGATACTTCTAAAGTATCGGATCTAAAGTATCGATACCAAAAGTACTTGGTATCGTAACAAAAGTATCGATACCTTGTAGTATCGATACTTTTTGCGTATCCCTACAAATAGTATTTTGCAAGCGTCGTTCTGAAAGAAAATACATTAAAAACGTAAATAAATAAGTATAAAGTGAAAATAAATACATTAATATTTACCTCTTACAATCAAAATGCAAGAAGGTAACCTTTTATCTCAAAAAATATATCAAAACAA
The DNA here is from genome assembly GCA_943138885.2 of Tholera decimalis. Taxonomy (NCBI): domain Eukaryota; kingdom Metazoa; phylum Arthropoda; class Insecta; order Lepidoptera; family Noctuidae; genus Tholera; species Tholera decimalis. The sequence continues at coordinate 18,236,562 of OW964576.2, forward strand.
CTTGCTGTTTACTATTCTGACTTCCCTCCAAAATTGACAAAAATATCGAATTTTTCAGATTTAGAAGTCACAGGGATTTCTCGTAGTGGCCGTGTGAGAAAGAAGAGTTCGAAATTGATGGACTTTGAGTCCCCTGATGACATTGAGACGAGGTTCCGCCGTCAAACTCCAGTGAAAACCTATGCAGGGTTCAGGCAGGAAGAGACTCCGGAATTTCAACCGCAGGAGAGCGCGCCACCTCGGCAGGTTGAAGATACTGGAACGGCATCGGGCAGTGAATCTGATTACTATGATAATCCTGGAGAAAATGCTGATAGGTAAGTTTTGATGAGTAACAGTTATTTTGTAAATAGTAATCTTAAAGATAACATTTTATAAACGTTTCGGTTGGTAGCAACATGAATCAAGAAATACCGAAACAAACTCAGAGGTCAAAGTAATCTATGATTTTTAATGCATGCAATGTGAAATCTAGCTAATGCAAATCATTAATTTATACCAACAAAATCGTGTACTGTACTTTAAACATATACATGCATTATTGGTCAAATTAAATGATTGTTGATTAGAATTACAATAGTTATAATAGTTAATAATTAAACAAATTGTTATGAAACACTTTGCTCATTTATTTCAATTGACTAAAAATGACCCCAAAGCCTGTATGATGTTTTGAGAAAAGCACGAGATGTGATTGGACTACTACATTAAGTGCAATCCTTTGACAGAAGTTGGCAAGCTCAGCTAAGAACTACTAAGAAGCTCACAAACTTAACAAACAATGCTAAAGATCTTGGATAGCCTACAGTTGTGTAGCTAAAAATAACTCACAATAGAACAGAGTTTGATTACGGTTGAATTCTTAGGATTTCTTGAGCTTTGATCATTTTTGTTTTTGAGGATATTTTATTTTTTATAATAGGTTTCTAGATGATGAGTTCCTATTATACTACAATAGGAACTTCTTTTATAATTATCTATCTTTGTCACAAAAAAGTGCATGTCCTGTGTCTCAGGTGTGGCAACATTTTTCTAGTTATTTATTCAAAAAAGGTTTACCTACAGCTTCTGTGTACAAAATATTTTCAACGAATTAGGAATGATATAGAACATGAACTCCGCTCAAAAATGATTCCACGCAAAACACAAGTAGGCAGGGTGAAAAAAATACAATCAAGGCGCCTCTCAGTCTGACGTGTGCTCAGTGACAGATGCCAGATTCGTGGTAATTAGTGAAAAATCTAAGAAAAAGCTTGTTTCTGAGGGATAACGATGACCTCCTACATAGTAAGGTGGTGTAAAAGACGGAAAGAAGGAAGTAAAAAACTAACTGGGATAACTTATCACTCGTAAGTAAAATAATTTCGTGTTTTATTTTCGTATAGACAACCACGAGTTGTCAGTATTATGCAATAGGTAGCCAGCCAGTTTTTAGTACCTAACTATTATATATTTTGTATTAAGTACAGAGTTTTATAAATTGGATGGATTGGTTTGCCTGTGTTTCTTATTTTAGTTTCCCCAAAAAAGAGATTCGACAACTACAGTGGATTGCAGCAGTCCGTTTAGAAAAAAGAGAGGATGACTGGTTACCAACTAATGCCAGTAGGGTTTGCTCCATACATTTGGGTAACGAAGACATATATTTGTCACGCACTGGCTATCGTATGCTAAAAACATCAGCTGTACCTATTTGTACGGTTAGTACTGTTGCACAGCATTTCATGAAAAAATCGGGTAAATCCTAATAACATTTTTTAAGGATTGCTTAAGAATACAAATTTTAAATCACGTCTAATGTGTTTTATGTTATCAGTAGGTATTACACCACGTTGAAACAAAGCAGGTAATTAAATTGGCACTCCGTATATGAGCTGATAAACAGAGTGAGCCAATATTTAGGAGATGTTTCTGTCCATTTTATTAAACAACAAAGTTTTGTTTTGAGTACATCGAGTATTTACCTTACTCACCCATTATATATAAATTAATCTAGTTTCACAGCTTATAAGCCTAACGCTCTCCTGATGGTGGTTAGCTAATGTCTTCTTACCTTATTTATGTACTTTAAAAAATTAATAATTATGAAATGCGGTAGATCCTGAGGAAATAATGATTTCCATTTAGAATAGGTATTAGGTAAGTAATAAAATAACTGTTTTGTTTCTAAAGGGGAATGCCTATAAAATGCTTTAAATGGACAGAAACTGCGAATAGTCCTTAATTCTTTTTAAAATAAAATATGTATAATGAAATAAGGTTCAAGTTTGTTTAAGTAGGTTATAAAAATACGGGAATCATTAAAATATTTAACCTGATATCCGTTTAAGTCATTCTTATTTTTATTGAAGGTCAGTGTTTATTTGACACTAGTAAGTGGCATTCAGCCAAACAGGAATCGTAAAATAATTCCTAACGAATTATTTTGCAGATTTAGTGTACAGTAATTATTAATTTAATATAATTCGACCTATGTGTACCATAAATCTAAAAAAATAAATAAATGCATGTCAATATTAATTATAAACAAATATTTTTTGGATAGAAAACGTATCGTAGGCTGTATGAGTCACATCTCCTTTACCTTACCTACTGATAGACTGACAGTTTGACATTACTGAATTTTCGATTGTTTATTTACTTGATTCTACAATAGCGCTTGCGAAGTGAGTTACGTACGGATTGCTTTTTCATGGTATAGCAACGACTATGGTCATTTTTCGAGGACTTTGATTTTAGTTGTGCACACGATACCCATTTTTAAGCACGGACTTAGGTTGGACCCGCCTAAACGACGACTTGGCATCCTTAACCAATATTTCAGAAAAATGTTTGTAACTAACTTCTACTTAGTCTTTTTGATAATTATTGAAATTATAATGGGTTACCTACGATTTGTAGTGACATTTGGCGTATATTTCACTCTTGTTCATTTCAGAATTTTTTTTATATGGCCTACGGGCATTCCCTTTTATGAAGCTTTACACTTTTTGTAAACTTGAGGTTTAATATTAATTTATAATATTTGAGTTCATAATAAATGACTGACTCCTACTGCATACTGCATAACACCATCCTCGCCGCTCGATATCACGAAACAATCCATCTCGTTCGCACTCGCTTGATTCGATATTTCAGTTTCACTCTAACATTATCTTACTAAATAAAATAGCGCTCCAAATGAATGAATTGACGGATCCATGCGCAGAAAATAAATTTAGCAAAGTATTTTGTTTTGTTTGTGCGCGTGTTGCATTCGTATTATCAGTTTAGTGGTATGAGTTTGGAACCATGTTTTAGCGGGCTTCGTTAGAGAGTTATGATTCCATATCATTCCTAATTCGTTGAATATTTTATCAATATACCCGGACTTTTAATTCGATGAAGTAGATTGACAGTTTCTGAGTTGTCAGATAATGACGACTATGAAATTATGATGTAACTAAATGAATCAATTCAGGAATAAAATTGAATAATGATGAAAAACAATTTGTGTAAATAACAGAAATTAAATGTGATTAAAAAGAGGTGTGAAAAAAAAAGAATTTTATTTTTTTGCAATAGGCCCTTGTACCCATACCTATTCCAACAGGTTTTAGATTGCAGTGGTGTGGGGGCAGTCTTTTTAATAGTAATCTTGCGCAATTTATTAAAATATTCATAACATGAAACAATTTGCAAGAGTGGCTTTTATCATGTCTGCTTAGATATGAATATTTTTAATAAAAATAGATTTATTTATAATAAAATCTAGTTACTACTTGAAAATATTTATATTTAAAATTATAAATAATCGCTCATTTATTCAATCGATTGAATCCATTACTATTAGGTTGAATAGGGTATCATTATTTTAGTAAACTAAGTGACATTAGCTTATGTCATTTTACTGCATCGAATTAGAATTCCGGGTATAGGTATCAAATTGTTTTGGGCGTACACAGTAGCCTATTACCCTCTTTGCTTTCATTTTGTTTGTATGGTATTCATAGTTTGTTTATGGGATCCATCTAAACATATTAGTATAATTGAAGTCAGTCAGTTCAAAAGAACTGTGTTTTTTCAAGGGCTTATGGGTAGCTAGTTATTTGATTTGGGTTAATCTCCAGAAAAACTTAACTAATTTTAGTGAGACTTTCACTGGAAGAAGAGGTTATAGGGCAATATATGGGGTACTTTTTATCCTCATAGCATTAGGTTTTATGTGGGAAAATCCTCCCATGTGAATAAAGATGTGGGTACAGCTTATTTATTAATATAAACTATATGGTGTAGTATATAACTAAGAGCAGTGGTGGCCCAGTAGAAACAGGCCCGACTTGCAAGTTACAGGTTGTGGGTTTGGCCCCCTCAGACACATTATTTTGTGAAATTGATTTGTTCATCAATGCTTTCAAATTAATGAAGTAAAACATCCAGCCTGTGTCTCAGCAGCAGGAACATAATAGGTTGAATTATTATTATTATTATTTCACTTATTCAATCAATATACATATTATTTACATTTTTAAATATTAATAAAAAAAATATAAACATTTAAAAATATAAAAAATATTAGCCCACCGGTATCGGGAACAGGGTCCAAGCTACCGGTGGTCAGGGCTCCATAGAGAGGAACCTCCTGACGATACACGCCGTGTCCAGGAGTGCCGCTTTCTGAAGCAAGCCTTTGATCCGACCGCCTAACGAGAGCCTCCTGAGGGGTTGGTCGAGCCTCTTGGCTATTAAGCCATTAGCTGGGATGACTATCGTTACAATGATTGCCGAGTTCACATCCCACAACTTCGTGTGCCAAGTATTATTATTATTATTTCATTTATTACATTTTATATACATATTGTTTGCATTTTTAATTATTCCTATAAAAAAAATATCATTATTATATAGTGTAGTATATAAGAAATGCTATTCTCTACCTTTCAACCTATGCGTTAGAACATACTCATAGTACTCTGTCTCATAGCCATGCCTGTGTCCAAACAGTAAGAATATTTTAGGCAGGTTATATTTATACTTCACTAAACTCTCTTTCTCCAAAGTGGCGAGCCACAGAACTGCAGCATGGAGTCAGACAGCTCAGCATCAGACGAGGGCTCCACCAGGACTCCCGCTAACTCCCTGTACATGATGGAGAAGAGTAGTAAGAAGAAGCTCATTGTAAAAGATGGGAGGGTCGTTGGAAGAGCTAAGGCGCAGAGAAAAGATAAAGGTATACACAATATACGACTGTCTTGACACTTTTTGTTGTCTTTATTGAGAGGGCTTTGACACCTCTTGAATTTAAAAAAGGACATAACTAAAAAAAAAATATTACAATAGCGCAAGCTGTGGTTACAGGTTGTGGGCTTGTAACCAGAGGCATTACTTTGTATAATTTATTAGAAGTGGCGCGGGGCTTCGGTCCCGAGGACTTTATCACGATAAAAACATAACACTCCTTTTTTGCAATTGGGTAAAAACTAGCATATAACCTTCCTCAAGCTTGAAGCTACTTCTATAAAAAGAACAAAGACAGATCCTGGCCTACACAACTTTTAAATTTAAAATAGCACGGCCATTTATCTTTAATGTATAAGAATCTATACAATAAAATCTAAACTATAAAGTTGTATTTAATTTATTTCGAGAACTTCTCCATTAGAATTGATTTATTAATAAACAAATAGCTGACCGGAAATTGTCGAAAATAGGTTGAGTTGTCAGTATGCTGCAATTAAACTTATAAATTAGTTTTTTATTTCAAATTATTTATTGTTTTATGCATTCTTTTCTATACTAAAAATAGTAACAATATGTGGTGAACAATAATCGCATTTGATTACATAAAAAATCTGAAATAATATTTTAATTATTGAGAATAAAAACTCTATTCTATTTTTATACATGGCAAGCAAAGGCGATGTTGACTATTCTGCCAAATAAAAACTCGATCAAGTGCACTGACCTATAAATCATATGGACTTGGCATACCTACAAGAAAAATGTGTATACCTCACTTTACTGAGCGGATAAAATGGCGGTTAATAGGGCAGCCCCTATCGATATTTCTATAGTAATAACATCGATAAAAGATCGTGAAATGTTTTCAAATTTTCACCGTACAATATCTACGAGTAAAAATACCCATAAAGTTTTCTAGCTTAGGCCTTTGAAATGTAATAAAAATAGTTAAGTATCTTATAATTTTAATAATAATTAAATTTTTGTCGCATAGCGCATACCTATCACATTTTGATCAACATACGACCTAATACATCTATATATATATAACATAAACCTGAAAATTTTAAAAATGTTTTGCAAACTGTTTTTGAAGTTAAGTTTTCAACACCTACCTTTTCTAAAATGCAGATCATTGTGGGTTTTAATAATTATAATAAAGTATATTAAGTCAACAATAATTATAATAAAGTATATTAAGCAAATCAATCTCATTCATTTCTAAACAATACAATTTTGTTCAGGTAATTTCTATGAGATATTCTTTCCATAGATTTCTTCCCATAATATTTGAATCTCAAATTCATGTATACCTCAATTACACTTTTAATTAATAAATATTTATGATTAGCATCATGTTCACTATCCCCAGAATCAAATAGATTATTTGGTTCGGCATAGTAATCTACAAAAAACTTAAAACCTGGCGCAGCGAAGGTGCTAGTGACAAAATCTAGCGTAGCAGATGTGCTAGGGACAAAGTCTATGCCACTCCTCTTTGAAATCACTGCAGGTTGATTTTTAATGGTAGGATCAAAAACGACCTGAAAACCACTCTTTATTATTAACATAAATAGTATTAAAAAAAAAAACAGAAATTATATGGCTTCAAAGATGGGAGATCCTACTGTTATTAATTTAAAAACAATTACCATATTAGGAGCACCAGATTCAGATATTGATAGTGACTTTGTCTGATTTTGATCATTTTCAATTAAAATGCCAGCTATATTTGATCTAATCGCAGGCTGTAAACAAGCAATAAAATTATTAGTATTTTTGATGTTTCTTGATTTTATTAATAGGATTTTTAATTCATCATCATTATCATCATTGCAGCCGAAAGACGTCCACTGCAGAACATAGCCCTTCCCCAAGCACCGCCAATTCAACCAGTTCTGTGCTTCCCGGATTCCTGCGGGCTTCCTTTTTAATTAGTCTTAAGAAAATAATTAATCCTAAGACCTCACTCAAACACATCCTTTACATCACTCTGTGTCCATTAGACAAGTGTTGCAATTGAGGACATCACCATCATTTATCACTACGCAATCATGTTGGACAAAGTTATAACACGCAACGTTACTTACCAATAAGATTCGTGAATAATTAAATAGTGAAGGTAAAGCATCGTCACGCAATGTTACTTTATTCAGTGTCCGGTTGAAACATGATTCTTCAAAGTGAAGAGAACAAATATGGATTATTTTTGTTGACATCTTTAAATTTTCAACACCAATTGTTTCCAACCAAATTTTCTTTTTCCTTTTTTAGTAGGCAGCCTTGAAAGAAAAACAAAAATCAATAAAGAACCATAAAATAGCATTATCGATAAATATAAAAGTGTCTAAATGCACTACTCTATTCCTTCAATAATTAAATAATGATTTCATGAAGTACAACTGTTGAAAATAAAGATAAAATGGAAATTATGAATGCTTTACTGTTGAAACTCTTTAACGGATGCAGAATCTTTTGTTTATTATCTAAATCTAAAGATATTTCAACTGAAATTTAGTACGTACTGGTGCAAAGTTATGTTTGGGTGATTTCCGCTTCTTTTGATGCCACATCCGATTATATTGCAATTGGGCATCTTGCTATTGACGATTTCCACTATAGAACCGAGTTCAAACGCAATAACACAGCAAATTACTCCAAAATTCACAAATTAAAAGCACAGCTTTTGACAGTTGACGTACCCAACTTTGGTACCAAACAGTGAGAGGATAAAATGGCGACCCGGCCGCAAATAGGTATTTCAATGACGCTGGAATGAAGGGTTGCCATTATAGTAACTGTCAAAAATACTATTATCCTTTTTAATTTACGCAAAATTACGAAAGTTAAAAAGAGATGCCAGTATTTTTATGATTTTGGCGTCGATATACCTCATAATTGTATAACTGTTTTTTCTATAGTCAAACATTTCAAGTCCATATTATTTATACGTCAGTGATCAAGTGTCAAAATTGACACAAAGGGAATTGATTGACATTACAAACACAAACAGTTGTTGTAAAACATAGTGTATTACATTCTCTTTGAGTTGTTGTTGTCGGTGATATTACAAAATGCATGTGTTTACGTTTCCTTCTCTGTTTTTGAGACTCTTTTGCTTTTCGAAGTGTTGAAGTATATCCATTATTGTGATCATGTCTAACCAACAACGTTGCACTAATTGTGGATTGAATGCTTTCCGAATGCGGAGGTATTTAGTAGAATGCGAAGAAGTTCGTTCATTGTTACAGCAGTGGACCTCTATACTCGAAGTAAAGTACTTTTATTTAATTAGACAGAATTACTTTAGTGCTAAATGTTAGCGTGAACAAATATGTATAGAGATCGTCAAATTGTAATAACCTCAAAATTCCATATTTGTATTTATGCTAGTATTTTTTTTGTTAGAAGTTCTATACAATATTCAATGCTAAGGAATAGTTCTTAGTATTGAACTACACACAATAAAATTATTTTCATTACTGGCCGTGAGAATTTTATATTGAGCCAAAGTTACTAGGGACACATGGCATTGCTCTTTCATTCAAATACACCCAGTACTTACTTGTGCACGACAACAACGTAATATAGCGCCGCCTGCTATTGTTACATTTAAATACGTACCCATATAAGGTAAAGACGAGGTAGGTTGGTAGATAGCGACAACGCCCCGCGTCGCTTTACCTTATATGGTCAATCGCTTTACGCGTTGCCATTGGTCGATAGCAAAAATATGGCCGATTCGCGCCCCCCGCGGATCCATGTATATAAAAACCCCGAACCCCCCTGGCAATGCGAGGGCAGTCGACCGAAATTCTCTTTCTAAGTTTACTCCACAATTTGTATTACCTAAAATATGTAAAGACTATAAATAATGCCATATTATGTAACTACCAGTTCGGAATATCAATTAAATACAGTCCACTCGCTACAAAACTGTTCCACTTTATAATATTAGTATATTAAGAGTTAATTACATTATAGTAAAACAGAAGCTTTATTTTCTTGTTTTTGTCTGTCTTTCTAATTGATTGGAACGATGGATCCGGTTTTACTGGAAGATAGAAGAGGTCTTATAGGTCAACATAATTATTTGCTACTTTCATCCCCGAATCAAAAAAACTTCAAACCCGCGTACGTTATATTCCCACGCAGACGAAGCCGCAGGCACAGCCAGTTTTTTTTTTATAAAGAGAATTAGCAATGTGGGTGCATTTCATATTACAAGCAATCTTATTAACCCTCCAACCATGCTAAATATGCTTGTGTATGGAGTGGGTTCACAGCTATAATGTAATCAGTAACGGGTGGGGTTCGAACCTGTGACCTCTCAATCACAAGACCGACACCTTAACCATTAGGCTATACATGCTTCTAACATCTATATTAATATTATAAAGCGGAAAAGTTTGTTTGTTTGTTTGCTTGAACGCGCTAATCTTCGAAAGTACTGGGTGGATTTGGATGAAATTTGGTATGAAAGTAGCTTGAAGCTTGAGGAAGATTATAGGCTACTTTTTACGCGACTGCAAAAAAGGAGAGTTATGTTTTTACCGTGATAGAATCCACGGGAGCGAAGACCCGCGAGAGTACTAGTTAATAATAATTGATTAATTTAATTGAATTGTTAATTTTCATTGATATTCAATTTATGCTTCTAACATTAATAATAATTGATTAATTCAATTGAATTGTTAATCTTCATTGATATTCAATTTAACCATATTCAGTTGATATTACTCAATTAATTGAATGGGTTAAGTTAATAAATAGGTACGATTATTTGGTCCTATTAGCGTTGTATATTGATGTATTAATTCCCTATATTACAGGCAAGACCCGAATCACAGCGTACATGATGTGGGCCAAAGAAGCCCGCAACGAACTCCTGCGCAAACATCCAGACATGGATTTCTCCGCTATATCCAAACGATTGGGCGAAATGTGGTCCAATGTAAGTACTGTCATGATAAATGATGTTTATTTTGCAAATGTATACATCTTCTATACTTCTTCTTCTTAACGTATCGATGGCTAGTATATTTTACTAGCTGACACGCCATGACTTCGTTAGCGTGGTATCGTACCCCTACCCAACCGATACCACTACACCTATCCTATCGATACCCTACCCTTACCTTACTCTACCCCTACGCTACCCTACCCTACCAATACTCTACCCCTACCCTAACCCTATCCTACCCCTACCCTACCATACCCCTACCCTAAAAAATAGATAGTAACCGATTCTCAGACCTACTGAATATGCATATAAAAATTGGTAAAAATCAGTAAAGCCGTTTCGGAGGAGTAAGGTAACTAACATTGTGACACGAGAATTTTATATATTAGATTGGCCCAAAACTTAGCTACACGAACTCCGCTGGCTGATGCAGACATTAGATCGGCAAGAGTACAGGTGACGGGGCAAGCGGAACAAGATAGGAGGTGGGTCGTTGTCTGTGGGTTCACGCCGCATATGTATATTGAATAAAACTAGAAGTCGCGCGGGGTTCCGGTCCCGTGGACTTTATCACGATAAAAACAACCTCCTTTTGCAGTCGGAAGTTACTTATTTTCATCCAAATCCACCCAGTAATTACGAAGATTAGCGCGTTCTTACAAACAGATAAACTTTTCCGCTGTATAATATTAGTATAGATTTAAGTGTGTTTGTGATTTCAATATAGTAGGTAGCTGTGTTTTCCAAAAAAACAGTCAACCTTTTTTAAATTTTGTCTGTCTGTCTGTTTGTCCGGGATAATCTCTGGAATTACTGAACCGATTTTAGTGGCATTTTCACTGGAAAGTAATGCAGGTTATACGGCAAAATATAGATCTTTTATCCCGGGTTTCCTGCGGAATCGGGACTTATGGGAGAAAATCCTCCCACGTGAACGAAATCGCGGGTAGTAATAGTAGTCTCATAAACACTTCGATCAAAGGCTATTTTGAAGTTCATACAATAATACATACTATAGTTGGATAAGAAAATAGTGACGTCATCGTTATTCGCGCCACTCGACCAATCAGGTCGCAACAAATTAGAAAGCTAATTTCATAGTGACCAGCTGACCGGAGATCTTTTGGCGAAACGGTTGTCTTTTAAGCGTTACCTACCTACATTAAATAATTTAATTAAATTCAATCCTATTGAACTGGTGTGGGCCCACATAAAAAAAATATGTTAGTGCCAATAACTCAACATTCAAGATGAGTGATTTAAAAAGAATATTTTGTGACGCAATAACTTTAATAGATGCTAATCGATGGAAGAAATGCTGCGACCACGTGATAAAAGAAGAAAATTTTATGTGAAATTTGGATGACGTCATAGAGAATGCAGAACAAACATCTTTCATAATAAATTCAAATGTAGATTCTAGTGACACTGTTTAAAAAATGTGACTAATTTAAGACAATTCATTTATTTTTTTCCATTAAACTTAATATTTTGAAATATATATTTAATTTTGAATTTTTACTCCATTGTGAAAACACCTTTACCCTGCAGTTGCATTGCTGACGTCACTATTTTCAGCTATAGTCGATTTTATGTCTTTTTGTATTTTATTTAAAAAGAACCAGCAATGTGTGTAGAATTCACGTTACTTGCAATCTCGCTAATCCCTACAACTTCATCTTCGACCACATCATCACTTACCATCAGGTGAGATGGTGGTCAAACGCGAACCTTTATCGCGACCTTTGGATCACAAGTCCATTAGACGATTGACGCTTCAATTCTTCCTTTAAAACCAGAATGATATTATCTAAAGCCCTGTGCATTTCAATGCATCTGAACCAACGTAATAATCCGCTTTCAACTTGTTATCAGGTAAACTATAATGAACGCTATCTGTGGAAGCGCAAGGCCAAACGTTTTGCGATGCAGAAGGAACAAAACACCCAAACTACTAACAAGATCATTATATCTAATCCAAGTAAGTATTACTTTTAATAAGGTGCTCTTCATTATGTCTGACTAATTAAGCCTTAAAGAGCTGTAAGTCCTAATTATGGGCCTTATAAGCAGCAGCGGAGGATTCTACTGCAACGTGTCTATCTATAATATAATAATAATATGTCTTTATTTGGAACAAAGCCATTAAATTACATGTGTCTTAATATCCAGAACAAGTACATTAATTTAACAGAGATACATAGGCCATCTGTCTCCCAAATTAGGCAAAAACCTGTATCTCGGGAGGCATTAATAAGAGGATTTTTAGGGTTCCGTAACCGAATGGTAAAAAACGGAACCCTTATAGTTGCGATATGTCTGTCCGTCTGTCTATCTGTCTGTCCGTCCGTCCGTCCGTCCGTATGTCACAGCAATTTTATTCCGAAACTATTAAGACTATACATGTGAAACTTAGTAAGTAGATGTACTCTGTGAACCGCTTTCCGATTTTAAGAAAAAAATATATTTAAAATAAAAGGGGGGGTCCCCATACATGGAACTAGAACTGAACATATTTTATTTCATGAAACCTATGCGTATGTGGTATCTATAGACAGGTCTTTAAAAATGATATAAGGGTTTCTAAAACCACATTTTCATAAAGTCAATCGTTTAAAAGATATAAGCTTCCAAATAGGTAAAATGTTTTTATTTTGATTTTCTAGTTTGTATAAAGCCACTCTAATCTATACAATATGTAAAATTGCTGTGCCCGACAGGGTTCATGTGAGCTATTACCTATACATTATTAAGATCTTGTTAACACATGTTATTGCAATAAAGAATGAATTGAATTGAATTAAAATGTGTCCCCCCCCCCTCTAACTTCTATAATAATGGAGTGAAAAATCTAAAAAAATATATGTCTGTAGACCTTAATGTAAACTTTCAACCTAAATTGGTTTGAACGAAATTGGGTCAGCAGTTTTTGAGATACAGCATATTTTCTAAAACCGCAAATATAACTTTGTAATTCATACAAACACTATGAAAAACAAAGTTATTTAGCGTAGTTGTAAAAATGTAAATAAGCTAGTTTTAAGAAATTTTTAAGGTTTTTTTTAATCCTCAAATAAATATACATATTATATTATATTATTATAGTTACTACGGAACCCTTCATGGGCGAGTCTGACTCGCACTTGGCCAATTTTTAGGGTTCCGTAGTCAACAAGGAACCCTTATAGTTTCGCCATGTCCGTCTGTCTGTCCGTCTGTCCGCGGTTTAACTCAAAAACTATTGGTACTAGAAAGTTGTACTTTGGCATGAGTATACACGTTAATGACGCCGAAAAAGTGGTAAAACAAAATTTTGAAAAAAAACAATTATCTAAATAATTGTTTTTTTTCAAAATTATCATCCCACTTTACATGTATGGGAGGTACCCTAAGGTACCTCCCATACATGTAAAGTGGGATGATAATTTTTTTTTTCGTTCTTCCCATAGTGTGGGATATCGTTGGATAGGTCTTTCAAAAATATTAGGGGTTTGGTTAGACCGTTTTTTGATTCAGAAAACCATTCGTGACTTATCAAGCTTTAAAGTACCAATTTTCGTTAGAGTCAAGTGTCCCCCCCTCTATCAACTAAACGGATGTAGTTAGAAATTCAAATGTCACGGCAGTATTACCTATATATAACGAAATTTAAAGGAAAACTATCACACATAAGTGGGCTTTACAAGTTTACGAGTAATAGTCGACCAATTGTATTTGACTCGAAAATTTCGAACAACTCTATAGAAATGTCGATAGATGGCGCTAAGCGCCAGTTGTATCGTGCTAGTTCCTTGTGACGATTGAGTAGTGTAGCTGTGTGTCCGTATTTAAATTCAAAACACCGGCTATGACAAGTTTTATACAAATCTCTAAAAAAATTAAAACTTTCCGTGCAAAATTGTCGGATCAGGTGAGGATTTGTATAGGAAGTCAAAAACTAGGTAGTCATGTTTTGGCTTTTAGTTAGAGCATAGTACAAAACGATTAGTCAGCGAATACGACACGCACTTGGCTGTTATAAAAATTACGGAACCCTACACTGCGCGTGGCCCGACACGCACTTGACCGGTTTTTTTATCTTTGTTAATAGCCCATATCGTCGTTGCGCTTGCAAAAGGCGCTATGTGGCAAATAGTCATTTTCGTTCTTTTATGCAGTTTCAATCGTTATTTTAATACACACATGCTGTAAAACAGCTATCTAATAAACGAAATATTTAAAGAGTTACCTTTCAATTTTGCGTTTATCAGATAGCTGTTTTTACAGCATGTGTGTATTAAAATAACGATTGAAACTTCATAAAAGAACGAAAATTTACTATTTACGACATAGCGACTTTTGCAAGCGCAACGACGATATACAACGTGTAATTTAAAGGGTAAATACATACTAAGTGCACGGTTTCTTTGTATGATAATAAACGATATGGCAAGGGTTTTATATATAATCCTGTCTACATGTGTGAAGTATAATAGAAATTTCAATACATTGATACCAGAGGCAGAAATTTCAAATTAATAAGAACGAAGAGAATCACCGTGTTATTGGCAAGTGACGTGGAAAGTTATTGACCCTCGTAGTGCTGTGACACGTTTGTTCTAATTGGTATTCAAGAAACATATGAAATTTGGTATCAATTCTTTGAGTCACTTATTTTGAGCTGAAACTGTGCATAGAGACCCCATACCATGTTTTCTTCAGCCCCTTTAGATAGATATGGGGTTTCCGTTACAAGTTGTATAATATGGTGTCAACACGTAATGTTGCAGCTCGTCCTCTGACGTCGGCAGGCCCGGGCAGACCTCCACGCGCTACGCCCAAGCCTCAGCCGACACCTGTCACACCGCCCTCACAAGCTCTTGTGGTAAGATCAGTAAGACTAGACTAATGAGACTAACTAAGACTTTTTTTTATCGTGGTAAAATTATCAAATAAGTCCTCCCACCCCGGGCAGGGCGGGAGGGACTGTCAGACTTTTACTGACTAAAATCCACGGTGTTCCTTCAATAACCCTTTACGTTCCGGGGTCACGGTAATGGGATAAGTCCCACGACCCCGGCAGGCTTCGGCCCTCTACAGGGGGGGCCTCGTCATATTGCTGACGCTCTTTGAGGCGCGCGTGGAACACGACGCGCCGTCGACCCGGGCATGGTCCATGGTCGGACAGCGATTTGCCCTTTACTCGCTGTCCGCATGCCCGCGCCTACGGTGGCCGGAGATCGTCGGCCGACGTCCGACGCCGTGGGCGTCTACCACTGCGGCTGGGCTGGAGGGAGGACGCCATCCTCTCCCTCACACGGCCCGCCTCCTCCTTCGGCAGCATGACTGCTTCGCAGAAGGAGGCGACCGCTTCCCACTCCCTCTCGCCCCGCAGCATGGCCTCGACCAATGCCGGGCGCGAGAGGTCTCCGCCTATCGCCGCCGTGAGGACACGTCGGTGCTCTGCCCAAGCGGGGCAGTCTTGCATCGTATGCTTTACTGTGTCCTCAGGGAGACTAACTAAGACTAAGTTAAGAACCTTGGGGTCTGGTTGGACAAATATCTTTCGTGGGGTCCCTAATTATAAGAGGTGAGTCGCAAATTATTTGCTTCTGCCAGTTCCCTAAGACGGTTGCTTAACTTTCTGCCAACTGCCACTAAAATTGCGCCAGCACAGTCTCTTACATCCCATCCTAGACTACGCTGATACTGACATCAGCTTATCATATATCTTCATCTCACAGAGGCACAACTTGATAAACTTGAACGACTTCAAATTTTTTGCATAAGATTTATATTTGGTTTGCGCAAATATGATCACGTATCCGAATTTCATACGAAACTCAAGTGGCTTCCTATACGTCTTCGCCGGAACTTACACATTTTGTCTCTGCTTTGCAGTATTCTGTTCAATCCTAAAACCCCTCTTATCTTAAAGAACGTTTCAAGTTCCTCCATGACACATATGTCAAATTTCTGAGTTCATCGGATAACTTGAGGCTAGAGGTACCGAGTCACTCCACTAATTTCTTTGGTATGTCGTTCGCAGCTCAAGCAGTACGACTGTGGAATACTCTTCCCGTGTCAGTAAGACAAGCACAAACCCTTCCTTCTTTCAAAAACATGGTAAAAGATCTCTATCTCTCTCTTTAATTTGTTACTATTTTTTTTATATATCTCAGCTTTGTTTTTTTTTTATGTATGTAAGTTATTACTTGTTTATTGTATACACCATGGACTACCCGCGTATTTATTTTCTCCTGCTGTGTCAAATCCATCCAAAGGTTGTCTGTAAAAGATCGCTTTTAGCGATAAGACCGCCTATTTATACCGCCTATAAATCAAAAGTGAATAGGTTACTTCTAGGTAAGCGTGCTCTTTCTTGGACCACATCATCGCTTACCATCAGGTGAGATGGTGGTTAAAAGCGAACCTATTATCAACAAAAAAAAACTGAAAGAGTGAAACGACTAAGAAGAAGAGATCACAAGAAGCAGCTGATGAATAAAAATAAGGGGGTTTTTTATCTGTCGTCCCTGTCACGATTATCTTTGGGGGCATTCGCTGCAATGAATGTCAGCGTTGCTATCGGTACAGTGGTACCCAACTGATAAGGCGCGTCTTGAATCTTCGTTCGCACAAAAAAAGGATGGCTCCGAAGATTAACGAAAGAACGCTTAAAACTTACAATCAACCTTAGATCTCTACTATAAGGTTCATAATACACTGCAGCTGTTAGTTCCGTTCCAAAGTGGTAAAATGTGTGCGTCTAATTTTTGTTATAATAGACAAAAAAAAAATATGCTGTAGATCTTAATGAACTCTCAACGAAAATTGGTTTGAACGAGATAGGGTTATAGCACATTTTCTAAAACCGCAAATAAAACTCTGTATTTCATACAAATACTATGAAAAACAAACATATTTTGCGTAGTTATTACGGAACCCTTCCTGGGCGAGTCTGATTCGCACTTGGCCAATTTTTTTGTTATTACGTCCTTATTTATTTTCTGTTATTATGTATAATAAAGAGTATATCTATCTTAAAAAAATATATAGTAAGAATAAGTCTTTGGAGAGCTATAATTAATACAACAATACATAATATAATAAAACTGTAAAAAAGTACGTCTGTACATAGAACATATTTACAAAAGATATATTTGTTGTCATCAATTTTTGTCTGTTTATTTATTTGTTAGTACACGCTAATCTCCGGAACTAATAGACGCATTAGAATAAAACTTGTTTGTTGTATATCTATGAAGTCTGGGCAACATATAGGCTATACTTGATTTTGGTAACTGGAACATCTGATGCCGACTTTACATGTGAGCGAAGCCGCAGGTAGAAGCCAGTTTAATAAATAAATTATATTTTGTGAATAATTAACTTTAAGCATAACCAGAGTAATAAAAAAAAATAGTTGTAATCAGACCAATTATCTGTAATTATTTGTTTTAGTGAATGCAAAATGTGCTTGATGTGGCAGTGCTTTTTTATTGATAATAGGTTCGCGTTTGAACACCATCTCACCTGATGGTAAGTGATGATGTGGTCGAAGACGGAGCACGCTTACCTAAAAGTAACCTATTCACTCTTGACTTAAAGACCGCTAAGTTATAGCTATCGGGAAACACAGACTCCGGCAGGGAATTCCACTCCTTAGCCGTACGCACAATGAAGGTATTCCCAAAACGCTTTTCTAAATAAATAAAAATACTAAGCCATATTTTGTGTTCACAGCCGGTGTCAAGTTCAGCAGCAACCAGCGCGGGAATGTATCGGGTGACGGGTTGCGGCGCGGTTGAGGTTGCCGCCCATCTTCGACTGCTGGGCGAGAGTCTCGCTATTATTGGCGAAAGACTTAAGGAGCACGAGGTACAGTAGTCTCTTTATAATGGAATATATACTAATTAGTGATGTTTCGGATATCCGTATCCGTATCCGCGGATATCGGAGGAAAAGGAAAGTTCTGTATCCTTTACTTTTCTCGCGGATCTTTTACCTTATTAATTTGAAAAAATGATTGCAAATTAAACTAGAAAACTTCTTGGTGGACATTATTTTCACTTTTGTACCATAACCATACATAAACGTTATCGACACGGCCCAGTGTCACACTAAACAGTAAATAAAACACAAAGTAATACTCGCGCAATGCAAGTCGAAACAAGTACTGCCTGTCGTTGCGGCGAGCGTGGCTTCAACTATCGTTTCAAGGTCTCGCGCGCCGACAGGGATTGAGTAAGAAAATAAAGATCCGTATCCGTATTCGCGGATCTTGACACCTAATAACCGTATTCGGATCCGTATCCGCGTATGTACATTTTTAACGATCCGGCACATCACAAATACTAATGACCCGTCAGCCTTTAAAGTAATAGTGAGTAGACACCTTTACCTAGAAGTTACATATCGTCGTTGCGCCTGCCAAGTTCCATAAGTGATTTTTGTAAGGTTTTGGAAAACAACAAAAAACATGTTATTGAATTGAAAATAAAAAACTCGGCAAAATTATTGATACCACAGCACAGACGTTTATTTAATATATTATAAAAATACAAAAGTTGCCAAAACTATCAGTCATTTAAAGGTCTAGATTTTTTTTAAGCAAATAGTGCACATAAAAATGAAAATTTGCACAAATGGAATTTGGCAGGCACAGCGACGATATTCACTCTTGACTTAAAGACCCTCATAGGTTGGAAACACAGATAATTTTATTCAGCTAAGGAGTGGAATTCCCTGCCAGAGTCTGTATTTTCTGATAGCTACAACCTGGGGGTCTTTAAGTCAACAATGAATAGGTTACTTACTTCTAGGCAAGTATCCTTCATCTTCGACCACAACATAATCGCTTACCATCTGGTGAGATGTTGACCTAACCTAACTAGAATAAAAATAAAGATATTTGGAGATATGCGGAACAGGGTGTAAAGTCCCGCAATCCCATTGAAAAGGGAGGATCCTCCAACCAGACAGGTGTTTTTGTCTGGTGGGCAACGGCCCGATGTTTTTGATCGGGTGATTTGTATGTATGCTAGTTGTGAGGTTATTAGTTGCAGATCCTCTAACAAATTTTTTATGTATTGTACACAACACTTGTCACTTAACACTTAAATCGCACTGAATTTCACTTGTAAAGCTTCGATTATATCGCGTATTCGCCTCGTAATAAGACTGACTGTCTGCGTCCCTTTGCGATCTATTTATAACCCGGTCTATGAGTTCTAGAACATTCTTGTAAAATCGACTCACCGCCAACACTGCCAAGAATATTCCAGCAGCTACTCGAGATACTCAGTACTGCTACTCGCCACTAGATGGCGTTAGTGTCTCGAACATTCTAGATTTCTGTCGAAGTTTCTCGACGTACTTCACTAAGCGACTGGCGTAACAGTATTTTTTTTTATATTCGTCGAAAAAAAGATATTCGTTGAAGAAATTTTAGAGGTTATGTCTGGTCATTACGTAAACCGATTTAATGGAAGCAGACTGGTACCGTAGACTTGATTATATCCATAGTCGACGCTAGTGTGGAAAACATAGAGCTAGTAGTGAGCCATAGTTAGTTGGTCAAGGGTCTCCTGCCACTTCCAAGATATTAGAAGTTTATTATATCTGTTTTAAACAAGTATCTGTTCTGCGTTATGAAAGCTATACTCACAGAATCTGGCATGTTGGTCTTGCCAAAGGGTATTTTGTTACTCGGCTATCTACAGCGGTCTAGAACTACACTGAAAAAGCATGAGTAACGTTGTAACAATACCCAAAGAACCATTCCTATCCATGCATACTTGCTCATTCTTCCTCGGATGAGCCTCCTACTTCCTACTAATATTGTAAATGCGAAAGTTTATGAGAATGGATGAATGTTTGTCACTCCTTCACGCAAAAACTACTTAAAGTATCTGAACGAATTTTGGTTAGTAGATATCCTGGAATAACACATACGCTACTTTTTATAGTTTCGTCATGTCTGTCTGTCTGTCTGAATGTTACAGCCATTTTATTCCGAAAATATTAAGACTACACATGTGAAACTTGGTAGGTTGTACTCTGTGAACTGCTTTCCGATTTTCAACAAAAATAAAGAAAAAACAAAATTAAGTATAAATCCCCATACATGGAACGGAAACTATTTTTTTTTTTAATCAAACCTATACGTAAATTTGTGTCCAAACATTGAGCACAGAGAGCGCGGCAGCAACACGCGGCATTTATAGGACACATTTCTGCCGCGCTCTAGTTAGGCAAAGCCGACTAATGTTTGTGCGGCAGTCGTCTAAACACGGCGGCGGGCCGCGCTCGATTGCCGCTCGATGTTTGGACACACCTTTATATGTACCTATACGTACAAAAAATTACATTGATGTTTCACAAACGATTTTTTTTTACAATATTGATATTTAAGTGTAATTAAATTATTGGTGTACAATAAAGTATATTCTATCTATCTATCTAAACCACTTTTTATTAAACTCCATCGTTTAAAAGATATACGCTTCCAAACTGGTAAAATGTGTCCCCCTCCCCTCTAACTTTTACAATAATGGAGTCGAAAAAAATATGATGTAGATCTCAATAAAGACTTTCAACGAAAATTGGTTTGAAAGAGATCGGGTCAGCAGTTTTTGAGATATAGCACATTTTCTAAAACCGCAAATATAACTTTGTTTTTCATACAAACGCTATGAAAAACAAAGTTATTGTGCGTAGTTACTACGGAACTGTTCATGGGCGAGTCTGACTGCACTTGGCCAATTTTTATTCCGGAATTCGCACGGGATCGGGATTTACGTGAACGAAGTCGCAGGTCGAAGCTAACTAGCTATACAAGGTGCCAGATAAACGGGAAATAAAGTACATTGACCTTTTTCTAATATCTCTGCGTAGATACCCGAAAAACAAGCAATTAACTGTTTTTAATTACTATAAAATGTAAAGGGTCGCGATAGGTGTGGATTCAAGACAGATTTGTCTTTATTTCCGTTTTTTGAAATAAATTTTGATTTAATAAATAAAAAAAAATAATTAAAATAAAATAATTTAAATAAAATAATTAATTTTGATTTTTATTCCAAGTTTATGTGGCGTTTGGTATAGTAGCATCACAATGCTCCGTTTTATTCAAGAAAAACCTGCAAATTTCGTCGCGAACGAAGTATAATAGACAATAGCTAATCTAATGTATTTCTTTTCTCAGGGTCAAATCGCAGTATCGGGATCAGTGTCAGTACTTCTAGACACTCTGCTGTGCTCGCTCGCTCCCCTACTGAGCGTGTGCCGCGCGCTCCCCGCTATTGCTCCCCCGTCTCGCCTGCTACAGGACACGCTGCACAACATAGCTTATATCATGCCAGGCTTGTAACAATACTGCAAGGATTTGAACCAATAAAGTGTGTTTTTAATTAATATTATTTTATTTTTCGAACTTGTGGTCGCGATGTCATGAGTTCGAACCCCACCCATTACACTATAGCCGTGAATCCGCTCTAGATACAAGCATATTTAGATTAGTTGGACGGGGGAAGGGTAAATAGGTTCTAGGCAAGCGTGCTTCATCTTCGATCACATCATCGTTTACCATCAGGTGAGATAGTGGTCAAATGCAAGCTTATAATCAATTTTAAAAAATGGATTTGAACAAATAAAATGTGTTTTTATTGACATACTCTAACTTTTTCTTAACTATAACCTGGCCTTTAATCAAGCGTCAATAATAGGGCTAAGGTGTCGAACTTGAAATTGAGTCATTATAAATATCTAGCACCTCGCCCGCGACTTTGACCGCGTGGATTGCTAAATAATTTATATTCACTCACAAATAATGCACTTTAGTAACAATGAAAACATTTTTTAAATTGGTTCTTTAGTTCCGAAGATTACCTACTAAGTACATACAAACTTATAAACAAATTTTAAGCAGATTAACATAGTTTGTTTTACGAACCCTATGATGATATTCAAGCTGTTCTCTTTTAGATATCGACGCTGGAAAGGAAAAATTATCCAAGCGACATCAGACTAACTTTACAGTAGAGCTGTTTAAAGTTTGAATTTTCAGGAGAAAAAAGTCGTGTAAATGCTTGTTATGGTCCAAAAAGCCTAATTCTTTGAAATTTATTTGGATATTTTTTTATCTACATTATAGTATACGTAACTATTAAAAATAATGCTTAGTTTTAAAGTCTTAGTAAAATTTTCCCTAAAAGTAGAAACGGGAAAAATTGACTAACCGACAAGCTTTGATTAAGGAAGGTACGGTATAAATGTAATATATATCTTTTTTAGAATTTATATCAGAGTAAAAGTTGCCTTACCAAAATAAAAAACGTGGAAGTTGAGGCAAAACAACCTAAATATTAATTTAATTTAATTTTTTTTCCTAAAATTTCCTAAA
Organism: Tholera decimalis; assembly: GCA_943138885.2. Taxonomy (NCBI): domain Eukaryota; kingdom Metazoa; phylum Arthropoda; class Insecta; order Lepidoptera; family Noctuidae; genus Tholera; species Tholera decimalis. The sequence continues at coordinate 18,259,130 of OW964576.2, forward strand.
TAAAAACTTCATACGGAAAAGGTTCTTTTCTTGCCGTCCATGCGCATGAATTATATTTTTTTTAGGGTTGTTCTCTATAACGGCGTGTACACTGTCAAAAGGCATATATGTGTGTCCTGTTAGTAAATAATTAATTTGTATCGTTTGAAGATTATTACACTCCTGCAAAGTAGAATGTATCATGGCTAGGACAGTGCGATTTCTATTCTGCCCAGGGCAACAGTCGCAGTATAGAAGAAGGTGTTTTATATTTTCTCTTTCATCCACAGATTTTATGTAACTGTGGAGAATACTTGCGATTGCATTTGCACCCCTTTCAACTAAACGCCATGTAGGAAAAAAACCAAATATGTCAAAATTACCTAAGGGATAAAAGAACAAATCCTTTCTGGGGAAAAAATATAGGTACTATGCGCCTAACACTATATTGCCAGATACTGGAAAAAATAACTAAGTAGAGTAATTACCGTACGAACAGAAATGTCAAACTTGACCAAAGGCAAATTTAGCATTTCACAATTACGACAACCACCAAATTTTCAAAAATGCTCGAAAATTTTGTCGTTTAGTAAGGAAAAAAAAGTGAACTCTCGCGAACTTCAAAATGTCGAAGCGACATCAAAAGTCGTAGAAGGACGTGAGTAAGACCAAACGACGCAGAAAATTCAGGCGATTCCAACAATGTATATAACTCAAATAGCCAAAAAATTTCGCTTGGATAATTTTTCCTTTCCAGCGTCGATATATAATGTCGGAGCTCTGTTTAGTTTGCCTGTTGCATCTGTTCGTCTTTAGCAGTCATTACGGGACGGAAGGGAATTCGAATCTATGGCACCGGTCTTGCCAAGGGCTATCGTGTTATCCAGCTACTGAGTTGTGCATGAACCATCATGTAAAACTCTAGTATCTACTCTGTACTCAAATGCATCCAGTTAGACTGGCAGCCGGCCTCAATATTGTTGGAAAAAGGCTACGCAGAAGATGGTTACATTATTTTATTTATAGTTAGGAGTGAAGAGAAGAATTTAAATGTTGACAGACTCGCTAAAATCATAAAATAGCATAGCCATGGTTGTCATTCAAATTTCAAAATGAATTCGATTCAAAATACAGAACTGCTAATTTATGCGATGCGAATTCGTAACGCGGGAAACGACGCGAATTGTGGCGATGCGATTTGGTGCGAATTGACGTCTGGCTTTTACGTTTACGGGTGTCGATTCCCTAGACGATCATTAACCGTACTGAATATACCTACCAATATTCAGTACGGTTAACGTTAATATTGTGCAAAGCAGTGGCATGGATCGTAAAATATATAACGCACTGCGGTTATTGATAATATGATAGAGAGAACAAAAAAAAAAACAGAAAGTTTTGTATATATCCATTCATTACAATTACAAGCGACCCAGCCCGGCTTCGTACTGTCTCATTCTTCTAACTCACACACAACCTTAATAAATTATTCACCTAAGCCTCACTCATGAATCGATATATCCATTGATAAAAACAGCAAGAAAATCTGTTCAATAGTTTTTGAGTTTATCGCGAACAAACGGACAGATTTTAATAAATGTAACGATGATGAATGCTGATGGACCTTTTTGACAAAAAAATGAAGCATTGAATACAGACGAAGAATATTTTTATTATTATTTTAGGATGTATCAAAGAGGAATAAAATCATCGTTAATCAATGTGACGTAACATCGCAAGAATGCACGATGCGATTCTTACGGTGCGTCGTTAAAGTTCATAGATTTTTACAATGCGACGTCGCATCGCAGTTTTGTGTGATTCGGCAAGCGTTCTCCGACAGTCGTTTCTCCTTTGGACTGATCACCAACAGGACGTTTCGTTTTTGAGAGATTCGTCGACAGAACATTTCACCCGTAGTATTATAAGTAGGTACTAAGGCCGCTATCCCACTGGCGTTTTACAAGCGTTGGCGTCTCTCGAACGTCTGCCCAGCGTCAACGCTGCGCAGACGCGACGCGACGTCGACGTTGCGCAGACGTTCGAGAGACGCCAACGCTCGTAAAACGCTAGTGGGATAGCGGCCTTACTCTATGATTTCACCTATGGACGTTTCGTCGACTGAATGATTCGCATTTCTGAATTTCGATGACAGGGCTTTTCACCTATGAAATATTCATCATGAGATTGGCTTTTTACTATTTAATTATCAACCAAGCCAACATAAAGCTTGGTTTTTAAGTCTCGGAAGAGGTTCTATAACATTTATATTTCGATGCGAACGAACTTTTAAAAATAAATAGCATAAGTAAATTAAAAAAAGAGTTTCATTTAAAAATTGTATTTTCATAATTTATTTGTACATTATAATATTCACTTCACTTTACAACATCATTAGGTAGGTATTTAAAATAATTAAATCCTGTCCTACTCAAATACATACAAAAATAATTTATATTAAAATACTAGCACTCGCTCATGGATTCGTTAACAGATTATTGGTATTTATTGACTATTTTAACAAATTGTACTTTGATCTTCAGACTTGTAGATAGAGTTATAACAGGCTTTCGGACAAAGTCGGACACAGATTAGGTACGCGTGTGCAAATTCATGCACTTTCTTTTTTCAACAACTTTTTTACATTTCTCTTGTTTATGGTTAATGAGAAGATCTTATGGTACTTAAATGATCAAAAAACATAAATTTACTTAAACACAATTGACAAGTTATACTAAGTCCAAAAATTACGGGTGTCTAGCCTTTTTACCCAGATGTCTGGCTAAATTGCTTGGCAATAACAATAATTTGCATATTTTTATAGAAAATAAAAAGGCCTCCCTTAACTCATTAGGTGACGTCATTCAATTTGACGTCCTTCTAAAATCGGAAGTGTCAAATTCATAATAAATGAGCTATTCTATTTTTATTTATGACAATGATATCGATTTTGACAATTCTGTCAATGTCAGAAGGAAAACCTTGCGATCACCGTTTTCGCGCGTCACATGCCCTAAGCTGCAACATTGTTTTTAATTTCGCGAGAATATAATTACCAAGAAAAAATACATTACTGAAAATTATTATCTATGAGACTGGTGTTACACTTTTTGTTTTATATAGTTCTAGAGGTACTCAGGTAATGGAAGCACTAAATAGAACAATTTGAAAAATATATTCTCGAAAAATTACCCGTCACTAATATTGTCTGTGGCATGTGATGTAACGCAGTAAAATAATAGATGAAAAACTGAATGATTTTATTTTAGCCTTATAGCAAGTGTTTCTCTTCTAGTATTTTTTCCCTTGAATGTTTTCTTTCTAATTTCAAATACGTAAGTAGATAAACCACTAGTGCCATCTAGTGCAGAGTAGCGTAAATGTTATTTAAAAATTGTACTTATTTACAAAATATTTTTCATCAGAGATTCATCATATACTTACAGACTAGTGTTGCCCAAACGAGAGTCTTGCAAGAGTCTTGCAATTAGCGATTATCCTATTGCTATTTATTAAACGGTAGTTGAGATCTCAGAACAATGTAACAGAGTCTGTTACATTGTTCTGAGATCTCAACTACCGTTTGGGCAACACTATTACAGACTAATATTAAATAAATTTTCTGTACCTTAATCTAATAAATCATTAAAAATATTTAAATTGTACATTCATTATTCCCACTTACGAACTAAATGAAAACAAATTCAGCATATTATATATAATCATTCTTACATATGTTACATAATATTTTCTAGACTAAAGTATTAAAAAAGAAAGTATTTCTCCAAGCAATGATTTAGAGTCCCTAAAACAAATTGTTTAGTAAATTGACTGATCATCAATTTTACATATCCGCTAATTCAGTTACAGTCATGTTTTAACTGAATCTAACATTTCGTTAACTACAAAAAATCCAGTGTATTTTTCAAGTTTCTCAAATTTTAACAAATTTTCTCGTGCGTGTTTAGTGTAAGTGATTATTTTATTAAATTTTAAATATAATGTATATCATGACTGCAAAACTTGAAATATGCAAGAATTTAAATGACCAAGGAGTAGGCAGATATAAAAAAGCTATCTTCTTTTATTAAATATGTAATAAAAATAATTAAAAACAAAAACAAGACACAGCCAGTCTTTGACACCTTCGCAATTTAAATCCTCCATAACATTATGTATCTAATAATAGTAACAAATATATTCTTATTATTGTAAACGTTTCACATACAATACACACTTTGTATGTCAGATTTTAAGTAAAATCATGAAATTAAAGAAGATTTTTTTAAATCGGGCCTTCTGTTCCCCTTTTAATATAATTTACTTACTTACTGCGGAATGTAACTGAATATCTTTTTTATAATCAATGATATTTTTATTAGAATGGCTAAAAATTAATGGCTCGTACTTATGCAGAAAATATGTTAAATGACTTTTCGTGGCTATGCATATTCCTATACTTGACAAGAAATCGGACAAAATGATATAGCACCATAGAGTTAACCATTTTGGCGGAAATCTTGAAATTAAAAATGGATATCGTATTCTTTCGTACGAATTTCAAATTGAAATATCTGTAAAGTTGGCACATAATTGGCCAAAATGTATGATTTCATGATGTTTGATTTTTTAATTCAGTTTCTGTAGGTATTTTAACTTTCAATGTAGCGCATGGCTTCTGTTTTCTGCGGGCGAAAGTGCAGAGTAAGCATATTCCGGAACCAATAAATGCTATAACGCAGATTACTGTCAGGCCAAGCTGAGCTGCTGCGGTGGAGTAAGTTCCGTGGTAGACAAGGGATCGGAGGCCTTCGGGGAGCTCTTCTACGCTCTGAAAACAAACATTTATTTTAGGTTATTAACGTAAATTAAGTTTCAAGCGCCATCTAGTGTCAAGTAGCGCTATTAAAAGTATATATGCTCTGTGATTTAAATTACAAAATATTATATATACTTAGTGGGTGTAAAACGCAATGAGAGAAACAATCACGATTATATAAAGCAATAAAAAACCTATTTTTTACATAGTAATGGAAGTATGTGAGATAGGAAATGAAATATGGAAGGATAAGAGAATACAAAGGAAATATAATACAATAAGCAGCGCCATCTATGTATAGTATTCAAAAGTAAAGTAATTTCTACTAGCGACTTACACGCCATCTATGAGCAGCACGGGAAGTTATGATACTAATAACATAATTTAATGAGTATGTCAATATTGATATCTCACCATTTCAATCCAAGCCACCGGTAGAATAAGTCCCTGGTCAAGGAAGTTAACTGCGGAGAACATGTCACTTTTTCTCACTTCAACGTTGATTTGGAGGCTGAAATGAATTATTTTATTTTATTTCTTAAATCTGCAATACATGTTGGAAGAGCGTCGGCCAACGCGAGCGTTGGCAAATAGGTACAGGGCAATAAATAATGTCCACACGTTTGACGAGTTCGTCGAACGCTAATGTAGACGACCAATGTAGAAGAGGGTCTGTAGAGCTGCCCACATGATGGCCGAGCGCAGGCGAGCGCCTTTGATTTGTGACCAAAAACCGACACCGATCCGAAGTGAGGCAAGTGATCACGAGCAAAGGCGAGCGAAGACAAGTTGCACCGAATGAGCTCTATATACGTTAGCGCTGGCCTCCACTCGGCCAACTAGGCAAGTGACACCGAGCAATAGCAAGACAAGGCAAATATACCGTCTACATGTTGGTATTGGCCTTCACTCGACAACGCTCGGCCAAGATGTATTGCAGGGTTAAGAGAAAACCAGTAAGTAGGTACACCTTAGGTATTCATTGCAATAAGTGCGAACATAATGGGTTATACAAATGTGCACACAACAACGTTCTCCACAGATGAGAGACACAAAAAGAAATAGTGTTCATCACCAATTTCCCAAATATGTCAAGGTCGGTTTCTAGTCTGACCAGAGATAGCTGAGTACTAGTGTTTAACACGGAGCGACGGCCTTTTTAACGGCAGCTGGGTAACCCAAAACCCTTAGCATGACCAAAATGACAGATTTCTGGCTTCTAACTACCCAGTACAGATTTTTTCAATACTCAATACTCAATTCTTTATTGCATTCCACAATGTAGGCTTAGGTGGTAAACAAATTTTTTTGGAGACAATCGTGGACCCTGACGGGCACAGCAAAAGTAAGATGTGTGGAGAGGACTTATCATTTAAGTATCTTATAATCTAAATTATTCTAAAAACTTAAACATTAAAATTACTAAAAACATTATTTTTCGAGTTTCAATGATTTATCATTCAAATATTCGTTGACACTGTAGTAACATTTGCTTAATAATAACTTTTTTAACTTATTTGTAAATAAATGGATTTTTTTTTCTTTTCTTATTGATTCGGGTAGCATATTGTATATTTTTATTGACATGACTAAAGGACTTGTAGAATATATTTTTAAGCGGGATGATGGTAGGTTGAGTCGGTTTTTGTGTCGGAGTGTGTATCTTGTTTGAATGTCTTCCCGTTTAGTGTAAAAGTCTTGGTGTTTATGAGCGAATTTGCATAATTCAAGTATGTATATACAAGGCAAAGTTAAAATATTTAGTTCTATAAAATGGGGTTTGCAACTATCTATCTGTTGTATATTTACCAGGGTACGAATAAATTTCTTTTGAAAGGTGAACAGTGTAGGTGCATCTGTACTGTATCCCCACATTATAATACCGTAGCTAAGCCAAGCATAAGCATAGGCGTAGTATGTAACCAGGGCAGTCTCTAAATTTGTGGTTTTTTTGACTTCACGAAAAGCGTATAAAAATTTTGAAAGTTTTGATTTTATGTTTTGTATGTGTGACTTCCAATTTATATTTTTGTCTATTGTTATGCCTAATAATTTGAATTCATTGACTGTTTCTATTTTATGGTTATTAAAAGAAAAGAGTGCATTTAGAGGATTTTTTTGGTGGGGATGGAAAGTTATGAGTTTAGTCTTTGAAAAGTTGATTTCAAGGTTGTGCTCGTTCATCCAGGTTATTATTTTACCGAGAATTTCGTTAAGGGTACTGTTTAGGTTCGTGTTGTTATGACATTGGGTGAGAATGGAGATGTCGTCCGCAAATAAAACGCAAGGTCCGGTTTCAGCTATAAATTTTGGGAGATCATTGATGTAAATGAGAAACAATAGACATCCAATAACACTTCCTTGTGGTATTGATGCGTTAATCGCCTTTCTATCAGACCGGAACTTTTGAAGTTCGTTTATATTGTTATTGAAGTATTCTATTTCTACTAGCTGTGCTCTGTTTTCAAGATAAGATTTGAACCATTCATATGATTTACCGCGGATCCCTAATCTATATAATTTATTTAATAAAATATTGTATTGAACTTTATCATAGGCTTTGGTCATGTCAAGCATTAACCCCACTGCGTATTTTTTATTATTTATTATGCTTAAGGCTTCCTGTATGAATTTATAGACTGCCAATGCTGTTGACCGATTTTTTCGAAAGCCGTTTTGGCATTCATCAAATATTTTATATTTTTCGCAGAAAGTGTACACGCGATTGCACATTGCTTTCTCGAAAATCTTTGAAGCTGTAGGCAGTAAAACTATTGGACGGTAATTACTTGGCTCTGTTTTGTTATTTTTCTTATGTAGAGGTTTCACTAATCCTATTTTCAGCTGATCAGGGAATACGCCGTCTTCAAATGACTGGTTCAGCAATTTATAAAATGGTAGTGTAAGCTCATCAGCGCATTGTCTGAGTAAACAGGGTGGAAATTCGTCTATGCCGTGACTTTTTTTATTTTTTAGTGTTTTTAGCATAATATTTATTTCGTAAGGGTCAGCTGGAGTGAGGAACATTGTATTTTCGGTATATGAAAGCACTGGTATGCTTTTCGACTCATCATATGTTCGTACTGAACTTCCCTCACCGATGGATGCAAAAAAGTTGTTAAACATATTGGCTACTTCCTTTGGCTCCGAGGTTGTTTTATTGTTATTTGTTTGTAGTTTTATGTTAAATTTGTCTTTTCTTATTGTTTTATTGGTCCGCTCGTTTATTATATTCCACATTGTTTTGACTTTGTTATTAGATTTTTTCATTTTGTCAATATATTGTAGTTTTTTTGCTGTTGTTACTGATTTTTTTAATATTTTTTCGTATTTTCTATAGTGTTGTGATAGTATTGGGTTATTTGTTTTAAGGGTAAGTATTTTTAATAATCTCTTATTTTTGCAGGAGGTTTTTATACCTTTGGTTAACCATTTTTTCTTAAACTTTGATTTTAATTTAATTTTACGTAAGGGTATGTATTTGTTTAGGATATTAGTTAGCGTATCATTGAATGCTTTATAGTTATCGTTCATATTTTGGTCTTCTAATATTGTTTTGTTCCAGTCTATGACTTGTAACGCAGACTTAAACTTTGATATATTGGTGTCATTAAATAATCTCTTTTTTGCGTACCAAGTAGGTTGAGATGTGGATACATGTGGTATAGGAATTCGTATTGTTGTTCCGCTATGGTCTGATAAACCAAATTCTTCAATGTTTGTAATTACTTTATTTATGTTACAGTTTGTAAATATTAAATCTAAGCATGTAGATGTAGTTTGTGTAATACGAGTGGGTTTTTTTATGTGTTGTGTAAATTTGAACTCTAACATTAGATCTAAGAATTGACTAGCTTTCCTGTTGCTCTCTAAAACATTTATATTAAAATCTCCGCCTATTATAATATCAAATTTGTTATATTTATTATTTATATAGTTTAAAATAATTTTTAATTGACTTATAAATACTTCTTCCTCTCTTTTATTCCAATATATCGCTAGTAATAAAATATTTTCTTTGGGTAATTCAATTGCACATAATTCAATAACATATTCTATTGACATATCTGTAACATCATTCCTCTCTCTAAAATCGATATGATCTTGGACCAGTATGCAGACGCCGCCACCTCCTCGCGTCTTTCGGCAGTATGAGGCAGCTATTTTATATCCGCTAAATTGTAACATGGTTTGTTTTTCGTGCGATAACCAGGTTTCTGATAAACATATTGCGTTGAAAGTTGGGTTTTCTTCGATGAAAGCTTCAAATATGTCTTGTTTATTGTAAATACTTTGTATATTTTGGAATAAAATGTTAAAATTTTGTCTTGTGGCTTCGAAAGGAGTTGTTTTCTGTATTTATGTCACTTATTATTTCCTTGTGATGGTCGTTGCTGTTACTATTGTTTTGGGTTATTATTGTATTATCGCGTGTGTCATTAGTTCCATAGTTTTGTTGGTATGTTTTATGGCTCATATTTATTATTTCACCCTGGACGTATAATTGATTGTTCCGGATCACTGAATATAGGCCTTTCTTTCGTGCTTTTAACATTTCTTCACGCATAAGTTGCCTTTGTTTACGTGCATTTTCATCTAAGAATTCAGATACGGATAGTCTTGTGCCTTGAAAGTAATGACTATTTTTTATTAAGTACTTCGCCATTCTTTTGCTTAGTAATTCTACTACCAGGGGTCGGGTATTGGTAGTGTTTCTACCTAGTCTGTACATATTTTCTATAAAGCCGGTTAGGTCTACATGCAAAATATCTTGGAACATATCAATTACTCTGTCATGTAACTCTACTTCCGATTCTTTTAAGTAATCTGTGAAGCCGTATAGAACTATCTTCTTTGAATCACTTTCTGTACATTTAATAAGTGAGGTAGCGGATATTGTTTTTATTTCTTTTTTGAGTTTTTCATTTTCTTTTATTAGGTTTTCTATTTTGGTATCAACCTTTTCCAATTCTAGTTTTCTTTGATCATTTTGTTCAGATAGGTAGTTGGTTTTTTGCTCGAAATCTTCTGCAAGTTTGGCAATGGCTTTCTTAATTTCTGTTTGTATAGTGCTTCGTAGTTCGGAAATTATTGCTTCGTTGTTTTCTTTTAGACGTGTTATTATCATTTGACTCAAACTTTGAAGTAAGTGTTCTGACTGTGTGTTGGTATTTATTGTAGATTTGTTTCCATCTGGGTGGACTGTATCTCCTAGTAAACTGAGTTCATCAGAAGTGGTGGAATCATTGCTGGGGTAGGTAGTTCTTTTTCTACGAGTGACATTGCATAATTCATTGGGTGAAGTTATTTGCTGGTTGTGATTAGAAATCTGTGGACGTATAGGAGTGTTCGAATTTCCTATTTTCGGCATTTTGCAGCGGCAGTCTTGACATTTCCATGTTATTTTCTGGTCTGCAGTCATTGCTGCCTTAAAATAGTCACTGGGGATATTTGCACACTCGAGATCATATTTGTAACTACATAGTGTGCAGGTAAGATATTCGCTGGTTGCGAGATCTTGTGTACAACCTGCGCAATTTTGTGCTATTTTTAGTAATTTCGTTACTGGTGCTGCCATCTCGCGGGAATTAGTGTAATCTACTTCAGTCAATCGATGGTTCGGTTGATTGTTTGATGACTCGAGCTGATTCATCTACTAGATGATAGATGGCGCTATTATCAGTAATTGGACAGGATGATAAGCAGCTTTTGGTTTATTTTGATAGTTAGTTATGTTAATTTTATAATCATTATCGTACCTTTATTAGTGTTTTGTCTGACTCGCTTTTTCAGGTAGTCACGAGGATATTTAAGCTCCACTTAATAAGCAGCCGAAAACGAATTCGTTTTGAATTTTGTTCGTTGAAACTTTTGGCACTATGTATTATTTGAAGAAAACTTCATAGATTTTGTCCAAAACTTGTGCACTTCAACTTTGATCACTGTAGCCTCCGAATTGTTACAATTTTAATCACTTTTTTAAACTGTATTGTCACTCAAACTATTTTTAAACTTTAAAGTACACGGAACAGATGTTTGTTTACGCACAGTAGCGCCCTCTCTCTCTCTCTCTTTTTTAAATTGATAATTGGTTCGCGTTTGACCACCATCTCACCTGATGGTAAGTGATGATGTGGTCGAAGATGGAGCACGCTTACCTAAAAGTAACCTATTCACTATTGACTTAAAGACCCCCAGGTTATAGCTATCGGGAAACACAGACTCCGGCAGGGAATTTCACTCATTAGCCGTACGCACAATGAAAGTATTCCCAAAACGTTTAGTGCGTATGGGTGGGATATCCACCATGTAACGATGGCGCATCGCCGTTTGTCTTGTAGTCCGATGATGGAACGGGCTTGGCGGAATTAGATTGTGTAATTCCATCGCACACTCCCCGAAATGTAACCGATAGGAAACCGATAGACTTGCAACTCGTCTGCAACTGTTAAAGATGTAGAAATGACACCCGGCACCATCGGCAACGTGCCAGTAAACCAGTATTAGTTGAGCCCCGCTTTCTTATGATAAGAGCCCGCCCACGGTGCTTGACGGATGGTTGACGTAATAATGGCGGTCCTTGAGAGGTTAATGTGCTTTCTAAGGACGTAGGAATAGCAATATGCTAAGTTGGTCATCCTTCCACGGAACGACCGTAGCAAACGTTGCTTTCCGAGGCACAGAGTTATCACACCGCCAACTTCCAAAGTCCAGGCTACTACTGAGAAATTTCTATCAGAAACATCCAATAGTAGCTACTTTTTGCCCAACCCGGGATTTAAACACCAGACCTCTTGCTCAACATTCGTGTTTGCGAACACTAGACCACATAAGTAGCTCGTTGTTGTATCCAGAGCCGGATTAACCCTGTCAGAGGCCCTAAGGCAATGGCATTCTCGGGGCCCCTTTTCTTACTTTGACAGACCAAATCGTCTGTGAACTAAGGAGACGACAGATTTGTTCTAAAATTGTTTTAATTCTACTACTAAATTTAACGATATGTATTTTGTGAGATAACAGTGAGGTTCCTAAGTTCACACGCATATCAAATTCTCGTTCGAAGAAACATGTTTTCTTGGTGCGTGCACTGGGCCTGGGCCCGTAGTTGATGCGAGGCCCCTAGGCAGTTGTCTACTCCGCCTAATGGTTAATCCGGCCCTGGTTGTATCATCATTATATTTACATATCAATTCATCACATTGGCTAATTTTCATATCTAGTTGTTACCATGCTATGTCTTTAAGTTTTGCTTATAATTAGTAATAAGCAGGAATGCTTACACTAAGTATTTTGACCAGTTCAAAAAAATCCTAAAAATAACTTGTGATTTTCAGTGCGAACAAAATAGTCCTACATGTGGATTTGGTTTGAAAATCCCAACAATTATGGAGTAAACAGAGATTGTTCTTTTTCTTACCTAGATTTACCACTGAGAGCAATACCAAGGGTCGGATGCAAGTCAAGGAACGAGTCGTGCTTCAATGGGTCTGGCTTGAGTCCAGTAACGTCGTCACGCAGGCGAGGGTCTGCCAAGTAGAAATGTGGGAAAGATACAAGAGCAGGGGCTCCTGAAAAAAGAAATAAAAAAACCTTTACATAAAGATAGTGTTCTTCCCTGGTGCGCAACGTAAGGGCTATCTCTAACAGTATATTGATAGTGGAGATATTTGACTGTAGGTACTACGTCGATCGCTGTTGTCCAATCTCTCACGGGAAAATACAGCGGTGATTTGCGAGTTTTAAGTAGTTTAATGTGTTGTTTTTTTTTTTATTCAGTGTAAGCTCGCGTTTGACCACCATCTCACCTGATGGTAAACGATGATGTGATCGAAGATGGAGCACGCTTGCCTAGAACTCCTAGAAGTAACCTATTCACTCTTGACTTAAATACTCCCAGGTTATAGCGATCAGGAAACATAGACTCCGGCAGGGAATTCCACTCCTTAGCCGTACGCACAATGAAAGTATTCCTAAAACGTTTTGTGCGTATAGGTGGGATGTCCACCATGTAACGATGGCGCATCGCCGTTTGTCTTGTAGTCCGATGATGGAACGGGCTTGGCGGAATTCGATTGTGTAATTCCATCGCACACTCCCCGAAATGTAACCGATAGAAACCCGTTTTATATTTATTTACTAACATATTCTATAATTATCTTTGTTACTAACTATTATAGATCTTATGTAATCTGAATGAATAAATTAAATAAAAATAAAGAACATTCCTTTGGTTTTAAGCTTCTTTTCTCGTATTGATGTAAACAACTCCACTTTTGTGGGTGTGTCTTTTTATTTTATTTGCTTTTATTTTTCCCTACGGTAGTCCATCCGATTTGACAGATTTTCATTTTTGTTTCACTTTGCCATTTTAGTGATTTCTAATGTTGTTGCTTATCAAGTTTATTTTAATATAATTTAAAGCTTTTTATGTGAATGGGAGAACACTGTAGACTCTTAAATCTGTTTTCAATTTTTTATTTGTAATTACATTGAGCTGTGTTGATTGGTCTATACTGTCCTCTCATACCTAACTAACCTGTATGATGGATACATTGTAAAAATGAATGATATTTTGAAAAGCATGACTGTATAGTTTCTTGCCGGTTCTTCTCCATAGAAAACGACCAATTTCGAACCGTGCATGATTAGCGTGCATGCTTCGTTTCGAAGTTCCCATTTAGGCCTATGTGAAATAAAATATTATGCGTTTGAACAACTTTTGAATTGATTAATAATTATGCGATATTTTTAGGAGTTTGTTATTTCGCCGGTAGAGCAGAATATTATTATCCTGTGAATCCTGCCACTTAATAGGGCGTTTATTCTAGATATGAAAAATATTTTTTTTACAGCCAAGAATTTGGCTAAACAAGTTGCTTCTATTGAGCAATGCAATATTTTTTTTTTTTTTTTTTTTTTTAAATCATTTAATTCAGGTCTGTGACCCATATAAAATACAAAAGTTACACATGTGCCATTGGTCGGCTTACACTATTATACAAACATAAATACATGCAAAAAATAAAAAAATATATCATAGTTGTGAAATTTAAATTAAATTTAGAATAAGTAATACAAAAATTTCAATAAAATAAAATGAGAAATGTCAAAAAATTTATAAAATAAAAACAATGTCAGATTACAAACCATGTCAGATTATTAAATATTTACTATTATTTATTTATTATTATTTATTAAATATTGACATTCATAATAATTCAACTAATTGCTTGGTTTTAAACAATGAAATTATTGATAATTTAAATTAGTAATATTGACAACAGTGGCAAACTCTAGCAATAATGCAGAGAAAATTATTATTACATTAAATTCAAATAAAATTAATAAATTAGTAAATGGGGTCAACCTGGTGCACCAAAACATTCAAGGATTATTGAACAAGGATTTAGAAGTGGAATTATTTATTAATTGTAACAAGGTTGATATTCTCTGCATTACCGAACATTGGCTAAAAAGTCATGAAATGATGTTTAATTTTAGTAATCACCAGGTTGGTAGTTCATTCAGCAGAAGTAATGCCATTCGTGGTGGCTCCTTAATTTTAGTACATAATGACCTTAAATTTAAAGAACGTAAGGATATTGTGAGCCTGTCTGTTGAGCGAACTATTGAAATAGCCTGTATAGAATTGGAGCAGTTCATTGTATTAAGTGTGTTCAGACCCCCCTCAGGATTGTATGACTATTTTGAAAAGGTAATGGATGAAGTGTTACACAAGATTAGTAATTCGAATAAGTACATCATCACTAGTGGATATTTTAATGTCAATTTATTAGAAATTTCTGGCTTAACTACAAAAATTATAAATCTGTTTCGGTCCTACAATCTTTACAATTTATTCACAGAGCCAACAAGAATTACCCCTACCAGTGCTACATGCCTTGATAATATTTATACAGATGTATCAATTAAACACAAAGAGATCATTAATTTACTAGAATCAGATCATAGTGGACAATTAATTACTTTCCAATGTAAAAATAATAAAGCGGCTAAAAAGGATATCACTGTTATCCCAAAAACTGAAAGTCGTTTAAAAACTTTCAAAAATAAACTCACACATAGTTTACCTGTTTTGACCACCCTACATGATCCTAATCATTTATATAAGGACTTTTTTAACATGTACTGTAAGCAATTTAATTCTACTTTTTTACCTAAAACCATTTCTATTAAAAATTCTGTCTTTCGGTGATTGGGCTACCATTGGTATTCACAAAAGTAGAACTCGTCTTTATGAATTGTACAATGAAAGAGCACAAATAAACACTGTTGAATTTAATTTATATGTTAAGAAATATTCAAAATTATTTAAAAAGGGTTGTTGTATGGCAAAGACGCGCCATTTGAGTTCTACGATCAAAAATAGTAATAATATTATTAAAACGACTTGGGACATCATTAACAGTGAAACAGGCAGGTCTAAAAAACGGTGTAGTGACTACAAACTTGTAATTAATGACGAAATAATTAAATCTGATGCCCAGGTTGCCACGGCTTTTGAAAATTTTTTTTCAGAGATCCCGGTATCAACAACGAAATCTCTGGATTCCTCACCCACTGCTGCAGAGTCTCTGCTAAAATGTTAGTTTGTGATTCAGTATTTAATTTTCAACATGTTTCTTGTAAAGATATAATTAAAACCTTTAACACATTTAATGTAAAAAAGACAAAAGATTTGTGGGGCAATTCTGTGGATATCGTCAAGTTCATTATTAATAAGGTAGCTCCTAGTTTAGTATATATTTTTAATAATTGCATTGATTGTGGCGAGTTTCCTGACCATTGTTTAAAGCAGGTAGTAGACCACATCAGACCCTACTAATTATAGACCAATTTCAGTACTACCCACTTTTAGTAAAATATTTGAAAAACTAATTTTAGAACAGTTACAAAGGTTTATAGACAACAATTATTTCATGCCAAACAGTTTGGTTTCACAAGGGGTCGTTCAACAACTGATGCTGGTGTTGAACTTTTAGAACACATCTACAATGCATGGGAAGACAAATGTGATGCTCTGGGTATCTTTTGCGACTTGTCCAAGGCATTTGACTGTGTTCATCATGAAACATTGGTCAGAAAACTACACCACTACGGTATTCGGGACTCCTCTTTGAATCTTCTTACTTCTTATTTAAGTGACAGGATTCAGAGAGTCGAAGTAAATGGAAAAATATCCCCGGGATCGGTTGTGTCGATGGGTGTGCCCCAGGGCTCAATTCTTGGACCATTTTTGTTTTTTATTTATATAAATGACCTGCCTTACCTCATAAAGGATAACAATAAAATTGTGTTATTTGCAGACGATACTTCACTATTATTTAAAATTAAACGTCAGCAACCGGATTATGACGACATTAATAACGCCCTTTCAGAAATAGTACATTGGTTTAATGTTAATAATCTTCATCTGAATGAAAAAAAAAAAAAACGAAATGTATAAAGTTTACGATGCCTCACGTTAGGCAAGTACCAACTACTGTTTTGATAAAGGGTAAAGAGTTGAGCCCTGAGGATGCAACAGTGTTCTTGGGCATTACTCTAGATGCTAAGCTTCAGTGGGGTCCACATATAGATAGACTATCCAAAAAACTGAGTTCTGTCGCATATGCAGTTAGAAAAATCCGAAATTTAACTGATCTAGAGACAGCTCGTTTAGTTTACTTTAGCTATTTTCATAGTGTAATGTCGTATGGTATTCTTTTGTGGGGAAATGCCGCCGATATTCAGACAGTCTTTGTTTTACAAAAAAGGGCTATTCGTTCAATATATAAATTAAGTCCTAGATGCTCCCTCAGAGATAAGTTTAAAGAAATTAATATAATGACCGTGCCCGGTCAATATATTTATGAAAATATTTTATATGCTCATAAAAATAAAAATATGTTTAAAAAGTACAGCGATATCCACAATATAAATACTAGGAATAAGCACACATTTATTGTTCCTTCAACTAGGCTCAAGAAAATTGGGGGCTCATTTAGATGTCAATGTATACGCTTTTACAATAAACTTCCCAGTCATATCCAAGAACTAAGCCTAAATACATTTAAATCGTTTGTGAAGCAGAAACGTTGCCAGAAAGCTTTTTATTCTGTCAAAGACTATCTTGCTAACAAAAATGCTTGGGATTGAGCTGCTCCATATGTTGTAATTCTGTTTTGTTTCATTTTTCTTATTACTCATTCATTTATTTTATTTTATTTTCTTTTAATGATTATTTCATATATACATTTTAACATGACAATATTATTTACTTTTTCAAGTGATAGAATATATTTTTAATTTATTTTTTACTTTATCATTTTTAATTTTGTTTGTACAAAATGACCATATTATTTTTTTTACAAGTAATATATTTTTTGTAATAGCAAAAGCTTTATTGTGAATGTGAGAGCAATGTGGGATAACAACAAATATTATTAATAGATTAGATTAGATTAATATTATCATTAGATATGTTTTTAGAATATTGTTATTTAAGTGTGATTCAATTATTGGTGTACAATAAAGTATGGTATTGTTCTATCTAACTTTGGTATTGTTCGTCAAATCGTTGAAGCTCCTTAATATGTAAGTTGAGCTACGCGATATTTGACAAATGCTTGTACTGCTCGGACGGGCCTGCTCAAATCTGTTTGATTCTGTCCTCTAAAGGGCGCCACAGACATTAACCTACATGGCTCTCATATGATTTGATCACTACAGATTGTCTGGACTTTAAAAGAGACGTTGACCTCTGAGTTTGTTTCAGTGTTTCTTCTCAGAGTAGTCAGTTAGGAAACACTGGCCTCATCTAGTTTACATTTACGAAAAAAATGAGGTGTAAAAGTGTTATTTTTAACCCATTTGCAAAATAAACATCATTATTTCATTATTTATTTAATTTATTCAACTCACCCATTGTACAATCGGTGACATTGATGATTCCTCTCGGGGGACAGGTGGCGGTGTCAATCTCACAGTAACACTGGTTTGCGGGGTTGTGCGCGGGGTCATCGAAAACGTCCAACGGCATTCTGTAGCGGTAAAGTTCTATGCCGTCTGCTATCTGTTGGGGAAAGGTTACAACTGATTATTACAATAATCTAGCTTTTGTTGAGTAAGCTATTTTTAATTTATAACATCTGAAATACAGTGTTTGTACTGAGAACATTATCTGCATAGCGTTTTCTCATTAATTTATTTGTTTCGGGAAAACAAAGAGATACACAAAGGACAAACCCAAACTCCACAAAAACTTAGGCCTGGCGTTACAGGGCTGGAATTTGGCCACAAATTGAAGCATCTAAGAAGGTTTCACAAGTCCAATTTTCAAGTCTCCCAGCAATGGTCAAATTGAAAAAAAATGTAAATGTTTAAGTTTTTTGGTTAGGTTTGGTTATTTGACTTATTTAAATTAAAAAAATATACTGTTTGTTGAGATAGTGACGTATAATTAAATAAGTGTAGTAATGGTTTACAAAACTTGTTTAAAACGAAAGATATAAATCTAATTATTTTCTTCTCTTTCCCTTCGATTAGGTGCCCCCTGTTGTTCTGCTCATCGCTGCCACTGTGGCGAAGTTGTCAACAGCCTCGGTCACCACGGCCTTTCATGCGGCCGTAGCGCGGGTCGCATAGCACGGCACGCGAATATTAACGACATTATCCGACGAACTCTTGTCATCGTCGGCGTTCCGGCTGTATTAGAACCCAATGGCCTGGCACTCAACGATGGCAAAAGACCGGACGGCATGTCTTTATTTCCTTGGAAGATGGGTAGGGCTTTAGTGTGGGACGCAACTTGTGTCGATACTCTTGCACCATCCCATCTTTCTAGCTCGTCTTGTTGTGCTGGCGCTGCCACTGCGGCTGTTGAGAACCTCAAGCTGTGGAAATATAATAACCTTGTTGGAGGTTATATTTTCGAGCCGTTTGGGGTGAAGACCTTGGGATCGTGGGGTCCTAGTGCTCACAAATTATTTAAAGAACTATTTAGGCGCCTAGTTGACACTTCACGTGACCCAAAGGCTGGCTTTTACCTTGGACAGCGGTTAAGCATTGCCATACAGCGTGGCAATGCCGCCAGTCTTTTGGGCACATTACCAGTAGACAGCGATGCGCACGAATTTCTGGACGCCATATTTTAGATGTAGTTTAGGGTTTTTATTTAAGTGTATGGGACGCAACTTGTGTCGATACTGTCGCGCCATCCCATCTTCCCAGTTCATCATGTTGTGCTGGCGCTCCCGCTGCGGCTGCGAAAACCTCAAGCGGCGTAAATATAGTCATCTCGGTGATAACTATATTTTCGAGCCGTTTGCGGTCGAAACTCTCGGACCATGGGGCCCGTGTGCTCACAGCCTTTTTAAAGAAATATCGAAAAGGCTCGTTGACGCTTCCCGCGACCCAAGGGCTGGCTATTTCTTTGGTCAACGGCTAAGCATTGCCATACAACGAGGCAATGCCGCCAGTATCTTGGGTACGTTGCCAGTCGACAGCGTTGAGGATGAATTTTTGATGCTTTATTGCAGTTTGTATTTTAGTACATAATTTTGTATATTTGTTGTAATTAATTGTTTAAATATATCAAATCATATTCAATTATTGATTAAATAAACAACTTAGTTCTTGATTATTTTCTACAATTGCCCATTGTTATTAAGTATAAGATTCAAAAGGGTTAATTAAGAAAAACAGAAGATTATTTTTGTACTTATCTGGTTAGTGTAACGGTTAGGCCCAAATGGGGATATATATATTATGAAATAAAAGAATTATTATTATGATCTAAGTATTCGTTTTATTTTTCACGTCCCTTCATAATCACATTTTTTTATTTTCACTCAATAACAATAAACACGGAATTTACAGTTACCTTGTAAGAATGACTCTCAGTCATGAATTTATTTACGTACGTTCATGAGTATAGGCCCAAATAAATTAACACCTATTTGATAATCCATAGGTATTATTTGTTAGACAGATAATATCACAGTAGAACTCGAAAAACTAAAGCATAGTAATTGGCCTTTTTGCAATATTAAACAATCTGTATCTTAGCAGTAAGTTTTTATTTATTTATTATAAGGAGAACAAACAACTAATCTACACCGATTGTAGTGGTATAGGTAACATAAAGTCAATTATAGGTTCTTACGGGAAAAACAGAAAAAGCACTAAACAGAAGTTTGATTTGGATTCCGATTTGCACGCTCGAAATAGAAATAGTACATGATCTACCCTAAGGCAGTTGTCCGTCTGCGAGGAAACGATTAACTGTCGGCTTATTTCTCGCTCAAGAAACGTACAATAGATATACTTTCTGTGTAAACAAAAGAGATGCATATATTAATAGCCGATCGCTGACTGTTCACACTGCCGGCGAGTACTCGCTCCACCAGTTGGTCGCTGAGCGACAAGAGCTATCAAAGATGATACTCGCTCAGCGATGGTCGCTTGGCGGTCAGAACTCACGCCCAGAGACCAACAAGCGGTCATTTCTCTGTAGTGCGGCTTTGAAAGTACACGTATTGTGCATGGCCGCGAGCGAGTGGCGCGAGTAAACGCACGTCGCACTCGCATACTCGCTAATAGCCCAGCGACAGAATTATCGGACTACACGCTCGCTACTCGTTGCTCGCCACTCGTTTCAAGTTTCCAGCTCTACTCGCTACTCGTTCATCGTCGGCGGTGGGACAACTAAAAAAACTAAAAAGCCAGCATTCAGCAGATTAAGTGCAAAATATGATTTGGTATTGAAAATGTCAAATGGGAACTCCTCACACAGAATGTCAAATTCCTTACTCTCTCGCACTATACAATGTGTAACGGAAACCCCATATCTATCCAAAAGGGCTGAAGACAACATCTGGTATGGAGTCTCTATGCACAGTTTCAGCTCAAAATAACTGACTCAAAGAATTGATACCAAATTATCGGTTTCATATATTTCTTGAATACCAATCATAACAAACGTGTCACAGCACTACGAGGGTCAATAACTTTCCACGTCACTTGCCAATAACACGATATTATTCTCTTCGTTCTTCTTAATTTGAAAAATTCGGTCTCTGGTATCAGTGTATTGGTATTTGTAATATGTTCTACACACGTAGACTTAGGATTACAAAACCCTTGCCATATCGTTTGTTATCATCCAAAGAAGCCATGCACTTGGTATGTATGTAATATACCCTTTAAATTACACGTTGTATATGAGTTTTGTCTAAATCTGCAAAGAGAAAGGGGAACAGAGATAGGCGGATTATATCTAACCGATCTCTGAGGAACATTTAAATACACGTTATGCAAGAGATATTTCTTCTTCTTGTTTATATTGCTTAACAGCCTATTACGTTCCGACTACAGGGACAGGTCTCTTCTCTATGAGAGGAAATGGGCCATAATTCACCATGCGGGCCAAGTTCGGGTTGGTGATAAACCTTTTCTTAAGATAATAAAATAAAATACAGTAAAATTCCCAAATATACTTACTTTTTTTACTCCTTACTCTTAAGTTGAGCTACAAGATACCTCACAAACGCTTGCTCTGTCTGTACAGGTCTACTGAAATCTGTGTCATTAAATAACACTAAGTACACGTATTTTTTCCGGTAAATTTAAACTAGATGAGGCCGGTGTTTCTTGACTAACTACCCTGAGAAGAAACACCGAAGCAAAATCAGAGGTCGTCAGTCTCTTTTGAAGTGAATACAATCTGTACTGGTCAAATCTTATGAGAACTTTGTAGGTTAATGTGTGAAGCAAACTTTTGAAGAAAAATGCACACAGATTTGAGTAGACGTGTCCAGATAGTGCAAGCATTTGTCAGATTACGTATAGCTCAAATTAGATCTTTAAAGAGCTCAACGATTTGATGAACAATACCAAGGTAACATTTGGGTAGGCCGCAAAAAGTACTTAAACCGTAGCTAGACAATCATATTTATTTCGAATATAATTTGTTCTCTCCTTTTGTGTAAAATCCATCCAAAGGTTGTCTATAAAAATAATGAGATTGGCGGTCTCGCTAAAAGTTAGCGAGACCGCCAATTGTATCACTCATTTTTAGTAGTTAGGTGTTAACCCTTTCTTTGTTTTATGTTACGGTGTACAATATCTATCTTTAACCTCTGATAGATCAGATCAGAAATAAATATGATATCTGGAAATTTAAGATAACCTAAGATTTAATAATCATATTTACCTCAACGGTCTTTTCATACTTGAAGGGTAGTCGTCGGCACAGGTTAGGGTAGAAAACATGGAGGGTTGCATTCTTGTCCAGTTGCGATGGCGGGAAAATGGAGCCGTCAGATGCCTCGATACTGAAATAAAATAAATAAATTATTTATTATTACAAGACATTAAATCTGAAACCCTTAAGAATAACTTACGAATATTGTGAAAACGAAATTTTAAGTTTTATTTGTTACTCAAACACATGAAAATTGCTGAACGGGCCGAAATCAAATTTGGCACGGAGAAAGATATCTGGGATATAATTATTAATAAGGCTAACCGAAAGGGCTGAAGACAACATTTGGTATGAAGTCTCTATGCACAGTTTCAAAATAAGTGACTCAAAGAATTGATACCAAATAAACGGTTTCATATGTTTCTTGAATCCCAATCATAACTAACGTGTTACAGCATTACGACGATCAATTTCGTTCTTCTTAATTTGAAAAAATTAGAAACCCTTACCATTAAAACGTAAAACGTAGTGTATTACATTCTCTTTGCTTACCATAATATCGTTAGTTATCATCCAAAGAAGCCGTGAACTTGGTATTTACTTATACAACGTGTAATTTAAAGGGTATATACATACCAAGTGCACGGCTTCTTTGGATGATAACAAACGATATGGCAAGGGTTTTGTAAAGCTATGTCTACATGTGTGGAACTTATTAGAAATTTCAATACATGGATACCAGAGAATGAAATTTCCAAATTAAGAAGAACGCAGATAATTATCGTGTTATTGGCAAGTGACGTGGAAAGTTATTGACCCTCGTAGAGCTGTGACACGTTTGTTATGATTGGTATTCAAGAAACATATGAAACCGATAATTTGGTATCAATTCTGTGAGTCACTTATTTTGAGCTGAAACTGTGCATAGAGACTCCATATCAGAGGTTGTCTTCAGCCCTTTTGGATAGATATGGGGTTTCCGTTACACGTTGTATACGCTACTAGTACTCACGCGGGGCTTCGCTCCCGTGGATTCTATCACGGTAAGAACATAACTCTCCTTTATTAAAAATAAAGTTTCGTAAAATGTAGCCTATAACCTTCCTCTAGCTTCAAGCTACTTCCATACCAAATTTCATCCAAATCCACCCTGTACTTTCGAAGATTAGTGCGTTCAAGCAAACAAACTAACTTTTCCACTTTATAATATTAGTATAGATGTATAAATGCGAAAGTGCTTAGTGCTTAGTTCTTTTACGTCAAATTTTTATTTTAAATTGGAGTAACGGATCGATTATTGATTTTTGGCGTGGATAAAAAATAAATTGTAGTATCAACTGGGCGTCTGGAAAGATCTTTCACTTACATGAGTGCAATCGGAAAACCTTACGATTTGAGAGTTTCAACCCCAAAAGGCTCGAAAATATAACTAAAAGTAGACTTTAACGCCTAAACGGTATTATATAAAACCTTGCATATTGATAGACTATATTCCGGGTCATAGGATACTTTTCGTCGATAGTTTAGGTGTAGGCAGGTATGGGATCTAGAAGGATAGATGTTTACACATGCATCGACGATGGTAGAACCTAGTATGTATTTTCTAGTTGTTATGTACTTCCAGACAACAGTCTACTTGCCGAAAGTCTTGGCCAACATTTGAAGAGGCTCTTGTCGGGTGGTAGGAAGAAGGGCGATACGATACGAATACATAGGATTTTTAGGAGTCTATCTCCGTTATCCAAAAAGGATTTAAATTTATATAGTACTAGCTGTTGCCCGTGTCTTCGTTCACGTCGGAGGTTTTTCCCGTGTAAATCCCGATCCCGTGGCATCATGACAATATCGGGAAATTTTGTAGAATGGTTGTGGAACACTACTCTCATCTATGGCGGCCCGTACACAGTCAATCTCGATCATGATCCGCGATCAAAATCAATGATCGCGATCCAGATTGATAATGTAGATTGCCGGATTGATGCATTTGATCTCCATATAAATAGATATTTTGAAATCCAGATTGGATCACGGATCGCGATCGAGACTGACTGTGTATGGGCCGCCTATACTAACATTATAAAGAGGTAACTTTTGGTTGTTAGGCGGCCCGTACTCAGTCAATCTCGATCTCGATCCAGATTGATAATGTAGATTGACGTATTGATGCATCTGATCTCCATATAAATAGATATTTTGAAATCCAGATTGGATCACGGATCGCGATCGAGATTGACTGTGTATGGGCCGCCTATACTAACATTATAAAGAGGTAACTTTTGGTTGTTAGGCGGCCCATACACAGTCAATCTCGATCGCGATCCGCGCTCAAAATCAATGATCGCGATCCAGATTGATAATGTACGAATTTAATTGACGGATTGATGCATCTGATCTCCATATAACTAGATATTTTGAAATCCAGATTGGATCACGGATCGCGATCGAGATTGATTGCGTATGGGCCGCCTATACTAACATTATAAAGAGGTAACATTTGGTTGCTAGGTGGCCCGTACACAGTCAATCTCAATTGCGATCCGCGATCAAAATCAATGATTGCGATCCAGATTGATAATGTACGAATTAGATTGACGGATTAATGCATCTGATCTCCATATAACTAGACATTTTGAAATCCAGATTGGATCGCGGATCGCGATCGAAATTGACAGTATACGGGCCGCCTTAGTTTATAAGTTTGTATGTGGGGGTAATCTTCGGAATTAATGATCCGATTTTAAAAATGTCTTCATTGGTAGGAAGATGCATTATTGTTGAGTTCTGTAGAATACAAATTATTTCAAAATCCACGCGGATGAAGTTACGGATGACGTGCAAGTGTTGAATAAATGTATCTAAATATGAATGAACTTATAGTATGTATTGAATGTAATTAAATGTTAAGGGCCTAAACTTCTTCAAATGGCTTATAGCATGATCCTCCGTTATGTCGAAAATACTGCAGCAATAATTTTGAAATAAATACATGGTAAAGTTGAGGATTAATCAATGGGATTAATGTTAGGTACTATGTTTGACGAAAACACGATTCCATAAAAAAACACACCTATTTATACACAATATGTCTTTTAAAGCCTATAGTCTGACATCCATTTGGTTTTTAGTTTTTTATTGCGATGAATTTGTTAAAATTTTAAATTATTGTTACTCGATTTGCCTCCTTTCATGTTTAGAATGATGTATGTTAATAATATTGAGTAATAACCTTAATTAGTGGATATGGTGATTGCCTTTAATTAATTTTCGCACTTATAATAACTATACGATATGACTGTATCTATAATTGTAGGCTCGCATAAACAATTCATTGGTTATAAGCTCGCGTTTGACCACCATTTCACTTGATGTTAAGCGATGTTGTGGTCGAAGATGAAGCACGCTTAGCTAGAAGTAACCTATTCACTCTTGACTTACAGATCCCTGGTTATAGCTATTAGGAAACACAGAGTCTGGCAGGAAATTCCACTCTTTAGCTGTATGCACAATGAAAGTATTTTTAAAACGTTTTTTGCATATGGATGGGATGTCCACCATGTAACGATGCCGCATCGCCGTTTGTCTTGTAGTCCAATGATGGAACGGGCTTGATGGAAATAAATTGTGCAATTCCATCGCACTTTCCCCGAAATCTAACCGATAGAAAAAGAAGGTGTATGTGTCGCATGAAGCCGGTGAGGTAAACAATACCTACATGTTTTTTTTTATTCCAAGTATGCCTATATGATTACTTTAAAACGATTCGGCATTGATATAGGTAGGTAGGTAAGTTTTACAGCTCCAAACGAAACGTGACTTCCTCACAAGAAAACGTGATTGACCAAAACATTTAAATAAACATTACTGATAATGACAACTTATAGTTTTATTAATAAAACTTACATCGAACGAACTAGAATAGTCTGGTTAAATTAAACCACAAAATAAGAGTGAAGCTACATAAATTTACAACAAGCTGAAAATTGGTGATATCGTTGAAAATATAATTTTAAATAAAATTTGAAAGTTTCCCATCTTTTCCCTGTATGGAAAAAAAATATTGAAGGTCAAAGGTCAAAAAAATTAGTTTTTCTCGATTTTCAGCAAAACGGTAAGTTTTATCATAAAAATATAGACTTACATCGAACGAACTAGAAACGAGTAATCTAAAATTTAAAAATGCATCCCAATATTTCATCATACTATTCCCAAATTCTTAGGTATTGAAAGGGAAATGTCCATTTGATAAAGAAGTTTTGGCCAAGTAACGCCCACGAAAAAAACAAATTTGAAGCATAAGGGTTGATATCATAGATAAAGAAACAAACACTATTTTTTACATAGAACTCGGTTTGGCTTTTATAAATCATAATATAAAAAATCAATTTTAACAAAAAACATACTTATAGATTTTAGTAGCTACGCAATATAAGTTGCTGAGTATGTAACTTGTATGATTTTATAATTAACTTACTTGTTGTGGTGCAATCCATTGCTGAAATATAGACCGAACCGATTTACGAGTACGATTACGATTTAAGTCGAAAGTCTCCATTTTTCGGTGGGAAAATCATCAAATTGCTCCGGCTCGGGGTGGAGCGGAAGCGAATGTCAGACTTCTACTGACTAAAAACCCACCCTGTTCCAGAGCCACGGTATGTCGTAAGAACATTCCCGTAACCCTGGCAAAAGCCATAAGTCCTACGACTGGACCAAATCGTACTTTCATTCTAAGACTACCAAATGTCCGTAAAAACGCAAAATGAAATGACAAAATCATATTAATTTATACTTTTTTTAACCACAGTAGCCACGTTTGCTCAGGCGCTTCGTTATCAATAAAGATAACCTTTTGACTAGATGATACGAGACGCATTACAAAATATTGATGTTTCGTAGTCTCATCTCATTGACACGGTCTAGTCAATGACTTTAGTCAGATGATTCTACGCGCCATTCTTAAAAATACAAGATGGCCGACAGGCGCCATTGGCGTTCGATTTACAGATGAAGAGATTTTTTTTTTAATTTGAGTATTCAGAAATTTAAAAGAAACATTCCTCTTCTTTCGCAATTTGAAAACGTTAACAGAAAATAAAAAAAAAACAAGGGAACATGATATATGTATAGAACGTGTTACCATCTGGACTTAATGGCCCAGTAATTAGATAACCTTCTTGGTTCTGCTTTTTTTATTAACGTGTAACGGAAACCCCATGTCTATCAAAAAGGGCTGAAGACAACATCTGGTATGGAGTCTCTATGCACAGTTTCAGCACAAAATAACTGATTCAAAGAATTGATACCAAATTATTGGTATCATATATTTCTTGAATACCAATCATAACAAACGTGTCACAGCACTACGAGGGTCAATAACTTTCCACTTCACTTGCCAATAACACGATAATTCTTTTCGTTCTTCTTAATTTGAAAAATTCGGTCTCTGGTATCAGTGTATTGGAATTTGTAATAAGTTCTACACACGTAGACTTAGGATTACAAAACCTTTGCCATATCGTTTGTTATCATCCAAAGAAGCCATGCACTTGGTATGTAATTATGTATATATACAATACCTTTAAATTACACGTTGTATATACCTTCAAAAGGCGCCGGGGCTTTTGAGGAAAAGTTCAGAAAGTGTGAGATTTTTGTCTCACTTAAACTCTCCGGGGATCGCGATCAACACATACAATTTAAGAATTCATTTATGAGCTAAATGGGGGTCCATTATCTCTTAAATTAACAAAATAAGAACGGCTTCTGTGTAACGTCTATTAGAGCAATATAAGTACACAATCCTGAGTCGACGGTTCGTCGAATTTTAAATACAATGTCGGGGACTGATAGGACCAATGCCTGCCTGGGTTGCGGGAATGTTCTAACGAGAGGTCGCAGCCACGGAAAGGCAGGAACAGGATGATTTTTTAGTCAGTAGAAGTCTGACACTCCCTTTTGCTCCATCCAGAGCGGAAAGAGAAATTTGATTATATTTTAACCGCCAAAGAAAAGAGCAATCCTTACTTCCCTTACTTAATGTTATAAAAGCGAATAGAAACTCCATTTGTCTGTCCGTTACACTTTCACTCTTAAACCACTGATGCCATTTTGATGCACAGAGATAGATTCGACTTTGAAAATAAAAACTTTTTACCAAAAAATTAAACCGACTCCCAAAAAACACTGCAAAGTGAAAAATAACTTTAATTTCGGTAGTCGGTGTCTTTAGTTTTGTATTCTCGTTTTTGGCACCGACTTCCGAAATTAAAGTTATTTTTCACTTTGCAGTGTTTTATGGGAGTCAGTTTAATTTTTTGGTAAAAAGTTTTTATTTCACTCTTTTTAGTTGGTCTATTTTTAATTTACCTAGTTACAAGAGCCTAAATGTCAACTACTTTTTACAAAATATTGCTTTTCCCAATGCTGGGCCGTTAATTGTTGAGGAGTTCTCCTGGTACTTCACCATCAGCTCTACATCACCATATGCTTTGTGACGAGCATAAAGTGCTTAACATCCATATTCAAGTAATCGAATCGCAATCCACTCAATACTTATTATTGAGTAGTTTCGGCGGCCATCTGTGGTCTTTATCATCAGTTCCATTTCCTCAAATGGTACTTTTTGAGAGCAACTGCACAAGTTACTATAATAAATACCCAAAACATCATAGGTGTGCCTATAATATTTGAAGAATTCCCTCGATTTCTCCAGGATCCCATCATCAGATCCTGACTTTTATGAAAATGGGACCAATTTCGAAGTATACCCTTTCAATAAAAAAAAGAATTTTCCAAATCGGTTCAGCCGTCTTCGAGTAATCGGTGATCATACATTAAAAAAAATATATATATACGCGTTGAATTGATAACCTCCTCTTTTTGTCGTCGGTTGAAAAGACTCTTTTACGTGACAGAAGCCGCGGAAGGAACCTAGTAACAAATAAAATAATAGGCTTACCTGTTACACTCATCGCTGCCCCAGAATGTGAGGCTGTCATGTCCATCAACCTCTTCAATGATGTTCATCTTGTCCTTGTTATATTCGCCCGTATTGATCGTGAACCGCTCGGAAACTGTGCCGTTTTTCTGGAAAATAAAATTACTTTAAGATGAACAAATATTATATTTATATATTAATCCAGATTAACACGTTCACTGACAGTGAGCACTTACCCTGACACCACATTACGACAGTAGAATTTTCCATACTTAATGACAAATCAACGTAGTACTCGTGCACAAGCAAGCAATATGAAACTACCCACAAAATATTCGTATTACGGCAGTAAGAAATATGAAATTGCTCATAATATGACAGTGGATACTGCTCTTCATAATACTTATATGAAAAATTACCGTGAGACGACGTACTCTTAAAATAAGTGGCCCGTCCCTCGACGTACTGTCATAACGCACTATTTTAATTTCCCGCCTAACGACGTACTGTCAGCGAACGTGTTAAAGTCTTTCTGTGTTCTAAGTTAATCTGTAAAAATCCGTTCTACGGTTAAAAAGCGAGATGTTCAATATTATGTATACTCGTACTTAATACTGGAAATGCAAGAAAGTTACGATGGCTGTATAGATATTTTTTATGCAATCACGGTATCACCAGCACAACTTTCAAACTCCGGGCTACTACTGAGAAATTCTTAACAGTTAACCCAGTAGCAATTTTTGCCCGACCCGGGAATCGAACCTGATACCTTATGCTTAGCAGTCGCGCTTTCGAACACTAGATCAACGAGGCACTCACGGACAACAGCTAGCTACTAAATAATAGTTATATTCTCTATCCTCCAAGACTGTTTCTTTTCGGGATAAATTATTGGTTTGCTTAGTTCTAAGTTAGAGAGTTAAGAGCAATTGTATTGTACTAGCTGTTGTTGTAAAAATGGAAATGGGCTAGGCATACGTGTAGAGGGAAGGAGAAGTGGAACAAGAAGGTTACAGAGTGGTACCCCAGGAATGGCATAAGAAAAAGGGGAAGACCCCGTCAAAGATGGGAGGACGACCTGGCCAAATTCGCAGCCGTTTTGCCAAGGACAGAAACGAGTGGAAAAGGTTGCAGGAGGCCTTTGCCGATTGGCAATCAACAGAAGGCAACCTAGATTTTATTTAGCGAAATTGTACTACCTACATACTGTTGAATAAATGGCTTATTATTATTATATTATTGTTATTATTATATAGCTATTGCCCGCGACTTCGTTCGCGTCGGAGGTTTTTCCCGTGTAAATTCAGATCCCGTGAGAAATTTCAAAAATCCTTTCTTAGTGCTCCCCTACACTCCCCAAGGAACTTCATGCCTAATTTCAGTTTCTTGTGCCTTTAGTTTCGGCTGTGCGTTGTCTGTCAGTCAGTTTTTTTTTTTGTGAGTGGCATCTCGCAGGTCAACCTCTGAGGTTGTCGGCTGCTTAACCGGGCTTGCCTGTGGTTGCCTTAATCAACCAATTTTTTACAATATTGTTATTTAAGTGTGATTCAATTATTAGTGTACAATAAAGTATATTCTATCTATCTATCTAAAGCCTCCAGCCAGGGCTTATTAAAAAACTTACAAACTAGGTGACTACACGCTAAGGGCACCCCCTGTGGGGTACGGACCTCGGCTTAGGGCGTCGCAGGGGGAGGGCAGCTAGGGACAGGCTGGATCATATCATTATTATTATTAATAAGGGACTTTAAAGCTACTGGCTCAGCGTCGCGGGCTGGCTCTGGCAAGGGTCGGGGCGGACTATTACGGGGACGTCGCGGCGGGCCTCGGCGGCGAGGACGGAAAGACGATCGATTTTTGTTTTTGTAAACTGTGCTGGTTTCCTTACGGCTCTCTTGGAGCAGGGTGATTGCGAATCTTAGAGATACGCGAGGGTTCGTATTGGGCGGCCGATACGATAAGGGGATTCCTATGTTAGATTGCAGTATCAAAGAAACGCCTGGAGACACGTTTCATGAACTGCTGGATGGTAGGCATCTTGAGGTCTACGTGAAGAAGCTCATTTCGAACATAAAAGGGGGCTCCCGTGACTCTACGGAGGAATCGGTTTTGAAGGGTCTGCATCTTATGGTGGAGGTAGGGCTTTGCGTGTGCGAAAACAACGCAGGCGTAGGTCATGATGGGACGGATGACCGCGGTGAAAATACGCAGCTTGCACCTGAGTGATAACTTGCTGCGGGAGCTAAGAATGAAATCTGTCAGTCAGTCAGTAACGGAAGCGTTTTATATAATATATGTATTGATTGATGATTGTTTTGTACACAATGGCATATGTGGTAATAGTGTACCTACTTTTAAGCAATTATAATTCTAAAACGTTTGGTGTCAACAATGCCTAATAAATAAAATAAATAAAAACTACCTACATCTTTGGAAAAACATCACGCCTGTCCCTTGCTCCGTCGTTTGGAGAAAGAAAAACATCCTAACAAACACACAAGATTGCTATTGCAAACCAAGTCGCTATGGTTTTTATATTTTATGTTAATTATATATTATATATAACAAATTACCAAGTACTTGGAAAGAGTACACGGTGCAGTTTAAGAGTAGATTGCGAGAACTATTAGCAGAGGAAACATATGTATCAGGTACAGTGTAACTGAGTTCTTAACAGATTTTTTTTGCTGAATACCTAATACTTCTGTGAAAGAAATTCATAATAATGTAATGTGATTAAATTAATAATTTAATATTAATAATAATAATTCAATATTTCCATGCCGAATGGCGAAATGTGGCTGAGCTGATATGTAACTATGTAGGTTCTTTTATTCGAGTTAAACATGATTGTCTGGCAGTTTGTGTGCTTTTTGCGGCCTACCCAAACGTCCTTCCCTTGGTATTGTTCGTCAAATCGTTAAGCTCCTTGTTCTAAGTTGAGCTGTACGTTATCTGACAATCGCTTGCACTGTATGGACAGGCCCAGTCAAATCTGTGAGCATCTTTCCTCAAAAGATCGCCTCAGACGATAACCTACAAGGTTCCCATAAATTTTTAACCAGTAGCTATAGATAGTATGGACTTTAAAAGAGACGGACCCCTGAGTTTGTCTCGGTGTATCTTCTCAGGGTAGTCAGTTAGGAAACACCGGCCTCATCTAATTTAAGTTTCCAAAAATATACGTGTAAAAGTGTTATTTAGTAACCAATATGCAAAATAAAGATCATTTATCACTTTTAACTTGTGCATAATGTATTACCCGTATTTTCAAAATAAAAGTCTATTCTATTCCCTCAGTTTATGAGTCTATTCTATGGTTTACCCCAATTAATGTCTTTGGTTCTTAGGCTGTATGGGCTTAAGCTCTTCGCCTTTTCCGTTGGAAGGAAAGAAAAATACCAAAAAGATGTCTTTGGTTCGCCTTTTTTAAGATAAAACATTATGATAGAGTATTTAGTCCATGGGAAGTAAGAGAAAATTGCGCCTGAGATTTAAAAAAAAAATTGTGTAATAAATAATGATATTATGCTTGTAAATACATTCGGCGATACTGAAAATCCCTTCCACTCCACCCATACCGAGAGGAGATAATAATTTTTCGACCGAAAAAAAAATGCGTGTGAATATGGTTTTTTTTTTTTTTAATAATTGCCACTATATACACTAGGCATTTCTGCACTACCGTTTTACAACACTCAGACTTGGAAAAAATAATTGTAGGTCATACAAAAATTTTTCCCTGTGCGGGAATCATTATTTTTTAAATTATATCACAGTATTTTATATCACTTAATATTTAATACGTATCAAAATTGTTTTAATATTTTTAAATTATTAATTTTCTTCAAAGAATTCTTTAAATGAATAATATACGTTTTTAATTAGGAAGTCTTTTAGCTTCCTTTTAAAAGTACTAATTGAATTTGACTTAATGTCTATGGGTAACTTATTATATATCTTTATGGCCATACAAAATATACTGTTGCTATACACTTTAGTGTGGGATGATTTATTGCGTAATATATTCGCTGTGTCATCAAGTTAGGTTTTCTGTAGCACAAATTTTTATTTTATTAAAAAATGTTGAATTTTTTTACCGCCTGACCAGATCTTTCGACCTGTAAGATACGTTTAACTACACATTACCCTAGCCAAGAGTTCCGGAGTTTTCATTATAAACTGGGCACACAATCTAGCGCTTAAAATCTTACCGTTACCAGTAGACCAAACTTCTCGAAATTGAGTTGTCCTCCAAGGCTTAAGAAAGGCTTCGCAGTATCTATGATACTGTCATCATAGCCCCATAGGAATCTGGAAACAAACAGGAATAATTAATCTTTCATTCACTAGCTTAGCTTAATTAGCTTCTAACGTTTTATAATGCCCATATAGGCCTACAATTTTTTATTTAATTGATAATAGGCTCGCGTTTGACCACCATCTCACCTGATGGTAAGTGATGATGTGGTCGAAGATGGAGCACGCTTACCTAAACCTATTCACTCTTGACTTAAAGACACCTAGGTCATAGCTATCGGGAAACATAGACTCCGGCAGGGAATTCCACTCCTTAGCCGTACGCACAATGAAGGTATTTCCAAAACGTTTTGTGCGTATAAGTGGAATTTCTTGTAGTCCAATGATGGAATGGGCTTGTAGGAATTAGATTGTGTAATTCCATCGCACACTCCCTGAAATGTAACCGCTAGAAAACCGATAGACTTGCAACTCATCGTCGATGCTCAAGGATCTGGAGCTTTGAAATAAATTATTAAGAGTTTCGAGTTCGAACCTAGTTTGGTGCATTAATAATAATAATATATTTATTTGAGAATAATATAGAGCACAATATCTTTAAATAGTTTCTTAGTAGTTCCAAAACACTCTAGGTAAATTAGTAATTTATTAATAAAAATATTTTTTATTTGTTTCCAAGTGTACACCTGCCAATAATGAACGGAATGTCTATCTGGCCCCCTAACGTCTTAATGATACTGCTGCAACTTCCACAGATCCTGCTCATCATGGAAATCATTCGTTTTCGCATGACGGTGAAGAAATTATCGGTCTGTAAATGTTAGGGAAGTACTACAACACCGGAGTTTATTTCAGCAGTATCTTCAGAGCGTAATTACTTTGTATTTTCTTCATAGAACTTCCATTTGCCATCGTGGTGAAAGGATTAGCCAATGGACAGGAGTCGATTGACCAGGGTGCGCCTGACGTAACAGAAGGTATTATGGTACGTCATTGGCGGAGGCTCCTTTCTTACACCTTTACTTTGGATAATTAATATCAACACACATCACATACATGCCACATCTACCTGATCCACCAACCCATACTGGGCCCAGGTGGTGGTTTACTGCGAATTCCCTCAAAAAGAGAGGACGCCTGTGTCCTAGCTATAGGAACATGAAAGTTATGAGAGCACTTTCGAATTGTGCGTGCTCACCTGTATGAGATCAGCTTTACAGAATCTACGTCTGGTTAGAAAGAAAGAAAATGTAAATATTGCCACAAAACTACATGCATACAAGATTCGAAACTTATGGATAAGGATAATATTAGCAATAAGTTCCAGGTGCATCTTCGACCATATTATCACTTACCATCAGGTGAGATGGTGATCAAACGCGAGCCTATTATCAATAAAAAAAAGGATCTTGAACACCACGTAGCCGTGGCAACAAGGCCACTTAGCATTATGCTATGCCATAGACATACTCACAGCACGGCGCTGTTTTCAGTGCCTTGCCTAAAATATGACGTTTGGAAACCGAAGTAAAGTTATTCTTACCTATGTACCGGCAGTTTAGCAAAGGCATTAGGATGGTTTGCCCACGTCATGGCGGAGCTGAGAGCCACTTGTCCGAAGGTGTTGAGGTTTAGGCTCATTGCCTTGGAGATCACACCCTGGAACAGAAATTTCGATTTCAGAACTATTTTGCAACTTCTTAAGATATCTAAGAGATATCTTTCGATATCGCTTAGGTCTCTTAAAAAGGTACTTCATTTAATTTACACTTTAATAAAAATATAATTAAATTTTATCATATCATTCAAACTAATTTAGCCTCCTCTTTTGACTTCTTTATAATCTATATGTATAAAAGCGAAATACCATTCACTGATTAATCACGAAATCTCAGAAACTACAAGTAGTAGGGCTCTCAAATTGCGTGGGGGTTCCTTTTAGTACGTAGATGCTAGCTAAGATCGGATTTTGCGAAATTCCCACGGTAGCGAGATTTACACGGGAAAAACTTCCCACGCAAACGAAGTCGCGAGCAACTGCTAGATAGATAGAATATTATTGTACACCCATAATTGAATCACACTTAAATAACAATATTGTAAATAACATTGGTTACAATGGCGGTCTTATCGCTGAGAGCGATATCTTCCAGATTAAAATGGGGTAAATAGTAATTCTATAATAGACTTCAATAAATTTTGCTGCATATCTTTCCGTGTACGATTATGTATTATTTTATTTTATGTTAATAATCTGCGTGTTTACTTACTGCATAATCACAAAAGCAGTAGGGGCAAGCTTTTGAAGTATCTTTTTAACCCATCCAAAACATGACCTTAGCAAGGCAAACAGCTTATCTGACCCCATGTTTATTAGGTACAAGATTACAAAAATATACACAGTTATTAAGTAGTATACCGATAGTAATTTGTGCTTAGCAATAAATGTATATCTAATCTTTTTGCTATAAACGGACCAAAATAACCTTTCCCCCTACCTCTTTCAACAAAAACAAGAGATCGTGGAGAAAAAAAGGGATAGTGGTATACAAGCTGTGTAGCACTGTCTCTTTCTCACAATGGAATCATTACGAAATAGGCATGTCGTAGTAGGGGGGATGATATCGAAATTGTTTTGTTGGTACCTATTAGTATTTTCCACTTCTAAAGTAGTTTCAGGAATGTTCATTAAAGTAAATAACATTTATGTTATCATCGGCTTATTTATTTATACAACTTGTAACGGAAACCCCATATCAATCCAAAAGGGCTGAAGACAACATCTGGTATGGAGTCTCTATGCCTAGTTTCAGCACAAAATAAGTGACTCAAAGAATTGATACGAAATTATCCGTTTCATATGTTTCTTGAATATCAATCATAACAAACGTGTCACAGCACTACGAGGGTCAATAACTTTCCACGTCACTTGTCTATAACACGATACTTCTCTTCAATCTTCTTAATTTGAAAAATTCAGTCTCTGGTATCAATGTATTGAAATTTCTAATTAGTTCCACACATGGAGACATAGGATTACCAAACCCTTGTCATATCGTTTGTTATCATCCAAAGAAGCCGTGCACTTGGTATGTAGGTATATACCCTTTAAATTACACGTTGTATATTTAACCTTTTCCCATGTCGGAATCGGTTTCAAGTCTACAGTACTAGTGTTTTATAAGGAAGGTCTACAGTACTACTTACACAATCAAACAAAACATATTTTTGGGGTAAGAAAATAATCGAATGACTCATCCCGCTGTGTGTGGAACGGAAGGGAGTATCAAAATTCTACTGACTAAAAACCCACCCTGTTCCTTCAGCTGCCCTTGCGTTCCGGGGTCGCAATATCTCGTTAGAACATTCCCGCTACCCCGGCAAGACCTATGGCAACACCGGTGTCAGATTTCCAGCTTCTGACTTCGCATAACGTTTGCCAAAACAGTACAAATGGCTGCTGGGATAAACGGGTTAGCGTGGTTTCCTAGGCACGGAATAATTTAATTGGAATAGGAATCTCGATATGCGCACCGATATCTACAAACGTTGCTTAACCACGGGGTCCTCTTATAAGTAGTTTTCATACGTTCTTCAACTAAATGTAAGTAGTAAGTAGGTACTATTCATGAAACCTACGGAGTATAACTTAAACTAAGTTCGACGATTACACAGGCCGACAATTTTTCTTACCAGAATCCAGACTATATATTTCGGAAGGTTTTCGATGCGCTGAATTCAAATCTGGCCTCAGAATTGCTCTATCACGTCAGGTTTCTGAGATATCCTAACCTAAAAGTGCGAAAAGTACCGTTTTTACCCGATTTTGAGGTTATGTAGACTCACGAATTATATTTTCTAAAAAAATAAAGGTTACCATATTAATAAACAAGTCTTCTTCTTTCAAATGCCGTTGAGTTTGCTCAAATATTTTTTTTTTTCGCTGAGGTATCGTGTTTTGAAGTTCTCATCTTTGTAAATTTTCGTTTGCTTGAGGATCGGTAGGGATGGTTTTTAGGGATAAGAGTGGGTGGGGATTGGTGGGTAAGAAATTTACTGAGTTAGCTCACTTGTGGTGTGAGATTTCAAAAAAATAAGACTTATTTAAAAAAATATGCGGCTTAACTCGCTTTGTAGGTGGGTTAACCTGCTTGTGGTTTGGTAAATGATAAATGATCTTTATTTTGAAAATTGGTTATTAAATAACACTTTTACACGTCGTTTTTTTCCGTAAATATTAACTAGATGAGGCCGGTGTTTCCTAACTGACTACCCTGAGAAGAAACACCGAAACAAACTCAGGGGTCCGTCTCTTTTAAAGTCCATACAATCTACACTGATTTAATTATATGGGAACCTTGTAGGTTTCAGTCTGAGACGGTCTTTTGAAGAAAGATGCTCACAGATTTGAGTGGGCCTGTCCATACAGTGCAAGCATTTGTCAAATGACGTATAGCTCAACTTAGAACAAGGAGCTTAACGATTTGACGAACAATACCAAGGTAGGTAACCTTTGGGTAGGCCGCAAAAGGCACTCAAACTGCCAGACAATTTATTATGATTAACTCGAATAAAAAAAATAAAACAAAACCTACATAGTGCACATATTCACAATCGTTTATGAGGATTATGTAGATTAGTCTGAAATGGCCTATTGAGGAAAGACCAAACAGATTTGAGTAGACCCGTCCCGTCAGTGCAAGCCTTTGTCAGTTAGTCTGTAAGCTCAACTTTGGACTACTAAGGAGCTCAACGACCTGACGAACAATGTCAAAGACGGTACATTTGAAAAGGTCACTAAAATACTCAAACTGTCAGACAACGTCGTAATAAAGAGAGAGAAAAAAAAGGTAAATGGAAATAAAAAAAAAAAAACCACATAATCCTCGCATTTAAGTACATAATTAAGTAAATATTCAAAAAAATACATATATTATACTTTACAAAGTAAATATTCATGTCAAAATAAAATAAAATGTTATACTTTAAAAAGTAAATATCCATGTCAAAATAAATATTAAAAACAAAAAAAAAAAGTAAATTTGTATAAAAATAAAATACAAGAAATTGTGATTGTAAACAACACTAGTGCTCCCTGTATATCATTGGAGCAGCTCAATCCCAAGCCTTTTTATCCTCAACATAGTCTTTAACTGTGTAAAAAGCCTTCTGGCAAAGCTTGCGTCTTATGACTAATTTAAATTTGTTGAGGCTCAGTTCTTGCAAATGGCAAGGTAGTTTATTATAAAAACGTATGCACTGGCATTTAAAAGAACCAGCTATTTTCTTGACCCTTGTTTTTGGAATGACAAAGTTGTGTTTATTTCTAGTATTTACGTTATGGATATCACTGTATTTTTTAAAGAGATTAATATTTTTATGTGCATACAAGAGATTCTCATAAATATACTGAGAAGGCACAGTCATTATATTAATTTCTTTAAATTTATCTCTGAGGGAGTGCCGTGGACTTAATTTATAAATAGCACGAATGGCTCTTTTTTGTAACACAAATATTGTATTTATATCGGCGGCATTCCCCCATTGTAAAATGCCGTATGACATTACACTATGAAAATAACTAAAATACACTAAACGGGCCGTCTCTAAATCAGTTGGGCCACGAATTTTTCGAACGGCAAATGCTGCAAAGCTAAGTTTTTTGGACAATTTATCTATATGGGGGCCCCATTGAAGCTTCGCATCTAAAGTAATGCCTAAGAACACTGTGGTGTCTTCGGGTTTTAAGCTTTCGCCCTTTATTGACACACTTGTGTTTACTTGTTTCACATGCGGTAATGTAAACTTTATGCACTTAGTTTTTTTCTCGTTAAGCATAAGATTATTGACATTAAACCAATTCACTACCGTTGCGAGGGCACTATTAACATCGTCAGTAACCATCTGCTGATGTTTAAATTTTAATAAAAGTGAAGTATCATCAGCAAACAACACTATATCATGATTATCCTTTATGAGGAATGGCAAGTCATTAATATAAATAAGAAATAGAAAAGGACCTAAAATTGAGCCCTGGGGGACCCCCATTTTGACTATAGATCCGGGAGATGTTTTACCGTTCACATCAACTCTTTGAATCCTATCACTTAAATATGAAGTAAGAAGATCCAGAGAGGTATCCCGGATTCCGTAGTAGTGTAGTTTCCTGATCAATGTTTCATGGAGAACACAATCGAACGCCTTTGACAAATCACAAAATATGCCCAAAGCATCGCACTTATCTTCCCATGCACTGTAAATATGACTTAAAAGTTCAACACATCAGTTGTTGGTAGGGGTCGTGTCTAGTGGCCAGGGGGTAGATGGGGGTAGCTAGATGTGGGTTGGTAGTTTAAGGGGTTCGGTGAGTTGGCCCACTTATGGTGAGACAAAATTTTAAGAAAAATAAGACTCATTTGAAGAAAATGATCACGTCTATGATCTCAATCATTGATGTATTAAAAGGAGGAAGATATGTTACACTCTAACATCGCAATCAGTAAACCTGGGCTCGGCGCACGAATACATGCACAGTAACTCACACATCTGTGTTCAGTGTCGTCATCAATCCCAAACCTTCAGTTACCGATAAAGAAGGATAGAGATAGGAGACGGCGCTGTAGTGCGAGCGAAATCGCCTCAGCTGCTGTTGATGATGTTTGCGCTTATGAATGAAATAAGATTGCATGTATTAGGTAAGTACATAATAAGTGATCCCATGACCCATGTCTCTTATTTTTCTTCCTGGTGTAATTAAAACATTGTCTAGCTACACAAGAATTCATTTTGATGCGTATTTATTCCAAAAAAATCCATAAAAACAAGAAGAGACGAGAATTTCTTGAGCTGTGTGATCAACAACGTTCCGTACGCGACTGAGAGGGAGCGCCCGCCAACTACGGGCAATCACTTAGTTTTGTAGGACCAAACGCTGTGTCTAGTACCGTATCTTCCTCCTTTTAATATATCAATGATCTCAATGATTTTCAGGTATATGAAAATTCACAAACATGAAAATTTCAAAATGCGATATCTCAGCGAAAAAAAATATATTTGAGCAAACTCAACGGCATTTAAAAGAGGAGGAGAGGAGGAGGAGCTTTTTAATTAATATGGTAATCTTTATTTTTTTATAAAAAGTAATTCGTGAGTCTACATAACCTCAAAATCGAGCAAAAACGGTACTTTATGCACTTTTAGGTTAGGATATCTCAGAAACCTGACGTGATAGAGCAATTCTGAGGCCAGATTCGGATTCAGCGCATCAAAAACCTTCGGAAATGTTTAGTCTAGTTTCTGGTTAAGAAGTTTGGTTAAATTTTGTTGGCCTGTGTTATTTATGACTAGCTTTTGCCCGCGATTTCGTTCGCATTGGAGGTTTTTTCAAATTTCATCTAAATCGGTTTAGCGATTTAGGCATGAAAAGGTAACAGACAGACAGAGTTACTTTCGCATTTACAATATTAGTATGGATATGGATAGTTTATGCCCGCGAGTTCGTTCGCATGGGAGGTTTCTCCCGTGTAATTCCCGAACCCGTGGGAATTCCGGGATAAAAACTATCTAGATCTAGAACTAGATATGTCTTTCCCAGGGCCCTAAACTATTCC
Organism: Tholera decimalis; assembly: GCA_943138885.2. NCBI lineage: Eukaryota > Metazoa > Arthropoda > Insecta > Lepidoptera > Noctuidae > Tholera > Tholera decimalis. The sequence continues at coordinate 18,299,941 of OW964576.2, forward strand.
CATGCCAAATTTCATCTAAATCTGTTCAGCGGTTTAGGTTAGGTTACTTTCGCATTTATAATATTAGTATGGATTAATCAATACCTATATTATAATGAGGTAAAATGAGTTTGTAAGTTTGTATGTAGGGGGTAATCTCCGGAACTAATAATCTAATTTTATCATTTTTTTCATTGGTAGTGAGAACTCACGTGAGTGTTATAGGATATAAATTATTTCAAAATACACGTGGTCAAAGACAGGGTGTCTCAAAAGAAAGTTAATATATGTTTAGCTGACTGCATAAACGCAACGATTCGGTGGATCGGGTGCGAGGGATATGTCAATCGGTAGCATAGCTCTTGGGAATTTAGTCACATTTTTAGAAGCGTATCGCGCGTTGTTTTTACGGGAAAATATAAACTTAACTTAGGCAAACAAATATAAACATTCTTTTGAAATTAACTGTCCAGATCTCTTGTATTAGCTGTATTTCAATATTCATTAGAGATCGGTCAGATATAACCCGCCTATCTCTCTTCCCCTTTCTCATTTTAGATATAGACGAAACTCATTTATAGTGCGATGTAAGGAATTCTCATTTGACTCTTTCAATACGAAATCATATTCAGCGCGGCCGAATGCTGGCTTTTTGCGGGACCTTTGTGCTATGTTATATCAGATTTCAAAACTTATATTACTTTTCTATTTCTCATTCCGAATTTAAAAAAAAATCCGTGAGACTGTCCGGCTTTAAGTTACGTATATGACAATCAGTGTAGATTAGCTGTTGGTTTTCCTTTTTTTATTGATAATAGGTTCGCGTTTGACCACCATCTCACCTGATGGTAAGTGATGATGTGGTCGAAGATGGAGCACGCAGGGAATTCCACTCCTTAGCCGTACGCACAATGAAAGTATTCCCAAAACGTTTTGTGCGTATGTGTGGGATGTCCACCACGTAACGATGGCGCATCGGCATTTGTCTTGTAGTCCGATGATGTAACGGGCTCGGCGGAATTAGATTGTGTGATTCCATCGCACACTCACCGAAATGTAACCTATAGAAAACTGATAGAATAGCACCTCTTCGTCGATGGTCAAGGCTCTGGAGCTTTGACTCGACCAGTGCATCGTTGCCAATGAGTTTTTTGGCCCGTTTCTCGATTGACTCAAGTGCGTCCTTTTAATAAATACATAAAAATAAATACAAAACTCACAAGTAAAGGCAGGTTAGGCACATTAACTTGATCGAAATGTGCCCCGTTGCTCTTCTCAGCTAGGAACTGAAATTGGTTGCGTTCTTGAAAGCTCAGCCTGTCCCCGTTGAATTGTATATTCACCCTCTCCAGTTGCTGACTGAAACAAAGGAAAACGACTATATTGTACCAGGACTTTTAACTCGATGCAGTAGACTGACACTTTCAGAGTTGTCAGATAATGATGACTTCGAAATTGTGATGTAAGTAACTAAATTAATCGATTCGGGAATAAATCGAATAACGATGTACACAATTTCATTTTAATAATATTGTGTGCAAATAACAAAAAGTAAAATGTTATTATAAAGGGGCATGAAAAATGAAACGAATAGATCATAATAATATTTTATATTTTTTGCAATAGGCCCCTGTACACAACTTTACAATAGGGTTAAGGTCGCAGTGGTTCGGGGGCAGTCTTTTTAATTGTAATCCCGCTCAATTTACTAAAATATTCATCAAACAACAATCCAAAAGAGTGGCTTAAATTTTATCATGTCTGTATAGATATGAATATTTTTAATAAAAATTGATTTATTTATAATAAAATCTGGTTACTACTTCAAAATAAAAGATAATAGTACATATTTTATCAATTATTTATATTTCTCACGATTAAAAATCGCTCATTTATTATTCGATTGATTGAATCCATCACTATTAGGTTAAATAAGGTATCATTATTTCAGTAAGTGACACTAGCTTATGTCAGCTTACTGCATCGAATTAAAAGTCCGGGTATAAACTCAAAATACAACAATACAATACAGTATTTTTATTTTGGACCATAAATCCGTAAAATGTTTGTAACTTACACAACGTGTAATTTAAAGGGTATATACATACCAAGTGCACGGCTTCTTTAGATGATAACAAACGATATGGCAAGGGTTTTGTAATCCTATGTCTACATGTGTGGAACTTATTACAAATTTCAATACATTGATACCATTGTTATTGGCAAGTGACGTGAAAGTTATTGACCCTTGTAGTGCTGTGACACGTTTGTTACGATTGTTTGTTATGATTGGTATTCAAGAAACATATGAAACCGATAATTTGGTATCAATTCTTTGAGTCACTTATTTTTAGCTGAAACTGTGCATAGAGACTCCATACCAGATGTTGTCTTCAGCCCTTTTGGATAGATATGGGGTTTCCGTTACACGTTGTATATACCTAATAGCTACACTAACAGCACTAGACAATAGTCTAGTGTTAGTACTCATCACCCTCTGCACAAACTCTGAAAATAATCTGGTCTTTTCCCAACTATGTTGGAGTAGGTACCGGAAATGTCCGGGGTTGCGGGAACGATGGGAGTTGCTGAAATGCATGGATTTGTGGAATGTTTTAATGAAATACCGCAGCCCTGGAACGTAAGTCCAACTGAAGGAACACAGTGGTTTTTTAGGGTCCCGTACCCTAAAGGTAAATACGGGACACTATTACTAATGCTCCGCTGTCTGTTTGTCTGTCACCAGGCTGTATCTCATGAACCGTGATAGCTAGACAGTTGATATTCTCACAGGTGATGTATTTCTGTTGCCGCTATAACAATAAATACTAAAAACGGAATAAAATAAATAGTTAAGGGGATTCCCACACAACAAACGTGTTTTGTTTTCTTTGAATAATGGTGTGGAACTCTTCGTGAGCGAGTCGACTCGCACGTGGCCGTTTTTTTTTAATAGACCTAGAAATGTGGGTAGAATTCATATTACTAGCAACCTTGTTAACCCTTCCGACCACTGATTTGCTTCCGACTAAGCTAAATATGCTTGTGTCTGGAGTTCGAACCCGCGATCTCTCGATCACACGGCCGGTACCTTAGGCATTCGTTTATTGACGCTTAGGTAATTGGGATTACGAGAAAAGGAAGATGAAATATTATTTCAGGAGTGATCACATAACGAAAACAAAAAACAAGCAAGGGCTAGTTTTCCTATAAGTGTTTTAAAAGTCATTGCTCTGTAATAATAAGTTATTGGAATTTGTTTAAGTTGATATCCGTATTCATTGTTCGTCTTTCGTTTATTTATTAAAATTTTGCTTTGCACTTAAGAACAGGTTTCTTAGATACGCATGGTACTTTTAAAGTATTGTTTTCCTAATATTAACATAAAAATTATATTCATAAAGATAAATAGTAACGCGAATTCAAGTACGAGTACGCTCTTTAAATGTTTGCTTTTAAGGTGGCAAGAAATATTTATGTTCGTATATTATGTCGTAGGTATTACTTTTTAGATAATAAAAATACAACAAAATATATAAATGCTATAAAAACCAGCCAAGTACGAGTTGGCTGAATGGCATACCGAGGGCTCCGTACAAAATTATTTAAATCTTACTTCTACTTTTAATCTTTTGCTAACGTTGACTTACATTTTTTACTTTTTAGTGCTGAAGAGGACTGTAGACCCGAGTATTTGATATTTTCAGTTTGATAAGAGTAAAATGGTCTTGACAGACAGACAACGAAGTGATCTTATAAGGCTTCCGTTCAGTTACACGCGTGCATTTTTTCGGCATACGCACAACAAAGCTACACTGGCTGATACGAGTATACCATCTTGACGTACGCGCTTACGCTTCACCACATTTATTCTGCTTACAGCCAAGGTGTGGAACTCTCTGCCGGCTTCTGAGTTCCGTGCTACAAATGACCCGTCAAACCCGTCCTTTAAAGCAAGGATGAACAGGCATCTTCTGGGCTCTTTCGTTCCATCGAAGACTTCATCAATTGCTTAACATCAGGAGCGAATCGTGATTGACGTCAAGAGCAGGCTCTTCCGTGATTAAAAAAAACGTTTTTTAGTAATAAATATTGGTTAAAGAGTGGTCATTTGGATGAAGTTATCGACGGCAGGGCACGGGGACGTGCTCAGTGGGAGAGACGAGACGAGCCTGCTTGACGATGATCCCTTCCTTCTGCACATGTGGTTTTCCTGGCTTATTGTGATTTAATTAATTAATTTGTTTTTGTTTTTCTATACGATAATCTATCCGATTTGACAGATTTTCTATTTTGTTTCATTTTTCCTTCTTTAGTGAAGTCTGTTGTCGCTAGTCAAGTTTATTTTAATATAATGTTTTTTTTTTGTGAATGAAAGAACACTGAAGACTCTTTGATTTGTTTTTCTATTTTTTAACTGTAATCCCATTGTGCTGTATTAATTGTAACTGTCCTCTCATACTTAAGTAACCTGTATTATGGATGCATTGTGAAAATTAATTATATTTTGAAAATAGTAACTGTGGTTTTTCTTGCCGGTTCTTCTCCAAAGAAAATGACCAATTTCGAAACGTGCACTAACTTTTTATAAGTTTTATAAGACATTTTGTAAGTGCCCACGTACGCCTATGTAAAATAAAATATTTAGAGTTTGAGTTTGCTTAGTACTGGCCGTTAGTCATCAAAATATCAACTAAACGGTCTTAGTTTTAAGCAATATTACATTTTCTTATCTGTTCGTTTCTCAGAATTTAATATTATTATATCCTAAACATAAATAATTATAATGAAATGTCTATGAAACATAAGCTATATAATTACAACCTACCGAAATCATTTTGTTGGCGATTGTTATTATAATACTAGCTTTGGCCTGCGGCTTCGGTCACGTATAAAGTTTTGCATCAGGTGTTCTAGTTTCCGAAATCCCACCCATAAGCACAAAACGTTTTATGAATACTTTCATTGTGCTTACAGTTAAGGAGTGGAATTCCCTGCCGGAGTCTGTGTTTCCTCACAGCTACAACCTGGGAGTCTTTAAGTCGAGAGTGAATTGGTTACTTCTAGGTAAGCGTGCTTCATCTTCGACCACATCATCGCTTACCATCAGGTGACAACTGTGTGTGACATAGTGATGAAGAAATATGTTTCCTCTCACAGAGAGGAGACCTGCGTCGTGGTAGTGGGAAAGTAATCGAGCGATTATGTAATGTGTAACTAATATTGATAATACTATACATCGATATATGAAGTGTTGCTATCAATAATAGTCGCCCGAAAATAATGTTGTTATGACCGCTATAAATTCTGCCATTGATGGTAGCGAATTGCCCTACGGGAGGCCAAAGTATTTTTGTTATGACTATAATAATGTACATATGAGAGATAACGGGAGCGGTGAATCGGGTACTCGCGTCTATCCGTAAAAAATGCGTCAAAATGATTTTATTGATTGATAGTCTCATATTTGACCACCATCTCACTTGATGGTAAGCGATGATGCGGTCGAAGATGAAGCACGCTTAACTATAAGTAACCTATTCACTCTTAACTTAAAGACCCTCGGGTAATAGCTATCAGGAAACACAGACTCCATCAGGGAATTCCACTCCTTAGCCGTACGCACAATGAAAGTATTCCCAAAACGTTTTGTGCGTACCTATATTTATCAAACATGTACCGATGGCGCATCACCGTTCGTCTTGTAGTCCGATACTGTGGGTGTAATTAGATTGTGCAATTCTATCGCATACTCCTCGAAATATAACCAATAGACTTGCAACACACCGTACAGGGAACACGGAATTTCTATGTATCACACATACGATCATATCTGAAGATTTCCGAATGCGTAACGGTCAAGTTAGTGTTGATAAAAATGCGAGTTGGTGGATTAAGATTTTGACAGATCGAATCGTGGTTTAGTAATTATTTGCTTTGTATGAATATTGATAAGCTTACCATAAATTTAAATTTCTCTATTTACAGAAAATTTTAATACAGATTCTGCTATTAAGTTTTAAAAGCATAATGGTTAAGTATAAGGTTTTTTTTAATTAATGGAATTGCTTATAAATATATCCAGTTCTGATTTAAGGCAGTTCTGAGTTTCTGACTAAGGGCATAGTTTAGAATAATAAGTCTGTTTGTTGGTTAGGCTGTCCAGGATCAGGTTCGTTTCTCTAACAAATTGAACAAGGTTAATTATTGTTGATGTTAGGCAGCTACTACTTAGCACTTAATATACAGAGTTGATACGACCGAGAGGCTTTCCTTTAAACTGCGTATACTAGGTTTAGGGTTAGTCGCAAATGATTTTGATGAGATGCACCAATCTGACAAGAGATAATACACGCCGCGCTACGTTGCCACTTTGTTACCTAGGTATTTAAGGTCAGTCACATTTATTTACAAAGGGTGGTTGCGTTTTACTCTGATTTGTAAGCTATTTAGTTAGTTTGAAAAAAAAAAAATTTTTTTTTGGCTCTTTTTATTTTTTAACTGTATCAAATTAACACTAAACACGTATAGTATACGTAGTGTAATTTAATGCCCCTCTGTCGTATCAACTCTGTATAGAGAAATTGTCACTGGCTCCATAGTTTACTTAGTTGATATTTTTAATATGAAATCTTAAATCATTATTCTAGAAAATTTCATCAAAAGTCCCTGACAACATTTGATTGTTCATTGCAACGTAAATCATGGCGGTACGATTTGAATGTATACTTAGTAGAATGTAAGAATTAGTACATTTTTAGGTAGTCATAACGAGAAATTTTAAAAAATAAGTATATATTTTCAAACCAAATTTCTACAGCCATGTTTCTTTTTAGGGTCAAAGAACCGAATGACAAAAAACAAAAAAAACTGTCTGTCGATCCGTCCGTATGTCACAGCGAGTTTATTCCGAGACGAACAAGACTATAAGAGTTGAAACTTGATAAGTAGATGTATTCTATGAACCTCTTTACGACACTTATACAAGAATTATAAAAATAAGGAGGGCTCCCCATGTATGGAACTGAAACAATTTTTTTTGTTCTCAGATAGTTCTTAAAAGCCACTTCCAATATGGTAAGTTGTGTGTCCCCTTCTAGCTTTTAAAATAATAGGAAAAGTGAAATCTAAAAAAAGTATTATACTGTACATTTCAATGAAAACTTTTAACGTACCTAAATTATTTTGAACGAGATAGAGTTTAAAAAACCTTAGATATAACTTTGTCATACAAACACTGTGAAAAACAAAGTTATTTTGCGTAGCTACCACAGAACTAGGGCGTCCAATCCCGCAGCCTGAATTCAATCTCAGTATTTGCGGGACTACGAATTTTCAATCCCGCGGGATCTCGGTATTTGCGGGATTCCGCATATTGAAAATATTCACATTTATATAAGGCAAATAAAACAATGAATTAATCAACTAACTCCACGTTTATTTACGTATTACTATTAGTATGAGATCAATCAAATTACACCGTTTATTTATCCCAAAAAACAATGAATTAATCTACTAACTCCATATTTATTCCAGTATTACTACTAGTATGAGATCAATCAAACTACACCGTTTATTTATCACAAAAAACAATGAATTAATCAACTAACTCCACATTTATTTACGTACTAGCTTTTGCCCGCGACTTCGTTCGCGTAGAAGGGTTTTCCCGCGTAAAATCCCAAACCCGTGGGAATTCCGGGATAAAAAGTAGCCTATATGTTATTCCAGGATGTAATCTACCTACTTGCCAAATTTCATTCAGATCCGTTCAGTAGTTTTTGCGTGAAAGAGTAACAAACATCCATCCATCCTCACAAACTTTCACATTTATAATATTAGTAAGAAAGAAGTAAGAAGATTACTATTTATGAGATCAATCAAATTACACCGTTTTTTCTTCACAGAAAACGGTAACAAATCTATACTAATATTATAAAGCGGAAAAGATTGTTTGTTTGTTTGTTTGTTTCCTTGAACGCGCTAATCTTCGAAAGTACTGGGTGGACAATTTGGTATGGAAGTAGCTTGAAGCCTGAGGAAGGTTATAGGCTACTTTTTACGCGACTGTAAAAAAAGAGAGTTATGTTTTTACCGTGATAGAATCCACGGGAGCGAAGCCCCGCGTGAGTACTAGTACTGAATAAAAAACTTTACTGATATTTCAGGCTACATACTTAGGCTACCACTGACTGAAATTCAGCTATATTACGCTACATAAGCTTTGATAAATTAATAGTTTAAAAAACACTAGAAAAACACGCTTTTATAAATGCCCGTAAAAATAAAAAAGAAATAAAGAAAACCGATAACGGATTTTCTTTAGGTTTGTTATAACCTTGAAACCTGATAGTGTTAAAAGTCCATTACGTGGCCTTTCTCACAAGTGCAAACACGACTATGATACGATATTCCATCATGGAATGCCAGTGCCTATCTTCCAGCTTCATCATCAGACCTTGAAACCTAATCGTGGTCAAAGTTCATTACAAGAATTTTCTATGAAATTCAAAACATATGTGATTCGATTTTTCATCATGAAGTTCCAGTTTATGTCTTCCGGCTCCATCATCAGATCAGTTCGACAGTACCATATTATTGTATTGTCATCAGATCTACATACAGCTGTTAATTTTCATTACGCTACGACCCTTGGAAGATGGTTAAATTAGTTACCTCAGATTCCATTACATAGTTAGTTACATACAGGTTGACCTAATAAAAGCGTGTTAAAAACCGCCGACATCGGCCCCCGCGTTGTTTGCAACTTGCAACACTGCCGGCCGCTAGTCACCGAGCGATCGCGCTCGCGAGAGGTCGTATGCATGCTTTTTTCAGTCCCGCAAATCCCGCGGATCCCGGGCCCGTAATCCCGCATCAAGCGGGATCGGAAAATGACACGGGATCCCGCAACACCGAGATCTCGGTATTCCGGGATTGGACGCCCTACACAGAACCCGTCATGGGTGAGTCCGACTTGCACTTGGCAATTTTTTGTAAACTAAAGGTGCTCCTCCCTTACATTTGACTTGACGGGCCTGTTGGTATAGTGGTCAGTGGCCCTGACGGCTATGCTCAAGGTCGTGGGTTCGATTCCCACCCAGGACAAATGTTTGTGTGATGAGGACGATCATTTGTTCTTTGTCTGGGTGTAATTTATCTATAACATGTATGTATTTAAAAAATATATATGTATGTTCATCAGTTTTCTAGTACTCATACCACAAGCTCTGCTTAGTTTGGGACTAGATGGCGTTGTGTGAAAGTTGTGGAATATATATATATATATATATACATTTTCTACTTCATAGTGGGTGCCAGTGGCGAAGGCTCCATACAACTCGATTCCTACCGGGTTCCCTTTTGAAATATGGCAAATATTAGTCTATTATTTTATATATGAATATATAAATAGTAATATATTATTTTCATTTAAACAAATAATTATTTACGAAGTTACAAGATTTCGAAGTCAGCCACAGGGCCACAGTTACTGGAATTCACGCATCACACTTGAGCAAGGTAAGCATTTTTTGGTCTGGCTTCCCTTTTATGAAAATTCACCCTTCGCTACTGGTGGGTGCTATAACCAATATTTCAATTACCTCAATAAATTTCAGTTCATTTATTAAGTTAGCTTAAAAATGTTATGTTAACTATTTTTAAGTTTACCCAGTCGGGTTTTCTTTAACAATATATCTATTAATGGCAGAAGTATTGTGGGCGGTTGTATCAAGGCTATTGACGTCAGACTCCACGTCGTACTTCCCCTAATAACCAGCTTTAAAGCTTTATAGCTTCGTAGCTGATTCTTTCATAATGACTATCTTGAGTTAATAGGTACCTACATATTGTTCTAAGTAAATAACGAATTGAAATTGTTTTCGTTTTTGGGTAATCAAGTTTTTATCTTACTTTGTAAGTTGATAACCACCGCCTTTGTTTATCTGCAGTGCCAGTGGCAAAATTTAGGCAATTATTATTTTTATTGTTAATAAGCTGAATTAATGACGTAGTCGAAGATGGAGCACGCTTACAAGTAACCTATTCGCTCTTGACTTAAATACCCCCAGGAAAGGAAGTTTAATCATGAATCATACTAAACTGCCAGTAGATAACTACAAAATGTCTCTATAAACAACGTTTACAGCAGATTAATAAGGAAGACGCGGGCGGTGCCAGCGGTTTCGCTGCAATGAATTTCTTGGTTGCGTGTAATTTTAAATCTGTGATAACTTCTAAAGTACTCATTTAAATGAAAAAAAGTTAAGCACTTTATTCTACATTAAATGGCCAAGGTAACTAATGTACTTATTTGGATAAGGATTAGTATTTATTAGGAGAAATTAGCTTTTGCAAATAAGGTAAATTAATTAATTATATGGAGATAAAAATGGTTATTGTGAGTCAACCTTAGGAGTTAGATATATGCTATTACGGACTTTTTCGTAGGCGTTTTTAAGATATACATTTCCATTGTATATTATTTTGACGTATCTCATACTGGTTAGCCAGCGCTTGCAATGTAAGCGCTCGAAAATCGTTTTTGACGGCTTCATCACAAAATATGGAATTTTCTCTATAATAAAAATACTTAATTAGAATTTACATATAAACCTTCTAAATGTCTTGTAAGCTGTCTAAATAACAGTGAAAACTGTTTCAAAATCCGTTGCGCGATTTAAAAGAAGAAAGCTTAGAAACAGACAGACAGAGGCGGACGGCGACTTTGTTTTATCTATGGATCTTTGTAACCTGAGATCAAATGATTAATTAAATTAAATTAAATATGTATGGCATTAGTACTTCCACGAACAAACTTCACAAAGATATCGTATACTCTAATGATCTATTGGAAAGGCCCGTGTTTTAATTAACATGGCAATGAATATTTATTATTACTAAATCTAGTTCATAATTTGTTTACATCCTACAATATTTGTGTTATCAGCAACAACTTTGAACTTCCCGTTGGACCGTGATTCCGTCAGTAGACGACAAAATTGAAGTAGAATGGTCTTAAGCAGCTGTTAGACTTTATAATTGACGTAACTTATTCTCTACGGTGTATAGATTAAGTAGGTAGTTAAAAGATTTCAGTCTATCTACCTAGCCTTTTCTTGTTTAATTTTTCAGTTTAATCGAATGCAGATGAGCGTGAGTATTTACAGGAAACGACTGCCTATCTTGTTGAAGTACAGGGTGGTTTAGAATGGATGTTGTAACGGAGCCAGAGGACAACTCATGGCCCAAGGAGCTTAGGATTTACACTGACTGCTCAAAGACAAACACTGGAACTGGAGTTGGAGTTTTCTCCAACGATCTCAACATAAATATATCCAGACCGCTGGGGAAGCTCAACACCGTCTACCAGGCGGAATGTGTAGGCATTATTCAGGCGATTCATGCCACAGAAGCCAGGAGAGTCACGGATAATCACATTCGCATACTTTCCGACAGTGCCTCAGTACTTCAATCCCTAGAGAAAAATTATATCACGTCTAAGCTCATACTAGAATGTCACAATGCACTGCAACGCTCGGCGGTCAAGAACCGCAACACTGTGACACTGCAATGGATAAAGGGGCACAGCGGATCACTCGGCAATGATGCGGCGGACGAACTGGCCAGGAGTCCGGCAAGATGGTTTTCGGACCCGAGCCCATCGTGCCGCTCCCCTTCACCCAGCTGCGCACATGGCTTAAAGAACACACACATGACCAAGCCCAGAAATGGTGGTCCTCGGTACCAGGCTGCAGGCAGTCTAAGGAGGCGATGCCAAACCTGGACAAAAAACTAACCAGGCGCCTTCTACACCTGGACAGAAGAAGCCTGCGAATGGTGGCGAGACCATCACCGGGCACTGCTCACTGAACAAACACTATCACACAATAGGTATAACGGACAGTCCCCTGTGCAGGGCATGCATGGGGACGGAGGAAACGGTAAGACACGTGCTCTTAGAGTGCACGGAAATCACCGACATACGGAAACAAACCCTCGGGTCATTAAATTCCCTTACAGATACCCTGAATAGACCGAAAGACCTGATCTGCCTCTGGAGGGAGGTTGGCTGGATGGAGTGACGGCCGACACGGCTCACGCACAATGGTCTCGTGCAGAGACTAAGTGCGGAAACCACACTACAGAAGAAGAAGAATGGATGTTGTACCTACTGGCCAAATCCAAAAATGAAGCTAAATGAGTTGCTAGGCAACCAAGCTATTATTATTAAAATATAAGACTTGTGTTCTACTGTCGCATTATTCTAATTAAAAAACAGAATATAATTACTCCTATTTAATACTTATTCGTTTACTCTTTTCATCTACATATGAATATACATATATACAGGGTGTGGCGTAAATAGTGGTCCACCGTCAAGGATTTGATAAACCAGATAATTAATTATAACATATCACAATTTTAACCATTTTTACCCAAGGGTTCCGAAAATATTTCCTTTTTATCTTTTACTAGCTTTTGCCCGCGACTTCGTTCGCTTGGGAGGTTTTTCTCATGTAAATCCCGATCCCGTGGGAATTTCGGGATAAAAACTATCCTATGTCCGTCTCCTGGTTCTAAGCTACCTCTCTAACAATTTTCAGCCAAATCGATTCAGCCGTTCTTGAGTTATAAATAGTGTAACTAACACGACTTTCTTTTATATATATAGATTTACAAAATTTCTACCTTTTATTACAAATTTGGTTGTATTTTCAACAAAAACCATTACTTTTTCATTTTGATTTCTGTTAATTACTGCTGAATACTAGAGCTATCATGAGAAGTGATGATTTTTTATGTACATTTAGATCTTTTGAAGAAAAAGTTTGTTTTTCTCTATTTTAACTGTGATTTTTAACATATGAACTCACTGATTAATCACGAAATCTCAGAAACTACAAGTAGTAGGACTCTCAAATTTTACATGGGAACCCCCCTTTTAGTACGTAGATGCTCGCTAGGACGGAATTTTGCGAAATTTCCACGGGATCGGGATTTACACGGGAAAAACTTCCCACGGGAACGAAGTCGCGAGCAACTGCTAGTTTTATAATAAAATAGCGTAGTCTCACAATGTATAAGAGCTTATGGGCCCAGTACGGTCTTCTGAAAACGATGAAAATTTATAAGATATCTGACCTCCACATACCAGAAACTTGGTGACACGGTATCTCTTGGTAAGATTGGGGTTCAGATATCGGACTTCTGATTATGCCTTACGTACGCATCAAAATCAAAAATATTTTATTTCACTTAGGTCTAAATGGGCACTTATAAAACGTCAGAAGTTAGTGCACGGTTTTAATTGGTCGGTTTCTATGGAGTCTTCAGCAAGAAACTCCACGGTTACTCTTAAAAAATATTTGATCTTCACAATCTTTACATAATACTGTTTTTTTAGGCATGATAGGGCAGTATAGACCAATTAACATAATACAATGTAATAACTAATCCGAAGCGAACCTAAGAGTCTCTTTTAACTCAAATAATAATAATAATTGGTCACTAGAAGTGTGAAGAATTGGTTTCGGCACGGGAGCCGATCCCGCGATACGCAGCGCAGCAGCCAAAAGCATAACCACTACACCAAAGGTGTCGTGACTAGTATATTTTTACGTATGTACATAAAAATATATCCACTAGCCTCATCTCGCTCTTCCGGTGAAAACTACAAGCGTGACGTAATGTTATGTTGTTATCTAATTAAGAATTTGGGAAAACCTTTGAATTAATTGGCCTAACGATTATTTAGACTATAAAAAATACGTAGGAATACCTACACATACTAATTATCCACGCGTATAGACTTTGACCGTCCGTCCATTGATATGCTATTCTTACTTATGAATGAAATCAGAAACACGTAAGTAGTTACTTACAATGTCAGATATTAATTGGGTCAATAAATTATTTCTTTACTTTACTTACTACTAAAGATCTTTCTACCATCCCGTAATTTTATTTTAATTTATTATATTTTAATTTTATATATTATAGGTATACAACGTGTAATTTAAAGGGTATACACATACCAAGTGCATGGCTTCTTTGGATGATAACAAACGATATGGCAAGGGTTTTGTAATCCCAAGTCTACGTGTGTAGAACTTATTACAAATTCCAATACACTGATACCAGAGACCGAATTTTTCAAATTAAGAAGAACGAAAAGAATTATCGTGTTATTGGCAAGTGAAGTGAAAAGTTATTGACCCTCGTAGTGCTGTGACACGTTTGTTATGATTGGTACTCAAGAAATATATGAAACCAATGATTTGGTATCAATTCTTTGAGTCAGTTATTTTGTGCTGAAACTGTGCATAGAGACTCCGTACCAGATGTTGTCTTCAGCCCTTTTGGATTGATATGGGGTTTCCGTTACACATTGTATATTTTAACAGTATTAATACGAAGATGTATTTTACTTCTTTCTCAGTCGGTACGCTCTTGCCAAAGCGGTCGTGGTCGTCATGTCATGTTCGAGTTTTCTGGGCCGTTGTAATCATCTTTACAATTTTACGCTACTTTTGCCTGTTAGCGGTCATTTTGGTACACTCATGCAATGGGCTGCCCACAGCAGACTTGATTCGCATGGGTGATCCACCGCGTGGCCTGGATTCTATTATTTTACACCTATGTAAGTATATATTTATCAAGTTGTATGTTAATAATTTATTTTATTAGTTAAGTATGTTTTAATTTATATAATTTATTTACGTAAGTAGTATTTATACACACTGTGTCTATCATCTCTCCTTTTAAATTTGTTATGGAATAAGCAGCACCTTTGTGCTCTTAAGTATCATGTGTGTACAAAAAATATATACTTTTGAAATGAAAATACTCTTCACCATGCCTAGATTTTTCACAACTATAAATAAATAAACAATAAATAAAAATTGTTTATTTCATCACAGGGTGTTGTACATGATGTTAGCAAAATTTATGTTGTATGTATAACAAATCGACAATTTTTTTTTTAGGGTGACCATCTGTTCTTCTAGCTAGGTTGCTGGGCAACCTGTATTAAGGAGAGACAGTTTGCCTCCCCGGTTGGTGTTTTACAAAATTAAATTAAATTATCTAGTCAATGTCAGTTTAGAGGTGCTAGTGGCTAAATAATAACAGCCGCATGGGTTGATATTAAAGGTTAAGCAACACATGCCGCGGTTAATCTTTGTATGGGTTACCATCTTAAAATATCCAGATTCCTTCGTGATTGGAAAACACGTTAAGTCGTTGGTCCCGGCTGTAATGTTTACATCTTTGGCCGTCTTTACGGATAGTCAGAAGCTAGAAAATCTCGGAGTGTCACTTGAAACTTCTTGTCTTAATTAGAACGACTCTTTCATTCATTTATTAATTTAACAATATACATTGTGTGTGAAATTTTTTTATATAAAGCTAAATTACCACTCACTGACTGACTGACTGACTCATTGACATAATTGTTCTCCCAGATGGTGGATGGGGAGGTGGGTATATTTTGACAGATTCGTAAACAAGTAACTCTCAAACCTACGGGAAAAGTGCCAAACCTTCCCTTTTCACCCCCCTTCTCCCCCCTCCCTATCGTATCTCGGAAACTACGAGACCCGTATTTTTTTCTTTTTACGGATTCGTATAGAGGAGGCTTGGTAAAGTAAAAACCATTTTTCAAAGTCGCCCCCCTTGCCCCCCTTCTTAGGCGGATCTCGGAAATTAAGAGACTTTGAACATTTTTTTTTCAGATTCATTTCTTCAGTCAGTTCTTCAATACGGGATTTCTGTTTGGGGTGCATCTGGGAAAACCACTTTTATAGAAGTAGAAAGAGCTCAAAGAGCAGTTATAAAAGTGGCACTAAGAAAGCCTTTCCGTTACCCAACAGATCTAATCTATGAAGAGTTCTCTGTCCTGAGAGTACGGCAGTTATTCCTACTAAACGCGGCACTTTACATACATAAATCCTTGAAAAATAGACCAGATTATAAAAAAATTGCCTCCAAACGTGTCCTCAACATTCCCCTTCCCAAAACAAATAGCCTCTTAGCCAGACGATGCCCTTTATTTACACATGTACACACGTATAATAGAATCAGCAAAATCTGCGACATTAAAGACTTGAATAATTTTTCGTGCAAGAAAACTCTAATAAAATGGCTTGCCAAACTTACTTATGAAGAAACGGAAGAAATTTTAAATTAATTAACTTAAAACAAAAACAGCGTCTTAACATTTACATTAAATGCGCATACACAGAGAATACTTACACACAACACACACATTACACTCTACATACAGACAACTGACACAACACACAAACACACTTACCATTAAAATTTGTGTACTTTTTATATTATTTTCGAATGTTCTTATTTTTTAGCTTATATTCTTAATTTTTCATTGTAAAATTGTAAAATTTTAATGTTTTAGAACTAGTTACATCAGAATTTAACATGTCCACGCTATTGATAAATATTTTTTATGACTATGTACCGCAATTCAGGTTCCCAAGATACAGGTATGACCTAGTTTGGGGACCACCGATCAACATAATAATTCGTCACACGGTTACAAACTAAATAATTGTAATTGTAATTATAGTACTAAGAAAGTTATTGTAACAATGAAAATAAAATTTATTCTTATTATT
Organism: Tholera decimalis; assembly: GCA_943138885.2. Taxonomy (NCBI): domain Eukaryota; kingdom Metazoa; phylum Arthropoda; class Insecta; order Lepidoptera; family Noctuidae; genus Tholera; species Tholera decimalis. The sequence continues at coordinate 18,316,560 of OW964576.2, forward strand.
ATTATTCTTATTATTTAGAGGGGCAATGCTTTAGTCAAAATAATTGTGCAACCCCCCCCCCATCACCCCCCCCCCCCATTTTTTTTCCACAAGCACGCGAGGTGCTTGCACCTCGCGCAACACGCAAATACTAGTTATCCTATAAAACTACAGTTGCAGGTTGCAATACAATAATAAACATAAAAATAACATAGTAAAAAAAAATCATATACGTTCACAACATTAACACATAATATTAAGTTCTTTATAAATTAGAAGAAAAACAAAAACATAGTAATATACAAGTGCAAACACATATAGTCATAAAGTTATAAATCATTAATTGATTAGAGACACTTATCCAATAGGAAGACCTGAAGATTTTTCTTAAATGCAGATGATTAAATAATGCTTTTCAGGGATAAGGGTAATTTATTAAATATTTGCACTGCTTGGTGTCGTGGATTGTGCTTCACTATATTTGAGCAAGGACTTATTTTACTATTTAAATCCTTCCTGCGTGTATTCTCCCTAACCAGTCTTTCCTCAAATGTCTCATATTCGTGCAAATACTTTTTAAGGTGAGTCAGGAGTACTAACACGTAGAGGCTGGATATGGTTAGGATTTTTAGATATACAAAGTGTGGACGACAACTCTGTCTTTGTGAAATTCGGACAATGGTTCGTATGACTCTGTTTTGAAGGACGAAAGCTTTGGCAATTATAATTATTGCTATTTCCCCAAAATTGTATGCTATATCTTAATCTAGATTCAATTAGCGCGTAGTATACGAATTTTAATTGTCTAGTGTCAATTTCATCACGAAGGGTTCTCAATGCATAACATGCAGATGATATACTTGCATCCATAGTGGCTAGCTCTTTCTTCCAATTGAGCGATTCGTCCATATGTATGCCTAAGAATTTTGCTTCACTCACAAGTTCTATTTTGTTTTCATTGAGTTTAACCTCCATGGTATCTTTATTACGAGCAGTTGTTTTGAATAAAAGTATTTGAGTTTTCATACTATTGATTTTAAATTTATTTGCAGTAAACCGAATAATATTGTATTGTGAGGCGTATTGAATGACAAGTCACGTGAGCTGAGGGGGAGTTGAGAGAGTAGTTGAGGGGAGAGTTGAGGGGTGAGTTGAGAGGTGAGTTGAGGGGTGAGTTGAGGGGTGAGTTGAGGGGTGAGTTGAGGGGGGAGTTGAGGGAGGAGTTGAGGGGTGAGTTGAGGGGTGAGTCGAGGGGGGAGTTGAGGGTGGAGTTGAGGGGTGAGCTGAGGGGTGAGTTGAGGGATGAGTTTAGGGGTGAGTTGAGGGGTGATTTTAGGGGTGAGTTGAGGCGGGAGCTGTGGGGTGAGTTGAGGGGGAGTTGAGGGGGTGTTGAGAGAGTAGTTGACGGGAGAGTTGAGGAGTGAGTTGAGGGGTGAGTTGAGGGGTGAGTTGAGGGGTGAGTTTAGGGGTGAGTTGAGGGGTGAGTTGAGGGGTGAGTTGACGGGTAAGTTGACGGGTGAGTTGATGGGTGAGTTGAGGAGTGAGTTGAGGGGAGAGTTGAGGGGTGAGTTAAGGGGTGAGTTGAGGGGAGAGTTGAAGGGTGAAAAGAGGGGTGAGTTGAGGGGTGAGTTGAGGGTTGAGTTGAGGGGTGAGTTGAGGGGTGAGTTGAGGGTTGAGTTGAGGGGTGAGTTTAGGGATGAGTTTAGGGTGAGTTGAAGGATGGGTTGCGGTATGAGGTACTGTATGAGGTGCAAGATGAATTGAGTGATGAGTTGAGGGATGAGTTGAGGGATGAGTTGAGGGATGAGTTGAGGGATGAGTTGAGGGATGAGTTGAGGGGTGAGTTGAGGGGTGAGTTGAGAGATGAGTTGAAGGGTGAGTTGAGGGATGAGTTGAGGGATGAGATTAGGGATGAGTTGAGGGATCAGGAGCGGGATGAGGTGCGGGATGAGTTGAGGGGTGAGTTGAGGGGTGAGTTGAGAGGTGAGTTGAAGGGTGAGTTGAGGGATGAGTTGAGGGATGAGTTGCGGGATGAGTTGAGTGATGAGTTGAGGGATGAGTTGAGGGATGAAATGAGGGATGAGTTGAGGGATGAGTTGAGGGGTGAGATGAGGGGTGAGTTGAGGGGTGAGTTGAGAGGTGATTTGAGGGGTGAGTTGAGGGATGAGTTGCGGGATGAGTTGAGGGATGAGATTAGGGATGAGTTTAGGGATGAGTTGAGGGATGAAGTGCGGGATGAGTTGAGGGGTGCGTTGAGGGATGAGTTGAGGGGCGAGTTAAGGGGCGAGTTGAAGGGCGAGTTAAGGGGTGAGTTGAGGGGGATTTTTTTTTCCAGGATTAAACTTCTTAGGGCTATTAGCCCCAAATTTAGATTAAAATAATGCTTATTGGGATTTTTTGGGCCCAAAAATAAGTAGGGCTATTTTTAGGGACATACATACATTTACAAGCATCACATATATGCCCGCGGGGCGTGCGGCCGTCAGCGGCCTAGTACTACTACATTACAGATTATCTATGTAGGTACTAGTACTAGGCAGTATTCGGAAGTATTTGATGATTGTGACGCTAGTAGGCATTTAATAAGCGTCTTGAACATATTTCCAAACTTGCACTTGCATTCATGACTGTACCATTTTAAAATTGAACGCGCTTTTTCGATATATCATATGCTGAAAAACAAATTACGACACCGATTGTCCCTTGAAATGCTGTTAAGTTTGATGATGACACGAAACGTGATAATGGATCTTGCGTTACGTTTACTCCATCTGTCTCCATCTCCAAAAATGTTACAATTATATAATGTAAACATGTATGACTTTAAGAATTCCGAAATTTCAAATGAAACGCCAAGTCGGGATTTAAGCGATTTATTTAAAATAATTGATAATGTGGATTGTTAATTAAGTAAATTCTATTACAAAAGTAATTAAAATTAAGTTATATTTTATTTACCTTAATAAAACGGGAAACTCATTTAAATATTAGCCTTGAATTGCAGCAAGAAACAGGGTTTTTTGAAGTGAAAACTTCTTTAGCGTCTTTGTGATTTGAAATTTTATGAAACGAAAAAGCAACAGTAAAAAGAGACAGACATATAAATTCATAAGATTTAACGTGGGAGAAAATGAGATAGGGAGCATTATACAGTGTTTCTTATGTCGTGGAAATTTTATATGGGCAAACCAGGGCAAACGTATACCTTTGAAATTACGTAAATTTTTGAAGGATTTTTTTTGAAGTGAAACCTTCTTTAGCGGCGTTGTGCACTTTTTTGTAATGGGTAAAAAATGTTAAACTCGCGTCAAGACACGTGACCTGATCGAAAATTCGTAAGACGGGCGGAGAGTAGGCAGCCGGCGCGGCGTAGGAGAGGAAGTATCCCCCTCTCATTCTACGGCGCGGCGAAAATGTATGCCTGCGCCTGCTGTTTTGTTTAGACGGCGCAGGACGCTTGCGCGAATGTTCGTGTGTGTTAACATGAAAGTTGATTTTTCTAAGAGATAAACTTTTTAATGTAATATAAATTGTCATGTTTGTGTACGATAGCGCAATAAATAAATATTGTATTCTACCACATAAATGATAGTACTTTTATACTGATAATTAAAGCAAATCGTGCAAAATTATTCCCTAACCATTCCAAAATATCAAAAATGCACAACGTTAATATTCAAGTTTTCACTTCTGCCGGCACTCCCGGAGTGCAACCCGGATTATTTTTCAGGAAACACAGACTCTGGCAGGGAATTCCACTCCTTAGCACAATTAAATTATTCCCAAAATGTTTTGTGCGTATGGGTGGGATGTGATAATAATTTTAATCCGTGAATCGGTCTTTCCTTTGGTTTCCATTAAAACACCAAGCTATTAAAATAATATTTTTGCTTATTACAAACATTATCTGTATTAAAGTTAGTAAACCCTATATTTTAATGAAAAACGAAATAACCGCGATTAGGTATCGATTACACACGTCAAACCAGTTCTGTACCTTTGTATAGCTGTCGTCAAATAACTTGGCAAGAGTCGTTCAATACGCAAAAGTCGATTTTTAGGTGTCAGCGGTTGTCAGCGGGACGCGGGGTATGACGTAACGCCGCTCCGAGCGCGCGATTGGTGCGTCAGTAGTTCCCGTTCATTTTGCTCCCGAATACACTTGCGTACACGAAAGTTGCACCCTTTATTTTTGTTACGAGTTGTTGTTTTAAATTTAGTTTTCGTTACGTTGATTACAATGCCAGGACCAAATACCGTTTTACATAGACTATTAAAACGTCAGAAAGAACAGTTAGACTCTATAGTTAAGGAAGGTTGAAATTCCGAATTCGTCACTGTCTTTAGGACACCGGGAAAAAAGAAGAATAAAAGGGGAAGCAGTTTTATTAACTAATTGTGACGACGAGAACATATTATTCTTATGATTTCTTTTTTCATATTTTTTTTTACACTTTTAAATGTTTTTATGTATTACATTTATTTTATTTATAATACCGAATTAACGAATGAATCCCTCTTCTTTCTTTAATATTCTTCTCAACAGACATGATTTAAAATAAATGATGGCGATAACCATAGAATAATGGCAATCGGTAAAAGTGACCACTTTTTTCTTCCACTAAGTGCACGATGCGCGAACTTACCCCCACTACGCCAAACCCTTGCCAACTTACGTGACGAGGACTATAAGTGTTGTTTGAAGTTCTTTTATTTAGATATTTTGTTTCTAATATTAACTGCTACCTGTGCATGGAATTTGGCACATGCAGCAGTGGAATTTTTGGTTTAAATAATCTCGCACCTCTCCAGAACAATCTCCCAAATTAATTTTATTCAGCTCTACATGTCATGTAAAGTGTTCGACAGTTATTTGTTTTAAATATAGTTTTACTCCAACATACTGAACTTGATTTTAATCCAGTTCCGTCAGATAGAACGCAAAAAGATCAAGTATGTCCTAACTCTCAGACTAAACATGTTTTCGCGAAACGATTTTATTTATTTTTAGGACTCTATTTGTATAACAAGATTAACAGAGTACTAACAGTGTATAGTTTAAGTTATAATAGGTGTAATTTAATAATATCGGAATGTTTGTGAAAACTAGACTACTAACTAGAGACACGTAAAAACTACTAGAAATCTTGATTTCTCTTAATTCTTATTCTTAATCTTAATTTAGTATTAGTCACTATAATAATTATTGTATCTTGTTTTTAAATTATAATTATAGCTATTTAATTTATTATTTTCAATTCATATTATCGATGTAAAGTGATGGCCTGAAACACAGGTTTTTAAAAACCTATATCAGGCAGGTCGCTACATTACAGTAAGCAAATATACTTTAATCATCATTTTACCAATGTTTTTTCAAGTTGATTTTCTGGACTATACATTATATACTTTTCTGTAAACATGTTATTTGAATAAATTTTTATATAATTTTTTGGTTAATTACAAACTGATCGATGGTTTAATAACGTTTACAGGATAAACATACAAAAATATTTTTATTTATAATAATGTTCCCACCGCTGCAAATAGGCCTTTGTAGTTGTTATATCCTTATTTAATTATGTTATGGTGTACAATAAGGATTATATCTATGTATCTCCTCTTTATAAGCAGTGAATAGATTACTTCTAGGCAAGCGTTCTTCATCTTCGACCATATAATTGAGATGGTGGTCAAACGCGCACCTATCAAGAAAAAAAAGGCACAAACGTTATGGGAATAATTTCATTAAGTGTACAGCTAAGGAGTCGAATTCCTGCGCGAGTCTGTGTTTCCTGATAGCTTTAACCTGGGGGACTTTAAGTCAAGAGTGAATAGATTATTTTTAGGTGAGGGATGAGAGAGAGTTTTATTTATATAGGAGATAATTATGAGTTTAAATAATATGTACCTATCTATCAACTTAGGTCTTTTTTTTTAACGTGGTAAAATCATCAGATGAGTCCTTCCACCCCGGGCAGGGCCGGAGGGACTGTCAGACTTGTACTGACTAAATTCCTTCAATAGCCCTTTACGTACCGGGGTCACGGTAATGAGATAAGTCCCACGACCCCGGCAGGCTTCGGCCCTCTACAGGAGGGCCTCGTCATCTTGCTGACGCTCTTTGAGGCGCGCGTGGAACACAACGCGCCGTCGACCCGGGCATGGTCCATGGTCGGACAGCGAGTTGCCCTTTACTCGCTGTCCGCATGCCCGCGCATCAACTTAGGTCTAGTATATTACAAGATCTATCTTCTCATCAAGGTAAATACAGAGTTGATACGACAGAGGGGCATTAAAGTGTTTAGTGTTAATTTGATACAGTAAAAAAATAAAAAGAGCCAAAAAAATTTTTTTTTTCAAACAAACTAAATAGCTTACAAATCAGAGTAAAACACAACCACCCTTTGTAAATAAATGTGACTGACCTTAAATACCTAGGTAACAAAGTGGCAACGAACGTAGCGCGGCGTGTGTTATCTCTTGTCTTGGTCAGATTTATCGCTTTAAGGTGCATCTCATCAAAATCATTTGCGACTAAACTACTTCTCCTATTTAATTGATTTTTGGTACAAAGCTTGAAAATGGTACCTAGTATACGCAGTTTAAAGGAAAGCCCCTCGGTCGTATCAACTCAGTATACTTATAAAGAAGCAGGCGCGTGTCGTCCTTTCATCGCTTGCACTGGACAGGCCCACTCAAATCTGTGTGCATCTTTCCTCAAAAGATCGCCTCCGATATTAACCTACAAAGTTCTTATATGATTTGACCAGTACAGATTGTATGGACTTCAAAAGAGACTTTGACCTTGGAAGGAAGGAGGCTTTGAGTTATGATACACCGGTTTCATCTGCTGCTGCACGAAGAAAAGTGATGACATCTTTACACATACAGCATCCTTGACAGTCATTACAGTAGTATGAGGAGACCGAAAGAGTTTAATAAACACAGACACTTTAAAGGTAAAGGTACACACGTACTAGCATATGGACACACACGCACATGCACGAAAACGTTTTCGTTTTCTAAACTAACACACTCTCTTAATTCTAAGTTTCCAATTTGACCTGTTCTGTAATCAGTCTGGGTTAAGGTGGCCAGGATACCGATAACACAAGTTTTATTAGTATAGGCTCCTGTCTCTTACCAAAAAAAAAATGTTTAAAGAAAGGTTTATGTATCTTGTGGGAGATTTTTTTATTATTTTTTTATTATTTATTAAAATATTTTATTATGGGTATACAGAAAATCTGACACTAGTCTGGCCAAGGTTTATCATGTCACCATATTACTACTGGGTTGTGGAGATCAAATAGACATCACTCCATGAAAAGCTAGTAAGTACGCTGTTTCATACTGTTAGACTGAAACCAGAATCCAACATAGTTGGGAACCGCCGCGCCAGACGCGCCGGGGGACGAGGATCGAGACAAACTCCGTAGCCGTGGGCGCGGTCTTGCGGACGGCGAGCAAGGGTAAATCACCCTCCGGTAAGGACCATGCCCGGGTCGCGGGCGCGTCGTGTTTCACGCGCGCTTTAAAGAGCAGTCAGCAGAATTGACGGGGCTCAATAGAGCAATTGCCTGCCGAGGTTGCGGAAATGTTCTAAGAGATACCACAGCCCCGGACCGGGTGGGGTTTGAATTAGTAGAAGTCTGACACTCAGACACATGATTTTATCACCGAAAAAGACATAGTCGGGGAATGGGGCACATAACATATCCTTGATTTAAAACAAGCTCAACGACAAGCATTATTTAATTTCACACAAGATTACCTTAATAAACAATACCTATAAAATATTAATTATAATTGCATTTCAACTTATTGCCTCGCCAAAAGTTCATAGGCTAATTATTAAAAAAAAGCACGGTTATCTGTACATGGCCCGTACGTTATCTAAATGAGACGAAACTATATGAACAGATATTGACCGCGTGATCGATTACATATTGTATTGTTAACTGGATGTGACCGTAACTTTTTACTAAGATTTTTTACTTTATTATTTAACTCTAAAAGTTAATAGGCTTCGCTATCGTGGACTTTATAACGATGAAAATATAACTTTCCTTTTTTGAAGTGGGTTAAAAAGTGAACAATGAATATACCGGGGGGTCTTTTAATAAAGAGTTAATAGGTTACCTCTAGGCAAGCGTGCTTCATCTTCGACCACATCATCGCTTACCATCAGGTGAAATGGTGATCAAACAAGAGCCTATAATCAATGAAAATCAGATTGATTTTTTATTGCTTACTTTAGTTTAGTTTAAAAATTTAGTTACTAGCAGTCGCGTGGGGCTATGGTCTCGTGGACTTTATCACGATAAAAACATAACTCTCCTTTTTGCAGTCGGGTAAAAAGTAGCCTCTAACCGCCTCAAGCTTCAAGCTAATTCCATGCTAAATTTCACCCAAATCCATCAAGTATTTTCAAAGATTAGCGTGTTCAAATTAGGGTTGCCATCTCTAAAATTTAGATACCACTACAAGACGCTTAAAAACCACGGATTTTAGAGTCCAGAACCCGAACATGTCAACAGGTTTTTTTAAACATAGTCAGTGTAATAAAAACAGTTAATAATGTCATAAATCACCTTTTTATTTATTTTCAGACCTTAAAATTAATTTTAGTATTTTTTTTCATCATTTTAAATGTACCTTACAAAATAGAATCTTATTACAGTTTGTCACAAATTGTTTTAATAATCAGTCAGATTTTTTTTTATCTTAAAATAAACACATCTACATTCATAACCGTCACTGGCGTCCACTGGCGTCTCTGCGGAGTGCGGGTATAATATAGCGACTTGGTTCGTCGGTTGACCGTGGTGTGCGAGCACAGTGCGTGTGTCGCGGGCGGCCTAAGACTTTACATTTTTAAACCCGGACTACAGATGAAGCCCTCCCCGGATGCTCCCCGGATGCTCTCTAAACTAGGACAAATCCGGGGAAACCCGGACGGATGGCAACCCTAGTTAAAATAAGCAAACTTTTCCGGTTTATAATATTGGTATAGATAGGTAGATAGAATATACTTTATTGTACACCAATAATTGAAACACACTTTAATAACAATATTGCTAAAAATTTGGTTGCAATGGCGTTCTTATCGCTGAGATATATCTTCCAGACTGCCGTTGGATAGACATTTAATATAGGTTAGTTAACAGCATCCTTTATTTGAGAAAGAATACAATTTTAATTCAAATAAAAACCCTAAACTACATATACACACCTAAAAATAAACTAAAATATTGCATCCAGAAATTCGTGCGCATCGCTGTCCACTGGCAATGTGCCCAAAAGACTGGCGGCATTGCCACGTTGTATGGCAATGCTTAACCTCTGTCCAAGGTAAAAGCCAGCCCTTGGGTCACGCGAAGTGTCAACTAGGCGTCTGGACAGATCTTTAAATAATTTGTGAGCACTCGGACCCCACGACCCCAAGGTTTCAACCCCAAACGGCTCGAAAATATAACTACCAACAAGGTTATTATATTTCCGCCGCTTGAGGTTCTCAGCAGCCGCAGCGGCAGCGCCAGCGCAACAAGATGAGCTAGGAAGATGGGATGGCGCAAGAGTATCGACACAAGTTGCGTCCCACACTAAAGGCCTACCCATCTTCCAAGGAAATAAAGACATACCGTCCGGTCTTTTGCCATCGTCGCGTGCCAGGCCATTTGGTTCTAAAACAGCTGGAACGCCGACAGTGACAAGAGCTCGTCGGATAATGTCGTTAATATTCGCGTGCCGTGCTATGCGACCCGCGCTGCGGCCGCATGAAAGGCCGTGGTGACCGAGGCTGTTGACAACTTCGCCACAGTGACAGCGATGAGCAGAACAGCAGGGAGCACCTAATCGAAGGGAAGCAGCGAGGCGGAAAGTAGTATCATCGAACAAGGTGCCTATGTTCGATGACGGAAGTGCATGGAGCCAGAGACCCGACTCCCATTCACCCACAGCCAGCAGGCGCGCACGCTCTACAGCATCCTGAGAACGGTAAGTGGGTGTGTTCTCTCCGATTATAAAGCAGGTTGTGCGCAGGGTGATAAATACTAACAGTAGATAATAAGCTAATAGGTATATATAAGTTACTAACACTTTATGGATTCTAAAGCACGAAATAAAAATATTGGTTTATTTATTACGGCAAGCGATTGATAAGGTATGCGATGGAACGAGCGAGCCCAGAAGATGCCTGTTCACTCTTGCTTTAAATGCTGATGGGTCAATATATTTGTAGGGACACAGAAGCCGGCAGAGAGTTCCACCACCAAGATGGAACTTTCTGCCGGCTGCAGAGTCTGTGGCAAAGTAAATGTTGAGGCGAAGTACGACAAGGCGGTATATCGAATTTCAGAAGTGAGGAATACTAATCATACACCAATGAAAAATTGTCACTTATTTGACCAAAACGGATTGTATTTCTACTACTCTGAGCTCACTTCCGTGTTTCTTCTCAGGGTAATCAGTTAGTTAGTTTGCCTATAATATTTGTTCCCTCGATTTCTCCAAGACCCTATCATCAGATCCTGACTTGCTGACAATGGGACCAACTAGAAAGTATACCCTTCAAACAAAAAAGAATTTTCCAAATTGGTTCAGCCATCTTCGAGTAATAAGGGAATATCACATAAAAAATAAAAACCTCCTTTTTTGAAGTCGGCTAAAAAGAAAGTGAGGTGTAAATAACAAATTTGCAAAATAAATAAGTATATCATAAACAATTCGACAAGAGAATCAATCTAAAAATAACTGCATGCCACTTAATCGAAATTCTTTAAAAGTCAGAACGTAAGTTCGATATCTTAAATTGAAAGTCAATTGCTATCACTTCTTTTGTTTTAATTAAAAATAATGTAATCAATAAATATAAACAGTTTCAAATAATAACAAATTTAAACACAACACGTCACATTACACACTTACGAATTACTCATAATATTATTATAATTTTCCCATTACATACTTTTAAGGTTCCGTAGCCAAATGGCAAAAAACGGAACCCTTATAGATTCTTCATGTCTGTCTGTCTCTCCGTACGTCGTATGTCACAGCAATTTTATTCCGAAACTGTTAGGACTACACATGTAAAACTTGGTTGGTACATGTATTCTGTGAACCGCTTTCTAATTTTCGATCGATCGTTTGACAAGTGGTACTTATGGTGGTACGAACTATTATCACTACATAGTATAAAACAAAGTCGCTTCCCGCTGTCTGTCCCTATGTATGCTTAGATCTTTTAAACTACGCAACGGATTTTGAAGCGGGTTTTTTAATAGATAGAGTGAATCTTGAGGAAGGTTTTAGTGTATAATAAGTTAATGTTTTGTGTAAATTGGATGAAATACGACGATATTAGTTCAACAAATCGGAAAAAATTAAGCCAATACGGAGCTTTAATCAAAAACACTGCCAAAGCCTCATTAGTTGTATCAAAACAATGTATGATGGTATTGTTCCTCTTTTATAGATCTACAAAAAAGTCTGCGATAGCAATGTCTATCTTCCAAGGATAACCCATAATAACCATATTTTTCTTTTAAAAATTACAATAAAATGATGGGTTATTTACGAAGCTATTGTTAACCATACAGTATTATTTCTTATCAAATTAAATACATTAGATATGTTGAGCATTTAATGTAGCTTAAAATTGCTTTTTACACTATATCAATAAAATGAATATCTCACGAGTTATCGCAAAATAAAAATTACCGGACGTGAAATTAAATAGTTAAAATATCGATGAAGCGAAGCGAAGACATCGCTCACAATCTAAGAAAATATAAACTCTATTACCCGAGCGAAGCCGGGCCGGATCGCTAGTCTAAAAATAATTAGAGACTCCCCGTCTCTAATTTCAGAATCTAATAGTCCTCGTAACTGATTTCGGTCACGGTAGCTAATCTCGTCATCTGCGTAGGAGATATTATTTTGCACAAGTATGTGTACAGTACAGGTTCACTCTGTTCCTTTTACTCCCATATTCCAATGGGATGACAATCAGTCACGACTGGAGAGAGATTTAACGTGCTTTTCAGGGCAAGGAGCTATCATCATTTTATATCATTAGTTAATTTATAAGATTTATATTTGTTTTTTTTTTATGGGCCCCGTTGATTGAAATGAAGAATTATTATCACACCGCGAACTTGCAAACTCTGGGTTATTACTGAGAAATTGCTATTAGAAAAACCCAGTAGCACATTTTGCACGACCCAGGAATCGAACCCGAGACCTCTTGCTTGGCAGTAGATCTTGTGACCACTAGAACACCGAGGCAGTTTATTTTAAGGACAACCAACAAAGCATACACCAATAAAAAAGTTACAATATTATTACAAACAATAGTGTAGCCTTAATTAAAGGCTGCCACGGCATGCATTAAACAATAAGCGTCAAAGTAGAGATAAAACAAAACAAAAAAACTTACTAACATTGCAATAGCTAGCTAGGTATTACTAATTGCTAAAGCTATTGCTTTAGTACCAACATAGCATTTCACATATTAGAAGACGAATGAACAGTTAATTAATAAAAAAATATAACTTGATATAAGTGGAAAGCTAGAAGCAAAATAAAATTATTTTGAATTTTTGTAAAAATGCCCTATTTAAATTAGATTTGAATTTGTGTAAGGAATAAGACATATCAATATCAACACTAGGTAAGGAAGACAAGCGACTATATTGAACCTGCATTCTGTTAATGGTGGAAAAATGACCCAGATTGGTTTTAACACCCTTAGCGCGAAGTAACTGATATCTAGATATACGAGTTAGTTAAAAGTGAAAGTCGGAATCTAATATACCTAAGTATTAAAAAACCTACCAATTGAACAAAATTTTTGAAATATTTCCAAAAAGACATACAAATTATTGCGGAACTATAATTTTAAATTAATTATTTACTATCTAAAGTAAATCCTTAATCGTATCAACAATTAATTGACAAATAAATTGAATTGAAAAAATCAGGTGAGGTATATTACATTGACAGTGGAGGTTTGAACTGTGTACCGTACAAAGCATCGAACTTTACACATTGCAATATCGCTTCCTGTCCGATATGGTGTTTGTTATACATGTTTGCAAAATAATACTAAGTAATTGCAATTTCAAGTAGTTATTACACGAAAACTGACAAATGCTTACACTGTCTGGACAGATCGGTTCAATTCTGTGTGCTTCTTTCCTCAAAAGAACACCACAGAGATGAACCTTCATGCTTCTCATGTGATTTCACCAATACGAATTGTATAGACTTCAAAGTTACATTGAGTTTCCTAAAACCACTTTTTTCTAAGTACATTCGTTTGAAAGATAGACACTTCTAACGTGTGTAACACATTTGAAAAATAACGGAGAGAGAAGTCTAAAACAATTTAGGCTGTGTAGATCTCAATAAACACTTTCAACGAGAGAAATTGAACATATGTCAGCAGTTTTTAAGTATAGTACCTACAATTTCAAAAATCTCAAATACAACTTTGTCATTTATGAGAACACTATGAAAAATAAAGTTGTTTTGCGTATGTGCCGAAAAACATATTTTTAGGGTTTCGTAGCCGAATGGCAAAAAACGGAATCCTTATAGTTTGTCATGTCTGTCTGTCTGTCTGTCCGTCCGTATGTCACAGCCATTTTATTCCGAAACTATTAAGACTATACATGTGAACCGCTTTCCGATTAAAAAAAAAAGATATTAAAAATTAAGGGGGGCTCTCCATACATGGAACTGAAACTGAAAATATTTTTTTTCATGAAACCTATGCGTATGTGGTATTTATAGAAAGGTCTTTAAAAATGACATTGAGGTTTCTGAAACTACTTTTTCATAAAATCAATCCTTTAAAAGATATGCGCTTCCAAAGTGGAAAATGTGACCCCCCAGCTTTTATAATAATAGAGTGAAAAATCTAAAAAAAAATATATGCTGTAGATCTTAATGTAAACTTTCAACGAAAATTGGTTTGAACGAGATCGAGTCAGCAGTTTTTTAGATACAGCATATTTTCTAAAACCGCAAATATAACTTTATAATTTATACACACACTATGAAAAACACAGTTATTTTGCGTAGTTACTACGGAACCCTTCATGGGCGAGTCTGACTCGCACTTGGCCAATTTTTTTTGCTAATATATGTTAGACTGTTATATCGGTCATTGATAACGTAGCATTTCTACGTAGAATTCTTAAAATCGGATGAGTAGTTTTGAAGATTATTTCCTACATAAATACTCACTCGCAAATATTACCCCTTTATAATATTAGTGTAGATAAAACAGTTCATGACACTGATACTGCAAAGCCAAGGCCCCAGCCGTAATCTCGCATCAAAGATTCTCAAACGCGGAGTCTACCAACGCATTGCTCTTGCAATCCTACTTCCTGCTATAAATAATAATCATTAATTAATATATTGAAATAATAATATAAAGAGATAATATAAAAATAATAATATAATAGTTTATAATATAATAGTTAATTAATATATTACAATAATAATAACTAATATTAGAAAGAGGTAATTTGATATCTAGGGGATAATCTCCGAAACTATTAATTCAATTCTAAATTTTTTCAGTCGTAATTGCATTATTTTTGAGTGTTTATAGGCTTTAAATTACTTCAAAATCCACGCGGATAAAGTCACGGGCGAAGTGCTAATTATTTTATCTTTCTAACTAATATTATAAATGCGAAAATTTGTGAGGATGGATGTTTTTAGGGTTCCGTAGCCGAATGGCAAAAAACGGAACCCTTATAGTTTCGTCATGTCTGTCCGTCCGTCTGTCTGTCTGTCTGTCTGACCGTCCGTCCGTCCGTCGGACTACTACTAACTACTACGGAACCCTTCATAGGCGAGTCTGACTCGCTCTTGGCCAATTTTTTTACTCTTTCACGCAAAAACTACTGAACGGATCTGAATGAAATTTGGTATGTAGATAGCTAAAATCCTGGAATAATACATAGACTGCTTTATATCCGGAATTCTCACAATGGGAGTCTTTAAGTCAAGAGTGAAAAGATTACTTCTAGGTAAACGTGCTTCATTGACCACATCATCACTTACCATCAGGTGAGATTGTGATCAAACGCGCGCCTACTATCAATAAAAAAAAAACTCATGCTTTAAAGGCTGAAAAGTCATAAATGGAAGGGAACACAGAGGCCAACAGAGAGTTTCACAGCTTGGCCTTGCGCACAATAAATCTGGAGGAGAAGCGCTTGGTACGAAAACGGTATATCAACCAAGTGTGGATAGCGAGCCGAGCCTATTATTAATAAAAAAAAAAAAAAAATTCGTTTCAAAGGATTACTTACGAGTACACGTACGGCCCAACTTCTTCTACATGTAGTTTTTCATCCAACCCATCCTTAACGCGTTCCCAGTTAGTGTAGTTGAAGAGGTGTACCTTCATTAGAGGCTGCACGTTTGGCCGCTGCCAGATTTTGTACGCTAAGGAGTTGTTGCGGATCACCATGCTCTAAAACAATAAAACATAATCAATCTTTTAGTAGTTTATTAAACTACATTTTTCAAGAAACGATAATCCTCACTTTTTATTTATTTATTTATTAAAACTTTATGCAACACAAAAAAAGGGCGGAATTAATGCCATACGGCCCTACACTAACTAAAAACCCGCTAACCCCAAAAAGTACTTTTCGAGTAAACGCAAAAATTAGTTTTCTACAAAACTACGCTAGCTAGGACGATGGTTGTAAATTATTTTTGTGGCCATAGTTTCTGTGCACAACATATGTATAACGTTTGTTTATTGTAAATATTAATTAATTTTTAGTATTGTATTCTATTTTAAAATTGTATATATAGTATTGCGGTTTAGTCGCTTTTTAACTAAGGAAGTGACAAAAATTATGTGGCTTAACTGCTCAGCAAAATTTCTGTATCTTGTAAAGTATTCATCGTAGGAAACTTATTCTTAGACCAAAAGAAAGAGAATCCAACGTAGTTAAAGTATACATTAAAAAGTGAAAAATGACCTTTTGTGGCTTAACGGCCTTTTAGTTAGTGCAGGGCAGCATAGGCATTCTCTACCAGTCAACCATGGGTGGTGAAGAGACAACATGGCGGGTGAATAAAAAATAAACTAAGTAGGTAATAATATATTCAAAGTAAAAGTTTTATTATAAGTATAATTATATTGTATACATAATTATATAAAAACACTTTAATTAAGAAAAAAATATTGAAAAAAGTAAATTGTGTAAATCACATTATAATATTTAACATTTTTTGTTCGCTAAAGCTTGCTTAATTTACTGTGTCCTAATTTTACTATGTACATGTTATTTTTTGGATAACGATGCTGGTTGCGTTATTATCTCAATGTTTAATAATCTATATCTAGAGTTTTTGCACGCGACTTCGTCTGCATGGGAGGGTTTTCCAGCGTAAATCCCGATCCCGTGGGAATTCTGGGATAAAAATTAGTTGTCCAGGATGTCAACTATCTACTCACCAAATTTCATTGATTGCTCCATGATCTCCTCTATCTTCCAGTGAAAGACCCATTAAAATCATTACAGCTGTTACAGACAGACAGACAGACGGACATTTTTTTATTGTTTTAGTGTTGTGCACATGAGAAAACACATTTATTTTGAAATAACAGACAGACGTTGAATATTTTTTATCTATACTTATAATAAATCTGTAGAGAGGTCAATTCTGTACATGAAATATATTTACAAAATAACTATCAGGGGGTAATTAGGGATCGATACTGATGCCAAAAATGCAATCAGTAAAAATTTTGTCTGTCTGTCTGTCTGTCTGTATAACCGTTATAGAATCAAAAACTACTCGACGGATTTTAACGAAACTTGGTACAATTATTTTTCATACTCCTGAACTAGTTATAGTACACTTTTCATCACGCTACAATCAATAGGAGCAGAGCAGTGAAGGGAAATGTTGGGAAAACGGGAGAAGTTACTCCATTTTTTAAGGTTCCGTCGCGAGTGCAACCTTAATGGTTAAAGCTACACAGAAATAATTTATGACGGAAATGTTCTCCTTAAAATTATATAAAAAATATCCCACGACAGCATATATCTATCTTTTATGGTTGACTCACAATAACACGTGTAACTCCCGATAGCTTAGCAGTTCGAAGCTTTCTGATTATTATTCTGCTCCGAAATTTAAAACCACCACAACTTTGCAATGGAACTCGGCTAAAAGTATGTAACCCAGTTGCAACATAATATAATCGAGGCTCAGATTTTAACAGGTTGCGGTGCAGGAGAAACCGTCTTTATTCCCAGAATTCCCATAATACCAAATAATTTTCCATTCCAATTTAAAAGAACGCAATTCCCAGTATCGGTGTGTTATGCAATGACAATTAATAAGGCTCAAGGGCAGACTTTTCGTGTTGCTGGAGTAGATCTCGGTGTCAGTTGTTTCTCGCATGGTCAGTTGTACGTCGCTCTTTCCCGGGTTAGCAGTTCTAAAAATCTTTATGTTCACGTGCCGGACGGGTCAACTTTCAACATAGTTTACCCGGAAGCTTTGCGCTGAAGTATTTTCGTTCTATAGGTACCTAAGCCTCATGTGAACGTGATCTAAACAATATTACCAATACATTAACTTAATAACACACAAGGAGTTACACGCTGACGGAGTCGCGGGCACAGCTATTAACAATAATATTGTGTGGTTCGGTATTGCGATATTTTTCAACAGTATTATAGATTGACATATTATATTTCCCTACTAAATTACGAAAGTTAATCTGTCTGTTACATCAAAATCACTGAACCGTGAGGATGGACATAGGCTACTTTTTTTTACGAAAAACGACGGAAACGTGGACGAAGTCACGGGCAACAGCTATATATACTAATAATATAAGGCTGAAGAGTTTGTTTGTTTGTTTGAACGCGATAATCTCAGGAACAACTGGTTCAAATTGATTTTTTTTTATTAAATAGTCAATTTATAGAGAAATATATCATTACGCTAAGGCCAATAGGAGCGGAGCGCCAATGAAGAATGCTTCAAAATCGGGGTTAAATTTAACGTTAGCCCAAAGTAACTATTCCACGCGGACGAAGTCGCGGGCAAAAGCTAGTACGTTATATGTATCAATGGTTTAGATAGATAGATAGATAGGTATATTCTTTATTGTACACCATAACAGTAAAACAAAATTATGGACTAAACAACTAAAAAAGGTGATACAATGGGCGGTCTTATCGCTAAAAGCGATCTTTTACAGACAACCTTTGGATGGATTTGACACAGAAGGAGTAAATAAATACGCGGGTAGTCCACGGTGTACTATTTATTTATATAAAATACAAAAACAATAAATAGCGTTCTCAAAACATGTATATACATATAAATATTAAAAAAAGAAACAAAGACATACATAATAAGACCGCCATTGTAACCAAAGTTATAGCAATAAGGTTATGTAAGTGTGTTTAAATTTTTGGTGTACAATAAAGTATATTCTATGTATCTATGTATCTATAATAATAACAATTTAAGGAGAGATATATTACTAAGTTTTTGAAAGAAGATAGGGTTTGTGCTTGTCTTACTGACACGGGTAGAGCATTCCACAGCCGTACTGCTTGAGCTGCGAACGTCTTACCATAGAAATTGGTGGCGTGACTCGGTACCGCAAGCCTTAAGTTTTCTGATGACCTCAGAGATTTTGCATGTGTGTCATGAAGGAACTTGAATCGTTCTTTAAGATAAGCGGGGGTTTTAGGAGTACTATTAAAATAGTCATTAAAATTATTACTTTCAGGATGCTTTTGTGACAGCCTCTTTACTGTATTGCCTCAGTGATCTTTGTGCAAGCTCGTACGGACACATTTCACGCGATTATACGCAAGAAAACAGCTTCGCTCCTGAGGAGAGTGAGGAACAGTCGCAACAGCATCCTGAGAACGGTAGGTACCTAAGGGCTTATGCTCTTACATTATGAAGCAGTTTGTGCGGAGTGTGATGCGTACTAGTGCTATTAGGTAAAAGTATATAGTTTATGGATTCTATAGTTTGTAAAAAAACTGTATTTTTCTCATCTTATGCGTCATGTAACATCGTAAATAAATGTATTTCTTTCATTAAGTACCTTTAGTTTACAATATTTAAATCTATACTAATATTATAAAGCTGAAGAGTTTGTTTGTTTGTTTGCTTGAACGCGCTAATCTGAGGAACTACCGTTCTGATTTGAAAAATTCTTTCAGTGTTAGATAGCCCATTTATCGAGGAAGGCTATAGGCTATATATCATCACGCTAACACCAATGGGAGCGGAGCAGTAATGAAGAATGTTTCAAAATCGGGGGATTTTTTTTTCCACGGGGACGAAGTCGCGGGCGGAAGCTAGTTTCTTATAAATACGAGATAACATTAACATGATTGCAGTATATATTTGGATACTTACAGACAATATGGCATCGTTGATCGTATTCGTGAAACAAAAGAATATCGTCCCAATCATGCTGAGTACGAACGTTGTTGATATTAAAATCAATACTGAAACAAAGAGATAAATAATGGTTAATTATCACTACATAGTATAAAACAAAGTCGCTTCCCTATCTGTCTGTCCATATGTATGCCTAGATCTTAAAAACTCCGCAACGGATTTTGATGCGGGTTTTTTTAGTAGATAGAGTGATTCTTGTGAAAGGTTTTAGTGTATAATAAGTTAAGGTTTTGTATAGATTGAATGAAATACGTCGATTATACTTCAACATGTCGGAAAGAATTAAGCCTATCGAGAGCTTTAATCGAAAACGCTGCCGAAACCTTTTGAGTTATAAAAGTACAATATATGGCGGGATTGTTCCTTTCTCTTTTATAGATCTACAAAAATACGCGATGGCATATGTCTATCTCACAAGAATAACCCACAATAACATTTTTTTTCTTTTACAAATTACATTAAAATGATGGGTCATAATATACGAATTTCTTTTTAACAGTACAGTATTAATCCTTACGCAATTAAATACGTCAGATATGTTGAGGATTTAATGTAGATCAAAATTGCTTTTTACACTATATCAATAAAATGAATATCTTATGAGTGTTCGCCGATATATGAGTGTGGCAAATTACCGGACGAGAAATTGATTAAGCAAAATTATATATAAGCAAATATAACCTTTGTTACCCGAGCGAAGCCGGGCTGGGTCGCCCGACATACATACATACTATGTTCCCACTGCTGGAATACAAGCTCCTCTCTATTAAGGGCTCCCGAGACGATCCAACGGTTTGATTCAAACCTTACGTGTTTGATGCTACTGTTTGACGTCGGTTTGAACGGTTTGTCAAACAGCACTGCGCAGTTTGGTTTCAATTTCAATATCTTTGTCCGACATTTTCGTCACACACAAGCTCACGCTACAAAATACAACGCAAAACTAAGCCGAGTTTGTTCAAATGCGTCGGAAGACGATCAAAAGGCGCGTCAAACACAGCAAAAATATGAAATTTCATCAAACGTGCTTCAAACTCTTATAATGTTTGACAAACCGTTCAAACTACCTTTGTAAACGATCAAAATGGTTTGAGTCAAACCATAATTTCCGTGTTTGAGTGAAACCGTTGGACCGTCTCGGGGGGCCTTAAGAGAGAAGGCCCGTGCAATAGGAGGTAATCGTGAACCCACTCCAGACGCAACCATATTTAGCTTAGTTAGACTCTCTCCAACTAAGCTAAATATGCTTGTGTCTATAGTGGGAACAAGATTGCTAGGAATCTGAATTCTAACCACATTGCTAGATATATTTAAAAAAAACAAGTCTTATTGCGGATTGGTGGATGTCACATGTCTTCGGATTTTTACTCCTAGGATATGCCGGTTTATTGCGGAAATGTTCTAACGAGATACCGCGGCCCCGGAACGGAAGGGCAGTGAAGGAACAGTGTGGGTTTTTAGTCAGTAGTTTCCCCCAGAAGAGATGTCATTCGATGATTTTCCTACCCGGAAAAAAAAACCATAATAAGCCGTGAACATGGATTATATTATCATTATATATACATATATATTGTTACTAGCTGTGCCCGCTACTTCGTCCGCGTGGAATAGTGACTTTTCGGGCAGCATATTTTGAATTGCATATACCGTCGTTTGGGTAGCTAAAAATTTACTTTACAGTAATGCTTCTCTGTATACGATATTTGACGTATAGCCATCGGGGATGAAAGCATACAGGCTCCTAGGATTGCTAACCCGTGACAGAGCCACATACAACTGACCGTGCGAGAAACAGCTGATACTTAGATCTACACCCACAACTTTCAACGTCTGACCTAGGGCTTTATTAATTGTCATCGCAAAACATAGGCTGACTGGAAACTGGACTCGTTTAAAACTAAATGGAAAATTGTTTGGAATGAGAGGATTCCGAGGAATGAAAACACTTTCACCTTTTCCACACCCTGTTAAAATCTATGCTTCTATCAGATTTCGTTGTAAATTGGTCACTTTTAACCTGGTGCCATTGCAAAGGTTTGGTGGGCTTAAATTTCTAAGAAGCATTATGGGTACGCATACTTTTTTTTTCATTTATTAAATATAGATTCGCGTTTGACCACCTTCTCACCTGATGGTAAGTGATGATGTGGTCGAAGATGGAGCACGCTTACCTAAAAGTAACCTATTCACTCTTGACTTAAAGACTCCTAGGTTATAGCTATCTGGAAACACAGACTCTGGTAGGGAATTCCACTCCTTAGCCGTACGCACAATGAAGGTATTCCCAAAACGTTTTGTGCGTATGGGTGGGATGTCCACCATGTAACGATGGCACTTCGCCGTTTGTCTCGTAGTCTGATGATGGAACGGGCTTGGCGGAATTAGACTGTAATTCCATCGCACACTCACCGAAATGTAACCGATAGAAAACCGATAGACTTGCAACTCGTCGTCGATGTTCAAGGCTCTGGAGCTTTGACTTGACCAGTGCATCGTTGCCAATGAGTCTCTTTTTATTTTATTTTATGTGCTGGTAGTCCAGGAGCATTGAGGGATTCTAAAAATTCTACTGGGTAGCTTGTAGATTCACCTTCTTCCATGACTCTGTTAATGGAGATATACTCAACATAATCCCCCGGAACATAATTTCAGCATTTATTGTTGCTGCTTGGTCGTTTCGTGGCGTCAAAATAGCTCTTTCACAAAGCCAGGAATTTTCGCAAGTTGGTATTTGCGTTGCGTTTCGGTACACAGATGATATGAGGTCTCGCATTGATGAAACTATGTTTCATAGGTTTTCATTAAGAACAACTTTTCCTTGTTCCTCGCGGATACACACCGTTACCAATCTCAAGTAGCAAATCTGAAAATTTTATTTTATGTACGGGTAGTCCAGGAGCATTGAGGTATTCTAAAAATTCTACTTGTATATTGTTATATACATGACAGTAAACCAACAACATACAAATGCAGGTTGGCCATCCCATATTTATTTTTTATTATTCAGAATAGGCACGCGTTTGACCACCATCTCACCTGATGGTAAACGATGATGTAGTCGAAGATGGAGCATGCTTACCTAGAAGTCTTTTCACTCTTGATTTAAAGACCCCTAGGTTGTAGTTATCTGGAAACACAGACTCCGGCAGAGAATTCCACTCTAGCCTTACGCCTTATGCCTTACGCACAATGCAGATATTCCCAAAACGTTTTGTGCGTATGGGTGGGATGTCTACCATGTAACGATGGCGCGTCGCCGTTTGTCTTGTAGTCCGATGATAGAACGGGCTCGGCGGAATTAGATTTTGTACAATTCCATCGCACACTCCCCGAAATGTAAACAATTTCTAGAGAAACAAGCAGTCATGAGGCTGCTTGTTTCTCTGAAGACAGTGGTTACATGGTTGTTACTAGTATTTTGTGTGCGTTCGCACTGCTCCATCATATTAGGCATACAATAGTAGGAACCAAAGTAACTATAACATATTAATTCAAATAGCATTTCAATTTACAAATAAATCCAAATAACATTCCGATTACTATTAATTCAAATATTATTTTAATATACGTGTTAATAATACATATTATGTTGCGTCAAAACAAAAAAAAATTGGCAGTAACTCGTTGCAAATGTGCCGGTCAAAAATTCATGCACAGTGCTTTCTGAACACAAATAAAAATCTTGGTATAGATTATATTAGTATAGATTTAATTTCATGTTTTGGCTGTTTTTAAGTAGTGAGATTTAACTTAACGCACTGTCTTGTGACCAAGAAAAAACATCTTGATAACAGTTTTAAATATAAATTACTTATTACATGACCTTAGAGTTATTACTTTTGGTTGATAAAGAAATGATCATACGATGTTGTTTATGATTTGTGTGTAATTGTAGGCTTTTTTCGCTCTTGACTTTTGCCTTTTTTTGCCGTCGGTCTGGTAGGCAACTTAATTCCCTGTTATTAATGTCGTGCTTATAAATAGATAGATGTATTCTTTGTTGTACTACATAATAGAAAAATAAATAAGGACTTAACAACTAAAAAGGGTGATACAATGGGCGGTCTTATCGCGATCTTTTACAGACAACCTTTGGATAGATTTATTTTATTTTATTATACTTTATTGGGACATGAAACAGTTACACATTACAATATAAGTGTGACGGAAAAAAATTACAAATAAGTAAGTAAACGTGTAACCCACATCAATCAAAACAGGCGGGTAGCAACAAATCAAACGTAAAAAAATAGTTTTGGGAATACTTTCGACAGGCCCGTTGGTATAGTGGTCAATGGCCCTGACTGCTATGCGCAAGGTCGTGGGTTCGATTCCCACCTAGGACAAATGTTTGTGTGATGAGCACGGTCATTTGTTCTTGGTCTGGGTGTAATTTATCTATAATATGTATGTATTTAGAAATATATATGTATGTTTATCAGTTGTCTAGTATCCATACCACAAGCTCTGCTTAGTTTGGGACTAGATGGCGTTGTGTAAAAAAGTTGTGGAATATTATATTATTATTATTATTTGAAATGGCCCTGACTGCTATGCGCAAGGTCGTGGGTTCGATTCCCACCTAGGACAAATGTTTGTGTGATGAGCACGGTCATTTGTTCTTTGTCTGGGTGTAATTTATCTATAATATGTATGTATTTAGAAATATATATGTATGTTTATCAGTTGTCTAGTATCCATACCACAAGCTCTGCTTAGTTTGGGACTAGATGGCGTTGTGTAAAAAAGTTGTGGAATATTATATTATTATTATTATTATTATTATATTATTATACTCTCATTGTGCGTACAGTTAAAGAGTGGAATTCCTTGCCAGAGTCTGTGTCTCCTGATAGCTATAACCCCGGAGTCTTTAAGTCAAGAGTGAATATTTGAATAGGTTAGGTACTTCTAGGCAAGAGTGCTTCATCTTCGATCACATCATCTATCACCTGATGGTGAGATGGTGGTCAAACGCGAGGCTATTGTAGCATATGTAGCATACCCTTCGCCTCTTTGAGAAGTTGCCGATTATAAACAAACGTCTGAGACACGCGCACCTAGAACCTTCAATACAATACGCAAAGGAATATTATTATAAATACTATAAATGAAATATAATGTAAACAGACATACGAAACTCGTACCCTGAGAGCGCGCTCACACAGTGACCACTGTTAAACCTATGTAAACACTACTGTTATAATAATATATTAACAATTCTATTTTAATAAAGAACATTCATTTCACATTCATTACTGCGACTTCACGCCTTGTCATTGCTCTCCCTAACTAATTCTCCAAAGTGCTATCTAAATAAATCTCCTTCCAAGCACATCCACCTTAAAAGTAATCTTAAATTAGTACCCAAACCTTAGCACTAAAGTGGTGACCCCGAACAAGAAGCACCAGAAGCGGAAAAAACCCAAACCGAGCACATCTGACGCGGAGAAAACCCGAGCTAAACACGCCTGACGCAGAGAAAACCCCGAGACGGACACACCTGAAGCGGAATCTCATCAGTGAAATAAGAAAACTCTCGCTAGAAATAGCCGATCTAAAAGCAAGACCGTCGTATGATCACAACCATCGCCGCCGCCGCTACCCATCTCACCACCGTAGCGCATCGTGATCACGAAGACGAGAAACATCACCATCACCATACTGCTATTATCACCGACGTTTCAAGGAACAAGCTAGATACTGCACGTCACCCTGCTCTTTCAAGAAACAACAGTCGGAAAACTAAACAGAACGTTGACAGAGGCGGACACCGGCGTTCAAAAAAATTCACACGGCCTATACATCACCGACAACAACTCGAAATTATCTTTCTTGGTCGACACGAGAGCAATCATATCCGTGCTACCGAGAAGAAAGGGTCAAGTCAAAACGCCGCTACCATTTCAACTTAACGCTGTAACCAACACAAAAATAGCTACGAATGGCGAAAAAACCTACGACGCCCGTACAAATAGAAGTTCATAATAGCCGATGTTTCGAAACCAATACTCGGAGCCGATTTTCACAAGTACCATCAGCTTATCGTCAACTTGAAAAATCGCAGATTATCGACGGCGGCGTCACGAGCTTAAAGGTTAATGTCCCGGTACGTGTAACAGATGTTCCTACCGTACGCAGTATTGACATGTCATACCACGACATCCTAGCTCAATATCCGGAAATCACGCGATTAACATCCATGCAATTAAACTGCAACATCAACGTGCGACATTGTATTGAAACTCGTGGACCACCGGTACACTGCCGCGCCCGTCCGATTCC
Organism: Tholera decimalis; assembly: GCA_943138885.2. Classification (NCBI taxonomy): domain Eukaryota; kingdom Metazoa; phylum Arthropoda; class Insecta; order Lepidoptera; family Noctuidae; genus Tholera; species Tholera decimalis. Next base: position 18,342,318 of record OW964576.2, read on the forward strand.
ACCGCATCGTTTCGAGATTGTAAAGAAGGAATTTGAAAACATTATCGAACAAGGTCCATGCAGACCTAGCAAGAGTCCATGGGCATCACCTCTTCATATCGTGCCTAAAAATAATGGCGATATTAGAGTTTGTTGTGACTATCACCGACTCAACTCTATCAATCGCCGTACCAGACAGATATCCCATGCCACGCATCAAAGATTTTACCCATCATCTATCTGGTAAAACTATCTTCTCTACGATAGACCTCAATTCTGCTTATCAACAACTGAATGTCCGAGAAGAAGCCATAGAAAAAACCGCAATCGTCACGCCGATGGGATTATTTGAATTCCCACGTATGTGCCCTGGTTTAAAGAACGCGGGACGAACATTTCAACGCTATATCCATGAAGTACTACGAGGATTAAATTTTGTTTTCCCATTTATCGACGATTTACTTCTAGCATCGGAAAATGAAACTCAACACCGAGGACACCTGCATAACGTACTCAAAAGACTAGTACAAAACGGTATAACTATCAACCTCGCCAAATGCAACTTAAGCCAATCAGAAGTCCAGTTCCTTGGTTACACAGTATCAGCACAAGGTATCAAACCTTCAAAACATAAAGTCGAAGCTATCACTGACTATCCCAAGCCGACTACCATTGAAGAACTGAGAAGATTTCTCGGTATGATAAACTTCTATCGCGATCATATACCTAACGCTGCATCTCAACAAGCACCATTGAACGCCTACCTACATAACGTCAAGAAGAAGGACAAAACACAAATCACGTGGACCGATGAAGTAACACAAGCTTTCGAGCAGTGTAAAGCCAGCATTATAAACGCAGCTTTACTCGCTCATCCATCACACCACGCCACAATCGCTTTATTCTGCGACGCATTCGATACATCAGCTGGAGCCGTACTTCAATAATACATACACGAAACATAGCAACCGCTCGGATATTTTTTCAAGAGATTCATCGATGCGCAAAAGAAATACGAAAATTCGATCGTGAACTACTTGCAATCTACATGGCAGTCAAACACTTCCGCAAGATATTCGAAGGACGAAATCTCATAATATTTACGGATTACAAACCGCTGACATACGTAATCTAAATTTAAAAAGACAGACGGCGTGGTGAACAGTATTTTTCTAGATTGTTCAGGTTTAACAAAATATAATATGCCTAATTCTGTTTAAAGGCGCCATTTTTGCTTCAGATAAAACACAGATAGAGTGACCTAAAGTTCAAGTTTGGCGTCTTACTACGTCATATTTAGTAGCTATCAGTTTGAGATCAATAATTCGAAAAAGGCGATTTGTAAGAAAATAAAACAAACTATATGACTACTAATAAAAGAACGTATTTCGGTTCCACCGAAAAGTCCGCCGAGTGAACTAAAATGTTAAATATTGAAAAATAAAAACAAAACAAAAGTGATTACCATCTTGAACAAAAATAACGTTAATGCTATCTTCACATAATCACAAACAAATCTGTTACTTAAATGCATTCAAAAAATAAATAAAAATTGTTTGTGTCTGTCTACCGAAAAGAATTAATTTCGGTGCTCAAAATATGTCTTCGTTGTCAGAAGACCAGAAGCGTTCAATTCGTTCAGCCCGAGAAAGGGGATTGGTGGTTTCTCTGGTTTCGACGTTGATGTATCTCAGCTGTCAGAATATACGTCAGAAAATTGTATGCGCTTATGGACATTACCTCCAATTAGCAGTGATGGACTGCGCTCGCCAATTTTCAATGGTTGCTGCATCGAGCCATTCGCAATCAGACTGGACCATCGGCTTGCCACTGGACTGTGCATAGGAGTTAAGGTTGGACTCGGTGAATTCATCCTCTTGGCGGGACCTGGTGTGTCATTGCATCACTTTGCAAAGGAGTCGTCAGTACTGGACTTGATAGAGTTGGGACATTATTTTGAAGTGGTGTCCTATGTCAAGCTTTTTACTTCCTAAACCATCATGTATACAAGTATTTTCTGGACTACATGCCATACAACACAACCTACGAAACTTTTCCGTAATCTGTGTAGTCTGTGTAATCACATTCTGTACTCAGCAAGTTTACATTCTAACCTCATCAACTTCTTTTTCAGTAAAACATTCTCTACTTTCAACCTTCTTTCTTCTGTTTCTCACTGCAATACGTGTAATGTGCAGCTTCTTTTTGTATTTTGACTTTTTCTCTGCGTCTTCTTGCATCCTCTCTCCATTTCCTCTTCAAAAGCTTTTTTTGTACATCTGGTAAATATTCTACAGTTTTTATTTTCCCTTCGACTTTCTTCCGATAATATTATCTGTTCTTTCTTCGCTTTTCTTCCAAGGCTTCTAGATCTTGTTTAAGTTTTTCACGTGCCTTCCTCATACTCAGTCTTTTTTCCTCAGGGCGTCGTTTTTTTCTCTGGTTATCGGTAAGTTTATTTTTGGTTTTCGCCATTGCCTAAAAATCACAACAAGCAATGCACACAAACGAAAAAAGTAAAGCTGTGCATAGGAAGAGCGTGAGTTTTGTTAGTAGTTTTAGTCAGAAGCAGTTTTATAAGTTATAATAACTTAATAGCCCATATTCATGCAATGCACTCAGTGGACATCTGTCGTTTCGGTGGACAAAAGTTCCACCAAAAAGATATCCACCGAATGGACTTTTTTGCAAAATCATTGCACCGTTTTTAGGTTACGTCAAAAACCATGTTATATTGATAAAGTTTCATTGTTGAACTAGTTATTAAGAATGTTTGACGAATTTATAGCGTTTTAATTACCAAAATACAGCAGTAACCGGAAAGACAACTCAACTTTGACACCACTAAATATTTTTCTTAGTACAAGAACAACGTTTTCTGCGTACGAGTCACAACAAAATGGCCTCTGACAGGGACAGTACGATATTAGTTGTGTTCAATTTTACGTTCCATTCCATCACTCGACATTTACTTTATTTTAGACAGTATCGAGAGTAATGTCCACCGAAAAAACAAAAAATGTTGTGACAAGATTAAATGATGCAAAAGGTGTGTTAATAATAACTTTGTTTTTCATTGTGATTGTATGAATTACAAAGTTATATTTGCGGTTTTAGAAAATATGCTAAATCTCAAAAACTGCTGACCCGGTCTTATCCAAACCAATTTTCGGTGAAATTTTACATTAAGGTTTACAGTATGTTTTATTTTTTAGATTTTCAGACCATTATTATAGAAGTTAAAGGGGGGGAGGGGAGAGGCACACATTTTACCACTTTGGAAACGTATAATTATATTTTCAACGATTGACTTAAGGAAAAAATGATTTTAGTAACCTCAATATCATTTTTAAAGACCTGTCTATAGATACCACAAAAGCATAGGTCTCACGAAAAAAAAAATTATAAGGGTTCCGTTTTTTTTTCCATTGGCTACGGAACCCTAAAAATGGCTCTTTGACACACTTTCACGCTGTCAAATATTTTGAATATGATTCAAATATTTTTTTCTGGCTGATCACTGTCTCAAGACACAGGCTTAGGCCGAGTTTAAAAGACAGGGTTCATGACTTTTGTATGCATAGACATTTTTTAAACTTTTTTTTTGCAACAACCATCTATGTGTACTACTTAGTTATATTTAAATATTATATATTTAATTGTAATTATATCACCATGTTGTAACTGTGTTTGTCTCTGTGCGTTTTTCTTTGGTAAATAAATACATTTATTATTTTATGATTTGATCGCTACAGATTGTATGGACTTCATAAGAGCAGGGCCGGATTAACCATTAGGTGGAGTAGGCAACTGCCTAGGGGCCCCGCATCAATTATGGGCCCAGGCCCAGTGCACGCACCAAGCAAACATGTTTCTTCGAACGAGAATTTGATGTGCGTTTGAACTTAGGGACCTTACCGTTATCTCACAAAATACAAATCGTTAGATTTAGTAGTAGGTACCTAGAATTAAAACAATTTTAGAACAAATCTGGGAAAAAGTGAACAAATATATTAAAAACCACAGCCCTTAATGTGCGTTTCCTCAGTTCACACACGATTTGGTATAGTCAGTAGTAAGAAAAGGAGCCCCGAGAATGCCATTGCCTTAGGGCCTCTCACAGGGTTAATCCGGCTCTGCATAAGAGACGTTGTCCTCTGAGTTTGTTTCGGTGTTTCTTCTCAGGGTAGTCAGTTAGGAAACACCGGCCACATCCAGTTTACATTTACGAAAAAATTACGTGTAAAAGTGTTATTTATAACTTAACTGCAAAATAAACATCATTATCAATTTTTTTTTTTTATTTACGTCATTGTCATCTGCTTACACTTTCCCAAATATGTTGGAGTCGGCTTCCAGTCTAACTAGATGCAGCAAAGTACGAGTGCTCTACATGGACCGACTTCCTATCTGACTTCCACAACCCAGTAACTGGGTAACACGATACCGCTTGGCAAGACCAGTGTCAGATTTTCTGGCTTCTGACTACCTGTAACGACTGTCAAATATGTAAAAATGACAGCCAAAACCAGTCGCTTAACGTGCTTTTTGACGGACGGAATAATAATAATAATCATAATCATAATCTTTATTCTCTCACCACAATATTTATGTACAATTTTACAGTAATTGGGGACATATTCCATACAATAAACATTGTGGGAGACTGGCGCCTAAACTAGGCCAAGGCCTGTATTTCAGGACACCAGGTTTCCACCCTTTGGGTTAACATTTCAAGTGCTCTATATCTTAGTGGTCAAGAGTCACCTTATAATTTACAAGTTTTAAATCTCGAAGGAATAATCTCGATATAAGTATTATAAAATTAAAATAAAAATTAAAACATAAATGGCGATACCCCGCCGCGACTATTATTTTTTTACTTTTTAAGGGATGCTTCTTAAAGTACTGCTAAGTATTTTTTTGCGTAATTTTTTTTTTAATTTTAAATTAATTTTAAGTTTATGCTTTTTAAACTTTTCACCGACCATAGTTTTTATCACTTTGACCAATTTCATGGAATGGACAGTTTTTGCAATATAGTACACGTGGTGACATTTTATTTGATACGCCACTTATAGGGTATATTTGACAATATTCAATTATTCATCCCCACTTTCAATCCCCATATCTAGTAAATGCCTGAACCGATTTTGATAAAACATATCTGATTGGAATATACTCGTCGTGTTCTTTCATTTGATACCCCACTTGGGTATATTTGACAACATTTGATTATTCATCCCCACTTTCACCCCCCACAGCTTTTAACTCTCCTCTCTCCTCTTCTTCGCCTCAACCGATTTTCATCAAACATGTCTAAGCACACTCGCACATAGGGTTACCATATGACAGGCGTTTGCCGCATTTGACAGGCATTTTAAGGTTTAGACAGGCGTGCGGCCGGCATTGGTCTGAGACAGGCATTTTTAAATTTCGCGCACGCGCCCGAATTGCATTTGAATTAATTTCAAATCAGCACAAAAAACAAAAAGAAATGAAAAGTTCTAATTAAGCTTTATCTGTAGAATTTCTCTCTAAGCTGAATATCAGTGTTGACGACGTGAAACTGTTTGACGAATACGAAGTTCTAAAAGAATATTGTAGAAGTTCAGATAACATATTTTTTTCTGAAAGCTTGACTACAAAGTGGTGCAATTTTCTCAAAAGTAGGGAAGTGAACATTACAGAATTCATGAAAATCTGCCAGTTTGTGTTCTCTATTTTGGCACACGATGCGAACGTAGAACGTACGTTATCTCTCGTCAACGCCCAGTGGAGTAAAGAAAGAAATCGGCTGACAATTGAATCAGTAAAAGCAATATTGATTACTCAGGAAAATTACAAAACTTGTGAAGATTTTTACGTTTATGTATTAGAAAAGAAAGAACTATTAAAATAAATAATGTCCTCTGACAAATATCAGTAATAAATATCCTTCTTCATTATTATCTGTTGGCTTTTACTTATTACCTACAGCGTTTTGCTTTTAGACAGGCATTTATCTGATATTTCAGACATTTTAGGTACCATAGACAGGCATCCCTTTATTTACATATAGTAACCCTACTCGCACATAAGTCACCTTTAATGCAAAAAAAAAACTAAATTGAAATCGCTTCATCCGTTCGGGGCTATGATACCACAGACAGACAGACACGTCAAACTTATCACACCCCTCTTTTTGCGTCGGGGGTTAAAAATGCTTACCTATCCACGGAACAACCACGGTTAGCGTTGCTTAACTTTAAAGATAAACCCGTGCCGCTGGTATTATTTCGCCACGAACTCATATTTTGTTTACGTTTTATTAGAAAAATAAATGCCTAATACCTTTTGTAATATATCTCAGTCATTTAATAGATGTTTACCTATAGGTTTTTTAAAAGATAGAATAGTTACTTGATTTTTTTACGTTTCCTGGCCAGCTATTAGAAGAATCTTTCATTTGACGTGTGTCTATTACCCCCACGTTTAAAAGTAGTAAAAACTACTTAATTGAATTGCGAGTTTAAACTCGCAACTCAATTAAGTAGTACCATACCTATTTAAATAGGTATGGTGTACTAATGCAAATTTTAATAGTTCATGAGCATTAGCTGAATTTGTACTTGCTAAGTGTAACAAATAATTGATAATGAAAAGCTATGAAATAGGTACAAGTTATGTTGCACGGCTTTGTAAAAAAAACATGTAAAAGAAAGAGAGAAAAAGAAAGAAAATCATTTGACGCATAAGAATATAAGAAAAAATCCCGTGTGGAATTTGAACTAGGGGATTCTTTTTTATTGTTTATAGGGTCACGTTTGACTACCGTCTTACGATGGTAAGTGATGATGTGTTCGAAGATAGGGCAAGCTTACCTAGAAGTAACCTATTCACTCGTCAGGTTACAGTTATCGGGAACCAGATTCCGGCAGAGAATTCCACTCCTTAGCCGTACGCGCAATGAAAGTGTTCCCAAAACATTTGGTGCGTACGGGTGGGATGTCCACCATGTAACGATGGCGCATCGCTTTTTGTCTTGAAGTCCAATGATTTATTGAATTGTCGGTTAGATTATGCTAAACCAAAGCACAGTATATTTTTATACTGTGACCAAAGTCAATTTACTTTAGCATCTTGTAGGTATACAGGTTGTCCCAGAAGTGCTTAGTCATAATTATAAGGGTAATAATCACCTGCCGGGGTTGCGGGAATGTTCTTACAAGATACCGCGACCCGGGAACACAAGGGCAGGTGAAGGAGTAGGGTGGGTTTTTAGTCAGTAGTATTCACCATGTCACGATGGGGCTTGGTGGAATTAGATTGTGCAATTTTGCAGCAAAAAGCCTTTATTTCGGACAGAATCTGTTTGTATCATTAAAACTTTATACTAAATATTTACCATGTGTATTTATTGTTTGTTAATGAACATGTTAGCTTAAAAGCTTAGAATCTATTTGGTTACTATACAAACCACATATAAAACCAGCGTAAGTACTTACAATCAAAATAACAAAAACAACTAATTATTATATGCCACAGTGGCATGTTGGCGTATCCAATATCTCAGTACAGGGTTGTCACACCCGTTCGCTATGGAATACTATGACTATTTCCGCCTCCTAGGTCTTATCTATCTAACGAAGGAGGAGGCTGAATGCGTGAGGGAACGACAAATCTCTTCCTCACGGCCCCTTCTTTTCCCCCCGGGAGAAACCCCGGGCGTCGGCGATCGCGAGCTGATTTCCGGCCACCATTGGCGCGGGCTTGCTGGTAAGAATCAGGCTCGGGTCGGCGGTGCATCGTGTTCTACGCGCGCCTCAAAAACCAGTCCGCAGCATTGACGGGGCCTGATAGGGTCACTGCCTAACGGGTTCGCGGGAATGTTCTAAAGTTTTAGTCAGTGGAAGTCTGATACTCCCTTGAAGTGAACTTCTCACTTCTCACACATTCGATAATAATTATCCCAGCCGGAAAAAAAGGTTTAATCTATCTCTGTACCAGATTTCATCAAAATGAGTTCAGAAGTTTAGACGTGAAAGTATGACAGATAAATAAATAAGTAAAAAAATATTGAACATAAAAATATTACATCTTTCAAGTGAAGCCCCTGACTCCTGTGCTAGGCGAGCCTGCGTTACAGGAATCAGTGTCCTACGCTATACATACAAAACACATTTCAATTTTTATGTAATAAATTACTAACAAAAAGCAACATTAGAAGGTATTTTTTTTTTTTTTTTTTTTTTTAACGTGGTAAAATTATCAAATAAGTCCTCCCACCCCGGGCAGGGTGGGAGGGACTGTCAGACTTTTACTGACTAAAATCCACGGTGTTCCTTCAATAACCCTTTACATACCGGGGCCACGGTAACGGGATGAGTCCCACGACCCCGGCAGGCTTCGGCCCTCTGCAGAGGGGGCCTCGTCATGTTGCTGACGCTCTTTGAGGCGCGCGTGGAACACGACGCGCCGTCGACCCGGGCATGGTCCATGGTCGGACAGCGAGTTGCCCTTTACTCGCTGTCCGCATGCCCGCGCCTACGGTGGCCGGAGATCGTCGGCCGACGTCCGACGCCGTGGGCGTCTACCACTGCGGCTGGGCTGGAGGGAGGACGCCATCCTCTCCCTCACGCGGCCCGCCTCCTCCTTCGAAAGCATGACTGCTTCGCAGAAGGAGGCGACCGCTTCCCACTCCCTCTCGCCCCGCAGCATGGCCTCGACCAAGGCCGGGCGCGAGAGGTCTCCGCCTATTGTCGCCGTGAGGACACGTCGGTGCTCTGCCCAAGCTGGGCAGTCCTGCACCGTGTGCTCGACTGTGTCCTCAGGGCGACCCTCGCAGTGGTGACACCCAGGCGTCTCTTCCTTACCCATCAGACACAGGTACCTCCCGAAACTTCCGTGTCCGGTGAGGACCTGCGTCATGCGGTAGGTCAGGACGCCGTGACGCCGATCTAGCCACTCCTCAAAGAGGGGTCTTACCGCCGCAATTGCGGCGTGCCCGGCCGTCGGTTGCGACAGTCGCTCCCTCCATACTGCCCTGAGATCGCGCCGGAGCTCTTCCCGCCGCGTCTCGACTTCTCGAGGCAGCGGGGATACGCCCCGGCGCTGCGCCTCCACGCCATTCATAGACGCGCTGGAGGGCAGTCGCCTCCAGATCCCAGGGCAGCAACATTAGAAGGTATAGAGAATAACTGAAAGAGAAGCGAAACGTGTATTTGTGTGTAAGTTTGAGTGTATGTGCGTAATTGGGTGCGTGTGTGAGTGTGTGTCTGAATGCGTGTGCGTTAACATGAGTGTGTGTTTTGAATAGCTTAATTTACTGTAGTGACGTTAATTTTTCAGTGTCGTCATAGCTCAAAGACTGAAGCCGTGATTTCAAAATTTGTTTGACTTTATGTAACGTAAGCATAATGTATGCTTATAAATTGGAATAGTTTTATTTGCTCTATTGTAGATCCTAGAACTTAATGCCCAAAATTGTCTAGACGCAAGTTTAGTGCGACATTTGGGAACTTGACAAACGTAAACCCAGTGCGTTTGCTTATTAAATCTGGGCTTACGGGTAATAACCTGTGTCTACGTAGTGTGGTACGGAGGATATATAATTGGCGAACTGTAAGTGAGCTTCCGAGTACAGCTGTTCAGTGGGATATATTAGTTTTTTGAACGTACTGCCCGTTGTGCGCGTTCCGCTCCTAGTATTACAGTTTTAAACGTCCCTGTCCCCATACTGGAATACAGTACGTAATTATCTGGTAATTATAGACTCACATAAGGACCGGTATGCCATTGTTGCTGTCTCCTTGTCCGGAGAATATCGTAGCTCTTTAAACAAATAAATAAGCTTACGAAGCCTGGAGCATAAAGCGTCTATATGTGGTCCCCAGTCAAGACTTTCATCAATATGGACTCCTAAATATTTAATGTGAGATACTAAAGTGAGGCTTATATATCTACATTGAGTAGAATCTGTGCAGATATGTTGGATTATATCTTTTGTAGATGGAGGCTTTGGGCAGTTTTGAGGAGAGAACTTTATGACCTTAGTTTTGGCAATATTCAGTGTTAACATGTTGTCGCTAAGCCAGTCCATCACAGTACGCAATGAAGATTCTAGTCTATCACTCGCCTTGGACCAGTCTCTGTCATAAATAAGGAATGCCGTATCATCAGCGTAAGTAAATACATCACAACAGTAGGCCGGTACTGGGCAGAGGTCATTAATGTAAATTTGAAAGAGGGTAGGCCCTAATACACTGCCTTGTGGTATACCATAGCAAACCGGTTCCTCTGTACTACTATTAGATAGACAGACATACAGAGTTACTTTTGCATTTACAATTAGTAGGGATTATTTGCATTCAATTTATGGAAAAGATATTTAGTACCGTTACAGAATACACTCCACATCTTTCATTTTTAGTGTACCCAAAGAGTAAAACCGGACCCTATTACTAAGACTCCGCTATCCGTCCGTCTGTCTGTCTATCCATCTGCCCAACCGTGATAGCTAGAAATTTTTACTGTTGCTGCTTTAACAACAAATACTAAAAAACTGTACTTGTGTGGTGTCTATAGACAGGTCTTGAAAATGAAATTGAGGTTTCTAAAACATTTTTCTTAAAGTCAATAGTTTAAAAATATACACTCCCAAAGTGGTAAAATATGTGTCCCCGTCAAACTTTTATACGGGGAACAATCTAAAAAAAATACTTTCAATGAAAATTAGTTTGAACGAGGTAGAGTCAGTAGTTTTCGGATATAGCACATTTTCTAAAACTGCAAATATAACTTTGTATTTCAATCAAACAGTATATGAAAAACAAAGTTATTTTGCGTAGTTACTGCGGAACCCTTCATGGGCGAGTTTGACTCGCACTTGGCCAATTATTTTTTTATGTAATGCGAAAAACTTTTGTTGTTTTTTAATACTCATTTGTCAATATGTAATCGATGGTTTAATTAGATACAGTGATTAAAATTATTACGTCACAATGGAACAAAGATTTATAATTAATAGTTGTATGTACAAAAATTTTAATTAATAGTTATTTCTGCAGGCAACTGTTTATTATTGGTTTGAACGAGGTATAGTAGTTTTTGAGTTATAGTATATTTAAAAAGATCGCAAATATGACTTTTGTATAACTTGTATGTGCATAGCTACTACAGAGCCCTTCATGGGTTAGTCTGATACGCACTTGGGAAAATTCTTTAAGTTACATTTGAAACGAACATTAATATACTTAATCGTGGATTAAAACGAAACATCGACCACATTAACGCTCCACTCTTCGTAAATCTTTTATTTATTTCTCTTTTCAAGTTTCCTGTTGGTCCGGGCTAATCTCAAGAACGGCCGAACCAATTTTAATAGAACTTTCAATCGAAGATAGTGGAGGTGATAGGGAAACATATATACATTATTTTTTTGCCTTGAATTCCCATAGGATGAGAATCTTACCAACCGATCCCATGGGAATTCAGGGCTAAAAAACCACGACTTCTATGCAAATGAAAATGGGGTATAGCAAATTCTACTAATAATACAAATTCGAAAGTTTGTGAGGATGTAGGTATGTTTGTTGTTCTTTCATGCAAAAACTACTACACAGATCTCAATGAAATGTGGTAAGTAGGTAGTTGATATCCATAAATAACACATAGGCTACTTTATATCCCGGAATTCCCACGAGATCAGGATTTACGCAGCAAACATCTCCCACGCGATCGAAGTCGCGGTAAAAAGCTAGTAATTACATATACATACATTTTGATAGACTGGAAGCAAATCGTAACATATTTTTTGCCTGTGTTAGTACAGTGTTAGATTCCGCTTACTATGCAAATTATTATAGTTATGTCTATCAAAGATTGCGAAGTAATGTATAATTGTTCGGTGTCTTGTTATCAATCAGATCATGTTCTGATATTGTGATCTTCAAAACAAATAGTTTTTGCTAACACTTTAAAAAAAATAACAGCTTAAATATAGTTCTAGCTTTCTGCCCGCGAATTCGTTCGCATGGGAAAGTTTTCACGCAAATCCCGATCCCGTGGGAATTTCGGGATAAAGTAGTCTATGTGTTATTCCAGAATGTCAACAACTCCAAATCTACATACGGAACTTCATTGATTCGTTCTGTAGTTTTCCATCCATCGATCCTCACAAACTTTCGCATTTATAATACTAGCTGTGCCCACGACTTCGTCCGCGCGGAATAGTGACTTACGGCTGCATTTTCAATTTTTTAGACTATTATTTTGAAAATAAAACTCATACATAAATAAGCTATTTACAATATTTTACTGCTAATAGCTTATTTAAGTACATTTTCCTAATCAAAAGTCTAAAAAATAAGTTTCAAGCTTCTAGCTTTAAAATGACGTAATTTCCATACAAACTTTCATCCCATATTTCAACCCCTTACAGCCCTTTTTTCGCATTAAAAAGCAGCCTATGTCCTTTCTCAGGCTCTAGACTATGTCGGTAGCAAATTTCATTTAAATTAGTTCATTAGTTTAGGTGTGATTGCGTAACACAGACAGAGTTACTTTCGCGTTTATAATATTAGTAAGGATTAGTAAGATATCTTTGCATAGTAATGTTACATACATAACAAAATCACTTCCCACCGTTTTTACACTTAGATCTTTCAAACTATGGTAACGGCTTTTGATGCGATTTCATTAATAAGATGAAGGTTTATAAAAAAAAACCTCATAAATATTGATGTCTCTTAGGAGTTGATTTTTAACAAAATTAGCCTATACTTGTACCTGTATTGAAATTAATTGAATCTTTAACCATCTCCATATTAAATTTCATCAAAACCGGTCCAGTGACTTGGCCGTAAAAGCGTTAACAGACATATTTGTAACATTGGTATACATAGATTGTATGACATTAAAAAATCCTTCATCCTCATTTGTATGAAGGTGATTTGATTACGATGACACACTACAAACACGATAGCGTTTCATTATAAAACTATCATGGTTTTATTATACTTATCAACTACTTAAGTTATTACGCAAGTAATATATACGTCAATGCTTATATTTAGTATATTTGCTATACACAGAGTAACGCGCGCTTACTCTGTTACCTATAGTTCTCGAGGGTGGAGTTACATAAAATCCACCCTACGCAATAAACCTTCATTTATATTTACAATATGCCACCGTAAGCGCGGGTCTGGAACGGCGAGCAAGGGTAGCTCACCGGCCGATATTAAGGACAGCGAGAGTTGTGCGAGCGAGAAAGAGAGACGGAGCTATATAGCGTGCATAGCTTCATCCCTCTTTCTCGCTCGAACGACTCTCGCTTTAACACGTCATGGTATGGCCAGGCATGAGTCGGCGGCGCGTCGTCTTCCACGCGCGCCTCAATGAGCAGTCAGCAGCATTGACGAGGCAATATAGGGCCATTGCCTTACGGGGTTGCGGGAATGTTTTAACTAGATACCGTAGCCTCGTAGGAAAACTGAAGGAGCAGGGTGAGTTTTTAGTCAGTAGAAGTCTGACACTCTCTTCTGCTGCACCGAAAGCAGAAGGAGTCATTTGGTGTTTTCCCCACCAGAAAAAAAGCCATCACGAAGCACTGCACTCTTAATGTCTTGTGAATACGATCGCTGCCAAAACTCTTGTCTCTCCCGTTGTCGCTATCACCCTGCTCTAAGAGAGCCGTAGAGAAACCAGCACGTTATACAAACAGAGACACCGACCGTAAATTTTGTGAGGATTGATGTATGGATGTATGTTTGTTACTCTTTCACGCAAAAACTACTGAACGGATCTGAATGAAAGGACATTGTTCCGGCTCCATACATGTCACGCCTAAGAATCGTTTGAATCGAAAATAAATAGACTCTAAATATATTACGGAATCATAGTAAATCAATTTTTACTAACGGACACTTGAAGATACAAAAATAATCAATTCATCGAAATCAAGTCTGAAAACAGCCAGGTAGTAAGTTCACAGAATTCTTTATAGACAGCCGAGTCTACCAAGTATGCAATCTGATCAGAGTCCGTTATCAAGCCAAAGTTGTTAGAATAAAACCATAAAACGCATAGAAAATCGCAAAGAAAAGCACTTTGCAATAAAAGTTGAAATGAAATGAAATATAAGCACACCAGTGTTGCCAATTACGAAAAGCTATAATACCCGAATGCCACGCCAGAAATTCCCGATTTCAGATAAAAAATTATGGAATACATTTTCTTCTCCAGCTAGTCAATTCAGGTATTTAAATGAATAAAGTGTTAAATAAATAGTTTTTTAGATATTAATTTATTTCTAGTCAATAATAGGATACAGTGTCTATTTGATTTATTGAATTCATATTATTATGTCCCTATATGTGATCAACTCAATTTCAGAAATAATCACTCAAATGAACAAACGAATGTGAGCTTCAAGCGGTGTTAACTAAAATGTTTACGCGTGTGTATTGCACGTTTGAGCGTGTGGCATCCGTGGGCTGCGGCTGAAAATCAGCGTTAGGCGGTAATATTTAGGATTGCCACCTGACATTATGCTGAGCTGAGGCCCTTTTGGCACAACGATGATTTCTTTTTATTTTTTAAATTTGTATATAATGTGTTTTCTTTGTGCCAATAAACGCAATTTTCTTTCTTTCTTTCTTTCTTTCTTCACTAAGTGAATGAGTGAGTGAATGATGATGATGAGAGAAGTGTTCTCAATTAGTTGATGATTATACAACGTGTAATTTAAAGGGTATATACATACCGAGTGCACGGCTTCTTTGGATGATAGCAAACGATATGGCAAGGATTTTCTAATCCTATGTGTACATGTGTGGACCTTATTAGAAATTTCAATACATTGATACCAGAGACCGAATTTTTCAAATTAGGAAGAACGAAGAGAATTCTCGTTTTATTGGCAAGTGACGTGGAAAGTGATGACCCTCATAGTGCTGTGACACGTTTGTTATTACTGGTATTCAAGAAACATATGAAACCAATAATTTGGGGTCAATTCTGTGAGTCACTTATTTTGAGCTGAAACTTTGCATAGAGACGTACCAGATGTTGTCTTCAGTCTTTTTGGATAGATATGGGGTTTCCGTTACACGTTGTATATTATTTAATAATTATGGTTAAATTAATAACGTAACCCATTCAATATTTTATTATTATTTTTATTTCTATCTATACGTTGAAAATACCCGAAATAGTCCGGATTTTATCAATTTCTGATTTAATTCAGACAACCGTCCGTATTTCCTGAAATCGGGGAAAAATCCCGTAAATCGGCAACACTATCTGGCCAATAGACATTTTTTACGGCACCACGTATTCGTTAATCGTGACCCAACTTTTTTATTTTGAATTTATTTATTTCAAGTGTCCGTGCATTACTAAAATATGTTTCAAGCAATATAAAAAGAAATAAAATGATCATGTAATTTATATTCACATCGGTTATATAGGCCAAAATCGAACAATGTCCTTTGCCCTCCCGCTGCGACGCCCTAAGCCGAGGTCCGTACCCCACAGGGGGTGCCTTAGCGTGCCTAGTTTGTAAGTTTTGTAATATGCCCTGACTGGAGGCTTGAATTAATTAAGGCATTCACAGGCAATTCTGGTTAAGCAGGCGACAACCTCAGAGGTTGACCTGTGAAATGCCACCACACAAGAAAAATACCACTCCCAAAGATTGCGGAATGTATTCTAATCGCCAATTACGAGTCAATCAATAGACCGCCCCGTCTTTAATAGATAAGTCACAAGCCACGAGTTTCTATTTATTTATGTATTGCCGCGTAAAAAATAATATTATTCTCTAGTAGAGCGAGTGCATTGACATCATTTCGCCACGTGCTTGCCCGGGGTTAGAGATCAATACATAAATAACTAACATATTACAATATGTGGACTTCCACACTAACCTATTTCCTCTTTGTTTGTGTATTTCACTGACCGTTATTTGTACGTATTGTGCTATCAAAACTGTCTATATAGTTTGTATGTAGAGCGCAATGTTTAATATAAAAGTCTATTTTTTTCTTTGAAAAAATTTACCTTAATATAACTTGTCACCAGGGTCACTTATGACCTGTCAACCTTTAAAGCAAGAATGAACAGGCATCTTCTGGGCTCGCTCGTTCCATCGTAGACCTCATCTATCGCTTATCCTCAGGCGAGATCGAGGTCAAGAGTGGACTCATTCTGAATTAAGAAAAAAAAAAAAATACCGCGGCCCCGAAACCTAAGGGCAGCTGAAGGAACAGGGTGCGTTTTTAGTCAGTAGAAGTCTGACACTCCCAGCGTTGCCAGATGTACGAGAAATCTCGTACCTTTACGAGATTTAGCAGTCTCTGTACGAGAAACGATAAAACAAAAATCTCGTACACTCTTTTACGAGATTTTAAGAATGTTGCTAATACAAATCAAAAACATTTAAAGAAAAGAATGTATGTCCATGTCACAAATTCGACTAAGAACATCACTAGATCCATTACCTCATCACTAAATGTATCTTTAGTCGTTGACCGGGGAAACTCCGCTAGATGTATTTACACTACACGTGTACTAGTAGCAAGTACCTACCTACAAAATTTATTACTAAAGTTAATCATTTGTTTTATTTTTTGAAGATTTTGGTAAAATAATTAAAAAATATGAATCACCTAGATTCAAGTTTTTTCATTTGGTGGTCCCAAACTTAAGGAATATTCCTACTCCAGGCTAGCTAGTTATAGTACATAGTGTACCAAGTTAAGGTCTGCGATTTTTAAAATGTATACTTTTACGAGATTTTGTATTGAAAGTACGAGATATTTGACAGCCCTAGTATGATATAAGAAATTCGGCATCTGGCAACCCTGGACACTCCCTTCCGCTCCATCCGTCATTCGATGATTTTCCCACCCAGAAAAAATTGCTTGTCACCAGCACATTATTTACTGAACATCACCTGCTTAACCCTCCATAAAATGCTTAAAATCATTAACTGCTTTTCCCACCAATGTCGGGGTCAGCTTCCAGTCTAACTGGTTGCAGCTGAGTACTAGTGCTTTACAGGCAGCGACTACCTATCTGACCACCACAACCCAGGAGCTGGGTAACACGATCAGGGTTACCAACTTTTTTTACAAAACATAAAGTATATTTAGGTCTGAGAAGAATATTAAAGAGTATTTTTGAAAAATGAACAGTATTTTATTTATTTTCAACACACTTGCTCGTAAAGTGAGCCTTATTATATCGTTCTTAGGGCCATAAACCGAACTATAACATACACGTGCATAATAATATTACACACTAGTGCATAATAGAATGATCCCTACAAAGTTAAGTTAGCTGCAAATTATATGCGAGTAAACAGAGCATTTTCAATTTAACCGGGTAATACAGTTTTTTTTTTTTTTTTGTAACAACAAAGAGGTTTTATGCCACCGAAAATCTATTTACATTTTTGAAATAAATAAATGTGTCCCTAATTAAGACGAAAAAAACATTTATTATTATCAAATTATTTATAATTCACAATAATTTCTTATAAAATATTTGCATTTTATCACAAAAATTATCATTTTGAAGTAGGCTGTATGGCTGTAATCAATCAACTTAAATTTGGCGCGTGCAAAAAAAAAATTGCGCGCCATTTCCCAATTTTCCCCTAATTTTCATATTTTGTTTGTATCGCATTTGTTGCTGTGTGGTAAATAATTATAAAAATGTCAGGTTTTAGTACAGAAGATGAACAATTGATTGATTTAACCCCGCCAGAAATACTAAATGCAGCACAAAATGCAAACGAAAGCCTAATACCTGCAAAATCTAGAGAAAAGTATTTAGCTGCTTACGATAGTTTCCTGCAATGGAAGAGCAACAAAAAAACCCAGTCATTTTCTGAAAATGTGTTTTTGGCGTATTTCTCTGAACTCGCCAATACATACAAACCTAGCTCCCTGTGGTGCATCTATTCCATGTTAAGAAGCATGGTTAAGCTCAAACATGGTGTTGATATCAAAACGTACTGTAACCTGATGGCATTTTTGAAGAGACGCTCGGATGGATATATTGGTCGGAAATCTAAAGTTTTGTCACCAGCCGACGTTGAAAAGTTTTTGAATGAGGCTCCGGATAGTCAGTATCTAGCAACAAAGGTACGTTTCATATTTTTAATCGAAACGAATCTACAATATACAAGTGTGTAACTTTAGCATAATTTCTTAGAACTAATTAATTGATTTCTTTGCAGGTTGCCTTAATATTCGGTGTTACTGGTGCTTGTAGACGACAAGAGCTGTACAATATTACAACAAAAGATGTAGAAATCCACGGAGATATGCTTCTTGTCAAAATTACCCAGACTAAAACCAAGATTCCACGATCTTTTACAATCCAAGGAACGTTTCGTGAAATAGTGAAAAAATACCAAGATCTCCGTTCAACAAAAACAAAGAATGACTGCTTTTTCCAAAACTTTCAGAAAGGAAAATGTACTGCACAAACAATCGGTATTAACAAATTTGGTAATATGCCAAGAGAAATAGCGAAGTATTTA
Source organism: Tholera decimalis (assembly GCA_943138885.2). Taxonomy (NCBI): domain Eukaryota; kingdom Metazoa; phylum Arthropoda; class Insecta; order Lepidoptera; family Noctuidae; genus Tholera; species Tholera decimalis. The sequence continues at coordinate 18,360,832 of OW964576.2, forward strand.
GGTTTGCCTGAGGCCGATTTTTACACTGGACACAGTTTTAGAAGAACGTCGGCTACAATGTTGGCTGATTCGGGGGCTGATGTACTAACTTTGAAGCGACATGGTGGATGGCGTTCTGACGCAATCGCTGAATCGTACATAGAAGACTCAATTCATAACAAAGCAAAAATCAATGACAAAATAACGCAAGCCATTAATTTGGAGCCAAAGGCAAAAAAGTTTTGCCCCGAACCACAACCATGTACATCTACTAGCGTGAGTTATTTGGTGCCCTCTCCTTCCAGTAATTTGTATGATTTACCTTTGTCGCCGACATTTACACAAGAAGTAAATGAAGGTACTAAAGAAGTGGCAAGTACCAATGTAACACAAACTGTGAAATTGCCACCAAAAACAATCCAATATCGTTTTGAAAATTGTACATTCACCAATTGTTTTAATAATTAAACGATTTATGCAATACATATTTGTTTTTTCCTCGCAAGTGTGTTGAAAAACGTCGTATGATACACGTGTGTATTGATGATTACCGTCCTCGGCTCTCTTAAGACCCTCACCTGACGGCTCGGGTCTCAATGGCGCCTCAGCGGTAATCACCAACATTACACACTTGTACCATAATGTACTATTAATGTGTTAAATACATACTTTTAGAACTTCTCGCACAACTTATTAATTTACAGTTTTTATGAAAAACTTCATATACCTCACCACAATTATAACTTAAATTGAAATAAACGAGGAGCTCATTTTTTAGGGTTCCGTAGCCGAATGGCAAAAAACGGAACCCTTATAGTTTCGACATGTCTGTCCGTCTGTCTGTCTGTCTGTCTGTCCGTCCGTCCGTATGTCACAGCGATTTTATTCCGAAACTATTAGGACTATACATGTAAAACTTGGTAAGGCCGTGCGTTGCGGTGGCCGCAATTCCGGTAGTTCTACCGCACCGGTAGACTGACCGCAGTGCGCGCACTTCTATGACACTCCATACTTCACAAATTTTGCGGTGCGGTAGAACTACCGGAATTGCGGCCACCGCAAGGCAGTGCGCGCACGGCCTAAGTAGATGTATTCTGTGAACCGCTAGCTGATTTTAAGAGAAAATTTAAAAAATATTTAAACCCATATTGAGACTCCATACCAGATGTTGTCTTCAGTCCTTTTGGATAGATATGGGGTTTCCGTTACACGTTGTATAGTTACTAGCTCTAGAAATATTCTAGCGAGATACCGCGGCCACGGAATGCAAGGGTAGTTGAGGGAACAGGGTGGGTTTTTAGACAGTAGAAGTCTGACACTCCCTTTTACTCCTCCTCCACGAGTTATTTGATGCTTTTCTCCCCGAAAAAAAATAAGATACCGTACATGTGCGCACTTACTATCAGTAAGTCCATTCAATTACCTCACTTGTCTTAAGACATGAATGAAATTCATTCAACGTAAAAGTGATAAATAATTATTTTATCTGGCCGACTTAAGAAGTAACATTGTATTGTATTAATGTTTAAAAGATTGACATACCTTGCAAATGAGTCGTGTTATATATAGTAATCTATATATTAATACGTGAAGCAAAAACTTTGTACCTACGTAGCCCTTTTTAAGAAAATTACATGGTCGGAGGAGTATGAAATTTGGCACAGTTAAGGTTTATATGGAGAAAGAATGGAGAATGCTAACGTTTTTACCCGACTGCAAAAGGAAGAGTTATGTGTTTCGCGCGTATCTTGTATGTATGTATGTAATATTCTTTATTACCTCTCAGAACAGATTCACATAATTGAATAAGCAGCCCAAGTGTTCTTAGATAGGTGACATTTGAAAAAATGAAACATCGCGGCTGTGCTAATTGAAAAAAAAAATATTTTTCCTATTCTGCTATATGGGTATCAAATTATTTCAAAAAGGTATATGTATCATGTTTATCATTAGTGCAATACTAGCAAATATAATACAAAGAAAATGTTTAAAAATATGGACTTAGCTATTTCACTTTCTGAATCCGGTGGGGTGCCAAAGTGACACGACAGGGAAAACAAAAAAAAAAAATAATTAATATTTTAAATAAAAGTTGAAAAAAAAGTTACATAAGAAATCTAAAAAACCCGACTGCTCAACTTTATTGTATAATAATGCTTAAAAAACTTAATAATAAAAAAAATAAAAAGAAAGCTAGCAACTCGTGTAGAATTCGCATTACTAGCAATCTTATTAACCTCTCTAAGCTAAATATGCTTGTGTCTGGAGTGGGTTCACAGCAGTGTAATGGGTGGGGTTCTAACCCGCGACCTCTCGATCAAGGCCCTCAACAAAGTCTTTGAGGCTATTGTTGTTTCAAATTACACATATTACATTTATTTGACACACGTACACACACGACCCGTACATACGTACACATTTTAATCCAAAGAGTCAACCGATAGAGAATGTCTTGTTGCATTAAGTCCGCCCATGTTAAAGGGCAACTCGCTGTCCGACCATGGACCATGCCCGGGTCGACGGCGCACGGTGGGCTGAAAAACGGCTTTCATAGACTTAGGCATTTTATTTTGCAAGTGCCAGTTTTTGTGCCGGATATCACTTCTATTTGTTAGAACAATATACAAAAATGACACCAGAATTGATTCTGCACAAAAACGAAGGAATTATAATTTTTTTACGAAAATTTTGTATGGAGCTAGTATGAAAAATCGAAATATCTCTGAAACGGCAGCGATAACCGTAATATCCTTATAGGAGGTTTTAGTACTAATTATTTATGATTTTTTGACATACGTTACATAATGGTTGTAGATGCCTTTTTTTTTTTTTTAAATCGTCAAAATATTTTTATTTATTTTTACATATTAAACGTTCCTTTTAGTGTTTAAGTTGAAGAATTCAGAGCTTTAACAACTCTTAACATAAAATAGCATCACCCCTATAGACCTGAAGGACTAGACAGAGGTGTGTAGTATCTTGTTGATCTTGTAAGATTTCCAACAATACCAAATAGTTGAATATCAGTGTCAAAGTGCCCATGCTGTCGCTTCTTTTAGAAAGATAGGGGAATGAAATTGTTAATTGATCATACCCTAAAAGTATGATTACAACATAACCGGACACATAATAATATCGACACAAAAGGAATTTTAAAACCTTGCATACGTTCAAAATACAAAATAACATATTGTGTAGTCATCTAATGAGTCTGATGACAAGTAATTAAGTAATTAGAATGATGGTTGTAGTCTTCTGATTCTAATGAGCCTATTAAGTGATTAAATGATTTGAAATATCTCGCAACAATACCAACTAAGAACTGCATTCACCTTTTTATAATTAGTGAGCTAATGTGATTTGCTAATGTTGATTAGTTCTACTATGAGTTCTACGAAATGTTTTTGACGATTATAAATTTTTATTATCATATCTTTTATAACTTTAATGAGGGTAGTTAACTAATTATTGACTTTATACAATAAAAGGGCTATAATTTTGTTCCATAATTTAGATTGTTCACAACCGTTGTGAGAGGAGACATAATTAGTAGTAACAACACTAACATATAGGGTTGGCAACACCGCAGACACCGGGGAGACGCTCTGGATCGCGGCACGAGCTGTAACTGTAAAGTACAATAATTATACTAATAAATGGTATAAACCATATAAAAAGGTGTTTAATTATAAAACAAACATCATACATGGCGCTGAGGATAACTAAAAATTGCCGCTGAACAAAGTAAAAAGAGGTAAGAGATGGAACAACTACAACCACCGCCGCCATTATCTTTGGTTGGGTCGAAATCGAAAAAGAGAAGTTTCGAAAACTGGAAACAGCGGTTTGACCTATATTTTCTCGCCAGTGGAGCAGATACACGTCTAAATGATGAACAGAAAAAAGCTCTATTATTACACTGCATCGGTGAAGAGGGTCTGCTAATATATAATAGTTTCGAGGACAAGGCGAGCATATCATACAATGAGGTACTCATACGTCTGGAGAAAAACTGTAGTCCACCTACAAATGAAACGTATAACAGATATCTATTCTTCTCAAGAAAACAAAAAACTGACGAACAATACGAAGAATACCATACAGCACTAAAATCTCTCAGTTTAGATTGTAACTTTGGAAGCCTAAAGGATAGTCTTATAAAAGATCAAATAGTACTTGGAATTACTGATGGTAATATCAGAGAAAAATTACTAAGAATACCAGACCTGACACTTGACAAGTGCATGAGTATATGTAAAGCCGCACAAGTGGCTCAAAGTCAAATAAAAACTTTAAATAGTGAATTCTCAAATGAAGTAGGTGCAGTAAACAAAGGAACATACAGTCGCCTATCAGCAAATAAACGAGAACCAAAAGCCAGGGGTCGTAGTAGAACTCCAGGTCAAGCAAGTTATGGTGCGCGAGGAACATCCAGTGGCAGAAAATCAAGTTATCAAGAAAGGTCAGGTGAGCATTTTAAAAAAGATGCCAGTACATCAAGACCATGTAGAAAATGCAATAAGTTTCATGGTTATGGTAAATGCCCAGCATACGGTAAAAAATGTATAAAATGTCATAAATTTAATCATTTTACTTCATGTTGTACTTATAAATGTTCAGTAGTCAACAGTGAAAATATAGAACAGCTTAGAATAGATACAGTTTATGCAGTAAACTCAGTAAGCAAGGAGTGGTATATAAATATACAAGTAAATAACAAATATATGAAATTTAAAATTGATACAGGTTCTCAAGTGGATATCATAAATAGAAATACAATGAATCAATTAAAATTGCAACTAAATACATGTAGGAATATAAGATTGACAAATTTTGATGGATCTGAGATCAAAATACTTGGAACTTGTGATACAAAATTAAGATACAACAACAGTGACTGTTTATGTAAACTCTTTGTAGTGGATTTTAACACACCCAGTATTTTAAGTTACTCAACTGCAGTAAAGCTTGGTATTATTAACAGGGTAAAGTTGGTAAATAAAAGTGACATTGTGTCAGAATATAGTGAATTATTCACTGGTTTAGGTGAGTTAAAATATGAATATGATATTAAATTAAAGGAAAATTGTGTACCAATTGCAGAAAGACCTAGAAAAATTCCATTTAAATTACAAGATCAAATTAAAAGTGAATTAGATAAATTAGTGAAGTTAGGTGTCATTAGAAAGGTAAATGAGCCTACTGAATGGGTTAATTCTATGGTTGTGGCAAAGAAAAACGATGGTTCTATCAGACTTTGTTTAGATCCACAGAATTTGAACAAATGTATAATCAGAGAAAGATTTAAAATGAGTACTTTTGAGGAATTAGTCGCTAGAATGCCTAATGCCAAGTATTTTTCGGTGCTAGACGCCTCTAAAGGATTTTACATGATTAAATTATCAAAAAAGAGTCAAATATATACAACATTTAATGCTGGTGACTTTGGTAGGTATTGTTATAAAAGATTACCCTTTGGTTTAAACTCAGCACCTGAAGTTTTTAGTAAATGTTTTCATGACATATTTTGTGACATTGAAGGGGTAGAACAATATGTTGACGAATTGTTAATATGGGGAGAATCTAAGGAATCCCATGATAAGAGATTAAAACAAGTTTTGAACAGGGCTAAACAAGCAGGAGTAAAATTCAACAAAGATAAGTGTCAGTTTGGGGTAACTGAGGTCAAATATGTAGGCCATATATTGAGTAGCACAGGTATTAGACCTGATACAGAGAAAATTAGAGCTATTGTTAATATGAAAGAGCCCACAAGTAAAAAAGAGTTACAAACATTTTTAGGAATCATAACTTATGTATCTAAATTTATACCTAACTTATCAGATATTACAAATTCATTGAGAGAATTAGTGAAAAAGAATTCTGTATTTGTATGGAGTGAAAAACAAAAGGAAGCTTTCAATAAATTAAAACAAATCTTAACTACAGAACCGGTTTTAAAATATTTTGAGATAAATAGTCCTATTACATTGTCGGTTGATAGTAGTAGTACAGGGTTAGGAGCAGTTTTATTGCAACATAATGCACCAGTAGCTTATGCTTCTAAATCATTAACTGAGTCGCAGAAATCATGGGCACAAATTGAGAAGGAATTATTAGCAATTGTATATGCATGTGAAAAGTTCCATCAATACATATATGGCAAACAAATTACAGTAGAAACTGACCATAAACCACTTGAACAGATATTTAAAAAATCTATGAACGAAACTCCATTAAGATTGCAAAAATTAAGAATGCGCATACAAGGTTATGACTTAGATATTAAATATAAACCTGGTAAAGAACTCCTAGTGGCTGATGCATTATCTAGGGCATATGTACAAGATAACATATGTAATCAGGATATTGATGAAAAGATAGAAATGCATGTCTGTATGATTATAGAAAATTTAAATATTAGTGAGCAAAAATTAAAAATATTTCAAGAAGAAACAGCTAAAGATGAAAACTTGGTATTGCTTATTAATTATATTCAAAATGATTGGCCTAAATATTCTGATATTCCATTTCAATTAAAGTTTTATCATTCTATTAAAGAAAGCTTATATGTAGCTAACGGTTTAATATTCAAAGATTCAGCTTTGTTAGTACCAAAATCATTACGTTCTGACATGTTAAAGCAAATTCATTACAATCATATGGGTTATGAAAAGTGTAAAAATCGAATAAAAGGATTGTTATATTGGCCACATGTGAATAAAGAAATAGAAGATATGATTAAAAATTGTGACATCTGTTTACAGTTTCAAAAAAGTCATAGTTATGAACCATTAAAATTAAGAGAAGTTCCCGATAAACCATGGAGTACAATAGGAGCGGATATGTTTTTCTTAAATAATAAAATATTTTTATTAATAGTAGATTATCTTACTAAGTATGTAGAGATAAGTGAATTAAAAAATCAATCAGCTGAGGAGCATATAAAAGCTTTACAAACATCATTCTCTAGATGGGGAATCCCTGAATTATTATATACAGATGATGGAGCTCAATACAGAAGTTCTGTATTTGTAGATTTCTGTCAGCAATTTGGGTTTAAACATAAGACATCAACACCTTATTATGCTAGGTCTAATGGGATGGTTGAGCGCCACATTCAAACAGTTAAAAGGATGTTAAAAAATGTATATTAGAAAATAAAAATATTGATTTAGCTATGTTAGAATACAGGAATACGCCTATTGATAATGAGTTAAAGTCGCCAAATGAGATGATGATTGGTAGACAAGTAGCTTCTTTGTTACCTGTGAATAGAAATGGTTATGAAACAAAGTATAAGAAAATAAAAAACTATGTACAAAAGAAAAATGAAAGATATAAATTGTATCATGATAAGAAATTTAAGGGTAAAGGAATAATATTCTTTAATGGACAAAATGTTTATATTAGAGATAGAAATAAGAATAAGTTAATCCCAGGTAAAATTGTGAAAGAAGGGGATAAAGATAGATCCTATGTAATATTATTGGAAAATGGGCAGAAAGTTCTGAGAAACAGATATAATATATTTAAAGGTTCAAAATATAGAAAATTTAATGTTAAAAATACATATGATTATGATGATGAGGACCTAGAATGTATAATACAAAATAACACATTAAATGAAAGATGTTATGATAAGGTAACGAATGTTAATGTAACAGATGATGACTGTACTGAGAATTTAGCTTTTAGAGATATAGACTTTAATAATTGTAACAAAGATATTATGAATGACATTGTGGAAAATAATGATAATTTAAATTTTGAATATGTTAATTGTGATGTGGATAACTTTGTAGATTGTCTTGATGAACAGACTGATCTTGGAACTAATAATGACATAGTAAATAGTAAAGCCAAGAAGTCTGTTACATTTAATTTTGACAATATTGTTGTTGAAAATAAAAAAACTAGAAGTGGTCGAATTGTTAAGAAACCAAATTATTTGCATGAATATTGTAATGATTAATTATTTTAAGAAAAGAGAAGGGATGTGAGAGGAGACATAATTAGTAGTAACAACACTAACATATAGGGTTGGCAACACCGCAGACACCGGGGAGACGCTCTGGATCGCGGCACGAGCTGTAACTGTAAAGTACAATAATTATACTAATAAATGGTATAAACCATATAAAAAGGTGTTTAATTATAAAACAAACATCATACAACCGTGTAACTGCTAACACTAAAACTATTTGCTTTGCGACTACAAAATCTTAGAATGGAAAGTTTAATCACCAACTTAGATTTGTTTGTTCTTCTAAAAAGTGAGTGTCCTTCATTTAATCATGAAGTATTGTTTAGTGCAATTGTGTCCCGCATAGGCGATTGCCTTTCTGCCGAAGATCAAGTAACTCTCAAAGAATTTTGCCGGAGATTCACGCGAGCTGCTTTAAACAGGTGGCAGAAATCTAAACGATTCTTTGATAAGTTTAGAAATACGTACGGAGAGTGGTTGCAAGCAAATATTGATTGGCCGAGTTGCGTGCAAACTTTAATAAATCAAGAACCAACTGTTGATGAGATACCAAGAGCACGCTCAGTCTCTCCAGAACCTTCGACATCATCGACTGTTGGAACAATGACAAAAAGGTCCCGAAAACCATTCAAAGATCTGGGAAGCAAACAGAAAAAGAGAAGATCTAGTGAGCACATAGGCGAGGATTCCTGTGAATTGGCATATGCAGCTGCAGCACGTTTAAAAGAAGAAGGTTATGAAGATATCGCATCTGTAATCAATTATATGATCAAAAATCCAGAAGCTGCCGTTAAAATCAAGGAAAGCATTAAGAAAACAGTAATATTTACACCAGAGAAAGCACTTGGATTGCTTCTTTCACTTAAGCTTTCAAAGTGGCAATATATTACGTTGCGAGAGACTGCCATTCGGGAAGGTGCTAAGGATATTTACCCATCCTACTATAAACTGCAACAAACTAAGCTTGCATGCTACCCTCCTAATCAATCAGTATCAGTTACGGATTCATCAGCTAGAATTACACTTCAAGCTTTACTTGACATCACGGTGAAGCGGATTCTTCAAAGTCTTTCTGATAATGTGGAAAATAAGCAGTTAAAGCTGATATCGAAGTGGGGATTTGATGGTGCTTCCAATCAAAGCCGATACAAGCAGAAAATGGACGGCGAGCATGATGATTCAAGCATTTTCATGACCTCCTTGGTGCCACTGAAACTGACAGATGGAGATAATACTATATGGACAAACCCGAAACCATGCTCAACTTTTTATTGTCGTCCGGTTCAGTTCACTTTTGTAAAAGAAAGCCATGCAGTTGTCATTGATAACAAAAGAAAAATGGATGAGGAAATTGAGGCCCTTAACCCCACAGAGTGCATTAATAGTAACAGGGTGACTCATAAACTAATGATGACAATGATCGACGCAAAAGTCTGCACGTACCTTTCTGAAGCTAGATCAAATGCATCATGCTACCTGTGCTTAGCAAAACCAACAGAAATGAACCACTTAGATGCTGTAACATCAAAAACTGTGTGTTCTGACATATATGAATTTGGCCTATCATCCCTACATGCCCGTATAAATTGCATGGAATGTCTGTTACACATTGCGTACAGACTTGACTTCAAACAGTGGGCAGCAAGAAGTAATGAGCATAAAGATATGTTAAAAACAGAAAAAAAAAACATTCAAAATAAATTTAAAGAGGAGCTCAATCTGTTAATTGATATAGTAAAACAAGGCTCGGGAACTACCAATGACGGGAATACCGCAAGGAAGTTTTTCGAGTTTCCCAATAAAACTGCAGCTATTACTGGGTTGGATCAAAACCTGATAAAAAGATTTGCTGTTATTTTGCAAGCAATAACATCTGGTGAGAAGATCGATGTCATCAAATTTAAAGATTTTGCTCGCAAAACAGCAGAAAAGTACGTGGAATTATACGACTGGTACTACATGTCATCAACCGTACATAAACTATTAATACACGGAGCTGACATAATCGAAAAAAATGATATTGTCCCGATTGGGACTCTCTCGGAAGAAGCCTCAGAGTCTCGAAACAAAGATTTTAGGAGGTTCCGGGAACATCATTCGCGGAAAAGAAGCAGGCAAGATTCTAATCAAGATATCCTAAATATGCTTGTTGTTTCTTCGGATCCTTTTCTAAGTGCACAAAGGCCGAAGTTAGATGCCAAAAGGAAGACAACCTTTTTTGCTGAAACTCTCGACCTAATACAGTTTCCGGAAACTGAGTTCGAGTTTGTAGGTATATCCGATCTGGATTCTGACTCGGAATTGGAGTCCGACAACGAAAGTTGTAAAGAAAATTTGTAAAATTTAATTATTTTTCTTTATGTTCTTTTGTTATTTATGTTAGTTTATTGTACCAATATGTTTAGTTAATAATTTCATAAATTATAGTTTCAAATATGTATTTTGTATAATTGAATTTATTAGATATTATTTTTGTTACTTCTGTTTTATTTAAATTACCTATCAATAAAAAGTTTATATACAGTCTTTTTTTTCACATATTCTTAATATTTGGGGAAAAAGCATGCTTCCTAACGATGTTCTTAACTTTGACACAGTTCATGGATCGTTTTGAACAGTTTCATATGTTAAAATAAATAATGTTAGTACTATAATCCCCTATAAGGATATTATTATTATTATGTGTCCGGTTATGTTGTAATCATACTTTTAGGGTATGATCAATTAACAATTTCATTCCCCTATCTTTCAAAAAGAAGCGACAGCATGAGCACTTTGACACTGATATTCAACTATTTGGTATTGTTGGAAATCTTACAAGATCAACAAGACACTACACACCTCTGTCTAGTCCTTCAGGTCTATAGGGGTGATGCTATTTTATGATAAGAGTTGTTAAAGCTCTGAATTCTTCAACTTAAACACTAAAAGGAACGTTTAAATATGTAAAAATAAATAAAAATATTTTGACGATTTTTAAAAAAAAAAGGCATCTACAACCATTATGTAACGTATGTCAAAAAATCATAAATAATTAGTACTATAACCCCCTATAAGGATATTACGGTTATCGCTGCCGTTTTAGAGATATTTCGATTTCTCATACTAGCTCCATACAAAATTTTCGTAAAAAAATTATAATTCCTTCGTTTCTGTGCAGAATCAATTCTGGTGTCATTTTTGTATATTGTTATAACTAATAGAAGTGATATCCGGCAAAAAAACTCGCACTTGCAAAATAAAATGCCTAAGTCTATGAAAGCCGATTTTCAGCCCACCGTGCGGCGCGTCGTGTTCCACGCGCGCCTCAAAGAGCGTCAGCAACATGACGAGGCCCCCTCTGCAGAGGGCCGAAGCCTGCCGGGGTCGTGGGACTCATCCCGTTACCGTGGCCCCGGTATGTAAAGGGTTATTGAAGGAACACCGTGGATTTTAGTCAGTAAAAGTCTGACAGTCCCTCCCACCCTGCCCGGAGTGGGAGGACTTATTTGATAATTTTACCACGTTAAAAAAAAAAAAAAGTCTGCCCATGTACCTCTATTGTACATAAAGTTTAAATAAATAAAAACTTTTTACCAAAAAATTAAACCGACTCCCAAAAAACACTGCAAAGTGAAAAATAACTTTAATTTCGGTAGTCGGTGTCTTCAGTTTTGTATTTTCGTTTTTGGCACCGACTTCCGAAATTAAAGTTATTTTTCCCTTTGCAGTGTTTTTTGGTAGTCGGTTTAATTTTTTGGTAAAAAGTTTTTATTTAACTCTTTTTAGTTGGTCTATTTTTAATTTACCTAGTTACAAGAGCCTAAATGTCAACTACTTATAAACTTTTACAAAATATTGCTTTTCCCAATGCTGGGCCGTTAATTGTTGAGGAGTACTCCTGGTACTTCACCATCAGCTCTACATCACCATATGCATTGTGACGAGCATAAAGTGCTTAACATCCATATTCAAGTAATCGAATCGCTTCGCAATCCACTCAATACTTATTTTGATTACGTTTCGGCGGCCATTTGTGGTCTTCATCATCACTTTCACTTCCTCAAATGGTACTTTTTGAGAGCAACTGCACAAGTTACTACAATAAATACCCAAAACGTCATAGGTGTGCCTATAATATTTGAAGAGTGCCCTCGATTTCTCCAAGATCCCATCATCAGATCCTGACGTTTATGAAAATGAGACCAATTTCAAAGTATACCCTTTCAATATAAAAAGAATTTTCCAAATCTGTTCAGCCGTCTTCGAGTAATCGATGATAATACATAAAAAAAAAAATATACGCGTCGAATTGATAACCTCCTCTTTTTGTCGTCGGTTGATAAATACACAAATATCTTCCATCTTTTGTTGATTCTTAAAGTCTTTGGTCATACTGAAAATAGATTGTTCATACTCTTACTGAATATAGTAAATATGTGAAATATATACAACGTGTAACGGAAACCCAATCTATCCAAAAAGGCTGAAGACAACATCTGGTATGGAGTCTCTATGCACAGTTTCAGCTCAAAATAAGTGACTCACAGAATTGACATCAAATTATCGGTTTCATATATTTCTTGAATACCAATAATAACAAACGTGTCACAGCACTATGAGGGTCAATAACTTTCACGTCACTTGCCTATAACACGATAATTCTTTTCGTTCTTTTTAATTTGAAAAATTCGGTCTTTATTGGTATCAGTGTATTGGAATTTGTAATAAGTTCTACACACGTAGACTTAGGATTACAAAACCCTTGCCATATCGTTTGTTATCATCCAAAGAAGCCATGCACTTGGTATGTATATACCCTTTAAATTACACGTTGTATAATGATAATGTCATAGTCATAGTTTGTATAATAGATATTTGTGTACCCATTTTAAAATGTACGCAGGCGGAGGACTATGTCATATTGCACAGTTAAAGATTATATGGAAAAAGAGAATAGAACGCTAATATTTGTATATAATAATATATCTTTTATATAAGATAGATTTATTTATTGATATAAGTTATTACAATAGAATCTTAGTTATACTTAGGATATTGAAGGCGAAAGGCGGCATTGATGTATTAAACTTTTGATATATCAATGGTTATATGATATTTGTTACTCTTTCACGCAAAACCTACTGAACGGATCTGAATGAAATCAAGCCCAGATTCGGTCGTGTATGGAATACTGCTCTCATCTTTGGGATGGATCTGCGAAATACCAACTGGGACGTGCTTGAGCCTATCGAGAAGCGGGCCAAGAGACTCATTGGCAACGATGCACTGGTCGAGTCAAAGCTCCAGAGCCTTGAACACCGACGGCGAGTTGCAAGTCTATCGGTTTTCTATCGGTTACGTTTCGGGGAGTGTGCGATGGAATTACACAATCTAATTCCGCCAAGCCTGTTCCATCATCGGACTACAAGACAAACGGCGATGCGCCATCGTTACATGGTGGACATCCCACCTATACGCACTAAACGTTTTGGGAATACCTTCATTGTGCGTACGGCTAAGGAGTGGAATTCCCTGCCGGAGTCTGTGTTTCCCGACAGCTACAACCTAGGAGTCTTTAGGTCAAGAGTGAATAGGTTACTTTTAGGTAAGCGTGCTCCATCTTCGACCACATAATCACTTACCATCAGGTGAGATAGTGGTCAAACGCGAACCTATTTTCAATAAAAAAAGTAGATAGTTGACATCCTGGTATGACAATATATTCTTATCCCGAAATTCTCACGGGATCGGGATTTATCCAGGAAAACCCTGACACACGAATGAAGTCCCGGGCAGGAGCTTGTTAGAAATCATTTTAATTACGGCTGAATTTCGACCACTCTACTTTAATTTATTCAGAGAATAAGTAATGGTGTAACACAGGATTATACACTAGTAATGACGCACTCATATTTTTTTTCACACCACGCAAACGAAATCATAATCAATATCACTTCCTTGTTTGGCTTATCTAGTGTCGTCCTCTGTCAACATCACAACTTTTTACGACTAAAAATGTGCGTAAAATAAATATTAATAAATGCTAATGAGTAGTTTTGCTTGTATAATGAGTCTTCTGTGCCGATTTTGATAAAATTTGGGATATAGACAGACTGCCTGAAACTAAATTCATTAGAAAAGTTAGATGTAAAAACACTAACCATCCAGTTGATTGACGTTCAGAATTATTTTTATTGCTATTTTTTAGTTTATTGATCAGTTAAGAAAACTTATGTAAGGTTTTGCACAAGCATGCACAACATACACACACAAACACGTACACACACACAAGTACGGACACACACGCACTCACATGAACTTTTTGATATCATTTTTTTTTGCCATCAAAATTTGCAAAGAAATATATTTATTTTTAACCGACTTCAAAAAAAGGAGGTTTACAATTCGTCTTGAACTTTTTTTTTTTTTGTTATGTATGTTACCTCATAACTCGGAGATGGCTGGACCGATTTAGAAAATTCTTTTTTTATTTGAAAGGGTATACTTTCTAGTTGGTTCCATTGTCATCACGTTTGGATCTGATGCTGGAATCATGGAGAAATCGAGGGAACTCTTCAAATATTATAGGCACACCTATAGCGTTTTGGGTATTTCTTATAGTATCTTGTGCACTTGCTCTTGAAAAGCACCATTTGAGGAAGTGGAACTGATGATGAAGACCCCAGATGGCCACCGAAACTACTCAATAATAAGTATTTCGTTGATTGCGATTAGATTACTTGAATATGGATGTTAAGCACTTTATGCTCGTCACAATGCATATGGTGAAGTAGAGCTGATGGTGATGTACCAGGAAAACTCCTCAAAAATTAACGGCTCTGCACCGGGAAAAGCAATATTTTGTAAAAGGTTATAAGTAGTTGACATTTTGGCTTTTGTAACTAGATAAATTACAAACCGACCCACTACAAAGCGTAAAAAAAAACTTTTTAGCAAAAAATAGAACCATGACTACGAATATTCCAAATCACAGATTATATATATATATATATATATATATATATATATATATATATATATATATATGTATATATATATAATATATATATATATATATCATATTTGTTCTTATCTTTAAGTTTAAATAGATTTTTTAAATTATGTAATCCTTGCATCTCCTCCCGGGAGAGGGCACTAACACAGGCTTATCATTATCACCTAGCACGGGAGTCAGGGACTCAACTGGTTTTATGTAATAATTTTTAGTACAAATAAAGATTATATATTATTATAATTATTATATTATTTCTACTTATAACTATGAATTGTAGGTTCCGAAAATAATCAAAACTCTAGTTGCTAAATCATATTTTAAACAGACCTCCTCGTTTTCTACAAACACCATAATATAAATTTAATAAAAATAATGACTTGTGAACACATCACCAGTCATTATTAGCTCTAGTGGTTAAACTATGCATAGCAGTGTTGCCAGATTTTTTTGCCAAGTCGTGATTTTGAAACTTTTTGAGTGAAAAAAAGCGGGATCGTTTCGTCGAAAGCAGGACATAGTAAAAAAAAAAAATGGCCAAATGCGAGTCAGACTCGGCCATGAAGGATTCCGTAGTAACTGCGCAAAAATACTTTGTTTTTAATAGTGTTTGTATGAACATGTAGGTATATGCGGTTTTAGAAAATGTGCTATATCTCAAAAACTACTGACTCTATCTCGTTCCAATTTTCGTTAAGATCTACGGCATATATTTTTTTATATTTTTAACTACTCTATTATAATAAAAGTCACCATGTCCACCATGATAAATTTTGTCACCTGTAAGTTTTATTAAAAAGAAAAATTTTCGAATTGCCACTTTTTGATATATTATGTCGGACTTGTCGAATTGTCAGCTTTATTAAACAGGGCCCCAGCCGCGTTTCCTCAGATCGCCTGCACGCACGGTCGAGTTATCCCCGAAAGCGTGACTAAGAAAAATTAATTTTTATTAAAAAATCGGGACGTCTGGCAATGCTGATTCATAACCTCTATAATCTTCTACTGTAATATATCTTATCCATTCTAGATTTTGAGTTGTCAATCTATCCAGAACTTTATCTTTTTGCATATTATTTCATGAATTTGTACAACATATTTGACACACATACTATAACTAAAAGAGTTTAAATGTTGATGGATGGAGAGATAGAGAAAGGCCAAAGAAAAGACAAATAGATTGCATGAGGAATGATATGAAAGAGAAAGGAGTACCTAAATGTTACTGTGACGTCTGACAGGAGAGAAGAAGAAAACGTCGCGCCGATCCTAAGTAACTGGGATAAGGGAAGAAAGACGATGAATTTTATACATATATGTAAATATGTTGCATAGAAGTAAGTTATACAGGGTTAATTGTAAAACACCAAAAACCTCTCAGGACTATGTTACTAACCTCATAATCAACAACTTTTGTTCTATGACTTTTAAAAATTTGTCATATTTTAGTTCACCAGATTTTCATACAAAAATAAAAATATTTAAATTGAACGCCCTAAATGTTACGAAGTCTATGCGAAGCAAAAGAAAGCGATTTATACTACCGAATTTTTACATCATAGAAAAAAGTTGTTGATTATGATGTTAGTAATATAGTCCTGAGAGGTTTTCGTTTTTTCAATTGCACTAAATCTCTACTGTATGTAAAAGCTATCATTAAAGCATATATATATAGGTGATGGTAAATAGTAGTGTTGATTTAAATTGCAATGTAGAGAGCAAAACTTATAGGTAATTTTTTTTAATTTACCTGTATTATTCCACTCCTGGGCAAATGTCTCCCAATAGCTTTTCACCACTCTCACTTTAGAACATATTTATTAAAAATTATTTAAACATAATGCTTCACTTTGTTTATACACCTGTATAATAAGAATTTGCATGAAAAATTTAATTTTCAATTATTATTATTATTATTTTTTAATCTTCTTTATTTAAGGGATTTTTGTACACATGTGTGACAATGTCAATCCCATCGTGCTATTTACAATACTTTACAAA
Organism: Tholera decimalis; assembly: GCA_943138885.2. NCBI lineage: Eukaryota > Metazoa > Arthropoda > Insecta > Lepidoptera > Noctuidae > Tholera > Tholera decimalis. Next base: position 18,377,793 of record OW964576.2, read on the forward strand.
AAAACTTAGTCTAATTTCAAATAATCAACATTTGTTTTGTGTCGATAGTAGAGCCAAATAATAAAATCATAGTAAGAACTCGGAGAATTTTAAGCGTTTAAAATTTATTGCTTAGTGACTGTGAATCATTAAATGAACTCAACATACATTATTTTAATGTTGTACACAGAAAACATTAACTAATCAGCCAGCAAGTAAACACACAGATACATGTAATTATGCACTTAATTATAATATTGACACATAAACGTCTACTCCCACCAATCATTGAATCCTTTAAGTTCTAAGTTGAGTTACACGATACTCTGTCTGGAGAGGTCCTCTCAAATCTGTATGCTTCTTTTCTTAAAAGCACCACAGATATATATCTTTTCGCCTTCACAAGGCGCCTGAACTTTCGGGAAAGAAGAACAGGGAGAGTGGGATTTCTACCTCACTAAAACCACCCGGTGAACACCATCAGCACATAGAAGGGGCCCCGTTACCTCTTAAAAGATCACTCCGGAGCCCCCTCTGTGTAACGACTGTTAGGGTTCATCCCTGAGGAGACTGTAAAAGGGGTCTCCCCTGAGCCTTGCTGTGCACGTAGCACGTGACCACTTTACAGACATATACAGGTACAGTCATGGTTTTCATATGATTTGACGAGTACGAATTGTATAAATAGACTTTAAAAGAGACGTTGACCTCTGAGTTTTTCGGTGTTTTGGTACTCAGTTAGGAAACACCGGCCCCATCTATTTTACATTTACGAAAAAAATTACATGTTATTTATTAACAAATTTACAAAAAATAATAGCATTTCAAATCATCATTTAATACAATTTTCTTAATAGTCTTCAAGTCTATGAAAACGATGTAAACCTCGTTAGTACCCATTTTTGACAGTTCGTAAATTTTATTTGTCGTTTCTCTTTTATTTATAGGTACGTCTTCTTTTTATACATATAAATAAAATTGAAATGTCTGTCTGTAATTTCAAAATAATTTTGTTTCTCAAGTGTTTATTGTAGTTTACACGATATAACAATTTTTGTAATCTGTCTGTTTGTCCGAACTAATCTTTGAAACGGCTAAACCGATTATAATAGGAATTTCACTGGGGGTTTCACACAATTTCAGACATTAGCTATTTTTACGGGTCGGATCATATCGGGATATGCGGGGAAAAACTGTCTGTTCATGTTTTCTATTTCCAACTGTTTTGGATCCAACTTTTAGTCAACTTTTAAGAGCGACTTCCTATCTAAAATTCACAATCCAGTTACTGGGTAAAACGACAAAGCTCCAATCGATCTAGTCTTTTCCTAACTAATTGTAAAAGCAGTTGAATACTAGTATTTCGTATGTAGAGGCTATATGTATATTTCACCTCTACAGCCCAGTTACTGGGTAAAACAACAAGAATTTCACTCCGCCTATCTTTTCATCAACTACATTAGATTCAGCTCAAAGACTAACGCAGTGGAATAAACCTAGACATCCCTATCTAACCTTTACAGCCCAGTTACTGGGTGACACAATAAAACGGCTAAAAAAAATAGGTTAATACTCACAACAATAATACTTCTTTTCAGGCTGTTTCCCCCAACACAACACCGACCACTGTTTCTTAACTCCTCCACAAGTAAACTGGGTTCTCCCACATCCTGCACACCCATGTAAATTGGCTAAAATAGTGTCCTCCCGAATTAAAATCTTCCCAACCCCATTATGAGGAGTAATTACAACCATCTTCTCTTGATTTCCCTCTTTCGGCAGCATAGGAGCCGAAGCGACCGGCACTTCTAAGTTTCGGTGATCCATTTTCGCGACGATTTGGTTCTATAACATAGTTTTATTCCGTACGGTTTGAGCTCAGCGCGTCTTTACCAGATCGGTGTTGGCACACTACTGGGTGATACGACGCAGGTCACGTAAAGGGTTATCACATTGTACACATATTTTTTGTAATGATTTAAATAGGTTATCTCGACTTTAACGCTTGGTTTACTTTGAGATTTTTAATGGGACTTACGTCCGTTTGGACTTGAAGTGTTTTTGTTGAATAATTTGGGTTGGACATGGTTTATTTAAATTGTGGGGAAATTTGAATTGGTTATCATGTCTGTTGTTTTTTTGCATTACTAAGAATAATACGCTTCAGAGGAGCTCGTGGCTTAATCATAACAGACACACGGGTTGATCTTTGAGGTTAAGCAACACTCTCCGAGGCCTGTATTTGGATGGGTGACTAACTTAACATACCTAGATTATTCCGTGCCTCGGAAAGTACGTTAAGCTCTTGTTCCCGGCTGGCATTTATATACCTTTGACGGTCGTTACTTGTTGTCAGGCATCAAGCGGATTTTAGTCACTACTGACTAAATTCCGCTTGATGCCTGACAACAAGTCTACAACTCTGACACTCTTCTTATCAACCCAGAGGAGCCATTTGTCGATTTTCCTCCCGAAAAATAATAATATTGTCGTTTTGTGGTCGCCTACTCTATATCTAATGAGGAGAAGAGTAGAGTCACCCTTTCATAATTTCATAATTTTCTCTCGCCATCTGTCCCTTACCTATTGCCCATGAGTGGGCCGTTGCCTGCCAGGGTTACGGAATTGTTCGAAAAAGTCACCGCGGCCTCGGAACACGAAGGGCATATGATGGAACACGGATGGGTTAAGTCAGTAAAAGTCTGACACACCCTCCCACTTCGCCCAGATCGAGAGGCAGTTATTTAATGATTTCCCATCCTTAAAAAAATCTGTCCCTTTCCTATCGACTCATTATATCACGTATACAGTATGTTAACTAACAGAGAGCGTTCCCGTTAACCCGCAATAGTATAAGCACATCAATTAGATCGGCGCACACGCGGCCCGTCATTCATAAATAAATTGCGGCGTTGCCGTCCTTCAAGTACGCGCGTAAAAAGTGTTTCTTTTACGTATCAATTTAACATTTTTAGTGACTATTTTAATATTAAAAAAGAACAAAAACATTTTGTTTTCGAATGGTAATATTTTTTTAGCATGTATGGACCTCCACAACCCAGTAACTGGGTAACACGATACCCCTTGACAAGACCAGTGCCAGACTTTCTAGCTTCTGAGTACCCGTAACGAATGTCAAAGATGTACACATGATATGAAGTAATATTTACATACATTTAGTTCACTGTTCTCATATACATATTATAGAAGCAACAAGAATGATTAAATTACATAATTTTTATTTAATTAAATAATGTAATTGTTATTGTTTAATCTATTTTGTAAAGAGAACTAGCAATGTGGGTAGAATTCACGTTATTAGCAACCCCTCCAACTAGGCTAAATATGCTTGTGTCTGGAGTGGGTTCACGGCAATAGTGTAATGGGTAAGGCCCAGTTTACACCGCCGCGGAATGGAATGGAAGCGACTTTTTGCAACGAAATTGTAAACGATTCCGCGGAAGACGCGCGACCTTATTTTGGCTCCTATTTAGTTTGTATGTTATACAATTGACATTAAGTTCATTATGCTATGTACAATTTCGTTCGCTTCCATTCCATTCCGCGGCAGTGTAAATTAAGCCTTAGGCTATTGGCGCTTATTTATTTTTTAATTGTCTACTGGATATAATTACTGTAATCTTTAAATAATTTATTTTAAAATGTCAATACATGATGTGGTCTCTTATAACTGAAAAAGTACAATGTCAAAAAATCCTGTTTATTTATTGTTTTAACTTCTTGTCTTTGTTGGAGATCCACATTTAATAAATTTTATTTCTAGTAATTACTTATAGTTTTGTGCCGTTTGGCGTTGAAACGCTTGGGTCATGGGGCCCGAGTTCCCGTCTCCTTTATAAGGAATTGACACGCCGGCTGATTGATTCCTTACCTGACCAGAGGGCTGGCTCGTTCTTTGCCTCAAGAATAAGCATTGCCATAAAACGTGGCAATACTGCCAGTCTTCTGGGCACGTTTCTGGACGACAGCGATGTGGAGACTTATTCCTTGAGTACCTCGATCCTCAATTATAGTCTCCTAAAGCAATCCCAGGTTTTAATTATGATCATAATAGTTCCTTTTTAACCAACTTCAAAATAGGTATAATTCTTAATTCATCGGAATCTTTGTTTTGTAGCCGTGTTCGATTACTCAAAGACGGGTGGACCGATTTGGGAAATTATTTTTTTATTTGAAAAAGTGTACTAGAAAGTACACTACTACAGTTGGTCGCATTTTCATCAAGTCAGGAACTGATGATGAAATCCTGGAGAAATCGAGAGAACTCTTCAAATAATATAGGCACACCGGTCAAACACATTCGGTTGTTGTCTTTGACATAATCTACCAAAAGGTTAGTTTTGAATTATGATTATGTCCATAAGACAGAAGCATGTAATAACCACTTTCCCTCCGATCTGTTTTTTGTACGCGCTACTTAGAAGGACCTGCTTCTGCTGCCCCTCAGGACACACTGAGCTTTCTTATTAGTTGCAAATAGCATTAGCCATTGTTTAGTATACGTAAAAGAGATGTAATCACAATTATGTGGCAAGTTATTAAAAGACAGAAATATTGTGTTATGATAACGGGTTGGTGCTCAAGTTAATTTAAGCATCAATAGCTTAATGGTTAAGAGGTCGGACTGGTGATCGAGAGGTCACGGGTTTGAGCCCAACCTATTACACTATTGCCGTGAATCCACTCCAGACACAAGCATGTTTAGCTCAGTTGGAGGGGTTAACAGGATTGCTAATAATGTGAATTCGACCCACATTGCTTGAAACCTTTAAAAAAAATATTGCAACCCTTCTCGGACGATTGTGCTTCGAATTTGAAGTAATTATTGTTGTCATAAATTGTGAAATATATGTATTTATTGTGTATGATTTGATAATATTGTAACATTTATTTTATATTTTTGACACATTTTATTCAAACTGTAATTAACTCTATTAAAACTATGATTTAAGATTCGAAAGAAATTCAAATAAGCTATAATTCGTCTTATGTATTTCAATACATTTACATTTAAGCACGTTTTATGTGCATCGTACAAGTTGAAAAAAGAGAAACAAAAATATAATTATATTTATCGTTTTCGGGACGTGGGCCTCGGGGATCGGAGTACTCGGGGAATAACCTGATGTACTTCAACGCCTAAGTCTATTTTTGTTTTTTTTTTTATGTACATAGGTTTAGAAGTGTTTTTAAAATTAATGTTTTAAATGCCAAATACATTAGTTAAAAAAAACATTTTTACAAAAAAATGAACCGACTTCAAAACTTCTAAAAAAATCTACTGCACTGCAAAGTGAATAATAAACTTAAAGGTTGTTTCATTGGGTGTATAATTCCATTCAAAATAAGAGCTAGGTACGTACTCACATGGCTGCAGTCGGTGCAGAACCTCCTTTTTTGAAGTCGGTTAAAAATAAAGAATAATGTAAGGAACCACAGATATTTTACCAAAATTGTGTTATTATATGACAGATTGATGTAAAAGTGTTGTTCCTTTTTTTGGTTGTTTGCTGCACCAATTTTATTACGAACTCATATTTAAAAATAATATATTTCCTAAACCAATATAGTATTTTATTTCTTTTTTGTCTTTGATGATAGTTTGGCTATGTCATGAGGCGAGAAGAAGGTCATGCAGTAAAAAAGGCACTGGCTATATCCAGAGACGAGAAAGGGCTGGGGAAGACCGCCACCCACGTGTTGAACAACCGCTACCAAGGACATGGAGCGAGCTCAGCTGAAAGCACATACAACCCAGGACAGAGTGTCCTGGTGCCTTAAAACGAGGAGAGCTGACACAAGTAAAGGGAGAAAGCGTGGAAGAAGAAGAAGAGATTTCTTCTTTTTATCCGCGGAGTTTCTTGCACCATCTTATATAAACGGTTTGAAAACTTAGAAGTAGTTCATTTAATTGCCTGACCGACTTTGACATTGCTAAATTCAATTCTAATTTTTTTTAATTGATTACACCTACGCTCGCATTTGTTGTTTGTTTATGGTTTCTACCTATTTTGTTTTCGATCTATATAAATCAATTGCTGTTTGTTAGTCTTGCTAAAATTGGAGAACGGCTGGCCCTTTTTAGGGTTCCGTAGCCGAATGGCAAAAAACGGAACTCTTATAGTTTCGACATGTCGCACCCTTAATAAAGTAAAGGCACATTTCAAAAATATCAACTTTTGGGAAAACATGTTTTAAGATTCAGGGAATCCGATGTTTTTAGTCTATTATTGATAACATTATAATTTAAAGTGCTATAGCTCTGATTTTTTTTGTACCTAGTCTACGTTACATGTACTACGGTATTAATAGCAGAAAAACTACAAAACAAAATATTTAAGTACTAATAAATATATTTTTTAAAGCTCTTCCGAGTTAGGCCTCTTTTTTACTATTTTTATTTTTGTTTTTGAAGGCAATATTTGTAATAAGCCTTTACAAGACTAATGATATTCAAAATAATAAGGACTATCACAAAATAATGCTTTATCACACAATATATCCTATCATAAATTAGTAAAAGTGCCCTAATGTAAAATACGAATGAAATAAAAAAAAAACATAATGTATAAAAAATTAAGCTTTATTATTCTTAAAATTAAAACCTACGAAATGGCAAATAATTAATTAAGTAAGAACTTTTCAAATGTTAAATGAACTTCAAATAAAAATTTTTATAAACTTGACATTACAAACTTAAAAATAGATCCTTTAATAATAATAAAAAACAATATTATATATATTTACCAGCAACTTGCTCTTAAATACAATCTTGTGGAATCAAAAATACCATAGTATAGGTATGTGCCCGACCCAGTTCTCGAAAATGGCAATATTACACTGTACTGGGATCGGTCTATCTATCGTCACTGACAGGACTATTGTTGCCAATAAGCCTGACATAGTGGTGATAGGCCGATTTGATCGTCGCAAAATGATTGTTGATGTAGCAGTCCCCCATGAAATGAAATGAAATGAAATCTAGACGAACGACGAAAGACGAACCTCGTGAAACATGAGATAGATAAAAAAAATATCTTGACCTGGCGCGCGAGGTTGTCGACATGTGGGATGTGAAGAAAGCAATCATTGTGCCGATAGTCGTCACAGCCAATGGTATAATTGCCTCTTGGCAATTATACCATTGGCTCTTGCCTCGACCAACATCTAGGGAGGATCTCGTTGGGCAGCTGGATCAAGGGCTTGATCCAGAAAGCAGTACTTCTGGAAACGGCGCGTATTTTGAGGAGGTTCCTCTCTCAAGAGCCCTGACCACCGGTAGCTTGGACCCTGTTCCCGATACCGGTGGGCTACTATTTTATATATTTTTAAATGTTTATATTTTTTATATTAATATTAAAAAATGTCATTTATACCATTGGCTCTTGCCTCGACCAACATCTAGGGAGGATCTCGTTGGGCAGCTGGATCAAGGGCTTGATCCAGAAAGCAGTACTTCTGGAAACGGCGCGTATTTTGAGGAGGTTCCTCTCTCAAGAGCCCTGACCACCGGTAGCTTGGACCCTGTTCCCGATACAGGTGGGCTACTATTTTATATATTTTTAAATGTTTATATTTTTTATATTAATATTAAAAAATGTCATTTGTATGTACATAGACTAAATACATGGAATAATAAAAAATAATACAATATATAAAAATAATAATTCGACAATAAAACTTTTTTATTACAAGTCTTAAAACAAAACATTTTTTTAATCATTTAACAATAAAACTTTTATATATTTTCTTCATTTCAGTCATATCTTATATAATAATTATAATCAACCTTTAGTTATAACATAAGATGGATGATAATGTGGTTCTATTTTTTATTTAAATAGCATACCATTTAAATAACAAATAGCCTCAAATTATCTCTGATGTACTCTAGTAGACGTATTTCAAATTTAAACAAAAATATTAACTACTCAAGACGATAACATACTATCAAAATAGGTCGCGTAGTAAGGATCAATTCGTTTCTTCGAAACTAATTCCTTAAGGTCTCACGGCCATGTGCTCGAAGAACGCTGTCTAGCTACCGGTTCTCCGTTATAGGTTGGATCGTTATCACTAAGTTCGTAATCCCGCCGACAAACTGCTAAGCAGTTTGGTGGGTTTTTAAAGTAATTCTCATGTTAGTCTCGAATAAATGTTTTATTTATTTATTTATCACTTTCTGCAGAATTAATCGGTGAAATGCAATAATCCACGGTAGGAACTTGCTGTGTTATTATTGGTTCAACATTTTGAAGAGTCAAAGAAGACAGAAATTTTTTGGCCATAATCTACGTCTCCCACGTTGATTGTGGCCGAGAAATTAGTGGTTGTTCATCAGATAGTATAAAATCATTTTTAGAAATAGGTAGTGCGCGAGATTCTGGGAACATTTGCGGGACGATAGGCGGCTGCTAGAAGTTGTACTCGTGGAACTACTATCGGAACTTGAAGATGAGCTGGAACTACTTGACGACGATCTGGATGAACGTTTTGATGGTGTTGCGATAAAACCATTGGTTTCAGTCAAGGCCACGGGTGTATCGACTGATGGTTGAATATTTTCAGCAGTTTTTGGGTTTGGAATCATAATATCAAACGTAATTTCGTTACCTGTGTAATGTTTAAGTGAACATTACACAGGTAACGAAATTAAGAAATCTTGGGAATTGTGTTGGGAATATTCTCTTTTTTCAAAATGCGTCCAGTAATATACTGAAATAAAAATTGAACGATTAGATGCTGTACTTATGTAAGTACTTACCTAGTAAGATTTAACCAATAAAGACACGTAGCAGAATAACTTACTTTTGATCCTTAGACAATTCGCTTTGCTGTTGATCTGGTGATTCTGGGCGATTGAGTAAGTTCAAATGTTATTGCGACCGCGACGTCGTGCTTCTGTAAATAAAAATAATAATAGTACCTATTTTGTTTAATTACGTACTTCAACATGTTTAATACCTACTTAACCAATCAATAAAGCGCTTAATTATTGTATGTATTTACTAACCATACTTGAAACTATCGACGTAACTTGTAATTTGATTAAATATTTTACATCATGTAAAGACCTAATCTTAAATGCAAACACAGATCGTTCATAAAGTTTTGTGAAACAAGGAATTATTTCGAGATAAACATCGTAAAAACATAATATTTTCGTAAAATAAGGAACTAATTTGATATAATGATGACATACTTTAATACATTGTGGTGATAAGAGGGCCTAACTCTAAGTCGACCTTTTTAAAACTAAAAAATATTGCAATACTTACCCGATAATTTGTAATAAAAAGGCACAACTCCAATTTTGCCAGCGCGTCAGTAGTCCGGCTTCGACAAATACTGGCACCTTACTAGTTGGGCCTCTCTAGTGGGAAGACGCGGGTATGGGAGAGGGTAATGTAAAAGAGACACAATTACAGTATTCGCTTTAATATTGTCTTTTTTCTCTATCTGTGAAAGCCAAGTGGTAGAACAGGTGATTTTGTGCCCATCTATCACAAAAACTCGAAAACTCAAAATTTCGAATTGTGCCCTTACATTACTAAGGGTGCGATGTCTGTCCGTCTGTCTGTCTGTCCGTCCGTCCGTATGTCACAGCCATTTTATTCCGAAACTATTAGGACTATACATGTAAAACTTGGTAGGTAGATGTATTATGTAAACCGCTTTCCGATTTTAAGAAAAAAATTTAAAAAATATTTAAAATAAAGGGGGCTCCCCATACATGGAACTGAAACTGAAATATTAAATATTATATATAATATTATTTATTATTATTAAATATTTTTTTTCATGAAACATATACGTGTGTGGTATTTATAGACAGGTCTTTAAAAATGACATTATGATTTCTAAAATGTCTTTTTCATAAAGTTAACGTTTAAAAGATATACGCTTCCAAAGTGGTAAAATGTGTGTCCGCCCCCTCTAACTTCTATAATAATGAAGTAAAAAATCTAAAAAACCATATGTTGTAGACCTTAATGTAAACTTTCAACCAAAATTGGTTTGAACGAGATCGAGTCCGCAGTTTTTGAGATACAGTATATTTACAAAAACCGCAAATATAACTTTGTAATTCATACAAATACTATGAAAAACAAAGTTATTTGGCGTAGTTGTAAAAATTGTAAATAAGCTAGTTTTAAGAAATTTGTAAGGTTTTTTTTTTTTCATTAATATTTTGTACTGGCTTCTGCCCGCGACTTCGTTTGCGTGGGAGGTTTTTCTCACGTAAATCCCTTTAGTATTCGTTTTCGTATTCCAGAGATTAGCCCGGACAAACAAAAAGAAAAGACGGACAAAAAGTAAAAAATGTTAAATGATAAATGATCTTTATTTTGCAAATTGGTATAACACTTTACAATAACACTTAATTAATAATAATAACACTTTTACGCGTCATTTTTTTTTTCGTAAATATTAACTAGATGAGGCCAGTGTTTCCTAACTGACTACCCTGAGAAGAAACACCGAAACAAACTCAGGGGTCCGTCTCTTTTAAAGTCCATACAATCTATACTGGTTTAATTATATGGGAACCTTGTAGGTTTTAGTCTGAGGCGATCTTTTGAAGAAAGACGCTCACAGATTTGAGTGAGCCTGTCCATACAGTGCAAGCATTTGTCAAATGATCGATCGATCGTATGGCTCAACTTAGAACAAGGAGCTTAACGATTTGACGAACAATACCTACCAAGGTAAGGATGTTTGGGTAGGCCGCAAAAGCACTCAAACTGCCAGACAATCATGTTTAACAGGAATAAAATAACCTACATAGTTCACATATTCACAATCGTTTATGAAGATTATGTAGATTAGTCTAAAAATGCCCTTTTGAGGAAAGAACCACACAGATTTGAGTAGACCCGTCCCGTCAGTGCAAGCCTTTGTTAGTTAGTCTGTAAGCTCAACTTTGGACTACTGTTCGTTTGTGTTTTAGTATCAGTTATATTGTAATTACAGATAGACACTTCAATTTTATTTATATATACTAGTAGTAGCGGGTTGCTTCGCTCCCGTGGACTTTTATAGGATTATTCTAGGCAAAAACATAGCTCTCCATCTTTTGCAGTTGGAGAAAAGTCTAGCCTTTCCTCAACTTTCCTCAAGCTTCAAGCTACTTCCATACCAAGTTTCAACCAAATCCACCCAGGAATTTCGAAGATTAGCGCGTTGAAACAAACAAACATTTTCGGTTTATAATATAAGTATAGATATAGATTCACTTTAGATGTAGCAGCTAATTGTGTTCAGAACATAGCATAACGTAGAAAATTCCCCTGAAATGTGTGTTTTCTTTTGATTGATGTGATATGTAGTACATAATGTTATGTCTCTCTAGTTATATTACTCAATAGTAATCTGTGGAAAACGGAGTAGGTAGCATATTTACTAGTTACTATGTTTTAGTATTATATTACTGTTTGTTTTTCCCTAAAATAAATACAATAGTAGGGATTTGCGTCGTATAGATTAAGCGTGGTTCTGGAATCTTTTTTTTTAATATCTAACTTAACATGTTCATACATTTTTTGAAAAATTGTTAGGTACTTGGTTACCGAACCCTTTTTCTCGAAACGTCTTCATGGATGTCCTCCGGCCTGGGGCGGGCGATGGGGTCGGCCAGTCTCTACCTGACTAAAAACACTACAAAGCTAAAAATAACTTTAATTTCGGTAGTCGGTGTTATTGGTTTTGTATTTTCTTTTTCTTTGACACCGCCTTCCGAAATTAAAGTTATTTTTGGCTTTGTAGTGTTTTGATATGGAAATCGGTTTTATTTTTTGCTAAATATTTTTTTCACGCTTTTTGGTGGGTCGGTTTGTAATTTATCTAGTTACAAAAGCCAAAATGTTAACTACTTTGATAAGTAGTTCTGCATTGGGAAAAGCAATATTTTGTAAAAGGTGATCCTTTTACAAAATATTGCTTTTCCCGATGCAGAGCTGTTTAGTTTTGAGGAGTTCTCCTGGTACTTCACCATCAGCTCTACATCATATGCATTGTAACGAAGTGCTTAACATCCATATTCAAGTAATCGAATCGCGATCCACGTAATACTTATTATTGAGTAGTTTCGGTGGCCATCTGTGGTCTTCATCATCAGTTCCACTTCCCCAAATGGTGCTTTTCAAGAGCAACTGCACAAGGTACTATTAGAAATATCCAAAACGCTATAGGTGTGCCTATAATATTTGAAGGGTTCCCTCGATTACTCCAGGATACCATCATCAGATCCAGATTTCATAACAATGGTACCAACTAGAAAGTATACCCTTTCAAACGAAAAAATAATTTTCCAAATCGGTCCAGCCGTCTTCGAGTTATGAGGTAACATACATAAAAAAAAAGTTCAAGACGAACTGAGAACCTCCTCCTTTTTTTGAAGTCAGTTAAAAACCACCCTGAGTTCCCTCACATACTTGCACCGGGGGCTGCGAGACCTGTAAAATACCCTTTAATAGGGCCCTCGACTGTGGTATCGAACCTGTACTATCTCATCAGTTGAGACCATATCAGTACAAGGAGTGTTTATTACTTCGTGGTCATATTTCTTTATTAATTTACTAACACAATTTAGTTATATACTTTGTTTGAGGTATTTATCGAAGAGTCTTTGTAATCTGAAAATAAATGGTAAATTATTAATAAGGTTGATGTTTTGTATCTGATATAAATAATTGCTGATAATGTTTTTATTTCAATCACAGATTTGATTTGTTATAAAGGATTTTTTTGTGAGCAGCCAGGCGGGTAGGCAAAGACTACAAAACCACTTGACCGCGCACGCAGGGCCCCGATGCTCGAAAACTAAGGTACCTGAGACCCTGAGAGTATTAAGCTATAATATTAAGCTATAAGCTATAGTATTAAGCTAAGGAAAATATGTAATAAAATGAAAAATATCCAACATAATCAACAAGTTTTATTATTAATCAGTCATGTACTTAAATTACTACAGAGTTTAAATAAAAAATAGCTTCTCTAGCTTAAAATCAAAACAATATTTTTTTTTTTAAAACGCAGTCTGTAGGCCTTATTAATTAGGGTAGGGTAAAAAGGCCTATACTTCAAACTATCCAAAAATCAACAACATAAAGCAAATAACATCATAGTGGTCTTAGAAAATTAAATAAATTGCCTTTATTCGCATCCATCAGGACATTGAAAGTCATCAGTATCTTCTGCAGTCAAACCGATACACTCTTCGTGGTACCACTTGGAGTATCGTGAGCATTGCCTCACTGCATCGTCCATTCTATCTTCTTTGCAGGCATGACAGTACCAACTCACTTGTTTTTGTGATTTATCTTTGACGGTAGTAGACTTTTTTGCAGATACGATTTTAGCTTTCTTAGGATTTAAAGTCTTTTTAAACTTCGTTTTTTCTTTTCTACCTGTTTTAATATCAGTAAAGTTTTTGTCTTGTTTATTTTTCTTTCTTTTGTTACCTTTCACTTCTTTACTATTTATTTTCTCTTGATTATATTTATCAAATAGATCTTTTGTGACTGGAGTAACTCGATAATTAATGGCTTTTCGTCTAACAGTCGATGTGCATGTTTGAACTTTAACAGGCGTAGGCAGAAGATCATAAAAATATTTTTTTTTCAACCGACTGAGTGGTAAATCATCAGATTCATTTGAACTAGAGTTTGTTCAATAAACTGTGCGATAATAGCTGCGTTGCACAATTGATTCTCTTGAGACCTGACATGTGGATGTTGATGCTGGTGATTGCTTAGTTTGTTCTGGAGTCGCTAGTCGAAGACAATCAACAGATGAAATATTTCCAAGCGAGACATCGGGTATTGGTCTCGGTGTCAAAATTAATGGTGAACTAGTAGCAGATTCTGAACGTAAGTCCTGGTTCATAATATCAATAGCAGGATGCAAATCTGTATAGGGAGCTTGTCTATAAATCTGCAAATCTTCAGCATAAAGATGGTAGGAGGACTGAAGTTTTTTAGAAATAGAATTTATGAATATTGCGAAGAGTAAAGTACCAAGATGAGCAGGACTCATCTATACAAATACGTTGCCGGCGGCCAAACAGGTAACTACGAAACCAGTCAATCGCTGTTGGGGATATGTTAATAGAGCGAAGTATTCGAAATCAACGGTATTAAAAGCGTTGCTAAAATCTAGCAAGCAAAGAATCGTCATATTTCCTTTATCCGTGCCCAACCTTATCTCATTTGTAACGCTTACCAAGGCGGAAGTGGTACTATGACCAGGACGAAAGCCGGATTGGAAAGGATTCAGCAGACTATTCTTGCAAAGAAAAGAACTAAGCTGATTGTGGACAAGGCGTTCAAGAACTTTAGATAAAAAAGGTAGGATGGAAATAGTTCGATATTCTGAAAAAGATGTAGGATTAGATTTTTTGGGTAGTGGAATAATTTTGGCCTCTTTCCATACCGATGGAAAGACACCATTGGAAATAGAATAGTTAAGGATAGGAAGGATTTCATCGAGGACAGGGAGTATCATCTTCCGACTGAACAATCACTACCAATGGCGTTGAATGTGATTGAAACTATGCTTTTCTTAACATCACAATCAGAAAATTGACTAAAATTAAATGAAAAGTGTGTATGTGTGGCATCGAGTTGCCGCGGCTGGCGTACCACAGATAAACTCACGATGGTTTAGGTTGTATGTTTTAAAAGTTTGTAACAAATTTACTCGCATGTTTTAAATAAAAAACGTTAAAAACTTCTTATTTCACAAAAACGATTAAACGATGAGGTATATACACTTATCAAACTATAAAAATATAACGTCGTGCTGCATTTACACTTCCTAACTCTAAACCACGTGGCTACAAAAGGTAGTACTTATGTAAATTTTCTCACAAATACAATGCAATATTACAGAAAAATAGTATCAATATTCTCTATCAATTCTATCCTTAAATCACAAATTGAAATATTGCAATAAATGAACAAAATGAACAGATTGTTATTGCTTCTGTAAAATGTACTCAAATGGAGTAACGAACTCTGATTTTTAGACCGTCGATATGTAACTTGAATAAATAAATAAATAAATTATTATTATTTTAAATACCACAAAGGTAATATCGATTCTTAAGCAAATGAAACCGCGGGCGGAATGGCGGGCGAACCTTGAATTAAATTAGTAACGAAGTTTGAATTGAGATAGCATTTTGTTTTTTATTTAAGCCGTTGACTTCAACTTTGTTTGTTATATTTCTTAAGATTACTTAAAGGAAAAATACACGGTCTTATTTCACTGGATCAGTTATCAATTCACTGAATATTGACTGATATACTGATGGGAGTTTCCGTTCGTGGTCATGTTTTTGTTTATTAACTAGCTTTTGCACGCGACTTTCGCGTGGTAGGTTTGTCCCACATAATTCCCGATCCCGTAGGATTTCTGGAATGAAAGTATCCCATGTGTTATTCCAGGATTTCAGCTATTTACATACCAACTTTAATTCGGATCTGTTAGCTAGTTCAATTACATGAAAGAGTGAACAAACATCCATCCATCCCTACAAACTTTCGCATTTATAATATTAGTAAGAAGTAAAACAGGTCGATCCGGCTGCCATAATTTTTATTTTTCATATTTTCTCGCATTTTTTTTTAATTTGTCTCTCGATTTCCACAAATGTATTTAAACCCTAATAGAGTAGTTTCCTAAAATATTTTATTTAGTCCGTCACGTCACAAAAAAACATTGGGCACGTATTTTTTTATTTTTTCACGTAATTGAAAATTAAGACGATACAATGAGTTGAAATGTCACGTGACGTCACACCTCGGTATAATTCTATGCAATGTGTGACGTCAGCAGCCCCCACTCCTCTACTTTGAAGCTTTGTATCTTTGTGAATTTTTCTTGACTTGAAAAAGCAAAAAATACGTGACCAATATTTTTTGAAAATCTACCTAATGGACCAAATAAAATAATTATTTTGTAATACAGGAAACTACCCAAATAAAACACTAGTGCTGACGACTCTTTGAGACGCGCCTCCGACCCGAACCTAGTCTTTACCGGACAGTGAGCTACCCCATGTCGCCGTCCGTAAGCCCGCACTTACGGTGGTCGGAGATCGGCTCGCAACCCCCGACGCGACTTGACTATCCTAAAAAGAAGGTCCGAAACAGTTTGTTCGGAGATCGAAATCTTAGGTCAGGTCACATCAGGTCGATACAGGTATACCTACTACTGCAATTAACAATACTTTCATTTTGCGTACGGCTAAGGAGTGGAATTCCCTGCCGGAGTTTGTATTTCCTGATAGCTATAACCTAGGAGTCTTTAAGTCAAGAGTGAATAGGTTTCTTCTAGGTAAGCGTGCTTCATCTTCGACCACATCATCACTTACTCTCAGGTGAGTTGATGGTCAAACGCGAACCTATTCCGGGTAAAAAAATTATATTTTGTTTTTATTAGAACAAACTATGCAGTGGTGATTCACTGGTTACAGCCACTACTTGCGGGTCGTAGGTCATGAATTCGAACCCAAGCAGAGACATATCTGTAATTTTTGTAATCACATCTCATAAAAAAAATCTTTCATTCATTTTGATGAATGTGGACGGTTTTGCGGTCATCATTCGCAAGAGATGCACTTCTTCACAGCGCCGCCGCGTACGCGCCAGCCCCTAACACCATTTTGAGAACGCTAGCTGATAAGTGGGACTTTCCAATGTTGGGGCGATGGATACGACTGCACGTAGTCAAGTTAGCATACCCCAGGGCCGGCGTGACATTTTAATATCGTTATAATTTTTTACTAGACTATTACTAACACTAGGTTATAAGTTCACATGTTACTAACAAAGAAATATGGAGTCAAATCCGAAATAAACGAATTCAATTTAATTAAAAGATTTGTGGAAATTCGACCACATCATCACTTACCATCAGGTGAGATGGTGGTCAAACGCGAGCTAATTATCAATAAAAAAAAATATTACTGGTGTATGGTGTACATGAGTTAAAAGAAGAAGATGCGCCCACCCTTCTGCCTACACTTCCGTGAAATAAAGGCGTGATATAAAGACTACAGCCGACAGGTTCAACGATCTAATTAGCCAATAAGACTCACTGGCACATTGCACTTCTTTCAATTGTGACTTCCTGCGAGTCATAGCTTATATCACAGCTAAGACCTCAGACATGCATGACCTAATGCAGTTTAATTCAGTGGGAAGTGTTAGGAAGACCGGTAAAGATTGGTTGGAGAATCCTCATTTTTGTTAAGGGGGAAAACCTTAAAAAGGTGCCTGGCCTTTTGGCGAAAAGGAAGTATGGGATAGTTTTTAGTAGAATTTTTTTGATGTTTTATTTTTAAAGATATTTAGCAATGTGGGTAGAATTTACATTATTAACAATCTTGTTAAACCCTCCAACTAAGCTAAGAGGTATTCCTCGAAGCGCTACCATTTTGAAGCGCACCTAATGAAGCGCTCCTTTTTTATTCCTCGGAGCGCACCTTTTCCGATAACATGGTACCGGGAGCGCTACTAAAAGGAGCGCTCCGAGGAGTAAAAAAGGAGCGCTTCATTAGGTGCGCTTCAAAATGGTAGCGCTTCGAGGAATACCTCTAAGCTAAATATGCTTGTATCTGGAGTGGGTTCACGGCAGTAGTGTGGGTGGGGTTCGAACTCGTGACCTCTCGAACACAAGTCCGACACCTTATCCATTAGGCTATTGACGCTTGTAAAATGATAGGCTCAAGTTTGATGGTAAGCGATGATGTGGTCGAAGATGAAGCACGCTTACCTAGACATAATCTATTCACTCTTGACTTAGACTCCAGGCTATAGCTACCAGGAAACACAGACTCCGGCAGGGAATTCCACTCCTAAGCATAATGATTATTGTTTACCTCTAAAAACACCACTGTGGATTACCCCTTGCGTGCAACGTCTATTAGGGCACATTCCTGGGAACTGTTAAGGGTTCCTCATGAGCCGCGCTGTGCGCAGTTGCCAACGTCTCACCTGAGATCACTTGATGAGTGGTCAGGACAGAGTCGACTTTTAGCACCTGTGACCCCGGAGACTTAGCTTCCTTTCTATATTCTAGGTAAGCGTGCTTCATTTTCAACCAAATCATCGCTTATCAAGTCAGGTGGTGGTCAAGCGAGAGCCTATTATCAATAAAGAAATACTTAGATAAACCATATGTGGTGTAATTACAACATTGTTTATTATTGTTTACAAGTAACCGGTCTGGTACTAGCTAGCAGAGGGTTGAACTTCCGAAACCTTATCTTATCACTGTCGGTCTGTCGGTCATGTTCCCGACTGACTGTGACGAGGGAGGGCACTAAACCATGAATCTATTTATATCGCATGTGTTACATACGATCTGTTTTTAACTGTGCGACTCAGCTGATTCCATTTATTTGTTGAAAAGAAGAATTAACGGGGAATTTGTGCAATGGGATGCCGTTTTATCCAACAGCTCTTAACTCTACAAGAACACTATAGACTCTTAGAATCTAGAGGCTAGAGCTGCCATGCAATTCAATAAGTCTTTTAGAGGTCAAGCTACTGCTTGAACTCTAAAAGTTTGTGGAATGCTCTACCTCGATCAGCAAGTCAAGCACAAATCCAACCCTGTCTTATAAATATGTAGGAGACAGGGTGGAGGAGCGCTGTGCCGAGCGGTACAGCATTTTGGAGGGTTTGGAGTCCCCATTAAGATAAACAAGCTGGTATAAGCAAAATCTGATATTTATTTACTGAGTTTACTAATACAGAAATAATGATATTTATTTTGCAAACTAGATGAGGCCAGTGTTTCCTAACTGACTACTCTGAGAAGAAACACTGAAACAAACTCAGAGGTCAACGTCTCTTTTAAAGTCCATACAATCTGTAGTGATCAAATCATATGAGAACCATGTAGTTGTGTAATAAACAAACAATACAAAATAGTAATCAGGAAAAAAGGTAAAGCAAATTACAAAGAAAGAATACAGGCGAACAGACCCAAAAGGTCACAGTTCGTATAGTGGCCAAGCCACCCAATTACAAAGTGTATCCGCTCGCTATTAACAGGGGTATACAGCTATTGTAAATATACAGCAGCGCTGTACCAAATAAACCGACAGTAATTGATACTAAAAGATCACTTAAATTCATAACAAGAAAATCAACTCTTAACAAAATATGATGAATACCCACAATAATTAATAAAAAAACCGGTCAAGTGCGTGTCGGGCCACGCGCAGTGTAGGGTTCCGTAGTTTTTATAACAGCCAAGTGCGTGTCGTATTCGCTGACTGATCGTTTCGTACCATGTTCTAACTAAAAGCCAAACATGACTACCTAACTAATTTGACTTCCTATACAAATCCTCACCTGATCCGACAATTTTGCACGAAAAGTTTTAATTTTTTTTAGAGATTTGAATAAAACTTGTCATAGCCGGTGTTTTGAATTTAAATACGGACACAGAGCTACACTACTCAATCGTCACAAGAAGCTAGCACGATACAACTGGCGCTTAGCGCCATCTATCGACATTTCTGTAGAGTTGTTCGAAATTTTCCAGTCAAATACAATTGGTCGACTATTACTCGTAAACTTGTAAAGCCCACTTATGTGTGATAGTTTTCCTTTAAATTTCGTTATATATAGGTACTACTGCCGTGACATTTGAATTTCTAACTACAACCGTTTAGTTGATACAGGGGGGGGACACTTGACTCTAATAAAAATTGGTAATTTAAAGCTTGATAAGTCACGAACGGTTTACTTAATCAAAAAACGGTCTTAGCAAACCCTTAATATTTTTGAAAGACCTATCCAACGATATCCCACACTATGGGAAGAACGAAAAAAAATAATAATCATCCCACTTTACATGTATGGGGAGGTACCCTAAATAATTGTTTTTTTCAAAATTTTATTTTACCACTTTTTCGGCGTCATTAACGTGTATACTCATGCCAAAGTACAACTTTCTAGTACCAATAGTTTTTGAGCTAAACCGCGGACAGACGGACAGACAGACGGACATGGCGAAACTATAAGGGTTCCTTGTTGACTATGGAACCCTAAAAAAGGGGGTCGTCTTGTCGTACCAAGCGCTTCTCCTCTACATTTATTGTGCGCACAGCCAAGGCGTGAAACTCTCTGCCGGCTTGTGTTCCCTGTCACATATGACCCGTCAGCCTTTAAACCAAGAGTGAACAGGCATCTCCTGGGCTCGCTCGTTCCATCATAGACCTGATCATACACTTACCATCAGGTGTGATCGGGCCATCGGGGTAAGAGCGGGCTCATTCGTTATAAAAAATCAAAAAAATATATAGTAGGTAAACAATCACATCTTTCCTTACTAAATGTTATTTACTTATTTCCTTGCTTTTGTAACATAATCTTTTTTAGTACATAGTTATGTAGTTTATCCGTACTTGTGTGATCGAGCTGGTGGCTAAATAATATTTCGCCAACAGTCCGCTTGCCTCTGTGGCTAAGGTGACGGACTTGTGATCAGATGGTCACGGGTTCGAACCCCACCCATTATACTCTATCGTCATGAACCTACTCCAGACAAGCATATACAACGTGTAACGGAAACCCCATATCTATCCAAAAGCACTGAAGATAACATCTGGTATGGAGTCTCTATGCAAAGTTTCAGCTCAAAGTAAGTGACTCATAGAATTGACCCTTAATTATTGGTTTCATAATTATGTTTCTTGAATACCAGTAATAACAAACGTGTCACAGCACTATGAGGGTCATCACTTTCCACGTCACTTGCCAATAAAACGATAAATCTCTTCGTTCTTCTTAATTTGAAAAATTCGGCCTCTGGTATCAATGTATTGAAATTTCTAATATGCTCCACACATGTAGACATAGGATTAGAAAACCCTTGCCATATCGTTTGTTATCATTCAAAGAAGCCGTGCACTCGGTATGTATATACCCTTTAAATTACACGTTGTATAGCTTAGTTGGAAGGGTTAACAAGATAGCTAGTAATGTGATTGCTAATTATCTTTTTAATATACCAGCCAAACGGGTCGATCTTCAAGGTTAACCAACGCTTGTTGAGGTCGATTTGTCGATGGAAAACCATCTTAACCTCTCAATGACCGCCATTATTTACGTCAACTATTAGTTGAGCCCCGCTGGCACACAAATTTGTTGCCAGCGGGGCTCAACTAATACTGGTTTACTGGCACGTTTTTGTGCCGCTGGGGCTATAGAGGTTAATATATCAAGCTCCCTCTGTGCCTCGAAAAGCACTTTTAGCCGTTGGTCCCAGCTGTCACTGTGACATCTTTGAAAGTCGTTACGATTAGTCAAAAGCTTAGAAATCTGACATTATTCTACACTAGAAGAAAGGTTCAGCAGATAATGAGTTACGTATTTTTTATAATTTAATATTACACCACGAACTACCTGCGTATGTTTTCTCCTTCTATGTCAAATCTATCCAAAGGTTGTCTGTAAAAGATCGCTTTAACAAACGTGAGTCGTTCGAGTGAGAAAGAGGGATGAAGCTATGCAAGCTATATAGCTCCATCCCTCTTTCTCGCTCGAACGACTCACGTTTTAACACGTCATGGTATGGCCCCTGGGCTCGCTCGTTCGTGTCTATTCCTTACGATGATGCATGATAGAGGTCAAGAGCAGACTTATCCGTAATGAAAAAATAAAAGAGACCGCCCTTTATTACATTCTTTTTTCAAAAAGCCCTTTTGTTACGTAATGGTGAATAATAAAAAGATATACTAGTAGTCGCGCAGTGGTCGCAATTCGACCATAATCTTAGTTATTTGACCACGATTTTAGTTACAACAAAAAATAATTACCGATTCAGAATGAAAAAACAGGAAAACTGATTGTTAAAATTGAAAAATATATCATTAATAAATACTTATAAATACTAGTTCAGCCGGCAAAAAATTTTGTTTTTCCATGAAAATATTTATAAATGTCTGTCAATCCGTTTCGGAGGATTTCGAAACGTCTCTCTTTACTTTCTGTTTTTAATGAGAATTAGCAAAGTGGAATCTTCTGTGGTTTCTTTAACCCCCTCTAAGCCAATATGCTTGTGTCTGGAGTGGGTTCACGGCAATAGCGTAATGAGTGGGCTTCGAACCCGTGACCTGTCGTTCACAAGTCCGATACCTCAGCCATCAGGCTTAACAAGTTCCTGAGAAATAAATGACAGATTTAGTTTATTTGTTTTTCATGGAGGTTTTGTCAGGTTAACATAAGCGAAGGAAACATTTCCTGAAAATATGTCACTTGCATAAAAAATGTAACCATGTGTACATGTACATTTTTGTTTTAGTTTATTTTATTTTACACATTGTACATAGGTACCAATAGGATTTAATTTTATTTCTAAATTATATACAGCATGGCGATTATGTTATCACATTAATTGAAACCACGTACTCTATATTAGGTATTTTATCATATACAATTAAAATAATTTAATAACAAACTATATTATAGCCGTGGGACCTTTTTCCATTTTAATATTTCACATCATGTATTGCATAAACGTAATCAGCAGACCAATCACTAAGCGCATGCTCCACCGACCGGCACCGGCGCCGCGGCGTTGGCGCTTTTACAGGTCAGTAAACTAATATTATAAAGGATTATTTATTTTTACCAATAACGCTATTTATTTTGTTTGAAAAATGCATTTTCTTAAATGATAATGATAAATGATCTTTATTTTGCAAATTGGTTATTAAATAACACTTTTACACGTCATTTTTTTTCGTAAATATTAACTAGATGAGGCCGGTGTTTTCTAACTGACTACCCTGAGAAGAAACACCGAAACAAACTCAGGGGTCTCTTTTAAAGTCCATACAATCTACACTGGTTTAATTATATGGGAACCTTGTAGGTTTCAGTCTGAGGCGGTCTTTTGAAGAAAGATGCTTACAGATTTGAGTGGGCCTGTCCATACAGTGCAAGCATTTGTCAAATGGCGTATAGCTCAACTTAGAACAAGGAGCTTAACGATTTGACGAACAATACCAAGGTACCTATGGGTAGGCCGCAAAAAGCACTCATACTTAACTTTAGTAAAATTATTTATTTTATTATTTTAACGGACTGATAGCGACCTGGTATATAATTTAATGTGATAACCTAATCGCCACCCTGTATAGATATTACATGTGCTTTACACATATTTGTATAATTTGGTTATTCGATACAAGTAAGCATTTTTTTGCAATAATAACATTTATTAACAACGCTGTAATGAATCAAGTACAAGAAAATAAATAATTGGGAATAAATAATTTAACATCATTGCTGATGATGGAAAAAGTGCCCAGAACATTGACAGCATTGCAAAAGGTCTCGGGCTCGATTCAAGGGGTCTGGCAAAAAGTGCTATTGGGTATTATTTACGCCTGATCTCTCTCCAGTCGTGTCGGATTGCCGTCCAACCGGGCTATGAGAGTAAAGGAACAAAGAGTGCATTGGAACCTGCGCACTTACTTGTGCACTATAATATCTCCTGCGCAGATGGCTGATCAATTATGAGATTGGCAGCTGTGACCAAAATCGGTTAGGAGGACTAAATATTGTGTTCCACAAAATTATATACGTGAATTCAAGAATTCAATTTTGAATTTCGATCCGTTCATCGAGGCTAAGGCTCAACTGGCAGCAAAAAACTTGGGAATCCTAGCAAAGGTGAGACGGTACTTCACACCGGAACAGTTGTTCAATTTATATAAAGCCCAGGTTCGGTCGTGTATGGAGTACTGCTCTCATCTTTGGGATGGATCTGCCAAATACCAACTGGACGCGCTTGAGGCTATTGAGAAACGGGCCAAGAGACTCATTGACAACGATGCACTGGTCGAGTCAAAGCTCCAGAGCCTGGAACATCGACGACGAGTTGCAAGTCTATCGGTTTTCTATCGGTTACATTTCGGGGAGTGTTCGATGGAATTACAAAATCTAATTCCGCCAAGCCCGTTCCATCATCTGACTACAAGACAAACGGCGATGCGCCATCGTTTCATGGTAGACATCCCACCCATACGCACAAAACGTTTTGGGAATACTTTCATTGTGCGTACGGCTAAGGAGTGGAATTGCCTGCCGGAGTCTGTGTTTCGCTATAATCTGGGGGTCTTTAAGTCAAGAGTGAATAGGTTATTTCTAGGCAAGTGTGCTCCATCTTCGACCACATCATCAGGTGAGATGGTGGTGAAACGCGAGCCTATAATCAATAAAAAAATAAATATATGTAATGTAGTGTTCACAAACATACCTAAAGTTGGCATGCATAACAACAGATTCATAATGGCGGAAGGTTTTAATTGGCGGACATGACGTGACAGTTTAAGACAGGCTTAAAGAAATTACTGAGCAATTATAGATTGCACCTTTGCTGTGTAATGTACTACGTGTCCTTGATAAAACATGCTAATTGTTAGTTGTAAATTTTGGGCACATTTCAAGATGGGAGCATTAAAGTTTGAAATACTCATCTAAATATATAAGTACCCTAAAAATAATATTGACCCTTTTCAAAGAAATGTCGAAAAGGCTAGTTGACCCTCCGTGACCCAAAGGCTGGCTATTACATTGGCGAAATGCTAAACATTGCCATACAGCATGGCAATGCTTTATAATTGCTTTATTTTAGATTGCAGTTT
Organism: Tholera decimalis; assembly: GCA_943138885.2. Classification (NCBI taxonomy): domain Eukaryota; kingdom Metazoa; phylum Arthropoda; class Insecta; order Lepidoptera; family Noctuidae; genus Tholera; species Tholera decimalis. The sequence goes on from OW964576.2 coordinate 18,402,469, forward strand.
AGTTTATTAAAGACTAGGTACTCGACTTCATCTACGTTTGTGCTTAGATTCGTACAGTTTTTTTTTTTTCAAATATTTTAGTATAATACCTTCAAATCTTGTCCTGACAATAACGTACTTGATAGTAAGTACATAATTAAAATTATATAGATTATCCAATTTGGTGCAGACATTCCAAAGTCATGCGATTTTTTTATTTATAGAATTCATCATATCAGTTCATCAGATTTTCATACAAAAAAACTTTTTTGCAAAAAATAAAACCGACTTCCATATCAAAACACTACAAAGCCAAAAATAATTTTAATTTCGGTAGTCGGTGTTATTGGTTTTGTATTTTCTTTTTTTTTCACACCGCCTTCCGAAATTAAAATTATTTTTGGCTTTGTAGTGTTTTGATATGGAAGTCGGTTTTATTTTTTGCAAAGAAGTTTTTATTTTCGTGCTTTTTAGTGGGTCAGTGAATTTTCCAAATCGGTTCGTAAATGACGGAGTTATGCGCGTAACAAAAAACGCAATGCAGCGTAAACGAAAAGATCATCAACGTAAACATTTTTTTAGACTTTTGTTGATTTTTCAGAAACGGCTAGTCCGATGTCGATAAAATTTTAATGGGACCATTTGGGAAGTATACCCTTTCTAACAAGATCAGAATTTTTCAAATCGGTTCGCAAACGACGGAGTTATGCGTGGACAAATATAAAAAAAAAAAAAAATACAAACATCCGAATTGAGAACCTCCTCCTTTTTTAGAAGTCGGTTAAAAATAAAAATATTTCGATTGAATGCTTTGAATGTTACGCAGTCTGCGAAGCAAAAGAAAGCGCTAGCAATGTAGGTAAACTGTTTACTGGTAGTACAATGGCAGCGAAGGGGATCTTGAAGGTTTGTTTTTTGGTAAATGCACTATGTATTCTAAAAAATCATAAAGCAAACGTTGTTGTTTATGATGTTAGTAATACAGTCCTGCGAGGTTGTTAGTGTTTTACTAGTAACCCTGTATAATAGGTTGGGGAAAAAGATTCTTCGCATTTTTTAAGAAAATTGAAAACATTTTTAATATAGTTTATTTATATTTAACTAAAGTATGTAGGTACCATTTTGTTCGATAACTTTTTGCCATCTTGTAGGTAGGGACATGATGGGAAATTTTGGGACTTCTGATCAAAATACCGCGACAAGTGGTTTTGGCAGTCCTCTCGTGATGTTAACCTGACACTGCCTAAAGAATTCTAAAGAGACCGAAACAGGTGGAAATCTGAAGGTGCAAGGTCAGGACTATACGGCGGATGCATTAACACCTCCCAGCCAAACTTTCTTAATTTTTGCTGAGTGGCTAAAGATGTGTGAGGTCTAGCGTTATTATGATGAAAAACCACACCCCTTCTGTTGATTAATTCCGGCCGCTTTCTCTCAACTTCTTGCTTTAATCTCATCAGTTGTTCGCAGTAGAGTTAAGAATCGATGGTCCTGCCTGGTGGTAACAGCTCATAGTGAATAATGCCCTCATAATACATCACCTTGTTGCGAGTTAACCCGGTTTTCGCCAGTCTGTGAAGCCTTACCGGCCTTTGACTACGACCTTTTTCGCACGTTCTTGTCGTACATGATCCACTTTTCATCACCAGTTATCAGCTTCTTCAAAAATGGTTCGGTTTCATTGCGTCTTAATAAAGAATCACAAATGAGTACACGGTTCATTAGGTTTCTTTCAGTGAGCTCGTGAGTTACCCAAATATCGAGCTTTTTTGTGTACCCAGGTTTTTCAAATGCGTCAAAACTAGTGTTGCCCAAACGGTAGTTGAGATCTCAGAACAATGTAACAGAGTCTGTTACATTGTTCTGAGATCTCAACTACCGTTTAATAAATAGCAATAGGATAATCGCTAATTGCAAGACTCTTGCGAGACTCTCGTTTGGGCAACACTAGTCAAAACTGTTTTGTGGTCAATTCCCAGTTCTTCAGCTACGTCGTAACTACTGATATGCCGATCTTGCTCCACTTTTTCAAAAATGGCATCCATTTTATCCGTAATAGGGCGACCAGAGCGACGTGCATCTTTGACATCAAAATTTCCGGACTGAAAACGCTTAAACCAAAGTGCTACTCTCACAGACACTGCACTAGGTCTATAAATATCGCGGCTTGCGTTGCATTTTTACCTTTTTTGTAGTAAAATTTTAAAATGTATCGAATTTCTTCATTAGATTCACTCATCTTGACAGTATGAAAAACAAATGAAAATCAAACATTTTCCTAATTTGAATTTGGAATTATGTTCTTTAAAAATTAAACTTTCAATGATGCCAAAACCAGCCAGATACACATAATTTATTACAAGTTCATACATACTATAATGCGAAAAGACTTTTCCCCCAACCTTATGTTTCAAAATTTAACAGTATAGGTACCTATAATAGAATTTTTCACAGTAACTGGACGTGCAAGATTACAAAAGCAAATATCACGCCAAATTCAATCCAAGTTGACATTAGACCATCTTCAACATAGAGTTGACCGTACGTTATTCAAATAACTCAAATCATTAAGAGTGCCTTATATGAACATCGTTCGCGTGGGAGGTTTTTCCCGGGTAAATCTCGATCCCGTGGGAATTCCAGGATGAAAAGTAGCCTATATGTTATTCCAGGATGTCAACTATCTACTTACCAAATTTCATTGAGGTCCGTTTAGTATTTTTTTTGCGTGAAAGGGCAACTAACATACATACATCCTCACAATCTTTCGCATTTATAATATTAGTAGGACAAGCGACCCGCCCCGGCTTCACACGGGTGCAAAGTACTAATAATATGCATATATTATAGGTAAATATCGACGCCTTAGAGTGAAAACCTCGTAAGTGAAAAAGGAGAAACTTTTCAGGAGGAAGACAAATTTACCCGAAACGGGTAAATTTACATATGAATTAATAAAAATAAAACATAAAAGAAACCGTACAAAAATTTTATAGTACGCAGATTTTTCTTCCTCCTGAAAAGTTTCTCCTTTTTCACTTACGAGGTTTTCACTCTAAGGCGTCGATATTTACCTATAATATATGCATATTATTAGTACTTTGCACCCGTGTGAAGCCGGGGCGGGTCGCTTGTCCTACTAATATTATAAATGCGAAAGATTGTGAGGATGTATGTATGTTAGTTGCCCTTTCACGCAAAAAAAATACTAAACGGACCTCAATGAAATTTGGTAAGTAGATAGTTGACATCCTGGAATAACATATAGGCTACTTTTCATCCTGGAATTCCCACGGGATCGAGATTTACCCGGGAAAAACCTCCCACGCGAACGATGTTCATATAAGGCACTCTTAATGATTTGAGTTATTTGAATAACGTACGGTCAACTCTATGTTGAAGATGGTCTAATGTCAACTTGGATTGAATTTGGCGTGATATTTGCTTTTGTAATCTTGCACGTCCAGTTACTGTGAAAAATTCTATTATAGGTACCTATACTGTTAAATTTTGAAACATAAGGTTGGGGGAAAAGTCTTTTCGCATTATAGTATGTATGAACTTGTAATAAATATAAATATCCAGAACTGTTCGATATTATGTATAATATGGACAATATTGTACATAATATCGAACAGCACAGAAATGCATAATCCATGGCCTGATTACGCTAAACTGACGATGCGATGCGAGTGTTTACGAGGTTCTCACTTACTTTCATAGATAGCGTTTCGAGTATCGAATGAACATATTAGTGAGATCAGGATGTGCGTTGCTAGGATTGCTTTCTGAAAACGCAATAAAAAAATATTTGGACAAAAATGTACTCCCGAGGTTTTCACTCTAAGGCGACGATATAAACCTACCTCTTGAATCACTATCTATTGCTGAAAACTGCATTAAAACCCGTTGCGTAGTTTAAAAGATCTAGAGATGTACAGACAGCGCAGGTTCAACGACTTTGATTTAAGATTAGCATTTGGCTTGGCTTGCGTCAAAAAGGTTTTTTTCAGCGAAATTTAATTAAAGTAGTAGAGTTACTAGCCGATATTGTAGCTTTGCCAGATCCAGTAGTTTATGATTCTACATCTTGCTAATATCATAAAGGAGAAAGTTTGTGAGGATGGATGGATGATTACTAGTCTTTCGTGCAAAAACTATTGAACGGATCTGAATGAAATTTGTTAAGCATATAGTTGCGTTCTAGAATAACACATAAGCTACATTTTATCTCGGCATTCCCACGGGATCGGATTTTACGCGGGAAAACAATTCCACACGAACCAGGTCGCCGGCAGAAGCTACTATTATAAAGATTTTTTGTTTGTTTGTTTGTACCAGACAGCCTCTGAAACTACTGGACCGATTTGAACCATTTTTTGCCAATAGACAGCTATGGTATGGGAATGAAACATAGGCTATTATTTATTTAGAAAAAGAATAGAGATCCTTGAGAAAATTGCAATAATGCCTATAGAAATTCATTATTTGGCATGCGTTGAGAAAACTATTTATGTTACATAATAATTATGTACTACAATGATTAAAGTCCTCTCCGAGAGAATATATCTATCTATCATAGTTAAGTTATAATAGCTGCTTGTTTGTTGTAAAATTAATAACTGTCATCATTCAAACTAAAACATCATTTAAATAAAAACCCTAAACTATTATCAACTATCTAAAAATAATCTAAAAATATAGCGTCCAGAAATTCGTGCGCATTGCTGTTCACTGGTAATGTGCCCAAAATACTGGCTGCATTGCTGCGTTGTATAATGCAGCCAGTTTAATATTGTCCAAGGTAAAAGCCAGCCCTTGGGTCACGCTAAGTGTCGACTAGGCGTCTAGAAAGGTCTTTAAATAATTTGTGAGCACTCGGACCTCACGATCCCAGAGTTTCAACCCCAAACGGCTCGAAAATATACCTACCAACGAGTTTATTATATTTCAGCAGCTTGAGGTTCTCTACAGCCGCAGCGGCAGCGCCAGCACAGCGAGATGAGCTAGGAAGATGGGATGGTGCAAGAGTATCGACGCAAGTTGCGTCCCACACTAAGGGCCTACCCATCATCCATAGAAATAAAGACATGCCGTCCGGTCTTTTGCCATCGTCGCGTGCTAAGCCATTTGGTGCTAATACAGCTGGAATGCCGACGATGACAAGAGCTCATCGGATGATGTCGTAAATATTCGCGTGCCGTGCTATGCGACCCGCGCTACGGCCGCATGAAAGGCCGTGGTGACCGAGGCTGTTGACAACTTCGCCACAGTGGCAGCAATGAGCAGGACAGCAGGAAGCACCTAATCGAGGAAAAGCAGTGAAGCGGAAAGTACTGTCATCGAACAAGGTGCCTATGTTCGACGACGGTAGTGCATGAAGCCAAAAAAAAATAATCAGGTCGCTAGTAGAAACAAAAGTTGGTTACATTCGTGTCGCAGTATTAATTCGTATCCAAATAAATAATAGTATTTTCACGAATGGTATTTATGTAGCAGCCAAATACTCATTCGATTTGGACACTTAATTTCGAAGTTCAGACATCTAAACTTCTTTTAACTACCTATATTAAATTATACTATCAGGCAAGCAACACTGGCTATATTTTAGTTTGAACAATTTACTGATAAACGTTTCACCCATCCATGAACTGACCTCGATGAGTGTTGCGTAACCTTGAAGATCGACCAATTAGGCTGTTATTATTAGCCACGAGCTAGCGAGCGAGAAAACATAAATATGCTGATCATAATAAAAACTTCCATGCATAAATGAAAATTATGTTAGAAAAATTTGCTCATTGGTGTAGAAAGTAAATGCGCAATTTTTTTTTTTGAATGCATACCGACTGTTAGCCATCCTGATCTCGAGAGGAAGCTCATTCCAGAGGAGAATCGACAAAATATGAAACGAAGAATGAACAAAGTCTTCTGACTTTTTTCATTCTCTTAATCTGCCCTTCTCATACTTCTGTATGAGAAGGGCAGATTAAGAGAAGATTGTTGGAGAAACGTAGATTCCTATTGTGTGAAGAACAAAGAAACTGAAAGTGAGAAATTAGATAAGAAGGTGGGCTGGGAAAGTCGAGTAGAAAAGCGTTGGCTTTTCTACTCGACTTTCCCAGCCCACCTTAATGCGCAGACTTCTCCTCTGAGGAATGGTTATCCATTTTAGCTCAGACCTAAAATGAGAAACATGGTAATATTTCCTCAAATTAAATATGAATCAAATGCAGTTTTGTTTTATGTGATAAGATTAGGAACTTATTATTTTACTAATTATTAAGAGGAAAAAATAAAAATGAGGTAAGAAAAAAAGTAAAAATATATTGGAACGCTGGTGAGATAATTAACTCATTGTTACTGTGAGATATTATAAGTAGATATAGGTTTATATTGCATTATTATATTGCGTAGAACTAGTTAGAGTGGTTCATTATCATATAAAGCACCATCTCGCCATCAAATGCAAAAGTTTGGCGAGTTTAGATTTAAGTGGCACCTCTGTATATTAATAAAGTTAAATAAATAATAAATACTACTAGTTTTTAATATTTTTTGTAGAGAACTATAATTGGTCCAATCTTTGTAATTAACTTAATAACCAAACTCGTATTTCAATTTCATGAATAGTAATTGTTTGCCAAATCATTTGGCATTAGATACCTACGGCATATTATAAACTACGAGGAAACCGTGATTTACTAAAAAAAAATATTTCTTAGAAGTTATTGTCATAGTTTGATCGCCAGTAAATTAAACATTGCGTCGATAACTTATGATAAGTTTGACCTTGGTTGACCCTATGATACGACAATTTGTAATAGCTGTCTGTTTTACTTAAAACGTGGATAATTTATAATAATTATTATTTATCTTTTTACACTGCCTCATTGGTCTAGTGGTCGCAAGCGCGACTGCAGAGCCTGAGGTCTCGGGTTCGATTCCCGGCTCGAGCAAAACGTACTATTAGATTTTTCTAATAGAAATTTCTCTGTGGTCGCCCGGAGCTACGGTGGTACATATATCTCCTTGATATCCATATAAGCAACGTACTCAATGTTGTCAAATGAATACTCTGCGCGACCGACGACTGATACATGATTTAATGTTCTTCTTCAAACTAGTTAATCGAAAATTAGACAGCACTAAATTAACAGAACAGATAGGACTAAAAGTTTCCTACAAAATTCCCAGATATCTCATAACTCATATATTTCATACAAAAAAAATCTAACACAAATATAGGAGTAAACTCACCTCTTAATAGGCTCAGTCAGCAGATGAATTCATTTATAAAATCCGTTCCAGAGGTTTATATACATCATGATTCCATCCATAACTATGTTTAAAACCCAATTACTGGAATCCCGAGACTCAAAATCGCAAATCTGTTAAGATATATAGTATATATTGTTCAACTATAAGTGTTACTTTGTTAGCTGTTAGCTTATGCTTGATCTCATTCATCTTATTTTTTTTTAATTTTGTAATTAATTTTTTTTCTTTATTTATGTAATTTTATAATTTGTCTTTTGTTATTTTTTTTGTAATTCTATAAGAATATTTGATTAAGTTAGTTATCACTTCTACTAAGAATGCTGGTTAACCTGTAATTGGCAACAGTGTAAGCCTAAAACGATTTGTTACCTATTGTTAAAATATTTTATACACAGAAGCTGTTGGTGAACCTTTTTGAATAAATAAATAGGGTTTATTCAAAAAGGTTTGTTAGGGATTGTCAGTTCGGGCACGCCCCAATTGCGGCGGTAAGACCCCTCTTTGAGGAGTGGCTAGATCGGCGTCACGGCGTCCTGACCTACCGCATGACGCAGGTCCTCACCGGACACGGAAGTTTCGGGAGGTACCTGTGTCTGATGGGAAAGGAGGAAACGCCTGGGTGTCACCACTGCGAGGATCGCCCTGAGGACACCGTAGAGCACACGGTGCAAGACTGCCCCGCCTGGGCAGAGCACCGACGTGTCCTCACGGCGGCGATAGGCGGAGACCTCTCGCGCCCGGCCTTGGTCGAGGCCATGCTGCGGGGCGAGAGGGAGTGGGAAGCGGTCGCCTCCTTCTGCGAAGCAGTCATGCTTTCGAAGGAGGAGGCGGGCCGCGTGAGGGAGAGGATGGCGTCCTCCCTCCAGCCCAGCCGCAGTGGTAGACGCCCACGGCGTCGGACGTCGGCCGACGATCTCCGGCCACCGTAGGCGCGGGCATGCGGACAGCGAGTAAAGGGCAACTCGCTGTCCGACCATGGACCATGCCCGGGTCGACGGCGCGTCGTGTTCCACGCGCGCCTCAAAGAGCGTCAGCAACATGACGAGGCCCCCTCTGCAGAGGGGGTCGTGGGACTCATCCCGTTACCGTGGCCCCAGTATGTAAAGGGTTATTGAAGGAACACCGTGGATTTTAGTCAGTAAAAGTCTGACAGACCCTCCCACCCTGCCCGGAGTGGGAGGACTTATTTGATAATTTTACCACGTTAAAAAAAAAAAAAAGGGATTGTCAGTTGTCAGTTTAAGCTAGAAAATCTGACACTGGTCTGGTCTAGGGGTATCGTGTTACCCAGTTACTGGGTTGTGGAGGTCAGAGAGGCAGTCGCTCGCATCCGGTTAGACTAGTAGCTGACCCTAACATAGGAAAAAGCTAAGCATTTGAGGATCATTTTCACGTTAAGAAGCTCTTGGGTTACCTGCCGTACGCATCGAAGTTCAAGTTTAAACCTAACGACATCAGTCCGTGGATGGATGACGATGTTAGGGCAATAGTCCTACAGCTGACAGGGAAGCTACTACTATTTTCTTGCTCAAGAAACGTGCAATGAACTTACCCTCAAAACATTCTCATGAAACATTTCTCTCATTTCTCATGAGCGGCGAGAGTTTTTATGTTTTTTTATTTTTTAATTTTATTACTGTTGGGCTCACTCTTGACCTCGATCTCGCCTGATGGTAAGCGAGATGAGGGAGGGAGAGATGAGGTCTAAGACGGGATGAGCTAGTCCAGAAGATGCCTATTTACTCGTGCTTTAAAAGCTGAAACGTCATAAGTGGCAGGGAACACAGAAGCCGGCAGAGAATTCCACAGCTTGGCTGTGCGCACAATAAATGTGGAGGAGAAGCGCTTGGTACGACAAGACGGTATATCAACCAAGTTTGGGTGGTACCGAGCCGTGCGTCTGGTAGACCGGTAGTGAAAGGGAGATGGAGGAATCAGGTCATGGAGCTCCTTCGCACACTCCCCGAAGTACAATCTGTAGAAAACCGACAGGCAAGCAACGGTTCGCCAATGAGCCAGGCTATAAAGCTTGTCCACCAGCACCTCGTCGCCTATAAGCCTTTTAGCTCTGCGCTCGATCGAGTCCAATGCAGCAGGTTGGTACTTTGCAGAGCTATCCCACAAGTGGCTGCAATACTCCACGCAGGAACGGACCTGTGCTTTATACAGATTTAGAAGCTGTCCAGGCGTGAAGTACCGCCTCACCTTGTGTAGGATTCCCAGCTTTTTGCTGCAGTCTGAGCTCTGGACTCGATGGTTGAGCCGAAGTTGAGGTCCGACGTCAACTCCATGCCCAAAACTCCAAGCAATTGGTAACTGGCACAGATGTACTTATGTTTGTTATATTCACAGAACTGAAAATTAAGTAGAAGTGCCCCTACACTCCCTCAAAACGAGAACCAGTGTCGCCAAACTCACACATTTGCAAATCAAAATGTCCATTACACACATAAAAAACAGTTATATAATTGGCTACAAAGTTGAAACGCAACTTTAACAAATCATCTTCTTAATGCTGTCAAAAATATTGAGTCTTATTACAACGACCGAAAGTTGTTATTATTTGACATGACATAATCAATAAAGGCGTTTATCGTTTAAAAAACATAAATCGAATAATTTGCAACGAGTTCAGCTACTCAACGCTAGATGGCACTGTAACCAATTTATTCTATTCGGAACGCTAAGTACTTTGAAATAGATGTCATATTTGCATGCAGATGTAATGTCTTTTGCTACTCAGATAGAGATGTAGACAAATATCGATATTTTAATATCGATGTTACGTATTTTATTCGTGTGAGCAATGTAATAATTTATCGACATCATACAAATGGTCAGTAATGGAAAAAGGTTGATCATCTTCAAAAAAATAGAATCTATTTTAATATTAAAGAGGTAAAATTTGTAAGTTTGTATGTAGGGGTAATCTCTGAAACTACTGAATCGATTCTGAAAATTCTTTCCCTAATATGTAGCTGCATTATTCTTGAGTGCTATAGATAGGCTATAAATCATATAACAAAGTATTAATTTCATGCGGGTGAAGCCGCTGGCACAAGCTAGTGTTCAATGAAATGTTAATAGTATTAAAAATATTTATTGATCTTGAAATTATACATATTTGTTTAATAATTGCCGTTTTGATAGTTTTATGTTTAATTTTAATAGGTGATGAAAGCGTATATTAATATATTTTGCCGTGATGGCTTTTTTTAAATTGGTAATATGATTAGACGTAGGAAACTTCCCTAACTGATGATATGATTATGTTTTGAGATTATGTTTTGGAATATTGACGACCCAATAAACATCCATTTTCCTTAATAAAAGGATCTTGGGGAAAACTGAAATTTAAATGACTTTTTTACTTTTTTTTGAGGTCAATATCCAGAAATTGATTTGTTACGGTTTACATTATGTGATGTTATCTTTATTAACTACTAACTGCTACCAGCGGCTTCGCCCGCGTCAAAGTATAAAATTATCCCAAGGGAACATAGTCTCAGGAAAAATCATATGTTCTATTCCAGGACATGGTCTACCCGTGTACCAAGTTTCATTGAAATACGTTCAGCCTTTCGAGCGTGAAGAAGTAACAAACACAAACTTTTGACTTATAATATTAGTGTAATTATTATTATTATATACTTTATTGTACACTTCAATTTAACACAGGACAATCATTTATAAAAATGAGTGTACAATAGGCGGTGTGATTAGCGACTCGCATCTACTACAGACGCATGCAGGCTACGTGTGGTTAAAACGTTGACATTTCTGTGCAATCTCAGTTAAACATTTATGAATTATACACATAAACCGTCCGAAATCAATTTTCTGAATGATGGTGCCAGCTATGAAATGAAGAGTTAGAAATAAATAAAAAATATCGATACAGACCTACTTTACGAATGTGTCCCATCCCTAATTGAGTAGAGTCGAAGTTACTAGAATTTATAGTATGTTCCTCTAGATAACGACCAAGTAGATTTAAACGTTGTGCTGATGCAAATAAAGTTGTTTATAGTTTGCATTGAAGTCATGAAATGTGGTATTGTCATTAAAATCAAATATATTTAAAATTAACAATCTTTGATACTTATCGATGATACAATAAGCCTCCACAAGATACATTTTATTTACTGCTTTCGTTTTTGCAGGTCCAAACCGCACAGCAAGGCATAATTTCTAATATTTCGTGTATTTTAGAGACAACCCATCGCGACATGAATCTGACAGCGAATAAGCTAATGTCGCTTTGAATGTCGCGCATCTGTGCCGCGTGCGATATCTGAGCGGCACTTCCACTGTATTTTCTATTCCGTGGTTATATTAATTTAATTTTCCCATATTTTATATTTGTAATATTTACTGTCAATTTGTAATTATTTATTTTAATAATTTATTTAAATGATGTATTTTAATTATTTCCTTTCAATGTTTTATTTTTAATTTAATGTAATTTTAAATAACATAGTTTTGTTCATTGCATATAAGTTGCACAACCTGTTATTGAGAAGAAGACACTAACTACCGAAATACAGGTATTGTATACCTAGCTCGGTAGACAGGGCTTCACAGTCTGTAAAAATTGTTATGCCAATAAAGAATTATTTATTTACTATTTAATTATTTTTTCAAGTAGACCTACATGGGCGTCAGAACAAGTGCACGGTTCGAAATGGGTCGTTATATAAGTTAATTAGGTATGAGAGGACAGTATAGACCAATTAACACTGTAGAATGTAATTATGATAAAAAATAATCTAAAAGTCTAAAAGGTGTTCTCCCGTTTAAATAAAGAGGAGTTTTACCTGTAAAGTCTATTCTATTATAAAGCAGGAAAGTTTGTTTCTTTAAATCTTCTAGCATATTTAAAGAAAACTACCATTGGATTTGCGTTAATTTCTAATCAAGAAACTGAGCTTATTTTTAATAATTCAGATACAAATCCGTATCATAAGCAAACTTCACCTACTTTATAGTATGAGAACAATAAATTCTAAGAAATCTACAAAAAGTTCACCAGCGCCATCTATTGTCGAATAGAAAACCTATCAACATAGAAAGATCCTACTGGGCTTCTGTTAAATAATCATTAATTAAACAATTCAAAATTAATATTATACTAGCTTCTGCACGCGACTTCGTTCGCGTAGGAGGGTTTTCCCGCGATATCAAAACCCCGTGGGAATTCCGGGATAAAAGGTAGCCTATGTGTTACTCAAGGATATCACAATCTACTTACCAAGTTTCATTAAGATCCGTTTAGTGTTATTGGCGTGAAAGAGTAACAAATATGCATACGTCTATACATCCAGCCTCACAAACTTTCGCATTTAAATATTAGTACGATAAGATAAGAAAGAAGTAAGATTAATTAAAACATATCAGTGGCATTTTGAAGAGCACTGGCGGCGCAATGGTTACCGATACGACTTACGACTAATCGTGGCTTCAATCCCAGGCAGGCACGTTACTTTGTTAAATTATCATCATCTGGGTAGGGTGAATAGGGTACTTCTAGATAAGCGTGCTTCATTTTCGACCACATCATCGTATTTATCAAGTAAGATGGTGGTGAAACGCGAGCGTAAATCAGTGAAAAAAAGCACTACTCTCAATCTCACATACCCACGCTTGCCCAGAAGTATCTAAGCCATTCACTCATCCGTCTTCTGTCTCATCTTTGTCCAATTATGTTGGCGTCGCGTCGGTCGGTTTCCAATCTAACTAAATGTACCTTAGTACCCCAGCGGCTTTAGAGTCCGTAACATAACTTCGAGAGCCATATGTTCGATTAATAGAAAGTCGACTGAACGATTGTTCGAAAGGAATTTATTGCGAAACAACCTTTTATCGTCACATATTACTTCATAAATAATCGAGGAAATCAAACTCTTTTAAGATATCGTACGTTTTTCCTGTAGATTTAGAAACATACAATTTCGTAATAACACTTTTAAGCTACGGTTGTTTTTCAGGAATCTTGGTGTCAGGTGACAACCGCAGCGGAATCAGGCCTTGCAGAAATAACTAGCTGGCTTAGAGGTAACCTCTTAACTCTTAATACTACAAAAATTGGCCAAGTGCGAGTCAGACTCGCCCATGAAGGGTTCCGTAGTATATACGCCAAATAACTTTGTTTTTCATAGTATTTGTATAATATGTTATATCTCAAAAACTACTGACCCGATTTCATTCAAACTAATTTTTAGTGAAAGTTTACATTAAGATCTACAACATATTTTTTTATTTTTATTTTTTCCTCCATTATTATAGAAGTTAGGAGGGGACACACATTTTACCACTTTGGAAGCGTATATCTCTTCAACGATTGACTTTATGAAAAAGTGGTTTTAAAAACCTCGATGTCATTTTTAAAGACCTGTCTATATATAGATACCACACACGCATAGGTTTCATGAAAAACAATATTTTCTGTTTCAGTTCTATGTATGGAGAGCCCACCTTAATTTTAAATATTGTTTTCTTTTTTTCTTAAAACCGGAAAGCGGTTTACAGAATACATCTACCTACCAAGTTTCATATGCATAGTCCTAATAGTTTAGAAATAAAATAGCTGTGACATACGGACGGACGCACAGACAGACAGACATATATGATGAAACTATTAGGGTTCCGTTTTCTGCCATTCGGCTACTGAACCCTAAAAAGCAACTTCATTTGTTTTTCCCCAAATTAAACCTGGAGCAGATTTTGGAGTCAGAATACATATCAGTAAAAACTGTTGCTCTGTCAGCTGTGACTCTAAATACTACAAAAAGCAACTTCATTTGCTTTCTGAGGCAAGGAGAAATCTCGGTAAATTAAAGGCCGCTGCATACGTGACGGGTTTTTTCGCGGACGGGACGGAACGGGAAATTTTGGAAGTATCGTTTCATACAAAATGTATATGGAAGCGCATGTGTCACGGAGACACGGACGGGACGGAAACGTGGAACGTTGAACGAGGCTGTCACGTCCCGTTCCCGTTCACGCCCCGTCCGAGGTATTATCTCGTTACGTATGCAGCGGCCTTAAGATGGTCACAGCTATTCACGGATAGACTCGGCAAGTGTTACCCTTAAGGATCGAGCCATGCGACTGTAATTACCATGCCACAAGCTACTCAAAAACAGAAATGATATTGTTACGCCAGTCGTTTAGCGAAGTATGTCGAAAAACTTCGACAGAAATCTAGAATGTTCGAGACACTAACGCCATCTAGCGGCGAGTAGCAGTACTGTGTATCTCGAGTAGCTTCCTGGAATATTCTTGGCAGTATAAACAGTGAGTCGATTTTATAAGAATGTTCTAGAACTCATAGACCGGGGTATAAATAGCTTGCATAGGAACGCAGATAGGAGTTTTATTTGAAGATCCGATATAATCGAAGCTTTACAAGTGAATTTCGGTGCGATTTAAGTGTTGAGTGACAAGTATTGTACTGTGAATAATTGTGTTAAAATTTTATTTTTTGTTACTTAATTAAAATGTTAATTTTGGTGTAATTGGCGTTAATTATTTCTACCCCGAACCCCAGCTCGTAACAATATTTTATACAACGTTGATAGCGAAAGCGAGAGGCATTTATCAAAGTTATATAATTATCTGATATTTGAGAAATTTATCAATCTGGAAATGAAACTGATAAAAAAATCACTGAATCCACGTGCAATTTTCTTTCACCTTTTCTAGGTAAGGTGTTGGATTGGCACATTAAGAATTGGTAATGTATCGTGAGTGCATTTTTACAAACAGCCAGACGTGAAACAACGAAAATTATTCGTTTATTTGATTACGCACTTTAAAAATACCCTGTATATTATAGCCTGTATTTGTTAACACAAACTATTCGGTAGGAGTAGGAGCAGGAGGTAGGGATGCGAGAAAAAATTAAAACTAACAATAATATGATAAACTATACTAGTTTAATAAGAAAAATGAGTATTTGACCACAGAAATTAAACTTATATTTAAATATTGTTTCTTGCTGTACAGTGAAATTAACTAATATCACATTTATTTTGGGACATACACGATAAATTGTCTAAAGTAAGCGTCAGCACATAGAGACGACGCAGTGAGATCTTTTTTAAAATAGCGATAAAATATCTATAAAATTACAAAATAAATAAAATTTCTGTGATATTTCGAATACGTTCGAATTTTAAATTTCATGTATATATACTGCGGCTGTACAGAAACGTCAATGTCAAATAATAGTTGAGTTTAAGTTTCGAATGTCCACCACTAGATGGCAGACTCTATGCATAACTGCTGTCACTGAAATGTATACCTTTTTGTATCACAACAAAGTTCTATATTATATTGCTATCTTAAAAAGAGTTGATTCTTAAAACCCACAGAGCAGGGAACGCTGCAACGACAATACACAAACTCTACATCCAATGCTTTAAAATCGACTTACACCAACTTGCTCAGTAACATTAAACACGCTATGAATACAACTAAGTACATTGTCACAATTAATAATATTTTTTATACAATTAATTGTTAACAATGGTTATAAGTACAGTTATAATGATACAGCTTAAGTGTAGCTAAACTTTGCAACCGATTGCAGACAATTGTGTAGTATGTAAGCATTTAGATGTACTTACTGTTTCACCAATATATCGCTATGGAAAGAGTTGATATTACCGTCTCTGGCAGAGGCCGTGCTCTGTGGGACAACGTCAATCCAATATGTATAATTGAAAATATTATAGAGAGTATAACAGAAATATTGCAAAACCCGAATATTGATTTTAATTATGAATACAGCAATAGGTACTGTGTACGCATAACTATGATCAACTTTTATATTACTTATTCTTAGTCGTACATTAGCAACGGCGTAGTAATGTTTTATAGAAAAAATTCTAACAATATAACCTCAAAATCATTACTACATTTGCTAATAAAAAAGTTCTCAGAGGTGTCCGTCAGAAATTATTGTTCTTACATATAAATACATGTTATTTCCAACTTAGAAAGGTATTTTTCATCACTGTTGATTAGGCGAACAATGTATGGACGGTGTGGTTTCAATGTCTTTTATTTTTTGTATACTTACACAAAAATAGACACAGGTGTCATGAAACACCACACATAAATAACTCACAAAGTTACACCCTCGTTGTGCTGTCTCGAACTAGAACTTATGTAAAATTACAACTTCCTTACAAACATAAACTAGTTAAACATTATTACAATGGAACCTGTTACTGATTTTTAATAACCCAGAGTGGGAGACATTTGAAGATTTTCCTCCAAAGAAAAAACACCTAAACCATGCGATTTTGTTGTCTAAGTAATAACTGCAATATCAATTTTTCAGGTTTGGCGTTATTAGTGTTTCACCATATGTAAGCTTACAGATTGGATTGACGTTTAAGTATCATGAGATTCCCTTAAGCTAGGATTACACTTGCAATTAACTCAGGTATCTGCTTGGATACCATATACACATACTTTTGTTAAAATCACAAGCAGTGCAGTGGCGTAAAAATATGGTAACAAGACGGGCAAAATGCCAAGAGCCCCCAGCCGGTAGGGGCCACTGGTCCGAAAGAGCCGTGAACACTGGATCCTAACATGAATTAAAATCATCTTTAATTAATTTAATATCCTTAAGAGCATACCTACACATATTAAACAAAATATTGTATCTGTGATGTCAGTTTAATACGCTCTTTAAACTTAAAATTACTAGAAACTAAGTACGTTACAAAAGCGTTTGTTTGCGAAGGGCCCCCTCTAACACTATAGTTACGCCACTGGACCAGTGTATACCTAACTTTACACTTACATTCGATATTTTAATCTACTATTTAAAGACTATTACACCTTTTAAAGAAGCCGGACCCATGCTTCAACTACTACTACATGCTCTACTTGGGTTAAGTCCGGAGACTATAATAGGGTTCCGTGCTCCAACTGATGAAATTATTGTACAGTGATGCAGTAAATTGTTTCGCCCATATAATAGCTTAATGGCTAAGGTGTCGAACTTGTGATCGAGAGGTCGCAGGTTCGAACCCCACCCATTACACTATTTCCGTGAACCCACTCCAGACACAAGCATATTTAGCTTAGTTAGACGGGTTAACAAGATTGCTAGTAATATAAATTCTACCCATATGATATATAGTAATGTATACAGGGTGGCAGGGATATCGACGCGCAACCGCTTAACATGGATTCAGTACGTATGAAATCATTATTTCTATCTAACCTAGATAGAAACAATGATTTTATACAGTTTTCAGTAGAAAAACTGCTGAAAAAATCCTGAAAAATTAAGAAAAACTCTAACGCAGGGGGGTTCAGAATCATGTACCGAATCCCTGGTAAGCGTTTGTACGTCAATGTCCCTGCCACCCTGTATATAGTTCTCTTTAAAAAAAATGAAATAGTAGAAGTGAATTTATGCTATTATATTATTTATATGCCTAATATAATTTGTTTAATTAAATTTATAATAATTGCTAACAGTGATATCGCAAAACACCGATTCTTTAGACTTACCGCCAACTAAAAATATAATTTCATTTTCACAAATGCGGTTGATTAATAAGGAAATTTCTTTGAGCCGTTTTTTGGAAAAAAAATGCGTTATAATAAAGCCTACTGATTACTTGTCTGTACCAGGTACTGTAGTAGGTACAGTGTACCTACTGACCAGCAGATGGAGCGTGATCTGAGAAAAAAAAAAAAGTTACCGTGTTTCATCTCGGTGAAGTATGGTCCGGCCTTCTTTTAAATTACAATAAATACAGCTACCCAAAGAAATAAGTCAGTATTAATATAATTAACATACAATATGGATATGTCATATCTGTAGTAAACGATGGCAACACTTATCATACAATGAACAAATTTTTGTTTGGAACCAACCCTGATATCGTTAACAAATCAGCTGTTCAGTCAATTTTGTCATTTGTGTGTTGTTCCTACTGTTGAAGGAACAGGATGGGTTTTTAACCGACTTCTAAAAAAATGAGGAGGTTCTCAATTCGGATGTTTGTATTTTTTTTTTTTTTATGTTTGTCCACGCATAACTCCGTCGCTTGCCAACCGATTTGAAAAATTCTTTTTTTTTTGGAAAGGGTATACTTCCCAAATGGTCCCATGAAAATTTTATCGAAATCGGACGAGCCCTTTCTGAAAAATCAAAAATGTCGAAAAATATAATTTACGTTGATGATTTTTTCGTTTACTCTGCATTGCGTTTTTTGTTCGCGCATAACTCCGTCATTTACGAATCGATTTGGAAAATTCACTGACCCACTAAAAAGCGCAAAAATAAAAACTTTTTTGCAAAAATAAAACCGACTTCCATATCAAAACACTACAAAGCCAAAAATAATTTTAATTTCGGAAGGCGGTGTGAAAAAAAAAAAGAAATTACAAAACCAAAAACACCGACTACCGAAATTAAAATTATTTTTGGCTTTGTAGTGTTTTGATATGGAAGTCGGTTTTATTTTTTTTATTAACCGACTTCTAAAAAAGGAGGAGGTTCTCAATTCGGATGTTTGTATTTTTTTTTATGTTTGTCCGCGCATAATTCCGTCGCTTGCCAACTGATATGAAAAATTCTTATTTTGTTAGAAAGGGTATAATTCCCAAATAGTCCCATGAAAATTTTATCGAAATCGGACAAGCCGTTTCTGAAAAATCAACAAAAGTCTAAAAAATATTTACGTTGATGATCTTTTCGTTTACTCTGCATTGCGTTTTTTGTTCGCGCATAACTCCGTCATTTACGAACCGATTTGGAAAATTCACTGACCCACTAAAAAGCACGAAAATAAAAACTTTTTTGCAAAAAATAAAACTGACTTCCATATCAAAACACTACAAAGCCAAAAATAATTTTAATTTCGGAAGGCGGTGTGAAAAGAAAATACAAAACCAATAACACCGACTACCGAAATTAAAATTATTTTTGGCTTTGTAGTCTTTTGATATAGAAGTCGGTTTTATTTTTTGCAAAAAAAGTTTTTTTCAGTAGAAGTATAACGCTCCCTTCCACTTGGCACTCGACGGTAAAGCGGGAGGTTGGTCACATAAAAAGCTGTTTATTATAAATGAGTATTGCCAGTGTTTATTCATTGTACATATGTCGTAGCCATATTATATAACAAACAATTAAATAAATTAACTATCTAAATAATTTACTAAAATAATGTTTCTGGAATCATGTAATGGGCATGTAATGAACATTAGGATTTGTTTACCATTTTCAAGGAAATGATTGCTTTCTGTTTTTGTGTGCCATTAGAATATTACTATCCCTAAGTTAATTGTTAACTGCCCTCGTGAAACTAATGATGTTGCATACAATTAGAAATAGCACTAAGGATTACAAACTAGTTAATATTGTTGTTCAGGTAACTAACGAAGGAACAAGAGTCGTGGTATCTATCCCTTCCAGTAATGATTTTATGTATAAATAGCAACCACCTCTCTTTTCACACACTCGTTAGTCGCCGTCAGTCAGTATTCAGTCAACAGTCAGTAGTCAGTATTCTGTAGTAAAGCTCTTGAAAGTGTATAAATTGATATTACTTGTAACGTTCGTTTGACTAAAGTTCAAATAATTTAAAACCGTGTCTCAATCAAGTGTCTCCCACACACCTATCGACAACGCCATCGCTCGGGCCATAACAATCAAAATTCTTCATTAATCTGCTGTGTGAATTTTTAACGGTCAATATCATGACCAAAGTTAATGATAATAATTCAGCCTATTACATTTTTATGGCTAGGACACAGGCCCCCTCTCTATGAGAGGAAACGGGCAGTTATCCACCACGAGGAGTGCGGATTTGTGGATATTGATGTTTTTCATCACCGATGTGAGAGCAGTGTGAAATATGCCTCTGAAACTCGCAAGTTGGTCTCGTTTCCACTAAGCCACCACTGCTCCTTCTCACTGAAGTTTCCTTTGATATTTAACGAGTCGATGATAAAATGTATAAATCGACGCTCCCAAGCAATAAGTCGGTAATCGAAAAATTAAAATTTTACAGGAGAAAAGATTTACTGATTTTATCAAATATATTTTCAACGAGTGGGACTATTGAAGTCATTGATGTATTAAATGAAAGCTATTTTTTTGCAAAATGTAACTGTGTCATTGACATGAAATTCCTTTTATTCAAAACCTAATTAATTAAGAAAAAGAAAATATGTAAAGTTATATAGGGGAGAGGTGTGTCAATTGTTACAGGGAGGCAATTGTAACAATGTTGTTTCAACTGCATCTATCGTTCAGTAGCGGTAGGTTTACATGGCAATCGAAGCTTTATTGGGTGCTGTTTTACCGACCGAACTTATAGATAAAACAATTCGCGCGTGTGCTATCAGTTTAAGATAGTTTGTATTATAGCAAGTTGTGTAAAATTATTGTTCTTCACAGTTTTTGTTATCTTAATTAAATTAAACAGTTTTACAATAGTTCAGTGGTTATTTTAGGATAATCTACCATCCAATCTAGAAGTGCAGGTACGTGATTTGTTTAAATTTACCATAGATTTTTGTTAAATAAGTCTTCCATGCAAAATGGCGGTAGTGGTGCAAAAGTAACAAAACAAGGAGGCGCAATTGTAACGTGTTACAATTGACATTCTGTTATTTTGACACTTAGCTTATTATTTAATAGTACCAATTTATTTTCAGAATCTATATAAAATGGTTTATAAACGACCTCGGAAGACATTGCGTGGCACCGTGCCACCAGAAAAATATGGTGATGCTTGTGAAATTGTAATTAAGCAAGGGAAGAGTGTAAGAAGTGTAGCTACCAGCTTTAGCATGTGTCATGTGACTCTATCCAGGTATATTGCTAAATACAAACAGGATAATACAGTTAAAACTGGATATGCCCCACACAATAAAGTATTTTCCACAGAACAAGAACTACGTCGTCCTGAAGCCACAAGTCTTGTTCGAACCTAAACTTGACTAAAGAAAATACTGAAAGAACTGAAAATAATGAGGCAGAAAAAGATATAAATGAAGAGACAAATGGTGCAGACTCTGTTTTGAACATTATAAAACCAGTAGAGAAGATTGGTTGCAATGCAGAGACTGCCATAAATGGGCACACTCCAGCTGTCAAAAATGATCCCTTTGTGTGTGTTTAAACTGTTTGTCAGAATGACTGTTAATTTTTTTTAAGTGTTTTAAGTTCTATTTTGATGTTTAGAGTGAACTACTGTCAAGATTTTGTTAAATTTATTTTTTATTGTTGACTATTTATATATGTTACAATTGACTCTCATTGCTGTTACAATTGACCCTCTTAGTGCAGCAATTGTAACACTATTAGTTGTTCTCATTAAGTGCCATTTCCTAGTATTTAATTGACTTTTTTGGTTTTTACTATATTTGATTTTATAATTAGATAACTCAACTATATTGTGACCAAAAATGATTGCGCTGTGATTGTTAATTAAAATATTATTAAGAATTGATTTTTTTTTTGTTACTATTGACACACCTCTCCCCTACATAAAATATCATGTGTGTCATGATATTTTTGTAAATATCATAGGAAAAAATCTAAAAAAATTTGGTAAGGTGTAGTACAGTCCATAGATGTCAAATTTGCGTAACAGCATAAAGCCCATAATAGCACATTACCGAGTTCCTGCTTGGGAATATCGAAATGACTTATTAACTTCCTTTTCGTAATTGGTCCTTTAACAACAACTGTCAAATGCTTACACTGTCTGGACAAGTCCGCTCAAATTTGTGTGGTTATTTCTTCAAAAGAGCATCACAGACATGAACCTACATGCTTTTCATATGACTGGACCAATACGAATTGTATGGACTTTAAAAGAGACGTTGACCTCTGAATTTGTTTCGGTGTTTCTACTCAGAGTAGTCAGTTAAGAAACACTGGCCTCATCTAGCAAAACTTAAAACGCAAGAAACTTGACGTGTAAAAATGTTATTTATAACCAAATTACAAAATATTTCATTTCATAACGTGGTAGAGAAACTTATTTAAGGGTTTATGTTCTGTGCCTGAAATATGTTTTGCCACAGAAGATTGGCCTTCAAATTTGAACCACGAAATATTGAAACAGTACATACCTGTAGAGTTATACTATTCTAATTGTTGGACCCTTAGAAGGTTATATATCTTAAAGTATTGAATTATTCTCAGCCGTCCCCATAGTTGACGCCACCACTAGTGACGAGAAATAAAACCTACAAAAATCAACGTAGTTTTTCTCTGTCACGGCTGGTGGTAACCAGGAATAAAAAGAGATGCCACTCAAAATTGCCAGCACTGGTGACAAATGGGGTAAACACATTTTACAAAAAAAAAAAAAAATCGACCGTTGACGGTGGGGACAACTGAAAATCATCATTTCATCTTTTCAATAACCTAAGAAGCAGATCATATTTTCGTTTAAATGCGACTTCTCGATTATTCTCCTAGGAACTCATGTGGTTTTCAGGGAAATCCACACCACTACCCGGTGATGGGAATCGACCTGAAACCCTCATCGAACTATTATTATTATTATTATAAACCTGTAGTGTCCCACTGTAGGGCAAATGCCTCCCTTCCGTCCTTCCACTTTTCCCTGTCCATTGCCACATAAATGACCAATCCGAACAATTATAATCCATGCTAATATTATAAATGTGAAGGTAACTCTGTCTGTCTGTTACCTTTTTACGCCGAAACTGCTGAACCGATTTAGATGAAATTTGGCATGGGAATAGTTTAGGACCCTGGGAAGGACATAGGCTACATTGTATCTCGGAGTTCCCACGGGATCGGGATTTACGCGGGAAAACCCCTCCCACGCGAACGAATTCGCGGGCAGTAGCTAGTATTTAATAAAACATCAAATTAAGGACTCGTTTCGAGTTTCGAGAGCATTTTGCTTGCTTTGCGATCAAATAAGGTTCGCTACACTAGCGATAACCAATTAAGTTTGAGCAGTAGGATTAGGAGCAAACCTCCACGTTCACCATCGTTGTTAACAGCCAATACAGGTTAGTTCTGATATGGTATTTAATTTGACCCAGTATTCAGAATTCAGTCCCTAATATTTTCAAAAGCAACAATCCAATTCCTACTTATAATCTAGAATGTTCTACCTCGTACACAGACCACAGAATGACACAACACGTTGTCAGCAACTACTACATTTACCATTGACTATATTTTGTATGATAGTTAAAATAAGGCTGTTGAAAGAATGCGTTTCTTTCCAAAATTAAAAAGAATTAAGCATTTTTACGTGAACTTATAGTAAAAACAATGAAAATAGAAATACAGTATCATGAAAAGAAATGAGAAAAGAAACTTAAAAGTGCTCTTCTGTAACACTAGCACTACGGCCGGGACTTCGTCCGCGTGGATTTCGATTTCGAAATTTGACTATAAATAATTATTTCGAAATACACGCGGACTAGCCCATAATATAAATTATTTCGAAATCCACGCGGAGAATGACTCAAAAATAATGCACATTATAGCCAAAGAAAAAAATAAATAAAAATATGTACAATTAATTCCTAACATACCAACTTACAAACAAATAAACAAAAATCCTCTTTATAATAATATTACAGATTCATAAAAGTGCTGTTGCACCTTAGTTGAACCGAAAGTACCCTTATGACGAGACACCCATTTCTGTCAGTAATGGATGGCATTCACTGTCACTTTCCGTTTCTGAGTCCTGCTTCAAGAATGCTAGTTGGAGTAGCTGTAGTGCCGTGTCTATGCTCTTTGAGCTCTCGTGTAGCTGTCAGTGAGTTATCCTGGGGGAGGTGGGACGTTGAGCGACCGCTACATGGGCATCTAACCCGTCGGAGGCGCGAGAAGTGCGACGGAGCCAGGCTGCGTTTTGTGGTTTTTCTGCAATTTAATGTACAGGGAATGAGAGTTGGTAAATGAGATACTACATTAAATTTTATAGCTCGTGGCTAAAGGTTCCGAAGTCAGGCTGTTGATGGGTGACATTTTCACATTTTAAGTTTCCTCCATGCCTCGGAAAAGACGTTAAGCTGTTGATCGTCACTCCATCGACTCATCACTACATAGTATAAAACAAAGTCGCTTCCGTCTGTCTGTCCCTATGTGTGTCGCTTAACTTCAAACTCGGATAAATCCACTCTAGCCTCTTAGGAGATATTTACAAAAAAGTGATAATAGTCTTAATTTCATGAATTAAAATGCAGTATTTTGTTATTATGGTAACAGGTATTGAATAAAACGATCCTATTTAGTTAATTCAGTATTTAACCCATTCATTCTTTCAAAATGCAATATTTCCATTCTTTCAAACCTTCATTTGATATAATGGAACGCAATTTATCTACCTTTGAAAAAATTTTTTATTAGGCCGCTTGCGGGCTTTACTTGGTGACACAATTTAAATAGAATTATCCATGGGAATTGGCTAAAAAGAAAAAGAAACAATAATAATGCAGGAGGGTACCGTGCTACTATCGCAATGTTTACGTCAACTGACGGCCATGTTGAACAAATGCAATTGTCTGATTGGCTTTCATGGACTTAACTACATTTGAAAAAAACTGTCTCATGGATCTATCTGATTTAGATAAAATATTATGATTTTAACTGTTTATTTCTCATGAACCATGCGGATTTCTACGCAACTGATAAAATTGTTTAAAAATATTATTCTTTTCCTTTTTTTTGATACTAAAATCTTAAAAATGTTCAGAATTGGATTTATCCGAGTTTGAAGTTAAGCGACACATGTATGCTTAGATCTTAAGAACTCCGCAACGGATTTTGATGCGGGTTTTTTTTAATAGATAGAGTGATTCTTGAGGAAGGTTTTAGTGTATAATAAGTTAAGGTTTTGTGTAAACTGAATGAAATACTACGATTATACTTCAACATGTCGTAAAGAATTAAGCCTATCGGGAGCTTTAATCAAAAACGCTGACAAAACCTTTTGAGTTATAAAAATACAATATATGGCGGGATAGTTTCTCTTTTATAGATCTATAAAAATACGCGATGGCATATGTCTATCTCACAAGAATAACCCACAATAACATTTTTTTCTTTTACAAATTACATTAAAGTGATGAGTCATATACGAATCTTTTTGAACAGTACAGTATTACTCCTTATCCAATATATATGTTGAGGATTTAATGTAGATCAAAATTGCTTTTTACACTATATCAATAAAATGAATATCTTATGAGTTATCGCCAATATATGAGTGTGGCAAATTACCGGACGAGAAATTGATTAAGCAAAACCATATATAAGCAAATATAACCTTTATAACTCGAGCGAAGCCGGGCCGGGTCGACAGTATTGTCTAAAAACCCTTCACAATCCCACAAATGCAAAAACCCTTTATTTTTCATTAGAAAAATCATCAAATGACTCCTGCTTCTCTGGATGAAGCGGAAGGGAGTTTCAGTCTTCTGAACTACTAACTAATAACCCACCCTGTTCCTTTAACTGCCCTTACATTCCAGGATCACGGTATCTCGTTAGAACATTCCCGAAACCCCGACAGGCAATGGCGTTGTCAGGCGCAGTCAATGCTGCTGACTGATCTTTGAGGCACGCAACGAACACAACGCGTGGTCAACCTGGGCCTGGTCCTTACTGAACGGTGAGCTACTCCTGCCCACAAGCCCGCACCTACGGTGAATTCACGTAACCCTGGTTCATATTTTCTGCATACTAGAAAAGGAGGAGCACCAAGCATGTTTAGGTAAACTCACCAGCACCAGATTCACTCTTCTGCGAGATGAGCTGCCGATACTCCGTTGAGAGCCTCCTCCGTCCATGTTCATACTTCGCCTCCTTCGCCAGGAGAGTTTCGCGCTGTATTTGTGTCTTCAGCTCGCTCGGGACGTCTGGTATAAACAGGGTCATCAGGCCGGTGAGCCCAAAGACTACGTGCTGTGGAGAAAGAACGGTTATAACTTTAGGACCCGGTTTACGCATAAAACGTTTTGGGAATACTTTTATTGTGCATATACAGCTAAAGAAGTGGAATTCCATGTCGGAGTCTGAGTTTCCTGATAGCTATAACCTGGGGGTCTTTAAGTTAAGAGTGAATAGGTTACTTTTAGGCAAGCGTGCTTCATCTTAAAGCATATCATCGCTTACCGTCAGGTATGGTGGTGGAGAAACATAAGCCTATCATCAATTTAATAAAAAAAATTTAGAACGCAGTTTTACCATATTAATTTCAGCCAAACGTCTACTCCCGCTGGACATCCTCTAAGGCATTCTGTCTAACAAATTGACCAATCCTGTCATGTCATTTATTGATTTGTTAACATGTATGTATGTAGGTGGTAGGTACAGTAGTTGTTATAAAATTATCAGGACGCTATACTATGCCAAAAAAAAAAAAAATTATTATAAGCCTGTAGTGCTCACTGCAGAGCAAAGGCCTCCCTTCCTTCCTTCCACTTTTCCTTGTCCATTGCCACATCCGACCAATCTTTCAGGTCGGAATCTAGTTCGTCACGCCTTCTCCTCCTGGGTCTACCGCGGTTCTTATTATTCAGAGCCCAATCAGTATACTATTATCAGTAAAAATTTTGAAAAATCCTGTGGCGACATGCGGTAGATATGTGACCAGCCCAGTTCCACTGCAGCTTGGTAGCTGTGATGCCTACGTCTACGATTTGGTTTTTGGAGCGAATTCTACTGTTCCTGATTCAGTCTTTGATTCTGACTCCGAGTATAACCATACAAATAAATAAAAATATACAAATAATAAATAAAACTAAAAACTTAAAATAATGTCAATTAAATAATTTTAAAATAATAATGTCTATGTATTGAAATAAAACCAAAATATTAAGGTTTCCAGCGAATTGTCGTAACCCTAAACAATGTCATCGGTTCACCTAGTGGGAAGCTTTCTCCAACGCTGGGTTTCAGTTTAAATATTATCAAGTATTTGAAAATTGATTTTAAATATGAGTTAATAGATGGTAAGTACGTCAATATTTAAGAATTAGAAGTAGAATATGCTAGTCAAACAAGAAAGTTCAATAAGAAAGGCTGATTGATTGATCCTTTTATTGAACACTGAATTTTGATTTTGATTGAATACCAACTATAAGTACCTATATGGACTTTAAGAGGTACGGCCACAGAAATCATTTATTTTATCTAAGGGTACGGCTATGGGCAACCGATACCTGCATGGTGGACCTTCAACTCATACGCACTAAAAGCTAAAAGAATACTTCCATAAATTAACTACTAAGCATAAAATAACAATAACATCTTTTCTTCAAGTTATAGCTATAGAATGGCCCAGTAAACTCTTTGGCGGTTTCCAACTAGTTCCGCTAACTACCACTAGATGGCATATTTCACAATTTCTTACTTTCTCATTTTAAGCAATAGATGGCGCTTACCTCAAAAATAACAACAAAAGCTAGCCTAGCCGCGAACACATGCCAATAATGTGGGGATAGGCCGTAGGGATCCGGATGTTCTGGGGGGTTCCTGTAACCCCTATAGGCGCACACTGCAGGATCCACCTCGTTCTCGTTGATCCCCCAATCTTCCTTATAATCTGATGTATTGAACCCTGAGGAAAATATCAGCTTATCAAAGTATTTTATTTCGTAGTTTGTTCGGTGCAAAGGAATATAATATGTTACGATCATATCATATTTTAACTTAAAATGCATTTTCAAGCTTAGGTACTTCACACGGTCTTATTTGTTTATTAAAACTTTATGCTATGCAAAAGTGCAACGGCAGATTTGATGTCTTATGCGTTCTCTACCAGTCAAGGAACCAAGGATGGTGGGCTCTTATTTCAATCGTTCTGACGTTTCGCCAAACTGGCCTCGTATATCGGAAATATTATGCTACCCATGTCGCAAGTTTAATCCAAATCTACTCAGTTTATTTTTAAATTCTTAGAATAAAAGAAACAAGATTTTTAGTACTTATTGATTTGTTCTTGTTCTCTGTCACTTTTTTTTTTGCAAAAAATAAATAACATATTTCACTCAAGAACAATTATTAAGCTTCTTATTGCTGAAAGAAAATTCGAAATCGGGATAGCAGATAAAAAGATTACTTCCTACAAACTTTAACCATTTATAGTGTTAGGCTAGATAGGTACTTACATGACAAAGAGTGGTCGATATACCCAGTCAGGGTGTGGTCTGGAGAATACACGTATTTGTAGACCATGCGAGGTATGAAGTCACTTGTGTAGGCTATCACAAAGGCCTGTAAGCAAAAATCGGTCTTATTTTCACTTATATTCAGTTTAGATTCGGTTATGAGGTAAGTCAAATTTATAAATATTAAGTATACAAGGTGTATCAGATTAAGCGCAACACCTCAGACACCCCAATTAGAATATTAAATTATAAGTCTAAAACAACATCCGTAGCTAAATAAATTGAAACCAAACCTAGACATTTTTTATAAAATAGTTATCCTAAACGCAAAACTTATGTGCGTCATACAATATCCTTACGCAGACGCATACACTCATGCAATGTTAGCGGCCGATACGAACACGAGCGCATTTCCTTGAATTAAGGATTGCATTAATTTATCATGATACTGTGTTTCCATTTTAAGGTAAATGAAAGATTCTTCCGCAAAAATTTAACATCGATTTTTTATAACGGAAATCGATTCAGAAGCCGATTCTGAACCAAGTAAATTCAGGAATTGCGTTTATTCTGTTACACCTTGTATAATATTTTGTGGTAGCTTGTAGCTAAATTATAACAGCAGCATGGACCGTTCTTCGAGGTTTATTTAACGTTTGCCGAGAGGTCAGGCCGTGGGTGGATGACCATCTAAATATGCCTACGTGGCTCGGAAACTACGTTAATACCAGGCAATCCAAAATAATTTTCATGCAAGCTCCACCCCCATCTACCCCGGTTAGACCGTTGCATACTAAACGCTAACGCAGCAGTAATAAAGTTGAATATCGCGTGCGCTCTTTCACTATGTTCAGTTTCGAAACTACCGTTGTGTGCTAAACGCTAACGCAGCAGTAATAAAGTTGAATATCGCGTGCTCTCTTTCACCATGTTCGGTTTCGAAACGAAATGTTGTAAGTCTTAATTCTTGTTTCGTTTATAACTAAAGTAATAATTGATCTAGAGAAAAAATGACCTATATTTGGATAATAAACTATATTTGCTTACTGTCAATTCTAATTTTAGACATAAAAACCGAGTAATCTTGATTAAATTTTGAATAATCTTTAAAAAGTACATGATTTTCAATTAAAAAATGAATCAAGCGAAAATGTTCCAATTACGAAATATGGAAAGAAAAAGATCCAATAAATCATATACTAAGGTTTCATTTTGATTGTATGCGTGACTGTTTTAGAAAATTAATACAAATTAACATACAATTTAGGGAGCCTCCTCTTAAACTGCTGGTGCTGGCTGTTATTTTTTAGTTAGTTACCCATATATTCGTGTCTCTTATTTTTTTTTTTTACTTACATTGGACACGACAGCTGCGTATGTAATTCCTTTGAGAATGCCGTACCTGGAACAAATTATTTAAATACCCATTAGAGAAATTCAATGTCCCTGTACCAATATTAGTGCTTTGCCTCGCGTTTACCGTCATCTGTTTAGCTTTTTCCCAACTATGACGGATTGCATTCCAGTCTAACCGAATGCAACTGAGTACTAGTATTGCATTTAGAGCGGTACCTTTCTGACTTCCACAACCCAGTTGCTGGGTAACCCAATGGAAAGAGGGGAGGTGTTAACAAGATTGCTAGTAATAATATAATATTCCACAATAATAACATTCCATAACTTTCACACAACCCCATCTAGTCCCAAACTAAACAGAGCCTGTGCTATGAGTACCAGATAACTGATAAACATACATATATGATTCTAAATACATATATATTATAGATAAATTACACCCAGACAAAGAACAAATGATCGTGCTCATCACACAAACATTTGTCCTGGGTGAGAATCGGACCCACGACCTTGCGCATAGCAGTCAGAGCCACTGACCACTAGACCAACAGGCCTGTCATGTGATGATTGCTAGTAATGTGAATTCTGTACCCACAGATACACACACTACACATTGCTATTTTTCTTACCTCCACTGCCTATCTGACCTCCACAAACCAGTAACTGGGTAAAACGATAACCCTTGGCAAGACTAGTGTCACATTTTCTGTCTTCTGACAACCGTTTATGACTGTCAAAATGTACAAAATGTATTTTTGTGCTTTCCGAGACCCGAAAGAATTTTCCACTTTCCTTATTTGGTGACCGACAGGGTAGACAATGATCGAAAGCTATGTATACTTTGTATGTACTATTACGCGAGAAACTTTGACAGAAATCTAGAATGTTCGAGACACTAACTCGTATCTCGAGTAGCTTCTGGAATATTCTTGGCAGTGTAGGCGGTGAGTCGATTTTACAAGAATGTTCTACAACTCATAGACCGGGGTATAAATAGATTGCAGAGGAACGCAGACAGCAGTCTTATTACAAGATACGAGGCGATATAATCTGAGATCTGCAAGTGAATTTGAGTGCGATTTAAATATTAAGTAAAGCTGTAGCAAACCGTATGTATTCGGTACTGAGTAACGGGTGCGCCATCAAGTACCCAGTAACGAAACGTTACTCACGAATGCAATTCGTTACTCGCATGTTTCGTTACAACTGTTTCAGATTGCGCAAGTACCGTTGATCCGAGTATTGAATGCGGTTTCCTTTTCGTGTGAAACGCATGCGCGAGTATTCGGTTTATTTAAAAACATACGTTACAAAGAACGATGTTTATTTACTTGAAAAAGGAGATTTTTAAATTCAATTTCCATTGTAAATTCATTTGATTTCGTCGCGGTCGCAGCAACACATGTAACGTATAGATAATTATGTTTTCTACAAATTACGAATGATGCGACGCCGCGAAGTCATACTGTACGAATGCGAAACGCAATACGAATCGATGTTTGTTTATAATTCTATATTATGTATGACGTATCAAAGTAACGATACGATAGTAACGAGTACTAATGGCTATAGTAACTTTTTTTCGTTACTTTTACACCTCTAGTGTTAAGTGACAAGTATTGTAGTGCGGATAGCTGAGTTAATTTTTATTTTGTACCTACGAGCATAAGGTTAAGGGCAAGGCTTTCCAATGTCGGTCTATAAATAGGTGACTATCTTAACAGATTTTGATTCCTGCCTGTCCCGGCTGTCATTTGTAGAACTTTGACAGTCGTTACGGGTAGTCAGAAGCCAGTAAATGTGACACTGGTCATGCCATGCTGGTTATTGTTTTACCCAGTTACTGGGTTGTGGAGGTCAGATAGGCAGTCGCTCCATGTAAAACACTAGTACTTAGCTGTATCCGGTTTGACTGGAAGCTGAACTCAATATAGTTTAGTAAAGGTTAAGCAGATTATGGTCAATTCTTTATACATACCAAGCACCAATATCTTCGACTCTCTCAGCCAATGGCCTGCGAGCTTGCGTGACCATCTTGTACGCGTCCAAACGTATCTCAGCAATATTGTTCAGCAAGGCGAAGAGTGGTGCCAGAGGAAATGCCGCCACGAACAGAGTTATGAAACCGTATTGAAGTACTGCAAAAAATAAAAGACAATCAAGGAATCTGTCTGTATTTATTATATACTTACTATTTATTATATACTTTATTGTACACCTTACAATACACTTAAGGATACAAATAATAAAACTAGTGTACAATGGGCGGTCTTATCGCACAGGGCAATCTCTTACAGACAGCCTTTGGATGGACAGAAATTATAGGAGATATATTTAGGGCTGTCAGTGTACAACATCATACATAATACTAACCAAACTTAGACCCAAGCTTAGAAAGAACAATTTAAAGTTTTCTGAGATAGTGATATATCACTTCCACCCTCTTTTCCCCTGAACTCTTCTCACAATTTGTTAACTAATTATTTTGTCCTAGGTACCCCGTGCATGTGTTTAAGTCTCATTTAAATCATTCTTTAACTACCTAGAATAACGCATTAATAAATATGTTAGCCCTGCAACTATCTCCACACTTCTAATCATATCGATTCGTTGCTTTGTTTTGACGTTAAACAATGACAAGCAAACACACTTTCACATTTATATTATATTTAAAAGAATTCCTTCGAATTATTTTTAATTTATTTAGATAGTTTCCAGTGTAGGCGTTGGCCTACATTGGAAACTTTTTAAATAAATTTCTTTTGTGTCATGGTTGCATTTATAAACAAATAAACTCACATACACAAACAGTAATACAACTGCTTGTAAGCCATACAAATATTTGTTTCGTACGGAAATCAAACCCGCTATACTCAGCGCAGCCGCCAATCGCTTAACCGCTACGCCAACCGCGTCATCGATTATGTAAGGAGTTACATGACAAGACATTACATTAAAGCTTAAACGGTTGACAGGACTTTCAAGAATAAAAAACCAGTCTTGCTCGGAGCGCAAGTACCATGTATCGTAGGTCTAGTAATACTCACTCATCTCCAGGTACTCATCAAAAAGCGCCAGTCTGCCAGGGTCTTGGAGGTGGTAGTCTTGCTCCCAAGCCATGTGGGGTTTTGTAGGGTCCTTGGTCATCGCTCGGTGGGAGCGTTGCCGCCACCAGTTTAGGATCCACCTGAAATGAGAGAAGATAATTATCGTAACTTTTTTGTTCTAATAAGTCCGCTGTTGACCTCGATCACGCTTGCAGTAAGCGATAGATGAAGTCTACGATGGAACGAGCGAGCCCAAAAGATGCCTGTTCACTCTAGCTTAAAAGGCGGATAAGTTGTCGCATGTAGTAGTGAGCACAGAAGCTCGTAAGGCTCAATTTACACTGCCGCGGAATGGAATGGAAGCAAACGAAATTGTACATGGCATAATGAACTTTATGTCAAATGTATAACCTACTAACTAAATAGGAGCCAAAAAAAGGTTGCGCGTCTTCCTAGCTACTGTCGTTTGCATGTTATACAAATGACATAAAGTTCATTATGCTATGTACAATTTCGATGCATAAAGTCACTTCCATTCCATTCAGCGGTGGTGTAAATTGAGCCTAAAGAGCACCTTAGTTGTGAGCACAATAAATGTGGAGGAGAAGTACTTAGTACGACCAGTCGGTATATCACCGGGGTCGCGGGAATGTTCTAACGAGATACCGCGGCCCCGTAACTTAAGGGTAGCTGAGGGAACAGGGTGGGTTTTTAGTCAGTAGAAGTCTGACACTCCCTTCCGCTTTGCCCAGAGAAGAAAAATAAGTCAGTATATTAACCAACTGTAGATGGTACCATGCACTAGTATCTGGTAGACCAGTTCTAAAAGGGAGATGGCGTTATCAAGTCGTGGAGTTCCTGTGCACACTTTCTGAAGTATTATCCGTAAAAGATCGACAGGCAAGCAACGTGTCACCGATGACCCAGGCTGTGACGCTTGTCCACCAGCGACTCATGGCCTATGAGCCTTTTATTTACTCATTTAATCCTCCTTAACATGAAGAAATTGGCCAGTTGGCCATAACCCAGGCATCCTACGTGAAATGGTTAGCAATACCAGAGCGTCATATCATAGTAAACGATATCATAGTAATCTGAATCTAAAAGTACTATGCTCCTTCGAATTTACGAATAATCCAATCATCAAAACATTTTTAAACGCTTTTTCCGGAATTGATTTCAGTTCTCGCCACGAATTCTCGATGCGACGAAGTGGTAATTTGAGTTTAAGACAAAGAAAAATGTGATGCTAGTTAAATAATAAGTTGCTCGATGTAAGTGACAAAATGTAGATATCAGTTTCTCGAAATGAAATTATAATGTAAGTATTAGTATTAGTATATAAGTATTTCTGTTGCGTTGCATTGCATAGGGTTGCTTTAATTTGCTTTATGTTGTCACATTAAAACGCTTTTAAATTAAAATTTATGTAAAAATAATTATGAAAACTACACGAGTCGGGTACAATTTCTAATGTCTACATTTTCACGTCACCTCCCGTCCCATCACCTTTTTGGTAATGGGTCGACCCATCACCAGGACCACGGGTTAGGGGAAACCTTCAAAAGGCACCTGGGCTTTAGGGGAAAGGACCATGGAGTGTGGGATTTTTACCTCATTAAAACCAGCCCAACGATTGTTACCCCTTAAAAAATCATTCCAGAGGTTCTGATCTTCATAGATGCATGAAAGGGTTTCCTACACCTGACGTTTAAATTGCCTAAAGATATGGTCGACCACAACATGAGAAAGCCAAGCAACCTGACTAAGATGGACATACACAACACACACGTACTTACGGGGCACCCAACTCGACGAAGTTACTGACAAACTGCTTGCCAATCATGATGATTGCCAGCTGTATGCACAGCTCTGACAGGCAGCCCGCTGGGTCACAGATGTCCCCTTTGAGTTTGAGGAACTCTGACTTCCTGGCCTGATCGTCGCCTGGGTAGTCGAAAAATCGGCCCTAGGGGAAAAAAATATTAAAACGTAAAGCAAAAACTTTATACCCCTCTTACGAAAACTATATTCATTCATATTCATTTATTTATCAAATATATTCTAACAGTTTACACGAAATCGCTTATATCTTTGCTAATTCTACAAAATTACATAGAAAATTAAATTAAAACTTCTTAGACTAAAAAATAAATACAAAAAAAAACGGAGTAACATAAAATTTGTAAACAGAAAACAACCTTATACATAAAATTAGAAACTTTATAACAATTACTTCTTAATATTTAAATAAATATACACAAATGTTTAGCGTTTGTCCATTGAGAGTCAAAGAATAAATCTGCCTCAGGAATATATTTTAGAAAGTCATTTATTAACTTAATTGCTCTGGCAGTGGGAGTGTTGTTGGTTCGGGGAGCACGCCATGTAGGTGGGTAGCAGAGGAGTCTATGTTGTCGTCTTAC
Organism: Tholera decimalis; assembly: GCA_943138885.2. NCBI lineage: Eukaryota > Metazoa > Arthropoda > Insecta > Lepidoptera > Noctuidae > Tholera > Tholera decimalis. The sequence goes on from OW964576.2 coordinate 18,437,720, forward strand.
AACGCCACGCATATACTGGTCAGGAACATAAAAATTTATTGACTCTCGTAGAACGGGACTATCTATCTTATCTACTAATACTAACTTTATGTACAATAGTGGAACATGGGCGGACTTAATGCAACAAGGCATTCTCTACCAGTGAACTAAGATTCCATCCAAAGGTTGTCTGTAAAAGATGTATTTTAGCAGTAAGACCGCTCATTGTATCACCCTTTTTAGGGTTCCGTAGCAAAATGGTAAAAAAAAACAGGACCCTTATAGTATAGACTCATCATGTCTGTCTTTCGAGAGACAGACAGATACTACCAAGAGAACTACCAAGTTTCTACTGTGTAGTCGTGTAGTCCTAATAGTTTCGGAATAAAATTGCTGTGACATCGTGAATCTATAAGGTTTCCGCTTTTTGTCATTCGGCTACAGAACCCTAAAAATTTCTACAACACTTACCTTGAAAAATGCAATATATATGAGCGAAGAATAAAAATTGAGGAACTCAAAGAAGAATATCTTGAAGGTGTAAGAGTCTTCATACTCCGTCTGTGTCCGAGGATTCTCCATGTTAGTCAGAAATACGGCTACTTCAGCGTATACCTAGAACAAAAGGTTAACATATAAAATGGCAACAATTTTCTCAAAATGGTTTGGCAGGAGATCCTACTATAATATTCCTGTAGTGTACTTTAAAAAACCTGGCCAAGTGCGAGTCGGAGTCACGCACGAAGGGTTCCGTGCCATTTACTATAAAAAACCGCAACAAAAAATCACGTTCGTTGTATGGGAACCCCCCTTATAATTATATATTTATTTTATTCTGTTTTTACTATTTGCTGTTATAGCGGCAACAGAAGTCATTATTTGTGAAAATCTCAACTGTCTCACTATCACGGTTCATGAGATACAGCCTGGTGACAGAGAGACAAACAGATGTGATGTCACTCTCTCTTTTATTTTTATGTTATTTAAATAACATTACATAACATGGAAGTAAAAGAGAGGAGTGTGCTGATGTATGTTTCTGTAATGCTGATGTATGTCATAAGAAATTTATATCTATTTCTTTAAATATCTGTAATCACAGACAAACCGTGTGAACGGTTTTGTGGGGCATTGGCTTATTTTTAAGATGCTAATGTAACATGTTTTAATAACAATAAAAACAAAAAAAAAGACAGACGGACAGCGGAGTCTTAGTAATAGTGACCCGTTTTTACCGTTTGGATACAGAATCCTAAAAACTGTAGTAGGTATAGACATATTATGAAATGTTTGAAATAAATAACCATGGAGTATCTTGCCGGTTCTTCTCCATAGAAATCGAAAAATTCGAACTTGAACCGTGCAATAGCTTCTAAAGTTTCATAAGCGTCCATGTACCTAAGCCTGTGTGAAATAAAATATTTTTGAGAAGAATATTTTTTTGAATTTAATTTTGTAATTTTTTAATAGTTTACACAATGACTTATAGTGACATTTTTATTTTCTGTATTGACATGGCCCTGATAAGATGAATTTAATTTTAGTTATATTCTTAAATACTTGATTGTTTTGTTTGTATTATAAAATTATTGCTATTCTTTGTTAATTGAATAATCATAGGAACTATTTATTTTAAATTTTATTGAATGTTAACTATTCTAATAATTTTATGTTGACGCATGTACCTATTTATAGCTACTAAGCACAAATTTGTTTCCGAATTTTAAATAAAACATATTATTATGTAAAATTTGCATGTCAGTAAGGTAGATCAAGGAGAACGAAATTCAATGTAATGTTAACACCACTGTATGTACCCTCGACCAACAAATAAATGATTTATGATTATGATTTGAATTGATTAATTAATTAATTAATTGAATGTCCGATCGAAGATTGATTTTCGTTAACGTCAGAATGTACTTAATTTTCAGGGCGGAAGTCATCACATGTTTCCTTCCGCTCTTGTGATCAGAAGGGATTGTCAAACATCTACTGACGGAAACACACTCTGTTTCTTCAATGTCCCTTGCGTTCTAGGGCGGCGGTATCTCTTTAGAACATTCTCGCAACCCATTTGAATGGCTGAAATTATATGCAAAAATTGCTATCCAATTATATTTCTTCAATTCTTCTTCTTATCGTATGGGTAGTAAGGTCTAACGACCCCATACACCCTAGTGTCAGAGTTTCTAGACCGCCTTTAGGGCCTCTGACGTGGTCTATTTTGACGACCGCCATTTGGCGACCGGGACCACCGGCTTATACGTGCCTTCCGAAGCACGGAACCGTCTTTTTATCAGACAATTAGGTGATTCAGGCCTACAATGTCCCAGCCAAACTGGAAACAACTTTACAAAGTATGCTTCCCGCGGGAATCGAACCATAATAATGTTACGAGCTGGGGTTCGGGATAGAAATAATTAAAGCCGATTAGACCAAAATTAACACTTTACTTAAATAACCACCAAATAAAAATTAACACAGTTATTCACAGTACAATACTTGTCACCCAACACTTAAATCGCACTGAAATTCACTTGTATAGCTTCGATTGTATCACTCTGGATCTTCTCATAAGACTGACCCCGGTCTATGAGTTTTAGAACATTCTTGTAAAATCGACTCACCGCCTACACTGCTAAGAATATTCTCGAAGCTACTCGAGATACTCAGTACTGCTACTCGCCGCTAGATAGTTTTAGTGTCTCGAACATTCTAGATTTATGTCGAAGTTTCTCGACGTACTTCACTAAGCGACTGGCGTAACAATAATAACAATAATTTCTTCAATCCGCGAGTTGATAATTGTCAACGTTAACTTTGCAATAATTGTTTGAAACGCTTCGAAATGCTTCACTTGTACTCGCAAAATAATATTTTATTCATTACTTAACCTTTCAATTAAAATATAAGTATATTTTTAATTTATTAAAAAACTCTGGCCTAAATCGTAGAGTTGTGGTCACGTGACTACGTGTATGACGTCATCGTTCAAAAAACAACTTTCCCGGCATTTGGCACATAAATGTACTTCGGGTATTTTATGATATTTTACTCTATTATGAACGTGAAAAATTATTATCAGTGCTGTGAAGTACCTTGTTGTGTGAATACTACTATAAAAACGCCCACGATACTATTTATTCATGTCCCTTTAAAAAGAGATATTCGCAAGAAGTCGTTAGAACACTTAGAACTTGCTCGAATTAATGCAAAAAATGTATCAGCCAAATCAAATTTATTTTTTTGTGTAGATCATTTCGATGTAAGTAAAAAGTTACCGTAATACCTATTATTATTTACATAATATTATTGTAAGTACTTAATAACCCTAACTATTTTAAAGGTTATGTTATGAATTTATTAAAGAAGTAAGTACTACAATAATACATAAGTTTTTATGTACACTCCCCAATGACATGGAGAACTACACTGAATACCATTTTTGAACTCATCGAACAACTATTACAGGACAATAAGACAAATGAACCGTAAGAAGTTAGTAAGAAGTTAGTTAGTTATTCTTTTCTTATTTATTTTGTCTTACGCACCAACCAAAGATAACCTGTCAGCTGTCAAAATATTGAACGATGACGTCACGTTTTCTGATTGGTGTTTCTAATCACGTGACTCACAGATAAAAAATGTTATTTTTCACTAGGGAAAATAAAATAAATTAATAATAATATTTTCTTCATTTGTACTATTTTGTGCTTCATATCAATAGATTTACATAATTAAATAGTTATTTTAAATTTTTAAACATACTGTCAACTCGCGGGTTATTGCTACATATGATACACTAGCAGCGGGGCTTCGCTCCTGTGAACTTTATCACGATAAGAGCATAATCCTCCTTCTTTTGCAGTCATGTTAAAAGCTTATAACTTTCCTCAAGCTTAAAGCCACTCTTCCATGCCAAATTTTATCCATATCCACCCAGTACTTTCGAAGATTAGCGCGTTCAAACAAACAAACTTTTCCCACCTTTTTAATATTAAGACGTATAGAATCATAGAAATATGAATATTTTTTAACAAGCCATTATGATGTTAGTCTCAGTGTTCAACAAGAAAGTCGCCATATTTCTAAAATTACCTATGTTGTGTCAGTAATTGCTTCTTTTTCAAACTCAAACTCAAAATATTTAATTTCACATAGGCCTACGTAGGGACTTACAAAACATCAGAAGTTAGTGTACGGTTCGAAATTTGTCGTTTTCTATGGAGAAGAACCGTCAAGAAACTCCACAGTTACTCTTTTCAAATCATAATACAGATTAATTAGGTATGAGATGATAGTATAGTTCAATTAATACAGCACAATGGAATTACAAATAAAAATTGTAAGACAAATCTAAGAGTCTACAGTGTTGTCCCAGTCACAAAAAAGCTTTATATCATATTAAAATAAACTTGACAAGCGATAACGCTAGACTTCAATAATGGAGGAATAATAAGGAATAATAAGTTAATAATAAAAATGAAACAAAAAAAATCTGTCAAATCGGATGGATTATCGTAGGGAAAAAATAAAAAGACACACTCACGAAAGTGGAGTTATTAAGAGTGTTATGAGCTGGGGTTTGGGATAGAAATAATTTACACCAATTAAACCAAAATTAACTAGACTGCCGTCTGCGTTCCTCTGCGATCTATTTATAACCTGGTCTATGAGTTCTAGAACATTTTTGTAAAATCGACTCACTGCCTATACCTACCGCCAATAATGTTCCAGAAGTTACTTGAGATACTCAGTACTGCTACTCGCCGACAGATGGCGTTAGTGTCTCGAACGTATTAGAAGTCGGTCGAAGTTTTTTTTATATACTCAGTACTGCTACTCGCCGCCAGGTGGCGTGAGTGTCTCGAACATTCTAGATGTTAGTTGAAGTTTCTCGACGTACTTAGCTTAGCGACTGGCGTAACAATAGAATATATAGTCGATAACGCAATCACAATAAGCCAGGGAAGCGACATGTGCAGAAGGAAGGAATCATCGCCAAGCAGTTATGTCTTCAACTTTTTTTATTGTTAATAAATAGGTTCGTGTTTGAGCACCATCTCACCTGATGGTAAGTGATGATGTGGTCGAAGATGGAGCTTACCTAGAAATAACCTATTCACCCTTGACGTAAAGACGCCTAAGTCATAGCTATCAAGAAACTCAAACTTTGGCAGGGAATTCCACTGCTTAGCCGTACGCACGAATCATACCAAAACGTTTTGTGCGTATGGGTGGGATAATCACTATGTGACGATGGCGTATCGCCATTTGTGTTGTAGTATCGGACTACAACACAAATTGCCAGTGCATCGTCGCCGATGAGTCTCTCGGCCCGTTTCTCGACAGACACAAGCGCGTCCTGTTGATATTTGGCAGATCCATCCCAAAGATGACAGCAGTACTCCATACACGACCGAACCTGGCCTTAATATTGAATAGCTTTTAATCAGATTGACGATGGAGTGCCTAATCATTTGAAAACGCAATAGTTTATATTTTACTACTGAGTCTTGTCGTCAAATCGAGTCAAATCGTGCAGGCGTTCTATACGAGTTCTTGTAATGATGTTTTAGTAAGTCTTAAATTAATTTTGGTCAAATTTCGGCGTTCGGGTGACCACTTGTACCTGTGTATAGATTGGTATATTGATAACATTGGCGCGGTACTTTATCTAATGGAGGTGGCTTTGAAGTCCTTAACTGTAGTTAGTTTTATATGCAGCGGTTCGTTCAGGGGATTCACTGTGACATCTGATTTCATATAGGTGAGAAATAAAACAGTATAAAACATAACACTAGATATTGTTGTAGTTTCAAAAACGTCCACTGAATTAAATGCGTGTGGATTTTTTTTATAAAGAGAACTAGTAACGTGGGTAGAATTCACATTACCAGCAATCTTGTTAATCCCTCCAACTAAACCAAACATGCCTATGTCTGGAGTGGGTTCACGGCGATAGTGTAACAGTGGGGTTCAAACCTGTGACTTCTCGATCACAAGTCCGACACCTTAGCCATTAAGCTACGAGTATTAACGCTACAATTTGACTAAGGTATAAACAACCGTTTGGCAAAAAACGGAAACCTTATAGTTTCGTAATTTCTGTCCATCTGTCTGTCCATCTGTCTGTCTGTCTGTCTGTCTCTCTGTCTGTCTGTCTGTCCGTCCGTCCGTCCGTCCGTCCGTCCGTCCGTCCGTCCGTCCGTCCGTCCGTCCGTCCGTCCGTCCGTCCGTATGTCACAGCCATTTTATTCCGAAACTATTAAGACTATACATGTGAAACTTGGTAGGTAGGTGTATTCTACAAACCGCTTTCCGATTTTAAGAAAAAAAAATTTTTTTTTTTTTAATCTAATTTTATTTAGGGGCTTTTATCAAAGACATGTCAGCCCCATCGTACCCTTTTACATAGACTGACTTACTAACACAGTATTAGTTATATTATATATACCTAATATTACTTAGAGTTATATAATAGCTAAAGAATTTGAGTTATTTGTGTAGGACCATAATTAAATGGCACAACTTCTTAATAATCTCCGAAGATGGTAGAGATAAGATTGATTGGATTATTCCCACATCAATTTTATTTATTTTATAATCCTTAAAAAATAACTCGCGTTCTACTCCGTTCCGAGCACACTCCATCAGCAAATGTTGCACGTCTTCTATTTGATTGCAAACTGTGCAATTGGGAGAATCAGCCTTTTTCATAAGAAATGCAAAGTTTGCCGATGGATAGTGCCCAGAACGGAGTCTTAATATTAATTTGACATAACTTCTATGTAATGTTGTGTCCTCGAACCAGGGAACACGAGATGGCTGACTTTGAATGCTTCTGTACCAAATGCCTTTATCCAGAGAAATTTTGTGAAAATGTTGCTTCCAGGAATTAAAGCATGTAGATTTAATTTTATTTGTATATTCCCAATAATCCGGTACATAATAAATCATAAATCCATCCACTACCGCTGATTTGGATATACGGTCAGCCTCTTCATTACCACTTAGTCCGATATGTGCTGGAACCCATTGCAATCTACATTCTATATTATTGTTTGTAAGTATAATTATGATTTTTAAAATATCATACGCTATCGATGTACCTCTGCTGTAGCCAGAGGCGCATCGAGCGATATGCTGGAGTGCGCTTTTGCTATCTGAAAAAATTACCACTTTATTTAAATTTTATTTTGAGACATAATTTACTGCTTTGTAAATTGCTATGAGTTCCAGCGACATAATTGATTTATCACAATTAATCTTATACCCAATTCTTTTCCCTAAACTCTGGTCAAATAACCCTGCTCCTTGTCCCTGAGTACTTTTTGATGCATCGGTGTAAATTTTATGCCATCCGGAATATATTACGTTCAATTCTACTACAATATCACTTAGTATTACACTTGGGTTATAATTACGTTTAGCGGTGCTCAGACTTTTAAGTTCAATTTCAATGAATGTATTTTTAATAAAGGATGTCCAAATTTCTAAACTAAAGATTTTAAGGTATTCTGATGATGTAATTTCTAAGTGCCTAACATCATTATATACTTTCACTAGTAATGGTAAAAAAATATTTAAAATAAAGGGGGGGCTTCCCATACATGGAATTAAAACTGAAAATATATTTTTTCATGAAACCTATGCGTGTGTTGTATTTATAGACAGGTCTTTAAAAATGACATTGGGGTTTCTAAAACCTCTAACTTCTATAATAATGGAGAGAAAAATCTAAAAAAGAATATGTCTGTAGATCTTAACATAAACTTTCAAACAAAATTGGTTTGAACGAGATCGGGTCAGCAGTTTTTGTAATACAGCATATTTTCTAAAACCGCAAATATAATTTTGTAATTCATACAAACACTATGAAAAACAGTTATTTGGCGTAGTTGTAAAAATGTTTAAAAAGACTTTTTTTAAATATCTACTCCGTTCACCTATTATACCAAATTTTTCTTTAAATTAAAAATAATTAAATTTGAAAGAAAAAGCGATGTGCCTGGCTACAGCAGTAGCCATTCAAAGTCAGCACCAACAGTATCCTCACCACCTTATCGGAAAAAAATGATGGTCCTTTTCTCAGGTACTGGGTGGGTGTACACGTGAGAGCTTTGGATAATAAACATCATTTTCTTACTGTCAATACTAATTTTTTTTTAAATTAACAAAAAATAGAACCGACTTCCATATCAAAACACTACAAAGTTAAAAATAACTTTAATTTGGAAGGCGGTGTGAAAAAAAAAAAGAAAATCCAAAACCAATAACACCGACTACCGAAATTAAAGTTATTTTTAACTTTGTAGTGTTTTGATATGGAAGTCGGTTCCATTTTTTGTTGAAAATTTTTTAGACATAAAAGCCAGTTCATGTGCCAAATTGAGTGTGTTTGTTAATGTCTTATTTTTGTTTTGGGTAGACTTTTTATTTTTGTATTCCTACTAACATAGTTTTTATGTTTATACTAAGAAGTTTTAATGGATCCTTGGTCTGAAATAAAGAGTACCTATATAATAATTTGTTTATTATATTTTATATATATATATTATTTACATGTTTAAATATTCCTATAAAAAAAATATTTAAAAATATAAAAAACAGTAGACCACCGGTATAAGGAACAGGGTCCAAGCTACCGGTGGTCAGGGCTCTTGAGAGAGAACTGGAACCTGCCCAATGAGAGCCTCCTAAGAGGTTTGTTGAGGCTCTTGGCTTATTATGCCATTGGCTGAGACGACTATCGGCACAATGATTGCTGTATCCACATCCCACATGACTACAACCTCGTGAGCTAAGTCAAGATACTTAATTTGCTTATCTTTCTCGGCTTTCACGAGGTTCTCGTCGTGAGGGACCGCTATATTAACAATCATTGTGCAACGCTCTAATCGGTCTATTACCACTTTGTCAGGTTTATTGGCAACAATAGTCCTGTTAGTGATGATAGACCGATCCCAGTATAGTGTAATATTGCTATTTTCGAGAACTGGGTCGGGCACATACCTATAGTATGGTACTTCTGATTCCACAAGATTGTATTTAAGAGCAAGTTGCTGGTGAACAATCCTAGCTACAAGGTTGTGTCTATGCAAATAGTCTCCGTTATCTAGACGAGAACAACCGGAGATAATGTGACGAATGTATTCTCCTGGTTTGTGACATGCCTGACATATGTCTACCGTACCATCCTTCACAATATATTTCCGATGGTTATTCGTCATCATAATTTCGTCCATAATTGCACAGACAAAATCTTCAAAATATTGTTATTTCATTTTATAAACATATTATTTAAATTTTTAAATATTCCTATAAAAACAAAAAACATTTAAAAATATAAAAAACAGAACCCCCCGGTATCGGGAACAGGGTTCAAGCTACCGGTGGTCAGGGCTCTTGAGAGAGGAACCTCCTAACAATTCGCGCCGTGTCCAGAAGTACTGCTTTCTGGATCAAGCCCCTGATCCAGCTGCCCAACGTGAGCCTCCTAAGATGTTTGTCGAACCTCTTGGCTATTATGTCATTGGCTGAGACGACTATCGGCACAATGATTGCTGTATCCACATCCCACATGTTAACAACCTCGTGAGCCATGTCAAGATACTTCATTTGCTTATCTTTCTCAGCTTTCACGAGGTTCTCGTCATGAGGAACCGCTATATCAACAATCACTGTGCGACGCTCTAATCGGTCTATCACCACTATGTCAGGCTTATTCGCAATAATAGTCCTGTCAGTGATGATAGACCGAACCCAGTACAGTGTAATATTGCCATTTTCGAGAACTGGGTAGGGCACATACCTATAGTACGGTACTTCTGATTCCACAAGATTGTATTTAAGAGCAAGTTGCTGGTGAACAATTCTAGCTAACGGAGATAACGGAGACTATTTGCATAGATACAACCTTGTGGTTGTGTCTATGCAAATAGTCTCCGTTAGCCAGACGAGAACAACCGGAGATAATGTGACGAATGGATTCACCCGGTTTGTGACATGCCCGACATAATTATGTCTACCGTACCATCCTTCACAATACTATTATTATTATTATAAATAAAATCTATTAGGTATAAACATATCTACCGTACCCTGGTTAAAATCATGATGATGAACAAATTCATCGATGCAGCCGTCATCGTCGTGAAGATCTTGGCGTGGTTTTGGATGAAGAAGCCGGTGCCTCCGTAGATGACAGACACCATGGATATCCTATAGATTATTGTGCCGAGAACAGCGCCCAGCACGATCGAGATCTGATTGAGAAAGGAACTTGGTTATTACAAACATTCGCCTATTGTCAACAAAGCTAGAGATAGAGAGAGATCGGGCAAACTGGAGAGGGGGTCTATGCTGTAGGGCGACTTCCATAAAAGACATATCAGTTAACAATATACAGTATGTTAACTAATAGAAGGCGTTCCCGTTAACCCGCAATAGTATAGCATCCATACATGCTAAAAAAATATTACCATTCGAAAACAAAATGTTTATTTTTTAAATATTGAAATATTCACTAAAAATGTTAAATTGATACTTAAAAGAAACACTGTACACGCATACTTGAAGGACGGCAACGTTGCAATTTATTTGTTTCTTTTACTGTTTTACGTATCAATTTAAAATTTTTAGTAAATATTTTAATATTATAAAAAATAAAAACATTTTTTTTTCGAATGGTTATATTTTGTTTTAGCATGTATGGATGCTATAATATTGCGGGTTAACGGAAATGCCCTCTGTTAGTTAACATACTGTATAAGGTGCTATAAAAATATCTACCACGGTTGCAATGAAAAAAAAAAAGGTATGTTTGCGATTCCCTTTTGTCCTGGAAAACACGATAAGCTGTTGGTTCCGGCTGTTATTCTACATCATTCACAATCGTTACTAGGTAGTCAGTAGATAAAAATCTGACAGAAGTCTTGCTACGTGGTACCGTGTTACCCAGCTACCGGGTTATGGAGGTCTTATAGCCAGTCGCTCCAAGTAAAATACTAGTATAGTGCTCGGCACGTAACTTGGCAAGAGTTGTTCGATGCGCAGAAGTCGATTTTTAGGTGCCGGCGGTTGTCAGAGGGACGCGGGGTATGACGTAGCGCCGCTCCGAGCGCGCGATTGGTGCGACAGTAGTTCTCGTTCCATTTGCTCCCGAATACACTTGAGTACACGAAAGTTGTATCCTTTGTTTTTTTTACGACTTGTTGTTTTAAATTTAGTTTTTGTTACGTTGATTACAATGCCAGGACCAAATACCGTTTTACGCAGACTATTAAAACGTCAGAAAGAACAGTTAGATACTATAGTTAAGAAAGGTTGAAATTCCGAATTCGTCACTGTCTTGTCTGTCGCCTGTGTCCTACACCGGGAAAAAAGAAGAATAAAGGGGGAGCAGTTTTAGTAACGAATTGTGATGACGAGAACATATTATTTTTAATGTATTTTTTTTTAAATACGTTTTTTTCACTTTGAAATGTATTTATGTATTATATCTATTTTATTTTTAATATCGAATTAACTAATGAATTCCTCTTCATTCTTTAACATTCTTCTGAACAGACATGATTAAAAATAAATGATGACAATATCCATAGAATAATGGCAAGCAGTAAAAGTGACCACTTTTTTCTTCCACTAAGTGCACGATGCGCGAACTTACCCCCACTACGCCAAAACCTTGCCAACTTACGTGCTGAAGACTATACTCAGTTGCATCCGGTTAGACTGATTCCGGCACCGACATTGTTGGATAAATGAAATGAAATGAAATATTTATTTTTGTAAATTATAAATAATAATAAAAATAAACGATTTATCGGAACACAAATACAATAAATTAGAGTACGATAATGACTGCATTAGTTGTAAACTGTGTTGCAGCCATTTGTCTAATTGGTTATAAACAACACTTCTACACGTATTTTTGCGGTTTTAGATTTAGCTAGATGACACCGGTGTCTCCTAACTAATACTCTGAAAACAAAACCGAAACAAACTCAGGGATTAACGTCTTTTTTAAAGTCCATACAATTTTTACTGGTTAAATGATATGAGTAGCATGTAGGTTTATGTCTGTGGTGCTCTTTTGAGGAAAAGAAGCACGCAGATTTGAGCGGACATGTCCGGACAGTGCAACTATTTGTCAGTTATCATGTAGCTCAATTTAGAACTTAAGGGGCTCAAAGATTTGACGAACAATACCAAAGTAGCAGCATTTGGGCAGACCACACAAGTACTGAAACTGCTAGTCATTATCGGGATTTATTTAAAGAATTTTTATAAGTATGTTATAATGCCAATTCCATCGTAACCTAATTATACTAATAGTACACTTACAAGTAAGTATAATAATTTGAAAAACATACATTTAGTTTTAGCAGCTTCAGTAGATGTTAGTATTTCATGGAAAGCGCCTATATTAATTCTACTTAAGTTAAAAGTCCTCATCAGAACTTTAGAAGCTCTTGTTCGGTATCGTACCGGATAAATTCCATTAACAGGTGGTGCATGTCCTCAACTATAACACACAAATGCAGAAGATGAAGATGATGATGAATAACTTACCATGAACAGTACAGCTGAACCACTGGCCACGTACTTGGCTGTCTTCTGCCAGGTTGGAAGGTACGGCTCCTTTTCTCTGGTTACTGGGTTCGTACGGAATGTCTTTACTGATGCCTCGAATTCAGGTCTGGGTTCCTCGTCCTGGTTGAAATGAAATTAATGAGATACAGCTATGGATTTTTTTTTACTTTTTTGGGTTACGTAGCCGAATGGTAGAATACGTAACCCTTATAGATTTATCATCTTTGTATATCTGTCTAACCATATGTCACAGCTACTTTGTTCCGAAACTTTTAAGACAACAAAATTGAAACTTGGTAGGTATTCAGTGAACCGCTTCACGATTTTTATTCGAAAGTAAAAAACTAAGAAATTAAGGGGAAATTGTTTTACTTCCTCATACAGGGAACTGAAGTTGTTGTTAAAACCATTTTTTCAAACAATTTTGTCAATTGTTTGAAACATATACTTCCGAAGTGGTAGAAAGTGTCCCCTCCCTCTAACTTTTAAAATAAGAGAGTAAAAAATCTGCAAAAAATATATGCTGATCTCAATGTAAACTGTCAACGAAAATTGGTTTGAACGAGATACAGTCAGCAGTTTTAGAGGAGATTTTCAAAAGACAGAAAATAAAATTTTATCATTTACATATACAAACACTATGAAAAAAAAAACGAAAGTTATTCGCTTATTTATGCTTGCACTTGGCCACTTTATTATTACCTAGACAAACCAATTATTTTCTAAAACTTCTAAGTTTTGTTGGAACTAAATAAACTTTTTAAAAAGATCACTCAATCTACACGCACATAAGATCACACTCACGCAATAACACTTACTAGAATACTGACAAAATCATAATCCTCCTCAAAATTGGGAAATAAGTTTATGGTCCAGAAACTAATGTGTTGTTAGAAAGAGACAACAAACCTGTGACTCGGCTCCAGCTCCTCCCATGTCCCACTCCCACCTCAGAACAGACTGTTTGCGTTTCCATAACGCTAGGAATGTAGTAGCTGAAATGAAAGGAATGTTTAGTAAAGAACTATAACATAACATGTTTACAGAAAAGTACATATATATAGTCCAGAAAAAACAATTTAAAGGGTAATTCTAAGTGCTTGAAAAACTGGTAAAATGGTGATTTATCTTAAGTTCAGTAGCGGTCAAATATACTGCTTACTATAATGTAGTGACCAGCCTAATGTAGGTTTATTAAAATTTATGTTTCAGGCCATCACTTTACATCGATAATATGAATTGAAAACAATACATCGAATCATCGCTAATTTAAAAAGAAGATACAATAATTACAGTGACTAATGGATTAGGAACGAATACCAAATTATTTCAGGATTTCTAGTAGTTTTTCCGTGTCTGACTAACTAACTAAGAGAACTAACTCATATAGACACTTAATACTGGTTTATTCCTTATGTGGAAGCCAGGGGCGTGCACAGGATTATGACAGGGTATGCGGCGGAGTAATCGGTCACAAAAACTTTGCCTTTTATAGATTTTTAGCATAGCCACAGCCACGCGTCGTAGCATGGTGGCGATGCGTGGCTGTGGCTATGCTAAAAATCTATAAAAGAAAAAGTTTTTGTGACCGATTACTCCGCCGCATACCCTGTCATAATCCTGTGCACGCGCATGGTGGAAGCTGACCTTTTTGGGAGAACATCAAGGAGATTGGAATGTATCATCATTATCTGCTTAGCATTTTACGAATTATTTAAGGTTTGCTTCAAGTTAACCGAATGCATCTGAGTATTAGTGTAGTAGTCTAGTCACATAGAGTAACTGCCTATCTTTTTTTTTATTGATAATAGGCTCGCGTTTGACCACCATCTCACCTGATGGTAAGTGATGATGTGGTCGAAGATGGAGCACGCTTACCTAGAAGTAACCTATTCACTCTTGACTTAAAGACCCCCAGGTTATAGCTATCGGGAAACACAGACTCCGGCAGGGAATTCCACTCCTTAGCCGTACGCACAATGAACGTTTTCCCAAAACGTTTAGTGCGTATAGGTGGGATGTCCACTATGTAACGATGGCGCATCGCCGTTTGTCTTGTAGTCCGATGATGGAACGGCTTGGCGGTATTAGATTGCGTAATTCCATCGCACACTCCCCGAAACTTATCTGAGCTCTACAGCCCTGTAGCTGAGTAACACAATAGACCTTGGCAGGACTGGTATCACATTCTCTAACTTCTGATGGCTGTCAAAAATGTACAGATGACATCCAGAACCAACGACTTAACGTGGTTTCCCAGGCACCGAGGATATCTCGATATCTTAAGACAGTCACTCATCCACAAATCTACCTCAGCAAGCGTTGCTTGACCTTAAAGGTCGACTTGTGCAGCAATTATTTAGCCACGAGCTACAAAAGACTATCTTTTATCCAAACTCATGATCTTTCCAGACGCCTAGTTGATACTTCGCGTGACCTAAGGGCTGGCCTTTGCCTTGGCCAGAGGTTAAGCATTGCCATACAACGTGGCAATGCAGCCAGTCTTTTGGGCACATTTACAGGGGACAGCAATGCGCTCGAATTTCCGGACGCCATATTTTAGATTATATTTAAGTATACAATGTGTAACGGAAACCCCATATCTATCCAAAAGAGCTGAAGACAACATCTGGTATGAAGTCTCTATGCACAGTTTCAGCTCAAAATAACTGACTCAAAGAATTGATACCAAATTATCGGTTTCATATATTCCATGAATACCAATCATAACAAACGTGTCACAGCACTACGAGGGTCAATAACTTTCCACGCCACTTGCCAATAACACGATAATTATTATTATCTTCGCTCTTCTTAATTAATTTGAAAAATTCGGTCTCTGGTATCATTGTATTGGTATTTATAATAAGTTCTACACACGTGGACTTAGGATTACAAAACCCTTGCCATATCGTTTGTTATCATCCAAAGAAGCCATGCACTTGGTATACCCTTTAAATTACACGTTGTATATACATTAGGGTTTTTATTTAAGTGTATAATTTCTGCTTAATAAATATTACTGTTAATCTTAATTAATTAAAACAAAAACATGAATATATTACTACTTACCCCAAAAGGACATGAAAATTGCAAAGAACACGGTAGCTGGGTTGTCGAAGAGGTATGTCAACTTGGCAAACACACAAGAATCAGATAAGGACTGGTATTTACAGGCCTTATCACAGAGAGGACAGAGGGTGATGTTGCCGGGCCCCTTATCATCACAGATCTCTTTACTGAGGACAAAACAAGCAATATTAACAACTGAAAAAAAGACAATATTATTATTAATAGTAATTTTGATAAGTTTTTAATTTTGTATGCATGTCGTTTTTTGTAGCAACAAATACTTTTTCTTATTTCCTTCCAACTAAAAACAATGCTACAATGGGTAGTCTTATGTGAAAGTAAATACGAAGGTAGTAAAGTGAACTGCTAGTAAAGTGAATTCTAGCCGCATTGCCAGTTCTCATCAAAAAAAAATATCTCCAGCGAAACCGACGACAGAGGTCGTCTCCGCGTTAGAGATGAACTCACCTAGGAATATTGTCTTCAGAGTCCATACTCGCCAATCCATACAAGAAACACAGGGTCCCGACAATAGCGGGAGCATACAACATCTTGGTGTAGAAGCCGAGCCAGCAGAAATACAGGCCTATCTTGTCGCCGAAGTACCTCCGGACCAACCAGAGAGGCTGCTTCTTGTACCACTTGCTGGGACGGGCCCACTCGAGGTATAGGAGCTGGTAAAAGAAATAGCTGTTGTAGAAACTAAAGCCTAAGTCTTTTGTAATAATTTCTAAATAATACACACACACGCTTACAGTAAATAAAAAGAAAGAACAAACTGAAAATATTGAATTGAATTGTACAAACCAATTTCTCAAAGCCCATTCCATCATCGGACTACAAGACGCACAGCGGTGCGCCATTGTTACTCTATGGTGGATATCCCACCCATACGCACAAAACGTTTTGGGAATAATTTCATTGTGCGTACAGCTAAGGAGTGCATCCCCTGCCGGAGTCTGTATTTCCTGATAGCTATAACCTGGAGGTCTTTAAGTCTCTTGACTAAAAGCACGCTTGTCTAAAAGTAACCTATTCACTCTTGTGAATAGGTTACTTTTAGACAAGCGTGCTTCATCTTCGACTACATCATTGCATACCATCAGGTGAGATGGTGGTCAAACGCGAGCCTATTATCAATAAAAAAAAGCTAAAGAACCGATTTAATGAGACTTAAACACATGCACAGGGTACCTATGACAAAATAGTTAGTTAACAAATTGGAAGAAGAGTCCAGGGGAAAAGAGGGTGGAGGTCATAGAAAACTTTAAATTTTTCTTTCTAAGCGATTATCCTATCGATAATAAATAAAAACACAGGCCTAAATGGGCACTGAAACGTCAGAAGCTAGGGCACGGTTCGAAATTGATCGTTTCCTATGGAGAAGAACCGGCAAAAAACTCCAACGGTACTTTTTTTTTTAAACAATTTGTTTTCATAATAAAGGTCTAATAGGTATGGGAGGATAGTACAGTAGACCAATTAACATAGCACAGTGTAATTACAAATAAACAATAAGAAAATGAATCTAGAAGTCTATAGTGTTATCCCATTCACATAGAAAGGAGCTTTATAAAATATAAATATGAATTCGACAGACGACAACATTAGATATTACTACTGCAAACTAAAGCATTGTAAATGGAGCAGGTAATCAAAATTTAAAAAATCCTTTAATATTTGATGGTAGAAAAACAAATAAAATGAAAGACAACGAGATAAACTTACGACAGTGGAGTTGTTAATAGATAGTATAATTTTATTTCTGTAAACGTTGAACATATAACACAATATTAATTTCATAAAGATCTATTCTACTAACACGTTACTCCCTGACAACGAAACGACTGTGAAAGATTATCAATAAAATTCTCAAATCTCTATTGCTTACCATTATGTCACATAGTTGGTAGTGTAATAAATATAGAAGTCACAATTATGTGCCTTGTCTGGCACAGCTGGAAAGTAGGAGAGAGGAGGAAGAACATTGTTTATGTTTTTAAGAGGAGGCTCCCTAAATTGTATGTAATTTTGTATTAATATTCTGAAACAATCACGCATACAATCAAAATGGAACTTTAGTATATGATTTATTTGGATTTATTGGATCTTTTTCTTTCCATGTTTCGTAATTGGAACATTTTCACTCGATTCATTTTTTAATCGAAAATCATGTCTTTTTGAAAGATTATTCAAAATTTAATCAAGATTACTCGGCTTTTATGTCTTAAACTAGCTTGTGCCAGCGGCTTCGCCCGCGTGGTAAGTTTTTCCCGTGTAAATCCCGATCCCGTGGGAATTTCGAAAAATCCTTTCTTAGCGGATGCCTACGTCATAACATCTACCTGCATGCCAAATTTCAGCCCGATCCGTTCAGTGGTTTGGGCTGTGCGTTGATAGATCACTATGTCAGTCAGTCAGTCAGTCAGTCACCTTTGAGTTATATATACACACATCAAAAGTGTCTAGGGATCAAGCAGTTTTATGCGGATTTCTTGAGATTGAGATGTGGCTTTGTAATAATTTTATGATTTTATAAATTTATATGGATCCTTTTTGGTGCATTTCATAATTTGAAACAGGAACTGTTAATCAAATTCGAGTAAAAGATGAAAATCAGCTGTCAATATTTTCCCTATAAAAACATACAACGCATTGAAGACATTATTAGTGCTACTGTTTCCCTACTACTGATTAAAACCAACGTTATTATGGAGCGGCGACGTCATTTAAGCAGGGAAGAAATGCTCAGAGCCGTGGGAATGATAGAAGCTGGTTCCCGGCAACGTACTGTGGCTTTAGCTCTGAATACAAGTCAGAGTGTTATCAGTCGACTTTGGACACGTTACCGAAGCACTGGTACCGTGGCTGAGCGCCATGGAGGACGGTATCGCTGCACCACACGGAGACAAGACCGATACATTCAAATCTTAACTCGAAGAGCTCCAACAATAACCGCCATGATGTTAGCCGTGAGGCTTCATCACTCTTCAGGGAACTTAATTAGCGACCAAACAGTCAGAAACCGCTTGCATGAAGTGAACCTTCATTCCCGAAGACCGCTACGGGTACCACCTATAGCAATGCATAATCGTAGGATTCGATATCAATGGGCTCTTGAACACAGAAATTGGGCAGAAGAACAATGGCATTTCGTGTGCTTTTCTGATGAGTCTCGTTTTGGTATGAGACCGGATATAAGACGTATACGACACTGGAGAACCCCTGGACGCCAACAGCGATTAAAATCCTGCCAGGAAGTCCATCCTTATAGTGGTGGAACCATCATGGTATGGGCGGGTATTTGGATCGGCGGAAGAACTGAGTTGATTTGGATCAGAGGCAACCTCAACGCTCAAATTTATGCTGAGACGATTGTATCTGACGTCATCGTTCCTCTACAAGTGCAAATCGGTCCCTTATTTCAGTTAATGCATGATAATGCACGACCGCACACCGCAAGAGTTGTAAGACAGACTCTCGCCGCAGCTAACATCAATGTCCTGCTCTGTCCTGCTCAGTCGCCAGACTTGAACCCGATTGAGCATGCATGGGATATGCTACAGAGAAGAGCTCTGCCGAATATGGAGGGTATCCAGTCGCAAGAAGACCTTTTTTTGTTGTTGCAACGAACATGGGCGGCCATTCCACAGCGTGATTTGGATGAACTCATTTTGAGTATGCCAAACCGATGTTCTTGTGTTGTTAGTGTTCGCGGTAGAAACACGGATTATTAATTGTTTAAGTTACCCAATAAAATTTTAAAGAAAACTGTTATTTCAGTCTTTTTTTTCGAACTTTAATGTTAGTGGTTCAAATGTCAAAAATCCCTTTATTAGGAAACTGGCCAAAGGTGACTTGGTTTATCGTTACTGTGACAAACGAAAACACTTTATTTGATGAATCCTTAAAGAAAATTTTAACTAATATCAATCAGGAGAAAAGTTATTGCAAACATATATGTTGATCCCTAGACACTTTTGATGTGTGTATTTAGATTAGTATTAACAATAAGAAAATATAGTTTTTTATCCAAATATAGGATATTTTTCTCTAGATCATTTATTACTTTAGTTATAAACGAAATAAGAACTGAGACTTACGACATTTAGTTTCGAACACGAACATGGTGAAACAGCGCACGCGATATTCAACTTTATTACTGCTGTGTCAGTATTTAGCACCCAACGGCAGTTTCGAAACCGAACATGGTGAAAGAGCGCACGCGATATTCAACTTTATTACTGCTGCGTTAGCGTTTAGTATACAACGGCCTAACCGGGGTGGATGGGGGCGGAGCTTGCGTGAAAATTATTTTGGACTACCTGGTCTTAATGCGATATGTGTAAATGAAAGCTCGGATCACCGCTGAACGTCCTTTCCGAGGCATGGAGGCCTACCACCTGCCACCTACTCACGGACTGGCCTCGACAAGCCTTGCTTAACCTTAAAACTTGTATAGCTGTTATTATTTACCTACAAGCTCCTACATGCCTTGGAAAACATGTCACACCACATCCTGTGTCATTTGTATATTTTTGACAGTCGTTACGGAACCAGAAGCCAGTACATTTCATTTGGTAAAGTGTTCCTCAGCTACTAGGCTGTGGAGGTCAGATTAGGCATTAGCTCCATGTAAAACTCTAGTACTCAGCTACATCTGGTTAGTCTGGGAGCCGACTAGAACTATATTACGCCAGTCGCTTAGCAAAGTACGTCGAGAAACTTCGCCAGAAATCTAATACGTTCGAGACACTGACGCCATCTGGCGGCGAATGGCAGTGCTGAGTGTATCGAGAAAGTTCGTCTGACTTCTAATACATTCGAGACACTAACGCCATCTAGCGGCGAGTAGCAGTACTGAGTATCTCGAGTAGCTTCTGGAATATTCTTGGCAATATAGGCAGTGAGTCGATTTTACAAAAATGTTCTAGAACTTATAGACCGGGGTATAAATAGATCGCAGAGTTATGCAGACGACAGTCTTATTTCAAGATACGAGGCGATATAATCGAAGCTTTACAAGTGAATTTCGGTGCGATGTAATAGAGTGACAAGTATTGTACTGTGAATAACTGTGTTAATTTTTATTTGGTGTTTATTTAAGTAAAGTGCTAATTTTGGTTTAATTGGCGTTAATTATTTCTATCCCGAACCCCAGCTCGTAACAGTATTATTAGAACTTAAAACGGGATATTTACCATGTCTACTTTTTGTTTCGGGTTTCCGATATTTCGGCACCGTTGCAAGCGCCATGATCACGGATAAACTGAAGTAATTGCGGGTGGAAGTTTATGAGCAGACAAATCGGTCTATCCTCTTTCTCGTTCGTTTTTTGTGATCGCCACCGCTACCAATGTCACATGCGTCACTCAAAACTCGATTCTGTTCCCGACACATAAAACTCACCGTGTCCGTGTTGTGTGTGTGTGTGTGTGTGTGTTTTAAGTTCTAATAATACTGTTAGTGACCATGTTAGCTTAAAGACTAGAACATAGTTGGAAAAAGGCTAAGTACATAATGATTTAGCAATTAAAGAACGGTTCTACGTACCCTTCTGTCAGTGACCTTCCCATCAGTCATATCCTTTTCGTATCTGCCTTCATGCAGAGGGTAGCACGCTGTATATGTCTTGTCGTTTAGCAGGCGACGGATTCCCATCTGAAATGTTCAATGGTAATGTTTAAAATAATAATTGACGTAGGTAAAAAGGCTGCCACGATTAATTGGTAGTAAGTGCGTCACGCAAGCCGCTTCGGCAACGTGTAGCAAGTCTGTCGGTTTTCTATCGGCTACGTTTCGGGGAGTATGCGATGTAATTGCTCAAACTAATTCCATCAAGCATTGGTTTCATCATCAGACTACAGAACGGCGAAACACACAATTCGGTTTGGGAATACTTTCATTGTGCGTACAGCTAAGGAGTGGAATTTCCTGCCGGAGTCTGTGTTTCCTGATAGCTATAAACTGAGAGTCTTTATGTCAAGAGTGAATAGGTTACTACTAAGCAAGGATACTTCATCTTCGACCACATCATCGCTTACCATCAGGTGAGATGGTGGTCAAAGGTGAGCTAATCTATACTTATAATAAATCTGTAGAGAGGTCAATTCTGTACATGAAATATATTTACAAAATAACTATCAGGGGGTGATTAGGGAATGGATAATGATACCAAAAATGCAATCAGTAAAATTTTTGTCTGTCTGTCTGTCTGTCGGTCTGTATAACCGTTATAGAAACAAAAACTACTCGACGGATTTTAACGAAACTTCGTACAATTAATATTCATACTCCTTAGCTGGTTATAGTATACTTTTCATCACGCTACAATCAATAGGAGCAGAGCAGTGAAGGGAAATGTTGGGAAAACGGGAGAAGTTACTCCATTTTTTAAGCTTCCGTCGCGTGTGCAACCTTAATGGTTAAAGCTACACAGAAATCATTTATGACGGAAATGTTCTCCTTAAAATTATATAAAAAGTATCCCACAACATCATATATCTATCTTTTATGGTTGACTCACAATAACACGTGTACTCCCGATAGCTTAGCAGTTCGAAGCTTTCTGATTATTATTCTGCTCCGAAATTTAAAACCACCACAACTTTGCAATGGAACTCGGCTAAAAGTAACCCAGTTGCAACAAAATATAATCGAGGCTCAAATTTTAACAGGTTGCGGTGCAGGAGAAACCGTCTTTATTCCCAGAATTCCCATAATACCAAATAATTTTCCATTCCAATTTAAAAGAACGCGATTCCCAGTAACGGTGTGTTATGTAATGACAATTAATAAGGCTCAAGGTCAGACTTTTCGTGTTGCTGGAGTAGATCTCGGTGTCAGTTGTTTCTCGCATGGTCAGTTGTACGTCGCTCTTTCCCGGGTTAGCAGTTCTAGAAATCTTTATGTTCACGATGCCGGACGGGTCAATTTTCAACATAGTTTACCTGGAAGCTTTGCGCTGAAGTATTGTCGTTCTATAGGTACTTAAGCCTCATGTGAACGTGATCTAAACAATATTACCAATACATTAACTTAATAACACACAAGGAGTTACACGCTGACGGAGTCGCGGGCAAAGCTATTAACAATAATATTGTGCGGTTCGGTATTGCGATATTTTTCAACAGTATTATAGATTGACATATTATATTTCCCTACTAAATTACGAAAGTTAATCTGTGTGTTACATCAAAATCACTGAACCGTGAGGAAGAACATAGGCTACTTATTTTTACGAAAAACCACGGAAACGTGGACGAAGTCGCGGGCAACAGCTATCTATGCTAATAATATAAGGCTGAAGAGTTTGTTTGTTTGTTTGAACGCGATAATCTCAGGAACTACTGGTTCGAATTGAAAAAATATTTTTAATTAAATAATAAATTTATAGAGAAAGGGTATAGGCTATATATCATTACGCTAAGGCCAATAGGAGCGGAGCACCAATGAAGAATGCTTCAAAATCGGGGTTAAATTTAACGTTAGCCCAAAGTAACTATTCCACGCGGACGAAGTCGCGGGCAAAAGCTAGTATAAAAATAAAAAGAAAAAAAACTATACAAATTCCGTCATTCAATACAAATTAAAGAAAATTTATATTTCAAAGAATTACAATTGAACAGTTTTTTTAACTTATATTGAATGAAACAAAGATACAATTATTAAAAAATATTGAAATCGAACATGATGTATATGGTAGTTATGGTATGGATATAGATAAATGTTACCTTCGTCTCATTGTTGTCATATTTTGCCCTTAATAATATCTGCATAACTAGTAAACTTCTCTGTGCTGGGGAGTATTGTGTGTGCCGATCTTTCACTAAAAACCTGTAAATAAATACACATGGATCAGTTTATTACAACGTAACGAGTGCATTTAAAGTGAGTGACCTATGTAGTCCTATCAATGTTGGGACCTTATACAACGTGTAACAGAATAAACGCAATTCCTGAAAGTAGTTCGATCAGAATCGGCTTCTGAATCGATTTCCGTCATAAAAATTAGGTGTTAAATTTTGACGGAAAAATCTTTAATTTAACTTAAAATTGAAACACAGTATTATGACAAATAAATACAATCCTTAATTCAAGGAAATGCACTCGTGTGCATGTCGGGCGCTAATATTGCATGAGTGTATGCGTCTGCGTAAGGATGACGTATGACGCACATACCTTTTGCGTTTAGTTAGGTTAATAATTATTTTATAAAAAATGTCTAGGTTTGGTTTCAATTTATTTAGTTACGGATATTGTTTTAGACTTATAATTTAATATTCTAATTGGAGTGTTTGAGGTATTGCACTTAATCTGTTACACCTTGTATAAAGTGACTGCCAACCCTTTGTATTATCAAAATCCTGTCTCCCTTACTGACTTACTGACTAAAACCGTGTTCCCTCGCACATTAGCGCCGGGGACTGCAGGAACATAAGGTGGCGGTTCGCGTCACGACAGAGAAAAGCGACCGAGACAAGAGACTGAGACATGAGACTGAGACAAGAGACTGAGACAAGAGACTGAGACAAGAGACTGAGACAAGAGACAGAGCCAAGAGACTGAGACAAGAGACTGAGACAAGAGACTGAGACAAGAAACTGAGACAAGAGACTGAGACAAGAGACTGAGACAAGAGACTGAGACAAGAGACTGAGACAAGAGACTGAGACAAGAGACTGAGACAAGAGACTGAGACAAGAGACTGAGACAAGAGACTGAGACAAGGGACTGAGACGGGAGACCACGACCGTTACTTGACTTTAACCAATGTATAAGCATCAGTACGCGAGCGAGACAGAGACAGAGACGCAAGACAGGAGACTGCGCGACGGTTGCTGCCCCTGACCGGTAATGTCTCGTATCGCGCTCGAAAAGCACATGTGTGAACGAATGTGAAAACTGTGAAGAAAGTGCCTTCTTGGCCTCTAGTTAAATATAATTCGTTAATAGGTAATCTTATTTTAAACTTTATATGTAATAATTATATAACAGCAAATCATTGTCTTTTTCTTCCTCCAGTAGAAATTCTACTTACTAGCTTTCCATTATACAACACTACTGACTGATCCATCTACAGACTCGCTGGTACTGAATAATTGTAGCTTTGATTGCGGTCTCGGTCTCGACCCACAGTACATGCAGAAGAGATCGAGACACTTGTCGCAGACTCCCGTCTCAGTCTCTTGTCTCGGTCACTTCTCTTTGTCGCCCCCTTTAGAAACTCTTCAACGCGGCCTTAAACCAACGCGGCCTAAGATTGGTGCCGTCTGGTCGAGCGGAGGGAGTGAGGTGTCTTACTCCCCGTGCGACTTTTAAATGGGACGCGTTGTCATCTCGGGTCTCATGTTATGGGGAGCGGTGAACTCTCGCTAGAGGGAACTAAACCCAATATAGTTGAGTAAAGGCTAAGTAGATGAAAACGTGTAACTAAATTAATAACAAGCTGAAATCAATCACTTTAAACTATAATTTGAAGAAACTATTCAAGAATCTTCACTACCCAAATTAGTCTAGTCATTTCAATATTTCATTTAATTGCTTTGTCTATGCGAGCACTTTGAAATATCGTTGCGGATTGCAATCGCCAATATATGAACAGAACAACAATAATATTAGTTATTCATCAATATTTCTAAATTTGTAAGAATCCCATTGTGAAAAACCCATTTTGAAAAACTCAAAAATTACATTTCGTAATGTTTGCACGCTTAGCCTAACATGCTACATACTAAACTGAATGTTACTAACACCTCTTGAGATTCTTTTTGTTCTGAAGCTCCGTAGAAAGATGGCTCCGTATTGATCCTGGAATGCTCATACTCGTACATTTGTGTTAGAAGACTCCGGAATTTTGAGTACCAATGCGTCTGTTTGTCGTATTTATTCTCGTCATTCTGAAAAATATTATTAACCAATAAATACCAGTCTCATTAGTCAGTATTAAAAAAATTATTACCAATAAATGGCGAGATAATCCGTAGTCATTCGTTACGGATTGGCCGGAGAAGACTGCAGACAAAGATGTCTGAAAAGATTTGAGGGAGGCCTTTGCCCAGCAGTGGGCAAAATAGGTTAACAAAAAAAAAATGACTTGGAACAAAGTAGGTGCTTGTGGCTAAATATTAACAAACATATGGGTCGATCTCTAAGGTTAAATATAATAATAATAATATGTTTAGTTCCAAAAAACTTATAACTACTTGACATATTAAGTTTTTTACGAACCACACATCACACACACCATGCCTTACACCCGAACACAAACACACATAACACACTTGCATATATTATATTATAATATATTTATATATATATATATATATTTATTATAACATATATTAAATGACTTTTTTTATCGTCTTACCTGCATTATTAAATTAAATTGTTTGAATGATAAATTATTTGAATTAAGTTGCTTAATTACTACTGTAAATTGGACTCTTTTTTAGAATGAACTCGTCTCCAGTAAGTTTGTAAAAAATCTAATTTGGGGGCCTGGTGACCTGAATTACAGGTTTTGGAAAAAACTTAATTTAAGCACCAGTCTCTCACAAATTATGTTTAAATTGTCTGTACCTTATGTCAATTATCTTATGTATTAATTTGTGGTGAGAGAATAAATAAATTCTATCCTATTCTATTCTATTCTATGTTTGCTATATGGCAACAATTTCCGTTAAGGTGTAGAGTTTAGCATTTGTAGCCGAACTAGGCATAGCCTCTGTTTCGGCTATCAGTATCATTCCCCTCGCTTATTTTGTACAATAATATAGGTCTGTGCCAAATAGTGGAAGCATGCATAATCAATAGTAGAAAAACATAATTTAAATTACTCTTTAAATAAGAAATATGCAAGGTAAGTACAATTTTACACAGGATTAAATGTAAAACACTGAAAACCTCTCAGGACTATGTTACTAACATCATAATCAACAACTTTTGTTCTATGACTTTTAAGAATTCGTCATATTTTAGTTCACCAGATTTTCATACAAAAATAAAAATATTTAAATTGAACGCCCTAAATGTTAAGAACTCTATGCGAAGCAAAAGAAAGCAATTTATACTATCGCTTTCTTTTGCTTTGCATAGACGCTACATGCATTTAGGGTGTTCAATTTAAATATTTTTATTTTTATATGAAAATCTGGTGAACTAAACATGACGAATTTTTAAAAGTCATAGAACAAAAGTTGTTGATTAAGATGTTAGTAACATAGACCTTAGAGGTTTTTGGTGTTTTACAATTAACCCTGTATACAGTATGTTAACTAACAGAGGGCGTTCCCGTTCACCCGCAATAATATAAGCACATCAATTATATCGCCGCACACGCGGCCCGTCATTCATAAATAAATTGCGACGTTGCCGTCCTTCAAGTACGCGTGTACACAGTGTTTCTTTTACGTATCAATTTAATTTTTTTAGTGAATATTTTAATACTAGTACTCACGCGGGGCTTCGCTCCCGTGGATTCTATCACGGTAAAAACATAACTCTCCTTTTTTGCAGTCGGGTAAAAAGTAGCCTATAACCTTCCTCAAGCTTCAAGCTACTTCCATACCAAATTTCATCCAAATCCACCCAGTACTTTCGAAGATTAGCACGTTCAAGCAAACAAACAAACAAACAAACAAACAAACAAACAAACAAACAAACTTTTCCGCTTTAT
This sequence comes from Tholera decimalis, assembly GCA_943138885.2. Lineage (NCBI taxonomy): Eukaryota > Metazoa > Arthropoda > Insecta > Lepidoptera > Noctuidae > Tholera > Tholera decimalis. The sequence continues at coordinate 18,465,048 of OW964576.2, forward strand.
AATATTAGTATAGATTTAAAAAAAAAACATTTCGTTTTCGAATGGTAATATTTTTTTTAGCATGTATGGATGCTATACTATTGCGGGTTAACGGGAACGCCCTCTGTTAGTTAACATACTGTATTTTAAATGATGCTTGCTAAGATGGTCCGTGGATGAGTGACTACCTTAACATATCGAGAAATCCCCAAGCCTCGGAAAGCAGGTTAAACCTTTGGTCCCAGCTATAATTTGTACATATTTCCTAGTAGGTATGGTAGTCAAAAGCCAGAAAATCGGACACTAGTCTTGCCAAGCATTATCGTGTTACTGGGTTGTGGAGGTCAGACAGACAGTCGCTGTAGTGTATATAGTACTCAGCTGCATCTGGTTATTTACTATTTTTTAATTACCAATGAGCCCCCTCTTGACCCCAATCACACCTGATGGTAAGTGTAAGATGAGGTCTACGATCGACGAGCGAGCCCAGAAGATGCCTGTTCACTCTTGCTTTAGGCTGACGGGTCATATGTGGCAGGGAATACAGAAGCCGGCAGAGAGCTCCACACCTTGGCTGTGTAGAGGAGAAGCACTTAGTACGACAAGACGGTATATCGACCAAGTGTGGATGGTATCCTGCAGTACGTCTAGTAGACCGGTAGTAGAAGGGGGATGAAGGGATTAGGTCAAGCAACGTTTCGCCGATGAGCCAGGCTGTGAAGCTTGCCTGTCAGAACCTCGTCACCTATGAGCCTTTTAGCTCTGGGTTCGATCGAGTCAAGTGCAGCTAGCTGGTATTTGGCTGAGCCATCCCACAAGTGACTGCAATACTCCATACAGGAACGGACCTGTGCTTTATATAAATTCATAAGCTGTCCAGGTGTGAAGTATCGCCTCACTTTTTGTAGGATTCACAGCTTTTTGGCTGCAATCATGAGCTTTAGATTCAATGGTTGAGCCGAAGTTGAGCAGAGCCGGATTAACCCTGTCAGAGGCCCTAAGGCAATGGCATTCTCGGGGCCCCTTTTCTTACTTTGACTGAACAAATCGTGTGTGAACTGAGGAAGCGCACATTAAGGGCTGTGGTTTTTAATATGTTTGTTTACTTATTCCCAGATTTGTTCTAAAATTGTTTTAGTTCTACTACTAAATCTAACGATTTGTGAGATAACAGTGAGGTCCCTAAGTTCACACGCACATCAAATTATCGTTTGAAGAAACATGTTTTCTTGGTGCGTGCACTGGGCCTGGGCCCCTAGTTGATGCGGGGCCTCTAAGCAGTTGCCTACTCCGCCTAATGGTTAATCCGGCCCTGAAGTTGAGGTCTGGTTGAGGTTAGACTGGAAGCCGACTCATCGTTGTCAAGGCTAAGAAAATGATGACTATTTTGTATTAGGAACACAACATAATGTATTATCAAAATGGGATTCCGAATAGTGCTGACACTACTTAAGACAATGAATATTAAGTCGCACTAAATGTGTGTGTTTTAGTAATATTGCAGTGTTTAGATAGGTAATATTATGAATTTGTTTTTCTATCTCGTCGCACGTAAATAATATTAATATTTTCACTTATATTCTTATAGCTCGGATTTTGTTAAAGAGAGTTCGCAATTCCAGTAGAGTTCCCATTCCTAGGAATCTTGTTAACCCCTCCAACTAAGCTCAATGCTTGTGTCTGGAGAGGGTTCACAGCAATAGTGTAATGGGTGGAACCCGCTACCTCTTTATCACATGTCCGATATCTTATCCATTAGGCTATTGACGCTTAACTCGTTGGACGCCAACGCGGTCAGTGCTGACCGACAGTGAGCTTTCCCTTTAGGCCAAGCAAAAATCACAGTTCTATCCAAATTTAGACCAAATGTTATTTTAATTTGTTGGTTTGACGGGAAGCCAACCTCCCAAAAAAAACATATTAGATACTTATATCTAATGTCCAAATGTATGTTTTCATTAACAAAAGTCAACTTTAGTCATTAATTAATTAATTATGGAGATATTAAACGCCGGGCAGCACTGACCGACGCGGCCCGAACGGCAAGTCTAGTTGTCGGCCATCAATGACCGACGCAGCCTGAACGGCAAGATGCATTTTTTTTCTTGGCGTTCAGCGTGTTAAATTATTTTCCCGTTCTACTTCCAAATTCCCCTTTACTGTAAACCAAATCAATCACTCACCGATATAGGAATGAATCGACGCGTAGGTAACTTCATGCCAATGACTTCAGCTAGTCTCATCTCTGTCTTCCAAGGTAAGTGGATCTTGAGAAACCACGTCTTCTCATCGAAAGACAAGATTTTATTTTCAAGCTCTAATTCTAGTCCTTCCTTTATCAGGTTTTCCTGTAACAAAACATTTACAATTAGCTGATTATTGATGCTAAATATTTCATGGCATAATAAAACCTAACAGTCGCAGTGGTTGATATTAATCCTGGAATTTTCATACTGATACAGCTGTGTCAGAAGACTCCGAAATTTCGAGTACCAATGCGTCTGTTTGTCATTTCAGTAAAATATCGGGGCCTACTAGGGGCCGTTGCCTGCCGGGTTTCGGAATTGTTCGAAAGAGTTGCCGCTGCTTCGGAACACAAAGGGCAAATGACGGAACATGGATAGGTTTTAGTTAGTAAAAGTCTAAGTCTTTTAGTTTCAATTCCATGTATAGATAGAGCCCCCCTTAATTTTCTTTTGTATAAAAATCGGAAAACAGTTTGCAGAATACATAATTATATGTACCTACCAAGTTTCACATATTAGTCCTAATAATTTCGGAATAAAATGGCTATGACAAACGGACGGACAGACAGAGACAGACAGACATGACGAATCTGTAAGGGTTCCGTTTTTTGCCGTTCGGCTATGGAACCCTAAAAAGGGTCGGATAATCAGTTTTTGGGTCTCATTGCGATTTCTTATCATCACTCTTGATTGCCTTAATAATTAATCCATACTAATATTATAAATGTGAAAGTAACTCTGTCTGTCTGTGTGTTACCTTTTCACGCCTAAACCGCTGAACTGATTTAGATGAAATTTGGCATGGGAATAGTTTAGGAATTCCCACGGGATCGGGATTTACGCGGGAAAACCCTCCCACGCGAACGAACTCACGGGCAGAAGCTAGTATAATATAAGGCCGCCGGTTAAATGTTTTATATTTTTAAAGATTTTCTATAGATATTTATAATTTATCTTGGTTTACCTACTATAAAGTTAATATCAATAAACTTACCTGGAATACTCTTCTCTGTTCTCGCTTTCTTGCTTCGTATTCAGTCATAACACCATAGTCTTCTTCTTCGTAAGCTAACACCATATCTATTCTTCTTCTACCGTCTCTGAATAACAGGGATTCTGGCTCCAATCCCTGGAAAATAATAGATAATACAATTAAATTCAATTGTTTTAATCAACAGATAATAATAAATTATATATAGTATGGTAACTAACAGAGGGCGTTCCCTTTAATCCGCAATAGTATAGCATCCATACATGCTAAAAAAATATTACCATACGAAAACAAAATGTCTATATTTTTCTTAATATTAAAATATTCACTAAAAATGTTAAATTGATACGTAAAAGAAACACTCTGTACACGCGTAATTGAAGGACGGCAACGTCGCAATTTATTTATGAAAGGGTTAACGGGAACGCCCTCTGTTAGTTAACATACTGTATAATGACGTGTAAGTGTTCAATTATATACTTTCTCACATATACATTTTTAAGATACATAATTTAAAATTTTTACACGTTATTGGTGTTTTGTTAAGGTTAGGTGAGGCCGGTGTTTTCTCGCTGACTACCCTGCAAAGAAACACCGAAACAAACTCAGTGTCAACGTCTATTTTAAGTCCATACAATCTGAACTGGTCAAATTAGGAACTTCGTAGGTTATTGTCTGAGGCAATCTTTTGAGGAAAGATGCACACAGAGTGAGTTTTAGTGAGCCTGCCTTTTTAATTAATATTAATTTTATTTAACTGTTTCTTTTTAAATATGTAGATGTTGTTTTAAGTTGACGGCCTTACGCTTTAGAGGGCCTGGCAACAAACTTGAAGGTGGATTAAGGATATCACATCACACCATCAACTAACATGTAACATGTTGATGGTGTGATTATAGTTGCAAAACTAGCGAAATATTCGGCGGAAACATTCGATTGCGGGGTACGAATCTTTCTCGCGGGGGGGAAAACTTGTCCGAGGAGCATCTCCCCTCTTACCGCACCCCGCACCGCCATCGCATAGCGCGCAGCGCGGCGGCAGCAGCTGGTGCACAGAGGGCCTTATTTAAATTCATTTTGAATAATTCTGATTTAAAGAAACTTTCCCAGAAGTATTCCGGAATTATTCAGAATTTTTCACAAGTTTTGCAACTATAATCACACCATGAACTACCAAATTTCGGGCTACTAAGACACAATAGCAATTTTGCTTAGCCTGGAATGAAACCCAATGCTCAGCAGTGGCACTTGCGGCCACTGGACCAACGAGGCAGTTTGGTATATTAATCATGTATTCATCACTTCTCGTTTGCCGTACCCTTAACTTGCTTCTTTTTTCTAATTTATAATTTGTTCGCGTTTGACCACCATCTCATCTGGTGGTAAGTGATGATGTGGTCGAAGATGGAGTACAAAAACTAACCTATTCACTCTTGAGTTAAAAACCCCTAGGTTATAGCTATCGGGAAACACAGACTTCGGCAGGGAATTCTTTAGCCGTACACACAATGAAAGTATTCCCAAAACGTTTAGTGCGTATGGATGGAAGAGATTTCACGCCAATAATAATAGAATACATACGTACGTCAGTACTTGTTTCTCCAATATCTTCGTCTTTCTCATTCGGATAAAACGGTAGCGATGGCTTCTTGTCATCTTTGCTGTAGTCGGAGCTTTTACTGTCAGGCTTGGACTGAAAAAACAACAAGATTCTATACATATAATTAATCTGTAAGTGATCGCTGTCTGTACATGGAAGATATTTAGGAGAAAACTATTTCTAAGGTTCTTTATTCAGAGACACACACCACACCGATTTTCTGTGTTACATTTTTAAGTTTGTTTTCCTTTTTTTCATTTAAAATATTTTTGATTGTAGTATAGAATAAGTTTGTTCGGTTCTTTTTTCAGTAATTTATGTATTATATGTTAATGTGCTTTTGTTTGTTGTGTCTTCTGTTGACCAATAAAAGTCTATCATATTAATTATTTTGATCTATCTTTATTAAAGAAGAGACCCAAAAAATACTTTTAGAATTTTTGTCTGTTTGTCTGTGCGTTTGTAAACGCTAATCTCAGAAACGGCTAATCCAATTTGAATGCGATTTTCACTGATGTATTAATATTATATTTCACACACTTAAATACAAGCAACAGTGTTACTATACATAATATTACCGTGGTGTTACCTTGGCTCTTAGGAAATCCTGTATCACAGGGGCCACATTTCTCTTAATACATGAATAAACCACTAAACTTAAGAAATAAAGCAATAAAACATTAAATAAATTCAGCCACAATAGCCTGCTGGTTAAGGTCTTATCGTAACACTATTGCTGTGAACCCACTCTAGACAGAAACATATTTAGCTAATTTAAAGGGGTTAACAAAATTGCTAGTAATGGGAATTATATTCACATTGCTAGTATATACTTTAAAAAATCAACTTTATTGTTAAAGAAATTAGGTTCAAGGTAGATTGGGAAAATTTTACAGTTTCGGGTAGCTTCATGTGCTGCCGTCTGTACTTTAAAAAAATTATCTTGCACTGCTTGCTCTAAACTGAATCACCTAAAAAGATGGTGGTCAAACGGGATCCTATCTACTCTAATATTATGAAATGAAATATTTATTTTGTAAATTGGTTCTAAATAACACTTTTACACGTCATGTTTTTTTGCGTGTTAAGTTTAGCTAGATGAGGCCGGTATTTCCTAACTGACTACTCTGAAAAGTAAAACCGAAACAAATTCAGAGGTCTCTTTTAAAGTCCATACTATTTGTATTTGTATATGAGAAGCATGTAGGTTCATGTATGTGGTGTTCTTTTGAGGAAATAACCACGCAAATTTGAGCGGACCTGTCCAACAATTCGACGAACAATACAAAACATTTGGGTAGGCCACACAAGTACTCAAACTGCTTGACATCATTAAATAAATTGTCGTGAAAATAAAAACAACGAAGAAAGAATAACCTACATTGTCCTCACATTTACAATAATGAAATAATTATATTAAAAAAACCAAAATAAATAGGTATATACAATACTTAACAAAGCAAACATTTTAATCAATAAAAATAAATCAACAAAGGACATTGGGCAAAATTGTATGGAGCTTGTCCCATCGGCGGCCACATCTGCACTATTTATTTCCTAGTAGCCAATTATGTATACAATAAGACTACAAAAGACTGTTTCTGTAAGTTCCTTGGATAAAAAGTTATCATAGGTGGAAAATGTTAAAAAAAAAAAAAACGAATTAAATCATTTAAAAGGAATTATTACAGTTTGTATCTTAAATACAATATTTTGTACACCTCGTGGTGATGTTACATTGATATAATAATGAATTTTAAGTGCATTATAATGATGTGACTAATAATAATAAATACGTAATACGTAATAATGATATACGTAATATACAAATATAAGATAATGATAGCTTAAATAAAACTAAAGGTTTGTTAAATACGTTGATTTATTAAAATAAAAAATAAGTATATGCCAGATTACAATAATACAATATTACTTAATAACTACAATAATTATTGGACTTTAATCGTCATCAACAATTATTTCATTTAAAAAATCAGCTGGTAAAAGAAAGTCTTCCTCTTGGTTTCTGGCCCACCCTAAGTACCAAACTATACACATTGTGTGGGCGCAGCAACCCAGAGTGCGCTTACCGCTAAGGCAACTGCAATAATAGTTTTCTATAGCTTCCCTATTTTTCTGCCTATTGTACCTGTACATTGGGTATCTCTATGCACTTATATATTACATAGGCCTTGTCGCACATGCTCCGCATAATAGCTGTGAGCTAACCTGATAATATGTGCCAAGTGCAAAAATAATTAAATCATCTTCGGTCAGCGACGGAAAATCACTTAAGTTAGGTTGGTTACCAGTAATACTATCAAAGCTAGCCCGTCGATGATTTAAGTTGTTGCCTAGGACATACTCTTCTAAATGATTTGGTTGGTTCAATCGTTGGTTTATTATTGTTATAAATGTTTCTGCGTGTACATTATCACGTAATGGTTCTCTGCATGTGTTCAATAATGCAGCGGCTATTTTTGAATCCTGCACATATGGGGCAAAGCACGATTAAAAAAATCTTGCTGAAATAACTTGAAGTCGCGTTTAAACCAACCATTTATGACTTCGATAACCCAGCGGCATATGGTAACCAACCTAGACTTATTAGCTTGCTCTGTCGTTAATTGATCTTCGTTGCGATTTTTTGTTTTTGGCAAGTGCGCTTCATATCCACAGGCATGTAAATCGTCGATTACGTCGCGAAATCCACGGTCTAAGATGAGCACATCCCCTTGTCGAAAAAACCAATGAAAACTGCCTTCTTTTTCTTCGATCATATTTTTTAGGATTTGTGCATCCGACTCTGTAGCTGCATATGGCCCAAATGCATCTATTATATGTCCATCGCAGCACACTATTAAAAATGGTTTCAATAAATTCGTGAATTTGTGTAGACTATATGATCGCCTTTGGAATAAATGGTTTGTGGACTTTTGAATGTAGATTTAAGTGGCGTCTGCTATCACAATTGCCTTTCTATCTGAGGGTTCTGCATTTGGATTTCCAAAAACAGCATTTGGCACTTGAAGATTTCGATTAGCTATGTCCCTTCTGTCAATATGATCGTAACCCAGATGTCGAGGAACGAAGTCCAAAAAAGGGAATCCCTGGCTAACTTAAGATGTCTTTCAAGGGTTCGCCGGCTCATGTCGAAAAGTGATGCCAGCCTTTCGTTTGCTTTACCACTTCGCAGCTTCATTAGGTAAAAGGCTAATGTTGTATTCGGACGAGTTGATACGTTCGACAATGACGGGGTTTGTTGATTTGTTCCATAATATTCATAAATTGTGCTCGACTGACACCCAATCGAATGTATATTTCATTTATGTCCATGTCATCTATATGATCAAAATCCAATATATATCCTCGAAGCACTGCTATTTTCATGAGGCTCATGATATGCAAAAAATGTGTGGCATTAAAATCGTGGAGCAAGTTAGGGCTGTCAATTATTTGATCCCAATCGTTGGATTCCAAATGTTGAACGCAAACTCTTGCGCTATTGGGAATATAAAAGTTAAAATGAATTAAAAATGTTATTTTCAGATTATCCGGAATTCTTCGGAGTAACGTTCGTCTGCAGTTTTCAAACATACAACGCGTCGCTGTATTAGGGATTCTTGAATATTCTTCGATTTGTAATGCACATTCGTGTGGTTGCGTATTTTCATTTAGTTGCGCAGCTCTTTCTGCCCGTTGCCAGCATGGTCGACAAATATACTCCTGGCCGTTGTATTCTAGCTGAAGATGAGAATATTACAATTAGTTAAAGTGCATAGCTTAAATGGTTTCACAAAACTGTCGATACGATGACTACTTAGTTACTCTTCTAAACATAAAAAAAACCTATAAAGATAAACACTATTCTTTTTCTAAATACGTATATAATATAATACCAGTACCAACGCTTCATAACGATACTTTTTAAAGTGGGAAACTACCAGTTCTTGACATGACAAATAAGACATAATGATTTAGTGTGACTTACCTGACGCTCAGGAGTAACAGCTTCAATAATATATTGGGCTACAGTGGGATTGTCTTCAAACCGAGCGTGTGTTATCTGGTATCTTCTTCTTTTTATCACAGATCGATTACACAAAATACACATTTGACGGTTATCAGCCATAGTTATAGGAATGCAATTCACAAAGTCCAGTAAAATAAGCACAAGTCACCAAGTTAGATATCAACAAGTCCGAGATACAAGCCAGAGTCGAGAGAGATTGTCAAACAAAAATAATCGCACAGTACTCAACGAAACAAATGTCAACGATAGACTGCACTTTGCTCGCGGGCCTGACGTAAATCCCCGGGTATTGTGTGGGAGTCGCACTCGTCGATGATTGGTCACACGAAGCAGGTAGAATTCGTTGGTCTGATTTTAACAATGGTCCCTAGAATTAATTGAAAACAAAAACCAACTTGAAGTGGCTCATTCAACGAATACGTTAACAAAAACAGCGGTTGAGTGCTCGGGTCGCCCCGCACATTATTGCCGCCATTTTTTTTGACACCGGTGCAATCCTGGCACGATGTACGATCGGCCCAGTGCATATTAGCGGATAAAAAGCATGATAACAAAGGTATTGAATATTGTGACAAATATTTTACATTTACATGGAAGCCCAACAGTTTCATTACTTTATTTATTAATGCATACGTTTGTAAAATAAGCAAAATGCAAAGGGTTTTTGTATGTTTTGTCATTAAAACAAAAAATGCTGAATGATAAAAATATGACAATTCATTAAAATAGTATTTAACCCATATCTTTTTTCCCAAATGATATTTAATCATACTCCTTGAACAATATTTGTTCTACAAGCACTCACCTTTCAAATGACACTAGTTTTATTAATGGCCGCTAATGGGCCAGGACGCCCATTGTTCTTTAAAAAATAAAAATGGCTCATGTATATCACTGGAGCAGCTCGTTCCCAAGCCTTCTTGTCCTCAATATAATCTTTAACTGTGTAAAAAGCTTTCTGAGATAGCTTGCGTTTTATAAGTAATTTGAATTTATTAATACTTATGAAGAGGTAATTTTTTATTGTAAGTTTGTATGTAGGGGGTAATCTCCGGAACTAACGATCCAATTCTAAAAAATCTTTGGTAGTAAGCTACGTCATTGGGGAGTGCGGAAGTTACGGGTGAATTGCTAGTTATTAATAAAAATAAATCCTTTGTCGTAGCAAAGGACTCCGGCAACGGCCCATACTCATCCGGCCCACTTTTTCAACTCAACAGACAATAATAATATGAATACTAAATTGACTGGTAATAAACACTATTTACTATAAAAACATCAATATCAATATTGATCATGGGAATACCGAGATAACAGAGAGGTAACATAAACAGTTTTTAGGTTATGAAAAGTAAAAACATGTAAGGTCATTGAGAAATAAAACCGAAAATGAATAAATCATCTAAAAAGTAGGAGTATTCACAGCGGCGTAAGAGTATAAGCGCATGAGTCTATACGAGTTCGCGCCTTCGCGGACTGAATGACATTGATTGATTTTTTCAGCTCATTTGACGTTTCTTGAGTTTTTATAATTTGGCTTCTAGTATTTTTATCCACTATCGAAACGACACAAAGCCACAGTTATTATGGACCAAAAACGTTGTAATTAACAAAAATATTTACGTAATGCGTTAACTGATATATTTGAACTTTCAAAATGGATCTATTTTTAATAATAATATACAAAATAATAAGAAATCATGACCCCTCTACATACAATATTATACTATTTAACCCCCTGGCAACCCTGGAATTAGGAAATGCAGATGTCATGGCTGACAGATAATTTATTCACAATGACTTCCACTATTAGTTTTTATTGTGTTTTTCATTACCCCATGATTAAAAGTCGTATAAAAATTACGATAAATAAGTATTAAATAAAAGTTTTTTTTTTAATATATATTTCATTTGTGTCCGCTATTACACTGCTAGTGGGCCTAATTTCGCCGACCTCCTTTAAATGCATCACATTCTAAACTTATAATCAATACCAGGTATATTATTTTCAATACCTGAAAGCTTGGTTGCGGGGTTGCTGGTAACGGGGTATGAGGGTCTTTCCGTTTCGCCGAGAAAGCTCCAGCTGCTGAAGTCACGTTCCTGACGAACCTCCACCCTCGAAATTTCCTCTCGTCAGTACTGCTGTGGGAAGGAATAGACTTGATATCGTCTCGGAGATGAACCTGGATATAAAAAATAAAGAAGTTGGATAAAAACCGACAAAACAGTCAAAAATAGAAGTTGGATAAAGTTCTAAGTTGAGCTACGTGATAACTGGCAAATGCTTGCACTGTTTGGACGGGCCTGCTCAAATATGTGTGATTCTTTCCTCTAAAGAGCACCACAGACATGAACCTACATGCTTCTCATATAATTTCGCCAGTAGAGTTTGAATGGACACCAAAAGAAACGTTGATTTCTGAGTCTGTTTCGGTGTTTCTTCTCAGGGTAGTCAGTTAGGAAACAGCGGCCTTATCTACTTAACGTATACGGAGAAAATATGACTTGTAAAAGTGTTATTTATAAACTACCTACTAGCTTTTGCCCGCGACGTCGTTCGCGTGGGAGGTTTTTCCCACATAAATACCGATCCCGTGGGAATTCCGGGATATAAATGCTTATTTATTTATTAAAACTTTATGCAACACAAAATGTACAAAGGCGGACTTAATTCCATGGGCATTTTCTACCAGTCCACCATTGGTTTCCATTAATTTTATTTTATCTTATTCCTTTTGATCCTATTGTGAATACTTATTGTTATTAATTCATTTCAATAATTCAATTTTATTATTTATTATTCTAAATTTTAATATCCTGACATGCTAAATTACCTGTTTTTGATGTTTGTTTGTTTTAGTTTTTAGCTTTATTTTTTTTTTTTCATTTTGTATAACTGCCAGTTTGTATTTTTTTTCTGTACGGTACTTTATTGAGCGGAATGCACTGGCTCCTGTCATACAGTTTACAACTAGCTCAGGAGTCAGGGAATTTCAATTGTAATGAGTATATCGAGGGGTGAAAGGCTATTTGGTTTAAGCGACATTTTTGCAACTTTACAGGAGAGCCATTTAAAGTTTGAAATTTTGGAAAAAAAATCACAACAAAAAAACTTCTTCAGCTATTTGAATGGGGTAAATTTGATTGAAATTTAATTAAAAACATCGAGTTGTTGATGCTAATACCAAATAAAACGGACCTTTAATTACAAAGATAAATGTCGCTTAATACAAACTGCCTCAAGCCCTTATTTTTCAGAGCATGGAAAAAAGATTTAAGTGACTTCATAACCACAATTGGCTACAGGGAAAAAAAATTAAGCAACGACGCAGTATATTTTCAGAGTAAGCCAAAAAGTATGAAGTGACATAGCCCAAAATTAATAGTAGCAAGCTATTTATCTCAACTACCAATTTAGACTAAAATGAATGGCAGGCAAATTTACTTATGTGACATAAAATATTGAAATTGTTACGTGTGATGTTACATTTTTTTTACATCTAATACTATCAATGGCTGTTAAAAGAACCTGGATATATCGCAATCACCGAAAATCTCAGGTGCTTATATTGAATAAATAAGAAGAAGAAGAAGAGTCCTGTTCTTCTTGGTGTAGTACTTCAGCCGGTGTTCCTCAGGGTGGCGTCTTATCTCCTTTACTCTTCGCAATATTCATAAATTCTATTTAAAAAAAACCTTCAGTCCTCCTACCACCTTTATGCTGATGATTTTCAAATTTACAGACAAGCTCCCTATACAGATTAGCATGCTGCTATTGATATCATAAACCAGGACTTGGCTTCTGTTTGCGAATGGAGTGAGGCACATGGTTTGCAGGTTAACCCGTCAAAGACCCAGGTCATGGTGGTTGGTAGTTCCAGGTTGATACCTAAGGTAAAATGGTCGCAGCTTCCTCAGTTTATTTTCAACGGCACTGCTATTCCATTAAGCGAGAAGGTTAAGATAATAAGTATCCGAATTTCGTACGAAACTCAAGTGGCTTCCAATACGTCTTCGCCGGATCTTACACATCTTGTCTCTGCTTTACAGTGTTCTGTTTAATCCTACAACCCCCATTTATCTTAAAGAACGATTCAAGTTCCTTCAGGACACACATGCAAAATCTCTGAGATCATCAGAAAACTTAAGGCTTTCGGTACCGAGTCACGCCACCAATTACTATGGTAAGTCATTCGCAGCTCAAGCAGTAAGGCTGTGGAATGATCTACCAGTGCCAGTAAGACAAGCACAAACCCTATCGTCTTTCAAAAACTTGGTAAAGGATCTTCATCTATCTTCTTAAATTGTTGTTATTATGTATGTCTTTCTTTTTTAAATTAATTTATATGTATATATATGTTTTGAGAATGTTATTTATTGTTTTTATATTTTATATAGATAAATAGTATACTGTGGACTACCCACCTATTTTCTCCAATTTGTCAAATCCATCAAAAGGTTGTCTGTAAAAAATCGCTTTTAGCGATAAGACCGCCCATTGTATCACCCTTTTTAGTTGTAAAGTCGTTATTGTTTTACTGTAATGGTGTACAATAAAGAATATATCTATCTATCTATCATATTTCTTTCTTTAACAGTTGAACCATCTGCAGTAACATATTGGACGCCCTTTGATCTAGCATCCTTTTGTGCCTTTTTATTATTTGTTCTTTTCTTTTTTAATCCTGCATCTCCTACTTTTCTATATTTTATGCTTGTTTTATTTTTCTTTGTTGGTACTTGATCATCTTGATCACTTGAAGGCTCGTCTGTTTCTTTCCACAACGTTGAGTCCCAGGGAAAATCTTCATGTTCACTTAAAAAGTCAACGTAGCTTTTTTTTTAATCCAACCCGTTTGTTTTTCTTTCGTATTGGATGATCATCCGCTGTTGGGATTAGTTGAACATTGTCATCAGCATTATCATCTTCTAAAGATTTTCTCAATATAAATATAATGAGTTAACTAGGTAGTTAACTCATTATATTTATATTGAGAAAATCTTTACTTGGATTATGTTACTTATTCTATAGAGTAGGTACTCTATAGAATAAGTAACATAATCCAAGTAAAAATAATAAAAATAAATAAGTTTAAGTATAACATTTCATCTCAGTTCAAAATTTTACGTAAATAATGAAATTAAAGTACTTAGGATTCGACTTCGAAGAGCGTTTTACGTAAACACTGACGGTGACTGCGCGTCACGTCACTCCTCGATGCACTCTGGAGTTCGTTTGAAGCGCCCGCGCGCGGCAGTCCAGTTGAATGATCACGATTTTTAACAGCCAGGAGATGAAATAAATATGGTATCATATGACATCAATGAAATGTATCATATTAAAATTTAATGATTGAAAGACCGACTCGTATTTTTATTAATACTAGAAAAATGTTTCAACTTTCATCATTCCATTTTAGCGTCTGTATTAAACGACATGCATTTAAAAAAAATAATAGGACTAAATGTTTTAACAAATAAACGAAATATCTAGAACAAAACAACTACTTGATTTAAGTAGCACCCTGCGTGGAAAATAAATGCAGCTGAAAGAGCTTAAGCGACGCTCCATGTTGTATTTGGGAGACGGACAAATGATTTAAATGACATCACACTGTGTAATTGGTGGAAGTCAAAATGATTCAAAAGCCTTTCACCCCTCGATATAATCTTTCTGGTAATAAAGAATGTTTTATGTTTATGTTATGTTTTAATACAAGGCTAACTATACATGGTCAAAATTATCTTTTAATAGTGTACATAACATACTTGTAATAAATGAATTAACTTTGACATTCCAATGAATTGAGTTATTGAATAAAATACTTACAAATATCCATTGGTGGTGAAGAACATGGCAGGTGCATAAAAAAATAAACTAAGTAGATAATATATTCAAAGTAAAAGTTTTATTACAAGTATATATATACATAAATAACTAAAATAAACTTACATACACATTTATCATAACACATACCAAATATATGTATAATATATATTAATAAAAAGACATAGAAAGGGGGTTATGAAAACTCTGTTTTCACTATTTGTTTTGAAAATAATCCCGCAACTTTCTCTTAGACGCATATTGACTGGTGATATTCCAGAATATCAACTGTCTACTTACTCGTACTAAATTTCATTGAGATCTATTCAGTAGTTGGCGTGAAAGAGCAACAAACATTCATAAATTTCATACATCCTCACAAACTTTCGCATTTAGTAGGATTTGCAAAATAGACATAATTATTTCATTATCTTTCTGCGTATGGAATACAATAATACATTCAGAATGTTGTTGAGTTTGCCGCGGTATTGCAGTGCGTCAACAATGTTCGCAAAACCACGTGTTGAAATTTCACGCTACAATAATACATCAGAAAGAATCATCGCTTTTTCAGAGAATGTGCGGTTGCAACAACATTTTGCAAATGATTGTATTCCGTGGAAGAGCTATTCGCTAAGTAATACCAACCGCACAAGTTGAGTTCTAAGGGTAAGCAAGGCTTAAACAACGTGTAACGGAAACTCCATATCTATCCAAAAGGACTGAAGACAACATCTAGTATGGAGTCTCTATGCAAAGTTTCAGCTCAAAATAAGTGACTCACAGAATTGACCCCAAATTATTGGTTTCATAATTATGTTTCTTGAATACCAGTAATAACAAACGTGTCACATCACTATGAGGGTCATCACTTTCCACGTCACTTGCCAATAAAATGATAATTCTCTTCGTTCTTCTTAATTTGAAAAATTCGGTCTCTGGTATCAATGTATTGAAATTTCTAATAAGCTCCACACATGTAGACATAGGATTACAAAACCCTTGCCATATCGTTTGTTTTCATCCAAAGAAGCCGTGCACTTGGTATGTATATACCCTTTAAATTACACATTGTAGATGTATCCATTACTGGGTAACCATCTTGTCATATCGCGTTTCCTCCGTACCTCGGGAAGCAAGTTTAGCCGTTCCGGCTGCTTTGTACAAACGCCAGCACATCAAGCTACAACAATCTGTCAAATTTCTTTAATTGATTTTCAACTTTATGGTTAAAGAAATTAGGTTCAAGGTTGATTGGGAAAATTTGACAGTTTCGGGTAGCTTCATGTGCTGGCGTCTGTACATCTTTGACATTCGTTAAGGGTAGTCAGAAGCTAGAAATTTGACACCAGTATTCCAAAGGGTATCATTTCACCTACTGGATTGTTGAGGTCAGGTACGCAGTTACTTCATTTTTTTTTAAAATTGATAATAGGTTCGCGTTTGACCACCATCTCACCGGATGGTAAGTGATGATGTGGTCGAAGATGGAGCACGCTTACCTAGAAGTAACCTATTCACTTTTGACTTGAAGGCCCCTAGGTTACAGCTATCGGGAAACACAGACTCAGGCAGGGAATTCCACTCCGTAGCCGTACGCACAATGAAAGTATTTCTAAAACGTTTTATGCGTATGTGTGATACGTAATAAAAAGACTTGTCCTGTAAGCCAGTATGTCACGTGGATCTAATTCCTATCGTAGAAACTGGGCATCAGTTTCAGGCTATTGGCTCCCCGTAACGACTAACAATAGACCTAGGCGTATTTAAGTCAAGATTAAAACCCCCAAATTCCACTGATGATGATGTTTATGATTGCTAAACAAAGCTTTGTTGGGCCTGGTCGCTACAAGTGTATAATCGTAGTAGTACTCCAGTGGATGAGTAACCATACAAGTGCAATAGACATTTGTGTACCAAGAAGCTACGACTGTTGTGTCCTGTAGGCAATTTACTCCAAGACTTAACTGACTAGATCCACTCCGTGTTCCCAAGCAAACTTCCGCTGTTGGCTGCGGGAGCCCCTAACTAACGCCTCCATTTTGGCGGTATGTATTTCACGAAACAAGCAAAATCTAAGTAAATCTAAATCTAAATCTAAGTAGTATACCGACTTTTGTTTTGCTCTGAACTCCAGAAAAAATACCGGGAAGGTACCTATAACGCGGGAAACCGAGCGAAACTTATCGCTACCACTCCGGGTAGCTAAAATATTTCGCTACAATCTCAACAGACCGTTAATTACAAAAAGTTGCCTATAGTTGGTTTACGTTAAGAAAATAGTGACGTCATCATTGTCAGCGCCTTTCGACCAATTAGGTCGCAACAAATTAGAAAGCTAAGTTCACAGTGACCAGAGAGTTGACTGTAGATTCGGCACGGTTGTCTTTTACGCATTACCTACGTAAAATTATTTAATTTAATTCTATCCTATTGAATTCAATTGGATTGATTTAAATTAAATAATTTGGGCCCACACCAATTCATTTAATTGGTGTGAAAAAAAAAATATGTTGGAGCCAATAACTCAACATTCAAGATGAGTGATGTAAAGAAATATTTTGTGACGCAATAACTTTAATAGATTCTAATCGATGGAAGAAATGCTGCGACCACGTGATACAAGAAGAAAATCTTATTTGAAATTTGGATGACGTCATAGAGACCTCAGAATAAAATTCCTTTATCATAACATGTAACAATACAAATGAAGATTCTAGTGATACTGATTAAAAATATTACTAAATATTATTTTTGAAATTTTACTCCATAGTGAAAACTCCTTTACACTGCAGTTGTACTAATGACGTCACTATTTTCTTAATTTGAACCATAGTGTACTTAGCAGTAGTCAAGCAGTAGTATTAAAAACTCTTTCGAAAAGGACTCACTTGATTTGAGTGCACTGAATGCTGTCAAAATATTGGCGTCTTGTCAAACGAAACCTTACTGGTTATTTAATGTTATAAATACTTAAGAAATCCTATTTAAGTAACGATTAACTAATTACTTGTGAATGACAGTTTTATTTACTTAATGTATTATAAAAATGTATGCCGAATACTGTTGATAGAAAATTTAAGATGTATGTAATGAATTCGAAGGCGTTAGTGTCTCGCCAGCTGCTTACAGCATTGGATTTCAAATGACCGACCCTTTGACGAACAGGATACGATTCCTTATTTTAGCGTTCAACACTGCAGACCTATTCAACGAAAGAACCAGAATGCTAGATACCCCATCTACCATATCAAGAAACCTACTCGCTCCATCTGCTATATTCAACATATACATAATGGTAGGGTCGTTCTTCGTTGGTAGCCTACAGGGACATGACGCATCCATATTCATACAACTGTACGGATTGGTGACTTCGACCATACTAGAAATAGGTGTATGCCTGTCACTGTTTTCAATGCCACACATAGATAAGAGCATTAATTTTTTGATTGATGGATTCTTGCAATTACTGTTAATAGCTTTATTAATAGCAGATATGGTGGTGTTAGTTATTGGTTGCCAAACTACGGACCAGGCTGATCGGACCATAGTGCTTATTGAGCGATATATGTCGAAGACGGATGGAACGCCAGAGGTTACGCTAGCGCCAAACGCACCGCCGATGCTAAGTCCAAAGGTGTCGCCGACGACGCTAGCGCCAAAGGCGTCACCGACGACGCTAGCGCCAACGGTAACGCCAACGCCACCGCCAACACCAGCCTCTACAACAAGTCCAACACCAGAGCTAAGCCCAACGTCTTCAAGTGGAACTCAAAAACCAGCCAAAAGTGAACCAAGAACTCTTTGACACGAAGCTTGTGCGTTTGAATGTGCAGTACTTACAATTTCTTATATATGTATATTTAAGTTGGTTATGGGTACCTACGTTCGTTTTATTTATTTATTTAACAATGGAGGACTTAATGCCTTTACTTACATTCTCTGCTAGTTATCCATGGATGGTGTAGAGATAACATGGCAGGTGCATAAAAATTAATATTATGACCAAAAAAACCTTTGTTATATTGCTTATTAATTAGGTTATAACACAGTTTAACATTTAAAGTTATTTAACAATGGAAACTCTGCCTCCCAGTATTCTGCTGTTGCACATAATGATGAGTATATACTTATCTTAATACACTCCTATAAACAAAGTTATAGAATAATTCCGCAACTTTTGCTTTAAAGTAAACTGACTACTAAAAATGTATTCCACAGAAGTATAATATGTTTCATTATAATTCTTACAACCGCACTTACGTTAAAACAGAGCTTCTTTTTTTATTTTTGTAATAAAAAGAACTAGGGTAGAATTTACTTTACTAGCAATGTTATTAACCCCTCTAACTAAGCTAAATATTAGTTGGAAATCCGAATGGATGACTTGGCCTTAGGAGAGTGAAGGGCTGTCAGTGTCATACTCTTTTTTATAAAATTATGACTCCACCCACTGTGAGTGGAGCGGAAGGGAGTGTCAGACTTGTACTGACTAAGAACCCACCCTGTTCCTTCCGTTGCCCTTGCGTTCCAGTGCCGCGGTATCTTATTAAAATATTCCCGCAAACCTGTCAGGCAATGGCCCTATAAGGCCCCGTCAATCCTGCTAACTGCTCGGCAGTCGATAATAGGCGGCGCGCCGTGTTTCGCGCGTCTTGGGCTTCGTTTGTACCGGACGGTGAGCTACCCTTGCTCGCCGTCTGCAGGCCCGCGTCTACGTTATCCGAAGATCGACTCGCAACCCCCAACGCTCGAGGCGTCTCCCGCGGTGGCTGGAGCGTGAGGAAGAAATTTGTATCGTCTGTCAGACTCCTAACTAACTAAAAACACTCCGTGTTTCCTCGCACACTTGCACCAGGATCTGAGGGAGCACTTAAATACTCTACAACGCGGCTGTTTACGGTTGTTTAAACTACATAATTATGTTGGGATCGCCTTTTGACTTGTTATGAATAGTGAGAAGCCAGAAAACCTGACACCAGACTTGCCAAGAGGCTTCATGTCAACTAATTACTGGGTTGTGAAGAACAGATATTCAGTTGCTCCATATAATACTAGTGTTCAGTTGTATCCAGTTAAACTAGAAGCCAGGTCGGCTCCTGTATATATAGTTAATAATAAATTATAAAAAAATGTAACAAATGAAATTGTAATAATAAATTGTTTATTTTCAGAAATAGTGCAAAATACAGTTACAATAAAAGTCTAAAGAATTAATTAAATTAAGGAAAATTAACATATTTGCCTGTACTAGGTTAAAAACCTGTGTTTCAGGCGATGAAGTACAAACTATCTTATGTGGTAGGTATAGTTGGGACAAGGTTAATCAATGTTGGTGGCGGCGCGTTTTGTTCCACGCGCGCCCTTCTCAGAAGGCACAGGGGAGCCAAACACCTCACTCTCCCCACTTAAGGCGAGGTTATTCGAAAAAACGTCGTTTTCAATTGTGTTTTATTCGTAGATAACACGGATTTAAATTTTGAAAAAAACATATTACATAATTCATACTTTCTATTTCAGTCATCCGATACACGATTACTTGCATTTCACTGCATCTAATTAAATCGCAAAGACAAGTCTAAATTACGGTCTTATTCTTATTTTATTTGAGTTTTATTAAGCTTGGAATAATAAAACTTATACCATAATAAAGATCGTATAAAATGACATACATGTCGGTCGTCATAATGTGAAATTTGAAAATATTTATACCACTAATTTCAAAAATAAGTGTTTTCCTATTATTGTCATGCGCGCGGCCGCGCGCCTCGCGTCCTTTAGTCCCGAGCGGAACGTGTTGGAGGTCGGACGTATGCCAAATTTCAGCGAACCTGCCACCCCCGCTAAGTTTGGTTCCGATCGAGCCAAAAAATCATTATAAAATATTAATTCCTATCGTTTATTTTTAAATAGTTGTAATATAAATTGTTTTTATTAGGTACTTTAGTTATAATTTTGGTCAGTAAAACTAATGGACAAAATTAACAAAAAGAATTTGTCATCGCTGGCTCTACGAAGGTTGAATAAACAAAAAAAGTAAGAAGACTTTGACAATATAAATATTTAGACCTATATAAATAATTTTCTTTACTAACTAGGTTCTTTCTGTATTCTGAGGTACCTACCTAGCTACGCGGAATAGATTTCGAAACCACAAAATAATATGTGTGTAAATAAAGACGCCACGCGCGCAAAAGCTATAATAGTTTATTTTTCTCGCGGAATAGATTTGCCAACCGCAAAAAGTGTGAGAAACAATTGAATTTGAACCCTATGTCAAAGAACATAAAGCCGCCGCGTGCGCAAATGTTATAATGCTCTTTTCAAATGTCAGACTCAAAGGAAACTTTGACAATATTATTATAGGTACTACCTATAATTATACAAATTAATATTTTACTTTACTAAGTAGATAAGTACCTACGCGGAATAGATTTACAAACCGCAAATATGTGTGTAAAACAAAAACATTTTTGACTTTCTTTCTCCTATAAAAAAATGAAAATGATTCTTATTTTATTCAACAAAATATTTACAAAAATACCTAAATATAATATAAAAGTACTTACAATAAAAAAGAAATCACAAAAATATATGTGTAGAGCCTGGGTTTGATCCAGAAAACTGATAATCATCAATCCGACTCTTTACTAAACGCGCTAAAAGAACGTTAGTGATCAGAGTTGAAATAACTGACCGTATTCGACTATATTAGGTTTTATTTTCGTAAATGTAATAATAGTTATTATGATACAGTCGATCATTCGTCGCTATGACCACAGTATAAAGATCATACAGTAGGTCGACACCTTTGATCTTGTGGAAAATGTCGACAACGTCTAGACAGTATCGCAACGGCCAGGGTTGTCACTAGTCAATAATATTTATTATGCTCAGCACACTCGTGCCATAGTGTAGAAATATACAGCATGACCATTTCCTACAAAAATATCATTTATTATTTTCGGTAAACTTCGGTAAACTTTATAACTCTCTGTCTTCGATGTTCGTATCAACTTTACGCTGATGATCTGCAGTTGTATGCATATACGTAGGTGGAATGTTTGTCAGACGCTATAGGAGATTTAAACCGAGATTTAGATGCTCACAAAACTGTTCTGATTGATTTGGGGTGACTGTAACTACACTATGATACAGTAGTAAATAAAGCTTTTCAAATGTTCGGTTTCGTCATGAGATCGTCCCGTGACTTTGTGCGTCCCTCTACCTTCTTAATGCTATACAAAACATTGATTAGATCACAATTAGAATATGCTTCACCTATCTGGAATCCTTTGTACAAAAAGTACGGTGCTGGCTTAGAAATGGTACAGAAAAAGTTTTTGCGTTCTATGAACTACAGGTGTTATCACTCTAAAGTTCCCTACACACATTTATTAAATAAATATCATGTTTTAAGTCTAGAGTACAGACGATTGCTTCTGTCAGTAATGATGTTGCATGGTTTGTGCAACAACAGATTTGACTGCACAGATTTAACAAATAAATTATGTTATACAGTACCCAGAACTGTTATCCAGCGCGGAGTGCGCGTGCCTCGTCTGTTTCATACAGAGTCCTGTAAAACTAATGCCGGAGTGCGCGTGCCTCTGCGTCGTATTGTGGACATATATAACTCGCACTTCACACGGCTTGATATATTTTGTCTATCTAATAAGCAATTTAAAGTAGAAGCTTGTAAACTCTTGTCTGAGATTTAACTATTTAATTTAATAATATGTTAATCAGTTACGTATTTGTTAGATAATGTTATTTTAACTATTTCGTTTTTAGCTATAATGTGTCTTTGTAACTTTCATTTCTTTTGTTAACCTGTGGACAATGGTGTGGGTTGCATAATTGTTTAATTAGTTATACGAATTTTAGTTAATATGTTTTTATTATGTAACTGTTATTTGTCCCTAAATAAATAAATAAATAAATAAATAAAGTGTCAGGCCATTGTGATCGAAAGCTCACGTATGATCGTTAGAGTGGCAACTAGTTCACTCCCTCCTATCATTTTCAATTAAAGATCTCGGTTTGCATCTTGACTCTGCTTGGCTGGCAAAGTCAGGTTTGCAGTGTACTGTGTAAGCCAAACAGTCAACGGGACTATGCGATGCCTGTATCGTCTGTACGGCACGGCTACTTTTTTGAGTACTGGTTGCACATTACCTGGCTTCCAGGACACTGGCACCACTCCGGTTTTAATAGAACGCGATACAGGAGACAAATCCGGGGTACAACTCTTTAAGACTCGAGCAGGTATTCCTTCCGGTTCACTGGCTTTGTTCACATCTTGACTGGAAAGGGCTTTGCGGACTTCCTTAACATGAAATGCAGTTTCCGGCATTACGGAGCCAAAGTGAGGTATTTTAGGTGGTAAGTTAGACGCCGTGTCGAGACGTAAACTTACCGCAAAGACGGAGGCATTTAAATTTACTTTTTCTTGTGCGGTGTGAGCCAGTGTTCCATCCAGTTTTATCATAACTAGGAGGCAGCGAAGGACGGCAAAAGTTCGAGTTTCGCTTCGCAGTTTCGGAGTCTGCTGACCCATACTTCCATACTCGCCGTATGCCCCTGGGGCATTTATCTGGAGGAGAAAAGGTAGATACCGTTTTCACCAGAAAGTGGTCATACGATCCAAGCGAGGCCCAGACCGATACTGACAGTCTCTGGCGACGCAACGTTTGTAAGCACTAGGTCCAAGCCATTGGCCGTGTGGCCGTCGACTTCTGGAATGCAGATTGCTTGGTGAACCAGCTGGTCGAGATCTAGCGATAAAAAAACCTGCGGGCCTCTCTACCAGCGTGCTCTGTTTGTTGGTACGAGAATAACCATTCTTTATGGTGGGAATTAAAATCTCTTAGAAAAACAAGCTTTGCCGTCGGATATTTGTGCTAGGCCAGTTCAGCTCTTGCAGCTGCCTCCGTAAGGTGGTCGAAGAGCCTAGTCGTCTCCTGTTCACCGTTATGCAATCAGTAAACAACACCAACAACGACCATAGATGGTCTTGAGAAAAGCGCTTACATTTCTTTTTCATGAAAATGATTAATCAGAAAAAGTTTCACATCTTTGTGTATGTCTACTTTTTTAAGAGTTTTCCAATAAAGTATTCATGTACCAAAGGGAAACAGATAATATGTTGTAAAATGTCAAAAATGTGACATATCGTGTCAGGATCTATGGCTTTTTACTGCATTTCGAATCACGCGCACTCCCTAATGTTCCCCGTTCAACCTCCATTAAATGCCTTCTCCCTTTTGTATTTACTCGATTTGTTTATGATCTATGTAGGTTCATTGAGATAAATAAAATAAAGCTGTAGCGTACTGTATTATCGTTTTAACAGTTCTATGCCATATTTCTAATTTTCTCTTTTCATACTCATTTTATTCCTGCTGCCACTGGTAAACTGGTAACACATTGAGTGAAATACATTTGACATTGCAAAAGCTGTCATGTCATGTTTGCGTACAAAATAATTTTGTTTTTTTTTTTTACTTCAATTTTAATACTTTTCATCGTCCAAAATACTTTACCAAACAACCTCCAGCGTTTGTGAAATTGTGGTGGGTTGGGAGAGTTGAAGTTGAAGTCGAATCACGGCATTAGCCAGTTGTGCATAAATGATTGTACTTTTTAGAGAAAAAAACAGTGTGTGGTTGAGGGACCCTCGTCGTTTCTCTCGTCAGAAGATAGTAGTAAGTATTAACACTTGTGCGTTACAATTTCTGCCAGTTTAGAAGCCGCGTAAAATAAATTCGTTCCAAAAAGTGTTTGTCTGTTGCTATTATTGGTATAACTATTTGATTGAAAAATATTTATATTTTTTATTTAAATACATAATATTTCACACAGAATACCTCTAAGCCCTCATTCAATATAACAATAATTGAATTGTAATACAACTCTCCTAATGTAAGTGTGCCTACCAAATACTTGATTTTTTATACTGTGCCATGAAGATTTCGCACCCTTTGGGAAAGTCGAATAGCGCGCGGCGTGTAATTTTGAATCGTACCCGTATTCATGATCTGCGTGTCAGCCAGATTTTTTATTCACCTTATTCACAAAAATAAATAAATATACTTATTTTTAATTATTACTAATTAGGTTCAAGTTTATACAATACGTACCTATTCTATCTATAAACTTGAAAATACTTACTATTAAAACAAAACAAAATAAACATAAACTAATCAATTCAAGTTGATCTACTGCATTGCTCTATTCTGTGACGCATCTTCGTACCTACTTGAGTTCATGAACTCATGAGCGGTGCGCTTGGCGCGCGCGTCTCACGCCCGTCGTAATTTGTTACGTTTTGCTATTCGTTGCGGGGGCTGGGGTAAGCGTCGAATACCTACGGCGCTCTGGATAACCCGGCCTTAAATAAAAAGATGAGGCCCGCAGAGGCGGGCCGGCACTAGTCGGGGGCCGCGATGTAGAATACTTATGTGTTCCCGGCGCATGTGTACGAAGGAACACGGGGTGGTTTTAGTCAGTTAGAGTCTGACAGACCCCTTCGCCCACCCCAGGGCGTAGAACGTCCATGTGGATATCCACCTCGGAAAAAAAAGGTTAATCAATGTTTGTCTTTCCATTTGTCCGGGCTAATTTCTGAATCCATTTTGTTTGGACTTTAACTGGAAGATAGAGGTTGTTATAAAGCAACGTATAGGCTTTATCTCAGAATTTCCTCGGTATCAGGATTAACGTGGGACAAACTTCACTGAAGAATCAAGTCCCGGGCACAGCTAGTGTTTAAATAAAATGGTTTAATTGTTAGATAGACATGAAATATGTAACAATTGTAGGACTTATCAACGACTAGCAATCACACGCGGCTTCGCTCCCGTAGACTTTATCACGATAAAAACATAACCTCCTTCTTTTGAAGTCGGGTAAAAAGAAGCTTCTTTCTTCATTCTTCAAGCTTCAAACTACTTACATATCAAACACGCAAATCCACCCAGTACTTTCGAAGATTTCGTTCAAACAAACAAACAAACTTTTCTGCTTTATAATATTAGTGATATACAGGGTGGCCCGTTTACAGTGGTTCCATGATTTTTTTTCAGCTTGAGAGCATCATAAGTGGTAATTTAAAACATACTTTAGTTAAGCGAAAACTTACAGTTTCGAAATTATGTTTTTTTTTTTAATAATCCGAAATTTCAATATTATTGACACAAAATTAGACTGCATTTTTTTATTTAAACTTTTTCTGTAGTTATTTTTAAATTTTCGGAAAAAAATAGATTTTAGAAAAAATCCTGTGAAACAAAAATGTACCGCCAAGGTTTTGCTGACACTGCTAAAATGTACCTTAACATAGGGTTATTCTTTACACAAAAAATTATAGTTGTCCTTCGATTGCAATGTCTTCAAAAACAACATCATGTACATTAACACATGAAAATCGAAAAATTACCAAATTTATTTATCTTATTATTTACACTAGATGAGCCTATAGCGCGATAGGTAGATTATTGAACTATGCTTATTCCAAATTTCATTCGATTCGGTCCAGTACTTTTCATAACAGAGTGGTTTTGTGTCAAAAATATTGAAATTTCGGGTAATTTAAAAAAAAACATCACTTCTAAACCATAAGTTTTCGCTTAACTAAAGTATGTTTTAAATTATCACTTATGATGCTCTCAAGCTGAAAAAAATCTTTGGACCACTGTAAACGGTCCACCCTGTATTACTGCAAAATCTAAACCATCTGATAGTACACATATAATTTATTACAGGAGTATACGCGACATGCACAGTTCTTTATGTAATTAACATGGTTTCAGCTGGTACTTATGTTGTTTATCAAATGACCTACATTTCTGAGTACTTTATTCCGTGTTTAGTTTTACTAAATATTTCGGGACAAATAATTTAAAGTTTGACTCACACGAATCAGGGAGGAATTATAGAAACGCTATGTAAATATAACACATCGTTTTTTAAATGGATTGAATCTCATTTACTTCTGAATATATAAATAGGTTATAACCATAGATCGGAATAGGTAGAGCTGTTTTATGTACTTGCCATAGGTTAGAATAATATGGATATTCCCCGAGTCCCGGGATTTGGTTTTTAAGTAGTAAAATCATAAAAAAAACTATTCTCGCCTTCGGGACTAATGAAAGATTACACTTCCTTTCTGACGCGTAAATATAAGAAGGACGAGATTAAGGATAGTATAATAAATAGATAAACTTGATTCATTAAACCACATATTTTTATTTTTTACGTAACAATTTCTTTTTTTTTTATTGATAATTGGCTCGCGTTTGACCACCATCTCACCTGATGGTAAGTGATGATGTGGTCGATGATGTAGCACGCTCAACAACAATCATTCAAACATTTTTATTTTGAAATTGTACAAAAACATTTACAGTTGTAAAATTTACAACTTTACTCATGCGCTTATTGGCTTAGATAAACCAATTACTTATACATATTGACACAAATCAATGAAATTTAATAAAATCCCGTAGTATCAGTCGGAATACCGTGGAATATCCATATTAACATCAATGGTTGCGGTCAATGAACCTAAATAGCTCTACCTATTCCGATCACTGATTATAACATATGTAAATTTGTAGGTTCGAACCTAGTCAGGCATATTACCTAGTGTAATTTATATCATCACTCACTCGCTCTCAAATCGGTGATGGAAAATGTAAAGAAACCGGGATGTCGTAGGACCAAAAGGTCGTGGGTTCGATTCCCACCCAGGACAAATGTTTGTGTGATGAGCACGATCATTTGTTCTTTGTCTGGGTGTAATTTATCTATAATATGTATGTATTTAGAAATATATACATGTATGTTTATCAGTTGTCTAGTACTCATAGCACAAGCTCTGCTTAGTTTGGGACTAGATGGCGTTGTGTGAAAGTTGTGGAATATTATATTATATTATATATTATTATAGAGCCTGTGTCCCAGCAGTGAGAACTTTATAGGCTGAATTATTATATTAATATTATATTTAAAGATATCTATACTAATATAAGGAAGAGGACGAATTTGCATTTATTTTTTTAATGTTTGTAACAAATAAACTCAAAAACTAATCGGCCGATATCATAAATTATTTCTCCATTACAATGCTATGCACTATAATTACGAGTGGGATACATTTTTTTTTTGCTGAAAAACACATTTACGCAAGCAAATCCCCGGGAAGAATCTAGACTTATCTTACTAATGTTATAAATAAAATATAATAATTAAAAAAATGCGAAAGTTTGTGATGATGGATGTATAAATGTATAGATTTGTTATCATTTACGCAAAAAACAACTGAACGGATTTAGATGAAACTTTACAGTAATAAAGCTTATGTGAGGTAATTAATAGGAGTGCGCGTGCCTCTGCGTCGTATTGTGGACATAATAACTCGCACTTCACAAGGCTCGATATATTTTGTCTATCTAATAAGCAATTTAAAGTAGAAGCTTGTAAACTCTTGTCTGAGATTTAACTATTTAATTTAATAATATGTTAATCAGTTACGGATTTATTAATGTTATTTTAATTATTTTTCTTAGCTATAATGTGTCATTCTAACTTTCATTTCTTTTGTTAACTTGTGGACAATGGTGTGGGTTGCATAATTGTTTAATTAGTTATACGAATTTTAGTTAATATGTTTTTATTATGTAACTGTTATTTGTCCCTAAACAAATAAATAATACCTCACCGTAATACAGTAACAACTAGTACGGGAGGTATTGTGACTCTTACGGGCAGCCTTATATATAAACTAGTATTTGCGTGTTGCGCGAGGTGCAAGCACCTCGCGTGCTTGTGAAAAAAACAAAAGCATTGCCCCTCTAAATCAAGTATTTGCGTGTTGCGCGAGGTGCAAGCACCTCGCGTGCTTGTGAAAAAAACTAAAGCATTGCCCCTCTAAATCAAGTATTTGCGTGTTGCGCGAGGTGCAAGCACCTCGCGTGCTTGTGAAAAAAAAAAAAAAAAAGAGGCGGGGGGGGTGATGGGGGGGGGGTTGCACAAGTATTTCGACTAAAGCATTGCCCCTCTAAATGAATCTGAAAAAAAAAATGTTCCAAGTCTCTTAGATTCCGAGATCCGCCTAAAGGGAGGGGAGAAGGGGGGCGGGGGGGGGACTTTGAAAAATGGTTTTTACTTTACCGAGCCTCCTCTATACGAATCCGTAAAAAAAAAAATACGGGTCTCGTAGTTTCCGAGATACGATAGGGAGGGGGGAGAAGGGGGGGGAAAAGGGGAGGTTTGGCACTTTTCCCGTAGGTTTCAGAGTTACTTGTTTACGAATCTGTCAAAATATACCCACCTCCCCATCCACCATCTGGGAGAACAATTATGTCAGTGAGTCAGTGAGTGGTAATTTAGCTTTATATAGTATAACTAGTATTTGCGTGTTGCGCGAGGTGCAAGCACCTCGCGTGCTTGTGAAAAAAACTAAAGCATTGCCCCTCTAAATCAAGTATTTGCGTGTTGCGCGAGGTGCAAGCAACTCGCGTGCTTGTGAAAAAAAAAAGGGGGGGGGGGGGTGATGGGGGGAGATGGGGGGGTTTAGTATTTGCGTGTTGCGCGAGGTGCAAGCACCTCGCGTGCTTGTGAAAAAAAATAAAGCATTGCCCCTCTAAATCAAATATTTGCGTGTTGCGCGAGGTGCAAGCACCTCGCGTGCTTGTGAAAAAAAAAGGGGGGGGGGTGATGGGGGGAGATGGGGGGGTTTAGTATTTGCGTGTTGTGTTTGTGAAAAAAAAAAAAAAAAAGAGGGGGGGGTGATGGGGGGGGGGGGTTGCACAAGTATTTCGACTAAAGCATTGCCCCTCTAAATGAATCTGAAAAAAAAATGTTCCAAGTCTCTTAGATTCCGAGATCCGCCTAAAGGGGGGTAGAAGGGGGGCGGGGGGGGGGACTTTGAAAAATGGTTTTTACTTTACCGAGCCTCCTCTATACGAATCCGTAAAAAACAAAAAATACGGGTCTCGTAGTTTCCGAGATACGATAGGGAGGGGGGAGAAGGGGGGTGAAAAGGGGAGGTTTGGCACTTTTCCCGTAGGTTTGAGAGTTACTTGTTTACGAATCTGTCAAAATATACCCACCTCCCCATCCACCATCTGGGAGAACAATTATGTCAATGAGTGAGTCAGTCAGTCAGTGAGTGGTAATTTAGCTTTATATAATATAATGTCAGTAGGTGTAAGAAAGTCATGTTGTGTCTAAATAAATAAATATATACTAAAAGTAATACATATACTTAAAAAAAAGTAATACATGGGAATAAGACATAGATTACAATTTGTAAAATTGCGGGGCACAGGTAGTATAAAATAAACAAACATACCACCCAAAACGGTCCATTTCTCACAGCCCCCACTTTAATCTCATTAATTTGTCTTAATTTTACTGTAGTTATCAAATTATTCGAATTAATCATGTCTGATAATTCTCCTTTCATACCAATTCGGTAACACTAGTTAACTGTATGAATGAAAGTGAACCACTTTTCAACTAGCTAAGCCTTAAAACACTGAATCAAATCTAACCATTGAATGTCGGTTTTACATTCACGTAGGGAATGGTAACGAATGGGGGCTTTAGGCTACGTGTACATGGGACTACATTCTTAAAAATAACTAGCTTTAGCCCGCGACTTCGTTCATGTGGGAGGATAAATACCGATCTGGGAATTCCGCGATAAAAATTAGCCTATGTATGTAGGATTTTAACAATTTACAAACCTAATAATTCAGATCCGTTCAATAGCTTTTGCGTTAAAGAAAAAAGACTCCTTCTACTAGGTGCCAAAGTTCTACTAACTAAAACCCCGCCCTTCAGTTACTCTAGCGTTCCGGGGCCGTAATATCTCGTTAGAACATTCCCGCAACCCCGGCAGGCATTGAGCCCTATGGAGCCCCGTCGTTGGTGCTGACTGCTCTTTGGACCTCTAAACCCCTTAATGTATGTATTGCAGAATGTAGTGTACTTTAATTTTAATGACTTCATCAGTGAGTATAAGGCTTTAAAGTGTTCTCATTTTTTAGACACGCGATCCAAAATACCACCCGTTTTAGGTCGATTGAGATATTAGAGTACTTAGTTACGCTAAATTAGTTAATAATAATATGTTTATTTCCATAAATTACCCTTTTGAATTATCCCCTACTTTCCAGTGCATCTGTACCATTCACCGACTGTCTGGAGCTGTTGGGCATGGAGTTGACGTCAGACCTCAACTTCGGCGCAACCATTGAGCCCAGAGCTCAGGCTTCAGCAAAAAAGCTGGGTATCCTACACAAGGTGAGGTTACTTCAGGCCTGAACAACTTCTGAATCTGTATAAAGCACAAGTTCGTTCCTGCGTGGAGTATTGCAGCTACTTGTCCTCACCTTCCGCTCTGGGGGGAGCGGAAGGGAGTATCAGGCTTTTACTGATTAAAAACCCACCTTGTCCCTTTATTTATCTGGCCTTCCAGGGCCATGGTGACTCGTTAGAACCCATGCAGCCTTACAATTTTCACAGGTGGTAGATAAGAAAACAATGCATGCAATCTGTATACAATAAAGATGAGGTCTACCTCTTAAACTAGGCTAGCCTGTATTTTTTAGTTTCAGCTAAGTTTTTTTTTCAGTTATAATTTACTTTGATTTTTTTATTACATTATTTATACTACTACTCTCATGCCTAATTAACCTGTGTTGTGGAAAATTACTATTTTGTTTATTGACAATAAATAGGTTCGCGTTTGACCACCATCTCATCTGATGATAAGTGATGATGTGGTCGAAGATGGAGCACGCTTGCCTAGAAGTAACCTAAGTCAAGAGTTATAGCTATCGGGAAACACAGACTCCGGCAGGGAATTCCACTCCTTAGCTGTACGCACAATGAAGGTATTATGATGATTAGTATTATGATATTTTGAAAATATTAACTGTGGAGTTTCTTGCTGGTTCTTCTCCATAGAAAATGACCAATTTCGAACCGTGCCCTACTTCTGACGTTTTATAAGCGCCTATGTAAAATAAAATATTTTGAGTTGCGTCTTTGAGTTTATAATTTCTACTAACGAAAATATTTATGTGAAAAATGGAGGAGAAGTATATTTAAAAAAAAACACATAGAAACGGGCCTGCGAAACTGCTAAACCGACATTAATGAAATTCGTCATGTAGATAGATGAAGACCCGGGATCAAACACAGGCAACTTATAGATTCTACGGGGCGCGCGTTAGTAAACTGAGATAGTGTCTCGGCCTAGCCCGCGTGGAATTCGATTATATTCGACGAACTAATTTAGCAATAATAAACAACAGCAAGTGAGATTAATATCAACTTGAGACTTCCACGCGTCGCGTTGGTGAGAAAAAAAGCATTGAAAGGCTGACGGATAGATAGACGGACAAAGAAATAATCCTATAAGAGCTCCGGTTTTAAATTCAAATTCTTCAAACCTAGCATTCAACCTTTTTCTTCCTTTGTGCGTACAGCTAAGGAATGAAACTCCCTACCGAAGTCTGTGTTTCCTGATAGCGATAACCTGGGTGTCTTTAAGTCAAGAGATAATAGGCATATTAATAATCTTCGACCATATTATTGCTTACTATCAGGTGAGATAATGGGCAAAAGCAAACCTATCAACCATTAAAAAAAGTCCATGAACCCACGACTTACGAGTACAACGTCGTAAATCAAAGCTGTTGCCATCTTGCTATGTATTTAAAAGAATAGCTCAAAATATTGTTAAAAATAATAGCGAGTCCGAGTTGGTAACCATACAAGTAATAAGTGTACAATCAGCTGCTAAAATACTAAGGCACTCCACAGACGGAACAACTTTTGGGGCGCAACAATCTGCGTTGTTGGGCCGGGCAGAAAGATTTGTCAGACTCGCACTGATTAAATTAAATAGTTATTAAATTATATAATGCTGAGTTACATAGATTTAATTTAGTTAAGTTAATTTGCAAACAGACATATAATGGACGGACAACGAACATTAAGACTACCACGTTAAATCTATTGAGCATATTTTTTTATTGGTCATAAGGCTTGCGTTTTACCTCCATCTCACTTGATGTGATGGTAAGCGATGATGTGACTGAAAATGAACCACGCTTACCTAGATGTAATCTTTTCACTCTTAGCTTAAAGACCCCCATGTTATAACTGTCAGGAAACACCGACTCCGGTAGGGAATCCCACTCTTTAACTTTGCGCATAATGAAACTACTCCCAAGACGTTTTATACATACACAACGTCTTGAGAATACTTTTATAGATTTCATATTCATTTCATAGGTTTCCGGAATACCAGACGTACTGCAGGATACCATCCACAGTTCGATACACCGTCGACATACCGTCTTATCGTACCAATCGCTCTTCTCCACATTTATTGTGCGCACAGTCAAGTTGTGGAACTCTATGCCGGCTTCTGTCAGACGCTGAATAAATTAAGTAACGATGCCACATCGCCGTTATTATGAAATGTTCACATCGCAAAGACATTTTAATAATCAAGTCAGAGCACCTTAACAACTGTTAATTTTATAGTGGAATAACTATGTGAAAATTTTTATTAAGAGCGTTGTTTGATAGTTTTGGCTGCGGTATTGCATGTGTAAAGTCAATTTTAAAACAATTCAACATCAATTTTTTCAAATCAAAGGAAAGTTATTTTTTAACGAAACTGCAGATTGCGTGAATATGAAGCATATGTCTGTTTTACTGAAAGCTGCCTTAAGTTGCTGCGACTGAAAAGTTTCTCAAAATTATACAGCGTATTTCGAGTTGCTCGTTGCCGTAACTCGAAGATCAATGTTGCTCCATCTACGGACAACCTAACATATTCAAAACACGTACTTAAAACTAAATTGCCATAACATTTTACGTACAATACAGGCTTCTATGCAATACATAACAATTGAAAGACATTTACATGACAGATGTTATAAGAAAAAGTAACATTTATTTTGTATGTTTTACAACTACGTGCAAACATTGAAAATCATTATGATAAGGGCAAGGTCTTCTGAGCTCTGATAGAAATTAGATTTTTCGTAATTTTTAACAAATTATATCCCTACCTTAGTCAACTAGATTCAGAATTGTATATCATACTGCTGGTACACAGGCATCATCTCTACAACATGTATCGTAATTAACGCACACCCTCAAATGCCCCAATTAGAAAATTATGTTATTTTCATAATACATACTCTGAATTTTTAGTTTTACTTGTTTAAACAGTTTTTTTTTCAAACGACGAAAAAAGCGGAGGAGGCTATCAAGTCGATGCGTATTTTTTTTAATGTATGATCACCGATTACTCGAAGACGGCTGAACCGATTTGGAAAATTCTTTTTTTGTCTGAAAGGGTATACTTCGAAATTGGTCCCATTGTCACCAAGTCAGGATCTGATGATGGAATCCTGGAGAAATGGAGGGAAGTCTTCAAATATTATAGGCACATCTATAGTGATTTGAGTATTTTTATTAGTACTCGTAACTTGTGTAGTTGCATTCGAAAAGCACCATTTGTGAAGTGGACCTGATGATGAAGTACCAGGAGAACTCCTCAACAATTAACGGCCAACAAAAACAATAATTAATTAAAACAATATTTAGTAAAAGGTTATAAGTAGTTGAGATTTAGGCTTTTGTAACTAGGTAAATTATAAATCGACCAACTAAAAAGAGTGAAATAAAAACTTTTTACCAAAAAATTAAATTGACTTTTAAGACTTTAACTTCTTTTAAACGATTTTCATTTTTCTGAAATGTGTACTGAGTGACGGAATTTAAATACCTAAATCTGCATTTAAAAAGTTACTACTTTAATTTACGGTCCATAGTTAGTTTGCTTTTACTATACAGCGAAAGTGTAATTTGTAATTTCTGTAGATTTAATTGCTTTGGGATAAAAATGTCGATATTTTTTTTTATTATAATCGATAAAAATCGATTCAGTAAAAGATACTGAACAAACTTTCTGGATAATTCATTCTTTCAGTGTCTTCAGATTTTCCGGTCCTAGATCATGCCAGTTTCCTGCCGGGGTTGCGGGAACGTTCTAAAGGCATACCGTGACCCCGGAACGCAAGGGCAGCTGAAGGTACAGGCTGGGTTTTTAATCAGTAGAAGTCTGACACTCCCTTCCCCTTCACCCAGAGCGGGAGAAGTCATTCCATGATTTTAAAAAGTTTTTTTAAATAGTTCATGCCAGTATTTTCACGATATTTTCCTTTACCGTTTTGACAATAGGAGTGATGGTGAAAATTACATAAAGTTATGTTTTTTAGAGAAAGATTAGATTGCAGTCTGGTTTTTTAATTTTTTTAATTACTTTTTTTATTTCCAGCTTTTTAGTTTACAAATGTGAAAGATTTCGCAGACGATTTAGTTCTTGATACGTGTTTTTTACGATTTGTCACTTTGAATTACTTTTAACCATATAAGTTGTATATATGTTTGTAATCACCTTTTAAAACCCTTTGTTTTGATACCCCACTCGATAGGTTTTGAGAAAAAAAACTTTTTTGAAGGCATAATATGGCGCCAAAAATCCGCCATTTAGTTTTTTTTATTTTGATATACCCAGTGTCACTTTCACAGTCAATACGAATCTAACAATACCTCTCAAGCTAAAATCCGTCGAACCGTTCAGGCCACAGAGCGTGCCAAACAATTATACATACATACATACTCTCGAAAAACATAACCCTCCTTCTGGCGCAGTCGGGTAAAAACAAGGATTTTTAATTAATCTTTTTTTTAGGGTTTAACTGATCCTTCTAATAAATAAAAGTTAACTTTATTTCCAAACAAATATACATAATTATGTACTTAAATACTTAGAATAAAACTAGAATAAAGCATAAAAAAATTGATCCTCAACGCTGTCGGCTGGCAACGTACCCAAGATACTGGCGGCATTGCCTCGTTGTATGGCAATGCTTAGCCGTTGACCAAAGAAATAGCCAGCCCTTGGGTCGCGGGCAACGAGCGTCAACGAGCTTAATTGATGAATTAATTATTAATCTTCGCCTATATTGTAGAGTTAGGTTAGAGATAATGAAAGATTGCTTGTCTATTCGCAAATTATCAGACATACAGCTTTGATAAACCTTAGTGTTGCCTGAGTTCGAACCCACGACCTACAACTCGTAAACCGTGCTTGTAACCACTGTTCTTCAAATTGTACTCTATCTTACTTGTACAGTGGTACAGCAGCCGAAATCCAGACTGCTTTAAGGCTAAATACCAATAAAGAGGACTATAGGAAACAGTTGGCTATGTTTATGACGGATTTGCAGGTAAACTCATCAGGTGTATTTGTTCAAAACGCAAACGGTTTGTTTGTAACAAAGAAACTACATCTCAACAAAGAATATGAAAAGATGGCAAACAACTATATTTCTCTGAAGTGAACAATGTGGATTTCAATGACCCTCGTACTTCAGCCGACATTATCAATGGATGGGTGAGCAGCAAGACTAAAGGACTGATCCCGGATATTATTGACCAAGAGCAGATCACACCCCAAACGGAGCTTATAGTAACGAATGCGCTGTACTTCAAGGGCATTTGGCAGCACGAATTCGAATCTAAGTTGACGCACGCAGACTGTTTCTACAGAAATGGTGTCTGCAGGAATGTAGCAATGATGGAGTTGGATGCAGAGCTCAACTATGCTTACGTGGAAAATCTGAGAGCACACGCTTTGGAACTGCCGTACCAGGGCAAACATTTCCGAATGGCTGCATGAATATGCTGCTTTGCAAGAAAATGAAAAAAAAAAAAAAACGCACTGAAAAAAACTAACTGTACTTAATTGTACTATATCTACAATTCTATACTAACATTATAAAAAAATTGGCCAAGAACGAGTCAGACTCGCCCATGAAGGGTTCCGTAGTAACAATAATAATATAATATGTATATTTATCTGACGAATAAAAAAAACCTTAAAAATTTCTTAAAACTAGCTTATTTACATTTGTACAACTACGCTAAATAACTTTGTTTTTCATAGTGTTTGTATGAATTACAAAGTTATATTTGCGGTTTTAGAAAATATGCAGTATCTCAAAAAATGCTGACCCGATTTCGTTCAAACCAATTTTGGTTGAAAGTTTACATTAAAAAATCTACAGACATATTTTTTTTTTAATTATCACTCCATTATTATAGAAGTTAGAGGGGGACACACATTTTAACACTTTGGAAGCTTATATCTTTTAAACGATTGACTTTATGTAAAAGTGGTTTTAGAAACCCTGATATAATTTTTAAAGATCTGTCTATAGATACTACACACGCATAGGTTTCATGAAAAACTACTAAGTTTCACATGTATAGTCTTAATAGTTTCGGAATAAAATGGCTGTTACATACGGACGGGCGGACAGACAGACAGACAGACGGACAGACATATCGAAACTATAAGGGTTCCCTTTTTTGCCATTCGCCTACGGAACCCTAAAAAGGTACAGGTTATAGAGAGTTTGTCAAAGATAGGTACATGGAGGTAATTGAAACGAATGATCCAATTCTTTAATTTTTCTTTGGTGGTAAGGTGCATTATTTGTGGGTGCTATGGCTATAACTTATTTCGAAATCCACGCGAACGAATCCAGCTACTGGGTTGGGTACCCCTTCGGGCTTCTAACTACAATAGGTAAAGCTCGTTAAAAATGTACAGACACCAGCACATGAAGCTACCCGAAACTGTCAGATTTTCCCAATCAACCTTGAACCTAATTTCTTTAACAACAAAGTTGAAAATCTATTAAAGAAATTGGACAGATTGTTGTAGCTTGATGTGCTGGCGTCTGTACACAAGACAGTCAGCACTAACAGCTTAACATACTTTCTGACGCACGGAGGAATTTCTATATTTTAAGATAGTCACCCATCCATGATTTGACCTCGGAAAGCATCACTTAACCTTGACCCATGCGGCTGTTATAATTTACCCATGAAGTTCTCAGTGGTAATAATTATAATATTTCTAAATTATTGTACCCTGCCAAAGCTTCATCATAATCTAATGTATGGTTTAAAAACTCATCACTACATAGTATCACTACATAGTATAAAACAAAGTCGCTTTCTCTGTCCCTGCACATGTATGTATGCCTAAATCTTTAAAACTTCGCAACGGATTTTGATGCAGTTTCTTTCAATAGAAAGAGTGATTCAACAGGAAGGTTTTTAAGTATATAACATGCAAAATATAGTAGAGGAACACTGATAATTTTTGAGGTTTCTAATGTGATGTCGCAAATAAACACAATTTTTTGCGCTTGCTTTGCAAACGCTGGCTGAACCCTACGAGATAGATCAAAATAATGTACTACAGTATTGTACACCTTAAAAAGGTCAACAAAAAAGTCCTCGATGACATCTGTCTATCTCTTATAGATAACCCACAACAACCAGTTTTTATCCTTTACTTTTTACGAGAAATACGAGCATATTTTACGAAGCGATTTTAAGCAATACAGCATTAATCCTTATTCAATT
Organism: Tholera decimalis; assembly: GCA_943138885.2. Lineage (NCBI taxonomy): Eukaryota > Metazoa > Arthropoda > Insecta > Lepidoptera > Noctuidae > Tholera > Tholera decimalis. The sequence continues at coordinate 18,503,274 of OW964576.2, forward strand.
AAGTACCATAAATACATTGGGCATTTAATATAAATCAATATTGCCCTATACAGAATAAAATTTAAATAAATAGTTTCGAAGATATTACAGATTTAAAATGCAAGGACATAGCGGTTGCGGCGCGGTGCCGGCGCGACGGAGGCACGGCGCGCGTGCCTATGTTGCTTAGATTTGAGCGTTCAATGTTTTTCCCATGGTAAATTATGTGTCGCATTTTCAAAAGTAATTACTAAAGAGAACATGTATGTCGCAAGACAAAAAGGCTGTCAGCGATGTATATAAAGACATTCTATAGTATATTTAATATAAACATTGCACCCGTGCGAAGCCGGGGCGAGTCGCTAGTAAAGGATAAACATACAAACATTGATTTTTATTTGTATAGATAGTAATAGTCGAATACAAAACCTCCTTCAATCAATCCGATTTTTTTAAATATTTTTATAATGGCTTTTCATTTGCTTAACCCAACGACAGCCTGGGCTTATACTAAACTTGAAAACGACTAGGTACACGCTCAGAGTCAGCCAGGGAGGGCAGTTAGGGACAGGCTGGATTGGATAAGTTTAGCTCCAGTAACGCGGTAGGTAAGTAGGGCGCTTCTTATATAAATAATATTGGAGCCTTACTACATCGGTAATATAACGATTTTATATTGTTATGTACCTATGTACAAAATAAACATGCAAAAGCAAGTTACCTTTTTCTCATCGTAGCCAGCAAAAGGCTTGCTCTGAAAATGTTAAAAATAAATCACATTTAAAATGTTTGTATTAAAATAACGTAAAAAATTTTCAAAGTTGTACATACTAAAGAGAGCTGTTCTATTATTTGGTGATTAAAATATAATTTACAATATTGTTTGATTAGATAATCAAACAATTCAATACAAACAGTCCTGAAAGAAAAAATAATAAGATACAACATTGTTGGATTAGGTAATAAAACAATATTGTACCTTATATTTAATTAATCCACTCAACCTAGCAAACATCCCATTGGTCAAGATGTCGTTAATTCAAAAATAAAAATAAACTCATGATCAATCTAATTTATATAGAACTAGCTGCTGCCCGCGACTTCGTTCGCGTGGGGGTGATTTCCCGCGTAAATCCCGATCCCGTGGGAATTTCGGGATAAAAACTATCTCATGTCCTTCCAAGAGTCCTAAACTATTCCCATGCAAAATTTCATCTAAATTGGCTCAGCGGTTTTGGCATGAAAAGGTAACAGACAGACAGAGTTACTTTCGCATTTATAATACTAACTAGTATGGAGTAGCTTCTACCTGCGGCTTCACTTGCGTGTAAAGTCTGCATCACGTGTTCCAGTTTACGAAATCAATTACAATTCAAATTCGTCTCGTAGATCGAGGTAAAGATTAGTTTGTACAAACAGATAAAAAGAAAGACATTTTTTTTAATCTTGGTGTATTACTGTTTCTTAACCCCCCTCAATAACTGTTTAGAAATATATCCGACGTACAAACAGTCCGACACACGTTTTTACTGTTTTATTATACATATATACCTAAACGTGTAACGGAACCCGTATTTCTATCCAAAGGGCTTCAGACAACAACTGGTATGGAGTCTCTATGCACAGTTTCATCTCAAAATAAGTGATACCAAATTATCGGTTTAATTTATCTCTTGAATACCAATTATAACAAACGTGTCACAGCACTACGAGGGTCAATAACATTCCACGTCACTTGCCAATAACACGATAATTCTCTCCGTTCTTCTTAATTTGAAAAATTCGGTTTCTGTTATCAATTTGTATTGAGACTAATAAGCTCCACACATGTAGACGACATAGGATTACAAAACCCTTGCCATATCGTTTGTTATTCCCTTTAAATTACACGTTGTATATTGATTAATGTATTGATAATATGCTACCTAAAAAAGACGGCCATTGTCCGTGTAATCGCTGTCTCCTTCTGTCAAACAGTCAAGATATTGTTCCATCTAATCCTACGCTTAAATCCTAGTCTTACCTTGTTCGCTGGACTCTCCATGATGTCAGCTAAGGATGTCCCGAAGGCTGACTCCGGGGCGAGGCTATCAGCAGACTTCCATGGCGTCTTTTGATGTATTGGTGTCCCTGGTAACGCAGACTCGTGGCTGTAACGACGAGCTTTTGACATCTGGTGGAATGAGAAGAGGAAGTTCATTGATGGTAGTGTTGCCCAAACGAGAGTCTCGCAAGAGTCTTGCAATTAGCGATTATCCTATTGCTATTTATTAAACGGTAGTTGAGATATCAGAACAGTATAATCAACAGTACAATAGGATAATCGCTAATTGCAAGACTCTTGCGAGACTCTCGTTTGGGCAACACTAATTGATGGATATGCGCTTTCTAGCTTAACTCAATCGTCTATAGCCCAATGGCTAAGGTGTGGGACTTGTGATCGAGTGGTCGCGTTCGAACCCCAGCCATTTCACTATTGCCAGTTGAGTGAACCCACTCCAGACACAATCATATTTAGCTTAGTTGGAGGGGTTAACAAGATTGCTGGTAATGTGAATTCTATCCACATTGATAGATCTCATTTCAAAAAAAATAAAATAAAAACTGCTATACCTTCTGGACTGTTCTATTCAATTAGTTCAATTTTCGAAGCAACAATTAGAGTCTAGTTGTTATTTAAATTCTTCGAGAGGTTCGGCTGGTGAGATTACTAAATCGCTTGAGGTTTTCTGCAGTTGGAAAGATGGGATGGCATAAGAATCGACATAAGTTGCATCCGATACTAAAGGCCTACCCATTTTCCAAATAATGACAAGCAAACGCAAACTGAAAATATTTTATTTCATACTAGCTATCCCGGCAGACCTTGTTCTGTCTTATTTCTCTAAAACAAAGTAATATTGTTCTTTTTTATGGTAATAGCTGCCTCGACAGATTTCGTTCTGTCAAAAGTGATTGGCCTGTCGCAGTCTAATAGAAATAAAATACCATTGAAAGACTTTAGTAATATTTAATATGGTGATTATTTAAGTCCATTCAGCCTCTGTCCATCCAAAATACTGTACCAACGCTTATGTTCTTATCACTTATTTTCCTTCACGATTACTGATCATCATTAAGTAAAATAACACAATTTTTTACACAATAAAAATCTTTTTTCTCCATAAAATATTCCTCAGACTTCATAAAACACAAAAAAAAAGAAATCAGTCAAATCGGTCCAGCCGTTCTCGAGTTTTGCGCTTAGCAACACATTTAGCGATTCATTTATATATATATATATATATATATATAGATAGGCCTACATGGGCACTTATAAAACGTCAGAAGTTAGTGCATAGCTAGAGCAAGCTCTCGAACCGTGGAGCCATTTCCATCACAGCCTTTCCAAAGAAAATTCGAAAAAGCTTGTAGATACCTCCGTGACGCAAAGGCTACTTATCACTTTGACCAACGTTTAAGCATTGTATGGCTACTTTTAGATAGATAGATAGATATACTCTTTATAGTACACCATAACAAAATGAAATAAGGACTTAACAATTACAAACGGTGGTCTTATCGCTAAAAGCGATCTTTTACAGACAACCGGATCGGATACAATAACAAACAAGTAATAAAGTAAATACTCAATACATATACAACGTGTAACGGAAACCCCATATCTATCCAAAGGGGCTGAAGACAACATCTGGTATGGAGTCTCCATGCACAGTTTCAGCTCAAAATAAGTGACACAAAGAATTGATACTAAATTATCGGTTTCATATGTTTCTTGAATACCAATCATAACAAACGTGTCACAGCACTACGAGGGTCAATAACTTTCCACGTCACTTGCCAAAAACACGGTGATTCTCTTCGTTTTTCTTAATTTGAAAATTCTACCTCTGGTATCAATGTATTGAAATTTCTATTATACTTCACACATGTAGACATAGGATTTTAATCCAATATATCGTTTATTATCATCCAAAGAAACCGTGCACTTGGTATGTATATACCCTTTAAATTACACGTTGTATATACATAAAAAAGCCTCTGCTTTTACATATAAAAGTAGTAACAAATTAAAAAGAGAGCCACCATGTTTTTGAAAGAGGGAAGGGTTTGTGTTTGTCTTAAAGTATTCTTCTACGGTACCTGGTCTTCTCCTCCATCAGAGAGGCTGAGTTCTGTTCTGGTGGTAGAGGTGGAACTGTTCAGCTCGCCCCACAAGTTCAAGTTCGTCACGTGTGCTGTAGGTGGCTCGGAACTGGTGCCATCTGGAAAGGTGGTTTGCCAAGGTTGAAAGACAAGGTATTTAGTTTAGTTATCAAGAGAAATGTAGCTTTGTATGGCGCTCGTCGCTAAATATGATAAATATCTTGAGTATGATAGATGAAAGTGGTTACGATAGGTTTCGAGGCTTCTTTTTTTTAAGGATGGGAAATAACTAATCTGGACGAAGCGGGAGGGTGTGTCAGACTTTTGACTAAAACCCGTCAGTGTTCCATCATATGCCCTTCCTGTTCCGAGGCTGCGGTAACTCTTTCGAAGAACTCCGCAACCCCTTCAACGGCCCCCTTGTGGGCCTCGACAATTTTGCTGACACTCTTTGAGGCGCGCGTGGAACACAACACGCCATCTACACGGGCCTGGTACCCATTGCTTGCAGCCCGCAGGCCCGCGCAGGTTTCGAGTCTGGAACGGAGGAACTGCCTCAATCGACTCCTGTCTAATGTAAGTGTAGCGGTAGGTAGAATTTCGATGAGCCTGAATTGTTAAGGTAGTCAGAACATCTGGTCCATGGTCGACTACTGGGCCTTCTCTATGCTCCCAATGATTTGTTCATACATATAAATAAAATTAAAGTGTCTGACTGTGATTTAAAAAAATTGGCCAAGTGCGAGTCAGACTCGCCCATGAAAGGTTCCGTAGTAACTATAATAATATAATATAATAAGTATATTTATTTGACGAAAAAAAAAAACCTTACAAAGTTCTTAAAACTAGCTTATTTACATTTTTTACAACTACGCCAAATAACTTTGTTTTTCATAGTGTTTGAATGAATGACTAAGTTATATTTGCGGTTTTAGAAAATATGCTGTATCTCAAAAACTGCTGACCCGATCTCGTTCAAACCAATTTTGGTTGAAACTTTACATTAAAGATCTACAGACATATATTTTTTTTTAGATTTTTCACTGCATTATTATAGAAGTTATGTGGCCCCCCCCCCCCCCCCCCCCCCCGGGGGCGCATATTTTACCACTTTGGAAGCGTATATCTTTTAGACAATTGACTTTATGAAAAAGTGATTTTAGAAACCCCTATGTCATTTTAAAGACCTGTCTATAGATACTACACATGCATAGGTTTCGTGAAAAAAAAAATCAGTTTTAGTTCCTTTATTTTAAATATTTATTAATTTTTTTCTTAAAATCGGAAAGCGGTTCACAGAATACATCTACTTACCAAGTTTAACATGTATAGTCTTAATAGTTTCGGAATAAAATGGCTGTGACATACGGACGGACAGACAGACAGACAGACAGACAGACAGACGGACAGACATGACGAAACTGTAAGGGTTCCGTTTTTTGCCATTCGGCTACGGAACCCTAAAAAGCCGTGTTTTCTCGAAATCTTAAAGCAAAAGTTATTAACACGGACTAAAACAATTTTTTTTTAATATATTTTTCCGTTTGTCCAGGCTAACCACTGGAACTCGATATGTTACCGCCCACGATGTCGATGGTAACCCATCCACGGGCCGTGTGTAAGTGTTGCCTTAACTTTGAAGATTAATCCGTGCAGCTCTTATTATTTAGCCTCGAGCTCCTCCTAGCTCAGAGCTAGTGTACAAAAAAGACTAAGTAAAAACTCACCTCCTCTAAGAGCCTCAGCTCTACCAGCGTCATCACTATTTCTTCTAGAAGAATTTTCACTTTGACTAGTCTTAAGTCTCTCGCTCTCAAAACTTATAGTGGCCAACGTATTTGGTCCCACTTTGTTACCAAGCCTTTGGCCAACCTTTTTGCCCAATAATTCTAAGTTCTGGCTAATTTGGTCGAGGTGGTCCAAACGTCTAGGGGCACGGTAGTCAACGCGCGTTGTTACTTTTTGTATCGGTTCTTCTTCAAGATGGCCATCGTCCATGATTTGGTCCCTGAAAAGATAAAAAAGAAGGTTTTAGGAGCTGTTTAGAGCCTCTTTTGAAAGCAATGTTTTTCAGGGTCTTGGAAAGATACTGTGTAGTAAACTAAACGTTTTTGAGTCAAGTTTTAAAATACTCAGTGTTATGTCCGATATGAATTAAAAAAATATTGGCCAAGTGTGAGTCAGACTCGCCCATAAAGGTTTCCGTAGTAACTACGCCAAATAACTTTTTTTTTCATAGTGTTTGTATGAATTACAAAGTTAAATTTGCGGTTTTAGAAAATATGCTATATCTCAAAAACTGCTGACCCGATATCGTTCAAACCAATTTTAGTTGAAAATTTACATTAAAATCCACAGCATTTATATTTTTTAGATTTTTAGCTCCATCAAAAATACTCACCAGTAAGTGAATAATATTCGTATATTATTATTTACCGGTTGTTATATGTATTTCCTTTTCTTTTAGTTAAACAGTAAAAATTTTAGAACTACTGTACTTTCTAGTTTTATATGCATGCTGTGAAACTCTATAATAGGCTTCAGAACCCCATGCGACAGTGTTACCATATAATGAGCATTGTAAAAAAGCTGTTGACTTTCCTATGAACAAATCAATTATTATAGAAGTTAGAGAGGGGGTGGACATTTTATCACTTTGGAAGCGTATATTTTTTAAACGATTCAGTTTATGAAAAAGTATTTTTAGAAACCTCAATTTCATTTTTAAAGACCTGTCTATAGATACCACGTGTGTGGATAGGTTTCGTGAAAAATAATATTTTCAGTTTCAGTTCCATGTATGAGGATTTTTTTTCTTAAAATCGGAATGCGTTTCACAGAATACATCTACCTACCAAGTTTCATGTGTATAGTCCAAATAGTTTCGGAATAAAATGGCTGTGACAGACGGACGGACGGACAGACAGACAGACATGACGAAACTATAAGGGTTGCGTTTTTTGCCATTCGGCTACGGAACCCTAAAAACGGGAATATTCCCCTTATAATATTTTTTTTCAGCTTTGACATCCTTTAGAAGCCCAGTATTTATAAGATACATAATACATACATATACTATATATATAATAGATACACACCGTATCTGCTAATAGTGCTAATATTGTAGTTACCTATAATTGTTTGTTACATTTTGTGTTTCATTCCCTTTTGTTTGTCATTTTATGTTATTGTATTAGTGTAATCAAATCTTGGTAACTCTAAATAAATAAATTAAAAAATGTGACTTTGTTCATAATGTAATTGCTTAATTTTTACCAAACCGAACAAAAGCAAAACAAACTTAAGGTTTGAAGTTAAAAAAATATTGTTCTATTTGTTGATATATATAGAACTGCAAATATAAGACTTTAAACGAAAACAAAAAAAAAATATCTTGCCATTTATTTATTTGTATAAATAACAATAAATTTTAATGGTTGTATATTTTCCTGTATGCGTTCTTAAACCAGGACTTTTTCTATAAAACATTTGGCGGTGTAATAGCCCCGTGCCTCGGAAATCACGTTTTTTTGGTCTCGGCTGTTATTTAAATATCTTTGTTAGTCGTTACGGGTAGTCAGGAGTCTAAAAATCTGACACCGGTCTGGCCATGGGTTGGTGATGGCATGGTTACTCAGCTATAGTGCCGGGCACGTAACTTGGCAAGAGTCGTTAGATGCGCAGAAGTCGGTTTCTAGGTGTCGGCGGTTGTCAGCGGGACGCGGGGTGTTATGTAGCCCCAACCCGAGCGCGCGATTGGTGCGTCACGCGTCAGTAGACTCAAGGCCTCTCGCACTGTGTCTACGCCCCGTTCGCTCCCGAATACACTGCGTGCACGAAATTTGTATCCTTTGTTTTTGTTACGAGTTATTTTTATTGTGTTAAATTTAGTTTTTGTTACGAGTTATTGTTATTGTTTTAAATTTAGTTTGTATTACGTTGATTACAATGCCAGGACCAAATACAGTTTTACGCAGGCATTCCAGAAAAATGGTATACGATGTTCATTCTGTTTCATGGAAAAAGAAACTCAAAATGAAAAAGAGTCCGTAAAACGGACTTCAGAAGAAAGTTTTAAAGACACCAGCCCCTCTTGAAGTTTGAAGGTTTTTCAATTCAATTCAATTCAATCGTTTTATTTCTAAATAATTAGTTTTAACTATAAGATCCATATTTTCTTAGTACAGACTTTAACTTAAAGTTCTATTGTTAGTAACTTAAACCTATACAAATATAATAATAATAACTAAATAGGCACAAATGCATGGAACTAGGTAGATATTAGTCTCCGTACAAAGTGCCTCAACAGAGCGGAGGAACTATCACCCGCAATAGCATTCAGGATACTGTTGGAAATTCCTCTTATTCTTCTCAGGAGTGAGGCCGTCTTTTTGCGGAGGATTGCATGAAACCCATCAGTATGAGTTACCGCGAACATTCCTGAGGCGCTACAGAAGCGAGGAAGTCGCAACAACATCCTAAAAGCGTTATTATATTGGACACGTAGAACGTCTAACGATCTTTTTGTATAGTTGACCCAAAGATTGCCGGTGTAAAAACTTTGACAATATGCTTTAAAAAGAGTTACCTATTTTAATTTGGTCAGTACACCGAGCAAATCTTCGAGCAAATCTTTTGTAAGTACGAGTATTTATGATTTCAAAAGGCAAAAAATACGTTAACATTATCTTTTTACCACCACAAAAAATTATTTGAATTTTTTTTTCCACGGGCAAATCGTCAAATTAAACCTCCCCTCTAAGTGGAGCTGAAAGGAACGAAAAACCGATCCTGCCTTCAGTTGCCTTTGCGTTCCAGGGTGCGCTTCTTGTTAGAAAATTCCCGCAACCCGGCAGACAATGGCCGTATCGAGCCCCGACATTGCTGCTGACTGCTCTTTGAGGCGAGCGTGGAATACGACGCGCCGTCGACCCGGGTCTGGTCCTTACCGGACGGTGAGCTACCCCTGATCACCGTCCACAGGCTCGCGTCTACGATGGAGATCAGTGCGCGATACCCGACGTCGTCTCCCATGGAGGCTGGGATATGGGGAAGAGAGTTGTCTTTCCCTCATGCACATATTTGATATTAATCTAAACCTCTTACCTACAGCCACGCTTTTCGGGGAAAGTGTTTTGAAAAACTGGTACAGAAAGACTGACAACTTACTGACCTTTTAAAGATTCTATGTACCTATCTAATGATATCCATAAATATACTAAAAACCGTTCTACTTAACACAAGAATACACTAATAAACATACTATCCTATTCTACAACTCCAGTTCATTAACTATTAATATAAAATACTTCAGTAAAATACAATTTCACCAACTTTTCCATTCAAATTGTAGGAAGCAGTACTACCAATCAATGTATGTCATTCATACATAAATGCTACCATAGATTAAGAAATGCGAGTAGACGACAAACTTCTTTGAAGTTTGTACGAAAACTATTGTTTGGATTTTTAGGATTTAGAAGGTAAAACCAGTAATTTGAAACCAGTAATTTGTGTCACTGCTGGGTGTTAACTGAAAACCAGCGCTGGGTGTCTTTCACCCAGTTATTGCTGAGCGGATTACCCTTTCGGTGTGGACAAGCTCACCATTTTTTTCCTTTTTAAAAATCTGTTATTTTGTATTGTATGTTGTTGTGTGTGTCTTCATCCGAATAAATGTTTTACAATTTCCATTATATGTTTATTTTTTTGTTACGAAATATTTTTTTAGTGTCCACCGAACCCGAAAAGGGTCGGGCAAAAAGTGCTACGGTTTTTCTAAGTATAAGAAATTTCTCAGCAGTAGACCGGAGTTTAGAAGTTGGCTGTGTGATACCCCCGTGTCTCCGGTGGTTGCGGCTGTCATATGGACATCTTTGACTATCGTTACGGGTAATTAGAAGCCAGAAAATTTTAAACTTTCCTGGCCACGGGGTATAGTGTGACCCAGCTATTGGATTTTGAAGATCAGATAGGTATTCGCTCCATGTAAAACACTAATACTCAGCTGCATGCGGTGGGAATCAATCCTAACATACTTGGGAAAAGGCTAAGGAGATGATGATTTTGTCTTCTGGAGTCCGTCTACCCGTCCTGACATTTTATCTCAGGAATGAATTGAGATATCGAACTGGAGCTGAACTGTATATCAGATAATGGGGTCTACGGCGTGTTTCAGCTGTAAAAAACAAACTTGTCTAAGTTTACACGGTAGCCGCTGCACCGTCAGATAGCTCAGTGAATTTGTATATTTCGTCTAATTCCACCAAGGGCGTTTGATCAAGGACTACAAGAAGAACGGCAACGCGCCATCGTTACATGATGAACACCCAAAAAGGACATCCAACCCAGATTGCGCGTCTGGGTGAGATGTCCGTTTGGGAATACTTTCATCGTGCGTACAGCTAAGAAGTGGAATCCCCTACTGAAGTCTGTTTCCTTATAGCTATAACCTGGGAGTCTTTAAGTCAAAAGAGAACAGGTTTCCCAGGTAAGCGTTCATCCTCAACCACATCGTCGCTTACTATCACGTAAGATGTTGATCAAACGCGAGCCAATCAATAAAAAAACATTGCCACAATTGGCTATCACAATAAAGAGCTTGAAGGAAAATAATTATGTTGTTTTTGAACCACCGGGGCTGCAGAAATGTTCCAACAAGATACCGTGGCAGCGGATCGTAAAGACAACTGTAGGAACAGGATCGGTTTTAATTAGTAGTAGGCTGACAGTCTCTTCCGCTCCACCAAGACTCCTTCATTGGATGATATTTCTCCAAATGAATAAAGAAAATGGATTTAAATGAATCTTACACACTGAAATAGCACAAAGGCTAATTTTACCCTGAGAAACGTAGAAAATTTCCACTATCCAAGCGTAATCGCGGGTAACTGCTAGTAAGTAAAATAATCTATACTATATCTATACTAATATTATAAAGCTGAAGAGTTTGTTTGTTTGTTTGTTTGTTTGTTTGTTTGTTTGTTTGTTTGTTTGCTTGAACGCGCTAATCTCAGGAACTACCGTTCTGATTTGAAAAATTCTTTCAGTGTTAGATAGCCCATTTATCGAGGAAGGCTATAGGCTATATATCATCACGCTTACACCAATAGGAGCGGAGCAGTAATGAAGAATGTTTCAAAATCGGGGGATTTTTTTTTCCACGGGGACGAAGTCGCGGGCGGAAGCTAGTAATATTATAAAGCGGAAAAGTTTGTTTGTTTGTTTGCTTGAACGCGCTAATCTTCGAAAGTACTGGGTGGATTTAGATGCAATTTGGTATGGAAGTAGCTTGAAGCTTGAGGAAGGTTATAGGCTACTTTGTACGCGACTGCAAAAAAGGAGAGTTATGTTTTTACCATGATAGAATCCACGGGAGCGAAGCCCCGCGTGAGTACTAGTAGTCATATAAATAGATGCGTGTCAATCAGAATTGTCGCTTCTGTAAGTAATAATCTATGCTACTATTAAATGTTTAGCGTCCGGAAAGGTTACCGCCGATCGATAGTGTTTCAATAATTCACGTGGTCGAGCGTGTGATACGGCGGGTGTACCGTCTGTTTGCTCACCCCCGGGGGTGGGTAAGTGTGACCAGATTGAGTTTTCTAGAACCACTGTATTCAATTCTGTTTTTCCTGTGTAAAACATGTATAGGCGCGCCTTGACAATAAGACTACTAGTATTCTGACGGCAAAAGGCATGACCATGGCATATCGTGATGTCCCCTCTACGACACTGCTCTCGACTTACTTGTCTTCCTTGACTTCAAGAAGAGAGTGGTACTATGTTCGGCTGTATGTATTTACTCCAATTTCTCCGCCAATTGTTGACTGATTTTCAACATTATTTTTTTGTTCGTAATGCTATACTCCTGAGGTGGTCCCATTGTTTCAGCGTCAATAGCTTAATGGATAAGGTATCGGACTTGGGATCGAGAGATCGCGGGTTCGAACTGCCGTAAACCAACTTCAGACACAAGCATATTTTATTTGGCTCATTTGTAGGGGTCGGGGATTAGAAATATTGCTAGTAATTCATTGTAAACTCGAATATTAACATACGTAGATGAGACATATTTTTTGTTCATGAAAGGCTCGCGTTTGGCTACAGTCTCACTTAATGGTACGTGATGATGTGGTCGAAGATGAAGCAAGCTTGCCTAGAAGTAACCTATTCGCTCTCAGATCAGGTCAGTATCGACAGAGAACTTCTAGATTAAGCAACACATGCCGAGGTCAGCCCGTGGATGGATGGATGGATGGACCATCTTAAACGTGTAAGATAACTCTGCACCTCGCAAATCACGTTAAGCCTTTGGTCCCGACTATCATTTGTATATCTTTAACAGGGTCAGGGTTGTATATCTTTATGGGTAGTCAGAAATTATGAAATTTGATACCAGTCTTGTCAAGGGATATCTTGTTACGCAGCTAATGGATTGTGCAGATAGCTAGGCATTCCTTTTTGTGGCATCTCGCAGGTCAACCTCAGAGACTATCGGCTGCTTAACCGGGCTTGCCTTAATTAATAAACGAATTAAAGCCTCCAGCCAGGGCTTATTATCAACACCTTGAACGCCAACGCGGTCAGTGCCGACCGACAGTGAGCTTTCCCTTTAGGCCAAGCAAAAATCACAGTGCTATCCAAATTTAGACCAAATGTTTTTTTAATTGTTGGTTTGACGGGAAGCCAACCTCAAAAAAAAAATAGATACTTACATCTAATGTCTAAATGTATGTTTTAATTAACAAAAGTCGACTTTAGTCATTAATTAATTAATTATGGAGATATTAAACGCCGGGCAGCACTGACCGACGCGGCCCGAACGGCAAGTTTAGTTGTCGGCCATCACTGACCGACGCGGCCTGAACAGATGCACTTTTTTTCTTGGCATTCAAAGCGTTACACTTCAAACTCCTATGTGTCCAATCCATCTAAAGGTTGTCCGTAAAAGATCGCTTTTAACGATAAGATCGCCCATTGTATCATCCTTTTTAGTTGTAAAGTCCTTATTGTTTTACTGTTATGGTGTACAATAAAGAATATATCCCATAAAAAACAATACTTGTCAAAAAAACCAAGTCTTGCAACTCAATTCTTCTACCGTAAAAAGTTGAGAGATCCATGTAATACCAAGTCGGTTATTAATTTATTCAGTCCCTACTTAAGAGACCTTCTGTCTTAAGTTGTTACGTAATTATCTAACCTAACAACATTTTATATTGACCATATCAATATTATAAATCTTTAATGTTTCAAATAAATAGATTGACTCGGCCATCGCATGAAAACACAATATATCTCACAAGTAATAAATATATAAATTACATTGTTTAATGTGATTGCCAAGTCAATCTATTTATTTAAAAAGTTAAAGTTTTTTAATATTGATATGGTCACTATAAGATGTTGTTAGGTTAGATAATTACGTAACAACTTAAGACAGAAGGTCCCTTAAGTAGGGAGTGAATTAATTAATAACCGACTTGGTATTACATGGATCTCACAACTTTTTACGGTAGAAGAATTGAGTTGCGAGACTTGGTTTTTTTGACAAGTATTGTTTTTTTATGGAATCTCATTTCTTTATGTAGGTAGTTCTGCTTCTAGGGAAGCGTGCTCCATCTTCGACTACATCATCACTTACCATCAGGTGAGATGGTGGTCAAACGCGAGCACACTATCATTAAAAAAAAATCGAAATAGGAAAATATTTTAGTTTTTCCTTGATTCATATACTAAACACTAATTGTATTCTAAATTTCTGTCTGCTAGAAGTGCCTTAGACTTTTGATGATCGGTCAGTCAGTCAGTGAGTGACAAAATTAAGAAACTTTGACTCGTTATAATTCTTAAACTACTGGTTCAAATTTAATAAAATTTTAAATATACCGTGTTTATACAATACCTGCTTGGTTACTGAAAATTCAAGCTTCTAGTTTTATCCACAACGAAGTTATAGGGGTTCGAAAATGGCCTGAACTGCTTCGAGAAAAGTATGGTACGGCCGTGCCGCTTTTTTGCTCGACTTGGCGGGGGCACTGCTGTGCCCCCAGATCTATCTATCTATCTACACGCTAAGGGCACCCCCTGTATTCGCTCCATCTAAAACACTGATAGTCAGCGACACCAAGTTAGACTGGGAGCCGATCCAAACATATCATATTCGGAAAAACGCTGAGCAGATAATGCTGAAAGTTTTATTAAAACAATAAGAGTAAGTAAATAAGGCGGATCACTAGTTCTGGTCACATCGTTGTGTAAATTTCCATGAAGTAGAAGCACTTGTTTATTTTTAAACCTTAGTTGTGTTGTTAAAGTCGTAGACTACAGACAAACTAACATGGATATTATGCATTTTCAATGCTAAACTGTTTTCTTGGAAAAGAAATTTGTTTTTAAGAACTGACATGTTTGTTCAAGTCTAGTTTGATTTATATACGGGGTCGATGTTAACTATTTTGTTAAGCTGTTTCGTATTTATTTTACCAACAATATTTTGATAGTGTGAGTACGACCTGTACGACTCTTATTATGTAGCCACGAGAGCCTTTTTATTCTACATTTACATATACTATAGTTAGTTGAATCGGAAACGTTGTTTTACCAATAAATATTATTAGTGAAAAGAACTTTTTTGTTTGAAGAAGTTTGCGTTTAACCACCATCTCACCTGATGTTAAGCGATGATGTGGTGGTTAAGCGAAGATGAAGCACGCTTGCCTAGAAGTAACCTATTTACTCTTAACCTAAAGGCTCGCAGGTTATAAACTTATAACTATTAGGAAACACAGACTCCAGCAGGGAATTTCACTCCCTACTTTACAAATTAAACTGACTTCAAAACATACAAAAACAAGATTGCACGAAAAAGCGAAAAATAATAATTGGATGTCTAATTTCGGTTATAACAAGGGCTAGGTACCTGCTCACCTGGTTGAAGTTGCCAAAGAATAGTTTTGATTGGCTACGTATGGTTTTCATTCCATTTTCCCTTGATTTCCTGAGATTCCCCGGAAATCGGATCCCGACATATACCTTCCATAATCAGCTCAGCAACATGAGATAATAATTACCGGATAAATATATTTTAATCTAGTTAGAGAAAAGTTTTACGGTTTCACTCGATTTCCCCGGAATCCCAAAATATTCAAAGATCAGTCAAGTCGTTTCGGAAGAGTTCAATAATAAACACTGATAATCACACAGTCATCAGTCATAATAATATAGTCATCAACTTGCTAATAAGAAAAAGGTAAGATAAGATGGTGGTCAAACGCGAAACTATCACCAATAAAAAAAAATTATTACTTATTACGTTTGCCAACCATCTCACCTGGTGGTAAGTGATGATGTGGTCGAAAATGAAGCACGCTTACCTAGACGTAGCCTATTCACTCTTGACTTAAAGATCCTCAGGTTATAGCTATCGAGAAACACAGACTCCGGCAGGGAATTCCACTCCTTAGCCGTACGTACCTACGTACAATGAAAGTATTCCCAATACGTTTTGTGCGTATGGGTGGGATAATCCTACTATTCCTATCCTATCCTACTATATTTATTATCTTCTATACTTATAATAAATCTGTAGAGAGGTCAATTCTGTACATGAAATTAATTTCCAAAATAACTATCAGGGGGTGATTAAGGATCGATACTCATGCCAAAAATGCAATCAGTTAAATTTTTGTCTGTCTGTCTGTCTGTCTGTCTGTCTGTCTGTCTGTCTGTCTGTCTGTATAACCGTTATAGAAACAAAAACTACTCAACGGATTTTAACGAAACTTGGTACAGTTATTTTTCATACTCCTGAGCGGGTTATAGTATACTTTTCATCACGCTACAATCAATAGGAGCAGAGCAGTGAAGGGAAATGTTGGGAAAACGGGAGAAGTTACTCCATTTTTTAAGCTTCCGTCGCGTGTGCAACCTTAATGGTTAAAGCTCCACAAATCATTTCATGACGGAAATGTTCTCCTTAAAATTATATAAAAAATATCCCACGACAGCATATGTCTAACTTTTATGGTTGACTCACAATAACACGTGTAACTCCCGATAGCTTAGCAGTTCGAAGCTTTCTGATTATAATATTTGTCTACTCTTACGTTTATAACACTCTCAGTCACCCCTAATTGAAAAAGTTAACATTATTAACTATTCCATAAAAAAATTGGCCAAGTGCGAGTCAGACTCGCCCATGAAGGGTTCCGTAGTAACTATAATATAATATGCAAATTTATTTGACAAAAAAAACCTTACAAATTTCTTAAAACTAGCTTATTTACATGTTTTACAACTGCGCCAAATAAATTTGTTTTGAAAAAAAAAAAACCTTACTAATGTCTTAAAACTGGCTTTTTTACATTTTTTACAACTGCGCCGAATAAATTTGTTTTTCATAGTGTTTGTATGAATTACAAAGTTATATTTGCGGTTTTAGAAAATATGCTGTATCTCAAAAACTGCTGAACTGATTTCGTTCAAACTAATTTTGGTTGAAAGTTTATATTAAGATCTACAGACATATATTTTTTTTAGATTTTTCACTCCATTATTATAGAAGTTAGAGGTTGTGTCCGCCACACACACATTTTACCACTTTGGAAGCTTATATCTTTTAAACGATTGACTTTATGGAAAAGTGGTTTTAGAAACCCCGAAGTCGTTTTTAAAGAACTGTCTATAGATACCACACATGCATCGATTTCATGAAAAAAAATATTTTCAGGTTTAGTTCCATGTATGGGAAGCCCCCCTTTATTTTAAATATTTTTTATTTTTTTTCTCAAAATCGGAAAGCGGTGTACAGAATACATCTACCTATCAAGTTTCACATGTATAGTCCTAATAGTTTCGGAATAAAATTGCTGTGACAGACGGACGGACGGACAGACAGACAGACGGACGGACAGACATGTCGAAACTATAAAGATTCCGTTTTTTGCCATTCGGCTACGAAACCGTAAAAAGAATCATATAAATCGGTATAGAAACACCAAAGTTATACATGAAATACGCTTATAATAATAAGCCATCGCGCGTGAATACTGAATCATGCTATAAGGATTATTTTTGAGAATCGGTCGCCGCGCTCGACGCGTCTCGCGGTCGAAGCGTTCTCTAGGTACTTAAGCCTCATGTGAACGTGATCTAAACAATATTACCAATACATTAACTTACGCTGACGGAGTCGCGGGCACAGCTATATTGTATCATTACGCTAAGGCCAATAGGAGCGGAGCGCCAATGAAGAATGCTTCAAAATCGGGGTTAAATTTAACGTTAGCCCAAAGTAACTATTCCACGCGGACGAAGTCGCGGGCAAAAGCTAGTAATATTATAAATGTGAAAGTTTGTGAGGATGTATGTATGTTTGTTGCTCTTTCACGCAAAAACTACTGAATGGATCTCAATGAAATTTGGTAAGTAAATACTTGACATCCTGGAATAACACATAGGCTACTTTTTATCGTGGGAATCCCGGAACAAACCTCCGACGTGGAAGAAGTCGCGGACAAAAGCTTGTTTGTTTGTGTGTGAGATTACTCTTTGTTTACATGAAGATTAAACTAAGATCGCTTAATTAAACATGTTGAAAGTAAACAGAGTGTTTTATCTATGCCTACGTGTCAAAGAATTATGACTGATTGCTCACCATTTGGCATGTCTACTAGTTATTTATAACAGTTTTCTGATAAAAAGGTCATCCTATGTTTCGTCTAGAGAACCATAGATATATGTAGAACACGAGTTTGCACTGCGAATCAAATCAAAAACCAAATAAATCAAAATCGAAATAGTTTATTTCTTTAACACGTTTTTACAATATTAATTAGTTGCCAGAACTACCCAGGAAGTATGTAGTAATGCTTTTATTGGGCAGTTCTGCTCTTCCTTAATATCATTGTTTTAAATGACTTTGAAAAAGAAAGAGGTTATGCGTCGTGTGTGTACATGCGAAGTCAAACCTTGGTTTTCAACTATTGTTATGATATGTTTTTATTGTTGATTGCTTGCCTAGAAATAACCTATTCTCTCTTGACTTAAAGACTCCCAGGTTATAGCTATCGGGAAACACAGACTCCGACAGGACGCTTAGCCTTAGCTAGACGCAATGAAAGTATTCCCAAAATGTTTTGTGCGTATGGGTGGGATGTCCACCATGTAACGATGGCGCATCGCCGTTCGTCTTGTAGTCGGATAATAGAACGAGCTTGGAGGAATTAGTTAGTGCAATTCCATCGCACACTCCCCGAAATATAACATACTAGCTTCTACCCGCGACTTCGTACGCGTAGGAAAGTTTTCCCGCGCAATTCCGATCCCTTGAGAATTTCGGGATAAAAAGTAGCCTATGTGTTATTCCAGAATGTCTACTATCTACTTACCAAATTTCATTCAGATCCGTCTAGTAGTTTTTGCGTGAAAGAGTAACAAACATCCATCCATCCTCACAAACTTTCGCATTTATAATACTAGCTTTTGCCCGCGACTTCGTTCGCGTAGTATGGTTTTCCCGCGTAAAATCTCAATCCCGTGGGAATTTCGGGATAAAAAGTAGCCTATGTGTTATTCCAGGATGTAAACTATCTACTTGCCAAATTTCACTCAGATCCGTTCAGTAGTTTTTGCGTGAAAGAGTAACAAAAATCCATCCATCCTCACAAACTTTCGCATTTATAATAATAGGAAGTAGGAAGGATGTAATGTAATGTAATTAGTAAGATATTAGTAAGATAGTAAGAAGTAAGATAAGATAACCTACAGAAATCCGATAGACTTGCAACTCGTCGCCGATGTTCAAGGCTTATTTATTTTGCAAATAGGTAATTAAATAACACTTTACACATCTATTTTTAGGATTCCGTAGCCAAATGGAAAAACCTAAATCCTTATAGATTCATCATGCCTGTCTGTCCGTTCGTATGTCACAGCCATTTTATTGCGAAACTATCAGGACTACTGAGTTGAAACTTGGTAGGTAAATGTATTCTCTGAACCGCTCTACAATTTTTATATATAACTATGAAAAAAAAGTTAAGGTCCCTCACAAAGAAACTTTTTTTTAAACCTATACGTGTCCCCGTACATATTAATCCGCATGTATTGAACCAGATTTAGGGAATGGTAAGACTGATATACGCAGTGCCACGGAGTTTCTTGCCGGTTCTTCTCCATAGAAACCGATTATAAGTACATTGACTTTTGAGTGCGATTAAAAGTCCCCAAAGTATAAAATACTTGAGTCGCGCTAGGTTTCGCTTCCGTGGACTTTACCACGGTAAAAACATAACCCCCTTCTTTTGTAGTTGGGTAAATAGTAGCCTATAACCTTTCTCAAGCTTTAAGCTACTTCTAAACTAAATTTCATAGTTATTCACCCAGAACTTTCGGAGTTTAGCACGTTCCAACAAACAAACAAACTTTTCCGCTTCATAATATTAGTACAGAAAAGTCAACGCCAATTACTACTAAGCTACAAATAATTGTCAAATTTTGTTATTAGTATGTATATTTCTGTAAAATAAAATCTATACTTATAATAAATCTGTAGAGAGGTCAATTCTGTACATGAAATATATTTCCAAAATAACTATCAGGGGGTGATTAAGGATCGATACTCATGCCAAAAATGCAATCAGTTAAATTTTTGTCTGTCTGTCTGTCTGTCTGTCTGTATAACCGTTATAGAAACAAAAACTACTCGACGGATTTTAACGAAACTTGGTACAATTATTTTTCATACTCCTGAGCGGGTTATAGTATACTTTTCATCACGCTACAATCAATAGGAGCAGAGCAGTGAAGGGAAATGTTGGGAAAACGGGAGAAGTTACTCCATTTTTTAAGCTTCCGTCGCGTGTGCAACCTTAATGGTTAAAGCTACACAAATCATTTCATGACGGAAATGTTCTCCTTAAAATTATATAAAAAATATCCCACGACAGCATATGTCTAACTTCTATGGTTGACTCACAATAACACGTGTAACTCCCGATAGCTTAGCAGTTCGAAGCTTTCTGATTATAATATTTGTCTACTCTTACGTTTATAACACTCTCAGTCACCCCTAATTGAAAAAGTTAACATTATTAACTATTCCATAAAAAAATTGGCCAAGTGCGAGTCAGACTCGCCCATGAAGGGTTCCGTAGTAACTATAATTTAATATGAAAATTTATTTGACGAAAAAAAAACCTTACAAATTTCTTAAAACTAGCTTATTTACATTTTTTACAACTGCGCCAAATAAATTTGTTTTGAAAAAAAAACCTTACAAATTTCTTAAAACTGGCTTTTTTACATTTTTTACAACTGCGCCGAATAAATTTGTTTTTCATAGTGTTTGTATGAATTACAAAGTTATATTTGCGGTTTTAGAAAATATGCTGTATCTCAAAAACTGCTGGACTGATTTCGTTCAAACTAATTTTGGTTGAAAGTTTATATTAAGATCTACAGACATATATTTTTTTTTAGATTTTTCACTCCATTATTATAGAAGTTAGAGGTTGTGTCCGCCACACACACATTTTACCACTTTGGAAGCTTATATCTTTTAAACGATTGACTTTATGGAAAAGTGGTTTTAGAAACCCCGATGTCGTTTTTAAAGAACTGTCTATAGATACCACACATGCATCGATTTCATGAAAAAAAAATATTTTCAGGTTTAGTTCCATGTATGGGGAGCCCCCCTTTATTTTAAATATTTTTTAATTTTTTTCTCAATATCGGAAAGCGGTTCACAGAATACATCTACCTATCAAGTTTCACATGTATAGTCCTAATAGTTTCGGAATAAAATTGCTGTGACAGACGGACGGACGGACAGACAGACAGACAGACAGACGGACAGACATGTCGAAACTATAAGGATTCCGTTCTTTGCCATTCGGCTACGAAACCGTAAAAAGAATCATATAAATCGGTATAGAAACACCAAAGTTGTACATGAAATACGCTTATAATAATAAGCCATCGCGCGTGAATACTGAATCATGCTATAAGGATTATTTTTGAGAATCGGTCGCCGCGCTCGACGCGTCTCGCGGTCGAAGCGTTCTCTAGGTACTTAAGCCTCATGTGAACGTGATCTAAACAATATTACCAATACATTAACTTACGCTGACGGAGTCGCGGGCACAGCTATATTGTATCATTACGCTAAGGCCAATAGGAGCGGAGCGCCAATGAAGAATGCTTCAAAATCGGGGTTAAATTTAACGTTAGCCCAAAGTAACTATTCCACGCGGACGAAGTCGCGGGCAAAAGCTAGTATTTAAATAATTTCCTCACGACATTTCAACACAATAAAAAGCAATATAAAAATCGTGTTCAAAAAATTTATCTACGAAATAAATTAACACTTTTGTACTGAAAGTAGTACCTCACGGAGTAGTGTATGAATGCGTCATTAATATAAACATGTAAAATTATGTTTTAGACTTTGAAGATACTGACGGGCTTGTAGGCAAACTGTCCTCTTGATGTAATCCTACTAATATTATTAACTGCCTCGCTGGCCTAATGATCGAATAACACATAGGCAGGCTTTTTATCCCGGAATTCCCGCGGTATCGGGATTTGCGCGGGAAAAACCTCCCACACGAACGTAGTCGCAGGCAAAAGCTGGTCATATAATAATGATTATCATTGATTTTATTTGTATTTTGATTTTATTTGTATATTGATTTTATTTTATAATTGTTTTCATGTGACTTCGTTTTTCTAGAGGACAATGGAACTCCCGGGTACAAGTACTCTCTGTATGGAGAGAAAGTGGGTCATAATCCACCAACCCGCCCTGGGCCAGCTTGGTGGATGTGGCATGTTTCACATAAACATGTGAAACATGCCACAAATCCTACTAATATTATTAACTGCCTCGCTGGCCTAATGATCGCAAGCGCACTGCTGAGCAGGTCTTGGGTTCGATTCCCGGGTCACGCAACAATTGCTATTGGGTCTTTCTGATAGAAATTTCTCAATAGTAGCCCGGAGTTATGAAGTTGGTGGTGTGATACCCCTGTGCCTTTAGTCCTGCGCACGATCTGTCTCCGCTCGTGTCGGATTGCCGTCCCTTCAGACCATGAGAGTAAAGAATGATTCACACTACATCGTGTCGCGACCGGGCCGTGCCCCGGCCGGTGCATGGTCAAACATTATGGTAGGTATACTTTTTGTATAAAGTGATTCATGCCTGACCGTGGCTTGGCCGTGCGCCGCCGGGACTCGGCCGGGGCACGGCGTTGAAATGTCGGTGGGTATTGTTTCCCAGCTCCGGCACGGTCCGGCCGAAGTAAAGCATTTTCTTTAGACATTCTAAAATAACCATAAAACTTGCTCTCGTCATTTATGAATTATTTGTAAAGTAAAGCAAATTCTCCTTCTGCTTCTCCAGGTTGGATGTTACACCCCATCTTTTTTTAGTAGTTTCGCTTCGTTTTTCCAATACTTCGTCATCGATGGCAGTTGCAATAGCTGTCAATTCAAATTGTGAGAATTGCATTTTTACTTAAGCGTCAAGTCTATCGATAAATGAAATCACTAGCTGACAAAAACCACATAACACAGATATAGTCGTCATGAATGACTGGCCCGGCCGGCGCAGGCGCACGGTGGACGTGCCTCGGCCGAGTCCCGGACTGGTCGCGACACGGTGTAGCGTGAATCCAGCGCACCTGTACCTGCATACATATTTGTGCACTAAAATATCGCCTGCGCATCTGGCTAAATCGATTATGAGATTGGCTGCCGTGGTCCAAATCGGCTAGGAGAACTATTATTAATATTCTAAATATTAGTTTATGAGGATGTATGTATGTTTGTTGCTCTTTCAAACAAAAACTACTGAACGGATCTCAATGAAATTTGGTAAGTAGATAATTGACATCCTGGATTTGCGACTTGCTCAAAGCAAGTAAAAATAACCCTATTTAACGCATACTGCCGGAACTTGTGTACACATGTGCCCTGTGGTACAAGTATACACAGCGAGCGTACAACTCGCTGCGTGTTCCATATAACAACCAATGATAATATCATTGATAACAACGCGTTCAGATGCATGCTGGGGCTGCCTTGGCGGTGTAGTGCGTTCGGCATGATTGCGGAAAATAGGATTGACGACTTCTATGCAGTTATAAGAAAAGTACGACCCTCCTTTATGAGTCGAATTCTGACAATGGAATATTAAGCGCCATATACTTACGAGGTAAATTATTTCTTCGCATATGGCAATTAATATTCCAGATACAATGTTAATAATGAGTAAATTAACGAATTTGCGAATTAGGTATATATTTCTTATTTTTTTTTTTCTTTGTTTTATGTAATTTTAATAATATTTTAATTTTGTAACGATTGATTTTTATGTAATTTATTGCTTTTTATATGGGATGTTTTCCTGAATTAAATGATTCCAATAACACATAGGCGGGCTTTTTATCCCGGAATTGCCACTGTATCGGAATTTGTGCGGGTAAAACCTCCCACGCGAACAAAGTCGCAGGCAAAAGCTAGTCAAAATAATGATTCTCATTGATTTTATTTTATACTAGCTTGTGCCCGCGACTTCTTCCGCGTAGAAGTCGAAAATATTCCACGGGATCCCGTCCCCGACTTGCTTGACAAAGATTATAATAGCTCGGCTAATATGCATGATATAAAGATAATTTATGGCCTGTAGCACTCAGGGATAATGCAGCTACATGTAAGCGAAAGAATTTTCATAATCGGTTCGGTAGTTTCAGAGATTACCCCCTACATACAAACTTACAATTTACAAACTTACAAATTTTACCTCTTTATAATATTAGTATAGATTGTTCTTATTTTATACTCCATCTGCTCCATCTTCGACCACATCATCACTTACCATCAGGTGAGATGGTAGTCAAACGCGAACCTATTATCAATAAAAAAAAATGTTTTCGTGTTACTTCGTTTTTGTGGAGGACAACGGAACTCTTTCTGAGGTAATAAATAGTTTTTCTTTCTTTTGTATACAGCAGCTGTTAGTAAACCTTAGTACATTAATACCCTGCCAGAAACATTGGCATATTTCAGTCATTCGATACATATAGTAATAGTCTTACTTAACACGTTCGCTGACAGTACGTCGTTAGGCGGGAAATTAAAATAGTGCGTTATGAGTGTTATGACAGTACGTCGAGGGACGGGCCACTTATTTTTAAGAGTAAAGCCCGATTTACACTTCAACAAGTACAGTAGCGAGTTAACTTGCGTCATCGGCGAGTTAAGTTGTTATTGTAGTTTGAACGGCAAAAGCGAGTTAAGTAGTAAGTTGTTGATTAAGTTGAGTTAAATAGATCGCGATCCTATTTTTCGGCGAGTCCAGTGCGAAGTAGCCCCCTCTCTCGCGTCTCCCGCACCCCTCCAACTTAACTGGCTGGCATGTAGACGGGCGAGTTTAGTACAGTCCATAAATTTGTAGGTTACAGGTAGGTTGAGGGGGGAGTTGAGGGGGGAGTTGAAGGGGGAGTTGCGGGTCGAGTTGCGGGTCGAGTTGCGGGTCGAGTTGCGGGTCGAGTTGCGGTTCCAGTTGCGGGTCGAGTTGCGGGTCCAGTTGCAGGTCGAGTTGCGGGTCGAGTTGCGGGTCCAGTTGCGGGTCCAGTTGCGGGTCCAGTTGCGGGTCCAGTTGCGGGTCCAGTTGCAGGTCGAGTTGCGGGTCGAGTTGCAGGATGAGTTGAGGCATGAGCTGAGGGCGTCTCGTGGGGAGTTGAGGTAAAGAGAGAGAGAGAGGGCAACGGTATACCTTTGAAATTTCGTAAATTTTTGAAGGTTTCACTTCAACCACGTGTGAATTGCACACATGTTTTTTTTTACAATTCCTTCACTAATTAATCGAAAGGAACTTCGTTCCATCCGGGTGTCCCTTGACACCTCTCAAGTTTTTATTTTCTTTTTTTCTTCTCGGGCAACATATGACTACTCACTCGCCTACGTTTGGACGCTACTTACAACTTACTATTTATTACTTAACTGTCTGAGTTCTTAACTGGCTACTGTACTTGTTGAAGTGTAAATCGGGCTTAAGTCGTGGAAAATTCTACTGTCGTAATGTGGTGTCAGGGTAAGTGCTCACTGTCAGCGTACGTGTTAATAGTCGACTATGCACGGGTCTAATAACTTAGTCGAATCGATTTCCTACCTTTATAATCGCTGCAGATAATGTGTGGAATTGACCATCTGGCGGTTTTAATAGGTTCCTCACACAGGGTGAGCTAGTTAGCTAATTGGTATAAAATAACAAAACTCATTTATTTCAGGTCCGAAACCATGTATAATGAGCTTATGCTTTTTCGAAGAAATTTCCGATAGGCTCGCTCATACCTCCCGTGACCCAAACGAAAACCCGTGGCAGCGTCTGACAAGATATTTCTTTTATTGATTTATTTTAAAGGCCTATTGTGAACTAAGAATCCTGGATATTTCAAATAGCTTTCAATGGCAATGAGTACTATATTTCCGGTACAAAATTCCGGGACATTTCCAGAATACCAGAAAAGTTGGGAAGGTTGCGATAAGATCGCCCATTATAACACAGTTTTACTTGAAAAAGCCTCATAATTATGAATGTGTAATGTTGTACACTAAAGAGTAGGTGCATCTGTCTACTTTATATTTTGCTATTATTTAGTTTTAAAGATATAGTCTTTATTACATAATTTTGTATTTATCTATGAGGGCTTGTAATTATCAACTTAGTTTTAATATATTATTGTTATAATGTTATTAGTGTGTAAACCTTCCGAAAATAAGATAAGTAAATAATATATTATAAAGAGAGTGTATGATCTGTTTTGTGCTTTCCTCAAAGCTCCACTTCAAACACCTACACGGATCTCATATGGTTTAAAGAGTATCAATTGTATAGACTTTAAAAGAGACTTTTGTATTTGCTTTGGTGTTTTTTCATAGGGTAGGAAACACCGGCCCCATCTGGTTAAAATTGAGAATGAAAGAAAATGATGCATAAGAGGCCTTTTTATAAAACCGATGTCAGGTTCGCGTTAGACTACCGCCTCACCTGGTGGTTATCGATGACGATTCACGCTTACCTAGAAATAACCTATTTACTCTTAACTTAAAAATCCTCACGTTATAGCTATCAGAAAATACGAACTCCGGCGGGAAATTCCATTCCTTAGCCATAGGCATAATGAAAGTATTCCCAAATCTTTTGTGCGTATGGGTGGGATGTCCACCACGATGATATTTATAACCAATTTTCATGAATATCATTGAGGTATATCTATCTATCATAAGAGTTTTGTAAATACATCCTTGAGGTCATCGTCCAGAGAGATCTCCGAATAAAATCTCGCACAAACTCACACACACACACTGTCACACCAATCGATCACTTCAGCATCACATTCTAGTTTAAACATACAATGAAACTACTAAACTTTATGGCCTACGTATGTTAACTAAAACAGACCAGTCGAAGAAAAAACCTTTAAGTACTTAAAATAGATTAATTTTTATTTGTTTTTAACTAAGAGGCCGTCTTTTTTTTACTGGGTGGGGAAACATCGAATGATTTCTCCCGCCCTGGGTGGAGCGGAAAAGAGTGTCAGACTTCTACTGAATAAAATCCTAATCTGTTGGGAGGCAGTAATTGGATGATTTCCCATACTTAATTCCTGTTTTTAAGGATGCGAAATCATCCAATGACTGCCTCCCGAACTGGGCGAAGCGGGAGAGTGTGTCAGACTTTTACTGACTGAAACCCATGCGTGCTCCGTCATTTTTCCTTCGTTTTCAGATGCCGCATTAACTCTTTCGTATAATTCCGTAACCCCGGCAGGTAACGCCCCCGACATCCACTATTCCCTTGGAATTATATTATAATCCTTGTCGCGTAGGTGAAGTTCAGTGCCGGCGCTAGTATTAATATATTCAATATCATATCGATTGTTAAATTGCCAGCGTTTCACTGATATTGAATCAAAATTGCCGTGGTAAATTTATCATATATATTTTACAGTAGCAATTCAAATTCTTTGTGTTGCGTTAAAAATCAACTACACGCATGTCGATATGTACAATAAATGCGAAAGTCTATCCGTCTGTTACACTTTTAAGGGTTACTTTATTAATTATAGGCGTGCGTTTCAACACCATCTCACCTGATGATAAGCAATGATTTGGTCGAAGATTAAGGACGCTTAGCTAGAAGTAACCTATTCTCTCTTAAAGACCCCAGACGTAAAGACCCCAGGTTACAGCTATCAGGAAACACCAGAGAGTATTTAACCTAGAGAGCTTATAGGCCGATTTCTTTGAAGAACACAACTCACCAATACGGGTTGGGAGGCGAGGAAAAAATGCGCTACTGCAATTGGTCAATTCAAAGTCAAGCTTCATAGATATGCCGAGTTAGGGATTGCTCTACTTGATTGAGGGAAAGTTATCGATATCGATAAAATGAACTTTGACATTATAAAATTACTCAATAAAATCACATAATAATATTTAATCATTATCAGTCTCAATTACAAAAAGAAAAACAAGTATGCTGTTATTATTGATTTTTAAAATGAATTAATTTGGTAAATGTTTTACGAATTAAAGTTTTAGGGTCCTGATTGTTTTTTCTAAAAAATGATAACCGAGCGTCTACATATTTCTGAATTATGCATCTTGCTAATTCAATCAAATGATTGGTAGTTTCTATTTCATATTGATGAAAATTAATATCCGGGAATAAATTATACCCAATCAGTGATTTTAAAACCGATCTCATAAAATAATTGGAATTATATTTCTGAGACAGCACTTTCGAACCACTCTCGTTGATCGCCCTTTTAATATAAATTTCACAACGACAACAAATTTCTATTACTGTGGTGGATCCGTACAATAACTTGTTTTAGTGTCTTTTTGAAATTGTAAGGCGTTTTGATTTGTAACACCAATCAACGCTCCAATACAAGTCAGGCATTTTATTTGCTTTATCAGAGCATGGACAATGTAGCCGGCCATATATTATTTTTATATTTAATTTTTTTTTATATTTATTTTATATTCCATAATAAATATATTTTCATTAAAATCAGATGTGTCAACAACTGTAGCTTCAGCAGGCACTAGGTAATAATTATTTTTGGTGGTCACTCACCACCATTAGATGATTTATCTAATGACTCCTCCCTCCTACATACACTTAACCCGTGGACTCGACATCGAAACAAAGGAATCTGTTTCTTTTTCCTGGGTGGGAAAATCATCGAATGACTTCTCCCGCTCTGGGTAAAGTGGAAGGGAGTATTAGACTTCTACTGACTAAAAACCCACCCTGTTCCTTCAGCTGCCCTTAAGTTCGGCCGCGGAATCTCATAGAGACCATTACCGCATCCCCGGAACCAAAGTAACTAACGAGGGCGATATTGTAATGCAAAGGTCCAAGTTAATTAATATTAGACTCCGTCATACTATTTGAAGCCTAGAAAGATTGGATATAGGTATCTTATATTATTTTGACTTTTCTCAACATTATATCAATAAAAACCAAACTAGAAACCAATATTGCCTAGTAACCTTATCCATCCACTTTTCTTTTTAATATGGAATCTTGGGAAATCTAAAATGAAAACATGCATGTCACACAGAAGAAAAAATATCAGAACTTTCTCCTTTTTAGGGTTCCGTAGCCGAATGGCAAAAAACGGAACCCTTATAGTTTCGATATGTCTGTCCGTCTGTCTGTCTGTCTGTCTGTCTGTCTGTCTGTCTGTCTGTCTGTCTGTCCGTCCGTCCGTATGTCACAGCCATTTTATTCCGAAACTATTAAAACTATACATGTGAAACTTGGTAGATAGATGTATTCTGTAAACCGCTTTTCTACTTTAAAGAAAAAAATTAAAAAATATTTAAAATAAAGGGGGTCCCCATACATGGAACTAGAACTGAAAATATTTTTTTACATGAAACCTATGCGTGTGTGGTATTTATAGACAGATATTTAAAAATGATATAGGGGTTTCTAAAACCACTTTTTCATAAAGTCAATCGTTTAAAAGATATAAGCTTCCAAAGTGGTAAAATGTGTCCCATCCCCTCTAACTTCTATAATAATGGAGTGAAAAATATATAAAAAAATATGTCTGTAGATCTTAATGTAAACTTTCAAACAAAATTGGTTTGAATGAAATCGGCTCAGCAGTTTTTGAGATACAGCATATTTTCTAAAACCACAAATATAACTTTGTAATTCATACAAACACTATGAAAAAAAAAGTTATTTAGCGTAGTTGTAAAAAAGTAAATAAATAAGAAATTTTAAGTTTATTTTTATTCGTCAAATAAATATACATCATTATTAAGTATATTATATTATTATAGTTACTACGGAACCCTTCATGGGCGAGTCTGACTCGCACTTGACCAATTTTTTTAAAGTCGGTTAGTGTAGATAGGTATTTTATGAGAACTATCTGAATTGAATTACAAAAAAATAAGTTTAATTTTATAATTATCGATATCGTATCCAGCCGTTATAGGTAACAGCACAGATTTTTACGATAAAAATACAGATGAAAAGACAGGGATAAAAGAATTAGAATTTCTTCATGTAAGAAAGAGACATTTCCAAAAGACATCAACGCAAGACACAATTTTGTCCTTGACCACCCAAACCACCATTTTAAATGGACCTCTGCGGTAGCTTATAATCGGATTAAATGATAAATAATTTTCTTATTATTTCATTACTGATGAATAGTTATGTCATCCATTTGGTATCTAGATGTCTGGGAATGTTTTCCACACCACTTCAACGTGCATGAAAGCATTATTGGATACAAAAATTTAAAATTTGTAATTGTTTAGCATGCACACAGGCCTAATACTTGGTCACAAGTTCACAACTAAAATGGTTCGTGTATCGTAGCCAATATATAGGAGCAAAAACTTACATAGTTTTCGTGCGTCGGGGCAATGTACATATATGTGCGATCAAGTGGTTTTCAAATCAGTGGGAAACACAGACACCAGCAGGGAATTACCCCATAGCTGTACGCATAATGAAAGTAACCCACTGAACCGATTTTGATGAACTTTGGCATAACTGGCTAAAGATGGAGACCCCCTTAAAAAAAAATCTAAAGGGTTGAATTCAATTGAATTGAATTGAAAAAGGTTTATTCGGATAAATAATAATAACGCACACAACAACATAGGTACAATACAAAATTACAAATAATATCAAAATAAAAAAATAAAAAAATAAAAATACGTTGAGCATGTCCACACCGAAACGATTACTAACTCAGCATTTGCTGGGCGAAAGACACCTAGCACTGATTTTCAGTTGGCACCCCGTTGTGACAGACGAGGTTAAGTACAATAAAGTAAATGTTAAAGAGTGTGTAGTATTTTAGATACATAAATAAAATATTATAATTTGACATGTAGCAATATTTTTCTAGATTATAATTGTAAGCACTATTATTACTAAGTTGACATTTTTATATTATACCTGGTTCATAATAATTTATTTAAAATTTTGTGTGCCTGTCTCAAGGCAGAATGTAAGTGACTCATTTCTGACTGTATTTATCACCTGTATTTTTTATTATACCTACATACATTCGTGCAAATAAATGATTGATAGATTGAATAATGTGTGCGCTAAAAACATTTTTGATTCTACAAAGGATGCGTTAATTGCCTAGTATCGAGCTGAAATACTGTAATTGTTACTGTAATTTTTAGCTTTAAGTTACTTTGTGTTGAGAAAATTAAACGTCTTATATATTATATATATATATGTTTTGTATGAAAAATCATGAAGGTGAAGTCGCGGGTAACAGCTAGATCTAACCATAAGTATCTCCTCCGTTCTAGCATTTATCCGTATATTATGAATACAATAGTAAAGTTTGTTTGTATGTTTCTTACATTCCATTAGTAGTCATTTAGGTCTACCAGTGTTGTGTGGCCTACGAGCCTAGTGGTTGCAAGCGAAACTGCTGAGCAAGACGTTCGTTCATTCCGTAGAAATTCCAGAATAAGATATTGCTCTATGACATCATCTGTCTTCCAGTGCATATTTCATTGAAATCGGTCCAGTCGCTCTCGAGATACGCCCGGACAGAATCAGAATGACTGGTGGACAAAATTTTTAATCGATTGTATTTTAGTATCGTGTAAATAACTATAAACACTTGAGAAAACACACAGTTATTTTCAACTACCTACATCATCGCTTACCGTCAGGTGAAATTGTGGTCAAGCGCAAGCCTATATAGAATTAAAAAAAAACCGGTCAAGTGCGTGTCGGGCCACGCGCAGTGTAGGGTTCCGTAGTTTTTATAACAGCCAAGTGCGTGTCGTATTCGCTGACTGATCGTTTCGTACCATGCTCTAACTAAAAGCCAAACATGACTACCTAACTAATTTTACTTCCTATACAAATCCTCACCTAATCCGACAATATTGCACGGAAAGTTTAAATATTTTTTTTAGAGATTTGTATATAACTTGTCATAGCCGGTGTTAACAGTTAGTGACTTATCAAGCTTTAAAGTACCAATTTTCGCTAGAGTCAAGTGTCCCCCCCATCTATCAACTAAACGGTTGTAGTTAGAAATTCAATGTCACGGCAGTAGTACCTATATATAACGAAATTTAAAGGAAAACTATCACACATAAGTGGGCTTTACAAGTTTACGAGTAATAGTCGACCAATTGTAACATGATCAGTGTAACATGATAGATGGCGCCAGTGCCACGCTAAACTTCTGCTCCGCTTATTTAGAAAAATTAAATTACTTGTAGCGCATAATAACCACGGAATAACAGTGTTGTTTTGTCACAGTGGCCCAACAAACAAGCACAAGCGTTATTGAAGTGTACCTATCCTACGAAACAGTGTAAAAAAAAAACTAAGTTCTAAGTGGACCCATAAGTGAACTTTTAGTGAGTTAGTGAGTACCTACGGACACATTCATCACGGACATGGTTATTTCGCAGGACTAACGCACATGTGAGTCGTCTCTATCTAGTTGTATGCGAAATATACGCTTTAACTTTCGAAGACGGTTAACTTTTTGTAACCACTAAATGAAAACAAACAGCAGCTGAGTCACACAGTCAAGTTATACACCAATCAAAAAAGCGTATTCAATTTCTGTCAAAATTGTCTTCGTACAGAAACGCAATTGTGTTTTTTTTCTACGTTTTGGATACTGGGCTTTTGGGACGAGGATAATTACTAGAAATCGACTAAATCGACTAAGTTACTATTAATCTTAAATACAATCTTCACACAATGAATTTCTTTGAGAATATAACCCTTCGTAGAACACGCACCCGTTCGATGACAGAAACATTAACTGAAGATGAGTCTAAAAACTCAACACTAGAGGACACCACCAGTAGTATGCCTAATATCTCAGACGACGACAATGACGAAACACGAAAACTGAGGTTAGAAATAGAAAAACTACAGTTAGAACTATCTACAGCACACGAAGAAATAAGTAATCTGTCTATAGAAAACACAGAACTTAAAAAAGCACTGAAAGAAATGACTAGTAAGCACCAAACTGTTATAAAAGCAGCAAAACAGCTATCGAGTGAATTAAATACTCCAAACAAAACCACACAGCAACTGGCAACACCGCGACGTACCTCTAATACTAGCCGAAAACGAAAATCTGTAGACTTAATTCGTACCCAGGAACCACTGAAAAAAGATAATGCTACTCAAACTGCACCACCAGCTCCAAAATCGCAAAATTTCGTACGAACAAATGATGTATTGAAACAAATAAAATCAAAAATATGCATTCTTAGTACTAATAAAACAAACAAGATCTTAACAATTGCATCAAGAACGTTCCCCAATTTTCAAATTTGCCACCATTTGACTCCCAGCTGTGGAATAAAGAAGCTCTTCAGTAATATAGAAGCTAAACTAAAAGACTTTACAATTAATGACTACTGTATAATCTTGGTGGGTGAAGAGGATTTTAGACAAACTAACAACTATGTCGATCTGACAATTCATATACGTGACTCCCTACTAAACATAAAACACACAAATGTAATACTCTGCCTACCAACATATAAATTCAGCGACCGTTCAACAATGTTCAACTGTAGAGTAGAAACTTTTAATAATTTGTTATATTTAGATAATTGCACAAATAACTACGCTTTGTTATTCGATTCCAACTTGAATTTGACATGCGATTATAAAATGTTTTGGAGGAGTAATGGATGTCTCAATAATCACGGCATGACAAATGTATTTGAAAATTTAAGTGAAATAATAAATATAGAAAACAGTGATCACAACACAAATAGTATTCATGATACTTGTGAGTTAGAGCATGAAGGATCTGCCTCTCCTTCCTGCTCCATATCTCACACAAATGAGTTTTTTCTCTAATAATTATCTCAATATTCTGCACCAAAATATTGCAGGATTAATGAAAAAATCTGATGCTCTCACTGTGTCTCTAGATGAACTATCTCAAAAAAATTTGAATGTAGATATAATATGCATTACTGAACATTTTATGATGAAAGGTTATGAAAATCAGTTAAATGTCCCGAATTACTGTCTAGCTGCACATTACAGCAGAGCGGAGAGTAAAAGAGGAGGGGCCTGTATACTTGTTAGGAACGGGCATCAGTGGAAGGAACTGCCTGAAATTGAAAAGCTATCATCTCCAGGCATGTTTGAATGTTGCGCTATTGAACTCATTAATTATAAGGTAATAATTGTCAGTATCTATAGAGTACCAAACGCAAATAATTTTCAAGAATGTTTGAATAAACTTGAAACTCTTTTGCATAAGATATCAAGCACACACCGTAAGAAAATTGTAATCGCTGGAGACTTTAATATTGATATGCTGAAAGTGAATAGTCAATCAACTTCATTTGAGTGTCTGCTATTAAGTTATAACTTGAAACTAGCTTTAAAACAACCCACTCGTATGGCCAGCTTGACATGTATAGACAACTTTGCGCATAATTTCAGTAAATCATGTAAGACCGATGTATTAGAGTTTGCCCTATCCGATCACACAGCACAGCTGCTTCAATGTCCAGTTCAAAATGTATGTGCTTTAAAATACTGGTACATGAAAAGAAGGGACTATAGTAAAGAAAACATAGTAAAGTTTAAAGATTGTATAAAAAAATTATCCTTTTCGGAAATTTACGATACCTATGACCCAAATGTGGCATACAGTGCATTCATCGACACTTTCAGGCTATTCTATGACTTATGTTTTCCCATCATCGTAATTAAAGTAGATACAGTTAAAAGACCTAAATGGCTGTCCCAAGGTGTTAAATTATGCAGTAAAAAGAAAAGATCACTTTTGTGGCAATTGAGATTAAACCCCAATAAGGACAACAAAATAAAATTGACTAACTATTCCAAACTGTACAAAAGAATAATAAATCTAACACAAAAAGCACAAAATAACTACACAATTAAACAATCTAAAAATAAGACAAAATCTACTTGGCAAATCATTAACCGAACTAAATACAATATTCCTAAACAACATATCACTAAAATTACGGCAAATAACCAAATAATTACAAATCCAATTAAAATAGCTGAAGCATTTAACAATCACTTTGTCGATAAAATTCAGCCTAAAGTAAATGTTGATCATAAACTCAACTTACGTAGAATAAACACTGAGCGTAAATCGATGTTCATGGCACCCAGTTTACCCTGTGATATATTAAAAATAATAATTTCCCTAAAAAATACCAGTAGCGTAGGTTACGATGGAATCGCTACAAAGATAGTAAAAGCAATAGCTTATGACATATGCGGTCACCTTAGTCACTTAATAAACCTTAGCATTAGCGCTGGTATTTATCCAGATGCTCTAAAAACATCAATAATAAAGCCTTTATTTAAAAAAGGAAATAGAGAGGTCATGGAAAATTATAGGCCAATCTCACTCATACCGATTATTTCTAAAATATTTGAGAAGTACATATATAAAGAACTATATAAATATATAGAAAAAAATAAAATATTATGTGATGAACAGAAAGGATTTAGGCAATGTAGGACTATTAACATGGCAATATATGACTTTATATGCAGTGTAATTAGTAATGTAGATAAAACAACACCAGTATGTGCCATTTTCTGTGACATGACCCAGGCCTTCGATTATGTCCACCATAATACCCTCATAAATAAACTTGAAGCATACGGTATCCGAGGAAATATTCTTAACTTAATTGAATCTTACCTTCGCAACAGAAAACAAATTACTCAAGTTAATAGAATAAATGCAAGTAATAAATACGAAGAGGTATTTCAATCATTAGAACGTGAAATTAGGTTTGGTGTGCCGCAGGGCAGCGTGCTTGGCCCTTTATTATTTATATTGTACATAAATGATTTACCTAAGTGCATAGAAAACCCGTTGACATTATTTGCAGATGATAGTACAATTACAATACCGTGCAAAAGTGTAAACACATATGAAAGTGACATTAACAATTCCCTGAAATTTATTATAAAATGGCTAGACGAAAATAACTTACAAAT
Organism: Tholera decimalis; assembly: GCA_943138885.2. Taxonomy (NCBI): domain Eukaryota; kingdom Metazoa; phylum Arthropoda; class Insecta; order Lepidoptera; family Noctuidae; genus Tholera; species Tholera decimalis. The sequence continues at coordinate 18,538,978 of OW964576.2, forward strand.
AAATTTAAGCAAAACCAAAATAATGCATTTTAGCCAGCGTATACCTGCTTTAAGAAATCTTAATATCAACTATAAAAATAACATTATAGAAGAAGTAGAAAGCACAAAATTTCTAGGGTTGGAAATAGATAAAAAGCTAAACTGGAAATGTCACATAGACATATTATGTAAAAAGCTCAGTAAATCTTCATATGCACTACATACATTATCACCAATAATTGACACAGATGGCCTTCTTACTGCTTATTATGGTATAGTCGAATCCCATTTACGATACGGGGTTATATTTTGGGGCAACTCTTCTGAAAGAGAAGCGGCGTTTAAATCACAAAAAAGGTGCATTCGCTCAATGTTCAAGTTAAAAACTACTGATAGTTGCAAGCCTTACTTTAAACAGTATAAAATATTAACGCTTCCTAGTATTTACATTTTAGAAATAGCAGTATTTGTTAAGGCTAACTCTAATTATTTTATGCGCCTAAATGACCTATTTCCACGAAATAGACGCGATAATAGTAGATTACGTGTTCTTAGAGCAAATACAGCCCTAATGCGCAAAAGTGTCTGCTGCATGGCACCAGAAATATATAATAAATTGCCTAAAGACTGGAAGAATTTGAATTTGTATTTGTTTAAAAAAGCATTACGCAACTTTTTAGCAGACAAAACGTATTATACTGTAAATGAATTTCTGGCGGAAAAAATTTTTGTTAATATATAGTTTTTATTTTAAGTATTAATTTAGATTAAGTAGTAATGTAGTTTAATATTGTAATCCTGCTTTAAAGCTATGTATGTTGTTTTTTTTTTTATTTTTTGTATTTTTGCATGCCTGATGGTAAAATATGGTTGAGCTTTATTTTCTTTTTGTTTATGTCACCACAATATTATGTTGTAAAACCCATATTTGCAAATAAAACACATCTTTATCTTTATCTTTATCTTTTATCTTTATATGAATTTAAATACAGGACACAGAGCTACACTACTCAATCGTCACAAAAAAAATAAAATTGAGGAAGTAGTTTGCTGGGGGAGCTTTGTTTTTGATATTATATAGCAAAATAATAAATAAATAAAAACATATTAATTTGAATTCACTCTAAAAACGGGCCCACATACACCACAGATGGTAACTGAAGAAGGAATGATAAAATCCAACTTCACAAGGGAAGTTTGAAAAAATATGATCTATTTGAGTACCGCCGCGTGTAGAGGGAAGTGGTTGTAATAAAGACTGGTAACCAGCGTCACGTATTAATTTGAAAACTGCGGTGTTGTCGTTACGGAGATAGTCTTCATTAAAATTCTCAGAATATTATGCAAGAACTGTTATGCGATAGTAAATTACTTACAAAACCTACTGCGCGACTGTTGGGACATTTGCATGATCTATAAAAGCTATAATCTTCACTGCATTTATTTCGAAAATTACTGCTTCACCGTGGTCACCTCCAGCAATGTCAATGTAATACCGTGGGTGCTATATTCAATATAATTTTTTGCCCATGCATACACACCAAAACCTGGGTTTGAACTAGACCATTTAGGGCCATTTGTTCTAATTATTTCCTTAAAATTAGTTATGTAAAAAGAATCTTGAGAATAGCTCCACGTTTCTACTGCTAAAAGTTTTTTTTTATAATACTTATTTAAATATGAAACTAGTGCGATACAACTGAAGCTTAGCGCCATCTGTCGACATTTCTATGGAGTTGTTCGAAATTTTCGAGTCAAATACATTTGGTCGACTATTACTCGTAAACTTGTAAAGCCCACTTATGTGTGATAGTTTTCCTTTAAACTTCGTTATATATAGGTACTACTGCCGTGACATTTGAATTTCTAACTACAACCGTTTAGTTGGTAGGGGGGGACACTTGACTCTAACGAAAATTGGTACTTTAAAGCTTTATAAGTCACGAACTGTTTATTTAATCAAAAAACAGTCTTCCCAAACCCCTAATATTAAAAGACCTATCCAACGATATCCCACACTATGGGATGGACGAAACAAAAAAATTATCATCCCACTATACCTACATGTAGGGGAGGTATGTACCCTAAATTATTATTATTTTTTTCATAATTTTATTTTACCACTTTTTCGGCGTCATTAACGTGTATACTCATGCCAAATTACAACTTTCTAGTACTAATAGTTTTTGAGCTAAACCGCGGACAGACAGACAGACAGACGGACATGGCGAAACTATAAGGGCTCCTTGTTGACTACGGAACCCTAAGAAATTGGCCAAGTGCGAGTCAGACTCACCCATGAAGACTTTTTTTTTATAGTTGATAGGCTTGCGTTTGACCGTAATCTCAGCGATGACGTGGTCGAAGATGAGGCACGCTTGCCTGGAAGTAACCTATTCACTCCTGACTTAAAGACTCCCAGGCTATAACTATCAGGAAACACAGACTCCGGCCGGGAATTCTGCCGTCGTAAGAAAAAAGGGCACAAGTAACATTTTTTAAAAAATTGAGTTATATACATACTTAGAATCAGAGAAAAAAGGCGAATCTGCTCAATTTTTTGTAGAATTTTATCTTCAAGGAATTCGGAGATACAGTAGGCTCAAAAGGCACAAATGACACTAATATTCATGTTTTATTGAATGAAAAGGCACATTTATATACCATTATATTGAAAAGGCACAAATACGTAGATGTGACTATTACTTCATACAAATTTTTACTAAAAACTACTTTGAAAAGGCACAACTACAAAATAACATAAAGAAAAGGCTCAAATGCCAGATGTGCCCTGTCTACTTAATTAGTGATCTATGCATATTTCAATTAATTTACGTATAAAAGGCACAAATAACCAGTTGCGCCTTTTCTTTAAATTATTTACGATTAGGGGTGAGGAAAGGAGGGCAGGGTTTGATTGAAATGCGCCAGTTGTGCCTGAGACAAGGCTTATCATTTTCAATCAGAGTTTTGTTCCTGTAGGTGACAAATAAGGTTACATGGAGTTGGCAAAGCACTGGGAACCTTATGGCACGAAGCTATTGCAGGGAGAAAAAAGGAAGACATAGTTAGCTGGTTTCAAGCATTTTTCTTGAAAACCGGGACTGCAAAAATGTGATTCTGTGGCTGGATAAATGCGCGGCCCAAAACAAAAATTGGTGCCTTTTTCCTACTTAGTCTAATTAGTCAATTTTAAGGGTGTAATATTTACACCCTAGAAATTGACTAAATATAGTAAGTAAGTGTTGTGCTGCGTTATCTGGAAGTTGGTCATACTTTTATGGCTGCCGATGAATTTCACCATAGAGTGGAGCAATCACTTAAGAAGAACGAGGGAGTATATGACTTTGAAGATTTTTGCAAAGCTGTCGCTGATACTGGTTCAAATACTGTGGTGAAAAAAATTACAGTCCAGGATTTTCACGATTTTGAAGACTGCTCTTCGTCGTATAAATTACAACATTGTACTCCGAGCGCGAGTGTGCCGCAAGCTTATTTAAGAAACATGATTGTCTGAAATCACTTTTCGGCGAGGGAGCAATTCGATATTCTACAAGAACAGCCATGACACTGAAGAGCAAATAGAATTGGATTTCTTGAGAGTTAAAAATCTTAAAATTGGCATTCCATTGCCTAAGCAGAAGCTTTCTCCACGAGGTATAACATCGGAGAGGAAGTCAGCTATACTTTCCAAGCTTGGGCCACTCATACCTGAAAACAGAAGAGGTTTTTGGGAAACCCTACCCTTTAACGACAATTCAGCTGATCTCACAGAAATTTATGAAGACTGAAATTAAAGACTACTTTTTAAATTAATATTTTAAGCAAAACTGATTATTTAATTTCCTTTAAACTTTTTTCTAGTTATTACCAATATATTGCATTGTGATAATTCAACCAAGTGCCATGTTACGTTTGTTATAGTTACATTTAATTTTTATAATAAAAATAATAGTATTTTTTTAAATATTAAACTACGAGTGTCTTTAATAATTACGGGTGTAAGCTATTTCCTGCAGATGAACAATACATAATTAGAATAAGCTCTAATAGAGTAGCTTAATAAAGGTTCAAAACCAAAATTTATGCTCCTTTATACTTGGAATACGCATCCGAGATATGGAATCCATGCTATCATAAATATATTGACCGCATTGAGAGCATCCAAAAAGGGTTCATTAAATATCTCTGCTTCCATCAAAGAATACCATAAAGGTCCGTAAATTACCTTGATCTCTGTAAGAAGTATCATTTACTACCGCTAAATATTCGGCGTGACGTTTCTGACTGCGTTTTTTTATTGAAGACTTTTAACAATTCAATTAACAGCCTTGATATATTATCAAAATTTTATTTTAATGTTCCTTGTTCTAAACGGCTCTATCCACCGCTAATCCGCGAAATATGGACAGAATTCGTATGTGTTGCGTGCAAGCAGGAGCTTTAATGAGGTGTGCAGGCAGCATGACATTGATCCATTTAGAACAAGTGTGTCATCAGCGAGAAGGTACTTAAGCCTTAAATTTTTTAAGGAATAACTAGTTTTAAGTAATCATGAAACTTTATTTAGTTGTTTAGGTTTATACATATTATTATGTTATTAAGTTTGCCGATTTCCTGCTGACAGTACTATGTCGTTCATAGTGTTCCTTAATTTCATATGTAACTAACGTGGAGACCTGTAATTGGCTGTCAAATTTTCACACTGTTTCTTGATTGATTTAAGTAGCTGTTGGTCTCCCATGTAAATAAATTACTACCCCTATTAAGAATATATTGATTTATTTTTCATATTGTATTTTAAAGTAACTATTTTTTTATAGATTTTAAAGTTAGGGGTCCAACCTATTAGTAAAAAGAATAAAAATATTTAATTTTACTTATTTTGGGTATCTAACTAACTAAAAAGTGTAATTGAGTTTAAGTATTAGCACTTTTTGTTTCTAATTCATAAGTTCTATTTGTTAACCAAAATTGTAGGTAGATGCTTATCCCTAATAATTTATAAATGATTATTCAATATTAAGAACGTTTTTTTTGTTTAAATGTTGGTGTCCTAGAAGAAGATTTGTTAAGTTTTGTTTCAGTTATTTGGATAAGCTAACCAGAAATGGCACGACAATATATATGTTTTTAGAGTTTATTAAACATAATTGTTTGTTTTTTTATAGAAAAAATTAAGTCAATTTACATTGAAAAGGCGCAATTAGACAAATGTGCCCTTTCTTTTAGACTCAATGACCAATTTGCTTGAAATATTAAAAAGAAAGGTCACGTTTGGTTACCTATGCCTTTTCTTTGTAGTAAGTGGTATATTTAATTTATTTTTTGTTTTAAGTTGAAAGGAATAATTTGAATTTATTTAATAATTAAATATATATAAGAGCTAAAAAGTAAAAAATATAATAGTACTAACCTTCACGCATATATCATCGGTATTTTTTTTCTTTTAAGCAATAGGATTCCACACTATGAAGCAGAATATGGTAAAAACTTTAATCCCAATTATCTCAGTTTGACCAAAATGATAGATGTGCCCTTCTCTCGTACGACGGTAGAATTCCAGACCTTAGCCGTACGCACAATGAAAGTATTCCCAAAACGTTTCGTGCGTATGGGTAGGATGTCCACCATGTAACGATGGCGCATCGCCGTTTGTCTTGTAGTCCGAAGATGGAACGGGCTTGGTGTAATAAGACTGTGCAATTCCATCGCACACTACCCGAAATGTAACCGATAGAAAACTGACAGGCTTGCAACACGTCGCCGATGTTCTAGGCTCTGGAGCCTTGTCTCGACCAGTTTATCGTTGCCTATGAGCCTTTTGGCACGTTTCTCTATAGACTCAAATGCATCAAGCTGGTATTTTGCAGATCCGTCCCAGAGATGAGAGCAGTAGTACTCCATACACGACCGAACTTGCGCTTGATAGAGGTTGAGCAGCTGTTCCGGTGTGAAGTACCGTCTCACCTTTGCTTTGGATTCCCAACTTTTTGGCAGCCAATTGAGTAAGGCTCAATAAACGGCCTCGAGAAACGGACCAAAATTAAGGGTGGATGTCAACGTAACCCCAAGAAGCTCAATGCGATCAGTTATCGGCACGGTTACAAGACGGAAAGAAGGAGCCGGTTGAAATTGGCTCCATTTTGCGGAGAAAAGACACGCCTGGGTCTTGGCAGCATTAAACTTGACCAAGTTGGCGTTGCCCCACTCAAAGACAGCCTTCAAAGTCAAGTTCAAGCGCCCCACCATTGCCTCTCGGATAGACTCGACTTGTGACCCACTAGCACGCGCGCTGGATATATATCTCTCAGCAACAGTGCTGTCATCTGCATACCCAAAGTTACCGGGCATTGGCAGATTGTTAATATGCAGCAAGAATAAAGTTGCTGAGAGAACTGACCCCTGAGGGACCCCGGCATTAATTGCCAATTGGCCAGACGAGCAACCATCAATAACCACTCGAATAGACCGATCTCTTAGGAAGTCTTCTATCCAAACGCAAAGTTCAGTGAGTTGAAAGAGTCGAAAGAAGGAAGTTTAGCAATAAGGCTATCTTGCCACACCCTATCGAAAGCCTTGGAGACATCGAGAGAAACAGCAAGTGCTTCCCCGTACTTCTCAATGGCCTCACTCCAGATATAAATGGCATACGCTAGAAGATCCCCATTTGACCGGTTTTTGAAGACTACGCCAAATAACTTTGATTTTCATAGCACATATGTTATTATATTAGTAGTTCATATATTTAAGGTTTTAGAAAATGTGCCATATCTCAAAAACTACTGACTTGATCTTGTTCAAACCAATTTTCGTTGAAAGTTTTTATTAAGATCAGCTTATATTTTTTTAGATTTTTCACTCCTTTATTATAAAAGTTAGGGACACACACATTTAACCACTTTGAAAGCGTATCTTTTAAACGATTGACTTTAAGAAAAAGTGGTTTTAGAAACCTCAATGTGATTTTTAAGACCTATCTATAGACACAACACACATATAGGTTTCATGAAAAAAAAATCATTTTCAGTTCCATGTATGGAATCCGGAATAAGTCACCCTTAATTTTATATATTTTTGTCTAAAAATCGGAAAGCGATTCACAGAATACATCTACTTACCGAGTTTCTCATGTGTGGTCTTAATAGTCTCGGAATAAAATGGCTGTTACCTTACTTAGCTTAGCTATGGCGAAACAATAAGGGTTCAGTTTTTTGTCATTCGAGTACGGAACCCTAAAAAAATGAAATCATAGATATATAATTCAATTTAATTTAAATATATGCAGTTAAAGATTCGCTAAGATTGCTGCATTCTTATTAAATACTTAGCTCCTTGTAGTGTTGCTTTAAACGTGTTTAAATATCTCTGCTTTCCTCAACCGTTAAAATACCGTGTAAACCACACACAATGGACGGCCAGTGTACATCTATTCTCACGTACGCCTCACTTCCACTAGCTTGCGTGACTAATTAGTTTGATAAACCAGTTTTAGTTGAACCTTGGTTTTATAAAGTAACTATGTTTCCTAATGAAGGTTGTGTTCAGGCGCGGTCCGAAGGGGGGAGTCACAGGGACATAACCCCCCCCCCCCCCCCAATTGTACACGTCAAATTGAAAAATCTAAAAATTTGCAAAATCGTACGTCCCAAATATTATCACCCGATTTGCCAATAAAAATCTTCGATTTGTTTTTTAATGTGTGCTATGAAATTTGTTTTGTGCAATAAAGAAAACTAATTTACTCGCCATTTATTTTATTATTCGTGACCTCCCCCCTTCCCCCCAAATTGCAGGCTGCGGCCGCACCCGGTTGTGTTATCATATAGCGTGCTTGCCTGTGCTCGAACCCACAACCCGTAAGTTGATCCTAAAACCACTGGCTCTCATTGCTCTGTCTCTTCCCATTGTTAAATATTAGTTTGCGAAAAAAAATCTCTATAGTAAATTACATAAAAAAAAATTACAAACAGACCGAATTACTTTCGCATTTATGAGTATAAATCATCGTATGCTTAGCCTTTTCCCAGCGATGTAAGGGTCGGATTCCATGCCGGGGTTGCGGTAATTTATTTATTTATTTTATTATTTATGTACACACAGTAAAATACAATAGGACAACATAATTATAATACACACATCAAAAGTGTCTAGGGATCAAGCATTTTTATGCGGATTTCTTGAGATTGAGATGTGGCTTTGTAATAAATTTATGATTTTATAAATTTATATGGATCCTTTTTGGTGCATTTCATAATTTGAAACAGGAACTGTTAATCAAATTCGAGTAAAAGATGAAAATCAGCTGTCAATATTTTCCCTATAAAAACATACAACGCATTGAAGACATTATTAGTGCTACTGTTTCCCTACTACTGATTAAAACCAACGTTATTATGGAGCGGCGACGTCATTTAAGCAGGGAAGAAATGCTCAGAGCCGTGGGAATGATAGAAGCTGGTTCCCGGCAACGTACTGTGGCTTTAGCTCTGAATACAAGTCAGAGTGTTATCAGTCGACTTTGGACACGTTACCGAAGCACTGGTACCGTGGCTGAGCGCCATGGAGGACGGTATCGCTGCACCACACGGAGACAAGACCGATACATTCAAATCTTAACTCGAAGAGCTCCAACAATAACCGCCATGATGTTAGCCGTGAGGCTTCATCACTCTTCAGGGAACTTAATTAGCGACCAAACAGTCAGAAACCGCTTGCATGAAGTGAACCTTCATTCCCAAAGATCGCTACGGGTACCACCTATAGCAATGCACAATCGTAGGATTCGATATCAATGGGCTCTTGAACACAGAAATTGGGCAGAAGAACAATGGCGTTTCGTGTGCTTTTCTGATGAGTCTCGTTTTGGTATGAGACCGGATACAAGAGGTATACGACACTGGAGAACCCCTGGACGCCAACAGCGATTAAAATCCTGCCAGGAAGTCCATCCTTATAGTGGTGGAACCATCATGGTATGGGCGGGTATTTGGATCGGCGGAAGAACTGAGTTGATTTGGATCAGAGGCAACCTCAACGCTCAAATTTATAATGAGACGATTGTATCTGACGTCATCGTTCCTCTACAAGTGCAAATCGGTCCCTTATTTCAGTTAATGCATGATAATGCACGACCGCACACCGCAAGAGTTGTAAGACAGACTCTCGCCGCAGCTAACATCAATGTCCTGCTCTGGCCTGCTCAGTCGCCAGACTTGAACCCGATTGAGCATGCATGGGATATGCTACAGAGAAGAGCTCTGCCGAATATGGAGGATATCCAGTCGCAAGAAGACCTTTTTTTGTTGTTGCAACGAACATGGGCGGCCATTCCACAGCGTGATTTGGATGAACTCATTTTGAGTATGCCAAACCGATGTTCTTGTGTTGTTAGTGTTCGCGGTAGAAACACGGATTATTAATTGTTTAAGTTACCCAATAAAATTTTAAAGAAAACTGTTATTTCAGTCTTTTTTTCGAACTTTAATGTTAGTGGTTCAAATGTCAAAAATCCCTTTATTAGGAAAATGGCAAATTTCTTTATTAATGCAAAGGTGACTTGGTTTATCGTTACTGTGACAAACGAAAACACTTTATTTAATGAATCCTTAAAGAAAATTTTAATTAATATCAATCAGGAGAAAAGTTATTGCAAAAATATATGTTGATCCCTAGACACTTTTGATGTGTGTATTTGAGTACAAAGGTACTGATTATTTCTTTAGAAATTTCTTCCAGCAGACCTGCGAAAGGAGAAGTGAAAAAGAAATGTAGACAATAGTGTGTGTAAAAACTAAAATATTAAATATACCTACACATACTTATAATGCAACAAAAATAACATATACTTAAATAAATACATAATGTTAGAATATATAAACATATAAATATATACATAAATAATTAACACAGTTAAGAGGAAAGGTAATGCTCTTTTAATCGACATTTGAAGAAAGATATAGTTTTTAAATCACGAATGCTAGGCGGAAGTGAGTTCCACAATCTTACAGCATGGACAGAGAAGGAATAAGAGTAGTAGCTAGTTTTATGAGGATGAGATTTAATTATAATTTGTAATGTCGTAACGAGAAACCGCGGCCCTGGAATTCAAGCGCAAATGAAGAAGCAGGGAGGGTTTTTAGTCAGTAGAAGAAGTCTGACACTCATTCCACCCAGACCCCCCATTCACCCTACCCAGAGCGGAAAAAATCATTCAATGATTCACCCATTGAAAAACAAAAGGTAGGCTTCGAGTCTAACTGGATGCAGCTGATGGTGAGATAGTGGTCAAACGCGAACCTATTTTCAATTAAAAAAAAATGCACTCCGGGAGTGCCGGCAGAAGTGAAAACTTGAATATTAACGTTGTGCATTTTTGATACTTTGGAATGGTTAGGGAATAATTTTGCACGAATTGCTTTAATTATCAGTATAAAAGTACCTATCATTTATGTGGTAGAATACAATATTTATTTATTGCGCTATCGTACACAAACATGACAATTTATATTACATTAAAAAGTTTGCGCAGGCATACATTTCGCCGCGCCGTAGAAAGAGAGGGGGATACTTCCTCTCCTACGCCGCGCCGGCTGTCTACTCTCCGTCCGTCTTACGAATTTTCGATCAGGTCACGTGTCCTGACGCGAGTTTAACATTTTTTACCCATTACAAAAAAAGTGCACAACGCCGCTAAAGAAGTTTTCACTAAAAAAAAAAATAACTGATTATTAATGTTTTACATGGAGCGACTGCCTATCTGACTTCCACAGCCCAGTATCTGGGTAAGACGTTGTCCCTTGGTAAGACTGGTGTTTTCACCCATTCCGGGAAGCGTTGTTTAACCTTGAAGATGCGGGTGTTATAATTTAGCCACGAGCTCTCTTAACCCTTCGCACGTCTGGCCGCCCGCCTGTCGAAACGTGTCACGTACTTTGGGTAGGACTTCAGAAAAAATGAGAAATCGGCAATTTATAGCCATTATCATGGTATATGTTATACCTTCCTGGCTTCGTTGTGAGTTTATCTAACTATTTATACCATTCAATAAGCAAATCAAACTGACTGTACCGTTGACACTAACACTATAATATTCATCATTTGTATTCTTGTAGTTATAGTTTGGGGACAACTGTGTAATTTTATTAAATGCTTATCTTGTTACAATAATCCACATCCTACTTCCTACTCCTACTAATATTAAACATGCGAAAGTTTGTGAGGATTTATGTATGTTTGTTGCTCTTTCACGCAAAAACTACTGAACGGATCTCATTGAAATGTGGTAAGTAGACAGTTGACATCCTGGAATAACACAAGGCTACTTTTTATTTACTAATATATTTCAGGCTATCAAAGGCCCATAGAAAAATATACATCGAATCGGGAATAGAATAGGGATTTACGCAGGATTTAAACAATAAAGTTAGTAAATTATAGTTCACATCATCACTACTACTCTCAAATTAGTGTAAGAAATCATTCTGAGGAAATCAGCATGTCCTAAAACCTAAAATCCGAAGACATGTGACGTGCACCATCCCGCACTCCCGCGCATAATATGGCCCATTCCCGCTCGTAGAGAGGAGGCCCCAACTAACATTCTGCCGTCAGATACAGGTTTCATTATAACTTTAATCTGTTCAATTGCGTAATAATTATCTCAGTTCTAACTTTAAGCGATATAAAGGAGTTCAAAAATAATTTGAAGTGCAATGATGCTTCAAGAACTGCAATGAAGGTCTTTAAGCAGTTTTACGAGTTAGAATGGTTCTAATTACAGCACATGTAGTTAAGACGTTATAGGTTTAACCTGTTTCAAGCAGCTAAAGCTATACAACAGTGCTCACTGACACCCGTTAACACTTATTGTTATATAGTGGTTGTTACGAAGAGACTTATATATATTGAGGTATTATATTGACTTTAAGGTGCAGGCATTGGTTGTTAAAGAGAGTTTGTGTAGGGTGTACTAACACAAGATATTTAAAGTGTTGAAAAACTCTTTTATGTAGTTTTAACCTGTCATATAAAATTTACTAACGCTTATTGTGTTAAGCTGGCACAATTTAAAGTCATAAAAGTTATGATGTTAGGCACGCACGTGTGAGTCGTTATTAACACATAGAGGCAAAAAGTTTTTATATTTATGCAATAAACGGACTGAATAAATTAGATTTCTGTTTAGGTTTTAGTATGTTATAGAAAAATGAAACGATTACAACGTTGGAGTAAACAAAAGAAAAAGGATTAGGCAGGAATGTCGTAAATTTTTGGAGTCGGTTAATAATGGTATGAATGACAAAAAAAAAACTAGTAGTTCTTATAATACCGAATTAGATCCTCTTGTTCCAGTTATTACGAAAAATAAAGAAAATTCACTACAAATCAAACACAAAAATAATAGTAATACGAGTAATTTGAGTCAAGTTCAAGTAGAATCACAACAGGGTTCCGCAGAACAAGAAAAAGAAGAAACTGCAGTCAATCACGATTTTGTTGAATTTTTCTATTTCTTAACACTTAGTGAGCCCGAATGCGAAGAAGAAGAAGTAGAAAATGTAGTAAAATTGAAAAAATTACTTCACTAACAAAAAAGTAAAAAATCTGGTCCATTGAATATAATATTACCCTGTATGAGTAATATTATTTTCTTCAAAACATTTGCTGTCGATTTTAAATGAAGGCTACGTTAGTACTGAAGTATTGCTTCCAAAAGACCCACGAACAATTTTGCAAACTCCAAATGAAATTGTTATTAAAAATATTGAAGGAGGACAACACTTGCCACTCATGGTATAACTGGACCTTTAATGAAAATACTGAAGAATTCAATACTATACTTGTTGACCTCTGATAATGGAAAATAATTTTCACTACATGGGAATTTTTTTTTTTAAATAAAGATGTTATATTTGACAAACCTATTAAGTCATCGTTTATAGGTAAGTTTAAATTTAAAAAAAACCTTTTGTAATCTCTGATGACATTATAGTAATAAATCCAAATGAAATTAAATGCAAATTAGTATTGTGTGAGTCATAAAGATATATTATACTTTCTTCCATTAGTACATACACTATAAGTATTTTGTTAAATATTATGCAAAGATACCACACTAGCTCAAGACCAGGATAAGTCGAAGGTGGTTCGTGGGACAATATAGGCTCTTAATAATAATATAGTAATAATAAGAAAGCTTTTTTAATGTCTATTAAACCAGTAAATGTTCAAAAAAATATGTGATTGCACAATTGTAATGACATTATTATAATACCTCAGTGGTAATGAAATACATGTACCTCCATATGTAACATTTCAAAATTAAACAATTATTTAGCTGTGTAACAATCAACAAAGTTATTTACCTACCTACTAGTATTCTGTAATTATGTACTCGAGAAAATAAATTTAAATAAAAATTTAATTTAAATTAATTTAATTTTTTCCTTTAAATAAATTCTTTTCATATTTTCCTCTGTGGTTTTTTTGACTAAATCATCTCTTTTTCTATTTTATTTGGAAGTTTCTTATACTGAATTTTTCCTTTCCTTGCTTTTTCCCATATTTTGTTTGTCTAAATCATCCCTTTTTTGTTTTCCTCCTTATTTTCTTTTATTAAAACATCTGATTTTTGCTTTTCTCTATGTTTTGTTCCACTGAATCCTTCTTTGTTTCCTGTTCTCCTTCTGTGTTTTTTTTTTCAATTAAATCATTTATTTTTTCATATTACATCACGTTTTCTTCTTCATTTAAGTCATTCTCATTTTCTTCATAATCATAAGTGATATTTTTTGCATTTTAGTCCCCCGCCAAACAGACATAAAGAATGAATACTGCGCACTCAAGGACAGCGCTCATAAACTGAATAGGTACTCTGTTAAATCCTGGACAATCCTGAAAAACAAATGTTTTTTAGAAAGAAAATTATTATGTTTTATATAGGTATGTATATTAGAAGTATGCAAAAATGATAGTCCCACGTTTTTAATCAAAAACTCTAGAATTATGATCAAAATCCTAAATTGAGCATGGAGTATGCTCAAATCAGGATTTTTTCCACACAACAAAAACCTACAAAATTTAGACCATTCTGAAATTATATTAGGTACCAGACCATTCTGAAATTATATTAGGTACTAGACCATTCTGTAATTTTATTAGGTTACCTACTATCATAAATTTCTGTATTATTTTTTGGATGTACTTAAAGGTTTTCATTATTTCAATAAGGAACCCTATTCCAGTCAGTTTGTAAAATTTTTAGGCGCTAGTATTCTCTTGGCAAAAGTAATTGTACTCGTTTAAGACTATTTTAACACAGCTATGTGTACTCAGGACTGCATAATACTCTTGACTAAAGGTGCTTTATCTCAAAAAGTGTAATAAATGACTCAGGTTATTACATAAAGCTTTAATATATATCCGCCATTTGTTTTGGAAAACTAACCTATAAATTTACCGAGTTATTCAATATTTCACTGTAAAATACTTCATTATTTATGTATACTTTATCATTTCACTGATGCCAATTGATATATAATACTAACAGCCATAGAGCAGAAATAAAAAAAATTGACTACTGAGATTCGTATCGTATTTTATATTTACATAAGTTTAATCTCTTTAATAAATCCTGAGCGCGTTAAAATTGAGATGGGAAACATGGTATTCTTTACCATGAAATCAAAACGGCATACTGTTTTCACTTCACAAAATATGTATACCTTGGTTGAATTCTTACTTTTATTATTATACAGATAACACTTCATGTCCATATTATTATGTTTTTCCACGTGCACTTAGTTCTTATTAACTCCACCGTACAGGAATTTTGAGAAGCTTAAACTACAAATTGGGGTAAAAAGTACTCAGAAAGCGACAAGATACTCGCTTGACACTTTTTTAGATAACTAATACGCGTCAAGGTATCAAACAACTACTTATAACAGGTCTAATAAAGTTACAAGTGACATGCAATGCTTAGCCGACGATTTTCTGTAACCTATAGTGTTAACCAACCCTTCTATAGTTACAAATATACCGGTAAAAGTAATAACCAAGAGTGTATAAACGGTCTTGTGCAGTTACATTAGCTCTCCAATAACACCATTCTACAGGCTTTCTATAACCTTTACCTGCAAAATCGAGGGCCTGTTTCGTGGGTACAAGGGTGTTAGGGCACTCTATAACTCTGCTATTACGCCTATTCTTACAACTTTTATACTCAAATGGAACCGATATACAACTGCTATACAGGTTGTTTTAACGCTAGCGTGCTAGTTGGGGCCTGTGTCTCAGCAGTGGGGCCGTTACAGGCTGATTATTTATAAACAGGGCCGGATTAACCATTAGCCGGAGTAGGCAACTACCTAGGAGCCCCGCATCAACTAGGGGCCCAGGCCTAGTGCACGCTCCAAGAAAACATGTTTCTTCGAACGAGAATTTGATGTGCGTGTGAACTTAGGGATCTCACTGTTATCTCACAATCGTTAGATTTAGTAGTAGAACTAAAACAATTTTAGAACACATCTGGGAATAAGTAAACAAATATATTAAAAACCACAGCCCTTAATGTGTGTTTCCTCAGTTCACACACGATTTGGTCAGTCAAAGTAAGAAAAGGGGCCCCGAGAATGACATTGCCTTAGGGCCTCTGACAGGGTTAATCCGGCTCTGTTTATAAATAAAACAAATAATAAATAAATAAAATTCCTTTCTTGCAGGCACGCAGGCCCATATAAAAAAAAAACATAAAGAAATACAAAAAGAAATAAAAAAATAAGAAATACACTATTTTATAATTCATAGGATATGAAAATGAATAGTTTTAGGCTTTTTCAAATGCAACCTTAGTTTATAACGTTGCTAAGAGTTAAAGTGAAACTGGTCGATTATATAAAATCGAGTACAATGGCCGTCAGACATATAATCTGTTGGTAGACGCGTTAATGTAAGGAAATTATTGCCTCATTAATTCGTTTGTGTGGCTATGCATGCTAACAGTGACGAGCAGGCAGAGAGATTATACATACACCAGCCGCTGCCCACGATTTTGTTCACGTAGAAACGATAATTTTCCTCAGATGAAAAGTAACCTTTTTTAGGGTTTCGTAGCCGAATGGCAAAAAATGGAACCCTTATAGTTTCGTCATGTCTGTCTGTCTGTCTATCCATCCGTCCATCCATATATCACAGCCATTTTATTCCGAAACTATTAGGACTATACATGTGAAACTTGGTTGGTAGATGTATCCTGTGAACCGCTTTCCGATTTTAAGAAAAAAATTAAAAAGTATTTAACATAAAGGGTGGCTCCCCATACATGGAACTAAAACTCTTTAGACAAAACACTCTTTAGACAAAAAAACCACTCTTTACAAACAAAAATTATCCTTCGTGTATGCATTACGTATCTAACTCATTTAATTGGAAAAGGAATAATACTGTATTGTTTAAAATAGATCTGCAAATATTTGTTTGTTGATACGTATGTAAAAGATAAAAATATTTACTGTGGGTTATCCTTAGGAGATAGATTTTGATTTATCTCGTAAGATTTAGCCTGCAATTGCAATGTAAGCGCACAAAATAATGTTTATTCCGACATCATATTACAAATCTTTGCTTTTCTAGAGAGATTATACACTAGAGAAATTCTCGGAGTTCTCTATTATAATCTTCGATTAACAATCTTGTAGAATATTGTTGATCCATCAATCAATAAATCATTTATTCTCTCTTCACAAAGTTGCCTTATACATAATTAATCTAGTTACAATTTCTAAACATGTATTTTTTGTGCGAGACTGGTGCATGAAATAGGTTTTTGGAAAAAATAACCTGTGTAACAGGTCACCAGGACTCTTCACAGCTAGAATTAGCTTTTAATTTGGTGTCGAGTACCTAAGGAAAAAGGAGTAAACAATATTAAAAAGAAAAAATAGAAATTTAGATAGAACACAATAGAAGAAATTATTAAAAAAAAAACTAAAACTAATTAGATATAAATTATTGACTCGCGTTGTTTTGTGTGTCGTCAGATGGGGTGTGAGTGCGAAGATAATATATAGGTAATATTATGCGTAGTATTATGCGTGACTATGTATTATACATTCTCTTGAATCACTCTGCCTTTTAATGAAAACCATGTTAAAATCTATTACTTATTTCGAAAGATCTAAGCGTACAGATATGTATAGAGATTAGTATGAATACGGATGAACTGACTGTAATGCAATCGCTCAAGTTAGTAACTTTGCCTCTGTAATGGTCTGTTTTATGGGAGGTCCGTTTCTAAAGCGATCTAGACTCCGATCACGACTGATGTGTGAGTCCAGAAGATACCTGTTTAGTGTTCACTCTTGCTTTCACGGCTGTTGGGCAAATGATGTAGGGAAAACAGAAGCCGACAGAGAGTAATGTGGGAAGGAAGTGCTTATTACGACAAGACGGAACATCAACATAGCACGGTTATTTTATTTTTTTTACATATGTATTTGAAAGACTACACAATATTTTGCATAATTCTATTTTATTTACCCTCGGTGGCGCTGGGTGTCTTTCGCCCAGTTAATGTTGAATTGTTAAACCTTTCGGTGGCCGTGGTTTTGGGCCTTAGGCATTCTTTACCAGTCAACCACGGGTGGTGAAGAGATAACATGGCAAGTGCATAAAAAAAGAAACTGAGTAGAATATATATGTTATATATTGCCGTTTTTCATGAAATATGTAAACGTATTTAAGTCTGTATTTTTTTTATTTCTATTCATTAAAAAAAAACTTTTTAGCAAAAAATAGAACCGATTTCCATATAAAAACACTACAAAGACAAAAATAACTTTAATTTCGAAAGGCGGTGTCAAAAACGAAAATATAGGTATACAAAACTAAAGACCGCCTACCGAAATTAAAGTTATTTTTGCCTTTGTAGTGTTTTTATATGGAAGTCGGTTCTATTTTTTGCAAAAAGTTTTTTTTCACGCTTTTTAGTGGGTCGGTTTGTAATTTATCTAGTTACAAAAGCCAAAATGTCAACTACTTATCAACTTTTACAAAATATTGCTTTTCCCGGTGCAGAGCCGTTAATTTTTGAGGAGTTCTCCTGGTACATCACCATTAGCTCTACTTCACCATATGCATTGTGACGAGCATAAAGTGCTTAACATCCATATTCAAGTAATCTAATCGCAAATTCGCAATCAACGAAATACTTATTATTGAGTAGTTTCGGTGGGGATCTGGGGTCTTCATCATCAGTTCCACTTCCTCAAATGGTGCTTTTCGAGAGCAACTGCACAAGGTACTATAAGAAATACCCAAAACGCTATAGGTGTGCCTATAATATTTGAAGAGTTCCCTCGATTTCTCCATGATCCCTTCATCAAATTCAAACGTGACGACAATGGGACCAACTAGAAAGTATACCCTTTCAAACAAAAGAAGAATTTTCTAAATCGGTCTAGCCATCTCCGAGTTATGAGGTAACATACATAAAAAAGAAAAAAAAAAAGTTCAAGACGAATTGTAAACCTCCTTTTTTTGAAGTCGGTTAATAATGACTCATGCAATAGATGCATCTTTGCCACAGATATTTGTCAACGCAGTGGTAGCTTATTGATCCCTTTCTTGTAGAAATTAACGGGACGGGAAGTGACAAAACTTCAAAGGCATTTTGTATATTGCCTCTCAAGTGTTAAATTTTTTTACCGCCAAGAAGTTATTAAAGTTACAACGTGTAATTTAAAGGGTATACACATACCAAGTGCACGGCTTCTTTGGATGATAATAAACGATATGTCAAGGGTTTTCTAATCCTATGTGTACATGTGTGGAGCATATTAGAAATTTCAATACATTGATACCAGAGACCGAATTTTTCAAATTAAGAAGAACGAAGAGAATTATCGTTTTATTGGCAAGTGACGTGGAAAGTGATGACCCTCATAGTGCTGTGACACGTTTGTATGGTGGTACGTACGTTACGTATACTGGTATTCAAGAAACATATGAAACCGATAATTTGGGGTCAATTCTGTGTCACTTATTTTGAGCTGAAACTTTGCATAGAGACTCCATACCAGATGTTGTATTCAGCCCTTTTGGAAAGATATGGGGTTTCCGTTACAAGTTGTATATTTATGGTCTATTACCTGTTCTATGCAATATGATAGTGGTAATGGGGTCAGGAGTAATGCTGTTCTAATTATACGGAAATAATGCCATAAAAAAGCCCAAGTGTACATATGGTGCGACCATGGGTAAAGATTATTAATGTCCGTCCCTGACATAAAGAAAAATAGCAATAGAAAAATATTTATTGAGAATAGTAAAATTAGTAAAAAAATGTATAATAGTTTATTCAAGAAACACAGGAACACATTACTAGATAAAACACGTCAAACGATGTGAGCTGCAAAACATGGATTGGCAATTATAGTTTTTATATTCTATCTCCCATTTTAACATGCCTTATTAGTTCGTTCGTTAGTATGTCCAGGTCAAATCTTGCAAATGATTTTATTGAAACTAGTTAAAAAATCTGTTGCAATATTTGAATCCCAACTAATAAAGATAAAATTTTGCACACGTTTACGTCATTTTAAATCCAATATGGCGGACTGTCTAAGATGGCAGACTGATTGTTTTGTGCGCTGTCATTTATTTATTTTATTTATTTATTTATATAAATAAATAAAATAAATAAATGACATGATGCGTATAAAAAAAGGGTTTTTTCCATTATGTAATGTAAATGTTTGGTAAGAATGAACTTCTTTTCACTAACTAATATGTTTTAGTAAAAATGAACTTTTTTCAGAAACTTATGTGTTTTTAGTAAGAATGTAGGTACTTTTTTATATCAAATATCTTTCTGTTACGTTGTGCTATTTTTAGGTCTGAGTTTGTTTTCTTGTGAATTTATTTCTATGTTTGGCGTTGAAACAAAAAGCTCTCGGTGGAAAGCAATAGTGGATTATCTGTGCAGTTGAGTCTGCATCAAATGTGTAGATATGTGAGTCAAGTGCTTAGCTAAAACGATATAGTGCTCGCTGCAGAATTTATGTACTTAATAATTTACTAGGAGTCGCACGGGGCTTTGCTCCCATTGACTTTATGATTTTAAAAACATAGCCCTCCTTCTTATGCAGTCGAGTAAAAAGTGGCCTTTAACCTATCTCAATCTTCAAGCTATTTTCATACCAAATTTTATTCAAATCCACCCAGGCTTTTCGAAGATTAGCGCGATTAAACACACAAACTTTTCCGCTTTATAATATTTATCAAGATATTATGAAGAGCAGTTATCACAGAGGTCACAAGAGTTACAAGTTGTTGATTCGACACTAGGAGCATCATCATCACTTCTTTCAAAACTATAAGGAGAACATCGTGAGGAAACCGTTCCTAGGACGAAACTCTCCGGCCATCCTAGACGCGGGCTTGCGGACGGCGAGTAGGGGTAGATTACAGTCCGGTAAGGACCAGGCCCGGGTCAGCGGCGTGCCGTGTTCCACGCGCGCTTCTACGAGCAGTCAGCAGCATTGACGGGGCCCAATATGACCTTTACCTTACGGGGCTGCGGGAACGTTTTATCGAGATACCTCGGCCCCGGAACACAAGGGCAACTGAAGGCGCAGGGTGGAATTTTAGTCAGTAGAAGTCTGACACTCGCTTCCGCTCCACCCATAGCACAGATCCCACGTAGATAATGAGCCATCCCATTTATGGATTTTTTTGGCTGAATGAAAAAACTGCATCAAATTGTAATAAGTTACCTATTTTCAGATTCAAAAACTTTAAGAAATCCTCAAATATATGCACATGCATAAGGGATGCAATAAAAAAACATACCACATGCAAGTACACCACTCTCGAGACGTGTTTCGCCCCTCCAGAGAGCATCATCAGGAGATGTCGACTCGTGGCCCAGCAGTCTCAAAGAGTGTCAGCAAAATTGTCGGGGGCCGTTGCCTGCAGGGGTTGCGGAATTGTTCAAAAGAGTTACCGCGGCCTCATAATCATAACCATGATCATTTATTTGTCAGAACATGGTCGGTATGCATAACACGTCCCTCAGAACACGAAGGGTAAATTACGGAACACGGATGTGTTTTAGTCAGTAAAAGTCTGCCACACCCTCCCGCTTCGCTCAGATTGGAAGGAAGTGATTAGATAAATTCCCATCGTTAAAAAAAAGCAGTCAGACACCCATTGTACACTAGTTTAACTTTCTGCATCCATATAAATATTCTAAGGTATACAATAAAGTATTATATAATAAATAAATTTAGTAAATACGAAGATTATCTTTTGAAGCGTCAAAGATCGCCAATGAAAACCAGATTCTAGTGCATGCATTGTAATTTATTGCAGAATGGAGTAACTGGCGTAGTTCCAGTTTTATTCATTACTAGCTTTTCTCCGGCAATCAGCTCGAAAATGTAGTTAGTTAACTATCTAGAAAGAGAGAGGAGATCTTGCCTAAATAATAACAGCGGCATGCAGAGCCGGATTAACCCTGTCAGAGGCCCTAAGGCAATGGCATTCTCGGGGCCCCTTTCCTTACTTTGACTGACCAAATCGTGTGTGAACTAAGCAAACGCACATTAAGGGCTGTGGTTTTTAATATATTTGTTTACTTATTCCCAGATATGTTCTAAAATTGTTATAGTTCTACTACTAAATCTAACGATTTGTATTTTGTGAGATAACAGTGAGGTCCCTAAGTTCACACGCACTTCAAATTTTCGTTTAAAGAAACATGTTTACTTGGTGCGTGCACTGGGCCTGGGCCCCTAGTTGATGCGGGGCTCTAGTTGATGCGGGGCCACTAGTTGATGCTGGGCCCCTAGTTGATGCGGGGCCCCTAGTTGATGCGGGGCCCCTAGTTGATGCGGGGCCCCTAGTTGATGCGGGGCCCCTAGTTGATGCGGGGCCCCTAGTTGATGCGGGGCCCCTAGTTGATGCGGGGCCCCTAGTTGATGCGGGGCCCCTAGGCAGTTGCCTAGTCCGCCTAATGCTTAATCCGGCCCTGGCGGCATGAGTCAATCTTCAAGGTTAAGCAACGTTTGCCGAACTCGGTTCGCGGATGGGAGACCATCTTAAATATCGAGATTCCACTGTGCCTCGGAAAGCATGTTACGTGGTTGGTCCCGGATGTCATTTCTACATCTTTGACAGCTGGTATGAGTAGTTAGAATCTAGAAAATCTGACTCTAAATAATTAAATGTTATGTATAGAACATTTTTAACCGACTTCTAAAAAAGGAGGAGGTTCTCAATTCGGATGTCCGTTTTTAGGGTTCCGTAGCCGAATGGCAAAAAACGGAACCCTTATAGTTTCGACATGTCTGTCCGTCTGTCTGTCTGTCCGTCCGTCCGTATGTCACAGCCATTTTATTCCGAAACTATTAAGACTATACATGTAAAACTTGGTAGATAGATGTATTCTGTGAACCGCTTTCCGATTTTAAGAGAAAATTTAAAAAATATTTAAAATAAAGGGGGCTCCCCATACATGGAACTGAAACTGAAAATATTATTTTTCATGAAACCTATACGTGTGTGGTATCTATAGACAGGTCTTTAAAAATGACATTAAGGTTTCTAAAATGACTTTTTCATTAAGTTAATCGTTTAAAAGATATACGCTTCCAAAGTAGTAAAATGTGTGTCCCCCACTCTAACTTTTTTAATAATGAAGTGAAAAATCTAAAAAAATCATATGTTGTAGATCTTAATGTAAACTTTCAACCAAAATTAGTTCAAACGAGATCGAGTTGGCAGTTTTTGAGACACAGTATATTTTCTAAAACCGCAAATATAACTTTGTAATTCATACAAATACTATGAAAAACAAAGTTATTTGACGTAGTTGTAAAAACTGTAAATAAGCTAGTCTTAAGAAATTTTTTAGGTTTTTTGTTTGTTTTGTTTTTCAATTAAATATATTAAGTACCTATATTATATTTATTATAGTTACCACGGAACCCTTCATGGGCGAGTCCGACTCGCACTTGGCCAATTTATTAATGTTTGTTCGGGCATAGCTCCGTCGTTTGCAAACCGATTTGAAAAATTAACCTTTGTTGGAAAGCGTATACTTTCCAAATAGTCCCATGATAATTTTATCGAAATGAAACAAGCCGTTTCTGAAAAAATCAACAAAAGTCAAAAAAAATATTTACATTGACGATCTTTTCGTTTACTCTGCATTGCGTTTTTGTTCACGCATAATTCTGTCATTTTATACAATTTTTTTACTGTTTTATTATACGTATTAATATTGTATTTATTTATGTACACACATGACCTTTAAAAACAAAAAAATGTCCTATACCAGGACTTTTAATTCGATGCAGCAAGCTGACATAAGCTAATGTAACTGTTTTAAAAAAATGATACCCTATTTATCCTAATAGTGATGGATTCAATCAATCGAATAACAAATGAGCGATTTTTAATCATGAGAAATATGAATAAATGGTAAAAAAATACAATTATTATTTATTTTTAAGTAGTAACTAGATTTTATTATAAATAAATCTATTTTGATTAAAATATTCATATCTAACCAGACATGATAAAAGCCACACTTTTGCAAATTGATTCATGTGATGATTATTGTAATAAATTGCGCGAAATTACTAGCACCACTGCGACCTGGACCCCGTTGAAATGGGTAGGTACAGGTACAAATAAAAAATATGATCATGATCAATTCGTTTTATTTTTCACGTCCCATCATAATCACATTTTACCTTTAATTATTTTCACACAATATTATTAAAAATAATTGTTTACGTTAGGTATTCGATTTTATTCCCAAATCGATTAATTTAGTTAACTACATCACAATTTCGTAGTCGTCATTATCTTATAACACCGAAACTATCAGTCTAGTGCATCGAATTGAAAGTCCTGATATAGATACGAAAATCAGATCAATCAATAATAATTCAGACAATCGACAATCGAAGTGCAGACAACAATATTTTCTTATTTCACAGTTTTCAGAGCGCTATTATTTTCACACTTTTTACGTCATTGCGTCGTCTGTCAGCAACATTCTGAAGCCTTCTGATCCTATTAAAATCCTACTAATCTTGTCTTACTGTAAAATATAATTTTACTGTAAATATTATAAATGTGAAAGTTTGTGAAGATGTATTATTTTTTTTTACGTATGACCTTGACCTCGATCACACCTGATGGTAAGTGTAAGTGTGTGTGTGTGTATGTATGTTTGTTGCTCTTTTACGCCAACACTACTGAACGGAACAAATGAAATTTGGTAAGTAGATAGTTGACATCCTGAAATAACATATAGGTTACTTTTTATCCCGGAATTCCCACGGGATCGGGATTTACGCGGAAAAAACCTCCTACTCGAATGAAGTCGCGGGCAAAAGCTAGTAGCATCTATATCCCCATTGTTTCATAGAATACGTGAAGAATAATATCTTAGTCTTCATACATAATGGGAATACTTGAAGTGGTTACTCAATAGGTTAAAACAATCGCCTCATGGAGATAGCGTCGAGAAAAATATTGAATTCTAATGAGCTATAGAAATATAATTCTGAATCATTTTTCTTATAATAAAGGGCATTCTGTATATATTACACACTTGCTTCTGCCCCATGTCTTCACCAGCGTTAATGTTTTTTGTTTTATCACCTAGCATAGCAGGTATAAAACTTTACCTACGACCAATTCTAAACCTAAGCAAGTGGCTGCCTGATTAATAGCATCTATTAATTTAAAAAAAATTACGAATTATTTTATACAAATAGCAATTTCAATAACATACATGCTAGATGTGCCCGTGACTTCTTTTTCTTGGGGATATTACTTTCCCCGTTATTCCAGCATTAATCACGATGCTGTTCGAGAGATTTGCCCAAACGAACAGAAATACAGACAGACAGAGAAAACATCAAAAAAGTTTGTTTGTTTTTAATACCGTGTAATTAATTATAAGCACTTGAGAAAATGACATCATACATCATCCATCGGGCTCTTGTCACCGCTGGAGTACCTACCATCTGTTTTAGAACCTAACGGCTTAGCACGCGACGATGCGAAGAGGCCAGAAGGGATGACTATAATGCCTTGGAAGTTGGGTAGGCCTTTGGTGTGGGATGCTACTTGTGTTGACACCCTTGCGCCATCCCATCTTCTCAGTACGGCGGGCTGTGCTGGGGCGGCAGCTGCAGGTGCAGAAAATCTCAAACGGCGCACATACAACAACCTAATTGGGTGCTATATGTTTGAGCCGTTTGGGGTTGAAACGTTGGGACCATAGGGTCCGAGTGCGCATCGACTCTTTCGCGACATCAGCAAACGTTTAGTCGATTCCACAAGTGACCAGAGGGCTGGCCTTTTTTTGGACAGAGAATCAGCATTGCCATTCAACGTGGCAATGCGGCCAGTGTTCTGGGCACTTTTCCCATTGATAGCGAAGTTGATAAATTTTTCGATGCCCTATAATTTCCCTTTTATTTTCCCCTGTATTATATTTGTTTTTATAATTATGTTAATTGCTGCAATGCAACTTATAACATTCTAGTATTTGTTAGATTTTTGTGGAATAAGTTCTACCAATACTCAATATCTCAGCACTTGAGAAAATACGGTTATTTTGAAATCACAGATCGACACTGCAATTTTAGTTTGCGGAAATGTTCTAACGAGATACCGCGGCCCCGGACCACAAGAGCAACTAAAGGAACAGGGTGAGTTGTTAGTCAGTAGAAGTCTGACACACCCTTCCGCTCCACCCAGAGCGGGAACAGTCATTTGATGATTTTACTAACGAAAAAAAAGGTATACGAGTATATAGATAGATTACTTTGTATGATAATGTTACGAGCTGGGGTTCGAGATAGAAATAATTTACACCAATTAAACCAAAATTAACACTACTTAAATAAACACAAAACAAAAATCAACACAGTTATTCACATTACAATACTTGTCACTTAACACTTAAATCGCACCGAAATTCACTTGTAAAGCTTCGAATTATATCGCGTAGTATTTTGAAATATGACTGACTCTCTGCGTCCCTTTGCGATCTATTTATACCCCAGTCTATGAGTTCTAGAACATTCTTGTAAAATCGACTCACCGCCAACACTGCCAAGAATATTCCAGAAGCTACTCGAGATACTCAGTACTGCTACTCGCCGCTAGATGGCGTTACTGTCTCGAACATTCTAGATTTCTGTCAAAGTTTCTCGACGTACTTCACTAATCGACTGGCGTAACAATAAGTTACAATTACTAAATTACACAAGACATGTTTCAAAGATTTTTTACTAACCAACGTAAATCATTTAAGTACTATGATAGGTAAGTACCAACATTACCAATTTTTGCTAAGTTTTCCGTATTTAACTTGTCTAAACTTTTTTGTTAATAATATAAATAGACACAAGCATGAGAAATACTAGTTTTTGTTATAAACCGGCTTAAATTGAAGGGCCGTGATATTCATAATTTATGGGTTTCATAATAATTCTTTTTTTACTACTTATATTGTATAGAATTAGATTGTGCCAAACTTGTTGCCCAGTTTAACATGCATCGTATATGCAACCGTGATCGGCTTCCAATGTAGCCGGATGTAGCGGAGTATTAGTGTTTTTTTTTGAGCGACTGCCTATCTGTGGTCAGTTAGTTAATCGCAAATGACAGCCGGGACTATAGACTTAGCGTGTTTTTCGAGGCAAGAAGGAACCTCGAAATGTTACCCATCTACAGACGTCCCTCGGCGAGCGTTGCATAATATATATAAGAAATTTAAATAATTAAAATTCATTTAGTTCAGGCAGGCCTCCGTCACTCGCTCAAGGTCGCGCGATAAGTACCTACCGGCTAGCCGTGTGTTCGAACGCACAAGTGGCAGAGGGGTGTCGCACGCCCGCCTGTGTAGTTGCGCGCGTAGAACCTTAATAAGCATTTTAACCATGTCGAATTCACGACATTATTTTGCGGTATACCGATGTCAATAATATTCAATAATAATAATATCAATATCATTTAAGTCTTTGTGTCCATGCTTCCCACATGATTATTTGATCAAACTTTTTATTAGATTCAGAATTTTTGCCGTTATCAAATTCACAAATACAACGTTTAGGGAAGGTAAAAAGCAAATTGAC
The DNA here is from genome assembly GCA_943138885.2 of Tholera decimalis. Lineage (NCBI taxonomy): Eukaryota > Metazoa > Arthropoda > Insecta > Lepidoptera > Noctuidae > Tholera > Tholera decimalis. Next base: position 18,566,127 of record OW964576.2, read on the forward strand.
CATTTTATAAAATTAAATCATTTATAAAACATTTTTGTATTTTATTTCATTGGGTCAACCCTAAGGTATTTTCATACCGTCCGACGTCATCTCTCGCTGTGCACTTGAAACGCTCCGTTGAGTCAAAGCAGTTAAGCTCATATTTCCTCGTGTCGCTTGACAAATAGAAAGTTTAGTTAATTATAGCGTAGGTATTTGTCGTTTTGCAGGGAAGTGATGTATCTGTTACGTTAGTAACTTATTAGTAATCTGTGGTTCAGGTCCAAGACCCATATAAAATAAAATAAAAATACACAAATTCAAACAATTGCTCGGCTTCCTAATTTAAAATACAAATGGAAATTTACATACAAAAAGATTCAAAGATATATTAAAAGTCAATTAAATTAATAAAAAAATAAAATAATGTCAAATTAAATACAAATTAAATGACAAATTAAATTTCATAGGGAATGCCCGTCTGCCATATAAAAAAATGCCTGAAATGAACAAGAGTGAAATATACGCCAAATGTTACTACAAATCGTAGGTAACCCATTACAATTTCAATAATTATCAAAAAAACTAGGTAGAAGTCAGTTACAAACCTTTTTCTGAAATGTTTATTAATTCTAGGTTAAGGATGCCAAATCGTCGATTAGGCGGGTCCAACCTAAGTCCGTGTTCAAAAATGAGTATCGTGTGCACAACTAAAATCAAAGTCCTCGATAAATTACCACAATCGTTGCTATACCATAAAAAAGCAATCTGTACGTAACTCAATTCGCAAGCGCTATTGTACAATCAAGTAAACAAACAATCGAAAATGCAGTAATGTCAAACTGTCAGTCTGTCAGTAGGTAAGGCAAAGGAGATGTGATTCATACAGCCTACGATACGTTTTCTATTCAAAAAATATTTGATTTTAATTAATATTGACATGTATATATTATTTTTTTACATTTATGGTACAGATAGATCGAATTATATTAAATTAATAATAACTGTGCACTAAATCTGAAAAATAATTCGTTAGGGATTATTTTACGATTCCTGTTTGGCTGAATGCCACTTACTAGTGTCAAATAAACACTGACCTCCAATAAAAATAAGAATGAATTAAACCGCGGATATTAAGTTAAATATTTTAATGATTCCCATATTTTTATATCCTATTTAAACAAACTTGAAAATTATTTCATTATACATGTTTTATTTTAAAAAGAATTAAGGGTTATTCGCAGTTTCTGTCCATTTCATGCGTTTTATAGGCATTCCCCTTTAAAGTCAAATTAAATTCCAAATTAAAAGTCACATTAAATTACCAAACTACAGCTATTACATAGAAAATGTCAGGTTATTTTTCTTTTATTCACCTTAACAATATGCCGGTCACAACAGTGCCTCACATATGGACAATCAAGCCTCCCCGCAATATACAGAATGGAATGGATTTTGTCTGAAATATTAGGATAGACCCATTTGGCAGTCATTATTTAGCCACGAGGTCTTCAAATATTATGAAATATGCAAATATTTCAGTTACTAAAAAATAACCTTCAAATCGTAAAAGTGGCCCTCTAGATGTCAAGATCACTGAACGGACAAACGACAAGATGTATGACGTACCGATAGAGATAATTTTATCGTAAGATCTGATAAAAATAGATGTACAATTTCTAGCTGTGGTGTTATACCTACGCAGTCTAGTAATGTTTGGTTTCATACTCTCAGTAGCAGCCGAAAAAAACTTGGAAAGAGTAATTTGTAAATAGGGCTGCCATCCGTTCGGGTTTCCCTGGATTTTGTCCAGTTTGGAGAGCGTCCGGGGGCGTCCGGGGGAGATTTTCGTGCAAAAAAGTACGATCTCTATTATTTTCGTATGGTATTTCATCTCATTGTTTTTTTTATGTTAATTAAATATAAAGAACGGGGCTATTCCATTAAAAAGTATTTGCTTTATTTAACTTATTTCTCAATAATTACAATTTTAAATATTGCTCAAAATATTTTTTTAAAAGCATTTAAAAAAATAAAAACTGGCAGTCCACTGGTGTCGGGAGCAGGGTCCAAGCTGCCGGTGGTTAGGTCCCCAGAGAAAAGAACCTCCTCACAATACGAGCTGTATCGAGGTGTACTGCCTCCTGTATCAGGCCGTTTATCCAGCCGTGCAACGCCAGCTTCGAAAAAAGTAATATTATTAGTATTGTTCTAGAACTCTATAATGCTATCAGTAAATAAAAACCATAACTAAACATCATTGCTTTTATTTTCAACTCAAAAATTTTTTTTTTAGGGACTCCGGGGTAAAATTACGATTTTAGCCAAATGACCGGCGTTTTTGTAGTAATTTATATGATGACAGCCCTATTTGAATATAATAATATGTACATGCATGCTCCAACCATTTAGAAAACAAATTATGTTCTATGTATTAATTATGTTATATATACCTACTACGTAGCTTTATATATTGTTTTGATTTTCCGATACATCGCTGCAAGCGCTATGATCACTGCCCTGGGATCTGGAGGCGACTGCCCTCCAGCGCGTCTATGAATGGCGCGTGGAAGCGCAGCGCCGGGTCGTATCCCCGCTACCTCGAGAAGTCGAGGCGCGGCGGGAAGAGCTCCGGCGCGATCTCAGGGCAGTATGGAGGGGACGATTGTCGCAACCGACGGCTGGGCACGCCGCAATTGCGGCGGTAAGACCCCTCTTTGAGGAGTGACTAGATCGGCGTCACGGCGTCCTGACCTACCGCATGACGCAGGTCCTCACCGGACATGGAAGTTTCGGGAGGTACCTGTGTCTGATGGGAAAGGAAGAAACGCCTGGGTGTCACCACTGCGAGGACCACCCTGAGGACACAGTAGAGCATACGGTGCAAGACTGCCCCGCTTGGGCAGAGCACCGACGTGTCCTTACGGCGGCGATAGGCGGAGACCTCTCGCGCCCTGCACTGGCCTTCGTCAACCAATCACGAATGGTAATGTCATCCAGCGACTAACTGGCAAAGTAAAGTGTTGCCAGTACAAAATATTTAAATCAAATAGTTACTTGTCTGGAAACTAGTCTTTTTGCAATCAATTTAATGAAATAAAAAATGTAAATTAGCGAACCCTAACAATGTCGAGGCCATGCTGCGGGGCGAGAGGGAGTGGGAAGCGGTCGCCTCCTTCTGCGAAGCAGTCATGCTATCGAAGGAGGAGGCGGGCCGCGTGAGGGAGAGAATGGCGTCCTCCCTCCAGCCCAGCCGCAGTGGTAGACGCCCACGGCGTCGGACGTCGGCCGACGATCTCCGGCCACCGTAGTCGCGGGCATGCGGACAGCGAGTAAAGGGCAACTCGCTGTCCGACCATGGACCATGCCCGGGTCGACGGCGCGTTGTGTTCCACGCGCGCCTCAAAGAGCGTCAGCAACATGACGAGGCCCCCCCTGTAGAGGGCCGAAGCCTGCCGGGGTCGTGGGACTTATCCCATTACCGTGACCCTGGAACGTAAAGGGCTATCGAAGGAACACTGTGGATTTTAGTCAGTACAAGTCTGATAGTCCCTACGGCCCTGCCCGGGGTGGGAGGACTTATTAGATAATTTTACCACGTTAAAAAAAAAAGCGCTATGATCACGGATAGTTCATTCGCTTGTCCGATACACATGATTAATATCTCGTTTTAAATTCTAATGATACTGTTAGTGACCATGTCAGTTAAAAACTTACATATGTTTATATGTATGCCTGAATATAATAAGTGTTATTTATACGATATTAAAACACAAACATTTGTCTGCATTTCTGTTTGTCCGTAATAGTCTCTGAAACCTCTGAACCGATTTTAATGGTTTTAGTTAAAGGTTTTTTAACCCGGAATTCCCACAAGATCAGGATTTACGTGAGAAAACATCCCACCGATACGCATAAAACGTTTTGAGAATACTTTCATTGTGCAACAGCTAAAGAGTGGAATTCCCCGCCGGAGTCTGTGTTCCTGATAGCTATAACATGGGAGTTTTTAAGTCAAGATTGAATAGGTTACTTCTAGGTAAGCGTGCTTCATCTTCGACCAAACCATCACTTACCATCAGGAGAGACGGTGGTCAAACGCGAACAAAATCAATGAAAAAAACCTCTCAGGCGCATGAAGTCACGAGCACAGCAGCTAATGGATAAATAAATAATTTATTTATTTTATTATTATTTATCTACTTAAATGTTTTGTTTTATTTTCCCCACTCTCACATAAAGGTAGGCACGTCTCATTTAATAGATCAGAATGTAGAATAGACCATAATCTATACTTATATATAAAAGAAAGTCGAGAACTCAAGAACGGCTGAACCGATTTGGCTGAAAATTGGTAGCGAGGTAGCTTAGAACCAGGAGACGGACATAGGATAGTTTTTATCTCAGAATTCTTACGGGATCGGGAATTACACGGGGAAAACATCCCAAGCGAACGAAGTCGCGGGCAAAAGCTAGTAGAACATACAAGATACTTTTTAAGTCTTTTGGATCGTAAATTAACCCACTTGTTACTAGCGTCCTTTTAAAAGGTCCGCTCATGAACAAAAATCGTGTGATTTATGTGGTTAGTATAAACATTTTTTGTTGATGACATTTCAAAGCTAAGATGTGTGGCAGTATAATACAACTATTGTAAGAGAAATATTATTTTATTATAAAAAAGTTTTTTAGCATTTAATTTACGTAAAAATTACCATGAGTAACATGAGGTGAATTACTTTATTATTATTATATATTCAACCTATTTGACAGTGAATAATCAAAGTTCAAACCATCTTTTAAGTGATAACAAAAATAAAATTAACTATTTTATAATGTTTCTTACTTTATTTTGCGATTTTATTTGGTGTCCTTTATAAAGCCCAGTAGTAATTTCGACTACTACTTCTTATAAATTTAATATTTTTTTATTAGTAAAATATTTGGTAAATGATGGGAATCTCAACTCCATGAAATCATCGAAGAGTTGGAACTTGATGATGAAGCTCTCATCCCTTACAGTATCACATTTTTACCACTCGAAAACTGTAATGCTGATGTCATTGACGACGATTCCGGGGACGAAAATCAAGTACGAATTCAAATTTTACCTGGCAGGCAACTAAGGACATTAGCACACGTTAGCTATGACTTTTTGTCATTAGGCGAGGGTCGCCCCGAGGACACAGTCGAGCACACGGTGCAGGACTGCCCAGCTTGGGCAGAGCACCGACGTGTCCTCACGGCGACAATAGGCGGAGACCTCTCGCGCCCGGCATTGGTCGAGGCCATGCTGCGGGGCGAGAGGGAGTGGGAAGCGGTCGCCTCCTTCTGCGAAGCAGTCATGCTTCCGAAGGAGGAGGCGGGCCGCGTGAGGGAGAGGATGGCGTCCTCCCTCCAGCCCAGCCGCAGTGGTAGACGCCCACGGCGTTGGACGTTGGCCGACGATCTCCGGCCACCGTAGGCGCGGGCATGCGGACAGCGAGTAAAGGGCAACTCGCTGTCCGACCATGGACCATGCCCGGGTCGACGGCGCGTCGTGTTCCACGCGCGCCTCAAAGAGCGTCAGCAACATGACGAGGCCGGGGTCGTGGGACTCACCCCGTTACCGTGGCCCCGGTATGTAAAGGGTTATTGAAGGAACACCGTGGATTTTAGTCAGTAAAAGTCTGACAGTCCCTCCCACCCTGCCCGGAGTGGGAGGACTTATTTGATAATTTTACCACGTAAAAAAAAAAAAAAAAAAGGTGATTACGCCAGTGATGATGAAACGTTGCTAGCTGAAGTTGCCAAATGAAAACTTATTAGTAATAACTCGTCTTTACCTTCAACTTAAGACGCAATATAATCCCGTTGACCTTGCTCAAACGGGCGCACACAGACACATCACAGAGAATGCCCCGCGCACCCCCTCATTTGAGGGGGTGAAGCAGATGAAGTGGGACACGAGTAGTCCCGCCTACTGCGGGGTGCACCGCGCGAATTTCGTCGATGCGTGTTTTTCATTACATTTAACATCGTAATTTCGCGGCTAGTTTACAGAGCTCGAGCGGTCCAGTGTGTCCCCGTTCGGATTTCGCGCCGCGTTTCCGCGGCGATCACCAAGATCGAATCTCATTCGCGGTATAGCTTTTTGTTGTCTTATTTATTAAATATTATGTATTTATAGATATTTACATATTTTCGTGTTGTTATTATTTTAAAATATGTGCATAGTTTTGTTCTCTTATTTTTTATTTAATACATTAGGTTATCAAAAAAATTTTTAGCAAAAAAATAGAACCGACTTCCATATAAAACACTACAAAGGCAAAAATAACTTTAATTTCGGTAGTCGGTATCATTTGTTTTGTAGTTTCTTTTATATTTTTGACACCGCCTTCCGAAATTAAAGTTATTTTTGCCTTTGTAGTGTTTTTATATGGAAGTCGGTTCTATTTTTTTGCAAAAAAATTTTTTTCACGCTTTTTAGTGGGACTGTTTGTAATTTATCTAGTTACAAAAGCCAAAATGTCAACTACTTATCACCTTTTACAAAATATTGCTTTTCCTGGTGCAGAGCTGTTAATTTTTGAGGAGTTCTCCTGGTACATCACCATCAGCTCTACATCACCATATGCATTGTGATGAGCATAAAGTGCTTAACATCCGTACTCAAGTAATCGAATCGCAATCCACGAAATACTTATTATTGAGTAGTTTCAGTGGCCATCTGTGGTCTTCATCATTAGTTCAACTTCCCCAAATGGTAATTTTCAAAAGCAACTGCTCAAGGTACTATAAGAAGAAAAAAATTTGAAGAGTTCCCTCGATTTCTCCAGGATCTCAACATCAGATCATGATTTCGTAACAATGGGACCAACTAGAACGTATACCCTTTCAAACGCAAAAAGAATTTTTCAAACCGGTCCAGCCGTCTCCGAGTTATGAGGTAACATACATAAAAAAAAGTTCAAGACGAATTGAGAACCTCCTCCTTTTTTTTTTGAAGTCGGTTAAAAACAATAATTTTTATTCCTATAGATATTTTATTTCAGAATCAAGAATAATATAATGAAAAAGAAAACATTCAAAAAGTTTGATGGTGGATTCTGAAGAAAAATAATATACAGGGTGTTACAAAAGAGTTTAAGTAATACCAAAGGAGGTTATTGTACTCATAATTATGAACAAGTTTTACTATGGCACCAGCTCTGAAATCGCAATTAAAACAGCTGTTTCAATTATTTTTTTCCAAGGGAATAAACTTTTTGTATAAAATAGCAGTTTATTTTCGTTATTTTTATTTTCGCAATATACGGTTTATAAGAATACAGCGTGTGAAGTGAACATACCTACGGATGCGAGGAGAGACGAATGAAAGGGTGGGATACGGACTGGGTGGATGGATGGACAGGTGAACGAACAGGAAGGATACATAAAAATTAAACAAGCTAATTATTATAATTTTATTTTGTGATTTTTTGACGTATTTACGCATACGGAGCGCAATGTTAATACACAAATTTTGGAAAAAAATTACTCATTTCACAAATCTTCAAAATTTAGTTTTCTACTACAAGTTTTGTTTTTAGGCATCCAAAACAAATACTGCCTTGTATGTGCTCGTGCAGAGAAAAAACAAACTGCTGCACCGGAACAGTTTGCTTTCATTCCATTTCGCTTTTGTCTTTTTTGTCACTTTTATCTCTATCTGTATTTTCATCTCTATTTTTTACGTATGGTTCACGAATTTTCATATTTCTTGAAATTCGGAGATCAAGTATCTCAGGTAAAATACAGTCTAAATAGAACTTTTTCAATTTTTCTTTCATTTCTCTTTCCCAAAATGTATCATCTCTTTGAATGATTTCCGTCTTCAGCTTTTCTTTTTCATTCTCCCATACGGCAAACAAACAATATTTTTTTTGGGTTACGTGTAGCTGTCCTTGAACTTGGTAATACCAAGCATGTTTTTTGTTGATGGCTAGTTCACTAGTTTTTGTTTTTTGCCAGAAGTTTACTTTTTTATTTTCAATTGCTGCTGCTAGGCCCATTTTGTGGGCTGTCAAAGGACACTTTACTTCAACAACAGTATTTTCTCCAATTAATCCATCAGGCGTTGCACCCAAGAAACATAGTTCTTGGTCTATAAATAAACCACAGGGTCTAATCGTTTTGCGCTCTTGTACAGCCAATTGTGCAAGTGCGATTTTTTTCATTCAATTGGCCATGTCTAATAGATTCCACGTGGTCAATTTTGTTTCGATAAAGAATATCTTTGACTAAATAAGCACATGGTGTATTAATACGCCTTTTTATAACTCTGCCGAAATTGGATGCAGTCAATAACGATCTTCTCATCTCTAGCCATTCTCCACTATCACTTTGTAAAACAGTTTTTCTTTCAATTGTTGCTCGTTCCAAATCAGACTTTTTAATTTTTTTCATAAACTCGTTTTTCAGTTTATCCAGTATTTCTACCAGCATATCGGGCTTTTCACAGGACTGGCCATAATCCTTATCGTCTTGTTTTTTACTGAAAACAAGCCTTCTTTTTCTTTTTATATATCTTTTACTAGGGAGTTTTTGTTTCTTCTTTCTTTCTTCCCACAGTTTCAAATTCAAATTCAAATTCAAATTCATTTATTCAGTTTGCCTCTTGGGCTCTTATTGGTAATTTTTTTATAAAGCTTCGAAAGTGCATTTTCTTCATTGAACGACACTGCTGACGCAATGCATCGCGTCTGATATGAGTTTTTGAGGGAAAAATTAACTCTTTTTCCTCCTACATATTTTGCTATTATGCTATGTATGATAGCGTTCTACAACGTTACTGTCCACGTCATGAAGTAAACTTCGAGCATGGCCAGCAATACTTTGTATCATTATACTAATTCTCTGCCACAAAGAACTTAGCTGAAAGTCACTTGGAACATCATTTTGCTCCAAATCTCCCGTTTTTTTGCAGAAATGTGTTTTGCATTCAAGGTGGTTTCCAAAAGCGTGATGATGTGCTTGTAAAATGTCCTCAAATAATTTTTGCTCTTCTGGGCAGGGATCATTTTTATTTTTTTGTATTGCTTTGGTTATGCAGGATCTCATGCTCAAAACTCGCGATATGGTCAATAATTTTCTGTGACTTTTTAAATATTTGGTTTCAGTTTGCAATGTCATCATTTTGTTACAAAAATTCCTCAGTAAATGATTTCTGCATTCTACTTTTTCGACGGTAATATCAAGGTAAGGTCTTGCCTGCAAAATTTTGGAATAAGTACTTGAGTCACCATCAGATATTAGTCGTCCGTAAATCAAACCGTGGGTAGCTAATGACTGCTTAATACCTTCCACTATAATTTCGCTCTCCATTCCTGTGGACGGACCGGAATAGTTTTTCGAACATAAATGTTCAGGCACTGTTGTTTTTTTTTTCTTTTCGGCACGATCACAATGGTAGCAATATTTATTTCGGACTCCCAAATATAAAAGTTTGCCTGTTTTTCTACCTATGATTGCAGCAGCGCCGGATAAAGCTGAATATTTTTTTTGTACGACCTTTTACCGTACACACCATCTGCTATCACATCTATGATAGGCGTACCATTCTTTGTGACCCTGCCTTCTGCTATAGCCATAATTTTCTCTTCCTCAGCTGCTTGATCCATGGACTGTTGTGTCAGTTGCTGCCAGTTTTCCGACAGTAATTTGTGGTTCTTTTGGTAGGTTTTTTGGGAAATCATTGGCAAATTCATGGCTGATGAAAATTCTTGTAGCTGAGAATGACCACAACCAATAGAAATTGCACCAGCTACAGCACATGTATTTATTGATAAACAATTATCATTGTCGTTAATGATAACAAATTGTTGTTTACACATTTTACATAAAAAAGTAAATTTGGAAGATAAGCCGTGAAGCTTTTCACCAACTAACTCAAGAGAAGATAGCCCGCAGTCTAATGGTCCGTGATTTGAGATCTCACACAACTTTAAAAAAAAATAGGAAACATTAATAATCCTGCGTCCAATTTGTATGTTCTTTTTAGGAGTATAGTTTTCCGTCTGTAAAAATAAATGAATATTTTTTTTTTATACCATAAAACATTGTTTTAACTTAAAATAATTTTAAATAAGTATGTTTTCACGGAATAACTTACTTCTGCACTATAATTTAACCCATCAGTTTCTTGGTTTTCAGGTTGGACATCACAATGACTTTCTTCAGTAGCACTAGCCACCTAAAATTGAATTATACCATTTTTATTTATAAAACTAATTCTACACAACTCGCAAAATTATGTTACTGTAACGTGAGGTTGAAGTTACCTGTGTATTAAAGGTTTCTTTTAGTACTTGCTCAGATGAATATGTACTTTTATCAATAACTTCACGACCGTGATCATTCTGTGATGCCACAGTTTCCAATCTAAAAATACAAAAAGTTTGTGGTAATGAAATTCATTACAAAATAAAGCGGGACATTATTTACCATGTTTGTTATTTGTTTCGAGTTTCGATTGTGAAACAACTGAAAAAAATTGGCCAAGTGCATGTCAGACTCACCCATGAAGGGTTCCGTAGTAACTATAATAATATAATATAACATGTATATTAATTTGACAAAAAAAAGACCTTACAAATTCCTTAAAACTAGCTTATTTACACTTTTACAACTACGCCAAATAACTTTGTTTTTCATAGTGTTTGTATGAATCACAAAGTTCTATTTGCGGTTTTAGAAAATATGCTGTAATACAAAAACTGCTTACCCGATCTCGTTCAAACCGATTTTGGTTGAAAGTGTATATCTACAGACATATATTTTTTTAGATTTTTCACTCCATTGTTATAGAAGTTAGAGGGGGGGGGGGGGGAGGGAGAGACAAATTTTACCACTTTGGAAACGATTTACTTTATGAAAAAATGGTTTTAGAAACTTCAATCTCATTTTTTAAAGACCTGTCTATAGATATCACACACGCATAGGTTTCATGTAAATAAATATTTTCAGTTTTTAGTTCCATATATGGGGAGCCTTCCATGTATGGGGAGGTTCCATGTATTTTAATTTTTTTTTTTTTTTTCTCAAAGTCGGAAAGCGGTTTATCGGAAGACGGACGGACGGACAGACAGAAACAGATAGACAGACAGACAGACATGATGAAACTATAAACAACAAATACAGGGTGGCAGGGACATCTACGCGCAACCGCTTACCATGGATTCAGTACATGATTCTGGACCCCCTGCGTGGATAGTTTTCGTCGGCTTTTTCTTAATTTCATAAAATTACGAAAAATCCGACGCAATAAAAAAACAGTAAATTCACTTATTTCAAACAGTAATGTAAACAAAACTCGAAAAGGCTACCTGATTAGTTATGTTGATCTCGCAAATTAACCCTAGCAAAACAGCTGATCAGGTAGCTCTTTCGAATTTTATTTACATTGCTGTTTCAAGTGAAACAAGTGAATTTTATATTTTAATTAACAATGATTTTATACAGTTTTCAGTAAAAAATACTGAAAAATCCTGAAAAATTAAAAAAAAAACGACGAAAGATTCCAACGCAGGGGGTCCAGAATCATGTACCAAATCCCTGGTAAGCGTTTGTGCGTCGATGTCCCTGCCACCCTGTATATTACTTGTGCCAAAATATAGTAGTAAATATCCCGTTTTAAGACAGATTTAGTGACCATGTCAATTTTAAAACTGCGTGAAAATATCAATTCTAAATTTTCTAGTTCTGTGGTTCAGAAGTTGGTACATTTTAGATTTCATTTTTTAGGGTTCCGTAGCTGAATGGCAAAAAACGGAACCCTTATAGTTTCGATATGTCTGTCCGTCTGTCTGTCTGTCTGTCTGTCTGTCCGTCCGTCCGTATGTCACAGCCATTTTATTCCGAAACTATTAAGACTATACATGTGAAACTTAGTAGGTAGATGTATTCTGTAAACCGCTTTCCGATATTAAGAAAAAAACTAAATAAAACACCCCATACATGGAACTAGAAATGAAAATATTTTTTTTTATGAAACCTATGTGTGTGTGGTATCTATGGACAGGTCTTTAAAAATGATATGAGGGTTTCTAAGACCGCTTTTTCATAAAGTCAATCGTTTAAAAGATATAAGCTTCCAAAGTGGTAAAATGTGTGTCTCCCCCTCTAACTTCTATAATAATGGAGTGAAAAATTAAAAAAAAAATATGTCTATAGATCTTAATGTAAACTTTCAACCAAAATTGGTTTGAACGAAATCGGTTCAGCAGTTTTTGATATACAGCATATTTTCTAAAACCGCAAATATAACTTTGTAATTCATACAAACACTATGAAAAACAAAGTTATTTGGCGTAGTTATAAAAATGTAAATAAGCTAGTTTTAAGAAATTTTTAAGGTTTTTTTCATTCTTCAAATAAATATACATATTATATTATATTATATTATATTATTATAGTTACTACGGAACCCTTCATGGGCGAGTCTGACTCGCACTTGGCCAATTTTTTGTATTCATTTCGTAAAATTGTTGAGCTACAAATAAAAGATTAGGCAACTAACATTCATAGTTAGGTACATACCTATTCTCTTACTTAGTTATGTATGAGAATAAGCAAAATCTGAATTTTCAGATCAATCAGATATTTTGTCATGCACATTACTGCCCATATCAATAAACCGCTGTCTTGAAACAAAATGTTTCTTACTTTGTTTTATTCTTTATTATAGCCTAGATAATGTGTCGATACTTACTCATTGAAAATAACTTCGGCGTTGACATTTTCGACTTTCTTTCTCCTATAAAAAAAAATGAAAACATTTATTTTTTTATTCAACAAAATATTTACAAAAATATCTAAATATAATATAAAAGTACTTTCAATAAAATAGAAGTGACAAAAAGACAAAATAAGACCCTAGGTTTGATCCAGGACACTGGCGGTTGCCAATCCGATTCACTACTATACACGCTAATAGAACTTAGGAATTGTGACGAAATAACTGACCGTATTCGAGTAAAATAAAGTGCTCAATACTGAGATGGTTCCAATAATGTGTCATAATATTTTAGAAATAATTTAGTAATCTAAAATATTCTTACCTTTTAACATCGTTCATATGTACGGCGTTTGATTTATATGAACGTTTTTTAGTCCTTTTAACTGGCTTCACTTTATTTCCCATATTTATAAAATAAAATTGAAATCAAGTTACGCTATTTTAACCTGAAGTATTTTATATTTACAAGAAAGAAGATTATTTATAGAAAATTGATATAAAAAATGAATTTTATAAATAAAATAATGAATTTACAGACGAAACTTTACAATAACTACAAACAATTCCGAGTCGAAATAAATCGGCGAGAAAAGCGACACGTCCATATAGCAACAGGCGTTGGCCGGCACTGTCGGACGTCGCGTCGGTACACAGGCGTTTACGCACACATGCGTACGTATTATATTGCGAAATAATAATACGCGATTTACAGAAAATGTATTGATTGGATTAAAAAAATAAAACACTATTTCGTTAGTATGTTTCTTGTTGAATAATTTGTCAAAAAATCAGAATGATCGTATGTATTTTAATATGGTTTTTATTCGTTAAAAGATTTTTTTAGAGGTATCTTTGTGATTTTTTTCTATGAATTAAAATTTGTTGTATTATGTTTTCAACACACTACTTAACTAGATTATATCCTGAAGAATATCATATATTTTTCTGATTGTGTTAACTGCAGTGAATCATATACTTTAACGCATTATAAAACTCGCGTTTAAACCTATTTTCGCGTCTGGAGCGCCTTAAAAAATTGTGGTCAAACCAAAAACCATAACAATTGTTTGACGACAGCATAATAGATTTGCTTACAGAATATACAAACAAGTATATAAACCAAAGAAATAAAATAGGAACATAACATCTGATGAAATAAAGTATTTCATAATTTCATAGGAATTCTGCTATTCAGTGGTTATGTTGTACCCAGAAGATGCAGCAGATTGTGGAATGCCCTTATTAGATTACAGATGTCCACTACCAACAAACAAAGAATCCAAGAAAATGGCTCGAGGTTCCCTAAAGTACAAATCCACAAAAGCTGAAGAAATTATTGTGTAAATGAAACAATAACAGTGTACTCGTTATGTAAAATAAGACGCTTTCCACATTAACAAAAAAAGTATGTACAAAGTTCTAAGGCGACCAACTAGCCATCATAAAAAGTTGTAATGAAAACATGGGAGGTGTAGACATATCAGATCGAAATATTGGTCTCTATCGCACATCGATAAGGGTGAAAAATTGTATTTCCCATTGATTTGTCACTGTTTGGATAGGTTAGTCCAAAATGCTTGGCTACTAATTTAAAGCGACGAAGGAGAACTTGATCATGTAAAATTATTGAAAGAATCCGGAAGATTACTGCAACTCCACTTCTTGAAACGTATCGGAATAAAAGAAAACCGGAAACCAGGTCGCACTTCATAAATTTTTCGCGTTATGATGATAACAAACATTTAATAAAATACCAAAATAAACAGCTGAGGTGTGTTATTTTCCATTAAAAAAAATCGAATTTGTCCCTTGCATCCAAAGAATTGTTTTGAATTATACCACACTAAATAACCTTTTTAGTAAGGATTTTTATTTTACTTTATTTTATGCAAAAATAAACGCCAATAGAGGTATTGGCGTTTATTTTTGCATAAAATAAAGTAAAAAAACTTTATTTTATGCAAAAAAAAAAAAAAAACGCCAATAGAGGTACTTCGGGCACGCCGCAATTGCGGCGGTAAGACCCCTCTTTGAGGAGTGGCTAGATCGGCGTCACGGCGTCCTGACCTACCGCATGACGCAGGTCCTCACCGGACACGGAAGTTTCGGGAGGTACCTGTGTCTGATGGGTAAGGAAGAGACGCCTGGGTGTCACCACTGCGAGGGTCGCCCTGAGGACACAGTCGAGCACACGGTGCAGGACTGCCCAGCTTGGGCAGAGCACCGACGTGTCCTCACGGCGACAATAGGCGGAGACCTCTCGCGCCCGGCCTTGGTCGAGGCCATGCTGCGGGGCGAGAGGGAGTGGGAAGCGGTCGCCTCCTTCTGCGAAGCAGTCATGCTTTCGAAGGAGGAGGCGGGCCGCGTGAGGGAGAGGATGGCGTCCTCCCTCCAGCCCAGACGCAGTGGTAGACGCCCATGGCGTCGGACGTCGGCCGACGATCTCCGGCCACCGTAGGCGCGGGCATGCGGACAGCGAGTAAAGGGCAACTCGCTGTCCGACCATGGACCATGCCCGGGTCGACGGCGCGTCGTGTTCCACGCGCGCCTCAAAGAGCGTCAGCAACATGACGAGGCCCCCTCTGCAGAGGGCCGAAGCCTGCCGGGGTCGTGGGACTCATCCCGTTACCGTGGCCCCGGTATGTAAAGGGTTATTGAAGGAACACCGTGGATTTTAGTCAGTAAAAGTCTGACAGTCCCTCCCACCCTGCCCGGGGTGGGAGGACTTATTTGATAATTTTACCACGTTAAAAAAAAAAAAAAAAAAAAAATAGAGGTACTTCGTTATTTTTTTATGTACACTACATTAGTAGCATATATTACTGGCGTCCTTTTAAAAGAACACCATTTTCCTGATTTTCCAATACCCGAATATTTATTTTTGTATTTTTCTTTAATATCTTATCATGTAATTATAAACATATCTGAATTTCATTACAATCTGACACAAAAAGTATATTCAGTAACAAGTGGGTTAAAAAAAAAAAGAAAATTATTATGGAATAGACTCGCGTTGGACTACCATCTCACCTGATGATAAGCAATGATGTAGTCGATGATGAAGCACGCTTACCTAGAAGTACTTTTGAATTCACTCTTGACTTAAAGACCCCCAGGTATAAAGCTGTTCAGGCGGGTGAAACCGTAGGATGGACCTAGTTAAACATAATATTACCGATGCTCGTAAGACAGAATTAATTATATCTGACCTCCATAACCTGGTAGTTAGCTGATTACTTATCTAAACCAATATCATATTTGTTTCATCAGGTTTGTTTATAAATGTGGGACAAAGGAAATCTCTGGAAGTACTAGATCAAATATGCGAAAATAAAAAGTAATTATATGTTTATACGGTCCATCATTCACAAACAAAGAGTATCTACTTATATAGTTATACAACTTAAACATAAATCTAAGAGTAATGTCATTTAATACAAATAATTTTCACTGTGATACCCAAGGAAATGATTTAACTTGTGTTATGGGTAGAGCACAATGATGGCTCATTGCAGTAATTATTGGCTCGACTCACGAGTTCGGTCGGGAGTTCGGCACATTACTTTTGGTAATTTATATTTTCCTCCAGTTTTTTGAAGTTGGTTCAAAACAAAAGTGGCAACGGAATTGCTTTCAGAAGCGATGATTTAAATTGCCACATACTTAGAACGTTTAGCCTATTTTCACAGACTAATAGTACCTAGATGACTAAAATAACAACTAGTATTATTTTGCTCTTGCTTGCAGATCTTTTTTGTTGCACTGGTGAAGTAAAGTATAGGACTGGAAGCTGATACAATCTATACTAATATTATAAAGCGGAAA
The DNA here is from genome assembly GCA_943138885.2 of Tholera decimalis. Classification (NCBI taxonomy): domain Eukaryota; kingdom Metazoa; phylum Arthropoda; class Insecta; order Lepidoptera; family Noctuidae; genus Tholera; species Tholera decimalis. The sequence continues at coordinate 18,582,691 of OW964576.2, forward strand.
AGTTTGTTAGTTTGTTTGTTTGTTTGTTTGTTTGCGAAGCCCCGCGAGAGTACTAGTTCCCTAAGGGAACTAGTACTCTCGCGGGGCTTCGCTCCCGTGGATTCTATCACGGTAAAAACATAACTCTCCTTTTTTGCAGTCGGGTAAAAAGTAGCCTATAACCTTCCTCAAGCTTCAAGCTACTTCCATACCAAATTTCATCCAAATCCACCCAGTACTTTCGAAGATTAGCGCGTTCAAGCAAACAAACAAACAAACAAACTAACAAACTTTTCCGCTTTATAATATTAGTATAGATTACAATTCTAATATGCTAAGAAAAGCAAGAAATGAAATGTAATGAATTATTTATTTTGTAAATTGGTTATAAACAACACTTTTACTCGTCATGTTTTTTTGCGTGTTTAATTAGAGCTAGATGAGGCCGGCACTGACTACTCTGAGAAGAAAAACCGAAACAAACTCAGAGGTCATAGTACTTAGTCTCTTTGAAAGTCAATGATGTATGTATAGGTATCACACTTTTAAAGGTTACACACACACAGGCTCTTTGCCAATCATTCTACTCGAGAGGTCTGTGTGTACATTATATGCAACAAGCTTACAGAGCCGTGTTTTAACAATGGGAATATAATTAAATGACTCCTCCCACTCTGGGTAGAGCGAAAGGGAGTGTCAGACTTCTACTGACTAAAAACCCTCCCTGTTCCTTCAATTGCCCCTACGTTCCAGGGCAGCGGTATCTTGTTAGAACATCCCCGCATCCTCAACAATCAATGGCCCTGTCAATACTGCTGACTACTCTTTAAGGTGTGCGTGCTACACGAGGGCCCCGCCGACCCGGGCCTGGTCCTTACCGGACGGTGAACTACCCCTGCTCACTGCCCGCAAACGGCCCGGGGCGTCTCCCGCGACGGCTGGGGCGTGAGAAAGAGTCTGTCTTGCCCTCACACAGATCAGCCTCTTCCGTGCGAATGCTCTTGGTACTGCCGCCTCGACACAACATAGCCTCCTCAAGACAATCGTGACAAGATTTCACAGCCCTAACCAGTGACACTGGATAGAGATCGCAATAGGGTTAGTATGAATGTATTTTAGATGTCTGTTTGAAGTAGTTTTTGTCTTTGTTTTATATTAACATAGCATAATATTAAATTGTTACTTACAAATTATGGACAATGTCTGAAAATAAATTTTATTATTATGCACAGTTGGCATAATAATGAATATTTTTTATGTCATAAACGCTACAGCTGCAGAGAATCTTAAGCGGCGGAAATAATCTCTATGGTTCACACAAATTGGTTGGTTATATTTTCGACCCGTTTGGGGAATACTTTTATTACGTGTGAGTGGAATTACCTGCCGGAGTCAGTGTTTCCTTAGCTGAAGGTCTTCGGAGTCAAGAGTGAATAGTTTACTTCTAAGAAAGTGAGCTTTGTCTTCGACCACATCATCGCTTACCTTCAGGTGAGATGGAGGTAAAACGCAGGCCTACCAACAATAAAAAAATCTCAGATCGTTTGGTCATATGTTATTTAGAGATTTTCAGACGCCTAGTGTCACTCAAGGGCTGGCTTTTATCTTGGACAGAGGTAAATCTTTTGGGCACATTACCAGTGGATAAAGATGTTGTTTCGTCCAACGTGAAATGGACCGCACCTTTTTGGTTGGCAACATTATTCTATTGTCTATAACTTTTTTCACTTTGACGTTTCCGTTCCCTTGTAAAACTAACTGCCTGCTTGTTGAGATTGATTTATTGGTTTTGTGGAAAATCGAGTTGAATCTGCGCAGTTTAAGATAGATTAATCGTGATCAGTGACTAATTGAACTCTAGAATCCCGAATTGAGTGGAAACCTGGGATATTTTGAACTACCACGCCGAATGTCGTCTACCAGTCTGACACGCGAGATTTGCTAAAAGAAATTGTTCATAGTGATAAATAGCTGCTTCAATCTGGTGCGAAGTTTGTGCTGTGATGCTATCTGGACCACGCCATCTGAAGACAGGCACCTTGTAAACGTCCAGAACACTTGACCATCATTACACCTTTCACTTACTCACTTCATACTTACATACATACCACACGGGCGTGATCAAAAAGGGTCGTATCCTGGCGTCCCAGCTCAGAAGGTAAGTGGTAATATTATATTGACTGGCCTAAGGCCATTGGTTAAGCAACGTTAAGCTCCACGTACCGTGGACCGTTCGGCCATCCAGTACCGTTGCGCTGATTGTAGGACTGAACAGAGGTGTATGAATTTCATGACACCATATTTTATGTTGTATTAATATTTATTAAATAAAATTTAATTAAATATTATTTATTTCAGGAAAATTTGAAACCCATAATATACAAAGACATAACTTAACTACTTAACATAACATAAACGCATATAAAATAAAATTAAACATATAAACTATAAATATGTGACTTACGGAATTATGCATATAACTTAATTATTAAAAAGTCTTTTACTTCTCTTATGAGATGAACGGTTCGGTACACAGCAGTTGTTACTTCATTCTTATTCAGGGCTACTCTTGTGTAGAATGAAATTAAATATTTAGTTTAGGTTTGTTATTTTAGTGTATATACAACGTGTAACGGAAATCACAATATCTGGCATGGAGTCTCTATGCACAGTTTCAGCTTAAAATAAGTGACTCAAAGAATTGATTCCAAATTATCGGTTTCTTATGTTTCTTGAATACCAGTGATAATAAACGTGTCACAGCACTACGAGGGTCAAAAACTTTCCACGTCACTTGCCAATAACACGATAATTCTCTTCGTTCTTCTTAATTTCAAAAATTCGGTCTGTGGTATCAATGTATTGACAAATAAGCTCCACACATGTAGACATAGTATTACAAAACCCTTGCCAAATCGTTTATTATCATCCAAAGAAGCCGTGCACTTGGTATGTATACACCCTTTAAATTACACGTTGTATAATAATATTGTACACTAGACGTACCCGTGACTTCATTCGCGTGGAAATGTCACACATAAAGCAGTCTAAAAAAGGCAGCTTCATACAAACTTCACGACTTTATTATATTTTTATATAGGTAAATACGTGAAACAAAAACTTTATTCCCCATTTTGTATAAAATTGCGCATACAAACATAGAATAATATGAAATTTGGCACAGTTTAGACATTTTGGAATAACACATAGGAACCCGAAATTCGGATTCCGAAATAATGAAATGAAATAATGATGTTTATTTTGCAAATAGGTTTTAATTAACACTTTCATACGTCATTTTTTTTCGTAAATGTAAACTAGATGAGGCCTGTGTTTCCTAACTGACTATTCTGAGAAGAAACATTGAAACAAACTCAGAGGTCAACGTCTCTTTCAGGACAGAATCACACAGATTTGAGCAGGCCCGTCCAAAAAGTGCAAGCAGTTGTGAGTTATCGCGTAGCTCATCTTAAGAAGATAGTTTTAAAATAATAATGCTTTTGAAATATTATTTTTTGTAGCACTCTTGTTAGCCCCTCCAAATAAATACTATTGAATATGAACGTGTATAACTATTTAATATGGAATCTGAACATTAAAACTAAACTAAATTTGACTGTAATACTAAATTGACAAGAAGAAGGAATTTTGACCAAGAATGATTTATATGTATAATTTCTAAATCTTTTTAACTTTGTAAATGCCTATTTTAGTTAACCTTTTGATTACTTGTCTACTCTAATCACCTATATGAAATATTTGTACGCCGATACTGACGGCTAAACATGATGGTCTCAAGCATAATAATACCTTGCATGCTATTGTATGTATACCATGTTTAAACAAATAAAGATATGTCTCTCTCTCTCTCCAACTAAGCTAAAATATGCTTGTATCTGTGGGTGGTGGGGTTCGAACCCGCGACCTCTCGATCACAAGTCCGAAATCTTAGCCAATAGGCTATTGACGCTAAAATTGTGGTCAAAATAGGCACCCACTACTTAGCATAGATCTACAAGGAGTAGAAACTCTATGAATACTTAGTTTCAGATCAATTTTATTTTGTTTCTTTTTTTAATAGTTGATAGGCTTACGTTTGACCACCATCTCACCTGATGTTAAGCGAGGATGTGGTCGAAGATGAAGCACGCTTAGCTAGAAGTAACCTATTCACTCTTGATTTAAAGACCCAGGTTATAATAGCTATCAGGAAACACAGACTCCGGCAGGGAATTCCACTCCTTAGCTGTACGCACGATGAAAGTATTCCCAAAACGTTTTGTGCATATGGGTGGGATGTCCACTGTGAATTATTTATTTCAATTATATTTACATAATGACCCCATCGGACACAGCATAATCCATACTAATTATATAAATGCGAAAGTCCACGATATACTACGAAAGTAATTAATTGGCCTGTGTGTTTACATGTACTTACATGTACTACGAATGTACAACTAAATTGAGATTAGGCCTTCAGATTCGATACACTCGCGCCATCTCATCTTCCCAGTTCATCATTTTGTGCTGGCACTCCCGCTGCGGCCGCGGAAAACCTCAAGTGGTGATAACTATGTTTTCGAGCCGTTTGGAGTCGAAACTCTCGGGCCATGGGGCCTGTGTTCTCAGCCTTTTTAAAAGAATGTCGAAAAGGATCGTTAACGCTTCCCGTGACACAAGGTTTGGCTATTTCTTTGACTAAAGACTAAGAATCGCCATACAACGTGGTAATGCCGCCAGTCTCTTGAGTACGTTGTCAGCCGCCAGCGTTGAAGATGAATTTTTGATGCTTTGTTCTAGTTTATATTTTAAAATTAGTTTTGCATAATGATTATAAATAAATTGATATTTAGACATGAAAATGCAATTTAACAAGAAAATCGTCTTAATTATCACTAAATATTATATAACAAAGTTGCTTTTCGTGTCCGCCTGTTTGTGTGTTTTTCACGTAGATTTCCTCGTAGATTTTGAGAGGTTTTCACTTATAAAAAGTGTTGGTATTCATGCTTATGTTTATAAATGCAAAAACTACCTAATTGCCTGGTTAGTCGAGTGGTAGCAAGCGCGACAGCTGAACACGAGGTCTCAGATTCGATTCCCGGGTCAGACAAAAAGTGCTATAGGGTTTTTCTGTAAGGAACTTTTCAGTAGTACCCTGGAGTTTGGAAGTTGGTGGTGTGATACCTCGTGTATCGGAAAGCACGTTAGGCCGTTGACCCCGGCTGTCATTTGGATATCTTTGACAGTCGTTACGGGTAGTCAGAGGCCAGTAAATCTGACACTGGTATCATGTTACCCAGCTCCTGGGTTGTGGAGGTCAGATAGACAGTCGCTCCATGTAAAACACTAGTACACATCTGCCTCCCGTTAAGCTTTGGTTTCCTAGGATAGCGGTGCCGTCAAATAGCGGCCGTAATACAGCGGTGAATGACGTCACTAGAACGTTGTCTATGTAAGCAAAATGGCGCGGTTTCCTAGAGAGCGCTAACTGACACCGTAACGTCAAAAAGCGGTGCCGCCATTTGCATGACGGCCGTCTTCTCGGTGTCAGATGGTTTCGTGAACGTTGCCAAAGAGAATGTAATACACTAGATAGCGATGAAGCAGACTGTGTGATAAAACGGCCGTGGAACTTTCCACATGTCGTCACCGTAAAGACGGCCGTCTTTTTGCGTCCGTAATATTACGGCCGCTATATGACGGCACCGCTTTCCTAGGAAAACAAAGCTTTAGACTGGAAGCCGATCCAACATAGGGAAACCCTAACCAGGTGATGATGATTAAAAAGCAAATAAAAAAAAGCGGCGTAAATATAGTCATCTCGGTGATAACTGTATTTTCGAGCCGTTTGGGGTCGAAACTCTCGGACCATGGGGCCCGTGTGCTCACAGCCTTTTTAAAGAAATATCGAAAAGGCTCGTTGACGTTTCCCGCGACCCAAGGGCTGGCTATTTCTTTGGTCAACGGCTAAGCATTGCCATACAACGAGGCAATGCCGCCAGTATCTTGGGTACGTTGCTAGCCGACAGCGTTGAGGATAAAATTTTTGATGCTTTATTCTAGTTTGTATTTTAGTATATAATTTTGTATATTTGTAATAAAAAATGCGAAAGTCTGAAATTATTTCACGGCTAAACCGCTGAACCTAAAAGTTATATAAAATCATTAGGATTTTTAATCAAGTCAAACGTAGGCTACTTATCACTCCGGGAAATAGATCAAAATTCACGGTCTACAGCTAGTTTTAAATAAGTTGCTTAACTTTTAAAGATTGATACGTACTGCTGTTATAATTTAGCTACGAGTCCCTTCTACAGTGAAAATCATAGAACAGTAGCTGATCCAGCGAACTTCATAGGTATCACTATGTATATTTATTTTATTTTCCCTATTTTCTCAAATTTTAAACTTTGTCCGGACCAAAAATATTTTAAAACGAAAATTCGCTCGTTGGTCCAGGTCTTCTTGAGTTTAAGCGTGACTATCGAACAGCATTTCATTTAAATAAAATATATAAATCTTTTTATATATATATAGGTAGCAAAAGTACCAAATTAATATTCTCGTAACTTTGCTATTTTGTTTGAAAGGCGTGGAAAACGTGTATAATAGGTATGAATGTAAACAAAGTCGGTTACCACATGTCAACTCTCGATAAGGATTCAATTCGCATAATGTTCCATGTTCTTTTTTGTTACCAATTTCTTATCCATTTTCTTTGAAGAAAATAATGTTTTCAATTCTTACCCAAATTATTATTAGTCCATTGAAAACACTGCACAACACAACAATTACAATCTTTTATAAACTATTAATGATGTTTCATCATACAAAAACGGTTCTTTTAAATAAATTGTGAATAATTGCTTTTTTTTTTCACTCCGATTATCCGCTCGGCATGACAGAATCGCGCGCTTCCGCCGGCGTTCGATTTTCAAATAAACTATCCAAGATGGCCGCCTGAGTGACAAGGTAATGGTTAGTGATGTGATACTGGAAAATCTGTCGATAGAATTTTCCTTTATTATTCTTATAAAAGGTTATTTTTTTTTTGTTTTGTATAAGTTACGTACTTTTAGATTCAAGAACAATGAAAATATGTCGATGAGGTAGTTGCCTTTTCTTTTGTATACTTATTTCTACATAATGCTGTTTATAAAAAGCTACGTTTCTTGTGTTTCTTCTGTGAAATCTAAGTATTTTTTTTTTCATCTTTCTTTCTAAAATAATGAAGTGAAGCATTTTGTTTTTTTTTATAAAGTCGGTCACTGAAATGAGACGTTATTGAGATGGTTAGGTAACAATTTTTAAATAATAGGTCTTCATATTAAGTTTCAATTACAAAACAATTTCACATCGATAATAATACGACCATATTAAATCTGGAAAGGTACCGTTCACGCAACTGGATGGAAACGATAAAGATTTGGCGATGCATTTTGTTGGTTGCATAATTTAACACGACTGTGACTGTGATTATATTATCTATACTAATATTATGAAGAAGATTTTGACTTTATGAGTACGAGATCATACATTTTATGTTAGTAATGAATACCTTTTTTTTTAGTTCCACACATGATTTGTGCGCACAATAAATGGGCAACCACTAGTACCTACATATGGGCAAAGTATTAGGATAATTTAGGATAGTTTTTTCATATTAATAATAGGTCCGCGTTTGACCACCATCTCATAGTCATTCATTCAACATAAACAGTGCGTAAAACCACTTTACTAAGTATATTCTTTGTTATTGCTAAATACGAGTTTATAAAGAGAAAGTTTATAAAACTTTGGAATTTCTTTATACATTTTATTGTTTATTTTTCAGAATCTGTATGTTTACTTTATCACCACTGTATTCATGTAAATCATTATTTGTAGCATCTATTTCTGTTCTCTAGCAAAAACAAAACATAATATATACGAAAAATATTCGCACGCAGCATTCTGTTTTTGCGTTACCTAGATCTTTCCAAGGCTAATTCGATCTTGCATGGCTGGCGTCTAAAAATATATTTTTTGCATCACAAGCTTTGTTTACATCTGTTTAATAATCTCTCTTTATGTCGTTGTAAGAAATAAAGGAGGAGGAATCTTCTGCTTAATCATTTTCCAACTATGTTGGGGTCGACAAAAAACCCAATAACACATTTTCGCTCGTCTCAGGAGTCTTTAAGAAATCAAGGAGTAACAAAAAAACCATTTCTTGACAAATTTCCGGGGCTAGAAAGTGATGTCACTTTAAATATACCTATCTAACGAGCTGTTCCCCGCGACTTCGTTTGCTTAAATTTAATATGTACACCTATATTAAATCATCCCCTATTTCAACCCTTTAACCCCTGAATGATTTAGGAAAAAATTGCCTATGTTTGAACCTGGGTCTTTAACCATTTTCGTTCCATTTTTTAACCAGATCAGTGGTGTGGTTTGGCTTTGAAAGTGTAACAGACGGATAGACTTTCACATGTGTGGATTAATTTAATACCATCATGAAGTATTTGACACTATAGTGACCTTACTCTCCTTTATCGTTAGATATGATATGATTGATAAGATATGGTAAAAGTAAAATCTTGAATTATGAAGGAAGTAGCTTTAATAGCTATTACACTAAGTTTAGAAATGGTAAAACTGATAAACTATATTAATAAGTTATTGGTAAAATATATGGTAATATGGTAAAGTGTTTTGAGTGCATGGTTTCTCTCAAACTGGCCTACGTTTTAGTAAACGAGCCAAGTGCATAATGGGTTTCATGCAATTATTTATTTTCACTGATTATAACTCGAATACACCCAAAACTAGGCGGAAGATGCTTCGTAGAGGAGTAAAACGCGCGGTGAGTATTTCATTCACTACCATCTCACCTGATGCTAAGCGATGATGTGGTCGAAGATAAAGCACGTTTGCCGGTTATAGCTATCAGGAAACACAGACTCCGGCAGGGAAGCCCACCTCTACCTGTACGCAAAATGAAAGTATACCCAAATTATTTTATGCGTACATTCTAGTTCTAGTAAAAGTAAAACTAGAATGCACGTTCTAGTTATACTTTTGCAGTATTCTGGTCTAAAAAGAAGATATTTTCTAAATTGCATTTCTTAACTTCATAAATAATAATGATAAATGATTTCGTTTTTCAAATAGAATATAAATATTTTTAGGCAGTCTTAACTAGTTGACGTCTGTGTTTCCGGGCTGACTACACTGAAAAGATTTATTGAAAGATAAAATCAGAGATAAATGACCTTTTAACGCCGATACAATCTGTACTCGTGCTGTATCTGTGTATCTTAATATCTGAGGTGGGCTTTTGAGGCAACAATTATTAAAAAAATATTTTTGTAAAAAGAACACATAAAGGAAATCAACTTCTCACGCATCCTTTTTCTAATTCAACATGATTTTTACATGTTTTACCATCACGTATGTTTAGTAACTGTAAACCGGAAGAGTGGAATTACTTAACACAGACAAATCTCTGCTTTATCTTTACCTTTACGTAAAGTAATTTTATCGATATCGACAGCCACCACAACACTAAAACATCGAGCACCGTGTAATTTGGTGACACGACACCACATACGACACTGCCATCATATCACTTGTCCATGATTACAGACTGGACGGGACACACAAACACTAACATAGCATCACGTGTTTAAACCTCAAAAGCTGAAGTAGGTTTGTGGGAGGAACCAAACACCTCACTCCCCTCGCTTGACCAAACGGTTTATTTGTTTATGTATTTATTTAGATGGGAGAAACAGTGTGAAAATTTGACAGCCAATTACAGGTCACGTATAGCAACACTGTGAACGAAATAGTACCGTCAGCAGGATAAGGGTATACTTAATATAACACTAATAACATTATAATAATTGTAAAAACCTAAACACAACTATATAAAATTACATGATTACTTAAAAATAATTGCTTATTACTTAAAAAATTTAAGGCTTAAGCACCTCCTCGCTGATGACACACTAGTTCCAAATGGATCAATGTTATGCTGCCTGTACACCTCATTAAAGCTCCTGCTTGCACGCAACACATACGAATTCTGTCTATATTTCGAGGTAGCAAGTGGCATTTTTAGCGGTGGATAGAAACGTTTAGATTTACCTTTACTATGGGTTTTAATTACTATATGACTGAAGCCTAATTGTTTGATTTACAATACAAATGTGTGTGATGTGATTATGGAACAGTTATCGAAAAATGTTGAGTGCAGGCCACTTTTAACCAGAGCACAACATATTAAGTGGACACATAAGGTCTGTTATGACAATAAGCCGCTGTGCAATCAGATTTTATTCAGAACTAGCTGACCCACCACGACTTCGTTCGCGTGGCATCCTATTCCTACCCCTACCCAACCGATACCACTACTCCTATCCTACCAATACCCTACCCATACCTTACTCTACCCCTACTCTACCCAAACCTTACATTACGCTTACCCTACCCCTACCCTACCCCAGTGGCGTAGCGTGCCTTGTCGGGGCCCCGTATAAAAATTTTTTTGGAGGCCCTTATATGGAAGTAAAGATTTTTCACAAAAGAAAAAAAATATTGTGAGAAGTAATATTTGTTTATCACATTATTTACCCATTTTACAAATAAAAATCGAATTTTAAATATTCACTCTCCTTGCCTTTTTATCGGCAAACTGATTTATTAAATCATTTATGGCTGATGATGATTTTAGTTTTTCTAAAGTTTCTGCCTCTATGGACAATAGTGAGATGTCTGACAGCCGTTCTTGTCCCATCGAAGTTCTTAAGTAATTTTTTATTAGTTTTAATTTTGAAAAACTTCTTTCTGCCGTTGCGGTTGTAACTGGAAGGGTCAAGAATAAAAAGCATGCTGTGATTACCTCGGGAAAACTGGATGCAAGACTATTGAATTTTATTAGCAATAATTCAATGAGTTCGTTAATGGAATAAATTTTTTTAATTTCAGAATTTAAGCATGTTTTTAGAGCCTTTAATTGGTCACAAAGATTAAGTGAGATGTCTTTACTGTATTTAGCAGACAGTTTTCCGGAAGCGTTTAATATCTCTTCGCTTGAAGAAGATAGGAGTTTCTCCGGTTGTAATATTTCGAATATACTACTCAGGTTGCAAAGGCTCTGAAATCTTTCTTTAGTTTGAGAAATTAATATATCTAAACAGCAATAGTATACATTGACTTTGAAATAGGATTCCGGGTCGGAAATTCTCTCATCTTGTGATAACTCATCAAAAAAACGCTTCGTTATCTTTCGCCTACTGTTTTTAAAAACAGTTGTTACCCCCCACTTTTTTGCTAAATCTTTGGATTCATTTAGCAAACTATTAAATGAATTCTGATTTCTTAATTGGCACAGTCTATTTAAAAGATTACTTAATAAAATACTAGATTTCTGTAAGTCATTATTATCATGCTGTAGAGCTTTAGAAACAGGATTAATAATTTCAAATAGTGAAGAAAAAAATGTAACGAGCACTAAGAAATCAAAACTCTCTAAAATATTAATTATACTTTTACATTCTTCACGTTCATCTTTTTTATTTGAAATTAAATTTAGTTGGTACAAAGTTTTCATGATTAGTAAAAAATTTTTCTTTACTGCTAATAAAGCGTCGTTCCTAGAAGACCATCTGGTAGGACATACCTTTTTAAGGGTAATCAAATATTTTTCAGATGAATCGTCACTTAGCATAGCCCAGCGTTTTATACTATTGCCAAAAAAAGTATATATTTTTTCTAAATTATCGAAAAAAGTCGATACTTCACGAACATGTCTCGCAGCATCGTTCAAAACCAAGTTTAAAGCGTGCGCAGCACAATGAACATAATCGGCATTTGGAGCATGCTCTTTTATTAGGGTTTGTAATCCTCCATACATACCCGACATAACATTTGCTCCATCGTATCCCTGTCCTCTACATTTAGTCAAATCAATTCCATATTCGTTAGTCAAATTTAAAATGACAGTTTTCAGACCTGCAGCACTGCAATCGGTTACTGCTATGAATCCTAAAAAGGACTCACAGATTTTTATTTCTTTAGGCACTTTATCATCATTTTCTGTAACCGAGATATATCGAAAAACTACAGATAGTTGGTCAATTTTTGACAAGTCTTGTGTTGTATCCAGAATTATTGTCAGAAATGGAGCTTTTTTAATTTCTGAGATAATACTGTTCCTAACGTTAGTACCAAGCAAACTAATAATTTCGTTTTGAATCGTAGGGCTTAAATAATTTATTTCACCTTTCGGTTTTAGAAAAAGTTCTTTTAAAGTTGCATCATAGTTAGATAGCAGACGTGAAATTGCCATAAAATTGCCAGAATCAGAATCATGCCCCCTCAAAGGTAGATTACAAGATACTAAAGTAATTATAACATTAATTATACGATGCAGTACATCTCTCCAGAATGTAATTTTACTATCGATTTCACTTTTCAATAGAGTATCGATGGTATTTCCTTGCAACCAATTATTATAAGAGAGTGAGGCACTAATATGCTGCTGTGACTTTTCATGGTCAAGAATAGTTTGTGTGAAATTGCTTCTAACCGAAACACCGTTAACCCAAGCAGAGGAGTACGATTTGTTTTGACGATCTGCTAATAACCAACAGAAGTGACAGTACGGTTTGTTTAAAACGTTAGAATAACATAACCATGGTCTTATAATTTTTATGCCTGCCTGATTGAAATATGAATAATAATAAGCTGAAAAAGGTCGGTTATTTTCTGAAACTTTTGGAAATGGTCCTTGTGGTTTAAATGGACCCAATTTAAAAATTATTTTTCGTTCGCATTCAGTTAAATTGTCACCAAAATTTCCTCTATCTGATGAAATTATATTACAATCTGCATTATCTGCAGATATATCAGAATCGTTGACTTGGGGTTCCTCGATTTCTGGATGGACATCCGATAAAGTATGTGCTTGGCTTTCTTCTATTTCCGGATGGATATGTGACGAAGAACATGCTTCAGAAGAATCTAAAAATAAACGAGTAATTGTTAAAAAATAAATACGAATGCTTTGATACTAAACTAAAAAGAGTTATATATAAATAAATAACGTTACTAAGGGTCACAGTTAGAGAGTGTTCAGTTCAGACGCACACAGATTCTACGCGGATTGTGCTCGTACCTATTAGTAGATACAAAATCACCTGCAGCCCGTCCGTGCATTACTATACACCTGCGTGCTATTTAAACGCAGCGCGTAGTGTAGTGGCCATACAAAACGAGAACCCGAAAGCGAGTCTGCACATTGGAAGTTCTCAACACGCAATTAACGATACGATACGGACTGATAAACAAACAACAAAACAAATCGATCCTATAGATAAGTTAGTAAGTAAAACGGGGAAGTCCCGCAGCCCGCCATAACGATGTAGTGTTGCCAACTTTTGAACGCACGCTTAAGGCGGGAAAAAAAGGAATTGCTTTATAGAATTTTGTCATTTGTAAAATAAAATAAATTAGAAAGTTTTTATTCTTTTCCTTACACACTTTGGGGGCCCCCGTGGCCCGGGGGCCCCGTATAATTGATACGGCAAATACGGCGGTAGCTACGCCCCTGCCCTACCCGAACGTACCGTACCTTACCCCTACCCTACCTCTACCCTACCCTACCCCTACCCTTGAGACCTTTCCTAATTTTTTTTTTCATAAGAACTTTCTCCTAGCAAAACGAAACACAACAAAAAAAGAATCAGCCTAATCGGTCCAGCTGTATTCGTGTTTTGCGCTTAGCTACACATTTAGCGATTCATTTTTATTATATAGATTAGCGTCGCCATATCGAATAACCTATTATAATAATTATAATAATGTTATAATAATGTGGAATTTTATTCTCAAATACTCAAGTTTAATAACGAAATAAATAATAATTATTTCGTAAGAATTTTATAGGTACCGCTATAAAATTCTTATAAAATTATTACATGGTTATTTTTGAACCCTTAAACTGCATAAAACATAAAAACATATTTCACACGTAAAAACATACTAACAGACGAAATGTTGTTTATTTCTGCACAACCCGGCTTATCAGGTAGCGCGTGAAAATTTTGTACGAAATGTATAAATAAATGGTAAAGTTGCATCCGCACCAACAATTTCTTTCTGTAAGCATAAATAAGGGTTAAAATTAAATTAAAGTTGGCCATATTATTTTATATTTCAATGTCGCAGTTCGGATTTGTCAATTTCAATTTAATTTGATTAACTTCTTTATAAAATATACTGAAATAAGCCAAACGCTGTGTATCATCTGAATATCTGAGCTTTTAAGGAATTAACCATATAGTTCATTCATCATTCATTCACCATCTTGCTAACGGAGAATATACTCAGCTTGTCGTACAATTATTCAAAACTTGTTCATCTGTTACGTTACACAGCTATTAGCAGTATAATTTGTGCTTAAATTGCTTGAATAACGTCTGAGTAAGCGTCAAATCAGCTAATTACGGTAGTCTTATTCAGCGATTAGTTTCTATGGATGTCGTTAAACTAAAGTTACTCAGAAGGTTTGTGCTGGCTGGGTACATATGTACATCAAAAGCGGCTGGTCCAGATAATATATCACCCAAACTTCTAGTACGATGTGCTCCTGCGATTGCCAAGCCTATTTCAATTCTCTACACGTTGGTGTTGTGCCTAAACTATGAAAATCGGCATTTATAACGCCTGTGCATAAAAAAGGTGTTAAAACAGACATAGTTAACTACAGGCCTATATCCAAATTATGTAGATATAGTTGCTAAAGTCTTCGAGAGGTTTATATATAACCAAGTGTTTACGCTCTTAAAAATTAATTTAGTTCTTTCCAGCATGCTTTTTTAAAGGGGAAGTCTACTGTTACTAATCTTATAGGTACTTCTTAATGATTATATCATTATTGTTTCTATATGAAAGTATTGTGTTCCTATAATGTGTAATGCTATTCGTTAAATTCTATTTTGTTGATTTCTTTATTACAATTTTGATTTTAGTTGCTAGAATTTTGATAAACCTTCTGTGAAACATAATCCCGAGTAAAACACTTGCGTTTACTCAATAATCAGATTTATAATCGTTTGATAGGTAGTGATTTATGAGGCATTATTCTGCAGTGATTTTTGAACATAAAATAAAAGGAAGACTGATCGACTAACATAATTGTTTTATTAGAATCAACTTAAATACCTATTATAATATTTAGTCAAACATCCAACACTTTCTGTAAATAGCATGAGATCAAGTTAAGCATTATTCTTATCATATACTTAATAGTTACTCATCAATAATCTGCATTTACAGTTTGTACAATACAAAATTCTTTATTGCACAAAGAAAACCAAACACATACATCACACCATTACCATCAAAATTTGAATTTAATTGTATAAATTCAGGGATTTCCAGCCATACAAAATTAATTATATCTTTTAAAGGTTCAATAAGTCCTTTGTGCCAGTATTCTCCTCCTTAACTTTTTTTATTACAACATTTCTCTTGGTCTGTAATAATGTTCTCGGGTCTACTGGTAAAACTCCTGGCAATCTTTGATTGACGACAGCTAATAATCCTCTGAAGGCTTCTAGAGAAATATTTTATTTATGGCCCATTGTTTTAAGTTATTACGAAAGATATTTTTTTTTTCATATTCTGTTTCACTTTTTTTTTAATTACTGGAACTTGCATCACTATCGTCATACGTTTGAATTGATTCATAATCTTCATACAATGTAGATTCATAATAATTTCTTACGGAACCCGTTTCTATCGATTGTTGTCGCACTTGACGTTTACTTGGATTAGATAAACTGGGAGAACTTGTTTCAGCCTTTTTGTATTGGCACAAATAGAGTTTTTATCTTTTCATACTCTTCTTTTTTTCTACTCACTTCTTCTTATGCCTCCCATTCTATTTCAATTTTTCCATGAATTGGAGTGTTTTAACCACTTTTTTTGTAAGGGAGCATTTTCACACAACTACTACAAAACAAAGCGCAGTTAGCCGCTTAAATGCTGACTAACGTTCCTGAACAGTTCTTCTAGCTTAAAAAAATGTCTACTTGTCGTGAATACCCAGCAAACTTCTCCATAAGAATCTGTTACAATTGCTTTAACCACATTTAGCTGTACATGACGGTAATTTCATACTTAAAGCGGCATAAAGTAGTTTTTTTTTTTTTTTTTTTTTCACTTACAATACAATACACTATATTTTTATAAGAAAATATGTAACAAAACTGCGAACAGAATAATAGTTTGGTAAGTTGTTAAAAACAACTTGTGTTAAAGATGCTAGGCCCCAAATTGATCTTAAATTCTTAGCTCTTAGTTTTATACAATAATAATTATAGAAGCACAAATATTTGGTTACACATCATAAATTTAAATAAATTTTACAAAGTAACAAATAAAATAAGATAAAAAAGATTAAATTAAATATTGCATTACGATTGATTTAAATTATTAATTAAATTATTTAGATTAATTTAAATATGTTATCTGCATGATAAATATAATCATTTGGATTGTGCGTACTTACGTGTATGTGGATGCGTGAGTTGTTTGTGTATGTAGTGTGTGAGTGAAAGTGTTTTTGTGTGTTGTAGTGTGTGAGCGTGTGTATGTACACTTGTAAGTGAGCGTACACTAGTCTGATTAGCGCGAGCTGAATTGTGACAATAATAAGTGCTCTGTGTCATGATAATTAATGTTGAGTAGCCAATTGGTCAATTCATATTTCAGTTTTGTTTTAGTATGTGAGTAGAAGTTCAGAATTTTGTTGAGTCTATTGTAGAGATGAGGACCTTGATAGCACGGAAATTTTTTTGTAGAGGCGAATTTACATGGGAAGGGTTGACAAACCTGGTCCTTACGTCTTCTAGTAATTTTTTCATAAGTAGTCTTTTGATGTTGTAGGAGAACAGTGTGTAGTACAAATAATTGCCTAACCGTAAGAACTCTGCAATTTTTGTAAAGTTCTTCTGTAGGGAAAAGAACAGGCCGAAAAGTACTGACTTTCAACACTGCTCTTTGAGCTCGTTCTAATTTTAGTAGAGTACTTTTTGGTGCTCCACCCCAAGCACAGACACAATATATTAAAAGGGACTGGCAAAGGGCAAGGTATGTAGATCTGATAACCTTAGAATCTGCGACATAACGAAGCGACTTAAAGACGAAAATAAGCTTTCTAATTCTTTTTGTTAATAAGTCTATGTGTGCAGAGAAGGACATGCACTCATCAACTGTCACTCCGAGATATTTAATACTTTGAGTACGTTGAAGTCTGGGGCAGCTACAGGTTACAATGCCAGGCATCAAGCACGAATGGGCTACTAAAGAAAAAGAGTCAGCTGGTTGAGTGACATTTCGAAGACTGTAAGTAATTACTTTGGTTTTTTCCGTGTTGAGTGTGAGTAAGTGGGTGTTTAACCATTGTGTGACAGTGTTGAGACCAGTTTGAGCTGCAGCAAAAGTATCCTGCCAAGTATCGCCAGAGAAAGTAAGAACAGTGTCGTCTGCAAACGCTATGATTTTCCCGTCTTAAAAGTTATTACAGCTATCTTAATTTCTGTTAAGTTACTATATGCTTCATAACAGAAATAACGCCTATTTTATACAGCAGCTGAATAACTGTCAAGATGTGATGTGTAATACAACTAAAAGAGAACAGAATATAATTTATCCAGTATCATGCTTGATAATGGAATTTTATACCCATGTTATACAAAAGGTTACACAATCTCTTGAGTAACAAGTCTTTTTATGATAATTATTCAGTTTTAAGAAACAAAATCCGCAAATTACTAAACTAACTCAGCTAATAGTATTATTATGGCAAAGAAACAACTTTAATACAGAAGTTCGTAATACACATAGCTTCTATACAAATATAATTAAGCTTAACCCTGCATAAAATTAAATTATTGGCCAGTTATCTGACTTGTGTGCTGCCTGGGTAACCCACGAAGCAAATTAGTAACTTCATCAACATCGATTCGAATATTAGAAATATCTGCCGATAGGTGATATCAAGATCAGAAAAAGAAGAAGGAGAATGAATTGGTCCGCCTTGGTGACTTGGGTCAAGAAAAGTTTAATGGAAATAAGCTGAAAGTGCCTCAAAAATAAATTCACCGGTTCGCAAGGTATCGTTTTTACAGTTTAAAGTGCTCGGGATAGCATTTGAGTTATGACGTTTCTTTACATAAGTCCAGAAATCACCCATACGCACAAAACGTTTTGGGAATACTTTCATTGTGCGTACGGCTAAGGAGTGGAATTCCCTGCCGGAGTCTGTGTTTCCTGATCGCTATAACCTGGGAGTCTTTAAGTCAAGAGTGAATAGGTTACTTCTAGGCAAGTGTGCTCCATCTTCGACCACATCGTCACTTACCATCAGGTGAGATGGTGGTCAAACGCGAGCCTGTTATCAATAAAAAAATATATATTTTGGATTGTTTTTTATATTTTTTTCTGTAAGGTTCAAATAGATTTCGTAACATTGTGACTCTAATAGTTTTACTCGTTAGCGAAGAAGCATAAATGTTAATTCATCTGCTATATTACCGTATTTTTTGTATTTTGTATAGTATTTGTAGTTTTCTTTTATTGTTTTAATAAGTGCCGAGTTATACCATATTGGATAAGTTTGACTACGAAACGGCTTTAGAGGAACATATTTAGCCTGCAAATTAGTTAATAACTGATTGAAAAAATCAACAAATTCATCAATTGATCGCATCAAAAACTCGGGTTCCCAGTCAATCATACATATTTCAATATTGATGGAATCATAGTCACCTTTGTCAAACAGAAATTGATTACGCGAATTATTCCACTTTATTCACTTAGGTGATACCATCCGGGTGAAATGGTTTGACATATGCGGTGGCCTTTGTTCACTTCGGAATGAATTCATCCGGGTTGTTTTTTTATTCCGCATGAGTCCACTCTTGACGATGAGGTCTACGATCGAACGAGCGAGCCCAGAAGATGCCTGTTCACTCTTGCTTTAAAGGCTGAAAGGTCATAAGTGGCAGAATTAGGCAGGTAACATAGAAGCCGGCAGAGAGTTCTACAGCTTGGCTGTGCGCATAATAAATGTCGAGGAGAAGCGCTTGGTACGACAAAAAACAATGGTGAACACAGGCGGCTTTTTAGGGTTCCATAGCCGAATGGCAAAATACGGAACCCTTATAGTTTCGTTATGTCTGTCTGTCCGTCTGTCTGTCTATCTGTCTGTCCGTCCGTCCGTATGCCACAGCCATTTTATTCTGAAACTATTAGGACTACTACACATTTGAACCTTGGGACATATATGTATTCTGTAAGCCGCTTTCCGATTTTTAGACAAAATAAAAAAATATAATATTAAGGGGGGCTCCCCATATATGGAACTGAAACTAATTTTTTTTTTCATCTAACCTATACGTGTATGATGTCTATAGACAGGTCTTTAAAAATGTTATTGGGGTTTTTAAAATCATATTTTCCTTATCTCAATCGTTTAAGAGATATATGCTTCCAAATTTGTAAAATGGGCATCGTCGTCGTCGTCGTCCCTCCTCTAACTTTTATAATTATGGAGTGAAAAATCTAAAAAAAATATACATATGATGTAGATCTTAATAAAAACTTCCAAGGAAAATTGGTTTGAACTATATAGAGTCAGTAGTTTCTGAGATATAGCACATTTATTAAAACCACAAATATTACTTTATATTTCATACAAACACTATAAAAAAAGAAAGTTATTTGGCATAGTTACTACGGAACCCTTCATGGGCGAGTCTGACTCGCACTTAGCCAATTTTTTTATTTTACTTGTGGATTTCACCTACACATTTATTTATTTATTTATTTATTTACACTTTATGCACATAGGTACAAAGGCGGACTTAATGCCGTAGGCATTCTCTACCAGTCAACCATGAGTGGTGAAGAGATAGAGTGGGAGGTGCAATATGTACGTGAAAATTATATTGGAAAAATAATTATAATAATAGTGATAAAACAAAAAAACCTAATATCATAAAATAGAAATCAACATAAATAATATATATGAATAAATACTTATATAAATACATATATATACATATATACTTAAGAAGCAAATGAAAATTAAATATGGAAATTCTACTTATTGGTGAAGAAAGTGGATCCGCAATTTCTTTTTAAATGCGTAGCGATTGTCAGCCGTCTTGATCTCGAGAGGAAGCGCATTCCAGAGGAGAATCGACTGGATATGAAAAGAAGAATGAACAAAGTCAGAAGTATGAGAAGGACAGAGTAAGAGAAGATTATTGGATGAACGTAGATTCTTATTGTGAGAAGAACATAGAAATTGAAAGTGAGATAATAGATAAGAAGGTGGGCTGGGAGAGTTGAGTAGTGAGAAAAGCGTTGTCAAAGCGCGCAAACTTCTCTGACGAATGGTCATCCATTTAAGCTCAGACCTGAAACTTGAGACATGGTCATATTTCCTTAAGTTAAATATGAACCGAATGCAGGTATTAAGAATACGGTCAAGCTTATCCAGCAAGACCGCATTCAGGTCGTAGTAGCACACGTCACCATAGTCAATCAAAGGGAAAATTAAAGTCTGCACAAGCATAGTCTTTGTCTTAACAGGCAAAAAGTTCCTCAGACGATACAAAGAACGCAAAGTGCCATTGGCCCTTTGGCTGACACTAGATAGATAGATAGATAGATATACTCTTTATTGTACACCATAACAGAATTAAATAAGGACTTATAAACTACAAAGGGTGTTACAATGGGCGGTCTTATCGCTAAAAGCGATCTTTTACAGACAACCTTTAGATGGATTTGACACAGCAGGAGAAAATAAATTCGCGGGTAGTCCATGGTGTACTATTTACTTATATACAATAAATAAGTAATAACCTACATACTCAATACACATATACATATACATACATAAAATAACAAAGCTGAGATATATAAAAAATAGTAACATATTAAAGAGAGAGATAGAGATCTTTTACCATATTTTTGAAAGAAGGAAGGGTTTGTGCTTGTCTTACTGACACGGGAAGAGTATTCCACAGTCGTACTGCTTGAGCTGCGAACGACTTACCAAAGAAATTGGTGGAGTGACTCGGTACCTCTAGCCTCAAGTTTTCCGATGACCTCAGAAATTTGGCATGTGTGTCATGGAGGAACTTAAAACGTTCTTTAAGATAAAAGGGGGTCTTAGGATTGAACAGAATACTGTAAAGCAGAGACAATATGTGTAAGTTCCGGCGAAGACGTATAGGAAGCCACTTGAGTTTCATACGAAATTAAAAATAATAGGAGGTAGAGAGATAGCCGCCACTCTACCCATCATACGTGAACTACCAATAACGATGGCCTGACATTTTGAGGGGTTTACTGACACTCCAAATCTATCAGACCAGTCATTGATAGCCTCCAAATCCCGGTTTACATCCCCTATAGCGTCTGACAAACCTTCTACCCGCACAGCTGTATATAATTGAAGATCATCGGCATAAAGATGATACGAACACCGAAGACAGTGAGTAATAAAGTTAATGAAGACAGAGAATAATAATGGAGAAAGAATACCGCCTTGTGGAACACCAGCATCCAGGCCACGCCAACTCGAAGATCTCTCATCAACGCGTACCGACTGCTGACGTCCCCGAAGATAAGAAGAGAACCATTCCAGCGCCTCGGAAGAAACCATAAGATGGGAGAGGATAGCAAGGAGTATATCGTGACTGACCGCGTTAAAGGCATTGGAGAAATCAATTAATACTAATACAGTAACTTTAACATGGCATGCTTATAAAAACTATTGAGATAACAACTTTCAAATTAACTAAAATAAACTAAATAATTCAATCAGTTTAATGTTCATTACACATTTTGTGTATAAGTAAGTCACTATCCTATCGATAATATTACAAATGCGAAAGTTTGTGAGGATGAATGTATGTTTGTTGCTCTTTCACGCAAAAACTACCTACTAAACAGGTCTCAATTAAATTAAGTAAGTATAGATAGTTGACATCCTGGAATAACACATAAGCTAATTTTTATCCCGGAATTCCCACGGGATCGGAATTTCTTACGCGAACGAAGTCGCGGGCAAAAGCTAGTCCTTACATATTATACAAAGTCTCCCGCCGTGTCTATCTGTAGTTCCGCGATTAATTCAAAAACTATGGATATACGTACATAATGATTCCGAGGTGAAATGAGGAGACTAAAAGTCTACTTGTTCACTTGATAATTATCACGCAGGAGAACAAAGTGGAATAAACTGACCGAACAGCACCAGTCGAGGGGCGCGTTGAAGAATACTTAAGTGTTTCCGCAGCCCTTGGCACAGGTGAGCGAGGGAACACGGGGTTGTTTTGACAAAACCTGACAAAGACTTCGTGCCAACAACCCATCATATGTTGTTCCTCGACTGATGTGCCCTGGAGTCGTCTCCTGTTCTGACTCTCCTGTATCGCCTTTCTCTTAAAACCGGAGTGGTGCCGGTGTCGTGGAAGCTGGCCAATGTGCAACCAGTACCCAAAAAGGGTAGCCGTGCCGAACCTGCAAACTATAGACCAATTGCCTTGACCTCCATACTCTGTAAAGTTATGGAGAGGGTACTCAACAGTAATTTGCTGGCATCCTTGAAGACAATGAGCTCCTCAGTGACCACCAGTATGGGAACGGTCGACCGGAGATCTTCTTGTGTATTAACATACGCATAACGCACTGCTGGGGCGAGGCCATTGAGAAATACGGCGAAGCCCTTGCCGTGTCCCTCGACATCTCAAAGGTCTTAGACAGGATCTGGCACGCTAGTCTGCTGAGCAAGCTTCCTAGATACGGTGTCTCTGCTAGCTTATACAACTGGATTTGTGACTTTTGAGTGAACGGTCGATCCGAGTGGTCATCGATGGCTGCGCATCGGATCTTATAGCTATTAATGCTGGTGTTCCTCAGGGGTCTCTTCTCTCTGCGACTCTATTTTTGCTTCATATCAACGACCTGCTTCAGCTGGGAGCTATTGGTTACGCGGATGACAGCACAGTCTTAGAGAGATACTTGTCCAGTGCTAGAACTGGTAGGGAAGAAATAGGCACTCTTAGAAAGGCCATGGTACAGCGAACGAATTTGACCTTAAATCTCGTTTCCCTATGGGGCGATGACATTCTGGTCAAATTCAATGCTTTAAAAACAGA
This sequence comes from Tholera decimalis, assembly GCA_943138885.2. Classification (NCBI taxonomy): domain Eukaryota; kingdom Metazoa; phylum Arthropoda; class Insecta; order Lepidoptera; family Noctuidae; genus Tholera; species Tholera decimalis. Next base: position 18,605,910 of record OW964576.2, read on the forward strand.
GGTTTGTCTTTTCTCCGCTAAAAGAAGCCAATTTGAATGGTCCGCTATTATCTATATCCATGAAGTTATTTTTTTTTTATTCTAGGCTCGCGTTTGACCACCATCTTACCTGATGGTAAGCGATATTGTGGTCGAAGATGAACGAATTACCTAGAAGTAACCTATTCACTCTTGACTTAAAGAACCCCAGGTTATAGCTATCAGGAAACACAGACTCCGGCAGAGAATTCCACTCCTTAGTTGTATGCACAATGGAAGTTTAAAAGCGGCAATAGCCTTATGGCTAAAGTGCCAGCCTTGCGATCGAGAGGTCGCTGGTTCAAACCCCAACCAGTACATTTTTGCCGTGAAGCCACTTCAAACACTAGCATATGGTTACGCCAGTCGCTTAGTGAAGTACGTCGAGAAACTTCGACAGAAGTCTAGAATGTTCGAGACACTAACGCCATCTAGCGGCGAGTAGCAGTACTGTGTATCTCAAGTAGCTTCTGGAGTATTCTTGGCAGTATAAACAGTGAGTCGATTTTACAAGAATGTTCTAGAGCTCATAGACCAGGGTATAAATAGATCGCAAAGGGACGCAGAGAGCCAGTCTTATTTCGAGGCGAATACGCGATATAATCGAAGCTTTACAAGTGAATTTCAGTGCGATTTAACTGTTGTGGTGCGAATATTGGTGTTAAATTTTTATTTTGTGTTTAATTAATTAAAGTGTTCATTTTCGTTTAATTGGCGTTAATTATTTCTATCCCGAACCCCAGCTCGTAACAATATTTAGCTTAGTTAGAGGGATAAGCAAGATTGCTAGTAATGTGAATTCAACATAGCTACATTGTTAGTTATTTAAAAAAAAAGTATTCCCAAAACGTTTTGTGCGTATGGGTAGGATGTCCACCATGTAACGATGGCGCATCGCCGTTCGCCTTATAATCCGATGGTGGAACGGGCTTGGTGGATTAATTTTTTTTTTTATCGCATACACAACTATCATTACAGGCAATAATCCTAATGCGGTAGCGTGGTCTTTAGTTACATTCTAAATTACAATTAAAGCTACTAGTTATATATTAGCATAACATAATACAAACAATGTTACCTTTGTGAATTCATTCAGAGAGCAATTAAATAAATCTATCCTATCAGCAGTGTCATTCAGTGTATGCAAGGCTCGCGTCGGGGCGCTTTACTGAGCAGGTTGGTTCTGTTTGTGCTATTCCATAGCACAAAATCTCCACTTCGAGGAAAAAAGGCATATCTGTATATAATACATACAGTATCTATGTTTGATAGTTGGTTGACTGGTAGAAAATGCCTTGCTGCAACAATTCCGCTCATGTACTACTACCGAACACAAGTTTAAATAAATAAATATAGACGCGACAGATTTACTCTAAAACTGTTACTTATTTCTCCAATTGTGTAAATTGTATATTAAGTGCCAATGAATTTGAAATAATAATAATATAATAATTATTCAGCCTATTACATTCCCTCCTTAGGCCTCCTCTCTATAAGAGGGAATTCGTCGTAATCCAGGACGCAGGCTCAATGCGCGTTGGTAGATGTTACATGTCTTCGGATGGATATGATCACATTTCTTCCTTCCGTTCTCAGCTTAAATGGTTGCCTGTTACCGCCGACACCATCTACCGGCTTGAAGAATGAAGATGGCGACTTGAAGTTGCCGCTGACGGTGTGTTTGCGAGGTGACATCGTCCAATTAGCGTTAAGCATGTCGGCCAATCATCGCAGAGGGAAGACGCTCGGCGATGATTGGCCTACTTCAGATGGTTAATTTTTCATAAAAGTCGTGTACCTCACGCGCCACTTATTATTATACAAACGACTTGCTCATACGATTGTAATCCTAATCAATGTGTAACAATAAATCCCCTTTCTACAAGATTATAAATAAATCATTGAAGTACCCAAAACCAAATCCAAAGACGAACGGGAAGACGAGGCAGCCGCCTTCATCCTGAGTCGAGTATCGAAATTAACATTGTCTATCCGACAAAGGAGATCCCTCAGATCCCTCTGTGTGCTCTTCCCCTTTTCAATCCGGTTTTCGCTCGGGTCACAGTACTGTAACCGCGCTTTTAAAAGTGACTGATGACATCCGCTGGGCAATGGAGAATAAGTCCCTTACTGTTCTGGTGTTGCTGGACTTCAGTAGCGCATTCAACTCAGTGGATTTCGACATTTTACTTGGTATCCTCAAATCTATCAATTTCTCTCCTTCCACTTTAGCCTGGTTCGGATCTTATCTTCGGGGACGCTCTCAGTGTGTTCGCCTGGAGGAGTCTTTCTCTGATTGGTGTAGCCTTACTGAGGGTGTTCCTCAGGGTAGCGTTCTCTCTCCTCTTCTTTTTTCAATTTTCATAAACTTTGTTACCAGAGTAATCTCCTCTAGTTTTCATCTCTACGCAGATGACTTGCAGCTTTACCGTCATTTTACTGTAGTTGACGCGGGTTCTGCAATTGCTGCAATGAATCATGACCTGGCTTGCATCAGCGTTTGGGCTAAGTCATTTGGTTTGCAAATTAACCCGACTAAATCCCAGGCCATGATTATTGGCAGCAGATTCGTTCGCAGTGCGGCTGTTGTTGCATCTCTGATGCCTTTATATCTCGACGGTGTTCGCATTGACTATACCGAAACCGCTAAAGATCTGGGTGTGGTTATTGACTCCAATCTCTCGTGGCGTGCTCAGGTCAATGAGGTCAGCCGAAAGGTAAATTTCTCCTTTCATTCGCTGAAATGCCTTCAAAGTCTTCTGCCGTTGAAGACTAAAGTTTCTTTGGCACAAACACTTATTCAGCCGATTATAGATTATGCCGATGCCTGCTATTTGGATGCTACCGAGGAGCTATTAAACAAGCTTGAGCGCTTGCAAAATCTGTGCATTCGCTTTGTTTTCGGTCTTCGTAAGTATGACCATGTTTCTCACCTTCGCAAGGAACTCAAGTGGCTCCCAATCCGTCTTCGCAGGAACACTAGGATTTTGTGTCTCCTCTTCAACATCTTACACAACCCGTCTTACCCTTCTTACCTGCGTGAGCGTTTTTCTTACGCTCGTTCTAGCGACGTACCGTGTAGATCACACCTTAGATCCCTCCTTAAATCTCATCCTCATAAAACTAGCTACTACTCTTATTCCTTCTCTGTCCATGCTGTAAGATTGTGGAACTCACTTCCGCCTAGCATTCGTGATTTAAAAACTATATCTTTATTCAAATGTCGATTAAAAGAGCATTACCTTTCCTCTTAACTGTGTTAATTATTTATGTATATATTTATATGTACGTATATTCTAACATTATGTATGTATGTATATTCTAACATTATGTATTTATTTAAGTATATGTTATTTTATTGCATTATAAGTATGTGTAGGTATATTTAATATTTTAGTTTTAGACTTCACATATTAATTTTCATTTCTCTTCTTGTTCTCACACACTATTGTCTACATTTCTTTTTCACTTCTCCTTTCGCAGGTCTGCTGGAAGAAATTTCTAAAGAAATAAGCAGTACCTTTGTACTCAAATATTATAATTATGTTGTCCTATTTTATTTTACTGTGTGTACATAAATAATAAAATAAATAAATAAATAAATGAACGATCCTTGTGCTCCTGATTACTTAAAACAATATTTTAAAGTGTTGGGCAGTTCTCATAGTCTTAATAAAACAAAATTTTAAAGTGTTGGGCAGTTCTCATAGTCTTAAAGTTAAGACTATGAGAACTGCCCAACACTTTAAAATTTTGTTTTAAGTAATCAGGAGCACAAGGATCGTTTTTGGATGCGTGAAGGTTAAAACTCTTAACCTTCACGCATCCAAAAACTTACTTCTTCACATTCCTTCTCACCGCACCGGGTTTATGGCTAATTCCTATGCTATTTCTTCCATTAAACTCTGGAACATGTTACCCCTTGACATCAAGAAGGCCGAGTCTAATTAAGCGTAAAATGAGAAACCACTACATAGATGCCTGTCATTCTTATTTTTGTTTTCGCCATAAATATATTTATTGTGAGTTCTCTTAGTCAGAAAGATTATTTTAAAACACTGTATTTATTAGTCTATTATTTTAGCATATATGTATTTTATATATATATATATATATATTCTTTCGATAATGACATTTATTTTACTTGTACACCTACCACATTGTGGTCTTTTTAATTTAAAGGTTGACTGGTAGAGAATGTCTTGTTGCATTAAGTCCGCCCATGTACCACTATTGTACATACATAAAGTTTGAATGAATAAATAAATGTTTGGTCCAAGGACACGCCAGCTTCCTCACGATGTTTCCCTTCACCGATTTGTGATGTGGTGATGATATAAATTACACAAAGTAATGTGCCTGACTGGATTGAACACCGGACCTGCAACTTACAAGTCGATCGCGTTATCGCTGGGCCACCACTGCTCTGAATTTGAAATGTCTACCGGTCTACCAGACGCACGGCTGGGTACCACCCACACTTGGTTGATATACCGTCTTGTCGTACCAAGCGCTTCTCCTCCACATTTATTGTGTGCACAGCCAAGCTGTGGAATTCTGTGCCGGATTCTGTGTTCCCTGCCACTTATGACCTTTCAGCCTTTAAAGCACGAGTAAATAGGCATCTTCTGGGCTCGCTCGTCCCATCTTAGACCTTATCTATCTCTTACCATCAGGCGAGATCGAGGTCAAGAACTTTTTTGTATGTATTCCTTATTACCTCATTACTCGCAAATGGCGGGACCGATTTCGAAAATTCTTTTTTTGTTTGAAAGGGTATACTTTCTAGTGGGTCCCATTGTCGTTAGGTTTGGATCTGATGACGGGATCCTGAAGAAATCGAGGGAATTCTTCAAATTGGGTATTTTTTATAGTACCATGTGCAGATGCTCTCAAAAAGCACCATCTGAGGAAGTGGAACCGATGATGTAGACCCCAGATGGCCACCGAAACTACTCAATAATAAGTATTTCGTGGATTGCGGTTAGATTACTTGAATTTAGATGTTAAGCACTTTATGCTCGTCACAATACATATGGTGAAGTAGAGCTGATGGTGATGTACCAGTAGAACTCCTCAAAAATTAATAGCTCTGCACCGGGAAAAGCAATATTTTGTAAAAGGTGATAAATAGTTGACATTTTGGCTTTTGTAACTACATAGATCAATTACAAACTGACCCACAAAAAGCGTGAAAATAAATTTTTTAGAAGTCGGTTCTATTTTTTGCAAAAAAAAAATTTTTAATATTCACTGGTGTCCTGAATTTTGCATAAATCAGTCATCATTTGCGTAGTCTTTTTCCAAAAATTTCGTATCTACTTTTCCTAACTACACCGGTCTAACTCTTGGCTAGATCAGTGACAAATTTACTGGCTTTTGACTACGGCCCGTAATGACTGCCAAAGATCAGACCAAATGGCTTGACGTGCTTTCCGAGGCACGGGGTTATTAAACCGCCAACTTCCCATCTACTACTGAGAAATTCCTTACAGAAAAATCCAGTAGAACTTCTGCCCGACCCGATAATCGAACCTGGGACCTCGTGCTAAGTCGCACTTACAACCACTTGACCAACGTAAACTAAATCATAGTAATACCTCGCAAAAGCGTTACAAGTTGCTATTGTAATTTTACCAGGCGTTTTGAGACTTCAGAATGCTGAAAGCTGAATGATATTCATATTATTATAATATATATCTTGCAAAATTGGTTGTTAACACGTTGAACGCAAACGCGGTCAGTGCTGACCGACAGTGAGCTTTCCCTTTGGGCCAAGCAAAAATCACAGTTCTATCCAAATTTAGACCAAATGTTTTTTTAATTGTTGGTTTGACGAGAAGCCAGCCTCAAAAAAAATTAGATACTTATATCTAATGTCCATTTATGTATGTTTTCATTAACAAAAGTCAACTTAATTAATTAATTATGGAGATATTAAACGCCGGGCAACAGACCGACGCGGCCCGAACGGCAAGTCTAGTTGTCGGCCATCACTGACCGACGCGGCCTGAACAGGTGATGCATTTCTTTTTTCTTGGCGTTCAATGTGTTAAATGGCACTTTTCCACGTATTTATTCGGAAACTATCGTACCCTGAAAAGACCACCGAAATGAACTCAGAGGTGAGCTTCTCAACAATAAAATTCGTATTGGCCAAATGATATGAATACCGTGTGGGTTAATGTTTGTCTTGATCTTTTGAGGGTTTACAAGAACACCATTAATGCGTCATAGTGAAATAATGACATAATGATGTTTATTTTGCAAATAGGTTATAAATAACACTTTTACAGTCTTTTTTTTCGTAAATGTAAACTAGATGAGGCCAGTGTTTCCTAACTGACTACTCTGAGAAGAAACACTGAAACAAACTCAGAGGTCAACGTCTCTTTTAAAGTCCAGACAATCTATAGTGATCAAATCATATGAGAGCCATGTAGGTTAATGTCTGTGGCGCCCTTTAGAGGACAGAATCAAACAGATTTGAGCAGGCCCGTCCAAGCAGTGCAAGCATTTGTCAAATATCGCGTAGCTCAACTTAGAACCTTAAGGAGCTGGAATGATTTGACGAACAATACCAAAGTAAGGACATTTGGGTAGGACGTATAAAGCACTCAAACTGCCAGACAGTGTGGTAATCTATTAATAATATTCGTTGTTATCCCACATTACTCTCATATTCACAACATAGCTTTTGCTTTTACACAAAAAAAAATATTACTTGAAAAGAAAATAATATTGTCTAATTATAGCTGAGGTGTCGGACTTGTGATCGAGAGGTCAATGGTTCGAACCCCACCCATTACAATATTGCCGTGAACCCACTCCAGACCCAAGCATATTTAGCTTAGTTAACAGGCAGGAGGGTGAGGAGGGGTTTCCGACTTCTTTAAAAATAATTTATTTATTACAGATTACTAACAGCATACAATTCTTAAATCTATAATTACATGAGTAGCCAATAACAGTTATCCACAACAGATACTTAAGGTGGATCAGTCTTAAAATTAATATTAAAGATGATTGGGCACTTTGAAGAGATCAATAGATACAAATAATCGTCATATTATATCTACCGATTTACGCAAAACCTGGACAATGTACAGTATACCTTCCTCAGCAATCACTATGTTGATAGATGCAGTCTGCATAAAAATTCAGTAGTTTTTAAGATCATCGCGAACTTACAGACTGATGCCACGGAATTGCAAAGTCACAAGACTGTTGTAAAACCATTTTCTTATTTAGTTCTAGGTATTTTGTGTATCTTTTCGGGGTTGCGGGAATGTTCTAACGAGATACCGCGGCCCCGGAACTTAAGGGCAACTGAAGGAACGGTGGGTTTTTAGTCAGTAGAAGTCTGACACTCCCTTCCGCTGCACCACGAGCGGGAGAAGACATTCGATGATTTAACCAGCCGGTAAAAAAGGTATTTTGTGTATGTGTATCAAGTCTCATTGATAATTTTCAAGAACAAGGCCATTTCATTTCATTTCATTTATTCAGAAACAATTTACATTGTGTGCGAATATAAAAGCTTAACAACTAGGTACACATGCAGTAAAAACTAATAATTGAATTGCTTATAATGGGACTGATAACAATAAAAAATATAAGAAAATAATGGTAATAGAAATGTCAAAAAAAAATTAATTATACAAAAAGAATTTAAAACAAAAATATTGAAATTTTAAAAACTAACAATGTCAATTCATTTCAAAAAATTAAAATTATCATTAATAGTTTTACAAATCCTTTACAGAGTAGGCGCATTTCTCCAACAGGAATCCCTTGAGCCTTGCTTTGAACGAGCTTGTATATAATGCGCTTTTTAATTCAAGCGGCAACCTATTAAATATTTTAACTGCCTGGTACAGTGGACTTTGTTTAACAATGTTAAGTGTCGGAATGAGTTTTACTGTCTAAATCTTTTCTACGTGTTTTTTCCCTTACCAGTCTGTCTTCATGAGTTTCAAAGTGGTAAATGTATTTTCTTTAACGTGGATAAAAGTACCAATATGTACAATGCAGGTACTGTGAGGATGCCAAGTTCTTTATAATAGGGTTGACAGCTTTCCCGTTGCGAAATACGTACAATGGTTCTAATTGCTCTTTTCTGGAGAATGAACGCCCTTTGAAAATTATAATTGTAGCTGTTACCCCAAAACTGTATGCTGGTAAGTTTGTATGTACCGTACCAAACGGCGATTCGTACAAAAAACGTAATTACTTACGTATGTATGTAAATACATAAACGCTCTTAAACGTAGTAACTGTCTATCACCGCTCATATTTCTATATAGATAACATTGTTATCCACTTTGGTTAATTATATTCGATAGACGACTTTAAGTAATGAATTCTACACAGTGCCTTCAGTCATACTTTAAACACAGAAGCTAATGGCAAGCTTTGTTTTTTAGAGTTCCGTTTCCAAAGGGTAAAAACGGGACCGTTTTAATAAGACGCTGTACGTCTGTCTGTCACCAGGCTGAATCTCATGAATCGTGATAGCTAGTTGAAATTTTCACAGATTATGTATATCTGTTGCTGCTATAACAACAAATACTAAAAATAGAATAAAGTAATATTGAAAAGAACTCTCATGCATCAAATGTGATTTTTTCTTGCCGTATTTTATAGATAATGGTACGGAACCCTTTGTGCGCAAATCCGACTTGCACTTGGTCGGTTTTTTACAATAGCGTCACCCTGATGACGGAAATCGTCTTTATACTCCTGGGATAATAGTAGTTACACAAATAGTCTGTAGAATAAGCCGGTCGTTGGGGATAGCAAGCCGATCTCTGGCCACCGTAGGCGGCCTTCACCATCCGGTAAGGACCAGCGGCCTTAGTATGAGTTTGCGATACTATTATCGTGTTCGAAAACTATAGCTTTGTCTCTTTCACACTAATATGGTACGTGTGAAAGAGACAAAGCGATAGTTTTCGAAAACGACAAAAGTATTTCAAACTCATACTAAGCACACAGGCCCGGATCTACGGCGCGTCGTGTTCCACGCGCGCCGCAAAGAGCATTCAGCACAATTGACGGGGATGATGATTTTATCACCGTAAAAAAAGAATAAACAGGTGTCTCATATTCAGAGCGATATAGTAAATTCTGGATGTAACAAAGGATTCAAAAATATGTTATTCTACAAAGAGTTGTAAAAAAACGGTTTTTTTCTGAGATGAAAAAAAAAACGTTTAAAAAAAACATGAAAAGAAACAGTTTTTTTTCAGGAGTAGGTTTTTTTTCATGAGTAGGAAAATAAAAATATGGTAAGGCGGTTGTCGTATGTGAGTTGATATTATTTTTTTTTTGTTTAATAATAAAATACCTAATTTGTTTTTTGTGAAATAATACATGTCTTAACATAATTTGCAACACCAAGTGTAAACTACATTTACGGTCGGGGATTTCCCTAATCCTCGTTTGGTTTATGTTTTGGTTGATTTGCGTGCAGACTGCAGAAACATGTAGTACCAAGAAACGTAATAGACTGACAAATGACAATCAGTACAATCATTAACAATAATTAACACAAGCAGAATGTAATAGAGTCCCTGATAGTATAGTCATTGGTTCAGAATCAGATGAAACAAATACAGACACAGAACATTATTCCGAAGCTGATAAAACAAGCGTAGCCGTAGCTACTCATACTGATACAGATGATTGTAACACATTAAGTATTTTTTAAGTTCATAATAATAGTTAGGCACCCACTGATTTAAACATTATTTGACTTGAATAAAAACAAAACAATCAAGTTTAGTGTCTTATTCCACTTTAGTTATAGAGTTTCACTTTTTCTGAAAAAAAACAACGTTGCCAAGATTTTTTTCATGTTTTTTTTCTAGATTGTAAAAAAAAAACATTTTGTTTTTGTTTTTTTCAGTTTACATCTTTCTACATAGACCTTGCTTATTTTTTCTTATTTAAACACACCTATTTAACAATATTGCTTATTCTATGGTTACAATGGCGGTCTTATCGCTGAAAACCTTTGGATTTTGGAAGGACTTATTTATTATACTTTATTGTAAACCTTTCAATATGTATATGGAAACAAAAGGGAAAAACTAGTGAACAAAGGGCGGTTTTATCGCTCGGCCGATCTCTACAAGACAAACTTTGGATGGACAGAAATTAAAGGACACAGATTTGACTATTGGTTTTTGTACCTATATAAATTATTTAGTACTTAATTATATTCTAATCTATGTAATTAGCATTTAATGATCAGACAGCCCATTGTATCACCCTTATTAGTTGTACAGCCCGTATTTGACTCTGTTATGGTGCGTTATAAAGAGTATATCTATCTATCAAGTATTATTTGTTATTCAACTCTCCTGTCACAGGTCTGCTCAAAGAAATTTCTTATGAAATAAGCAGCACCTCAGTGCTCTTGTCTCTGTGTTTTCTTTTTTCTTTTAAGCGTAATATGTGCTCATACATATACAACGTTAATAAAAGCGAGAGGCATTAAATTACTGCTATGATGATGCAGGGCGGCATCGTAGGGTAGATTTCCAACAAACATTTCAGTCGTAAAAGTAAAAGTTACGCGACTTCAAATCCTATAAACATTCTATTGAAGTAATTTTTGTGTGTAATACGACTTAGTGCCTCTAATTTTTATACAACTTGTAGTCGTATATTATTATAATTATTATAATCGTCTATAAGACTGTTTTATATGATCCTTACACAACTTTCAGTAGTTTAACCATTGCTGTCGGCTTAGTAACGTCTATACGCCTTAACACCAACAATAAACATATAAGAGTCGCGAGATTTACTTTTACCTGACCATCGTGTAAGTGTGATAAATTCCACTCTTATACGATTTTAAGTCAATCGCATTAGAGTCGCGAGAACTGTGCTTTTATACGAATTTAAATGAATTTGAATACTGAATTTATGCTACTATTCAATGACTGGATGCCATATTAGTGTTTGAAAATGTTCTAATACCCAACCACATCCATTCTTTTTTATCTTTGTAAAAATAATTTGTACGTCGTTATATAGAATAGAAAAAAAACTGGGCAAATGTAAAAAATGTGGTGCGTTTAAAAACCATGTGCCTGTGACGAGCTTATGGAACTTAAAGTTAAAATTGGCACGTTGTGGCGACCTATATAATGTTTGTTGGGTTTTGCCATTTTAAGGTGTGATCTTAGATAACTATGCGTAAGTACTTAGTTAGCTGCTCGGGAAGATACATTAGAATATACATTCTGTTTGAACTAAGAAAGAACTTGAAAAATTTCCTGTGATTAAATTATTGCATCTATTGTTCTGATTCTTGGAGTGTAGCCTGAAAATTATACATAGTAAATGTGATTTTATTAAATGCGTCTTGCTTATATCAACGTTGTGTATAAATAAATAAACTCCGTCGCCATTAATTATTGCCTATAAAAAGCTTAACAAATGCTTGAAGCTTGAGTTTCTACTACAGCTTTGAGGTCGTGGTCTATTTTTTGACTGTTGTATTTAATATTTCATTGCTATGTAGGTAGGGACACGACACGTAGGAGAGAAGGTCGCAGCCATTGGCTATTAATAGTGAATGGGCTAATTATGATTGATTTCAGTTTTATGGAACTGCCTTCCCCGGGTTTTTGATCCTTTGATTTTCAATTATTTATCGGTCACCAAAATAGTCACATTCGTAGTACAGGTCGTAGTCAGGACGTGTGAGCTTTAGTTTTTAATGAGGTTTTGGAGTGCTTGCGTATTTTTCTTTAATAGTGAGAGTAACTAGTTCTGTAACTGTATTAGAAATCTACACTCTTTCAGTGCATTCAAAACCCAACTTAGCCAGTATGTAATGGCCTTGTAATGGCAGATCAATCACTTATGGAGAGATGAATTCATTGAATGGGTAATTAGTTTGTAGAGTCTGTAATTGGTGACGACGAACTTCTTGTACATTATTTTTTAGTATTATTCTCAAGTAAGTGACACTGTTATGTTTTTATTGAGAATAGTGATTCTTTAACCATAACTACAAGTTCTGGTTTATGAATAATGTTTGAATATAAAAAAAAAAAAAATTTTTGGTTAGATAGTTCATAGATCAAAATATTAGTGTCTATTTTTACTAGAAATTATTATACTATATAAAGCTAAATTACCACTCACTGACTGACTCACTCACTCATTGACATAATTGTTCTCCCAGATGGTGGATGGGGAGGTGGGTATATTTTGACAGATTCGTAAACAAGTAACTCCAAACCTACGGGAAAAGTGCCAAACCTCCCCTTCCCCCCCCCCCCCTTCTCCCCCCCCCCCCTATCGTATCTCGGAAACTACGAGACCTGTATTTTTTCTTTTTACGGATTCGTATAGAGGAGGCTCGGTAAAGTAAAAATCACTTTTCAAAGTCCCCCCCCCCGCCCCCCTTCTCCCCCCCTTTAGGCGGATCTCGGAATCTTCTCAGAATCTTTTCAGATTCATTTAGAGGGGCAATGCTTTAGTCGAAATACTTGTGCAACCCGCCCCCCATCACCCCCCCCCCCATCACCCCCCCCCCCTCTTTTTTTTTGTTGTTTTTTTTTTCACAAGCACGCGAGGTGCTTGCACCTCGCGCAACACGCAAATACTAAACCCCCCCATCACCGCCCCCCCCTTTTTTTTTTTTCACAAGCACGCGAGGTGCTTGCACCTCGCGCAACACGCAAATACTAAACACCCCCCTTTTTTTTTTTACAAGCACGCGAGGTGCTTGCACCTCGCGCAACACGCAAATACTAAACCCCCCCCATCTCCCCCCCATCACCCCCCCTTTTTTTTATTTTCACAAGCACGCGAGGTGCTTGCACCTCGCGCAACACGCAAATACTAGTTATACTATATAAAGCTAAATTACCACTGACTGACTGACTCACTCACTCACTCATTGACATAATTGTTCTCCCAGATGGTGGATGGGGAGGTGGGTATATTTTGACAGATTCGTAAACAAGTAACTCTCAAACCTACGGGAAAAGTGCCAAACCTCCCCTTTTCCCCCCCCCTTCTCCCCCCCCCCCCCCATCGTATCTCGGAAACTACGAGACCCGTATTTTTTTCTTTTTACGGATTCGTATAGAGGAGGCTCGGTAAAGTAAAAACCATTTCTCAAAGTCCCCCCCCCGCCCCCCTTCTCCCCCCCTTTAGGCGGATCTCGGAATCTAAGAGACTTGGAACATTTTTTTTTTTCAGATTCATTTAGAGGGGCAATGCTTTATTCGAAATAATTGTGCAACCCCCCCCCCCCCATTCCCCCCCCCCCCCTTTTTTTTTTATTCACAAGCACGCGAGGTGCTTGCACCTCGCGCAACACGCAAATACTTGATTTAGAGGGGCAATGCTTTAGTTTTATTCACAAGCACGCGAGGTGCTTGCACCTCGCGCAACACGCAAATACTAAAGCCCCCCATCTCCCCCCATCACCCCCCCCCTTTTTTTTTATTTTCACAAGCACGCGAGGTGCTTGCACCTCGCGCAACACGCAAATACTAGTTTATATATAAAGTTACTAGCTATGGAAATTATATCTAGTTGGTTAAAAAAATCTCAGACCTAGCAAATAGATATACACAAAAGAAACATAAAAATCGGTCAAGTTTTGTTTTGGAAGCGTACGATAACAAACATTGTGACACAAGATTTTTATTTATTTACACTTCATGCACATAGGTACAAAGGCTGACTTAAAGCCGTAGGCATTCTCTACCAGTCAACCATGAGTGGTGAAGAGATAGTGTGAGAGGTGCAATATGTATATTTACAATAGGTGTATTTTTATATATTAGAAGATCTTACACCCAAAATGCATCTCCTTGCCTTCCGGGGCCGCGGTATCTCGTTAGAAGATTCCCGCTTCCCCGTAAGGATAGAGAGCACCCTGTCAGTCACGCAATATAAGTACTGACGTAGTTTGTAAGTGAATTTCTGTACTACCTAAATTCTACAATTGTTGGTAATTCTTTCCTGTAATAGAATATAATTACCAAAATAGTCATCTGTTACTAGCATTTAGAATTGTATTTTTTATTGTTTCCTCAAAATAAAGATGATTATTGTTGTCATTATTTTCGTTTTCTTCTCAGCAAATCGTTTTATTTGATACCCATATCATCATGGCAGTGCAGAAAAGGTACTTTTTATCGTTTATTATTTAAAACATGCGAGTACATTTTTTACAAACATAAACATAGGTACAACCTAAACCATTGAGTGTTTATCTGTGGTATGCTAGCCGCGGCAACTCGATGCCACACCACACATACACACTTATCATTAAAACTAACACTTATTAACTATGAATCGAAACACTTTCTAGATCGTAGTACTTTCTAGAAAGTGTTTCTTTAGCACTTTACAGCAGTTCTTTGGAGTTAATTTTTTTTTATAACATTTACAGATATGTCATTTAAGAATGATGGTAGCATGCATTCCCACGTCCTTGCACCATACACATTATTGTGATTTGGTATTTTATACGTGGGTAAGTAGGACAAACAACGTAACGACTGCAACCTTTCGTATTTCTGGATATTACTAACTAGTACTCACGCGGACCTTCGCTCCCGTGGATTCTATCATGGTAAAAACATAACTCTCCTTTTTGCAGTCGCGTAAAAAGTAGCCTAACCTAAATAACCTTCCTCAAGCTTCAAGCTACTTTCATACCAAATTGCATCCAAATCCACCCAGTACTTTCGAAGATTAGCGCGTTCAAGCAAACAAACAAACAAACTTTTCCGCTTTATAATATTAGTATAGATACTGCAGAAGTTATCGTTAATGACGCGTAAACGTATCTTATAACGTATCTTATCTTAACTTAGTCCGCCATCTTGGGCTCGGCCATTTTGGATTGGCTCTGTGAGAGGAAATGAGCCTATATCCACCACGCGGGTCCAGATCCGAACGCGTAACACTTATTTATAACTATAGGATCTGGTTAGCGCTCTAATAGATCTGCTCTGGTATCTAATAGATAACTCTTGTCTTAGCGCCTAAGTGACGTGCACCAACACGCACTGCATGCCCGTGCGTGTAGGTGCACGTCACATATCTATGAATTATTTCGCAAACTAATTTAGCTTGAGAAATTTGTGTTTATTATTTTTCGTTTTAAATGAAACTGACTTCTAAAAAACTTGGTGAAAAATAATTTTAACTTCGGTCGGTGTCTTTGGCTTTGTATTTTAATTTTTTGGTCTTCATCATCAGTTCCGCTTCACCAAATGTTGCTTTTCGAGAGCTACTGCACAAGATAATAGTATTTTTTTTTTAAATAATATAATACCTTTATTTGGATAAAAACTACAAAAATTCATGTGTATGTGCGATAGCTGGGATAAGTACATGAATTTTGTCAAATTCATGTACTATCGTAATACATAGCCTGCTGTCTCCCGCACTAGGCAAAAAATTGTATCTTGGGAGGCAGTATAAAAGCCCGTGTAAGACGGTGTGAACTTCAAACAGATTAGGTACTAATAAAAAAAGAGAAAACAAACTAAAAAAATACAGAGAATTGATAACAAAAAAAAATCCCTTAAACTATTTTGGTATAGTCTAAGGTGAATAACCAAGCTTTCAACTTGTTCTTACATTCCTGTCTGTTTAACGTATGGATATTAAAAATTCTGTTTATTTTATTATATAGTCTGGTGCTGACAATAGGATATTGTCTATGTGCAAAGGCGGTACTATGTGGTTCTGAGTGAAATACTATGTCAGCTCAACGTTTCTTAGTGGTAACGAGAGGACTGCGATGTTTCGTCAGTGTGGTATGAAACACAAGTAGTTGCCGGACAGTTAATACTTCACTAGCACGATAGGGTAGAACTGTTGGGTATCTATACGGTTTATGAAACATAACTTTTAGAACCGCTTTTTCTGCAATTTCTAGCTTTAAAAGTGATGTTTGCACCCTCACCCAAGCACCCCTCCAACAGACTATACAATAGGAAAGTAAAGACTGACACCGTATACTAGTTTAAGAGTGACTACATCGGCAGATTGCTTAAAATTTCTAAAACTATAAATGAGCACTTTCACTCTTTTGACCAAATAATCAATCTGCATATGCCAGTTCAGATGTAGATTTAGTAGTATGCAGATTTTTTTTTGTGTTTGGCATCTCGCAGGTCAACCTCTGAAGTTGTCGGCTGCTTAACCGGGCTTGCCTGTGGTTGCCTTAATTAATAAATTAATTAAAGCCTCCAGCCAGAGCTTATTATAAAACTTAAAAACTAGGCGACTACACGCTGAGGGCACCCTCTGTGGGGTACGGATCTCGGCTTAGGGCATCGCAGGGGGAGGGCAGCTAGGGATAGGCTGGATCATATCATTATTATTATTAATAAGGGAATTTAAAGCTTAGCTTATTTATTGGGCTTAGCGTAGCGGGCTTGCCCTGGCCCTTGCCAGAGCCAGCTCGCGTAATTACGCGGGACAATTACGGGGACGATGCGACGTCGCACGGTGGGCTGAAAATCGGCTTTCATAGACTTAGGCATTTTATTTTGCAAGTGCGAGTTTTTTTGCCGGATATCACTTCTATTAGTTATAACAATATACAAAAATGACACCAGAATTGATTCTGCACAGAAACGAAGGAATTATAATTTTTTTACGAAAATTTTGTATGGAGCTAGTATGAAAAATCGAAATATCTCTAAAACGGCAGCGATAACCGTAATATCCTTATAGGGGGTTATAGTACTAATTATTTATGATTTTTTGACATACGTTACATAATGGTTGTAGATGCCTTTTTTTTTTTAAAATCGTCAAAATATTTTTATTTATTTTTACATATTTAAACGTTCCTTTTAGTGTTTAAGTTGAAGAATTCAGAGCTTTAACAACTCTTATCATAAAATAGCATCACCCCTATAGACCTGAAGGACTAGACAGAGGTGTGTAGTGTCTTGTTGATCTTGTAAGATTTCCAACAATACCAAATAGTTGAATATCAGTGTCAAAGTGCCCATGCTGTCGCTTCTTTTTGAAAGATAGGGGAATGAAATTGTTAATTGATCATACCCTAAAAGTATGATTACAACATAACCGGACACATAATAATAATAATATCCTTATAGGGGATTATAGTACTAACATTATTTATTTTAACATATGAAACTGTTCAAAACGATCCATGAACTGTGTCAAAGTTAAGAACATCGTTAGGAAGCATGCTTTTTCCCCAAATATTAAGAATATGTGAAAAAAAAAGACTGTATATAAACTTTTTATTGATAGGTAATTTAAATAAAACAGAAGTAACAAAAATAATATCTAATAAATTCAATTATACAAAATACATATTTGAAACTATAATTTATGAAATTATTAACTAAACATATTGGTACAATAAACTAACATAAATAACAAAAGAACATAAAGAAAAATAATTAAATTTTACAAATTTTCTTTACAACTTTCGTTGTCGGACTCCAATTCCGAGTCAGAATCCAGATCGGATATACCTACAAACTCGAACTCAGTTTCCGGAAACTGTATTAGGTCGAGAGTTTCAGCAAAAAAGGTTGTCTTCCTTTTGGCATCTAACTTCGGCCTTTGTGCACTTAGAAAAGGATCCGAAGAAACAACAAGCATATTTAGGATATCTTGATTAGAATCTTGCCTGCTTCTTTTCCGCGAATGATGTTCCCGGAACCTCCTAAAATCTTTGTTTCGAGACTCTGAGGCTTCTTCCGAGAGAGTCCCAATCGGGACAATATCATTTTTTTCGATTATGTCAGCTCCGTGTATTAATAGTTTATGTACGGTTGATGACATGTAGTACCAGTCGTATAATTCCACGTACTTTTCTGCTGTTTTGCGAGCAAAATCTTTAAATTTGATGACATCGATCTTCTCACCAGATGTTATTGCTTGCAAAATAACAGCAAATCTTTTTATCAGGTTTTGATCCAACCCAGTAATAGCTGCAGTTTTATTGGGAAACTCGAAAAACTTCCTTGCGGTATTCCCGTCATTGGTAGTTCCCGAGCCTTGTTTTACTATATCAATTAACAGATTGAGCTCCTCTTTAAATTTATTTTGAATGTTTTTTTTTCTGTTTTGTAACATATCTTTATGCTCATTACTTCTTGCTGCCCACTGTTTGAAGTCAAGTCTGTACGCAATGTGTAACAGACATTCCGTGCAATTTATACGGGCATGTAGGGATGATAGGCCAAATTCATATATGTCAGAACACACAGTTTTTGATGTTACAGCATCTAAGTGGTTCATTTCTGTTGGTTTTGCTAAGCACAGGTAGCATGATGCATTTGATCTAGCTTCAGAAAGGTACGTGCAGACTTTTGCGTCGATCATTGTCATCATTAGTTTATGAGTCACCCTGTTACTATTAATGCACTCTGTGGGGTTAAGGGCCTCAATTTCCTCATCCATTTTTCTTTTGTTATCAATGACAACTGCATGGCTTTCTTTTACAAAAGTGAACTGAACCGGACGACAATAAAAAGTTGAGCATGGTTTCGGGTTTGTCCATATAGTATTATCTCCATCTGTCAGTTTCAGTGGCACCAAGGAGGTCATGAAAATGCTTGAATCATCATGCTCGCCGTCCATTTTCTGCTTGTATCGGCTTTGATTGGAAGCACCATCAAATCCCCACTTCGATATCAGCTTTAACTGCTTATTTTCCACATTATCAGAAAGACTTTGAAGAATCCGCTTCACCGTGATGTCAAGTAAAGCTTGAAGTGTAATTCTAGCTGATGAATCCGTAACTGATACTGATTGATTAGGAGGGTAGCATGCAAGCTTAGTTTGTTGCAGTTTATAGTAGGATGGGTAAATATCCTTAGCACCTTCCCGAATGGCAGTCTCTCGCAACGTAATATATTGCCACTTTGAAAGCTTAAGTGAAAGAAGCAATCCAAGTGCTTTCTCTGGTGTAAATATTACTGTTTTCTTAATGCTTTCCTTGATTTTAACGGCAGCTTCTAGATTTTTGATCATATAATTGATTACAGATGCGATATCTTCATAACCTTCTTCTTTTAAACGTGCTGCAGCTGCATATGCCAATTCACAGGAATCCTCGCCTATGTGCTCACTAGATCTTCTCTTTTTCTGTTTGCTTCCCAGATCTTTGAATGGTTTTCGGGACCTTTTTGTCATTGTTCCAACAGTCGATGATGTCGAAGGTTCTGGAGAGACTGAGCGTGCTCTTGGTATCTCATCAACAGTTGGTTCTTGATTTATTAAAGTTTGCACGCAACTCGGCCAATCAATATTTGCTTGCAACCACTCTCCGTACGTATTTCTAAACTTATCAAAGAATCGTTTAGATTTCTGCCACCTGTTTAAAGCAGCTCGCGTGAATCTCCGGCAAAATTCTTTGAGAGTTACTTGATCTTCGGCAGAAAGGCAATCGCCTATGCGGGACACAATTGCACTAAACAATACTTCATGATTAAATGAAGGACACTCACTTTTTAGAAGAACAAACAAATCTAAGTTGGTGATTAAACTTTCCATTCTAAGATTTTGTAGTCGCAAAGCAAATAGTTTTAGTGTTAGCAGTTACACGGTTGTGAACAATCTAAATTATGGAACAAAATTATAGCCCTTTTATTGTATAAAGTCAATAATTAGTTAACTACCCTCATTAAAGTTATAAAAGATATGATAATAAAAATTTATAATCGTCAAAAACATTTCGTAGAACTCATAGTAGAACTAATCAACATTAACAAATCACATTAGCTCACTAATTATAAAAAGGTGAATGCAGTTCTTAGTTGGTATTGTTGCGAGATATTTCAAATCATTTAATCACTTAATAGGCTCATTAGAATCAGAAGACTACAACCATCATTCTAATTACTTAATTACTTGTCATCAGACTCATTAGATGACTACACAATATGTTATTTTGTATTTTAAACGTATGCAAGGTTTTAAAATTCCTTTTGTGTCGATATTATTATGTGTCCGGTTATGTTGTAATCATACTTTTAGGGTATGATCAATTAACAATTTCATTCCCCTATCTTTCTAAAAGAAGCGACAGCATGGGCACTTTGACACTGATATTCAACTATTTGGTATTGTTGGAAATCTTACAAGATCAACAAGATACTACACACCTCTGTCTAGTCCTTCAGGTCTATAGGGGTGATGCTATTTTATGTTAAGAGTTGTTAAAGCTCTGAATTCTGCAACTTAAACACTAAAAGGAACGTTTAATATGTAAAAATAAATAAAAATATTTTGACGATTTAAAAAAAAAAAAGGCATCTACAACCATTATGTAACGTATGTCAAAAAATCATAAATAATTAGTACTAAAACCTCCTATAAGGATATTACGGTTATCGCTGCCGTTTCAGAGATATTTCGATTTTTCATACTAGCTCCATACAAAATTTTCGTAAAAAAATTATAATTCCTTCGTTTTTGTGCAGAATCAATTCTGGTGTCATTTTTGTATATTGTTATAACAAATAGAAGTGATATCCGGCACAAAAACTGGCACTTGCAAAATAAAATGCCTAAGTCTATGAAAGCCGTTTTTCAGCCCACCGTGCGTCGCAACGGGCCTCGGCGGCGGGCGGCGAGGACGGAAGGACGGCGGTTTTTGTGCTTGTGTGGCACTGCACTTGTTTCTCTACGGCAGTCTTGGAGCAGGGTGATTGCGTCATCGGGAGTGACTAGGGTATGCCTTGGTCGGCGAATCTTAGAGATGCGCGAGGGTTTGTATCGGGCGGCCGATACTATAAGGGGTAATATGTTGGCTTCAAAGAAACGCTTTGAGACGCGTTTCATGAACTGCTGGATGGTGGGCATCTTGAGGTCTACGTGAAGAAGCTCATTTCGAACATAAAAGGGGGCTCCCGTGACTACGGAGGAAACGGTTTTGGAGGGTCTGCATCTTGCTTTGCGTGTGCGAAAACAAGAGCGACTAGAGCGAAAGCGGCGGGCGAACGTGCCTGTTTTATGTGCTCAGCGTTGGAAAGGTGTCTATCGAGGACCATGCCTAAGTATTTGGCTTGCTTTTCCCAAGGGATCGGCTTGCCGTACATGGTAATCGGATGGGAGGAGGGTGACGATCTATGTAGACACCTAAGTAGCGTATATAGGTAGATACGCCAAAGAGGTGGACAGGAACAAATGGAAGAAGACTTTGTGCACGAGTGAACTCTGACGTTAATTGGATCTTTAGGTTGCGAGAATTGGGAGCCTAAGACAAGTGTAATTTTAGATTTCTCTGCATTCAATGGTAGTACGTTTTTTAAGAGCCAATAACTAACTATATTGAGATTTATCTCTTTTAATTACGTAGCGTTATCTCAGGTATCTCCATGTATCAATAAAACAGTATCATCAGCATATGCAAATGCAGAACAATTTTTATCGAAAAAGAGGCAGAGGTCATTTATGTAAATAAGGAATAATGTTGGGCCAAGAATACTTCCTTGTGGCACACCATATTCTATGTTAGCTTCTGTACTTATTTACTTATTATTTATTTATTTATTTTATTATTTATGTACACACAGTAAAATACATTAAGATAAACATAATTATAATATCTGAGTACAAAGGTACTGCTTATTTCTTAAGAAATTTCTTCCAGCAGACCTGCGAAAGGAGAAGTGAAAAAGAAATGTAGACAATAGTGTGTGAGAACAAGAAGAGAAATAAATATGAATATGTGAAGTCTAAAACTAAAACTAAAATATTAAATATACTTACACATACTTACAATGCAATAAAAATAACATATACTTAAATAAATACATAATGTTAGAATATATAAACATATAATATAAATATATACATAAATAATTAACACAGTTAAGAGGAAAGGTAATGCTCTTTTAATCGACATTTGAATAGAGATATAGTTTTTAAATCACGAATACTAGGCGGAAGTGAGTTCCACAATCTTACAGCATGGACAGAGAAGGAATAAGAGTAGTAGCTAGTTTTATGAGGATGAGATTTAAGGAGGGATCTAAGGTGTGATCTACACGGTACGTCGCTAGAACGAGCGTAAGAAAAACGCTCACGCAGGTAGGAAAGGTAAGACGGGTTGTGTAGAATGTTGAAGAGGAGACACAAAATCCTAGTGTTCCTGCGAAGACGGATTGGGAGCCACTTGAGTTGCTTGCGAAGGTGAGAAACATGGTCATACTTTCGAAGACCGAAAACAAAGCGAATGCATAGATTTTGCAAGCGCTCAAGCTTGTTTAATAGCTCCTCGGTAGCATCCAAATAGCAGGCATCGGCATAATCTATAATCGGCTGAATAAGTGTTTGTGCCAAAGAAATTTTAGTCTTCAAGGGAAGAAGACTTTGAAGGCATTTCAGCGAATGAAAGGAAAAATTTACCTTTCGGCTGACCTCGTTGACCTGAGCACGCCACGAGAGATTGGAGTCAATAACTACACCCAGATCTTTAGCGGTTTCGGTATATTCAATGCGAACACCATCAAGATATAAAGGCATCAGAGATGCAACAACAGCCGCACTGCGAACGAATCTGCTGCCAATGATTATGGTCTGGGATTTAGTTGGGTTAATTTGCAAACCAAATGACTTAACCCAAACGCTGATGCAAGCCAGGTCATGATTCATTGCAGCAATTGCAGAACCCGCGTCAGCTACAGTAAAATGTCGGTAAAGCTGCAAGTCATCTGCGTAGAGATGAAAACTAGAGGAGATTACTCTGGTAACAAAGTTTATGAAAATTGATAAAAGAAGAGGAGAGAGAACGCTACCCTGAGGAACACCCTCAGTGAGGCTACACCAATCAGAGCTACTATTTATTTATTTATACTATTTATCTTTACATGCTGCGAACGATCTTGAACATAACTCTCGAAGAGTTTTAGAGAATACCCACGGATCCCAATATATATATCCCATCTTCGCCAAAAGTACAGGAACAGAGGAGGCATTTCTTTTTACAATTTAGGTGTTTAGTCACAGCATCAGAGAAAGCAGACACAGCATCCTCAGTGGAAATACCTGAACGGAAACTACGTTATTAGGCGATTATTCAATAGCTTTTCTAATATCTAAATTAGAGATTGCCGGAAGTACAGAAATAGGCCGGTAGTTGTTTACGCAATCTCTGTCGCCATTCTTATAGATAGAGTGAACTACTGCTTTTTTGAGAGCATCAGGAAAAACTCCAGTATTACCAAATCGCTATAGCCTATAATATTATAAGAGTTCCCTCAATTTCTCCAGGATTCCATCATCAAATCCAGACATAATGGCAATGGCAAACCTGGAAAGTATACCCTTTTCAACAGAAAAATCCAAATCGGTCCAGTCGTCTTCGAGTAATCGGGGAACACACATAAAAATAGATTACGACGACCTGAGACCCTCCTCCTTTGTTTAATATCGGTGAATAAATGAAATTGAAGTGTTATCTATCTGTGATTTCAGAATAACTGTGTTTTCTCAAGTGCTTATAGTTGTTTATACTGTACTAAACACTAACAAATATTTTTATGTTTTGTTGGTCTTTTTTTGTCAGGCTTTCTGGAATCTCTGGAATGGCTGAACCGATTTTAATAGGACTTTCACTGGAAGACAGAAGATGTTATAGGGTAACGTATATGTTGCTATATATCATGGAATTCCCGGAATACGGGTTCGTACGTACAAAACCACGGTCATAGCTAGTTTATGATATATGTATATATTATTGATGATAGGCTCGCATTACACCACTAACACACCTGATGTTAAGCGATGATGTGGTCGAAGATTAAGCACGCTTGCCTAGAAGTAATCTATTCACTCTTGACTTAAAGACCCCCAGGTCATAGCTATCCTTAAACACAGACTATAGGTAGGATGTCCACCATGTAACGATGGCGCATCGCCATTTGTCTTGTAGTCCGATGATATTAGCACGATACTTTAAAAATTACCGTGCTAATTATGAGTTACGTACATTATTAATGAAGGGTTATGACGTCACACGAAGCGTGTATGATGTAACCTCATAGTACCAATGTTAGGGCATTTTCATTAATTATGTAGACACTATCCACGGCTTACTTTCCCCTGTGTATCGATTTGATATTTCGATTATAGTTACTATACCTACACGTCCTGTTTTGAAAGGGACTGTCTCTTTTGGGCCTAATTGAGTCTTCTTTGCGTCGTTTTCCTCATAACCGAGGGTCGTCACCTCCCTTTGCATCACTTTCTCCCGTTTTATCTTCCTCCAGTAGTTTTTGTCTCTGGCGGTATGAAAGGCGCTGTGAACCGTAGAGTCGAGAGTGCTGCGGATCTGTTCAGACCAACGTATGGGGCTACGTCCTCATGGTCACATGGAAATCCATGACCTGATCCCTCCATCTATCTTTCACTACCGGTCTACCAGATGCACTGCTGGGTACCACCCACACTTGGTTGATATACCGTCTTGTCGTACCAAGTGCTTCTCCTGCACATTTATTGTGCACACAGCC
Organism: Tholera decimalis; assembly: GCA_943138885.2. NCBI lineage: Eukaryota > Metazoa > Arthropoda > Insecta > Lepidoptera > Noctuidae > Tholera > Tholera decimalis. Next base: position 18,630,440 of record OW964576.2, read on the forward strand.
AAGCTGTTCGTTCTCTACCAGCTTCTGTGTTCCCCATAATATGGTGTTCCCTGCCACTTATGACCTTTCAGCCTTTACAGCAAGAGCCTCCTGCCTCATCCGCCACCTCATTCACCACCTAATAATAACTTTAAAATATTTTTCAATACTTCCTCAAAAACTGGCTCTTATCGCACTACGATTAGATTCAACATGCAATGTATTTCACACTCGTGGATTTTTTTCACATTCCATTCCAGATTTTGCCACACATAACATTGTGGATAACGTTAAATAACTAGGTATTCAATTCCCTATATTCGGCGGTGTTTATTTTTTTTTTCACAGCAAAGAGGCGCATGTTTTTAAGACCTTATATTTTATGAAAATTAAAATTGTGTTTATAAACAGAATATCAGAAATAAACATTATTATTTATAAAATAATTTTGCCTTTATCAACAAAATAACATTTATTTGTGCTCTAAATAAAAAAATATATTTTAATATTAGGCTGTTTTGCGGCTTCATACCTTTGCTTCTTCTTTAAGCCGCGAAGGTAAAGCGCGGGGAAAAGTAAATTAAATCTTATTAATTTGTGTTTTTTACGTGAGTATGTCTAATTTAAGTTTTGATGAGAACAATTTAGATGTGTGATTTGTGATTGAGGCTCAAAATGCTTGCGATAGCCTGTTGCCATCTAAATCGAAGCTAAAGCATATGGCAACTTTGCATTTTCTTCAATGGAAAACAAATAAAAATGCGTCGTCATTTATTTTATTTCTTCGAAAGTGTATTGAAAAACGTCGTTTGATACACGTGGACGTTTATTACTGCAGTCCTCGGCTGCATAACCCCCTCGCCTAGCGGCTCCGGCGTAACTCCGCCTTTCTAACCATTTGGGAAGTGGAACTGATGATGAAGACCACAGATGGCCACCGAAACTACTCAAAAATAAGTAGATATTTCGTGGATTGCGATTCGATTACTTGAATATGGATGTTAAACACTTTATGCTCGTCACAATGCATATGGTGATGTAGAGCTGATGGTGAAGTACCAGGAGAACTCCTCAAAAATTAACGGCTCTGCATCGGGAAAAGCAATATTTTGTAAAAGGTGATAAGTAGTTGACATTTTGGCTTTTGCAACTACATAAATTACAAACCGACCCAATAACAAGCGTGAAAAAAAAAAACTTTTTATCAAAAATAAAACCGACTTCCATATCAAAACACTACAAAGCCAAAAATGAATTTTAATTTCGGAAGGCGGTGTCAAAAAAAAAGAAAATACAAAACCAAAAACTTTGTAGTGTTTTGATATGGAAGTCGGCTTTATTTTTCAATTTTTTTATTGTGTAAAACAGAGTAGTTTGTTTTTGTTAGACCATATCATTAACTTTCGTCAGCAAATCTGACTCGTTTTAATTTATTTCTTCCTTTAATATCCTACCTCTTTTCAATTATTTATTTATTTATTTATTATCCACTTTACATCTATAATTACAGGGTAACCTAATGCGATAGTGGAACTATTCTAGTATTAACAACTATTATAAAAAAATATAAATATTATAATAAAAATATAGAGAGCAGAATAAAAAGGACGACCGATATTTTTCTGTATAAAAAATAAATAATGTCTCTCGCATACACACGCGCTCCCCTACCCCTTTTCCAAGTAAATGTAGAAATTGTTCAGAAATAAATTAAATCAACCATTATGAAGCAAATTGCCCATAATTACGTTGGCATAACATATGGCTGTCCGTATGGTATACCGCTAAATCGATAGGCATCGTCTCTCAGACTCTTTAAGGCCATTTGAAAAGACACGCAACTGTACATTGAATTTATTTAAATAATATTATAGCTCTATAAACTACACGTGTATTTTGGTACATACCGCTTAAATCGATCGTCTTAATAGGAAAATTGTCTCGCATGGTGGCACAGCATTATGCTGAACGATGACCGTTCAGCGTGTATGTGCCGCTGTCTGTCCGTCCGTATGTGACAGCCATTTTATTCCGAAACTAGGCTACACGTGTGAAACTTGGTAGGTAGATTTATTCTATTATCCGCTTTCCGATTTATATAAAAATAAAAAATATATAAAATGAAGGGGGCAGTACATGAAACTGAAACTAAAAATATTTTTGTGTGTGGTGTCTTATTTGAACGATATCGTTCACCAATTTTTCTCAAACATGTTTTCTAAAACCGCAAATATAACTTAAAATACTATGAAAAACAAAGTTATTTTGCGTATTTACTACGGAACACTACATAGGCGAGTCTGACTCGAACTTGGTCATCCTAAGCTGCATGTGACAGCTTCTTCTTATTTTAAGGAAAATTTCATCGTTTTGTTATTACAATTCAATTAGCCGTACGCACCAGCTTCATTGCCCAGCCAGCTATTATATTTTAAGATGTCGTGTGATTCGAGACTTGAAAATGCCACTTCCAACGATTGCCGTTTGCTTCCGAAGATTACAATCCTAATATCCTCTAAACTTTATCGTCAGCAATAGGTACAAGCGATCCGCTCTGGCCTTATTCATGTTAACTAGGCTTTGCCCGTTCCAATTAAATTAAAGTTGCCTATGGTACTTGCACATATTAGTAAAAGAATTTTGGAAATCGGTCTAGGTAAAAAAAATATTTTATCCATTACAAACAGAAAATAAAATCAAACTTTCGGTTATAATAGTAGTGTAGATCACTGGCCTACTGATAATTTTCATACGTATTATAATATTTAATAGTAACAAACACCAACACATTTTTTACGATGACAAGATTATTGAATAGACCGCCAGACAGTGTTCTATAATCAAGTTTTGAATGCAACAATAAGACCACTACTTATCTATAAATTCTACACATCCGAACTCCTATAACCAAAACACTATCTTCCACTATGTGTGTCAGACTTCAGATTCAATTGCTGGTTAGAACATTCCCACAACGCCGGTAGGAAATGGCCCTGTCGGGCCCCGTCAATGCTGCTGACTGCTCTTTGAGGCGCGCACGAACACCGTCAACTCCTCTCCCAACCAACTATCTAAGCATTGCCAAAAGCAAGGACCGACAGACCTAATAGAAGTAATTTTGACCAATTATGACCAACAATCGATATTGATGAAACTAACCGATAACTGAACAACAATTACGAAGCGACGAAGAATACGAAAAGGACGAAGCATTTATTTTTTTAAATTGTGTATACCTAGTGAATCCAATTTTCCAAGCAACCGATCGAAACAATTATAAAATCTAGCACATTTCCGGGGTTGCTGGCATGTTCTAACGAGATTCCGTGGCCGGGCAGCTGAAGGCATTGGGTGGGTTTTTAGTTTGTAGAAGTCTGACAGTCTGACACTACCATCCGCTTCACCTAAGTCATTCGATGATTTACCCACCCGGAAAAAAAAAAAACACTTTTAATTATAGGTAGGTACTTGCCTACTTATAAATCGACAACACGGAAAAATAACTCGACACGGTCATTAATCCGCAGAAAATCTTAACAATTCAATAAAAAAACGGCCAAGAACGAGTTGAACTCCAGGACTCCTGAACACAAGGATGTCTGACTCTGAGCATCGACTCGAAAAGTAGAAGAAGAATCAACAGTAAAAAAATAAAGTTTGATGTAGGTACTTGTCTAATGTAAAAAATTGGCCAAGTGCGAGTCGGACTCGCCCATGAAGGGTTCCGTAGTAACTATAATAAATATAACATACTTAATATATTTATTTGAAAAAAAAAACACAAAAAACCTTACAAATTTCTTAAAACTAGCTTATTTACAATTTTTACAACTACGCCAAATAACTTTGTTTTTCATAGTATTTGTATGAATTACAAAGTTATATTTGCGGTTTTTGAAAATAAATTGTATCTCAAAAAAAATTATTATAGAAGTTAGAGGGGGGACACACATTTTACCACTTTGGAAGCGTATATCTTTTAAACAATTAACTTTATGAAAAAGAAAAAAACCATAATGTCATTTTTAAAGACCTGTCTATAGATACCACACACGTATCGGTTTCATGAAAAAAAATATTTTCATTTTCAGTTCCATGTATGGGGAGCCCCCTTTATTTTAAATATTTTTTAAATTTTCTCTTAAAATCGGAAAGCGGTTCACAGAATACATCTACCTACTAAGTTTTACATGTATAGTCCTAATAGTTTCGGAATAAAATGGCTGTGACATACGGACGGACGGACAGACAGACAGACGGACAGACATGTCGAAACTATAAGGGTTCCGTTTTTTGCCATTCGGCTACGGAACCCTAAAAACCGCTTGGAGTAGAATTGCCACAATAGCTGCAATAGGTATTTACTAATTTATAATCAGTAGCGCAGAAATAAAGTTTTATGACACTAAAATAAAATAAATTAATAGTTTAAAAATCACTAGAAAAACACGCTTTTATAAATGCACGTAAAAACAAAAAAATTGTTCGCGCTTTTCCTTTTTTTTGTAGTCTTCGTTTTCTTTGTGTTGCTGTTTCTGTTTTGTAGTTTTTGCGATATTATGCCCACGAGTAGTGAACAATTAAACGGTCGATCACCCCAGAGGATTTGAAAGTGACATCTATAAAAAAATAAATCTATGGATTACGCGGTAATTCAAAAAAGTTAAGAAAACCGATAACGGATTTTCTTTAGGTTTGTTATAATAACTTTGAAACCTGATCGTGTCCAAAGTCCATTACGTGGCCTTTCTCACAAGTGCAAACACGACTATGATACGATATTCCATCATGGAATGCCAGTGCCTATCTTCCGGCTTTATCATCAGACCTTGAAACCTAATCGTGGTCAAAGTTCATTACAACACTTTTCTAAGAAATCCAAAACAACTATGATACGATTTTCCATCATGAAGTTCCAGTTCATATCTTCCGCCTTCATCATCAGATCAGTTCGACAGTACCATATTATTGTATTGTCATCAGAATTACATACAGCTGCCAAGTTTCATTACGCTACGACCCTTGGAAGATTGTTAAATTAGTTACCTTAGATTTCATTACATAGTTACATACAGGTCGACCTAATAAAAGCGTGTTAAAAATGACGGACTTCACTACAAATCAACCCTTATTTCACCTCCTAAGTGGTAGAATTTTCACAATCGCTTAAATAGATACTAATTAGTCATTTTTAATCAGAAGCCCAGAAATACAGTTTCATGCCACTAATACCAAACTTTCAATCTCTATTTTAACCTTTTAAACAGGCATTTACTCATAGCCTAAAAATAGAGTTTTGGGTTTCTTACTTCAAACCTGACGAATTTTCATATAAACTTTCAACCCCTATTTCACCCTCTTCGGTGTTGAAATTCCAAAATTATTTTGTAACGAATGTCTACTCTTCAAAATGTATGGACTAAAGATTATTGGTCTAATTTCAATGGTTTACGCTCGGCACCTATGAATCAGTCAGTGAATCAAGACAAGTTCTTTGATAAGCGTGAAATGGTTTTTTTCAGTGAAAATAAAGTAAGTAACAATGGGTATTGTCAATCTTCAGCTCTGTTTAGACATGAAAGTGTGACAAACAAACAAAAGCACATGCGATTATTTACAGTAATTCATTTAAATGATTATTAGCTCATCATTTATAACAATATTAACCGATTATTAGCTAATCATTTGAATAATTATTAGCTATTAGGTAGAAGATATCAGAGAATTAAAGTGCGGGGGCAGAGCAGCTGTCGGTCGGGCCGTATGTCTCGTCTATATCTGTACCAAATTTTATCAAACGCGATCGGTTGTGAAAGCACAACAGATAGACCGGAGAACAGACGACAGATTTAGAATAGTAATAGCTTAGAGTACTTAGGTACTATAGTACCTTGGTATTGTTCGTCAAATCGTTAAGGTTTTTGTTTTAAGTTGAGCTATACGTTATCTGACAAATTCTTGCACTGTATGGACAGACCCACTCAAATCTGTGAGCATCTTTCTACAAAAGATCGCCACAGACTGAAACCTACAAGGTTCCCATATAATATTTTAACCAGTATAGGTTGTATGGACTTTAAAAGAGACGGACCCCTGAGTTTGTTTCGATGTTTCTTCTCAGGGTAGTCAGTTAGAAAACACCGGCCTCAACTAGTTAACATTTACAAAAAAAAATGACGTGTAAATGTGCTATTTAATAACATGATCAATCATTTACTATTCAATCGTATTTCGTTTTGAAGTATTTGAGATTTCATTTAAATGTGCTTTACACTGTTTTAATATTCTTTTGAGTCCTAAATTACGCTGACTTGAGAATTCGAGATTTACATTCACCTCTCCACATCTGTTGATCAAAAGGCGATTGCTACAAACGAAGCCATTACTTTAAAAAACCAAACTGTCTTTGTGTGTTTGTGTCATGACTCATAACTGTCAGTGTCAAATAAACTACAACTTAGTGATGTACTACAGACTTATATTCTACTTGTTGACTCATTCGAGTCATTGTAAAATTTCACTCGGATACAGTCCAAGTGGTCGAATTACTGCAGTAGAACTCTAATTATTTTCTAAGTTGATCTCATTCAAATTCCCTGTCCCAATCCATGAATTTTATTGTATGTTTCTGAACACGTTAAGGCTGTTTAATGTTAAAACATCTGATTTATTAAGCTACTTTTTCTTTACAATAAAATTACACTCATGATTTTGTTCAAAAACAACAGTCAAAGTATACAAATAATAGACATTAACTTATATTGATTATACAAACTCAGTAATACCTATAGCACAACCAGTACAATGATTATACTGTTAAAAGTTAAACAATCTTATGACTATTAATAATATGTGAATAATAGGTACACATACCTATATAATAACTACAGTAATATATTTAAGTACTCATTTATTTATCCCTATCATATATTTCCTTCTGAAAATAGTTCAAAATCGTTGAAACCAAATCTATATTATACTTACTTAAGATATTTAAACAAAGACGAAAGAAAGCAAGAAAATAAAAAAAACTGGACGAAAGACGAAACGAAAATATCTGGCTTGCTTTCTATAAAGCCCGATTTACACTTCAACAAGTACAGTAGCGAGTTAACTTGCGTCATCGGCGAGTTAAGTTGATATTGTAGTTTGAACGGCAAAAGCGAGTTAAGTAGTAAGTTGTTGATTGAGTTGAGTTAAATAGATCGCGATCCTATTTTTCGGCGAGTCCCATAGATAAAATAAATAAGTAGATTTGGTCAACAGACGAAATTATATCGGAACCGTGTGTCTCCAGTTAGGCGCTGGGCGGGGCAACAACTACACATGCAGTTTAATAAAATCAATAGATACGCACTCGCACACACACCCGCATTTCTTAAATCAGAACGTACTATACAATCAATAATAAACCTTATTCCGCCAAATACAGCGTGTATTTACGATGCACCGTAGAACTTACCCACACAAAAACATCGGTCGCTATCGTTGTGCTGTGCAAAAGCAATTTATTTTACATATACGCTAGTGATTGACTAAATCGGAAAGTTATCGATTCTTCCATTTATTATTGTACAATTTTTTTTGGGCACCTGAAAATGAACCAAATAAAAAATGGCATGTCCAGAAAATATTACAATAACAATAAACATATTATTAAGAACATAACATTACATAATTATTATTAAGTACTACCTACTAAGTATTAAGGGCTACCCTGGCGCTTTCGACTTAAATCTTAATATTTAATTATCATAGTGATAGGTCAAATAGAAGTCGATGTTAACTTACATTACGCTCTTGATCGGAACATACCAGCCGTATAGGTTGTATAGAATCCTGAAAAGTTGAATGACTGATTTTATGAATACCCTAAATCATGAGAATAGCTTTCAGTAATAAAATAAAATTTAACACACTTCTGCAAAAATCAGTTGTACTCTTAATTTTGGAATTGTCCATTCAAAAAGCCTGCGACTTTTCTTTAGAGACTAGAACATCTCTGCGTTGAAGTGAACCGAGCATATGGTGCTATTTTTTGTAGGGTACCAGTTAGGTGGCATGCCTGTGGCATCAATCCATTCCTTTTTTATGTTACCATCTTTTGGGAAGCTGAAAAGTACGAAAAGCACTTATTTATCATTTACATACATCCTAAGCTACTTCTAAACGTCACCATATAATAAGCATCGCAATAATTACGTAACACACTATAAATCAAGATCTGAATGATTTTGACGTATATTGCTAATCCATTGCTTCATATGTTCGAAATATTGGTCTGCTCAACAACGTAAATACCGCAGTGAGTGTTGTTGATTTAGCATAATGAAACCGATTCCTACTGTAAGTGTGTTACGCAACTATTACCTGCGGGGTAACCGCAGGTAATAGTTTAGTAGGTTATAATAGGTTTTTGTTATAAGAAAAATCCTAGTTAGTAGAGAAATTGTTAAATATATGAAAACAAACACACATCCATGCATAACAAATAAATAGCATGAATATATTGACTTATTTTAAGCTCAATTCACAAATATATTATCTGAACCATGCCGATTATTATAACGCATTCGAAGCTTCAATGGAAGCAAAATACAAAAACCATAAAAAATAAAGAAACAGCATGAGGATAAGGCATAACATACGATAATTCTAAACCGAAAAACACCACCGATTATTAACCTAAAATTAAAGTAACTTACTTTACGAATATTGGTTACGCATTTCTCTACTACTCTGTAAAAAAATCAAAATAAGTAAAAAAACATTATTTACATCGATCTTCCAACCGGGCTAAAACGGTTGACAGATTGAAAAATAAACTATTGCAGCGACGGCGACGTCGGAACTCCTTACGCATGCTGCGGGCGTAAAATAAATTGTTTATTTTTTTTTACTTTTTTGTACACTTGACTTTTCAACGTATTTTTATTTCTGTCATCTCATGTAAAATAAAAGTTAAACATATTTTCTTAGAGGTTTCCGTATGTTATAAAAATCTTTTTACCAAAAAATTAAACAGACACCCAAAAAACACTGCAATGTGAAAAATAACTTTAATTTCGGTAGTCGGTGTCTTTAGTTTTGTATTTTCGTTTTTGGCACCGACTTCCGAAATTAAAGTTATTTTTCACTTTGCAGTGTTTTTTGGGAGTCGGTTTAATTTATTGGTAAAAAGTTTTTATTTCACTCTTTTTAGTTGGTCGATTTTTAATTTACCTAGTTACAAGAGCCTAAATGTCAACTACTTATATTCATTTACAAAATATTGCTTTTCCCAATGTTGGGCTGTTATTTGTTGAGGAGTTCTCCTGGTAGTTCACCATCAGCTTCACTTCACCATATGCATTGTGACGAGCATATTGTGCTTAATAACCACATTCAAGTAATCGAAGCGGAACACATGAACTACTTATTATTCCTACTTATATATTGAGTAGTTCCAGTGGCCATCGGTGGTCTTCATCATCAGGTCTACTTCAAAATGGTGCTTTTCGAATGCAACTACACAAGTTACTATAAAAAATACTCAAATCACTATAGGTGTGCCTATAATATTTGAAGAGTTCCCTCGATTTCTCCAGGATCCCATCATCAGATCCTGACTTGGTGACAATGGGACCAATTTCAAAGTATACCCTTTCAAACAAAAATATCATTTTTCTAATCGGTTCAGCGGTCTCCGAGTAATCGGTGATCATACATAAAAAAATAATAATAATATACGCGTCGAATTGACAACCTCCTCTTTTTTATGTCGTCGGTTGAAAAACCCCTAAACTATAATAGCAATATTTCATTCGTCAATCGACATTGCTGTCGATAGCCTACGTTAGTGGATCTGCACAAGCACATCACTAATTCGGCGCAAGAAGTGGCGGCCTCACTACGCGATGAATCCGCGTAATACAGTTTCGTATGTTATGTTTACATTGCTTGTCCAGTTACTTAGTGACGAACTCAGGTAGTGGTTAAGGAGCAATGTATTTATAGCAAAAGAAGTACAGTCGCTCTGATATTTGAAAACATAAATAACATAGTAAAACCAAGAAATATTTTACGATTTACTGTTTTTCATGATTTTAAAGACAAATATTGTAAAATACTTGTACTTACATATGGTAAGTGATTCCATGATTCACATAGATTTGATTTTGGCTTCGGTATTTACAAGATACCACAGAACAACTCGGCATTCATATATGTTATCACGATCGCCGTCGAAAGCGCACTAGTTCGCGGAGACGGCCACTTGCCTGTGACATGAGCCCTGTGGCCATGTCGCGCGGACACCGATACGCCCCCTTACCACTTCTCCTGTATTTTTGATTTCTGTGGCGAGTCCAGTGCGAAGTAGCCCCCTCTCTCGCGTCTCCCGCATCCCTCCAACTTAACTGGCTGGCATGTAGACGGGCGAGTTTAGTACAGTCCATAAATTTGTAGGTTACAGGTAGGTTGCGGGTCGAGTTGCGGGTCGAGTTGTGGATCGAGTTGCGGGTCGAGTTGCGGATCGAGTTGCGGGTCAAGTTTTAGGTCCAGTTGCGGGTCGAGTTGCGGGTCGAGTTGCGGGTCCAGTTGCGGGTCGAGTTGCGGGTCCAGTTGCGGGTCGAGTTGCGGGTCCAATTGCGGGTCCAGTTGCGGGTTGAGTTGCGGGTTGAGTTGCGGGTCGAGTTGCGGGTTGAGTTGCGGGTCGAGTTGTGGGATGAGTTGAGGCATGAGTTGAGGGGCGTCTCGTGGGGAGTTGAGGTAAAGAGAGAGAGAGGGCAACGGTATACCTTTGAAATTTCGTAAATTTTTGAAGGTTTCACTTCTACCACGTGTGAATTGCACACATTTTTTTTTTACAATTCCTTCACTAATTAATCGAAAGGAACTTCGTTCCATCCGGGTGTCCCTAGACACCTCTCAAGTTTTTTATTTTCTTTTTTTCTTCTCGGGCAACTTATGACTACTCACTCGCCTACGTTTGGACGCTACTTACAACTTACTACTTATTACTTAACTGTCTGAGTTCTTAACTGGCTACTGTACTTGTTGAAGTGTAAATCGGGCTTAAGAGAGAGAGAGAGAGAGACAGACAGAGAAACATGCGCACGCCGCACGGCTTACAATAGCTTACTATAGAAAAAAGTGTAGTTACAACTTTTTAATTTTTCCGTCTAGCCCCCAATTGCGGCGGTAAGACCCCTCTTTGAGGAGTGGCTAGATCGGCGTCACGGCGTCCTGACCTACCGCATGACACAGGTCCTCACCGGACACGAAAGTTTCGGGAGGTACCTGTGTCTGATGGGAAAGGAAGAAACGCCTGGGTGTCACCACTGCGAGGGTCGCCCTTAGGACACAGTAGAGCATACGGTGCAAGACTGCCCCGCCTGGGCAGATCACCGACGTGTCCTCACGGCGGCGATAGGCGGAGACCTCTCGCGCCCGGCATTGGTCGAGGCCATGCTGCGGGGCGAGAGGGAGTGGGAAGCGGTCGCCTCCTTCTGCGAAGCAGTCATGCTTCCGAAGGAGGAGGCGGGCCGTGTGAGGGAGAGGATGGCGTCCTCCCTCCAGCCCAGCCGCAGTGGCAGACGCCCACGGCATCGGACGTCGGCCGACGATCTCCGGCCACCGTAGGCGCGGGCATGCGGACAGCGAGTAAAGGGCAACTCGCTGTCCGACCATGGACCATGCCCGGGTCGACGGCGCGTTGTGTTCCACGCGCGCCTCAAAGAGCGTCAGCAACATGACGAGGCCCCCCCTGTAGAGGGCCGAAGCCTGCCCGGGTCGTGGGACTTATCCCATTACCGTGACCCCGGTACGTAAAGGGTTATTGAAGGAACACCGTGGATTTTAGTCAGTAAAAGTCTGACAGTCCCTCCCGCCCTGCCCGGGGTGGGAGGACCAGGGGCGGATCCAGCCCTCAAAAAAGGTTGTGGGCAGAACCACCCGAAAAGCGACCAAGTGCGAGTTGGAGTACAAATTCGCTCGACTTGACTTTTGAATTTATTATTTCCTTTTTTATGCGCATCAGGACTTTGGCCTTAGGAATGGAAGTAATCATTTTCGTTAAACATGCTCTGGATGATCTTCAAATAACCAATATCATATCAGCCTATACACTTCAAACAGGATGCACAGAAATAGAAAAGACACAATTCTGGGAAGACATGTACAACCTCATACAGAGCATTCCAGCAAATGAATACAAGATTATTTATAGGGGGGGGGGGGGGGGCTGAATGGACACGTGGGCATACCAGGGATATCACAGGAGATAATGTACATGGTGGGTTTGGGATGGGCGAGTTAAACAAACAACGAGAAGAAATACATGTCTGACAAGACCGTCAAACGAAAGTTTAAAGACTGTAAAGTAATGAACCTGGTGATGAACTTACATCACACCTTCGCATACTCGTGTCTGTGTACGAGCTGCCAAAACCTACAAAAATTATGGTAGATAGAACACCAAAAACTAAGTGGAGATAGCTGGATAGTCCAGGGGAGACACTAATGAGCGTGATAAAAGATTATCTGGAGACCGATTTGGAAGTAAGTTATGACAACACAAATGATATCTGGCCTAAGTTTGAAACCTGGTACAAGACAAAAGCGGCAGGGATCCTAGGAGTCTCCAAATGTCAGAATCAAAGAGACCCCTGTGAATAAAAAGATATTTTTAAGAACAGCAGCAGAGTTCTAAATTAGAGGAAGATAAGGACCGATATAAAGTGGCTAAGCAGGATGCAAAAGATGTATAGCATAGCACAAGAGGTCACCAAAAGCAATCAAACGATCTACGGAAGTGAAGAGTGCTAAAAATGCGGACGAAATACTGAAATTAACAAAACGCAAACATAGAGCACCCATGAACATAAAAGTAATTAAATAAATGAAATTTAAGGACCACAAGTAATTACTAACAAAAAACACAGAAATTAACGAGAGATGGTTCGAATACTAAAGCTATTGAAGGAAGAATTTCCAAACGAAGATTCACCGCCTTGTACACACACACATGGTCCAATACCAACTATAAATGAGGACGAGATGAGTAAAATGAAAAGCCGCAAAGCCATAGGTCCAGACGGAAAGACTAGACCCAGTAACTGAAGCTTGGTTAGTAAAGCTATGAAATATCGTCATGATTACAAATCGTATTTTAGAATCTTGGCGCCCGAGCTATCTACTGCCGTTCTACAAAAACAAGGGCGATACTGCGCAGTGCGAAAACTATAAAAGTATAAAATGGACCGCTTACACACTCAAAATATGAGAACGAATCATAAACAACCGTCTCAACAAGATCTGTGATCCCCAAACCAGTTTGACTTCACAGCATCCAAGTCAACCACGGATGCTATACAGGTAGTTAGAATCAAGACGGAAAATATAGAATCAACCACAAGGACCTACATCTGCAGGAACGACGAACATATGGAAGCAAACCCTGGAAAAGTACAGCCTGAGACTTATCAGAAGTAAAACTGAGTATCTAAAATATCCTTTCAGCGCAAACACTACTCCAGAGACTATTCACATTTGGTACGACACCCATACCCACAGTAAACCAATTTAAATGTCTAGGCTCCTATGTTAACAAGAGATGCAAACGTAGACGCTGACGTCACTCACAGAGTCAGCGCCGCATAGCTGAAGTGGCTCACTAACCTTTGTTTTGTGATCCCCGTATCCCAATAAAAACCAAGAGGAAAGTATACATAACGGCAGTGCGCCCGGCGTTACTCTACGGTACCGAATGCTAGACAGTCAAAAAGACGCATAAATAAAAAGTACATACCAACGAAATGAAGATGCTTAGGTGGGCGGGAGGTGTAACTAGTCACGTTAAAATACGAAACGAGTATATAATACGAGACAGTTTCAAAGTCGCAACATCGCTGACAAAATAACGGAGAATCGACTACGCTGGTATGATCATTTCAAAAGACGCCAGAGGACGACGTTGGAAATATTGCCCTAAAACTCCCGGAACAAAAACGTGGCAGGGGGAGGCCGCCCACCGTTGATCTGGTGGTCATAGATAAACAGAGACCTCGAGAAATCCCAATTGCCTGAAACGACAACCTAAGACAGACTGTTCTGGCGCACGAAAGTGAGGAGATCCAACCCCAAATGATCTGGAAATAGGGACGAAAATAGGTATTGTTTTTTCTTCATTTCTAGTAGCCAGTAAGACAAGATTGGCACACTAGACTAGTAAATAGATACCTATCTTGATGCTGTCTCAGGAGTCGTAAGTAACGATGACCAGCTAGTGAGAAGCACCAGGAGAGACTTAATTCGCTAATAGACTCGTACTTGGCGTTGTAAACTACGGAACTTAACACTGCGCGTGACCCGATACGTGCATGGCCGGTTTTTTTAAGGCTTATCATCAGCCTTTCGATCTCAATAGACCGTGAAAGTGTGACGTCACAAGTCTATTAGGGTTGTGGGCATGCCCATCATGCCCACAACGGTGGATCCGCGCTTGGGGAGGACTTATTTGATAATTTTACCACGTTAAAAAAAAAATAGCCCCCTTTCGCAACGCGCGATAAGGAATTTCGTTCCAATAAAACAAAACATAGGTATTAAATTGATGTTACTGTTTCTGTAAGCATGCATCATCCCACTGATCAGCAAAAGCATCTAAAATAAAACCTTAGTAACATCGTACATACATAACAATTAAACGTTTGATCTCACGATTAAGACAAACTCGTTTTATTTGTCAACTTTTTGAATCGAATACAATTTTTATTTTACAAGAAGTAATGGTGGAGTTTAGTCACATCACTATTACACCTGTGTTCCTGTGTTCTATGTTTTTGTTGTGATAGTGCCGACGAGTTCTCGTAAAAACTTCGTTTATTTTTTCTAGTTTACCTAAGAAAATGCCTCCAAAAAAGAAAAGTTCGGACATCACACCTAAAGAAGAGTTGTCGAAGTTAGATAAACAAGTAAATACATATGGTATAATAAGATTGTAACAAAGACATAACCTCTTCCAATTTTAACGAAATACTAATAATTTGTGTTTATAGGACCTCATTGCGAGAATAATGCAGCTCGAAGCGCATAACGTACAGTTGAAAAATATTATAGCCAGGAATTTATCACAGACAAGTGAGAGTAAAAATGTTAAAGAGAAAAAGCAATTGGATTTCAGCAAGTAAGTACTTTTCCTTTAACTTAAGTACTTTAAATTTTCAGCGTTTGGTAGTCCTAAGGTGCGTCACGTAACGTAATAAGCCTGTAACTTTCCCACTACTGGGATACAGGCCTCCTCGCTGTGGAGGGATCTATTTGGTAACAAGCAGAAAAGTTTGTTTTATTTTTTTATTCTTGATAGGCATGCATTTGACCATCATCTCACCTGATGTTAAGCGATGATTTGATCGATGATGAAGCACGCTTGCCTAGAACTAACCTATTCACTCTTGACTTAAAGACTCCCAAGTTATAGCAACCAAACACAGATTCTGGCAGAGAATTCAAAAATTGAAACGTTTCGTTGTGTGTGTACAGTTAAGGGTACACACACAACGAAACGTTTTGCATATGGGTGGGATGCCCACAAACGTGAAACGTGTAATGATGGCACATCGCCGTTTGTCTTGTAGTCTGATGATCTAACGGGCTTGGTGGAATTAGACTGTGCAATTCCATTGCACACTCCTTGAAATGTAACTGTTAGAAAACTGATAGGCTTACAACACGCCGATGTCCAAGGCTCTGGAGCTTTGTCTCAACCAGTTTCTCATTGCCAATGAGCCTCTTGGCCCATTTCTCAATAAACTCAAGAGCACCAAGCTGATATTTGGCAGCTCCATCCCAGAGATGAGAGCACTACTCCAAAACAAATAAACACAACTGAACTTGTGCTTGATAAAGGTTTCACCTTCCAGTGTGAAGTGGCTCTCTGACCTTTGCTACAATTCCCAGCTTTTGGCAGCCAAAAAGGCAGTTATATAAACATTCTAAAGATTCCGGTATTTGTCCCTCAGTCTATTAATTAATTCAGAAACTAAGGTAAGGTAATACTGTTTAGAGATAATGTAATAAGAACATTGTTCAGTAAGATTCAGTTTGGATATTTTAAATTCCGAATTCAAATATCCAAAAAGAGATTAGCAGATTAAAAAAAGTTACATTATTTTAAAATCTGTATATAAGCAAAATCTATATACATGAAGCTATCCTATTTGTATCCTTTTTTATAAATTATATAACCTGGATGGAGGAGCATGAAATTTGGCACAGCTCAAACCTAATATTTTATATAATAATTCAAACTTTAAAATTAAATTAATTATTGTCGAATTACTACTAAATTTAAATATTTTTTTGTAAATAACAAAATTGTAGTTTACTACTACAATTGTGTCGTAATTGACAATATAACACCAACTTGATACAAAGACCCTAAAACAGAACTAAAAAATTGCCAGATGCCACTTCCGTCGAGTCCTTCTGCGTATCCTCTACTTCGGTTGGGACTACAACGGACTAGCGGTACAAGAAGACACTAACCAGACAATCGAGCACCATCTTTTCCATGCATTGACCAAATCATGCTTGATACAAAGCCGAGAAACATCAAACTACCATAGATGTGGGCGGACTGATAAAGGGGTTAGTTCTTTTGGTCAGGTCAGTTGAAAGTTCTTTTTTATTAATAATACTCAGCTTGCGCTTAACCACCGTCGCACCTGATGGTAACTGATGGTCAAAGATAATGCACGCTTACCTAGAAGTAACCTATTCACTCTTGTCTTAAAGATCCCCAAGTTATAGCTATCAGGAAACACACTATTACTACTACTACGAATTCTACCCCAAGTACAATGAAAGTATTCTCAAAACGTTTTGTGCATATGGTTGGGATGTCCATCATGTAACGATGGTGCACCGCTGTTTGTCTTACTAATACTGATACTGTTAGTCTGCATCGTCCTACTGATGGGCAAAGACTTCTCCATATGACTACCAAATATTTATCTGGGGTCAAAGTTGACCAGTGGTTGTTTTGTCTGGCTATGGTCAAGCACAATAAGTGTCATACTGCCTAAGTTTCATTCAAGTGTACCATGTACCAAGCCAAATAGGACACTATTTATCCATCCAAAGGTTTCTGTAAAAGATTGCTTTTATGGTTTTATATCTTTGCTTTTAGAGATAAGACCACCCATTGTAACACGCTTTGTAGTTGTTAAGTCCTTATTTAATTCTTTTATGGTGTACAGTAAAAAGTATATCTATCTGTCTAATGTCACTGCCATAAGGTTGAAATTTGAACAGAAAAAAATGTTATGTTTTTTTTTGTCCGCAGGTAATTTCTATATCCTTACGGAGTAAATTCCCACCTTCACAGCAGTTCTCCGACCAGTCTATAGATACTGAGATGCCATATTGTAAAATATTAAACAGGTTGCTGCCAAAAGATATAAAAGCTGTTGCCTGGCTCCCAATTCCAGATGATGTCCCAGAATATAGTGCAAGGTATGGTCATTTAGTTTTTTTGTTCTTTATAGAAAGACTTACAATGTGAGTAGAATTCACATCACTAGCAATCTTGTTAACCCCTCCAACTAAGCTAAATATGCTTGTGTCTGGAGTGGGTTCACGTCAATAGTGTAATGGGTGGGGCTCGTGACTTCATTAGGCTATTGACGCTTAATTACACTGACTTAAGGCCACTGCTTACGTGACGGATTTTTTCACGGACGGGACGGAACGGGAAATTTTGGAAATATCGTTTCATACAAAATGTATATGGAAGCCCATATGTTATGGAGACACGGACGGGACGGGAATGTGGCACTGACGGGGCGGGAAAAATATCGTCGCCAACGATGTATAGGCACGTCCCGCCTCGCGCGTGCCCCACCCCGTCCGTGTTTCCGCTACGTATGCACACTTGAACAGTCACTCCGTTCGTTCGTCATCTAGAGCAATAGCAATTAAAGCCAAATCTTGAAATGAATAATCTATCTTTCCTTCTTCACAACACTGCTATTGTAAGCGTAAGATCTGTTACTAACTGTTACGGTACGTATGCATTAAGAACACGTTCCCATCTTGAACGAGGCAGTCACGTCCCGTTCCCGTCTTGAACGAGGCAGTCACGTCTATAGATGGGCAATCCACCGGGTTTAAACCCGGTGTTTTGATAAAAACCCGATAAACACCCGCAAGCACCCATAAACACCCAGAAAATTGGGTGTCTATTTGATTTGATGAAATTAAATTAGTGATGTTAAAAAATATGTTTTTAAAGTGATTTTTATTAATTTCATTACTTTGTAGGTAACATTAGTTAGATCAGGGGCCATACCATGACGTGTTAAAGCGAGAGTTGTTCGAGCGAGAAAGAGAGATGGAGCTATATAGCGTGCATAACTTCATCCCTCTTTCTCGCTCGAACGACTCTCGCTTTAACACGTCATGGTATGGCCCCAGGGAGGGTAAAATAATATGGTACGAGATAAAAATGAAATTTAAAAAATCACATTTTCTATTATTTCATCTTTTGAATAGCTTATTTTATGTTGTAGTGTGTAATTAGCGTTGAAGACTCGAACGTAAGCGTGCTAGGTGTCATACTCTTCATTTGTAAGTTGATTTACATGATACCCCTTAGCTTCCTGTAAATACTTTAAGATTTGTGCATAGCATTTGGTGCGCACACATGGCTTAATATACTTAAATTCCTCCGCCACTAATTTTCCAAAGAGCTCATTTCTTTTTTTTATTATTGATAATAGGCACGCGTTTGACCACCATCTCACCTGATGGTAAGTGATGATGTAGTCGAAGATGGAGCACGCTTGCCTAGAAGTAACCTATTCACTCTTGACTTAAAGACTTTCAGGTTATAGCGATCAGGTAACACAGACTCCGGCAGGGAATTCCACTCCTTAGCCGTACGCACAATGAAAGTATTCCCAAAATGTTTTGTGCGTATGGGTGGGATGTCCACCATGTAACAATGGCGCTTCGCCGTTTGTCTTGTAGTCCGATGATGGAACGGGCTTTGCGGAATTAGATTGTGTAATTCCATCGCACACTCCCCGAAATGTAACCGATAGAAAACCGATAGACTTGCAATTTGTCGTCGATGTTCAAGGCTTTGGAGCTTTGATTCGACCAGTGATCGTTGCCGATGAGTCTCTTGGCCCTTTTCTCGATAGACTCAAGCGCGTCCAGTTGGTATTTGGCAGATCCTTCCCAAAGATGAGAGCAATACTCCATACACGACCGAACCTGGGCTTGATAGAGATTGAGCGTCTATTCCGGTGTGAAATACCGTCCCACCTTTGCTAGGATTTCCAACTTTTTTGCTGCTAGCTGAGCCTTAGCCTTGATAAATGGACCATAATTGAGGGTGGAAGTTAGTGTTACCCCAAGAAGCTCAATATGATCGGTTACCGGCACAGTTACATCGCGGAAAGTAGGAGCCGGTCGGAATTGGCTCCTTTTTGTGGAGAAGAGACACGCCTGGGTCTTAGCTGCATTAAATTTGACCAAGTTGGCATCACCCCATTCAGAGACAGCCTTCAAGGACAAGTTCAAGCGCTCAACCATGTCCTCACGGAGAGACTGGATCTGTGACCCACCATCACGGGCACTGGACACATATCTCTCAGCAACTGTGCTGTCGTCTGCATACCCAAAGGTACCGGGCATAAGCAGATCATTAATTTGCAGCAAGAATAAAGTTGCTGAGAGCACCGACCCCTGAGGGACCCCGGCATTAATTGTCAATTGGCCAGACGAGCAGCCATCAATAACCACTCGAATGGACCGATCTCTCAGGAAGTCTTTAATCCGAACGCAAAGTTGAGTGGGTAACCCGAAAGAAGGAAGCTTGGCAATAAGGTTGTCTTGCCAGACCCTATCGAAGGCCTTGGAGATGTCAAGGGAAACAGCAAGTGCTTCCCCGTGCTTCTCAATGGCCTCACTCCAGATGTGAATGGCATACGCTTTAAGATCCCCAGTTGACCGGTTTTTGTGAAAGCCATATTGTCGGTCACTGAGGATGTCGTTGGCTTCTAGGTATGCCAGGAGCTCACTATTAAGTACACGCGCGTACATGGACGTGACTGAAATAGGCCTGTAGTTGGCCGGGTCGGCGGCACGACTGCCCTTTTTGGGCACAGGCTGCACGTGAGCCTGCTTCCATGCTTTCGGCACCTTTCCAGTCTCTAGCGAGAGGCGAAAGAGGCATGTCAAGATCGGAGACAGTTCAGGTCGAGGCATTTCTTTTGTCTTCTCCCTCTCCATATAAAGCACATTCTGAACAATTAGACTTCTTAACTGCGTTATCTTTTAATTCTTTCCTTCTTTTTATACCCGTGGGGACAGGAAGAATAGATGGAAAACTTGGTTTATGTAGCTTTGTTGGTGACGGTAAATCTTTTAAAAAGTCTGTTCTTTTATTTTATCAAGGGATATTAAAAATCTAATTTTAAACGACGATTTCTGGAGGAAGACCGATGAATGTATAAGTATTTTAGAACCTATTACTGAAAGCATATTTAACTTGGAGGGAGATCAGTTTGGTATCCACAAAATATACACAACGTTTAAAGATATACTGGCTAAAATACGTTTCGCATTGCCTCATACTTCAATGTTGAACGAAGAAGGCAAACAGCAAATTCTGACATGAGTCGCTGGTCGGCGCAAAATGTCCATTAGACCAATTCATTTGGCAGCTTATGCTGGATCCTTCAGCTCAGGGTGTTGAACTTACTCAAGATGAAGAACTTCAGGCTATGGAGTTCGATCGAGTCTGATTCGATCTGTCAGCTCCGTGTACATCAGCAGCAACCGAGCGTTCCTTCAGTATTTAAGGATATATACATAATAACAAAAGAAATCGACTTTCAACGGAAAGAGCCGCAAAATATTCAGTTGGATGAAGAAAACGAAAACGAAAACACAATAGAGAGTTTTATATACCAACTTAATGAGAGCTATGATGAAACTGAAACCGGAATAGAGAGTTCTATAGACCCAATAATATTGGACGACTACAACGAACCTACACCTTCAACGTCAGGGTAAGCCAGACGCCTTTACATTTTGTCGTCTGTAACAATGATGATGGAGAATCCGATTGTTAAGTAGGTCATTTGTTTTTGATTAGTACCAGAAAAAAGATTTGTCTTGCATTATTTTATTTCACCTAATTATGTATAATTCAATAAAAGAATAATAATGAAAAACTATAATAATAAAAAATGACATTTATGTATAAAAATCATTTACACCCGAAATTTGGGTGGAAATCGGGTGTTTATCCCAAAACACCCGGTTTAAACCCACCTGGGTTTAAACCCGGGTGGGTGGATTGCCCATCTATAGTCACGTCCCGTTCCCGTCTTGAACGAGGCAGTCACGTCCCGTTTCCGTCTTGAACGAGGCAGTCACGTCCCGTTCCCGTTACGCCCCGTCTGAGATATTATCTCGTTACGTATGCAGCGGCCTTTAAATAGTAAAGATAAGCAGGAGGCTAAATAATAATAGCTGTACGGGTTGATCTTCAAAGTTAAGCAACGCTTACCGAGATCAGTCCTGTGTGCATCGAATAGCACGTGACCTCGTGTACTGCAGGGTACAATCCTTAACTGGTCAATTTACCGTCTTGTCGTACTAAGCGCTTCTCTACACTTATTGTGCTCACGGCCAAGGTTTGAAACTCTGGCCGCTTCTGCGTCCCATTCCACATTACAACCCGACTGCTTTTAAAGCAATATTGAAACGACCTTCTGGGCTTGCTCGTTCCATCGTAGATCTTATCTATTTATTAACTTACCTTCAGTCGTGATCGAGTTCAAGATCGGGCTGTAATAAAATAGATAAGCCGTTTTTGGTGGCTGTAGTTTATATGTTTTTGACAGTTGCTACGAGTAGTCAGAAACCAGAAAAGCTGCAACTGAATCAAAAGATTGGAAGCCGACCCTAACATGATCCTGAATGACTATCTTTATTACAAGTACTTATTTAACTTGCAATGCATGTATTTTTGGGTCAAATCTTGCAAATTAATTTCGAAGCTGTTATCCTCAACCGACAGAGATGATTTTTTTTTATTGCGTTTGACCACCATCTCACCTGATGATGGTAAGAGATGGTGTGGTCGAAGATGAGCACGCTTGCCTAGAAGTAACCTATTCACTCTTGACTTAAAGTCTCCCAGGTTATAGCGATCAGGAAACACAGACTCCGGTAGGGAATTCCACTCCTTAGTACGGCTATGAAAGCACAATGAAAGTATTTCCCAAACTTTTTGTGCGTATGGGTGGGCGTAATTTTGCATACTTACACATTTAGTTTCGATTAGGGCTTTCAGTCTCGATGCATTACTGAGTCCCGGGAAAAAAAAAACGAGACTAGGTATGGTTTCGAAATTCCCGGGAAAAACGAGACTTTCGAGACTATTTCAAAACTAGATTTCTTATTTATAAGCTATGCAATTAGAGAGTCAAATCAAGATATTTTAATCAAGTAGTTACTTTCATAAACAAAGGAAAATAAAAAAAAAAACATTCAGTACAGTTCTTTTTTTCATTTTTGTAGTGGGTACGTAAAAAACAAATGGCATTTAACCCTAATTTTGCTACAAAAGTAACCCGCATTAGTAAAAGCTCTTTCTGCTTGTACGCTAGAGGGATACTACTTAGTACCACTCCGCGCTTTCACAATGAAAGGGGATAGAAGCTATCTGGCGTATCAACGTCACCATTTTGGTTTTTTTTAATTGCGGTGCATGATGAATGTGTGGTGTGCATGGCTAGAGGAACAAAAAATGTCCAGTAACACGGTACCCCAAAGTGTCACGTAAACGTTTGAAGGTAAACATCGACATATAACTTCAACGTACGTCGTACGGTTTCGTCGTACTGCTAGACTAATAAGCGTATGGACGCGTAATGAGTCTATTTTTAATGATTGTCGTTGTAGTCATATGTCGATGTTTACCTTCAAATATCTCGGTAATGTATGGTTGGTAATGTGTTTGGGGTAGCATGTTACTGATATTTTTTGTTAAATACATGCCACTATCAGCATGCGCCATGATTACTAAAAAAAAAAAAAAACAAAATAGCGGTGGGTCGACATGCCAGTCTTCATACAAAAAAGTTCGAACCGCTTTCAATTTAATCAGAATAGTTCCATAATTCAATCTTTATTGCAATCATAATTATGTGTTAACAAGATCTTAATATAAGTAGTAGCTCACATGGACCCATTCGGGCACAGCAATTTACATTTATAATATTTAGAAAAAATCTGTGTTATTTGTCAATAAGGTTATTCAGCCTCCACAGATAATACTAAGCTTTACTCTATGCTCGACCGTGCTGCCATTGCCATATCCATAATAAAAATGATAAAAATTGACTGTTGGTTTAATAAATTATTTAATACAGTTTTTATGTTACTGAAGTCTCAAAAATCTCGTTATTCCTGTGACCGAAAATGTTAGTCTCGAGTCTCGAAAAGCCTAAAAAATCGTCGAGACTCTCGAAATTTTCGAGACCGAGATTCCCGGGATGAAAGCCCTAGTTTCGATGACAATTAGTTACTTAATTTTAAATCCAATATGGCCGGCGGCACAAGACCACTGCCTCGTCGGTCGCGTGGTCGCAAGCGCGACTGCTGAGCACGGGGTCTCGGGTTCGAGTCCTGGGTCGGGCAAAAAGTGCTAATGGATTTTTCTGTAAGGAATTTCTCAGTAGTAGCCCGGAGTTTGGAAGTTGGCGGTGTCATACCCCGTACCTCGGAAAAACGTTAAACCGTTGGTCCCGGTTATCATTAGGACATCTTTGACAGTCGTTACGAGTAGTCAGAAGCCAGTGAATCTGGTCAGTCTAGCCAAGGGGTATTTTGTTACCCTATCTTGTTGGGTAACAAGATACCCCTTGGCTCCATAACCTAGTAGCTATTGGGTTGTGCAGGTCAGATAGGCAGTCGCTCCATGTAAAACACTAGTACTCAGCTGCAACCGCTTAGACTGGAAGCCGACCTCAATATAGGTAGTTGGGAAAAGGCCAAGCTGATGATGATGGCCGACGGCCCAAAATGGCGGGCTAAGTATCTTTTGTTCGTTTGATTTAAGTATAATTGTTAATATTTGGGTATCAAATAAAAGAGTTTGTTAAGAAGAATACGAAAATAATAAATGCATTTTTTGTTATTGTTTTTTTTCTTGTTTTCATAATTGATTTGACGCGCCAAATTTCACCGGATTACCCACCAGATCACTGCTTACCTAGAAGTAACCTATTCACTCTTGACTTAAAGACCCCCAGGTTATAGCTACTAAGACACACTAACTCCGGTAGGGAATTCCACTCTTTAGCCGTGCGCACGATGAAAGTATTCCCAAAATTGTTCGTATGGGTGCGATGTCCAACATGTGTATTTATTTATATTGTTTTCAGATTCGATTGCAAGAAACGTACATACAAATACTACTTCCCCCGTTCTACGTTAGACATACAAGCTATGCGACAAGCCTGTCTTCGTCTGGTCGGATCGCATGACTATCGAAATCTGTGCAAGATGGATGTTGGCAATGGAGTGGTACAATTCCGTAGAGAAATACTGAACGCAGATGTGATTCCAGTCAATTATTTGGATGGAGACTTACGTAAGTTCATTCTTTTAATCTATCTATACATATCTTACCTATATATAGTGTGGATTTCCCTGCTGGAGTGTGTTTCCTGATAGCTATAACCTGGGAGTCTTTAAGTCAAGAGTGAATAGGTTGCTTCTAGGCAAGCGTGCTTCATCTTCGACCACATCGTCGCTTAACATCAGGTGAGATGGTGGTTAAACGCAAGCCTATCAACTATAAGCAAAAAATAATGTCATAAAATTGAAGTGTCTCTCTGTAAATTTTAAAAACTGTTTTTTCAAATGCTAAAAGTTGATTATACGATACTAAAACACAAACAAACTATTTTTGTCTGTTTGCGACTCTGTGTGTCTTTCTGTTATTCCGGGCTAATCTCTGGACCGGGTAAACAAATCTTGACGGGATTTCTATTGAAAGATAAAGGAAGTTATAGAGAAACGTATAGCCTATTTTTTCCCGGTAATATACGGGGCGGGATTTACGCAAGAAATACCTTCTAAGCGGACAAAGCCACGAAGACAGCTAGTACACAATATTTAAATAAATAGTAATTAAATGGTTTTCTTAACTAGGTCCAAGCCACCGGTGTTCAGGGAGAGAAGTCAGAGAGGGGAACCTCTTAACAGTTAACGGTTTACCCGAGGACATTACAGAAGAAAATAATACAAAAAATATCAAATCTAAATTAAAAAACTACTTACTTGACACCCTACCTTAATGTTATTATTGTGTTTTTAAGTTTATTAATTATATACATAGGTTAAAATATATTATAAATTGATTCCAAAGTTAAACTATCTGTTCAGTTTTGTGGGACATTGTTGTACATTATAGAAACTATATTGTACCTTTTAAACAATAAATAAATAAATAATAAACAATTAATAGTAGCTCGATGGTTTTATAAACTATGTCCAAGCCACCGGTGTTCAGGGAGAGAGGTAAGAGAGGGGAACCTCTTAACAGGAGGTTAAGAGGTTTCCTCTCCTCTTCACTCCGTGTCCAGGAGTTCTGGCTTCTGGACTATAAGTCCTTGGCCCAACGATAGCCTTTTCAGATACTGGTCAAACCTCATCTATTATGCCAGTGACCTTCGACACTATCAGCACATTGACTGCTTAATCCACATCCTTCCGAGCCAGGTCTTGACCTTAGTATAATCATTCTATACTAATATTATAAAGCGGAAAAGTTTGCATGTTTGTTTGCTTGAACGCGCTAATCTTCGAAAGTACTGGGTGGATTTGGATGCAATTTGGTATGGAAGTAGCATGAAGCTTGAGGAAGGTTATAGGCTACTTTTTACGCGACTGCAAAAAAGGATAGTTATGTTTTTACCGTGATAGAATCCACGGGAGCGAAGCCCCGCGTGACTACTAGTATTATTATACAATAATCTGCAGGGTTAACATACTTCATACACAATAGGTGGGAAAGAGGGGATAGCTGAGCCACTCTGTACCGCTGCATTTTTTTAAATAATAGCAATGTGGGTAGGCTTTTAATTACTAGCAATCTTGTTAACCCTACAACTAAACTAAATATGCTTGTGTCTGGGATGGGTTCACGACAATAGTGTAATGGGTGTAATTAGCCAATATGTTATTGACGGTTTCGTTAGTATTAAATGATTCTCATTAAAAATGCATGACGGTTTTTATAAATTTAAAAACATTTCAGCCACGTCGATGTACTACCTTCTGATCGAGGGTAACGCTTTCCTATGGCACCAGATCCGCTGCATCATGGGTGTGCTGCTTCTCATTGGAGAGGGGAAAGAGTCTCCTGAAGTTATCAGCGAACTACTAGATGTAGAGAGGCATCCAAGGTAATTAGAACATGATTTTTTATGAAATAAAAACCTATGCTAGCTAAATTATCTAAGAATCTATGTCTATCATCTCTAAATATTTAGTAATCTTAACAAACAATCTTCTAGAATTTCATAATTTTTGCATATTTCGTGACTTTTTTTACAAAGTGAACCATTTTATTTAAACAATTTCCAATAAATATGGTGTAAATTATAATTCCTGCTTTTTAACCGACTTCAAAAAAAGGAGGTTCTCAATTCGTCTTGAACTTTTTTTTTTTTTTTTCTTTACACTTTAAATCAAGTCAATGACTTTCCGTTACAGAAAACCTGGAAGTTTGAAATTTTGACAGCTTTATCCATAGTGATTCCTAAAAGTCTATACTCTATGAATTTATAGTATAGAAGTTCAGATTATGTTTATGTTTCATAGTAAATGGCATATAATTGTTCTTGTTTTTCAGAAAACCACAGTACAACATGGCTTTAGACGTGCCACTAAATCTATTCCACTGTTCATACGACCTGCCTGGTTCTTCGAGTTGGAGATACGACAAGCACCAACTATCCGAAGTCCTGGCTCACCTTCAAAACGAATGGACGCTTCAAAACATTAAGTTGGTAAACATTGGATTTTTTATTAATAATAGGCTCCCATTTGACCACCATCTCACCTGATCGTAAGTGATGATGCGGTTGAAGGTGAAGCACGCTTACCTAGAAGTAACCTATTCACTCTTTACTAAAAGAACCCCAGGTTATAGCTATAAGGAAACACAGATTCCGACAGGGAATAGGGTATTTGCCTATTTTTCAATTTAATTATTGATCCATTTTAAGCTACAAAAAATGTTTTTCGTGAAAAATAACTGGGTAACATTGGTAAAACTTTAAAATAAAATTCAAATTAAATATTTTCCCGCCCAAAAACCCATCGCTGTCACGAAGTCGCATGACGTCATATTTCTCAAACAACAAAGTGTTTTTGAGGTTAGGATTTCTGTTGTCTTACGTTGTTTGACAAGTCGACACGTTTGACAGATTTGAGAAAAATGACGTCACACTACTCACACTTCGTGATTAGCGTTTGCGGTCACGTGACACACAGAATAAAAAATATTTTTTTTTATTTTATGAAAATATAAAAATGTGGAATTATTTTTAGAAAACTACAACGTGTAATTTAAAGGGTATATACATACCAAGTGCACGGCTTCTTTGGATGATAACAAACGATATAGCAAGGGTTTTGTAATCCTATGTCTACATGTGTGGAACTTATTAGAAATTTCAATACATTGATATCAGAGACCGAATTTTTCAAATTAAGAAGAACGAAGAGAATTATCGTGTTATTGGCTAGTGACGTGGAAAGTGATGACCCTCATAGTGATGTGACACGTTTGTATTACTGGTATTCAAGAAACATACGAAACCGATAATTTGGGGCCAATTCTGTGAGTCACTTATTTTGAGCTGAAACTGTGCATAGAGACTCCATACCAGATGTTGTCTTCAGTCCTTTTGGATAGATATGGGGTTTCCGTTACACGTTGTATATGCAAAACATCGTTTTTTTTACTACTACAGGCAAATACCCTATTAATTAGATTGCCTTAATAACCAACATAATCTTAATAATTATAGTCCTCCTAACCGGCCACGGCGGCCAGTCTCAGTGTTGATGAGCCATCTGCGCAGGAGATATTATAGTGCACAAGTATTGCAGGTACAGGTGCACTCTGTTCCTTAGCTCTTAAGGGCGCACCGAGTTTCTTGCGCTAATCGATTGTAGGTATTCTATGCGCTCCGTGTATGTGTGCGTGAGCTGGCTAGGCTAGACAGATAAAAACACGGCGGGGATCGCGCACCGGTCGACTCAGATTTCAGGTTTTTCGCCAACCCCTTCCCTGTCTTGATTTCTTTACTTTGTTCCCCATTTCAAATACGCTACAATGAATTTTCATCGTTATGTTACTAAATCCGTGCGTAAGCGCAAGCGACACAAGCTCCCCGTCCGATGGCCGACGCAGGACTAAAGCTGACAAGACAGCGGCGCGGCGGCTCTGGATAAAATGGGCGAAACTCGCGCGAATTTAGGTATTTCCTTCTTATTGTTAAACAAATCAACATTTTGAAAATATAAAATGTATACGTTGTGTAAAACATGTAGTTTTGTTATTATTCAAGAACTGATGACCTTCAGCGAAGTATTCACGCCGTGCTAAGTGTTTGTTGTGTTGTTTAGAGGTAACTTTGTGAATTTATTCTATCCAGGCAACTTTATCAAATTATTATTCCATCGTGTATACCGCCTAGTATATATGCCCAAAAATACCAATTTATTTCCTTAGACTTTAATTTAATTGTTTACTACTTCAAACAACCGTTATAAAAACGCGTTTTTTTGTATAAAAAGCTCGGTGCCCCGTTAAAGTCCGATGTGACGGCAATTCGACACGACCGGAGAGAGATCAGGCGCAGGACCAACGCCTTAACCTGTTTTCCGAAGCACGGGGGTAACAAACCGCCATCTTCCAAACTTTGGGCTACTACTGAAAAATATCCCTCACATAAACCCAATAGCGCTTTTTGCCTGCCCCGGAAATCGAACCCGAGACCTCTTGCTCAGCAAAATCTTTGATCAGCTAATGATAACACAGGCCAACAAAATTTAACCAAACTTCTTAACCAGAAACCAGACTATACATTTCCGAAGGTTTTCGATGCGCTGAATCCGAATCTGGCCTTAGAATTGCTCTGTCACGTCAGGTTTTTGAAATATCCTAACCTAAAAGTGCAAAAAGTACCGTTTTATAGCAGCATATTTTAATATATAAACATATTTTTGAAATAAGTAAGACTTATTTTTTATATATCTCACACCACAAGCGAGCTAACTCAGTAAACTTCTTACCCACCAATCCCCACCTACTCTGGCTTATTCCCAACGGCCACCACTAAAACTGCCACCACTGGTGGCCGTTGGGATAGAATTTTACATTTGTTCCCAACCGCCCCCAGTGGCGGTCGATGAGACAACTTGTAATTTTATTTCCATCGACCACCACCAAACTGCCACCAGTGGTGCCAGTTAGAACAAAGTTTTAGATATTGTCCCAACGGCCGTCATAGACGTTGTAAATAAAAGTTTAAATTCCGTATTTGTGTATTAAAAAATCATCACAGTTTTTAATCATATTAATCCCCGGATAGTATAAAAATATAAAACTACAAATCGATCAAGTTCAATTCACGGGCTTTGTCCCATATGCTTTTTTTATAATGTGTGGAGCAACCTTTGAGTTTAGCTGATGGTAATACTTTCTTAATGGACTTCTTGGCGGCGTTCTCAAAATCTGTTTTGTAAGTTTTCGGATCCCAACTCGGTATTTGACTCTTTATTAAATTGAATAAAATCTCGTAAGATGCAGCATCCCGCCGTGTCATGAAAGCGTAAATAAGTGGTACAATATTTGTGAAATTGTGATGGCTTCTTAAATCTCCATGGATTGTACAGGTTTGGCTAAAAGCCTTTGGACAGCTTTTGAATGTACCATCGCTAAAAAAAATCTTTACATTGAAGAATGACTTCTCTTGCTTCTTTTATTGTAAATACTATTATACGGTTTTTGTCATAGGTACTACTGCATTAGTTACATAATTATATTCTTAGTTGCAAATATTTCTATATTATGAATATATTTAGGAATAAACAATTATTAATATTACACAAACTAAATTAACAATAATTAATAGGCAAGCATTAGAAGAGGTAATAAAACACCTGGGTCCAACATTTCAAATTCTTTAGTTCTACTTCAACAAAATAAGACCATAAAAATGGATAACCGATTAGTATAACAAAAGCAAAGTACCCGGGGATTAAGGTTTGAGTTTGCAGTTGTAAATCACAGCATAATGTTATTCAAACCGCACTTAGCGTAATTGTTACTATGACGTTACCATTATTCGTATTATCCCCTAAAACAATTGATACGAGTCGCCACTTGAACAGGAATGGAAAATGAAGTACGTATTTTATCATGTCTTAAATTATATGAGTTGCATACCAAATAAATAATATAATAATAATTTCAAAAAAATAATTCAAGTGAATGTATATTTATGTTACTTATTTATTTAACAAATGTAAAATTTTATCCCAACGGCCACCAGTGGTGGCAGTTTTAGTGGTGGCCGTTGGGAATAAGCCCCTACTCTTATCCCTACCGAACCTCAAGCTTACGAAAATTTACAAAGATGAGAACTTCAAAACACGATATCTCAGCGAAAAAATTAGCAAACTCAACGGCATTTGAAAGAGGAAGACTTGTTCTTTAATATGGTAACATATTATTTTTTAGAAAAAATAATTCGTGAATCTACATAACCTCAAAATCGGGCAAAAACGGTACTTTTTGCACTTTCAGGTTAGGATATTTCAGAATCCTGACGTGATAGAGCAATTCTGAGGCCAGATTTGGATTCAGCGCATCGAAAACCTTCGGAAATATACAACGTGTAACGGAAACCCCATATCTATCCAAAAGGACTGAAGACCACATCTGATATGGAGTCTCTATGCAAAGTTTCAGCTCAAAATAAGTGACTCACAGAATTGACCCCAAATTATCGGTTTCATATGTTTCTTGAATACCAGTAATAACAAACGTGTCACAGCACTATGAGGGTCATCACTTTCCACGTCACTTGCCAATAAAACGATAATTCTCTTCGTTCTTCTTAATTTGAAAAATTCGGCCTCTGGTATCAATGTATTGAAATTTCTAATATGCTCTACACATGTAGACATAGGATTAGAAAACCCTTGCCATATCGTTTGTTATCATCCAAAGAAGCCGTGCACTGTATGTATGTTAAATTACCTTTTAAATTACACGTTGTATAGTCTGGTTTCTGGTTAAAAATTTTGTCGGCCTGTGTTGTCATCATCTCTTCAGCCTTTTCCCAACTATGTTGGGTCGGCTCTCAGTCTAACCGGTTGCAGCTGAGAACTAGTGTTTTACATGGAGCGACTGCCTTTCTGATCTTAGTAGATGTGTACGGTGTTAGATTTTCAAAGATGTACAAATGTCAGCCGAGACCAATGGCTTAGCGAGCTTTTCGAAGCATGGAAGAAATCTCGATATAGCGTGATTCAACTAAGAATAGGATCGACTTAGCGCCATATTGTGACGTCTGTCAGTCAAATTGTTGTCAAATTAGACAAATTGAACCAGTTGGGTAGAGTGGGCAAAACATGAATTTATTAAAATATTTATCTATACTAATATTATAAAGCTGAAGAGTTTGTTTGTTTGTTTGCTTGAACGCGCTAATCTCAGGAACTACGGTTCTGATTTGAAAAATTCTTTCAGACTTAGATAGCCCATTTATCGAGGAAGGCTATAGGCTATATATCATCACGCTAAGACCAATAGGAGCGGAGCACTAATGAAGAATGTTTCAAAATCGGGGGAATTTTTTTCCACGCAGACGAAGTCGCGGGCGGAAGCTAGTTTAAGAATATTAAGCGAAAAAAACAAGTAAATAGATGCATAGTACTAAGGCCATGGTAAAATTATATAAGCTCGCTTTTGATCACGAAAAATGAGGTTCTTTATTTTGGTGGTCAAACGCTAACCTATAATCAATTATTAATTTTACCATGACCATTGTGGCATGTGTCTTCTTTACTTTCAGGCGACTTGGTGCCAATAATTAAAATATGAGATACAGAGTATGGTTTAAAAAATACGAATTACTACTTTAAATAATTAAATATTGTATTAAAATTTGACGTGAGACTCAGTTGAAACAAAGTAATAAAAAAAACCGTTATTAATATGCAAATAAGGTTTCTTTGCTAACCGTACTTTTCAAGTGACATTTGACAGATAGAGTTCATTGACGTACCTATTC
The DNA here is from genome assembly GCA_943138885.2 of Tholera decimalis. Classification (NCBI taxonomy): domain Eukaryota; kingdom Metazoa; phylum Arthropoda; class Insecta; order Lepidoptera; family Noctuidae; genus Tholera; species Tholera decimalis. The sequence goes on from OW964576.2 coordinate 18,662,806, forward strand.
TTATTTGAATCGCATAGTATGTTAAGATGGTGATACATCCACGGACTGAAAAAGGGGATCCACAAATGAAGGGTCCACTGCAATAATGATGAGTGTCCTTTGTGTATTGTTCTGAGATAATTGGGCTTTAAGTTTATAAACAGTGAAAAAGAAACTAGATTTAGAGATAAGAAAATAATTTTTATTAAAGTTACAGGACGCATATTTATTACTACCTTGTGCCAGCGGCTTCGCCCGCGTGGGATATTTTTCCCGTGTAAATCCCGATCCCGTAGGAGTTTCGCAAAATCCGTTCTTAGCGGATGCCTACGTCATAACATCTACCTGCATGCCAAATTTCAGCCCGATCCGTCTAGTGGTTTGGGTTGTGCGTTGATAGATCACTGTCAGTCAGTCACATTTCTTTTTTTTTTCCAGATGAGTCCTCCCACCCCGGGCAGGGCCGGAGGGACTGTCAGACTTGTACTGACTAAAATCCACGGTATTCCTTCAATAGCCCTTTACGTGCCGGGGTCACGGTAATGGGATAAGTCCCACGACCCCGGCAGGCTTCGGCCCTCTACAGGGGGGGCCTCGTCATGTTGCTGACGCTCTTTGAGGCGCGCGTGGAACACAACGCGCCGTCGACCCGGGCATGGTCCATGGTCGGACAGCGAGTTGCCCTTTACTCGCTGTCCGCATGCCCGCGCCTACGGTGGCCGGAGATCGTCGGCCGACGTCCGACGCCGTGGGCGTCTACCACTGCGGCTGGGCTAGAGGGAGGACGCTATCCTCTCCCTCACGCGGCCCGCCTCCTCCTTCGATAGCATGATTGCTTCACAGAAGGAGGCGACCGCTTCCCACTCCGTCTCGCCCCGCAGCATGGCCTCGACCAATGCCGGGCGCGAGAGGTCTCCGCCTATCGCCGCCGTGAGGACACGTCGGTGCTCTGCCCAAGCGGGGCAGTCTTGCACCGTAAGCTCTACTGTGTCCTCAGGGTGGTCCTCGCAGTGGTGACACCCAGGCGTTTCTTCCTTCCCCATCAGACACAGGTACCTCCGTGTCCGGTGAGGACCTGCGTCATGCGGTAGGTCAGGACGCCGTGACGCCGATCTAGCCACTCCTCAAAGAGGGGTCTTACCGCCGCAATTGCGGCGTGCCCGCAGTCAGTCACCTTTGAGTTATAATATTATACATTTAGATAGTATTCGCTCTATGACAAATAATCATTCATAAGTAAATTTAACTTATTAAAAATTAAATAATCTGAGGTAGGTCTTAAAATTAAGGACAGTAACAATCAATATCCACACTGTGCTCACAGTCAATAATCATAGTTGTTCTATTTGTTAAAGAAAACGAAATTAAAACAATTTTAATTAAATTTTGGATCTCTAATGAGGAAGCTTATTATAATAGTCTTTCGTTTCAGGCCTAAAGATTTTTTTCAAAAACTGCAGGTCATTATACTTTTCCATGGATAGAGGCAGCCTGTCTTTATAAACTAAACCTGGTAATTTCATTTCTCCCTCATTAATGTCCTCCTTGATAGAGTAAAGACTAGCTGATGTATTAACCACAGTTGATTTCCGTGGACTATTACAAAATTTCTATGAAACATGAGCCGTGGATGTTCTTTCTGGACTCTAAATTCACGCACAGGTCTTATGGGAAAAGGACAAGTTTGCTAATACGGTTTTAGAAATGGGCCCTTGCCCAGCCCTTGAATGCATCTTGTGAACATTCGATGACGTCGAAAGGTTTCGGTCTTTGTCGAGCTTCAAAATGGCGACCAATACGAAGCAATCGATCATTATTGCCGTAAATACCTGTGACGTTGAGTATTCTAGCCGTCTAGCCAAATATTAAAAACTAAATTATTTCGGGACTGTAAGAGTTACTGCCAAGTTTGTAAACGAGATTAACCTTTTGAACGCCAGAGCAAAAACGCACGTACGAGCCCTCCACGCGAAGCCACAATTGCACCGCAAATACCTTCAAAAAGAATAGGTATTCCAAAACTTTATCGATAAACAATATTATTATAATATTTTTGTCTGTAATTTTCGAATAAACACTACTCATGACATTGAAATTTCATTTAATCTCGCACTAATTCCCACTATAGTAGTTATTAAACGGCATTTACAGAGTTTATCAATGTTAAAGCAGACATTAGGAGACAAAGAAAAAAACAAATTACATACATATGGTGCAGCACTATTCTCGATCTGCTGTCTTGATATTGTGACAATGGCGTGGGCTGCCAGACATTAATAAGACTTCCTCGATCTGATTTAGGAATGTAGCAGTACAGAATGCCGCTTATCGATTCTATTTAATATCAGGTTTCATAAAGAACTGATAAGTATTTATAGTAAATATCTAAATATCCGATATTTGATATACATAATTACATATATCGAAATTAGGGATCTAGCAACATAACATCAGCGTAGATAGGTGTGAGATGGAACACTGGGGTCTTTTTAGTCAGTAAGAGCCTGACAGACCCCTCCGCCCCAGGGCGGAGGACATCATGAGGATTGTCCACACCGGAAACAACAAAAAAGTATGCGCGAGATGAGATCAGCAAATATCGAAATTAGACCTGACTTGATTTTGTTTTTGATACTATAGCTGCTATAGTGTGGTTTTATAAGACTGAATTTTACCAATTGATGCAAATATAATATGATCACATTAATTTAAAGGTAGTTTCACATTCATTTTAGTAAGGATTTATCGATACTAGCAATCATACGTCACGTCACTAGCGGTCACATATAGAAGACTGGCGTGTGAGAACACTCCTTTTTAAACGTTTAATTTCTCCTTTTTTGTCATCAAATTTCTCCATAACCATGGTATAATTTCATTCGTTTCAAGCTTAAATATTTAATTATTTATTATGTGATAAAGTACACCGCATTTTTGTCACATATTTGTGCCGTTGGCGTACAGGGCAAGCGCTTGCTTGTCACGTATATGTGACAATGGTGTTCAAAAGGTTAATAACTGCATAGAATCTGGCTAACGAAAGCGTGTCCTGGAGTTTTCTTAAAAGTTTAATATGGCAACATTATTAAGTTGTCAAAGTCTGTGATTACAATTTTCAGTAGTTTGTAAAGACAATTAATATTCAACAATAATCGCTATAATAGGGGTAAAACAATAAAAAGTAACGTGCGAAAGCTGCTACATACTATGATCAGTAAGTTTAAACAAAAACAAGAAGAGGAAGAAATTGATTTCCAAGAGAAACAACAATGTTTACATGCGATCTCAGATTTTTTAGGTTAGTACGACTTTGTAATGTTGATCCTTGGTGGCTGATTATTAGATATATTTACGATATTATGATACTTTTTCTTATCTTTATAGATAATATTGGAGATATTCAAGGAATCTGCGAAGTTAAAAACCATGTTGAAACGTTAGCAAATTTAGAGAAAAAATCTTTAATAGAAACTCAGACTAAGTTCTTAAAAGAAATCTATACTTAATATTATAAAGCGGAAAAGTTTGTTTGTTTGTTTGTTTGTTTTCTTGAACGCGCTAATCTTCGAAAGTACTGGGTGGATTTGGATGCAATTTGGTATGGAAGTAGCTTGAAGCTTGAGGAAGGTTATAGGCTACATTTTACGCGACTGAAAAAAAGAAGAGTTATGTTTTTACCGTGATAGAATCCACGGGAGCGAAGCCCCGCGTGAGTACTAGTATCTTCATGAACTGGTATTTATGTTACGGCTTAGAATGTTTTATTTGATGTTATTTGATATTATGAAACTATTTGGGTATCTTAATTTCTTACTATGCATTTTATTCTTTGTTTTGCAGAGGTTGGTGTCACAACATTAATAAAATTAAAAAGGAAGGATCTGAGAATGAAAAAAACGCCCTCACAAAAGCTTAGTGTCGGATTTAGACAGTTTTGATATTGATGCAATAAGAAATAAAATCAATGAATTTTATATTGTGAGAAAGGAGGTTCCGACATTGCGAACATTGTTGTAAGAATTACATTGTAGCATTGGCTATAGTGGATTCAGAGAAACTCTACGTAAAATATTAATTGCTAATGAATACGAGTTGAAGAAAAATAAAAATGAACGAATGGTTCTTGTCAAACGTTTTGATATTGCTGCTTGGAGACATCGTTATCTACGAGAAATTGCTGCCAGACGAACGGAAGGAAAACCAATCATCTATTTAGATGAAATATATTTATGTACACAAAAATTATAAGCCTAAAATGTCATGGTAAGGTCCAACAACGAGTGCTTCCCCGTAATCAAGCCCGCTGTAACATATCTCTACAGGGAAAAGATATATTATAGTACATGCTGGCTCTGAAAAAAGGTTTGTACCAAATGCACTGTTAGATTTCAGTACGACTACCACCATGACATGAATGTCGAAAACATCAATAAATGGTTAAAAGAAAAATTGATACCTAATTTGAATGAGCCCAGTGTCATTGTGATGAATAATGTGAGCTACCACACTGTACAACAGAAAAAATTACGAAGATTGCCTAACAAAAGCAGAATTGTTATGTTTAGTTAACAAACATAAACCCGAGCCCCTGTACGTAGCTGACGAACTTTTGAAACAATGCGGCCATGAGGTACTGAGATTGGCACCTTACCACTGCGATCTCAACCCGATTGAGCTTCTATGGAGCTCAGCATAGCGTATGGTGGTAAAAAAAACATTAATCTGCCCGTAAAAGAAACAGAAACACTGATAAAAACCACATTTGGCCGAATAACTGTAGAAGATTGGAAAAGACAAATCGATCGTTATGACGACTTCACTGATACAGAAGAATCCTTAGTGGTTGAATTTTTGGGACCGGATTTTGAGTACGATGATTGAATAATTATCATACTCAAAACGCCTGTAGTTGATTAAACAAATTATACAATTAAACAAAATATTATGTAAATAAATAAATAAATCTACGCATTCGTTTTTTTATTCAACCCATGACAGTCAAGGCTCCGTGACACCAAACGGAGTCTTTAAAAACATTATGTGGTATTATCCCTAAATTAGAAATTAAGTTCGTAAACAACTATTATACAAATTGACTGTCGTAAATACATAAAATTTCCAAGTATCAAAACGTTTTATCCTACTATAGTCAGTAATACCACATAAAGATTTTTTGAATTTGCCGCGTTTTCTCAGGTCACGCTTTCGTTAGCCAGACTATATCCAGTGACGGAATGACGTTAGTAGCTTGAATTTTAAAATTTTTGGACATTCATCATTCTTGCAGTGGACCCTTCAAATAACTCAAGAAAGAACAATTTAAAATGGTAGTAAAATAAAAATTTTGGCGGGATTTCCTGCTTTGTTTTTAATCTATGGTCCAATTGTTCCAGGGCAACAATGATGAAAGAGGTTATCAATGAATTAGGGTCGCAGTACTTGAAACTATGCGGAGACGAAATGGCGGATTCTGATAGAGTAATCGCGTACACAGATTGTCTGTTACAAGGTGTAAAAGCTAAAGTTTATACACCTTTATTAAAAAGAGTGACATGCTGTAAGTATAATTAAATCACACGTTGATTAGTAATTCCTGCCAGGGTACTGGAATGTTCTAACGAGATATCAATCGAAAGACCCCCAACTCCAGCAGGGATTCCACTCCTTGGCTGTTTGTACAATTAAATTATTCCCAAAACGTTTTGTGCGTATGGGTGGGATGTCCACCATGTAACCATGGCGCATCGCCGTTCGTCTTGTAGTCCAATGATGAAATGGGCTTGGTGGATAATTCCATCGCACACTCCCCGAAATGTAACCGATAGGTTTGCAACACGTCTCCGATGTTCAAGGCTCTGGAACTCTGTCTCGACCATCGTGATAGGGTACCGCGGTCTTCTTTCTATTTTCAACCGATAGACAATTGGAAGCCTTGCTCTCCTGTACTACGATCTTATAATACCTCCATGCGGACATCACCGTTGTTACGGCTTTATATTGTCTGTAGAGTGAATAGGTTACTTATAGGTAAGCGTGCTTCATCTTCGACCACATCATCACTTACCATCAGGTGAGATGGTGGTCAAACGCGAGAGTATGATCAATAAAAAAAATTGAAAACGCGAATCTGAATTTGGATCTCACAGCGACATCTATGAACCTCAAAAAGAATAAATAAATAAAGGTCGTAGTTTGTCTAAGAATGGCAATTGATGATGATGTAATTTTAGTTTTCTTCTAATTCCTCGTAGTTTTAGAAATGGTCATTCTTGCCCAATAAATTATACGGCTATTATTAAAGATGGATAAGATTAAAACTGCTTGGACAATTTTTTACATCTACGTCCTCCCGCTGTTTTGCCAAATTCTGCTACAAATAGTGAAATGGCCATAGAGGTTATTATTTAACTAAATACCTCTATGGAAATGGCTTCCATTTTTTCATCTACGTCTTCCCGCCATTATGCCAAATCCAAATACCATTAGTCCATTACATTTAAATTACAACCAATTTTCAACTGTTGATCCACTGAATTAATTTTCGACTACTGCAAGTGGGTTGGAAGAATTATGTGCAAGATTAACACTTTTGTTGAGAACACTTTTGTGATAAAACATTGTTTTCTTTTCAGCGAGCCTAGAAGAGAGAATCGAACACCACAACAAAAGGAAAAGAAAACTTTCTGAAACCGATGATGCTATGAAATGACAGAAATTAAAATAAAAAATATTTTTATAAGGATTCCCTTTATTATCATTTCGTAACACCCTTAGGTACTTACTAGATTAAGTAGACCTTATGAGAATACCTTTACTAGAGTTGTCTGAAAAACAATATGATGAAATTATGTTAATTTTGCAAATTGGTTATAAATAAAACTTTAACGTACCTATCACTTGATGTCATTTTAACCCATTAACGCCCAAAATGAATAAATGAATATTATATAGGAGGTACATAAAGAAAAATCTGTGAAACAATAATTATTTTGGTAATTACATGGGTGTACTTGGCTGGGTACACTGGGCGAATTAGGAGTGAAATTGTCCAAAGCATGGTCGTTCCACACAGCGTTTTCAAACAGATATCGCCACACTAACGAACGCGATTGTGGCAAATAACGTTTTTTCATAGTCTTTACATCTGTGACTGGACATTTCTTCGTTCTATTCTCTCGTATTGTCCTGTTGCTCTGTAGCCTAATAGACGTAAATCACGTAGTTACTGATAATTTGTAATAAAGTTATCGAAGTATACGATGTGCTCGTTGGGAACAATCGGCATCTTTGTTAGTAGAGACTTTACAACTATCGAACCTAGAGGATTAGCAGAAACCTCTGTAGATTTGCTGCAACATACATCAAAGGTATAGCAGTAGCCGTCTGAACTTGTCGCAGCCCAATTCCGATAGCCAAATCGTACAGGTTTTCCCATAATATATTGCTTGGCGGGATGACGACCAAAGTATTTTACCATGGATTCATCCACAGACAAGTTGTCATGAAAAACTCCCCCACCAGTGTCTCCAACTCCATTTGTTAAAATTACGGTGTTGCTAGTCTAAAAATACGGTGTTTGGTGGAAAATTACGGGAGATTAAAAATACGCTAAATTTACGGTACCTTTATTTCACAATCAAACATTAAATTTCAGGCGTTTCAGCCTTTACACAGAACGAACACTTGGCTTTATATGGGTTTATTTGGGTATTCGCAAAGCCACGAGGAAATGTCTTTATTTTTCAGCCACTCTGGTCGACATTTTTGTTTATGGTCATATGAAGGTCCACCGTCTCTGTCGTCACTTGAATCGTTACTGTCAGATAACATTTTTTATAAATATAGTCGGTCGCGACGCGATAAAAGATCTGCTGAGCAAACTATTGTGAAAAAATGGCAAACATAAATTATAGTTGACAAAATGCAAAGGTATGCTAAGTTCTACTGCAGCACTGTATTCAATAACCCCGTAATTTGGTCGCACAAGTTTCGTCTACTTGTCTATGCACACAAGTTGATTGTACGGGGAATACCCCAGGGAATGATACAGTTTTTTCATTTTCAAACATTGTGTCAAATAAAAATAAACTGTATGTTAGAACGATGTACATCGTTTTTAAGGCGCCACTCATAAAGACGAAATTACGGTAGAATTGAACATGTCTACGGTAGGTGGTAGATATGTTCAAATTACGGTAGGTTTACCGTAATTACGGCGTTGTTGGAGACACTGTCCCCCACTGACATGATTTTTTTTTTAATAAGATCGCATAACGGTCTCACTTCGAACATTTTATCATTCGAATCTTCCGCTAGAAAATTTTCAACGAAATGCAGGTTTCTTTTGATGTCTAAAAATCGGTTACGTGTCATGCAATTTGCGACCAATGGAATGCCAAGATCTTCATCCAAACTCCAGTATGCACACTCAGAAGGCAGTTCATGATAACCGGTAAACACCAATATACCCAGAAAGGTTGTCAAATCCACGTTATCAAGCTCAAAATTGTGTTTATTATTTTGGCCGGCATACAACATGCTATTTTCTACTATTAGGTTTGCAATCACATCATCAAATATATTTTCTTTGATCTAAATATCTTTCAATGATTCAACGATGTTTTTTTGTCGGCACTGAATGTTATCGGTCACGGCATGGATTATGCTGTATATAGTTACAGTTTTTCTCCATACAGGTTCGTTAGAATCTTGATTTCTAGCTCGTTTTGTAGGTCTTGAGGGAGTAACTAGTGGCTCACTATCACTATCGTCCCAATCCGAAAAATCGTGATCAGGACGATGTGGAATTACCTCAATTGTTCCTGGTACGTCCCTAGGAAGAATTGACGAAGCCAAGTCATCTTCATTACCTTCTTCTTCATCACTTAAAATAGCTAGATCTGGTGGCATCAGTAGGACATCATATTGCACATCATCATTTTCATCAGCCATTATTGATTCAAGAGCATCTTCGAGTCTGGAATAGTCATTTTGACTTGTAAAGACGCGTTGGTTAGCCATTATAATGTCTCCGAATGCACCTGCAAAATATTGATATTTGCTACCAAACGCCCACTGTACATCACCAGGTACACTGCAGTAATATGAAGTAAAATACACTTTTATCCATTGACATATATATTACTATTTAAATCAATGCTTTTATCCAAACAAATTGTTATTCCAATGGTATTATACGTCAAAAGAAAGACCAATAAAAAATAATAATCAAAAACAATTACATTTTTGTTATTATTTTTTATAAAAACACTAACTTTGTTCACAATCCGTATTACAAAATTAAATGTCGGGCATTTATTTTCCCGCTACCCTATTTTATTTTCTTTGACAGCTACAACAGTCTAGTCTTTAAAAAATCTATCATTTCCGTAGTGCCAAAGATAAACAAAACGCAATCACGCATCTTAGAGGTGTACACTCGTGGGTACAGAGGGCGGTAATGGGTTAAGCTATACTATAAAATATGACATACTATGTGATATCGTATATGTCACGGTATCTTTTAAAGTCCTTACAATCTGTACTGATCAAATCAATGAGAACCATGTAGGTTTTTAGGAAAGAAGCACACAGATTAGATTGAACCTGTCCAGAAAATGCAAGCATTTTGTTGTTATTGTGCAATTAATGTATGGAGCTCAACAATAGGATAGGTAGGTAGTACTATATCAATCAATTTTGCACCTTGAAGCATCAAGGCGCATTAGAGACTAGAGTAGCCGTAGTGAAACTATAAAAAAGTTCAAAGTATTAAATGAATAGTGTGACAGATTAGTGAATGGTTCATTCTCTTAATCCTTTATCACCATAAAATTATTAATTCCATGCTCGCTTTTTTACTTTTTGTGCAACTAATAGCCTTAGCGCCATTATTATGATCATCTCATTATTAAAATAAGGTCATTGAGCCATTCAGCTATTAAAAAGCACGCAAACGACCTCAAACAGTAGCGAGACTATTTTGTACAGCAATTGTCTCCATAATTATTGTGGCATTGTAGGTATATTGTACCTACATTACCTGTGCGTAAACCGGCCGCCGACGGCGAACGGCGAATATTATCTCGCGTTATTTCTTGAACAGTATTAGAAGGCCGCTGTAACCGGACAGCAGTCTACACCGCGTAACAATTTCGACACAGAAAAACTTGGATATCCTCGCTTACCTATGCTATAAAGTAAAACAAAACGCATCATTTTTTTTGCGCCAATTTTTTTAATTATAATCCGACTAAATCGTAATGGCGCGTTTATATAAACGCGTGTTCCGTATCCGTGTTCTATTTTTTCGATCGGGTAATATAATTTTGACAGTTCAATGAAAATATTTACGTGACGTGATGTATGAGAAAAACTTTTTTCGAGCTAGTTTTTAAATTGGTTTTTAAATGAGAAAGTAAAACATTGGTGCCTTTCAAATATTAATAATTCAAGAAATGTATTAAAATCGTGTTGTGAGTGTGGACATGTGTCGTAAATCAGAACTTTTGGATTGCAATTTTAAGGTAGGTATGTATTTTATTTTTAATATTTTGTTAGGTTTCAATTACTTATTATTTTATTCGGAACATAAAATGAAGTAGGTATGATTGAAACGTAATATGTCATCAATACATAATTACAAAAGTGGTCAATGTGGTCATCATCATTCGCGGAACTGAACGTAAAGATAGTTCCTCTACTCTCCACAAAGGTTTAATATATTTTTGTTCCACTTAAGTAAGAAAAAGAAACTATTTTCTTCAAACCCTGCGATAAGTAACTCTCCTTAGTTACTTTGGAAGAATTAAAGACGGTGGATCTATAAAATAATATTTACCTAAACTATGGTCCCTTATATAAACTTGTAACTATGGTAACTAGCATCTTAGTTCATTTGTTTATGTTAGATTATCTGACTGGGAAGAGTATATAAGGGAAAACTGGTAACAGTGGTAACACATTACAAAAGCTGTCATGTTTGCGTAGAAAATAATTTCGGTTTTTAATTTACTTTAATACTTTTCACCATCCGAACAACCTCCTGCGTTTGATGGTCTATCATTGTACACATGATATTGGAAAAACTGTGGTTGCTCCTCCAAAAAGGCCACTTAACAAGAGTTGAAGATGAAGTTGAGTATATGGGCTATTCTACGTTAAGAGGTCATCTGATATTAGGCAGGGCGGCACTATAATAATATTTGAAATTTATTTCTTTTCCTACATTATACTATGTAATCAGGTATTTTGTATGCTGTAGATGAATGGCCAGTCAATTAATCTACTTTTATGAGTATTTTAAGGGACCAGGGGAGATAATCTGTACAGGGTAGAGACATGAAGGCCAGGACAGGATACCTTACTTTACAAGGGAAAGATAAATTGAAAAAAAAACCTTAATTTCGTAGGAATCAACTATAATTATTCACTAATTTGTGATAATTTATAACTAATATAGAAATTCAGACTTCATTTTTCATATAGTCTTTTTTTAAGGAACTTGAATTAGGAATTAAACTTAGAAAACAAAAATACCCAATATCTGCTTACAAAAATCACAAAAGTAAAATTTTTTTCTAAAATAAAATAAACTTAGGTACTTGAATATTTTCTTTAATAACATTTTAATGGCACATATGACAATCAACGTAGTGATAAAAAGATTAAACTTAAATAAGAACATCTACTTATAAAAAGAAACATAAAAAAAATATAACAATTGAGATCACGCCTGTTCAAAGACGTTAATATTTTTGTCAAAAGCGTAAAAAGTTCTCTGCCTTTCATTCTTAAATTTGGGGCTGGTAATTTTTCAATAATCTGGTCCCATGTGACGAAAAAAATATCTTTGTCATCGATTCTTAAGTTTTTTCCAGTTTTATCAGAGACTTTGCAGAAAATAACTTGGACTTTACCATCTCCTTCAACCCCTGTGCATATAGCTACGTAACGATATTCTGTTACCTTATGCATGTCTCACCAAGACAAAATCCCCATTATTAATCGTATTTTTCAACCCAGATGTTGAGGGTTGTTCATTCACAAACTGGCATGCCTCCTCGGAAACTGGCTGAGAACAAAACGAAGATACTCTAAGCTGATTTGACTTTCTATATTTTGTTAGTGGTTCATCGTAAGATTCACTTTCAGGCCCATATACATTATCAACATTCAGGCGCGATTTTGTATTCATGGTAAGAAAATCCAAAGTGCCGAGCACAATATGATTGCATACTTCAAGATCACAGAAGCAGCTTAAGCTCTTCATTGTCAAGTGATTGGGAAAAGTATATGTCGAAGTTGAGACGGCGGTTATGTTTTTAAAATACGCAGAACCGCCGACCTTATTCTGGTCTTCGGTTCTGCTATAGCTTCAATTCACTATACACTGAATCTATCAAGCACACTTAAGGAAATCAGTAAAATAAAAACAAGTAAACTACTTAATGCAATATCTTTTTAATCAAACAGACATAGGTTTTACTCACAATGTTTATTCCTTGAAAGCGGCAGCAAAAGTGATCTCCACACTCAAATCGCGCCTTTCATTAACTCGGTTGACAAGTGACCAAAGACAATCACAAGATATTTTACCGCCAAATAAACAGATGACATTTTTCGTTACATTTTAAAAAGTAAGTAAGTTTTAGGTACTCATAATTGAGGCCATGAGAGCCAGAGTGGCCTAATCGTAAAATCGACTTATTGAAAAAATGACAGCTAGATCACTCTGGCTCTCATGGCCTCAAAAATTTCAACTGTCTAAATAAGGTCAAAATGTTGAACTAAATTTTAGGCCACTGTGGTGCTATGATTTTTACCGTTTAGAGCAGTTTTATCAATTAAAATCAGTATTAACAAAAATACGGTTAGGCCACTCTGGCTCTCATGGCCTCAATTACAAAACAATATTTCAAAATTACAATTATTCAAAAACTAACAGAATTCAATTTAAGTAGCATTAACAGATTTAATTAGTCATAAACTTGACTGAACTCTAGGTTATTTAGCATAGACAAACATAGAACTTCTCTAAATATTGATAGGTGTTGCCATAACACAAAATCAACTTATTATTTTATAAACGTTAAACATCTTTAACTTTAGAATCGACTAAATTATCGGTCGAATAATCTCCGCGGCGACATATACTTCCTGTAATTTGATGGACCTTCATAATGCCAGAGAAACCTTTTAATTTTTTGGTATTTTCAAGTTTTTTTATTAATATATTTCTTACTCGCCTTGCCTGGATCGATCTTCGTTGTCCAGCTTGCGTTCGTTGATTAATATTTTCATTAGGTTCCTCCTTCTTTTCATTTTCCTTCTGTTGAGAATACTTTTCGGGATTATTTTTTTTGCGATGGTATCTCAATCGTTCTGCTAGACGCTTTTTTCAAGACGTTCTTCACGAGTTAGTTTTTTTCGAGGAGGCAAAATCTTAAAAAAAATTAAAAAGCTTAGTCAAACCTTTTGTAAATAAAATTAAATAATTGCTACATAGTATAAAACTAACGTAAAACTGAATTTATATACTTAGAAAAATATATGAATAATAAGAAAGCAGTAATATCTCACTTCCTTACCTACCCTGGACGTAAAGTTTCTGCCCTGACATCTCATGAAGCAGGGGAAATATGGCAGGGAAGAGACGTTTTCATGAAAAAACTAAGATTAATTAGGATAAAATATGTGGTAACGAAAAAACAAACTAACACGATAAACTAAGCTTAAATTAAAGTAAATAAATATTACAAGCAAACGTTAAATGTAAATAACAAGTAAATAAAACTTACCAGTGGAGATACTGCAATCACTGACACGTCCGAGTGAGCCGAGTGGCGTGGTCGAACTATCCGCCAATGAGAGCACACGAATGGCTAATGGTTTGTTGCTAACTTTACTTCAACCCAAATGCTCTGCCTATTGAAGTTTGTAGCGTCAACGTATTTTGGCGGCATTTATAACGGACGAAAAATAGGCAGGGGAGGAGACTTAATATATGAGGGACAAAAACTGATATTTTTTTTTAAATAGAAAATTAAAGTAATTTGAGAGTTTTTTTAGTATTCATCTTTGTTATTTATACTGCTTTATGTAATAAATAACGCTTAGATGTTTAATGAATTAGTAATGTGTTAAATTTTGAAGAGTGTGTTACAGAATAGTAAAGGGACAGGCCAGGGTAGATAATATTTTCTAGGTAAACATGAAATTATGACTAAACTAAGCTAATTTAGATATTGTAATTCATTGGTAAAAAAGTATACTTTATTTATTATTAAATATGATTGATGTTTTCCGCAAATTTTCAAATTATGTATGATTTTTTCATGTAGCCGTCGATAGTACCTCTTAACGTAGAAACACCCATATAAGGATTAAGATGACAACAAACAAAGGTCCAATAAGAAAAGAAATTTTACTCTAACACTCCTAAGCCTATTGTCATTGGATGCATGGCGGTCAAACCTTATTGAACGAAAAGATTTGAAAAATAGTATTTAATTATTAAGTCCAGCAATCACATGCATACAAATTAAAACCTTATCCTATTCCTGAAGGATAGTATTAGTAGCAGTTCCTTACAATATGTTAGTAAGGACAAAGATTTAAAACTGAAATTTAACTAAAGGAGTGAAAAATAAATGGCACATGCATCTTGTGGCTGAGGCAACAAGACTCACACTCGACTCTACTGAACATGATGCTATGCCATGCATACCAACAGCATGGCTCTATTTTCAGCAGGGGCGTGCATAGGATTATGACAGGGCATGCGGCGGAGTAAAAACACACAAAAACTTCTTCTTTCATAGATTTTTAGCATAGCCACAGCCACGCATCGTAGCATGGTGGCGATGCGTGGCTGTGGCTATGCTAAAAATCTATAAAAGAAGTTTTTGTGTGTTTTTACTCCGCCGCATGCCCTGTCATAATCCTATGCACGCGCCTGATTTTCAGTGGTAACCTAAAATATGCCATATAGAATCCGAATCTGGCAAAAAATATTGGCATAAATTCACTATGTACATAGAAGAAGCAGAGAAGAAACAGCCAAACCCTAAATGTCTACTCATTCCTTGTACACTCTTTTGCAAAAAAAACGGGCACCAAGGAAATTTACGTTCTAAGGTCGATTTGAGTTAATTAAATTAAATTTATTGCTTTGACGTAGTCTGTATACTTATAATCGTGTAAATGAATGCGCGTGAAGTGAATTCGGGCAATTAAATGAAAAAAACGACGTATTCTTTAAAACCGATGTACACACCCAAACAATAAGAAGTGGTCGGCAACAAAGACTACGATTTTTTTTTTACTTTTTTTAATTAAATAAAGTTACAAATGTAAAAACCTAATAACGAGTGTGACCTCCTCTTGCCAAAATCACAGCTTGAATCCTTCTGGGCATGCTTTCCACAATGTTTTTAATAACGTTTTGAGGAATACGTTCCCACTCTTCTGCGATGACTCTTTTTAGCTCCCTGATGTTTTGTGGAGCAGGTTGCACTGATCTTACCCGTCTCTTTAGAACATCCCAGACATGCTCAATTGGATTGAGGTCAGGACTTCGAGCTGGCCAATCTAAACGACGGATCCCAACTTCTTGCATGTACGCTTCCACGTCGCCAGAACGGTGCGGGCAATCCCCAAGTGCAGTCAATGTGGGTTATGCATATGGAATTAGGACTTCCATTATGTACCGGTGTGCATTTAATGTTCCATTTTCTATGAAAACTAACTCCGTACGCTCCGTCGAATTAATTGCTGCCCAAAACATAACGGAGCCTCCGCCATAAGGAGTGATTTCTTGGAAACATACTTCCGCATAGCGTTCCCGTGGTCTTCGCAGCACTCGCCGGCGTCGGTCCTCTCCACACAAAGAGATTCTAGCTTCATCAGAAAACAATACTTTATTCCAGTCCTCCAGAGTCCATGAAGCACAGTTCCGAGCTGTGATGGATCGAAGACTGAGCGGCTGAGAAGAGGGAGACACAAGCACCAGTTAATCGCCCTTTTATCTTTGCAAGTTTCTTAATTTTGTTAAAATAAAATATACGCGTCCATTTTGTAAAATATTCCACAACTTTCCACAACTTTTTTTTTTTTTTTTTTCACACAACGCCGTCTAATCCCAAACTAAGCAGAGCTTGTGGTATGGGTACTAGACAACTGATAAACATACATATATATTTCTAAATACATACATATTATAGATATTACATCCAGACAAAGAACAAATGACCGTGCTCATCACACAAACATTTGTCCTAGGTGGGAATCGAACCCACGACCTTGCGCATAGCATTCAGGGTCACTGACCACTATACCAACGGGCCTGAAAAAAAAGTCCTTTTATTGCAGTGTTGCAAGCGTTAAAAATATAAAATGATACCATACTAAGTATCTACAACATCCTCCCACCGCCCAACAAAGGAATATTGATATATCAATAGATATAGTTATTAGTCATTCTTAGTTTACATTACAATACACATAATAAAAAATCATTTCCATTTAATAATATTCAATAATTATTGAAATTTATGTACCTACCAAGTCAATATTGTATATAGTTATTAAAATGGTGTAAAAAATACAATGTCACATAAAATATTAGGTCTGTTTATCAACTAAATTACATCCATTCATAGGTACACAAAATTACAATAAGGTACTGCAATACTATGTGGACGCGTAACATAATATGCGGGGTACAGCAACAACAGAATCGGGGCCGACAAATTTACTATTCTAAAAATCGTTTTGGCACTTTAATCTCTCTTCCGTGTCTAGTGACCACGGAGGGCGGTTAAGCCAAGTTGGCCAAGTCTGAGTTTGACGCCTCACCAGAGTTCAAATCCTCATGCATTATGTAAACAAGTCTCAGGCTTACCTGTGTTGCTGCCTGTTCTACGCCACTCATCGGAAACAGTTGATAGTTCTAAGGGATATAGCTTTTGGCTAGCTCGTAACCATTCACCATTCGCAGTCTGTACTCTTACGGCTCTGCTGTGTCCATCAGCACCTGTCAACAATTCTTTTACTATTCCTAAAGGTCAATATAATCTCTTGGAATCTGTCTCAATTAGAACAATGTCATTAACTTTAGGAAAATTTGGTATACACCTGTATCTACTGCGGAGTAAAGCTAAGTATTCGTTTCTAAAACGTTGTCTAAAATCGGCTCGTAATTTAGCTAAATATTGATAACGAATATTAGTATTATTTGAATCTATTTGATCCAAATCAGGTGTATCGGTAGAATGTAGAGGATGCAAAAACATCATCGGAGTGAGCGGTTTCAATGAGTAGTCGTCTGTTGCTGAGTGGCGTAGAACAGGCAGCTGTGTTGCTGCCTGTTCTACGCCACTCATCGGAAACAGTTGATAGTTCTAAGGGATATAGCTTTTGGCTAGCTCGTAACCATTCACCATTCGCAGTCTGTACTCTTACGGCTCTGCTGTGTCCATCAGCACCTGTCAACAATTCTTTTACTATTCCTAAAGGTCAATATAATCTCTTGGAATCTGTCTCAATTAGAACAATGTCATTAACTTTAGGAAAATTTGGTATACACCTGTATCTACTGCGGAGTAAAGCTAAGTATTCGTTTCTAAAACGTTGTCTAAAATCGGCTCGTAATTTAGCTAAATATTGATAACGAATATTAGTATTATTTGAATCTATTTGATCCAAATCAGGTGTATCGGTAGAATGTAGAGGATGCAAAAACATCATCGGAGTGAGCGGTTTCAATGAGTAGTCGTCTGTTGCTACATATGTCAATGGACGGCTATTAATGACTGCTTCACATTCACAAAGTAAAGTCGACAACTCAATCCATGTTACAGTCTGTTTACCCAAAATTCTCCGTAACATATCCTTTACTACCCTGACAAGACGCTCCCACCATCCTCCCCACCAAGGTGCTCTGGGTGGTAAGAACCGCCATTTGATTGGCGGTGGAACGGTCGCTGTCGCAGCCTTGATTTCACACCAATTTATTTATTTCAATAAATTAGCTGAACCCTGAAAATTACTACCACAATCAGTGTAAATGACATTCATACGACCTCTTCGTGCTATAAAACGACGTAGAGCCATCAAAAAGCTGTTAGTAGACAGGGAATCTACCAATTCCAAATGTACTGCTCTGTAAATAGCGCATGTAAATAGCACTATCCAGCATTTTTCTTGATTACGAAGATATAATGGTCCTGCAAGATCTATTCCCGTCACCTGGAAGACTGCGGATGCTTCAACTCTGCCTACAGGCAACGGCGCTTCAGGAACTTCAGTGTTTGCATTTGTCCCTTTTACATACTACGCATCGCGCCACGATCTTCTTGGCGAGACGTCTTATGTTCAAAATCCAGAAACAATTTCTGAGATTTGACAATAAGAGCTGTGTCCCTGCATGATTGAGTTTTTCTTGTCGCTGTCGTACTAGCGTTGTATTATTTCATTTCTGCCAGGCAACAGTACAGGATTCATGAATTTTTTATCTTCATGACTCAACTCTAATCTTGTCTTTACTCTGATTACTCCTTCATCATCCATAATTGTGTTTAGATTCTTCGGTAAACCTTTTTGAGTAAAATCTTCTTTCTGTAACAATCTTATCAACGAATTCTCTGCATTTATATATTCGTCATTTGTTATATCTGATCCATGTACTTACATTAAATTTCTTTCTTACTTTCCAACTCATGCGTAAAATCCATGCTACGAGTCTGACTATACGGTTATAACTAGAAAAATACATTAACTTCCGACTAAATGGAACAGTTGTGACGTCGGTACAAATTACAGCCTTCGTACTAACTTCAGCATGCACAAACTCTTCACAGGCGTCATTCAGGTTACCTACCGATGATTTAGGCCAATATTCGATACTGTTTTTGAGCCAAGTAGGGCCTTCCCACCACCGACTTTCTAACAATCTTTGCGCATTGCATCCTCGCGACGGCAAATCAGCCGGATTGTGTTCGCCTGGTAAATGGTGCCAATCATTGCGATTTGTAGTTGTACATTTCTTTGACTCTATTGGATACAAATAATTTCCATTGTGTTTGTCTTTTTATCCATGCATATACTACTGCTGAATCAGTCCAAAAATAGGTTTTGTATTTCTTACATTGAGCTATTATTCCAGACTCCATAACTTCTTTATATAACCGAGTTGCGATAAGAGCGCCCATGAGCTCTAATCTAGGTAATGACATTTTCTTGTTAGCTGGAGCCACTCTACTCTTTGCTAAAATGAGTTGTACAGCCAGCATAGGATGTTTGGCATGCATCACTAAACATGTGTTGACTGGTCTCACATTCTTCTATTGGTGCAACCGATACACGTCTTGGAATACGACACTGATTAATTAAATGAGCTGTTTTCAACCAATTTTTAAATTCCTGTGCCAAATTGGAAGGTATTTCTTCATCCCAGTCAAGGTTTAGTTCCCAGATTTTTTGCATAATAAGCTTGGGTATTAAAGTCGTTGGACAAACTAATCCCAGTGGATCAAACACATGTTGAGCCACAGAGATCACATACCTCTTTGTTATATGTTCTGATGAAGATGCATTTATGCTCACATTACATTGTATGTCATCTTGCAATATATTCCATGTCATTCCCAATACTGAAATTGCAACTGTGTCGTCTATTCTATGAGGAGCTGTTACCCATCCACGCAGATCAAACATACCACTTTTCATTATGTCTGTAGATTCTGTAATACAGGTATTTAGTTCCTCAACACTATCAAAACTCGCTACACAGTTGTCAACATAGAATGACTCTTTTAATTTAGTTGCTGTCTTCTCGTAGCCCTCTGTGCACAAATCCAAATGATAATTTAAAGTTGCAGTTAATAAAAATGGACTACAAGTGATTCCAAAAACAACTCTCTTATGTCTGTATGTCACTATTTTATCACATGTCTCTATATTTTCCCACCAAAGGAACTTAAGATAGTCTCTGTCTTGTTCTATAACACATATTGGTAAAAACGCTTGCTTTATATCAGAGACAACTCCATAAGTACCCTTTCTAAATTGCATTAATAATTTTGGTAACAATTCTATCATATTAATAACTTTATCCAAGCAACTGTTCAGTGACCACCCATTTCGGTCCTTGGTGGACGCGTCGTACACAGGGCGCACTCGAGTTGAAGTACTATGTGTTTTTATGATACAGTGATGAGATAAGTAGTGACCCTTTTCCATATTATCATCTGTTACCTTCTCAATAATATCATTCTTCTCCCAAGTTTGTAGGACATGATTGTAAGTTTTTAGGTTATCTGTCAACTTCAATTTTTTTGTAGTCGACTCCAGCCTCTTAGATGCTACTTCATAATTGGTGCTGAGCTTCGGACACCCTTCCTTCCACAGCAGTGACACATTGTAACGACCTTCGACATTCACTGAAATGTTGTTGTTAAAATTTTTAAGAACATCAGTTTCAGTAACATTTTTGCACTGCTTTTCATAGTGGTCTTGAATACCTAATAACTCCACACTCCTCAAATCAGAAAGATTTGTTTTCGAAAAGCATGAAACACTATTAGTGTTGACTGAATTTAAATTATGTATTGGGCCTTGTAATGTCCATCCTAAATTGGTTTTGACAGCCATCAGGTTGTCATCTAAATGTACCAATTCATTACTAACTATGGACCCAAGATGATCAGACCCAATCAAGAGACCAATTTCAGTGTCTGCAAATTGAAAATCACTGATCTTCATGTTCAAGTCTCGCAATTTCTTAGACAATGCCACATTCTTAACTTTTGGTAGATGCCCACATAAATCAGCCTGCTGCAATGCATTGATCTTAGCATGAAATGAGTTGTCCAAACTACTCACCCTTAATTCAAAGCATTTATATACCTCTGCTGGTTGTTCTACACCTCCAAATAACATATGACCTATCTTCTCTGTGCCAGTCTGCCGCAGCCCCAATTTCTTGACTACTGCAGCTTTCACATACGACCTTTGTGATCCGCTGTCTAATAATGCTCTCACCTTCTCATATTTCCTATTATAGGCGACATTCACAGTCAGCGTCTGTAATAAAGTCGTAGTGTTATTTCTGGCACATATAAGTACATTCTCAGATGTTCTGTTATCACTGCTTTTATTTTGTACATCAGGACACTAAATAAAAAAATGACGCCTTTCACATGCTATACATTTGACAGTTTTTACATTTATTAGCTATATGTCCCTTTCTTAGATATATGTAGCAACAGCCTTTCTTCTTAATTGCCTCCTTTTTATCATCTAAAGACATCTTACTTGCTTTACTACATTCAAAGGTATTATGGCCACTCTTATCACAAAAATTACAACTACTGTTAGAGTTTGAAAACTCCTTACCAGGTTTTGTGTTGGACACCAGTGCTGCTGCTGTTGGTAGACTTGATTCACTGTTAAAAGAGGATTTAGAACCCACACAAGCATTAAACTCAGACCTAGCCAACTTCACACGCTCCTCCGTGTCCACTTCACAACTCAAAAAATTTAATAATTTGGTAAGTTGATTCGAAGACTTATTATCAACATTAATCCTATTCCAGGCAATTAAAATAGTTTCAGGTATGGCTGATTCAACTAAAGGATATAAAATTGTTTCATATTTTTGCTTTACAATGCCTAAAGTTTCGAAAGATAATAAATAAGTTGACAATATATCTTATAAATTTCTGATAGATTCTTGATTTTTGTTATGATTTAGAACTAAAGCTAATAACTATCTAACATAAACCTGAATTAATAAATCTTCACAGCCAAACCTTGCCTTCAGTTGATCAATGGCTTTGGAGTAGTTGTCCGCTGATGGGGGAAAACTTTCCACCAACGCTCGTGCATTACTGCCCTCCTTCATTGACTGGATCAAATATTGAAACTTATCTTCGCTGTTCATATTGCTGTCTGTGTGTATCTTCTTGAACTGACCCCAGAAACCTAACCAATTCTTTCATCATCATCAAATTTCCTGAATTCAATTTTAGGTAGTTTGTAATTCTTAGCTGATTTCACCTCTTGAGATGTTACATCAGTTGTGGTTTTCTTGAAACTTGAACAGATTCCTTTAATGGTACACCATTTGTGAACAAATTCTTCAGCTTTATGTACTTCTTCTGTGTAGCTTTCTTCATTAAAATGTTCTAAATTTAATATTCTTTCTCGAATCTGAGTGTCTAGTTTGGTTAGCTGTTGAATTTTCTCTTCCAAATAGGTTAATTCTATTGTCGCTTGCGAAAAATCCTGATTTTTAATATGTGATTGTACCGCTGTAGCGCTCCTGTTAAATAGTCTTCGGAGTTGATCCCGTACCCGGATTTCTCTTAATGCTTGTGCAGCCATCGTGGTGTGATCGCGCTACACGTGGACAAGCCGGGTCGGTCGGACTTCTGTATAAGTTCGTGATATTTCCTACGGTCGCCAACTTTGTGATGGATCGAAGACTGAGCGGCTGAGAAGAGGGAGACACAAGCACCAGTTAATCGCCCTTTTATCTTTGCAAGTTTCTTAATTTTGTTAAAATAATAATAATAATATACGCGTCCATTTTGTAAAAGTCCTTTTATTGCAGTGTTGCAAGCGTTAAAAAATATAAAATGATACCATACTAAGTATCTACAACACGAGCAACACGGTGCTCACGGAGTAATTTAGGGCCCCGAGCTGGGCGGTAACTCCTGATATTGGCAGCCAAAAGCCTCCTCCTGACCGTCCACAAGCTAACTTCTACTCCTCTTACTTCTTCAAGGCTCTTCTTCAGGTCCACACTTGACGCTTTACGATTACGCAACGCCTGACTCACCAAAAAGCGGTCATCTCTTGGTTCTGTGCATCGTTTTCTTCCCGAACCGGGTCTTCTTTTGACCGAACCGGTCTCTTGATACCGTTGCCAAGTCCTCTGGACAGTTGAACGACTCACATTTAGCCGCTGAGACACGTAAGTTTGCGAACAACCTTCTTCAAGTAGGGCTATAATTTTACCGGCCCTTATCGCTTTATCACTCATATCAAAAAGTGGTATTTAATGTAAAAAGAAAGATTAAATTGTTTAATTTGCAGAAAATATCCAAAAAGTTTTAAAATATCGTAATCAGTTAAAAATCGTTTCAGCAATTCGCGCCATTAGTAAAGCAATTTTAGAATAATCCACAATAATCATTATTTTTCTTTTATTAATTTCAAATTTTAAATTTGGAACGTAAAGAATCATGCCAGGATGCTTCAAATAACATACCAATACATCGTCAAATTAATAAAACCTATTTCTTGTTCTTCTTCATTGAAGTAGAGAAAAAAATCTAATGTGCCCGTTTTTTTTGCAAAAGAGTTTATTTCATTAACTTAGATATTAAGTCATTTAAAGTTGTTTATTGAATTATATATATATTTTTTTTTACTTAATAATATTTAAGTATGTTGTTTATTTAAAAGTGAAAATAAAACACAATTTTAATTTAAATAAAAACCCTTAACTACATATACACACCTAAAAATAAACTAAAATATAGCATCCAGAAATTCGTGCGCATCGATCGCTGTCCACTGGGAATGTGCCCAAAAGACTGGCGGCATTGCCACGTTGTATGGCAATGCTTAACCTCTGTCTAAGGTAAAAGCCAGCCCTTGGGTCACGCGAAGTGTCAACTAGGCGTCTGGACAGATCTTTAAATAATTTGTGAGCACTCGGACCCCACGATCCCAAGGTCTCCACCCCAAACGGCTCGAGAATATAACCTCCAACAAGGTTATTATATTTCCGCCGCTTGAGGTTCTCAGCGGCTGCAGCGGCAGCGCCAGCACAGCATGACGAGCTAGGAAGATGGGATGGTGCAAGAGTATCTACACAAGTTGCGTCCCACACTAAAGCCCTACCCATCTTCCAAGGAAATAAAGACATGCCGTCCGGTCTTTTGCCATCGTCGCGTGCCAGGCCATTGGGTTCTAAAACAGCTGGAACGCCGACAGTGACAAGAGCTCGTCGGATAATGTCGTTAATATTCGCGTGCCGTGCTATGGCCGTAAAGGCCGTGGTGACCGAGGCTGTTGACAACTTCGCCACAGTGGCAGCGATGAGCAGAACAGCAGGGAGCACCTAATCGAAGGGAAGCAGCGAGGCGGAAAGTAGTATCATCGAACAAGGTGCCTATGTTCGATGACGGTAGTGCATGGAGCCAGAGACTCGACTCCCATTCACCCACAGCCAGCAGGCGCGCACGCTCTGCAGCCGAAGCAGATGTGGCAATAAGGTCACACTGAACTGCTCTACAGAGCGGCTCATCCCACCGCCTCTGAGATGATGGATTGTCGCGTGGATTTAGGTTCGGGCAAGCGAATCTCCAGGTATCTATAGCCTCGGTGAAGTACGGCACATTGAAATCAACCAGTGATGGAGCTAGGATATTCCTGATTAATTTCTCAGTGCCGTGTACCGAGGATACAAAAGCTGGTAGACTGATACTAGTAATTATATTATTTATTTAAACTTAATGTAGAATAGTGGTTCATGAGCGGACTTATCACTTAATGCAACAAGGCATTCTTTACCAGTAGGTATATACTATAGATAAACTATGTACTTAAAGTCATAAATATTTTGCGTCTTTGTTTTTCTTTTCTTTATTTTATTGGGGACTTTTACGCACTGCATGACAGCCCCATCATACCCAAAATTTATTTAAATATGTCTATGTTAATCTAAGTCTTACATTTTGCCAAAAATGGCGAAAAAATTGTTGATAGAATATTTGAGCGTCTACAAATGTCATGTTTGCAAAAGTTAATAAAATAATTTCTTAGTTTTTTTCAAGATATGCTTAAGAACTGACCCACTCTAATAAAAAAATATAATATTTTTTGGAAACACAATTGACTAATATGATCGAGCGATTAGATTTTTTTTATCTTTACAATTTGACTTCATGTCTTTTAGCTTAATATTGTCTCACTTGAAAGTTCTCTGCTGGCTTCTCTGCCATATATTAGTCCTTATCACATAAGCATACTATACAAGTGTATTAATAAACTATAATAAATATAATTGCAGATTTTTGTTAAGAATTCTGCTGAATAAATAATTACTAAAATAAAGTCATACTGCAAGCAAAGTATGGCAACAATACGACATGACATTGACATCTGCGTATGTTGACAACAAAGAGTATGTAATACACTATGTTTTAGTTGACAACTGCCGCTATCTCGTGTAATGACGGTTGTGTTTCCGTACTTTTAAAATTATTAACTGCTTCTGTGTATAAACTGAGTTTTTCCTTGCGACTAGTGCTTGCCTAAGGATTCTGATCAGCTGCTATTTACGATGACGACGTTTTGCTTTGACTTTTTTGGACTACAATTCTACCTGATACATTGGAATTTGTGCTTTCATTTGTATATCACAATGGGAAGTCATGTAATGCCTACTCGCATAATGTGTGTTAACTGCCGCATATGTGTCAATAACTTGACACGCCAGACACTGCTGTAATCTGCAGCTGGGTATACCCTCAAATTGTAAGTATTGTTGGCGCCTATTCACTATCCTTAGAACAGAATCTATATATTACTATAATAAGAGATAAAAAAAGTATACTTTATACCGAATTCGCTTTTATTGTGACAGCACCAACAGCATTGAACGTGTTATAGCTGGGAGGCATGACAGCCCACTGGTGACGTTGCTAGTCTCCTGTAAATTTCGTTTTTTGTGGTTAAATACTAACGATAAGAATATTGTTACTAACCCAATGGATCTGACAAATAATGAATATATATATTATAAACACATATCAACATACCCCAAAAAATACATTAATACATTGGTACTCATTTATTGGTTTCGGTTTTATGAACATAATCAATTTTTGTTTTTAGGTTTTGGAAGATAATTATGTGTGTGAGACTTGCAGAGATCTTGCAATGGCTGCTGTAAATACTAATGTACAAAGAGAAGTTTCTGGTAGTGAAGAAGCTGGACCCAAGTACCAGAAGACATAATGCGTGTCTAATGTGTGGTATCTCGGATGGGCCAGACATCAGACAACTTTTACTCCACCAGCAGGTTTTTTGAACGATATTATCATAAGAGAAGATGAAGAATAAATACACACATATATAAAACAAATTGTTTAATTTTTAATAAGTACCTATTACCTACTTTTATATTATTTATTTATTTACTACGACTAAGACCCATATTAAAGGATGGCAAACAGATGTTCCGACTGATGGAAAGTGATTTCCGCGGCCTAAATGGATCTGCATTACAAAAGGCATTGTACATGCGTTACAACTCACCCTGTTACTTCAGCTGCCCTTAAGTTCCGGACTCGCGGTATCTCGTTAGAACATTACCGGGGCTGTGCCCCGGCAGACAATGGCCTTATGGGGCCCCGTCACTGGTGCTGACAGCTCTTAAAGGCGCGCGTGGAACACGACGCGCCGTTGACTCGGGCCTGGTCCTTACCAGACGGTGAGCTACCCCTGCTCGCCTTCTGCAAGCCCGCGCCTACGGTGGCCGGAGATCGGCTCGCGATCTCTGACGCACGGGGCGTCTTCCGCGGCTGCTGGGGCGTGAGGAAGAGAGTTGCCTCTCCCTCGCGCGTTCGGCATTCTCCTTCGCTAGCATTACTGCTTCGCAGAAGGAGGCTACTGCATCCCATTTCCACTCGCTCCGCTCCAGGGGCGGGCGCGAGAGGTCACCGCCGCCTATAGCCTCAACGAGGAAATGGCGAAGCTCTGCCCAAGCGGGGCACACCTCCACCGTATGCTCCACCGTGTCCTCCGGGTGGTCGACGCACTGTCTACACCCGGGCGAATCCTCCTGCTGAATCCGAAATAGGTAGCTCCTGAAACACCCGTGTCCAGTAAGCACCTGCATCAGGCGGAAGGTGAGGACGCAGCGTGTGAGTGAGTGAGTCTCCAGCCACTCATCAAAAAGTTATCGCTGCGATTGCGGCGTGCCCAGGCTTAGATTGCGACAGCCCCTCTTTCCATGCTGCCGTGAGATCGCGGGCGGGAGACTCCCGGTCAACTAACAATGGCTCACTACTAGGTGTTTTTCACACTAGCGTCGACTATGGATATAATCAAGTCTACGGTACCAACCTGCTTTCAATAAATCGGTATACGTAATAATAGCTAGACATAACCTCTAAAACTTCTTCAACGAATATCTTTTTTTCAAGAGTTCCTTTAACAGTGGTTTTTAAGGCAAAAGTGATCATGAAGTGAAACTCTATACTCTTGTATATTTTTCATTAATAGACGCTACAAAATTATGCCAACAAAAAATTGTTACAGGAACCGCCATTGTTCTTTAGTTTTTAAAGATTATTAGCAATGTGGGTGGTTGGAGTAGGTTCACGGCAATAGTGTAATGGGTAGGGTTCGAACCTGCGACCTCTCGATCACAAGTCCGACACGATCATTATTTATTATATAGTTTATTGTAAACCTTACAATATTTCAATGGATTTAATTTTTTTAATTAAACTAGATATTTTTTGAAGTATTAGGTTGGTATGGATTTCTGCAAAGTAACGCCTGGTCCCATTCTGTATAAACATTTTCCGCCAACATGATATAAGTTTTACCACAATGTGGCTACGCGAAATGTTCTAATGAGATATCGTGGCCCTGAAACTTAAGAGCTGAAGGAACGGGGTGGGTTTTTAGTCAGTAGAAGTCTGACACTCCCTTCCGCTCCACCCAGAGTGGGAGAAGTCATTCGATGATTTTTCCACCCGGGGAAAAAAGGGTCACATGTATTCATGCATTGATTCATCTCTGTAATGCAGAGGTGTAAGTATCTTTACTTAGTATCTACTGAACATACAGGAAAATAGGTATGACTTTGTGTAAGGTATGTCGAGCTTTAATTACTTAGTTTGATACAGGATTAGTAAATAACTAGTTAGTTGCTGCCCGCAACTTCGTTCGCGTGGGAGGATTTCCCGCGCAAATCCCGATCCCGTGGGAATTCCGGGATAAAAAGCCGTAGCCTATGTGTTATTCCAGGATGTCCACTATCTACTTACCAAATTTCATTAAAATCCATCCAGTAGGTCCGGAGATTAGCATATACAAACAGACAGACATTTTTTATTTTTTTACCGTATTACCGTTTCTTAACCCACCTCAATTATGATTTTTGTATAAAATTTAAATATACACACTTTTTTTTACTGTTTTATTATATGTATAGATAGATATAAGATGGGTAATTCTACGATAGAGGTAAGTCCATACAGAATTACGGCCACGGAGAAAAGTTGCTGTTTTTTCATTAAACACTTATATTATGATTTTTGTCCTATTTATGTATCTTTTCACGTAAGGGCAAGTCACTTTATGCATATTTTATTACTTTTTACAATGCCAGGGTAAATACATTTGGCAGGGTAGAGACACCAAGATCAGGGTAGATACTTATTTGGCCAGGGGAGAGAATTTGTAGCAATTAAAGTAACAAAATTAGTAAAATCAACTTTAATTACTTAAACATTGTAAGTAATTAACATAGAATCAGACTAATCGTATAAAACATTAACAGACTATTATTTCAGCCTTTTCTGAATTTTTTAAACAAAAGTGTCTTTAGTGTCATTGCACAATAATTCTATAACAGCCTCACGGGTGAAGTTAAGCAATGCTTGCCGAGGTCATCTATGGATGCGTGACCATCTTACCATATCAAGACTCCTTCATGCCACACAAGTCGTTGGTCCCGGCTGTAATTTGTACATATGTGACAGTCGTTACGGTCAGAAGCCAGAAAATCTGTGCAACGTGCATCGTGTTGTCAGGGGCCGCGTTGAAGAATACTTATGTGTTCCCGCAGCCTCCGGCGGAATTAAACCCGTTACACGCAGTGCAGCAGCAATTCCGTGGCGTCCATATAAATATATCAACGGTTAAAAGGAAATAATAAGCAACATTTTGGACTGGTATTGTTTTGAAAACCGACTGTTTCTTGTGTTCTGTATTTTATACAACCACTGTGAAAAGTACCTTCTTTTACTATAACACTGATTCAACTGGCTGATGTTTTAATAAAAAAATACATCAGTTTTTCTAAAAATCTAAACTTTGAATGGCCCTCCTAAACATTTCTTTTTTTGTCACTTATACCCTATTTCCTTTTAACCGTCGCTATGTAAGCACTTTTCCCGCGAACTACGTCCGCGTTAATTCCGAAATAATTTATAGCCTACTTCGCACTCACCAATACTGCACCTTATTACTAACGAAAAATTTTTTTGAATTGGTTCATTAATTCCGGAAATTACCCGTTGCATACAAACTTAGCTCTTTATAATATTAGTATAGACATAGACTAGTTGTTGTCTGCTAATTCGTTTGCGCGAAAATTTCGCACATTTTCTCTTTTAACTTTCTGCCTTCTCACTTACAGTACGACGAGTGACGGTTAAAGATATTATGTACAAACGACAGCCAGGACTAATGGGTTTAATTGTTTTCCGAAGCCTCGCTCAATATGTTAAGATCATACAACAACACACACAAAATCATACAACTCATATGTAATGTATGTTGTGCTTACCTATAAGAAATTGATACACTTGTCCTTAAATTTACTGAATGTTATCTCATATATTTGTATCAGTGTATTCAATTGTTGGTGAGCCAAATAAATAAAATAAAATAAAAATAAAATAAGATCCCATCCACAGACCGACCATGGTAAGCGTTGCTTAACCTCAAGCTCGAAATTCCACTTTAATTTCAAATGTATTAAGTCTATTACTTATTTAAGTAAATATGTTACCCAATAATCCATCCTCCACCCATGCTCCATCTTCGACCACATCATCACTTACCATCAGGTGAGATGGGGGTCAAACGCGAGCCTATCTATCTATCTATACTTATAATAAATCTGTAGAGAGGTCAATTCTGTACATGAAATATATTTTAAAATAACTATCAGGGGGTGATTAGGGATCGATACTGGTGCCAATAATGCAATCAGTAAAATTTTTGTCTGTCTGTCTGTCTGTCTGTCTGTATAACCGTTATAGAAACAAAAACTACTCGACGGATTTTAACGAAACTTGGTACAATTATTTTTCATACTCCTGAGCTGGTTATAGTATACTTTTCATCACGCTACAATCAATAGGAGCAGAGCAGTGAAGGGAAATGTTGTGAAAACGGGAGAAGTTACTCCATTTTTTAAGCTTCCGTCGCGAGTGCAACCTTAATGGTTAAAGTTACACAGAAATCATTTATGACGGAAATGTTCTCCTTAAAATTATATAAAAAAAATATCCCACGACAGCATATATCTATCTTTTATGGTTGACTCACAATAACACGTGTAACTCCCGATAGCTTAGCAGTTCGAAGCTTTCTGATTATTATTCTGCTCCGAAATTTAAAACCACCACAACTTTGCAATGGAACTCGGCTAAAAGTAACCCAGTTGCAACAAAATATAATCGAGGCTCAAATTTTAACAGGTTGCGGTGCAGGAGAAACTGTCTTTATTCCCAGAATTCCCATAATACCAAATAATTTTCCATTCCAATTTAAAAGAACGCAATTCCCAGTATCGGTGTGTTATGCAATGACAATTAATAAGGCTCAAGGGCAGACTTTTCGTGTTGCTGGAGTAGATCTCGGTGTCAGTTGTTTCTCGCATGGTCAGTTGTACGTCGCTCTTTCCCGGGTTAGCATTTCTAGAAATCTTTATGTTCACTTGCCGGACGGGTCAACTTTCAACTTAGTTTACCCGGAAGCTTAGCGCTGAAGTATTTTCGTTCTATAGGTACTTAAGCCTCATGTGATCGTGATCTAAACAATATTACCGATACATTAACTTAATAACACACAAGGAGTTACACGCTGACGGAGTCGCGGGCACAGCTATTAACAATAATATTGTGCGGTTCGGTATTGCGATATTTTTCAACAGTATTATCGATTGACATATTATATTTCCCTACTAAATTACGAAAGTTAATCTGTCTGTTACATCAAAATCACTGAACCGTGAGGAAGGACATAGGCTACTATTTTTTACGAAAAACGACGGAAACGTGGACGAAGTCGCGGGCAACAGCTACCTATACTAATAATATAAGGCTGAAGAGTTTGTTTGTTTGAACGCGATAATCTCAGGAACTACTGGTTCGAATTGAAATATTATTTTTTAATTAAATAGTCAATTTATAGAGAAAGGCTATAGACTAAATATCATTACGCTAAGGCCAATAGGAGCGGAGCGCCAATGAAGAATGCTTCAAAATCGGGGTTAAATTTAACGTTAGCCCAAAGTAACTATTCCATGTGGACGAAGTCGCGGGCAAAAGCTAGTTATCAATAAAAAAATAAAATAAAAAAAGTAATCATTACACACTTGCGGCACGATTAACAGAAAAAAAACATGTGTTCGACTATTTAAACTATTTTTTTTTTCCGTAAGGGAAAACCATCGAATGACTCCTCCTGCTGTAGGTAGAGCGGAAGGGAGTGTCAGACTTCTACTGACTAAATACCCAACCTGTTCTCTGCCCTTATGTTGCCGGCCGCGGTATCTCGTTAAAACATTCCTGCAATTCCAGCTCAGTATTTTAAAAACTTGGGTTACTAATTTCATGAATTTATCTTTATTACCCATACTCAACCACTTTTATACATACCACTATAGCGCTAGAATACTCTCTTTACTGATGGTTTGTTTGATACATAGATTAATCACTCTTGTTATTGTTCCCGTTTTTAATGTTTATTTTAATGCTTTCTTTTTTTCTACTATTGTTTAAAACAATGAATATTTATTTATGTAACTCACACGACCTAATTTTATAGACTTAAGTTTATGTCCTGTTAAATTGCGAGAGCTCTGGTATCTAAAACACAAGTTAAATCTTACTTTTGATACCAGTGTTCAACTAGTTTAGTTTACATACATACGTTCAAAAATTTGTCTCATAACTATGTCATGTAATTTAGTTGAATTTAATAAATATTCTATTCTATTAGTTATAAACGGTTCATTAATTATCAACAATATAGACTGAATTTCGAATGGACATTTCATTAGTGACATTTAATTTAAATTTCTGACATCATTCAATTTCTTTGACATTCTTTGTATATTATTATTGTAGGTAAGTGCTTGACAATTTTCATTTTATTATAATATCTGCGGACATTTTTTTACTTTTTCCCGCTGCACTTAACTTGATGTACCTACGTAGTTATAAAATTTTGTTGTTGTTGCTCAGTGTAATAAAAAATTATAAATGCGATGATCTAATGTATTTACTCATTTTTTGTGGTTCATATATATGTAATTTTTATTTATTTAATGACATGACATGCATGTATGACAACTTTTGTTACGCCCTAGAGGCAAATCATAGCGCTCTCAATGTATTACCAAATAACAACTTATAATGTACCTATGTTTTACAAAAATAAATGAACTTGAATCTGAACTTTTAACTCAAATAAGTTGATTAAATCAGCCTAATACGTAACCACTGTTGGGACACAGACCTCCCTTCTATGAGAGAGAATGGCCCGCAATCCAGCACGCGGGCCCATTGCGAATAGGTGGGTGTCGCATGTCTTCGAATTTTAGGTCCTAAGATGTGCCTATACAACGTGTAATGGAAACCCCATATCTATCCAAAAGGACTGAAGACAGCATCTGGTATGGAGTCTCTATGCAAAGTTTCAGCTCAAAATAAGTGACTCACAGAATTGACCCCAAATTGTCGGTTTCATATGTTTCTTGAATACCAATAATAACGAACGTGTACCTCACTATGAGGGTCATCACTTTCCACGTCACTTGCCAATAAAACGATAATTCTCTTCGTTCTTCCTAATTTGAAAAATTCGGTCTCTGGTATCGATGTATTGAAATTTCTAATAAGCTCCACACATGTAGACATAGGATTACAAAACCCTTGCTATATCGTTTGTTATCATCCAAGGAAGCCGTGCACTCGGTATGAATATACCCTTTAAATTACACGTTGTATATGATATGGTTTTCTTATGATTTTTTCCATCACCGATTTGACAGTAATGGCGATGATACAAATTACACAAAGTAATGTGCCTGTTGGGGTTCGAACCCGGGACCTCTGGCTCGCAAGTCGGGGCTGTAACCACTGGTCCGACTGGCAGTTTAGGTAATAGAGCATCGTAAAACTTTTCTCTATTAAGTCAATATTTGAAAAAAATCTCTTAAACCAGTAAATTAGGTTATTTGTTGAATTTTAATTTATAAACCAATTGCAACGATTGTGCGAAGTCTAGGTGTGGCTCGCGTGTTTTTAATTATGAATTTGGGCCATTGCAATGTACTTTAACCACACCTTGCAAGTTGCATACATCAATAAGTAAATGAAAATCCTCATATTGCGATTCATATGTATACTAATAGGTACTATAAAGTGGAAAAGTTTGTTTGTTTAGCGCTAATCTTTGAAAGTTATGCGTGGATTTCGATGAAATTTGAAGATCAGACAGGCAGTCGACCTAGGCAGACTGAACGCCGACCCCAATATGGATAGGTTGCTATGGACGCTATGGTTTGATGTGTGAACGACCGGTCGGTCCAGTGGCGTATTTACCCTCAAGGTCTTGCTAAGGGGTATCGGCATACACAGTACTGGGTTCTGGAGGTCAGATAGGCACTCGATCTCTAATTCTAATAAGTAACCACATTTATAATCTATCTAATTAATTTTAGAGCTCACTTCGCTCGCACTCACCGCGTCAACAAGGGCTATTTTTATTTTTCTTTACGGGATATCAAAACCATTATAATGCGGGGCGCCTAAACTTAAAATACGCTATTGGGTAAGTCCACCAGGCGGCAGCACTAAGGCATCAGGTCCAGGCACCTGTCAAATGCTTAAGTTTTTTGACATCTGTCAAATTGACGTCAATGTCATGTATACATCAAAGATTCCTTTCCAAAGAAGACCTCCTCGCCTCAGTAGCGCCAACTGGTGGTTTAAATTTTCCAGAAAACCCTCATTGCCTCTATAAGAAATGTGGGTATGCAGTGACATCTGATACCACTTCATGCGGATTCAATAATCCGAAAAAATCATCGCATAGATTTCCAACAGATACAATACTTGTGGATTGTATGATTCCTTTACAATATACATAGATTTCGTTAACTGTAACTCGTTTCGCATTCTTCTTCGTATGAAATGACGGAGTATTTTGATTTTGTACTTTGTTCCGGAGTAGTCCCGGGTTTGATTGCCAGCTCAGACTAAGCGTTGAATTTTCAGTGGCATCTCAGAATTAGGGCTATTGTGAATTGTGTAGAATATCTTTTAAGAATCAGTTGTGATTTTCATTCAACTTTAACGTTACCTACAAACATTAATGTTTCTTTTCTTTTGTTACAGATTCAAAAAACACCTAAGATGACCAGTTGAAAAAAAGCAAACTAAAAAAAAATAGATATTCCTAAAATGTAAAACAAATGACTGTATTAAGTAAGGCCAGTAATTCCGAATTTAAATAGTTTTATTTTTTAAATAATAATATGAAAGCATTAAAACCTTTTAACTTATAAAGGCCAGTAATTAGTGATAAAATATGAGTAGTTATGATTTTGCAATGGAGCGAGCTTTGTTAATCTTTTGTAAGTATATATTTTTTTGTTATGTAGATATAGTTATTATTTTTTAAAAGAGATCTAGCAATGTGGGTAGAAATCACATTACTAGCGATCCTGTTAACCCCTCCAACTAATCTAAATACGCTTGTGTCTGGAGTGGGTTCATGGCTATGGTTTGGTGTGGTGTGTCGTTCAGTTCGAACCCGCGACCTGTAGACCACAAGTCTGACACCTTAGCCATTAGGCTATTGACGCCTCATTTACTTACTGACATAATCTAAAGTACCTTTACTAATTCTATTATTAAGGAATTTTGATAAGTTTTTAATTTTACATGCATGTTTTCTGTGGCAATAAATATGTTTTCTTCTTTTTCTTTCTTTACTTAGCTGATAAATATTTCGATATATACCTACATAGTACAATACATAATTATTCAGTAGTCATTTGTCTATTCTATTCAAATTTTTGTTAATGGCAAGTGGAACCGATGTCGACTATTCTGCCAATGTCTAAAGTAAATTGGAAAAACAAGTGTGTATGATTAATGATTACTATGATTAGAGACAGAATGGATTTAGAAAAGAAAAAAGGTAAAATCAGACCATTGTCTGTTTGCCCGGTTAATTTCTGGAACGGCTGAAGATGAGGAGTTTATACGGCAATATATTGGCTACTTTCTATATTCTTATCTCCTCTATCACTATCACTGGAAATTCCCATTAACCGAATAAACAAAGACTGATAGACACTAATGAAATTATTAAAAAAAAAAATGTGTTTCAGTATTGTGTAAAAAATAATTATATTTAACCCCTCGAATGTCGCATGTTAAATGTACTTTTTGATTTTTGGGTAGGTTTTCAGAAAAAATGATAAATCGGCAATTTATGGCCATTATCATGGTATATAAGTATTATACCTTCCTGGCTTCGTTATGAGTTTATCTAACTATTTACCTATATCATTCAATAAGCAAATCAAACTGACCTTATCTCGCAGTGATGTGATATGTTTTCACTTTTATAATTTTCACTCACATCCGAAGTCATACACACAAAAAACACATATTCACGAAAAAAGACATACGATAACACAATAATGTGTAGGCAATGTTAACACAAATTATTCCACTTAGACACTGTAACAAGTAATAAAAACTATTTGATAACACAACGAAAAAGTATGCAGCGTCACAACAAAAACCACAGATGCATTTTGTATACATTTTTTTTCGTACATTTTAGTGGTGTTCCCTTTAAAATGTTACTAAAACCGGTCAAGTATGAATCGATTAGTCGAATGATACAGCCACATCGTGTTACTTGCAACATAAACGTAAAATACATCGTCCAATGCGAGCCGTGACGGGTGTACCGTGGACACTTGAGGGGTTAAATCACAAACAGACACTTCAATTTATGTTTATATTTGTATTACGTTATTTATGTACCTACTAGCTTCTGCCCGCGACTTCGTTCGCGTGGGAGGGTTTTCGCTCGTGCATTCCGATCCCGTGGGAATTCCGGGATTAAAAGTAGCTTATGTGTTATTCGAGGATAACAAAAATTTGATTCAAATTTTTGTTCAGTAGTTTTTCCGTGAGAGGAGAGTAAGAAACATCCATTCTCACAAACTTCGCATTAATTTATAATATTAGTAAGATATAAATTAACGTGTATTCATTATGTCCAACAGCTCAAGACATCGGCATGTGAAGTGAAGAACCCACAAAAGGTGCTTAATGGTTTATATGGTAAGTTCATCAATATTTTTTTTGTTGATAAGCACGCGTTTGACCACCAACTCACCTGATGGTAAGCGATGATGTGGTCGAAGATGAAGCACGCTTGCCTAGAAGTAACCTATTCACTCTTGACTAGACCCCCAGGTTATTGTTATCAGGAAACACGACTCCGGCAGGGAATTCCACTCGTTAGCTATACGTGTAATGAAAGTATTTCCAACACGTTTTGTGCATATGGGTAGGTTATCCACTATGTAGCGATGGCACATCGCCGATCGTCTTGTAGTCCGATGATGGAACGGGATTGGTGGACTTTATGTGCACAGGATCTTGTCTTACAGTACAGTCCAAAGAGAAACTCTCTACTTACTACTCTTACAGTTTCTTTTAAATCCATCCAAAAAAAGAGGTCTTTTAAACACAACTTAAAAAGATTTCTTTATAATATGGATTGTGTCTCTTTACGTAACACTAGCTACTGCCCGAAACTTCGTTCACGTGGCAGGATTTCCCGCACAAATTCCAAACCCGTGGGAATTCCGGGATAAAAATTATTTTTACGCTTTTTTTGCAATTTTTTTTTTACTGTAAACTGTATAAAATAATTATTTCTGTCTAATCCAAGATTTGAATTTAAACAAAACACTTGTTTCACTTAAAACAGCAAAGTAAATAAAACTCGAAAGGGCTACCTGATCAGCTGTTTGGCTAGAGTTCATTTGCGAGTTCAACACAGCTGATCACGTAGCCCTTTCGACTTTTATTTACATTGCTGTTTTAAGTGAAACAAGTGAATTTACTATTTTTGTTTTTCGTCAGCTTTTTCTTACTTTAATAAAATTAAGAAAAACCCGACTAAAAATTTCAATCCAGAATCATGTACTGAATCCATGGTAAGCGTTTGCGCGTTGATCTCTGCCACCCTGTATAGTGGGTAATCTCCGGAACTAACGATTTAATTATAAAACATCTTTTTTTGGTAGTAAGGAGCATTAGGCGAACATTATTTCGAAATCCACGCAGACGAAGTCGCGGGCAAAGTGCTAGTTTGTTACAAAGATCTTGCGTCTCCACGTAGGTACCGTAATGAGCTCAAATTGAGCGAGTTGTAGTGTAGGTGTGGCAAGCTGGTCGAAATAGAGCGGTGATGGGTCGACCTTCCTATCTCGCATATCGTGACATGTAGGTACTACTCTTAAGGGGAAGCTGATTTTCTTTTAACCGACTTTGACTATGGCACCGCTTTTATTGGAATAGAATACTAAAACCAAGCAATTTTTTGGGGATTAAAATGTGACTTATAACTACTTATAAGACAGTACCATTTTTATTTTTCGCGTGGTATAAGTAATCAGAGGGATTGTCAGCCTTCTACTGACTAAAAACCCACCCTTTTACCTCAGTTGCCTTTGCGTCTTGGGGCCGCATTATCTCGTTAGAATATTTCTGCAATCCCGGCAGGAAAAGACAGTACCTAGTTCTAGAATCTTCATTA
This sequence comes from Tholera decimalis, assembly GCA_943138885.2. Classification (NCBI taxonomy): domain Eukaryota; kingdom Metazoa; phylum Arthropoda; class Insecta; order Lepidoptera; family Noctuidae; genus Tholera; species Tholera decimalis. The sequence goes on from OW964576.2 coordinate 18,700,693, forward strand.
CTGACTGACATTACATTTTCAAGACTTTTAGGCGACAGTAACTTGGATGGCGTTAAATTCCAGCAGAATAATGCGCTTTGTCGCAATATGCTCACACAATGACTTGATTTTATTTATTTAGGATCTCCAACAAAATATATACAAAATTTATATACACATACAGGTAAGAGACCTCAGCATCCACACTAAAATTAAAGACTAAGCTAACAAATTAATCAAAATAAAATAAAAATATAGAAATGAATTAGAAATTACTTACATGAAAAAAAAAAAAACTACTTATAATGTAGGTATCTTTGCAGAAAAACTCAACTGCACTTTTTGCCATTAGTTGTTAATGGAACATTATTTGGGGTCGAGACTTCTCACTATTCTGTGCCAGGTAAATCTATCCTGGGTTGTCACATCTGGCAATTTGGAGTTCTTGAGGTCTCTCTATATGTTTAAGATAATATAAGATGAGATTTATTGTGAAACTTGGACTAGAGTGGAAAATACAAGGTATGTACATTCAGCACAGCTTTCAATTTTAAATTAATCTTGTTAGTGGTTTGAGTACCTACTGATCTCCTAGATAGGTTACAAAATAACCTGAGTTGAGGAGGTACAGTTTCATACTCCAGTCGTTTTGGAAGACATAATATGTCACGAGCCGTAGATAGGAAATTGATGTTGATTTTATAGTAAACTAGCAGTTGTTCGTTCGCGTGGGAAGTTTTTCCCGTGTAAATCCAGATCCCGTGGGAATTTCGCAAAATTCCGTCTTAGCGAGCATCTACGTACTAAAAGGAACCCCCATGCAAAATTTGAGCCCGATCCGTCCAGTGGTTTGGGCTGTACGTTGATAGATCACTATGTCAGTCAGTCAGTCACCTTTGAGTTATATATATTTAGATTGATTGATGGGTAAAGAGAGTACTTTTGTATGTAATTTTTTACTAGCAGGTACAGTGTAGATTATGTATTTGCAGCGTCTAGAGATATTTTTGGTGTTCGAGGAATTACATAATTTATACAGTGCGGTCGTTGGAAATTATATCGGTCTAAAAGACCTACTGCAATTTAGTGATACTAACGAAGTATTAAGTTTTATGTAATAACACAATGTATTATATTATGTCATACTTTAGGTAAAGGTATACATATACAGTATGTTAGTTTAGACGAGGGACATATTCAAACCCACAATAGTGTATGCAAAAATATGAACAAAAAAACACTGATAAATAACAGACAGAACCATACCAAAAATTTCGCAAAAGTCTCACAACGTGTTATAAACCCTTGCGCTAACGTTTTAATATGATCGCTTTTTTGGCAGGATCGGCGCTTGTTTTGCCACGTGATTACTTTAGGTACTGTTTACAAGTTCATTCACCTCTTGCGGCTCAGTGTTCGTGATAAACGTATTTTATCGGACTATTACGTCAAAATTTTAGGTTATAGGTTTTTCACATATTTGGGACGAGAATCGAATACTGAATACCTTCCCCCAATAAGTCCCTCGTTTAACCTAACATATTGTATATATATGAGTTTTTGTGACCTGAAAATAAATAATTTAATAAAATAAATAAACGTGGTCATTTACACAATAGCTTTCTGGGCAATCTCCGAAATGTAATAGTGAAAAATGACTAATGAAAGAACCCATACATTTTCTCTTTCCTCTCTCTGCTATCTCCTTCATTGTCTTTACCTAGATTTAGGTAAATGTATTTTTGCCTCTACTTGTCCTTTTAAATCCATCCTAAGGTTGTTAAAACATCGCTTTCAGGGATAAGGGATAATATATTATGTCACTAGTCGTTCCCGCGACTTCGTTCGCGTAAAATTAATTTTTACTAACGCAGTTTATGATGCGTAAATCCTGAACCCGTGTTCAGCCGTTCCAGGGATTAGTTCCAGACATACCGAAGAGACAGACAAAATGTTTAAAAAGTTTGTTTGCATTTGAGTAGGTATCTATAGTGTAATTAAATATAACCGCTTGAGGAAAGACACTGCTTTGAATTCACAAATAGGCACTTACATTTTATTTATTTTTGTTTTGTTTTATCTCTACTCTCACGCTTATTGTTTAATGCATGCCGTAGCAGCCTTTAATTAAGGCTACACTATTGTTTGTAATAATATTGTAACTTGTAACATGTTTATTGGTGTATGCTTTGTTGGTTGTCCTTAAATAAATATATAAATAACTAGCGTGCCCCGCGGTTTCACCCGCGTTCCAGGATATTAAATAGGGAAGAAAAAACCGACGTTTATTAAAATCCGTTAAGCGGTTTAGATTTCTCATACAAACTTTCATTTCCTATTTCAACCCTTTAGGAGTTGATTTAAAAAAAAATGTATTGTTGACCACCGGGTCAAAAATACTTAAGACTAGACAAAGGCTATTTTTTTAATATAATTGAAGCGGGTTCTTTAACAATTTTTATAGGCTTCATTTCATCCAAATGGGTATTGTGGTTAAGTCTTGAAAGCGTAAAAGACAGACAGACACACAGACTTTTAATATTATTATGAATGAAAAGCCTGAAACACAGATTTTTAAAAACCTAGTTCAGACAGAGCGCTAAAAGTACACTAAGAATAAAATTTTGCCTCGATTGAAATTAAGAATAATGATCATTCTACCAATATTTACCAGCTACGTAGAACAGCTTTGCATTTCTGAACTATCTGTACATTCCTGTAAAAAAAAAAAAATATTTTTTATTATTATGTATAGAAACATATCGGTATAGATAGATAGGTAGATAGAAAAATATCTGTGTACCTATATAATAATAAGTATTCTATTCTTCTGTGCCCGTGAGTTCTTCGCCTTACGAGACGCAAGCGCATCAAGTACGTCGTGTCGCAATGCACGATTTGATGTACATTCGGACTCTCAGGCTCACAACATGACCTTACTTCAATAACTTGAAATGTAGCTCACTTTCTGACATCTAGTTTTGATGTAAGACGAGTGATTAACGATAGAACATTACGCTTGTATGCAATAAGGGGATGCGCAGAGGTGTGCTTATTAATTATGAGTTTTTTGCAAACATCGTAGTATTGAACTCACTGTATTGAACTCACTGTATCGTCTTCATTTTTAGGGTTCCGTAGCCGAATGACAAAAAAATGGAACCCTTATAGTTTCGTCATGTCTGTCTGTCTGTCCGTCCGTCCGTATGTCACAGCCATTTTATTCCGAAACTATTAAGACTATACATGTGAAACTTGGTAGGTAGATGTATTCCGTGATCCGCTTCCTGATTTTAAGAAAAATATATTTAAAATTAAGGAGGGCTCTCCATACCTGGAACTGAAACGGATTTTTTTTCATGTAACCTTTGCGAGTGTGTATCTATAGACAGGTCTTTAAAAAAACTTTTTACCAAAAAATTAAACCGACTCCCAAAAACACTGCAAAGTGAAAAATAACTTTAATTTCGGAAGTCGGTGCCAAAAACGAAAATACAAATCTAAAGACACCGATTACCGAAATTAAAGTTATTTTTCACTTTGCAGTGTTTTTGGGAGTCGGTTTAATTTTTTGGTAAAAAGTTTTTATTTCACTCTTTTTAGTTGGTCGATTTTTAATTTACCTAGTTAAAAGAGCCTAAATGTCAACTACTTATAACCTTTTACAAAATATTGCTTTTCCCAATGCTGGGCCGTTAATTGTTGAGGAGTTCTCCTTGTACTTCACCATCAGCTCTACATCACCATATGCATTGTGACAAACATAAAGTGCTTAACATCCATATTCAAGTAATCGATTCGCAATGCACGAAATCCTTATTATTGAGTAGGTTCGGCGGCCATCTGTGGTCTTCATCATCAGTTCCACTTCCCCAAATGGTATTTTTGAGAGCAACTGCACAAGTTACTATAAGAAATACCCAAAACGCCATAGGTGTGCCTATAATATTTGAAGAGTTCCCTCGTTTTCTCCAGGATCCCATCATCAGATCCTGACCTGGTGACAATGGGACCAATTTCGAAGTATACCCTTTCAAACAAAAAAAGAATTTTCCAAATCGGTTCAGCCGTCTTCGAGTAATCGTTGATCATAAATAAAAAAAAAAAAATACGCGTCGAATTGATAACCTCCCCTTTTGGTCGTCGGTTGAAAATGACATTGAGGTTTCTAGAACCACTTTTTTATAAAGTCAATCGTTTAAAAGATATACGCTTCCAAAGTGATAAAATGTGTCCACCCCCTCTAACTTCTAAAATAATGGAGTATAAAGTCTAAAAAAAAAGTATGCTCTATTTTTTAATATAAACTTTCAACAAAAATTGGTTTGAACAAGATGGGGTCAGCAGTTTTAAACCAAAACAAACAACAACAAAACCGCAAATATAATTTTGTAATTCATACAAACATTATGAAAAACAAAGTTATTTGGCGTAGTTACTACGGAACCCTTCATGGGCGAGTCTGACTCGCACTTGGCCAATTTTTCCATTTCATTACGTGAAAAAGGAAAACAATATGTGTCCTATATCTTTTTGTAATATTAGTGACGGCCTTAATAAAATATTTTAGGAAAATACACGATTGAAAGAGTCAAGTCATTTTGCCAGTCTTAATTAATTGATCTAATATTCAGAACATAACCTGAATGGGGTGATTATTTGACCACTTGATTTATGCCATTTTTGAAAAGAGAACAATAGAGAGAGCGCTAACTATACGTATGACGTCACTCGCAATTACGGAATTTGTACAGCCCACTGCAAACAACTTTGGCATGACAAGGTGAAATAATAATCATTAAGTACTTTGTGAATATTACTTTATTTACGATTTTTAATTTAGTACGCGGGCTTACGGGCGGCTTGTTGTCCCTGCTCGCCGCCCGCACCCGTAAGCCCGCGATTATGGTGTCCGGAGATCAGCTCGCGATTCTCGACTACCGGGGCGTCCCCCGTGGCAGCCGGGGCGTGAGGTTCACAGAAGGAGCGATTGCATGACATTCCCTCTTGCCCAGCACCATGGTCTGAACTCTGAAGCAGCCACGGGCACTGAGCACATAGGCTGGTCCGAGAGTTTCGACCACAAAAAGAACATTTTTTTTTTTAAGTTTTAAAAAAATAGGAATGAAATCTTTTGTGTACTGTGATATTTAATGGAAATAAATTTTCGTTGAAAAAATATATACCTAATAATAATCTAAAAATTTTTTTTTTTTTTTTTATTTATTTCCAAAAACAACTTATAAATATTTAAGTGGTTCTTATAGGAGGCCAGTAGATATGTATATTATACTGTGATATTTTTGAGAGCGTAATTATTTAGCCACGAGCACGGCTAAATAATTACAGCCGCACTTAAAGCAAAGCAGCGTTTAGCAACACTGGCTGACGTAGATGTGTGAACATCTTAACATAATTGCCGAGATTCCTCCGACTATCTTGTTACCCAGCTAGTAAATGTCAGATAGGTAGGTAGTCGGTCCATGTAAACACTAGTTCTCAGCTGCATCTGGTTATACTGGAAGCTGACTCCAATGTAATACGGAAAAGACCAAGTAGATACAAAAGTTCAAAAACAGTACAAAATATTTTATTGCTTCATAGGTTATACAAAAGTTAAGTGTTAGTGTCTTTTCACATGTACCGGTTTCCGGGTAGCCGGCGCCAGAAACCCGGCGGCAAAGTGTATGGCCATGTACATTACCTATCACACGTACCGGCGTAATTTGCCCGGCCAGCGGTCGTCGGGTGCTCACCGGACCCACCACTGTACGTCCGGTTAGCGCCTACCAGCTAGCCGGCGGCCGGATGCATAGTAATATGAAACACGCAGCATGCTTTCAGACGCATCGGCGGCCAGTCGCCCAGATAGACAACCACAGCGAAAGCACGCGCATGTTTATTCTCATACTCTCGTACTTATCGTCCTCTTATAGTATACCTACTAATAATACATAATTTGTTGCATGCGGCAATTGAACCCGCGATGCCAAAGCAGCAGCCGTGCTCATCAGATCTTATCTCGTCTCTTTAATAACTATAAGCTCATCTAGTTAATGTCGTGTGGCAACCCACGATCTGATGTTTATTCGGACACGATTTGGCCTCTTTATTGACCTTACGTGTAATTGTAGGTCACACTTACTCGTAGCGAGGTCATTAGCGATCGTCTTCCTTTTCAATTTGGAGAGCTTTGAGATGCTAGGCACATCAGCGAAGCTGTTGAGTATCGGCATCAATATCCAATTATAATAACGAAACTAACTAGTAACTGGTGCATATAGCACTAGAATCCTATAAATTTAAGCCCAGTTAGTTGCACATGTTTAGTATCTTGCCAACACTTTAGCATATACGTAATAATTTAAGCTACAATCATTGTATGGTTTAAGTCTGAAACAAATAAATATTGTTGTAAAAATAATAAATAATTTATTTTATTTTTATCTATGATCCATATATAAATACCTTGCAAACTAACATACATAATGTCAATAATACATATTAGGTAAGTAAATAGAAATTTAAACCTACGTTAGTAACAATTCACATAAGCACTAAGCCAGAGTGCGAGTACGCCACGCCTTGTGATATACCTAATTACTGTGATTATTTGTAAATAATTAGGTATATACTAAAATTATTATAAACGCGAAAGCCTTACTGTCTGTCTCTGACGCCTTCTTGCTGAAGCGGTTTTATTGAAATTCGACATGGAGGTATTTCACTCACATTGGCTACTTTTTAGGGATCCGTAGCCGATGACAAAAAACGGAACCCTTATAGTTTCGACATGTCTGTCCGTCTGTCTGTCTGTCTGTCCGTTCGTCCGTATGTCACATCCATTTTATTCCGAAACTATTAGGACTATACATGTGAAACTTGGTAGGTAGATGTATTATGTGAACCGCTTTCCGATTTTAAGAAAAAAATTAAGAAATATTTAAAACAAAGGGGGGCTCCCCATACATGGAACTAAAACTGAAAATATTTTTTTTTCATGAAACCTATACGTTATCTACAGACAGGTCTTTAAAAATGACATAGGCGTTTCTTTAACTACTTTCTCATAAAGTCAATCGCTTAAAAGATATAAGCTTCCAAAGTGGTAAAATGTGTGTGTGTGTGTCCCTCTAACTTCTATAATAATGGATTGAAAAATCTAAAAAATATAGATGTCTGTAGATCTTAATGTAAACTTTCAACCAAAATTGATTTGAACCAAATCGAGTCAGCAGTTTTTGAGATACAGCATATTTTATAAAACCGCAAACATAACTTTGTAATTCATACAAACACTATGAAAAACAAAGTTATTGAGCGTAGTTGATATGAAAATGTAAATAAGCCAGTTTTAAGAAATTTGTAAGGTTTTTTTACTAGTATAGTTACTACGGAACCCTTCATGGGCGAGTCTGACTCGCACTTGGCCAATATTTAAAAAGTACGTTTACACGTGAACGATGCAGCAGGGAACCGCTAGTTTTATGTATTTATTGTCTCATTGGATCTTAAGCCTAGAATACGTTTACTTTTGGTCTTTTACTTCGGTTCGTCTTTTTATTTTTACGTGATTTAAACGTCTTCCTCGTGAAAAATGTGTCACGAAAACATGTAGCTACTAATGAAATTATCATACTCCAAAAATTTGTTATATCGCTGTGAAGATCAGTGAAGTTGTGAGGAATAGGTTTAGTAATAAACAGCAGCAGGGCTCGATTTTCAAAGCTAAGCAACGCTTGACTTGGTCGGTACGTGGATGAACAACCAGCTTAAGAAATCAAGATTCGTCAGTACCTCGGAAAGTACGTTAAGCCCAGGGTTGCCATCCATCCGGGTTTTCCCGGATTTGTCCTAGTTTAGAGCGTCCGGAGGCATCCGGGGGGATTTTCCCAATAAGTGTCCAGGTAAAACCCGGACACACATTGGTCTTAAGGGTACCAAAAAGCACGATCTCTATTATTATTTTCCTATGGTATTTCATCGGAAGATACTGTTATTAAAAAAGTTCTAAAGCTCTACAATGTTATCACTTATCAGTAAATAAAATCACAATTAAACAACGTTGTTTTTAGTTTCAAGTTCAAAAATGTATTTTTCTACGGTGTCCGGGGAAAAATTGATTTTACCCAAATTTTCGGGGTTTATAAGTCTCTGTCTGGGGCCGGCAAATTTGGTGATGGCATCCCTAATTAAGCTGTTTGACCCGACTGTCATTTGTACAACTCTGACAGTCGTTACACGTTACAGGCAGTCAGAAGCCAGAAAATCTGATACTAGTCTTGCCAAGGGGTATTGGGTTACCAAGCTACTGCGATTTGGAGCTCAGATAGGCTAGGCAGTTGCTCCAGGTAAAACACTAGTAAGTAGGTACTGTAACTGCATCCTGTACGCCGAACGTCGCCCCCGACATTTAGGAGAAGGCTTAGCAAATGATGATCGGTGTGAGGATCCATTCGGCAACAACGGATGAATATACATATTACATGTTTGACTTTACCCTTAGTTCCTGTTATGGATCACAGCACACATATCAACTCAGGAGCAGATCGTCACCGCCTCGCCTTTACCCTTGGCGTCAAACAGGCGTCCACGTAACGTAACCACGTAACGTAAGCGGATCAGAAGCTCCGGCACGTCGACTGGGCTACAGCTGGGCGATGCCGCGCTTACGGCTCGCTGACCGCTGGTTGACGGCTAGGCGGCACGACTGGAAGCTGCCTTGTGAATGACCAGCCAATGAAAATACGTTAGGCAACGCAGACTGCGGGAGGGGCGTGGACGATGAGACGTAAGCTAGGGTACGGAGAGCCGTAAGCTAGGGTACGGAGAACCGTAAGCGCACCGCACCGCGGTTCGTGAGCTTGTCCCGAGGCGAGGCGATTACGTTACGATTCCGATTAGTGTGCGTTGCAGTAGGGAGTTTCATACAAATAATACTGAACGGCTCGAGTTGATACGGTGACGATCCCTTTCCGAGTTTATACGTGTGCTACGTACGACCTTATTACATCATAGGCCCGGGAAGTACTGGCAACGGGACATTACACGGGGGCCGTTCAGACCTTAAAACTCGGGATCGTTGTTCCTATGGGGGGGCTGGGCATGCGATTGGCGAGAATGTTATAAACGAGATACCGCGGCCCCGAAGGCAAGGGCAACTAAAGGAACAGGGTGGGGTTTTTAGTCAGTAAAAGTCTGACACTCCCGTCTTCTCCATCTAGAACGGGAAGAGGCATTTGATAAGACCAAAGTACTAAAGTAAGTTACTTTCAGTAAAACAGAAAGTTTACTTTGGTTATAGTTTTTAAATTTGTTTTCTATTCTCAATTTTGTGTTGGTCTTTTTAGTGCATTACTTTGAAATAGCAGTCGGATTTTGTTTTTTTTATTATATCTCTCACTTCTCAGGAGAAATCGAGAGGTACATAATTTATCCGAAACTTGAAAAGAGGCTATAGGGCGTCACATAGAAATATATATACTTACAAACATACTTTGTACAAAAAAACAATACCCTCCTACCTTACATTTTCTTTTCAACCGACGACAAAAAAAGGAGGAGGTTATCAATTCGAAGCGTATATTTTTTTTTTTTTTTTATGTATGATCACCGAGTACTCGAAGACGGCTGAACCGATTTGGAAAATTCTTTTTTTGTTTGATAGGGTATACTTCGAAATTGGTACCATTTGTCACCAAGTCAGGATCTGATGATGGGATCCTGGAGAAATCGAGGGAACTCTTCAAATATTATAGGCACACCTATGGCGTTTTGGGTATTTCTTATAGTAACTTGTGCAGTTGCTCTCAAAAAGTACCATTTCGGGAAGTGGAACTGATGATGAAGACCACAGATGGTCGCCGAAACTACTCAATAATAAGTATTTCGTGGATTGCGATTCGATTACTTGAATATGGATATTAAGCACTTTATACTCGTCACAATGCATATGGTGATGTATAGCTGATGGTAAAGTACCAGGAGAACTCCTCAAAAATTAACGGCCCAGCATTGGGAAAAGCAATATTTTGTAAAATGTTATAAGTAGTTGACATTTAGGCTCTTGTAACTAGGTAAATTAAAAATCAACCAACTAAAAAGAGTGAAATAAAAACTTTTTACCAAAAAATTAAACCGACTCCCAAAAAACACTGCAAAGTGAAAAATAACTTTAATTTCGGAAGTCGGTGCCAAAAACGAAAATACAAAACTAAAGACACCGACTACCGAAATTAAAGTTATTTTTCACTTTGCAGTGTTTTTTTGGGAGTCGGTTTAATTTTTTGGTAAAAAGTTTTTATAAATGCTGTCCATTCTACGGTTGTCTGTAAGAGATTATCTTTGCGATTAGACCGCCCATAGTACACTTCTTTTATTATTTGTATCCATATAAATATTGCAACAATAAAGTATATTCATAAATAACTAGTGGTCGGCCAGTGGTCGAAATTCAACCATACAAATTATTTCAAATGTCAAAACTAACAAATGTTCGTAAGTTACCTGAAAAAAAAATCTTAAAATTATATATAATGTTTCTTTCTGTAGGTACTCATTTTGCCAAATAAACTGTAACTGTATCAAATATAGTTTTCCGAGCGAAAAATTTTCGTAAAAAAGATGTACAAAGGTTTTGGTTCACGTATATAATACCCTCATTCTGGAGGATTAGGTAAAAAAGTGCAAAATTATGAGTGTAGTGCGCAAACGCAGCTCGCCGCCATATTGTTTGGCCTTCACCTAGTGGCTCGACTCATCCTGTACGCGATAGACTCTATTTACCGCTTATTAGCAGTTACTAGTACAGCTGATTTGTAATCTCAATCATCTGAACTCAATTTATGATGAGATGAAACTGCTTATGTATGTTAAGTTCATTTAATTTATAACTTTTTATAATTTCAGACAACATTTGCGTGGGCGGTTTTTTCCGCGTAGGTACATTCCGATCCCGTGGAAATTCTGTCTTAAAAAAGCTAGACAAACAGAAAGACACAAAAATTGTTTTAGTTCTGTGTAAATAATTATAAGCACTTGTGAAAACACAGTTATTTCGAAATTACAGACATACTCAATGTGTTATACGTAAGTATAGATTTGAGTCCCCAACAAAGATCAGCTGTCCCGGAATCGCAAATACGTGGAATAAATTGCTTACGTAGGTACTATCAATTTCCACAAATGGGCTCAAATGCAGTTGTGGTCACAGTTAGTTTAATATAAGTGACTAGATGTCAGCCTCAGTACTTTAGACCAGAAAAAGGACGTAAAATTGAATACTTCATTTATTAGACACACACCCAGTTATTGAGGAAAGGAATACACAAAAAGAAGAAAGCAAACATTATACAAGAGAAGTACCCGTGGACTCCAAACTAGGACAGCCTGCATTTTGGTGGCCCGGGATGTAAATTTACCGGGGTTGCGGGAATGTTCTAACCAGATACCGCGGCCCCGGACCACAAGGGCAACCGAAGGAACAGGGGTTTTTAGTCAGAGGTCTGACACTCCCTTCCGTTCCTCCCAGAGTGGGAGGAGACATAATTATGATGATTTTCCCACCGCCAAAAAAAGGATGTAAACTTAGCCGATTACATTTCAATGCGACAGCGCAATTTGACTCTTAACACAATATTTTGCCATATTAATTTTAATTAAATAGATATTATAAGCACAGACAATAATAAATAATAATAATGTATCAATAAATTTTGAAAATGAAAACTAAAACAAAATTATAAAATAAATTACAATAAAATTACAAAAGATGCTATAAAACATATAGCCGTGTCATTACATGTTCATTTCACTAACTGACAGTTTCGCTGCTTGTAATAGACTCCTGCCAATCAGCTCTCGTGTTGAATACTTGCATGTCGATTGTGCAGGTCAACTCATCATCGCTTTCTGGTCTAGCGACTTTGTACATCCCCTGTCACTCATACTGCTAAATAAGACTGCATCATTTAAAATGACGGGTGACCTTGTATGGGAGCGAAATACATACGGATAATTAATTTTTTTTAAATAGAACTGGCAATGTGGGTAGAATCACATTACTAGTAATTTTATTAACCCTGCCAACTAAGCTAAATATGCTTGTGTCTGGAGTGGGTTCACGACAATAGTGGAGTTCGAACCCGCGATCTCTCGAACACAAGTGCGAGTATTGTCGAATATAAAATCCCGATCTTTTGAATTTTTGTCCAGATATTTAGTCTTCCCACCTGGTAACTCTAGTTGCATGTCGATTTTTTAGGTCATCTCATCATCGCTTTCTGATTTAGCAGCAACACTGACGATTGACAGTGTTGCTACAGTGTGTGTTACAGGGGATTCCCTGTCACACATACTTCTGCTAAATAATACTGCATCATTTAAAATGACAGGTGACCTTGTATGGGAGTGAAATACATACGGGTGATTAAATTGAGCAACATTTTTTTTTAAAGAGATCTAGCAATTTGGGTAGAATTACATTACATATTGTTAACCACTCCAATTAAGCTAAAAATGCTTGTGTCTGGAGTGGGTTCACGGCAATAGTGTAATGGGTAGGGTTCGAACCGGCGCCCTCTCGATCAGAGGTCCGACTTATTAGCCATTATTAGCTATCTATATATATATAACTCAAAGGTGACTGACTGACTGACATAGTGATCTATCAACGCACAGCCCAAACCACTGGACGGATCGGGCTGAAATTTGGCATGCAGGTAGATGTTATGACGTAGGCATCCGCTAAGTAAGGATTTTGCGAAATTCCCACAGGATCGGGATTTACACGGGAAAAACTTCCCACGCGGGCGAAGCCGCTGGCACAAGCTATTGTTCCATAAAATCCCGACCTTTTGAAATTTTGCCTAGATATCTGCTAGCAATTTGGGTAGGATTACATTACTAGCCATCTTGTTAACCACTCCAACTAAGCTAAATATGCTTGTGTCTGGAGTGGGTTCATGGCAATAGTGTAATGGGTAGGGTTCGAACCGGCGCCCTCTCGATCAGAGGTCCGACTTATTAGCCATTATTAGCTATTGTTCCATAAAATCCCGACCTTTTGAAATTTTGCCTAGATATCCGTCTTCCCATCTAGCAGCCTTAGTTGCATGTCGGTTGTACAGGTCATCTCATCATCGCTTTTTGGTTTAGCCACGGCGGCGCTGTCCATCTCCTGTCACACATACTTCTGCTAAATAAGACTGCATCATTTAAAATGACGGGTGACCTTGTATGGAAGTGAAAGACATACGGGCGATTAAATTGAGTAACATTTTGTAGACTGCCATGCCGTAGTGCACAGACAGTGGAGAGGGATAGATACCATTACTTCAAATGTTTTTTCGGGCCGAAAATCATCAAATGAATCCGAATGGAATGGAAGGGAGTGACAGGCGTTTACTGAATAAAAACCTACCATGTTTCTTCAGTTGTCCTTGTTCGATCAATTCTGCTACCCCGCCAGGCAATTGCCCTGTCGGTCCCCGTCAATGCTGCTGACTGCTCTTTGAGGCATTTTAAGAGATGGTAGTGGCTAAATGATTATAACCGTGCTGGTTGATCTGCAACGTTTAGCAACACTTACCGGGGTCGGTTCGAGATTCTTTCGAGTACCTTATCTGGTTACCTAGCTGCTGGGTCAGATAGGTCAGGTTCTATCGGGCCTCGTCTTTACTGGTGATTGCTCTTTAAAGCGGGCAAGAAATATATTTAAAAAAAAATGTTTATTTGACACAGAGTAAAGACATACACAATTTGGCATTCCTGCGCTTCAGACAAAATTTATACATATTATATTATGGTGTATTTACAAAAGGTACTGAGATACTGTTTCCCAAACTAGGCTGGAGCCTGTATGTTGGGGGACAGCGATCAGACCGGCAGAGAGGTTATTTACACTTATCAAAAATAGAGGCTTCTGACGCACTATTGACTCGGGATTTCTCACATTCTACCTACAACAGTAGATGTATTCAGTGTAGAGTATGACGTCAAAAGATGCTCAACAGTGTCCGTCCACCATAAAGAGGGAAATTTAGGCTAAATCGTTGCTTTGAGCTGTGGTGGTTACAGACAGCACTTACGAAGGGGGTCCACCCTGAACCCCATATAAGGGCATTACTAAGCCGATTCATTGCGAATACTTGAAAAGTTTTAGCAGTGGCGACGTGCGGCGAACAAATATTTGGAGGCATGACGCTTGGGTCGAGTGCCATAGAAGACAACACGCCTATTGTGCCATCGGCCATATTTAAAAACAAACTAGCTTCTGTCCGTGCTTTGTCTGCTACCGTACTTTGTTTCCGTACATTTTAATTTCTTCTACAACCTTCTCCTGAATATAAGAAACACAAAAAAATCAATCCAATTTGTAAGAGTAGTTTCACGTACCTACAGTTTGGTGATTTACTTTTATTTATATATATTATTTTCACTTTGTATGAAGTCATTAAATATGCAAGAACTCTAAAATTATAGGACTTCAAAATGTTTTGAAAACGTTTTGGGAATACTTTCATTGAGCGTACATCTAAGGAGTGGAATTCCCTGTAGGTAGGTGTTTCTGGTGTATATCCTGGGGTCTTTAATTCAACTGTGAATAGGTTCTAGGCAAGCGTGGTTCATCTTCGACCACATCATCACTTACAATCAGGTAAGATGGTTGTCAAACGGGAGCCTATCAACAATAAAAAAAACTTTGTCAACAGATTACTAAAAATCTAGAATTGGTAGACATTTCTAGTTTCCTAGAAGATTATAAATTTGCATATTTCAGCAACAAGATGTGTTGATCAGTCTGTCAGTCAGTCAGTAATCAAACAAAGCCAACAAGTCATCGAACAAGCTCGCTAACCCAAGCTCTGTGTGTCACAAGACGCGTTTAACACAGTTACAAGTGTATCGTGGGAACGTAACATTTGCGCTTTCACTCGCTGCCGGTTACTGGACGAGCGATTGACGAAACTTAGGATTTATTGTTAGCCGTAAGCTCGATAGGCTTTAGTGAAATGTGTCCTGGATAAATTAATTGTTTCTTAAGGCGAAGGCACAAGAAGGGTCTCCGATTTCAGAATAAAGCATTCACTTTTTAGGGTTTCGTAGCCTAAGAGCAAAACATAGAACTTGACTTTGAATATATGTATTATGATCAACTTAGTTTATTTTTTATGCAGCTGTCATATTATCTATTTACCACGCATAGTTGACTGGTAGAGAATATCTAAGGCATTAAGGCGCCTATGTACATTTTGAGTTGCATAGAGTTTTAATAAATAATAAATAAATGGAACCCTAATAGATTCGTCATGTCTGTCTGTCTGTTACAGCCACTTTATTCCGAAACTAAAACCTAGTGGCGGAATACCCAGTGAATAAAAAATAAGTTCCGACCTATTCTCAGACCTACATACACAACAATTGTCATAATAATCGGTCAAGCTGTTTCGGAGGAGTTCGATAAAAATCCTGTGAAATGAGACTTCTATAATATCTAGACTAGCAGATGCGCGGGGCTTTGCTCCCGTGGACTTTATCACGATAAAAATATAACCCTCCCCTTTTGCAGTCGAGTTGAAAGAACCTCTAGATTCAAGCTACTTCCATACCAAACGTCCCAATCCACCCAGTACTTTCGAAGATTAGCGCGTTTAAACAAACAAACAAACAATCTTTTCCGCTTTATAGTGTTAGTATAGATATAATATTTTTGTTACAGGATGAGAGGGAGGGCGCGGGGCGTCGTGTAGGCGCCGTGCTGCCCTCTACAATGGAGGTATGTAAACTAAACCATTATTATATTAATTATACATTAAACGATAAAAAATTGTACTCTCCTAAGTTTGCTACGCAAGCTGAAGAGGAGGCCATTTTTATTCAAACTGCAAGAATAAAATTATACACACTAACGGCACACTGTTGGGTACCATCCACATTTCGTTGATATACCGTCTTGTCGTACTAAGCGGTTCTCCTCGAAATTTGTGCGCACAGTCAAGCTGTGGTACTCTCTGCCGGCTTCTGTGTTCCCTGCCACTTGTGACCTGTTGAGCCTTTAAAGCAAGAGAGAACAAGCATCTTCTGGGCTCGCTCGTACCATCGTCGACCTCATCTATCACTTACCATCCGGCGAGATTGATCGTTTGTCCTGCCCATGAGTTATGTTACTTGAATAAATAAATGCCCTAATATTATAAGCTATCAATACTGTATGTAAGTCAATAAAAATTTAAAAAAAAGAAATTGTAATTTGTGGAAACGTTGTGAATTGTACGTTTACCTATGTAATTATGTATATCTAGTTGTAAGACAAAATGTACAATGGTTGGTTTTCCCTAATAAAAAAAAATGAATTATTATTATAAGACATTTCACAACAGTAACCCGGAGTTTGGAAGTTGGCAGTGTGATACCACCGTGTCTTGGAAAGCACGTTAAGCCGTTGGTTCAGGCTGTAATTGGGACATATTTGAGAGTCATTACGGATAGTTAGAAGCCAGAAAATTTACACTGGTTAAGACCAGGCAGTCAAAAATAATTTTCACGCAAGCTCCGCCCCCATGGACCCCGGTTAGGACGCTAACGCAGCAGTAATAAAGTTGAATGTCGCGTGCGCTCTTTCACCATGTTCGGTTTCAAAACTGCCGTTGTGTGCTAAACGCTAACGCAGCAGTAATAAAGTTGAATATCTCGTGCGCTCTTTTACTATATTCGGTGTCGAAACTAAATGTCGTAAGTCTCAATTCTTATTTCGTTTATAACTAAAGTGATAATTGATCTAGAGAAAAAAATCCTATATTTGGATAACAATTTTTTTTTATTTTCTTACTTAATAATAATTTTAGACATAAAAGCCGAGTAATCTTGATGAAATTTTGAATATCCTTTAAAAAAGACATGATTTTCGATTAAAAAATGAATCGAGCGAAAATGTTCCAATTACGAAACTGGTTTAGACATGTAAAGAAAAAGATCAAGTTCCATTTTGATTGTATGCGTGTTTGTTTCAGAATATTAATGCAAAGTTACATACAATTTAGGGAGCCTCCTCTTAAGACAAGGGGTATCGTGTTACCCAGCTACTGGGTGAAGGTCAGATAGGCAGTTGCTTTATGCAAAAGAAGCGATGCGCACTGGGTACGAGTTAGCCCTAAAAACACTACAGAGGTAAGGTGGGACAGCCCCATACTGGGACATTGGATTCCACTGTGGCGTATTATAATTATTTGTTTTTGTCTCTCTGCTAGGCTTAAGTACCTACTAACGTTACTCTTATAAGTGGCCCGTATACTAACCAAGTGGATTCTGTTCGAAATAAAAGTGCAAAATAACTTTAATTTAGGTAGTCGGTGTTTTTGGATTTTTATTTTATTTTGGCACCGACTTTCGATATTAAAAAAAATAATTTATTCTTTTTAGTTGGCCAGTTTGTAATTTACATAGTTACAGAAGCCTAAATGCCAACAACTCCATAACCTTTTACAAAATATTGCTTCTTCCGATGCAGGGCCGTTAATTGTTAAGGAGTTCTCCTGGTACTTCACCATCAGCTTCACTTCACCATATGCACTGTGACGAGCATGTTGTGCTTAGTAACCATATTCAAAAAGTCTCGGAACCCATTCAATACTTTTTATTGAGTAGTTCCGGTAGCCATCTGTGGTCTTCATCATCAGTTCCACTTCACCAAATGGTGATTTTCGAGAGAAACAGCACTTACTAAAGTTACTATAAAAATACTCAAATCGCTATAAGTAGGTATGCTTATAATATTTGAAGAGTTCCCTCGATTTCTCCAGGATCCCATCATCAGATCCTGACTTGATGACAATGGGACCACCTCTAAAGTATACCCTTTCAATCAAAAATAATTTCCCAAATCGGTTCAACCGTCTTCGAGTAATCGCTGAACATACATACTTACATAAAATATAGAACCTCTTCCTTTTTGAAAGTCGGTTAAAAACTCTATTATTCATAAAAAAATCGATAGTAAAGCTTGGATTTCATTTAATTTAGCAATAGCAGCTGTCAATCATGTCGTTAAAGTTGACACTTGAACAGTGGATCGGTACATCATGGCGAGTTGACGGGGTCTTCACCTGTGCCAGTTCCCAGCAATGCTTTTACAGTACGACGACAACACGTTTACTTTAGTTTAGTACTTCAAAGGTTATAGTTAGGGGGAGCTCACATTGAAGTACTTATCCGCCGCAAGTCATACGTAATTTGTCTGTCTTCGTGTTTGCAAATATGTACATACTTAAGTAGCCGCTTGTGCCGAATAAACATAATATTTTCTTTCTTTTCTTCGAACAAAGTCGCAGGCAAAAGCTAGTATTAGTATATATATTATATAAAAACTGTATAATACTAAATATCTAGGATGAAGAAGTAAGCGAAGGTTGCATTAGGGGTCAACCGGTGTCTTTACGAGCATAAGATGGCCAAGAGGCGTGTCCTAATGGCTTCTTATTTAATGTCTTTTACGCAATATAGCGATTATTAAAGCGTCTTGTTGGTATGACCCATTAGTGTCCATTTTAATTATTTGTGCTTGGCAACTGGGCTTACCCCGAATGTTCTTTTCAGGGTTCCGTAGCCGAACGGCCAATAACGAAACGCTATAGATTTTTCAGGTCTGTCCGTCCATATGTCACAGCCACTTTATTCCGAAACGATTAGGACTACAGAGTTGAAATTTGGTATTCTGTGAACAGCTTTACGCTCTTACGGCTCTCCATCACCCGAAACCACAAAAAATAATCATAACACGTGTTCGGTGTCTATAGATAGGTTTTGATGACATCGAGTTTCCTGAAAATAGTTATTTTGAAGTCAATCGTTTAAAAGGTAGACACTTCCAAAGCGGTAAAATATGTGTCTCTAACTTTTAAAATAAGGCAGGGGAAACTAAAAAAAATATGTGCGCTGTAGATCTTAATGAACACTTTCAACGAAGTTTGGTTAGACCAAGACAAATTCAGTAGATTTTGAGATATAGCACATTTCCAAAAACCGCACATATAACTTTGTCGTTTATTACAAACAATATGAAGAACCAAGTTATTTTTCAATAATGTATGCTTGCTATTACGAAACCCTATATCGGCGAGTGTGACTCGCACTTGGTCATTATTATTTTTTTGCAAAACTAACTATCAGGCGTTAAGTTCACTTTTTAGTATTTCCATAAGGTTTATAATGCATGGAAGATACATTCAGAGGTATACATATATATAATCCAACTGGATTTTGCCCGCGACTTCGTTCGCGTAAATAATAATATTTACTTAATAAATTTACTTTATATTTATTTGTATACTAGTACACACGCGGGGCTTCGCTCCCGTGGATTCTATCACGGTAAAAACATAACTCTCCTTTTTTGCAGTCGCGTAAAAAGTCTATAACCTTCCTCAAGCTTCAAGCTACTTCCATACCAAATTGCATCCAAATCCACCCTGTACTTTCGATGATTAGCGCGTTCAAACAAACAAACTTTTCCGCTTTATAATATTAGTATAGATGAACGACCTGATCAAGAGGCTCAGTAGCAAACACGTGGGCTGTCATATTGATAACATTTGTTTCAACAATATTAGTTATGCGGATGACATGGTGCTGCTGAACTCCTCGATCAGGGGTCTGAGGATATTGCTGTCGTTGTGTGAGTCATACGCGGAGTTACATGGGCTAAAATACAACGCAAATAAGAGCGTAATGCTAACATTCAAAGCGGGCAAATATCAGCCCGTCCATGTGCCTCCTATCAAGCTCAATGGTGTGCCACTGAAGGTAGTTAATAAATTCAAGTATCTAGGTCACATAGTCGCTAGTGATCTAAAGGATAATGAAGATATAGAGCGGGAGCGCAGGGCTTTGACAGTGAGATTTTCTCGTTGCTCAAGTGAAGTGAAAATAACACTTTTTAAGGCTTTTTGCCAGTCATTTTACTCGAGTGGTCTGTGGGTACAGTATACGCAACGAGCTTACAGAGCCCGCGCACTCAATATAATAACGTCTTTAGGAGGCTGTTGGGGCTGCCGTGGCGCTGCAGTGCGTCTGGCATGTTTGCAGAAGCACATACAATAGGCTTTCAGGCTATTATCCGTAAAAAAGCAGCCTCACTGCTGCAGCGCTTACGAAGCAGCGGCAAAAGCTTCCTCAGGACAATCGCGGCGAGATTTGACTGCCCTATTCAGCGACACTTTAAGGTTTAAGTTGAATGTATGTTTCTTTTTTAATTGTGTTCTTATTATTTTATTTATGTGTCTTTTTTTCCCTATTTCAATCCTTGACAGATTAGATTTTTGGAAAAAAAAATAGCCTTTGTTTGACATTGGGCCATCAACTATTTTCATTCCAAATCTCATCCAAATCGGTGCTGGCGTTTAGCCTAACAGACAGACTCGCGTTTAAAATATTAGTATGGATGAAATAATGCTGAAGATAAGTAATCGACTCCACATCCAATCGAAATCGGGAATCGCGAACGGACAGCAAAATGCAACCGTTGCAAAATGCATTCGAAATAAATTCTAAATTTAAATGGACCATCGATACATCGATTTGAATATGGAACGTTGGAACAGACCAATCGTAATTGATCTATTGATTTGTCAGTTATCTGATTTGTCGATTGCGAAACGATTTCTATTCGGGTCCGTTCGGGAAAGTTCGGCTTTTGTAGCGAATTGTGTGTTACGAGTGGGATGTTGGTTTATGTTAGTATTAATTTAATTAAAGTAGTTAGAACCGTGAAATATGAGGTAATATAAACTAGATTTCTGTTACCAATGCCTTTCTGTTATGGTATTTGTAAACGCTAACTTGTAGGTACGTATTAATAGACGCACTTTCGAAATCCCTTCCTTCTTATTCCTACTATTGGATTCAAAAACTTATCTAACATAACATATAAATAACATTGAAGTGTCTGTGATTTCTACATAAGTTTTCTCAAAAGCTTATACATAGTTATTTACACGATTCTATAACATAAACAATTTAATTTAATTTTGTTGTCTGTTTTTCTGTTTGTCCTGGCTAATCTCTGAAACGGCTAGTCCGATTTTAATGGGTCTTTCATTGGAATGAAGGCTATAGAGCAACATATTATAGGCTAATTTTTCTCCCGATCAAGATTTACTCGGAAAAACCCGCGTAGGTAGAATCGGCTCCCACGCGAGCCAATTCGCAGGCACATACATATGTATACACAATAAAAATGTGCCAAGTCAAGTTAAGAAAAGATGCGAGCATTTTTTAACGAAGATTAATCTCTAAAGGTAGGTACTTAATAGATATTTCATTGATAAACTTTCGCTTTCTATGACCATTACTTTCATGCATTCACAAGAAGCTTAAGATTACATGAGAATACTCGAAAATATGCTTTTTAGGGTTCCGTACGCAAAGGATAAAAACGGGACCCTATTAATAAGGCTCCGCTGTCTGCCTATCACCAGGCTGTATCATCATATCATAAACCATGATAGCTAGACAGTTGAAATTTTCACAGATGCATCTATTTCTGTTGCCGCTATATAACAATTAAAAATTAAAATTGAAATCAGAATAAAAAAATGTGATAGGTGGCTCTTATAAAATAAACGTCATTTTTTTGTCGTTCTTTGTAGACAGTGGTACGTAACCCTTCATGCGCGAGTCTGACACGCACTTGGCGGGTTTTTTATTCTGCTAGAGCTCACTCTTGACCTCAATCTCGCCTGATCCTGATGGTAAGTGTAAGATGAGGTCTACGATGGAACGAGCGAGACCAGAAGATGCCTTTTCACTCTTGCTGAGTCATAATATGTGGTAGGGAATATAGAAGCCGGCAGAGAGTTCCACACCTTGGCTGTGCGCACAATGAATGTAGAGGAGAAGCACTTAGTACGACAACTTGGTGTATCAACCAAGGGTTAATGGGTTTAACTCATCAAAAATATAAATCTATAGGTACTATTATTATAAAGCGGTATGTTTGTAAGTTTAAGTATCTATGTAGGGTGTAATGTCTGGACTAATAATCCGAAATCAATTTTTTTTTCAAACCAAGTGCATTCTTGGTGAGTGTTATAGGTTATAAATTATTTCAAACTCCACGTGGATAATGTAAAATGCCCTATGCTTGTAAACAAATATACACGATTCCAAAATGTAGATGGATGGTAAAGTTATAATCCTGTATCTATGTATGTATGTATGTTCTAAAGAAAGGGTGACAAGATTATTAGCTTTGACCCTGTTTAACCCGAATATGGCTCTTAAACACTATTTTGCATTTAAAATGCTTGGTCGATTTCAACAGAAGGAACCTAAAACACCGGCCAAGAGCGTGTCGGGCCACGCGCAGTGTAGGATCCGTAGTTTACTACAACGCCAAGTGCGAGTCGGTTTAGCTGACCGAGAGTTCCGTACCATGCTCTAACAAAAACAAATTACTCTGTTTTACACAAATAAGAACTCGATCTAAATTTTCATCAATGGAATTTGTCCGATAGCAAGTACAATACAGTCCTTATAAAGGTCTGATAGTTTTCCTCTTCGTAATATAATGTAGGTACTACTACTTTGACTATACATATTTTACCACTTTGTCGGCGTAATTGATTATGTATATCCATGCCAAATTTCAGCGTTCTAGTACCAACAGTTTCTGAGCTAAGTCGTGGACAGACGGACAGATGGACAAACGGACATGGTGAAATTATAAGGGTTCCTTGTCAGCTACGGAACCCTAAAAATGACACTAGACCATAGAACGACAACTGACACCTTACAACGCGAAGCGATATCTAGACATTTATACTAATCTTCGGTTAGATTATTTGCTGCTTTTAATGATGCTGCATTTTGTTGCATGCCTTATAAGTAAGAGGTGAGAATTAAATAGTTGTGGAAATACAGTAAATAAAAACCCAATGGGAAACTCCACAAAAGAGAATGATTCTTCGAGTAACGTCTAAGGAGTTTTCTCATTCAAGGGTCACACAAGATGTCATTTGCTGCTGTTTTAATCAGGGACGCATAAAACTAACTAAGATAGATTTTAACAGATTAAGAAACCCTTTTTTTGATGGGAAAATATTCAAATGACTCCTCACGCTTTGGTTGGAGTGGAGCTAGTTATAACATTCCTACAATTCTGGCAGTGACTATGGAGCCTTCGTTTTTCATTTTGATCAGGTATATAGAAAAAATGCGAGGAAAAATGAATTTAATAACTTATTTGATGTTTGTAAGTTGAAATTGAAATACATTTATTCGGATAAAGACACACACAACAAAATACAATAGAAAATTACAAACATTATAAAAAGCAAGAAGAAAAATTCGCTAAGCCTGTCCACACCGAAAGGTGTTGGTGTGGTTCTTTTTATTCTGCCTACTTATGGCACTAATGGAAGCGAATGACCACTAAAAGCTTCCGAACAAACTATTAACTACACGGTAATAGATTGCCTGAATTTTATGGCAACAAAAACTAGAGTCCGACCGAAACTGGTTTTCCGGCCGAAACCGAAACCGAAACCGAAATTTCGGCCGCGGCTTCAGTTTCGGCCGAAACCGAAACCGAAACCGAAACTCACGTGGTCAAGTATAAAATTCCTTAAAATACTGAAATTTGGTGCATTTTACCCATTATTCTGCATTAATTAGAACATGAAAACACAGTATATTAATTTTGTTGTAATCATTTATTTACTTAATACAATATAAAAAATACGAGACTTAGGGGTAGTCTTCTATCAGGAACTAACCTTCCGTGAGCATATCAATAAGATATGTAAGAAGGCATACAGAAACCTAGGTTTCGTACTCAGGCAGTCCCAAGGATTTACCAACATCACGACATTACGGGTACTATATGACGCATTAGTCAGAAGTCACCTCGAACATAGCTCATTCATTTGGGCTCCTCATGAGGCAAAATATAGTGTTATGTTGGAAAGTATCCAAAATAAGTTCACGAGACACTTGTATTACAAGCTGTATGGGGTATATCCATTATACCCATTGATGTACCCTACACTATTTGTTCTGGGTATGGTAGGGTATAACACTCTAAGAGTACGACGGGAGTTTTCGCTCGTAGCGTATGTAGTGAAACTACTACGTGGCATGGCGCATAACCCGGGAGTGCTGCGACACCTACAGCTGTGTGTGCCCGACCGGTACGTGTGGAGGCGGCACCGCCCGCCCCTGCTCGCTGTGCCTGCAGCCAGGACCAAACTACTGGCGAGAACTCCTCTCACTAGAGCCATACGCGTGGTGAATGAGGTTCATGGGAGGGTTGATGTATTGTGGTGCAACTTGAGTGAACTCGCAAAAGTTACACTATATGTAATAAGTTATTCAGATTAAGATATTTTTCAACTAGGTATAAGGTGTAGATTTAGGATTTAGTTAGTAAGGCCACTCTGTCGCGTTGGATCATAGATCTGTAATGATAGTGTAGGTAAGAATGTTATAAATAAATAAATAAATAAACAAATAATATTTTTATTATTTTTTCAAATTAAGTTCTCATAGCAAAATGTTTATCAGTTATCAATAATCAAATCACTAATTGTTACTGTTTCATTTAATAATAAGTATTGGTATTTTGAAATCTTATTACAATCTTATAATCTCTTTTTTACATGTGACTTGATTTGTTAATAACAGCAAAACAAAGTTACTGACTCAATATTTAACTATATAAATCATTCAAGCACAGAAACGAAACAAAAACTTACATGTAAACAGTTCCATCAAAACATAACCTCTAAAGTATGTTTGCGTCGGGCGCACTGACTAAGTTGTGTTGCTAGAGAGCTATCCGAACGGTGCACGACGATTCCCGAACAGGGCCGCCAGCGTCCACCAAAGCGTTGTCGCGAGAAACAAAGTTAGGCGAGCGTGCACGACAACTTCCGAAATCAGTTTCGGTTTCGGCAAAAGTTTCGGCCAATTTTGGCCGAAACCGAAACTGCCGCCGAAACTTGATTTTTGGCCGAAACTTGGCCGAAACCGAAACCGAAACCGAACTTTCGGTCGGACACTAACAAAAACCAACATTACCTACCTTGAGCCCATTCATATTATCGTGTCCACAGTATTAAAATGAAACCATTTTCACGATACACTGCGGTTTAGACTGGCATACGAAGGCGCGGTCGATTTCCCAACGGCGTCGGCGGCTTGGTAACATCCTCAATCGTTACGCAATGTGCTCCAAACTAGGTGAAGCGGTATATAGCTATGCCTATCTAAGAACTAAATGATGAGTTTTGAAATAGAAAATCCCATACCTTCCAAACCGTCCAAAAGTTGTCTGGAAGATATCGCTCTCAGCGATAAGACCGCCATTGTAACAAAAGTTTTTGCAATATTGTTATTTAAGTGTTTTTAAATTTTTGGTGTACAATAAAGTATATTCTACCTATTTATCTATGTATATGTCACCGTAAAATTGTAAAGCTCGTTAGATTATAATATATCTTGTGAAATCGTAATCTATCGATAAATTGTAATCCGTAACGTACTATTTGCCATTTAACGCTTTATTTTTCGTATTTTTCGATTGCTTACAAACTGTCGAAGTAAAACAGTGACATTGTGAAATGGCATACAACAGAACGCAACTCGCGTGCTAATTCGCGCTCAAAACGCCAACAAATCTGACAAATCAGGGACAACCTGTGGTCTGTTGGCAATTCAACGAGTGGCTGATTGTAATCAAACGGTTTCTGTTCGATAGATTATAATTTATATAAAAATAATACACACATTGCTAGTAATTAAAAAAATAATACATTAAATTACAGTATGGCACGGATCACACTTTATCGATAGATTAGAATCTCGTGAGGTTTATAACGTTACGGTTTTTGCAAGTTGACGTTGACATGATATAGGTTACTTCTCGACAAGCAAAAAATAGGCCAAGTGGTTCATTGGCAATTAGGCACTGGTCGTATCTAAGCTCCAGAGCCTTGAACATCGTCGACGAATCGCAAGCCTTACAATCTACCAAGCCGTTCCATCATTGGACTACAAGACGAAAGGCGATACGCCATCGTTACATGGTAAACACACCCATACGCCCAAAACGTTTTGGGAATACTTTCATTGCGCCTAAGGAGTGGAATTCCCTGCTGGAGTCTGTGTTTCCTGATGGCTATAACCTAGGGGTCTTTAAGTCAAGAGTGAATAGATTTCTTCGACCACATCATTGCTTACCATGCGTGTTCCAATACTGTATTGAGATTTAGGCTGAGTCTATCAGTCTGTGATTAGCTAGATTAGCGAAATATAACTTTGTTTTCCACAGTGTTTTTATAAATGAAAAAGTTAATTTTGCGGTTTTTTTTTTTTTAATTATGCTATATCGCAACACTGCCGACTATATCTTGTTTGTTGAAAGTAATGTTTGTTGAAAGTTTTCATTAACATCTACAGCATTATTATATACTAGTACTCTCGCGGGGCTTCGCTCCCGTGGATTCTATCACGGTAAAAACATAACTCTCCTTTTTTGCAGTCGGGTAAAAAGTAGCTTATAACCTTCCTCAAGCTTCAAGCTACTTCCATACCAAATTTCATCCAAATCCACCCAGTACTTTCGAAGATTAGCGCGTTCAAGCAAACAAACAAACAAACTAACAAACTTTTCCGCTTTATAATATTAAGTATAGATATCTTTTTTAATTTTCACTCTCTTAGTTTAAAACTTAGAGAGGGGCACACGCATATTTTTATTTTATTATTATTATTATAAATTACATTAGAATCTTAAAAATAAGCTAATGCCCCACAAAACCGATTATACGGTTTGTCTATGAGTACAGATATTTAAAAACAAATCTCATGACATTATTATAAATTAGTGAGCCATTAATACGCATACATGTCACCACACTGCTCTATGTAATTTCTTGACTTTGGAAAAAATATGGTTTAGGAACCTCAGTGTTATTCGAAGGCCTATCTATAGATACTTCACACGTATAGGTTTGATGGTTCTTTTTTTTCAGTGTCATGTATGGTGGAGCGCTCCCGTACTTTTTTATTATTGTATAAAAATCGTAAAACGGTTCACAAAATACTTCTACCTACCAAGTTTCAACTCTGCAGTCCTAATAGTTTCGGAATGAAGTGACTGACAGACAGACCGAGATAACAAATCTATAAAGGTTCCTTTTTTGCCATTCGGCTACAGAACCCTAAAAATTAATCGATGAAATGTAAAAATTCGAAAATACCTACTGCGCCAATTTCACAATTATTATTTCATCATAATTATATCATAGTCAAAGTCGCGGGTAGAACCTAGTTTGAACTAAAAACCAGTTTCGTGCATCTCAAGGAGTGCCTTGCGTTTCATAAATGACTGTTTTCCTTTGCATACGATAATTTGTGGAGGAAACCGTCGTTTCTTCCGCTGAGCGATAGGCGTGTCTGGGCGCGGCTGATTCCATAATCGGATGTTGCCTGCATCCTTTGATAAATACATCGTTTGGATTTTTTTGTAAAGATTACTAGCATTGTGAGTAGAATTCACGGAGTGGGTCACGGTAATAGTATAATGAACCCGACCCATTACACTATTCTGCCGTGAATCCGTGATCCCACTCCAGACCCAAGCGTATTTAGTTTAGTTGGATGGGTTAAAAAGATTTCTAGTACCTAATGTGAATTCTACCCAAATTGCTAAGTAATCTTAAAAACAAAATTTTTTCAAGCTTGAGTACTGTTTTGCTGCTTGAGTTTGGCGAAGGTCTGTTGTTGTCGAAGGCTGTTTTTTCTTAGCTTAGATATCACGGGTGAAACAAAATAGATATTGTATATATGTGAAATGTATATGGTTAATTGTAATTAACGAGATATTCTCGCCAACAAACTGGAAAATTGAGCGAGTAAAAAATAATTATAAAACAAAAGAAATACTGCAGAATTAGTTAAGCTGATATTTAATGCAATGCCACATAAAGTAATAAAGTTTTTTTTTTCTGTGATTTTTCTAGTCGAGAAACCCTCTGGCGCCTCCTCAGAGCACCCTGCCAAAGTTTCATCACAAATTGATTTATGGTTTAAGAACGCATAGAGCACAAACATTGGTTTTTATTTATACACATTAATGCCTTGATCACACGTACCGAGCAAACGGGCGAGACAGTGCTCTCGGCCGAGTACTCGGTAGGTATAAACATGGCGCCGAGTGCTCGGCCGAGCGCTCGGCGTACTAATTTCAAATGATGTGTGAATAGCTACTCGCTTATATCACTGTCTCGGCCGAGAAACATTTTACTGTCCGGCCCGTTTGCTCGGTACGTGTGATCAAGGCATAAGTGTTTTTTTTATGATAGCATAGCATAGCATAGCTATTTTATGATGACTACTTCGCCGGCCAATAGGTCACAAAAAGTGCTATTTGGGTTTTCTATAAGAAATTTCTCAGGAGTAGCCCGGAGTTTGGAGGTTGGCGGTGTGATACCTCCGTGCCTCACAAAGCACGTTAAACCGTAGGTCCCGGGTGTCATTTGGACATGTTTGACAGTCGTTACGCGTAGTCCGAAGCCAGAAAACCTGACACTGGTCTGACCAAGAGGTATCGTGTTACCCAACTAGGGTTGTGGAGGTCAGATATGCAGTCAATTCATTTAAAACACTAATACTCAGCTGCATCTCGTTAAACTGCAAGCGGATCCCGACTAGTGTTGCCAGACGTCCCGTATTTCAGGCATAAATTCAAATGTCCCGCCGGGACCGACTCCGTCCCGTATATCAGCTCGATTTCGCATACTATCATCCGCTCATGAAGCTCTATACTGCGTACATCCCTTGGCTCGGCTGCGCGCGAGCGACTGAGTTCTGAGCTGAGTCTGTTTGTACCGGTGTGCTCGGCTTTTTAAATGTGTTAAATATTACAAAAATATGTTAAAACATGCGCGTTCCTCTGAAAAATACTCAAAAAAATAAAATATCTTAGTAAATAATTTCGAGGGGTGAAAGGCTATTTGGTTTAAGCGACATTCTTGCAACTTTACAGGAGAGCCATTTAAAGTATGAAATTTTGGAAAAAAAATCACAACAAAAAAACTTCTTCAGCTATTTGAATGGGGTAAATTTGATTGAAATTTAATTAAAAACATCGAGTTGTTGATGCTAATACCAAATAAAACGGACCTTTAATTACAAAGATAAATGTCGCTTAATACAAACTGCCTCAAGCCCTTATTTTTCAGAGCATGGAAAAAAGATTTAAGTGACTTCATAACTACAATTGGCTACAGGGAAAAAAAAATAAGCGACGACGCAGTATATTTTCAGAGTAAGCCAAAAAGTATGAAGTGACATAGCCCAAAATTAATAGTAGCAAGCTATTTATCTCAACTACCAATTTAGACTAAAATGAATGGCAGGCAAATTTACTTATTATACTATATAAAGCTAAATTACCACTCACTGACTCACTGACAGAATTGTTCTCCCAGATGGTGGATGGGGAGGTGGGTATATTTTGACAGATTCGTAAACAAGTAACTCTCAAACCTACGGGAAAAGTGCCAAACCCCCCCTTTTCACCCCCCTTCTCCCCCCCCCCCTATCGTATCTCGGAAACTACGAGACCCGTATTTTTTCTTTTTACGGATTCGTATAGAGGAGGCTCGGTAAAGTAAAAACCATTTTTCAAAGTCCCACCTCCCCGCCCCCCTTCTCCCCCCCTTTAGGCGGATCTCGGAATCTAAGAGACTTGGAACATTTTTTTTTTCAGATTCATTTAGAGGGGCAATGCTTAAGTCGAAATACTTGTGCAAACCCCCCCCATCACCCCCCCCCCTCTTTTTTTTTTTATTTTTTTTCACAAGCTCGCGAGGTGCTTGCACCTCGCGCAACACGCAAATACTAAACCCCTCCATCAACCCCCGCCTTTTGTTTTTTTTTTTTCACAAGCACGCGAGGTGCTTGCACCTCGCGCAACACGCAAATACTAGTTATACTATATAAAGCTAAATTACCACTCACTGACTCACTGACAGAATTGTTCTCCCAGATGGTGGATGGGGAGGTGGGTATATTTTGACAGATTCGTAAACAAGTAACTCTCAAACCTACGGGAAAAGTGCCAAACCCCCCCTTTTCCCCCCCCCCCTTCTCCCCCCCCCCTATCGTATCTCGGAAACTACGAGACCCGTATTTTTTCTTTTTACGGATTCGTATAGAGGAGGCTCGGTAAAGTAAAAACCATTTTTCAAAGTCCCCCCTCCCCGCCCCCCTTCTCCCCCCCTTTAGGCGGATCTCGGAATCTAAGAGACTTGGAACATTTTTTTTTTCAGATTCATTTAGAGGGGCAATGCTTAAGTCGAAATACTTGTGCAACCCCCCCCCCCCATCACCCCCCCCCCTCTTTTTTTTTTATTTTTTTTTCACAAGCTCGCGAGGTGCTTGCACCTCGCGCAACACGCAAATACTAAACCCCTCCATCAACCCCCGCCTTTTTTTTTTTTTTTTTCACAAGCACGCGAGGTGCTTGCACCTCGCGCAACACGCAAATACTAACCCCCCCCATCACCCCCCATCACCCCCCCCATTTTTTTTTTCACAAGCACGCGAGGTGCTTGCACCTCGCGCAACACGCAAATACTAGTTATACTATATAAAGCTAAATTACCACTCACTGACTCACTGACATAATTGTTCTCCCAGATGGTGGATGGGGAGGTGGGTATATTTTGACAGATTCGTAAACAAGTAACTCTGAAACCTACGGGAAAAGTGCCAAACCTCCCCTTTTCCCCCCCCTTCTCCCCCCTCCCTATCGTATCTCGGAAACTACGAGACCCGTATTTTTTTTTTTTACGGATTCGTATAGAGGAGGCTCGGTAAAGTAAAAACCATTTTTCAAAGTCCCCCCTCCCCGCCCCCCTTCTCCCCCCCTTTAGGCGGATCTCGGAATCTAAGAGACTTGGAACATTTTTTTTTTCAGATTCATTTAGAGGGGCAATGCTTTAGTCGAAATACTTGTGCAACCCCCCCCCCCCATCACCCCCCCCCCTCTTTTTTTTTTTTTTTTTTTTTTTCACAAGCTCGCGAGGTGCTTGCACCTCGCGCAACACGCAAATACTAAACCCCCCCATCACCCCCCCCTTTTCTTTTTTTTTTTTTTTCACAAGCACGCGAGGTGCTTGCACCTCGCGCAACACGCAAATACTAGTGTCACATATAATATTGAAATTGTTACGTGTGATGTTACATTTTTTTTACATCTAATGCTATCAATGGCTGTTAAAACAACCTGGATATATCGCAATCACCGAAAATCTCAGGTGCTTATATTGAATAAATAAATAAATACACACAGCACAACATCAGTTAAAGTATTTATTTAGAATAATCAAAATTGTTTTAATATGGCACTCCTTTTTTCTGAGTTTATTTCTTGACACTTGTAGGGTTACTTTTTTCTAAACATTAATCGTTGATTTCGCAATCATGCTCAGCATACCTCGCTCTATTAACATATCTCCAACCGCTATTGACTGATTTCGTAGTTATTTGCATAGATGAGTCCTGTTCTTCTTGGTGTAGTACTTCAGCCGGTGTTCCTCAGGGTGGCGTCTTATCTCCTTTACTCTTCGCAATATTCATAAATTCTATTTGAAAAAAACTTCAGTCCTCCTACCACCTTTATACTGATGATTTTCAAATTTACAGACAAGCTCCCTATACAAATTAGCATGCTGCTATTGATATCATAAACCAGGACTTGGCTTCTGTTTGCAAGTGGAGTGAGGCACATGGTTTGCAGGTTAACCCGTCAAAGACCCAGGTCATGGTGGTTGGTAGTTCCAGGTTGATACCTAAGGTAAAATGGTCGCGGCTTCCTCAGGTTATTTTCAACGGCACTGCTATTCCATTAAGCGAGAAGGTTAAGATAATAAGTATCCGAATTTCGTACGAAACTCAAGTGGCTTCCAATACGTCTTCGCCGGAACTTACACATCTTGTCTCTGCTTTACAGTGTTCTGTTTAATCCTAAAACCCCATTTATCTTAAAGAACAATTCAAGTTCCTTCATGACACACATGCAAAATCTCTGAGATCATCAGAAAACTTAAGGCTTTCGGTACCGAGTCACGCCACCAATTACTATGGTAAGTCGTTCGCAGCTCAAGCAGTAAGGCTGTGGAATGATCTACCAGTGCCAGTAAGACAAGTACAACCCTATCGTCTTTCAAAAACTTGGTAAAGGATCTTCATCTGTCTTCTTAAATTGTTGTTATTATGTATGTCTTTCTTTCTTTTTTTATATTAATTTATATGTATATATATGTTTTGAGAATGTTATTTATTGTTTTTTTTTATATTTTATATAGATAAATAGTATACTGTGGACTACCCACGTATTTATTTTCTCCAATGTGTCAAATCCATCCAAAGGTTGTCTGTAAAAGATCGCTTTTAGCGATAAGGCCGCCCATTGTATCACCCTTTTTAGTTGTATAGTCGTTATTGTTTTACTGTTATGGTGTACAATAAAGAATATATCTATCTATCATATTTCTTTCTTTAAAAGTTGAACCATCTGCCTTAACATATTGAACGCCCTTTGATCTAGCATCCTTTTGTACCTTTTTTCTTATTTGTTCTTTTCTTTTTTAATCCTGCATCTCCTACTTTTCTATCTTTTATGCTTGTTTTATTTTTCTTTGTTGGTACTTGATCATCTTGATCACTTGAATACTCGTCTGTTTCTTTCCACGACGTTGAGTCCCTGGCAAAATCTTCATGTTCACCTAAAAAGACAACGTAGCTTTTTTTTAATCCAACCCGTTTGTTTTTATTCGTATTGGATGATCATCCGCTGTTGGGATTAGTTGAACATTGTCATCAGCATTATCATCTTCTAAAGATTTTCTCAATATAAATATAATGAGTTAACTACCTACTCTATAGAATAAGTAACATAATTCAAGTAAAAAAAATAAAAATAAATAAGTTTAAGTATAACATTTCATCTCAGTTCAAAATTTTACGTAAATAATGAAATTAAAGTACTTAGGATTTAATTTCGAAGAGCGTTTTACGTAAACACTGGCGGTGACTGCGCGTCACGTCACTCCTCGATGCACTCTGGAGTTCGTTTGAAGCGCCCGCGCGCGGCAGTCCAGTTGAATGATCACGATTTTTAACAGCCAGGAGATGAAATAAATATGGTATCATAGGACATCAATGAAATGTATCATATTAAAATTTAATGATTGAAAGACCGACTCGTATTTTTATTAATACTAGAAAAATGTTTCAACGTTCATCATTCCGTTTTAGCGTCTGTATTAAACGACATGCATTTAAAAAATAATAGGACTAAATGTTATAACAAATAAACGAAATATCTAAAACAAAACAACTACTTGATTTAAGTAGCACCCTGCGTGGAAAATAGATGCAGCTGAAAGAGCTTAAGCGACGCTCCATGTTGTATTTGGGAGACGGACAAATGATTTAAGTGACATCACACTGTGTAATTGGTGGAAGTCAAAATGATTCAAATTACGTCTTAATAAAAATTGGAAACAGGAAAAACGCTTTGACTCTCATTGAATTATTTATCTGGGAAAGGGTAACTGCTTTATGTCTTGGTTTTTAATATGAATGTATGGTTCAAGTACATAATTTAAAAAAAAATGCAAAATCCACGTCGGTTAATACACTGCCACTTTGGAAACAACCCAAAAATAGTATTGTTTCAAACGCCAAAAAAGTGCTCTGATTTTAATGGATCTGACATCATTCGACGGAGAAAAATTCGCTGATTCCGAATTTAAATATAACTCAATATCGCCCTAGATGTCGCTTAAACCAAATAGCCTTTCACCCCTCGATTTGATTTTTTATTTATCCTAGATAAAAAAAATTAAATCCCGTATTTTTTGCCTATTTAAGCATTTGTCCCTTACCTACATGTTGAAAAAAAAATCTGGCAACCCTATTCTCGACATACCCACTATGTTGGGGTCAGTTTCCAGTGTACGCAGGAAAAATGTGTAGTGACTACCATGAATACGAGGTCAGAAGCACAGCTAGTTTTTAACATTTTCAATAATATCTCGCATCGTGTGTGACCGGCTTTAACATGGCGCTAGCGTCCGCTTGTGAAATGAGCCGCGCCCCGACACGCCACTGCAATTTGTTCTCAGGATACTTATAGTTATTATATTATATTCAACTATCAATATGGAGTTTTCCTAACATATAGGTATTATTGTCATCGATATCTTTACCTTATAATATACTTTATTGTATATCTAACAATATGCACAAAACAATCGTCTATATAAAATTAATAAGCGGTCACATTCTTGTCTTGTCACACAGGTAGGGTTTTTTCTTTTTCTTCTGAATGGGGAAAATCATCGAATGACTTCTCCAGCTCTGGGTGGAGCGGAAGGTAGTGTCAGAATTCTATTGACTAAAAACCCACCCTGTTCCTTCAGCTGCCCTTGTGTTCCGAGGCCGCGGTATCTCGTTAGAACATACCCGCAACCCCGGACACAGGTAAGGTTGCCATCTTCTAAATTCCGGCCTCAGACAAAGAATTGAAACACGCCGGGCATTTGGCTAAAATCTTATTTTATCCCGGACACCCTAGAAAATCATCATCTCATCTTTTTGAAGTTGAAAAATAAAAGCAACGATCTTTAATTACAGGTTTTATTTACTGATAACATTATAGAGCTCTAGAACATTTTTTTATGATTTATAGGCTTGCGTTTGACCATAATCTCACCTGATGTTAAGTGATGATGTGGTCGAAGATGAAGCACGCTTGCCTAGAAGTAACCTATTCACTCTTGACTTAAAGACTCCCAGGTTATAGTTATCAGGAAACACAGACTCCGGCAGGGAATTCCACTCCTTAGCCGTACGCACAATGAAAGTATTCTCAAAACGTTTCGTGCGTATAGGTGGGATGTCCACCATGTAACGATGGCGCATCGCCGTTTGTCTTGTAGTCCAATGATGGAACGGGCTTGGTGGAATTAGACTGCAATTCTATCGCACACTCCCCGAAATGTAACCGATAGAAAACTGATAGGCTTGCAACACGTCGCCGATGTTCAAGGCTCTGGAGCTTTGTCTCGACCAATTCCTCGTTGCCGATGAGCCTTTTGGCCCGTTTCTCGATAGACTCAAATGCATCAAGCTGGTATTTGGTAGATCCGTCCCAGAGATGAGAGCAGTACTCCATACACGACCGAACTTGCGCTTGATAGAGGTTGAGCAGCTGTTCCGGTGTGAAGTACCGTCTCACCTTTGCTAGCATTCCCAACTTTTTGGCAGTCAGTTGAGCCTTAGCCTCCATAAATTGACCAAAATTAAGGGTGGATGTAAACGTAACCCCAAGAAGCTCGATGCGATCACTTATCGGCATGGTTACATCACGAAAAGAAGGAGCCGGTTGAAATTGGCTCCTTTTTGCGGAGAAAAGACACGCCTGGGTCTTAGCAGCATTAAACTTGACCAAGTTGACGTCACCCCACTCAGAGACAGCCTTCAAAGTCAAGTTCAAGGGCCCCACCATGGCCTCTTGGAGAGACTGGACTTGTGACCCACTAGCACGCGCGCTGGATATATATCTCAGCAACAGTGCTGTCGCCTGCATACCCAAAGGTACCGGGCATTAGTAGATCGTTAATATGCAGCAAGAAGATACATTTTTAATATATAGTTTTTTCTTTATATTAAACCAACCTAACAAAAACAATGAGATGAAATACCATTGGAAAATAAAAGAGATCGGGCTTTTTAGGACCCGTAAGACTACGTGAATGCGCCCGGACGCTCTCCAAACTAGGAGTTAGGACAAATCCGGGGAAACCCCGACGGTTGACAGCCCTACACACAGGGCAATCTCTAACAGACAAACCTTGATAGACTAAGCAATAGAAGACACATATATATGTATGTAGATTTAGGGCCTTAGACTTTTAGGTAAGCGGGCTCCAACTTCGACCACATCATCACTTAAAAATAGAAACACTAAGTCGTTGCCCCAGCTGTCATTTGGACATTTTTGACAGTCGTCACGGGACGTCAAAAGCCAAAAAATCTATCACTAGTCTGGCCAAAGGGTATCGTGTCACCCAGTTACTGTATTGTGGAGGTCAGATAATATTGTACTAACGTCGTCAGTCCTAATATTGTATATGTTACCGGCCAAACCCGATTTCAGGACAAACTAGCTTTGCCTAGGCTAAACTCGTTCTTTCTAAACGCGATAGGATTAACTAGTATAGCCTAGTCCAAAGTAATTTGTCCTAAGCCCGATAGGATAAACCAGTTTAGCCTAGGCCAAACTAGTTGATCCTGATATAAATACGCACACTCTAGGATAAACTGTTATGGCCTAGTCTAAAGATTATAGTATATCTATAAAGTAAAAGTAAATAGGTAAACTGAATAAAATTCACGTAGTATTTTATTCAGGTTATCTATTTATTTATTCATTTTTTGAAAAATAATCATTTTTATTAAAATGATAATGATTCATCGTTAAAAGTTATGGATACTTGGTCATACAAACAATTATACTACAGCTGCATTTCATAAAATCTTGGCCTGACTCAACTGAATGTTTAACTGAATATATCATTCAAATGGTAAGCCACCTTTGTCGCTCTCTTAGATTGTAAAGCGCGTAGCAGAACAATTTTGTTAGATGGTCTTGGTAAACCATAATAAATTTAAAATTTCCATCTGGTTGTGTCTGAAAATCGATCAGATATACTTGGCACCTACTATTCATTTCCGAATGAAGAATGGGCTTAGAGACTAATCCTCTTTTCTTCTTTGTTTTCTTTCGATGACAGACACTCATAGATAAATACAAGCTTATCATTTCTTTTGTAATATTGGCATTGTCACGACCACCATGGCCGACAGCCACATGAGCTGCGCCAATCACATCATAAAGTTCATCGGATGGAAGATAGTATTTTCATTTTAATAAAAATTATTATTTTTCCAAAAAAAATAAAGAAATAGATAACCTGAATAAAATACTACGTGTATTTTATTCAGTTTACCTATTTATTTTTACTTTATAGATATACTATAATGTTTAGACTAGGCCATAACAGTTTATCCTAGAGTGTGCGTATTTATATCAGAATCAACTAGTTTGGCCTAGGCTAAACTGGTTTATCCTATCGGGCTTAGGACAAATTACTTTGGACTAGGCTATACTAGTTAATCCTTTGAAGACATTAGGAAGAGAAGCGTTTAGGAAGAATTAGTTTAGCCTAGGCAAAACTAGTTTGTCCTGAAATCGGGTTTGGCCGGTAACACTACTGCCCGTATAGCAGTTATTTCTGTTACTTTTAGACTAGTGTAAGCGCGATTACGTGTAGTTCTACGTTTCCCAACAGATGACATCAAAAAGTCGATTTGTCAAAATTTTGGATAGTGACAGTATTGGATTAAGCGTGCGATATATTTTTAATTTTTTCTTTTCTTTTTATTTTAAATAAAACTAGCAATATGTGTAGAATTCACATAACTAACAATCTTGTTAACCCGTCCAACTAAGCTAAATATGCTTGTGTCTGGAGTAGGTTCATGGCAATTGTGTAATAGGTGGGGTTCGAACCCGCGACCTCTCGATCACAAGTCCGACACCTTAGCCATTAGGCTATTAACGCTTAATATTATCTAGAAGATCGACCTTAGCAAGCGTTGCTTCTTTCTTCCTATATTCTATCAAGATACTGATCTGGCAAGGTCATATAGGCCTATTACCCTAATAAGCCCAGGGCCTCCAACAGGTAACAGTCGCCTCCACCTCACATCCCATACAACACCGACACTGTATTCAACACATAATTAGAGTGACGCTCGCTCGGTGATTGATAAAAATCGTGATGTTACACAAGTGTGAGGGGCGTGGCGACCCGCTGCGTATGCGCAACTATGCGATTAAGTGCGGTCACAGTTATAGCGTTGTCTTATTTTAGTGGTTTTTTGGTAATTTATTATTGATTCGGATGAGTTTTTGATCACTACGAGGCTTAATAATAAGCTTTCGTTGTAACAAAATTATTAAACAATGTTTTTAATGGAGAAAAATAATACCAACTTTAAAATTAGGAAAATAAGGATTAGTTTGTTCCTTAGTAAATAATTTAATAGCATTAAAAAAGGCAAAAAATATTAGAACATACGCACTAACCTGTCGCTCGCGTATAGCACATCATGTAGAAGGCGCAGTGATGAAACACGCAACCCAAACCTAATCTCGACATGAATCGCGCTCCTCCACGGAGCATCCTCGGGAAACATCGAACCAGAATTATCGCTTTCCATAAAGTATTTATGTCACCGCTAACACTAAAGCCTCGCCCTGATTGCATCGCGTGCGCAAGCGGCGACCACACACGAAGATGCACGATCTATGCCGCAAACTGTTATTTTACGAAGTGTTATAGTGCGCAATAAATTGTATGTGATTAGTGATACCGGCAAACTGTTGGTACTTGCTCGGTCCATACATCTTTCTTTGACAAAAAGAAGCTCGTCTTCTTAAAAAAAGAAGTGTTGATCTTCGAGGTTAAGCAACGGTTGCTGTGATTGGTCTGTGGTTGGGTAACCATCTTAATATACCGAGATTTCTCCGTGCCTCAGGAAGCACGTTAAACCGTTGGTCCTACTGTAATTTGTACATTTTTGACAGTCGTTACGAGTAGTCACAAGCCAGAAAATCTGGCCTTGCCGAGGGTTATCTAGCTACCCAACTACTGAGTTGTGAAAGTCAAATAATCTTAATAATATTAGTTAGCATCAAAAAGGTTTAAGGCCGTGCGCGCACTGCGTTGAGTTTTGGAAACGCAAAATTTGTGGAGTATGGAGTGTCATAGAAGTGCGTGCACTGCGGTCAGTCTACCGGTGCGGTAGAACTACCGGAATTGCGGCCACCGCAAGGCAGTGCGCGCACGGCCTTACAGCTATTGTGAATCCTGACTCCTGAGCTAGGTATACGAGGCATGCCTTTTAAGTTCTGTCGTTTTCATATTTCTCGGCAATTTTGAATTTGGAACTGTTCTATATTCGAATGTGTTTAAATTTGGAATCTCAAAAGCGTCGATTGGAATCTGTCAGGTTACGTACGAAAATGAATCTTTCTAAGGAAAATGTTCGTGCAATAATTTTCTACAACTTTAGAAGAGGCCTGACACGGTTTCAGTGTTTTAAAGAGCTCACATCTGTGTTCAGTGATGAGGCCCCATGTCTGCGGACTGTCGAACGCTGGTATTTAGAATTTCAGCGTGGACATACTAGTGTTAGTGACAAATCTCGCGAAGGATGCCCAAAATCCGCCTTCACTGAAGATAACATCATTGCTGTGAGACAACTAATTCTCGAAGATCGTCATGTGACGTATCGAGAGATAGAGGCTCTATTAGGCATCTCAGGGCCAACCATTCAGAAGATCTTGCATGAAGCGCTTGGTGTGAGAAAGCTAGTTTGCCGTTGGATACCGCATCTGCTTTCCGACGATCGCAAGACGGCTCGCGTCAGATGGTGTAAGAAAACTCTGCAAAGATTCAACCGAGGAGAGACAAATCACGTCTACGACATCAGTGGTGACGAATCTTGGATCTATGTCTAAGATCCTGATTCCAAACAACAAACTACAATCTGGGTCTTTCAAGACGAGCCAAAGCCGACTAAAGTTGTTCGTTCTCGAAGCGCTTCAAAGAAGATGGTGACAACGTTCGTTAGAAAAACCGGCCAAATGTTGCGACTATTGCACTTGAAGATCGTAGAACGGTTAACGCAGAGTGGTATACCACAGTTTGTTTACCACAAGTCATCGCCGATCTTCGAAAATCTAACTCAAAGCGACGCATCATCCTGCACCA
Source organism: Tholera decimalis (assembly GCA_943138885.2). Lineage (NCBI taxonomy): Eukaryota > Metazoa > Arthropoda > Insecta > Lepidoptera > Noctuidae > Tholera > Tholera decimalis. Next base: position 18,740,586 of record OW964576.2, read on the forward strand.
CGACAGCGCAAGCTCACACAGCGCTCGTCAAACGATTGTGTATTTGAAGCAGGAAAAAGTAGAAATTCTTGACCATCCTCCATACAGTCCTGACCTAAGCCCTAACAATTTCTTTACATTTCCTAAAATTAAGAAAAGTCTTCGTGGTCAAAGGTTCCAGTCCGGTGAAGAAGCAGTCGAGGCTTTCAAGTCAGCCATTTTGAACACCCCGACTTTAGATTGAAATAAATGTTATAATAACTGGTTTGAGCGAATGGAAAAGTGTATTAAGCTACGTGGTGAATACTTTGAAAAACAATAAAAAGTACTATAAGGTTCTAGTTGTGTTTTTTTTTCTTCAAACGACAAAACTTAATAGGCATGCCTCGTATTACCTGTGTTACAGGAGCCAGTGTCTTCTACCAGTTGCATTATCTTATGTTTAAGCAATTATGATTTAAATAAAATAAACAATAAATACGTGAGAACAAAGAATAAAAGAAAAAACTGGTCAAGTGCGTGTCGGGCCACGCGCAGTTTCGGGTTCCGTAGTTTTTATAACAGCCAAGTGCGTGTCGTATTCGCTGACTGATCGTTTCGTACCATGCTCTAACTAAAAGCCAAACATGACTACCTAACTAATTTGACTTCCTATACAATTCCTCACCTGATCCGACAATTTTTCACGGAAAGTTTTAGTTTTTTTAGAGATTTGTATAAAACTCGTCATAGCCGGTGTTTTGAAATTAAATACAGGACACAGAGCTACACTCAATCGTCACAAAAAAAATAAAATTGAGGAAGTAGTTTGCTGGGGGAGCTTTGTGTTTGATATTATATAGCAAAATAATAAATAAATAAAAACATATTAATTTTAATTCACTCTAAAAACGGGCCGACATAGGGCGATGGTAACTGAAGAAGGAATTATAAAATCCAACTTCACAAGGGAAGTTTGAAAAATGTGATCTATTTGAGTACCACCGCGTGTAGAGGGAAGTGGTTGTAATAAAGACTGGTAACCAGCGTCACGTATTAATTTGAAAATTGCAGTATTGTCGTTACGGAGATAGTCTTCACTAAAATCTCCAAATATTATGCAAGGACTGTTATGCGATAGTAAATTACTTACAAAACCTACTGGGCGACTGTTGGGACATTTGCATGATCTATAAAAAACTAGCTAAGCTATTTGAGGATCGCTTACAGTATCTTGCAAATGTGCACGTAAGGATTGAACATTATGGAACATAATTTGGTATGAACTGTGGGGCTCCCTCAAAAATCGATACATCGGTATTAGAGGATTTCGACGCAGCTTTTCCATTTCCATTACGATTGAATCTTGGTCGGTGGGTGGACGTGGAGGATGAAAACATTCAGTAACGATAAATAAACCTTCGGCACATGTGGCACGTGAGCAAGCAACATATAATATTGACCTTGAAATACCGGGCTTCACATGTACAACAACTTTTTCTAATGTGGAAGCCTGGCTTTTGTGAATTGTAACAGCCTCAGCTGGAACCAATGGGAATTGAAAAAACAACCGACTTCCAAAAAAACACTACAATGTGAAAAATAACTTTAATTTCGGAAGTCGGTGGCAAAAAACTAAAATACAGATCCAAAGACACCATCTTCTGAAATTGAAGTTATTTTTCACATTGTACCTACCTAGTAGGTTTTTGGAAGTCCGTTTTTCTTGTTAAAAAGTTTTTTTTTTATAAAACTTATTTAAATATGAAACTAGCGCGATACAACTGACGCTTAGCGCCATCTATCGACATTTCTATGGAGTTGTTCGAAATTTTCGAGTCAAATACAATTGGTCGACTATTACTCGTAAACTTGTAAAGCCCACTTATGTGTGATAGTTTTCCTTTAAACTTCGTTATATATAGGTACTACTGCCGTGACATTTGAATTTCTAACTATAATCGTTTAGTTGCTAGAGGGGGGGTACACTTGACTCTAACGAAAATTAGTACTTTAAAGCTTGATAAGTCACGAACGGTTTACTTAATCAAAAAACGGTTTTCCCAAACCCCTAATGTTTTTGAAAGACCTATCCAACGATATCCCACACTATGGGAAAAACGAAAAAATAAAATTATCACCCCACTTTACATGTAGGGGAGGCACCCTAAAAAATTGTTTTATTCAAAATTTTATTTTACCATTTTTTTGGCGTCATGAACGTGTATATTTATGCCAAATTACAACTTTCTAGTACCAATAGGTTTTGAGCTAAACCGCGGACAGACGGACAGACAGACGGACATGGCGAAACTATAAGGGTTCCTTGTTGACTACGGAACCCTAAAAAGTAAATTAAGAGTAAAATACACTTATTAAATTACTTAAATATACTTAGATTTTGTCCTCACGCCTGTATGTCGTGTGGTGTGCGGATGTGTTGTTTTGTGTATATGTAAGTGTGTGTATGGATGAGAATTGTGATGTACCTATGTGTGAGATAGTCGCTCCGTGTAAAACACTGCTGATCTCTCAGAAGCCGTCCTCAGAATAGTTGCGAAAAGGTTAAGCACATGATCATGATCTTTCTTTGACAAAGGTTGACTTTATTCAGTCACTGTCGAAAATTAGGTTTCAATATAAAATCTTCTTCTCAGTCGTATCACTCTTGCCAGTGTGGTCGTGGTCAACATGTAAATGCTGGAGTGGCGGATGTAGCTCGCCTCACGATTTCCCGCCATCTCTCCCTATTTGCCGATATTTTAGTGCACTTGTGAGATTAAGTATATAAAATGTGATGTATATATATAGTATATGTATAAAGAAAGTTGTTATTTTTTAAAAGTAATTAATTATCAATATCAATTTATATGTATTTACCGATTCATTATCAATTAATCGATATTACCATGATTGTCAGGTATATTATAGAAATAATTTAGCCATTTGTATAGCAATATCAATTTATTAATTTACCACCGGTTCGGAAGGTAGTTATCTATGGAGAAGAGCCGGCAAGAAACTCCACAGTTACTCTTTTCAAAACATAATTCATTTTCACATAAACATCAATTCACTATATGTACTTTACAATATTACCACAATGTGATTACTATCGTTATAACTTTAGCTTTATTTACTTGTGTATCTACTATTTCATTACTCCATTACATATTATATAAGTCAAGTTATTTATAGAATTAATACAAAATGTTCATTAAATTATCACACAATTATCAATTAATAACACTGTCACATTAAAGTAACAAATACAAAGTAATTAATTTATATTCAAATACAATAGCAATACGATAGGATTTTTATACCAATTCTACACATAAAAATGTTAATAAAAGTTAGAAACAACACAAGTTCACTTAACTTAGGTCCGTTCGGTGTGACTGCTCCAGAGCGACTGAGTGACTGACTGTGTCTAGAACGACTGAGCGGCGGCTTTTATACACAGTGGTAAACAAGTGACGTCATATCGTACGATTTTAAAACAGATCTGTTAACCTTTGTATTTTAACATTAAACTATGATTAAATGATATAAAAATACAGTAAATATGTTCAAATTAATTAGTTCAATTACATATTAGTCTTAGAGTTAGTAAACAAACAACGTTATTTTTTAAATAACGTTCAAGTATGCTGTTATACAAGACAACAATGAAAGAACAGTTTAAACTATCTTATAAATAGGTTTCGTAATAGTGTTTACAAGGTTTTGATAATAAATAGTTAAATGTTGTGTATCACATGATAAAAAGGTTATAATTATTATAGTGATATTTTAATTTGTGTTCAATTAAAGAAATAAACTTGAGTTAATGTAATAAACCAACTGAAATTATTTGAATAATCCATCACGGCCAAACTGACCTGTACTTCGCTCTCGAAGTACCAACTAATTATAATCAATACAATAGCCTCTGGCCTTGACATACCAGTCCTATCACCTGCGGCGCATGAGTTTCAGAAAGGTATCAGGGCAGGGCTGCCAAGCAGTCTACATATGGCCGCTGGCCTTGACATACCAGTCCTACCACCTGCTGCGCATGGATTTCAGAAAGGCATCAGGGCAGGGCCTCAGCAGTCTACATATGGCCGCCGGCCTTGACATACCAGTCCTACCACCTGCTGCGCATGGATTTCAGAAAGGTATCAGGGCAGGGCCTCAGCAGTCTACAACAGCCTCTGGCCTTGACATACCAGTCCTATCACCTGCTGTGCATGAATTTCAGAAAGGTATCAGGGCAGGGCCTAAGCAGTCTATAATAACCTCTATATTTTTTATAAGATTATATTCAATAATTTCAAACAAACATCGTTAATTGAACACAAATTAGAAACAAGGTATATAGTTTCAACACTTATTTCATTATACGTCATTAACGATTTTGGTCTTGAAGTACAAAGAATTGTTAAATGTGATTTATAATATTTTCTTACCTCAACGTCTTTTCATTTCATTCTTATTTTCTATGTTTTAACTATGAGTTTGTTTATGTTTTGCCAATTGCATAGATGTGTCATGCCCCCTCCACCCGCTGCTAGTGGGATAGGCAAGCACCGAACAAAAGAGCGACCAGCGGAAACATATCTAACTATTATTTAACTCATCGTATTCCAATTATGGTTATTAGAAATATATTAATAATCACATTCAACATTACAAACAAACTATAATGACTTATGATTATAATAAAGATTTAAAAACAAAAATCATGGTTACCTCAACAATACAAACTTCGATCCCCTATTTAAATTAATTTTCACGTAACCTCTGGGGAAATTATGAATTTCAAAAAAATCCTTCCCTATTCCTTGTTTACAATAAAAAGGGAATCTCTGTGCAAAATCTCAGCTCTTAGGTCCAAGGGTTTGGGCTAGGCGTTGATGAGTCAGTCAGTAAGGACTTCTCTTTTTGTTTATATAGATATTTTTATTTCCCAGGAAACCATAGTAACCATTTATATTTAATTATTTAACTACAATCCAATTTTATGTTATTATATTTTATATTAATATATTTTAGTTTTTTTTTTTTTTTAATATTATGATAGAATTATAAGAAATAATTTAATTAATATTAACACCAATTTTATTGATTTTATTGTTACTTTGCTAACTTTACTAATTCGTAAAGCTTATCGTTTCTCCGGTAATAAGTGATAAACAAATAATAATGATAACAAAATAATATGCATTATTAAGTAAGTAATATTGTTTTGTATACACAGCACACACGTCCCTAATATATAATTTGTAGATAACGGTGTGGGATCACATTAACTTACATTTATTTGTTATGATTTTATAGTTTATAAAAATGTGTTACTGTTTGTTATTCCCTATTAAATAAATTAAATAAATTTATTTAAATTCATTCTAATTCAGCAATATCTAACCAGCTTACTCCATACTTTGAGGAATATATTTACTAGTTGATAATCCAGAAAGGCTTTAGAAAAAAAAAAATCTATTGATGTAGCCATATACGATTTCTTGCAAACAGCAGCAGAGTCGATAAAATAACTACCAACTCTAGCTCTTTACATGGATATGTCAAAAGCTTTTGATCGCGTAGATCATAAAATACTAGTAAATAATCTTAACGAATATGGAACAAAAGGAAACGTATTAAATTTAATCGAATGTTATTTTAGTAATAGGCAGCAAATAACTGTAGTAGTCAGGAGTAGTGAAAAAAAAAGAACAGATATATTTTTCAAATCTGACCAGAGAACTGTAACGCTTGGTTACATTAATGACTTTTCAACAGCTTCCATTTATCCAATGACTAGTTTGGAGACGATAGTACTTTACTTTTTAATAGTGATGAATTAAGTGCACTAGAGACGGATATTGATTCTAGCATAAAATCGGATGTAAATTGGCTACAGAATAATAATTTTGGTAATAAATCTAGACAAGACAGTTATAATGAATTTCCAACAGAGGCTTTTCCGGAATCTGAACTTCAATTAGTTACGATGACAAAACTATTAATGAGACCAAAGTGACGAAATTTCTCGGATTAAATATAGAAAGCACATTAAAATGGCATAAACATATTTACAATGTGTGTACTAAATTAAAGAAAAATTAATATGCCTTGCATATGTTAAGTAAAATAACAAATCAAACAACAGTCTTAACAGCATATCACGGCCTGGTTACCTCAACATTGAGATACGGAATTATATTTTGGGGTAATGCAACAGATAAAGATACGGTATTTAAGTTCCAAAAAAGATGCATTAGAGCGATTTGTAATTTAAAAAGTACAGACAGTTGCAAAATACTCTTTAAAGATACTAAAATATTAACAGTTCCCTCATTATATATATATACGAAATATAAATGTTCGTCTAAAATTTATGACCGACAGTATTTAATTATTTATTATATTAATTAATTTATTGTATTTTTTTTATTCAATTTATTGTATTTTTTTTTATTCAATTTCAAATTCAGTTCAATTTCAAATTCAGTTCAATTTCAAATTCAGTTCAATTTCAAATTCAGTTCAATTTCAAATTCAGTTCAATTTCAAATTCAGTTCAATTTCAAATTCAGTTCAATTTCAAATTCAGTTCAATTTCAAATTCAGTTCAATTTCAAATTCAGTTCAATTTCAAATTCAGTTCAATTTCAAATTCAGTTCAATTTCAAATTCAGTTCAATTTCAAATTCAGTTCAATTTCAAATTCAGTTCAATTTCAAATTCAGTTCAATTTCAAATTCAGTTCAATTTCAAATTCAGTTCAATTCCAAATTCAGTTCAATTCCAAATTCAGTTCAATTTCAAATTTAGTTCAATTTCAAATTCAGTTCAATTTCAAACAATTTCAACTTTAGTTTGTCATAATGAAATGAATTTCATTTTTGTTAACGGATCTGGACAGCAGGTATCTGCTTTAATACACAACTGCCTCATCCAAATCAAATTATCGAGAGAAAAAAGAGTGACGTTAAGTTTTTTTTTTAACATGTTTTAGAACAGAAAATTGGTAGTAGCAAAATAAAGGTTACTTATTATTTAACATGATTTGGTATACGCAAAGGAGAGAAAACGGTAAATGTTTGTATCATTGTGTAACCAATCCTTGAATTATCCATAGACCGTTCGGCCAATCTGACTATTCAGCAAACATACTACAAAACATACTAAGGCATTTAGTTACAGTGAATACATATCGTTCTACTTGTGATACGCTTAAAAATGACCTAATTTGACTACTGCTAAAATTGGTTCAAACTTATTTAATTGTTTTTGTTTTTTCTTACTCGACTCCCGTTATCATCGGCTTTTGCAACTGTTTTCATGCTGGTCCATCAAGGTTATTCGCAAGGTTCCTCGATGTTATGGCACCATCAGGCTGAATTGTTGTCACTGGCTTTTGGATCAAGGTCCGGAAGCACCACATCATGATCTGAACGGCGGCAATAGCCCGAGACAGCATCACGGATGAAGAGGCCTTCCAATATTGCGGGATCCATTCTGAAACTTTTCACACAATGCATTAGAATTAGGGCAATAGTGACATACATGTACCCTCTACTTGAAATAACATCAAGGCCTAAAACAAATGTACAGTTAACCAAAACTAGAACTGAAAAGAGTAACTGGAAAACAATTGGACAATCGTGACCTATATTCAAGTACGAGGGTACTGACTATGAATCAAGACTCAATAAACCGAAACAAAATAAGTGGGCTGTGAACAATCCCACTTCTGATGTGAGATTAAGTATATAAAATGTGATGTATATATATAGTATATGTATAAAGAAAGTTGTTATTTTTTAAAAGTAATTAATTATCAATATCAATTTATATGTATTTACCGATTAATTATCAATTAATCGATATTACCATGATTGTCAGGTATATTATAGAAATAATTTAGCCATTTGTATAGCAATATCAATTTATTAATTTACCACCGGTTCGGAAGGTAGTTATCTATGGAGAAGAGCCGGCAAGAAACTCCACAGTTACTCTTTTCAAAACATAATTCATTTTCACATAAACATCAATTCACTATATGTACTTTACAATATTACCACAATGTGATTACTATCGTTATAACTTTAGCTTTATTTACTTGTGTATCTACTATTTCATTACTCCATTACATATTATATAAGTCAAGTTATTTATAGAATTAATACAAAATGTTCATTAAATTATCACACAATTATCAATTAATAACACTGTCACATTAAAGTAACAAATACAAAGTAATTAATTTATATTCAAATACAATAGCAATACGATAGGATTTTTATACCAATTCTACACATAAAAATGTTAATAAAAGTTAGAAACAACACAAGTTCACTTAACTTAGGTCCGTTCGGTGTGACTGCTCCAGAGCGACTGAGTGACTGACTGTGTCTAGAACGACTGAGCGGCGGCTTTTATACACAGTGGTAAACAAGTGACGTCATATCGTACGATTTTAAAACAGATCTGTTAACCTTTGTATTTTAACATTAAACTATGATTAAATGATATAAAAATACAGTAAATATGTTCAAATTAATTAGTTCAATTACATATTAGTCTTAGAGTTAGTAAACAAACAACGTTATTTTTTAAATAACGTTCAAGTATGCTGTTATACAAGACAACAATGAAAGAACAGTTTAAACTATCTTATAAATAGGTTTCGTAATAGTGTTTACAAGGTTTTGATAATAAATAGTTAAATGTTGTGTATCACATGATAAAAAGGTTATAATTATTATAGTGATATTTTAATTTGTGTTCAATTAAAGAAATAAACTTGAGTTAATGTAATAAACCAACTGAAATTATTTGAATAATCCATCACACTCATGCAAAAGCCCGCCAACCATGGTCTTTACTTGATCGGTCAACCCATCGGCGACCGTCCGCGCGTGCTGGTGCCCTCTATCTTGCCTTGGACTACGAGACGTTCTTTATAGTCGGTAATGTAAAATACGCTACTCAATAAAAACTTTTTACCAAAAAATTAAACCGACTCCCAAAAAACACTGCAAAGTGAAAAATAACTTTAATTTCGGTAGTCGGTGTCTTTAGTTTTGTATTTTCGTTTTTGGCACCGACTTCCGAAATTAAAGTTATTTTTCACTTTGCAGTGTTTTTTGGGAGTCGGTTTAATTTTTTGGTAAAAAGTTTTTATTTCACTCTTTTTAGTTGGTCTATTTTTAATTTACCTAGTTACAAGAGCCTAATTATCATCTACTTATAACCTTTTACAAAATATTGCTTTTCCCAATGCTGGGCCGTTAATTGTTGAGGAGTTCTCCTGGTACTTCACCATCAGCTCTACATCACCATATGCATTGTGACGAGCATAAAGTGCGTAACATCCGTATTCAAGTAATCGAATCGCAATCCACTCAATACTTATTATTGAGTAGTTTCGGCGGCCATCTGTGGTCTTCATCATCAGTTCCACTTCCTCAAATGGTACTTTTTGAGAGCAACTGCACAAGTTACTATAATAAATACCCAAAACGACATAGGTGTGCCTATAATATTTGAAGAGTTCCCTCGATTTCTCCAGGATCCCATCTTCAGATCCTGACGTTTATGAAAATGGGACCAATATCGAAGTATACCCTTTCAATCAAAAAAAGATTTTTCCAAATCGGTTCAGCCGTCTTCGAGTAATCGATGATCATACATTAAAAAAAAAAAAAAAAATATACGCGTCGAATTGATAACCTCCTCTTTTTGTCGTCGGTTGAAAATCGCGTCTCATAACTCTCTCACATTTAGTAAACACAAATCCACCACCGATTGTTACGTTTCGAACAACAACAATTCCAGATATGCTTATAGAACACAAATTGAGTGCGGTCGAACGCAGTCGGTCCAACAAAAACAGGTATATCCGAAACTCGTAAAAAACTCAACCGTTTAAACACTAGTTATTAAAATTCTTGTACCGTTTTTCAGTAGGGTTAGCAAACGAAATATTAGCTATAAATTTTTTGCTTATCCATCGAGCAGTTTTGGCCCAATAGATAGTCATGACTTACGGGTTGTAAGTCGCGGCTTCGGACTCACTCAGGCACATTACTTCGTGTATTTTTTATCATCACGGTTACTACTCTCAACGGTGAAGGAAAACAGCCTGAAGAAACCTGTATGTACTCTTTTTTCAGTGGGGAAATCATCAAGTCGCTTTGGGTGGAGCACAAGGGAGTGTTAGACTTCTACTAACTAAAAACACAATATGTAGCTAGCTCGTGTTTTGAAGGTTATTTTAGTATATTTTATTTTATGTTGTACATTTAGATATCTATTGTTTTGATTAGTTCTATGTTAGAGAGTTTTTTTTTTATCGTGATAAAATTGTCAAATAAGTCCTCCCACCCCGGGCAGGGTGAGAGGGACTGTCAGACTTTTACTGACTAAAATCCACGATGTTCCTTCAATAACCCTTTACGTACCGGGGTCACGGTAATGGGATAAGTCCCACGACCCCGGCAGGCTTCGGCCCTCTGCAGGGGGGGCCTCGTCATGTTGCTGACGCTCTTTGAGGCGCGCGTGGAACACAACGCGCCGTCGACCCGGGCATGGTCCATGGTCGGACAGCGAGTTGCCCTTTACTCGCTGTCCGCATGCCCGCGCCTACGGTGGCCGGAGATCGTCGGCCGACGTCCGACGCCGTGGGCGTCTACCACTGCGCCTGGGCTGGAGGGAGGACGCCATCCTGTCCCTCACGCGGCCCGCCTCCTCCTTCGGAAGCATGACTGCTTCGCAGAAGGAGGCGACCGCTTCCCGCTCCCTCTCGCCTCGCAGCATGGCCTCGACCAATGCCGGGTGCGAGAGGTCTCCGCCTATCGCCGCCGTGAGGACACGTCGGTGCTCTGCCCAAGCGGGGCAGTCCTGCACCGTGTGCTCTACTGTGTCCTCAGGGCGACCCTCGCAGTGATGACACCCAGGCGTTTCTTCCTTTCCCATCAGACACAGGTACCTCCCGAAACTTCCGTGTCCGGTGAGGACCTGCGTCATGCGGTAGGTCAGGACGCCGTGACGCCGATCTAGCCACTCCTCAAAGAGGGGTCTTACCGCCGCAATTGCGGCGTGCCCGATGTTAGAGAGTTAAGAATAATTGTATTGTATTGTTTTGTACACAATGACATATGTGGTGCTTACCTGTTAAAATTGTGACACTAGGAAATATAGTTAGCAATCATGATTGTAAAAATTTTGGTGTTAACAATTGTTGGTGAGCCAAATAAATAAATAAATAAAAACTCACCCTATTCCTTCAGTTGCCCTTGTGGTCCGGGGCCGCGGTATCTCGTTAAAACATTCCCACAGCCCCAACTGGCATGCTCTATGACTAACGTGACCATTTATTTTTTGTCTCAAAACGGGACATTGGTTTATTAAGGTCAATTAAAAGGTTATAAATGAAAAAAAAAAATGCGTTTTTTATTTAGGAATAGTCAGTTAGCTTAAAAGTTACGAAAGATGAACAAATATGCTTTAATATAGCTGGTGATGATTTTAAGTAAGAATGAAATTCTTAGCACGTTTTTTTTGTATATTCACCTTAATTATCAACATCGCCGTTAGAACTGAAATTTGTAACTGGGTTTTCTCAGACGTCTACAATTTTTGAACAATTTCCCATGCGGGGACCTTTTTTAAATCAGCCCAATAAAATATCTACATTTCTATGGTAAGAGTAGTAGTAGTCTAACCTTCAAGTTTCAATACAGCTTGATGAAAACTTGTTGACTGAGCGTGTAAAAAATAAAGCCACAGTTTGGATGTGGAATCTTCAAAAAAGTTTTTTAGTAACAGGGGACATTTTTCAATTTTTTTTTTTTTATTTAAAATAAGTTCGAATTTGACCACTATCTCACCTGATGGTAAGTGATGATGTGATCGAAGATGGAGCACGCTTACCTAAAAGTAACCTATTCACTCTGGACTTAAAGACTCCTAGGTTGTAGCTGTCGGGAAACACAGACTCCGGCAGGGAATTCCACTCTTTAGCCGTACGCACAATGAAGGTATTCCCAAAACGTTTTGTGCGTATGGGTGGGATGTCCACCATGTAACTATCGTTACATGGTGGACATCAATATTCAAAGATGAGAGCAGTACTCCATACACGACCGAACCTGGGCTTGATACAAATTCAGCAGTTGTTCCCGTGTGAAGTACCGTCTCACCTTGGCTAGGATTCCCAACTTTTTTGATGCTAACTGAGCCTTAGCCTCGATAAACGGGCCAAAATTGAGTGTGGAAGTTAAAGTCACCCCAAGAAGCTCAATATGATCGGTTATCGGCACGATTACACCACGGAAAGTAGGAGCTGGTTCGAATTGGCTCCTTTTTGCGGAGAAGAGACACGCCTGGGTCTTAGCTGCATTAAACTTGACCAGGTTGGCATCGCCCCATTCGGAAACAGCCTTCAAGGTCAAGTTCAAGCGCCCAACCATGTCCTCACGGAGAGACTGGATCTGTGACCCACCAGCTCACGCGTTGGACACATATCTCTCAGAAACTGTGCTGTCGTCTGCATACCCAAAGGTACTGGGCGCAGATCGTTAATGTGCAGCAAGAATAAAGTTGCTGAGAGAACAGAACCCTGAGGGACCCCGGCATTAATTGCCAATTGGCCAGACGAGCAGCCATCAATGACCACTCGAATGGACCGATCCTTCAGGAAGTCTTCAATCCAAACGCAAAGTTGAGTGGGTAAACCGAAAGAAGGAAGCTCAGCAATAAGGCTATCGTGCCAGACCCTGTCAAAGGCCTTGGAGATGTCAAGGGAAACAGCAAGTTCTTCCCCGTGCCTCTTGATAGCCTCACTCCAGATATGAATGTTAATGTCAAATATAAACTACGTAAAAAACACGTGACAACAACAAAACAAATATCGAGAAATGGGCGAACGAAAAATCTGTCAAATAAATAGTCAACAAAGCGCGAGCGACGGCGTCTTGGCCATTCTCGGCTATATTCGCATCGACCGATGAGTCCGTTGACGCGGTCTCAGAAAACGGGACAATTTTGCGTCCCAGAGATCATTGCGGGGACACCGGGACTCGTAATTATAAAAAGGGACAGTCCCGTTCAAAACGGGACGTCTGGTCACGTTATCTATGACCAAAAATCTGAATACATGCGACACCCACCAAACCCCACTGGTCCCAAGTGGTATGGATTACGGCACATTGCGTCACATAAAGAAGAGACCAAAATCCTTTGTTTTACGGGTCAAGCACTGTCCAGTAATATTCAAGCTGGTTAGCTTTCTGTGCCAAATCAATGACGTTTTGGAGCGCAGTGTGTTTAGAATGAGGAAATATTAATGTAGCTTTTACCCGTAGATTCGCTCGCATGAAAATATATTTATTTACGAAAAGAAAAATCATCACAGCCTATGTCCTCCTAAATTGCTTAGCCTTTTTCCAGGAGGTCGGCTTACAGTCTGATCGGACACAGCTATGTTTTATTGTTTTACTTGGAGCCACTGCCTATCAGCCCACAACCCAGTAGCCGTTGTAACACGATACCCCTTGGCCAGGCCAGTGTCAGATTTTCTGGCTTCTGACTACCCGTAACGACTACCAAGATGTCCAAATGACAGCCGGGATCAATGGCGTATCGTGCTTTCTTTCCGGAGCACCGAGGAATCGTGATATGTTTAGATTATGCGTATAATGCCTGTGTGATTAAAGTCGGATCATAATTTTATAACATAAAACAGTTCACACGATTGAATTGAGTTCAGTTGGCAACCCTAAAGTATTGCAGTTTTTATAGTAATTGATCGAATTTTCACATTTGGCAATACAATAGTTGCAAAATGAATTTCGTATCGATCTTGTATCCTTAGTCATGGATATAGGTCGAAAATAGAGGATGGTGTCAAGTCACACATGAAGTTGGGTTCCGTGGGGGTCCGTATATGATTTTGAGACAAATAAAATATAATTTTAAATGGTATTTTTTTAATTAAAATATATTATTAAACTATAAAAATATATACCAATCATCATTAAAAATACATATCTTTCGTCTTTTCAACAAGAAAACAAACAAAACTAAACGCTGCGATGCGATTGTGTCTAATATCCACAAGTGGGGGTCTGTAGTTCTGTACCTATAACTGAAAAATACTATTTCATTTTGTTTAAATATTTTACTGATTGCTTAATATTTTGTCATAATTCCATCAATAACTATTTTGCAGCAGCAGCAAAATTATCACTAACCAGCTTCTATCCATGGCTTTAACTGTTTCGACACCAACAATTTCATCGATCCGTTGCTGCGTTTTTGGTGTGAAAGAAGGACAAACAAATAAACATACTTTCGCATTGATGTTAGTATGGAATTAGGGATCATTAACAGACAGCATTTGTTCTTGTTGTAATATTTGTACTATCGTAACCGGAAACCTTTTTTAAGGCAATGTGGGCAAAGCAATGCGGGTAGAATTCACATTACTAGCAATCTTGTTAACCCCTCCAACTAAGTTTAATATGTTTGTGTCTGGAGTGGATTCGCGGCAATTGTGTAATGGGTTTGGTTCGAACCAACGACCGTTAGGTTATTGATGCTGCAAACTACCTACTACTTTAAGTATTTTGTTGTTGTGCGAACTATGTTCACTAAAAATAAAATAAATAATGATTTCTGTTCATAAGATACAGTCCACTAGTCGAAGAGATTCCCAGAGGAGGCGAACGGAACCCTAGAAAACCGAAGAAGCTTTTGGCATTTTGACGCAAATAAAAAAAAATGCGTTTGTTGGCATTGAAGCACCCTAAAACTAAACAAAATGAAACAAACAGAACTATTTATGAGATTTCCTTTTATTTTTATTGTTGATTAGCTGCTGCCCGCAACTTCACTTGCGTGGGAGTATTTCCCGCGTAAATCCCGATCCTGTGGGAATTCCGGGAAGATTAAAAAGTAGCCTATGTGTTATTCCAGGACATCAACTATCTACTTACCAAATTTATTAAAATGATTATTTATAAATTTTATTAAAATCCATCCAGTAGGTCCAGAGATTAGCGTGTACAAACAGACAGACTTTTTTTTTCCGTGTAACCGTTTCTTAACCCACCTCAATTATTATTATTGTATAAAATTTAAGTGTACAGACACACATTTTTATTGTTTTATTATATGTATAGATAGATAGGCATGCGTTTGACCACCACCTTTACTGATAGAACGCGATGATGTGATGGATTACTTTTGACTGAATAGCTATCAGGAAAACATATTTCGGTAGCGAATTCAAACTCCTTCGGACCGCCGGATTACACTGGATAGGGGTAGGCTAAGATAGAGACAATTGGTTAATTTTGGCAAGGTGGAGGTGAGGTGACGATTTGATCGTGTTCGCAGGGCAAACATGGTTCGAAATGGCTGAAGATAAAGAGGTTTGGAAGGAAAAAGGGGATGCCTTTGCTCGGCAGTGAAAAAAGATTGGGTTGAGAAGTTGGATTCGTGTCATAAAACGAATTTTTTATCGTTTCTAATGCGGGTTCCGACTCATCAATGGAGACAGTCATCAAGCAGGAAATTTGGCCGAAGGGTGTCATGTATCGACGATTTCGCGGAAGATTACGCGACACCACGCAGCGCAACATAGTTTTTGTTTTACACAAAAGTTAGAAACCTTAAAAAAAATTGTTATGTATTAGTTTATTTATAAGATTTTGTATTTGTTTATTGTTTTGTATGAGCCTAGTTGCCTGAAATAGAGGATCACACACACACATCGCCACATCGTTTAACGCTTTTTGGCCCTACTTACCGCCCTGAAGACGGTTTAATCAATGACACGGTTTATATGCGTAACTCGAGAAAGTGATGTTAGCTTGCGAAAGGTCAGGAGTTCATGTCTAGGCGGTGTAAAGGTCGATGCATTCGCCTTGCCCTATTGAGCTACTGCCAAGCGGCAGTCGTAGCACACCATATATTTCTTTCTGTTCAAAATAACAGATAGAAAAATCTTAAATAAAATAAAAATCAATTGCTGTTCGTTAGTCTCGCTAAAAGTCGAGAACGGCTGGACCGATATCATTAATTATTTTTGTGTTATGTTAAGTTCGCCGGGTCAGCTGATCTAAAATAAAAATATGCTGTAGAAATATAGCACATTTTCAAAAACTGCAAATATAACTTTGTCATTTACAGAAACACTATGAAAAACAAAGTTTATTTATTTATTTATTTATTTACACTTTATGCACATAGGTACAAAGGCGGACTTAATGCCGTAGGCATTCTCTACCAGTCAACCATGAGTGGTGAAGAGATAGAGTGGAAGGTGCAATATGTACGTGAACATTATATTGGAAAAATAATTATAATAGATAATAGTGATAAAACAAAAAAACCTAATATCATAAAATAGAAATCAACATAAATAATATATATGAATAAATACTTATATAAATACATATACATACATATATACTTAAGAAGCAAATGAAAATTAAATATGGAAATTCTGCTTATTGGTGAAGAAAGTGGATCCGCAATTTCCTTATTTCCAAGTTATTTACGATTTTCGAAAATGTGCTATATCTCTACAGCATATTTTATTTTAGCTACTATGGAACTCTTCATGGGCGAGTCACACTTGTTACTGAAATCATTAAATGGCGGTGTTATATTAGTTTTCCTGTTTACAAAGGATAATAAGAAGTTGTTTGTGTTGTTGCAGGCGTGTGGACCCCCGATCCAGTTGGAACCGGTAGACCTGAGCCTCAAACGACCACCGACACCCAGAAAACGACCTCGAGCTATTGGTGAGTATTCATTCTATGATAGATCTCGTACATTATGGGAAAAAAATCATTTGCGGAAAATTGTGCATGAAAAAAAAAGGCCAAGTCGCGTATCGGGCCACGCGCTGTATAAAAAGCTATTCCTACAAGGCCAAGTGCGAGTCGGATTAGCTAACCAAGAGTTCCGTATGCTCTAACAAAAAAACACTCCTCTGTTTTACACAAATAAGAACTCGATCTCTCTATCTCTTTTTCAATATTTTTTATTTGTCTGAAAGTGAGTACAGCTTGTCGACTAATACTCGTAAAGTGAAGCCAACTTAGGTTTCATAGTTTTCCTTTTAACTTTGCTGTATGTAGGTACTACTGCCGTGATGTTTGAATTCCTATACAACCACTTAGTTGGTACTGTTGGTAGAGATATCCCACACTATGGGATACACGATTTGGCATGGATATATATTTATACATATTAATCACGCCGACAAAGTGGTAAAATAAAATTATATCCTCTATACGTGTAGGGGGTAACTCCTACATGATTTTCTTGATTTTATTTTTCCACTTTATCGGCGTGATTTATATCTATGCCAAATTTCAGCGTTTCAGTTTTTCAGTTTCAGAAACTATTGGTACCAACCAATAGTTTCTGAGCTAAGCCGCGGACAGACAGACGTACGAACGTGGTGAAACATTAAGGGTTCCTTGTCGACTACGAAACCCTAAAAAGTGCTATAAGCTTGTATAATCGTAATGACGTAGCTATCCATAGCACAACTACCTAGTTATCAGTTTACGATCGACGTCATTCAGATGAAAGCAAGCAAATGACCGAATCCGCGAATGATGAGTACTCTTCGGCAACGCAAGTACCTTCCTAAGTAGTGTTATTGTTTAGCTAATGGGACGGTTACATAATGTGAGTTTGTTGTCAAAATAGAATAAAGACCTATAATGTCTGACTTGCATGGTGGCATGTGATATTCGCAGGGTTGCAGGAATATTCTAACGAAATACCATGACCCTGGAACGCAAAGAGCAGGGTGGATTTAAAAAAAAAATGAATTTACACTTAAGTGGATAACTATTGCCGCGAATAGCTTACTTTACTCTGTTTTAGTGGCGCAATCTATCGCTGCAGATCTTATTTTCTTAATCATGAAATTACCTGAATAATTATGATCTGACAGACTTCTGCTGAATTAAAATTATATTTTCTTTTTTCGTGCTTTCGCCCATCCAAAGACTGAACTCGGTAAACGTTGCTTTACGTTGAAGATTGCGCTATAAGGCTGTTATTATTCGCCTCCTGCCGGAGGCTATACGCGGAGATTGTGCGGTCCATGGCCCTCTATGGGGCCCCTGTGTGGGCGCTGAATCTACAGCGGCGACCAGCTCGCCAGCTGGTCGCGTCTCAGAGGGTCATGGCTATCCGGATGATCCGGGGATACCGCACGATCTCTGGGGAGGCGGCGAACCTCCTTGCCGGATTGCTGCCGTGGGATCTGGAGGCGGTAGCCCTCGCGCGCGTGCACAATTGGCGCGCGGAGGTGCTAAGCCGGGGTGAAACTCCGCTACCGCGGCAAGTCGCGGCTCAGCGGATAGAACTCCGGCGCGATCTCACGGCAGTATGGAAAGAGCGGCTGTCGCAACCGAAGGCTGGGCACGCCGCAATCGCGGCGATAAGTCCCCTCTTTGAGGAGTGGCTGGAGAGAGGCCACGGCGTCCTCACCTTCCGCCTGACGCAGGTGCTGACCGGACATGGTTGTTTTGGTAGGTACCTGTTTCGGATTCAGCGGGAGGACACGCCCGGGTGTCGTCATTGTGAGGACCACCTGGAGGACACGGTGGAGCATACGGTCGAGGTATGCCCTGCTTGGGCGGAGCACCGCCGTGTCCTCGTAGAGGCGGTCGGCGGCGGCGACCTCTCGCGCCCTGCTCTGGTTCAGACCATGGTGCGGAGCGAGAGGGAATGGGATGCGGTCGCCTCCTTCTGCGAAGCAGTCATGCTAGCGAAGGAGGAGGCCGAACGCGCGAGGGAGAGGCAACTCTCTTCCTCGCGCCCCAGCCGTCGTGGTAGACGCCCCGGGCGTCGGGGATCGCGAGCCAATTTCCGGCCACCGTAGGCGCGGGCTTGCGGACGGCGAGCAGGGGTAGCTCACCGTCCGGCAAAGACCAGGCCCGGGTCGGCGGCGCGTCGTGTTCCACGTGCGCCTCAAGGAGCCGTCAGCATTGGTGACGGGGCCTCATAAAGCCATAGCCTGCCGGGGTCGCGGAAATATAGTAAAAAGATACCGCGGCTCCGGAACTTACGGGCAGCTGAAGGGACAGGGTGGGTTTTTAGTCAGTAGAAGTCTGACACTCCCTCCCGCTTAACCCAGAGCGGGAGAAGTTATTCGATGATTTTCCCACCCAGAAAAAAAAAAAAAAAAAAAAAAAAAGGCTGTTATTATTGGGCCTTCGCCATCTTAAGTAATAAAAAAATTGGCCAAGTGCGAGTCGGACTCGCCCATGAAGGGTTCCGTGGTAACTATAATAAATATAATATACTTAATATATTTAATTGAAAAAAAAAAAAACAAAAAACCTTAAAAATTTCTTAAAGCTTATTTACAATTTTTACAACTACGCCAAATAACTTTGTTTTTCATAGTATTTGTATGAATTACAAAGTTATATTTGCGGTTTTAGAAAATATACTGTATCTCAAAAACTGCCAACTCGATCTCGTTCAAACCAATTTTGGTTGAAAGTTTACATTAAGATCTACAACATATAGTTTTTTTAGATTTTTCACTTCATTATTATAGAAGTCAGAGGGGGGGGACACACATTTTACCACTTTGGAAGCGTATATCTTTTAAACGATTAACTTTATGAAAAAGTCATTTTAGAAACCTTAATGTAATTTTTAAAGATCTGTCTATAGATACCACACACGTATAGGTTTAATGAAAAAAAAAATTTTCTGTTTCAGTTCCATGTATGGGGAGCACCCTTTATTTTAAATGTTTTTTAAATTTTCTCTTAAAACCGGAAAGCGGTTCACAGAATACATCTATCTACCAAGTTTTACATGTATAGTCCTAATAGTCTCGGAATAAAATGGCTGTGACATACGGACGGACGGACAGACAGACAGACGGACAGACATGTCGAAACTATAAGGGTTCCGTTTTTTGCCATTCGGCTACGGAACCCTAAAACGTGAATAAACTGCCGAGGCCGACAAGACGATACGGTATGCGTAGCCGGATCTCAATCCTTATAATACTGCAGATACTCGTAGCGATTCATGAATCTAGACATCTTTGTAAAAAGGATGTCATTTTTTTACGTCTTGAAAATAATTTATGGTGTATTGTGTAAGTGAAGCAGAAGCCATACACGAGAATATTTGATGCGCGAGCGGCTCGTGCGCCTGCGAAAGGATCAAATAGGCGAGGCGAGGGAGTACGAGCACAGCTAATTAAGACGCTAAAACTACAATTACAAGATCCGGGAACACATCCGTCCGATCCCGTTGACCTCGAAAGAGACACACGAACTATATCGGTTTGAGCTTCGTTATCTAACTGCATGTGACATTTCCGCCTTTTGCAATGTATAATTTAACGTCACGATTGTGAGAGCCGAGTTCAAGACCGCTTTGAGACCATTTAGTACGGATAGCTAAGGCCTCGGTTTCGCTCGCGTGGGATTTTAGCGCGTAAATCCCGATTGTGGGAATTCGGAAGGAAAATTAGTATGTACCTGACTGTCTCGTTGGTTGAGTGGTTGTAAGCGCGACATCTGAACACGAGGTTTGATTTCCGGGTCGGACAAAAAGTTTTTTTTTTACAGAGATGTCACTTAAATCTACACTCGCCAAACTTTTACGTTTGATGGCGAGAGGCGCTCTTTATACATCAACATTAATGAACCATTCCAATTACTTCTACACAATATGTTGCAATATAATCCCATATCGATAATCTAACAGTAACAATGTGTTAATCACTACATAGTATAAAACAAAGTCGCTTCCCGCTGTCTGTCCCTATGTATGCTTAGATCTTTAAAACTACGTGACAGATTTTGATGCGGTTTTTTTTTAATAGATAGAATGATTCAAGAGGAAGGTTTACGTGTATAATTTATTAAGGTTTGCGGACGAAGTCGCGGGCAGGAAGCTAGTTACCTATATGATTAGCATTCCAACATGTTTTTTAGTTTTTTCTTTAACGTTCCTTTACTTATTTTTATTTTTTCTCTTAGTAATTCTATTTTGTTAAATACTTGAATCTCTCAGTAGTAGCCCGGAGTTTGGAAGTTGATAGTGTGATACCCCCGAGCTGTCATTTAAAACATCTTTGATAGTCATTACGGGTAGTCAGAAGCCTATAAATCTGAAACTGGTATACCTAAGGGGTCGTGTTACCCAGTTACTGGGTTGTGGAGGTCACATAGGCAGTCGCCCCATGTAAAACACTAGTGTTGAATTTCTACATAAATTAAAAACACCATATATGAGATGTGGCACGATAGGAAACCGGAAATAAAATATTTAAAGGTTTTTGGATCGACAGTTTATGTGCACAACAAAACGACTAAAGCAAAATTTGATGATAAATCATGTAAAGGTATTTTGGTGGGGTATGAACCAAACGGTTATAAAGTTTGGAACCCAGACTGCGAAAACTTCGTAGTGGTTAGAGATGTTATCGTGGACGAAATTAACTTTTTGAGGTCCAGGCCTTCTTGGAAGCCTGAAGAGAATATTGGAAATTCTCATGACAAAACTGATAATGATAGTGTGTCAAAATCAGTGTCAAGTAAGTCCCGAAACTATCTCGAAACGAAACTAGATGGTTCAAAATCTAGTGAGAAAGGTGAATGTCCTACTAAAGTTTGCAAATTGAACCATGATACGCAAAATGTAAACAAAAATACTGAACTTAGGAGGAGTGATAGGATTAAAGACAAACCCCCTGTTTCATATAATGAAATTGATGACCAAGATTATTTGATATGTGCTCAAACTGTTTTATGCAATTTACCAAAATCATTTGCAGAAATTAAGTATAGAAATGATAGAAGTAAATGGGAAAACGCGATTAAAGAGGAACTTAGTTCATTACATAAAAATGAAACGTGGACTTTAGTACCACAACCGCCAAACAAAAACATCGTAGATTGTAAATGGATATTTACTGTCAAAAATGATGAATTTGGAAATCCTCAAAGATATAAGGCGCGTTTAGTGGCGCGTGGTTTTAGTCAAGAGTATCTTACAGACTATAATGAAACATTTGCACCTGTCGCCAGAATAGCCAGTTTTAGATTAATTATTAGCCTTGCCAATCAATTTAATTTATTAGTTCATCACTTGGACGTTAAGACCGCCTTCCTAAATGGCGAATTAAAAGAGGAAATCTATTTAAGGGTTCCTGAAGGTGTATCGTGTAAAGAAGGCTATGTTTGTAAATTACAAAAGGCGTTATATGGGCTTAAACAAGCCGCCAGGTGTTGGTTCGAAGTATTTGAACATGCATAATATATGTAAAAATATATACGTAGTGTTATACGTTGATGATCTAGTAGTAGTATGCGCTGACATAAATACTATGACTAATTTGAAAAGATATTTGATGAGAAAATTCGAAATGACCGATTTAAATGAAATAAAACTGTTTCTAGGCATAAAAATCACTAGAGAAGGTGACCAAGTGTATTTAGACCAAAGTGCATACATAAAAACAGTCTTGACTAAGTTTAATATGCATGAGTGTAAACCTGTGTCTACACCCTTAGAAAATAAGTTAAACTATGACGCGTTGAATTCCGAGGAAAGATATGACGCACCCTGTCGAAACGTCATAGGATGCCTTATGTATATTATGCTATGTACTAGGCCCGATTTAAGCGTCAGTGTAAACATACTGAGCAGGTACACACACAAAAATAATAAAGAACTATGGCAATGTTTAAAAAAAAAGGTACTAAGATACTTAAAAGGCACAACTGATCTTAAATTGTGTTACAAAAGGTGTAAATACAATGAGATTTTATGTGGATACGTAGACTCAGACTGGGGTCGTAATGATACACATGATAGAACGAGTACAACTGGGTATTTATTTAAACTCTTTGACCAGTGCACGATCTCCTGGTGTACTCGAAAACAATTGTCAGTCGCAGCTTCCTCAACTGAAGCTGAGTATATGGCATTGTTCGAGGCAGTTAGAGAAGCATTGTGGTCTTAAAAGCAGCCAGTATAAATATACTTATTACTGCACCAATTGTCATTTATGAAGACAATAATGGATGTATAAGCATAGCTAATAACCCGTCAAGTCATAAACGGTCAAAACATATTGATATAAAATATCACTTTTCTCAGGAACAAGTTGTGAAAAATGTAATAAAATTAAATTACATTCCCACAGGTGAACAGCTGGCCGACGCATTAACAAAAGCTCTGCCTGCAAGTACATTTCAAATGATGAGATATAAAATGGGTGTACAATGACAGTGCAGTGTAAATAAGTGTGTAATGAACGAATTAATTTTAAGAACACACGTCATTGATAATAAGTTTAAGTGAATATTCTAATTGTGGTGTTTTAATTACTCTCACAAAATAATAAATTAATAACTAGTACTCAGCTGCATCCAGTTAGACTGGAAACCGACCGCAACATCTTGGAAAAAGGCTAAGCAAATGAACCTCCTCTCTCTTCCAGTGAAAGCCCCATTCAAATGGTTAGACAAACAATTTTTTTTTTAACTTATTATTCGAGTGTTCTGTAAATAACTTTAAGCACTTAAGAAAACACAGTTATTTTGAAACCACAGAAAGACAGAATATTGTACAAAGATAACGTCAATCCGCCACATGTGTGTAGTTTTGTATACTGATATCTCACTGCCCCCGCTTGATCAGGGGCCAGCAGAGGGCCCAGTAAATAACGGTACTGTTTTTAGGGTTCCGTAGCCAAATGGCAAAAAATGGAAGCCTTAATAGATTCGACATGTTTGCTTGCTGTCCGTCCGTCTGTATGTCTAAGCCACAGAAATCAAAAATACAGAGAAGTGGTAAGGGGGCGTATCGGTGTCCGCGCGACATGGCCACAGGGCTCATGTCACAGGCAAGTGGCCGTCTCCGCGAACTAGTGCGCTTTCGACGGCGATCGTGATAACATATATGAATGCCGAGTTGTTCTGTGGTATCTTGTAAAAACCGAAGCCAAAATCAAATCTATGTGAATCATGGAATCACTTACCATATGTAAGAACAAGTATTTTACAATATTTGTCTTTAAAATCATGAAAAACAATAAATCGTAAAATATTTCTTGGTTTTTAAAAAAGAGGAGGTTATCAATTCGACGCGTATATTATTATTATTTTTTTATGTATGATCACCGATTACTCGGAGACGGCTGAACCAATTTGAAAAATGTTTTTTTTGTTTGAAAGGGTATACTTTGAAATTGGTCCCATTGTCACCAAGTCAGGATCTGATGATGTCCCATCATCAGATCCTGACTTGGTGTAATTTTTTGGTAAAAAGTTTTTTATAACATACGGAAACCTCTAAGAAAATATGTTTAACTTTTATTTTACATGAGATGACAGAAATAAAAATACGTTGAAAAGTCAAGTGTACAAAAAAGTAAAAAAAAAATAAACAATTTATTTTACGCCCGCAGCATGCGTAAGGAGTTCCGACGTCGCCGTCGCTACAATAGTTTATTTTTCAATCTGTCAACCGTTTTAGCCCGGTTGGAAGATCGATGTAAATAATGTTTTTTTACTTATTTTGATTTTTTTTACAGAGTAGTAGAGAAATGCGTAACCAATATTCGTAAAGTAAGTTACTTTAATTTTAGGTTAATAATCGGTGGTGTTTTTCGGTTTAGAATTATCGTATGTTATGCCTTATCCTCATGCTGTTTCTTTATTTTTTATGGTTTTTGTATTTTGCTTCCATTGAAGCTTCGAATGCGTTATAATAATCGGCATGGTTCAGATAATATATTTGTGAATTGAGCTTAAAATACGTCAATATATTCATGCTATTTATTTGTTATGCATGGATGTGTGTTTGTTTTCATATATTTAACAATTTCTCTACTAACTAGGATTTTTCTTATAACAAAAACCTATTATAACCCACTAAACTATTACCTGCGGTTACCCCGCAGGTAATAGTTGCGTAACACACTTACAGTAGGAATCGGTTTCATTATGCTAAATCAACAACACTCACTGCGGTATTTACGTTGTTGAGCAGACCAATATTTCGAACATATGAAGCAATGGATTAGCAATATACGTCAAAATCATTCAGATCTTGATTTATAGTGTGTTACGTAATTATTGCGATGCTTATTATATGGTGACGTTTAGAAGTAGCTTAGGATGTATGTAAATGATAAATAAGTGCTTTTCGTACTTTTCAGCTTCCCAAAAGATGGTAACATAAAAAAGGAATGGATTGATGCCACAGGCATGCCACCTAACTGGTACCCTACAAAAAATAGCACCATATGCTCGGTTCACTTCAACGCAGAAATGTTCTAGTCTCTAAAGAAAAGTCGCAGGCTTTTTGAATGGACAATTCCAAAATTAAGAGTACAACTGATATTTGCAGAAGTGTGTTAAATTTTATTTTATTACTGAAAGCTATTCTCATGATTTAGGGTATTCATAAAATCAGTCATTCAACTTTTCAGGATACTATACAACCTATACGGCTGGTATGTTCCGATCAAGAGCGTAATGTAAGTTAACATCGACTTCTATTTGACCTATCACTATGATAATTAAATATTAAGATTTAAGTCGAAAGCGCCAGGGTAGCCCTTAATACTTAGTAGGTAGTACTTAACAATAATTATGTAATGTTATGTTCTTAATAATATGTATATTGTTATTGTAATATTTTCTGGACATGCCATTTTTTATTTGGTTCATTTTCAGGTGCCCAAAAAAAATTGTACAATAATAAATGGAAGAATCGATAACTTTCCGATTTAGTCAATCACTAGCGTATATGTAAAATAAATTGCTTTTGCACAGCACAACGATAGCGACCGATGTTTTTGTGTGGGTAAATTCTACGGTGCATGGTAAATACACGCTGTGTTTGACAAAATAAGGTTTATTATTGATTGTATAGTACGTTCTGATTTAAGAAATGCGGGTGTGTGCGCGAGTGCGTATCTATTGATTTTATTAAACTGAATGTGTAGTTGTTGCCCCGCCCAGCACCTAACTGGAGACACACGGTTCCGATATAATTTCGTCTGTTGACCAAATCTACTTATTTATTTTATCTATGGTCTAAGCCATTATATTCCGAAATTATTAGGTCTATACACATGAAACTTGGTAAGTAGATGTATTCTGTTAATCGCTTCTGATTTTTATTAAATAAAAAAATTATTAAGGGGGCTACCCATACAGAACTGAAACTAAATTTTTTTTTTTTTTTCATCAAACCTATATGTGTGTGGTAGGTATCTATAGACAGATCTTTATAAATGACAATGAAGTTTCTACAACCATTTTTTCTTAAAGTCAATCGTTTGAAAAATATACACATCCAAAGTGATAACCCTTCATGAATGAGTCTGACTCGTACTTGGCCAATTTCTTTTTTTAAATAAAATTATGTAACAAGGCGATCTTTTCGCTAAAAGCTATGTTTTATAGACCACCTTTGAATGGTTTTTAAGACTTAAAGACCTCCAGTTTATAGCAATCGGGAAATATAGGCTCTGGCAGGAAATTCCACTCCTTAGCTGTACGCACAATGAAAGTATTAAAAATTAGTATTATTACTTTATTATATTAGTACTTAACTAATATAAATCTTCATACACATTACTTTTTTAAGAGTAATATGATGTTATTTGCTGGTTTTTACTGTGTGTACTTGTGGCATGTATCAATAAACGTTTTTACTTTCTTTTCTTTCTTTCAAAACGTTTTGTGCGTATGGGTGAGATGTCCATCATGTAACGATGGCGCATCGCCGTTCGTCTTGTAGTCCGATAACGGAACGGGCTTGTTGGAATTAGACTGTGCAATTCCATCGCACACTCTCCGAAATGTAACCGATAGAAAACCGATAGACTTGCAACACGTCGCCGATGTTCAAGGCGCAATTTCTATAATATAAACTCCAAATTCTCACCAGCGAACCATACTGAACAGGTTCTCAAACTCAGTCCTATTCCTTTCACTATAACTGTTTAATTACCTCGCTATACCATGTTCGCTCAGGGAAAGGATTATACAACCAGATAACGGCACAGTTTATGTAAATACAAGCTTGTACTTTCAAAATGTCGCCCGATCTATATTTTGTAAGAAAGGGAGCGTGGATGCAAGTGTTAACTGCTTCTGCGGTGGAGACAAGACGGTTTTACGAGTAGTTATGAATCAAATAAAGCCAATACTAATATCCATAATAATATTACAAATGCGAAAGTAACTCTGTCTGTCTGTATGTTACCTTTTCACGCCTAAACCGCTAAACCGATTTAGATGAAATTTGGCATGGGAATAGTTTACGATCCTAGGAATTGCTTACATTGCATGAGTGTATTATACGTCTGCGTAAGGATATTGTATGACGCACATACGTTTTGTGTTTAGTAAGGATATATATTTTATAAAAAATGCCTAGATTTGGTTTCAATTTATTTAGTTACGGGTATTGTTTTAGACTTATAATTTTACATTCTAATTGGGGTTCTGAGGTATTGCGCTTAATCTGTTACACGTTGTTTACTTAACTATATACTTGAGAAAACACAGTTATTTGAAAACCACAGAGAGACACTTTAATTGTATTTATAAGTGTAGATGTATGATCTAATTGATGTATAGATGCTATTCTAAAACATACCAAGTAACTTCAGTCAGTAGTTTATAACGGTAAGCAATCAAAAGCTCTGACCAGCACCACGACAGTTGGCACGACTTTTATATAAAAAAACCACGACCTGTTATCGCGAAGTCATCTTCGAATATTTGTTTTTATCGTTGTGGGGATATCCGTATTTTTTGTTCGGATACGTATAATCTATAAATAGTTCCTTTCCTAAGCACCTTGTTATGGCACAGTAAGCAAAGAGCATTCGTTTGCTTATCTCTCTAGAATGCAGCTTAGCGGTCTCATCTGAAAACGACTTACTGCGAAAACTTAGTGTTCGTATCAATTTTTTTTTTGTTTTTATTGATGATTGTTTCGCGGTTTGGTTTGTGTTTTGAAATGAAACGGATATAATAAACCAGCATTTAACATAGTTACGCACTGTTGGGACACCACCCCTCCATGAGTGGGAAAGGCCGTAATCCGAAGCAATTTTATTTCTGTCTCCTCACGATAATTTGCTCATGGTGACGAAGCAGTGATGATTATGAACATTACAAAAAATGTTCCTGTCGTAGTTAGAACGCACAACATATTATGTTTACAGTGAAAAACATCCAATCTCGCAAGATCTCCGTTAGATCATAAATCAAATCTAAAATCGAGAGATTGCATTCCAGACTACATCTTTTTTTCTGGTTGGAAAAGCATCAAATGACTCCTTCCGCTGATTAAAAATCCACCCTGTTCCTTCAACTGCCGTTACGTTCTGGGGCCGCGGTATCTCTTTAGAACATTCCCGCAACCCCGTAAGACAATGGCCCTATTGGGCCCCGTCAATGCTGCTGACTGCTCTTTGAAACTAGGTGTAATTTCCTGTGGCTTAGGAGTGATAGTGTAGTGATAGTGATTCCTCGAATACTACGACACGATAAATGGCTATAATAAACCAGTAATAAATCAGCATTTAACAACATATGAAGGTAACCATTGCTTGGACACCTCCATTCTAAGAGTGGGAATGGGCCACTCACTGTATAGAAATCATTGATAATTATGGAAAATCTGTGTTTGCGTTCGAATTCGAACACATGACATATTATGTTTTCAGTGAAAAACACCCAATCTTGTGAGATCTCCGTTAAATCTAAAATCTCGAGAGATTGCATTCCCTACAGACTACAGTCACCCTATCGACCAGGACTTCTTGTAATAGAAATAATAAGATATAACTAGTCATATTATTTTAAAACCAACTGAGATACGAGAAGTACGAGAACTACAGTTAGTACCTTTTTACATAGAGCGTTATTATAAATATTAAGCCCTTAAATACCTGAATCTAGATAAGAAGATAGATAATATATTACAATATTTTAATTGCATTAACACCACTCTGCGTCATTATATTTTTTAACACGCTAATAATCTGAATTACACGCACTCCTAATTGTTTCATGAAACTTGGCAACTATATGTAGATTAGATGACAAAATAATATTATGGTACCATCGAGCTGGTCTGATGATGGAATTGGAAGGTGGCTGATGGAACCTTGGACAGCTTACTAGTAAACATAAAGCGTGTTTTTATTTTTTTATACTTATAATTTAATTTTAAATTTTGCTTCAGAATTTGGACATTATATACCTACGTCATAGAAAAGTTAAATTGTATAAGACAAATGACAGGTTATTATCTCCTGTGCGTGGAAATTAGTAAGAAAATCACCTTATACGATCACATAATGTTCCTCTTTTTCACCTAAAGTAACGTTTATAATCTAAGTAAATACAGAAATACATTGGTTTAGGTGGCGAATTTGAAACGGATGCAAGCAAAACATTTTTGAATTTTTGAATGTCGTATGTCAAGTGAATCACAAACATGATTTAATAACGTTTTACAAATTATTAAACGAGCACCTTGCCCCCAACTTTGTCCGCGTGGATTACGAAATAATTTATAGCCACTCACCATTACTCCTTACAACCAACGAAAAAATTTTAGAATTCGTTCATTAGTTCTGGAGATTACTCTCTACATACAAACAAATTTTACCTCTTTATAATATTAAGTACTAGCTGTGCCCGCGACTTCGTTCGCGCGTGCTTTTCGTATTAAACATTTGTATACTTAACATCAAAATGTCTTTCACATTTTACACAAACTGACTAATATATGTAAGTACTCATTATGATTATGATATGACTTACAAAATTACGAAGAAATATATGAAAAATGCACGACAAAATTTTGTATGTGTAGGTAACACTTAATTTTTTTTTATTAAGGATTGAAACAACATTACTTGTTTTATGATGTTCATCAGTAAGTATTAACAGACTTTTATTGCTTACTTGCGATATACCTACAGCTGACCGTGCGAGAACCAGAACTTCCGCAGATCCACACCAACACGACTCATTGTTTGTCACTGAGCTTTATTTATGGTCATGCCAAAACTTAAATTTTCTACTGGGCACACGTTTAAACCTGAATTTATTTGGGATATGCCATATTCGGGGAATGAACACAATCTTTCCAACACCACATCCTGTTAATATTTGTGCCTCTATCATGTTCCATTAAAGTCAAGTCACTTTTGAACGGGTTGCCGTTGCACAATTTATTTATTTATTAGAACTTAATGCAACACAAATGGTACATACAAAGGCGGCTTTAATGCCTTAGGTATTCTCTACCAGTCAACCGTTTGTTGGACTTAAATTTCTCAATGAAATTATGGGAATGCCGACTTTTAATTTGATAACATGTGCCGAAAGACCAGATGCTTTTCGTTCTAATTGGTTAGAAAACAAATTTGAAGAAATGTTGGGTTCTCGTCAGCTAAAAGTGATCCAATTCTACCCACATTGAAAGAAAAGAAGAAAGAAAAAACGTTTATTGACACATGCCACAAGTACAATAAAAAAAATAAACAACATATTATTATTAAAAGAAATTATACATTAAAAATAATAGAATTCAACACATCTAGGACTATTAATAATACTGTGCTATTGCTAGTTGTCTTAAAAAAAAAAAAAAAAATTAAATGGTAAACTTGGCCGGGAACTTTAAAATTTGGCATGAAATTTCCTTCTGTTGCTTGTTTCGCTACAAAGGATGTCATTAGAAAAGCACTTTTATGTTCAAATATATTTCAGAAAATTATTAGAAAACTTGTGATATCCACTCAATAATGACTTCAAAGGCTCCAAAGGATCATCAAACATATTCAAAAGATTTTTCCATCAGAACAATATAAACCAACTGACTCTTTTTGCCATTTCAAGCGTGACAGTAATTGCAGCACACATTCATACAACCTACATTTGAATAAGTAGCATAGTCAATAGGAGATGAATAAGAAAATCCACTTCTTTTTTAACCGACTTCTAAAAAAGGAGGAGGTTCTCAATTCGAATGTTTGTATTTTTTTTTTAATGTTTCTCCTTGTTAGAAAGGGTATACTTCCCAAATGGTCCCATGAAAATTTTATCGAAATCGGACGAGCCGTTTCTGAAAAATCAACAATAGTAAAAAAAAATATTTACGTTGATGATATTTTCGTTTACTCTGCATTGCGTTTTTTGTTCGCGCATAACTCCGTCATTTACGAACCGATTTGGAAAATTCACTGACCCACTAAAAAGCACGAAAATAAAAACTTTTATGCAAAAAATAAAACCGACTTCCATATCAAAACACTACAAAGCCAAAAATAATTTTAATTTCGGAAGGCGGTGTGAAAAAAAAAGAAAATACAGAACCAATAACACCGACTACCGAAATTAAAATTATTTTTGGCTTTGTAGTGTTTTGATATGGAAGTCGGTTTTATTTTTTGCAAAAAAAGTTTTTATTTATTAGTCCATATCAATTATTCATAACGGTCGAAAGCTTGATCTAACACGT
The DNA here is from genome assembly GCA_943138885.2 of Tholera decimalis. Taxonomy (NCBI): domain Eukaryota; kingdom Metazoa; phylum Arthropoda; class Insecta; order Lepidoptera; family Noctuidae; genus Tholera; species Tholera decimalis. The sequence goes on from OW964576.2 coordinate 18,772,125, forward strand.
CTTATTCTTATCATTAGAGGAAATCAACATCCCATTTAGTGAATAGCGGATATTATCACTGTGTAAGCGAGCTTTATGCTGACTTTCCATCTCTAGTAGACGTATATCGTTTACTCTTTCTCTTTCCTTACACAAAAACTCAAACGATCTTGAATCATATGTTGATAATGTTTTCTCGCCGATTCTAGACGTCTCTGGTGTTCGTGTTCATTTTCAATGGCCCTATTTCTAGCTTGTCGGTTTCATTGTCAATCTTTCTTCACTCTGAGTGAAGTCTCCGAGTCGCGAGACGCAGCGTGACGTTCGTGGTCGGCTATAAGACGTTCTTCACGCTGTTCTACATATTTTTGAATTGTTGGTAGTCTCGCTTTTGACCACCTTCTCACCTGATGGTAAGCGATGACGTGGTCGAAGATGAAGCACGTTTGCCTAGAAGTAACCTATTCACCCTTGAATTAAAGATGCTCAAGTTATAGCTATAGGTGCAAAAACTTGTGATACGGTTTCGGTCAACCGCTAATCTTTTTTCCATTTGCGTAGCTGTTTCCAGAGACAAAGATTCAGCATTACGTTCTCGCCTTGCAGCTAAGCGTGCCTCAAGTTCTTCCTCGTTTTCTTCTGCTCTAACTTGCCTCGTTCGTTTAGAGTTTCTCGAATAAGGAGAAAGACTTTTTTTCTTTTGCTTAGACATTTTTGTATTTGTTACAATAATGCTTTGATTTAAATTCCGCTATAGAAAATATATGAAAAGTTTGACGGCTGCTCCCCTGCGTTACCGAGTAGACTACCTTGTCAAATCAAACGTATAGGAACGTACGTCGTACACTGCAAAAACAACACAAGTCCAAACGCAAAGATTAGGAGTTTTAGCCAGTTAACAGAACTGTTACCGCCATCACTGCGTGAAGATGTCTCCCAGCTTGTGTTCTTTTATTATTATTAATAAACACACATTTCCAAATCACCTGCGCCGTATACTGTTAGTGATTAACACTGAACAGTGGTGATAGTTGGAACCTCGTTGAATTCAGAAATAACCAACGATTTGTTGATACGAAAATTGTAGTACCTACCTACATTTTCAATATTAGGTGATAATCTATACCAATATTATAAAGCGGAAAAAATTGTCTGTTTGTTTGAACGGGATAATCTTTGAAACTACTGGGTGGATTTTGATGAAATTTGGTATTAAAGTAGCTTGAAGCTTGAGGAAGTTTATAGGTTTACTCGGCTGCAAAATAGGAGGGTTAAGTTCTTATCGTGATAAAGACCAATGGCCACGGGAGCGAAACCCCGCACTAATGCTAGTTTAAATAAACGAAAGGTCGCGGGCCTCCAGAGCATAGATTACCACTGCACAGTGGGAATAGCTTGATGGTTGGAAACTCGTTCAAAACAACTAACGATTTGTTGATACGAAACTTCAATTTACGAATTTAAGGATTAGTCAATTATTTGATAATGTAATGATAAACGTCGCTCAAAAATTGCATGGCTCACTTTATTAAATGGTTTATTGATGGTTTAATCATTTTGATACCGCGATGTAGCATACAGCCAACGCCATCTGTTGTTGCACGTCTGTACTACAATATGGCATAGTTAAAAAAGTAAAAGTTTATGTGGAATCCACATAAAATTGAAGCATCTTGTTGATGTTTCTATTTTGTGATGCTTCAATTTTATGTGGGTTCCACATCAGTACCTATTCTAGACTTTAATTTTTTTATGTCGACAGAAAGTACTCATCATGTTGAGATATAATAATATTATTAAACTAATATTCAGATCTTCAAAATAAATTATAGCCTATATGTTAGCAAGAACAAAAAAGAATCATCAAAATCCGTCCAGTAGTTTTTGCGTGAACGACGCACAATAGACAGACAGACATACAAAAATTTCCAAATCATATTTTTGGCTTCTACTATTTGTATGAAGCACCCTAAGAGTATTTTTTTTAAGTTTATATTCAATGTACAGAATTGACCTCTTCCACAGTTTTATTGTATGTACTTATAGATAGATTTACGCGCAAACAACGCAAACTTAACAAAGTCGCGGGAAACAGCTAGTGTTAAATGAAAACAAGATGTTGGTAATTTTAAAAAAACACGGCCATAACTTTTTTTTTTAGCCCGATAAGAAAGTTTTAGGTCGCGCCTTACAACAAACCCGGGTTTTCCAATTGTAAACCGTTTCCGTTGCCATTGAGTTAATGGGCAGTGGTGCTATTTAACTAAGCGATTGTAATAATAATTAAATAACTACTTTAATCGAAATTATATTTTAAGATGCACTTATTTTTATTATTTTATAATTACATAAAAAATCATAAAAAATGCAGTTTTCAATTCGCATTGTTGTAAACACTTCTGGCATTTAAATTAAAATGCTTGGGCGCACGATTTAATTATTTTTATTTATAATTATAATAGTTTGTCAAAGGTCGGTAAGATAATAAAAAGCATCGGGATTTTTTTTTTGTTTTATAAATAGTTATTTTATTGAAGAGGAGCTGGTGGTTAAATAATAACTGGCTATCGGGTGTATTTTCAAGGTTTAGCTACGCTTTTCGAAGCTGCAACCTTTTGAGTGACCATCTTAACATAAGTACAGACGCCAGGACACATGAAACTACCCGAAACTGTCAAATTTTCCCAATCAACCTTGAACCTAATTTCTTTAAGAATAAAGTTGAAAAACTATTAAAGAAATTTTATAGATTGTTGTAGCTTGATGTGCTGGCGTCTGTACATTCCTCCGTGCCTCGGGAAACACGTTAAGCCTTTGGTCCTGGCTCTCATAGATAGATAGATAGACAGATATACTTTTTATTGTACACCATAACAGAATGAGGAATTAAAAACTAAAGGGCGGTCTTATCACTAAAAGAGATCTTTTATAGACAACCTTTGGATGGATTTGACACAGCGGGAGAAAATAAATACGCGGGTAATCCATGGTGTACTATTCACTTATATACAAGTAATAACCTACATAAAAAAAACTGTTTACCAAAAAATTAAACCGACTCCCAAAAAACACTGCAAAGTGAAAAATAACTTTAATTTCGGTAGTCGGTGTCTTTAGTTTTTTATTTTCGTTTTTGGCACCGACTTCCGAAATTAAAGTTATTTTTCACTTTGCAGTGTTTTTTGGGAGTCGGCTGGGAGTCGGTCGTATTTCACCATATGCATTGTGACGAGCATATTGTGCTTACTAACCACATTCAAGTAATCGAAGTGGAACACATGAAATACTTATTATTCCTACTTATATATTGAGTAGTTCCAGTGGCCATCTGTGGTCTTTATCATCAGGTCCACTTCACAAATGGTGCTTTTCGAATGCAGCTACACAAGTTACTATAAAAAATACTCAAATCACTATAGGTGTGCCTATAATATTTAAAGAGTTCCCTCGATTTCTCCAGGATCCCATCATCAGATCCTGACTTGGTGACAACGGGACCAATTTCGAAGTATACCCTATCAAACAAAAAAGAATTTTCCATATCTGTTCAGCCGTCTTCGAGTAATCGGTGATCATACATAAAAAAAAAAAAAAAATACGTTTCGAATTGATAACCTCCTCCTTTTTTGTCGTCGGTTGAAAATAGTAACAAATTAAAGAGAGAGATAGAGAACTTTAACAGTCGTTACGGGTTGTCAGAAGATCTGAAACTAATGTAGCTAAAGCTTTGTTTTCCTAAGAAAGCGGTGCCGTCATATAGCGGCCGTAATATTACGGACGCAAAAAGACGGCCGTCTTTACGGTGACGACTTGTGGAAAGTTCCACGGTCGTTTTATCACACGTTCTGCTTCATCGCTATCTAGTGTATTACATTCTCTTTGGAAACGTTCACGAAACCATCTGACACCGACAAGACGGCCGTCATGCAAATGGCGGCACCGCTTTTTGACGTTACGTTGTCAGTTACCGCTCTCTAGGAAACCGCGCCATTTTGTTTACATAGACAACGTTCTAGTGACGTCATTCACCGCTGTATTACGGCCGCTATATGACGGCACCGCTATCCTAGGAAAACAAAGCTTAAGGGGTATCGAGTTATCCAGTTACTGGGTTGTCTGCATAGGCAGTTGTTCCATGTAAAACACTGGTACTCAGCTGCATCTGGTTAGACTGGAAGCCAACCCACAGTTATAGTATGCTATAGCAAGATTGACTGCCCCACTGGAAGCCAACCCACAGTAATAGTATGCTATAGCAAGATTGACTGCCCCACTGGAAGCCAACCCACAGTAATAGTATGCTATAGCAAGATTGACTGCCCCACTGGAAGCCAACCCACAGTAATAGTATGCTATAGCAAGATTGACTGCCCCACTGGAAGCCAACCCACAGTTATAGTATGCTATAGCAAGATTGACTGCCCCACTGGAAGCCAACCCACAGTAATAGTATGCTATAGCAAGATTGACTGCCCCACTGGAAGCCAACCCACAGTTATAGTATGCTATAGCAAGATTGACTGCCCCACTGGAAGCCAACCCACAGTAATAGTATGCTATAGCAAGATTGACTGCCCCACTGGAAGCGTCACAAGTTGGTCCTTCCTGGGACTGATCAAGCAGCCTGGTATAATTTGCCTAACCTAGGAATCCAATCCACCGCCCCCCGATCGGCAGTCGTTTTTAACCGACTTGAAAAAAAGGAGGTTTACAATTAGTCTTGAACTTTTTTTTTTTATATATGTTACCTCATAACTCGGAGACGGCTGGACCGATATGAATGAAATGCATTTGAAAGGGTATACGTTCTAGTTGGTCCCATTGTTACAAAATCATGATCTGATGATGGGATCCTGGAGAAATCGAGGGAACTCTTCAAATATTATAGGCACACCTATAGCGTTTTGGGTATTTCTTATAGTACCTTGAGCAGTTGCTTCCGAAAAGTACCATTTGGGGAAGTTGAACTGATGATGAAGACCACAGATGGCCACTGAAACTCCTCAATAATAAGTATTTCGTGGATTGCGATTCGATTACGTGAGTACGGATGTTAAACACTTTATGCTCGTCACAATACATATGGTGATGTAGAGCTGACGGTCAAATACCAGGAGAACTCCTCAAAAATTAACGGCTATGCACAGGGAAAAGCAATATTTTGTAAAAGGTGATAAGTTGTTGACATTATGGCTTTTGTAACTAGATAAATTACAAACCAACCCACTAAAAAGCGCGAAAAAAATTTTTTTTGCAAAATATAGAACCGACTTCAAGGCGGTAGGCGGTGTGAAAAAAAAGAAAATCTAAAACCAATAACACCGACTTCCGAAATTAAAGTTATTTTTGGCTTTGTAGTGTTGTGATATGGAAGTCGGTTCTATTTTTTGCTAATTTTTTTTTGCCTTTGTAGTGTTTTTATATAGAAGTCGGTTCTATTTATTGCAAAAATTTTATTTTAGTGACATATTGGTCATTATTGTGTAAAATACTCTTACTAACATCTCAACTGGGTGTTGAACTCCGTAATATATGTAAAACCAAATCAAATTCTTTAAATCGTCACCACACATCTTCGATACATGTAAGTTCTACATTCCTGCCCATCCCACCCACATATAAACCGCGACGCCTTTCATGTTTAACTTAAAACTTTAACCTACAAACTACACACTTACGTACGCGTGGGTGTGTGTTTGTGAAATAAACATATATGGATGCGCAGGCGCAATCCATCTGCCGCACCCGCGATGTTAACGTTCTCTGAATTGTAAGTAGAGGTGGGACGTATATCGATAAACAGTCTGACATCGATGAAAGTTTACATAAAACTGTTTCTTTTTTTTTTCTTTGCAATGTGGATATGATTCACATTTCTAGCAATCTTGTTTACTTCTCCAACTACGCTAAATATGCTTGTGGCTGGACTGGGTTCAAACCTGGGACCTGTCGATGACAAACGCTTGGTTACTGACTGCTTAGAATAGAATAGAATAGAATATCATTTATTTCTAAGCATATGGTACATTGAGATCTTAATATTAACATAGTTTCACATACACTACCGTTACCGGTGTAGAAATATTCAGTGAATTACATTTAAAAATGTTGAATTTTCATTTACTTATACAAAACTTAAAATAAATTGAGATAATTGAGATTTATTATTATATAAATTAAAAAAAAGAAGGAAACGCATTAAAACTTGTATTGAGTAAAAAAAAATAAAAAAAAGTCATAATAAAAATAGGTGTGTCACATGTCAAAATTGTGTAAAATAATGTCAAAATTTATTCATGTATGTCAGATTTATTCATGTATGTCAAATAACATCAAAATTTATGATTAAAAAATTCATTAACTGAGTAGAAACATTTGTCAAGAAGCCAAGCAAATATGATTTTCTTAAATTTATAAGTGGGCAATACTCTGATTTGTGGCTTGCAACACATCTCCAATGTTCAAGGCTCTGGAGCTTTGTCTCGACCAGTTTCTCGTTGCCAATTAGCCTCTTGGTTGGCCCGTTTTTCGATAGACTCAAATGCATTAAGCTGACAGATCCGTCCAAGAGATGGAAGCGGTACTTCATACACGACCGAACTTGCGCTCGGTAAAGGTTGACCAGATCTTAAATTGTAATGTCTAGTAATTAGTCATTCATTTAAAGTCTGACCTTGGCAAGCGTTGTTGTATCTGGCTATAGTTTTTCAGATATCGCAGAATAAAATCTAAATAGAAATATGGAAAAACATTGCGTGACTTATTGAAAAAAGATGTACCTAGCAAAAGAAAAAGTGTCGTGATATAATCTTATAAATTGATTACAACGACCTGAATTGTATTCAAGGCAATTGCTTATAAATAAAACAACGAGACGTTTGACTTCTATTGAGTGCTAACAATTTAAAGTATTCCTCTCTTTCTCGTTTAAACTTTAGTAAGTATAACTTTAATATGAAGAGGCAAATTTATTAATTCATGAAGCAAAATCTTTACTCCCCTTTTAACGAAAATCACTCGGCCGGACGAAGAAGAAAATTTGGCACAGTAAAAGTTAATATGGAGAAGGAGTGCAGAAAATATGTTAATATTTTTGTATAATAATGCATTATATTTTAATTTGAGTTTAAATTGAGGTCTCCATTAAAATTTTTATTGGGAGATCACTAGTATTATAAAAATCAGTCAAGTTCGACTGGGACAAGCGCGCGGTGTTTCTAATAAAACAAAAAAATATATATTAATATTAGGATACGTCATTTAAAACCATAGACTTGGTTTTCCTGAAATCTCTAAGTTTTCGGCTTAATTAGTTATAAAGATGGTTGGTAAATTTTTCTTTTCATAGTTTGTAGAAAACTACACTTAATAAAAACCGGTCAAGTGCGTGTCGGGCCACGCGCAGTGTAGGGTTCCGTAGTTTTTATAACATCCAAGTGCGTGTCGTATTCGCTGACTGATCGTTTCGTAACGGAACTGATGAAGAAGATCACAGATGGCCACCGGAACTACTCAATAATAAGTATTTCACGGGTTGCGATTCGATTACTTTAAAATGGTTGCTAAGCAATTTATGGTCGTTACAATGCGAATGGTGAAATGGAGCTGATGGTGAAATACCAGGAGAACTCCTCAACAATTAACGCCCCTGCATCGGGAAAAGCAATATTTTGTAAAAGGCGATGAGCAAGTTGACATTAGGCTATTGTAACTTAGATAAATTATAAACAGACCCACTAAAAAGCGAAAAATAAAAACATTTAAACAAAAAAATAACCGACTTCCAAAAAAACACTACAATGTAAAAAATAACATTAATTTCAGAAATCGGAGGCAAAAAACTAAAATACAGATCCAAAGATACCATCTTCTGAAATTAAAATTATTTTTCATATTGTACCTAGTGGTTTTTTGGAAGTCGGTTTTTTTTTTGATAAAAAGTTTTTTTTTTATAAAACTTATTTAAATATGAAACTAGCGCGATACAACTGACGATTAGCGCCGTCTATCGACATTTCTATGGAGTTGTTCGAAATTTTCGAGTCAAATACAATTGGTCGACTATTACTCGTAAACTTGTAAAGCCCACTTATGTGTGATATATATAGATATGTATGTATAGATATCCATTAAACTTCGTTATATATAGGTACTACTGCCGTGACATTTGAATTTCTTACTACAACCGTTTAGTTGGCAGAGTGGGGAGACACTTGACTCTAATGAAAATTAGTAATTTAAAGCTTAATAAGTCACCAGCGGTTTACTTAATCAAAAAACAGTCTCCCAAACCCCTAATATTTTTGAAAGACCTATCCAACGATATCCCACACAATGGGAAGGACGAAAAAAAAATTATCATCCCACTTTACATGTAGGAGAGGTACCCTAAATAATTGTTTTTTCTCAAAATTTTATTTAACCACTTTTTCGGCGTCATTAACGTGTATACTCATGCCAAATTACAATTTTCTAGTACCAATAGTTTTTGAGCTAAACCGCGGACAGACAGACAGACAGACGGACATAGCGAAACTATAAGGGTTCCTTGTTGACTACGGAACCCTAAAAATTGTTTCCTTGTTATTAATTAAAATCATGCTGTTACGATGCTGGTCAAAATAATTTTAGTTAAATGACACTCATTTTGAATCGTTTCCCCATACCGTTTTATTTTGATGCTAGCGTTTTCCCGAGTTTTAGTTTTCTTGATAAGCTTATATCTGATCAGCAATACTAACCTAGCCTATGTTTCTCGCTAGGGCTTCATCTGTCTCCATATCAAAAATGACATCAATCTGTTGCTCTGTTATGACGTGACTGATTCTGATTCTGTTTTGATTGACGGCCTCGGTAGCAGTGGCAAAGGCTCCATACAACTCAATTCCTACCGACTTCCCTGTTGAAATATGGCAAATATTAGTCTATTATTTTATATATGAATATATATATAGTAATCTATTATTTTCAATTAAACAAATAATTATTTGCGAAGTTACAAGTTTTCGAAGTCAGCCACAGGGCCACAGTTACTGGAATTTACGCATCACACTTGAGCTAGGTAAGCATTTTTTGGTCCGGCTTCCCTTTTATGAAAATTCACCCTTCGCCACTGCTCGGTAGTCTAGTGGTAGCAAATGCGATTGCTGAGTAAATGGGTTTGAGATGATTTGATTTGGGTTGGGCAAAAACTGCTACTGAGTTTTTCTAAAAGAAATTTCTCCGTAGTAGACCGTGAAGTTAGCAGTGATACTTCCGTGCCTCGAAAAGTACTTTATGCCGTTGTTCCTGTGCCTCTCTGGTTGTGTCGGCTTACCATCTCATCGGGTTATGAGACTAAAGGAACAGAGAGAACTGTACCTGCACACATACCGGTGCACTATAAAATCTCCTGACAGATGGTTAATCTACGCTGAGATTGGCCGCTGTGACTGAAATCGGTCAGAACGACGTGAAATAAAAACTTTTTACAAAAAAATTAAACCGACTCCCAAAAACACTGCAAAGTGAAAAATAACTTTAATTTCGGTAGTCGGTGTCTTTTGTTTTGTATTTTCGTTTTGGGCACCGACTTCCGAAATTAAAGTTATTTTTCACTTTGCAGTGTTTTTGGGAGTCGGTTTAATTTTTTGATAAAAAGTTTTTATTTCACTCTTTTTAGTTGGTCGATTTTTAATTTACCTAGTTAAAAGAGCCTAAATGTCAACTACTTATAACCTTTTACAAAATATTGCTTTTCCCAATGCTGGGCCGTTAATTTTTGAGGAGTTCTCCTGGTACTTCACCATCAGCTCTACATCACCATATGCATTGTGACGAACATAAAGTGCTTAACATCCATATTCAAGTATTCGAATCGCAATCCACGAAATACTTATTATTGAGTAGGTTCAGCGGCCATCTGTGGTCTTCATCATCAGTTCCACTTCCCCAAATGGTATTTTTTGAGAGCAACTGCACAAGTTACTATAAGAAATACCCAAAACGCCATAGGTGTGCCTATAATATTTGAAGAGTTCCCTCGATTTCTCCAGGATCCCATCATCAGATCCTGACTTGGTGATAAATGGTACCAATTTCGAAGTATACCCTTTCAAACAAAAAAATAATTTTCCAAATCGGTTCAGCCGTCTTCGAGTAATCGGTGATCATAAATTAAAAAAAAAGATAGAGAAAAAAAAAATATACGAGTCGAATTGGACCCTGTTATGCAGAATAGATCCAACCAACATTTTTTATGAAATTGAGTTACGTACATAACGAGAATCTACACATCAAGTTTTACATTTGCACAAAAGATCCTAGCAGTCTGATGACATTACCCTAACAAAACTTTTATTGTGCCAGCATACCATCACCTATACTACGATTTCTGAATTTTGCAAAAAGGTACCATGATGCCAAGGCGTGGAAAACGATTAAAAAATATTTTTAAAAGATCCAAGTTGCGTGGTTCTATAAAGAAAAAAATATTTTTCACGGTAATTGTCAAACCAAGCAGATTGCATCCTTTTTGCAAAATTGATTGATACCTAAAAAAGATGCGATCTGATTCTATCACAGACAAACGGTATAAATGGAGGTTACAATAAAGTTAGTGCTGAAAGTGAGGGTTTTCTAATAACCCTGATTAAAAAGCTTCCTACATATGTTTCTCATTATAGTCGAGAGAAAGTAGATGAAGCTAAATTTTTGAGATCAGATATGACAATATTTTCCAAAATTTATCATCTTTATACCGAAGAAGCAGATTAGGCAGGAGTAAAGCCTGTGTCTTATACAAAAGCCAAAAACGTTTTCCTGACCAAATTTAACCTCCGTACCAAACCGTTGAATAAAGATACATGCAATAAATGCGACCACTTTAATAATAAAAAGGATGTAATATAAATAAAGTCCAGATAACTCGTGATTTAGGATTTATATTTGACCATAAATTAACATTTTCTGAACACGTAGATCATGTTGTTACAAAAGCGTATAAGAACTTAGGATTTGTTCTTAGGTCATGTAAAGTATTTAAAAATATTGAGGCTCTTAAATTAGTATATTTTGCATATGTGCGCAGTGTCCTAGAATATGCGTGTCCTATTTGGTGCCCCCAATATATCATATACAAGAATCAATTAGAACGTATTCAAATAAAATTCGTTAACCACCTTAACTATCGCCTCCGTAAAGCTCCCATGTCTTACGAAGATAGCTGTAGGGAATATGGTATGCTAACACTCGATGAAAGGCGAAAAGTACTGGATATGTGTTTACTTTTCGATATAATCAATGGGCGTCTGGATTGCCCGGAGTTGGTCGAACAGATAAGGTTTAATACGCCTATAAGGCGCACACGTCACACGCCAATGTTACATGTACCTCGGCACTCGTCTAATTACGCTAAGAATTGTGTACTGACCCGCATTGCTCGAACATATAACACAAATTTCGCACAAATAGATTTATTCAATTACACTAAACCTAAATTCAAAGCACTTATAAAAAACTTATTTAAAGATAAATAGCAAATTAGCCTTAGTAACTACTTCTGTAAATTTGTATAAAATGTACCTATCTATGCTGTTTGTTATAGTACATATTACCTCAATGTTTGTTTTATAATATTTTTGAGTTTTGCTATTAAGTTCGTTCGCATGTTCTAAATTTATATAAGTTAAACAGGGAAACCTATTATTAGCCATACAAAACTGTATTACACATATTTTATCATTCGTTTAATGTATCGCGGTTGGTTTTCTAAATAAATAAAAATAAAAATAAAAAAGTAACCACAGATGAAGAAGAAAAGAATAGAATTGTAGAGGAACACTAAGCTCACTTTAAAACTGCAGAAGACCTTCAAAAACGCATGAAGAGTGATATGGCGCTTGCAAAGGATGATCCTGTAGGGGCGTGATCTAAGTGGTACCTTGTGGGAATCGCTATGCTACTAAGTTAAACACACTGATAACCTTCAATGGTTTATTGCTAAGTAACAAAGTAACGTAAGGATTAAAACTCGCTATATGATGGAAATGAGTGCACACGGTTGCTGTACGAAATACACACTAAGCTCGCGGCGCACTTAGTGCGACCGCGTTATATCGCTTGCTCAGCAAACGTGGTCGATTGCAAAATATTGCATCGAACATGCTCCCGAGGGGAAGAGATGAATAATGAGATAAGCTTATACAGAAATAAATGGTTACGTGAGTATGAGCTTAAACGCTAAGGAGTTAAGACAATATAATATGAGCGCTGATTGACAAGGTGATCAAACAATTATATCATAATCTTATAGCTATACATAAGTACTCAAACGGTTGAGTCACCAATCGAAAACACAGATTGTCTTTTAGCTATGGGAGACGTCGACGTGTCTCGCCGCTTGGAACGTAAACTAGACCAACGTTTAGAAAAATAAGCTACGCGCGCACTATCACTGACACATGACCCCTGCTCGGGCAAGGGTTGATGTCGCGCACTTGCACTAGAGCCTTGCTCGTGCTCAAGTTTATTAATACACACACTCACACTCGCTGGCATACTGTCATTCCGCTCTTGATTGGGCTGACCTCCGGCCCCGGCTCGCTGACACCTCCTCCTCAGGAACCACAGGACTGCTGCGACGGCTGCTACTAACAGACTATATGACAACGCATACTGATGTATGTCATGTGTCGTTAAATCTTCTGTCTGTTGGGTTGATTCCTTCATCGCTTTAATTTGTTCACCGAGATACTTTAAAGAAGCATTTATCGGTGTGCTATCTTCGTTAACCTTGTAGTCTTGGAAATTTTAGATAGGTAGCGTAAGATTACTAATCAAACGGTTTATGGGAGTTAATTTAGTCTCCAATATATTTGGTTTAAGTGTAAGCGTATTCTCTAATTGCTGATGAGAATAAAGTGTTACGTCATGACCCTTCACGATGCATTGCTTAGTTAGTTGAATAAGTCCAGCCTTGCTGACTTCGCTCGCTTGTAAGTCGTCGTCGCATATGACTCTCAAAGAGTATGAGTCACAACAGAAATACAAATAGGTAGAAAGGTCGTGTAATGGAACCCATTTGTTTTCACAGCTAGATTTGCTTATCCTGCAAGTAGACTGCTCATCTTTTTCGCAGAATTGTTCATTAGGACCTAAACTCTGGACAGGTCCTCGAAGACGACAAAGGTAGGTTTCCGCTTGATATTCGCAACTCTGCAGGTCATTGACGCTGGCTGTTAAGTATGAATCTCTTCTCAAGTTAATCGCAACATATTCGGATGCTGGCGTGATGCTGATCATACTTTTGTTAATTTGAACCGGTATTGGTATCAAATTGTATAGCTGGAACGTATCTCTGCTAATTAACGGTAGTGTAATTTCAAATATAAAATATTCCTCCGTCATTCTCGCTTTAACTTTTAACAACTTGTAGACCTCATACAAGTTGAACTGAGTATTATCTACGGGTAATGCTAGCTCTTTAGAAACTTGACTAGATACAATCTGTAACTCCCCAAGGAGCTGTTGTGGAGTCAAGAGATGCAGAATGATCTGACCATGATATATCTCAGTCATAGTATCAAGAAAAGTATCCTGAATCCGCTTTAAATTATGGATCATATTTATGGTCGCTAACGCTGCTAAAGAGAAATCTTGCTGAATAGACATTACGTCGATCTCTTGCTGTAATTTATTGGTGACGCTGTCTAAATAATTTAAGTGCTTATTAATTATCTTATGCTGCTTTTCGATAGTCTCTTCTGTTCTCTTTAAGATATTATACTCCGCTTCTATGACCGACGTCTGATTCCTGTACAGCTGACTTAGGTGGAGTGTATTCTTACGTATAAGGTCAATGTCACGTTTGTATTTTTCTGCGAATTCCTGATCCAGTACTCCGAACAATGAGTTAGCTATAGAGCCGACTGCGTTGATAAGCCCGCGTCGAGTTCGCGCACGAGCTCCAAAGTGCTGTTTGAGCAACAGCTGATTATAATATTGTAGTTCATCGTACTCGTGTTGTATTTGTAGGATGATAATTTTACAATGGCTCTGCTCTTGAATTTTCCCACATGTTTGCTCGAGATATTGAGAAAATTGTTTGACTGCTTTGTCTCCTTGCCAGTAAGGAGACATATTATAGTAAGTTATGATTTTCCACTGATCACGAATAAGATGCATTTGTCCCAAAGAGTCAAAATACAATGTTTGATTGCTATTAAATGTAGTTACTTTGTAAGTTCCTTCAGTAGATAAGATAAAGCTCATAAAAAATAGCAACGCTAAAGTTATGCTGTAGATTTTAGGACAACTGCTAGACTGTTTGTTCGCTTTCTCTTCCGCTTTTGCTTTATTGCTTTGCTGATGCTGCTTTATTGCTTCACTTTTTTCTGGCTTTTGCTTACTTGCTTCCTTTTCTGTTATAGGTAAGATAGAAAGCTTGATAATCGGGCGCTTTATATAACCATTTTTTGGTTTTAAAGTTACCACTCGGACAGCTCCATCTTTCCCTGGATGGACCTCTACCACCCGACCAACGGGCCATTTGCCAGGGGTTAAATTGTCGTCATGAATGGTTACCATATCGCCTATCTTTATATTGTTTTGTGCTTTTAACCATTTGCTGCGTATCGATAACTGGCTAAGATACTCCGCTTTCCACCGCTTCCATATATCTTTGAACGTTTTATTTACTAAATACCATCTCGTCCTTGCATCTTGTGCCGTTTCTATTACAGTAAGACCAACACGAGTGGTAAGAAAATGCGCTGGCGTGAGAAAATCGATGTCGTCGATGTCTTCAGATATTGGGCACAATGGTCTTGAGTTAAGGCTTGCTTCGATTTGGGACAAGATCGTGCTGTATTCTTCGAATGTTAAAGCTTGTTCCCCTATTACTCTTTTCAGATGTTGCTTTAGACTCCGAATAGATCGCTCCCAAATCCCTCCAGCACTCGGCCACGAAGGGCAGTTCCAATGCCATTCTATCTTCATCTCCGCTATCTCTCGGTGAAAAGTGTCATTAAAGATTCCCTCGAACTTTTGCTGTTCCTCCTGAAGGATCTTGTTGGCACCCACGAAGTTAGTGCCATTGTCCGAATAAATGTGTTTTGGTGTCCCTCGTCGAGCCGCCATTCGACGCAACGCGGCTATGAATGACGTACTGCTTAGGTCGGAGACTAGCTCTATATGGACCGCTTTTGTAACCATGCAAATAAACAAGGCGATATATCCTTTAGTCGTTTTAATACCTCTCCCTTTGTTTGCTTTTACTCGAATAAACCCGGAATAATCTATTCCAGTATGATAAAATGGAGGCGCGGGATTAGTACGACAATCTGGCAGATCTCCCATTATTTGCTGTAGCCTTCTTGGTTCTTGTTTTTTGCAGGTCACGCATTTACGAAGTTGCTTTTTCGTAGCTCTGTTTCCTTGAATTATCCAATATTGTTGTCTCAATAGAGACAAGGTTAGTCGAGCCCCGCCATGGAAGGAGTGCTCATGTGCTTGCTGGATAAGAAGTTCCGTTAATCTCCCGATATATGGGATTATGATTGGATGCTTCATATCAGAGTGAATGTTGGCGTTTTTAAGACGTCCCCCGACTCTTAATATGCCATTTTCATCTAAAAATGGTTTCAGATTTAATAATTTGCTTTCAGAGTTGAGTTTATTATTCATCAAACTCTCGATATCCGAGCCAAATTCGCTGCGCTGTATGCATTTAATTATAATTAATTTTGCTTTTCTTAGCTCTTGTAATGTGAGATATGACGGCCTTTGTTTACTTGTGCGTGCAAGTGCTCGTAATAGCCATGCTACAATTCGATTTAATTTTATGAATGAGCTATGCCGATCTAATAAATCTTCAATTACGCTTTTTCCCGGAATGCTATTTTGAACGGTTATAACTTGCTTCCGGACCTCTTCCTCCGTTGTATACTCTGGTACTTGCTCTTGCTTAGGCTTAAAGGAAGGAGTCGATAGCCAAGCTGGGCCTCGCCACCACAACGTATGCTCCATTAGTTGTGTAATAGATAGTCCTCTGCTCGCTGAATCAGCTGGATTTTCTTTCGTCGATACGTAATGCCAAACGTCTGGTGATACTACGCTAATAATTTTCTTTACCCTATTCGCTACAAAAGGCTTCCATCGTTCTGGATAGCCCTGTATCCAGTTAAGGGCTACCTTAGAGTCGCTCCAGGCGTAGATTTCGTAATCTATGCCAGTCATGCTAGTGACTACTTTCGTAAATAGTCTGGATAAAAGTTCCGCTGCACATAGCTCTAATCTAGGAAGCGATACTGCCTTGCTGCTAGGTACTAATCTTGTTTTAGCTGCGACTAGTACTACGGACGCTTCAGTTTTTGATACAATTCTGGCATATATGACACATGCGTACGCTTTAAGAGATGCATCACAAAATCCGTGGAGTTGGATAGTGTCATCTCGTTGGCTTTGCAACCATCTTGGGATTTTAAATTTAATAATATATCCCATATCTTCAGTTAATTTTACCCACTCATTTCTGATCTCAGCTGAAACTTCATCGCTCCATTGTATTTCATCAAGCCAGACCTTTTGAAATAACAATTTGAATTTTGTAGTCAGCGGCGCTAGCCAACCTAAGGGATCAAATAACCGAGATATTTCCGACAGAAGTAATCTTTTTGTAAGCTTTGTATTATTCGCTGATACAGAATATTGGAAAGTGAATTCATCTGTGTTTGGGTCCCACCTCAAGCCTAAAGTTTTTGCTGTGTTTTCAGTTTTGAATATGAATGATGGTGCTTGATTATTTTGCTGCGATGAATTTATCTCTTCCAATAGTTTATTTTCATTTGATGACCATTTTCTCAGCGAAAATCCGCCGCTCCTTAGACATGAATTGAGTTCTGAGATACTGATTTTCCCTTCTTCGATAGTATGAGCGCCAGAAACCAGATCATCCATATAAAAATCTTCTAATATTATTCTTGCTGCTGTTGGAAAGTTATTCTTCTCGTCCGCTGCTAATTTTCGAAGAGTCATCATCGCCAAAAAGGGAGCTGATTTTGTTCCATATGTAACCGTCGTTAACTGGTATGCTTTAATTGGCTGCGTAGTTTGTGCTCTCCAATAGATTTGTTGAAGCTTTTGATCCTCTTCACTAACTAGTATTTGCCGATACATTTTTTCGATATCGGACGTGAATACATATCGATATTGTCTCCACTTAAGTAACAGTGCCTGTAGATCTTGCTGCAAATTAGGTCCACGATGCATGACGTCATTGAGACTAAATCCCGAAGAAGTCTTTGCGGACGCATTAAATACGACACGTAACTTTGTAGTGGTAGATTCTGCTCGCTGAACCCCATGGTGAGGTAAATAACACTTTGTTCCCTCGCTGCAGGGAGTCGCTAATTTCATATGCCCCAATTCTTCATATTCGCTCAAGAAATGCTTATATTGCTGTGCTAATGATTCTTGTCTGCTAAGCCTTTTCTCTAGATTTTTTAGTTGCGCTAATGCTATTTCCTTTGATGATCCTAACTTCTCGCTCGCTTGCTGCTTCATTGGCAACCTAACTTCATAACGACCGCTTTCCAGACGTTTTGTCGTGGATAGATAATACTCGACACATTGCTGATCTTCCGCTGATATTTCATTTTGCTCGTGAATATCCTCAATTTGCCAAAATGTATGAATATCCGCTGTATTGTTTACTATGACGTTACAATGGAACTGTCGCTTTATGGTTCCACACAGTAACCATCCTAGGTGTGTTTGCTGTGCTAAGGGCGAAGACGAGTCCGCACCTCTTATCAAACCATCTAGCATAATAAGAGAATAGGCGTCTGCCCCGAGTAATAAGTCAACTGGACGACTTGTGTTGAACTCTGGATCCGCTAAATTAATATGTTCCAAATACGACCAAGAAGGTTTTTCAAATGATCGATTTGGTAAGTTTTTGATTAGACTTTTCATAATTAAAACATCCATATGGAATTTAAAGCTAGTGTACATAGACTGGCATATAATGCTTAGCTTGCCAGTACAGTTAGACTCTTTTTCTGCTATTCCGGAAACTGCTCCATCAAATTGCTGTCGCTTCAGACCTAACTGCTGAGCTGCCTTCTCCGTAATTAATGATACCTGTGAGCCCTGATCAACGAGTGCCCACAGGACCAGCTGCGTGCTATCTGCTGCTGTCACCCTCACTAACGCTGTAGCTAAAAGAGTCTCGGTGAGATTTCGCTGAGATGTGTGAACACCATTGCTGCTGCTTTGCTTTGAGTACTGTTCTTGTTTAAGATTTTCATCATTCGTTTGCTTGACATCAGCAAAAAATCATGTAATAAAGTATGATGCCTGCCAGAACGCGTGAGGCATCGTTTTTTTGAATGGCATTTATTACCATTATGATTAAAAATGCAATTAATACAACATTTCAGTTGTTTGACGGTTTTAAGTTTCATTTCCTTTGGCATTTGAAGAAACTTTTCGCAATTGTGTAATTTATGCTCAGCAAAACAATGAGGACATTTAATTTCCTGCACGTGCATTGCTTTTGCGTTCTTGGTAATATTATCGTTTGTTTTTTGATTCGTGTTATATTTGTTACGAAATGATTTTGTAGAACCCGCTTGTTGCTGATTTTGCTGCGATTTTTGCATGGTTTCTTGTCGTCGACGAGATGTTTCTAGACTTGTGAACTTATTTTCTAAAAAATCTAAATACTCCTGTAGGACCGGTAGCTCTCTAGGGTTACGTAACGACTCAATATACTCGGAATATGATTCACTATCCAGCTTTTGCGACATAATATGCGCAATTAGAGGGCCCCACGTGCTAATATCCGCACCTAGGTTTTTGATGGAGTGAAAACTCTCTAATGTAACGTCATGCAATTTTTTGAAGGCTGAAAATGATTGCTGCTGTATGCTGGGAATATTCAGGAACATATTGGCGTGCGCTGTAAAGATGATCCTTTTGTTATCAAATCTATGATTAAGAATATCCCAACAAACGTTATAGTTCTCGGAGCCGATTGGAAGGTGCTGAATCAAACGCTCAGCTTCGCCTTTTAGCTTGCTTTTCAAGTATTGCATTTTCTGAGCGTTTGACAAAGCGTTGTTCTTGTGTATTGCTTCGCTGAATAGATCCTTAAAAGACATCCATTGCTGATAATGGCCTGTAAATACAGGAATATCCATTTGCGGAGTGGATTTCTCGCGATAAGATGTTGACAACATCTTGGAGTTGATAGCTTTCTTCATACTGATAAAAGTCCGCTCGTGCTTGGTGAAGTTATACTCATAATCTGCTAAATCTTCCCCTGATTCGCTAATGATTTCCCAATGAAGGGCGTCAATGGTAGTCCAGCGACTGTGCAGGTTTCGAAGGGCGTCTTCGAACTCCCACTTGTCAACAATAATTTCTACATCAATATTGTCGACTGCTCTAAGAAATGCTCTAAAGTTGACCGACTGCTTATGAAGCATGTCGTCAAGCTTACTATTGGATCCTCTTGACTGAAAGGTCGGAGTTGCTGCTGCTGTCTCTGGTGGTCTCTGCTGAATTGCTGAGGTTCCAGGAGTCTCTTGCTGTGGTAGTTGAAGAAGATACGGTGATTTTTCACCTCGTTGCGTCAAATCTTCTTTATATTGGCTTATAAGGCCTTTAGCTGTTAAATAAAGCTGATTCGTACTTTCAAATTCAGACTTGGTAAAATATTTATGATTCGTCTGTTCAAAAGGAAGAATCTTTTCATGGTTTGCTTGAAAGTCCTTCCAGTACTTCTCAAGTAACTCGAGTTTACGCTTACAGTAATCGACCGTTTTACGCTCTACGCTATCCTTTTTGAAATTGATGAGGAGTTTTTTAATGCTCTCCGCAATCTCGGATTGAATAAAATAAAGGCTTTCCATCTCGCTGCTTGTGTAAGAAAATTGAACGATCTTACTTGGGATACTCCTCTGCCTCTGCCGCTGTCAACCTGACGAGGGTTGCTCCCCACGTCAGTGATACGCTGATGTCGCTAGTGTGAGCTGTGAACTCACTGCTGCTGGAACGGAACTCCCTGAGTGCCGCTGTTGCTGATACCGCTGATAACTATTGAGCACTCCTACTCAATATACTGCCGCTAAAGTCACTCCTAAAGTTTCGCTTCTAAGGTAACCACTACAGTCACTGCTAAGCTACGCTAAGAAACACTGTACTCCAAAATGTCACTAGTTAAATTCAAGTTCACTTCACGACCGACAGTCCCGAAAAACTCAAAACCGACCGCGAAGTCCTTGATAGAGGCTCAAAGGACCAAAATGTAGGGGCGTGATCTAAGTGGTACCTTGTGGGAATCGCTATGCTACTAAGTTAAACACACTGATAACCTTCAATGGTTTATTGCTAAGTAACAAAGTAACGTAAGGATTAAAACTCGCTATATGATGGAAATGAGTGCACACGGTTGCTGTACGAAATACACACTAAGCTCGCGGCGCACTTAGTGCGACCGCGTTATATCGCTTGCTCAGCAAACGTGGTCGATTGCAAAATATTGCATCGAACAGATCCATACACAGAAACAATAACATATGACTTAGAAAAAACATTGCCGCTGCCTCGCGTCCCCACGAACATCGTATTTTACAAGAGGCAGTTGTGGGTATACAATTTAGGCATACATACGGGTTCTGACGATGAAGGCCATTGCAACGTCTGGGTGGAAGACGATGCGGAGAGAGGCTCCCAAGAAGTGGCTTCATGCCTGATTAAACACTTGTCACAGCCAGGAGTACCTCAACTTATTCTATGGAGTGATTCCTGTGGTGGCCAGAATAGGAATATAAAGCTTACCGTAATGCTTAAAGCATTATTAAATGACCACCCATCGTTGCAACAAATAAGCATAAGGTTTTTGGTGTCTGGACATAGCTTTTTGCTACACAAATTTTGGAAAAGTGGAAATTGCTCTCAAATTCCAGCAACGAATTTATTTACCTGAAGAGTACATGGTAATACAGAACACTTGCAAAAAAATCTAGCCTCTACAAGTCCACAAGATGCAAAATAATGATTTTCTCGGATCAGGCAAACTTGAGAAGATTATTACAAACAGAAAAATATCTATTACTGGGGAAAAGTTTCCTGGCTCAAAACGAAAGTAATCTTGTTGAAAAAAGAAGCTATGTTCTCTTTATTCACGAGGAGCAGTTTTGAGGATGACTATATTGAAGTAGACATAAAGAAAAATACCCGCGGTAGGTCACGCTTCATTGATATTGTTGAGCTTAGCTACTGGAATAGGTTTCCCATTTGGCCACAGTTTTTCCATTATGTCTTGCGATATGATTCATCTCGCAAGACATAATGGAAAATCTGTGGCCAAATGGGAAACCTATTCCAGTAGCTAAGCTCAACGATATCAAAAGTCTTATGCACTTGATCCCAAGAGATGCTCAAACGTTTTATAACAATCTCACGAGTGACAACACCGTACAAGATGATGTAGACGGATTTTCCGGAGTACCTGATTTTAAGATTGAAAACGAAGATGACGGTATGGCTAACGTTACTGAATAAATAATTATATATTATTACTGTATTTTTTTTTTTAATTTTGACCTTAAATTTCTTTAAACTACTGCAGATTTTCATTTAACTCACTCTGTCACAAAGATACCTAAAATAATTTATTTCTGTAAGGATTTTGCAAAAAGGATCCACAGGTAGTTTTTAAAGAATTACAAAAAAAAAACTATATGCTGAAATTAGATAAAACCACTTTCTAAATATTCAGAATTTTATATTCTTATAGTTAAAACTTACCAAATGATTCTAACTTGGCCTGATATTTTGGTTTTCACTTCTAAACTTCAAATCACATTTACTCAAAACTAACAAAACGTTAGTTGGATCTTATCTGCATAACAGGGTCCAATTGATAACCTCCTCTTTTGGTCGTCGGTTGAAAAGGACAAACAAAGAGACTCGCATTTTTGTAAATGTTAATATAGATACCCTATTGCTTTGTCGATATCATCGGGTAATAATGTCGTGGCATGCAATGTCTGTCATCTTTAGTAATTACAAGCTATTGTTGATGTTTTGATTGTCGGGGAGTTATGACCGTTTTCATAAATATTTTAATTGTGACGTATTTACTGAGTGTTATTACGTCAAAGCGATGTGACAAAAAGCCTCTTTAGCTTAACAAATGGTTTGGTTCTAAATTACAAATAATTAGATCATCATCTAAGCTAGATAGATAGGTAGATAGAATATACTTTAGTGTACACCAAAAATTGAAACACTTAAATAACAATATTGCTAACTTTGGTTTTTGGTTTGGTTTTGCTTTGGTTAGCTACTAGTCTAACTGGATGCAGCTAAGTACTAGTGTTTCAATTAGAGCAACTTCCAAGCTGACCTTCACAATCCTGTAGCTGGGTATAGTTTTCATGTAAATAATCTACAGACAAATATTCGTAAATGTACTATGTACTATGAAAACGCTTAAAATTTTATGCGCCAGCTTCGAGGCGACTAAACCATGTTTTTTTGAAGTGAAAACTTCTTTAGCGGCGTTGTGCACTTTTTTTGTAATGGGTAAAAAATGTTAAACAGGACAGGACACGTGACCTGATCGAAAATTCGTAAGACGGACGGAGAGTAGACAGCCGGCGCGGCGTAGGAGAGGAAGTATCCCCCCCTCTCTTTCTCTTTCTACGGCGCGGCGAAAATGTATGCCTGCGCCTGCTGTAAATTGTCATGATTGTGTACGTTAGCGCAATAAATAAATATTGTTTTCTACCCCATAAATGATAGTACTTTTATACTGATAATTAAAGCAATTCGTGCAAAATTATTCCCTAACCATTCCAAAATATCAAAAATGCACAACGTTAATATTCAAGTTTTCACTTCTGCCGGCACTCCCAGAGTGCAACTCGTCGTTTTTTTTTTATTGTAGATTGCTTGGTTTTGACCGCCTTCTTACTCATGGTAAGCCATGATGTGGTCAAAGATGAAGCATGCTTGTCTAGAAGTAACCATATCACTCTTGACTTAAATGCCCCAGGCTATACCTGATAGGAGGTAACACAGATTCTGGCAGGGAATTCCACTCCTTACTTGTATGCTCAATAACGTGCGTAGATGGAGCAGTTAATTTGTAATCGGCATCCGAACTTTAAAATTTCTCTCACACATACACACGCTTATTCAATTATAAACATTATAGTAGCACTATAATTAAGGTGAAAAAAGTAGTATTAAATATTGATATATTCTTGTACTAGTTTATTGTAACTTTTTGTAAGGGACAGGAACTGTTATTCCTTAACCTCTCGCGTGTCTTATGTTACACAGTGCGACATAAGGAAAAAATGCTCCAAATGTCTTAAGTCGGACAGTTACACTTAAGGGCTTGGTCAGGATTGGTCGATAAATATCTGTGGTTGTGTTGCAAGTAGCAATAAGTTCTGCATACACCGCTAAAATGAACGAAAAAAAATTTACAAAATGCATCTGTGGTTTTTGTTGTGACGCCGCTGACTTTTTCGTTGTGTTATCAAATAGTTTTTATTACTTTTCATAATAGTTTTTTTTATTAATTTTTTGGAATAATTTGTGTTAAAATAAAATAAAAATAAAAACTTAAAATAAATGTGTAGGCACATTTTTTTTAATTTTTTTTTCGAATGTGAGTGAAAATTATAAAAGTGTAAACATATCGCATCACTGCGAGATAAGGTCAGTTTGATTTGCTTATTGAATGATATAAATAGTTAGATAAACTCATAACGAATCCAGGAAGGTATAATATATACCATGATAATGGCCATAAATTGCCGATTTATCATTTTTTCTGAAGTCCTACCCAAAAATCATAAGGAAATTTAACATGCGACACTCAAGGGGTTAATACAGGTTATGCTTTAACCTAGCTAGGATAGCAGGACTTCACCAACCAGATTGTGAATAACATTGTACAAATTATATTATGTAATTAACTTTATATACGACGATATGCCTCATGTACTACAATCACCTCTTTTATGAAATAAATTTATGATTATGATAAAAATTTATATTTATGTTTAAAATAGGTAAAAAAAATGCTGTAAATATTAAATGATGAAAATATTACTGTTACTGATTCTGAACTAACCATTTTCAAGTTTGTTTTGCTCAGATTATTATTTTTTATTTTAAGAAGGCCTTCCCCAAATCCTTCCATAACCCGGGCCGCTTCAAACCAGCTCTCGTGGTACACGTCCAGGTCGTCGTCTCGCCACCTGTTCCTGGACCATTCATCCTGAGGATCCCATTGTAAAAATAAATACTTTCCTCAAGCGGTCTTCGTGCATGCGTGCGTGTATGTATTGTATGTATATAATAATAATAATAATAATAATAATTCAGCCTATTACGTTCTCACTGCTGGGACATAGGCCTCCCCTCCCTCTATGAGAGGGAATGGGTCATACTCCAGCACGCGGGTCCAGTGCGGGTTGGTTAATGTCGCATGTCTCCGAACTTTTGGTCCTAGAACATACCGGTTTCTTCACAATGTTTACCGATTTAAGAGCAGTGGTGATGAAATAAATTACACAAAGTGATGTGCCTGACTGGGTTCGAACCCACGACCTGCAATTCACAATTCAATTGTATGTATATACTAACGTTTAAAATTGTATATTGGCAGAAAAATTAAAAAAATCCACGACGTAATAACAGAGTCTGCACTTCAAGTTTATTTAAAACCAGTCTAGCACATAGATTTTTCTGCTACCAAGGTTCTCATTTGTACAATACACTAGTACACTCTAGTACCCGCACACACACTTACACGCTCGTACATGCACACACACACACACACACACACACACGCACACACACACACACACACAAACATGATAATCATTCTACTTTGTAATAATTTCACTCTACTCATATTCAAATTAGGCACTTAGTTTTAATTTTAGTTTCATAGTATTGTATGTTTAATTTTTTTTTTCCTCGTACTTTGTATTTTCCAAATAATTCTACTGGAGCATGTTTAAATATAGTATTTAAATTAATGTTTTATTGTATACTTTGTTTTTTCCGTTGGGTGGGGACCTGGTGATCTGTAATTCAGGCATTTCTATGCCTAACTCAGACACCAGCTCCTCACAAGTTGTAATATAAGATGTACATTTATGATTCACTGTTGTTAGCTTGTAATTTGTGAGGAGAAATAAATAAATATATTATTATTATTATTATTATATATCTCTGATTGTCTGTATGTGCTATATTTTTTATTTATTTGTGATAGACTTCAATTAACATAACCCAAGGAGGGCTATGTTTCACAGTCAAGGTCAAGGTCAGTTAAGGTCACAGGCTATATCTATGCCAAATTTCATCCAAATCCACCGAGGACTTTCCAAGATTAGCGCGTTTAAACAAACAAACGTTTCCGCTTTAAGCCTTTAGGATATTTATCGATAAATTGAAGTTTATCGATATAACCATTACACCACAAGCGTTGAGGATGGGTGCAGCATCTCGTCCCAGATGCAAGCAATTTTAACTAAATAGCTGTTTATTTAAAAGCAACTTATTTATTCACTAGCTTCTGCCCGCGACTTCGTCCGCGTAGAAGTTGAAAATATTCCACGAGATCCCGTCCCCGGGATAAATAGTATCCTATGTTTTATTCCAGGACATATTTATCTATCTGTGTGCCAAATTTCTTTCAAATCCGTTCACCCGTTATAGCGTGATTTAATAACAAACATCCATCCAAACTTTCGCATTTGTAATACTAGTATAGATATAGATTTACAAACCCATTTTTAAATATGAAAGATTTTTACAGGCGGTGTTTTTTTTTTTCGAATTAAATACAACACTAATCTAAGAGCTTTCAGCTCTTTAACGTCCCACGGCTAGACTCCTGTCTAGCCGTGGGACGTTAAAGATCCCTCGTTCCTCGTCTCGCTCGTTAAAGAGTCTCCTGACTCAAAGGTAATGTAGGCAAATTATTTCAATATATCCCGCTGGCTAGATTTAATAGAGTGTTTTTATATCGTAACTATACGGATAATAATATAAACGTAGGTAATATTTAATAACATAAAATTTAAGTAAGGGCCCTGTTTAATTTAAAGCTTCTCTGTATACAATATTTGAGGTTGTTTTATTTTCCGGTAACAAAATAATCTGCTTTTCAGATGATCCAACTCGTGATAGACCAACATATAATTGCCCATTGGCTTATATTTATTAGTTTTTAACATTAAAATTTTAACACTTTAAACACAGTTTAGGGTTTTTATTTAAAACCCTAAGGCCGCTATCCCACTGGCGTTTTACGAGCGTTGGCGTCTCTCGAACGTCTGCGCAACGTCGACGCTGCGCAGACGCGACGTTGACGTCGCGTTGCAAGCATTAACGTCCGCTGAACGCGACGTTAACGTCGCACCAACGTAAAGTTAACGTCGCGTTTGTTGGCAACAGGTACAATCACGCCGTCCTGCTTGTCCGTGTGGGTACGGGCGAGGGTTACGTGCTACGGCCATTTGCATAGTTGCTGCTTTAGCGAGCGTACGTAGGTACTGGTACGATTCAGAATGCAGTCACTATCAGAAAACGATTTCGATATTGAAAATACATTTATTTATTATAATATGAATCTAAAAGGTCTCCGTGACGAAAATTTCCGAATAAATAAACTTTGATTATTGTAAACCATAAGACAGTGTCTTTGAACAAGTAAAACAAGTAGTTAAAAATATACACAGAAGCGTTTTATTATTATAATATTTTAAACAGCCTGTATGAAAAATTTTAATGTATAATAATTAGTTATTATATATTAGTATAATAATTTTAAATTCCGATTCATTATTTTTAATATTATTAGAGTACAGTGCGAAATATTCACTTTCTTGTGATCGATTGGACCTTAAAGGGTTTTCCTAAAATTGACGACATTTTCTTTTACGTAATTTTCGTCGAAGTAGTAAAACCAAAAGTAGTGTTTCCTCGTCGGAATCCATTATGCTTCTGATTGTACGCATTAACGTCCGCTGAACGTGACGTTAACGTCGCGTTCAGCGGACGTTAATGCGTGCAACGCGACGTCAACGTCGCGTCTGCGCAGCGTTGACGCTGCGCAGACGTTCGAGAGACGCTAACGCTTGTAAAACGCCAGTGGGATAGCGGCCTAAACTACATATATACATCTAAAAATAAACTAAAATATGGCATCCAGAAATTCGTGCGCATCGCTGTCCACTGGTAATGTGTCCAAAAGACTGGCGGGATTTGCCCATGGGGAAAACATTCTTTTCGTAAGTCAATGCCAACTAAAGAGAAAGTTTGTCCTTGGGACTTGTTTATAGTCAGGGCAAAAGATGTTTTTATGGGAAACTGGAGTCGCTTAAACGCTATAGGCAGATCCGTAGGAATCATTGGAGTTCTCGGGATATGCGCCAACTGGCCAGCTCCTGGTCCGATGAGAATAGTCGCCACAATTAAGTTATCTTTTAAATCTTTAATTAGTAGCCTTGTGCCATTACACAGGTTGGGCTGGCTTAAATTCCTTAAAAGCATAATAGGCGTTCCAGTTTTCAAGAACAGTTCGTGAGGTGGCAGGCCAGATGGATTCAAGGAATTTAAAAATTCTTGCGGATAATGGACTACATCCTCGACATTGCACACTGTATCAATGGACTTGTAAATTTTGAATTGACCGGGGACTTTTTGTAAAATTAGGTTATTGATTTCATTGACTGTATAGTTTCTTGGTGAGACGATAGCCCTTGAACAAAGCCAATTAATGTCTCTATCTAATAAATATTCAAGGTCTGGATAAACTGCATCTATGAGTTGCTGCAAATTGTGAACTATTTGGCCTACAGTCTCATTTATAACGATTTCCGCAACGTTAGTGCCCAAGGTTTGAGAAGAAAAACACCCTTCTCCAACTTTGAGTAGCTGTTGTGGAAAATCGTTATCTGTATTTCCGATTAGGTGGGCTCTCATATTAGTTCGTAAGTTTAAAGTTTGGACCATACTCCATAGAGGTGACGATTTAAGACACTCCTTTATGATGTCCGCACCGGTCCCTTTTGTGACGATAGGAAGTGTCTGCCGAAAGTCACCAGCAAACACAAAGGTGAAACCACCCATGATAGCAACTGAATTTCTCAAGTCCTTAAGCGTTCGATCCACTGCTTCAACATGAGCTCTATGGCTCATTGTGCATTCATCCCACATTATCAGCGACGTATTCTGTAATAACTGTCCAAGGGGCCCATTTTTGCGAATTGAACATACCGACTGCTGCTCCAATGAAACTGAAACGTAACGTAAGTATGTTGAAAAAGCTTTTTTTACATAAATCCTCCTATATCTGCTAAAATATAAAATATAATTATTTAATACGGACGAAATTGCCATACATTGTTTTCAGTCTTATGCAACTGTTTAGACAGCGCATGCAAGTAATTCTATTTTAAGAGGTACAATTTTCCGACTTGCTTGACAAAGATTATAATAGCTCGGCTAATATGCATGATATAAAGATAATTTATAGCCTATAGCACTCAGGGATAATGCAGCTACATGTAAGCGAAAGAATTCTCAAAGTCGGTTCGGTAGTTTCAGAAATTACCCCCTACATACAAACTTACAAATTTTACCTGTTTATCCTACTATCCTACTTCCTACTAATATTATAAATGCGAAAGTTTGTGAGGATGGATGGATGTTTGTTACTCTTTCACGCAAAAACTACTGAACGGATCCGAATGAAATTTAGCAAGTAGATAGTTTACATCCTGGAATAACATAAATGCTACTTTTTATCCCGGAATTCCCACGGGATCGGGATTTTACGCGGGAAAACCCTCCTACTCGAACGAAGTCGCGGGCAAAAGCTAGTAATATATAAGTATAGAAGTATAGACGATTCATTCGTAGAAAAAGTGAAGTAGGTAAAATATACGAGTATTTTTATGACAGAATTGGTATTATGATCTTGGAAATTGGAAACTAACGTCTGCTAGTTTAGTAATTACTACTAGTAAATTATATGTTCCATACAAACATATTTTAATGATTAAGTTAGATTGATAAAGCTTCTTTCCTCAAAAGAGCAGCACAGACAAAAGCCTAAATATAATTTTACTAGTACGAATTGTAGGTATTTTACGACGACGAGACGTTGACCTCTGAGTTTGTTTCGGTGTTTTTCTCAGGGAGTCAGTTAGGAAACATCTAGCTCAAATAAGTCGGCAAAAATGGGTATGACGGATAGTCCTTTGTGCAGGGCATGCATGGAGACGGAGGAAACCGTGGGACACGTGCTCCTAAAGTGCACGGAAATCACCGACATACGGAAACAAACCCTCGGGTCATTGAATTCCCTTACAGACATCCTGAATAGACTGAGAGACCTGATCTGCTTCTGGAGGGAGGTTGGCTGGATGGAGTGTCGGCCGGCACGGCCCACGCACAATGGTTCCGAGCAGGGACTAATTGCGGAAACTAAGCCCAAAAGAAGGAAAAGATTATGGCAATAAGACAATTTGGAAAATTTATTAAAATATGATAAAAAATAAATATAATATAATTAATAATTATCATCATTTCAGAAGTGTTGGGCACGTATTGTTTAAAACTATTAATCAGGTAATACAAAAACTTAATCTTACTTAACTATTACACAACGTTTTCCGTACGCAGTTCTAAGTGACATTACCCTTATTTAACTTAAATATAACTTATGGCGCTGTTAGAGTCACCATGATACTTATTTATAACTTAATCTTGGCTTAGAGGTAGCGGACTGAGAGTAACGACGATTTTGAAGACGGAAGAATAAAAATTAAGTAATTGTCTGATATAGCCACAGCTTGGTTTTCGTTTTTGACACCGACATCCGAAATTAAAGTTATTTTTCACAATGCAGTATTTTTCTTGGATGTCGGTTTTATTGTTTGATTAAAAGTTTTTACAATAATTGCTTATTCTATGGTTACAATGGCGGTCTTATCGCTGAAAGTATTATCTTGTTTTTTTTTTGTTATACAAATTAATGTGTTTTTTTTTTTCACCGTTTTAAAGCCCTGGTGATGTCATATATTACCCAAAATGCCACCAATAGCAGACTGGATTCGAACTCACGACCTATGACTCTTCATGTCGGATCCATAACCACTGAGTCACCACTGCTCCTGCAAAAGTAAAACGTTAAATAAATTCTATCCGCTTACGCTTATGACCATGTCCACACCCGTACCTCCTTTTAGCACAGAACCATATTAGGGCCACATAAATTATAATTTATAATAATTAACTGATACGATGACAGAATTATGTTTGAGTCGATATAACGTTGAAAATAATTGAAGGTATCGTACGCTTTAGGGGAGACATACAGAATTTAAAGTTATTTAATACTAGTTTCTCTTGCGTAAATTTGGTTTTGATTATCACACTTATTTCACATCAGCTACTACTTCTTCATAATACTTTTTTCTTGGTACTTACAGAGTTTTTAACACGTGCGTGTGGTGTGACGGTCCACTATGTTAAAAAGCTTTGAAAATGTTGTCTTAGGATTTAGTGAAGCTTCCCAAAAAATTGTGAAAGTTGGATTAAGATTTTGTAAAACTCAAATATGTGAGATATGGCCTGTAAAGTTGGGCCTTCAGTTCAATTCAGGCCTGTCTGTACCGTTTAAACTAGGGATGCTATAGAAAAAGTCTTGATGCCAAAATTTAAGCCAATGCCAAACAAAACACTGCCCTTTTTTGTAATATCTTCATTGAAAATGGGTTTTCAATTCTCATACACGTAGATAGATAGATATATATACTCTTAATTATACACCATAACAGAATTAAATAAGGCCTTAACAAAAGTTTATTATGCAAAGTAAAATTAACCGATTTCCTTTTGTTTTTTATTTGACTTATGTTTGACAGCTAAGAACAGTTTATATAGAGAAACAACGGATTTGCTTTTTCTATTTTGCTCGCAATTTTTCCGTTTTTCACCCCGTAAGAAACGTTTGAAAAAATAAAACGATGAATTGGTTGAGCCGTTCTCGAGTTGTACCTACGCATATAGTATGACGTTTTGCGATATTGTTGTGGGAATTCGACCGTAATTCATTTAAGTATAAAATTTGTGTTATTATAAAAATATATAGCTCTACACTCCTTTTTTTTTCATATAAACATTAATTGCACCAAACATAGTTCTCTATCCGCGTAGTTTTCGTACAAACAAATACAAAGGTTTTGATTCACGTATTATGTATAAATAGAAGACAGATTGGCTAGTCATGCTGTAACCACTGAAACGTCCGGCTTCCAAACTGTCATTCCGGTCAGACGTCCGCTGGTCCTGTCACGAAGCCGGTGGCGCTCTGATTTTTAAACACGTACGACCGTAGCAATAAAACCACAATACTTATACTAAAAACAATACATATGAATAGTTGAAAGTCTAGGGAATCGAACTATATACATTAAGTCCTAAATATTTCTCACATTAAATAAATACTTAATAAATTCATTTATTTCAGATAAATTACATCCATTGCCATTAATTTATATTACAAATACTATTAAAATAACACAATCAGAACAAAAATAAAATGAAACAAATTTATATACAACGTGTAATTTAAAGGGTATATACATACCAAGTGCATAGCTTATTTGGATGATAACAAACGATATGGCAAGGGTTTTGTAATCCTAAGTCTACGTGTGTAGAACTTTTACAAATTCCAATACACTGATACCAGAGACCGAATTTTTGAAATTAAGAAGAACGAAAAGAATTATCGTGTTATTGGCAAGTGACGTGGAAAGTTATTGACCCTCGTAGTGCTGTGACACGTTTGTTGTGATTGGTGTTCAAGAAATATATGAAAACCAATAATTTGGTATCAATTCTTTGAGTCAGTTATTTTGTGCTGAAACTGCATAGAGACTCCATACCAGATGTTGTCTTCAGCCCTTTTGGATAGATACGGGGTTTCCGTTACACGTTGTATATATATATATACTATATATACGGCCTATTCCCTTTCATACAGAAAAGGCCTGTATCCCAGCAATAGGAACTATATAGGCTGATTATTTTATGTATAAAACTCCAATCGTGCTATCGTTATTTACGTAATAATTTAAGTAGCACAAGTAAATCCTTAGTAACAAATTACTAAGTCAATAATTACTAGACAAGGTTTTAATTGGATTACATGCATTTGGAATTAGTTAACGGCTCTGTGTTTATTGTAGTACCCATGCAAGTAACCGAATACGATTTAAATACTTGTATTGAACTCATAGGTTATATTTCATGTTCTATCTATACGACGAGTACATTTATACGTGAGGTAAAAACTTTGTACCTAGTTACCTACCCCCTTTTGATGAAAATACGTTTTGGGAACAATTTCATTGTGCGTACAGCTAAGGGGTGGAATTCTCTGCCGGAGTCTATGGTCCCTGATAGCTACATATAACCTGGGGTCTTTAAGTCAAGAGTGAATAGGTTACTTCTAGGCAAGCGTGCTTCATGTTCGACCACATCATCGCTTAACATTAGGTGAGATGGTGGTCAACGGCGGTCAACAAAAAAGGTTAGAGATAAGTTAATTTAACGAATAAAAATCTAACTAACCATTTTCCGGCGGATAATTATCAGCGGCCGGAAAGAAATGTCCGACTTCTACTGAATAAACCCACCCCGTTCC
The DNA here is from genome assembly GCA_943138885.2 of Tholera decimalis. Lineage (NCBI taxonomy): Eukaryota > Metazoa > Arthropoda > Insecta > Lepidoptera > Noctuidae > Tholera > Tholera decimalis. Next base: position 18,804,847 of record OW964576.2, read on the forward strand.
TTCACTTGCCCTTGTTGTCCGGGGCCGCGGTATCTCGTTAGAACATTTCCACAATCCTGGTAGGACCTCAACTACCCTTTCTTATTAAAGTTGGCGGGTAAAACGTAATATAACCATTAAACTATTGCCCTGAACCCACTCGAGACACAAACATAGTTAGCTCAGTAAGAGGGGTTTATAACAAGACTGCTAGTAATGTGAATTTTACCCACATCTCTATTGCACTTTTCAAGAAAAAGAATAGAATATGGATGTTATATTCTTTAGGCAAAAAGGTAAGAATATAACCTCCTCCTTTTTTAGAAGTCGGTTAATTACGTCAAAAGTTAATAGCGCAAGAAAACAGTAAATTAGAACTGTTCTGTTTTATGAATTCAGTTGAAATATTGATGTGTTCACTGAGTTTACCTTTTTTGTTCACTAGGCGTTTTCTGCGATTCGTTTTTTAACCAGCACTGCACAGTAATAATAGGTAGGTAAGTACATACATTTTTTGTCGAATTTAGTGATAATAAAAGTATTAGTACCTATGTCTGTAGCACACGACATTATCCACATATAGTTCACGTCAATTTTATATTCGAAAAGTAACCACTAAAAGCAGATTCATTCGCTCCTGTCTTTTTTCCGGCAGGAAAATCATCTAATGATTTCTCACACTTTGGGTGGAGCAGGAGGGAGTATCAGACTTCTGCTGACTACCCTATTCTTTCAGCTGCCCACGTTCCAGGGACGCGGTATCTTGTTATAACATTTCCACAACCCCGGCAGGAATTGGCCTTATGGGGCCCCGTCACTGGCGCTAACAGTTCTTTAAGGCGCGCGTGGAATACGACCTGCCTGCGGATTTGCTCTCGTTTAAAGTTCTTCATCAGGTGTTCTAGTTTCCAAAATCAATTATATATAGCCTATGTGTTGCCCAGACTTAATAGCTATATAAAAAAAAGTTTTATTCAAATCCGTCTGGTAGGAGCCATGATCTTTTTTCGAGTCGACGCTCAGACATCTCTAGACCTATATATGTAGATACCTACACAGCTCTTTCATTGGCCTCGTTCAGATCCTTCAAGGTGCAGGTAGCCGTGCACGATGGACATGACAATAGGTGCCATATCTTGTACAGGGGCTCCTCACGTGGCTGGCTTCTCATTTACAGTGGTCAACTTGGGCCCGCAATCGGTTAAGTAATTTCCAGATTGAACACTGCAGTTCGTGTCCGGGTGGTAGGTGTTCTTCTGGGTTAATGAAGTGTGTAGGGATGGGGTGTTTATGCCTCCACAGTTCACGTCTCTCCTGTGATGCACCATCTATTAAGGGGATTGTAAGTCTCAAAATACTTTTGCGACTCTTCAATAGGTAGCTACATTAGTATCATAGTATTGTAATACGTCATATCACGATCTAAGGGAAGTCTTCAATGCAAAGCAAAGTTTCTTTTACGAATTCGTAACAGTAACAATTATCAATAACCGAAAAAATTCGAGAGATACATAACTCATGAATTTTTATAAAGTTGCTTTCTTTGTGTCGATCATTTTGTAACTTACGTGTCGATTACTGTTACGCTTTAGTGCTTTCAGTAATGACCCAAACACAGTATTGAATTCCATCAGAGAATTCGTTATTCGGTCATTAAATCAATCTATACCATTTCCGTAACAACTAAAGCTCGGTTTTAAGTCTAAAACGGTTGCATCTGAGTATAAGAATAGGTTACTTCTAGGCAAGCGTGTTCCATCTTCGACCACATCATCACTTACCATCACGTGAGATGGTGGTCAATCCCGAGCCTTTTATAAAAAAAAAAAAAAGTATTTTACATTTATTTTAGGGTTCGCTATCTGAAAAAAAAAAAAAAAACGGAACCCTTATCACATTATTGTTCGTCTGCCAAAACCCTTTATTTCGGCAACGCGTGGAGATATTGAGTTAAAATAAAAATTGTATACCTACTCAGATCTACAGTCCCTTGAAGCTATAAATAAATCAATTTTCTTAATTGATAGGGAATTTCCCGTTTACCTAGACAGACTATGAGATTTGGCAAGTAACCTCGTTTTATACCAAAACATAGTATTGAATTCCTTCAGAGAATTTGTTATTCGGTCATTCAATCAATCTATCCCATTTCCGTATCAACTAGAGCTCGGTTTAAAAGCTAAAACGGTTACATCTGAGTATAAAAATAGGTTACTTCTAGGTAAGCGTGCTCCATCTTCGACCACATCGTCACTTACCATCAGGTGAGATGGTGGTCAAACGCGAGCCTATTATCAATGAAAAAATAATAATAAGTATTTTACATTTATTTTTAAGGTTTGGTATCTGAAAAAGAAAAAAAAAACGGAAACCTTATCACATTATTGTCTGTCTGCCAAGACCCTTTATTTCAGCAACGTTTGGAGATATTGAGTTGAAATAAAAATTGTATACTCAGATCTACAGTCCCTTGAAGCTCTAAAAAAAATCAATTTTCTAAATCGGGAAATACCCTATTTCCCGTTGACTTAGAACTAAGAGATTTGGCAAGTAACCTCGTTTTATACCAAAACACGGTATTGAATTCCATCATGGAATTCGTTATTCGGTCACCCAATCAATCTATCCCACTTAACATTGGTTTGGAGGTGGATCATGAGAATATTCATGAATAACTTCTGTTACTAGCCTATTGCCTCTCGAATTTTCACAAAAAATTACGAAGACAAGTTAAACAGGAAAATTCGTTTTACGAATAAAGAATAATAACGTTGAAAACCTTCTTGTTTTTAAAGAGAACTAGCAATGTAATTCACATTACTAGCAATCTTGTTAACTCCTCCAACTAAGCTAAATATGCTTGTGTCTGGAGTGGGTTCACGTCAATAGTGTAATGGGTGGGGTTTGAACCCGCGACCTCTCGATCACAAGTCTAACACCTTAGCCATTAGGCTTTTCCTATTTAAATTAAACACTAATACTCAGTTGGATTCGATTAGACTGGAAACCGACTCCAAAATAGTTGAGTTGTTTGAGAATTGTTGGCTAAGTATATGATGATGATTAGAATGGTATGGAATTCTGCTAAGTAATGCCCGATTCTATTCATTTTTATTTTTCTTATTCATGATAGAGAGAAATAAAAAGTAACCTATTCACTCTTGACTTAAAGACCCGTAGGTTATAGCTATCAGAAAATACACTCTGGCAGGAAATTCCACTCCTTAGCTGTAGGTACGCATAATGAAAGTATTCCCAAAACGTTTTGTGTCTATGGGTGGGATGTCCACCATATAACGAGGGCGGCGATCGCCGTTCGTCTTGTAGTCCGATGATGGAACAGGCTTGGTGGAATTTGGGATTGTTCTGAATATAATAATGAGGCCATTTTCCTGAAGTACTCGAAACAAATTCACCAAAAAAACTTTGAAAATAAACGTCAAACCATTAAAAGCTCTCGTCCACCGTACAAGCCTTATCGTACAACCGACAAAGATCACGCTAACGATACTAAAACCTATAAGCTATTATTTATCGCGATACACATCTAGCGTGCGAGTGTGAGTGATTTTATCTTAACGCTCTCGGAGACTGCGTATGTTTACTAATCGCGATCTTTATCGGGATAAGGACACTGCTCGGTCTAGGAAATCGAAAGCATTGCTGCTTTGGTAAGAAAAGGTTTGATTTTTCTTGAAGTTATAAAATGGTATTAGGTATTTCTTTGAGTGTCCGTCACGTATAAATGTCTACTTATATTCTTTACTAGTACTCACGCGGGGCTTCACTCCCGTGGATTCTATCACGGTAAAAACATAATTCTCCTTTTTTGCAGTCGCGTAAAAAGTAGCTTATAACCTTCCTCAAGCTTCAAGCTACTTCCATACCAAATTTCATCCAAATCCACCCTACACTTTCAAAGATTAGCGCGTTCAAGCAAACAAACAAACAAACTTTTCCGCTTTATAATATTAGTATAGATGAATAATTATTATGTAGGATAAACAAATTCGATAATGTATCTATTTAATTCAGTATGTTTTATTGTGGCCGTTGCATTTTATAGCCAAAAACTCGTAAGACGTGTGATATCCTTTTTTCCTCAGTCTGTCTCACTTAGATGAGTCACAAATAATGAATATCTTTTTATAATTAGAGAGATAACAAGACCTTTAGATGCCCTACACGTCCAGTACAACAATATTTTTAGAACGCTGTTAGGACTGCCCCGCTACTGTAGTGTGTTTGAGATGTTTGCGCAGTACCAAACAGATGGGTTTCAGGCCGTCATAGGCAAAAAAACTACCTCTCTCGTGACCAGGTTGCGGATCAGTAATAACAGCATTCTGAAAACTGTTACGGAGAATTTATTCCCTTATTTTGACACATTTTGTATAGGTGATGAACAAGTAAATACTTGCCTGTTCATCCCTCATGCAAGATGTACTCAAATTCTTAATTATTTTGATTTTTTTTTTTAACTTGTATTTGTTTTTCATACTAACATTAGTTTTAAGCGTGTATACTTACTAACATCATGGATTTATGTTGTCCGAATGGAAAAATAAATTAAATTAAGTAGTAAAAACAATGTAAACTATCAACTACTATAAGTAGTAGTCTATACTAATATTATAAAGACGTAAATTTTGTTTGTAAGTTTTTAAGTAGTTTCGGTAGTAAGGTGCATTATTGGTATAAGCTATAAATTATTTCGAAATCCATGCAAACGAAGTCGCGGGCGAAGTGCTAGTAAGTAATATATGTATACCTAATCGATTACAGTCATTAGCTTTATATTCTCGTTGTCCAGTAAATCTATAGTGCCGCCTCGCTTCCCATACACAAGGGCCTAATTTCGCAACTGCCAGTAACAATGTTTAGCGGGCGAATAAATTCGCGCGTAACTACACAGTGTGAGAGTCTGTTTATGCGCGTGGTATAAGCGATAAGCTGAAGCGAAGATCATAAATCAGCATTGGCTATGCTGAAAAGACCATCCTTCAATATGACGAATTGTGTATGTGAGGACTTTGTGAGTTGTTACTATATGATTATACTAGCTTCTGCTTGTGAGTTCGTTCGCGTGGTAGGGTTTTCCCGCGTAAATACCAATTCCGTGGGAATTCCGGCATAAAAAGAAGGCTTTGTGTTAATCCAGGATTTCAGCTATCTACATACCAATTTTATTCAGATCCGTTTAGCAGTTTTTACGTGAAAGAGTAACAAACATTCATCCATTATCAAGTACATTAGTAAGATTACAGGTTTGTCTGGCTGTTTGAGTACTTTTGCGGCTTAAGCTTTGGTTTCCTAGGATAGCGGTGCCGTCAAATAGCGGCCGTTATACAGCGGTGAATGACGTCACTAGAACGTTGTCCATGTAAACAAAATGGCGCGGTTTCCTAGAGAACGGTAACTGACACCGTAACGTCAAAAAGCGGTGCCGCCATTTGCATGACGGCCGTCTTGTCGGTGTCAGATGGTTTCGTGAACGTTTCGTTGATAGCGGTGAAGCTATTTTTAATACGTATTTGTGTTTTTTTTTACCGGAACAACGTACAAAATGAGTTCCAACTCTTGGACGTACTAAAATCTCAAATGCACCTTCAGTACCACGAGATTGGAATAAATCGTCTTCCGCCATACGACTATTTTCCTCTTCTGATGATAGTTCATCCTCCAAGTAAATTAATAAAGCTAAATCAAGGTCGTCCATTTTCTATCTTGGATACTTTTCGTTTGACGTTTGCTTTAAAAAAATGACTGACAGTGTGAAAAAACGGCCGTGGAACTTTCCACATATCGTCACCGTAAAGACGGCCGCCTTTTTGCGTCCGTAATATTACGGCCGCTATATGACGGCACCGCTTTCCTAGGAAACCAAAGCTTTACCAAGTTTTAATGACATTGCTTTGGTATCGTTTGTCAAATCGCTCGAGTTCCTTAATGTGTATACATAGTTGAGCTACACGACAACTGACTAATGCTTCCACTGTTTGGAAAGGTCTAATCAAATATGTGCGTTTCTGTCCTGATGTGCACCTCAGATATGGTTGTCATATGATTTTCCCAGTACAGATTGTGTGGACATTAATAGACACTGACCTGGATTTTTTTCAGTATTTCTTCTCAGAGTATCCAGGTATAGAGAAACACATCCTCATCTTCAATTTACAAAAGGCTTTGAAGTGTAAAATTCATGTTAATTGCCAAATTTCAAAATAAATATATTATCAATTTATTAACCCAGTTGCTGCAAGTTGATGTAGCCAACGCTTTACACTTCTGCCTTGTGCCTCGTTGAAATTCCAGCCGTACGTAATATATTATAAGTCTATAGAGCAGCCAAACTAATCAAAGCGGCAGTCGACGTCTATCGGCTAAACACCGTAACTGGAGTGCGATACTGTATGGTTTTGGAGCCACTAAGTGAGCGGAATAAAAATAAATATATTCCATGTAGTTTTTTTGGTACGATCGCAAGATGTCTGGTTTTATATCCTAGTGTATGAATACGAAAATATCATAGAATAAGCATAAGAATTATTTTTCAATTATGAATTTTTTGTTTTAATTTTTTTTATACCTACAAAATAATTCGATAATGTCACGATTATTAATGTAAATCACCGTTACGTGAAATATAATAACGTCGCATTTTTGTAACTAATATAAATGATTGGATTGAACATAAGACGAATTACTTGTATTTCTCACGCTCATAAATTAAGTTATTGCGAAAACTATATTATATAAAAATATCACGTTTCTGCACTCCGTCTCCATATAAAAATTAAATTTGATAGGTAGGTACTCCTCCATTCGCGTGATTTTCATAAACAGGGGTACAAAGTATTTGTTTCACGTATTTAGTATATTGATTGGTATGTTAAAGCAAAAATTAAGGGAATGTTTTGCTTAATTTTTAATTATAACGTAGATGTTCTTTTCCATCGTGAATGTTAATGGAATGGTGCAATATATTAAAGCTTATTATGCCAGCGGCTTCGCTCGTGTTTCAAGTTCTGTTTAGTTTAAATTCTTGTTCTATTACTATTTCTAAACCCCCTCAATTATTATTTTTTGATATACTTAATGTACTCAAGTAAACAAAAGTCACTGGATTGCTTCCCACAATTACTTTAATAGTTTTCTCACAATGTTTTTCGACCCGAGTCCTCCTTTGTCGCCACAGTTAGTTTGAACGTTGACCGTATAATATTCAATTTAACGCACGCGCCGTCTTTAATATCCAAAAATAGCTATGGGCTGTCACAAATAACCAACATTTTTGACATGAGACAACCGTTTTGCAACCCACAACTATAATAGTTAAATAGTCGATTATTGTGTTTGCTAACACTGTGGGTTGCCATGAATAATATTATGATTTTTACATTAAATGTAACAGTGTTGCCACCCATAGAATAGATTAGTTAGAAATAGTCGATTATTGTGTATGCTAACACAAGGTACCGACACACTTTTTGTCTGTATATCATATATGTATTGATTGCCAAACTGATGCGTTTAAATTACTTTTGTACAATCAAGGTTTTATGTATCTATCTTTGTTTCTTATTGACTAGCTTCTGGCCACGACTTCGTTCGCGTAGGAGGGTTTCCCCGTGTAAATACCGATCCTGTGGGAACTCTGTGATAAAATGTAGTGTATATGTCAACTATCTACTTTCCAAAATAAATTCAAATCGTTCAGTAATTTTGGCGTGATTGAATAACGAACATCCATCCATGTACATTCATCCATTCAAACATTCAAACTTTCGCATTTATAATATTAGTATAGATATAAACCACGTAAGCTCGCCTACTGTGTAGCCTAACCGGAGAGCTATAAATGTTAACTGAAAACAGTTCAGATCTGCATCTTAGGCCTAGTGAAAGTTTTAACGGCCACAGTGTAAATTAGAATACATGACGTTCTTAGTTCGGACCTGGAACTGTTTCTATAGGGTTTAGCTTTTAAACATCTGTATAAACATACATACATATAAATAAAATTGAATTGTCTGTCTGTGAATTCAAAACACTTACTACTAAACTAATACTTGAATACTGTCATTGTGCGTACGGCTAAGGAGTGGAATTCCCTGCCGGAGTCTGTTTCCCGATAGCTATACAACCAATGACGTATTATAATAGACGCGTCATATTCCCACAAAACACCTCTCAAAAACGGCACGAATCACACATATAGAGAATTACTATCTAATACGTGTAAAGAAAGGGACAGAAAATAAATGCCATCTTTAGGTACACCTGATGTTAGAGAGAGATGAATATACATCTTTAGTTAACAACCTCCCCTAACGTCACGTGACTGACTTCATTCAATTTCATACGCTAGCCGCCATTAGCCGTGTAGAAAAATAAAAATAAGAAATGTATTTCTGTTGATAGGTATTTACCTATGAAATGACACATTTTGACCTCTCACGGAAGCAGTATAATTAGTGCAACGTCTGAAAACACACAAAGGCATGCTTTTTTCCTAATTTTCTTTTAAAACACAGATGTGTAGTGTAGCGATCGCGACACAGGTTCGTGCGTAACTAAACAGACACGAGGCACTTACCTTGATTTCAACTTGCCATTTTAGAGCGCGGACAACGTATCTATAGTTTATTATATATCGTTGTGTACAACGTGTAATTTAAAGGGTATATACATACCGAGTGCACGGCTTCTTTGGATGATAACAAACGATATGGCAACGGTTTTCTAGTCCTATGTCTACATGTGTGGAGCATATTAGAAATTTCAATACTTGATACCAGAGACCGAATTTTTCAAATTAAGAAGAACGAAGAAAATTTTGGTTTTATTGGCAAGTGACGTGGAAAGTGATGACCCTCATAGTGCTGAGACACGTTTGTTATTACCGGTATTCAAGAAACATATGAAACCAATAATTTGGGGTAAATTCTATGAGTCAATAATTTTGAGCTGAAACTTTGCATAGAGACTCCATACCAGATGTTGTCTTCAGTCCTTTTGGATAGATATGGTGTTTCCGTTACACGTTGTATAACCTTTAAGGGTCTTTAAGTCAAGAGTTAATTGGTTACTTCTAGGTAAGCGTGCTTCGTCTTCGACCACATCATCACTTACATTCAGGTAAGAGGGTGGTGAAACGCGAACCTATTACCAAAACAAAAAACAAAAAAAAAAAATGTGTTTTCTCTAGTCCTAATCGTTATTTACACGATACTAATACACAAAGGTTTTTAAATTGCTGACTGTCGGTTTGTCTGTGTTTCTTTTTGCAACTTTTGTTTCTCTGGACCGCATGTAACCAACGATAGGGTTAAGTTATAAGATCTCCACTGTCTGTCAGTCAGCAAACGTCAATAGCCCAATGGATAAGGTGTCAGCCTTGTGATCGTGAGGTCGCGAGTTCAAATCTCATCATCCATTAGGTACACTATTGTATTGAACCCACTCCAAACACAAGCATATTTAGCTTAGTTGAATGAGATTGCTAGTAACGTGAATTCTCGTTAAATAGCTAGCTCTCTTTTAAAAAGAATTTGTTGAAATATTTTAAAAATGACGATGTAAAAATAAAGTCAATGTACATACATACATATGTACATTTTATAGTTTCACTTGATACTTTCTGCATCTGGACTAGACTAATACTACGTTTTATCTCAGTAGAGCGTCTGCATTATTAAAATCATACATCATATCAATGATTGACTTAAACAAAATATGTAATTTTATATTTTGCACGCAGAAATGTTTTTTATTAATGTGTGGTGAACTTCTGCCTTTATTAACATGATTATTATCGAAACTTAGGATATTTTTTTTTAATTATTATATTAACATTTATCTAATTCAATTATAAAATTTTAATGGGATTATTTGTGTAATGACTGAATGATCATTATTAATACTACATTAAATCTATACTAATATTATAAAGCGGAAAGGTTTGTTTGTTTGCTTGAACGCGCTAATCTTCGAAAGTACTGGGTGGAATTAGATGCAATTTGGTATGGAAGTAGCTTGAAGCTTGAGGAAGGTTATATGCTACTTTTTACCCGACTGCAAAAAAGGAGAGTTATGTTTTTACCGTGATAGAACCCACGGGAGCGAAGCCCCGCGTGAGGACTAGTTAAATTTATATAATTGTATATTTGCACACCGATATTAAAGGCAGAATAAGAGAACCAATTTGTATATTTTACCGACCTTCTGTATCTTATTCATGCAAATAAATGACTTTTGACTTTTTGACTTTGACTATCTGTATGATTTAATGCATTGACAAAAGCTAGTGGCCTTATAAGTATAAGTGTTAGTCAAAACAACTGCGTGCACACACGGCCAGGACGTTTACAAAACGGTATGCACCACAAACCCATATTATGCTGAGTATGTCAACACGCGCACAACACAGATGTGCGCACTTTATACTTCCAACTGGAAATGCCAGCATTACCTACACATACCTCTTTACCTATTTCCGATGTTTACTTATAACAATAGGAGCGGTAAAGTATATTAGAACAACCAATTTCCCTAAATGTTGACGGGTTTTCAGAGCAGGGTTTGATAATTATCCACAATTTCTGAATTAGGAATTTGCAATCGTTTATTGTTTATGCTCTGGCCTAAAAAACCTAAATGAAAGAAAGGAACCATAATTTCCGCCAGGTATGACAATAAGGGGAAAAATACGAACTAAATAAAATATATATTTTTTTATTTGACCTTCATCTCACCTGACGAGAAGCGATGATGTGATCGAAAATACACCACGTGCCTATTCACTCTTGACTTATAGACCCAAAAAAATTTTTAGCAAAGAATAGAACCGACTTCCATATCAAAACACTACAAAGGCAAAAATAACTTTAATTTCGGAAGGCGGTGTCAAAAACGAAAATATATACAAAACTAAAGACACCGCCTTCCGAAATTAAAGTTATTTTTGCCTTTGTAGTGTTTTGATATGGAAGTCGGTTCTATTTTTTGCTAAAATTTGTTTTTCACGCTTTTTAGTGGTTCGGTTTGTAATTTATCTAGTTACAAAAGCCATAATGTCAACAACTTATCACCTTTTACAAAATATTGCTTTTCCTGATGCATAGCCGTTAATTTTTGAGGAGTTCTCCTGGTACTTGACCATCAGCTCTACATCACCATATGTATTGTGACGAGCATAAAGTGTTTAACATCCGTACTCAAGTAATCGAATCGCAATCCACGAAATACTTATTAGTTAGGAGTTTCAGTGGCCATCTGTGGTCTTCATCATCAGTTCAACTTCCCCAAAATGGTACTTTTCGGAAGCAACTGCTCAAGGTACTATAAGAAATACCCAAAACGCTATAGGTGTGCCTATAACATTTGAAGAGTTCCCTCGATTTCTCCAGGATCCCATCATCAGATCCTGATTTCGTAACAATGGGACCAACTAGAAAGTATACCCATTCAAACGCAAAAAGAATTTTTCAAATCGGTCCAGCCTGTTAGATATATATAATCTGTATTAGTTATCTGTAGCCGTAAGTCTATGATTGTCGAGGGGACTTCCTGTAACGCTAAACATAGTGTATTACATACTCTTTGGTAACCAGGGTTGGATTTTGTACTATAATTATAGTATTTATACTATAATTTCGCCCTTTGTACTATATACTATCCACATCTAAGGATAGTACGCTAACATACTATAATTTGAAGTTTGCTCCCGGATGCTTAGTTTTACGTCATAATTATGAATATTCCGACCGAATTCCGATCTTTCAAAGTTTTCTGTGTTGATGACCGAAGTAGACTTCTCTCTTTCCCAGGGTTAGATTTTGTACTATAATAATTTGTATTTAAAATGCCATTTTATTGTCTTGTGACGCTATCAAAAGCGGCAGCAAAAGTGGGAATTTTACTGATTTTATTCCTACTGAGGATATGTTGATGAGATTAAATGCCAAGGATGAAGATTGAACTAATAGTAATATTCAGGAACTGATAAACTTAGAAGAGGAGTAAATTTTGGCTTAACGAGTGTTGATTTTAATGACTATTATATGTTAAATTAAAAAAAATGAAAGTGTACTATATTTTTTTTATAAATACTATCCTTTTCATTTGTTTGTACTATCTTTTTCAACATACATAAATCCAACCCTGTTGGTAACGCTGATTGAAATACACCACGTCGTCATGAGCTCCGTGTTTGTTTTATTGAATACTCCTCGCATCCTGCATAACATGGTGTCAGAAGTTCAACTTGAACCATAACAAGTCGTCGTCGTCACTCATCATAACTCGTCGTCACGGAGTTTCGTCAGCATATATCAGCGCATCGTCAACGTCAAGGCAAGTCTGCTCACGTTTTTTCTAACCAAAAACCAATATGCCGAACGACTCGTCAACGTACAAGCAAGCGCCAAACGCGCCGCCAGCGAAATTTCAGCTGGACATTCATGCCTCAAACATGCCTCTTGCGTGGAAAAACTTCGCAACGGCTCTAAGTATCTATATGACTGCAAATAACTTAGATGACGAACCGGACACAAGGAAGGTCGCCATTTTGTTAAACACTATCGGCACAGAAGCCCTTCAAATATTCTACTCATTTGATGTTGACATGAAGAAAATCTATACTAATATTATAAAGAGGAAACCTTTGTATTTTTGTATTTTTGTATGTTTGTATTGAATAGGCTCAAAAACTACTGGACCGATTTCAAAATTTCTTTTACCATTACTTAGAGGGATTCTTCCGAATCCGTATAGGCTATATTTTATCCCGGAAAATAGATAGGATTTTTCGTGGTAGTGAAAATTGTGGGGTAAGGCGTCGAAAAAACTGCCGTACGTTAACGATTCTCGCGAACGCTGCCTATATTTAATATAAACATTGCACCCGTGCGAAGCCGGGGCGGGTCGCTAGTAAGCTATAAAGACCTCGTCAAGAAGTTCGAGTCATATTTCCTACCAAAAGTAAACATTTCAATAGAGAGGCACAAATTATTTAACCGGAAACAAGGTCAAAACGAGGACATAGAAACATATGCCACGGACTTGAAAAATATTAGCCTACAATGCGATTTTGGGACCCTCAATGACAGCATACTCAAAGATATTTTCTCATGGAACCTGGAATCCAGTTGTGCTTACATTAAAGAGAGAATTTTAATGGAGAAACCAGATACATTTGATGCCGCGGTCGAGCTAGCAAAGACGATCAGAAATTCGAAGATTGACACACAGAAGATAAGTCAGAATGATAACGAAACAAAAACAGGCCAGGATGTCAATTCAGTGCGGTCAGGAGCAAGATACCCGAAGAACAGTTCAACACATAGGCAGTCAAGCAAACCAAGATCAGCTAGTCAGTCAAGACCACAAAAGAAGTCAGAAGAGCCCTGCACCAGGTGTGGACAAGTCCATCGAGTTCGCTGCCCAGCAATAGGTGTAACCTGTCGCAGCTGTGGCCGCAAAGACCACTTCGCATCTGTTTGTCATACCCGGACTAGGGCTAAAAAGGTAAACATGACTAAAGAAAACAAAGATTTGTCAATAGATTCAGACAATAATTATTTTCTAGGCTCTTTATTTCTATCCGCTGTATATAATGATAAAAATAATTACACGACACATCTTATAATTAACTCACAAGATACAAAATTTCTTTTAGATACAGGAGCAGACACAAACATACTCTCATTATACACTTTTAAAAAACTCAACATACCTTTGTCAAAAATAACAAAAAGTACCCATAAATTATCAACATTCAGTGGTGAAATACTACCCACTGTTGGTCAGTGCCAAGTGAATGTAAAACTCAATAATAAAGATCATTCATTAAATTTTCACATAGTAGATCTTAATTGCCAAAATGTCATAGGTCGTAGAAGTTGTGAGGATCTGAAATTAGTCAAAAGGATACATAATGTTCAGTTCAATGATCATACGAATTTAAATAATGTCATGTCAAAGTATTCTCAGTTATTCAAAGGCATAGGTTGTCTTACGGATTTTGAGTGTCACCTTACCTTGAAACCCGATGCCGTACCTTCAGTAGAGGCATGTCGCAGAGTTCCTTTCGCTTTGCTTGATAAACTGAAAAAAGAACTAGAAATACTAGAAAGAGACAATGTCATAGAAAAGGTAGAAGAACCTTCAGACTGGGTTAATGCAATAGTACTTACCTCTAAGAAAAATGGTAAACTTAGGTTATGTATAGACCCCAGAAAACTTAATAAAAGCATCATGAGGGCACATTATCAGTTTCCCACTATAGATGAAATAAAACATAGTTTGTCAGGTGCCCAATTCTTTTCCACTCTTGATGCTAATAAAGGATTCTATATGTTAAAATTAGATAGAGACTCTTCTAAACTATGCACTTTTATTACACCACTAGGTCGGTATAGATTCCTTAGGCTTCCATTTGGAATTAATTCTGCCCCAGAAATTTTTCATTCTGAAATGACTAAACAGTTTAGTGACATACAAGGTGTCAAGGTCATGATGGATGACATACTAATTTATGGTAGTTCCAAACAGGAACATGATATAAGGCTTGAAAAAGTGCTTCAGAGAGCACAAGAAATAGGCATAAAGTTCAACAAAGAAAAGTCTAATATATGTCAAAGTCATGTCAAATACTTAGGTCATATCTTCAGTAAAGAAGGTGTTAAAGTAGATCCAAGTAAGGTCCAAGCCATATGTCAAATGTCGCCACCAACTAACCTGACTGAATTGCAAAGATTCATGGGTATGGTTAACTACTTAGGATCTTATATTGAAAATTTGTCACAGAAAACTACTAATCTGAGATCACTTTTGTCTAAAAACACTGATTGGTACTGGTCGGAGAAACATGATATAGAATTCAATACATTAAAAAGACTGATAACAAATGCCCCAGTGCTTACATACTATGATTCAAATAAGGATATTATCCTATCAGTAGATTCTTCCAAAGATGCTATGGGTGCTGTTATATGTCATGACAAACAGCCAATAGCCTATGCATCCGCTTCTCTCAGTCAAGCTCAGCAAGCTTACTCCCAAATCGAAAAAGAGTTATTAGCCATTCTCTTTGGATGTACCAAATTCCACCAGTATATTTATGAACGTCATGCCATAGTAGAAACTGACCACAAACCGATAGTCCCATTATTCAAAAAGCCAATAGTCAGTATTCCAGCTCGATTACAAAGAATTATGCTACGACTTCAACCTTATGACCTAGACGTTGTATACAAACCTGGTAAATACCTGTACGTAGCTGACACACTGTCGAGATGTGCTTTACCAGAACAAGCCCTAACTGACCTTGAAGCTGATATTGACCTTCATGCCAACTTAGTAATTAAATCTTTGTCTATTAGTCCACATAAAATGAAAGAATTACAAGACCATACTTCTCAAGATTCAGACTTGGTCCTTGTTTCAAAGTTCTGCAAGAATGGCTGGCCAGAACATAGAAAATCAGTCCCTGCAAATATTAGACCATATTTTCTTATAAAAAATGAACTGCAAGTGATAGATGGCCTCATCCTAAAACATAACAGTGTTGTTGTCCCTACTTCACTTCAAAATGATATCTTGAAATTATTACATGAAGGACACCTTGGTATTAAAAGTTGTCAGAATTTGTCAAAAAATTCAGTATATTGGCCCAATATTTATGCAGACATAGAGACTTACATTAACTCATGTCACATATGTTTAACACACAGACGTAGCAACAGTAAAGAACAATTTTGTGAACAAGAAATTAAGCCGATTCCTTGGTACAAGGTGGGCATTGACTTATTTGATTTTAACTCTCAAAAGTACTTGTTAGTTGTTGACTTCTTTTCAAAGTATGTAGAACTTGCTCACTTAAATAATAATTCAACTGCTAGTAAGGTCATTTCACATCTAAAGTCAATTTTTGCAAGACATGGTATTCCAAAATACATAAATTCAGACAATGGTCCACCTTTCAACTCACATGAATTTAAAACATTTGTTACTCAATGGCAAATTGAACATGTCACTGCTAGTCCCTACTACAGCCGTTCTAACGGTATGGTGGAAAGGGCAATTGGTACAATTAAACATTTACTTAAGAAATGTCTTATGGACAAAACTGACCCATATATTGCTCTTTTACAATACCGAAACACTCCTAAGCAAGGTTTATGTTCCCCTGCTCAACTTTTGATGTCTAGAACACTTAGATCTAAATTACCTATTTCAAATAAAGTACTACACCCTAAAGTTCCTGACTACAAATTGGTAGAGGATAAAATGAAACAACAAAAAGAATATTCAAAACATTATTATAATACACACACAAAAAACTTACCTAGTCTTAACAAAGGTGATAAAATATATTTCAAAAAACAACCACACAATCCACATAATGTTTGGACACCAGGCACAGTCACAGATGTCACTCCACAACCCAGGTCATACATTGTTGACACTGGAGATGGTTCCTACCGCCGCAATCGTGTACATATCCTGAAGCCCAAGACTTCACCCCAACTTACACGTTCTCCTTCTAGTCCTCCGCCACCACAGCACCTGCAAAATAAAACGAATATTAGTCACTCTCCTGTCACACAACACAATGAACACAATCATAACACAGAAAATATTAAATACTCATCTTATGGTAGACAAATCCGAAAGCCTCAGAGATACTGTGAATAGTAAATTAAGTAATTTGTTTCCTGTTAATAAGTGATTGTATTTTCAGTGTTTAATGTTTTATTTCTTTTCGTTGTTATTATGCAATGTCAACTGTCACTGTCACTGTTTATCAACTGTCAATATAACTGTCATAGATAAGCAAGATCGGTTTAGATTTTTAGCTGTCATAGATAACAAAACTACTTTAAGTTTAGATTAAGTCTGCAACATTTTGTTTTAATAAAGATCTGTCTGAAAAGGGGGGATGTTAGATATATATAATCTGTATTAGTTATCTGTAGCCGTAAGTCTATGATTGTCGAGGGGACTTCCTGTAACGCTGATTGAAATACACCACGTCGTCATGAGCTCCGTGTTTGTTTTATTGAATACTCCTCGCATCCTGCATAACACAGCCGTCTCCGAGTTATGAGGTAACATACATAAAAAAAAAAAAAAAGTTCAAGACGAATTGTAAGCCTCCTTTTTTTGAAGTCGGTTAAAAACACAGACTCTGGCAGAGAATTCCACTCCTTAGCTGTACGCACAATGAAAGTTTTCCCAAAACGTTGTGTGTATGGGTAGCATGTCCACCATGTGACGATGGCGCATAGCTGTTCGTCTTGTAGTCCGATGATAGAACGGGCTTGGAGGAATAAGTTGTTACTAAGTTTGTTAGTTCCTATGTTTTCTTTTCACGATAAAAGTCAAAAAACAGAGATAAAGTACATAATATATTATTACAGCCAATTTGCCTAAATTTTTCAGGTTCTTGGAGTAGGTATCAATAGTTTGAAATTCATCCTCGACTAGTTGTTACCGGCGACTACGTTCGCGCCGAAGGTTTTTCTCTCGCAAATCCCGATCTCGTAGGAATTTTGCGATATCAAGTCAAGCCTATGTATTATCCAGGATTTTAGCTACCTACATAACGCATTTCATACAGTTCCGTTCAGTAGTTTTTGCGTGAAAGAGTAACAAACGGTCATCCATCCTTACAAACTTTCGCTTTCGCAATTATTCATAATATTTGAATTATGAATTTGAATTTGATTATGAAATGAAATATTTATTTTGTAAATTGGTTATAAATAACACTTTTACACGTCATGTTTTTTTGCGTGTTAAGTTTAGCTAGATGAGGCCGGTATTTCCTAACTGACTACTCTGAGAAGAAACACCGAAACAAACTCAGAGGTCATAGTCTCTTTTAAAGTCCAGACAATTTGTATTTGTATATGAGAAGCATGTAGGTTCATGTCTGTGGTATTTTTTGAGGAAATAACCACGCAAATTTGAGCGGACCTGTCCAGACAGTGCAAGCATTTGTCAGTTATCATGTAGCTCAACTTAGAACTTAAGGAGCTCAACAATTTGACAATAAAAAACCAAAGGAGATTTGGGTAGGCCACACAAGTACTCAAACTGCTTGACATCATTAAATAAATAATAGTGAAAGTAAAAACAACGAAGAAAGAATAACCTACATTGTCCTCACATTAACAATAATGAAATAATTATATAAAAAAAAAAAACAAAATAAATAGGTATATACAATACTTAACAAAACAAATATTTTAATCAATAAAAAATAAATCAACTATCAAAAATTAGAAAATAAAGAGGGCTCACGTATATCACTGGAGCATCTCATTCCCAAGCCTTCTTGTCCTCAATATAATCTTTAACACTGTAAAAAGCTTTCTGACATAGCTTACGTTTTATAAACAATTTGAATTTATGAATACTTAGTTCTTGAATATGGCTAGGAATTTTATTATAAAAACGTATATATTGGCATCTAAACGAACCACCTATTTTTTTAACCTTGTTTTAGGAATGACATATTTGTCTTTGTTTCTTGTATTTACACTATGAATATCACTGTATTTTTAAACAGATTAATATTTTTGTGTGTATACAAGAGATTCTCATAAATATACTGAGATGGCACAGTCATAATATTAATCTCTTTAAATTTGTCTCTTAAGGAGTGCTTAGGACTTAATTTATAAATTGCACGAATGGCCCTTTTTTGTAATACAAATATTGTGTGAATGTCGGCAGCATTTCCCCAAAGTAAAATGCCGTATGACATCACACTGTGAAAGTAACTAATGTAGACTAAACGTGCTGTTTCAATATCAGTTAATCCACGTATTTTTCTAACGGCATATGCTGCAGAACTTAACTTTTTTGACAATTTATCTATATGGGGGCCCCACTGAAGCTTCGCATCCAAAGTTATGCCCAAGAATACTGTGGTATCTTCGGGTTTCAATATTTCGCCCTTTATTGATACACTAGTATTCACTTGTCTAACATGAGGTAACGTAAATTTTAGGCATTTGGTTTTTTCTCATTAAGAAGAAGATTATTAACATTAAACCAGCTAACTACAGTCGCAAGAGCTCTGTTTACTTCTTCAGTAACCTGCTGTTGACGTTTAATTTTAAATAAAAGAGAAGTATCGTCAGCGAATAACACTATGTCATGATTTTTGATCAGGTACGGCAAATCATTTATATAAATAAGAAACAAAAAGGGACCTAAAATTGAGCCTTGGGGGACCCCCATCTTGACCACAGATCCCGGCGATCTTTTGCCGTTCACATCGACTCTCTGAATCCTTTCACTCAAGTATGAGGTTAAAAGATTCAGAGAGGAGTCCCGGAATCCGTAGTGGTGCAGTTTCCTGATTAATGTCTCATGGGGAACACAGTCAAATGCCTTAGACAAATCGCAAAAAATGCCCAACGCATCGCACTTATCTTCCCATGCATTATAAATGTGTCCTAAAAGTTCAACACAATCAGTTGTTGAACAACCCTTTGTAAAACCAAATTGTTTATTATGTAGCAATTTGTGTTTATTAAAATATCTTTGCATCTGCATTAAAATAATTTTCTCAAAAATTTTACTGTAAGTGGACAGTACAGAAATAGGTCTATAATTAGTAGGGTCAGATGTACTACCCGATTTAAATAGTGGGATTATTTTACTATATTTCATTAGATCAGGAAACTCACCGCAATCAATACAATTATTAAATATAACAGCTAATGTAGGAGCAATAATGTGTATAATTGACTTATTAACTTCAACAGAATTACCCCACAGGTCTGCAGTCTTTTTAATATTCAAAGAATTAAAAGTTTTGATGATGTCATTAGAAGTAACATGTTGGAATTAAGGGTACCTATGATGTATTTTTATGTGTCCTTTTCTTTTAGTAATAAACAAACAAAATTCTAGATGTATTTAAACAATTAATTACAACAAATAATATTTTTTGTTGGAATTTAAATTCTGAACTACAAACTGGCACATTTTTTTTAAGTAATGTTTCTGCGGCAATGGGAGATGATTTTAGCGACTTGGTTGTCGATATGGGAATGTCAGTGAAAAAATTTTCGAATTCTGTGGCGACTTGCGAATCTAATGTTATTATATTATCATCAATAGTGAGGGTGTAATCACTATTTCGGTTGCAAGACCTTCCTGTTTCGCTTTTTATAATATCCCAAGTAGTTTTAATTACATTACTACTATTTTTAATTTTAGAACTCAAGTAGCGAGACTTGGCAATATAACAGACTTTTTTTAAATAATTTAGAGTAGTTCTTAACATATAAATTAAATTCTACCGAGTTAGTGTAAGTCCGCTCCTCATAGAGTTCATAAAGCCGATTTCTACTTTTATAAATACCAGTGGTGGCCCAGTCACTGAAAGAAGTGTTACTATTTACTGAAGCAATTTATTATTATTTATTATTAGTCATACACTGCCCTGAAAACTTTATTTATTTATTTGTCTTTAATTAGCATTTATAATAACTTTGCGCTGAACCTCACACTAGAATACTTAAAAGAAAGAGATAAATAAATAAAAATTTCCGCCAGGCATGACGAATACCAGAAAAAAAACGAATAAAACACAGAAAAAAAATTAATTAAAATTTATGTATTACTAGCTTTTGCCCGCGACTTCGTCCGCGTGGAATTGTTACTTTGGGCTAACGTTTAATTTAACCCCGATTTTGAAGCATTCTTCATTGGCACTCCGCTCCTATTGGCATTAGCGTAATGATATATAGCCTAGCCTTTCTCTATATATTGACTATTTAATTAGAAAATAATTTTTCTATTCGAACCAGTAGTTCCTGAGATTATCGCGTTCAACCAAACAAACAAACTGTTCAGCCTTATATTATTAGTACCTATAGATAGCTGTTGCCCGCGACTTCGTCCGCGTTTCCATCGTTTTTCGTAAAAAAAGTAGCCTATGTCTTTCCTCACGGTTCAGTGATTTTGATGTAACAGACAGATTAAAGTTTCGTAATTTAGTAGGGAAATATAATATGTCAATCTATAATACTGTTGAAAAATATCGCAATGCGGAACCGCACAATATTATTGTTAATAGCTGTGCCCGCGACTCCGTCAGCGTGTAACTCCTTGTGTGTTATTAAGTTAATGTATTGGTAATATTGTTTAGATCACGTTCACATGAGGCTTAAGTACCTGTAGAACGAAAATACTTCAGCGCAAAGCTTCCGAGTAAACTATGTTGAAAGTTGACCCGTCCGGCACGTGAACATAAAGATTTCTAGAACTGCTAACCCGGGAAAGAGCGACGTACAACTGCCCATGCGAGAAACAACTGACACCGAGATCTACTCCAGCAACACAAAAAGTCTGCCCTTGAACCTTATTAATTGTCATTGCATAACACACCGATACTGGGAATTGCGTTCTTTTAAATTGGAATGGAAAATTATTTGGTATTATGGGAATTCTGGGAATAAAGACGGTTTATATTTTGTTGCAACTGGGTGAAAATAAAACTTATATAAAAAAGTGAACGTAAATTAGCCAAAACTTACCTATCGGTATACCAAAATAACTAATACCTATTTTATAAA
Source organism: Tholera decimalis (assembly GCA_943138885.2). Lineage (NCBI taxonomy): Eukaryota > Metazoa > Arthropoda > Insecta > Lepidoptera > Noctuidae > Tholera > Tholera decimalis. The sequence continues at coordinate 18,826,431 of OW964576.2, forward strand.
ATAACAACAAAAGGAATCTAAAAATAAATTATCAACGACTAAAAGTCGCGCTGATAAGCACGGTTTGTTAATATCAATTAAGTATTGTCTGTCAATAAGGTCGAATACTCTGAACGTCTATTCGGATCAACAGGCAAAAATTGTATGAAGCTCGCACTTTTTAGGGTTCCGTTGCCGAATGGCAAAAAACGGAACCCTTATAGTTTCGACATGTCTGTCCGTCTGTCTGTCTGTCCGTCCGTCCGTATGTCACAGCCATTTTTTTTTAGGTAGGGCCTCTCGTAGTTCAGCACACTAAGGCTGGTCACTACTCAACCACGAAGCTCGCGCTCGGACGCCCCGCCTTTTTAGGGTTCCGTAGCCGAATGGCACCCTTATAGTTTCGATATGTCTGTCCATCCGTCCGTATGTCACAGCCATTTTATTCCGAAACTACTAAGACTATACATGTGAAACTTAGTAGGTAGATGTATTCTATGAACCGGTATTTATAGACAGGTCTTTAAAAATGATATAAGGGTTTCTAAAACCACTTTTTCATAAAGTCAATCGTTTAAAAGATATAAGCTTCCAAAGTGGTAAAATGTCCCCCCCCCCTCTAACTTCTATAATATTGGAGTAAAAAATCTAAAAAAATATATGTCTGTAGAACTTAATGTAAACTTTCAACCAAAATTGGTTTGAACGAAATCGGGTAAGCAGTTTTGAGATACAGCATATTTTCTAAAACCGCAAATATAACTTTGTAATTCATACAAACACTATGAAAAACAAAGTTATCTAGCGTAGTTATAAAAATGTAAATAAGCTGGTTTCTAAAATTTTTAAGGTTTTTAGGAACCCTTCATGGGCGAGTCTGGCTCGCACTTGGCCAATCGAGACGCGTCGAGCGCGGTGACCGATTCTCAAAAATAATCCTTATAGCATGATTCAGTAGGTATTTACGCGCGATGGCTTATTATTAGCGTATTTCATGTATAACTTTGGTGTTTCTATACCGATTTATATGATTCTTTTTTGTGGAATAGTTAATAATGTTAACTTTTTCAATTAGGGGTAACTGACAGTGTTATAAACGTAAGAGTAGATAAATATTATAATCAGAAAGAAAGCTTCGAACTGCTAAGCTATCGGGAGTTACACGTGTTATTGTGAGTCAACCATAAAAGATAGATATATGCTGTCGTGGGATATTTTTTATATAATTTTAAGGAGAACATTTCCGTCATAAATGATTTCTGTGTAGCTTTAACCATTAAGGTTGCACACGCGACGGAAGCTTAAAAAATGGAGTAACTTCTCCCGTTTTCCCAACATTTCCCTTCACTGCTCTGCTCCTATTGATTGTAGCGTGATGAAAAGTATACTATAACCTGCTCAGGAGTATGAATATTAATTGTACCAAGTTTCGTTAAAATCCGTCGAGTAGTTTTTGTTTCTATAACGGTTATACAGACAGACAGACAGACAGACAGACAAAAAATTTACTGATTGCATTTTTGGTATCAGTATCGATCCCTAATCACCCCCTGATAGTTATTTTGTAAATATATTTCATGTACAGAATTGACCTCTCTACAGATTTATTATAAGTATAGATATACTTTATTGTACACCTTACAATATTACCTGTTATCTCTTTTGGGAAAACATTCTGATTGGTAATCTATCCTCTTGATTATTGAAATATAAAATAAGCCTACATAATATATTACCAATAGACACATAATATTATGGTATTTGCCATACTGACCGAAATGAAATAATACGCAACGCTGTTTTCTATACTTATAATAAATCTGTAGAGAGGTCAATTCTGTACATGAAATATATTTACAAAATAACTATCAGGGGGTGATTAGGGATCGATACTGATGCCAAAAATGCAATCAGTAAAATTTTTGTCTGTCTGTCTGTCTGTCTGTCTGTCTGTCTGTCTGTCTGTCTGTCTGTCTGTATAACCGTTATAGAAATAAAAACTACTCGACGGATTTTAACGAAACTTGGTACAATTATTTTTCATACTCCTGAGCTGGTTATAGTATACTTTTCATCACGCTACAATCAATAGGAGCAGAGCAGTGAAGGGAAATGTTGGGAAAACGGGAGAAGTTACTCCATTTTTTAAGCTTCCGTCGCGAGTGCAACCTTAATGGTTAAAGCTACACAGAAATCATTTATGATGGAAATGTTCTTCATAAAATTATATAAAAAATATCCCACGACAGCATATATCTGTCTTTTATGGTTGACTCACAATAACACGTGTAACTCCCGATAGCTTAGCAGTTCGAAGCTTTCTGATTATTATTCTGCTCCAAAATTTAAAACCACCACAACTTTGCAATGGAACTCGGCTAAAAGTAACCCAGTTGCAACAAAATATAATCGAGGCTCAAATTTGAACAGGTTGCGGTGCAGGAGAAACCGTCTTTATTCCCAGAATTCCCATAATACCAAATAATTTTCCATTCCAATTTAAAAGAACGCAATTCCCAGTATCGGTGTGTTATGCAATGACAATTAATAAGGCTCAAGGGCAGACTTTTCGTGTTGCTGGAGTAGACCTCGGTGTCAGTTGTTTCTCGCATGGTCAGTTGTACGTCGCTCTTTCCCGGGTTAGCAGTTCTAGAAATCTTTATGTTCACGTGCCGGACGGGTCAACTTTCAACATAGTTTACCCGGAAGCTTTGCGCTGAAGAATTTTCGTTCTATAGGTACTTAAGCCTCATGTGAACGTGATCTAAACAATATTACCGATATATTAAATTAATAATACACAAGGAGTTACACGCTGACGGAGTCGCGGGCACAGCTATTAATATATAATATTGTGCGGTTCGGTATAACATATATATACGTATATTTTTAACAGTAATATAGATTGACATATTATATATCCCTACTAAATTACGAAAGTTAATCTGTCTGTTACATCAAAATCACTGAACCGTGAGGAAGGAGAAGGACATAGGCTACTTTTTTTTAACGAAAAACGACGAAAACGTGGACGAAGTCGCGGGCAACAGCTATCTATACTAATAATATAAGACTGAAGAGTTTGTTTGTTTGTTTGAACTCGATAATCTCAGGAACTACTGGTTCGAATTGAAAAAATATTTTTTAATTAAATAGTTAATTTATAGAGAAAGGTATATATCATTATATATAGGCTATATATCATTACGCTAAGGCCAATAGGAGCGGAGCGCCAATGAAGAATGCTTCAAAATCGGGGTTAAATTTAACGTTAGTCCAAAGTAACTATTCCACGCGGACGAAGTCGCGGGCAAAAGCTATATTTAATATAAACATTGCACCCGTGCGAAGCCGGGGCGGGTCGCTAGTATTTAATAAAGTTTTTGTTTTTTCTTTGTTCTGTCTTCGGGTTTCCGTATTGCTGTCGATAGGCTATGACTGGTGATGGTTTTTATTAAATCAGACCATCGGGTAGGTGAACAAACTCGTCGACGCTTTCCATCTGTCTTTCCCACAATGACTAACTTGTCCAAAATCCATCAAACATACATCCACAGCTCTAACTATTAACTAATTAACAAAAGGCACTCTCACAACTTCACACGATTTTGTAGGCGTAAAACGTTCGCTGCATAATTGAAACGACGTTACATCAATACCAAAAACAGTATTAAACAATCCAATCCCTTTACCAAAAAGGTATATTACAGAGTTCTAACAGAATCCCGCGCCATATCCATCGCTGATGCTATCTGTGGCCACATTACGGCCATTAGAAAGGCTTTGAGTGGACGCTGGACGGTGGCTAACTCAGTGCCCTTCACTATGGATGAGCGTGGCTTGTGTGTAGGGTAGCGAGATGTCTTAACGCAGAAAATAAATAACTGCTAGACCAGAGTCGCCTTTGATTTGCTGGAGAACCTTAGCCCAGTAAGAAGGATAATGGGTAATACACAGAATAGAATCAGGTGTAATGATGCAGAAATCCATACCAAACTTATTTATTTATAAATTGAAAAATAGAACCAACAGCTAATCAACATTGCAGTAGTATAAGTAACATAAAGCCAATTACAGGTTCTCAAAGATAAAAATAGAAGAAGAAGAAGTTTCGGGATCTGATATTTTATGACAAGCACGACAAATACATATAGATAAACATAGTACTAAGGCCCCGCAAAAAGGCAGCATTCAGGCGATGACATACGTAATTACGATACATGTTGTATATGAGTTTCGTCTACATCTAGAAACTAGCTTCCGCCCGCGACTTCGTCCGCGTGGAATAGTTACTTTGGGCTAACGCTAACTTTAACCCGCGACATCGTTTATATAGGTTAGTAAGTACTGGGTCTTAATCTTATATCATGTAGATTGTAGGTTATTCTCAAAAATACTAATGTTATTTTAAAGTACTTCTGCGTACACTGTATTTTTAGTTATGTTTTCTTCCGGCAGAAGTAGATATTGATTTTCACCAGAACCAGATCTCGATAGGGCAACATACATGATTTTTGCGAAACTTTAACCGTTTACGCAGCGCACGCAGCGGAAGCTCAACAGGAAAAAATATCCTCCGATTTTAAAAGATTCTTTAGTTCTCCGCTCCTATTGGTCTTAGCGTGATGATATATAGCCTTCCTCGATAAATGGGCTATCTAAAACTGAAATAATTTTTCAAATCAGAACCGTTGTTCCTGAGATTAGCGCGTTCAAGCAAACAAACAAACTCTTCAGCTTTATAATATTAGTATAGATAGCATTGGCGCGGGGCTTCGCTCCCGTGGTCTTTATCTCGATAAAAACATGACCTCCTTCTTTTGCAGTCGGGCAAAACCCTTCCTCAAGCTTCAAGTTGGCACACGCGGGCCCATTGTGGGTTCGTAGATGTCACATGTGTTCGTAATGTTTCCTCACGATGTTTTTCTTCACCGATTTGAGAGCAGAGGTGATGATATTAAGTTAATGTGCCTGACTGGGTTCGAACCCACGACCTGCAAATCGCAAGTCGGGCCCATACCACTGGTCCACTGCTCTATGTACCCATTGATTGTCCTACTAATATCCTACTTCCTACTATCCTATCCTACTAATATTATAAATGCGAAAGTTTGTGAGGAACAAACATCCATCCAATGTTTGTTACTCTTTCACGCAAAAACTACTGAATGGATCTGAATGAAATTTGTTAAGTAGATAGTTGGCAGCCTGGAATAACACATAGGCTAGTTTTTATCCCGAAATTCCCACGGGATCGGGATTTGCGCGGGAAAACCTTCCTACGCGTAGAAAGTCGTGTTAGTTACACTATATATAACTCAAGAACAGCTGAACTGATTTGGCTGAAAATTGGTAAGGTGGTAGCTTAGTACCAGTAGACGGACATAGGATAATTTGTATCCCGAACTTCCCACGGGATCGGGATTCACGCGGGAAAAACCTCCCACGCAAACGAAGTTGCGGGCAAAAGCTAGTAATTAATAAACCGAAAATAATTCATTCTGGTTGCTACTAAATTTAGTGCAGGTATTTTTTTTATTAAATTCAATTAGCAATGTTGGTACAATTCACATTACGAGCAATCTTGTTAAGACAAGCATATTTAGCTTAGTTGGAAGGGTTCACGTGAGGGGTGAACGTGTCTGGAGCGAGTTCACGCCACTAGTGTAATGTGTATGATTTAATTTACGCTTTCAGCTCAGTTACTCATAATTTTACTTTATTTGTTTTCTGTTCTCAATTTGGTTTCTGTACTATTATATAACGAGGTAAAATTTGTGAGTTTGTAGGAAGTTTCCAAATATCAATCCAATAATGCTTGATTGAAACTCAAACATCCAAACTTTCACATCTATATAACATACTAGCTTCTGTACGTGACTTCTTTCGCGTGGGATGGTTTCGACGTAAAAATTTCGATCCCGCTTACCGTTTCCCGTGAAAATCTATAATCCCAGGAGGTGCGCAAATCTTACTAATATTAAAGGGTGGTTAAATTTTAAGGGCCGATGTTGATTTTGAATAAAACACAAATTATTTGGGAAGTTATTGTCATTTCTTTTTATTATGATAACATGGTATGGTTCAATTATGTATGGAACAAAATATCGCCCAAATGGCCGCCGCGACCTCGGCGGCACACCTCCATACGATGGTTCAAATTTTCGATGACGCTGAGGCATAATTGAGGTTCTATGCCGTTAATGTGCCGAATTATCTCATCCTTTAGCTCTTGTATTGTTGCTGGCTTATCGACGTACACCTTTTCTTTCAAATAACCCCAAAGAAAGAAGTCCAACGGTGTCAAATCACATGATCTTGGCGGCCATTGAATTTGTCGCGCAAAAGAGCCATTGTTTCGTTAGCTGTGTGGCAAGTGGAACCGTCCTGTTGAAACCACATATCGTCCACATCCATATCTTCTAATTTGGGCCATAAAAAATTCGTTATCATCTTACGATAGCGAACGCCATTCACAGTAATTGCAGTACAGTAACTACAGTAAGTGCATTTTGATTTGAACGCCCATTTTCATAATAAGCCTGAATAACTTTAACGCGTTGCTCGGTTGTGTATCTTTCCATGGTTCAAAAGTAACTACAGTAAGTGCATTTTGATTTGAACGCCCATTTTCATAATAAGCCTGAATAACTTTAACGCGTTGCTCGGTTGTGTATCTTTCCATGGTTCAAATTGAGTTAGTCTGAAATTGAGAAATGTCTAATGAAATGCAGAAAAAAACTTGACGTTTAGGTGTGGTTCACATTCAACATCGGCTCTTAAAATTTTACCACCCGGATGTTTGTTACTCTTTAATGCAAAAGCTATAGAACGGAACTGAATGAAATTTGGTATGATAGATAAAGAGATATATTCTTTATTGTACACCATAACAGTAAAACAAATAGGGACTCAACAACTAAAAAGGGTGACACAATGGGCGGTCTTATCGCTAAAAGCAATCCTTTACAGACAACCTTTAGATGGATTTGACACAGAAGGAAAATCCTGGAATAACACATATGTATCTCGGATTTGCCACGATCGGATCGGGATTTACGCGGGAAAACCCTCCCAAGCGAACGAAGCAGAATTTATTTATTATTTTGTTTATTAAAACTTTATGCAACACAAAATGTACAAAGGTGGACTTACTACATCAGGCATTCTCTACCACACCACATCACATCTATAAAAAATAAGCTAAAAAATAAGATGATAATTTATTTATTTAGACATTTAATACAGATCTTAGGTACAGACGCCAGCACATGAAGCAACCCGAAACTGTCAAATTTTCCCAATCAACCTTGAATCTAATTTCTTTAACAATAAAGTTGAAAATCTATTAAAGAATGTTGACAGATTGTTGTAGCTTGATGTGCTGGCGTCTGTACATCCATACATTGGTAAGTAATACTTATATCTATGTTAGTAGTTCAAAATAATATTAGAGAGCATTATGAATTAGGAATCAAATAAAAATAAAACAATTACGGTTAAATTTCAAAATGGAATAATAAAAAATATCAAGTATTTTACTTTAAATTAAAAACAGCACCGCCGGAAACCTAGAGAGTATTCCGGTACTTCACAACAGTAAAATCTAATCTATCCAATATGTTGTTCAGAAGGCTGCTGGTATATATTCAAAGTATATATCGCACCCTCAGTAATATAAGGAATCAAGTCAAAATTTTTGCAAACTGAGGTTTTAAATGCTAAGGGCACAAAATGAAATACTACCGGTTAACTAACCGGTTAACTAACTATACCGGTTGGCTAACTTAAATAATAAGCATGTTATATGAAAAAATATCTGTAATGCAGGAATCCAGAATCTTGAAACGCGTTGCTCAAAAATCTACTTTTTGAGTTGTGCCCTTATATTACTAAGGGTGCGATATGTAGAATCTAGTTGATCGTTGCATTTTTTATTTTGTGATTATTGCTCTACTCTTTATCAGGAAGAAAAAACCCCCTTAAATATGCCCCCAAACTACTGCAACAACCTCTATAAACACAAAATCTTGTAAGTTATCCCTCTCAGTACCAACACTTACTTCAGCAAGTAACAACTTACAAGCTTATGTCGCAAGTACCATGGCCATAACTTAGAAGCGTAAAGCATAGCTTGGTTCCCACGCTTTACATACAAACACACAAACGGACACTGAAGATCTGGCGAATGTAGCTGTTTTGGGAGCAGATACAAGCGATTTAGGACTTGTGAACCAAATACATTCACTGAACAGTAAGTGGTGACGGTAATCCGTTGCGTATTTAGATTCGGGTGGAGGTAAACATCGCACTTTCTAAAATCCTACTAATATTATACCTACAGTAACTGTTTCCCGTGACTTCATTCGCACGATTATTCATACGACTTTAATTCCCCATTTCATTATTAAGGACTACCAAACTCAACTCAAACTCTAATTCTTGATATCGTTCATAAGCTCGTGTTTGCCACTATCTCAACTAATGGTAAGCTATGATGTGGTCCAAGATAAAGCACGCTTACCCAGAAGTAACCTATTCACTCTTGACCAGGGACCGATAGCGCTTTCCTTTTATAGGGTTTTACCCTGGGTTTTGAAGAGCTATGATATTTTAATTCAATTAAAAACCCCTATGATTTTGCTGAATACTTTTTTAGCTAACCTTCTTAAGGGAAACCCATTCATTGACTTTCCCAATAAATAAGCTAGGTTTTTACAGCCGAATACAAAAAGCTTTAACAATCAACTAACCCATTCTGAAAGGGAAACCCTTTCGTAAGCGCTAACCAACATATTAATTCAAGCGAGTTTGGACCGTATTTTTAACTACATAAGAGCGATCTGAAGCCGTGTGGATGAATTCGGCAACTTCAAGGCTAACAAAGATAAGCCTTCCGATCACCGCGTCATGCTAAAATATAACTTATTGTCATTACTTTAAAAGCTAACGTGTGCGTCGTGTCAGTGCAGCGTTGGCGCAGCGCGTGATTGTGTGCATGACGTGTATTGTGTTTGTTTACTACTAAAACGTCACGGGCGCGGGCGCCGGCGCGCGGCGTACAGCCATTTTTGCGAGAGTCGAGACTTCGAGACTCGAGAGGCGAGAGCATTCGCCATTACCTACTGTTTACCGCATACGATGCGCTTGCTCTAATTTGTGCCGATAAGGTTAATTTATAGTGTTAGCGTTCTTATTAGTGCAGCGACTAATTAATAAATAATGCCTCAGCCAAAAAATGATGCAGTACATAGATATTTTCAATATGACGAGACAAATAATTGCAGCAAATGCCAAATTTGTGAAAAAAATATTAAAGCCATTTCAAAAAATTTGAACGCACGAGTAGTTTAGGTAAAAATTGGTATGTGCGCATGGCGATGCACACATAATACAACACAAATAGTGTAGAGTGAATGTCGAGTCGGAGTAAACAATCTTGAGCTGTTATAATTGTCTTTAAGAGAAAAAAATGATTTGATTAATTAAATGACCGGAGTCTGTGTTTCCCGATAGCTATAACCTAGAAGTCTTTAAGTCAAGAGTGAACAGGTTACTTTTAGGTAAGCGTGCTCCATCTTCGACCACATCATCACTTACCATCAGATGAGATGGTGGTCAAGCGCGAACCTATTTTTTAATAAAAAAAACGACTTAAGATAAAAAAAAATAAACACATGTATTCATTATAGGTATAAAGTATATATTTAAAAGAAAAATATACGTTATGTGACAGTCAACTTCAACAAAATTAAACTAAAAAGTGTATATTTCGGTGTTACTTAACTTAAACTAAGAAAGATTGCACTTTATGTGTCGATGATATTTATTTGTATAAATAGTTTACAAGTAAGAAAAAGTGTTTGTATATCTATACAAAAAAATACGTTACACTTTTACGTATAAGATAATTATGACCATATTTAGTTAAGATTAGTTGATCTCGGTATTTACTAGCTGATAACTTTGAGAGAAACATTGAAATAAGATCAAATGTTACAGTATCTTTTTAAGCCCAGACACTTGTCAAATGATAAAATATGAAAACCAGGTAGTTTAAATATTATATGTACTAATTACACGAGTATATAATATCGCCGTGTGCTCTTACTGCTTTAATTTCTTGTTTATCAGCATTTGTCATTGTTCTTTCGGCACCAGCTTTCCACATAATTATCAGAAATAGCATCATGCGTTTTACTGTACAGTATGTATGGCATTGTCCGTAAATCCATCGATGCAGTGATCTCATTTTGGTTCGAAATGCCAATTCCTGTCATAATTGAACCAGATCCCAATCCTTGATTAAGATTGAGTTTAGATTTTTCAGTTGCTTTGGTGTCTGAAGTTTTCAGAATAAAGCTAGATACACACATCTTACATTTGAAGTAAAATTTGGATATGAGACCCATCTGTTTCTCTTTTTAGATAGCTCATTTTGTAGCCGAGATTTACAATGTATTTATTAAGCTTATATTTATTAATTGACTCCAAAAGTACTGAAAATCTATTATTCGCCTTCCATGCACTTTATAATTATTCTAAAAAATAAAAATAAGCATTTGAGAAATTAGAACCTTGGTTAAAATCTAGTATAGATACAAAGTGTAAAGGAATATACGTAAAACTGGAAAAGAGGTAATTGTAATCATCATTATGAACATCTTTTACTATGGGACCAACCTTAAATATTACGAAAAAGAATAAACGACCTCGTTCATTTATAAGTGTGCATAACTGGATAAAATTTACTAAACAGCTGATTATATTTCACGTTCATAATAATGAGTACAATTACTCCTTTTAAGGGTTTATGTATATTCCGTTATACCCTGTATAACATGTTCAAAAATATAATACCCTAAAGTTAGTTGGTTTATCTTCAGACATGTAGTTGTTACACTACATATCTGAAGATTTTTGTATGTTCAAAATTTCTACCTATGCAATCGTATATACATAATTTTAGGCACTGGTGCCTAATGCTGTTTCATATATACAACGTGTAATTTAAAGGGTATATACATACCAAGTGCACGGCTTCTTTAGATGATAATAAACGATATGGCTAGGGTTTTGTAATCCAAAGTCTATGTGTGTAGAACTTATTACAAATACCAATACACTGATACCAGAGACCGAATTTTTCAAATTAAGAAGAACAAAGAGAATTATCGTTTTATTGGCAAGTGACGTGGAGAGTGATGACCCTCATAGTGCTGTGACACGTTTGTTATGACTGGTATTCAAGAAACATATGAAACCAATAATTTGGGGTCAATTCTGTGAGTCACTTATTTTGAGCTGAAACTTTGCATAGAGACTCCATACCAGGTGTTGTCTTCAGTCCTTTTGGATAGATATGGGGTTTCCGTTACACGTTGTATAGTTTCAGACTGTCGCCGTTATTTACATATCTTAAATTTATTTGACTTCTGATAACTTCCTACCTACTTTATCTTTCTGTGATTATGGCGTTTTCAATATTACCGAAATACCGGGTCCCAAACTAAAGGCACACTGTAGAAGACCTTATTTATATAAGTAATGCTGTTTCGTATTAACTAATTTCAGAACTAAAGAAATATAGGAAGTCCAAAAAGTATTTACTATTGAATCCTAAACTTCCGCTGATTCGTCAAGTCTGATGTCTAATGCAACGGGTGGTTTTTTCTATAAAATTTAAGATAAGATATAATAATTTACCGCTGATTAGACTAGAAACTACACAGTCACTCTGAAGGGTAACTGAAAAGACAGTGCTTGATGACGGCAATTCGGTTCAACAGCTAAATTGAAGTAACTACATAAATGAACAATCCAAAAAATATTCACGTTTGCGTTCGAAAGTTCCATTGCATCATCCATGATCCAGCCTAAGGTCTAAAGCTACAGGATTAATGTGATTGCAACACAATTTATTTTATCTTTTATTTTGGGGTGGAAAAAGCAACAAATGTCTTCTCCCGCTCTGGGTAGAGCGGAAGAGAGTGCCAGACTTCTACTGACTAAAAATCCACCCTGTTCCATCAACAGCCCTTAAGTTTCGATGCTGCGGTATCTCGTTATTTATTTATTTTATCTAAAATGAAATAAAAACTAAACTTTGTAATAAAAAATAAACCCGACTTTCAAAAAAGTACTGCAAAGAGTACCTATAATTAGATAACTATAATTACGGAATTCGTTGTCAAAAACGATACTACAAAGCCAAAGACACCGACTCACGAAATTAAAGTTATTTTTCACTTTGCAGTGTTTTTTTAAAGTTTGATTATATCTCGCTTTTTAGTGAGTTGGTTTATAATTTACCTCGTTTAAAAGCCTAAACGTCAACTTTTTATCACCTTTTGCAATATATTTCTTTTTCGATGCAGGGACGATAATATAATATAATAATAATACGACGACGATATAATTGTTGAGGAGTTCTCTTGGTACTTCACAATCAGCTCCACTTCACCATATATGCAGTGTGACGGGTATAAAGTGTTTAAAAATTTTATTCAAGTAATCGAATCGCAACCTACGAAATACTTGTTATAGGTGTGCCTATAATATTTGAAGAGTTTCCTCGATTTCTCCATGATTCCATCAACAGATCCAAACTTAATAATAATAATTGAACTCACCTAGAAGTAAAACCTTTCAAATAAAAAAGAATTTTCCAAATCGATCTAGCTCTCTACTAAAAAATCCTACAAGAATACAGTCGAATTCAGAACCCCCTTCTTTTTTTGTAGTAGGTTTAAAAACAAATCAATAAAATAATATGACATTCGTTAAATTTTGTTTATAGTTCTACAGTACTTCTATCTTTTGTGATTTATATTTAAAAAATGCAAAAAACTTAAAAAATACTTAATTGACTTTAAGTTCGTTCGTCGGTGTTTTTGTATTTTCGTGTTTGGACACCGACTTCCAAAAAAATAGATAAAATTTTTTTTCATACTTTTTAGTGGGTCCGTTTGTAATTTATCACGTTACAAAAGCCAAAATGTTAACTACTTATCACCTTTTACAAAATATTGCCTTTCCCGACGCAGAGCCGTTAATTTTTGAGGAGTTCTTCTGGTACTTCACCATCAGCCCTACTTACAACATGCATTGTGACGAGCATAAAGTGCTTAACTATATTCAAGTAATTGAAAATTATTATTGAGTAGTTCCGGTGGCCATCTGTGGTCTTCATCATCAGTTCCACTTCACCAAATGGTGCTTTTCAAGAGCAACTGCACAAGTAACTATAAAAAAATAACCAAACCGTTATAGGTGTGCCTATAATTTTTGAAGAGTTCCCTCGATTTCTCCATGATTCCATCATCAGATCCTGACGTGATGACGTTGGGACTATCTTGAAAGTATACCCTTTCAAACAAAAGATCAATTTATAAATCGGTCCAGTCGTCTTCGAGTAATAAGGGAACATACATAAAAAAATCCGACGAACTGAGAACCTCCTCCTTTTTTTTTGAAGTCGGTTAAAAAAGTTGTAACTTGCTTCATGTGCGTTCTGTAAGGGTGCAAAAAAAAACAAACGAAAAAATTATTGCGTTTACCTTTATTTGACACAATGGTATACACCGTGCGTGTTCTCCATAGCTAAAACAATACAAAGAACAAAAAATATTTCTTGCAAAAGAAATACTTGTATCAAAACCCGCGTAGTCGTAGTATAGTAATGCGTTCTCGATACGTGCGCTTGACTTCCGGGACGCGGAAAAAATTGTTATTACAAAATAACATGATCGCATTGTCATAAAAACTATTTATTAGAATTCTTCATAGAACAAAGTTTTTTTAAATAATATATTTAGATTATATATATTTTTTCCAAAACATTAAAACGACTTCCAAAAAACACTGCAAAGTGAAAAATAATTAATTTCGGAAGTCGGTGTGAAGTTTTGTATTTTCGTTTTTGGCACCGACTTCCGAAATTAAAGTTATTTTTCACTTTGCAGTGTTTTTTGGAAGTCGGTTTAATTTTTTGGTAAAACTTTTTTATTTCACTCTTTTTAGTTGGTCGTTTTTTAATTTACCTAGTTACAAAAGCCTAAATGTCAACTACTTATAACCTTTTACAAAATATTGCTTTTTCCAATGCTGGGCCGTTAATTGTTGAGTTCTCCTGGTACTTCACCATCAGCTTCACTTCACCATATGCATAGTGACGAGCATATTATGCTTAGTAACCATATTCAAGTAATCGAAGCGGAACCCGTGAAACACTTATTATTCCTACTTATATATTGAGTAGTTCTAGTGGCCATCTGTGTCTTCATCATCAGGTCCACTTCACAAATGATGCTTTTTGAATGTGTGCCTACTATACTATAAAAAATACTCAAAACACCTATAGAAGTGTGCCTATAATATTTGAAGAGTTCCCTCGATTTCTCCAGGATCCCATCATCAGATCCTGACTTGATGACAGTGGGACCAATTTCGAAGTATACATTTTCTAACAAAAAAAGAATTTTCCAAATTGGTTCAGCCGTCTTCGAGTAATCGGTGAACATACATTAAAAAAAAATATTAAAAAAAAAATATATATATAATAATATATAATACGCGTCGAATTGATAACCTCCTCCTTTTTTTGTCGTCGGTTGAAAATGTTGAGCATTTTATTTATAGGGTATTTATCCAAGAACGTAAATCCCACCCATACGCACAAAACGTTTTGGGAATACATAGGTACTTTCATTGTGCGTACGGCTAAGGAGTGGAATTCCCTGCCGGAGTCTGTGTTTCCTGATCGCTATAACCTGGGGGTCTTTAAGTCAAGAGTGAATAGGTTACTTCTAGGCAAGCGTGCTCCATCTTCGATCACATCATCACTTACCATCAGGTGAGATGGTGGTCAAACGCGAGCCTATTATCAGGTAAACAAAAAAAAATAGGTAGTTCTTCATAAAGTACCTAGTCTGTAAATATCGAAAATAAGCAAACTTTTTCGTGTTTTTCTATATAATATATACCTATAGATATCCACAGGTTAAGACCTATAAGGACAAAGAAGAATTCTAGCCTGCCTACCACTGATTTGAAAATACTCTCTGCTGCCTTCATAACGGGGATATTTGCTGGCGGACGAAAATACCCTTTTATTAAGTGGAAAGCAATAAAGCATTTGGTTTACCCGTTAAAGGCTAGGTTAGCGCTTACCCTTATGATATCACTTGGGTTTCCTTTTCAATCGGCTTTCCATAGTATTTTGCTAAGTATTCGTAAAGGTTTCCCAAACAAAGGGTTAGTTGATCGTAAGGGAAACCCCTTCAAAGGGTTTTAAAAATTAATCCGCTCGTCCGGTCCCTGCTCTTGACTTAAAGATCCTTAGGTTATAGCTATCAGGAAATACTTACTCCGATATTCCCAAAACGCTTAGTGCATATTTGTGGGATGTCCACCATGTACCGTTCATCTTGTTGTCCGATGATTAATTGATGTTTCACATACATTTAATTCATAATAATCGATCTCTTGACTTTCAACATATCAGGCACTTGACGTAGTTAGTTACCTGTTAAGACTCATGCGTTATAGCAAAATATGTGAAAAATATAAACAGGAACTTTTATTTCTGCTTACATAAGGTATTTTTCCTTTGTCCTCAACTTTGTGTGCAGAGGTAATGAAAATCTTGTTTACAATACTAAAAACCGATTCCTTCGGAGATAAAAAGTAATCTATCTATGGCAATCGTTAGTTACGTTGGAATTTCTTTCGTTTGATCGGAAAATGTACCGAATATTGTCAGATTTGTAATCGCGTCCTTAACCCATTTCGTTAGTCACTTCTATTCTGCAATGGTCAAGTATTTAGCCACTTATTTGTGGATTAACGTGTCTAAACCATTTAGCGATACCTATTTCATACCCACATCAATATTCATACCCACCAAACATTCGACACCAGTTATTTTTTTCAACGATATAATAGGCCCAATTTCCACTTATTAAGAATTAAAGTTATGTGCATATTGATATTGAAATTTAGGCCATCCGTTGGATATTCTTAAGTAATATGACATTGCGTTTGTAATTATATTTAGATCCTCAATTTTGGCAATTATTGTAACGGCGGTGCCAGTCAAACCAGTCAATCAATTAATCGAAATATTTATTTGCATAATACAGGTACATATATTAGGTACACTATATTACCAACCTCAAGAGGTGTGCAGATATAGAGTTATATTCTTATTAATGCTACTCGTCAACCCTACCGTCACTTGTCAACTACAATTTTTTTAATTATGTGATGAAGCGTCAACAGCCTTTGACAGGCCCGTTGGTATAGTGGTCAGTGGCCCTGACTGCTATGCGCAAGGTCGTGGGTTCGATTCCCACCTAGGACAAATGTTTGTGTGATGAGCACGGTCATTTGTTCTTGGTCTGGGTGTAATTTATCTATAATATGTATGTATTTAGAAATATATATATGTATGTTTATCAGTTGTCTAGTACCCATACCACAAGCTCTGCTTAGTTTGGGACTAGATGGAGTTGTGTGAAAAAAAAAAAAAAAAAAAGCCTACTGGCTTTTTTAAGGATGGGAAATCATCCAATGACACAAGCAGGTTTAGCTTAGTTGGAGGGGTTTTCAAGATTGCAAATTGAACAACTGAAAGGTACTAATGTGAATTCTACCCACATTTCTAGATCTCTTAAAAAAATATTTAACCAATTCTGAATTTAAAAAAAAATTACAGTCGTATACATTGACACTATAGTAACATTTACTCATTAGAAAATTGAGTGATTTAATTTTCATTTCCAAAAATTTTAATTTCATTTGGTAGTTTATTGTATATTGCGGACGCCATACAAATAATGCTTTTAAAAGTCGGAACTATGTCAATTATACAACGTGTAATTTAAAGGGTATATACATACCAAGTGCATGGCTTCTTTGGATGATAACAAACGATATGGCAAGGGTTTTGTAATCCTAAGTCTACGTGTGTAGAACTTATTACAAATTCCAATACACTGATACCAGAGACCGAATTTTTCAAATTAAAAAGAACGAAAAGAATTATCGTGTTATTGGCAAGTGACGTGGAAAGTTTGACCCTCGTGCTGTGACACGTTTGTTATGATTGGTATTCAAGAAATATAATGAAACCAATGATTTGGTATCAATTGTTTTAGTCAGTTATTTTGTGCTGAAACTGTGCATAGAGACTCCATACCAGATGTTGTCTTCAGCCCTTTTGGATAGATATGGGGTTTCCGTTACACGTTGTATGAATGTATAAATATAGTGATAATTGTTTTACCACAAACAGCAGTCATTAGCGGTGACGGGCCTGATAGCCCGTTCCATCATCGGACTACGAGACAAACGGCGAAGCGCCATCGTTACATGGTGGACATCCCACCCATACGCACCAAACGTTTTGGGAATACCTTCATTGTGCGTACGGCTAAGGAGTGGAATTCCCTGCCGGAGTCTGTGTTTCCCGATAGCTATAACCTAGGAGTCTTTAAGTCAAGAGTGAATAGGTTACTTTTAGGTAAGCGTGCTCCATCTTCGACCACATCATCACTTATCATCAGGTGAGATGGTGGTCAAACGCGAACCTATTCTAAATAAAAAAAAAAAAGAAAAAAAAAAGGACCATTGCTTGTCGGGGTTGCGGGAATGAACTAACCAGATACCGCTGCCCCCGAACGCAAGGGCAGCTGAAGGAACAGGGTTGGTTTTTAAGTCAGTAGAAGTCTGACACTCCCTTCCACTCCATCCAGAGGGAGAGAGGAATCTGGAGGAGATATTTGATGATTTTGCTGCCAAACAAGAAGCATTATCATACATCGTCCTCATATGATTTGACTAGTACAGATTATATGGATTGAAAAGAGTTATTTCGGTGTTCAGGGTAGTAGCTTGGAAACACCAGCCTCATCAATTTGTTATTCTAACATTTTTACAAAATAAATATCATGTATCAACAAATTATTAAAACTTAGCCATAGATGAACAAGTCCAGATAGAAACGAAGGTTAGAATTAATGGCGAAAATCGATAGCCCGTAAATGTAACACGCCTATTCTATGCCTTGTAACAGCTGATTTAAGTGGCTACAACTGAGACTGTTTCGATTTTATGTCAGTAGACAACAACATTAGCGAATGGATAAATAATAACAGCCGAACGGGTATTTCTTCGATCTTTTTTAGGGTTCCGTAACTCAAAAATAAAAAATATAACTCTTATTCCTGGACCCTTTATTTCGGGAACGCTTGGAGATATAGAGGTCTACAGTCCCTAAGAGCTGTGAAAAAAAAATCAAACTTCTAAATTAACGTAAAATATCTTATTTTACGTTAATTTAGAAGTTTGATTCTTTTTTACCTACGGCCGTTTATGCGGCAAAAACGCATAATATATTTCGTGCACGACGCACGAACGCATAATGTATGTTAACCAGTGGTCGTTAACCAATGCTTGCTGACATTGGTCCGTAGATGAGTGTCACCTTAACAAATCGAGATTCTTCCATGGTTCGGAAAGCCCATCAAGCCGGTGGTCCCAGCCTGTAATTAGTAAGTACATCTTTGAAACGGGTACTTTTTCGTAACGGTTAGTCAGAAGCCCTAATCTTGCCTAGAAGTGTCGTGTTACCCAGTTACTGGGTTGTGTAGGTCAGATAGGCAGTCGCTCCGTGAAAACACTAGTACTCAGCTGCATTTTGTTAGACTGGAAGCCGACCGCAACATAGTCGGCAAAAGGCTAAGAAGATGATGATCACTTAGCCTCGGCTAAAGAATTAAACTAAGGACTCTATGCTAGGGTTATCATAACGGGTGGTAAATACGTTTTTTTTAACCATGGAGCCGTTCAAGTATTACGTAAGCACATTTTTTGCAATTTTTAACCCACCCCTCCCCCTCGTCAGCAAAAGTAAGCAAAGCTCTTACCCCTCCCCTCCATACTTACGTAAACATTGGTACAATACAATTGATTGATTCATGAGCAGCAGTTATAAATCTAGAAATAAGGTATAGATTTGGAAAGAAGTCTGTAACGTAGGTACATAATATTCATTTAAATAAACTTTACTGACACGGAATTTAACAATTCATTATTTGTAGGAATCCCCGAAAATGCATTTCATTTTGAAGCATAGACAATGTGTGTTGCTATATGTGTAAAAAATTAAATAATTACTGCTGACGTAAAAACCATCTAGATCCCCCACCCCCCATGTCATCAAAAATAAGCAAAACAAAGACCCCCACGCCCCCTATAGTGCTTACGTAATACTTGAACGGTTCTTTTGTGCATAGGCGAATTTCATGCCACAGGCATTCTCTACCAGTCACCTAAGGGTGGTAAAGAAATAACATGATAGATGCATACTAAATCAACTAACTAGAAAATAATATATGACTAATAAGAAATATATAATTACAAATAACGTAGGAACATAAATAACTTGCGTAATTAATTTACAGCACATTACTTGTATAAAAGAGTGCATGAAAACTTCGTGAGTAAACTAGCATGTCCGAAAAATCCAAAGACATAATATTACGTCCATCAACGCACTAAGCCCGTGTAATGACTTACAGGTCATTCCCTCTCATAGAGAAGGCCTATTTTCTATGAGAGGGAATGATCTGTATGTATCCCAATAATGGGAACATTATAGACTGCATAATTATGCTATTTTTTTTAAGTAAATTGTGATGATAAGAGGATTTTAAATGAGAGTCATACCTACCATTATAATACGAGTATTCTTGCATATACATAATACCAAATTAGCTTTGAAAAATAACAGGTAGGTAGGTGTGCTGCTTGCGCTATGGGATGCCCTCGTATTATCGAAATAAAAAGCGAGATTTCTGACAGAAACTACGAACCATCAGTAAAAAAAGTAGTTGCTTTACGATCAGTCCCGGAAATGGCCGTTTCCGCCTTCTCCATAATAAGGTGCGAAATCAATTGAACATAATTGTCGCCACTTCAAACAGTTTACATACAAGTATGCCAATACTTTTTTGCAACTTGTTGTATTACGTGCTTACGAAAAAATTGCTAACTTAAAGGAAGGTATCATAATCAGCCTATAACGTTCCCACTGCTGGGAAACTGACCATTTCACTATAAGAGGGACTGAGCCATAATTCTCCACTCGAGCCCAGTGCGCGGTGGAAGATTTCATTCACTCGTCCTACTGATGCCCTTTGTAGATCCCACCTTAAACTCCATCTCAATTTCCCATCCTATAGAACCCGTTTCTATACCCACTCCTTCTCCTTTCATTAAGTACGACTGTGGAACTCACTTCCCGCTAAAATCCGCGAAGCTAAATCTATTGGTACTTTCAAAAAGCTAGTCAATCATCATTACCTATCTAACATTATGTAATTTTATATATTTAATAACGGTATATATTTTTATAGCATTAATATAACTATGTATATATTTGTTTATTATATCATTATAGTTTAATTTATTAGCTAAGTATGTTTTATTTATCGTCATTAATATTTATACACACTGTGTCACCTCCTCTTCAACTCTCCTGTCGCAGGTCTGCTGGAAGAAATTTCTTAGGAAATAAGCAGCACCTTTGTGCTCTTTTGTCTGTATTTATATGTTTTGTTTTTCTTTTGTAAGTGTCATGTGTGTAAATAAATAAATAAATAAGATGTAGAATTTTTTTCTTGGTGATAGGCTCGCGTTTGACAACCATCTCACCTGGTGGTAAGCGATGATGTGGTCAATAATGAAGTACGTTGGCTTTCAAGTAACCACTCTTGACTTCAAAGACCCCCAGGCTATAGCTATCAGGAAACACAGACTCTGGCAGGGAATTCCACTCCTTAGCTTACTTTTTACTGGATTGTGGAGGCCGAATAGGCAGTTCTTTTCCTGTAAAATACTGGTACTCCGCTGTATACGGTTAGGCTGGAAGCCGACCCTAAAAGAGGAAAAGTCTCAGCAGATGACGAAACTTATATTTGTATATTTTACTTGTAATTTACAACAACAACAACAACAACCTAGAAGTTTTTAAGTCAAGAGTGAATAGGTTACTTTTAAGTAAGCGTGCTCCATCTTCGATCTCATCATCACTTGCCATCAGGTGAGATAGTGGTCAAACGCGAACTTATTTTCAATAAAAAAAAAAACAAATAATTGGTCAACTAAACTAAAAACTGGTCTACCAGTGGTCAACATTCGACCATGATTTAAAACGTATTTTAAATGCACTGTTATATGGAAATATTGGCTTTCTCCGCTCTTTCTCCATAGAAACTGTGCCAAATTTCATTCTTAATTTTCGCAATTTTCGTTGAATGTTTTTTTTTTATATAGATAATGCTAGCCTTTTCTAAACAACGAACATTTTCAATTTTTGTGTCCTACTACTCGATCAAAAAACAACTCAACTAAACTTTAAAAAAGTCGAAACCCTACGCCAATAGCAGGCTACTTTTATCGGTATGTGCCAATAAAAACGCAGTTCCTTTTGTCGCGTTGCGCCGACGCAGCTAAATTGCGTCCTAACAAAAAAAAATGAGCCATAGATGACATTAGTACAGAAGAGCAAGTAATCAATTCTCTTAAAGCTTTACCCTGAAAATTTTTAGTTTAATGAGCCTGATGTAGTCTTTCATTTAATGACTAGCTGTGTCCGCGGCTCCGTTCGTGTAGGAGGTTTTTCTCGCGTAAATCCTATTTGTGTTTTTATTGGTACATAGTAAGATGCAATATTGGTGAGTGCTATCGTACTAATATTATTAAATTTTGTGAGGATGGATGAATAGATATTTGGGTGTATAAATTATTTCGCAATCCACGCAGACGAAGTCGCGGGCGAAGTGCTAGTAAAAAATAAAAACCAGAGAAAATAATAGAATTAACCTTCTTGAATTTTCTTTACTATACATAAACGTTGGCGCATCGGTCACCGACTATATAAAAACTAAAGCATTACGCTCTTTGGCGTTATGTTTGAAAAAATGCTTGAACAGTAATTGTTTTAAAGGTTGTATCCACTTATATGGTTTTAAAAGATTTCTTAGCTAGGAATAGTTCTGTTATAGAGGTTTAGCAAAGATTTTTACGACTTTGATATCTATATTTTTTTGCCATTGGTAGAAGGATTTTCCAAACACAAAAAATATCTTAGGATTGAATCCTTTTTGATGAAAAAATCTTTTAAGTGTAAGTCGAACTTACGTGTAAAAGATTCCAAGTGAATCAAGTTTTTTTACATGTTATTTAAGGAACATAGACAGCTAATATCCTACCTCCCGTAGGTAAGTAGGATATAAGCCGTCTATACAACGTGTAATTTAAAGGGTATATACATACCAAGTGCATGCCTTCTTTGGATGATAACAAACGATATGGCAAGGGTTTTGTAATCCTAAGTCTACGTCTGTAGAACTTATTACAAATTCCAATACACTGATACCAGAGACAGAATTTTTCAAATTAAGAAGAACGAAAAGCATTATCGTGTTATTGGCAAGTGACGTGGTATTGAGCCTCGTAGTTAGGGTTGCCAACTTTTATCAGAAGAAATAGAGTACAATCTGATTTCAGAGGAGGTAAATAAAGAGTACGGATTTATAACGGAGTACCATTTACTAAAAAAGGCATTTTGGTACTTTTTGCAGCACAACAAATTTTCATTGATTTTAAAAGAATTGCACGACTCCAAACATTCTAAATCTACATAGATCAGGCGCTCATTTTTAATAAATTTCGTTTTAATTTAAGTATAATATGTGTGACTGGCACTAGTATAGTAAACATTGTGTAAAAGAGTATTTTAGCGTCCTCTATTAGCGTTATAGATTATAGAGTACACCTACATGATATAGAGTACAATACTCTATTTTAGAGTACGGTTGGCAACCCTACTCGTAGTGCTGTGACACGTTTGTTATGATTGGTATTCAAGAAATATATGAACCCAATAATTTGGTATCAATTCTTTGAGTCAGTTATTTTGTGCTGAAACTGTGCATAGAGACTCCATACCAGATGTTGTCTTCAGCCCTTTTGGATAGATATGGGGTTTCCGTTACACGTTGTATATTAAGGAATCCTGATCTGTAAGCATCAATAGCTCAATGGCTAATGTGTCGGACTTGTGATCGAGAGGTCGCAGTTTCGATCTCCAGCCATTTACACTATTGCCGTGAATCCATTCCAGACACCAGCATTTTTATTGGAGGGGTCAACATGATTGCTAGTAATGTGAATTCTACCCATATTACTAGTTCGTTTTAAAAAAAAATACATTCCATTTCATCGTTTAAAAGTCGATGCTATCGTGAATACGATTCCCGTACGGAAGAAATATTCAAAAGGCCTACAAATAGTTCTTCTAGGTCTTGCTGCTTGTGTTCTATGAGTTTAATGTTTGTAATTTTTGAGCAGCTCGTGGCTTCACAATACCGCACGAATCGATTGTTAATGTCGGTCTGCGGATGTTATGTTAAGCTGCTATGTGTGTTAATCTTTTGATCACGGCTGTCATTTGTACATATTTGTCAGTCGCTACGGGTATTCAGAAGCCAGCTAATAAGGTAACGTGTTACCCGGCTACTTGGTTAGAGAGGTCAGATAGGCAGTGGCTCCATGTAAAATGTAATTGTAACAGCTGCCTCCGGTTAGACTGGAAACCGACCCCAGCACAATTGGAAAAAGGCTAAGTAACCCAGGAAGGACGTACCCCTTGGACACAGTCTTCTCTTCTTTTTGAGTCGATGCTCAAACCTCTTTAGAATAGTATGCTGCTAGCTTTATGCCGGCTGTACACACTCGCCGAGACACCCCGAGACTGACCGAGAACGAGTGTGTACATGATGCTCTCGCCTTTTCTCGCGCGCTCGGTTCTCGCCTCGGTTCGCCTCGGCCGCGTATCGGTTTTTTGCGGCCGAGTCAAAGGGTCTCGTCCGCTCTCGCGAGGTAAACGAGACCAAGCATGTACACACTCGTTCATTTAGTTGCCCGCTTACTGTATTTGTGTAAGCAGCAGTAACTAAAAAAACCTTGATATGTGAATACTTACTGGGTTCTTTTGCGGTGCATAGTAATCATCCACCACCTTCGTTTTCGCCATGGTTTAGTAATTATTTTTTATGAGATATGTGTAAGTAATTATAATAACTAACAGCACAAAGACAAACGGCAGCAGCAGTTTCTAGGTCCATCGTGGCCGATATCCGCTGTTCAAATGACGCAACGAGTGTGTACATGGTGTGCTTTCGTCGAGAGCTTCTCGTCCAAGACTCAGCAAGAGGCGAGAGGCGAGTGTGTACAGCCGGCATTACAGCTTTTGTATTGGCCTCGTTAACACGTTCGCTGACAGTACGTCGTTAGGCGGGAAATTAAAATAGTGCGTTATGACAGTACGTCGAAGGACGGGCCACTTATTTTTAAGAGCACGTCGTCTTACGATAATTTTTCATATAAGTATTATGAAGAGTAGTATCCACTGTCATATTATGAAAAATTTTATTCAAATTTTCTTACAACTAGATAAATAGATATTTTGTATTTTACACCATAACTGTTGAAATCTGTAAACGCCTGATAAAAATATCTATGCAACATCACATCGGACATCGTCACTTGGCACCGTAAGGAGTTTTTTACTCCCACCGACACTTAGATTTATAATTTTTGTTAACCATATTCTAACGTTCATTCTAACAATACATCGATTCAGGGAACAACCTATTTTCATTTAATACTCCTGATTTTCCCAAAACAATAACAGTAAAACAAATAAGGACTTAACAAATAAAAAGGCTGATACAATGGGAGGTCTTATCGCTAAAAGCGATCTTTTACAGACAACTGGTTTTATACTTACAGTCTTGTTTAACTTTAGGTACTTAAATACGTCTGCCTGAACAAGATAAACCTGTGTTTCAGGTGATATTTGCTAATAGTTCGTTTAATATTCACCTTATAATAATTTAATGTAATAATGAATACATTAATCTTTAATTACGTATAACGTTAATGCAATGGGTCAAGTATGAATACCCCATTTTAGAACACAATTGATTCCTGTTACATACTGTATACATAAAAACAATTTTCTCCAAACGTTCCAAACACACTAAATAGATTAAGCTTTTGTTCATCTTTTCTTATAAAGATTTTCTTTCTTTGTTTTAGGCGGAGTAATTCCCAGCTCATCTAAGATTGTCAGGGAAGATGAAACTACATCCGCCGGGTTGATATTTAAGTAAGTACCGATTTTTTTTGTTCTTTTCATTGCCATTCAACGTGGCAATACCTACTTCCAGTCTTCTGGGCACGTTTCCAGATGACAAAAACGTAGAGGAAATGAAATGAAACGCCTGAGTATAGTTTTTTGTTATAATTTATTTTTTAAACTAGGAGTCCGGCGGCGGGCACGCCGCAATTGCGGCGGTAAGACCCCTCTTTGAGGAGTGGCTAGATCGGCGTCACGGCGTCCTGACCTACCGCATGACGCAGGTCCTCACCGGACACGGAAGTTTCGGGAGGTACCTGTGTCTGATGGGAAAGGAGGAAACGCCTGGGTGTCACCACTGCGAGGGTCGCCCTGAGGACACAGTCGAGCACACGGTGCAGGACTGCCCAGCTTGGGCAGAGCACCGACGTGTCCTCACGGCGACAATAGGCGGAGACCTCTCGCGCCCGGCCTTGGTCGAGGCCATGCTGCGGGGCGAGAGGGAGTGGGAAGCGGTCGCCTCCTTCTGCGAAGCAGTCATGCTTCCGAAGGAGGAGGCGGGCCGCGCGAGGGAGAGGATGGCGTCCTCCCTACAGCCCAGCCGCAGTGGTAGACGCCCACGGCGTCGGACGTCGGCCGACGATCTCCGGCCACCGTAGGCGCGGGCATGCGGACAGCGAGTAAAGGGCAACTCGCTGTCCGACCATGGACCATGCCCGGGTCGACGGCGCGTCGTGTTCCACGCGCGCCTCAAAGAGCGTCAGCAACATGACGAGGCCCCCTCTGCAGAGGGCCGAAGCCTGCCGGGGTCGTGGGACTCATCCCGTTACCGTGGCCCCGGTACGTAAAGGGCTATTGAAGGAACACCGTGGATTTTAGTCAGTAAAAGTCTGACAGTCCCTCCCACCCTGCCCGGAGTGGGAGGACTTATTTGATAATTTTACCACGTTAAAAAAAAAAAAAAAAAAAAAAAAAAGGAGTCCGGCGGGGCTTCCCCCCTCCCGTGGACTTTATCACGATAAAAACATGACCTTACTTTTTTGCAGTTGGGTAAAAAATAGCCTATAGCCTACTTCCTTTTCCTTCCTCCTTTTTAGGGTTCCATAGCCGAATGGCAAAAAACGGAACCCTTATAGTTTCGTCATGTCTGTCTGTCCGTACGCTAGGATTTCCAACTAGATATCTGAGCTCAAAGATGCAAGATCTCGAGTTTTTAATACTATAAAAGTATTTGATTACAAAATAATGTTGTATACATTGACCAACTGCGTTAGATATCACCACTTATCATTTGGTCTCATTAGGTTCTCGATTCCTCTGATTTTTTTTTAAATTATGTTTCCAGTTCAAGTCATCCATTGCCTAAAATCAAAATGGGTCCTGATCTCCGAAGTGCCAGAAGACCTAGACAACTGACGAACAAGTAAGTTTATCTTACCTAATAATATATTAATTTATGGACATAATTAGTATATAAAGCTATATACTAATTATGTCCATAAATTACTAATCCTACTAATTTAATAATTTTTTCTTTTTTTTTTATTACTGATGTGCCCACTCTTGACCTCACTTGGAATCGAATGACGTGAGATCGAATAACACTTGCTAGGAAATGTTTACTTGATAGTACATGAAATCGATGATAATATTATTTTTTGAATCATCGGCAGCGCGAAGGCCAATTATCTTGAAACATTATTTCTCGAATGACCATGTAATCGATTAACAGAATAGTTATAAGGATTTTTATTTGAGTTATTACCTTACTCTGCCCTTATATATATATGATTTATACAGGGTTTGTACATGAAATCGATGATAATATTATTTTTCGAATCATCGGCAGCGCGAAGGTCAATTATCTTGAAACATTATTTCTCGAACGACCATCTAATCGATTAACAGAATAGTTATAAGGATTTTTATTTGAGTTATTACCTTACTCTGCCCGTACCTATACATATATGATTTATACAGGGTTTATAGCTGGCGTTGCGCGGCTAGATAAAGAACCTGATAGAGAAGGCAGTACTCACAAACTTTGTTGTTGATAAGCTCGTTCATTTTAACACTGTTATCAGAATTTTTATTTTCTTTTCAGGCTCAAACCCTCAACACATACACAATCAACAATACCGACTTTAGAGCTTACAAAACCGTATCTACCACTCATACCGTACTTACCACCCCACAAACCGACCACCGACGCTCAGATCAAGTCCTTCCTTCTCAACACAGCTTTACAAAACGCCCTAACGGACTCTTTAAACCAACTGACACAGCAAAGGGCAGCTGTCAAAGTGACAGATGTCAAAAAAGATGGCGTCGAAGAATTCGCGAGCAGTAATGATGATGGCCCGCGAAGGAGGTTGCATAAATGTGATGTGGCTGGTTGTCATAAAGTTTATACTAAGAGCTCCCATTTGAAAGCGCATAAAAGAACGCATACTGGTGAGTTTAAATTTGATTACTCTTCTACTTACTTATAGTTATACCCGGACTTCTAATTCGATGCAGTAGACTGACAGTTTTGTTGACAGTCCGAGTTGTCAGATAATGACGACTGCGAAATTGTGACGTAACTAAATTAATCGATGCAGAAATACAATCGGATAACGATGTAAACGATTTCTTTTTAAATAATTTTATGTGAAATTAACAAAAAGCAAATTGTGATTATGAAGGGACGTGAAAAATAAAATGAATATATCATGATAATGTTTTTATTTTTTATTTTTTGCAACATGCCCCTGTACCTGTACCCATTCCAACAGGGAAAGAGAAAAGAAGGTCGCAATGATACCGGAGCCGTCTTTTTAATAGTAATCCCGCCCCATTTATTTAAATATTCATCACATGAAACAATTTCCAAAGGAGTGGCTTTTATCATATCTGGTTAGATATGCATATTTTTAATAAAAATAGATTTATTTATAATACAATCTAGTTACTACTTCAAACTAAAAGAGAATAGTATAAATTTTATCATTTATTTATATTTCTCACGAATAAAAATCGGTCATTTATTATTCGATTGATTGAATCATAGGGTAACATTATTTTAGTAAGTGACACTAGCTTATGTCAGATTACTGTATCGAATTAAAAGTCCGGGTATAGTAAGTTGTATTTGAGACTAGAGATGCCGATATAATCCACCAGCTTATATGGAATATCTTTTTTTATTGAAGTAGTACAGTTAAATACCCCGTTCGACTTGTGGTCTCGGGTTCGATTCCCAGGTCTATCAGCAGCAGCAGCAGTAGCAGTAGGTAGTAGCTCCGGCTGAGTGAGAGAGGTAATACTCTCTCTCCGATCGTGTCCCATCGGACTATGGGAGTAAAGGAACAGAGAGTGCACGTTTATCTGCGCACATACTTGTGCACTATAATATCTCCTGCGTCGTTTGCTAATCTCTGCTTGGCCACCGTTGCCGAAATTATTAAGGAGGACTAAATATTATACCGGGTGACTTTTTTTACGGTCTTGCAAAAAATAGGGTATAATAGTTAAAACATAAACATAAAAAAACATTCTTTATTACCAGAAAGATTATATACTCATTACAATTGAAATTCCCTGACTCCTGAACTAGTTGTAAACTGTACGACAGGAGCCAGTGCATTCCGCTCAATAAAGTACCGTACAAAAAAAAGAACTAACTGGCAGTTATACAAAATGAAAAAAAAAAAAAACTAAAGACTAAAATAAAATACGAAATAAAAAAAACATCAAAAACAGTTAATTTAACATGTCAGGATATTAAAATTTAGAATAATAAATAATAAAAGTTGATAGGAGTAGAAAGAAGCCTATAGCATAAAAAAAAATTGATATATCAATAAATACTACTCATTTGAAGTAAACCTTTGATAATAGAACAATAAAAACAGAAATTTAAAATAAAATATAAATCGATAAAGAATATAGAAATTAAAATTATACGCACATTACTAAATGCGCAGAATTTCTCAATGAATTTGTAGAGCGGTCTTATTCCTTGAAGCCGGCCGATAGGTATACAGCACACTTGCCGCATGTGCCGTCGGCCTCTATGATATCCCTTCGCAGGTGCACGAGCCGCTCGCGCATCAAATACGTGTACGGCTTCTGTTCCACTTACTCAAACCACCATATTATTTTCAAGACGGTAAAAAATTACAGCCGGTATATACAATGATCGAAAACTACGCTTTTCGGGATGGAAAATATGTAATCCCAGCCCATTATATACTAAGTGTGGATGTGTGTCCTATAGGTACTTTCGTACCTATCTCATCTCTTCAGAATATACTGATCTTTGTAGCATATTTTTTTTTTAATTTCAGGAGAAAAGCCCTACTGCTGTGCCTGGGCTGGTTGCGAATGGCGTTTTGCAAGATCCGATGAACTTACCCGACACACGCGTAAGCACACAGGCCATCGTCCATTCACCTGTCCATTGTGTAGACGGTCCTTCGCCAGGTCGGACCATTTAGGACTGCATATGAGGAGACACTGAGTTTATGAAGAGCAGACACGGTGATAGAGATCAGATAAAAATTTATGGATTTTTACAACGGCTACAATTAAAATGCTGACCAAAATTGATAAATGCTTACCAAAATTGATAAATGCTCACCAAAATTGTTTAGTACTCACTATTTGACTGAAACATTAATACCGAAACGGAATTTGTGGTACCTTGAATTGGATAGGTTAGGTTCGAAGGGGATGAGGGGGGGTTTAGGGGGCGAGTATAGGAAAATAGCTTATCCATCGACGCAACGTAACACAATTCGGTGAGCATTTATCAAATCTGGCTAGTATTTTACGAGATACAAGGGATATGTCAATCGGTAGCCTGGCTTTTAGGAATTTAGTTACTATGGAGCGTTAAAATGGTCATGCTGCGACAATATTCGAGGTTTGCGTCACTTCAAAGATGCGCCAAGCATTCCTCTCATTCGGAAATGGGTAAAAAAGTTTGAGGAGACCGGTTCAACACTAGTTAAACCAATACCTAGGCACCCAAGGTTATTGAGAACGGAAAAGAACGTGGAACGGGTGCTTGTGCTTTGAATGTTTATAGATCGTAGCCGCACCTCATTTTGCACACAGATTCAACGCTGTACCCCTTTAAAATTAATTTAAAAAAAACGTACGCACTACAGGCGATTCGCTCCAAAAAATGCCCCATAGCAACTGAATTCCTAAGAAGCAGGCTACCGATTGATATATCCCCCTCGTCCCTTCTAATCATTGCGTTCACACAGTAAGCTAAACTAATATAAACTTTCTTTTGAGACACCCTGTATTATGACTGTCATAAACATTAAAGGGGAATACCCCATACTTGGAACAGGACCAAAAAAAACATGAAACCTGTACGTGCAGGGTGTCTATAAATATGTCTTTAAAATGCCACTGAATTTGAAAGATAGACGCTTCCAAAGTGGTAAAATGTGTGCGTGTCCCCTCTAACTTTTATTAAAATAATAGAGTGAACATTCTAAAAAATGTATAATGCTGTGGACTTCAATCAAAACTTTCAACGAAAATTTGTTTGAAACCGAAAATAACGTTTTAAAACAAAACACATAACTTTGTCATTAATTTGTAAAAACACTTATTTAAAGCAAAACTATTTTGCCTAGCTACTACATAACCCTTCATGGGATGAAACAAAAATTGGCCAAGTGCGAGTCGAACTGGCTAATTTTTGTTTCATATCAATCCTCACACAATCTATCCATCTTTTCTTCTTTCAACCAACTTTCAAAGTCTTCATTCATTCATTACATGCGTGTCATCCCTGCTAATGTAATAAAAATAAATAATAAACACTTATCAAACGACAAATAAGTACTTAAGGGCATTATATTGTGATTTTTTGCTCAAATGATAAGACCATAATTATATATTTTTTTTGTATATTTTATTATAATTGCACCTATTTAGGCAATTTTTTAGCATCTACAGTTCGATACTATGGGATTTTCTTGAGTTGGTTCAGTGTGATCTTGAGAAATTTTGAAAATGGTTTAAAAATCACTTATTTCTTTTTTACTGAGTACCTTTTCCCGATGTTAGCTTATATTTTGTCCTGTAACCTTTATATCTTCCAATGAAAGTCTCACTAAAATCGGTTTAGCCGTTCCAGAGATTAGCCCCGACCAACAGAATAACAAACAGATAAAAAAAGGTTTGTTTGAGTTTTAGTATCACGTAAATAACTGAAGGCATTTGAGACGACACAGTTATATTCCATCGTAGACCTCTATCGCTTACAACCAGGCGTGATCGAAGTCAAGCCTAATGTATAGATAAAATAAAAATATATATACTTTTCGTGTGCTAGTCCACTTGGCGAATTTCTATCTGGCATATTACTACTTTTTATTAAAAGATTACCTACCAACTCACAATTCCTAATTATTATAAGTACGTAAAGCGGCATTATCCTTAAGAGGGTGTCGAGCCTACGAGACACGCGGAAAATAGGTATTTACTGCAGCGGGCTAGTCGTGTGCGTTGTCACACACACAATGACAAGTTCGCTCGAGGCCCGCTTGCCGTTGCACGACGAAGTTTGCTAACTTTGCATTTTTCAATTTTTTGTCGTTATGTTGAATAAACTTGAAAAACGAATATTAATTATTTAGATGGTTTTATTTATCACACTAATATTATAAAGGCGAAAGTTTGTGAATGAATGTGTCTGTTTGCATGTTTGTTACTTCTTCACGCTCAAACGGCTGGATGGATCTAAATGAAGCAAGTAGGTACGTACGTAGGTAGGTAAAAAAATAATAAAATAAATCTATAAATCTAATGTTATATTGCTTATTATAACATTTTACAAAAATTGGCCAAGTGCGAGTCAGACTCGCCCATGAAGGGTTCCGTAGTAACTATAATAATATAATATAATATGTATATTTACTTGACAAAAAACGAAAACTTACAAATTTCTTAAAACTAGCTTATTTACATTTTTTGCAACTACGCCAACTAACTTTGTTTTTCATAGTATTTGTATGAATTACAAAGTTATATTTGCGGTTTTAGAAAATATGCTGTATCTCAAAAACTGCTGACTCAATCTCTTTAAAACCAATTTTGATTGAAAGTTTACATTAAGATCTATAGATATATATATATATATATATATATATATGTAACGGAAACCCCATATCTAACCAAAAGGGCTGAAGACAACATTTGGTATGGAGTCTCTATGCACAGTTTCAGCACAAAATAACTGACTTAAAGAATTGATACCAAATTATTGGTTTCACATATTTTTTGAATACCAATCATAACAAACGTGTCACAGCACTACGAGGGTCAATAACTTTCCACGTCACTTGCTAATAACACAATAATTCTTTTCGTTCTTCTTAATTTGAAAAATTCGGTCTCTGGTATCAGTGTACTGGAATTTGTAATAAAGTCTACATATATATATATATATATATATGTATACAACGTTACACGTTGTATATATATACACACATCAAAAGTGTCTAGGGATCAACATATATTTTTGCAATAACTTTTCTCCTGATTGATATTAATTAAAATTTTCTTTAAGGATTCATCAAATAAAGTGTTTTCGTTTGTCACAGTAACGATAAACCAAGTCACCTTTGCATTAATAAAAAAATTTGCTATTTTCCTAATAAAGGGATTTTTGACATTTGAACCACTAACATTAAAGTTCAAAAAAAAGACTGAAATAACAGTTTTCTTTAAAATTTTATTGGGTACCTTAAACAATTAATAATCCGTGTTTCTACCGCGAACACTAACAACACAAGAACATCGGTTTGGCATACTCAAAATGAGTTCATCCAAATCACGCTGTGGAATGGCCGCCCATGTTCGTTGCAACAACAAAAAAAAGTCTTCTTGCGACTGGATACCCTCCATATTCGGCAGAGCTCTTCTCTGTAGCATATCCCATGCATGCTCAATCGGGTTCAAGTCTGGCGACTGAGCAGGCCAGAGCAGGACATTGATGTTAGCTGCGGCGAGAGTCTGTCTTACAACTCTTGCGGTGTGCGGTCGTGCATTATCATGCATTAACTGAAATAAGGGACCGATTTGCACTTGTAGAGGAACGATGACGTCAGATACAATCGTCTCAGCATAAATTTGAGCGTTGAGGTTGCCTCTGATCCAAATCAACTCAGTTCTTCCGCCGATCCAAATACCCGCCCATACCATGATGGTTCCACCACTATAAGGATGGACTTCCTGGCAGGATTTTAATCGCTGTTGGTGTCCAGGGGTTCTCCATTGTCGTATACGTCTTGTATCCGGTCTCATACCAAAACGAGACTCATCAGAAAAGCACACGAAACGCCATTGTTCTTCTGCCCAATTTCTGTGTTCAAGAGCCCATTGATATCGAATCCTACGATTCTGCATTGCTATAGGTGGTACCCGTAGCGGTCTTCGGGAATGACGGTTCACTTCATGCAAGCGGTTTCTGACTGTTTGGTCGCTAATTAAGTTCCCTGAAGAGTGATGAAGCCTCACGGCTAACATCATGGCGGTTATTGTTGGAGCTCTTCGAGTTAAGATTTGAATGTATCGGTCTTGTCTCCGTGTGGTGCAGCGATGCCGTCCTCCATGGCGCTCAGCCACGGTACCAGTGCTTCGGTAACGTGTCCAAAGTTGACTGATAACACTCTGACTTGTATTCAGAGCTAAAGCCACAGTACGTTGCCGGGAACCAGCTTCTATCATTCCCATGGCTCTGAACATTTCTTCCCTGCTTAAATGACGTCGCCGCTCCATAATAACGTTGGTTTCAATCAGTAGTAGGGAAACAGTAGCACTAATAATGTCTTCAATGCGTTGTATGTTTTTATAGGGAAAATATTGACAGCTGATTTTCATCTTTTACTCGAATTTGATTAACAGTTCCTGTTTCAAATTATGAAATGCACCAAAAAGGATCCATATAAATTTATAAAATCATAAATTTATTACAAAGCCACATCTCAATCTCAAGAAATCCGCATAAAAATGCTTGATCCCTAGACACTTTTGATGTGTGTATTTATATTTTTCACTCCATTATTATAGAAATTAGAGGGGGCACACATTTTAGCACTTTGGAAGCGTATATCTTTTAAACGATTAATTTTATGAAAAAGTGGTTTTAGAAACCTCAATCTCATTTTAAAGACCTGTATATAGATACCACACATGCATAGGTTTCATGAAAAAAAAAAGATATTTTAATTTTTTCTTAAAATCGGAAAGCGGTTCACAGAATACATCAATCTACCAAGTTTTATATGTATAGTCCTAATAGTTTCGGAATAAAATGGCTGTAACATACGGAACGACGGATGGACAGACAGACAGACTAGTAGTTGTAGTAGTTATACATATTATATTATTATAGTTACTACGGAACCCTTCATGGGCAAGTCTGACTCGCACGTGGCCAATTTTTCTTTGGCTAATTCCCGTAGTAGACAGACCTTGTTATGGCACTTGGCGTATAATTTGTCGGACATAGAGGGAATGTCAAAGGAAGCTGAAACTTGTTCTAAACCAGAAAACCCGGCTCCTATCGACATAAAACTGCTTACAGAATTATCGTTCAGATTGAGGTCTGTAGGGCTATCTATCTGATTCTTTACAATTTATTAATTCAATTTTTTTTCGACACATTTGGCAACTAAAATAGAATTTCGATAGAAATCCTTTCTTAGTTGCAACTAGAGAATACAATCCCGAGCATGTTTTTCAATCCCGGGATTACGTGATTCTTGATGCTGAATCCTGGGACCCTGGGGCTATCCCCAGATTAGACTATGTGGTTTCTAATTGATCTCAAATGTAAAAAATTGGCCAAGTGCGAGTCAGACACGCGCATGAAGGGTTCCGTGTGTAACTATAATAATATAATATAATATTTATATTTATTTGACGAAAAAAACCTTACAAATTTCTTAAAACTAGCTTATTTACATTTTTTACAACTACGCTAGATAACTTTGTTTTTCATAGTGTTTGTATGAATTACAAAGTTATATTTGCGGTTTTAGAAAATATGCCGTATCTCAAAAACTGTTATCTCGATATCATTCAAACCAATTTTTGTTGAAAGTTTACATTAAGATCTACAGATACATATTTTTTTTAGATTTTTCACTCCACTATTATAGAAGTTAGAGGGAGGGATACACATTTGACCACTTTGGAAGCTTATATCTTTTAAACGATTGACTTTATGAAAAAGTGGTTTCAGAAACCCCCATGTCATTTTTAAAGACCTGTCTATAAATACCACACACGCATAGGTATCAAGAAAAAAAAAAAATCAGTTTTAGTTCCATGTATGGGGTAGTAGTATGTTCTTTTATTTTAAATGATTTTTAATTTTTTTCTCAATATCGGAAAGCGTTTCATAGAATACATCTACTTACCAAGTTTCACATGTATAGTCTTAATAGTTTTGGAATAAAATAGCTGTGACATACGGACGGACGGACAGACAGACAGACAGACAGACGGACAGACATGACGAAACTATAAGGGTTCCGTTTTTTGCCATTCGGCAACTGAACTCTAAAAAACGAGTAATTTCTTAAAATATATATTTATAATTTTGGTACACTACACATATCACAGTATAGTAAGGAAAGAAAAAATGACAAAAAGATACTATACTTTGTAAGAAATAAAAAGACAATAAAACTTATTTCGAATTTTGAAAATACAATCGTAGAAATATCAATGCATCCAATGTTTGACTTCCAAGCCTGCTTCGTTTATTACCAACATAAGCAGCAGCTGAAAACGCTCGTTTAGGTTTTAAACTGGTTGGAGGAATAGACAATAGATACTTATATGCTGTTTCTAAGTGATATCCACTAATTCCTCCATTTTCAAACAGGCTTATTTCACGTCTAATACTATATTTTGCCAACCCCGATTAATTTTGTATTTGTACTTCATGATCTAGGAATTTCATACTCTTATCAATTTCCAGCTATAACTTTTCCTTTAGTGTCAATTGGGGTTGGGATTGGGAGGTTTGTGGCCTTAACTCATCATCTGTTTGTGATCCTGATCTTCCTTCTTCTTCTTCCGTGTCATCTCGACTTTTAAGTTTTTTAACTATACACTTTATATGCTTCCAAACTAAAGCCTGTGTAGAAACTGGAAATAAGTCATGCCATTCCAAATCCAATAATAACTGATTTTCATCATCTTTTCATGGATTTTGTAATTAATTCAACACACCAGTCAAATCATCACTTCGTCGTTGCTTCATACGTTCCACTAAGGATGTTTTCATTTTTTGGCAAGTGCTGAGTTTATGCTAGATAGCTGTTTTATAAGAAATTTCAAAGCGGAATCAGCTGTGCATAAATTAGCATCTCGCCGACAGATTGCTTCTACTGTCAATTTAATTGGGGTCAGCACATCAACAATTTTATTTACCAATTCAAAATCAACTTCTTCCAAACGAATTGGATGATTGAGATATATAAGAGCTTTTTGAATGAAGGTTTTTAAAAGATAAAATCGCTCCAGCATTGTTAAAAGACTATTCCACCTGGTTTTACAGTCCAAAAGAAGTGACAGCTCTTTTCCATGTTCAATTTTCATTTATTTTTGAAGTACTGTTTCATTTTTCAATTGTGATCTTTTGAAATACACTCTACAACTTTGCGGATTT
Organism: Tholera decimalis; assembly: GCA_943138885.2. Taxonomy (NCBI): domain Eukaryota; kingdom Metazoa; phylum Arthropoda; class Insecta; order Lepidoptera; family Noctuidae; genus Tholera; species Tholera decimalis. The sequence continues at coordinate 18,863,315 of OW964576.2, forward strand.
TCTTTATCAGCTCATTAATGTTTTCATCTTGTGTTAACTCTGGTATGTGTTATAGCGCAAGGTCATTTTGTGACATTAAGATTAAGTCTGATTCTGGACTGTCTAAGTCTTCTAAATGTTCATCATCATGGATGTCGTCCATATGATCAACAGCCACAGGTGGTTCATTTATAGTATCATCTGAGGTAGAGCTGTCTTGCAAATAATTATGTTTTTCATAAAGACAGTATCCAGGGAAATATCAAATATACTTAGACGCTCTTTCAATATACGAAGACAATTTTCAGTCATACTTTCATACTTCCATAAATAGGAACAAGTCCTAAATTCCAATTTTTTTTTATATGAATGAACGTTGACAGCTATGTATGGTTTATTGGATGTTGAAGTCCACTTGTCGAAAGAAAGACTAAATTTTTCACCTGCACTTTTCAAATGTTTCAATTCTGCAGTTACTTGCTTTCTGATTTTTTCACTGTAATTGAATGGTGACGGCTGACTTTGGTAAATCCGTGTATTTTGCAAAGACAAATTTTCTCGAATCATCTGAAGTTATGAATATACTGAATGGAAATCCATCTAATGCAATCATTCTTGCCAAAACATCATCGAGGCTATCGTCGGCACTTTTAGTAAAATAATCATTTAACTTTCGCTTGGCTGGCGGCGGTGCTGTGTTCAGATTATCAGAATCTAGACTTGTTGAAGCTGATATAAGCTTGATGTTATGTTTTGATGACAAATGTGTATGTAATCCCTTAGTCGATCCATCCAAAGTCTTGAGAATGGCTGAGCATCGGTTACATTTGGCACTATTCCTATCCATCGCAACTAAAAAAAGCTCCACATTGACGTCGTATCACTGTGTTTTTTATGTTTAACAAAGTCTCCCGCCATTTGAAATACTTAATTTCAGATAATTGACTTTTAAATTTAAATGACGTAGGTCGTGGGTTTAAATTTAGAAAATATCTTGTAATGACCAAAGTATTCAATATAATTAAGCATATCTTAAAACTGGAAACATATCTTACAACTATACAATAATATAGGTTATCCATCAGAATTCAGACAGGCTTTAATTTATAATCATATTGTGGGAAGTACTAATTTCACACGGGTTCCCGTTGCAAAGTTGCATCCGCCATCTTGGATTTTAAAATTAATGCCAGATTTGCAATCACCACCCCCAAAAACCCATTACACGATACCTATATCGAATGTTTAAGAAAAAGTTGCATCCGCCATCTTGGATTTCAAAATGAATGCCAGATTTGCAATCGCCACCCCCAAAAACCCATTACACGATACCCATATCGAATGTTTGAGAAAAAGTTGCATCCGCCATCTTGGATTTTAAAATGAATGCCAGATTTGCAATCACCACCCCCAAAAACCCATTACACGGTACCCATATCAAATGTTTGAGAAAAAGTTGCATCCGCCATCTTGGATTTTAAAATGAATGCCAGATTTGCAATCACCACCCCCAAAAACCCATTATACGATACCCATATCGAATGTTAGAGAAAAAGTTGCATCCGCCATCTTGGATTTTAAAATGAATGCCAGATTTGCAATCACCACCCCCAAAAACCCATTACACGGTACCCATATCGAATGTTTGAGAAAAAGTTGCATCCGCCATCTTGGATTTTAAAATGAATGCCAGATTTGCAATCACCACCCCCAAGAACCCATTACACGATACCCATATCGAATGTTTGAGAAAAAGTTGCATCCGCCATCTTGGATTTTAAAATGAATGTCAGATTTGCAATCACCACCCCCAAAAACCCATTACACGGTACTCATATCGAATTTGTGAGAAAAAGTTGCATACGCCATCTTGAATTTAAAAATAAATTCCAGATTTGCAATCATCACCCCCAAAAACCCATTACACGATACCCATATCGAATGTTTGAAAAAAGTCTTCATCATCATTTTCACTTCCTCAAATGGTGCTTTTCGGGAGCAACTGCACAAGGTACTATTAGAAATACCCAAAACGCTATAGGTGTGCCTATAATATTTAAAGAGTTCCCTCGCTTTCTCCAGGATTCCATCATCAGATCCTGATTTCATAACAATGGAACCAACTAGAAAGTATACCCTTTCAAACGAAAAAAAATTCCAAATTGGTCCAGCTGTCTTCGAGTTTGAGGTTACATACATAAAAAAAAGTTTAATACGAACTGAGAACCTTCTCCTTTTTTTTGAAGTCGGTTAAAAAGCAATAATAACATCACAAAATAGAAATACGTACTTTTTATGAGAATGGCTTTTTTTTCGAAAATTTGCGCCAACTTTCTTCTAATAATATTTTTTTTTACATTTTCCCATAATAAAACAAATATTTAAAAAAAAATGTTAAAGAAATATATATTGAACAATAAAAAGTAATTGTTGGGTATGCATAATAAATCGTACTCAAAAAAACAAAAAATATGACTTAGGTTATTCAACGGATTGCTGCAATACATACGTACACAATAGATCGCGAATTATCGTTACCGGCGAAACGCTCCACGATGAGACGTGACCCCTCTCTGAGCTCCCGTGGACGACTGAATTTTCGACCGGTGTACGTTGCGTATGGTTCAAAATAGCGCGCAAATTAGAAGAAAAAATTAAAATTAAAACAACCAGGCGACATTTTTGAAATGTTAAAGCTGTAAATGATAGTATGATAATTAGAGAATAATATGAATTGAAGTTTATGAAAAAATTCAACAGTTTACTATCAAAATTCAGCGACGCACGAGCATGTTTTGTAAGGATTTTTGTCCAACTTTATGTATTTTTGTTTAATAAACTATAAAATATTTTTAAATTTTGCCAACTATGTTTGCTAACACATTTATTCTAGTGTTCATTACATATTTTTGTATGGTAATTAAAGTACTATTATAGGTTATATTCCTTTAGTTGTGAAGACCGTTTTGAGTTATTTTACTCGGCGCAGGCTTAAACAATTAAGGCCAGTAATATAAATACATTTATTATTTTTATTTTACATTATTTTAATTCGTAGTTTTATTTAATATTTTGTACCTATTATGTGTAATATAAAAAAATCGCTCGAAATACCTATGGTTTAGGAACCTACGATTTATATTAATAAGTTTTAAATTTGATCACATAATCGTATTAAACAAATTGTTGGCACAATTATCATATACCGGTTGACATTTTTACCGTCTCAAAAATAATATGGTGTATTGTGTAAGAGGAACAAGTTCAAGTTCTTTATTTCATAACAAAAATACATTTGTGTTGAAATATTTACACAGTTAGTACACACAAATAAGTAATAAACAATTATTATAACAAAATAGAAGCCATACACGAGAATATTAGATGCGTGAGCGACTCGTGCGTCTGCGAGAGGATATCAAAGAGGTCGATGGCACATGCGGCGAGTATGCTGTATATCTACCAATCGGCCGGCTTCAAAAATAGGACCGCGCTACAAATTCATTGTTAAATTTGAATTTCGATAGTTTTGATCAATTTTGTATTTTTTTTTAGATTTCCGTTGTTTATTGTTCTATTATTAAAAGTTTACTTCAAATGAGTAGCATTTATTGATAGATCAATTTATTTGTTTTTTTTTTTCTCGTTGCCATAGGCTTTTACTCAATTCACCTATTATATCCTATTTTTTTCAAGATGGAAAGAAAAGTCATCCGGTATATGATAAATATGAACACCTGTAAATTATTTTTATGAAATTATTTTTACGCCTGGTTTTGATGGCAACAACGCAAAATCTAAGACCATATTAAGATTTTTAATGTATTTTAAATATCGTTTATACATTTTCCTTGTGTATTAGTTTTAGTCTACCTACTAGTAGCGGCAAGCCATTTTCGAATAAAAATAATTGCATAAACTTAATTGCAAGCACAAGCACTTGCAAGCATTTGAAAGAAAGTGATGTAAGGAATCGAAAAAAAATGGTTACTAAAATGGTAAAAAAAATAGTAGGTGTAATCTATTCTACTACTAGTATCATTCATGAAAAAAGAGATACCAGCAGATTATAGAAGACGGATCTTAACATACTAGGCGTAGCCCTATGTGTGATCCCAGAATTTCTGTAAAAATAATCATGGCTATCCTCGCGTTGTTATACTGATGAAATCTCAAATTTTCGGCATGCATGTTTTTAACAATTAATGCGAAAAGAATCTAGTTTTTAAGTATGCTTCTAGCTCGATCTCTGATCAAGATATTATTTAAGATTAATTAGCAATAAGTAAATGTAAACCATGAACAGCTATAAGTCAAACTAGAAAAAGAAATGCTTTGAAAAATACATGGTTTATAGGTGTTTTTCTTTTTTGTAATATTTGTAAAATAATGCTCAAAAATAGATCCGATAAATGTAAAAAAAATATCTATTGTAATATACAGGGCATTAGTGGCAATATTAGTATTAATAAATAAAAAAATCCTATTTTTTTACTAAATAATATTTTTTCATAATTTTATTGTAACTTGTTTTGTTTCAAAAGTTTATGTACTTAAATAGTTATTAAAAATATTATATACATTTAAGTATTACACTAGGTATATAAGATGTAGAATAATATGAATAAACAATAATATTTGGGGCCAGTATTTCAGAAATTATTTAGGATTTATAAGAAAAAAATAGTTGTAATAAAAATGTAAGCTAAGAGAAATATTTTTATAAATATAAAAATGTTTAAATTATTTGAAAACGTCCTGTGATTTTTATAAACAGATATTCCTTTTAAAATTACTAAACCTGTTAAGATTAAATATTTTTTTATCTTTCTTTATTGAATAAATGATCTCAATTGGTATTCCTCTCTCTGAACTTTACGTGAATTTGATCTCAAAAAAACTAACATATAAATGTGTCTGTAACCAGTGGTATATTTAGAAATAAATCAAACATATCATGTGTTTATTCTTTATTTCTTGTTTGTACTTATAAAAAACACCAACATCGTTGAATAGTAATAAACATTGAATTATTTCTTTTTAAAATGCAAATAATCCAGTACTTAATTTAAACTATTATTAAAAACACGCATTTTGACGGCCAGTAAACGTAAATGCACTCTTTATATTACTATAAATTGTAATTTTGTATTTTTACTATTATTTTCTTTTATAGTATTAAGATATTTTTAACATATTATGTAAAGGGTTAATCCTTGTGTTTTCTTTGATAAACATAGTGTTTTGAGAATTCAAAAATGTTGTGCACTATCTGAAATAAGCATTAAATAAAATTATATATTAATTAGTTTCTTTGACAAACTTGTTTAATTGTTTTTTTTTTTTCGAAACTTGTTTAATTGTTTTTTTTTTCTTGTAGTGTACACTTTTCTTACGGATTTTGATTCGATATTTTTATGCCGTGCATATTTCTTGAATGTGCTAAATATATTTTATTTTACTTTATTACAAAGTCACTTTACAGTACACCGAGTAATTTTTATGTTTTTATTTTTTCACTGCACTGAGAATACCCTATTTATGTTTTACAGTATAAATATATTATTGTTTGTAGTTCATAAGTAAAAAATTAAAATCGTGAGATGTTACTATTATAATTGATGTTGCAAAAGAATTTATAGGAGTAAATTCGGGTTAATTTTGCTCTAGGGGGCAACATCAGGTCTTGAAAAAAAAAGGTCTTAAATTACGTTTGTTTATACAAACAAACGTAATTCAAGACCTTTTTAACAGAATATAGTATAAATTCGATATTTCATGCGTATTTTATGGTCTTTTGCCCATTTAAGCATCCGTTTTATGGAGCCAATATTGCCCTCTTTTGAGCCAATCTAACCAAACTTTACTGTAGGTACATATTGAATATACTTTTATATATTGTTTTCAAAAGAAGTTATGATGTTTATTGTATTTTATTTTAGTCACCCTGTATAGTGACACCGCTCTTTCTTCGAATTTAAACCTTAAGGTGCTGGAACAAGGTTCTATATTATATGAAGTGTGTATTTATTCACTTATCTCGTTTTACTATCATAATAAAAATGTGAAAAAGAATGACTTTCTTTATTTACGTCCATTTTCAACCGACGACAAAAAGAGGAGGTTATCAATTCGACGCGTATATATATATATTTTTTTTATGTATGCTCACCGATTACTCGAAGACGGCTGAACCGATTTGGAAAATTCTTTTTTTGGTTGAAAGGGTATACTTCGAAATTGGTCCCATTTTCATAAAAGTCAGGATCTGATGGTGGGATCTTGGAGAAATCGAGGGAACTCTTCAAATATTATAGGCACACCTATGAAGTTTTGGGTATTTATTATAGTAGCATGTGCAGTTGCTCTCAAAAAGTACCATTTTAGGAAGTGGAACTGATGATGAAGACCACAGATGGCCGCCGAAACTACTCAATAATAAGTATTTCGTGGATTGCGATTCGATTACTTGAATATGGATGTTAAGCACTTTATGCTCGTCACAATGCATATGGTGATGTAGAGCTGATGGTGAAGTACCAGGAGAACTCGTCAACAATTAACGGCCCAGCATTGGGAAATCAATATTTTGTAAAAGGTTATAAGTGGTTGACATTTAGGCTCTTGTAACTAGGTAAATTAAAAATAGACTAACTAAAAAGAGTGAAATAAAAACTTTTTACTAAAAAATTAAACCAACTCCCAAAAAACACTGCAAAATGAAAAATAACTTTAATTTCGGAAGTCGGTGCCAAAAACGAAAATACAAAACTAAAGACACCGACTACCGAAATTAAAGTTATTTTTCATTTTGCAGTGTTTTTTGGGAGTCGGTTTAATTTTTTTTGGTAAAAAGTTTTTATTTTAACTGGTACGCAAACTGCTTCACCTTTACCCAAAACTATGTTGGGATCGCCCTCCAGCCTAACCGGTTGCAGCTGACTACCAGTGTCTGACATGGAGCGACTGCTTATCTGACCTCCACGACCTAGTAGCTGGTTAACGCGATACCCCTAACGGCTGTCAAATGTGAGCAAATGTCAGCCGGGAGTAGGGTTACCAGATCCGAAAAATAAGTTTTCCTGAAAAAACCCTTGTTTCGGCAATAATTTTCCTGACATTTTAGCAGAAACTTATATTATTTTACAAACTCGCGTGCGGCGCGTGGGAGTCTGAGTATGAGAGTTAGATGCCTTGTGGCGGAATGCGGGGCGCGGCGCGACTGAGCGAGTCAATTAATAGTTCAGTACTCTTGCAAACAGTGCTAAGTTTACTAGTGTTGTGCGTGTTTGTGCGGCAAGCATTTATGTTATAACGAAAAGGCTTACTTTCTCTTTTTTTTTTAATTCCTGAAAATTTCTTACTTTCCCTGACAGAGAGCTGAAATTCCGGACATGTCAGGAAAATTCCTGTCATCTGGTAACCCTAGCCGGGAGCAACAATTTAACGTGCTTCGATGGTCTCCGTTTTAACCACGCGGCCACCTCATAATATTTGATGAAACTGCCAGGAATTAGTGCTAATTTGTTACTTTACACTCCTCTTTTCGTGAATTTGTTACAAAAAGAACTTAGACGTTTTGACAAAGAATAGTTGGCCGCTAGAACCGCCACTTGCCGTAGTCATCGCCCGTGATTACACGGAAACTATATAACGCAGATAGACGAATAATGCATCAAAAGAAAGGTCTTGAGCTTGTCCAATTTGTTACAAAAATAAAATACTTTAACCGTAACTAACAAAAAGTTATGCAATATTTAGTTTTCAGGTTATGAGTAGGTAGGTATGCCACCATAAATATCAAATTAATAGAGGCTAATGTGTATGGACAATTAGTTACTAATTTGTTAAACAGAAAAAAATACTAGAAAGTAGGTTCAATAATTTGTTAGAGGTGATTTTAGTTGGCCGCTCGGGCGGCAATATGCCTAAAATACAACGGCGTTTATCTCGTTATTAAAAGTAGGTTTAAGCTTAGTTAGAGTACTAATCGACGGGTAATGTAACCTAGTTTGGATAAATATGGCGAATATAACTTCAGCATTGATATTTTAGAAGATATTTACATAAAAACAGTATTATGAAACCGTAACCGTATTTTTTGTAATAGCAAAAGCTTTATTGTGAATGTGAGAGTAATGTGGGATAACAACAAATATTAATAGATTACCGCACTGTCTGGCAGTTTGAGTGCTTTATACGGCCCACCCAAATGTCCTAACTTTGGTATTGTTCGTCAAATCGTTGAAGCTCCTTAAGATATAAGTTGAGCTACGCGATATTTGACAAATGCTTGCACTGTTTGGACCACAGAAATCAAAAATACAGGAGAAGTGGTAAGGGGGCGTATCGGTGTCCGCGCGACATGGCCACAGGGCTCATGTCACAGGCAAATGGCCGTCTCCGCGAACTAGTGCGCTTTCGACGGCGATCGTGATAACATATATGAATGCCGAGTTGTTCTGTGGTATCTTGTAAAAACCGAAGCCAAAATCAAATCTATGTGAATCATGGAATCACTTACCATATGTAAGTACAAGTATTTTACAATATTTGTCTTTAAAATCATGAAAAACAATAAATCGTAAAATATTTCTTGGTTTTACTATGTTATTTTTGTTTTCAAATATCAGAGCGACTGTACTCCTTTTGCTATAAATACATTGCTCCTTAACCACTACCTGAGTTCGTCACTAAGTAACTGGACAAGCAATGTAAACATAACATACGAAACTGTATTACGCGGATTCATCGCGTAGTGAGGCCGCCACTTCTTGCGACGAATTAGTGATGTGCTTGTGCAGATCCACTAACGTAGGCTATCGACAGCAATGTCGATTGACGAATGAAATATTGCTATTATAGTTTAGGGGTTTTTCAACCGACGACAAAAAAAAGAGGAGGTTATCAATTCGACGCGTATATTATTATTTTTTTTTATGTATGATCACCGATTACTCGGAGACGGCTGAACCGATTTGGAAAATTCTTTTTTTGTTTGAAAGGGTATACTTTGAAATTGGTCCCATTGTCACCAAGTCAGGATCTGATGATGGGATCCTGGAGAAATCGAGGGAACTCTTCTAATATTATAGGCACACCTATAGTGATTTGAGTATTTTTAAAGTAACTTGTGTAGTTGCATTTGAAAAGCACCATTTGTGAAGTGGACCTGATGATGAAGACCACAGATGGCCACTGGAACTACTCAATATATAAGTATTTCATGTGTTCCGCTTCGATTACTTGAATGTGGTTATTAAGCACAATATGCTCGTCACAATGCATATGGTGAAGTGAAGCTGATGGTGAACTACCAGGAGAACTCCTCAACAAATAACAGCCCAACATTGGGAAAAGCAATATTTTGTAAATGAATATAAGTAGTTGACATTTAGGCTCTTGTAACTAGGTAAATTAAAAATCGACCAACTAAAAAGAGTGAAATAAAAACTTTTTACCAAAAAATTAAACCGACTCCCAAAAAACACTGCAAAGTGAAAAATAACTTTAATTTCGGAAGTCGGTGCCAAAAACGAAAATACAAAACTAAAGACACCGACTACCGAAATTAAAGTTATTTTTCACTTTGCAGTGTTATTTGGGAGTCTGTTTAATTTTTTGGTAAAAAGTTTTTTATAACATACGGAAACCTCTAAGAAAATATGTTTAACTTTTATTTTACATGAGGTGACAGAAATAAAAATACGTTGAAAAGTCAAGTGTACAAAAAAGTAAAAAAAAATAAACAATTTATTTTACGCCCGCAGCATGCGTAAGGAGTTCCGACGTCGCCGTCGCTACAATAGTTTATTTTTCAATCTGTCAACCGTTTTAGCCTGGTTGGAAGATCGATGTAAATAATGTTTTTTTACTTATTTTGATTTTTTTACGGAGTAGTAGAGAAATGCCTAACCAATATTCGTAAAGTAAGTTACTTTAATTTTAGGTTAATAATCGGTGGTGTTTTTCGGTTTAGAATTATCGTATGTTATGCCTTATCCTCATGCTGTTTCTTTATTTTTTATGGTTTTTGAATTTTGCTTCCGTTGAAGCTTCGAATGCGTTATAATAATCGACATGGTTCAGATAATGTATTTGTGAATTGAGCTTAAAATAAGTTAATATATTCATGCTATTTATTTGTTATGCATGGATGTGTGTTTATTTTCATATATTTAACAATTTCTCTACTAACTAGGATTTTTCTTATAACAAAAACCTATTATAACCTACTAAACTATTACTTGCGGGGTAATTGCGTAACACACTTACAGTAGGAATCGGTTTCATTATGCTAAATCAACAACACTCACTGCGGTATTTACGTTGTTGAGCAGACCAATATTTCGAACATATGAAGCAATGCATTAGCAATATACGTCAAAATCATTCACATCTTGATTTATAGTGTGTTACGTAATTATTGCGATATTATATGGTGACGTTTAGAAGTAGCTTAGGATGTATGTAAATGATAAATAAGTGCTTTTCGTACTTTTCAGTTTCCCAAAAGATGGTAACATAAAAAAGGAATGGATTGATGCCACAGGCATGCCACCTAACTGGTACACTACAAAAAATAGCACCATATGCTCGGTTCACTTCAACGCAGAAATGTTCTAGTCTCTAAAGAAAAGTCGCAGGATTTTTGAATGGAAAATTCCAAAATTAAGAGTACAACTGATTTTTGCAGAAGTGGGTTGAATTTTATTTTATTACTGAAAGCTATTCTCATGATTTAGGGTATTCATAAAATCAGTCATTCATTTTTTCAGGATTCTATACAACCTATACGGCTGGTATATTCCGATCAAGAGCGTAATGTAAGTTAACATCGACTTCTATTTGACCTATCACTATGATAATTAAATATTAAGATTTAAGTCGAAAGCGCCAGGGTAGCCCTTAATACTTAGTAGGTAGTACTTAATAATAATTATGTAATTTTGTGTTCTTAATAATATGTTTATTGTTATTATAATATTTTTTGGACATGCCATTTTTTATTTGGTACATTTTCAGGTGCCCAAAAAAAATTGTACAATAATAAATGGAAGAATCGATAACTTTCCGATTTAGTCAATCACTAGCATATATGTAAAATAAATTGCTTTTGCACAGCACAACGATAGCGACCGATGTTTTTGTGTGGGTAAGTTCTACGGTGCATGGTAAATACACGCTGTGTTGACGGAATAAGGTTTATTATTGATTGTATAGTACGTTCTGATTTAAGAAATGCGGGTGTGTGCGCGAGTGCGTATCTATTGATTTTATTAAACTGCATGTGTAGTTGTTGCCCCGCCCAGCGCCTAACTGGAGACACACGGTTCCGATATAATTTCGTCTGTTGACCATATCTAGTTATTTATTTTATCTATGGTTTGGACGGACCTGCTCAAATCTGTATGATTCTGTCCTTTAAAGGGCGCCACAGGCATAAACCTACATGGCTCTTATATGATTTGATTACTACACATTGTATGGACTTTAAAAGAGACGTTGACCTCTGAGTTTGTTTCAGTGTTTCTTCTCAGAGTAGTCAGTTAGGAAACACTGGCCTCATCTAGTTTACATTTACGGGAAAAAAAATGACGTGTAAAAGTGTTACTTATAACCCATTGGCAAAATAAACATCATTATTTCATTTCATTATTTCATTATGAGAGTAGGGTGACCATGAATTTTCACAATGAAGTGAGACCGAATAGTGATTATTGAAATGTTCGATATTCATATCTTATTTTTTTTAAGAGCGAGTACTTATATAAATACATTTTAAATTAAGGCATCCTGTAACATACTTTGTAAAAGTAACAAATCGATTAAAATATCTTTGTTCAAAATCAACACAAAGGCAAAAAAACTTATTTAAAAAATCTAAAAAAAAACCGACTGCTAAACTGAAGTGTAAGAAACAAGCACATTTTTATTTTTAAAAGTGACAAGCAGGTGGGACCCAATTGAACATATTTTTTTAAAATGGGATGGGTCCGCCTGCTTGTCACTTTTAAAAATAAAAATGTGCTTGTTTCTTACACTTCAGTTGAGCAGTCGGGTTTTTTTAGATTTTTTAAATAAGTTTTTTTTTCAACTTTTTAGTTAAAATATTAATAAAAAATTTTTAGTTTTCCCGGTCGTGTCACATTGGCACTCCACCGGAATCAGAAAGTGAGTCCATATTTACAAACTTTCTCATTGTGTTATTTTGCTATTATTACACTAATGATAAACATGATATACCTTTTTGAAATTCTTATGTTAAGCCCTTTAATTTGATACCCATATTGTAGTATTTGTATTGTGTATGTATTTTTTCACCATTTATAATGTCTTCGCAGAGCCGCCATGTTTAATTTTTTTTAATGTCACCTATTTAAGAACACTCGAGCTGTTAAGACAAATCTAACGATACCTAAATTGTGTGAATCCGTTCAGTGGTTCTGGAGATATGAGGTAATAAAGAATATTACATACATACATACATACATACAAGATACGCGCGAAAAACATAACCCTTCCTTTGCAGTCTGGTAAAAAGTCAAGTAATAAAAGTCAACAAGATAAGTGTGTCATATTTCCTTAGAGGTACTATTTATTTCAATTTTAAAAGAATTGTTGTCGTAAAGAACTGCAGTCTTTATTTTGAAAAAATGTTTTTGTTATTTCTGATCTACAGTTGTAAATTTGCTCTATGTTTAGCGCCGTTTTCTTGTGGTTCTACTATTTTCTCCTGGTAAGTAGGACCACGAGGGAGACCAGTTTCTGTTCGTCCTACTATGACGTATTAGGTATGTAATAATTTATTTATACCACCTGTATATAATTAATACCTTTGACACCAGAAACGAAACATATGCTCCTCCTTACAATCTGGCTGAAAGCCCAAATACACCAATAATGACTAAATTTATGACATATATAAAAATGACTTGGTGGAAGAGCAAAGATTACCGCTCATCATGGTGCATATACAGTGAACGTACTTCCCTAAGTCATCGTGCCAATAGTGTTGTCGAGAGTTTGCACTCTCGATTAAACAAAAATATGAAAAAGTGTATTAATACTGTGATTGATAAATGTGTTAATGGAAATGGAAAGCAAGACAGCGAGTGATGATCTATCACGTAGACGAAAAGAAGACTTAGATCGAGATGACTTTGTTATGACAAACCAGCTACAATTAATTCACGGTGACATACCAATAGGCCCATTTCATAGAGAAATAGGAGCATGTTTTTAGTTTATTACAAATGACTGTTTTTAAAATAAGTACCTCTAAACGTTTGCTGATGTCACGAAAGTGTCGATGCGCACTCGGACCCCATGGTCCTAACGTTTCAACCCCAAACGGCTCAAACATATAGCACCCAATTAGGTTGTTTAGTCGTTTTGTTGTTTGTTTGTTATTTCGTTTAGTCGACTCCACAAGTGACCAGAGAGCTGGCCTTTTCTTTGGACAGAGAATCAGCATTGCCATTCAACGTGGCAATGCGGCCAGTGTTCTGGGCACTTTTCCCATTGATAGCGATGTTGATGAATTTTTCGATGCCCTATAATTTCCCTTTTATTTTCGCCTGTATTATATTTGTTTTTTAATGTACATGATTACGTTTAACATTGTTTTTAATATTTAATGTTTTAAATCCCAATAACTAGTTTGTGCATACAGTACCTCTAAGGATATATTTCAACATTCTGTGTCACATATTCGTGTCAGTTAATTTTTAAATATAATATTAGTATAAAAAGATTTTATATTTATCTTGTTGACTTTTATTACTTGACTTTTTGCCTTTGTGTTGATTTTGAACAAAGATAATTTAATCGATTTGTGACTTTTACAAAGTATGTTACAGGATGCCTTAACTTAAAATGAATTTCACTCGCTCTTAAAAAAATAAGATATGAATATCGAACATTTCAATAATCACTATTCGGTCTCACTTTATTGTGAAAATTCGTGGTCACCCTACTCTCATACGGTTTCATAATACTGTGTTTATGTAAATATCTTCTAAAATATCAATGCTGAAGTTATATTCGCCATATTTATCCAAACTAGGTTACATTACCCGTCGATTAGTACTCTAAATAAGCTTAAACCTACTTTTAATAACGAGATAAACGCCGTTGTATTTTAGGCATATTGCCGCCCGAGCGGCCAACTAAAATCACCTCTAACAAATTATTGAACCTACTTTCTAGTATTTTTTTCTGTTTAACAAATTAGTTACTAATTGTCCATACACATTAGCCTCTATTAATTTGATATTTATGGTGGCATACCTACCTACTCATAACCTGAAAACTAAATATTGCATAACTTTTTGTTAGTTACGGTTAAAGTATTTTATTTTTGTAACAAATTGTACAAGCTCAAGACCTTTCTTTGGATGCATTATTCGTCTATCTGCGTAAAGCCGGCTCTACACGTTGGCCAACACAGTGGCGAATGTAGTGGCCAATGCGTATTGGCCAACGTGTAGACGGCGTGTTTGTGCATGTTGGGTGCACAAACACCCCCTCTACACGTTGGCGAATAGTCATTGGCCACTACATTCGCCACTGTGTTGGCCAACGTGTAGAGCCGGCTTTATATAGTTTCTGTGTAATCACGGATGATGACTACGGCAAGTGGGGGTTCTAGCGGCCAACTATTCTTTGTCATAGCGTCTAAGTTCTTTTTGTAACAAATTCACGAAAAGAGGAGTGTAAAGTAACAAATTAGCACTAATTCCTGGCAAAGTTTAATCAAAAATTATGAGGTGGCCGCGTGGTTGAAACGGAGACCTTCGATGCACGGAGGAATCTCAATATGTTAAGATCGCCCATCCACTGGCAGACCTCGGTAAGCGTTACTTAACCCTGAAGATCGACCCGAGCAGCTGTTATTATTTTGCCACGAGAACCTCAGATGGAAACTACCATAGGGGTAGAGAGATGACAAACACTGCCTTTAAGCGAACACATTCGATGGTTAGAAAGAGAGAGAAGATCCAGGTACTCTATCTGTCTCTCTATACTGATACTGACGCATGCGCGATAAACACTTAAGCCGGCTCTACACGTTGGCCAACACAGTGGCGAATGTAGTGGCCAGTGCCTATTCGCCAACGTGTAGAGGGGGTGTTTGTGCATCTTGGGTTGTATTGGAATGATGGCCGACGAGTTGGCGCGAGATCCGTGTGGTGTCGGTTTTTTGCAAAAGATCAAAGGGTTGTTGGCCGAGTATTGGCTACCGCGTCCACACGTTGGCCGCGCGTTTAGTATGCTACGAGCTCCCAGAACGATCGCACGCACCCGATTAAACATTTAACCGACTTAAAAAAAAAGAAGGAGGTTCTCAGTTCGTCTTGCACTTTTTTTTTTGTGTATGTTACCTCATAACTCGAAGTCAGCTCGACCGATTTAGAAAATTCTCTTTTCATTTGAATTGGTATAGTTTCTAGTTGGTCCCATTGTTACGAAATCAGGATCTGATGATGAGATCCTGGAGAAATCGAGGGAACTCTTCAAATATTATAGGCACATCTATAGCGTTTTGGTTATATCTTATAGTATCTTGTGCAGTTGCTCTCGAAAAGCACCATTTGGGGAAGTGAAACTGATGATGAAGACCACAGATGACCACCGAAACTACTCAATAATAAGTATTTCATGGATTGCGATTCGATTACTTGAATATGGATGTTAAGCACTTTATGTTCGTCACAATGCATATGGTGATGTAGAGCTGATGGTGAAGTACCAGGAGAACTCCTCAAAAATTAACGGCTCTGCATCGGGAAAAGCAATATTTTGTAAAAGGTGATAAGTAGTTGATATTTTGGCTTTTGTAACTAGATAAATTACAAACCGACCCACTAAAAAGGGAGAAAAAAACTTTTTAACAAAAAATAAAACCGACTTCCATATTAAAATACTACAAAGGCAAAAATAACTATAATTTCGGAAGGCGGTGTCAAAAAAAGAAAATACAAAACGAATAACACCGACTACCGAAATTAAAGTTAGATATTTTTGGCGTTGTATTGTGTTGATATGGAAGTTGGTTTTATTTTTTGTTAAAAAGTTTTTATAGTCACGCGTCGGTAACAACTAGTGTAAACAAAATGTCCGTAATGACTAATAACGAAGAAACTTTTCAGTTTATAGAGCTCTACCAAGCCGTAAATTGTTTGTGGAACCCAAGAAGCAGCAGTTAGCGCCTCAATACCCATTTTAATAAATACGTCCGCACATTGGCCTGAACCGTAGCAAACTGAACGACCTTCCAACGTGTGGACGCTATCACGAACTCTTGGCCAATATGCTGGCCACTACATTCGCCACTGTGTTGGCCAACGTGTAGAGCCGGCTTTAACTAGAGACCAATTCAAGTCACTACTTCACTAGACAGCGAGGTAGATTTGGTGGGCTTTAGGAATTCTTTCATTGTGCGTACAGCTAAGGAGTGGAATTCTCTGCCGAAGTCTGTTTCCTGATAGCTATAACCTGGGTGTCATTAAGTCGTGTCCAGTACAACAACGCGTTCAGTTCAGGATTCTGTTGGGGCGGCCCCGGTTTTGTAGTGCGTCAGCGATGTTCGCTGAGGCCGGTACCGATGACTTCTACGGAATAACCCGGAAAAGAAGTGCTTCGCTGCTGCGTCGCTGTCGGGGCAGCTCGAACGGGATCCTGAGCGTGTTGTCCGAGCGGTGGGATTCTCCTTTCTTGCGGAGATGGCTGCAGCTGCATGTCAGTGCCTGCACGTATTATTACCTCTGACATGCGTAAATATTTAATAATCAGACATCGTTTATAATCTGACATTGTTTTTATTTCATAAATTTTTTGACATTTCTCATTTTATTTTATTGAAATTTTTGTATTACTTATTCTAAATTTAATTTAAATTTCACAACTATGATATATTTTTTTATTTTTTGCATGTATTTATGTTTGTATAACAGTGTAAGCCACAGAAATCTTAATAATAAGGCAATAGAAGTCGCAAAGACGCGTGACCTTGTCGCCGCGCATGTGTCTCGTAAAACACAAGAGCGCGTGGAGCGTTTGTTGCGGTTACTTGTGTTGTTTGGGACGTGGAGAGGTAAACATGGTGTTTTGCAGCTTATCCAACTGCGGAAACTCTTCCAAAATTTGTAACTTTACAAATAAAGGGATAACATTTCATATGTAATTACTTAATTTTTGAAATAATGTCGTTTTTGAAAAATATAATCAAATCAAATATTTTCACCACCATTACTACGATTATCACAGAAAACGATTTTTTTTCTCAATTCAATTACCATTAATACTTAAGCTTGTTCATGTCTATTATTACAACTACTAAAAGCAGCAATGAAATATTATAGTCATGCGCAATAAACAATATCGTCGTTTACGTACATTCCAGGAACACGCCGCACGAGTTGGCCGCGAATTAGTGACGTGCCACTACTATTTTGTATCGGTAATTTATTACCTTTAGCTTAATAGTTAATACGTAGTTTTACCGAAATTCGAATGAAATATAATTTTTCGTTCAATATTTCAATACGTATTTTCATTAAGCATGTTTTTTCCTGTTTAAATAGTTTATAAAAAGTCATTTTTCAACGATTATATAGCTGTTAATTCGTACTTTTTCATACAGAAAATTAATAAGAGGTAGGCTTATTATTGTTATGTACGTAGGTAAGTTAAATAACAATCTGCGTTGGGTATCCTTGTATCATTGACGTGTTCAGTATTTATCTATTTTTATGACAAAATAATTACGGATACATATTATTATGTATATTGTAAGTATAATGGATTAAGTTGGATCGGATCGATACGTTTTCATATTATTTATGCATCAATATAATAATAATAATATCATCAATCCATCCTAAGATTGTCTAGAATATTTTTATTTATTTAGAATAGGTTCGCGTTTGACCACCATCTCACCTGATGGTAAGTGATGATGTGGTCGAAGATGGAGCACATCATCACTCATTGTCTAGAATATATCGCTATAAGCGATAAGACCGCCATCGTAACCATGGAATTTACGTAAAACAGTTGTGTAACAATTTATTTTGGTGAACAATAAAGTATATTCTTCATTGTTCGGTATTATGTTGTGTCATTATTGCTCTATTTGATTTGGTCATTGTTTTTTTTTGCATAAGATGAAGTATTGGAGAGCCTTTAAGATTTGTATAACTAAATAATAAAAAAATATACTTACACTTAACGTTTTATTGTATTCCCTTTTCTCCTAAATAAATCGTCTAAAAGCGCATCGAGGAATGAAAAACTTTCAATAAATTAGTTATCTATTGTTACGAGACTCCTTGGCTATTAACGCTCAACAGAAAATTATCGTAATAATATGAGCATTTTTTTCTACGAGCTTTGCCCTGCACTATTCCTAAGTGAGAATGAGCGCGCGATATCTTTCTCTGCTTTTCGCACACGTTACGCCACCTGAGATTATGCGTTTTTAGAAAATATTGCGTAATGTCATCGCTTAAAGTTTAATTTTGTTGTAATAATGCAAAATGCATGTGTAGGCGAAAGTGTGTATCTATTGTTTGTTTATGTGGTGGTAGCTGCGAACCGGCGACACGCGTCCCAGTATTAAATGACAGTAGATAGCATTTCTATTGCCTTATTATTAAGATTTCTGTGGTGTAAGCCGACCAATGGCACATGTGTAACTTTTGTATTTTATATGGGTCACGGACCTGAATTAAATGATTTTTATTTATTTTTATTTTTATTAAGTCAACAATGAAAAGGTTACTTCTACGTAAGCGTGCTTCATTTTTGACGACATCATCGATTACAAACAGGTGAGATGGTGGTCAAATGCGAGCCTATGGTAAAAAAGATGAGGTACCTCGATCTTTTCTCTCTTTTTAACCACTAGATTGTTGGAGGCCTGGCTCCCCTACTCTATTCATAATACATCCATCGAAACTACTCCTGAGCCATTCATACCATCATCGCGCTGGACAGGTAAAAGGTCCTATATCAATGGTAAACCAGTGTGGTCCATGGTCCACTTTTTTCTGAGTGTGGTATATCTCGCAGGTCAACCTTTGTGGTTGTCGGCTACTTAACGATTGAATCGGATCATTATTATTATTATGGGGAGAATTTAGAGCTACTGGCTTAGCGTCGCGGGCTGGCACTAGCAAGGGTCGGGGCGGGCAACTACGGGAATGTTGCGGCGAGGACGGGAGGACGGTCGGTTTTTGTGTTTATGTAAGAGACCAGTAGTCCAGAATCTTAAATATGGTCCGCGAACAATTTACTTTCGCGGTCTGTTACGGAACTAGAACTTCCTAAAATGTTGTTTTGCTTTTAATGTATATTACTAATTAAGTTAGTTAATAAATAACAGGTATTTTCTGATAACAAAATTCAGTTCAGATTATATTATACTTTTTTTTCTGGGTGAAAATCATTAAATGACCCCTCCTCCTGTGGGTAGAGCGGAAGGGAGTGTCAGATTTCTATTGACTAAAAACCAACCCTGCTCCTTCAGTTGCCTTTGTGTTACGGGGCCGCGGTATCTCGTTATAACATTCCCGCAATCCCGTAGGGCAATAGCCCTATCGGGCCACGTCAATGCTGCTAACAGCTCTATGAAGCGCGCGCGGAACTTGGCGCGCCGCCAATTCGGGCCTGGTCCTTACCGGACAGTGAGCTACCCCTGCTTGCCGTCCACAGGCCCGCGTCTACGGTGGCCGGCGATCGGGTCGCAACGCTCGGAGCGTTGCCTGCGGCGGCTGGGGCGTGAGAAAGAAAGTTGTCTCTCCCTCACGCGTTCAGCCTCCTTCGCTAGCATGACTGCTTCGCAGAAGGAGGCGCCGGTATCCCATTCCCCCTCGCCCCGCACCATGAACTGAACCAAGGCCGGACGCGAGAGGTCGCCGCTGCCGATCGCCTCCACGAGGATTACATTATACCTACGTCGTGGTGCCTGCTAACAACTAAGAAATCACAGCGGCCCGTAGTCAAGTCTGTTCTATACCATAGGTTATCTTTCTGGTGGGGCATCTAAGCGACCCGCGGTTCGTCGCAACTAGATAAAAATGCATAGTAAAACCTGATATATCTTTTTTCTACATTATGTACCTAGTTTACCGACTGGTCGCTTTAGGTACTGTTCAGTACCAAGCCAGCCAACGGTAACTGGTATGCCGAACTGTCCGCGATTACACGGAGCTTTAACGTTGCTTTTCAAACAATAGGCTCTTAGGCCGTAATGATTAAGCTTATAGCCTAGACTTACCCTCTGAGCTGGGACGACAAGCTTCGACCTTCCTCAGGCCACGTCCGTGATATGTGTGTAAGTATGTAATGAGTAATTGAAACGTGTAATGATGGTCAAGTGTTCATGGACGTTCATAAGGCGCCGGTCTTCAGATGGCGTGGTCCAGACAGCATTAACGTTGCCCCACAGGCGTATTTTAGCACCAATTCATAATTACTTTCAACAAAGTTCGCGTGTCATTCTGCTGACTTCAATACGGCGTTATTGTTCAAAATATCCCAGGTTTCCACTCAATTCGGGATTCTAGATTTCAACTAATCACTAATCACAATCAATTTATCCTTAACCGCGCAGATTCAACTCGATTTTCAATTACAACAATAAATCAATCTCAACAAACTCGGCGGTTGCTTTTTGCAAGGAAATTTATATGTCAAGTGTCAAGTCATTTTAAAGACCATAGATAATTAATATTGACAACCAAACGGTGCGTCGTTCGTACCGCAATCAGACTTAATCAGAGAAGGTAACCCACGGCGAGACACAAATCTGTCCAAGGTCACCACAAAGGCCTCTGTCGAGAGGGAGGTTACCAGGTCCAAATGTACTGCCTTGGTTGACAAGCAGACAAAAACACACAAATAAGCCATAACAATTTTACTATTTCGAAGTGTGGACGTCTTCACCAAAAGGGGACCAGCAAAGTCAGTTCCGACGCCAGCAAAGGGCCTCGCCTCATTGACACGATCAGCCGGCAAGATCCAAAATTCTCGCTGCAGAATGGCCAACAGCGCATTGCAACCGGCATGCGAGTTTTTAACGTGACGATCAGTCACCAACAATTGAACCAAGTGACCCTCCTTGAGCAACAAAAGGGGGTGACGGGCCCCATAAGGAAGGCTAGTGCCTCAACCGTCCTCCAACACGCAAAAGACCCGTCTTATCCAAGAAGGGATTCAACTTACTAACGGCTCCCGACAACTTAACCCTACCAGACTTCAAGACCTCGATCTCCTTCTCAAAGTGTGCAGCCTGCACAGAGCGGACCCAAAGGAGGAGTGACTCCTGTCGCTCTTGAGGAGAGAGAACTGGTGACAGGCGCTTGTCCCCTGGATTCCTAGAATTGTGGCCAAAACGCCTGATCCAAGAGGTAACGTTCAACAATTTGTCGAGGGAGCTGTATCGATTCAACAAAAAATCGGGATCAAACGGAGGGTCCTTCGTCCCAACAGCGAACACCTTAAGTCCGGGCAAAGGATCCGACATCAAGACTGGCGTTCGAGGCCAATCGTCCTCGGGGCGAGTCAGCCAGTCCGGTCCCCACCAGAGGGGGTGAGCAATCAAGTGGGGGGCCATGCACCCGCGTGAGGCCACGTCGCCCGGGTTCAGGTCACCAGGCACGTGCCTCCAAATCAAAGGCGTTTCAGAACCTTGAATCTGAGACACTCGGTTCGCAACAAAGACCTCCAAAGAGTGGACGGGCGTCTTCAACCAACACAAAACAATTTGACTGTCCGTCCAGGCGTAAGAAGCCCGAATGTCAACAGTTCCACCCAAAGTGTGCGCAACGTGGTTTAGGAGACGCACAAGAAGCACCGCAGGGAGTGCGGATACAAATTGGAGCCAGTCTTCCAACAGGGTTTCCCGAAGTGGCTCGTCCCAACCAAGTTCAGTTATAACAAGGGCAGGAGCACCAATTTTAGGGTACAGACAACTCCCAGGGGTGAGTTCAAACCAGGTCCTTCCCTCAACAGTGGTGACAGCCGTTTCGCCAATTCCCCGAATCTTGCCTGAAAAGTCGTTCACCTTCAGGCTAACCTGTCCCGCTAACCAAGACGATAAAAGGCAACCCTGGGCTCCCATGTCCAATATGGCACGGACCACAATCGAGTCACCCAAGGGTCCCCAGACCTTGACCGAGGCCGTTGGCAACAAAACCATCTTGATCGGGGGGGAGTCCTTAGCGGGGCAGGCCTCAATTTCTTAGCGATGCCTGGGCGGCGACCGATCGCCGCATCCAGGCTGTCTTCGTTCACGACGAGGGTAACATTCAAATTGTTCGTCCGCGCGGTGTCCCGAGCCGCTCGCCATCGCTGGAAGGGCACATCCCACCGGATGCCCGAATGGCGGAGGGCGCGACTCCAACTGGGGACGTTCCGCCAACGGAGGGGAGAGGTAGCGGTGCCGGTCCGGCCACTGTCACCTAGCAGCCAACGCTCGTTCTCCCTGACGAAGGGAGACCAAATGGCGCCCGCGAGGCTCCCGTTCAACTTGCGCGGGGGGTGGAGTGCGGCGAACAGAATTGCGGGTCTCAGCCCGGTGCTCGTCTCCGGGGTACCCCCTCTTGCGCGAACCCTCCTCAGAAGATGATCTGCTGGAGCGGTTCGCGTTGGCGCACAAAAGACGGGGGTCGGGGCAGTCCCGATGGAAGTGGGCCCCCAAACACGAGAAGCACAAACGGCGTGCGTTGACAATGCGGCGGCGGGCACTTACGTGCAAATACAAAAAGGCCGGGCAACGCGCCATGACATGCCCCGTTGCCTTACAAAAGTCACAATGATGAGGACTCCGGGCGCCAGCAAAACGGGGGCGGGGCGAACATCAACAGGCCCCCTAGCCCTAGTCCGTCCCTGGTCTCTAGGCCGAGAAGGTGGTGGGCGTGACCCCGTGGCGCCACGAGTGTTATCCAAAAACCGACACTCGTCTTCCAAAAACTTGAGGAGATCGTCAAAGGGGGGAAGATGGGTGGCACTATCCCCACCATACTTCTGCTCAAAACGCGACCTTAACTCCGCAGGGAGCAACCGCAGCACTATGTGCACCAACAGGTAGGACCAATGTTCCACCGGTAACGTCAAGCGTCTCAAGGCGTTGGTCGCTGAGACCAACGGGTTCAGCAAGTCGGTGCGCAACGCCGACGTGCTGGCAATGGCCGGTAGCCCCAAAATCTGGCCGATGTGCACATCAGCCAGGCAGCGCTTGTTCTGATACCGTCGGGAGAGAAGCTCCAGAGCGGTCGGGTAGGAGGAGTCCGTCACCGGCAAGTGCTGCACCAAGGCTCTGGCTTTGCCCTCCAAAACGGACAACAAGTAGGCCAACTTCTGGGCAGATCCGAGGTCCGAGCGTGCATCCACAAGACTTTCAAAGAGATTTAGGAAGCCCAGCCAGTGGTCCAAGCGACCGTCAAAATGTGGCAGCTCCAGGGTTGGCAGCCTACCCAATAGTCCAAGGCCTGTAACAACGGGGGTCTGCGGCTTGGCCGCCTCAGGCACCCGGCTCTTCAAAATTTCCCGGGCTCGTAGACTTATGACATCCCCCAGGTGGACAATCTGGTCATAGTCACCCAAAACCCTATCGCGGGCTGCCTGGTCCATCACCCCCAAATCCACGTCCATGATGAACTCGTTGAAGCGTGTGAGCGCAGCATCAGCTGACTTGATCCTCTCATTCAAGCGCCCGTACCGAGCAAGAGTGAGCTCTTCCAAGTCCAAACGCTCAACCGTTGCTGCTGCCGATGTGAACCATCTCAACTGTGAGGCCAATCCGGCAGCAGACTCCCTGACTGCCTTTAATGAGGCCATTGCAACAATCAAATATCAATACCAACAGGCTAAAATTAACTAAACAAACAAACAATGACTTGTTAGCCAACCGAACAATTTCACCAAAATAAAACCTAAATTCAATTTATTTCAAGTCTAAATCCGACCCTGCACTTATTCCAAGTATGAATCTAGCTTGCTAAAGATGGCTAGTTACAGAAAAAATAACAATTTAATGTATATACTGCGCTGGATCAACACCAATAAACAACAACAATTGAATGTATAATATTGTGCCGGACAATCTCCAATAACACAATCCAATAAATACTATAAGCAATAAACCAATACCCACAATTCAAGTCTTGTTATATTAGGCTATGTTAACAAATGTGTGATTATTATTTAGATAAACTTTTAAATTCAGATTAGTGACATTAAATTATTAATTACAACAAATATACCAAATTATGTACCAAAATACAACCTAATAATTCCTAATTTCACAAATAAATCTTACTGTCAGTACAATACAGGGACTACAGTACAAATTACAAATACCATTTGAGAGCCCGGCTGACAAAACAATATATTCAAACTCATTAAGTTATCTTTAACAATGTTCAAAACTTCCAATTAAACCAGTGGATTTTATAATGTAAAACCACGCTTCTGCTACCAGATTGTTCAGTACCAAGCCAGCCAACGGTAACTGGTATGCCGAACTGTCCGCGATTACACGGAGCTTTAACGTTGCTTTTTAAACAATAGGCTCTTAGGCCGTAATGATTAAGCTTATAGCCTAGACTTACCCTCTGAGCTGGGACGACAAGCTTCGACCTTCCTCAGGTCACGTCCGTGATATGTGTGTAAGTATGTAATGAGTAATTGAAACGTGTAATGATGGTCAAGTGTTCATGGACGTTCACAAGGCGCCGGTCTTCAGATGGCGTGGTCCAGACAGCATTAACGTTGCCCCACAGGCGTATTTTAGCACCAATTCACAATTACTTTCAACAAAGTTCGCGTGTCATTCTGCTGACTTCAATACGGCGTTATTGTTCAAAATATCCCAGGTTTCCACTCAATTCGGGATTCTAGATTTCAACTAATCACTAATCACAATCAATTTATCCTTAACCGCGCAGATTCAACTCGATTTTCAATTACAACAATAAATCAATCTCAAGAAACTCGGCGGTTGCTTTTTGCAAGAAAAATTATATGTCAAGTGTCAAGTCATTTTAAAGACCATAGATAATTAATATTGCCAACCAAAAGGTGCGTTCTGTTACACGTTGGACGGAACAGGTACGTTTACGCATCATTAGCGATACTAACTACTACAAAGTTGATAATGTTCATAAGTCGTTACGTCAATTTTGAACTATTTACTCACATTTAAAATAGATATATTTTAAATGTAACAATGTGTATGGAGCAAGGACGTGGGAATGCCTGTGAAAATCTGATATAGTATTCAAATTCAAACTAAGTAACTAATTCTAACTTATTTTATTACACATAGGCCTACATGGGCACTTAAAAAACATCAGAAGCTAGTGCACGGTTTAAAATTGGTCGTTTCCTACGGAGAGAACGGGCAAAAAATTCCACAGTTCTGCGAAGTCGAGCGCGAAGCAAATACTGCCGTACCATCCTTTTCTGGACCCATTTCGGCCTATTTTCATGCCCCTATGTGTCAACAAGTAAATGTGCATAAAGGATGTTCAACGGCCGGTCACATAAAATCTAACTTTATTAACAAAGAAATCGCAGTAAAGAACCTTAGACTTGCCTTGGCTTTGCTTAGAGATTTCATCACTTTTTATAGAGAAACAAGCAGTTCCATCCATCGAGACTTGGCTAGTTTTTTACAGGATGTTTTTGGTGAGATGCTCTGGTCAAAATATCATTCATTTTTAGAATGTATCCATAATACAAGTTTAATAGGTATGAGAATACAGTATTAATATAAAAATTTACTCAAAAGTTCTAAAGAGGTAATTTTTAGATCGTACATACTAGATCTCAACAAACATTTTACCCTAAAAATGAAATCGAGACGTAAACTGCACCTGGCGTGCCTTCTGTACGGCGTGGTCAAATGTCAAAAGCCGGACTATCTGTATAATAATCTGAGGTGGATCACTAACAAAAGAGAATGTGGAAGGAGGCAATGTTCACAACAACTTTTCTCTCATCCCCATAGGACCGTAGCTTTCAGAGGTAGTTTTCGCTATGCGTCATCAAAGGTGTGGAATAACCTGCCGCCACCAATTAGATCGAGCAACACTATCGGCACTTTCAGGAAACGCTTACGGCAATATTTAATAGATGCTCAAATAAAACTAGACATGGTCAGTCAAAATATCTCACTTATCTGATTGAATCTGAAGTTGTGAATACTAGTCGGTGCAGGAATACTGCAAATACCTACCCTATCTTATTTTGCAAAGGATTTGTTTTGTGTTTTGGTTTCGTGTAAATAGTATACTCAACAACTTACAACCCATTAATTTATTATTCAGCAAGCACACTTCTTTTTAGATCGCGAACAGACGCCTCAATTATTTAATTTTACATATATATATATTATATTTATACACACACATATGCATATAAATATATATTATTATTATTTATTATATTATATAAAGCTAAATTACCACTGACTGACTCACTCACTCACTGACATAATTGTTCTCCCAGATGGTGGATA
This sequence comes from Tholera decimalis, assembly GCA_943138885.2. Lineage (NCBI taxonomy): Eukaryota > Metazoa > Arthropoda > Insecta > Lepidoptera > Noctuidae > Tholera > Tholera decimalis. The sequence goes on from OW964576.2 coordinate 18,889,824, forward strand.
GGGAGGTGGGTATATTTTGACAGATTCGTAAACAAGTAACTCTCAAACCTACGGGAAAAGTGCCAAACCTCCCCTTTTCACACCCCTTCTCCCCCCGTCGTATCTCGGAAACTACGAAACCCGTATTTTTCTTTTTTTACGGATTCGTATAGAGGAGGCTCGGTAAAGTAAAAACCATTTTTCAAAGTCGCCCCCCTTGCCCCCCTTCTCACCCCCTTTAGGCGGATCTCGGAAATTAAGAGACTTGGAACATTTTTTTTTTCAGATTCATTTAGAGGGGCAATGCTTTAGTCGAAATAATTTTGCAACCCCCCCCCCCCCATCTCCCCCCCATTTTTTTTTCACTAGCACGCGGGGTGCTTGCACCTCGCGCAACACGCAAATACTAAACCCCCCCATCACCCCCCCCTTTTTTTTTTTTTATCAAGCACGCGAGGTGCTTGCACCTCGCGCAACACGCAAATACTAGTTATATTATATAAAGCTAGATTACCACTCACTCACTGACATAATTGTTCTCCCAGATGGTGGATGGGGAGGTGGGTATATTTTGACAGATTCGTAAACAAGTAACTCTCAAACCTACGGGAAAAGTGCCAAACCTCCCCTTTCCCCCCCCCTTCTCCCCCCTCCCTATCGTATCTCGGAAACTACGAGACCCGTATTTTTTTCTTTTTACGGATTCGTATAGAGGAGGCTCGGTAAAGTAAAAACCATTTTTCAAAGTCCCCCCCCGCCCCCCTTCTCCCCCCCCTTTAGGCGGATCTCGGAATCTAAGAGACTTGGAACATTTTTTTTTTCAGATTCATTTAGAGGGGCAATGCTTTAGTCGAAATACTTGTGCAACCCCCCCCCATCACCCCCCCCCCTCTTTTTTTTTTTTTCACAAGCACGCGAAGTGCTTGCACCTCGCGCAACACGCAAATACTAACCCCCCCCATCTCCCCCCATCACCCCCCCCCTTTTTTTTTTTTTCACAACCACGCGAGGTGCTTGCACCTCGCGCAACACGCAAATACTAGTTATACTATATAAAGCTAAATTACCACTGACTGACTGACTGACTGACTGACTCACTCATTGACATAATTGTTCTCCCAGATGGTGGATGGGGAGGTAGGTATATTTTGACAGATTCGTAAACAAGTAACTCTCAAACCTACGGGAAAAGTGCCAAACCTCCCCTTTTCCCCCCCCTTCTCCCCCCCTCCCTATCGTATCTCGGAAACTACGAGACCCGTATTTTTTTTTACGGATTCGTATAGAGGAGGCTCGGTAAAGTAAAAACCATTTTTCAAAGTCACCCCCCTTGCCCCCCTTCTCACCCCCTTTAGGCGCATCTCGGAAATTAAGAGACTTGGAGCATTTTTTTTTTCAGATTCATTTAGAGGGGCAATGCTTTAGTCGAAATAATTGTGCAACTCCCCCCATCCCCACCCATTTTTTTATTTCACAAGCACGCGAGGTGCTTGCACCTCGCGCAACACGCAAATACTAGTTATACTATATAAAGCTAAATTACCACTGACTGACTGACTGACTCATTGACATAATTGTTCTCCCAGATGGTGGGTGGGGAGGTGGGTATATTTTGACAGATTCGTAAACAAGTAACTCTCAAACCTACGGGAAAAGTGCCAAACCTCCCCTTTCCCCCCCTCCCTATCGTATCTCGGAAACTACGAGACCCGTATTTTTTTTTACGGATTCATTTAGAGGGGCAATGCTTTAGTCGAAATAATTGTGCAACCCCCCCCCATCACACCCCCCCCATTTTTTTTTTTCACAAGCACACGCAAATACTAGTTTTCTATATAAAGCTGGTTCACATCTGGTAGTCACTTCTACACTAGGTCCGGTTGAAAACCAGCGTCAGGCACTAGTTGTCTGGCATATAGCTGAACCGAGCCTTTTTGGCGCAGTCGCGAGGCACACGTAATTAGTTATTTTCTTGTAAATGCAAATATTATGTACCTAAATTGTATATATATATATATGTTTTTTCTTATATTTTTTTTTTGCTTTTGAATACCTACTTTGTGTTGTGTGCTTTGTGGCATGTGCCGAATAAATATTTTTTCTTACTTTCTTTTTTCTTTCTTTATCTAGAGAGTGTCTCGAGTGTTGCAGCGGCTACCACAAATAAACCCTCGGTGTTTACTAGGTTGTGTCTATGCAAATAGTCTCCGTTAGCCAGACGAGAACAACCGGAGATAATGTGACGAATGGATTTTCCCGGTTTGTGACATGCCCGACATATGTCTACCGTACTATCCTTCACAATATATTTCCGATAGTTATTTGTCATCATAACTTCATCCATAATTGCACAAACAAAACCTTCGGTTTCCCCGAAGAGGTCACCAAAACGTAGCCAGGCTACGGACGCTAATGTATCTACATCAGACCCATGAAGGGCCCGGTAATAGCGTCCGTGAAGCTCCTTGCTCTGCCATACTTCTCTGCGGTCATTATTATTACTAATTATTATTATTATTATTATTATTTAACCCAAAGGTTGACTGGACATCCACAGACCGACCTCACCAAGCGTTGTTTAACCTTGAAGATAGACCCGTGCGGATGTTATAATTTAAACACGAGCTCTTCTAGAGCAAACTCTTTTGAAGATTTTCAGGATTCATATATTTCCTTTTTTAAAACTACTGACTGAAGTCATTCTGTCACCGTGAAAAGCAATGTCAAAATCTTGGGTGTAAAATTTAAAGTATTTCGTGAATATTTGTTCAAAAAAAATGTAGAGATAGTAACAAACAAAAAAATTGTAAAATAATGGCGTAAGTAAATATGATAATTAGTTACTAAGTCTAATTGCTCTAAGAGTTACTATAATATAAGCTGTAATAGTAATCAAGTTCTAAAGCATTATTAGATTACGTTTGAAGCTGGTTGAAGTTCCAGTTCATACATAATCAGCGTAGGTATAATGTTGCCATTGCTGAGACACAGGCTTTCTATCTATGAGACCCGGAAGTAAATGTAGCATTCCGTGGTGATGACAGAAATTACACAAAATATTATAATACTTTGTCGTTTTAGGATTCCGTCGCCGAATGGCAAAAACGGAACCCTTATAGTTTCGTCATGTCTGTCTGTCTGTCCGTCCGTCCGTATGTCACAGCCAGAGCCGGAATAACCCTGTCAGAGGCCCTAAGGCAATGGCATGCTCGGGGCCCCTTTTCTTGCTTTGACTGACCAAATCGTGTGTGAACTGAGGAAACGCACATTAAGGGCTGTGGTTTTTAATATATTTGTTTATTTATTCCCAGATTTGTTCTAAAATTGTTTTAATTCTACTACTAAATCTAACGATTTGTATTTTGTGAGATAACATTGAGGTCCCTAAGTTCACACGCACATTAATTTTCGTTCGAAGAAACATGTTTCCTTTGTGCGTGCACGGGGCGTGGGCCTCTAGTTGATGCGGGGCCCCTAGGCAGTTGCCTACTCCGCCTAATGGTTAATCCGGCCCTGGTCACAGCCATTTTATTCCGAAACTATTAGGACTACACATGTGAAACTTGGTAGGTAGATGTATTATGTGAACTGCTCTCCGATTTTAATAAAAAATATATTTTAAAAATAAAGGGGGGCTCCCCATACATGGAACAGAAACTGAAAAGATTTATTTTCATGAAACCTATGCGTGTGTGGTATTTATAGATAGAGCTTTAAAAATAATATTGAGGTTTCTAAAACCATTTTTTCATAAAGTTAATCGTTTAAAAGATATACGCTTCCAAATTGGTAAAATGTGTGTTCCTCCACCTCTAACTTCTATAATAAAGGAGTGAAAAAAAAAATATGCTATAGATCATAATGTAAACTTTCAACGAAAATTGGTTACTTTTAGGTAAGCGTGCTCCATCTTCGACCACATCATCACTTACCATCAGGTGAGATGGTGGTCAAACGCGAACCTATTTTAAATAAAAGAAAAAAAAATCTATAATTTTATTAGACTGAAACATATTTGATCAACAAATAAAAAATAATTGTTTTTCTATATTCGTTTTATTACCAATATCATCATATACAACCCTAGGACATTCGCTCGATGACGTGGGTCGCGCGGCGGTCAAAACAATCTCAACTCTCTGTGTGCGTACTTATGGTACATTTCTTCTCGCTGCAAACAGCTGGTATTATTATTAAGATCTTGTAGGCTATTATAGCGTAGGTATTTTCGCTTTTGTATGAGTGTGATGTGTCTGTTCGAAGTAACTATTTAGTCATTTGTAGTGGAGCGGAAAGGTGTTACACTGACTAAAAACACACCCTTTTCCTGCGGATACCCTTGCGTTCTGAAGCCGCAGGATCTAGATACAACGTCCCCGAAACCCTGGAAAGTCGTATGGCTGCCTATTGGCTTGATAATTGTACCTACTTATGCTATAACCTAATATATATATAAACTTGTAGTTGCGAGTTATGTGAGCACTGCCAGAGCCCTGTCTACGCAGACGAGAAGACCATCCACGAGGGATTAAGCTATCACAAGAGATGTCACAAGTGCTGTAAGTACCAGTGTCTCCCCTTTGTAAAACCAGAGTTAGCTTTGTGAGAGGGTCATTAGACCTCGATATTGAATAACCCTTTATAAAATCGAGGAAGCTAGAAAGTTTACGAATTAAAAATTTTGATTTCAATAGAAATAGTTTTTATGATTTAAGATTTTCCAAAACAGAACATTGCATCGTAGGGAATACTGGTACATACATTTGATAGCAGCATACCTGTGTACTACTGCTCGTACCAGCGGGTTAAAAATTCTAAAATCTAAATCAAATTACCTGAATCTATTCTGCCTATACCTTTAAAAGGGTTTAAGGCTTAAGCTTTTAAGAGCCGTGGCACCTATCACGAGCTATTCTTTGCGAGATGTATACACATGATGTTAATGGAAATAAACATTATGTATTTAGTTAGGTCATAAAGCAAACCCTTGGGGATAAACCGTCCCAGGGTCTGGAGTGCAATTTAAGGTCACCGGGGTGGTTTCAGTCAAGTGAAAATCTCACACTGCGTGATCTTCCTCTTAGGAACTGGGACTCTTGAAGTTCGCACCCTGAAAACAAAAAAATTACTGATATCCACCAAATCATAAATCTGCGCTTCGTTAGTGTGTAGTGTAATTTTCTAGTTGAAAATAATATTTTATTTTACTATTGTTCGAACATTCTGCTTATACAATTGTTCGAGCTTCATAGCCTGGCTCATCGGCGAACCGTTGCTTGCCTGTCGGTTTTCTACAGATTGTAGGTACTTCGGGGAGAGTGCACAGGAGCTCCATGACCTGATCCCTCCATCTCCCTTTCACTACCGGTCTACCAGACGCACGGCTGGATACCATCCACACTTGGTTGATATACCGTCATGTCGTACCAAGCGCTACTCCTCCACATTTATTGTGCGCACTTCCAAGCTGTGGAATTCCCTGCCGGCTTCTGTGTTCCTTGCCACTTATGACCTTTCAACCTTTAAAGCAAGAGTAAACAGTCATCTTCTGGGCTCGCTCGTTCCATCGTAGACCTCATTTATTGCTTGCCATCAGGCTAGATCAAGGTCAAGATTGAGCTCTTTCTGAATTCAAGACAAAAGTATTCTAGACTATGTCTGTTTACGCACGATGTTTACCTTCACCGTTTTGAACAAACTACGCAAAGTACATATCCAGGTTTGACCCACGATGACTCGTAAACCGTAAACATTGGGTCACCACTGCTTTCTATATCTAAAGACACTATTTAAATTTAAGCTTAGTAAATACTTTAAAATAAGCAGGACACTAGGAGCACTACGCTGTCAGTACCTACTGTTGTTCCTACTTACCAGGTAATCGTGAAACACCGTGGTTAAAGCTTTGGTTTCCTAGGATAGCGGTGCCGTCAAATAGCGGCCGTAATACAGCGGTGAATGACGTCACTAGAACGTTGTCTATGTAAACAAAATGGCGCGGTTTCCTAGAGAGCGGTAACTGACACCGTAACGTCAAAAAGCGGTGCCGCCATTTGCATGACGGCCGTCTTGTCGGTGTCAGATGGTTTCGTGAACGTTTCCAAAGAGAATGTAATACACTAGATAGCGATGAAGCAGGCAGTGTGATAAAACGGCCGTGGAACTTTCCACATGTCGTCACCGTAAAGACGGCCGTCTTTTTGCGTCCGTAATATTACGGCCGCTATATGACGGCACCGCTTTGCTAGGAAAACAAAGCTTTAACGATGTAAACTTAAGTAAGCATCGTCTGCCCAACCATTTCGTAACTATGTTGGGACCTGCCTTTTTTTTAGGGAGGGAAGTCATCCAATGACTGCCTCCAGATTTGGATGAAGCGGAAGGGTGTGTTCTGACACACCCTCCCGCTAAGCAAAGATGTAAAAGTTACATCATAAACCAAACATAGTCTAATATCATTTCCTAGGTTTGGAGAAATCTAGATATTTTCACGCATTCAGCCATCGACGGACCGACTGAGATTTATGCCGTATCTATCTCCACTTTTTTCAAATTACGCATAATTTATACCTTGGTTTTCTCAGACCTGTTTCCTACTTGCAGACGTCTGCAGCGAAACCAACCTCCAGAACGCAGAGGTATTCAAGGGCGTCATCTTCTGCAACAGTTGTGCCCAGAGGATATTCCATTGCTGCTCCACGGCTCGTAGGACCAAGACTATGCTGAACGGCAGGGGAAAGAGGCCCAGGTCCATGTCTCGCAGGTACCAGGCAGGGAGATTCTAAGTGTATCCAATTCAATTCAATTTATGTTTCTATGACTAATTTGTTAGTTAGCACTTATCCTAAATTAATTTTAAGAAATACATACAACGTGTACCAGATTAAGCGCAATACCTCAGACACCTCAATTAGAATATTAAATTATACCTAAGTCTAAAACAACATCCGGAACTAAATAAATTGAAACCAAACCTAGGCATTTTTTTATAAAATAGTTATCCTTACGAAAAATAGTTATCCTAAACGCAAAACGTATATGCGTCATATAATATCCTTACAAAGACGCATACACTCATGCAATGTTAGTGGCCGACGCGACACGCACACAATTTCCTTGAATTAAGGATTGTTTTAATTTGTCATGATACTGTTTCAATTTTAAGTTAGATGAAAGATTTTTCCATCAAAAAACACCTATTTTTTATGACGGAAATCCAGTCAGAAGCCGATTCTGAACCAACTACTTTCAGGAACTGTGTTTATTCTGTTACACGTTGTATGTGGAAGCTGAACTGTACGACGCTTTACTGCGGCAACACCATTCCATGGGAAATGGCGCAGCAGCGATTCACATACGAACAGTCCAGCCTGCTCGCGAATAGGGACAGGATCCTGTTGTTGCTGCCTCGCACCATACACACCAGGGCTGCACAGCGTTTACCCATTGTGCCAAAGAAACAATCCACATGTGCATCTAAGTGAAATGGTTGTTCATTGAAATTTTAATTTTCAACCGACGACAAAAAAAGGAGGAGGTTATCAATTCGGCGTGTATTTTTTTTTTTTTTTAATGTATTTTCACCGAGTACTCGAAGACGGCTGAACCGATTTGGAAAATTCTTTTTTTGTTTGATAGGGTATACTTCGAAATTGGTACCATTGGCACCAAGTCAGGATCTGATGATGGGATCCTGGAGAAATCGAGGGAACTCTTCAAATATTATAGGCACACCTATGGCGTTTTGGGTATTTCTTATAGTAACTTGTGCAGTTGCTCTCAAAAAGTACCATTTCGGGAAGTGGAACTGATGATGAAGACCACAGATAGTCGCGAAACTACTCAATAATAAGTATTTCGTGGATTGCGATTCGATTACTTGAATATGGATATTAAGCACTTTATGCTCGTCACAATGCATATGGTGATGTATAGCTGATGGTGATGTACCAGGAGAACTCCCCAAAAATTAACGGCCCAGCATTGGGAAAAGCAATATTTTGTAAAATGTTATAAGTAGTTGACATTTAGGTTCTTGTAACTAGGTAAATTAAAAATCAACCAACTAAAAAGAGTGAAATAAAAACTTTTTACCAAAAAATTAAACCGACTCCAAAAAACACTGCAAAGTGAAAAATAACTTTAATTTTGGAAGTCGGTGCCAAAAACGAAAATACAAAACTAAAGACACTGACTACCGAAATTAAAGAATAAAAAATAAAAGAAATTAAAGAATTAATTAAATTTCATTTTTTTAGAGTGTTTTTTGGAGTCGACTTAGGGTAGGAGTAGGGGTAGGGTAGGGTTAGGGTAGGGGTAGGGTAGGGGTAGGGTAGGGGTAGGGTAGGGGTAGGGTAGGGGTAGGGTAGGGGTAGGGTAGGGGTAGGGTAGGGGTAGGGTAGGGGTAGGATAGGGGTAGGGTATCGGTTGGGTAGGGGTAGGATACCACGCGAACGAAGTCGTGGCGGGTCAGCTAGTTAAATATATATTAAAAAAAAACTTTTATTTAATAGTTGATTATCGTCATTTTGATACGACTTTTAATCATGGGGTAATGAAAAACACAATAAATAGAAAATATAGCGGAAGTCATTGTGAATAAATTATCTGTCAGCCGTCATGGCTGACATCTGCATTTCCTAATTCCAGGGATGCCAGGGGGTTAAATAGTATAATATTGTATGTAGAGGGTTCGTGATTTCCCATTATTTTGTATATTATTATTAAAAATAGATCCATTTTGAAAGTCTAAATATATCAGTTTAACGCATTACGTAATTGTTTTTGTTTATTTCAACGTTTTTGGTCCACAATAATTGTGGCTTTGTGTTGATTTCGATAGTGGATAAAAAATGCTAGAAGCCAAATTATAAAAACTCAAGAAACGTAAAAATGAGCTGAAAAAATCAATCAATGTCATTCACTCTTAGAAGAACTTATTTTAATATCGTTAGGGCCTTATCAAATCAAACAAGCCAGATCATATTATGGTGAGCATATACGAAGTGGAGGACAATATGTTATTGAAATATACAGAGAGAGCAACAGCAATTTACGAGGCTTGTTTTCACAAAATGACAACAAATGTTTGCTCAGAGGGAAAATCCAAAGTAGGCACGTTAGCAGAAGAATGTGCTTAGTAGATATTGTTATAAATAATAATCTAAGTAGGCGTGTTGCTATAGAGCAATATTATTGCAACTGTTTGGTGGGCAGACGCACTGTAGGGTGCTGTGCTCATGTCATGTCTATTATATGGTACTTGTCATGGGTCCGACATGAGCCAAATATATTCCCACCAGCTTAATTTTTAGATGATTTATTAATTATTTATGAAAATGAATACAAAAGAACTTAATTCAAACTAAAAGTGGTGTTGAATCGTACGCCGCCTTGTCGTCGGTTGAGGGCCCACTTTCATCGGGACTGCCCCGACCCCCGCCCGTGTAGAATTTGTGAAGGGTCCCACCTTGAGATTTTGTGCGCCAACGCGAACCGCTCCAGCAGACCAGCCTCTGAGGGGGGTTCGCGCAGGGGGGGGTACCCCGGAGACGAGCACCGGGCTGAGACCCGCGATCCTGTACGCCGCACTCCACCCCCCGCGCAAGTTGAACGGGAGCCCCACGAGCGCCATTTGGTCTTCCCTCGTCAGGGAGAACGCGCATTGGCTGCTAGGCAGCAGTGGCCGGGTCGGCGCCGCTCCCTTTCCCCTCCGTTGGCGGAACGTCCCCGGCTGGAGTCGCGCCCTCCGCCATTCGGGCATCCGGTGGGATATGCCCCTCCAGTGATGGCGAGCGGCTTGGGACACCGCGCGGACGAATGGTTTGATTGTTGGCCTCGTCGTGAACGAAGGCAGCCTGGAAGCGGCGATCGGTCGCCGCCCAGGCATCACTAAGAGATTGACGCCTGCCCCGCTAAAGGAACCCCCCGATCAAGACGGTTTTGTTGCCAACGGCCTCGGTCACGGTCTGGGGACCCTTGGGTGACTCGATTGTGGTCTGTGCCATTTTGGAGACGGGAGTCCGGGGTTGCCTTTGTCTTCTTGGTTAGCGGGACAGGTTGGCCTGAAGGTGAACGACCTTTCAGGCAAGATTTGGGGAATTGGCGAACCGGCTGACACCACTGTTGAGGGAAGGACCTGGTTTGAGGTCACCCTTGTGAGTTGTCCTTACCCTAAAATTGGTGCTCCTGCCCTTGTTGTAACTGAACTTGGTACAATTGTTGGTGACTGATCGTCACACTAAGAACTCGCATGCCGGTTGCAATGCGCTGTTGGCCATTCTGCAGCGAGAATTTTGGATTTTGTCGGCTGATCGCGTCAATGAGGCGAGGCCCTTTGCTGGCGTCGTAACGGATTTTGTTGGTCCCCCTTTGTTGAAGACGTCCACCCTTCGTAATAGCAAGATTGTTGGGGCTTATCTGTGTGTTTGTCTGCCTGTCAACCAAGGCAGTACATTTGGAGCTGGTAACCTCCCTCTCGACAGAGGCCTTTGAGGCGACTTTGGAAAGATTTGTGTCTCGCCGTGGGTTACCTTTTTTTAATTAGGTCTTATTGCGGTACGAATTACAAGGGTACAAGTAACTATTTGAAGGAGCTATACGCCTTCCTTAATGAGAGCCAGGTTGATATTGGTAATAGTTTGGCCCGCCGAGGGGTCACTTGGTTGTTTGACCCGCCAGCCTGCCCCCCATTGGGGGGGTATTTGTGGGGCCGCGGTGAAAGCGGCAAAGGGACGCTGGCGGAGATTGTTGGGAGACACCGTTCTCACCTTTAATGAACTAGCTACGGTATTTGGCCGCATTGAAGCTGTGTTGAATTTGCAACCTTGTCAAGACTTCCAATTGATTAGCGGACGGGTAGGCCCGTCCGGGGGGGGTAGATGTTGCGTCCCAAATGTAATTTTGAACGCTCTTTTTGGTGTGGCAACATTCTATTGTCTTTGACGTTGCACTTGACATAACCTCTTGACTTGACAGATTGACTTTGCTTGGAAAAAATGCCGGTCATGGGAACCGCTCTTGTGTTAATATAATTGGTAAAATATTGTTGATTTCGCCTGTTGAGACCGATAATTGGGTCGCGAATTATTTGTTGGTTGAAGTGTATTCCCCATTTGTTGAAATCCCCGGGGTATTGTTGAATCGTACGCCGCCTTGTCGTCGGTTGAGCTGGCACGCGGAATTAATTGAATTTGAATTTTTATTTTGTTGAATATATTTGGCCGGCTAGCAAGTCATTGCTGTTTGTTTAATATTTGATTGTTGGTTGTTGATTGTTGTTTTGTATTAATATTTGATTGTTGCAATGGCCTCATTAAGGGCAGTCAGGGAGGCTGCTGCGGGATTGACCTCACAGTTGAGATGGTTCACATCGGCAGCTGCAACTGTTGAGCGTGTGGAATTGGAAGAGCTCACCCTTGCTCGGTATGGGCAAGTGATTGAGAGGATCAAGTCAGCTGATGCTGCGCTCACGCGCTTCAACGAGTACATCATGGACGTGGATTTGGGGGTGATGGATCAGTCGGCCCGCGATAGGATTTTGGGTGACTATGACCAGATTATCCACCTGGGGGATGTCATATGTCTGCGAGCGCGGGAAATTTTGAAGAGCCGGGTGCCTGATGCGGCCAAGCCGCAGACCCCTGTTGTTGCAGGCCCTGGACTATTGAGTAGGCTGCCCACCCTGGAGCTGCCACGTTTTGACGGTCGCTTGGACCACTGGCTGGGCTTCCTAGATCTCTTTGAGAGTCTTGTCGATGCACGCTCGGACCTCGGACCTGCCCAGAAGCTGGCCTATTTATTGTCTGTCCTGGAGGGCGAAGCCAGAGCCTTGGTGCAGCACTTGCCGGTGACGGATTCCTCTTACCCGACCGCTCTGGAGCTTCTCTCCCGACGGTATCAGAACAAGCGCTGCCTGGTTGATGTGCACATCGACCAGATTTTGGGGCTACCGGCCATTGTCAGCGCGTCGACGTTGCGCACTGACTTGCTGAATCCGTTGGTCTCAGCGACCAACGCTTTGAGACGCTTGGAGTTACCGGTAGAACATTGGTCCTACTTGTTGGTGCACATAGTGCTGCAGTTGCTCCCCGCGGAGTTGAGGTCACGTTTTGAGCAGAAGTATGGTGGGGATAGTGCCACCCATCTTCCCCCCTTTGACGACCTCCTCAAATTTTTGGAAGACGAGTGTCGGTTTGCGGATAACACTCGTGGCGCCACGGGGTCACCCCCACTACCTTCTCAGCCCAGAGACCAGGGACGGACTAGGGCCCGGGGGCCTGTTGATGTTCCCCCCGCCCCCCGTATTGCTGGCGCCCGGAGTCCTCGGGCTAGGGGGCCTGTTGATGTTCGCCCCGCCCCCCGTTTTGCTGGCGCCCGGAGTCCTCGGGCTAGGGGGCCTGTTGATGATCGCCCCGCCCCCCGTTTTGCTGGCGCCCGGAGTCCTCGGGCTAGAGGGCCTGTTGATGATCGCCCCGCCCCCCGTTTGGCTGGCGCCCGGAGTCCTCGGGCTAGGGGGCCTGTTGATGTTCGCCCCGCCCCCCGTTTTGATGGTGCCCGGAGTCCTCATCATTGTGACTTTTGTAAGGCAACGGGGCATGTCATGGCGCGTTGCCGGGACTTTTTGAATTTGCACATAAGTTCCCGCCGCCGCATTGTCAACGCACGCCGTTTGTGCTTCTCGTGCTTGGGGGCCCACTTTCATCGGGACTGCCCCGACCCCCGCCCGTGTAGAATTTGTGAAGGGTCCCACCTTGAGATTTTGTGCGCCAACGCGAACCGCTCCAGCAGACCAGCCTCTGAGGGGGGTTCGCGCAGGGGGGGGTACCCCGGAGACGAGCACCGGGCTGAGACCCGCGATCCTGTACGCCGCACTCCACCCCCCGCGCCATTTCTCAATGACCTTAAATGTTTTCCTTTCCTAACCTAAAAACGTTTTTGTTATCTCTCTGTTATCTCGGTATTCCCATGATCAATATTGATATTGATGTTTTTATAGTAAATAGTATTTATTACCAGTCAATTTAGTATTCATATCATTATTGTCTGTTGAGTGGAAAAAGTGGGCCGGACGAAGTATGGGCCGTTGCCAGAGTCCTTTGAGTTGAGTTTTGAGTACTTTGAGACATTTTCCCAACTATGTAAGGGTTGCCTTCTAGTCTAAACGGATGCAGCTAAGTCCTAATGTTTAATATGGAGCAATTAGCTTTCTGACACAGCATACCCCTCGGCAGGACTTGCTGTGTCAGATTGTCTTGCTTCTGACTACCCGTAACCGCTGTCTAAGATCTACGGACGCCAGCACATCAAGCTACAACAATCTGGCAAATTTCTTTAATAGATTTTCAACTTTATTGTTAAAGAAATTAGGTTCAAAGTTGATTGGGAAAATTTGACAGTTTCGGGTAGCTTCATGTGCTGGCGTCTGTACTAAAGACTTATCGGGCCAATGGTTTAACGTACTTTCCGAAGCATGGAGCGAATTCATCAAGCGTTAGTTAACCTTAAAAATTGACACGTGGGGCTGTTATTGTTTAGCCACGAGATTCTCTTTATTTTAGATACCTAAGTAAAATTAAATAAGCCTTTATTTTCTGTCAATTTACAATAATCTTACTACTACGTAATGCCTATTCTTTCTATGCGCTCGCACTTGACATTTATTGTGCGCACAGCCAAGCTGTGGAATTCTCTGCCAGCTTCTGTGTTCCGCGCCACTTATGACCTTTCAGTCTTTAAAGCACGAGTAATTAGGCATCTTCTAGACTCGCTTGTCCCATCTTAGACCTCATCTATCGCTTACCATCAGGCAAGATCAAGGTCAAGAATTGACTCGTCAGTAATAGAAAAAAGACGTAATTATTTATTTAAAACGTCGGCACCTGGCTGTCTCTTCCTCTTCAGAGTTTGTCTTTTCACAAAGGCCTTCTCCAAGGCCTGACCATATCTTATGCTACCGGTATCCTCTTGGGACCTTCTTGAAATCGTCCTCCGACCGCATGAACTATCTCCCTGTTTCTTTTATTCTCTCTAAGATACCATTCCTTAATTATTCTTTTCCACTTTTCTTTCATTTCTCTCAACATAATGCCCGTCTAAAGCCATTTAAATAACCAACAGCTAAATATTTCACAGACGCGAGAGGGAGAGAGCGAGAGAGAAAAGCTGTGACAGAAGACCTGATAGAAGCCGAGATGGAGTTATAGAACTGGCCAGGCTTGCGGGATCCAACACGGAATCCGACGATCCGTCGGATCAAAAGCAGAACAAACCCAGGTAAGAAAGTATACGACCTACAACCTAATTCCACCAAGCCCATTCCATCATCGGACTACAAGACGAACGGCAATGCACCATCGTTACATGGTGGACATCCCACCCGTACCCACAAAACATTTTGGGAATACTTTCATTGTACGTACAGCTAAGGAATGGAATTCGCTGCCGGAGCCTGTGTCCTGATAGCTATAAACTGGGGGTCTTTAAGTCAGAAGTGAATAGATTACTTCTAGGTGAGTGAGCTTCGTCTTCGGCCACATCATCGATTACCATCAGTTTATCAAATGCGACCAACTGATGGTCGCATTTGACTAACTGATTTTTTTTTAAACTTAAGGCTTTAAAAATTTGTAAGATTTCAATTTTCTTTTCAGTAAATCGGCGTCATCTGTTCATGTTTTGCCAGCTGAAAAAACCGAACATGTAGAAGTAAGTATTAAGTCTTGTTTATACAGCGTAGGTAAATTTATATTCTGTCTGTGTATCTACTGGTTGCAAGTGCGACTGTTGAGCTGGCCTCAGGTTCGATTCCCGGGTCGACTCAAAGTGATATTGGGTTTTTCTTTAGCAAATTTCCAAGTAATTAATGCGCATTTTCACAGCTCCGCTACACATCCTCGTAGGCACATTTTCATCGCACAGCTTTGGTGGAAACCCCCACACATTTTCACAGCACAGCTAGACATCCTCGCACGACACATTTCCATCGCACATCTCTGGTGGAAACGCACCCTTAAAATCGTTTGTGACCGGGGTCAGATTACGCTTACGATAAGAGCCCGCCCGCGGTGCTTCACGGATTGTTGACGTAAATAATGGCGGTCCTTGAGAGGTTAAAGGCCATACAGTTAGTATTGGTCAAATCATACGAGAAGTTTGAAAGTTGCCGGTATATTAACCCTGTGCATCGGAAACCACGTTAAGCCGTTGGTCCTGTACCTGTTCGATGGGACAGCAATCCGGCCGTACCGGATTGCTGTCCCATCGGACTATGAGAGTAAAGGGACAGAGAGTGCACCTGTACCAGCACTTTGTGTAATATAATATTTCTTGCATCGCTGGTTAATCTCCGCTGAAATTAGCCGCCGCGACCGAAACCGGTCGGAGGACTGTAAGGTAGATACATGTCTTATATAAGTACTGTACTGAAGTAAGTTATATTTTACTTTACTTTTAATATTTTTTAGAACTGCTTTTATTTCCAGACATTGCATCACATGGAAATGGATAGTCCAGGTAATTCATAGGTATATTTTTGTTTATATTTGTAAAGATCTCTATCTCTCTCTTTAATTTGTTACTATTTTTTATATAATTCAGCTTTGTTCTTTTTATTTATATATATATATATAAATCGCGAAGGACTTCTTGCGTCTTTACAAACTACCACCCTGCGGCGTCCACTGAATGTAGTGAGATTTTTAATGTTTTCAATGCGTATGTAAGATGTTTTAATCAGTATAATATCAGTAGTCGACGTCAAATTTCATTTAAACGTTAAATGGTGATATTCAAATTAAATATTTCTCGCTGAATTTGTACGTCCGTTCACTCTTAAATCTTTCTTGCACACTGAATACCTGCGTATACCTACTAAACACTGCATGCACATTCCCGCCTCCATCCGAATGTATGTTTAAATCAATTCCGTATAATGCTCTGCATATATCATAATGATTATTATAACTAAATTACATCCATCTACTATTGAATTCAGATTGGTTCTGAATACTGTTTTTGAATTATTGTATCCAGCTTATCAGCCAAGAGGCTTCCACCTATATAAGGGCTTATAATGACTCCAGGCACAGATAATAAATAATTAAGAGTTAGTATACAAAAGTGACAATACCTATGTATAGCGTAGGTATTTTCACTTTGGTGGTCTACAAAATCTTAAAAAGCAATATAATCATTTTTGTCGAGTGACAGGTAAGTTTGTATGTATAAACAGTAAGCTCAGAGGCACAGGCTGGTGTGAACAGGTAAGTTCGGAGTTGGACAGGTAAGTATGTATAAACAGGTAAGCTCAGAGGCACAGGCTGGTGCGAAGAGGTAAGTTTGGAGTTGGACAGGTAAGTATGTATAAACAGGTAAGCTCAGAGGCACAGGCTGGTGTGAACAGGTAAGTCCGGAGTTGGACAGGTAAGTATGTATAAACAGGTAGCGAGGGATGTGTTTGTAAAGAACCAATAGAATCGCTTCATTTACCTCGCCTCGGTCAGCACAGCACTGGTGGAAACGGCTCAGTGGAGCTAGATTTTTGCGCATACAAAACAAGCGAGGGATGTGTGCCAGGGATGTGTGCGAGAGATGTGTTATGAGGGATGTGTTGCGAGGAATATGTGTTGAGAAGGATGTGTTGCGAGGTTTGCGCATCCTCGCACCACACATTAATGCGCATTTTCACAGCTCCGCTACACATCCTCGTAGGCACATTTTCATCGCACAGCTTTGGTGGAAACCCCCACACATTTTCACAGCACAGCTAGACATCCTCGCACGACACATTTCCATCGCACATCTCTGGTGGGAACGCAGCCTTAGCATCTAAAGTAGGTTCAGGTTCAGGATCATAGTCTATAATTTCGTTGTTGTCCACGGGCTCTTCAATTAGCTCCTCATTCAAGTCTAAATCAATCTCTTCGAGAAATTTTCCTTTGTAAGCGTCTGCTTTTCCATCTTCCATAAGAATGAGAAGCTTTGATATCTTAGCAGTTTGGTATACGTCATCTGGCAACCTGTAAGACTTTTTATGTACTTCATTAGTATGGCCCATGAATGTAGCCAGCTGCTCCATATCATTTTCAGACATGCTAAAAATTTGTGATAAGGTGGCTAAATGTCTTCTTAGCCTTCGCAGGGGGCGCTCGACGATGGATGCCGTCATGCGCGTGAGAGCCCTCACGACGGGGGACGCGGTATCCCGGGGCAGGGTTGTCTTGGCGGTGTCTTTGGACATCACCAACGCCTTTAACACCCTGCCCTGGAGTTGCATCAGGGAGGCACTCCGGTATCACCGGGTGCCGACCTACCTCCGTCGCATAGTCGAGGACTACCTGACGGACAGAGCCGTCATCTACCCCGGTCACCGGGGAGAGTGGAACCGGTGAGAGATGTCGTGCGGTGTCCCACAGGGATCGGTCTTGGGGCCGCCCCTGTGGAACATCGGATACGACTGGGTGCTGCGCGGCGACCTCCCTGACGGAGTCAGCGTAATATGTTACGCTGACGACACGCTCGTCCTGGCGCAGGGAGAGTCGCACCAGGCGGCGGCCGACCTGGCGACGCAAGCGGTTGCGACAGTCGTTCGTAGGATCCGGCAGTTGGGACTCGACGTGGCGCTGCACAAGACAGAGGCCATGTGCTTCCATGGCGGTCGGAACGCGCCACGGTCCGAGTCCCACATAACGGTGGAGGGGGTTCGTATCGGCGTCGGGAGGACGATGAAGTACCTGGGACTCATCCTCGACAGCCGGTGGAACTTCAGGGAGCATTTCTTGAGTTTGGCCCCAAAGCTGAACCGGGCAGCAGCCGCCTTCAGGCGACTCGTGCCTAATCTCAGCGGGCCAAACGCCTCCTGCCGAAGGCTGTACGCCGGCGTCGTGCGGTCCATGGCCCTCTACGGGTCCCCAGTGTGGGCCCTGTGCATCCGGACGCGACCACTAAAGTTGGTCGCATGCCAGAGGGTCATTGCTATCCGAATGACCCGGGGATACCGCACGATCGCCGGCGAATCGACCAACCTCCTTGCCGGATTGCTGCCCTGGGATCTGGAGGTGACTGCCCTCCAGCGCGTCTATGAATGGCGCGTGGAGGCGCAGCACCGGGGCGTATCCCCGCTGCCTCGACAAGTCGAGGCGCGGCGGGAAGAGCTCCGGCGCGATCTCAGGGCAGTATGGAGGGAACGACTGTCGCAACCGACGGCCGGGCACGCCGCAATTACGGCGGTAAGACCCCTCTTTGAGGAGTGGCTAGATCGGCGTCACGGCGTCCTGACCTACCGCATGACGCAGGTCCTCACCGGACACGGAAGTTTCGGGAGGTACCTGTGTCTGATGGGAAAGGAAGAGACGCCTGGGTGTCACCACTGCGAGGGTCGCCCTGAGGACACAGTCGAGCACACGGTGCAGGAGTGCCCAGCTTGGGCAGAGCACCGACGTGTCCTTAAGGCGGCGATAGGCGGAGACCTCTCGCGCCCGGCATTGGTCGAGGCCATGCTACGGGGCGAGAGGGAGTGGGAAGCGGTCGCCTCCTTCTGCGAAGCAGTCATGCTTCCGAAGGAGGAGGCGGGCCGCGTGAAGGAGAGGATGGCGTCCTTCCTCCAGCCCAGCCGCAGTGGTAGACGCCCACGGCGTCGGACGTCGGCCGAAGATCTCCGGCCACCGTAGGCGCGGGCATGCGGACAGCGAGTAAAGGGCAACTCGCTGTCCGACCATGGACCATGCCCGGGTCGACGGCGCGTTGTGTTCCACGCGCGCCTCAAAGAGCGTCAGCAATATGACGAGGCCCCTCCGTAGAGGGCCGAAGCCTGCCGGGGTCGTGGGACTCATCCCATTACCGTGACCCCGGTACGTAAAGGGTTATTGAAGGAACACCGTGGATTTTAGTCAGTAAAAGTCTGACAGTCCCTCCTACCCTGCCCGGGGTGGGAGGACTTATTTGATAATTTTACCACGTTAAAAAAAAAAAGCCTTGTAGAGGATATTGCTTTAGGCTGTTTCGCCCCAGATAATTTGGCATGCTTTTTCAAAACTTTGTAGCCATAAATTGTATTGTTATAACCCAAACAAAAATTGATTTGGTGTCGAAGCAAAAAAAAATATGCCTAATTGATAATAATAATTTAATATCATCTTGAACTTCTGTATTAAACAGAACTGGTACTTCACGGCCGCGTTCACCTCTAATGACAACACGTTTAAATTTCTTTACCAGAATCCTTTCTGAGGCAGTAAGCGCACGATCAAACTGTTCATACTTATTATTATCATTATTGTCGCTTTCTAAATAATCGTGCACTGTAATTCTTTGAAGTTCTCCTGGCCTGCGCCTATTTAATAATAAAACCCTACAATACACAGTCTCTAAAATTTGTGTATATGTTTCAGTAGTTTGTAAGCCTTCTTTGGATTTTCTTCTTATTTAATGGATGGATCAATCTTTTTTAATTCTAGTAATATTGAGATCCGAAAGCACATATAAGGTTATCTTTTTTTGCAATAAGTGATATTTTGTCTGCCGCATTCGGGGAAATACAGTTTCCTTAAGTTTTTCGTCGATTTTAAGATGACGTATCTTAAAAAACTTTTTACCAATAAATTAAACCGACTCCCAAAAACACTGCAAAGTGAAAAATAACATTAATTTCGGTAATCGGTGTCTTTAGGTTTGTATTTTCGTTTTTTGCACCGACTTCCGAAATTAATGTAATTTTTCACTTTGCAGTGTTTTTGGGAGACGGTTTAATTGTTTGGTAAAAAGTTTTTATTTCACTCTTTTTAGTTGGTCGATTTTTAATTTACCTAGTTAAAAGAGCCTAAATGTCAACTACTTATAACCTTTTACAAAATATTGCTTTTCCCAATGCTGGGCCGTTAATTGTTGAGGAGTTCTCCTGGTACTTCGCCATCAGCTCTACATCACCATATGCATTGTGACGAACATAAAGTGCTTAATATCCATATTCAAGTAATCGAATCGCAATCCACGAAATACCTACTTCTTATTGAGTAGGTTCGGCGGCCATATTCGTCATCGAATCGAATCGAATCGAATCTTCGGGTCTTCATCATCAGTTTCACATCACCAAATGGTATTTTTTGAGAACAACTGCACAAGTTACTATAAGAAATACCCAAAACGCCATAGGTGTGCCTATAATATTTGAAGATTTCCCTCGATTTCTCCAGGATCCCATCATCAGATCCTGACCTGGTGACAATGGGACCAATTTCGAAGTATACCCTTTCAAACAAAAAAAGAATTTTCCGAATCGGTTCAGCCGTCTTCGAGTAATCGGTCATCATACATAAAAAAAAATATACGCGTCGAATTGATAACCTCCTCTTTTTGTCGTCGGTTGAAAAACGACGTATCTTAAAAACTTCGGCACGCGAGCGCGCTGGAGCCCGCCGCCCCGCTCCATGCGTCCCTCGTGAACCCCGAAAAGGCCCCTCAGACACCGTACCTAGTGCCCGTTTAAGGATATTTAAGAGACGCAAGATTGTTGTCACGAAAACACGATAAAAACTTTACAAATTAAGTACGATATTCAATGGACACGATAAGACCGGTGAACTGAACTCAAAGTATACGTGGTAAATTATACGCTGAACACTAGCGCCCTCCAAATTTCAGTCGGACGATGGCGGAACTATATTATACGCTAAAAGGCATTGTAGTGATGAAATTACGTCCATACCAATTTTTCGCCCTTGTATTCTAATGATCATGAAGGACCCTTGGGCTAAAAATGAGGGTCGGTCAATCTTGCGTCCGTATTCCGGACGCACAGTCAGTGGGACGCAGCATCATCGGTAAATAACGCCATGTAGGACGCAACATGTCCTTCAAGATGTATATATATATATATATATATATATATGTATATGTGTATTGAATATATAGGTTATTACTTATTTATTGTATACAACGTGTAACTTAAAGGGTATATACATATCAAGTGCACAGCTTTTTCGGATGATAACAAATGATATGGCAAGGGTTTTGTAATCCTATGTCTACATGTGTGGAAATTACTAAAAATTTCAATACATTGATACCAGAGACCGAATCTTTCAAATTAAGAAGAATGAAGAGAATTATCGTGTTATTGCCAAGTCACGTAGAAGGTTATTAACCCTCGTAGTGCTGTGACAGGTCTGTTATGATTGGCATTCAAGAAACATATGAAACCGATAATTTGGTATCAATTTTTTGAGTCACTTATTTTGAGCTGAAACTGTGCATAGAGACTCCATACCAGATGTTGTCTCCAGCCCTTGTGGATACATATAGGGTTTCCGTTACACGTTGTATAAGTGAATAGTACACCATGGACTACCCGCGTATTTATTTTCTCCTGCTGTGTCAAATCCATCCAAAGGTTGTCTGTAAAAGATCGCTTTTAGCGATAAGATCGCCCATTGTAACACCCTTTGTAGTTTTTAAGCCCTTATTTAATTCTGTTATGGTGTACAATAAAGAGTATATCTATCTATCCATCTATCTAATCTTTTGTTGATCCTTTTAAGATGTATTAAAACTATTGAGTCTTATACAGAATGAAGCTTAAGTGTCTAAACACACTATACCGAAGTTACGCGACCGAAGTTCGGCATGATTACGCCTGTAATGCTATTTGAATTACTGATGACACACTATGCCGAAATTACGTTGCGTTATAGCGTACAGCCGAACTTCGGTCGGGCGAAAGTTCAGCGGGAATTCAGCGGCAACGCATTTTGTAGAGCACACATTATACGCGATCGAAGTTAGGTTCAATTGTCGACGAAGATCTGGACGGGGAGCAGCGGGGAGAAGGGACGCCTGCGCCCCAGGCTCCCACGTCTCAGCCTTGTTGCGCAACTGAATTTCTGCCGTGTAAGTTCGGCACTTATGGTATGTCATATCAGCCAAATACTTCGGAACGTAAAATCAGCGCGGAACTTCCGTCGCCTTACTTCGGCACAGTGTGTTTAGACACTAAAAGGCACATTTTTCTGTGATAAAATAAATATCTGGCATTCAATGAGTTTGTTGAAAATACTGGATTTTGTCAGCATGTTTGTATGCACAAAACATCACGGATAAGGAGATAACTTTTACGTAACATCTTTCCTCAATTCTTTTTACGAATCGATTCTTTGTAATAAAGATCACCAACTCCAATAAAAAAAAAAACACCGATAATAGTCTAGTTCCTGACCTTTATATGCTATAAACTGGGGGTCTTTAAGTCAAGAGTGAATAGGTTAATTCTAGGTAAACGTGCCTCATCTTCGACCACATCATCACTTACCATCAGGTGAGATGGTGGTCCAACGCGAGCCTATCATCCTTACATAAGTTCAATACCCTAATGGCTACCGCTAAGGTGACATACTTGTGGTCGAAAGGTCGCGGGTTCGAAGGCCACCCATTAAACTACTGCCGTGAACCCATTGCAGACACAAGCATATTTGGCTTATTTGGAGGGAAGATTGCTAGTAATGAGAATTCTATACACAGTGCTAGTTCTCTTTTTATCAAAATGAACGACGAGACAAGCGTATAGTTCTCGTCAAATAACTTGGCAAGAGTCGTTCAATGCGCAGAAGTCGATTTTTAGGTGTCAGCGGTTGTCATCGGGACGCGGGGTGTGACGTAGCGCCGCTCCGAGCACGCGATTGTTGCGTCAGTAGTTCTCGTTCAATTTGCTCCCGAATACACTTGCGTACACGAAAGTTGTACCCTTTGTTTTTGTTACGAGTTGTTGTTTTAAATTTAGTTTTTGTTACGTTGATTACAATGCCATGGCCAAATACCGTTTTACGCAGACTATCAAAACGTCAGAAAGAACAGTTGGACACTATACCTAGTTAAGGAAGGTTGAAATTTCGAATTCGTCACTGTCTCTAGGACGCCGGGAAAAAGTAGAATAAAAGGGGTAGCAGTTTTATTAACTAATTGTGACGACGAGAACAAATTATTTTTAATTAATAATTTTGTCACTTTTAAATCTATTTATGTATTTTATCTATTTTATTTATAATACCGAAATAATGAATGAATTCCTCTTCTTTCTTTAACATTCTTCTGAACAGACATGATTAAAAATAAATGATGACAATAACCATAGAATAATGGCAAGCAGTAAAAGTGACCACTTTTTTCTTACACTAAGTGCAATATGCGCGAACTTACCCCCACTACAATACAATACAACACAATACAATCATTTATTTTTTTATCCAAAGTAAAGTACAGATTATGCACATTACACTACGCCAAAACCTTGCCAAGTTACGTGACGAGGACTATATGTAGCTTAGTTGAAGGGGTTAACAAAATTGCTAGTAATCTTTTTAACCCCTCCAACTAAGCTAAATATGCTTGTGTCTGGAGTGAGTTCACGGCAATAGTGTAATGGGTGGGGTTCGAACCCGTGACCTCTCGGTCACAAGTCCTACCCCTTAACCATTAGGCTATTGATGCTTTTAAATATGCTTGTGTCAAGAGTGGGTTCCCAGCAATATTATTATTATTATTTATTTATAAAACATGAATTACAGATAACTTATGAACTAAGCCCCACAAAACCGTAGTAGTGGTTTGACTGTGGGGTCGGTGAGACTCTATACATTTTAAAACTGAATAATTATTGGTAGCACTTTAGCATATTTGAAATATTTTTTTAAATTAATAGTGTAACGGTTGGGCCATAGCTATTGACGCTTCATCTTGTATGAACTAACTAGTAACTGCTGCTAACGTTTTGTACTTCTTTTAGAAATGGGGATCACCACGGACGTGACGCAAGAGTTACTGAAAAGCTTCGTACCAGAATATGAAAAGTAAGTTTTAAACACATCTTTTGTCTCAATTACGCTACTGTTCCGCCTCAAGTGTAACTGCCGGAGTTGTGGAACTGTTCTAACAAGATACCACGGATTACGAGAACGGAATTAACGGAAACCCCATATCTATCCAAAGGGGCTGAAGACAACATCTGGTATGGAGTATCTATGCACAGTTTCAGCTCAAAATAAGTGTCTCAAAGACTTGATACCCAATTATCGGTTTCATATGTTTCTTGAATACCAATCGTAACAAACGTGTCACAGCACTACGAGGGTCGATAACTTTCCACGTCACTTGCCAATAACACGGTGATTCTCTTCATTCTTCTTAATTTGAAAATTCTGCCTCTGGTATCAATGTATTGAAATTTCTATTATACTTCACACATGTAGACATAGGATTACAAAACCCTTGCCATATCATTTATTATCATCCAAAGAAGCCGTGCTCTTGGTATGTATATACCCTTTAAATTACACGTTGTAAATGCGAAAGTTTGTGAGGATGTATGTATGTTTGTAACTCTTTCACGCAAAAACTACTGACCGGATCTGAATGAAATTTGGTAAGTCGATAGTTGACATCCTGGAATAACACACCGGCTACTTTTTATCCCGGACGCAAGAGTTACTAAAATGCTTTGTACCAGAATATGAAAAGTAAGTCTAAACACATCTTTTGTCTCCGACTCAAGTATAACTCCCGGGGTTGTGGGATTATTCTAATGAGAAACCGCGGCCCCGGAACGCAAAGGAACTGAAAGAAATGCCACTCTGTTAATTCAGTGGTTTGAATCCTACTATTATTTTAAATGCGAAAGTTTGTGAGGATGTATGTTTGTTTCTCTTTCACGCAAAAACTACTGAACGGATCTCAATGAAATTTGGTAAGTAGATAGTTGACATCCTGAAATAACAGAAATGCTACTTTTTATCCCAGAATTCCCACGGGATCGGAATTCACGCGAACGAAGTTACGGGCAAAAGCTTATAATAATATACTAAATTGATATATTATAGTGGCTAGTGATTCTAAACGTATCGTTGGTTTGTTTGTTTTTTAGACCGAATCTCTGCACCCCACCACCAGTACCGCAACGAAAGAGACCACATAGTCATAAAAAGCAGGAAATATATGAATCTATTGTAAGTAACATTTTCCTATAGAAAGCTTCAAGAGCTCCACGACTCGATCCCTCCATCTCCCTTTTACTACCGGTCTACCAGATGTACTGCAGGGTATCATTATAACTTAACCTCTCAAGGACCGCCATTATTTACGTCAACTATTAGTTGAGCCCCGCTGGCACACAAATTTTGTGCCAGCGGGGCTCAACTAATATTTGTTTACTGGCACATTTTTGTGCCGCTGGGGCTCTAGAGGTTAAGGACGCATTTACGTTTATCACTCGCTCAATTTTAGGTATCCTAGTAGCAACACAACAACATTGCGCGCACACACACTTACAAACCATTGTTCGCCCGATTTTATACAATACTTAACTAATATTGATACTTGAAGGTAATATTATATTTTCTTTAATATTGTTTGATCATAATAAGTTGTAACTTATTGTTTACAAAGGGTTACATGCTAATTGATTAGATGTTAGTTTCAATTTTGTATTAATGTGTTTGACGTCAAATAAGGAGTACTAGGGGACTTTGGAAATAAAATACTCATATGTGATAAAAAAAATAATAAGAAATAAAGAAAAGTTTCGTCATGCCTGTCTATCTATCTGTCTGTTTGTCCATCCGTCTGTATGTCACAGCCATTTTCAACCGACGAAAAAAACGGAGGAGGTTATCAATTCGACGCGTATATTTTTTTTAATGTTTGATCACTGATTACTCGAAGACGGCTGAACCAATTTGGAAAATTCTTTTTTTGTTTGAAAGGGTATACTTCGAAATTGGTTCCATTGTCACCAAGTCAGGAGCTGATAATGGGATCTTGGAGTAATCGAGGAAACTCTTCAAATATTATAGGCACACCAACAGTGATTAGAGTATTTTTTATAGTAACTTGTGTAGTTGCATTTGAAAAGTACATTTGTGAAGTGGATCTGATGATGAAGACCACAGATGGCCACTGGAACTACTCAATATATACATAAGTAGGAATAAGAAGTATTTCATGGGTTCCGCTTCGATTACTTGAATATAGTTATTAAGTACAATATGCTCGTCACAATGCATATGATGAAGTGAAGCTGATGGTGAAGTACCAGGAGAACTCCTCAACAATTAACGGCCCAGCATTGGGAAAAGCAATATTTTGTCTACTTTCTAACTAATTTCGGAAGTCGGACACCGCCTACCTACCGATTATTTTAGATTATTAAAGTTATTTTTCACTTTGCAGCGTTTTTTGGAAGTCGGTTTAATTTTTTTGGTAAAAGTTTTTATATTCCGAAACTATTAGGACTATACATGTAAAACTTGGTAGGTAGATGTATTCTGTGAACCGCTTTCCGATATTAAGACACAATTAAAAAATTATTAAAAAATAAAACAAAAATATTTTCAGTTTCAGTTCCATGTACCCCACATGGAACTGAAACTGAAAATATATATTTTTTCATGAATCTTATGCGTGTTTGGTATTAATAGAGAGGTCTTTAAAAATGATATACGGGTTTCTAAAACCACTTTTTCATAAAGTTAATCGTTTAAAAGATATACACTTCCAAAGTGGTAAAATGTGTGTCCCCCCCCCCCCTCTTACTTCTATAATAATGGAGTGAAAAATTATACAAAAAATATATGCTATGATCCTTAATGTAAATTTTCAACCAAAATTGGTTTGAACGAGATCGAGTTGGCAGTTTTTGAGATACAGCATATTGTCTAAAACCGCAAATAAAACTTTGTAATTCATACAAACACTATGAAAAACAAAGTTATTTGGCGTAGTTACTACGGAACGCTTCATGGGCGAGTCTGACTTGCACTTGGCCAATTTTTTAGTTTTTGAACCGTATGAAGTAAGCCCAACAAAAGGTAACTGTTGTATATCGTTGAGGAATTCCCTCGACTGTCTATGGTCTCCATCAACGGACCTGTAATGGCACTTATAACCCATATGAGTGCAAAGTTCTCATCAGTATAAATGAATTAAGTCCAAACACAAGGTAGCTACTGTAAACCGTTGAGGAGTTCCCTTAACTGTCCTTCGTCTTCATCATCAGACCTCCAATGACAGTCACAAACTATCTAGGTGTAAAGTTCTGGTCAATTCAAATTGATCAAGCCCAAACAAAAGGTTACTGCTGTAAATCGTTGAGGAGTTCCCTCGACTATCAGGAGTCTACTCTAGACCTTCCTTAATTCGTAGTACTTTAAGATACTTAATGAAAAAAAAAAAACATTTATACGGTCGAATTGCGAAACCTCCTTATTAGAAGTCGGTTAAAAAAAATTGTTATTTCATGCTAGGTTCAGTAACCAATATCCATCCAATTCTAAAAATAAGTATGGTTCTCGTTCTTACTTTTGTTTCGGTACGAAAAAGTATCAACGTATTCTAGTCACAGTATACAAGACGCCACTGTCTTTATTATAGGTTTCGACGTATTTATTTTTTCGAGGAAAGCGATACACCCCTGCGTTCACGAGCGCGTCTGAGCGCAGAATGACGGTCGGAGCCGTGCGTTCGATAGAAAAATGTATGAAGAAATTTGAGACCGATTTTATTTATCTCATAAATCATAAAGTTTTTTATGTATGTTCAAAATAATTAGCTTAACGTATAGATAAATACATAGGCTATAATTTCTTGTTATTTTGAAGTTAAGAATATGCTCCAGATTTGGCTTACAGGTACGTATTCAGACCCTATTTTTTGTAATTTTCTACGATTATTGCGGCGATAAAAACGTATTTGTGTGAAAAAGATGTATAGGACTGTGTAATTATAATGCATTCAATGTGGAGATGAATAAATTATCTTAAAATTAATACCATAACATTGTCAAAATTTTAACTCCTTATGTATCAAAATGGTACCAGAAAAACATTGATATTTGCGAGAAAACGTAAATGCGTCCTTAAAACGGAATGAGTTTCCAATATTTCAGCACTGTTGCAAGCGCCATGATCACGGATGAACTGAAATATCGGAAACTCGAAACAATAAGTAGACATGGTAAATACGCCGATTTAAGTTGTAATGATACTGTTAGTCATAATATGACCATGTTAGCTTAAAAACTTGTACTGCAGGGTACCATCCACATTTGGTCGATACACCGTCTTGTCGTACCAAGTGCTTCTCTTCCACATTTATTGTGCACACAGCCAAGGTGTGGAACTCACTGCCGGATTCTGTCTTCTTTTTAATTTAATTTAATTTAAGTGTCTGAGGTGATGAAGATAGTCAATAAAGATTTAGCGCGTATTTCTGATTGGAGTTTGGATCATGGTTTGAGGGTTAATCCTGCGAAGACTCAAGTTATTATTGTTGGCAGCCCTAGGCTACGTTCCAAAATTGACTGGACGACCCTTCCCCAGATCGTTTTTGATGGAGCTGTTATACCCTACTGTGACTCAGTAAAAGACCTTGGTATTTATATTGATAAAGATTTGCCTTTTTTTCCCCAATTGCAAGAAGTGAGCCGCAAACTATTTGCCTCTGCGGAGTTTTTACGCAGATTGCGCAATTTTCTGCCGACTGCCACTAAAACTGCGCTTGACCAATCTTTTCTTCTCCCTATCCTCGACAATGCTGATACAAGTTATTCAGATCTGACTAAACAGCTAGATAAGCTTAAGCGACTCCAAAATTTTTGTATCAGATTGATATTTGGTTTCCGCAAATATGATCATGTATCTGAGTTACGAATTAAACTCAAGTGGCTGTCTATCTATTTTATCATTACTCTGCAGTATTCTTTTCAATCCAACGACTCCCTTTTATCTCAAAGAACGTTTTAAGTTCCTTCATGACACACATGTTAGAGATTTGAGATCATCAGAGAATTTGAGACTTTTGATGCAAATTTTATGACCAATCGGTTACGGTGCAGGCTATTCGGTTGTGGAATGGATTGCCGGTGTCAGAAATACATGCTCAATCACTCGATGTTTTTAAAAGCTCGATTGCCAACTATTCCTTCGTTAAAACCGCACGATGTTAAAGAACACATTATATATTTTATGTACTTCTGTGTCTCCCCATTTTAATTAAAGCTCGTAAAGTCCTTCCAAAGGTTGTCTGGAAGATATCGCTCTCAGCGATAAGACCGCCATTGTAACCATTTTTTTTACAATATTGTTATTTAAGTGTGATTCAATTATTGGTGTACAATAAAGTATATTCTATCTATCTATCTACCTACCACATATCACCCGTCAGCATTATAGCGAGAGTTACGGCCATCTTCTGGGCTCGCTCGTTCCATCGTAGACCTCATCTATCGCTTACCATCAGGCGAGATCGGGGACAAGAGCGGGTTCATACCGACCAAAAGAAAGACATTATTCTTTTGTTTACTGAACTGAGAAGCTCGTAGTTAAATAATAACAGCCGCGCGGGTAGATCGTCAAAGTTATGGAATTTGTCCAACTGCCGCCGGCGAGTAAACGACTAAATATCGGCGATTTACTCGCTCAAGAAATGCACAATGAAATATAAGGTAAACGCACCTATTACCGCCAGTTTAAGCCAAGTTCACATTTATGTGCAAAAAATAAGCACATGCTTAATAACTGGTGTCATTTTTTATTTTTATTCAAGTACTGAAACTAACGATCTTGTCAGTCAGATATAGAAACAATTCGAAAAAATGAAATAAATATTTAAAAAAAATATAAATTGATGAAAAGGGCTATGTTCCTATTACCGACTCAAACCATGGGTGTGTTCCTATTACCGTTTTTGTGGCACCTATGACCGACCGCTCAGTGAACAGAACAAATTCAGTCAAATAAAAATGCTCATGTGGGTTTAATTCTTTAGAATACAGAATGTTATAATTATAACCAGCCTTTAATCAGTCTTAAGAGATATGCTTCATAATATGAATTACATATTGAAATATAACAGTGAATCCAGTCTATTAAATGGCGTTCCTCGTGCTTGGTGAAAACAGGTTGAACCCCACAATTTTCATTAGAGTACTTGTGATTTCTCTTGTCACGAAGAGTTGTTCTAGGAATCCCAAATCTCTTTGAGGTTTCATAGATACTTGCTCCATTATCGATAGCCATCAATGCAGAGTCAAGTTGATTAGGTGTATATTACGTACGTTTTAATCGTTTCATGATTCTGAATCAAAATTTACCTAGTCGAATATACTAAACTACTAAAACTTTGCTTAGCAGTGGGTTAAGAATTATAGTAAGTGGAAGTCAATAGGTGATGTTCAGCACCAAGCCAGCCAACGGTAACTGGTATGTCGAACAGTCCACGGTACGTGGAGCCCTAACTACGTTGCTTTTCAAACAATAGGCTCTTAGGCCATACTTTATAGTTAAACTTATAGACTAGACTTACCCTCTGAGCTGGAGACGACAAGCGAGGATCTGTTCTGATCACGTCCGTGATGTGTGTGTGTAAGTATATTTGAATATGTAATGGTGTCAAGTGGTGTCACGGTGGTTACAAAAGACGCAGGCTTCCACAGCGTGGTCCAGGCCGGGATGTAGCACAAACTTCGCACCAGATTGGAGCAGCTATTTATCACCAATTCACAATTACTTGCAACAAGTTTCGCGTGCCATTCATCTGACGTCATTCGGCGTTATTGTTCAAAATATCCCAGGTTTTTAGTCAATTCGGGATTCTAGATTTCAACTAATCACTAATCACAATCAATTTATCCTTAACCACGCAGATTCAACTCGATTTTCAATTACAAACAATAAATCAATCTCAACAAACTCGGCGGTTGCTTTTTCTAACAGAAAGCAAAGTGATATATCAAACCATGTCAAAGACAAGACCAAAGATAATAATGTTGCCAACCAAAAAGGTGCGTTCTGTTTCACGTTGGACGGAACATCTAACCCCCCCGGACGGGCCTACCCGTCCGCTAATCAATTGGAAGCCTTGACAAGGTTGCGACCGCTCTCTTTATGATGGATCCGTCCACCAAACCTCAGCAAAACGAGGGACCCCGTCGGTGCCAGCCACCAAATTGAGCCTGCACAGAGCGGACCCAAAAGAGGAGTGACTCCTGTCGCTCTTGAGGAGAGAGAACTGGTGACAGGCGCTTGTCCCCTGGATTCCTAGAATTATGGCCAAAACGCCTGATCCACGAGGTGACGTTCAACAATTTGTCGAGGGAGCTGTATCGATTCAACAAAAACTCAGGATCAAACGGAGGATCCTTCGTCCCAACAGCGAACACCTTAAGTCCGGGCAAAGGATCCGACATCAAGACTGGCGTTCGAGGCCAATCGTCCTCGGAGCGAGTCAGCCAGTCCGGTCCCCACCTGAGGGGGTGAGCAATCAAGCGGGGGGCCATGCACCCGCGTAAGGCCACGTCGCCCGGGTTCAGGTCACCAGGCACGTGCCTCCAAATCAAAGGCGTTTCAGAACCTTGAATCTGCGACACTCGGTTCGCAACAAAGACCTCCAAAGAGTGGACGGACGTCTTCAACCAGCACAAAACAATTTGACTGTCCGTCCAGGCGTAAGAAGCCCGAATGTCAACAGTTCCACCCAAAGTGTGCGCAACGTGATTTAGGAGACGCACAAGAAGCACCGCCCCTGACAACTCCAACTTAGGGATGGTCAATGCCGTCCGGAGGGGGGCCACCTTGCTCTTGGCCATGACCAGTGACAACTTCACCTGGCCCGTGGCGCTGACGGTGCGCAAATAAACAGCGGCGGCATAACCGTGAGAGGACGCGTCACAAAACCCATGAAGGGTGGCAGTATAAACCCCAGGGGGGAGGATGGCGCGTGG
This sequence comes from Tholera decimalis, assembly GCA_943138885.2. NCBI lineage: Eukaryota > Metazoa > Arthropoda > Insecta > Lepidoptera > Noctuidae > Tholera > Tholera decimalis. Next base: position 18,921,559 of record OW964576.2, read on the forward strand.
CAGCGCGACCTCATTGACAACAGGGAGCACGGATACAAATTGGAGCCAGTCTTCCAACAGGGTTTCCCGAAGTGGCGGTGGTTTCGCTGCAGGAAGCATTTCGCCCAAAACAATACCGGGCAGATCCAACCATTAGGGTCAAAGGTCCTCGCTACAGTAGACAACACCAGTCGTTTAGTCCAAGTAGGAGGTGACTCCAAGTCGACATCGTACGTAAAGGTGTCTTGAACTGGTCGGTACTGAACGCCGAGGACGGCCATCATGGCGGGGTTGTCAACGTTTTCAAACAAATGAGAACCCTGCTTATGATCCTCCAACACACCTTCCAATAGCGCTGGTGAGTTGGACACCCATTTACGCAACTCATAGCCAGCGGAAGCTAGAATCTGAACCAACTCATCACGCAACAGGATAGCTTCCTCAACCGTAGGAGCTCCAGTGCAGACATCATCGACGTACAGGTCCGTTCTCAAAATGGCGGACGCACGAGGGAACCTCAAACGCTCCCGGTCCGCAAGCTCCCAAAGCGAACGAATAGCAACAAAAGGGCTTGATCGAAGGCCGTACGTATTCGTGTTGAGCTCGTACACAATCATGGGATCCTGGGGATGTTCCCGCCACAGGATCAACTGATAACGTCTGTCATCCTGGTGAATAACCGTTTGCCGGAACATCATTTTGATGTCGGCCACAAAGACTACTTGATGACGACGAAAAGACGTGATAACGTCACAAAGATCCCTCAACAATTTGGGGCCGGAATGCAGGCAATCATTCAAGGAGACGCCGGAAGAAGTCCGCGCAGACCCATCAAACACTGTGCGCAGTTTACCAGTGGATGGCTTGAGGACCGCGTGATGTGGCAAGAAGAAATGCTCTACTGAGCGCCAATCCAAATCTGACACCGACATGTGTCCCAAGTCTGCATACTCACGCATAAAATCTACATATTTTTGCCGCAGCACCGGGTCTCTGGCCATGCGGCGCTCCATTGCCAACAATCTCTTCTCAGCCGTAGGTCTGGATTGGCCGAGAGGTGGTCGCACCGCAACAAAAGGCAGCCGGGTCACAAGCCGACCGGAGCAGAGTCGACCGGTGTTGTTCTGATAGAACAACTCGCACTCTTCGTGTTCTGGATTCAAGCGGGCCACCTGAGGGGGCTCTTCAACCTCCCAAAACCTCTGAACGGCGTCAGAGAGGGCTGAGCCGGACACCAACGCTAAACCAGATTCAGGTGGAGGGGGCACTTCCAACACTGGGCCCATAACCGCAAAGCTGAAGATGGTTGACACCGCCACCAAGCCCCTCCCGAGGGACCATGGGGCCTCCGGCTGCAAGACCGTCGTATTTCCCAACAATATTCTCCCTAGAATATCAGAACCCAACAATAAATGCACCGTACAAGGGGAATCAAACCGGGTGTCAGCCAAATCCAGATCTGACGTCAACCGTAGAACATCCAAAGGCAACTGACAATCGGGATTGGCTACCCAATATAGTCGGCAGAACGAGGGCAGGAGCACGAAGTTTAGGGTACAGACAACTCAAAGGGGTGATTTCAAACCAGGTCCTTCCCTCAACAGTGGTGACAGCCGTTTCGCCAATTCTCCGAATCTGGCCTGAAAAGTCATTCACCTCCAGGCCAACCTGTCCCGCTAACCAAGACGACAAAAGGCAACCCTGGGCTCCTGTGTCCAAAATGGCACGGACAACAATCGAGTCACCCAAGGGTTCCCAGACCCTGACCGAGGCCGTTGGCAACAAAACCGTCTTGATCAGGGGGGGGGGGTCCTTTAGCGGGGCAGGCATCAATTTCCTAGCGATGCCTGGGCGGCGACCGCTCGTCGCATCCAGGCTGCCTTCGTTCACGACGAGGGTAAACATCAAATGGTTCGTCCGCGCGGTGTCCCGAGCCGCTCGCCATCGCCGGAAGGGCATATCCCACCGGATGCCTGAATGGCGGAGGGCGCGACTCCAACCGGGGACGTTCCGCCAACGGAGGGGAGAGGTAGCGGTGCTGGTCCGGCCACTGCTGCCTAGCAGCCAACGCGCGTTCTCCCTGACGAGGGGAGACCAAATGGCGCTCGCGGGGCTCCCGTTCAACTTGCGCGGGGGGTGGAGTGCGGCGAACAGAATTGCGGGCCTCAGCCCGGTGCTCGTCTCCGGGGTACCCCCCCCCCTGCGCGAACCCTCCTCAGAAGATGGTCTGCTGGAGTGGTTCGCGTTGGCGCACAAAATCTCCAAGTAGGACCCTTTACAAATTCTACACGGGCGAGGGTCGGGGCAGTCCCGATGGAAGTGGGCCCCCAAACACGAGAAGCACAAACGGCGTGCGTTGACAATGCGGCGGCGGGCACTTACGTGCAAATTCAAAAAGGCCGGGCAACGCGCCATGACATGCCCCGTTGCCTTACAAAAGTCGCAATCATAAGGACTCCGGGCGCCCGCAAAACGGGGGGCGGGACGGACATCAACAGGCCCCCTAGCCCTAGTCCGTCCCTGGTCTCTAGGCCGAGAAGGTGGCGGGCGTGACCCCGTGGCGCCACGAGTGTTATCCAAAAACCGACACTCGTCTTCCAAAAACTTGAGAAGGTCGTCAAAAGTGGGAAGATGGGTGGCACTATCCCCACCATACTTCTGCTCAAAACGTGACCTCAACTCCGCGGGGAGCAACCGCAGCACTATGTGCACCAACAGGTAGGACCAATGTTCCACCGGTAACTTCAAGCGTCTCAAGGCGTTGGTCGCTGAGACCAATGGGTTCAGCAAGTCAGTGCGCAACGTCGACGTGCTGGCAATGGCCGGTAGTCCCAAAATCTGGCCGATGTGCACATCAGCCAGGCAGCGCTTGTTCTGCTACCGTCGGGAGAGAAGCTCCAGAGCGGTCGGGTAGGAGGAGTCCGTCACCGGCAAGTGCTGCACCAAGGCTCTGGCTTTGCCCTCCAAAACGGACAACAAGTAGGCCAACTTCTGGGCAAGTCCGAGGTCCGAGCGTGCATCCACAAGACTTTCAAAAAGATTTAGGAAGCCCAGCCAGTGGTCCAAGCGACCGTCAAAATGTGGCAGCTCTAGGGTGGGCAGCCTACCCAATAGTCCAGGGCCTGTAACAACGGGGGTCTGCGGCTTGGCCGCCTCAGGCACCCGGCTCTTCAAAATTTCCCGGACTCGTTGACTTATGACATCCCCCAGGTATGAATCTAGCTTGCTACAGATGGCTAGTTACAGAAAAAATAACAATTTAATGCATATATTGCGCTGGATCAACACCAATTAAACACAACAATTGAATGCACAATATTGCTCCGGACAACGTCCAATAACACAATCCAATAATCACACTAAACAATAAATCAATATACACAATTCAAGTCTTGTTATGTTAGGCTATGTTAACAAATGTGTGATTATTATTTAGATAAACCTTTAAATTCAGATTAGTGACAATAAATTATTAATTACAACAAATATACCAAATTATGTACCAAATACAACCTAATAATTCCTAATTTCACAAATAAATCTTACTTGTCAGTACAATACAGGGACTACAGTACAAATTACAAATACAAATTTGAGAGCCCGGCTGACAAAACAATATATTCAAAACTTATTAAGTTATTTTTACCAAAGTTCGAAACTTCCAATTAAACCAGTGGATTTTATAATGTAAAGCCACGCTTCTGCTACCACTTTGTTCAGCACCAAGCCAGCCAACGGTAACTGGTATGTCGAACAGTCCACGGTACGTGGAGCCCTAACTACGTTGCTTTTCAAACAATAGGCTCTTAGGCCGTACTTTATAGTTAAACTTATAGACTAGACTTACCCTCTGAGCTGGAGACGACAAGCGAGGATCTATTCTGATCACGTCCGTGATGTGTGTGTGTAAGTAGGTATATTTGAATATGTAATGGTGTCAAGTGGTGTCACGGCGGTCACAAAAGACGCAGGCTTCCACAGCGTGGTCCAGGCCGGGATGTAGCACAAACTTCGCACCAGATTGGAGCAGCTATTTATCACCAATTCACAATTACTTGCAACAAGGTTCGCGTGCCATTCATCTGACGTCATTCGGCGTTATTGTTCAAAATATCCCAGGTTTTTAGTCAATTTGGGATTCTAGATTTCAACTAATCACAATCAATTTATCCTTAACCGCGCAGATTCAACTCGATTTTCAATTACAAACAATAAATCAATCTCAACAAACTCGGCGGTTGCTTTTTCTAACAGAAAGCAAAGTTATATATCAAACCATGTCAAAGACAAGACCACCATAATAGAATATTGCCATACCAAAAAAGGTGCGGTCTGATATTCTCTTCGGACGGAACAGGTGATTTTTAATAATAGTTTTTAATGAAAAATGAATTACAGTTTTATATTTTTTCTAAATATTTTAAATTGTTATTAATGTTAATTACATTATATTTACCTACTAGGCAAAAAAATTAAAAATAATTACTAACACACTGTCCATAAAAACTAAAAAAACATACAGACGAATTGAGAACCTCATTCTTTTTGAAGTCGGTTAAAAAGTACAGGTACATCGGTAATAGGTTCTATTGAAGAAATTCTGTATAAACTATTACCGACCCAATGAAATGAATATGTATTGAGTAAATGTATTGTTTTTTAGAATATTTGTATGATTATACAGGTGCCAGTAGCTATGCTAATTTTATTTTAATGGTATTTTAACTATAAAAATACAATATTAGAGAATTGTACATCCTACATTTATCAAAACATTTACATAAGAATAAAGTTGATTTTCACAGTATTGATACTCTTATTATGTATGGCGCTAATAGGTCAAATACAACTTGACACACTAACTAATCAAATTAGTATAGCCGACTACTTATTAATTGATGCATTATAACATAAAAAGTAGAAATTAAAATATTCGTCAAAAACCTAACAACGACCTAGGTCGGTAATAGGAATAAAATTGAGATTATTGTTCCTATCACCGCCACATTTTAATATTGAAATTGAAGCAAAATAAAGCTGTATCTCATTAAAATTAGTTATTATTTGAGCTTATGAAAGTATTAAGAAGGTATCAAAATAATTAAAAGGTTCGTTAGATTGCTTTACAATTATATATTATGCTAAAAAAGAAATAGGTGTACTTACGTAATCGGGAGCGGGACACTACTAAATATGCGATATATCCAGAGTCCGACGACAAACTGTGCAATTATTCTTTAAATCGTTGGTTTACGCGCACAAGCAAGTGATGAATATTTGCATTACAAATACATCTATATTTTCTCTAAAGCAACGACCTGTCTAACTTTAATGCAACTCTTTAAAATGATAGTTTTATGAAACGGACGGTAATGGGAGCCGATTTTGAGGGGTCGTTATTAGGCGCCTTTACGTTACATTCCGTTTAAATGAAAGAGATGCATATATTAATAGTTGCTCTCTGACTGTTCACACTGCCGGTGACTACTCGCTTCACTAGATTTGTCGCTGAGCGGCAAGAGCTGTCAAAGATAATACTCGCTCAGCGATCACTTGGCGGTCAGAACTCACGCTGGAAGACCAACCAGATGATAGCTCAGCGACTAAACTATGGGAACAACACACTCGCAGCTCGCTGCTCGCCAACTCGTTTTCAGATGCTAGCTCTACTCGCTAATCGTTCGTCGTCGGCGGTGGGGCAACAGCCGAACGAATCTTAATATAATTTTCAATAAATTTTCTCGAAAACTGGCTCTTATCGCACTACGATTGCAATGCAATGCATTTCACACTCGTGGATTTTTTTCATTTTTCACACACGAGGTTACCATTCCAGATTTTGCCACAGATAACATAAAACAACTACCTATTCAATTTCCTATATTCGGCGGTGATTGTTTTTTTTTTCACAGCAAAGAGGAGCATGTTTTTAAGGCCTTATATTTAGTGAAAATTAAAAATTAAAAAATAATTTTTTGTTTTTATTATAATCAATGAAATTATTAGCAATAACATTTTACAAACCGTGAAAATGTCAACAAAATCTGCTGTGTATCATTTTCATAATTGCATCTTTATTAATTCAGTATTGTTTCAATAATTAAATATTTTAATGACAAAATTACTATTCGTTCTATTATTTTTATTTCTTCTAAAGTGTATTGGAGAACGTCGTTTGATACAGGTGGACATTTGTTACTGCAGTACTCGGCTCTATAACCCCTCGCCTTGCGGCTCGTGCGTAACTCCGCCTCGGCCGCAATAACAAACTTTCTCCACTTGTATCAAAATGTACTAATGTAGACTCCTCCGTGTCTCGGAAAGCACGGTAAGCCGTTACTCACGGCTGTCATTTGAACATATTTGACAGTCGTTACTGGAAGTCAGAAGCCGGAAGAATCTGACTTCAGTCTAGCCAAGGAGTATCGTGCTAGCTGATTGATTTGATTTGAATTAATGATTTATTCACTTAAAATTTATGAACGCTGAGTACATTGCCCCACAAAACTGCTTACGCAGTTGTAACTGTGAGATCGACCTACTAGAATGTGGAATGTGGAGGGTTGATAAGCAACTATTTGATGAACAGCTTCTTATCAAACAGTGCTCAGTTGCATCCGTTAAGACTGAAAATCGACACCTATATGATGTAGCTGCCGAAGAAATGAAGATATCAACGGTCTAATTATCAGAGTTCGTAACTCCATTTGAGTAAATTTTACAGGAGCAAGAAAATCTGTTTTATTTATTCATTTATTGCAATATTATTATTGCAATGTAATATATATATTATTTATTCAACTTGTGATTTAAGGGTAGAATTGATAGAGAAAATTATTTATACATTTTTTTTTTAAATATTGCATTGTATTTGTGAGAAAATTTACTTAAGTACGAACTTTTCTAGCCACGGTGTTTGGAGTTAGGAAGTGTAAATGCAGTACGACTTTTTATTTTTATAGATTGATAAATGTACATACCTCATTGTATTATCGTTTTTGGGGAATAAGAAGTATTTCATTGTACAGATTATAAAATACTGCACGATATGGCATTAGTCCATTTCGTTTTTTTTTTTTTTTCTGGAGCATTTTGATAATTAGACCGATGATATGGTGTCTTAATTTGGTGATGGTTAGCAATGGTTACGGGTAGTCAGAAACCAGCAAACCTGACACTGGTCTTGCCAAGGGTTATCGTGTTACCCAGCTACTGGGTTGTGGAGGTCAGATAGGCAGTTGCTTCATGTGTAACACTAGACTTATAGTTAGACTGGAAGCCGAGCCCAACATAGTTGGAAAAAGAATGAGCAAATGATGTAACTACTGAAGAGATGTAGACGCAATTTTATTTTTTGACGTGACAACGTCTTATAATTCGATGAAGCTGGCTGCACGCACGAAAATACATGACTCATGCGGCGTTATCTCGCTCTGAGGCGTTCCATCGCATTGAGGCGTTCCAAAGCAAATCAAATTGGATCTACAAGTTGACATTTATGTATGACTCAATGAGTCAAGTACTAGGCTATCATAAAACGGTAAGAGATGACGTCACTGTGTAGGGATTCTTTGACATTTATGTATGACTCAACGAGTCAAGTACTAGGCTATCATAAAACGCTAAGAGATGACGTCACTGTGTAGGGATTCTTCCATTGTCATGAGAAGTGCAGTAATAGTGATGTAAAATTAAAATTTTCTTTTGAAAAATGCAACCATTCCATCAGTATTTTTCTATGACGTTGTCACGTTCAACTATCGTCAGTAAACCGACTTTACAGACAACCAATTTTTTTTAACCGACTTAATAAATGAGGTTGTTTCATTGGGTGTATAATTCTATCTATTCAAAATAAGGGCTGGGTACACTCACATGGCTGAAGTCGGTGCCAAGATAAATTAATAGATTTTGATTACCTCGGGTGTGCCCCAGAATGCAGCGTACTATGTCTATCAAACTTTTCATTGGCTTGGCACCGACTGTCGCCATGTGAGTTGGTACCTAGCCTTTATTTAGAATAGATAGAATTATACACCCAATGAAACAACCTTTAAGTTTATTTTTCATTTTGTAGTGCAGTAGCTTATTTTTTTGAAGTTTTGAAGTCTGTTCAATTTTTTGTAAAAAATAATATTTTTTAATATCACATTATGGTGTCCTCATTTGGTGACGATGTACTGTTTCTATCATTAGAACTTAAAAAGGGATATAAAAAAGGGTTCTTGCAACAGTGCTGACATATTGGAAACTCGAAACAAAAGGTTCACACGGTGAATATCCCGTTTTAAGTTCTAATGACACTGTTAGTCACCATGTCAGCTTTAAAAGATTTACTGTTTTTTGTTTGTTTAGTATTGCTTATTTTCTTTAAATAATATTAAATGTCTGTTTGTTTCATAGAAAAGCAAGCCAACCTGCAGTGATCTCAGAATAGCTGGTAAGTGACATATTCGTTTACTAGCTTTTTCCCGCGACTTCGTTCGCGTGGGAAGGTTTTCCCGCGTAAATCGCGTTTCCGTGGCAATTATGGGATAAAAAGCACCTTATGATTTATTCCAGGACGTCAACTATCTACTTACCAAATTTCATTCAGATCCCTTCGGTAGTTTTGACATGATTTAGTAACAAACATTCATCCAAACAAAATACAAACTCTCTCATTAATAATATTAGTATAGATTTCTGACTAAAAATCTTACAAATAATAATCAAGGTAACTTTGGGGATATGCGGAACAGGGTGTTAAGTGCCGCATTCCCATTGAAAAGGGAGGATCCTCCGACCAGACAGGTGTTTTGTCTGGTGGGCATTTGCCCGATGTTTGTGATCGAGTGATTTGTATGTAGGCTAGTTGAGCGGTAAACTTTGCTTGCGCGATACAGGATTTCTATCGTTTAGTTTGTATGTTGCGAGACAGATGTCGCTACAGAAACGATAAATAAACAAGGATTTAGTTGGAGGAGACCTTTTTTTCGGTGATAAATCATCCAATTAGTCCTCCAGCTCTGGACCGGTGTGTGTCAGACTTCTACTGACAAAAACCCACCCTACTCCTTCAGTTATCCTTGCATGTTGGAGCCGCGGTATTTCTTTAGAACATTCCCGCAGCCTAGACAGGAGGACCTGGCATTGGTCGAGGCCATGCTGCGGGGCGAGACGTAGTGGGAAGCGGTCGCCTTCTTCTGCGAAGCAGTCATGCTATCGAAGGAGGAGGCGGGCCGCGTGAGGGAGAGGATAGCGTCCTCCCTCCAGCCCAGCCGCAGTGGTAGACGCCCACGGCGTCGGACGTCGGCCGACGATCTCCGGCCACCGTAGGCGCGGGCATGCGGACAGCGAGTAAAGGGCAACTCGCTGTCCGACCATGGACCATGCCCGGGTCGACGGCGCGTTGTGTTCCACGCGCGCCTCAAAGAGCGTCAGCAAGATGACGAGGCCCCCCTGTAGAGGGCCGAAGCCTGCCGGGGTCGTGGGACTTATCTCATTACCGTGATCCCGGAACGTAAAGGGCTATTGAAGGAATACCGTGGATTTTAGTCAGTACAAAAAAAAAATAGAAACTTTTTCAAAGAACTCAGTAACGAAAACCCTCCCCGACCTTTGCCAAACGAGCCAGACCGTGATGCTGAGCCAGTAGCAATAAATAACCCCTTAAATAATATGACCCAGCCTGACCCTTTGCTGTCCTCCACCAACGACCCGAGGCCCGTACTCCACGGGGCTCCACTTAGCGTGCGGTCGTTTAAATGTAATTTTAGTATGTAAGCCCTGGCTGGGGGGCCTTTAAATTTAGAGGTAGAGGAGAAGTGTTATTGGCTGCCTATTATTTATAATTTATATAAACGACCTCCCAAAAATCATAAATGAGTCATGTGTTCTATTCGCTGATGATCTCTCAATACTTACTTCATGCCAAAACAATATTAACTTAACGGAAGCACTTACAAACACACTTAACAAAATAATAACTTGGATGGATGAACACAACCTCGAAATTAACTTTAAAAAAACTAAAATCATGTCCTTCCACCCGCGTCAAAAAGCTCCTTTAGACATAAAATTCATCTATAACGACATAAGAATAGAAACAGTCCAAGAATTCAATCTACTCGGCCTATCGATAGATACAAATTTAAACTGGGAATCGCACATTAAAAAAATTCGGTCCAAATTATCAAAATTTGCTTATGCCCTTCGTGAAATTAAAAAAACTACAAATCTCCACACTGCTCTGGTTACATATTATGCTTACGCATACGCATGGTTAAGTTATGGCGTAATACTATGGGGAAACAGTACACATGCACCAACACTTTTCACACTACAAAAACGACTCATCAGAATACTGGTAAACATAGAGAACACAGACAGCTGCAAACCTTACTTCCAAGAACACAAACTTTTAACCCTTCCCTGTATTTACATCTTGGAAATATGCAAATTCGTTAGACACAACCAACACTTATTTACTACACGAGAACACATACAATCTCAATATACACTACGACACAAAAATAGGCTTAACTTACCTGGGGGCTCTAAACTGAAATTACACTCCACAAGCACCTTAGTAATGTCAGTAAAAATATACAATAAATTGCCAGATATAATTAAAAATGAACAAAAATATAATATATTTATGAATAAATTAAAACAATTTCTCACCTATAAATGTTATTATGATGTAAATGAATATTTCAGTGATAAATAAAATAAATGTATAAAATATAATATCTTAAAAATGTATAGAACCTATGTAGGAGTAGTTTAAGTTATAAACATATACACATTTTATTTATAATAATTGTAAAGCCCTCTTCCTTTATTATAATTTGCTGTGCCCGACAGGGTCCACAATGATCTGTAAACTATGTATATTTTTGTATGCACCTACCACCTAAGTTCACATTGTGGAACGCAATAAATGATTGAGTATTGAGTATTGAGTATTGAGGTCACCACAGGATCGCCCGGTTAAGTAGTAACCAGCCTTAGTGTGCTGAACTACGAGTGGCCCTACCTAAAAAAAAACAAAGAATTCAAAGAACTGAATAATCAAAGTAAAACATAAACAGCTTTTGTAAAAATGTTTGATGCAGAGCGGCATCGTAGCATAGATTTGTCGGTTTAAGGTTCGACTTTAGATAACTATGCGTATTAAATACTAAGTCAGCTACTCGGAAACATACATCGTGTTTTAACTAAGAAAATCATCAAAAATATCCTGTTACTAAACTATTTCTTCTATTGATCTGATTTTTGGTGTGTACCTAGCCTGAAAATGATACATAGTAAATGTAGTTTCATTTAATGCTTCTCGCTTTTATACACTTTGAATGAAACAGCTTTTTATAACTTCCTTATTTTAATATTTTCTCAGGTCTTGGCATTTCAACAGAGATAGCCAACATGGCGCTTCGCAAGGCGTCCGAAGTTCCAGTCACCATCAAATCTGAGTGAGTCGTGTTAATTATATAGCTAGCGAGAGACGCCCCGGGCGTTGGGGATCACGAGCCGATCTCCGGCTACCGTAGACGCGGGCCTACGGACGGCGAGCAGGGTTAGCTCACTGTCTGGTAAGGACCAGGCCCGAATCGGTGACGCGCCGTGTTCCGCGTGCGCCTCAAAGAGCTGTTAGCAGCATTGACTGGCCCCGATAGGGCTATTGTGTCGGGGTTGCGGGAATGTTCTAATCAGATACCGCGGCCCCGGAACGCAACTGAAGGAACAGGGTTAGTTTTTATTCAGTAGAAGTCTGACACTCCATTCCGCTCCACCCACAGCGGAAGGAGTTTTTGAAGTGATCATCGCTCAGTGGCCAAAATTCGACCTTAATTTTTAGGATTCCGTACCCAAAGGGTAAAACGGGACCCTATTACTAAGACTCCGCTGTCCTAAAGGGCAACTCGCTGTCCGACCATGGACCATGCCCGGGTCGACGGCGCGTTGTGTTCCACGCGCGCCTCAAAGAACGTCAGCAACATGACGAGGCCCCCCCTGTAGAGGGCTGAAGCCTGCCGGGGTCGTGGGACTTATCCCATTACCGTGACCCCGGTACGTAAAGGGCTATTGAAGGAACACCGTGGATTTTAGTCAGTACAAGGCTGACAGTCCCTCCGGCTCTGCCCCGGGTGGGAGGACTCATCTGATGATTTTACAACGTTAAAAAAAAGACTCCGCTGTCCGTCCGTCTGTCCGTCTGTCATCAGGCTGTATCTCATGAACCGTGATAGTTAGAAATTTTCACAGATGATGTATTTTGTTGCCGCTATGACAACAAATATTCATAGAATGCTTAGTTATTTATGCACTTTAAAAAATAATTAGTACAACAAACGTGATATTTTTGCTGTATATTTTTATCTGTGAGGGCTTGTAATTAGCAACTTAGTTTTTATATATTATTGTTATAATGTTATTAGTCTGTAAGCCTTCCGAAAATAAAATAAATAAATAAAATAAATAAATATATTAATTTTGTATTTATAGACAGCGGCACGGATCCATTCGTGCGCGAGTCCAACTCGCACTTGCTCGTTTTTTTTTTATAAAGCCGTAACGCAATAATCGAAGTATAAAACAGAATTATAAATCAGTCTTATATATGTCCTAAGGGACTTATATAAGACTGATTTATAATTAATAAATAAAAAATAAAAAAAAATAAAATAAAATGCATTTAATTCAAGTAACTTAACTCATATTATAAGATTAACAACACACACACCAAATATTATTTTCAAAGAATAAATTAAAATTAAAATGACAATTACAAAAAAAAGAAAAGAACTAAATGAAATAAAAATGTCAATAAAAAAACAATAAAATGAATAAAATAAAATGGCCATAATAATTTTTTCTATAATTAAAAATGCTATAATTGAATAAAAAAAAGATATACATTATTAATTTTAAATAAATAATTTTAAAACTTAATCAAATTTTTAGTTATATGTAGATCTCCGCAATGTTTAATATACGGACAATCTACCCTGTCGGCAATCATCCTCAGGACTGTGTTAGTGCTGCCCCGCAGCCTGCGCACTAACGAGGCGGCGCGCTTTCTCATTATAGTGTGGAAGTTGTCCACGCGCGCCTCCGTGAACATGCCTGAGGCGCTGCAGTAGCGAGGCAGCCCCATCACCGCCCTGAAGGCGTTATTGTACTGGACGCGGAGTGCGCTGTACGATGCCTGAGTATATCTAGCCCACAGACTGCACGTGTAGAGGGAGGTACAGTACGCTCGAAAGAGCGTAACTTTCACCCCCTCGGAACAACGCGCAAATCTGCGAGCCAGCATATTCGCTCGGATCGACAGCGCCCTCCGCTCCCGTTCCATATCGGCATCGTCTTTGAGGTCGGACGTCACTATGTGGCCAAGGTATTTGAAATGCCTTCCCCTTTCAAGTTTCGCCCCATTTAGAAATACATCCGGCACGCTAGTGTATCGCTTACTACCGGCCTCAAAGACCATGCACTGACTTTTTGCTGCATTATATTTTAAACCGTGGCTAACAGCATAACTTTCACAGGTCTCGATAAGCCTGCGTAGGCCACACACTGACGCGCTCAGCAAGACCATATCGTCTGCATAGCTGAGATTATTGACACATACTCCATTAATATGGCAGCCGACGTGCTGCTTGCTGAGCGCGGCAATAAGGTCATTCATGTACAGATTGAAAAGCGAGGGAGACGTCAACCCCCCCTGCCTCACCCCGCACTCCAACCTATACGGCTCCGACATTGTTCCCGCCCACCGGACCGAGTTGACCTGGTGTCCATACCAATACCTAAAGATGTTAATTAGTTCCTTCGGTAGTTTTATGCTTTCCAGCTTCTCCCACAGGATATCGTAGGACACCAAGTCAAAGGCCTTAGAAAGGTCTAGGAAGCAGGCATGAACCGCGGTGTTACGTTCCGTATAGTGTCTGACGACATGCTTAAGGCACAGTATTGCACTCTCAGTAGACAGATTGGACCGAAAACCAAACTGATTGTCGTGCAGAAACAAGTACTTATTTAACTGTGTGTTAAGCAAGCCGTCAAACACCTTTGCAATAGTTGTTGCCAGTGAAATCGGCCTGTAATTATTTTTATCTGATCGATCCCCAGTTTTATTTTTAACTATAGGCACAACAACCGTTTTCATGAACTCTGGAGGTAAGTAGGAGTGGCTCACGCATAAGGAGTAGAACATTGCCAGAACTCGAGGTAAGTGAGGCCCAGCATGAAGAAGATGATCAATGCTGAGGCCGTCGTGGCCGGGAGACTTGCCCTTAGCTATGGTTCTCATGGTTTTTTTAACGTCTCTGGCCGTAAAATTGGTCTCCACCGGCTCGCTCCGTCTCTCAGCATCCATCGTCCCCCTCATCCGACCTAATGGCGACTGTACTTTAAACTGGTTTACGAAGCTGTCAGCAATCCCCTTCAAATCACTCAAGCCACCGACACTCACCGGAAGTCCAGGCGTTGCATTCATTTTCCTAGTACTTTGCCAAAAATCACGGAAGTGCCCCCGTTCGTGCTTGAGGGCGAGAGTATCCATTTTTATCTGGTCTTGATGGTTTTGACACCATTTAAGACGAGACTTGAACACTCTCCTCGCTCGCACCATGTTCTCATACACACAACCAGACCTAGGCCTACCACACAGTACCCACTCTCTAAAAGTAGACCTGGCCTCCAGATGAGCCCCACTGACGTGTTTGTTCCATCCCACCACACGTGGACCCCTCCCCCCACCTCCCACAGCCTTCTTTCCCTGACCCTCCGTGGCAGCGTCACGAAGGGCGGCCACAATGGCAGAGTACAGACTATCGAGAACCTGCTTATGACCCTGCACGTAACAATATTGGTCAGCACAATTTACACATTCTCTAGGAAAGTCAATACAGCGTAATCTTTTATTACATTCACTTGTATATAATGCTATTTGTTCGTCATCTCTCTCTCCCCACATTACTTCTTTGTCTAAGGTTGCTTTCCGTAAAATTTTGGGTGTAAGTAAATTAAAATTACATTCAACAATGAGAGGAAAGTGGTCCGACCAAACAACGTCATAATCTACATAGATTCTGTGAATTGAGCGCCTAGCCGATTGGGTCACAATGCAGTGATCCAACCAACTACACGTGCCATGTGCATCGCTTATAAAAGTGTAGGTGTCAGAGTTTAATAATTAATTTATAATTTTTAAATGTTGTCTTAAATTGTAAGCAATTTAAGACAACATTTTACAATTTAAATGTTGTCTTAAATTTGTAAGTGACTTATTAACCATGCATGTAAGATTCACATCTAGTAGATGTCCATCTAGCATATTATATTGTGTCTTATTTTTGAATGTGTGATTGTACACCAGTTTTGTGAATTACAATAAAAAAATAAAATTATCAACTAATAAATGAATCTTCTTTACTGATAATAATATAGTAAAATAGGCTTTAAAATAAATAGGCTCTTTCAATTAGTTGAAAACAGAAATTATTACAATATAATTTTTACAATTGTTTCTCGTCTCGCGTCTAAACCGTAAAGGACCGGGACCCGAGACACGGAATTTACAAAAATTTCTACGGGACTTATTGTAAATTGTTTATAGGCTTGTGTTTGACCACCATTTTGCCTAATGGTAAGCTATAATGTGGTCGAAGATGGAGCGCGCTTGCCTAGAAGTAACCTATTCACTCTTGACTTAAAGACTCCCAGGTTATAGCTATCAGGAAATACAGACACTGGTAGAGAATTCCACTCCTATAACCCTTGTATGGGAGAACTCTTAAAAGTTCATTTTTCCTATGCCTTTTAGTCAGTATTCAGTCTTTTTTAGAAACTTTATTTGCTAGACCGAGATACAAGTAAAACTCGCTTGTAATACCGTCACGCGACATGTACCTATGTTTGTCTTTTTCAGCACAAGATTCAATCCAACAATTTCCTACAATCTCTCAACAGTTAAAATCAAATCAGGTAATAGAGTATTAATTAATTTCATATTTAAGCTTTCATCTTACTGACTTCTGACAGGCCTGTTGGTCTAGTGGTCAGTGGTCCTGACTGCTATACGCAAGGTCGTGGGTTCGATTCCCACCCAGGACAAATATTTGTGTGATGAGCACGATCATTTGTTCTTTGTCTGGGTGTAATTTATCTATAATATGTATGTATTTAGAAATATATATGTATGTTTATCAGTTGTCTAGTACTCATAGCACAAGCTCTGCTTAGTTTGGGACTAGATGGCGTTGTGTGAAAGTTGTGGAATATTATATTATATTATTATATATTAATAAGCGTTGCTCACGGTTGACTCATGGGCTATTTTTATTTAGCCACGAGATCCTCATGTATGTTGTGAGTGTACCTAAATTTTAGCTTTCTCTAACCTTAAACGAAAGGAACGAATTATTGATTTATTAAAACTTAATGCAACACAAGGGGTACAAAGGTGGACTTAATGGCTTAGGCATTCTCTACCAGTTAACCGTGGGTGATGAATAGATATCATGGCTAGATATCATGTATAAAAAGTGGAGAAGACAATTCGATCATAAATTTACCATAGCCTAAATGATGATCTACTTTGTACAAAAAAAAATATTCACGATATTTTTTTTATTTTTCACAGGCCCTATTTAGCTACTGTGCTTCAACACAGGGTCAAACATCCTGCGTTTAAGCACAAAAACTCTCACAACATGAAGGTTTTAGATCAATTCAAAGCATCTTTCACTACAAAACGGCAATTTCATACTTTTACTCGTATTATTGCGATTATTTGAAAATATTTTTTTTTATTTGTTTTGATGTCATATTTTTAACCGACTTCTAAAAAAGGAGGAGGTTCTCAATTCGGATGTTTGTATTTTTTTTTTTTTTTTTTTTTTTTTTATGTTTGTCCACGCATAACTCCGTCGCTTGCCAACCGATTTGAAAAATTATTTTTTTGTTGGAAAGGGTATACTTCCCAAATGGTCCCATGAAAATTTTATCGAAATCGGACGAGCCGTTTCTGAAAAATCAAAAAAAGTCGAAAAAAATAATTTACCTTGATGATCTTTTCGTTTACTCTGCATTGCGTTTTTTGTTCGCGCATAACTCCGTCATTTACGGATCGATTTGGAAAATTCACTGACCCACTAAAAAGCGCGAAAATAAAAACTTTTTTGCAAAAAATAAAACCGACTTCCATATCAAAACACTACAAAGTCAAAAATAATTTTAATTTCGGAAGGCGGTGTGAAAAAAAAAAGAAAATACAAAACCAATAACACCGACTACCGAAATTAAAATTATTTTTGACTTTGTAGTGTTTTGATATGGAAGTCGGTTTTATTTTTTGCAAAAAAGTTTTTATATTTCATCGTTACTATGGTTTCCTTGGGATTAGTATAGTCGGTGTTTTCATTTATGGTTGTGTCATCTTTCCCACCTTGTATATATAAAATAAACTTACATACATATTTATTATAATACATACCAATACATATTCATTAAAAATATAGAGAAGGGGTTAGTAAAAACTCTGCTATTTGTCTCGAAAACAATTCCGCAACTTTCGCTTAAATGCATATTGACTGGTGGCCGTCCTGATAATTAAAGAAGTAGCGCATTCCACAGAAGAATAGACTGTATGACGAAATAAAATCAGAAGTATGAGAAGGGCAGAGTAAGAGAAGATTGTTTGAAGAGCGCAGACTTTTAACGTGTGAAGAACATATAAATTGAAAATAAGAAATAAGATAAGAGGGACCCCTCCCTCTTATCTTATTTCTACTTATCATACGAGAGTAACAAAGAGAATTTCATGCATTTGGTTATATGTAGTCAAATAATAATCTCGCTCTATTTTACAGATAAATACAATGAAGACTGGGTTGACTCTGCTTACAGCACAATTCAAGAATCAGAAACCTCGTGAGTATTTGGATATCCCAAAAAAGTCAAACATAAAATATGTTATTTCACATAGGCCTACATGTGTACTTATAAAACAGAAGTTAGTGCACTGTTCGAAATTGGTCGTTTCCTATGGAGAATAACCGGCAAGAAACTCCACAGTTACTCTTTTCAAAACATCATTTATTTTCACAATGTATCCATAATACTGGTTTAATAGGTATAAGAGGAGAGTAAAAGCCAATTAACATAGCACAATGTAATTACAACAAAAAAATATAACAACAAAACTGAGTCTACAGTGTTCTCTCATTTACATAAAAAGTAGCTTTATAAAATACTAGCTTTTTCCCGCGACTTCGTTCGCGTGGGAGATTTTTCCCGCGTAATTCCTGATCCCGTGGGAATTTAGGGATAAAAACCCTATGTCCTTCCCAGGGTCCTGAACTATTCCCATGCCAAATTTCATCTAAATCGGTTTAGCGGTTTAGGCGTGAAAAGGTAACATACAGACAGACAGAGTTACTTTCGCATTTATAATATTAGTATGGATTAAAATAAACTTGAAAAACGTCAACATTAGATTACACTAACGAAGGATGGAAACGTAAGCATTGTAAAATCCATACTTCCATACTAATATTATAAATGCGAAAGTAACTCTGTCTGTCTGTCTGTCTGTTACCTTTTCACACCCAAACCACTGAACCGATTTACATGAAATTTGGCATGGGAATAGTTTAGGACCCTGGGAAGGAAATCGGATAGTTTTTATCCCGATATAAGGTTCCTGTGGGATAGTTTTCGAATTGTAACTTTGTTGCTCTTTCACGCTAAAGTACTGAACGGATCGCAATGAAATTTGGTAAGGAGACAGTTAACATTCTGGAAAAACACATAAGCTACTTTTTATCCCGGAATTCTCACGAGATCGGGATTTACATGGAAAAACCCTTCCACGCCAACGAAGTCGTGGGCAAAAGCTAGTGGTTAATAAAAATTAAATATCATATCTGATGGACTGTCAAATATAAAATAAAAGACACACAACTAAAAAGGGTCGATGCGTAACACGATTGTTGTCAGTTTTTTACTACCTTGTACTCCATTCAACCTCTACCTCACCTGCTTAGTCTTTACCCCAACCATGTCAGGGTTGGCTTTCTTGTCCAACTGGATGCAGTGAGTATTAGTGTTTTAGATGGAGCCTTTCTGTCTTCAGTAGCTAGGTAAAAAGATACACCTTTGTAAGACTGGTGACATATTTTCTGCTTTAGGGCTGGAATGAGAATGAGGTTATAATTGTCTATAACCATTACTTGATGTTTTCTGAGAAATCTATTTTTAAACAGACATGATCATAGTCATCATTAAATTAAGGGTAACTGGATTCATAATAATATAAACTATTATTTACAAACTATGTAAGTAAACAATATAAAAATGTTAGTGACTGCTATTGCAAGGTTATGGGCCCAGCCTAAGCAGCACATATGACCCGGCAGCCTTTAAAGCAACAGTGAACAGGCCTCTTCTGGGCTCACTCGTGACATCGTAGACCTCATCTATTGCTTACCATGATGATAATCGAGGTCAAGAGCGTACTCCTTGCAATGAAAAATTAAATTGGCCAAGTGCGAGTCAAACTCGCCCATGAAGGGTTCCGTAGTAACTACGCAAAATAACTTTGTTTTTTATAATGTTTGTTTGTATAAGTTATACACAGTGTGTTAACTAACACTCTGTGCACGCGTACTTGAAGGACGGCAACGTCGCAATTTATTTATGAATGCGTACGCGTATACACAGTGTTTCTTTTACGTATCAATAATTATTTATCAGTAGTTTTAGTGAATAATTTAGTATTAAAAAAATTAAAACATTTTGTTTTCGAATGGTAATATTTTTTTAGCATGTATGGATGCTACACTATTGCGGGTTAACGGGAACGCCCTCAGTTAGTTAACATACTGTATTTGCGATTTTAGAAAATGCGCTATAGCTCAGACACTACTCTATTTTCGATGAAAGTTTACAATAAGATCTACAGCATATTTTTTTTTCAATATATATTACTACAATTATAAAAGTTACTATAATTATAAAAGTTAGAGAGGGGACACATTTTACCACTTTGTAAGGGTATATCTTGTAAACGATTGACTTTACGAAAAAGTGGTTTTAAAAACTTCATTGTCATTTTTATAGACTTGTCTGTAGACACCACACACGTGTAGGTTTGATAAAAAAAAATGTTCAATTGCGACGTTGCCGTCCTTCAAGTACGCGTGTACAGAATGTATCTTTTATGTATCAATTTAACATTTTCTGTGAATATTTTAATATTAAAAAACATAAAATCATTTTGTTTTCGAATGGTAATATTTTTTAGCATGTATGGATGCTATACTTTTGCGGGTTAACGGGAACGCCCTCTGTTAGTTAAAATACTGTATATTTTTATATTTTTGTCTAAAATTCGGAAAGCGGTTCATAGAATACATCTACTTAACAACTATCACTTGTGTAGTCCTAATAGTTTCGGAATAAAATGGCTGTGACATACGGACGGACGGACAGACAAACAGACAGACAGACAAACATGACGAAACTATACGGAACCTTAAAAATGTTCGTGACTACTCTACTGCAAGAGCAAGAGTGAACAGGCATCTTCTGGGCTCGCTTGTTCCACGTAGACCTCGTGTATCGCTTGCCATCAGGCGAGATCGAGGTCAAGAGGACTTATCCAAAAATTCTCGCAACCCCATTGGCATGACCTGAAATTTCGCTTTCAATAAAATTAATTTTATTCTAATTTCAGCAAGAATATGATGGACCGACGGCTTGGTAGCATACTCACAATGCCATTGAAATTATGTAAGTAATAGATGTTTTTCATAAATTAATAATCCCAACTTCAAATTAAAGTAAAACATTAAAAAATTCGTCCTTAACGATTTTGGCTGATAATGTACTCAAGAGACTGGCGGCGTTGCCACGTATGAATGAAAATTCTGGCACAGGGTGGACAAGTCAGTTAAGCATTAATTAATTGTAGCTGGTTCAAACTCAAACTCAAAATGTTTTATTTCACAAAGGCTTGCCCATCACTTACAAAACGTCAGAAGTTAGTGCACGGTTCGATATTGGTCGTTTTCTATGCAGAAAAAAATATATGTGTACCTATCCATAATACAGGTTAATTAGGTATGAGAGGACAATAGATATATATCAATGATTACGGCACAAATAAAAAATTGTAAAACAAATCCAAGAGTCTACAGTGTTGTCCCATTCACAAAAAAGCTTAAGAATATATTAAACTAGCTTGTGCCAGCGGCTTCGCCCGCGTGGGAAGTTTTTCCCGTGTAAATCCCGATCCCGTGGGAATTTCGCAAAATCCTTTCTTAGCGGATGCCTACGTCATAATATCTACCTGCATGCCAAATATCAGCCCGATCTGTCCAGTGGTTTGGGCTGTGCGTTGATAGATCACTATGTCAGTCAGTCAGTCAGTCAGTCACCTTTGAGTTATATATATTTAGATTAAACTGGACATACTTCAAATATGCAAGAAAAAAATAAAAATAAAAATGAAACAAAAGAAAGTCTGGCAAGTCCAGTTCTGAAAGCCGACGACTCTCCAAATACTTTCTATTGTACTAGTGACGCTTTGCCACTGAGATGGAACTACGTCACAACTGGTCTTTTGATATATTTAAAACGAAACTCGAAAAAAAAAACTGTCATTAACAACACTAAACTATTAAGATAACAAAATAAATTAATCATACGAACAATAATATGTCGACATCACTCTACTCTCAGTAAAAAATCTATTAGCTACTAGACTACGGGCACGCCGCAATAGCGGCGGTAAGACCCCGCTTTGAGGAGTGGCTAGATCGGCGTCACGGCGTCCTGACCTACCGCATGACGCAGGTCCTCACCGGACACGGAAGTTTCGGGAGGTACCTGTGTCTGATGGGTAAGGAAGAGACGCCTGGGTGTCACCACTGCGAGGGTCGCCCTGAGGACACAGTCGAGCACACGGTGCAGGACTGCCCAGCTTGGGCAGAGCACCGACGTGTCCTCACGGCGGCAATAGGCGGACACCTCTTGCGCCCGGCCTTGGTCGAGGCCATGCTGCGGGGCGAGAGGGAGTGGGAAGCGGTCGCCTCCTTCTGCGAAGCAGTCATGCTTTCGAAGGAGGAGGCGGGCCGCGTGAGGGAGAGGATGGCGTCCTCTCTCCAGCCCAGCCGCAGTGGTAGACGCCCACGGCGTCGGACGTCGGCCGACGATCTCCGGCCACCGTAGGCGCGGGCATGCGGACAGCGAGTAAAGGGCAACTCGCTGTCCGGCCATGGACCATGCCCGGGTCGACGGCGCGTCGTGTTCCACGCGCGCCTCAAAGAGCGTCAGCAATATGACGAGGCCCCCCCGTAGAGGGCCGAAGCCTGCCGGGGTCGTGGGACTCATCCCGTTACCGTGACCCCGGTACGTAAAGGGTTATTGAAGGAACACCGTGGATTTTAGTCAGTAAAAGTCTGACAGTCCCTCCCACCCTGCCCGGGGTGGGAGGACTTATTTGATAATTTTACCACGCTAAAAAAAAAAAAAAGTGAGCAATGTATATTCTTTTTGAATAAATAAAGAATCTTTAAACCCAACACTTCATATGTCGCTTAAGCACATCCTTAAATCTTAGGAGTTGTCCGCTCCGCTTTCGCTTGTCCTCTTGAAGTTCGTAATGAAGCATGCGTTTTTAACATACAGACGAACAAAATAGTAATAATATCTATCGGTTTTCTATTGGTTACATTTCGGAGAGTGTGCGATGGAATTACATAATCTAATTCCGCCGAGCCCGTTCCATCATCCGACTACGAGACAACCGGCGATGCGCCATCGTTACAGTCCACCATGTAACAATGGCGCATCGTCGTTTGTCTCGCCTGATGCTAAGCGATGATGTGGTCTAAGATGAAGCACGCTTGCCTAGAAGTAACCTATTCACTCTTGACTTAAAGACCTTAAGGTTATAGCTATCAGGAACTACAGATTCTGGCAGGGAATTCAACACCTTAGCTGTACGCACAATGAAAGTATTCCCGAAACGTTTTGTGTAATGTTGTGTAATGTAACGATGGCGCATGGCCGTTCGTCTTGTAGTCCGTTGATAGAACAATGTATTCATCGAAGTTAAAAATCATACCTGTACGAGCGAAGCCGTACAATAACAGTAGTTTTAAGTTTATGCTGACATCGACGCGCAGCGAAATGCATGTTCGATTTATAACTAATTAATTCAACGCATCGCGTTAGTAGCATCAGAAAAGTGTCGCGATTAACACATAACGGGCTAAATACTTATCAAAGACGCTTTCGCCACGTGTCGATCAATTATCATTTTGTATATCAATTTTTCCTTTTTGTTAAGTTGTGTACTTTTAATATATCATTATTTTCATTTTATCAGTTTATCATTTCAAATGTACCCTACCCGTACAATACCTAAATATCTTGTAACTACACGTCTCTGCTTTGGAGAATTCAATTCAAAATGGAAAATATTATGTGCTTAGCATTTTTTTCGCGGTCAGCTTCCAGTCTACCCAGATGCAGCTGAGGAACAGTCCTTAAATAGAGCGACTGCCTGTTTGACCTCCAAAACCCAGTAACTGGGTAGCACAATGCTCCTTGGCAGATTTTCTGGCTTCTAATTCCCATAAAGACTTAACTAAAGCTTTGTTTTCCTAGGAAAGCGGTGCCGTCATATAGCGGCCGTAATATTACGGACGCAAAAAGACGGCCGTCTTTACGGTGACGACATGTGGAAAGTTCCACGGCGGTTTTATCACACTGTCTGCTTCATCGCTATCTAGTGTATTACATTCTCTTTGGAAACGTTCACGAAACCATCTGACACCGACAAGATGGCCGTCATGCAAATGGCGGCACCGCTTTTTGACGTTACGGTGTCAGTTACCGCTCTCTAGGAAACCGCGCCATTTTGTTTACATAGACAACGTTCTAGTGACGTCATTCACCGCTGTATTACGGCCGCTATTTGACGGCACCGCTATCCTAGGAAACCAAAGCTTAACAAATAACAGCTGGGAGCAACAACTGGACGTATTTTCCGCGGCACGGAGGAATCATAGGTGAAGATTTAATTTTCCAACAAGCGCCACTCTCAGTATTATAGACAAAAATAAAAAAATAATTTTGTTTCTTTTCCAGTTAAAAAACATATACTGAACCGGAGTTCTCTTGTTAGTATTTTGATGAGCGAAGAAAGAAGCACGTGAGTCTTTAATATTTATACCACTTCACTTCTACAGTATGTTGGTTTAAACGAGGGACATATTCAAACCTACGATAGTGTATGCTTACATGATACTAATAAAAATATGAACAAAAAAAAACACTGATAAATAACAGACAGAACCATACCAAAAGTCCTCGGGGGGACTCCCGCGGGGGCGGAGTTTACACACGAGCTTCGTTTTTGGCAGGATCGGGCCGTGTTTTGCCACGTGATTACTTTAGGTACTGTTTACAAGTTCATTCACCTCTTGCGCCTCAGGGTACATGATAAATATATTATATTGGACGATTACGTCAAAAATTTAAGTTATATCTTTTTCATATATTTGGGACGAGAATCGATTACAGAATACCCTCCCTCAATAAGTCCCTCGTTTAACCTAACATACTGTATATCTATACACGATACTTCTTAGCAAGCTACCCAGCATCAGATGTTCTAGCTTATGACCGTGTAGTGACTGTCAAAGATGTACAAATACAGTCGGACCAACGGCATAAGGTCGTATCACATGTATCAACTCGGAAAGGGATCGTCACCGTATCAACTCGAGCCGTTCAGTATTATTTGTATGAAACTCCCTACTGCAACGCACACTAATCGGAATCGTAACGTAATCGCCTCGCCTCGGGACAAGCTCACGAACCGCGGTGCGGTGCGCTTACGGTTCTCCGTACTCTAGCTTACGGCTCTCCGTACCCTAGCTTACAGCTCTTCGTCCATGCCCCTCCCGCGGTCTGCGTTGCCGAACGTGCTTTCATTGGCTGTCATTCACAAGACAGCTTTCAGTCGTGCCGCCTAGCCGTCAAGCAGCGGTCGGCGAGCCGTAAGCGCGGCGTCGCCCAGCTGTAGCCGAGTCGACGTGCCGGAGCTTCTGATCCGCTTACGTTACGTGGACGCCTGTTTGGCGCCAAGGGGAAAGACGAGACGGTGACGATCTGCTCCTGAGTTGATATGTGTGCTGTGACCCTTAACGTGTTTTACAAGCCATGCAGGAAACTCGATTATTTCGAAGAAGGTCACCATCCATAGTCCGACACCGGTAAGCATAGCTTATCCTCAAAGATCGAGCCGGCTGATATTATTTAACTCACCGATAAAAAGCTACATATCAGCAAGTATAGTATACAACGTGTAACGGAAAACATATCTATCCAAAAGGGCTTAAGACAACATCTGGTATGGAGTCTCTTTGCACAGTTTCATCTCACAGTGACTCAAAGAATTGATATCAAAGTATCGGTTTCATATGTTTCTTGAATACCAATCATAACAAACCTGTCACAGCACTACGAGGGTCAATAACTTTCTACGTCACTTGCCAACAACACGAAAAAACTATTCGTTTTTCTTAATTTGAAAAAATCTGTCTCGGGAGGTCTCAGCTATTAATCATGTATCAATGTATTGTTTTTATTATGTTCCACATATGTAGACATAGGATTACAAAACCCTTGCCATATCGTTTGTTATCATCCAAAGAAGCCGTGCACTTGGTATGTAAATTACACATTGTTTTAAATGTAAGCCTACTTTAATTAAGCTGAAAAGGAAAATTTTTACATGGAGCTAACCTGCGGGCAGGAGCTATGTTTATACGGATAAATTACAACCAGGCGCGTGCATAGGATTATGACAGGGCATGCGGCGGAGTAAAAACACACAAAAACTCCTTTTATAGATTTTTAGCATAGCCACAGCCACGCATCGCCACCATGCTACGATGCGTGGCTGTGGCTATGCTAAAAATCTATAAAAGAAGAAGTTTTTGTGACCGATTACTCACAAAAACTTCTTCTTTTATAGATTTTTAGCATAGCCACAGCCACGCATCGCCACCATGCTACGATGCGTGGCTGTGGCTATGCTAAAATTCTATAAAAGAAGAAGTTTTTGTGTTTTTACTCCGCCGCATGCCCTGTCATAATCCTATGCACGCCCCTGATTACAACTACCTATATTTATAGTGTACAAAATAAAGCGAAAAAAAAAACTACAAATAGTTTTATACCATTGTACAAGTTTGAAGTTCTTGATTAGATCCTGATATAATTGATGATTTATTCCTTTCTTTTGTTTTTGTGTGGGCTCGTGAGTTACACTATTATGAAAAAATTTTTTAGTAAAAATTAGAACCGACTTCCATATCAAAACACTACAAAGCCAAAGATAACTTTAATTTTGGTAGTCAGTGTTATTGGTTTTGTATTTTCTTTTTTCACACCGCCTTCCGAAATATAAGTTATTTTTAGCTTTGTAGTGTTTTGATATGGAAGTCGGTTCTAATTTTTACAAATTGTTTTTTTTCACGCTTTTTAGTGGATCGGTTTGTAATTTATCTAATTACAAAAGCCATAATGTCAACAACTTATCACCTTTTACAAAATATTGCTTTTCTCGATGCAGAGCCGTTAATTTTTGAGGAGTTCTCCAGGTACTTCACCATTAGCTCTACTTCACCATATGCATTGTGACGAGCATAAAGTGCTTAACATCCGTACTCAAGTAATCGAATCGCAATCCACGAAATACTTATTATTAAGTAGTTTCAGTGGCCATCTGTGGTCTTCATCATCGGTTCAACTTCCCCAAATGGTGCTTTTCGAAAGCAACTGCTCAAGGTACTATAAGAAATACCCAAAACGCTATAGGTGTGCCTATAATATTTGAAGAGTTCCCTCGATTTCTCCAGGATCCCATCACCAGATGCTGATTTCATAACAATGAAACCAACTAAAAGTGTACCCTTTCAATCGAAAAAAGAATTTTCCAAATCGGTCCCGCCGTCTCCGAGTTATATGAGGTAACATACATAAGAAAAATTTCAAGACGAACTGAGAACCTCCTCCTTTTTTTGAAGTCGGTTATAAAAAGAGTAACTGTGGAGTTTCTTACCGGTTCTTCTCCATAGAAAACGACAAATTTCGAACCGTGCACTAACTTCTGACGTTTTATAAATTCCCATGTAGGCCTTTGTGAAATAAAATATTTTGGGTTTGAGTGTGAATTCGATTTTTAACTGCCTCGTTGGTCAAGTGGTCGCAAGCGTGACAACTGAGCACGGGTTCAATTCCCGGGTCGGGCAATTGGAGCCTTTGTATTTTTCTGGCAGGATTTGTCTATAGTAACCCGTAGTTTGGAAGTTGGCGGTGTGATACCCTGTGCCTCGGAAAGCACTAAAACACAAAAATCTGATAGTCGTTGTAGTCAGGAGCCAGGTCTAGCCAAAGAGTATCGTGTTACCCAGTTACTGGGTAGTGGAGGTCAGATAGGCAGTCGCTCCATGTAAAATACTAGTACTCAGCTGCATCCCGTTAGACTGGAAGCTGACCCCAAAATAGTTAGACAAAGGCTAAGCAGATGACAATGATAATTTGTTTTGTTTTCAGAAATCTTGTCCGTAGAATGAAGAGAATACTACGCGAAGAAGTAGTTCAGCATCAAGGTAATGACTTACTTGAGTTAATGTTCTAAGTCCCCTTGGTGGAGCAGAGGGCGTCTACAGTGCTCCTCCATCGCGTTCTGTCTTAGGGCCTTATCACACTAGCGAGTTGCAAGCGAGTGGAAAGCGGAGTTCGCAACGAGTGCGCGGTGAACACGCCGCGCCGCGATCATGCCGCGGGTGCGTTCATTTCCGTCTTTGGAGTAACAAAGTTAACAGCAGTGTTTCCTCGTCGGAATCTATTCTGGAACTGAATGTACTAAAAGCGGATCGCTCACCGCGAACTTGCTGCAAACCCGCGGCTTCTTCGCAGCGAGCTCACTGCGCGCTCGGCCCGCTTTCCACTCGCTCGCAACTCGCTAGTGTGATAAGGCTACTCGTTTCACCTCGGGCCACATTAACCCGATATTCTTCAACTCAGCCGATACCGAGCGCTTCCAAGTGAGCTTTGGACGGCCACGTTTCCATTTCCCCTGTGGGGTCTACTCTAGACCTTGTCTAGGAACGTGGCTGGGAGTGAGTTCGGAGAGTGTGTCCAATCCAAAGTAATACATACCTATATTATATGGAAATTTCGTCAGATAAAAATGCTGAAACCTTTATTTTATGCTATTCTCTATGTACCACTGAGCTAAATTTCATTCAGATCCGGTCATACATTTTGACGCGATTCACTAACATTATCTGTCTATACATAGATTTAAACTTTTGCATTTATAATACACTAGCTTTTGCCCGTGGTTTTGTTTTCCTGCATAAAACTTATGGTTTCAAACTTACACATTTATAACAGTAGTCGAAAGTAGGAGTCGCTATTGCGTGTTAACTCGTCAGCGCGGATTTTTGTGGAAGCTTTCATACCCTATTTGAGCCTTTACGGTTTACTTTTGGAATAAAAAGCCTACTTTTACCCCCGGGCCTTCAACTTTGGTAAATTTGGCATGGAGATCCATGCCAAATTTCGTCAAAATCGATTCAGAGGTTTAGCTGTAAAGGCGTAACAGACAGAGAGAGACACTTATGCATTTATTGTACTAGGATAGATAATATAATAATTTAATAATAATTAATTAAAGTAACATAACTCATAGCAATGGTAATAATTTTACCTACGTCTATATGTTAGCAAACTCAATACTACAAAAATTCAGAATGAGATTTATCTCACACATCACAAACCACAATCACACAACAATACAACGTTATACTGCTGCAAGTCCAGCAGAAAGTTTGTAGCACCGGTTCACGATCGCGCAATCGAGTCGGCTGGAGACCATCCTTAGGATGCTTTTAGTCGGGCACGCCGCAATTGCGGCGGTAAGACCCCTCTTTGAGGAGTGGCTAGATCGGCGTCACGGCGTCCTGACCTACCGCATGACGCAGCTCCTCACCGGACACGGAAGTTTCGGGAGGTACCTGTGTCTGATGGGAAAGGAGGAAACGCCTGGGTGTCACCACTGCGAGGGTCGCCCTGAGGACACCGTAGAGCACACGGTGCAAGACTGCCCCGCTTGGGCAGAGCACCGACGTGTCCTCACGGCGGCGATAGGCGGAGACCTCTCGCGCCCGGCATTGGTCGAGGCCATTCTGCGGGGCGAGAGGGAGTGGGAAGCGGTCGCCTCCTTCTGCGAAGCAGTCATGCTTCCGAAGGAGGAGGCGGGCCGCGTGAGGGAGAGGATGGCGTCCTCCCTCCAGCCCAGCCGCAGTGGTAGACGCCCACGGCGTCGGACGTCGGCCGACGATCTCCGGCCACCGTAAGCGCGGGCATGCGGACAGCGAGTAAAGGGCAACTCGCTGTCCGACCATGGACCATGCCCGGGTCGACGGCGCGTCGTGTTCCACGCGCGCCTCAAAGAGCGTCAGCAACATGACGAGGCCCCCTCTACAGAGGGCCGAAGCCTGCCGGGGTCGTGGGACTCATCCCGTTACCGTGGCCCCGGTATGTAAAGGGTTATTGAAGGAACACCGTGGATTTTAGTCAGTAAAAGTCTGACAGTCCCTCCCACCCTGCCCGGAGTGGGAGGACTTATTTGATAATTTTACCACGTTAAAAAAAAAAAAAAGAAGGATGCTTTTAGTATAGATGAGTTTTAATATAGTGTTTCTTGATAGCTATAAGTAACCTAGGGGACTTTAAGTCAAGAGTGAATAGGCTACTTCTAAGCAAGCGTGCTTCATCTTCGACCACATCGTCGCTTAGATGGTGGTACAAACGCGAACCTAATAACAATAAAAAATATACATATAAAAGTATAGATTTTTTGGGCTTAATAATTATGTTGTCTTTCTTTTGTTTTCAGTTCGTGGTCTCAAGAGGTTATACTCTACAATAAATCGTAACAATACGGATTGTAAGCTGGGATGGTAAGCAATTTACATAATAATTGGTCCCTTATTGCGATTGTCATCCAAGAGAAAAACCTTATCTTAAATTTTATTTTGTAAAATAGTTTACTATAGGTATACCTGGGTCAATCAACTATTCTTTGTTCCTATCCATGTCCTCGTTACAAAAAAATAGATATCTTCAAAAT
Organism: Tholera decimalis; assembly: GCA_943138885.2. Lineage (NCBI taxonomy): Eukaryota > Metazoa > Arthropoda > Insecta > Lepidoptera > Noctuidae > Tholera > Tholera decimalis. Next base: position 18,951,749 of record OW964576.2, read on the forward strand.
ATGCAAAACGTTTTAATATTTTATTACTGTTCAGTGAAGCTAGAATAAATAGCTGTATTATCTAATGTAAATTCGATCTAATCGATAAAAAATTATTTTATTTTATTGGTAACTTAGGGGATCTCATCACTTTCTCCATATAAAATCTCAGTGTCCCTACTGGCTGTGTTGTAAATTGTTATCGCATTCTTTCAGATATTTTATATAGGAGCTTGTCATTAACGACTAATATTATAATTATACAATAGTTTCCCTTTAATATTCAATAAATCGTAATAGAATTAAGGGGAATAATATATTTTTATTAATTTTACAAATCTTGTCCCCAACTTGATACTAAAATCAATGTCCCTTCAGTGACTCTTCTTATATTACGTACATCAAGTCATAGATGGCTCTAGTTGTGATTAATCGAAGCATTGACTTACTGGTACTCATGTCACATGATTCCGCCATTTTGATTTTGAACCAATCACCGCTAGTTGCCTGTATGGCGTGTGATGACGTGTATGTGTTTATTCGGTGTCCCCAAAGTTTCAAGGTAAAAATTGGTAAGTACTCTTTAATACAGTGCAATAATTGTCATGAGTTACATTAAATACGTCTGTTTTTCATTTGTAATAATCAATTCTGTATTATTCTTGAAAAAAGGGAATATGATTGAGTTATAACCTATAAAAGTCTCCTCCGTTACCGGTCCCTTGAGTTATGTAAATGGTAACTTAAGAGACGTAAAGGTAACTCGGTGGACATTTATCGTTGCACCGTTTGAAGTTATTCTATTTCTACCCGCCTGTGTGAAGCCGGGGCCGGTCGTTTGTAGTTAATACAATTGTTCTTGTTACAGACATATCATAAACATGGCTCTTACAGCGGCTGAAAAGCAAAAACGATATCGGGAGAAATTTAAAAAAAATCCGCTCAAATATGAAGAAACTAAAAAAAAAAAAACAAAGAACACAAGACTAGGAAAGAGGACAGATATACTAAAGACGGAAAACACATGAAATCTGTTAAAAATGTGAAAGAAGCCAAAGAACTGGAAATAGCAGATTTAATAAATGATTTCGAAATAGAGCTGATTCTACTGAAAAAGTATGTATATAATATGAAAACTCAATACAAAAACTTTAGACGCTGCATAGACGAAATGCAATTACATGAACCATTCCATTACCATTACCATTCTAGTAGATTTTAGCGAAAACTACAACTGCAAATATAATGAGGAAGTGCAGGCACATCACTTTGGTGGATCCAGGCAGCAACTTTCCCTCCACACAGTTATGGTATACATGGTCGATTTGGACAAAATAATGATTGCTGAATCTTTTTGTACCGTATCATCTCATACTCTGCATCAGCCTGCTGCAATTTGGGCGCATTTGCATCCTATCTTGCGAAATATCAAATTGAGGTTCCCTGAAGTAAAAACTGTTCATTTTTTAGCGATGGTCCTTTCACGCAATATAGGCAAAAACAGAACTTTTATTTAGCTTGTACAAAACCCTTTGAGTATGACTTTGAAGCGGTAACCTGGTCATTTTTTGAAGCCGGCCACGGCAAAGGACCCTCTGACGGCATTGGTGGTTTTTTAAAACGAACAGCAGACGGTATTGTTGCCAAAGGGAAGGACATTTCAAACATTGAACAATTCGTTAATACTTTGCAAGAAACGAGCAAGATTGTACTATATGTAATAACTAAAGAAGATATCGAAAATATTTCAAAAGAACTTCCAACAAACATTACAAGATTGTAAGGTACTTTGCATGTGCACCAAGTGTTCACTTCCAAATACGGTGAATTAATGCATCGTACGTTGAGTTTTTATTTTTGCGAATGGGGATTTTGCAAGTGTTTAGAACCTAAAATTTACCATCCTGTTCCTCTGGCATCAACAACAACTACTGACGCATCAGTCGACAATAATAGCGCGATGGTGATTCCTTCATCTCCTACAGATTCAGCAGATGCTAGTGGTTCATGTGGTGATAATAATATCGCTGACACTCTTTCATCTTCTATGTCTTCTGATGATGATGTACCTCTTAACAGAATCAAATCAAGGTGTTCCGGAGCTACAGTAACTACTGCTAGCAAACCACTAGCAGAAATAAACTACACAGACTTAGCCAAGGACGCGGATAAACGAGGAACGGTTTACGATATGATTTACGGCTCCATAGACGCATCTGATGAAGAAAATCAGCCTACGACTTCTGGGAATAGTAAAATGGTGCCAAGTAACGGAGATTTCCTTCTAGTAAAAGTTCACGCTAGTAAGAATAAAACTTATACTTACGCAAGCCTTGCACAAAGTGATCTCGAAGACGATGGCGAGATTAAAGTGATATTTCTCCGGGCATACAAGGGTGCGACTAAGTTTAAATTAGACGAAAACGATATAGCGTTTGTTGAATTTAATGATATTATAAAAATTCTCCCTATACCAAAACAGATAATTAAAATTAAAAAATAAAATAAAATTAGACATAATTATATGAAAAATAATATTTTATTACTCATTATTAAAATGATAATATAAAATTACGACTTATCGTACATAATATACTGATTAGAAGACTGATATTAAAGAAACTATTGGATAAGATTTTAATGAGCCTACTTATGTTATTTTGTTATGTTAATAGTAAACCTTTATATTGATCTCATTACTAAAGAAAATAAGTGAGATGTATAAATAATACAAAGATTAAGTAACACTTAAAAATATTAGAAATATTAGACGGCATTTCGTTTTCTTAATTTTTTTTTAATTCTTGTTTTAACGTTCATTACATTACGTTATGTATCCATAATAATGTTGGTGGTAAATAAACCAATTTTGAGGATATAATAATATGTCTATTAAGTTACCGAAATGTCTCTTAAGTTACTGATTTGTCCCCAAAATTTGAAAAGATTCATTGCAACTGAATCATATGAAAAAGTATTTTCTTACATCAAAATTATATTTACGAGAATTGGCAAAGTAATGACTTTACACAGCCTGAAAAGCTAGTTTTGTACATTAGTGACTTTGAACTTAAATATTAAAAATTAGTTCTCAAAACATTGAAAAGTAACTTAAGAGACACAATAACATTGTATAAATTTGTTATTATCATAAGTCTTCTTCTGATATTTAATTTGTTGGGTATATATTTCTTAACACTACATAATAAACCGATTTTCTAACAATATGTAACTGTTTTATTCGAATGAAAACCATATATCAGTAAGTAACACAGTGGACGAAAAACGTGGACAACAACATTTTAAATTCTGAAAAATATGCTTTATTATTAAAAACTTGCACTGCTGATAGCTTAGTTTTAATTTTGAATATCCTTACTTTTGATTGCTCAGATAAAATTTACGATTAATTTACACTTTTATTTTGAAATTTATTTTTCGAATCGAATTGTTTGCGTACAAGGAATAGTTGATTGACCCACCTACATATTAGCTGTTGCCTGCCACTTCGTTCACGTGGGAGGGCTGAGGTGATAGTCTAACGCAAGCCAAACGTAACGCAACAATAAAAAATATTGGCCAAGTGCGAGTTGGACTCGCCCATGAAGGGTTCCGTAGAAACTGTAATAAATATAACATACTAAATATATTTATTTGAAAAAAAAAATAAAAAAACCTTACAAATTTCATAAAACTAGCTTATTTACAATTTTTACAACTACGCCAAATAATTTTGTTTTTCATAGTATTTGTATGAATTACAAAGTTATATTTTGCGGTTTTCTAAAATATAATGTATCTCAAAAACTGCCGACTCGATCTCGTTAAAACCAATTTTGGTTGAAAGTTTACATTAAGATTACATTAGTTACATTATGATTTTAGATTTTTCACTTCATTATTATAGAAGTTAGAGGGGGGACACACATTTTACCACTTTGGAAGCGTATATCTTTTAAACGATTAACTTGATGAAAAAGTCATCTTAAAACCATAATGCCATTTTTAAAGACCTGTCTATAGATACCACACACGTATAGGTTTCATGAAAAAAAATATTTTCAGTTTCAGTTCCATGTATGGGGAGCCCCCTTTATTTTAAATATTTTTTAATTTTTCTCTTAAAATCGGAAAGCGGTTCACAGAATACATCTACCTACCAAGTTTTACATGTATAATCCTAATAGTTTCGGAATAAAATGGCTGTGACATACGGACGGACGGACAGACAGACAGACGGACAGACATGTCGAAACTATAAGGGTTCCGTTTTTTGCCATTCGGGTACGGAACCCTAAAAAGCCGGCCAAGTGCGAGTAGGAGTCGCGCACGTAGGGTTCCGTACCATTTTCTATAAAAACAGCAAAAAAATCATGTCTGTTGTATCCCCTTAAGCTTTGGTTTCCTAGGAAAGCGGTGCCGTCATATAGCGGCCGTAATATTACGGACGCAAAAAGGCGGCCGGCTTTACGGTGACGACATGAGGAAAGTTCCACGGCCGTTTTAACACAGTCTGCTTTATCGCTATCAATGAAACGTTCACGAAACCATCTGTCACCGACAAGACGGCCGTCATGCAAATGGCGGCACCGCTTTTTGACGTTACGGTGTCAGTTACCGCTCTCTAGGAAACCGCGCCATTTTATTTACATAGACAACGTTCTAGTGACGTCATTCACCGCTGTATTACGGCCGCTATATGACGGCACCGCTATCCTAGGAAAACAAAGCTTTAGTATTTGTTATTATAGCGGCAACAGAAATACATAATTTGTGAAGATTTCAACTGTTTAGCCATCGCGGTTCTTGAGATACAGCCTGGCGACAGACAGACGGACGGACAGACAGCGAAGTCTTAGTAATAGGGTCCTGTTTTCACCCTTTGGGTACGGAACCCTAAAAACGAATGGCCCGATTTAAAATTTTTATCATTGGTAGTGTTTTATCATGAGCATTATTTGTGAGTGCTATATATATTATTTCGAAATCCACGTGAATGAAGTTGCGCGCGAAGTACTAGTAGGTACCTACAGAATATATTATTATGTACTTGTATTGACTGAAAAGGGGTACCAAACTTTTATTATTATTTTCAGGGTTAGTTTGATCTCCAAAGTTCCAAGGTAAGTTCCTGAAGAGTATATTTTTAGGGTAAATGATTGCCGAATTAGCATAAAAATTATTTGCTAAAATATAGAAAATAATTATAACTAGAGGTCGCCTAGTAGCCGAATTTTGACTATAATTCATTTTCAAGATTCAATTTTATTATAAAAGTATTAGCTTTCCATATAAACTTCTCCATATAAACTTTAACTGTGCCAACTATCATACTCCTTTCCAAGTAGTTTTAGTAAAAAGATGTACAAAGTATTGCATCGCGTGCACCAAATGCACGGTTTCTTTAGATAGCAAACGACAATTATGGCAAGGGTTTTGTAATCCTATGTCTACATGTGTGGAACTTATTACAAATTACAATACATTGATACCAGCGACCGAAGTTTTCAAATTAAGAAGAATCATCGTGTTATTGGCCAGTGACGTGGAAAGTTATTGACCCTCGTAGTGCTGTGACATTTTTGTTATGATTGGTATTCAAGAAACATTTCAAACCGATTATTTGGTATAATTGTTTGAGTCACTTATTTTAAGCTGAAACTGTGCATAGAAACTCCATACCAGATATTGTCTTTAGCTCTTTTGGATAGAATTATGGAGTTTCCGTAACACGTTGTATAAATATAAGACGTTTAATTTTCTCCACACAATGTAACTTAAAGCTAATTAAAGTAAACTGAACTAATGGTTACTAAAAAAAAAAAAAAATAAAAAAAAAAAAAATTAAAAAAAAAATTAAATGGTACTAAAATACTTTAAGAGTGTGAATGGTAGAAATAAAGTGCGTGTATGTAAGGATCAGACTTAGTCTATTTTACTTGAAGCTAGTGCCTATATCCAAAACATTGATGTCTTGAAAATTGTTGCAGGGACCCCAATTTGTGCTCTTGCTCATACGGAAATAGGTGAGTACGCAATAGTGTAGATAATTGCTAACCATACATAATATGACCAGCCAATCGTTGCCACAGCTGAGACACAGGCCTCTCGGATGGCATAGGCCGTAAACCACGCGGGCCTAGTGCGGTTGGTGGGTGTCGCATCATCAGTTTTATATTACTAGGACATGATAGTTGCCAGGGTCACGGGAATGCCGGTGCTGCGGAAATAATAATAATAATATTCCACAACTTTCACACAACGCCATCTAGTCCCAAACTAAGCAGAGCTTGTGCTATGAGTACTAGACAACTGATAAACATACACATATATTTCTAAATACATACATACTATAGATAAATTATACCCAGACAAAGAACAAATGATCGTGCTCATCACACACATTTGTCCTGGGTGGGAATCGAACCCACGACCTTGCGCATAGCAGTCAGGGCCACTGACCACTTGACCAACAGGCCTGTCAAAAATGTTCTAACAAGATACCGCGGTTTCGGAACTTAAGGGTTGCTGAAGGAACAGGGTGGGTTTTTAGTCAGTAGAAGTCTGACACTCCCCTCCGCTCCACCCGGAGAGCGGGAGAAGTCATTCGATGATTATTCCACCCGTAAAAAAAGGTCATGAAGGTTTCCTCACGATGGTTTTCTTCACCGTTTTGAGTGCAAATTATAAATAGTACGTAGTTCTGCTGAATTAATAAATTACTTACTTATTAAAGGTTATCCCTAAAAGATCGCTTGACCCTCCATTGTAACATCCTTTTCAATTCTTCTTCTTAGCGTGTCGATGGCAAATAACTAAATGTTGAGCAGCACCAAATTTACACTTCAAGACGAAAGTCAATAAATCTCCACGTGAAAAGATTTTCCTTGCTGCCACTAACCTGGGTACGAAGTCCATTTAAAGACTTCCAGGTCAGCCTTGGCAGTTCGTGTCTAGGTGGTAGATTCTCAGCTCACCCTTTTCAATTGAAAAATCCTTATTTAAATCTGGTATACTATAAAGAGTATAATTATGTATAATATGTCCATCTATTTCACTTAGTTGAAGAAGGCCGCAGGTTTAGTGGTGTCTGGGATTATATGACAGAAACAGGGGTTGCGGGAATGATCTATCGAGATACCGCGGCCCCGTAATGTAAGGGCAGTGATGGAACAGGGTGGGTTTTTAGTCAGTAGAAGTCTGACACTCCCGCTCCACCCGGAGCGGAAAGAAGAGCGGAAAGAGTCATTAGATAGTTTACTAGGGTATTTTGACAGGATGGATGGTGAAGTATAGTATACAGTATGTTAGTTTAAACGAGAGACATATTCAAACCTACAATAGTGTATGCTTACATGATACTAATAAAAATATGAACAAATAAAAACACTGATAAATAACAGACAGAACCATACCAAAAGTCCTCGGGGGATTCCCGCGGGGGCGGAGTTTACACACGAGCTTCCATTTTTTGGAAAGATCGGGTCGTGTTTTGCCACGTGATTACTTTAGGTACTGTTTACAAGTTCATTCACCTCTTGCGCCTCAGTGTACATGATAAATATATTGGATAATTACGTCAAAAATTTAAGTTATAGGTTTTTCACATATTTGGGACGAGAATCGAATACTGAATACCCTCCCTCAATAAGTCCCTCGTTTAACCTAACACACTGTATATATATATTTCTTAATATTGATAATAGTAGTTTGACCACCATCTCACCGGATAGTTTATAAAAAACAGAAAAATCATGATATTGTAATATTTCAGATGCAAGCACTTCAGGACCTCGCACAGTTACCGTTGCATGAGAGCTCAAGTTATGAAGCTAGCTGGCCCCACACGTAGCGAGTAAGTGCTTTTTGTTAAATACTTACGACTGCTAAGTACAAGTACATATTTATTTTTTTAAACTTTATGTACAGACGCCAGCACATGAAGCTACCCGAAACTGTCAAATTTTCCCAATCAACCTTGAACCTAATTTCTTCAATAATAAAGTTGAAAACCTATTAAAGAAATTTGACAGATTGTTGTAGCTTGATGTGCTGGCGTCCGTACAATAGTGGTACATGCGTGGAGTTCATGCAGGAAGACAGTCTCTATCAGTCAACCTTTGGATTAAAGAGACCACAATGTGGTAGGTGTACGGTCGGCCAAGAAAGTGGTGTACCAGTTTTGATTTAGTTTCCCGGTCATCGAAAATTACAACAAGGTTCGTTATAAAAAGATATTACTGAAAGAGACAACATTATCATGACGTAAACCTATGTATTTAGTATTCATACGTCATATGTCACATATAAGTACATGACATTTTAACCTTTAGTATAAATGAAAAGGACATTAGTTTCTACAAAGCAATTGAAATGTTTCCAAACAAAAGTAATAAAAACTATTTAGACAACCGAATTCCATTTGAAAAAGAAAACTGACAATTGACATTTTGTCAAATATATGCAAAAAATCGATATATTTTCCGTGTTATTTTTCAATCAACTGCATATAAAATCATCTCAATGCCTGCCAACTTGACCATTGCCGAAAGAGCACAAATAATTGCCCAATTTAATGAGGGAAGCAGTATCAGTGCGATATCCCGGAATTTGAATATATCGAGGCGTTCTGTCCGCTTTTGGATTCGTCGTGAAGGAGAGGAGGGAAGTTTGTTGGATCACAGAAGAAGTGGTCGCCGGCCTGCACTCTCCAATAACGATAGAGAATTCATGAGACGGGAATATGAAATCAATGGTTTTAAGCCCACAAAACATTTTGCGGAGATGTTCGATGTGAGTGCCCAAACAATAAGGAATCATCTACATTACATGGGGTTGCACCACAGGCATTACGCCAAGAAAATATATTTGACGGATGCTCACAGACTTGCTCGTCTGAACTTCGCCAGAGAGCACTTAGAGTTTGATTGGTCTAATACAGTGTTTTGTGATGAAAAAACGTTTAAATCCAGTCAGCATGGACGTCTTCACCTTTGGCGATATAATTCAACACGGTATAAAGATGATCATGTAATCCCAAATAGAGAATCAGGTCGAATTTCCGTAAATATTTGGGGCTGGATGAGTACGGATGGTGTAGGAGAATTGTGTTCTCTACCTCCTCGAGCGACGGCTGTAAATTATATCGACGTGCTTCAGAATGCAATGCTACCGACAGTCCGTAATGTTTACCCGGAGAACGAAGTGCCACAATTTGATTTTGTTCAAGATAATTGTTCAATTCATAATGCGAGGATCGTAAGAGCCTGGTTTCGTTCACACACACTGACGTAAGGGTAATTCAGTGGCCCTCAAGATCGCCGGACCTCAACCCGATAGAAAATCTTTGGGGCCTTATGGTCCAACGATGGTCGCATCAAAATGAAAGAACCAAACAAGCTCTTATTAGTCACTGTAATTATATCTGGGAGGAAATGCGGGGAACCGATATTTGCTCACGGCTTGTTGGTTCAATGAGGTCTCGTCTTTTAGAGGTTATAGAGGCCAACGGCGGTTACACCCGTTTCTAATTTTTAAAAATTTTCAATGTCTTCTAAATATTACTATATATGCTATGTTTTTGTTTGTTATAAGTATTTTAAAATTGATTGTAGAAATTTAATAAAAGGATAAATCTATTTTTAGCTTGTTTTTTATTGATATTGTAATTACAAGTTTACAGAAATTGTAGGTTTGTGGACTCGCCTTGTGCCTTTACAATTTTATGTAACTTGTTGATTACAATTCTGAATTTGTAGATATAATTTTGTCATCAAAATCTACAGCCCCCCGCCGTTGATTTTACGACGTCATTGGTTCCATCAAGTTCAAACTAAGAACAGCTGTCACGTTACAAACAGTAATAGTCGTTATCAATAATCAGATAAAGACAGCAATAGAAGTTGTCAGATCGATCTGCAAGCGAAACTAATCTTTATCACCTATGAATCTGCAAGCGATATTCAACCTTAGGGTGGTACACCACTTTCTTGGCCGACTGTACAAGTAAATAAAATACCATAAATTGTCAATATACAAATAATATATAATATCACTCACTATCAATATTTTATTACAACACACAACATTTAAGTTTGGGTGTTAACTGTTAACCTCTTCCAAAAAAAAGGAATCCTGTTTCTTTTTCTGAATTCCGTCCTATCTCCATTTTACCGTTCCTCTCCAAAGTCCTAGAACGCCTTATCCATAGCCAGCTTAGTGCTTTCCTCTGTAGAAACAGACTCCTTAATTTTTACCAATCCGGGTTTCGTCCAGGGCATAGCACTACCACAGCTCTTGTTAACATTACTGACGATATAAGATCAGGAATGGACTGTGGTAAACTGACAGTCCTTTCCTTACTTGATTTCAGTAATGCTTTTAACACTGTTGATTTTGATGTCTTGCTCGGGATACTGTGCTCTCTTAACATATCTCCAACAGCTATTGATTGGTTTCGTAGTTACCTGTGTGGCCGCCGACAACGTATTTGCATTGAAGGTTAATTGTCTTCATGGTGCAATACTACTGCTGGCGTACCGCAGGGGGGCGTTCTCTCTCCTCTTCTTTTCGCCATATTTATTAATTCAATTTCTAATGAACTTCTCTCATCCTACCACCTTTATGCTGATGATCTGCAAATTTATTCACAAGCACCCGTTGAGGAATTGTCTGAGGCGGTGAAGATAGTGAATAAAGACTTAGCGCGTATTTCTGACTGGAGTTTGGATCATGGTTTGAGGGTTAATCCTGCGAAGACTCAAGTCATTATTGTTGGCAACCCTAGGCTACGTTCCAAAATAGACTGGACGACCCTTCCCCAAATCGTTTTTGATGGAGCTGTTATACCTTACTGTGACTCAGTAAGAGACCTTGGTATTTGTATTGATAAGGATTTGTCTTGGGGTCCCCAGTTGCAGGAAGTGAGCCGCAAACTGTTTGCCTCTGCGGGGTCTTTACGCAGATTGCGCAATTTCCTGCCGACTGCCACTAAAACTGCGCTTGCCCAATCTCTTCTTCTCCCTATCCTCGACTATGCTGATGCAAGTTATCCAGATCTCACTGAAGTGCAGTTAGATAAGCTTGAGCGACTCCAAAATTTTTGTATCAGATTCATATTTGGTTTGCGCAAGTATGATCATGTTTCTGAGTTTCGCATTAAACTCAAGTGGCTGCCTATCCGCCTTCGCCGGAATACACATATTTTATCATTACTCTACAGTATTCTTTTCAATCCAACGACTCCCTTTTATCTCAAAGAACGATTTAAGTTCCTTCGTGACACACATGGTAGAGATTTGAGATCATCGGAAAATTTGAGACTTTTGATGCCTACACATTCCACTAAATTTTACGACCATTCTTTTACGGTGCAGGCTATTCGGTTGTGGAATGCATTGCCGGTGTCAGTAAGACAATCACAGTCACTCGCTGCTTTTAAAAGCTCGGTTGCCAATCATTTTCTTTCAAATTTATGATTATTTCTTTGTTTTTCTCCACACGATGATAAAGAACACATTACATTTATATATTTTTTATAATTATGTATTGTATTTATATATATATATATATACTTATATATTTCAATTAGTTTTTTTTTCCGTTATGAGTATTTGTAGTACACTAATTTAGCCCTCCCCAATTTCAATTAAAGCTTTTAAAGTCCTTCCAAAGGTTGTCTGGAAGATATCGCTCTCAGCGATAAGACCGCCATTGTAACCAAAGTTATAGAAATAAGGTTATGTAAGTGTGTTCCAATTTTTGGTGTACAATAAAGTATATTCTATCTATCTATCTATCTATCTGTTAGTTAAATTTAGTTCGAAAATTCTGACTTTTTTTATTCACGATAGGGTCACGTTTGACCACTATCTCACGTGATGGTAAGCGATGTGATCAATTATATTTTTACGAGCTGGGGTTCGGGAAAGAAATAATTAACGCCAATTAAACCAAAATTAACACTTTAATTAAATAAACACAAAATAAAAATTAACACAGTTATCCGCACTACAACACTTGTCACTCAATACTTAAATCGCACCGAAATTCACTTATAGAGCTTCGATTATCTCGTCTCGTATCTTGAAATAAGACTCTCTGCGTCCCTTTGCGATCTATTTATACCCCGGTCTATGAGTTCTAGAACATTCTTGTAAAATCAACTCACTGTTTATACTGCCAAGAATATTCCAGAAGCTACTTGAGATACACAGTACTGCTAGTCGTCGCTAGATAGCGTTAGTGTCTCGAACATTCTAGATTTCTGTCGAAGTTTCTCGACGTACTTCACTAAGCGACTGGCAACTAACAACTAACAATATTCATATATAATTAATTCTTATGGGAATGAAAACATCTCAAGCAGTTGTTGTTTTTACGACATCACATTACAAATCTTTGAAATTTTAGCCTTCTCTACTATAGTATTCACGTTTTATACATGTCAACCTTTGTCTTGAATCACTTTGTCAACGAAATCACGTAGTTAAAAAACAAACAAAAGCGTACAAAGGAGCGACACGACGTAGTTGAATAATAATCAAAGACTAGCTGTTGTCTGCGACTTCGTTTGCCTAATGTTTAACCTTGGGTTATCAACTATATTTTAGAGTCAAAAATCATTAAAATCGGTTAAGCATTTCAGATTTATCATACATCTTTCATCCCCTATTTCAACCTTTAGGGGTTGATTTTTGAAAAAAAGTAGCATGTTCGACCCTGGGTCTTCAACTAACTCATTCCAAATTTCATTCAAATCAGTGCAGAGTCGTGATAGCGTAACAGACACATACGGACGGACAGACTTTCACATTTATAATATTAGTATGGATTTTAGATAAAAAATGTATTTAACTACAACCATCGCTTATTAATAATGGATTATTTCCAGGCTGGCGTTATACAGGGAGAAAATCAAGAGACTTATAGCACCACAATTCTTAAGGAACATACTTGCAAGTAGTAAGTATTATTTAATTGAATGTACAATCAACAAATTTGAATCATGATGTCAATATGAGTCAATATGTTACATCTGTATGCCCCCATGAAAAAAAAAAAACAAAATGAATTAAATCAAACGAAGCTGGAAGTTCTTAAACAGTAATCAAAAGCTAAATATATACTTGAGTAGGCACTATAGGTGTATTACAGACTGGCCTTAATCGGCCTTTTAAGTATATTTTCATCTTTTTTCAGCTAAAGTCGTCCCAGCTGTCAAACAGTCAGCGGCTTGTCAAAGATCATATTCGAAAATGTGTGGAATCCCTACATATGGCTGATTAAAGTAACAATATTAAATAATGTAAATGACGTCAATAAAACGAATAAATTTTTGTCTCTATATTATATTTTGTTTTCTTTTTACCCGACTGTGGTGAAGCAAGGAGGATGGTAATGTTTATACCACACGTGTATGTATGTATGTATATATGTATGTAACATAAACCCTCAGTCAGCTAGAAGATAGAAATATTTTAATATCGGCCTTGAATTAGAACAACACTGACGTAGGCATATTTCATAAAATCTTGTCCCAGCCGAATGGAGATGATGCGAAAGTTTTGTTAAAATTTATGGCGTACATATAGTTTCGCATCGCAGAGCCTGATCGCAGTCCGAATAGTTGTGCGTGCGTTTGCTTGTAATAATACCTAAAATGGCTTCGTCCCGCGAGTGGCTAGACGCATTTATTGCGATGTATCGCAATGAAACTTGTCTATGGAAAATTAAGTGAAAAGATTATCAAAACCGTGATTTAAAACAGTCTGCGTATAATAAATTAATTTTCTTTTAATGCCGCATAATATTATAATCGTAAAGTTTTCTAGTAACGTAGCGTGTGTGGGCACTACGAAAACTGTGCAGTTTAAACTGTACAGTCCGATCGTAATGATTTTTCGTAACGTGTGTAGCAGCCATTATGTATGTTTAGGGTATGATGGGACTGACATACGCTATGCGTAAAAAAAGTAATTTAATAAATCTAAAAAACCCGACTGCTCAACTGAAATGCCAAAAACAAGCACATTTTTATTTTAAAAAGTGACAAACAGGCGGGACCTAGTTGGACATGGTATATATTTTTAAATTGGATGGGTCCCTTTGTGGGTGATCATTTTTTTTTCAACTTTTTAGTAAAATATTAATTAACATTTTTATGGCTTTCCCGGTCGTGTCACAATGGCACCCCACCGGATTCAGAAAGTGGAAGAGCTAAAGCTTTGGTTTCCTAGGATAGCGGTGCCGTCAAATAGCGGCCGTAATACAGCGGTGAATGACGTCACTAGAACGTTGTCTATGTAAACAAAATGGCGCGGTTTCCTAGAGAGCGGTAACTGACACCGTAACGTCAAAAAGCGGTGCCGCCATTTGCATGACGGCCGTCTTGTCGGTGTCAGATGGTTTCGTGAACGTTTCCAAAGAGAATGTAATACACTAGATAGCGATGAAGCAGACAGTGTGTTAAAACGGCCGTGGAACTTTCCACTTTTGGAGAGATGTTTGTGAATGCACGCAATCGCAGCAATAGGGTGTGTAGGGATGCAATGCGCCGACATATTCATGATTCTGTTGAAAACGGTGATCCAGCTAAAGTCTGGAAATTTCTTAAATCAATGGGAGTTGGAAAATCACGCCAAGAATCGATTCCTAAAGACCTAGACATTGATCTATTGAATCAACACTTTTCATCCTCGTCCTACTGCAATGGGACATTGAAGGCAGCTACTATAAATTATCTTTCTAACCTTCCAACTCCGGATCACTCCGCATTTAATTTTAGTCAATTTTCTGATTGTGATGTTAAGAAGAGCATATTTTCAATTACATCTAACGCGGTTGGCAGCGACTGGACACAGTCGGAAGATGATACTTCCTGTCCTCAATGAAATCCTTCCTATCCTGACCTATATCCTTAACTATTCTATTTCCAATGGTGTCTTTCCATCGGTATGGAAAGAGGCCAAAATTACTCCTTTACCCAAAAAATCAAATCCTGCCTCTTTTTCAGAATATCGACCTATTTCCATCCTACCTTTTCTCTCTAAAGTCCTTGAACGCCTTGTCCACAATCAGCTAAGTGCTTTTCTTTGCAAGAATAGTCTGCTGAATCCTTTCCAATCCGGATTTCATCCTGGACACAGTACTACTACCGCGTTAGTTAATGTAACTGATGACATACGGATGGGCATGGATAAATGAAATATGACGGTTCTCTGCTTGCATGATTTTAGTAACGCTTTTAATACTGTCGATTTCGATATTCTGCTCAACATACTTCACTCTATTAACATATCTTCAACAGCGATTGACTGGTTTCGTAGTTACCTGTACGGCCGTCGGCAACGTATTTGCATAGATGAGTCCTGCTCTTCTTGGTGTAGTACTGTAGCCGGTGTTCCTCAGGGTGGCGTGTTATCTCCTTTACTTTTCGCAATTTTCATAAATTCTATTTCCAAAAAACTTCAATCCTCCTACCACCTTTATGCTGATGACTTGCAAATTTACAGACAAGCACCTTATACTGATTTAGATGCTACAATAAATATGATAAACCAGAACTTGGCTTCAGTTTGCGAATGGAGTGAGGCACATGGTTTGCAGGTTAACCCGTTAAAGACCCAGGTCATTGTAGTCGGCAGCTCTAGGTTAGCATCTAAGGTAAACTGGTCTCACCTTCCTCAGGTTTTTTTCAACGGCACAGCTATTCCACTAAGCGAGAAAGTTAAGAACCTTGGGGTCTGGTTGGACAAATATCTTTCGTGGGGTCCCCAATTACAAGAGGTGAGTCGCAAATTATTTGCTTCTGCCAGTTCCCTAAGACGGTTGCGTAACTTTCTGCCAACTGCCACTAAAATTGCGCTAGCACAGTCTCTTTTTCATCCCATCCTAGACTACGCTGATGTCAGTTATCTTGATCTCACAGAGGCACAACTTGATAAACTTGAGCGACTTCAAAATTTTTGCATAAGATTTATATTTGGTTTGCGCAAATATGATCACGTGTCTGAATTTCGTACGAAACTCAAGTGGCTTCCTATACGTCTTCGCCGGAACTTACACATATTGTCTTTGCTTTACAGTATTCTGTTCAATCCTAAGACCCCCTTTTATCTTAAAGAACGTTTTAAGTTCCTCCATGACACACATGCCAAATTTCTGAGGTCATCGGAAAACTTGAGGCTAGAGGTACCGAGTCACTCCACCAATTTCTTTGGTAGGTCGTTCGCAGCTCAAGCAGTTCGACTGTGGAATACTCTTCCCGTGTTAGTAAGATAAGCACAAACCCTTCCTTTTTTCAAAAACATGGTAAAAGATCTCTATCTCTCTCTTTAATATGTTACTATTTTTTATATATCTCAGCTTTGATATTTTTATGTATATATATGTATATGTGTATTGAGTATGTAGGTTATTACTTATTTATTGTATATAAGTAAATAGTACACCATGGACTACCCGCGAATTTATTTTCTCCTGCTGTGTCAAATCCATCTAAAGGTTGTCTGTAAAAGATCGCTTTTAGCGATAAGACCGCCCATTGTAACACCCTTTGTAGTTTTTAAGTCCTTATTTAATTCTGTTATGGTGTACAATAAAGAGTATATCTATCTATCTATCTATCTATTAAAAACATACATACATACAAGATACGCGCGAAAAGAACCCTTCCTTTGCAGTCGGGTAAAAATTCCTTTAAAAATACCTAATTAAAAAAAAAACACCAACCCTTCTGTTAACAAATAGGGCATTTTAAATCTTAGGAATGAAGAAATGACAAGACACAGTATTTTTTTTACATATTTTAATTCGTTTTTCAGAAATCGCACTATGTTAGCAACATATTTCAATTAAATATTTTTTTTAAGATATTTCGTGGAGGGGCAAAACACGTTTCACTCGACACAAATTTCGCTCCTCGCTTCAGTATGAATTTTGAGTTAAATATCAAGCTATGGTAATGACACCTACATGTGCATTTTATCGCAGACAAAAACTTTTCTCTTTCTTTCTCTCTGTCTTTCGTTTTGTTAAATAACACTTTCTTTGACATAAAAGCATGTATTTGCAATAGATTTCCGCAAATAACACCTGACTCGATTCTGTAATATATTTTTATAAGTTTTCCTGAGTCATTTCCGAAGGTCTTCGGGTCCACTAGTAATTTTTATTGCCCACGGGTCCCATGGTATTAGCGATTGATGTTTTGCACTTGGACTTTTGTATATATCGATGGAAATGGAATTGTATAAGTACATAATATAATATTTGCTTATAAATGAGTACACTTTATCGTAATGACTCGTTTTTCTAGGTATATCTAATACCTACCCTATAGTTGATGCTTAACAAATTAAATGTAAATTTATGTTATTGGCTGTGAAGATTTGATTCGATCAATCACAGCAACTCTGGCGCGTATGACTAAAACTATTGTAACCTAGATATACATATAATTTATACTATTCTACAGCGTCATTTTCAATCTTAGCTTAGCAAAAATATTCACAAAATTCTTATAACTTAACCTCTAGAGCCCCAGCGGCACAAAAACGTGCCAGTAAACAAGTACACAAATTTTGTGCCAGCGGGGCTCAACTAATAGTTGACGTAAATAATGGCGGTCCTTGAGAGGTTAATCTTACTTGGCCTACAACTGGCTTATACATAAAAAACGGTCTGCTAAAAATAAAAAGAATCTGCTAAGGATAAACATTAAAAAGTTGTTTTTTTATAAGCAAGGCTATAAATATACAAACTCGCACATAATCCCTTAGGGGGGGCAGATATTATAAGACAGAGCGCTCCAGTCTTTCACAGTACTAATACATACTACAACGTTTCCATCCTTCACATTCATACATGTACAAGATTATAAAATTTACATCCAACGTATTTTCCTTTTACTTCATTATACATTCATACATACAGATTAAGCTGTCTGTACCAATACATAGAACTTATAAATATGATAATCAATGCTCGACGGCGTTTTTATCTATTCACAGCGTTTTCATCTGTTCACAAAAGTGACTTGAATTATAATGTCCTAAGTCCCCTGGGTGGGACAGAAGGCGTCTACAGTGCTCCGCCATCGCGTTCTGTCTTGGGCTTCTCGCTTCACCTCGCCGCTACCGAACGCTTCCAAGTAAGCTGTGGACGGCCACGTTTCCGTTTTCCCTGTGGGGTCCACTCTAGACCTTGTCTAGGGAGGTGGCTTGTTTATTCATGGTGGCTTGTTCTTTCATATTTTTAATATCTCATACAATAACGAATAATATCTAAAAAATTTAGACTATAATTTAAAAGAAGTGTCACATAGCAAGTGACTTTCGTATGGAGGCCTTAATGAAGTTTCTCTGAAGTCACACCAAATTTCGATGTTTAGGATCTGAGAGGACTCGAGTACTGTGCAATTCGAATAAGAATGCGAACGTCAATTACCTCTATCCGCCTAATGTCACTAGAAAAGTACGGTTTGCAAAGAAAACTTATTTGCATATTTATAACGATTTTTTTCTTTTCCCTCTCTCTTATTTTCATTGTTGGCACAAATTCGCAAAGGCCCAGAAGCCATGGCAATATTATTAAAGCTTTTTTTAATCATGATAGGCTCGCGTTAGACCACCATAATAAGGTAAAAGGACAATTTTTTTCGCTCATTTTTCGTAAAAAATATTTGAATAAATTCTTGTTTTGCTCACTACATAAATTGTTTGATTAGACAGCTATGAGGTCACAATATTACGCAAAGGTGATCTTATTCTCATTTGAATCGTACTGTACTTCAGAAATGTTGAACTCGTACACAAGCAAATGTGTCCATGGCCCTACTTTTGATTAAAACAGCAAAACTATTTGCTACAATACTTATAGGTCCTCCCGTTCGTCATCAGAATCGTAATTCTTGCCATTTCTGTGTCTGGAGAAGTATCCTTTCCTCCATAGTAACACTATGATCAGTACTATCGGGAATGTCACAACGATACCTGTAAACGAGAAAATAAGGTTTTAATACACACGTCCTTTTGTTACCCCGGGTGGGAAAATCATTGAATGATTTCTCTCGCTCTAGATGGAGCGGAAAGGAGTGGGAGACTTCTACTGACTAAAAACCCACCCTGTTCCTTCAGCTGCCCTTAAGTTCCGGGGCCGCGATATCTCGTTAGAACGTTCCCGCAACCCCGAAAGGCAATGTCCCTATGGTGCCCCGTCACAATACACTAGCCCTATAGGCTTCTTTCGAGTCGACGGCAAGGCGGTGGGATTTTTGACCTCATATTTTAAAGACGAATTAGTTAGGCATTTTGTTTAAGTGTCACTGTTTTATTGCAAACACCATAAGTTTATTACTAATCGCTTAAGATGGAAGACTGTTTCGTCTGGATATAACATACAAAAAATTATAATCCCTTAAATTGGGTTTCTTGTTTCGTAAACTACAGGTATAATGACACAGACTGTCATTATACCTGTAGTTTACAATCTATTAAGATGAACTGGCTAATGTTGCCCGCATTGATAAGCAAATTTTAAATTCAAACTCTTGATTACGAATTTGCTAATAACTTTAGAATAGGTATGATCAGAATATTATTGTGTATTAATCTGATGCTTTTCAACAACCAATACTTCTTTTCGACAAAAACCTACCAAGAGGAACTAATTGAGATGCAGCTATTGATGTCATCAATGAGTAAAGTAATATGGATGTCATTATATTTATGATGGAATTAAAAACAAACGCTTACATGTTCAATAAACTGTTTGGAAGGAATTTGTTTGGAACGCGTAAGTAATATTATGCGTTCGAGTATATTAGGAAATCCTTTGTACGACAAAAAAAAAACACGCGGGCAACATCATGAGCAGGACAGCGCTGGCTAACCAAAAAAAAAAACAAGTTATAAAAGCAAGCTTACCAATCATAATCCCTAGAATGATCGCCAAATTGGATACGGGTAGCTCAACGAAGCTCTCAGGTTCAGAGCACATCAGCGTCCTAGACGCGTTGTTGAGCTGGGCGAACGTCAGACCTCGGAGGTCTGCTGGTTTTTTGCACCTAGAAGTAAATAGCTGGTCAGTACTCCCTGGTATTATTTGTGTGAATATTTAGGAATACGCTTTCTTCTTGAAAGGGAGTTCTTTGCAGTTTTAGTGATCGCGAGTCATCATCTGCATAGTTTGTAGAGTTCCGCCGCCGAATGGCAAAAAGCGGAACCCTTATAGTTTCGTTATGTCTGTCCGTCTGTCTGTCTATCTGTCCGTCCGTATGTCACAGCCATTTTATTCCGAAACTATTAGGACTATACATATGAAACTTGGTAGGTAGATGTATTCTGTAAACCGCTTTCCGATTTTAAGAAAAAAAAATTAAAATAAAGGGAGCCCATTTATTTTAAATATTTTTTATTTTTCCCCATACTCATGTATGTAATATTTTGTTTCATGAAACCTATGCGTGTGTGGTATTTATAAACAGGTCTTTAAAAATGACATTGGGGTTTCTAAGGCCACTTTTTTATAAATTTAATCGTTTAAAAGATATATGCTTCCAAAGTGGTAAAATGTGTCTCCCCTCCTCTAACTCCTCCTATATTCGGAATAAAATGGCTGTGACATACGGACTGACGGATAGAGGATAGACAGAAAGACAGACAGACATGACGAAACTATAAGACCGGCCGCTCATTACAACTTTTTGTCACCGTGACTTATTGTTACTGTCACCTGCTGTCACCCACGATGCGCTCACTGAGGTGACTTCTTGGGTAACAAATCAGACGCGTTCATTTTTGTAATGGACTTCAACGAGGTTGTCAAACTAATCTGCTTATACGCTTATTTTAAATAACATGTTTTATTGTATGCTTTTCGTTTAAACGCCCATCTTTACGGCTGAGTGACAAAAAGTCACCAGTGAGCGGACTCCCATAGTAATGTATAGGGCGAGTGACAGTCACATCACTCCGGTACTGCCTGTCGCTGCAACTTTTTGTCACCGTCTTATCAAGTCACCATAAAGCTTTGATTTCCTAGGATAACGGTGCCGTCTTATAGCGGCCGTAATACAGCGGTGAATGACGTCACTAGAACGTTGTCTATGTAAACAAAATGGCGCGATTTCCTAGAGAGCGGTTACTGACACCGTAACGTCTAAAAGCGGTGCCGCCATTTGCATGACGGCCGTCTTGTCGGTGTCAGATGGTTTCGTGAACGTTTCATCGATAGCGATGAAGCAGACAGTGTGTTAACGGCCGTGGAACTTTCCACATGTCGTCACCGTAAAGACGGCCGCCTTTTTGCGTCCGTAATATTACGGCCGCTATATGACGGCACCGCTTTCCTAGGAAACCAAAGCTTTATGAGCGCACTCAGTATAGTTTTCATACCACTTGACTAAGTGACAAAAAGTTACGGTGACAAAAAGTTGTAATGAGCAGCCGGTCTTAGGGTTCCGTTTTTTGCCATTCGACTACGGAACCCTAATAAAAAAGTATGGTAAAATGATTGTAAAGTGTAGATAAGTCCCTGTGTGTTGTGTGTGGTTGAGTATCAGATTTAACGAGGTACGTTGAATTATTTTTCAGTTTCATTGTGAAGTACATTGTGTCTCATCATTGAACTGTTAATTGTTCTGAGGTGTGAGCGTCGACCGAACATCTGTCGACTTTCATGAAGAAGGAATTTTGGCCGAGAGGTGTAATATTCCGGCGTTTTCGAGGCCAGTTACCGGACATCGCGCGACACACGGCGCCCATAACTCGTGTAACATAGTATAATTTTTGGGTAAATTATATGTATTAGTTTATTTATTGTAATAAAGCGAAACTTATTTTAGCCATTAGGCTAAAGTGTTGAACTGGTGATCAAGAGGTTGCAGGCTCAAACCCAAGGGTGCATCCAGCTTTGGTGCCAGGGGGGGTTACATAATCGTGATCAAGTCACAAGAAAAGGAGTCAGGAAATACAAATCAGGTCCTGGACCCAGCCCAGGGGGAGGGTCATGACCCCATGACCCTCCCCCTGGATCCGCCCTTGCTCAAACCCCACCCATTACACTATTGCCGTGAACCCACTCCAGTCACAAGTAAATTTAGCTTAGGTGGAGAGGTTAACAAAATTGCTAGTAATGTGGATTCTACATACATTGCTGCGTCTCTTTAAACAATAAAATAGCATGTATTTTATTTGTTGATTGATTGATTATTAGGTATTATTAATAATATATTAATAATAATATTATTAAGTAATAATATTATTATTTCATTTATTCAATATACATACATATTAATTACATTTTTAAATATTAATAAAAAAATATAAACATTTAAAAATATAAAAAATAGTAGCCCACCGGTATCGGGAACAGAGTCCAAGCCACCGGTGGTCAGGGCTCCATAGAGAGGAACCTCCTCACAATACGCGCCGTTTCCAGGAGTACTGCTTTCTGGATCAAGCCCTTGATCCAGCTGCCCAACGAGAGCCTCCTTAGATGTTGGTTGAGGCTCTTGGCTATTATTCCATTGACTGTGACGACTATCGGCACAATGATTGCTGTTTCCACATCCCACATGTCGACAACCTCGCGCGCCAGGTCAAGATACTTATTTTTTTTATCTATCTCAGCTTTCACGAGGTTCTCGTCATGGGGGACTGCTATATCAACAATCATTGTGCGACGCTCTAATCGGTCTATCACCATTATGTCAGGCTTAATGGCAACAATAGTCCTGTCAGTGATGATAGACCGATCCCAATACAGTGTAATATTGCCATTTTCGAGAACTGGGTCGGGCACATACCTATAGTATGATACTTCTGATTCCACAAGATTGTATTTAAGAGCAAGTTGCTGGTGAATAATCCTGGCTACGAGGTTGTGTCTATGCAAGTATTCTCCGTTAGCCAGACGAGAACAACCGGAGATAATGTGACGAATGGATTCTCCCGGTTTGTGACATGCCCGACATATGTCTACCGTACCATCCTTCACAATATATTTCCGATAGTTATTCGTCATCATAACTTCGTCCATAAATGCACAGACAAAATCTTCGGTTTCCCCAAAGAGGTCACCAAAACGTAGCCAGGCTACGGACGCTAACATATCTACGTCAGACTCATGAAGGGCCCGGTAATAGCGTCCGTGAAGCTCCTTGCTCTGTCATACTTCTCTGCGGTCAACTATTATAAACCATCCCACCCCACCCCACATCCGCACCATCCTCATCCCCATCCCACCTTAAACTCCATCTCAATTTCCCATCCCATAATACCTGTTTCTATTCCCTCTCCTTCTCCTTTCATGCAGTACGACTCTGGAACTCACTTCCCGCTAAAATCCGCGAAGCTAAATCCATTAGTATTTTCAAAAAGCAGGTCAAAGATCATTACCTATCTAACATCCCGTAATTTTATATATTTATTATAGGTATATATTTTTATAGCATGTATTTTAATTCTATGTATGTATATATTTATTAAATATATCATTTTAGTTTAATTTTATTGCTAAGTATGTTTTATATCGTAATTAGTATTTATACACACTGTGTCTATCATCTCCTCTTCAACTCTCCTGTCGCAGGCCTGCTGGAAGAAATTTCTTAGGAAATAAGCAGCACCTTTGTGCTCTTTTGTCTGTATTTAATTTTTTCCTTTATAAGTGTCATGTGTGTACATAAATAAATAAAATAAATAAATAAATTAAACTATTAATTGCGTATTTTTATAAATACACCCATAACCTGAACTATAATATTAAACATATAATATGTTATATATATATATATAATGTAACAAAAGGACACTATTATTAGTGTCCTTTTGAACTCTCTGATGTTTAAACTTCGTATATTATTGGATTCGCTGTTTATTGTATATAAATATGGACCCAATAAGGGAAAATTGTTTAACTGGGGAAAGTTATACCTCTACTTTATCTATACTAATATTTCTTTTATCTTTCTTTTTTTTTGTTTGTAAGGACTAATCTTCGGAAAGGTTAAATACTCTCTGGGAAATACTGAACCGATCATGAAAATTCTTCACTATCAGAAAGCTACACTATTCGGGAGTGCTATAGGCTATATTTTATTACAATTGAACAAAAAGTTCAGAGAAAAATAATGGCATATGTATATTATTTATTTATTAAAAATAGGTTCGCGTTTGACCACCATCTCACCTGATGGTAAGTGATGATGTGGTCAAAGATGGAGCACGCTTAACTAAAAGTAACCTATTCACTCTTGACAAGTCAGCGGAAATTGGGCAAGATGTGATACTTTATGCGCATGAGCCTTATGGCATGCGCTGACTAAACGGTTCGGTATAGATGAACATAACGTTCATCAAAAATGTTGGTCTCTATTAGTTCTACAAAAAAGTCCGCGGTACTGTATAGCTAGCTTTTATATTTGAATCACTACAAAGGCTTTTTTATTAAATGAAAGAAATAAATTTTATGTGAAGTTGAGATGTCTTCTTCATGAAGAAAACATGAATCTATATCAAAATAAATGATTTTGTCATTAAAATATATATTTTTTATTTTTTTATTACGAATGATCCCGCTCTTGACCTCGATCACACCTGATGGTAAGTGTAAGATGAGGTCTACGATCGAACGAGCGAGCCCAGAAGATGCCTATTCACTCTTGCTTTAAAGGCTGACGGATCATATGTGGCAGGGAATACAAAAGTCGGCAGAGAGTTCCACACCTTAGCTGTGCGCAGAACGAATGTTGAAGAAAATCGCTTAGTACGACAAGACGGTATATCGACCAAGTGAGGATGGTATACTGCGGTACGTCTGGTAGACCGGTAGTAAAAGGGGGATGAAGGGATCAGGTCGTGGAGCCCCTACGCACACTCCGAAGTACAATCTGTAGAAGATAGACAGGCAAGCAACGTTTCGCCGGTGAGCCAGGCTGTGAAGCTTGCCTGCCAGAACCTCGTCACCTATGAGCCTTTTAGCTCTGCGTTCGATCGAGTCAAGTGCATCTAGCTGGTATTGATAACATTAGTCGTTTAAAGTATGTCAATTGGTCGTGTAATTTAGGTAGTTTAAAAGTCTTCAACAATTAATATAAGAACCACGTTCAATACCAGCTAAATCTAAACAATGAACCTGATAAAACTTAGTACCTACCTACTAAGAACTCCACAACATAATTGCACTACTAAAATATACTTAACGCCCAACGAAGTGGGCACTGGTCGGCTAGTACATTATATTTAGGTACTTACACCATATTACTAATAGAGGCATTAGCAGGAGTGTTGATTAGCAAAGGTACCAGGACGTCAACCACCCATTGGTTGTTACAGTCGCAGTTAAACGGGTTATTGGAGAAGTCTCCGGTCACCAGCTCGTTCCAGCTGTCTATGATACCCGAGTCTATGACTGAGAGATTGTTGTTGTTTAGGTACAGCTGAAAAAAAAAGATAAGAGAAATGATCTTTATTTTGCAAATTGGTTATTAAATAACACTTTACGTGAATTTTTTTCGTAAATTTTCGTAAATAGATGAGGCCGGTTTCCTAACTGGCTATGTGAGAAGAAATATCCAAACAAACCAGAATTCAAAGTCTCTTTTGAAGTCCATACACGTTAAAGTGACGTCATCAATGCAACTGCAGGGTAAAGGTGTTTTCACAATGGAGTAAAAATTCAAAATTAAATGTAT
Organism: Tholera decimalis; assembly: GCA_943138885.2. Taxonomy (NCBI): domain Eukaryota; kingdom Metazoa; phylum Arthropoda; class Insecta; order Lepidoptera; family Noctuidae; genus Tholera; species Tholera decimalis. The sequence continues at coordinate 18,977,424 of OW964576.2, forward strand.
ATTTCAAAAGATTAAGTTTAATGGAAAAAATAAATAAATTGTCTTTAATTAGTAACATTTTTTAACTGTCACTAGAATCTTCATTTGAATTTATTATGAAAGAATTTTCTTCTGAGTTCTCTATGACGTCATCCAAATTTCACATAAAATTTTCTTCTTGTATCACGTGGTCGCAGCATTTCCTCCATCGATTAGTATCTGTTAAAGTTATTGCGGCACAAAATATTTTTTTTACATCACTCATCTTGAATGTTGAGTTATTGGCACTAACATATATTTTTGTATGTGGGCCCACACTAATTCAATAGGGTTGAATTTAATTAAATTATTGAATGTAGGTAGATAAGGCATAAAAGACAACCGTTTCGACTAAAGATCTCCAGTCAACTGGTCACTGTGAACTTAGCTTTCTAATTTGTTGCGACCTGATTGGTCGAGAGGCGCGGACAACGATGACGTCACTATTTTCTTAACGTAAACAGACTTTTTAACCGACTTCAAAAAAAGGAGGTTTACAATTCGTCTTGAACTTTTTTTTTTTATGTATGTTACCTCATAACTCGGAGATGGCTGGACCGATTTGGATTTTTTTTTTGTTTTAAAGGTTATACTTTCTAGTTGGTCTCATTGTCGTCACATTTGGATCTGATGATGGGATCATGGAGAAATCGAGGGAACTCTTCAAATATTATAGGCACACCTATAGCGTTTTGGGTATTTCTTATAGTACCTTGTGCAGTTGTGAATGCATATGGTGAAGTAGAGCTGATGGTGATGTACCAGGAGAACTCCTCAAAAATTAACGGCTCTGCACCAGGAAAAGCAATATTTTGTAAAAGGTGATAAGTCGTTGACATTTTGACTTTTGTAACTAGATAAATTACAAACCGACCCAACCGACCGACTGTCTTTAGTTTTGTATATATTTTCGTTTTTGACACCGCCTTCCGAAATTAAAGTTATTTTTGCCTTTGTAGTGTTTTTATATGGAAGTCGGTTCTATTTTTTGCTAAAAAGTTTTTTTTTACAGTAAAATTATATACGAACCTTGTAGGTTAGTCTGAGTCAATTTTTTGACGAAAGATTTTTTTTTAAAGACGCACCCATATTTGTGTGGACCTGTCTAGAAGTGCAAACATTTGTCAGATAACGTATTGCTCAACTTACACATTTAAGGAGCTCAACGATTTGACGAACAATACCAAGGTAAGGACGTTTGCGTAGGCCGCAAAAAGTACTCAAACTGCCAGACAATCGTTTAACTCGAATATAGCAACCTACATAGTTCTCATATTCACAATGGGTTATGCAGATTAGAGAAATAACCACACAGTTTTGAATGGACCTGTCTCTGATAGATAGATAGATATATTCTTTATTTTACACCATAACAATGTCATGTCGTGTAACACGAACCCTTATGGGTCTTCGATGCCAGACAGAAATTTTATTCTTTATTTATAACAGAATTTAATAATGACTTAACAACAATAGAAAGTGGCCAAGTACGATTCGTATTCGCCAGTGAGGGGTTCCATTGTAGCATACATAGATTTACGAAAAATATCTTTATTTTTCTACAAACCCGTTTGTAGAAAAATGACTCATTGGCAACGATGCACTGGTCGAGTCAAAGCTCCAGAGTCTTGAACATCAACGAAGAGTTGCAAGTCTATCGGTTTTCTATTGGTTACATTTCGGAGAGTGTGCGATGGAATTACACAATCTAATTCCGCCAAGCCCGTTCCATCATGGGACTACAAGACAAACGGCGATGCGCCATCGTTACATGGTGGACATCCCACACATAAGCACAAAATGTTTTGGGAATACTTTCATTGTGCGTACGGCTAAGGAGTGGAATACCCTGCCGGAGTCTGTGTTTCCCGATAGCTATAACCTAGGGGTCTTTAAGTCAAGACTGAATAGGTTACTTTTAGGTGAGCGTGCTCCATTTTCGACCACATTATCACTTACCATCAAGTGAGATGGTGGTCAAACGCAAACCTATTATCAATAAAAAAAAATGGCAAAGATATATTTGCGATTTTTTTTAATGTGTTATATGTCAAAAACTTTACTACTTTGGAAGTGTCTTTTAAAAGATTGACCTTGAGAAAAAATGGTTTTTGAAACCTGAATGTCATTTTTAAAGACCAACCTATAGACTCACGTATAGGATTGATGTTTTTTTTAGGTTTCAGAGCCATTTATGGGGAGCCCCCTGATTTTTTAATTTTTGTATAACAATCTTAAAGCGGTTTACAAAATACCTACATCTACCTCATAGTTTCAACTAGTCCTCATAGTTTCGGAATAAAATGGCTGTGACATACCGACGGATAGACAGACAGACGTTATGACGAATCTATGAGGGTTTTTAAACATCAACAAGTTTGTACTTATTTAAGAATTTGCACTTTGTTATATTGCTATATTTATTTTTTATTTGAGAACTAGCCATTTTTGTATAATTGACATTACTAGCAATCTTTTTAACACCTCCAACTAAACTAAATATGCTTGTGTCTGGAGTGGGTTCACGGCCATAGTGTAATGGATGGGGTTCGAACCTACACCTCTCAATCACAATGTCGACACCTATAGGTTTTAGGGCTTTCATCCCGGGAATCTCGGTCTCGAAAATTTCGAGAGTCTAGATGATTTTTTAGTATTTTCGAGACTCGAGACTAACACTGTCGGTCACGGGAATAACGAGACTTTTGAGACTTCAGTAACATAAAAACTGTATTAAATAATTTATTAAACCAACAGTCAATTTTTATTATTTTTAATATGGATATGGCAATGGCAGCACGGTCGAGCATAGAGTAAAGCTTAGTATTAGCAGTGGAGGTTGAATAACCTCATTGACCAGTAACACAGATTTTGTCTACATATTATAAATGTAAATTGCTGTGCCCGAAAGGCTCCATGTGAGCTACTACTTATATTAAGATCTTGTCAACACAATTATGATTGCAAATTTGCAATACAAATTGAATTATGGAACTATTCTGATTGATTTGAAAGGGTTCGAACTTTTTTGTATGAAGACTGGCATGTCGTGGCACATGCTGAAAGTGGCATGTATGTAACAATAAATGTCAGTAACATGTTACGCCAAAATTCACATTACCGAGATATTTGAAGGTAAACATCGACATATGACTACAACGACAATCATTAAAAGTAGACTTATTACGTGTTTATAAGCATCAGATTGTATCCAAATAATCGTTTCCAGGTTGATTATGATTACTAATGTTTATTGAAAGAGAGTAGGTACATTACACGCTACTAGGAGCACGAGAATACTACTACAAATAATTATTTATCCACTAAATTGCATCGCAATGAAACGCAGTCAACATGTCACTATCGCGTGGCGGATCATGTGACATGTTACTCAGCTTGAAAGTGTTTTTCAGTAGTTGTTAAACAAAAGACAAAAGGTATGTCATTGAAGTTAACATTTATTTATATCTATAAGTCATTGACATATATATTACTTCGTAAGGACTGGGCGGATCGCATGTTATAATGACGCCTCGAACTTGGTCCCAAAGTGGTCTAACCTTTATCGAAGTGAACTAGAACGCGATCGGCTATCTTCGGGAGGGGTCCTCAGTTTTACAAGCAAAAATGCCAAATTGTGTCGTGAAGTGTTGCGTGAACTACGACGTAAAGCACAATAAAAAAAAAAATAACATTTCATATCACCGGTAAGTTAAAAATATGTCATTAAATCAACTTCTAACATTATTTAAAACAATTTTCTTTCTTGTTTGTCTCAACCTTTAGCATAGACAACGCGAAGCCGCGTAAAAGTGCGACATAACTTTGCAGCGGCGCGTGTTGCAGCGGATGAAATAAAAAGATTTAATAATATTACTATAAGATTAAATTATGTACAAAATTAATTTTTATTATTTATTAAAAGCAAATTAAAATGTATTATTATGTATAACAAATATAAAATTCAGAAACTAAAAGGTTTTGTTTTATTTCTTTGTACCTCGAAAAATACCACACCCCGCTCTTACAAGGCTACGTCTAGGAGCAGACCACGCCGATTGACATCTTAGTTATCATAGATGGCGCTAGTGTGTTTTGTAGGGCGACCGCGTCCGTCAAATGTTCTGATGACCGTATCTTTACTATTTAAATCAATGCTATAAGTACAATATCAAACATAAGTGAAGATTAATACTAAGATATGACATTTTAAAATATTTAAAATATATCTAACACGTATCATAAATATATACTATACTACATAATCCATAAATTCAGCAGGATAGGGGTTCTTGATGCCGAGCCTAATCCATGTACCAAAGAAAGACATGTACCAAAACACTCATTGTTCATTTTATAATACAGTGAGATGAAAGACAGCCAACACGCGCGTGTGATATTCTTTGATATGCGTTTTATTGCGATGCGATGCGATTTAGTAGGCAAATAATTAATTATAGTAGCGGTTTTGTCATACTGCTAGACTAATAAGCTAAATACTAATAAGCGTATGGACGCGTAATGAGTCTATTTGTTTGGGGTACCGTGTTACTGGACATTTTTTGTTCCTCTAGCCATGCATAACACATTATGCACCGCGATTTAAAAAAAAAAACAAAATGGTGACGTCGACACGACAGATAGGTTCTATCCCCTTTCATTGTGAAAGCGCGAAGTGGTACTAAGTAGTATCCCTCTAGCGTACAAGCAGAAAGAGCTTTTTCTAATGCGGGTTACTGTTGTAACAAAATTAGGGTTAAATGCCCTTTGTTTATTACGTGCTCACTGCAAAAATTAAACAAAAACTGTAACAAATGTTGTTTTTTAATTTGCGTTTTTTTATGAAAGTAACTACTTGATTAAAATATCTTGATTTGACTCTCCAATTGACTCTCTAAATAAGAAACCTAGTTTTGAAATAGTCTCGAAAGTCTCGTTTTCCTCGGGAATTTCGAGACCATACCTAGTCTCGTTTTTTTTTCCCGGGACTCGGTAATGCATCGAGACTGAAAGCCCTAATAGGTTTATATAATATAGGCTATTGTCGCTTAAAATGATCGCTCATTCCTTGTCTCAATGCAAAGAGACATTGAGGTAATATGTACTACGTACAAAGAGATTAGTTTTATAAATTAACTAGCTGTTGCCCGCGACTTCGTTCGCGTTGGAGGTTTTTCCCGTGTAAATCTCAATCCCGTGGGAAATTCCAAAAATCCTTTCTTAGTGCTCCCCTACTCACCCCAAGGAACATACATGCCAATTTTCAACTTCTTATGCCCAGTAGTTTCGGCTGTGCGTATCTGTCAGTCAGTCAGTAACGGAAGCATTTTATATACAACGTGTAATTTAAAGGGTATATACATACCGAGTGCACGGCTTCTTTGGATGATAACAAACGATATGGCAAGGGTTTTCTAATCCTATGTCTACATGTGTGGAGCATATTACAAATTCCAATACACTGATACCAGAGGCCGAATTTTTCAAATGAAGAAGAACGAAGACAATTATCGTGTTATTGGCAAGTGACGTGGATAGTTATTGACCCTCGTAGTGCTGTGACACGTTTGTTATGATTGGTATTCAAGAAATGTATAAAACCGATAATTTGGTACAATTCTTTGAGTCAGTTATTTTGAGCTGAAACTGTGCATAGAGACTGCATACCAGATGTTGTCTTCGGCCCTTTTGGATAGATATGGGGTTTCCGTTACACATTGTATAAATTGATGATTAACAAACCAACTCACTTCCTTTAAATCCGGCCACAATTCCTCTTCATCCTCATTGGTCCACACCAGGAAGTCGGGATGCAAGTTAGTCAGCCTTGGATTGTAGTTCAGACGCAAGATCACGAGGTCTGTAAGACCAGATAGGGCTCCGGCAGATACATTCTGCAGCCTACTGAGTCGACTCAAGTTTAGTTCTTGCAGTTTCGTCATGTTCTTCAATGCTCTGAAAAGTGGACAAAATAATTGATTATTAACTTCTGCCCGCGACTTCATTTGCATGGGAGGGTATTCCCGCATAAATCCCGATTCCATGGGAATTCCGGTACAAAAAGCAGCCTAAGTGTTATTCCAGGATCTATCTATCTATCTATCTACTTACCAAATTTAATTAGATCCGTTCAGTTGTTTTTGCGTTAAAGAGTAACAAACTTCCATACATTTATAAATCCATTCTCACATACTTTCGCATTTTTAATATTAGTAAAAAAGATTCGCTTTGAAAGAGTAGAAGCTCGAGGATAAATAGTAACAGCCGCACGATTCGATCTTTAAAGTTAAGCAACGCTTGCCTTGTGAGTCCGTGGATGGGTTACCATCTTAATATAGATAGATAGATAGATATACTCTTTATTGTACACCATAACCAGAGCCGGACTAACCCTGTCAGAGGCCCTAAGGCAATGGCATTCTCGGGGCCCCTTTTCTTACTTTGACTGACCAAATTGTGTGTGAACTGAGGAAACGCACATTAAGGGCTGTGGTTTTTTAATATATGTTTACTTATTCCCAGATTTGTTCTAATTTTTTTTAATTCTACTACTAAATCTAACGATTTGTATTTTGTGAGATAACAGTGAGGTCCCTAAGTTCACACGCACATCAAATTCTCGTTCGAAGAAACATGTTTTCTTGGTGCGTGCACTGGGCCTGGGCCCCTAGTTGATGCGGGGCCCCTAGGCAGTTGCCTACTCCGCCTAATGGTTAATCCGGCCCTGACCATAACAGAATTAAATAAGGACTTAAAAAACTACAAAGGGTGTTACAATGGGCGGTCTTATCGCTAAAAGCGATCTTTTACAGCAACATTTGGATGGATTTGACACAGCAGGAGAAAATAAATACGCGGGTAGTCCATGGTGTACTATTCGGGTCTCCCTTGTTTGAACGAAAGGAATTTGACAAATTTTCACTTCCCAAAAAATTTTTCGCATAATTTCATTTGCCAAACTATTACTTAGCAAAAAATCCATTCACAAAAAATTGTAACGCAAACCTAATGTTTGGGAAATGAACGTTTAAACTAGGTATATAACTTGTTTACCAACTAGTACTTTTAACATTTTTTATTTAGTCAAATATTTCAGTTGGAATAACAGTTTTTACGCAGAATCAAATCTTGCTCAGTTAACTAATAATCATTAAAGTATTCCTTTAAAAATGAATTCTTACAAGTGTGAGACATACAAAAGTTCAAAGGATGCAATAAAATTGTCTGTAAATTGATAGATTACCACCTGTGCTAAGATAGGTCGGTGGTTTAAAAAAAATAACCACGAGTGCTAAGCCTTCTAACCTAACCTATCCGAGTAGGGGTACTCTGAGTCGGGGTGTTAACCAAAATATCTTATTATTGCCTTAATATTTTTTGTCTTAACAAATCATTTCACCAAATATTTATTGTCTGAAGATTGTTTGCTGTAATAAATCATTTGATTAAAGACCAAATGCCATAATGACATTATACTTGGTAATATTTTGCCAAGTAAAAATTTGACCAAATAAAAATATGCGTACTAAAATCATTCGAAATATTTCAATGGTATAAAAAAAGGTTGCTAAAATTAGTTTGGTTAATTAAATTTTGTCAAAATATTTCGGCAAAATGGCAGGATCCCGTACTATTCACTTAATGAAATCAAAATATTTATTTGCCAGAATATACAATAAATAAGTAATAACCTACATAATCAATACACATATACATATACAACGTGTAACGGAAACCCCATATCTATCCAAAAGGGCTGAAGACAACATCTGGTATGGAGTCTCTATGCACAGTTTCAGCACAAAATAACTGACTCAAAGAATTGATACCAAATTATTGGTTTCATATATTTCTTGAATACCATTCATAACAAACGCCACGTCACTTGCCAATAACACGATAATACTTTTCGTTCTTCTTAATTTGAAAAATTCGGTTTGCCCAAACGAGAGTCTCGCAAGAGTCTTGCAATTAGCGATTATCCTATTGCTATTTATTAAACGGTAGTTGAGATCTCAGAACAATGTAACAGACTATTAGCTAGTGTATTTTGTTGCCCAGTTACTGGGTTGTGACCTCTATAGTATAGTTTGACAGCTGAAAATAGTAGGAGAAATAGACACTGCCTATCATTACGAGGAATATGTATCATTAGTTATCTCGCTACAAAAATATGATATCTTCCTCTCCACATTTAAATACAATTAAAGTCTGTATATGATTTCAAAATAACTCTGTTTTGTCAAGTGCTTATTTTTTTTTTACGCGAAACTAAAACAAACGTGTATAAACTTTTGTCTGTCGGTCTCTCTGTATGTCTGACGAAATCTTTGGAACGGCTGAAGTTTTTCTGGGGAAATCTTTTAATAACTGAATTGATTTAATGATACTTTCACTGGAAGATCCAGGAAGTTTCAGGGCAATATAAATGGTACTTTTCATTCTGGAATGCTAAAGCGGTCGGGAGTCGGCACGCGAATGTGGTCGCAAGCATGGCTAGTTAATTTATACTCACGTATTCGCTTCCAAAGTTTGCAGAGGTATTCTGTCTAGATTCAAGTAGACCAGATTGGGGGCTTCTTTCAGAACTGAAGGGATTGTTGTAAATCTGTTGTTGCTGAGGTCCAAACGTCTTAATCTCCTGTGTCTCCTCAGGAGACCCTCTGGTAAGGCATCCAGTTCACAACTGCTTAGTCTGAGCTCCTAAAAAGTATTGTAAGCAAATGAAAAACAATGCAATAACTAAACAGTCTCAAAACGGAGTTGGTAGAACAGAAACGGAAGCGGGAATAGCCTAATCCTGGCAAGGCATGGATTTGAAGAGGGGGAAGGGGGGTCGAAGTCCATCCATTACACTATTGAACCCACTCCAGACACAAGCATATTTAGCTTAGTTGGAGGGGTTAACAAGATTTCAGGAAGGAACCAACAATGCACGTAGCCCTCATGCACTTGGCCAATTTTTTTTATAAATATAGCTGAAAAATCTTCGCCCGTTCCTTGTCTCTATGTAATTTTTTTTCGAAAGTTTTTGCTAATTTTTGAGCCTTGTTTTTCTATATCGTACAGTATAATAATAAGCGTCAATTTTTTAAGCAACAATAGCCTAACGGCTAAAATGTGGGACTCCGCAAGCATATTTAGCATAGTTGGAGGAGTTAACAAGACTACTAGTTCACCTATTTTAACAGAATGTGCTTTGAGCGCTACAGAAATAATCTCTTTAGAGCCTTGAACTTAAACAGACACAATCCTGGTTCATTCCACAGACTTATGTCTCAACCAAATTGTGATGACGCGAAGAGTCTGTTCAAGTCTTGGCAAAATGTAAGACTTAGATTAACCTAGACGGCTTTAAATATATTTAGGGTATGAGGGTCTGATATACGCAGTGCGTAAAAGTCCCAAAAAAAGAGAAATAAAAAAAGTATACTAGTAATGTGTACACACATAACCACAATGCTAGTTAGTTCTCATCATTAGGCTATGGATGGGTTACCTAAGATGGACATATCATTTGCCAGAGCCAGAAAATACTATCAGAGATACTATAATATACAGTGGTGGTCATATAATTAAGAACGACTATTTAAAAACAAGTTTTTATTCAAACTTACGAGAATTACACTTTATGCATGTCTTTGTATCCCTCTCGGTATAGCAAAATGGTTCCACATTGTCGTAGCACACATTTATAACATGATTAATTCAATAATATATAGATAAACGTTTTACATTAAACCTTAACATGTTATTGCAAACTTACTGGCTGGCCACATAATACGCTGATAGTTTATTTTTTTTATTCAAATTTAAATAGAGAACATTCTGTAACTAAGCCTTTATACGCATAATTTTGGCGCCATTTAGTGCTGTAAAAGTCAAGAAGTTGATTATTTTTCATAAAAACAATGGGGAAATATAAAAGTTGCGATGAATCTACAAGGGAAGTGATAATAAAACTTCGCGATAAGAATTGGTCATATAATAAAAACTTTCTACCAAAAAATTAAACCGACTCCAAAAAATCACTGCATAGTGAAAAAACACTTTAATTTCGGAAGTCGGTGCCAAAAACGAAAATATAAAACGAAAGACACCAACTAACGAAATTAAAGTGTTTAATTTCTTAGTAAAAAGTTTTTATTTCACTCTTTTTAGTTGGTCGATTTTTAATTTACCTAATTACAAAAGCAATGTCAAACAAACTTATTTAAAAAAAAAATTCAAATCGGTTCAGCCGTCTTCAAGTAATCGGTGATCATCCATAAAAAAATATACGCGTCGACTTGATAACCTCCTCCGTTTTTTTTCGTCGGTTGAAAAGATAGTCGATCACCTGCAGTGCTCAAAAACGATGATATTCCACGCTGTGAAGCATTTTAACACGTATCAAACAACTTCAAAAATTCCACGTGTACCTAAACAGAGAAATTCACCTCGGCGAGACGATAGCAATATCGTGCGTTTGGCAAAACAATACTCTTTTAAGGGATCTAACGAGTTGAGAAAAGAATATTTTGGTGAAAACAATTACTCTTCAGCGATCTCAGCGCGCACTATCCAAAAGCGTTTGGTAGAAGCTAAGTTGAACGGAAGGATAGTAAGAAAGGTACCCATGTTGAAACAGTGTCATAGGCAAGCCTGGCTTGCATTTGCTAGGGGGTATGAAAGCTGGATAGTAAGACAGTGGAAAATTTTTCTATTTTCTGACGAGACAATAATTAACAGAGTATGTTCCGATGGGAAACGATATGTTCGACGCCCTCCCAATACAGCATTCGACCCCAAGTATACAAAAGTGACATTAAAGCATGAGGGTGCATCTCTGGTCATAGTGTTGGACCTGTTAGATTGATAGAAGGAAACATGGATCAATTCCAATACAAAAATATACTGGAAGAAACAATGTTACCATATACTGAAGACGTGCTTCCGATTATTTGGACATTTCAACACGACAATGATCCCAAGCACAGTGCACGCATGGTTAAAGAATTCCTCACATCTCAAGTAGTTTCTGTCTTACAATGGGCACCAAACAGTCCAGATTTAAATCCCATAGAGAATCTTTGGTGCGAAGTTAAGAAAAAGGTTTCAGATCGACGGCGTGGTAATCTAAATGAGTTATACTACGTTTTTATAGAAGAATGGCGCTCTATTTCTCCTGAAATTTTTCAAAAATTGATAGTGTCAATGCCTCGCCGGTGTAAGGCAGTCATCAAAAGCCGTGGATATGCTACAAAATATTAACTTATAATAAAATATATTAAATAGCAATTTTTAAAATTATCACCGTCTTATTTAATGACATTTTTAATATCTAAGTATCTACTGAAACAACTCTCGAGCAATTTAAGAATCGTTCTTAATTAATTGTCCAGCTTTATTACTATTTGAAATTGTAACTGTCGATAATAAAGTAAAGGACTCCGGCAACGGCCCATACTTCATCCGGCCCACTTTTTCAACTCAACAGACAATAGTAATATGAATACTAAATTGACTGGTAATAAACACTGTTTACTATAAAAACATCAATATCAATATTGATCATGGGAATACCGAGATAACAGAGAGATAACAAAAACATTTTTTAGGTTATGAAAAGTAAAATCATTTAAGGTAATTGAGAAATAAAACCGAAAATGAATAAATATCTAAAAAGTAGGAGTATTTACAGCGGCGTAAGAGTATAAACGCATGAGTCTATACGAGTTTGCGCCTTCGCCGAGTGAATGACATTGATTGATTTGTTTCAGCTCATTTGACGTTTCTTGAGTTTTTATAATTTGGCTTCTAGCATTTTTATCCACTATCGAAATCAACACAAAGCCACAGTTATTATGGACCAAAAACGTTGTAATTAACAAAAATATTTACGTAATGCGTTAACTGATATATTTAGACTTTCAAAATGGATCTATTTTTAATAATAATATACAAAATAATGAGAAATCATGACCCCTCTGCATACAATATTATACTATTTAACCCCCTGGCAACCGCGGAATTAGGAAATGCAGATGTCATGGCTGACAGATTATTTATTCACAATGACTTCCGCTATTTTCTTTTTATTGTGTTTTTCATTACCACATAATTAAAAGTCGTATAAAATTACGATAAATAACTATTAAATAAAAGCTTTTTTTTTAATATATATTTCATTTGTGTCCGCTATTACACTGCTAGTAGGCCTAATTTCGCTGACCTCCTTTGTAAGGTAAATAGTAAGTGATTTTAATATTTACTCTATCCATGTAGCTATTAATTACTTTTGAGAAGCAACAAAAGCAACGAAAGAGAAGAAAAAAAAAAAATACATAATTATGAAATCGTTTTTTTTTTTGTTTTGAATGTCTGGTACTACAAATCGTTCTTAATTATATAACCACCACTGTATATACTATACTATATTATCGCTAACCATTAGTTGAGATGATGGTCAAACGCAAGCAATAAAGAAAGGTATCGTGTTAGGCCGCGCTCAGTTTGGACATGAATTTGTATCGTACGTAAACGTACGATCGTGGTCGTACGAATTGAGTGCGTACACTGAATACGTTTTACTCCGTCAAAAAGGTAGTGATATCGTATTCGTGAAGTCATCTTTGGTTGGAGTGCAATGAATAATCTGTATCTTCTAGATAATTCTCTTATAACTCGAAAACTGCGGCAGCGTCTTCGCCGTCGCAGAACCGAATGGGTGCGTGAAATTTATTTAAAAAGAAAAGAATTTGGAGAATTTCATCATATTATTGAAGACTTAAATAATGACCCCATACTGTTTCATGGTTATGTACGTATGAAAATAAAAACTTAAAATAAATTTTTCTACATCCATTTTTACGCACGAACGTGTTTAAAAATCCGAACGAGTTTGGATTGTTTTCGGACGTCGGAACTACACGCACGTATACGTACGACTAACTCGCATCCAGTATATTGTGCGCTCCCATAGTAGTTGGAAGGTTAGGATCGTTCGTCTGTGTTCGTACGTATACGCACGAGCAAAATTCGTACGAAAACGCGTCCAAACTGAGCGCGGCCTTATGCAGCTACTAGATTGTGGAGGTCAGATTTCAGTCGCTCTATATATAATTAATACTCAGCCGCATCCGGTTGGACTTCAATTCGACCCAAGTTACAAATGTACGTATTTTTAATTAAATTATTATGAAACTAGCTTCTGCCCGCTTTTCCCACGTAAATCCCGATCCCGTGGGAATTCCGGGATAAAAGTAGCCTATGTGTAATTCCCCGTATCAACTATCTACTTTACTTTCGTTGAGATACATTTAGTAGTTTTGGCGTGATTGAGTAACAATCATCCATCCATCCATTCAAACATCCAGACTTTCGCATTTATAATACATACATAATTAGTATAGAAAGAGCTTTTAAACTCACCCTCAAGTTCTTTAAATCAGAAATAGCACCCATTGTGATCTGGTCTATGAAAGCCAGAGGGTTTCCGCTCAGGTCCAGGGTAAGAAGAGTGGGCATAAATGCGAAGATGTCTTGGGGTAGAGAGTGCAGATCGTTGTTAGCGAGACTGAGCAATTGCATTTTCTTGAAATCCCGTGGCCCTTCAATGCCAAGGGGACCCTGTAATGAAGATAAATAGCAGGATAAGCATCGAGGGGATAAACAACACTATAACAGAATTTAATAAGGACTTAAAAACTACAAAATGTTACAATGAGCGGTCTTATCGCTAAGAGCGATCTTTTACAGACAACCTTTGGATGGATGTGATACAGCAGAAGATAAATACGCGGGTAGTCCATGGTGTACTATTTACTTATATACAAAACATAAGTAATAAACTACATACTCAATAAATATACACCGTGAAATTTTAATAGTTGTTTTCCCGCAGTGAAATGGCTTTGCCTTGGTAATACAATTTTTTTATAAACAAATAAAACATTAGAAACAAAAATGGCGCAGTGTAGTTAATCATTATCACCATGCGTGAGAGCTTATTTTGCTCTGAATATTTATTAATCACTTTTTCCCTTCGGGCACGCCGCAACTGCGGCGGTAAGACCCCTCTTTGAGGAGTGGCTAGATCGGCGTCACGGCGTCCTGACCTACCGCATGACGCAGGTCCTTACCGGACACGGAAGTTTCGGGAGGTACCTGTGTCTGATGGGAAAGGAACAAACGCCTGGGTGTCACCACTGCGAGGGTCGCCCTGAGGACACCGTAGAGCACACGGTGCAAGACTGCCCCGCCTGAGCAGAGCACCGACGTGTCCTCACGGCGGCGATAGGCGGAGACCTCTCGCGCCCGGCATTGGTCGAGGCCATGCTGCGGGGCGAGAGGGAGTGGGAAGCGGTCGCCTCCTTCTGCGAAGCAGTCATGCTTCCGAAGGAGGCGGCGGGCCGCGTGAGGGAGAAGATGGCGTCCTCCCTCCAGCCTAGCCGCAGTGGTAGACGCCCACGGCGTTGGACGTCGGCCGATGATCTCCGGCCACCGTAGGCGCGGGCATGCGGACAGCGAGTAAAGGGCAACTCGCTGTCCAACCATGGACCATGCCCGGGTCAACGGCGCGTTGTGTTCCACGCGCGCCTCAAAGAGCGTCAGCAACATGACGAGGCCCCCCCTGCAGAGGGCCGAAGCCTGCCGGGGTCGTGGGACTTATCCCATTACCGTGGCCCCGGTACGTAAAGGGTTATTGAAGGAACACCGTGGATTTTAGTCAGTAAAAGTCTGACAGTCCCTCCCACCCTGCCCGGGGTGGGAGGACTTATTTGATAATTTTACCACGCTAAAAAAAAAAAACACTTTTTCCTTTGTTGGCAGCGCGCGGCGGTGCGTGTTTCGTGTAGGTACCTACGTTACGTCTACTGAACGACTAGGTAATGATTCTCGCGCTTTCGAGTTTATGAATATTTTTTAATAATTTGAAAAAAAAAAAACATTCGTTTTTTTTTTTTTAAGTTTAACTGTATGTTTCGATACTGCTACTGATGGGTAACAGTCCTGCCGTGGGAAAATAACCATTTAAATTTAACGCTGTGTATATACATAAAAAAGCTGAAATATATAAAAACAGTAACAAATTAAAGAGATCTCTCTCTTGTCTTTTTACCGTGTTTTTAAAAGAAGGATGGGTGCTTGTCTTACTTACACTGGAACAGCATTCCATAGTCGTACTGCTTGAGCTACGAACGACTTACTAAAGAAATAGGTGGAGTGACTCAGCACCTCTAGCCTCAAGTTTTCCGATGACCTCAGAAATTTTGCATGCGTGTCATATAGGAACTTGAAACGTTCTTTAAGATAAGAGGGAGTTTTAGGATTGAACAGAATACTATAAAGCTGAGAATAGAATACTGTCAAGCAGAGTGTTATTCCATCGAGATGAGAGTAGGTATTGGTTCAATGACCGGAAACTTTGTGTTTTAATTTGTTTTATGATGGTGTTATGTTAGATAAGATAAGATAAAATTTATTTGTACATAAGAAAAGACACGTAATACATAAAAGAAAAACAATAGGTTGTACAGCAAATCTAAAAATTAGTGTCAGATTTCCGGCACCTAAACTAGGTACGCAGACCTGTATCTTAGGTGTCGGAGATATTTCGGCATTGGCAATAAATAATACGACCGTGACATTTCGGTTACAATATTTCTGTTGACAACAGCAAAAGAAGGTTGTGTGTGTGTTTATGAGTGTCTGGAAGGTTTGTGTGTATGTGTTTGTGTGAGTGGGTGTGTATATGCGTGTGCGGGCGACGGTGATGTGTGAATGAGAGATAGTATGATTCCATAGGAGTATAAATTTAAGTTTCGATACACAATATTTTTTCTGCTTAGTCATAAGATAAAAGAAGTAGCCAGTTCTTAAGTTTTTTTTTTAATTCGTGAGTTGTGAATCTATAAATGGAAATAATTTTATTAATTTTGTTATAAATACGTGAACTTTGTGCTAAAAATTGACGACTTGCAAATGCATATCGACAAGGGATTGCTTTGCATACTGGAAAAGCTTTGCGCCTTTGAAGTAGGTTTTTGTCTAGAGGAAGAGTACGATGTCTTCGCTGGATAGAACGAAGGATATATAGCTGTCTGATTGTGAGGATTTGTGCGTCAGAATATAGCTGGTCAGTAGAGAAGTCTCCTGGTTTAAAGAGCATCACTTTCAGTACTGCTCGTTGTGCGCGTTCAGCACAGAGCATTGCGGTTTTGTAAGTGCCACCCCACACCAGAATGCAGTACATAATGATAGATTGACATAGGCTGAGGTACACCAAGGTCAAAGTCTCGGTATCAGCAGAATGTCTCAGTTCTTTAAAAATATATATCAATCTTCTAACTCTAGAACACAGGGTGTCAATATGTGCGTACCAGTCCAATTTTTCATCTATAATCACTCCTAGGAGACATTTACAAGATAGATGATTAGGGCAAGTGTGGGCTTTAATTATGGTAGATGAGAGAGGAGGTGCGGGTGATTGGGGTCGACAGAATCTAAGTATTTTCGTCTTTTCGAGATTCAGAGTTAATAAGTTTGCAGACAGCCATTCTTTGATCATCCGTATCGTTTTTTCTGATCTGATCTTAGCTTGCTCCCAGCTTTTATCGTACACAAGGAGTGCAGTATCGTCTGCATACGAGAAAATTTCGCAGTTCGTGATGGATTGCTTACATAGGTCGTTAATGTATATTTGGAAAATAATTTTATATTATTATATTTAGTATTTAGTATATTTGTTAACATGGACATTCCTCGGGATTTGAATCAAAGTAATTTATTTATAATTTTCTATTGAGACGTTAGTCCCGGCCGTCTTTTGTACATGTTTGACAGTCGTTACGGGTAGTCCGAAGCCAAAAAATCTGACACCAGTCTTGCCGAGGGGTATCGTGTTACCCAGTATCTGGGTTGTAGAGGCAGTCGTTTCATGTAAAACAGTAGTACTCAGTTGGTTAGAACTATAACCGATACCATCATAGTTGGGGAAAGATTAAGCCGATGATAAATATTGTTATATGAAATCACACCGGGGCGTCTGGGGTCGTCCGGGGACGTCCGGGGGCGTCCGGGGGCGTCCGGGGGCGTCCGGATATTTCCCAATAAGTTTCCGGGTTCTTACGGGTGAAAAAAGCATGACCTCTATTATTTTACTATGGTATTACATCTCATTGGTTTTGTTACGTTGATTAAATATAAAGAAAGAGACTGTTATTAAAAAAAGTTGTAAAGCTCTACAATATTATCAGTAAATAAGAACCATAATTAAACATCGTTGTTTTTAGTTTAAAGTTCAGAAATATATTATTCTACAGTGTCCGAGAAAAAAATTCGTTTTTAGCCAAATGTCCAGGGTTTATGAAAACTGTCTGGGGCCGGCTATTTTGGTGATGGCTACTTAGGTCTCAAGAAATCATAAAAGAACTTACACCAAACACTTTTCTGCTAATAGCTGCCGTAGAAATTTTGTTTCCAGACAAATCTAACACCATCAAGTCTTCAAGGTATATGAGACAGCCATCTTCAAGCGACTGGATCTCACAATTGGATACGTTCAGCTCCTGTATGGGTAACCTGCTGACTCGTGTGAAGGAAGTCATTGGATTATTGGAAAGGTTCACTTTGATTGGGTTGAAATCTTTAAGACCTGGAAAGAGAATTTGAGGTATCACAATTAATACATCCTTACAAATATTATAAATGCAAAAGTAACTCTGTTTGTCTGTGTGTTACGCAATCACGCCTAAACTACTAAACCGATTTTAATGAAATTTGGTATGGACATAGTCTAGAGCCTGAAAAAGGACATAGGCTTATTTTTAATGCGAAAAAAGGGCTGCAAGGGGTTGAAATAGGGGATTAAAGTTTGTATGGAAATTACGTCATTTTTAAAGCTAGAAGCTTGAAACTTATTTTTTAGACTTTTGATTAGATATTAGTAAATACGACATTCAAATTATGTATGAGTTTTATTTTCAAAGTAATTACTTAGCCTAAAAAATTAAAAATGCTGCCGAAAGTCACTATTCCGCGCGGACGAAGTCGCGGGCACGGCTAGTAATAATGATAAAACAGTAAGAGAAGTATAATTATCTATATATCCTACTAATATATAATATATAAAAGTTTGTGAGGATGTATTTTTTTTTATTCACACTAGGCTCGCGTTTGACTACCATCTCACCTAAAGGTAAGTGATTATGTGGTCGAAGATGGAGCACACTTCACTTAAACTTCACTCTTGACTTAAAGGCTACCAGGTTATAGCGATCAGGAAACACAAACGCCGGCAGGGAATTCCACTCCTTAGCCGTACGCACAAAGAAGTATTCCCAAAACGTTTTGTGTGTATGGGTGGGATGTCCACCATTAAACGATGGCGCTGTTTGTCTTGTCGTCCGATGCTGGAACGGGCTTGGCGGAATCAGATTGTGTAATTCCATAGCACACTCCCCGAAATGTAACCAATAGAAAACCGATAGACTTGAAACTCGTCGTCGATGTTCAAGCTCTGGAGCTTTGATTCGACCAGTGAATCGTTGCCAATGAGTCTCTTGGCCCGTTTGTTGCTCTTTTACGCAAAAACTATTGAAAAGATCTGAATGATGGCGGCCAATCTCAGCGGCAATTACAATCTGCGCAGGAGATATTACAGTGCACAAATATGAGCGCTGGTACAGATGCACTCTCTGTTCATTTACTCTCATAGTCCAATGGAACGGAGATGTACGATAGTGTTGGACTACCGGAGATAGATCAACATTTTTCTCCACTTTCTAGTTTCACATTATGCATGCTGTGAAACTCTACAATGTGTAACGGAAACCCTATGGAGTCTCTATGCACAGTTTCAGTTCAAAATAACTGACTCAAAGAATTGATACCAAATTATCGGTTTCATATATTTCTTGAATACCAATCATAACAAACATGTCACAGCACTACAAGGGTCAATAGCTTTCCACGTCACTTGCCAATAACACGATAATTCTTTCCTTCTTCTTAATTTGAAAAATTCGGTCTCTGGTATCAGTGTATTGGTATTTGTAATAAGTTCTACCACACGTAGACTTAGGATTACAAAACCCTTGCCATATCGTTTGTTATCATCCAAAGAAGCCATGCAGTTGTATAATAGGCTACAGAACTATGATATGGGGATATCACATTGCTACCATATCATGAATGTTATGAAAAAAGCTGTTGAGTTTCGTATTAATACATAAATTGTGGTGAGAAAATATACGATTATGATGATGTTAATTTTGTGAATTGCCTTTTTCTTTGTTATGAAAATGATGTGTAATTATGTAATGACAAATACACAATGATAATGTAAGTTGTTATGTATAAACAACATGTAACATAATTAAAGCATATCCAAGCAAATTATTTAGTTCCGAATCAAAAAAAAAAATCCGAAAAAAATTATTTAATCTACATTAAATACAGTTACACTATGGCTGCAGACCCAAAACAAAATTAATGCAGTTTTATACAAATTCAATAAAAATTAAACTCGTTTCAAGGCAGTTTAAGTCTTTCAAAAACCTGTTTATATAAGTAAAACTAAAAATGGGGTGTTTGAGGGTGTCCGTTAATTACGATACATCTATAACAATATTATAAAACGGAAAAGCTTGTTTCTTTAAAAGTGTTGGGTATTGAGTGGAAAGCTTGAAGGCTCGCGCCTAGGGTTACCATATGACAGGCGTTTGCCACATTTGACAGGTATTTTAAGGTTTAGACAGGCGTGCGGCCGGCATTGGTCTGAGACAGGCATTTTTAAATTTCGCGCCCGCGCACGATTCGCTCTTGCATTTAAATGACATCGGCGGGCGGCGGCGGTGAGCGTATCTTGTGAAGATTTTTACGTTTATGTATTAGAACAGAAAGAACTATTAAAAAAAATAATGTCCTCTGACAAATATCAGTAATAAATATCCTTCTTCATATTTATCTGTTGGCTTTTACTTATTACCTACAGCGTTTTGCTTTAGACAGGCATTTTTCTGAAAATTCAGGCATTTTAGGTACCATAGACAGGCATCCCTCCATTTACATATGGTAACCCTACTCGCGCCTAAAGGTTCTTTTTAATTGACTGTAATAGAATGAACGTTATGTTTTATCGTAATAAGGAGAGCAAAGCCACACGCAACTGGAACTGTTGTATAAATGTATATGTTTTAGTGGATAAAGCATTGAATTATTTATTAAAGAATCTACACTATATATACAAAGACAGGCAAAAGAGCAAACAAACAGAAAACAGTTTAAAAAATGTTTGTTTTAAATGTTTTAGTATCGTATAAATACCTATGAGCATTTGAAAAAACACAGTTAATTTGAGATTACTGACGGACACTTAAATTTTATTAATATGTATAGAAATAATACTACATATACAAAGACAGGCAAAAGAGCAAACAAACAGAAAACAGTTTAAAAAATGTTTGTTTATGTTTTAGTATCGTATAAATACCTATAAGCACTTGAAAAAACACAGTTATTTTGAGATTACTGACGGACACTTAAATTTTATTAATATGTACATATAGAAAGAATAAATCTATACTAATATTGTAAAGCGGAAGTGTTTATTTTATGAACGCGCTTTTTTCCGAAAGTTCCGGGTGGATTTGGGTGAAATTTTGTATGGAAGTAACTAGACGGTTGAGGAAGGTATACGATATTTACTCGTCTTCATAGAAGGGAGGGATATATTTTTATCGTTATAAATTCCACGAGAGCGAAGCCCTGTATGACAGGTAGTGTTATACATAGTGTGTATGGTGTGTAATAGTGTGTGTGTGTGTGTGTGATACATAATGTCGTTTCAGTAACTTACCGTCCCAATCGGGAATCTCAAAAAACGAGGTTATGTTTAAGCTCGCACAATTGACCACCCCGTCGGCGCACGCGCATAGCGAACATATCGCGTTCGATACCTCCTCCTCTGGCGTTGTTAGGGTTTCTGAAAATTATACGTATTTTTCTTAAGAACGTTACTTATTTATTATTTATTAACTGCAAATACAACTAAAAACGAATACAGATCTCCACAAATCCGGTTTAGAGGTTTGAATATTTTATAAAGCTGCTTTTTATGTGAATAGGAGAAGACTGTACACTCTTAGATTCGTTTTTAATTTTTTTATTTGTAATTACATCGTACTGTGTATTCATTAATTAGTCTGTACTGTCCTCTCATAACTATTAAACCTGTATTATTGATACATTGTGAAAATGAATGATGTTTTGAAAAGCGTAACCGTTGAGTTGCCGGGTCATCATCACGACTAATTTCGAACCGTGCACTAACTTCTGACGTTTTGTAAGTGCCTATGTAGGCCTATTTGACATAAAACATTTTGAGTTTGAGTTTGACTGAGGGCAATGAATCGCTCTCAAAGTTACCACATACTTAATTCTATAATTTAGACATTATGTATCTACTTATAAAGGGTTTATCCTTTCACACTTCGCTATCTTTCTCACACTTCTTTATAAACACGAAATTAGGTACCTTACTCTTGGAAAGAATGAAGTAATCGATAAACAGTCACTTATTATTGGAAACTTAAAATCTCTATCACTGTTTCGCGAAATAATTTTTCGAAATACTTCGCAACTTACTCTTTTAAACACACACACACACACACACACACACACACACACACACACACATGCTAATCCTTTCCCGAACTATGTCGGGGTCAGCTGCCGTCTAATCAAATGCAGCTGAGTACTACTTACTGTTTTACATGGAACCGCTTCCTATCTGACCTTCATAATAGCCGGGTAACACGGAATACCTGTACAAAACTGGAGTGATATGAAGATTCGAATGACGTTATTGCGACGTTTCCAATAGCATATTCCAATCTGAATTTGTCTGGGGTTCGAACTCGCAACCCTGATAAAGCCTTATCAAAACGGGAAGCATGCTAGGGATACATAGCTAAATCATAATAAGTACTAATATTAATAATTTAAATATACTTTTTAATAGTGTAGACAACTAGCTCAGTGTCAGTTTTATCATCGTAGCATAGGTAGTTCTTGGTAATCACTGGGTCACGAATTCGATCCCCAGATAAATTCAGATTGGAATATGCTATTCGCAACAGTGGATTTAAATGCCAAGACTTTCGTACCAGCGTACCATTCAAACAGTTTTTCGAATCAGCGTGTTCGCGACAACGTCATTCGATATAGCGGTTTTCGACTTAATGTGTTTTCGAACTGGTACCTGGTACCACTCTTAATTTTTTTCGAAATAACATGCGTCGCAATAATGTCATTCGAATCTTCATATCACTCCCGTGCAAAACTGGCGAGAGATTTTCTGGCTATAGACTGTGTAACGACTGTCAAATATGTACTAATGACTGCATGAACCCAACGGCTTAGTTTACTTTCCGAGCTATGGAGGAATCTCCATACAAGTTTTTAAGCTAACATGATCATTAACAGTATCATTAGAACTTAAAACGGGACATTTACATGTGTATTTATTGTTTTGAGTTTCCGATATTTCGGCACTGTTGCAAGCACCATGATCACGGATGATATATAGTGGCGTTCTGTCAGTCGACAGAACGCCACTATATACCAAGACTGGTAAGGGAAGCGATTGAGATTACCAAATACGACAATTTCAATCGGGAGGATGGGTTTCAACTGTCGAGGGCCTGGAATCCAGTGGTTCAAATGTGTAAAAACCGAAAAAGTTCCGTAGAAAGTTCGCGAGTCGACACGATGAGTTTTGTGTGTCGGGAACAGAATCGAGTGTTTAGTGATACATGTGACAGTGGTAGCGGTGTCGCTAACAGAAAACGAACGAGAAAGAGGGTAGACCGTTTTGTCTGCTCATAAACTTCCACCCGCAATTACTTCAGTTTAAAGTTCTAATGAATCTCCATACGTTAAGATGGTTACCGATCCACGGAACGACATCGGTAGGTGTCACTTAACCTTGAAGATTAACCGTGTGGCTGTTATTATTTAACCACGAGCTCCTTCCAATCTGACTTCAACCGAAAAGAAAATCGCAATGAACAACACTACACATACCAATATCTTGTGTTACACTAAACTTGAATATCACTAAAAATACAAAAACAGCACTAAAACTTAAAAGTTTATTTTCGACCATTTTGCCAAAGCGTCCTTACACAATTTCACACTAAATGTAACTAAGATTGATAAAAAATACTGTTACAAGATTGTGAAAAAAAAAAAATACGATTCCCTGGCCTTAGAGATATTGGCTGGCATAGATTAAGATAAAGATACGAACGGACGGCACGCGGTACGTGTTTAATGCCTATCTTTCTATATTTAAGTAGATGACACAGATTTCTAGTAAATTAAGATAGTGCTCGCAAAGTAATGGGAAGAAGTCACGTTTCTCAACAGTGAGTCATATAATAACTATTTAGTTATTTTCCTGACAAAGTTCATGATTGTTATTTAAAAATTATATCTTAGAGGCTATATTAGTATAGAAATATGTATGTATTACAAAAATATATAGTGATTAAGTAATTAGTGATTGGAGCACTGAGTTCGGACTGAAAATTAATCCTGCCAAAACCCAAGTGATTGTTGTTGCTAGTTCCCGGATATTATGATTTTGATATGTATTAGTATATATTAATATATTATATATGGTATGTATTTTATATTATTATGTTTAATTAGTATTATGTATGATGTTGTACACTGACAGCCTTAAATCTATCTCCTTTAATTTCTGTCCATCCAAAGGTTGTCTGTAAGAGATTGCCCTGTGCGATAAGGCCACCCATTGTACACTATTTTTATTATTTGTATCCTTAAGTGTATTCTAAGGTGTACAATAAAGTATATTTAATATATAAATATATTTAATAATCTATACTTATAATAAATCTGTAGAGAGGTCAATTCTGTACATGAAATATATAAAAAAAAGAACTATCACGGGGTGATTAGGGATCGATACTGATGCCAAAAATGCAATCAGTAAAATTTTTGTCTGTCTGTCTGTCTGTCTGTATAACCGTTATAGAAACAAAAACTACTCGACGGATTTTAACGAAACTTGGTACAATTATTTTTCATACTCCTGAGCTGGTTATAGTATACTTTTCATGACGCTACAATCAATAAGAGCAGAGCAGTGAAGGGAAATGTTGGGAAAACGGGAGAAATTACTCAATTTTTTAAGCTTCCGTCGCGTGTGCAACCTTAATGGTTAAAGCTACACAGAAATCATTCATGACGGAAACGTTCTCCTTAAAATTATATAAAAAACTAACTTTTGCCCGCGGCTTCGCCCGCGTTAATTTACACTTTGTTAATAATTCTTGTTGCCAAAAAGGCGTACCGTATCTTTTTAGGTGGTTAAAAAACGCATATAATATTTAAAAAACCATCACCAGGGTCCATCCATCCCCAAAAACAGACAGACAGTTAGTATTTAAAATTTATCTTTTTAAAACCAAAAACGTAGTTTACAATACATTTTTGTAAACTACGTTTCTGGTTTTCCCGTCCTTGGCGTGTTGATTTTGTACGCTTGATACTCGTGAGCACGCCACATATAATTACCCATGAGAAAAGCAGTCTTTTTCTAAATGTACACCTGCGACTTTCAGTGTCTGTCCTTGAACTTTGTTTATGGTCATTGCGAATGCCGCTTTTAGGGGAAATTTTAGTTTTTCGAACTGAATGTGAGGAATAAATACGTTTTCACCGCTTGCTGTTCCTGTCATAATTATTGCTTGAAAACATTGCATCCAAGGTATGTAATTTGTAGTCGCATGCCATTACAGAGCCTTGGTGCGCCCTGATTACGCATCAACAGGACTGGAACACCAAGTTAAAGCCTCAAATAATATGATGGGGTACCCTGACAATTCCAGAGAGTTGATAAACTCTACAGAGTACGACGTCACTTGCTTTGTATCCATGACAATGTCGACGGACAGATACTCAACAACATCACATTCCACATGAGACATAATCTTTTCGTTGATCTGCCCTACAATTTCGTTAGTTGGTGCCAGGTTTCAGCGTCAGTTTCAGCTACAGTTCCAGTTTCAGCTTCAGCTTCAGTTTTGGTTTCAGTTTCAGCATCAGTTTCAGTTTCAGCTTCAGTTTGGTTTCAGTTTCAGCTTCAGTTTCAGTTTCAGTTTGGTTTCAGCGTCAGTTTCAGCTACATTTCCAGTTTCAGCTTCAGTTTTGGTTTCAGTTTCAAATTCAGCTACAGTTTCAGCTTCAGTTTCAGTTTCAGCTTCAGCTTCAGTTTTGGTTTCAGCATCATTTTCAGCTTCAGCTTTAGTTTCAGTTTCAGCTTCAGTTTGGTTTCAGCGTCAGTTTCAGCTACATTTCAAGTTTCAGCTTCAGCTTCAGTTTTAGTTTCGGTTTCAGTTTCAGTTTCAGCTTCAGCTTTAGTTTTGGTTTCGGTTTCAGATTCAGCTACAGTTTCAGCTTAATTTTCAGCTTCAGTTTCAGTTTCACCTTCAGCTTCAGTTTTGGTTTCAGCATCAGTTTCAGCTTCAGCTTTAGTTTCGGTTTCAGCTTCATTTTGGTTTCAGCGTCAGTTTCAGATACAGTTCCAGTTTCAGCTTCAGCTTTGGTTTCAGCATCAGTTTCAGCTTCAGCTTTAGTTTCGGTTTCAGCTTCATTTTGGTTTCAGCGTCAGTTTCAGATACAGTTCCAGTTTCAGCTTCAGCTTTGGTTTCAGCATCAGTTTCAGTTTCAGCTTCAGTTTGGTTTCAGCGTCAGTTTCAGCTACAGTTCCAGTTTCAGCTTCAGTTTCAGTTTCAGCTTCAGTTTCAGTTTGGTTTCAGCATCAGTTTCAGCTTCAGTTTGGTTTCAGTTTCAGCTTCAGTTTCAGATTCAGTTTCAGCTTCAGTTTGGTTTCAGTGTCAGAATCAGCTACATTTCCAGTTTCAGCTTCAGCTTCAGTTTTGGTTTCAGTTTCAGATTCAGCTACAGTTTCAGCTTCAGTTTCAGTTCAGCTCAAATAAATCTCCCGTTGATATTTGTTGCCACACGATCTTCTCCTATTTTCAAAAGGGCAAGCGCATATTGCCCTGATTTTGAAATAGAAATGATTCGTATATTAACTTGATTGGTTAAAATTTAAGCGACACGGTTGGCGTAACTGTTAACTGGTGCATGACGTGGGTTTGACCCCAGCTCTAAACAAAGATTTGTGTAGCCTACATGCAGTTGTGTAGTTTTAAAAAAATGTTATGAGTGGTTCTTGAATACGCGATTTGAATGAATTGAGAGGGGGAATACAAAGTCCCAACACCCCTTTACATCCTTAAGGGATGATTTCCAGGATAAAAACTATCCTATGTCTTTTCCAGGGTCTAAAACTATCTCCATAGCAAATTTCATCCAAATCGGTTTAGCGGTCAAGTGTATTATGTGGGTGGGGAGGGCGGGGGCATCATTGATTCCCTATACAAAATTCCAACATCATTTTAACATCTTTTAGGAATGATTTTCGGGAATAAAACTATACTATGTCTTCTCCAGGGTCTAAAACTATCTCCATATCAAATTTCATCCAAATCGGTTTAGCGGTCTAAGTGTATTATGTGTGTGGGTAGGGCGGACATAATTGATTCCCTATACGAAATTCTAACACTCCTTTTACATCCTTTAGGAATGATTTCCGGGACGAAACCTATGCTGTCTTTCCCAGGGTCCTAAACTATTCCCATGCCAAATTTCATCTAAATCGGTTTAGTGGTTTAGGCGTGAAAAGGTAACAGACAGACAGTTACTTTCGTATTATTATATTAGTATGGAAATATTGATGGATATGGAAGTATGGAGTTATATTATTAGTATTAAAGTATGGATAGCTTTTGTCCGCGACTTCGTTCGAGTGGGAGGTTTTCCCCGCGTAAATCCCAAACCCGTGGGAATTCCGGGATAAAAAGTAGCTTATGTGTTTTTAAACGATGTCAACTGTCTCCTTACCAAATTTCATTGAGTTCCGTTTAGTAGTTTTTGCGTGAAAGAGCAACAAAGATACAATTCGAAAACTATCCTGCGGGAACCTTACATCGGGATAAAAACTATCCTATGTCCTTCCCAGGGTCCTCAACTATTCCCATGCCAAATTTCATGTAAATCGGTTCAGCGGTTAAGGCGTGAAAAGGTAACAGACAGACAGACAGACAGACAGAGTTACTTTCGCATTTATAATATTAGTATGGAAGTATGGATGGATATCCCACGACAGCATATGTCTATCTTTTATGGTTGACTCACAATAACACGTGTAACTCCCGATAGCTTAGCAGTTCGATGCTTTCTGATTATAATATTTGTCTACTCTTACGTTTATAACACTCTCAGTCACCCCTAATTGAAAAAGTTAACATTATTAACTATTCCATAAAAAAGAATTATATAAATCGGTATAGAAACACCAAAGTTATTCATGAAATATGCTAATAATAAGCCATCGCGCGTGAATACTGAATCATGCTATAAGGATTATTTTTGAGAATCGGTCGCCGCGCTCGACGCGTCTCGCGGCCGAAGGTATAAAATTTCGTTCTATAGGTACTTAAGCCTCATGTGAACGTGATCTAAATAATATTATCAATACATTAACTTAATAACACACAAGGAGTTACACGCTGACGGAGTCGCGGGCACAGCTATTAACAATAATATTGTGAGGTTCCGTATTGCGATATTTTTCTACAGTAGTATTATAGAATGACATATTATATTTCCCTACTAAATTACGAAAGTTAATCTGTCTGTTACATCAAAATCACTGAACCGTGAGGAAGGACATAGGCTACTTTTTTACTAAAAACAACGGAAACGCGGACGAAGTCGCGGGCAACAGCTATCTATACTAATAATATAAGGCTGAAGAGTTTGTTTGTTTGTTTGAACGCGATAATCTCAGGAACTGAATGCTATCAGCATTCAAAACCATTATTATACTGGACACTTGGCTTTTTTCTGGTTGGAAAATCATCGAATGACTTCTGCCGCTCTGGGTGAAGCGGAAGAGGCTGTCAGAATTCTACTTACTAAAATCCCAGCCTGTTCCTTCAGCTGACCTTGCGTTCCGGAGCCGCGGTATATCGGTAGAAAACTCCCGCAACTCTGGCAGGCAATGGCCCTTTGGGTCCCCGTCACTAGTGCTGTCGACACTCAAAACTTTAAATCAAACAATATCATAGGTACGTTCTAAAATAAAAATCATTATCGTCATCTGTCTAACCTTTTCCGAATTATGTTGGGGTCACCTGACACTACTGTATTAATGGAGCGACTGCCTTTCTGACTTCCACAACTGAGTGGCTGAGTAACACAATACCCCTCAGCAAAACTGGTGTCAGATTGTCTAGATTCTGACTACCCTTAGCGACTGCCAAAGATATTCAAATGACAGCCGGGACTAATGGTTCGACGTGCTTTCCAAGGCATAAAGGAATCTCGATATGATAAGATGCTCATCCATCTACGGATCAACCGATAGCTAAAATGATAAATATAATGATTATTTATTTCCTTTATTACATTTTATATAAATATTATTTACTTTTTTAAATATTCCTATAAAAACAAAAAAACATTTAAAAATATAAAAAATTATATTTATATTATTATTGTATGAATATCTTAATAGGCATAAATATAGTACGATTTCAAAGAATGAACCATTCTGCACAGTCGATTAATCTTTGCACAAATGATAGCTTATCAATCGATAAACGCTTGAACTTATAAAAATCAGTAAATTATGATAAATTCAAAATATTTCATTGACATTATAATGATCGAATCTGTTTGCGTTGAGTTACGTAGATTTTATAGATCCGTGTCTTACGAACGGATGAAGCGTAGATTAGTCATACCATTCATCTTCATTTCATCTGTCTTTGTCTTGATATCGAGAGGAAACCTTCAAAAGGCGCCCGGACCTTTGAGGAAAAGATCAGAGGGTACGGGGATACTCCTCCCCGGTGATAAATGATAAATCATCTTTATTTTGCAAATTGGTTATTAAATAACACTTTTACATGTTATTTTTTTCGTAAATTTAAACTAGATGAGGCCAGTGTTTCCTAATTGACTACCCTGAGAAGAAACACCGAAGTTAAAGTCCATACAATCTATACTGGTTAAATTATATGGGAACCTTGTAGGTTACCGTCTGAGGCGAGTCTCGCTGTGCACGATGGCACGTGATTACTGTGCCACTGTCTTTCCAAGGATTACTTGGTTGGCGCACAGAGTCCCCTAATCTGAACGCCCGCGACCTTGGAGTCATTTTTATCTGCCTTATCTTTTATCAACTAACTATGTTGCAGTCGGCTTCTAGTCTAATTGGATACAGATGGGTACAAATAATACCTACTCTATTATCGGGTAGAAAGAACAAATCAAGTTTATTTAGCACACATAGACATACACTTTAAGTACAAACGCGAGATTTGTACTTAGTTGTATGTCTGTCTGTAACTGAGATAGATATAAAAATTTAAAAATATGTTTATTATAATTTAATTGATTTGAACAATGAAGTTCTTGAGTGCTTTATGTTATGTAAGTTAGTTTAAATTTCGTATTTCTTGTATTATGCACATTTAATCTTTCAGTGGCTGTTATTCTGCAATTTTATATTTAATAGTACTTACGCGGGGCTTCGCTCCCGTGAATTCTATCACGGTAAAAACATAACTCTTCTTTTATGCAGTAGCTTATAACCTTCCTCAAGCTTCAAGCTACTTTCATACCAAATTGCATCCAAATCCACCCAGTACTTTCGAAGATTAGCGCGTTCAAGCAAACAAACAAACAAACGTTTCCGCTTTATAATATTAGTATAGATTATATGTTTTTTTTGTATGTAATCAATGTATTTAATTGATGGAAGACCTAAAAAAAAGTTATAAAAGGTTTTTTATTATTACATATGTGCCCGCCCTTGACCTCGATCACAAATGATGGTAAGTGTAAGATGAGGTCTAAAATCGAACGAGCGAGCCCAGAAGATGCCTATTCACTCTTGCTTTAAACGCTGACGAGTCATAAGTGGCAGGGAATACAGAAGCCGACAGAGAGTTCCACACCTTGGCTGTGCGAGGAGGAAGCTAATTAAAAAATAATAATCTTAATAGTCCCTCCAGACTGATTTCGGCCAAGGCGGCCAAACTTAGCGGAGATTAGATATTATAGTGCACAAGTTTGTGCGCAGTTAGAGGTGTACTCTCTGTTCCTTTACGTTAATAGTCTGATGGAAAGGCAATGCAAATCGACCGGAGATCCGACGCAGAACCAATGGCTTGCTTTCCGAATTTTCTAATAGAAAAACCTAATAGCACTTTAAGACTTTAAGACCTATTACTGAGTAGTCGCAGTCATAATCACCAGAGCAACGATGATCATTCGTTTAAATTAATCTAAAAATCAGCCCTTCTTGAACGTCAAAAATTAACATGAAGCACGTACAATTTGCACCTCCCACACTATCTCTTCACCACTCATGGTGGACTGGTAGAGAATGCCTACGGAATTAAGTCCGCCTTTGAACCTATGTGCATGAAGTGGAAATAAATAAAACGCCCAACTTTCACTATTCCCTCACCATTGCGTGCAAGAAATAGTAGATAGTTGACCCTACTCTGTGCCTGACAATGGAATCGAACTCATGACTGACTGAACCAATTTACACTTATTTCCAAAAACAAGCAAAGGAAGTTGATGATTCAATATTACAAGAAATATACCTAAATTTATAAGCGGTTCCGGTTCCAGTTTTCAATCTTATCTGCATACGATTTAATTTGTAATTAATCGTGATTCAATACTTCATTCTCAAGCTCAAAATGAAGAAGGAAATGATAAAGGTAATTACACAACATAACGAATGTTCTGTTGGAATGGGTTTTTTTTTTTGCCAGGTGAGAAAATCATCGAACGACTTCCCCCGCTCTGGGTTAAGCGGAAGGGTGTGGCAGGCTTCTACTGACTAAAAACCCACCCTGTTCCTTCAGCTGCCCTTAAGTTCCGGAGACGAGCTATCTCGTTAAAACATTCCCGCAACCGCGGCAGGTAATGGCCCTATGGGGCCCCGTCACCAGTGCTGACAGCTCCTTGAGGCGCGCGCGGAACACGACGCGCTGTCAACCCGGGCCTGGTCCTTATCGGACGGTGAGCTACCCCTGCTTGCCGTCCGCAAGCCCCCGCCTACGGTGGCCGGAGATTGGCTCGCTATCCCCGACGCCCGGGGCGTCTCCCGCGGTGGCTCGGGCGTTGGAAGGAAGACAGCTGCCTCTCCCTCGCGCGTTTGGCCTCCTCCTTCGCTAGTATGACTGCTTCGCAAAAGGAGGCGACTGCATCACATTCCCTCTCGCTCCGCACCATGGTCTGAACCAGGGCTGGGCGTGAGAGGTCACCGCCGCGCCGTCGATGGCCTCAACAAGGAATAAAATGGCTGTGACATACGGACGGACGGACAGACAGACATGACAAAACTATAAGGGTTCCGTTTTTTTGCCATTCGGCTACGAAACCCTAAAAAACTGAAAACGTACGTGAATTTACTTACTTATAACATAGTTCCTAACAAATATTTTAATTTATTTTAAATAAATGACAGTAGAATACTTTCTTTATAGTTTGATTCGTGTAAAGTTGCGTGTAAACCATTTCGCTAGTAAGATGTTTGTATATATTAGTGTATATTTAAAACAAACCTAACACTTACTATCTAAGTAGTATAAATTTAACAGCAGTTCTTGTGTTCTCATTGCTATATACCGAGGAGTCTTGAATATCTAGATAATTAAATTAAAAGAAAACTACTTTTACTACAAAGTATAGATAAACACTGTTGAGTCATTCTGGATGGGAATCAGTTTATATCTCTTAAATTCTACTGGTCCCCCAGGGGATTCACTTAATCCAGGGAATCCATGTGGATAAAAAAACCACTAGAATCGCCCAGGGAGTTTAGAAAGCGACGCTAGTGGACGAAGAACAAAATCAAATCAAATATTTTATTGTGGATCATAGGTAGTACATGATACAGGTCTTACATATTAATATAGATCAGCTATGTCCCGCCCTTAGGGCATACAATAGTTATAAAATAAATTAAATTACATTAAAACATTATTAACTATTTCAAATTGCTTAGCAATTTCCTCACATTGTTTTTTCAATGTTTTTTGATGATGAAAATTACACAAATTAGCTGGGGTTGGTACTCGCTCGGGTGTATCATAACATGTTAACAGCCTATTTATACTAATAGCAACCCCATTCGTATTCGTGCCTAGGCATTTTCTTATGATTCTCGGTGGCTTAGAATAGTTATCATCGTCATCATCCACAGCCTGACTTCACCCACTGCTGTATATAGGCCTCCCTTCGCTTGTGCCAAGCTCCACGATGCTGTGCCAGTCTCATCCAGGGTGTACCCACAATGGCAAAAATGTCGTCTGTCCATCTCGCTTAGAACAGTATTTCTAGTAAATTCTCATAGGTTTGTATTCGGTCTAATAGAGTCCCAATCGAAATATTGACTCAGTTTATGTAAGTAGAGCTTTCTCTAGATAATTTTGAAGACATTTATCTGAACTAGTGGTCGCCAGTGGTCGAAATTCTACCATAATTGGAACGAAGTTCCTTATCGCGCGTTACGAAAGGGGGCTAGACGGAAAAAATTAAGACGAAAAGTTGTAACGGCACTTTTTGCTATAGTAAGCTATTGTATTGCTACACGCCTTGCGGCGTGCGCATGTTTCCTGTCGGTCTCTCTCTCTCTCTCTTATAGAAAGTAAGCCAGATATTTTCGTTTCGTCTTTCGTCCATTTTTTTTATTTTCTTTCGTCTTTGTTAATAATAAAAAAACGGGTTGCACTCTTGGAGTGCCGGCAGAAGTGAAAACTTGAATATTAACGTTGTGCATTTTGATATTTATTTATTTTATTATTTATGTACACACAGTAAAATACATTAAGATAAGCATAATTATAATATCTGAGTACAAAGGTACTGCTTATTTCTTAAGAAATTTCTTCCAGCAGACCTGCGAAAGGAGAAGTGAAAAAAAAGTTATTTAAAAAATCTAATAAACCCGACTGCTCAACTGAAATGCAAGAAACAAGCACATTTTTATTTTAAAAAGTGACAAGCAGGCGGGACGCAATTGAACGTTTTTTTTTTTTAATTTGACGTTAGCGCCTGCTTGACACTTTTTAAAATAAAAATGTGCTTGTTTCTTGCATTTCAGTTGAGCAGTCGGGTTTATTAGATTTTTTAAATAACTTTTTTTTTCAACTTTTCAGTTAAAGTATTATTTAACAATTTTTTAATTTTCCCGGTCATGTCACATTGGCACCCCACCGGACTCAGAAAGTGAAAGAGCTAAGTCCATATTTTTAAACTTTCTCTTTGTATTATTTTTGCTAGTATTACACTAATGATAAATATGATATACCTTTTTGAAATCCTTGCGATAATCCCTTTAATTTGATACCCATATTGTGGTATTCGAAACAAAAAATTTTTTTTTTCACTATGTATAATGGCTTGGCACAGCCGCCATGTTTGATTCTTTCAAATGTCACCTATCTAAGAACACTTGGGCTGCTAAGACGAATCTAACGATACCTCAATTATGTGAATCCGTTCAGCGGTTCTGGAGATATAAGGTAATAAAAATATTACAAACATACATACATACAAGATACGCGCGAAAAACATAACCCTTCCTTTGCAGTCGGGTAAAAAGAAATGTAGACAATAGTGTGTGAGAACAAGAAGAGAAATAAATATGAATATGTGAAGTCTAAAACTAAAACTAAAATATACTTACACATACTTATAATGCAATAAAAATAACATATACTTAAATAAATACATAATGTTAGAATATATAAACATATAATATAAATATATACATAAATAATTAACACGGTTAAGAGGAAAGGTAATGCTGTTTTAATCGACATTTGAATAGAGATATAGTTTTTCAACCGACGACCAAAAGAGGAGGTTATCAATTCGACGCGTATATTTTTTTTTTTTTTTTTTTTTTTTTTATGTATGATCATCGAGTACTCGAAGACGGCTGAGCCGATTTGGAAAATTCTTTTTTTGTTCGAATGGGTATACTTCGAAATTGGTACCATTATCACCAAAGTCAGGATCTGATGATGGGATCCTGGAGAAATCGAGGGAACTCTTCAAATATTATAGGCACACCTATGGCGTTTTGGATATTTCTTAAAGTAACTTGTGCAGTTGCTCTCAAAAAGTACCATTTGGGGAAGTGGAACTGATGATGAAGACCACAGATGGCCGCCGAAACTACTCAATAATAAGTATTAAGTGGATTGTGATTCGATTACTTGAATATGGATGTTAAGCACTTTATGCTCGTCACAATGCATATGGTGATGTAGAGCTGATGGTGAAGTACCAGGAGAACTCCTCAACAATTAACGGCCCAGCATTGGGAAAAGCAATATTTTGTAAAAGGTTATAAGTAGTTGACATTTAGGCTCTTGTAACTAGGTAAATTAAAAATCATCCAACTAAAAAGAGTGAAAAAAAAACTTTTTAACAAAAAATTAAACCGACTCCCAAAAAACACTGCAAAGTGAAAAATAACTTTAATTTTGGAAGTCGGTGCCAAAAACGAAAAAACAAAACTAAAGACACCGACTACCGAAATTAAAGTTATTTTTCACTTTGCAGTGTTTTTTGGGAGTCGGTTTAATTTTTTGTTAAAAAGTTTTTAAATCACGAATGCTAGGCGGAAGTTAGTTGCACAATCTTACAGCATGGACAGAGAAGTAATAAGAGTAGTAGCTAGTTTTATGAGGATGAGATTTAAGGAGAGATCTAAGGTATGATCTACACGGTACGTCGCTAGAACGAGCGTAAGAAAAACGCTCACGCAGGTAGGAAGGGTAAGACGGGTTGTGTAGAATGTTGAAGAGGAGACACAAAATCCTAGTGTTCCTGCGAAGACGGATTGGAAGCCACTTGAGTTGCTTGCGAAGGTGAGAAACATGGTCATACTTTCGAAGACCGAAAACAAAGCAAATGCATAGATTTTGGTTAGGGAATAATTTTGCACGAATTGCTTTAATTATGAGTATAAAAGTACTATCATTTATGTGGTAGAATACAATATTTATTTATTGCGCTATCGTACACAAACATGACAATTTATATTACATTAAAAAGTTTGCGCAGGCATACATTTTCGCCGCGCCGTAGAAAGAGAGGGGGATACTTCCTCTCCTACGCCGCGCCGGCTGTCTACTCTCCGTCCGTCTTACGAATTTTCGATCAGGTCACGTGTCCTGACGCGAGTTTAACATTTTTTACCCATTACAAAAAAATTGCACAACGCCGCTAAAGAAGTTTTCACTTCAAAAATATTATTATAACTTTAAAAAAAAATATTACAATTCCTTCACTAATTAATCGAAAGGAACTTCGTTTCATCCGGGTGTCCTTTGACACCTCTCAAGTTTTTTTTTTAATTATTTTAAATGCAAAAATTATGGAACAATTTTATTTTTCTCCTCTCTTCCTCTGTATAAACTTTATAGCAGTTTTAGTTACTTCATCATATGCTTAGAGTTTTTCCTAACTATTTCGGGTCGGTTTTCTGCCTAACCGGTTGCAGCTGAGTACAGTGTTTACGTGGAGCTACTGACTCTAATACAGGGAAGGCTTAAAGATAAGATTTTTTTATTTTTATTACCAACTAGCTTCCGCCCGCGACGTGGTCCGCGTGGAAAAAAAATCCCCCGATTTTGAAACATTCTTCATTAGTGCTCCGCTCCTATTGGTCTTAGCGTGATGATATATAGCCTATAGCCTTCCTCGATAAATGGGCTATCTAACTCAGAAAGAATTTTTCAAATCAAAACCGTAGTTCCTGAGATTAGCGCGTTCAAGCAAACAAACAAACAAACAAACTCTTCAGCTTTATAATATTAGTATAGATGAGCCCGCTCTTGACCTCGATCACACCTGATGGTAAGTGTAAGATGAGGTCTACGATCGAACGAGCGAGCCCAGAAAATGCCTGTTCACTCTTGCTTTAAAGGTTGACGGGTCATATGTGGCAGGGAACACAGAAGCCGGCAGAGTTCCACACCTTGGCTGTGCCCACAATAAATGTAGAGGAGAAGCGCTAAGTACGACAAGACGGTATATCGACCAAGTGTGGATGGTATCCTGCAGTACGTCTAGTAGACCGGTAGTAGAAGGGGGATGTAAGGATTAGGTCGTGGAGCTCCTGCGCACACTCTCCGAAGTACAATCTGTAGAAGATAGACAGGCAAGCAACGTTACGCCGGTGAGCCAGGCTGTGAAGCTTGCCTGCCAGAACCTCGTCACCTATGAGCCTTTTAGCTCTGCGTGCGATCGAGTCAAGTGTAGCTGTTATATTATAAAATATGGAAAATTAAATAAAGATGGTGGCACACAGTTCGGATAAGCCAGTAGATAACAAAATTGCGTTCAGTTTTCTTATTTGAAGTGTCAATAGCATTTTGGTTTGAACCCCACCCATTACATTGATGCCTAGAACCCACTCCAGAC
Organism: Tholera decimalis; assembly: GCA_943138885.2. NCBI lineage: Eukaryota > Metazoa > Arthropoda > Insecta > Lepidoptera > Noctuidae > Tholera > Tholera decimalis. Next base: position 19,014,054 of record OW964576.2, read on the forward strand.
ACAAGCATTTAGCAAGATTGTTAGTAGTGTATTCTAACCCCATTGTTAGATCTCTTTAAAAATCACCATTTTTATGTTTAAGTTTGAAATAGTCACAAATCTCGAAGTACATTGTAACCCGAAAAAAGTGAGTATTCTATAATTTAGATTGTTACAATAAAGAAAAAACTAACACATACATATTAAAAATACTTTATTATATATTAATTCTTAAAAGTAAAACTTACAGTTAAAATACACATCAAAATTACATCTCTTCAACTATCATAATATATGACTATGATTGAAGCAGAGTTTTCTTCTGACTGACTGACTTACTAATAGACAACACATTAAACCTTTGAGACACATCAAAGTTTTGACTGTCTGTCTTTCTGTTAATCTCTGAAAAGGCTGAACCGGTTTTCAATGGACTTTTACTGGGAAAAGGATTTTTTTCCCGGAATTTCCACGGGATTGGGATTCAAGCGGGTAAAAACTCTTACGAGAGCGAAGTCGAAGGCATAGAAGGTTTTCTAATAAATAATGATGTCCACTTTGTATGACGTGTTTTTCACTTCTCTTCAATATCATAAAGATTGTTACTGTAAATGCCTTACGCCGCGCGCAGCGCAGCAGTCGACGAGTCAACATCGCCTAATAATACTCCATGGAGGGGCGTAACACGTGTCGAGTGTGGTTTGCTTGCATGTGGTATGTTTTTATTGCATCCCTTCTGCATGCAAGCGGTGTTGCATACTGCATGCAAGATTGGTCATTTACTTCTAGGCGAAATTAACACTAGGTATTTATCAGATGTGTAACTTTCGAATGGATTTCCACAATGTAACGCCTGATTCCGTTCTGTAGGACTTATTAATATTTATAGTCAGTCTAAAGCCAGTTTAAAATTAATACATGACGTCATCAGCCGGGGCTCTCTTGTAGAAGGCCCGAGATACGTCCATTGGGGGGCGAAGGCCTAGCCAGGCGAAGTACCCGTGGCGCCAGAGCAGCATCAGACTCAACATGATGGGGACTGCTAGGAGAACACCTGGAATTGAAGAGATGTGTATAGTTAGTGAGATTGGCTGGTGAAATAAGAGATAGTCCCTCTTGTTATTGGTATTACAAAACGACACCGGAACGGTATAAAGGAGGGTACGTGTTGTGATCCGTAAATTCATTTCATGTCCATTGATGGTTTGACCATTTTTAAAACCTAACCAGCACGTTCATTATGAAGTTTATTGATTATAAATAAGATTTTAAACGTCTTTTCGTAAATTTAAACTAGATGTGGCAGGTGTTCCCTAACTCAAAGGGCAACGTCTCCTTTGAAGTCCATACAATCTGTACTGATCAAATCATGGGAGAGCCTTGTAGGTTTATGTCTGTGGTACTATAATTTTGAGGACCTAAGTACCCAGATTTGAGCAGGCTCATGTTAACTGTACAAGCATTTGTCAGTTATCGCGTAGTTCAACTTAGAACTTTAAAGACCTCAAACGATGTGTCTAACAATACCAAAGTGCTGGGTAGGCCATATAAAGTACTAAGTTAGTAATTTATTTATTTATGGTTCACCAATAGATGTTACAGCTAAACATGATTGATGTTAGGATTACAATTAATAATACAGCACACCTAATTAAAGGTAAACTCTGCATGCTTCGTGTTTAATAGGTAACAAAGAGAGATAAACAGATTGGTATTGGTAATAAGTGTTAGGAGCTTAGACTAATGTGAGTACCTACTTATTGCTATGTGCTTCTACATGCTATATCGTGACAAATTTCATTGATTAGCGTTACGGATAAGTTCATACAAGCCGTTTCTGTGGATGTCAATTACTTTTTTGTTGTTGTTAATAGGCATACGTTTGACCATAATCTCACCTGATGTTAAGCGATGATGTGGTCGAAGATAAAGCACGCTTGCCTAGAAGTAACCTATTCACTCTTGACTTAAAGACTCCCAGGTTATAGCGATCAGGATACACAGACTCCGGCAGGGAATTCCACTCCTTTGCTGTACGCACAATGAAGCTATTCCCAAAACGTTTTGTGCGTATGGGTGGAGATAGATAGATATAATGATAATAATATATAATAATATTCCACAACTTTCACACAACGCCATCTAGTCCCAAACTAAGCAGAGCTTGTGCTATGAGTACTAGACAACTGATAAACATACATATATATTTCTAAATACATACATATTATAGATAAATTACACCCAGACAAAGAACAAATGATCGTGCTCATCACACAAACATGTCCTGGGTGGGAATCGAACCCACGACCTTGAGCATAGCAGTCAGGGCCACTGACCACTAGACCAACAGGCCTGTCAAAGATGACTGTGATCTACTCATAATATCTACTGTTTTCCCACATTCACGATATAGCTTTTGAGAACCATACAAATTGTGTCTTAGATGGGCAATGGTAATGGTCAATGCGTCTGTCTGTCTATTACGCTTCCTGTATTTTACATAGAGCGACTACATATCTACCCTTCTTAGTAGGTCAAACGATATTCTTTAGCAAGATTGGTGTCAGATTTTATGACTGCTGACTATCCGTATCGAAAATCAAAAATATACACCTATTAAATAAAAGATATCTAGGAAAAACAGCTTAAGGCTCAATTTACACCGCCGCGGAATGAAACGGAAGCGACTTTCTGCAACAAAATTGTACATAGCATAATGAACTTTGTCAATCGTATAACATAGGTACAAACTAAATAGGAGTCAAAAAAAGGTCGCGCGTCTTCCGGGGATTCCTAGCGCATTCTCGAGAATTCCCCTAGCTACTGTCGACGCCGTCTGTGGAATCCGCGGGAAGTGGCGCGAACGGGGAGTCGGTTGGGTCGGTCACAGCAGTGCGGTGCCAACTAATAGGTCTAGGCTGAACGTCCCTCATGGCGCAGTCGCGCGATTTCGCTGGAATGCGCGAGAATACTCGAGCATTCCAGCGAATTTTCGCGCCTTCTCGCGTCACGAAGTGAAATTGATGCTTCCATTCCATTCCGCGGCGGTGTAAATTGAGCCTAACGTGCTTTCCGAGGCAGGAAGGAATTTCGACATGTTAAGATCTGTTGTCTTTTTTTTTAACCACGCGCTTCTCAAACTCCAATATGTACTTTAGAAGATTATGTATCAATATATAATCTATATCAAGCTCAAGTTCGATCGTGTATGGAGTATGGCTCTCGTCTTTGGGACAGATCTGCCAAATACCAACTGGACTCGCTTAAGTCTATCGAGGAACGGGCCAAGAGTCTCATTGGCAACGATGCCACTGGCAGCCAAAGCTAAGTCTATTGGTTTTCTATCGGTTACATTTCGGGGAGTATGCAATGGAATTGCACAGTCTAATTCCACCAAGCCCGTTCCATCATCGAACTACAAGACAAAGGGCGATGCGCCATCGTTACATGGTGGATATACCACCCATACGCGCAAAACGTTTCAGAATACTTTATTTGTGCGTACAACTAAGGAGTGGAATTCCCTGCCAGAGTCTGTGTTTCCTGATAGCTATAACAAACAATAAGTCAAGAGTGAATAAGTTATTTCTAAGGTAAGTGTGCTTCATCTTCAACCATATCGTCACTTACGATCAGGTGAGATGGTGGTCAAACGCGAGCCTATTATTAATAAAAAATTACTTTTTCTGATATTATTGAGTCATACCGATAAGAGTGCCGAGCAGTATAGCGCCATCCTTCTCGGGTCGGTGTCCGTACTTGTCAACACATCTCATGGTGCGGTGAGCATCATGAAGGTGCTTCATGGTGTACCCTCGCATTTCCACAGGCTCTTGGCATCTGAAAATATAGAAAGAAACATATTAATTTGTGACGCACATAGAACGTAAAACAAAACAAAAAAAAAACTGGCCAAGTACGAGTTGAACTCGCCCATAAAGGGTTCCGTAGTAGCTACGCAAAATAATACTTTGCACGTTTGTTTGGTTGATAATCAGACTTCTACTAACTAAAAACTCACCCTGTTCGGTCTTGCGTTCCGGGCCCGTGGTTTCCGTTCGCACAACCCCGGATTTAGGATACCTTCACGTCCTACTGGGACCAATTTACTCTTTTCATATCTAAGTAATCATAATAATTATAGTTCTCTTGACCGATCTTGGCTACAGCGGTCAATCTGAGCGAAGATTAGCCATCTACGCAAGACGTATTATGGTATTATAGTGCACAAGTAAATGTGCAGGTTTCCTGTCTGGGTAGTGGAATTGTTTGAAAGAGTTACCGCGGCCTCGGAACACAAAGGGCAAATGACGGAACACGGATGTGTTTTACTCAGTAAAAGTCTGACACACCCTCCCGCTTCACCCAGACCGGGAATCAGTCATTGGATGATTTAGACAGGCCCGTTGGTATAGTGGTCAGTGGCCCTGACTGCTATGCGCAAGGTCGTGGGTTCGATTCCCACCTAGGACAAATGTTTGTGTGATGAGCACGGTCATTTGTTCTTTGTCTGGGTGTAATTTATCTATAATATGTATGTACAGGGTGGGCCATGAATTAGTTAACATTTGAAAAAATCGTATAAAAAAACCATTTCACATATTTTAGAAATCGTTTATTTACGAGAAAGCTAATTAGTTGTAATTTATTTTTTAAAAATTATTTCGTCTAAATGACCACCGTTTCGGTTTTTGCACTCATCTAAGCGAGTCCTAAAGTTTTCGAATACTCTTCTGCAAAGAGACCGCGAGATCGCCGACATCTCTTCGATGATTTTTTCTTTAAGTTGACGCAGTGTATTCGGTTTATCAATGTAGACACGACTCTTTAAATAACCCCATAAAAAGAAGTCTGCTGGTGATAGATCTGGACTTCTGGGTGGCCATGGGATGTCACCCCGTCTGGATATCAGCTTTTCCGGAAACATGTCTTTGACCACCGCGTGGACTCGTTCGATGTGTGACACGTGGCTCCATCTTGTTGAAACCATGTGTTACGATTATAGCCAGCAAATTCCAGTAGCATCGGTGCTAAGAACTCCCGTAACATTTTCACATACTCGGCAGAATTAACAGTAACTGAACGGCCTCGAGAATCTTCAAAAAAGTAAGGTCCGATGATTCCTTTTGCTGAAATTGCAGCCCATACAGTTACCTTAGGAGAGTGAAGTGGCCTCTCATGTTTAGCTTTAGGATTTTCGCTGCTCCAATACCTGCAATTCTGTTTGTTTACGTGTCCATTTAGGTGGAAATGGGCTTCGTCAGAGAATAAGATGTTGTGAAAATTACTGAATCGAGTTAACATTGTTTCGGCATATGACTTACGCAAATTTAAATCATTAGGGTTTAGTTCTTGCACTAGCTGGATCTTATATGGATGTAATTTCAAATCTAATTTCAAAATACGGCGTAATGATAATCGGGCGGTAAAAATGATAGGCGGGATAATCCTAATTCAGCCGAACGTTTGCGTGTCGATAAATCTGGATCACGTCGAACAGAAGCGGAAACTTGCTGCACGTTCTCTTCGCTCCGAGAAGTCCGCGGGCCGCCGGTTTGTTTCACATTTAGTGTAGATCCCGTCTCTTCGAACTTCTTCACCCATTTCTTTATTAAAGGAGCACTTGGACACTGACTTAAGTCGTGTAAACCATATTCAACGCGAAATAAGCGTCTCACAGTAATGAGCGAAAAGTTGTTTAAATAAAACTGTTTCACGCAGTAAGCGCGTTGCGGCCCCGTGAAGCGATCCATTGCGACTAAATTTCCAAGAAGCGAGCTAGTGCCACCGCCCGCGCCCGCGCCCCGCGCGGCTATATTTTGCGCGGTAAGTTACATTTAAATGTTAACTAATTCATGGCCCACCCTGTATTTAGAAACATATATGTATGTTTATCAGTTGTCTAGTACTCATAGCACAAGCTCTGCTTAGTTTGGGACTAGATGGCGTTTTGTGAAAGTTGTGGAATATTATTATTATATTATTATTATTATTTCCCATCCTTAAAAAAGGTAATTGTGCAGGTACAGGTGCACTCTCTGTTCTGTTTTGAATATCTTAGTTCTTATTTAGTTACACTGCAAATATACAGTATAGGAAGGTTATTAATCTATCAAATAATTTTATTACATTTTTCGAATTTTGTCTGCTTACTGTTAAAACATTTTATCTCTATACACCTGTTTCTTATTAGACTTTTAATGGAAGTAAAAAAATGGCCAAATTATGCCGTTACTGCAAAACTTTGTTACTTTGTTTAGCCAGCATGCGTTTCTCTTATTGTTTGACGGAATTAAAACCATTTCTCTGTGTCACGGAGTTATTATCATCTGATTTCCTTAACATCCATTATCTCGGCATTCTATTGTTATTAGCACGCAATTATTATACATGTAGATATTCTTCCATCACCAATGGCTGATAAACACTCAACCATATACTACCAAAACTGTAGGGGTATTCGTACCAAACTGCAAGCTTTATATATGAACATTCTCATGAGAACATATGACATCATTATACTTAATGAAACATGGCTAGTGCCGGAGATCCATACCAATGAATTCATTGACCAGCGTTACACTGTATACAGGTGTGACCGCGATCGGACTAGCACTAATAAACTGGATGGTGGCGGAGTTTTGGTGGCTATTTTAAAAATTCTCCGACCAATAGAATTAGACCTAAAAACGTCCGGTAATGCTACCCCACTGCATAACTACATAGAGCAAATTGCCTTTGAAATACCTAGTGATCAAAAACTAAAGCACCACGTCGTGACTGCTGCATATATACCCCCTAAAACTCCCCCACCAGTGTATGAAAAGAAATTTCGAATCTCTTTATGAAGCTCTATGTGATCCTAATTTTGATCTTTTCTATGTAGTCGGAGATTATAATCTTCCAGAAATGACATGGCATATATCTGCTTCTCAGAGTACGGTGATAAGCTCCCGCTTGTGCTCTGGCTCAACTACGTCTTGTGACCATCTCAACAACTTTATGTCTCTTCTAAGTGTCTCTCAGTATAACGGAACACTTAACTGTAAAGGCAAAATATTAGACCTCTTAATATCAAACTCTCCCTGCTGTGTGCAACAAGAGAAATCTCCCCTACTACCTGCTGACATTTATCACCCTCCTTTTGTTTGTGATATTGATATTAAAGTTAAAAGTCCTCCCTTAGACAGGCGTTCGCTGCAAAAGTATAATTTCTACAAAGCTGACTATGAAAAAATAAATGACATAATACAGAGAACCGATTGGCCGGAACTTCTTACACATATAAAAACTGAAGATGCTTTATCGCTGTTCTATGACAAACTAGACCAGATTATCAAGCAACATACTCCTATAACTTGTTCTAGATCCACCAATTATCAAGTTTGGTTCTCTCGCTCTTTGATAATTGAAAAAGAAACAGACAGCCTGGAAGAGGTACGGAAACATATCGGATTATGAAACATTCACAATGCATAGAGCCAGTTTTAGAGAAATGTGCGGAAAATGTCTTTCTTCCTATATAAGTTCGGTAGAAGATAGCCTACACACAAATGTTAAACACTTTTCGAGATATGTTACAAACCGAAAAGATAAACCTTGTATCCCAGCATAAGTACACTACAAGGACACTCAATCCAGTGAACCAGAAGTCATTTGTGATATGTTTTCGAATTTCTTCCACTCGGTATACGAACCAGCGTCACCACTCTTGTCACAATGGCAACCGCCCACGGAAACTTCCTCAGCTTGTGAAATTATTACTAGCTTACACTTTGACGAAAACAAGATCCTAAGAGAACTCAGGTCTCTGGATCCTGCCAAAGGACTAGGACCTGACGGTATACCTGCTTATTTTCTACGCAACACTGCTGCTCACATCTGTAAACCGTTAGTTATAATCTATACTTATAATAAATCTGTAGAGAGGTCAATTCTGTACATGAAATATATTTCCAAAATAACTATCAGGGGGTGATTAAGGATCGATACTCATGCCAAAAATGCAATCAGTTAAATTTTTGTCTGTCTGTCTGTCTGTCTGTCTGTCTGTCTGTATAACCGTTATAGAAACAAAAACTACTCGACGGATTTTAACGAAACTTGGTACAATTATTTTTCATACTCCTGAGCGGGTTATAGTATACTTTTCATCACGCTACAATCAATAGGAGCAGAGCAGTGAAGGGAAATGTTGGGAAAACGGGAGAAGTTACTCCATTTTTTAAGCTTCCGTCGCGTGTGCAACCTTAATGCTTAAAGCTACAGAAATCATTTCATGACGGAAATGTTCTCCTTAAAATTATATAAAAAATATCCCACGACAGCATATGTCTAACTTTTATGGTTGACTCACAATAACACGTGTAACTCCCGATAGCTTAGCAGTTCGAAGCTTTCTGATTATAATATTTGTCTACTCTTACGTTTATAACACTCTGTCACCCCTAATTGAAAAAGTTAACATTATTAACTATTCCATAAAAAAATTGGCCAAGTGCGAGTCAGACTCGCCCATGAAGGGTTCCGTAGTAACTATAATATAATATGCAAATTTATTTGACGAAAAAAAGACCTTACAAATTTCTTAAAACTAGCTTATTTACATTTTTTACAACTGCGCCAAATAAATTTGTTTTGAAAAAAAAACCTTACAAATTTCTTAAAACTGGCTTTTTTACATTTTTTACAACTGCGCCGAATAAATTTGTTTTTCATAGTGTTTGTATGAATTACAAAGTTATATTTGCGGTTTTAGAAAATATGCAGTATCTCAAAAACTGCTGAACTGATTTCGTTCAAACTAATTTAGGTTGAAAGTTTATATTAAGATTTACAGACATATATTTTTTTTAGATTTTTCACTCCATTATTATAGAAGTTAGAGGTTGTGTCCGCCACACACACATTTTACCACTTTGGAAGCTTATATCTTTTAAACGATTGACTTTATGGAAAAGTGGTTTTAGAAACCCCGATGTCGTTTTTAAAGAACTGTCTATAGATACCACACATGCATCGATTTCATGAAAAAAAATATTTTCAGGTTTAGTTCCATGTATGGGGAGCCCCCCTTTATTTTAAATATTTTTTAATTTTTTTCTCAAAATCGGAAAGCGGTTCACAGAATACATCTACCTATCAAGTTTCACATGTATAGTCCTAATAGTTTCGGAATAAAATTGCTGTGACAGACGGACGGACGGACAGACAGACAGACGGACAGACATGTCAAAACTATAAAGAATCATATAAATCGGTATAGACACACCAAAGTTATACATGAAATACGCTTATAATAATAAGCCATCGCGCGTGAATACTGAATCATGCTATAAGGATTATTTTTGAGAATCGGTCGCCGCGCTCGACGCGTCTCGCAGTCGAAGCGTTCTCTAGGTACTCAAGCCTCATGTGAACGTGATCTAAACAATATTACCAATACATTAACTTACGCTGACGGAGTTGCGGGCACAGCTATATTGTATCATTACGCTAAGGCCAATAGGAGCGGAGCGCCAATGAAAAATGCTTCAAAATCGGGGTTAAATTTAACGTTGGCCCAAAGTAACTATTCCACGCGGACGAAGTCGCGGGCAAAAGCTAGTTTATAATAAGTGCATAACTGAGGGGGTATTTCCAAAAGAGTGGAAACGCGCTAACATCACACCTGTACCCAAAAATGGTTCGAAGGGTAATGTGGAGAATTACCGTCCAATCTCGATTCTCTCCACTTTGTAGAAGGTCTTTGAGAGACTCGTCCATAATGAAATATATCCCTCATTACACAACGTCATTATACAATAAAAACATGGCTTCGTTAAAAAGCGATCTACCACTACAAACCTCTTGTCCTTCTCTAGTTTTTTATTTGATAGTTTTGATAATGGCGTGCAGGTAGACGCTGTATATACGGATTTTTGCAAGGCCTATGACAAGGTGGACCACGAGTTGCTGCTTAGTAAAATCGCCTTCAATGGCATTCGCGGTAATTTTCTGCGGGGTTTGTATCGTATATTTCAAACCACTGTCAAGGAGTTGTAATCAACGGATACAGATAAAAAAATATTGAAGTTACATCTGGCGTCCCACAAGGCTCTATCCTCGGACCATTATTATTTAACATATTTTTTAATGATATAGGTAACTGCTTTCGCAACACTAAGTTTCTATTGTACGCCGATGATCTGAAGGTCTACAAATCCATCAAAACAGTAAATGATTGCATAATACTACAACAAGACCTTGACAGACTAACAGACTACTGCCACAGTAATAAATTAAAGCTAAGTTTGCCGAAATGCAGCTACCTTACTTTTACCAAAAACAAGCATCTTGTTAAGTTTACCTTCACTCTTTGTGACATGCCCCTATCTCAATTAAACTCAATTCGTGATCTCGGCGTTATACTAGATTCCAAACTATGCCTAGACTCGCACATCAGTAAAATAGTCAGCAAAGCTTTCCGTCTATTTGGTTTCATTATGCGGTCCACCCTTGATTTCAAGAAGACCTCGTCATATTTGTGGTTATATAAAGCCCTTGTTCGTTCTCAGCTAGAGTATGCGGTGTCAGTCTGGAACCCATTCTACAAAAAATATACTGAAATGGTTGAAATCGTACAGTACAAATTCTTGCGTGCTATGCACTATAGATGCTATAAATACTACCTATCGTATTCACAACTACTCAAAAAGTACAACCTTCTCCCCCTTAGTTCTCGAAGGAAGTACCTCGAAGCCACAGTGCTATTCAAAATTGTCAGAAACAAATTTAACTGTACAAATTTCAATAACATGATTTGCTATGCTGTACCTAGAACCATTCACATGTGGCGGGTATGCGCAGGTACTCATTTCGCTCTGAGTGCTTGTCGAAATTATTCAGGCCTGCGCTCGCCTATCCCCCGCATGGTTGACACATACAACAGTAATTTTGTCGAAATTGATATCTTTAATTGCACAATAAGTAGGTTTAAAAGACTCATTCGTTGTACTCTATTGAACACAATTAGTGATAATAACTGATGTTATATTGTACTATTTTATAATTTTATCTTGTATACCTAAGTACTTTATAATTTGTCTTATTTTTTATGTTCATTATAGTTAGTTACATTTATATAAATATTTGACTACTTGTTACAAATTGATATAAACGTTGCACTTAACGCTACCTAGCGATTAGATATTCTCTTTTACTAAACTCTAATGTTTATCTGTGGTCAGCGTAGTGGGTTCCATTATATTCAAAACTTATTTTTTTGTTAAACTAGTTGTATGTTTTTATAATGTAACTGTTTGTTGTTCCGTGTAATAAAAATAAAATAAAATAAAAATATTATGTGTTACAGTTATTATGTGTTGTCTCTTCTGTTGTCAAATATTTTTTTTTACATATCTATCTATGTGAATTTATCTAATACTTAATAATATTAATTTGAGTCCGCTTTTTACACTTATTAATGTTTTAATTTTATGGTTGATTTGTTATAAGTTATGTTTTTTAATTATTTAACTGTTAATTCGTCTTATAATTATGTGAAATACTATGTTGGTGCTAAAGCAATAGCTTTAGCAATTAGTAATACCTAGCTAACCATTGCAATGTTAGTAGTTTCTCAGAAACTACAAGTAGTAGTAGGGCTCTCAAATTTTGCATCGGGGTTTCTTTTAGTACGTAGATGCTCGCTAAGATGGGATTTTGCGAAATTTCCACGGGATCGGGATTAACACGGGAAAAACTTCCCACGCGAACGAAGTCGCGAGCAACTGCTAGTAAATAAATAAATACTTACACCATCAAAGAAGAGTTTCCTCCTCTCTTCTCAACGGTTGGAGAGAGGATGTCCACCATCCATTGCGTGGAACAGTCGCAGAGGTAGGGATTGTCCGATACATCTACCTTCTCCAGAAGGTCCCAACGAGATAGCAAACGAGAGTCCACCTCAGTTAGGTTGTTGGATTGAAGATACAACTGGAATAAACAATTAAAGCGTCAATAGCCTAATGGATAAGGAAGACTTGTGATCGAGAGGTCGCAAGTTCGAATCCCACCCAGTACACTATTGCCGTGAAACCACTCCAGACACGAGCATATTTAGCATAGTTGGAGGGGTTGACAAGATTGCTAGTAATGTGAATTCTACACGCATTGCTAGTAATCATTAAAAAAAAATGATGATGTGTATAATTAAAAAGAAAATATTTTTTTAAGAAGACCCACGACGGTTTTATCTTAATTAAAAAAGAATAAACTAACAAAAAACCCCCGACTAAAACAGTTTATTAAACGAGAGAAAATAAATGTCAAAGGTTTTTATAAGTACCTAGAGTTGATCTCTCACCGAGTCTGTCATAATCGCACTCTCAGAATGAAAGGGACCTTACTCAAAAAATAGTATCTTTTTGGATTTGAGCAGTAATAACTAATAAAACAGCATTGAATAAATTATATTCATATATCTCAAGTGGCAAATGTATAAGCTGTCTCTTTCTAACTCGTAATTCAGATTCCTGTTTCCACGGCAATTCAGAGTAATGTTTCAGGCCAGTTTACATCAAAATCTGAAATTACACGAATTTAGAGTTAGGTCACTTTCATTCTAAGAGTGCGATATTTTGACAGGCCCGTTGGTATAGTGGTCAGTGGCCCTGACTGCTATGCGCAAGGTCGTGGGTTCGATTCCCACCTAGGACAAATGTTTGTGTGATGAGCACGGTCATTTGTTCTTTGTCTGGGTGTAATTTATCTATAATATGTATGTATTTAGAAATATATATGTATGTTTATCAGTTGTCTAGTACCCACACCACAAGCTCTGCTTAGTTTGGGACTAGATGGCGTTGTGTGAAAAAGTTGTGGAATATTATTATTATTATTTAAACAATAGAATATGAGTTTTGGTAGTACTTCCCACACGTCGTGGGTAATAAAGTAGTGTTGCCCAAACGAGAGTCTCGCAAGAGTCTTGCAATTAGCGATTATCCTATTGCTATTTATTAAACGGTAGTTGAGATCTCAGAACAATGTAACAGAGTCTGTTACATTGTTCTGAGATCTTAACTACCGTAAAAAAAGTATATTTCTTTACATGTATTCCATCAAGAACAATATCTAATTTTTCATTGTTTTAATTACTATCATCCAAATCTTTGTTTTCCTCACGAAGCCTTATCGAACTTCGTGAGGAAAACAAAGGATTGGCTACAACTGAAACGGCAGTTCGGAAGACTGTCAACAGTATAAATACGTGATTTTCCATCAATACGAAGAAAAAGAAGATCAAAATCACAAATAAAATGTATTACCTCCTTAACTAACGGCCAGTCATATGTCTCTCCGATATCGTCAACTCTTGCCAACGCCTTCGGGTCCAAGTAGCTCAGTGCTGGGTTGAAGCTCAGGTGAAGTTTCTGGATGATTTCAAGTCCGGCCAGTGTGCCCTCGCCGATACGTTTAAGCTTCGGCATATTGCACATGTGCAATTCTTGAAGTTTGCGGAGACGGGGGAAGCCGCTGTAATATATTTAGATGGGTTAGTTACCCAGTAAAGGGCTGTGAAGGCAGTAGGCAGTCCCACCGTTCAATACCTTTATTAATTTAATATTTGGTTAAAGCTTCGATCAACAATTAATTGATCGAAGAGTTGAAGTAGAACCTGGCTTCGACTTTTTACAGTTTTAAATTATACTATATAAAGCTAAATTACCACTCACTGACTGACTGACTGACTCATTGACATAATTGTTCTCCCAGATGGTGGATGGGGAGGTGGGTATATTTTGACAGATTCGTAAACAAGTAACTCTCAAACCTACGGGAAAAGTGCCAAACCTCCCCTTTTCCCCCCCCCCTTCTCCCCCCCCCCTTCTCCCCCCCCATCGTATCTCGGAAACTACGAGACCCGTATTTTTTTCTTTTTACGGATTCGTATAGAGGAGGCTCGGTAAAGTAAAAACCATTTTTCAAAGTCCCCCCCCCGCCCCCCTTCTCCTCCCCTTTAGGCGGATCTCGGAATCTAAGAGACTTGGAACATATTTTTTTCAGATTCATTAAGAGGGGCAATGCTTTAGTCGAAATACTTGTGCAACCCCCCCCCCCATCTCCCCCCCATCACACCCCCCCTTTTTTTTTTTTTTTTTCACAAGCACGCGAGGTGCTTGCACCTCGCGCAACACGCAAATACTAAACCCCCCCATCTCCCACCATCACCCCCAACCCTTTTTTTTTTTTCACAATCACGCGAGGTGCTTGCACCTCGCGCAACACGCAAATACTAAACCCCTCCCCATTTTTTTTTTTTTTCACAATCACGCGAGGTGCTTGCAGCTCGCGCAACACGCAAATACTAAACCCCCCCCATCTCCCCCCCACTTTTTTTTTTTCACAAGCACGCGAGGTGCTTGCACCTCGCGCAACACGCAAATACTAAACCCCCCATCACCCCCCCACTTTTTTTTTTTCACAAGCACGCGAGGTGCTTGCACCTCGCGCAACACGCAAATACTAAACCCCCCATCACCCCCCCACTTTTTTTTTTTCACAAGCACGCGACTATACTATATAAAGCTAAATTACCACTGACTCACTGACTGACTCATTGACATAATTGTTCTCCCAGATGGTTGATGGGGAGGTGGGTATATTTTGACAGATTCGTAAACAAGTAACTCTAAAACCTACGGGAAAAGTGCCAAACCTCCCCTTTTCCCCCCCCTTCTCCCCCCTCCCTATCGTATCTCGGAAACTACGAGACCCGTATTTTTTTTTTTACGGATTCGTGTAGAGGAGGCTCTGTAAAGTAAAAACCATTTTTCAAAGTCCCCCCCCGCCCCCCTTTTCACCCCCTTTAGGCGGAAATCGGAAATTAAGAGACTTGGAACATTTTTTTTTCAGATTCATTTAGAGGGGCAATGCTTTAGTCCAAAAAATTGTGCAGCCCCCCCCACTCACCACCCGCCCCCCCAATTTTTTTTTTTTTTTTTCACAAGCACGCGAGGTGCTTGCACCTCGCGCAACACGCAAATACTAAACCCCCCCCATCACCCTCCCCAGTTTTTTTTTTTTTTTTTTCACAAGCACGCGAGGTGCTTGCACCTCGCGCAACACGCAAATACTAGTAAAGTTATAATATTGGATTTAAGCTTGATCTTGATCTCCCAGGAATTCCGGAAAAAAAGTACTAAACTATCTTGTAGTGAAAGTTCCAATAAAATCGGTTGTGCAGTCAGACACATTTATTTTTTGTAATTTTGTCTGTCTGTCTTTCTGCACATCCGGACCAATCTTTGGAGATTACAGACCAATAGGGAAGATGCAAATATAATATTTATGAAAATTTTATGATTGAAATGTTAAAAAAATAGAAAAGAAGGCCCACTGCAACATTTTTATATTACATAATGTTGATTTTTAACAATAATTACGAATTAAAAATGACTTGAAACGAAGCGTACTTCAAAACACCAATCAGCGTTTAGTGACGTCACTCCTGTTATAACAACTTATTTGAGGTTATGGTTGTAAAAGTGAATATTATTATACGGGAATACTAATTGCGTTTTTTTTTAATAAAAATGTAAGTTGGGTTTATCAAAGCAGACTCCAGGAATCCAGGAATTTACCAAGAGTTAGTGTTGACATGGTTGTAACTTTTTTATCGAAAGTGCAGAGTTTTCAAGTGTAGAAATGAAAGGGACTAAATTACTACGATATGTATAAAATCATAGTTGTTTAACTTTGTATTTCATTCAGCGGCTTCGACATATATCAGTTATTTCGATCGTTCGTTTATAAGGATATATAGCCACCTGTACACCTTTATCATTGGATATTTTAATATTTTGAGAACCATGTGTTTTGTGATTAATGAACACTCTGAAGATGGATCTGAAACATGAAAGACATAATAATATAGTTCTTCATTAGAAAGCATTATCCTTATATTATTATAAATTTGAAAGTTTGAATGTTTACTTGTCTCTAGTATAAGAATAAATCTGAAAGAATAAATCAAAATTATACCCGGTGTATTTACAATGCTTTCAAGAATTTCAAGTTTTTTCTTTTTCATTATTACTGATCTAGGTTTCAGTGGCATCATTCTATTTTGGCATTCAAAAATATGAGGTACCACACCTTTTTTCAGGAAAGGTTTTCCTCCACACATTTTAAACTTTATCCAATTTTTTCTCCAACAGTAAAATTAAAATGATGTTATAGATAAGTTTTGTAAATATTAGGTAGGTAACTAACGTGTTTTTGCGTACAAGCAGATTAACTACAAAATATAACAAGTATATTCGCCGACTTACATCAAAATGATCTTCACAGCATCGAATAATGGTCGTTGGAGAATAACTGTCATTTTTCTTTGCAGCTTGAAACCACTTTTTTCTCAGTTTTGAGTGTCCAGTCACAAACAATTTATTTGGAAACTTTGTTGAAGTAGTTGGGCACATTGGTACAAAACATGAGTTACCACGGCTTTTTTCGGAATATTAGTAGTATTTTTATAATTACCTGATGTTGATGGATAGTCCATTTTAATATTTCACAAAAAAAAAACCTCGAAAGTCGAAAAAATATACATAAGTATTAGCCAGCGACGAACAAGTACGACCAGTGACAGACAGGAATGACGTCATCGGAACTATAGGTCCGTTTTCGCGCGAAAATTTAAACTGTCAATTTAAAACTACATTTTTTCCGATAAATTACAAAGATTTAATTTTTTAATATATTTGTGGTCTATTCTACATGGAGTTCTTTAAAATGAAAACAAAAATAAAAATATTGCATCTTCCCTATTATGGACAGATCTACAGACCGTTTGTGTTTTAGTATTGTGTAAATAAATAACTACACGCACTTGAAAACACAGTTATTATGAAATACAGACAGACACTTAAATTTTATTAATGTATATAAACTTATTGAAATTCATTAATTCAGTTCAATTAAACTCACGGATAGTCCTCAAAAGCCGAATCCAGCATAAGAATAGGGTTTTGGTTCAAGTTCAAGTACACCAGGTCTTTTGCCTCTTCCAGTTCCTGAGGGACGGCAGTCAATAGGTTGTCGCTGATGTCCAGACGTTCCAGGTACCGAGGAGTGTGCAGGAACTTGCTTGGTATCTCTTTCAACTGACAGGAGCGCATTCTGAGTACCTGAAATGTAACGTTGAAAAATTTATAACAGTGCCATCTTTTGGTAAGTAGCATGTAAGTAGCAATTTTTTTAAATCAAGTTAAATTTTTACGTTTATTTTTGTGAACCTATCTATATTCTGCTGTAAAAGCTTAAAACATATCTATTAGGTTACATCTGTTGGTTACATCATATTAAATGACATTACATTAGATTAAAAGTTATCAGTAGCGGATATAATGATAAAGAATTACGTAATTAATGTTTTCCCTGCAGTTTCATGTTTAGTTTGATAGTAGTTGCTACTCAAAACTAGATGTCACTAACCTTCAACATCGGCAAACTGGATATTGCAATCAGGGTCACGTGATCGATGGTCGTCAATGGGTTTCCACTCAAGTCCAGTTCCGACAACTCTGGCATATGCTCGAATAAGTCCTGGTGTAGCGAGTGGAGGTCATTGTAAGCCAAGTTGAGGGTCCTCAATGATGCTAATGGTTTGTACTCCTCTGCCATAAAGCGACCCTGAAATAGATTATTTTCGCTTAGTAACTTATACAGCACATAATCTGGATCATAACATAACACATCTTGTCTCTGCTTTACAATATTCTGTTCAATCCTAAAACCCCCACTTATCTTAAACGAATGATTCAAGTTCCTTCATGACACGCAAAATCTCTGTTGTCATCAGAACACTTAAGGCTTGAGGTACCGAGTCACGCCACCAATTTCCTTGGTAAGTCGTGAGCGGCCCAAGCAGTACGACTGTGGAATGCACTACCCGTGTCAGTAAGACAAGCAAAAACCCTTCTTCTTTCAAAAACTTAGTAAAAGATCCCTATCTCTCTCCTTAAATTGTTATTATAAATATGTATGTATGTCTTAGCTTTTCTCTCTTGCTAAAACTCGAGAACCGCTACACCGATTTCGCTAATTTTGATTTCAAAATATTTATGAAAGTTCAGGGAATGTTTAAAGGTGAGAATAAAATGCGGTGATACGAAATTCGCCGAGTCAGCTATTTAAATAGTAAGCATTTATTCATTCTAAGTAAAAGTTAATGCATATTTTGATCATAATAAAAATGATAAATTCTCTAAAATTTTAATTACGTTTTTCACGAAATCTTTTTTTTTTATTGAAAATAGGTTTGCGTTTGACCACTATCTCACCTGATGGTAAGTGATGATGTGATCGAAGATGGAGCACGCTTACCTAAAAGTAACCTATACACTCTGGACTTAAAGACTCCTAGGTTGTAGCTGTCGGGAAACACAGACTCCGGCAGGGAATTCCACTCCTTAGCCGTTCGCACAATGAAGGTATTCCCAAAACGTTTTGTGCGTATGGGTGGGATGTCCACCATGTAACGATGGCGCTTCGCCGTTTGTCTCGTAGTCCGATGATGGAACGGGCTTGGCGGAATTAGATTGTGTAATTCCATCGCACACTTCAAATCTTAGGACATCTTAGGACATTCCCTATTCTTTTTGCTTGTACCCTTAATATAAATATTTCTCCAAGTTCTAACTTTCTGAAGATGAACTAGCGTTACTGACAGATAACGTTTCATTATCAGCAGATATCTGAATTGACAATCGACTACTTTCAAGTAACGCGAGACTTTATGGCTGAACCAAATCGGTTATCAGCTTTGACACACTACAAAATAGGTACGCAAGGCACCCAAGATGGGCGTAGACAGTCGCTGTTAGGTGACTCATTTGCTTACGCTGCACGCTGGTCATGTCTTAACTTGCGAAAAAATGAAATGGAGGAATGAAAAATATATTTATTTAACAATTATTAGGCATTTTGGTAACATGTGTGGCGCGTTACAGATTTTATTCTGGCACTGGAACCAGTATAAGTATAGTCTATAGATAGTTTCCGGGTCTGTCTGTATGTGAGTGTTTAAGCCCATAATCATGAGAAATTAGTAGTGTAGGGCAGTTTTTTAAAGAGAACTAGCAATGTGGGTAAAATCCACATTACTAGCAATCTTGTTAACCCCTTCAACTAAGTTAAATATGATTGTGTCTGGAGTGGGATCAGGCAATAGAGTTATGGGTGTGGTTCGCGGTTCCGTGACATCTCGATCACAAGTCCGATATCACAGCCATTAGGTTATGTTTTTCTTTAAAGTTAGCAGTGCCGTCGTGAGGCCATAGTAAGTATCCTTAGCTTAGATTCGCAGGGCCAGACCCAAAAAGCGTTTAGGGTGTGCAGATCAGGTTGTGTGCAGAAAACGGTGATGATCGATGTGCCAGCGCCCTAATATATCCCAGCCCATTAATATACAACGTGTAATTTAAAGAGTATATACATACCAAGTGCGCAGCTTCTTTGGATGATAACAAACGATATGGCCAGGGTTTTCTAATCCTATGTCTACATGTGTGGAACTTATTAGAAATTTCAATACATTGATACCAGAGACCGAATTTTTCAAATTAAGAAGAACTAAGAGAATTATCGTTTTATTGGCAAGTGACGTGGAAAGTTATGATCCTCATAGTGCTGTGACACGTTTGTTATTATTGGTATTCAAGAAACATATGAAACCGATAATTTGGGGTCAATTCTGTGAGTCACTTATTTTGAGCTGAAACTTTGCATAGAGACTCCATACCAGATGTTGTCTTCAGTCCTTTTGGATCTATATGGGGTTTCCGTTACACGTTGTATACAACGTGTAATTTAAAGGGTATATACATACCAATTGCATGGCTTCTTTGGATGATAACAAACGATATGGCAAGGGTTTTGTAATCCTAAGTCTACGTGTGTAGAACTTATTACAAATTCCAATACACTGATGCCAGTGACTGAATTTTTCAAATTAAGAAGAACGAAAATAATTATTGCATTATTGGCAAGTGACGTGGAAAGTTATTGACCCTTGTAGTGCTGTAACACGTTTGTTTTGATTGGCATTCAAGAAATATATGAAACCAATAATTTGGTATCAATTCTTTGAATCAGTTATTATGTGCTGAAACTGTGCATAGAGACTCCATACCAGATATTGTCTTCAGCCCTTTTGGATAGATATGGGGTTTCCGTTACACGTTGTATAATTCTCGCTCAATGCAGCGGTCCTAAATATATTAAGGTGAATATCAACCGTACATAGGTAATACACAGTGAGACTACGAGTGATGTTACATAATACAATCTTTAGCGTATTGCACACTTTAAATACGTTAATAGCTAATGAATATTATAATTAATATAATAATATTACTCTAGTATTTAATAGTTAGGGTTGAACTGGTCACACCATGCACGAGCTATGCGATGCTACTCCGTTTGACCGTAATATCATTCGTTTTCTATTTAGAGTTAATCAAAATCTTATACAACGTGTAACGATAACCCCATATCTATCCAAAAGGACTGAAGACAACCTCTGGTATGGAGTCTCTATACACAGTTTGAACTCAAAATAAGTGACACAAAGAATTGATACCAAATTTCATATGTTTCTTGAAAATCAAACGTGTTACAGCACTTCGAGGGTCAATAACTTTCCACGTCACTTGCTAATAATACGATAATTCCCTTCGTCCTCCTTAATTTGAAAAAATTCGGTCTCTGGTATCAATGTATTGAAATTTCTAATAAGTTCCACACATGTAGACATAGGATTAGAAAACCCTGGCCATATCGTTTGTTATCATCCAAAGAAGGCGAATGGCGTTCCCATTACCCGCAATAGTATAGCATGCATACATGCTAAAAAATATAGAAGGATTTCTACGAGATCGGAATAGAAAACGAAGTCGATGACCCAGCTAGAGCTAAAATAAAACACGAACATAACCTTCGCCTATCAAATAGCATACAAATTTAATGTAACAAGCAAAAAATACTAAAACACTGGACCAAGTTACCTCAAAAGCGTGCGGACTCAACTTGGCCGTCGTAAGCTGGTTGTGACTCAAATCTAGGACCCTCATCTCTTGTAGGTCCCGGAAACTGTCGTTCTCGATGAACTCGATGCTGCATCGTGATAAGTTCAGCACTTCGATAGTAAGATCAGCGATGGCTGTCACATTTATGAAACGATTCTCACTCAGATCCACGATTTTCGGTTTGAAGTCTGTTAGACCTGTAAATGTTGAACATGGTTTTAGGTTTTTGCTTTGTAAGGCGATAAATCGGGACGTTAAAGAACTTTTAAAAACACGTCAGAGAACCAACATTTCTTTAAGCATCAGGGTATAGTTATAGGCATTTGAAGAGCAGCTTTACTTATTTTTATTTTATTTAGGACTAGCTTTTGCCCGCGACTTCGTCCGCGTGGAATAGTTACTTTGGGCTAACGTTAATTTTAACCCCGATTTTGAAACATTCTTCATTGGCGCTCCGCTCCTATTGGCCTTAGCGTAATGATATATAGCCTATATATAGCCTTTCTCTATAAATTGACTATTTAATTAAAAAATAATTTTTCAATTCGTACCAGTAGTTCCTGAGATTATCGCGTTTAAACAAACAAACGAACTCTTCAGCCTTAAATTATTAGTATAGATAGCTGTTGCCCGCGACTTCGTCCACGTTTCCGTCGTTTTTCCTAAAAAAAAGTAGCCTATGTCCTTCCTCACGGTTCAGTGATTTTGATGTAACAGACAGATTAACCTTCGTAATTTAGTAGGGAAATATAATATGTCAATCTATAATAATACTGTTGAAAAATATCGCAATACCGAACCACACAATATTATTGTTAATAGCTGTGCCCGCGACTCCGTCACGTCAGCGTGTAACTCCTTGTGTGTTATTAAGTTAATGTATTGGTAATATTGTTTAGATCACGTTCTCATGAGGCTTAAGTACCTATAGAACGAAAATACCTATAGAAAGCTTCCGGGTAAACTATGTTGAAAGTTGACCCGTCCGGCACGTGAACATAAAGATTTCTAGAAATGCTAACCCGAGAAAGAGCGACGTACAACTGACCATGCGAGAAACAACTGACACCGAGATCTACTCCAGAAACACGAAAAGTCTGCCCTTGAGCCTTATTAATTGTCATTGCATAACACACCGATACTGGGAATTGCGTTCTTTTAAATTGGAATGGTAAATTATTTGGTATTATGGGAATTGTGGGAATAAAGACGGTTTCTCCTGCACCGCAACCTGTTAAAATTTGAGCCTCGATTATAGTTTGTTGCAACTGGGTTACTTTTAGTCGAGTTCCATTGCAAAGTTGTGGTGGTTTTAAATTTCGGAGCAGAATAATAATCAGAAAGCTTTGAACTGCTAAGCTATCGGGAGTTACACGTGTTATTGTGAGTCAACCATAAAAGATAGATATATGCTGTCGTGGGATATTTTTTATATAATTTTAAGGAGAACATTTCCGTCATAAATGATTTCTGTGTAGCTTTAACCATTAAGGTTGCACTCGCGACGGAAGCTTAAAAAATGGAGTAACTTCTCCTGTTTTCCCAACATTTCCCTTCACTGCTCTGCTCCTATTGATTGTAGCGTGATGAAAAGTATACCAGCTCAGGAGTATGGAAAATAATTGTACCAAGTTTCGTTAAAATCCGTCGAGTAGTTTTTGTTTCTATAACGGTTATACAGACAGACAGACAGATAGACAGACAGACCGACAGACAGACAGACAAAAATTTTACTGATTGCATTTTTGGCATCAGTATCGATCCCTAATCACCCCCTGATAGTTATTTTGTAAATATATTTCATGTACAGAATTAACCTCTCTACAGATTTATTATAAGTATAGATGAGTCTATGATAGATCGAGCGAGCCCAGACTGAAAATGTCTGTTTACTCTTCCTTTAAAGCCTTACAGGTCATAATAATAATTCGTAGGAAACACAGAAGCTGACATGTGTCCACAGTCTTTGGCAGTGGTCACAATAAATGTGGAGAAGGACCACTTAGTACACAGGCACAGTTTGTATAAGATGGTATATCAACCAAATGATTCTGTAAGCGTTCTACGACAGTCGTTGCTCCATTGGACTGATCACCAATAGAACGTTTCGTTTTTGATAGATTCATCGACGGAACGTTTCAACTATGGAATATTTACCGTTATAAAGCGACTAAAAGGTGCTCAACAATTTTTTTTCTGATTTTTTTTCAATGTATATTACTATAAGTAACTATATTTTGGAATGGTTAGGGAATAATTTTGCACGAATTGCTTTAATTATCAATATAAAAGTACTATCGTTTATGTGGTAGAATATAATATTTATTTATTGCGCTATCGTACACAAACATGACAATTTATATTACACTAAAAAGTTTGCGCAGGCATACATTTTCGCCGCGCCGTAGAAAGAGACGTGGATACTTCCTCTCCTACGCCGCGCCGGCTGTCTACTCTCCGTCCGTCTTACGAATTTTCGATCAGGTCACGTGTCCTGACGCGAGTTTAACATTTTTTACCCATTACAAAAAAGTGCACAACGCCGCTAAAGAAGTTTTCACTTCAAAAATAAAATTATTTCATCTGGTGACAAATATGTGCGAATCCATTCAAATATGATTTTATTCTTTCATTATTTTTATGATGAAAGTTGACTTCTCCCCTTTCCCTAAAATATTTTAATAAGCATAGATAAAACAATAATAAGCGAAACAACGGTGATGGCGAACCATTCTGTCGACGAAATGTCCATAGGGCCATTGCCTGCCAGGGTTCTCATGTTCTAACGATATACCGCGGCCCTGGAACGTAAAAGCAGCTGAAGGAACAGGGTGGATTTTTAGTAAGTAGAAGTCTGACACTCCCCTCCGCTCCACCCAGAGTGGGAGAAGTCATTCGATGATTTTCCCACCCGAAAAAAAAATACCTAAGAGTTAGTACCTTTAGTCTTCGTAATTTTTCTTTACATGTGCTTAAATAAAATTGATGTGTCAGTCCGTCGTGATCACGTCCGTGATAAAACGGCTGAACTTATGTTAATGAGACTTTGACTGGATAAAAGAGGAGGTTGAATATGACATAAGCTCGGCTAGCGATCAAAATAACACATAGGGTACATGTTATCCGGAAGTTCCTACAGGATCGGGATTTTGCGCAGTAAGGACCTCCCACGGGAACTAAGTCGTGAGCTATAACTAGTATTATAGTAATGTTATAAAACAAACTTACCTTCCCATTCTTGTTTGGTGAAGAAGGCAGTAATGCTCTGATCGAAGCAGTTCACGTTATTATTTTCACATTTGCAAAGCTTACAGATGTTTGAGTTTGGTACCGCATTCGAGGACTCTGTTGTGGCTGAAAATGTTGGTATCGTTAGTGACGCTACTCGATACTAGATGGCGTTAACTTAAGTTTTCAGAGTTAAATCACAAAAGATACTTTTCTCATATAAATAACAAATAATACACACATAATTATCGTTATATGCAGTATTTGTCATATATATTTTAAAATAATCAATATTATTAAATAAATATTTATTCATTTAGTTACGTAAATTACCAATAGATGGCAATACTTACCATCTTGGGAGTGGACTCCAACAACTAGGAATGCAAGAATGACACCCGTAAAGACGCGCCCACCCATTTTCCTGTGAAAACCAAAAAAAAATTTCATACTGTTTTTAAGGCCAAACTGATAATGTATCACGCAATCTAAAAGATAAATAGTACCTACATAATCAGCAGACTACAAAAAAGGCACAGTTCGTAGTAATATCAACTTTGTTTTAAAATCGCCTTTATTCCGTAGAATTAAAGGTGGTTTTTGCAGTCCATATGTAAGTAAAAATTGTGTGATTTACAATAATCTAATCCGTTACGAAATCTTTTAATTTTAATCGTAAAATCACTTGTTAATGTAGTGTTACTGTTTATAAGAAAATGCAGCCGATTTATTCAGTAACCATCTCATCATGAAAGCTTGTGCTTTCATGCTGTTAAGAAAGATAAAGAAATAATACATTATTTGGAAAACACAGATATACACAATGTAGGAAATAAATAAGGAATTTCTATATTAAAGCAATAACATTGTCTGCCTGGCGGCTGCGCTAAACGGGTCCAGCGAAATGCACTCAGCTAAAAATTGCACTGACGCTGGTTTTCAACTGAATCTTTTATTACGGTGGGAAATACATTTACATTTCGTGAATTGTTCGATGGAATTGCACAATCTAAGTCCGTTTCATCATCGGACTACAAGACAAACGGCGATGCACCATTGTTACATGGTGGTGGACACCCCATCCATACGCACTAAACGTTTTGGGAATACTTTCATTGTGCGTACGGCTAAGAAGTGGAATTTCCTGCCGGAGTATGTGTTTCTTGATAGCTATAAAGGGGTCTTTATTCAAGAATGAGTAGGTTACTTCTAGTTAAGCGTGCTCCATCTTCGACCACATCATCACTTACCATCAGGTGAGATGGAGGCCAAACGTGAACTTATTATCAATAAAAAAAACTCTTTAACTTTACTGCTCTGGGTGGAGCGTAAGGGAATGTCAGACTTCTACTGACTTAAAAACCACTTTCTCCCTTCAGTTGCTCTTGTATTCCGAGGCCACGGTTTCTCGATGCATTAGCCCTATCGGACCCCGTCAATGGTGCTGTCAGCCCTTTGAGGCGCGCGTGAAACACGACTCGCCGTCGGCCTGGGGTTTTGCGGCAATTCATTATTATAGCTTAGATACTTCATAAATGTTTTCATCATAAGATACAAATAAAACAGAACGGTTTATTTCATGTTCACCGTGAGAATTGCTGAGCTCATTCCACCTTGATTGCAGTGAAACTAGCTAACAATTAGCTAGTTTTATATTCATTTTACTTTCGTTTTTTGGAGAATATTCCTAGTCCTAGTATTGTATTTATGTGTTATGGCACTTAAATGTGCTGTAAGACATTTCTTTTTGCCAATTTTTTTCCTTTGATTTTGAAAATTTGATTCCTTTGTGAAATCGCAAAATATGCGACATAAACGGTCATACATTTTGATCGCGTTTATTTTCAAATTTGACTGTTATAAAATTGACCGGCTGTTTATCATACGCTGTCGATTCTAAGTATATCTTGACTCTTTGTCCTAATATTTTGTTTCGACAGTGACGAGTCACGTCACTAAGTCTGCTATTCTGAGAAAGACCATAAATTATCACGAGAAAAGAAATAAATCCACCTGACGCATTCTTTTTTAACTCCCGACGCAAAAAGAGGGGTATTACAAGTTTGACGTGTCTATGTATCAGTGTGTCTATCTGTGGCATCGTAGCATTCGTAGCTCCTAAACGAATGGACCGATTATGATGCGTTTTTTTGTTATAAAGCTTACGTGATCGAAATGGTTCTTAGCTACAAATTATCAAGATCTGTTCAGGTTGTCGGGGGTTACTTACCTTACAATTTTATTTTCTAATAAATGTTCTATATTCATTTTGTAAACACCTAGGTTAAAAATAAAATTATTACTCGTTAATTTCAAACTAGCTATATTAGAAGTTCAGTGGCCGAAATTCGACCATTATTTTTATGTATTTCTAATTATTTATAATAGATTAGATTTTAGTACCTACTCTTCCGTATATGCATATAAGTATGTAGATGAAGTCGGTAGAGGATTCTGACTCACTCCTTTCCACATAGAGGTGCCCCATGCCACAGCAAACTTGCTAGGTAGCCGTTTCTAACCGGTTCATCTCTATAGGAAATGACAAATTCGAGCCGTGCATAAGCTTCTGACACTTTTAATTTCATGTTTATCGTCTGTATGGCTCATTAGGGTTCCATAACTGAATGGACTACGGAGTTGAAACTTGGTGGGTAGGTGTATTCTGTGAACCGCTCTACGATTACTTACTTACTAATACAAAAAAAAATAAGGGAACTGAAACTAAACTCATATTTTCATCAAACCGATACTGTCAATGATTTCGAAAGGAAGTAATATACAAGGTGTAACAGATTAAGCGCAATACCTTAGATACCCCAATTTGAATATTAAATTATAAGACTTTTTAGTTTAGTTTAGTTTCTAGATCCGTAACCAACTAAATAAATTGAATCCAAACCTAGACATTTTTTTATAAAATTGTTATCCTTACTAAACGCAAAACGTATATGCGTCATACAATATATCTTTACGCAGACGCATACACTCATGCAATGTTAGCGGCCGACACGCACACGAGCGCATTTCCTTGAATTAAGGATTGTATTAATTTTTCATGATACCTACTGTGTTTCTATTTTAAGTTAAATGAAAGATTTTTCCGTCACAATTTAACACCAATTTTTTGTGACGGAAATCGATTCAGAAGCCAGATTCTGAACCAACTACTTTAAAAAATTGCGTTTATTCTGTTACACGTTGTTTAAGTCAATAGTTGCTGTATTATGGAATCATTATGATAACCAATTAAGTTTGAAAAAGAGTAAGCGTGGATTTTCTTGCTGATTCTCTTGTCAGTAAAATGGAAATACAATACGTAGGAATGTTACATTTTGAAATCAAAGACTATGTATTGATTCCAAATATAGTATAACATGTTTTAGTCCACCTACATTGTACTTTACTATCTTATTGATAACGTATTATCAGCTACATTATCAGATTCAATGGAAATAACTCATGATAGTCTGCGCGTAATACTATGCAGTATTAGTCAAATGAAGATAAATAAGCAATCATCGCTTTGGCTTTTACCAACAATGTTCGGATTGGCTTGCAGTCGGAAGCAGCTGAGTACTAGTGATTAACATGGAGCTGGTACTGCCTATCTGATATTTGTTTTCCCAGTTGCTGGGTAGCACGATACCGTTTGGCAAGGCTGGTATTAAAATTCCTAGCTTTTGACTATCCGTAACGACTCCCTCCAAACCTTCCCATGGCTCGACCAACATACGTTATCGGTGCGGGCCGAATCGTGGAGCGGCTGCGGACATAGCTCTCTTGGCAATCTTGTTTTATTCGTCCGCAGGCGTTTCTTCATCTTTACAAATTAGCCATGTGTCCCCTTGTACTTTCTCTCTCCCATCTGGGCAAGTAACTTGTGACAACACAGCCTTCGTCGTCGTCACCGTCGTCGTCGTCGTCGCCACCAATCTGCTTCTTCCAGAGCCTCAGTCTCACAACTCTCCTCGTCGCTCCGCCAGCTCCATGGCACTCCAGGCGGCATGCCACCTGTACGCATAAACCAGTAGCCGGCCAAATTTCGCCGGTGTGCTTACGAGGTCGGGGTAGTAAATCGGGCCGACCTCACCGCAGACAATCCCATCCATCATCTTTCGTCTGTCATCTTCATGCCCCCTCCGGCAGACTAGAGTTGCCAACTTTTATTAGAAGAAGTAGAGTATATCTGATTTCAAAGGAGGTAAATAAAGAGTACGGATTTATAACAAAGAGAACGATTTACTAAAAAAAAAGCATTTTGGTACTTTTTGCAGTACATAACAAATTTTCATTTATTTAAGAATTGTACGACTCCAAACATTCTAAATTTAAGTTTACGTAGATCAGGAGCTCATTTTTAATAAATTTCGTTTTAATTTAAGTATAATATGCGTGACTGGCGCTAGTATAGTAAACATTGTGTAAAAGAGTATTTTAGCGTCCTCTATTAGTGTTATAGATAGGGCAACTCGCTGTCCGACCATGGACCTTGCCCGGGTCGACGGCGCGTTGTGTTCCACGCGCACCTCAAAGAGCGTCAGCAATATGACGAGGCCCCCCCTGTAGAGAGCCGAAGCCTGCCGGGGTCGTGGGACTTATCCCATTACCGTGACCCCGGAACGTAAAGGGTTATTGAAGGAACACCGTGGATTTTAGTCAGTAAAAGTCTGACAGTCCCTCCGGCCCTGCCCGGGGTGGGAGGACTTATTTGATAATTTTACCACGATAAAAAAAAAATGTGTTATAGATTATAGAATACACCTACATGATATAGAGTACAATACTCTATTTTAGAGTACGGTACAGCCCTAAGGCAGACCCACAGCACTGAAGATCTTCCTCTTCCATACCGCAGTAGCATACACTAACCTCGCACAACTTCATATCAAACAGCCTTTTCCTAAAGCACCCATGTCTCGTGAGAATGAAATCGTAACGACTGTTAAAAATGTACAAATGACGGTCGGACCAACGACTTAAAATACCACCCATCTGTGGACTGACCTCGGCTAGCGTTGCTTAACCGTGAAAATCGAGCTGTACTGCTGTTATTATTGAGACACAAGCTCCTCGAATAACTCCTTTAGTCTCAAGGCGAGATAAATCAAAACAGTCTCACTAATCCCGTTCTGTTTAACCAAGGGATGCCGGTTAAGTCGATTGTATTTTTTTTTATTGATTAGGCTCGCGTTTTGCTACTAAATCACCGGATGGTAAGCAATGATGTGGTCGAAGATGAAGCACGCTTGCCTAGAAGCAACCTATTCAGTCTTGACTAAAAGATTCCTAGGTTATAGCTATCAGGAAATACAGACTCCGTTAGGGAGTTTCGCTTCTTAGCACAATGAAAGTATTCCAACAACGTTTTGTGCATATGGGTGGGATGTCCACCATGCCTATAACGTTGCTCGCTGCTGCAACACCGACCTTCTCTCTATGTGAGAGAATGGGGCATAATTTGGGCATAATACACTACGCGAAATTGATTGATGATTTTAATTCAGTATATTACTTAATTAAATAATTCGTTTATTAAAAAAATAGTTCTACATATTTGCTAACTAAATAATAATAGAATTTGGTTATTGTAATCAAGTGCATGCATTGAGATAGTGCTTAACGCGGCATTATCTTCAGCAACGATAACTACAAGGATTTCGGTAGGTACAGTTAGTATTCGTAAACTAAATATAATGATATTTATTTTGTTAGTAGGTTAGAAATAACACTTTAGCAATCAATCTTTTTGTCACTTTAAGCTAGATGAGGCCGGTGTCTTCTAACTGATTATCCTGAGAAAAACGCTGAAACCAACTCAGAGGTAAAGTCTCTTTTACAGTTCATACAATTCGCACTGTTATACCTTATTCCAAATCGTATGAGAATCGTGTAGATTAATGTCTGAAGTGTGGTCTTTTGAGTGGACCTGTCCGGATAGTGCAAGCATTTGACAGTTATCATGTAAGTACGTGGAGGTAGGTACTGATTGTAATGAAACTCAAAGTTACCTCTGACTTTTTTCGGTATTTCTTGTTAGGTACGTTAGTCAGCTAAGCCGCAGTGGCCTCATCTAGTTTAACCTGACCAAAACAGAACGAAGTGTGATAGAGTTATATAAACTCACTAGTACTCACGCGGGGCTTCGCTCCCGTGGATTCTATCACGGTAAAAACATAACTCTCCTTTATTGCAGTCGCGTAAAAAGTCTATACCTTCCTCAAGCTTCAAGCTACTTTCATACCAAATTGCATCCAAATCCATCCAGTACTTTCGAAGATTAGCGTGTTCAAGCAAACAAACAAACTTTTCCGCTTTATAATATTATATATATATATATATAAACTCATATATCCCTCGCTTTTCGTATCCGCCCATCATAAACCATAGTTTTTTACTGTTGTTGTTTTAGTACGAATCATACCAAAATATACTCAGTATAAAGGTATATTGAATTGAGAAGCAAAAACTATTAAGGTAACTTACGACTACTGAGGAGTAGTAAATTTGGCACAGTTAAAGATAATAAAAAGTAGTGCAGGAAGCTGTTATTACTATAATAACATAACAGTTTAAATTAATTATTGGTGTATTATAGACGGTGTGACTCGGGAGTCCCTACTGAACTCTCGTGACTCATTATCATTATATACAATATGTAACGGAAACCCCATATCTATCCAAAAGCGCTGAAGACAACATCTGGTATGGAGTCTATGCACAGTTTCAGCTCAAAATAACTGACTCAAAGAATTGATACCAAATTATCGGTTTCATATATTTCTTGAATACCAATCATAAAAAACGTGTCACAGCACTACGAGGGTTAATAACTTTCCACGTCATTTGCCAATAGTACGCTAATTCTCATCGTTCTAAATTCGGTCTCTGGTATCAGTGTATTGGTATTTGTAATAAGTTCTACACACGTAGACTTAGGATTACAAAACCCTTGCCATATCGTTTGTTATCATCCAAAGAAGCCATGCACTTGGTATGTATATACCCTTTAAATTACACTTTGTATAGTATTAGGATATTTGTTTCATAACTGAAGTCTTCCTAGAGTAAACGGTTCGTCTTAAAACAAGACAAAGGATAATGTTTGAATTTTTGTGAGAAAAATGTTTAAATGGGTTAAATAAATTATATTTAATAGTGTAATTGGTTTTAGTCGTTCTATTTAAATCAATAAATAACGAAGAATTGCTTAGTAAATTATGTAACCCCGATATTTTGTTGATACTACAATACACCATCTAACATAGTTACATAAACAAACTTATCTCACACAAAAAGAAGCAAATAAACGTACTTCAGTGATAATTTATCTAGGAATCCAAATACCTACGTAAAACAAAACATTTGTGGTTGTGGGAATCTTAATCTAACAGGATATATGTCCGGAAATATAGGACTTTTTTCGGAATTCGAAGGGAATCCTAAACCGTCCGGAATTTCTACAATTGAATGAAAGAGTGAAACATAAAAAAAATATATAATGTTTTTATTTAAAACTAGCGACCCGCCCCGGCTTCGCACGGGTGAACATTTATTTTTTAAGCTCTGTTTTTTTTAGGCATTATTGAGTTCTACCAACTTTTCTATAGAAGTCAACCATACATCTCTAACCATTTCGGCAGCGTTCGCGAGAATCGTTAACGTACGGCAGTTTTTTCGACGCCTTACTCCACAATTTTCACTACCACGAAAAATGCTATTTTCCGGGATAAAATATAGCCTATACGGATTCGGATAAATTCCTCTAAGTAATGGTAAAATAAATATTGAAATCGGTCCAGTAGTTTTTGAGCCTATTCAATACAAACATACAAAAATATAAAAATACAAAGTTTTCCTCTTTATAATATTAGTATAGATTAAAGAAAAGTCAGGAATTTTCATCAAATGTCCGGAATTTACTCCGGATTTTCGATTTTTTGATCTGGCAACCCTACTTCCGCTCCACCCACAGCGGGAGAAGTCATTGATGATTTTCCGAACGAAAATAAAAAAGTGGCAGACCCTACTTTGTTATTGATCAGGTGATTATCAATGAAGCATTTTTCAGCACCAACATCGGGGTCAAATTAGGCCAATACCTGCTGGGAATACGGGAATGCATATAAATACATTAACCAAAATTTATTTTTGTGGGTAAGTTTTAACGACCGGGACCCCGGAATACAAGAGCAACTGATGGATCAGGGTGGGTTTTTAGTCAGTAGAAGTCTGACACTCCCTTCCGCTCCACCCGTAGCGGGAGTCACTTGATGAGTTTTCCTCCAATAAAAATTTAAAAATTTTGTACCTAAGTAGTTTTACCCGACGAATATGATATTGGAATTTTCAATTGGTAATAACGGTTTGGAAGTCATTTAAATTACAGTCGAGTTTCGAACAACGAGAGACCACTTAAGCAGCGAATGATATCGTACTTAAAAGGTAATAAGTAGGTACCTACCAACCTATTTTTAAATATGTCATACTCTATCCGAACATAAACAAAATCTATTTACCTCTTTTTCTTGTCCAAAAATCACAAACGCATGAACACTTTTTGATAAAACTGAGGAAAACACACAATACTTCTGTCTACATACGTTATAAGGAAAGGACTGAAACAAAATGGCCGCCGCTTCAATATCTTATCATCTTTATCTATTCGACTGTTATCAGGTGTGTACAAGATATGAATCACTCAGTACGTAGGTACTTCGTGAGAATTCTCATTTATTGTGAAAATTATATCTAGGTATATGGACATGAATATTTATTTGTTACCTAGTAAGCTAGTAGCTAGGCATGGGCTCGTGTATAACGTGAAGAAATGTGAGTACATGGTCTTTTGGGTCGCCGGTAAGTATACAGATTATTCATCTAACTTTACCCTAAATGGCTTGAGCATAAGAAGAGTAAAACAATTCAAATATCTGGGACAATATGCTTACCGACGACCTGAAAGGCAATGTGGATATTGAGAGGGAGCGCAGGGCTTTGGCGGTCCGCGGTAATATGTTGGCTCGTAGATTCGCTCGCTGTACGGACCAGGTAAAAATAACGCTTTTCAAAGCGTATTGTCAGGGTCTGTACACGGGTGGTCTGTGGATCAACTACACCAAAAGGTCGCTCGATGTCCTGCGCGTCCAGTACAACAATGTGTTTAGAATGCTCTTGAGACTGCCCCGGTTCTGTAGTGCGTCAGAGATGTTTACGCAGAACCGTACTGATGGCTTCCACGCAGTTGTGCGGAAGAAAATAGCGTCTGTGGCTGTTAGAACCCGGGCCGGGGGCAACAGCATTCTAAAAACAGTGACTGAGAATGTGTTTTCCCCTTTTATGAGGCATTTTGTGGAGGAGATGACCGGTTGAGAAACTGGTTTCGTCTTCTTTACAAAGTGACTCATACCCAAATAATACCCAAAATGTTTTCCTAATTTATGTATATACTAACACTAGGTATAAGGTACTTTACTAACACTACGGATCTCTGTTATCTGATTATTTGAAATAAATTAAATTAATTAAGGTGACTTGGACACAACGCTTGCCGAGGTTGGGCTGAGTTTGGGACATATCGAGTTTCCTCCGTGCTTCGGAAAGCAGTCGGAAGCCAGAAAATCTGACTCTGATGTTGCCAAGGGGTATATTTTATTTTATTTATATATTTATTGACATACACACAAGTTATTGAAGAAAATAAATACAGATAGAGTACCTATGCACATATACTGAAAACAATAGAAGTAACCGTGGGCCCCAAACTAGACACAGCCTGTATCTTGGTGGCCCAGGATAACAGATTTGGCATATACAACGTGTAATTTAATTGGTATATACATACCAAGTGCGTGGCTTCTTTAGATGATAACAAACGATATGGCAAGGGTTTTGTAATCCTAAGTCTACGTGTGTAGAACTTATTACAAATTCCAATACACTGATACCAGAGACCGAATTTTTCAAATTAAGAAGAACAAAACGATTTATCGTGTTATTGGCAAGTGACGTGGAAAGTTATTGACCCTCATAGTGCTGTGACACGTTTGTTATAATTGGTATTCAAGAAATATATGAAACCAATAATTTGGTATCAATTCTTTGAGTCGGTCATTCTGTGCTGAAACTGTGCATAGAGACTCCATACCAGATCTTGTCTTCAGCTCTTTTGGATAGATATGGGGTTTTCGTTACACGTTGTATAAAGTTCACTGCGACAACACAACTTAGCAATGATAGCGACATTTTAATAAAATTTAGTTATAATACAGGGTGGCAGGAACATCGACGCACATACGCTTACCATGGATTGAGTACATGATTTTGAAATTTTTGACCTTGAAATTTTTCGTATTTACTGGGTTTTTTTTTGTTGAAAAATAAAACAGTAAATTCACTTGATTCACTTAAAATAGCAATGTAAATAAAACTCGAAAGGGCTACCTGATCAGCTGTGTTGACCTCGCAAATAAACTCTAGCAAAACAGCTGATCTATTTTTAATTAAAATCTCATTGGGTTAGTTAGAAACAATGATTTTATACAGGTTTCAGTAAAGCAAAATGTAGAAAAAACCTGAAAATTTTAGAAAAAGCTGACGAAAAGTTTCAACGCGGAGGGGCCAGAATCATCATATTGTGTTACCCAGCTAATGGGTTGTGCTGCTTGTGAAGCTCAGAGAGGCAGTCGCTTCATCTAAATTAGCTCAGCTGCATCCGACCCTGACTTAGTTGAGAAAAGGCTGAACAGAAGTTGATGACCTGAACAGATGACTTCAGTTTATTTACCTTGCCTTTCATCATGAAATTACTTTCTCACTGAAAACCTGCGGTGATCGGAGTGGAAGACTGTGTCGGACTTCTACTGACATAAAGTCCGTCATATTTTTCCAGTTGTCCTTGCTTTGCAGGGTTGCGAAATCTTGTTAGAGCATTTTCGTAATCTCAGCATGCAAGGGCAATGTGGGGAACCGTCATTAGTGCCGACGGATCTTTACGGCGCGCCTGGAATACGACGTGCTATCGACTCGAGTATTAATCTGGCCTTGCAGTTAGAATATACGAGTATCTGTTATATATTACTAGCGTACAAACTTCTAAGCGTCGTTAGCCTAATGAATAAGGTGTCGGACAAGGGCGGATCCAGCTTTGGTGCCAGGGGGGGTCACATGATCGTGGTCAAGAAGTTATAATTTGTATTTCCTGACTCCGCTGCCACTTGGCCATCCACTGCCAATATTCGTTTACGACAGAAACTGGAGTATTATCTAGTAACAATGTTTAAAAATTGTAATTAGTGGTCCACCTAGGTCCTGGACCCAGCCCAAGGGGGGTCATGACCCCATGAACCCCCCCCCCCCCTGGATCCGCCCTTGGTGTCAGACTTGTGATCAAGAGGTCTCAAGTTCGACCCCCACCCATTACACTATTGCCGTGAACCCACTCCAGACACAAGCATATTTAGCTTAGTTGGAGGGGTTAACAAGATTACTTCAAGATGTGAATTCTACCCACATAAAGAAATCCTTTAAAAAAAATTGGAACAAAAATCAAAACAGGACCTCCTTCTGAAAGTCCAAATAAATTTCGTTTGCAACATTTCCGCCCAATCGGCTAGGTTATTGTTTTGCCGCCTTTTCTCAACAATTTCGGAATCGGCTTCCTGTCTAACCGTATACACTAGAGTACCACTATTTTACAGGGAATCTATCTGACCTCCAGAACCCAGTAACTTGGTTACAGATGGCATGACTGGTATCAGATATTCTAGCTTCCGACTACCGGGTGCGACTGCCAAAGATATACAAATGTCAGACCCAAAGCTAAGCAAATATCACTCATGTTAAGTGTGTTTTTTAAGTAACATACTTACATATTTTAAATTAAATAATATATGTTTCACCTTATTGTTTTGAATTGTAACTAACGTGTTATTGATAATGTCTATGATACTTAAGAATATTTTTTTTTTTATAGTTGATAGGCTTGCGTTTGACCACAATCTCACCTGATGTTAAGCGATTATGTGGTCGAAGATGAAGCACGCTTGCCTAGAAGTAACCTATTCACCCTTGACTTAAAGACTCCCAGGTTATAACTATCAGGAAATACAGACTCCGGCAGGGAATTCCACTCCTTAGCCGTGCGCACAATGAAAGTATTCCCAAAACGTTTCGTGCGTATGGGTGGGATGTCCACCATGTAACGATGGCGCATCGCCGTTTGTCTTGTAGTCCGATAATGGAACGGGCTTGGCGGAATAAGACTGTGCAATTCCATCGCACACTCCCCGAAATGTAACCGATAGAAAACTGACAGGCTTGCAACACGTCGCCGATGTTCTAGGCTCTGGAGCCTTGTCTCGACCAGTTTCTCGTTGCCGATGAGCCTTTTGGCCCGTTTCTCTATAGACTCAAGTGCATCAAGCTGGTATTTGGCAGATCCGTCCCAGAGATGAGAGCAGTACTCCATACACGACCGAACTTGCGCTTGATAGAGGTTGAGCAGCTGTTCCGGTGTGAAGTACCGTCTCACCTTTGCTAGGATTCCCAACTTTTTGGCAGCCAATTGAGCCTCGATAAACGGACCAAAATTAACGGTGGATGTCAACGTAACCCCAAGAAGCTCGTTGCGATCAGTTATCGGCACGGTTACACCATGGAAAGAAGGAGCCCCACCATTACCTCTCGGAGAGACTGGCCTTGTGACCCACTATTATTATGAAATGAAATTATTAGTATGAAATGAAATGAATTTAATTGAAAAGAAATTGAAAACCTGCTTCCCGAGGCACGGACGAATCTCGATAGTTAAGAGAGTCATTTATAGATAGAATCTACTTTATTGTACACCAATAATTTAAACACACCTGTGTACATTGCTTAACTTATGGTTACAATGGCGGTCTTATCGCTGATAGCGATGTCTTCCAGACGACCTTTGTGTGGACTTTATGGACATAAAACAAAGAAGGGAGGGGAAAGTCAGTGTACTTCAAGTATGTAAAATACACAAAATCAACATTTATGTACGCACCGACTTTAGCAAACTTAACTATGAGTGCCAATCGAAGTTCGTAATAAAAAAAATGGATCAACTTTAGTTAAAACAAACAAAAACACTACTGCAAAATAAAGCGCAAGATTTGTTTTTGTTTTTAATTTTTATTAAATTAATTTGGGGTTTTTATGCCAACCGCATAATGCCGTACACATGCTTCTACAAAACAATGATCTTTTTTAAATTAAATTTAAAGGAGTATCCTAATCAACATAGTACACAAACTCACTAAATCTTTTGGCTACATCAGAATTCGGTTGAGCTAAAATCAATAAATAAATCATTTATTCTCACTCCACAAAGTTGCCTTATAATATAACTAGCTTCCGCCCACGACTTCGTCCGCGTGGAAAAAAATCCCCCGATTTTGAAACATTCTTCATTAGTGCTCCGCTCCTATTGGTCATAGCGTAATGATATATAGCCTATAGCCTTCCTCGATAAATGGGCTATCTAACACTGAAAGAATTTTTCAAATCAGAACCGTAGTTCCTGAGATTAGCGCGTTCAAGCAAACAAACAAACAAACAAATAAACTCTTCAGCTTTATAATATTAGTATAGATTAATGTAGGTACAATTTCATAAGCTGTACTCTTTGTGAGAGACTGGTGCCTGAAATAGGTTTTTGGATTAAGATTAAGATTGAGATAAGATTAAGATTTTTTATGAATGTCTAATTCCGTTTAAAATAAGGGCACGTACCTACTCAAATGGCTGACATCAAACGCGATCGAAATCGGATCGGTAGTTTTTGAGTGAATCCCGGACATGCATACGTACATACTGGTCGAATACAGAACCTCCTTTTTTGGAGTCGGTAAAGAAAATATGATGATTTCATTGATTCAATTCATTGATTTTTTCTGTTATTCATTGACAAAGATTTCTAAGAAGTATTTGTTGAGTCAATACGATCGTCAAATTGTCGAGAATGTCACACTTCCGTAATCCGGTTACATATTATCTTATCTTTAACTATGGACACAAGTATGTTAAGCAAGTGAAAGTGAAATATCAAGCCCTTATGCGTTTCTTATGTGACTTTGTAAGAGGATCATCAAATGACTGATCAAAAACCTATTCTGTTCCTGCAGTTGGGATAGGAGATATCGTTAGAACATTTCCGCAAACCTGGAAGGTAATCCAGGCACTCAGGGCGGGAGCAGACATAATATGATATTTCCACCAAAAAAAATTAGCATCCACGTCTCAGCTCCACATGAAGGATTGGATAGACCACAGAAATCTTAATAATAAGGCAATAGAAATGCTATCTACTGTCATTTAATACTGGGACGCGTGTCGCCGGTTCGCAGCTACCACCACATAAACAAACAATAGATACACACTTTCGCCTACACATGCATTTTGCATTATTACAACAAAATTAAACTTTAAGCCATGACATTAAGCAATATTTTCTAAAAACGCATAATCTCAGGTTGCGTAACGTGTGCGAAAAGCAGAGAAAGATATCGCGCACTCACTCTCACTTAGGAATAGTGCAGTGCAAAGTTCGTAATGCTTATATTATTATCGATAATTTTCTGTTGAGCGTTAATAGCCAAGATGTCTCGTAACAATAGATAACTAATTTATTGAGAGTTTTTCATCCCTCGACGCGCTTTTAGACGATTTATTTAGGAGAAAGGGGAATACAATAAAACGTTAAGTGTAAGTATATTTCTTTAGTTATACAAATCTTAAAGGCTCTCCAATACTTCACCTTATGGGAAAAAAACAATGACCAAATCAAATAGAGCAATAATGGCACAACTTAATACCAAACAATGAAGAATATACTTTATTGTTCATCAAAATAAATTGTTACACAACTGTTTTACGTAAATTCTATAGTTACGATGGCGGTCTTATTGCTTATAGCAAGACTATTATTGATATATTCTAGACAATCTTAGGTTGGATTGATGATATCCGGATCTTTCGGAAACCTGTAATAATAGCATTAAATAAAGTAAAACAGATGCATAAATAATATGAAAACGTATCGATCCGATTCAACTTAATCCATTATACTTACAATATACATAATAGTATGTATCCTTACTTATTTTGTCATAAAAAAGATAAATATTTAACACTTCAATGATACAAGGATACCCAACGCAGACTGTTATTTAACTTACCTACGTACATAACAATAATAAGCCTACCTCCTATTAATTTTCTGAATGAAAAAATAGTTAAAAAGTACGAATTAACAGATATATAATCGTTCAAAAATGACTTTTTATAAACTATTTTAACAGCAAAAAAAACATGCTTAATGAAAATACGTATTGAAATATTTAACGAAAAATTATATTTCATTCGAATTTCGGTAAAACTACGTATTAACTATTAAGCTAAAGGTAATAAATTACCGATACAAAATAGTAGAGGCACGTCACTAATTCGCGGCCAACTCGTGCGGCGTGTTCCTGGAATGTACGTAAACGACGATATTGTTTATTGCGCATGACTATCATATTTCATTGCTGCTTTTAGTAGTTGTAATAGTAGGCATGAACAAGCTTAAGTATTAATGATAATTGAATTGAGAAAAAAAAACGTTTTCTGTGTTAATCGTAGTAATGGTGGCGAAAATATTTGATTTGATTATATTTTTAAAAAAACGACATTATTTCAAAAATTAAGTACTTACATATGAAATTTTATCCCTTTATTTGTAAAGTTACAAATTTTGGAAGAGTTTCTGCAGTTGGATATGCTGCAAAACACCATGTTTACCTCTACGCGGCCCATACAACACAAGTAACCGCAACAAACGCTCCACGGGCACTTGTGGCCTACGTGTCACATTCGCGGCGACAAGGTCACGCATCTTTGCGACTTCTATTGCCTTATTATTAAGATTTCTGTGGGATAGACTAAGCACCATTGAAAAGTATGTCTAAAAAGGTATCAGTATCTTAAAGGTTTGTCAGTATACAACGTGTAACTTAAAGGGTATATACATATCAAGTGCACAGCTTCTTTGGATGATAACAAATGATATGGCAAGGGTTTTGTAATCCTATGTCTACATGTGTGAAACTTATTAGAAATTTTAATACATTGATACCAGAGACCGAATCTTTCAAATTAAGAAGATCGAAGAGAATTATCGTGTTATTGCATGGTTATTGCCAAGTCACGTGGAAATTTATTAACTCTCGTAGTGCTGTGACAGGTCTGTTATGATTGGCATTCAAAAAACATATGAAACCGATAATTTGGTATAAATTTTTTGAGTCACTTATTTTGAGCTTAAACTGTGCATAGAGTCTCCATACCAGATGTTGTCTTCAGCCCTTGTGGATAGATATAGGGTTTCCGTTACACGTTGTATATGAGTCTCAAAGGTATATCTGTTCTTTGAAAATCGTTTCTTTGAGTTTTTATTTTATTTATTTATAGCCTTAAAGTCGGAACTTTCTCTCAAAATAATCCTTTAACCTCACCATCATATTATCCACTAGCTTTTGCCCGCGACTTCGTCCGCGTGGAATAGTTACTTTGGGCTAACGTTAAATTTAACCCCGATTTTGAAGCATTCTTCATTGGCGCTCCGCTCCTATTGGCCTTAGCGTAATGATACAATATAGCTGTGCCCGCGACTCTTTCAGCGTAAGTTAATGTATTGGTAATATTGTTTAGATCACGTTCACATGAGGCTTAAGTACCTAGAGAACGCTTCGA
Source organism: Tholera decimalis (assembly GCA_943138885.2). NCBI lineage: Eukaryota > Metazoa > Arthropoda > Insecta > Lepidoptera > Noctuidae > Tholera > Tholera decimalis. The sequence continues at coordinate 19,055,093 of OW964576.2, forward strand.
CCGCGAGACGCGTCGAGCGCGGCGACCGATTCTCAAAAATAATCCTTATAGCATGATTCAGTATTCACGCGCGATGGCTTATTATTATAAGCGTATTTCATGTATAACTTTGGTGTTTCTATACCGATTTATATGATTCTTTTTACGGTTTCGTAGCCGAATGGCAAAAAACGGAATCTTTATAGTTTCGACATATCTGTCCGTCTGTCTGTCTGTCTGTCTGTCCGTCCATCCGTCTGTCACAGCAATTTTATTCCGAAACTATTAGGACTATACATGTGAAACTTGATAGGTAGATGTATTCTGTGAACCGCTTTCCGATTTTGAGAAAAAAATTAAAAAATATTTAAAATAAAGGGGGGCTCCCCATACATGGAACTAAACCTGAAAATATTTTTTTTCATGAAATCGATGCATGTGTGGTATCTATAGACAGTTCTTTAAAAACGACATCCGGGTTTCTAAAACCACTTTTCCATAAAGTCAATCGTTTAAAAGATATAAGCTTCCAAAGTGGTAAAATGTGTGTGTGGCGGACACAACCTCTAACTTCTATAATAATGGAGTGAAAAATCTAAAAAAATATATGTCTGTAGATCTTAATATAAACTTTCAACCAAAATTAGTTTGAACGAAATCAGTTCAGCAGTTTTTGAGATACAGCATATTTTCTAAAACCGCAAATATAACTTTGTAATTCATACAAACACTATAAAAACAAATTTATTCGGCGCAGTTGTAAAAAATGTAAAAAAGCCATTTTTAAGAAATTTGTAAGGTTTTTTTTTCAAAACAAATTTATTTGGCGCAGTTGTAAAAAATGTAAATAAGCTAGTTTTAAGAAATTTGTAAGGTTTTTTTTTCGTCAAATAAATTTGCATATTATATTATAGTTACTACGGAACCCTTCATGGGCGAGTCTGACTCGCACTTGGCCAATTTTTTTATGGAATAGTTAATAATGTTAACTTTTTCAATTAGGGGTGACTCAGAGTGTTATAAACGTAAGAGTAGACAAATATTATAATCAGAAAGCTTCGAACTGCTAAGCTATCGGGAGTTACACGTGTTATTGTGAGTCAACCATAAAAGTTAGACATATGCTGTCGTGGGATATTTTTTATATAATTTTAAGGAGAACATTTCCGTCATGAAATGATTTGTGTAGCTTTAACCATTAAGGTTGCACACGCGACGGAAGCTTAAAAAATGGAGTAACTTCTCCCGTTTTCCCAACATTTCCCTTCACTGCTCTGCTCCTATTGATTGTAGCGTGATGAAAAGTATACTATAACCCGCTCAGGAGTATGAAAAATAATTGTACCAAGTTTCGTTAAAATCCGTCGAGTAGTTTTTGTTTCTATAACGGTTATACAGACAGACAGACAGACAGACAGACAGACAGACAAAAATTTAACTGATTGCATTTTTGGCATGAGTATCGATCCTTAATCACCCCCTGATAGTTATTTTGGAAATATATTTCATGTACAGAATTGACCTCTCTACAGATTTATTATAAGTATAGATACCACGCATTTTTTCTGACACCGATGCTAATGTGCAACCTTTAAATTCAATAATGTTATGTTTAAATGATAAACGATAAATGATCTTTATTTTGCAAATTGGTTATTAAAAAAAAAAAAACATTTATTTCAGGTCCAAGACCCATCTATATCTATACTTATAATAAATCTGTAGAGAGGTCAATTCTGTACATGAAATATATTTCCAAAATAACTATCAGGGGGTGATGAGGGATCGATACTGATGCCAAAAATGCAATCAGTAAATTTTTTGTCTGTCTGTCTGTCTGTATAACCGTTATAGAAACAAAAACTACTTGACGGATTTTAACGAAACTTGGTACAATTATTTTTCATACTCCTGAGCTGGTTATAGTATACTTTTCATCACGCTACAGTCAATAGGAGCAGAGCAGTGAAGGGAAATGTTGGGAAAACGGGAGAAGTTACTCCATTTTTTAAGCTTCCGTCGCGTGTGCAACCTTAATGGTTAAAGCTACACAGAAATCATTTAATGTCGGATATTCTCCTTAAAATTATATAAAAAATATCCCACGACAGCATATGTCTATCTTTTATGGTTGACTCACAATAACACGTGTAACTCCCGATAGCTTAGCAGTTCGAAGCCTTCTGATTATAATATTTGTCTACTCTTACGTTTATAACACTCTCAGTCACCCCTAATTGAAAAAGTTAACATTATTAACTACTCTATAAAAAAGAATCATATAAATCGGTATGGAAACACCAAAGTTATACATGAAATACGCTAATAATAAGCCATCGCGCGTGAATACTGAATCATGCTATAAGGATTATTTTTGAGAGTCGCCGCTTCTTCAGCTACCCCGTCCGATTACCATACATAAAATACTTTATTTTCAGAAAGTCGTGTTAGTTATACTATTTATAACTCAAGAACGGCTGAACCGATTTAGCTGAAAATTGGTAGGGAGGTAGCTTAGAACCAGGAGACGGACATAGGATTTTTATCCTGGAATTCCCATGGGATCGGGATTTACGTGGGAAAAACCTCCCATGCGAACGAAGTTGCGGGCAAAAGCTAGTATAAAATAAAATCAAACATACAAATTAAATGTCAATTTAAATTCCAAATTAAAAGTCACATTAAATTACAAAACTACAGCTATAACATAGAAAATGTCAAGTTATTATTTTTTTTTACATTAACAATATGCCGGTCACAACAGTGTCTCACATATAGGCAATCAAGCCTCCCCGCAATCATTGCCAGGACAGAGTTGGAGCTGTCTCGCACCCTGCGCACCAAGGACGCGCACCGCTTGCGCATGGTGGCGTGGAAACAGTCGGTGCGCGCTTCCGAAAACATGCCCGAGGCGCTGCAGAAACGAGGCAGACCCAATACTGCCCTGAACGCATTGTTGTACTGGACGCGGAGGGCATTGTAGCTAGCTTGTGTGTAGCGAGCCCACAGGCTGCACGTGTACAAAGAGGTGCAGTACGCATTGAAAAGGGTGATCTTAACTAAGTTAGTACAACGTGCAAACCTGCGGGCGAGCATGTTTGCTCTTCTCGACAAAGCCCTCCGCTCCCGTTCGATGTCAGCGTGGTCTCTGAGATCAGACACAACCCAATGCCCAAGGTATTTAAATTGTTCCACTCTCCCCAGAGGTAAACCACAAAGATGTACTGGAGGCACTGTTTCTGGGCACTTAGCATCACCTGGCACAAAGACCATGCATTTGCTCTTAGACACATTATATTTAAGGCCATGTGCACCCGCGTACTCCTCACAAACATGCAGCAACCTCCGCAGACCACAGACCGACGCACTCAGCAGCACCATGTCGTCAGCATAGCTTAAATTGTTGACGCATACCCCGTCAACATGACAACCGACATGCTCACTGCTGAGCGCAACGATGAGTGCATCCATGTAGAGGTTAAAAAGGGTGGGTGAGGTCAAGCCGCCCTGCCTCACACCACACTCCAGACGATATGGCTCCGACACCGCCTCCACCCACCTGACATGGTTAACCTGATGCGTATACCAATACTTGAAGATTGCCACAAGTTCGGGAGGAAGGCTAATACTCTCCAGCTTATCCCACAGGATATCATAGGCAACCAGATCGAAGGCCTTGGATAAGTCGAGGAAACACGCATATACGGGGTCTTACGTTCCGTATAGTATACGACGGTGTGCTTAACCCACTTGTTACTGAATATACTTTTTGTGTCAGATTGTAATGAAATTCAGATATGTTTATAATTACATGATAAGATATTAAAGGCTATTGGAAAATCAGGAAAATGGTGTTCTTTTAAAAGGACGCTAGTAATATATGCTACTAATGTAGTACATGAAAAAATAACGAAGTACATCTATTGGCGCTTATTTTTGCATAAAATAAAGTAAAAAAAATCCTTACTAAAAAGGTTATTTAGTGTGGTATAATTCAAAACAATTCTTTGGATGCAAGGGAGGAATTCGTTTTTTTTTTTTTTTATAGAAATATGTTATCATCATAACGCGAAAACTTTATGAAGTGCGACCTGGTTTCCGGTTTTCTTTTATTCCGATACGTTTCAAGAAGTGGAGTTGCAGTAATCTTCCGGATTCTTTCAATAATTTTATATGATCAAGTTCTCCTTCGTCGCTTTGAATTAGTACCCAAACATTTTGGACTGACATATCCAAACAGTGACAAATCAATGGGAAATACAATTTTTCCCCTTATCGATGTGCGATAGAGACCAATATTTCGATCTGACATGTCTACACCTCCCATATTTTCATTACAACTTTTTATGAAGGCTAGTTGGTCGCCTTAGAGCTTTGTACATACTTTTTTGTTGCTGTGAAAAGCGTATTATTTTACATAACGAGTACACTGTTATCGTTTCATTTACACAATAATTTCTTCAGCTTTTGTGGATTTGTACTTCAGGGAACCACGATCCATTTTTTTGAATTCTTTATTTGTTGGTAGTGGACATCTGTTATCTAATAAGGGCATTCCACAATCTGCTGCATCTTCAGGGTACAACATAACCACTGAATAGCAGAATTCCTATGAAATTGTGAAATACTTTATTTCATCAGATGTTATGTTCCTATTTTATTTCTTTGGTTTATATACTTGTTTGTATATTCTGTAAGCAAATCTATTATGCTATCGTCAAACAATTGTTATGGTTTTTGGTTTGACCACAATTTTTGAAGTTGAAGGTAAAGACGAGTTATTACTAATAAGTTTTCATTTGGCAACTTCAGCTAGCACCATTTCATCATCACTGGCGTAATCACCTAATGACAAAAAGTCATAGCTAACGTGTGCTAATGCCCTTAGTTGCCTGTCAGGTAAAATTTGAATTTGTACTTGATTTTCGTCCCCGGAATCGTCGTGAATGACATCAGCATTATAGTTTTCGAGTGGTAAAAATGTGATACTGTAAGGGATGAGAGCTTCATCATCAAGTTCCAACTCTTCGATGATTTCATGGAGTTGAGATTCCCATCATTTACCAAATATTTTACTAATAAAAAAAATATTAAATTTATAAGAAGTAGCAGTCGATATTACTACTGGGCTTTATAAAGGACACCAAATAAAATCGCAAAATAAAGTAAGAAACATTATAAAATAGTTAATTCTGTTTTTGTTATCACATAAAAGATGGTTTGAACTTTGATTATTCACTGTCAAATAGTTTGAAAATGTAATAATAATAAAGTAATTCACCTCATGTTACTCATGGTAATTTTTACGTAAAATAAATGCCAAATATCTTTTTTATAATAAAATGATATTTCTCTTACAATAGTTGTATTATACTGCCACACATCTTAGCTTTGAAATGTCATCAACAGAAATTGTTTATACTAACCACATAAATCACACGATTTTTGTTTATGAGCGGACCTTTTAAAAGGACGCTAGTAACAAGTGGGTTAAGAGCAGGGATGTCAGACGTACCAACTTCTTGGTATACATACTAGTTTTCAGTGTCACGTACCATGTACCAAGACTACTCGGTCCTTGTATGCAAAAATACCAAGATTTTGGTGGAAGAATCGAGTATTACTACCTAAAAATGATCAGTTTTTATTGTGTTTTCTGAACATGAAATCAAATTGTTAAATATAACACAGACAAAAAATTGCAGTCAGTTGTTAATATGTTTCTACTGTACGGTTGGTAAAACTGCTTGGATAGCCAAGCATTTTTGTGTATGTGTGTTTGTAGTGTAGTCGACTATTGTGCCATCTTCGCATAGTATTTTTTGTTAACCTTTTTGGCCCTAAAAATAAAAATAATATTGCTAAAATTGTTCACATAGTTCACTAGATAAATACCACATTAAATATCAAAAATATTATCGCCCATCCCCCAATCATTTTACTGATGGATACCTAATAGTGAAAAAAATCATTAAAACTTGAATCTCAAATTCAAAATGAATAGTTTCGAGTCGGAAAATTTTTTTTCGGCATCTAAATTTGTTTACGCCAGCTTCGGACTTCTTTTCTATTGTTTGATTAAGCGAACGATTAACCCTCTTTTCCGATAAAAATGTTGTGATAATTCTTTGGTACGTTCGATAATTGCCCTATATAAACGAAATTGAAATATTTTTGTTTTACTAGGATGCGATTTCTGATACAGTTTATATATCAGTGGTGGCAGCGCGGCAGCGGAGCACAGGGGTACCAGTTTTTCGCTTTCAATACCAGTTTTCAGACAGCTCGGTACAAGGATTTCAGGGTGGCCGTCTGACATCCCTGGTTAAGAGACAGTATGGCGCTCTCCGTGGACAGCTGCGGTCTAAAACCAAATTGGTTATCATGCAGGTCCACACATTTACTCAACTGTGTATTAAGCAAACCGTCAAACACTTTGGCTATGATGGTGGCCAGCGAAATTGGCCTATAGTTCGCCTTATCAGCAAGGTCACCGGTTATAATAACACTTTTACACGTCATTTTTTTTCGTAAATATTAACTAGATGAGGCCGGTGTTTCCTAACTGACTACCCTGAGAAGAAACACCGAAACAAACTCAGGGGTCCGTCTCTTTTTAACCGACTTCAAAAAAAGGAGGTTCTCAATTCGTATTGAATATTTTTTTAATGTATGTTAAGTACCTCATAACTCGGAGACGGCTGGACCGATTTAGAAAATTCTTTTTGCGTTTGAAAGGCTAAGGTTTCTAGTAGGTCCCATTGTTACGAAATCAGGATCTAATGATGGGATCCTGGAGAAATCGAGGGAACTCTTTAAATATTATAGGCACACCTATAGCGGTTTGGGTATTTCTTATAATACCTTGAGCAGTTGCTTTCGAAAAGTACCATTTGGGGAAGTTGAACTGACGATGAAGACCACAGATGGCCACTGAAACTACTCAATAATAAGTATTTCGTGGATTGCGATTCGATTACTTGAGTACGGATGTTAAACACTTTATGCTCGTCGCAATACATACGAGTATGGTGAAGTAGAGCTGATGGTCAAGTACCAGGAGAACTCCTCAAAAATTAACGGCTGTGCATCGGGAAAAGCAATATTTTGTAAAAGGTGATAAGTTGTTGACATTATGGCTTTTATAACTAGACAAACCGACCCACTAAAAAACGTGAAAAAAAATTTTTACAAAAAATAGAACCGAATTCCTTGATTGTAAAAAAAAAATGTCCAATCTATACTGGTTTAATTATATGGGAACCTTGTAGGTTTTAGTCTGAGGCGATCTTTTGAAGAAAGATGCTTACAGATTTGAGTGGGCCTGTCCATACAGTGCAAGCATTTGTCAAATGACGTATAGCTCCACTTAGAACAAGGAGCTTAACGATTTGACGAACAATACCAAGGTAAGGACGTTTGTGTAGGCCGCAAAAAGCACTCAAACTGCCAGACAATCATGTTTAACTGGAATAAAATAACCTACATAGTTCACATATTCACAATCGTTTATGAAGATCATGTAGATTAGTCTAAAAATGGCCTTTTGAGGAAAGAACCACACAGATTTGAGTAGACCCGTGTGTCAGTGCCAGCCTTTGTCAGTTAGTCTTTTTATTTTAGTTAGTCTGTTTATTGCATTCCACATTTTTTCCGCACAACTGGACCTCTTCGGGCACAGCAAACACAATTTAAGGAAATAGAGAGGACTCATTAATTAATCTTACAATCTAACTTATTCTTATTAGTCTACCAACTAATTTTTTTTTTTATTTATTTATTTAATAAAACTTTATGCAACACAAAATAAACAAATGCGGTCTTAATGCCTTAGCCATCCTCTACCAGTCAACCATACATTATAAATTATATCTTACTGTTTAAGTCCTTTAGTATCCTACCTAATATCTCTTTAAGACTTTAATTATTAGGTAGGACCTTTAACCAAACGACTTTAATGCGAACAAGTCCTAAGCAACAATTATTATAATAATACTTAGATACAACGAAAACTTTACTTAAATCTACTGAATATCATCGCTCCGCGTCCTCAATCAATATAATTTTATCTCTGATAAGTAGGTAACATAAATGATTGCTAAACCAAACCTAATTATCTTACTCTTGTATTTTAAAAACAACCTTATGTTCTTCAACACATGATGAAATTTCCAATGAGAGCTCACCAAAATAAAGCCAGTATACCAAGAGCTTACATTTATAATATTGTAAGTAAAAACTGGGGTCAGTCGAAACTGGTTATTTATACGCCCTAACAAGTCCCAATGGACGATAATCTGATGCGCGCCATCTAGCGGCGAGTAGCGTAATCACTTGATAATTGACATAAAGCGCCCATTGACGGCAAAATGGCGGTAATTCGCTTTAGCCGATTGCTGATATATTAAATGTTAATAGATTTTAATGATAGGCTTTAATCTGAAGGGCAACTCTCGTATTATGGAGCGTTTTTGAGCATTAGTAGGTACCACAATCATAAACATTACGACAATGATATGTACGAACGGTACGATTTCAGTAACAATACTCAAATCAGTACTGGCATATAGATTTTTGACAGTATTCGACCACCTTTTCCCAACTATGTCGGTCCGCTTCCAGATGTTTCTGAGTTGCCGGGGTTGCGGGAATGTTAAAACGCGGCCCGGAACGCAAGAGCAGCTGAAAGAACAGAGAACTGAAGCAAAGCAAGGGAACTAGAGGAACTAGGTGGGTTTTTAGTCAGTAGAAGTCAAACGCTCCCTTCCACCCCACACAGAGCGGTAGAATTAATTCGAAGATTTTCACACCCGAAAAAAAGATGTTTCTGAGTAATTTTGATTTATATTTAATCCTTTTAATGAAAAAAAGTATCGAGAGAGCAGTTTTACAAACACCCAGACCCGGAACAAATATTTGTAGGCTATACAAACATGTCCCAGTGAGGGAATCGAACCTGCGACACGCAGCATAGCAGTCGATCGCTTAACCACTGTGCCAACACTGCCAACTGTGTCATCCATGGACATGGTGCGAGTGCCTATCTTTCCTCCACAAGCTAGCAACTGAGCAAAACGATATCCACAAACAAGACTGTCAAAGATAAAAAAATAAAAGTCGCGACCAATGGTTTAACGTGCTTTTTTATTGATAATAGGCTCCCGTTTGATAACCACCTCACCTGATGGTAAGTGATGATGTGGTCGAAGATGGAGCATGCTTACCTAGAAGTAACCTATTCACTCTTGACGTAAAGACCCCAGGTTATAGCTATCGGGAAACACAAACTCCGGCAGGGAATTCCACTCCTTAGCTGTACGCACAATGAAAGTATTTCCATGAGTGGGATGTCCACCATGTAACAATGGCGAATAGCCGTTTGTCTTGTAGACTAATGATGGAACGGACTTGGCGGAATTAGATTGTGTAAATCCATCGCACACTCCCCTAAATGCCATCGATAGACTTGTAACTCGTCGTCGATGTTCAAGGCTCTGGAACTTTGATTAGACCAGTGCATCGTTGCCAATGAATCGCAAAAATTTCACCGGCAAATTCTAAACTCCAAACCTACTGAGAATTTTCTTATAGAGTAACCCAATAGCACCTTTTTTCCCGACTTAGGAAACGAACCCAGGACTTCATGTTTGGCAGTAGCTCTTGCGACCACTAGACGAGGCAGTTATCATTATATTTCATTAGAAATTTCTCGCCGTCGTGTCATCTTTCCACTTTATCTAAGATTTCGATGATCAGTCAACTTTGTACAAAGTTAGGGTTTATGCCACCTTTAACAACCATATTATCCCTAATCCCCTTTGAGGGTAATCTAAAGGGTAAAACCCATATTAAAACATGTTCAAACTATTAAGCTATGACCCTAACGCATTAAAAAGGGGTGACTATGTCTTTGTAATGGCGATTTTATCTAAATGTCGCGCCCCTAGGCGATGTTTAACCTTTGAGTGTCGCGCTAATTTTTTTATTACTACGTCGTTACAATGTTATTGCTACCGGCTGTCAAATGATAGACAAAACTATTATTGGTCAACAGAAGACACAACATACAAAAGCTCATTGCCATATACCACATAGATTACAGAAAAAAAGATCAGAACAAACGAATCAAATCAAATCCTACTTCCTACTAATATTATAAATGCGAAAGTTTGTGAGGATGTATGTATGTTTGTTGCTCTTTAACGCAAAAAATACTTAACGGATCTGAATGAAAGTTGCCAAGTAGATAATTGACATCCTGGCATAACACATAGGATACACATATACACTTGAGAGCAATAAAATCGCACACCTTGACTTTTCTTTGTTAAGGCAGTTTTTTTTATGAATCTGAATAAATATTTTAAAAAACACACACACTAATTGAAAGTCTACCTCATTACCTTTCTAATGATATCAAATACAGTGTAAAAAAATACCCTTAAGAGGTTTTACGGCACAAAACCCAACAAACGGGTAAAATTACCCAATTTCGATTAAGAAATAATGAAAATCAAACTCAAAATTCTTGATCAAATTGTTTATTAATAAGGTGTATTCCCTCCCCTAGCCTTAATTACAGCTCTTAATCGGTTTTTCATGGACCGTATTAATTTTACCATGAAATCTTGTGGTATAGCGTTCCACTCCTCTTCAATGGCAACTTGAAGCTCTCGGAGGCGCGTAAGAGCAGGGCTTCTTGCTCGAACTCTTCTTTTTAGCTCATCCCAGACATGCTCAATCGGATTGAGATCAGGACCACGAGCTGGCCACTCCATCGCGGTGATTCCAACGTCTTCCATGTATTCGCAAACTGTTCTAGCGACATGCGGTCTCGCGTTATCGTGCATTAGGAGAAAATCTTCTCCCATAAGCCACGCAAGCGGCCTCACATGTCCTTCGAGCACTTCTTCGACGTATCTTGCAGCCGTCAAACCTCTCGATCTCGGGCCGGTATTCGCTCCAGTGATGAATACAATGTCAGTTTTAGTGTCCAACATTATGCCACCCCAAAACATACACGATCCACCGCCTAAAGCCACACGTTCGCTTATGCAGCATTGTGAAAATCGCTCTGATGACCTTCTGTAGACTCTAGAGCGTCCATCATGACCATGTAATGTCATTCTGCACTTATCAGAGAACATAACAGACCGCCATTGGTCATACGTCCAATTTAAATGTTCCCTGGCAAATTGTAGTAGCTCACCAGCTATGGTCAATTTGGGACCATTTGCTGGGCGATGTGAAGTCAGTCCTGCTTCACCAAGTCTTCTTCTGACTGTCCACCGACTTATACTGACATTGCGAACTTCTCGAAGCTCTTGTCCCAGTTGAACCGCATTCAGTTGCCGATTTCTTAAAGACCTCGACACAAGAAAGCGGTCATCACGCTCTGATGTTCTTCGTCGCCGGCCAGATCCTGGTCGCCGAATGTAGCCACCGCTCTCTTGAAACCTCTAGTACACACGACGAACAGAGTAGCGGCTCAAATTTAGTCGTCGAGCAACTTCACTTTGATTAAGGCCTGCTTCGAGCAAGGCAACAACTTGAGCGGCTTCTGCGGGCGTGGTATCCATATTTTTCCGTATGCTTTCAGTAGAGATGTTATCACGTTGACCTTTGGTATGCAACTGATTAGAATTCCTTTTTTTTTTTTTAGGTGTGGTCACTCGTAGATCAGCTCAGTAAGGCTGTGCGTCTACTTAACCGGTCTGTCCTGTGGTGACCTCTAATAATTAAATTAAAGGCCCCCAGCCAGGGCTTACAAACTAAAATTTACTTACAGCTAATGACCGCACGCTAAGGGCACTCCCTGCGGAGTACGGGCCTCGGCATAGCGGGGTCATTTTGGGAGGGCAGCAAAGGGATAGGCTGGGTCATATTATTATTTACGGGAGTATTTATTGCTACTGGCTCAGCATCGCGGGCTGGCTCGTTTGGCAAAGGTCGGGGAGGATTTCCATTACAAGTACGCGGACGTCGCGATGGGCCTCGTCGGCGAGGCCGGTGATTAGAATTCCAAAAAAAACGACCCTTTTATACCTGCGAGTAAGGGGTGCAAGTAGTGACAATGCTAACGGGTGAATTTGGGAAATTTAGGGAATTTGGTGTACGGCTGGTTTCTGTGAGTTACGTGAAGGTCAATGATTTTAATTTTGAGTTTTTTTAAAGCTAAGCTTGTATTCTTTATTTTGCCTAATGATTTGTACCCAATATCTTTAGATTTAAGAAAAAAAAAACAGTTATAAGCCAAATTACAAGAGGTGTGCGATTTTATTGCTCTCAAGTGTAGATAAAAGTAGAAAAAAAACATAAAGTATTTACTGCCAACAGACAAACGGCATGCTAACAATATTAAAAACTTATTTAGTTCCTTAAGACTAGAGTTAGTAATTGGTACAACATATGATTTTTATTCCGGAATTCCCACGAGATCGGAATATACGCGGGAATGCCCTTCCACGCGAACGAAGTCGCGGGCAGAAGCTATTATATTATAATAGAAAACAAACTGGTGGTATTATGGCCATTATTTTAAATATCAATTTGTTATAAGCTAGCTTTTACATTTGCTAGAGCGGTGCACAACGGTAACAGGCCCGACTTGCGTTACAGGTAGTGGAATTGTACCCAGCCAGATACATTACTTTGTGTAATTTATATTATCACCTGGTCTCAAATCGATGAAGGAAGACATCATGAGCCTTTATTCCCGGTCATCCCCACCTCATCGTCCCCACTGGGTACGAATGGAAAAAAAGTTTGGTTCCTCCCCAGTGGTGACGATTGGAACTTTTTATTTCCCACTCGTTCCGCTATAGACCGAAAGTCAAAATGCAGTAATGGGGATTTCAATAAGAGATTTCACGGATTGTTAAAATGTTTTGTTGTTTAAAAATAATTTAAAAAGACTAAGGCAATTAGTACAGTATTGTAAATTCGTTGATTACCTGTGATTCAGAATTACAGGTAATCAACGAATTTACAATAATTCTCTCGAAATTATGCATCACAGATTGATCAACTTATTTACACAAGTAAATAAGTTGATTATCTGTGATGCATTTTTTTTTTAAGTTAATTAGGTACTGTGAGCATACAAATGCCTACAGTTTTAAGGTGCGTATCACAGATTCACAGATAATCAACGAATTAAAACATTTGAATCACTATTTAGGTAGTCAGTGCTGCTCTCTAAGACCAACTTACTATAGATACCTTAAGTAAATAAGTTGATTATCTGTGATGCCTAATTTTGAGAGATTTTTTTAAGTTGATTATCTGTGATACGCACCTTAATACTGTAAGCATTTGTATGCTCACAGTTTTAAGGTTACAACGAATTAAAATATTTGAATCACTATTTAGGTAGTCTGTACTGCTCTTTAAGACCTTACTATCATATCTCGGTAATTAAAAGTAGTTAAATAAACTGTAAGATAATAGGTATCCTAGGACCTGAAATCCGAATTTCGAAAATCGACTCCGGCCTATTCCCTCACATAGAAAGTAGGCCTGTGCCCCGGTTGCGGAATTGTTCGAAAGAGTTACCGCGGCCTCGGTACACGAAGGGCATATGACGGAACACGGATGGGTTTTAGTCAGTAAAAGTCTGACACAACCCTGGACGAAGCGGGAGGTTGTGTCAGACTTTCGGGAGGCAGTCATTGGATGACTTCCTAAGCTTAAAAAAAAGGGCCTGTGTCTCAGCAGTGGGAACATAATAGACTGAATTATTATTAAGTATCGGAAGAAAAGTCAGGGAAACACTAATCACTTAATCAAAACGCATAGAGTAGTTTTTACTAGCTTCGCATGAAAAGCTTTTTTCAATACACTTCCTCGAAAACTGGCACTTCCATGGCGTCTTATCGCACTACGACTTCAACATGCAATGTATTTCACACTTGTGGATTTTTTTTCATTTTTCACATACGAGGGTTTACTGTTCCAGATTTTGCCACAGATAACATTAAACAACTATTCAATTCCCTATATTCGGTGGTGATTGTTTTATTTTCAGCAAAGAGGCGCATGTTAAATAATCAAGTCATTGCATCTTTAATAATTCAGTATTGTTTCAATAATTAAATATTTTAATAACAAAAATACTTTTCGTTCTATTATTTTATTTCTTCCAAAGTGTATTGAAAAACGTCGTTTGATTCACGTGGACATTTGTTACTGCAGTACTCGGCTCCATAACCCCTCGCCTTGCACCTCGGCCGCAATAACAAACTTTCTCCACTTGTATCAAAATGTACTATTTCAGTGGGAAAAGCAAATAGCCTATCTCATTCTTCAACTTCTTATGTATCGTCGTACCAAATTTCATCATAATCGGATGGAGTTACTATCACATTTATAATATTAGAAGAGATTGTCCGTTGACCTAGAATCATTTTAATTTACCTACGTCATTAGTATTTATACACACTTTATCATCTCTCCTGTCGCAGGTCTGCTGGAAGAAATTCTTTTGTGCTCTTTTATCTGTATTTGCCTTTTTTTTTCATTTTTAAGTATCATGTGTACATAAATTAATTAATTAAATTTTACAAGACAAAAGAAGAGAGAAAATAATTATTTATGCTATACAATTGCTAAGCTCAGTGACGGGGCTCAATTATTGTGGGAATGTTCTATCGAGATACTGCATGAACAGGATGGGTCTTTAGTCAGTGGAAGTCTGACACTAGGGAGTGACCTTGAAAAAAAAAGGTAATCGTTAAGCCGAGATAAATCAAATCGAGATAACATAATAGACTGATGCACCGACCTATAATAAAATCAAAACCAATATCTGTAATCCCCTTGTCTGTCTTCTACTTTAATCAATTTAATAAACCTTTATCAATATCGCATTATATACATTTATTACTTCACTACATCAAACAAAACAGAAATAATCATATTTAGCGTATATAATCTATTTTAGTCCACCTTTGACGGTGGCACCTACCCTAAAACCGGTTCAATCCGCTTCTAACTGGATCAAAGCGCCGCATTCCAGCTTGTAATAACTGCAAATTACTGGATGCCAAGTAAATTTTCGATTGTGTAAAGGATTTTGGACTTTGTACGAAAGAACTAAAGTTGGTTTTGGAATGCAGTGAAGTAGGGTAGGAAAAATTGGTTCAATTGGCGTTTTATGTTTTCGCAGATTGTTTGAGTAGCATAGATAATGGCAGAAGTATAACTAAAAAGTGGTAAAACCTAGTTCAGTTATGAGATTGCAGAATCTTGCATATCATATTATATTGATTGCATATCATATCATATTGACAGCATATCATATCATATTGATTGCATATCATATCATATTGATTGCATATCATATCATATTGATTGCATATCAAGATTCGGAGGTATCTTGATATGCAATCTCGTAACTGAACTGTTTCGGAAAGTACGTTAAGCCGTTGGCCCCGGCTTTCATTTATATTTTACGATGATTATATTTTAAGATGTACATCTTTAACAGTACCTAGTCATTAAGGGTAGTCAGAAGTCAGGACATCAGAACCAGTATTGATGGTTGTCATTTTTATATAGGTTTTACATGAATTAAATTAATTACTCTGAAATATTGACTGTAAGTAAGACTAAGACTTTACCATTCATAAAGAATGAAATAAATAGGTACTTCTCTAAATAAATATGGCGAAAGATGAACACTTGACTGGATTACTGAAATTAAGGTGGCACAGTAGGCACATCATGACCACAGCTCTGAAAACCGTGAAGGAAAATATAATAGGCATATGCTAGGACGAAAAACCCGAACACATGCGACGTTTATCATCTCAAAGTAAGCTCGTGTATAATAGGCATATGCTAGGACGAAAAACCCGAACACATGCGACGTTTATCATCTCAAAGTAAGCTCGTGTATAATAGGCATATGCTAGGACGAAAAACCCGAACACATGCGACGTTTATCATCTCAAAGTAAGCTCGTGTATAATAGGCATATGCTAGGACGAAAAACCCGAACACATGCGACGTTTATCATCTCAAAGTAAGCTCGTGTATAATAGGCATATGCTAGGACGAAAAACCCGAACACATGCGACGTTTATCATCTCAAAGTAAGCTCGCGTGGTGGATTAGGGCCTTTTTTGGGGTTCCGTAGCCGAATAGCAAAAAACGGAACCCTTATAGTTTCGTCATGTCTGTCTATCTGTCTGTCTTTCCGTCCGTCCGTATGTCACAGCCATTTTATTCCGAAACTATTAGCACTACACATGTGAAACTTAGTAGGTAGATGTACTCTGTAAACCACTTTCCGATTTAACAACAAACATAATAATAAAATTAAGGGTGGCTCCCTACACATGGAACTGAACTAAAAATATTTTTTTTTATCAAATCTTTTCATCAAATTTTATTTATTAAATCTATACGTGTTTGGTATCTATAAAATGACATTGAGGATTTTAAAACCACTTTTTCTTAAAGTCAATCGTTTAAAAGATATATGCTTCCAAAGTGGTAAAATGTGTCCCCCCCCAAACTATAAAATTGGACTGATAAAAACTTTCAATGAAAATTGGTTTGAACAAGATCGGGTCAGCAGTTTTTCAGATATAGACATTTTCGAAAACCGCAAAATAACTTTATTTTTCATACAAACACTATGAAAAACAAAGTTATTTTGCGTAGTTACTACGGAACCCTTCATGGGCGAGTCTGACTCGCACTTGGCCAATTTTTTAAATTACGGATGAGTCCGCTTTTGCCCCCGATCTCGCAGGTAAGCCGATGGTAAGCAATAGATGAGATCTACGTTGGAACAAGCAAGACCAGAAGATGCCTGTTCACTCCTGCTTTAAAGGTTAACGGATCATATACAGGGTGGCCCGTTTTCAGTGGTCCAAAGATTTTTTTCAGCTTGAGAGCATCATAAGTGATAATTTAAAACATACTTTAGTTAAGCATAAACTTATGGTTTAGAAATTACGTTTTTTTTTTATATTACCCGTAATTTCAATATTTTTGACACAAAACCACTCTGTTATGAAAAGTACTGGACCGAATCGAATGAAATTTGGTATAAGCATAGTGCGATAATCTTCCTATCGCGCTATAGGCTCATCTAGTGTAAATAACTAGACTAGATTATTTAAAAAAAAATCATATTCATTCAATTTAAATGATCACTTATGATGCTCTCAAGCTGAAAAAAATCTTTGGACCACTGTAAGCGGGCCACCCTGTATAGCATGGAATACAGAATCTGGCAGAGAGTTCCACACCTTGGTTGTGCGCAGAGTAAATGTAGAGGAGAAGTCGATAAGAGCTTCGTACGACAAGACGGTATATCGACCAATTGTGAAGTTTTGTACCCTGCAGTACGTCTGGTAGACCGGTAGTAAAAGGGGGATGGAGGGATTCCATTGCCTCTCATAGCGAGCAGCCCAGTGTCCCACCAGTAGGAACGTTATAAACTGGTTAAGTTATGAAACTTGACTTACTGCTGTTACCCCGTATTGTGGCAAAAGGGTGAGATCGAGAACAACTCTTTTAATTCGCGAACAGCAGGCTCAATATCGACGTGATTTGATTACAGAAGGGGACGGTACTATGGTGTTGAGAACCATTTTAGAAAAGTAAAGGTAATATTTTTTGGTTTTGATGATAGACTACGACCACCATCTCACGATGATGAAGCACGTTTACCTAGAAGTTATCTTTCACTGTCGATTTAAAGACCCCCAGGTTATACCTATCATGATACACTGATTTCGGTATTCCACTCCTTCTAATACAGCTAAAGCGCCGAAGGTAACAAGGCTCATATGATAATATTGATTAAATTTTATTTAAATAATCTTTGTAGCCTTCAACATGATATCGTTCTAGCAAATACCCTTCTCCCTATTCTACCTGTATTAAAAACTAAATGCCACCCCACTGAGAAGCATTATTAGTAATTATACCCTGTGTCAGTTTTTGTGACATTAATAACATAATATCGAGATTTCTCCAAGCCTCTGAAAGCATATTAAAGCCGAAAAAACAAATTAAAATTGAAAATTTGGAGAAAATTGTTGATTTTGACAAGTTTGGTACTCTACTAATATTATGGCTTTCCAATGGTCAACCACTGACACTTCATTGAACGAAATAATATGTAAAATTAAATAGAAATAAAATCTGGCATGAATAAATGTTCAAATTTAGGGGTAGTTTTTCGAAAATCATTACTACTAACGGGTTTTATAATAATGGCAATACGGCAATGTCATTCTAATACTAGACTACTGACCAACCATTAACTATGAATTTAGTAGATTACGAACTATTAGCAAAATAACAATGGGATCGTGATGGAATGACAAATTAATAAAATTAGCAGACTTGGGGCCCAGGGCCTCAAGTCTGTTACCGTTTTACCTGTTTGTGATTATTTTTGTATTGATTATGTTTTATTGATTATTTTTAGTAACTATTTAACTCATATTTTTTTATATTTATTGTGTTTTACTGATTATGTTACATTGGTTTTTTTTTTGTTTTGTTGATTTTTTTCCATTAATAATTTCTTAATTCTGATTAATTATTTCCATGATTATATTTTTGTAGACTTTATCTTGATGAAATTGAATTGTACGAAAATATGTTCTTCTTTCCTACACTATCAAATTGGGAATTCCTGTAAAGATAGTTGTATGTATGTAATAATAAATAAATAAAATAAATAAATAAAAATAAATAGTTTGTTTGAAAAAAAAATTTTTTTTGGCTCTCTTTATTTTTTAACTGTATCAAATTAACACTAAACACGTATAGTATACGTAGTGTAATTTAATGCCCCTCTGTCGTATCAACTCTGTATACGATATCCACACCTAAACATTAATTAAGTATTTACACTTAATAAATCTGATTAATAAATCCACACTTACCCCTGCATTTTTTTTTATATGTTATCACTTATGTTTATGATTTCTGGAGTGTTGGGGTTGCGGAAATGTTCTAACGAGATACCGCGGCCCCGGAACTTAAGGGCAGCTGAAGGAACAGGGTGGGTTTTTAGTCAGTAGAAGTCTGACACTCCCTTTCACTCCACCCTGAGCGGGAGAAGTCATTTGATGACTTTCACACTCGGAAAAAAAAGTCTGACTGTACTTGCAGGGAACTCACCTCTACCGTAACTTTGTAGTATTTAATAAATATTCCTATCTCATATATGTCATTCGGACCGACCAAGACCACTTCCATAGTGGTAAAATGTATGTTTAAATATATTGTATTGGAATCGACTAGATTCCAATACAATATATTTAAACATACATTTTACCACTATGGAAGTGACTATTTTTCAAACTAGACGGTGACGCCGCAATTGCGGCGGTAAGACCCCTCTTTGAGGAGTGGCTAGATCGGCGTCACGGCGTCCTGACCTACCGCATGACGCAGGTCCTCACCGGACACGGAAGTTTCGGGAGGTACCTGTATCTGATGGGAAAGGAGGAAACGCCTGGGTGTCACCACTGCGAGGGTCGCCCTGAGGACACCGTAGAGCACACGGTGCAAGACTGCCCCGCCTGGGCAGAGCACCGACGTGTCCTCACGGCGGCGATAGGCGGAGACCTCTCGCGCCCGGCATTGGTCGAGGCCATGCTGCGGGGCGAGAGGGAGTGTGAAGCGGTCGCCTCCTTCTGCGAAGCAGTCATGCTTCCGAAGGAGGAGGCGGGCCGCGTGAGGGAGAGGATGGCGTCCTCCCTCCAGCCCAGCCGCAGTGGTAGACGCTCTGCAGAGGGCCGAAGCCTGCCGGGGTCGTGGGACTCATCCCGTTACCGTGGCCCCGGTATGTAAAGGGTTATTGAAGGAACACCGTGGATTTTAGTCAGTAAAAGTCTGACAGTCCCTCCCACCCTGCCCGGAGTGGGAGGGCTTATTTGATAAATTTACCACATTAAAAAAAAAAAAAAAAAAAAAGACGGTAAGAAAAAAAATATTTTTAGCAACCTCAATGTAATTCTTAAAGACCTATATATAGACACGCACGTATGGGTTGGATAAAAACCTTTCCATGTATGGGGGGGGTTCTCTTTTTTTAATATTTATATATAAATCGTAAAGCGGTTCACAGAATACATCTATCTGCCAAATTTCAACTATGTAGTCCTAACAGTTTCCAAATAAAATAGCTGTGACATACTGACATGATAAATCTATAGATTGGCATGCGGGTACGGAACCCTAAAAAAGGAATAGTTTCCTATTTATACATAGCCTTTATTTAGTCCGGCTTTTGATGTATTTTATTTATAAGAAAGAAATGAAGATGTTTTTAAATTATGTGTATTGGTTAATATTGTAGTTATAATTGCTTGTTATACTAGTGTACATTATTGCATTAGTGTAATGAAATGTTGGTAGCTCTAAATAAGTAAAACAAAATAGATAGATAGATATACTCTTTATAATTGACCGTAACAGAAAACAAATAAGGACTTAACAACTAAAACGGGTGATACAAGGGCGGTCTTATCGCTAAAAGCGATCTTTTACAAACAAGCTTTGGATGGATTTGACATAAAAGGAGAAAATAAATATACCTACGGGTAGACCACGTTGTACTATTTACCTATAAACAATACATAGTCAATAAACTACATGCTCAAATAAATCTGCAACTATACCCACAAAGTATTGTATACAAAGTGTAACGGAAACCCCATATCTATCCAAAACGACTGAAGACAACATCTGGTATGGAGTTTCTATGCAAAGTTTCAGCTCAAAATAAGTGACTCACAGACCCCAAATTGTTGGTTTCGTATGTTTCTTGAATACCAATAATAACAAACGTGTCACAGCACTATGAGGGTCATCACTTTCCACGTCACTTGCCAATAAAACGATAATTCTCTTCGTTCTTCTTAATTTGAAAAATTCGGTCTCTGGTATCAATGTATTGAAATTTCTAATAAGTTCCAGACATGTAGACATAGGATTACAAAACCCTTGCTATATCGTTTGTTATCATCAGTGATCGGAGTAGGTAGATTGATTTGGGTTCAATGAACTGGCACGTATATATTAATATGGATATACCTCCGGGATTCCGGGATTTGGTAATAATTAAGATTTTTTTAGGAATTTCAAATATTGTAATGTGTAGGATGAAGAATATATCAATATGAATAAGAAATGTTTAACCCTTTTGCTGTCTTTTTAATAGAATATGTGATCGGCCTTCTATAATAAAAAAAAAACTATGACATGGCAAAACTTGAGTAAAAACGTAGCAAACGTAAAGTGAGATTCTACTAATAATAGTTAATGTGCGTGCGTGCGCTGAAAGACGGGAATAAGCAGTACCTTTGTACTCAAATATTATAATTATTATGCTTATCCTAATGTATTTTGCTGTGTGTACATAAATAATAAAATAAATATATATAATATGTAATAATTACAAGCAGCAGATAATAAATTTGCAAGAAATAACTACTAAATTAGTCATTTATGTAAGTTTCGAATGGACGCACAAAAGTAAGATTCACTTTATTACTTGATAAATAAGAAAAAAACAATTTTAATCGTTTAACTATCGCATTGTATAAATTTCAAATTTAGTAAGTAGTTTAAAAATCTTTACATTCACAATATTTGATTCAATCACGTAAGTACCAAAATGAAATCCCGGAAAAAAGGCTTATCCATGTTATGATTTCTATGACTATTTATGATGCAAGTACGTAAAATCAATCTACCTACTCCGATCACTGGTTATCATCCAAAGAAACCGTGCACTTGGTATGTATATACCCTTTAAATTACACGTTGTATAGAATCCGTTGATGATCTTCATAAATAAAAACAAAATCATAACAGAAACGACTCAAAGGATCGACACTAGCTATTCCCCCGTCGTCGCCTGCAATTAACAAAGTTACCGCGTCCTAAACCTTGTTATGATGTGCAGTACAATCACACGCACAATTTGACACTAATTTCTGTATTGTGAGTTCCCCCCTTGGTAGAATATTGTTTACGGATAGATGTTATTATTTGTGGATATTTATAAAATTGTGTGAATTGTATTTATTCATTGCAGGGTAGTTGGTATTTTTAGGGTCCCGTAGCCAAATGGCAAAAACGGAACCCTTATAGAATCGTAATATCGTTCTGTCCGTCTGTCCGTGTGTCTCAGCCCTTTAATTCCAAAACTATTAGGATTACACTTGCTTGAGGAACTTGGTAAGTAGATGTATTCTGTGAACCGCTTTCCGATTTTTATACAAAAAATAAAAAGAAATAAGGGGCTACCCATACATGGAACTAAAATTAAAAATATATTTTTTCATTTAACCTATACGTGTGAGGTGTCTATAGATAGGACTTTTAAAATGGCATTGAGGTTTCTACAACCGTTTTTTCTTAAAGTCAATCTTTTAAAAGATAGGCACTTCCTAAGTAGTAAATGCGTGAGTGGCCCCTCTAACTTCTATAATAATAGAGTAAAACATTAAAAAAAATATATACTCTTGATCTCAATTTCAAAACTTTCAACGAAAATTGGTTTGAATGAGATGAATTCAGCAGTTTTAGAGATATAGCACATTTTATAAAACCGCAAATGTAACTTTGTATTTGTTACAAACACTATGAAAAACAAAGTTATTTTGCGTATTTACTACGGAACCCTACATGGTCGAGTCTAGCTCGCACTTGGCCAATTTTTCATTGATGACAGAGGGTTTATTTATATTTTAAAACAACACTAGTAATTTCTCCTATATCATGAGTGATTTTTAGAAAAATCCAGACCGGGACCAACTATTTGTAGGCCATATGAACATTTTTTCCGATGCGGGAATCGAACCCACAACAAGCAGGACTGCAGTCAATCACTGAATCATTGCGCCAACCGTGTCGTCATTTATATAAATAATATTTACAAAAAGTTGTGCGTGAAAGATCTAAAACTGCAATGAAAATCCTTTTTTTTTAATTACTGTTGAGTTCACTCTTTACCTCGATGTCTCTATCAATACATTTTTGTTCGTGTATAGTCGTGAAATAGTCCATCCATAATAATTAATAATAATAATTTCTTGATATTTGTTCCCCTTCCCCCCGACCTTTTCATAGCTAGTCCGATTAGTAAGACACAGAAATACCAAGCCATGTGATACTCACCCAAGCGTAGGAACTCACGTGATGAATTTACGGCCCAATCCCTCTCATAAATAAGAGGTCTGTGGTTCAGCAATGGAATGTTATACACAGTATTTATTTCTCTACCGCCCTTGGTTGACTGGTAGAGAATATATATTTCATGACTTAATATTAACAAAATAATGAAATGATTTATTTCTGTGAAATTGTTGTTATTTTGTTACTTGTTTACTATTTTAAAACTTAACAAATAATTATATTTAATGTTTAAATAATAATAATTAATGTTTACTGAAAAAAAAACAATAAAACATACTCTATTTTGCATTAAATTTATTTCAATAACTTAATTGCTACATCAAAAAAAAATGTACAATAATATTAATTAACAGTAGTTCCTTGTTTTAACTATTTTGCAAAAACTTTTCCAATTACAAAAAGATTTTGACAAAATCTTTTTATATAAGTATTATTTACGATATAAATAAATTCTTGATACATTTACACCTATTGTCATGGGGAACAACCTGGCTCCTGCAATACAGTAAATACTAGCGCAGGAGCTAGGGACTTCTTGAATGTACTACATAAAACTGTCAATAAATGATTATGATTATGATTATTTTGAAGCACGTGAGCAACTTTGTACCTAAATCGCAAAAACAACATATACAGTAGAAATACTGCAACGAAAAATATGCAATACAATTTATTCCGAAAAATAAATAAAATATCATAAATGTAGGTATACGAGATTTCTGTATACAGAGATCTACCACAATTCCACTCTTAAAATATATTTCTGTATCGTGAACAACACCCAACAGAAATCTGAAGATTTCTAAGATTTCTAATATTAAGATTTCTAATATTTATACCTTTTAATTCGATGCAGTACCTAAGCTGACATAAGCTATAGTGTCAATTTAACCTAAAAGCAAGGAACTTGTATAGGTAGACGATCCTTGCCTAAAAGTGATGGATTCAATCAATCGAATAATTACCCTCGCTGCCGTCATAACATGACACTGGCAGAATAATCGACACCGGCTCAGTTGCCAAAGAAGAAGAAAAAAAAAATTATGGATTTTTAATCGTGAGAAATAGAAATAAATGATATAATTTATACTATTATCTTTTATTTCGAAGTACATAGTAACTAAATTTTATTATAAATAAATCTATTTTATAAAAAAAATATTCAAATCATAATCAGGCTTTTATCATGACCGGTTAGTCATGATAAAAGCCACAGTTGCGCGTGAGCAGCCGAGTCGGACGCACACGTTTGGAACGTCGGACCGTAATATTACTATCGCGCGGCTTGTTTTTTAAGTCTACCCACTTAACGATAATGTTAATTTCAAATGGATGAAATACGTAATAATGTGAGTTCATGTGACTCAAGTGATCATGAAACGATGGAGCAGGACATAGTTATAGAAAGTGAACAACCAGTTAATGCTACTTTAGTGGAAAAGATGAGGGAAAGAGAATGTGATCAACGAGTTTTAGGGAAGAGAGGGCGTCAGGATGATGAAGAAATTGTGGAGGGAGATGATTTTGTAACAGTAATTGGGGGACATAAAAGACCAAACAGGCAAGACTTGATAAACAATAGTTTGGTGCCGGAAGGTGATAAGAATGAAGAGGAGAAGCATATTATATGTGTGACTGGAAAAGAGATAATAAGATAATTAAGATAATAAGATAATTTTTATTGGAACAAAAATACATTTTACAAAAATTTTGTGTACGAAAATAGCTACATTAGTTAATAACTGTGTCGCAGCTATTAACGCCCACCTCCAAGAGGGAGACGACAGCGTTCCATTTTATTATTATTCGAAGGAAACAATTTAACATGAAATAATAACTATTGAAATAACATGAAATAATAACTATTGAAAACTAACTACTTATAAACTAAAACTAAAAACAAATTTAATATAATAATAAGAATGAATAAAACTAGGTGAGTGTAATATTATTGTGCATGTGGGTGTGATAAGTGTATGTGTAGTGCGTGTTCGTCGGGTGTTAGTATAGAGTGCGTTTGTATGGCATCCCCACACAAGCGCACTCTACGCCACATGTATTTGGTATGCATGTCTACGGAAGGAAGATTATTAGGGCTTTACTAAATTCTCCAATTCTTCATACGAGAGCGTGTGGAGCCATTCGTCTAGCAATCTTTTGCATTCTCTGGAGGTACATGGATAAATATTGAGAACATCGTTTACTCTATTATAAAGCACGGGACTGCAGAAGAGGAACTGCCGGCGTACAACTTTAAGTTTACTTCTAGCTGTAGAGCAGACTCTGTCAAGTCTACGCTTACGTTTACTCAACTCAGAGTTAAAGAATAGATTCGAGTGCTTCCGCAACACTGTTCTTAAAACAAAAGAGTGCCTTACTGTTGGTAGTTTCCATAGAGCATAAAGTTCGCTGGTAGGGAAACGAATGGGCTTATGGGCCATGACCTTAAGGACAGCCCTCTGTGCTCTCTCCAAGCGCAACATAAGACATTTACCAGCACCGCCCCAGGCTGAAATGCAATACGTTAGAATAGAATGTCCAAGAGCGAAGTAAACTGTTTTTAGGGTAGAGGAATGTGCGGAAGCTCTAAGGTTTTTAAAAACAAAGATTAACTTTCTTACTCTAGAAACTAGTGAATTTATTTGCTCACTCCATGTCAACGTACTGTCAACCCAAACTCCGAGATATTTTAACGAATCCGTGCGCATAACTTCGGGACAGCCACAAGTGGCAGCCCTCATTGTAGGGCACGTATGAGCTCTCAAACGGAAGGGTGGCGCTGGTTGTGACGCTTTCTTTGGACTAAATGTTATGAATTTTGTTTTATCCACATTGAGGGTGAGCAAATTCTGAGTGAGCCATCTCATAGTTATCTGTAAGGCTGCCTCTGCCTGAATACGAACTTCGTTCCAGTCACTGCCTCGAACCAGAATAACTGTGTCATCAGCGTAAGCAAATACTTTGGAGTTTGTGAGATCAAGTTTACAGAGCTCGTTTATGTAAACTAGGAAAAGGGTAGGTCCTAAGACACTACCTTGCGGCACTCCATAGGTGAGATATGCTTCATTACTGTACTGGTTATCTATTTTAGTGATTTGCGAACGACGACTAAGATAACTTTTAAACACATGTTGAGCGGAAGGCCTCTTATACCAATTTTTTCTAGCTTAGTGAGAAGGAGCGGAACAGAGACAGTGTCAAACGCTTTTGAAAGGTCAAGGAAGATAGCCATAGACTTATATTTGTTGTTTAGATTTTGAGCTACTGAGTCAAGGAATTCTATTATGGCATCTTCCGTGCTTTTACCAGATCTAAACCCATATTGGTTATTGGCGAGTATATTCTGTGAGCTAAGGTAATCCAGCAAACGCCTGTTCAATATTTTTTCAAGAAGTTTAGAAAAGATAGATAACACAGATATAGGTCTGTAGTTGTTGACACTGTCTCTATCTCCACTCTTGTAAATAGGGTGCACAATGGCCTTTTTGAAAACAGCCGGAAATATTCCAGATGCAAGAGCAACGTTAAAAACGTGGCAAATCACAGGTACAATGGTGCTTCTAGCTCGATAGATCACAGTTGCGGGAATACCATCCCAACCCGTAGCACCATTTAGTCGTAGTCCACGTATAAGACAATCTATCTCATCGTTGTCCGTGCCAAATAGAGCCATCGAGTTAGGGTGTGCTTCTAGGGCACCAGGGTCAGAAATATTTGAAGATATATAATTTTGGGAGTTCATGATTTTGGATGCCATTTTTGTTCCCACGTTTGCGAAGAAGTCGTTCACAGAATCAAGTGATTGAGTTGGATCTGGAGTTATGGACAACAACTCGCTGGCGGAGGCCTTACTTTTCTGAAGATTTGAGATAGTTTTAATAAGATTCCAGGTGGCTCTCGGATTCTTACGATGTTTTTCAAATTCTTTACGTTCGTATTCGCGTTTTAATTTCTTCAGTAAGTTATTGCAAAAGGTTTTATAACGATTGTATGTGATTTTCAGGGATTCGTTATCAGCATCTGTTCTCATTTTGCGATACATTTTGTCTCGGTTTCGAATACACCTAAGGAGCCCAGGGGTGATCCACGGCTTTAGGATTCGTTTTCTGCTCGGGACAGCAAAGTTATGACTATTTTCTTTAACAACTGTAGACACAAGATGGACCATGGCAGAAGCAGCAGTTTCAGCATCTTGACAGTTCATAACAGAAGAAAAGTCAAGATTTTCAAGAGCTACTACACAGGCTGCTATATCCACATGGTGTCGACAAGAAGGTGATTTAGGGACGTGTAAATTCAGGTCACAAAATAACACAAGAGGAGCATGGTCAGTAATTAACGAGTCAAGAACTAGGGTAATAGCTGGTTTGTTTGACTTTAGAATAATATGGTCAATGCAGCTATCATTGCGTGTCGGGAAAAGATGAGCGGGTAACATGGCATGTGACGCAACAGTATTGAGATACATGTCAGAATTCGGGTCAATACAACTCTGGACAATATTAATATTGATGTCTCCAACCAAAATGATGGTTCTGCAAGTAGCAAGTGAACTTAGAATTACATCTAGACTGGTTAAAAAATTCTGAATGCTGATGCTACCAAAACAATTTGGAATGGCTAAACTGTTAAGATCATATAATATCCCGAATATAATTAAAATGGTATATAAAAGCGCGTTCAGGGTTTTAATTCATTTTCAAAACAGAGAAAGTGCTAGTAAGTTGATGAAGTGTGAAAATATTGCCAAGTTAGGTTACAGAATACAGATGACTGATGAAGTTAGTCTATGCTATGGGACTCTGAGGCAAGTAGATTTGGAAACAGATGAGAAAGAAATTCTTGAAAATGTTAGTTGTGAGATCTAAATTATATCAGTTAAAAGACTTAAAAAACTTTCAGAAAATGGAGAATGGATTGACTCGGAAACAGTTAGAATATGTTTTAAAGGTGCCACTTTATCACCGTACGTATACGGCTACGGTTGTAGGTTTAAAGTGGAACCTTACACGTTTCCAGTGTCACAATGTTCCAGATGTTGGAAATTCGGTCACTTATCGAGATCATGCCCTACTAATAAAACAATATGCCCCAAATGTGGCAATCAACATTCTAACTGTGAAACAACTGAATATGTATGTGTTAATTGTAAAGGACTACACATGGTGATGTACAAGAAATGCCCTAACTTTTTAAAAGAGAAAAGAATTAGAGATGTCATGACCAAAGAAAATTGTACCTACAGAAAGGGATTAGAATTATATCTAAAAGAGAATGGAACTAGACAACTTAACACTACAACTACAAACACAGAGAGAAATATAAATTCTGAAAGCATAGAAAATGAAAATGTAAATTATACGCAGAGAAAAACATACAAGGACGCGGTGACAGCAAATACAAATGTTCAAAGTTCGAGTTTTGCATCGGATAG
This sequence comes from Tholera decimalis, assembly GCA_943138885.2. Lineage (NCBI taxonomy): Eukaryota > Metazoa > Arthropoda > Insecta > Lepidoptera > Noctuidae > Tholera > Tholera decimalis. Next base: position 19,083,687 of record OW964576.2, read on the forward strand.
TGTGACAGAAATAGACTATTTAGGAAAGAGAAATAACCAAGAAAGATATGTACCAAGGAAGAAGCATATAGTGACTAGTCTTACGAGTAGTAATAGAGAAAAAGGAAGTTACAATACCCAACCAGCAACTACAAGCCAAAATTCCGTAAAAGACGGACTTTCAGAGACAGTAAATACAAGCTCTAAATTAGATTTTTTTTAGTATATATCAAAAAGTTAAAGATATATGTTTTTCAGATGACAGCTGGCTTGTGAAACTACAGGAATTAGCCAAAATTATGTTTGACTTATGTAGTAAATTATTTCTTAAAGTGTTTAGAAGTGATGATGTGTGGAAAAATATTTTATTTATGTTCAGTAATGGCTAACGATAATAGGAATATGTTATCCCTTCATATTGTACAGTGGAATGCACGTAGCTTGTTGCCTAAACGTAACGAATTCGAACTTTTACTTACACAAGAAAAAGTACATACAGCACTAATAGCTGAAACTTGGTTAGAAACGGATAAACACTTAAATGTAAGTACATACAATATTTTTAGAAAGGATAGGTCAGATGGTTATGGTGGGCTAGCTATTTTAATACATAAATCTATAAAAGTACAACAGTGTAACACTATTATCAATAATCCTGGAATAGAAATTATGAGTGTAAAACTTTTAAATTGCAATGAAATTAAAAATATAGTGTTGTGTGTTGTTAGTGTGTGTGTGACTGGGAACAAATATTTTCACTATTTTCAAGCAAATGTATTGTTGCCGGAGACTTTAATGGACACCATGCAACTTGGTCTTCCAAAACTGACGCAAGAGGAATTCAGTTGTATGATTCTGCTTTAGAATCGGGGTTTATTGCCCTTAATGATGGTAGTATGACGAGAGTGACCTTGGTTGATGGAGTTGCACAGAATACATCTCCTGATATTACATTTGTATCTACCGATTTATCTGTTTTGCTGGAATGGAAGATTATAAACGAAAATTTAGGAAGTGATCATTTGTTTATAAAAATTTCGTACAAGTATAGTAGTAGCTTAAATTCTTTTGGTATAGTAAAGCGGAATTTCAAACTAGCGAAATGGTCAGAGTGCAGCGTAATCCTAGAAAACTATTTAATGCAAACTGTCGTTCCAAGCAATGTACAATCTTTGTATGACAACTTTTTAGAACAATTAAATAAAGCTGCGGACGAATGTATTCCTTTTATTAAAATCTGTAATAATCCGACAAATGGCTTTCGGCCAAAGTCTTATTGGAATCCTACTTTATCCCATTCGGTAGTACAACGTAGATTGGCCTTGAAAAATTTTAGGAGAAATCCCACACCAAATAACCTAAGTGTACTGGATCTTAAAACAAAAGCTGCCAAAAAATCAATCAGTCAAGAGAAGTTAAAAGACTGGCAAAATTACTGCAGTAGTGTTAATGAACAAACATCTAGTTCTGAAATTTGGAAACGTATGGGATGGATTAAGGGACGTGCATCGCCCAGGTCATCGGTTCCAAATGAACATAAGGTTGATCTCCTGCGTAATCTTGCTCCTGATTACGTCTACCCAAAACACCAGCAGTTTAAATCAAATAATACAGTACTAGAGGACGAATTTACTTTACAAGAAATGTTAAGTTGCTTTAAACGAAAAGACACAGCTCCTGGTGCTGATGGGATCACATATTCTTTGATATTTCATTTATCTCCTGCTAGCAGAGAATATTTACTAAATTTATACAATATTATTTTTAGGACTGGGATTATTCCAAAACAATGGCGGGATATTTTGGTTACACCAATACCAAAGTCCTTACCGGATAATACTAGTATTAAATTAAGACCTATTTCTTTAATTTCCTGTGTTTGTAAAATCTTCCATTCAATGTTAACAAAGCGGCTTGAGTAGTACATTGAAAAAATAAGTTGTTATCTCAGTATACCTCTGGATTTAGGAGAGGACAATCTTGCCAGGACTGTTTAGTTAAATTAGTTAGTCAAATCTACACAGGGTTTTCACGTAAAACTCCAACAGTAGCCTGTTTTCTTGACATTACTAATGCTTATAATAATGTGTTAATAGATGTTCTAGTAAATATCTTAGATGAGATAGGAATTGGAAAAACGTTTTGCCAATATTTATGGAACTTTTTGAGCGAGAGACAGATAAATGCAAATTCTTCATAAGATATACAGATAGAGGATTGGCACAGGGAGACCCAATTTCACCCCTGCTTTTCAATATAATCACAATTAAGTGCTTTCAAGAAATTCAAAACGTTACTTTGTGTCAATACACAGATGATTTTGTCTTATACCGAACGTCTATTAACTTAAAAGAAACCCAACGCACACTTCAAACAGTGCTAGATAGATTGTGTTATGTGCTAGATGAGTTAGGATTAGAATTATCGGCCGCAAAATCTAAAGTGTGTATAGCAGAGGTTTTAGAAGGCCAAAGGTTGAACTCAAAATAAATAGTCGCAATTTAGATACAGTTGACAGTTACAAATGCTAAAGGTATATGGCTCGACAGATGCTTGCGCTGGAGTAAACTTATTAACTCTACGGTAGAAAAAGTCCCAAGAAACCTTAGTTTACTTAAAGTGTTGGCAGGTAGGTCCTGGCGATTGCATCCTCAACATTTGAGACATATTTATATAGCTTTAATTAGAAGTCGTATAGATTATAGTTGTTACATATATGATGCTAGTGCAAAGTGTCACTTAGATAAGTTGACTAAGTTACAAAATCAAGCTTTACGGGTTATAGGAGGTTTTATCAAATCCACTCCGATACACGTTATGGAGAGTGAGCTTTGTGTGGTTTCACTGTACATACGAAGAAAATATCTAGCTTATGAGTTTTGTCTTAAAGCTAAATCAGTAGAAAATAATATTACAAATACCTTGTTAGATGAACTTTATGCTCTTCGACAGAATAGTTATTGGCGAAATAAGGTTATTCCTATAATAGCCGCAGTATTTAACGAGGTTAAAGAAATTGAGGTAGCATCTTCTTACCCTTTATTTATGTTCACCCTAAGAACATGGATCACCAACATTAATGTGAAAGAAATAATTGACTGTAATTTAGAGTCAGTCCAGTTACCGAAGGGGCATTATGTTTACAGTTTACTAAAATACGAAGTGACTAAAGAACTATGCACAAAAAATAATGGTTGGTTTACTATATTCACAGATGGGTCGAAGAATGTAGAAGGCCGCGGAGCGGCTTACTACATACCCTGTAAAGATATAGATAACATAAATAATAATTGTTTTAAAATAAGTAAACCAGCGTCCATTATGAAGTTGGAGCTCATTGCGATCTCAGAAGCATTGACATTTGTCATAAATTGTCAAAACAGAAATACTGTTATTTGTACTGACAGTAAAAGTTCCCTACAGCATATAGCTCGATGCGCCTCTGGCCTTAGAGGTGATTCGATAGCTTATGGCATTCTATCTAAGATAGACGAACTTATTTAAAAAGGTGTTCAGCTGAGACTGCAATGGGTCCCATCGCATATCGGGATACGAGGTAACGAGCAGGCTGATATGTTGGCCAAATATGCAGCCAAACACGGAAAACAAACCAATATTATTCTTGATTATTCCGAAATATTACCAAAAATTAAAAATGTTTGTTATGATCAGTGGAAGGAATACTTTGACAGAACTTCAGTAGAAAAAGGAATTTGGTATAAAACCAGACAGTGTCAGCCTCCTCGCATACCCTGGTATGTAAATATTAACATAAGCAGAAGATTAGTGGTTACAGCTCACAGACTCAGATCGGGACTTTTTCCATGTAACAAATTCGCTTTCTTGATGAAAAAGATAACCTCTCCCAACTGTGAGGTGTGCGGAGTTGTAGAAGATATGCATCATTTGCTAATGGAATGTGTTCAGTATGAGGCTGATAGGAGTAAGTTGTTCGGGGCTTTGAAGTTGAACAAGAACAATATAGGTACATTCCACCAAATACTAAGTAAGCCGACTTCCGATGAAGCGAGAAAGTTGTTCGACTTTATTGCCTTGATCCATTGATCTCGTTTGCTAGGTAATAATTGTCTTAGGGTACGATGGGACTGACATACGCTGTGCGTTATAAAAGTCTCTAAATTTTTAAAGAAAAAAAAAATGATAAAAGACAAAAAGACAAAAATGAGAAAAAACAATTTTACTAAATTGCGCGAGCTGCCCTGCACCACTGCACTGCTTTAATTAAAGTTCGTAAAGTCCTTCCAAAGGTTGTCTGGAAAATATTGCTCTCAGAGTCTATAAGACCGCCATTGTAACCAAATATTTTTACAATATTGTTATTTAAGTGTGATTCAATTATTGGTGTAAAATAAAGTATTCTATCTATTCTATCTAAACCCCGTTGGAATGGGTACAGGTAGAGGGGCCTATTGCAAAAAATTTAAAATATTATCATGATCTATTCGTTTTATTTTGCACGCCCCTTTCTCACATTCTACTTTTAGTTATTGTCACACAATATTATTAAAAATAGTAGATTATTAACCAAGGGGATAAAGCAGTGTCTTCTGTCGCGGGTGGCGATTTAAATCGCGAGCGTAACGAAGGACTCGCGGTTTACTCCCGAGCGTAGCGAGGGTGTTAAAAACTTAAATCACGAGCGAAGCGTGGGATTTAAGACGAGTCCTGAGTGTAGCGAGGGATTTAAGTTCACCCAAGACTAAGACAGCTTTATCACCGAGGAAAATACTCTACTTTTCGTACCATTTGCGAAAAAATTAACACAATAATAATATGAGATAAGTATTTATTAAAAATAATGACAATAAGGCTGCGTTTCCAACAGAGATGTGCGAGGATGCGTAGCGAGGGATGTGTTTGTAAAGAACCAATAGAATCGCTTCATTTACCTCGCCTCGGTCAGCACAGCTCTGGTGGAAACGGCTCAGCGGAGCTAGATTTTTGCGCATACAAAACAAGCGAGGGATGTGTGCGAGAGATGTGTTGCGAGGAATGTGTGTTGAGAAGGATGTGTTGCGAGGTTTGCGCATCCTCGCACCACACATTAATGCGCATTTTCACAGCTCTGCTACACATCCTCGTAGGCACATTTTCATCGCACAGCTTTGGTGGAAACCCCCACACATTGTCACAGCACAGCTAGACATCCTCGCACGACACATTTCCATCGCACATCTCTGGTGGAAACGCACCCTTAAAATGCGTATTCCTTTTTCAAAAAGATGTATAATGCTTTATATACAAACTCAATGGTGTAAACACAGATGTAGTTCAGTATAAATTTCGGTAAGTATTCCAAAAGACATTGGGAACTTTACTATGGGAAAAATCCCCACGTCGGACAAAGATGAAACGTACTTTATTTCAAAGCTTTAGATCTGTAGGTATGTTTACTTAAAGCGCTATGTTGTGACATATGGCAATTCTGAGGTATGATGAGTCTAAGTTGAAAATATTTTTGTCTAAAATAATTTGACTTTTTACATTTTATATTGTTTTGCATCGCAGAATAACTAATAAAAAGTTATATATTTTTACTTATTTTTTACTGAATGTTATTTATTATTTGTTAAAAAAAATGTAAAAACACAGTACTGAACTTATATTAATAAACTAATATACTGTATTTGACAATATCAAGATACATTTTGTGCCCTACTAAATAATTATAATCATCATCATTACCAATTGTTTATTATATACGAGTAGTAATATGGTACTTTGATGACCTACAAGTAGTTGTTCCAGGTCTAGCTGTTTGTGTATGTGAGTTTAAATGTTTGTAAACGCACCCACAATGCAGGAGAAATTGCTAGTGTGGGGTTCTTTTAAAAAAAAAGAAGTCTAAAACAATTAGATTGAACAAAGGCTAAATAAAAAGAGGAGTTATATAATAATAGGCTTTTATTATTCATCATAATCAATGATAATAATATGGTCCAAAAAGGCAGCTGGCGCAAGATTGACATCTTCATGTCTGGCCCATGAAAGATAGTATATCATACTCGCAATATGTGCACAACAGCCCACTGTGCGGCGGCCATGGATACAGGAAAATAATAGCTATGTATTCCTTCTCGTCCATTTTTGTGATGGTATTATTAATTTTTTTTAGGTGTAATGTGAAGTGTAAAAGTAAAAATACTAAAGTAGTGAAACCTTATTTTTTCAATATTCCCATATGTTACAGGAAAAAAAAATGCACGGCAATTAAGTGGATAATAGTATCTATAATCTGTGATAGGTTTCGTTTGTGTCCGCTACTTTTTGAAAAGCGGGGCAGAAAGTTCCCAATGTCATTTAAATCACATTCTCCCCCCAATAGGATGAATTAAATTCAGTTCAATTTTCTTTCCCTGTTTTTAACAGATTTAAAATGACTATTGTTATGTTTGCTTTTTGTGGCATAGAATGTCACTTTTTTGAACAAGTGGTACGAAAAAATTGTTTACATCGTTATTCGATTTTATTCCTAGTCGTCATTATCTGACAACCCAGAAGCTGTCAGTCTACTGCATCGAATTAAAAGTCCGGCTATAGTGTCTAAATTATAAATTTAGATTATAATAAATTTACATATTGATATTTTGTGACGTTAAAATGGCACCGTTTTGATCCGAACCAAAGAAGACTGTCAAAGAAAGAGAATATGCATTATGAATTGAGTAGGGATGACATACAGCTGCATGTATAGTTGGTTCACGTTAGTAAAATAGTGACGTCATCAGTGCAACTGCAGGGTAAAGGTGTTTTCACAATGGAGTATATATTCAAAATTAAATTTATATTTCAAAAAATTAAGTTTAATGGATAAAAATGTAATGAATTGTCTTAAATTTGTAATATTTTTTAATCAGTATCAATAGAAACTTGTATTATTATATATTATGAAAGAATTTTGTTCTGCGTTCTCTACGACGTCATCCAAATTACATATAAGATTTTCTTCTTGTATCACGTGGTCGCAGCATTTCTTCCATCGATTAGCATCTATTAAAGTTATTCCGTCACAAAATATTTTTTTTACATCACTCATCTTGAATGTTCAGTCATGAAACTGGTCACTGTACGTGAACCAACTATAAGTTAAAATGTCCGACGGTTTGAAAGAGAGAGAAGGTCGCAGGTACTCTACCTGTCTCTTTCTAATTATGACACACTGACATTTTGTAATTGAAATGCCAAATTAGAGTTTTAATTGTTTTTGGGTTTTCTGAAAAAGAAACACAAATGATTTGTTAAATAGACATTAACTGTTTTATTGTTCAAGTTACTGTAATATTGTTTAATAGTGGGTAGTAGTTATAAATGCAATATTTATAACGCAAATTTTCAGTTTTTTGAAAATGGAATAAAAAATATATTTGACTAATATAAAATATCGTCGAAATGAAAATATTTGTGTGAGTGAATGTGTATGAGTGTATGTTTATGAGTGTATTAGTCCTAACCCATGCACCATGATTCTACTATGCTCCCATTTCACGCACTGTTGCTGCGCATGCGTGACTAGAGAGAGATAGATTGTATTCGCGATGTTCTCTCTCTTTTTAGATCTCTATTTATACAAATCTTACGGAGGTCGGTCCGTACATAGGTCCAGACCATCTTTACATATTTTGTTTACACCGTGCCTCAGAAAACGTCAAGCAGTTGGTCCTGGGTGTCATATGTGCACCCTTGGCAGTCGTTATGGGTAGTCAGAAGCCAGAAAATATGGCACTGGTCTTGCTTACACAGCTAATGTGTTGTGGTAGTCAGATAGGCAGACTAGAAACCGATCTCGACAGGATAAGCAAATGATAATGATAATTACTGGTGGAGTACTTCATAGCTAAATACAGCCACATGGAACGATAGATAATTAAAATGAAAACTTCTCCGAATAAACAAGATTTTATTGTGTCTAACAAACAACCCATTCTTCGTAGTTAAATCTATATTTGAGCTTCTCTATTCTATTCTATTTATAATTATTTACAACTAGAATACAATCTGTCTACTACTGCGTTACGTAGAACTATTTTTTTATGTGTGACCTCTCATAGGGTAAACTGAAACAGCACTAATTGCATGTGACGTCATTCGCAAGTAAATCGTGACGTTAATACCATTAGGCCGTGCGCGCACTGCGTTGCGTTTTGGAAACGCAAAATCTGTGGAGTATGGAGTGTCATAGAAGTGCGCGCACTGCGGTGGAATAAACGCGTGCGTTAGAGTCACCGGTGGCCCCTCGCTGCAAAGTTGCGGTGAGTCTACCGCAAATATTTTGTATCGCATAGGAATGTATGTAGTACCTACCGCGCACTGCGGTGAAAAAAACGCACGTTTTGTCTGATAATGTTGCCATTGATACAGATTTCTTTGTATTTATACATATTTTTTATGTGTGATCCAGATTAGCATTCGATACAGATTTTTATACAAATTTCACACTGTATTGATCAAAGTGACAGTTAAAACTAAAACAGAACTTAACAAAATAAATTACCTAGATACCGCATTTATAACGTTAAACACACCATTGTATAATTCTTTATTTAAAATTATTTATATCCAAATAATTAATTTAAAATATTACTCTATTTGCAAAAGGTAATTTCCCCTAATAAATACTAATCTTTATCCAAATAAGTATATTATTTACCTTGGTAATTTAATGTACATCAAAAATTGCCCTTTACTTTTTTCATTTAAATGTTTAGAAGTTATCACAGATTCAAAATTACGCAGCCAAGAAATTCATTGCAGCGAAACGGCTGGCACAGGTCTGATTCAAGATGAAACTTTTTTATATACACACATCAAAAGTGTCTAGGGATCAACATATATTTTTTCCATAACTTTTCTCCTGATTGATATTAATTAAAATTTTCTTTAAGGATTCATCAAATAAAGTGTTTTCGTTTGTCACAGTAACGATAAACCAAGTCACCTTTGCATTAATAAAGAAATTTGCCATTTTCCTAATAAAGGGATTTTTGACATTTGAACCACTAACATTAAAGTTCGAAAAAAAGACTGAAATAACAGTTTTCTTTAAAATTTTATTGGGTAACTTAAACAATTAATAATCCGTGTTTCTACCGCGAACACTAACAACACAAGAACATCGGTTTGGCATACTCAAAATGAGTTCATCCAAATCACGCTGTGGAATGGCCGCCCATGTTCGTTGCAACAACAAAAAAAGGTCTTCTTGCGACTGGATACCCTCCATATTCGGCAGAGCTCTTCTCTGTAGCATATCCCATGCATGCTCAATCGGGTTCAAGTCTGGCGACTGAGCAGGCCAGAGCAGGACATTGATGTTAGCTGCGGCGAGAGTCTGTCTTACAACTCTTGCGGTGTGCGGTCGTGCATTATCATGCATTAACTGAAATAAGGGACCGATTTGCACTTGTAGAGGAACGATGACGTCAGATACAATCGTCTCAGCATAAATTTGAGCGTTGAGGTTGCCTCTGATCCAAATCAACTCAGTTCTTCCGCCGATCCAAATACCCGCCCATACCATGATGGTTCCACCACTATAAGGATGGACTTCCTGGCAGGATTTTAATCACTGTTGGCATCCAGGGGTTCTCCAGTGTCGTATACGTCTTGTATCCGGTCTCATACCAAAACGAGACTCATCAGAAAAGCACACGAAACGCCATTGTTCTTCTGCCCAATTTCTGTGTTCAAGAGCCCATTGATATCGAATCCTACGATTGTGCATTGCTATAGGTGGTACCCGTAGCGGTCTTCGGGAATGAAGGTTCACTTCATGCAAGCGGTTTCTGACTGTTTGGTCGCTAATTAAGTTCCCTGAAGAGTGATGAAGCCTCACGGCTAACATCATGGCGGTTATTGTTGGAGCTCTTCGAGTTAAGATTTGAATGTATCGGTCTTATCTCTGTGTGGTGCAGCGATACCGTCCTCCATGGCGCTCAGCCACGGTACCAGTGCTTCGGTAACGTGTCCAAAGTCGACTGATAACACTCTGACTTGTATTCAGAGCTAAAGCCACAGTACGTTGCCGGGAACCAGCTTCTATCATTCCCACGGCTCTGAGCATTTCTTCCCTGCTTAAATGACGTCGCCGCTCCATAATAACGTTGGTTTTAATCAGTAGTAGGGAAACAGTAGCACTAATAATGTCTTCAATGCGTTGTATGTTTTTATAGGGAAAATATTGACAGCTGATTTTCATCTTTTACTCGAATTTGATTAACAGTTCCTGTTTCAAATTATAAAATGCACCAAAAAGGATCCATATAAATTTATAAAATCATAAATTTATTACAAAGCCACATCTCAATCTCAAGAAATCCGCATAAAAATGCTTGATCCCTAGAGACTTTTGATGTGTGTATATATTTTAAATTAAATGATAGCTAAACGTACTTTTTGTAATGACGTCGTTTGTCGAAGAAAACAATTGTCAAGGACCCCGTGCAAAGCCGGGCCAGGCCGCTAGTACATACATAGGTATTTTTGTCGAAGAAAACAATTGTCAAGGACCCCGTGCAAAGCCAGGCCAGGCCGCTAGTATATACATAGGTATTTTTCGTAAATGTAAACTAGATAAGGCCGGTTTTTCCCAGAAAAAAACTTTTTTGGATAAGAACGTTACGAATCTTACGAAAACTTAGTAAGTTGCTTTGTAATTTATCTAGCTCCAATAGCCAGAATGACAATTTTTGCATCACTCTGGGTTTTTAGATTAATATTAAATTAAATAAAAGTTTGTACCTATGATAATAATTATTTACATATTTTACGTATGTGCGACACTACGAATGCGAGAGCCTTGGATAGCACACAACAATCTTTGACGGATTTCCTGAGTACAGCAAATTAATGCTGCTGCCAGCTAAATAATAAAAATTAAAAATAACTATAAAGAATAGAATCATGCAATGGTGTGTGTAACGTAATAAATGCGGTATCTTGGTAATTTATTTTGCCAAGTTCTGCCTTTAGTTGTAACAGTTAATTTTATCAATACAGTGTGAAATTTGTATAAAAATCTGCATCGAGTGCTAATCTGAATCACACACCGAAAATATGTATAAATACAAAGAAATCTGTATGTATGGCAACATTGTCAGACAAAAGGTGCGTTTTTATCGCCGCAGTGCGCGCACCTGAGATTGCGGTTATTCTACCGGTGCGGTAGAACTACCGCAATTACGGCCACCGCAAGGCAGTGCGCGCACGGCCTTAGTATTGCGCTCTCGGACAAACCACCTTCAGATACACTCAGCAAAATGAATATGTAAGCAGGTATAAATCTTCGCCTTTTTTATTACTGATAGACTCGCTTTTAAACATTATCACACTTGAGAAAATTTGATAATGCGGTTGACAGATTATTATGAATCGATATGGCCTCTCGCTTTTCGTCTACTAAACTTGGTAAATTTAAAAATTTACTATATACCGCTATTGGTTTAGTGTTTTACAACTAAACCAACGAGGGTGTACCTAAAATATTTAATCATTATTTAAATTAGCGTTATAAGAGGTAGGTATCTAGGAAATTCCAATCCAAAGCTTTAAGAAAAGTGAAAGTGTAATTGTAAGTAGGGTTGACTGGCAGAGAATGCCTAAGTCCGTCTTTGTACATTTTGTGTTGCGTAAAGTTTTAAAAAATAAATAACGTATACCCAAACCCCTTCGTGCGTGGGGCAGTGTCCCCCCCCCCCCCCCCCCCTATTTAAGCATGAATCCTAGTAAAAACCTTGGCATAATTTTAGGCTGAATTGTACTTGGTTATTTGAAAGACACAACTGTCTAAGCAAAAGAATATCTGTACCGTAGTACTCAAATGTTTTTAATTAATACTTGTATACTTAATCATTTTGCTAAGTGTACTCAAATATAATTGTTACAAATTATTCTGAAAACTTCACATTTTACTAGCTTTCAGATTATTATTATCGCTTTTCAAAACATATTATAATAATATGAACAAATACAAATTAAATATATTTCTTTATTGAATAATTACTAGATTTTAAATCCTAGGTATTATTTATTATGACTAGACTAGACACTCAAATCGTCACTCATTATTGTTTTTATATTACAAAATATGACTATTATTGCACTTAATAATAAATAATAGCTACAAGTTGACTAGTTTTCTTATTTAATAAACTATTTAAATTTCGTCTTCTTAATTTCTACATAAGTTACTTCAAATGAATTTCGTTTTTATTGTGTTGTTATTGGTTTGTCTAAAAAAACTATTTCATTGAATTCTAGTTAACATATTTACAACGCTAATGTGAGAAAATAACAATTTATTTATTTACACCTCATTTATTTTGAAGATTGGGGAAACTCTTATACCAAGGATTTTCGGCTCTTGTTCATGAAAAAACAAACAAATCAAAAAATCCATTTTCTTAATGTTAGCAATCTTAGGTTATAAGGAATATCCAGATACCGCCTCGCGTGATAAGCGGCACTCAAAATATACTTCATTGCAATATGGGATTGCAATGAAGTGACGATAGATGTAGAAATTTCAAGAAAATAGAGGTGCTTTTGATATATATTGATAATAATAAAAATATGCCTTTATTTACAAAGGAAAATGCTTTTAGATGGTTAGAATGAAAATATTCTTTACTATGGAGATTACAATTGCAATGGATGGAAAAGAAATCATTTTATGTGGACAGTTAGTAAGGTGTTTAGAATATATCAAGACAAGACAAGAGTGTTTTGCCTTTGTAAATTGATATATACAAATACTACTATATATATATTTTACGGAAAAATAAATTTGTGTTATTATATGCCTTTTTTCCGATGGGAGAATCATCAAATGACTTCGCACACTCTGGGTAAAGCAAAAGGACATTCCCGCAACTCAGTGTGTAATTGTACGCCTGGAGTACCTAGTAACTGAAACATATGTGTTCTGACAGCCGTGTTTATAATGTTATTGTAGGTTTTATTAATAAAACAAACAAATAAAAAAACCTTTCAAGAAAAATACCGTATTGTCTTGTTAAAACCTCTTTGCTAACTATTCAGAAGCCGGGGATAAACTTACAGTTAATTTATTTAATTTAATTTTTATTAGATTTTTACGTGCTGTTTGCACAATAGTGTTGTGCATAGTTCGATTCGCCGACAATGTCGATATCACTGTCGCTGTGTTCTGTGTCCGAGTCTGTCGATATTCTTGAGTTTTCAGCCTGGGAACAATACAAGTCATTTAAAAAACAGACCTTCATAAAAAAGGCCAATTTCCTCAAACTAGGAATTTCTTCTGTATCGGAACTGCAATCGATAGGCCATACGAATATTTGTTCGCGGCGGAAATCGTACCCGCGACCGACAGATCTCCAGCCAGTCACTTAAAATCACAATATAAAGATCTTTAGACTGTGCAAAATAATCCCTTGACCTTGCGTATGGCACTGCGGTATCTGCGATATCTATATATTAATAGATTTTAGTGTGACATCACGATATTTCGGACCCCTTCCACCTTTTGTCACACAATATCACACTCCCCCTTAACTTGTGACGTAATTTATGGATGAAATATATCGTCTTCAAATTACTTATTATTTTTGTGATGTTTTATAATATCAGTGTGAATGAAAAAACTTACTTTTCGACACTCAGAATGCGTGGCTGGATGTTTTGTGGTGAAATCAACAGCGGTGGCACCTGTAACCAAAACATGGAATAAGATCGATCAGTTTTCAATAATATAAGCAATCGCGTATATCGATATCCCTCAGTACCTTAAAAGCTAGCAAGTTAAGAAGTTGGTCCCGGCTGTCATTTGTAAGTACAAACGCCAGCACATGAAGCTACCCGAAACTGTAAAATTGTCCCAATCGACCTTGAACCTAATTTCTTTAACAATAAAGTTGAAAATCTATTAAAGAAATTTGACAGATTGTTGTAGCTTGATGTGCTGGCGTCTGTACATTTCGTCGTTGCGACTTTAAGATCTCTTATGTGTCACTTTTGGCAAAATCACTCTTTTACGCCAGGATTTTTCACATTTTGAAGCTCTATCGAATGCAAAATCTCTCATGTGTATACGACGATTTAATCGTCATTTGTTTACCAATTTCAAGATCTACAATGTGCTTCCTAATAAAATGTTGGTGCTTAAAATATCTTATGTGTCAATGTTCACATACGAGTTTTTAGGTCATGTCATACTCGGGCTCTTTAGGCAATTATTGGATCAAAATATCTTATGTGCATCAAGACGAGAAAGTCGAGTATTTTTTTAAATCATTTGCCTATGTCTGCAATTATTTATATGCCTCATTATAGGTATTAACGCATTTTATCAGTGCGTGCAGGACATTACTTGATTTGCGTAGATCGAAATTTTATTCGATTTGTGAGTCTAACAAGAATAAAAAGTGAGTAAACCGCTGTCCAAGTGAGATTGAGTTATAAGTTAATCAGCTAAACACAGGTAATTCTGAATCAAGTACTTTTTTATGATTTTGGGGAACCTCCAAGAGTAGAGAGCTGTTCTAGCGGTTCCCTTAATACGCCAGAAGATGTGGGCTTAATTATCTTCATGATTGATATATCAAGATGATGTTACGGAAGATTTATTTGATCTAAGCATCACGATGCTCCACGCCGCTGAAGACCCGGGTATTACGTCTGAAGATTACATTACGAATGCTTCATCTGATTATAGCATCAGCATACTCCATGCCACTGAAGACCCGGGTATTGCGTCTGAAGATTACATTACGAATGCTTCATTTGATTATAGCATCAGCATACTCCATGCCACTGAAGACCTGGGTATTGCATCTGAACCGAAGCAAGTGCTATCACCAGTACCTATCTTTGAAAATTTGAGCGATGTAATCTGTTAGTGATGATGATCCAGACTGGGTTCTAGTGATTTCGCGGCGAAGGCGGAGTCTTTATCCATTGCAGAGCCAGGTTGAAGAACATTTGAACATGGATGAATGTATTAGGTCACTGGCTGTGCAAGATTTGAAGAGAAACAGGAATTTATTTTTACAAAGACGGAGGATCTTGCCTTCTCCGGATAATAAAGATAGTGATAGTGATGACAATGTTAGTGGCGTATCATTACCCGACAGTATTGATGGTAATACCGCTGTATCTGTACAAAGACCACTTTCATGCACCGTTAACCTGAATAAAAAAGTCCGCGTTGCCGGTAAATCGTACCTTGGGTAAAAAAGTTAGCTGACAAATGGATACTATGCGTTGAGAAGCCTGTAAGAATTTTGAAACCACGTTGCTTACGTTGTGTGTAGCTTCAAAATCTAAAAATTCTTTTCTTTGTGCTCTTGTATCCGATGAAGAACGAGAACACATTCATAAACATTTTTGTAAGCTCAAGATTTGGTTAGAGAAGATGGCGTTTATAAAAGCATCAGCAGGTGTATAAGACGACAACGTACATCTCAACAAATGTCTACAAAAAAAAAAACAAAGAGGCCACGATATCTTCAGGAATAAATTGGACGCAAATTGCACTAAAGTGAGTGTGTAAATTATTTTTTCTTAATACACTTTGCATTGGAGAAGATAGTTTTCACCGCTGGACTAGAGAGGTTGATAATTTCAAAGAAAATATTGCGGAACAGACTGCAGAATACACTGCATCAAGTTCAAATATTATTGCTAGGCCAGGGAGGACCCCACCAACTGTATCCCCACGTTGTCGTCGTGGTGGGGCTTGCGTGTTTCGATGATCTCTGGGGCCATGCCGGTAGAGGCACTCATGCCGCACGGGCCCAGAGGGAGAAACCAGACCAAGAGGGACACACCGGGGGAAAGGCGCGCCGCCTGGAGGATCGAGCAGCTAGCTCAAGCTTCTAGATGGCGCGGGGCCCGGTCTCAGAGATCGGGTCAAGGGGGAGGAATGGTTCACTTCCGGTATGCGTCTAATCTTTAGACGTAACCGAGAAGTGAACCAGGGGAGGGGAAATGGGAGTAGGAACAGAGGAACTCACCTCTCTAAAAAAGTAAAACAAAATGGAAGAAAAAGTTTTTGGAAAAGATACCCAGGCGGGTCCCAGCTGCTCCGCAGCTGGGGAGTCCCGCACCGGACACGTCCGGTCAGTCCCACCGTACTCTGGGGGGGACAACAAACACTTTTACCCCAGTTTTACCCCGGCAGTCACCGCATTGAGCCAGGGAGGCTCACGTGGCCGTGAGGTGGAGTCGCTGGACTTGTCCAGCACGTCCACCTCACCGGCACCGAACGTTGAGCGAGCGCAGAGCGCCGCTCTGCGGAGGAGAGGGGCGCCGGTGCTCGGGTCGGAAATCGACTCGGCATCGGACGCCGAAAGCTTCCAGAGCTTGATCTCTGGGAGCGCAGTGAGGAGCGACGAGGGGGGCGCCAACAGGAGGAAGGAGTTCCTCAAGCGCCCCCGCGATGACGAGTCGTCGTCGGAGGAGGGGCTTGTCTCGGCCCGCAAGATCCCCACTAGCGTGCGGGGTAAAGGCCGAGGCAAGACCTCGGGGAGGGGGCCTCCCTCTGGAGAGCCCAACACTGGTCTGCCCTCGAGCGAGGCCAAACTAGAAGAGGCCGTGGCGGCTGCCATCCGCACCATCTCGCGGAAGCGGAACCGCAAGAGCAAGGAGGACGCGATCGGCGAAGCCACGGCCTCCATCATGGTGGCCGCGCGGACTTACGGCGGAGCTGCTGCAAGGGACGATATGTCTGATCTGCGGCCGGAGGTCACCCGCCTGACTGCCGCCATGGAGGCTCTTCAGAGGGAGAACGCCGCCCTCAAGGCGGACCTGGCCGCAATCCGGGGAGACGGCCAGCGGAATGCGCCGTCGCGGGGCCAAAAGGGGAAAGGCCAGCCCACACCAGCAGAGAACTCGGTTCTCGACCTGGTGCGACAGGAGCTGGCCGCCTTCCAGCAGCGGTTCTCCGTATTGGAGAGCCGCGTGCTGCGACTCCCGCTGGCAGCGCCTTCGTACGCGGCTGCGGCCGCGTCCAAGCCTCCCCGGACGGCGACGAGGCCGCCTCAGGCGAAGACGGCCACTGGGCAGACGGCCCCAGCGACGGCGGCTCCTGCGAGGGCGAAGACGGTCCCGGCCAAGCCCAAACCAGGCCCACCAAAGCCGCCTCCAACCCCGACACCTGCGGGGCCGAAACAGGCGGCCAAAGGGAAGAAGGCCCAGGCCGGGAACCAGCCGTCCCAGCAGCCTCCTCCAAAGACTCCTCCGGCCGGCGCCGACTGGCAAGTGGCCGGGGAGAAGAGAAAGGCTGCTGGCGCAGCCAGGTCCTCGAGGAGAAGGGAGAGACGGCGGCGATGAGACGCCGCGGCACGATTGCGCGCCCCCAAGACCGCGGCTGTAGTGATCACACTGCAGCCGGACGCGGTGAAGAGGGGCGTGTCGTACCGCGACGTGCTCGCGAAGGCGCGGCAGGTGATAGACATCACGGAGCTCGGCATCACCGGTGGCCTCCGTCACCGGGTCACTGCGACGGGGGCTCGGATGTTGGAGATCCCCGGCGCGGCCAGTGGCCCTACCGCTGACGCTCTGGCCGAACGGCTCAGAGCGTCCTTAAATGCGGAGGAGGCCCGAGTCTCCAGACCCACCAAGCGCGCAGACGTACGCATATTGGATCTGGATGACTCCGTGACAGTCGAGGAAGTGGTGGCCGCCATTGCCAGGACTGGGGAGTGCCCTCCCGATCAGGTGAGGGCGGGCGCCCTGCGTCCTGGCTTCACGGGGTTGCAAACCATTACGGTTAGCTGCCCCGTCCCGGCGGCGAAAAGGCTGCAGGAGGGCCGTAGGCTCCTGGTTGGTTGGGTGTCTGCGCAGGTGAAAGTCCTGGACCCCAGACCCCTGAGGTGCTTCCGCTGCCAAGTGGGCAACCATGCGGCATGCGTGTGCACCTCGGAGGTAGACCGCAGTGATAGGTGCTTCCGCTGCGGTCAGCCCGGTCACAAGGCCGGCTCGTGCTCCGCCCCGCCTCACTGCTTCGCATGTGAGGCGGTTGGCAAGCCGGCCGATCACCGGGCTGGGGGCAAATCCTGCGCCCCACCCACCAAGGCCAGGCGCAGAGGTAGGCCCTCTGCCGCCGCCGTCACCGCCACCGCCGCCGCCGCCGCCGCCGTCGTTACTGCCGCCGCCGTCGCCGAAGTCGTGGCTGAACCCCCGCGAGGGGCCCTGGAGGAGGCTGCAATGGATCCCGATTAATGGCCCCATTGCGCTTCCTCCAGGCGAACATCAACCACTGCGCCGCTGCTCAGGAACTTTTGCTCCAGAGCATGGCGCAGTGGTTGATCAACGTCGCCGTGGTCGCCGAGCCGTATTTTGTCCTGCCCAGGAATGACTGGGTGGCGGACTTGGACGGCTCGGTGACCATCGTTTCGTCGGCCGCCGCCGGTACCCCGCCCCTCGATCGCGTCAAAAGAGGGCGTGGGATTGTCGCAGCACGGTTCGGGGAGATCGCTGTGGTAGGCGTTTATTTCTCCCCGAACCGAACTCTCGCCGAGTTCCAGAACTCCCTAACGGAGCTGGGAGACGTCATCGTCGCCCTCGGTTCCCTCCCCGCCCTCGTCCTCGGGGACTTCAACGCCAAAAATCCGGCTTGGGGTTCCCGGTCCATGGACCATGGGCGGGGCAGGATGCTCGAGCACTGGGCCCGTGCGCAGGGCCTGGTAATCGAGAACCGGGGTTCTGTCCCCACGTGCGTGCGGTTTACGGGCGAGTCGGTGGTGGACGTTACGTTCGCCACCCCCAGCCTGTCACCGCGCGTTACCGACTGGCGCGTTGTGGAGGAGGTGGAGACCTATTCCGACCACCGGTATATCCGGTTCGACGTCTCTACCCAGACCCCAGATGCGCCGGTCCGACGGGACCTGAGTGGTCCGCGATGGGCGCTGAAGCAGATGGACCGGGAGCTATTCCTGGAAGCCTCGATCATGCAGGCCTGGGGGTCACCCCCGGACAGGCCTGCCAACATAAACGACGAGGCGGAGTGGTTCCGGGAGGCCATGTCGGAGATCTGCGACGTGGCCATGCCCCGGGTCCGGCAAGGACGCGCCCGGCGTCAGCTGTACTGGTGGTCGAGCGAGCTAGCAGCGCTGCGCGAAGCGTGCGTTGTGGCGCGACGCCGGTATACCAGGTTCCGCAGGCGCCGCACCCGACCTTCGGATGCGGCGACTGTAGAGGCGGAGCTGTACGAGGGCTACAGGGCAGCGAAGGCCGTCCTCCGAGACGCCGCCCCTACAAGTGGGTGCGAGAGAAGCTCCGCCGCTGGGCTCCCCCGTTGACGCAGAGTCTCCAGCCTCAGTTCATGGAGGACGTGGTGAGCGCCCTGTTCCCATCGCGAGGGGAGCACGCTCCCCCGCCCATGGCTCCGTCTCCGACGGAACCTGAAGCTGGCGCAAACGCAGACCACAGCGACGGCGACGTCTACGACGCTCCAGAGGTAACCGAGGTAGACTTGAGAGTGGCGGTACAACGGCTCAAGGCCAAAAATACCGCCCCAGGACCCGACGGCTTGGCAGGGAAAGCCTGGGTCCTGGCCTCGGAGACTCTCGGGCCTCGACTAGGGGGACTCTTTAGCGCATGCCTGGAGAGGGGCCAATTTCCGCTTCGCTGGAAGACGGGAAAGCTGGTCCTGATCCAGAAAGCCGGGCGTCCTGCGGACTCTCCGTCCGCATTCCAGCCCATCGTGCTGCTCGACGAGGCAGGCAAGCTCTTGGAAAGAGTAATTGCAGACCGCCTCTTCGGGCACCTGAATCGGTGGGCTCGGATCTTGCGGACTGCCAGTTTGGCTTCCGCAAGGGGCGCTCGATGGTGGATGCTGTCATGCGCGTGAGAGCCCTCACGACGGGGGACGCGATATCCCGGGGCAGGGTCGTCTTGGCGGTGTCTTTGGACATCACCAACGCCTTCAACACCCTGCCCTGGAGTTGCATCAGGGAGGCACTCCGGTATCACCGGGTGCCGACCTACCTCCGTCACATAGTCGAGGACTACTTGACGGACAGAGCCGTCATCTACCCCGGTCACCGGGGAGAGTGGAACCGGCGAGAGATGTCGTGCGGTGTCCCTCAGGGATCGGTCTTGGGGCCGCCCCTGTGGAACATCGGATACGACTGGGTGCTGCGCGGCGACCTCCCTGACGGCGTCAGCGTAATATGTTACGCTGACGACACGCTCGTCTTGGCGCAGGGAGAGTCGCACCAGGCGGCGGCCGACCTGGCGACGCAAGCGGTTGCGACAGTCGTTCGTAGGATCCGGCAGTTGGGACTCGACGTGGCGCTGCACAAGACAGAGGACATGTGCTTCCATGGCGGTCGGAACGCGCCACGGTCCGAGTCCCACATAACGGTGGAGGGGGTTCACATCGGCGTCGGGAGGACGATGAAGTACCTGGGACTCGTCCTCGACAGCCGGTGGAACTTCAGGGAGCATTTCCTGAGTTTGGCCCCAAAGCTGAACCAGGCAGCAGCCGCCTTCAGGCGACTCCTGCCTAATCTCAGCGGGCCAAACGCCTCCTGCCGAAGGCTGTACGCCGGCGTCGTGCGGTCCATGGCCCTCTACGGGTCCCCAGTGTGGGCCCTGTGCATCCGGACGCGACCACTAAAGTTGGTCGCATGCCAGAGGGTCATGGCTATCCGAATGATCCGGGGATACCGCACGATCGCCGGCGAATCAGCCAACCTCCTTGCCGGATTGCTGCCCTGGGATCTGGAGGCGACTGCCCTCCAGCGCGTCTATGAATGGCGCGTGGAGGCGCAGCGCCGGGGCGTATCCCCGCTGCCTCGAGAAGTCGAGGCGCGGCGGGAAGAGCTCCGGCGTGAGCTCAGGGCAGTATGGAGGGAACGACTGTCGCAACCGAAGGCCGGGCACGCCGCAATTGCGGCGGTGAGACCCCTCTTTGAGGAGTGGCTAGATCGGCGTCACGGCGTCCTGACCTACCGCATGACGCAGGTCCTCACCGGACACGGAAGTTTCGGGAGGTACCTGTGTCTGATGGGAAAGGAGGAAACGCCTGGGTGTCACCACTGCGAGGGTCGCCCTGAGGACACAGTCGAGCACACGGTACAGGACTGCCCCGCTTGGGCAGAGCACCGACGTGTCCTCACGGCGGCAATAGGCGGAGACCTCTCGCGCCCGGCATTGGTCGAGGGCATGCTGCGGGGCGAGAGGGAGTGGGAAGCGGTCGCCTCCTTCTGCGAAGCAGTCATGCTTCCGAAGGAGGAGGCGGGCCGCGTGAGAGAGAGGATGGCGTCCTCCCTCCAGCCCAGCCGCAGTGGTAGACGCCCACGGCGTCGGACGTCGGCCGACGATCTCCGGCCACCGTAGGCGCGGGCATGCGGACAGCGAGTAAAGGGCAACTCGCTGTCCGACCATGGACCATGCCCGGGTCGACGGCGCGTCGTGTTCCACGCGCGCCTCAAAGAGCGTCAGCAATATGACGAGGCCCCCCGTAGAGGGCCGAAGCCTGCCGGGGTCGTGGGACTCATCCCGTTACCGTGACCCCGGTACGTAAAGGGTTATTGAAGGAACACCGTGGATTTTAGTCAGTAAAAGTCTGACAGTCCCTCCCCACCCTGCCCGGAGGACTTATTTGATAATTTTACCACGCTAAAAAAAAAAAAAAAAGGCCAGGGAGGAACGTTGAATTGACAACTTGAACTGTTAAGACATGACTGGATATTTTACCGAAAGTACCGAGCCATTACTATCGACTTTTCGATCTGAACTCCACTACACGCATGAGGTTAAATTTCGAAATAATAGGCCTGGCAAAAAGAACCGATCCTGTCGTGGTGGACATTAAAGGTCTTAAATATTTATCTGATGGATCGGTATTTTAAAGGTTAAGGACGGACTACTCATCAACATGTTGATGAGTGGTCCGTACTTCCACAGCGAAGAAATAACCAAAGAAACGGTTTGGTATCTCCGAACCGGTTGTACAGATCTCCGTAAAAAATTACTTAGAGCAAGTTTAAACATTTACAGGAACTGAAAATGGTAATAGATCAGGATTATCATCGGTTTTACAATGCATATCAATTTAATCCGAGTACTTAATGCATAATTATATCCATAATTATATGGGTACCTGAGAAAATAATAGTAGGTACTTTGATTTGTAACTTTTATATTATTATAATTTTTGATTCTACTATTATCATAACCTAATTAGTACTTTCAGATAAATATTTTTCAATAAAACCAGTACATTTTTATTTTTATTTTTATAGGCATTTTTGTTCAAATTCTCTGATGTGATACCTAAAGCGCAACGAAAATCTGTTATGTGTTAACTGAAACAGTTTTTGTTTCTCTTTACTATCATACTGCTTTTAATTTTAAATAACAATATTTAAAATTAAAAGCAGTATGATAGTAATAAAAACTTTTTTGCAAAAAAATAAAACCGACTTCCATATCAAAACACTACAAAGCCAAAAATAATTTTAATTTCGGTAGTCGGTGTTATTGGTTTTGTATTTTCTTTTTTTTTCACACCGCCTTCCGAAATTAAAATTATTTTTGGCTTTGTAGTGTTTTGATATGGAAGTCGGTTTTATTTTTTTGCAAAAAAGTTTTTATTTTCGCGCTTTTTAGTGGGTCAATTTGTAATTAATCTAGTTATAAAAGCCAAAATGTCAACTACAAAAAAACTAAAAACGCGCGAACAAAAAACACAATATAGAGTAACCGAAAAGATCATCAATGTAAACTTTTTTTCAGACTTTTGTTGATTTTTCAGAAACGGCTTGTTCGATGTCGATAAAATTTTCATGGGACCATTTGGAAAGTATACCCTTTCCAACAAAAAAAGAATTTTTCAAATCGGTTGGCGAGCGACGGAGCTATGCCCGAACAAACATAAAAAAAAAAAAAAAAAAAAAAAAACAAACAAACATCCGAATTGAGAACCTCCTCCTTTTTCAGAAGTCGGTTAAAAAGAAACAAAAACTGTTTCAGTTAACACATAAGAGATTTTCGTTGCGCTTTAGGTATCACATCAGAGAATTTGAACAAAAATGCCTATAAAAATTAAAATAAAAAGCAGGAAATTATTTGGCTGATACCTATATTTTTTGTTGTACTTATTTTCATTATATTTTTTTCAGTAGACATTTTTTATCAATTTTCTCATAAAGTTGTATTTTACACATAAGAGGTCTTAAAGTCGCAACGACGATTTATAATATTAGTAGGTATGTATATAAGTAGGAAAGTGGGGATATCTGTTTGAACTATACCTTAGGTAGGTATAGTTCACATGACCGCGTTCAAAAATGGCTTTTGATGGTTTGTGGTTCCTGTCTTATCTTAAACCTGCTATACATGTTGGCCGAGCGTAGACCAACGCGAGCGTTGGCAAATAGGTACAAGGCAAGAAATAATGTCCACACGTTCGACAAGTTCGTCGAACGCCAATGCAGACGACAAAAGTAGAAGAGGGTCTGTAGAGCTGCCCACACGTTGGCCGAGCGCAGGCGAGCGCCTTTGATTTGTGACCAAAAACCGACACTGATCCGAAGTGAGGCAAGTGATCACGAGTAATGGCGAGCGAAGACAAGTGGCACCAAATGAGCTCTGTACACGTTGGTGCTGGCCTCCACTCGGCCAACTAGGCAAGTGACACCGAACGATAGCAAGATAAGGCAAATATACCGTCTACATGTTGGTATTGGCCTTCACTCGACAACGCTCGGCCAACATGTATTGCAGGCTTTACTCTTACTAATAATAACAATAAGTATTATAAATGCAAAAGTTTCTGAGGATGGATGGATGTATGTTTGTTACTCTTTCACACAAAAACTACTGAACGGATCTGAATGAAATTTTGTAAGTAGATAGTAGACATCCTGGAATAACACACAGGCTACTTTTTATCGCGGAATTCCTACGGGATCGGATTTACGCGGGAAAACCCTCCCACGTGAACGAAGTCGCGGGCCGACGCTTAATTAAAAATAAAATCATATATAGTAAAAAAATACATAAAACTCTTCAGCCCTGTTTCAATAAACTTTTCAAAGTCCCCATCGATTTAAAAGCGTCCATCTTGAAACTCTACAATACGCACTACATAAAAATCATTAAACTGCCAAGACGTTGCACTGAAAAGAAACCGAATCAAATTACTAACCTCATAGCATTTTAACCTCTAACTCCGTAATATTAGATCCATTTTCTTATACACACCTGATTCTCCACCCCTTATAGACATTATCAACCGATTTTGAACCCAAAATCTAAACAGATAAGTTACAAAATGGCCTGCGAATGGTTCTAAGACGTCCGTTGCCTAGCAACGCCGCCATATTGAATGTAATTTGATTTGACATCGTCTTGAGTTGCGGCATGGTGGGATATTATTAAATTGAAGTGTCCTGAGGTTTATGATCGCAATTTAGGGGAACGGAAGACTTAAGATGTTGGACTAATACATAATATACCTACAAGATGGTTCCTTTATTTTAAAGAAATTTCGAAAAGGCTGTTTGACATTTTTGGTGACCCAAGGGCTGGCTATTACTTTGCCAAAAGCATTTCCATACAACGTGGCCGCCAGTCTCTTGGGTACATTACCAGCCAACAGCGTTGCGGATGAATTTCCTGATGCTTTATTTTGACAATTTGACATTTTCTTATTAGATTTGCTAATTTTACATAATCATTTATTCATAATCGCCAAAGTACCTACCTATAGATTTTACTTTTGACTTTGATCTTGATTATTGCCGCAATACAGAATTTAATTACGCGTTACTTTGCGGAAATCCATACTAAACTAATTCTTCATTCACAAAATCTAGTGTTACTTCCCCCAAATACTGAGGTGATCAATCAAGCAAAATACACATACTTAATAGTGTGGTTTGCTTGTATGTGGTACATTTTTATTGCATCCCTTCTGCATGTATCTACTTAAATTGTTTTTTTATTTTTTTTATTTGGTTTCTTTCCTTTTGTATACTTTGTGTTGTGTGCTTTGTGGCATGTGCCGAATAATTTATTTTCTTTCTTTTTTTTCTTTCTTTCTATGTGCATAATTTAAATATTTGCGGGCGGAAGGATGGTGCTGCACTGCATGAAAGATTGATCATTTAGTTCTTGGCGGAATGAACACAATATAATTATTATTCTGAAGTAATTTACTTCGCAAACAAGCCACAATCTCTACTATTAGATAGATAGATACCTTAATCAACCTATAGAAAAGTAATTGCTTCTAAAGGAGAGTGAGGGACAGTCGCAACAGCATCCTGAGTACGGTAGGTGAGAGTATGTGCTCTTTTTATTATGAAACAATTTGTGCGGAGGGTGATGGATGTTATAATATGAACACTAGATAATAAGCTATAAGGTACACTTTACTAATCTATACAGGGCTACTGGTAATTCGACGTATTCCTTGCAGGACATCATAGTAGGGTTAAAATGCAACAAATTAAGCCGCCAAATGTTCTACCGAAATTCAGTAGTTTTGAGTTAGTTAGATATTTCGTTTTATAATGAAAAATCCCAGATTAAATCATTTGAAACCAATTTAAAAATTATTTACGGCGCGACTGTATTGAAATTTAAGTTATTATCATAGTTGATGACGCAGCAGATTTTTGTTCATAATTAAAAGTTCAAAAAAGCCTTGGCAAATATCATTAACCAAACATTTATTTTTTGTAATTTTTGTTATTACTTCATATAAAATGTTGTATAATGCAAAAAAATAAACTCAATTTCGGTAGAACATTTGGTGGCTTAATTTGTGGCATTTTAATCCTACTATGACGTCCTGCAAGGAATACGTCGAGTTACCAGTAGCCCTGTATATATGGAAGTGAAATACCACTCACTGATTAATCACAAAATCTCAGAAACTACTAGTAGTAGGGCTCTCAAATTTGCATGGTATTTACTTTTAGTACCTAGATGCTCGCTAAGACGGAATTTTGTGACATTCCCACGGGATCGGGATTTACACGGGAAAAACATCCCACGCAACGAAGTCGCGAGCAACTACTAGTTATTTATAACGTTCCCATTGCTGGACCACAAGCCTCCTCTCTATGAGTAGGAATAGGCCGCAATCGACTACGCGGGCCAAATGAAATTTCGGTCCTAGGACATACCGATTTCATTCACCGTTTTGAAAGCTGTGGTGATGATATAAATTACCCAAAGCAATGTGCCTGTCACATTAGCATAGGTACGGCTAATGTGACAGGCACATTGCCCAAATAAATTACCCAAAGCAATGTGTCTGTCACGTTAGCCGTATGCACAAGGATCATTGGGCGAAAATCTCCACTTCACTTGTCACTTGCTGCTTTTAAGAGCTCTGTTGTCAATAATTTTTATACACTCCTATGATTTTACTTTGTCTTTCTCTCCTTATAACATATTTATATATAGGTCCAAAACAGATATATTTATTTATACTTATTTATATATTGCATTGTATTATATATACCTATGTATATACCTATATTACCTAACTACTTTAGTTACTTTTTGTGTATGTTATATACTTGAAGTAAGTACACTGACTTTCCCCTCCCCTCTTTGTTTTATGTTCTTAAAGTCCATCCAAAGGTTGTCTGGAAGATATCGCTATCAGCGATAAGACTGCCATTGTAACCATATTTTGCAGTATTGTAAATCAAGTGTTTGTTTAAATTATTGGTGTACAATAAAGAGTATTCTATCTCTCTATCTCCACAGAATGAGTGCCGGTAGATGGACGGCCCAGGAAGAGGTGGCGAGACGACCTGGACGTGTTCCACGAGGGCAGGTTTGAAGCGGAGCGGGGAAAGAGCGCATGGAAGGAATTGGGCTAGACCTTTGCCCAGCAGTGGGACAGTGTAGACTAATTTAAAAAAAGATGTACCTGACAGAGTTTTAACTCATGATCTGCAACTAGTAAGTCGAGCCCATAACTATTACTAAGATTCGTAAACGTACCTATACGTAATTTCCCATCAATACTTAGTTTATAGCGAAACTATACACGTGGAATTCTCGGCTAATTGGACTAGTTTGGAACATAACTATGGGACAAGAGGTATTTCTTGGAAACTTTGAACTATGCTGCGAGCTAACACAGAGTTATTAGCAAGTTTCGCCTCAACAGTGAAGGTAGGGAGAATCGCGTTATGTGAAAATGGACAAGCCGATGAAAACCAGTAAACTAGCAGTATAATAGAAAATATTAGTTTTTCTGGTTAGGTTTCCATATTTTTTGACACATACTTCGGAAATCTTAGGTACTTCATGTTTTTAAAATATTATTGTATTCAGTTAGTTATAGTTTACATTTTATTAAGCACCCTATGAAAGTTTAGATAGTAAGACGCTTTCACGCTTAAACCAATAACCTATTATATATTGAAATTTAGTACAGAGTTAGATTAGACCATGAATAGGACATAAACTATATTTTTTCCTGAAAAACAAACTTTTCAATCGAGGTAAACCAACGGCGGATCAAGTCATAAATAAATACAACTGAATATACAAACGTTCATATAAAAAGACAAACGGCAATGCTCCATCGTTACATGGTGGACATCCCACGCATACACAAAAAATATTTTGGGAATACTTTCATTGTGCGTACGGCTAAGGAGTGGAATTCCCTGCCGGAGTCCGTGTTTCCTGATAGCTATAAGCGAGATAGTGGTCGAACGCAAACCTATCTATATCTATACTTATAATAAATCTGTAGGGAGGTCAATTCTGTACATGAAATATATTTACAAAATAACTATTAGGGGGTGATTAGGGATCGATACTGATGCCAAAAATGCAACCAGTAAAATTTTTGTCTGTCTGTCTGTCTGTATAACCGTTATAGAAACAAAAACTACACGACGGATTTTAACGAAACTTGGTACAACTATTTTTCATACTCCTGAGCTGGTTATAGTATACTTTTCATCACGCTACAATCAATAGGAGCAGAGCAGTGAAGGGAAATGTTGGGAAAACGGGAGAAGTTACTCCATTTTTTAAGCTTCCGTCGCGAGTGCAACCTTAATGGTTAAAGCTACACAGAAATCATTTATGACGGAAATGTTCTCCTTAAAATTATATAAAAAATATCCCACGACAGCATATATCTATCTTTTATGGTTGACTCACCATAACACGTGTAACTCCCGATAGCTTAGCAGTTCGAAGCTTTCTGATTATTATTCTGCTCCGAAATTTAAAACCACCACAACTTTGCAATGGAACTCGGCTAAAAGTAACCCAGTTGCAACAAAATATAATCGAGGCTCAAATGTTAACAGGTTGCGGTGCAGGAGAAACCGTATTTATTCTCAGAATTCCCATAATACCAAATAATTTTCCATTCCAATTTAAAAGAACGCAATTCCCAGTATCGGTGTGTTATGCAATGACAATTAATAAGGCTCAAGGGCAGACTTTTCGTGTTGCTGGAGTAGATCTCGGTGTCAGTTGTTTCTCGCGTGGTTAGTGGTACGTCGCTCTTTCCCGGGTTAGCAGTTCTAGAAATCTTTATGTTCACGTGCCGAACTTAATAACACACAAGGAGTTACACGCTGACGGAGTCGCGGGCACAGCTATTAACAATAATATTGTACGGTTCGGTATTGCGATATTTTTCAACAGTATTATAGATTGACAAATTATATTTCCCTACTAAATTACGAAAGTTAATCTGTCTGTTACATCAAAATCACTGAACCGTGAGGAAGGACATAGGCTACTTTTTTTTTACGAAAAACGATGGAAACGTGGACGAAGTCGCGGGCAACAGCTACCTATACTAATAATATAAGGCTGAAGAGTTTGTTTTTTTGTTTGAACGTGATAATCTCAGGAACTACAGGTTCGAATTGAAAAAGTATTTTTTATTTAAATAATCAATTTGTAGAGAAAGGCTATATAGGCTATATATCAATACTCAATACTTTATTGCATTCCATATTATGTACATAGGTGGTATAAAATATTTTCAAGATCAATATGGACCCTATCGGGCACAACAAAGTATCATTACGCTAAGGCCAATAGGAGCGGAGCGCCAATGAAGAATGCTTCAAAATCGGGGTTAAATTTAACGTTAGCCCAAAGTAACTGTTCCACGCGGACGAAGTCGCGGGCCAAAGCTAGTTATCAATAAAAAAGGCCTATTATCAAAACGCGCTAACCTCTTTGCTGCTGCTGCTTCCGCATCTGCTTCTTGTGCTTCATCCTTCTGTTCTGGAACCAAGTCTTGACCTGTGTCTCCGACAGGTTTAGGGCACCCGCCAGCTCCACACGCTCAGGAGTTGATAGGTACCGCTGCGATTCGAAGCGTTTTTCTAAGCCTGGATAAATGTTATCATCCTTCCATTATTAAAGCACGGTAAGCCCATGGTCCGGCTGTCATTTGTTTGCTGAAGCAAGCTACTGGGTTGTGGAGGTCATTAGACAGTCGTTCCATGTGAAACACCAGTATTTAGCTGCTTCTAGTTAGACTGGAAACCGAGCCTAACATAGTGGAGAAAAGGCTAAACATATGACAATTTCCGCCAAAGTCCACACATTCACAATCACATCATCTATCGTAATATTACAAAGAGGTTTTTCTCTATCTATCTTTATTCGACAATCGTGCCCCAAAAGTTGAGCTCCTTAAGTTCTAAGTTGAGCTACACAATAACTGACAAATGCTTGCACTGTCTGGACAGGTCCACTCAAATCTGTATGGTTATTTCCTCAGAGAGCACCAAAGACATGAACCTACATGTTTGTCATATGATTGGACCAACACAAATTGTATGGACTTTAAAAGAGACGTTGACCTCTGAGTTTGTTTCGGTGTTTCTTCTCAGAGTAGTCAGTTAGGAAACACCGGCCTCATCTAGCTAAACTAAACTAAACTTAACACGCAAAAAAACATGACGTGTAAAAGCGTTATTTATAACCAATTTACAAAATAAATAAATATTTCATTTCATTTAATTTCATTTCAAAAAGAGATATGAGCAGAAAAGTAAATATTAATTCCTCCTTAGTTGACAGACAAATTCATACATTTCTATAGCATCTTTATTGTAAAGCTTGTATAACGTTAATACTCAGTTTAGCTATTATGTTTCCCTTTCTTTTCTGAATCGAATACATTCCACCAACAAGTGATTGACATTTTCCACAAAATCACAAACTTCGCAATAAGGACTGATTAAACTTGTTCAGTGGTGTGTGTCCAGATCTTAATATATGTGCAGTAACAATAAATCTTTTGCTTATACTAATTAATGATGGTAAACCAAGGAATACGAGGAGGTTCACATTGAAGTGTCCTATACCAAATAGATAACTATTTCCCGTGAATTTTCGCCAAAATACTCTTTCCAACTTGCATGACAAATAGCAATTTAGGTAGAATTTCATTATAAAGAGCTAAATCTCTGGATCTACTGAATTGATTTAAAAAATTCTTTTATCAATAGAAAGCTACTTTATTCTGGAGTGATATAGGCTACATTTTTTGCTAAAAACATTTAGCGAGCAAAGCAGAGGGCAGAAGCTAATAGAAATTAAGATTTGAACCTACCAGTTAATTGTGGGTCGGAGAATACCGTTCGTGCTTTCCGCCGTCGGCAATGTTTCAGCGCTGATAGCGATAGCTCAGAAGGTGTGAACAGCGCATGATAAGGGACTCCTGAAACAAAGAACATATAAGAGCATTATTCAAACGAGGTAAAATTTAATTGTAACTGTAATTTAGGTTAATGTCTGACCTAGGCTTATAAAAATTGGCTAAGGGCGTTCCATTAAGATCTACAGCATATATATTTTTTTTCCCTCCAATATTATAGAAGTTAGAGAGGGGGGGGAGGGTTACACACATTTTACCACTTTGGAAGCGTATATTTTTGAAATGATTGACTTCATGAAAAAGTGGTTTTAGAAACCTCAATGTCATGGTATTTTTAGGGTTCCGTAGCCGAATGGCAAAAAACGGAACCCTTATAGTTTCGACATGTCTGTCCGTCTGTCTGTCTGTCTGTCCGTCCGTCCGTATGTCACAGCCATTTATTCCGAAACTATTAGGACTATACATGTAAAACTTGGTAGGTAGATGTATTCTGTGAACCGCTTTCCGATTTTAAGAGAAAATTTACCAAATATTTAAAATGAAGGAGGCTCTCCATACATGGAACTGAAACTGAAAATATTTTCTTTCATGAAACCTATATGTGTGTGGTATCTATAGACAGGTCTTTAAAACTGACATTAAGGTTTCTAAAATGACTTTATCATAAAGTTAATCGTTTAAAAGATATACGCTTCCAAAGTGGTAAAATGTGTGTGTCCTCCCTCTAACTTCTATAATAATGAAGTGAAAAATCTAAAAAAACCATATGTTGTAGATCTTAATGTAAACTTTCAACCAAAATTGGTTTGAACGAGATCGAGTCAGCGGTTTTTGAGATACAGTATATTTTCTAAAACCGCAAATATAACTTTGTAATTCATACAAATACTATGAAAAACAAAGTTATTTGGCGTAGTTGTAAAAATTGTAAATAATCTAGTTTTAAGAAATTTGTAAGGTTATTTGTTTTTTTTTTTCTTATAAATATATTAAGTATATTATATTTATTATAGTTACTACGGATTACGGAACCCTTCATGGGCGAGTCCGACTCGCACTTGGCCAATTTTTTTTTCTATAGATACAACACACGCATAGATTCATGATAAAAAAATTCAGTTTCAGTTCCATGTATGAGGAGCTCCCCTTAATTTGACCTACAAGACATCGATTTTATTTTAGTAGAACGCGCTCAAAGGGCTAAACTAAAAGCTATGCATTTTAAGCCCAGACACTTCCCCACAGTTAAACTGCATCTTGAGGCCCAAGTTCTGACAGTCAGACAGTTATTTATACTCCGCGCTGTTCTACGACGACACTCCATGCTACCTACCCTAACATCCTGTTGAGACGCAGAAGGATTCCTGTCTGTGAGCCTATTAGGTGTCGTTCCGCATTCGCCAGTCGTCAGTTTCTTGCCCTAAGCTCTCGTCTTTATAATAAAACTAGTACTCTCGCGGGGCTTCGCTCCCGTGGATTCTATCACGGTAAAAACATAACTCTCCTTTTTTGCAGTCGGGTAAAAAGTAGCCTATAACCTTCCTCAAGCTTCAAGCTACTTCCATACCAAATTTCATCCAAATCCACCCAGTACTTTCGAAGATTAGCGCGTTCAAGCAAACAAACAAACAAACAAACAAACAAACTAACAAACTTTTCCGCTTTATAATATTAGTATAGATAAGTAAAGTATTGTCTATTTATATCTGTACGGTAAAAATTATACTTTCCATGTGGTTGCAAGGTTTATCATATGACGAAACTGAAAGTCTACTCAAGGTAATAAATGTTAATCTTAAATGTTTAAAAATATTGTAACTATGTATATTAATTCTTGTTTTTTATATTTGTTATTAACACATAAGAAGTACCTGTACGATTATTATTGTTTTTATAAATTGTTCGTATTTGAAATCTTAGGGAACTTCGGCTTCTAAGATACAGGCTTCTTGCCTAGTTTAGGAGCCAGATTTTACGCCTTTCACTGTGACATTGTTGTACAATTTAATGTCAAGACCATACCTTGTACTTTTCTTTTTTTTTTTGTTTACAAAATAAATAATTTTATTATTATTCAATTCGTTAACTTAGACATCTTTTTTCTCGAGAGAAAACCTTCAAGAGATGCTTATGCCTTTGGGGAAAAGACCAGGGCAAGTGGGATATCATTCTAAAGTATCACTACAAACACCACTCTTGTACTCTCTCTGTGCAAGGAACATCATGAATTACATTATCCGAACAAAAAACCTATACCACGCACACAAAGTTCCAGAAAACTTTTTTAATTGATAATAGGCTTGACTTTGACCACCATCTCACCTGATAGTAAGCGATGATGTGGTCGAAGATGAAGCACGCTTACCTAGAATAACTCTTGACTTAATGACCCCCAAGTTTTAGCTATCAGGAAAGACAGACTCCGTCAGGGGATTTCCACTTTTAAGCTGCACGCATAGTGAAAGTATTCCCAAAATATTTTGTGCGTGGGATGTCCATCATGAATGACCACCATAATGATGGCACATCGCTTATAAACTTAAAGCAATTAACTAAATCAAATATTTAATAGAACGACCTAAACCAATTACACTATTTATTACCCATAAGTAAGACAAATTAATTTATTAAAGTCATGTATTCTTTTGGAAAAGCTCGTGGCTAAATAATAACAAACGGGTTGATCTTCTAGGTTTATTTATTTATTTTATTTATTTTATTTCATAGGAATAACAAACAGTAGTATATTAAAGATTATAAATAGTACAGGATCGAATCATAGTTACAAATATACTACTCACTACGTTATTCACAAATTATAATAGAGTTTAGCTAGCTGTTGATTAATAAAATTACATTGTTAACTTAGAGCTTACGACTACAATTACTTATTTAATGACTATAAATTTAATTATAAACTGCTATCTTTTAAAGCAGATGTAATATCTTTTTTAAATACATTTTTACCTAGAAACAAAATATTTATGGAACTGAAGTTTTTATTATAAGTATGGTATGGGTCCAGGGACGGTGGACTTGGAAATGCCCGCCGTCCCCTATAACACGAGACCCGAGATGGCTGTGCGGCGCGTTTTGTCCCACGCACGCCCTTCTCAGTAGTCACAGGCAGAGCAAAACACCTTACTCCCCCGCCCGCAGAGGCGGGCCGGCACTTGTCGGGGGCCGCGCTGAAGAATACTTATGTGATCCCGCAGCCCCCGGCGCATGTGTACGAGGGAACACGGGGTGGTTTTAGTCAGTATGAGTCTGACAGACCCCTTCGCCCGCCCCAGGGCGGAGGACATCCATGAGGATTTCCACCTCAGAACAAAAAAAAAACAAAGGTTAGATGGTTTACTAGATGGTTAACTGAGCACTGTGACAACATACCACAGAGATTATTATTAGAGATTATAAGGTTTCTTAACACATGGATATCTCGCCCACGGCATATTCAGCGTATTGTGACTGCACAATAGCATATTAGCCTCTGTGCTGTACTTACATAGAGTATATCAGTGTTTTCTAGACACTGGTATATTTACTCGACGTCCAGGATCTGGTAAAATCAGTTACGTCTGAGCAAGATGACTCTTATATTTGAAGCGTCAATAGTTAAGGTGTCGAGCTTGTGATTGAAAGGTCGCGGGTTTGATCCCCACCCATTACACTATTGCCGTGCGAACCCTCTTCTTCTTCTTTGGTCAGGTTTCCGCACTTAGTCTCATCGCACGAGCCCATTGTGCGTGAGCCGTGTCGGCCGTCACTCCATCCAGCCAACCTCCCTCCAGAAGCAGATCAGGTCTCTCGGTCTATTCAGGAAGTCTGTAAGGGAATTCAATGACCCAAGGGTTTGCTTTCGTATGTCGGTGATTTCCGTGCACTCTAGGAGCACGTGTCCCACCGTTTCCTCCGTCCCCATACATGCCCTGCATAGGGGACTGTCCGTTATACCTATTGTGTCGTAGTGTTTGTTCAGTGAACAGTGTCCGGTGATGGTCTCCGCCGCGCCACCATTCGCAGGCTCCTTCTGTCCATGTGTAGGAGGCGCCGTGAATGGTATGTGAATTCTACCCACATTTATAGTACTCTTTGAAAGAAAATATGTTTATGTTGTTTCAGTCACAGAACAGATAAAAGAGGTTAGAAAGGAAATAGTTCCTGATTTGTATAAAAACGCGTGTCGCCGCTTGTCTCCCACTCTTAAGTTCTACTACAAGCAAGAAGCCCGTTACGTATGCGAATTACGCACACAAATAAATGACACACACTTAAATCGAGAGCTTGCTACTGATTGTAACTCACTGTTGATAAACATGCGCCGTGCATCACGGCCAATCAGGGCAAAGGACAAAACGTCAATGGTTGAAGATAATGGATACAATACATTGTAAGCGGACGTGGTCATTGCGTTGATTAAGCAAGTACACAACGGGCAATGTATATTTTTTGTAACTTGTTGCAATAATGTTGTTAATGTTCGGAATTTCATAGGGATCAGAATATTTTTATGGTTTTTACAAATAAAATTGTAATTAAATGTTATTTTCGACTTACCGATGGAAAGATATACCTCCTCGCTCTATACTTGCGGTCTGACTTTTTGTTTTACAGGTTATAATTGCACAACACGGCATTTTAAAGCAGAGATCTGTGTTCCGAAGTAATCCGAAACACACTAAACGCGGTGAATGAATTAATCGGTCGCGCTATGATTGTCGTATCATAAATGTGACGCGCGCGCCACGCCCACATTACCATTCCAACTTTATTCATTTATTCCGTGGTTTCAGTTAATCAAAAAAAGAAGTAATCATCATTTAATTAAACTCTATTCAACGGCAGCGGCGGCTCCAAGAGGTTCGTGGTTGTTGAACCTTTGTTTTAATTGTAGAGGCTGTTGCTAATTTTAATGTTTGTTAATTAACGATCGTTTTAAGTTTAAACTTGATAAATTATCTTACTTAAGTTACAGGAGGATATTGAGTAAAAAGTTTTTAAGACTTTCCACACAGTAATTGCTTCTTTATCAAGAATAAATTATTACAAACTCAGACCCGATACAACATCTGTAGGCCAAACAAATGTTCCCTTACGGGAATCAAACCCAACACTCCGCCTATCGCTCAGTGGTTGACGCGATGGTGTCGTTATTATGAGCGATAAACGTCGAAAAGGTCCAAGAATTTCATTTTGATAATTAAGATTTTGTAGAAAAAAATATACTGCCTTCAATTATTAGGTATAATTAGATTCTAGCTCCAGCTAGATACCTTCGTACTATAATAACTCCCTTATATCCCCCACCCCATAAGACCGTTCTCGGTGCAAACCCAAATATTCCTCGGCGGTGTAAACTTTTAAATAGTTGCAGCGATCTTGTGGACGTGCATGGCGCCTCTTTTACCAAGCTTCTTAAAGTAATACACAATATGTAGGAAGTCTTTTGTAGGTTAAGCATTTTATTTTTATCTTGTAAGTATATTTAGATATTTATTGTTTTACTTAACTCTAAGTTAGAAAGATAGTTTTGTGCACAATGTTATAATTATGTAATAGCATATTAAATTATGTGCTAATTACTGTAATAAGTTTTCTGTCAACAATTGTTGGTGAGCCTAATAAATAAATGAGTCTGACACACAGAAATCTTAATAATAAATTTCTGTAGTCTGACACTACCTCCCGCTCCACCCACAGAGAAAGGAGTCATTAGATGATTTTCCCAACGAAAAATACCTATTTAATTTTGTACAGACGCCAGCACATCAAGCTACAACAATATGTCAAATTTCTTTAATAGATTTTCAACTTTATTGTTAAAGAAATTAGGTTCAAGATTGATTGGGAAAATTTGACAGTTTCGGGTAGTTTCATGTGCTGGCGTCTGTACATTATTTTGATATATCATAATATATATCGCGTAAAGTTTTTTTATTATGATTATTTAAAACAAAAGATTACTAGCAATGTGGGTAGAATTCACATTACTAGCAGTCCTGTTAACCCCTCCAACTAAGCTAAATATGCTTGTGTCTGGAGTGGGTTCATGGCTATAGTCAAATGAGTGGGGTTCGAACCCGCGACCTCTCGATCATAAGTCCGACATCTTAGATATTTACGCTTCAAATATAATAGTCATCTTCTCCGACGTAACTCGATATCGTAAGCTTGCGCATAAAACCATATTTTTTACATCACTTTACCTACAAATCTTTGCAACTCTCGGCATTAGTCTACTCTACCCGGTGCGGGAATCGAACCAGAGACCTTAGGTCGGCAGTCACGTTTGCGACCATTAGACCACCGAGGCACTGGCTACTATAATATGCGTGTAAAATAGATATAAATATTCCTCTGAAATCACTCTGTCTATTAATCCTTAAAAGATAGACACATATAATATACTTTATTGTACATACACAAAAATTTAAACACATCTACGAGGCATGCCTTTAAGTTTTGTCGTTTGAAGAAAAAAACACAACTAGAACCTTATAGTACTTTTTATTGTTTTTTAAAGTATTCACCACGTCGCTTAATACACTTTTCCATTCGCTCAAACCAGTTATTATAACATTTATTCCACTCTAAAGTGGGGGTGTTCAAAATGGCTGACTTGAAAGCGTCGACTGCTTCTTCACCGGACTGGAACCTTTGACTACGAAGACTTTTCTTAATTTTAAGAAATGTAAATAAATATTTAGGGCTTAGGTCAGGACTGTATGGAGGATGGACAAGAATTTCGACTTTTTCCTGCTTCAAATACTCAATCGTTTGACGAGCGCTCTGTGAGCTTGCGTTGTCGTGGTGCAGGATGATGCGTCGCTTTGAGTTAGATTTTCGAAGTTCGGCGATAACTTGTGGTAAACAAACTATGTTATACCACTCTGCGTTAACCGTTCTACGCTCTTCAAGTGCAATAGTCGCAACATGGCTGGTTTTTTCAACGAACGTGGCCACCATCTTCTTTGAAGTGCTTCGAGAACGAACAACTTTAGTCGGCTGTGGCTCATCTTGAAAGACCCAGATTGTAGATTGTTGTTTGAAATCAGGATCGTAGGCATAGATCCAAGATTCGTCACCACTGATGATGTCGTAGACGTGATTTGATTCTCCTTGGTTGAACCTTTGCAGAGTTTTCTTACACCATCTGACGCGGGCCGTTTGTGATCGTCGGAAAGCAGATGCGGTGTCCAACGGCAAACTAGCTTTCTCACACCAAGCGCTTCATGCAAGATCTTCTGAATGGTTGTCCCTGAAATGCCTAATAGAGCCTCTATCTCTCGATACGTCACATGACAATCTTCGAGAATTAGTTGTCTCACAGCAATGATGCTATCTTCAGTGAAGGCGGATTTTGTGGCGTCCTTCGCGAGATTTGTCACTAACACTAGTATGTCCACGCTGGAATTCTAAATACCAGCGTTCGACACTCCGCAGACATGGGGCGTCATTACTGAACACAGATGTTAGCTCTTCAAAACACTGAAGCCGCGTCAGACCTCTTCTAAAGTTGTAG
Organism: Tholera decimalis; assembly: GCA_943138885.2. Lineage (NCBI taxonomy): Eukaryota > Metazoa > Arthropoda > Insecta > Lepidoptera > Noctuidae > Tholera > Tholera decimalis. The sequence goes on from OW964576.2 coordinate 19,121,813, forward strand.
AAAATTATTGCACGGTCATTTTCCTTAGAAAAATTCATTTTCGTACGTAACCTGACAGATTCCAATCGACGCTGTGAGCCTGTGACTAAACAATAGCATTAATCCTAATACTTTCAACTGTTTTGAGATTCAAAATTTAAACACATTCGAATATAGAACAGTTCCAAATTCAAATTGCCGGGAAATATGGAAACGACAGAACTTAAAAGGTATGCCTCGTATTTAACAATTATTTTTTTTTTTTTATTTTTTTTTTATTTAGAATAGGTTCGCGTTTGACCACCATCTCACCTGATGGTAAGTGATGATGTGGTCGAAGATGGAGCACGCTTACCTAAAAGTAACCTATTCACTCTTGACTTAAAGACTCCTAGGTTATAGCTATCGGGAAACACAGACTCCGGCAGGGAATTCCACTCCTTAGCCGTACGCACAATGAAGGTATTTTTCAATTTTGCAAGATTATACAATGGCGGTCTTATCTTCCTGACAACCTTCGGAAGGACTTTCAAAACTATAATATAGAACTATATTATTATTAATCTTCGCGGCGTAGTTTGAAAAATCGGATCGGATCGGATTTCACAGACAACGGGAAACGACTTTATATATTATATTCAGTTATTTAAACTTTATTTACAATATAGTGGTACGTAGGCGGACTTAATGCAGCAAGGCATTCTCTACCAATCAACCTCAATACTCAATCATTTATTGCATTCCATATGTGTTACATGGGTGGTTTCATACAATTAAGATCAATATGGACCCTGTCGGGCACAGCAAAAATTTGAAGAGAGGAAGAGCGCTAATTATATTATTAACATTTTTTTAAGCTTTCAACTTTAATATAAACTAGCTTTTGCCCCGCGACTTCGTCCGCGTGGAATAGTTACTTATGGGCTAACGTTAAATTTAACCCTGATTTTGAAGCATTCTTCATTGGCGCTCCGCTCCTATTGGCCTTAGCGTAATGATATATAGCCTATAGCCTTTCTCTATAAATTGACTATTTAATTAAAAAAATATTTACAATTCGAACCAGTAGTTCCTGAGATTAACGCGTTCAAACAAACAAACAAACTCTTCAGCCTTATATTATTAGTATAGATAGCTGTTGCCCGCGACTTCGTCCGCGTTTCCGTCGTTTTTCGTAAAAAAAAGTAGCCTATGTCCTTCCTCACGGATCAGTGATTTTGATGTAACAGACAGATTAACTTTCGTAATTTAGTAGGGAAATATAAAATGTCAATCTATAATACTGTTGAAAAATATCGCAATACAGAACCGCACAATATTATTGTGAATAGCTGTGCCCGCGACTCCGTCAGCGTGTAACTCCTTGTGTGTTTATTAAGTTAATGTAATCATAATCATAATCATAATCATCATTTATTGCATTCATGTAGTTCACAAGTTGTTACAAATAGGTTATATAGGTTTCATACATGAACCCTGCTATGGCACAACAATATAAATAATTTAAAGTACTAGTGTCCATAATGAACAAACAACTCAAAAATTGATACTAAATTTAACATGAAGTAAATGTCACAATCACAGTGTTAATACTAAAACAAACCACTTGAAATAAAATACTAAATTTAAAATTAAATAAATGTCACATATTACAGAGTCACTAATAATAATAACAAAAAAAAACACTTAAACAAGGATACTAAATTTAACATGACATAAATATGAAATAAATGTCACAGTCACAATTGGTCAAATTTCCATTCATAAATTTAAATATAATAAATTAGAGCTTAGATAAAAATAGTCAATAATAGTATGTCAAAATTGTATGTGCTGTGTATGCATTGTGTACATGTATGAATTTCAATGTCAAAGTTTACTTATCGTCAAAGAATTCCATTAGAGTGTAATATGATTTTAATGTAAGGTATTTTTGGAGACTGTTTTTGAAATTATTTTCATACTCTATGTCCTTAATTGAGTTTGGAAGCCTATTATATATTTTAACGCACATGGCTAAAGGTCCTGAATGGAACATAGTTAATTTAGAGCTTGGTAAGGCTAATTCCTTTTTGTTTTGGCGTCTAGCAGTGCGATGTTGTGGGCGAAGGTCCTTAGTGAGCGGGAATAGCGACTGGTGTTTTCTTACAAACTTGCTTACTTCTAAAATGTAGATACCAGTTAGAGAAAGAACTTTATATTTTACAAAAAATGGCCTGCAGCTTTCTGTATTATCTATATTGGCAAGAATTCGGATACATTTCTTTTGTAGAATAAATATTCTATCTTTGTCTACACTATTTCCCCACACCACGATACCATAATTAAGCCAGGAGTATGCGTAAGCATAATATGCTGTTAGAGCAGTTTTAAAATCGGTAGCTCTTTTAAGCTCCTGCAACCCGTATATAAAGCTGGCTAGTTTGTTTGCCAATGTGTCTATATGGGCTTTCCAGTTTATATTGGTATCTATAGTCAAACCTAACAGTTTAAACTCGTTTATGCATTCTATTTTTATGTTGTTATATGAGTAATTTATATCCAATTTACGTTTTTGGTATGGTCTATATTGCATTACTTTTGTTTTGTCAAAATTTAATTCTAAGTTATGGTCTTTTAACCATGCTATTATTTTGGAGAGCTTATCGTCGAGACTTAAGTTTAGATTTTCCTTATCGGTGTACGGAAAAATTATGGATATATCGTCAGCAAATAAAATACTTTGAGCGTCAATCTCTTTGGGGAGGTCATTAATATAAACTAAAAATAATAAGCATCCCAAAACGCTGCCTTGTGGTATTGACATTATTATTTTTGCTTTTTTAGATCTTACGCGTGTTATTTTGCCAGTGTGTGGGTCACTATGTTCTATCTCTACGCATTGTGTGTATTGGTAATATTGTTTAGATCACGTTCACATGAGGCTTAAGTCCCTATAGAACGATACCTTCAGCCGCGAGACGCGTCGAGCGCGGCGATCTGTTCTCAAAAATAATCCTTATAGCATGATTCAGTATTCACGCGCGATGGCTTATTATTAGCGTATTTCATGTATAACTTTGGTGTTTCTATACCGATTTATATGATTCTTTTTTATGGAATAGTTAATAATGTTAACTTTTTCAATTAGGGGTGACTGAGAGTGTTATAAACGTAAGAGTAGACAAATATTATAATCAGAAAGCTTCGAACTGCTAAGCTATCGGGAGTTACACGTGTTATTGTGAGTGAACCATAAAAGATAGACATATGCTGTCGTGGGATATTTTTTATGTAATTTTAAGGAGAACATTTCCGTCATGAAGTGATTTCTGTGTAGCTTTAACCATTAAGGTTGCACACGCGACGGAAGCTTAAAAAAACCGGTCAAGTGCGTGTCGGGCCACGCGCAGTGTAGGGTTCCGTAGTTTTTATAACAGGTAAGTGCGTGTCGTATTCGCTAACTGATCGTTTCGTACCATGCTCTAACTAAAAGCCAAACATGACTACCTAACTAATTTGACTTCCTATACAAAACCTCACCTGATCCAACAATTTTGCACGGAAAGTTTTAATTTTTTTTAGAGATTTGTATAAAACTTGTCATAGCCGTTGTTTTGCTAGCAAGCACGATAAAACTGCTGCACGATAAAGCTAGCACGATAGAACTGGCGCTTATCGCCATCTATCGACATTTCTATCCTAATTTTTGGAAAAAGGCGCACGTAGTGCCCATTTATAAGGAGGGTGACAAGTCTGATTGCGCAAATTACAGACCCATAAGTTTACTATGTGGTTTGGCAAAACTTTTTGAAGCGTCCTTATATGAGCATTTTTATTCACACGTAAAACCGTATCTTTCCCATTCCCAGCATGGATTTGTTCGAGGAAAATCAACCCTTACAAACTTACTCGAATATAAAAACTATCTGTGTACTGCCTTCGCGAAAGGTGGTCAGGTTGACTCAGTCTATACTGACTTTCGTAAGGCGTTTGATAAAGTTAACCACGAAATACTGCTTTTGAAGCTCAAATCGTACGGTATACATGGCTCCCTGTTTCGATGGATACAATCTTATTTAAAAAATAGAAGCCAACTCGTGTCGGTTAGAGGATACTTGTCGTTGCCAGTTAACATTACGTCGGGCATTGTGGAATGCCCGAAGTAAAGGGTCGCATTTGGGACCCTTACTTTTCATCATTTTTATTAACGATCTTGTGACAAAATTACAGTGTCCCTGTCTGTTATATGCCGACGATCTGAAGTTATTCATGTCCATTAATAATATCTCCGACTGTGAGTTCCTTCAAAATGATCTGAATATTATTTCCAACTGGTGCATTCTTAATCGAATGAATTTAAACATGAATAAATGCTTTGTTATAACTTTCACAAAAAAAATTATTAAGAATATATATGACTACAAACTCGAAAGTCAATCATTAGAGCGAAAGCATGTAGCCAGAGATCTCGGCGTGTTGTTCGATGAGAAACTTTCTTTCAGAGAACATTACGAAAGCATCACGAATAGAGCATTTAAGCTTCTCGGTTTTATATACAGGACTACCAAAGGATTTAAAAACCTTAATAGCTTCCTATTACTTTACAAAAGTCTTGTAAGAAGCATATTGGAATATTGTTCGGTAATTTGGTCACCGTACCGTGCACTCTGACAGAATCGAGAGCGTTCAAAGAAAGTGTTTAAAATGGGTCTCGTACCGGTTTGGCTTCGCAAGAACACTACAAACTTATTCGGATCGCCTTAGTAAGTTTAATCTGATGCCTTTGCATGTTCGTCGCAAGCAGCAAGATTTAATAAGCCTTCATAAGATCCTACACTCCACCCTGGACTCATCCACCCTGCTGTCCTCTATTAATATTAATACTAGGTATACCTCCAGAATGCCAAAAACTTTTCACTTCTGGTATATAGAAATAACACCTCTTATTATAACCCTATCGTTAGAATGTGTCGCCTTTATAATGAAATATCGAAAGATACCAGAATTAGTATTGACATCTTCGATGCTCGTACCACAGCTTTTAAAAGACTTGTAAGTGCTCTTACTCTCTGTTAATGTTAATGTTTTAATATATATGCTTAACACTGTTTTACACTAATTTCGTTTTTAAACACTTTTTCTGTAACCTATTGCTAGTAGTTAAATTTATATTTCTTTTTTGTTGTTGTTGTCATGTTGTGCGATTACGCTCTGGGTCACAATCAGCCCAAAATATATTATGTGTATTTGTTATAATAAGTGGATTGTAACCTGTTGTAATTGCCTTGAGAATAAATAAATAAATAAATAAATTTCTATAGAGTTGTTCGAAATTTTCGAGTCAAATACAATTGGTCGACTATTACTCGTAAACTTGTAAAGCCCACTTATGTGTGATAGTTTTCCTTTAAATTTCGTTATATATAGGTACTACTGCCGTGACATTTGAATTTCTAACTACAACCTGACACTACCGGCGACTACACGCTTCATTAGTTTTGTCGCTGAGTGACAAGAGCTGTCAAAGATAATACTCGTTCAACGATCACTTGGCGGTCAGAACTCACGCTGAGAGACCAACCAGCTCAGCGACTAAACTATTGGAACAAACACTCGCTGCTCGCCAACTCGTTTTCAGATGCTAGCTCTACTCGCTACTCGTTCATCGTCGGCGGTGTGACTATCGTTAAGAACTTTCAAAGATGTTTAAATGAGAGCCGGGACCCAGGACTTAACGTGCTCACCGAGGTACGGGAGTATCACACTGCGAACTTCCAAACTCCTGGCTACTACTGAGATTTTTTTTTACCGCGCGACGTCGAAGCGCCATCGTTACATAGTGGACATCCCACGTGGACAAAACGTTTTGGAAAATCCTTCATTGTGCGTACGGCTAAGGAGTGGAATTCCCGATAGCTATAACCTAGGAGTCTTTAAGTCAAGAGTGAATAGGTTACTTTTAGGTAAGCGTGCTCCATCTTCGACCACATCATCACTTACCATCAGGTGAGATGGTGGTCAAACGCGAACCTATTTTTAATATATAAAAAAGACTGCTAGTTGCGAGTGCTAGTGAATGAATAAATCGATATAGAAATCATCTATACGAATATTATAAATGCAAAAGTTTAGAAGTTCTATGTTCTATGTTTCGTACTGAATCACACCAACATTTCTAAACACACTGAGATAGATTTAGCACAGAGATGAATTATAATTCGGAATAGCACATAGACTAACATTTCCCGTCAGATAGATTTATTAAAATTCGGGCAATACTTGTATAGGCGTATCCGAATAATAACGTAAAGGCGCCTAATAACGACCCCTCAAAATCGGCTCCCATTACCGTACGTTTCCTAAAACTATCATTTTAAAGAGTTGCATTAAAGTTAGACAAGTCGTTAAAGAATAATTGCACAGTTTGTCGTCGGACTCCGGATATAGCGCATATTTAGTAGTGTCCCGCTCCCGATTACGTAAGTACACCTATTTCTTTTTTAGCATAATATATAATTGTAAAGCAATCTAATGAACCTTTTAATTATTTTGATACCTTCTTAATACTTTCATTAACACAAATAATAACTAATTTTAATGAGATACAGCTTTATTTTGCTTCAAATTCAATATTAAAATGTGGCGGTGATAGGAACAATAATCTCAATTGTATTCCTATTACCGACCGAGGTCGTTGTTAGGTTTTTGACGAATATTTTAAATTCTACTTTTTATGTTATAATGCATCAATTAATAAGTAGTCGGCTATACTAATTTGATTAGTTAGTGTGTCAAGTTGTATTTGACCTATTAGCGCCATACATAATAAGAGTATCGATACTGTGAAAATCAACTTTATTCTTATGTAAATGTTTTGATGAATGTAGGATGTACAATTCTCTAATATTGTATTTTTATAGTTAAAATACCATTAAAATAAAATTAGCATAGCTACTGGCACCTGTATAATCATACAAATATTCTAAAAAACAACACATTTACTCAATACATATTCATTTAATTGGGTCGGTAATAGGTTATACAGAATTTCTTCAATAGAACCTATTACCGATGTACCTGTACTTTTTAACCGACTTCAAAAAGAATGAGGTTCTCAATTCGTCTGTATGTTTTTTTTTAGTTTTTATGGATAGTGTGTTAGTAATTATTTTTATTTTTTTTGCCTAGTAAGTAAATATAATGTAATTAACATTAATAAAAATTTAAAATATTTAGAAAAAATATAAAACTGTAATTCATTTTGCATTAAAAACTATTATTAAAAATCACCTATTGACTTCCACTTACTATAATTCTTAACCCACTGCTAAGCAAAGGTTTAGTAGTTTAGTATATTCGACTAGGTAAATTTTGATTCAGAAACATGGAACGATTAAAACGTACGTAATATACAGCTAATCAACTTGACTCTGCATTGATGGCTATCGATAATGGAGCAAGTATCTATGAAACCTCAAAGAGATTTGGGATTTCTAGAACAACTCTTCGTGACAAGAGAAATCACAAGTACTCTAATGAAAATTGTGGGGTTCAACCTGTCTTCACCAAGCACGAAGAACGCCATTTAATAGACTGGATTCACTGTTATATTTCAATACCTATGTAATTAATATTATGAAGCATATCTCTTAAGACTGATTAAAGGCTGGTTATAATTATAACATTCTGTATTCTAAAGAATTAAACCCACACGAGCATTTTTATTTGACTGAATTTGATCTGTTCATTTAGCGGTCGGTAATAGGTGCCACAAAAACGGTAATAGGAACACACCCATGGTTTGAGTCGATAATAGGAACATAGTCCTTTTCATCAATTTATATTTTTTTTTATATTTATTTCATTTTTTTGAATTGTTTCTATATCTCACTGACAAGATCGTTAGTTTCAGTACTTGAATAAAAATAAAAAATGACACCAGTTATTAAGCATGTGCTTATTTTTTGCACATAAATTTGAACTTGGCTTAAACTGGCGGTAATAGGTACGTTTACGTTACTCAAAACAAAATCTAACATATTGTTTTATTTCACATAGGGCACGGGCACTTAGAACGTTAAAAGTTTACTTACGTAAGAAACTTTTTTCAATCTTTTCATAATACAGTTTTATGAGAGGACATTAAAGACCAATAAACATAATACGATGTAATTGAAATAGTGACGTTTATTTTGCACATAGGTTACACATAACACTTTTACACGTAATTTTTAAACATGATCCCGTGGAAATTTCGGAATAAAAACTACTCTATGTCTTTCCCAGGGTTCTAAATTATTCCCACGCCAAAATTCATCTAAATCGGTTCAGCGGTTTAGGCGTGAAAAGGTAACAGACAGACAGATAGAGTTACTTTCGCATTTATAATATTAGTATGGATTGGCCCGAAACTCAGCTACGCAAACTCCGCCCGGTTTCGGGGCATGCGGAACAAGATAGAAGGTGGGCCATTGTCCGTCTGTAAATCCTCATCTGCAGAGACTATCTTTCCTACGCTATTATCTAATCAATTACTAATCAGAAACGAATCTAAGAGTCTATAGTTTTAATACTAACAGCAATCTTACCTTGAGACAAAAAATACGGCGCTTCAACCGCTTTGTATGTGTTCGGCGTATGCAGGTACGCCCCTAGGGCTCCCATAGCAACCTGGAGGTAAGACCCTTCTCTCCCCGGCACGTGGGGTCTCATCTCATTGGGTACCGGGAAGAAAGGTTTCGGATCTCTATCGTAGTCGAACCTCCTTTGCTCGGGAGTCTTAAAGGTACGGCTTTCATGGCTTCTGTATAATATATCTTCTATCAGAAAAGAAGTTTTCGATGTATGTTCTTGGCGGTTCGTGTCAGTTGGTGATTCGCTTCTGGTTTCTGGATCCATTTTTTGGTTAATTCATGGATGTGGTTTGGTTTCCTTTGTTGAAGTTTTTTTATCAGTCACCGTTTCTGTCACTTTTTAATTGTCACTTTTTCACTGATTTGTTGTATTGTTCTAATAATATAGTTAATTTGTTTTTTTTTTATACTAAGGGTTGTGTAGTTACTTTTGAGTCAAAAAAATGATAAATAAATGAAAACATATTATAAAAAATAGCGCATGTTGTTAGTTTGATCGATTATTTATTATAGTTTATTTTACTTTACATCTATGTGTATTATTCGCCAATTTCCTGCGATCTTATAAAAAAGTCAAAGACAAAATCGTCACAATAAGCCTTGATACACAAAACAGTCTGTTTAAAAAAAAAATACACGAGCGCGAGAAAAAAGAACATCAAATTATTTTGCCGCCAAAAAATCGAAGTTGATTCCAATTCTTTTCTCCCGATTACGGTAATTGATGACGATTATTCATATAATCGTCGCTTTTAGCGGTATGAGTGAAACGGCCCGAATGGGGCGAAACGCAACGATAAACTGTCGTTACTGGGGTGAAATGGGGTGGGGGAAAGGGGATGAGCCGTTTGCGAGGGGGTGGGATTCCCCTCTTGCTACTCTTTCGTATTTTTTAATACAAACTCACTCTTTATTGGTCGTTTTAGAGCCGTTTTTGTGATTTTACGTTTTTTGAATAGGAGTTATTATTTTTTAATGGATGGAATGCGCAGTCAGTGGCAATTAGCATTCATTCTGTGTTTATTGATCGTGATGCGGCTGATTGCCTTTTTAACTATGAAAACACTTTTCAATTTTCCTGTTCTAGAAGCAAATCTTTCAAATATAGGCAACTTGAGGTCCGGAGGAATATTTTATAAAATCTGATTTTATTTTGTCATGCAATAATTTGTTACTACACGACTTCATTTCATTGTGTTCTGTAGTAGCTTGAGGAAGGTTATAAGCTACCGTTTACCCGACTGGAAAAATACAAATACAATACAAATACAAATATTTATTGGAACATTAGTACCTATGAAATATTGTGTCGCGACCATTAGCGCCCACCTCCAAGAGGGGAGACTACAGTGTTCCATGAATTAATATAAAAGGAAAAGAAACAAAAATGTTTTTTTTTAAATTTTGGATTGAATGAGTGTGTGTATGCGTGGAATGTATGTGTAGGCGTGTGAGTGAATGTAAATATAAAAGAAGAAGAGTTATGTTTTAATCGTGATAAAGTTCACGGAAGCTAGCGAATACCCGCGCGACTGCAATCAATTAATAATCTTGATCAGCCAACAGAGCACTAAAAACTCATAGTTACATACTCTCATGTACTATGAGTTTTTAGTGCTCTAAAAAAATCTCATTTTTTAATTCGCCCCCCACTGAAGATAAAAAGGAGGGGGCTATGTTGATTTTCAGTCTAAGCGGATGCAACTGAGTATTAGTCTCTTACATGGAACGTCAGCCTATCTGTTCTGAACTTCACAACCCAGTAAGTCAGGCAAGTCGTTACCAAAGCTGGTGTCTGATTTTCTGGTACCATCGAGAACAAAAGCTTAACGACGTACTTTCCGAGCCACAGAGAAATCTCGATTCGACTGGCATTCTAAAAACTACCAAAGATTACATGATTTAGTTTTTTACAAAATCTCAGTTTTATTATGAAAGTGCACAAAAGTCTACTCGTTGATCTCATACAGACAATAACAACAAAAAATAAAAATAAAATACTCAAGTTGTAAAAAAGTCAAAATAAGAAATTAGTTTAGTCCAAAACTTCCATCTTAAAACTAACCTCGCATTCGTGCAATGCCACAAATAGACTTGTTTTGGAAGTCTAGTAGTAGAAAGCCGGATGATGATAATTAACTCGCCCCTTATAAAATCATAATCATAATCAACCTATAACATTCCCATTGCTGGGAGCTGGGACACAGGTCTCCTGTCTACGAGAGGACGTGGGCTGTAACCGTAATGCCCGTAATCAACCACGTGGGCCCAATGTCTAAATCTTCGAAGTTTTGGTCCAAGAACACGACAGTTTCCTCATGATGTTGTCCTTCATCGTTTAGAGAGGAATAGAATAGAATATTCATTTATTTGCTCAAAATGTAAGTAGGTATTTACAATAAGGTGTTACAGTAACATTATAAGAATCCTTGTACATTCTACCATTTAGGCATGCAAACATTGATGCAGTTCATCATCAAACATAACTACAAAATCTTGATATTTGTCAGCTAGAAAATCCGATACGGAGTAGTAACATTTGTTTAAAATAAATACAGTTAATTTCTTTTTGAGGAGTGGAGATGATGAAAATTACACAAAGTAATGTCTGGGTTCGAACCCAAGTTTTCTTATAACGACTAACAAAGATGTCCAAATAAAAGCCGGAGCCAACGGTTTAGCGTGGTTTCCGAGACATGGTAGTATCACACCTAGGTCTTAAATGTAACTACCTAAATTTCCATCTACTATGGGTACCTCGTGTTTCTGTACAACCCTTCGAAGATTACAGGCGTGATATTATTTTTCACATACACACAGAGGTAGTATGAATATGGCAAATAAGATTTAGCTCACGAGGATCCGGAATTCGGAATCAAATCGAGAGATTCCGCTGCAAATTGATGGAAGAATTCAATGTAAGGGGCGGTACACACTGCCTGGGTGATATTTTGTAGTGTCTTGATTGTTGTTAAGATTTCGAAGCGAACACGGTATTATATACTTTTATGGCCATTTAATGAGCCGATTTAAATGAAACTTGTTATGCATACTTAAAACACGACAAACAAACAAATCTTTTGTTAGCGAAATAATATGTGAGTAGGTACTGTGGAGGTCAGCTGCTATGCGAGCGGTCAGCATACCGCACTGGCTGGCATAGTTTGAAATGTTTGAATTTAGATCGCAATGTTGGACATGCGAAGAAATTGTAATTAGAATAATCTTCCATGAAAATTTAAACATAATATTATACAAAGTATAAAACCTACCGCGTTTATATTGAAAATCCCGAGTAAACACACGTCCCCATTACAGTACCTAAGGTGGAGTTGCGGGAATGTTACAGACCACAAGGGCAACTGAAGAAACAAGATGAGTTTTTAGGTAGGTATTTGATCACATAAAAATAAAATTTCGACGAATTTTTATAAAATTTCTACCATGGTAAGCATACAATAAAAATACAATAAATTAAAATACTAAATTAGCAAATTACTCCGTCTATCATTGATGGGTAACCATCTTAAATTATCTTTGACAGTCGTTACGGGTAGTCAGAAACCAGAAATCTGACCACTAGTCTTGCTAAGGGGTATCGTGTTACCCAGTTACTGGGTTGTAAAGGTCAGATACGCAGTCGCTCTATGTAAAACATTAATACTTAACTGCATCTGGTTAGACTCAAAGTTGACCACAACTTAGTTGGGACAAGGCTAAGCATACTAAGTAAGCCGACTTCCGATGACGCGAGAAAGCTGTTCGGCTTTATTGCCCTGATCCATTGATCTCGTTTGCTAGGTAATAATTGTCTTAGGGTACGATGGGACTGACATACGCTGTTCTCTACATTTTTAAAGAAATAAAAAAAAGGCTAAGCGTGATGCTGATGATATGTAATATACCTCAGACATGAACCTACGTAGTACATACCTACCAAAAGAGATTTTCACCTCTGAGTTTTAAAATAAAAACCGACATTTGAAAAGAGATTAAGTGAAGTTTTTCCTCATGATAATGCATTAAAATACATCATCTCTTGACTCAGAAAATAGTTACATAAAACTCAACAACATAAAGTAAAAACGTTAACGTGATTGACCAGCATGCAGCCATTTAGCATGCATGCTAACGAAATACCGCGATCCTGGAACGTACGGACAATCGAAGGAACAGGATGGGTTTTTAGTCAGTAGTAGTCTGCTACTCCCTTCCGCTCCACCCACAAATGAGATGACCAAGAGACCCACATCCAATGGCTCCTTCATTGGATCATTTTCCAAAAAAAAAAAAATCGTATATCAAAAGTTGTCAAACCGACAAAGTTTCAAATAAATAAAAAAATCAGGAATCCTATACAATCGGAATGACATCGCGATTAATAACACAATTACAGAACATATAATTGGTCAGATAACTTAACTTTAGTTAGTTTTTACTTGTACTTGTACCACTATTGTACATAATTTTTTTTTTTAACAATGGTCGTTTTAGAAAAAAAAATCACCTACCAACAAAATCCATCGCTCATTTCGCCCGTGTCAACTCAGCTTATAACTGGTACAAACCTGTACCTACATACGTATACATATCATGTACATATACATACGCCGTAATACGGGGATAGGCAGCTAAATTGCTGTAAGACGGTGTAACCCGCTCGTCGGATCATCCCCAGAATGCAAAATGGAATACAGCGATGACGGTGTCTTGATACTTTTTGATTTTTTGCTTTAACACGTTGATTACTTCATCATGGGACATCGTAATACAAGTTTTATTCGGGAATAACAAACAGTAACACATTTTTGATAAACTATAAATCATAACAAATGAATGTAAGTAAATGTTCACCCACATGTTATCCACATAATATGTAAGTATATATTAAGGTCGTGACATTAATTTTAAAATATAAAAATATAGGTACCTACATTTATAATATAATAACTAGCGGTCGCCCAGTAGGTAGTGCATTTGCTTTGTTAATTGCTGTTTTTTTTTTCTCAAATTGTTAATAATAATAAATCTTTTTCCTTACCTACTAACATAATTATAAGATCCAAATACTAACACTATTATTAAGGAACTAAAATAAGTTTTTAATATTGTTAGCATTTCGTTTGTCTATTGGCAATAAATACTGTTGATTTTCTTCTTTTTTTAGTCGAAATTAAAAAAAAAAATTAACTTTCTGAACTCCATTTTTTTAAATTACAAATGAACCCCCTCTTGACCCTGATCACACCTGGTAGTAAGTGTTAGATGAGGTCTACGATGGAACGAGCTAGTATAGAAGATGCCAGTTCTCTTGTTACTTTAAAGGCTTAAACCTGGCGGTCTTTAAATCAAGAGTGAATAGGTTACTTCCAGGTAAGCGTGCTCTATCTTGGACCACATCATCGCTTACCATCAGGTGAGATGGTGGTCAAACGCGAGCCTATTATCAATAAAAAAAAGGTGGTGACCAGTACAAGAATATTTAAGCAACACAACAGCAACGAAATTAATAAGAAAATAGCAGCGGAGTAGGAAATTTTCAGCTGAAAAATAATAAGATATTTTTTTATTAAAATACGTAGTAAACTGAATATGTAATAGTGAAACAATATTTGCTGTTTAGTAGGTACATTTTAGTATTAGCTCGTGCCTAAAATAACAACAAAGTTCAGTACCACTTGCCAAGGTCGGTGAAAGGGTGACTGTCCTAACTTATGTATAGTTTATGTGTAATTTATGTGTGTATAGGTATTACTCCGTTGTCATCATTGAATAACAGACTAGGAAGTCTGTTATTCAATCAGGCTGTCAATTGCTCATCTTTAACAGTCGTTTAAACAATTAAATCTGTAATTCACAATTAGATTCCTTAAATATAAAATCCATTACTTTATAGTTCCAAACATGCTAACTTAAAAACAAAACAGTGCTGAAATATCGGAAAGTCGAAACGATAAATACACAATATGGTAAATAACCCGTTTCAAGTTCCGTTTTGTGTTTCATATGAAATTATACTATATAGATGAGGGACAACTTAGGAAACAATTATGTAAAATTTTCTGCAACTTTCTTTGCCAATACATAAATACCAATATCAAACGCAATTTAAATTACATTTAATAAGAACAAAAATAAAACTACCTTCATAATTACGTAAAAAATCTTAATCTCCCCGATCAAGATTGTTTGCCAGTTAAGCCATCGTTTCACCCCCGACCTACCCCCCTAATCCACAAATAGGGGCGTGGCCTCCCCTCCGTGCACCAATAGGAGAGCTTGGCGCGCGCAAGTGTCACGTCTCGACCAATCAGAGGCCGCCAATTAGGGATCAAAAGCTTGCCGATTTGGGGTTGCATTTCAACGTTTGTCGTTTTGTTAACGTCACTTATTGATGACTAGTAGGAGGGTACCCGGATTTGTCTACGAATTTTTTTTATTTAATGGCTTCTTTATTATAACCATTGTAGTATAGATTGCTAGTTTTGCTTCGTTGCTCTAGTGGTCACAAGTATGATTACTGAGCATGAAGGTTCGAATTCCAGGTCGGACAAAAAGTACTATTGGATTTTTATATAAGTTTCTCAGTAGTAGCCCGGAGTTTGGGAGTCGCTATGTGATACCCCGGTGCCTCGCAAAGCTGGCCGAAGGTGTCGTGTTACTCAGTTACTGGATTGTGGAGACAATTAAATGAGGGCTTAGATTGCTAGTTTTGAACTGCCTTATTGTTTTTTTTTATTTTTTTATTTAGATAATTTATTTACATACAGAGGTATCACTTAAATCTAAACTCGCCAAACTTTTACGTTTGATGGCGAGAGGCGCTCCTTATACATTAACATTAACCATTCCAATTACTTCTACACAATATGTTGCAATACAATCCTATATCTGTAACAATGTGTTAATTACCTAAATATATGATTAGCATTCCAATATATTTTTTTTTGTTTTTTCTTTAGTGTTCCTTTACTTATTTTTATTTTTTCTCATAATAACTCTATTTTGTTAAATACTTGAGGTACCAAATACTACAAATATGTTCAACTAGCTTCTGCCCGCGACTTACTACGCGTGTGAAGGTTTTCCCGCGCAAATCCCGATCCCGTGGGAATTTCGGGATAAAAAGTAGCCTATGTGTTATTCCAGAATGTCAACTATATACTTACCAAATTTCATTCAGATCCGTTCAGTAGTTTTTGCGTGAAAGAGTAACAAACATCTATCCATCCTCACAAACTTTCGCATTTATAATATTAGTAGGATATTAGTAGGAAGGACTGGTCACAAGTGTGACCGCTGAGCATGAGGTGTTATTGGGTTCTTCTATAAGTTTATCTGCAGTAGTTTGGAGTTTGGGACCTCCGTGCCTCGGATAAGCACGTAAAGCAGTTGGTCCCGGCTAACATTTGAACATCTTTGACAGCCGTTACGGGTAGTCAGAAACCTGAAAATCTAAAATGGTCTGGCCAAGGGATATTGTGTTACAGGTAGGCAGTCGCTCTATTTATAGAATAGAATAGAATTTTATTTTGCAAATATGGGTAACACATATACAAGTTAAAAGTGTTTATACAACGTGTAATTTAAAGGGTATATACATACCAAGTGCACGGCTTCTTTGGATGATAACAAACGATATGGCAAGGGTTTTCTAATCCTATGTCTACATGTGTGGAGCATATTAGAAATTTCAATACATTGATACCAGAGACCGAATTTTTCAAATTAAGAAGAACTTAGAGAATTATCGTTTTATTGGCAAGTGACGTGGAAAGTTATGACCCTCGTAGTGCTGTGACACGTTTGTTATTATTGGTATTCAAGAAACATATGAAGCCGATAATTAGGGGTCAATTCTGTGAGTCACTTATTTTGAGCTGAAACTTTGTATAGAGACTCCATACCAGATGTTGTCTTCAGTGCCTTTGGATAGATATGGGGTTTCCGTTACACGTTGTATATCAGCTCAGCCATATTTCGCCATTCGGCATGCAAATATTAAATTATTATTATCAATTTTAAATTATTAATTTCATCACATTATTATTAATTTAATCACATTATTATTAATTTAATCACACTATTATTAATTTAATCACATTATTATTAATTTAATCACACTATTATTAATTTAATCACACTATTATTAATTTCATCACATTATTATTAATTTAAAAAAAAAAATTGAAAAATTAATTCCAGGATATGCATTAATTATTTTGTTATTATACATGTTGTATATATACATATTTTTCTAACTCATACTAGAGCCATAATATAACAAATATCTAAAAACTTTTTTTTTTTAAATAAAGTTTGTGTTTGTAAATTTACTTACACGACCGGCATAGGATGTGTCGCATAGGTACTTAGTGTCAAATTTAATAGAAATTTCGTGAGGAACAGACGCCCACACGAAGATAACTCAAGAAAGATCATATCAAATCCTTTATTTGCTTACTAAGTATTCAACAACATGCCTTAGCCTTAGATTAGGAACTTATTATTACCTTCCTTTTTTCGGTGGAAAAATCATTGAATGACTTCTCCCGCTCTAGGTGGATCGGAAGGGAGTGTCAGACTTCTACTGACTCAAAAAACTACTTCTTCTTCTTCTACTACTGTAAAGATCGCTTTTATCTATAAGACCGCCCATTGTATCACCCTTTTTAGTAGTTAAGTCCTTATTTGTTTTCTGTTATAGTGTACAATACAGAGTATATCTATCTATCTTGTTCCTTCAGTTGCCCTTGTGGTCCGGGGCCGCGGTGTCTCGTTAAATCATTCCTGGAACCCCAAGGAGAAAATGGCCCCTAAGTAATAAGTTACTTAGGGGCCATTTTCAGGCATTGAAAATTTGAGGGATTACTAACATCAACTTTTACTAAAGCTTAATTTAATAGCTTTAGCAAAAGCTTTACTGGCTAGCCATCACAATGTTAGTTTTTCTTTTTTTATCTCTATTTTCACGTTTATTGTTTAATGCTTGCCGTGGCAGCCTTTAATTAAGGCTACACTATTGTTTGTAATAATATTATAATTTTAATTGCATATTGGTGTATGCTTTGCTGGTTGTCCTTTTCATTCAAGTTTTCCTTGAGATCTATATACAGAGTTGATACGACAGAGGGGCATTAAATTACACTACATATACTATACGTGTTTAGTGTTAATTTGATAGAGTTAAAAAATAAAAAGAGCCAAAAACGTTTTTTTTTTTTCAAACAAACTACATAGCTTCAAAATCAGAGTAAAACGCAACCACCTTTGTAAATAAATGTGACTGACCTTAAATACCTAGGCAACAAAGTGGCAACGTAGCGCGGCGTGTGTTATCTCTTGTCTTGGTCAGATTTATTGCTTTAAGGTGTATCTCATCAAAATCATTTGCGACTAAACTACTTCTCCTATTTAATTGATTTTTGGTACAAAGTTTGAAAATGGTACCTAGTATACGCAGTTTAAAGGAGAGCGCCTCGGTCGTATCAACTCTGTATATTATTTTTAGATTTTTAACCTTAATTCCACCTCATTAAAAAAACACTTAATGGGCTGACAGAATTGCCTTGATTCGAACCTACGGCCTACAAATCGCAAGTCGTGCCTGTAACCACTGCGCAATACTGCTACGTATTAACCAGTCAAGCGATATTGAAAAGAAATCTCTTTATATTTTATAAATATTAGCATAAATATAGTGTAACAGGTCAGTGATACGCACAATCAGAATCTCCCATCTTTACTTAACCCTAACTTAGTCCAAACTCGTCGTAATTTAAGTCCGAGATACGCTATCTCTCTCACGGGCACGTACACTGAATTCTCACAACACTAGAGTGGTACCAAGTGGTACTATAGTGACAACAAAGGCGCCCTGATAGCTGAGAGAGGTGATAAGCCGGAGCTCATTAGCGGGCGGCGTGAGCTTTCACCCTTTGCAATTAGGGCGAGGGTACGCGGTGAAATGTGAGAGGGTTTTCTAAACGAAACGTACTATTAATTCCGTTTTTATTATAAGCAATGGAATGATGGTTTATTAGCGCTTGCTTAGTTGTGTACGTAATAACATCCGTCAATATGATAATGACTAATATTATAAATGCCAAAGTTTTTAGGATGTATGTATGTTTGTTGCTCTTTCACACAAAATCTAGTGAACGGATCTCAATGAAATTTGGTAATCCTGGAATAACACATAGACTCCTTATTATTCCGGAATTCTCATGAAATCGGGATTTACGCGGGAAAAACCTCCCACGCGAATGAATTCGCGGGCAAATAAAAACAATTCTATTTTTTTTTTATATTGATAAAGTCCATCCAAAGGTGGGCCGGAAGAAATAGCTATCAACGATAAAACCCCATTATAACCCTAGTTAATCAGTATTGTAAAACAGGTGTGTTTAAATTAATGTTGTACAATAAAGAATATTCTATCTAATTTATTTTGGCTAAAGAGGAAAGGAATAAATTTTAGCATACTTACCCAACCAATGCAAGCATTGCAAGTTATCGCGTAGCTCAATTTAAAACTATAAAGAGCTCGAACGATTTGAACACATTAGAACCATCATTCAAACTACAGAAAAAATCAAAATTAGATATTGACTTTAAATTTTTATCTCTATATCTCAAAACTTCAATAAAAGATAAGAGATCTGCTATTTTGACACAACTAAACAGTCCACAAGGGGTACTTAGCTACCCTCGAGTACCGACTGCCAATTAAATGGCAAAGTGGTACTATAGATTGGCGATAAGTCACGCGCGTTTTGACGGCAGTGTCGATTTTTATAATAAATTAAGTATTTAATGTACTACAAATTTAATCTTTTCTTTATCAATCAATCATTCAATCAATCTTTGTAACAAAATGTTAGTAACTTATACCTAATAGCTTATTATCTAGTGTTAGTACCCATCACCCTCTGCACAAACTGCTTCATAATAAGAGAGCACACACTCTCACTCACCGTTCTCAGGATGCTTTTACGACTGTCCCTTACTCTTCTCAGAAGTAAAGCCGTATTATATCGTATAATCGCGTGTAATGGGTCCGTACGAGCTTGTACAAACATTTCTGAGGCACCACAGTAACGCGGCAGTCGCAAGAGCATTCTGAAAACATTATTATATTTATGTGCTTTTTTTTCTTGACATTTTTTTTAAATGTTATAATTATTTTTTCATTCTGAGTTGAATAATTATTTTGCATGTAATTCTTTAATACTGCCGTGATTCTTTAAAAGGCAGTCATCTGACAATTTACCGATTTTGACAAACATTGAGCGACATCAGGAAAAAAGGCGCGTCGGCCTACCTAAACCCATTTTCTGAAACTGATTTAGCTTTTGAGATATTTTTTTCATAAAAGTTGTGAAGTGGTTTTGATACCAGTGCCCTTTTTTTCCTGATGTCGCTCAATGTTTAACTCAAAATCAGTAAATTGTCAGATGACTGCATTTTAAAGAATGACGGCAGAATATTTATAGTGTGAGCCGAGCAATGTCATTATAGTTCTTATTTGAACAAATTGACAAAACTTAAGATGGTGTCCTTATCTCATTGAGATAGGAAAAGTATCCCTTATCTAGTCGAAGGGAACTGTCAGATTGTCATGTATAAAATTCTAAACTATGGTGTAAACTGCGCAGAACTTTTGAGGAGGGTGAATTATAAAGTCATCATTTCCTTAGCCGTTTCTCTATTATATTGGGGTCGGTTCTAGTCTAACTGGATGCAGCTGATTACTAGTGTTATACATGGAGCGTCTGCCTATCTGACCTCAGCAACCCAGTAACTGGGTAACATGATACCCCGTGGCTAGACCAGTGTCAGGTTTACTGGCGTCTGACTACCCGTAACGACTGTCAAAGATGTTACGAGACCAATGGCTTAACGTGCCTTCCTAGGCACGCGGGTTTCACACCACCAACTCCTGGGGACTAGGTACTGAGAAATTCCGTACGGAAAAACCCAATAACATTTTTATTTCCGCTCGGGAATCGAACCCGATACCTCGTTCTCAGCAGTCGCGCTTGCAACCACTCGACCAACGAGTCATGGTGAATTATACAACGTGTAACGGAAACCCCATATCTATCCAAAAGGACTGAAGACAACATCTGGTATGGAGTCTCTATGCAAAGTTTCAGCTCAAAATAACTGACTCACAGAATTGACCCCAAATTATTGGTTTCATATGTTTCTTGAATACCAGTAAGAACAAACGTGTCACAGCACTATGAGGGTCATCACTTTCCACGTCACTTGCCAATAAAACGATAATTCTCTTCATTCTTCTTAATTTGAAAAATTCGGTCTCTGGTATCAATGTATTGAAATTTGTAATATGCTCCACACATGTACACATAGGATTAGAAAACCCTTGTCATATTGTTTATTATCATCCAAAGAAGCCGTGCACTTGGTATGTATATACCCTTTAAATTACACGTTGTAGAATACCGTCACGATATCCCCGCAGTTGGATCACCCCTTTGTATCCACCACGCCGCGCGCCGCGCCGTTGGACTGTATTTGGACTGAACTCATCTATACCGCGACTTTGTAGAATGTTAAATAAATATTCCGATATTATAGATGTGCATTTGGACTCACTTGTTCGGTTCTGATCTAAAATATTCAAACATCTACCAACTAATGCGCAGAAAATATTCGGCGCCATGATCCAAACCACGGGCTTTAAGGCGCTGACCGTTTTCCCGGATGAAAGCTATAGCTTCCTTCCTTATTTTACTTATTTATTTTATTTGCTTACTTGAAACTTGGAGCTTTTGCTCGCAACTTCGTTCGCGTGGAAGGGTTATTCCGCGCAAATCCAGAACCCGTGGGAATCATCCTCTATCTACTTTACTAAATTTCATTCAGATCCGTTCCGTAGTTTTTCAACAAACATCCATACATCCAAACAATCCATCCTCACAAAATTGCGCATTTATAATTATTATTAGTAAGATCTTAGGGAAACTTACAATGCGGCCGTTCTAACTTGGCAAGTGTGAAGTTAGGCTCTGCGAACTTTAACGCTTGTGCACTCGTACAAAAATAAAGGTTTTAAAAAGATAAATGCAATTAGCAGTTGTTATTCCTGTTAACAACTGTTATTGGCATTTATTTTTTTATAACCCGCTAAAGTTCGCAGAGCCTAACTTCACACTCGCCAAGTTAGAACGGCCGTACTGTACAGCTAGGATACATATGGTTGAAACATTTTGAAAGAAGGCCTACCTGCAAGTTTCCACAGACAGTATTAGAGTACCAAGTATTTTATAACAAGAGACAGTGGCCAGAGAAAAGAAAGAAAAAGAAGTAAGAGCACTCGGAGTGATGTATTAATAGAGAACCTAATGTACATATAACAGTTGCAGTAGTACATATTATATGAAAAATGGATTACACATAAAGAACAAAGAAAGATCCTGGCCTACACAACATTTAATATTTTTTTTATTTATAATAGGCTCGCGTTTGACCACCATCTCACCTGATGGTAAGTGATGATGTGGTCGAAGATGGAGCACGCTTACCTAAAAGTAACCTATTCACTCTTGACTTAAAGACCCCTAGGTTATAGCTAGCATTTATCTTTAATGTATAAGAATCTATGTAAAAAAATCTAAACTATAAAGTTATATTTATTTTCTTTCGAGAACTTCTCCAATAGAATTGATTTATTAATAAACAAATAGCTGACCGGAAATGTCAAAAATAAATTGACAATACTGATTTATTTATTTATTTATTTAAACTTTATGTACAATTGTTACATGGGCGGACTCAATGCAGCAAGGCATTCTCTAACAGTCAACCTTTGGGTTAAAAAAACACACTGTGGTAGGTGTACGAGAAAATGGAATGAAATAATATTTTAATACTAATAAATATAATACTAATATATAATAATACTAATAAAATACACATATATGCGAGTTACACATTGCCCCTTTATTTATAAGAAGACAATATTTAGCCTATAAGTATTTATTAAAAATCAGTGCTTGGTCTAATAATAGTAATACTTGTGTACTTTCTGAATTGAGGGCTCTTTTGCAAATTAGTTATTGGGTTAATAAAAAAAAGCCTCTACTCGCACAAACAATTGAGGATGTAAAACAGACTGAAGGTGTTTCTGTGGATATTCTTAGAATGTTTACTTTTGATATTTGGTTATCAGCTGTTGATTTTCATAAATGCTTAGTTATGGGCTTAGAATGTGTATCGCTGGCTAAAACAAGGTACGAGCCCAACACTTTACTCAATGAAGTCGTGAGAGAATTGAATATGAATTACCATGGGTGGCAGAAACTATATTCAGATGGGTCTAAGGGCGCTCACGGATTAGGTGCAGCGTTTTACGATTCCAGTTGTAACTATAGAGTAGGTTTTAAAATAGTATCCAATGTATCTATCATGACGTTGGAACTCATTGCAATTTTGCAAGCCTTGTCCTATGTAACGAAAAAAAAATATGATAACAAAAGTGCATTGCATCACGTGGCTCGATGTAGGTTACGACATTTTAAAATATATTCTCATGTTTATGGGAATTGGCACAGAGTTGAAGTTGCAATGGGTTCCAGCGCATCTTGGTTTGCAGGGTAATGAGGAAGCTGATTGCTCATCTAAATTGGCAGCAAAGGAAGGAATCGAGCTGAACTTCATACCAGATTATGTTGAATACGTATCAAAACTTAAAATAAGATGTTTCAATAACTGGAAACAACATTTTAACAGGAAATCATTAGATAAAGGTATATGGTACAAAACTGTTCAAAATGAGCTTCCTCAAGTGCCCTGGTTTGATTGTAGTAGTTTAAGTAGAAGTTATGTTAAGTTAGTTGTAAGATTAAGGTCTGGACACTATCCATCAGCAAAGTTTGCATTTCTCATGAAGAAAGTAAATTCTCCCAACTGCAACGCATGCAGTGTTTTAGAGGATGTACATCATTTGTTGATGGAGTGTGTCAAGAACCAAGAGGAAAGGAGAAGGCTAATCAATGAGTTTAGTTTAAATATATTACAGGTAGGTTTAATACAATCAATTTTAGCTCAACCGAAGTCAGATGTAGCAAAAAGATTTAGCGAGTTGGTGTACTATATTGATTAGTATTCTCCTTAAAATTTAATTAAGAATTTTTTTTGAAGCTTGTGTTCGGCATGATGGGGTTGGCGTATCCATTGAGATAAAAACCCCAAATCAACTTAATAAAGATAAAAACAAAAAAAAAATACACATATATGCTAAAATGACAAACTAATAGATACGGTGCTTTATAAAATTCTTTCTGAATAAGAGAGCTCAAAATAATTATGACAAAGACCAAACTAAGAATAACAACCCCTTAAGTAGTGGTTTTTAATTTTACGCTTAAAAGAAAATTTTGACTCAACCTTCTTGATGTCAAGGGGTAGCAAATTCCAGACTAAATCTAAATCTTAAATTTAAATTTTATAATTTAAATTAAACTTATTAATCAGTTTTTTATTTCACATCATTTATTGTTTTCTGCATTCTTTTCTATACTAAAAATAGTAACAATATTGGTGAACAATAATCGCATTCGATCACATTAAAATCTGAAATAATATTTTAATTACTGAGAACTCTATTTTATTTTTATATATGGCAAGCAAAGGTGATGTCGACTATTCTGCCAAATACAAACTCGAAAAGCAGAAAAAACAAGTGTGAAAAGTGACACAAAGGGAATTGATTGACATTACAAACACAAACACTTGTTGTTGTCGTCGGTGATTTTGCGAAGTGCATGTGTTTACGTTTCCTTCTCTGTTTTTTAAGACTCTTTTGCTTTTCGAAGTGTTGAAGTACAACTATTATTCCATATTATTAGGTGTGTAGGCCAGTCGAGCACAGAGATCGTCAAATTGTAATAACCTCAAAATCCCATATTTGTGCGTGTCTATACAATATTTAATGCTAAGAAACAGTTCTTAGTATTGAACTACACACAATAAAATTATTTTCATCGCTGGCCGTGAGAATTTAATAAGTTAATAATAAGCCAAAGTTACTAACTATGGACTCTTGGCATTGCTCTTTCTTAAGTTTAAGAACGCTTGTGGAGAATTAATCTAGATGAAAAAAAAAATGATCTTTACTTTGCAAATTGGTTATTAAATAACGCTTTTACAAGTTTTTTTTTCGTAAATTTAACTATAAAAGATGAGGCCGATCAACACTGACATATTGCATTACACGATCTGCTAGCAGCTCTTATCATATACGAGTTTTGCCGATAAATACCTACACCGCACAGAGGGAACAAATAGAGATATTCCTTCCGTCTCTACTCCTCGCTAGATGATTATATTGATCATAATATTATCACATCGTAGTTCTAAAAGGTGGCTCTAGTATTGTTTGTATAGTGAACTTGTCTAACAGACGGTCGTACGGATCTTTACCATTTAAATCTATAGGTACCTTTTTTTCCACTCCACTGTGGGTGGAGTAGACGGGAGTTTCAGAGTTCTACTGACTAAAACCACTCTGTTCCTTCAATTCCCCTTACGTTCCGGGGCCGCGGTATCTCGTTAGAACATTCCCGCAACCCCGGCTGGATTTAAATCTATACATACCACCTCCATTATGCCAGCACTATTCTGCACACGTCGTTTACAAAGCGTTTTGATCAAGATAATTTCAGTCACGTGCATCCAATAAATGCGTCACTTTCGCTCGCGCAATATGTTTTGACAGCTCTAATTTAATTTCCCGCGCAATTTGACAAGGGGATACACTATCCTTTAGTAACAACGGCCATTTTTATTTGACCTATCATGGCGTCGCTGCTTCCAAAGACAACTGTCAAACTGGGTACATTTTAGTTTTCGTCACAGACTTAATAACAATGGTTGCTTTTAATTCAGTAAATTAAGCTTTTATTTTCATTCCAGTTATTTGAAAAGGTAATATGGTTAAGTTTAACTATGAAGTTGATTATTTCTTTGATGGTTTTGATTGGGGTGAGAAATTGAGGATGTCAAAAGATATTTGGGGAGCTTTGACGTTGTTATAATGAAAATTAAGTTCTTAATAGCTGTATTGTATACAGTTACTACGAACAACTGCAAGCATTGTAGGTAGGTACTAGTTTATCACCAACTAGTGTCACGGCTTGGCTTCACAAGCTCTCATTCTGCTAAGTCACACAAAATGTTAATAAAATAACATACCATATAACCATATGAAAAACTATACATTAGTTTTTGAGTTTATCGCGAATAGACAGACGCGGATGGAAACTTAATCTTCTACATACAAGTTGTAACAGATGCGCAATACCTCAGACACCCAAATTAGAATATTAAATTATGTCTAAAACAACATCAGTAGCTAAATAAATTGAGACCAAACCTAGACATTTTTTATAAAATAGTTATCCTTACGAACCGCAAAACGTATGTGCGTCACACAATATCCTTACGCAGACGCATACGCTCATGCAATGTTAGCGTCCGAGACGCACACAAGCGCATTTCCTAAGGATTGTATTAATTTGTCATAATGTGTTTCCATTTTAAGTTAAATGAAAGACTTTTCCGTCAAAATTTAACACCTATTTTTTATGATGGAAATCGATTCAGAAGCCAATTCTGAACCAATTACTTACTTTCAGGAATTGCGTTTATTCTGATACACGTTGTATATGCGAAATACCACTCACTGATTAATCACGAAATCTCAGAAACTACAAGTAGTAAGGCTCTCAAATTTTGCATGGGGGTTCCTTTTAGTACGTAAATGCTCGCTAAGACGAGATTTTGCGAAATTCCTACGGGATCGGGATTTACACGGCAAAAACTTCCCACGCGACCGAAGTCGCGAGCAACTACTTATTTTATAATTATGTAGGTATGTATAGGATCCATTGAGATGGATAGACCAAGCCTTTGATACTGTACATGTCTACATAAAAATTCGTTAATTGAGTGTTTCATGCTGTCATGTATTTTGTTTGCCAAAATATTATGAATTAGGTACCTACGTAAATAGAATACTGGGTACCTACCTTTTCTATCAGGGGGAAATCATTTATTAAAATGTTCTTATAACTAGATTTATACTTACAGTCTTGCTATGCTTAAGGTAATTAACTAGGTAAACCTGTGTTTCAAAATCTAAATTATTTTATTTCACATAGGCCTATAAAACGTCAGAAGTTAGGGCACGGTTCGAAATTGGTCGTTTCCTATGGAGAAGAACCGGCAAGAAACTACACGGTTACGCTTTTAAAAAAATTCTTGATTTTCACAATCTTTGCATAATAGATACCTTTCGTGAAACTAAACTGCTGACTATGTAGGATTCCATTTGAATTAAAATGTGACAGCATCTGGTCCAGCATGATTTTTTCGTAGATTTTACTCAATGCTGGAAGCGCAGATATCGGTCTATAATTAGACGGATCACTCTTACAACCCGACTTGAAAATTGGTACTACTTTACTATGTTTCATTAAGTCTGGGAAAGTACCGCTGTCTAGATATTGGTTAAAAATGCCTGTTAGGACAGGAGCAATTGAGTCAATGATATCTCTAAGAACCCTAACCAAAGACTATAAAACCACTTGACCGCGCATACGTTGCCCCGACGCACGAAAACTATGAGTCTTTTTGCTCTTATATATTGGCTACGATACACGAACCATTTTAGTTGTGACCAAGTATTAGGCCTGTGTGCAGGCTAAACAATTACAAATTTAAAATTTTTGTATCCAATTTATAACGCATAATAATGCTTTCATGCGCGTTGAAGTGGTGTGGAAAACATTCCCAGACATCTAGATACCAAATGGATGACATAACTATTCATCAGTAATGAAATAATATGAAAATTATTAATCATTTAATCAGATTATAAGCGACCGCAGAGGTCTATTTAAAGTGGTGGTTTAGGTGGTCAAGGACAAAATTGTATCGCGCGTTGATGTCTTTTGGAAAAGCCTCTTTCTTACATGAAGAAATTGTAATTCTTTTATCCCTGTCTTTCCTTTTGTATTTTTATCGTAAAAAAAACCTTTAACGGCTGAATACGATATCGATAATTATAAAATTAAACTTCTTTTTTTTAAATTCAATTCTTATAGTTGTCATAAAATACCTATCTACATTAACCGACTTTAAAAAAAGGGGAAAGTTCTGATATTTTTTCTTCTGTGTGACATGCATGTTTTCATTTTAAATTTCCCAAGATTCTAGACTAAAAAGAAAAGTAGATGGATAAGGTTACTAGGGAATATTGGTTTCTAGTTTTGTTTTTATTGATATAATGTTGAGAAAAGTCAAAATAATATAAGATACCTATATCCAATCTTTCTAGGCTTCAAATAGTATGACGCAGTCTAATATTAATTAACTTGGACCTTTGCATTACAATATCACCCTCCTATCAAGTTACTTTGGTTCCGGGGTTGCGGTAATGTTCCAATGAGATACCGCGGCCCCGGAACTTAAGAGCAGCTGAAGGAACAGAGCGGGTTTTTAGTCAGTAGAAGTCTGACACTTCCTTCCACTTTACCCGGAGCGGGAGAAGTCATTCGATGATTTTCCCACCCAGGAAAAAAAACAGGTTACTTTGTTTCGATGTCGAGTCCACGGGTTAAGTGTATGTGTACGGAGGAGTCATTGGATAAATCATCTAATGACTCACCACCAAAAAAATAATTATTACCGAGTGCCTGATGAAGCTACAGTTGTTAACACAACTGATTTTAATGAAAATATATTTATTATGGAATTTTTACTCAGCATTTTTACAATGTAAAAATCAATTTTATCGATATCGACTACTTTCCCTTCAAATCCCAAGTAGACCAACCCCTAACCAGGAATATCTACGCAACTTGACCCTGAACTGACCAGTTGCAGCTCTGCATTTCTCTGTCCCCCCCGGCCCGGAGTAGTGAGTCGTGTTCTTCAAAAAAATCGGCCCATACGCTCTCAAGTGGTTATATACTCTCTGACCCTAACAGATACACCCCATAGGTCTTCTGTATTTTTAATGTTAAGACTTGCAAATGTTTTTTTTTAATTACATCAATAGAAATACGCTTAAATGCAAATGTTGGTATATCCTTCATCAAGTTTTCTTTCAGAAAAGATTCTGCTAATATTGGAGAAGATTGCAACGATTTTTAACCAAATTTTGTTGGAATGTTGATGAAGTAATTTTCCAAAGTCTCAGCCACTTTTAACTTATCTGTGATGATATTATTATCGATGTTCAAAGTCAATTCATTCCGATCACGTTGGTTTGTGTTTCCAGTTTCTTTGCTTATCACCTTCCACACAGTTTTTCAGGCGTTATATGCTAATATTATGTTAAATACTTATTAACCTTATAATAATACATTAATTTTTTTTAGGCGTAACGTCAAACATACAATATAATTATTAAGAAAACAAAACTCTGACCAAAATGGCCAGTTATCTATTGTAGGATTTTTACTTATTTAGGTACGTAATGATTTATACCGTAACAAATTTTACCGAAATCTATTACTTCATGGTGGTGCGTTATCTTGAAAATCGAGATTTTGTTACTTTTCGCCTTAGATCTCTCAAAATCCTTATGTTTTATAAAAACAATGGACTTCAGATTTCAATTCAGCGCATCGAAAACCTTAACACAATTGGATGTTTGACTAGTTGTAAAAGGAAACAATATACATTTGTAAACTATTGCAATCAGCCCTAAAGAATTCCCACCGCACCGTAATAAACACAATTAAGTATACAAAAAAAAAGCAACAAACAATAAACCAAAGCGATCATTATTTACGAAATCAAATTCCAATCCTTAAAACTGCTAATAAAGTTCACCATTGTTGAGAGCTTAGTTCCGTTAGTAGCCGCGTGGCGCGCGCGTGTCGCATCTCAGATTTCTTGAGGACCCCTTCTAAAATGACGTATTGTTTTCCTTTCCTGTATTTAAAAGGGAGATTTTTGACGTTGAGATGTACTTGGGATAAAGATGTCATCCGTTTAAGTTTTAAGGGTTACTGGAGACAGTCAACGGAAGTCAGTTGAAGTCTTTTGTTTCTTAATTTTCGTTTAAGTGGTGATTTTTTGAGTGTGTCTTCCTTGGATTTTTTTATAGGACGTTTAAAGAGACTAGTTTGTTGCTCGTTGTTTCCGAGTTGGACTGCTGTAAAGTATAAAAGCATCCTGAGTCGACGGGGACAATGACCTATCATTGTCCCCGTCGACTCAGAAGACTGCAGGACGTCCAATAGAGCCCATGTCTGTCGAGGACCAACGGCATCACGTGCTTTCCGAGACACGGAGGACACGCGACATGTTATGATGGACACCCATCCACAGTGCGACCTCGGCAAGCGTTGCTTAACTTTAAGATCTACCCGTGCGACTATACTATTTAGCCATGTGCTCCTACTATACAATGAAATATAATATAAATAGTAGTAGTAATAGCAGTAGGTGCAATTATTAGATTTTCTTATAGAAATAACGAAAAGGCTCAGCCCTCAGCTAAGGCCTCATCTTAGAGAGAAATTATAGCGTGATGTTTTATTTAGAGCAATGGTCAGGGCCGCGCTGGCTCAAGACAGCGCCTGTGTGCAAAACGCGCAAAGCTCCTAAGATTTTTTCCTCAGGCGTGAGTATTGTCTTGGGGTCTTCAAAGGTCTACTGACGCCTGTGGTTTAACTTTACACTGTTTGTACCATAGATAAAATAAATAAGTAGATATGGTCAACAGACGAAATTATATCGGAACCGTGTATCTCCAGTTAGGCGCTGGGCGGGGCAACAACTACACATGCAGTTTAATAAAATCAATAGATACGCACTCGCGCACACACCCGCATTTCTTAAATCAGAACGTACTATACAATCAATAATAAACCTTATTCCGTCAAACACAGCGTGTATTTACCATGCACCGTAGAACTTACCCACACAAAAACATCGGTCGCTATCGTTGCGCTGTGCAAAAGCAATTTATTTTACATATACGCTAGTGATTGACTAAATCGGAAAGTTATCGATTCTTCCATTTATTATTGTACATTTTTTTTGGGCACCTGAAAATGAACCAAATAAAAATGGCATGTCCAGAAAATATTATAATAACAATAAACATATTATTAAGAACATAACATTACATAATTATTATTAAGTACTACCTACTAAGTATTAAGGGCTACCCTGGCGCTTTCGACTTAAATCTTAATATTTAATTATCATAGTGATAGGTCAAATAGAAGTTGATGTTAACTTACATTACGGTCTTGATCGGAACATACCAGCCGTATAGGTTGTATAGAATCCTGAAAAGTTGAATGACTGATTTTATGAATGCCCTAAAACATGAGAATAGCTTTCAGTAATAAAATAAAATTTAACCCACTTCTGCAAAAATCAGTTGTACTCTTAATTTTGGAATTGTCCATTCAAAAAGCCTGCGACTTTTCTTTAGAGGCTGGAACATTTCTGCGCTGAAGTGAACCGAGCATATGGTGCTATTTTTTGTAGGGTACCAGTTAGATGGCATGCCTGTGGCATCAATCCATTCCATTTTTATATTACCATCTTTTGGGAAGCTGAAAAGTACGAAAACCACTTATTTATCATTTACATACATCCTAAGCTACTTCTAAACGTCACCATATAATAAGCATCGTAATAATTACGTAACACACTATAAATCAAGATCTGAATGATTTTGACGTATATTGCTAATCCATTGCTTCATATGTTCGAAATATTGGTCTGCTCAACAACGTAAATACCGCAGTGAGTGTTGTTGATTTTGCATAATGAAACCGATTCCTACTGTAAGTGTGTTACGCAATTACCCCGCAAGTAATAGTTTAGTAGGTTATAATAGGTTTTTGTTATAAGAAAAATCCTAGTTAGTAGAGAAATTGTTAAATATATCAAAACAAACACACATCCATGCATAACAAATAAATAGTATGAATATATTGACTTATTTTAAGCTAAATTCACAAATATATTATCTGAACCATGCCGATTATTATAACGCATTCGAAGCTTCAACGGAAGTAAAATACAAAAACCATAAAAAAATAATACGATTATTCTACCGAAAAACACCACCGATTATTAACCTAAAATTAATGTAACTTACTTTACGAATATTGGTTACGCATTTCTCTACTACTCTGTAAAAAAATAAAAATAAGTAAAAAAACATTATTTAAATCGATCTTCCAACCGGGCTAAAACGGTTGACAGATTGAAAAATAAACTATTGTAGCGACGGCGACGTCGGAACTCCTTACGCATGCTGCAGGCGTAAAATATTTTTTTTATTTTTTTATTTTTTTGTACACTTGACTTTTCAACGTATTTTTATTTCTGTCATCTCATGTAAGATAAAAGTTAAACATATTTTCTTAGAGGTTACCGTATGTTATAAAAAACTTTTTACCATTAAATTAAACAGACTCCCAAAAAACACTGCAAAGTCAAAAATAACTTTAATTTCGGTAGTCGGTGTCTTTAGTTTTGTATTTTCGTTTTTGGCACCAACTTCCGAAATTAAAGTTATTTTTCACTTTGCAGTGTTTTTTGGGAGTCGGTTTAATTTTTTGGTAAAAAGTTTTTATTTCACTCTTTTTAGTTGATCGATTTTTAATTTACCTAGTTACAAGAGCCTAAATGTCAACTACTTATATTCTTTTACTGAATATTACTTTTCCCAATGTTGGGCTTTTATTTGTTGAGGAGTTCTCCTGGTAGTTCACCATCAGCTTCACTTCACCATATGCATTGTGACTAGGATATTGTACTTAATAACCACATTCAAGTAATCGAAGCGGAACACATGAACTACTTATTATTCCTACTTATATATTGAGTAGTTCCAGTGGCCATCGGTGGTCTTCATCATCAGGTCTACTTCACAAATGGTGCTTTTCGAATGCAACTACACAAGTTACTATAAAAAATACTCAAATCACTATAGGTATGCCTATAATATTTGAAGAGTTCCCTCGATTTCTCCTGGATCCCATCATCAGATGCTGACTTGGTGACAATGGGACCAATTTCAAAGTATACCCTTTCAAACAAAAAAGAATTTTCCAAATCGGTTCAGCCGTCTCCGAGTAATCGGTGATCATACATAAAAAAATAATAATAATATACGCGTCGAATTGATAACCTCCTCCTTTTTTTGTCGTCGGTTGAAAAACCCCTAAACTATAATAGCAATATTTCATTCGTCAATCGACATTGCTGTCGATAGTCTACGTTAGTGGATCTGCACAAGCACATCACTAATTCGTCGCAAGAAGTGGCGGCCTCACTACGCGATGAATCCGCGTAATACAGTTTCGTATGTTATGTTTACATTGCTTGTCCAGTTACTTAGTGATGAACTCAGGTAGTGGTTAAGGAGCAATGTATTTATAGCAAAAGTAGTACAGTCGCTCTGATATTTGAAAACAAAAATAACATAGTAAAACCAAGAAATATTTTACGATTTATTGTTTTTCATGATTTTAAAGACAAATATTGTAAAATACTTGTACTTACATATGGTAAGTGATTCCATGATTCACATAGTTTTGATTTTGGCTTCGGTTCTTACAAGATACCACAGAACAACTCGGCATTCATATATGTTATCACGATCGCCGTCGAAAGCGCACTAGTTCGCGGAGACGGCCACTTGCCTGTGACATGAGCCCTGTGGCCATGTCGCGCGGACAGCGATACGCCCCCTTACCACTTCTACTGTACTTTTTATTTCTGTGGTTTGTACCTACTCAGTTATAAAGAATAATATGTTGTAGTTTTACAAAAATAATTTCAATAATTAATGCTGGCATTACATCCGGCGCCCCTTGATGATGTAAGCATCTATACTAATATTATAAAGCGGAAAAGTTTGTTTGTTTGTTTGTTTGCTTGAACGCGCTAATCTTCGAAAGTACTGGGTGGATTTGGATGCAATTTGGTATGGAAGTATCTTGAAGCTTGAGGAAGGTTATAGGCTACTTTTTACGCGACTGCAAAAAAGGAGAGTTACGTTTTTACCGTGATAGAATCCACGGGAGCGAAGCCCCGCGTGAGTACTAGTAATTATTATAAAACTAAGTCTCCCGCCGCGTCTGTCGGTATGTTCGTGATAAACTCATAACTTACAAAACAGATTTTCATGCTGTTTTCACCAATGGACACTGGATAGAGTGATTCATGAAGGTTTCTTTTAGTGTATAATTTATTAAGGTTTTGTTTAATAATGCAAACTTGTAATATGATTGATTATTTTTCTTCTTATCGTGTGGGTAGTATGGTCAAACGACCCCATACACCCTAGTGTCAGAGTTTCTAGACCGCCTCAAGGGCCTCTGACGTGGTCTATTTTGACGACCGCCATTTGGCGACCGGAACTACCGGCTTATACATCTTTTTATCAGACAATCAGGTGATTTAGGCCTGCAATGTCGTAGCCAAATTGGAAACAACTTTACAAAATATGCTTTCCTTGGGAATCGGACTCACGACCACGGTCACAAGGCAAACGCCTAAACCACTCGACCACGGAGGCAGTACTAAATATTAGTAACTATTGGCTAAACTAATATTTGACTAATATCCAGGAATAGGTATGGTGCCGATACGTATGTACCTATGACCGAACGATTAATATGAATGAATATTTAAAAGAATATTAATATTGGATAAACTAATATTTGACTCAGTAATAACTATCTTAATATCAGATTTTAAATATGACGAATATCTAGATTTTACCTTAATATAACATCTCCACAGTACCTATGAGCACGATAAGCTGGTTGTATTAACAAAGGGTGAGCGCGACTCCGGTAACAAACAAGCGGGTTTTTTACCGCGTTTAACCCGCTAAAGTAGGGTTGGCAGGCAGGGATTATTTTGATATATCTAAAATATATTTGATTACTAACTCTTTAAATACAAGTAAAACAGGCCACGAAGCTCAATGGCAACGAGGGACTGGTCGAGTAGAAGCTCCAAACTCGCGTTTGACCACCATCTCACCTGATGGTAACCGATGGTATGGTCGAAGATAAAGCTCGCTTACCTAGAAGTAACCTATTTACTCTTTACTTAAAGTCACCTAGGATAGCTATCTGGAAACAGACTCCGGCAGGGAATTCCACCGCCTACTGCCAGACCGCCTTGCTCAAGCTGCTGTACGACGAAGACATCGTGGAGGAGAAGGCGATCCTGGAGTGGTCTGCCAAGCCGTCCCGCAAGTAATATACTCTAAACCTCCTCCTCTTCTCTCCTGAGTGTGTCAGTTAGGTAGGTAGGCCGTTTTTTAGGATAGCTAGGTAGATAGGCAGGTTTTTTATAAAATACTGTATATTATTAATATATTAAATTTAATGGTACATCTATTTTACCCTCTTTTATTGGAGAAGTAGAAGGTATCGTTACAACATACGTAAACCTTATAGGATAGAGTGTTTATTCATACATCTAATCTTTCACATCATACATATTAGTGCTGTCTGCTCCTAACAGCAGCTTCATGGAAGCAAACCCGAATTGTGATTTATTTGCAAATTACTATAAAATTGTAAACTAAGCAAACAGTAATTGTTTGCTTAGAATATGCGAAAGCAAAATAGTTTAATGCCCTTATATCGTTTTTTTTTTTCGTATTTACTATGTTTTGTAAAACTAAGTTTTGTTAATGAAAGTACCTTGTATTAAATATTGTGACATCTATTTTTAATTTCTAATTCTCTTTTTTGTTTAATTGGAATAGGAAATGTTATCGTACTAAAACTCAATCTTACAGGAGCTCAAACAAGACACACAACAGCGCCTCTCCACAATATGCTCCAACAGAATACTTTGGTTATATAGCACGCCGAATTACAGATTGTTGGAAAAGCTCATTGTTACCGGCAACGTAGATGATAAACGACCGAGAGGACGTAGTCCCAGACGATGAGCTGACCAGGTGTCCGAAGTTATTGTAGTTGGTTTTTGTAAGCCATTGTAACATAAATACTTAAATAATAGTACATTATGGTACAAGTGTGTAATGTTGGTGATTACCGCTGAGGCGCCATTGAGACCCGAGCCGTCAGGTGAGGGTCTTAAGAGAGCCGAGGACGGTAATCATCAATACACACGTGTATCATACGACGTTTTTCAACACACTTGCGAGGAAAAAACAAATATGTATTGCATAAATCGTTTAATTATTAAAACAATTGGTGAATGTACAATTTTCAAAACGATATTGGATTGTTTTTTATGGCAATTTCACAGTTTGTGTTACATTGGTACTTGCCACTTCTTTAGTACCTTCATTTACTTCTTGTGTAAATGTCGGCGACAAAGGTAAATCATACAAATTACTGGAAGGAGAGGGCACCAAATAACTCACGCTAGTAGATGTACATGGTTGTGGTTCGGGGCAAAACTTTTTTGCCTTTGGCTCCAAATTAATGGCTTGCGTTATTTTGTCATTGATTTTTGCTTTGTTATGAATTGAGTCTTCTATGTACGATTCAGCGATTGCGTCAGAACGCCATCCACCATGTCGCTTCAAAGTTAGTATATCAGCCCCCGAATCAGCCAACATTGTAGCCGACGTTCTTCTAAAACTGTGTCCAGTGTAAAAATCGGCCTCAGGCAAACCTAAATACTTCGTTATTTCTCTTGGCATATTACCAAATTTGTTAATACCGATTGTTTGTGCAGTACATTTTCCTTTCTGAAAGTTTTGGAAAAAGCGGTCATTCTTTGTTTTTGTTGAACGGAGATCTTGGTATTTTTTCACTATTTCACGAAACGTTCCTTGGATTGTAAAAGATCGTGGAATCTTGGTTTTAGTCTGGGTAATTTTGACAAGAAGCATATCTCCGTGGATTTCTACATCTTTTGTTGTAATATTGTACAGCTCTTGTCGTCTACAAGCACCAGTAACACCGAATATTAAGGCAACCTGCAAAGAAATCAATTAATTAGTTCTAAGAAATTATGCTAAAGTTACACACTTGTATATTGTAGATTCGTTTCGATTAAAAATATGAAACGTACCTTTGTTGCTAGATACTGACTATCCGGAGCCTCATTCAAAAACTTTTCAACGTCGGCTGGTGACAAAACTTTAGATTTCCGACCAATATATCCATCCGAGCGTCTCTTCAAAAATGCCATCAGGTTACAGTACGTTTTGATATCAACACCATGTTTGAGCTTAACCATGCTTCTTAACATGGAATAGATGCACCACAGGGAGCTAGGTTTGTATGTATTGGCGAGTTCAGAGAAATACGCCAAAAACACATTTTCAGAAAATGACTGGGTTTTTTTGTTGCTCTTCCATTGCAGGAAACTATCGTAAGCAGCTAAATACTTTTCTCTAGATTTTGCAGGTATTAGGCTTTCGTTTGCATTTTGTGCTGCATTTAGTATTTCTGGCGGGGTTAAATCAATCAATTGTTCATCTTCTGTACTAAAACCTGACATTTTTATAATTATTTACCACACAGCAACAAATGCGATACAAACAAAATATGAAAATTAGGGGAAAATTGGGAAATGGCGCGCAATTTTTTTTTTTTTTGCACGCGCCAAATGTAAGTTGATTGATTACAGCCATACAGCCTACTTCAAAATGATAATTTTTGTGATAAAATGCAAATATTTTATAAGAAATTATTGTGAATTATAAATAATTTGATAATAATAAATGTTTTTTCGTCTTAATTAGGGACACATTTATTTATTTCAAAAATGTAAATAGATTTTCGGTGGCATAAAACCTCTTTGTTGTTACAAAAAAAAAAAAAAAACTGTATTACCCGGTTAAATTGAAAATGCTCTGTTTACTCGCATATAATTTGCAGTTAGGTACTAACTTAACTTTGTAGGGATCATTCTATTATGCACTAGTGTGTAATATTATTATGCACGTGTATGTTATAGTTCGGTTTATGGCCCTAAGAACGATATAATAAGGCTCACTTTACGAGCAAGTGTGTTGAAAATAAATTATTATTATATAAATTATTTATTTATTTATGTCCACACATGACACTTACAAAGAAAAAAAATTAAATACAGACAAAAGAGCACAAAGTAATTATAGTATTATAGTAATTATTAGTATAGATTGCGTTTAGTTCAGCCCTACCCCGCGCGTGTTTTATGGCGTGTTCACGCTAGATTTGACGGAGAGGGCTTCAGTAAACTGCGCGTAAGATGACACGCTGTTAGGGCTTTACTTCTAATTGTCGTTTTAGAACTAATTGGTCTTTTAAGGGGAGCTTGTGACTAAATAATAACAGCAGCACGGATTGATCTGCAAGGTTAAGCAACGCTTGCCGGGGTCAGTCTGTGGATGGGTGACTATCTTAACATAATTATCGAGATGTCTCCGTGTCTAGTAAGTACATTAAAAAAAGGTTGTCTGGAAGATATCGCTCTCAGCGATAAGACCGCCATTGTAACCAAATTTTTTTTTTACAGTATTGTTATTTAAGTGTGGTTTAATTATTGGTGTATAATTAAGTATATCGACGGCTAAAAGGAAATAGGGTATAAGCGACATTTTGGACTGGTATTGTTTTGAAAGCCGACTGTTTCTTCTACGGAGACAACGGGAATACACCGTTCTATTATCTATACTATAATAATATATTATTATATAGAGGTAAAATTTGTAAGTTTGTATGTAGGGGGTAATCTCTGAAACTACCGAACCGATTTTGAAAATTCTTTCGCTTTCATGTAGCTGCATTATCCCTGAGTGCTATAGGCTATAAATTATCTTTATATCATGCATATTAGCCGAGCTATTATACTCTTTGTCAAGCAAGTCGGGGACGGGATCCTGTGGAATATTTTCGACTTCTACGCGGACGAAGTCGCGGGCAGAAGCTAGTCTTTTATACAACCACTGTGAAAAGTACCTTATCCTTCTTTTACTATAGCACTTATTCAACTGTCTGAACTGATGTTTTAATAAAAAAATGCATTAGTTTTTCTAAACTTTGAATGGCTCTCCTAAACATTTCTTTTAACCGTCGATATTCTATCTATCTATCTATCTATATATATATATCTATCTATCTCTAGGTTATGGGTAGCCAGAAAATATGACACTGGTCTTGATAAGGGGTATCGTATCACCCAGTTGCTGGGTTGTGGAGGTCAGACAGGCAGATCCATGTATAACACTAGTACTCAGCTGTATCCGCTTAGACTAAAAGCCGAGCCCAACATAGTCGGATATAGACTAAGCAGATGGTGATGGTTTTCATGCGAAATAGAGAGAATTATTATAAATACCTGGTTTAAAGTGGAATTGGCTTGCGCTAAGTACCCAATGATAGCATAAGCTCTCTTACATCAAAGGTAGGAGTCAATATTAGGCACCTATAAAAAAGGCTCCAGAGCCTTGAACATCGACGACGAGTTGAAAGTCTCTCAAGGATTTCTATCGGTTACATTTTGGGGAGTGTGC
Organism: Tholera decimalis; assembly: GCA_943138885.2. NCBI lineage: Eukaryota > Metazoa > Arthropoda > Insecta > Lepidoptera > Noctuidae > Tholera > Tholera decimalis. The sequence continues at coordinate 19,160,927 of OW964576.2, forward strand.
GATGGAATTACACAATCTAATTCCACCAAGTCCGTTCCATTATCAGACTACAAGACAAACGGCGAGGCGCCATCGTTTTATGGTGGACATCCCCACCCATACGCACGAAACGTTTTGGGAATACTTTCATTGTGCGTACGGCTAAGGAGTGGAATTCCCTGCCGGAGTCTGTGTTTCCTGATCGCTATAACCTGGGGGTCTTTAAGTCAAGAGTGAATAGGTTACTTCTAGGCAAGCGTGCTTCATCTTCGACCACATCATCACTTACCATCAGGTGAGATGGTGGTGAGATCAATAAAAAAAAAACCTATAATTCAGATCCTGTGAGAAATCTAACAATATTCTATGATTATATTTGATAGACAGATAAAACTTATTGAACAACATAAGGCATAACACTGCCGTGATTCTTTAAAAGGCAGTCATCTGATAATTTACCGATTTTGAGTTTTTATAAATTTGGCACTGGTATCAAAACCACTTCACAGCTTTTTATGAAAAAAATATCTCAAAAGCAAAAAGTTTCAGAACAAGGGGTTAGATAGGTCGACGTGCCTTTTTTCCTGATGTAGCTCAATGTTTAACTCAAAATCGGTAAATTATCAGACTGCCTTTTAAAGAATCACGGCAGAACACACAAAGGCACATTATAACAGGCAAATATGGTATTCTCCTGGATCCCAGTAGCAGTACCTACTTACGGGCGTCGACCAGGTGGCAAACAATAAAAAACAAGAATGAACATAAAACTAGGAAACTGCAGAGTCAGCATTTCCAATACCTACCGACAATAACAGATATTGAGATGTTGCCCTATAACTAACGTGACCAGACGTCCCATTTTGAACGGGACTGTCCCCTTTTATTGGTACAAGTCCCGGTGTCCCCGAAATTAACTCTGGAACGAAAAATTGTCCCGTTTTCTGAAACGGTGCGAAAATTTTAGTAGTCGAGCCGGCCGAACTATATATTATAATATATTATATAATATAATAGGTATAGTATAATATAGTCGAATTATATAATATAGTCCGGTCAAATTAGACTAAAAAATAGGAGTGAAGTTACAAAAATTCTCACCCAGCTGAAAATTGGTAGAATAATTCAAAACACCATTATAAAGGTATGGAAGGTGAAAGTGGGGATGAATAATTAGATGTTATCAAATATACTTAAGTGGAGTATCAAATGAAAGAACACGATGTGTAAGTATATTACAATCAGACATGTATTTTCAAAATCAGTTCAGCTATTTACTAGATATGGGGAGTGAAAGTGGGGATGAATAATTGAATGCTGACTGACTTTTCTGAATAAATAACTTTTTAAGTCTTTTTTGTTTCACTGATTTGTCCGTCCCGTTTTGAGTCAAAGAATTAATGGTCACGTTACCTATAACCTCCTCTACCTTCCAGTAAAAGTCCCATTAAAATCGATACAACAAGGCAGACAAGAATTAAAAAGTTTTGGTATTGTGTAAATAACTTTAAGCACTTGAGAACAAACTGCTATTTTAAAATCACAAACAGACACATCAATTTTATTTCTATATGTATGTATAGATGCAATTCCGTTAATTAACAATTTAATAAATTAACAGGCACTTAGACAATTTAAAGCCATAAAGCGAAGGTCACACCGGTAGTGGGCGGGCAACTGGCTGACAGGCGATCATCGTTTCAACTTACATCGGTTCACATCACGCGAACTATAGGTAGAGCTAAGATAAATAGATATACTCTTTATTTTACACCATAACAGAATCAAATAAGCAAAACGTGGTACAATGGGTGGTCTTAACGCTAAAAGCGATCTTTTACAGACAACCTTTGGATGTATTTGTCACTTAAGGAGAAAATAAATACACGGGTACCTATTCTATGGTGTACCTACTATTTACTTACTTACATACAATACAAAATTAGTAAACTATATACTCATAACATAAATATATAAAAAGCTAAGACATACATTCATAATATCTATCAATTTAAAGAGAGAGAGAGAATAGAGATCTTTTACCACGTTTTAAGCTAAGTTCTCTACCAATTGTTCCTATCTAACTTACTTATGCTTAAATTGTATAACAATCTGTAAGTTTTGGTAAATAAATGATTTTTTTAAGCTACGTCAGCGATTTAAACTGCCTCCTTACGTATGTGTAAACCTTTAGTTCGCCACGCGCCAGCGCGATCGCGACTATTTTCTCGCTCAAGAAAATACAATAGATTAGTACTATTCTGTGTTAACAAAAGAGGTGCATAATATTACAGTCGATAGCTGACTGTTTACACTGCTGGCTCGCTTCTGTGCGCTGAGCGACAAGAGCTATCCAAGATAATACTTGTTCAGCGATACTCGCATGGCGGTCAGACCTCACGCCGAGACACAAACCAGATGATAGCCCAGCGACAACACTATGGGAACCGATTTCAGTAGGTACACCAAAACTTCAAAACGTCACTAGCTTAATAATGATATTCTTTATTTCCTAGCAACAACGATCCAGCGTGTTATTTAGTAAGCAATATTATAATTTACTAGCTTGCGCCCGCGACTTAATCCGCGAGGATTTCGTAATAATAAATTAAAGCACATAGCAGTCATTAACTCCCAATTAAAAATTTCAGAAACAGATGATTAGTTCCGGAGATTACCTACCCCCTATATACAAACTAGCTTCCGCCCGTGACTTCGCTCGCGTGTAAAGTTTTTTTCAACGGAATAAAAGTAGCCAGCCTGACAAGATGATGACAGCCTGAAAGATGTCTTTCTTCAAAGTCTACTCTATCTCTGTACCAATCTTTTCATCATTAAAATTTCATCAACATTGGTTCACACACCTTGGTCGTAAGATTGAAATGAAACGCCATTGACAGCCAAACCAGATGAGATAGGTACTATATTGATTACTGAACTAGCACGTAACTATGTTAAAATGTATGAAAATGTGATCTATTTGCAACTGAGTACAATGTATGAACCTTGAACGAGTACTGGCGCGTTACAATATAATTTGTACGAATCGACAGAAAAATGCTGATATTGCGATGCGCGCCTACCATGTACGATGCGTACAAGTGGGTTAGATGTGAAAGTGTAACAGATAGACAGACGAAATTTTCGCATTTATAATATAAGCTAAGATTATCTTAGCCTGCCCGTTCGCCCGCTTTCAGCATGGCCTAAGCTTATAAATCATATCATGATGTCTACTTGTTTTTCATCTATCATACGTAAAGAACTACTCTTAACTCTTTTTTAAGAACTGTCTAGCTTTTGTTTTCGGTGGTAAAAATCACCTAATTACTCCTAATTAATCAAAAAAAAAAGCTGGTTGGGTGGAGCGGAAGGGAGTGTCAGACTCCTACTGACTAAAAAAATCACGCTGTTCCTTCAATTTCCATTTCGTTCCGGCCCCGTGGTATCTCGTTAGAACATTTTCGTAATCCAAGCAGGCAATGGTCCTGTCGGGCGTTAAAAAACATGATGCGTACTTCTTTTTGTTTCTTGCATCCAAAATGGGATGGTAGCGTCATCTATCTTGGGTAGAAAAAACTACTTTCAACTCTTTTATAAGAATGGTACATGAGGGTTGGCTGTGTACGTAATTTTGAGGGGTTTGTAGTGTCGCAATTTACTTCTAGATGACTCTGTTGTTAATGTGATCTGTATATATCTCAAAGGGTGTACGACTTTTGTACTAAGGGCCACTTGAAGCAACACTTTAAATCGAGTTTTTGTTACAGTAAATCTCGATTTAAAGTGTTGCTGCAAGTGGCCCTAACTGTTATTTCGTTCGGAGAAAAACATGTTGAATTAACTAATGTCCACTTGTACCCGTTGTAATATAGAAATTTGATGGGAAAACCCTAATTAACAATGCCAATTTGATAATTCAAATTGGAATGATTGAATTAAATAACTTTGATGAGCATTTTAGCTACAGTTTATTTAATAACTTGGAAATTGTACAACCCATTCATTGCAAAAATGTGACAGATAATAGACATAAGACAAACTACATTAGTTAACAGATTAGTCTAAACCAAGGATCTTCTACCTACAAGTTCCTTGGTCTAAACATAGACAAAATAGTATTAAGTAAAAAGTAAGACGCGAAATTTAAATCGCACAGATAATATATTACTTTAACCAAAAATAAACAGACACCCTAAATGTGCAACTAATAAAACCACGACGTCATTTACAATTAAATTTAATCCCAATGTCATTGCTTGATATTTTTTATTATAAACTGTCAAATGGTCTACTGGTTCTCGTGACTCGAAAAGCACGTCTGTCATTTGGGCATTTGGGCATCTTTGGCAGTCGTTAAGATAGTCATAAGCCAGAAAATTTGACACTCGTCTGGCCAAGATGTATTGTGTTTCCAAGCTCCTGGGTTGTGGAGGTCAGTTGCTCCATGTAAACACTAGTACTTATCAGCAGCATCCGGTAGACCGGAAGCCGACCGAACTGGTTAATGGGGAGTGGATCAACGGGTCCACAGGATGCAAAACTTCAATACCTACCAATATTACCTCCATTATTAATTATAATTAATTTATCATTAATGTGATGTAATTATTTATTTACTACCTATCTAGTGGTACTCTTTATCATTTTTCCTTTGTTAATATGCGGATAATGTAGTGGGCTGCAATATTGTTCATATCATGTATTATCTTTTCTCTGTTTCAACACATACTGTAGCTGTTTATTGTCCCTAAATAAATAAAATAAAATTTATGTTCAGCAATATTCAATTTTGTGCATGATTCTTGGAAATATGAAATACTTTGAAAAAAAAAAATTATTATCAGATTAACTGTTAGGCCTATCTAGGCTCCTAATTGAACCTCAAACTACATACGTCTGGCTGCTATAACTTATTACTTTATAGAAATCGAAATGACTGAGCTAAGAGATTTAGGATCGTTACGTATTGGGCAAATAATATGGATCTCTTAAAAAAAAAAAATTCTGGGTCAAAACCATTTAAACTAGCACAATCGGATATTGCAATAAAGATCGAACAGGAAGGTGAGAAAACTCAATAATAAAACACCAGATATAAGAGAAATTATATATATTTCATATTATTTCCACGAACGCACGTCGTCTACGTCACACGCACTTATTATAGATCACATTTGAAACGCACACAGTCCGTCTAATAAATAAGTACTTCTAAGTTTATACAAAGCGCTATACCTAGTCTGCAAACATTTGTTCGTAGGGAAAATTCTGACGTTCTTATGTCCAAGGTCATAAGACATTTGTCCTTATGTCCAAGGTCATAATATATTTAGCCTTATGACCTTGGACATCGGAATTGGCATATGCACCTGAGAGAATATATAAAGAAAAGCAAAGATTTAATATTAAGAAAGAATTGAAAAATAAAAATTATGGACCGCTGTAATATGGGTATAAATAAGCAAGCCTACAAGACATGTTGGTACTTAAACGTTAAAACTTTCTCTACTAAAACAAAGAACGCTAAAAAACTAAATTACTGACTTGAATATTAGCAAGAATAGATTTTTATTCGTTATCAATCACATATTGCATGTATTCGGTTTTTAAGATCAATCGAAAAAATATAGAAACACAATAATAGAGCATTTAACATTATCTTAAATTAGATTTTCAGTTACCACAGTTCCTGATACGAAAATTATCCCAAAATTCACGGATGCACTTAGTTAAGGTTGGCCGTCACCAATTCATTCAGAAAAAGATTACTAGCACTTAAAATTTTCAATTATTTTCGTTTTAGAAACTGAGGTAGGAATGACATTTTCACAGTAATTTTACTCAAAAAGTTTTGCAGCAATCTCTTCAAGAGTGAAACTGGTACTTCAAGGTAAGCTTGCTTTATCGTTGACCACATCATCGCTTACCATCAGTTGAGACGATGGTCAATCAGGAGCTTATTGTGAAGTAAATAAGAAAATACCGAAAAACCGGATACACGCAAACAGTTACACAAAAACAATATAAAGCAATTTATATCACTGTTATTTAAATTAAATACATAATACACATTATAGTTGCGCCTTCGCTTATAATATTTAGTTACCGTTTAATTTTAAATTTTAGCCTCGAATATGACACAGCGAAGATTATAATTATACATATTTTTTTCTAATTTCAGTGTTCCCACATATTTTTTTAAATGGATACTTGTATCTGAACCGAAAATTAGATGTTTTCTTTTGTACAGTCTCGAATAGCTTCATTTCATAGACACAATTAAGATTTTTAGAAAGAAAATTTTTAGTATAAATTTAGACAAATATTGTTGCATAAATATATTGAGTTTTTATGCACTTCATTTTGTCTTAAATTTGTGAGTCCAACGTTAACTTATTTCCAGAAAACGGGGGAAAATATTGCAAATTATAAATTTCTAAAATATGTGGAAACACAAAATATTGACAGCCTCACAGTATCATTCTTATTAAGAGTTATTATTAACGAAAACACATGCAATACTAAAAAATAATGCATATCTCTTCATTAAATCAATTTATTAATTTTATTACAATACCTAATAATTCCAAAAACCTAACACAACTACCATTGAGATTTTTATATCTATTTTTTTAACGTTATTAATAATAATTATAATTTTTTTCCTAATCGCTGCCGATTCAACAACTTATGTTTATGAAATGGTTACTTAATTCATTAAAATTCACATATTTTTGTTTATAATTTTCTATGCCTTTAAAAAACCTGGATTCTCAATTTTTCGAGTGATCAATTATAATGAAAATATAGAAAAAAAAACTATTGTTCACTTTCTGTAGGGCTTTCCAAGCAAGTAATTTTACTGACTAGGATATCCTGTATTCATCCAATCCATGTATAAAATACTAGCTGACTTATTATCTCGGCATAGGCTTATTCGCAATGTCAAATACTGATTTAAATAAACTTCAAGCCCAAAACAACAAACAGTAATAAGTTTTTAATAAGTAAGTAACCATTTCATCAAGTTTGTTCAAAATATTCTTTAGTTAGAATATTTATTTTCCAATATTACAAAAAATAAATACAACTAAAACTCTACAGTTTTACAGTCCTTACCGTTTTCAAGTAACAGTGTTGCCAGTGTAAAAAAGCACACAATTCTAAGGAGTTCTGAGACAAATTAAACAATAATGTGTCTAGTATTTGCAACACTGACGAGTTTACCAGCGATTTCTAGTATATTAAGGTTATGATACAGTTTGGGTTTAGTTTCCAAATATACAGCAGGTTGTTTTTTGTCAGTTTACATTCACTATTCCTGTTTAATATTATAAGTGAAAAATTGATAATTATGGAGCAAGTTAAATTGTTTTTAAAATACTTTTAACCCAAAATGTATCACAACTTCAATATCCAAAAATCTTTAACATTCCACTTACAATAATTAATATTTTTTTACACAATTACATTTAATATTATATCTACAGTATTATCGTGACAAATTATTGCATAGAATAATTATGTCCGATATCCTGAGCTATCTTTTACCAACAACAGTATGTGTTTCGGTACAGCAGTGTTATTTCATGTCAGAACGTTATTAAAAACTTTGTTATTCTTACAAAATTATATTTTCTTAGCAAAATGTCTGAGAAATTTAACATGTTATATGTTTTTCAAAGATTTTTTGTTAAAAATCAAATGAGATTCTCGATATGAGTGCAAAAACATAATAGGCTTTACGTATAATTATTATTTTCGGTTCGTCAAGAAATAATTTGCCATTAACCTCTAGAGCCCCAGCGGCACAAAAACGTGCCAGTAAACCAGTATTAGTTGAGCCCCGCTGGCAACAAATTTGTGTGCCAGCTGGCAACAAAATTGTACTAATATTTGACGTAAATAATGAGAGGTTAACATTGTCATAATTTGAAATAAGCTCATTGCACTCACAAATAGTTCACCTTACTACCAATGATAAAAAAAGATATACATAATTGGATCATTTGTGTCCGAGATTAACTCCTACATACAAACATACAAACAAATTTTACCTCTTCATAGTATTAGTATAGAAGAAACTGCCTAAAACCTATCGAGAAAATCATTTGTTCTAAGATAATATTAATTATTTATATACAAACAATATATATTTATAGACACAAAACATTGGTGTTAACTTACTGAACGTACGCTCAAAACATTGAATATTTTAGTTAAATTTAATCAGAACTTGGAAGTAAAAAGCGTTAACGCCTCACTGTATTTTATACAAAATGGCAAGTCATTATTATTGGTAATGAAAATCAAACCGATAGTAATTCAACTTGAGTCGTATACGCAAGATAGCCTAGGTCTAAAAAGTTTTTCTATCACCTTTTTCAAAAAAACAATTTTGTGAGAACGAGAGAGCCTATTTTCACTTTCTATAAAAAAATACACATATAGTTATTCAGTAAAAACAAAAAAAAATTGTGTTAAAACTAAAAAAAATTAAATAATATTTTATTTTGCAATGAAATGTGTGAAATGAAATGTGTTTGGAATGAAATAAAATATTATTTCATTCCAAACGCTCTCTTTTTCACTATATAAGGTGCGAAAACGCATCGAGTTTCAATAATTTCGGTTCATTCAGACTCGCTACTTTGTTTAAATTATCGGGAGGCGTAAACGTACTTAATACGGCATCGTGTTTTAGAAAGAGATAGTCACAGATATGATAGAAAGAGACAACGCTATATCAAACCGAAATCTTTTTAAAACTCGATGTGTTAGCCGAATTGCTGAAGCTAATTAGTAAATGTGTAGTCATAACATTTGATTCAAAATGTAATATTGGCAATTAAAATATTATAGAGCGCGTTCTATTCTGTAGGATACAAAAATTCTAACAATGGTCTAGCTCATAAGCAGTGATCGGTGTAGGTAGATTGAAATGGGGTCATTGATCCGAAACGTATATATTAATATGGACATTCCTCCGGAATTGGTGGATTATTAAAAAAAAACCGGAACTTATGTAGGAATTTTATTCTGCCAGAGTGGAAGGAGTCATTTGATGATTTGCCATCCTCAAAAAAAAAGGAAGGAATAAAAAAAATAAAAATTAAAGCTTCGATCGGAATTAGATTGTTTTTATTATTCAACAGATAAATAATGAATTAATTTAGTTTTTATACCTTCCTTTAAATTTTGAATTGAGTAGGAATAATATCACTACCAACATTAACAATGTTTAATTGAATCCGGAAATACCGGAATTACTTTCCGGGAAAATGACCTATCCATGTTATTCTTTCTGTGTGCATTTATGATACAAGTACCAAAAATCAATCTACCTACTCCGATCACTGCTCATAAGTGACCATGTGGTAAAAAAATTGATTTTTTTATCTAAATAATTTTGAATGCTCTTTTTTGAATCCCAGCTGTGGGAAAATTATAGACTGAATTACTATTATTTATTTTTAGTGAATCGTGAACTTTAACAAAACGGTATTTTTAAGGTCTATCTAAATGTTATCTTATACAGAAGTACGAATCTGTAGTCTGCATAATATAGTGTTATTTATTTATTTTATTATTTTATTGCAATATGTATTTAGTTGAAATCCAACATCAGGCAACTTTTAGTTGTATAATATTTCCCGAACTGGTCCTATTTGGCGCAGCCGCGAGACAAACAATGTTAATTGCTCTAAATAAAGCAACTTTTTTGTCTTCATACATTTTGTGTGTCTGTGTGAGTAACTTTTTCTAATAGTTATTTTACTACTTATAATATTTTAGTACTACTATATTAATATGACTACACAAATACAGACTAGATATATAAACAAAATAAATGTAAATATGAATAAATGCGCTGTAGATAACTAATTGATTATATTTTTATACGTTTGTTCGTTTTGAGATCAGACACTTCATTTAATTCGTTTGTATTTCTATTACTAGATTAGAACCAATAACATTCTTGTTCTTAGCGTAACGATAGCAGGAATGTAAATCTTATGTATGCCATCATGGTTAAAGATTAATTTTAATTTTGTTAAAAGAAATTTACAGAAACTGTGATTTTTTATTTAAGTAATCCTTAAGATTGCCTTTTTAAAGGAATAGAAGGAGAATAAGGTTATGGGCCCAGCCTGATAGTTGGCAGATATTTAATACAAATTTTCAAGTCATCATTCTCTGAAACACGTGACCTGATTTTAATGAAACATCTATAGTTAGTTTGTAGAATATTCTCTAAGTAGAGTTTTGAGGAACAGTCTGAATTTTTTTTGTTCAAAATATAAAATAAATACAGCACTCAATGTATTTTATGGTTAAGGTACTATAAGGTAGTATATCCCTTTAATAAAAAAAATCATAAGTCATGCCTATGCGTAACATATTAAAATTGGATCCGAAAATTATGACTTAAAAGTTTATACAAATACCTATAGACTATCAGACTGGGTTTTATTTTTTAGTTTGGAACTTCGTAAAAAGTGTACGTACTAAAAAAAGAAGAACTTAGTAGAAGTAGCAATAGAAATACATACAATTTCGTTTCTTAATTCATATTTCGAGCAACTGCCTTACAAAAATTGTACTGTTTCTTTTTGTGTTTTCAATTTAATAAAATGCACACATCGAAAACTGTTCCCAATACATTTAAAGTATGAATAATACTGACGTTTTTGTTTGTAGAAAATAAAATGTTTTGTTAAAAAAAAAAGAGTAAAGCATTCGTCGTATAGAAAGCGATGCGACCCTATAAAATTATTTAATGTTTTTGCTGCACCTAAGACTAGATGATTTAGCACTCCCCGTTATAGTTAGTTAAAGAATAATGTTATTATAAATAAAGCCATGTAGCTTTTAAGTCTTGCAAGCAACTTTCAACCTGTTGGCTGTAAAAGATTAATGACCAAGACTGTATGACAATAAATTTTAAATCTTCTTCAATTGTGAATGAAAATATAGTATCGCATCGCTTTTTCGTAACATAGTACCTATTTTGAAATGAGTAAATAAGCGTTCTAAATATACATTTTTTATTAGGCCTTTAGATGAAAATACTAGATTTTTCATAATTAAAAAATAGCCAGTTAATGTTTCCTTTTTATATACTTTTCTATTTAACGAATAGATTGTTAAACACACTTTGTCTTTAATATTGCCATTATACACAACTACTAACAATTATCATGAACTTTACATTATATATAGTTATATACACGTTCTTAGGTATATAGTTGTATGGTTATACACCATTTTAGCTGAGTTCATATACTTAGGGATTATAAGCGAGAAAACTCGTTATCTCCAATATGTCAAATCAAGGATTTTTTTTAAATGAGAGCTAGCTTTGTGGGTATAATCCACATTACTAGCAATCTTCTTAACCCCTCCAACTAGGGTGTGGGGGGGTGGGTTCACGGCAATAGGGTAAAGGATGGGGTTCGAACTTGCGACCTCTCGATCACTAGTCCGACATCTTATCCATTAGTCTATTGACGCTTCAAACATTTTATGAACAGTCTTACCCCGCAATTTAATATAAACTAGCATGCGAGTTACTTGCAGATACAAATACGACCTAACACAATCTTTTCCAATCCAGTACAGGTACAGCTCATTAGAAAGACTCACACAAAGAGTGAGAGAGACAAAGCTATATAAAGCGTGTAGGTTTCACTCCCACATTTGTCTCAAGCCAATGAGTTTTCAAGAAAATTAATGCAATCAGTTGGTAATACTTTGGCGAAAGTTTCAAGCAACTTTGAAAGCGTTAAGTCTGAAAATATAAGCACTTAAAAGGGGCTAAGATAACGTCATAAGTAATTCTAAATCCATTGCTTAATGAGATTAAAAAATCTTCTGTTTGACAAGCTTAAACACGCAATGGACACGGTAGTACTGTTTTACTAAAATCATATATGCCGCCATAGATTTGCCAACTGGCGCACATGATTTCTGAAAACCCACAATGATAATATTTTTATTACATCACAATAGCTTTAATGAAGATTGCGAATTTGTAATAAACGTCTTTCATATCATAATTTTCACAGTCATCAAACAAAAACCGACCATTACAAACTCCATCAGAAAATAGACTTTATAGCCTTGTAAATAAGTACCCTTTTCGCGGGTCAAAATCAATGCTCCAGTTACCTGGACTAGCCGTAACTATTCAAACGTATAGTCTTATTCCGTATCTTCTGTCTCGTTTCGTCTTATAGCGGCGTCTCTTTCCTCCATTGGAAGGCATTCGTTTTTACTGCGGGGTTGTTCGAACTAGCGCTCGCGGCTAGAGCGACGCCCGTTCGACGTATGTTTGCGGCTGCGCTATCTGTAAAGGAATTGTTAGGAATTATTATTATTATCTATACTCTTAAACGAAAAGTTTGTTTGTATATTATAGATAGATTTGGATGCAATTTGGTATGAAAGTAGCTTGAAGGTTGAGGAAGAGCCGCAAGGATTATAATAAGAAATAACAAATATCTTACCAAGTCCATTTCTGACATTGGCGACCAATCGCATCGCTGGATTCGTTACTATCCCGTTTCTCTTGCCCTTACTGAAAAAAGAAGACAGTTTCGAATAAGAACAATTCAAATATAAAGAATGGAATCTTTGCTGATACCAAGACATAAATATTTTATCGACAGTATATTTAGTGTTAATTCTGCCAACAATAACACCCGGTTTCTGAAAGGCTGATCAAAGTAAAAATTATTTAATCGGCTGTTGTATTGCTAACAACATCCGATTCCTGAAATCCTCGTCAATCAACTAACTCAACTGTTAACATTGCTTTTAGCAACGCAAATGGCTCGTAATTATTATTTATTCGTAATTCTATTGAATTAACAGCCGATTACTTAATTTCTACGTTGATCAGCCTTTCAAAAACCAGGTGTTAGTTGTTCAAAATTGAATGCAGCAAACGGAAATCCATACCAAACTAATACTACAGAAAAGTATCTAGTCTTACTTCCGCCAAAAGTAAAATTTGGCGGTATTAATACTAGATATATTTCTGTAATATTAACAGAATACTATATATTTTAATACGGTCACGTATTACTGGGATACCCTGTACAATAAAGTGGCATGACAAAAATATAGCTAAAATATACTCTCTCAAAGATGTGCCATCTTAAAAAACCTTGCTTGCCATTTCTATAACCCATTTAATTAGTAGTACTAATGCATCCCACCACCAAATATTAGTGCAAGTCAAACAGCCGCAAAGCTTATAGTTAAATGTATGTTTAAACGTGTAACTGCATGTTAATTCGGTTGTGAAGCGAAAAGATCGCGAACGTTTTCAGTCTAAAGTCACCGAACGTCTCCTCCCGGCGTGTGTGGAGCGGAAGGGAGTATCAGACTTGTACTGACTAAAAACTCACTGTGCGTTCCATGACCGCGGTATTTTGCTGGGGTTGCGGGTATGTTCTTACGACATACCGCGGCCCCGGAACCCAAGGAGCCGGATGGGTTTTTAGTCAGTACAAGTCTGATATTCCCTTCCGCTCCACCTGCAGCGGGAGATGTCATAGGCTGATTTTCCCAACCAGAAAAAAAGGACCGCGGTATCTCGTTAGAAAGTTCCCGCAACCCCGTTTTCCTTGGGCGTACGTTTGCGGATCATTCTTGTAGTTATTGAAAGGTTAAGGAAAGCCGGGAACATGCATATGTTTGGTTAATGTAACAGAGAGCCGAAATAAACAACACACGGGCTCGAGATCAATTTGCTTGTGAAGTTGTTAAACTAAACCTAGGTAATTGATTTAGTTAAATCGATGATCAATGATGATGATGACGCCTAAACTCCACCAGCCAAGTAGCCAATCCCAGCCGAAGTACCAGAGGTGTGACTGTGGATGTCCTTCTACCATATTACATACAGTACTATTTACATACAGCACTCACCACCTATTATGCTTATGCCTACACATGGCTTAGCTATGGTGTCACCCTTTGGGGTAACAGCATAGATGCACACACACTCTTCACTCTACAAAAGAAATTAGTTAGAATCCTGATAAACATTGAATAAACAGACAGTTGCAAACCTTTCTTTCAAAAACATAATATTTTAACCCTTCCGTGTATATACATTTTTGAAACATGCAAATTTGTCCGAAAACATCAAGATTTTTATTCAAAACGAGAAGACATTCAGTCACGCTATCTACTCAGACACCGATCTAGGCTAAACATGCCAAGTTCTCGATTCAAAATGTCTATTAAATTATATAATAAACTTCATGAATCAGCAAAAAACGAGTAGAAAATTAACCAATTAAAAAAAAAAAAACTAAAGCATTTTTTGCTGCTGAAGTGTTATTACTCAGTAAACGAATATATATATAATGTAATGTTAAGTTAGTAAGTTACATTAATATTATATAATTAACAAATGCTTTCTCTCTCCTAAATCACCTATTCTTGCTGTGCCCGACAGGATCCATATGATCTAATTTTGTATAAGTTTATCACCTAAGAATACAATAATAATGGAATGCAATAAAAGTATTGAGTATATCATATAAGTAAAATATCCACAATACTAAACTTACATATAAAAAAATGAAATGTCTGTCTGTGTTTTCAATATAATCGTGTTTTTTTCAAGTGTAGTAGAGTCTCAATAGTGCAATAATTCTAAAAATTGGTGGGCTGCCGGATTATTGGAATTTTCGGATTACTGGAATGTATTGAAAATTTCGTAATACATAAAGTATTTCGTAAAGGGAGTATATTTGTATTCATCAATCACATGGTCTTTTCTAACATGAGGTGTGGGTGGATTATTGGACATATAGGACCAGTGAAGTGCCGGATTAGTGATATTCTACTGTACTTATACTTATTAACACGATACCAAAAAACAAACAGACTTAATTTTAAAGATATATGTCTGTCTGTCTGTCTTACATAATATACTATTCAAGTGGCCACTGACGTTATCCACATCTTGAACTTAACAAAATATGCAAAAGCAATGGTGTACAATAAAGTGTATCTTCTATCAGTAAGAATGATATATCGGCTTGTTACTTTCCTATTTACCCATTAACCATAGGAAATTGTACCAACTATTCGCGTTACTTGTTCAATACAAAATATAGCCTACCTTTATACATAGGGTATGTATAAAGGTAGGCTATATTTTGTATTGATAGGATTGATATGAGGCCTGTGACCCAGCAGTGCCAAGAATATTTAACCAAATATTCGCGTCACTTGCTCAATAAAAATATGCCGTAAAATTATACAGATAAGGTTTAATTCTTATTAGTATATAACTATAAATACGTCTCACTTACGTTGTACTATACTTTGTTTAGAATATTTTACCAAATCACCTAGACAGATAAGGTTTATTTTCTATTAATAAAAAAGATGTATTTAAAAAAATACTAGCGTTACATGTTCAATACAAAATATACCCCCAAAGGACACCACAGTCACACCCCACAAACAAGCGTCAATACAAGACTCACGTTTTCTTCAATATGCGGCCCCTGGCGCGTCCAATACTGCCCACTAGCTTGCCGTACGCAACGAGACCCATCGCTTTCCACACCTCGCTACGTTACATATAGTTAAGTTACTTTTACAATGTTGAAGAAAACTCGGCTTTCGGATACATGTATTTAAAGGTACTTTTTCTGTAAACATTATCAGTCGCAAACAGCATTTTGGCATGTGTGGTATTTTAGAACTTCTTTTTCTCATCGAGTGATATTTACGCTAGATATGATTGATAATGTCCATTAAGATAACTTTAGTTAAGATCAGATTTTTTCTATAGTCAAATGACTTTTACCTAACGAATTAACATAGTCTTTTGCCATATGTAGTATAGAAAATATGTGTGTGTGTGTGACAGTGTATACAGGGTATAATATACAGGATATAATAATATATACAACGTGTAACGGAAACCCAAAAGGGTTGTAGACAAAATCCGGCATGGAGTCTCTATGCACAGTTTCAGCTCAAAATAAGTGACACAAAGAATTGATACCAAATTACCGGTTTCATATGTTTTTGAATACCAATCGAAACAAACGTGTCACAGAACTACGAGGGTCAATAACTTTTCAAGTCACTTGCCAATAACACGATAGGTCTCTTGATTATTCCTAATTTGAAAAATTTGGTGTCTGGTATCAATATTTTGAAATTTAAAAAAGCAAAAACTTTGTACGACTTAGGAGTAAAAAATTTGGTACAACTACATGAAGAGGGCTGCAGAAAGATTTATGAAAAAAAAGAACGTTGTTCTACACAAACCATTACTCCTGTATCGTGGGTGTTTACAAACATATAAACACAAGTACACAAACAGACAGACCCTTACTCTGTAGGTGATAAAAATATTTGATCCGTAAGGAATCCACAACATGCAGTGCAGTCAGTTTTAATTCAGTGTGTTTCTGTTAAAATGTTTTTATTTTAATTGTCACTCAACTGTTAAATTATATAGATAATATCGCTTTAAGTATGAATACACACCACTACCCTGTATATTTGACACACACACACACAGACACATTTTCTTATCATATTAAAATTCATCTTTTCAAATTCATCATCTTACTGCGTTAAAATTCATCGGACTTTTGAAAAATCTGCTCTAAATTGATATTGAAAGACATTACTAACTATACAAAAACATCTTACTAACTATACAAAAACATCTTGACTGCTTTGCCATGACATTTTTAATACATAAAAAAGCTTTAAATATCGAAAGCCGAATTATTCGTCAAACATTCAACAATGTATAGTTTGTTAGAAATTAACGGACACATTGCAAAAGCATTATAATTATCAACATTTATCAATTCTAATTAACAACTCCGCAAATTTAGCAGAAATTATATTTCGGCTATTTATATTCGGCTCTAGAAAACAATGCCGAACATTATACATCCACGTGTAAGTGGAACAAAAGCCATACACGAGAATATTTAATGCGCGAGCGGCTCGTGCACTTGCGAAAGGATATCAAAAAGGCCGACTGTATAATGTAACCTATCGGCCGGTTTCAGGGAATAGAATCGTGCTACAAATTCATTGATTTACATTCTGCGCATTTCATTTTTTTTTATCGATGTTATTTTTTGTATTTTTTTTCTATCAAAAGTTTACTTCAAATAAGTAGTATTTATTGATAGATCAATTTCTTTATGTTTTTGGAAAAATAAACTATGCCATATTATTATGCTTCAACTCCGTTACTTCTAGGTAAGCGTGCTCCATCTTCGACCACATCATCACTTACTATCAGGTGAGATGATCAAACGCGAGCCTATTATAAATTATAAAAAAATCAGGAAAATACCTCGAATGATTTACTTCAGATCGCTATTGCCGTCGGCATTAATAACCGGGTACTATACTCTATCACGCTCTAACAATACTGACCTTTCGCTCCTGTCCTGCTGTGGTTTACTGTCTCGTCCCAATATGATTCTCATATGGGTATCTCTGTTGAAGTGTGTGTCTGTCAGCACTGGTTGGACAGTAGTCAGGCTCGGTGGTTGGGAGCCTGTAGAAAAAGTATATTTTAATAGAAAGAAAAATAATTTATTTGGCATCAGTTTGTCAGGCATACACATACAAAAATACAAGCAAATAAAACTTTACCAAAAAATTAAACCGACTTCCAAAAAACACTGCAAAGTGAAAAATAAACTTTAATTTCGGTAGTCGGTGTCTTCAGTTTTTTATTTCGTTTTTGACGAGCATAATTATTGTGCTTATTAACCATATTCAAGTAATCGAAGCGGAACCCATGAAATACTTATTATTCCTATTAATATATTGAGTAGTTCCAGTGGTCATCTGTGGTTTTCATCATCAGGTCCACATCACAAATCCCATCATCCCATCATCAGATCCTGACTTGGTGACAATGGGACCAACTTTGAAGTATACCCTTTCAAACCAAAAAAAAAATTTCCAAATCGGTTCAGCCGTCTTCGAGTAATCGGTGATCATACATTAAAAAAAAATATACGCGTCGACTTGATAACCTCCTTCGTTTTTTTGTCGGTTAAAAAGGGAAAAACAACAAAGACCGTGCGTGCCTTACGACTGAACCAGGGCCAGGCGCAAGAGGTCACCGCCGTCGATCGTGTCATTCATAATGTTTAACTACCTCAATGGCACAGTGGTCGCCAGGGCGACTACTGAGCAAGAGATCACGGGATCGATTCCCGGATCGGGCCAATAGTTTTAATGGGTTTTTCTGTCAAGAATTTCTCATTAGTAGCCCCGAGATTGGAAGTTAGCGATTTGATACCCAAGTGCTTCGGAAACCACGTTATAATAATAATATAATATAATATATAATAATATTCCACAACTTTCACACAACGCCATCTA
Organism: Tholera decimalis; assembly: GCA_943138885.2. NCBI lineage: Eukaryota > Metazoa > Arthropoda > Insecta > Lepidoptera > Noctuidae > Tholera > Tholera decimalis. Next base: position 19,179,320 of record OW964576.2, read on the forward strand.
GTCCCAAACTAAGCAGAGCTTGTGATATGAGTACTAGACAACTGATAAACATACATATATATTTTTAAATACATACATGTTATATCGTTGGCCCTGTGCCTCTCCGGTCGTGTCTGATTGCCATCCCATCGGATAATCAGAGTAAAGGAACAGAGAGTGCATCTGTACCTGCTCACATACTTGTGCACTATATATGTCCTTCGTAGATGGTAATCAATGATGAGATTGACTGCCGTGGCCGAGATAGATTAAGAGGACTATTAATGTTAGCAAAGGGTCAAGTGAGAGTCTAGGCGGAGGCCTTTGTCGAAACACAAACTGGGAAGACAGCCAGATACTGTCGTATTAAATTGAAAATTATGATAAGTGCAAGTGTATACAATGTGTAACGGAAACCCCATATCTATCCAAAAGGGCTGAAGACAACATCTGGTATGGAGTCTCTATGCACAGTTTCAGCTCAAAATAGCTGACTCAAAGAATTGATACCAAATTATCGGTTTCATATTTTTCTTGAATACCAATCATAACAAACGTGTCACAGCACTACGAGGGTCAATAACTTTCCATGTCACTTGCCAATAACACGATAATTCTCTTCGTTCTTCTTAATTTGAAAAATTCGGTCTCTGGTATCAGTGTATTGGTATTTGTAATAAGTTCCACACACGTAGACTTAGGATTACAAAACCCTTGTCATATCGTTTGTTATCATCCAAGGAAGCCATGCACTTGGTATGTATATACCCTTTAAATTACACGTTGTATAATAAATAAGTATTAAGAGGTTGTGGCGACACATTGTATTTTGCTGAGCTAGCTCCTTCAGGGCTCTCACGGCCAACCGCTCCTATTGAATTCAGTCGCTACCCATAGGCCACAGTATAGACCCGCGCGTCGGGGTCACCAATTTAACGATATTTAATTGTTCTCAGTATAGACCCGCGTATACATCGTATATAGACTCACGTTATAGACCGTGTCATTGTATTAAATTAAGTGATATATAAAATACATGTTTATCTGTTTTCAAGGTGTCTACTTATTTTCTAAATTCAGAACCTTCTAAGGACTAATTAACGTCTACACTAAGAACAATTAAATATCGTTAAAATGTAAATAAAGGCTTATTTTATTTTGTTAGAGTGTTAGGCTTGTGTCTCACCGAACAGCGGGGCGGCCGCGGTGGGGCTGCAGACGTCGCTGGCGGGCGTGCGCGGGGGCGAGGCGTACAGCGGGGACGCCGAGCCGCGCCAGCCCGCACGCCTCGCCCCGCTGCCCCCGGACCACGCCCCCAGCTCCGCGTCACGCTCATTAGCCGCGTAGCTCCTGTAACCGACCAAATCTAGCTTGTCAAATTAATCCAAAAAATAAGAGTGAACTGGTTCTAATGTATTGTTGACCAACTTCCAACCTCAGCCTGTATTTTTATGATAAAACTTCCCGTTTTGCTGAAAATCGCGGAAATCTCTTTTTTTTTTTACCTTTGACCTTGAATAATTTTTTTTCCATACAGGGGAAAGATGGGGAACTTTCAAATTTTATTTATAATTATATTTTGAACGATTTCACCAATTTTCAGCTTGTTGTAAATTTATGTAGCTTTGAATGTCTAAATTGAGTGGACTATGTAGGTACGACACTTACTTAGCGTCAATAGCCTAATGGATAAGGAGTCGGACTTGTGATCGAGAGGTCCCGAGTTCTCTCACCCATTACACTATTGCCGTGAACCCACTCCAGATACAAGCATATTTAGCTTAGTTGGAGGGGTTAACAAGATTGCTATTAATGTGAATTCTACCCACATTGATCTTAAAAAAAAAAACATCAATTGATATTGATTTTTTTTAAGTCAGAAGTGAATAGGTTACTTCTAAACTAGCGTGCTTCATCTTCGACCACATCATCACTTACCATCAGGTGAGATGGTGGTGAAACGCGAACCTATTATCAATATAAAAAAGTCAAAGTAAGTCAAACCTGAGCTTAGAATCCTTTTCCACGACCTGATGTTCTGGTATCTCCGTATGCTCTGGAATATCTCTTCGCCCGCGTCCGCAACGCGCTACTTGTTGCGCAAATGATAACGATAGGTTTGCGCGGCTCGCCTGTAATTAAACATACATACAGTTAAAATAATAATTTTATTGTTCCAAAATACATGATACAGTTTTTCCACTAGAAACGAAACGATATCTACGAAACGGATGGCACCGTGGTGTAGCGATTGGCAGCGATTCACGCACCCGAATAAGGCTTTTATGGTTTACAGATAGTTGCTCCAAGTTTGGGTGTTTGTGAAAATGCACTCAAGATCGTTGCTCACGATGGAAAATCCTAGTGTGGGTATATTCTATATATATACATACGCAGCACGTAATAATATCACTTAGTGCAATTTTTAGCTTTTATTATCTTTGAAAATTTAAGACAAAAACTAGTCCCTTACCAGCCATTAAAATTAAATATATATTTTTTTTTTAATTTAGATACGATATTAATTTCGATACACAAGAATAATAAATTTAAAGTTACCCCTGATAACCTTGAAACACCCTGAACAGAAAAGTAAAGCGCGTTAAGCCATTGGTTCGCGATTATCATTTGGAGATATTTACGTGCTGCGTAACAAATATTGGCAAAGCCGTCTTGGACATATATGTAGTTTTTTTTTATAGTGCATTTATAAGTTTGTTGTGTTTAGAACGATGCACCCTATACCCTCGTACTAGTTAAAAACTGTCTCACGGGCGCATAGTATACCTCTTCCCCAGACCTTCAATCTCATCTCACTTGTGTATAATCATGACGTATTGATAAGAAGGAGTAGTATTTTCTGAAGTATAATTATGTGTTGTTTATTTCTTAGTTGTATTATGTATATTTTAAGATATGTGCTTTTGAATGTTTATGTGGTGTGTGTGTGTATGTTTTATGTATCCACTTTTATATATCCATTAGTTCAAAAGAATTTCAGTTTCAATGTAGTCTAGCAATTTGAGGAAGATATCAGTAGTTTTTTTACATAGTTTAGAATTCAATTTTTTTAGTTTTACATGTTTAACTTTGTTGTATAGGCTAGGACCGAGATAATAGTAAAATTTTCGTGTAGTTTGTCTTACAGTTAGCAACGTTATAATACATTATATTTTGTCTACGTTTTGTTGTAAAGTGTGGTTCCATTCTAAGCTCTGAAACAATTATCATTTTAATAAACATTTTACGCACCGTCAGAAATCCCAGTTCAGAGTATAGCTGTGTTGTAGGATGGGTGTATTTTTTACGAGACATAACTTTAAGCACCATACGTGGAGCTCTTTCTACAGCTATCATAGTTGTTTTAATATTTCCAATACTCCAATTCTCTCATCTCACCTTTTCAGCAGGCGCGTCGCTCGGCTCCTGGTGTGAATGCGATCTCGCGGATCCGCCCGTCATATTCGACGATGACTTGGTAGAGTTAGAACTGTGTACGCTGCGACGTTTGTACTCCGGGGAGCCTGCAAGGGTGACACGATCTTGTCAATAAATTTTCTAAATTAAATATATTTGCCAATGTTACTTACTGTCATGTGGCTTTATTATTTTTAGAAGAATTTAAACAGACAAAAATTTTAACTTGGAAAAATAAACGTTCTAGGACTTTCAACAGATCTAGTTTTTTTTAGATCATAGTTTTAAATTTTCAAATGCGAGCAGTTTGAACATACAAAAAAATGTGAATGTTTTCTTTCACTGAGACATCATCTGATACTAACATTTATAAAGTGGAAAAGCTTGTTTGTTTTTAAACTCGGTAATTTTCGAAAGAACTGGGTGGTGGAAGTACCATGAAGCTTGAGGAAGGTTATTTTTTAATAAAGCATAGCATGCAGGTTTACCGGCGCTTGTGGGGCGTGGGGCAGGCAGGTCGTGCTGCGCTGGCGCAGTTGGGGCGGAGGGGGCACTTGGGGCGGAGGGCGCGGCGGGGGCGGCGGAGGGCGCGGCGGGGGCGGCGGAGGGCCAGCGCTCCAGCAGGCGGCAGATGCTGGCGTGCCCGGCGCGCCACGCCACCTTGGCGGGAGTGCGCCCTGTACACCATTCATGGCTTGTTAAACACATATAAAGGGGCTATTCATCATGAAACTTTTACACAACGCCATCTAGTCCCAAACTAAAGCTTTAGTTTCCTAGGATAGCGGTGCCGCCATATAGCGGCCGTAATACAGCGGTGATTGACGTCACTAGAACGTTGTCTATGTAAACAAAACGGCGCGGTTTCCTAGAGAGCGGTATAAGACACCGTAACGTCAAAAAGCGGTGCCGCCTTTTGCATGACGGCCGTCTTGTCGGTGTCAGATGGTTTCGTGAACGTTTCCAAAGAGAATGTAATATACTAGATAGCGATGAAGCAGACAGTGTGTTAAAACGGCCGTGGAACTTTCCACATGTCGTCACCGTAAAGACGGCCGCCTTTTTGCGTTCGTAATATTACGGCAGCTATACGACGGCACCACTTTCCTAGGAAAACAAAGCTTTAGCAGTTGTGCTATGAATACTAGACAACTGATAAACATACACACAAATTTCTAAACTAGCGACCCGGCCCGGCTTCGCTCGGGTAATAAAGTTTATATTTGCTTATATATGATTTTGCTTAATCAATTTCTCGTCCGGTAATTTGCCACCCTCATATATCGGCGATAACTTATAAGATACTTATTCATTTTATTGATATAGTGTAAAAAGCAATTTGATCTACTTTAAATCCTCAACATATCTGACGTATTTAATTGGATAAGGAATAATACTGTACTGTTAAAAAAAGATTCGTAAATAACCCATCATTTTAAAGCAATTTGTAAAAAAAAAAAAATTGTTATTGTGGGTTATTCTTGGGAGATAGACATATGCCATCGCGGACTTTTTTATACATCTATAAAAGAGAAACAATACCGCCATACATTGTATTTTTATAACTCAAAAGGTTTTGGCAGCGTTTACGACTAAAGCTCCCGATAGGCTTAATTCTTTCCGACCATGTAGAAGTAATATCGTCGTATTTCATTCATTCTACACAAACTACCTTAACTTATACACTAAAACCTTCCTCAGGAATCACTCTATCTATTAAAAAAACCCGCATCAAAATCCGTTGCGGAGTTTTTAAGATCTAAGCATACATAGGGACAGACAGACTTGGAAGCGACTTTGTTTTATACTATGTAGTGATACATACATATTATAGATAAATTACACCCAGACAAAGAACAAATGATCGTGCTTATCACACAAACATTTGTCCTGGGTGGGAATCGAACCCACGACCTTGCGCATAGCAGTCAGGGCAGGCCCGTCCGTCAGGAATTGCAAAGACCGTTCGATTATAATTGTTTGTTATGAATCAAACAAAGATTTTTTTGCTGGACAAATGTCTTTTACTAGGGCTTTTACAATTTTTATAATTACTTTGAATTGCTCAATGTAATGTCATTTTCAAGATAGATTTCGAACGAATGTAATGATCGAGAATGTATCAGTGCGTAAGAATGTTAACTAGAATGGTGATTGAGCGAATGTGTCGTAGACAATATTCACTAGAATGGAATATTATTTACTTGCAAGAATACGAGTACAGTAAGTTGATAGGTATACATTAAAGAGTCCATCATATTTCACCAGGTAACTGGTATGCAAATGTCTGAAAAGTTATATGAGGACAATCGGAAATACTTTCTCCCTTCTCAAATGAAAAATAAATCTAAATAAACCATCGAATTAAAAACGTACCCCTTTTTAAGTTACCGTAGCCAAATGGCAAAATACTAATCCCTTATACATTTTTCATAACTGTCTGTCTGTCTGCCTGTCCGTATGTCACAGCCATTTTATTCCAAAACTATTAGCACTAAACAGTTGAAACACAGTTGATCGATAGATATGTTCTGTGAACCACTTTATGATATAAATAACATTTAGTTATTTTACGTATATACAATGTAACTCTTCGTGGGCGAGTCCGACTTACCAATTTTTTACTGTACTTAGCCAATTCTTTTTTAAGTCAGTGAACAAGGTTAATTAGCTACTCACCACAGTGATCAGCCTGTTGGGGATCAGCGCCATGCTGCAGCAACCATAACACACATTCTTCGTGGCCTTCTTGAGCTGCAATACCTGGAAACCCATAATTCATGATTCGATACATTTGATACCATTTTACTGAAATATATGGCTTTATTCCCCAAGGAAAACTAGGGGATTTCGTTAAAATTCTTAAATATTGAAGAAATCACCAGGATGTTATGTATGTTATCACATAACATCTCGGTGTGAATTTGCAGCAAATATTTTAGCTCCTTACTAGGAATGTTTCGTATTTCCAATCGCCCTGTATTCATGGTCACTAATACTTCTGTGAACATGGTCCTAGAATAAATTTATTTATTTATTAAAAAAAGAAGAACCAACAGCTAGTCTAGCACTAAGGCTACTAGGCACTAATATAGCACTAAGGCCCAACACAAAAGCTAGCATTCAGCCGATTGCAATATAATTGAGTTTCATCTATATCTAGAATAAAAAGAAACAGAAAAGAAAAGAGAAACAGAGATGGCGGATTAATTATCTGACCGATCTCTAAGTAACATTGAAAATATAGATTATGCAAGAGATCTGGACAGACAATCTCATAGTTAATAATCAAAGAAAATATATTTTTTTTTCTGTAAGCTCAGCCGATTATTAAATGTTAAAGATAGGATCAGTCTAGCTGTCTGTACATAATAGTAGCTTACCTAGTGGCGTAGCGCCCTGCGTGCAGACGGCGGAGGGCGAAGCGCCGTGCTTTAATAAAGTCCGCAGGACGTGCGTACGTCCGCGCCACGCCGCCGCGTGGAGGGCCGTACGAAGGCAGCGGTCGCGACCGTCCACTGCTGCGCCGCCTTAAAACACGAGGTACAGTGGTAAAGTTCTCGTCAAATAACTTGGCAAGAGTCGTTCAATGCGCAGAAGTCGATTGTTAGGTCTTAGCGGTTGTCAGCAGGACGCGGGGTGTGACGAAGCGCCGCTCCGAGCGCGCGATTGGTGCGTCAGTAGTTCTCGTTCAATTTGCTCCCGAATACACTTGCGTACACGAAAGTTGTACCTTTTGTTTTTGTTAAGGGTTGTTGTTTTTGTTACATTGATTACAATGCCAGGACCAAATACCATTTCACGCAGACTATTAAAACGTCAGAATGAACAGTTAGACACTATAGTTAAGGAAGGTTGAAATTCCGAATTCGTCACTGTCTTTAGGACGCCGGGAAAAAGAAGAATAAAAGGGGTAGCAGCTTTATTAACTAATTGCGACGACGAGAACATATTATTTTTAATGGTTTTTTATTTTCATTTTTAAATGTATTTATGTATTATTTATCTATTTTATTTATAATACCAAACTAACTAATAAATACCTCTTCTTTCTTTAACATTCTTCTGAACAGACATGATTAAAAATAAATGATGGCAATAACCATAGCATAATGGCAAGCAGTAAAAGTGACCACTTTGTTCTTCGACTAAGTGCACAATGCGCGAACTTACCCCTACTACGCCAAAACCTTGCCAACTTACGTGACGAAGACTATAATCAACGGATAAGGCGCTTCGTGAATCTTTGTTCGCACAGAAAAGAAAGTATGGCCCCGAAGATTAACGAAAGAATGCTTAACTTATAATCAACCTTAGATCACTACTATAAGGTTCATAATACACTGCAGCTGGTAGTTCCGTCTTACTCACGCGTTACGCGACGCGCGCTATCATGGCGGCAAGTGCCAACCAATAGAGGAGCGTGGAGCGTGCCGATTGGTCAATAGCTTTTCCCGCGCTTTTAAAATTTATGTTCTGCGCAGGTACATCGGTAAGCCATATCAGTTGGGTACATACTGTACATAGATTATGTTATAGAACATAATTTTATTAGTGAATTTTTAACCAACTTCTAAAAATGAAGGAGTTTTTTTATGTATGATCACCGGTTACTCGAAGACGGCAAAACCGATTTGTAAAATCCTTTTTATGTTTGAAAGTATATCATTTACAGGTGGTCCCATTGTTATCAAGCCAGGATCCAATGATAGGATCCTGGAGAAATCGAGAGAACTCTTCAAATATTATAGGCATACCTTAAACAATTTCAGTATATTTTTATAGTAACTTGTATAGTTGTTCTTGAAAAGCACCATTTGTTGTAGTAAAACTTATGATGAAGATCACAGATAGCCACCGCAACTACTCAATAATAAATATTTCGGGGTTCCAATATGATAGTCACAATGCATATAGTGAAGTGGAGCCGATGGTGAAATACCAGGAGAACCCTTCAATAATTAACGGTCCTAGATCACGTAAAACAATATTTTCTAAAAGGTGATAAGTAGTTGACTTTTAGGCTTTTGTAACTAGGTAAATTACAAATCGACCCACTAAAAGCGAGAAATAAAAATAGTTTTTAGGTAGTCGTTTTTATTTTTTGTGATAAAGTTTTTTATTAATACACAGAGAGCTGTTATTTAAATCCAAACGCGCCAAACGTTTACGTGTGATGGCGAGATGCGCTCCTTATATAACAATGAACCACCTTATGTACCCCCAATATTAGTTCTAAACAATGATATAATATTGCAATATAAACCTACACACTAAAATATACAACAATCTGACTAGAAAATTAGCAATCCTGTATATTATTTTCTAATTTTGTCATAGTAAATATACTAGCTTCTGGCCTCGACGTTATTCGCATGGGAAGGATTTCTCGAGTAAACCCCGCGGGAATTCCGGGATGTCAACAATCAAGTCACCTTTCAGTAGTTTATATTTATATTTCACAAATATAATTAAGACTGTAAATGTTAAATGTAAAGATAACCTTATACCATTAAGCTGTGAATAAAAGAACGAAAAAGAAAATGAACTCACCAACTTTGATGAGTAAGTTCACCATGTCCGTATGTCCTTGCCACGCAGACACGTGTAATGGTGTACGTCCCTGTAACAGATATATTAATAAGTATTACATCATTTTTTGTACCATAAGAATTTTGATTAATAAAACATACTATTGCTGTTTAAAAGGTAATTTAAAAAATAAAATAAAATGTGTATCTATACACTATTCATCAATTTTTTAAATTAATCAATCATAAATCAATTTTCTTATATTTTACAAAAGGTACTGCTAATAATTCCCTGTTACGTACCGTTCTCTATAAGATAGGTATTAGGCATTTAGTTTTAGGAATTTGAATAGTTTTTCACCCCACAACTAGTACTCAAGCCTTTGTGTGTAGTAATAAGGGTCTGATTTGATTAACTTGTCGGCTTGCTTATCGCCTATTCGCTGAGCAATCCGATTGGTGTACGAAGGGCGACAGTGGCGCCGCTCTTCCGCGTGTTTTTTCACTTGAACTATGCGGCTCAACTCGTAAAACAACGTGCTACGCGCGCTAAAAACTTTTTTCTAATAAGAAATGGTCCTTCTGTGATTTTCGTGCTACAACCCCCACAAGATACGAGAAATATAAACCAACACCTGTGGAAATACATGTGCAGTGAAGTTTTAGCTGGATTTAGGGCGACTGGACACGACGCCGAGCCCATGAGGTGCGCGAGGCAGTGGACGGGAGTTCGTTGGTAAGTTTTTCAAATCTACACCCACAAACTTCTACACATTCCCAAATTAAGCTTGAGCTTAGCTCGGCAAAAAGGGACATAATTGACCAGACAGAAATCATTGTTTTATTATGCATAGTTTAAATTCGCTGTCCCCTGAAAAAAAGCATGGTTTACATTTTTTTTTGTGGTAACACTTATCCAGTATTTAAACCAATTTTGTAAAAAAGCAGCATTTTAATTAGTTTCGACGCAAAATTTGAAGAGTTACAGCAGCTATCGTCAACCGATTAATATGAAATTTTACATACATGTCTAGTTTGGATGACAAAACATGGTTAGCTAAGTTACGTCATTTTAAATCCAATATGGCTCATATAGGCAACAGGATTTAGGCAATAGGCGCCCAGATTTTTTATTACAAAAGTTCAGGTGCATTGCATTGTCAAATGACTCACGGACTGGGTGGACCGGAGTGTCAGACTTCTACTGACTAAAACTCCGCCCTGTTCCTCTGTTCTATCTAGAAATATCATTCTTGCAACTCTGCTTGTACATAAACAGGCTGGATGTCCGGTTTTTTTCTATTGTTGATAGGCTTGTGTTTGACCATCTTCTCACCTGATGATAAGCGACGATGCGGTCGAAGATGAAGCACGCTTATCTAGAAGTAATCTATTCACTCTTGACTTTAAGACCCCCATATTTTATTGTAGCTGTACGCACAATGTAAGTATTCCCAAAACGTTTTGTTTGAATGGGTGGGATGTCCACCATGTAACGATGGCTGATTGTAAGCGATGATGCGGTCGAAGACGAAGCACGCTTACCTAGATGTAACCTGTTTGTTTTAACTTAAAGACCCGCAGGTTATAGCTATCAGGAAACACAGAGTACGTTCCCCATGCACCTTAAACCTCTCTGTTGTTCGTTATCACTAATATATGTAATAGCTTTATATATATATATATGTGTGTGTGTGTTTTGAGTATTTACTTCATTAATTTTGTATTCTCAAGCAAATAGTACACCATGGACTACCCGCGTGGATTTTTTCTCCATCTGTGTTGGGTTGCGGGAATGTTCTAACAAGATACCGAGGCCCCAGAAGGCAAAGACACCTGAAGGAGCAAGGTGGGTTTTTAGTCAGTAGAAGTCTGACACTCCCTTCTGCTCCGCTTTGGGTGGAAGGAGCCTCGCGGCGATAAGTCCCTTTGAGGAGTAGCTTAAAAGACGCCACGGAGGGGTTAACAAGATTGCTGGTAATATGAATTCTACCCACATTGTCAGTTCTCATAAAAATGGTGTACAATAAAGAGTTTATCTATCTATCTTACTTAGTACTATGGCCATATAGCACGTCGAAGTTTAGACAACCTGGAAAAACTCATTGTTACCGGCAACGAAGATGGTAAACGACCGAGAGGACGTAGTCCCAGACGATGGGCTGACTAGTACCGCAGATGCCGATGTCCCAGGCTCCGCATCAAGCCGAAGACCGTAGTAGATGGAGGAGCCTGTTGCAACGTTTGCGTCGTAGCCACGATCCTCAGCACTGAGGGACCGGCTTAAGGAGGAGGGATCTATCTATCTATCTCACCTCTTGGTCTCTATCTATCTCACCTCTTGGTCTCTATCTATCTCACCTCTTGGTCTCTATCTATCTCACCTCTTGGTCTCTATCTATCTCACCTCTTGGTCTCTATCTATCTCACCTCTTGATCTCTATCTATCTCACCTCTTGGTCTCTATCTATCTCACCTCTTGGTCTCTATCTATCTCACCTCTTGATCTCTATCTATATCACCTCTTGGTCTCTATCTATCTCACCTCTTGATCTCTATCTATCTCACCTCTTGGTCTCTATCTATCTCACCTCTTGGTCTCTATCTATCTCACCTCTTGATCTCTATCTATCTCACCTCTTGGTCTCTATCTATCTCACCTCTTGATCTCTATCTATCTCACCTCTTGGTCTCTGCCTATCTCACCTCTTGGTCTCTATCTATCTCACCTCTTGGTCTCTGCCTATCTCACCTCTTGGTCTCTATCTATCTCACCTCTTGGTCTCTGCCTATCTCACCTCTTGGTCTCTATCTATCTCACCTCTTGGTCTCTGCCTATCTCACCTCTTGGTCTCTATCTATCTCACCTCTTGGTCTCTGCCTATCTCACCTCTTGGTCTCTATCTATCTCACCTCTTGGTCTCTGCCTATCTCACCTCTTGGTCTCTATCTAGCTCACCTCTTGGTCTCTATCTATCTCACCTCTTGGTCTCTGCCTATCTCACCTCTTGGTCTCTATCTATCTCACCTCTTGGTCTCTGCCTATCTCACCTCTTGGTCTCTATCTATCTCACCTCTTGGTCTCTATCTATCTCACCTCTTGGTCTCTGCCTATCTCACCTCTTGGTCTCTATCTATCTCACCTCTTGGTCTCTATCTATCTCACCTCTCGGTCTCTATCTATCTCACCTCTCGGTCTCTATTTATCTCACCTCTTGATATCTTACCTCTTGGTCGATAGTGTCGACCTGTGCGCCGCAGTGCGTGATGAGGTACCGCGCCATAGCCAGCCGGTTGTCCAGAGCCAGCACGTACAGCGTACTCCGACGATCGGCATCTACAGCGTCGGCGTCCGCTCCACGAGCGTATAGGGCTGCTACTGTGTCTACGTGACCTTCTAAGGCTGCCAATCTGGATAAAGAGCATATAGAAGGATAATGATCTATGGTAGGACCATATGTCAATAGCTTAATGGAAAAGGTGTCGGACTTGTGATCGAAAGGTCACGGGTTTGATTCTCACCCATTACACTATAGACGTGAACCCACTCCAGACACAAGCATATTTAGCTTAGTTGGAGGGGTTAACAAGATTGCTAGTAATGTGAATTCTACCCACGTTGCTAGATATGTTTAAAAAAAATGGTAGGACCCAAATAAATCTATATCTACACATCATTATACTACTATTAGTTACAAAAAAAAAAAACAAAAAAAAATCTTTTCTCTTATCATATTAATAGATCATCATCATCATCATCTAATTAGCCTTTTCCCAACTATGCTAGAGTCTTCCAGTCTATTTATTATGTATAATAAGTTATTTAAATTATTTTATGGTAAATCCTTACTAATATTATAAATGCGAAAGTAACTCTGTCTATCTGTGTGTTACGCAATCACGCCTAAACTACTGAACCGATTTAAATGAAATTTGGTTAGGACATAGTCTAGAGCCTGAGAAAGGACATAGGCTGCTTTTTTATTGCGAAAAAAAGGCTGTAAGAGGTTGAAAGTTTGTATGGAAAATACGTCATTTTTAAAGCTGGAAGCTTGAAACTCATTTTGTGACCTTTTAATTAGATATAAATAAATATGACAATCAAAGTTTCTAAAAAATTTATCCAAAAAGGGGTAAAGAACATGAACGAAGTCGCGGGCAGAAGCTAGTACTGAATAAAATTTTTGTAAGGCATAGAGCGTCAATAGCCTAATGGCTAAGGTGTCGGACTTGTGATCGAGAGGTTACGGGATCGAACCCAACCCTTAACACTATTACCGTGAACCTACTCCAGACAAGCATATTTAGCTTAATTGGAGGGATAAGAAGATTGCTAATAATATGAATGCTACTCAAATTGCTAATTCTCTTTAGAATTGCATAATTTGTTCCAGAGATTACTCAAAGAGAGAATTAAAATCCAATATCTCAATATGGGTTATGTTTGGGGTGGGGTGTTTCATAGTCAAATCAGCAAGGAATGATGAAAACTAAAACATCTTAAAAGATCTAGGTCGACTTAACCTTTAACCCTGTATATGCTAAAATAATAAACTAATAAATATGGTGCTTCATAATAATCTTTCTGATTAAGAGAGCTCATAATAAATAGCGCTGCCGCCGCGCTGCTTTGAAAATCCATATAAATATAAACGCGCAGCGGCAGCGCTGCTGTTGCGCTGCGGCGGCGCGACATTTATTTGCATTTATTTGTATGGATTAACAAAGCAGCGCGGCTAATTTGAAGGAGCCCAAAGTAGTGGTTTCTAATTTAACATTGAAAAGAAAATTTTGTCTCAGCCTTTTTGATGTCAAGGGGCAGCAAGTACCAGAGTTTAATAGTAGAAATAGCTTAAGAATCAGATATAAACCGGGGTGAGGTGAGAAGGAATGTGAAGAAGTAAATTTTTGGATGCGCGAAGGTTAAGACTATAAGCACTGCCCAACAATTTAAAATTTTGTTTTAAGTAAACAGGAGCATAATGGTGAACGCAGACCTAGCCGCACCGCAGTCTCTACAGTCCCCGCAGTCATCGCTTTTTGTTAATGGCCTCGCACATCTAGCCGCGCCGCAGTCTCTACAGTCGTTCCCGTCAGTGTTGCCAGATTTTTGAAAGCATTATCTGTACCGAAGATTCAAAAAATCTGTATAAAATCTGTATTTGGTATTGGTATTTTGCTCTTTTGTGTATTTTTATCTGTAGGTGCTATAATAGGGAATAAGCAAGTAATTATTTATACGAGAATAAGTAATTTTATTATAAACCGTTGACAGAGATTCTCTGTCTACTTTATAACTCTGGCAACACTGCGCGCCGTGGATGCGAATGACGTCATCCGCGCTGCGTGCGGGTGACGTCATCACCTGCGGCTAGGGGAGTTCGGTCGTTTCAGGGACTGCGGCGACTGCGGCGCGGGTAGGTGTGCGAGGTTGCATAGAACTTCATATAAAGAATTCGAATGCAAAGACTGCGGCGCGTGCGGTGCGGCTAGGTCTGCGTTCACCATAAGGATCGTTCATTTCGATCACGTTCTAAGTTCTAAAGCTACTCTTACCTGAAAGCAGTCTTCCCATCATGAGCTCTCTGCTCGACCCTGGCATCCCACTGTTCAATGAGCAGTTCCACCAAGCGAGTGTGTCCCTCCTGGGCTGCTAGCATTAGGGGACCTTTGCCATCATTGTCTGCTTCGTCGACTTTCGCCCCGGCTTCTAAGAGAGCTTCGCAGACTTCAATGTGTCCTATTGAAAGGGGAGATTTTGATTAATTTTTATCCTGTAGTAATCTGTTGGCATGTGGTTGGAAGGTATTCTGTCGATCCCCTCTGATTTTATTTTATTAGAAAAAACATCATTTGTATTTTTTTTGTTAAAATGCACAATTTTATAGTGTAATAAATTAATTTAACATGCAATCAACGTTTCCACATGTAACTATAAATATTAATTACTTACATATTTTTATAGTACACTACTAAACTAATATTTTTTTTATAATAATATTAATAATCGATCGGATCGATCCATCATCACTGACAGGACTATTGTAGCCAATAAGCCTGATATAGTGGTGGTGGACCGAATCGTGAGGCGTGCCATGATTGTCGACATAACCATCCCGCATGACGAGAACCTCGTGAAAGCTGAGAAAGATAAGCAAATCAAGTATCTTGACTTGGCACACGAGATTGTCGACATGTGGGATGTGAGCTCGGCAATCATTGTACCGATAGTCATCTCAGCCAATGGCTTAATAGCCAAGAGCCTCGACCAACACCTCAGGAGGCTCACGTTAGACGGTTGGATCAAGGGCTTGCTTCAGAGAGCGGTACTCCTGGACACGGCGCGTATCGTCAGGAGGTTCCTCTCTATGGAGCTCTGACCGCCGGTAGCTTGGACCCTGTTCCCGGTACCGGTGGGCTACTATTTTTTATATTTTTAAATGTTTTTTTTTTTAGAGAATATTTAAAAATGTAATTTATATGTATATATTGAAAATAAAGTTAATAATAATAAAATACTTTATTTTCAGACCAAAGTCCATATGGAGACACATTTACACATAAACAAAAAAATAAACACACAAATTTAAAATAAATATAAAATACAATAATAACAAGACAAATTAGAAGAAATATTATAAAATACACTTAAAAAAGTAATTATTTAATGTATGTGAATGACGCTCTGTGAGTCGTCATCCAGTGCCACATTATTGGACTATTCATCCTGTCGGCGACGATAGCTATCAGGCTGTTGGAGCTATCGCTATATCGATGAGGTTGCTCATAGTACCTACATAATACATACAGGTTGTCCTAGAAGTCGATGTTATGCGGGAGTCAGGTAATAAGTCAAAACTAAATTATATTTGACTCTAATACTAAATTCACATGAATAAGGAGTTTTGACTAAGAACAATAACAATTTCAAAGAACAATTTCAAATTTCTAAATTATAAACTTATAAGTCCCTATTTTAGTTATCCGTTCATTTTTAAGCGAAATATTTGTACGCCGATGCTATCGGCTAAAGATGATTTGACTCAAACAATGTACAGTGGTACCTAACTGATAAGGCGCGTCGTTAATCTTCTTTCGAGCAGAAAAGAAAGTATGGACCCGAAGATTAACGAAAAAAATGCTTAAAAATTACAATCAACCTTAGATCACTACTATAAGGTTCATAATACACTGCAGCTGTTAGTTCCGTCTCACTCACGCGTCACGCGTCGCGCGCTAACATGGCGGCAGCTGCTGACCAATAAAGTTAAAGGAATAGAAGCGCGGTGCGATAATTAATTTTCTGCGCGGTAAGCCATATCAGTTGGGTACTACTGTAATATCTTGCATGCTCTTGTATGTATACTATGTTTAAACAAATAAAGAAATCTTCTCTCTCCCTCTGACTTCGTATCCAAGGCCAAGGAGGAACGATCGGGCATATGTGACGCCTCTTCAACAAACAAAGTCTTACCTTCAAAGGCAGCATAATGCAGTGGTGTCCAGCCGGAGTTATCTCTGTGATGTTCATCTAATCCTCGATCGAGCAGCTGACGAACTACCTCCACGTTGCCTGAAACACAAATTGTTTAAACTTTAACACGGTTGTTTGAAGTGATATTTTCCCGGAGCTAATATGGTCAACAGTTTATATATCGGCCTAATAAGTGTGTGGCCCCGAATACCCCAGCAAAGACTATTGTAACCCAATAAAAGTAAGTAAAATTGCTGATCTTGCGTTGCGCCCCTATCATGTACGATGCGTGGCTCGTACACGGAGTATCTACTAAGGGCCTCATCTATCCTTAAAAATATATTCAATATTAGTAAGTCTGTCTGTTACACTTTGACGGTTTAACCATTGAACGGATTTTTATGAAATGGCACAGAGACTGTTGTAGGCCAGCGATCTAGTCGATCGCTGGCTATGTTATCTTCAAAATCAATCCCTAAAGAGGTAACAAAAATTAGTATGAAAAATCGTGCGAACGAAGTTTCGGACAATAGCTGATCTTGCAGAAATTTACGATGAGAATTAATGCAATTTATCATTTATGACCCAATACGGACTATAACGTCCATGTTTCGGCCACTCATACATAATATTTAGTAATCAAATATTCATTTCACATGGGCACTTATAAAACGTCAGAAGCTAGTGCACGGTTCGAAATTGATCGATTCCTCCGAGGACCACCGGTAAGAAACTATTCGGCTATAGCCCAGCTTGAGCCAACACGGACCTGCAAGGTCCAGCTTTTTCCAGCATAGCCGAGCTTGAGCCAACTTTGGAGAGCATGGCCCATCTTGAGCCATTTTTGATCACCATGGCCCAGCATCGTCGACATTGGCCAACGCCATACATATACTATATTTTTTAATTTCTTATTGAATAAGCAGGATCATTATCTGAATTTGTTTTATATAAAGAAAGAAAAAAAGAAAGAAAATAAAATTTATTTGACCGAGATGTAAAGGCACGCAATAAATACAAAAAAAAACTAAAATAAAAAAAGTAATTCAATAAAACTAAAACAGCAACTTAATTAAATAAAACAGCAAAATGCCAGACAAATGCAAATTGCCTGACGCTGGTTTTCAACTGGACCTTATGTAGTGAGGACGTGCTACAGATGTAAATCAGCTTTAAAGTGACGTAAGAGTATATAGATAGTAGATAAATAGATAGTAGAGATATTTTTCAGTTTCAAGTGCCATGTACATGATTAAATGAGTTTGTTTGACATACCTTGTGCAGCCGCGACGCTCAGCACAGTGCGTCCATCAGCGTCCATGTTGTCGACGCAGGCGCCCCAGAACAGAAGCAGGCGCAGTGCCCGAGCGTGTCCCGCGGCCGCGGCCGCCCATAGTGCGGTGCGTCCCGCCGCGTCCACTGCTTCTACGTCCGCTTCTGCTTCGAGGAGAAGCTCGCAAATCTCGCTGTTGAAGAACATTATTTATCTTATATTATTTATTTGGCTCACCAACAATACGAAGCGGTAATAGCCTAAATGGCTAAGGAGTGTCAGACTTGTAATCGAGAGGTCGCACCCATTATTAACTAGTTTTAACTAGTTTTTGTTGTTAAGTGTTTTAAATTTGTTATGTATTAGTTTATTTATAAGATTTTGTATTTGTTTATTGTTTTTTATGGGCCTAGTTGCCTGAAATAAAGGATATATTATTATTATTATTATTTCATTAATTACACTTTACAAACATATTATTTACATTTTTAAATATTCCTATAAAAACAAAAAACATTTAAAAATATAAAAAACAGTAGCCCACCGGTATCGGGAACAGGGTCCAAGCTACCGGTGGTCAGGGCTCTTGAGAGAGGAACCTCCTAACAATTCGCGCCGTGTCCAGAAGTACTGCTTTCTGGATCAAGCCCTTGA
The DNA here is from genome assembly GCA_943138885.2 of Tholera decimalis. Classification (NCBI taxonomy): domain Eukaryota; kingdom Metazoa; phylum Arthropoda; class Insecta; order Lepidoptera; family Noctuidae; genus Tholera; species Tholera decimalis. Next base: position 19,197,648 of record OW964576.2, read on the forward strand.
TCCAGCTGCCCAACGAGAGCCTCTTAAGATGTTTGTCGAGATTCTTGGCTATTATGCCATTGGCTGAGACGACTATCGGCACAATGATTGCTGTATGCACATCCCACATGTCGACAACCTCGCGAGCCAGATCAAGATACTTAAATTGCTTATCTTTCTCTGCTTTCACGAGGTTTTCGTCATGAGGGACCGCTATATCAACAATCATTGTGCGACGGTCTAATCGGTCTATCACCACTATGTCAGGCTTATTGGCAACAATAGTCCTGTCAGTGATGATAGACCGATCCCAGTACAATGTAATATTGCCATTTTCGAGAACTGGGTCGGGCACATACCTATAGTACGGTACTTCTGATTCCACAAGATTATTATTATTATATTTTTGCCGTCACCCCACCCCAGACAAGTAAGCTTAGTTTAATTGGAAGGGTAGGAAGATTGCTAATAATACGTAGGGTGTTCAATAAATTTTGTCGTGTGATCATATAAATTTATATTTTCTCAAAATAAGACCCACTACAATTAATACATTTATTCATACGCATAAACCACTCATTTATCCAACCCTCCCACTTTTCTTTATTAATTAATTCTAATTCTTCCGTTTGACGCACCAACCAACTGCTCGTCCGTAGAAAACTTGCGCCCCTTCATCAGTTTTTCACAAACGGAAATAACCCGAAGCTACAGGGAGCAAGATCAGGACTGTAGACAAGGTATTCCAGTACTTTTATACCAGATGCTCTCAGAAATCGCGAAGTAGCGCCAGCTCTATGGGCTGGTGCATTGTCGTGATGTAGGAACCACGAGTCGAGTCCCGAGTTCGGTCGTCGATATCTCAGTTCTTCGAACAATTGAGGCAGGCAAATCTCAGTATACCATTCACTTGTGACGGTCTTCTGTCCGCTAAGCCTCACTGATTTTACTAAAGAAAATCGGCCATCATTATTTTTTTCACCGATTTCGATTTTCGCACTTGTGTTGGTTGCTCTTCGTCTTCGAAGACCCATATTTTGCTTTGCGATTTAGTTGGCACGTCGTAATAATAAATCCAGGTTTCGTCTCCCGTGATAATTGAACTGACACTCTTGGATTGGCCATTGTCAAATCTTTTCACCATAGATTGCGCCCATTGTATACGTTGTTGTTTCTGGTGCTCACTTAAAGTGAAAGTACCCACAATGTACAAAGTTTTTTTACATTTAAATGCTTCGTCACAATGTTGTGCAAAGAGGATACAGGAATATATAAGAGTTCTTCTAAATAACGATACGTGATTTGGTGATTTTCTCTAATGGCTTTTTCCACACGAGTTATGTTTTCCGGCACTTGAATTTCCGCGGGTCTTCCCGGTCGCGGGTCGTCGTCTAACTCAAAATCCCCGCGTTTGAACTGTAAATATCATCGTTCTACAGTCCTTACAGAAGGAACTTCCTGACCAAGAACAGAACACATCTCGTCAAAACATTTTTGTTTAGATAAACCGCGTTTAAAGTTATAGTAGATAATAACACTATAGTCTCGTTTGTTCAACGACGTCATCTCAATTTTTTCCATTTTTTTCTCAAACTAAAATATTAACTGTAGGAAACTGAAACAAACCTGTTAGCTCTTGTAATTGACGACACTTAATAATGGACACAAAACCTGTTGCTGTACGCTTAGCGTTTGCAGACACATCAAGACTTATTGAACACCCTACGTATTGTTACGCCACTCGCTTAGCGAAGTACATCGAGAAACTTCGACAGAAATCTAGAATGTTCGAGACACTAACGCCATCTAGCGCGAGTAGCAGTACTGTGTATCTAGAATTGCTTCTAGAATATTCTTGGCAGTATAAACAGGGAGTCGATTTTACAAGAATGTTCTAGAACTCATAAACCGGGGTATAAATAGAACGTAGAGGAATGCAGAGAGCAGTCTTATTTCAAGATACGACGCGATATAATTCGAATCTTTACAAGTAAATTTCGGTGCGATTTAAGTATTAAGTGGCAAGTATTGTACTGTGAATAACTGTGTTAATTTTTGTTTTGTGTTCATTTAAGTAAAGTGTTAATTTTGGTTTAATTGATGTAAATTATTTCTATCCGAACCCTAGCTCGTAACAATATGAATGCTATCTAAATTCCTAATTCTCTTTTCAGTTGCATAATTAGTTCTGGAGATTATCCCATACTAACTTAAAAAACAAATTCTACCTCTTTATAATGTTGGATAACTTTATAGTATAGATAACATAAACCGTGTATATCTTTTGTTAGAGAACCTAAATAAATAAACATTCAATACATTTATGGACGAGTGTATGAATTTCTTGCAGGTGATGAACTGAACTACTTACAATGTGACGAGTACTTTTTCAACAACAATCAAAATTAAAATCGAAATACAAATTATAGAAAAAGTAATGATGAAAAAAAAAAACAATTATTGATATGAAAGATTTTTAAAGTCGAGTCATACTGCCATAAGCCACATACATTTGGATATGATTATTTTATGGAAATTTACTAGACAAAGTAAACTTAGCCGAATAAAAAAACTAAAGCGGAAATGAAGTTTGCTTTTAAAATAACAAAGTAATACATCTCGTTATCTCTCGTTCGTATGTCAAAACCTATCTACAAAAATTCAGACAGAGTAACAATCTTAATCCAATAATCTACTTTAAATCTTTATAAGTTCGTCACTGATGAATGTCTTTGTATTTTTAGTCTAAGTTTTTCTTTTTCAAAATATTATTATTAAAAAAAAAACCTTTAAACATATTTGTTAAAAAATCTTACTCAACTGTTGACCCTATGTCGTTTCAATATGAACAAAAATGTATTAAACATAGGTAAATACATATAGGTGTTACATTTTTGTAACAAATAAATAATTCTGATTCTGACTCAACTACAAAGCAAACAAATCAGTTCAAGTCAACGCCCTATCAAAAACAATTCCCGATCGCCTTTTTACTCAACATAAACTCAGATATACTCACGTATGGCCTTCAAACGCAGCGACCAATAGCGGCGTAGCATTGTCCCGGTCGGCCAGAGACACGTCCGCTCCTCGTTCTAGCAGCAAGGCTGCGCACGCGCAACCGCTGGCGCACAGAGACGCCACGGACAGGGCAGTGCGACCTGTAGCGTTAGAAAGGAGGTTCTGAGCATACAACATTCTAATAGCGTAAAAATACATACACGTCTAGAGCCCCAGCGGTACAAAAACGTGCCAGTAAACAAGTATTAGTTGAGCCCCGCTGGCACAAAATTTGTGTGCCAGCGGAGCTCAACTAATAGTTGACGTAAATAATGGCGGTCCTTGAGAGGTTAAAGCAAGAGTGGACAAGCTTCTTCTGGGCTCGCTTGTTCCATCGTAGACCTCATATATCGCTTACTGTCAGGAGTGATCGAGGACAAGAGTGGGCAAATACAGAATTATTTTAAAATAATGCTTTTGGTGTCCAAATCTAGAAAGCAATATTATTTAAGTATTAAATATGCTAAATCCCAAAATATTTTTAATAGTAAGTTTATATAAACAAGGAAAGAAATTGTAATAAGTATATTACAATTTCACACTTTTACCGTGAACCCACTCCAGACACAACCTTACTCAGCTTGGTTGGAGGGGCTGACGAGATAGCTAGTAATGTGAATTCAAACAATGTGGTTTGAATTCAGATATCTGGCTCTATCTAGCTAGCTAGTAATCTATTGAAATGAAAAAAAAATTACACAATATTTTTCTGTAATATTAGATTGCTATGTATTTCCGCAAAGCAACGGCTGATACCACTGTGAAAGTATTATAAAAAGAATTCGAACAACTTGATAAAGATACCCAAGTTTTGTTTGCACGAATGGTTTTTTTTTAATATTTTATTTTAGGGACTTTTATTCTAAGAACATGTAAGCCTCGTTGAGTCATAAGTAAACAATACAGCTATAAAAAATATATAAATCTAAACTAATCAAAATATTCGAAACAAGATCTCACTGACGCGTGTTCACATCTTAAACAGTTTGGTAACAGCAGTCGAAATGGGATTTGCTAATATTTGCACAAATGGTTATAATATAATTCTGAGTATTTCAGACGACAAACTCAGTTTGGATAGCTGATCTATTAATCATTGACACTGTTGTACTGAAAACTACTATATATTTTCAATTACACATATATGAGCCCGGATAGCTCAGTCGGTAGAGCATTGGACTTTTAATCCAAGGGTCCAGGGTTCAAGTCCCTGTTCGGGCGGCTTCTTTTTGAATTTTGTTTGAATAAAATATAGAATAGAATATCATTTATTTCTATCATGGTACATTGAGATCTAAATATTAACATACGTTTACAGATACTACCGCTACCGGTGTAAAATTATTTCATACAAATTTAAAATGAAATGTCAATAAATTTATTAAAGTTAAAAAAAAATGAAAATTTTCCATTGAATAAAATAAGGCAAATCATAAAAAAATAGGTACACGTTAAAGTTGCGTAATGTAATGTCAACATTTATTTATGTATGTATTTTTTGTTATATCTAATGTTATATATAATATCAAAATATATTATATAAAGCTAGATTACCACTCACTGACTGACTGACTCACTCATTGACAGAATTGTTCTCCCAGATGGTGGATGGGGAGGTGGGTATATTTTGACAGATTCGTAAACAAGTAACTCTCAAACCTACGGGAAAAGTGCCAAACCTCCCCTTTTCCCCCCCCTTCTCCCCCCCCCCTATCGTATCTCGGAAACTACGAGACCCGTATTTTTTTCTTTTTACGGATTCGTATAGAGGAGGCTCGGTAAAGTAAAAACCATTTTTCAAAGTCCCCCCCCCCCGCCCCCCTTCTCCCCCCTTTAGGCGGATCTCGGAATCTAAGAGACTTGGAACATTTTTTTTTTCAGATTCATTTAGAGGGGCAATGCTTTAGTCGAAATACTTGTGCAACCCCCCCCCCCATCACCCCCCCCTCTTTTTTTTTTTTTTTTTTTTCACAAGCACGCGAGGTGCTTGCACCTCGCGCAACACGCAAATACTAAACCCCCCCCATCACCCCCCCCCCACTTTTTTTTTCACAAGCACGCGAGGTGCTTGCACCTCGCGCAACACGCAAATACTAGTCAAAATATATGATTAAAAATTCATTTACTGAGTAGAAACATTTGTCAAAAAGATCGTATTTAATTTATCGATTGATCGTAATTAATAGTAAAACGAAACGGGAATAAGATGAAATGCGTTGAATAAATGAATCATACAAATATATTTGGGTAAATGTTATCTGCGTGTTTAATTCCAGTAAAATTTAAGTTTTTCACCCAATGACAGGTCCACTCAAATTTGCGTGGTTATTTCCCCAAAAGAACACCACAGACATGAACCTACATGCTTCTCATATACAAATACAAATTGTATGGACTTTAAAAGAGACTATGACCTCCGAGTTTGTTTCGGTTTTTCTTCTCAGAGTAGTCAGTTAGGAAATACCGATAGACGTGTAAAAGTATTATTTAAAACCAATTTACATAATAAATATTTCATTTCATTTAAATATAGTTTAATTTGTTACAAATATATTTTTCGGCAATAATGAAAATAAAAGAACTTTAAATTCGAAAATCATACATTTTGGAGCCCAAAATATTGGATAAAACCGTTGCAAATTAGTTCCTATATAATATACTAGCTGTGCCCCACGGTTTCACTCACGTTAAATATTTTATTTGTTGCTTAAGATTAATTATTACTTCATTATATTATTTAAAGGAGCTCCTCGTAGACGTACCAACGTTCCTCATAAATGCAGGAGTGGTACTTGCTCATTATTTTGATGCGGACTTATTTTAAAACTATGATTATATCTGATATTCATTGGTTTTTTATTCGATAGTGTCATTATAAGAACTTACAACTAGTTTAACAAAAAATAATTTATGACTATAATAACGGAACCCACTATGCTGTCCATAGATAGACAAAAGAGTTTAGAAAAAAAGAGTACCTATCTAATCGCTAGGTAGCGTTACGTGCAACGTTTATAATAAGTAATAAAATAGTTATACGAATGTAACTATAATGAACATAAAAAAATTAAATAAGACAAATTATAAAGTACTTAGGTATACAAAATAACATTTTAAGAATAGTACAATAGTACTTCAGTCAATATCACTGTTTGTGTTTAATAGACAAATAAAGAAAATAGAAGAATAGAGTACAAAGAAAGTCTTTTAAATGATACAAAGGGTAAATTAAATTATATAAAAAACATTTTTTTTTTTTTCTTAAAGATTAAATTAATAAATTGTTTATTGTTCCATCATTGTCTTATGAGGCTGCCCCATTAAGTAATTATCAATACTTGTGATCAACGACGTATTTGTTTCGATAACAACTTACACCATGTTTATAAAAACACCTAGTAACTAGTTATTTGAATAATACCCACAACGCTAAAGGAAAGGAGCACTCACCGTCATCGTCGGCGTGGTCAATATGAGCGCCGGCGTCGAGTAACGCGCGTACTATAGCGGCGTGTCCCATGTAGGCGGCGGCTATGAGAGGCGTCCGGCCCTCCGCGTCCGCCCGGTCCGGATCCGCCCCCGCCGCTAGCAGCCGCCACACCACCGCCTCGTGCCCCGACCACGCTGCCGCCCTGGAGGCCAGATATGAATATGATGATTTTCTTACCAGATTTTGTACTAATACAGTAGTCTTACTAATATTATAAATACGAAAGTTTGTGAGGATGGATGGATGTATGTTTGTTACTCTTTCACCAAAAACTACTGAACGGATCTGAATGGAATTGGCTCAGGCCCTCGACGGTGCGCTAGTTGGTGACTAGCGTAGAATAAAGGGCCGCAGAACGACCAATAAAGATGTTGGTGATGAAATAAATAGTTTTGAGTATACATTCAAAACTGTTATTCATTCATTCAACACGCGAGTTTGTGAGTGGCCAATCGCAGATTAACTTAGGAGGTGGTCGGCTGTTTAACGCTGCCGGTGACAAGAGTACAGTCGCAAAGCAAAAAATGCCACATAGAATTTCAAATTGATTTTAATAATTGCCGTCAATATTTTACCCACGTTTATTTGTGCTTAAGTTCTTTTGCAAGATAAGCTACTAATTAAAATATAAATTACACAAACTCTGTTTTCGTGACACATATTATAGGCCCTGTAACCTTGTAACCACGTTAGTAAGTCACACAAATTGAATGATTATTTGACTGCAATCCTTTTTCTGTTACTTAGCAGTTTCCGCTTCCACAAAAGCTTACAACTTTACTCAAACTTAAAAAAAAAACTTAAATACTCATGGTGTAAATTAATAATATCGTAATATCATTTACAGTAACATCTATCTTGATATGGACATGTGATGAGAAGGGATGACATGCATGTAACTAAAAGTGTGATAGGTTTGAATGTTGATAGATAAAGAGGTAGAGGAAACCAAAGAAAATATGGATGGATTGTGTGAAGAATGATATGAAAAAAAGGAAGTAAATGTTGCTGTGACATCTGACAGGGGAGAATGGAAGTAGGAAACGTGTTGCGCCGACCACGAGTAATTGGGATAAGGGCAGGAACATGATGATTTACAGTTATATCCATCGATATATGTTAAAAGTCGACTATGATTATCTTGGCCACAAACTACAATAATTTACCTTAAAGCTGTCCTGTTATCTGCGTCTACGCAATCCACGTCGCAACCGAATTCCAGTAACACTTCCACCACCTGAAACATTACAAGACACTCGTTTAATAATATTTATGGCAATATATTTACGAGCTAGTATACTAAGATATACAGTATGTTAACTAACAGAAGGCGTTCCCGTTAACCCGCAATAGTAGCTATACTATACTATCGAATGGTAATATTTTTTTAGCGTGTATGGATGCTAATCCATACACGCTAAAAAAATATTACCATTCGATAAATAAATTGCGACGTTGCCGTCCTTCAAGTACGGGTGTACAGAGTGTTTCTTTTACGTATAAATTTAACATTTTTAGTGAATATTTTAATATAAAAAAATTAAAAACATTTGGTTTTAGAATGGTAATATTTTTTTACCATGTATGGATGCTATACTATTGCGGATTAACGGGAACGCCCTCTGTTAGTTAACATACTGTATATTTAGTAGAAGCCCGGTGTTTGGAAGTTGGCGGTGTGATATCCATGTGCCTCCAAACGTAAGTTAATAAAGTATATAATTAATAGTTAATAGTTAGTAAAGTAAGTCTTTCATTTGGACATTTATGACAGTAATTATTCAGAAAATCTGACACTGATCTGCCCAAGGGGCATCGTGTTATCCAGCTACTGGGTTCAGGAGGTCAATAGGCAGTTGGTTTAACCTCTAGATCCCCAGCGGCACAAAAACGTGCCAGTAAACAAGTATTAGTTGAGCCCCGCTGGCACAAAATTTGTGTGCCAGCGGGGCTCAACTAATAGTTGACGTAAATAATGGCGGTCCTTGAGAGGTTAATTAGTTTAGAATAATATGAATGGTAAGTAGTATCTCGGTTGTTTTTGTTTTTATTTTTCAGCTGACATGGATTGAAAGCAGTACCCTCAGTTGTTTTCGTTAATTTTTTCAGCTAAAATGGATGGAAATTAGTATTTCGGTATTTGCGTTACTTTTTCGGCGGTACAGGATGGAACGTAGTGGTAAGAATGGAATATGTGAAGGAGTACCTCGGACAAAATCGTTTTTATCGGCTGAAATGAATGGAAATTAGTATTTTGGTTCCTTCGTTTTTTTTCGGCTTCAATGGATATGGAATGGAATAGTGCGTCAGTCGCTTTCCTTTTTTGGTCTAAAATGGGTGGAAAATAGAATTTCCTTTTTTGGCTCTAAAAGATAGAAAGTAGTACCTAAGTAGTAATTGAGGAACTTCCTATGGTCCGCTTCAAAAGGGCTTTACGCAGATGATTGATTGAGAATCCCTTTTTATACTATACAAGAATTCCTCCAGTTCAAATTTAATTAAGCTAATACCTATCTAATTAATTTTACCTTACCTTAAATTAATTTGAACAAAAATTTGCATGTCATAATATTATGATTAAATGTTAAGCTACTATTATACCACTGTAAGAACTTTGTTACCATATTTATTTGCAAATAAATCTTTGATTTTGACTTTACCTCGGTATGTCCAGCCCAGGCCGCAGCCCTAAGGGGGCTCCAGCCATCAGCGTCGGCGGCGTCGGGCCTCGCCCCCGCCCTCAGCAGCACGGCCGCCGCCGGCGCTCGGCCCCCGCGCGCCGCAGTGTGTAGGGCTGTGCCCCCTGTGGCGTCTGTGCTGTCTACTAAAGCTGGGTAGCGCTGGAAAAGTACGAAATAATGCCATTACAACCAACATCACTCTTTTAGTGGATAAATCATCGAATGTGTTCAAGACTGCAATAGGCCAGCCAACGGTAACTGGACGTGTCCGGAACTTTTCCACGATACGTGGAGACTACCGTTGCTTTTCAAAACTATAAACAGGGTTACACAATGGCCTGCCTCTACTAGGCTTCGGCCTACAACAATAAAAACAAAAATGTACCACTAACCTGAGTGCTGGGGACGCCAACTTCGACCTTCCAAGGTCACGCTCCAAGTGTGGTTTGTATGTAATATGAGGGTGAGTAATTGAAAGGTGTGATGTAAGTCAAGTGTTGTAGAACGTTCACTAGGCGCCGATCTCCAGCTGGCGCGGTCACAACAGCAATCACAGCACAACTCGTTTCCAGCAAGCGCGCGCTACGCGTGGTAGGCAATAAGGCGATATGTTCCAAGAAATATCACTGGATTCTTGTTAATCCGAGATTACAAAGTTCAATCAATCACTGAACACAATTAATATGTTAATCTCACGTGAGATCCAAGCTGATTTCCAATTATTCCGCGTGCCACGAGGTGACGCAATACGGCGTATGATTCAACAATATCCCGGGGTTCTCGGCAAATGGGGAATACACTTCAAACAACAAATAGATAATTCGCGACCCAATTATCGGTCTCAACAGGCGAATCCAACAATATTTTACCAATTAATTAACTCAACAGGGTTCCGACGACCGGCATTTTTTCCAAGCAAGCAAAGTCTATCAGTCAAGTCAAAGAGGTTATGTCAAATCCACAGATAATTAATGTTGCCGGCCAAAAGGTGCGTTCTGTTTCACGTCGGACCGAACATCTACCCCCCCCCCCCGGACGGGCCTACCCGTCCGCTAATCAATTGGAAGTCTTGACAAGGTTGCAAATTCAACACAGCTTCAATGCGGCCAAATACCGTAGCTAGTTCCTCTAAGGTGAGAACGGTGTCTCCCAACAATCTCCGCCAGCGTCCCTTTGCCGCTTTCACCGCGGCCCCAAAAATACCCCCCCAATGGGGGGCAGGCTGGCGGGTCAAACAACCAAGTGACCCCTCGGCGGGCCAAACTATTACCAATGTCAACCTGGTTCTCATTAAGGAAGGCGTATACCTCCTTCAAATTGTTACTTGTACCCTTGTAATTCGTACCGCAATAAGACCTAATCAAAAAAGGTAACCCACGGCGAGACACAAATCTTTCCAAAGTCGCCTCAAAGGCCTCTGTCGAGAGGGAGGTTACCAGCTCCAAATGTACTGCCTTGGTTGACAGGCAGACAAACACACAAATAAGCCCTAACAATCTTGCTATTACGAAGGGTGGACGTCTTCAACAAAGGGGGACCAACAAAATCCGTTACGACGCCAGCAAAGGGCCTCGTCTCATTGACGCGATCAGCCGACAAAATCCAAAATTCTCGCTGCAGAATGGCCAACAGCGCATTGCAACCGGCATGCGAGTTCTTAGTGTGACGATCAGTCACCAACAATTGTACCAAGTTCAGTTACAACAAGGGCAGGAGCACCAATTTTAGGGTAAGGACAACTCACAAGGGTGACCTCAAACCAGGTCCTTCCCTCAACAGTGGTGTCAGCCGGTTCGCCAATTCCCCAAATCTTGCCTGAAAGGTCGTTCACCTTCAGGCCAACCTGTCCCGCTAACCAAGACGACAAAGGCAACCCCGGACTCCCGTGCCCAAAATGGCACAGACCACAATCGAGTCACCCAAGGGTCCCCAGACCGTGACCGAGGCCGTTGGCAACAAAACCGTCTTGATCGGGGGGTTCCTTTAGCGGGGCAGGCGTCAATCTCTTAGTGATGTCTGGGCGGCGACCGATCGCCGCTTCCAGGCTGCCTTCGTTCACGACGAGGCCAACAATCAAACCATTCGTCCGCGCGGTGTCCCAAGCCGCTCGCCATCACTGGAGGGGCATATCCCACCGAATGCCCGAATGGCGGAGGGCGCGACTCCAGCCGGGGACGTTCCGCCAACGGAGGGGAAAGGCAGCGGCGCCGACCCGGCCACTGCTGCCTAGCAGCCAATGCGCGTTCTCCCTGACGAGGGAAGACCAAATGGCGCTCGTGGGGCTCCCGTTCAACTTGCGCGGGGGGTGGAGTGCGGCGTACAGAATCGCGGGTCTCAGCCCGGTGCTCGTCTCCGGGGTACCCCCCCTTGCGCGAACCCCCCTCAGAAGCTGGTCTGCTGGAGCGGTTCGCGTTGGCGCACAAAATCTCAAGGTGGGACCCTTCACAAATTCTACACGGGCGGGGGTCGGGGCAGTCCCGATGAAAGTGGGCCCCCAAGCACGAGAAGCACAAACGGCGTGCGTTGACAATGCGGCGGCGGGAACTTACGTGCAAATTCAAAAAGTCCCGGCAACGCGCCATGACATGCCCCGTTGCCTTACAAAAGTCACAATGATGAGGACTCCGGGCACCATCAAAACGGGGGGCGGGGCGAACATCAACAGGCCCCCTAGCCCGAGGACTCCGGGCGCCAGCCAAACGGAGGGCGGGGCGATCATCAACAGGCCCCCTAGCCCGAGGACTCCGGGCGCCAGCAAAACGGGGGGCGGGGCGATCATCAACAGGCCCTCTAGCCCGAGGACTCCGGGCGCCAGCAAAACGGGGGGCGGGGCGATCATCAACAGGCCCCCTAGCCCGAGGACTCCGGGCGCCAGCAAAACGGGGGGCGGGGCGAACATCAACAGGCCCCCTAGCCCGAGGACTCCGGGCGCCAGCAATACGGGGGGCGGGGGGAACATCAACAGGCCCCCGGGCCCTAGTCCGTCCCTGGTCTCTGGGCTGAGAAGGTAGTGGGGGTGACCCCGTGGCGCCACGAGTGTTATCCGCAAACTGACACTCGTCTTCCAAAAATTTGAGGAGGTCGTCAAAGGGGGGAAGATGGGTGGCACTATCCCCACCATACTTCTGCTCAAAACGTGACCTCAACTCCGCGGGGAGCAACTGCAGCACTATGTGCACCAACAAGTAGGACCAATGTTCTACCGGTAACTCCAAGCGTCTCAAAGCGTTGGTCGCTGAGACCAACGGATTCAGCAAGTCAGTGCGCAACGTCGACGCGCTGACAATGGCCGGTAGCCCCAAAATCTGGTCGATGTGCACATCAACCAGGCAGCGCTTGTTCTGATACCGTCGGGAGAGAAGCTCCAGAGCGGTCGGGTAAGAGGAATCCGTCACCGGCAAGTGCTGCACCAAGGCTCTGGCTTCGCCCTCCAGGACAGACAATAAATAGGCCAGCTTCTGGGCAGGTCCGAGGTCCGAGCGTGCATCGACAAGACTCTCAAAGAGATCTAGGAAGCCCAGCCAGTGGTCCAAGCGACCGTCAAAACGTGGCAGCTCCAGGGTGGGCAGCCTACTCAATAGTCCAGGGCCTGCAACAACAGATGTCTGCGGCTTGGCCGCATCAGGCACCCGGCTCTTCAAAATTTCCCGCGCTCGCAGACATATGACATCCCCCAGGTGGATAATCTGGTCATAGTCACCCAAAATCTTATCGCGGGCTGTCTGATCCATCACCCCCAAATCCACATCCATGATGTACTCGTTGAAGCGTATGAGCGCAGCATCAGCTGACTTGATCCTCTCAATCACTTGCCCATACCGAGCAAGGGTGAGCTCTTCCAATTCCACACGCTCAACAGTTGCAGCTGCCGATGTGAACCATCTCAACTGTGAGGTCAATCCCGCAGCAGCCTCCCTGACTGCCCTTAATGAGGCCATTGCAACAATCAAATATTAATACAAACAACAATCAACAACCAACAATCAAATATTAAACAAACAGCAATGACTTGTTAGCCGGCCAAATATATTCAACAAAATAAAAATTCAAATTCAATTATTTCAAGTCCAAATCCAACCCTGTACTTATTCCAAGTATGAATCTAGCTTGCTAAGGATGGCTAGTTACAAAATAAATAACAATTCAATGTATATATTGTGCAGGATCACACCAACAATTAAATACAACAATTGAAGTATAATATTGAGCCGGAGAATCTCTATCAACAATCCAATAATTACTATAAATGCAATAACCAATACACACAATTCAAGTCCTATTATGTTAGACTATGTGTAATTATTATTTAGATAACCTTTCAAATTCAGATCAATGACATTCAATTATTAATTGCAACAAATACCAAACAACTTTTACAACAATATACCAACTTATGTACCAAATTATGTACCAAATTATACCAAATTATACCAATAATTCCTAATACTTCCCAATTTCACAAATAAATCTTACCTGTCAATGCAATAAAGGGCTACAGTACAAATTACAAATACAACTTCAATTGATTCAACTTCAATTAGATAGCCCGGATGACATGGTAATATATTCAAAACTTATTAAGTTATAAGTTGTGTTAAGTAATTAAACTCAAGTTTTAAGTTTTCAACAATATTCAAACTTCCAATTAAACCAGTGGATCTTATAAAACCACGCTCTGCTACCAACTTGTTCAAGACTGCAATAGGCCAGCCAACGGTAACTGGACGTGTCCGGAACTTTTCCACGATACGTGGAGACTACCGTTGCTTTTCAAAACTATAAACAGGGTTACACAATGGCCTGCCTCTACTAGGCTTCGGCCTACAACAATAAAAACAAAAATGTACCACTAACCTGAGTGCTGGGGACGCCAACTTCGACCTTCCAAGGTCACGCTCCAAGTGTGGTTTGTATGTAATATGAGGGTGAGTAATTGAAAGGTGTGATGTAAGTCAAGTGTTGTAGAACGTTCACTAGGCGCCGATCTCCAGCTGGCGCGGTCACAACAGCAATCACAGCACAACTCGTTTCCAGCAAGCGCGCGCTACGCGTGGTAGGCAATAAGGCGATATGTTCCAAGAAATATCACTGGATTCTTGTTAATCCGAGATTACAAAGTTCAATCAATCACTGAACACAATTAATATGTTAATCTCACGTGAGATCCAAGCTGATTTCCAATTATTCCGCGTGCCACGAGGTGACGCAATACGGCGTATGATTCAACAATATCCCGGGGTTCTCGGCAAATGGGGAATACACTTCAAACAACAAATAGATAATTCGCGACCCAATTATCGGTCTCAACAGGCGAATCCAACAATATTTTACCAATTAATTAACTCAACAGGGTTCCGACGACCGGCATTTTTTCCAAGCAAGCAAAGTCTATCAGTCAAGTCAAAGAGGTTATGTCAAATCCACAGATAATTAATGTTGCCGGCCAAAAGGTGCGTTCTGTTTCACGTCGGACCGAACAGAATGACTTAATGAAGTCGGTGATAAACATTGCAAATGAATGTTTAAATTGCAATATACAATTGGACCGATTTAAACAAAAATGTTCCAACCCACAACCTCGACAATTTCGAGTTTTGTGACCTATGTACAGACGCCAGCACATGAAGTTACCCGAAACTATCAAATTTTCCCAATCAACCTTGAACCTAATTTCTTTAACAATAAAGTTGTAAATCTATTAAAGAAATTTGACAGATTGTTGTAGCTTGATGTGCTGGCGTCTGTACTCCAAAATAAGGTATATTTTAACATAATAGGTTTGTGTGGTTTGGAACATTTTTGCTTAAATCGGCCCAATTATTATATCAAACACGAAGAACCAAAGTTACAGTTTGAGACAACTCTTAATTGTAAGCTAGACGTAATATGGCTGACTTGGCGAAATTCATACGGTCATTTTTTTTTCCATATTTTCTCACATTTTAAACGTTCTCTCGTCTTTCACAAATATTTTAACAGCAAAATTAGCCAAATCGTTCCAGCTGTTCTTGAGTTTTAGCGACACTAGGAAACAGCAATTGATTTATATACATATACACATAGAGATTTGGCTTATTGAGACTGCTGCCTAAAATAGACTTATATGAGAACCTGTAAGTATTACAGATTCTCATAGAGAGAGAGGATTTTACTTACAAACTATGTTATTACTTATATTCTACTAGCAGTCACGTGGGACTTTATCACGATAAAGACATAACCCTATTTCTTTTACAGTCAAGTAAAAAATTGTCTATAACGTTCCTCAATCTACTTCCATACCAAATTCTATCCAAATCCACCCAGTACTTTCGAAGATTAGCGTGTTTAAACAAACAAACTTTTGCGCTTTATAATATTACTAGCTTTTGCCCGCAACTTCGTTCGCATGGAAGTGTATTCCCACATAAATCCCGATCCCTTGGGACTTTCGAGATAAAAGGTAGCCTATGTGTAATTCTAGGATGGCAACTATCTACTTAACAAATTTCATTAAGATCCGTTCAGTAGTTTTTGCGTGAAAGAGTAACAAACATCGATCCATTCAACCTCACAAACTTTCGCATTTATTAATACGCTTTTATTAGGTCGACCTGTATGTAACTAACTGTGTAATGGAATCTAAGGTAACTAATATAACCATCTTCCAAGGGTCGTAGCGTAATGAAAATTGGCGGCTGTATGTAGTTCTGATGACAATACAATAATATGGTATTGTCAAATTGCTCTGATGATGGAGCCGGAAGATATGAACTGGAACTTCATGATGGAAAATCGTATCATAGCTGTTTTGGATTTCTTAGAAAAGTCTTGTAATGAATTTTCTTTTTTAAATATCCTTATTTAAATTATCCTTCTTTGACTATAACACTTATTCAACTGTCTGATATTTTAATAAAAAAAAAACATCAGTTTTTCTAAAATTCTAAACTTGAATGGCTCTCCAAACATTTCTTTTTTTGTCGCTTATACCCTATTTCCTTTTAACCGTCGATATGACAAGTGTACCTTCAGTAAAGCAGCGAGCGCATCGTCGTCTCCCTTGCTGGCCAGCTCGTGTACCGCGTTGGGGTCCAAGGGTACCGACTCATCCAGTTCTTCGGCAGTCTCGTTATTGTCTTCACCTTCTAGGGGCTGGTCTGTTGAGAGCTTTGGACGAAAATACACAATTATGTAAATAGTTTTATTAAGGATAAGACATTGTTCGTAAGACCCAGCAGCAGCTAGTACTAGGTTTAACTGTTGTTACGTACTACCACCATTTAGTTATGTATTTATATTACACAAGCTTCCGTAACGTGTTTTATGAACCAAATGGAGGCATGAACTAGGTATTGCTATGATCTACGTTGTGCACTTTCTTCGATTGAATCCAGATTTGGAAATCTTGTCAAAAGCAAGCTGATCCATCACATAGACTCTTTTTATAACAAGTTTGTGAAAGCAATATTTTCATACCATCAGAAAAAAATTGTAACCTTATTCTTTTATTACAATTTTATTCTCTTTATTAATTTTACACCCACAATTTCGCGTCTAAGCTGCTCGACATCTGTATGTCACTGCAGGGACCCAGCAGAATATCAGCGCCAGGTATTTACAGCCTGGCACATGCTGAGCTGGGAACCCATTTGGTGCAATCGCGAGACACTCACCGCACTCTATATATGTTTTTTTTTTTAATCTTTTTATGTAATTATTACTTCCTGTATGTTCATAATGTTACTCAAGCTGCATGGTATATTTTTCTTTGTTTTTTTTTTAAGTGAATTGTATTTTGTGTCTTGTGTTGTATTTTATAATTGCTTGGCGTGCCCAATTGCTTAATTGGAGACGTGGGCAAATTCATTATCTATGGTCTAAGAGCTTACTCACCAATATATCCTCGCGTTCAGCCTCCGTAGGCACGGAGTCAGCTCTACTCAGTTCTAGCAGAGCCCGTAAGACGCGGCGATCTCTCGGCCAGTGCGTGGTGGACTGCCCGGATATCAGCTCAGGCATGATCGCCTCCAGTGGTGTTGGGTCTACTGCGGAAAGGTTCAACATGAAATACTATGACTCCAGACACAAGCATATTTAGTTTAGTTGGAGGGGTTAAAGAAAAGGACAGGCCCAAAATCTGTGTGCATTTTTTCTCAAAAGATCGCCCCAGACATTAACCTACAAGGTTCTCATGTGATTTTACCAGTACAGATTGTATGGACTTCTCAGTATGTTGCAGTGTTTCTTCTCAGGATGGTCAGTTAGGAAACACCAATTAACTTTACGAAAAGAAAATTACATGTAAAAATATCATTAAATAACCAACTTGCAAAATAACGATCACTTATTACTTAAGTACTTATTATATAGCGTGGTTATCACATTAATTGAAACCAAGAACTCTAGATTAGATATTTTATCATATACAATTAAAATAATTTAATAATAAACAATATTATAGCCGTGGGACCTCTTTTCCATTTTAATATTCCACAACATCATGTACTGCATAAACGTATTCAGCTGACCAATCACTCGGCGCGTGCTCCGCCGGCGCTGGCGCCACGGCATTGCCGCTTTTACAGTTCAGTAAACTAACATTATAAAGGATTTTTTTTACCAATAACGCCATTTATATTATTTGAACAATGCATTTTCTTAATTTTAGTAAAATCATTTATATTATTATTTTTACGGACTGATAACAACTTGTAATACCTGCTGTACAATTTAATGTAATAACCTAATCGCCACCCTGTATATTTATCATGAATTTAACGATAATACTTTTTTATAGCAATGGAAATCTCTAACGGCTTCTGTGTTCCCTACCACATTTGACCCGTCAGCCTTTAAAGTAAGAGTGAACAGGCATCTTCTGGGCTCGCTCGTTCCATCGTAGACCACTTCTATCGCTTACCATAAGGCGTGATCGAGACCGTAATAAAAACAAAAATTGCTCTAAGTTTTAGAGCAATGGTAGCCCAGCGGTTATAGGAACGGTTCACGAGTTGTAGATAGCACGATTCATGAGTTCGACCCCAGTCAGGCACATTCCTTAATATAAATTTTTATCATCATCACTGCTCTCAAATCAAACCTCATCCTCACACATCCACCAAACCGCACTGGGATTCCCTCTCATACAGGGAGTGTCCGAGCAGTGGAAAAGTTAAAGGCTGATTGTGTATGGGCATTTCTCTGTAAGCTCGTACAGGTCCCATACAAATGCTGTCCTGGCAATTATTTTTAATATTTGCCAAAAAACCTTATTCTATTTTGAAGAAAATTAACTATTATTTTAGTTAGATAAGGAGGCCCACTGAATTTATTCATATTTTCCAAGTTATTAGCGATTTTTCAAGAAATCATGACAGGGGACTGTTTGAGACATCAGGGGACTGTTTTGAACGTGACGTACTTTAAAAAAATTCATTTTCCATTAATCAATTATTTATTATTTTCATAGCGTATATATTTGCATCAATAGTAAACAAAATTTCTTTATAAAAAATGAACAGAAATAATAACTTTCTTTAAACATTCATATCAAAAATTAACCTTAAGTGCTAGAAACAGTTTGTACTCACTGAGATCAACATAGTCATATTATTATACTACCAACAATTAAATGCTTTATTCAGTATTCATTGAAATACTTCTGAAATCTCCAATAAAATCCTAAGGATTTTTTCTAATTCTAATAAGGCAAATAATAAAGTTTAATCACATTAAGAAAAAATAACTCAACATTTAAAAAAATTAGCACTCGAAAACGTCAACTTGAGTAGAAAACTGATAAAATATTCTCTTTCCCTTTACAATCAAGTCAGGATTATCCAATTTTTGGATAACTTGATCAAATGACACGTCTGAAATGTCATTATCATCTATTCTAAAGGTCTGCACTTTATAGTTACAAACCTTGAGGAAAGTGACACGTGTGTCGTTTTCATCGTCATCAATCTCATTAATTACGGTAGCATAACGGTATTCTACATTTTAGTTGGAAATTTCAGAAGAACGTAATCTTCAGTATTGTAACATGAATTCCGAGTGCCACTCGTTCCTGCTATATCATCATCCAATCTTAGAGAGGACTTGTTTGGTGTAGGTGTCAATTTAGGTTCAGCAGATGCAAGATCTTCTGGTTCGGACTCTGTAAACACTTCTTCTACTGTCCATCTAGGTGTAAGTGTTCTACATTTACGCAAGCCGAGGATGGAGCTGTAATAAACACCTGCGACCTGATGCATGTGCATCACAGGTGTTTAGGTCGATTAGAAGGGTTTTAAAGGCACTTTAACTGTTTAAAGTGCCTTTAAAACCCTTCTGATCGACCGATTCCTCATTTTATCGACAATTGCCTGAACGTCTTTACCGTCGATTGCGATACATGTGATGCTAAGACATTGCTCTTGGATTACTATAACAAACTGATCAATATTGTTCATGTTGCCTCCAGAATTAACTACAAAATCAGCTGTTCTTTTGCACGTTGCTCCGATACCATCTGGTGCATCTTTTCCATGGCCACTTTCGGTGTAGTTCCATGTAAAGTTTTCAATACCTGGAATTTCTTCAGAGAGTTTGGTTGACATTATAAAAAACATAGTTTTATTGCGAACAATAATTGCTAAAAGTTGCCACTTTAGGCAATAATAAGAATGATTGTTACTTGTAGGAAGAAATTATTACATAAGTACGTCTCAAAAAACTGTTAATACTTACCTTTAAGTATTCACAGAAGTACTTTTTAAAAAAATGTCTCCGAATCACCACAATCAATATAAATCAATTGGCGGCGTTAGTTTCGACGAGGCCTCGTCTTAATAAAACAAATTCTCGGATTTTACACTCACAATACATGAAATCAATAACCAATACAGAAAATACGTAGTCCCCTGTTGTGTAAAACATTTCCCTGTTGCAATTTCAGACAGAGGACTGTTGCCAGGGGACTGTGTATTTCGGTTAAATTTCACAATATTTACAAAGATGATGTAGAATAGTATTTTAAGAATCTACCGATCAATTGAAACGTAAATAATATAACAATAAACTTTATATAGAGATTATTAAACTAATTAACATACATATTATAACTTCCCAGAGGACTGTGTGTGGTAGCGATCCAAGCGTGTGTTCACCTCACAAATGACGCTCTGACACTAAACGAAATGGCGTCTCAACGCCGCATTCGGCAAGGTTGCCAGCTTCACAGCAATTGCGTTAGGTTTCACTTAATTTTTTTTTCGTAAATATCATAGTTTTTTTTTTAATTATAGATTTTAATTATTGGCAGGGGACTGTATGAAAATTCTGGGAACAAAGTTTACAGGAGTTTATTAAATAAATAAAATTCGTTATGAGACCTTGTTTTACGAAAATAATATATTTTAATTATTTTTCTTTATGATATTAACTGCTAAATGTATGTAGTTTCAATAACTTCTTCGTAAATCTCATTTCTAGGTGGAAATGGAGTGATAGGGACAACCAGGGGACTGTATTTTTAGAGCTTCTACCACGTCTAGAAAAAATCTTAAAATAGTTATGGTTCTAAAAACAAAGGGCCCGTACAGTTTTAGGGTTAAAGTATCATTAGGAGTGATTATTTTTTAAATAATTTAATTACTTTTTGAAAAAATCGGTCGGGACAGCTGATTACGAGGTTACAGAGAATCGCCCGTATATTAGTTGGAAAAATGTTCCAAACCACACAAACCTATTATCTATACTAATATTATAAAGCGGAAAAGTTTGTTTGTTTGTTTGATTGAACGCGCTAATCTTCGAAAGTACTGGGTGGATTTGGATGAAATTTGGTATGGAAGTAGCTTGAAGCTTGAGGAAGGTTATAGGTTACTTTTTACGCGACTGCAAAAAAGGAGAGTTATGTTTTTACCGTGATAGAATCCACGGGAGCGAAGCCCCGCGTGAGTACTAGTGTTAAAATATATACCTTATTTTGGAGTACCTACATAGGTCACAAAACTCGAAATTTTCGAGGTTGTGGGTTGGAACATTTTTGCTTAAATCGGTCCAATTATAACCTGCTTGTTATTAGATAATGACTTACTTAAAGTTAGTTACAATAAAGACTTACTTCAAGTTACTTACAATAAAGACTTACTTCAAGTTACTTACAATAAAGACTTACTTCAAGTTACTTACAATAAAGACTATTTGGGTTTTTTGGGTAGAATTCGCACTACTAGCAATTTTGTTAACCCCTCCAACTAAATATGCTTGTCTGGAGTGAGAGTGGAGAGTTACACTATTGTAATGGGTGGTGTTCGAACCCGCGACCTCTCGATCACAAGTCCGACACTTTAGCCACTATTGACGCTTACACTTACTTAGTTATAATGAATGACTATTTGATATTTTAGTGTGTTTGCTGTGATAATTAGTCTTCATTGCCACATTAATGAGAGAAAGATTTTGAAACTTTTACAAGAATAATGTCCAATACCAAAAAGCCATTTGGTATGTTCCATAATAAATCCTAATTACAAATTAAATACGTCAATAAATTCTGAGTAATTAATTATTACGTCAATAAGGTTAATTTTAGATATTATAATAATACCTACTATAATGCAGTTGTTACTAATAGGGAAGAACGGTACGATATAATATTGGGAATTAAGCTATTCATAGGTTAGTCAGAGGGGAAAATAACACAGGCCAACAAAATTTAACCAAACTTCTTAACCAGAAACTAGACTATACATTCCCAAAGGTTTTCGATGCGCTGAATCCGAATCTCGACTCACGAATTATTTTTTTTGCTGAGATATCGCATTTTGAAGTTTTCATTTTTGTTAATTTCTTAAAATTTTGTCTCACCATAAGTGGGCCAACTCACCGAACCCATTAAACTACTAACCTACATCTAGCTACCCCCATCTACCCCCTGGCCACTAGACACGACCCCTACCAAACCACAAGCAGGTTAACCCCCTACCTTTAGAGAAAGCGAGTTAAGTCGCCTATTTTTTGAAATAAGTCTTATATTTTTTTTTTCGTCTCACACCACAAGCGAGCTAACTCAGTAAACTTCTTACCCACCAATCCCCACCCACTCTTATCCCTAAAAACCTGAACCTCAAGCATACGAAAATTTACAAAGATGAGAACTTCAAAACACGATATCTCAGCGAAAAAAAAAATTGAGCAAACTCAACGGCATTTGAAAGAGGAAGACTTGTTCTTTAATATGGTAATCTTTTTTTTTTTTAGAAAAAATAATTCGTGAGTCTACATAACCTCAAAATCGGGCAAAAACGGTACTTTTTGCACTTTTAGGTTAGGATATCACAGAAACCTGACGTGATAGAGCAATTCTGAGGCCAGATTCGGATTCAGCGCATTGAAAACCTTCGGAAATATATCGACGCTGGAAAGGAAAAATTATCCAAGCGACATTTTTGGCCATTTTGAGTTATATACATTGCTGAAATCGCCTGATTTTTCTGCGTCGTTTGGACTTTACTTTGGACGTTACTCACGTCCTTATACGACGACTTTTGATGTCGCTTCGACATTTTGAAGTTCACGAGAGTTCACTTTTTAACACGCTTTTATTAGGTCGACCTGTATGTAACTAACTATGTAATGAAATCTAAGGTAACTAATTTAACCATCTTCCAAGGGTCGTAGCGAAATGAAAATTGGCAGCTGTATGTAGTTCTGATGACAATGCAATAATATGGTACTGTCGAACTGATCTGATGATGGAGCCGGAAGATATGAACTGGAACTTCATGATGGAAAATCGTATCATAGCTGTTTTGGATTTCTTAGAAAGGTCTTGTAATGAACTTTGATCACGATTAGGTTTCAAGGTCTGATGATGAAGCCGGAAGATAGGCACTGGCATTCCATGATGGAATATCGTATCATAGTCGAGTTTGCACTTGTGAGAAAGGCCACGTAATGGACTTTGAACACGATCAAGTTTCAAGGTTATAACAAACCTAAAGAAAATCTGTTATCGGTTTTCTTAACCTTTTTAAATTACCGCGTAATCCATAGATTTATTATTAGGTCGATCTGTAACGAACTGAACATGCAATACAATCTAAGAATCTGAATTAAACGTACTTCTAATTGTTGTATCATGAAACTTGGCAAATATATGTAGATTAGACGACAATAGAATATTATGGTACCAGCTGGTCTGACGATGGGATTGGAAGGTGGCTGATGGAACCTTGGACTGCCTACTAGTACATTACAATACATACAACATTTCTAATTTCTGCTCATTACATTAGTCCTAAAAGCGTGTTTTGGTTTTTTAAACTATTAATTTATTTTTCCTTACTAAACGACAAAATTTTCGAGCATTTTTGAAAATTTGGTGGTTATCGTAATTGTGAAATGCTAAATTTGCATTTGGTCAAGTTTGACATTTCTGTTCGTACGGTAATTACTCCACTTAGTTAATTTTTCCAGTATCTGGCAATATAGTGTTAGGCGCTTAGGTAATTTTGAGTTATTTGGTTTTTTTCCTACATGCATTGAGGTAATATAAAAAAATTATATTAAATTAATATTTAGGTTGTTTTGCCTCAAATTCCACATGTTTTTTATTTTGGTTAGGCAACTTTTATCTGATATAAATTCTAAAAAAGATATATATTACATTTTTACCGTACCTTCCTTAATCAAAGCTTGTCGGTTAGTCAATTTTTCCCGTTTCTACTTTTAGGGAAAATTTTACTAAGCGACACTAACTTTAAAACTAAGCATTATTTTTTATAGTTACGTATACTATAATGTAGATAAAAAAAATATCCAAATAAATTTCTAAGAATTAGGCTTTTTGGACCATTACAAGAATTTACACGATTTTTTTTCTGAAAATTCAAACTTTAAACTGCTCTACTGTAAAGTTAGTCTGATGTCGCTTGGATAAGTTTTCCTTTCCAGCGTCGATATAGTCTGGTTTCTGGTTAAAAATTCTGTCGGCCTGTGTAATCAAATTACTCCTTCCGCTCTGGGTGGAGTGAAAGGGTGTCAGACTTGTACTGACTAAAAACCAACCCTGTTCCTTCAGGGGCCGCGGTAGGTATCTCGTTACATCTTTCTCGCAACCCCGGCAGACAATGGCGCCCTATCGAACTTTATCGAAATTAGTACTAACCAGATGTTGCCAGTGATTTCGCATTTTTCCTTTTGTTATTAAGCTATATTAACATAAAGTTTCATTAAAAGCCGTTCAGTAGTATTTGCGTGAAAGAGTAAAAAACATATATCTATCCATCTTCACAAACTTTCGCATTTATAATACTAACTTCTGCCCGCGACTTCGTTCCCGTGATAAGGTTTTCCCACATAAATCCTGTACCTGTGGGAATTCTGGGATAAAAAGCAGCCCATGTATTATTGTAGGATGTCAACTTACCATGTGTAAAAAAGTCTACGAACATTAAACTGTCTACGAACCTAAGACGATTTTTTATATAGAACAAAATACTATATTTTAAATTTATTTTTTAACTCACCAACAATCTGATGATAATGTGAATAATGCAGGAACTCCATTTTCTCAACATTCGTCATAATATGACTATACATTTTATCAATATCGTTCAACATGTACTAAGTATGCAGTATTTACCAACACTAAATTGTTGTCTACATGTAAACACTTATTAGGTAGGTATACAAAATATTTGTGAATATATTGCATAAGTAAGTTTTCACTACACTACACTCACACGAATTTAAATACTTTTAAGTTATGTAGTTTTTTTTTTCAAAATCTTAGTTTCATTCACTTTCTATTTAAAATCAGTTGTTGTTGTTAAACCTCATTTAACACATAACTTCAAAACTGAGGCCTTTATGAAAATTACCGTTCATTTAAAAACCAATTAAGAACACCACAATTAATATAATTCACAAATGAAAACACATACAGGTATAAACTACACAACATTCAATGGAGTACTGAATAAAATTTTGCTTTATTTTCCTAATGAGTAATTAGTCATAATATGGATTTTATATGAATTGAGATAAGGACTGTTTACGCTAATAGTTGGCGGTCACTAATATTATGTTTGTTTGTTGTGTATGTCTGTCGATGTCGTTTTTTTAAAAGAGAATAGCAACAATCTTGTTAACCCCTCCAACTATGCTAAATATGCTTGTGTCTGGAGTGGGTTCTCGGCAATATAATGTAATGGATGGGGTTCGAACCCGTAACCTCTCGGTCATACGTCCTATACCTTAGCCATTAGGCTATTGGTACTTAAAAATGTGCATGCACATCACGCTATGATATTTTGGAAGGTAGGCAGAGATATGGAAATCTAAGATACACTAATGCCTCCTCTAACGTTTACATCCTTATGATTTCTTTTTGACATTGCCACCGTGTCTCACGTGGTCGACATTCTTATTCTTTCGTCTGTAATAAAGTGATCAATTGCTGTGTATGTATACAACGTGTAACGGAAACCCCATATCTATCCAAAAGGGCTGAAGACAACATCTGGTATGGAGTCTCTATGCAAAGTTTCAGCTCAAAATAAGTGACTCACAGAATTGACCCCAAATTGTTGATTTCATATGTTTCTTGAATACCAATAATAACAAACGTGTCACATCACTATGAGTTTCATCACTTTCCACGTCACTTGCCAATAAAACGATAATTCTCTTCGTTCTTCTTAATTTGAAAAATTCGGTCTCTGGTATCAATGTATTGAAATTTCTAATAAGTTACACACATGTACACATAGGATTAGAAAACCCTTCCAATATCGTTTGATATCACCCAAAGAAGCCGTGCCCTTGGTATGTATATGCCCTTTCCGTTACACGTTGTATACACAGCAATTGATCTGGACTTCCACGATTGTATGAGTAACACAATGCTGAACATAAACAAAATGGGAACAAATTCAAAACAAATCAACATCTGCTTAGCCTTTTTCCAAGTATGTCGGGGTCGGTTCCAGTCTAACCGGATGCAGCTGAGTACTAGTGTTTTACATGGAGCGACTGCCTATCTGACCTCCACAACCCAGTAACTGGGTAACACGATACTCCTTGGCAAGTCCAGTGTCATTTTCTGGCTTCTGACTATACGTAACGACTGTCAAAGATGTACGACAGCCGGGAGCAACGGCTTTATATGCTTTCTGGGCAAGGTAGTCTAATAAAGTGGTTTACTTAGAAGAATAACGCATAGAAGCCTAGTACGAGTGCAAAAAGTGAAGCAACTAAAACTTAGCCATTTTGGCTAACATTTCTCGACGAGCCGTCAGTACTCAAGGTCACATTCCGCCGAACAGAGCTCGAGAGTAAATAATTTAAAACGATCGTTTGTAGCGTAAAGGGATGTCATAGTCCTTCAGGAAAACAAAAAACATGTAATCAAATTACATTTCATAAGTAAATACTTACATTTTATACATTATTTTTACGTAAATCGATCATAAAACAAAAATTCTAATAACCTTACTTATCACAATTCAATGTTGCTATCCGTGAGGAAAATAAATACCCATATTGATTTCTTTTGTGCTTATTTATTTACAGCTACAACCTAGGAAAATCAATAATGAAAATTGTTTAAAAAAAAAAACAAAGTTTTGGCGACAATTATGTATGCGTCAAACTAAACTATATTTATTTACAGCTACTACCTACAGTGTGTTAAAACTAAAAGTTACTGTTAGTTCAAAGAGTGGCATCATAAAGATTACAATTTTGTTAAGATTTTTTTTCATTTAAGTAATGTTCTGAATTATATTTTTCTATTTCATAAATGCAACACATACTTTTAATTGATATCAAACGAGATTTTGGAAGCAGGATCTATAATATTATTATGACACATTACACATCAAACATTCTAAACGCAATGACCGATATCCCATTTCGTTTACCTTCCGTAAAAATATGTCATAATTATAAGTCACATTGCTAAATTACACATTATAAAATACTTGATTTGATCCAGGAACATAATAGTGCATTTTCCCATTTTTGTGGGTAATGGTCTGGTAATGGTATCACTGAAAGCTATATTTGTGTGCGTTTGAGGAACCTAGACACATTCAGCTCACGCGCACAAAGAAAATAAAGTGGACACACGAAATCGCTCGTGTTTTGTTCTAGATACTCTTTCTATGCGTTATTCTTCTAAGGTGTTTTATTATATTGTGGTGGTGTAACTTAGGGTAAGTGCATTATTGTTAATATCTGTTAACAAAGATCTTTGAAATTGAATTGCTTTCCGAGGCACGGGGTATCACACCGCCAACTTCCAAACTCCGGGCTACTACTGAGAAATTCCTTACAGAAAGACCCAAAAGCACTTTTTGTTCGGCCCGAAAATCGAACCTCGTGCACAGTACTCGCGCTTGCGACCACTCAATCAACGGGGCAGTCAAGCAAAATTCAAGATTTTGAATGTAAATAAATAGCACAGGCAAACCCACGAATAAAAGCTAGCGTATCCAACCGGACAGGCAGGAAACGATAATAAATTTAAAGTTAATTATTACAATCATTATTAAAGGGAAAACAGTCAGTCGGAAAGGTCAGTTACATTGATAAAATATAATGACAATATACAGGGTGACTTATTAAACTCAAACTATCTTATTCCACATAGGCATCCTACATGGGCCCTTATAAAACGTCAAAAGCTAGTCCACGTGCGAAATTGGTCGTTCTGACAAAAAACTCCATGGTTACTCTTTTCAAAACATGATTTATTTTTCGGTGGGAAAACCATCAAATGACTCCTCCCGCAGTGGGTAGAGCAGAAGAGTGTATCAGACTTACTTACTGACTAAAAACTTATCCTGTTCCTTTACTTGCCCTTGTGGTCCGGAGCAACGGTTACGTTAGAACATTCCCGCAGCCCCAGTAATCATAACGTTACGACTATCAAAGACTAGTACTCACGCGGGGCTTCGCTCCCGACTCTGAACAGACTCTGTTACATTGTTCTGAGATCTCAACTACCGTTTAATAAATAGCAATAGGATAATCGCTAATTGCAAGACTCTTGCGAGACTCTCGTTTGTGCAACACTACTCCCGTGGATTCTATCACGGTAAAAACATAACTCTCCTTTTTTGCAGTCGCGTAAAAAGTAGCCTATAACCTTCCTCAAGCTTCAAGCTACTTCCATACCAAATTGCATCCAAATCCACCCAGTACTTTCGAAGATTAGCGCGTTCAAGCAAACAAACATACAAACTTTTCCGCTTTATAATATTAGTATAGATATACAAATTCCAGCCGGAACTAACGGCTTAACGTGTTTTCCGAGACACGGAGAAATCTCAATATGTTACGATGATCTCCCATCCACATACCTAACCTCGAAGATCGACACGTGCGGCTGTTAGATAGATAGATAGAATATACTTTTCAACCGACGACCAAAAGAGGAGGTTATCAATTCGACGCGTATATTTGTTTTTTTTTTTTATGTATGATCATCGATTACTCGAAGACGGCTGAACCGATTTGGAAAATTCTTTTTTTGTTTGAAAGGGTATACTTCGAAATTGGTCCCATTTTCATAAACGTCAGGATCTGATGATGGGATCCTGGAGAAATCGAGGGAACTCTTCAAATATTATAGGCACACCTATGGCGTTTTGGGTATTTCTTATAGTAACTTGTGCAGTTGCTCTCAAAAAATACCATTTGGGGAAGTGGAACTGATGATGAAGACCACAGATGGCCGCCGAACCTACTCACTCAATAATAAGTATTTCGTGGATTGCGATTCGATTACTTGAATATGGATGTTAAGCACTTTATGTTCGTCACAATGCATATGGTGACGTAGAGCTGATAGTGAAGTACCAGGAGAACTCCTCAACAATTAACGGCCCAGCATTGGGAAAAGCAATATTTTGTAAAAGGTTATAAGTAGTTGACATTTAGGCCCTTTTAACTAGGTAAATTAAAAATCGACCAATTAAAAAGAGTGAAATAAAAACTTTTTACCAAAAAATTAAACCGACCCCCAAAAACACTGCAAAGTGAAAAATAACTTTAATTTCGGAAGTCGGTGCCAAAAACGAAAATACAAAACTAAAGACACCGACTACCGAAATTAAAGTTATTTTTCACTTTGCAGTGTTTTTGGGGGTCGGTTTAATATACTATACCTTTTTAAAGTTTGACAGAAAAGACGTCATTACTGTAGTACAAATGTGCGGGTTGCAAAAGTGTATGCGAATTCATTACTAACGTGCTGTTTTTTTTTTGTTATTTAGACCAATTCAGTAGTTAACTTAAAAGTACTTATAATGCCAAAAGACAATAATAATATAATCATATGTATTATATTATGATTAAATTAAATTCACAGCAAGTAATCTCTTCTGCACTGCCTCAAACGGCTCAAACCAATATTAATCTCCCTGGCAAAAGTATTACATTGAGTTTTAATAACTCTAACAATTTTAATATAAACTAAAAAAATTGTCCTTTTTTTCCTCGTATGTATCACTCGGAAGAAAGTGCGATTCCCAACTAGTGTGTATTCTCAAACTACACCTCGTTGGTAATCGGTCACTTTCTCCCCTCGATGAACAATATACTATATTGTACACCAAAATTTAAACACACCTATTTAACAATATGGCCACGAGCTCCACTATAAAAATATACAGAACTGGCTTCTGCCCCAGACTTCGTTCGTGTGTAAGGCTTTTTCCGCGTAAATCCCTAACCCGTGGGAATTTCGAGATAAAAAGTCTCCTATCCTATGTCCGTTTCCTGGTTCTAAGCTACTTCCCTACCAATTTTCAGCCAAATCGGTTCAGCCGTTCTTGAGTTATAAATAGTGTAACTAACACGACTAGATAATATATAGTAAAGTATGGATATGGAAGTATGTATAGGTAGTTAATTAAAATAACGGTCGAATCTTAACCGCAGAGCGACCAATAGATAATTATGAAATCAGTAACGAGGTGTTTGTGAGATGGGGTCAAAGGAGATATGTACTCGTAAGTGACTGATATGATTGTAGTTCATGCTTAACGATATGATAAGCATGTATAACGATAAGATAAGAAAATATTATGCTTTATTTTTGTAATTTGTCAGATGTGGTATGGCCACACCCACATTTCGGTTATATTCAGGTCCCGAGTTAAGTTTTGTAGGTTGTGTGTTCGAACGTAGGCGCTGTTTCCTGATAGGTTTGCGGGAATGTATGATCGCCAATAAAGGCTAAGGTGTCGGACTTGTGATCGAAAGGTCGCGGGTTCAACCCTCACCCATTACACTATTACTGTGAACCCACTCCAGACACAAGTATATTTAGCTTAATTGGAGGGGTTAAAAAGATTGCTAGTAAGTTGAACTCTACCCACACTAATAGTTCTCTTTACAAAAAAAAAAAAAACGTGTGCAATTCACACGTGGTAGAAGTGAAACCTTCATCAAAAATACCTTCAATAATTTTTTAACCTCACCCCCCGCGACCTAACTTCGTTCCCGTGGTCGCAAGATAGCTGAGTTTGGGCTCATTTTAAAGGGCATCAAAAGCTCTACCACTTGGCCCCAACAGAATTCCAAAATTCGGCAATTTGTGTGTCTGTCTCTTTTTACTATCGCTTTTTCGTTTCATAAACTTTCAAATCACAACGATGCTAAAGAAGTTTTCACTGCAAAAATTCTAACTAGATAAAATATCTCAGCCCCGGAACGCAAAGGCATTTGAAGGAACAGGCTGGATTTTTAGTCAGCAGAAGTTTGACACACCCTTCTGTTCCACTCAAAAAAAGGCGCTATCTTATCTGGGTAATACTTCATTATTAAAACCGTTATGAACTGTAAAGTATAGTATCGTGTAAATAGCCATGTCCTAGGACTTTTGCCCAATACTGGGACAACATAGGCTGACAGTAAAAATATAAAGCGCCGCATTAAAACACATGCTGTATTCAAATTAGTGAGTTTACGTATTAGATTCTTTGTCTATCTTATCTTCATAGTATATAGTATTATCAAATTATAGGAAAACAAATAAATCTAAATACAATATTACTAACGTAATCACACTTTCACAGTATTCTGTTATCAGTGTAAGTAAACTTATCTACGCCAGGCTGAAATCGGTGACGAAATAGCCTCATAATCGCCCGCGTCAAAACAAAATACGACTATCATAATTCATACACAAAACCTACTGACATAATTTTTTTCACAACACGCTTGAACCGAACCCTACCCCACAGTCAAATTTATTTCACACTAGTGCGGAAAAGTGCAGTGTTTTACATATTTTCAACCGACGACAAAAAGAGGAGGTTATCAATTCGACGCGTATATTTTTTTTTTTTTTTTTTTTTTTTAATGTATGATCATCGATTACTCGAAGACGGCTGAACCGATTTGGAAAATTCTTTTTTGATTGAAAGGGTATACTTCGATACTGGTCCCATTTTCATAAACGTGAGGATCTGATGATGGGATCCTGGAGAAATCGAGGGAACTCTTCAAATATTATAGGCACACCTATGTCGTTTTGGGTATTTATTATAGTAACTTGTGCAGTTGCTCTCAAAAAGTACCATTTGAGGAAGTGGAACTGATGATGAAGACCACAGATGGCCGCCGAAACTACTCAATAATAAGTATTGAGTGGATTGCGATTCGATTACTTGAATATGGATGTTACGCACTTTATGCTCGTCACAATGCATATGGTGATGTAGAGGTGATGGTGAAGTACCAGGAGAACTCCTCAACAATTAACGGCCCAGCATTGGGAAAAGCAATATTTTGTAAAAGGTTATAAGTAGTTGATAATTAGGCTCTTGTAACTAGGTAAATTAAAAATAGACCAACTAAAAAGAGTGAAATAAAAACTTTTTACCAAAAAATTAAACCGACTCCCAAAAAACACTGCAAAGTGAAAAATAACTTTAATTTCGGAAGTCGGTGCCAAAAACGAAAATACAAAACTAAAGACACCGACTACCGAAATTAAAGTTATTTTTCACTTTGCAGTGTTTTTTGGGAGTCGGTTTAATTTTTTGGTAAAAAGTTTTTTCTCTTCAGCTGCCCATTGGCGTACCTAGAGATATTTCCCAGGGCCTGGCCCCCAGTAATAGAAGTGATGATCGCCTTATCAAAGTTGTGTCAACTCTTAACGTACGAAATGAAAATTTTCACATAAATTAATTTAACATGTATCGCATAACGGAACCTTGCATGAGTGAGTCCGACTCGCACTTGGCCAGATTTTTTTATTTTTCGGCCATAATTGTTTGTTAGTAAAAATTCTCGGGTGGGCAGCAGACCATTCTGGGGTGGGCACGGCCCACCCGGCTCCCCCTTCCTACGCCTATGCAGCTGCCTCTTAACCAGCTTTTGCCCGCAATTTTGTCCGCGTAACAGACAGAGACTTGTATTTATAATATTATCTCCTTCCCAAATTTCATTAAAATCTGTTACATGGTTTAGATTTTTCATACAAAATTTCATCCCCTATTTCAGCCAAAAAGGGGTTGATTTAAAAAATATGGCTGTTAATGTTCAGCCCAGGGCTTTCAACTATTTTCGTGCCATTTTTAAAATATTCGAATTAATTGTTTATTCTTTTCATACACACTCTCAGCCCCTTTTTAATGTTGAGTCACTTAGGGATTGACATAAAAAAACCATTCCTATAGCGATATTAAATTTTCCTAAAACGTCCACCACAAGTTAAAACAATGCTGTAGGTGAGCAAATCACACCTAAATTAATAATTGAGGTACAAAACCGCAATTGAAGTATTTTTTCCGTTTAGTCTGACGTTAATTTCTTTATATTGAATGACCAATAGAGTTAGCATTAACTGTGACTTATCTGGGGTAAAGGGAAACACAAAATATAGTAGGAAACTTAGGAATACATAATGTAGTTAAATAATTAAAACTCACTTATAAATATCGCACTGTAACATATTAACGAGTCAATTCCATAATTAGATTATAATAGTTATCTTTATATTTTAAAACTCTGTGATCTACGCACTTAATGATTTTCATAGATTTAACATAAATGAGGCATGAAATAAAAGAAATTAGCACTTCGCCCGCGACTTCCATCCGCGTGGATTTCGAAATAGTTTATAGCATATAAGCATTCATAATTAATGCACCTTACTACCAATGACAAAATTAGAATCATCATAGAATTGGATCTATTAGTTCCGGATGATATTACCCCCTACATACTTACAAACCAATTTTACCTCTTTTAGATATAGATTAAAAAATCTCACTTTGAGTTGGATCAGTTTAGATCTAGCAGTGTCATACGCTTTTTCTTTTTTCCTTGAAAATTTTTTAGCAAAAAATAGAACCGACTTCTATATAAAAACACTACAAAGGCAAAAATAACTTTAATTTCGGTAGTCGGTGCCATTTGTTTTGTATTTTCTTTTTCTACACCGCCTTCCGAAATTAAAGTTATTTTTGCCTTTGTAGTGTTTTTATATAGAAGTCGGTTCTATTTTCTGCTAAAAAATTTTTTCATGCTTTTTAGTGGGTCGGTTAGTAATTTATCTAGTTACTAAAGCCAAAATGTCAACTACTTGTAACCTTTTACAAAATAATGCTTTTCCCGGTGCAGGGCCGTTAATTTTTGAGGAGTTCTCCTGGTACATCACCATCAGCTCTACTTCACCATATGCATTGTGACGAGCATAAAGTGCTTAACATCTATATTCAAGTAATCTAATCGCAATCCACGAAATACTTATTATTGAGTAGTTTCAGGGTCTTCATCATCAGTTCCACTTCCTCAAATGGTGCTTTTTGAGAGCAACTGCACAAGGTACTATAAGAAATACCCAAAACGCTATAGGTGTGCCTATAATATTTGAAGAGTTCCCTCGATTTCTCCATGATCCCATCATCAGATCCAAACATGACGACAATGGGACCACCTAGAAAGTATACCCTTTCAAACAAAAAAAGAATTTTCGAAATCGGTCCAGCCATCTGCGAGAAGTTCAAGACGAATTGAGAACCTCCTCCTTTTTTTTAAGTCGGTTAAAAAAGAGGATGATTTACACATTCTATTCTATAGGAAACATATTTCTTCAGCTTCTAATTTGGCTTCCAGTCTAACCAGATGCAGCTGAGTACTTAGTACGTTACATGGAACGACTGGATATCTGACCTCCACAACCCAGTCTCAGGATAACACGATACGGATATCGTGTTATCCTGAGACTGGCTTGCGGGAATGTACTAACGATATACCGCGGAACGCAATGACAACTGAAGGAGCAGAGTGAGTTTTTAGTCAGTAGAAGTCTGACACTCCCTCCCGCTCCACCCAGAGCGGGAGAAGTCATTTGTGGATTTTACTCCAAAAAAAAGGATAACACGATACCCCTTCGATTGGTGTCCGATTTTCTGACTACACGTAACGAGTATAAAAAATGTACAAATGACAGCCGGAACCAACGGCTTCACTAGCTTTCCAATCTATACTAATATTATAAAGAGGTAAAATTTGTAAATTTGTATGTAGGGGGTAATCTCTGAAACTACCGAACCGATTTTGAAAATTCTTTCGCTTACATGTAGCTGCATTATCCCTGAGTGCTATAGGCTATAAATTATCTTTATATCATGCATATTAGCCGAGCTATTATAATCTTTGTCAAGCAAGTCGGGGACGGGATCCCGTGGAATATTTTCGACTTCTACGCGGACGAACTCGCGGGCAGAAGCTAGTTATTTATATACAGTATGTTAACTAACAGAGGGCGTTCCCGTTAACCGGCAATAGTATAGCATCCATACATGCTTCTTCTTCTTAGCGTGTCGATGGCAAATAGTTAGATGGAGTCAGCCCAGAACTGGCCAACAAGTTTGGCATTTTCGGTAGCTTCCATCAAGTCCTGCAGTGAGCAGTTGACAGGGCACGCAGGACAGGAAATTAAGATAAATAAAATAAAAAAATATTACCATTCGAAAACAATGTCTTTATTTTTTTTTTAATATTAAAATATTCACTAAAAATGTTAAACTGATACGTAAAAGAAACACTCTGTACACGCGTACGCATTCATAAATAAATTGCGACGTTGCCGTCCTTCAAGTACGCGTGTACAGAACGTCCTCTCGTAACGGGAACGTCCTCTGTTAGTTAACATACTGTATAATTTATTTATTTCGGATCAACAAATACAAAGAATCCATAGTGTTAGTAGCAAAAATTACTTAAAAAACTATGTTAGTAAACTTAAATTATACATTATTAATACACACGCTGCCTTGTAACTCGTACAGGCACGTGCCTTTACGCCCAGTGCTTTACGAGTGGACTATCCACTTTGCTACTTTATGTGCTTAGGATGCCGATGGAACTCCCACGCAACCGGCCAATAATTGACGCTGCTGTTTTTCTCATAATGGTAATTGATCACCCATTCACGAACCTAACCCGGCGTCCATAACTTCTGCCACTTACTTTTAAAAAGTGCGAATTCTAAACAATAGTGTGAGTAAAAGCGAGCATATGTTTATGAATAAAAAAACCTCTAACTATTTGACCTTTGAACATGAAATTTGGCAGGGAGGTAGTTTATGGACAGGATATGTCAGTTCAGAAAGGATTTTATAAAATTCCCCCTGTAAAGTAGAACTTCCCTAGTAAGGGGGTATAATGGGGGATGAAAGTTTATATAATTGTATAGCGGGCGGGTACGGCCAGTATGACATATTTAAATGGATAAAAAACAAAAAAATCCTGTCAGAGTTGCCACACTTCACGACAGCCATGCAAAAATTACATTTAACTGTTACACAGTCGGTCCAATTTCCTTTGACATTATCAAACCATCATTTGAACTCAATTTACAGCCCCGAGTCCCAGCCAACAAAGTAGCAAACAATGTCAAAATCGATAATAATTAATTTCAAAAGAAGCATTCATAAAAGTTCATTTTTAACTGATACTTACTCAAACTGTTTAATTAATAATATATGATTTAAGCAGTTTTTTCACTATTCTGTAAATTGATCTAGACACGCGGGAGCGTGTCACGCCAAGAATTCAATATTACTTGAGCGGTGTTCTTCGATAAGCGCTCGGCCCAGCCGGCAGGAATCATGAACGAGTAAACACACATAATCATTGCTACCTACCACAAACTACGTATTTCTCAACTTATCTATGGAATAGGAAAACACACCGTACTGAAAACCAGGAAACTTCTGTCTATATTATTGTTTTATCGGCTATAATTAAAAGTAAACAAAGGGAATAAAATACTTAGAATATTATTTTAATAAAATTAATATAGCACTACCTGTTGCCCGCGACTTTGCTTTTCACGTTCACATGAAAATTCAATTGTGTGTCTGTATGAGAGAATCGCCCGTTGGGTTGCGAAAGGAATTGTATTCCCATAAACCGACCCTGTCGTAAAACTATTTCCAACTTTGTAACTCTCCCTTTTTACCCTTTAGATTAAGCAGTTTTATTTTTAACCACAGCCTCTTGTATCAATTTTTACATGTTTAACTTTGTGACCGACAAAATTTTATACGAACGTTCACCTCATTTTACTCCTTTTTAATTCGGAGGGAAAATCGTCAAATATCTTCACCACTCTGGGTGGAGCGGAAAGGAGTGTCAGACTTCTACTGACTAAAAAACCCACCCAGTTCCTTCAGTTGCCACTACGGTCCGGGGCCGCGGTATCTCGTTAGAACACTGCCGCAACCCTAGCAGGCAATGGCCGTATCGAACCCCGTCGATGGTGCTGACTACTCTTGGAGGCGTCGAACTGGACCTGATCCTTACTGGACGGTGAGCTATCACCTCATTTTACCCCTGGAGAATATGGTATTGGGGATTTAATAAATTTTTGCCCCGGATCGCAAGCGAAACAAAAGGAACAGGGTGGTTTTTAGTCAGTAGAAGTCTGACACTCCCGTCCGCTCCACCCAGAGCAAGGAGTCAGTTAACGATTGTGTCCCGAAAAATAAAATTCGTGATTGATAGCCTGTTTGACCCTGCGTCTTCAAATATCTTCATGCCAAACTTCATGAAAATCAATGCAGCAGTTTAGCAGTGAAAGCGTAACAGACAGACAGACTTTCGTTTTTATAACATGAGCTTTTGCCCACAAGTTCACTCGCGTGTATTGTTTTTTATTCAGCTACAAAAAAAGCCCTATCCTTATCAAAGTTCTATTCAATCTTTATACCGGATTCATCAAAATGGGTTCAGTGGTTTAGACGTGGAAGTGTAACAGACATACAGAGTGAGTTTCGCATTTATAATATTAGTAGGGAAGTAGGGACATAGTTTATTTAATATTTTTAGCTATTTTTCCTGCGAAACTAGGTCAAAGTTCAGTTGATATGTGTTCTACCGGAAACCCATAGCATTTGAAGGACCAACTAAATGATTGGCCTACAAACCTCATAAGATAATTTCAGTCGAAATTCAAAGTAAGCAGGAAATCCATATCTCCGCTATCATCCTTTTTTTAGTGGGAATATAACCAAAAGTGTCCTCCCGCTCTGAGTGGAGCGGAAGGGAGTGTCAGACTTCTACTGACTAAAAACCCACCCTGTTCCTTCAGTTGCCTTTGAGGTCTGGAGCCGCGGTATCTCGTTAGAATATTCCCTTCGCTATCATCTTGCTTAAATTATAAATGCGGTAGTAACTACTTTACTTGTTAAGAATCGATGGCAAGAATATATCTATATACTTATATATAAAAACGAAATACCACTCACTGATTAATTACGAAATCTCAGAAACTATAAGTAGTAGGGTTCTCAAATTTTGCATGGGGGTTCCTTTTAGTGCGTAGATGCTCGCTAAGACGGGATTTTGCGAAATTCCCACGGGGTCGGGATTTACACGGGAAAAAATTCCCACGCGAACGAAGTCGCGAGCAAGTGCTAGTTTTATATAAATTTGGCCCAAAACTCAGCTACGCGAACTCCGCTCGCTGATGCAGACATAATATCGTCAAGAATACAGGTGACGGGGCATGCGGAGCAAGATATAAGGTGAGCCATTGTCTGTGGGATCACGCATCGTATACATTTGAGATCTGAGCCATCTGTGGAGATTATTTTTGTCTTTGCTTTCGTTCGTTTTCCGTTCTTTGCTTGCTGATACCACGATAAGACGTGCCAAGGTGAAAGACTCTCAGACGGTTCCATAAAGGTATCAGGTGGATTGAAAGCTCCCGTCCAAACGACTTAGCTGATTTTGATAATTTTTGGTACAAAGATTAATTACACCTTGCAGAAGCTGATGCGAGCGAAGCTGCGTGCTGAAGCTCGTATTATGAAAGCAATATTTCTGTTTGCCTGTCTCTCTATTACGCTTTTAAAACAAAACCCTGATCCGATTTTTATGAAATTTGGTACGAAGAAGACATAATATACAAGGTGTAACAGTTTAAGCGCAATACCTCAGACACCCCAATTAGATTATTAAATTATAAATAAAAAAATATACAAAGTGTAACAGATTAAGCGCAATACCTCAGACACCCCAATTAGATTATTAAATTATAAATCTAAAAAACATCCGTAACTAAATAAATTGAAACCAAACCTAGACATTTTTTTAAAAAACAGTTATTTATTTATTTTATTTGGCTCTTCAACAATGAAAACACTATTACATACACAATTTTACATCTTAATCTATGTTTAAGTGCTCCATCACTTAGAGAAGAGCAGTGTATGCACTATTTTATACGCGTAAACTGTTAAACAAAATGAATTACTTAATTAATCAATTACAATAAATTATGTGTTAAAAAAAAAATATTACCTAATTACAATTTAAAATTCTCTTCATAGAAGATACAGGTGTAAGGAACAAATCCTACTTCCTACTAATATTATAAATGCGAATGTTTGTGAGGATGGATGGATGTTTGTTACTCTTTCACGCAAAAACTACTAAACGGATCTGAATGAAATTCGGTAGGTAGATAGTTGACATTCTGGAATAACACATTGGCTACTTTTTATCCCGAAATTCCCACGGGATCGGGATTTGCGCGGGAAAACCTTCCCACGCGTACGAAGTCGCGGGCAGAAGCTAGTCCTTACTAAACGCAAAACGTATGTGCGTCATGCAATATCCTTACGCAGACGCATACACTCATGTATTGCAATGTTAGCGACCGACACGCACACAAGCGCATTTCCTTGAATTAAGGATTAACGATGTATCTGTTCCGGAAATGTACCTATTCTTTACCGTTACAATGTTACTTGCACGAAATAGACACCTATCTATCGAGGAACATTGGTCAAAAGACCCTCTTCTAAATGCCCCAATTTTTTCCAACTTGATGTCTCGAAATAGATATTTCATAATATTAGGTATGCTACATTTTGGACCACATGACGCTGAATTTTCAGATTAACCGAAATTGTTAAAATACGAACTCTCGTTGATTATATTTAACAACTCTAAAATATTACAATTTTCTTTGGAGTAGTCCGCCATCGTCGCTTTTAAGTGACAGTAGGGATGTGCTATGAACGATAATTTTGTAATTTTAGTTTTTATATGTGATTGTTATTCAAGTGATAGTTCCTTTATTAAATTACAATTGAAAACCATCGCAACTATTATTTATGAAATAAATATTTATAGCGCTTTTACGGATGGAAAATTAATAAATATTACGGATGATAATTTTATCGATATTTATTAATACCCGAATTTAACCTCATCACTAGCTTACTGTGATAAAAAATGGCTTGGCATACAGCGTGCACTTTCGCTGCGCGACCCGTGGCGGTCAAAGGGTTAACTGTTAATCTTCCATGGTCAACAGGTTGAAAAAACTGTTAATTTATTCTAGCTATTTATAAATTTATTTTAGCTTCAATGTATGTCAACAGTTTCGACTAGGCATGTGTCATTGACGGATTTTTTTATTCAAATTCAAATTTCAAATTTGAAATATTTATTTGATAAGTATTAAATATTTACTGTAATGACCATGAAATAGTATCCAGGCGAACTTAAAAGATCATCTGAATTTATATACAATAATCAGCAATGGATTGTTTTTGTTTTATAGTTTTTTTATTTTTATTTTTTCCCAATATATATTTTTATTGTTTTTATTTTTTTATTTTGGAAAAATTGAATTTCAAATTTTGAATTTTGAATAAATTTTAAAATCGGCCTTCGTCTGCGTTTGCATTTAAAAATAGTACTTTTGTAATGCGTTGACGAAAATTAATAGCTAATGTTTTCAAACTGTTTTCGGAAATTATTAATGTGCAAAGACGTTGAGTGCATTGACGAAAATTAACAGTTAACATTTTCAACTTGTTTTCGAAAATGAATAATGTGTAAAGACGTTGAATGTGTTGACGAAAATTAACAGCGAACATTTTCAACCTGTTGAGGAAACGAATAATGTGTAAAGACGTTAAGCGCGTTGACGAAAATTAACAGCTAATATTTTTAACCTGTTTTTCCTTGATGAATAACAGTTACCTCGTTGACGAATGAAAAGTCGTTAAAAAAACAGTTTATTGATTCAACACCCATGTCTAGACTTGTAGTAGGTAAATTTGGGACTAGGTGCACCTATTCTTAGTATTTAAAAATACGTGATCCAGATACTTGTTCCACCTAGTCCACCTAGTATCAATTATTACTTACAATGCGGCCGTTCTAACTTGGCGAGTGTGAAGTTAGGCTCTGCGAACTTTAACGCTTGTGCACTCGTACAAAAATAAAGGTTTTAAAAAAATAAATGCAATTAGCAGTTGTTATTCCTGTTAACAACTGTTATTGGCATTTATTTTTTTAAAACCTTTATTTTTGTACGAGTGCACAAGCGCTAGAGTTCGCAGAGCCTAACTTCACACTCGCCAAGTTAGAACGGCCGTACTGTATCAAATGTGGTCATGGTGCGTACTTAGTCCAAGTCAAGTTTTTATTGTGGCTACTAATTTTGCAGGAAACTGCAAAAAAACAAATGAACGCAACAACGAGGAGAGTGGCCTCGTTGCCAGTGGCCTCGTTGCCACTTCTCCTATACTTGATATTTCTATGGAACTTAGTGTGTCAGCACCAGCAATCAGTGATAAGACTAGGTAGGTAGTAATTGGACTTCTTACATAGGTACTTCTACCCAGGTTTACTGATTGCGATGTTAGGGCGTAACATATCTTCCTCCTTTTAATACATAAATGCCTATGAACATACTTCATTACGATGGGTGCGATTGGCTGAATATCAACATTGACTCTGCTTGTAAAAAAGAAAGAATAGGAACAAAGATATTTTGATATTTATGCTAAGAGCCAATTAACTAATAAACAGTAACACAAGTCATAAAATGCCATCACAATGCTGCGAAGAAAGTGCTCTTATTAATTGTGGAAAAGAAAGACTGAGGGTATCCTTTTGTTACAATATTGTTAGTATTATATTTTACTATGAGGCATCATAAATGCATTGTCTAAGTACTTTCCACTTGTTCTCAACTGTTAACCAAATAACAATAGTTAGCCAAATTGCTTTTTTGCAAATGGTACAGACGCCAGCACATCAAGCTACAACAATCAAGTTTCTATAATAGATTTTCAACCTTATTGTTAAAGAAATTGGGTTCAAGATTTATTGGGAAAATGACATGGACAAAAAAGTACATTCCATGTACACATACATAGTAAATAATATTGTATATTAAAAATAGAAAAATGATTTAATACGTAGTTTTTAACCTCTCTGATCTCGTCAGTGTTTATTTCAAAATAATTAGTAATCAAGATGAATTCAAAGTACCATTTGTCAACGTCCGCCATAATGGACCATAGAGTAAGATAAATATAATAATGGGTGTTCCACATCAAGCATACTACTTGCATATATCACATAGACGTGTGATATGGACGACAAAACGCTATTATTAAAAACTTTTTATTTATACGAAACTGGCTTCGTTGGTATTTTTGTCATTTAATAAAATTATCTTTTCATAATGTTGATGCGTAAGATAGTTTTTTTTTATTTTCACACAAAAAAAATCGGAAAACGGAACGCGTTACTTCTTTGACAATGTGTCATTGTCTATGTCAAATGTCAATGTTATGTTATTGCAGATTCTACATTGCGTCCTGTGTTTGTTTTTGCGATTATTTTCTAATATTTTTGACGCCTGCTATTTCAACGTACTGATACCTTCTACCACCCGATTACCTTGCTATTAATACTGGACTCTGATTTACATTGCGTTGTGGATTTGTTTTGTGGATCAATATGAGGTGCATCAACTGCGGAATAGCCATGCAAAGGTTGCAGAGGCATCTCATATCCTCGCTTTCTGCACACAATCAAACAAGACTTTCACGTTGGATAACCAATGCCCAAATCGAGGTAAGAAGTTGAACTAGAAAAAACTTAACCTGATTTATTTTTATATAGTTCTGGTATGCGAAATCTTACAAAAATCTTAAGAATTATCTAATGATTGAATTGATTTATTATTGTGTTTATTCTAACTGTGGTTTATTTTCAGCCTTCAAGAAACAACTATGTTTGCCATGTATGTTGGATGCGAGCAAATAGACAGGCAGTGCATGACTCATCACGAGTCATGCAAGAATTGGCTTTGGATAATGATGCAGCAGCCCCTAATGTTAGCCAAGTTGTTAGCCCACCAGAGGCACCACTGTTGCCGCCTGTTCAAAGAGGGCCATGGGAAAGTAATACCATATCATTACCTAATTACAAGCGAGCTTCGATCACATCTGTTCACAGTATATTTCAACAATGCAGAAACAGAATGGTACATTTGATCTCGCCATTCCTTAAAAGACTGCTTTTGCAGGAACATACTTTCTATGTTCCTCGCAGCTGTAGAGTGTGTGAAACACATTTGTACAGCGATCAATGGCATTTATTATCTCAAATGAATGAGACACATTCTACATTTAGTGCTATCCATATATAAGACATAATTAATATTATGAAGTCAAAAGCTATTATTTTGAACTTTGAAAATGTCTCAGAAATTCTCTCACGAACAGTAATCACAATTGTTAAATAATAATAAATAAATCTATGATTGTATTTTTTTAACAAGTCTGGTTATGTTTAAAGCAGTTATTTATGTAATTACTGAAGCCCTATATTTACACTTAATCCAGGTTAGTGTATTGGTGAAATAAAAATGCTCTGTTCTATCGAAGCTAGTTGATTGACCTCCCTAGGTCTCTTTATTAACACTATCACTGCATTGCTCTAATGTATATTATCTTCGTAAGCATTTAAGATATAATAATTATAATATGTCAAAATATTTTTATTTATTTTCTCTAATAAGTAAATAAATAATAATTTTTACTCCTTTGTTTTATTCTGTTTCCCTCGTTGGTCTAATGGTCGCAAGCACTACTGCTGAGCATGAGGTCCTGAGTTCGATTCCCAGGTCGAGCAAAGTGATATTGGGTTTATTCATCAGGAATTTCTCAGTAGCAGCCCGGAGTCTAGATTTGTGCCTGGTTGATAGAAACAGACACGCCCCCTATTAAATGGCACTCAAAATGACTGGTGAAATCTGGGTGTACTATAGGTACACCTCTGCCTAACCCTTCGGGGAATACAGGCGCGATGTGATGTTAATGTTTGTTATTATTGTCACA
Source organism: Tholera decimalis (assembly GCA_943138885.2). NCBI lineage: Eukaryota > Metazoa > Arthropoda > Insecta > Lepidoptera > Noctuidae > Tholera > Tholera decimalis. The sequence continues at coordinate 19,241,519 of OW964576.2, forward strand.
TTTTTTGAGACTATTACCCAGTTTAATAAATGTTAGTCAATATTCAGTTCAACATCCTTCATATTTTATGTGGCCATTACTTTGGTAATTGGTTTAATACTAAAACTATATCAGTTATACGCAATAATTCACAACTGTTCACTATTTTAAAGCGCCTTTAAGTTTTTAATAGTGAAATTATAATCTAAACACCTTATTGCTAGCGATCTGATTAAAAGGTTTACTGTAACTGTTTTTTGTCTAGTCTGGTGTAATGACAAGATTTCTGAGTTTTTTATTTATAGCAATTTAATGAGTCAATATTCACGAATATAAAACACCAAAAATCATTGGTGTACACTAAATTCGATAACTATGCCGACGTCCATAGTAAAATTGGCCATATCCTTTGACGGTTTCGGGTAGCTTCATGTGCTGGCGTCTGTACTACCTGAATACTCAAGTAGAAAATAAAATTAAGACTTGCAAAAAAGCATTGCATTGCAGGAATATTGTAACGAGATACCGCAGCCCCGAATCACAAGGGCTAATGAAGGAATAGGGTGGGTTTTTAGTCAGTAGAAGTCTGACACTTCCTTTGGCTCCACCCAGAGCGTCGTAAGATAGTGTATATTTACCTACCGTTGTAATACAACACCGACGATTATCAGGTCCATTTTGACCTTGAAAAATTGCTGCACAATTATTAACGTTAGCCTTTACAAATGGACTTCATTCTGTATCAACGTGTACAGAATCAATGCAAGTGACTGCGTGTGACACAGAATTGTATATTTACCTACCGTTGCAATACAACACCGACGATTATCAGGTCCATTTTGTCCTTGAAAAATTACTGCACAATTATTAACGTTAGCCTTTACAAATGGACTTCATTCTGTATCAACGTGTACAGAACCAGTGCAAGTGACTGCGTGTGACACAGAATCCATCCATCATGTACTGGATTTGAACAAGACCACTGCGCACAAAATGTTGGATTATGACAAAATCAGCTCTCCATTGATGCAATTGCTGGTATGGTATGGTAAGTATAAGATGAGGTCTACGATGGAACGAGCGAGCCCAGCAGATATCCGTTCACTGTTGCTTTAAAAAATCCACCATTAAGGTGCTGAAATAGGAGATGAAAATTACCATAAAACAAAACTCACGCGACCGTAATTACGGGCTACTACAGGTAGTTAAAACATAAAATTCATGAAACAAATCACTCACCCGACACAGAATCCTTGCTTTCAGATTCAGGATCACCCTCTTTATCTTCCGACTTAGCGTCTTGTTTCTGAAATTATAAGATTCACATTAAGACATAGTTAAACAAATTAATAACTACTAGTAGAAAATAATCGCATTAAACTCTAGTGAAGATTGACAGAACGCCTTTTTTTATTTCTCACCTGATGTTAAGCGATGATGTGGTCGAAAATGAAGCACGTTTGCTAGAAGTAACCTATTTACTCTTGACTTAAAGAATCTCAGATAATAGCTATCAGGAAACATAGACTCCGGCAGGGATTTTACTTTATCTATTTCACTCTACCTTTGAAAAACGGCAAAAAAAAATCATGTTTGATGTATAAGAGACCCATAAAATATTTTTTATTCCGTTTTTAGTATTTGTTGTTATAGCGGCAACAGAAATAGATCATCTGTGAACATTTCAACTGTCTAGCTATCACGATTCAGCCTGATACGGCTTGGTAACAGACAAACATACAGAGAGCCTTAGTAATAGGGTCCCGTTTTCACACTTTGGGTACGAAACCCTAAAAAGCAGCTTGTAAAAACAATATCTCACCTGTGACTCGTCATTTTCCAGCTGTTTATTAGTGTCGCTCTCTCTTCTCAAAGCTGATTCCACGTCACAGCCAGAATCCAGCACCCAGAGGAGTATCAAGGTGTGCAGGTCTAGCTCATCTTCTTTTTGTTCACTGGAACGAGAGATTTTGTGTTAGTGTTCAAGTATTTCTTTAAAACGTTCGATATTATTACGCCAGTCGCTTAGTGAAGTACGTCGAGAAACTTCAATATAAATCTAGAATGTTCGAGACACTAACGCCATCTAGCGGCGAGTAGCAGCTTCGAGAATATTCTTAGCAGTGTAGGCGGTGAGTCGATTTTATAAGAATGTTCTAGAACTCATAGACCGGGGTATAAATAGATCGCAGAGGAACGCAGAGAGCAGTGGAGCGCCAGTTACCACCGAGAGCACAAGTGTCGTTGTTACTAGTGATCAGTGTTTCTTTTAATTCGCGTACGGGCCGTGTTGGTGTTGCCTCTCTGCGAGTGTACGAGTGAACGCCGTTCGCTCGTACAGGCGCAGAGGGCGTCACCCGTCGTTGATTCTCGACGTTTCGAGAGCGTCGTCGGTCGCGCGACGGTTGGGACTACCCACACACTAATTTTATTGGTGAAAAAATTCTAAATACTTTTAATTTCACTGTGAACTGTGGAAAAACCGCGAAATATAAGTGGTGCGATGCCGAAGCCCGGCGCCCGCGGCTCTCCGGGCCGCGGTGGCGCGACATCCTTGGACGAGGAGGAGCTCGGCGAGAGAAGAATCCCGTCGCTGGATAGGGCCCCGTCGCTCCCGGAAATCGGGATCACGACGGCCGGCTCAGCCAGGTCAGACGACAAGAAGAGAACCCAGGGGAGGAGGGTTGCCGCCGACCCGCCGCCGCCGCCGGCGCCTGCGCGCGCTGCGCCCGTGACGGCGCCGAGTCGCCCGCAGCCCCCTACCAAGGCAAGTCCCGCGACGCAGCGCCCGGTCGCTACCGGGCCCGCCGCTGCCCCGCGCGCCCCCGCTGGCGCTGCCTCCGCGCTTGCCACCGCTGGCACATCACGCGCCCCTGCCGCCGCCACGTACCCATCGTTCGCGCGTGCCGTCGCGACCCCGTCAAGGGACCCGCGCCTACGCAAGGCAGCAGCGCTAGCCACGACCCAAACGCCGCCGCGTATCTCCGCATATGACGCGCCCGCGACGTACTCCACCGCGTCATCGCGCGCCGGGTCACCTACCCAAATGTCGTCGGACTCCGACACCGACGTGCCACCCGAGCCGCGCCCCCAGAGGCGCCGCCGAAGCCCTGAAGAAAACATTGAAGAAAGGAAGAGATACCGCACCGATCCGCCACCACAACGTACTCAACGTGAGTGTGCGTCACGGCGGCGGGACAACAGAGACAGCCGACGGTCATCGGAGGACGAGGAGGACTCCACAGAGGAGGTAGGTGGAGTGCCTACACCTACCCCCACTACTAACTCAGATGCGGCCCGCGCCACCTCTTCTAATGGCGCGGCCCCCGCCACCACTTCCAACGCGACCTCGGGTCAGCGGCAGAAGCGCCCCCGCTACCCTCCGTTGGTAGTAGAGCGGCTCCCCAACTGGGCTCAGCATTTCCGAGCCTTAGCAGCCAAGCTGGGTCGCCCTCCCAACGCCCGTCCGTACGGATCCGGCGTGCGTTTCTCGCCAGAGTCGGAGGACGAATATAGGGTGATCCAGCAGTACTTAACCGAGCTTGAGAAACAAAGCGGAATATCATGGTTCGCATATTCCCTACCGGCGGAGAAGCTAGTAAAAGTGGCCATTCGGGGGTTGCCGGCTGACACCGAGCCACAGGAGATCGAGGAAGAGCTCCGCGCACTAGGTTACGAGCCGGAGTACGTGCGCCATATCAGGGCGCGCCAAGGACGACCCGGCTGCATCTTTTACGCCATGCTCAAGAGGACCCCGGATATCCGGGCCATCTATGATACCTCCGTATTTCTAATGATGCGGGGGGTAAGAATAGAAGCATGGCGTGGAAAGCGTGGACCCGCCCAGTGCCATAGGTGCCAAAAGTTTAGGCACTCATCGCACCAATGCCACCGCCCGCTCGCCTGCGTGAGATGTGGGGAAGGGCACGCAGCAAGAGACTGCACACGACCGAGGGAAGAGCCGGCCACCTGCGCAAACTGCGGTGGCCCGCACCCGGCGTGTCACGTCAAGTGCCCTGTATTCCAGAGGGAGATACAGAACAGGCGGGCGGGAACTGTCGCCATCACGGCAGCCAACTCGCGCCGCCCCAAGCAACCAGTGGACTCGCAGACCAACCAAGTGGAGGACGGCCATGGCGGCGCGTCCCTGATGGCGGCAGCAAACGGGCCCACGACGCGCGGAGAGGCCACCTCTTCCAGGCGGAGGAGGAACAAGAAGCGTGGGGGGAAAGGTAAGGCACAACCCCCCCCCCCCCCCCCCGCAGAACGCGAAGAGAGAAGAGAACGCGACCCAGGCAGAGGTCTCGCAGGCCCCCCCCGCCCAAAACAAGGCGCAGGCCAAAGCACAACATACCACGGCGACAAGAGGCGCCGGTAAACAACTAAAGAAGATCAACCCGAAAGAACAAAAGGCAAACACCGAGGCGGCCGGCGCCTCTGTGAATGTCAACAAAGAGTTTATGACCTGCGCCATCAAAATCCTGATGGACCTGATACAGGCCATCGGGCGGGGGCAGGACCCACAACAGGTCATTTTAGATGGCCTAGCAACTCTCTTAACACTCACCCATGGCTAGGCCATTGCGGGTGTTAAATTGGAACGCCCGCGGCCTGCGAGACAAGGTCGCTCCCCTCCGCCATCTCCTGAGGGATCAAGACATCGACGTGGCGCTAATAAACGAGACACACCTGGGACCAGAAGATAGGGTCAAGTTCCCAGGTTACCTCGTTTATCGCCAAGACGAGCGGTCGGCATTCAACATCAGATATCGTGGTCTGGCAGTGCTGGTGAGGCGAAGAGTCGTCCATCAAGAGCTGCCCCCCTCCACAACTTCACTGTACACGCTGGGTGTGCAGATCCACGTGGCCGGCGAGGATCTCCGAGTATACGCCGCCTACAAGCCGCCCGCAACCCAGATAGACCTGGCTGAGTTGCGGGCCCTGCTCTTCGCTCAGCATCCTGCCATCCTCGCCGGGGACTTCAACTGCAAGCATCCAGCGTGGAATTCATACAACACAAACGCCCAGGGGAGACGACTCTTCGCGGACGCGGAGGCCTCTGGCTACACAGTGTCCGGCCCAGAGACGCCTACCCGGTACCCGGACGACCCTCATCACATGCCGGACGTGCTGGACATTGTGATCCACCAGGGGCTAAGCTGCCAGATCACCCAACACGTGATCGACGACGAGCTGCAGTCTGATCATCAGCCTGTACTCGTCGTCATATCTGAAATGCCGACCCGACTGAAGCCGCCAGCGCCACGTCGGTTAATCGACTGGTCAAGATTCACAGAAAAGGTTGAGGCCACGACGCCGACTCGGCCCATCACTACCGCCGCGGAGGTCGATCAGTTCGCAGCCGACGTCACTGCTTGCGTACAACAAGCGATAGAAGAGGCGGTCATACCGCCGCCGGCGCAGGGGAGAGGGCTATTGCCGCCCCTGTCGCCGAGCCTGCGAGCTATGATCGCCGAGAAGAGACGCCTACGCAAGCAGTGGCAACAGACAAGATGCCCCGTCATGCGAACGCAGCTGAATCGACTCGCGGAGAGGGTAAAGGCCGAGCTTAAGGCGTCGGCCACCGCGAGCTGGGAGGAACGTATTGACGCCGCGGCTGACAGCTGGCCGTCAATACATAAACTATGCCGCCAACTCTCGAATACCCCAGCCCCGGTGCGCCCACTACGAGGCACCGACGGGGCTCTTAAGTACATTGCGGAGGACCGCGCGGAGGTCTTCGCCGAGCACCTGGAGCGCCAGTTCCGCCCGAATCCAACCGACGAGCACGCACATGTCGCAGCAGTCGAGCAACACCTTGGAGCCTACTTCGCGACGCCGATAGCTCCCGAAGAAGACCCAGTATTTTTCTCGCCGGGCGCAGTCAGACGCGCCATCCTGAAGACCAAACTAAAGAAGGCTCCCGGGGCCGACGGCATCACCAACGCCGTGCTGCGCCACCTGCCCCACCGTATGGTGGTGGCGCTGGCGCGCCTGTTCACGGCGGTGCTGCGCACGGGGGCCTTCCCTGCTGTTTGGAAGGAGGGGCGCGTCATCATGCTGCCCAAGGCGGGGAAAAACGTACTGAAGCCGGAGAGCTATCGGCCCATCACTCTGCTGCCCACCATCTCCAAGGTGTTCGAGTCACTCCTGCTGCGGCACCTCAACCCTCATATCACCCCAAGACCCGAACAGTTCGGATTCAGGGCGGACCACAGCACGACGCTCCAGCTGTCGAGAGTACTCTACCAGCTGTCCAGCACGATGAACAAGAAAGAGTACGCGGTAGCAGTACTACTCGACATGGAGAAGGCCTTCGATCGCGTATGGCACGACGGTCTAGTTTATAAACTGGCCACCTCCGCCACGCCCCGTCGCGTAGTGAAGGTGGTCCAATCTTTTCTGTCCAACAGGAGCTTCAGGGTGGTGGTCGACGGAGCACTCTCTTCACCCCGCCCCATCGAGGCGGGAGTACCTCAGGGCAGCTGCGTGTCGCCTGTGTGTTACTCACGTTACACAGACGACATCCCCACCACGGCGGACGCGACGCTCGCGCTGTACGCCGACGACGCCGCGTACATCACCACCTCGATGAACGCGAGGTACGCGGCGACGAAGATGCAGCGCGCGCTCAACATGCTCCCCGAGTGGCTCGCCAAGTGGCGGCTCTCCGTAAACGTGAGTAAAACGCAGGCTATTATCACAGGCTCAACCCCTCTGCCACCACCCTTGGAGCTCATGGGAGCCGAGATCGCGTGGGCGCCGCAGGTCAAATACCTCGGCGTCACCATCGACCGTCGGCTCACGATGCGGCCGCACGCCAAGAAAGTCGCGGCGCAGACAAAGGTAGCCCGCTCACTACTTTATCCAGTGCTATCGTCCCGCCTCCCGGCGCGTGTCAAGCTGGGCGTGTACAAGTCGTACATACGCCCCCTGCTGACATACGCCGCCCCCGCCTGGTTCGTCCTCACTGGCGAGACGACCCGCAAGCCGCTCCGCGCGCAGCAGAACATGGCGCTGCGGACTATAGTAGGTGCCCCTCGCTATGTGAGGAACGACGTAATCAGGCGGGACCTCGGGATTGAGGGCCTGGATGAGTACGTGCAGCGCCTCGCGAAGGCGATGTTCGCGCGTGCCGACGCCTCTGCTTGGCCTCACATCCAGCACCTGGCGCCCCTGCACGCGCGCCCGCCAGACGCGAGGAGGCTGCCCAGAGATCTGCTCCCGACAGACGTCGCGGCCGCATCCCCCCCGGGCTTGACTCCTGGGTAAGTCGCCCCACTTTACACGCGGCTTACTCAAACAACAATACTACTCATAACAATACTTCACCTAGTACGTAACGTGTTCTAAGTTAATATAGGCACGTTACGTACTAAAACACTCATTCATGACTCTACATGCGCTATACATAACTAGCACCGAATAGCAGCGCACGCTATTCGGTGCAGACGCACTGAGCGGCGACACACAGTACAATGCCGCTCACACATACATTCTCGGCTCTGCAGTTCGAAACGTAACCGGCTAGACCTGGAAGCGGGACGAACGAGAGCCCCGCACTCACTATAGGTGCGTCAGAGTCGGCACCCTCGTCGCCGGTCGGCTCCCGCTAGGCTTCCCCCGTATGGGGGTTTCACCTGGCGGGGTCAGACCGCCGGGGTGTCGTGAAGAAACGACGCCGAAAACCGGCGTCGCGGCGCGCCTATAGTAACACAATAGCAATCAATCACGCGGGTGTGCGTTTGCCGTTCACTTTTGAACAGGCGCTTTAACGCACACCCGAACAACTATGCCGATCACTAGGCAACCTAACGACGGTCCCGTATTTACGGGACACGGCATTGCTCCCGCGGGAGTGGGGCAAAGCCCCGTGACCGCTCGCCGCGCCCCTGACGGGGCGCAGCGACTGCCCAGACAGCAGAGAGCAGTCTTATTTCAAGATACGACGCGGTATAATCCGAAGCTTTACAATTAGTGTTGCCCAAACGAGAGTCTCGCAAGAGTCTTGCAATTAGCGATTATCCTATTGCTATTTATTAAACGGTAGTTGAGATCTCAGAACAATATAACAGACTCTGTTACATTGTTCTGAGATCTCAACTACCGTTTAATAAATAGCAATAGGATAATCGCTAATTGCAAGACTCTTGCGAGACTCGTTTGGGCAACACTATTTACAAGTGAATTTCGGTGCGATTTAAGTTTTAAGTGACAAGTGTTGTGGTACGAGTATTTGTGTTAAATTTTTGTTTTGTGTTTATTTAAGTAAAGTGTTAATTTTGGTTTAATTGGTGTAAATTATTTCTATCCCGAACCCCAGCTCGTAACAATATTTTTAATCGTGTTCAATCTAAGAGAGAAAATTATGCACTTTTTTACATTGTAATCTAAAATTATCGTCACTTTTCATCTTAACCTTTTCCCAACTAAGTTGGGATCGGCTTCCAGTCTAACCGGATGCAGCTGAGTACTAGTGTTTTACATGGAGCGACTGCCATCTGACCTCCACAACCCAGTAACTGGGTAACACGATACCCCATGGCAAGACCAGGATCAGTTTTTCTTGCTTCTGACTACCTGTAACGACTGTCAAAGATGTACAGACGCCAGCACATCAAGCTACAACAATCTGTCAATTTTTTTTAATAGATTTTCAACTTTATTGTTAACGAAATTAGGTTCAAGGTTGATTGGGATAATTTGACAGTTTCGGGTAGCTTATGACATCCGGGAACGAACAGCTCAACGTTCTTTCCGAGACACGGCGGAATCTCAACATGTTAAAATGGACTCATTGGCAACGATACACTGGTCGAATCAAAACTCCAGAGCCTTGAACATCGACGACGAGTTGCTAGTCTATCGGTTTTCTATCGGTTACATTTCGGGGAGTGTGCGATGGAATTACATAATCTAATTCCGTCAAGCCCGTTCCATCATCGGACTACAAGATAAACGGCGATGCGTCATCGTTACATGGTGGACATCCCACTTATACGCACTAAACGTTTTGGAAATACCTTCATTGTGCGTACGGCTAAGGAGATGAATTCCCTGCCGGAGCCTGTGTTTCCCGATAGCTATAACCTAGGGGTCTTTAAGTCAAGAGTGAATAGGTTACTATTAGGCAAGCGTGCTTCATCTTCGACCACATCATCACTTACCATCAGGTGAGATGGTGGTCAAACGCGAGCCTATTATCAATTTAAAAAAATTACATTCATCCACAACCCGACTTCGGCAAGCGTTGCTAAAGCTTGAAGTCAAATCCGTGCGGCTGTTATTATTCAGCCACGACTACCTATTAATATTGTTACGCCAGTCGCTTAGCCAAGTACGTCGAGAAACTTCAACCGACATCTAGAATGTTCGAGACTCTAACGCCACCTGGCGGCGAGTAGCAGTACTGAGTATATCGAGAAAGTGCGACTGACTTCTAATACGTTCGAGACACTAACGCCATCTAGCGGCGTGTAGCAATACTGAGTATCTCAAGTAGCTTCTGGAACATTCTTGGTAATATAGGCAGTGAGTCGATTTTACAAGAATATTCTAGAACTCATACCCCGGGGTATTAATAGATCGCAGAGGAACGCAGACGGTGGTCTTATTTCAAGATACAAGGCGATATCATCGAAGCTTTACAAGTGAATTTCGGTGCGATTTAAGTGACAAGTATTGTACTGTGAATAACTGTGTTAATTTTTGTTTTGTGTTTATTTAATTAAAGTATTAATTTTGGTCTAATTGGCGTACCGAACCCCAGCTCGTAACAATATTGAAATAAATCATATGAACTCTGCAATAATTGTACCGATAGTCGTCTCAGTCAATAGCCTTGACTAACACCTTAGGAGGCTCTCGGCTCTCGGAGGCTGGATCAAGAGCTTCCTTCAGAAAGCAGTACTCCTGGACACGGCGCGTATCGTTAGGAGGTTCCTCTCTCTGGAGCCCTGACTTCCGGTAGCTTGAACCCTGTTCCTGATACCGGTCGGCTACTATTTTTTTAATATTTTTCTTTTGTATTGAACATTTTGTTTTAAAGTTAATTAGCAATATGGATAAAATTAACATTATTAGTAATCTTGTTAATCTCTCACCAAATAAGATAAATATGCTTGTGGCTGAAGTGGGTTCACGGCGATAGTGTAATGGGTGGAGTTCGAACTCACGACCTCTCGTTCACAAGTCCGACACCTTAGTCTTAGCATTAAAATTTTATTAATTTTTAAGAAAAATAATTTACTTATTTTTTTATTAAGTAAGTATAGAAATTAAATAAATGAAAAAAAAATCAAATTCATCATCATGCGTCATGTAAACCAATCGTACTCAGTAGCATTCAGTTTGACAGTAAGAGAACCCCAACATAGTTTGAAAATGACGGCACATGATGATTGAAATTACTTTGGTGTTAAAATTAGCTATGAGAATCAAAATTGAATGAAGGCTTATTTCCATTGGAATATTTGTAAGCTTGTTTAAAACTTACGTATTTTTACCCTTCTTCTGCGACGCCATATGTTGCTCTAAACTCGTCATGTGGAACACATAATTGTGGATCTCCAAAGCGCTCAATCTGTAACAAAAAAGACATGATATAAAAGAAAGAAAGAAAGAAAAATGCGTATATTGGCACTAAAGAACCTTAACCTCTCAAGGACCGCCATTATTTACGTCACCCATCCGTCAAGCACCGCGGGCGGGCTCTTATCGTAAGCGTAATCTGACCCCGGTCACAAACGATTTTAAGACTTATCTTTACTACGAATACAGTTTTAAATCGGTCGGGGTTTGGTGGCACAAATTTGTGCCAGCGGGGCTCAACTAATACTTGTTTACTGTCACGTTTTTGTGCCGCTGGGGCTCTAGAGGTTAAAACTAAACAAAATAAGATAAACGAACAAACCTATTATTCATAGGGTTGAGGCTGATGTGGAGCTCCTTGCTGTTTTTTTTTTTATCGTGGTAAAATTATCAAGTAAGTCCTCCCACCCCGGGCAGGCCGGGAGGGACTGTCAGACTTGTACTGACTAAAATCCACGGTGTTCCTTCAATAACCCTTTACGTTCCGGGGTCACGGTAATGGGATGAGTCCCACGACCCCGGCAGGCTTCGGCCCTCTGCAGGGGGGGCCTCGTCATGTTGCTGACGCTCTTTGAGGCGCGCGTGGAACACAGCGCGCCGTCGACCCGGGCATGGTCCATGGTCGGACAGCGAGTTGCCCTTTACTCGCTGTCCGCATGCCCGCGCCTACGGTGGCCGGAGATCGTCGGCCGACGTTCGACGCCGTGGGCGTCTACCACTGCGGCTGGGCTGGAGGGAGGACGCCATCCTCTCCCTCACGCGGCCCGCCTCCTCCTTCGATAGCATGACTGCTTCGCAGAAGGAGGCGACCGCTTCCCATTCTGTCTCGCCCCGCAGCATGGCCCCGACCAATGCCGGGCGCGAGAGGTCTCCGCCTATCGCCGCCGTGAGGACACGTCGGTGCTCTGCCCAAGCGGGGCAGTCCTGCACCGTGTGCTCTACTGTGTCCTCAGGGCGACCCTCGCAGTGGTGACACCCAGGCGTTTCCTCCTTTCCCATCAGACACAGGTACCTCCCGAAACTTCCGTGTCCGGTGAGGACCTGCGTCATGCGGTAGGTCAGGACGCCGTGACGCCGATCTAGCCACTCCTCAAAGAGGGGTCTTACCGCCGCAATTGCGGCGTGCCCGAGGAGCTCCTTGCTTAGTAATAACTGTGGTTGTTATTTAAGGTTAAGCAATGTTTACCGAGGTTGATTCGTGGATGGGTGGTAATATATCGTTAAGCCGTTGGTCCCGGCTGCCATTTGTACATCTTTACTTGCTTGCTTTGTATCAGTTCAGCTGTTCCAGAGAACAATCAAAAAGACCGATAACGTGCTTTCCGAAACAGGCAGATATCACACCGCCAATTTCCAAACTCCGGGCTACTACTGACAAATTCCTTACAGAAAAACCCGATAGTACTTTTTGCCCGATCCGGGAATCGAATCCGAGACCTCGTGCTCAGCAGTCGCGCTTGCAACCACTCCACCAACAAGGTATTTGATTATATCTACACCAAACAATATTTGAACAAACAAAACTAATACACAAAGGGCGGTATTTTCGTACAGGACAATCACACACAGGCACTTCAATGTTATTTATTTATATATAATGAAATAATGATGTTTATTTTGCAAATAGGTTATAAATAACACTTTCACACATCGTTTCTTTTGTAAATTTAACTAGATGAGGCCTGTGTTTCCTAACTGACTACTCTGAGAAGAAACACTGAAACAAACTCAGAGGTCTCTCTCTACAGTCTGTAGCGATCAAATCATATGAGATTGAGAGCCATGTAGGTTAATATCTGTGGCGCCCTTTAGAGGACAAAATCAAACAGATTTGAGCAGGCCCGTCCAAACAGTGCAAACATTTGTCAGTTATCATGTAGCTCAACTTAGAACCTTAACCTTTTGAACGCCATTGTCACATATATGTGACAAACGAAATCTTACCCTGAACGCCAACGTCACAAATATATGACAAAATACACGTCGTACCATATTATGAAATAAACAATTTAACCATTACTTTTGTGTGTTTTTATTTATATAATTTAAAAGTTTAAGCTTCCGTCTATATTGTATTGCATGAAACTAATATAAATAAACCACCAATATCGAGAAATTTGTTGTTTAAAAGTAGATGTTAAACGCGTATAAAAGGAGTGTCTCACACGCCGTAGTCTGCTATATGTGACAGCTAGTGTTGTGACGTATGATTGTAAAATCAATAAAAACTTAAGAAGATGAAATTTTCCTTTATAAAAAAATCCTTTTGTTACGTCTATTCCTGTTATTCCTGATGTTTTGTTTATATTAGGTACTAAACTGATGTTCTTCCTAGTAGTAGTAGTTAGGTACATTTTGTTAAAGATTTGTGATATTGTAAGACTGATTCGAAATAATAATTATTAGGTATATGTAACTGTTGATTTTTAAATTATTTTTGCGTATTTTTTACATGTAAAAAAACAATAATTAAAATACTGTTTTTTTTTTTTATTACTACATTAAAATCCTTGCTTATTTTTAGATATGGATACATATTATATTAGATATGGATAGGTATTATATTAGATAAGAATACTTATTAGAATCGATAACTAACGTGTACACTGCTACATCCCTAATTCAGATGCGAGAATGTCATAAAATTGACTGGCAAGCAACGCGATTGTCACAATACCAAGACAAGTCATGTTGAATAGTGTTGTAACCATATTGTAATAAATATATTTTTTTAGTTTTCTAATATCTGCTTTTTCATTAATAAAGTCTCTGTTAAATGCTGTGTAAAGATTACTATATTGGAATATAGTGGCAGGTTAAATAAAATTTCAGTGTCGTGAGTACGGTTTATTAGAAAATTAAAGACGAAAATAAAAACTCAGTTGTATATCGATATAAGTTTTGGAATCCCTATTTTTTATGAAGGTCATTTGACAGAAAAAGTGGCCTGGTGTCAGGGGTACGGCGATACATTTATACTCTGGCGTTCAAAAGGTTAAGGAGTTCGAACGATTTGACGAACAATACCAAAGTAAGGACATTTGGGTGGGCCGTATAAAGCACGCAACTGCCAAACATGTGGTAATCTACTCATAATATACGTCGTTATATATAGATGAACAGACCTCTTAGCATCGAGCGTGTAGTACATAGCAATGGCGGCGTGTCCGTCCGTGGGGCAGCACAGGTAGCGGCGCGTGCAGTGCTTCACGTCCACCAGCCACTTGGCGAACGAGTGGTGGAACATCGACAGGAAACCCGTGCAGCGCTCCATCACTAGGATCCTGGAAACAGAACGGAAATTATTTCTGTACCTCAGAGGTATACAATAGTAACTCCACTTTTTTTGAAAATATGTTTCTTGCACCATTCAAATCGCAAGAACCAGTTCTGCATAATGGTATATGTCATTAAGTCCTACGACTTCTATGAAAAGCAATATCCAATCGTATATGACATTAAATCCACTAATGTCCAATGGGTATAGGGGACCTCAAATACGATAAGATTATTTACTTCTAAGGTTTGCGCGAAAGAAGACAAGAATTTACTTTATTGTAATTATGTGTAATAATAAAAAATACTGTTGAGTTTGTTTCAATATCATTAAAGTAACTATGTCAAAATTGTATTCAAAGTTTCACTTCGCGCATTTTTGCCTCTCCAGTAAAATTTTCGTTTTATCACATAATGTTGTATACCTCTGAGGTACAGATTTGATAGATAAAATACTCTTTATTGTTCACCAATAATTTAAACACACACTTGATTTACAATACTGCAAAATATGGTTACAATGGCAGTCTTATCGCTGATAGCGATATCTTCCAAACAACCTTTGGATGGACTTTAAGAATATAAAACAAAGAGGGGAGTGGAAAGTCAGTGTACCTACTTCAAGTATATATACACATACACAAAAAGTAACTATACATATAAATAAATATATGTGTTTTGTATATATAAATATGTCATAAAAAGAGAAATACAAGGTATAATTATAGGAGTGTATAAAAATGATTTGCAACAGAGCTTTTAAAAGCAGCAAGTGACTGTGCTTGTATAACTGACAACGGCAATGCATTCCCACAGACGATTATTAAATTATATTAGTTTTTATTTTTAACCCCCGACGGAAACAGAGGGGTATTATAAAGTTTAACGTGTGTATTTGTGTATCTGTCTGTGGCACCGTAGCTCTTCTAAGCGGGTGAACCGATTTCGATGCGGTTTTTTTTTTTGTTAGAAAGCAGGTTTTCCGGTAGTGGTTTTTAGATATGTTTTGTCAAAATCGGTTCAGCCTTTTACTAGATATGGACGGTGAAAGTGGGGATGATTCATCGAATGTTGTCAAATATACCCAAGTGAGGTATCAAATGAAAGAACACAATGTGTCCTATATTACAAAAACTGTCCATTCCATGAAATTGGTCAACTTGACAAAAGCTTTTGTAGGTGAAAAGTTCAAAAAGCTTAAAATAAAATTTAAATTTTAAATTTTAAAAAACCCCAGGGTAATTTTTTATTATTGATTTTTCCTTCATTATTGAAGTCTAACGTTGTCGCTTGTCAAGTTTATTTTAATCATCAATCAATCAATATATGTAAAACGCTTCCGTTACTGACTGACTGACAGACAACGCACAACCGAAACTACTGGGCGCGAGAACCTGAGCATGTATCGACACGCCCTATCAACAATAATGTCGGATCTGAAAATATGCAACTTTCCAGCAGAGCAGTTTAAAGTTTAAAAGCATGATAAAAATGTTAATTTATGGATTACGATTATATATATGGATATTGGATATCGTCGTTGCGCTTGCAAAAGTCGCTATGTGGTAAATAGTCATTTTCGTTCCTTTATGAAGTTTCAATGGTTATTTTAATACACACATGCTGTAAAAACAGCTATCTGATAAACGCAATATTGAAAGGTAACTCTTTAAATATTTCGTTTATTAGATAGCTGTTTTACAGCATGTGTGTATTAAAATAACGATTGAAACTTCATAAAAGAACGAAAATGATTTTTACCACATAGCGCCTTTTGCAAGCGCAACGACGATATATGACACTCATTCCAAAATTCAAAATCGTAATCCATAAAATAACATTTTTATCATGCTTTTAAACTTTAAACTGCTCTGCTGGAAAGTTGCATATTTCAGATCCGACATTATTGATAGGGCGTGTCGGTATGTTCCTTGGAGAGTGTAAGCGAGCACTAAGAGAGGATTTTTGGAAATTGCCCCCTTAAGTGGGTTTAAAAGGGGGTCAAAGTTATGAAAAACGGGAGGTTTTTCCCGTGACGCGAACGAAAACGTAGGCAACAGCTAGTACAAACTAAAGCTTCTTCTATATTTGTGACTGGGAGGACTCTTAGATTTTTTTTTACAATTTTTTATTTGTAATTCCATTGTGTTGTATTAATTGGTCTATCTCTCATCCTAATTAACCTGTATCATGGATACATTGGCAAAATGATAATTTTAAAAGAGTAACTGTGGAGTATCTTGACGATTCTTCTCCATAGAAAACTACAAATATCGAACCGTGCACTAACTTTTTAAGTGCCCATGTAGGCCTATGTGAAATAAAATATTCAGGGTTTGAAAGCGTACTGTCAGTCGTTCTATACAGCGTCCGGTAACCAGTAAGCTTAGTATGCCTTTGAAACACTTTTTCGTTTTCGAAAACTATCGCTTTGTTTCTTTCACATGCACCAAACTTGTAGATGAGTGTGAAAGAGACAAAGCGATAGGTTTTGTAAACAATAATAGTGTTGCATTACTAAGCCGCGCCAATAAAGGCATCGTGCTTCGCGCGCGCTTCAAAGAGCTGTCAGAACCAACGCCTGAAAAAATGCCGGAAATGTTTTGTACCGCGTCCCCGGAACGCAAGGGCAACGGAAGGAACAAGGTAGATTTATAGCTAGTGATGGTCTGTGTGAAGATTATACCCACTAAAAAAAACCGCCCACGTGCGAGTTGAAAGATAAACGAAAAATAATTTTGTATTAAAATCCTAATCGTTTCTGAATAAAGTGACTGTGACAAATGGACGGACAGACAGACATGCCGAGTCTAAAAGGGTTTTTAGCCTTTCGGCTTCGGACTTCTAAAAAAGGGGAATTAATTACCTTCTCAATAGATGTAGACGTCTATTAAAATCTTCCCGGGTGACGCTGTACTCCTTGGTAAGGAGGCACTTATACAGCATCTCTTCTGTGACGCCGCAACGGGCTGCCAGCAACACGTCCAGGAGGAGACGGACCTGGAATAGAGATAGAATTATGTTCAGTACAATATACTCATGGTGGTTTATCCTAGTTTCATCATCGGACTACAAGACTAACGGCGATGCGACATCGTTACATGGTGGACATCCCACATTTACGCACAATACGTCTTGGGAATACTGTTAGTAGTCGTTCACGTTGACTCGCGCGGTGGCGGGCGCTGTCATGAAATATGAAACATATGGCGTAATATCCAAGTGTTCACGTACGAAACGCACGTGCGGGCTAGGTAGCGGGCAAGCTAGCGACTGGCGCGCGCGACCCGCTCGCGGCAATATCAAACGCGTGAGTTGTTTGTGTGTGTTCACGTCGAACTAGCGGTGGAGCGCGCGATTCACCCGCGACGTCAGGAAGTTCAAACAATTTGAACTTGTCGCTAGAAACGGTAGCAAGTTTTCATCATGTCTTTCAATACAGAAGAGTTTATTAGTGCCGTTCAGGCTAGAACTCCGATTTGGCAAAGTAAACACAGGCATCATATGAACAGAAATATTCTCAATAAGTTATGGAAGGAAATTTCGGAATAATGAAAAGGATGTTCTCCTGGCGGCCAATGTGAACACGAAATCGCCACGTCTCCGCGCCCGCACCCGCCGCCGTGCCCGCGCTTTCCTACGTGAACACGTACTTATTGTGCGTACATATCCTGATAGCTATAACCTGAGGATCTTTAAGTCAAGACCGAATGGGTTACTTCAAGGTAAACGTGTTTCATCTTCGACCACATCATCGCTTACCAGGGATGATGGTCAAACGCGAACCTATTATCAATAAAAAGAGGACTAGCAATGTGAGTACAATTCACATTACTGGCAATCTTGTTAACCACTCCAACTAAGCTAAATATGATAGATAGATAGATAAAACTTTTATTAGTCAAAAGAAGAGACAACACACAAAAGTACATTAACATATAACACATAAATTGACCATGAAAAATATTATAAAATGAAAAAAAGTAAAAAAAGAACAAATTAAAAATGTAACACGAAAAATCGGTGCGGTGTGTTTCCGAATTGCACCAAATGGTAGTCCAGCTCAGCATGTGCCAGGCAAATATGCCTGACGCTGATATTCTGCTGGATCCCAGTAGCCGTACATACGGACGTCGAGCAGGTGAGGTTCAATATAATAATAAAATGAAATTGAGTGTGAGCCTAGTGATCTACAATATTATTTGTGCAATCTTTATACAAAGGCAGCATTTCCGATACATACATAAAGCTGATACTGCGGAAAATATATGTAAGGTGTAAATAAGGTGTTTTAACAACAAATTTTGTGTGATTTTTATCTAAATAAGTAAATAAATAAACAGATTAGCTGTGATAATCATTGTGTGGTCTTGCCTGCAGCAGGTACCTACTGCTAACTTTAAATTAAGGAAGTGTTCGCAATCGCCTTGCCCAGTTCCTTCTGTGAGTTTATAAAAAATGTCGAAGCCAACTTCTAAATGTATCAATACTTTTAATATGTCTAATTGGCGGGGAAATATTGTTCCAGCATTTGGACGTAGCGTACCTGAAACTACCTCTGAAAGCAGCTGTCTTGTGCGGTTGAGTAGCAAGTTGTTGCGAGCACTGTCTGCTTGCGCATTCCCTTTTACCAGCGCACCAACTCAATTTGTTATAAAGGTACCTCGGTTGCTTGTACTTTATCACTCCAAACAGAAGGCAAGCCAAATGCAACTTACGACGCGACTTCATTTTGAGGATAGAGTGCCTATTTAAAAATGGCGTTACGTGAGTTCTCGGTGGAATTGTAAAGCAAAATCGGGCGCAGGCGTTTTGCACCCTCTGGATCAGTCGATCCGTTCTTGCCAGAAGTCGAAGATAATTTAAATTTGAGAATACAAGTGACTCAACGAGTTGGACTCGCAACTCCTCCGATAGATAACGCCTTATTTTATAAAGGACCTTCAGCCGATAAAAACAATTTCGCACTGACACTGCCACATGCGCTTCGTACCTCAACTCAGTGTCCATGTTCAGACTGACCGACTCACCCTGCAACACTCAACGTTACCCTGCTAGTAACGTTGAGTATTGCAGGTACGACACGGATTTGGCACTTGGTTCCAAAGAATAAGTATTTAGATTTAGTAGGATTAAGTACCAAACCGTTGTCCTTAGCCCAACATGCTATATTGTTGAGATCATGGTTGAGATGCTTTAACGCACTTTCATAGTCACTGGGCTTAAAAGAAATATATACTTGCACATCATCAGCATAAATATGATAACTACAATGCTTGAGAGAATTTATAATGTCTGCACACTATAAAATAAAAATAATGGGACACAGTATAGAGCCCTGCGGAACTCCTCTTCTAATGGGGGTAAGTGATGAAGCAAAGGATGACCCATCGCTAAATCGGATTACCACACGTTACTGACGGTTAGTTAAGTAACTATGGAACCACTGTATTGAATGTTGATCAAAACCATAATAGCACAGTTTTGAAAGTAAGAATCAACATTGATACAGTCGAAAGCCCGCGAAAAATCAAGCAGAACAAGAAGTGTACAGTAGCCCTTATCTTGTGCTACCAAAATATTATCCGTAACATCCAAAAGTGCCGTAGCAGTACCACGATGTTTTCAAAAGTCTGACTGTAGTTCAGGCAGTATTTTATTTGCTTCCAAGTATTGAGACAACTGCTGGCACACTGCCTTCAATTTTGGATAGGCAAGGCAGAATGCTAATGGCCCTAAGATCTTTTAGGTCCATTGGACTCGTAATCTTGGGTAACGGTCGAACGAGTGCAATTATCCAAATCTCGAAATATGCTTGTGTCTGCAGTGGGTTCACAAGCAGATTCACGGCAATAGTGTAATGGGTCGGATCCGAACTCGCGACCTCTTGGTCACAAGTCTGAAACCTTAGCCATTAGGCTATTAACGTAATATATTACTTTAATAGTATAATTATGTTATTTTATATAATTCTATTATAATCTATCGCTTAGTCATATGTGCAGACTGCGGTCTTCTGTAACAGAAGATGCACATATAAATACACCCCCCTATTGTAAAATTGACATTGATGAATGTGTATAATTATGTTATCTGTTTTATAATGTACTAGCACTTCGCCCGCGGCTTCGTTTATGGAGGATTTGAAATAATTTACAGCCTGTATTTATAGCACTCACAAATAGTGCATCTTACTACCAATGACTTTTTTTAATTGGATCTCATTATAGTTGGTTCACATTAAGAAAATAGTAACGTCATCAGGGTAAAGGTGTTTTCACAATAGAGTAAAAATGCAACATTCAATTAATATTTCAAAATATTAAGTTTAATGGATAAAAATCAAATGAATTGTCTTAAATTTGTAATATTTTTTAATCAGTGTCACTACAATCTTCATTTGTTTTTATTATAAACGAATTTTGTTCTGCGTTCTCTATGACGTCATATTTTTTTATTGAGGCCCACACCAATTCAATAGAATTGAATTAAAATAAATTATTTTATGTAGGTAACGCATAAAAGACAACCGTTTCGCCAAAAGATCTGCAGTCAACTGGTCACTGTTAACTTAGCTTTCCGATTTGTTGCGACCTGATTGGTCGAGAGGCGCTGACAACGATGACGTCACTATTTTCTTATTGTGAACCAACTATAGTTCCGGAGATTACCTTCTACATACAGACAAGTTCATAACCAATTTTACCCTTTTATAATATTAGTATAGATAACTTGAATAAGTGCTATAATCGCGTAGCGTAGCAGGCTAGATAATACAGGCTAGACAGTGATTACCTTAGTAAACCTCCTTCCATGGAACAGTCTCTGTGCTAGCCAGAGATACAGTCCATTCAGCGTGCCCGGTATCTCCCGAATCTCGCGTAGAGCTATGAATCCGTCAGCAACGCCGTCCAATACCTGGAAATAAGAAACAGAAAAAGTTAAGTAAATGGTAAAGTTTATCTGGATAGCCTATAGTTGTTTTACTGTTTATTTTAGAGTAGTTTCTTTTCCCATTGACTTAAAAAAAATTTTAAATCTTTATTAAGTTAATTTGGGGTTTTTATCTCAATGGTTACGCCAACCCTATGCCGAACACATGCTTCAAAAAAAATCTTATTTTAGAGGAGAATACTAATCAATATAGTACACCAACTCGCTAAATCTTTTTGCTACATCTGACTTCGGTTGAGCTAAAATTGATTGTATTAAACCTACCTGTAATACATTTAAACTTCTTCTCCTTTCATCTTGGTTCTTGACACACTCCATCAACAAATGATGTACATCCTCTATAACACTGCATGCAGTTGGGAGAATTTACTTTCTTCATGAGAAATGCAAACTTTGCTGATGGACCTTAATCTTACAACTAATTTAACATAACTTCTACTTAACCTACTACTGTCAAACCAAGGCACTTGGAAGCTCATTTCGAACAATTTTGTACCATATACTTTTATCTAATGATTTCCTGTTAAAATGTTGTTTCCAGGTATTGAAACATCTTATTGACTTAATAATAGTATAATAAGTTTAGTGCGGAAACATGCTACGTCTAATATATAAAATTCTCGTGTCACAATGTTAGTTACCTCACTCCTCCGAAACGGCTTTACTGATTTTTACCAAATTTTATATGCATATTCTTGCATATTATATATAGGGGTAGGGTAGAGGTAGGGTAGGGGTAGGGGTAGGGTAGAGGTAGTGTAGGGTTTGGGTAGGGTAGGGGTAGAGTAAGGTATGGGTAGGGTATCGGTAGGATAGGGGTAGTGGTATCGGTTGGGTAGGGGTAGGATACCACGCGAACGAAGTCGTGGCGGGTTAGCTAGTTATCTATAATATCTTTTTTAATGTGATAAGCACATGAAATCCTTTGCCCAAGAGTGAACAGTGCCACATGAAAGTACTAATTATTTCGAGCTCTAAGCATATAGGCACTGTATACCTGGTTTGCGGGAATGCGGAAAAAGAGATACTGCGGCCCTAGAACTTAGAGGCAATTGAAGGAACTGGGTAGGTTTTGAGTCAGTAGACGCCTGATACTCCCTTCCAGTCTACCCAGAGCGGGAGAACTCATTAGACGATTTTCCCACACAAAAACTGGTAAAACACTTTCTTGAGACTACTAAATTTAGGTTCTACTAAAATTTACACAACTTTTTATTATTAAACTTAATGTCTCTAAAATAAATTTCACTGCATATAACATGTTCCTGCAGTCAACCCTCGATATATTTGATTTGGAGAAATTATATAAAATTTTTAGAGAGAGAGAAAAGGTTAAATCTGGCATACCTATTTATGAAAGAACTATTTATTGTATTATAAATCATGTGGTCACTGTTCGTTCTAAAAATTGTTCTGTACTTTTATGATGTGATCAAATTTCGTCATTTCTCAGCAGATACATTTTGGATTCCTTCTTGTAGCGACAGCCAAATTTTCATCAGCAGCGTAATGATTGAAATTTGACCATAATTCATATAAACATTCAAGTTAGTAAGTTTAAACGTTATTATAAACACATTAGCTTCTAGCATTGTTGTACAACCCATTTCTTTTCTTTTGTACCATGTATGTGTCTTTCTTATGTACAAAAATAAATTTATCTTATCTTATCTTTCTAAACTCCTATTCTAAAGTTTACAAGAAGCGTCCGCCTCCTCAAGGCAGTCCCTCAATGCTCGTAGAGTCGTGGCTACGACGGAAACGTTGCAACCAGCTCCTCCATCTTCTACGGTCTTCAGCTTGATGGAGAGCCTGAGACATCGGCATCTGCAGTACTTCGGACACCTAGTCAAGAAAGTATCAAGAAGCATACCTTCTCCAAATATAGTAAACAGCCGTCACTCTTGATCCTCAGATGATCCAGTGCCGCGGCCGCGGCCGCCGCTGCCGTCGAGTCACTGGACACACGAGCTCTGCAAACATACACCACATATTCAACATTTCCTACAGACTTGCAATTCTTTTTAGGGTTCCGTAGCCGAATGGCAAAAAACGGAATCCTTATAGTTTCGATATGTCTGTCCGTCTGTCTGTCTGTCCGTCCGTCCGTATGTCACAGCCATTTTATTCCGAAACTATTAAGACTATACATGTGAAACTTAGTAGGTAGATGTATTCTGTAAACCGCTTTCCGATTTTAAGAAAAAAATTAAAAAATATTTAAAATAAAGGGGGGCTCCCCATACATGGAACTAAAACTGAAAATTTATTTTTTCATGAAACCTATGCGTGTGTGGTATCTATAGACAGCTCTTTAAAAATGATATCAGCGTAAAACCACTTTTTCATAAAGTCAATCGTTTAAAAGATATAAGCTTCCAAAGTGGTAAAATGTGTGTCCTCCCCCTCTAACTTCTATAATAATGGAGTGAAAAATCTAAACAAATATGGGTAAAGCCGTATAAAATTTTTCATCATTTCGTTTTTTTTTCGTCCGGAGAAAGTATGTGTTAATAGCTCATTAAATACTGTGCTGACATTGATAGTATTGTGGCAACTGATTATATGAATCATTAATTAATAGTGATCATCGTTAAATTTATCATACCATGCAATTTACTATTTCTTTTTGTATTTTTAAAAGTTGTAACTTTTTCTTCCCATACAAAAAAGCAATGTCCAAAATACATCTCTTGGGTATTATGTATAAAATATTTTGAATAAAATGACTTTTAGCACTAAGAAGTAGCTTTTAATGAATTTATTACTAATTTTCCTCTATAACGCTCGTATTTTGTTAATTTAACTATGTTTCTATAAAATTTTATGTGAACATAAATATGTGTCCCGGAATTTAATGTCGCAAGCGTTACGCTAAGAGAGTTACTAAATACTGGCTTAATATGCGTGTATCCAAAACCGAATAAGATTCCTTAGTGCGGCAGTACTGATGTTCATTATGTCAGAATGTAAAAAAAAAATATTCGTCCAATCGTCCACTTGATCCGTATTTTTCTGTGTGTTGAACGAGTTGTCCAGGTTATTTTGTGGCGTTAAAATACCAATTTCGAAGTTCGTATTGCATATTTGCGTTATTTTTATGCATTCCGCTCACAGCTACATTATTACTTTAAAGCAGTGCTTCCCAATTAGTGGTACGCGTACCCCCAGGGGTACGCGAGATTGCATCAAGGGGTACGCGGAGCAATCTCTTTAACTAAAACAATAAATTCTTAAAAAATAAAACCTAGTGCAATAACAATTGCCAAAAATTATTATTAGAAAATGCGCCTAGATACGACACATACGACAGCTTCAGTGCGGCACCCGTGTGTGGATCTAGGCGCGTTTTCATACAACTCTCAACGATGCTTGCCGCACTGTCGCTGTCGCATGCGACATGCGTCATCGTGTGAAACGTCTTAAGGGGTACGCGAGTTTGAGGTCTTTCTTGAAGTGGTACGTAGAAAAAACTAATTGGGAACCACTGCTTTAAAGAAATAGCTTGGGCTGTGGTAATAATCTGCTTTTTTATAAGAGATACTAGATTTTTAAGTTAGCTTCGCAACATTTTTCTGTCGCGAGTGATACCGAACGTTACTAGGAGAGTTACGTAACACTCGGGACATAATTTAGGCAGAGTTTACATTCAGGGAAGAATTATTCACGAGAGATTTTTCGAATTAACCAACTTTTTGCTTATTATATACATTGTTTTTTTTTTCATGATAAATGATTAATTTCACCTGCTAGAGGTTTTTAACTGAACAAAAAGACACAAGCTCATAAAAATATGCTTATTTTAATTTATATGTACTAACCTAAATAGGCAAAAACAAAAGAGTTCAGCACCTATTTCTTCTCTGTTTGTCAACCGTTTTTCTTTTTTTGTTTAGGTGAGCTATATAATTTTATCATAAAAAAATAGGAACCGTTAATTGTTTTTCCTTTTTATTAAAGAAAGAAAGTTAAAGAAGAAAACAGGATTATGGGAATCACAAAGAGAGTACAAAGAGAAAAAGAAAATAAGAAATGTAACAATATTCAAACTGGAGGACAAAAAGAAGCACGAATCTTTAGAGAAACAAAATATATCAAAAATAAGGAAGGTGACAGTGTGCTTGTTAAGTATTACGAAAAAAAATCTTGGAGGTTCTATGTAGGTTTTATTGAAAACGTTGCAAATGAAGAGGTCGAGACATTTTATGGTATAATTTTTTTTAAACTGTTATTAATCCTTTAAAATTTGTAAAACCAAAAAAGTCAACAGAGATATAGTGCCTACATTAAATGTTGTTAAGAAAGTTGAGTTAATATTTAGTTCCAAAGAGTACTTCTTAAAAAATGAAAGTTGTGATAGAGTTTACTTTGTTTAGGAAATTGTTGTGATTTGAAAGCTCGATGAGACTGAAAAACTGCCATACTTAAAAAAAAACATTACTAGTAATAAATTAAATTGTTTTTAAACATGTCCTATCAAACATGTATATCAAATAAATAAATAAATGTCTTTTTATTATTTTTAAATAACCATCGAAATTAATATTCTACTTTAGTAACCAGTGAAGAACGTGTCAAATCGTGTCATTAAAAAAACGAATTCAACATCTAACCTAGGTTGATTGCTGAATTAGTTTATTACATTGTAGACCTAGCTTCAGATGGGTCGCGAGCGTTACTGCGTTACCGTGTGTTACTAATTTATTAATGTCTTAAGAGTTACTATGTACAAAATTAGACGGCCTTACCCATATATGTCTGTAGACCTTAATGTAAACTTTCAACCAAAATTGGTTTGAACGAAATCGGGTCAGCAGTTTTTGAGATACAGCATATTTTCTAAAACCGCAAATATAACTTTGTAATTCATAAAAACACTATAAAAAACAAAGTTATTTAGCGTAGTTGTAAAAATGTAAATAAGCTAGTTTTAAGAAATTTTTAAGGTTTTTTTATTCGTCAAATAAATATACATATTATATTATATTATTATAGTTACTACGGAACCCTTCATGGGCGAGTCTGACTCGCACTTGGCCAATTTTTTTCAATTACTGATGAGCCCAGTCTCGCCTGAAGGTAAGCGATAAAGCAAACCCAGAAGATGGCTGTTCACTCTTACTTTAAAGGCTGAAAGGTCATAAGTGGCAGGGAACACAGACGCCGGCAGAAAATTCCAGAATTTGGCCGTGCGCACAATAAATGTGGAGGGAAGCGCTTGATACGACGGTATATCAAGTGTGGATTGTACCAAGCAGTTCGTCTGGTAGACCGGCAGTAAAAGGGAGATGGGGGGGATCAAGATCAAGCTCCATGGAGCTTCTTATTAATTAAACGTCTCACACTTGGAATTTCTCCTATATCGTGTATATGTTGTTCAGACTTTACTATTATAAATATCAATAATGAAAAATATATAAAAAATATAGTCCGGAACAGAACTCTCGGTGGGTTTGTCCAGTTTTTTTTTTACATTTATTTATTTAAACTTTATGTACAATAGTGGTACATGGGCGGACTTAAAGCAGCAAGGCATTCTCTACCAGTCAACCTTAGGAAGACAATACCTTTGAAGATAATACGGTATATCTAAATCCTATGAGTTATGTTAATTAACATGAAAATAAATACAAACATTACCAGTTACAGTCATGCGTACAACTCACCTAAGCCGTGGTTCAGTATCCAACCGAGCGAGCACGTATCTTTGTACGTCTGCTGACACGTGAGCTCGCTGCAACTCATCCAAGGTTATCTTGCGGAACCCTGAAGTTGAAAAAACATAATTTTATTAAATGTGAAATAATAATGAAATAATGATGTTTATTTTGCAAATAGATAATAAATAACACTTTCACAGATATTTTTTTTTTCGTAAATGTAGACTAGATGAGGCCCGTGACGTAGGTGTACCGACATCTATCTCGCAACATAAAAACTAACGATAGAAATCCTGTATCGCGCAAGCAGAATTTACCGCACAACTACCCAATCACAAACATTAGGTAGTTGTCCACCAGACAAAAACAACTGTGTAGTCGGAGGATCCTCCCTTTTTAACGTGACTTTACACCCTGTTCCGCATATCCTCAAATAAATTCAAATTAATAATCAGCTTTTAACGTTCCCACTAGAAAGAAGAATAAAACAGAAGAGAATAAAGGTGCTGTTTATTTCGAAAGAAAAATCTTCTAGCAGATCTGCGACAGAACTAACAGACAGACGTGGAGTTTTTTTTTTTAAGATTGCTACATTGTGGGTAGATTTCACATTACTAGCAATCTTGTAAACCCCTCCAACTAAGCTAAATATGCTTGTGTCTGGAGTGGGTTCACGTCAATAGTGTAATGGGTGGGGTTCGAACCCGTGACCTCTCGATCACAAGTCCTACATCTTAGCCATTAGGCTATTGACGCTTAAAGATGTTGAATATGGGATGTAGAAACAATGTGTAGATAAGAAATTTAAACTTATTATAATACAGTGTAAGCTAGCTTAAGGTAATAATAAAGTGTATCATTACTTGATACACTTTATTATTAGCTTAAGCTTATTTTTAGCTTAAACGAATGATAATCATTATCAAATTATATTTTATGACCGAGCAAGATGTGTTGTTCAAAATATGTACATAATATTATGGGCTGGTAGACAGGTAATGTTCTTTGACTAATTTTTGACGACATATAATTGTTTTATTACGGATAAGCGCGCTTTTGTCCTCTATCGAGGCTGATATTAAGCGATAGATGAGGTCATGGAACGGGCGAACCCAGAAGTTAATAATTATGGGGACGGAAACACAGCAGTCGGTAGAGATGTATACTTTTACCTTCCCATAGTTTAGGTGGAAGTGAGTCCATTTCTTTCAAACTGAGATCAAGCAATTAATCGTAAAATACACAACACACGTTAACGGCTGTTACAAATTACATTTGCAAATCCCCAATTGACCGAATTGAAAGACGTTTAAATATAAAGTAACATTTCACAACCAAATGCAACCAAAAACATTGCCACCAACTCAAGTATCAACTTTAACACCATGTAATTAAAGTTGCTTTTTGAATGACCCCAAAAGGACTCGCTCTCGATAAATTGTAAACTTTGACTTGTAAGACATAGAGTTAACCTGTGAACATTCTAGTGAGATTCCTGCAATGCTTTCTAGCGGTGCAGACAAGTAGTAATCATTTTTTAATGGCCCCAAAAAGTGTTTTTTGTAATGGAATTTAAACTTTGACATTTAAGACTTAGAATTAGTTTCTCCATAATTCATTCCGATTGTACTGTCTCTGTACGTGTATTATCACTGGCTCAGCAACACAGTTCTCCGCGCGGGCACACATCTGACCTGCGCTAGCTCACTCGCCGTAACTGCCAGTTGACAGCTAACCCCACTAACTATGTGTCCATGAGACAATGTTATATCTACTTGTATGTATACGTAGATATACGTAGTGTATGTACATACACTACACCGATGAACAAGGGTGTAACCAAACTAACCTGTGAACATCCTGGTAAGGTTCCTGCAATGCTTCCTAGCTGTGCAGACTAATAGCAACCATTGAGGAAACAGGTGTTGATGGCGGGAGAGGAGACTAGCCACGCTAGTGGCCACCTCTGTGCCTTCTCGATCGTCGCAGATGCCTAGAAATATATAGATATCAATCAATCATTTATTATGTCCAACATATTAGATATTGAATTTAAAGGTGCATTCGTCGTTTTTGTTAGTTGTCTAGTTTGACCGTGGCGCTGCGATCTCCCCTTCTGTCAAATGTTGCGTGGTGTGAACATTCTCGTGTGTGGAAATTAAAGGTTTTCCTAAGAAATCATATCTTACTCACAATAAATGCGGAGTAAAAGCGCTTAATATGACAAAACGGTATATCAACAAAGTGTGGATGGTACCCTGCAGTGGTGGCACGGGTGTATCACACCGTCACCTTCCGAACTCCTGGCTACTACTGAGAAATTCTTATTAGATAAACCTAATAGGACGTTTTTCCCGACCCGGGGAATGAACCGTAGACCTCTTGATAAGCAGTCGCGCTTGCGAAAACTAGGCCACCGAGACAGTGCGTCTGGTAGACCGGTAGTGAAAGGGAGATTTAACTTACCGCCCGATATCCCCTCGTCAATCGCGTCGACCAACAGAAAAAGACACTGTTTGGGCGGGTCGATCTCTAGCAGAGGAAACAGAAGAGCCTTCTTGAAACATTCATCCGGGTTCTTTTCTAGATTTTGTGGTAGCAATGCCTGGAAACACAGAATTGCAAATAAACAATCGTAGATAGACAGATAGAATAAACTTTATTATACACCAAAATTTAAACACACCTATTTAACAATATTACTTAATTCTATGGTTACAATGGCGACTATTAAACGGATGACGAATGAGTCTTAGACGGTGATGAAGTCAAACGATTTCAAAGAAGAAGACTGCAACTTAAGAGGACTTGGAAAGAGGACTTGCTTACATATCTATAGGAAAAGTTTGTTTGTTTGAACGGGCTAATCTTCGGAGCTATTGGGTGGATTTGGGTGTAATTTGATATGGAACTAGTTTGAAGCTTGAGGAAGGTTATAGGCTTTTAACCCGATTGCAAAAGAAAGAGGTTACGTTTTTTATCGTGATAAAGTCCACGGGAGCGAAGCCCCGCGCGGCTTATACTAATCAATATAAAACGGAGAAAAAGTCAAACAATTTGAAGAAAGAAGACTGCAGTTTAAGAGTTCTTCCTTTCATATCTATACTAATATTATAAAGCGGAAAAGTTTGTTTGTTCGCTTGAACGCGATAATCTTCGAAAGTACTGGGTGGATTTGGATGCAATTTGGTATGGAAGTAGCTTGAAGCTTGAGAAAGGTTATAGGCTACATTTTACGCGACTACAAAAAAGGAGAGTTATGTTTTTACCGTGATAGAATCCACAGGAGCGAAGCCCCGCGTGAGTACTAGTCTATACATAAAATTTAAATGTCTGTCTGTGATTAAAATAAACTGTGTTTTATCAGGTGGTTGTAGTTATTTTAACGATACTTAGGCTGAGATTCAGAGACAAGAACATAAGACGGGCGAAGACCGCTCTAAGCCAAGTCGTGGCTAAGCGCATCTTAGAAATTCGTATTCAGAGACACAGTCCCTGTCAAACTTACGTCGGTCTTAGCAAGGTCTTAGCTAAGCTTACACTCTCTTCTCTATGGCCATTTTTAAAAGCAAAATGTTATAAATGTCAGTTATAAAAGCATTTTATGATGCTAATACGTAATTTTACAATCCAAAAGAGAAAAAAATACCACGCGCTCGAATAAATGTCAACTTTTTCATTGTCGAAATTAGTTACACCTTAGCCCACTTGGTGGCGCTAGTTCCGTCTTAAGTAGTCGATATTGACTACTTGGCTTATCTTAGTTCACGCTAAGTTTAAGACGTGTTCCGAACGTCTCTGAATACAAATTTAAGGGTAAGCATTGATATACTAAAAACCCAAGATGCACAGTCTCGAAGAAAAGTGACGCTCGAAACAGTCGCCAAACATTCACCACCTACGTAGTAATAGTAATGCTATAAGTATAAAATATGTTTTTGCAAATTCCATCTTATGAAAAGTGTTTAAAGTTATTTTTACAAAGCAGTGTGCGAAAGACAATCAAATTTTACGACTGACGTTGTTCGATAGGACAAGGTCTTGAGTGGAGACTTACACCTTATACAAATTTTTTTTTATAAGACATTTTTGTTAGTATTATAAGTTTATAAAATTGTGTTCTAAAGACGTAATTATAGCGTAAATGTTTTTGGGTAGAACATGTGTATATCAATGAAACAAATATTACCTGTTAAAATCGTTTAATATTTTTTTTATTCAATAAAGCTTCCTTTTGCCGTGATATACATATCCTCGTCAAAAAAATTCTCCATAAAAAAAATCTTTTTTTATGGTAATTTTTTTTTTTTAAAGGTTGGCTGACTATTGATGTCTATTCTCCGCATCGTATTTGGTCACAAGAAAAACTAAAGTATAAAAATAAGAAGTTTTTAATGAGATTGGTGTTGCGCCAAAGCAACACTCACACACACTTTTATCATTAACATATCGCATGTCGTGAACCCATAAGTTATCCCATGATGAATCGATATACTTAAAATATATTTTTATTCTATTATTAAATCATTTAAATTATTCCAGTATGGGGAGGGACGTTTAAGATTGTAATACTAAGAGCGGAAGGTGCACAATGGGCAATACTTAAAGTGATGTCGTTGAAAAAACGAATTTATCCCACTGGACTGCTATACTCGGAAGCTCAAGTACTTACAGTTCCCAATATAGTATATCCTCCGTACCATACTACGTAGACACAGATTGTTACAAGTAAGCCCAGATTTAATAAGCAAACGCACTGGGTTTCCCGTTCTGTAAAGTTCCTAAATGTCACACTAAACTTACGTCTAGATACTTTTAGGCATTAAGTTCTAGGATCTACAATAGATCAAATAAAACTATCCCAATTTAGAAGCTTATGTGACATAAGGT
Source organism: Tholera decimalis (assembly GCA_943138885.2). Classification (NCBI taxonomy): domain Eukaryota; kingdom Metazoa; phylum Arthropoda; class Insecta; order Lepidoptera; family Noctuidae; genus Tholera; species Tholera decimalis. Next base: position 19,272,868 of record OW964576.2, read on the forward strand.
CAAACAAATTTTAAAACCATGGCTTCAGTCTTTGAGCTATGACGATATTAAAAAAATCCTTTCGTCAGTACAGTAAATTAAGCTATTCAAAACACACACACCCACACACACACGCAATTACGCACATACACTCGAACTTATACACGCATGCACGTTTCGCTTCTATTTCTTTTGTTCTCAATACCTTCTAATGTTACTGATTCCTGTAACACTCGCATACTGTAGGCTCGCTTAGCATAGAAGTCAGGGGCTTCACTTGAAAGATGTAATATTTTTATGTTCAATAAATTAGTTATTTATTTTATTTATAGACATTAAAAAAACCGTAAAATTGACGACCTCTTCTCCTTCAGTATATTATAAAATATAATGTATACATATTTGCCAAAAACTAAATTAGTATTCATTATTGTAAAATAGATGTGTTTAACTTTTGGTGTACAATAAAGTTTATTTTAATCTATTCTAAATACTAGCTTTTGCCCGCGACTTCGTTCGCGTAGAGGTTTTTCCTGCGTAAATCCTGATCGCGTGGGAATTCCGGGATAAAAACTATCCTATGTCCTTCCCATGGTGCTAAACTATTCCCATACCAAAGGAGAATGCCAAGGCTTCCTTCAAGACTCGGCCAGAACCGACAAAGATGAACTATATATCATAAACAAGAAATATAATTATATAATTTGACTGTATAGTTAATTTTCTATAAGAAGTACACCAAATAAAGCTACCAAATAAAGCCACTTAATACTTCTAATTTTAACGATAACATGAAATAAACTATAAAATTATTGAATAATGACTATTGAATTCGTTTTCAACAGCCAAGGTGGTCGTAGTAATACAGAAATCGGAGTCCGGTAACAAAACAATAAACAACACAAAACTCAAAAAACACATAAGACACTTCGTCGCTCGTCATAAAACGCGGGAGAAGTAAAACTTTTGACAATTATCAGTGACAATGACAACTACAAGATTAAGTGTTACCAGCACTAAATAACTATTCTAAACTGTATCGATAATTGAATTGAATTACTTTAAATTATTATAGGATATTAAAAAATATAACTAAACATTATTAATTATTATAAGAATTACGAGTTATGATTTTAGTAACTAATAAATTCACTTCGTAGGTTCATAATGATATTAATGTAATCGATTTGCAAGTGCAATTTCGTATCGATATTATTTTATTTTGGTTTCTAATTGAAATTGTAGATACAAAACGTGTTGATAAATTGAATAACTATTTAAAATGACTTTTAAACGGTGTACTTCAGACTACAGATTTTATTTATACTGTATAATTCTTAGAGTTTTATATAATGAATTATCATTAATTTAGAAAGTCTGTCGGATACTACATGATTCGTGCCGAAACGTGGCATTGACAGGCCCGTTGGTATAGTGGTCAGTGGCCCTGACTGCTATGCGCAAGGTCGTGGGTTCGATTCCCACCTAGGACAAATGTTTGTGTGATGAGCACGATCATTTGTTCTTTGTCTGGGTGTAATTTATCTATAATATGTATGTATTTAGAAATATATATGTATGTTTATCAGTTGTCTAGTACCCATACCACAAGCTCTGCTTAGTTTGGGACTAGATGGCGTTGTGTGAAAAAGTTGTGGAATATTATATTATTATTCACCTTTTATCTAAATCGGTTCAGCGGTTTAGGCGTGAAAAGGTAACACACAGACAAACAGAGTTACTTTCGCATTTATAATATTAGTATGGACAATCTATACTAATATTATAAAGAGGAAACCTTTGTAATTTTGTATGTTTGTATTGAATAGGCTCAAAAACTACTGGACCGATTTCAAAATTTCTTTTACCATTACTTAGAGGGATTCTTCCGAATCCATATAGGCTATATTTTATCCCGGAAAATAGATAGGATTTTTCGTGGTGGTGAAAATTGTGGAGTAAGGCGTCGAAAAAACTGCCGTACGTTAACGATTCTCGCGAACGCTGCCTATATTGCACCCGTGCGAAGCCGGGGCGGGTCGCTAGTAAAGCATAAACTTATTAATAAAAAATAAATAAATACAATAAAAAAAATCGACTCCATTATTTGTTCAACAGGGTAATTTTTATTATGCGACTAAAATAAAAAAGATGCCATAATACATTGTTTTGACACTGAAAACGCGGCCATTGAAATTTGACGCGATACTATTTGAAATGAGCGCATCATTTAGAATTAAGCACTCATTTTATGCGGACGGTTTTGAGACGTTGAGTGTGCATCTTGGGTTTTTAGTATATCAATGAGGGTAAGTCGTTGATTTTGACAGATGGAAGTGTAAGTTCAAGCTTAGACTCGTCTCTGAATCTCAGCCTAAAACACAATCTTTTTCATATTTATATCTGTCGTCGTGTCTTTCCATTTGGCCGGTCTTATCTCAGGAATGGCTGAAACGTTTTTATTGGCATCACTGGAAGATAGAGGAGTTTATAGGACAACATATACGCATCTTTTATCCCAGAATAGCCACGGGATTGGGAATTACGTGGGTAAAAACGAGCCGTAACGCAAGAGTAACTGAAAGAATAGGGTGGGTTTTTAACCGGTAAAAGTCTGACACTCCCTTCCCCGCTCCACCCAGTACTCTGGGTTCTCTGGTCTGGAAGAGACACGTTTAATGATTTTCCACACGAAAACAAAACAAAATGCACTTAAAGGCCTCGGTATCGAGTTATTTTTACTTAATAAGTAAATGATAAATGATCTTTATTTTGCAAATTGGTTATTATATAACACTTTTACACGTCAATTTTTTTTCGTAAATTTAAACTAGATGAGGCCGGTGTTTCCTAACTGACTACCCTGAGAAGAAACACCAAAACAAACTCAGAGATCAGTCTATAGTCAGTAGAGTCATAATTACTCAAAAACTTCTTTTTAATCAATTCATCCCACCCATACGCACAAGGTTTTGGGAATAGTTTCATTCTGCGTACAGCTAAGGAGAGGAATTCTCTCCCAGAGTCTGCGTTTCCTGATAGCTATAACCTGGCGATACTTAAGTCAAGAGTGAATAAATTACAAGTCAAGAGGGAATAAATTACTTCTAGGCAAGCATGCTCCATCTTCGACCACATCATCGCTTAACATCAGGTGAGATGATAGTCAAACGCAAGACTATCAACAATAAAAAATAAAAACAATCTCAAAAAAGACTCACCTGCTGGATCTCAGGCTCAGATAAGAGCTTATCATAATACGCGTTCGCTATCAATGTCCTAGGGCTTATCGGCAAACTAGGTATCGGAGGCGGTACATCATCTTCTTTCTTCTTCTCCACCGTTTCCACTAAATCCTCTACTTCTGGTTTCAAGATATTCTGGTACTCTGGAAGCTCTTCTTTGGGGGTGGAAGGCCGTTCAGGTTTGGTCTTGGCTGGAGAACTTTCTGCTGAGCGCAAGTCACTTTTGTTTGGGTACCTGAAATGGTTGTAGCGCGTGTATTCTATATTGACTGTTGTAGGGTTGATATTGGATGGCATTTTTTTAAGTTTGTAAGACCAAATAAGATATATTTATTTGCTTAAAATATGGTATACAAGGTGTTATAAATAAATATGAAATCGACATGTCTTGCTTAAATCTAAAGCAAGCAAACTTACTTACTAAAGATACATCATTGCTAGCTTTCTTCTCAGACAGCCTGTTTTACCCTCTATTAAACTCTATCAATGAATGAAAGAGTAGACGTGTGACACAAATGTTTTACTGAGCTTCTGAATTTCTTAACAACAAATATTGATTTTATATAAAAAACAAACGACTTATATAATGTTTTACTGGTCATTTTTTCTTATAATATTTAATACTTATTAACATTTAATTTCAGTTCAAAATATAGTATACTTTGTAGGTAATTTGAAAGTACGATATTTTTAATTTAAGTAAAAATGTTGACGAACTATACATCTAAAACCACATACCTGAAATTAGCCACCGGTATCCTAGACTTAGGGGGACTATTCTCAACTCTCTTATCGTCTCCAGAGCTATCATTCTTCTGTTCTGTAGACAGACTTTTCTGTAACACGTTAGCTTTCTTCTCAGACAGCGGCTCAGAAGATTGTCTCAGAAGTCGGGAATTCCTCAGTTCCTTGGACTGACGTTGGGAAATGTTTCTTAGGAACAGGTTTTCGTGATTTTCGTAAAGTCGGAGGTCGTCTTTTTCGTCGTTGACGAACGGGTTCGTCGGTTTAGCTGATGATCTTGGCAAGATTTCTGGCAACTGTAATGAATGGAAGGAATTGTAAAAATAAATTATACTGGTTGTTTCAGAAGTACGTGTACAATTGTATTACCTTTCACCGCCACGGGTTTCGGCCAAGCTTTTTTTTATTACAGAATCAGAGGTGAGGTAAAACACATCGATACCTTGAGGTAGAAAGGTAGTATAAACCAATTTTATCCAAAACGAGTCATGAATACCAATCTAAAGAGCGGAAAATTCTAAACAAGACTACTTTCATAACTCATTTTAGTATCGACATGTAGGTATTACTGAATATCGATGAAATTATACTCTAAAATATTAAATTAAAAAAAAAAATACATTAACCACATGTTCAGTAAATAATGGTCAAAAGAGATGACGCCTCAAGGCGTATTTGGCACGTAATAACGACCCTTCGAATAATACTCTTCCTCAATCTCAGCAAAGATTAGCCATCTGCGCATGAGATATTATAGTTCACAAGTATGTGCAGGAACAGGTGTACTCTCTGTTCCTGTACTCTCATAGTCCGATGTGACAGCAATCCAACACGGCCGGAGAGAGATCAGGGGCAGGACCAACGGCTTAACGTGCTTTCCGAGGCACGAGGGGTATCACACACCCAACTTTCAAACTCCGCTACTCATCATCTGCTTAGCCTTTTCGGCTTCCAGTGCAACCGGAAGCAGCTGAGAATTATTATTTTACATGGAGTGACTGCCTATCTGACCTCCACAACTCAGTAGCCGGGTAACACGATACCCCTTAGCTCCAGTCCAGTGTCAGGGTTACTGGTTTCGTTAAGTACTCGTAACGAAAGAAAGAAAGAAAGAAAATTGCGTTTATTGGCACATAAAATTAAGAAATACACATTATATACAACATTAAAAAAAAAAAAAACAATATTGTGCCAAAAGGGCCTCAGCTCAGCATAATGTCAGGTGGCAACCCTAAGTATTACCACCTAACGCTGGTTTTCAGCAGCAGCCCACGGGTGCCACACGCTCGAATGTGCAATACACACGCGTAAACGTTCTAGTCAAAAGTTAAAGAGATATAACTGAATTATGCCGTAATAATATACGTAATAATTTGGAATATGTCTCATTAAAGAATTGAAAAAATAAATAAAATGGAATAATTAAATAAATGATTCGCATGTTCCACAACACGGAGACAGCAGTAGATATTCAAATCGCGGATGAATTGATTTGAATGGTCGCATACTGTTTTTGGTGTTCGAGTAAAAACTCTTTCCGCTTAAGCTTAAATGTTAGCCTACTCCTACAGTATTTTATAGGTGGGGGAATATTATTCCAACATTTACTGGCCTCGTATCGAAAGCTACCTCTAAACGCTGCCGAACTGTGATGTGGTGTCAAAAGACTGAGCACATTGTCTTCCCTGCCGATTCCTATGACCTCTTGTCCACTCAAGCTTATTGTATAAATATAATGGTTTTTGAGTTTTAATTAAGCCAAATAAAAGATTTGATATGACAGCCGGAACCCACTGAAGTTGGGTGTGTGATACCCCCGTGCCTTGGAGAGCACGGGGGGTATCACACACCCAACTTCCAAACTCCGGGTTACTACTGAATAATTTAAAAGTTTAAATTAATCAAGATGAAGGCAGGACACAGTAAACTTACATCGTTAATATTGCTGAGCGACGCATCAGTATGTAGATCTTTATACTCGTCTCTCTCGTGAATGCGGTGGATCGTGCGCGTGCGACGACCGCTGGAGCCGACGTCTTCATCGTCTGTGCGCTGGTCTGGAATACATAAAAATATTTCAAGTATTTATTGCAATTCATAATGTACACATACTGGTGGAATAAAATTATAATTTATAAGAAACAATTATGGAACCTATCGGGCACAGCTAAATTTAAAATAGATAGGAGAGAGGAAGAGTGCTTTGTTTAATTTTCCATAATAGGAAATATTTATTTAAAATTAATTATTGTTCTGTATAATTGTATATATCTGTGTTTTATATTGTACTAGCTTTTGCCCGCGACTTCCTTCGCGTGAAAATTTTTTCCCGCGTAAATTCCGATCCCGTTGGAATTTCGAGATAAAAACTATCCTATGTCCTTCCCAGGGTCCTAAAATATTCCTCTGCCAATATTCATCTAAATCGGTTCCGCGGTTTAGGCGTGAAAAGGTAACACACAGACAGACAGAATTACTTTCACATTTATAATATTAGTATGGATTTAAAAAGGAAACTGAAATGACGACAAAGACATCTATTTGGTTTCGAGAATTGAGCACATTTCTTTGTACTTCTTTTTTTTTAGAGGTCTAACAATGTGGGTATTATTTATATTACTAGCAATCTTGTTAACCCCTCCAACTAAGCTAAATATGCTTGTGTCTAGAGTGGGTTTACGGCTATTGTGTAATGGGTGGAGTTCGAACCCGTGAGCTTTCGATCACTAGGCCGACACATTCGCCATTAGACAATTGGATTTTGGATTGGTAACAAGATTGTTAGAGAATACCTTGGTCCCTTTCCACGCCAAACAAAGTTCGGGGTTTTCTATAGTTAAAAATTACTAATCATATCTTTTTTTTTCCACAACTCACACAAGGCCATCTAGTCCCAAACTAAGCAGAGCTTGTGCTATGAGTACTAGACAACTGATAAACATACATATATAAAATTTCTAAATACATACATATCTTAACATAGTATAAAGCAAAGTCGCTTCCCTGTGTCTGTCCCTATGTATGCTTAAATCTTTAAAACTACGCAACGGATTTTGATGCAGTTTCTTTCAATAGAAAGAGTAATTCAATAGGAAGGTTTTTAAAAACACTGTAAATTTTTGAGGTTTCTAATGTGATGTCGCAAATAAACACATTTTTTTGCGCTTGCTTTGCAAATGCTGGCTGAACCCTACGAGATAGATCAAAATAATGTACTACAGTATTGTACACCTTAAAAAGGTCAACAAAAATGTCCTGGATGGCATCTGTCTATCTCTTATAGATAACCCACAACAACCATTTATTATCCTTTACTTTTTACGAGAAATACGAGCATATTTTACGAAGCGATTTTAAGCAATACAGCATTAATCCTTATCCAATTAAGTACCATAAATACATTGTGCATTTAATATAAATCAATATTGCCCTTTACAGAATATAATTTAAATAAATGGTTTCGAAGATATTACAGATTTAAAATGCAAGGACATAGCGGTTGCGGCGCGGTGCCGGCGGAGGAACGGCGCGCGTGCCTATGTTGCTTAGATTTGAGCGTTAAATGTTTTTCCCATGGTAAATTATGTATCGCACTTTCAAGAGTTTTTTATTACTAAAGAGAACATGTATGTCGAATGACAAAAAGGCTGTCAACGATGTATATAAAGACATTCTATAGTATATTTAATACATATTGCACCCGTGCGAAGCCGGGGCGGGTCGCTAGTTATAGATAAATTACACCCAGACAAAGAACAAATGATCGTGCTCATCACACAAACATTTGTCCTGGGTGGGAATCGAACCCACGACCTTACGCATAGCAATCAGGGCCACTGACCACTACACCAACGAAATATGTTTAAGTTTTTTTCTGTTAATAAATTAAATGAGGCTGTTAATTGATACATTAAACATCTTTTCAATATAATTTAAGTAGGCTTCATATAGCCGTAACGACACACCTGCCAATAACACAAATGCAAGGTAAACAATACTTGGCAATTCATCAAATATTTCAAGTAAGTATTCATACGACATTCATGTATAATGTATCACTTATTGTCAAGTCATTGACCAAAGCTATGCCTTTGTTTATTGTATGACGCCAAGCAGTCTGGTAATACACAGGCGCGTGCATAGGATTATGACAGGGCATGCGGCGGAGTAAAAACACACAAAAACTTCTTCTTTTATAGATTTTTAGCATAGCCACAGCCACGCATCGCCACCATGCTACAATGCGTGGCTGTGGCTATGCTAAAAATCTATAAAAGAAGAAGTTTTTGTGACCGATTACTCACAAAAACTTCTTCTTTTATAGATTTTTAGCATAGCCACAGCCACGCATCGCCACCATGCTACGATGCGTGGCTGTGGCTATGCTAAAAATCTATAAAATACGAAGTTTTTGTGTGTTTTTACTCCGCCGCATGCCCTGTCATAATCCTATGCACGCCCCTGACTAATACATACATACATTGTTTAAGATTTCATTTCAAGGACTCGTGGCTAAATAAAAATTGCTGCACGGGTTGATCTATCAGGTTAAGCAAGGCTTGCCGAGGTTAGACAATGAATGGGTGACCATCTTGACCACGGAGTAGATGAATAAGGTTGGAATGGTAATGTGGGCGTGGCGAGCGCGCCACATTTATGATACGACAATCATAGCGCGACCGATTAATTCATTCACCGCGTTTAGTGCGCTTCGGATTACTTCGGAACACAGAGCTCTGCTTTAAAATGCCGTGTTGTGCAATTATAGCCTGTAAAACAAAAAGTCAGACCGCTAGTACAGAGCGAGGAGGTATATCTTTCCATCGGTATGTCGAAAATAACATTTAATTACAATTTTATTTGTAAAAAACATACAAATATTCTGATCACTACGAAATTCCGAACATTAACAACATTATTGCAACAAGTTACAAAAAGTATACATTGCCCGATGTGTACTCGCTTAATCAATGAAATGACCAAGTCCGCTTACAATGTACTGCATGCGCCACATTTCAACCATTGACGTTTCGTCCTTTGCCCTGATTGGCCGTGATGCACGGCGCATGTTTATCGACAGTGAGTTACAATCAGTAGCAAGCTCTCGATTTAAGTGTGTGTAATTTAGATGTGTGCGTAATTCGCATACGTAACGGGCCTCTTGTTTGTAGTGGAGCTAAAGAGTGGGGAGACAAGCAGCGACACGTGTTCTCATATAAATCAGGAACTATTTCCTTTCTAACCTCTTTTATCTGTTCTGTGATCTTGATGTCTCTGAGGATTAAGTTGACGCATTTTTTTCGTCAGACTCCTACGGACTAATAAGTCTCACTATTTCTTCAGTTGCCCTTGCGATCCGGCGCCGGGTATTTCTTTAGAGTGTTTCTGCAACCCCGGCAGGTAATAATCAATACTTAAACTTTATTGTGGACCATTATACGATAGCCTTTCAGAAACAGTTTCTACCAGCATGTCTCTTAAGTATTATTAGTGTCAATAGCCTAATGACTAAGGTGTTGGACTTGTGACCGACAGATCACGGGTACGGGTATACGTTAGCCTAACAAGCTAGTATGACCAGTTTTTACCATCAACTCTTTTAAGTATTATTTATTACACATACCTTCACTATCAGCCAGGAGTGGTTTGGAGCTCTCTTCACCGTCGTCTCCGAGATCACGGAAGCGACTGATAAGCCTCTCCTCTTCGGAATTACGCCTGAAAAATAGAAGTTCAATTGAATATAGTGTTAACCTGGTGAGCAGTAGTGGCCCAGTGGGTACACAAATGAGGTTGAAGGTCGTGGGTTCGAACCAGACACATTACTGAGCTAAATTTTTCATCATCACCGTTCACTACTCTCCAAACAGTGAAGAAAAACATTGTGAGGAAACTGACATATCCAGGACCGAAAATGCGAAGAATTGTGACATCAATCAACCCGCATTTGGCCCACGTGATGGATCATGGCCCATTCCCTCTCATAGAGAGGTGTCCTATCAACGGGAACGTTATTATCTAATTTTGACGGTTGAGGAATCCAGAAAATGGTGTAAAAGACACCAATAAACCCATACTAAGGCTCAATTTACACCGCCGCGGAATTGAATGGAATGGCAGCGTCAATTTCGCCTCATGACGCGAGAAGGCGCGCAAATTCGCTGGAATGCTCAAGTATTCTCGCGCATTCCGGCAAATTCGCGTGACTGCGTCTTGAGACACCGCACTGCTGTGACCGACCCAACCGACTCCCCGTTCGAGCCACTTCCCGCGGATTCCACAAACGGCGCCGAAAGTAGCTAGGGGAATTCTCGATAATGCGCGAGGATTCCCCGGAAGACGGTATTGTGCTGTATTACTTGGTCTACACTGTCCTCTCATACCTAATTAACCTGTATTATGGATACATTGTAAAAATGATAATTTGATTTGAAAATAGTAACTGTGGAGTTTCTTGCCGGTTACTCTCCATAGAAAACGACCAATTTCGAACCGTGCCCTAAATACTGACTTTTGTAAGTGCCCATGTAGGGCTATGTGAAATAAAACATTTTGAGTTTGAGTTTGACCCGCGAACTTTTTTTTGGCTCCTATTTAGTTTGTACCTATTTACGATTGACAAAGTTCATTATGCTATGTACAATTTCGTAGCAAAAAGTCGCTACCATTCCATTCCGCGGCGGTGTAAATTGAGCCTAACTATTTTTCTTTTAAGTTGTTCACCCGTGCACCGACCGACCTCGCAGGCGTTGGTTAACCTGTAATTATTTAGCCACGAGCTCCTAATTGTTTATTTTTATCTTCCGTCATTAAAATTGTCAGCCCTGGAGACGCCTGGAGTATTTGCTAGTCATGTAACCAAGTCCATCGGTAGGTCCTCATACACAATTTATTCATTTTATTTTTCTTAAAAGGAGAAGTCAACCTCAAAATTGTTAAACGAACTATTGTTATCAATAAACATTTTTTATTGTCATTTATGTTCTCCTTCTGTGTTATCAATTTCTCTCTTGCAGTGTCAAATCCATTCAAAGCTTGTCTGTAAGAGATCGCTTTTAGTGATGAGACCGCTCATTTTAACACCCCTTTTAGTAGTTGTTAAGTACTTATTTGTTTTCTTTAATGGTATACAATAGTGAGTATATCTTTCTACAATTACCTGTGTGGCTGTGTTTCAGATGTCCTAGGCGACAGGTCGCAGTTGTCAGGGCGAGCTCTTCTAGACGAGTGGCTGAGAATCTGCATAGCGAGCGTACGCACAAACTCTCCGGGACGTAGACTACTTTCTGTGTGACTCTGAAATTATATAGCAAATAACACTTTACTTTTACGTTACGTAAATAACATTATATAACTTGGAAGTAAAAGAGAGTAGTGTGGTGATATGTATGTTACAGTGGCGAAGGCTCCATACAATTCGATTCCTACCGGCTTCCCTTTTGAAATATGGCAAATATTAGTCTATTATTTTATATATGAATATATAAATAGTAATCTATTATTTTCAATTAAACAAATAATTATTTACGAAGTTACAAGATTTCGAAGCCAGCCACAGGGCCACAGTTACTGGAATTGACGCATCACACTTGAGCAAGGTAAGCATTTTTTGGTCCTGCTTCCCTTTTATGAAAATTCACCCTTCGCCACTGGTATGTTATATTGTCATGAGTAAATTATATTTAAAAAAATTGACAAACCGTGTAAAACTGGAAACGGTTTTGTGGGGTATTGATTTATTTTAAGATTATAATGTAACCTATATTAATAATAATAAATAAAAAATCTACACATTAAATACCTCATTGGCCTAGTGGTCGTAAAACCGACTGCTAAGCATGTATCACTCCGCCAGGGTTGCAGGATATTGCTAACGAATTTCTTTTTTTCTTTCTTCGAAAATTTTACCGCAGCGTCAGAACAACAGGAAGTAAGGAACTGAATTGGTTTTTAGTCAGCAGGAGACTGACACATATTTATTAATTTTATATTAATTTATTCACTCATGACTTAAAGATTCCCAGGTCAAATCTAATACGTCATATTTAACTCCTACCACGAGCACAATTCAAACAGGATAACAGCACGACTTCTACGTCTACTTATCTCAGTAGCCACCTCCAACACAGCCTTCCTTCATACTGACCTGCAGAAAATGTCTAGCCAGGAGTCTCCTATTCAGGGCTCGTTGCTGCCTCGCCTGTGGTCCTTGGCCAGGCTCGCTTAGTTCTTGACAAAGAGCCGTTTTACCGCTGCCTGCGTCACCTGCAAAATCATTTAACATAAAGAGACCTGGAATCGACTTGACCGTAATATATTGTTTTTTCATTTATTATGGATAGGCTCGTGTTTGAACACCATCTCACCTGATGGTAAGCGATGATGTGGTCGAAGATGAAGCACGCTTGCCTAGAAGTGACCTATTCACTCGTGACTCAAAGACTTAAGAATGACGCTGCAATGATATTTTATTTAGCAGATTGATTATAAATAGCATTTTTACATGCTATTTTTTCTCGTTTTAGCTATACTAGATAAGGCCGGTGTTTCCTAACTGATTACTCTGAGAAAAAACACTCAACACATAAATAATGGTCTCGATGAATGGCTTGGCAATTGCTTGGCAATGAAGCAGAAATGCTTGAAGTTACAACTACGTACCAAGAGATAGTCGTAGTATGGTATACATACAACGTGTAATTTAAAGGGTATATAGATACATACCAAGTGCATGGTTTCTTTGGATGATAACAAACGATATGGCAAGGGTTTTGTAATCCTACGTCTACATGTGTGGAACTTATTAGAAATTTCAATACATTGATACCAGAGACCGAAATATTCAAATTAAGAGGAACGAAGAGAATTATCGTGTTATTGGCAAGTGACGTGGAAAGTTATTGACCCTCGTAGTACTGTAACACGTTTGCTATGATTGATATTCAAGAAACATATGAAACCGATAATATGGTATCAATTCTTTGACTGACTTATTTTGAGCTGAATCCGTGCATAGAGACTCTATAGTCTTCAGCCCTTTTGGATAGATATGGGGTTTCCGTTACACGTTGTATATGGATTATATCTCTACATAAGAAAAAAATTTTTTGCAAAAAATAGAACCGACTTCCATATCAAAACACTACAAAACCAAAAATAACTTTAATTTCGGTAGTCGGTGTTATTGGTTTTGGATTTTCTTTTTTTTTCACACCGCCTTCCGAAATTAAAGTTATTTTTGGTTTTGTAGTGTTTTGATATGGAAGTCAGTTCTATTTTTAGCAAAAAAATTTTTTTTCACTCTTTTTAGTGGGTCGGTTTGTAATTTATCTAGTTACAAAAGCCATAATGTCAACAACTTATCACCTTTTACAAAATATTGCTTTTCCCGATGCATAGCCGTTAATTTTTGAGGAGTTCTCCTGGTACTTGACCATCGGCTCTACATCACCAGATGTATTGTGACGAGCATAAAGTGTTTAACATCCGTACTCAAGTAATCGAATCGTAATCCACGAAATACTTATTATTGAGGAGTTTCAGTGGCCTTCTGTGGTCTACATCATCAGTTCAACTTCCTCAAATGGCACTTTTCGGAAGCAACTGCTCAAGGTACTATAAGAAATACCCAAAACGCTATAGGTGTGCCTATAATATTTGAAGAGTTCCCTCGATTTCTCCAGGATCCCATCATCAGATCCTGATTTCGTAACAATGGGACCAACTAGAAAGTATACCCATTCAAACGCAAAAAGAATTTTTCAAATCGGTTCAGCCGTCTCCAAGATATAAGGTAACATACATAAAAAAAAAAGTTCAAGACGAATTGCAAACCTCCTTTTTTTGAAGTCGGTTAAAAATAGGCTAAATGCAAGTTTCACTCGAGCACCGAGGGGTTCCGTACAAACTTGTCTTTGAGTACCTATATTTATTTAGGGAAAACAAACAGTTACACAAAGCACTTATACTCAATAACCTATCATTAAGCATATAATAAAATATGTGTAACCCAGTGCGTTATCCACAGATTCAATAGTACCGAACCATTCAAGCTTCTTACCAAAATTTTTATAGCTCTGAACAAGTCACACTTACCCAAAATGAGTGCTCCACAAGTCTTGCTAACCGGTCGCTGCTCTAGACAATGAGCAATCTTCTGGAAGGCCCACTCCCTACAGAAGAATCTCCTCTTATCCGTGGATATGCTGGTCTCTGTCACTTTGTGGGCTGACGAGGACTTGCGCACAGGACGGGTTTCTTTGTCGTGAGCGCGGGGAGCTATGGGGCTGAGTGGTGTGCCTGTAAATAGAAGCTGATGATAAGGGTGCGTTTCCACCAGAGATGTGCGATGGAAATGTGTCGTGCGAGGATGTCTAGCTGTGCTGTGAAAATGTGTGGGGGTTTCCACCAAAGCTGTGCGATGAAAATGTGCCTACGAGGATGTGTAGCGGAGCTGTGAAAATGCGCATTAATGTGTGGTGCGAGGATGCGCAAACCTCGCAACACATCCTTCTCAACACACATTCCTCGCAACACATCTCTCGCACACATCCCTCGCACACATCCCTCGCTTGTTTTGTATGCGCAAAAATCTAGCTCCGCTGAGCCGTTTCCACCAGAGCTGTGCTGACCGAGGCGAGGTAAATGAAGCGATTCTATTGGTTCTTTACAAACACATCCCTCGCTACGCATCCTCGCACATCTCTGGTGGAAACGCAGCCTAAGCCTATCGTGCTCTCATAAATAGCGGACCATATTTCTTTCTTGACTTGCGGGAATGTTCTAACGAGATACCGCGGTCCCGCACCGCAAGGCCAAAAGGAACAGGGTGGGTTTATAGTCAGTAGATGTCTAACACTCCCTTCCTCTCCACCCAGAACGGGAGAAGTCATTTAATAATATTCCCACCGAAAAAAAAAATTCTAGTGCTGTACATGGAGCCCTTTCCCAGCTATGTTAGAAACCGCTTCCAGACTAACCAGAAGCAGCCGAGTACTAGTGGTTCTCTTGAAGCAACTCCCTATCTGACCTCCACAATCCAGTAGCTGGGTAACACAATACCCCTTTGTTTCTGATTTTACTGGTGTCTGAGTTTCAGGCTTCAGTCTACCTGTAACACCTTACAAAGATGTACGAATGACGCCAGGACCAACGGCTTAACACTCTTTCCGAGATGGTAACTCATCCGGCTGTTAACTTAGCAACGATACGATAGACACACAAACATACCTCTATACTATCACCTCAAAATCATAAAGCCCATGTTCCCATTAATACCACGATCAACATCCCCTTATAATTCGCCCAACGATTAAAGATTAACTTCCATCAGAGTTACCCCGAAGCTTACAACTCCTAACTAACTCAATCCGGGTTCCCAGCGGAATCGCGAGCGCATCCGTTGCGTTCAAGTCAGAAAGTTTCTAATGTGATTACAGTCGTGTCTGGTGGTACGAAATCTGCATTCCCTGTGGAGTTGGTTGCTTTAAATCCTTGCTTCACTGGAATTCATAATAATATCCTACTAATCTTATAAATACGAAAGTTTGTGAGGATGTATGTACATTTGTTGCTCTTCCACGCAAAAACTACTGAACGGATCTCAATGAAATTTGGTTTGTACAAGCCGTCGGAAACCTCTGCGAACCTCGCTGGAATGCGCTTCCCCTCGCGCTTCCCCGCACCTCGCCCCGTTTTCGCCTACCAGTGCCGTTGCCAACGCAAGCGCCGACACACGTATATCATTTTTTCTTTTCGTAATCGCATTTTTGTTTATTGTTTCTCTGTTTGGTGAAATATTAATAAACTACATATTTAGTGTTGGAAGATGGGTATGACTATACATAGTGCAGAGCGGAATTTAGTGCTCAAAGTAATAATTTTTTTTGAAAATGACATACATCACCAAACATCAACATAATTATATTTTTACCTCTCGAATTTTTTTGCTATCTCTCTAGTTTGCATGACGTCATTGAGCCAGGTTCGCAGATATTTCCGGCGGCTTGTAGACAGTTGACATCCTAGTATAAAGGCTACTTTTTATCCCGGAATTCCCACGGAATCGGGATTTTCGCGGGAAAACCTACCACGCAAACGAAGTTGCGGACAGAAGCTAGTTTTAACATAATTTAGTTAAAAACCTGTAGGAGCCCATGATTAAATTATATAAATTATTAAATAAATAATAATTTAATTATTATAATTAAATTATTGAGGTCGGTCCATGGATAGGTGACCATATTAACACATCGAGATTTCTCCGTAGCTGTAGTAAAGCAACCGTTGGTCCCGGCTGCATTTGTACAGCAATGACAATCATTACGTGTAGTCAGAAACCAGAAAATTAAACACCAGTGTTGCCAAGTCGTATCGTGTTATCCTGCTCCTGGCTTGTGGAGGTCAGATAGGCAGGCGCTCCATGGAAAAAACTAGAACTCAGCCGCATCTGGTTAGGCAAGAAGCCAGCCCCAACATGCTTAGGAAAACGCTAAACAATTGATGACAATGAGTTATGACATCTGTTAATTTGCAAATTCCATGAGATTCTAAAATATCTAGAGAAATGTAAATTCTCGATAAATTGTCAACTGAACATTACTCCTACAGTAAACTCAAACTTAAAGCTTTAATCCCTACTAATATTTTTGACAGTAAATCTAAGTCTGTCTGTTACGTCTAAGCCACTGAGCCGATTTTAATCCTATTTGGAAGACAGATAGAATACACCTTGGAGAAGGACATGGCTACTTTTTTTCAGCTGAAAAAGCTTTTAACGCGAATGAAGCCACGGGGTGAACCTAGTCTATACTAATAGTACAAAGTGAAAATATTTATAATTTTGAATGTTTGTAACGAATAAACTCAAAAAGAATTTCACCATTAGAATACAACGATATCACTGAGTCATGCTAAATTAAAAAAAAAAACTTTACACGCGAGCGAAGCCACAGGCAGAAGCTATTATTATATAAAAAAAAAAACACTAACTCACCATCAAAATCGAAAGGATCCCTCTCCCGTTCTCTGTCCCTATCTCTCTCGCGCCGATGTTCTCTGGAGCCTTCTCTGTCTCTTTCTGGGAAGCCTCGATGCCGATCAGTTGGTGTCCGATCGTGGCCACGAGCGGTCGCCACGTCGTTTAGAGGAAGCGATCTGGAATATTAGATGAAAGGTCATGTGAAATTCAGAAGATACGTGTCGGTGTGGTGGAAAACTGAACATAATATAATATAATTAAAAATGTAATAAACATTCATTAAAGGAATAGTTTTTTTATCATGCTTTTTAATTATTTTCGTATTTCTTCTTGAAAACCCTTTCATTTCGTAATCATATCACAAAAAATATCTAGTCCGCCATCTTGAGCCGTCCGCCATATTGGATTTAAAATAACGTAACTTATGTATACCATGATGTATTGTAATTCAAACTAAACGTATTTGCAAAATTTCAACTTATTGGTTGAGGATAACTGCTTTAAAATTCAGTGACAAGATTTAGCCCGGATATAATAGGTAACGAAAGAACCTAAAAGGCAAGTTAAACAACATAACATAATCAACCTATAACGTTTCCACAGCTGGGATACACCTCTGCCCTTTGGGGAGGGAAAGTTTTTTTAAAATAAATAAAAGCTTTTTAATAAATCTTCTGTAATTTTATCCGTCCAAAGACTGTCTGTAAGCTACTTCCCGGTGATAGCACCTACCATAATTGTACTCTGTTGTTATTGTGTGTTTTTGATATTTCCAATCCCGGGCTTAAGTTAATAAAGCCACTCATACAAGAACTATAATGGGAGATGAGGGTCCACAAGAGTTACAGATTTGGCGTTTTGCAAGCTTCGGACGTGGTGGTCAGTTTGCCTCGTGGTACACCAATATAACGAATCTCTTCAAGCATATGTGCGTACATCGCTGGCCATGGTTCGTTTTTGTTAAAACGATTCCCTGTTTATTAATTTTACTGCGTTGGTTCTAGTTTATCAATTGCGCTTTCAGAGGCTTATTTTACATGATCTTTATGCTTACATCAGACTATTCAATGACACTTTTCTTTATTGTTGTTCTATATTTAAATAGTTGCTGGTATAATCAGGGTTTTCTGTAATAACTTCCACCAGGCGGCAGCACCGAGACATCAGGTCCGGGTAAACGTTTGACAGGTGTCAAACGCTTAAGTTTTTTGACATTTGTCAAATTGACGTGAATGTCATGTATACATCAAAGATTCGTTTCCAAAGAAGAATACCTCTCGCCTCAGTAGCGCCAACTGGTGGTTTAAACATTTGGAAACACATTATAAGTACTTTATTAATTCTAATTTTTCAAACATAGCAAACAAGTGTGTTGCCGGGGAGATTGTTGCACCCTTTCTTCCCAGCTAAAACACTAAGAGGTAATGACGGGCAGGCGTTTTCATGTAAATTTTTGACGTTCAAAAGTGTTGATTTTTCGCCTAGTCTGAATAAATACCTTGATTATTTGACTTTGATTTATCATCTCACTATATCACAAAAAGCTGAGCTGGTGATTATGATTGAAATTCGTATACCGGGTGCGTTTCTTCGTAGATCAGGGCTCCTTCATGTTCCTCAAGTTAAATAGAACTATAAAAAAGAACTCGTACATGATAAGAGCTTGTCGTACCTTTAATATGGTGTGTCAGGATGTTGAGCTAGATTTGTTTAAGAGCAGTGTGAAAAAGGTTAAGAAAAGCTTGAAAAATAACATCTTTGGCAAGCAGACCACTGTTTATTGTTTTTTTTTTTTTGTTCTTTCTTTTTGCGCGTTGATTGAGCGTAGAGTATATGCGCGAACTCGAAGCTGTTTATGCAAAATTGTTCTTTGTATTCACGTATGTAAAAACTTGTAAATGGCAATTTCTTTACATTACATTACATTGTTTATTTATATTGATATGCATTGGCTGTAAGTTTTTCTAAAATTAATAAAAAAGTATATTTACCTGAGATTAACCCGATGCTCAGCCTGCCTGACAGCAGAATGCCGATGCTGCTGCTGTCTCATGCTAACCTGGTACTGCCTCAAATACGCCTCAACCTTCCCCTCACTCGCCTCATTCCTCCCCCTTCTCGTCCTCCCAGAGTCCTCCTTAACCCTCCTTGGCTTCTCCTCCTTCTTCTCCTTACCCTCAACAGGAGTACTCATAGCAAAGTTCCCTCCGTTATTATAATTTAAGGGGTCAAAATCATTCCTTTGCGGGTTCGCTGTTTTACTGACTTTGGAGTTTTTCGCCCTGTATTGAGATTTTGGGACTACCTGGCTGTATATAGGTATCTGATTCGACATGCTTAACGGACTAGCTTTGGTTCGAAAATATAGATTTTTATTTTGACAATTTTTCTACTAGAGGTACCTAATGAGTTACTTTGGTTTCTGCTAATTGACTCTATAGACTACAGGAACGCGGGGTTTTAATAGTTTTCTAATTAGTAAAATAGGCCTATATTTGATTGGCTGTTTGTTATCACAATTACATCTAAGGTTTAGGTCATTATGAGTTTTGACCTTTTCATTCTTCTTGTTTAAATTTTGGAGTTCGATCGATTCGTTTTTCGCTGCGCCATTTTTTCAACCTGTAACCAAAGAAAGGAGTACATTAGTTTAGCAGACAATGTGGCGAAATGTCAAAGGAAAGTGCTTAGGTAAGTTGTACGATTATTCGAACACGACCTAATGAACTACTTAGTAAAACCCACACGTACAAAAATAACTATAGATTTATTTTCAGAAATAACAACAATATTTTCGAATCTGAAATCCACCCAAACACTGTCTGTAAAACATCCCTTTTAGCGATAAGACCGCCCTTATTTAATTCTGTTATGGTGTACAATAAAGAATATCTACCTATCTTCAAAAACATAGTCGGTAAATCATAAACTCACAACATAAATTCAATTATATGTAGATAACCACTGCTTACACTTTGATGAATATTTTAAGCATGCTCTGAATACATAATTAACCCATTAATAAGTTTATACAATTATCATGAAATTTTAAAAACTACCCATATATCACAACTGACTGCCCGACGCATAGAAGAGCAATTACTCCATATTTATTAGTACCATGTGAACTTATAAACCTTGTTAGTAATAGATTAAAAACAAATTATAACTAAATTATATATCTAAGTTGCGTGGGACACGCCGAACCTGGGGAATTCTAATTGACTGCATGCAGTCGTATCTATCACCCCAAGAACGGAGAGAGAGTCCCACCTGTCAGCTAACGTTCTCAGGATAGTGACCAACACTATCCAAGTGAAAATCCGAAATCCATGATAATTGAATTGGTCTTATTCCAGTGCGGCAATCAAACTACACTCAGCTAAATCGAGATTTAAATCTATTTATTTTTTCCTTTCTCCTTTAGATCAAAAATCAGAAGTTACAGAAATTTAGAGTTAGGACACTTTCATTCTAAGGATGCGATGTATGAAATTCTTTGAAATGCTTAAACAAAAGTGCGTTGATGACGTGGCTTCTAACGAGCGAGGTTTACGCTTTAAAGCGACGACGGATTAAAACCTTTTGAATCCTCCCCATGAGGTATTTAAGGGTTAACGCTAAAAATGGAACGTCAATTTTATGTGGAAAGAGGATGTTGTACTCAATATGGAAGGAAATAAATAAAATAAAATATGGAATGTGTGGATATAGATAATATTTAATCAATGTATTGCAAGACTTTTTCTGCTTGTGAAAACTATAATCAGCCAGATTTAATCTATTTATTTGTAAATTACAAAGTATTAAACTACTGGCCCAATTTAAAAAATATTTGACCAGTATAAAGATACATTATTAACACGTGGTCACCTCGACATTAAACAATATAAAGCTAAATCGTCGTGGTATAACACTTTATATGTCGCACATTTCAAAAGTTTATTTCAAATCATCCTGACATCAATCCGAAAAATCCAAAAATAAAGGTGGTCTGTCTGTGGGAGCTAGCCCTGAGCGATAAGACCGCCCATTGTACACTAATTTTACTTTCTGTATCCAGTATGTAAGATGATATGACAATAAATGAAAACACCGACTATACTAATCCCAAGGAAACCATAGTGAGGATAAAATAAGAGATGATCTCAAAATAAAAAAATATTTTCAAATAATCTGAATAATACAGGTAAAAGTATGAAATTGCCGTTTTATAGTGAAAGATGCTTTGAATTGACTTAAAACCTTCATGGTGTGAGAGTTTCTTGTGCCTAAACGCAGGATATTTGACCCTACGTTGAAGCACAGTAGCTAAATAGAGCCTGTGGAAAAAATATGAAAATAGAAAAAATATCCTGAATACATTTTTTTCTACGGACTAAGGAGATCATCATTTAGGCTATGGTAAATTTATGATCGTATTGTCTTCACCACTTTGTATATGTAATGTTGTATAAATAAATAAATAATCCCTACTAATATTATGAAAGTAACTCTGTCTGTTACAAGAGTAACTGACGTCTTCACGTCTAAATCACTTAACCGATATTGATAAAATTTGATACCTGCTGATAAAGATTAGCCCTTGGAGAAAAACAAAGGCTACTTTATTTTGCTGACAAGTAATCAAGAAATGACGAAACGAACGAACGAGGTTTAGTTTATATGTCAATAAATAAACTTCACGATCTTGAATGTCTGACAGCATAAAACAAGCAAAAATAATGAGTATTCATTATGATTTCGTATTACGTTCCCTAAAACCCAAAACCACTACCGAGTCAAACGACCGGGCATCAAATTACGTTCCTAAAAAAAACATCGGCCTCCGTAAGTCATATTCCAATTAAGCACCACTCTAAGTCCGGCGTAAAATAAAATTCAGTCAGTTCTTTTTGTTTAAGAAACTAAAATACACCCTAAACTTCGCAAAATAGGGTTTATTTTCTTTTGTGTGTTTTTTTATAAAATTGAGCACACATTTAAAGGTTTCCTGCTATTGATAATTTAAGAAGGAAATGCCCTTTAACCTTTGATTGATGTAAATAAAGGGACTTTGAACTCTATTGTATTCATTTTAAAGTGTTGTATGGGATGTCTCGATGTTCAGACCAATTAAGGGATGTTATAACTTAGAACTTAAAACGGGATATTTACCATGTGTATTTTTTGTTTTGAGTTTCCGATATTTCGGCACTGTTCGGCACCTTCCACCCGCAATTACTTCAGTTCATCCGTGATTATGGCGCTTGCAACAGTGCCGAAATATCGGAAACTCAAAGCAAAAAATACACATGGTAAATATCCCATTTTAAGTTCTAATGATACTGTTAGTGACCATGTTAGCTTAAAAACTTATATGTTACTAGCCTGTGCCAGCGGCTTCGCCCGCGTGGGATGTTTTTCCCGTGTAAATCCCGATCCCGTGGAAATTTCGCAAAATCTTTTCTTAGCGGATGCCTACGTCATAACATCTACCTGCATGCCAAATTTCAGCCCGATCCGTCCAATGGTTTGGGCTGTGCGTTGATAGATCACTATGTCAGTCAGTCAGTCAGTCAGTCACCTTGATAACTTGCTCGATTTTTAATTGTGCCCATTATCTACTGTAAGTAGTAATTTATTTATTTAAACTTTATGTACAATGGCGTTACATGGGCGGACTTAATGCAGCAAGGCATTCTCTACCAGTCAACCTTTGGGCAATCAATACATTGTGGAGCTGGTTCCAAAATAATAACAGCGGCAAGGCTAGATTCAAGGTTAAGCAACGCATTCCGAGGTCGTATCTGTGGATGGATGACCATAGCTTATCAAGATACCTCCATTGGTGCCGGCTGTCATTTGTACATCTTTGATAGACTTTAAGGGCAGTTCGAAGCCAGAAAATCTCGACACTGGTCTTGCCATGGGATACCGTACCCAGCTAATGGGTTGTGTAGGTCAGACAGGCAGTCGCTCTATGTAAAACACTAATACTCAACTGCATTAGGTTAGACTGGACCTCTCGCGCCCGGCATTGGTCGAGGCCATGCTGCGGGGCGAGAGGGAGTGGGAAGCGACTGCATTAGGTTAGACTGGACCTCTCGCGCCCGGCATTGGTCGAGGCCATGCTGCGGGGCGAGAGGGAGTGGGAAGCGGTCGCCTCCTTCTGCGAAGCAGTCATGCTTCCGAAGGAGGAGGCGGGCCGCGTGAGGGAGAGGATGGCGTCCTCCCTCCAGCCCAGCCGCAGTGGTAGTCGCCCACGGCGTCGGACGTCGGCCGACGATCTCCGGCCACCGTAGGCGCGGGCATGCGGACAGCGAGTAAAGGGCAACTCGCTGTCCGACCATGGACCATGCCCGGGTCGACGGCGCGTTGTGTTCCACGCGCGCCTCAAAGAACGTCAGCAACATGACGAGGCCCCCCCTGTAGAGGGCCGAAGCCTGCCGGGGTCGTGGGACTTATCCCATTACCGTGACCCCGGTACGTAAAGGGTTATTGAAGGAACACCGTGGATTTTAGTCAGTAAATGTCTGACAGTCCCTCCCACCCTGCCCGGGGTGGGAGGATATATTTGATAATTTTACCACGCTAAAAAAAAAAAAATAAGGTTAGACTGGAAGCCGATCCCAATATAAGAGGGAAAAGGCTAAGCAGATGATGATAATAAGTCTGACTTTCCCCCGTAATAAAAGAGTTGTCCTGTAAGCCAGTATGTCACGTGGATCTAATTCCTATCGTAGAAACTCTGGGCGTCAGTTTCGGGCTACTGGCTCCCCGTAACGACTGATTATAGACGTGGGGGTATTTAAGTCATGTTTAAAAGACCTCCTTTAGATATTAGGATAAGGGTATCCGACGGAGATTTCAATCCTTAGCTGTACGTACAATGAAAGTATTCCCAATATGTTCTGTGACTATGGATGGGATGTCCACCATGTAACGATGGCACATTACCGTTTGTCTTGGCATAGTTAGATTATACAATTCCATCGCACCCTACACGAAATGTAAGGCTGTTTTGTCAACAGGTAAAAAATAACACTTTTTTTCGTTTAAACTAAATGAGGCCGGTGTTTCCTAGCCTACTATGTACTACCCTGGGAAGAAACACCAAAACTCAGAGGTCAAAGTCTCTTTCAAAGCTCATAAAATTCGTGCTGGTCAAAAACACACGGTATGCATTCAAAATTAGACCATTTCAAAAAAGGTTATAAAACAAAAGCAGCATTAACTCCATGAACAGTACCCCAGCTGTATTTGCCGCGCTTCCCAACTGACTGCATTAAAATATTCAGCAGAACTGTGTTGGCACTCTACAAACACTCGTATTATCGTACTTGCCAAGTTTTTTAAAACAAAAACTTTGTAAAGCGAATGTTAGTCTGTCAGGAAAGTGGAATTAAAGCGGATGGAATAGACGTAGGAATTGATATGACACGCATGTTACTTTTTGGCTAACGTGCTGCACTGTCAGCTAAATAATTACTTGGGATTGTAGTGAAACAAAAACCTATCAAACTATAAAAATATCTAATGTTAATTCCGCCAAAAACTGGAAAATCAATCTTGCATGCAGTATGCAGCACCGCCCTCCCGCCCGAAAATATATGGTCATGCAGAAGGGATGCAATAAAAACCATACCATATGCAAACAAACCACACTCGACGTCCAACCCTATAGAATATATTCAACACGTTAATTTAATTATCCAGCCAATTTAATTTGACCCCGTGTACGCTCTATAAAAACAGAGGACCGCGTGGCAAAAGAATAACAGCCGCATTGGTCGATCTTTATGGTTAAGCAACACTTGTGGAGGTCAGTCCGAAGATGGGTAACCATTATATATTGAGATTCGTCCGTGACTCTGAAAGCAAGTTAAGCCGTTGATCTCGGCTGTCATTTGCACATCTTTGACAGTCGTTACGAGTATTCGGAAGCCAGAAAATTGACTTGTCTTGCCAAAGGATATCGTGTTACCCAGCTACTGGGTTGTGGAGGTCAAATAGGCAGTCGCTCCATGTAACACACTAGTAACAACTCAGCTGCACCTGGTTAGACTGGAAGTCATCCCCACCATAGGAAAATGCTTAGCACTAGATGACACTCTATAACAGGGGGCACCAACCGGTCGATCGAGTCGACGGCAGCTATAAGTCGAGTCGATTGTGGCAAGCAAAAAATAATTTTAATTTTTAAAAGTGAAATATAGACCTAATAATTTATACGTAAGCAGAGCAAGGCGATTGAGCAAGGTAATTGTTTTTCTGTTTAATAAAAACAACAAATGAAAAATTTCAAGAAGTATGATGTAATTGGTGAATCCCACAGAGATTCGTCAGTAAAAAATTGATCTTAGCTCTGATCAAGTTGGCCACCCCTGCTCTATAAAATCAAAACATTTCGAAAATAGGATGCACCATATAACGGGCCAGTAACTTATGGTTGGTACTAAAAGCAATTTTTAAGGAAATTGCTACACAAGAAGCATTTGGCGCAACAACGCCACTGAAAAATTCAAAACCTAACCGGAATACTTACCGTACAAAAGCCACAAAAGTGGTAAAAACAACAACAATTGTTTTTCAATGGGTCCCAAAGAGAGAGAAATAACTCCTTTCGGGACCAAAAGAAGATGTAGTGGAAGCTTTAATGCTTATGTAAAAGCGGTCTCTAGAGTTTTGAAAACTATGCGGTGCTATACCCTACCATAGAGCACGGTATGTATTGTAGGGACTATAGTCTGTTTTTTTTTTAACAAACGAATACCAAATATTTTGACTGCGTTTCTATTGGTCCACGTAATCAACATAAAGTCCGTTCCAAATCCACACAAACGCTGCAGTTACATGTTCACTCAGTTGTGTCATCGACTACCTGCGCGTCGCACGTCGCACAAGAAAATTATGTTATAGCAGTTTATTATTGACTTATCTGCAGAAAGTTCATCAGAAGGAAGTGATGACGATAGTTTTTAAGATTACAAGAATTGTATAATAATTACATATTTGATTTATATGTTCTAGTGCATAATACATTATTACAATGTTGTTTTATTGATATTTATTTATGAAAATATCATATAACGGGAACAGAAAATGGTATTATTAAGTATGCAAATTTAAATCGTAAAATAATAATTAAATTTTCTAAACAGTAAATTTTAGAAGTATTCAATATGAACTGGCCTTAACAATATCAAAACAAGAACAAGGGCGTTGGCCCCACCCCGACCAATGATCCATCTCACTATGTCAACAAAGAGTATGTAATACACTATGTGTATGTTAATATAGGAAATGTGCGAGAGACATACTCAGTACTCGTTTGTTAAAACAACAGACTATAGAGACGCATATTCGGCTGTCAAAGTTGACACTTTCTGTCATACAAACATACTCATAATAATAATTCAAAAAACTCTAAATTGAACTAAACGTTAACTGACAAATGCTTGGACAGGCCCAGTCAAATCTGTGTGTATTTTTACTCAAAAGAGCGCCTCAGACATTAACCTACAAGGTTCTCATTTGATTTTACCAGTATAGATTGTATGGACTTCAAAAGAGACTGACCTATGATTTTGTTTTGGTGTTTATTCTCAGGGTAGTCAGTTAGGAAACACCGGCCACATCTAGTTTAAACTGACTGAAAAATATAACGTGTAAAAGTGTTATTTATTTATTTTTATTTAAAACAAAACAAAATAAATAAAGATAATTTATGATTAATATTTATCCCACAAATGTTCCCACTGCTGGGACACAGGGCTTCTCTCTATGGGAGAGAACGGGTCGTAATCTACCACGCGGGTCCAGATTTGGCGGACGTCCCACATCTTCGTATTTCGGTCGTCGGTTTCCTAACGAGGTCTTTATACAAGTAGTACCACGACTTAAAACTCAAAGTCGGGTCTGTAACTACAGGGCCATGATTCGATTACTGTACCTTGATATTTGATTATAT
Source organism: Tholera decimalis (assembly GCA_943138885.2). Lineage (NCBI taxonomy): Eukaryota > Metazoa > Arthropoda > Insecta > Lepidoptera > Noctuidae > Tholera > Tholera decimalis. Next base: position 19,299,767 of record OW964576.2, read on the forward strand.
TGCTGTGTCTACATCTCTTATCAAGGTCTGTAAGAAAACCTTTATTTAGAAACGAGCTTCTGTCTGCGGCTTCTCTCGCGTGTAAAGTTCTGGATCAGATGTTCCCAATTTTCGAAATTTATAAAAGCCTGTATGTTGCCCAGACATAATAGTTATACTGAAGTGCTTCAAGTGTTATGATAGTTTTGTAAGGTGATGTAAATAAAACATTTTTATTTAATTATTAGCCTTTATTAAAATAATATAATCAGTATTTTGTGGGTCCACCTTTAGATTTAATTACAGCAGCCACTCTTTTTGGCATTGTTTCAATTAACTTTAAACATTGATCGGGCGTTATTTTTGCCCATTCATTTTTTAATGCCGTCAGTAAGGTTTTGGTGGGTTTTGTTTGTTATTGAATATCTCCGTATCTTTTTCTTTAAAATTGACCAAATATGCTCAATAGGATTTAAGTCCGGTGATTGTGGTGGCCAGTCTAAAAGGTTTACGCCGTTTTTATTCATCCAGGCCATAGAGTGAGCAGATTGACAAAGCCATTTATTCCGTGGTCTGTGAACAAGTACTCAACGTTACTGCCTCAATGAAATATTCAGCAGACCCTGGTGTACTTGACGTGAGGTTAAATGTTTTGTTAGGCTTCAGTATACGGCTTTGTTTTTAGATTTCCTTTCATTATTAAGTGAGTTTAGACCGTTTAGAACGCACATTCAAAAAGTTTGGTTTTCGAGAAATTATACACGAATATTCTCCACGGACTCCGAGATATAATAGGCTCGCGTTTGTCCTCCATCTCACCTGATGGTAAGTGATGGAAGTGATGGAGCACGCTTGCCTAGAAATAACCTATTCACTCTTGATTTAAAGACCCCCAGGTAATAGCTATCAGGAAACACAGACTCCGGTAGGAAATTCTACTCCTTAGCCGTAGGCACAATGAAAGTATTCCCAAAACGTTTTGTGCGTATGTGTGGGATATTCATCATGTAACGATGGCACATCGCCAAAATATCGAGAAACTAACATCCACCAAACCGCATTGTGTCCCTGAGGCCTTTTTTTTTTTTTTTAAAACCACCCCGGTGTCTCCTCACACGTGCTCGGGGGGCCGCGGGAAACCTAATTCTTCCGCAGCCCCGCACTAGTGCTGGCCAGGTCTGTCCCGGCCTCGCCTCCTGCACGGGGTAGTGAGGTGTTGCATCGCCTCAGAGGCGCGCGCCGACACCCGCGCGCGCCTGCGACTCGGGTCCATCGAATAGGGGGCGGGGGACTTCCCCAAGTCCCTCGCCCCTGGACACATTCATGGGGGCTGGAAGAGGGCGTTATCCGCCCTTCCCCTGCGCCCGGTGCGCCTTCTGCGGCCAGGGAAGGGAGTGGAGATCTCCCTCTCCCAGTTCTTCTTCCCAGTCAGTTTCCTTCTGCGACATCACGTCCTCGCAGAAGGACACCACCGCGTCCCACGACTCTGCGCTGCCGACCATACTCTGCACTACGGCCGGCAGCGACAGATCGCCTCCTACTTCATTTGTGAGGACACGGCGCTGCTCCTCCCAAGCTACACACTCGGCGAGCGTGTGTTGCGCCGTGTCCTCCCCGCAATGGACGCAGTGGTGGCACCGAGCGTCCGGCTCTCTGTCTATGCGGCACAGGTACTTGCCGAAGCAGCCGTGCCCCGACAGCACCTGTGTCACTCTAAACGACAGGGAGCCGTGCCTTCTCCCGAGCCAGTCGTCGAGTACTGGCCGGATCGCCTCGACGGTAGCGAGGCCGGCGGTAGGGCGCAGAAGCCTCTGCCGCCATTCCGCCACCAAGACCTGACGGAGCTCCTCTCGGCGCAGTGCGATCTGTCACTGCACCGGCCTCAAGCCCCGTGGCCGCTCTTCCTCGCGCCATCGATACAACGACGCGAGTACTTTCGCCTCTAGGTCCCAGGGCGGGGATCCGGCCAGGACGCAAGCCGCCTCGTAGGAAATCGTGCGGTACCCGCGGACGACTCTGACGGCCATCACCCTCTGCGGTTTGCGCAGAATGGCGAGAGCGCCGGCCGTCATGTCCAGCGCCCACACAGGGGCCGCATACAGGGCCATGGACCGCACGATTCCCACGTACAACTGCCTACAGGCGGCGCTCGGGCCCCCCAAGTTGGGAAGCAACGTTGAAATCGCGCCCGCTGCGCCCATCAACTTGGGCACCAGCCGCCGGAAGTGGGGCCCGAATTCCCATCGGCTGTCGAGCACCAATCCCAGATACTTCATGGTGGACTCGACAGCTATCCGGGTCCCGCTGACCACGATGTGTGATCACGGCGGCGGCGCCCGTCGAGGGCCATGAAACACCATGGCCTCCGACTTGTTTAGGGCCACCTCCAGGCCCAGGCGCCGGATGCGGTTCACCACCTGTGACACCGCAGCCGTGGCTAACAACGTCGCTTCCCTGTGCGAGCTCCCCCGGGCAGTTACGAGCGTGTCATCCGCATAACACGTCACGTCGGCGCCCGGCGGGAGTTCGCCTCTCAGCACCCAGTCGTAGCCGATGTTCCACAGGGGCGGTCCCAAGACCGACCCATCTACTCTCCAGGTAAGCCCCTACTGTACGGCGGAGGTAGGGAGGCACGCGATGGTATTGTGTCCCTGAGGCCTGAGTCAACATCGTGCCGTGTTCCACGCGCACCACAAAAAGCAATGGAGCAGTTGTGACGATGCTCTATAGGGCCATTACCATTGATTGTGGAAAAGTTCGAATGAACTACCATAGCCCCAGAATACAAGGAACAACTGAAGGAAAGAGCAGGGTTTTTAAAGTCAGTACAAGTCTGACACTCCTTTTCGCTCCACCCAGAACAGGATGTAGTATGTGCCCACTATGACTTATAGTCAGTATAACTCAACTCGTTTTTCATTTAACGCGCCTCACAATACTACTATGATAGTAGTATAATGATTTTCCCCCAGAAAATGCTGCCTAAAGCTATTTTTTGTTTTTTATGTAAGAAGAAAATAAAAGATTTTATTATTGTTGTCAAGTATTATTATTTATTACGCAGCCATTTATGTAATGACAGCGTTATAATTGATGACTCGTGACTCATAACAAACATACAGATGTTTTTTTTTATTACTAACATAAAAAAATAATGGCAACGGTCTGTTTGTCATACGAGGCACGCAAGATGACTGACTGACATTAAATTATCATAATTAGACGACCTAGGTCTTCTGTTTTTATTAACGTTAATCAGGAAGCCGTAAGACAAAGAATGTTTCATCTGGTTATAGTTCGGTCGTAAAATTAACTTACAAGTTATTTATGGAAAGGAGTTTGTTGATCTTTGGGCATGGATGGTAAAGCCATATATCTGGACCTTAGATGCATATGGTCGGATCTATAAAAAGTGAGGTTTTCAGTAGAGCAAGAACAAAATTCGAAAACATTTTTGCCAATATTTAATATTTACCAGCAAAATGGAACAATTTTATGAATTATATTTATGGGTAACAATTGCACCTTTTATTTTGTAACCAACATGCGGTTTACGTAACCCGCCCAATCCCATTTGAGCCTGATATACATGATACATTATAATTCTAAAATAATGTTGTTATTTCTCTTATATTCTTATGTATCTTTTACATATCTTCTAAGGTATCATGCGTATGTTCACCTTATCGTGAAAGGATATTATCACGAATAGTTACTGACGTCAATTCGTAAGAAAACGCCTGTATTTATGTGTAACAATATTTATCTCGCGGAAGCTGTAAAGAATGGAGCAAATAGTTTCTTAGTTTAATGTCTTCCTACGATTGACCTTGGATCGGAAAGATTTCTTATGTAATTTGAATTCTCATATTTAGACTTACACGAGTCTTCCTTTTTTGGTTGGGAAAAATCATCGAATGACTTCTTCCGCTCTGGGTGTAGCGAAATGGAGTGTCAGACTTCTACTGACGAAAACCCAACCTTGTTCCTACAGCTGCCCTCGCTTCGTTCCTTCCCGGGTCGGACGGAAGTGCTACTGGGTTTTTCTGTAAGGAGTTTCTCAGTAGTAGCCCAACTTTGGAAGTTGGCGGTGTGATACCCCTGTGCTTCGGAAAGCACGTTAAGTTCGGTCCCGGCTGCCATTTGGACATCTCTGACAGTCGCTACGTCAGTCAGTCAGTAGAAGAAGCCAGTAAATCTGACACTGGTAGAAAGACAAGGGGTATTATTTTACCCAAGTACTCTGACACTGGTAGAAAGACAAGGGGTATTATTTTACCCAAGTACTCTGACACTGGTAGAAAGACAAGGGGTATTATTTTACCCAAGTAATCTGACACTGGTAGAAAGACAAGGGGTATTATTTTACCCAAGTACTCTGACACTGGTAGAAAGACAAGGGGTATTATTTTACCCAAGTAATCTGACACTGGTAGAAAGACAAGGGGTATTATTTTACCCAAGTACTCTGACACTGGTAGAAAGACAAGGGGTATTATTTTACCCAAGTAATCTGACACTGGTAGAAAGACAAGGGGTATTATTTTACCCAAGTACTCTGACACTGGTAGAAAGACAAGGGGTATTATTTTACCCAAGTACTCTGACACTGGTAGAAAGACAAGGGGTATTATTTTACCCAAGTACTCTGACACTGGTAGAAAGACAAGGGGTATTATTTTACCCAAGTACTCTGACACTGGTAGAAAGACAAGGGGTATTATTTTACCCAAGTACTCTGACACTGGTAGAAAGACAAGGGGTATTATTTTACCCAAGTACTAGGTTGTTGAGGCCAGATAGGCAGTCGCTCCATATATTATAAACACTAATCATTAGCTGCATCCGGTCGTCGGTCGTGTACTCTTGCCGGAGTGGTCTTGGTCATGGCGACTCCTGCGCCAGTGTGGCTCTCGCGATGCGTCGCCATGTAGCTCGATGTTTGGCAAAGCGAGAGCAACCGTTTAAGGTTGAGTGGATCACAGTCTTGATGACTTATGACCTTTCAGCCTTTAAAGCAAAAGTGCACAGGCATCTTCTGGGCTCGTTCGTTCTATCGTCAGTCAGGTGTACTGTGAGGAGAATTCATGAAAGTGTTGTTAAAACGTTAACCTACTTTTTACTTTGTTTATTTTGTATATTTTAGAATGTGTTATAATTGTCTCTTTTTTAGTTTTAGTTACTGTCATTGGTTGTAAACATAACCGTTGTAATTAAATTATAATAATTTAAATTATAATTATTATAATTAAATTATAATTTATCTATAATAGGTATGTATGTATTTAGAAATATGTGTATGTTTATCAGTTGTCTAGTACCCATACCACAAGCTCTGCTTAGCTTGGGACTAGATGGCGTTGTGTGAAAAAATTGTGGAATATGGAATACCAATGTAACAAATAACAAATGTATATATTCTACGTACAGTTCGAGTTCGATGTTCGAAATAAATAAATCGTAGACCTCATCTATCGCTTACCATCAGACGAAATCGAGGTTAAGGGCCAGGCTCATAAAGAATTAAAAAACAAAGTACATATCTTTTGCCCTCGACTTTCCCTTGCAACACCAGCTTGCACAAAAACTACTCGATAATCAGACAGGCAAGCAATAGGTGTGTACAGTCAGATAAATGATCATGGTCTGCTTAGACTTTTCCCAATTATGTCGGAGTTTCCAGTCTAACCAAATGTAGCGGAGTACTAGTGTTTTACACGGAGCGACTGTGAATCCACACTTTACCCTAATATTGAATCATGTTCTGTTCCAATATTTGATATTTTATGAAGGATTAGGAATGTATGAAGAAACGTATGAATGCGAGTATTTTGTGATAGGTATTTGAATATCACGGAATACTTTCATATCATTATTTGATCTATCTTCATATGTGTTAGGTTAAGCCGTGTCTTCACTAGGGAATAAAATGTCGAACTTTAGAGTCATCCCCTAAGTCTGCGTCGTCACGCAGTGGTTGATGACATTACAAAGTTACCTACTTAATATTATAAATGCGAAAGTAACTCAGTCTGCGTGTTATAATTTCACGTCTAAACCACTTAACCGATTTTGACGAAGTTTGGTACAGTGATAGCTTAGACCTTTTAGCCTTACTTTTTTTAGCTGAAAATTAACTTTACGAGAGTGAAGCCGCCCATTGTAGCACGCTTTGTAGTTTTTAAGTCCTCATTTAATTCTGTTATGGTATACAATAAAGAGTATATCTATCTATCTATTTCTGCTTCGCATCTGGGATGGGAATTCAGCAGTCTCTTTGGAATTGCTGATGCAGAGACGGTGATAAATAATAGTCGCCCGCCCGCATTCGTCAATGAGATGATCACATTCCAATGTTTTGACCACATTGCAGATGCATCATAAATATATGAACAAAAATAAAAAACAGGAAACGTGCGTATCGTGCCACGCAGTGTAAGGTTCCGTCGTTTTGTGTTTCGAAAACCATCAAAATGATACACCTAAATATTTATAAAGTACGAAAGCACAAATTTTTCAAGTTATAATCAAAATCCCTGACATCATTTCATTTCATTTCATTTCATTTATTCAAAAACAATTTACATTGCATACGACACAGATAAATCTCCAACTGAGAATATAAGTCATCGCATTGTTTTTACTAAAACTACAAAATAACGCATTTCAGAATTTGTCGTTTACGTGTGCTGTGAGATAATTTCCTTCTTGCCATAATTGTTGGTCATCGTATCAAAATACGTTGCGTTTTTGTTTTGTGGCTTTGCATTTCCCTTTGAGGAATTATAGGCCCACGCATTTGATATTATGTAACTTCATATTGATACCTCTGCGCGTTCCAGAGAAACAGAGTCTGGATACATACACAAACAGACGGACATCGAAACGATCGTAAGAGTCTTCCGCTTTTTCATTTCAGGTACGGAACCCTAAAAAGTCAGTATACCTAATATCCACTTTCACAAATTACGATGAAGTTTTATTTACATTTCCTGTTCCACGGGGCTTAGAGTACTCTTCAGTTCGCATAGCGGGAGGAAATTAATAGAGAGAGCTCGCCGTTGTGACTCCAGACGGGTCGTGATTTTCGTAGTTTTATAAACTTTTTTTATATATTTTTATTAAAATTTTGTCGAATAGAACATCAGCCAGGGCTGGTAGTAGATGTTATAGCTTCCACCAAATATACAAAATCGATTAACGAACGATTTTCCCAACAATGCTGCTGAAGGTGCATTTGACGCGGTTGGTGCAGTAATTGAGACATTGGCTGTTGCGCTGCGGGTGGCGTGTTCGATCCCCGCAACGGAACTAATGTTTGCATGGCCTACAAATAGTTGTTCCGGGTCTGGGTGTTTGTAAATGTACCTACCCCGATACAGGACGAATTGTTAGTGACAGATGTCTCTTTTGAACGTCTATACTAATATTTTTCAAGTAACTGTGGTTATGTTAAGCTATTGCATTGCAAGCAAACATTTATATATTACTAGCTTGTGCTAGCGGCTTCGCCCGCGTGGGAAGTTTTTCCCGTGTAAATCCCGATCCCGTTGGAATTTCGCAAAATCCTTTCTTAGCGGATGCCTACGTCATAACATCTACCTGCATGCCAAATTTTAGCCCGTTCCGTCCAGTGGTTTGGGCTGTGCGTTGATCTATCAACTATGTCAGTCAGTCAGTCAGTCACCTTTGAGTTATATATAAGTTTGTAACTTTAATTTATAATTAGCGTGTTGTTGTTTGTATGCTTATAACGTTGATTTTATTATAAGTGTAAACGTAAGGACCTGTTATCGGCTTTCTGGCGACTATATATTCCTCTTTGTGTTTTTATTAGCTGTAAGTCCTCAATAAACTAAATACATAAATAAATAAATTATAAATGCGAAAATTTCGATGTATGTATGTAAGTTTGTTACTGGTTGGGTAAATAAAAATGTTTGAGGGTATTGGCCATGCAAGCCAATGGTCAAAATTGTGTTTGCTTAATAAATATTTTCTACCGACGATTATAAAACGAGCAAGGTCCATCCCACGCGTATGAATAAATGCATACTAAATATGTCAACTACACAGAGTACAGATAGGTGGTTGATACACCCACACACACTAAGATCGGGGAGTGTGCCATGGAATTCACAATCTAATTCCACCAAGCCTGTCCCATTATCGGACTACAAGACGAACGGCGGCGATGCGCCTTCGCCTTCGTTACATGGTGGACATCCCACCCATACGCACAAAACGTTTTGTGAATACTTTCATTGTGCGTAAGTACGGCTATTTCCTGGTAACTATAATCTGGAGGTATTTAAGGCAAGACTGAATAGTGTTTGAGTAAATAATGTTTCTGCTAGGTAAGCATGCTTCATCTTCGACCAAATCATAGCTTACCGTCAGGTGATATGGTTATCAAAGACGAGCATATGATCAATAAAAAAAATATTAAAAAATAAAATAACGAATGATCATGTTTGTAAATGTCATTCATCAAAGTAATGTGTCTGTCTCACTGGGTTCGAACTGACGACCTACAACTCGCAAGTCGGGCCTGTAGGTACTTACTGGGTCATCACGTAAATATATAAAATAAAACATTTTTTATGATATAAAATGTGAATATTATGACCAAAGAGTCCCAAACACGCTTTTCAAGCAACTTACCGCTCTGTTCTTGAAAACTATATCACATTGAGCGGTTTACAAAAGAAGCGGGAAAACAGACATAAGCACGGCGGCTATGTTACTAAGATAATATTATGAATTCGAATGTTTGTGAAGATGGATGTATAAATATATGGATGTTTGTTACTCTTTCACGCAAAAACTACAAAACGGATCTCAATGAAATTTGGCAAGAAGATAGTGGACATCCTGGAATAACACAAAGGCTATTTTTAATCTCGGAATTCCCACGGGATCGAGATTTACGCGTGAAAACCTTCCCACGCGAACGAAGTCGCGGGCAGAAGTTAGTATTTCATATTATTCGAAAACTAAACAAAGAAATGTATACAGAGTGTCCTCAATTCATAGCCGCCTCATCTCATCAACTTGCCAGTTATATAAACGGCTTCATAATATCAATTAACTCACTCATCAAACAGCCTTTCCTTTTTATCCTTTGATGAGCACAGAGCACGTTCACATATTTTTGCATACATAACGCAAGGTACAAAGCTTAACGAATGGCCTTAATACCGCCCACGTTGTCATAAATAATCTGTGGTTGACGAAATTAAGCTTTTTGTACAGACATTTATATATTAATTTGTGACAAGGACGAGCTAACATTTATTTAAACGGGGCCTAATTTTTGTGACATTTTTCGGGGACGCTTTTGACGAAATCGGGCTCGATATTATTTAATTTTTCATTATGGTTCCGGGCCAGTAAACTACGAAACCCGGAACTGTGTGTTGGCCAACGTACACTTCGATGGTTTGGTTTTCTTTCAGATTATTCCACAAATTACCTTCTGGTAATTTGTGGAATGTCTGATTTTTTAAAGTTGATATTAGGCACGCGTTTGACCACCATCTCACCTGCTGGTAAGTGATGATGTGATCGAAGATGAAGCACGCTTACCTAAAAGTAACCTATTCACTCGTGTCTTAAAGACCCCCAGGCTATAGCTATCAGGAAACAGACTCCGGCAGGAAATTTCACTCCTTACAATGATTACATGAAATGTTTTGGTGGTAGAAATCGCAGGAACAAACTAGACGTTGTCGCATTTTTAATGTCAGACGCGTTTAATTCATTACGACTGCTTCCGAAGATAACCGAACGTTTCCGAATAACGCTATCCAAATACGCGCCATGACATCAAAAACATACCACCCTGTCCCTGCTGGGGTTGTGAGAATGTTCGAACGAGATATACTGCGGCCCCGGACCACAAGGGCAACCGAAGGAACAGGTTGGGGTTTTAGTCAGTACGCTTCACACAGAGTGGGGGGTCATTTGATGAATTTCCAACTAAAAAAGAAACAAAAAGAAGGCCTACCCTGTCCTAAATGCGTAAATTTCAGATAAAATACATTGAACTATTGGCAAATTTTTAAACTCATTCATAAAGAATTTCTGATTTAATGATTATAAAAAATACAAACGTTATTATAATTGCTGTTGGAGCATATGAATTTACAATCGGCTGAACAATATTCCGACTAATTACAAAAAAGTATTTTTTTTTAAGAATAGAGCCGATAATCTCAATAATAACATAGAACAACCGCTCCCGCATTATTGTTCAAAATAATATAGGTAATTAATAGCTAAATGCACCCGCATATAGCTATTAATTACATATAATATTATTAATACCCAATAAGGCCCATCAAGGATTGATAGGATAAAAGGACCACTTCAACCCAATTTTCGATAAAAGAGCTTGTACTATTTTTTTGAATCATCAACTACACATAATATGTCAAAAAGACAATTAAGAGAAAAACGGTCAAGTTGATTTACTAGCTATACCCACAACAGCAACTTCCGGAATAAAAAGATAGATAGATTATACGGGTTTAGGCGCATTAGGGCTAATTCTCATTTTGGCAACCGACTCCCTAATGGACTACTTCATTGTACACCATAACATAATGCAAATAAGGACTTAATAATTAAAATAAATCTAAATACATATAATAAAACAGTAAAAAAAAGTGTCTGTACATTTAAATTTTATACAAAAATAGCTTTATATAATAGAATAATAATTGAGGTGGGTAAAGTAACGGTAAACGGCAAAATAATTTAAAAAAAAGTCTGTCTGTTTATTTCTTTGTACACGCTAATCTCCGGACCTATTTATTATTTATTTATGTACACACATGACACTTACAAAAAAAAAAAATACAGACAAAAGAGCACAAAGGTGCTACTTATTTCCTAAGAAACTTCCAGCAGACCTGCGATACACCTACTGGATGAATTTTAATGAAATTTGGTAAGTAGATAATTGACATACTTTTATTCCAGAATTTCCACGGGATCGGGGTTTACGCGGGAAATCCTCCCACGCAAACGAAGTCGCGGGCAGCAGCTAGTAATAAATAAATAAACTACTGTTTTACACAAATAAGTTGCAGGTATAGCTTATCGAAATATTTATGGATTTTGTCCAATGGAATTTGTCCGAAAGCGAGTAGCATACAGTTTACTCGGTGACACCAGTTGTTCTTTTAACTCTGACGGACGGACAGACGGACATGGCGAAACTATAAGGAATCCTTGTCAACTACGGAACCCTAAATAAGTGTGATACTAGGCTACTTTTTATCCCGGTGTTCCCATGGGATCAGGATTTACGTGGGAAAATTCTCCCACGCGAACGAAGTCGCGTGCAGGAGCTATTCCTTTGTAAATGTATTAGACTGCAAACAGCCACGAATTTTCACTGCCTACCTCTTCACTGCTATCAAACCAATACCTGAATAGGAAGGCCGAGCCTCGGAACCGCTTCCTCAATATCCTGGCTCGCGTGTGTGCATACCATATCCTAGTTTGCATACAGATATTAAGCTCAAAATTACGAGTGTGCGGCGCGCCTACACTATTCATATTTTTATAGGGCTGTCCGGAATTGTTTACGAAACCTTTTGCGTAGACAGTTGACATAATGTACTATTTTTTTTATGATTGGTTTGTTCGAGGTCGAGTTGGTGACTGTGTGTTCGAACCCAGACAAGCACATCATTTGGTGTATTTATATCATCACTGCTGCTCTCAAAGCGGTAAGGAAACCGACAAATCCTTTTTTTTTCGGTGGGTCAATCGTCTTATGACTCCTCTCGCTCTAGGTAGAGCGAAAGGGAATGCTGTATAATTCTTACCTACAGTCTAAGAACCCACCCTATTCCTTTACTGCCCTTACGTTCCGGGGCCGCGGTATTTCGTTAGAACATTCTCGCACGGGACGGGGCCCAACAGCAGTTAATGCTGCTGACTACTCTTTGAGGCCCGCCACCACCCGTAAGCCCGCGTCTACGGTAGCCGGAGATCGATTCACGATCCCCGACGCTCGGGGCGTCTCCCGCGACGTCTGGGGATACCGACATACCATAGGACCGAAAATTCCAAGACATGCTACATCCATTAATTCGCACTGGTCCCGCGTGATGGCAACAAAGCGGCTAATACTATTATCTCCTGGGCAAACATTATGTGACAGCCCTATCTCAAGTGGTACGGTTCGCAAATAAGCAAATAAACACGTTGCTTCGACAAAACGTTATAAATATACAACGTAATGGGCGCTCGCTCGTAAACGCACACAGCTCACGACCCCACGCAGCGCTAGTGTTTGTTTTGCTGATTGTACCCATACCATCGCTGATCAGATTATTCAGTTACTTCCTACCACACTATCAATGTAAATGTATTAGAGTAACGTTGCGGAAGTTTATCTATTTTATGTTATTGGGAACTTCATTTCGTTTCGTTCATATTATCATTCGGAAATTATATATGAAAAATGTGTTACATTATTGGTTGAGGCCCTACATGCCTTAGGATTCCCTGTGTCTAGGCCCTCTATTATATAAAACATCGGGAATATTTTTCACATACTCAAATAGACAGTTTGATTTGGTGGGTTGCAACATTTTAAAGCTTAATATTCCGCAAACTGATCTCTGAATCAGACTGTCGCCAGACGCCAATTCCTATTATTTTTTCACAAAAATCAACCCCTTAGCTGCTTTTCCCATTTCATTCGACAACTTTTCTAGGCGTCATTAATCTATCCTATTCAATTAAATGTTAAAGTTTTTTTTTTTCCTCTCTGATTTGAGTGACCTCTAATAAACAAACCAAATTACAACATCGCAGCATCATAACTATTTGAGGAACTGAGGAAAACTGTAGACGGATGGACATGTCGTGTCTATAATGGTTCCAAAAGTTACTGCGGAACCATCGACTTGCTCAAATATGTTTAGGAAGCAGATCGTGCCAACGTCACCTGTTTAGCCTTTTCTCAAGTATCTTTTAGCCGGCTTCCAGTGTAACCGGGTGCAGCTAAGTATTAGTATTTAACATGGAGCAACTGCATATCTGACGTCCACGACCCAGTAGCTGGGTATAACCATATCTCTTGGCAAGACTGGTGTCAGATGTTCTGATGCTTCTGAGTACCCGTAACGACTGACAAATATACATATTACATATAAGACCGATAGCTCATGGTGCACCGATGGTGGTCCGAGGCACGGAGTTATCTCGATATATTAAAAACTTTTTAGCAAAAAATAGAACCGACTTCCATATAAAAACACTACAAAGGTAAAAAAACTCTAATTTCGGAAGGCGGTGTCAAAATCGAAAATATATACAAAACTAAAGACACCGCCTTCCGAAATTAAAGTTATTTTTGCCTTTGTAGTGTTTTTATATGGAAGTCGGTTCTATTTTTTGTTAAAAGTTTTTTTTTCACGCTTTTTAGTGGGTCGGTTTGTAATTTATCTAGTTACAAAAGCCAAAATGTCAACTACTTATCACCTTTTACAAGATATTGCTTTTCCCGGTAATAGTAATATATATATAAATAATATATATATAATATATAAATTAATAGTAGTAAGTAATCTAATCGCAATCAACGAAATACTTATGATTGAGTAGTTTCGGTGGCCATCTGGGGTCCCTATCATCAGTTCCACTTCCTCAACTGGTGCTTTTCGAGAGCAACTGCACAAGGTACTATAAGAAATACCCAAAACGCTATAGGTGTGCCTATAATATTTGAAGAGTTCCCTCGATTTCTCCATGATCCCATCATCAGATCTAAACGTGACGACAATGGGACCAACTAGAAAGTATACCCTTCCAAACAAAAAAAGAATTTTCTAAATCGGTCTAGCCATCTCAGAGTTATGACGTAACATAAATAAAAAAAAAAAAAAGTTCAAGACGAATTGTAAACCTCCTTTTTTTGAAGTCGGTTAAAAATGGTTAATCATTCACGAACCGACCTCATCAAGCGTTGCTTAATCTCGAATACCGACCTGTGGAGCTGATATTATCTAGCCACAAGCTCCTCAGCATATCCTTCCAAAAGACATATTACACAGGCACACTCCTCGCAAATTTAAATGCAATGCAAGGTTGTATCTTGATATTTTAGTAAAAAAAAGACAATATTTAATTTAAACTTTAAAAGAAAAGAACAGTACTGGGATTATCTCCAACCCCCACACCCGTAGTTCCACCGACTGAAGTTTACACTGGCTGGCAATAACCTTTGTTTTTTGTATTTACCTTTACATTGTTGGAATAAACTTTAGATGTTTGAAACAGTTTGTTGTTTCCTTGCCTTTCAATACCAACCCACCTTGCATCCGTGCTTTTGTTCCTTTACCACTAGAGGGACAAAATCTAGAATGTAACAGTGGCACAAGCTCCTCAGCATATCCTTCCAAAAGACATATTATACAGACACACTCCTCACAAAATAAAATGGGGTTAATGGTAAATAACCACAGGGTAAGCACCAGGCAGAACGGGGGGAAATGAGCCCCCTAACAATATAAGTGAGTCATCATTGAAAGCTTTTTATGATGAGGCATTGTCAGACAAGTGCATTGTCTCTTTAATTCTATAAGAGAGCAGTTTAAAATGGGGCTGCCGAGATTTATTCAGCCGTTAGGAAATTAAAAGGTGTCACTTTCCTTTTCAGTATTTTCTTATTAATGAAAGACTCGCGTTTGACCACTATCTCAACTGATGGTAAGCTGTAATGTGGTCGAAGATGAAGCACGCTTACCTAAAACTAACTATTGACTTAAAGACCACTAGGTAATAGCTATCAGGAAACACAGACTCCGGTAGGGAATTCCACTCTTATATCTGTACGCACAATGAAAGTATTCCCAAAACGTTTGCTGTGTATGGGTCGGATGTCCACTATGTAATGATGGCGTATAGTTGTAAATCTTGTTGTCCGATGATAGAATAGGATCAGTGGAATTAGGTTCCACAATTCCATCCCACTCTCCCTGAAATATCACCGGTACAAAACGATGTTCGTCTTGCAGTCCGATGGTGGAGAATTAGATTGTGCAATTGCATGTATCTAATGAAGATAGGACTTCTGGCATTTTCGCAAAATCCGTTGATCCTCTAAGAAAAGACGAGGGACCATGAATCCAAGAAAGCCTCACTTCTGGCATTTTCGCAAAATCCGTTGATCCTCTAAGAAAAGACGAGGGACCATGAATCCAAGAAAGCCTCCATAAAGTTTTAGTAGTATTTATACAGGGTGGCAATTAGGTTATAAATGGCGTTATTGGTAAAAAAATCAATAATCCTTTACACTATTAGTTTACTGACCCGTAAAAGCGGCAACGTCGCGGTACCTTTGTGTGAGTGATTGGTCAGCTGATTACGTTTATGCAATACATGATCTTGTGAAATATTAAAATGGAAAAAAGGTCCCACGGCTATAAAATTGTTTATTATTAAATTATTTTAATTGTATATGATAACATACCGGTAAAAGTTTCGAAATACGTCGCTATTTTAAAGGGTTGCGAGTGGTTGGGGGGAGCGGGAGGGAGGGGTCGGATACCCCCCTCACCATTTTCACCCGCCGGAAATACTTGGTTTCCTTAGAAAAAAAAAAAAACAGAAATTTGGGTAAAAATTTCGAAATACGTCGCCAGTTTAAAGGGTTGTAAGTGGTTGGGGGGAGCGGGGGGGAGGGTCGAATACCCCCCTCACCATTTTCACCCGCCGAAAATACTTGGTTTCCGTAGAATAAATAAAAAACAGAAATTTGTACAAACATGGTTTATTCCACTTTATAAACATGTTTTATCACTTTTATTAATTCCATGAATGGATCTATGAGTCGACGGAGCCCCGCTACGCGGGGCTCCTATTTCTGGGTGGTTAAAAAAAAAATAACCACGATGGCTAAGGCGGGAGCTTCGCTGCGCTGCGCTCCCGCCTTAGCCATCTAACCTAATCCAATGAAGTCGGATTGTGCCAACTCGGAGTAATAAAAAACACAAATCGATACCTACGGAAGAACACATTCACACTCGAAAGCAAAGGAATGACGCACAAATTTGACATTAGCTGTCAATATCATCCATCCAATATGGCGGGTTGCGTTTCGTTTCACGTTTTTCACATAAAACCTAAACATTACATTTGAAAAACTGTATTAAAGCATAAAAATTACGTTCCGTTTTGCATAATTGCAATATATTTAAGAATTTTTGGAAATTGTTTAAAAATATTTAGACGCAACTCCGGCAGCCAAAATTACTTTGGGGGGATTAAGACTAACTCCCTTAAGCCCCCTACAACACCAATACCCTCAAATTCAGGCGACTCGTTTTAAAATCCAACCCAACATACCTAATATAGAGTATGTGGTTTCAATTAATGTGATAATCTAATTGCCACACTGTATACACAACATGATAAATATCCCGTTTTAAGTTCTAATGATAATTTATACACAATTTAAAATCCCTGTTATTATTAAAATCTTATGGAGATTGCTATTTTCCGGTGTCATTTACAAGCCGTATAATAACAATATAATTGTTGAGTGCAGTTGAGCGAAAAATTAGAAACTTCCCATTTTGTCTGTCTACTATCTAATTTAACTTATGTCTATGAAACTTTAATTTATGTCTCTGTGCTTTGTGCTTTAGATAGACAAGTTGTACCAAATTTTCATTTAGTAATAAAAATTATTATTAAAAAAAAATTGATAGACAAATGCCGTATATAATTTACATCTACTATATTTTCCACTCGCTATATTTATCAACCCTTTGAAATGCTACAAGGTCAAAGGTTCCGGGCTCAATTTATGCCAGAACATGTCTTAGGACCTGCTGTAGCATAACAACATAATCAACCTACAATGTTTCCACTACTGAGACATAAGCGTATTCTCTATGGGCAATAAATGTGCCGTATTTCACCACGCGGGTTCAGTGTGGGTTGGTGGATGGTGTCTTCGGATTTTTCGGTCCTGGGACATGCCAGTTTGTTTCTTCACGATGTTTTCCTTTATCGTTTTAGAATAAAAGTAATGATGACGATCAATGTTACACAACGTAATGTGCCTGCCTAGGTTTGAAACCACGATAACACTGCTTTTTCTGTGTGGCATCTCGCAAGTCAACCTCTGAAGTTGCTAACTGCTTAACCGGACTTGCCTGTGGTTGCCTTAATTAATTACAATTAAAGCCTCCAGCCAGGCCTTATTAAAAACTAGGCGACTACACGCTATGGGCACCCCCTGCCCTGTGAGTTAAGGACCTTGGATTAGGACATCGCAGGGGAGGGCAGCTAGGGACAGGCTGGATCAGATCATTGTTATTGCTATGAGAGCGTCACCGCAGAACAGCATTTTTTAAAACGCATGTTTTTTTTTATTAGCCTTTTCCATCCTACTCTTGGGCAAATGGCTTCCCTCCACTCCTTCCATTTCTTGTAAGCCACGCGTCCTCTTTTCAGTACAGCATAACACTCTTCAATATAGCCAGACTGCCAAAGCATTCTACATAATCATTAATGTTACGCAACTGTTAATTATTACAATTGACACATCTGTTTTAACGTCATGCATACCAATAGTCACGTAAATCGACAGAGGTGGCCAACCATTGGCAAGCATTCTATCATGCACAAACCATTGGTTTACCATGTCTGGTGCAGATGATGAAAGAGTACAAGCACGTCAGTTACGGATCAAAATAACATGATTCCTTACATCATCCTGGCCTGCTATTATTCTCAACAACGCTACGCATTATACACTGGTGTAAAACAAAACTAATTAAACCTTTATTCCAATCTACACCTTGCTACTTTCAAATTAAAGCTCAAAAGTGATTGCGAACCATCTAAAACCATGCTTAGTTCAAAATAAGTAGCTCTACAAAAACAGAAGACTTTATTATAACTCTATTAAGGTTTAGAATAGATTGTCTTATTAACACGTGGTGCGTATCTTAAAAATAGAATTTCGACAGTAAATTTTAGACTTACCGTTTAACAAATTAACGTCTAAAATAGATTACACAGCGGATACATGGTGTGTATTTAAAAATAGTCGCTATGGTTATCATGTGGAGTTCAACAGACTAAGGGAATAATAAAATATGGGTTAGTAACCTGTCACCATTTTATGGACGATGTTTATAACAGACTTCGTAGTTTCTGGATGATCTCATTCCCATACAAAGCGAATTTATGTCTGTTTATACAAAAGCCGTTACTGGTAACATTTTTTTGTGTTACTGGATAATCAGCGTTGTTGGTTGCTGGTGTTGAAAAATGCAGGCAAAGGATTATTACGCAATATCTTAGGATAGGGCTGCCATTCGTCCGGGTTTCTTCGGGTTTACCTAATTTGGAAAGCGTCTGAGGGCGTCCAGGGGATATTCCCTATAAGCGTCGATTTATTACTTATACGCTTACGGCGTGCTAAAACGCATGATCTCTATTAGTTTTTTCAATATTTCTATTATTTTGATGGCAGCCCTATCTTAGGACAACCAACACTTCAATGGTTACCACAAGCACGAAATCAGAGGATAGGATTCAACTGCCGCAGATTACAGACAGCGGATAAGAAAAACTTAATTCCCATTTAACGTCATAAAAACTGTAGACAGGACCTTTTTTTACTTGCAATAAAATGCTAAATATCAGCCTAGTTTGATTAAAAGGTTTTTGGATTCGATTTTAAAACAGAGTTAGATTAATAGACATAAATGTGCGTTTACAATGGCAAAAAGACGCGCTACCAAGCATCAACTTAAAGTCATCTCTTGGTTTATTTTCTCCACAAAACCCATAGTTCTTAGTTGTGCATAAATTATATCGGACTTCAGCCAACTTTTCTTGGCTCGAGATCGCTTTTAATCTTTATTACCGAACAAGCCGTGATCGCGGGTTCATTCACGTAGGACATTTCCCCGAGTCCCAATCCTGTGGGATATGTTGCCCTAAAACCTCCTCTGTCTTCCAGTGAAAGTCCCATTCAAATCCGATCAGCCGTGCCTTGATAAACGGAGAGACAGGCAAACCAAAAAAAAAGTTTGAGCTGACACGATACTAATCGTGTAAATAGCTAGAAGCTCTTGAGAAAACACTCTTAGTCTTTTACTTCGAAAACACAGATAGACAGTTGAATTTTATTTATGTAAAGATTAATGGTTTTACTATAAAACATTGATAGCAAAGCCTCTACCAAAATGCTAATGTAAGCTATATCAGATGTCCTTGAAAGAAACTAAGTACAATAAAATACAGTTTTACAACTCACGAAGCTAAGCCAAAAGTCAGATCAATAATGGCTTATTACTGTGGACTTGGTACCATTATTGTGTTGGTTGAAAGTAAGCCCGCAAAGCAACGGGTCTTGGTCGTTCGCCAAATAGTGTTATTGCAAGGATAAGTATCCTGTTTTTTTATCGATGGCATAAATGTAATAAGAAACATTCACAGACAATATTTAGTGTTAATTTTCGCGAAAAAAAAAATAGTTATTCAAACTTGATTGTAGTTAAAGCCGGAGAACGAAGTATGATGAACGCTGGCTCGACAATCTTAGGCAGAAAAGTTTTCGTCGAGCGCCACTATCACCTGCAGACCCGCACTTCTTTTGTGACCGATCCGGCAAGAAATTTCTTGCTGCTATAGAGCTTTATAGCCACCGGAAATTATATCCTTTATATCCTCCACATTTATTGTGCGCACAGCCAAGCTGTGGAATTCTCTGCCGGCTTCTGTGTTCCCTGCCACTTATGAGCTTTCAGCCTTTAAAGCAAGAGTAAATAGGCATCTTCTGGGCTCGCTCGTCTAACCTTAGACCTCATCTATCACTTACCATCAGGCGAGATCGAGGTCAAGAGTGAGCCCATCAGTAATAAAAAATTAAAAAAAACATGCGAAAACCCATAGACCTATGGTGCTGCAACAATCACCTCTACAGATGCTGGGACATAAACTGAGGGTTTTCTGTAATAACTTCCACCAGGCGGCAGCACTAAGGCATCAGGTCCGGGTACCTGTCAAACGCTTAAGTTTTTTGACATCTGTCAAATTGACGTCAAATTAGTTTCCAAAGAAGAAGACCTCTCGCCTCAGTAGCGCCAACTGGTGGTTTAAATTTTCCGGAAAACCCTCATTGATCTGTGATACACACACGAGGTTGGAATGGTAATGTGGGAGTGGCGAGCGCGCCACATTTATGATTCGAAAATCATAGCTCGACCGATTAATTCATTCACCGCGTTTAATGCGCTTTGGATTACTTCGCAACACAGAGCTCTGCTTTAAAATGCCATGTTGTGTAATTATAACCTGTGAAACAAAAAGTCAGACCGCAAGTATAGAACGAGAAAGGTATATCATTCCATCGGTAAGTCGAAAATAACATTTAATTACAATTTTATTTGTAAAAAACATAAAAATATTCTGATCACTATGAAATTCCGAACATTAACAACATTATTGCAACAAGTTACCAAAAGTATACATTGCCCGATGTGTAGTCGCTTAATCAACGCAATAACCAAGTCCGCTTACAATGTATTGCATGCGTCGCGTCCTCCACACTTTTCAACCATTGACGTTTCGTCCTTTGCACTGATTGGCCGTGATGCACGGCGCATGTTTATCGACACTGAGTTACAATCAGTAGCAAGCTCTCGATTTAAGTGTGTGTAATTTATTTGTGTGCGTAATTCGCATACTTAACGGGCCTCTTGCTTGTAGTGGAGCTGGAAAGCGTGTGAGACAAGCGGCGACACGCGTTCTCATACAATCAGGAACTATTTCCTTTCTAACCTCTTTTATCTGTTCTGTGGATACACATCATCATCGGCTTGGCCTTTTCCCAACTACCTATATTGAGGTCGGCTTCCAGTCTAACAGGATGCAGCTGAGTATTAGTGTTTTACATGGAGCGACTGCCTGTCTGACCTCCACAACCCAGTAGCTGGGTAACAGTACCTACGATACTCCTTGGTAAGACTGGAACCATATTTTCTAGCTTCAGCCTCGCCGTAACGACTGTGAAATGGAAACCGACGCTAACAGCTTTACATTGTTTCGGGACTCGGAAGAATAGCGATATGCTAAGAAGTTCACCGATCCACGGATCGACCTCAGCAAGACATAACGCTATCAATCGAGAGGTCGCAGGTTCGAACCCATCTATTACACTATAGCCGTAAACCCACTTCAGACACAAGCATATTTAGCTTAGTTGGAGGGGTTAACAAGATTGCTAGACATTGCCAGTTCTATTAAAAAAAAAAAAGAAAACAAATAATTAATATTACCGTGCTTTCGCTCCACGCAGAGCGAGAGGAGTCATTAGATTTTCACACAGGTAAATGAGTGTGGCACTCGGGGACTGCCGCGGTAAAGCTATTGCATAGCATTTTTTATCAACTTATGCAATTATAATTATTTATTAATTTTATTTATGCAGTTTTTTTTTTTCTTTGATATGAATTCAAGTTACACTTTTTGAACGTGGTGACCGATAAGAAAACATTTTTTTTTCTTTTATTGAATAAATGAGAAGTTAATAATGTTTAAAATGTTTTTATTATGTTACAATAAATACATGTAGATTATTCAGGAATTTTTATCATTGAAACTATAGGTTTATTAGCAACTAGTCTACACGCATACGTCTAGTCGCACGCACACAAACACCGTGCCGAAGT
Source organism: Tholera decimalis (assembly GCA_943138885.2). Taxonomy (NCBI): domain Eukaryota; kingdom Metazoa; phylum Arthropoda; class Insecta; order Lepidoptera; family Noctuidae; genus Tholera; species Tholera decimalis. The sequence goes on from OW964576.2 coordinate 19,321,465, forward strand.
CTGCCGAACTGAAACGACGTTAGACGATGCACGGCTTTCTACGCTGCACCGCTGAGCCGGTCGGAGTGGGGGGTGTTAGGTTTATTTTCGTTACGGAATTTCTTGATTCAGGCGCCGCGTTCAAAGCCCGCAATAAAAGCTATGCAATAGCTTAAAAAAAATAAGCTCTTCTCATACGTCTCTAACATTACTAGGATGATGTCTTGCTGTCTAAGCTAAGTCATGCTTCCATCTTCCCGCTACAAAGTGTCATTAACAAAAGACTATTGTCCTCATAAATAACGCCGGTAATAAACAGAACTTTACAAAGGACAGTAGTAACATTTTGTGAGTGATTTATTACGTAAACATACAATAAATTGCACCATTATCTCTTGTTCCGACATGATTGTGAAGAAAGCTGTATGTCCATTGTACGTATGTCGTATACGATGAGAGACTCTTCTGTTAATATCATCGATGCAATTTTTAACACGCTTTTATTAGGTCGACCTGTATGTAACTAACTATGTAATGGAATCTAAGGTAACTAATTTAACCATCTTCCAAGGGTCGTGGCGTAATGAAAATTGGCAGCTGTATGTAGTTCTGATGACAATACAATAATAAATGGTACTGTCGAACTGATCTGATGATGGAGCCGGAAGATATGAACTAGAACTTCATGATGGAAAATAGTATCATAGCTGTTTTGGATTTGTTAGAAAAGTCTTGTAATGAAATTTGGCCACGATTAGGTTTCAAGGTCTGATGATGAAGCCGGAAGATAGGCACCGGCATTCCATGATGGAATATCGTATCATAGTCGTGTTTGCACTTGTGAAAAAGGCCACGTAATAGACTTTGAACACAATCAGGTTTCAAGGTTATAACAAACCTAATGAAAATCCGTTATCGGTTTTCTTAACTTTTTTGAATTACCGCGTAATCCATAGATTATTTTTTTATAGATGTCACTTTCAAATCCTCTGTGGGGATCGACCGTTTAATTGTTCACTACTCGTGGGAATAATATGGCAAAAAGTATTTTTTGTTTTTATTTGCATTTATAACAGCGTGTTTTTCTAGTGTTTTTTAAACTATTATTTTTTTTAGTTTTGTTATTGTTGATAGGCTCGCGAATGACCATTATATCACCTGATGGTAAGCGATGACATGATCGAAGATAAAGCACGCTTACTTAGAAGTAACCTATTAACTCTTAAAGACCCCCAGGTTACAGCTATCAGGACACAGACTCTGGCAGAGAAGTCCACTCCTTAGCTGTATGTACAATGATGAAATAAGGGCTTTGTTGCCGAAGTCAGTCAGTTGATGGCTAATTTTCCAAAGCCTACTGAGTCACGTTGTGACGGTGGGAGGACTTATTTGATAATTTTACCAAGGTAAAAAAAAAAGGGCGTTGGTCACGGCTGTCATTTTACATCTTTGACAGAAGTTACGAGTAGACAGAAGCCAGAAAGCAAATACTGGTTTTGCCAAGGGGTTTCACGTGACCAAGCTTCTCGGTTCTGGAGGTCAAATGTGTTTTCTCCAAAGGATGTAGCAGAAGTTACACTCGCATTTTACTAATGCATAAATAGATGGGTGGAAATAACGTTTCGAGATTTCTCCGTACCTCGCAAAGTACGTTAAGAGATTGGTCCTAGTCGAAATTGAAATACATTTATTCGGATAAAAGACACACAACAACATACAATACAAAATTACAAACATTACAAAAAAAAACAAGAAGAAAAATTTGGTACGCATGTCCACACCGAAAGAGTTACCAACTGAGCATTTGTCATTTGTAAATCTTTGACAATCGTTTCGTGTAGTAATCTGACACTAGTCTTGGCGAGGGATACCCAGCTACTGGAGTGTGTTAGTTGTCGAGGTCAGATACTCAGCAGGATTCGGTCAGACAGGAAACCTACCCCTACATAGTTCGGAAAAGGTGATATTTGTCACAAAACATTGTGTTTTCCTTCATCCCTAACTCCGTCTACCACTTGAGGGAATACTGGCATGAGCTTACGTAAGCTTATATCAGCATAGATATTTATAGTCCCTTCTATTTGTAAGCAAGCGGCCCACAAACGTCCATCGTACCGGGAACAATGATAAATTCATAGCCCCCGGCGGATACCATCCGTCTTGTGAATGCTATGAGTATCCTTGATTTACAATGTATATAGTTGGTAATTGATGTTTATAAGGCTTTGGGATTTTGTTATCTTTAGACGTGGTATTCTTTCGATTTGTTTTGGTTATATCTAATTCCACCAAGCCCGCTCCATCATCGGACTACAAGACTAACAACGATACGCCATCATTACATGGTGGGTAATACTTTCGTTGTACGTACAGCTAAGGTGCGAAATACCCTGCCGAAGTCTGTCTTTCCTGATAGCTATAACTTGGGAGATTATAAGTTAAGAGTGAATAGGTTACTTCTGGGTAAGCGTGTTTAATCTTCGACTACATCATCGTTTACCATCCAGTGAGATGGTAGTCAAATCCGAGCCAAATAGCATAGCTATAGATGTTAACGCTCATGTTTATTGAGTAGTTAAATACTAATTGCCAGTAGGAATTAATCCTACATTATTTAAGAAAACACAAATTTCCTTCCACAAATGACCCGTCAGCCTTTAAAGCAACAGTGAACAGGTATCTCCTGGGCTCGCTCGTTCCATCGTAGACCTCATCAATCGCTTACCATCAGGCGAAATCGAGGTTAAGGGCCAGGCTCATAAAGAATTAAAAAACAAAGTACATATCTTTTGCCCTCGACTTTCCCTTGCACCACCAGCTTGCACAAAAACTACTCGACAATCAGACATGCAAGCAATAGGTGTGTAAAGTCAGATAAATGATCATGGTCTGCTTAGACTTTTCCCAATTATGTCGTGGTTTCCAGTCTAACCAAATGTAGCGTGACAAATGACCCGTCAGCCTTTAAAGCAACAGTGAACAGGTATCTTCTGGGCTCGCTCGTTCCATCGTAGACCTCATCAATCGCTTACCATCAGGCGTGATCGAGGTCAAGAGCGGGCTCATCCGTAATAAAAAAAAACTAGAATCGACGGCACAAAACTACTATTCGGAATGCCGATAAAAATTCAGAACGTAAAATCTCGAAGGACCAAGTTCGAAATTCCGAAATCAAACAGTAGATATAAAGTTAGACATTGAATTTACAAAAACTTACCGATTACGTGACTCGGGGTTGTAAAGCCTTCCTTTCAACAAAGGCTGCGAAAATGTCTAATTGGATTAAGTTTACCGAAAAGCTTAAAACTTGAAGCTTAATGGGCAATCTTGAATAGAATATTTATCAAGGCTCGTTTTTCCCTAAAAGATATTATGCACACTGTGCACCAGTGGCGAAGGCTCCATACAACTCGATTCCTACCGGCTTCCTTTTTGAAATATGGCAATATTAGTCTATTCTTTATATATCTTAACATAGTATAAAGCAAAGTCGCTTCCCTGTGTCTATCCCTATGTATGCTTAAATCTTTAAAACTACGCAACGGATTTTGATGCAGTTTCTTTCAATAGAAAGAGTGATTCAATAGGAAGGTTTTTAAATATATAACATGCATAATATAGTAGAGGAACACTGATAATTTTTGAGGTTTCTAATGTGATGTCGCAAATAAACACATTTTTAGCGCTTGCTTTGCAAACGCTGGCTGAACCCTACGAGATAGATCAAAATAATGTACTACAGTATTGTACACCTTAAAAAGGTCAACAAAAATGTCCTCGAGAACAGATGCCAATCTGTCTATCTCTTATAGATAACCCACAACAACCATTTTTTATCGTTTACTTTTTACGAGAAATACGAGCATATTTTACGAAGCGATTTTAAGCAATACAGCATTAATCCTTATCCAATTAAGTACCATAAATACATTGTGCATTTAATATAAATCAATATTGCCCTTTACAGAATATAATTTAAATAAATAGTTTCGAAGATATTACAGATTTAAAATGCAAGAACCTAGCGGTTGCGGCGCGGTGCCGGCGGAAGCACGGCGCGCGTGCCTATGTTGCTTAGATTTGAGCGTTGAATGTTTTTCCCATGGTAAATTATGTGTCGCACTTTCAAGAGTAATTACTAAAGAGAACATGTATATCGAATGACAAAAAGGCTGTCAACGACATCGTTGACAGCCTATTTGTCATTCGATTAGTTTATGTCATGTACATACATATAAAGACATTCTATAGTATATTTAATATAAACACTGCACCCATGCGAAGCCGGGGCTGGTCGCAAGTGAATATATAAATAGTAATCTAAACAAATAATTATTTACGAAGTTACAAGATTTCGAAGTCAGCCACAGGGCCATAGTTACTGGAATTCACGCAGCACACTTGAGCAAGGTAAGCATTTTTGGTCTGGCTTCCCTTTTATGAAAATTCACCCTTCGCCACTGCTGTGCACAGGTTGAATTTTTTTTATTACTAATGAGCCTGCTCTTTACTCGATCACGCCAGATGGTAAGCGATAGATGAGGTCAACGGAACGAGGGAGTCCCGAATGTGACTGTTCACTCTTGCTCTGAAAGCGGACGGGTCATATGTGGGAGGGAACACAGAAGCCGGCAGAGTTCCAAGCCTTGGCCGTGCGCACAATAAATGTTGAGAATTCAGAATCGTGACTGTATTGACGCCTATGCAAATGTCATGGTAAAATTACTGCGATTGTAAGTTGAGTTAACAAGGGGAGCTCGTGGCTATATAATATCACCCGCACGGGTCGATCTACAAGTTTAAACAACGCTTACTGAAGCTGGTTCTCGGGTGGGTGACCATCCATGGTGGTGTTAAGTAAGCCCTTGGTCCCGGCTGTCATTAGTAATAATGAAATAATGGTGTTTATTTAGCAAATGGGCCATAAATAACACTTTCACACGTCATTTTTGAAGTGAAAACTTCTTTAGCGGCGCTGTGAACTTTTTTGTAACGGGTAAAAAATGTTAAAACGCGTCAGGGACACGTGACCCTGATCGAAAATTCGTAAAACGGGCACTTTTTACTACAGTGACATCTATGTGACTTTATTGAAACTAATACAGCCCCAAATGACTGTTTGCCACAGTCAAAGCTACAAGCGTACATCAATTACTTCGTTACAATAGTTATAAGAAAACTGTCTAGATGGCGTTGTGATTGAAGTTAACGTGTCGAATATTCTAAGAGATAAACTTTTTAATGTAATATAAATTGTCATGTTTGTGTACGATAGCGCAATAAATAAATATTGTATTCTACCACATAAATGATAGTACTTTTATACTGATAATTAAAGCAATTCGTGCAAAATTATTCCCTAACCATTCCAAAATACCAAAAATGCACAACGTTAATATTCAAGTTTTCACTTCTGCCGGCACTCCCGGAGTGCATTGCGTGTGTTTTTTTTTCGTACATGTATACTAGATGGCCTGTGTTTCCTAACTAACTACTCTGAGAAGAAACACTGAAAAATACAACGTTTCTTTTAAACTCCATACAATCTATAGTGATCAAATCATATGAAAGCAATATAGGTTTATATCTTGGGGTCCCTTTAGAGTACAGAATCACACAGATTTGAGCAGGCCCATCCAAACAGTGAAATCATTTGTCAGTTATCGCGTAGCTCTACTTAGAACCTTAAGGAGCTCGAAGTACATCTTTTACAGAGTTTACAGGTAGTCAAAAGCTAGAAAATCATAGACTTGTCTTGCCAAGGGGTTCGTGTTACCCAGCTACTGGATTTTGAAGGTCAGGTAGGCAGTCGTTCCATGTAACACACTAGTACTCAATTGCATCTGGGTATATTGGAAGCCAATCCCAATAGTTGGGTAAGAGTTACGCTTATGAAGAGAACAAGCAATGTGGGTGGAATTCACATTACCAGCAATCTTGTTAACCCCTCCAACTAAGCTAAATATGCTTGTGTCTGGAGCGAGTTCACGGCAACAGTGTAATGCGTAGGGTTCGAACACGCGACCTCTCGATCACAAGGCCGACACAGACTTAAGGCTATTGACGCTTCACTTCGTTCCAACCTATGATTCACGTAATCCATCATTGTCAACGTTTTAAGCTAACATGGTCACTAACAGTATTATTATAAAAACTTTTTACCAAAAAATTAAACCGACTCCCAAAAACACTGCAAAGTGAAAAATAACTTTAATTTCGGTAGTCGGTGTCTTTAGTTTTGTATTTTCGTTTTTGGCACCGACTTCCGAAATTAAAGTTATTTTTCACTTTGCAGTGTTTTTGGGAGTCGGTTTAATTTTTTGGTAAAAAGTTTTTATTTCACTCTTTTTAGTTGGTCGATTTTTAATTTACCTAGTTAAAAGAGACTAAATGTCAACTACTTGTAACCTTTTACAAAATATTGCTTTTCCCAAAACTGGGCCGTTAATTTTTGAGGAGTTCTCCTGGTACTTCACCATCAGCTCTACATCACCATATGCATTGTGACGAACATAAAGTGCTTAACATCCATATTCAAGTATTCGAATCGCAATCCACGAAATACTTATTATTTAGTAGGTTCGGCGGCCATCTATGGTCTTCATCATCAGTTCCACTTCCCCAAATGGTATTTTTGAAAGCAACTGCACAAGTTACTATAAGAATACCCAAAACGCCATAGGTGTGCCTATAATATTTGAAGAGTTCCCTCGATTTCTCCAGGATTCCATCATCAGATCCTGACCTGGTGACAATGGGACCAATTTCGAAGTATACCCTTTCAAACAAAAAAAGAATTTTCCAAATCGGTTCAGCCGTCTTCGAGTAATCGGTGATCATACAAAAAAAAAAAAACGCGTCGAATTGATAACCTCCTCTTTTGGTCGTCGGTTGAAAACTTAAAACAGGATATTTACCATGTGTAATTGTGTATGATCACAAAAAAACGAACGAGAAAGAGGGTAGACCGATTCGTCTGCTCATAAACGTGCACCCGCAATTACTTCAGTTAATCTGCGATCATAGCCCTTGCAACAGTGTCAAAATATCGGACTATCGAAAACTCGAAACAATCAATAAACTAAACTAATGCATATAACATAAACACTACTTCACACGAGTAGTCTGTAACAGCGTCGTGTGTCGCGCAGTATCGGGTATCTGTCGACGGAATCGCCGGAACATAACAGCTTTCGGCAAAAACTCTTCCTTCATGAAGGTCGACAGTTATCCTTCTAAACACCAGCAGACCGCGTGAATATATTTCAGTATCGCTTAAAAATCTTCAGGACGAATTTCCAAGGTACATTTTACTTTTTTACCTTTAACGTGCAACAACACTTTCCTCATTGCTAAATTCTCAGTGTCCTTGGCCTCGACCTATATTGAGACAGAGACATTTTCCTTATCCGAATTAAGGCAAGCGGGTTCTCACTGAACACGTTCCCCGAAAACTGAAGATTTACTAGATTCTTTTAGGCTTTTTCTGTTACGAGTTACGAAAGATCTGTCCGCCCGATTTCAATAAAGAAAATTCAAAACAGATCTCCTCTACCAAAGATGGTATTTGTTTATGAACTAACAAATTTTTTCAATATATTTCGTATATTGCTGATAAAATAACATTGTTATTACATAATAGGTAATACAACAGTAGACAGTTGGCCAAGTGCGAGTCAGACTCGCCCATGAAGGGTTCCGTAGTAACTACGCCAAATAACTTTTGTTTTTCATAGTGTATGTATGAATAATTACAAAGTTATATTTGCGGTTTTAGAAAATATGCTGTATCTCAAAAACTGCTGATCCGATCTCGTTCAAACCAATTTTCCTTGAAAGTTTACATTAAGATCTACAGCATTTTTTTTTTCTTTTTTTTCACTGCACTATTATAGAAGTTAGAGGGGGGGGGGCACATTTTACCACTTTGGAAGCGTATATATTTTTAACGATTAACTTCATGAAAAAGTGGTTTTAGAAACCTCAATGTCAGTTTTAAAGACCTGTCTATAGATACCACACAGTTTCAGTTACATGTATGGGGAGCCCCCTTTAAGTATTTTAAATATATTTTTTTCTTATAATCGGAAAGCGGTTCACAGAATACATCTACCTACCAAGTTTTACATGTAAGTATAGTCCAAATAGTTTCGGAATAAAATGGCTGTGACATACGGACGAACGGACAGACAGACAGACATGACGAAACTATAAGGGTTACGTTTTTTTGCCATTCGGCTACGGAACCCTTAAAAGTGTGTCTATACATTGAATATATTTACAAAAAAATGAGGGGGGTTAAACAAACAGTAATTGAGCAAAAATTAATAAAATACTGTCTGTTTGTCTGGTTCGCTCATCTCCGGAATTACTAGACGGATTTAAAAAAAACTTTTTTGTTATACAGCTATTAAACCTGGACAACATATAGGCTATGATTGAATTCAGAAACTGGAATACTTGATGCAGAACTAACACGCGAGCAAAGCAGCAGACAGAAGCTAGTTTCAATCAAAACTTAGTAATAAAATATTTAAAAAAAAAATTTGAAACCTACTCAGACATTGTACAAAAAGGTCCTAGTCAGCCATCTTGGATTTAAAATGACGTAACTTGGCGAACCATGCATTGTCATCCAAACTAAACGTGTGTGGAAACTTTCATCTTAATCGGTTAAGGATAATTGTTTTATAATTAAGTTGCAAGATTTGACCCCTTTCGTTTTTTTTGGGTAAGCAAGTCATCTAAGAACTCCTCCTGCTGTGGGTGGAGCGGAAGGGAATGTCGAATTTCTACAAACTAAAAACCCATCTCCAAATTTCCAAGAAATAGACGTGACGATAGCCTACTATGTGTTCCCACATCAAAAACTACACTAATGCGCAAGAGTGTTTTTTGCATGGCACCAATTGTCTACAACAAATTGCCCAAAAGTTGGAAAGAAAAAACAGTACCTATGTTTAAACAAACACTGAAATTATTTTTGGCACAAAAAGCCTATTATAGCATCGCAGATTTTTTAAAGGACTCATGTAAATAATAAATTAATTAGTAAAATTGGATTATGTTATGATTTGTTTTGTTTTATGATTTATTTGTGTAAAATGATTTAATTTATGAAATTTATATTGTAAAATTGTGTGTAGAATTGAAATAATCATTATGTACCTGTATGTAAACATATTTGCACGCCTTGAGAAATGGCAGACATGTCGTGAACCAATCAATTTTTAAGATCTTGCATGCATGTATTATATTAAATACTGTATGTGTACACATGTTTGAGCTAATAAAACTTCTATTCTATTCTATTCTATTCCCAATCTGCTCCTTCAGTTGCCCTTGCGTTCCGGGGCCGCGGTATCTCGTTAGAATATTCCCACAACCCTGGCAGACAATGACCCTATCGGGCACCGTCAATACTGCTGACTGCTGTTTAAGACGCGTGCGGAACACGGCGCACCGCCCCTGCCGACCCGTGCCTGGTCCTTACCAGACGGTGAGCTACCCCTGCTCGCCGTCCGCAGGCCCTCGCCTATGGTTGCCGGAAATATGCTCGCGATCCCCGAAGCCCGGGGCGTTCCCCGCGACGGCTGGAGTGTAAATAAGAAAGTTGTCTCTGCCTCACGCGTTCAGCTTCGCTACCATAAGATTTGACCCTGACATACATATTAACCAACGCACTATCCAGGCACAAACTTGCAATAATAATCAGGAATATTTTTAAATTAGGCATAGAAATTTAATTTTGCGATAGCTAACGGGAGTTCGCAAATCAATCAAGTCAAACCAATACAATTCCCAGTGCTATATTTTAGGCCCCAGCTTTACTTACTAAAACAACTCCAAAAGTTATACAGTTGCGACTTATCCCGGTCACGTTCCCAACAATCTAGAACCCACGTACCAAGATTATCTTAAAGTGTTGTCAGCAGAAAAAAAAAACGTAAAAATATCGTGTTTTTGCGATGTCTGTTAAAGAGACAGTGGTGTACGTGATGCGACCTCCAAAGGACCTTTGTGCTAAGTTTTTAAATCGGATAACGGGGCCTTTGTTTAACGGGGTTTGGAATAAATAAGCTGTTGTAACTGTTAAAACATTATTGATCACAAACTGATGACCCGGAACTTCGGTAGCACGATTTTTCAAAAATACTCTTTTTTACTCAAAAAATATAATATCTTGCGTGCTCTTGTACGTATACCATGTATGAACAAATAAACATATCTGTCTCTCTTTCTCTTGCAGCCCTATGTGTGCATTCTATGTGTTAAAGGATTTCAGCTATCTACATTCTAACTTAAAGTGTCAATAGTCTAATGGCTAAGGTGTCGGAATTGAGATCGAGACGTCGCGGGTTCGAACCCCACCCATCACTATAGCTGTGAACCTACACCAAACACAAGCATATTTAGCTTAGTTGGAGAGGTTAACAAAATTGCTAGTAACCTTTAAAAAAAAATACTTTCATGAAGATCCGTTCATTAGTTTTTGCGTGATAGAGTAACAAACATCCACTCATCCATCCATCCTCACAATCTTTGGCATTTAGAACTGAGTAAGATAAGATAGTAAGAAATAAGATGTAATGAAAACTCTTTGTAACCCTCGAAAATTACGCGGACGGAGATGTATGAAATTTGGCATAGTTACAGTTTCTATTGAGAAAGCTAATAATATTTTTATATTTCAATTAACTTTTGTTGAATTTGATCACTGAGCGACCAGTACTAATTAAATATGTAAATACATAATCCTAATTTATGAGTTGATAGTTAAGTACGTGCTCACCGGGACTTGAAATAGGTCAAAGCTCTCATACACGGCCTAATTATCCTAATTAAAATATGCACCCAACATTAATACATACATAAGCAGATAAATAAAATTGAAGTGTCTGTCCGTGATTTCAAAATAACTGATTACTCTGTGCTTATCTGGGGGCACTTGCGTGCCTCCGCCGAGTCGAGCAGAAGAGAAAAAGGCACGGCTGTAGCACCCTTTTCTTGAAGCCATTCGGCTAATTTTGGACCCATTATAACTTGGTTATGAAGAATCTAGAAAGCCCAAATTTTTAGTAATTGTTATTTAGACGAAAGATACTAAAACAAAATCCAAACTATTTTTGATTGTTTGTCTGTCTATCCGGACTAATCTCTGGAACGGCTGAATCGATTTGAACGGGACTTGCACTGCAAGATAGATAGGGCTACATATCGGGCGTAAATAATAATAATATTAACTTTCATGCGAACGAACCCGCGGCCACAGCTAGTGTATAAATAATATTAAACTTTCCTCACAAACATCGAGTCATAAACTTTTGTCCCTAAGGGCACAAAGTTCGACACAAACAACCAATCAATAGCATGACCTCTACTTAGGGTTGCGTACCCTAGTAAAACAGACAAACAAAGTCACTTTCAGTGCTATTTTCCAAGAACATAAAAAATAAAATTGAATCAAAAAATAGTTTATTTATGAAAAGTTTCTCTTTTATGGGTCGAATTTTTGGGCCAACAAAGTTTAGTGTAGATATTCTCTGAGCAATTTCCTTGAAGGAGAGAACGTTGGGCCGACAGTTTTAAAGCGGAATCGTAGAATATCAATGTTATCTGCTGTAGTATCCCAATTGAGATATCTTATAGCAGTCATAGACTTATTTTGGCCACAATTTCAGTGGAGATTAGACATCAGTACCAATATTAAAGTGCATAAGTATGTGCGCAGATTAGAAGTGGGCAAAATGTATCATTTTTGAGATTGGAACATTTGCATCTCAAACACTGAAATGATCCGGAACACTGATGTTTCATTTGGCTCATCGGCTCAAATGACTCAGTGAACGCCCGCGACGCGACGTCATGTATAGAAACGTAAGATTTTTACGTTGCGTCTCGGACGTTTACTATTGAGACATAGAAATGTTTTGAGGCATCAATACTGAATGTTTTATGTCTACATATTGTAATAAGTGAGATTATAAATAAAGTCGATCTTCGTGCATACGATACGAGAGTCAATAGTTAAAGTAACTCAGTGTCTCTCAGTCTCCCTCTCTCGCTCGCTCACTGCTCAGTCGCCACACGAGCGACGCGTCGCGCGAAATGAGCCAGGGCAAAGTAATGTTTCAGACCCAAATGATGCATTTGAAACATTGTTACTGAGCCAATCTTTTCAATCACTTCAATGATTCGGATCAGTGAGTCTGTTCCGTAAAGAGTTACACACGCCTAGTAACGTGCTCTCTGTAGCACGGGGGTATCAAACCACCAACTTCCAAACTCCGGGCTAATACAGAATATAGAAAAAGTCTAAAAAACTTTTTCGACTTCATGGTCCCGGGTTCATTTTTCTATGAGCTCAACAGTAGTGCTTGCGACCACTAAACCAACAAGACATGCATAATTTACTTATCATTGAGGGGTACCGTTAGTCATATATGGACATTTTCTAGCCTTCTAGCAGCACCTTTGTGCTCTTTTGTCCGTATTTTTTCATTTTAGGTGGCAAGATAAATAAATATATATTTGTTCCAGTTCTGTGTGTTTGTTCAAGTGAATTTAAACGCTTGTAAGCGCATCGCCAATCAGGAGAAATTCCTGCTATGGCGCAACTTTTTAAATAAAATCATCAATCAGAAAAATGTCATCAATGAGAAGATGTGCTTTCTGCTGAAAGAAATTTCTTTTGAAATAAGCAGCACCTTTGTGCTCTTTTGTCTGTGTCTTTTTTCTTTTTTAAGTTCCATGTGTGTACTTATAGTATAAAAAAGTTCCTCGTCATCATCAACACTAATTGCAGCTAAAAAAATACTATAATACCACAAAGAACCCAATATCACAACATCGACAGGTCATGTCTTTCCAAATCTATCTCAACCCTGTAGGTAAAGGAAAATCGTCGAACTAGACTTAATATTAAACCGAGCACGTCCTACATAAGTCAATTTGCCAACCCTGTTCGAGCAGTATCAACGTTAAACAAGCCGAAGCAAGTTTTCCACGTCAGATAACCAGAATAAGCAATGAACATCGCAACATTCCCGAACAAGTTACAAGTTGCCAAATTACGAAGAGACGAGGCTGCTAAATTCTTTATGAATTTATATTAGGTACATCAGTTTCTTACAGAGCAGTAGTAAGTGGACCGACTTGCATGTCGCGGGTTCAAACTTCAAACCCAATCAGGCACAATACTTTGCGTAATATTTATTTTCACATGCGTGGCTCGTGAGTAGGGTTGCCATCCGTCCGGATTTTCCCGGATTTGTCCTAGTTTGGAGAGCGTCCGGGGGCGTCCGGAGGATATTCCCAATAAGCGTCCAGGTAAAACCCGGACACACATTGGTCTTACGGGTACCAAAAAGCACGATCTCTATTATTATTTTCCTATGGTATTTCATCGCATTGTTTATGTTACGTTGATTAAATGAAAAGGAAGATACTGTTATTAAAAAAAATTCTAAAGCAACTGACAATACTCAATACTCAATACTCAATCATTTATTGCGTTCCACAATGTGAACTTAGGTGGTAGGTGCATACAAAAATATACATAGTTTACAGATCATTGTGGACCCTGTCGGGCAATGACAATGACAATGTTATCACTTTATCAGTAAATAAAAACTATACTTAAACATTGTTGTTTTTAGTTTCAATTCCAAAAATGTATTTTTCTACAGTGTCCGGGGAAAAACAGTGATTTTACCCAAATGTCCGGGGTTTGTAAGTCTTTGTCTGGGGCCGGCAAATTTAGTGATGGTAACCCTACTCGTGAGGGGTGTTAGAGATATTGTGGGGAGTGCAATTAGAACGTGAGAAGCTGTTTACGTAATCACTACTGATCGCAAATCAGTGAACGAAAACATCGTGAGGAAACCGTTATGTCCTAGAACCATGTGACGTCCACCAAACTTCACTGGACCGAGGTGGTGGATTACGGCCTTAACCCCCCCTCATAGAGAGGAGGGCTGTGTCCCAGCAATGGTAACGCGAGTAACTATCAATCCTTTTTAGTCTTGTGCCTGCTCGGTCATTTTTGAGTAAGTACTAATTCATTCCGGACCGTGAACTAGTTCATTCTATTAGTTCTAATAGCTCTATTCGGTCTTCGCTCTCAGCAGTCACCGGTCACTAGACATGTCTCGCGTGTTCGGGTGATAAACCAAATTAGACATTACGCCATTGAAATAACACGCATCATATCTCATTCTTGCGAATTCAGTCGGTCGGGTTCGGGTAGCATCGTCTTTCGTCGGCTATTCTCTTCCGTTCTCATTCATTCACAGACATCGAATGAATTCGTATAACGTTTCTGTTAAACAATCAGTGACCATTTCATTTCTCGTTCGCACATTACGATCGCGATCTCTGTCTGTTTAGAATGTACGAGTTCGAAAAGAGCTATTTGACCTATTAGACCGATTACAAGTCAGCGTTCGGAAACGGTTCCTATTCGTTCATCGTTCACGAACTAACCAAGACTAATCCTTTTCCCGGCTAAGTCGGAGTCGGCTTCTTGTCTAACAAGATCGAACGCTTACTAGCGTTTTACATGGAGAAACTGTCTATCTGACTCCACTACCCAATAGCTTGACAAATCAACGGATTATGGTGCTTATCGAGGCATCCATTGCTTGCTAATCTAAATCAACATGTGAGCTTTCAAATTAAGGTCTGTAGACCGTTATAGATTCTACAAGCGTGCCTATAACACGAACGGCCACTTACTGGGACAGTAGGCTTTTAGGTGATGACTTGCTATATCCTCGACACAGTAGTGGCTATCTATATCTATCCATTGTTCTAAACACAGAACGCCAGCGGCGTTTCTAATACCTGGCTAAGAATGGGCTACCTTTTTGTTTTGAGAGTGGTATAAACACTAATGGGGATATCTATACACTAATCACTAATATTATAAAGAAGTAAAATATGTTAGTAAATAGACTATTTTTTTTTTGTTGGTTGTAAGGTGCGTTATTTCTGAAGTGCTTTATGCCATAATTATTTCGAAATCCAAGCGAACGATGTCGCGAGCGAAGTTCTTGTCTTATATGTACATACCTACATGTCAAAACAATCAGTGATTTTAAAATACAAACTTTTTATGTTTGTCTGTCTGTCGGTATATTTGCACGTCTGTTTTTATGATTTTCCGGGATAATTTTTCGTACGGCTACACCAATTTTAATGGGACTTTCGCTGTAAGATAAAGGAGTTTATACAGCAATATTTAGGCTACTTTTAACCTGAAATTGTGATTGGAATTTCTGCGGTAAAAGCTCCCCACGCGAACGGAGTCGCGGGCACAGCTAGTTTTAAATACGAACGGTTAAAACAAAGTTACTTTAAAATACTGCCCTAACATACAATTCGGCTATGAGAAACATGAAGGTTAAAATAAGAAATAGGCTGTTGAGGTAGGCACAGCACAGATCTGAGTGAAACTATCCAGACAGTACAAGCTTTTGTATGTTATCGTGTAGCTCAACTTAGAGAGATTTTTAAAGGAACTAGTAATGTGTGTAGAATTCACATTAAAAGCAATCTTGTTAACCCCTCCATCTAAGCTAAATATGCTTGTGTCTGGATTGAGTTCACGGCAATAGTGTAACGGGTGGGGTTCGAACCGGCGACCTCGCGATACAAGGCCTACACCTTAGCCATTAGGCTATTGTCGATTTAAGATAATCTTAATTGCTACTAAGCAATCGTAAACATCCAAAGCGATGCTGTACTCACAAGACTAAGACGCCACACGGTGGGCTGAAAAACGGCTTTCATAGACTTAGGCATTTTATTTTGCAAGTGCCAGTTTTTGTGCCGGATATCACTTCTATTTGTTATAACAATATACAAAAATGACACCAGAATTGATTCTGCACAAAAACGAAGGAATTATAATTTTTTTACGAAAATTTTGTATGGAGCTAGTATGAAAAATCGAAATATCTCTGAAACGGCAGCGATAACCGTAATATCCTTATAGGAGGTTTTAGTACTAATCATTTATGATTTTTTGACATACGTTACATAATGGTTGTAGATGCCTTTTTTTTTTTAAATCGTCAAAATATTTTTATTTATTTTTACATATTAAACGTTCCTTTTAGTGTTTAAGTTGAAGAATTCAGAGCTTTAACAACTCTTAACATAAAATAGCATCACCCCTATAGACCTGAAGGACTAGACAGAGGTGTGTAGTATCTTGTTGATCTTGTAAGATTTCCAACAATACCAAATAGTTGAATATCAGTGTCAAAGTGCCCATGCTGTCGCTTCTTTTAGAAAGATAGGGGAATGAAATTGTTAATTGATCATACCCTAAAAGTATGATTACAACATAACCGGGCACATAATAATATCGACACAAAAGGAATTTTAAAACCTTGCATACGTTCAAAATACAAAATAACATATTGTGTAGTCATCTAATGAGTCTGATGACAAGTAATTAAGTAATTAGAATGATGGTTGTAGTCTTCTGATTCTAATGAGCCTATTAAGTGATTAAATGATTTGAAATATCTCGCAACAATACCAACTAAGAACTGCATTCACCTTTTTATAATTAGTGAGCTAATGTGATTTGCTAATGTTGATTAGTTCTACTATGAGTTCTACGAAATGTTTTTGACAATTATAAATTTTTATTATCATATCTTTTATAACTTTAATGAGGGTAGTTAACTAATTATTGACTTTATACAATAAAAGGGCTATAATTTTGTTCCATAATTTAGATTGTTCACAACCGTGTAACTGCTAACACTAAAACTATTTGCTTTGCGACTACAAAATCTTAGAATGGAAAGTTTAATCACCAACTTAGATTTGTTTGTTCTTCTAAAAAGTGAGTGTCCTTCATTTAATCATGAAGTATTGTTTAGTGCAATTGTGTCCCGCATAGGCGATTGCCTTTCTGCCGAAGATCAAGTAACTCTCAAAGAATTTTGCCGGAGATTCACGCGAGCTGCTTTAAACAGGTGGCAGAAATCTAAACGATTCTTTGATAAGTTTAGAAATACGTACGGAGGTGGTTGCAAGCAAATATTGATTGGCCGAGTTGCGTGCAAACTTTAATAAATCAAGAACCAACTGTTGATGAGATACCAAGAGCACGCTCAGTCTCTCCAGAACCTTCGACATCATCGACTGTTGGAACAATGACAAAAAGGTCCCGAAAACCATTCAAAGATCTGGGAAGCAAACAGAAAAAGAGAAGATCTAGTGAGCACATAGGCGAGGATTCCTGTGAATTGGCATATGCAGCTGCAGCACGTTTAAAAGAAGAAGGTTATGAAGATATCGCATCTGTAATCAATTATATGATCAAAAATCCAGAAGCTGCCGTTAAAATCAAGGAAAGCATTAAGAAAACAGTAATATTTACACCAGAGAAAGCACTTGGATTGCTTCTTTCACTTAAGCTTTCAAAGTGGCAATATATTACGTTGCGAGAGACTGCCATTCGGGAAGGTGCTAAGGATATTTACCCATCCTACTATAAACTGCAACAAACTAAGCTTGCATGCTACCCTCCTAATCAATCAGTATCAGTTACGGATTCATCAGCTAGAATTACACTTCAAGCTTTACTTGACATCACGGTGAAGCGGATTCTTCAAAGTCTTTCTGATAATGTGGAAAATAAGCAGTTAAAGCTGATATCGAAGTGGGGATTTGATGGTGCTTCCAATCAAAGCCGATACAAGCAGAAAATGGACGGCGAGCATGATGATTCAAGCATTTTCATGACCTCCTTGGTGCCACTGAAACTGACAGATGGAGATAATACTATATGGACAAACCCGAAACCATGCTCAACTTTTTATTGTCGTCCGGTTCAGTTCACTTTTGTAAAAGAAAGCCATGCAGTTGTCATTGATAACAAAAGAAAAATGGATGAGGAAATTGAGGCCCTTAACCCCACAGAGTGCATTAATAGTAACAGGGTGACTCATAAACTAATGATGACAATGATCGACGCAAAAGTCTGCACGTACCTTTCTGAAGCTAGATCAAATGCATCATGCTACCTGTGCTTAGCAAAACCAACAGAAATGAACCACTTAGATGCTGTAACATCAAAAATTGTGTGTTCTGACATATATGAATTTGGCCTATCATCCCTACATGCCCGTATAAATTGCATGGAATGTCTGTTACACATTGCGTACAGACTTGACTTCAAACAGTGGGCAGCAAGAAGTAATGAGCATAAAGATATGTTACAAAACAGAAAAAAAAACATTCAAAATAAATTTAAAGAGGAGCTCAATCTGTTAATTGATATAGTAAAACAAGGCTCGGGAACTACCAATGACGGGAATACCGCAAGGAAGTTTTTCGAGTTTCCCAATAAAACTGCAGCTATTACTGGGTTGGATCAAAACCTGATAAAAAGATTTGCTGTTATTTTGCAAGCAATAACATCTGGTGAGAAGAACGATGTCATCAAATTTAAAGATTTTGCTCGCAAAACAGCAGAAAAGTACGTGGAATTATACGACTGGTACTACATGTCATCAACCGTACATAAACTATTAATACACGGAGCTGACATAATCGAAAAAAATGATATTGTCCCGATTGGGACTCTCTCGGAAGAAGCCTCAGAGTCTCGAAACAAAGATTTTAGGAGGTTCCGGGAACATCATTCGCGGAAAAGAAGCAGGCAAGATTCTAATCAAGATATCCTAAATATGCTTGTTGTTTCTTCGGATCCTTTTCTAAGTGCACAAAGGCCGAAGTTAGATGCCAAAAGGAAGACAACCTTTTTTGCTGAAACTCTCGACCTAATACAGTTTCCGGAAACTGAGTTCGAGTTTGTAGGTATATCCGATCTGGATTCTGACTCGGAATTGGAGTCCGACAACGAAAGTTGTAAAGAAAATTTGTAAAATTTAATTATTTTTCTTTATGTTCTTTTGTTATTTATGTTAGTTTATTGTACCAATATGTTTAGTTAATAATTTCATAAATTATAGTTTCAAATATGTATTTTGTATAATTGAATTTATTAGATATTATTTTTGTTACTTCTGTTTTATTTAAATTATATCAATAAAAAGTTTATATACAGTCTTTTTTTTTTCACATATTCTTAATATTTGGGGAAAAAGCATGCTTCCTAACGATGTTCTTAACTTTGACACAGTTCATGGATCGTTTTGAACAGTTTCATATGTTAAAATAAATAATGTTAGTACTATAATCCCCTATAAGGATATTATTATTATTATGTGTCCGGTTATGTTGTAATCATACTTTTAGGGTATGATCAATTAACAATTTCATTCCCCTATCTTTCAAAAAGAAGCGACAGCATGGGCACTTTGACACTGATATTCAACTATTTGGTATTGTTGGAAATCTTACAAGATCAACAAGACACTACACACCTCTGTCTAGTCCTTCAGGTCTATAGGGGTGATGCTATTTTATGATAAGAGTTGTTAAAGCTCTGAATTCTTCAACTTAAACACTAAAAGGAACGTTTAAATATGTAAAAATAAATAAAAATATTTTGACGATTTTTAAAAAAAAAAGGCATCTACAACCATTATGTAACGTATGTCAAAAAATCATAAATAATTAGTACTATAACCCCCTATAAGGATATTACGGTTATCGCTGCCGTTTTAGAGATATTTCGATTTTTCATACTAGCTCCATACAAAATTTTCGTAAAAAAATTATAATTCCTTCGTTTCTGTGCAGAATCAATTCTGGTGTCATTTTTGTATATTGTTATAACTAATAGAAGTGATATCCGGCAAAAAAACTCGCACTTGCAAAATAAAATGCCTAAGTCTATGAAAGCCGATTTTCAGCCCACCGTGCGCCATTTAGTAGCTAATTACCTCACGTTTTGATTCGTTAATCACGTAATCTATTGCCAAGAAAGAAGAAATTAGCATGTCTAGGAACGATCAATATTTACGAGGTTGAACAGATGCGGAGAGAAGGGTAAGTTGTATTTATTCTGAAGATATAAGATGCATTTGAAATAAGTCTCCGGGCATAAATTTGATGACCGCTTACATTTGGAATGCCTGAAGGGAAAAATGAAGACACATGAATGATACTTGTATGTTGGAAGACTGAAACAAGACGACCTGCGGGCTGCGAGCAATGGGTAGCTCGCCGGCCGATAGAAACCAGACCCGTGTAGTCAGCGCGTCCTGACTTGAAAGAGTTGTCAGCAAAATTGTCGGGGCCCACTAGGTGGCTGTTGCACGCCAGGGTTACGGAATTGTTAGAAAGAGTTACCACGGCCTAGGAACACGAAGGGCAAATGACGGAAAACGGACGGGTTTTAGTCCGTAAAAGTCTGACACACCCTCCCGTTTCGCCCAGACCGGGAGGCAGTCATTGGATGATTACCCATCCTTAAAAATAGACTAAAGCAAGAGGTGCAAGAATCCATAATTTCTTTGATTTATTATTTATTTGTGTTTTAATACAATAAGTATTAAAACACAAATTGGTTTCTCCTGCTGTGTCACGTAACCCATTTTAACGACACCCTTGAGTAAAATTCGCAACGCGCTCCTAATTTGGGTAAATATTCCGATAGAATTAGGTAATTGACGTTATCATATTTGCGGTAAAACATTATTGATTTTGTTGTGTTTCTTATTTAACGTTGTATGTTTATTATATCATACTCTTACATTGAAAGTTTTTTAACTAAAAAGATGCTATTTTTCGGGTTAAGCAAGAAAGTCATTAAAAAAGTGGCCAAGTGCGAGTCGGACTCGCCTGTGAAGGGTTCCGTGGTAATAAGCATAGATTCGCGAAAAATACTGTTGTTTTTCATAGTCTTTGTATAAAAACCAAAATTATATTTGCGATTTTATAAAATGTGATATATACCTCAAAAACTGCTGACTGTATCTCGTTCAAAAATTTAATTAAGATCTTGTATGTACTTTTTTTAGATTTTATCACTCTCTTATTTAAAAAGTAAGAGGGGGGGGGGGGGGGGGGGGGGGCAGAGAGAATCACAAAATAAAATATCAAAAAAATACTAATATTTAGTTGGCCCACCCTTCGCATTGATCACAGCAGCAATTCTTTGGGGCATGGTGCTTACAAGCTTTTTACAATCGGCTGCACTTATGGTGTCCCACTCTTGGATCAAAGCATTTTTTAACGCTGATTTTGATGCAATGCTGTGCTCTCGGACCTTACGCTTCAGAATACGCCAAAGATGCTCGATAGGATTGAGATCTGGGGATTGCGCCGGCCATTCTAACAAGTCGACACTTTTGTTTCTAAACCAGCGCATGGTGGCCGCTGATTTATGACAAGGGACATTGTCTTGTTGGAATTTCACTCCACCTAAGTTGGTGTCACCGAAAATGCGTGTAAGCGAAGGCAATAGCGCAGTTTCGAGCACATTTATGTACTTTTCACTGTTCATCCTGCCTTCGCAAACGAACATTTCGCCAACGCCATCGGCTGCCATGCAACTCCAGATCATAATGCTAGCTCCCCTGTGTTTAACAGTGGGCACCACGCAATCTGGATGGTATTCCTCGCCGACGCGCCGCCTCACGTAGGTTACACCCGCAGTTCCAAATATCTGGAAAAATAGTAAAAAGAAGAATTTAAATGAGTGCTCATAGTTTTTATGAATCCAGACTAAAATAAGAGCGATTTTAATGTTTTTAAGAAATGGTATAGAAGCTTACCTCAAAGTTTGATTCATCGGACCACACAATATTTGACCAATCTTCCTCCGTGAAGTGTTGGTGACGTAGAGCCCATTCTAAACGGTTTTTTTTTTGTTATCTGCCGAGAGCCATGACTTCTTTCTTGCTTTACATCCCTTTAAACCCGCATTTGCAAGCCTTCTTCTTGCCGTTCGAGCACTAATGGGGTGTCCAATTTTGTCGGATAGGGCGGCAGGAAGCTCAGAAGAATTTTTTTTCGATCCTGTAGAGAATCGCGGATGAGTTTCCTGTCCTGGCGCTCAGAAGTCACGCGTTTTCTGCCAGTCCGTATTTTATTTGCGTGGGAACCAGTCTCCGCAAACCGTTTAATAGCAGATTGCACTGCGCACCGCGAACATTTTACAAGTTTGGCAATCTCTACTTGGGACTTCCCTTGTTCATGCAATAACTGGATTTTAATTCGGTTTTCGTAGCAAAGTTCACTTTTTTTGGCATTTTCGAAAAAGGGGAATGTTAATTTCACCACTGAATCACACACGGAAGCTTCTTTACGCTATGAATAGCAAAGGAGTACTGATAATAATTATGAGTATTTTTTTGAAAATACACATTATATGGGTTTTGCTCACCAGATGTTTGACCCATAGAAGTTCGTTTGCCAGTGTTTTAATTATCGTTTGGCGGCCCTACCTTGGCTTTTGTTAAAAATATAAGCTGTTTTTTTTAATACGTTTTGTATAATCTGTGTTTTATTGGGGTGCCTAATACTTTTGGCCAAAGCTGTATATAGTAAAAGTAGGTTACGTAAGAAAATTAACATAATATCACGCCTATTTATTAATGTGGGATAGGTGTATTGTAACAATACCCACGCTTTGCAAGTTCTTCAAGTTACGTGGGTATCAAAATTATTGATTAACATAAGTTTATAATCTATGCATCTATACGTTTCAATAAAATTGAAATGTATGTCTTTGAATTCTCAAAGAGAAACTGAGACCTGTGACGATGCAGTGGAAACGTTATTGCTTGATTATGTAGTTTGGGTGTGGCGGGTAGTGTTTAGGTGTTTTCAGTAACGGGGTTGCGGGAATGTTCTAGCAAGATACCGCAGCCCAAGGACTTAATGGCAGCTGAAGGAACAGGGTGGGTTTTGAGTCAGTAGAAGTCTGACACTCCCACCTAGAACGGGAGAAGTCATTCGATGATTTTCCCACCCGCAGAAAAAAAAACAAAAAAGGTTTTTCAGAAAAATACTCACTTACAACCTTAAGCCTATAATAACAATTTTGAACATCATCCTGGCCTCATGCAACAATGGAGAGGATGCCCTAACCCTTCTGAAACGCAGGCACGAAGGGGTTAGCGAGAATGTCATACCTACTTACAATGAGCTGACATTTTGTTAAACGTAGAAATCCATGGGATCTGTTCAGGACTACAAAAGGCCAGCCAACGGTAACTGGACGGTCTGAACTGTCCACGGTTCGTGGAGCCCTACCGTTGCTTTCAACAACAATAAACAAAACTACAGGCTCTTCGGCCTACACCCATATATACAAATAACTTATCGGTACCACTTACCTTCTGCGCTGGGTCCGCCAACTTCGACCTTCCTAGGTCACGCCCAAGTGTGGTATGTATGTAAATATGAGGTGAGTAAATGAAAGTGTGATGTAAGTCAAGTGTTCTGAACGGTCACAAGGCGTCGATCTCCAGATGGCGCGGTCCAGACAGCATCACAGCCCAAACTCGCACCGGATTGAAGCTATTTATCACTACTTTTTCCCAACAAATGCGCGTGCCACGCGGGTGACGACAAACCGGCGATAACTTCCGAGAAATATCCCAGGCTTTCATCAAATGGGGATTACAAATTCCAATTAATCGTTACTAGCGACCCAATTATCGGTTTCAACAGGCGATTCCAAACGATATTTTACCAATTATAATTAACTCAACAGGTCCCAAGCGGACATTTTTCAACAAGGGAAGCAAAGTCTATCTGTCAAGTCAGTAATGTCAAGTGGCAACATCAAAAAGACAATAGAATGTTGCCACACCAAAAAGATCGTTCAAAAATACATTTGGGACGCAACATCTACCCCCCCCCCCCCCCCAGACGGGCCTACCCGTCCGCTAATCAATTGGAAGTCTTGACCAGGTTGCGAATTCAACACAGCTTCAATATGGCCAAATACCGTAGCTAGTTCCTCAAAGGTGAGAACGGTGTCTCCCAACAATCTCCGCCAGCGTCCCTTTGCCGCTTTCACCGCGGCCCCAAAAATACCCCCGCAATGGGGGGCAGGCTGGCGGGTCAAACAACCAAGTGACCCCTCGGCGGGCCAAACTATTACCAATGTCAACCTGGCTCTCATTAATGAAGGCGTATACCTCCTTCAAATAGTTACTTGTACCCTTGTAATTCGTACCGCAATCAGACCTAATCAAAGAAAGTAACCCACGGCGAGACACAAATCTTTCCAAAGTCGCCTCAAAGGCCTCTGTCGAGAGGGAGGTTACCAGCTCCAAATGTACTGCCTTGGTTGACAGGCAGACAAACACACAAATAAACCTTAACAATCTTACTATTACGAAGGGTGGACGTCTTCAACAAAAGGGGACCAACAAATCCGTTACGACGCCAGCAAAGGGCCTCGCCTCATTGACGCGATCAGCCGACAAAATCCAAATTTCTCGCTGCAGAATGGCCAACAGCGCATTGCAACCGGCATGCGAGTTCTTAGTGTGACGATCAGTCACCAACAATTGAACCAAGTGGCCCTCCTTGGGCAACAAAAGGTGGTGACGGGCCCCATAAGGAAGGCTAGAGTGCCTCAACCGTCCTCCAACAGGGTTTCCCGAAGTGGCTCGTCCCAACCAAGTTTAACCAACCAACCAATTTTAGGGTACGGACAACTCACAAGGGTGATTTCAAACCAGGTCCTTCCCTCAACAGTGGTGTCAGCCGGTTCGCCAATTCCCCAAATCTTGCCTGAAAGGTCATCACTGGAGGGGCATATCCCACCGGATGCCCGAATGGCGGAGGGCGCGACTCCAGCCGGGGACGTTCCGCCAACGGAGGGGAAAGGCAGCGGCGCCGACCCGGCCACTGCTGCCTAGCAGCCAATGCGCGTTCTCCCTGACGAGGGGAGACCAAATGGCGCTCGCGGGGCTCCCGTTCAACTTGCGCGGGGGGTGGAGTGCGGCGTACAGAATTGCGGGTCTCAGCCCGGTGCTCGTCTCCGGGGTACCCCCCCTGCGCAAACCCCCCTCAGAAGCTGGTCTGCTGGAGCGGTTCGCGTTGGCGCACAAAATCTCAAGGTGGGACCCTTCACAAATTCTACACGGGCGGGGGTCGGGGCAGTCCCGATGGAAGTGGGCCCCCAAGCACGAAAAGCACAAACGGCGTGCGTTGACAATACGGCGGCGGGCACTTACGTGCAAATTCAAAAGGTCCGGGCAACGCGCCATGACATGCCCCGTTGCCTTACAAAAGTCACAATGATGAGGACTCCGGGCACCAGCAAAACGGGGGGCGGGGCGATCATCAACAGGCCCCCTAGCCCGAGGACTCCGGGCGCCAGCAACACTGGGGGCGGGGCGATCATCAACAGGCCCCCTAGCCCGAGGACTCCGGGCGCCAGCAAAACGGGGGGCGGGGGGAACATCAACAGGCCCCCGAGCCCTAGTCCGTCCCTGGTCTCTAGGCTGAGAAGGTAGTGGGGGTGACCCGGTGGCGCCACGAGTGTTATCCGAAAACCGACACTCGTCTTCCAAAAATTTGAGGAGGTCGTCAAAGGGGGGAAGATGGGTGGCACTACAAAAACTTGATTGTAGTTAAAGCCGGAGAACGAAGTATGATGAACGCTGGCTCGACAATCTTAGGCAGAAAAGTTTTCGTCGAGCGCCACTATCACCTGCAGACCCGCACTTCTTTTGTGACCGATCCGGCAAGAAATTTCTTGCTGCTATAGAGCTTTATAACCACCGGAAATTATATCCTTTATATCCTCCACATTTATTGTGCGCACAGCCAAGCTGTGGAATTCTCTGCCGGCTTCTGTGTTCCCTGCCACTTATGAGCTTTCAGCCTTTAAAGCAAGAGTAAATAGGCATCTTCTGGGCTCGCTCGTCTAACCTTAGACCTCATCTATCGCTTACCATCAGGCGAGATCGAGGTCAAGAGTGAGTCCATCAGTAATAAAAAAATAAAAAAAAAAACATGCTGCGAAAACCCATAGACCCATGGTGCTGCAACAATCACCTCTACAGATGCTGGGACATAAAATGAGGATTTTCTGTAATAACTTCCACCAGGCGGAAGCACTAAGGCATCAGGTCCGGATACCTGTCAAACGCTTAAGTTTTTTGACATCTGTCAAATTGACGTCAATGTCATGTATACATCAAAGATTCGTTTTCAAAGAAGAAGACCTCTCTCCTCAGTAGCGCCAACTGGTGGTTTAAATTTTTCGGAAAATCCTCATTGATCTGTGATACACACACGAGGTTGGAATGGTAATGTGGGAGTGGCGAGCGCGCCACATTTATGATTCGAAAATCATAGCTCGACCGATTAATTCATTCACCGCGTTTAATGCGCTTTGGATTACTTCGCAACACAGAGCTCTGCTTTGAAATGCCATGTTGTGTAATTATAACCTGTGAAACAAAAAGTCAGACCGCAAGTATAGAACGAGGAAGGTATATCATTCCATCGGTAAGTCGAAAATAACATTTAATTACAATTTTATTTGTAAAAAACATAAAAATATTCTGATCACTATGAAATTCCGAACATTAACAACATTATTGCAACAAGTTACCAAAAGTATACATTGCCCGATGTGTAGTCGCTTAATCAACGCAATAACCAAGTCCGCTTACAATGTATTGCATGCGTCACGTCCTCCACACTTTTCAACCATTGACGTTTCGTCCTTTGCACTGATTGGCCGTGATGCACGGCGCATGTTTATCGACACTGAGTTACAATCAGTAGCAAGCTCTCGATTTAAGTGTGTGTAATTTATTTGTGTGCGTAATTCGCATACGTAACGGGCCTCTTGCTTGTAGTGGAGCTGGAAAGCGTGTGAGACAAGCGGCGACACGCGTTCTCATACAATCAGGAACTATTTCCTTTCTAACCTCTTTTATCTGTTCTGTGGATACACATCATCATCGGCTTGGCCTTTTCCCAACTACCTATATTGAGGTCGGCTTCCAGTCTAACAGGATGAGTGATATTAGTGAGTACTGAGTATTAGTGTTTTACATGGAGCGACTGCCTATCTGACCTCCAGAACCCAGTACCTAGCTGGGTAACAGTACCTACGATACTCCTTGGCAAGACTGGAACCATATTTTCTGACTTCTGCCTCGCCGTAACGACTGTGAAATCGAAACCGACGCTAACAGCTTTACATTGTTTCGGGTCTCGGAAGCATAGCGAAGTTCGCGGGTTCGAACCCATCTATTACACTATAGCCGTAAACCCACTTCAGACACAAAAATATTTAGCTTAGTTGGAGGGGTTAACAAGGTTGGTAGTAATGTGAATTTTACCCACATTGCCGGTTCTATTAAAAAAAAAAAGAAAACACCCTTTCGCTCCACCCGAAGCGAGAGGAGTCATTAGATTTTCACACAGGTAAATGAGTGTGGCACTCGGGGACCGCCGCGGTAAAGCTATTGCATAGCATTTTTTATCAATTTATGCAATTATAATTATTTATTTATTTTATTTATGCAGTTCTTTTTTTTTCTTTGATATTAATTCAAGTTACACTTTTTGAACGTGGTGACCGATAAGAAAACATTTTTTTTTTCTTTTATTGAATTAATGAGAAGTTAATATTGTTTAAAATGTTTTTATTATGTTACAATACATGTAGATTATTCAGGAATGTTTATCATTGAAACTATAGGTTTATTAGCACGCATACGTCTAGTCGCACGCACACAAACACCGTGCCGAAGTCTGCCGAACTGAAACGACGTTAGACGATGCACGGCTTTCTACGCCGCACCGCTGAGCCGGTCGGAGTGGGGGGTGTTAGGTTTATTTTCGTTACGGAATTTCTTGATTCGGCCGCCGCGTTCAAAGCCCGCGATAAAAGCTATGCAATAGCTTAAAAAAAATAAGCTCTTCTCATACGTCTCTAACATTACTAGGATGATGTCTTGCTGTCTAAGCTAAGTCATTCTTCCATCTTCCCCGCTACAAAGTGTCATAAACAAAAGACTATTGTCCCCATAAATAACGCCGGTAATAAACAGAACTTTACAAAGGACAGTAGTAACATTTTGTGAGTGATTTATTACGTAAACTTACAATAAATTGCACCATTATCTTTTGTTCCGACATGATTGTGAAGAAAGCTGTATGTCCATTGTACGTATCACGTATGTCGTATATGCTGAGAGACTCTTCTGTTAATATCATCGATGCAATTTTTTAGTTTTGTTATTGTTGATAGGCTCGCGAATGACCATTATATCACCTGATGGTAAGCGATGACGTAATCGAAGATAAAGCACGCTGACTTAGAAGTAACCTATTAACTCTTTAAGACCCCCAGGTTACAGCTATCAGGACACAGACTCTGGCAGGGAAGTCCACTCCTTAGCTGTATGCACAATGATGAAATTAGGGCTTTGTTGCCGAAGTCAGTCAGTTGATGGCTAATTTTCCAAAGCCTACTGAGTCACGTTGTGACGGTGGGAGGACTTACTTGATAATTTTAACAAGCTTAAAAAAAAAAGGGCGTTGGTCACGGCTGTCATTTTACATCTTTGACAGAAGTTACAGGTAGTCAGAAGCCAGAAAGCAAATACTGGTCTTGCCAAGGGGTTTCACGTGACCAAGCTTCTCGGTTCTG
The DNA here is from genome assembly GCA_943138885.2 of Tholera decimalis. Classification (NCBI taxonomy): domain Eukaryota; kingdom Metazoa; phylum Arthropoda; class Insecta; order Lepidoptera; family Noctuidae; genus Tholera; species Tholera decimalis. The sequence continues at coordinate 19,350,020 of OW964576.2, forward strand.
GAGGTCAAATGTGTTTTCTCCAAAGGATGTAGAAGTTACACTCGCATTTTACTAATGCATAAATAGATGGGTGGACATAACGTTTCGAGATTTCTCCGTACCTCGCAAAGTACGTTAAAAGGTTGGTCCTTGTTGAAATTGAAATACATTTATTCGGATAAAAGACACACAACAACATACAATACAAAATTACAATCATTATAAAAAAATAAGAAAAGAAATTAGCTAAGCATGTCCACACCGAAAGGGTTACCAACTCAGCATTTGTCATTTGTAAATCTTTGACAATCGTTTCGTGTAGTAATCTGACACTCTTGGCGAGGGATACCCAGCTACTGGAGTGTGTTAGTTGTCGAGGTCAGATACTCAGCAGGATTCGGTCAGACAGGAAACCTACCCCTACATAGTTTGGAAAAGGTGATATTTGTCACAAAACATTATGTTTTCCTTCATTCCTAACTCCGTCTACCACTTAAGGGAATACTGACATGAGCTTACGTAAGCTTATAGATATTTATAGTCCCTTTTATTTGTAAGCAAGCGGCCCACAAACGTCCATCGTACCGGGAACAATGATAAATTCATAGCCCCCGGCGGATACCATCCGTCTTGTGAATGCTATGAGTATCCTTGATTTACAATGTATATAGTTGGTAATTGATGTTTATAAGGCTTTGGGATTTTGTTATCTTTAGACGTGGTATTCTTTCGATTTGTTTTGGTTATATCTAATTCCACCAAGCCCGCTCCATCATCGGACTACAAGACTAACAACGATACGCCATCATTACATGGTGGGTAATACTTTCGTTGTACGTACAGCTAAGGTGCGAAATACCCTGCCGAAGTCTGTCTTTCCTGATAGCTATAACTTGGGAGATTATAAGTTAAGAGTGAATAGGTTACTTCTGGGTAAGCGTGTTTAATCTTCGACTACATCATCGTTTACCATCCAGTGAGATGGTAGTCAAATCCGAGCCAAATAGCATAGCTATAGATGTTAACGCTCATGTTTATTGAGTAGTTAAATACTAATTGCCAGTAGGAATTAATCCTACATTATTTAAGAAAACACAAATTTCCTTCCACAAATGACCCGTCAGCCTTTAAAGCAACAGTGAACAGGTATCTCCTGGGCTCGCTCGTTCCATCGTAGACCTCATCAATCGCTTACCATCAGGCGAAATCGAGGTTAAGGGCCAGGCTCATAAAGAATTAAAAAACAAAGTACATATCTTTTGCCCTCGACTTTCCCTTGCACCACCAGCTTGCACAAAAACTACTCGACAATCAGACATGCAAGCAATAGGTGTGTAAAGTCAGATAAATGATCATGGTCTGCTTAGACTTTTCCCAATTATGTCGTGGTTTCCAGTCTAACCAAATGTAGCGTGACAAATGACCCGTCAGCCTTTAAAGCAACAGTGAACAGGTATCTTCTGGGCTCGCTCGTTCCATCGTAGACCTCATCAATCGCTTACCATCAGGCGTGATCGAGGTCAAGAGCGGGCTCATCCGTAATAAAAAAAAACTAGAATCGACGGCACAAAACTACTATTCGGAATGCCGATAAAAATTCAGAACGTAAAATCTCGAAGGACCAAGTTCGAAATTCCGAAATCAAACAGTAGATATAAAGTTAGACATTGAATTTACAAAAACTTACCGATTACGTGACTCGGGGTTGTAAAGCCTTCCTTTCAACAAAGGCTGCGAAAATGTCTAATTGGATTAAGTTTACCGAAAAGCTTAGAACTTGAAGCTTAATGGGCAATCTTGAAAAGAATATTTATCAAGGCTCGTTTTTCCCTAAAAGATATTATGCACACTGTGCACCAGTGGCGAAGGCTCCATACAACTCGATTCCTACCGGCTTCCTTTTTGAAATATGGCAATATTAGTCTATTCTTTATATATCTTAACATAGTATAAAGCAAAGTCGCTTCCCTGTGTCTATCCCTATGTATGCTTAAATCTTTAAAACTACGCAACGGATTTTGATGCAGTTTCTTTCAATAGAAAGAGTGATTCAATAGGAAGGTTTTTAAATATATAACATGCATAATATAGTAGAGGAACACTGATAATTTTTGAGGTTTCTAATGTGATGTCGCAAATAAACACATTTTTAGCGCTAGCTTTGCAAACGCTGGCTGAACCCTACGAGATAGATAAAAATAATGTACTACAGTATTGTACACCTTAAAAAGGTCAACAAAAATGTCCTCGAGAACAGATGCCAGTCTGTCTATCTCTTATAGATAACCCACAACAACCATTTTTTATCGTTTACTTTTTACGAGAAATACGAGCATATTTTACGAAGCGATTTTAAGCAATACAGCATTAATCCTTATCCAATTAAGTACCATAAATACATTGTGCATTTAATATAAATCAATATTGCCCTTTACAGAATATAATTTAAATAAATAGTTTCGAAGATATTACAGATTTAAAATGCAAGAACCTAGCGGTTGCGGCGCGGTGCCGGCGGAAGCACGGCGCGCGTGCCTATGTTGCTTAGATTTGAGCGTTGAATGTTTTTCCCATGGTAAATTATGTGTCGCACTTTCAAGAGTAATTACTAAAGAGAACATGTATATCGAATGACAAAAAGGCTGTCAACGACATCGTTGACAGCCTATTTGTCATTCGATTAGTTTATGTCATGTACATACATATAAAGACATTCTATAGTATATTTAATATAAACACTGCACCCATGCGAAGCCGGGGCTGGTCGCAAGTGAATATATAAATAGTAATCTAAGCAAATAATTATTTACGAAGTTACAAGATTTCGAAGTCAGCCACAGGGCCACAGTTACTGGAATTCACGCATCACACTTGAGCAAGGTAAGCATTTTTGGTCTGACTTCCCTTTTATGAAAATTCACCCTTCGCCACTGCTGTGCACAGGTTGAATTTTTTTTTATTACTAATGAGCCTGCTCTTTACTCGATCACGCCAGATGGTAAGCGATAGATGAGGTCAACGGGACGAGCAAGTCCAGAATGTGACTGTTCACTCTTGCTCTGAAAGCGGACAGGTCATATGTGGGAGGGGAACACAGAAGCCAGCAGAGAGTTCCAAGCCTTGGCCGTGCGCACAATAAATGTAGAGAATTCAGAATCGTGACTGTATTGACGCCTATGCAAATGTCATGGTAAAATTACTGCGATTGTAAGTTGAGTTGACAAGGGGAGCTCGTGGCTATATAATATCACCCGCACGGGTCGATCTACAAGTTTAAACAACGCTTACTGAAGCTGGTTCTCGGGTGGGTGACCATCCATGGTGGTGTTAAGTAAGCCCTTGATCCCGGCTGTCATTAGTAATAATGAAATAATGGTGTTTATTTAGCTAATGGGCCATAAATAACACTTTCACACGTCATTTTTGAAGTGAAAACTTCTTTAGCGGCGCTGTGAACTTTTTTGTAACGGGTAAAAAATGTTAAAACGCGTCAGGGACACGTGACCCTGATCGAAAATTCGTAAGACGGGCACTTTTTACTACAGTGACATCTATGTGACTTTACTGAAACTAATACAGCCCCAAATGACTGTTTGCCACAGTCAAAGCTACAAGCGTACATCAATTACTTCGTTACAATAGTTATAAGAAAACTGTCTAGATGGCGTTGTGATTGAAGTTAACGTGTCGAATATTCTAAGAGATAAACTTTTTAATTTAATATAAATTGTCATGTTTGTGTACGATAGCGCAATAAATAAATATTGTATTCTACCACATAAATGATAGTACTTTTATACTGATAATTAAAGCAATTCGTGCAAAATAATTCCCTAACCATTCCAAAATACCAAAAATGCACAACGTTAATATTCAAGTTTTCACTTCTGCCGGCACTCCCGGAGTACAACCCGTTTTTTTTTTCGTACATGTATACTAGATGGCCTGTGTTTCCTAACCGACTACTCTGAGAAGAAACACTGAAAAAAAACAACGTTTCTTTTAAACTCCATACAATCTATAGTGATCAAATCATATGAGAGCAATATAGGTTTATGTCTTGGGGTCCCTTTAGAGTACAGAATCACACAGATTGAGCAGGTCATCCAAACAGTGAAATCATTTGTCAGTTATCGGGTAGCTCTACTTAGAACCTTAAGGAGCTCGAAGTACATCTTTTACAGAGTTTACAGGTAGTCAAAAGCTAGAAAATCATAGACTAGTCTTGCTAAGGGGTTCGTGTTACCCAGCTACTGGGTTTTGGAGGTCAGGTAGGCAGTCGTTCCATGTAACACACTAGTACTCAATTGCATCCGGGTATATTGGAAGCCAATCCCAATAGTTGGGTAAGAGTTACGCAGATTTTTATGAAGAGAACAAACAATGTGGGCAGAATTCACATAACCAGCAATTTTGTTAACCCCTCCAACTAAGCTAAATATGCTTGTGTCTGGAGCGAGTTCACGGCAACAGTGTAATGCGTAGGGTTCGAACACGCGACTTCTCGATCACAAGGCAGACTCCTTAGACTTAAGGCTATTGTCGCTTCACTTGGTTCCAACCTATCATTCACGTAATCCATCATCTTCAACTTTTTAAGCTAACATGGTCACTAACAGTATTATTATAAAAACTTTTTACCAAAAACGACTTCCGAAATTAAAGTTATTTTTCACTTTGCAGTGTTTTTGGGAGTCGGTTTAATTTTTTGGTAAAAAGTTTTTATTTCACTCTTTTTAGTTGGTCGATTTTTAATTTACCTAGTTAAAAGAGACTAAATGTCAACTACTTATAACCTTTTACAAAATATTGCTTTTCCCAATGCTGGGCCGTTAATTTTTGAGGAGTTCTCCTAGTACTTCACCATCAGCTCTACATCACCATATGCATTGTGATGAACATAAAGTTATTCAAGTATTCGAATCGCAATCCACGAAATACTTATTATTGAGTAGGTTCGGCGGCCATCTGTGGTCTTCATCATCAGTTCCACTTCCCCAAATGGTATTTTTTGAGAGCAACTGCACAAGTTACTGTAAGAAATACCCAAAACGCCATAGGTGTGCCTATAATATTTGAAGAGTTCCCTCGATTTCTCCAGGATTCCATCATCAGATCCTGACCTGGTGACAATGGGACCAATTTCGAAGTATACCCTTTCAAACAAAAAAGAATTTTCCAAATCGGTTCAGCCGTCTTCGAGTAATCGGTGATCATACAAAAAAAAAATATACGCGGCGAATTGATAACCTCCTCTTTTGGTCGTCGGTTGAAAACTTAAAACAGGATATTTATTATGTGTAATTGTGTATGATCACAAAAAAACGAACAAGAAAGAGGGTAGACCGATTCGTCTGCTCATAAACGTGCACCCGCAATTACTTCAGTTAATCTGCGATCATAGCCCTTGCAACAGTGCCGAAATATCGGACTATCGGAAACTCGAAACAATCAATAAACTAAACTAATACATACAACATAAACACTACTTCACACGAGTAGTCTATAACAGCGTCGTGTGTCGCGCAGTATCGGGTATCTGTCCACGGAATCGCCGGAACAACACCTTTCGGCCAAAACTCTTCCTTCATGAAGGTCGACAGTTATCCTTCTAAACACCAGCAGACCGCGTGAATATATTTCAGTATCGCTTAAAAATCTTCAGGACGAATTTCCAAGGTACATTTTACTTTTTTACCTTTAACGTGCAACAACACTTTCCTCATTGCTAAATTCTCAGTGTCCTTGGCCTCGACCTATATTGAGATAGAGACATTTTCCTTATCCGAATTAAGGCAAGCGGGTTCTCACTGAACACGTTCCCCGAAAACTGAAGATTTACTAGATTCTTTTAGGCTTTTTCTGTTACGAGTTACGAAAGATCTGTCCGCCCGATTTCAATAAAGAAAATCAAAACAGATCTCCTCTACCAAAGATGGTATTTGTTTATAAACTAGCAAATTTTTTCAATATTTTTCGCTTATTGCTGATAAAACAACATTGTTATTACACAATAGGTAATACAACAGTAGAAAATTGGCCAAGTGCGAGTCAGACTCGCCCATGAAGGGTTCCGTAGTAACTACGCCAAATAACTTTGTTTTTCATAGTGTATGAAATTACAAATTATGAATTACAAAGTTTTGCGGTTTTAGAAAATATGCTGTATCTCAAAAACTGCTGATCCAATCTCATTCAAACCAATTTTCCTTGAAAGTTTACATTACATCTACAGCATATTTTTTATTTTTCACTGCATTATTATAGAAGTTAGAGGGGGTGGGGCACATTTTACCACTTTGGAAGCGTATATATTTTAAACGATTAACTTCATGAAAAAGTGGTTTTAGAAACCTCAATGTCAGTTTTAAAGACCTGTCTATAGATACCACACACGTATAGGTTTCATGAAAAATAATATTTTCAGTTTCAGTTACATGTATGGGGAGCCCCCTTTAAGTACTTTAAATAATTTTTTTTTTCTTATAATCGGAAAGCGGTTCACAGAATACATCTACCTACCAAGTTTTACATGTATAGTCCAAATAGTTTCGGAATAAAATGGCTGTGACATACGAACGAACGGACAGACAGACAGACATGACGAAACTATAAGGGTTTCGTTTTTTGCCATTCGGCTACGGAACCCTTAAAAGTGTGTCTATACATTGAATATATTTACAAAAAAAATGAGGGGGGTTAAACAAACAGTAATTGAGCAAAAATTAATAAAATACTGTCTGTTTGTCTGGTTCGCTCATCTCCGGAATTACTAGACGGATTTAAATAAAACTTTTTTGTTATACAGCTATTAAACCTGGGCAACATATAGGCTATAATTGAATTCAGAAACTGGAATACTTGATGCAGAACTAACACGCGAACAAAGCAGCAGACAGAAGCTAGTTTCAATCAACACTTAGTACAAAAATATTAAAAAAAAAATATTTTTGAAACCTACTCAGACATTGTACAAAAAATTACTAGTCAGCCATCTTGGATTGTCGGCCATATTGCATTTAAAATGACGTTACTTGGCGAACCATGCATTGTCATCCAAACTAAACGTGTGTGGAAACTTTCATCTTAATCGGTTAAGGATAATTGTTTTATAATTAAGTTGCAAGATTTGACCCCTTTCGTTTTTTTTGGGTAAGCAAGTCATCTAAGAACTCCTCCTGCTGTGGGTGGAGCGGAAGGGAATGTCGAATTCTAAACAAACTAAAAACCCACTCTGCTACTTCAGTTGCCCTTGCGTTCTAGGGCCGCGATATCTCGTTAGAATATCCCCACTACCCTGGCAAACAATGGCCCTATAGGGCACCGCGTGCGGAACACGGGCGCACCACCGACCCGTGCGTGGTCCTTACCGCACGGTGAGCTACCCCTGCTCGCCGTCCGCAGGCCCTCGCGATCCCCGAAGCCCGGGGCGTTCCCCGCGACGGCTGGGGTGTTAATAAGAAAGTTGTCTCTGCCTCACGCGTTCAGCTTCGCTACCATAAGATTTGACCCTGACATACATATTAACCAACGCACTATCCAGGCACAAACTTGCAATAATAATCAGGAATATTTTTAAAATAGGCATAGAAATTTAATTTTGCGATAGCTAACGGGAGTTCGCAAATCAATCAAGTCAAACCAATACAATTCCCAGTGCTATATTTTAGGCCCCAGCTTTACTTACTAAAACAACTCCAAAAGTTATACAGTTGCGACTTATCCCGGTCACGTTTCCAACAATCTAGAACCCACGTACCAAGATTATCTTAAAGTGTTGTCAGCAGAAAAAAAAACGTAAAAATATCGTGTTTTTGCGATGTCTGTTAAAGAGACAGTGGTGTACGTGATGCGACCTCCAAAGGACCTTTGTGCTAAGTTTTTAAATCGGATAACGGGGCCTTTGTTTAACGGGGTTTGGAATAAATAAGCTGTTGTAACTGTTAAAACATTATTGATCACAAACTGATGACCCGGAACTTCGGTAGCACGATTTTTCAAAAATACTCTTTTTTACTAAAAAAATATAATATCTTACGTGCTCTTTACAAACAAATAAAGATATCTTCTCTCCTTCTCTTGCAGCCCCTTTTTTATAATCTATGATTCTATGTGTTAAAGTTAAAGGATTTCAGCTATCTACATACTAACTTAAAGCGTTAATAGTCTAATGGTTAAGGTGTCGGAATTGAGATCGAGACGTCGCGAGTTCGAACCCCACCTATCACTATAGCCGTGGACCTACTCCAAACACAAGCATATTTAGCTTAGTTGACAAAATTGCTAGTAATCTTAAAAAAAAAATACTTTCATGAAGATCCATTCATAAGTTTTTGCGTAATAGAGTAACAAACATCCACTCATCCATCCATCCTCACAATCTTTGGCATTTATGACTGAGTAAGATAAGATAGTAAGAAATAAAATGTAATGAAAACTCTTTGTAACCCTTATTTCGAAAATTACGCGGACGGAGATGTATGAAATTTGGCAATGTTACAGTTTCTATTGAGAAAGCTAATAATATTTTTATACAAAGTGTAACTTAAAGGGTATATACATACATATCAAGTGCACAGCTTCTTTGGATGATAACAAATGATATCGCAAGGGTTTTGTAATCCTATGTCTACATGTGTGGAACTTATTAGAAATTTCAATACATTGATACCGGAAACTGAATCTTACAAATTAAGAAGAACGAAGAGAATTATCGTGTTATTGCCAAGTCACGTGGAAAGTTATTAACCCTCGTAGTGTTGTGACAGGCGAACCACTCGTGGTGCGAAACGACGAAACACCCGGTCTGTTATGATTGGCATTCAAGAAACATATGAAACCGATAATTTGGTATCAATTTTTTGAGTCACTTATTTTGAGCTGAAACTATGCATAGAGTCTCCAAACCAGATGTTGTCTTCAGCTCTTGTGGATAGATATAGGATTTCCGTTACACGTTGTATTTCAATTAACCTTTGTTGAATTTGATCACTGAGCGACCAGTACTAATTAAATATGTAAATACATAATCCTAATTTATGCGCTGATTGTTAAGTACGTGCTCAGCAGGACTTGAAATAGGTCGAAGCTCTCATACACGGCCTAATTATCCTAATTAAAATATGCACCCAACATTAATACATACATAAGCAAATAAATAAAATTGAAGTGTCCGTCTGTGATTTCAAAATAACTGATTTCTCTGTGCTTATCTGGGGACACTTACGTGCTTCCGCCGAGTCGAGCCGAAGAGAAAAAGGCACGGCTGTACCGCCCTTTTCTTGAAGCCATTCAGGCAATTTTCGATCCATTATAACTTGGTTGTGAAGAATCTAGAAAGCCCAAATTTTCAGTAATTGTTATTTAGACGACAGATACTAAAACAAAATCAAAATATATTTGATTATTTGTCTATCTATCCGGACTAATATCGGCTACATATCGGGCGTAAATAACAATAATATTAACTTTCATCCGAACGAACCCGTGGCCACAGCTAGTGTATAAATAATATTAAACTTTCCTTACAAACATCGAAGAGTCATAAACTTTTGTCCCTAAGGGCACAAAGTTCGATACAAACAAGCAATCAATAGCATGACCTCTACTTAGGGTTGCGTACCCTAGTAAAACAGACAAACAAAGTCACTTTCAGTCCTATTTTCCAAGAACATAAAAAATAAAATTGAATCAAAAATTGTTTATTGATGATAACTAAGTTTCTCTTTTATGGGTCGAATTTTTGGACCAACAAAGCTTAATGTAGATATTCTCTGAGCCATTTTTTCGAAGGAGAGAACGTTGGGCCGACGGTTTTAAGGCGGAATCGTAGAATATCAATCTTATCTGCTGTAGTATCCCAATTGAGATATCTTATAGCAGTCATAGACTTATTTCGGCCATAATTTCAGTGGAGATTAGATATCAGTACCGGATATTATAGTGCATAAGTATGTGCGCAGATTAGAAGTGGGCAAAGTGTATCATTTTTGAGATTGGAACATTTGCATCTCGATCACTGAAATGATCCGGAACACTGATATGTTTCATTTGGCTCATTTGGATCATCGGCTCAAATGGCTCAGTGAACGCCCGCGACGCGACGTCATGTATAGAAACATAAGATTTTTACGTTGCGTCTCGGGCGTTTACTATTGAGACATAGAAATGTTTTCGATCTTCGTGCATACGATACGAGAGTCAATAGTTAAAGTTAAAGTAACTCTAATGTGTCTCAATCTCCCTCTCTCGCTCGCTCACCGCTCAGTCGCCTCGCGAGCGACGAATCGCGCGGAATGAGCCAGAGCAAAGTAATGTTTCAGATCCAAATGATGCATTTGAAACATAGTTACTGAGCCAATCTTTTCAATCACTTCAATGATTTGGATCAGTGAGTCGGTTCCGTAGAGTTACACACGCCTAGCGCAGATACAGGTGCACTCTCTGTTCCTTTACTCGTATAGTTCGATAGGACCAGCAAAACTAGCGGCGTAACGTGCTCTCCGTAGCACGGGGGTATCAAACCGCTAACATCCAAACTCGGGGCTACTACAGAATATAGAAAAAAATTTTTAACAAAAAATAGAACCGACTTCCATACCAAAACACTACAAAGCCAAAAATCACTTTAATTTCGGTAGTCGGTGTTATTGGTTTTGGATTTTCTTTTTTTCACACCCCCTTCCGAAATTAAAGTTATTTTTGGCTTTGTAGTGTTTTGGTATGGAAGTCGGTTCTATTTTTTGTAAAAAAAAAAATTTTCACACTTTTTAGTGGGTCGGTTTGTAATTTATCTAGTTACAAAAGCCATAATGTCAACAACTATCACCTTTTACAAAATATTGCTTTTCCCGATGCATAGCCGTTAATTTTTGAGGAGTTCTCCTGGTACTTGACCATCAGCTCTACATCACCATACTCGTATGTATTGCGACGAGCATAAAGTGTTTAACATCCGTACTCAAGTAATCGAATCGCAATCCATGAAATACTTATTATTGAGTAGTTTCAGTGGCCATCTGTGGTCTTCATCATCAGTTCAACTTCCCCAAATGGTACTTTTCGAAAGCAACTGCTCAAGGTACTATAAGAAATACCCAAAACGCTATAGGTGTGCCTATAATATTTGAAGAGTTCCCTCGATTTCTCCAGGATCCCATCATCAGATCCTGATTTCGTAACAATGGGACCAACTAGAAAGGATACCCTTTCAAACGCAAAAAGAATTTTCCAAATCGGTCCAGCCGTCTCCGAGTTATGAGGTAACATATATAAAAAAAAAGTTCAAGACGAATTGTAAACCTCCTTTTTTCAAGTCGGTTAAAAAAGAACCGGAAACTTCATGGTCACAGGTTCATTTTTCTATGAGCTCAGCAGTTTAGTGCTTGCGACAACTAACCCAACGAGACATGCATAATTTACTTATCATTGAGGGATACCGTTAGTCATAATTATGTAGACATTTTCTAGCATTTGTGCTCTTTTATCCATATTTTTTTTTCTTTTTAGGTGGCAACATAAATAAATAAATATTTGTTCCAATTGTGTGTGTTTGTGCAGGTGAATTTAAACGCTTGTAAGCGCATCCCCAATCAGGAGAAATTCCTACTATGGCGCAACGTTTTAAATAAAAACATCAATCAGAAAAATGTCATCAATTAGAAGATGTGCAGGTCTGCTGAAAGAAATTTCTTTTGAAATAAGCAGCACCTTTGTGGTCTTTTGTCTGTGTCTTTTTTATTTTTTAAGTTTCATGTGTGTACATAAATAAATAATAAATAAATGTCGGTATAGTATAAAAAAGTTCCTCATCATCATCAACACTAATTGCAGCTAAAAAAAATGAGTTACACTCCGGGAGTGCCGGCCGAAGTGAAAACTTGAATATTAACGTTGTGCATTTTTGATATTTTGGAATGGTTAGGGAATAATTTTGCACGAATTGCTTTAATTATCAGTATAAAAGTACTATCATTTATGTGGTAGAATACAATATTTATTTATTGCGCTATCGTACACAAACATGACAATTTATATTACATTAAAAAGTTTGCGCAGGCATACATTTTCACCGCGCCGTAGAAAGAGAGGGGGATACTTCCTCTCCTACGCCGCGCCGGCTGTCTACTCTCCGTCCGTCTTACGAATTTTCAATCAGGTCACGTGTCCTGACGCGAGTTTAAAATTTTTTACCCATTACAAAAAAAGTGCACAACGCCGCTAAAGAAGTTTTCACTTCAAAAAACTATAATACCACAGCGAACCCAATGTCACAACATCGACAGGTCATGTCTTTCCAAATCTATCTCAACCCTGTAGGTAAAGGAAAATCGTCGAACTAGACTTAATATTAAACCGAGCACGTCCTACATAAGCCAATTTGCCAACCCTGTTCGAGCAGTATCAACGTTAAACAAGCCGAAGCAAGTTTTCCACGTCAGATAACCAGAATAAGCAATGAACATCGCAACATTCCCGAACAAGTTACAAGTTGCCAAATTACGAAGAGACGAGGCTGCTAAATTCTTTATGAATTTATATTAGGTACATCAGTTTCTTGCAGAGCAGTAGTGACACAGGGGTAACGGGACCGACTTGCACGTCGCGAGTTCAAACTTCAAACCCAATCAGGCACAATACTTAGCGTAATATTTATTTTCACATGCGTGGCTCGTGAGGGGTGTTAGAGATATTGTGGTGAGTGCAATTAGAACGTGAGAAGCTGTTTACATAATCACTACTGATCGCAAATCAGCGAAGAAAAACATCGTAAGGAAACCGTTATGTCCTAGAACCATGTGACGTCCACCAAACTTCACTGGACCGAGGTGGTGGATTACGGCCTTAACCCCCCCTCATAGAGAGGAGGGCTGTGTCCCAGCAATGGTAACGCGAGTCACTATCATATGTCAATCCTTTTTAGTCTTGTGCCTGCTCGGTCATTTTTGAGATTGCCCCGTACTAGTTCATTTCGGACAGTGAACTAGTTCATTCTATTAGTTCTAATAGCTCTATTCGGCCTTCTCTCTCAGCAGTCAGAGGTCACTAGACATGTTTCGCGTGTTCGGGTGATAAGCCAAATTAGACATTATGCCATTGAAATACCACGCATCTTATCTCATTCTTGCGAATTCAGTCGGTCGGGTTCGGGTAGCATCGTCATTCGTCGGCTATTCTCTCCCGTTCTCATTCATTCACAGACATCGAATGAAATCGTATAACGTTTCTGTCAAACAATCAGTGACTATTTCATTTCTCGTTCGCACATTACGATCGCGATCTCTGTCTGTTTAGAATGTAAGAGTTCGAAAAGAGCTATCATAAAAACAATACTTGTCAAAAAAACCAAGTCTCGCAACTCAGTTCTTCTACCGTAAAAAGTTGTGAGATCCAGATAATACCAAGTCGGTTATTCGATTATTCAGTCCATAGACAGAATTTAAGACAGAATGTCCCTTAAGTAGTTAAGGGACCTTCTGTCTTAATTTGCTACGTAATTATCTAACCTAACAACATCTTACAGTGACCATATCAATATTAAAAATCTTTAACGTTTTAAATAGATTGACTCGGCTATCGCATGAAAACACAATATGTCTCACAAGTAATACATACATATATAAATTAGATTGTTTTTGCGATTGCCAAGTCAATCTATCTATTTAAAACGTTAAAGATTTTTAATATTGATATATACCATGTTTATACAATGCCTGCTTGGTTACTGAAAATTCAGGCTTAGTTTTATCCACAACGAAGTTATTCGGGGTCGAAAATAGCCTGAACTGCTTCGACAAAAGTATGGTATGGCCGTGCCGCTTTTTGCTCGACTTGGCGATTACAAGTCAGCGTTCGGAAACGGTTCCTATTCTAGGCTAAGTCGGAGTCGGCTTCTTGTCTAACCAGATCGAATGCTTACTAGCGTTTTAATGGAGAAACTGTCTATCTGACTCCACTACCCTATAGCTTGATGGACCAACGGATTATGGTGCTTACCGAGGCATCCGTTGCTTGCAAAACTGAATAGACATGTGAGCTTTCAAAATAAGGTCTGTAGACCATTATAGATTCTACAAGCGTGCCTATAACAGGAACGGCCACTCACTGGGACAGTAGGCTTTTAGGGGATGACTTGCTATGTCCTCGACACAGCAGTGACTATCCATTGTTCTAAACACAGAACGCCAGCGTTTCTAATACCTGGCTAAGAATGGGCCTTTTTGTTTTGAGAGTGGTGTAAACACTAATGGGGATATCTATACCAATAACAAGTAAAATCTGTTTGTAAGTAGAGGGTAATCTTTGGAACTAATTATACAATTTTAATTTTTTTTTCATTGGATGTGGAGGTGCATTATTTTCAACCGACGACAAAAAGAGGAGGTTATCAATTCGACGCGTATATTCTTTTTTTTAAATTTATGATCATCGGTTACTCGAAGATGGCTGAACCGATTTGGAAAATTCTTTTTTTGATTGAAAGGGTATACTTCGAAATTGGTCCCATTTTCATAAACGTCAGGATCTGATGATGGGATCCTGGAGAAATCGAGGGAACTCTTCAAAATAATAAAATATTATAGGCACACCTATGACGTTTTGGGTATTTATTATAGTAACTTGTGCAGTTGCTCTCAAAAAGTACCATTTGAGGAAGTGGAACTGATGATGAAGACCACAGATGGCCGCCGAAACGACTCAATAATAAGTATTGAATGGATGGCGATTCAATTACTTGAATATGGATGTTAAGCTCTTTTTGTTCGTCACAATGCATATGGTGATGTAGAGCTGAAGCTGGTGAAGTACCAGGAGAACTCCTCAACAATTGACGGCCCAGCATTGGGAAAAGCAATATTTTGTAAAAGGTTATAAGTAGTTGACATTTAAGCTCTTGTAACTAGGTAAATTAAAAATTAGACCAACTAAAAAGAGTGAAATAAAACCTTTTTACCAAAAAATTAAACCGACTCCCAAAAAACACTGCAAAGTGAAAAATAACTTTAATTTCAGAAGTCGGTGCCAAAAACGAAAATACAAAACTATAGACACCGACTACCGAAACTTTGCAGTGTTTTTTGGGAGTCGGTTTAATTTTTTGGTAAAAATTTTTTATTGAAGTGCTTTATGCTATAATTATTTCGAAATCCAAGCGGAGTATGTCGCGAGCGAAGTTCTTGTCTTATATGTCAAAACAATCAGTGGTTTTAAAATAACTGTGTTTTTTTTAAGTGATAACTTATACTTAGTTATTTGCATGATTTTAAAACACTAACTTTTTTATGTTTGTCTGTCTGTCGGTCGGTATATTTGCATGTCTGTTTTTATGATTTTCCCGGATAATTTTTCGTACGGCTACACCAATTTTAATGGGACTTTCGCTGTAAGATAAAGGAGTTTATACAGCAATATTTAGGCTACTTTTAACCTGAAATTATGATTAGAATTTCTGCGGGAAAAGCTCCCCACGCGAACGGAGTCGCGGGCACAGCTAGTTTTAAATACAAACGGTTAAAACAAAGTTACTTTAAAATACTGCCCTAACATACAATTCGGCTATGAGAAACATGAAGGTTAAAATTAGAAATAGGCTGTTGAGGTAGGCACAGCACAGATCTGAGTGAAACTATCCAGACAGTGCAAGCTTTTGTATGTTATCGTGTAGCTCAACTTAGAGAGATTTTTAAAGGAACTAGTAATGTGTGTAGAATTCACATTAAAAGCAATCTTGTTAACCCCTCCATCTAAGCTAAATATGCTTGTGTCTGGATTGAGTTCACGGCAATAGTGTAACGGGTGGGGTTCGAACCGGCGACCTCGCGATACAAGGCCTACACCTTAGCCATTAGGCTATTGTCGATTTAAGATAATCTTAATTGCTACTAAGCAATCGTAAACATCCAAAGCGATGCTGTACTCACAAGACTAAGACGCCATTTAGTAGCTAATTACCTCACGTTTTGATTCGTTAATCACGTAATCTATTGCCAAGAAAGAAGAAATTAGCATGTCTAGGAACGATCAATATTTACGAGGTTGAACAGATGCGGAGAGAAGGGTAAGTTGTATTTATTCTGAAGATATAAGATGCATTTGAAATAAGTCTCCGGGCATAAATTTGATGACCGCTTACATTTGGAATGCCTGAAGGGAAAAATGAAGACACATGAATGATACTTGTATGTTGGAAGACTGAAACAAGACGACCTGCGGGCTGCGAGCAATGGGTAGCTCGCCGGCCGATAGAAACCAGACCCGTGTAGACAGCGCGTCCTGACCTGAAAATTGTCAGCTAAATTGTCGGGGCCCTCTAGTTGGCTGTTGCCTGCCAGGGTTACGGAATTGTTAGAAAGAGTTACCGCGGCCTAGGAACACGAAGGGCAAGTGACGGAAAACGGACGGGTTTTAGTCCGTAAAAGTCTGACACACCCTCCCGTTTCGCCCAGACCGGGAGGCAGTCATTGGATGATTACCCATCCTTAAAAATAGACTAAAGCAAGAGGTGCAAGAATCCATAATTTCTTTGATTTATTATCGTTATTGTATTAAAACACAAATTGGTTTCTACTGCTGTGTCACGTAACCCGTTTTAACGACACCCTTGAGTAAAATTCGCAACACGCTCCTAATTTGGGTAAATATTCCGATAGAATTAGGTAATTGACGTTATCATATTTGCGGTAAAACATTATTGATTTTGTTGTGTTTCTTATTTAACTTTGTATGTTAGTTATATCAAACTCTTACAGTGAAAGTTATTTAACTAAAAAAACTTTTTACCAAAAAATTAAACCGACTCCCAAAAAACACTGCAGTGTAAAATAACTTTAATTTCGGAAGTCGGTGCCAAAAACGAAAATAGAAAACTAAAGACACCGACTACCGAAATTAGTTATTTTTCACTTTGCAGTGTTTTTTGGGAGTCGGTTTAATTTTTTGGAAAAAGTTTTTATTTCACTCTTTTTAGTTGGTTGATTTTTAATTTACCTAGTTACAAGAGCCTAAATGTCAACTACTTATAACATTTTACAAAATATTGCTTTTCCCAATGCTGGGCCGTTAATTTTTGAGGAGTTCTCCTGGTACATCACCATCAGCTCTACTTCACCATATGCATTGTGACGAGCATAAAGTGCCTAACATCCATATTCAAGTAATCTAATCGCAATCCACGAAATACTTATTATTGAGTAGTTTCGGTGGCCATCTGGGGTCTTCATCATCAGTTCCACTTCCTCAAATGGTGCTTTTCAAGAGCAACTGCACAAAGTTACTATAAGAAATACCCAAAACGCTATAGGTGTGCCTATAATATTTGAAGAGTTCCCTCGATTTCTCCATGATTCCATCATCAGATCCAAACGTGACGACAACGGGACCAACTAGAAAATATACCCTTTCAAACAAAAAAAGAATTATTCAAATCGGTCCAGCCATCTCCGAGTTATACTGCTGACTGTATCTCGTTCAAAAATTTAATTAAGATCTTGTATGTACTTTTATTAGATTTGTTCACTCTCTTATTTAATAAAAACTTTTTACCAAAAAGTTAAACCGACTCCCAAAAAACACTGCAAAGTGAAAAATAACTTTAATTTCGGTAGTCGGTGTCTTTAGTTTTATATTTTCGTTTTTGGCACCGACTTCCGAAATTAAAGTTATTTTTCACTTTGCAGTGTTTTTTGGGAGTCGGTTTAACTTTTTGGTAAAAAGTTTTTATTTCACTCTTTTTAGTTGGTCTATTTTTAATTTACCTAGTTACAAGAGCCTAATTATCAACTACTTATAACCTTTTACAAAATATTGCTTTTCCCAATGCTGAGCCGTTAATTGTTGAGGAGTTCTCCTGGTACTTCACCATCAGCTCTACATCACCATATGCATTGTGACGAGCATAAAGTGCGTAACATCCATATTCAAGTAATCGAATCGCAATCCACTCAATACTTATTATTGAGTAGTTTCGGCGGCCATCTGTGGTCTTCATCATCAGTTCCACTTCCTCAAATGGTACTTTTTGAGAGCAACTGCACAAGTTACTATAATAAATACCCAAAACGACATAGGTGTGCCTATAATATTTGAAGAGTTCCCTCGATTTCTCCAGGATCCCATCATCAGATCCTGAGGTTTATGAAAATGGGACCAATATCAAAGTATACCCTTTCAATCAAAAAAAGAATTTTCCAAATCGGTTCAGCCGTCTTCGAGTAATCGATGATCATACATTAAAAAAAAAAAAAAAAAAAAAAAAATATACGCGTCGAATTGATAACCTCCTCTTTTTGTCGTCGGTTGAAAAGTAAGACACGGGGGGCAGACATGGATTTTGTCTAAGCTTATGTAATTGAAGAAAAAAGATAATGGTGTTAAATTGCTTATAGCTGGGATAAGTCCAATTGCCAATCACGACCGGAAAATATATAGGTACTAAAAAAACTTTTTACCAAAAAATTAAACCGACTCCAAAAAAACACTGCAAAGTGAAAAATAACTTTAATTTCGGTAGTCGGTGTCTTTAGTTTTCTATTTTCGTTTTTGGCACCGACTTCCGAAATTTAAGTTATTTTTCACTTTGCGGTGTTTTTTTGGAGTCGGTTTAATTTTTTGGTCAAAAGTTTTTATTTCACTCTTTTTAGTTGTTCTATTTTTAATTTACCTAGTTACAAGAGCCTAAATGTTAACTACTTCTAACCTTCTACAAAATATTGCTTTTCCCAATGCTGGGCCGTTAATTGTTGAGGAGTTCTCCTAGTACTTCACCATCAGCTCTACATCACCATATGCATTGTGACGAGCATAAAGTGCTTAACATCCGTATTCAAGTAATCGAATCGCAATCGACTCAATACTTATTATTGAGTAGTTTCGGCGGCCATCTGTGGTCTTCATCATCAGTTCCACTTCCTCAAATGGTACTTTTTGAGAGCAACTGCACAAGTAACTATAATAAATACCCAAAACGTCATAGGTGTGCCTATAATATTTGAAGAGTTCCCTCGATTTCTCCAGGATCCCATCATCAGATCCTGACGTTTATGAAAATGGGATCAATTTCAAAGTATACCCTTTCAATCAAAAAAAGAGTTTTCCAAATCGGTTCAGCCGTCTTCGAGTAATAGATGATCATACATTAAAAAAAAAATATATATATATATATATATATATATATACGCGTCGAATTGATAACCTCCTCTTTTTGTCGTCGGTTGAAAAGAGGTTACATAAGAAAATTAACATAATATCACTCCTATTTATTCATGTGGGATAGACGTAGGTGTATTGTAACAATACCCACGCTTTGCAAGTTGAAGCAAGTTACGTGGGTATCAAAATTATTGATTAACATAAGTTTATAATCAATGCATCTATATGTTTCAATAAAATTGAAATGTATGTCTTTAATTTCTCAAAGAGACACTGAGACCTGAGACGATGCAGTGGAAACGCTATTGGCTGATTATGTAGTTTGGGTGTTTTCAGTAACGGGGTTGCGGGAATGTTCTAGCAAGATACCGAAGCCCAAGGACTTAATGGCAGCTGAAGGAACAGGGTGGGTTTTTAGTCAGTAGAAGTCTGACACTCTCACCTAGAACGGGAGAAGTCATTCGATGATTTTCCCGCCCGGAGAGAAAAAAACAACAAAGGTTTTTCAGAAAAATACTCACTCACAACCTTAAGCCTATAATAACAATTTTGAACATCAACCTGGCCTCATGCAACAATGGAGAGGATGCCCTAACCCTTCTGAAACGCAGGCACGAAGGGGTTAGCGAGAATGTCATACCTACTTACATTGAGCTGACATTTAGTTAAACGTAGGGATCCATGGGATCTATACTAATATTATAAAGCGAAAAGGCTTGTTTGTTTAAACGCGCTTATCTACGAAAGTACTGGGTAGATTTGGATGAAATTTGGTACGAAAGTAGCTTGAAGCTTGAGAAAAGTTATAGGCTCGACTAATTAAAAAGGAGGGTTATATTTTTATTGTAACAAAGTCCACGGGAGCGAACGCCCGCGCGACTTCTCGTAATGTATATATAACACTAGTACTCTCGCGGGGCTTCGCTCCCGTGGATTCTATCACGGTAAAAACATAACTCTCCTTTTTTGCAGTCGGGTAAAAAGTAGCCTATAACCTTCCTCAAGCTTCAAGCTACTTCCATACCAAATTTCATCCAAATCCACCCAGTACTTTCGAAGATTAGCGCGTTCAAGCAAACAAACAAACAAACTAACAAACTTTTCCGCTTTATAATATTAGTATAGATTTGGATGCCATATTATGTGGCAACCATGATTTAACCTTAATTCTTTTCATGTAATCCTATATGCACGTTTACGTATAGTTTTAGTGTCTCAAACACTGTGACACGAGATTTAATTAAAAGACTAATCTGGCAAACGTTGTTTTGCCATATAAATTGTTTCTAGTGAAAATAAAATAGCCTACGACTTATTCTCAGATCTACGAAACATTCAAAAAAACATCATAGATATAAAGAAATCTATACTAATATTATAAAGCGGAAAAGTTTGTTTGTTTGCTTGAACGCGCTAATCTTCGGAAGTACTGGGTGGATTTGGATGCCATTTGGTATGGAAAAAGCTTGAAGCTTGAGGAAGGTTATAGGCTACTTTTTACGCGACTGCAAAAAAGGAGAGTTATGTTTTTACCGTGATAGAATCCACGGGAGCGAAGCCCCGCGTGAGTACTAGTCATAGATATAACTAATAGAAAGCCTGTGTCATTATTCCAAAATGACATTGCTAAAAAAACAAAAATATTTATTTGGTTCACCATCGACTGATAAATATACTTAAAAACTATGGATAACCAAGGCTAATAGTGTAACAATCACTTAAAGGTAAACACCACGTGTTCACATTAATCTAATTTTTGGTAAACTAATCTTAAAATTTGTTTTGAATGGATAAACTGCTTGGTTATTAGGTCTTTTCACGAGAGCGAAGCCACGGCAGAAGCTAGTCTTATCTAATAAATACATTAAGAAGTACATAAAATAGGTATCCACTTAATCAATTTCTTTATTATTAAACACGTAATTCAATACCTTTCATGACATTTCAAAGCCCGTTTCTATCGAGCCGCCTGAAACGCGGGCGGGTCCATCGATTCTCCGAACTTGCTAAAGTTAGAAGACGGACATAGACAAATAGAGCGTGTGTTATAAGTAGCACAGCTTCTACGTATCGATACGTAGTAATATTATAAATGCTAAAGTTTAGATGTATGTTTCTTTGTTTGTTACTAAATCATGCCAAAATAACTGAAATGATCTGGATGAAATTTGGTATGAGATAGTTTATAGTCTCGAATAGCCACATTGATTTATTTTTACACAACGTAATTAGCCAATAATGTTCCTGCTGATGAAACACAGGCCCCGCCTCTCTATGAGAGGAAATAATATAATAAGCGTCAGAAGCCTAAGCCTAATGTCAGTTTTTTTGAAGCTTGAGAAAAGTTATAGGCTCGACTAATTAAAAAGGAGGGTTATATTTTTATTGTAACAAAGTCCACGGGAGCGAACGCCCGCGCGACTTCTCGTAATGTATATATAACACTAGTACTCTCGCGGGGCTTCGCTCCCGTGGATTCTATCACGGTAAAAACATAACTCTCCTTTTTTGCAGTCGGGTAAAAAGTAGCCTATAACCTTCCTCAAGCTTCAAGCTACTTCCATACCAAATTTCATCCAAATCCACCCAGTACTTTCGAAGATTAGCGCGTTCAAGCAAACAAACAAACAAACTAACAAACTTTTCCGCTTTATAATATTAGTATAGATTTGGATGCCATATTATGTGGCAACCATGATTTAACCTTAATTCTTTTCATGTAATCCTATATGCACGTTTACGTATAGTTTTAGTGTCTCAAACACTGTGACACGAGATTTAATTAAAAGACTAATCTGGCAAACGTTGTTTTGCCATATAAATTGTTTCTAGTGAAAATAAAATAGCCTACGACTTATTCTCAGATCTACGAAACATTCAAAAAAACATCATAGATATAAAGAAATCTATACTAATATTATAAAGCGGAAAAGTTTGTTTGTTTGCTTGAACGCGCTAATCTTCGGAAGTACTGGGTGGATTTGGATGCCATTTGGTATGGAAAAAGCTTGAAGCTTGAGGAAGGTTATAGGCTACTTTTTACGCGACTGCAAAAAAGGAGAGTTATGTTTTTACCGTGATAGAATCCACGGGAGCGAAGCCCCGCGTGAGTACTAGTCATAGATATAACTAATAGAAAGCCTGTGTCATTATTCCAAAATGACATTGCTAAAAAAACAAAAATATTTATTTGGTTCACCATCGACTGATAAATATACTTAAAAACTATGGATAACCAAGGCTAATAGTGTAACAATCACTTAAAGGTAAACACCACGTGTTCACATTAATCTAATTTTTGGTAAACTAATCTTAAAATTTGTTTTGAATGGATAAACTGCTTGGTTATTAGGTCTTTTCACGAGAGCGAAGCCACGGCAGAAGCTAGTCTTATCTAATAAATACATTAAGAAGTACATAAAATAGGTATCCACTTAATCAATTTCTTTATTATTAAACACGTAATTCAATACCTTTCATGACATTTCAAAGCCCGTTTCTATCGAGCCGCCTGAAACGCGGGCGGGTCCATCGATTCTCCGAACTTGCTAAAGTTAGAAGACGGACATAGACAAATAGAGCGTGTGTTATAAGTAGCACAGCTTCTACGTATCGATACGTAGTAATATTATAAATGCTAAAGTTTAGATGTATGTTTCTTTGTTTGTTACTAAATCATGCCAAAATAACTGAAATGATCTGGATGAAATTTGGTATGAGATAGTTTATAGTCTCGAATAGCCACATTGATTTATTTTTACACAACGTAATTAGCCAATAATGTTCCTGCTGATGAAACACAGGCCCCGCCTCTCTATGAGAGGAAATAATATAATAAGCGTCAGAAGCCTAAGCCTAATGTCAGTTTTTTTTTTTTAATTATTATCAAAATCAGAATGCTTTCTAAACTTAAGTCAAATTATGTTACAGATAGGTTACAAATATTATTAAATTGACATTACCTACATTGCTTATTTTATACCACACATTTAACTTTTATGATGATACGTGCTATTGACAACCACCCTTGGTTGACTTGTAGAGAATGCCTACGGCATTAAGTCCGCCTTCGGATTTATGAGCATTTACATGAAGTGGAAGTAAATATATAAAGTTATTTTGCTTTTTCTATTGATTTTATTTAAGTGCATGGAGTACTGCAGCCAATTGTGGGATGGCTCTGCAAAATACCAACTTACTGCACTGGACTCGATCGAGCGCAGGGCTAAAAGGCTTATAGGCGACGAGGCGCTATCGGGCAAGCTTCATAGCCTGGCTCATCGGCGAACCGTTGCTTGCCTGTCGGTTTTCTACAGATTGTACTTCGGGGAGTGTGCGCAGGAACTCCATAAACTGATCCCTCCATCTCCCTTTCACTACCGGTATACCATACGCACGGCTGGATACCATCCACACTTGGTTGATATACCGTCTTGTCGTACCAAGCGCTTCTCCTCCACATTTATTGTGCGCACAGCCAAGCTGTGGAATTCTCTGCCGGCTTCTGTGTTCCCTGCCACTTATGACCTTTCAACCTTTAAAGCAAGGGCATCTTCTGGGATCGCTCGTTCCATCGTAGACCTCATCTGATAAGATAAGTATAGCTTACCATCAGGCGAGATCGAGGTCAAGAGTGAGCTCATTCTGAATTTAAAAAAATGTCGGTTTTTTGTAAAATTTCTAATGCAGGCTTTTCCATCTATATTTTTTTTTTCGTAATAAAGGAACATTATTTATTCAAATAAAATTAAAAAGTTTTTTTTATCGGCATCGTTTTATTTGCTTTAGGTTTGTTTTACTCATGAGATACTTCAGCCTGCATGTTCTGTACCAGTTGGTAGATTTTAGGTTCAGTTTTTGCTAAAGCTTCTCGAAACAACGATAGAATAAATATATGTATATGATATTTAAAACTAAAACTCAAAAATGTATTTTTTCACATAGGCCTACATGGGCACTAATGAAACGTCAGAAGCTAGTGCATAGTTCGAATTGGGCGATTCCTAAAACGTCTAGTGTTCATTCCGCCAAAAACTAGATGATCAATCTTGCATGCAGTATGCAGCACCGCCCTCCTGCCTGCAAATATGCATATGCAGGAAGGATGCAATAAAAAGACATACCACATGCAAGCAAACCACACTCGACACGCGTCGAGTGTAGATTGCAAATTTTGATAATCTAGTTCTAGGCGGAATGAACACAAGACGTTTTGTCTGACGTATTAGTTAGATATGGATTTCCAGTATCTGTATTATATAATATTGAATTTCACAATATTTCCATAATACAGTTTTATTGGTACGAGAGGACAGTATAGACCAATTAACATAGTACAATGTAGGTATAATGGGATTTTTAATTCACCTTGAGTTTTTTAAAGGATTTTTTTAAGTATTGTTGGAAACTCTCCTGTTCTAAAGTGACATTTACTTTAGAACTATTAACTTTATTTGCGTGTTTGCAAATATGTACTTAAGTTTCTTTTTTTTTAATTTTGTTGCTTTCCTTTTTAAAAACCATTCGATCCACTAGGTACTAGCAGTATCGCGCGGGGATTCGCTCTATAAATCACGACAAAAACATAACCCTCTTTATTTTGCAGTCGGATAAAAAGCCTATAACCTTCCTCAAGCTTCACGCTACTTACATACCAAATTTACGCAGCACTTTCGAAGATTAGCGCGTTAAAACTAACAATATTTTCAGCTTTATAATATTAGTACTTATAGATTTCTTTGATCTTGTCTTGTTCTTATACGATATATTATAGTACATACTGGCTAAGTGTATATTAGCATAGAGTCAAGCTATCGATCCCACGAATGCGGCAAAGTTACATACGGACAGTGACAAATGGGACGCGACACAGAGAAGCTTTTAGCAGACGAACGGCCATCGGGAATATTTGTAGAACGAAGCTTTTTGTCTTTCAGAATGTTCGACGTCCTGGGGAATGTGGGACAGTAGGATGGCGGTAATGTTGCTTGTTTAAATCGCGACTAACGTGGCTACCTACTGGACTAAACAACAACAGATTTACCTTCGAGTCAAAGTTCAAAAGAAATTACATAAGGACAAAACATGCAGAACAGGATCAAGTACGTCAAGCCTTATCCAATGCATTACAGGAGTTGTTGGACGCTTCTTACGGTGCCAAACTTTTTGCCCAGTTGATCTGGGCAAAAAGTTTGCGTCTTTAGATTAGAATATTAAAAATTTTGCCTTAGTTCCTGCAGTGTGGAGCCCTGGTATCCTAAAATACAGACTAAGTTGAGGCACGAATAATATTATTATTTATTTATTATAAATAATAATATTGTAAAATAATGTCATTTTGTAAAAATATTTATAAGATTTTTATATGTGGAAGAAAATAAATATTATTCATTATATATACCTAGATACCCATATCTATATACTACCTCACTTTTTTCGTTACCTACTTCACTTTTTTCGTTTCCTATAAAGAAGAGCCTTCAAACAACTCTATGATTACGCTTTTTAAAAGAAAATTATTGCACTTTAAAAAAAGAGTTATAGGGACTTCTGAAAACATAATATGTGATGAACCTATGTGACCATATATTTTGACACTAGATCCGTCCCCCGGCTTCGCTTGCGTAATTCTTTCAGTCAGCTGAAAAGAGTATCTTTTCTTTTTCGAATCCCAAATCTATCTCTGCGTTCGAACGTATAACACTCGTGGTTCGCAGCTGAAAATCTCGATTAAATAGTGTAGACGTAAACGTGTAACAAACAGATAGACAGAATTATTATCGTATTTGGTGTAAGTAGTAAAACTAAGTCAGAAACAATTATACTGTACATTTCTATGAAAACGCGAAGGCTTATTATCATCCGGCGTCGCGTCAGTGAAGAATCAAGTAAATTTTGAAACAAAAATTTTTTTGAAGAATTGTTCTAAAATCCTGCCGTCGTATAGCCATGCTTAGCCTCTGGCCGAAGTAAAAGTCAGCCCTTGGGTCACTCGGAGTTGCAGGAATGGTCTTACAAGGTACTGCAATCCCGGATCAAGTGCAGCTGAAGAAACAGGGTGGACTTTTATTCAGTAGAAGTCTGACACTTCCTTCCACTCCACACAGAGCAGGAGTTGGAGCATGATTTTTCCCCGAAAAAAGCCCTTGAGACACGCAGTGTCAAAACCAGCCTTTTCTAAATGTCTTTGGAAAGGCTGTGAGCACACGGGCTTCACGGTCCAAGAGCTCCCACCAGAAACTGCTTGAAAATATAATGTTCCAATGAGATAACCGTATCCCGAAAATACTGGTGACCTATAAAATTTATAATGAAAATACTTGGCACCTGATAAAGTACGTCTGGTCTGAATATTTCACGATGCAGTAATACGAATCGTTATTGAACGCCTCAAAATAGCGTATATTACACACTAGTGTACTGCATTCTGGCATACAAATTGTGTATTGGGTTGATGAGCGCTCACTAATACGGATAGTTTCGCAATTTAAAGTACGTACAATGTACAACTTTTTTGTTTGTACCTAGCCTTTGTTATAAACAAAATTAGACATCCAATGAAACAATTTCTTCTTCTGCTTAGCCTTTACCCAACTAATAGTAAAAACATAAAAAACACATCTCAGAGAAAATCAGAAAAAAAGTTATTTAAAAAATCTAAAAAACCCGACTGCTCAACTGAAATGCAAGGAACAAGCACATTTTTATTTTAAAAAGTGACAAGCTGGCGGGACCCAATAGAACGTATTTTTTTTTTATTTGACTGGTCCGTCTGCTTGTCACTTTTTATAATAAAAATGTGCTTGTTCCTTGCATTTCAGTTGAGCAGTCGGGTTTTTTAGATTTTTTAAATAACTTTGTTTTTTCAACTTTTCAGTTAAAATATTAATTAGGTAACAATTTTTTAATTTTCGCGGTCGTGTCACATTGGCACCCCACCGGATTCAAAAAGTGAAAGAGCTCAAGTCCATATTTTTAAACTTTCTCTTTGTATTATTTTTGCTAATATTACACTAATGATAAACATGATTTACCTTTTTGAAATCCTTGTGGTAAGCCCTTTAATTTGATACCCATATTGTGGTATTCGAAAAAATAATTTTTTTTCACTATGTATAATAACTTCGCACAGCCGCCATGTTTGATTTTTTCAAATGTCACCTATCTAAGAACACTTGGGCTGCTAAGACAAATTTAACGATACCTCAATTATGTGAATCCGTTCAGTGGTTCTGGAGATATGAGATAATAAAGAATATTACAAACATACATACATACA
Source organism: Tholera decimalis (assembly GCA_943138885.2). NCBI lineage: Eukaryota > Metazoa > Arthropoda > Insecta > Lepidoptera > Noctuidae > Tholera > Tholera decimalis. The sequence goes on from OW964576.2 coordinate 19,377,423, forward strand.
AGATACGCACGAAAAACATAACCCTTCCTTTGCAGTCGGGTAAATATACAAGAGGAAATTACCCGAATTTGGCAAATGAATAGAGTCACTATAGTTCCAATTGTATATCAACAACAGGCGTTATACCAAAACAAATATTCAATCATTTTAACGCACTCAACCTATCTACAAATACACAACTGACACTACAAAAAGCCGCCATACTAAACACTTGCCGAATAGATAGAATTTTTTTACAACTAGATTTAGATTATAATTTTGCTGCAGTAGGTACACAATAATTTAGCTTCACAAACAGAAAACTGGAATGTCGCCTTAGTTCACACCCGCGATATTCTAAAAATACCAGGTAACTATTAACCTGAGAAAACGAAAGCATAAAACCATAATAATAGTCGTCCCAACCGATTTTGGTCGCGGCGGCCAATCTCGTAAATTGATTAGCCATCTGCGCATGAGATATTATAGTGCATAAGCGTGTGCGCAGGTACACGTGCACTCTGTTCCTTTACTCTCATAGCCCGATGGCACGGAAATCTGACTCGACCGGAGATCAGGCGTAGGACCAACGGCTCAACGTGCTTTCCGCGGGAGGGTGTTATCACACCACCAAAATCCTAGCTACTGCTGAGAAAACCCGAGGCCTCGTGATCAACAATCACGCTTGCCAACACTCGATCAACGAGGCAGTCCAATGAAAGGGTATTTAAGATTTCGAATTAGTTGTTTGTTTTGAATTAAAAGTCGGTTAAATTTTTCATTAAAATGTCTTTTTTGGGTTCCGTAGCCGAATGGCAAAAACTGAACCTTTATAGTTTCGTCATGTCTGTCCGTCTGTGCGTCCGTCCCTCACAGCTATTTTATTCCGAAACTATTAGGACTATACATGTGAAACTTAGTAGGTAGATGTATTCTGTGAACCGCTTTCCGATTATAAGACAAAAATTAAAATTTGTTAAAATAAAGAGGGGCTACATGGAACTGAAACTGAAAATATTTTTATTAATGAAACCTATGTGTGTATAGTATCTCTATAGACAGGTCTTTAAAATGACATTGAGGTTTCTAAAGCCACTTTTTCATAAGGTTAATCGTTTAAAAGATATACGCTTCCAAAGTGGTAAAATGTGTCGTCGTCGTCGTCCCCCTAACTTCTATAATAATGGAATGAAAAATCAAAAAAAATATATGTCTGTAGATCTTAATGTAAACTTTCAACCAAAATTGGTTTAAACGAGATCAAGTCAACAGTTTTTGAGATACAGCATATTTTCTAAAACCGCAAATATAACTTTGTAATTCATACAAACACTATGAATAACAAAGTTATTTGGCGTAGTTGTAAAAAATGTAAATAAGCTAGTTTTACGAAATTTGTAAAGTTATTTTTGACAAAGTTAATAAAAAAAAATATTATATTATTATACACACATCAAAAGTGTCTAGGGATCAACATATATTTTTGCAATAACTTTTCTCCTGATTGATATTAATTAAAATTTTCTTTAAGGATTCATCAAATAAAGTGTTTTCGTTTGTCACAGTAACGATAAACCAAGTCACCTTTGCATTAATAAAGAAATTTGCCATTTTCCTAATAAAGGGATTTTTGACATTTGAACCACTAACATTAAAGTTCGAAAAAAGACTGAAATAACAGTTTTCTTTAAAATTTTATTGGGTAACTTAAACAATTAATAATCCGTGTTTCTACCGCGAACACTAACAACACAAGAACATCGGTTTGGCATACTCAAAATGAGTTCATCCAAATCACGCTGTGGAATGGCCGCCCATGTTCGTTGCAACAACAAAAAAAGGTCTTCTTGCGACTGGATACCCTCCATATTCGGCAGAGCTCTTCTCTGTAGCATATCCCATGCATGCTCAATCGGGTTCAAGTCTGGCGACTGAGCAGGCCAGAGCAGGACATTGATGTTAGCTGCGGCGAGAGTCTGTCTTACAACTCTTGCGGTGTGCGGTCGTGCATTATCATGCATTAACTGAAATAAGGGACCGATTTGCAATTGTAGAGGAACGATGACGTTAGATACAATCGTCTCAGCATAAATTTGAGCGTTGAGGTTGCCTCTGATCCAAATCAACTCAGTTCTTCCGCCGATCCAAATACCCGCCCATACCATGATGGTTCCACCACTATAAGGATGGACTTCCTGGCAGGATTTTAATCGCTGTTGGCGTCCAGGGGTTCTCCAGTGTCGTATACGTCTTGTATCCGGTCTCATACCAAAACGAGACACGAAAGAAACAGAAACGAAACGAGACAGAAAAGCACACGAAACGCCATTGTTCTTCTGCCCAATTTCTGTGTTCAAGAGCCCATTGATATCGAATCCTACGATTGTGCATTGCTATAGGTGGTACCCGTAGCGGTCTTCGGGAATGAAGGTTCACTTCATGCAAGCGGTTTCTGACTGTTTGGTCGCTAATTAAGTTCCCTGAAGAGTGATGAAGCCTCACGGCTAACATAATGGCGGTTATTGTTGGAGCTCTTCGAGTTAAGATTTGAATGTATCGGTCTTGTCTCCGTGTGGTGCAGCGATACCGTCCTCCATGGCGCTCAGCCACGGTACCAGTGCTTCGGTAACGTGCCCAAAGTCGACTGATAACACTCTGACTTGTATTCAGAGCTAAAGCCACAGTACGTTTCCTGGAACCAGCTTCTATCATTCCCACGGCTCTGAGCATTTCTTCCCTGCTTAAATGACGTCGCCGCTCCATAATAACGTTGGTTTTAATCAGTAGTAGGGAAACAGTAGCACTAATAATGTCTTCAATGCGTTGTATGTTTTTATAGGGAAAATATTGACAGCTGATTTTCATCTTTTACTCGAATTTGATTAACAGTTCCTGTTTCAAATTATGAAATGCACCAAAAAGGATCCATATAAATTTATAAAATCATAAATTTATTACAAAGCCACATCTCAATCTCAAGAAATCCGCATAAAAATGCTTGATCCCTAGACACTTTTGATGTGTGTAGTTACTTCGGAACCCTTCATGAGCGAGTCTGACTCGCACTTGGCCACTTTTATTTGCTTGTGGTTCAATCACACAAAAATCGCACTAAAGATTTGAACGAAACTTAACACACATACATAGTCTCCATTCTGCAATAACAAATAGACATTATAAAAATTTTTTGGCAAAAAATAGAACCGACTTCCATATCAAAACACTACAAAGGCAAAAATAACTTTAATTTCGGAAGGCGGTGTCAAAAACGAAAATATATACAAAACTAAAGACACCGCCTTCCGAAATTAAAGTTATTTTTGCCTTTGTAGTGTTTTGATATGGAAGTCGGTTCTATTTTTTGCAAAAAAAAAAATTTTCACGCTTTTTAGTGGGTCGTTTTGTAATTTATCTAGTTACAAAAGCCATAATGTCAACAACTTACCACCTTTTACAAAATATTGCATTTCCCGATGCATAGCCGTTAATTTTTGAGGAGTTCTCCTGGTACTTGACCATCAACTCTACATCACCATATGTATTGTGATGAGCATAAAGTGTTTAACATCCGTACTCAAGTAATCGAATCGCAGTTCACGAAATACTTATTATTAAGGAGTTTCAGTGGCCATCTGTGGTCTTCATCATCAGTTCCACTTCCCCAAATGGTACTTTTCGGAAGCAACTGCTCAAGGTACTATAAGAAATACCCAAAACGCTATAGGTGTGCCTATAATATTTGAAGAGTTCCCTCGATTTCTCCAGGATCCCATCATCAGATCCTGATTTCGTAACAATGGGACCAACTAGAAACTATACCCATTCAAACGCAAAAAGAATTTTTCAAATCGGTTCAGCCGTCTCCGAGATATGAGGTAACATACATAAAAAAAAAAAAAAAGTTCAAGACGAATTGTAAACCTCCTTTTTTTGAAGTCGGTTAAAAATAAGAAACACAGGTATAATTAATTTCATATCAGATCTGTCAATATAGATTTTGTCTAAACCTATTGGAAGGATTACGTCGAGATTCTCAATAATATGAGCGGTGCGTGATTATTATCGAAATGCCAAGATTATGTCGTTCAACAGTAATCTGTTTGGATTTTCAGGAATTGACGATATTTTGGGAAGTAGGTGTGGAAATATAAATGTAGTAGACAGTAAGTAGTATAAGTGTAACTAGGTATGCAAGTATCTAGCTTGCATAATATTTGGTGGTGGGTCAGTTTTTACGAGCCCGACTTGCGGAAATACAGGTCTTGGGCTGGAACCCGGTCAGACACATGACTATAATTTATATTTTCCTAACTGCCTTCAAATCGGTGAAAGCAAACATTGTGAGAAAACCAGAGTGTATTAGGACCAAAAATTCGAAGACATCTGTCTGGATCTCGGCCCATTCCCTTTCATAGAGAAGAGACCTGTACTGAACCCAAGACCTCATGCTCAACGGTCGCGCTTGCGACCACTAAACCAGAAGGCAGTTCACGTACAAATTATTACTAAACAATAAAATCTACACCTCATTAAAACCAATACAGATGCAGAACGTGACATCGTAGCCAATTTCGCGTTTAATAATAAACTATTAGTAATTTGCTACTCCAAGCAATCGTGCGTAAGACGCGTGCATATTTGCGACTACAAAACGTGGTTTAAGGATATTTCGAAATACATGCGTACTACTTGTCTTTTACACAAAGACATGTGACAATAAAGGTTTTAAAAAAATAAATGCCAATAACAGTTGTTAACAGGAATAACAACTGCTAGTTGCATTTATTTTTTTAAAACCTTTATTTTTGTACGAGTGCACAAGCGTTAAAGTTCGCAGAGCCTAACTTCACACTCGCCAAGTTAGAACGGCCGCATTGTAGTTGTAGTTTATTTATTTTGTACTAGCTTTTGCCCGCGACTTCGTTCGCGTGGGAGGTTTTTCCCGCGTAAATCCCGACCCGTGGGAATTTCGGGATATAAACTCCTATCCTATGTCCTTCCCAAGGTCTTAAACTATTCCTATTCCAAATTTCATCTAAATCGGTTCAACGGTTTAGACGTGAAAAGGTAAAAGTCAGACACTTACTTTCGCATTTATAATAACTATTAGTATGGAAGTATGGATTGTATATAGGTAAATACTACACCGTGGACTATCTGCATATTTATTTTCTCCTGTGTCAAATCCATCCAAAAGTTGTCTGTAAAAGATCGCTTTTAGCGATAAGACCGCCCATTGTATCACCCTTTTTTGGTTGTTAAATCCGTATTTGTTTTCTGTTATGGCGTACAACAAAGAGTATATCTATCTTTCTATCATGCATAATATCATGCTTCTATTATGAAGAGGTTTGAGGGGTGTGTGGCTAAACAAAAACAGCCATACGGGTATGGTGGGTGTAGAACCCATGGATCCTTCACGTAGAACACTACACTAACACTGGCTCACTACACACTTCTCAGAGCGCAGGCGCCGTCCCGGCTCATACCGCGTTCCTCACCCGACTGACACTTGACAGCTAGCCCCCTCTCGAGCGGTACGTGAGACAGTGTATAGTATCTATTGCACAGATACAAACACTACAGTGAGTGAACGTCTTAACATATAGAGATTAGTCCGTGACTCGGAAAGCACGTCAAGCAGTTGGTCTCGGCTGCCATTTGTACAGGTTTGGCAGTCGTTACGGGTAGTCAGAAGCCGGCCAATCAATCTTGCTATGGGGGAGCTCCTGGGCTGTGGAGGTCAGATAGGCAGTTGCTCCGTGTAAAACACTAGTACTCAGCTGCATCCGGTTAGACTGGAAGCCGACCCTAACATAGTTGGGAAAAGGCTAGCACATGATGAGTAGAAATTTTATACGTACTTTAGTGTATTTATCTAGGGTAGGGTTGCCATCCATCCGGGTTTTCCCGGATTTGTCCTAGTTTGGAGAGCGTCCAGGTGCGTCCGGGGGGATTTCCCCAATAAGCGTCCAGGTAAAACCCACACACATTGGTCTTACGGGTACCTATAAGCACTATCTCTATTATTATTTTCCTATGGTATTTCATCTCATTGTTTATGTTACGTTGATTAAATGAAAATGAAGATACTGTTATTAAAAAAAAGTTCTAAAGCAAGTGACAATGACAATGTTATCACTTTATCAGTAAATAAAAATCATAATTAAACATTGTTGTTTTTAGTTTCAAGTTCAAAAATGTATTTTTCTACGTTGTCCGGGGAAAAACTGTGTTTACCCAAATGTCCGGGGTTTATAAGTCTTTGTCTGAGGCCGGCAAATTTGGTGATGGCAACCCTAATCTGGGATGATGAGGTACCCCAATTTTCGATTTTTTATTTTTGTTAACTACTGGGTTGTGAAAGTCAGATAGGCTAGGATATTAGTACTCAACTGCATGAGGTAAAACCGACCTCAACAACGAAATTTTCTATGAATGATTCACTCTTTTCCAGCAATTCAGTGATTCAAATAGTAGAGATGATATTAGATTTTCCTGAAATAAAACTACCTACTCAGAATAAGATTAACGTTTTATCAAGTTAGGACAAACTATTGGCTTTTATTTCAATTGAGAGAAGCACGATTATATTAACGGATAATGTTTTGTATCTCATAAATAGTAAAGAAAGTATAGAAAAAACAATATTTGTCTCAAAAAACCATACGAAAAAACACCCTTTTCAACTCATAGGTATACGCGTATACTACATTTCGGGGAGTGTGCGATGGAATTACACAATCTAATACCGCCAAGCCCGTTCCATCATCGGACTACAAGACAAACGGCGATGCGCCATCACACAAAACGTTTTGGGAATACTTTCATTGTGCGTACGGCTAAGTAGTGGAATTCCCTGCCGGAGTCTGTGTTTTCTGATCGCTATAACCTGGGAGAATTTAAGTCAAGAGTGAATAGGTTACTTCTAGGCATGCGTGCTCAATCTTCGACCACCATCATCGCTTACCATCAAGGTGAGATAGTGGCCAAACGCGAGCCTATTCTGAATTAAAAAAAAAACATCCAAATTTCGTCTAAGTCACAAGTCAAATAAAATCTAGTGTCATCAACGGAGCACATCCCTGTTAGGAATTTGTTGGAGGCAAAGCTTAATTTTAGTTCTATGGTGAAGTTATCTGACAAATGCTTGCACGTTCTGGACAGGCTCACTCAAATCTGTGAGCATCTTTCCTCAAAAGATCTTCTCAGACATTAAGAAGTTCTCATATGATTTCAGCGGTACAGATTGTTTACACTTCAAACTGTTCACCTCTGAGTTTATTACGGTGTTTCTCCTCAGGGTAGTCAGTTAGGGAACACCAGCCTAATCTAGTTTAAATTCTCGTAATAAATTAGATGTGTAAGTGTTATTTAATAACCAATTTGCAAAATAGAAATCATATATAATTTCGTTTATCACTTAACAACGCTTTGGCCGACCTGAATTTAGAATTCAGGACTTCAGCAACATGAGTTACGACTTACGACCACTAGAGATCTTCGACTTCGGAAAGTATATGGAAGTAGTTTTTTTTGCTAATATATGTTTACTTTTTAGGGTTCCGTAGCCGAATGGCAAAAAAAACGGATCCCTTATAGTTTCGTCATACTAATGTATGGCTTTCTGTCCGTCCTTGCCGCATGTCCATGTGACAGCCATTTTATTCCAAAACTATTAGGGATACACATGTGAAACTTGGTAGGTACATGTATTCTGTTCACCGCTATCCGATTTAAAAAAAAATGAAAAAATATATTAAATTAAGGGGGGCTCCCCTTATACAGAATTGAAACTAATTGTTTTTTTCTTCCTCAAACCTGTACGAGTGGGGTATCTATAGACATGTCTTTAAAAATGACATTGCGGTTTCTATACGCTTAAAAAATAAAAGATATACGCTTCCAAAGTGGTAAAATGTGTCCCCCCCTTCTAATTTCTATAATAATGGAGTGAAAAAGCTAAAAAATATATATGCTGTAGATCTTAACAAAACCTTTAAACGAGAATTGGTTTAAACGAGATCGGGTCAGTAGTGATTGAGATATAGCACATTTAAAAAAAAATATAACTTTGATACAAACACTACGAAAAACAAAGTTATTATGCGTAATTACTACGTCCTTCCCATAAAGCTGGTTATAACTTTTTTTTTGTTGATTTTATATAACTACTAACGCTAGCCTAAGCATTATACTAACACATCTATGGATTTTTAATTATCCGAAATAAAGAATTTGGAACCCTTCATGGGTGAGTCTGACTCGCCATTTTTTATACAAAATTAATCCACAACGGACGGAGAAATCAGTTGAGTAAACATTTCATGCACATAGAACGGCAAATACAATCGAATATACAAACTCCCTCTTTGAAGATTCTAAAATTGTCGTTTAACTTACAAAATATTGATTCGCAACTCTGCAACGAACCTAATGTCTCAATCATTAGTATTTCAAACCCAGTGTTATCAGGGTGCTTCCTGCATCAACACCATATACGTACTTCCTATTAATGCGTCATGTATAGGCTTTAGGTTCTTGACCGTGTAGGTGCAGTTTTAGCTTTGTTTAAAAGTTTAGTTAGTAAGTATTGATAGGACAATGAGACACCTGCTACTACGCTGCCCTGTAGTTGCGGATTAAAGGGCCACATACTCAAAGAGGTATTATAGAGTAGATGACATACTGCTGGCCGATAAGCAGTATTGTCCGACGGTTAGAGAGTGAAAACATCCTAACAAAAGTGAGACGACACTTCATACCAAAACAGCTGTTCAACCTTTATCAAGCGCAAGTTTGGTCATACGGATTCGCCAAATACTAGCTTGATGCATTGAGTCTATTGAGAAATGGGCCAATAGGCTCAATGGTAAGAGACTGGTCGAGTCCAAGCTCCAGAGCCTTGTACATCGCCGACGAGTTGCATGCCTATCGGTTTTCTATCAGTTACATTTCGGGGAGTGCGGCGATGAGCCATCGTTACATATTGAACATCACACTCATACGCACAAAACGTTTTAGGATTATTTTCATTCTGAGTATAGGTAAGCTCCTTTCCGGAATCTGTGTTTCCTGATAGCAATAGTCTAGAGTCAAGAGTGAATAGAGTACTTCTTGGCAGGGTTGTTAAAAAATTAGTTTGATTGACGTTGAAAGCTAGAGTAGTTAGTTTAAGTAACGATTGACGATTTATAAGTTTTAAACTTCGATCAACAATTGACTTGACCGAAGGTTTTAACCGTATTAAAAATTTAATTAATCTATTGTTCAGTTTAGTTTGTGTTCTGTTTTGCTTAGTTCTTCAATAGTGATTACAATTTTGACTAAAATATTAGTGCCAAGTAACAGAATTGAAGCTAGCATGGATCGAATGATGGATTTGTCCTAACCGTACGCAAAATACCTGACATAAATACATACATTAGAAGGTCAATGATCAGAATTGTATTGAAAGAAAAGACGACTGACTTCCCATGCAGTTCTGTCTAGTAGTTGAATCTAGTTACAAATTCCAAAGCGTAGATAGATAACAAAAAGATTTAACATTTATTTGACCCGCAATCTACATAAAAAACCCACTTAAATCACGTTAGAGCATAAAGTTCGCGCCAGGTCATTAGAGCTTTGCCCGCGTTTGCCCGTAATCCGTCTGGATTTTAGGTCGGAGTCCAGACTACCTTGAAAGTGCCCTCAATGCTTCATAAGTTTAATGAAGTCTAGCGTCTGTGGCACGTGTCTATAGGTTCATGACCAAAATGACAGCTGTCAATGTCAAGAAGGACATTCTGTCACTTTTGTTACGTCATGACCTGAAAATGCAAGTCAAGGATAAAACGATAGAATATCTGACTAGAAGCACTCACAGAGTAAACATTTGATAAAGATTTTTATTGAGAGAATCGTTTAGAATAGGAAATATTGCATGTTTTTTTATTTGCCTAATTAAATATTCGATTTATTTTAATTATAATTAAAAAATATAATTTTATCTAGATTCTTTAACAAAATTCTAAAACTTAACTTTCTTCTTATTAATACTATAAGGTGAGGATGGATGTATAGATCTATAGATGTTTGTTATTCTTTCACGTAAAAACTACTGAACGGGTCTGAATAAAATTTATAAGGTGAAAGTTGACATCCTGGAATAACACATAGGCTACTATTTATCCCGGTATTCCCAAGGGATCGGGATTTAAGTGGGAAAACTATCCAAAGTGAACGGTCGCGGGCAACTACCCTTACACAGCAAATAAGATAATAATACTTTAATGTACAATTCTTTCATTGTGCATACAGATAAAGAGTGGAATTCGCTGCCGGAGACGTGTTTCCGGATAGCTATAAAACCTGGGGGTCTTTAAGTCTAGATTAAATAGGTAAGCCTGCTTCATCTTCGACCACATCATCACTTACCATCAGTTGAGATTGTGGTCAAACGCAAGCCTATACCCAAAAAAAATAAGTGCAGTTTATCACCAACCACACACTTGGCTAGACCAACGAAACACTATTAATTCAATCTTATTACTGTCTTCCTGTTTTTAAACACGGGAAGATGCCTATTTTCGACCGGAGATCACGCTGTACGTAGTACAACAATATCCTTACTATTACTATGACTGTATTATTGCTATCCCGTACAGGACATGGAAAAAGAAAGAGACGGAAGAGTCACTAAATTGCTAGTACTATCACTCAACATCTTTCGAGTAGAGTTTTATCGCGGTAAAGGTTGACGACACCGTAGGCGCAGTGGTGGAGTGGTTACTGAGCTGCGTGTCGCGCGTTTGATTCCAGAAATGGTACCCAAAATGTTTGTAAGGCCTACAAATAGTTGTTCCGGTTTTCGATTGCGTAAAAATTCACCCACGATATAGCAGTAAATCCTAATTTTGCTTTTTAAAAACGTACTTAAATCATGTTCAACGAGAGTACTATTCTTCTTTCTTTACTGGTAGGATCGGGAATGTTCGCAGATGCGCAGATGTGCTCTAGATTTTATACAACCAAGACTCACCATGAACTTTAGCATGATTGCGAGTAGCTTGGACTGTGTGTACGTAGACTACTGTGGCATAACTCCTAATGACTTTTCTCAATGGTAATCCACAGTTATTTGTTGAACTCACTCGTTCGCCCTTTCACAGTCACACTGTTGAGGTTAGCCACATAAGAAGGCAGTGAGAAGGACTGGACCGAGTTAATACAGAGACAGCTGAGTACTAGTGTTTTACATGGTGAGTCTGCCTATCTGAACTCCACAAGCCAGTAGCTGCGTAACACGATACTCCTTGGTAAGACCAGTGCCAAATTTTCTGGCTTCCAACTACCCGTAACGACTGTAAAAGACGTACAAATCACAGCTGGGATTTAGTTACAGACATAGTCACGCACCCACAGACTGACCTCAGATAAACTTAGACATCGACTCTTGCGGCTGTAATAATTTAGCCACGAGCTCTTCATTATCTATAACTAAACAAAACACAATATTTTAACTTAATATTCGCCCGTAATCCATTCTTTCGGCCGTTCAAAGCGATATGAAAAACACGCTACAGCCATTTTTCGCAACAGGCGCGAGCGTTATAAACAAAGTTTCCCGTGGTCCTATCGAAGAGCGAGTTTTCTGAATAGCAGGATAAAACATGTAACAAACAAGAACTTTTAACTAAAACTGTTGCGTTTAGCTTGGCTCTAGTCTGTTGCCGTATGTCGCGAGGAGTGGGTTATAAAGTTGGGCGTAGAGGTGCAGTGGAGCTCAAACATGGGCAATGGACAGATTTACCTACGAAGCGATTATAAACGGCACTTGTAAGCTGATTTCGTCAGAATCCAACATACTGCGCGCAGTGGTCATACTCAAATCCAATGGATTGATGGACGGTGGGTCACACGCGTTCACTTGCACGGCATCAGGCCACTATTATCTTCAGTTTTTCATAATATATGAAACTTGTCGCACTCATACTAGTAAGAATAATATAATATACGTAGTAAAAATAATGTTGGGAATTAACTGGTTTTTCAGTTTTATTGAATTTGAGAATAATACAGAAAATTTTGATATGTCATCCTGACGGTTGACCATTGACAACAAAAAAAGATAAAATAGAATATATTTAATTTAAAACGAGTACTTAATACATAAAATAATATGTTTAAGGTCTTGAAATAAACAGTAGGTAAGATCTGCATGTTTTGCCATTCATGGTGTACTGTAACTTGACTATCATTAGATATTGTTAAAAGATTACATCTCTTTTGTGTAGAGTACAAAGTGTTAAAAGTTATTTTAACTCCTAAAGAAACATTTATTTAAAATAGGCGTCATAGTGCAGAGGCTAATTTGGCGCCGAGAATTCAGCTCCTCACGTCATCCTTGACTTTAAGGCCTAACCCTCGGAACACTGAGGTTGCCCTGCAAAGCCTGAGAATCCCAGGTAAATCCTCTGCTTTTGGTCGGAATAAGGCTGGCCTTAGGCTCAATTTACACCGCCGCGGAATGGAAGCGTCAATTTCGCCTCATGACGCGAGAAGTCGCGCGACTGCGCCTTGCTTGTTTGGCACCGCACTGCTGTGACCGACCCAACCGACTCCCCATTCGCGCCACTTCCCGCGGATTCCACAGACGGCGCCTACAGTAGCTAGGGGAATTCTCGAGAATGCGCGAGTATTCCCAGAAGACGCGCGACCATTAGCAGAAGAGGCTGCAGCGCTGCTGTCGCGCTGCGGCCGCGCGTCAGTTCACCGATCGACTAGTGACGATACGCACGTAGTTTTTGTTCAGGTCTAAACATGAATGAAAATCAAGTTGAACAATTTATCGATGAGGTTGAGAGTCATCCAGCGATATGGGATTCGAAGTCAGAGAAGTACAGTAAAAAAATCGAAAAGAAAAAAGCTTGGGAAGAAATATGCAATATATATTGTTTCGTCCAACGTGAAACCGAACGCACCTTTTGGTTGGCAACATTATATTCTATAGTCTTTGACTTTTTTCACTTTGACATATCCGTTCCTTGTAAAAACTAACTGCCTTGCTTGTTGAGATTGATTTTATTGATTGTAATGGAAAATCGAGTTGAATCTGCGCAGTTAAAGACAGATTAATCGTGATTAGTGATTAATTGAAATCTAGAATCCCGAATTGACTAAAACCCTGGGATATTTTGAACATAACGCCGTATTGTAGTCAGACTGACTGACCCGCGAGTTTGTTGAAACTGGTTGTGAATTGGTGATAAATAGCTGCTCCAATCTGGTGCGAAGTTTGTGCTACCTCCCGGCCTGGACCACACATTGATGCTTGCGTCCTTTGTGATCGCCGTGACACCACTTGCTCACATTACACGTTTCAATTACTCATTACCTTTACACACATATCACGGACGTGATCAGATCAGATCCTCGCTTGGCGTCCCAGCTCAGAGGGTAAGTGATTATTATCATTGATTGCGTAAGCTTAATTGTTGTACTGAAGCCTAAGAGGCGACATATTGTGTTTGACAAGCAACGTTTAGTGCTCCACGAACCGTGGACAGTTCAGCATACCAGTTACCGTTGGCTGGCTTGGGACTGAACAAACTGGTAGCAGAGCGTGGTTTAGGAGACGCACAAGAAGCACCGCCCCTGACAACTCCAACTTAGGGATGGTCAATGCCGTCCGGAGGGGGGCCACCTTGCTCTTGGCCATGACCAGTGACAACTTCACCTGGCCCGTGGCGCTGACGGTGCGCAAATAAACAGCGGCGGCATAACCGTGAGAGGACGCGTCACAAAACCCATGAAGGGTGGCAGTATAAACCCCAGGGGGGAGGACGGCGCGTGGCAGCGCGACCTCATTGACCACAGGGAGCACGGATACAAATTGGAGCCAGTCTTCCAACAGGGTTTCCCGAAGTGGCTCGTCCCAACCAAGTTCAGCGGTCCAAAGGCGCTGAAGGAAGCACTTCGCCCAAAACAATGCCGGGCAGATCCAACCATTAGGGTCAAAGGTCCTTGCTACAGTAGACAACACCAGTCGCTTAGTCCAAGTATGAGGAGACTCCAAGTCGACATCATACGTAAAGGTGTCTTGAACTGGTCGGTAAGAACAGATCCTCGCTTGGCGTCCCAGCTCAGAGGGTAAGTGATTATTATCATTGATTGCGTAAGCTTAATTGTTGTACTGAAGCCTAAGAGGCGACATATTGTGTTTGACAAGCAACGTTTAGTGCTCCACGAACCGTGGACAGTTCAGCATACCAGTTACCGTTGGCTGGCTTGGGACTGAACAAACTGGTAGCAGAGCGTGGTTTAGGAGACGCACAAGAAGCACCGCCCCTGACAACTCCAACTTAGGGATGGTCAATGCCGTCCGGAGGGGGGCCACCTTGCTCTTGGCCATGACCAGTGACAACTTCACCTGGCCCGTGGCGCTGACGGTGCGCAAATAAACAGCGGCGGCATAACCGTGAGAGGACGCGTCACAAAACCCATGAAGGGTGGCAGTATAAACCCCAGGGGGGAGGACGGCGCGTGGCAGCGCGACCTCATTGACCACAGGGAGCACGGATACAAATTGGAGCCAGTCTTCCAACAGGGTTTCCCGAAGTGGCTCGTCCCAACCAAGTTCAGCGGTCCAAAGGCGCTGAAGGAAGCACTTCGCCCAAAACAATGCCGGGCAGATCCAACCATTAGGGTCAAAGGTCCTTGCTACAGTAGACAACACCAGTCGCTTAGTCCAAGTATGAGGAGACTCCAAGTCGACATCATACGTAAAGGTGTCTTGAACTGGTCGGTACTGAACGCCGAGGACGGCCATCATGGCGGGGTTGTCAACGTTTTCAAACAAATGAGGATCCTGCTTATGATCCTCCAACACACCTTCCAATAGCGCTGGCGAGTTGGACACCCATTTACGCAACTCATAGCCAGCGGAAGCCAGAATCTGGACCAACTCATCACGCAACAGGATAGCTTCCTCAACCGTAGGAGCTCCAGTGCAGACATCATCGACGTACAGGTCCGTTTTCAAAATGGCGGACGCACGAGGGAACCTCAAACGCTCCCGGTCCGCAAGCTCCCAAAGCGAACGAATAGCAACAAAAGGACTTGATCGAAGGCCGTACGTATTCGTGTTGAGCTCATACACAATCATGGGATCCTGGGGATGTTCCCGCCACAGGATCAACTGATAACGTCTGTCATCCCGGTGAATAACCGTTTGCCGGAACATCATTTTGATGTCGGCCACAAAGACTACTTGATGACGACGAAAAGACGTGATAACGTCACAAAGATCCCTCAACAATTTGGGGCCGGAATGCAGGCAATCATTCAAGGAGACGCCGGAAGAAGTCCGCGCAGACCCATCAAACACTGTGCGCAGTTTACCAGTGGATGGCTTGAGGACCGCGTGATGTGGCAAGAAGAAATGCTCTACTGAGCGCCAATCCAAATCTGACACCGACATGTGTCCCAAGTCTGCATACTCACGCATAAAATCTACATATTTTTGCCGCAGCACCGGGTCCCTGGCCATGCGGCGCTCCATTGCCAACAATCTCTTCTCAGCCGTAGGTCTGGATTGGCCGAGAGGTGGTCGCACCGCAACAAAAGGCAGCCGGGTCTCAAGCCGACCGGAGCGGAGTCGACCGGTGTTGTTCTGATAGAACAACTCGCACTCTTCGTGTTCCGGATTCAAGCGTGCCACCTGAGGGGGCTCCTCAACCTCCCAAAACCTCTGAACGGCGTCAGAGAGGGCTGAGCCGGACACCAACGTAAAGACGGGTTCAGGTGGAGGGGGCACGTTCAACACTGGGCCCATAATCGCAAAGCCGAAGATAGTTGAGACCGCCACCAGGCCCCTCGGGTGGCACCATGAGGTCTCCGGCTGCAAGACCGTCATATTTCCCAACAATATTTTCCCTAAAACATCGGAACCCAACAGCAAATGCACCGTACAAGGGGAATCAAACCGGGTGTCAGCCAAATCCAGACCTGACGTCAACCGTAGAACATCCAAAGGCAACTGACAATCTGACAGGAAAACTGGCAGGGGCACCAATTTTAGAGTACAGACAACTCACAGGGGTGATTTCAAACCAGGTCTCTCCCTCAACAGTGGTGACAGCCGCTTCGCCAATTCCCTGAATTTTGCCTGAAAAGTCGTTCACGTCCAGGCCAACCTGTCCCGCTAACCAAGACGACAAAAGGGAACCCTGGGCTCCCGTGTCCAAAATGGCACGGACCACAATCGAGTCACCCAAGGGTCCCCAGACCCTGACCGAGGCCGTTGGCAACAAAATCGACTCGATCCGGGGGGGTTCTTTAGCGGGGCAGGCGCCAATTTCCTAGCGGTGCCTGGGCGGCGACCGATCGCCGCATCCAGGCTGCCTTAGTTCACGACGAGGGTAAACATAAAATGGTTCGTCCGCGCGGTGTCCCGAGCCGCTCGCCATCGCCGGAAGGGCATATCCCACCGGATGCCTGAATGGCGGAGGGCGCGACTCCAACCGGAGACGTTCCGCCAACGGAGGGGAGAGGTAGCGGTGCTGGTCCGGCCACTGCTGCCTAGCAGCCGACGCGCGTTCTCCCTGACGAGGGGAGACCAAATGGCGCTCGCGGGGCTCCCGTACAACTTGCGCGGGGGGTGGAGAGCGGCGTGCAGAATTTCGGGCCTCAGCCCGGTGCTCGTCTCCGGAATACCCCCCCACGCGAACCCTCCTCAGAAGATGATCTGCTGGAGCGGTTCGCGTTGGCGCACAAAATCTCCAGGTGGGACCCCTTGCAAATTCTACACGGACGGGGGTCGGGGCAGTCCCGATGGAAATGGGCCCCCAAACACGAGAAGCACAAACGGCGTGCGTTGACAATGCGGCGGCGGGCACTTACGTGCAAATTCAAAAGGGCCGGGCAACGCGCCATGACATGCCCCGTGGCCTTACAAAAGTCGCAATGATGAGGACTCCGGGCGCCAGCAAAACGGGGGGCGGGGCGAACATCAACAGGCCCCCTACCCCAAGGACTCCGGGCGCCAGCAAAACGGGGGGCGGGGCGAACATCAACAGGCCCCCGAGCCCTAGTCCGTCCCTGGTCTCTTGGCCGAGAAGGTGGTGGGCGTGACCCCGTGGCGCCACGAGTGTTATCTAAAAACCGACACTCGTCTTCCAAAAACTTGAGGAGGTCGTCAAAGGGGGGAAGATGGGTGGCACTATCCCCACCATACTTCTGCTCAAAACGTGACCTCAACTCCGCAGGGAGCAACCGCAGCACTATGTGCACCAACAGGTAGGACCAATGTTCTTCAAATCTGGCCGATGTGCACATCAGCCAGGCAGCGCTTGTTCTGATACCGTCGGGAGAGAAGCTCCAGAGCGGTAGGGTAGGAGGAGTCCGTAACCGGCAAGTGCTGCACCAAGGCTCTAGCTTCGCCCTCCAAAACGGACAACAAGTAGGCCAACTTCTGCGCAGGTCCAAAGTCCGAGCGTGCATCCCTATCCAAGGTCCGAGCGTGCATCCCTAGGAGGAGTCCGTAACCGGCAAGTGCTGCACCAAGGCCCTAGCTTCGCCCTCCAAAACGGACAACAAGTAGGCCAACTTCTGCGCAGGTCCAAGGTCCGAGCGTGCATCCAAACGCGCCATGACATGCCCCGTGGCCTTACAAAAGTCGCAATGATGAGGACTCCGGGCGCCAGCAAAACGGGGGGCGGGGCGAACATCAACAGGCCCCCTAGCCCAAGGACTCCGGGCGCCAGCAAAACGGGGGGCGGGGCGAACATCAACAGGCCCCCGAGCCCTAGTCCGTCCCTGGTCTCTTGGCCGAGAAGGTGGTGGGCGTGACCCCGTGGCGCCACGAGTGTTATCTAAAAACCGACACTCGTCTTCCAAAAACTTGAGGAGGTCGTCAAAGGGGGGAAGATGGGTGGCACTATCCCCACCATACTTCTGCTCAAAACGTGACCTCAACTCCGCAGGAAGCAACCGCAGCACTATGTGCACCAACAGGTAGGACCAATGTTCTTCAAATCTGGCCGATGTGCACATCAGCCAGGCAGCGCTTGTTCTGATACCGTCGGGAGAGAAGCTCCAGAGCGGTAGGGTAGGAGGAGTCCGTAACCGGCAAGTGCTGCACCAAGGCTCTAGCTTCGCCCTCCAAAACGGACAACAAGTAGGCCAACTTCTGCGCAGGTCCAAGGTCCGAGCGTGCATCCACAAGACTTTCAAAGAGATTAATGAAGCCCAGCCAGTGGTCCAAACGACCGTCAAAATGTGGCAGCTCCAGGGTGGGCAGCCTACCCAATAGTCCAGGGCCCTTGACAACGGAGGTCTGAGGCTTGGCCTCCTCAGGCACCCGGCTCCTCAAAATTTCGCGGGCTTGTTGACTTATGACATCCCCCAGGTGGACAATCTGGTCATAGTCACCCAAAACCTTATCGCGGGCTACCTGGTCCATCACCCCCAAATCCACGTCCATGATGTACTCGTTGAAGCGTGTGAGCGCAGCATCAGCTGATTTTAACCTCTCACATTCACATGCTCGTTCCGAGCAAGGGTGAGCTCTTCCAAGTCCGAACGCTCAACCGTTGCTGCTGCCGACGTGAACCATCTCAACTGTGAGGTCAATCCGGCAGCAGACTCCCTGACTGCCTTTAATGGGGCCATTGCAATTGCAACAATCAAATATCAATACCAATAGGCTAAAATAACTAAACAAACAACAATGACTTGTTAGCCAACCGAACAATTTCACCAAAATAAAAACTTAAATTCAATTATTTCAAGTCCAAATCCGACCCTGTACTTATTCCAAGTATGAATCTAGCTTGCTACAGATGGCTAGTTACTGAAAAAATAACAATTTAATGTATATATTATGCTGGATCAACACCAATTAAACACAACAATTGAATGTATAATATTGAGCCGGACAATCTTCAATAACACAATCCAATAATCACCCTAAACAATAAATCAATACACACAATTCAAGTCTTGTTATGTTAACAAATGTGTGATTATTATTTAGATAAACTATTAAATTCAGATCAGCGACATTAAATTATTAATTACAACAAATATACCAAATTATGTACCAAAATACAACCTAATAATTCCTAATTTCACAAATAAATCTTACTTTGTCAGTACAACAACAGGGGCTACAGTACAATTACAAATACAATTTGAGCCCGGGTGACACAGTAATATATTCTAACTTATTAAGTTATTTTACCAAAGTTCAAAACTTCCAATTTACTTAGTGGATCTTATATTATAATGTAAAATCCACGCTTCTGCTACCAGTTTGTTCGTTCCCCAAGCCAGACAACGGTACAGCTCCGTGTAATCGCGGACAGTTCGAACATACCAGTTACCGTTGGCTGGCTTGGGGAACGAACATATATATATTTTATTATTTATTTATACAAATGATAATTTCGGTTATTCTTACCAAGAACATCAAGGTTATTTTAACCAAAGCCTAGCCGATTCGCCAACACACGAATCATAATTAACTGATATGTCGTCTATTTATGTTTTATTTTCGGAGCGTAATTAAAAACAATAATAAGAAAACTGTGTAATGTGATTTACTTAAAAGAATAAAACGATTATATAAATATTAGGTATATGTCAATTTTTACTTGAGTCTTATAAAGAGTCTTTCTTCAGCACAAATAATTTTTTTGAGGGATGTATTTTGTTTTTCAATATAAGGTTCAAACGGGGAAGTAATTCGTAGAATTGTTTTTTGTAACTTTGAAATTTTTGGTTACAGTAGCCTTTTACTTTATGAAATTCTGTTCTTTGACTTATACAAAATAACGGCAACGTTTTCATAGGCTTCTTTTTTTCTATTTCCAAAATCTTTATTCGTTTTAGTAGTAACACTAACAGCAGTGTTTCGTCGATAGAGTCCATCGTGAAACTAAATGTACAACACTATGATGCTCGAACTAGCGGTTGCAGCGCGGCGGCAGCGCTGCAGCCGCGCTGCTGCCGCGCTGCAATTTGAAGGCGCCCAAAAAATCATGTTTTTTTTTTTCTGTAACATATTTACAGAAATGTATATATCTGTACATAACTATATATAATTGTTCTAAGAAGTTTTGAGCTAGTATACACTTTCGTAGTATTACATTGGTTCAATAATTATTTATCTAAATTAAAATCGAGGTAAAATTTAATTCTTACTGTAACGTAGCGACCTAACCTAAATCAGGAACCTAGATCAGGACGATAATTTAAATAATTAACAATAATACATTAAATAATTGCTTATTTAAAAAGAAGATGCAATAATTTCAATGAGTAATGGACAATCCTACTAACTAAACTAATCATATTAAGGTAAAAAGTAAAAAAACTAAAACCCGACTACGACAAAAAAATCGATGCTAAAAAGGATGAAACAAGAATTTCAGGATGCTGAAATAAACAAGGTTACTGGAAAAACAAGAACAGAACAAAAATAAAAGCCGTAGTCACACGTCACGTTATTAATTGTTTTGTTACGGCTAATATCCTATATAACGTGTGACTACGGCTTTTATTTTTGTTCTGTTCTTGTTTTTCCAGTAACCTTGTTTATTTCAGCATCCTGAAATTCTTGTTTCATCCTTTTTAGCATCGATTTTTTTGTCGTAGTCGGGTTTTAGTTTTTTTACTTTTTATTATTTAAACTATTTTGGTGTTAAATCACTATGCTTCTATACTATTTACTTTATTTTTTATAGGTTCAAGTGAAGCCCTTTCAAATGATACCAAACACGGTATATCTATCTAACTTTTATTTTTTACACATGACTTTTTGACCGCTAGAGGGCGCCACGTTAAATTTAAGCAATATTTTTGATAAGTACAAGTGAAGCCCTTTCAAATGATACCAAACACGGTGTATCTATCTTATTTTTATTTTTTTACACATGATTTTTTGTCCATTAGAGGGCGCCACTTTAAATTTATGCAATGTTTTGGAAATGTGCATGTGACGCCCTTTCAAATGATATCAAACACGATGTGTTTATCTTATTTTTATTTTTTAACACAACACTTTTTGGGCCCTAGAGGGCGCCTCATTGGGTTTTGTGACACGTCACGTAGCCTATGTTCAGCGGACGGTCAAGACGGTTCTAACGATACCTCATTTGTCGAGTTCCGATAAGCAGCTTTGGAGCTATGAGGGAACAGATGAACATACACACATACATACATACATACATACATATATACATACATACATACATACATACATACATAGCCTGTCAAAATCATAACCCTCCTTTGGCTTTGCCGTAGTCGGGTAAAAACGAGTGCAAAGTTTACCAAATTAAATTATACCATTTCACATTAAAGCGCGTAGAACGTAGTCCCAACAAATTAAATTGTTTTTTTCCTTACCTATCTCCCTCGTAATATCTGTAACAAAAAAACATAGGATTAAGTTACAGCAAAGCTAAAAAAATAAACATTATTGAAAAAATGTACTTGGTTATTAACAATCATATTTTTTATTTTTATGCAAAAGGAAGGCGGTATTTAAGTCAAGAGTGAATAGTGAATAGGTTACTTCTAGATAAGCGTGCTTCATCATCGACCACATGATCGCTTACCATCGGGTGAGATGGTGGTTAAACGCGAAATCATCAGCTCCAAAAAAAACTACCATACACAGTATAGAAAAAGAAATAACACATAATAAAAATTTATTTAAGTATTTCAGACTAGCAGAACCGGCGACTTTATTACTTACCACAACATACCTATATTTATTAAAATCAAAATTAACCAAGTTCTCAAGCTTTATCGAAACTAAAGAACAGCAATAAATTGATTTAAAATAAGAAAGAACATAGAAGATGTTGCGGAATTGTTCGAAAGAGTTACCGTGGCCTCGGAACACGGAGGGCATAATTATGATGGAACACGGATGGGTTTTAGTCAGTAGAAGTCTGACACACCCTTCCGCTTCGCCCAGATCGGGGGGCATCATAGGATGATTACGCACCCTAAAAAAAAAAAAAACAGAAGATTTCCGTATTATTAGACCGAATAGACTAAAAAATCTATCGTTAGAGAAAGTATATTAAGGGGACTACAAGAGCTAAACGCGAGTTTTATAATGCGTTAAAGTATATGATTCACTGCAGTTAACACAATCAGAAAAATATATGATATTCTTCAGGATATAATCTAGTTAAGTAGTGTGTTGAAAACATAATACAACAAATTTTAATTCATAGAAAAAAATCACAAAGATACCTCTAAAAAAATCTTTTAACGAATAAAAACCATATTAAAATACATACGATCATTCTGATTTTTTGACAAATTATTCAACAAGAAACATACTAACGAAATAGTGTTTTATTTTTTTAATCCAATCAATACATTTTCTGTAAATCGCGTATTATTATTTCGCAATATAATACGTACGCATGTGTGCGTAAACGCCTGTGTACCGACAGTGCCGGCCAACGCCTCACATACGTCAATATTCCACATTTACGCGGCCAAAATTGAATTTAAAAAAATTACGATAAGCACATAAAATGGTACATGCAGAGCTAGAAGACAGTTCCAAGAATCCTAACTGAGCCCCACCACCTACCTGCGATACACCCCGACCGCTTTCAGGTAGTCGGTACTTGACCGTCAACCCGTGCGCTTGTTTTTGCTGCTTAAAGTTACAAACACAACAAAAGTTACAACATTTTTATTTTTTTTTCGATGTAAGTTTTTGAAGTGAAAGTGATGGATTCTAATAACTCAGGTATGGATCTTTATTGTTATTATTGTTTACTTACCCAAAATGCCCAATTCGAATAATTAGGGGGTTTCAAACACACGGGATGTTTTAGACAAATTTTGAAGTAATTTTGAACTTTAAAGGTGAATATGTTATATTTCTCGATGAGATACGATCGTCATTCTTATTTAAATGGAAAGTACAATCCTTAGAATAAAAGAAAATATAAAAACTAGCTGCGGAAGAGTGCGGATGACAAAACGGGGGACCTTTTTAACCATTAAGATTTTGTATGAAAATATAACCAATTTTTTATTAGTTAAGTAATCTTAGCGTTTCATTGTTTTAGATACTTCAAGCACATCAGGTGTGAAAATTGTTACTCGGAAATACCTTTATCTGATTATGAAAAATGAAAATTTACCGAATTTCGATGCAAAAGTGAATTATTTAGAAAGTCCGAACAACGAAATTTTGCCGCCCAATAAGATTTCAGTTTGTAAAAGAGTCTACTGACGTGATAGAGGAAGAAATAAGATACGTTAAAAGTTCTGTGAAAGCACTGAAACCCACTGAAATAAATTTGAACCAAACAAAATTATCATTTGATCATTTTTTTGAAATGACTATGGTAGATGGTAAAGTATGCAATGCTGCAACCGGCACAAAGTCTATTAGTCGGTGCTATATTTGTGGTGTAACATCGAAAGACTTCAACAAAATTGAAGATAAAAAGGAAACATCAAGTTTTACGGGAGTTAATTTTGGGCTTTCTGTATTGCATGCCAGAATTAGATTATTTGAAAGTGTTTTACATTTGGCATATAAATTACCAGTAAAAAAATATAGGGAAAGGAGGTCTGAGGAAGAAAAACAACTAGAAGAAAAAACAAAAAAGCACTTCCAAGAAAGATTTCGGATTGAAACTGGATTATTGGTAGACATGCCCAAATCAAATTTCGGAAATACCAATGATGGTAACACCAGTAGAAGGTTTTTTGAAAATCCCCATTTGGCAGCAGATATAACCGGGTTAAACTATGAACTGATTTATAGATTAAAAGTTATATTGGAGACAATTTCAAGTGGACATAAGATAGATTCACAGAAATACGATTCTTATACCAAAGATACTGCAAAATTATATGTAAGCCTTTATGGATGGCACCCTATGACTCCGACCATGCATAAAATATTGACACATGGTGCCACTATAATAGAAAAAGCTTTACTGCCAATAGGTCAGCTATCCGAAGAAGCCGCAGAGACCCGGAATAAACACTTCCGTGTATATCGCGAAAACTTCGCCAGGAAATTTTCTAGGGAAAATTGTAATATTGATGTGTACCATAGATTACTACTGAGTTCGGATCCACTTACTAGCAGCTTGAGGCCCAAGAAGAGATCAATCCCCAGAACATTTTGCCCGGAAACAATAAACATGCTAATGCCAGAATATCCCGACGAACCAGACTCAGATAGCGAGTAGCAAGATTACGATTACATTACGTGATAATATTTTTTTTTGTGTAAAATTCTTCTGTTGTATTAATTTGTTTGTAATATTGTACAAATTTTGTTTTATTTTGTGTATTTCTATGGATTCAATAAATAATTATGTGAAATAATGATTTTTTACCTTAATTTACAAAAAAAAACTAAACTAAATAAAAAAAAATACTCTTAAGAGATATGTAATATCATGCAGACGTGATATAAGTAAACAAATAATTTTGGCCGCGTAAATGTGGAATATTGACGTATGTGCGCCTGTTGCTATATGGACGTGTCGCTTTTCTCGCCGATTTATTTCGACTCGGAATTGTTTGTAGTTATTGTAAAGTTTCGTCTGTAAATTCATTATTTTATTTATAAATTCATTTTTTATATCAATTTTCTATAAATAATCTTCTTTTTTTGTAAATATAAAATACTTTAGGTTAAAATAGCGTAATTTGATTTCAATTTTATTTTATAAATATGGGAAATAAAGTGAAGCCTAAAAAACGTTCATATAAATCAAACGCCGTACATATGAACGATGTTAAAAGGTAAGAATATTTTAGATTACTAAATTATTTCTAAAATATTATGACACATTATTGGAACCGTCTCAGTATTGAGCACTTTATTTTACTCGAATACGGTCCGTTATTTCATTACAATTCCTAAGTTCTATTAGCGTGTATAGTAGTGAATCGGATTGGCAACCGCCAGTGTCCTGGATCAAACCTAGGGTCTTATTTTGTCTTTTTGTCACTTCTATTTTATTGAAAGTACTTTTATATTATATTTAGATATTTTTGTAAATATTTTGTTGAATAAAAAAAGAAACGTTTTCATTTTTTTATAGGAGAAAGAAAGTCGAAAATGTCAACGCCGAAGTTATTTTCAATGAGTAAGTATCGACACATTATCTAGGCTATAATAAAGAATAAAACAAAGTAAGAAACATTTTGTTTCAAGACCGCGGTTTATTGATATGGGCAGTAATGTGCATGACAAAATATCTGATTGATCTGAAAATTCAGATGTTGCTTATTGTCATACATAACTAAGTAAGAGAATAGGTATGTACCTAACTATGAATGTTAGTTGCCTAATCTTTTATTTGTAGCTCAACAATTTTACGAAATGAATACAAAAAATTGGCCAAGTGCGAGTCAGACTCGCCCATGAAGGGTTCCGTAGTAACTATAATAATATAATATAATATAATATGTATATTTATTTGACGAATAAAAAAAACTTAAAAATTTCTTAAAACTAGCTTATTTACATTTTTACAAATACGCTAAATAACTTTGTTTTTCATAGTGTTTGTATGAATTACAAAGTTATATTTGCGGTTTTAGAAAATATGCTGTATCTCAAAAACTGCTGAACCGATTTCGTTCAAACCAATTTTGGTTGAAAGTTTACATTAAGATCTACAGACATTTTTTTTTTTAATTTTTCACTCCATTATTATAGAAGTTAGAGGGGGGGACACACATTTTACCACTTTGGAAGCTTATATCTTTTAAACGATTGACTTTATGAAAAAGCGGTCTTAGAAACCCTCATATCATTTTTAAAGACCTGTCCATAGATACCACACACACATAGGTTTCATGAAAAAAAATATGTTCATTTCTAGTTCCATTTATTTTAAATATTTTTTATTTTTTTTACTTAAAATCGGAAAGCGGTTTACAGAATACATCTACCTACTAAGTTTCACATGTATAGTCTTAATAGTTTCGGAATAAAATGGCTGTGACATACGGACGGACGGACAGACGGACAGACAGACAGACAGACAGACAGACAGACGGACAGACATATCGAAACTATAAGGGTTCCGTTTTTTGCCATTCAGCTACGGAACCCTAAAAAATGAAATCTAAAATGTACCAACTTCTGAACCACAGAACTAGAAAATTTAGAATTGACATTTTCACGCAGTTTTAAAATTGACATGGTCACTAAATCTGTCTTAAAACGGGATATTTACTACTATATTTTGGCACAAGTAATATACAGGGTGGCAGGGACATCGACGCACAAACGCTTACCAGGGATTCGGTACATGATTCTGGACCCCCTGCGTTGGAATGTTTCGTCGTTTTTTTTTTAACTTTTCAGGATTTTTCAGTATTTTTTTACTGAAAACTGTATAAAATCATTGTTAATTAAAATATAAAATTCACTTGTTTCACTTGAAACAGCAATGTAAATAAAATTCGAAAGAGCTACATGATCAGCTGTTTTGCTAGGGTTAATTTGCGAGATCAACATAACTAATCAGGTAGTCTTTTCGAGTTTTGTTTACATTACTGTTTGAAATATGTGAATTTACTGTTTTGTTATTGCGTCGGATTTTTCGTAATTTTATGAAATTAAGAAAAAGCCGACGAAAACTATCAATGCAGGGGGGTCCAGAATCATGTACTGAATCCATGGTAAGCGGTTGCGCGTAGATGTCCCTGCCACCCTGTATTTGTTGTTTATAGTTTCGTCATGTCTGTCTGTTTCTGTCTGTCCGTCCGTCCGTCCGTCCGTCCGTCCGTCCGTCTTCCGATAAACCGCTTTCCGACTTTGAGAAAAAAAAAATAAAAATAATTAAAATACATGGAACCTCCCCATACATGGAAGGCTCCCCATATATGGAACTAAAAACTGAAAATATTTCTTTACATGAAACCTATGCGTGTGTGATATCTATAGACAGGTCTTTAAAAAATGAGATTGAAGTTTCTAAAACCACTTTTTCATAAAGTAAATCGTTTCCAAAGTGGTAAAATGTGTCTCTCCCTCCCCCCCCTCTAACTTCTATAATAATGGAGTGAAAAATCTAAAAAAATATATGTCTGTAGATATACACTTTCAACCAAAATCGGTTTGAACGAGATCGGGTTAGCAGTTTTTGTATTACAGCATATTTTCTAAAACCGCAAACATAACTTTGTGATTCATACAAACACTATGAAAAACAAAGTTATTTGGCGTAGTTGTAAAAGTGTAAATAAGCTAGTTTTAAGAAATTTGTAAGGTCTTTTTTTGTCAAATTAATATACATGTTATATTATATTATTATAGTTACTACGGAACCCTTCATGGGTGAGTCTGACTTGCACTTGGCCAATTTTTTTCAGTTGTTTCACAATCGAAACTCGAAACAAATAACAAACATGGTAAATAATGTCCCGCTTTAATTTGTAATGAATTTCATTACCACAAACTTTTTGTATTTTTAGATTGGAAACTGTGGCATCACAGAATGATCACGGTCGTGAAGTTATTGATAAAAGTACATATTCATCTGAGCAAGTATTAGAAGAAACCTTTAATACACAGGTAATATTCAAAACTTCAACCGCACGTTACAGTAACATAATTTTGCGAGTTGTGTAGAATTAGTTTTATAAATAAAAATGGTATAATTCAATTTTAGGTGGCTAGTGCTACTGAAGAAAGTCATTGTGATGTCCAACCTGAAAACCAAGAAACTGATGAGTTAAATTATAGTGCAGAAGTAAGTTATTCCGTGAAAACATACTTATTTAAAATTATTTTAAGTTAAAACAATGTTTTATGATATAAAAAAAAATTATTAATTTATTTTTACAGACGGAAAACTATACTCCTAAAAAGAACATACAAATTGGACGCAGGATTATTAATGTTTCCTATTTTTTTTAAAGCTGTGTGAGATCTCAAATCACGGACCATTAGACTGCGGGCTATCTTCTCTTGAGTTAGTTGGTGAAAAGCTTCACGGCTTATCTTCCAAATTTACTTTTTTATGTAAAATGTGTAAACAACAATTTGTTATCATTAACGACAATGATAATTGTTTATCAATAAATACATGTGCTGTAGCTGGTGCAATTTCTATTGGTTGTGGTCATTCTCAGCTACAAGAATTTTCATCAGCCATGAATTTGCCAATGATTTTCCAAAAAACATACCAAAAGAACCACAAATTACTGTCGGAAAACTGGCAGCAACTGGCACAACAGTCCATGGATCAAGCAGCTGAGGAAGAGAAAATTATGGCTATAGCAGAAGGCAGGGTCACAAAGAATGGTACGCCTATCATAGATGTGATAGCAGATGGTGTGTACGGTAAAAGGTCGTACAAAAAAAATTATTCAGCTTTATCCGGCGCTGCTGCAATCTTATGTAGAAAAACAGGCAAACTTTTATATTTGGGAGTCCGAAATAAATATTGCTACCATTGTGATCGTGCCGAAAAGAAAAAAACAACAGTGCCTGAACATTTATGTTTGAAAAACTATTCCGGTCCGTCCACAGGAATGGAGAGCGAAATTATAGTGGAAGGTTTTAAGCAGTCATTAGCTGCCCACGGTTTGATTTACGGACGACTAATATCTGATGGTGACTCAAGTACTTATTTCAAAATTTTGCAGGCAAGACCTTACCTTGATATTACCGTCGAAAAAGTAGAATGCAGAAATCATTTACTGAGGAATTTTTGTAACAAAATGATGACATTGCAAACTGAAACCAAATATTTAAAAAGTCACAGAAAATTATTGACCATATCGCGAGTTTTGAGCATGAGATCCTGCATAACCAAAGCAATACAAAAAAATAAAAATGATCCCTGCCCAGAAGAGCAAAAATTATTTGAGGACATTTTACAAGCACATCATCACGCTTTTGGAAACCACCTTGAATGCAAAACACATTTCTGCAAAAAAACGGGAGATTTGGAGCAAAATGATGTTCCAAGTGACTTTCAGCTAAGTTCTCTGTGGCAGAGAATTAGTATAATGATACAAATTATTGCTGGCCATGCTCGAAGTTTACTTCATGACGTGGACAGTAACGTTGTAGAACGCTATCATAGCATCATAGCAAAATATGTAGGAGGAAAAAGAGTTAATTTTTCCCTCAAAAACTCATATCAGACGCGATGCATTGCGTCAGCAGTGTCGTTCAATGAAGAAAATGCACTTTCGAAGCTTTATAAAAAAATTACCAATAAGAGCCCAAGAGGCAAACTGAAACTGTGGGAAGAAAGAAAGAAGAAACAAAAACACCTTAGTAAAAGATATATAAAAAGAAAAAGAAGGCTTGTTTTCAGTAAAAAACAAGACGATAAGGATTATGGCCAGTCCTGTGAAAAGCCCGATATGCCGGTAGAAATACTGGATAAACTGAAAAACGAGTTTATGAAAAAAATTAAAAAGTCTGATTTGGAACGAGCAACAATTGAAAGAAAAACTGTTTTACAAAGTGATAGTGGAGAATGGCTAGAGATGTGAAGATCGTTATTGACTGCATCCAATTTCGGCAGAGTTATAAAAAGGCGTATTAATACACCATGTGCTAATTTAGTCAAAGATATTCTTTATCGGAACAAAATTGACCACGTGGAATCTATTAGACATGGCCAATTGAATGAAAAAATCGCACTTGCACAATTGGCTGTACAAGAGCGCAAAACGATTAGACCCTGTGGTTTATTTATAGACCAAGAACTATGTTTCTTGGGTGCAACGCCTGATGGATTAATTGGAGAAAATACTGTTGTAGAAGTAAAGTGTCCTTTGACAGCCCACAAAATGGGCCTAGCAGCAGCAATTGAAAATAAAAAAGTAAACTTCTGGCAAAAAACAAAAACTAGTGAACTAGCCATCAACAAAAAACATGCTTGGTATTACCAAGTTCAAGGACAGCTACACGTAACCCAAAAAAAAAATTGTTTGTTTGCCGTATGGGAGAATGAAAAAGAAAAGCTGAAGACGGAAATCATTCAAAGAGATGATACATTTTGGGAAAGAGAAATGAAAGAAAAATTGAAAAAGTTCTATTTAGACTGTATTTTACCTGAGATACTTGATCCCCGAATTTCAAGAAATATGAAAATTTGTGGACCATACGTAAAAAATAGAGATGAAAATACAGATAGAGATAAAAGTGACAAAAAAGACAAAAGCGAAATGGAATGAAAGCAAACTGTTCCGGTGCAGCAGTTTGTTTTTTCTCTGCACGAGCACATACAAGGCAGTATTTGTTTTGGATGCCTAAAAACAAAACTTGTTGTAGTAGAAAAATAAATTTTGAAGATTTGTGACTTGAGTAATTTTTTTCCAAAATTTGTGTATTAACATTGCGCTCCGTATGCGTAAATACGTCAAAAAATCACAAAATAAAATTATAATAATTAGCTTGTTTAATTTTTATGTATCCTTCCTGTTCGTTCACCTGTCCATCCATCCACCCAGTCCGTATCCCACCCTTTTATTCGTCTCTCCTCGCATCCGTAGGTATGTTCACTTCACACGCTGTATTCTTATAAACCGTATATTGCGAAAATAAAAATGACGAAAATAAACTGCTATTTTATACAAAAAGTTTATTCACTTGGAAAAAAATAATTGAAACAGCTGTTTTTATTGCGATTTCAGAGCTGGTGC
This sequence comes from Tholera decimalis, assembly GCA_943138885.2. NCBI lineage: Eukaryota > Metazoa > Arthropoda > Insecta > Lepidoptera > Noctuidae > Tholera > Tholera decimalis. The sequence continues at coordinate 19,408,074 of OW964576.2, forward strand.
CATAGTAAAACTTGTTCATAATTATGAGTACAATAACCTCCTTTGGTATTACTTAAACTCTTTTGTAACACCCTGTATATTATTTTTCTTCAGAATCCACCATCAAACTTTTTGGATGTTTTTTTTTTCATTATATTATTCTTGATTCTGAAATAAAATATCTATAGGAATAAAAATTATTGATATTAACCGACTTCAAAAAAAAAAGGAGGAGGTTCTCAATTCGTCTTGAACTTTTTTTTTATGTATGTTACCTCATAACTCGGAGACGGCTGGACCGGTTTGAAAAATTCTTTTTGCGTTTGAAAGGGTATACGTTCTACTTGGTCCCATTGTTACGAAATCATGATCTGATGTTGGGATCCTGGAGAAATCGAGGGAACTCTTCAAATATTATAGGCACACCTATAGCGTTTTGGGTATTTCTTATAGTACCTTGAGCAGTTGCTTTTGAAAATTACCATTTGGGGAAGTTGAACTGATGATGAAGACCACAGATGGCCACTGAAACTACTCAATAATAAGTATTTCGTGGATTGCGATTCGATTACTTGAGTACGGATGTTAAGCACTTTATACTCATCACAATGTATATGGTGATGTAGAGCTGATGGTGATGTACCAGGTGAACTCCTCAAAAATTAACAGCTCTGCACCAGGAAAAGCAATATTTTGTAAAAGGTGATAAGTAGTTTACATTTTGGCTTTTGTAACTAGATAAATTACAAAAAGCGTGAAAAAAAATTTTAGCAAAAAAATAGAACCGACTTCCATATAAAAACACTACAAAGGCAAAAATAACTTTAATTTCGGAAGGCGGTGTCAAAAATATAAAAGAAACTACAAAACAATTGACACCGACTACCGAAATTAAAGTTATTTTTGCCTTTGTAGTGTTTTATATGGAAGTCGGTTCTATTTTTTTGCTAAAAATTTTTTTGATAACCTAATGAATTAAATAAAAAATAAGAGAACAAAACTATGCACATATTTTAAAATAATAACAACACGAAAATATGTAAATATCTATAAATACATAATATTTAATAAATAAGACAAAAAAAAGCTATACCGCGAATGAGATTCGATCTTGGTGATCGCCGCGGAAACGCGCTGCGAAACCCGAACGGTGACACACTGGACCGCTCGAGCTCTGTAAACCAGCCGCGAAATTACGATGTTAAATGTAATGAAAAACACGCATCGACGAAATTCGCGCGGTGCACCCCGCAGTAGGCGGGACTACTCGTGTCCCACTTCATCTGCTTCACCCCCTCAAATGAGGGGGTGCGCGGGGCATTCTCTGTGATGTGTCTGTGAGTGCGCCCGATTGAGCAAGGTCAACGGGATTATAATGCGTCTTAAAGAACCGAAGAATTTCTGACAGACAAATTAATTTTGATTTCTATGTAAACATTCAATTGTTTTAGTAAGACATTGTAATCGATTGATTAAAAAAAAATGGTTTTAGAAATTTCGACGTCATTTTAAAGACCTGTCTACAGACACCACACACGTATCATATTTTTAGTTTCAGTTTCAGTTTCATGTATTGGGGTAGTTTTTCCCGCATAATTCCAGATCTCGTGGAAATTCCGGGGTTCATAAATAAATAAAATAATAAAATTTATTTATTTCAGGTCCAAGACCCATATAAAATAAATGAAAATACACAAATTCAAACAATTGCTCGGCTTCTTAATTTAAAATACAAATGCAGCTCTATTATTACCTACTCCTTCTTCATTTTCCAGGGAACGTCCCACTAAAATTGGTTCTGCCGTTTCAGAGAGTAGTCTCTGGGACGACATAACCTAGGGTAACTTGAACAAACAGAAAGAGAAGAAAAAAAATATTTGTTTTTTACTATCGTGTAATTATGTAACCAAAATAACTTGAGAACGATCACAGACAGACACTTCAATTTTATTTAGATGTGTAGGTTAACTAACAGGTACGGAGTCAGTACGGTACAATTCTCCTTCATAAAAAAAAATTTTTGCAAAAAATAGAACCGACTTCCATATCAAAACACTACAAAGCTAAAAATAACTTTAATTTCGGTAGTCGGTGTTATTGGTTTTGGATTTTCTTTTTGTTTTTCACACCGCCTTCCGAAATTAAAGTTATTTTTAGCTTTGTAGTGTTTTGATATGGAAGTCGGTTCTATTTTTTGCAAAAAATTTTTTTTCACGCTTTTTAGTGAGTCTGTTTGTAATTTATCTAGTTACAAAAGCCATAATGTCAACAACTTATCACCTTTTACAAAATATTGCTTTTCCCGATGCATAGCCGTTAATTTTTGAGGAGTTCTCCTGGTACTTGACCATCAACTCTACATCACCATATGTATTGTGACGAGCATAAAGTGTTTAACATCCGTACTCAAGTAATGGAATCGCAATCCACGAAATACTTATTATTGAGGAGTTTCAGTGGCCATCTGTGGCCTTCATCATCAGTTCAACTTCCCCAAATGGTACTTTTCGAAAGCAACTGCTCAAGGTACTATAAGAAATACCCAAAACGCTATAGGTGTGCCTATAATATTTGAAGAGTTCCCTCGATTTCTCCAGGATCCCATCATCAGATCCTGATTTCGTAACAATGGGACCAACTAGAAACTATACCTATTCAAACGCAAAAAGAATTTTTCAAATCGGTCCAGCCGTGTCCGAGTTATGAGGTAACATACATAAAAAAAAAAAAAAAAAAAAAAAAAAAGTTCAAGACGAATTGTAAACCTCCTTTTTTTGAAGTCGGTTAAAAACGGAACTAGCAAAAGAATCAGTGTACTATGAAACAAATGAAATGCGAGGACTCATTTCTCTTCATTGAAGCTGACTTCAAAGCACTTGTGAAGTTGGTTATTTGTGAGCAAGGCATGCTCAAAGAACGACTGTCTCCGACGACCCTACGTCGTCGTATCGTATGTACCTCCAGGCGCTTCGTAGACCCGATTGAATAGATAGATAGTTAAATATATTCTTTATTGTACACCATATCAGGTTTATTCATAGCTTTTTCAAAATGGGTGTTACAATGGGCGAAAACTATTAGGATTCCACATGTGAGTTAGATGTGTAGAGACACTTGGTAGTTAGATGTATTCTGTGAACCGGTTTCCGATACATGGAACTGAAACTAAAAAAAAATCGTTAAACTTATACGCGTGGTGTCTATATAATACGTCTTTGAAATGGCATAAAAACACTGTGAAAAACAAAGTTAGTTTTCGCTAATCTATGCTTTTACGGAGCCCTTCATGGGCGAGTCTGACTCGCACTTGACCACTTTTTTCTGATGTTTTCAGGACACGATTTATGTAAAAGAAAATTTTAAGTTGTGCAACTCTCTCCCGGCTTCTGTGTTCCCTGCCACTTATAACCTTTAAAGCAAGAGTGAACAAACACCTTCTGGACTCGCTCGTTCCATCTATCGCTAGAGAGAACTCATCTATCGCTTGCCATCAGGCGAGATCGAGGTCTAGAGTGAGGTCTAGAGTGAGCTCGAGCGGAATAAAAAAAAATTGTTATGGCTGTACGAAGTTCCCCGAGTCAGCTAGTTTTCATCACATATATCTTCGCTCGCATATCACATAGCATCGCTAATACAAAGGTCATTATCCCCTCTTTACGATCACTTATCAACTATTATCTGTATGCAAGGGTCACGTTCCCTGAACCTCTTTTAGACGTCTGCTGTCTAGACACTGTACGTACGTTTATTACGTCAGAGGAATGGAAACACGTCAGTCGTCAATTTGAAATCAATTATACATTGAACGGCTTTGTACCAAGGTTTGTAGTGGACAAGTCTTTTGGGCCTGAATAGTTATTTGAGGGGTGCGTGGCATCGCACGGGTCCAAAAATACCAGCATACTAACATCCCTTGCTTTTTAACCGACTTTATTTTCTTATTTTTATTCTTCTTCTGATTACTCTGCGTAACACGTAGAGAAGAAAGAAAGAAAATTTTGCGTTTAAAATAAGAAAAACACATTATGTATAGGTAACAATAAAAAAACAGTATTGTGCCAAAAGGGCCTCAGCTCAGCATAGTGTCATTGAGATTATTTTTAAAGAGAAGTAGCAATGGGATAGAATTCACATAACTAGCGATCTTGTTAACCCCTCCAACTAAGCTAAATATGCTTGTGTCTGGAGTGGGTTCAAGGCAATAGTGGAATGTGTGGGGTTCGAACCCGCAACTTCCCGATCACAATTCCAACGCCTTAGCCATTCGTCTATTGACGCTTGAAAGATCACCGCAATGTCTCCCATAAGGACAATCCAGCCGTTGTATTTACACTGTCTCCTAAGATACAGGCTGCCCTAGTTTAGGAGGCAGGGTTTTATACATTTTGTACAGATTTTGAAATGGGCTTCTATTATCATTACTGTTCCCCTGTCTAAAATGTACTATTCCTCATTTACTTATACGTGTCTTTTTTCTTTATTATTAATCTGTATGTTTTTGTGAATAAACGTTTATTATTATTGAAGTATTTTTATCTTTTGTTAACGCAACTCGGGACTCCAAGATACACAAGATACAGGGGCAGCCTCTCTTTCTGTGTGGGAAAATCATCTAATGACTTCTCCCGCTCTGAGTGGAGCGGAAGGGTGTGTCAGACTTCTACTGACTAATAACCCACCCTGTTCCTTCAGCTGCCCTTGCGATCCTGGGCGCGGTATCTCGTTAGAACATTCCCGCAGCCCCGGATATATTTCTAGTTTGGAGTTTCTAGTTCTTGTTTGAAGGCCGTTGACATAGTTTTTAATAAAACAAAGTCTTGTTACAGACAAGAATATACTCGTAATTTTAATAGTTTAGGTTAAGATCACGGAATAGATGAATAAGGTTGGAATGGTAATGTGGGCGTGGCGAGCGCGCCACATTTATGATACGAAAATCATAGCTCAACCGATTAATTCATTCACCGTCTTCAGTGCGCTTCGGATTACTTCGGAACACAGAACTCTGCTTTAAAATGCCGTGTTCTGCAATTATAACCTATAAAACAAAAACTTAGACTGCAAGTATAGAGCAAGGAGGTATGTCTTTCCATCGGTAAGTCGAAAATAACATTTAATTACAATTTTATTTGGAAAAAACACAAAAATATTCTGGTCACTATGAAATTCCAAACATTTACAACATTATTGCAACAAGTTACAAAAAATATACATTGCCCGATGTGTACTCGCTTAATCAACGCAATGACCAATTCCGCTTACAATGTACTACATGCGTTGCGTCCTCCACACTTCAACCATTGACGTTTCGTCCTTTGCCCTGATTGGCCGTGATGCACGGCGCATGTTTATCAACAGTGAGTTACAATCAGTAGCAAGCTCTCGATTTAAGTGTGTGTAATTTATTTGTGTGCGTAATTCGCATACGTAACTGGCCTCTTGCTTGTAGTGGAGCTAAAAATGGGAAACAAGCGGCGACACGCGTTCTCATACAAATCAGGAACTATTTCCTTTCTAACCTCGTTTATCTGATCTGTGAGAAAGACAGACTGCGTACCCAAGTCGGCCGTAGCAAAGATAATCTCTACAGACCTTCTATGTATCTTGTTCCGCATGCCCCGTCACCTGTATTCTTGACGATCTTATATCTGCATCAGCGAGCGGAGTTCGCGTAGATGAGTTTTGGGCCAATCACTATAAAACAAAGTCGCTCTCGCTTCCCGCTGTCTGTCTGTCCCTATGTATGCTTAGATCTTTAAAACTACGCAACGGATTTTGATACGGGTTATATGTATACTAGTATTCACGCGGGGCTTCGCTCCCGTGGATTCTATCACGGTAAAAACATAACTCTCCTTTTTTGCAGTCGCGTAAAAAGTAGCCTATAACCTTCCTCAAGCTTCAAGCTACTTCCATACCAAATTGCATCCAAGTCCACCCAGTACTTTCGAAGATTAGCGCGTTCAAGCAAACAAACAAACAAACAAACAAACTTTTCCACTTTATAATATTAGAATAGATTAGTATAGATAACAATCATAAACCCAATAATATTTCAGCAATTAAAACTAATATTATAACCTTGAACCCACAATTCTCGAGCTACCCTCTAAATACGACCTGCCAGACAGTTACGTCACGCGTATTGATTGGCGAGCCAGGAGCGCTCCCCTGAGTTAGACTGCTATGTCGACGACCCGGTGAATGAAGCCCTACCACCCTTGCTTTACCCCTGTCTTGGATGTACGGTGTCTGGATGCGATAGGCCGTTAATGCGACTATTGTATTGATCGGACGCTGTCGAGGGTAAAATTGTGCATTAGACAGTGTACCAATTAAGTATGAAGCGTGGTTACATAATCCGTTTCCTTCCTTATTGAAATTATAAAAAAATATACACAACATAGTAAGTAAAAATTGTAAATTTGGAAATAAAAAAATTATTATTATTATTATATTACTAGCACTTTGGCCGCGACTTCGTCCGCGTGTATTTGAAAATAATTAGAATCGGAATATTTAGAATCGGATTATTAATTCCGGAGAGTATCCCCTACATACCAACTTACGAACAAATTTTACCTCTTTTAATATTAGTAGAGATAAATCATTCTCCCGTCGCCTCCGTCTGGTATGTTCGCGATAATCTCAAAAACTACTCATCAGATTTTCAAGCGGCAATTTTTTTATAGTGGGATTGAGAGTTTCATGAGGAAGGTTTTAGTGTAAAATTTATTAATGTTTTGTGTAAATTAGCAGAATGAGTCGTGCAAAGCCAGGCCGGGTCGCTAGTTAATATTATAAATACGAAAGTAACTGTCTGTCTGTTAAACTTTCACGTCTAAATCACTTAACCTATTTTAGTTTTGTTACTGCAAAGATATTTATTATTTAGATTAGACCTTTGAGATAGATATCATCTATTTTTTATTCGCTGAAGAAACGCATCAAGGCTTACAAGTTGTTTTTAAATGACCACCATTGCAGAGTTACGCTTAGAAAAAGTGTACTGAACAGCCGATATTTTGTTGTTTAAGGGTAGTATTGCCTAAATCTTGTATTGAATTAATACATGGAGAAAAATTGTCTAGTTAAATAAACCATAGTTTAATATTGTTAAGTAATTACTTAGGTGTTTAAATTTTTTATGTACAATAAAGTATCTATGTATCTAACTTGCACTTACAATAGACATTTTTAGACAAGCACAGTCATGTGTAATTTAATTTTATTGGAATATTTGTGGTAAAATAAACTTTACTTTCATTTTAGAATTAACATTATAATCTTTTTATGTTAATTTAACGTCACATATCGAAGAGTATTTACATACAGTAGATTCCATTTATTACTAGCTTATGCTCGTGGCTTCGCTCGAGTAAAAGGTGTTTTTTTTTCAGCGAAAATTTTACTTATTCATCGATCTGATGCTCTGTACTGATGTGAAAGAAGGACAAACAAACAAACCAACACAGTTTTTCATTTATAATATTAGTATGGAAGATATTCCATTCCATAGAAATATTGTGAGGTGTACAATAAACTATATACTTAATAATTAAATAAATTACTTAGACTCACAATGAAAGTAGTTCATATTCCTATGAACTTTCACTCTCTGGAAGATTGCCAACGAATTAATTCACCCTTGCAGTATTTTTTTATTCTTTCTATACTAACATTTATAGTTTGGTTTTTAAAGTACTATGAGGAGCTTGTGGATCAATAATAACGGCCGCACGGGACGATATGCAAGGTTAAGCGACACTCACCGAGGTCGGTTTATGATTTTTTGGATTATTCACTGTTTTGTTTTAAAAGTTAGAGGGGAGACACATTTTACCACTTTGGAAGTGACTATTCAAACGATTGATGTTGAGAAAAAATTGTTTTGGAAACCTGAATGCAATTTTTAAATACATATCTATAGACACCCCGCACGTATAGGTTTGATGAACATAACTATTTATTTTAATTTCTTTCCTTTATTTTATTTTCAGTGCCATGTATAAGGAGACCTATCTTAATTGTTTTTTTTTTTTTGTATAAAAATAGGAAAGCTGTTCACAGAATACATCTACCTACCAATTTTCAATTGTGTAGTCTTAATAGTTTCAGAATAACATGGCTGTGACATACGGACGACAGAACAAACAGACAGACAGATATAATAAATCTATAAGAGTTCCGTTTTTTACCATACGGCTACGGAACCCTAAAAATGAATCTTCTTCTTTTTTATTGTATTCATTATTGTCAGAACAAAGTTTTAAATATAAGAAAAAAAATGGCGGTACGAAGTTCGCCAGGTCAACTCCTACCACATCCAGTAAATCGACATCCATGATTTCGAACACCCCTAAATGTGAATTATAGCATTAAATTTTAATATTTGTGTCGCGACCAATTACTTAGAGTCGAGAATATTGCGATTCGATTATATTCGTCATTTTGATTTTAAGTCCCCCTCGTTTAATTAACATTTATTAAATGGGAAAACCTATTTATTTCGTTGAGTGTTAGTGTGGGTACTTTAATTTTACTGAAGCTAGCAAAATTTATATTTTAATGTAAGCTCATACTTTAGCAAAATAATAATACTCTAAAATTTTTAAAATTGCTGTCGTTATCGTTCGCGTGGAAATTTCGGACATTCTACCTTTTACCGGTATACAGAGTACCTAAGTGTTATTCCAGACTGAAATCTATCTGTGCGACAAAATTGATCCAGATTCGTTCAGCCATTTTGTTTTTTTTAGAAACTAACATTCATTTATCAATCATAACAAAAGTAGATGGATGTATGTACTATCGGCCAAATCTTTGGCCGATATACATACATCCATCTACTTCATCCAGTAGTAGTGCCGTATCTACGCATGCTCACTTAAGAAAATATTTCTGTGGAAGCGTAGCTAGTTACAAACCACATCCATTCCTGGTTTCGCCCAATTAGAGACAATATAGGTACATTTTGTGAGTACAGGGCGTGTAACATTATATTATATGTACTTACTATTACGAACACTACTAAAATACGCTCCGTTCATTAATTAAGTCCGCCCATGTAACACAATTGTACATAAAGTTTAAATAAATAAATAAATAAATAAAATACATGCATTAGGCGAGCGAGTTGTGAGCCGTGCTACGCGATTATAGCCTTAAAGGTGAGCATGCGGAAGATTGGTCGATAGTACATTAATATCAATTAACATGACGAAACTATCGTTTTACACTAGATACGATAGATAAGAGTAGAGTAGATAATTCTTTATTACCTACACCAAAAAACAGTAACGCAACTGTTTTAAATAAAGTAACTCAAATTAATCATAAAATTCTCAATTAATTTTTTGTTTAAACACTTCTTTAGAGAATATTTCCATTGATATTTAAATTAAGAATCCAGCAAGTAATTAGTATTTAAACGTAGCATACGATATTATTCTAAAAATAATTTTGCTCAATTTTAAGGGTACCACGAAGGTCTCATTCGAGAAATATCTAACAGACAACCTTTTAATTAACAGCCAGGACTAACAGGCTCAGAATGTTTTCAGAGTTTTATTTAAACAGGCGTTGCTTAACCTAGCCGACCCGCACGACATTTATTATTTCGTGTCAAGCTCCTTGATGAGAATCAATGATGACCCAAAAAGCCCGTGGTTCATTGACCCCATAGATATCATTATCTGCTTAGTCTTTTCCTAGATGCAGCTGATTACTAGTGTTTTATTTATTTAAGTAATTAAAACAAAATCCACAGCTCTTAAAATAATGTTTTACAGTAACTTATATCTAATCTTACAGTTTACAATTTATTGACTAGTGAAAAACATGTAGAAAATATTTATTTTTGTTTAACATTATTATACAATATTAAGAAGTGTGCATGGGGAGTATTAAATGAATGTGTGTGTGTGTGTGTGTGTAAGTGGTGTATGGTGAATGCCTGTAGTGTACCAACTTAATCTCATACTATTTTACTTCTGTTAGGATCTGATTAGCTACAAAACCCCTTAGCCGGCTTTTCTGGCTTCTGACTACTTGTAGCCACTGTCAAAAATGTACACTAATGGCAGCCCAGACCAACGGCTTTACGTTCTTTCCAAGGACGAAACTCGATATTGCTAAAGCCTGCAATACATGTTGGCCGAGCGTTGGCAAATATGTGCAAGGCAAGAAATAATGTCCACACGTTTGACAAGTTCGTCGAACGCCAATGCAGACGACTAATGTAGAGACCCTACAGACCCTCTGGTCTGTAGAGCTGCCCACACGTTGGCCGAGCGCAGGCGAGCGCCTTTGATTTGTGACCAAAAACCGACACCGATACGAAGTGAGGCAAGTGATCACGAGCAACGGCGAGCGAAGACAAGTTGCACCAAATGAGTTCTATACACGTTGGCGCTGGCCTTCATTCGGCCAACTCGGCAAGTGACACCGAGCGATAGCAAGACAAGGCAAATATACCGTCTACATGTTGGTATTGGCCTTCACTCGACAACGCTCGGCCAACATGTATTGCAGGCTTAAGATGATCACCCAAGCTCGGTAAGCGTTCCTTAATCTTGAATCTCGACCCCGTACTGCATTTATTATTTCGTCTCGAGTTCCGTCTACAATGGAATATTTATTCACGATAGCCTTGATGACGATCAGCGATGCCCACAAAGCCTGTACTCCGTTGACCTCATAGATAAATATACATAAGTAGAATGACAATGTTTCCACACAAAAACATATGGTCATGAATCAAAAGCCAATGAAAACGTTCCATCTATTATAGTTGAATGGATAAAATTTGTTTGTATGTAGGGGGTAATCTCCGAAACTAATAATCCTATTCTAAAATATGCTTCATTAGTAGTAAGATGCATTATTTGTGAGTGCTATCTACAACGTGTAACTTAAAGGGTATATACATATCAAGTGCACAGCTTCTTTGGATGATAACAAATGATATGGCAAGGGTTTTGTAATTCTATGTCTACATGTGTGGAACTTATTAGAAATTTCAATACATTGATACCAGAGACCACATCTTTCAAATTAAGAAGAACGAAGAGAATTATCGTGTCATTGCCAAGTCACGTGGAAAGTATTAACCCTCGTAGTGCTGTGACAGGTCTGTTATGATTGGCATTCAAGAAACAATGAAACCGATAATTTGGTATAAATTTTTTGAGTCACTTATTTTGAGCTGAAACTGTGCATAGAGTCTCCATACCAGATGTTGTCTTCAGCCCTTGTGGATAGATATAGGGTTTCCGTTAAGCCGGCTCTACACGTTGGCCAACACAGTGGCGAATGTAGTGGCCAGCATATTGGCCAAGAGTTCGTGATAGCGTCCACACGTTGGAAGGTCGTTCAGTTTGCTACGGTTCAGGCCAATGTGCGGACGTATTTATTAAAATGGATATTGAGGCGCTAACTGCTGCTTCTTGGGTTCCACAAACAATTTACGGCTTGGTAGAGCTCTATAAACCGAAAAGTTTCTTCGTTATTAGTCATTACTGACATTTTGTTTACACTAGTTGTTACCGACGCGTGACTAAACTTTTTAACAAAAAATAAAACCAACTTCCATATCAAAACACTACAACGCCAAAAATAACTTTAATTTCGGTAGTCGGTGTTATTCGTTTTGTATTTTCTTTTTTTGACACCGCCTTCCGAAATTATAGTTATTTTTGCCTTTGTAGTATTTTAATATGGAAGTCGGTTTTATTTTTTGTTAAAAAGTTTTTTTCACGCTTTTTAGTGGGTCGGTTTGTAATTTATCTAGTTACAAAAGCCAAAATGTCAACTACTTATCACCTTTTACAAAATATTGCTTTTCCCGATGCAGAGCTGTTAATTTTTGAGGAGTTCTCCTGGTACTTCACCATCAGCTCTACATCACCATATGCATTATGACGAACATAAAGTGCTTAACATCCATATTCAAGTAATCGAATCGCAATCCATGAAATACTTATTATTGAGTAGTTTCGGTGGTCATCTGTGGTCTTCATCATCAGTTCCACTTCCCCAAATGGTGCTTTTCGAGAGCAACTGCACAAGATACTATAAGATATAACCAAAACGCTATAGATGTGCCTATAATATTTGAAGAGTTCCCTCGATTACTCCAGGATCCCATCATCAGATCCTGATTTCATAACAATGGGACCAACTAGAAAGTATACCATTTCAAATGAAAAGAGAATTTTCTAAATCGGTCGAGCTGACTTCGAGTTATGAGGTAACATACATAAAAAAAAAACAGTTCAAGACGAACTGAGAACCTCCTTCTTTTTTTTTTTTGAAGTCGGTTAAAATGTTTAATCAGGTGCGTGCGATCGTTCTGGGAGCTCGTAGCATACTAAACGCGCGGCCAACGTGTGGACGCGGTAGCCAATACTCGGCCAACAACCCTTTGATCTTTTGCAAAAAACCGACACCACACGGATCTCGCGCCAACTCGTCGGCCATCATTCCAATACAACCCAAGATGCACAAACACCCCCTCTACACGTTGGCGAATAGGCACTGGCCACTACATTCGCCACTGTGTTGGCCAACGTGTAGAGCCGGCTTTACGCGTTGTATACTAAGATTATAAAGCGGAAAGGTTTGTTTGTTTAAACGCACTAATCTTAGAAAATACTGGGTGGATTTGGATGAAATTTAGTTTGAAGCTTGAGGCGATATCGGTGGGTATCGTGATTAAGTCCACAGGAGCGCAGCCTATAAATTATTTCGAAATCGTCGCGGGCGAAGTACTAGTACAAAATATTAATTCTGGATAATAAATTCACATTATGAAAAGTAGCTGAACCAGAAAGTTATTCAATTTAAGCTCCATACAAATTTTCACCCCCTCTGTTACCCCTTGACAAGGGGAGTTTCCTAAAATTCCTTCTTGGCTGACTACTCTCCCACTTATAATCTCCCTTCAGGCCAAATATCTTGCTCAAAGGTCAAATAGTTTTCGAGATTTTGTGATTAATGGGTTAGATTTTTGTTTCTAAAAATAAGGTTACGAATACAAAGTTATTTCGCATTATCCGTTAGTTTCAGTTAATTTTTATTAAATTTTAAAAAACAAAATGATAATGACTGCTTTATTATTGATTATCAACTTCTGGCTACTAAACAATAGGTACGAATAATCAATAATCATTTGCATACTTAATTAAAAAGTGCAACCCCATTACGTGACCTCGCCACTTATTTCTTTTTTCGTTGGAAAGAGTTCGCGGCTGCACGTTTTACGTTTTTGTTAAAGATTAATATCATGAATAATGATTTTATTTAATGTTATAAGTAGTTTTGATAACCGAATTTTTTTACAATTTCCTGTGGTAACTGAAGAAGCACTTAATAAAGACTTTTTACCAAAAAATTAAACCGACTCCCAAAAAACACTGCAAAGTGAAAAATAACTTTAATTTCGGTAGTCGGTGTCTTTTGTTTTGTATTTTCGTTTTTGGCACCGACTTCCGAAATTAAAGTTATTTTTCACTTTGCAGTGTTTTTTGGGAGTCGGTTTAATTTTTTGGTAAAAAGTCTTTATTTCACTCTTTTTAGTTGGTCTATTTTTAATTTACCTAGTTACAAGAGCCTAATTATCAACTACTTATAACCTTTTACAAAATATTGCTTTCCCCAATGCTGGGCCGTTAATTGTTGAGGAGTTCTCCTGGTGCTTAACCATCAGCTCTACGTCACCATATGCATTGTGACGAGCATAAAGTTCGTAACATCCATATTCAAGTAATCGAATCGCAATCCACTCAATACTTATTATTGAGTAGTTTCGGCGGCCATCTGTGGTCTTCATCATCAGTTCCACTTCCTCAAATGGTACTTTTTGAGAGCAACTGCACAAGTTACTATAATAAATACCCAAAACGCCATAGGTGTGCCTATAATATTTGAAGAGTTCCCTCGATTTCTCCAGGATCCCATCATCAGATCCTAACGTTTATGAAAATGGGACCAATATCGAAGTATACCCTTTCAATGAAAAAAAGAATTTTCCAAATCGGTTCAGCCGTCTTCGAGTAATCGATGATCATACATTAAAAAAAAAAAAAAAAAAAAAAATATACGCGTCGAATTGATAACCTCCTCTTTTGGTCGTCGGTTGAAAATGCGTTACTTTTATTGATCCTATAAATAAATAAATCTTGTTTTCGATAAAGTATATGTGACTACCTAAATAATGAACAACACAAGATAAATACGCGGGTGACTATCGGCAATGCTGGGAAAACCCTATTGTCAAATGTCGCGTTGAGACTCCGCCCCTATCCGTCAATTTAATAGTTTTCCGTATTGCTTTCAGTTTTCATATGCGAAGGCTTATTTCAGCCACCATATTATAAGGCAGCGTGGCCGAGCGGTCTAAGGCGCTGGTTTTAGGCACCAGTCCGAAAGGGCGTGGGTTCGAATCCCACCGCTGTCAAAAATCCTTTTTGTGATTTTTCAAAGTTGTTGGAAATATTTTCATAATAATAGTGAATGAAATTACTTGAACAATTACTTGCCCAACGTACTAGAGTACAAGTTATAAGAATGTACATCTGTCAGCCGTAATACCATTAGCCATGAATCAGCTAATTATAATGTATAATTCCGCGCAGTTATACTTAATTAAAGGTGTAAGTAGTTAATAATACCAGATGAAACATCAAATGTATACTTTGCAAATTAGGGTTTGGGAAGGACAAACGAACGCTGAACTTTAGACGCGAGCGACGCCACAGGCAGAATCTGATTTATCATAATATCATGTCAACTCAATGTACAGGCTTGCAGTTTACGAGTAGGTATGGAATCTAAATCAAACACGTCAGTACTTCTGAAGTTTGCATACGAAACATGATCTAAAACATAATTATGATACCACTGACATACTGTCTTCATTTACATTCAATTACCGACATAGCGACAGGTACGTTATGTTATGATGAGTAATGGTGCGAGATTGAAACACGAGCCGTTCGCTGTAAATAGATCCATATAGAAACGTATCATAATATAGACTAGCTCGCATAAGAATGTGAGAAAACTCAGCCCTTTAGCGGTATCGTTCTAACGAGATACCCTAGCCCTGGAACGTTGTCGTTTCAGTTACGCGTAACTGAAACGACAGGTCGAGTTTTTAGTTGGTGACACTCCCTTCCGCTCCTCCCACAGCGAAGGGAGACATTTAATGAGTTTCCCACCGGAGGAAAAGAGACAGTAGGCTGCTGTGCGGAGAGTGTATCTTTAAATATGTCCTCTGCCGGGGAAAAGAGATCAGATCCTTACCACACCGTGTTCCTTCACACACTTGCGCCGTAGACTGCGGAAACACGTAAGTATTATTTAACATACCCCCGATGTTTCCAATTAGTTTATATTTGTCTGCGTAAGTTCTGATTTCTTTCCTTACCTTTCTTCAATTTCTTCATCGTGACATAAATAGCACACTCTCGGTCAAAGAAGAATCAGCAAGGAACTAAAAAACATCCAACATACTTTCATTGTAAGTACGTACGGCTATGGAGTAGAATTCCCTGCCGGAGTCTGTGTTTCCTGATAGCTATAACCTGCGGGTATTTTAGTCAAAAGTGAAAAGGTTACTTCTGAGTAAGCGTGCTTCATCTTCTTCCACAGGATGAGTGATGATTCAATAAATAAAAATAGAATATATTCCACTTCAAAATCAAAAAGCCTACATCAGTAAATGTTAACCCCAGGACATGAAAAATTCAAAGCAAAAAAACACTAGGCAATTTGTTACGGGTAGTAATAATACTCGTAGTTGGCTGGAGTGAACAGACCAAAAGGTCGCGCGTGCTGTTTCCACAACGGTGAGCAAGATAGAGGTGGCTTACCCTTCTGAAACGCAGGCACGAAGGGGTTAGCGAGAATGTCATACCTACTTACATTGAGCTGACATTTTGTTAAACGTAGGAATCCATGGGATCTATACTAATATTATAAAGCGAAAAGGCTTGTTTGTTCAAACGCGCTTATCTACGAAAGTACTGGGTGGATTTGGATGAAATTTTGTAGGAAGAAGCTGGCTAATTTTACCCGACTAGAAAAAGGAGAACTATGTTTTATCGTGATAAATTCCACGGGAGCGAAGCCCCGCGCGACGCACTGTGGAAAATCGTAGAACAACTGCTGATTAAAAATGGTTTTTGTCAATGTCGCTACTGCCATGCTTTTTTTATTTTAATCAATAGTTTAAGGACCAAACTAGACTATAATATCAAAAAATTATACATATTATATGAAATGATTTTTTTTTCAACACCACATACTTTATAGTTTTGACGGACGTCCATGTTAAGGCCGTTCACTTCATCACTTTCAAATTGATTTTATTGTTATACGTTACAGGAAAAGGTATAATGTATTATATATTTCTGGAAACCTCGTTTTTTGAAGAATATGAAACAACTAATATGTATTTAATATTATGTTAACATTTACCTTAAAATGATTGCAAAATAATATATGGTGAAATAAAAGTTTTTTTATAGTTCATCGAGACTTTTGACAGTTGCCCACGTTTACCCCTGCTTTACATTTAATGTTGATTTGTAGCCTAGCTATCCATAAACATAACCAAATAAAAAAAAGCTGCGGAAATTTGCGGTTTTCGGAGTAATTAGTAAAAATGTGATAAAAGTCAGAAAACGGAAAACCGCTCGCTATCTATTGCGGTTTGAAATGTCGGTGTTTACATCAATAGTTTGCGATAAGTTTTGTAATTTATCATTGATATTAGGGCGTTTATCTTTTTTGCACTCATTTTGCGTGTGAAAATATTAATCAACAAGATGCACACTACCCTCATATTTCATATAGTATATAAACTGTTGTTTCATTTCATTGTAAATAACAGAATAGTGGTGAATTAACAGAAGTGTAATTGTTACGAATACAATATAACTAACTACGTGTTTTGTTGACTCTTCAAAATGTCTACTTTCAAGTGTTCTAAACGTGAAATAATACTTTCGTATATCGAAGGAGGAAAATCATTAGAAGCATTATCAACAGTTTTAAAAGAAAATTATCATGTATCTGAAGACAACTTATGTTTCATCCTCAGTGATTTTCAAAGACATATTATTCCCGCTTTTAATAAACGATGGACAGAAGCTTCACGGAAAAAGAATAGTTTTTTAATGAAAAACAGTAATTGGTTAGAATCAGAATATTCAGTAACTTTACCGAACACTGAAGACATTACAACCGTCTCCACACCATCTACTTCTTCTGGAAAACGTAGGAGACCGTGCGTATCTTATCCAGACTTGTCAGAATCCAGTAAAAGAAGAAAAAATACAATGTTACTTAATGAATATGGATTTGAACACGTCTATAATGCATATCTTCAAGGGTTACGTTCGATAGGAGAAGGAACAGAAGCTAAACTTGTGGAAACATTAAGGTTTGCTGAAACTGAAAATAAGACCTTATTCTCGATTCTCATAGAAGAAGCAAGGCAGACAAAAATGTTAACGGATGAAGAGGCATTGAGCGTATTTATTGACTTGGATTTAAAGAAAGCACAGTATTTGTACTTGAGAAATTTAACGAACGAACGAAAATGTTTTGTGTTTCCACCATATTACAAAGTGCAAGAAGTTAAAACTACTTGCTATCCACCATCTTCAGCTATAGAAATTACAGACACAATCACACTGCAGCTAGAATATTGAAAATAGATTCAGTGTATAGGAATGGATTGAATAACTTACTTCTATACAGTAAATGGGGCTGTGATGGCTCATCCGGTCAAAGCCAGTACAAACAGAAACTGCCTGAAGAGTCTGAACTAATTTCTGATGCAAATTTATTTATCACTTCTTTAGTGCCTATTAATTTAATTAACGAGCTAACAGGTGATATTGTCTGGCAAAATCCGATACCGTCATCTGTTCGTTTTTGCCGGCCTATATTAATAGAATTTTGCAAAGAAACTCCCGAGAAAACTAAAGCTGTTGTGGATGAAATAAAAGGTCAAATAAATTCTTTGGGTCCATCATTAATTAACAAAGAAGGTGAGGGAGTGCAAGTGAAGCATGATCTCTTTCTTACAATGATAGATGGCAAAGTAGCTCAGGTATTAACAGATACGCCTTCGGGTTCCACATGTACAATATGTGGAGCTACTCCACGCCAAATGAACGATTTGACTAAAGTGACTGCTAGGCCTGAAAATGAAGATTCTTATCAATACGGACTGTCTACTTTGCACGCCTGGATTCGTTGTATGGAAATGATTTTACATATTTCCTATAATCTGTCTTTCCTAGTGTTGCCCAAACGAGAGTCTCGCAAGAGTCTTGCAATTTAACAGAGTCTGTTACATTGTTCTGAGATCTCAACTACCGTTTAATAAATAGCAATAGGATAATCGCTAATTGCAAGCCTCTTGCGAGACTCTCGTTTGGGCAACACTAGTCTTTCCAAACATGGTCAGCCACAAGCGAAGAAAAGAAACGACTAGAAGAAGCAAGAGAAGAAAACCCTGGTACAAAGGCGTTTCCGTGAAGAGCTAGGATTAATCGTCGACAAACCAAGACAAGTAAGTGGTAATTCTAATGACGGTAATACTGCCAGAAGATTTTTTTACAATGCAAGCTGCTCTGCTGAAATTACAGGAGTGGATAGAAATTTGATTAAACGACTTCACATAATTCTGCAAGCTCTTTCATCGGGTGTAATGATAAATGCTGAAAAATTTGGCAGTTATGCTCTGGAGACTGCCAGGATCTATGTGAGCAATTATGACTGGTACTACATGCCATCTTCAGTTCACAAAATTTTGATTCATGGAGAAAGTGTCATAAAGCATTTTGCAATACTTCCTATTGGTCAACTTTCGGAAGATGCACAAGAATCTCGTAATAAGGATTATAAAAAATTTCGTCTACATCATGCTAGAAAATGCTCAAGATCCGCTACAAACGAGGATGTATTTCATACTCTTCTTTGTACTTCAGATCCTTATATAACCAGCATTAGAAAACCATATACTAAAAACGTGAAGGAAATTGATGAAGACACCTTAGATCTTTTGAAAGAGAACGAATTAATTTTAGATCCCGAAGTTCATCAAGTATAAATAACATAAAATTTAGTAAACATTACAATTAATTAATAATTAATCTGTGTTCGATTTTAACCACAACATATTTTTATTTTTCAAAAATAAATGTTTTTATTATTTAAATTGATTTGTATTTTGATGTACTATATGATATTTGGTTTTTGTAAACATTAAAATAATAGTATTCATTGTTAAAAAATAAATATTGGACATTTTTGATAATTTTGAATTTGTTTTATTTTTTAATGTATGGTTTCAAATCCAGTCATAAAAAATTACATTCCATTTGAAGCCATATACACTATTCTATATTTGTGCAAAATTTCAGAACATAATATTCAGAAATAAAAAAGTTATTGATTTTTAATCAGAAACAGACCTTTATTTTCCATAGTGCGACGGCGCGACTCCTAGTCAACAAATATAGCAATCTATAGTAATATTATAAAGCGGAAAAGTTTGTTGATTTGTTTAAATGCGCTAATCTTCGAAAGCACCTACTGAGCGGATTGTGATGTTTGCTATGGAAGTATCTTGCGACAGGTTATGGGCTACTTTTACTCGACTGCAAAAGGTGGGTTATGTTTTTATCGTGATTATGTCTACGGGAGCGAAGCCCTACGCGACTGAAAGTATCTACTTTAAAAAAAATTAAAGCGTCTGTCTGTGGCTTCATTAAACAATAAGTACTTAAAACGAAAACATTTTAATTTATTTAATTCTGTCTTTGTTTGTCCGGGCTAAAGACAAAAAAAGCAGGAACTCGCTCGGGATCTCGATCTCAATTTATGCGGAAAAAATCGCTGGAAAAGTAAGTCTTCAAGATCCTCAGTTTTTTTCATAATATGAGGACCGACAAACGCTGCGCTTAACGAGAATGCTACACGATAACTGAAAAATGCTTGCACTTTATGCTACATAAACCTACTTGCTTCTCATATGATTTGACCAATAGTTACGAATTGGATGACTTAAGAGAAGTTGACTTCCGAGTTTGTTTCGGTGTTTCCTCTCAGAGTAGGCAGTTAGGGAACACCGGCCTCATCTAGCTTAATTTAAAACGGCAACATAAAATGATATGAAAAAGTGTTATTAAAAAGTAACTAATTTCTGGCCGGGACTTCATTCGCGTGGGAGACTTCTCCAGTGTAAATCCCGATCCCGTGAGAATGCCGGGATAGAAAGTAGTAAGTATATGTGTTATTCCAGGATGTCAACTATTTACTTACCAATTTTTATTCAGATCCGTTCAGCAGTGTAAGTGTACGTCTGTATCCTACTAATATTATAAATGCGAAAGTTTGTGAGGATGGATGGATGTTTGTTACTCTTTCACGCAAAAACTACTGAACGGATTTTAATGAAATTTGGTAAGTAGATAGTTAACATTCTGGAATAACACATAGGCTACTTTTTATCCTACTTCCTACTAATATTATAAATGCGAAAGTTTGTGAGGATGGATGGATGTTTGTTACTCTTTCACGCAAAAACTACTGAACGGATTTTAATGAAATTTGGTAAGTAGATAGTTAACATTCTGGAATAACACATAGGCTACTTTTTATCCCGAAATTCCCACGGGATCGGGATTTGCGCGGGAAAACCTTCCCACGCGTACGAAGTCGCGGGCAGAAGCTAGTACATTATATATCCATCCTCACACACATTCGCATTCATAATATTAGTAAGATTTCCAAATAAATAAATAGCGGAATGGAATCCTTATTATTATGCCGGCTCTTCACGTTGGCCAACATAGTGGCGAATGTAGTGGTCAATGCCTATTGGCCAACGTGTAGAGGGGGTGTTTGTGCATCTTGGGTGCACAAACACCCCCTTATTTCAATTATTCCAAAATTATTTTCTACTTTGTTATTTTTTTACCTATGCACCTGCCATGTTATGTCTTCACCACCTACAGTTGACTGGTAGAGAATGCCCATGGCTTTAAGTCCGCCTTTGTACATTTTGTGTTGCATAAAGTTTTAATAAATAAATCCTTCACAGAAACTCCAAGCATACCGCGCTCCATCGCCCGCACAGTGACATGCTAGTATGCATTGGCTTATGACTCCCTCACGTACAATCGTACGTGCAATACGCATCACAGCGATGCGTCAAGAAGTGACGCATCTTGTTACAGCGATCAGAGGCTTTAGTCAAACGCGTTTTTAAGCGATAGATAAGCAAAGGAGATTGCCAAATCATCAAAAATACATAGGATTGGCAAACGCTGTCGGAATGTCATGTGATATCATTTTTTAATTACGAACAAGCTCGCTCTTGACCCCAATCACACCTGATGTTAAATGTAAAATCTACGATGGATCGAGCAAGCCCAGAAGATGTCTGTTCACTATTTCTTTAAAGGCTGACGGGACATATGTGGCAGGGAATACAGAAGCCGGCAGAGAGTTCTACACCTTGGCTGTGCGCACAATAACTAGTTACATGTAGATGAGAAGCGCTTTGTACGACAAGACGGTATATCGGCCAAGTGTGGATGGTACCTGCAGTCTGGTAGACCGGTTGTAAAAGGGGGATGTATGTATTAAATAGGTATTTCAAACAATTATACTAATAAGTAGCCCTCCTGACCGTTTTTCGCTGTGGCAGCCAATCTCAGCGGAGATTAGGATTAGCCAGTTGCGCATGAGATATTATAGTACACAAGTATGTGCGCAGGTACAGGTGTACTCTCTGTCCCTTTACTCTCATAGCCCGATGGGACAGCAACGACCGGAGAGACATCAGCCGCAGGACCAACATAACGTGTTTTCCGAGGCACGACTTTCAGACAATTAAGACCCATAGAAAATTATATAAACACAAATAACTAATAACAGAACCCAAGTACTTACGTACTTTTTCTTCTTTTTAACCGACTTCAAAAAAGAAGGAGGTTCTCAGTTCGTCTTGAACTTTTTTTTATGTTATGTCATAAATTAAGAACAACAACAAAGGCCTCCTCAAAAATTAACGGCTCTGCATCGGGAAAAGCAATATTTTGTAAAAGGTGATAAGTAGTCGACATTTTGGCTTTTGTAACTAGATAAATTACAAACCGACCCACTAAAAAGCGGAAAAAAAAACATTTTTGCAAAAAATAAAATCGACTTCCATATCAAAACACTACAAAGCCAAAAATAACTTTAATTTCGGAAGGCGGTGTGAAAAAAATGAAAATACAAAACCAATACCAAGTTTTTATCTTAAAGAACGATTTCATTTCCTCTGTGACAAATTCTAGGTCCTTGATATCATCGGAAAATTTAGAGTTAAGTATCCTTGTATATAATTATTATAATCTTTGTCATTATCTTTAGCTCTTTCCATAGACGAAACATACTGCAAGCCAAACTCTAAAACTTAGTACATATTTACGAGCAAAAGCGACTGCGAGCCGTTTTCGTCTTTAAAGTAGATGTTTACACACAGATAAACTCACTGCATAGGTATTTATAGCTGTTTATTTTTAAAACACATTTATAAACGGAAGTGTCGCCGTCGATCTGTCTGTGTGTTCTCTTAACTACGGAAGAGAACATTAGACAAAGATGGTTCTGCTAGTCATAGATAGCATTGGTTAAGATTGCCACAGAAATATGGATCATGCTGCTGAAGGAAACGCGTCGATAATCGATAGAAGTACTAATTAACATACATGATGTTTTATTTATAAACGAGGTACTTAAATATAAACGCGAATGTTTACTTGTTGAGATAATTTGTACGTTATCAAATAAAGTACTGAAACCAGTTATAAAATTCGTTTGTAAATATATTTTTTATTTGCTCGTGGCCTTAATTCAAGAGTAATAAAAACAGATTAAACAACGTAACCAGAATATTTGTAAAATTATCTACATAACCGATAGAAGTAAATAAAAATGTTTGTATGTTTGTCCCGTATGCGTTCTTCGATCAGATTGTGACGAAACGTTGGCAAGGTGATCTGAGAGGCGCGAGAGGGTTTCTGGACGAGAATATCATATTATAAAACGGAAAGGTTTATTTGTTTAAACGCGCTAATCTACAAAAGTGATAAACTAAGGTTATTAATGAAATTTGGTACGAAAATAGCTTGAAGCTTGAGAAAGTTTATAGGCCTATACTTTTTAACCGACTGCAAAAGAATGTAGGTTATATTTTATTGTGATAAAGTCCACGTGAGCGGGGAATGTAGGTAGTTAAAAAAACCCAAGGGCTCTTTAAAGCAAGATTGAACAGGTATATTCTGGACTCGCTAGTTCCATCGTAGACCTCGTCTAACGCTTACCATCAAGCGTAATCGGTCAAGAGTGGGCCAAAATTCATCCGTAAATCGGTAATAAAAAAAAAAATACATCCCTTAAAGGGCTGCGCCAATTCAAAATTCTCAGTAGATAGATAGATAGAATATACTTTATTGTACAGACGCCAGCACATCACAAGCTACAACAATCTGTCAAATTTCTATAATAGATTTTCAACTTTATTGTTAAAGAAATTAGGTTCAAGGTTGATTGGGAAATTTTGACAGTTTCGGGTAGCTTCATGTCTGTACACCAAATTTTAAACACAACTATGTAACACTCTTGCTTAAGCTATGGCTACAATGGCGGTCTTATCGCTGACTGCAAAATCTTCCAGACAACCTCTGAAAGGACTTTACATAGGTACTTTAATTAAAGTGGGGAAGCATTATTTATATTCCCAATACATCTTAAAATACACACAAACATCTTCTAGGTTTATATCCCCGTAATCGCTCGCAATATTTACGATACCGCGCATACTGATAATACAGAGTCACGGCGACGCGTGATAAGGGGTCATTGCCACCGATTCTTTGTATCAGGAAGTGATAACGGGGTATATAAACAACTTATAGAGGGGGGCCTTGTGGAGCGATACTTAAATATACTTGGATTCAGCAGAGTGAAGGGTACTTGAGTAATTTCTTACTATTTTTAGGTGGAATAACAACTTTGCAATGTTACATATTAGCAATTTTTCGCTTAAGAAGACAACTTATTTTTTTTTTAAGTACTAGGTAGAGGTACCTAGTACTTATTTAGCAAATGAAAATCGGCAAGCATATTGCGCACTCGCCTGTCGACTGTTGATCACATCACAACATAATAATAAGATCACTTAGCGATAAAAACGCCCATTGTAACACCTTTTGTATGGCTGAAGCTACGCGACCTGCGACATAATTATGAGCGATTAAAACAAATAAATGAATGCTCAAGTACATGGCTACACCGTACATCAAATATTACATTACGAACTTTGATTTCTTTATGCGATAGGAACAACATTACCGTAATCACGGCATCGGCTACATTATCAACATATCAGCGAAATTGAAGCGAATTTATTATAAAAATTCTTACTTGCACGACTAGTTCAATAGTACTACTAAATATGCGTGTGATGACAAGGGCCTCCTCTTATGAGAACGAATGGTGGATGTCGCATATCATCAGATTTTTTTATCCTAAGATAAGACATGCCGATTTCCTCACGATGTTTTATCTTTACTGTTTTAAGAACTGCGGTGATGATGATGAAAATCACTGAGCCACAACTGCTACATCATGGCTAACCAATAAGAAAAAAACAACGGTTTTTCAACTTCAGAATTTTAGAGTAAAACATTTACAGATCGCAGTTGACCTGACGCAGACGCAGACCTGAAGGCGATCTCTAATTAGCCGAACCTAATTATGACTATCCTGAGCAGGTATATTGTCCCGAACCACATCATTCAAGCCATATTGTCTCCTGGATATACTTAAAACCCAGCAAAACGGTAATCAGGTAAATGGACGCGTCCTTAACTCACGCTACAGAATAGTTAATTACAAAAGCTCGGTACTAATCGGTCTCAAAGTACCACTTGACCTTTCAAAGTTTGGTCTTAAATGATCTCTGGGGAACTTACTACGGAGGTTGAGCCCGTTGGGGACATGTGGGTGTGAGACTGAATTTAATATGTCACTCTCGCTAGTGTATTATGAAAAATAAATACGACAGTGATGAGGAGCTTGTAGCTAAATAATAACTGCACGGATCGATCGGGAAGGTTAAGCAAAGACTGCCAAGGCCAGTCTGAAGATGGATGATAATCTTAACATTTTGAAATTCCACCGTGTCTCGGAATGCAGCTTTATTGGTCGTTATGTGTAGTCGCAAGCACAAAATCTGACACCAGAAGATAGCTATAACCTGGGGATCTTGGTCAAGAGTCACTCTTACTCTTCTAGGTAAGCGTGCTCCATCTTCGACCACATCATCACTTACCATCAGCTGAGATGGTAGTCAAACGCGAGCCTATTATCAATAAAAAAAAAAAACCAGCCTTGCCTGATTGATGATTTTGACCTGACCTTGATTTTGAGACCTTGATGATTGATTGATAGGCAGTCGCTCCATGTAAAACACTAATACTCGGCTGCATCTGGGTAGACTGGAAGCCGACCCAAACATAGTTGGGATAAGGTTAATCAGCAGACGATGATGCTATTGAGTTTGATGTTTAATTTGCTTTTCTCGGCTTAAAAAGAAAGTGATCAAGACGATATTGGGGCAGGTCTTTTGTGATGCCTGGTGTTCAAAACATCCTGAAGACGTTACGCATCAATCAATACTAATGGTCGCCCTTTTCCTCGTTGAGAATTTCAAAAAATGACTCCTTCCGCTATGGTTGGAGCAGAAGGGATTGTCATACTTATACTGACTAAAATCCCAACCTGATTCTTCAGTTGGCCTTGCATCCGGGACCGCAGTATCTCGGTAGGACATTCCCACAATCCCGGCAGACAATGGCCTATTAGCGGTTAAATCCTACGGTAAAGTTTGGATGTTTTCCACACATGCTGAAGGTCACGTACGAATAGCCGTAACTGTAAACTCACATTAGTATTGTCAATACAAACATAATAATTACTAGTAAGCATCATTAGTATGTGTTAATATCTAGCTTGTTGGTTTTCAACTGTAAATAATGATAAGCAGGTACTAAAGTACTAATTTAGTTAAGTATGGAATTTAATGTGTCTCTGGTTTGATCGAAATTCACGACAGAAAAGAAACGCGCTGTAGTTGAGCAATTGGCTGCTTAGCAAGAAGTAATTTGTTTACTTTTGACTTAAAGACCCCCAAATTATTGCTATCAGGAAACAGACTCCGGCTGGGGATACTACTCCTTAGCTGTATGCACAATGAAAGTATTCCCAAAACATTTTAAATACGGATACCATGTATCGGTGGCGCATCGCCCTAATGTTTATAGTTAAAGGAACGAGCTAAGTGGAATTAAATGAGTTATTCCGGTCGAATCCCCTTGAGCAAGGTTTTTTTAATCATCAAATGACTATTCCCGCTCTGTGTGGAGCGGAAGGGATTGTCATACTTCTACTTACTTAGAAACCCACCCTGTTTCTTCCTTTCCCGTTGTTCCGGGGTCGTGGTATGTCCTCAGAACATTCTTGCAAACCCTGACAAGAAATTGTGTAGGGATTATGTTATTTAAGTAAATACTCATTACACAAACACTTTCACTAATCTTCTATATACCTATATGTATAAAAGCGAAATACCACTCACTGATTAATCACGAAATCTCAGAAACTACAAGTAGTAGGGCTCTCAAATTTGCATTGGAGTTCCTTTTAGTACGTAGATGCTCGCTAAAACGGGATTTTGCGAAATTCTCACGGGATCGGGATTTACACGGGAAAAACTTCCCACGCGAGCGAAGTCGCGAGCAACTGCTAGTTAGATATAATCTTAGTCAAAATAATTAACTGTTACGTAACAGTTATGAAATTATGACAGTGGAGATAAATTACGAGAAAAAGTCGACTTCACTGTCTAATGAATATTCATATCTTTGTTAACGTATGAAGAATTTAAGAAAATATATATAATAAAAGTAAAACAATTGTTAGGAGAGTTTACTTAACGCTTTTACTTCGGATTTAAGATAGTGAAAACTGACGCGTCGAAATAATTAAGTACTTTCGTGATCGAGGTAACACGACACCCCCTGGTGAGACTGTGTCAGATTGTCAGGCTTCTGACAAACCATAACGTCTGTCAAAGATGTACAAATGACAGCAGGGACCAACAGATTAAAGTTCGACGGCACGCCCTTACCCTACGCTGCCGTCATAACATGACACTGGCAGAATAGTCGATACCGACTCAGATGCCAAAGGAGAAAAAAAAAAACTTGCTTTCCGAGGCACAGACGTATCTCGATATGTTTAAATAATCACCCATCAATGGGTCGATCATTCGATATAATTATATACTAGCTTCTGCCCGCGACTTCGTACGCGTGGAAAGGTTTTCCGGCGCAAATCCCGATCCCGTGGAAATTTCGGGATAAAAAGTAGCCTATGTGTTATTCCAGAATGTCAACTATCTACTTACCAAATTTCATTCAGATCCGTTCAGTAGTTTTTGCGTGAAGGAGTAACAAACATCCATCCATCCTCACAAACTTTCACATTTATAATATTAGTAGGAAGTAGGATAGTAGGAAGTAGGAAGTAGGATTCGATCGATGAGTCTTTAAGTCAAGAGTGTATAGGTCACTTTTAGCGTGCTCCATCTATGACCACATCATTACTTACCATCAGGTGAGATGGTGGTCAAACGCGAACCTATTATCAATAAAAAAAATCTACAAGTTTAATTAATTAAACGGAAAGCCTAGCCCAACATAGATAGATAAATAGATATATATCGCCTCTTTACAAGAACAACGTGACATTTTTTAAACCACAACTTTACAGGAGAGCAATTTTAAACATTTAAGCGTTGATAAATTCTAAAATATTGATAATATGTTGTCGGAAATCAATTAAATTGTTGCGATAATTAATGTGCTTTCTGAAAATAAGCAAAAAAGAACTCAGTTCAATATGAAATAAGTAAAAAAAACTGATTAAAAAAAACACAGACACACATGTCACGTCAATTCATAAACTTGCTTCTAAATCTAAAACGGTGATTTTGCAGTGGATTCCCTCCCACACAAATATAAAAGAAAACGATCAAGTGGACCTATTAGCTAAGCTTGCAATAAGCGATGGAATACCATTTTATGTTAAACCTCTGTACACTGACTATGTTAAGAGTCTCAAAATAGAATGTTTTCAAATTTGGAGTGAATACTTTGACAAAAGATCAGTTGACAAAGGAATCTGGTACAAAACTATCCAACCACAGCTTCCCAAAAACATATGGATAGACCAAATTTTGTTAAAACGAAGTACCCTAACCACTGCTTTAAGACTTCGTTCTGGACACATTCCATCTAACAAATTTGGCTTTCTAATGAAGAAAACTGCTTCCCCTAATTGCACAAACTGTAATCTTGTAGATGATGTTCAACACAGGTTAATGGAATGTGTACGGAACGAAGACGTCAGAGTGGACACTTTGGGTGCATCAAAATTTTTCGATGTCGGGTTTTGCAACAGTATCTTGGCTTACCCAGTATCGGAGCAAGCCAGGATGCTGTACCAAGTGTATCATGTTTTATTATAATTAGGTAATAAGTTTCTTTTTGTTGTTGATTGTATGTACTTAGTTTAGCAAACAGGGCGACGTTATCGCAAAGCGACAAAGCCCTCAATAAAGAGAAAAAAAAAAAAAAAAAAAAAAATGCTTGTAACATATTGATATATCACATTGAAGGTGCTAAATTTATATGTAAGGCTGTGTGATAAGTTAAATAAAACACACTATCAAAATAAATATCTTGTATTTAAAAAATACAAATTTACTAAAACAATGGTTTACTTATACCATTAAATTAGTTTAAGGCACAGTAATCAACAAGAGATTAATCAATCACATAGTACTAAGTACTCGCTTTAATTAAAATTAAAAGGTAACTTAAAAATTACTTTCATACAAATAAAAATATCAAAAACTTGACTGTACTTAAAGTTATCTAATACTAATTAACGTCTTCTAACACAATTATAGCACCCAGTTTTATAGTACTTAGAAATTAAAACACAACAAACATGGATCACCCTTCATAAACATAGAATCACAAATTCTCTAAATACTAATAAAAACACTATCATTTTAAATGTAGCAATTAAATATTTATAAAAAATACAATTCCAATAATCATTGTACTTAATCAGTCTTATTATAAAGATTCGTAAAATGGCTTGTAGTATCTAGGAATGAGGTTTTTATTGACTAAATCCACGAGATCAGATTTTTTGCTGTCTGGCACAATTGTCTAAATAAAAGACCACATCGAGGTCTTCAGCCGTTGCGGAAATTTTCTCCAGGTATTTGTAAACACAGGTAGCTATTTCGTTGACACCTCTATTGGCATTAGACTCATCCCATACATAACTCTCAGTTGAATTATTTTATAAGTAATTAATTGTAAAATTAAGTTAATTTATTTTGCACTTGTAGTAAAAAACTGAGACGTCTCCTTTGGGGCATTGGAACACTGCTTGAAGATCATAGACCGCTAATAAAATATTTTTATTGTTCTTATCTTTTTCTTTTTCAATACGAGTCAAAGTCTTCCTTAAGATGTAATTCATAATGTGGTTTCTTAGATTCTTTCTCTTCATCTGTGATGTTTTTATAGGCTTCGCATATATCGCATAAATCCTTTTTAGGAGTGAACAACGAAATGTTAAAATTTTGTGTGAAAATACGATAAAATGTAATGTAGGTTCCATTTGGGACGTTTTGGGATTTGCATTTTTCCACATAATGGCTATGAAGATCTGTAACAGCTTTGCTACCATCAATATAATTTCGTTTTGAGTTAGCCCGGATGTAGTGTGACTCAATCTTCGGTATAGACTCAATAAACAATTTGATGCCATTTTTAATGCTTAAATCCACTGCATAATGGTTTGAATGAGTACCTCGGTTATCTTTCATGGAAGAAATATTAGTGTTGCTATTTTTCTTTTTCAAAGCAGCCTCTATGGGTCGATTATAAATCCCCAAAGTATTTTTGAAGAGAATTATACACTATTGGACTTACAGCGTTTCCGTTACTTACGTTTTCAATCGCAGAGATTCACTGTTCTCTATGACACTGAGATCGTTGAATACCATAGCATGTTCGTTTGTAGACGAAAGTAGTTCCTCCTAGTTTTCAATGTTTATTGAAACCATATTAGATGTTACCAGATTTGATCATCCGAAACGTTATTATAGTTAGTAGTGACATTTTATTTCACGTCAGTATCAGAAGAATACTCAGCACGTTTTGTTCGTTGGGTTTCATAATCAGGATCCTTTACCGAGTCGTCACTGTCTGAAACGTTATAAATGCAATCAATCTCTTGAAGTGTAGTGGTGTGGTATTGGTTTAATCAAATTACCCTCGAATTTTGTGAGAATAGTGGGAAATAATTTATATCGCTCTGCATTTAAACTAACTTACCTGGATACATAGATGGGCCACTGCTTGAAGTACAGCTAGACCTCGAAGAACTGCTAGAACTAGAGGAACCGCTGCTACTAGTCGAATTACTACAAGGTCGGATGGAATCTACTGCGATGTCTTTGTCTACAAAGATGATTGAAATAATGAAACTATAGCAAAATAACTAGAAAAAAATATTTCAGTACAAGTAAAAAAATACCTTCTGTTGATGTCTGCAATGTATTGGTCGAGCTTTTGGCGTTTTCATTCACGTCTTGTGTTAATATATCTATCTGAGAGTTTGAATCACTTAGTTGTACACTTAAATTATTTTTAATACCTGTAGCTAATTGAACTAACATCCTAGATCGTGATGCCATCTGAAAAACTAATTCGTAAAAGTTACTTTATTTTAGCATGTATAATGTAACATTTTAGCGTAATATAAACCCAAACTTAAAGGTTTTCAAAAATAATGATGTAAAATAAAATAATCCATAGTATTTGAAAACGATTCATCAGCAACATGGTTACAATCAAAGATATCACAAGGAAAACTTGTAACTTTTTCATCAATAATGTGACAATATTCATTACCTCATTCTCAATACTCACGAATCTTACAACAAAAACGTGTTAATTAACTAATATCACATTATTCAAGTTAAAGTAAATAACAACAAGAAACATACCTTTGCACTAAAAACGTTGTATACTCGTGATGCCACGTTTTTTGTGAAAAGCAGGAGCACTTCACTCGTTGCGCGTGCGGGGCAAGCTAACGCGTCGCGTTGTCGAAGTCATACACTACACCGAAAGAGACAACGTGATAACGCCATTTGCCACGGTCGTGTCGTCTTTTTCACTCATAACTCCTCGAACATTCACTTTTAAAATACCGTGTTTTTGTAGAAAATAAAATTTGATATCGCGGTTTTGAATATCAAATAATAAAAAAAAACGTTTTTATGAGATGTCACGTTGCTCTTGTAAAGAGGCGATATACTCTTTATTATTGTTTTCATATTTGGGAAAATGCTGAGCAGATGACGATGAGTCCTATGAAACCTTAAAAATATGGCGTCGATATAATGTGTCCACATCACTAACTGTCGACTGAAAGTGTGTTAGACACTGACGTTACTGTAGTTATTAATGGCAGCCCCAAGTTCACGAGTTTCAAATTGCTCAAAGATTTAACTATCACGCCCTCTGCCGGCTGCAGTATTCCCTACCACATATGACCCGTCAGTCTTTAAAGAATGAGTGATCAGATATTTTCGCCTTTCGCAGGCTCACTAATTTCAACGTATACTTTATCAATTGTTTACCATCAAGCATGATTTAGGTCTATAGCTGGCTCATCCGTAAAAAAAAAACAGTAGGTAATATACTCACAATACTTTTGATTTTAACATTGAGGTAATACTTATGTACTACGTACGATTTTAAGAAGATAACATAAGGCATCAACTATAGAGGGAGCTTCGTCTATTTCTATTTACTGAGGCTTTAAATATCATTGGAATGCTGGATATTTATTAATACTGGAATAAAATAACAGTCATGGATCATAACATTCTCTAAATTTTATGTCTAAATCTCTAAATTTTATATAAATTTTTTAGTTAATGATTTTAGTCATTATACTTAATCAAATAAGTATTTTAAGGCTTCTGGGTAACCCCTAGGCGTCTCCTACACCTGGACAGAACGAGCCTGCAAATGGTGGCGGGGACCATCACTGGTCACTGCTCACTAAACAAACACTATCACACGGTAAGTATAACAGACAGTCCTCTGTGCAGGGCATGTATGGAGTCAGAGGAAATGGTGGGATACATGCTCCTAGAGTGCACAGGAATGACCGACATATGGAAACAAGCCTTAGGGTCATTGAATTCCCTTTCAGACATCCTGAAATAACCGAGAGACTGATCTGCCTCTGGAGGGCGGTTCACTGAATGGAGTAATGACCGACATGGCCCACACACAATGGTCTTGTGCAGGGACAAAGTGCGGAAATGAAACCCTAAAGAGGAAGAAGAAGAGACCTCTGCAAATAAACCTATTTATCTCTTTGTCTTCATCATGCAGGAAATTGTATCACATTAGGACCTGTAGTTTGTACCATTGTGCTGGATTATTTCTGCTGCAGAGACTTGCAATCACCATTCAATGTGATAATGATCAAAGTATTTTGAGGTCTTTTGTGCTAGGAATGATCTGGGGTGGTTTATTTAAATAGTGCTAATTATTCATCTATAGTTTGTTTTTGTATTGTTTTTATTAAGAAGTGTCAATAACCTAATGGCTAAGGTGTTGGACTTGTGACATCCATTATACTATTGTCCTGAGCTCAATCCAGTCACAAGCATATTTAGCTTACTTGGAGGGGTTAAGATGATAACTAGTAATATGAATTCTACCCACATTGCTAGATCTCTTTTTAAAAGGGGAAAAGAATTTTAGCCGGATGTAAGAATCTATGTCAATAATTAAAATTATTTAAACAGCTCAATACAAATTCGAAACCTCTCCTCCATGCTTCGGTGAGCATGTTAAGCAGTTGGTCTCATGCCATTTGTACAGGTTTGACAGTCATTACAGGTAATTAGAGTCATGTTAAGGGGTATTGTGTTACCCAGCTACTGGCTTGTGGAGGTCAGACAGTCACTCCTTTTAAAACATAAAAAATACTTGGTTAGACAAGAACCCTAGCTCAACACAGTTGGGAAGAGGCTACGCAGATGATGACAATGATAAAGAAACCTCCTTTACATAGCGTCATTTCTTTTTTCTTTGGGTTTATTCAGAAACTAAATAATGCAAGCATTAAAAAGAGGTTTTAATTATTCATACAACAAGGAGGTCTTAGTCATACATTTCTTGATAAGTATCAGATTTGTAACTTAATACCATGTAATACATTTGAATGCTTTTTAAAGGACATTTTAATGACAGACATATACTAACATGGCTAATTGGAAACATATACTAATTTAATAAGGAGTATAATTGGTTGTAAAGTATTAAAATGGACATTTTGTATCTTTAATATTTTCTTATGGAACTGAGATAAGAACTCTGTGAGATCAAAACCAGTCTCGGGACTTCTTCGTACCAGTTGTGAAACAAGATTGAAACATATCCTCTTTGGTGCATTTTTTTTAATTGTTGATAGGCTTGCGTTTGACCACATCTCACCTGATGTTAAGTGATGATGTGATTGAAAATGAAGCATGCTTGGGAACAGACAAAAAGATTCCGACAAACTGAGAACTTCTTCCTTTCTTTTAAAACAGTAAAAAAAATTAACTGGGAATACTTTCCATCCAACACTAAGTGCCTTTTCACATATACCGGTTGCCGGGTAGCTGGCACCGGAAACCCGACAGCGAAGTGTATGGCCATGTACATTACCTTTCACACGTACCTAGCAACCAGTACATGTTACAGCACTTTTGTTACAGTTTCTGTCAAATTTAAGATATGTGTTAACTTTCAGTAAAGAAACAATGTGACCATCCTGCCTATTTTATTTTTTAGACACACATTTGAACTAACAGACCATTCAATAAAAAAACAGATAGGTATTACAAGAACTATAAACAAGACAACAGTACTAACGAGTTATTAAGAGTGATGCAAGTGATCCATTTAGCAATTTAGTCAGATTAACATCTCATACAAAAATAAACCCATCTGCCGAGTTCAAAGACTAATCATCATTCCAATTAAAAATAAACAGCAAAACGATGTAAATGCATTCGCTGCCACTGAATCGCGCTAATTGACGGCAATTGAACGAGAAAGCCAACAAAACTGAGTAACACAAATAAACAAAAAAAAACATATTCTTGAAGTTTCTTCGGCACGAAAGTGTTCCGAATGAGTCATTTGGCATGCTGCAGACAGATGTAAGTTCCGCTAAGATTATAAAAAGCCGTTTAATGTAAACATTGAACACACAAACTTACGTTAATCTCCAGTAGGCTACGCAGACGAGACACCATCAAAATCCTTCAAAAAGATACGGTTTCTCACTCACAAATCTTAACAAACACAAGAGAAATAAAGTAATCACATATTACACCCACGATTACAACCTTTCACGTCCATTTTGTGCGATAATTTTAATTAAATATTTACATTTGTAATCACATGTTAGAAAACACTGGATTTACACAAGTACATTTTTGTTTCAGAGATAAAATCAGACGGGCACTATGCATAACTCGCGACGTAAATCAACGAGAATATATATTTTTCTATTGGTAATGCAAACTGAACAATAATAACGAGAGTATTACAAAATACAGCGGGCAAAGTGGCGAACACCAAACGCGAAGGGCGAAAAGCTTAGCAAAGTTGAATGAAATGAAATTGGGGCTGCTACATTCATGACAGTATTTCTACCATTAAGTAAAGCCTACAATGGTAGCTTTCCAAACGTTATAATTCTTTAAACAAAATCTAGTCGCGTAATATAATAAAATTAAACAGTGTAATCAAATATTACACTGTTTAATTTTATTATATTACGCGACTAGATTTTGTTTAAAGAATTATAACGTTTGGAAGTAATGAGAGTATTTTGGGGAGCAAACTAAAATTCTTTATAAAGTTTTATAATATCTGAATAAACTTTAGCGGTTGGCTAGAATATTATTTAAGTCTAGTTAATGTTTACTTTTAGACAATAGGCTAATTAAATTTCATTCCTTAGTGTAATTCAGTTTGCAGCTACGCAAAGTAAACGTAACTTATTATAAGTTAATTGTAAAAAAAATCCTGTAATCAGTAAAATATTTTTCTAATTCAACAAAATACATTTTCCAATACAATATAAACACTTCTACCTGTTTTTCTTACCATTATGGTAGAAATATTTTTACTGGGCAATCAAAATGGCGCTGCTGTATCAAAACAAAAAAAACTTCATGGAATAAAGCTTTGTACGTTCTGTTTTACGCAGTACAGTTACAAATTCTTTATTCATCCAACATCTCGTACGGCTTTTGAAAAATGATTAAATAAAATATATTTTTTAAAGTGAATCATCTAATTTTATTCCACTAGTGTATTAATAATCTGTAATGAGACTATACTGGAGACATTCAGATATCTGAGATCATGGTCCTTCGAGCCCGTGATTCGTGAAGGGTTCCATAGTAGAAGCATAGATTCGCGAAAAATTAATATTTTATGTTTGCGGTTTCAGAAAA
This sequence comes from Tholera decimalis, assembly GCA_943138885.2. Lineage (NCBI taxonomy): Eukaryota > Metazoa > Arthropoda > Insecta > Lepidoptera > Noctuidae > Tholera > Tholera decimalis. Next base: position 19,443,820 of record OW964576.2, read on the forward strand.
TATGATTTAGTTCAAAATCTATTTAGTTTCAGTTCCATGTACGAGGAGCCCCCCGTAATTAAATCATGCATCAACTCATAAAGCGGTTCACAGAATACATCTACTAAGTTTCAACTCACTACTCAGTAATCGTAATTGTTTCGGAACATAGTGGCTGTGACATACGGACCAACAGACACGACGAATATAATTATAGGTAAGGGTTCCGTTTTTTGCCATTCGGTTACGGAACCCAAAATATGTTTTTTTCTCAGTACCCCTCATAAGGCCCCGAACATATTACTTATGCTCATAAAACTCCGACCTTTAAAGCTCTTCCGTACTTCCGGAGTCACTGCACAAAAGCAATATTATTCTTTTAAAATGGGCACTCACTAGAAAACTTTTTCTCATTACAGAATTAGCAAGATCTTTTACAACTACCTACTCTGAGTAAGAAGAAAGCTTTGTGCGTTCTGTTTTACGCAGTACAGTTACAAATTCTTTATTCATCCAATATCTCGTACAGCTTTTGAAAAATTATTAAATTAAATATATTTTTTAAAGTGAAACATCTAATTTTATTCCACTAGAGTTTTATTCTTTCTCTGAGTTGTTTTTGCTGTCAAAAAAAATATTGATTACAAAAGATTCATTAGTTTCGTTTTCAAAAAAATATTAAATTGAACTGACATACAACTTTTTTAAATTCATGGAAATACCCAAAGAGAATATAATACTGGAAATACATATTCTAAAACATAGTGTATTACATTCTAGTTGCTACTCATGTAACAGCAGAGTTGAGAGATGCAATGATATGCTGCAAATTGCAATCTTCTTAGACATTATTAAGTTTGAATCAGGACAGGATATGCACCCAAAGACCATACAGCTCCACATGGGCTGTTTGGTTACTAGCCCCACCCCTTATCATGTCCATCATGCATGGCCACCTGCCCATTTCAGGATGTAAATGAGGCTAATGTCAGATCTGTGTACAAGGAGGCATATTGGTCAGAAGTTTTGAGCATCAACCTGTAGAGAAGTTTAAAACAATAATCAAGTCAGATGGTCAGAATTATCTGAAATAACCTCCTTTAGATAAGTGGTATGAAGGCTAAAGCCTTACTAGTTATAGCTTAAGCCATTACTTCCCAAGCATCGAAAAAATTGAAATTTTTCGATCAAATCTTTAAATTAAGTTCTTTAAAAGGTATGTTAAGAAAAAATAATATGACTTTTTTTTTTTCAAAAGGTCAAACTCGATTTCATGGCAATTTGTATAGACATGTTCCCGGTGTCATATTTATAGTACGGCTTATTTTGAACGTATCTCATAAGTTCCCAAATTATATTTTGTTTTTGTTTTTATTTATTATATATCTGGTAAAGGTTTTAGAATCAGTTTTATGTACTTTGAAGTTGCTAATTTTTTTTCTTTTACGTTATATAGAATCAGAACATAATGCTCGTCTTGATGCATCAAAAATGATCAATTTGAAAAAAATATATTAAAATTACGGAAACATTTTTTACAGCGAAAAAAAAACATTTATTTAGCAAATAGTGTAAAAATACGAATTTCATCAGAAAACATTAAAACAAAAGACCTAACATTTAAAAAAAAATGTTGAAAGTAGTGTCTTAAAAATAGGACAGTGGGGAATGGATTAAGCATATTTGGGAAATGTTCAGAAACATATAGTTTACAACCTAGGATATCATAGAAGCTATTTTTAATACAGGAAAATGAATTCAATTACCATAACAATACATAGCCTGCCACAATTAGTGATCTATACATGACTCTTACAAGCCATATGTGATGATGTTGGCTCACCAGTCACCAAGTGTCTTTAGTATGGCATAAGGTTGGTATTACTTTGATTTTGGATTAATTTCAGGACTTTAAAATGGATATCTTATGGGTTTCTCTATCTTCTAATGGTGGATGTAATTAATAGAACTTAAATGCGAGCCTGCACCTACTAGAGGAAACAAAAATTTCGAGGCACTATCTTTACATAGGATAAAACAAAATCGCTCATGCTATTGTACACTTAAATCTTTTAAACTATGCAATGGATTTTGATGTTGTTTTAAGCAATAGATAGAGTAATTCAAGAGGAAGGTTTATATGTATAATACATGTATATTGTATGTCACTAGTTCTTTATAAACCTGATGTAAAGACAAAGAGAAAATAAACTACTAAAAATGAAAAACCTAAGTCAAATGCTCACATATCGACTTTATTCCCAAACTTATGCTTAAATTAGTATGTACACGCACTTCATAGTCCAAAAATTCATAACATCCAACGAAAAGAGGTTATGAAAATTATCTCGTCGAAACTGTGGCTTCCTTTCGAGCTGCATCTTGCAGTAACTGGGTATCGACCTCATCTGCCGGCAGCTGCACGTAGCGAACCACAGAACCTCGGATAAAGCAGTTTTTAACCGATAACATGTGAGGATACTTCTCAGGATCAATGACGCTGATATCCGACAGCTTAATATTCAAATACTGGTCAACAGAATGCAAGGTGCCGCATATACTGAGGTCGTTTTTCAGTTCCACAACCACATCTTTCCCCACAAGTGATTTGAAGAAAGAATAGAATAACATTTTTGTTTATCTTGGTGAAAAATGTTTTTACCGCTTCAGCTTCAGTTTTGCTTGCTTCGCAAATGTCAAAGTGACAGCAGTGTTACCAACTCTATACATCATTTATCATCTTTTTATAAATTGCTAGCTGCGGTTTCACCCGCGTTTATTTCAGGAAAAAAACAAAATTGATGACAATTGCTTCAGCTATTAAGATTTGCCATACAAACTTTGATCCCTTATTTTAACTCTTTAAAGTTGATTTTTGAAAAAAAAGTAACCTAATCGCTAGGTCAACAAATAAAGATTGGCTAGTTTAGTTTGTCCCAGAACCATAGGCGTAGGAAGGGGGGAGCCGGGTGGGCCGTGCCCACCCCAGAATCGTCCAGTGCCCACCCGAGAATTTTTACTAACAAACAATTATGCCTGAAAAATTAAAAAATCTGGCCAAGTGCGAGTCGGACTCGCTCATGCAAGATTCTGTTATGCGGTAGATGTTAAATTAATTTTTGTGAAAATTTTCATTTCGTACACAGAGTTGACGCAACTTTGATAAGCGATCATCGCTTCTACTACTGGGGGCCAGCCCCCCCCCCCGGGAAATATGTCTAGATACGCCAATGCCCGTAACTTATACTTGTTCCTTTATTATTCTGAAAAGGAAAACCTGAGGAGCCACAAAATCCCTAAACTCCCCCAATTTTAGGGGAAATTAAGTGGAATCGCTAATTATTTTCTCTAAATTTTTGGGCCGAATCCCTATGTTGGGAACACTGAGTGACAGTTATTAAAACAGATCATAGAAATTCTTCGTTCAAAAATCTAATATACAGTTGAAATTGTTATATTATAAGTTGTACATACATAGTTTCGCTGCCGAAGTGAGAATGTTTTATTGTGTCGAATGTATCTTTATATTTACATCCATTATGGTTGTAGTTGTGTCTATTCTACGTATTTACAATTATTTCCTTTATTTCTAATTATACACATATAAATTACATTTTTAAATATTTCTATAAAACACAAAAAACATTTAAAAATATAAAAAATAGTAGCCCACCGGTATCGGGAACAGGGTCCAAGCTACCGGTGGTCAGGGCTCTAGAGAGAGGAACCTCTTAACGATACGCGCCGTGTCCAGGAGTACCGCTTTCTGAAGCAAGCCCTTGATCCAGCCACCTAACGAGAGTCTCCTAAGGTGTTGGTCGAGGCTCTTGGCTATTAAGCCATTGGCTGAGATGACTATCGGTACAATGACTGCCGAGTTCACATCCCACATGTCGACAATCTCATGCGCCAAGTCAAGATATTTGATTTGCTTATCTTTCTCGGCTTTCACGAGGTTCTCGTCATGCGGGATGGTTATGTCGACAATCATGGCACGCCTCTCGTTTCGGTCCACGACCACTATATCAGGCTTATTGGCTACAATAGTCCTGTCAGTGATGATGGACCGATCCCAGTATAATGTGATAAGGCCATTATCGAGAACTGGGTCGGGCACATACCTATAGTATGGCACTTCCGATTCCACAAGAGAATATTTCAGAGCAAGTTGCTGATGAATAATCTTGGTTGCAAGGTTGTGCCTATGCAAGTATTCTCCATTAGCAAGACGAGAACAACTAGAGATAATGTGACGGATTGATTCACCCGGACGGTGACATGCCCAACACATGTCAACCGTGCCGTCCTTCACAATAAATTTCCGGTAGTTGTTCGTCATGATAACTTCGTCCATAATAATATAATACAATATAGTCCATACAATTATTATTATTAACAACATTCCTCGAGGTCGCTCGATGCCCCATGGCGGAGAGGCACAGGGGTGTAGGTCCGCGATTCTTGGTTACGTATAAATACAGGTGTGTGTCCCGCGCTCAGTCTTTTGCTTCCGCTGTCGTCGTTGTATTAAGATCTGTGAGAGTAAAATCCAAAGCGCGACTCCAACATACATGTACAGTTCTCGTCAAATAACTTGACAAGAGTCATTCAATGCGCAGAAGTCGATTTTTAGGTGTCAGCGGTTGTCAGCTGGACGCGGGGTATGACGTAGCGCCGCTCCGAGCGCACGATTGGTGCGTCAGTAGTTCTTGTTCAATTTGCTCCCGAATACACTTGCGTACACGAAAGTTGTACCCTTTGTTTTTGTTACGAGTTGTTGTTTTAAAGGAGATGTTCCATTTTCGGCTATCAGATGTACATTTATCGAAAAAAAGGAAAAAATACTACAAATTGGGGAAAAATATTCTCTGGTGAATTTGAGCCTGATTTGTTGTGTACAAAAAATAATAGCTTTTCAATTATTGCCATGTTTTATTCAACATGGCGTCTCGTTTCCTTACATACTTCATTCGTTCTGAAATCGTGTCTCATCAAATCAATATTACGTAGAAGATTATTAAAAAATGTGTGTATTCTTGTAGTGTTAAAAATGAATTACTATTATTCTCTTGTACATATTTTTGAGTAAACATAATTAAGTGTCATCGTCAGACTTTCAAATCTTTAGTCTCCATTATTGAAATGTGTTTCTGAACGAATTCAAAGTAACCGCTTGTTGGCTTGAAAGTTGAAACTCTATCAGTCAGTCAGCTCGCCGCTAGGGTAATTGTGTTCTGTGGGTTAGTTCTGATGAATAAAAACAAAACAAGGTTTAAGTAAACGTCATTTCTACAACCTGTCATGGCTGTCATAACTCCCTTGCATAACTCTTAGGACCAACTTAGGACAAACATCAAACATTTTTCACTGTGACTACCATTCCTGTTCTGAGTTTACCTTTTGTCTTTTTCCTTTTCTAATTTCGTTTTGTCTCTAATCATACATATATAATCATACACACTTGCTTTTCCAATTTACTGTAGACATTGGCAGAATAGTCGACATCGGCTCCACTTGCCAATAGAATGGAATAGTCAAACATTTTAAATTTTAATTTTGTACATAAAATACAATTTCATATTATGAAAAAAAATGTTACTTTATTCTATTCAGGGGTAAGTTTTCCAGCTTTGCTGAAATGTACATGTTATAGCCGGAGCCCCATACAAAAATGAAACATCTTTAGTTTTTGTTACGTTGATTACAATGCCAGGGCAGAAGGCTCATTTCTATATGTGAAAGATATGCAGCTCAGCATAAACTAACCTATAATGTAAATAAAACAGAGGTTATGGTATTTAAATATCAAAATGGGCCTGAAAAGTTGCTGCCAATTACCCTGTGCAGTACAGAACTAAAAATTGTTAATAAGTTTAAATATCTCGGTTACATACTTAACGATAATTTAAAAGATGATGACGATCGGAGAGACAAAGGCGTAGCATAGCGTGTAGAAGCAATATGCTAAATAGACGTTTCTTCCACTGCTCAAAACAAGTCAAAGTAACCCTGTTCCAGTCTTACTGCCAGTCGTTCTACACTAGCCAACTGTGGTACAAATACACCAAGACTGCTTAAGTACAACACTCTTCGTGTACAATACAATAATGCTTTCCAGGCCATGCTCAACTTGCCCTGGCGGTGTAGTGCGACTGACATGTTCGCTGAAAGCGACTTCTTTGCGCCTGCCGAAGAAGTTCAGAACATCGTTTTTTTTCGCGAGTGGGAGTATGTAATCATAATCTTATAAAGGCTGTGTTTCGTACTGTACTTGTGCAGAGGGAGACAAAATAAATCCAACCAATTTAATGGTGGTGAATGTGTTTTGCCTCTCTCGGTCTGAAAAATATATATGATTGTTTTATTGTGTTGTTTTTTTTTTTTTCTTTTAGCGTGGTAAAATTATCAAATAAGTCCTCCCACCCCGGGCAGAAGGAGGGACTGTCAGACTTTTACTGACTAAAATCCACGGTGTTCCTTCAATAACCCTTTACGTACCGGGGTCACGGTAATGGGATAAGTCCCACGACCCCGGCAGGCTTCGGCCCTCTGCAGGGGGGGCCTCGTCATGTTGCTGACGCTCTATGAGGCGCGCGTGGAACACAACGCGCCGTCGATCCGGGCATGGTCCAAGGTCGGACAGCGAGTTGCCCTTTACTCGCTGTCCGCATGCCCGCGCCTACGGTGGCCGGAGGTCGTCGGCCGACGTCCGATGCCGTGGGCGTCTACCACTGCAGCTGGGCTGGAGGGAGGACGCCATCCTCTCCCTCACGCGGCCCGCCTCCTCCTTCGGAAGCATGACTGCTTCGCAAAAGGAGGCGACCGCTTCCCACTCCCTCTCACCCCGCAGCATGGCCTCGACCAATGCCGGGCGCGAGAGGTCTCCGCCTATCGCCGCCGTGAGGACACGTCGTCGCTCTGCCCAAGCTGGGCAGTCCTGCACCGTGTGCTCTACTGTGTCCTCAGGGCGACCCTCGCAGTGGTGACATCCAGGCATTTCTTCCTTTCCCATCAGACACAGGTACCTCCCGAAACTTCCGTGTCCGGTGAGGACCTGCGTCATGCGGTAGGTCAGGACGCCGTGACGCCGATCTAGCCACTCCTCAAAGAGGGGTCTTACCGCCGCAATTGCGGCGTGCCCGTTTATTGTGTTGTTTTGTTTATTTCTATAGTATAACGCATTGATATACTAAAAACCCAAGATGCACAGTCTCGAAGAAAAGTGACGCTCGAAACTGTCGCCAAACACCACAGAAATCAAAAATACAGAGAAGTGGTAAGGGGGCGTATCGGTGTCCGCGCGACATGGCCACAGGGCTCATGTCACAGGCAAGTGGCCGTCTCCGCGAACTAGTGCGCTTTCGACGGCGTTCGTGATAACATATATGAATGCCGAGTTGTTCTGTGGTATCTTGTAAAAACCGAAGCCAAAATCAAATCTATGTGAATCATGGAATCACTTACCATATGTAAGTACAAGTATTTTACAATATTTGTCTTTAAAATCATGAAAAACAATAAATCGTAAAATTTTTCTTGGTTTTACTATGTTATTTTTGTTTTCAAATATCAGAGCGACTGTACTCCTTTTGCTATAAATACATTGCTCCTTAACCACTACCTGAGTTCGTCACTAAGTAACTGGACAAGCAATGTAAACATAACATACGAAACTGTATTACGCGGATTCATCGCGTAGTGAGGCCGCCACTTCTTGCGACGAATTAGTGATGTGCTTGTGCAGATCCACTAACGTAGGCTATCGACAGCAATGTCGATTGACGAATGAAATATTGCTATTATAGTTTAGGGGTTTTTCAACCGATGACATAAAAAAGAGGAGGTTATCAATTCGACGCGTATATTATTATTATTTTTTTATGTATGATCACCGATTACTCGGAGACGGCTGAACCGATTTGAAAAATGCTTTTTTTGTTTGAAAGGGTATACTTTGAAATTGGTCCCATTGTCACCAAGTCAGGATCTGATGATGTCCCATCATCAGATCCTGACTTGGTGTAATTTTTTGGTAAAAAGTTTTTTATAACATACGGAAACCTCTAAGAAAATATGTTTAACTTTTATTTTACATGAGATGACAGAAATAAAAATACGTTGAAAAGTCAAGTGTACAAAAAAGTAAAAAAAAATAAACAATTTATTTTACGCCCGCAGCATGCGTAAGGAGTTCCGACGTCGCCGTCGCTACAATAGTTTATTTTTCAATCTGTCAACCGTTTTAGCCCGGTTGGAAGATCGATGTAAATAATGTTTTTTTACTTATTTTGATTTTTTTACAGAGTAGTAGAGAAATGCGTAACCAATATTCGTAAAGTAAGTTACTTTAATTTTAGGTTAATAATCGGTGGTGTTTTTCGGTTTAGAATTATCGTATGTTATGCCTTATCCTCATGCTGTTTCTTTATTTTTTATGGTTTTTGTATTTTGCTTCCATTGAAGCTTCGAATGCGTTATAATAATCGGCATGGTTCAGATAATATATTTGTGAATTGAGCTTAAAATAAGTCGATATATTCATGCTATTTATTTGTTACGCATGGATGTGTGTTTGTTTTCATATATTTAACAATTTCTCTACTAACTAGGATTTTTCTTATAACAAAAACCTATTATAACCTACTAAACTATTACCTGCGGTTACCCCGCAGGTAATAGTTGCGTAACACACTTACAGTAGGAATCGGTTTCATTATACTAAATCAACAACACTCACTGCGGTATTTAGTTGTTGAGCAGACCAATATTTCGAACATATGAAGCAATGGATTAGCAATATACGTCAAAATCATTCAGATCTTGATTTATAGTGTGTTACGTAATTATTGCGATGCTTATTATATGGTGACGTTTAGAAGTAGCTTAGGATGTATGTAAATGATAAATAAGTGCTTTTCGTTCTTTTCAGCTTCCCAAAAGATGGTAACATAAAAAAGGAATGGATTGATGCCACAGGCATGCCACCTAACTGGTACCCTACAAAAAATAGCATCATATGCTCGGTTCACTTCAACGCAGAAATGTTCTAGTCTCTAAAGAAAAGTCGCAGGCTTTTTGAATGGACAATTCCAAAATTAAGAGTACAACTGATATTTGCAGAAGTGTGTTAAATTTTATTTTATTACTGAAAGCTATTCTCACGATTTAGGGTATTAATAAAATCAGTCATTCAACTTTTCAGGATTCTATACAATCTATACGGCTGGTATGTTCCGATCAAGAGCGTAATGTAAGTTAACATCGACTTCTATTTGACCTATCACTATGATAATTAAATATTAAGATTTAAGTCGAAAGCGCCAGGGTAGCCCTTAATACTTAGTAGGTAGTACTTAATAATAATTATGTCATGTTATGTTCTTAATAATATGTTTATTGTTATTGTAATATTTTCTGGACATGCCATTTTTTATTTGGTTCATTTTCAGGTGCCCAAAAAAAAAATTGTACAATAATAAATGGAAGAATCGATAACTTTCCGATTTAGTCAATCACTAGCGTATATGTAAAATAAATTGCTTTTGCACAGCACAACGATAGCGACCGATGTTTTTGTGTGGGTAAATTCTACGGTGCATGGTAAATACACGCTGTGTTTGACGGAATAAGGTTTGTTATTGATTGTATAGTACGTTCTGATTTAAGAAATGCGGGTGTGTGCGCGAGTGCGTATCTATTGATTTTATTAAACTGCATGTGTAGTTGTTGCCCCGCCCAGCGATTACGGGTCCGATATAATTTCGTCTGTTGACCAAATCTACTTATTTATTTTATCTATGCCAAACACTCACCACCTACGTAGTAATAGTAATGCAATAAGTATAAAATATGTTATGCAAATTCCATCTTATGAAAATTGTTTAAACTTGTTTTTACAAAGCAGTGTGCGAAAGACAATCAAATTTTACGACTGACGTTGCTCGATAGGACAAGGCCTTGAGTGGAGACTTACACCTTATACTAATTTTTTTATAAGACATTTTTGTTAGTATTATAAGTTTATTAAATTGTGTTCTAAAGACGTAATTATAGCGTAAATTTTTTTGGGTAGAACATGTGTATATCCATGAAACAAATATTAACTGTTAAAATCGTTTATTAATTTTTTTAATTCAATAAAGCTTATACCTTTTGCCGTGATATAGGTACATAATATCTTCGTTAAAAAAAATCTCCATAAAAAAACCTCTCGCATTTGTTGGCTGACGATTGATGTCCGTTCTCCGCATCGTATTTGGTCACGAGAAAAACTAAAGTATAAAAATAAGAAGTTTTTAATAAGATTGGTGTTGCGCCAAAGCAACACTTACACACACTTTTATCATTAGCATACCGCATGTCGTGAACCCATAAGTTATCCCATGGAGAATTGATATACTTAAAATATATTTTTATTCTATTATTAAATCATTTAAATTATTCCAGTATGGGAAGGGACGTTTAAAATTGTAATACTAAGAGCGGAACGCGCACAATGGGCAATACTTTAAGTGATGTCGTTCAAAAAACGAATTTATCCCACTGGACTGCTATACTCGGAAGCTCAAGTACTTACAGTTCCCAATATATATCCTCCGTACCATACTACGTAGACACAGATTGTTACCAGTAAGCCCAGATTTAATAAGCAAACGCACTGGGTTTCCCGTTTGTAAAGTTCCCAAATGTCACACTAAACTTACGTCTAGATACTTTTAGGCATTAAGTTCTAGGATCTACAATAGAGCAAATAAAACTATCACAATTTAGAAGCTTATGTGACATAAGGTCAAACAAATTTTAAAACCATGGCTTCAGTCTTTGAGCTATGACGATATTAAAAAAATCATTTCGTCAGTACAGTAAATTATAGTATACTTTTCATCACGCTACAATCAATAGGAGCAGAGCAGTGAAGGGAAATGTTAGGAAAACGGGAGAAGTTACTCCATTTTTTAAGCTTCCGTCGCGTGTGCAACCTTAATGGTTAAAGCTACACAGAAATCATTTCATGATGGAAATGTTTCCTTAAAATTATATAAAAAATATCCCACGACAGCATATGTCTATCTTTTATGGTTGACTCACAATAACACGTGTAACTCCCGATAGCTTAGCAGTTCGAAGGTTTCTGATTATAATATTTGTCTACTCTTACGTTTATAACACTCTCAGTCAACCCTAATTGAAAAAGTTAACATTAGTTATTCCATAAAAAAGAATCATATAAATGGGTATAGAAACACCAAAGTTATACATGAAATACGCTAATAATAAGCCATCGCGCGTGAATACTGAATCATGCTATAAGGATTATTTTTGAGAATCGGTCGCCGCGCTCGACGCGTCTCGCGGCCGAAGGTATAAAATTTCGTTCTATAGGTACTTAAGCCTTATGTGAACGTGATCTAAACAATATTACCAATACATTAACTTACGCTGACGGAGTCGCGGGCACAGCTATTAACAATAATATTGTGCGGTTCCGTATTGCGATATTTTTCAACAGAATTATAGATTGACATATTATATTTCCCTACTAAATTACGAAAGTTAATCTGTCTGTTACATCGAAATCACTGAACCGTGAAGAAGGACATAGGCTATTTTTTTTTACGAAGAACGACGCAAACTCGGACGAAGTCGCGGGCAACAGCTATATATACTAATAATAATATAAGGCTGAAGAGTTTGTTTGTTTGAATGCGATAATCTCAGGAACTGCTGGTTCGAATTGAAAAAATATTTTTGAATTAAATAGTCAATTTATAGAGAAAGGCTATAGGCTATATATCATTACGCTAAGGCCAATAGGAGCAGAGCGCCAGTGAAGAATGCTTTAAAATCGGTGTTAAATTTAACGTTAGCCCAAAGTAACTATTCCACGTGGACGAAGTCGCGGACATAAGCTAGTCTTCAATAAATTATTTATTTATTTTATCTATGTACACATTAAAAAAACCGTAAAATTGACGACCTCTTCTCCTTCAGTATATTATATATAACGTATACATATTTGCCAAAAACTAAATTCGTATTAATTATTGTAAAATAGATGTGTTTAACTTTTGGTGTACAATAAAGTTTATTTTAATATATTCTAAATACTAGCTTTTGCCCGCGTCTTCGTTCGCGTAGAGGTTTTTCCCGCGTAAATCCTGATCGCTTGGGAATTTCGGGATAAAAACTATTCCATGTTCTTCCCACGGTCCTAAACTATTCCCATGCCAAATTTCATCTAAATCGGTTTAGCGCCTTAGGCGTGAAAGGGTAACACACAGACAGACAGAGTTACTTTCGCATTTATAATATTACTATGGACAATAGGGACAATAAAGCATAAACTTATTAATTAAAAATAAATTAATACAAGAAAAAAAAATCGACTCCATTATTTGTTCAACAGGGTAATTTTTATTATGCGACTAAAATAAAAAAGATGCCATAATACATTATTTTGACACTGAAAACGCGGCCATTGAAATTTGACGCGATACTATTTGAAATGAGCGCATCATTTAGAATTAAGCACTCATTTTATGCGGACGGTTTTGAGACGTTGAGTGTGCATCTTGGGTTTTTAGTATATCAATGGTATAACGTATATATTTTATTTATTTTTAGAATTTAATATAAGAAAACATTGTGATTTTTACTGTAATTTTATGGGTGCCTATGCCTAAAATAAACGATATTTAATTTTAATTTAATGTTTAAATTTAATTTAAAATGGGTAGCAGTTTTATTAACTAAATTGTCACAACGAGAACATATTGTTTTTAATGTTATTTATAAATACATTTTTTCACTTTAATATATTTATGTATTATATCTATTTTATTTATAATACCGAATTAACGAATGAATTCCTCTTCTTTCATTAACATTCTTCTGAACAGACATGATTAAAAATAAATTATGGCAATAACCATAGAATAATGGCAAGCAGTAGTAAAAGTAACCACTTATTTCTTCCAGTATGTGAACGATGCGCGAACTTACCCCCACTACGCCGAAACCTTGCCAACTTACGTGACGAGGACTATAAGCCATTATTAGGCTCGCCGCTGATTGCAACTTTTTGTCGTCGTGACTTTTTATCACTTAGTCAAGTGCAATGAAAACTATACTGAGTGCGCTCATTATGGTGACGTGATAAGAAGGTGACAAATAGTTGCAGCGACAGGCAGCACCGGAGTGACGAGACTGTCACTCGCCCTGTACATTACTATGAGAGTCCGCTCACTGGTGACTTTTTATTTATTTATTTTATTATTTATGTACACACAGTAAAATACATTAAGATAAGCATAATTATAATATCTGAGTACAAAGGCTTTTTGTCACTCAGCCGTAAAGATGGGCGTTTAATATAACATGTTATTAATTATTATTACTTACCAAATTTCATTGAAATCAACAACAAACATACATACATCCTGACAAACTTTCGCATTTATAATAACAGTAGGATTGATTAATTGACCTTTGTGTAAATAGTATATCATGATAGTGATTATTAGGTGAAGGTGAGTTACGGCCTGGCCACAGCCTCCGGCGGTGCGAATTGCGGCGCGGTGAGCGTCGCGGCGGGCGGTGCGATTTGCGGTGGTATGCCACAGCTCGACTAGCTGCGACCGCGGCGGCGTCAGCGGTGGACGTATTTAGAGAGCGGCTAAACTATTACAATAGCCCTATCAAAAGTGGCAGGGTATTGCCTTGAAACAAATGCATTCTTAGTTCAAGATGTCATTAAATCAAGAATAAGAGCGCACCCAGTTAACCAGAAAAGGAGAAAACTTGGCGAATTTCACATTCTTTATTATGAAATAGGAAATATCCCAATAAATTTATTGAATACTAGCTTTTGCCCACGACTTCATTCGCGTGGGAGGTTTCCCGCGTTAATCCGGATCCTGAGGGAATTAAGGGATAAAAACTATCCTATGTCCTTCCCAAGGTCCTACACCATTCCCATGCCAAGCATGTAAATCTATTCAGCGGGTAAGGTCTGAAAAGGTAACAGACAGACAGATAGAAAGACAGAGAGACAGACGGACAGAGTTACTTTCGCGTTTATAATATTAAGTTTGGAGTATAGATTTTTTTTCGTTGGGAAAATCATCGAATGACTTCTCCCGCTCTGGGTTAGGCGGAAGGGTGTGTCAGACTTCTACTGACTAAAAACCCACCCTGTTCCTTCAGCTGCCCTTAAGTCCCGGGGCCACGGTATCTCGTTAGAACATTCCCGCAACCCCGGATGGATAGCTTTGCTCGCAGTTTCGTTCGGGTGGAAGGTTTTCCCGCGTAAATCCTGATTCCGTGGGAATTAAGGGATAAAAATATCATATATTATGTCCTTCCCTGGCTCCTAAGCTATTCCCATGCCAAATTTCATCTCAATCGGTTTAGCGGTTTAAGTGTGAAAAGGTAACAGAAAGACAGACAGACAGACATATTTAGTTTCGCATTTATAATATTAGTACGGATGGAGTATGAAATATTAGCATTATTTTCTTTAGATTGATATTTTAAAATTCATTATATCTTTTGAATGGAATGTCCGATTTTAATCATTTAAAAAGTATTTTACAGGTATTGAAACAGTATTTAATAAAATATCATTTACTGGGATAAGGATTAATACAGAGGTATAAACAATATGGTTTGATTATTGTCGGCACTTTTATCACCTTTTAAAATGTAAAAAGTAATTATAGTGGCATACTTACAGTAGTTGGACATATGATATAGCAGATTTTTTGGTAGATATTGATACGATCTATAATTCTGTAAAACATTTTTTTGTTCTATCATCAAAAGCTTCCGCAGCTCACGCGATGACAGATTTTTTATGACAATTTTTTTCACACCTTGGGTTACAATAATTCGATCCAGTAGTGTTTGTGTGAAAACGTTACACACATACATAAATACATACATACAAAAACATAAATGTTTCCTCCTTATAATATTAGTTTAGATATTATATACTCGGCCACATATCTACATGAAGACTTGATAGATTTGACATCCATATTTCTGGTCTACTCAGTATTTCACTAATAAACTGTTCAGTATCCATTATTGTTATAAGCTCAAGACGCGTTTAAAACAAAATTATTCGTTTCGGTCGCGCGAGGCCTGAATGCGCCCACCGCTGACGCCACGCGCGCCGCTCTGAGCTATGGCCACCTCGATACTCGCTAGTACATTTGTTTCATTCGCACACCACGCAGCCCGTCGCCGGCGCGATTCGCTCGACTCGCCGCGCCGCTGGACGCGCCGCCAAACGCGCCGCAAGACGCGTCGCCGGTAGCTGTGGCATACTTCATAGGTTGTCTACCATTTGTTTTCGCCGCTCAACGCTAGACGCGCTGCAAGACGCGTCGCAATTCGCGCCGCGCTTAGCCACTCAAACGTCCGAGTTTGACAGCTGCCCCCGCTTTGTACGTCCGCGCGCGTACGGACGTATTCAGCGGTCGAGCGCCGCATGCCATCACCAATTTAAAGCCTATTTTCTAAAAAACTACTACTGTTATAGCAAATTAAAAAATAATTGTATAGAGCTGACATTATAAGGAATCAAAATATGTGAAAACTAAATTATAACTCTTATCGTTGACGTACCTTTGTTAGGTAAAAGCCTCTAAATAAATATAGATAAAAAAAAAAAAACTCTTATCGTAAAATGTACAAAAAAAATTGAACTTTACAATATGGGCGAAATAATTTTAAAGTTAAATTAAGTTTTTACGAAACATTTCGTAACATATCTCAACGTTATTTATTTATTATTAAACTAGATTAATTAAGCTTTTTTTGATACCGATATATCATTATTACTTAGAACAAACAGTGTAACAAAATAAATCAAAGCAAACTACCCATTCTACCCATTCCTGTAACAACATTTTTTTTTTAAATCTTAGTGTCGCCTGGCGTGCTGTTTTAGCGACCAAGACGCCTTATTTAATAAAAAACCATCTAGTGGAACACTGGTGACTCTCTTGAACGTTGTAACAGATAAAAACACGTTTAAAGTGGATGAGTCATCTGGGCTGTTATAGTCGCCCTAACGCTTAACGCCAAAAAATTTTGGGCGACCGTAGTCGCCCGGACCACGCCCGGACGCTTCAGTGGTTAGCTGTGGCCAGGGGGTTAGCGAGCCATGTTAATTTCATCAATCCATGTAAACAAGATGATTTTTAAATGCGCCGCATTTTTTGTTTATTTTTCATATAAAAAATGTGCTAGTCCTAAGCCTAGAAGAAAGTTATGGAGGGAAATTACCAGTATTGTTATAATCCCTTTACTCCACTCCTTGTTATATTCATACTGTGGTTATTTTAGATATCCAGTTGTTGTAATAACTATAGTGATACAACAACTCAATAGTTAGATTAACTGCATTTGTGATACCGTTATTCAGCAACCGTTATCAATAACGTTATTGCTACTAAATACCGGTTAGATAACGGTTATTAAAAATAACTAATAACGCCCATGTCTAGAACGCGATTTGTTACCCAAGAACAGATTCAGTGAGCGCAACGTGGGTGACAGCAGGAGACAGTAACAATAAGTCACGGTGACAAAAAGTTGCAATCAACGGCGCACAATGATGGACTTTCGATCGAAGATGATTATTTCACTAAACAAAAAATGGTATCGAATAGTATATATAACGATGATCAATATTTATTACTACAATTTTTCGATAAAATTGCTCCTTCACGTCAAAAAAAAATATTGAAAAAAAAAATGTATGGGAGAAAATCTATTTTATTTTTTTTCTCCGGCTAGTATCAAAGTATAGCAACCAAACCTTATATTCTAGTAAGTACTTATTGCCCTTAATACGACGACATATAATTTGCTTGCGTATCCCTGCGGCCTTGGCGCCTACGATGATTCAACGTTTCAAATTTTTAATTCGATTTTTCTTAATGTTTTTGACGATTCATTTTAAAAGAAACAGTTAGAAATGGATAAAGCCCTGAAAAGGGCTATTTTTAGAAGTCCTGAAAAGGACTATTTCAGGTAGTCCTGAAATAGGACTATATTATGCAGTCTTGATAAGGACTATTTTAATGAAATGACTTATCTTACTAACTCAATTCAAACAATAACAATATCACTACATCTGTCACGCTATTACGCTAATGGATCGGCAACTCCTGCCTGCAGCTCCTGTAGATCCATATTTTCAGTTTCTTCTGTTGTTACCTCAGGCAACAACAAAAGCTCTTTAACATCCGAAAAAAAATCGAAATGTTTTGAGTTGTTGTATTTTGGTCGAATATGGGATAAATATGGGTCCGAACTAATTAAAAAATTATGCAACAAGTCTTCGTTGGTCTTCATCCTGTTAAATTTTCTTGTGTGATTTTCACGAACTCTTCAAAATTCTTTATTTCTTGCTTCACTGGCTTCTTCGGAAAGAATACCAATTGGTAGGAAGCCAAAGTGTTCGCAAATGTCTGCACCATGTATGAGCAGCTTGTGCACACTTGCGGGCATATAAAATCACGGGTATAGATGAACAAACATCTCAGCAGTATCTCGACAATATGTTCTAAACTTTTCAATGTCTATGGCACATCCAGATGAAATTGTTTGAAGAATAACCGCGAAATGCTTTAGTAGGTCTTTATCAATATTGGTAATTTCGGCAGATTTCTCATAATCTCTAAAAAACCTTCTGGCTGTATTTCCGTCGTTTGTGGTTCCAAAGCCTTGCTTAACAAAATCTACAAGAATTCCCATTTGCTGCCTGAATTCTTCTTGTGTCAGTTGTTTTTTCGCAGCTTTTAGTTCCTTGTTAGCACCTCGTGCAGCCCACATTTTAAAGTCCATGTTGTATGATATATGTAGAATACACTCCATACAACGAATCCACATATGCAGGGGCGGATCTACCTATGGGCTATTTGGGCTGCAGCCCAGGGCCCCGTGGATATAAGGGGCCCCCTGCCAGTGCTCCTTAAAAAAATAGACGATACTTTTTAATCTATATATATATATACTTATAATAAATCGGAAATATGTAAAATTAACATGATATTGGCAGCGCCATAATCGATCAATCCGACGACTTTCGAGAACGAAGCAGGGAATTCCCTTGTCGCTTATCAATGATCAGGTATTCAGTATTTTTAGCTAGAGAGGGCATTTTGTTACAAGGAACTACCCGCCGCGCAATTGCGTCGGGTGGTACCGCCGCAATTTTGTTCTTGTCGTCTAAATACAAACCATAGAGTAATATTATATAGATATTATAATATTATATTATATTATATATAATATTATAATATTATATACAAACTCAGTGTTCAATTGTCAAAACTGTGTGTGAGTATGGGTATTTCGTGTGCTAATAAGTGATATGTAATTTATCCTAATTAAATTCAAATTATTTCTAAAACGTAACCTATGCCAGAAAGCTTTTTACACAGTCAAAGATTATATTGAGGACAAAAAGGCTTGGGAATGAGCTGCTCCAATGATATACCTACTTATGTGGGCTTTTTAATATATTTTGCTGAGTTAATGATTGACTTTCTAAAGTATTGTATATACTTTTTAATCTATTGTTTCTTTTTCGTTCTTTTTATCTTTTATATTTTTATTATTGTAAATGTGAGGAATATGTAGGTTATTATTTCTTTTTATGTTATTTTCATTATAATTTATAGTTGATGTCTGGCAGTTTGAGTATTTGTGTGGCCTACCCATACATAAATAGCCCCTAAGTTTAAAGTTGAGCTACACGATAACTGACAAATGCTTGCACTGTCTGGACAGGTCCGCTCAAATCAGTCTGCGTGCTCCTTTCCTCAAAAGACATAGCAGATATGAACCTTCATGCTTCTCATATGGTTTGACAAATACAAATTATATGGACTTTAAAAGAGATGTTGACCTCTGAGTTTGTTTTGGTGTTTCTTCTCAGAGTAATCAGTTATCAAACACCGGCCTCATGTACCTTAACTTAAAACACAAAAAAATACATGTACCTAAAAGTGTTATTTATAACCAATTTACAAATAAATATTTCATTTTATTTCAGTTATAAATATCAGACTTGAGCCTTGAAGATAAGAGAATTATCTTACTTATAATAATTGAAAGTAATCTGATTATGAAAAGATCCTACAATGCTCTTAATTTAGGAAGTCTATACTAATATTATAAAGCAGAAAAGATTGTTTGAACGCGCTAATCTTCGAAAGTACTGGATGGATTAAGATAAAATTTGGTATGGAAGTAGCTTGAAGCTTGAGGAGGGTTATAGCCTACCTGACTGGTAGAATATTTTTAAATATTTGATTTTAATAACAGGGCTTTACCCATGAAATGTTTTGCCGTACTGGCGTATGGCAAAACAGCGATTTCATTTCAAACCATATACTGTCCTCTCATACCTAATTAACCTGTATTATGAATACATTAATTTATATTTAAAAATTATATTTTCAAAAGAGTAACTGTGGAGTTTCTTGTCGGTTCTTCTCCATAAAAAAAACGACCAACTTCGAACCGTGCACTAACTTCTAACGTTTTGTAAGTGCCCATGTAGGCCTTTGTGAAATAAATATTTTGAATGTGATAATATTTTTAGGGTTCCGTACCCAAAGGGTAAAACGGGACCCTATTATTAAGATTTCGCTGTCCATCCGTCTGTCACCAGGCTGTATCTCATGAACTGTGATAGTTAGACAGTTGAAATTTTCACAGATGATATATTTCTGTTACCGCTTTAGCAACAAATACTATACACAGAATAAAATAAATATTTAAGGGCTCCCATACTACCAACGGGTCTTTTTTGCTTGATTTGATAACGGCAACGCTTGAAATATTCACAGAATATTTGGTTATATATTCACGTTAAAAATAAATAATTAAATTAAAATAAAACAAATATTTAAAGGGGGACTCCCATTCAACAGACATGATCTTTTTGCCGTTTTTATAGATAATGGTACGGAACTCTTCATGCGCGAGTCCGACTCGCAATTGGCCGGTTTTTTTTTGCTTAGAATTCTAATTTCAAATTTATTTTATTTTAAAACATGGAATTCTTATTTCAAAGTTTGTCATAACGTAATGGTTAGCGTTCTGTTTTCATTGCATTTGAATATTTTTCGTCATCACGGGTACGTTAAAAATGCCACCTTCAATATATTTGCAGATTAACTGTCTATAACAACTAAACAAAATAAAAGCAATAAGTTGACATTATTAAACCATAATCGAGTAACAACTTCCTTCAGACTGTTCCTGATTGTATAATTTTAAGCGTTTTTCTGATCAAATTCGAAAATTCGAATAATTATGCAATATGAGTACCGTCGTGGCAGCAAAGCCTCGTTGTCTTCGCTGATGTTGTGGGTCGTAGGTACACCGTACAAGCGGCACGCAACATCAGCGACGACGAGGCTTTGCTGCCACGACGTTTACGGAACGAACACTACAAACGAATGCACCACCCGTTATTAGTTTTCTCGCTTCCGATCTGGAAATTTCGACCTGAAAAATGAACCCCATGGTCGTCCAAAACTTTGGTCGATAATGACAAATTAAAGACGATTGTAGGAGCTGGTGATACTCAATCTACGGCTGAATTAGCAGCAGTTTTAGACGCATACATCAAATCTATATTGGTTCACTTACGTCAAATTGGCAAGATAATAAAGCTTGACGTCTGCCCCATGAATTCAGTGTCCATCAGCACGAAGGACGCATCGAGACGTACCTTGCACCGCTCAACAGGCACACAAACGAAAGAATTATGTTGCTTGCGACAAAAAATTGATCCTGTTTGACAATCGCAAGCGCTCAGCAAATTGGCTGGATCCTGGTTTAGCATCTAAACAATACCTTCAACGAAAACTGACCCCTAGAAAAGTGATGGTTTGATGAAAGGTGATGTTTTGTTTGGTTGTCTAACCCCGGTGTAACTCATCCCAGCTTCTTACCAAACAGGGTGAGCATTACTGCAGAACTGAACACAATGATGGAGAAGCTCGCACAGTTCCAAACAGCTATGTTCAATCGCTCGGCTCCGCTGCTCCTGCACTAACTCATACTACACAGCAGACGGTTTTTGAAAATAAAGTAGTTCATGTTTTCACTAATTGCTATACAATCTTAAATATTAATTATTTTGACATTAACAATCTCTAGCTGTGAAGCAGAGCGCTCTTTCACCAAGATGTCATCGATGTCGATATCGAAAACAAATATACGACAAAAAAGTTGAACGAGTGACTGTCTAAATCATTTGTCAATTCTTTCCATATATTATGATTTAAAAAAGGATTAGTGATGAGCAAATAACAGTTTGTACTTATATAAATTACTATACTAGTACTTAATACAGGCCTGATTCTTCCATCTCCCTTTCACTACTGATCTACCAGAAGTACTGCAGGGTACCATCCTCATTTGGTCAATATACCATCTTGTCACATTAAGTGATTCTCCTCTACATTTATTGTGCGCACGGCCAAGGTTTTGAACTCTCTGCCGGCTTCTGTGTTCCTTTCCACATATGACACGTCTGCGGCCTTTAAAGTAAGAGTGAACAGGCAACTTCTGTGCTCTGTCGTTCTATAGTAGACCTCATCTGTCGTTTACTATCTGGCGTGATCGAGGTCAAGAGCGGGCTCATCAGTAATAAAAATATATTAATAAGAACTCTTATTAAATAAATTTAATTTAATCCATTAAATAGATATAGAAAACAGTTTCTTGACAAAATGACAATTATTTGAATAATTAAGGGGCCCCCGAGCAGTTGTAGCCCAGGGCCCCACAAATTCACGATCCGCCCCTGCACATATGAAGAGTAGAAAGTCCATATTTATAAACATTTTCTCGTACAGGTCTTGAAAATACTTCTGACAGCTTGTTCATCTCAGTCGGCTTAGCAAGGCAAATATTGCAGGCAGATGCAGATGAAGTATCAGTTATTATAGTGGCCACTTTTCCGTCGATCATTGTCTTATGAAGGTCGTGATTAATCTTCAGCCCGGCACACTTTGTAGGACCAATATTATCTATTTCTTCTTTCAATGAAGCTTCTTCTTGCTTGATATATTCTGCTGTCTCTTTACAAAATTCAAACTTAATAGGTCTACAACAATACGTTGAAGAAGGTGTTGGGTTTTCCCATATGGTGATATTATTAGAAACTAATTTAAGAGGGACAAGACTTGACATAAATACCGACGAATCGCTGAAGTTTACATCTTCACTTCTTTGCTTGTAGGTGCTTTGTGAAGAAGCTCCATCGAAACCCCATTTACTGATTAACTTCAATCCTTCATTTGACGAATCAACTTGGGTACCAGCAATCTGAAGAATCTTCTCGACTGTCAGATCCAGTAGGGCTTGAATCTTCACTTTAGCTCCTCTCTCAGTAATTTCTAAATCGCTTGGATAGCATCTTTTCTTAGCTCCAAGGAGTTTGTGATACGATGGTAAAACTGGAACTTCACAATCTATTAGCACTTTCCTTAAACACAAATATTTCCACTTTGACAGATTCAAAGATGTATAAAGACTTAGAGCGTGATCTTCGTCTAAAGATTTTTTGCTTACTTTCTTTTTAAACAAAGTGGTTTGAACAATCGCAACACTATCAGGGTTTTTCGTTATGTGATCAATTATATTAGCTAAGTCATTCTTCTTTTCTGTCTTAAGTCTTGTGACTAATGCGAATGTGAGTTCTTGCGGTGAGTATTCCAGAAGAGACCCTGAACGTCTTTTCTTCTGTTTGTTGCCGAGGTCAACAAACGGTTTCCTAATCTGAACTAAATCAAATCCGTAGATGTGCTCACAGATGATGTGGACGGAATCACAGCTGCTACAGTATCGATATCAACGGAAGTACTCGTAATGTCTGACGATATGTTTTCGATAATTTCATCTTGAGCTAGAAAAATTTCTGATAAATTCACTGTAGTGCAATTTGGCCAACTAATATTTGATTGTAACCACTCAGCATGTCTGTTCATGAACGTCTTCTGATTTCTGGAAGCACTTGCCCATCTGCGACTCATATTACTAATATAAGTTTTTAAAAAGGTCTTAATTATTTCTGAATCTTCTGAACATATTTCAACTGGGATGCGCACAATAATAGCTTCATAGAGTCGTGTCAAATTTTTCATGTCTCCTTCAACACGAAGGAACATAAAAATATCTAAATTCGTAACAAATGCAGCCATAACGAAACTTACAAAACTTTCACACAGCACGGATAATGATGTTACTTCCTCAAGGGTTGAGAAACAAGTGCCCTTAATTGTTACCTGCACACATATTTACAACAAACACAAGTTCGCAAGTAGTGACTGACATAATTAGTACCACTGCGTTCAACAACCAATCAGCGTCGTCGATATTACCCCTACCACCCTTTGGTGGTGGGGGTTAGTTATTATTTTATCAAAGTAATAGTTTTAGTCATTTAGGTATCGTCAGCACATGACTGTCTTCAATTACATGCATCAAGTTGAAATTTTATTTAAAAAAATATGTAATTTTATTATTGTCTTATAAATGAAATGCCTACCAAATGCCTAAATTTATGTTTTTTAATTCTTATTGTATTGAAAAAAAATATTTTTAGTTCTTCTTAAATGTAAAACTCGTTAATAGCCGTTAGAAAAAACAACATAAAAATTTGAAACTTTGAATCATCGTAGGCGCCAAGGCCGCAGGGATACGCAAGCAAATTATATGTCGTCGTATTAAAGGCAACAAGTACTTACTAGAATATAAGGTTTGGTTGCTATACTTTGATACTAGCCAGAGAAAAAAAATAAAATAGATTTTCTCCCATACATTTTTATTTTCAATATTTTTTTTTGACGTGAAGGAGCAATTTTATCGAAAAATTGTAGTAATAAATATTGATCAACGTTATATATACTATTCGATTCCATTTTTTGTTTAATGAAATAACCATCTTCGATCGAAAGTCCATCATTTTGAAAATCCGGACCACTGTGCGGCGGGCCTTACTTTACCAAAGATTACCTACATTACGATAAGTTGAAGTTTCTGAACGGACAAATCCGATTGCAAAATGCCACCCCATTACAGCTAGAGATGTGCTAACTGTCAACTCGGGTTAATCATAATTTGAGGAGAAACTGAGTGAATGAATTTTTCTATATTTACCAATTCATTGAACTGGTTTATTTAATATTTATATACTATTTTCGGTTACCAACAGTATCACTAGAATTTAAAACGGGATATCGTTCATCCGTGATCATGGCAACTGCCGAAATATGGGTAACTCGAATCAATAAATGCACAATATGGTAAATATCCCGTTTTAAGTTCTATAATAATAATTGGAATATATTCGGCTAACGTATATATAATGTAAATAGAAAACGAATTTAATCTATGTTTCGTGTATTTTGTTTATCTGAGATCCATGTTTATATATAAATATATGTCTGTGGTTGTTCCTGATAGCTATAACCTCGAGGTCTTTAAGTTTAGAGTGAATAGGTTGGTTCTAGGCATTGAGTTATAATGTACTACGTACTACATTATAACTCAATGGTTCTAGGTAAGGTAACCGTGGTTTATCTTGACCACATTATCGCTTACCATCAGGTTAGATAGTGGTCAAGGGCGAGCAATAGCATTGCGATAAACGCAACGTAAGAAAAACCAATACGTGCCCATCGTGTTTTTATGCAAATAAATATTACTATTACTATTAAAACCCAAGAACGGCAGAATGAATTATTTGGCTAATTCTGGTTTCAAAATATTTGTTCAGTCCAGGGAAATTTTAAAAGGTAACGAAATATTAAAAACAAATACGATGATATGAAGTTCACTGGGTCAGCCATACTTCTATATTATAAAATGAAAGATTTTTTGAATGTTTGCTTGTACCAAATAGGCTCCAAAACTACTGGACCAAATTTTATAATGTTATAACATAGTAAAAAGCTACGTCAGAATTTAGAGATCGCTGTTTAACGCTTGTAAAACAATCGATAGTAATCGGAGATAGTTATTCCAACGCCCCAACGGGCGAGCTGTTACTTACATTGCGCGGCATTGCACGTGGTTTAAGATATAAAACCACGTTGCACCAAACCCTATTGGTTCTAACTCTACTCTTATTACTATACATTGTACTATATTTACTGTGCGATTAGATATTAATAACAAATCGGCCAACCGTGGGAAAATAACTATTATTAATGCAGCCTGTATAAAGCTACATTATCAGCGAGGAACACAGGCTATATATTAGTTTGAAAAATCTTTCGATTAGATGGTCACCCATCCATTTTTAACTCGCGTTGCTTTACTTTGAAGATTGACCCATTATGACGTTATTATTTAGCCATGAGCTCCTCACGACATTAAATATTATACAGTAAATCGCTAAATAATTGTATGTAGTTATTTCCTTAACACTGTCCGTCTTTTACATTTTTACAAGGGTAAGCCAAAACACTAAGTTAGGGTCGGCGCTCACTGCCGGCATGGCACGGCGTGTCATGGCAAAGGATTTTATTGCTAATCAAGTTATTTTGAATCTTATTTCAATGAGTTAAGAATTCATGTTACTTTATTTTGATACCACGATGCCGCGACGTGCCGCGGCATGCTGCGGCATGACGGGACGCACTGTGGCATGCTGCAGCATGACGTGTCATGCCATTTCATTACACGGGATGCTGCAGCGCGGTACTGCATCCCGCAAGACGTAATGGATCACTTTGTGACGAGAAATTATGATTGCTAAGTTAGTTGAAATATGGTTGAAACATGCGCAGCGGTCATTTCGGTTAATGTGACACAACCAATTTCGAATCCACGCGGAGCAAAACTGATTGATGTCAGAGTGGCTGGGCTTTCAGTACGATGCCACGAAATACCAACCAACCTGCCGTGCCAACCCGGCAGTGAGCGCCGGCCCTTAATGACAACAATTCATAATAATGTTGTAAAAGTAGGATAGCTGAGATGTGTTCTTAAAATCTTTAGACGAGAACATTAAATACGTTGGGTATACGCAACACTATACGTACGTAGAAAAATGGAGCAACGGTTCGATGTGTTTTCAGGGGGTCTACTCTTATTCAACGAAAAACGAAGTTTCGATCGAAATTTCGCGTGTTTCCTACCACTGGTGTCATGATAGTTGATTGCTGGATAGTGACGTGGGCTACTTTAAATTCGAATCAAAAACAACCTTTACATGCGAGCGGAGTCGCGCGGGTCCGTGCTAGATAAAAGAAAAACTAGCTAAGTAGCAGTCTTCACAAATTAATATCAGTCTAACATTACGATGATGTAGTTCCTTATGTAGTTTTTTTTCCTGCTAGTATTTAAATTGAGTCGTAGATAAATCAACCCGATTTAGTTTGAGAGTCCAATTCGGGTTAACTTGATTTAGTAACTCGAAGTGATACATCACTACTACCAGCGCCCAATGGCGTCACTTATGTTTCGTAGTTAATAATAATTTTCAATTCATTTATTGTCATAATTTTAAGAAAACCAGTGTATCATTTTAGCTATATTTTTTCTTAGGATTCTGTTTTAATTTAGAATTATAGTAGATACCGAATAATCGTAATTAGTTTAGAAGGACATAACCTATAAACTACAAACAAAAATGACGACTACTGAAGAAAATGCTGAAATTGTAAGTTGAATCATGCCTATATTTATTATTTACTTAAAGACAGTGTTAGCTTGATATTTGTGGTAAATAATTTTATATATTTTAAGTGAAACGAATCTTGGGTATCTCGTTGTAACGATTAACGTATTTTGCGCCGGTTTTACTTGTATACACTATTATCGTGTTCACTTTCGTGCATACAGATCAAATTAATTTAAAAGAAATTAAGATTTACAATCCCTATGAGAGAACCTTTTCTTGTAAAGTAATTGTTGTTAACAATGTTACTATGTTTAAGTTTATTTATAAAATGTTATTTTTTTTTACTGTTTTTTTCTATAGGCCTAGTTGCCTGAAATAAAGAAATAATTATTCCATTTAATGCGTATATACATATTAATTACATTTATAAATATTTCTATAAAATATAAACATTCAACATAAAATAAATAATAATAATATAAAAACAAACAGTAGTCCAATGGTATCGGGAACAGGATCCAAGCTACTGTTGCTGCCCAACGAGAGCCTCCTAAGATGTTTGTCGAGGCTCTTGGCTATTATGCCATTGCCTGAGATGACTATCGGCACAATGATTGCTGTATCCACATCCCACATGTCAACAACCTCACAAGCCAAGTCAAGATACTTAATTTGCTTATCTTTCTCGGCTTTCACGAGGCTCTTGTCATGAGGGACCATCAACAATCACTGCAACACTCTAATCGGTCTATTATCACAATGTCAGGATTATTGGCAACAATAGTTCTGTCAGTGATGATAGACCGATCCCAGTATAATGTAATATTGCCATTTTCGAGAACTGGGTCGGGCACATACCTATAGTACGGTACTTCTGATTCCACAAGATTGTATTTAAGAGCAAGTTCTGGTGAACAATCCTAGCTACTAGGTTGTGTCTATGCAAATAGTCTCCGTTAGCCAGACGAGAATAACCGGTGATAATGTGACGAATGGATTCTCCTGGTTTGTGATATGCCCGACATATGTCTACAGTACCATCCTTCACAATATATTTCCGATAGTTATTCGTCATCATAACTTCATCCATAATTGCACAGACCAAACCATCGGTTTCCCCGAAGAGGTCACCAAAACGTAGCCAGGCTACGGACGCTAATGTATCTACGTCAGACCCATGAAGAGCCCGGTAATAGCGTCCATGAAGCTCCTTGCTCTGCCATACTTCTCTGCGGTCATTAGTATCTAATACTACAGGTTTGCGCCAATTCTCGCTACCTATAGAGAGCAAAGTGAGGCCTTTGTGTCCACCGCTACCACATCTCGATGCGCACCCACGTCAGCTTCTAGGAAATATTCCCTCAGGCTGCATACCTCGCGGTTGTGCAGGGTCTTTGCATTTAAAAAGCCACAACCCCCGCAATTACGCGGGATATATGGGTGATGCATCCGATTTGCAGTCAGCGTTGTGCGGACTCACCTGTCCAAGGCGTCAAGTTCAGTCTGAGTCCATTTGAGTATGCTAAAAGAAGACTATTCAGTACTTTATTTAGGTGGCCAAAGAAGCGTTCCTTCAATGATTGTTTAACTGTTTAACATAAGCAACATTGATGCCTAGTGCCTCTGAGATACCCAAATACTTGTAGGTATCAGATGAGCCGAGGGATCTTAGGTGTATTGGAATCCGAGGGTTGAGTTCCCACGGATTCCACACTAATGAAGGTTTCCATTACCTTCAGTAGCTCCATCTGTTGCAAGTTGCTGGGGGCAAAGTTTCAAATCATCCATCGAAAGCAAGTGTGATATGACCTGACCACCTCTTCTCAACTGGTAACCTTGCCCCGAACCCTCCAGCCGTGTACTGAGAGGGTTGAGAGCCAGACAAAACTACAGTGGGCTCAGACTGTCGCCCTGAAAAATACCACGCTCAATCCTAATTGGTTCGCTGTTTTGATGGATCTGTCGACAGACTGGGTAGCAGAGAACCACTTTCCTTGAGTCATGTATGGGGCAATCCCCATACATGACTCATGGAAAGTGCATTAGTATTGGATTTATTTTGTACAAGTCCAACACCTTCATGAGCCATGTATGTGGAACCGAGTCCTTTTTATAATCTATCCAACATGTCGACATATTCCTTCGGGAACGACGAACCTGTTGATTTATGGCAATATCGATGAGGAGAAGCTCCTTAGTACCGCGGGACCCGTTCCTACATCCATTCTGAGAAGCAGACATGATTGAATTTATATCAATGTGATTATTAATTTTGCTGTCTGGCCAATTGGCAATTAATGCCGGGGTCCCTCAGTGGTCTGTTCTCTCAGCAACTTTATTCTTGCTGCACATTAACGATCTGCTAATGCCCGGTACCTTTGGGTATGTAGACGACAGCACAGTTTCTGAGAGATATGTGTCCAGCACGCGAGCTGGTGGGTCACAGATCTAGTATCTCCGTGAGGACATGGTTGGGCGCTTGAACTTGTTCTTGAAGGCTGTCTCCGAATGGAGCGATGCCAACTTGGTCAGGTTTAATGCAGCTAAACCTAGGCGTGCCTCTTCTCCGCAAAAAGAAGCCAATTCGAACCGGCTCCTACTTTCCGAGGTGTAACCGTGACGATAACCGATCATATTGAGCTTCTTGGGGTGACTTTAACTTCCACACTCAATTTTGGCCCGTTTATCTAGGCTAAGGCTCAGTTAGCATAAAAAAAGATGAGAATCCTATTATCCTAGCCAAGGTGAGACGGTACTTCACACCGGAACAGCTGCTCATTTTGTATCAAGCCCAGGTTCGGTCGTGTATCGAATACTGCTCTCATCTTTGGGATGGATCTGCGAAATACCAACTGGACGCGCTTGAGTCTATCAAGAAGCGGGCCAAGAGACTCATTGGCAACGATGCACTGGTCGAGTCAAAGCTCCAGAGCCTTGAACATTGACGACGAGTTGCAAGTCTATCAGTTTTCTATCGGTTACATTTCGGGGAGTGTGCAATGGAATTACACAATCTAATTCCGTCAAGCCCGTTCCATCATCGGACTACGAGACAAACGGCGAAGCGCCATCGTTACATGGTGGACATCCAACCCATACGCACAAAACGTTTTAGGAATGGCTAAGGAGTGGAATTCCCTGCCGGAGTCTGTGTTT
Organism: Tholera decimalis; assembly: GCA_943138885.2. NCBI lineage: Eukaryota > Metazoa > Arthropoda > Insecta > Lepidoptera > Noctuidae > Tholera > Tholera decimalis. The sequence goes on from OW964576.2 coordinate 19,473,623, forward strand.
CCCGATAGCTATAACCTGGGGGTCCTTAAGTCAAGAGTGAATGGGTTGCTTTTGGATAGGCGTGCTCCATCTTCGACCACATCATCACTTACCATCAGGTGAGATGGTGGTTAAACGCGAACCAATTTTCAAGAAAAAAATAGGATTTAAGAACTTTATAGACCATCGGTAAGCACGTGATCGGTCTATGATTTTTAGGTCCCGCAGTACTGCCTGATTTATGGAGCTGGTGGGTTATACCTATAGTTAGGAATTGAGGTAGCGATCCTAACTCTTATGCAGACTGGAACTGGGCGGCTAAGTGAGCGTGCGATCTTTGAAATCATTTTATCCAGAAATTGTGCAGCCCGTCCGGCCCTGGAGATTGCCAGTTGGATAACGGATGGACTGCATCTTGGGAGCTTATCGTAATTGGCTATTAGAGAATTTTTGAAAAATATTTTAAAATTTACGTAGGTCTATTTTATACCTCTAACGATAATTATTTTTCTCCAAAAAGCGTTATTTCGTCGAGCGCAAAGCAAACACTGCCGTACCATCCTTTTCTGGAACCATTTCGGCATATTTTCAGGCCCCTATTTGGGGACCTCTGGATAGATTTAGAACGCTGAAATTATCGTTATCTAGTAAGCTACCAGCACACACTTAAACCACAAAATTTCATGTTTGTAGCTTGTTTATTTCCTAAGTTATGCATTAGCAAAGTTGTACTACACACATCAAAAGTGTCTAGGGATCAAGCATTTTTATGCGGATTTCTTGAGATTGAGATGTGGCTTTGTAATAAATTTATGATTTTATAAATTTATATGGATCCTTTTTGGTGCATTTCATAATTTGAAACAGGAACTGTTAATCAAATTCGAGTAAAAGATGAAAATCAGCTGTCAATATTTTCCCTATAAAAACATACAACGCATTGAAGACATTATTAGTGCTACTGTTTCCCTACTACTGATTAAAACCAACGTTATTATGGAGCGGCGACGTCATTTAAGCAGGGAAGAAATGCTCAGAGCCGTGGGAATGATAGAAGCTGGTTCCCGGCAACGTACTGTGGCTTTAGCTCTGAATACAAGTCAGAGTGTTATCAGTCGACTTTGGACACGTTACCGAAGCACTGGTACCGTGGCTGAGCGCCATGGAGGACGGTATCGCTGCACCACACGGAGACAAGACCGATACATTCAAATCTTAACTCGAAGAGCTCCAACAATAACCGCCATGATGTTAGCCGTGAGGCTTCATCACTCTTCAGGGAACTTAATTAGCGACCAAACAGTCAGAAACCGCTTGCATGAAGTGAACCTTCATTCCCGAAGACCGCTACGGGTACCACCTATAGCAATGCACAATCGTAGGATTCGATATCAATGGGCTCTTGAACACAGAAATTGGGCAGAAGAACAATGGCGTTTCGTGTGCTTTTCTGATGAGTCTCGTTTTGGTATGAGACCGGATACAAGACGTATACGACACTGGAGAACCCCTGGACGCCAACAGCGATTAAAATCCTGCCAGGAAGTCCATCCTTATAGTGGTGGAACCATCATGGTATGGGCGGGTATTTGGATCGGCGGAAGAACTGAGTTGATTTGGATCAGAGGCAACCTCAACGCTCAAATTTATGCTGGGACGATTGTATCTGACGTCATCGTTCCTCTACAAGTGCAAATCGGTCCCTTATTTCAGTTAATGCATGATAATGCACGACCGCACACCGCAAGAGTTGTAAGACAGACTCTCGCCGCAGCTAACATCAATGTCCTGCTCTGGCCTGCTCAGTCGCCAGACTTGAACCCGATTGAGCATGCATGGGATATGCTACAGAGAAGAGCTCTGCCGAATATGGAGGGTATCCAGTCGCAAGAAGACCTTTTTTTGTTGTTGCAACGAACATGGGCGGCCATTCCACAGCGTGATTTGGATGAACTCATTTTGAGTATGCCAAACCGATGTTCTTGTGTTGTTAGTGTTCGCGGTAGAAACACGGATTATTAATTGTTTAAGTTACCCAATAAAATTTTAAAGAAAACTGTTATTTCAGTCTTTTTTTCGAACTTTAATGTTAGTGGTTCAAATGTCAAAAATCCCTTTATTAGGAAAATGGCAAATTTCTTTATTAATGCAAAGGTGACTTGGTTTATCGTTACTGTGACAAACGAAAACACTTTATTTGATGAATCCTTAAAGAAAATTTTAATTAATATCAATCAGGAGAAAAGTTATTGCAAAAATATATGTTGATCCCTAGACACTTTTGATGTGTGTATTTCGACATATATATACTCACTGACTCCACTGATCATCAAAATAGAACTAGTACTTCCCATAAACCTAGAGAGCTGAAATTTGGCATTGAGGTAGGGTTTAGTGCCTATATGAAGGGAAAGCTATCAAAACTAGGATCATGGAAGATCTGGAGTACCTTATGACCCTGAGGAGAAACCGTAACAGACCAGCCAAACTATTGAAATTATCGACATGCTATGTTCACAAAGTTTATTAAGCGTGGTTAGCCCTTTCTTTTGAAATTAAAAAATTGAAGGTCTGAAGTATCTGATGAAGAACCCTAAGAGCTCAGCTGAACTATAGGAGGTATGGAAATGCGCCTTGACAAAAGTTATTCAGTGTGACGAGCCCTTTCTACTGATGTGTATAAAAAATTGAAGGTCTGAAGTATCTGGATGAAGAACCCTAAGAGCTCAGCTGAACTATGGGAGATATGGAAATGCGCCTTGACAAAAGTTATTTAGAGTGACGAGTCCCTTCTACTGATGTGTATAAAAAATTGAAGGTCTGAAGTATCTGATGAAGAACCCTTAGAGCTCAGCTGAACTATGGGAGATATGGAAATGCGCCTTGACAAAAGTTAGTCAATGTGACGAGCCCTTTCTTATAAATGAATATGAAACTGGAGTCTGAAGTATTTGAAAATGTCTTGGAAAACATTAAAATGTGCTAGAGTCACACTAAGTACTTCAATAAAATAACATAAGCTGGGAGTACCTCCTCGTGGTGAAGGTGGAAACAGGCTAAGTCCGCAGTTGAGACAACTTTCATATGCAGCTTGCTTGGCGGAAACTCCCATTTCTTGTTAATCTTGCCTTCGGGCTTATTTTGTTTTCGGTCTTTGTCAGTTGCTAATTGGAAGTGGCCTACCCGGTAACGCAGGGGAGCAGCCACCAGCCGTATTCCATTTCCGCTTTTTATCGATATAAATTATCCATAAACGGTCGTGGAATTTAAATAAACTCGTAAAAATGTCGACAAAATTAAAAGACGACGATGGACTATGTGGCTACCGCGTAGTTGGTATGCCCAAAGATGGTTCATGTCTTTTCCACTCAATATCTTTCTTGGTCTTTGGTAAAACTGACTCAACTTGCAGTGTCAGGTCTGCCATAGTGGCATACGTTGCCGAACATTGGGACGAAATGCAATTTTACACGTGTAATGCTGATGGTAATATGTATACCGACCAGCAATCATACACGTGTCATATAATGAAACCTACAACTTACGGATCACTTTCTCAACTAAAGGCAGCTGGAGAAATCTATCCCTTCACTTTTGAAGTGTATGAGAACGGTATACTTAGGGGTTCCTTTGGCGGCAGTAACGCTGGCTCAAAAAAATAACTACACCAAAAAAAAAACAATTCTAATAACAAAACCTAAAATAATGAAAGGTATAATTAAGAAACTAATCAAGCAAAAAATAGCTTTCTGTAAAAAGAAGTGAAATCCCGCCAAAATATCCTGTAAAAAATTAGCCAAGTCTCGCCTAAGCTGCTTGTTTCTCTATAAAAAGTAATGAAATCTCTAAGCAAAGCGAAGCTAAGTCTAAGGATCCTTACTGCGATTTCTTTATTAATATAGTTAGATTTTATGTGACTTGGCCGTTGACTTCGATGTATTAACTAGTAAAAGTGCATGGAGTATGTTCAACGGCCGGTTACATACAATCTAACTATATTAATAAAGAAATCGCAGTAAGGATCCTTAGACTTTGCTTCGCTTTGCTTAGAGATTTCATTACTTTTTATAGAAAAAAAAGCAGCTTAGGCGAGACTTGGCTAATTTTTTACAGGATGTTTTGGCGGGATATGAATTTAATTTATGAATTTCAAATTCGCGCCAAAACAGCCGGTCATCTGACACTTGCGGATGTGACATCATATTTCAATAAACAATGTGCAAAAGAATCTAATTACGACGCTATAACTCTGAAGCTATTTTGTGGAAAACCGTCAGGGTATAAGTGTTCTGTGTGGAAAACTAACACCTTTTTCACTGGAATTGTGAAAATGACAAGCTAGAAGACGTGTGCCGTGCCTATGTGTAGAAGTACTACAATTAAATTTCCTGAAAAATTGTTTATACACGTTCCTAAATGCCCTAAACGTTGAAAGTAGTGGTTATAACCAGCACGTCTAGACTCAAAGTTTACATCTGATAAATCTGCAATATTATTTTGTGCGGACCACTTTGATGTAAGTATTTAGAAGAAATCAACTTAGTCTCTGATTTAATAAAAACAAATTAGTAAACCTAACCTAATGTTGTTAATAAAACATGACCAAAATAAAAGTAAGTAATCAATACATTCGTGTCACTAATTAAATCAAATATGCGACCATAAATGAATCAATTTTAGGCGGATTCGCACTGCCAGCTTTTGTATAGCTTGACTCCATATTACGAAACGTATAAACAGCACAAATTTAAATATTTCTTATTAATTGTCTCGGTAAATTGCACACGATACGGATAGTACACAGTACACGAAGATTTATTTATTGAAATGTGACGTCATACGACGCTCAATCATGGCCGCCCTGGTTTCGGTTCTCATATCCACAGATACAAAAACTCAAATCTATATTTCAAAAATAAAAATATTTACAATTTATTTTCATGCAAAAAAAAACGTATTGTATAATTATTTTTAACCTATAAGCAAACATATTTAACACATTTCATATTTTACCGTGACTATATATATAGTCAAATAGCCAAATATCGCACGTGCGCTTAATCTCACTCATCCAATCACCCTCGGTGTGGCTGACAGGCACCGACCAGATGCTGCGCCAGAATGAACACGTGGCGTCATCATCCGGTAGGCACGTATCAGTCACACCTTAGTCAGGTCGCTCCCAGGCCCTATAAACCCACCTTTCATTCCTTTGGAATGTGTGATTCTGAGTGTATCTGTATCGCTCCAACCGTCGCTTATATCGACGAATTCGATTTGCCCATGCAGACTTTCTGCTTCAGGAAGTCGATACGCTCTGTGACGCGGGTTAGATAATCCCGAGGGCTGATATCAGTCCCCGCGAACGCTCGCCTCACAAAGCGCATCACTCTAGGACGAGTGTTGCCCTGCCTGAAGCAGAGAACTTTACCAATGAGTGCTCTAGCCCCAGCGATACGACGTTCGATCCTGCACTGCCAAGCTGGTACCGCCGGTCGAATAGTTCTGTCAATCTTTGGGAACTTGACATGAGCTACCCGACATGTTGCTACAGCTCCACAGTACAGGACCGAATGGATATCGGTGAGGTCTTCACTATTGTCAAAATAATTTGACAGCAGTGAATCTAGAGCACACACTAGCGCCCTATTTTCTTATGCATGGGTAAACGAGGCAGACGAGGTCTAAGCTTAGGCAGTGTGGAGCGATACTCCCGTAATGCATCCTCCAAAGCACTCCTCAATCTTTCACTGCACTGGGTAATCACGGTTATAGCCTCGTCATCAACATGTTTACCGACGTGGTTGGGTCGCGGTGAGATACGGGGTTGTAGTTGCTCCGCGGCCAGTGGTGAAGCAGATGAGACACGGCTGCACCGTGATTCGAGGCGTAGTCTATCAAGTCGTCATCCAACATACGGTTACGCTGGTTGACCCGCACCTGATCCGATAGTCGCTGGGCCGAAACGTTGACAGCTGGTTCAAGTGCCTACCTGAAACAGAAGAGCATCCGACCACGGTACGCAGTCACGTTCCCCCCTCTGTAGCCCCAAAGTATGAGCGCATGACATTTTCATTGATGGAATGTGTCCATCGCATGCGGTGCACACTTCTACCAGCAGCAGGGGACCCCATCAGAAGCCGGCGGGCCTCGAAGTCCTATGCTGGCCGGAGGGCGGCCTCTTCCTCGCCGCCGCGCAGGTGGTGGTGTCGTCGGCGGCGAGAAGTATTCGTCGCTCGAGCTCGACGCTACTGCAGCGGCCGGAGTCTCTTCACTCACGACTGGAGCAGGTCCCGGCGGCTGCGAGGCGGAGCTGACCGATGTTTCCGCAGGTGTTGGGCGTGTGGATTGTTCTAATCGTGCCTGGCGTCTTTTCAACATTTTGTCTTCGTATAAATTAATAATATATTAATCATTTATTATATATTAATTATTATAATATAATAACACTTGTTATTTTTTTTTACAAAAAAACAACCAATCATTTGCCTCTTTTCAGGATTGGGGAAATGAGCGTTTGAGCCGAGCTCAACGCTCAGTAGAAGCAAACACATATGATGTAGACTCCTGGTCGCTCCTCATCCGAGAGGCCCAAACAAGGCCCATCAATGAAGTACGTCCTGTGTATGAGAAGCTGATCAATGCATTCCCAACTACGGGACGGTACTGGAAGATTTTTATTGAGCAGGAGGTATGTGTTGGTTGAATAATATAATCCTAAGAATTCGTTTTTTGCCGGTAACTGATTAAACATCCATATATGGTTTCTATTTTTATGAAGGCTGGTGTTTTTTCCTATTGTCCCTATATAATATTTAAAACTATTTAAATCTCATGGATTACTCACACAGTAATACTTGATTTCCATGCAAAATTTAAGGTCACTCATATTTGCCTGCATATTTTGTTCAGTCAAATCAGTATTTTGCATGAGTTAAATAATGCCCTCCACAAGATCTCAGCTTAATTTATTTCTGATTTAGGGCTGGCAGTGTAAAAAAATCATAAAAGTATTAATAATCATAGTGAGAGGTAATTCTTCTTCACAAGTCTTGTATGTTGGTAATATTTGAGTACACCTCACTTCTAAGGGTAATCCATTGTAAAAACAATCTGCTTGATAATAATAATATATTGATACACTAGCACTTCTCCCACAATTTCGTCTGCGTACATTTTGAAGGAATTTTTAGCCTACTAGCTTTTGCCCGCGACTTCGTTCGTGTGGGAGGTTTTTCCCGCGCAAATCCCGATCCCATGGGAATTTCGGGATAAAAAGTAGCCTATGTGTTATTCCAGAATGTCAAATATCTACTTACCAAATTTCATTCAGATCCGTTCAGTAGTTTTTGCGTGAAAGAGTAACAAAAATCCATCCATCCTCACAAACTTTCGCATTTATAATATTAGTATAGTAAGTATAGTATTAGTAAGAAGATTAGCACTTATGAATAATGCAAGGTGCATTATTCATAAGTGCTAATCTATAAACTATTAATGAAAAAAAAAATTACAATTGGTAATTTTAGTTCTGGCGAATATTGGTTATATACAATATACAAAGTCACAAACACAACTTTACCTCTTTATATTATTAGTCTAGCTAAATGAAGCAATTTAGCAATAATTTGCGTTAACTCTCTGCCGGCTTCTGGGTTCTCTGCCACTTATGACCTTTCAGCCTTTAAAGGAAGAGTAAGTAGGCATCTTCTGGGCTTGCTCGTTCCTTCGTAGACCTCATCTAGCACTTACCATAAGACGAGATTGGGCTCATCCCGAATAAAAATAAAAAGCTTTGTAGCACTTGTTACTAAAATTATGCAAATTCAGGTTAGAGTTTATATGGAGAATGTGTGCAGAAAGCTAATATTTTTGTAATAACATTTACACGAAAAAATTAAATTAAACCAGAAGACTACAAGTATATTGGGCAGGTATCCGCAAGTCCATGACCAAGCGCGTATTTTGGGTAGGCCAAAGACCACTATTAATATTAATGTGTTATCCATTACAGATGAAGGCGAGGAATTTTGAGAAAGTCGAAAAGGTTAGTATTGTAACAGTGTAAGTTTATTATAAAAATAGGTAATAACTGTGATAATAATAACAATAAAAGTCCGCCTATATAGTTTTGTGTGCTTAAGAACTATTAAATAACGTGAAAGCTGAGAAAATTCAGTAGTGAGTGATTTAGTGAGTAAGCTAGCAAGTAATTGAAATAAAACGGAAGAATTGAATTGTATCTTTTTTTTCGGCTAGGGCTAATGTGTTCAGACATATTGGAGGCGAGTTTTTAATGCTAATGTTAATAATTGGAAACCTTTATTTTTCTACAAAAAAACATAAATTATTAAGGGTGTTATCACACTGACTACTCATAAATTACTACACACGAATTCCTCTCCTCTTCCTCCCGAGTGTGACGTTACATATTTTAGAATTTTACACCAACGAATTTTACCCTTTATGTTCCCTGTATATTACTATCATATTTTTTTTACGTTTAATTTTTTTGTTTTCTTACTTAGATGTCACGTCACTCAATTTAAAACCCTCTTACACTTTGTCACACTTCGTTCACCCCCCTTATCGCCCCTTTATTGTGTGACGTAATTGCTGGGTGCCTCTAAGCTCCGAAAGCTAACTGCCATTGGGCTAGCTTGGAGTCTAAAGTCGCTTGGCATATACGGCTATAGTTTTGGTCGTTAAGCAAACCGCCAATCAGCGCATGTTCAACTTAAATACTTATCTTACACAGTATCTCAATATTTAATTACTACATTAAACGTTTGAAGTCTGAACAAAACATTAGCAAAGAAAGCTCGCTTTTGAAATGTAATCAACCCTATTTCGTATGTTCCTTACTAAAGTAATTACCTACAATACGTTTAAGTACAAGACACGCCTATCGAGTTTTAGAAAAAGTTCGAATCGAATCTAATGGGGTCTCGGAACAGTCTGCGATTCACTACGCAGTAGCAAATTCATTTGTGGGGCTATGGGTGTGGTAGGGCTGCCATACGTCCGGGTTTATTTTATTTTATTTCATAGAAATAACAAACAGTATAATAAAGATTACAAACATTACAGGATTGAATCATAGTAACAAATATACGGGTAGTATAGGATACTACGTTAATCACAGATTAGAATAAAGAGTAGCTAGCTGTTGATTAATGTAATTAGGTACATTCTTAACGAAGAGCTTACAGCTACACAAAGATGTTTCATTTTTATATGGGGCTCCGGCCATAACATGTACATTTCAGCGAAGCTGGGAAACTTACCCCTAAATAGAGTAAAGTAACATTTTTTTCATAAATCGATTTGCTCGATTTGAATCTTGGTGTAGTTTGATTACCGTTCTGGAATAAGACCAATGCTCAAGCGCAGATTCTATATTTAAACTAAGATCAGGTGAATTAAGCTCAAACTGGACTTGAGTAACGTTCTGTAATATGGACCTAAGAGTGTTACAAAAAGATTTCTTCCTTCCTTCATTATAAAAAAATATTTCATGAATAGTTAGGTACAGTCGGCCAAGAAAGTGGTGTACCACCCTAAGGTTGAATATCGCTTGCAGATTCATAGGTGATAAAGATTAGTTTCGCTTGCAGATCGATCTGACAACTTCTATTGCTGTCTTTATCTGATTATTGATAACGACTATTACTGTTTGTAACGTGACAGCTGTTCTTAGTTTGAACTTGATGGAACCAATGACGTCGTAAAATCAACGGCGGGGGGCTGTAGATTTTGATGACAAAATTGTATCTACAAATTCAGAATTGTAATCAACAAGTTACATAAAATTGTAAAGGCACAAGGGTAGTCCACAAACCTACAATTTCTGTAAACTTGTAATTACAATATCAATAAAAAACAAGCTAAAAATAGATTTATCCTTTTATTAAATTTCTACAATCAATTTTAAAATACTTATAACAAACAAAAACATAGCATATATAGTAATATTTAGAAGATATTGAAAATTTTTAAAAATTAGAAACGGGTGTAACCGCCGTTGGCCTCTATAACCTCTAAAAGACGAGACCTCATTGAACCAACAAGCCGTGAGCAAATATCGGTTCCCCGCATTTCCTCCCAAATATAATTACAGTGACTAATAAGAGCTTGTTTGGTTCTTTCATTTTGATGCGACCATCGTTGGACCATAAGGCCCCAAAGATTTTCTATCGGGTTGAGGTCCGGCGATCTTGAGGGCCACTGAATTACCCTTACGTCAGTGTGTGAACGAAACCAGGCTCTTACGATCCTCGCATTATGAATTGAACAATTATCTTGAACAAAATCAAATTGTGGCACTTCGTTCTCCGGGTAAACATTACGGACTGTCGGTAGCATTGCATTCTGAAGCACGTCGATATAATTTACAGCCGTCGCTCGAGGAGGTAGAGAACACAATTCTCCTACACCATCCGTACTCATCCAGCCCCAAATATTTACGGAAATTCGACCTGATTCTCTATTTGGGATTACATGATCATCTTTATACCGTGTTGAATTATATCGCCAAAGGTGAAGACGTCCATGCTGACTGGATTTAAACGTTTTTTCATCACAAAACACTGTATTAGACCAATCAAACTCTAAGTGCTCTCTGGCGAAGTTCAGACGAGCAAGTCTGTGAGCATCCGTCAAATATATTTTCTTGGCGTAATGCCTGTGGTGCAACCCCATGTAATGTAGATGATTCCTTATTGTTTGGGCACTCACATCGAACATCTCCGCAAAATGTTTTGTGGGCTTAAAACCATTGATTTCATATTCCCGTCTCATGAATTCTCTATCGTTATTGGAGAGTGCAGGCCGGCGACCACTTCTTCTGTGATCCAACAAACTTCCCTCCTCTCCTTCACGACGAATCCAAAAGCGGACAGAACGCCTCGATATATTCAAATTCCGGGATATCGCACTGATACTGCTTCCCTCATTAAATTGGGCAATTATTTGTGCTCTTTCGGCAATGGTCAAGTTGGCAGGCATTGAGATGATTTTATATGCAGTTGATTGAAAAATAACACGGAAAATATATCGATTTTTTGCATATATTTGACAAAATGTCAATTGTCAGTTTTCTTTTTCAAATGGAATTCGGTTGTCTAAATAGTTTTTATTACTTTTGTTTGGAAACATTTCAATTGCTTTGTAGAAACTAATGTCCTTTTCATTTATACTAAAGGTTAAAATGTCATGTGACATATGACGTATGAATACTAAATACATAGGTTTACGTCATGATAATGTTGTCTCTTTCAGTAATATCTTTTTATAACGAACCTTGTTGTAATTTTCGATGACCGGGAAACTAAATCAAAACTGGTACACCACTTTCTTGGCCGACCGTACTTACACATATACGAGTATCTTATTTCTGTCTTTTCAAAATTTTTTAGTGTGCCAATCTGCTAAACAAAACATTTTACTCATTATAGGAACATAGCTCGGACGACTAATGACCCGTCGTTGTAGTAATTTTATAATATATCTCGTCCTACAATTTCTGCAGATGTTATAAAAAATAATTAAATGTGAGTTCCTTAAAAAAAGAACGTTTTTTATGAATGCATTGAACAAAAGCTTCAGTTTTAATTTCAACTTACGTGTTTTTGAAAACATATTTCTGCGTTTTTAAAAACATCTAAGTAACTACGTTATTTTGGCATGAATCACAGTTTCTATATTCTCGCGTGTATTTTTAGGAAAATGAATGGTAAAAGTAAGTATGTTTTAAATATGTTATATATATATCAACCATTGTCTGAATCCACTGCTGAATTTAGGTATTAGTTGGTCTAAAACTAATTAGGTTCAAATTAAAGGTAGGCTCATATCCGCCGCGGGAGATGCCCCGGGCGTCGGGGATCTCCGAACACCGTAGGCGCGGGCTTGCGGGCGGCAAGCAGGCGTACGTAGCTCACTGTCCGGTTAGGATCAGGCCTGTAACGACGTGTTCCACCCATCAAATAGTAGTCAGCGCCAATGACGGACCCCACAGGGCCAATGTCTGCTAGGTTGCGAGAATGTTCTTTATCATGACCATGGCACGTGACACGAAGGGCAATTACTAATGAAACAGGGTGGATATGGATAGCCAGTAGGAGTCTGACATTCCGTGCCGCTCCACTCCGAGTTTGATGATTTTCTACCCAAAAATATTATAATGAATTATTCAATGCAGTTGGGGCGATCTTAAACTATAATAAGAAAAATATGGAAGAAACATTAAAATATCTCAACAATCATAAAGTTGTAGAGCTTTCTAGTGGCGCATGAATGAATGATTTCGATTCTACCCTACCCACCTACTACACCAACGATCGACACGTCCGTTTTTTTTTTAAATAGGTTCGCGTTTGAATACCATCTCACCTGATGGCAAGTGATGATGTGGTCGAAGATGGAGCACGCTTACCTAAAAGTAACCTATTCACTCTTGACTCAAAGACTCCCGTATTTGCTTAGTTCTTGAAATTTTATCGTATGCAGTTTTTTGAATAGAGAAATAACTTGGAACGACACTAGATCTCATCTGCATCTAAGAAACTACTAAACTACCTAGATTAAATGTTACTGTTAGTCTTCATTATCCCACTGCTCGGCAAAGGCCCAGTGATTTCCAAATTGTTCTTTCCAGGGCCAAAGTAGACCACTGGTCTTTAGTTTGGTCCAGCTCGTCCCGCCATCTTCTATGAAGTCTTCTGCGACGCTTTTTGTTTCAGTCAACCTATGTTGTTGGATTGCTGAGCAAAGGCCTCCCCTAAATCTTTCCATACAACCTTGTCTGCAGTCTTCTCCGACAAATCCAGGAAAAGGCCAAGGTGTTGAGTCTTCATACCAGCGTCTCTTAGGCCTGCATCGGCTACAGTGACCGTCTTGAGGCACCCACCGCGTAACGATACTGTTCCATCTGTCCTCGTGCATCCTGTAGATGTGTCCCATCTGTCCTCGTGCATCCTGTTGATGTGTCCCGCCAACCCCACTTCAACCTTGCAGACTTTGCCAACGTCGGCGATACCTGTCCTGGAGCGTATAAGGACGATCAGTATCAGTCGGTCCGTTTGATATTTAGGATGCTAAGCGACAAAAGTCTAATGGCTAAGGTGTCGGACTTGTAATCGAGAGGCCGCGGGTTCGAACCCCACACATTACACTATTCCCGTGAACCCACTTTAGACACGACTATAGTTAGAGAGGTTAACAAGATGGCTAGTAATTTGAATTGCGTCAGATTATATATTAGAGGGTTTTTCAGCCTCTCATGGTATTTTATTATGCGGTTACTTTTCGGGACTTACTTATTCTTAACCTTACTTTAAATAAAATAATAATAGGTTACTTCTAGGTTAGCGTGTTTCATCTTCGACCACATCATCGCACCATCAGGTGACATGGTGGTCAAACGCGAGCCTATATATAATCAATAAAAAAAGGCTCTCATACTTATTGAACGAAGTCTAAATTCAGCAGTGGTTCAAACCCGATTAGGATAACAATGACATGATAATATTTTGGCCGAACAGCTGTTCCAGAGGTGTCTTATGAAGATCCTGAACATTGAGTTGTGGAGACTCTACCTCAACTATGTCAAGGAGACGAAATGCATGCTGCCGACTTACAAGTAAGTATTGACCTGATATACAGTATCTAACAAAACATATTTACTAATATAACGCCTAATATTATAGCCTATAACGCTTTCACTGCTGTGATACAGGTTTCCTCTCTATGAGTCGAAATCGTAATATATATAATCGTAGGTAGTAATCAAATACATGCTACATACTAAATACATGCTGGTGGACCGGTGGGACTCTCCGATGCTGGCTCACTGGATACGGTTGCACGCAGTCGTATAATCATTTGTCTCTATCATCGGGGATTCCACCCGGACATGTCCGCTGTTTAATTAGCTGATTAATTAGTTAGTAAAATTTGATTATTTTGATCTTTTTATTATGATTATTTTTTTAATTTGTCGATAATGTATTTTATTTAATTAATGATGTTTTTAACTTTTTTATGCTGTTTAACTTGTTTATCAATTATAAAGTAGATTAAATGATTAATTAATAGATATTATTGAAAAGTATTGAATCAAATTATTAATATTATTTTTTAACTTTTATATGGGTCTGCGTGCCTGCAATAAATGATTTTTATTTATTTATTATCTACATCTACTTGATGCAAATCAACTGCATGCTACAGTTGATTTTTGCGTTCGGGGCGAAACCTTCCAAAGTTGCCTGGGTTTTCGGGGGGAACTACCTCAGGCATTGTGGGACCTATCTCTCTTAAACCATCCGGTGATCACCAGCAGCACATAGAAGGGGCCTAAGACTCTCCGGGACTCTCCCTCTGTGCAAACGCCTGCTACGGCACATCCCGGGTTGGATTTTTGATCCGAGGGCATATTAGTTTCTTCAAGATGTTTTCCTTCCTTGTTTTAAGAACAGTGGAGATGATGGACATTACACAAAGTAATGTAGCACATTTGTCAATGTGAACAGTTAATGTGGCTTGCCGCCTAATACCGTAATACATAAATACTAGCTGGAAAGTAATAACGCGTTTTTTACCCCCTCAATTTCTTGGTCTAGATCTCCCGCCTCCAATTACAATGCCAAAGTTCCATGACAATCTCATTGACGTTTTAAGACCGTATAGATTCAGAAACCCTATCTCAGATAATGTTCCATTTGTTACTAATTAATAATCCGCCGAAGCTCGTAACCTATAACTAGTCTTTCTCAGATTCCGTATAGATTAAATATAGATAAAATAACGACTACTCTCCACTTGGTTAGTGTCTAGAGAATTGACATAAATTTCTTAAAAAAAAAACTATTTCAGAGAAAAAATGGCGCAAGCGTATGACTTCGCGCTGGACAAGATTGGATTGGACATCCACGCGTACCCGATATGGAACGACTACATCACGTTTTTGAAGAGTGTGGATGCTGTCGGATCTTATGCTGAAAATCAAAAGATTTCTGCTGTTAGGAAGGTAAGGAATAACCACTTCTGGAGATATTTAATTATTAAAACTTTATACAACACAAAAGGTACAAAGGCGGACTTAATGCCTTAGGAATTTTCTAACAGTCAACCATGGGTAGTGAATTTCTTGACTGTCTCTAAAATAACATGGATAATGTGTATCGTTTGTAACAAATAATTTATATTAAAAAAGGTGTAAATAGTATCAAAGCTGCTTGCGTTAAACGAACATTTGTGATATAAAGCACGCCACCAAATGATAGACCAGCGACATAATTATCCGAACTATCTACACACAGTTCTCGATACACGCCAACTTTTTACCGTTGCTAGCTTTACTCTTTAATCGTTAATCGCCGGCGGTGGGACAACTGCCTCAGTATTGTGTAAATCACTGACTCCGTGGCTTAGCAGTCGCAATAGCAACATAAATACATTTATCAGCGGTGTGATACTGCCGTGCCTAAGAAAACACGTTAAATCGTTGGTCCTGCACCTAATCTGTCTCCGGTCGTGTCGGATTGCCGTCACATCGGACTATGAGAGTAAAGGAAAAGAGAGGACCTGAACCTGCGCACATTCTTGTGCGCTATAATATCTCTTGCTCAGATGACTAATCGCCGCTGAGATTGCCCATCGTGGCCAAAATCGGTCTAGAGGACTAATATATCGTTTAAATATAGGGAAAACAGTAATTTTAAAACCACAGACAGACTTTAATTTTATTTGTGTGTATATAGATCACCACCAACTTTATAGTTAACTAGCTTGTGCCAGCGGCTTCGCCCGCGTGGGAAGTTTTTCCCGTGTAAATCCCAATCCCGTGGGAATTTCGCAAAATCCTTTAGCGGATGCCTACGTCATAACATCTACCTGCATGCCAAATTTCAGCCCGATCCGTCCAGTGGTTTGGGCTGTGCGTTGATAGATCACTATGTCAGTCAGTCACCTTTGAGTTATATATATTTAGACTAGCTTGTGCCAGCGGCTTCGCCCGCGTGGGAAGTTCTTTCCGTGTAAATCCCGATCCCGTGGGAATTTCGCAAACTCCTTTCTTAGCGGATGCCTACGTCATAACATCTACCTGCATGCCAAATTTCAGCCCGATCCATCCAGTGGTTTGGGCTGTGCGTTGATAGATCACTATGTCAGTTAGCCAGTCAGTCATCTTTGAGTTATATATATTTAGATATGATACTTTCACACCATCCATCCATGTAAACTCTACGAATTTTATATTTATGTTTTTTCAGGTATATCAAAGAGCAGTCATCACCCCCATAATAGGAATTGAGACATTGTGGAAGGATTACATTGCCTTTGAGCAAAGTATTAACCCTATTATTGGTAAGTAATTCCACTTTTGTTTTTGATACGCAAAACTGTTTCTTATTACGTAGTTACAAGAAGCATTTTATTATTTCCTAAATTTATCCCTACCGAACATTAAGACAGTAAGTGGAAGCACTTAGGCGAACAAGTTTTAATATTTTAGTTCAACCTGATTTTATTCCCACCACCATTTGCATCATCGTCTGCTCAACCTTTTCCTATTTTGAGATCGGCTATAGCTGTCGCCAAATGACTTGGCAAGAGTCGTTCAATGCGCACAAGTCGATTTTTAGGTGTCAGCGGTTGTCAGCGTGACACGGGGTATGACGTAGCGCCGCTCCGAGCGCGCGATTGGTGCGTCAGTAGTTCTCGTTCAATTTGCTCCCGAATACGCTTGCGTACACGAAAGTTGTACCCTTTGTGTTTGTTACGAGTTTGTTTGTTTTAAATTTAGTTTTTGTTACGTTGATTACAATGCCAGGAACAAATACCGTTTTACACAGACTATTGAAACGTCAGAAAGAACAGTTAGACACTATAGTTAAGGAAGGTTGAAATTCCGAATTCGTCACTGTCTTTAGGACACCGGGAAAAAAGAAGAATAAAAAGACTTTTTTGCAAAAAATAAAACCGACTTCCATATCAAAACACTACAAAGCCAAAAATAATTTTAATTTCGGTAGTCGGTGTTATTGGTTTTGTATTTTCTTTTTTTTTCACACCGCCTTCCGAAATTAAAATTATTTTTGGCTTTGTAGTGTTTTGATATGGAAGTCGGTTTTATTTTTTGCAAAAAAGTTTTTATTTTCGTGCTTTTTAGTGGGTCAGTGAATTTTCCAAATCGGTTCGTAAATGACGGAGTTATGCGCGAACAAAAAACGCAATGCAGAGTAAACGAAAAGATCATAAACGTAAAATTTTTTTTAGACTTTTGTTGATTTTTCAGAAACGGCTTGTCCGATTTCGATAAAATTTTCATGGGACCATTTGGGAAGTATACCCTTTCTAACAAGATAAGATTTTTTTAAATCGGTTGGCAAGCGACGGACTTATGCGCGGACAAACATAAAAATAAAAAAAAAATACAAAGATCCGAATTGAGAACCTCCTCCTTTTTTAGAAGTCGGTTAAAAAGGGGGAGGAACATATTATTTTTAATGTTTTTTTAAATACATTTTTTTTTCACTTTTGAATGTATTTATGTATTATATCTATTTTATTTATAATACCGAATTAACGAATGAATTCCTCTTCTTTCTTTAACATTGTCCTGAACAGATATGATTGAAAATAAATGATGACAGTAACCATAGAATAATGGCAAGCATTAAAAGTGGCCACTTTTTTCTTCCACTAAGTGCACGATGCGTGAACTTACCCCCACTACGCGAAAACCTTGCCAAGTTATTTGGCGACAGGTATACCAGACTAACGATACGTCTTGACAAGACCAGTGTCCGATTTTTCTGGCTGCTGTCTACCTGTAACGACTATCAAAGACCTCTAAATGACAGCTTATAGTGGTTTCCGACGCACGAAGGAATCTCGGTATGTTATAATAGTCAGCCATGCACAGACCGACTTATGCTCTACCTTACTTTATTAACAAACTGCCAGAGGAATTGCAGTACACATATAAACGTACGTATACTTTCATTGTGCGTACGGCTAAGGAGTGGAATTTCCTGCCCGAGTTTGTGTTTCCCGATAGCTAGCCCTAAGGGTCTTTAAGAGTGAAGAGGTTACTTCTAGGCAAGCGTGCTCCATCTCCGACCACATCATCACTTACTATCAGGTGAGATGGTGGTCAAACGGGAGCCTTATTATCAATAAAACCATTTTTTTTTGTTGTTTTGGTCTAATCGAATATAGAGGAGATTACGACTCGCCAAACACAGATAAGCCCTATGAGGCTTTCGTGTATGGCAAAACATTTTGTAATATACTGTGTGAAGGATACATTATGTATATCCTTGTTTCTTCTTTATATTTATATGTATATATAACGTGTAACGGAAACCCCATATCTATCCAAAAGGGCTGAAGACAACATCTGGTATGGAGTCTCTATGCACAGTTTCAAAACAAAATCACTGACTCAAAGAATTGATACCAAATTATTGGTTTAATATATTTCTTGAATACCAATCATAACAAACGTGTCACAGCACTACGAGGGTCAATAACTTTCCACGTCACTTGCCAATAACACGATAATTCTTTTCGTTCTTCTTAATTTGAAAAATTCTGTCTCTAATGTCAGTGTATTGGAATTTGTAATAAGTTCTACACACATAGATTTAGGATTACAAAACCCTTGCCATATCGTTTGTTATCTTCCAAAGAAGCCATGCACTTGGTATGTATATACCCTTTAAATTACACGTTGTATATGTTTAGAGAATGTAATTTATTGCTTTTGTATTTTATATAGGAAAATAAATAGTATGTTTTCTCCTTCTGTGTCAAATCCATGCAAAGATTGTCTTTAGTTGTTAAGTCCTTATTTGTTTTTCTGTTATGGTGTAAAATAAAGAATATATCTGTCTATCTGTTATTATTTAGCCTGTACAACAATCAGTAAATGTTTAATTTTCATACAACAGCGGAACGAATGGCGATGGAGCGTTCTCGAGATTACATGAACGCCCGTCGCGTTGCCAAAGAGCTGGAGACAGTGACCCGAGGGTTGAACAGGAACATGCCAGCCACTCCGCCTACCGCTGATAGAGAAGAGATGAAACAGGTATGGAAGATATAATCTCTAAAGCTCTTCGACAAAAGCAGTTTTATATGCGGAACAGAATGAAAAGTCCCGCAATTCCATTGAAAAGGGAGGATCCTCCGACCAGACAGGTGTTTTGTCTGGTGGGCAATCCGCGAGTTGACAGTATGTTTAAAAATTTAAAATAACTATTTAATTATGTAAATCTATTGATATGAAGCACAAAATAGTACTAATGAAGAAAAGATTATTATTTATTTATTTTATTTTCCCTTGAGAAAAATGAGACTTTTTATCTGTGAGTCACGTGGTTATTAACACCAATCAGAAAACGAGACGTCATCGTTCAATATTTTGACAGCTGACTGGTTATCTTTAGTTGGTGCGTAAGACAAAATAAGAAATAACTAACTAACTGCTTGCACTGTCTGGACAGGTCCGCTCAAATTTGCGTGGTTATTTCCTCAAAAGAATACCAAAGACATGAACCTACATGCTTCTCATATACAAATATAAATTGTTTAGACTTTAAAAGAGACTTTATTTATTTATAACCAATTTACAAATAAATATTTCATTTCATTTCATAACTAACTCTCTCCCTTCTGGTTCATTTGTCTTATCGTCCTGTAATAGTTGTTCGATGAGTTCCTTTTTTGTCTTTTTAAAAAAGCAGATAGATAGATATATTATTTATTGTACACCATAACAGTAAAACAAATATGGACTTAACAACTAAAAACGGTGATACAATGGGCGGTCTTATCGCTAAAAGCGATCTTTTACAGACAACCTTTGGATGGATTTGACACAGAAGTTCTAACCACTTCTTGCGAATATCCCTTTTTAAAGGGACATGAATAAATAGTTTCGTTGGCGTTTTTATAGTAGTAGTATTCCCACAACAAGGTACTGTACAGCACTGATAATAATTTTTCACGTTCATAATAGAGTAAAATATCATAAAATACCCGAAGTACATTTATGTGCCAAATGCCAGGAAAGTTGTTTTTTGAACGATGACGTCATACATAGTCACGTGACCACAATGCCACGATTTAGGCCATAGTTTTTTAATAAATTAAAAAATATATTTATATTTTAATTGAAAGGTTAAGTGATGAATAAAATATTATTTTACAAGTACACATGAAGCGCTTCGAAGCGTTTCAAACAATTTTTACAAAGTTGTCAACTCGCGGATTGCTCAATGTTTGTTATCAAGTGTAATTGTGCGGTAAACTCTGCTTGTGCAGGATATATTAAGTGACAACAGTGTTACAAGTGTTAACAAGTATGGAGTACTAACAGCATACACAGGATATTATAATTTAGTATAGTAGACAGTGAGTCTATTAAAAGTCGTCATGTTTAGAGGCAGGAAAATCTTAGGGTGAATACTTAATATATAAAACCATATCATACAATATACGACATGACTAAATAGATTTATTATTATCGTTAGTAATTGTAAGTGGCGAGATAGTTTTTTTTTTAATAATTGACTAGTACTCACGCGGGCCTTCGCTCCCGTGGATTCTATCATAGTAAAACATAACTCGCCTTTTTTGCAGTCGCGTAAATAGTAATAACCTTCCCCAAGCTTCAAGCTACTTCCATACCAAATTGCATCCAAATCCACCCAGTACTTTCGAAGATTAGCGCGTTCAAGCTAACAAATAAACAAACAAACAAACTTTTCCGCTTTATAATATTAGTATAGATTGGCTTACGTTTGACCACCATCTCACCTGATGTCAAGCGAGGATGCGGTCGAAGATGAAGCACGCTTGCCTAGAAGTAACCTATTCCTATTATGTCGCTACATAGTTGTAGTACCTTCCGCACTTGAATGATATATCATATCGTCTTGTCATACTGAGCGATTCTCCTCTACATTTATTGTATACACAGCCTAGGTGAAAAACTCTGCCGGCTTCTGTGTTTCCTACCACAACAACCTTTAAAGCAAGAGTGAACGAACAGTCAGAAAGGAAAATCTGACAATGGTCTTATCAAGCGGTATCGTGTTACCCAGTTACTGGGTTGTAGAGGTCAGATAGGCAGACACTCCATGTAAAACACTAATAGAATAGAATACATTTATTTCAGACTTAAAACATTGTCCATATAATGTTAGTAACAAAGGTCTTAAAAAAAACTATGTTAGTGTTCATGTCATTCTCTAAAATTCATATACAAATAAAATAAAAAAAAAATCCAATAATGTCAAAAAATAAAATAACAATGATATAGATAAAAAAACAAAAACTAAAAACATTGCGTCATCTCGTTACGTGAAGTCGAATAAGCCTCCCTGGCACTGTAGACTCCGGCCTTTCTGATATCATCTTCAGAATTCCGTTGGCGCTCCCCCGGATCCTACACATCAGAGATGCTGCTTTTTTACGCATTATGGCATAAAAATCGTCGACTCTTGCGTCAGCAAACATGCCTGAAGCGCTACAGAAACGTGGGAGCCTCACCAGAATTCTGAAAGCATTGTTATATTGTACGCGAAAAGCGTTGTAGGCCCGTTGCGTATAGCTGGTCCATAGAGCGCTGGTGTACAAGCTTTGGCAGTAGGCCCTGAACAGTGTCACTTTTAGGTCTACTGTACACCTTGCAAATCTATGCACCAACATATTAGCACGAACCGACAACGCCCTTCGCTCCCGCTCGATATCTCTAATCTCTAATACTCAGCTGCATTCAATTAGACTACAAGCCGACCTCAATATATTTGGGAAAGGCTAAGCAGGGATGATGTGTGTTTTGTGGTATATTAACATTTTAACTTTCGTCTTGTTTCTTCTTTGTATCCATTACAGGCATTAAATAAACTGTTATCTCCACATTCCTTAACAGGTGGAACTCTGGAAGAAATACATAACTTGGGAGAGATCGAACCCCCTCCGCTCCGAAGACACTGCCTTAGTGGCACGGCGCGTTATGTTCGCTATAGAACAGTGTCTTCTCTGTCTGGCCCATCATCCGGATGTGTGGCACCAAGCTGCGCAGTTCCTGGACCATTCTGCCAAGCTGTTACAGGAGAAAGGGGTGAGTAGTACTCTTTTGCAAATTGTTTCATGTGATGAATATTTTAATAAATTGCGCAGAATTACTATTAAAAAGACTGCCCCCGCACCACTGCGACCTAAACCCCGTTGGAATAGGTGCAGGTTAGGTACATAACTTATTACGATTTTTCACCACACAGGACTCGAATGCCGCCCGCCTGTTTTCCGATGAAGCTGCAGCAGTGTACGAACGAGCCACTAGCGGTCCTCTCAAACAGTCCACGTTACTACACTTCGCTCATGCTGATTATGAAGAGAGCAGATTGCATTATAATAAGGTGAGTGACTCGGTAAAACATTCAGTAAAACCTGTGTTTGACAGTCGTCAGACTTATAACCTGGGGGGTCTTTGAGTCAAGAGTGAATAGGTTACTTCTAAGCAAGCGTGCTCGATCTTCGACCACATCGTCACTTGGCCATCCACTCATTTATTAAATAGGGCCCTCATTGTGAAACACTGCCTCTTAAGATACAGGATACCCTAGTTTAAGAGGCAGAGTTAAATTTTTCATTTACATATTTCTATAGCATCCAATTTTATTATGTAAATGTTCTCTTCGATACATTAAAAATTTTAAACTATTGTTACGAGGCGTTAATTATTTCTATTCCGAACCCTGGGGTTCGGGATAGAAATAATTAACGCCAATTAGACCAAAATTAGCACTTTAATTAAGTAAACACAAAATAAAAATGAACACAACACTACAAGACTTGTCACTTAACACTTAAATCGCACTGAAATTCACTTGTATAGCTTCGATTATATCGCCTCGTATCTTCTAATAAGACTACCTGTCCGCGTTCCTTTGCGATCTATTTATACCCCGATCTGTGTTCTAGAATATTCTTGTACAATCGACTCACTGACTATACTGCCATGAATATTCTAGAAGCTACTTGAGATACACAGTACTGCTACTCGCCGCTAGATGGCGTTAGTGTCTCGAACGTATTAGAAGTCAGTCCAACTTTCTCGACGTACTTCGCTAAGCGACTGGCGTAACACTATTATCTGTATATTTGGGAAAATATATTTATTTATTAATTCTTATAGATAACCATCAAATAAACGCGAGCCTATCATTAACAGAAAAATCTCTCTTTCTAATATGTATTAATTATAAACAGGTGCACCAAGTATACACGAGATACCTAGACATGGAAGACATAGACCCGACGCTGGCGTACGTGCAGTACATGAAGTTCGCGCGGCGCGCCGAGGGGATCAAGTCTGCGCGGACGGTGTTCAAGCGGGCCAGGGAGGATCCCAGGTGAGCATAGCCGGGTTACCCTGTCAGAGGCCCTAAGGCAATGGCATTCTCGGGGCCCCTTTTCTTACTTTGACTGACCAAATCGTGTGTGAACTGAGGAAACGCACATTAAGGGCTGTCGTTTTTAATATATTTGGTACTTATTCCCAGATTTATTCTAAAATTGTTTTAATTCTATTACTAAATCTAACGATTTGTATTTTGTGAGATAACAGTGAGGTCCCTAAGTTCACACGCACACCAAATTCTCGTTCGAAGAAACATGTTTTCTTGGTGCGTGCACTGGGTCTGGGCCCTTAGTTGATGCGGGGCCCCTAGGCAGTTGCCTACTCCGCCTAATGTTTAATCCGGCCCTGCAGGTGAGGATAAGTTGACAGAGACTAGTCTACAGAATAGGAGATATTTTTATTTTTTTACTAGCTGTGCCCGCGACTCCGTTCGTGTG
This sequence comes from Tholera decimalis, assembly GCA_943138885.2. NCBI lineage: Eukaryota > Metazoa > Arthropoda > Insecta > Lepidoptera > Noctuidae > Tholera > Tholera decimalis. Next base: position 19,497,482 of record OW964576.2, read on the forward strand.
GAATTTGTTTTTCATTAGGCTACAGAATTGTTAACTAAAACTTTTCAAGTTGCATATATTAAGCAATTATTGTTACAATTTATATCAAGCCCAGGATCGGTCGTGTATGGAGTACTACTCTCATCTTTGAGGATGGATCTGCCAAATACCAGCTGGACGCGCTTGAGTCTATTGAGAAGCGGGCCAAGAGACTCATTGACAACGATGCACTCGTCGAGTCAAAGCTCCAGAGCGTTGAACATCGACGACGACCTGCAAGTCTATTGGTTACATTTCAAGGAGTGTGCGATGGAATTACACAATTTTATTCCACCAAGCCCGTTTCATCATCGGACTACAAGACAAACGGCGATGCCCCATCGTTTTATGGTGATTATTCCCGATGTCCACCACTTTTCTGGCCACCACTGGGGGACAGCGAGACAACTTTAAAACATTATTCTCGCTGTCCACCACTGGGGGGACAGCGTCACAACTTTGTAAATTATTTCCGTTCGCCACCACCGGTGGCCGCCACTCACCTATGGTGAGTTAATTCAAAGTCATATCGAGTGATACAAAACAAACCGTCATTTCAAAGCATCAAGTCAAGTGTATACAGACATAGAAATACAATCGCTGGAATGAAAAGACTTAAGTGCAAAAACGTGGAAGAATTCCATGTTCCAAAAGATTATAAGGATTTTCTTTTAGCAAACTATTCATATAGCTGCAACCGAATTGTAGTGTTTTGTATTGAAGAAGCCAAAAATGTAATGTGTGAGATTCATCATTGGTACCTTTAAAAGCTGCACAGAGTCATAATTTACAAAGTTGTGACGCTGTCCCCCAGTGGTGGACAACGAGAATAATGTTTTAAAGTTGTCTCGCTGTCCCCCAGTGGTGGCCAGACAAGTGGTGGACATCGGGAATAATCTGTTTTATGGTGGACATCCCACCCATACGCACAAAACGTTTTGGGAATACATTAATTGTGCGTTCGGTTAAGGACGCATTTACGTTTTCTCGCAAATATCAATGTTTTTCTGGTACCATTTTGATACATAAGGAGTTAAAATTTTGACAATGTTATGGTATTAGTTTCAAGATAATTTATTCATCTCCATTTTGAATGTATTATAATTACACAGTCCTATACATATTTTTCACACAAATACGTTTTTATCGCCGCAATAATCGTAGAAAATTACAAAAAATGGGGTCTGAATAGGTTCCTCTAAAGCCGGCTCTACACGTTGGCCAACACAGTGGCGAATGTAGTGGCCAGTGCCTATTCGCCAACGTGTGGAGGGGGTGTTTGTGCACCCAACATGCACAAACACCCCCTCCACACGTTGGCGAATAGGCACTGGCCACTACATTCGCCACTGTGTTGGCCAACGTGTAGAGCCGACTTAAGCCAAATCTGGAGCATATTCTTAACTTCAAAATAACAAGAAATTACAGCCTATGTAATTATCTATACGTTAATCTAAATAAAAATCTTTATGATTTATGAGAAAAATAAAATCGGTCTCAAATTTCTTCATACATTTTTCTACCGAACGCACGGCTCCGACCGTCATTCTGCGCTCAGACGCGCTCGTGAACGCAGGGGTGTATCGCTTTCCTCAAAAAAATAAATACGTCGAAACCTATAATAAAGTGTGTGGCGTCTTGTATACTGTGACTAGAATACGTTGATACTTTTTCGTACCGAAACAAAATTAAGAACGAGAATCATACTTATTTTTAGAATTGGATGGATATTGGTTACTGAACCTAGCATGAAACAACATTTTTTTTTAACCGACTTCATATAAGGAGGTTTCTTAATTCAACCGTATAAATGTTTTTTTTTTCATTAAGTATCTTAAAGTACTACAAATTAAGGAAGGTCTAGAGTTGATCTGATGATGGAGCCTTTCATCAGATTGACTCCTGACAGTCGAGGGAACTCCTCACCGATTTACAGCAGTAACCTGTTGTTTGGGCTTGATTAATTTGAATTGACCAGAACATTACACCTAGATAGTTTGTGACTGTCATTAGAGGTCTGATGATGAAGACGAAGGACAGTTAAGGGAACTTCTTAACGGTTTACAGTAGCTACCTTTTGTTTGGACTTAATTAATTTATATTGATGAGACCTTTGCACCCATATGGGTTATAAATGCCATTACAGGTCTGATGATGGAGACTAGATATACAATAGTTACCTTTTGTTGGGCTTACTTCATACGGTTAAATATGCCAAAATGTTCAGTTCATACAAGAACTTAAAAATTGGCCAAGTGCGAGTCAGACTCGCCAATGAAGCGTTCCGTAGTAACTATGCCAAATAACTGTTTTTCATAGTGTTTGTATGAATTACAAAGTTTTATTTGCGGTTTTAGAAAATATGCTGTATCTCAAAAATTGCTAACCCGATCTCGTTCAAACCAATTTTGCTTGAAAGTTTACATTAAGCAGCATAGCATATATTTTTTGTATAATTTTTCACTCCATTATTATAGAAGTAAGAGGGGGGACACATTTTACCACTTTGGAAGTGTATATCTTTTAAACGATTAACTTTATGAAAAAGTGGTTTTAGAAACTTCAATGTCATTTTTAAAGACCTGTCTATTAATACTCAGTTCAGGTTCAGTTAATATTTTGTTTTAATATTTTTTTAATAATTTTTCAATTTTTTTCTTAATATTGGAAAGCGGTTCACAGAATACATCTACCTACCAAGTTTCACATGTATAGTCTTAATAGTTTCGGAATATAAAAACTTTTTACCAAAAAAATTAGACCGAATTCTAAAACACACTGCAAAGTGAAAAATAACTTAAATTTCGGTAGGTGGTGTCCGACTTCCGAAATTAGTTAGAAAGTAGATAAAATATTGCTTTTCCCAATGCTGGGCCATTAATTGTTGAGGAGTTCTCCTGGTACTTCAGCATCAGCTTCAATTCATCATATGCATTGTGACGAGCATATTGTGCTTAATAAACATATTCAAGTAATCGAAGCGGAACCCATGAAATACTTCTTATTCCTACTTATACAACGTGTAACGGAAACCCCATATCTATCCAAAAGGGCTGAAGACAACATCTGGTATGGAGTCTCTATGCACAGTTTCAGCTCAAAATAACTGACTCAAAGAATTGATACCAAATTATCGGTTTCATATATTTCTTGAATAACAATCATAACAAACGTGTCACAGCACTACGAGGGTCAATAACTTTCCACGTCACTTGCCAATAACACGATAATTCTCTTCATTCTTCTTAATTTGAAAAATTTGGTCTCTGGTATCAGCGTATTGGAATTTGTAATAAGTTCTACACACGTAGACTTAGGATTACAAAACCCTTGCCATATCGTTTGTTATCATCCAAAGAAGCCATGCACTTAGTCTGTACATACCCTTTAAATTACACGTTGTATATTGAGTAGTTCCAGTGGCCATCTGTGGTCTTCATCATCAGATCTACTTCACAAATGGTGCTTTTCGAATGCAACTACACAAGTTACTATAAAAAATACTCAAATCACTGTAGGTGTGCCTATAATATTTGAAGAGTTTCCTCGATTACTCCAAGATCCTATTATCAGCCCCTGATTTGGTAACAATGGGACCAACTTCGAAGTATACCCTTTCAAACAAAAATATAATTTTCCAAATCGGTTCAGCCGTCTTCGAGTAATCGGTGATCGAACAAAAAAAATATACGCGTAAAAAATTGATAACCTCCTCCGTTTTTTTTCGTCGGTTGGAAATGGCTGTGACCTTAGAGTATATCATTACAGTGTAATTATAACTCTGTGGCTATAACATACGGATGGATGGACAAACAGACAGACAGGCATGACGAAACTTTTTATTTATTACTAGCTTCCGCCCGCGACTTCGTCCCCGTGGAAAAAAAAATCCCCCGATTTTGAAACATTCTTCATTACTGCTCCGCTCCTATTGGTGTTAGCGTGATGATATATAGCCTATAGCCTTCCTCGATAAATGGGCTATCTAACACTGAAAGAATTTTTCAAATCAGAACGGTAGTTCCTGAGATTAGCGCGTTCAAGCAAACAAACAAACAAACTCTTCAGCTTTATAATATTAGTATAGATTAATTTTTTTATCACATATGAGTATTTTTTTTCCAAAGTCCCCTAGTACTCCTAATCGAGCATCAACAACATTAATACAAAATTGAAACTAACATCTAATCAATAAGCATGTAACCCTTTTTAAACAATAAGTTACAACTTATTATGGTCAAACAATATTAAAGTAAATATAATATTACCTTCAAGTATCAAGATTAGTTAAGTAATGTATAAAATCGGGCGAACAATGGTTTGTAAGTGTGTGTGCGCGCAATGTTGTTGTGTTGCTACTAGGATACCTAAAATTGAGCGAGTGATAAATGTAAATGCGTCCTTAAGGAGTAGAATTCCCTGCCGGAGTCTATGTTTCCTGATCGCTATAACCTGAGGGTCTTTAAGTCAAGAATGAATAGGTTACTTCTAGGCAAGCGTGCTCCATCTTCAACCACATCATCACTTACCATCAGTTGAGATGGAACAATAAAAAAAAAAACTTATTTCTTACTAATATTATAAACTAGCTTCCGCCCGCGACTTCGTCCGCGGGGAAAAAAAATCCCCCGATTTTGAAACATTCTTCATTAGTGCTCCGCTCCTATTCGTCTTAGCGTGATGATATGTAGCCTATAGCCTTCCTCGATAAATAGGCTATCTAACACTGAAAGAATTTTTCAAATCAGAACCGTAGTTCCTGAGATTAGCGCGTTCAAGCAAACAAACAAACAAACTCTTCAGCTTTATAATATTAGTATAGATGCGAAAGTTTGTGAGGTTGGATGTATATAACGTGTAACGGAAACCCCATATCTATTCAAAATGGAATATGGAGTTTCTATGCATACTTTATTAGATCAAAATAAGTGAGTCAAAGAATTGATACCAAATTATCGGTTTCATATGTTTCCTGAATATCAATCATAACAAACGTGTTACAGCACTACTTGGGTCAATAAAATTCCACGTCACTTGCCAATAACACGATAATTGTCTTCTTCTTAATTTGAAAAATTCGATCTCTGGTATCAATGTATTGAAATTTCTAATAAGTTCCACACATGCAAACATAGGATTACAAAACCCTTGATATATCGTTTGTTATCATCCAAAGAAGCCGTGCACTTGGTATGCCCTTTAAATTACACATTGTAGATGTATGTTAGTCTGTCACATTAAAACTACTGAACGGATCTGATTGAAAGTTTGTAAGTAGATCATCCTGGGTTACTTTTTATCCCGGGATCACCACGGGGTCGAGATTTAAGCGGGTAAACCGTCCCACGCGAACGAAGTCCCAGGCGGAAGCTAGTAAGGAAATATTATATTCTTATTCTTATTATTTACAAGCTTTTGCCCTCGATTTCGTTCGCGTGAGAATTCCGGAATAAAAAATAGCTTCTGTGTTATTCCTAGATTTCAGCTATCTACATACCAAACTTCATTCAAATCCTTTCAGTAGTCTTTTTCAGTGAAAGAGTAACAAACATAAATACATCCGTCAGTAAGAAGTAAGATTAGTATGATTAATTAAACCCCTTCCTTGGCAGTCGGCACTATTGCAATATATGAGTGAGATGAGGTGAGATAGTGGTTAAACGCGAGCCTATTATAAAAAAAAAAAAACATTTCATAGCGTGCCTAAAAGCTGTGGGTTAGTAGGCAGTTTTTCCGAGTTAGCCTATGTTCAAAGGTGCGGTAACGCACGATCAAATAAGAAGTGAGTTAAGTATATTAAACTTACAATCTAGGCAACCAAGTATTGTTGCAATAGGCAGTCGCTCAGCTGCATCCAGTCACTGTATCATTTTCATTTACTTTTTTGCGCTTATTTATTTATTATATACTTAAATAATAAAACTAGTGTACAATGAGCGGTCTTGCCGCACAGGGCAATCTCTGACAGACAACTCTTCACCATTCTTTTGAACGTAGGTAACGTTTAAGCACGTCTATGGGTAATGTGTGACACAGATAAACCGAAAGCGGTATTTTAGGAATAGGAAGCCATTTGCGCTTAGTACGAAATTCAGAAATGGTCATGATTGCACAAGCCAAATATAAATCTGATACAGAGATTTTGAAGTCGTTCTAGCTTGTCGAATTGCTCTTGGGTCAAATCATGACAGCTGGCAACGGTCGTTAAGTAACTACATATTTATTTATTGGCGGAGTCTGTCTTTCCCGATAGCTATAACCTAGGGGTCTTTAAGTTAAGAGTGAATAGGTTACTTTTAGGTAAGCGTGCTCCATCTTCGACCACATCATCACTTAGCATCAGGTGAGATAGTGGTCAGACGCGAAACTATTAATATAAAAAAAAGTAACAAACTATTCTTATTCCGTAGTCTTTAATTGCTTTTTATCATTCCCAGATCCCGTTACCACGTTTTCGTGGCCGCAGCCCTTATGGAGTATTACTGCTCAAAAGACAAGAATATCGCATTCAGGATCTTCGAACTGGGTCTGAAGAAGTTCTCCCACATTCCGGAGTATGTGCTGTGCTATATCGACTATCTGTCACATCTTAATGGCAAGTATAATCTACATAGCTGAACTTTACTCAAAATTATAATAAAATAATTATCAAAAAACATAAAAAAGAAATAGTATTATAAATAACACTTTTACACGCCATTATTTTTCTTAAATGGGATACATTAAAGAAAAAAAATGGCGATGAGAAGAAACACCGAAACAAAAAATTACTCGGATGTCAACGACTCACTCTCGTAGTAAATGATATTGTTACGCCAGTCGCTTAGTGAAGTACGTCGAGAAACTTCGACATAAATCTAGAATGTTCGAAACACTAATGCCATCTAGCGGTAATGTGTATATCTAGTCGAGACACTAGCGCCATCTAGCGACGAATAGCGGTACTATGTATTTTGATTGGCTTCATGGAATTTTCTAGGCAGTATAAACAGTGAGTCGATTTTATAAGAATGTTCTCGAACTCATAGACTGGGGTATAAATAGAGCGCAAAGGGGCGCAGAGAGTCAGTCTGATTACGAGGCGAATACGAGATATAATCGAAGCTTTATCAGTGAATTTCAGTGCGATTTAAGTGTGATCTAAGTATTAAGTGACAAGTGTTGTGGTGCGAATAATTGTGTTAAATTTTTTATTTTGTGTTTAATTAACTAAAGTGTTAATTTTGGTTTCATTGGCGTTAATTACTTCTATCCCAAACCCCAGCTCGTAACAATATTTTACAAATCTACAACATGCTACATAAAGCATATCTTGAAATTAGTTTGTTCATAATTGTTTACTGAATTGATTTGTGAAGTAATCTTGAAAAAGACTTGCAATACAATTTTATACAGATGTGTCATACAATACAAAATTAAGCAATACAAATGAAAAGTTATTTCAAAGAAAAGCAGGTTAAACTAATAATTCAGTGCTTTTAACATAATGTTCTAATTGGGGAGTTTGAAAACGTGCGTTTATTACGCACAAATTCCAAACTATTATTTTTTATTATTATTAGGCTATTATTTGAAAATTTATTATAGAAAAGCCCAATTGCCCTTTTTGCTCAACCCGGAATCGATCTCAAGACTTCATGATTTCATCTTCCCTTGTAACTATAACTACCATATCTGCATCAATAGTGAAATCGAGAAAAACGCTTTTAAAGTTTTTTGTTATCTTTTTGTTGTAATTAACCAATTATTCACATAATTATGTACAAATCTTTCAATTTTATATGACAGAACAATTTATGGAATATTTTATGGGCTTTAACAGTGTGGACCATCTTAGAAACAGTGTGGTTCATTGGTTCTAAAAACGATTTCAAGAAACGAGTTTTGATTGAACTTTTATTATAAGCTTTTAATTAAGCTATGTAAAATCTCAAAAACGTTACACTTTATAAAAATGGTTATCTAATTGGTATATATTTTCATTTCTATGTATATATATTTTCATTATTTATATATATACATTTTCATATGTTATTTGTAATTATTTTTATGTATTATCTTAACATAGTATAAAGCAAAGTCGCTTCCCTGTGTCTGTCCCTATGTATGCTTAAATCTTTAAAACTACGCAACGGATTTTGATGCAATTTCTTTCAATAGAAAGAGTGATTCAATAGGAAGGTTTTATATAACATCGACGGTTGAAAGGCTAATTGATCTAAGCGACATTTTTTGCGATATTGAGTTATATACATATTCGGAATCAGCAAATTTTTCTCCATCGTTTGAGTTAGGTTTCAAATTTTTTTGACTACTTTTTTGGCGCTTAGCACCCACTGCAAAACAGGCCTCATTTCTAAGCTCATTGATCTATACGACACAAAATTAGACATATTTGAGGACTCGATGACTTAAGCTATTTTGATTTTTCAAACTTTTATAACGTGTGTCGATTAAGGCATTTGGCTTTTTCGCCATGATTGTGATTTTGTCGTTTGGCCTATTTTGCAATAAACAAAAAAATTAAGCTATGTCGTTTGGCCCATTTTGCATTCAACTACATTAAAAAACCGTGTTACTTGAACCATTTTGCATTAAGTTATATTAATTAACTATGTCTCTTGATCCATTAAGCGTCTATTAAGGATAATCAGTAATGTCACTTCGGCTATTTTGAGTATTACTAACTAATAACAATTTATTTGTTGTTTTATTTGGAAAGTGATACTAAAGTACAATGTATTCCGTGGTGATACTACTACCTTTTTTTTCTGGGTGTGAAAATCATCGAATGACTTCTTCCGCTCTGGGTTAAGCGGAAGGCTGTGTCAGACTTCTACTGACTAAAACCCACCTGTTCCTTCGGCTGCCCTAAAGTTCCGGGGCCGCGGTATCTAGATAGAACTTCCCGCAAACCCCGGCAGGCAATGGCCCTATGAGGCCCCGTCACTGACGTTGACAGCTCTTTGAACACGACGTGCCACCGACCCGAGCCTGGACCTTACCGGACGGTGAGCGACCCTGCTCGCCGTCCGCAGGCCCGCGGAAATCGGCTCGCGATCCACGACGCCCGGGGCGTCTCCCACGGCGGCTGGGGCGAGAAGGAAGAGGGTTGCCTCTACCTCGCGCGTTCGGCCTCCTCCTTCGCTAGCATGACTGCTTCGCAGAAGGAGTCGACTGCATCCCATTCCCTCTCGCTTTGCACCATGGTCTGAACCAGAGCAGGGCGCGAGAGGTCTCCGACGCCGACCGCCTATACGAGGACACGACGGTGCTCCACCCAAGCAGGGCGCACCTCGACCGTATGCTCCATCGTGTCCTCCAGGTGGTCCTCACAATGACGACACCTGGGCGTGTCCTCCCGCTGTATCCAAAACAAGTATCTCCCGAAACAGCCATGTCCGGTCAGCACCTGCGTCAGGTGGAAGGGGACTTATAGCTGCGTTTGCGGCGTGCCCAGCCTTCGGTTGCGACAGCCGCTCTTTCCATGTTGCCGTGAGATCGCACCGGTGCTCTGTCCGCTGAGCCGCTAATTGCCGCGGTAGCGGAGTTTCACCCCAGCTTAGTACATCCACGCGCCAATCATGCACATGCGCGGGGGCAACCGCCTCCAGATCCCACAGCAGCAATCCGGCAAGGAGGTTCATCGTCTCCCCAGAGATCGTGCTGTATCCCCGGATCATCCGGATAGCCATGACCCTCTGAGACGCGACCAGCTGGTGAGCTGATCGCCGCAGCAGATTTAGCGAACACAGAGGGGCCCCATAGAGGGTCATGGACCGCACAATCCCTGCATATAGCCTTCGGCAGGAGGCGTTTGGCGTCCCTAGATTGGGTAAGAGCCGCTTGAGTGCAGCCCCCGCCCGGTCCAGTCTAGGAGCCAAACGTCAGAAGTGTTCGACGAAGTTCCACCGGCTGTCGAGAACAAGTCCCAGGTACTTCATCGTCGTCTCGACGCCGATGCGAACCCCTCCCACCGTTATTTGGGAACCCGAAGGTAGCGCGTTCCGACGGCCATGAAAACACATGGCCTCGGACTTGTGCAGAGCCACCTCCAGTCCAAGTTGTCAAATCCTTTCTACGACCGTCGCAACCCCTCGCATCGCCACTTCGGCCGCCGCCTGGTGCGACCTTCTATGCGCCAAGACCAGCGTGTCGTCATTGTAGCAGACTACGCTGACGCCTGTAGGAAGGTTGGCGCGCAACACCCAGTCGTAACTGATGTTCCACAAGGGTGGCCCCAGAATCGATCCCTGTGGGACACCGCATGACATCTCTCGTCGGTTCCACTCTCCGTGGTGACCAGAGTAGATGACGGCCCTGTCCGTCAGGTAGGCCTCAACTACACGACAGAGGTAGGTTGGCATCCGGTGATACCTCCCGTATGCAACTCCAGGGCAGGGTGTTAAAGGCATTGGCCATGTCGAGAGAGATGACCCCGCCCCGGGACAATCCCGGGGCGGGGTCATCTTGGCGGTGTCTGTCGAGAGAGCCCTCACACGCATGATTGCATCCACCGTCGAGCGCCCCTTGCGGAAATCAATTTGGCTATCTGCAAGATCCGGCCAACGAGGCGGTTTGCAATAACTGTTTCAAAGATTTTGCCCACTTCGTCGAGCAGCACAATAGGCCAATATGGCACCCCGGGCGCCCCGGTTTCTTGATTAGGACCAGTTTTCCCGTCTTCCAACGAAGCGGGAACTGGTCCCTCTCCAAACATGCGTTAAAGAACCCTAACAGTTGAGGCTCGAGAGGCTCCAAGGCCAGGGCCCAGGCTTTGCCAGTGAAGCCGTCGGGTCCCGGGGCGGTATTTTTGGCATTAAGTCCGCGTACCGCCACTCTCAGGTCTACCTCGGTCACTTCTGGAGCGTTGTCGTCACTGTGGCCCGCGTTGGGCACCGCAAGTGGTGGAGCCATGGTCGGGGGAGTATGCCCACCTCGCGAGGGGAACAGAGTGCTCACCACGTCCTCTACTAATTGGGGCCGGAGACTGTGTCAGTGGGGGAGACCAGGTGCGGAGTTTGTCCCGCACCATTTTCTATGGACGTTCTCACGGGTCCCGATTAAGAGTCCCCAACATCTCATTGCGGGCCAGATCTTTGGCCCGCTGGATTTCTTCTTTGAGGACGGTCTTCGCTGCTCTGTACTCCTTGTACAGCTCCACCTCTCTGGCTTCCGTAATTGGTGATACTACTACCTAGACTTAGGATGATATACCACCTTATCTAATACCTTGTTCCAAAACATATTGCATCAACATCTTGAATGATACCTCTACACAAAAATGTTTTGAATTATGATAGCCTAAGCATCAATATCTACTATAATCTAGTAAGGGTTCATTTTGTTTCATCCTGCAGTCCCTCTAATGGGCATCTGCATCAAACTACTTCACTCTGGTGCAACACCATCATGTTGCTTATGCTCATTGGGTATATTCAACTGTCAGTTGACTTGGCGCTAAATTCATTTTCTCTCGTTTTATTTTATTCTAGGTTAAAACTTGAGCTAGTTTACGTTCAGCTATTTTATTTACGGCAGGCATTTGAACCATTTTGCCTTTCTCAAAAAATAACTAAATTTGATGCATTTTGGGCTAACCAACATAAATTTTCTAAAATAATACACAATTTTCAACAGTAATAACTTAAACAACTTCCTTACTTAATTAGAGATATACTGTATTAAATAAATAAAAGTCTATCAAAGGGTTGCTTTTTTATGAATTTTTTTTCAAAATAAATAACTTTGATCCGTCCTCCTGCAAGTTTTACAAAATGTCGCTTAGATCAATTAGCCTTTCAACCGTCGACATGCATAATATAGTAGAGGAACACTGATAATTTTTGAGGTTTCTAATGTGATGTCGCAAATAAACACATTTTTTTGCGCTTGCTTTGCAAACGCTGGCTGAATCCTACGAGATAGATCAAAATTATGTACTACAGTATTGTACACCTTAAAAAGGTCAACAAAAAAGTCCTCGATGGTATCTGTCTATCTCTTATAGATAACCCACAACAACCATTTTTTGTCCTTTACTTTTTACGAGAAATGCGAGCATATTTTACGAAGCGATTTTAAGCATTACAACATTAATCCTTATCCAATTAAGTACCATAAATACATTGTGCATTTAATATAAATCAATATTGCCCTTTACAGAATGTAATTTAAATAAATAGTTTCGAAGATATTACAGATTTAAAATGCAAGGACATAGCGGTTGCGGTGCGGTGCCGGAGGAGGCACGGCGCGCGTGCATATGTTGCTTAGATTTGAGCGTTGAATGTTTTTCCCATGGTAAATTATGTGTCGCACTTTCAAGAGTAATTACTAAAGAGAACATGTATGTCGAATGACAAAAAGGCTGTCAACGATGTATATAATGACATTCTATAGTATATTTAATATAAACATTGCACCCGTGCGAAGCCGGGGTGGGTCGCTAGTATGATATATTTTATATCCTAATAATGAAATGAAATAATGAAATAATGATGTTTATTTTGCAAATAGGTTATAAATAACACTTTCACACGTCTTTTTTTCGTAAATGTAAGCTAGATGAGGCCAGTGTTTCCTAACTGACTACTCTGAGAAGAAACACTGAAACAAACTCAGAGGTCAACGTCTCTTTTAAAGTCCAGACAATCTGTAGTGATCCAAATCATATGAGAGCCATGTAGGTTAATGTCTGTGGCGCCCTTTAGAGGACAGAATGAAACAGATTTGAGCAGGCCCGTCCAAACAGTGCACGCATTTATCAAATATCGCGTAGCTCAACTTGCAACCTTAAGGAGCTGGAACGATTTGACGAACAATACCAAAGTAAGGACATTTGGGTGGGCCATATAAAGCACTCAAACTGCCAGACAGTCTGATAATCTATTCATAATATTCGTTGTTATCGCACATTGCTCTCACATTCACAACATAGCTTTTATTTTTACACAGAAAAAAAAAATTACTTGAAAAGAAAATAACATTGTCATCGTGTACAAAACGAAATTAAAAATATTAAAGTATAAAAATAAAAAAATAAAAAATATATTCAATTACTTGAAAAAGTAAATAATATTGTCATGTCAAAATGTATATGAAATAATCATTATAATTAAAAAAAAAGAAATAAGTAAAAGAGTAATAAGAAAAATGAAAATATAATAAAAACATAATTTCAACAGATGTAAGTAATTGGAGCAGCTTAATCCCAAGCATTTTTGTCCGCAAGATAGTCTTTAACAGAATAAAAAGCTTTCTGGCAAAGTTTCTGCTTCACAAATGATTTAAATTTATTGAGGCTTAGTTCTTGCACATGACTGGGAAGTTTATTGTAAAAGCGTATACATTGACATCTAAATGAGCCCCCAATTTTCTTAAGCCTAGTTGAAGGAACAACAAATGTGTGCTTATTTCTAGTATTTATATTATGGATATCACTGTACTTTTTAAACAAATTTTTATTTTTATGAGCATACAAAATATTTTCATAAATATATTGACAGGGCACAGTCATTATATTAATATCTTTAAACTGTGTGCGTTACCCCAGCAAAATAATGTCGAAAATAGTCATTTAAATCTTATAGATAATTAGTTGCCCAGGTTCTGTAATTGTTAAGCACATTTTTAAATTTGTTACACATATAGTTTTTTAGTTATTACTCAAAAACATATTCTGCTGGGGTAACGTTTGAAACGTTACCACAGCAAAACTTTTTTTTAAATAATGGGGATATTGAAATAAATATTAGCTATACATTTAGTTGTCTAGACGAGGTAAATGTTACACGTTATTTTGTATTTGTTCTTTCTTCGGCTTCGAAGTTATTCAAGATTTTGCTGGAGTAACGTTTGTGGTTTTGCTGGATCTCTGAAATGGTTAAACGGATTCTTATCATCTTTTGTACATGACTTCTTAGTAATTAGTTTTAATTTGTTTCGCAATAAAATAAACAAAATGATGTACCGTTTAAAAGTTATTTAATGAAATATAAAAACACTTCTTTAGGTCCTAACACTCTGAATATGAGCTCTAAAGACTTACTTCAAACGTTATTTTGTAGCTTTTAACTACCTTCAAATGTATGTGAAGTTTCATTAGTATCCTGTAGGTAATTAACAAATTATGATGATATTCAATTCTCCACGTTCACGATCACAATGCGCGCGAAGTTATTTGGCCACCGATAAACCTGTATACGGTTTTATAAACTGAATGTTATATCAATATTTAGTTGCTTAATTCAGTTATATACCTGTAAAATTTTAGAGTAGTATATACAATAATTAACGATATAATTAAATAAAAGTCATTAGGAACTTCAAGACCGTGGTAATCCGACCAAGTTTAGGTGGTTACAAAAAAGCGACCGCGTAGAACATTATGCTATCTTTTAAAATATGTAGGATAATACACCTTAAAATTTCAGTACAGACGCATACACTGTTAAATACATAACAATATTGTAATATCTGTACTATACACACTATTATTATTACCTTTCAGCTACTTATTAGATAGGTATCTATTGTATTATGTGCACCAGTTCAGTGGCACAGTTGCACGGGTTCCTTCTATCTGGCAGAATCTTGATACTCCAAAATTCATTTGGCATAACACACTTAGTATAATCTTCCTTAAACGAATATTTTTAAGGCATAAAAATTATTTAGTATTTATTATTATTATTTGGCCGAATGTTTATATGTTCGAATTCACAATGGCATAAATTACTTTTGGCAGAGTTAAAATTCTGCCTAATTTCGTTTAGCATAACTGCATGCTTGCTTGCATGTTTGCATGTTTCTTACAGGGAAATAAAAACCACGTATGTTCACAATCAAATGTTTGTTTAATGTATGCCAAAAGATGGTTCTAACTGTAAACTTTCAGAGATAATGATGGTTCTACGTTTTAATTATTATGGATATGAAATTTATGCTTAAAGATGATTCTGACTTACAAAATTATTTATTTATTTAAACTTTATGTACAATAGTGGTACATGGGCGGACTTAATGCAACAAAGCATTCTCTACCAGTCAACCTTTGGGTTAAAAAGACCACAATGTGGTAGGTGTACAAGTAAAATAAATGTCTTTATCGAAAGAATATATATATATTAATAGAATACACATATATGCTAAAATAATAGACTAATAAATGCGGTGCTTTATAATAATCTTAGAGAACTAATAATAATTATAATTATTGCGAAAACCAAACTAAGAATGACAGGCTTTTAAGTAGTGGTTTCTCATTTTACGCTTAAAAGAGAATTTAGACTCGGCCTTCTTGATGTCAAGGGGTAGCATGTTCCAGAGTTTAATGGTAGAAATAGCATAGGAATTAGCCATAAACCCGGTTGGGTGAGAAGGAATGTGAAGAAGTAAGTTTTTGGATGCGCGAAGGCTAAGGCTATGAGAACTGCCTAGCACTTTAAAATTTTGTTTTAAGTAATCAGGAGCACAAGGATCGTTCAAAATAGTGAAGAGCATGCAGAGAGATCTGAGGGATGTCCTTTGACGGATAGGCAACTATTTAAGCTAAGAACGAAAGGAAGAAATGATCATAACTACGAAGGCCAAAAATGAAACGGGTACAGTTGTTAAGAAGTCGATCCAGTTTGTTAAGAAGTTCTTGGGATAGATCAGAGTAGCAAACATCAGCATAATCAATAACAGGAAGCACAAGCGATTGGATCAAAGTGGTTTTAGTACTAGAAGGAAGAAAATGTTTGAATCTATAGAGAGATCGCAGTGTGAATGTTACTCTCTGGCTAACCTGTGCAATCTGTCAATTATCCCAACTTAACTTGTCGTCAATGAATAAGCCTAGGTCTTTAACGTGTGGCGAGAGTGGAATGATGGTGTTGTTGAAGCTAAGCGGGAGTAATTGGCTAGTGTCCAATTTTCGTACCGCATGTGAGCTGCCGATCAGGATAGTCTGGCATTTACTGACATTGACCATAACTCCAAATCTGCTTGACCAATCGCTGATAGCTAATAGATCAGCATTCAGCAATGGGATACAGTTGGCCAAGTTGTCAATGTCAGCTTGCGCGTAGAGCTGTAGGTCATCAGCATACAGATGCTAAGAGCATTTGAGGATAGAGTATATTATATTATAATAGAGTTTATTATATTATATGAATTATAATGTGATGTGATGGCCACTGCACACCGAACATTCATTATATCTATTATTATCTGTGGTTGTTATACATTTTTATTTTTAATGTAAAAGTGTAAGTAAACTGAAATCATTCATTTAAAAAATAATGGAAAATGCCATAAAAGCAAAATTGCTATCTGTAATTTTTATCTGTGATTGCTTTTAAGTTTAACTGATATTTTTGAAATTAGTATTTTACCTGTAAATAAAAATTCTTTAAGAAATATGTTGTTTTTTTTTAACACTTGTGTACACATCTGTACTAAACTTGTAACACTATCCTACATATTTTAGAAGATGGCATAATGTTCTACGCGGTCGCTTTTTTGTAACCACATAAACTTGGTCGGATTACCACGGTCTTGAAGTTCCTAATGACTTTTATTTAATTATCTCGTTAATTATTGTATATACTACTCTAAAATTTTACAGGTATATAACTGAATTAAGCAACTAAATATTGATATAACATTCAGTTTATATAACCGTATACAGGTTTATCGGTGGCCAAATAACTCCGTGCGCATTGTGACCGTAAACGTGGAGAACTGAATATCATCATAATTTGTTAATTACCTACAGGATACTAATGAAACTTCACATACATTTGAAAGTAGTTAAAAGCTACAAAATAACGTTTAAAGTAAGTCTTTAGAGCTCATATTCAGAGTGTTAGGACCTAAAGAAGTGTTTTTATATTTCATTAAATAACTTTTAAACGGTACATCATTTTGTTTATTTTATTGCGAAACAAATTAAAACTAATTACTAAGAAGTCATGTACAAAAGATGATAAGAATCCGCTTAACCGTTTCAGAGATCCAGCAAAACCACAAACGTTACTCCAGCAAAATCTCGAATAACTTCGCAGCCGAAGAAAGAACAAATACAAAATAACGTGTAACATTTACCTCATCTAGACAACTAAATGTATAGCTAATATTTATTTCAATATTCCCATTATTTAAAAAAAAGTTTTGCTGTGGTAACGTTTCAAACGTTACCCCAGCAGAATATGTTTTTGAGTAATAACTAAAAAACTATATGTGTAACAAATTTAAAAATGTGCTTAACAATTACAGAACCTGGGCAACTAATTATCTATTAGATTTAAATGACTAATTTCGACATTATTTTTCTGGGGTAACGCACACCTTTAAACTTATCTCTGAGGGAGCATCTAGGACTTAATTTATAAATTGAACGAATAGCCCTTTTTTGTAAAACAAAAACTGTCTGAATATCGGCGGCATTTCCCCACAAAAGAATACCGTACGACATTACACTATGAAAATAGCTAAAGTAAACTAAACGAGCCGTCTCTAGATCAGTTAAATTTCGGATTTTCTTAACTTCATATGCGGCAGAACTCAGTTTTTTGGATATTTTATCTATATGTGGACCCCACTGAAGCTTAGCATCTAGAGTAATGCCCAAGAACACTGTTGCATCCTCAGGGTTCAACTCTTTACCCTTTAGCAAAACAGTAGTTGGCACTTGCCTAACGTGAGGCATCGTAAACTTTATACATTTCGTTTTCTTTTCATTCAAAAGAAGATTATTAACATTAAACCAATGTACTATTTCTGAAAGGGCGTTATTAATGTCGTCAGAATCAGGTTGCTGACGTTTAATTTTAAACAAAAGTGAAGTGTCGTCTGCAAACAACACAATTTTATTGTTATCCTTTATGAGGTAAGGCAGGTCATTTATATATATAAGAAACAAAAATGGTCCAAGAATTGAGCCCTGGGGCACACCCATAGTCACCACCGATCCTGGGGATATTTTCCCATTTACATCGACTCTCTGAATCCTGTCACTTAAATATGAAATAAGAAGATTCAAAGAGGAGTCCCGAATACCGTAGTGGTGTAGTTTTCTGACCAATGTTTCATGATGAACACAGTCAAATGCCTTGGACAAGTCACAAAAGATGCCCAGGTCATCACATTTGTCTTCCCATGCATTGTAGATGTGTCCTAGAAGTTCAACACCAGCATCGGTTGTTGAACGACCCTTTGTGAAACCGAACTGTTTGGCATGCAATAATTTGTGTCTACTAAAAAACCTTTGTAACTGCTCTAAAATTAGTTTTTCAAATATTTTACTAAAAGTGGGTAGTACTGAAATTGGTCTATAATTAGTTGGGTCTGATGTACTACCTGCTTTAAACAATGGTATAATTTTGCTATACTTCATTAGGTCAGGAAACTCACCACAATCAATACAATTATTAAAAATAAATACTAAACTAGGAGCTACAATATTAATAATGGACTTGACGATGTCTACAGAATTACCCCATAAGTCTTTCGTCTTTTTTACATTCAATGTGTTAAAAGTTTTAATTATATCCTTACAAGAAACATGTTGAAAATTAAACACTGAATCACAAACTTCAACATTTTCTTTTAGGAAAGACTCTGCAGCAGTGGGTGAGGAATCCAGAGATTTCGTTGTTGATACCGGGATCTCTGCAAAAAAGTTTTCAAAAGCCGCGGCAACCTGGGCGTCAGATTTAATTATTTCATTATTAATTACAAGGTTGTAGTCACTACACCGTTTTTTAGACCTGCCTGTTTCATTGTTAATAATATCCCAAGTTGTTTTAATAATATTATTACTATTTTTGATCTTAGAACTCAAATGGCGCGTCTTTGCCATACAACAAACTTTTTTAAATAATTTGGAATATTTCTTAACGTACAAATTAAATTCAACTGTGTTTATATGCGCTCTTTCATTGTACAATTCATAAAGACGAGTTCTACTTTTGTGAATACCAATGGTAGCCCAATCACCGAAAGATACAGTACTGTTAATTGAAATGGTTTTAGGTAAAAAAGTGGAATTAAATTGCTTACAGTACATATTAAAAAAGTCCTTATATAAATGATTAGGATCATGTAGGGTCGTCAAAACTGGTAAACTATGTCTGAGTTTATCTTTGAAAGTTTCTAAACTACTTACAGTTTTTGGGTTAACAGTGATATGTTTTTTAGCCGCTTTATTATTTTTACATTCGAAAGTAATTAATTGCCCGCTATGATCTGATTCTAGTAAATTAATTATCTCTTTGTGTTTAACTGATACATCTGTATAAACATTATCAAGGCATGTAGCACTGGTAGGGGTGATTCTTGTTGGCTCTGTGAATAAATTGTCAAGATTGTAGGACCGAAACAGATTTATAATTTTGGTAGTTAAACCTGAGTTTTCTAATAAATTGACATTAAAATCTCCACAAGTGATAATGTACTTGTTTGAATTACTAATCTTGTGTAACACTTCATCCATTACCTTTTCAAAAAAGTCATACAATCCTGAGGGGGGTCTGTACACACTCAATACAATGAACTGCTCCAATTCTATACAGGCTATTTCAATAGTCCGCTCAACAGACAGGCTCACTATATCCTTACGTTCTTTAAATTTAAGGTCATTATGTACTAGAATTAAGGAGCCACCACAAATGGCATTACTTCTGCTGAATGAACTACCAACCTGGTGATTACTAAAATTAAACATCATTTCAGGACTTTTTAACCAATGTTCAGTAATGCAAAGAATATCAACCTTGTTACAATTTATAAATAATTCCACTTCTAAATCTTTGTTCAATAATCCTTGAATGTTTTGGTGCACCAGGTTGATCCCATTTACTAATTTATGAATTTTATTTGAATATAATGTAATAATATAATTCTCTGCATTATTGCTAGAGATTGCCTCTGTTGTCATTATTTCTAATTTAAATTATCACTAATGTCATGGCTTAAATCCAATCCTATAATCATATATTACTTACTGATCTCTTCAAAGTTGCCTAATCATCTTTAATATTAATATTAAGACCACCCTATGTAATTTTAGATAAGTACCTAGTTAAGAATTGGAAGCTATTGTTATCCCTAAAAATAAATAAATGGGCTATTAAATTTCCATTGTTCCTCCTCAGAGGACAACAACACCCGTGTCCTCTTCGAGAGAGTCCTCTCTTCGGGGAGCCTCAAGCCAGAGAGCCAGGTGGACATATGGAATAGGTTCCTGGAATTCGAGTCTAACATCGGAGATCTGGTCAGCATCGTGAAAGTGGAGAAGCGCAGACAGGCAGTGCTGGAAAAGGTAATAGATTAATGATATTTATTTTCTTTGTAGGTTAAAAATTACACTACACATGCTATTTTAGGGTTACATAAATATTACGGAGGCTTCCCATACATGGAATTGAAACTCAAAAAAATAATTTTCATCAAAATCATACATGTTGGGTGTCTATAGATTTCTAAAACCATTTTTTCTCAAAGTTGATTGAAAGGTAGACACTTCCAATGTGTTAAATAGTGCCCCATCTCCCCTCTAACTTTTTAAATAATATAGTAAAAAATCTAGAAAAAAAATGTGCTATAGATCTTAACGAACACTTTCAACGATAATTGGTTTGTACAAGATAAATTCAGCAGTTTTTGAGATAACAGCAAACGTAACTTTGTCATTCAACGCAATTAAAAATGAAAGTTATTTTTCGCTAATCAATGCTTGCTACTACTGAACCCTTCATGGGCGAGTCCGACTCGCACTTGGTCACTTCTATATTTCAGGCCTCTAAGGCCAAAGAGAAATATACAATAAGTAATTATATACTGATACTTACATATTTTTATAATGGCAAAATATATAAATGTACTACTTATGCACGAAGTGGCGGCGTCAATACAATTATGTATATTTTGTTTAACAGATCAAGGAGTTTGAAGGCAAGGAGACTGCTCAGTTGGTGGATAGATACAAGTTCCTCGATCTATACCCCTGCAGCATTGCTGAACTCAAGTCTATTGGATACACAGAAGTAAGTAGTTCCTACGTATCTCCAGTGCCGGATTATTTATAAAGCCCTTGGGCAACTTCTTAGGGTACCTGCATTGATTACGGACCCCGCGATACAAGGGGAAGTGACTGTCCTTAACACTTTCATTCTCAACATGTACTGGAGTTTTGAAATGATCTAACTAGGTAAAGATGCTCTGTTTAAAATATACAGTGGAAACTCTATAACCCGAATCTCGTTAAGTCTTTTAAAGTTAAGTTAAATAAATTCCATTCCCTTCCGCTGAACTCCTAATTACTCAGTATCTCGAATTATTTAGACTTAGTAACTTCTTCTTCTTCTGTAGTTTGGTTTCCGCACTTAGTCTCTGCACGAGACCATTGTGCGTGAGCCATGTCGGCCGTCACTCCATCCAGCCAACCTCCCTCCAGAAGCAGATCAGGTCTTTCGGTCTATTCAGGATATCTGTAAGGGAATTTAATGACCCGAGGGTTCGTTTCCGTATTTCGGTGATTTTCGTGCACTCTAGGAGCACGTGTCCTACCGTTTCCTCCGTCCCCATACATGCCCTGCACAGGGGACTGTCCGTTATACCTATTGTGTGATAGTGTTTGTTCAGTGAGCAGTGCCCGGTGATGGTCCCCGCCACCATTCGCAGGCTTCTTCTGTCCAGGTGTAGGAGGCGCCTGGTTAGTTTATTATCTAAGTTTGGCATCGCCTCTTTGGACTGCCAGCAGCCTGGTGCCGAGGACTACATTTTCGGGCTTGGTCGTGTGTGTGTTCTTTAAGCCATGTGCGCAGCTGGGTGAAGGGGAGCGGCACGATGGGCTCGGGTCCGAAGACCATCGCGCCGGCTCCTGGCCAGTTCGTCCGCCGCATCATTGCCGAGTGATCCGCTGTGCCCCTTTATCCATTGCAGTGTCACAGTGTTGCGGTTCTCGACCGCTGAGCGTTGCAGCGCATTGTGACATTCTAGTATGAGCTTGGACGTGATATAATTTTTCTCTAGGGATTGAAGTACTGAGGCACTGTCGGAAAGTATGCGTGTTCAGGAGTGCAATAGGCCAGCCAACGGTAACTGGACGTGTCCGGAACTTTTCCACGATACGTGGAGACTACCGTTGTTTTCAATAAACAAGGTTACTTAATAATAAGAACAAAATGTACCACTAACCTGAGTGCTGGGGACGCCAAGTTCGACCTTCAAAGGTCACGCCCTAAGTGTGGTTTGTATGTGATATGAGGTGAGTAATTGTAACGTGTGATGTAAGTTACGGGTCTAGGACGGTCACAAGGCGTCGATCTTCAGATGGCGCGGTCCCGACCAGCATCACACCCAACTCGTTTCCAGCAAGCGCGCGCTACGCGTGGTAGACAATAAGGCGATGTGTTCCGAGAAATATCACTGGATTCTTGTTAATCCGAGATTACAAAGTTCAATCAATCACTGAACACAATTAATCTGTTCATATCTCGCGAGATCCAATTCGATTTACAACAAATTCCGCGTGCCAGGCCAACCGACGACAAGGCGGCGTACGATTCAACAATATCCCGGGGTTTTTCGGCAAATGGGGAATACACTACAACAATTAGATAATTCGCGACCCAATTATCGGTCTCGACAGGCGAATCCAACAATATTTTACCAAATAATCAACTCAACAGGGTTCCGACGACCGGCATTTTTCCAAGCAAGCAAAGTCAATCTTTCAAAGTCAGAAGAGGTTATATCAAGATCAAATTCTTTATGTCAAAAGGGTGCGTTCTGTTTCACGTCGGACCGAACATCTACCCCCCCCGGACGGGCCTACCCGTCCGCTAATCAATTGGAAGTCTTGACAAGGTTGCAAATTCAACACAGCTTCAATGCGGCCAAATACCGTAGCTAGTTCATTAAAGGTGAGAACGGTGTCTCCCAACAATCTCCGCCAGCGTCCCTTTGCCGCTTTCACCGCGGCCCCCAAAATACCCCCCCAATGGGGGGCAGGCTGGCGGGTCAAACAACCAAGTGACCCCTCGGCGGGCCAAACTATTACCAATGTCAACCTGGTTCTCATTAAGGAAGGCGTATACCTCCTTCAAATAGTTACTTGTACCCTTGTAATTCGTACCGCAATAAGACCTAATCAAAAAAGGTAACCCACGGCGAGACACAAATCTTTCCAAAGTCGCCTCAAAGGCCTCTGTCGAGAGGGAGGTTACCAGCTCCAAATGTACTGCCTTGGTTGACAGGCAGACAAACACACAAATAAGCCCTAACAATCTTGCTATTACGAAGGGTGGACGTCTTCAACAAAGGGGGACCAACAAATCCGTTACGACGCCAGCAAAGGGCCTCGTCTCATTGACGCGATCAGCCGACAAAATCCAAAATTCTCGCTGCAGAATGGCCAACAGCGCATTGCAACCGGCATGCGAGTTCTTAGTGTGACGATCAGTCACCAACAATTGTACCAAGTTCAGTTACAACAAGGGCAGGAGCACCAATTTTAGGGTAAGGACAACTCACAATGGTGACCTCAAACCAGGTCCTTCCCTCAACAGTGGTGTCAGCCGCTTCGCCAATTCCCCAAATCTTGCCTGAAAGGTCGTTCACCTTCAGGCCAACCTGTCCCGCTAACCAAGAAGACAAAGGCAACCCCGGACTCCCGTCTCCAAAATGGCACAGACCAATCGAGTCACCCAAGGGTCCCCAGACCGTGACCGAGGCCGTTGGCAACAAAACCGTCTTGATCGGGGGGTTCCTTTAGCGGGGCAGGCGTCAATCTCTTAGTGATGCCTGGGCGGCGACCGATCGCCGCTTCCAGGCTGCCTTCGTTCACGACGAGGCCAACAATCAAACCATTCGTCCGCGCGGTGTCCCAAGCCGCTCGCCATCACTGGAGGGGCATATCCCACCGGATGCCCGAATGCCGGAGGGCGCGACTCCAGCCGGGGACGTTCCGCCAACGGAGGGGAAAAGCAGCGGCGCCGACCCGGCCACTGCTGCCTAGCAGCCAATGCGCGTTCTCCCTGACGAGGGGAGACCAAATGGCGCTCGTGGGGCTCCCGTTCAACTTGCGCGGGGGGTGGAGAGCGGCGTACGGAATCGCGGGTCTCAGCCCGGTGCTCGTCTCCGGGGTACCCCCCCCTGCGCGAACCCCCCTCAGAAGCTGGTCTGCTGGAGCGGTTCGCGTTGGCGCACAAAATCTCCAAGTGGGACCCTTTACAAATTCTACACGGGCGGGGGTCGGGGCAGTCCCGATGGAAGTGGGCCCCCAAGCACGAGAAGCACAAACGGCGTGCGTTGACAATGCGGCGGCGGGCACTTACGTGCAAATTCAAAAAGGCCGGGCAACGCGCCATGGCATGCCCTGTTGCCTTACAAAAGTCACAATGATGAGGACTCCGGGCACCATCAAAACGGGGGGCGGGGCGGACATCAACAGGCCCCCTGGCCCGAGGACTCCGGGCGCCAGCCAAACGGGGGGCGGGGCGATCATCAACAGGCCCCCTGGCCCGAGGACTCCGGGCGCCAGCAAAACGGGGGGCGGGGCGATCATCAACAGGCCCCCTAGCCCGAGGACTCCGGGCGCCAGCAAAACGGGGGGCGGGGGGAACATCAACAGGCCCCCGGGCCCTAGTCCGTCCCTGGTCTCTGGGCTGAGAAGGTAGTGGGGGTGACCCCGTGGCGCCACGAGTGTTATCCGCAAACCGACACTCGTCTTCCAAAAATTTGAGGAGGTCGTCAAAGGGGGGAAGATGGGTGGCACTATCCCCACCATACTCCTGCTCAAAACGTGACCTCAACTCCGCGGGGAGCAACTGCAGCACTATGTGCACCAACAAGTAGGACCAATGTTCTACCGGTAACTCCAAGCGTCTCAAAGCGTTGGTCGCTGAAACCAACGGGTTCAGCAAGTCAGTGCGCAACGTCGACGTGCTGACAATGGCCGGTAGCCCCAAAATCTGGTCGATGTGCACATCAGCCAGGCAGCGCTTGTTCTGATACCGTCGGGAGAGAAGCTCCAGAGCGGTCGGGTAAGAGGAATCCGTCACCGGCAAGTGCTGCACCAAGGCTCTGGCTTCGCCCTCCAGGACAGACAATAAATAGGCCAGCTTCTGGGCAGGTCCGAGGTCCGAGCGTGCATCGACAAGACTCTCAAAGAGATCTAGGAAGCCCAGCCAGTGGTCCAAGCGACCGTCAAAATGTGGCAGCTCCAGGGTGGGCAGCCTACTCAATAGTCCAGGGCCTGCAACAACAGGGGTCTGCGGCTTGGCCGCATCAGGCACCCGGCTCTTCAAAATTTCCCGCGCTCGTAGACATATGACATCCCCCAGGTGGATAATCTGGTCATAGTCACCCAAAATCTTATCGCGGGCTGTCTGATCCATCACCCCCAAATCCACGTCCATGATGTACTCGTTGAAGCGCGTGAGCGCAGCATCAGCTGACTTGATCCTCTCAATCACTTGCCCATACCGAGCAAGGGTGAGCTCCTCCAATTCCACACGGTCAACAGTTGCAGCTGCCGATGTGAACCATCTCAACTGTGAGGTCAATCCCGCAGCAGCCTCCCTGACTGCCCTTAATGAGGCCATTGCAACAATCAAATATTAATGCAAAACAACAATCAACAACCAACAATCAAATATTAAACAAACAGCAATGACTTGTTAGCCGACCAAATAGTTTCAACAAAATAAAAATTCAAATTCAATTATTTCAAGTCCCAATCCAACCCTGTACTTATTCCAAGTATGAATCTAGCTTGCTAAGGATGGCTAGTTACAAAATAAATAACAATTCAATGTATATATTGTGCAGGATCACACCAACAATTAAATACAACAATTGAAGTATAATATTGAGCCGGAGAATCTCTATCAACAATCCAATAATTACTACAAATGCAATAACCAGTACACACAATTCAAGTCCTATTATGCTAGACTATGTGTAATCATTATTTAGATAACCTTTCAAATTCAGATCAATGACATTCAATTATTAATTGCAACAAATACCAAACAACTTTTACAACAATATACCAACTTATGTACCAAATTATGTACCAAATTATACCAAATTATACCAATAATTCCTAATTTCACAAATAAATCCTACCTGTCAATGCAATGAAAGAGGCTACAGTACAAATCACAATACAAACTACAAGTACTATTTGAGCCCGGCTGACAAGGCAATATATTCAAACTTATCAAGTTATAAGTTGTGTTAAGTAATTAAACTCAAGTTTTAAGTTTTCAACAATATTCAAAACTTCCAATTAAACCAGTGGATCTTATATTATAAGAACCACGCTCTGCTACCACTTTGTTCAGGAGTGCAATAGGCCAGCCAACGGTAACTGGACGTGTCCGGAACTTTTCCACGATACGTGGAGACTACCGTTGTTTTCAATAAACAAGGTTACTTAATAATAAGAACAAAATGTACCACTAACCTGAGTGCTGGGGACGCCAAGTTCGACCTTCAAAGGTCACGCCCTAAGTGTGGTTTGTATGTGATATGAGGTGAGTAATTGTAACGTGTGATGTAAGTTACGGGTCTAGGACGGTCACAAGGCGTCGATCTTCAGATGGCGCGGTCCCGACCAGCATCACACCCAACTCGTTTCCAGCAAGCGCGCGCTACGCGTGGTAGACAATAAGGCGATGTGTTCCGAGAAATATCACTGGATTCTTGTTAATCCGAGATTACAAAGTTCAATCAATCACTGAACACAATTAATCTGTTCATATCTCGCGAGATCCAATTCGATTTACAACAAATTCCGCGTGCCAGGCCAACCGACGACAAGGCGGCGTACGATTCAACAATATCCCGGGGTTTTTCGGCAAATGGGGAATACACTACA
The DNA here is from genome assembly GCA_943138885.2 of Tholera decimalis. Lineage (NCBI taxonomy): Eukaryota > Metazoa > Arthropoda > Insecta > Lepidoptera > Noctuidae > Tholera > Tholera decimalis. The sequence continues at coordinate 19,524,375 of OW964576.2, forward strand.
ACAATTAGATAATTCGCGACCCAATTATCGGTCTCGACAGGCGAATCCAACAATATTTTACCAAATAATCAACTCAACAGGGTTCCGACGACCGGCATTTTTCCAAGCAAGCAAAGTCAATCTTTCAAAGTCAGAAGAGGTTATATCAAGATCAAATTCTTTATGTCAAAAGGGTGCGTTCTGTTTCACGTCGGACCGAACAATGCGGATGTGACTATCCGTGACTTTCCTGGCTTCTATGGCTTGGATCGCCTGAATAATGCCCACACATTCCGCCTGGTAGACGGTGTTGAGCTTCCCCAGCGGTCTGGATATATTTATGTTGAGATCGTTGGAGAAAACTCCAACTCCAGTTCCAGTGTTTGTCTTTGAGCCGTCAGTGTAAATCCTGAGCTCCTTAGGCCCTGAGTAGTCCTCGGGCTCCGGCATGAGCTGTATTTGGTAGTTTTTTTGGAAGTGGTGCGTCTTTGCAGTCTTATCATATGGTGCAGTCATCAGGGGTTGTCGTTTGACTGAATCCTCCATGATGCGTGTGTGTTTGATCCTGGAGTCTCGCAAGAGTGCCCCGGATATAGCAAGTCTGAAGGTTGCCAGGGCAGCCTCTTCTCGTACTATAAGGTGCAGTGGTGGTAGGCCCAGCATGGCCTGTAGAGCGGCAGTGGGTGCAGTTCTCATGCTGCTAGTGATCGCCACACATGCAAGTCGTTGCAGCTTCTCAAGATCCTTTTGTGCCGTGCTTAAGTCTGTTCTGGGCCACCAGACTAGGGAGCCGTACGTAATAATTGGTCTTATAACAGTCGTGTATAGCCAGTGGGTTGTTTTGGGGCTGATACCCCAGTTTCTGCCCAGCATTCGTTTGCACTGCCACATGCAGATACTGGCTTTTTTGGTGATGTGCTCAGTGTGTTTTGCCCAATTCAGTTGTTTGTCCAGGAAGATGCCCAAGTATTTGGTTTCAGCCGAAAGGCTTAGAGTGGTGCCAAAGAATTTTGGCAGTGTCAGCTCCGCCAGCTTCCTCTTTTTGGTGATAAGTATGAGCTCAGTTTTTGTAGGATTCACTGAGAGTTGATACTCTCGGCACCAGTCCTCTACTATTTTTAGGGCTTGGCGCATGAGGTTGCATATGGTATTCTCATGGCTTCCATTTATTATTATGGTTATATCATCGGCGTAGCCAACAGTAAAGTATCCTTTATCGTTGAGTCTCCTGATGAGGTTGTCTGCGACCAGGTTCCATAACAGTGGTGAGAGGACGCCCCCTTGGGGACAGCCTTTCGCCACGATGGCCCTCGTTGTGCTGTTTATTGTGACTCTTACTGCTCTCTGCTTGAGCATGTTGGTGATCCAGTCACTCAGGGTTTGGTCTACACCGTGCCTGCTGAGTGCTGTACTCATACTCTGGAACGTGGTCTTGTCAAAAGCACCTTCGATATCTATGAAAACAGCCATCGAGGAGCATTTGTGGTGTATTGCGGATTCAATTTTAGATATTACGCTGTGTAGGGCAGATTCTGTTGATTTCCCCGTTGAGTAGGCGTGCTGTTGTCCGTGAAGCGGATTCTTATGGAGAGGTCCATCTCGGATGTGTCTATCGCAGAGCCTCTCTAGGGTTTTCAGTAGGAAGGATGTGAGACTTATCGGTCTGTATGCTTTGGGTTGTGTGTAGTCAGTTTTGCCTGGTTTGGGTATGAAGATGACCTTCACCTCCCGCCACATTAGTGGGACGTATCTGAGTGCTATGCAGGCTTGGTAGATTTCCAGCAGCCAGGGTGTCAGGATGTGTTCACCCCATTGCAAAAGGGCCGGGAAAATGCCATCTAGTCCTGCAGATTTGTATGGCTGGAATGTTTTAATGGCCCATGTTATGCGGTCCTCAGTGATTATGTCGCGGGCTCTAGACCAGTCTGTAGTACTTGGTGTCTGTCTAGATTCGTTTTCCCACGTGCTGTCCTCGGAAAGGTGGCAGTCCGGGAAGTGCGTCTCTAGAAGGACCTTACTGGTTTCTTGGTCTGTTTGTGTGTAGGAGTTGTCAGGTTTTTTAAGGGCGCCGAGAGTACGGTCCTGATCAGTTGATAGGATTTTCTTTACTCGTGCGGCTTCGCTGTTAGATTCTATGGATTCACAGAAATTCTGCCAAGCGGTATTCTTGGCCATTCTGATTTGTTTCTTGAACTTGTATTGGGTTTCTTTGTATAGCTCCCAGTCTTCCGGGAGTCTGGTGTTCTTTGCTCTGTTGAATTGTTTTCGTAGCGTGTTTCTGAGCCTACCAAGTTCAGCATTCCACCATGGGTTTCCCTTACTCCTGGTGTTAGGTGTTCTTGGTTTGCAGCTCACGTGGTAAGCCTCCGTTATGTCGTTTGTTAATTTTGTCACGATTTCTTCAAGCTGTGTGGGATCGGTCAAGGGTGTCGAGTGTAACTGTCGTCTAGCCAACAAAGAAGCTAGGTGGTGTTTGTATTCTGTGACGTTTGTGCGGCGCGGATTGCGCCTCGGTGTGGGTTTTTTTATCATGGTAAAGCGGATTCTCCTATGATCGGAACAGGAGGGTTCATCACATACGCGCCAATTAGAGATAAGTTTGGTCGCGTTTTCGGTAGCTAGGGTTAGGTCTATGATTGTTTGACCTCTGGCTGTAACCCAAGTGGGCTCTGAGCCTCGGTTCACAATGTTAAGGTTAGTCGAGAATAGGTATGTGGATAGCGTCTCACCTCTGGCGTTGGATACTTCACTTCCCCAAAGCGGGTGATGAGCATTTGAGTCGGTGCAGATGATCAGGTCCAGGTCCGCGTCCTCGCAGTGACGTACAAGATCAATCATCTCTATCGGTGGGCAGTTCTCGTTGTCGCCTGGAATGTACACCGAGGCTAGTACTAAATCTGGAGCATTGCTGTCAATCCGGAGCCTGATCGCAGTCAGGTCTCTGGAACAGAATTGAGTTAGTGGGGTAATAGGTATGTCTTTGGGTGTGTATATACAGGTACGTGGTTTCTCTGCATTAAGTGTGTTTAGAGTGATATTACCTCCGGTGTTTCCAAGGCCATATACTTTGTTGTTTCTAATCCACGGCTCTTGTATAAGTGCAATTGTCCGTGGATTCATCTCCAGGGCTCTGCGAAGGCTAGCCGTGGCGGTCTGGCTATGCTGGAGATTGGCCTGGATGATCTGGGTGTTTGCTGTGGGTGGTGCTGACGTTGGAGCGGAGTTAGGAGGAGTCGGATCCATTGGATGCTTCATCTCCCTCCCCCGTTCCTCGCCAGGTGTCGCTGGGTGAGGATGCGAGCAGCTGCATTGTCCATCCCGGTGACGGGGGTGGCGCTGAGTCTGACTCAGCGTCGGTCATTGCAGCCTTCGCCATTTCCTCCTCCAGTATAGTCACATCGGTGTCTGTCTGTGTCTGTTCAGTGGTCTCAGTCTTGTCTGAGGGTAGCTTCTTGGGGTAGAAGCGGACGTATATGGACCCGAGCAGGTACGATACGCGCCGCTCCCGCCCCAAGACCTTTTCGGCTTCATCGGTCGGGATCTCCAGGGTCAGATACGTCCCATGGTTATCCCCACCGACAGAAGTCGCCCTGTACAGTGACCACCTACCAATGTCGTACCAAGTGTCCTGACGAATCAGAACACTCTGGAGCCGCGCTATGTCCCCATTATACCGGGGTACAAATAGCGCGGCTCGGACACGGGTAGGTATATCAGTCTGTCGCATGACTGTCAGTGTCTGGTCGGTGTTCGGGAGTCTTATTTGTGTCACATTCTGTGTCAACCAGGTCAAGGAGTGGTCGTCTTCACACCACATCTGCACAGTACCGTCCGCTACCCGAGGGTATCCGCGGAAGGCCGGGAGAGGTTGGGACGGGTCGCTGTCCATGACGAGCTCCTCAAGTCTGTTCTTAATGTTGTTTGCTTCCTCCGGAGTCAGGTCCCTGGAGGGGGGGGGGAAGCAGATTGCTACGGCGAGTCGCGCAGGTATATCCTTCGTGGCCCGCGCATAGGTCCTCTGCTCCCCTTGAGCAGGCTGGACTCTCACACGCTTCGGGTTTCCCTGAAGCGCGCTCGGCGAAGCCGTATCGTCCGGGCGATCTCGCTTTGCCGCCCCCGAGCCGCTTGGCCCGGGTTGTGGTTCAGCGGCCCGGACGGTCGGCCTCACGTTTATGAGGGCTCCAGCCCGTTTCCCCCTGCCTTTCGCCTTCCTCCTTCGGGGCATGTCATTGTCAGTGTCAGTGTCGATGTCTTGGGTTCGGCTTTCAGTCCCGGCAGACTCCATCGCTTCCGAAGACCTTACGCGCTGGGTTTCCCCTTCGCGGATTCGGTTTCGGTCGCGTGTTTCCGCGTCCGGCTGCTTTACGCGCTGGGAGGTCCCTTCGCGGATTCGCAGCTGATCGCGTACTTGCTCTTCAGCGGCCGTCGGCGCAATGCGCTGGCTAGTGCCTTCGCAGACTGAGCGCCTCCGGTCACTGGGTCCACCGGAGCTGGCCGCCTTACCTTTGCTCGTGTCGTCGTCTGGGTATTCTTAAAGCTGTTCCTAACGAGGCTCTGTTGCCAGGCGCTCGTGGTCAGCACAGTCTGTGTCAGTCGTTTTGGCGCTTGAACAGCAGCTGGGGTGTTGTTTAAAGGCGCGTGGGTCGCAGCCGGTGTGGTAATTTTTGGCGCTGTGGTAGCAGCCGTGGTTGTGGGTTGCGCTGTAATAGCAGCAGGGTTTTGTGGCGCTGTGGTAGCAGCCGAAGAATTTTTTGCAGTTGCTGCAGGAGCAGCACCTATAGGCAGTGAATTGCCCCCTCCCAGAATACGATGGGGGCTGACCGACTTGTCGGTGTGGGACTCCCCGGCTTGGCCGGGACCCACCTGGGTAGTCTTTGTTCTCTGCTTCATTAGGTCATTTTTGTTTGGTTGGGCTTTTGGGAAAAGAGGTTGCCCCTCCTCTGGATGGTTGGAGAAAAGATGGGAAAATAAAGGAAAGGGATGGGAGAGGGAAGGAAAGGTGTGAGGGGGATGTTTTCGACTGCACAGGGCCACACGCATCCGCCACCGTCCCGCAGGCGCGAGCTCACCGCATCACTGGCTAGTCCACTTGAACCAACCAATATATGCAGCCCGCTCGCACCAGCGAGAGACAGTAGCAGAACCATGCAGACCCGCGCAGCCGAGGAACAGGGAACATAGGAACAGGGTATTAGGTTATCCCTAGGCCTGGGATCTGGCGTAAGGGAAACTTCTCTTGTCCGGAGTCTCGTCTGCTGAGACACTCCGGCAGGGGGGTCGCCCCCCAGGTTGCTAGGTGGCGGTCCCCCAGCCGAAGCTGGGCTATCCGCAACCCGCCCACCCGCTCGGTTGCATGAGAAGAACTGCCCGGCAGTCCGTGCTGTCCCGATACAAGGGTACGTATACCATCGCATTGGGACAACTCAGGTGCCCCGAGACTTAGTAACTTGAACGAAATGTTATTTCCCTGCGACGTTTTAATAGTACTTACATTTTAATACTGTATAACTCGGATTGCAAAAAGCAAACTTGGTAAGTCGTACTTCATAAAATAATGACTTCTTACGTGGGATGGGAAACTCATAGTAATTAAATCCAAAAGGAATATTCGGGGTTTCTAATCAATTGTTTATGACTTGCACACGTGCTTTGAATGAATACTACATAAATGTTCTTATAAATTGTGCTCGTTTATGTAGAAATTTGATCAGTTAAACTCGAGAATCACGAAATTCTTGTTAAGTCGAAAACTCATTACCTCGAAATTTTTTGCATTTCTCCTAACATTCGAGCTATCGAGATTCTACTGTAATATATATAAAGTACTATAAAATATTTGCCACGGCTACAATGGGAGACAGTATTATGTATATAGATGACATTAGTAAAGATAAATTATTATTGATCAAATGTCATACTTTTTTCATACAAAATAATGTGCGTAAATTTCAAATTGATTTATTTACATGAAACCATCCCATAGTATAATCAGCTGTTGCCGCACCGCACTGAATTTCATTTCAGAAAACGTCGTTCATGCACTGTTGCCATTCTTATCAAACAATGCTCTGACGCAGAGTAGAGTCTAATCTTTATTTAGTTGCTTTATTTTCTGAAATTAATTTAACTATTATAAATACACAATACTATCTCCCTTTGAAGTCGTGGTAGATATTTTTATATTATATTTAATTCTTTAGACCCAAGGTAAGAACTTCTGGGCACGCCACAATAGCGGCGGTAAGGCCCTTCTTTGAGGAATGGCTAACGAGGCCTCGTGGCGTCCTCACATTCCGCCTGACTCAGGTGCTCATTGGACATGGTTGTTTCGGGAGTTACTTGTGTCGGATTCGGCGGGAGGAAACGCCCGGGTGTCACCACTGCGAGGATCGCCCTGAGGACACGGTGGAACACACAGTGGAGCTTTGCCCCACTTGGGCAGAGCTCCGCCGTGTCCTCGTAGGGGTGATAGGCGGCAACCTCTCGCTCCCGGCCTTGGTTCAATCCACGGTCCGGAGCGAGGAGGCATGGGAAGCAGTCACCTCTTTCTGCGAAGCAGTTATGCAAGTGAAGGAGGGGCCGGGACGCGCGAGGGAGAGGCGGGTCTCAAGGCCCTCATAGCCCTCGCGCCCCAGCCACCTCCGGGCGGGCTGCGAGCAATGGGTAGCTCGTCGCCCGATTGAAACCAGGCCCGTGTAGACGGCGCCGAGTGTTCCACACGCGCCTCAAACAGTGTCAGCAAAATTGTCAGCGCCTACAAGGGGCCGTTGCCTGCCGGGGTTACGGAATTGTTCGAAAGAGTTACCGCGGCCTCGGAACACGAAGGTCATATGACGGAACACGGATGGGTTTTAGTCAGTAAAAGTCTGACACACCCTCCCGCTTCGCCCAGATCGGGAGGCAGTCATTGGTTGATTTCCCATAATTAAACATTTTTTTGCAAAAAATTTTTTTCACGCTTTTTAGTGGGTTGGTTTGTAATTTATCTAGTTACAAAAGCCATAATGTCATCACCTTATCACCTTTTACAAAATATTGCTTTTCCTGATGTATAGCCGTTAATTTTTGAGGAGTTCTCCTGGTACTTGATCATCAGCTCTACATCACCATACGTATTGTGACGAGCATAAAGTGTTTAACATCCGTACTCAAGTAATCGAAACGCAATCCACGAAATACTTTTTATTGAGGAGTTTCAGTGGCCATCTGTGGTCTTCATCATCAGTTCAACTTCCCCAAATGGTACTTTTCGGAAGCAACCGCTCAAGGTACTATAAGAAATACACAAAACGCTATAGGTGTGCCTATAATATTTGAAGAGTTCCCTCGATTTCTCCAGGATCCCATCATCAGATCCTGATTTTGTAACAATGGGACCAACTAGAAAGTATACCCATTCAAACGCAAAAAAAAAATTTCAAATCGGTCCAGCCGTCTCCGAGTTATGAGGTAACATACATAAAAAAAAAAGTTCAAGACGAATTAAGAACCTCCTTTTTTTGAAGTTCGTTAAAAAAAGATAAGAACTTCGGAATTCTTTAGAAAAATTTAATATCTTCAATCTTGATCTAAATCAGAATACTTATATTATTAGTCGCTCCATGTAAAACACTAGTACTCAGCTGCTTCCAGTTAGACTGAAAACCGATCCCAATATAATTGGTAGAAGACTAAGTAGATAATGTGTTACATTATATCATCATCTGCTTAGCCTCCCAACTATGTTGCAGTCAGCTTCATTCTAATCGGATTTACATGGAGCGACTGCCGATCTGACCCCTACAACCGAATAGCTGGGTAACACGATACCCCTTAGTAAGACCAGTATCAGATTTACTGGCTTCTGACTACCCGTAACGACTGTCAAAGATGTTCAAATGACAGCCGGGACCAACGGCTTTACGTGCTTTCTAAAACACGAGGTTATCACACCACCAACTTCTAAACGCCGTGCTACGACGAAACTCATCTTAACATAGTATAAAGCAAAGTCGCTTCCCTGTGTCTGTCCCTATGTATGCTTAAATCTTTAAAACTACGCAACGGATTTTGATGCAGTTTCTTTCAATAGAAAGAGTGATTCAATAGGAAGGTTTTTAAGTATATAACATGCATAATATAGTAGAGGAACACTGATAATTTTTGAGGTTTCTAATGTGATGTCGCAAATAAACACATTTTTTTGCGCTTGCTTTGCAAACGCTGGCTGAATCCTACGAGATAGATCAAAATAATGTACTACAGTATTGTACACCTTAAAAAGGTCAACAAAAAAGTCCTCGATGGCATCTGTCTATCTCTTATAGATAACCCACAACAACCATATTTAGCCTTTACTTTTTACGAGAAATACGAGCATATTTTACGAAGCGATTTTAAGCAATACAGCATTAATCCTTATCCAATTAAGTACCATAAATACATTGTGCATTTAATATAAATCAATATTGCCCCTTACAGAATATAATTGAAATAAATAGTTTCGAAGATATTACGGATTTAAAATGCAAGGACATAGCGGTTGCGGCGCGGTGCCGGCGGAGGCACGGCGCGCGTGCCTATGTTGCTTAGATTTGAGCGTTGAATGTTTTTCCCATGGTAAATTATGTGTCGCACTTTCAAGAGTAATTACTAAAGAGAACATGTATGTCGAATGACAAAAAGACTGTCAACGATGTATATAAAGACATTCTATAGTATATTTAATATAAACATTGCATCCGTGCGAAGCCGGGGCGGGTCGCTAGTTACAGATAAACCCAATAGCACTTTTTGTACGACCCAAGATTTGAACCCGAAACTTCGTGCTTAGCAGTCGCACTTGAAACTACTCGACAAACGAGGCAGTTTGCAGATGTGTAACATTATAGTGCTTCTCAAATGTCCAAGTAATTTTTTTTTTATTTAACAGGTAGCGTCTATGTCGAACAAGTCTTGGGCGCTCGGCGGACCTTTGGCTGGAATATCTCCCGAGCTAGCAGCTGTTATATTAGGACAAAAGTAAGTAGTACAAAGTAAATAGCATAACATATACAACGTGTAACGGAAACCCCATATCTATCCAAAGGGGCTGAAGACAACATCTGGTATGGAGTCTCTATGCACAGTTTCAGCTCAAAATAAGTGACACAAAGAATTGATACCAAATTATCGGTTTCATGTTTCTTGAATACCAATCATAACAAACGTGTCACAGCACTACGAGGGTCAATAACTTTCCACGTCACTTGCCAATAACACGGTGATTCTCTTCGTTCTTCTTAATTTGAAAAATTCGGTCTCTGGTATCAGTGTATTGAAATTTCTATTATACTTCACACATGTAAACATAGGATTATAAAACACTTGCCATATCGTTTATTATCATCCAAAGAAACCGTGCACTTGGTATGTATATACCCTTTAAATTACACGTTGTATACATAGTCCTGACCGATTTCGGCCACGGCGACTCACACACTATCTCAGTGGATATTAGCCATCTGCGCAGGAGATACTATAGTACACAAGTATGTATGTACACAGGAGCACTCTCTGTTCCTTTACTCTCATAGTCCGATGTGACGGCAATCCGACACGACCCGAGCGATCAGGCGCAGGACCAACTGCATAACGTACGCACCGAAGGACGAGTGTCACACCTCCAACTTCCAAAGTCCGGGCTATTACTGAGAAATTTCAATTAGAAAACCCAATAGAACTTTTAGCTCGACTCGGGAACCCGAGAGGGAGTAGAATAACATACCAGTACATAATGTTTACTCTGCGACACAGGCCTCCTCTCTATGAGAGGGAATGGGCTTTAATCCACCACACGAGCTCTTGGTGGAAAAACAATGCTTGTAGTATACAATACTTAATAAAAAAAATAGTGTGGCACTCGGGGACTGCCGCGGTAAAGCTATTGCATAGCATTTTTTATCAACTTATGTAATTATTATAGTCTACACGCATACGCAGACTTCGGCACGGTGTTTGTGTGCGTGCGAGTCTAGTCGCACGCACACAAACAAGCACCGTGCCGAAATCTGCCGAACTGAAACGACGTTAGACGATGCACGGCTTTCAACGCCGCACCACTGTGCCGGTCGGAGTGAGGGGCGTTAGGTTTATTTTCGTTACGGAATTTCTGGATTCGGTCGCCGCGCTGAAAGCCCGCTATAAAATATATAAAAATCAAAATAATATTAATTTTACACATACATGGGCTCTTATAAAATGTTAGAATCCACACGAATGGAATACGAAAAAGAACTGTGGTTACTTTTTTATTTTACTATTCTGTATTAATTTGGGAGTTTTTATCCACAAGGATATGTCAACCCCATTGTACCTTATAAACAATATACACAAACTTCGCAGTTACTCTTAAAACTCAGTTTAATTTTTACTACGTAACCATAATTTCAGATTTGTATATACTTCAAAATAAGATTTGCTTTGCACACCTGCTTACTGAGCTGCCGTGTAGTCGCGGATTACAGGATTAAATACTTCGGCAACCCAGGTACCCTCCGAGAAATGGTAAGCAAAACAAGGGCGTTTCTCGCCTTCCTGGAGGAACTGGCATGGTTTGAGCGAAGAGAAATCCTACCCTTACGCAAAATACGCGCATGGTCGTGGAGTTGCGGATACCTGCCCGACATACATACATACAAGATTTGCTTAATTTTAAAATTGCTTTTTACAGAGATAACGACCCCAACAAGGATATTGCTCGCCCCGACACAAGTCAGATGATACCATACAAGCCTAAGGTCAACCCACTGCCCGGAGAGCATCCCATTCCTGGTAAGCTCATAACATTATTAATCAGTCTGTAACATTCCCAGTGCTGGGATATAGGTATCCTCCACAAGTGTTTTGTAACCAAAGTTTGGTAACCTATACTCCAGTCGACATGCCGACAAAATAGCAAATATGATGCCCTCAAAAACAGTCTTACTATCTAAAAGTTTCTTCGGAATGGTTCAAGAATTTATAATAAGATTCCGAAACAAATGAGGGAAAATGAAAATATTAAACTTTAAAAAACCAATTATTTAATCTATTAGTAAACAGGCCATATTATACTGTGCACGAATTTTTGTCCGACAGATTTGAGACGAGATAGTGCCAATATTTTTATGTTTTGGTGCAAAATTTTAAAATCTCATATATTTATTATTAAATAATGCTAATTGGAATGTTATTTTTATTTATTTGTAAATTGAATTAAAATGTTATAATTATTTTGTTTCCAAATATTGTATGCCTAATATGGTGGAGCAGTGCGAACGCACACAATAAACTAATAACAACCCTGTAACCACTGGCTCACAATAAACAATTTTTTGACTTTTGTGGGAGTGGGCCGTGACTCGCTGGGTGTCTTTCGCGCAGTAAATGAGCTAAGTTATTACCCTTTCAGTCAGACATACTCAGCGCAATGTTTGTTGTTTTATTGATCGTGTAAGTGTCTTTAGTAGTTGTTGTGTGTCTGTTCTTTTCCTTTAGAGTTTTTTAATGGGCGATCTCGTCCTTCTATAGTAATAATAAGAATTTACACATAGAACTTAAAATTGGGCTTAAATAGGTTCATCATTGTCTTCTCTTAGAAAGTTGAGGTGCAGTAGAATGAATAGAAAAAAAATCACACGCGTCTATCTTGATTTTTAAATGCTGGGCCCATAACCTCTTAGAGAGTGTGAGGTGTAGTAGAATGAATAGAAACGACGCTTGGGCAGAATATCCTTTTATTGTTAAAAACTTACGAGAAAAGTAGGAGACACAGTTGCTTAGGTTGGGAGGCGAGGTCAGAAAAAAAAAGGGATACCAGTACTTAAAAATATCTACCGTCATTTTCAATTAATAATAATGTTGCCAGATATGGAGTGTAGGTACCAAATTATTTCAACATCTTCCCCACCATGTTTTTTATGGGACTAACTGGATGCTATTGAGTACTGGTAGCTTAAATTAGGCGAAATGCCACAACCCAGTGGCTGGGTAACATCATAAATATCGACTGTAAATCTTAATATGTTAAACGGCGAAGCGCCATCGTTACATGGTGGACATCCCACCCATACGCACCAAACGTTTTGGGAATACCTTCATTGTGCGTACAGCTAAGGAGTGGAATTCCCTGCCGGAGTCTGTGTTTCCCGATAGCTATAACCTAGGAGGAGTCTTTAAGTCAAGAGTGAATAGGTTACTTTTAGGTAAGCGTGCTCCATCTTCGACCACATCATCACTTACCATCAGGTGAGAAGGTGGTCAAACGCGAACCTATTTTTAATAAAAAAAAGTTGGTTACCTATCCATGGTTCAATCACAGCAAGCGTTGCTTTAACTTGAAGATCTACCCGACTGCAGCGAAGCAAGGAGGAAGGTTATGTTTTTAGCGCGTATGTATGTCCGTTCCTTTGTTCCCTCGTAACTATTAAACCAGTGAACAGATTTTGATAAATCATACGTCGTTGGATTTGTCTTGATGGCGCGAGTGTTACTGGATAAAAATAAAAACAAATTACCGCAACGACAACCAGACGCCATATAGTCAATTAAAAAATCTAAATCGACAAAAAAATTAAAATATCATGTGGGGTATCATTAAATAGGTCTTTAAAAATGATTTTAAGCATTCGTTTCGGTTTTAAAACGTTTTTTTTTTAGATTTTTTAAATAAGCTCTTTATTGCCACGTGTTTCTGTCTCGAAAATGGTTGTTTTATTGAATGTATGTTTGTGTTGACAGGTGGAACTTTCCCCATGCCGCCGGCCGCGGCTCACCTGTGCACGCTGATGCCTCCCCCGACGAGCTTCCGAGGTCCCTTCGTGGCGGTAGACAGGCTCATGCAGCTCTTCAACAGGATATCACTGCCTGACAAGCGTGAGTTTCAACTTAATGATCTTTTCACCACCTATACAACGTGTAACGTTAACCCCATATCTATCCAAAAGGGCTGAAGACAACATCTGGTACAGGGCTGGGCAAAATACATGATTTGCTTTAATTGAAATACAAATTACAAAATACTGTATCGCAAGTAATTAAAATACGAAATACAAAATATCTTTAAGTAAGGTATTTGAAACATAAAATACAAAATACAGTATTTAAGCTATTTTTAATTGAAATACAAAATAAGTAACCTAGACCAAGGGCCCGGGTCTGCTATTGCAATAGTGTCGGAATGGTGGATCATTGATTTTTAGGGTTCCGTAGCCGAATAGCGAAAAACGGAACCCTTATAGTTTCGTCATGTCTGTCCGTCTGTCTGTCTGTCCGTCTGTCTGTCTGTCCGTCCATATGTCACAGCCATTTTATTCCGAAACTATTAGGACTATACATGTGAAACTTGGTAGGTAGATGTATTCTATGAACCGCCTTCTGATTTTAAGAAAAAAAAAATATTTAAAATAAAGGGGTCCCCCATACCTGGACCTAAAACTGAAAATATTTATTTCATGAAACCTATGCGTGTGTGTTATCTATAGACAGGTCTTTAAAAATGACATTGAGGTTTCTAAAGCCACTTTTTCATAAAGTCAATAGTTTAAAAGAGATAAGCTTCCAAAATGGTAAAATGTGTCTTATTCCCCCCCCCCCCCCCCCGCCCACTTACTACGGAACCCTTCATGGGCAAGTTTGACTCGCACTTGGACAATTTTTTATTTGTGGATTTTGACAAGTTTGGTAATCTATTATTATAATGTTCAACCACTAACACTCCATTAAAAGAAATGGCTTAGAATGGTAATCTGGTACACAATGACAAATGAATTACTGACTTACGCGGTAATCTGCTAAAATGTTTACAGTTCCAACCGAAATTTGGTCAATTAGCACCATTTTGTATTGTAATAAATATAGGCTTCTCTATTAAAGATAATTTAAAACACATAAATCAAAACACCGGCCGCTAAAAATAAATAAAATTGGCCAAGTGCGAGTCAGACTCGCCCATGAAGGGTTCCGTAGTAACTATAATAATATAATATGTATATTTATTTGACGAATAAAAAACCTCATTAGCTTATTTACATTTTTACAACTACGCTAAATAACTTTGTTTTTCATAGTGTTTGTATGAATTACAAAGTTATATTTGCGGTTTTAGAAAATATGCTGTATCTCAAAAACTGCTGACCCGATTTCATTCATACTAATTTTGGTTGAAAGTTTACGTTAAGGTCTATAGACATATATTTTTCTTAGATTTTTCACTCCATTATTATAGAAGTTAGAGGAGGGGGACACATTTTACCACTTTGGAAGCTTATATCTTTTAAACGATTGACTTTATGAAAAAGTGGTTTTAGAAACACTTATATCATTTTTAAAGACCTGTCTATAAATACCACACACGCATAGGTTTCATGAAAAAAAAAATTTTCAATTCTAGTTCCATGTATGGGGACCCCCCTTTATTTTAAATATTTTCTATTTTTTTTTTTCTTAAAATCGGATAGCGTTTCACAGAATACGTCTACCTACTAAGTTTCACATGTATAGTCTGAATAGTTTCGGAATAAAATGGCTGTGACATACGGACGGACGGACAGACAGACAGACAGACAGACGGACAGACATATCGAAACTATAAGGGTTCCGTTTTTTTGCCATTCGGCTACGGAACCCTAAAAAAACAGATAAAACGTCAGTAAGCAGTAATACCACATTTGACTTTGACAGCTAATATATTATTGAATTGTATAGTTTTACTACATTTCTATTAACAGGTTTTATAATAATGGCAATACAACTATGTCAATTTATAACACAATTCTACTAGGAGACCATTATGAATTTAACAGATTACGAACTACAATAATAGACTATTATGGCACTATTGCAATAGCAGACTTGAGGCCCAGCACGGGCTGAAAAGTAGAGGAAAACAACATGAATTATTCAGTAAAACCAGAGTTTCCTTTCATGAACACTAAATTTTTAAATGTACTGTCAGACAAACAGCCTCTTGTTGAGGAATGAATAAAACCTGGTAAAAAAAAAAATAATTTTTCTACAGGTCCTGATGAGCACAAACTTGTGTTAAATTGTTTGGACACATTTTCGTTCGTTCTACACAGAACAGAAGCTTTATTTATTCCGTGTTTGGAAAAAACTTAAGAGGGTGTCGAGCCTACGAGACGCGCGGAAAATAGGTATTTACTGCAGCGGGCTAGTCGTGTGCGTTGTCACACACACAATGACAAGTTTGCTCGAGGCCCGCTTGCCGTTGCACGACGAAGTTTGCTAACTTCGCATTTTTTAATTTTTTGTCGTTATGTTGAATAAACTTGAAAAACGAATATTAATTATTTAGATGGTTTTATTTATCACACTAATATTATAAAGGCGAAAGTTTGTGAATGAATGTGTCTGTTTACATGTTTGTTACTTCTTCACGCTCAAACGGCTGGATGGATCTAAATGAAGCAAGTAGGTACGTAAATAAATCACAAAAATAAATTTAATAAATTATACCTATTATATAAAAATTAACGTTTGTTTTTACTGTAGTAATACATTATCCGTTCCCTCACTATTCATCCTATTGCAATAAAACTTTAATTTTATATATTAAACTCCTCAGATTTTTTTTAAAGAATACTAGCAATATGGGTACATTTCACATTACTAGCAATCTTGTTAACCCCTCCAACTAAGCTAAATATGCTTGTGTCTGGAGTGGGTTCCCGTCAATAGTGTAATGGGTGGGGTTCGGACCTGCGACCTCTCGATCACAAGTCCGACACCTTATCCATTAGGCTATTGACGCTTCGAAACTGGGTAAGTAGCAAGTTAGGGTAGATGGGTATGCAGTACTTATTTGAATAATAAAACCAGTATGAAATAAAAAAAAAATATAATTATGTAATGTCATAATAAAACCAGACTGAAATAAGTTTTGTTTATTAAAATTTCATTTAGTGCTCGTTTAAATTCTGATGTACTGTCATATTTTTAATAACATTCGGTACTTTATTATATATACGTGGGGCCATACCAAAAAAACATTTTTTCATTAATGCTGTCTAGCGAACTTACTTCGCAGAAAATATGTATAAGCGTAATTTATTTCATAACAATATATGTATCAAGTGTAACTTAATTTAAAAGAAAAAAATAATAAAAGAAATCTATAAATCTAATGTTATATTTATTGCTTATTATAACATTTTACAAAAATTGGCCAAGTGCGAGTCAGACTCGCCCATGAAGGGTTCCGTAGTAACTATAATAATATAATATAATATGTATATTTACTTGACAAAAAACTAAAACTTACAAATTTCTTAAAACTAGCTTATTTACATTTTTTGCAACTACGCCAAATAACTTTGTTTTTCATAGTATTTGTATGAATTACAAAGTTATATTTGCGGTTTTAGAAAATATGCTGTATCTCAAAAACTGCTGACTCAATCTCTTTAAAACCAATTTTGATTGAAAGTTTACATTAAGATCTATAGATATATATATATATATATATATATATATATATATATATATATATATATACAACGTGTAATTTAAAGGGTATATACATACCAAGTGCATGGCTTCTTTGGATGATAACAAACGATATGGCAAGGGTTTTGTAATCCTAAGTCTACATGTGTAGAACTTATTACAAATTCTAGTACACTGATACCAGAGACCGAATTTTTCAAATTAAGAAGAACGAAAAGAATTATCGTGTTATTGGCAAGTGACGTGGAAAGTTATTGACCCTCGTAGTGCTGTGACACGTTTGTTATGATTGGTATTCAAAAAATATGTGAAACCAATAATTTGGTATCAATTCTTTAAGTCAGTTATTTTGTGCTGAAACTGTGCATAAAGACTCCATACCAAATGTTGTCTTCAGCCCTTTTGGTTAGATATGGGGTTTCCGTTACACGTTGTATATATATATTTATATTTTTCACTCCATTATTATAGAAATTAGAGGGGGGCACACATTTTACCACTTTGGAAGCGTATATCATTTAAACGATTAATTTTATGAAAAAGTGGTTTTAGAAACCTCAATCTCATTTTAAAGACCTGTATATAGATACCACACATGCTTAGGTTTCATGAAAAAAATAATATTTTCAGTTTTAGTTCCATGTATGGGGGGGCTCCCCATACATGGAACTAAAACTGAAAATATTTTTTAATTTAATTTAAATATATTTTAATTTTTTCTTAAAATCGGAAAGCGGTTCACAGAATACATCAATCTACCAAGTTTTATATGTATAGTCCTAATAGTTTCGGAATAAAATGGCTGTAACATACGGACGGACGGATGGACAGACAGACAGACTAGTAGTTGTAGTAGTTATACATATTATATTATTATAGTTACTACGGAACCCTTCATGGGCAAGTCTGACTCGCACTTGGCCAATTTTTCTTTGGCTAATTCCCGTAGTAGACAGACCTTGTTATGGCACTTGGCGTATAATTTGTCGGACATAGAGGGAATGTCAAAGGAAGCTGAAACTTGTTCTAAACCAGAAAACCCGGCTCCTGTCGACATAAAACTGCTTACAGAATTATCGTTCAGATTGAGGTCTGTAGGGCTATCTATCTGATTCTTTACAATTTATTAATTCTATTTTTTTTCGACACATTTGGCAACTAAAATAGAATTTCGATAGAAATCCTTTCTTAGTTGCAACTAGAGAATACAATCCCGAGCATGTTTTTCAATCCCGGGATTACGTGATTCTTGATGCTGAATCCTGGGACCCTGGGGCTATCCCCGGATTAGACTATGTGGTTTCTAATTGGTCTCAAATTTAAAAAATTGGCCAAGTGCGAGTCAGACACGCGCATGAAGGGTTCCGTGTGTAACTATAATAATATAATATAATATTTATATTTATTTGACGAAAAAAACCTTACAAATTTCTTAAAACTAGCTTATTTACATTTTTTACAACTACGCTAGATAACTTTGTTTTTCATAGTGTTTGTATGAATTACAAACTTATATTTGCGGTTTTAGAAAATATGCCGTATCTCAAAAACTGTTAACTCGATATCATTCAAACCAATTTTGGTTGAAAGTTTACATTACGATCTACAGATACATATTTTTTTAGATTTTTCACTCCACTATTATAGAAGTTAGAGGGAGGGATACACATTTGACCACTTTGGAAGTTTATATCTTTTAAACGATTGACTTTATGAAAAAGTGGTTTCAGATACCCCCATGTCATTTTTAAAGAGCTGTCTATAAATACCACACACGCATAGGTTTCAAGAAAAAAATATATATATTATCAGTTTTAGTTCCATGTATGGGGTAGTAGTATGTTCCTTTATTTTAAATGATTTTTAATTTTTTTCTCAATATCGGAAAGCGTTTCATAGAATACATCTACTTACCAAGTTTCACATGTATAGTCTTAATAGTTTTGGAATAAAATAGCTGTGACATACGGACGGACGGACAGACAGACAGACAGACAGACGGACAGACATGACGAAACTATAAGGGTTCCGTTTTTTGCCATTCGGCAACTGAACTCTAAAAAACGAGTAATTTCTTAAAATATATATTTTTAATTTTGGTACACTACACATATCACAGTATAGTAAGAAAAGAAAAAATGACAAAAAGATACTATACTTTGTAAGAAATAAAAAGACAATAAAACTTATTTCGAATTTTGAAAATACAATCGTAGAAATATCAATGCATCCAAGGTTTGACTTCCAAGCCTGCTTCGTTTATTACCAACATAAGCAGCAGCTGAAAACGCTCGTTTAGGTTTTACACTGGTTGGAGGAATAGACAATAGATACTTATATGCTGTTTCTAAGTGATATCCACTAATTCCTCCATTTTCAAACAGGCTTATTTCACGTCTAATACTATATTTTGCCAATCCCGATTAAATTGTATTTGTACTTCACGATCTGGGGATTTCATACTCTTATCAATTTCCAGCTATAACTTTTCCTTTAGTGTCAATTGGGGTTGGGATTGGGAGGTTTGTGGCCTTAACTCATCATCTGTTTGTGATCCTGATCTTCCTTCTTCTTCTTCCGTGTCATCTCGACTTTTAAGTTTTTTAACAATACACTTTATTTGCTTCCAAACTAAAGCCTGTGTAGAAACTGGAAATAAGTCATGCCATTCCAAATCCGATAATAACTGATTTTCATCACCTTTTCATGGATTTTGTAATTAATTCAACACACCAGTCAAATCATCACTTCGTCGTTGCTTCATACGTTCCACTAAGGATGTTTTCATTTTTTGGCAAGTATCAGCACTTGCCAAAAAATGATTATGCTAGATAGCTGTTTCATAAGAAATTTCAAAGCGGAATCAGCTGTGCATAAATTAGCATCTCGCCGACAGATTGCTTCTACTGTCAATTTAATTGGGGTCAGCACATCAACAATTATATTTACCAATTCAAAATCAACTTCTTCCAAACGAATTGGATGATTGAGATCTATAAGAGCTTTTTGAATGAAGGTTTTTAAAAGATAAAATCGCTCCAGCATTGTTAAAAGACTATTCCACCTGGTTTTACAGTCCAAAAGAAGTGACAGCTCTTTTCCATGTTCAATTTTCATTTATTTTTGAAGTACTGTTTCATTTTTCAATGGTGATCTTTTGAAATACACTCTACAACTTTGCGGATTTTCTTTATCAGCTCATTAATGTTTTCATCTTGTGTTAACTCTGGTATGTGTTATAGCGCAAGGTCATTTTGTGACATAAAGATTAAGTCTGATTCTGGACTGTCTAAGTCTTCTAAATGTTCATCATCATGGATGTCGTCCATATGATCAACAGCCACAGGTGGTTCATTTATAGTGAGAGTAGAGCTGTCTTGCAAATAATTATGTTTTTCATAAAGCCAGTATCCAGGGAAATATCAAATATACTTAGACGCTCTTTCAATATACGAAGACAATTTTCAGCCATACTTTCATACTTCCATAAATAGGAACAAGTCCTAAATTCCAAATTTTTTTTATATGAATGAACGTTGACAGCCATGTATGGTTTATTGGATGTTGAAGTCCACTTGTCGAAAGAAAGACTAAATCTTTCACCTCCACTTTTCAAATGTTTCAATTCTGCAGTTACTCGCTTTCTGATTTTTTCACTTTAATTGAATGGTGACGGCTGACTTTGGTAAGTCCGTGTATTTTGCAAAGACAAATTTTCTCGAATCATCTGAAGTTATGAATATACTGAATGGAAATCCATCTAATGCAATCATTCTTGCCAGAACATCATCGAGGCTATCGTCGGCACTTTTAGTAAAATAATCATTTAACTTTCGCTTGGCTGGCGGCGGTGCTGTGGTCAGATTATCAGAATCTAGACTTGTTGAAGCTGATATAAGCTTGATGTTATGTTTTGATGACAAATGTGTATGTAATCCCTTAGTCGATCCATCCAAAGTCTTGAGAATGGCTGAGCATCGGTTACATTTGGCACTATTCCTATCCTTCGCAACTAAAAAATAGCTCCACATTGACGTCGTATCACTGTGTTTTTTATGTTTAACAAAGTCTCCCGCCATTTGACATACTTAATTTCAGATAATTGACTTTTAAATTTAAATGACATAGGTCGTGGGTTTAAATTTAGAAAATATCTTGTACTGACCAAAGTTTTCAATATAATTAAGCATATCTTAAAACTGGAAACATATCTTACAACTATACAATAATATAGGTTATCCATCAGAATTCAGACAGGCTTTAATGTCCTCTCATACCTAATTAACCTGTATTATAGATACATTGAAAGAATGATATTTTAAAAGAGTAACTGTGGAGTTTCTTGCCGAATCTTCTCCATAGAAAACGACCAATTTCGAACCGTGCCCTGCGCCAAACTGCTGACGTTTTATAAGTGCCCATGTAGGCCTATGTGAAATAAAACATTTTGAGTTTGAATTAATTTTTTTCTTAAAATTCAAACGCGAGCCAAAAATAAAAAAAAAATCACAAGAAACAGTAGTAGGTATCTCTACTACTATTTTTTAAGAGATAACATAGGGCAATCATGCCAGTAGCGTGCAACCAGCGCACCACGCACCATGAGACCATAAGTCTAGTTTAAGCATATACTAACGGGAACCCGTGTGAAATTAGTACTTCCCACAATATGATTATAAATTAAAGCCTGTCTGAATTCTGATGGATAACCTATATTATTATATAGTTGTAAGATATGTTTCCAGTTCTAAGATATGCTTAATTATATTTAAAACTTTGGTCTATACTGTCGTATAGACCAATTAATACAGCACAATGGAATTACAAATAAAAAATATCCGATAAGTTGGTCATCATGTATGTCATTGATATACACTATAAAAGGAAAGGGCCAAGAATTGAACCTTGCGGAGCACTCATCTTGGCTAGGGATCCTGCAGATGTCGCTCCATTAACAATAACTTTTTGTTGCCTGTTTGATAAATATGACAGAACAAGGTCAGCAGAACACGAATCCACGAACTCCGTAATGGTGTAATTTACAGATCAGTGTTTTGTGGTCAACGCAATCAAAAGCTTTGGAGAGGTCACAAAATATGCCAATTGCATCCTGAGATTTCTCCCAAGATTCCAGAATGTGACGGATGAGCGCTACTCCTGCGTCTGTTGTTGACCTACCTTTCGTGAAACCAAACTGCCGACTATGCAGAATTCCATTTGAGTTAAAATATGATAGCATCTGGTCCAGCATGATTTTTTTCGTATATTTTGATTAATGCTGGAAGCACATATATCGGTCTATAGTTAGAGGGATCACTCTTACAACCCGACTTAAAAATTAGTACTACTTTACTATGTTTCATTAAATCGGGAAAATTACCGCTGTCTATACATTAATTAAATGTGCCTGTTAGGATAGCAGCAATTGAGTCAATAATATTACCAAGAACCCTAACAGATGCACTCCATAAGTCATCAGTGTGTTAAGACTTTGGAATGCTTTTTAATTACATCAATAGAAATGGGCTTAAATGAAAATGTTGGTATATCCTTATTAAAGTTTTCCTTTAAAAAAGATTCTGCTAATAATGGCGAAGAATTTAGAGATTTAGTAACCTCTACTGGAATATTGGTAAAGTAATTTTCCAACTTCTCAGCCACTTTTGACTTATCTGAGATGACCTGATCATCGATGTTCAAAGTCAAATCATTCTAACCCTATTTTGGTTTGTGTTTCCAGTTTCTTTGTTTATCACCTTCAACACAGTTTTTATTTTATTGTTAGAAATGCTAATTTTATTACTTTCTGATTTAGATTTAGCTTAGGGCGCATACTCTTTTAAATATATTTGAGTAGTTTCTTACATAATTATGGAAGGCTTCATCGGAAGTCAATGATTTTTCATGGTATAAGTTGTATACATTGTCTCAGCTTATTCTTATTCCAGCAGTGGCCCATTCATTAAATTTAGATTTATTACTCATTTGAAATTTTTTAACTGGACATGTCTTACTAAATTCGTGGTATAGTGAAGAAAATAATATCCTGTAATTTTCATTGGGGTCATGGGAGTCAAAATTGGCCATTGAAAGATTACTTAACATGTTATCATTAAAAACATTAATTTCTTTTTAGTTAGCGGCCTAAATTTAATAGTCTTATTTAATTGCCGCTTTTTAACCAACTCAAAGGATACTAGTTAACCTGTATGGTCAGACCTAACTCCACTAATTTGAGACGAGTATTTTATGGCACAATTAGTATAAATATTATCTATGCATTGAGCTGATGTTGCTGTTATTCTTGTTGCTTCCTTGTATGTGCATTTTAAGTTAAATGAACCAAACAATGAAGTAAGCTTGCAGTGTTCAGGTGAATTTACTAACAAATCAATATTTAGGTGACCACAAACGAAAACTAATTTATTATCTCTTATAAGCTTAGGTACTTAAAATTTCTCCCATTATCATTAAGAATGATGACAAGTTTGATGCTGGTGGTCTATAAACACTTAAGAAAGTTTGGCCTTCAACTTCTGTACATGCTACCTCACACAAGCAATCAACAGAGCAAGCGGTGATATATTTTTGTTCCTTATATCTAAGAGATTTGTTCCTTATATCTACGTAATATTAAAGTACCACCTCCTACTGAGGACCTGTTGTATGCACTAGTAACAGAAAAATATTAATTTTAAACAACATTCTATCTGGTTTTAGCCAGGTTTCACAAAAACATAAGATATCTTTATCATATTTATCTATTAACATTTCCTCATCTAATATTTTGCCGGAGAAACGATTTATATTCTGATGATATAGTAAAATTGTTTTATTATACCTCTCCTTTGTCACATCTAAGGGTTTAAACAATGTGTTTTAAATTGGATTTCAAAATGAAAGCCAGATTTGCAATCACCACCCCCAAAAACCCATTACACGATACCCATATCGAATGTGTGAGAAAAAGTTGCATCCGCCATCTTGGATTTTAAAATGAATGCCAGATTTGCAATCACCACCCCCAATTTGCAATCAAAACCCATTACACGATACCTATATCGAATGTTAAAAAAAAGTTGCATCCGCCATCTTGGATTTTAAAATGAATGCCAGATTTGCAATCACCACCCCCAAAAACCCATTACACGATACCCATATCGAATGTTTGAGAAAAAGTTGCATCCGTCATCTTGGATTTTAAAATGAATGCCAGATTTGCAATCACCACCCCCAAAAACCCATTACACGATACCTATATCGAATGTTTGAGAAAAAGTTGCATCCGCCATCTTGGATTTTAAAATGAATGCCAGATTTGCAATCACCACCCCCAAAAACCCATTACACGATACCCATATCGAATGTTTGAGAAAAAGTTGCATCCGCCATCTTGGATTTTAAAATGAATGTCAGATTTGCAATCACCACCCCCAAAAACCCATTACACGGTACCCATATCAAATGTTTGAGAAAAAGTTGCATCCGCCATCTTGGATTTTAAAATGAATGCCAGATTTGCAATCACCACCCCCAAAAACCCATTACACGATACCCATATCGAATGTTTGAGTAAAAGTTGCATCCACCATCTTGGATTTTAAAATGAATGCCAGATTTGCAATCACCACCCCCAAAAACCCATTACACGATACCTATATCGAATGTTTGAGAAAAAGTTGCATCCGCCATCTTGGATTTTAAAATGAATGTCAGATTTGCAATCACCACCCCCAAAAACCCATTACACGGTACCCATATCGAATTTGTGAGAAAAAGTTGCATACGCCATCTTGAATTTAAAAATAAATTCCAGATTTGCAATCACCACCCCCAAAAACCCATTACACGATACCCATATCGAATGTTTGAAAAAAGTCTTCATCATCAGTTTCACTTCCTCAAATGGTGCTTTTCGGGAGCAACTGCACAAGGTACTATTAGAAATACCCAAAACGCTATAGGTGTGCCTATAATATTTAAAGAGTTCCCTTGCTTTCTCCAGGATCCCATCATCAGATCCTGATTTCATAACAATGGAACCAACTAGAAAGTATACCCTTTCAAACGAAAAAAAATTCCAAATTGGTCCAGCTGTCTTCGAGTTTGAGGTTACATACATAAAAAAAAGTTTAAGACGAACTGAGAACCTTCTCCTTTTTTTTGTAGTCGGTTAAAAAGCAATGATAACATCACAAAATAGAAATACGTACTTTTTATGAGAATGGCTTTTTTTTCGAAAATTTGCGCCAACTTTCTTCTAATAATATTTTTTTTTACATTTTCCCATAATGAAACAAATATTTAAAAAAAAATGTTAAAGAAATATATATTGAACAATAAAAAGTAATTGTTGGGTATGCATAATAAATCGTACTCAAAAAAAACAAAAAATATGACTTATGTTATTCAACGGATTGCTGCAATACATACGTACACAATAGATCGCGAATTATCGTTACCGGCGAAACGCTCCACGATCAGACGTGACCCCTCTCTGAGCTCCCGTGGACGACTGAATTTTCGACCGGTGTACGTTGCGTATGGTTCAAAATAGCGCGCAAATTAGAAGAAAAAATTAAAATTAAAACAACCAAGCGACATTTTTGAAATGTTAAAGCTGTAAATGATAGTATGATAATTAGAGAATAATATGAATTGAAGTTTATGAAAAAATTCAACAGTTTACTATCAAAATTCAGCGACGCACGAGCATGTTTTGTAAGGATTTTTGTCCAACTTTATGTATTTTTGTTTAATAAACTATAAAATATTTTTAAATTTTGCCAACTATGTTTGCTAACACATTTATTCTAGTGTTCATTACATATTTTTGTATGGTAATTAAAGTACTATTATAGGTTATATTCCTTTAGTTGTGAAGACCGTTTTGAATTATTTTACTCGGCGCAGGCTTAAACAAACCGTTATGATTTGACATCTTAGCTTGACATTGACAATTTGACGTAAGTCCATTTTTTTTGCGTTTTGTGGCTGCTTTACCATCATTACACTCTCGTGACCTCGCCTCGCACTCACACTCACGATCGCTAAAAAAAGTAAAAAAAGCTAAAACCCGACTACTACAAAAAAATCAACGCTGAAAAAGTATGAAACAAGATTTTCAGGATGCTGAAATAAACAAGGTTACTGGAAAAACAAGAACAGAACAAAAATAAAAGCCGCAGTCACACGTTATTAATTGTTTTGTTACGGTTGTTAACCTATAAAACGTGTGACTACGGCTTTTATTTTTGTTCTGTTCTTGTTTTTCCAGTAACCTTGTTTATTTCAGCATCCTGAAAATCTTGTTTCACACTTTTTCAGCGTCGATTTTTTTGTCGTAGTCGGGTTTTAGTTTTTTACTTTTTATTATTTAAACTATTTTGGTGTTAAATCACGAGCGTGCTATGAGTACTAGACAACTGATAAACGTACATATATATTTCTAAATACATACATATTATAGATAATCATTTGTTCTTTGTCTGGGTACACCCAGACAAAGAACAAATGATCGTGCTCATCACACAAACATTTGTCCTGGGTGGTAATCGAACCCACGACCTTGCGCATAGCAGTCAGGGCCACTGAACACTAGACCAACAGGCCTGTCAAATATTTTTGATAAGTACAAGTGAAGCCTTTTCAAATGATATCAAACACGGTGTATTTATCTTAATTTTTTTAACACATGATTTTTTGTCCACTAGAGGACGCCTCTTTAAATTTGAGCAATATTTTGGAAATGTGCATGTGACGCCCTTTCAAGTGATATAAAAAACGATGTGTTTATCTTATTTTTATTTTTTAACACAACACTTTTTGGGCGCTAGAGGGAGTCACATTAGGTTTTGTGACACGTCACGTAGCCTATGTTTAGCGGACGGTCAAGACGGTTCTAACGATACCTCATTTGTCGAGTTCCGATAAGCAGCTTTAGAGCTATGAGGGAACAGATGAACATACACACATACATACATACATAGCCTGTCAAAATCATAACCCTCCTTTGGCTTTGCCGTAGTCGGGTAATGAATGAAGGTTAAATGTATTTTAATGTTAAAATGTATTTTGAAGCCTCAAGTATTTGAAATACTAATTACAAAATACCTCGGCGTCAGGTATTTGAAATACGAATTACAAATTACATTTTAAAGAAGTAATTGAAATACAAATACCAAATACGTATTTGTATTTCAATTACGTATTTTAATTACAAGTAATTCAAATACTGCCCAACCCTGATCTGGTATAGAGTATCTATGCACAGTTTCAACTCAAAATAAGTGACTCAAAGAATTGATACCTACCATATTATCGGTTTCAAATGTTTCTTGAATACCAATTATAACAAACGTTTCACACACTACATGAGACTATAACTTTCCACGTCACTTGCCAATAACACGGTCATTCTTTTCGTTCTTCTTAATTTGAAAAATTCTGTCTCTGGTATCAATGTATTGAAATTTCTAATAAGGTCCACACATGTAGACATAGCATTGCAAAACCCTTGTCATATCATTTGTTATTATCCAAAGAAGCCGTGCACTTGGCATGTATATATATTATATATACCCTTTAAATTACACCTTTTATACAACGTTGATAAAAGCGACAGGCATTACATTAAACCACATATACTATACGTGCTTACAGTTAATCCGAAACTATTAAAAAGTTTACGAGAGAAATACGACGTTCTTTTCAAAGAACTTTAATAGCAGAATATAATCAAAGTGAAACGGAAACACCTTTTGTAAAAACTTCGAAAATTTCCTGTGACTAAACTATTACTTCTATTGATCTGATTTTTGGCGTGTAGCCTGAAACTTATACATAGTACATGTGGTTTCATTTAATGCCCCTCGCTTTATCAACGCAATCTCAGTGAAGATTAGCCATCTGCGCAGATATTATTGTGCACTAAGTACATAGTGCTCAGGTACAGGTGGAAGGAACACCAGATGGTTTTCTGTAGTATTTGTTTTAAAATAATGACAAGCATTTTACTAAAAGTGTGATGGGTTTGAATGTTGATGAATGGAAAGGTAGCGGAAGGCCAAAGAAAAGATGGATAAATTGTGTGAGGAACAATATGAAAGAAAAAGGTATAAATGATGCTGTGATATCTGACAGGGGAGAATGTAAGAAGAAACATGTTGCACCGACCACAAGTAACTGGGATACAAGATGATGACTAGTTTTAATGTAAAATAGTCTACTAAATCATAGCAATAATGTGATTGTTCTGTTTATAGCACCAGCACCAACACAAGAGAACGGCTGTGACACCAAACTCTTCGATCTGGCGCGTTCCGTGCACTGGATAGTGGATGATGAGGGAATTACCACTGTGGCTAGCAAGGTACATGTCTCATTACTATATTCAGACATCAGTCAGAGAAGCCCTTCGCTAAATAATAACAGCCGCACGTGCAGATCTTCAAGATAGATAGATATATTCTTTATTGTATACCATAATAGTAAAACAAAATTATAGACTTAACAATTAAAAAGGGTGATACAATGGGCGGTCTTATCGCTAAAAGCGATCTTTTACAGACAACCTTTGGATGGATTTGACACAGAAGGAGAAAATAAATACGCGGGTAGTCCACGGTGTACTATTTATCTATATAAAATACAAAACAATAAATGACGTTCTCAAAACATATTATTATATTATATAAAGTTATACTATATAAAGCTAGATTACCACTGACTGACTGACTGACTGACTCGCTCACTCATTGACATAATTATTCTCCCAGATGGTGGATGGGGAGGTGGGTATATTTTGACAGATTCGTAAACAAGTAACTCTCAAACCTACGGGAAAAGTGCCAAACCTCCCCTTTTCCCCCCTCCCTATCGTATCTCGGAAACTACGAGACCCGTATTTTATTTTTTGTACGGATTCGTATAGAGGAGGCTCGGTAAAGTAAAAACCATTTATCAAAGTCGCCCCCCCCCCACCCCCCTTCTCACCCCCTTTAGGCGGATCTCGGAAATTAAGAGACTTGGAACATTTTTATTTCAGATTCATTTAGAGGGGCAATGCTTTAGTCGAAATAATTTTTCACAAGCACGCGAGGTGCAAATACTAGTATATACATATAAATATTAAAAAAAGAAAGAAACAAAGACATAAAATTTAAGGAGAGAGATAAAGATCTTTTACTAAGTTTTTGAAAGAAGATAGGGTTTGTGCTTGTCTTACTGACACGGGTAGAGCATTCCACAGCCGTACTGCTTGAGCTGCGAACGACTTACCATAGAAATTGCAAGGTTAAGCAAGACAGTCCATGGATGGGAGATGTTAACATATAGAGATTACTTCATGCGACAAAAAGCAAGTTAAGCCTTTGGTACTGGCTGTCATACATATTTCAACAGTCGTTGTGGGTATTCAGAAGACAGAACATTTGACACCATCTGACAGGGGTATCGTGTTTACCCAGCTACTGGGTTCTGGAGGATAGATAGGCAGTGACTCCATGTAAAACAATTGTACTCAGCTGTACCTGGAGACTTGAAGCCGACCACAACATAACTGAATTAAAAGTATTGCTAGTGCAACATGACTGAAAATGAACCAGACGAACGGCAATGGGCCATTGCAACATGTTGGACACATACACACAAATACCATCATTGTGCGCACAGCTAAGGAGTGAGTCTGTATTTCCTGATAGCTATAACCTGGGGGTCTTTAATTCAAGAGTGAATAGGTTACTCCGAAGTAAGCGTGATCCATCTCGACCACAACATCGCTTAAGCTTGGTTTTCCTAGGATAGCGGTGCCGTCATATAGCGGCCGTAATACAGCGGTGAATGATGTCACTAGAACGTTGTCTATGTAAACAAAATGGCGCGGTTTCCTAGAGAGCGGTAACTGACACCGTAACGTCAAAAAGCGGTGCCGCCATTTGCATGACGGCCGTCTTGTCGGTGACAGATGGTTTCGTGAACGTTTCATTGATAGCGATGAAGCAGACTGTGTTAAAACGGCCGTGGAACTTTCCACATGTCGTCACCGTAAAGACGGCCGCCTTTTTGCGTCCGTAATATTACGGCCGCTATATGACGGCACCGCTTTCCTAGGAAACCAAAGCTTTACCATCAGGTGAAATGGTGGTCAAATGCGAGCCTATCATCAATAAAAATAAAAACTAGGTAGTCGCGGGATGCTAGGCAGATGTGAAACATCTATTTTAGTAATTTAATTTAGAATTAATAAATACATATACGAAATAGAAAGAAGAAATATATTAAAAAAATCTTTCATCGATTTATTTTTCTAATTATTATTCTATAAAACGTTTTTAAATATTTCTATAAAAATAACATTTAAAGAGATAAAAAATAATAGCCCACCGGTATCGGGAACAGGGTCCAAGTTACCGGCGGTTAGGGCTCCAGAGCGAGGAACCTAACGATACGCGCCGTGTCCAGGATTACCGCCTTCTGAAGCAAGCCCTTGATCAAAAATAACTACAAAATATATATCACACGCACACGCGGGAGTGAGAGCGGTGTCGTAGAGGCGGCATACGAGTTTCTTTTATTGCCTATAGATGTTTTAAATAATAAAAAAATCTTATATTTCCCGCAGGCTCGTCGAAGGAAGGTGGGAGAGGATTCTGATGATGACGAGTTAGGGATCGCACCGCCCGCCAACGACATCTACCGGCAGAGGCAGCAGAAGCGGGTCAAGTAGTGTGTGTACTGAACGTGTTAGTACTTTATAGCGATGGATTTTGTATGTATTCTGATAAACTGACAGATTTTATAAATAAAATAATATTAAATGACAAGATGTTTTGTGTTTTATTTTTGGAATGGGCCATGTTTTACGGCATGGAGCAAGTATTTTATACACGGACTTTTAATTCGATGCAGTAGACTGACAGTTTTGGGTTGTCAGATAATGACGACTACGAAACTGTGATTTAACTAAATTAACCGATTCAGGAATAAAATCGAATAAAGATGTTAACATTATTTTTTAAAATATTTTGTGATAATAAAAAAAAATATGTGATTATACCTAAAGGGGAGTGAAAAATATTATTTTTTGCATTAGGTCCCTGTACCTGTACCCATTCTAACGGGGTTTAGGTCGCAGTGGTGCGGGACAGTCTTTTAATAGTGATCTCGCGCAATTTATTAAAATATTCATCACATGAAACAACATTAACTTATATTTTTCACGATTAAAAATCGCTCATTTATTATTCGATTGATTGAATCCATCACTATTAAGTTAAATAGGGTATCATTATTTTAGTAAGTGACATTAGCTTATGTCAGCTTACTGCATCGAATTAAAACACGGGTATAAGCACCAAGGTTTTAGGTGCTTTGCTTTGGTAAGTAGGTAAAAAATAACAACTTTTACACAACTTTTTATGATCAGGCAGGTTATTTTTCGCTTCCAGCTCTTACTTTAAAATAACACGGCCAAAGGCCAATTACATTACTCATAGTTATATATTGAGAAATAAGAAACGCCAGTCATAAACTCATCTCGCAGTAGTCCAGACTTGTAGCGGAAATGTTCTTACGAGATAACGCGGCCCTGGACCACAAGGGCAATGGAAGGAACAGGATGGGTGTTAGTAGGTAGAAGTCTGATACTCCCTTCCGTCCTACCCAGAGTGGGAGGAGACATTTGATGATTTTCCCACCGAAACAAAAGTACTTCAGACAGACAAGATCTTCCATTCATCCACAAACACATCACAGTCAGGTTTGGTATCCAAGAGAACGTTGAAGGCGGAGAGTATATAAATGATTCTCATCAAAAAGGTTGTATTTCCTCCAGGCTTGCCGACGGAAGGTAGGAGAGGGTTCTGATGAGGACGAGTTAGGGATCGCGCTGCCCGCCAACGACATCTATTGGCAGAGGCAGCAGAAGCGGGTCACTGAGTAGTGTGTGTACTGAACGTGTTAGTACTTTATAGCGATGGATTTTGTATGTATTCTGATAATCTGACAGATTTTATAAATAAAATAATTGAATGACAAGATGTTTTGTGTTTTATTTTTGAAATGGGCCATGTTCTGCGGCTTAGAGTAAGGAGAGGGCTTATAATAATGTTTTAAGTGCCTAGTTTTTCCTTTTTCTTTTAAGACCAGGCAGTGCAAAATAATTTTCACGCAAACTCCGCCCCCATCTACCCCGGTTAGGCCGTTGTATACTAAACACTAACTCAGCAGTAATAAAGTTGAATATCGCGTGCGCTCTTTCACCATGTTCGGTTTCGAAACTGCCGTTGTGTTCTAAACGCTAACGCAGCAGTAATAAAGTTGAATATCGCGTGCGCTCTTTTACCATATTCGGGTTCGAAATGTCCTTATTTCGTTTAAAACTAAAGTGATAGTTGATCTAGAGGAAAAATGTTCTATATTTGGATAATAAACTATATTTTCTTACTGTCAATACTAATTTTAGACATAAAAGCCGAGTAATCTTGATTAAATTTTGAATAATATTTAAAAAAGATTTCAATTAAAAAATTAATCGAGCGAAAATGTTCCAATTACGAAATTGGTCTAGACATGGAAAGAAAAAGATCCAATAAATCATATACTAAAGTTCCATTTTGATTGGATGCGTGATTGTTTTAGAATATTAATAAAAAAAAAATGAAAAATATTACTTTTTGTGTTCTGTTAGGTACCTGATGTGGAAAAAATATTATAACATAAGTCAAGCTCACTTGTTCGGGATTCAAGCCCGTACAAGCGAGCTTGACTTGTGTTTTAGTCTGCCGATGTATTGATTTAAATGAATAATTGTGGTGCAAAGAAAAAATAAAGCATTTTTTGACATATGTGCTTTAGTCCGCCGACCCGACATATATGATCTAGCTTTTCACTAGCTGCTTTCCCAAGTCTAAGCTCTAAGACCCTAAGCCGAGGTCCGTAGCATGTGGTCGTCTAGTTAGTAGTTTGTAAGTTTAATATAAGACCTGCGGGCCTAGACAAAATCCATTTTCTGTAAGCGTTAACGCCAACGGAAAAATTAAATTGTATGGAGTAGGCTTGTGTAGTACATGTACTATGAACTATTAGGACGCAATTCCGTCATGTGAACTAGAACGAACTATTCTGTTTCTGTCGCTCAAATCGGTCATCTAGTACATCTAGTACAGTGAACTAATCACCAATCCTAGCGACATCGAATCGCGAGAGCCGAGCAAGAACGGCTGAACTAATAAGTGATGTACGAACTACGATGACCTGGAGAACGAGAAACTGTGCCCGGTCATTTATGTGCATAATCTATGGCCCGGACGTTCTATGGCTCTTTGATAGTTTCGATGTTTTTATTTGTTATTTTAACTTTGTTAAGTGAAGTTACTCAACGTCATTGGTTCAACAATATAAGTTCATGTTGCTTAAGTTATGCTTGGTTTTGTTTCGTGTGGATTGTAAAAAAGAAAATATGTATATAAAAATGAAGATCACTGTAAATATTTGATTTTTAAATACGCCATTTTAATAATTCATTCAATATTACTTATTTAAATGATATTCAAATTATTTAAAATGTATCATAATTAAAATGATAGTCCTAAGCCTGCAAAGTATGAAGGAAAATCAAGCATGCAGGTATTCCATCACGTCTGACGTCTTAATAATCGATGAACTAAAATGAACTAATAGTACTAGAAGACCGAACTAGTACATTTGAACAATTGTACTAGTTCGGAGCGCTCAAGGAGCGCTCTTGTCCCCTCTAGGGTATATATGTTCTGTGCTCTTGTCAGTGACCGAGTATGAACAAGCCTAGTATGGAGTTGACATTTGCTAACCACATGTCACGTGATTGTAAAGCCGGCTCTACACGTTGGCCAACACAGTGGCGAATGTAGTGGCCAATGACTATTCGCCAACGTGTAGAGGGGGTGTTTGTGCACCCAACATGCACAAACACGCCGTCTACACGTTGGCCAATACGCATTGGCCACTACATTCGCCACTGTGTTGGCCAACGTGTAGAGCCGGCTTTACGTGTTAGAACCAGAACCTTCCAACTTTATGAATAAATAAAATTATTCACTTTTTTCTTTGTATAAAAAAGAACTTACATTTCTTATTTTTGCGTTCATATTGATTATTTTTTATTTATAATACGCGGTTACAGCACGAATTAGGTCTGTCAAGGTGATCAATAAATGCTTAGCTGATAGTGATGCTGATGACATATCTAACTCATTTTCGAACGGAACGCAGTCCCGTCAAAAATGGCCTCTCTGATCAATGTTTTGCTGCGAAAATCCCCAAATTTGGGCCAAACAGCGGCCCTCGCTAAAAACCTTCCAGCAATTTATAATGTGAAGTGAGTTGGCGTAGCATTATATTATTAGTTATTGCTCTAATTAGTGTGTAAAGGTGATATAAAAATTATGTAACATTTGAGGTTAAAAACCTAACAAATCCCTTTAATTTGTATTGCAAACGTATTATATTCCTTATAACTATCATTAACATTGAATTCGCTTGTCAAAAGTAGTCGGAAAAATATGAGAAGTTTATTTATGTTCGCTTAAAAAGTGGTCAAAGTTGCTATATTTTTCTGGTATGAACTAAGTAATTCGAAGTGCAAGTTATTTAATAATATGAGAAATGGTATAGTTTAAATAGAAACAAGAAAATTATAAACATTTTGTTCCAGAATTAGGAGCCATAATCTAATATCAAAATGGTTTACTGATATGTATGTCAAAAAACCTGTCCATACCAGGACAGCCTAAACCATACTGTAAGCTAAGCTGTAACTTATACTATAAGCAAAAACATGAAATTCTATACCAAATAAATATTCTGGATGTTTGTTAGTTGAAATATATGATTTAAAATTATCATAAAAATGTTTATAATTAATTCATTGCTAATAGTTATAAATAATAATTTATAATTTCTTGTTTTTTATTTACTCATAATTAACTTGCTGACTAAACTAAAAAATCAATTATAAAGTTGTTGATGTACAGGATCAATGAACAACTTATATAACTTAGTAATAGACATGATGATAAATAAACTAATTAGACTCCATGAAATTCTTATTTTTATAGAATTTGCAGACAAGTTCCAAGTATATAGACCAGATATATAATGAAAGGCGAAAGAGCTACTTATAATGAATTAGATTCTTCCTACAGTTTTATTTAAAAAAAAAGTAGGTGATATCTTTCTGCTATGTGTAATCTCTGTAACAAAATTCATGAAAATTGTTACACTAGTTTTTGTTTCACTGGTCTTTGTTTCTTTTTAATATTTATATGTATATATATGTTTTGAGAACGTTATTTCTTGTTTTGTATTTTATATAGAAAATAGTACACCGTGGACTACCCGCATATTTATTTTCTCCTTTTGTGTCAAATCTATCCAAAGGTTGTCTGTAAAAGATCGCTTTTAGTGATAAGACCGCCCATTGTATCACCCTTTTTAATTGTTAAGTCCTTAATTTTGTTTTTCTGTTATGGTGTACAATAAAGAATATATCACACTCTTAGAATGAAAGTGACCTAACTCTAAATTCGTGTAATTTCAGATTTTGATGTAAGCTGGCCTGAAACATTACTCTGAATTACCGTGGAAACAGGAATCTGAATTACGAGTTATAAAGAGACAGCTTATAGATTTGCCACTTGAAATATATGAATATAATTTATTCAATGCTGCTTTATTAGTTATTAACCCATTAGAGACTAGCGTTGCCATATGGCAACGTGAGCGGTCGTTTTAATTTACAGATCATATATCCAAAACTAACAACCTCAGCTAATATTTTGTTATGACAATATAAAGTTAGATATCCAAGTCACAGATAAGAAATGATTTGTGCTCATTTCGTTTTCAAGTTTGTGGGTAGTGGTTGATTCATTTATTGGTTGTCAAAAAGATCGCAGAAATGGAGCACAAAAAAACGTAAGTTTCACTTATTTCTATTTCACGTAGATTTTTATTTTTTCTTTGACGAATAAATGTTCAGACACATCTCAAGTTTACAATAATACTAAAAAGTATATAATTTTTTATGTAGATTTGACGTCACGGAAGTTATTTTGTATGTTGCCATATGGCAACGCTAGGTCATTATGGGTACATTTTTCCTAAAAGTGTGATTTTTTTTTTAGATTGAAGTTACATGAATTTGCAGATTTATTGGAAAAAGAACTTGATGATGATTTGCAAAATATATATTTTGAGCCTCCTGAAGTGGCTGAAAATACTGATGAGGATTCTGCTGATGAAGATTCAGGGGGCATGATAGAAAATTTGACAGGCAGACAACTTTTGGCTGGTGCAGAATTTATGTCTATTATGCATTCGAAATAAACATATAAGGTTTGGATACAAGTTTTGGTGTTTGAACGGGAGTAGTGGATATTTGGCCAACTTGGAAGTGTATCAGGGTGCTATCCCAGGCGCCATCCTCATCCAGGTGAAGAAAATGAAAAAAAAATTGGAAAAGCAACAGCACCTATGCTTTCTATGATCAATGAATTGCCTGAAGTCATGAAAAACAAAAACTTCAGTTTTATTTTGATAACCTTTTTACGAGTCTTCCACTTCTAATTCACTTGAAAGCCATGGGTTTCGGGGGAACAGGCACACTTCGCCAGAACAGATTGCCAAAAGAATGCCCAATTGCCAAGGTTGAATCTATGAAAAAAGTGCAAGAGGGTCATACGAATATGCCTCTCAAGGCGATGTTGTTGTAGTACGGTGGATGAATAACTCAGTTGTGACTGTCGCGTCTACCGACCACAAGGTAAATCCTGTGGGTTTGGCGGATCGGTATTCCAAAGACAGCCAACAAAAAATAAAAGTACCGAGACCCAATCTTATAGCGGTATATAATCAGTACATGGGAGGGACAGACCTCATGAAGCTCATGTGAATAATTACAGGATTGGAATTCGTGGCAAAAAATGGTGGTGGCCTATTTTTACGTGGCTTGTGGATGTTACAATAAACAACGCCTGGATCCTTATGCGCAAATCGGGAAAGGAGATTTCGCAGCTGAATTTTCGTCGTGAGATAGTACAAACATACTTGAAAAAGTATGGAATCTCTCCTAAATCTGGTGGTCGACCATCTACCTCGAGATGTGGGTCTAGGGTTTTGGAAGGGGTAAGCTATGACGGAGAAAATCACTTTCCAAAATCAGTAGAAAAGAAACGCAGATGTATTGGAGCTGACTGTAAAACTATTGGAAGAGTTATATGTTCAAAATGTGACGTTGGTTTATGTATTAAATGTTTCTAAAATTATCATTCTAAGTAATTACCTATGTATTTTTATGAATATATACTAAATAAATAAAATAAATATTCAAAAGCTTATTTATTTGAAACGGCAAAATATTGTACCTCGTTTGACCTAGCGTTGCCATATGGCAACAGTCTAAAACTCAAAATTGGGAGATAACGATTATTTTTTTTAGTTATAATAGTATTATCTGGTCATCATTTAACTCAAATACAAACATAAAACAACAAAATTTGAATTTCAAAAACTCAGTCCCTAATGGGTTAATGCTCAAATAAAAAAAAAAAACTATTTTTTGAATTAGGTCCCTTTCATTCTGAGAGTGCGATATCTATCTATCTATCTATCTAGTTTAGTTATTTTTGCATTTATAATATTAGTAAGGATTTGCATTTTGTATTAGACAATTTAAAAAAATGTAGATTTTCCATATTCATCATTTGCTCAGCCTTCAGTCTAACCGGATACAACTGATTATTAGTGCTTTACATGGAGCAACTGCCTATCTGAGCTTAAAAGAAGTATTTTTACTTTGCAGAGACCATCATTTTATTTTTATTATTTTAATTTCTAATCCACAGTAGCCAGCGCAAAGCACACAGATGGATGCCAGACGCAGATTATGTGAAACAGTTTGAAGGAGCTGTTATGTATCCTGATGAGGTCACCTCACTGTTGAAACACCCTCCATACAACAGTAAGTCAATTTTAAAATTCAATCTAATATAATACCAGCGCTTACAGAAGTAACCAATGCACAGAATTACAGCTAAAGAGTGGAATTACTTGTCGGTGTTTCCTGATACCTATAATCTGGGGGTCTTTATATAAAGAGTGAATATAAATAAAAAAAGCATGCTTCATACATCCCACAGTTTAATAATCATTGCTATGTTTTGTTGTTGATATCAAATGTATCTTTATATTATGATGTGAGAAAATAAATAAAATGTCATTATTATTTTGGAAGGTGGACTGTTTCTTAGCTCATTGGTTCTATGATGATTATCATCAGGTAAGAAGGGGGTTAAACATAAGCCTATCATGAATGACCGAGCCATTTCCTTACTGTTTGTTTCGGCTTTCTGCCTTACTAGGTGTAACTGAGGACCAATATTTTAAATGCAATGAAATGCATGAATGCTCATCTTACTGCTACAACAGTTATTTATTTTTTTTCTGAGAGTATACTTAACTATACTTGATTTTTATTGATAAGTGCATATTTCTGAGTATGGGATTCACAGGCTTGGAACACGTCGCCGATTCATTGACTGATTGTTCCTTATACATTTGTCACAAACTGCAATTATAATAATAATAATAATAATAATCTGTGGCCCGGCTGTCAACAGGCTTGTCAAAAAATTTTCTTCGCGATTCTTTTTGAATAAATATTTATTAAATTACAATGCACCATGTTCAACAAAACCAAATCAGTTAAAAAAAAAAACTAACAGAAATGCATAACATACCAGTTTGGTAAAAACCCCATATGAAGCAATACGAACGAAGATCGAATAGAATACAGACGATGATATAATGTTGACAAGACGCCGGGCACAATTACAACAACCCACACGCCCAACACCTGCGGAATCGTCGCTCAGCTCCGCCTCGCAGCCGCCGGGACCTGCTCCAGCCGTGAGTGAAGAGACTCCGGCCGCTGCAGCTGCGTCGAGCTCGAGCGACGAATACTTCTCGCCGCCGACGACACCACCACCTGCGCGTCGGCGAGGAAGAGGCCGCCCTCCGGCCGGCTTAGGACTTCGAGGCCCACCGGCCTCCGATGGGGTCCCCGCTGCCGGTGGAAGTGTGCAGCGCATGCGATGGACACATTCCATCAATGAAAATGTCATGCGCTCATACTTTGGGGCTACAGAGGGGGGAACTAACCTGACTGCGTACCGTGGTCGGATGCTCTCTCTGTTTCAGGTACTTGAACCAGCTGTCAACGTTTCGGCCCAACGACTATCGGATCAGGTGCGGGTCATCCAGCGTAACCGTATGTTGGATGACGCCGTACTTGATAGACTACGCCTCGAATCACGGTGCAGCCGTGTCTCATCTGCTTCGCCACTGGCCGCGGTGCAACTACAACCCAGTATTTCACCGCGACCCGACCACGTCGGTGAAGATGATGATGACGAGGCTATAACCGTGAGTACCCAGTGCAGTGAACGATTGAGGAGTGCTTTGGAGTGTGCATTACGGGAGTATCGCTCCACACCGCCTGAGCTTAGACCTCGTCTGCCTCGTTTACCCATGCATAAGAAAAATAGGGCGCTAGTGTGTGCTCTAGATTCACTGCTGTCAAATTATTTTGACAATAGTGAAGACCTCACCGATACTCATTCGATCCTATACTGTGCAGCTGTAGCGGCTTGTCGGGTAGCTCATGTCAAGTTTCCAAAGACTGACAGAGTTATTCGACCAGCTGTACCAGCTTGGCAGGGCAGGATCGAACGTCGTATTGCTGAGGCTAGAGCACTCATTGGTAAACTTATCTGCTTCAGGCAGGGCAACACTCGTCCTAGAGTGATGCGCTTTGTGAGGCGGGCGTTTGCGGGGACTGATATCAGTCCTCGGGATTATCTGACCCGCGTCACAGAGCGTATCGACTTCCTGAAGCAGAAAGTCTATGCATGGGCAAATCGAATTCGTCGATATAAGCGGCGGGTGGAGCGATGCACTCAGAATCGCACATTCCAAAGCAATGAAAGGTGGGTTTATAGGGCCTGGGAGCGACCTAACCAAGGTGTGACTGATACGTGCCTACCGAATGATGACGCCATGTGTTCGTTCTGGCGCAGCATCTGGTCGGTGCCTGTCAGCCACACCGAGGGTGACTGGATGAGTGAGATCAGGCGCACGTGCGATCTTATACCAGAAATGGGGGCAATTACGATCAGCCCCCAAGATGTAACCCGTGCAGTCCGTCCGTTATCCAACTGGAAATCTCCAGGGCCGGACGGGCTGCACAATTTCTGGATAAAATGGTTTCTAAGCTCGCACGCTCGCTTGGCCGCTCAGTTCCAGTCTGCCCTAGAGCTAGGATCGCTACCTCAATTCCTAACTACAGGAATAACCCACCTGCTCCATAAATCAGGCAGTACTTCGGAACCTAAAAATTATAGACCGATCACGTGCTTACCGACGGTCTATAAAGTTCTTACATCCATCCTGAGAGCCAAAATTAATAATCACATAGATACAAATTCAATCATGTCTGCTTCTCAGAATGGATGTAGGAACGGGTCCCGCGGTACTAAGGAGCTTCTCCTAATCGATATTGCCATAAACCAACAGGTTCGTCGTTCCCGAAGGAATCTGTCGACATGTTGGATAGATTATAAGAAGGCCTATGACTCGGTTCCACATACATGGCTCATGAAGGTGTTGGAGTTGTACAAAATAAATCCAATACTCCGCACTTTCCTTGAGTCATGTATGGGGCAATGGAAGACGGTCCTCTGCTATCCAGGATGTCGACAGATCCAGGAAAACAGCGAACCTATTAGGATTGAGCGTGGTATTTTTCAGGGCGACAGTCTGAGCCCACTGTGGTTTTGTCTGGCTCTCAACCCTCTCAGTACACTGCTGGAGGGTTCGGGGCAAGGCTACCAGTTGAGAAGAGGTGGTCAGGTCATATCACACTTGCTTTTCATGGATGATTTGAAACTTTTTGCCCCCAACAACTTGCAACTCATGGAGCTACTGAAGGTAACGGAAACCTTCAGTAGCGCCATCAGGATGGAATTTGGGGTGGACAAATGTGCGGTCATGCATGTAAAGCGAGGAGTGATTATGGAATCCGTGGGAACTCAGCTCTCGGATTCCATACACCTAAGATCCCTCGGCTCAACTGAAACCTACAAGTATTTGGGTATGTCAGAGGCACTAGGCATCAATGTTGCTTATGTTAAACAGTCATTGAAGGAACGCTTCTTTGGCCGCCTGAATAAAGTACTGAATAGTCTTCTATCAGGCGGAAACAAGG
This sequence comes from Tholera decimalis, assembly GCA_943138885.2. Taxonomy (NCBI): domain Eukaryota; kingdom Metazoa; phylum Arthropoda; class Insecta; order Lepidoptera; family Noctuidae; genus Tholera; species Tholera decimalis. Next base: position 19,565,119 of record OW964576.2, read on the forward strand.
TGCGTGCCTTCAATGGTTGGGTCATGCCAGTATTGATGTACTCTTTTGGCATACTCAAATGGACTCAGACTGAACTTGACGCCTTGGACAGGCGGGTCCGCACAACGCTGACTGCAAATCGAATGCATCACCCACGTTCATCGGTGATGAGGCTGTATATCCCGCGGAAGTGCGGGGGTCGTGGCTTTTTAAATGCAAAGACCCTGCACAACCGCGAGGTATGCAGCCTTAGGGAATATTTCCTAGAAGCCGACGTGGGTATGCATCGAGATGTGGTAGCGGTGGACAAAGGCCTCACTCCGCTCTCCTTAGGTACCGAGAATTGGCGCAAACCTGTAGTATTAGATACTAATGACCGCAGAGAAGTATGGCAGAGCAAGGAGCTTCACGGACGCTATTACCGGGCCCTTCATGGGTCTGACGTAGATACGTTAGCGTCCGTAGCCTGGCTACGTTTTGGTGACCTCTTCGGGGAAACCGAAGGTTTTGTCTGTGCAATTATGGATGAAGTTATGATGACGAATAACTATCGGAAATATATTGTGAAGGATGGTACGGTAGACATATGTCGGGCATGTCACAAACCGGGAGAATCCATTCGTCACATTATCTCCGGTTGTTCTCGTCTGGCTAACGGAGACTATTTACATAGACACAACCTTGTAGCTAGGATTGTTCACCAGCAACTTGCTCTTAAATACAATCTCGTGGAATCAGAAGTACCGTACTATAGGTATGTGCCCGACCCAGTTCTCGAAAATGGCAATATTACACTGTACTGGGATCGGTCTATCATCACTGACAGGACTATTGTTGCCAATAAGCCTGATATAGTGGTAATAGACCGATTAGAGCGTCGCACAGTGATTGTTGATATAGCGGTCCCTCATGACGAGAACCTCGTGAAAGCCGAGAAAGATAAGCAAATTAAGTATCTTGACTTGGCTCACGAGGTTGTTGACATGTGGGATGTGGATACAGCAATCATTGTGCCGATAGTCGTCTCAGCCAATGGCATAATAGCCAAGAGCCTCGACAAACATCTTAGGAGGCTCTCGTTGGGCAGCTGGATCAAGGGCTTGGTCCAGAAAGCAGTACTTCTGGACACGGCGCGAATTGTTAGGAGGTTTCTCTCTCAAGAGCCCTGACCACCGGTAGCTTGGACCCTGTTCCCGATACCGGTGGGCTACTGTTTTTTATATTTTTAAATGTTTTTTTGTTTTTTTTATAGAAATATTTAAAAATATAAACAATATGTACATAAAATGTAATAAAGGAAATAATAATAATAATATTCCACAACTTTTTTTTTTTTTTTTTTTTTTTTTCACACAACGCCATCTAGTCCCAAACTAAGCAGAGCTTGTGGTATGGGTACTAGACAACTGATAAACATACATATATATTTCTAAATACATACATATTATAGATAAATTACACCCAGACAAAGAACAAATGACCGTGCTCATCACACAAACATTTGTCCTAGGTGGGAATCGAACCCACGACCTTGCGCATAGCAGTCAGGGCCACTGACCACTATACCAACGGGCCTGTCAAATTGGTCTAATACTATTAACTGTCTTCTTTGCCCCAGGTGTGATCAGACCTGGAGAAAAGCAGGTCCGCAACATGGTGCTGAACTTTGGTCCACAGCATCCTGCGGCTCACGGAGTACTGCGTTTGGTGCTCGAACTGGACGGAGAGGTGGGTTTCTTGAACTTGAATTTTTTTATTTAATTGCAAGCGCCATGCAATTACTTAAGTTCATCCATGATCATGGCGCTTGCAACAGTGCCGAAATATCGGAAATTCGAAACCATAAATACACGTGGTAAGTATCCTGTTTTCAGTTCTTATGATAATGTCAGTGACTATGTTAGCTTAAAAACTTGATTTTATTTTTTCAAAAAATGTTTTCATCATGTTAAATTTTCATGTAAAAATTAATTGTCCATGATGCACAAAGTGCATGCCAGCACCAACAGTCTCCTAAACATAATTGCTTGCAAACAGGATGTTGCGCTAATGTATTTTTTAAGTCAGTTGCATTTACTAACATAGTTTTAAAGTATAATGTTACTAACAACTATTATGGAATGTCACAAGTTTTGAAATAAATTAGTTTATTATTATTACAAACGTTATAAGTGCTCTAAAGTCGAGAGTTTCGCTTGATTTTCTTGGATTCCATATTCAAATCTAGTCTCATGCCTTCCATCATCCATCATTCATCTGCATAGCAAAATAAAAAAAGAATGCTTGTCATAACTTGATAGCTATTTCGAACCAACGCGGCAATGTCTCAATCCCCCAAGAACGGCATTAAATTGGCTTTTCTTATATCACATACAGACCATTCATTTTTAGAGTCTCCGTATTCTCATGAACTTGAAAAAATTAACATGAAGTAGATATTGTTTATTTTCTTGGAAAAAATGTATTTAAAAAAGGTATTATATCTGCTTTAAAAATAGTACATTATAATTAAATTGATGTCATTTTAAGCTCTAATTTATGAATACAATATTTTTTTTTTTATTGATAATAGTCTCGCTTTTGACCACCATCTCACCTGATGGTAAAAGATGATGTGGTTGAAGATGGACCATGCCTACCTAGAAGTAACTTATTCACTCTTGACTTAAAGACCCCCAGGTTTTAGCTATCGGGAAACAGACTCCGACAGGAAATTACACTCCTTTTTCTTTTTTGTTCTTTATTGTAATCTGTGAATAACGTAGTGAGTAGTATCTATACATATAATAAAACAGTAAAAAGAGTGTGTCTGTACATTAAAATTTGATACAAAAAATAATAATTGAGATGTGTTAAGAAACGGTAACACAGCAAAAAAGAAAAAGTCTGTCTGTTTGTCTGTTTGGATTTTAATGAAATTTGGTAAATAGATAGCTATCATCCTGGAATAACGCTTAGGGCACTTTACCCCGGAATTCCCATGGGATCGGGATTTACGCGGGAAATCCTCCCACACGAACGAAGTCGCGGGCAGAAGCTAGTTATCAATATTTGTTACCATGATTCAATTCTATACTGCGTGTAATCTTTATTTATAATGCTGTTTGTTATTCCTATGAAACAAAATAAACACTTTCCAGACCGTCAGAGCCGCCGACCCCCACATTGGGCTCCTTCACCGTGGAACAGAGAAGCTCATAGAATACAAGACCTATACCCAAGCGTTGCCTTACTTCGACCGTTTGGACTACGTATCTATGATGTGCAACGAGCAATGCTACAGTCTTGCTGTCGAGAAACTACTTAACATCGATATTCCGATCAGGGCGAAGTATATTAGAAGTAAGTACATTTTGTTTTTTCGCGGGGATCAAATCATCAAATTACTACTCCCGCTCTGAGTGGAGCGGAAGGGAAGTTCGGTTAAATAAAATGGTGCCCAATTTCGACGTAACTGCCTATATTACCCAGGGGCGTGCATAGGATTATGACAGGGCATGCGGCGGAGTAAAAACACACAAAAACTTCTTCTTTTGTAGATTTTTAGCATAGCCACAGCCACGCATCGTAGCATGGTGGCGATTCGTGGCTATGGCTATGCTAAAAATCTATAAAAGAAGAAGTTTTTGTGAGTAATCGGTCACAAAAACTTCTTCTTTTATAGATTTTTAGCATAGCCACAGCCACGCATCGTAGCATGGTGACGATGCGTGGCTGTGGCTATGCTAAAAATCTATAAAAGAAGAAGTTTTTGTGTGTTTTTACTCCGCCGCATGCCCTGTCGTAATCCTATGCACGCGCCTGATATTACCCATAATTTCATATCAAATGAAATTATAAATATGCTATTTCACATAGGTACTTATAAAACCTCAAAAGCTAGTGTACGGTTAGAATCAGTCGGTTCCTATGGCGAAAAACCAGTAACAAATTCCACAGCTACTCTTTTAAAAAATAATTGTTGTTCACAATATTCTGCATAATACAGTTTTTTTTAAAAAATTTGGTGAGATTGTCTTTTATTTTAGTGTCAAGTCTGTCACACTATTCCCCGCCACTGTAACTTCCGAGAGCGAGCGTCTGATATCAATATCACAGGCTTTTTCAGGGGATTAATAATAATATTCCACAACTTTCACACAACGCCATCTAGTCCCGAACTAAGCAGAGCTTGTGCTAGAGTACTAGACAACTGATAAACATACATAATATATATTTCTAAATAAATATATATTATAGATAAATTACACCCAGAGAAAGAACAAATGATCGTGCTCATCACACAAACATTTGTCCTAGGTGGAAATCGAACCCACGACCATACGCATAAAATCAGGGCCACTGACCACTAGACCAACACGCCTTTTATTATCAAACTAGCTTGTGCTAGCGGCTTCGCCCGCGTGGGAAGTTTTTCCCGTGTAAATCCCGATCCCGTGGGAATTTCGCAAAATCCTTTCTTAGCGGATGCCTACGTCATAACATCTACCTGCACGCCAAATTTCAGCCCGATCCGTCCAGTGGTTTGGTGCGTTGATAGATCACTATGTCAGTCAGTCAGTCACCTTTGAGTTTCTCCTCGGAAGGGAGTGCCAGACTTCTACTGAGTAAAAACTCACCCTGCTCCTTCAGCTGCCCTTGTGTTCTGGGGCCACATTAATTCGTTAAAACATTCCCGCAAAGTCCAGGTTTCCAGCATCAAATGTTTCATGCGACTGTGATCCTTGTTCCTATTGAAATATGTTGCATTTTTGTAATTGATAATAAGCGCGCGTTTAACCACCATTTCACCTGATGGTAAGTGATGATGTGGGCGAAGATGAAGCACGCTTACCAAGAATTTACCTATTCACTCTTGAATTAAAAACACGAGCTTTTAGCTATCAGGAAACAGACTCCGGCAGGGAATTCCACTCCTTAGCTAGATTCACAATGAAAGTTGGGAACACTTTCATTGTGAATCCAACGTTTTGTTCGTTTGGATGGAATATTCACATGGGCACTTATAAAACGTTAGAAGCTAGTACACGGTTTGAAATTGGTTGTTTTCTATGGAGAAGAACTGGCAAGTCACTCCACAGGTACCTTTTTCAAAACATCATTCATTTTTACAATGTATTCATAATATAAAGTGATACTTGGTTGATATACCGTCTTGTCGTACCAAGCGCTTCTACACATTTATATAAGCTCTCTGCTGGCTTCTGTGTTCCCTGCCACATATGACCCGTCAGCCTTTAAAGCAAGAGTGAATAGGCATCTTCTGGGCTCGCTCGTTCGATCGTAGACCTTATCTTACACTTACCATCAGGTGAGGTCGAGGTCAAGAGTGGGCTCATCCGGAATTTAAAAAAAAATATCCCTTTTGCTCTTTAATCTTTTGCTAAATGCTTAAATTGTAAGTCACTTCTTCTTATCAATTCGACGCGTATATATATATTTTTTTTAATGTATGATCACCGATTACTCGAAGACGGCTGAACCGATTTGGAAAATTCTTTTTTTGTTTGAAAGGGAAATTCTTCGAAATTGGTCCCATTGTCACCAGGTCAGGATCTGATGATGGGATCCTGGAGAAATCGAGGGAACTCTTCAAATATTATAGGCGTTTTGGGTATTTCTTATAGTAACTTGTGCAGTTGCTCTCAAAAAATACCATTTGGGGAACTGAACGGAACTGATGATGAAGACCACAGATGGTCGCCGAACCTTGAGTAGGTTATAATAAGTATTTCGTGGATTGCGATTCGATTACTCGAATATGGATGTTAAGCACTTTATGTTCGTCACAATGCATATGGTGATGTAGAGCTGATGGTGAAGTACCAGGAGAACTCCTCAACAATTAACGGCCCAGCATTGGGAAAAGCAATATTTTGTAAAAGGTTATAAGTAGTTGACATTTAGGCTCTTTTAACTAGGTAAATTAAAAATCGACCAACTTAAACGAGTGTAATAAAAACTTTTTACCAAAAAATTAAACCGACTCCCAAAAACACTGCAAAGTGAAAAATAACTTTAATTTCGGAAGTCGGTGCCAAAAACGAAAATACAAAACTAAAGACACCGACTACCGAAATTAAAGTTATTTTTCACTTTGCAGTGTTTTTGGGAGTCGGTTTAATTTTTTGAAAAAAAAAAAAAAAATATTTTATGTTTTCTGTTAATTTGGAACGCTGATTTTTAAATTCTAGAGGAGGGTGTTTTTAGCTACAACACAGTTTGTAACTAATGTAGCTATTATCGTTAATATATCGACGGTTAAAATGATATAGGGTATAAGCGACATTTTGGACTGGTATTGTTTTGAAAGCCGACTGTTTCTTGTGTTCTATTATCTTTTATACAACCACTGTGAAAAGTACCTTATCCTTCTTTTTAACCGACTTCTGAAAAAGGAGGAGGTTCTCAATTCGGATGTTTGTTTGTGTTTTTTTTTTTTTTTTTTATGTTTGTTCGGGCATAGCTCCGTCGCTCGCCAACCGATTTGAAAAATTCTTTTTTTGTTGAAAAGGGTATACTTCCCAAATGGTCCCATGAAAATTTTATCGACATCGAACAAGCCGTTTCTGAAAAATCAACAAAAGTCTAAAAAAAATATTTACATTGATGACCTTTTCGGTTACTCTATATTGTGTTTTTTGTTCGCGCGTTTTTAGTTTTTTGTAGTTGACATTTTGGCTTTTATAACTAGATTAATTACAAATTGACCCACTAAAAAGCGCGAAAATAAAAACTTTTTTGCAAAAAAATAAAACCGACTTCCATATCAAAACACTACAAAGCCAAAAATAATTTTAATTTCGGAAGGCGGTGTGAAAAAAAAGAAAATACAAAATCAATAACACCGACTACCGAAATTAAAATTATTTTTGGCTTTGTAGTGTTTTGATATGGAAGTCGGTTTTATTTTTTTGCAAAAAAGTTTTTACTATAACACTTATTCAACTGTCTGATGTTTTAATAAAAAAATAAGCTCTCCTAAACATTTCTTTTTTTGTCGCTTATACCCTATTTCCTTTTAACCGTCGATATATATATTTTTTAAGAAAAGATAACTAGTAATATGGGTAGAATTCCCATTACTAGCTTCTGTCTGTGGGTTCACAGCAATAGTGTAATGGGTGGGACTCGAACCTGTGACCTCTCGATCACAAGTCGGACACCGTATCCATTAGTCTATTGACGCGTATTATGTAACACTAGCTTCTGCCCGCGACTTCGTTCCGCGTAGAAGGTTTTTCCCACGTAAATCCTGATCCCGTGGGAATGATACCGCAATACTTGTCGACGGCAGTACATGGGACATGGTTAAGGCAAACGCAGAAGTGGCAATGTCTAGAGTAATGTCGTGGTTAAACTCAAATCTACTTACTAATAACCCTAAATACACATGCTCTCAAAACAAAGTTAACTGAGTGGCTTCTACAGAAGGACTACACTTACACGGAGTCTTTACTTACTTATCAAACCTAATGCTCAAGCAAACACGCACACGATTACACACACGCACACATTCACACACACATACACACTCTCATACATATACTCATTGTCAATAATTAGTTCTTAAAAACTATTCTCTCTTTAATATTTAATTTATAATTATATTTCAACTATTTTTAATTGGTTTCTGTTAATAGAATTATATTATTTATATCCGGTAACATAATTATGTAATTCGCTGACTGACACAGTCCACTTGAGCCAGGTCATTGCTGTATAAATTTTGTATTATATGTATAATTTGCAACTACCTCTTAAGATACAGGATAACTCCTAGTTTAAGAGGTAGAATTAAAATGTTTTGTTGTAATATGATCTGTGTAAATAAACGTCTTATTAAACGTCTTATTAATTACGGGATAAAAACTGTCTTATCCTAAACTATTCCCATGCCAAATTTCATCTAAATCGGTTCAGCGGTTTAGGCGTCAAAAGGTAACAGACAGACAGATTTACTTTCGCATTTATAATATTAAGTTTGGATATGGATGTGTTTTTGTTCCAAATAAAGATTTATTTATAAGTTTTTAAGCTAACAGGGTCACTAACAGTATCATTAGAACTTATAACGGGATATTTACATGTGTATTTATTGTTTTGAGTTTCCGATATTTCGGCACTGTTTGTTGCGTTGTTTCTGATCACGGATGAACAGACGCCAGCACATGAAGCTACCCGCAACTGTCAAATTTTCCCTTGAACCTAATTTCTTTAATAATAAAGTTGAAAATCTATTAAAGAAATTTGACAGATTGTTGTAGCTTGATGTGCTGGCGTCTGAACAAATCTCATCAAATTGATGATCGAAACAAAGTGTACACGTGGTATATATCCCGTTTTAAGTTCTAATGATAAAGATTTATTTATTTAAACATCTCTAAATATCCACTAGCTCTGTTCGCCGAGATCACCAGGATCTTGAACCACATCATGGCTGTGGGCACCCACGCTCTGGACGTTGGAGCCCTAACTCCCTTCTTCTGGCTGTTCGAAGAACGAGAGAAGATGATGGAGTTTTACGAGAGAGTCAGCGGGGCTCGTATGCACGCTGCTTACATTAGACCCGGAGGAGTTTCTCTTGTAAGTTTGTTGCGATATATACCGACACATACTAAGATATAAAAGAATATAACGTGACTAGTGATCCGTCCCGGCTTCGCTCAAGTGCAAATTAATTATAGTATTCATGTATTATACATATAAGCCTTCCTCTTGATCACTCTATCTATTGCTTAAAATAACATAAAAATAAGTTGGTTTGTAGTTAAACGTACGATCTATTCTCAGACTTACCAAATATACACAAAAATATTCATAAAAATCGGTCAAGCTGTTTCGGAGGAGTTCGATAACAAACACTGTGACATAAGCTTTATGTATATATATATATATATATATAATTATGTATATGGAAATATTTCAATTTTATAATTTCATGTGTGTCCATCATAGAACAATTATCTGTATCTATACTCATCAATAAAATTGAAGTGACTGACTGTGTTGTCAAAATAACTGTGTTTTCTCAAGTGCCTAAGTTATAAAAAAAAAACTTAAATGAAAATTTACCGTCTTTCTGTTGGGTTAATCTCTATAACGGCTAAACTGATTTTTAATGGGTCTTTCACTGGAAGATAGAGGAACTTATAGAGCAACGTATACTTACGTTTTTTATTATTATATCGGAATTCTTGCGAACACAGGTCTTTAAGTTCGAAGTTGAGCTACACGATAACTGACTAATGCTTCACCGTCTGGATAGGTCCGGTCAAATCTGTGTGCTTCTTTCCTCAAAAGTGCACCACAGACATGAACCTACATGCTTCTCATATGATTTGACCAATACGAATTGTATGGACTTTGAAAGAGACTGAGACCTATGACTTTGTTTCAGTGTCCTAACTGACTACTCTTGTTAGAGTAGTCAGTTAGGAAACACCGGCCTCATCTAGCTTAACTTAAAACGCAAAAAAAATACGTGTAAAATTCTTATTTATAGCCAATTTACAAAATAAATATTTCAAATATGATAAGCTTCAAAACATGTTGCAATTTTCTTCCAGGACATGCCTTTAGGTCTGATGGATGATATCTATGAGTTTAGTGCGAAGTTTGCTGAGCGTTTAGACGAGGTCGAAGATGTACTGACCACCAACAGGATCTGGGTACAAAGGACCAAGGACATTGGGGTAGTGACCGCACAGGATGCCCTTAATTATGGATTCAGGTGAGGTGACCACACTAGACATAGTGGATACTATACCACGACTTTTAATTCGATTCAGTTAACTGACTTAAGCTAATTTATTTATTTAATAACAATAATAATATATCCTTTATTTCACTCAACTAGGCCCATAAAAAACGATAAACAAATACAAAATCTTATAAATAAACTAAAACATAACAAATTTTAAACACTTGAAAACAAAAACTAGTTAATACGTATAGACGGCGTCGTGTTGCGCTGCGAGGTGTCGCGTAATCTTCCGCGAAATCGTCGATTCACGACACCCTTCGGCCAAAATTCCTGCTTGAGGAATTTCTCCAATAGATAAGTTAAAACTTGTTTCATGACGCGACTCCAACTCCTCAACTTGGCTCGCACGTACTCCACGATCTCCTCAATCTTCGTAACGTAGTGCAGCCTGGACACGTAGAGCTGCGTCGTTGGTACAGACGCAAGCACATGAAGCTACCCAAAACTGTCAAATTTTCCCAATCAACCTTGAACCTAATTTCTTTAACAATAAAGTTTAAAATCTATTAAAGAAATTTGACAGATTGTTGTAGCTTGATGTGCTGGCGTCTGTACAGCTACACGCAGCAGGAAGTTGGGTCCAGCCAGTGCAGTACCACACTGGTGACGACAAGGAAGCTGCCTTCTCTTCTTTTCCTCCACTTTCATAAAGCCATCCTTGTCACACTCGCCCTTTTCAGAGCCACGCTGTTAACCTTTAGGTACAATAGTGGTACATGGGCGGACTTAATTGCAATAAGGTATTCTCTACCAGTCAACGTTTAGGTTAAAAACACTACATTGTGGTAGGTGTACAAGTAAATAAAATGTCATGAATTATTGAAACAGTATACAAATAATCCTACTTGATACAGGGTGGGCCATAAGGGTGTTGGCGGTTTCAATATTCAGTTAAAAAAGAACTACGAAACATAACAAAAATATATTTGTATTTTAAAAATTAGAAACATAAGAATTTTTAAGAACTAAAAATAATGTTGTCCAAATGACTTCCCTCGGCTGCTTGACACTTTTGAAACCGAAGTCGCAAATTTTGGAAAACTCGTTGAAAAGTTGTTCTCGGTATTTTGTTACTTTCTTGAATAATATTCCTCTTCAGCTGCTCTAAATTGGTCGGATTATTCTCGACACTACCGATTTGAGGTAGCCCCATAGAAAATAATTGCATGGAGAGAGATCGGGGCTACGTGGTGGCCATTCAATATCCCCCCATTTAGGAATGAGTTTTCCGGGAAATTCATTTTTCAGCAGCTCTATGGATACCCTAGCTGTATGACATCTGGCTCCATTCTGTTGAAACCACATCCTCGAGGTATTGCCTTGAAGTTCTTGCAAAGCTGGCACCAAAAAGTCTGTTATCATGTTGCAATAATTGTTAGATCTAACCGTCATCGCTTGCCCTCTTTCGTCCTCAAAAAAGTATGGCCCAATAATATCGGTTGACGTTATCCCAGCCGACACGACAAGCTTAGGGCTGTGAAATGGACGTTCATGCAAGCGTCGGGGATTAGTCTCGGACCAGAACCGACAATTTTGCTTGTTCACATGGCCATTAAGGTGAAAATTGGCCTCATCACTAAACATCACGTTGTTGAAATTGTTGAACCGCTTGAGCATCAAATTGACAAAGTTAAGTCGGTTATTGGCATCATCTGGTTTTAATTCTTGGACTATCTGAATCTTATAAGCCTTCAAATGCGAATCACGCTTCAAAATTCGTCGCAAAGTCGTTCTTTTGATGTCCAAAGACTGACTTCTCTTACGTGTTGACTGTTGCGGATTTCGTTGAACTGAAACACGAACACGCTCTACAATGTTGGCTGATCTTGCAGAAACTGGGCGACCACGAGCCGTAATTGGTACTGTTGAGCCGGTTGTTTCGAATATTCTGATCCATTTCCGTATCACATTGGCGCTTGGAATTTCACTTAAATCGCGTAAACCGTGTTCATGTCGATACAAACATCGGGCAGTAACCACTGATTTATTGTTTTCGTAATACGCTCGGACACAAAATGCACGCTGCGCTCCCGTGTACGGCTCTATGGCGACTAAATTTCCAGGAAGCGGCGCAGCTAACAACATATCCCGCCGCCGCACGGTGGGCTGAAAAACGGCTTTCATAGACTTAGGCATTTTATTTTGCAAGTGCCAGTTTTTGTGCCGGATATCACTTCTATTTGTTATAACAATATACAAAAATGACACCAGAATTGATTCTGCACAAAAACGAAGGAATTATAATTTTTTTACGAAAATTTTGTATGGAGCTAGTATGAAAAATCGAAATATCTCTGAAACGGCAGCGATAACCGTAATATCCTTATAGGAGGTTTTAGTACTAATTATTTATGATTTTTTGACATACGTTACATAATGGTTGTAGATGCCTTTTTTTTTTTAAATCGTCAAAATATTTTTATTTATTTTTACATATTAAACGTTCCTTTTAGTGTTTAAGTTGAAGAATTCAGAGCTTTAACAACTCTTAACATAAAATAGCATCACCCCTATAGACCTGAAGGACTAGACAGAGGTGTGTAGTGTCTTGTTGATCTTGTAAGATTTCCAACAATACCAAATAGTTGAATATCAGTGTCAAAGTGCCCATGCTGTCGCTTCTTTTAGAAAGATAGGGGAATGAAATTGTTAATTGATCATACCCTAAAAGTATGATTACAACATAACCGGACACATAATAATATCGACACAAAAGGAATTTTAAAACCTTGCATACGTTCAAAATACAAAATAACATATTGTGTAGTCATCTAATGAGTCTGATGACAAGTAATTAAGTAATTAGAATGATGGTTGTAGTCTTCTGATTCTAATGAGCCTATTAAGTGATTAAATGATTTGAAATATCTCGCAACAATACCAACTAAGAACTGCATTCACCTTTTTATAATTAGTGAGCTAATGTGATTTGCTAATGTTGATTAGTTCTACTATGAGTTCTACGAAATGTTTTTGACGATTATAAATTTTTATTATCATATCTTTTATAACTTTAATGAGGGTAGTTAACTAATTATTGACTTTATACAATAAAAGGGCTATAATTTTGTTCCATAATTTAGATTGTTCACAACCGTGTAACTGCTAACACTAAAACTATTTGCTTTGCGACTACAAAATCTTAGAATGGAAAGTTTAATCACCAACTTAGATTTGTTTGTTCTTCTAAAAAGTGAGTGTCCTTCATTTAATCATGAAGTATTGTTTAGTGCAATTGTGTCCCGCATAGGCGATTGCCTTTCTGCCGAAGATCAAGTAACTCTCAAAGAATTTTGCCGGAGATTCACGCGAGCTGCTTTAAACAGGTGGCAGAAATCTAAACGATTCTTTGATAAGTTTAGAAATACGTACGGAGAGTGGTTGCAAGCAAATATTGATTGGCCGAGTTGCGTGCAAACTTTAATAAATCAAGAACCAACTGTTGATGAGATACCAAGAGCACGCTCAGTCTCTCCAGAACCTTCGACATCATCGACTGTTGGAACAATGACAAAAAGGTCCCGAAAACCATTCAAAGATCTGGGAAGCAAACAGAAAAAGAGAAGATCTAGTGAGCACATAGGCGAGGATTCCTGTGAATTGGCATATGCAGCTGCAGCACGTTTAAAAGAAGAAGGTTATGAAGATATCGCATCTGTAATCAATTATATGATCAAAAATCCAGAAGCTGCCGTTAAAATCAAGGAAAGCATTAAGAAAACAGTAATATTTACACCAGAGAAAGCACTTGGATTGCTTCTTTCACTTAAGCTTTCAAAGTGGCAATATATTACGTTGCGAGAGACTGCCATTCGGGAAGGTGCTAAGGATATTTACCCATCCTACTATAAACTGCAACAAACTAAGCTTGCATGCTACCCTCCTAATCAATCAGTATCAGTTACGGATTCATCAGCTAGAATTACACTTCAAGCTTTATTTGACATCACGGTGAAGCGGATTCTTCAGTCTTTCTGATAATGTGGAAAATAAGCAGTTAAAGCTGATATCGAAGTGGGGATTTGATGGTGCTTCCAATCAAAGCCGATACAAGCAGAAAATGGACGGCGAGCATGATGATTCAAGCATTTTCATGACCTCCTTGGTGCCACTGAAACTGACAGATGGAGATAATACTATATGGACAAACCCGAAACCATGCTCAACTTTTTATTGTCGTCCGGTTCAGTTCACTTTTGTAAAAGAAAGCCATGCAGTTGTCATTGATAACAAAAGAAAAATGGATGAGGAAATTGAGGCCCTTAACCCCACAGAGTGCATTGATAGTAACAGGGTGACTCATAAACTAATGATGACAATGATCGACGCAAAAGTCTGCACGTACCTTTCTGAAGCTAGATCAAATGCATCATGCTACCTGTGCTTAGCAAAACCAACAGAAATGAACCACTTAGATGCTGTAACATCAAAAACTGTGTGTTCTGACATATATGAATTTGGCCTATCATCCCTACATGCCCGTATAAATTGCATGGAATGTCTGTTACACATTGCGTACAGACTTGACTTCAAACAGTGGGCAGCAAGAAGTAATGAGCATAAAGATATGTTACAAAACAGAAAAAAAAACATTCAAAATAAATTTAAAGAGGAGCTCAATCTGTTAATTGATATAGTAAAACAAGGCTCGGGAACTACCAATGACGGGAATACCGCAAGGAAGTTTTTCGAGTTTCCCAATAAAACTGCAGCTATTACTGGGTTGGATCAAAACCTGATAAAAAGATTTGCTGTTATTTTGCAAGCAATAACATCTGGTGAGAAGATCGATGTCATCAAATTTAAAGATTTTGCTCGCAAAACAGCAGAAAAGTACGTGGAATTATACGACTGGTACTACATGTCATCAACCGTACATAAACTATTAATACACGGAGCTGACATAATCGAAAAAAATGATATTGTCCCGATTGGGACTCTCTCGGAAGAAGCCTCAGAGTCTCGAAACAAAGATTTTAGGAGGTTCCGGGAACATCATTCGCGGAAAAGAAGCAGGCAAGATTCTAATCAAGATATCCTAAATATGCTTGTTGTTTCTTCGGATCCTTTTCTAAGTGCACAAAGGCCGAAGTTAGATGCCAAAAGGAAGACAACCTTTTTTGCTGAAACTCTCGACCTAATACAGTTTCCGGAAACTGAGTTCGAGTTTGTAGGTATATCCGATCTGGATTCTGACTCGGAATTGGAGTCCGACAACGAAAGTTGTAAAGAAAATTTGTAAAATTTAATTATTTTTCTTTATGTTCTTTTGTTATTTATGTTAGTTTATTGTACCAATATGTTTAGTTAATAATTTCATAAATTATAGTTTCAAATATGTATTTTGTATAATTGAATTTATTAGATATTATTTTTGTTACTTCTGTTTTATTTAAATTACCTATCAATAAAAAGTTTATATACAGTCTTTTTTTTCACATATTCTTAATATTTGGGGAAAAAGCATGCTTCCTAACGATGTTCTTAACTTTGACACAGTTCATGGATCGTTTTGAACAGTTTCATATGTTAAAATAAATAATGTTAGTACTATAATCCCCTATAAGGATATTATTATTATTATGTGTCCGGTTATGTTGTAATCATACTTTTAGGGTATGATCAATTAACAATTTCATTCCCCTATCTTTCAAAAAGAAGCGACAGCATGGGCACTTTGACACTGATATTCAACTATTTGGTATTGTTGGAAATCTTACAAGATCAACAAGACACTACACACCTCTGTCTAGTCCTTCAGGTCTATAGGGGTGATGCTATTTTATGATAAGAGTTGTTAAAGCTCTGAATTCTTCAACTTAAACACTAAAAGGAACGTTTAAATATGTAAAAATAAATAAAAATATTTTGACGATTTAAAAAAAAAAAAGGCATCTACAACCATTATGTAACGTATGTCAAAAAATCATAAATAATTAGTACTATAACCCCCTATAAGGATATTACGGTTATCGCTGCCGTTTTAGAGATATTTCGATTTTTCATACTAGCTCCATACAAAATTTTCGTAAAAAAATTATAATTCCTTCGTTTCTGTGCAGAATCAATTCTGGTGTCATTTTTGTATATTGTTATAACTAATAGAAGTGATATCCGGCAAAAAAACTCGCACTTGCAAAATAAAATGCCTAAGTCTATGAAAGCCGATTTTCAGCCCACCGTGCGCCGCCCCGCGCCACGCGTTTTCAAGAAATTGAAGAATTAAATCGCCAACACTCATATGGCCCACGCTGTATTATAAATGCGAAAGTTGGTGAGGATGTATGTATGTTTGTTGCCCTTTCGCGCAAAAACTACTGAACGGTTCTTAATGAAATTTAGTTAAGAGATGAGAGACAAACCTGGGAGGTTATTGTGAGTTCTCTTAGAAAGATTATTATAAAGCACCGTATTTATTAGTCTATTATTTTTACATGTCTATTATGTATTTTATTATTATAAATATTTTTATACCTATATTCTTTCGATAATGACATTTATTTTACTTGTACACCGACCATATTGTGGTCTTTTTAACCCAAAGATTGACTGGTAAAGAATGCCTTGTTGCATTAAGTCCGCCCATGTACCACTATTGTACATAAAGTTTAAATAAATAGGTAAATAAAATAAACATAAAATACAGAAATAATAAGAAAATAACATTAAAGTCACTTAACCTCTAGAGCCCCAGCGGCACAAAATCGTGCCAGTAAACAAATATTAGTTGAGCCCCGCTGGCACAGATTTGTGCCACCAAAACCCGACCGATTTAAAACTGTATTTGTAGTAAAGATAAGTCTTAAAATCATTTGTGACCGGGGTCAGATTACGCTTACGATAAGAGCCCGCCCGTGGTGCTTGATGGATGGTTGACGTAATAATGGCGGTCCTGGAGAGGTTAAATATGTAGTTATTTAATGTATGTGAATGACGCTCTGTGAGTCGTCAACCAATGCCACGTTATTGGACTATTCACCCTGTTGGCGACGACAGCTATCAGGCTGTTGGAGCTATTGCGCACTTGCCGCATCAAGGATGCTATACGCGACCATATTATTGCAAAAAATTCAGGCACATAAGGCAGTTGTCCAACTGCCGGCGACAAAATGAGTAACTATTTGAGATTTTCTCGCTCAAGAAACGCATAATAAAATAATACATTCCGTGTAAACGAAAGAGATGCATATATGCGACTGTGACGACTCGCTTTACTAGTTTTGTCGACAAGAGTTATCAAAGATAATACTCGCTCAGCGATGCTGGCTTGGCGGTCAAAACTCATGCCCAGAGACCTACTAGCGGTCCAGTGAACCAACTAGCGAGTAATAGCCCGTCGCTTTCGCACACTCGCTTATAGCCCAGCGAGAAAACTATCGGAACAATTTTTAGTTTCTAGCTCTACTTGTTTCTCGTTCATCGTCGGCCGTGGGACTTATCTGAAGGCATTGTTGTATTGGACTCGCAGAGCATTGTAGGAGCGTTTAGTGTAACTGACCCATAGGGCGAATGTGTACAGAGAATGGCAGTTAGTACTGGCAGTAATAAATAATAATATTCCACAATAATATAATATTCCACAACTTTTTCACACAACGCCATCTAGTCCCAAACTAAGCAGAGCTTGTGGTATGGGTACTAGACAACTGATAAACATACATATATATTTCTAAATACATACATATTATAGATAAATTACACCCAGACAAAGAACAAATGACCGTGCTCATCACACAAGCATTTGTCCTAGGTGGGAATCGAACCCACGACCTTGCGCATAGCAGTCAGGGCCACTGACCATTATACCAACGGGCCTGTCAAATAATCATTAAACCTTTTATTTCCAGCGGTGTGATGCTTCGCGGTTCGGGCATCAAATGGGACCTGCGTAAGACTCAGCCCTACGACGCGTATGAACACTTGGAGTTTGATGTACCCATCGGTACCAACGGAGACTGTTACGATAGGTAAGCCTTTAAAAGCAACATCTTACTGTTTGTTGAGCTCCTTTAGTTTTGTTGAGCTACACGATAACTGACAAATGCTTGCACTGTCTGGACAGGTCCGCTCGAATTTGTGTGTTTATTTCCTCAAAAGAGCATCACAAACGTGAAGCTACACGCTTTTCATATTATTGGACCTATGAGAATTAAATGGACTTTAAAAGAGACGTTCAGATTCAGATAACTTTATTTGCTCAAACATGAGTGTACATACATCTTATAAACAACAAAAATGCATGCAAGGTGTTACAAGTACATGAAGTCGTGCTAACATGTTTACCATATTGTCATGGTGTGCAAATATTAACAAAAGTTTATGATTAAATTAAATAAAGTATTACAATATTCATTAAAATTGACAATTCTGTCATAAGTAAACAGATTAAATTATATCAATTAACAAATTAATTATTATAGAACGTTACAATAGGAAGATGTCAAACATTCATTTTTTTTTTAATAAATTAAAAATTAAAACAATAATATAAAGTCAGTGTTGGTCAACAATAAAAAAAAAAAAAGAGACGTTGACCTCTGAGTTTGTTTCGGTGTTTCTTCTCAAAGTAGGTAGTCAGTTAGGAAACACCGGCCTCATGTAGCTAACACGCAAAAAACATGACGTGTAAAAGTTTTATTCATAACCAATTTACAAAATTAATATTTCATTTCATTACTAATATATTAAAAATGCGAAAGTTTAAGAGCATGGATGGACGCGAAAACTACTGAACGTATTTGAATGAAATTTGGTAAGTAGATAATTGATATCCTGGAATAACACATAGGCTGCTTTTTATCCCATGCGAACGAAGTCGCGGCCAGATGCTACTTCACTATAAATATGTTCGTCTTTTTAGGGGTACTGTATATCTTAAAGGGGGTGATAGGGCCAAAGGGGTTGCTGGAACGCGCTAACGAGATACCGCAGCCCCGGTAAAGTCAACTAAAGGTACAGGGTGGGTTTTTATTACCACCATCTCACTTCATGGTAAGCGATGATGTGGTCGAAGATAAAGCATGCTTACCTAGAAGTAGTACTACAGGAGTGGGTTCGATCCCGCGATACTTATCACAAGTCCGACACCTAATTACTAGTTCATTTATAGCTATTGTTCAATTATGTAAGTATTTTATTTGTATGGGCCAAGTTTGCCTGAAATCAATGGATTTATTAATTAGGCTATTGAAGCTTATGTTGCTGATAAATAAATCATGATATTACAGGTACCTCTGTCGCGTGGAGGAGATGCGTCAGTCCCTCCGTATTATCGACCAGTGCCTCAACCAGATGCCTCCCGGAGAAATAAAGACAGACGACGCTAAGCTCACGCCGCCCTCTCGAGAGGAGATGAAGGTATGTAAGGGAGAGGGACCTAAAACTTTTGCCAAAGTAAAACGGCCCATAAGTCTTTAAGTTAATATAGTGCCCGTTGGTATAGTGGTCAGTGGCCCTGACTGCTATGCGCAAGGTCGTGGGTTCGATTCCCACCTAGGACAAATGTTTGTGTGATGTGCACGGTCATTTGTTCTTTGTCTGGGTGTAATTTATCTATAATATGTATGTATTTAGAAATATATATGTATGTTTATCAGTTGTCTAGTACTCATAGCACAAGCTCTGCTTAGTTTGAGACTAGATGGCGTTGTGTAAAAGTTGTGGAATATTATTATTATTATCCCTACTAATATAAATGCGAAAGTAACTCTGTCTGTCTGCTAAGCTTTCACGCCTAAACTACTTAGCCGTTTTAGATGAAATTTGGGACAGTTGACCTTGGGAAAGGACATAAGCTACATTTTAACCCGGAAAGTCATCATAATTCCGCGGGATAAAGTCGTGTAGTCCACGGGGGTGAAGCCGCGGGCTGAAGGCTAGTAAGATTTAAATTCGATGCTGTTGGCGCAATGTTTGGGGATATAATACATACGGGAATGGAACCCACTCGATTCCCGTATCGGAACAAATGTTTGTATGGCCAGTTCTGCGTGTTTGTGAAAATGCACTCACAATACTGGAAATATACAGTGTGTTAGGTTAAACGAGGGACTTATTGAGGTAGGGTATTCAGTATTCGATTCTCGTCACAAATATGTGAAAAACCCATAACTTAAATTTTTGCCGTAAACAGTACCTAAAGTAAATCAAAACACGGCCCTATCCTGCCAAAAAAGGAAGCTCGTGTGTAAACTCCGCCCCCGCGGGAGTCCCCCCGAGGAGTTTTGGTATGGTTCTGTCTGTTATTTATCAGTGTTTCTTTTTTGTTCATATTTTTATTAGTATCATGTAAGCATACATTATTGTAGGTTTGAATATGTCCCTCGTTCAAACTAACATACTGTATATTGAATCAATCGAGCTAAGTAGCCGTATGCTAATTGTCATACATATTATAACACATATGAATAATAATAATAATAATAAATTGTTTATTGTTCCAAATGTTTTATGAGGCTGCCCCATTAAGTAATTAACAATACTTGTGTTGGGGCCGATTCGCTACTTCCCATGAATGGCTCACGACACTGATATATAGGTTGCTACGTTATTATATTATGCATGAAGGATCCAAATGATTAAAATAAATTATTATTAATTATGCCATATTTTAGTTTATTTTAAGATATATCGTCGTTGCGCTTGCAAAAGGCGCTATGTGGTAAATAGACTTTTTCGTTCTTTTATGCAGTTTCAAACGTTATTTTAATACACACATGCTGTAAAACAGCTATCTAATAAACGATATATTTAGAGAGTTACCTTTCAATATTGCGTTTATCAGATAGCTGTTTTTACAACATGTGTGTACTAAAATAACGATTGAAACTTCATAAAAGAACGAAAATTGACTATACACCACATAGCGCCTTTTGCAAGCGCAACGACGGTATGTAGTTTAGAGTTTTTATTTAAGTGTTTAAAGTGGCATTAAAGAAAAGATTTGAAAGAATCAATTTTTACATCAAGTTTTAATAATCTCCTGAAATATTTTATACTAATTAGCTGACAATCCCTCATATAATAGTGCTGAGCCACATCCAGTTCAGATTATGTATGTTTGGATTTTTTTTTAAATATGGTGTGTTGAATATCGACACTCAAAATTCAACTATTTTAATGTGTCATTTTTTAACTGCTTTTTTATTGATGGTAGGCTCACGTTCTACCTCCACATCACTTGATAGTAAGCGATGGTGTGGTCGAAGATGAAGCACGCTTACCTAGAAGTAACCTATTCACTCTTGACTTAACCACACCCAGGTGAATTATTGTATTCTTTCTTACTCTCAAGTAAATATATCACAAACTCACTTACAGACTTCGATGGAGGCTCTAATCCACCACTTCAAGCTGTTCACACAAGGGTACCAGGTGCCTCCCGGGGCTACTTACACCGCAATAGAGGCTCCTAAGGGCGAATTCGGCGTCTACCTGGTCTCCGATGGAGGCTCCAAGCCTTATAGGTATTATTTTCAGTCAACATCATCTTTCTACTCTTATCCCAGTTACTTGTGGTCGGCGTAACACGTTTTCTTATTTCTTTCTCCCCTGTCACGATATCATCCATTTATGTTTTCTTTAGCCTTCCTCAAAGACTATATAAAAACTTGACTGCGCATACAGTGCCCCGATTCCCGAGAACTATTAGAGTTATGCCTTTTATATATAGGGTACGGTACACGAACCATTTTAGTTGTGTCCAATTGTTATACCTGTGTGCATGATAAATAATTACAAAATGTTTTACTTTCTTATGCAATTTATAACGCATAAATGCCTTTATGCGCGGTGAAGTGGTGTGGGGAAAATTCCAAGACATCTAGTTACAAAAAGGATGGCAAAACTTTTCATCAGTAATAAAACGCCACGAAAATTATTTTTTATTTCATCAGATATATAATATTATAAGCCACCGCAGGGATCTATTTAAAATGCTGGTTTTTTTTTTAAATTGAAAATAGGTTCGCGTTTGACCACTATCTCACCTGATGGTAAGTGATGATGTGATCGAAGATGGAGCACGCTTATCTAAAAGTAACCTATTCACTCTGGACTTAAAGATTCCTAGGTTGTAGCTATCGGGAAACACAGACTCCGGCAGGGAATTCCACTCCTTATCCGTACGCACAATGAAGGTATTCCCAAAACGTTTTGTGCGTATGGGTGGGATGTCCACCATGTAACGATGGCGCTTCGCCGTTTGTCTCGTAGTCCGATGATGGAACGGGCTTGGCGGAATTAGATTGTGTAATTCCATCGCACACTCCCCGAAATGTAACCGATAGAAAACCGATAGACTTGCAACTCGTCGTCGGTGTTCAAGGCTCTGTAGCTTTGGCTCTTGGCCCGCTTCTCGATAGACTCAAGCGCGTCCAGTTGGTATTTCGCAGATCCATCCCAAAGATGAGAGCAGTACTCCATACACGACCGAACCTGGGCTTGATACAGATTGAGCAACTGTTCCGGTGTGAAGTACCGTCTCACCTTGGCTAGGATTCCCAACTTGTTTGATGCTAACTGAACCTTAGCCTCGATAAACGGGCCAAAATTGAGTGTGGATGTTAAAGTCACCCCAAGAAGCTCAATATGATCGGTTATCGGCACGGTTACACCACGGAAAGTAGAAGCCGGTTCGAATTGGCTCCTTTTTGCGGAGAAGAGACACGCCTGGGTCTTAGCTGCATTAAACACGTAAACATGTTAAACACGTAAAAGAAAAACTGTACACGCGTACTTGAAGGACGGCAACGTCGCAATTTATTTATGAATGCGTACGCGTGTACAGTGTTTCTTTTACGTATCAATTTAAAATTTTTAGTGAATATTTTAATATGAAAAAAAAAAAGAAAAACATTTTGTTTTCGTATGGTAATTTTTTTTAGCATGTATGGATGCTATACTATAGCGGGTTAACGGGAACACCCTCTGTCAGTTAACATACTGTATATTCTATTTGATCTAGCTTCTGACTTTATGACTGTGAAAGTTGTTGAAATGATAACCGGGACCAACAACTTACCGTGTTTTCCGAGGCACTAAGGAATCGTGATATGGTACGATAGTCACCCATTCATAACCTGACCTCGGGAAACGTCGTTGCTTAGCTTTAAAGATTGACTCGTCTGGCGGTTATTATTTTGCCACGACCTCCTCCTAGACCGTCTTGAATAAAATTGGGTATAATAGGTGAACAGAGTAAAAATTGGTCTATCAATAAATACTACTCTTTTAAAGGAAACTTTTATTTATAGAACAATAAAAATAGAAATATAAAAAGATAAATATAAATCGATAAAAAAATTTCGAAATTTGAATTATGGCTTCTGTTCCACTTACACAATACACCGTGTTATTTTCAAAACGATAAAAATGTCATCCAGGATATTTAATTTACAACTTCAGAGCCATCAAACTGAATGTATATATCCATGCAACATCGTTATTCAATAATGATTTGTTCCTCAGATGCAAGATCAAGGCTCCCGGCTTCGCTCACTTGGCCGCGCTTGAGAAAATCGGCAAGAACTCCATGTTAGCTGACATCGTCGCCATCATTGGAACACTGGACGTCGTATTCGGAGAGATTGACCGATAAAAACCGATGGTACTGGTTAAAAACTGAAAAGGAACATCAAATTTACCGAAAATTATAAAAATCTGCGTCTGTTTTTTTTTAAGATTTTCGGTAATTTACGGTTTTCTGGTAAGCACCGGTTTTTAGTTAAGTGCAAACATTCTTAGCATACAATGTCAAAATGTAGATTTCTGTGTACATTTTTTAACTCTTAAGCAATAAATTATTGTTATATAGTTTTGAAGCTTATTTTTGTGTAAATAACCGGTAATTTCCAACAATCCCATCTTAGACAATGTACTACCAAGGAATATAATAAACACGTACAGAATCAAAATATATCTGAGCGTTTTTAATTTCGCTACCCATTTTGTTATAGGTGGTACCTAGTATGATATTGTACCAAATAAAAGTTGAATTTTATCACAACACAAGATTACTAAAACACTTGGTTTTGAATCATGGGCCCAAGCTTGTTTTCTTACAGAAATTCAAATACAATTAGGTCGACATTTGCGTAAATATACATTTCCATGGTAACGACGGTGCCTTATTTGGCATTTAATTAATCTGACCCGTATTGACATAGCTTGCTTAATTCAAACGTTCTAAGTGCGGCATGCACTGTATAGGAGGTAAATCTTTGTTATTTTGACGGTTTCTAACGATTTATCGTCAAATTGGGTCAAGACTAAAATTTGTCGATGTACATCAAAGATTATCCATTATCTTTATTTCTGAACCCAGAAACTCTCGTGAATTCATTTCAACTTGGAAGTAATGAGATGAGGGAGCGATAACAAATTCTACATAATATTACACAAATTACAATATCGGACAACTAAATATGTTTACAAGATTCCTCAAAAGACGATTTGAAACCATTCGCAAAAATTTTCAAATAAGAAGAGTAGTATTTATTTACTTTATTGTACAACTTACAATATTTCTATTAAAACAAAAAGTAACTAGTGTAGGGCAGTCTTATCGCACAGGGCGATCTCTTACAGACAACCTTTAGATGTACAGAGCTTAAAGGATTTAGGGCTGTCGTATATAAACATAATTAATTATAATTAAACATAATAATATAAAAAAAAAAAAAACATATGACGGAGAGACAGCGTCGTATGTGTTTTTAAAAAGTGTGACGTCAGCTCAGCCGACGTCACGAATGTTGTCTTGGTGATCACTCATGTTTGATTTTCAAATAAAAGCACTTGTTAATGTTACCGGAGACTCGTTTATTCAACTGACAGCGTAACGACTTTACAGAGGTCCGCACTGTCCAGCGACTCGAACAAGAATGAATCTGAATGAATCTAGCGCTCACAGTGCGGCCTTATATAGAGGGATTGTCACACATGTACCCACATTTTCTAGTTAAATATTAAACTACTTAAATTACAATGCTTTAAGTTGAAACATGTTAAACGTTAATTTTACATCTTAAAAATCAATTAATAGTTTGTAAAACAATCAAATTATTAAACTTTAATCATTTCAATTATTTTAATAGACAAATTATTGTATTTGCGCCGATATATACAATACCAAAAATCTTCTATATTTATAATAAATCTGTAGAGAGGTCAATTCTGTACATGAAATATATTTACAAAATAACTATCAGGGGGTGATTAGGGATCGATACTGATACCAAAAATGCAATCAGTAAAATTTTTGTCTGTCTGTCTGTATGTATAACCGTTATAGAAACAAAAACTACTCGACGGATTTTAACGAAACTTGGTACATACAATTATTTTTCATACTCCTGAGCTGGTTATAGTATACTTTTCATCACGCTACAATCAATAGGAGCAGAGCAGTGAAGGGAAATGTTGGGAAAACGGGAGAAGTTACTCCATTTTTTAAGCTTCCGTCGCGTGTCCAACCTTAATGGTTAAAGCTACACAGAAATCATTAATGACGGAAATGTTTTCCTTAAAATTATATAAAAATATCCCACGACAGCATATATCTATCTTTTATGGTTGACTCACAATAACACGTGTAACTCCCGATAGCTTAGCAGTTCGAAGCTTTCTGATTATTATTCTGCTCCGAAATTTAAAACCACCACA
Organism: Tholera decimalis; assembly: GCA_943138885.2. Taxonomy (NCBI): domain Eukaryota; kingdom Metazoa; phylum Arthropoda; class Insecta; order Lepidoptera; family Noctuidae; genus Tholera; species Tholera decimalis. The sequence continues at coordinate 19,590,527 of OW964576.2, forward strand.
ACTTTGCAATAGAACTCGGCTAAAAGTAACCCAGTTGCAACAAAATATAATCGAGGCTCAAATTTTAACAGGTTGCGGTGCAGGAGAAACCGTCTGTATTCCCAGAATTCCCATAATACCAAATAATTTTCCATTCCAATTTAAAAGAACGCGATTCCCAGTATCGGTGTGTTATGCAATGACAATTAATAAGGCTCAAGGGCAGACTTTTCGTGTTGCTGGAGTAGATCTCGGTGTCAGTTGTTTCTCGCATGGTCAGTTGTACGTCGCTCTTTCCCGGGTTAGCAGTTCTAGAAATCTTTATGTTCACGTGCCGGACGGGTCAACTTTCAACATTGTTTACCCGGAAGCTTTGCGCTGAAGTATTGTCGTTCTATAGGTACTTAAGCCTCATGTGAACGTGATCTAAACAATATTACCAATACATTAACTTAATAACACACAAGGAGTTACACGCTGACGGAGTCGCGGGCACAGCTATTAACAATAATATTGTGCGGTTCGGTATTTCGATATTTTTCAACAGTATTATAGATTGACATATTATATTTCCCTACTAAATTACGAAAGTTAATCTGTGTGTTACATCAAAATCACTGAACCGTGAGGAAGGACATAGGCTACTTTTTTTTACGAAAAACGACGGAAACGTGGACGAAGTCGCGGGCAACAGCTATCTATGCTAATAATATAAGGCTGAAGAGTTTGTTTGTTTGTTTGAACGCGATAATCTCAGGAACTACTGGTTCGAATTTAAAAAATATTTTTAATTAAATAGTCAATTTATAGAGAAAGGCTATATGTCATTACGCTAAGGCCAATAGGAGCGGAGCACCAATGAAGAATGCTTCAAAATCGGGGTTAAATTTAACGTTAGCCCAAAGTAACTATTCCACGCGGGCGAAGTCGCGGGCAAAAGCTAGTATACTAATAAATATCAAATGTATCAATGAGAAAAGAAGGAAAAAATTATAGATAGATATATTCTTTATTGTACACCATAACAGTAAAAACAAAATTATGGACTTAACAATTAAAAAGGGTGATACAATGGGTGGTCTTATCGCTAAAAGCGTTCTTTTACAGACAACCTTTGGATGGATTTGACACAGAAGGAGAAAATAAATACGCGGGTAGTTCACGGTGTAGGTACTAATTATCTATATAAAATACAAAACAATAAATAACGTTCTCAAAACATATATATACATACAAATATTTAAAAAAAGAAAGAAACAAAGACATACATAATAACAACAATTTAAGGAGAGAGATAAAGATCTTTTACTAAGTTTTTGAAAGAAGATAGGGTTTGTGCTTGTCTTACTGACACGGGTAGAGCATTCATTATGTAAACCTAGATGGCGCTGCCAGTACGGAAACATCGGCTCTGTGTTTAAAAATTAATAAAAATTAATTGATCGCGTAATTCACTCACAAAGTGGTGACAAAGTGTACTTTTCAACACCTAGTATTCGTGTGACTGTTATCTACGTTATTGTTAAAGTGTAAATAAGTTAAACAGTTCAAATTATAATGACAAAGAAACAGTGAAACCAAACAGTGTTGACAGGTCCATAACTGTGAAGTTAAAGAAACTATAGGTATTTACTTTCTAACAAGAGTGTGCAAAATAATTGTTAAAGTGGTTTACAACAAACAAAGTGGACAAAAATTAGTGAAAATCTCAAAGTTACAACAATTGCGAACATTTTTCGAACCTACCTTCGACGTCTTTATTTATCATTTACGTTGAGCCTATACTAGTCCTCTATTTTACTGCCTATATCTAAGGTGTTGATGGCCAATAGTAAAAGCCGTGACTGAGTCGCCATAGTTTGTCTGGACTCGGGTTCGAGACCAAGAGGCTAGTGGACTTTTTTTTTCTGTTTTTTTTTGTCTATTTAATTTTGTTTATTATTACATATTTTTTGAAAATAATAATTAAGAAAAAAAAAACTGCAATATGGCTTCTATCAGTGAATGTTCTGGATGTCGATGCATACTCGGCAATGACCCCTATCTAAAATGTTTGAGCTGCAACGCGAAATATGACCTTGTTTGTGCAAATGTTGCCGTCAAGAATTATCGGATAATGGACACCAACCAGAAAGCTGCATGGAAGTGTCCGGAATGTTGCAGTAAAGAGCCAAAAACAGGCAACATTAACACTCCTGTGCGTTCGTCTCCATGCTCAGAAACAATGTGTCAAGAAGATGATGAATGCGGAACTTCAAACATTACTCTTCGAAAAAGGTCTACTAAATCGCCGTTGAAGCCATCGCAAAAGCAACCTCTGAAACCAATGCAAAAAATACCGCTGAAACCATCACAGAAACCATCGATGAAATCATCTTATAATTCTCCGCCGACAAACCAATCCCTATCACCAGTGAAGTCGCAACTGCAATCACCACAACAAGCTATCGTAAATGCAAACTTTGTCACTGAAAACAAGTTGCGTGAAATTCTGCAACATGAAATTTCCACCGCTATTAACTTAACTATTAAGAAAATTATAGCCGCCGAGTTCAAGAATATTCTTGATAAAATAGAGGAATTTGGGAATTCATTACAATTTATGAACACTGCATTTGAAGAGATGAAATCTAAATTCGAAAATGATACTGCTACTATAGCTGAGCTTAAGTGTGATAATGAGCATCTTAAAACTGCCATTAAAGAAGTAACTGCCAGGCTGAATATAGTAGAACTACACATGCGCGAGTCAAATATAGAAATAAATGGTATTCCAGAAAGTCGGTCTGAGAATTTGGTCACCACCGTGATACAACTATCTAATATCGTCGGAAATCCAATAAGTAGTGAAGATATACATCATGCAGTCAGAGTGGCTAAAATAAACAATGACAGCCCAAGACCTCGGCCAGTGATTGTAAAACTACGTAGTCCTCGTTCCCGCGATAACATCTTGGCTGCAGTCACCAAATTCAATCATAAAGATCGAGAAAACAGGCTCAGCACACATCATCTTGGAATAGGAGGACCTCTCCGGCCTGTTTATGTTTCCGAGCATTTAACTCCAGCAGTAAAATGTCTACACGCTGCAACTCGCATAAAAGCCCGGGAAACGTCTTACAAATTCGTCTGGGTACGTAATGGAAGAATTTTTGTTCGTAAAACAACGGAACATCAAGCTATTTTGATTAAAAATGTTGATAGTCTTAAGCTTTTAGTATAAGTTTTGTTAGTACACTCTAGTAATGATATGGTGTTTTTTTAATTACAATGCTTGACATATACTACCAAAATGTCCAAGGGCTAAGAACCAAGACTAATGAGCTTACTAAAAATATTTTTACTTCAAATTATAAAGTTATTGCTTTTACGGAAACCTGGCTTAATTCTGCTATATCAAACCATGAATTGATGGATCAAAGATACGTAGTTTATCGCAGGGACCGACAAAGTACTAATAATCCTAAAAAGGATGGTGGTGGGGTGCTTCTAGCTGTATCTAAGGAAATTCCATCTGCTCGTGTTAAGGGTTGGGAATCAAATGTGGAGGATTTGTGGGTCACTTTGCAAATCAATATCGGTTCTAGTACAAGGAACCTCGCTATATGTGTCGTTTATCTGCCTCCTCCTGTTAAAACGGAAACTCTTAAGTCTTTTTTGGATGGGGTTGATTTGACCGTCCAGGCTACAGATCTCGTAATTTTGGGTGATTTTAATTTAGGCTTTATTAATTGGGAAAATAAGAAGGACTGCAGATATATGGTACCATCAAACTACAACTTTCCTCTGGGACATACTCTTATTGATTTCATTTCTATCAACAATTTATATCAGGTCAATGGAATTGCAAACAGCGACAGCAGGTACTTGGACTTAGCTATTACTAGCTGTCATGATGCACATGTTATAAACCCAGTGAGCACGCTTAGTAAATGCTACAAGCAACATCCTCATTTACTGTTGAGGTTGCCTTACAAGAAAATTGTTAATCTTAGGCCTAAGTGTGAGTCTAAATATAATTTCTTTAGAGCAGATTACCCTTCTATAATTAAAAGACTAAAAAAAATCGATTGGCAAACCAAGATGTCAGAGTGTGAGGATGTTGACTCAATGCTGTCGAAATTCTATAAAATACTTTCTGAAGTCATTGACTTATTTGTGCCGAAGCGAACCATTAAAAAGTCAAAGTTTCCTCCATGGTTCAGTACAGCACTCATCAAATTACTCAATGAAAAAGAAAGAATTCGAAAGAAAGTCAAAAAATTAAAAAACCCCAGAGATGAAATTGAATACCAGCTGCTACGTTCTAGATGTCATGCGACATACGATAAATGCATCACTGCATATAAAAGTAAAATAGAAGCCAACATCCCTAAAAATCCAAAACTTTTCTGGAACTTTATAAAACACAAACGGGGTGGAAAATCGTCGATACCTGCGTGTATGAATTTAAATGACCAGGTTGTTAAGACAGGCCCTGAGATAGTAAATCTGTTCGCAGAACATTTTGCTTCAATATATTCTCCTATCACATCACTTCCAGATACTTTATCACCTAACACTCGGTGTTATGTATCTCCACAACAAACATTGTGCTCAATAAATATTAAAGAGTCTGAAGTACTTACAGCAATTAAAAAAATTGATTTGGCTAAGGGTGCTGGCCCAGACTCTATTCCACCACTTTTTATAAAAAGATGTGGATCTGCGATAGCATTGCCACTAGCATTGATATTTAACCAATCACTGGCTGATGGTCGGTTTCCAGCGGAATGGAAAAAGGCACGCATCATACCAGTTTATAAAAAGGGAGAACAGTCTGATGTTCATAATTATCGCCCTATTTCTATTCTGTCTTGCTTCTCAAAACTATTTGAATCGATTATTTATCCAGTGATTTCGCAACTTGTAGACAGTAACATTTCTGACTCGCAACATGGCTTTAGACGGGGTCGGTCAATACTTACTAACCTGGTTCCTTATATAACTGATATTTCTAATGAAGTTGACTTCGGCAGGCAGATAGACGCCATCTATACCGACTTTAGTAGTGCTTTTGATCGAGTTAAACATTCCATTCTTCTTGAGAAACTGAGTGGGTTCGGGGTAAGTGGAACACTTTTGAAATGGTTTGAGTCTTATTTAAAACAAAGACCCCAGTCAGTAGCTATCGATGGGTTCAATTCACTCATTTATTTTGCAAGCACCGGTGTTCCTCAGGGATCGCATCTGGGACCTCTTCTATTCCAAATCTTCATTAATGACGTAGTACACAATATAAGACACTGTAAGGTGTTTCTTTTTGCCGATGATCTGAAGATATATAAAACCATTAATTCCGATGTTGACCGTAGGAAATTGCAGAGTGACTTAGACGCCATCTCATCTTGGTGTCGCTATAATAGTATGACTCTCAATGCAAGTAAATGCTTTCATATAAAGTTCACTAGGAAGAAAAAGCCGCTTGCTTCAGAGTACAGGATTGAAGGTACACCACTGGTAGAAGTTAATGAAATCCGAGATCTGGGCGTGATAGTTCACAGTAAACTTAAATTTACCTCGCATGTCAATAAATCGATCACTAAAGCAGCTCAAATGCTTGGATTTTTGAAACGAAACGCAACAGGTTTTAGTCATCGCACTAAAATTTTACTTTATCAAACGATAGTACGTAGTCATCTTGAATTTGCCAGTGTTGTATGGAATCCATTTTATTACGTACATTCACAGTGTATTGAAAGCATACAAAGAGCTTTCACCAGGCACCTGGCCTTTAACGTTGGTGGCTTTTCGCATCGTAATCCGTACAAGGAACACTTGAAAAAATTTAAAATGAGTTCACTTCGCGAGCGGAGACGTTTGTTAGATATGTGTTTCTTTCACAAAATAATGGGCGGTCAGAGTCAGTGTTCCTACCTTTTACAAAATATTTCTTTGCGGGTTCCTCGCACCTATCCTCGTAAAAAAATTAATAATCTGTTTCATACTCCACCAATTAAGTCAAACCTAGGACGTCAAGCACCCCTTCGTAGGATCTTGGATGAATATCACGCACTGGTCACTCTAGTGCCCGATCTAGATGTGTTCCACGATAAACTACGTATATTTAAAAAGAAAATTAGTAATGTTTTATATAAAAATTAAGTAATTTATATCTAATTTACAATTGAGTTCTAATTTGTTCATAAACCTATTATAATGTATTTCTTCCATTTCAGTTTAATGTATTTAGTTAGTCACTTTTATCATAATCGTAATTATAATAGTATGTCAATATCTAAATGTATAATACAAATTATAAGTTATTTCATATTTTTTATTATATTTTGTGAATAATTTACTGTAGAATAACCGATTATAATTGTAATTTTTATGTACGCCGTAATTGTCATGTACATCAGACCAATTATCTGTAATATTTTTTTTGTGAATGTAAAATGTGCGTGATGTGGCAGTGCTTTAAATAAATAAATAAATAAATAATTCCACAGCCGTACTGCTTGAGCTGCGAACGACTTACCATAGAAATTGGTGGCGTGACTCGGTACCGCAAGCCTTAACTTTTCTGATGACCTCAGAGATGTGTGTCATGAAGGAACTTAAATCGTTCTTTAAGATAAGTGGGGGTTTTAGGATTAAACAGCACACTGTAAAGCTGAGACAAAATGTGTAAGTTCCGGCGAAGACGTATTGGAAGCCACTTGAGTTTCGTACGAAATTCGGATACGTGATCATATTTGCGCAAGCCAAATATAAATCTAATGCAAACATTTTGGAGTCGCTCAAATTTATCAAATTGTGCCTCAGTAAGATCAAGATAACTGACATCAGCGTAGTCTAGGATGGGGAGTAAAAGAGACTGTGCTAGCGCAATTTTAGTAGCAGTTGGCAGAAAGTTACGCAACCGTCTTAGGGAATGGGCAGAAGCAAATAATTTGCGACTGACTTCTTGTAATTGGGGACCCCAAGAAAGATGTTTGTCAACCCAAACCCCAAGGTTCTTAACTTTCTCGCTTAATGGAATAGCAGTGCCGTTGAAAATAACCTGAGGAAGCTGCGTCCATTTTACCTTAGGTGCCAACCTGGAACTGCCAACCACAATGACCTGGGTCTTTGACGGGTTAACCTGCAAACCATGTGCATCACTGCATTCGCAAACAGAAGCCAAGTCCTGGTTCATGATATCAATAGCAGTATGCAAATCTGTATAGGGAGCTTGTCTGTAAATCTGTAAATCATCAGCATAAAGATGGTAGGAGGACTGAAGTTTTTTAGAAATAGAATTTATGAATATTGCGGAGAGTAAAGGAGATAAAACGCCACCCTGAGGAACACCGGTTGAAGTACTACACCAAGAAGAGCAGGACTCATCTATGCAAATACGTTGCCGACGGCCAAACAGGTAACTACGAAACCAGTCAATCGCTGTTGGAGATATGTTAATAGAGCGTAGTATGTTGAGCATGATTTCGAAATCAACAGTATTAAAAGCGTTGCTAAAATCTAGCAAGCAAAGAATCGTGATATTTCCTTTATCCATGCCCAACCTCATCTCATCCGTAACGCTTACTAAGGCGGAAGTGGTACTATGACCAGGACGAAAACCGGATTGGAAAGGATTCAGCAGACTATTCTTGCAAAGAAAAGAACTAAGCTGATTGTGGACAAGGCGTTCAAGGACTTTAGATAAAAAAGGCAGGATCGAAATAGGTCGATATTATGAAAAAGATGTAGGATTCGAATTTTTAGGTAGAGGAACAATTTTGGCCTCTTTCCATACCGATTTACTAAAATTAAATGCGGAGTGATCCGAAGTTGGAAGGTTAGAAAGATAATTTATTGTATTTGCCTTCATTGTCCCATTAGAGGGGGATGAGGATGCGAAGTGTTGATTCAACAGATCAATATTTAGGGTTTTAGGAATCGATTCTTGGCGTGATTTTCCAACTCCCATCGATTTGAGAAATTTCCAGACTTTAGCTGGATCACCGTTTTCAACTGAATCATGAATATGGCGGCGCATTGCGTCCCTACACACCCTATTGCTGCGATTGCGAGCATTCACAAACATCTCCCGGTTCAATGGTGAGGGGTGACATCGGAACTTAGACTTGCATACTTCCTTCCTGTGCATGACAGCAGACATCATCTGTTAGCCACGGCGCAGGAAGATGTTTTAATTTGACTACACGAATGGGGGCATGCATGTCGTACAGCTGTACGAGATTATCCGTGAGCAAGGAAAAAATTATAGTGAGAGGCAATGCTCCTTCACTATTCTTTTGAACGCTGGTAGCGTTTGAGCACGTCTCACTTCTATGGGTAATGAATTCCACAAACGTACTTGAATAGTAAAAGGTTTATGACAAAGAAAGGAGTGGAATGCATAATACTTAACTCTAAAGGAAAAACTCCATTTTAGGCCTAACCGTTACACGAATCAAATATCTATAAAAAAAAACTGTTTTTCTTAATCAACCATTTTGAACTTTAGCTTTAATAGCAAAGTGTAGAATAAAAACTTTTTTGCAAAAAATAAAACCAACTTCCATATCAAAACACTACAAAGCCAAAAATAATTTACTTTTTTTTTCACACCGCCTTCCGATTTTAAAATTATTTTTGGCTTTGTAGTGTTTTGATATGGAAGTCGGTTTTATTTTTTGCAAAAAGTTTTTATTTTCGCGCTTTTTAGTGGATCAGTTTTAATTAATCTAGTTACAAAAGCCAAAATGTCGACGACTTATCACCTTCACCAGCAGAGTAAACGAAAAGATCGTCTATGTAAATATTTTTTTCACGGTTTTGTCTATTTTTCAGAAACAGATTGTCCGATTTCGATAAAATTTTCATGGGACCATTTGGAAAGTATACCCTTTTCAACAAATAAAGAATTTTCAAATCGGTTGGCAAGCGACGGAGATATGCCCGAACAAACATAAAAAAAACATACAAACATCCGAATTGAGAACCTCCTCCTTTTTTAGAAGTCGGTTAAAAAGAGTAGATTTCTATTTTTCGTTTTAAACAAGTTTTGCAAACCTTTACAACACTTATTTCACTATACGCTACTAACTTCACAAACAGTGGCTTTATATAAATCGATATCAATAGAGCGTACCATTTGGGCGAACCGGGAGGGTGCGTCAGACTTTTACTGACTAAAACCTATCCGTGTTCTATCATTTGCCCCTCGTGTTCCGAGGCCGCGGTAACTCTTTCGAACAAATCCGCCACCCCGGCAGGCAACGGCCCCCTTGTGGGCCCCGACAATTGTGCTGACACTTTGAGGCGCGCGTGGAACACTTGGCGCCGTCTACACGGGCCTGGTTTCAGTCGGGCGGCGAGCTACCCATTGCTCGCAGCCCGGAGGTGGCTGGGAGTCATCCTGCGACTCCCGACGTCCGGAGCGTCTTCTGCGGTGGCTGAGGTGCAAGGGCTGTGAGGGCCTTGGGACCCGCGTCTCCCTCACGCGTCCCGCCACCTCCTTCGCTTGCATAACTGCTTCGCAGAAAGAGGTAGCTGTTTCCCATGCCTCCTCGCTCCGGATCATGGATTGAACCAGGGCCGTTAGCGAGAGGTTGCCCCCTATCACCCCTACGAGGACACAAGTAACTCCCTAAACAACCGTCCGGTGAGCTCCTGAGTCAGGTGGAAGGTGAGGACTCCATGACGCGTCGTTAGCCACTCCTCAAAGAGGGAACTTACCACCGCTATTATGGCGTGCCCAAGAGCGTAGGTACCCTAAGAATATTATCGATGTAGTGGAAATCGATTATTGTGGTGTGCCCAAGAGCGTACCCTAAGAATATTATCGATGTAGTGGAAATCGATACTATTACAAATAATTAAATAATACTAAAATATGGAGTGAGAGGCCTTCCTTTGCAACTATTTAGGGACTATCTCTCCAAAAGAACACAGCGAGTCAAAATAGATAGCTGGATAAGTGATGAGGTCTTCATCAGCTACGGCGTCCCACAGGGAAGCATTCTTGGTCTGACACTGTTTCTGGTTTATATTAATGACCTGTGGCAGCTTAATCTTCTAAACGGGCAAATTTTTTCCTTCGCTGACGACACAGCTCTTTTCTTCAGAGGTGAAAGCTGGGAACATGTCTTTGAAAGTGCACAAACTGGATTTAACGAGGTCTGTAGGTGGTTGAGGAGTAATGTGCTAACGCTTAATGTCTCTAAAACTAAATACATGGCCTTCGCACATAGGAAAGATCTACTTCCGCCTGCAGTTCTTTCAATTACTGCCCATTCTTGTCCTCATTCTGTAACATCCGCTTGCCAGTGTCCGTTGATGCAGGGTGTTGAAACCATTAAATACCTCGGCTTTATAGTAGATCAAATGCTCAGTTTTAAACCGCACCTTGACGCACTTCTGGCCAGATTGCGTAAATTGATATACATATTTAAAACCTTGAGACACATTGCTGATCGAAGAATTACAAAGATCCCTTATTAATTACTGCATCACTACATGGGGAGGAGCAGCTAAAACCCATATTATAGAAGTGGAGAGAGCGCAAAGAGTGATTTTAAAAGTTGGTGCTGGACTCCCATTCCGTTTTTCAACAACGGAGTTGTACAGTAAATGGGATGTATTAACGGTGAGACAAACCTTTGTATTAAATATTGTGCTAAAAAAACACTCTAATTTAGCTTATGATCCTGACTTAGCAAGAGACAGTAGGAGGAAGGGAAGAATATGTCAGGCACAAAAATTTAACACCCAACTGTCTCATAGGTTCTACTGTTTTCTGGGCAGTTACCTGTATAATATTGCTAATTCTTCACTTGACATTTACTCGCAGTTAAAATTTGGCTGTAAAGCATCAGTTACCAATTGGTTAAAAAAATTGGACTATGAAGCCTCATCCCCACTAGGAACATTTGTCGGGTGACATGTGTCCCCGGTGACATCGGGCGATGTCGGGCGACGTCGGACGACATCGCCGCGACATTCTTGAAACTGTTCCTTGTTTAGATATTGATGGGGATATTTTACACAAGAGTTTTTCAAAGTCTGTTGATGACATCCGAGTAAAATTATAAAATGAGCCGTCTAGAACACTGAAATCTTTAAATACACTTGTTTTGTTTCGCAAGTACTGTTTAATCCACCATCTTCTCTTCTTTTTTGTTCTTGATGCATTCATCATTATATAAGCCGCACTGTACAACACTACCTCTTCCGGAGACATGATAGGTTCGACTGAACTGAAGTGGACGGAGACAAGACATCGGGCGACGTGGGGCGATGTAGGGCGACATCGCCCGTGGTCTCCGGGGACACATGTTGCTCGACAAAAGTTCCTAGTGGGGACGAGGCTTGATGCAACTGAAAAGTTGTTACACCCAATGAAATAACATGAAACTCGCACTCTATCCTTCGCATACACAGCAACATACAGACACAATCACAAACAGGCACACTCTTGAACACAACAACACACAGGCACATACTAGAAAACAAGAACACACACGCACACACACACACACACACCCACACGCTCACCCACACACTCTCACGCATATAAATTAACATGCCTATTTTGTTTTATTTATATTTTACTTTAATTATTTGAATTTCTCTTATTTAATTGTAATTGTATTTAATTGTTCAGATTGATTATCTTATCATTCACAATATGCTTTCCAAGTTTTGTCAGCGGAGTGGGGACCTGGTGACCTGTAATACAGGTATTGATATACCTACCATGGGCATCAGTCTCTTACAAATTTGTTAACATAGCATAGTATTAACAGCGTATGTACTTACTTTATAAGTTTGTAGAGAAAATAAATGTATTATATTATATTATATTATTATATTACTCCTTTGTATTAGTATGATTTTTAACCGATTTCAAAAAAGGAGGGGGTTCTCAGTTCGTCTTAAACTTTTCTTTTTCTCTTTTTTTATGTATGTTCCCCGATTACTTGACGGCTGGACCGATTTGGAATATTATTTTTTGTTTGAAAGGGTTTATTTTCTAGTTGGTCCCAATGTCATGAAGTCAGGATCTGATAATGGAATCCTTGAGAAATCGAGGGAACTCTTCAAATATTATAGGCACACCTATAGCGATTTGGGTATTTTTCATAGTAACTTGTGCAGTTGCTTTTGAAAAGCACCATTTGGTGAAGTGGAACTGATGATGAAGACCACAGATGGCTACTGGAACTACTCAATAATAAGTATTTAATTGGTTGCAATTCGATTATTTAGATTTGGTTGTTAAGCGCTTTATGCTCGTCAGAATGCATGTAGTGATGTGGAACTGATGGTGAAGTACCAGGAGAACTCCTCAACAATTAACAGCTCGGCATCAGAAAAAGAAAAATTTTGCAAAACTTCATAAGAAGGTGACATTTAGCCTTTTGTAGCTAGGTAAATTACAAACCGACTGACTAAAAACCGAGAAAAAACTTTTTAACAAAAAATACAACCGACTTCCCAAAAAAACTGCAAAGTGAAAAAGCCCTTTGCTCGCATACTGGAATCCGAAATTGATAGCCTTCTGACTAGATAAAACGATATCTTAAGCTTAAGTGGCACTCAGTTTGGAAGCGCAAAAAATGCACTATAGCTTATAAAACCTTTTCAGATTTAAGAGCTAGCCTTAAAACACGAGTAACATTGGCTCATGAATCACACATAAATATAATTGAAAACAATTTAAGAACCAACCCACGTAATTTCTGGCAACATATTTCTAGTTTGCGCTCAAAAGGTGGTTTTGAACCGAATGTCACCTACAAAGGTCATAAATTTACAGGTGTTCACGCAGCCGAAGCCTTTGCAGATTTTTTGTTAGCGTCTATCTCCCTGAAGTTCTACTTCTTGATGCTGAAAAAACTTTAGCTAGTGATAATAATGTCAACAGCAATTACATAAACATATTTAAATTTTCTTCTCAAGACATCATTTTAGGAATAAAAAAACTTAAATTAAGTAGCTCAGTTGGTCCTGATAATATTCCCCCTGAAATATTGAAGTTTTAAAAAAATATTTCTGTTTACCATTACATCATATTTTTAATCTATTACTAAAAAATGGAGTCTGTCCTCAACAGTGGAAGATGTCACGAGTCACGCCCATTCCCAAAACTCACAAGAAAACATTAGTTGAAGAATTCCGTCCTATTGCCATTCTGTCATCACCAGCTAAAGTCTTCGAGAATATATTACATAATTACATTTACTCCCAAGTTGAAAAATATCTGTGCGACGAGCAACATGGTTTCAGAGCAAAACGGTCGGTGAATACGAACCTTCTTACCCTAGTAGACTATATTTCCAAACGTTTAGACCAGGGAGGCCAAGTAGATGTGTTGTACTTTGACTTCCGGAAAGCGTTTGATAGGGTCAATAACGATATTCTGCTGGCGAAACTTTGCGCTATCGGTTTTCCACCACGTCTCCTGCGGCTTCTCGCTGAATACCTCCGCGATCGTCAACAGTTTGTCAGATTGGGGCTTTATGAGTCCAAGCCCTATCATACGCGCTCCGGAGTCAGTCAAGAATCAATTCTGGGACCACTCCTGTTTTTAATAATGGTCAACGACCTTCCATCAGTCATTCTTCATGCCAAAAGACTGCTATATGCAGATGATTTAAAGCTTTTTTCTGAAATCCACTCTGAAACCGATTGCTTGGGGCTGCTACGTGACCTAAATTTGATATTAGACTGGAGCATAAAGAACAAAATGGAATTTAACCCTGCCAAATGTTTTGTAATGACTTTTACTCGTGCACGTCATCCCGTCAACTTTGCGTACAAAATTAACGACAGCACCATTACCAGGACAAGTACAATGAAGGATCTAGGTGTACATTTTGACAGCAAACTCACTTTCCATGATCACATATTATTAGTAGCAACAAATTCATTTCAACGTTTAGGTTTCGTACTACGCAATGCTAAGGACTTTAAGAACATACTTAAGTGTTATAAGATCTATATTTAACGTACTAGTTCGCAGTAAGCTGGAGTCTAGCGCATGTGTCTGGAATCCTTTTGAAAAGAAATACACATTAGTTTTAGAGAGGGTTCAGAAGGCTTATCTTAGGTACCTTTATAAGCGTACTTTTGGTTTCTATCCCTTCTTGTATCCTTCTAACTTTCTCCTAGGCAGTTTAGGGTATAATTCTCTAGAAGTTAGATGGAAAAATGATCAAATCATTAATATGTTTAAAATATTTTGCGGAAAAACAGATGCTCCTCATCTCCATGACGAACTAAGCCATCTATTTGCTCCGATCAACTTTAACCGGAATAGGAGACACAGATTGTTCGCTGTGTCCAGGAGTCGTACCGTCGCTCGAGCCCAGTCCCCTATTCCTCGCACACTCTCCACGCTCCACGTTCTCTTGGATGCCAAACCTGATTGTGATGTGTTTGCGGATGAATGGAAGAAGATCTTGTCTGTATGCCTAGAGTACTGTGAGATGAGTGTATGACTGTTAGATGTTTTTTATAATGTCTTCAAATAATATAATTGGCCTTCGGCCGTGTTATTTTGAAGTAAATAAATAAATAAATATCATGAGCCTGTGCATTCATTGCGGAATAGCAACAGACCGCTGTAATACAATACGAAGACGAAGATCTATTAGAAGGTGAAATGATTATTTCAATTGTGCAGAAATGGGTCGTGCCTCAAACGGTTAGTATTCCATGTTTCTATTTAACGTAGCGTTATTGCAATATGTAACTATTTAATGAAATCGACGTAAATAGTATGAAACATCTACTACTACTTATCAGCCTATAAGTTTCCCAATGCTGGGACACAGACAGCGCCCTATGAGCAGGGCTGGGCAAAATACATGCTTTGCTTTAATTGAAATACAAATTACAAAATATTGTATTGCAAGTAATTAAAATACGAAATATCTTTAAGTAAGGTATTTGAAATATAAAATACAAAATACAGTATTTTAGCTATTTTTAATTGAAATACAAATTACAAAATACAAAATAAGTAACCTAGACCAAGGGCCCGAGTCTGCTATTGCAATAGTGTCGGAATGGTGGATCATTGATTTTTAGGGTTCCGTAACCGAATAGCAAAAAACGGAACCCTTATAGTTTCGTCATGTCTGTCTGTCTGTCTGTCTGTCTGTCCGTCCATCCGTCCGTATGTCACAGTCATTTTATTCCGAAACTATTAAGACTATACATGTGAAACTTGGTAGGTAGATGTATTCTATGAACCACTTTCTGATATTAAGAAAAAAAAAAAAAAATTTAAATAAAGGGGTCCCTCATACATGGACCTAAAACTGAAAATATTTATTTCATGAAACCTATGCGTGTGTAGTATCTATAGATAGGTCTTTAAAAATGACATAGGGGTTTCTAAAACCACTTTTTCATAGAGTCAATCGTTTAAAAGATATAAGCTTCCAAAGTGGTAAAATGTGTCTTATTCTCCCCTCCCCTCCTCCCTCTAACTTCTATAATAATGGAATGAAAAATCTAAAAAAATATATGTCTGTAGATCTTAATGTAAACTTTCAACCAAAATTGGTTTGAACGAGATCGGGTCAGCAATTTTTGAGATACAGCATATTTTCTAAAACCGCAAAAATAACTTTGTAATTCATACAAACACTATGAAAAATAAAGTTATTTGGCGTAATTGTAAAAAATTTAAATAAGCTAGTTTCAAGAAATTTGTAAGGTTTTTTTTAACGTTAAATAAATATACGTATTATATTATATAACTAGTACTCTCGCGGGGCTTCGCTCCCGTGGATTCTATCACGGTAAAAACATAACTCTCCTTTTTTGCAGTCGGGTAAAAAGTAGCCTATAACCTTCCTCAAGCTTCAAGCTACTTCCATACCAAATTTCATCCAAATCCACTCAGTACTTTCGAAGATTAGCGCGTTCAAGCAAACAAACAAACAAACAAACAAACAAACAAACTTACAAACTTTTCCGCTTTATAATATTAGTATAGATTATAGTTACTACGGAACCCTTCATGGGCGAGTCTGACTCGCACTTGGCCAATTTTTACTTGTAGATTTTGACAAGTTTGGTAATCTATTATTATATGTTCAACCACTAACACTCCATTAAAAGAAATGGCTTAGAATGGTAATCTCGTACACAATGACAAATGAATGACTGACTTACGCGGTAATCTGCTAAAATGTTTACAGTTCCAACCGAAATTTGGTCAATTAGCACCATTTTGTATTGTAATAAATATAGGCTTCTCTATTAAAGATAATTTAAAACACATAAATCAAAATAAATCAAAACACCGGCCGCTAAAAATAAGAAACAGATAAAACGTCAGTAAGCAGTAATGCCACATTTGACTTTGACAGCTAATATATTATTGAATTGTATATTTTTACTACATTTCTATTAACAGGTTTTATAATAATGGCAATACAACTATGTCAATTTATAACACAATTCTACTAGGAAACCTATATGAATTTAACAGATTACGAACTACAATTATAGACTATTGTGGCACTATTGCAATAGCAGACTTGAGGCCCAGCACGGGCTGAAAAGTAGAGGAAAACAACATGAATTAATCAGTAAGACCAGAGTTTCCTTTCATGAACACTAAATTTTTAAATGTACTGTCAGACAAACAGCCTCTTCTTGGAGAATGAATAAAACCTGCTAAAAAACAATCTTTTTACAGGTCCTGATGAGCACAAACTTGTGTTTATTTGTTTGAACACATTTTCGTTCGTTCTACACAGAACAGAAGCTTTATTTATTCCGTGTTTGGAAAAAACTAAAACAAACCGTTATGACTTGACAAATTGACATCTTAGCTCGACATTGACAATTTGACGTAAGTCCATTTTTTGCGTTTTGTGGCTGCTTTACCATCACTACACTCTCGCGGTCTCGCTTCGCACTCACACTCACGATCACTAAATGAATGAAGGTTAAATGTATTTTAATGTTAAAATGTATTTTGAAGCCTCAAGTATTTGAAATACAAATTACAAAATACCTCGGCGTCAGGTATTTGAAATACGAATTACAAATTACATTTCAAAGAAGTAATTGAAATACAAATACCAAATACGTATTTGTATTTCAATTACGTATTTTAATTACAAGTAATTCAAATACTGCCCAACCTTGCCTATGAAAGGGAATGGACCACCACGCGGGCCCAGTAGGTAGCGGTTTGGTGGAAAAATCGTGAAAATATTATTAAATCAATTCGCATATATTTTTTAGTAATTAAAATTTGTTTTAAGTTGAAATTGAAAATTCGTTGGTATTACTTAGTTACCTTTTGTTTTGGGAGTTTTTCAAAGTCGGAAGAACTACTCTTGAGGGAATAAAACCAACATATGGATACAGAGCATTACGATGTTATAAGTTAGCATGATCTGTCGGAGAATCTTAACATTGCGATCTAGAAATCCTACGTCATTGCGTAACGCTATCTATTGATCAATAGTGGTACAATTTACGATGTTTTGTTGTCAAGCAAT
Source organism: Tholera decimalis (assembly GCA_943138885.2). NCBI lineage: Eukaryota > Metazoa > Arthropoda > Insecta > Lepidoptera > Noctuidae > Tholera > Tholera decimalis. The sequence continues at coordinate 19,608,010 of OW964576.2, forward strand.
GTAAAACTAAATCATTAAGCTAAACAAGGGGAAACTGTAAAAGGCGGATAGTTTTTGGGGTATCCCCGAGGAGTGTCTGATTTTTACATCACTAAAATCACCCCGGTGGTCACCATCAGTAGGTACTGATGGTGACCACCGGGGTGATTAATTCGCTCCATTTAGGTAAATGGAGCGAAGCCCAGAGCTCTCTTAAGAAACCGCTCCGAAGTGCCCTAATAGCACAGGCAAGTGGCCTGTTTGCATTTCGTGGCGGTTCTTTCAGGTTAGACTAACACGATTTCCCGTTGAGCCTCGCTGGGTCAGCATTCGACCACTGTGTCAGCGTTTACTCTGGTACCTAGCGTTTTTTGTGTTATATGTTCCCTACCACATACGACCCATCAGCCTTTAAAGCTAAAGTGAACAGTCATCTTCTGTGCTCGCTCGGTCCATCGTAGACCTCGTCTACCATCAGGCGAGATCGGAGCCAAGACCGGTTTTATCCGTATAAAAAAGTAAATAATAAAAATACACTGTATAAAATCGTTAAGCGTTTTCTATAAGTCAATCTTAAGTTGGTTCTTAGACAGAACTTGGCAATTTAGGTAAAGGAAATCAAGAGACAGAACTGCATAAATATTATTTTATTTTATTAAGGATTTTATATCTAGAGCAGTAGTCATCCAGTAGTAAATTTTGACCATTATTTAAATTAATTTGAATACATTATTATATAGAAACATTAGCTTTCTGTACTCCATATAAAATTTAACTGTGCCACATTTCATGCTCCTCCGTCTGCGCAATAGTGTTGGGTAGGACACGACTTGAAAAAGAGTTTGTAAGAGTAGCCTCTTTTTTGTACTGAGCCGGTACAATGTCATAATACGTCATTGGTCCCACTTGACACTTCAAATGAGGCGAGCTCGGCGATACATTTGAAGTAACCAGTACGAATATGATATTTGATGTTATTTTGTTAGTATTGTCATAATATTACACTCTGTTTTTCTCTCAAACCAATATAAAAATAATAAACCACTCCAAAATAATAACATAAACTAGCTAAACAAGCATATAATACCAGTGCCTATCTTCCGGCTTCATCATCAGACCTTGAAACCTAATCGTGGTCAAAGTTCATTACAAGACTTTTCTAAGAAATCCAAAACAGCTATGATACGATTTTCCATCATGAAGTTCCAGTTCATATCTTCCGACTTCATCATCAGATCAGTTTGACAGTACCATATTATTGTATTGTCATCAGAACTACATACACCTGCCAATTTTCATTACGCTACGACACTTGGAAGATGGTTAAATTAGATACCTTAGATTTCATTACAATTAGTTAGTTACATACAGGTCGACCTAATAAAAGCGTGTTAGTTAATATATCATTACTTCTCGAGTCGCGTCTTGTTTCGCCCCTCGGTTCATTGAAAAATGTCGTACTATTGTAGCATGTGCCGCGCTTTCTGTCTCTCTCACCCTTACGATGAGTGACGAGCGTGCACCGCGACCGCGACATAAATTTTAAAGTCAGAATTTTAATTCAATTCCAGATTTGACATTAGCTACTGTCATTTTGTGAAATAATGATACCACATATAATAGCAACTAACTATAAAACACTACAATAGAGGGCGCTACGAGCTTCGTATAAAAAATGGATCTGGAAAGCAATAACATTACTTACCGGAATAAACCTTGTAGATCAAGCTCGTTAATCGACCTGTCTAAAATGACAACAAATGATACTGAGAAAACTATACTGGATGCAACGATGATGAGCGTTCCGGACAGCTTCCACGACACCACTGACGAAACACGTGAGTTAAACCGTGAAAACGAATCACTTAAACAACAATTGTTAAGCGCCCATCAAGAAATTGACAATTTAAACATAGAAAACCTCCGCCTTAAAACAGATTTACAAAATATGATCATGACAGTTAACACCTATAAGAAAATATGCTCAACGCCTGACAAAAAGAGCACAACACCAAAACGTATAAGTAAGGCATCACGCCAAATTAATTCGCCAAACGACATAACCAGTAGGCGTGAATCTCTTAGCATCCTACCCACCAACAAAAATAATAAAGGTCCTCAGACTACTAATAGTCGTAATCAAACACCACACGAAGATAAAAGGTTGCAGACTCCTGAATTATCGACCAATCTATTAATACCAAAGCCTGTGAAATCAAAACCTCACGAAAAGAATAAACTGTGTATTTTAAGTAGTAACAAATACAATGGTTCTTTGCCCTTCATAGAGGAAGTATTCTCCAAATACTTCAATTACTGTCATTACCTAATGCCTAATAGAACCTTAGAACAATTATTAAGCGGCATCGAAGAAAGGTTGAAAGGATTCACTCTAAACGACTACTGCCTTGTTTTTATTGGAGAAAATCATATAATTACAAATGAAAACAACTATATACACATAATAAAGTTTCTAAATGAGTCCTTGCGAAAAGTAATGCACACCAACGTAGTTATTTGTCTTCCTACGTATAAAATGGGATCGCTTATATATAACTTCAAAGTCGAGCTGTTTAATAACCTTCTTCACCTGGACAACCAAAACCATAAGTACGCATACGTCTTTGACAGCAATCGTGACCTAACACATCAGATGTTTTCTTACACTACCGGTAGACTCAATAGACACGGAATCAAATATATATATAACAGTATTATGAATAACATACTGATTGACATAGACTTATATTGTCAGACAAGCAGACAGACAAAAAATAACAACAGACCAGACTATGACGAGAATTTAACGACTCCCTTTGGTGATGCACACAATTCAAGCCTAAACGAAAACCCCAACTTTTTTCGTTTATAAGAGTATACATATCCTTCATCAGAATATTGCTGGGCTCCTAAATAAAAGCGATACGCTTACCGTACATTTGGAAGAACTAGAAAATAGCAACAGACGGATCGACACTATATGCATAACCGAACATTTTATGACACCTGAACAGGAAGAACTTCTGAATATACCAAATTACAGTCTAGCTACAAGTTTCTCCAGAGATAATAGAAGAGGTGGCGCGTGCATTTTAATCAGGTTCGGTCACAAGTATAAAGTGGTAAACATAGGTAAATATGCCGTAACTAATGTAATTGAATGTTGCGCGATAGAGTTGACAGAACACAACATTATTATTATATGTATATATAGGGTGCCCCAATCTCATATGGATACATTTTTCGAAAATTTAAATAATATTTTGGATTTACTGTGTTTAAAATTGAATAACAAAAATATTGTCCTATGTGGTGACTTCAATATTAATTTACTGAAAAGGAATAAACCAACTTTAGACTTCGAATATACATTATTAAATTATAATTTAAAATTACAATTTTATCAACCCACTAGGCTAAGCAGCGCGACCTGCTTGGACAATATAGCGCATAATGTAAAAGGCTGTAAAGGAGAAATTATAGAATTGGGTCTATCAGATCATACTGCTCAAGTTTTGAAATGTCCTGTTCAGAAGACATGTATCTTAAAGCGCTGGAAAATAAAAAGACGGGTACTGTCAAGAAAATGTTGAGAAATTTAGAAATTGTTTAAAAAATGTCAGTTTTTCGGAAATATATACATGTAGCGACGTCAATGAAGCTTACGACCATTTTCTTGATCTTTTCGGATGTTTTTACGATCTTTGTTTTCCCTACAAAATAATAACAAACACAATTGCCAAAAAATCAAAATGGATCACTAACGGGATAAGGAAATGTAGTAAAAGGAAACGGCAATTGCTATGGCAATATAGAACAAATCCAACCCCAAATAATAAAAAATTGTTTAAGACATATTCTGCAAGGTTTAAAAGAATTCTATCATTAACACAAAATAACTACTTTATTAAGACGTCCAAAAATAAATCTAAAGCGTCATGGACCGTGATTAATAATTCTAAGACTTATTTCCCTAAAGAACCAATTACACCAATTCAACCAGAGACACAGACAATCACGAACCCATTGAATAGCTTTCAACAAGCTTTCAACAATTTTTATATAAAACAAGTAACCAAACCAAAAAATAAAACTAGACCAGAAATTAACGTACGCTCAAATACTTCAAACTCTTTATTTATGGAGCCGACGATACCTCAAGATATACATAATCATATTAACTCACTTCGGAATACGAATAGTGTTGGTTATGATGGAATATGCACTAAAGTTATCAAAGAAATGTCTCATTATATAGCTCCACATCTCAGTCACATAATCAATATGAGTATTTCAAGCGGAATTTTCCCAGATAAATTAAAAACGTCAATAATTGTTCCTTTGCATAAAAAAATGATCGACAAATTATGTCAAATTATAGGCCCATCGCGTTGATACCTGTCTTTTCAAAAATATTTGAGAAAGTCATTTATAAGTCCTTGTACAATTACCTCGAGAAATCAAACATATTAGTAAATGAACAAAAGGGATTTCGTAAGAAGAAAACAATCAACATGGCTATACATGACTTGCTTCTCCCGATTTTGTCAAATGTAGATAAAAGAAATCCTGTATGTGCTATATACATGGATTTAACTAAGGCTTTTGATTATGTTGATTATCCAATACTAATACATAAACTTGAAAGATATGGTATTAGGAGCAATATACTTGATCTCATACGATCTTACTTAACGGACAGAAAACAATTTGTGGAAATAACACAATTATCCACAATTACAAAATCTGAGGAAAAATATTTATTTATTTATTTATTTATTTATTTAAGGACAACCAACAAAGCATACACCAATAAACATGTTAAAAATTAAAATAAAATATTGTTACAAACAATAGTGTAGCCTTAATTAAAGGCTGCCACGGCATGCATTAAACAATAAGCGTGAAAGTAGATATTAAACAAAACAAAAAAAAAACTTACTAACATTGCAATGGCTAGCTAGGTATTACTAATTGCTAAAGCTATTGCTTTAGTACCAGCATAGCATTTCACATATTATAACATTAATGAACAGTTAAATAATAATTAAAAAATATAACTTGATATAAGTGGCAAGCTAGAAGCAAAATAAAATTATTTGTCATTTTTGTATAAATGCCCTATGTAAGACAGACTTGAATTTGTGTAAGGAATAAGACATATCAATATCGACACTAGGTAAGGAAGACAAGCGACTATATTGAACCTGCATTCTGTTTATGGTGGAAAAATGACCCAGAAACAGAATGCAGGTTCCTCAGGGCAGCGTGCTAGGAGCCCCCCTTTTTTTGCTCTACATAAATGACCTTCCGAGGCAAATAAACCACCCCATGATACTGTTCGCCGATGATAGCACAGTAATCATTAAGTGTGATGATCCCAATACGTATGAAAATGAAATCAATGAGACACTAAATAGAATTATATCATGGTTTAACAGCAATAATCTAATTATAAACTTAGAAAAGACAAAAATCATGCATTTTTATCAAAGGATCCCAAATACAATTCTTGACATTAGCTATCTAGGGACAAAAATTTAATCAGCTACCGCTTTTTTTTTTTTTTTTTTAGCGTGGTAAAATTATCAAATAAGTCCTCCCACCCCGGGCAGGGTGAGAGGGACTGTCAGACTTTTACTGACTAAAATCCACGGTGTTCCTTCAATAAGCCTTTACGTACCGGGGTCACGGTAACGGGATGAGTCCCACGACCCCGGCAGGCTTCGGCCCTCTACGGGGGGCCTCGTCATATTGCTGACGCTCTTTGAGGCGCGCGTGGAACACGACGCGCCGTCGACCCGGGCATGGTCCATGGTCGGACAGCGAGTTGCCCTTTACTCGCTGTCCGCATGCCCGCGCCTACGGTGGCCGGAGATCGTCGGCCGACGTCCGACGCCGTGGGCGTCTACCACTGCGGCTGGGCTGGAGGGAGGACGCCATCCTCTCCCTCACGCGGCCCGCCTCCTCCTTCGGAAGCATGACTGCTTCGCAGAAGGAGGCGACCGCTTCCCACTCCCTCTCGCCCCGCAGCATGGCCTCGACCAATGCCGGGCGCGAGAGGTCTCCGCCTATTGCCGCCGTGAGGACACGTCGGTGCTCTGCCCAAGCGGGGCAGTCCTGCACCGTGTGCTCGACTGTGTCCTCAGGGTGACCCTCGCAGTGGTGACACCCAGGCGTTTCCTCCTTTCCCATCAGACACAGGTACCTCCCGAAACTTCCGTGTCCGGTGAGGACCTGCGTCATGCGGTAGGTCAGGACGCCGTGACGCCGATCTAGCCACTCCTCAAAGAGGGGTCTTACCGCCGCAATTGCGGCGTGCCCGGCCTTCGGTTGCGACAGTCGTTCCCTCCATACTGCCCTGAGCTCACGCTGGAGCTCTTCCCGCCGCGCCTCGACTTCTCGAGGCAGCGGGGATACGCCCCGGCGCTGCGCCTCCACGCGCCATTCATAGACGCGCTGGAGGGCAGTCGCCTCCAGATCCCAGGGCAACAATCCGGCAAGGAGGTTGGCTGATTCGCCGGCGATCGTGCGGTATCCCCGGATCATTCGGATAGCCATGACCCTCTGGCATGCGACCAACTTTAGTGGTCGCGTCCGGATGCACAGGGCCCACACTGGGGACCCGTAGAGGGCCATGGACCGCACGACGCCGGCGTACAGCCTTCGGCAGGAGGCGTTTGGCCCGCTGAGATTAGGCAGGAGTCGCCTGAAGGCGGCTGCTGCCCGGTTCAGCTTTGGGGCCAAACTCAGGAAATGCTCCCTGAAGTTCCACCGGCTGTCGAGGACGAGTCCCAGGTACTTCATCGTCCTCCCGACGCCGATGCGAACCCCCTCCACCATTATGTGGGACTCGGACCGTGGCGCGTTCCGACCGCCATGGAAGCACATGGCCTCTGTCTTGTGCAGCGCCACGTCGAGTCCCAACTGCCGGATCCTACGAACGACTGTCGCAACCGCTTGCGTCGCCAGGTCGGCCGCCGCCTGGTGCGACTCTCCCTGCGCCAGGACGAGCGTGTCGTCAGCGTAACATATTACGCTGACGCCGTCAGGGAGGTCGCCGCGCAGCACCCAGTCGTATCCGATGTTCCACAGGGGCGGCCCCAAGACCGATCCCTGTGGGACACCGCACGACATCTCTCGCCGGTTCTACTCTCCCCGGTGACCGGGGTAGATGACGGCTCTGTCCGTCAAGTAGTCCTCGACTATGCGACGGAGGTAGGTCGGCACCCGGTGATACCGGAGTGCCTCCCTGATGCGACTCCAGGGCAGGGTGTTGAAGGCGTTGGTGATGTCCAAAGACACCGCCAAGACGACCCTGCCCCGGGATATCGCATCCCCCGTCGTGAGGGCTCTCACGCGCATGACAGCATCCACCGTCGAGCGCCCCTTGCGGAAGCCAAACTGGCAGTCCGCAAGATCCGGGCCCACCCGATTCAGGTGCCCGAAGAGGCGGTCTGCAATTACTCTTTCCAAGAGCTTGCCCGCCTCGTCGAGCAGCACGATGGGCCGGAATGCGGACGGAGAGTCCGCAGGGCGCCCGGCTTTTTGGATCAGGACCAGCTTTCCCGTCTTCCAGCGAAGCGGAAACTGGCCCCTCTCCAGGCATGTGCTAAAGAGCCCCCCTAGTCGAGGCCCGAGAGTCTCCGAGGCCAGGACTCAGGCTTTCCCTGGCAAGCCGTCGGGTCCTGGGGCGGTATTTTTGGCCTTGAGCCGTTGTACCGCCACTCTCAAGTCTACCTCGGTCACCTCTGGAGCGTCGTAGACGTCGTCGTCGCCCGCGTTTGCGCCAGCTTCAGGTTCCGTCGGAGACGGAGCCATGGGCGGGGGAACGTGCTCCCCTCGCAATGGGAACAGGGCGCTCACCACGTCCTCCAAGAACTGAGGCTGGAGACTCTGCGTCAACGGGGGAGCCCAGGGGCGGAGCTTCTCTCGCACCCACTTGTAGGGGCGGCCCCATGGGTCCCCGTCCAGAGTCGCCAGCATCTCCTCCCGGGCCAGTTCCTTGGCCCGCCAGATCTCGTCTCGGAGGACGGCCTTCGCTGCCCTGTAGCCCTCGTACAGCTCCGCCTCTACAGTCGCCGCATCCGAAGGTCGGGTGCGGCGCCTGCGGAACCTGGTGTACCGGCGTCGCGCCGCAACGCTCGCTTCGCGCAGCGCTGCTAGCTCGCTCGACCACCAGTACAGCTGACGCCGGGCGCGTCCTTGCCGGACCCGGGGCATGGCCACGTCGCAGATCTCCGACATGGCCTCCTGGAACCACTCCGCCTCGTCGTTTATGTCGGCAGGCCTGTCCGGGGGTGACCCCCAGGCCTGCACGATCGATGCTTCCAGGAACAGCTCCCGGTCCATCTGCTTCAGCGCCCATCGCGGACCACTCAGGTCCCGTCGGACCGGCGCGTCTGGGGTCTGGGTGGAGACGTCGAACCGGATATACCGGTGGTCGGAATAGGTCTCCACCTCCTCCACAACGCGCCAGTTGGTGACGCGCGGTGACAGGCTGGGGGTGGCGAACGTAACGTCCACCACCGACTCGCCCGTAAACCGCACGCACGTGGGGACAGAACCCCGGTTCTCGATCACCAGGCCCTGCGCACGGGCCCAGTACTCGAGCATCCTGCCCCGCCCATGGTCCATGGACCGGGAACCCCAAGCCGGATTTTTGGCGTTGAAGTCCCCGAGGACGAGGGCGGGGAGGGAACCGAGGGCGACGATGACGTCTCCCAGCTCCGTTAGGGAGTTCTGGAACTCGGCGAGAGTTCGGTTCGGGGAGAAATAAACGCCTACCACAGCGATCTCCCCGAACCGTGCTGCGACGATCCCACGCCCTCTCTTGACGCGATCGAGGGGCGGGGTACCGGCGGCGGCCGACGAAACGAGGGTCACCGAGCCGTCCAAGTCTGCCACCCAGTCATTCCTGGGCAGGACAAAATACGGCTCGGCGACCACGGCGACGTTGATCAACCACTGCGCCATGCTCTGGAGCAAAAGTTCCTGAGCAGCGGCGCAGTGGTTGATGTTCGCCTGGAGGAAGCGCAATGGGGCCATTAATCGGGATCCATTGCAGCCTCCTCCAGGGCCCCTCGCGGGGGTTCAGCCACGACTTCAGCGACGGCGGCGGCAGTAACGACGGCGGCGGTGGCGGCGGCGGTAGCGGTGACGGCGGCGGCAGAGGGCCTACCTCTGCGCCTGGCCTTGGTGGGTGGGGCGCAGGACTTGCCCCCAGCCCGGTGATCGGCCGGCTTGCCAACCGCCTCACATCCGAAGCAGTGAGGTGGGGCGGAGCACGAGCCGGCCTTGTGACCGGGCTGACCGCAGCGGAAGCACCTATCGCTGCGGTCTACCTCCGAGGTGCACACGCATGCCGCATGGTTGCCCACTTGGCAGCGGAAGCACCTCAGGGGTCTGGGGTCCAGGACTTTCACCTGCGCAGATACCCAACCAACCAGGAGCCTTCGGCCCTCCTGCAGCTTTTTCGCCGCCGGGACGGGGCAGCTAACCGTAATGGTTTGCAACCCCGTGAAGCCAGGACGCAAGGCGCCCGCCCTCACCTGATCGGGAGGGCACTCCCCAGTCCTGGCAACGGCGGCCACCACTTCCTCGACCGTCACGGAGTCATCCAGATCCAATATGCGCACGTCTGCGCGCTTGGTGGGTCTGGAGACTCGGGCCTCCTCCGCATTTAAGGACGCTCTGAGCCGTTCGGCCAGAGCGTCAGCGGTAGGGCCACTGGCCGCGCCGGGGATCTCCTACATCCGAGCCCCCGTCGCAGTGACCCGGTGACGGAGGCCACCGGTGATGCCGAGCTCCGTGATGTCTATCACCTGCCGCGCCTTCGCGAGCACGTCGCGGTACGACACGCCCCTCTTCACCGCGTCCGGCTGCAGTGTGATCACTACAGCCGCGGTCTTGGGGGCGCGCAATCGCGCCGCGGCGTCTCGTCGCCGCCGTCTCTCCCTTCTCCTTGAGGACCTGGCTGCGCCAGCAGCCTTCCTCTTCTCCCCGGCCACTTGCCAGTCGGCGCCGGCCGGAGGAGTCTTTGGAGGAGGCTGCTGGGATTGCTGGTTCCCGGCCTGGGCCTTCTTCCCTTTGGCCGCCTGTTTCGGCCCCGCAGGTGTCGGGGTCGGAGGCGGCTTTGGTGGGCCCGGTTTGGGCTTGGCCGGGGCCGTCTTCGCCCTCGCAGGAGCCGCCGTCGCTGGGGCCGTCTGCCCAGTGGCCGTCTTCGCCTGAGGCGGCCTCGTCGCCGTCCGGGGAGGCTTGGATGCGGCCCCAGCCGCGTATGAAGGCGCCGCCAGCGGGGGTCGCAGCACGCGGCTCTCCAATACGGAGAACCGCTGCTGGAAGGCGGCCAGCTCCTGTCGCACCAGGTCGAGAACCGAGTTCTCTGCTGGTGTGGGCTGGCCTTTCTCCTTTTGGCCCCGCGGCGGTGCATTCCGCTGGCCGTCTCCCCGGATTGCGGCCAGGTCCGCCTTGAGGGCGGCGTTCTCCCTCTGGAGAGCCTCTATGGCGGCAGTCAGGCGGGTGACCTCCGGCCGCAGATCGGACATATCGTCCCTTGCAGCCGGAGCCCTGCCGTAAGTCTGCGCGGCCACCATGATGGAGGCCATGGCTTCGCCGATCGCGTCCTCCTTGCTCTTGCGGTTCCGCTTCCGCGAGATGGTGCGGATGGCAGCCGCCACGGCCTCTTCTAGTTTGGCCTCGCTCGAGGGCAGACCAGTGTTGGGCTCTCCAGAGGGAGGCCCCCTCCCCGAGGTCTTGTCTCGCGCGGTCGCGGGGGCGCTTGAGGAACTCCTTCCTCCTGTTGGCGCCCCCCTCGTCGCTCCTCACTGCGCTCCCAGAGATCAAGCTCTGGAAGCTTTCGGCGTCCGATGCCGAGTCGATTTCCGACCCGAGCACCGGCGCCCCTCTCCTCCGCGGAGCGGCGCTCTGCGCTCGCTCAACGTTCGGTGCCGGTGAGGTGGACGTGCTGGACAAGTCCAGCGACTCCACCTCACGGGCACGTGAGCCTCCCTGGCTCAATGCGGCGACTGCCGGGGTAAAACTAGGGTAAAAGTGTTTGTTGTCCCCCCCAGAGTACGATGGGACTGACCGGACGTGTCCGGTGCGGGACTCCCCAGCTGCGGAGCAGCTGGGACCCGCCTGGGTATCTTTTCCAAAAACTTTTTCTTCCATTTTGTTTTACTTTTTTAGAGAGGTGAGTTCCTCTGTCCCTACTCCCATTTCCCCTCCCCTGGTTCACTTCACGGTTACGTCTAAAGATTAGACGCATACCGGAAGTGAACCTTTCCTCCCCCTTGACCCGATCTCTGAGACCGGGCCCCGCGCCGTCTAGAAGCTCGAGCTAGCTGCTCGATCCTCCAGGCGGCGCGCCTTTCCCCCGGTGTGTCCCTCTTGGTCTGGTTTCTCCCTCTGGGCCCGTCCGGCATGAGTGCCTCTACCGGCATGGCCCCAGAGATCATCGAAACACGCAAGCCCCACCACGACGACAACGTGGGGACACAGTTGGTGGGGATCAGCTACCGCTACTAAATTTCTTGGAATTAATATAGACAACAATTTGACTTGGAGAGCCCAGACAGACGAAATATGTAAAAAACTGAATAAATTTGCCTATGCTCTCTTTAAACTATCAAAGATTGTGAGCCTGGAATCATTACTGATAGCCTACCACGGCTATGTTGCATCAACACTCAGATTTGGCGTAATATACTGGGGTAATTCAGTAGATAGAGAACTCGTATTTAGAGCCCAAAAAAGATGTGTCAGAGCTATGTGTGGTCTTAAAAGCACAGACAGTTGTCAGCCGTTCTTTATTTGCCTAAAAATTCTTACCTTGCCATCGTTGTACATTTACGAAACAAATATATTTGTCAAATCTAACCCCTCACTATACAAAATAGCACCTAAAAGTTACTACAGAAAACTACGAGACAAAAATAAGTCAGAGCTCGAAGTGAATAATGGCAAAACTGCACTAATGAATAAAAGTATCTTTTGCATGGCTCAAAAAATATTTAACAAACTACCTGAAAAGATAAAGACATTAAATCTGGACAATTTTAAAAAAGAATTATTAAGAATTTTGATAAACAAATGCTATTACTCAGTAAAGGAATATTTGGACGATAATTCTATAATTACTGCTTCAGAAAATTGTATTTAATTTCACTTTATTGTAATTTAATTTATTTTTGACATTTTAACAACAATTTTGGTTTCATTATTTAATAAATACTTATTATTACAACGACTTGACATACATAGATTATTACTGTTATCATGACATTTGAGTGATATTATTCCTGGATTTGACATTGCATATTGTAATTTTATATTTGTATCTGAAATTAATTTCGACATTTTTTTGGTCGTTACATTTTAATTTATTTTATATAGAGTTGACAAATTATGTGACTTGATTTTTTATATTATTTTTGACATCAAAATTATATTGCTCTGTATACCTACTATTGTCACCTCATAATATTATAATTATTTCGTTACTTAAATTCATTATTAATATATTTGCACGCCATATTATGTGGTAAACATGATTGTACTTTATTTTTATTATGATATCTTGCATGCACGATTTTTTATTCCTGTATGTATACACATGTTTACGAAAATAAATAAATCTAAATCTGAATCTGAATAGTGTAGTGATGAACACAAAAATCGATAAACAATCAGTGTGTGTGCCATCAGTGTGCCAATTAAAGACTAAATTATTGATTTTTATTTAAATAAATACATAATTATTCATAATAATTATTTATTAATTAGTAATCGCTGCTCTATTTTATAAAAAGCTATTATTTTTGTTTTTATATTAAAAACAAAACTTATAATAAAAGAGCCTAGATAGTTTTCAGTATTGGCAACCCGTGCGCGCTCGTGCAGCTATCGCCATTTTGTTTATCGTGTCATTCGGCTCCATTCTCCCAGTCTGACTGCACGAATATCTTATTTAATTGCGAATCGATATTTTGTTATTTTGTTGGGTTTTTGTTAAAGTGCTGTTACGTTGTGTTTGTTGTTACGTTTATAGTTTTTTGTGAACTTTGAGTGAATCTATTTGTTTTGGTTTTCCATCAAAATGGATCCTCAGCCAAGTACATCACAAAAAGACGTGGATGTTTTCTTGTCCCCAAGAAAAAAACGTCCACGAAAAGCTTTCACTGTTACTGAAAAAGTAATGATCCGCAACGCCTACAAATACGTGAAAAATGAAATTTCTGCGCAATTGGAGGCCTTTGAAGTTGTGGAAGAAAATGAATGTATGAGCAAAGTTGCTGACATATTGGGAATAACCTCACGCTCTGTTTGTAACGTTTTGAAGGAAGTAAATAAAGGTGCGCCGCCAACTCCTCCTAAAAAAACTGGACCAAAGCGAAGTTTCAAAGATAAAATTGATGAATTTACATTCTCTGCAATACGAAGAATTGTTCATCAGTTCTTTTACCGAAATGAACCTCCAACCATTGCAAAGGTTAGTCAATCAGTCAGACAGTATTATTTTATACCTACATCTTTTATATATAAGTAATGATTCCAAGCTATTATAAAATTTACTATTTTAGATTTTACAAGTGATGAACGATGATTCAGAAATGCCCAAGATTTCCAAAGACACCCTCAGAAAAATTTTGAAGCATCTTAATTTTAAATTTGTTGCATGGTCACGGAAGAGCACACTTATTGATTGAAATGATATAATAACATGGCGCCAGCGTTACTTGCGATCTATATGTCAGTTTCAACGAGAAGGGAGACATATATATTATCAAGATGAAACTTGGGTTAACGCAGGTAAGGCTAACATTTATACACAGAATGAATTTATATAACAGTTATATTTTACATTAAATTTAATAGTAATATTGAATGTTTATGTAAGTACTATATTTATTTTAAGGTCATACTGTAAAAAAACTTGGGTGAACAAGAAAGTCACATCATCTCGACAAGCGTTTTTGGAGGGACTGACCACTGGATTAAAAAATCCATCTGGAAAAGGCAAACGTCTCATAATTAGCCATATAAGTAGTGAAGAAGGCTTCATGGAAGAGGGGCTCATGATTTTTGAATCAAAGAAAAATTGCGAAGATTACCATGATGAGATGAATGCAGTTTGTTTTGAGGAGTGGTTCGCTGGAGTCTTGCCAAAATTAAGACCAAACTCAATTGTGGTGATGGATAATGCACCTTACCACTCCCGAAAATTGGAAACGGCACCAAAAATGAGCTGGAAAAAAGCTGCCATTCAAGATTGGCTTTTAAATAAAAATATTCATTACGAACCAGATATGGTTAAAGCTACGCTTTTAGAACTGATTCCACATAACGAGTCTTTTAATAAGTACGCTGTAGACGAAATGGCAGCACAACATGGGATCACGGTTTTAAGACTGCCCCCTTACCATTGCGAGCTAAACCCTATCGAATTGATATGGGCGCAGGTAAAGGGGCATGTAGCTCAAAATAATAAAACCTTCAAATTGACAGACGTGAGAAATTTATTTCAGGAAGGCATTCAAAAAATTACGGCTACCGAATGGTCTAAATGCGTATCCCATGTTGTAAAAGAAGAGGAAAAAATGAGTAGGCTAGATATGTTAATTGACATTATCACAGATACATTTATAATAAATGTTACAGAAAGTGACAGCGATAGCGATAGCGATGACGGCAACAATTTATAAAATAAATTATTACCATAATACATCTATCTGTTTTATTTGTCATGTTCCTTCATGATCACATTTTTTTAATTATTTCACACACAATTATAAAAGAAAAGTCTCAGATCGTTAATTAATCGTCAAAACTAAATTATCGGTTCTGAAATATTTAATTTCCTGATATTTATTTATTTATTAAAAAAAGGTTCACCAACAGCTTCTGTGTATAAAATATTTTATCAATATGTAACAAATCGTTTTAGGCTTACACAGTTGCCAATTACAGGTTAACCAGCATTCTTAGTAGAAGTGGTAACTAACTTAAGCAAATATTCTTATACAATTACAAATACAAAATAACAAAAGACAAATATAAAATTACATAAATCAAGAGAAAAAAAATAATTATTATTAAATAAAAAAAAAAGGTTATTTCGATGAATGAGATCAAGCATACGCTAACAGCTAACAAAGTAACACTTATAGTTCAACAATATAAATATACTATATATTTTAATAAATTTGGGATTTTGGGTCTCGGGATTCTAGCAATTGGGTTTTAAAGATAGTTATGGAATCATGATGTATATCAACATCTGGAACGGATTTTATAAATGAATTCATCTGCTGACTGAGCCTATTAAGAGGTGAGTTTACTCCTATATTTGTGTTAGATTTTTTTGTATGAAATAGATGAGTTATGGGATATCTGGGAATTTTGCAGGGAACTTTTAGTCCTATTTGTTGTATTAATTTAGTGCTGTCTAATTTACGATTAATCAGTTTGAAGAAGAACATTAAATCATGTATCAGTCGTCGGTCGCGCAGAGTATTTATTTGATAACATTGAGTACGTTGCTTATATGGACATCGAGGAGATATATCACCGAAGGTATACGCTAAATGTTTTGTGAAGGCTCTTTGGATATTTTCTATCCTTTGTGAGTGAACTGCGTAGTGTGGATTCCACACCACGCTGGCAAATTCTAGGTGGCTCCGAACTAAGGCATCATATAGCACAATTTTTGTTCTTACTAGCTTGAACCCCTTAGTGCTCCTCTTTAGAAATCCTAGTAGTCGTGCTGATTTCGTAGCGATGTTATCAATATGACTTCTGAAGTTTATTTTACTGTCCATGATAACTCCAAGATCACGACCTCATTTACAGTTTCTAACAGCACTCCTTTTATATTATATGATACAGTATTGGATTGTTTTTTTCTAGTAAATCGTATATGACTACACTTTTGTACGTTAAGTTTCATGTGATTCCGGTTACACCATTGGTCAATTCTATCTAAATCCTCTTGTATTAGGGTAGCATCTTCATTTAAGGTAATGGTTTTATAAATTTTGAGGTCGTCAGCAAACATAAGATACTTACAGTGATGGATTTGGTCAGTAATGTCACTAATAAAGAGTAAAAATAGAATTGGTGCCAGGTGAGAACCTTGAGGAACTCCTGAGTCAGCATAATACGGGTAAGATTCGTAGCCATTAACAAAAAGAATCTGCGATCTACGGGACAAATATGATGAAAACCAGTTTAAAAGCGATCCATGTATACCATTGAATTCTAATTTGGACAGTAACAGGGAATGGTCAACTTTATCAAACGCACTTCTAAAGTCCGTGTACACTGCATCTACTTCTAATCGTTTGTCAAGAGCAAGGGTCACATCAGAAACAAACTCGACTAGATTTGTATCAACGCTGCGACCAGCTTTAAAGCCATGTTGGCTAGGTGAAATAATTTTATCAATGTGGTGAGTAATTGTTGGACAGACAAGACACTCAAAGATCTTAGAAAAACATGACAGTATTGAAATAGGGCGGTAATTTTTGACATTAGCAGGATCTCCTTTTTTGAGAACTGGGACAATCCTTGCTCTTTTCCACACATTAGGGAAGATTCCTTCAGCAAGAGAAGAATTAAAAATAATCTGCAACGGCAGGGCAAGTTCATGGCAGCAGCGTTTTATAAACAAAAATGGTATAGAATCAGGTCCAGCACCTTTAGATGTTTTTAGTGACCTTTAGTTAAAAATTTGATTTTCCGTAAACTTAATAGAGCTTATAATAACAGATTCAGAACTCGTAAATCCATTGAGAGTATTGTTAGCATTGGATCGGCTATGACTAAAAACGGAGACAAATTGATCAGCAAAAAGGTTAGCGATTTCTGGACCACTGCTAACTACCCTATTATCCATAAACATATCGGCAGGAATGCACGATTCTCCACGTCGTTTACCTTTTATGAACCTCCAGAAAGCCTTAGGGTTTTTGGGAATATCATTTTCTATTTTAGATTTATAATTATTGTAACAGTTATTTATTAAAGTATGGCAGCGACTGCGCAGTAGCTCAAAGGTGAGTCTGTCGCGGGGATTATTATATTTTCGGTATTTATTCCTAAATTTATCTTTTTCAGACAGAGTTCTAATAAGTGAGTCAATATACCAAGAAGGATATTTAGATTTTATTCTTGTGTATTTAGGTACAAAATTATCGATAGCGCTTTGTAGCACACTATAAAAGGCCGCAACCCTTTCATTAACATCTGCACATTCATAGAACGTATTGTGCCAATTTCCATTTTTAAGATAGAATTTGATTTGTTCATAGTCAGCTCTATAGAAATTGTAACCAGAACGACATTTAGCTTTTAACTGTTTCACGTTAGAGAGTGGAATAGAGACAAGTATGTTAGGGTGATGGGAATCTAATTTACTAAGCAAATTATTAGGTTTAGTAACAATTATATTTGATATGTTACTTAGAACAAGATCTAAAACTCGGCAATCTGCATTAAGAACAGAATTAAATTGGTGTAGTTCATTAACTGACATAAAGTCTATAAAAGAGTAACCCAGAGTATTTTCATAATTTGATGGTGACAGATGCAGATCATCGTCTTTCCTGTTCCAATCAATAAAACCCAAGTTAAAATCCCCAAGAATCACAACTTCGTCGACATTATTTAGCACATTATTAGCATTATTTAGGAAGAACTGCAGAGAGTCCAGTTTGACTGGCGGTGGCATATAGATAACACAGAGTGCAATTTTCTTAATATTATTATTAACAGTTAAGTCTATAGACAACCATAAATCTTCCAAATCAGTTTCCCAGCTTTTCATTCTAGTAGATTTAATTTTATTACTGACAGCAACCAAAACCCCGCCCCCATCTTTTTTGTTGGTCTTAGAACTAAACCTATCTCTGCGATATACTATGTGTTCGACTCCGAGCCCAGCCAACGGTAACGGGTATGTCGAACTGTCCACGATTACGTGGAGCTCTAACGTTGTTTATACAAATGGTAGGCTCTTAGGCCTTATTTCGATAATAATAATCATAAGCTTATAGATTAGACTTACCAGCAACTGGTTGACGACAGCGTGCGACCTTTCCTCAGATCACGTCCGTGGTGCGTGTGTGTAAGTGTAATTGAATGTGTAATGCTGTCAAGTGGTGTGGACGCTCACAAAAGACGCAGGAATCCACAGCGTGGTCCAGCACCAGATTGCTTGCAGTTAATTTTCTCCAATTTCCGCGTGTCAGTCAATCTGACCTCAAGTCGGCGTTATTGTTCCAAAACACAAAATTATCCCAGGGTTTTATCCAAACGAGATTACAACTCCAATAAATCGTTAATCGCGACCAACTTGTCGATAACAAAAGGGGATTCAACTCGATTCACAATTACAATCAATAAAAATCAATCTCCCAAACGGTGGACTTTTTGCTAACAAGAAAAAAGTTATGTCAAGAGTCAAATCAAAGACAATAGAATATTGCCATACCAAAAAAAATCGTTCTGTTATTCTCGTAGGACGGAACATCTACCCCCCCCGGACGGGCCTACTCGTCCGCTAATCAATTGGAAGCCTTGACAAGGTTGCGACCGCTCTCTTTATGATGGATCCATCCACCAAAACCTCAGAAAAACGAGGGACCCCTTGGGGGCCAGCCACTAAATATAGAATACGCCCCCTACGCCAATACAAAGGCTTAAGGTTGGCATCCTTAATCTGGGCGAGGTCTCCGATCTTGGGCGGATGAGTTTTATCCGTCCACTTGACGCGCTGCTGGAGGATGTGCAGATACTCTAAGCTCCAACGCTTCCAAAAGCTCTGAGCGAGCTGTTGCACCAACTGAAACCGCGAAAGCCGATTTTGACTCACATCAACAAGAGGGTACTCCGGCAAGGCGACAAGTGGCTGTCCAATCAAGAAATAGCCCGGTGTTAGAGCCTCCAAGTCGTTCGGGTCCGAAGAGAGCGGGCACAATGGGCGCGAATTTAGCACAGCTTCAATGCGGCAAAATACCGTAGCTAGTTCCTCAAAGGTGAGAACGGTGTCTCCCAACAATCTCCGCCAGTGTCCCTTTGCCGTTTTCACCGCGGCCTCAAAAATACCCCCCCCAATGGGGGCAGGCTGGCGGGTCAAACAACCAAGTGACCCCTCGGCGGGCCAATTTGTTACCAATGTCAACCTGGCTCTCATTAAGGAAGGCGTATACCTCCTTCCAATAGTTACTTGTACCCTTGTAGTTCGTACCGCAATCAGACCTAATCAAAGAAGGTAACCCGCGGCGAGACACAAATCTGTTCAAAGTCACCACAAAGGCCTCTGTCGAGAGGGAGGTTACCAGCTCCAAATGTACTGCCTTGGTTGACAGGCAGACAAAAACACACAAATAAGCCTTAACAATTTTACTATTTCGAAGTGTGGACATCTTCACCGAAAAGGGACCAGCAAAGTCCGTTCCGACGCCAGCAAAGGGCCTCGCCTCATTGACACGATCAGCCGGCAAGTCTCCCATTAGGGGCTGCATGGTGGAGGCCTTAGTCCGATAGCACGGCATGCAACGGAAGACAATGCTACGAATAGTACGACGAGCCGACAAAATCCAAAATTCTCACTGCAGAATGGCCAACAGCGCATTACAACCGGCATGCGAGTTCTTAACGTGACGATCAGTCACCAATAATTGTACCAAGTGGCCCTCCTTGGGCAACAAAAGGGGGTGACGGGCCCCATAAGGAAGGTTAGAGTGCCTCAACCGTCCTCCAATACGCAAAAGACCCGTCTCGTCCAAGAAGGGATTCAGCTTACTAACGGCTCCCGACAACTTAACTCTACCAGACTTCAAGACCTCGATCTCCTTTTCAAAGTGTGCAGCCTGCACAGAGCGGACCCAAAGGAGGAGTGACTCCTGTCGCTCTTGAGGAGAGAGAACTGGTGACAGGCGCTTGTCCCCTGGATTCCTAGAATTGTGGCCAAAACGCCTGATCCACGAGGTAACGTTAAACAATTTGTCGAGGGAGCTGTATCGATTCAACAAAAAATCAGGATCAAACGGAGGGTCCTTCGTCCCAACAGCGAACACCTTAAGTCCGGGCAAAGGATCCGACATCAAAACTGGCGTTCGAGGCCAATCGTCCTCGGGGCGAGTCAGCCAGTCCGGTCCCCACCAGAGGGGGTGAGCAATCAAGTGGGGGGCCATGCACCCGCGTGAGGCTACGTTGCCCGGGTTCAGGTCACCAGGCACGTGCCTCCAAATCAAAGGCGTTTCAGAACTTTGAATCTGAGACACTCGGTTCGCAACAAAGACCTCCAAAGAGTGGACGGACGTCTTCAACCAACACAAAACAATTTGACTGTCCGTCCATCCATCATGGCGGGGTCGTCAACGTTCTCAAACAAATGAGGATCCTGCTTATGATCCTCCAACACACCTTCCAATAGCGCTGGCGAGTTGGACACCCATTTACGCAACTCATAGCCAGCGGAAGCCAGAATCTGGACCAGCTCATCACGCAACAGGATAGCTTCCTCAACCGTAGGAGCTCCAGTGCAGACATCATCGACGTACAGGTCCGTTTTCAAGATGGCGGACGCACGAGGGAACCTCAAACGCTCCCGGTCCGCAAGCTCCCAAAGCGAACGAATAGCAACAAAAGGGCTTGATCGAAGGCCGTACGTATTCGTATTGAGCTCGTATACAATCATGGGGTCCTGGGGAGGCTCCCGCCACAGGATCAACTGATAACGTCTGTCATCCCGGTGAATAACCGTTTGCCGGAACATCATTTTGATGTCGGCCACAAAGACTAATTGATGACGACGAAAAGACGTGATGACGTCACAAAGATCCCTCAACAATTTGGGGCCGGAATGTAGGCAATCATTCAACGAGACGCCGGAAGGAGACCGCGCAGACCCATCAAACACTGTGCGCAGTTTACCAGTGGATGGCTTGACGACCGCGTGATGTGGCAAGAAGAAATGCTCTACTGAGCGCCAATCCAGATCTGACACCGACATGTGTCCCAAGTCTGCATACTCACGCATAAAATCTACATATTTTTGCCGCAGCACCGGGTCCCTAGCTATGCGGCGCTCCATTGCCTACAATCTCTTCTCAGCCGTAGGTCTGGATTGGCCCAGAGGTAGTCGCACCGCAACAAAAGGCAGCCGGGTCACAAGCCGACCGGAGCAGAGTCGACCGGTGTTGGTCTGATAGAACAACTCGCACTCTTCGTGTTCCGGATTCAAGCGGGCCACCTGAGGGGGCTCTTCAACCTCCCAAAACCTCTGAACGGCGTCAGAGAGGGCTGAGCCGGACACCAACGCAAAGGTGGAGGGGGCACGTTCAACACTGGACCCATAATCGCAAAGCCGAAGATAGTTGAGACCGCCACCAGGCCCCTCTGGTGGCGCCATGGGGTCTCCGGCTGCAAGACCGTCATATTTCCCAACAATATTTTCCCTAAAACATCGGAACCCAACAACAAATGTACCGTACAAGGGGAATTAAACCGGGTGTCAGCCAAATCCAGACCTGACGTCAACCGTAGAACATCCAAAGGCAACTGAAAATCGGGATGGTTACCCAATATAGTCGGCAGAACAAGAGCAGGAGCACCAATTTTAGGGTACAGACAACTCACAGGGGTGATTTCAAACCAGGACTCTCCCTCAACAGTGGTGACAGCCGCTTCGCCAATTCCCTGAATCTTGCCTGAAAAGTCGTTCACCTCCAGGCCAACCTGTCCCGCTAACCAAGACGACAAAAGGGAACCCTGGGCTCCCGTGTCCAAAATGGCACGGACCACAATCGAGTCACCCAAGGGTCCCCAGACCCTCACCGAGGCCGTTGGCAACAAAATCGACTCGATCGGGGGGGTCCTTTAGCGGGGCAGGCGCCAATTTCCTAGCGGTGCCTGGGCGACGACCGATCGCCGCATCCAGGCTGTCTTTGTTTACGACGAGGGTAACAGTCGAATGGTTCGTCCGCGCGGTGTCCCGAGCCGCTCGCCAGCGCCGGAAGGGCATATCCCACCGGATGCCTGAATGGCGGAGGGCACGACTTCAACCGGGGACGTTCCGCCAACGGAGGGGAAAGGTAGCGGTGCTGGTCTGGCCACTGTCGCCTAGCAGCCAACGCGCGTTCTCCCTGACGAGGGGAGACCAAATGGTGCTCGCGGGGCTCCCGTTCAACTTGCGCGAGGGGTGGAGTGCGGCGTGCAGAATTGCGGGCCTCAGCTCGGTGCTCGTCTCCGGAATACCCCCCCCTGCGCGAACCCTCCTCAGAAGATGGTCTGCTGGAGCGGTTCGCGTTGGCGTACAAAATCTCCAGGTGGGACCCTTTGCAAATTCTACACGGACGGGGGTCGGGGCAGTCCCGATGGAAGTGGGCCCCCAAGCACGAGAAGCACAAACGGCGCGCGTTAACAATACGGCGACGGGCACTTACGTGTAAATTCAAAAAGGCCGAGCAACGCGCCATGACATGCCCCGTGGCCTTGCAAAAGTCGCAATCGTGAGGACTCCGGGCGCCAGCAAAACGGGGGGCGCCAGCAAAATGGGGGGCGGGGCGAACATCAACAGGCCCCCTAGCCCTAGTCCGTCCCTGGTCTCTTGGCCGAGAAGGTGGTGGGCGTGACCTCGTGGCGCCACGAGTGTTATCCAAAAATCGACACTCGTCTTCCAAAAATTTGAGGAGGTCGTCAATGGGGGGAAGATGGGTGGCACTATCCCCACCATACTTCTGCTCAAAACGTGACCTCAACTCCGCGGGGAGCAACTGCAGCACTATGTGCACCAACAAGTAGGACCAATGGTCCACCGGTAACGTCAAGCGTCTCAAGGCGTTGGTCGCTGAGACTAACGGGTTCAGCAAGTCAGTGCGTAACGTCGACGTGCTGGCAATGGCCGGCAGTCCCAAAATCTGGCCGATGTGCACATCAGCCAGGCAGCGCTTGTTCTGATACCGTCGGGAGAGAAGCTCCAGAGCGGTAGGGTAGGAGGAGTCCGTGACCGGCAAGTGCTGCACCAAGGCTCTGGCTTCGCCCTCCAAAACAGACAACAATAGGCCAACTTCTGGGCAGGTCCGAGGTCCGAGCGTGCATCCACAAGGCTTTCAAAAAGATTTAGGAAGCCCAGCCAGTGGTCCAAGCGACCGTCAAAATGTGGCAGCTCCAGGGTGGGCAGCCTACCCAATAGTCCAGGCCTTTAACAACGGAGGTCTGCGGCTTGGCCTCCTCAGGCACCCGGCTCCTCAAAATTTCCCGGGTTCGTTGACTGATGACATTCCCCAGGTGGACAATCTGGTCATAGTCACCCAAAACCTTATCGCGGGCTGCCTGGTCCATCACCCCCAAATCCACATCAACGATGAACTCGTTGAAGCGTGTGAGCGCAGCATCAACCGACTTGAGCCTCTCATTCAAGTGCTCGTACCGAGCAAGGGTAACCTCTTCCAAGTCCAAACGCTCAACCGTTGCTGCTGCCGATGTGAACCATCTCAACTGTGAGGCCAATCCGGCAGCACACTCCCTGACTGCTTTTAATGAGGCCATTGCAACAATCAAATATCAACACCTACAAGTTAAAATTAACTAAACAGACAAGCAATGACTTGTTAGCCAACCGAATAATTTCACCAAAATAAAACTTAAATTCAATTTATTTCAAGTCTAAATCCGACCCTGTACTTATTTCAAGTATGAATCTAGCTTGCTAAAGATGGCTAGTTACAGAAAAAATAACAATTTCATCTATAATATACACAATAAACACAATAAACACCAATAAACACAATTCAAGTTTTGTTATGTTAGGCTATGTTAACAAATGTGTGATTATTATTTGGATAAAACTTTTAAATTCAGATTAGTGACATTAAATTATTAATTACAACAAATATAAATTATGTACTAAATACAAACTAATAATTTCTAATTTCACAAAATAAATCTTACATTGTCAGTACAATAACAAGGGACTAACATTACAAATATCAATTTGAGAGCCCTGCTCACACAACAATATATTTAATGTTCAAAACTGCCAATTTACTTAGTGGGTTTTTTAATGTAAAACCACGCTCTGCTACCAGAATGTTCGACTCCGAGCCCAGCCAACGGTAACTGGTATGTCGAACTGTCCACGATTACGTGGAGCTCTAACGTTGTTTATACAAATGGTAGGCCTTATTTCGATAATAATAATCATAAGCTTATAGATTAGACTTACCAGCGGCTGGTTGACGACAGCGTGCGACCTTTCCTCAGATCACGTCCGTGGTGCGTGTGTGTAAGTGTAATTGAATGTGTAATGTTGTCAAGTGGTGTGGACGCTCACAAAAGACGCAGGATTCCACAGCGTGGTCCAGCACCAGATTGCTTGCAGTTAATTTTCTCCAATTTCCGCGTGTCAGTCAATCTGACCTCAAGTCGGCGTTATTGTTCCAAAACACAAAATTATCCCAGGGTTTTATCCACACGAGATTACAACTCCAATAAATCGTTAATCGCGACCAACTTGTCGATAACAAAAGGGGATTCAACTCGATTCACAATTACAATCAATAAAAATCAATCTCCCAAACGGTGGACTTTTTGCTAACAAGAAAAAAGTTATGTTAAGAGTCAAATCAAAGACAATAGAATATTGCCATACCAAAAAAATGCGTTCTGTTATTCTCGTAGGACGGAACACCATGATATACTTAGTTTACTAGAGTAAAATTATAAACGAGAAGAATCGATCCGGAAATATTCCATTTCCATATCGAATAATTTCGCACCATCACTATTTAGTACTTGTCATAACGTTGCAACACTGAAATTGTCAAATCTGGAATCGAATTAAAATTCCGAGTATAGTACATTTTATAGTGCCGAGCCGCTCTTACATTTTGACGTCATGTAAGGGACAAATGTACTGCCTCTTGTAAGTCCTACTCAACACTACTGCGCAATTTGTGTAATAAGGAGTATAAATTCTGGCTTTACATTATAAATTCAATATCTAAATATATTGACAGTAGAAAAGTAAAATCGCAGAACCGCTGTTTGGTCGAAAATAAGTTAAATATATAACGAGGAACAGCGTTTTTTTCTGCTTTGAACATCGTGTAAATCGGAGTCCTTTTTGGCAACTTTATTTTCGAAGTAATTTACAAGCGTAAATCACTTCGAACTGATACCTAATTTGGAAAATAAGGCACTACATAAAATTTGAATAAAGGCATAATAGATTGTTTATTTTCGCGAATATCTAAGCTGCGAAAAACAATAAGTAAGTATAATATGATTTTTAATATAAAAAGAACTTCTTTAATATAAATTAATCAAAATGGCAGTTAAGCGATTTCTTTACATTCCACTGTCGATGTAATAATGAATACTGGGTAACTAAATATGTATATTTTCAACAAAATGTAAAATTAATAATAGGTAGGTACTAACAAATGCGTGTCGATATAACCGACTTTTTAAACGAAATAGATAGATAAAAATAATATACTTTATTGTACCCATAATTAAAACACTCTTAAATAAAAATATTGCAAAATATTTGGTTACAATGGCGGTCTTATCTCTGAGGTTAAATAAATGCAGGCTTATTCATAAACAAAATAATTATTAGTAGACTATTCTAGAGTTTTCAGACCAAGTCTCGATCGGTAAGAGCCTTTTCCTTCCTATCTTTATGTGCAGCGTGGAAACATTGACCATAGGAGCCGGAGAGAGGCAAAGAATAAATACTTTCTAAATGTGGTATTGGAGGCGAATGCCCAAGATACCCTGGACCCAGTCAGGGCCAGATAATAGAATCAAACGTACTTTTTTAACGTTTCTTTACTAAAACATTTATGAAATTTTGTAGGTACGTAGACAGGTTTTCAGTCAGTTTACAGAATAGACTGGTGGTAGATTTATTGTCTACGATTTTTTTGATTGCAACACTCCGATGATCTGTGCATATGGGCTCTCTTCATCTTGCCTTCTTGTCGAGTGCGGGACGGGAGGCCTCTCGTGGTCTTGCTTATTAAAACCAATTTCTGCGTATACAATTTCTTTAGACGGGTCCTGAAAAAAAAAACTCCTGTTAAAGCTCTTTTGTAAATTATGCATAAAAATATTTTAATTTACACGAAAAACTTCATGCTACAATGATTTGCGTTGGGAGTCTCCTTTAAGGCAAACTTTTCCGTATCTTGGAAACTACATATAATTTTATTTGTTTTTTGTTTATATTTTTTTTATATGTGTTACATTATATCTTACCTAGTTTATACAACGTGTAATTTAAAGGGTATATATATACCAAGTGCACGGCTTCTTTGGATGATAACAAACGATATGACAAGGGTTTGGTAATCCTATGTCTTCATGTGTGGAACTAATTAGAAATTTCAATACATTGATACCAGAGACTGAGTTTTTCAAATTAAGAATATTGAAGAGCATTATCGTGTTATAGGCAAGTGACGTGGAAAGTTATTGACCCTCGTAGTGCTGTGACACGTTTGTTATGATTGATATTCAAGAAACATATGAAACCGACAATTTCGTATCAATTCTTTGATTCACTCAGTTATTTTGTGCTGAAACTGAAACTGACTATGGGCATAGAGACTCCATACCAGATGTTGTTTTCATCCCTTTTGGATTGATATGGGGTTTCCGTTACACGTTGTATATGTGTTCAAGGAGCTCGAAGTTTAATAATAACAGCCGCATGGGTGGACTGTCTGTGTTAAGGAACGCCAGCCGAAGTCGGTCTGTGGGTTAGTGAAGGTACATCTTTGACAGTCGTTACGGGTTATTAGAAGCCATAAAATCTTGCCAAAGGGTATCGTGTAAAGGGAGTTTGGAAGTTGGTTGAAAGTGAAAAATAACTTTAATTTAAGTCGGTGCCAAAAACGAAAATACAAAACTAAAGTCACTGACTACCGAAATTAAAGTATACCCCATTGAGATAGGAAAAGTATCTAGTATACCCTGTTATTTAATCTCAGAGACAAAGTTGACATTACGGCGGCTGCCAGTTTTTTGCAAATTTTAAATAGTGATGTGCCACTATCGAAATTTAACGTTAGTGAAATCAAGTATCGATTTTTTATAATACGTTATTTTGAAATAATGTGTAGGTGCTAATTTAAAACTTAGAAATACAAAATTAATAATGAAAGATATCTATATAACTGTAATTAATTATATTATTAAAATCATAATTAATTACAGGTATTCGTTAATCAGATTCAAATAATGACTCTAGGAATATTCTGAATCATCAGAATCGCCTAAACCTATCAGTAATGTCTTCAACTATATGGCCCAGATGACACATAAAAACACAATAACTACCGAGTTACACAATAAATACCGATTTATTACAAGCGGGTGGGATCCAATCGAACATAATTATATATTTATAATAATGGGATGGGTGCCGCCTGCTTTTCACTTTTTTATATAAAAATATGCTTGTTTCTTTCCTTTCAGTTGAGCAGTCAGGACTTTTTTAAAATAACCTTCTTATTTTTAGCTTTTTTGTTTAAATATGTTAAAGATTTTACAGATTATTTAATTCTTGCTAGGAATTGTGGTCTTGAAGTGTATTTAGAAGTTTATTCAAATCAACTGCACAAATAGAGCCTTCTAGGATCCTTCCTCTGCTCAATACAATATAGACCTTTTGTAAATAAATTGGAAGTTAAATATATCCCAGCTAAAGTCGTCCTTTGCAGTTATTATGGTGTCGGGCCGGGTCAAGGAGACACTATTCTCTACAATTTCATATAATTAAGCGTCCACCGATGTCATTGTCGGTATCGGTGCCGGGCCGGGCCTGCCAATGAAGAAACTCGCAATGTATTGTTACTGCCCAGCACAATATAAGTGGCAGCATCATCACAGGGTCAGGGACAAGCCAATAAAATCATCACCACCTTCACCGAAGTAAATTTTGTCCAGCCTGCTGTTCTCCACCAGGTCATAAATCGTATTCTCCTTTTTTACACGCCTGTCCAAAAAAAAAAAAACGATTGCTATGTTTTCTGGATTCATGTATGTTTGTGAGTTTCTTCATTCCACCATAAACTCTAAACGGCTTAACCGATTTTTATGTATCGACGCTTAGAATAATAACGCATAGAAACGGCGCGGCGCACGGTGGGCTGAAAAACGCCTTTCATAGACTTAGGCATTTTATTTTGCAAGTGCCAGTTTTTGTGCCGGATATCACTTCTATTTGTTATAACAATATACAAAAATGACACCAGAATTGATTCTGCACAAAAACGAAAGAATTATAATTTTTTTACGAAAATTTTGTATGGAGCTAGTATGAAAAATCGAAATATCTCTGAAACGGCAGCGATAACCGTAATATCCTTATAGGAGGTTTTAGTACTAATTATTTATGATTTTTTGACATACGTTACATAATGGTTGTAGATGCCTTTTTTTTTTTAAATCGTCAAAATATTTTTATTTATTTTTACATATTAAACGTTCCTTTTAGTGTTTAAGTTGAAGAATTCAGAGCTTTAACAACTCTTAACATAAAATAGCATCACCCCTATAGACCTGAAGGACTAGACAGAGGTGTGTAGTATCTTGTTGATCTTGTAAGATTTCCAACAATACCAAATAGTTGAATATCAGTGTCAAAGTGCCCATGCTGTCGCTTCTTTTAGAAAGATAGGGGAATGAAATTGTTAATTGATCATACCCTAAAAGTATGATTACAACATAACCGGACACATAATAATATCGACACAAAAGGAATTTTAAAACCTTGCATACGTTCAAAATACAAAATAACATATTGTGTAGTCATCTAATGAGTCTGATGACAAGTAATTAAGTAATTAGAATGATGGTTGTAGTCTTCTGATTCTAATGAGCCTATTAAGTGATTAAATGATTTGAAATATCTCGCAACAATACCAACTAAGAACTGCATTCACCTTTTTATAATTAGTGAGCTAATGTGATTTGCTAATGTTGATTAGTTCTACTATGAGTTCTACGAAATGTTTTTGACGATTATAAATTTTTATTATCATATCTTTTATAACTTTAATGAGGGTAGTTAACTAATTATTGACTTTATACAATAAAAGGGCTATAATTTTGTTCCATAATTTAGATTGTTCACAACCGTGTAACTGCTAACACTAAAACTATTTGCTTTGCGACTACAAAATCTTAGAATGGAAAGTTTAATCACCAACTTAGATTTGTTTGTTCTTCTAAAAAGTGAGTGTCCTTCATTTAATCATGAAGTATTGTTTAGTGCAATTGTGTCCCGCATAGGCGATTGCCTTTCTGCCGAAGATCAAGTAACTCTCAAAGAATTTTGCCGGAGATTCACGCGAGCTGCTTTAAACAGGTGGCAGAAATCTAAACGATTCTTTGATAAGTTTAGAAATACGTACGGAGAGTGGTTGCAAGCAAATATTGATTGGCCGAGTTGCGTGCAAACTTTAATAAATCAAGAACCAACTGTTGATGAGATACCAAGAGCACGCTCAGTCTCTCCAGAACCTTCGACATCATCGACTGTTGGAACAATGACAAAAAGGTCCCGAAAACCATTCAAAGATCTGGGAAGCAAACAGAAAAAGAGAAGATCTAGTGAGCACATAGGCGAGGATTCCTGTGAATTGGCATATGCAGCTGCAGCACGTTTAAAAGAAGAAGGTTATGAAGATATCGCATCTGTAATCAATTGTATGATCAAAAATCCAGAAGCTGCCGTTAAAATCTAGGAAAGCATTAAGAAAACAGTAATATTTACACCAGAGAAAGCACTTGGATTGCTTCTTTCACTTAAGCTTTCAAAGTGGCAATATATTACGTTGCGAGAGACTGCCATTCGGGAAGGTGCTAAGGATATTTACCCATCCTACTATAAACTGCAACAAACTAAGCTTGCATGCTACCCTCCTAATCAATCAGTATCAGTTACGGATTCATCAGCTAGAATTACACTTCAAGCTTTACTTGACATCACGGTGAAGCGGATTCTTCAAAGTCTTTCTGATAATGTGGAAAATAAGCAGTTAAAGCTGATATCGAAGTGGGGACTTGATGGTGCTTCCAATCAAAGCCGATACAAGCAGAAAATGGACGGCGAGCATGATGATTCAAGCATTTTCATGACCTCCTTGGTGCCACTGAAACTGACAGATGGAGATAATACTATATGGACAAACCCGAAACCATGCTCAACTTTTTATTGTCGTCCGGTTCAGTTCACTTTTGTAAAAGAAAGCCATGCAGTTGTCATTGATAACAAAAGAAAAATGGATGAGGAAATTGAGGCCCTTAACCCCACAGAGTGCATTAATAGTAACAGGGTGACTCATAAACTAATGATGACAATGATCGACGCAAAAGTCTGCACGTACCTTTCTGAAGCTAGATCAAATGCATCATGCTACCTGTGCTTAGCAAAACCAACAGAAATGAACCACTTAGATGCTGTAACATCAAAAACTGTGTGTTATGACATATATGAATTTGGCCTATCATCCCTACATGCCCGTATAAATTGCATGGAATGTCTGTTACACATTGCGTACAGACTTGACTTCAAACAGTGGGCAGCAAGAAGTAATGAGCATAAAGATATGTTACAAAACAGAAAAAAAAACATTCAAAATAAATTTAAAGAGGAGCTCAATCTGTTAATTGATATAGTAAAACAAGGCTCGGGAACTACCAATGACGGGAATACCGCAAGGAAGTTATTCGAGTTTCCCAATAAAACTGCAGCTATTACTGGGTTGGATCAAAACCTGATAAAAAGATTTGCTGTTATTTTGCAAGCAATAACATCTGGTGAGAAGATCGATGTCATCAAATTTAAAGATTTTGCTCGCAAAACAGCAGAAAAGTACGTGGAATTATACGACTGGTACTACATGTCATCAACCGTACATAAACTATTAATACACGGAGCTGACATAATCGAAAAAAATGATATTGTCCCGATTGGGACTCTCTCGGAAGAAGCCTCAGAGTCTCGAAACAAAGATTTTAGGAGGTTCCGGGAACATCATTCGCGGAAAAGAAGCAGGCAAGATTCTAATCAAGATATCCTAAATATGCTTGTTGTTTCTTCGGATCCTTTTCTAAGTGCACAAAGGCCGAAGTTAGATGCCAAAAGGAAGACAACCTTTTTTGCTGAAACTCTCGACCTAATACAGTTTCCGGAAACTGAGTTCGAGTTTGTAGGTATATCCGATCTGGATTCTGACTCGGAATTGGAGTCCGACAACGAAAGTTGTAAAGAAAATTTGTAAAATTTAATTATTTTTCTTTATGTTCTTTTGTTATTTATGTTAGTTTATTGTACCAATATGTTTAGTTAATAATTTCATAAATTATAGTTTCAAATATGTATTTTGTATAATTGAATTTATTAGATATTATTTTTGTTACTTCTGTTTTATTTAAATTACCTATCAATAAAAAGTTTATATACAGTCTTTTTTTTTCACATATTCTTAATATTTGGGGAAAAAGCATGCTTCCTAACGATGTTCTTAACTTTGACACAGTTCATGGATCGTTTTGAACAGTTTCATATGTTAAAATAAATAATGTTAGTACTATAATCCCCTATAAGGATATTATTATTATTATGTGTCCGGTTATGTTGTAATCATACTTTTAGGGTATGATCAATTAACAATTTCATTCCCCTATCTTTCAAAAAGAAGCGACAGCATGGGCACTTTGACACTGATATTCAACTATTTGGTATTGTTGGAAATCTTACAAGATCAACAAGACACTACACACCTCTGTCTAGTCCTTCAGGTCTATAGGGGTGATGCTATTTTATGATAAGAGTTGTTAAAGCTCTGAATTCTTCAACTTAAACACTAAAAGGAACGTTTAAATATGTAAAAATAAATAAAAATATTTTGACGATTTTTAAAAAAAAAAGGCATCTACAACCATTATGTAACGTATGTCAAAAAATCATAAATAATTAGTACTATAACCCCCTATAAGGATATTACGGTTATCGCTGCCGTTTTAGAGATATTTCGATTTTTCATACTAGCTCCATACAAAATTTTCGTAAAAAAATTATAATTCCTTCGTTTCTGTGCAGAATCAATTCTGGTGTCATTTTTGTATATTGTTATAACTAATAGAAGTGATATCCGGCAAAAAAACTCGCACTTGCAAAATAAAATGCCTAAGTCTATGAAAGCCGATTTTCAGCCCACCGTGCGGCGTCTAGAACAAAACACGAGCGATTTCGTGTGTCCACTTCATTTTCTTTGTGTGCGTGAGCCGAATGTGTCTACGTTCCTCAAACGCACACAAATATAGCTTTTAGTGATACCATTACCAGGCCATTACCCACAAAAATGGGAAACGCACTATTATGTTGCTGGATCAAATTAAGTATTTTATATTATGAAACTGGATAAGATGATGTTTTTTCATGTAATATAATTATGACATATGTTTACGGAAGGTAAACGAAATGGGATATCGTTCATTGCGTTTAGAATGTTTGATGTGTGATGTGTTATAATAATCTTATAGACATGCAGATGCTAGGTTATTAGAATTTTTGTTTGATGATCGATTTACGTTAAAATAATGTATAAAATGTAGTATTTACTTGTGAAATGTAATTTGATTCCACGCTTTTTGTTTTCCTGAAGGACTATGACATCCATTGACGCTACAAACGGTCGTTTTAACCTTTTGAACGCCATTGTCACATATATGTGACAAACGAAATCTTACCCTGAACGCCAACGTCACAAATATATGACAAAATACACGTCGCACCATATTATGAAATAAACAATTTAACAATTACTTTTGTGTGTTTTTATTTATATAATTTAAAAGTTTAAGCTTCCGTCTATATTGTATTGCATGAAACTAATATAAATAAACCACCAATATCGAGAAATGTGTTGTTTTAAAAGTAGATGTTAAACGCGTATAAAAGGAGTGTCTCACACGCCGTAGTCTGCTATATGTGACAGCTAGTGTTGTGACGTATGATTTTAAAATCAATAAAAACTTAAGAAGATGAATATGAAATTTTAGTCCAGAGTATATTATTTGTGTATCAGTTGGTATCAGGAGAAATAAAACGTATTTTCAAAACAACTCAACCTTATACAACCATGCCTGTTTTGTTTATATTAGGTAATAAACTGATGTTCTTCCTAGTATTATTAGGTACATTTTGTTAAAGATTTGTGATATTGTAAGACGATTCGTAATAATAATTATTAGGTACATGTAACTGTTGATTTTTAAATTATTTCTGTGTATTTTTTACATGTAAAAGAAACAATAATTAAAATACTGATTTCAATTTCGTTTTATTACTACATTAAAATCCTTGCGTATTTTTAGATATGGATAGGTATTATATTAGATGAGAATACTTATTAGAATCGATAACCAACGTGTACACTGCTACATCCCTAATTCAGATGCGAGAATGTCATAAAATTGACTGGCAAGCAACGCCATTGTCACAATACCAAGACAAGTCATGTTGAATAGTGTCGTAACCATATTGTAATAAATATATTTTTTTGTTTTCTAATATCTGCTTTTTCATTGATAAAGTCTCTGTTAAATGCTGTGTAAAGATTGTATTGGAATATAGTTGCAGGTTAAATAAAATTTCAGTGTTGTGAGTACAGTTTATTAGAAAATTAAAGACGAAAATAAAAACTCAGTTGTATATCGATATAAGTTTTGGAATCCCTATTTTTTATGAAGGTCATTTGACAGAAAAAGTGGCTAGGCGTCAGGGGTACGGCGATACGCTTATACTCTGGCGTTCAAAAGGTTAAATTATTTACTTGCGAGCTCTGTTTGGCGGAATGTGACCTTGAATACTGACGGCTCGTCGAGAAAAATTAGCCATAATAGCTAAGTTTTAGTAGCCTCAATTTTTGGACTCGTACTAGGTTTCTATGCGTTAACCTCCTAAGGTATGGATGGTTCCTTGGAATGTTACTTTATAGAACTCTCGACTTCGATGAAAATATTGGTTTTCAGTTTTCCGCTTAAGGACTCAATGGTTTATAAATTGCACAGTAAATATTATAATTGATTTAGTACCTACCTTGTAGCCATTCAACACTGAAATTATGTAACTATTTTTAATTTTTTAGTTCACTTTTTTATTCGGCAATTCGTGCGTATGGGTGGGATGTCCAACATGTAACGATGGCGCATCGCCGTTCGTCTTGTGACTTGTTGTCCGATGATGGAACGGAAGAACGGAGGCTCGCCAAAAAGGAGGCTTTGAATACTAATGTTTTTGTACTCACATTTTTCATTATCACTGTTTTCGCGGAATTAGAATTTGGATGACGTAACTTTTTGACTCTTATTCCGATTGCTAGGGATATGACACATATGAGGGCTATCACTGTTGGTATCACGTATGTTAACGGATTACTTTGAGATGAATCTGATGTCGTCTCCCATGATGGATGTTGAACGATACAGTCTGAAAAAAGAGAAATATTTTTCCAAAAAACCATTATAGAAAATAAAATTGACGTGAAATATTTTTTAGGGTACCTTGGCAGTACCCAACTAAGCTATGACGCCTTAAAATAATAAGAAAATAAATTGATTTTATCTCTAATATTCTTCATTCATAATATTCTTCTATTATTCTTCTTCTAATATTTTTTCTAAATCTCTAATATTTTTCCACTTCTTATTTCGTTAGATATTTCTTATTTTGTGTATTCAATGATTAATACTATAGATGTTTCATCTGCAAGGCGTCCTGGGATGGCCTACTTTTAAGAAAATAATAGGGTTAAATATATTATATTTTCGTATTATTTGCACGAACTCTGCCTGGGTAGTCCGTGGTGTATTGCTTTTAAATGAATTAAACTTAAGGGGATAACATCACTCAAATTCACAAAAAAAAAAACCGTTTAAAGTAGGTTGCAGTTTAATCCTTTTGAGCGTTTGCTTGTAAAAAAATATATGGTATGTATTCGGCAGTATGGTTTTCTTGGCACTAAATTAAGAAGACATACCTATGTACAGAGATCGAATGCACAAGGCCGTTGGGCAATGTAAAGGTTTTCTTGTTTTTTCTCGGGGAGAAAATTATTAAAGGACTCTCCCGCTTTGGTTGGAGCGAAAGGGAGTGTAAGACATCTAGTGACTAAAAACCCACCTTGTTCCTTCAGTTGCCTTTACTTTCCGGGGTCGCAGTATTTCGTTAGAATATTAGCTATCTGCGCAAGCTCATACGGGTACGGACGCTTTTCACGCCATTATACACAAGAAATCAACTTGGCTTATAAGGAATGTGAGGGATAGTCGCAACAGCATCCTGTGAACGGTAGGTGAGAGTATGTGCTCTTTTTATTATGAAACAGTTTGTGCGGAGGGTGATGGATGCTAACACTAGATAATAAGCTATTAGATAGAAGTTACTAAAAAAAAACCATAAATATAAAAAAAACAGTAGCCCACCTTCACACTACCGGTAGTCAGAGCTCCAGAGAGAGGAACCTCCTAACTATTATATGTGCCGTGTCCAGGAGTACCGCTTTCTGAAGCAAGCCCTTGATCCAGCTGCGTAACGAGAGCTTCCTAAGGTGTTGGTCGAGGTTCTTAATACTTATGTGTTCTTGCTGCCCCCGGCGCATGTGTAAGAAGGAACACGGGGTGGTTTAGTCAGTAAGAGTCTGACAGAACCCTTCGCCCGTTCCAGGGCGGAGGACATCCATGAGGATTTACACCAAGAAAAAGAAAGGTTCTTGGCAATTAAGCCATTGGTTGAGACAACTATCGGTACAATGATTGCCGAGTTCACATCCCACATGTCCCATATTATAATTATTATTTTATTAATAAAGACTTACCATTACTTTCATTTTCTAGATCTACCACAACAACGCATACCTTTGTTCCATAACAAATACCTAAAAGGAAAATAATAAAAATTATTTTATATACATATTCAACGTGTAACGGAAACCCCATATCTATCCAAAAGGGCTGAAGACAACATCTGGTATGGAGTCTCTATGCACAGTTTCAGCACAAAATAACTGACTCAAAAAATTGATACCAAATTATTGGTTTCATATATTTCTTGAATACCAATCATAACAAACGTGTCACAACACTACGAGGGTCAATAACTTTCCACGTCACTTGCCAATAACACGATCATTCTTTTCATTCTTCTTAATTTGAAAAATTCGGTCTCTGATATCAGTGTATTGGAATTTGTAATAAGTTCTACACACGTAGACTTAAGCTTTGGTTTCCTAGGATAGCGGTGCCGTCAAATAGCGGCCGTAATACAGCGGTGAATGACGTCACTAGAACGTTGTCTATGTAAACAAAATGGCGCGGTTTCCTAGAGAGCGGTAACTGACACCGTAACGTCAAAAAGCGGTGCCGCCATTTGCATGACGGCCGTCTTGTCGGTGTCAGATAGTTTCGTGAACGTTTCCAAAGAGAATGTAATACACTAGATAGCGATGAAGCAGACAGTGTGATAAAACGGCCGTGGAACTTTCCACATGTCGTCACCGTAAAGACGGCCGTCTTTTTGCGTCCGTAATATTACGGCCGCTATATGAAGGCACCGCTTTCCTAGGAAAACAAAGCTTTAGGATTACAAAACCCTTGCACTATCGTTTGTTATCATCCAAAGAAGCCATGCACTTAGTATGTATATACCCTTTAAATTACGCGTTGAATATGCCAAGAAAGTACTGGGAAACGATCAATAATATACAAAAATTTGTTAGTAATTTATAGTTGTTTTATCGTCTTCAAAGTATGCTCCTTCACATACCATACACTTACGCCAACAAATAATCCAATTATAGAAACATTTTTTAAACGCTTTTTTCCGGAATTAGTTTAGTTCATCATCATTTGCTTAACCTGTTTCTGGACTAACCGCATGCAGCTGAGTATTAATGTTTTACGTGGAGACCTCCACAACCCAGTAACTGGGTTCCCTTGGCTAGACCTGTGTCAGATTTGCTGGCTTCTGACTACCCGTAACGACTGTCAAAGATGTCCTAATGACTGCCGGGACCAACAGCTTTACACGCTTTCCGAGGCACGCGTGCATTCACGACGAGAACTGAATTCAATTCCCGCGGGAATTGAGTTCAGTTCTCGTGGCGAATGCTCCTTTATGCCTTTTACCGAATGAAAACGGGTGCCACGAGTGGTAATTTGAGTTCAGGAAAAAGAAAAAAGTCGGTTGAACCATATCTGGTGAATAAAGTGGTCGCTCGATGGTATTTGTTGAGTTTTTGATCAAAAATTCGTACACTATGACGGCCTTGTGTGAACGCGCATTATCGTGATGCAAAATCCAAGAATTTTGTTTCCTCAATTCTGGCCTTTTTCGTCGAAATTGGTCTCTTAAATGCCGCATAACGCTCAAATAATATTCTTGTTGTTACTGTTTGACCTTACGGCAAGAATTCCCAGTGTACGACGCCGCGATAGTCAAAGAAAACGGACAACATGAGTTTTGACACGGTTTTTTAGATTTCGGTTCAGTTGGAAGGCGCCACACCGCTTGTGTAGCGACTCTTGTTCGATTGAGTTTTTGTAGAATTTTCAGGTCTTTTAGGACTAGCCGAGCGACTATACCTATGTATCATACCCAAGTGATTATTTAAAATGGTACGGATTGACTCGTGAGCCGTAGATAGTTCAGCAGCTATATCTCTCAAACTTGAATGAGGATTTTCAGTCACTATTTTCATCAATTATCAGAGCAAGACAAATCTTCCATCAGATCCCGACCGCTTTTGAACGCTTTAAACACCATACAAAAACACGTACTTAAGGTACGTGTTTTTGATAAAGTCGCCTTCTCTAACATTTTCAGGGACTCCGAACACCAAATTCCATTGGCGATGCAAAACTAATTCTTTGTTCGATGTTTTTGTGCATTATAAAATTCGCAATACACGCTAGATATGATGTCAACTGATCAACTCAAACTCCGCGCCAAAATGGAAAACAGTTATGCCAATCTAATAAAAAAAAAGTGTTTGGAACCTTTAACAAATCATTCCTAATACTTTTTTGATTGAATGAACATACACAGAGTAGCTCGTGGCTAAGTATTAATAATGAAATAATGATGTTTATTTTGAAAATAGGTTTTAAATAACACTTTCACACGTCTTTTTTTCGTAAATGTAAACTAGATGAGGCCAGTGTTTCCTAACTGACCACTCTGAGAAGAAACACTGAAACAAACTCAATCAATGTCTCTTTTAAAGTCCATACAATCTGTAGTGATCAAATCATATGAGAGCCATGTAGGTTAATGTCTGTGGCGCCCATTAGAGGACAGAATCACACAGATTTGAGCAGGCCCGTCCAAACAGTGCAAGCGTTTGTCAAATATCGCGTAGCTCAACTATAATAATAGTCGCACGGGTCAATTTATACTAAGGTGCTATACATTTGTCGAGGTCAATTCGTGGAGATTCCTCTGTGCTTCGGAAAGTACGTTATGTCGTTAGTCCCGGCTGTCATTTGTACATCGATGACAGTCGTTACGGGTAGTCAGAAGCCAGTAAATCTGACACTGGTCTAGAGGTCAGATAGGCAGTCGCTACATTTAAAATACTAATACTCAGCTGCGTCGGGTTAGCCTGGAAGACCCCGACATTATTGGCAAAGGGCTTGTTAAAGTAATATATTATCTGTGCGATTTAAGTTTCCCGCCTTCCAGTTTACTTAGTACTATTTTGTCTATGTTCAATCTATATAGTTTGTCTTTAACCTCAAAAATCATGCAGTTTTAAAATTTTTAGAAAAGGATGATGGTATGCGGGTATACCTTGCCGCCAAAGTGTTGAGTCACACTGTTGCTGCTGGCTTATATGCAAAAATATCTCAAAGTAACTGATTTGCTTATAAAAATTAACACTATAATTTGCTCACTTTGGTGTTTCCTGGTGACTGAAAATTCGATATATAAAATAATTATTCGAACATTTCCAGGAGAACTACCTGCGGAGGCTACAGTAACTGCAAATGATATAAGTAACATTGACAAACTTTTGCAGACACTACGGACTTAAAAAGAGGCAAATCATGCTACAAACATGAAAAGGAATTCAGCTCATTTAGCCCATTTCAAAGAAATGAAAAATTTCTTTAAAAATTTACAATTTATGGGATGCAAAAGCACGCCACCGACTCAGGAAGGCGTGATATGGTCTATTAATGGCATAGAACGGCTGTGGACCACACTAACAAAGAACCACAATGTAAACCAAATTCAAATCTGTAAAAATGATGACATTTTACTGTTAATAATTGATAAATGTTATTATAATTTACATGAATATTTGAATAATACCATTTTGTAATCATTACTAGTTTGTAAAGGTCTACTGCCAAATTACGATGTTTATTTTATAACATACTTCTTTGACATAATTTTCTCATTAATTGACAATATATACCTACAATTCTAATTTCAACTCTTTATTTGTGGTCGTAAATGTTATTTATCTTTAAGACTGTAGATTTGTAGACCATTTTCTATTTTAACAAGTACCTGGTACTCCAGGCCTACACTGTCCTCCTATACCACGAGTTTGAAACATTGTAAAAGCCAATTATTTTTATAAGAGTAATCGTGGAGTTTCTTTCTTGCTTTCTTTCTTTTCCATAGAACAACCAATAAGAACCGTGCACCTAGATTCTGACGTTACATAAGTGCCCATGTAGGTTTATGTGAAATAAATTATTTTGATTTGATTTGATTTTCTCGATGTTCTCATCTTGCTAAGGCGAGTTTCTAGCATGTCGATTATGGACTCGATAATTATTATTGTGTCGTCGATAGTTATGTCATTATATTAATGGTCTGATTGCATACAATGTTTTTTCTGTACTTATTACTTTATTTTACGTACCACAATATTGTAATGAAAGAAATAAATATATTTTTACATTTACAATCAACACATACAGTTTTTTTTATGTCCCAGCTGGCTTCTGCACTTGCAAGAAAACTGAAAAGTGTCTTGCAGGTGCAAAAGTTAAATTTTATCAAAATAATTTATCTAATAAAAAATAAAAAAATCGAAATTCCCGCCGCATAAACTTATTTGGTATAACAAGAGATGGCGCCTCTGTGCACCAATTTTTGTCCACGAATTTTTTGTATCGAGTCGACATTCTTTTCCGCTAGGAGTATATTATGTGTTCTGTGGTCTATTATCTGTCAACTTTTTGCAATGAATGCGTTGTACAATTTACAAGTTATTAAATAAACTATAGCTAAGGGGGTAAGTAATAATGGGTGGTTAAATTTTAAGGGCCGATGTTGAATGTGAACCACACCTATACGTCAAGATTTTACCTGCATTTCATTTGACTTTTCTCAATTTCAGACTAACTCAATTTGAACCATGGAAAGATACACAACCGAACAACGCGTTAAAGTTATTCGGGCTTATTATGAAAATGGGCGTTCAAATCAAAATGCATATTGTGCACTTCGTGATTTTTTCAGTCTATTTAATTGCCGCATTTGGGCGAATGATAATTGAAAAACTGTAATCGATTGTTGAAAAACCAATGCACCCACAAAGAGTGACTGTTTGGTGCGGTTTATGGGCTGGCGGCATCATCGGGCCGTATTTTTTTCCAAAATGAGGACGGTCAGGCAGTTACTGTGAATGGCGTTCGCTATCGTGAGATGATAACGAACTTTTTATGGTCCAAATTGGAAGATAATGATGTGGACGATATGTGGTTTCAACAGGACGGTGCCACTTGCCACACAGCTAACGAAACAATGGCTCTTTTGCGCGACAAATTCAATGGCCGTGTTATCTCACGTGGTGGCGATGTCAATTGGCCGCCAAGATCACGTGATTTGACACCGTTGGACTTCTTTCTTTGGGATTATTTGAAAGAAAAGGTGTACATCGAAAACCAGCAATAATTCAAGAGATAAAGGATGAGATAATTCGGCACATTAACGGCATAGAACCTCAATTATGCCTCAGCGTCATCGAAAATTTGAACCATCGGATGGAGGTGTGCCACCGAGGTCGCGGCGGCCATTTGGCCGATATTTTGTTCCATACATAATTGAACCATACCATATTGTCATAATAAAAAGAAGTTACAATAATTTCCTAAATAATTTGTGTTTTATCCAAAATCAACATCGGCCCTTAAAATTTAACCATCCTTTATCCATACTTCCATACTAATATTATAAATGCGAAAGTAACTCTGTCTGTCTGTCTGTCTGTCTGTCTGTTACCTTTTCACGCCAAAACCGCTGAACCGATTTACATGAAATTTAGCATAAGGTTCCCGTGGGATAGTTTTCGAATTATATCTTTGTTGCTCTTTCACGCAAAAACTACTGAACGGATCTCAATGAAATTTAGTAAAACGACAATTGATATCCTGAAAAAACACATATGCTACTTTTTTATCCCGGAATTCCCACGGGATCAGGATTTACGCGGGAAAAACCTCCCACGCGACCGA
Source organism: Tholera decimalis (assembly GCA_943138885.2). Lineage (NCBI taxonomy): Eukaryota > Metazoa > Arthropoda > Insecta > Lepidoptera > Noctuidae > Tholera > Tholera decimalis. Next base: position 19,649,548 of record OW964576.2, read on the forward strand.
AGCCGCGGGCAAAATCTATCCATACTTTAATACATACACTATCCATACTTCCAAATCCATACTTCCATACTATCCATACTAATATTATAAATGCGAAAGTAGCTCTGTCTGTCTGTCTGTCTGTCTGTCTGTTACCTTTTCACGCCTTAACCGCTGAACCGATTTACATGAAATTTGGCATGGGAATAGTTGAGGACCCTGGGAAGGACATAGGATAGTTTTTATCCCGATGTAAGGTTCCCGCAGGATAGTTTTCGAATTGTATCTTTGTTGCTCTTTCACGCAAAAACTACTGAACGGATCTCAATGAAATTTGGTAAAGCGACAGTTGACATCCCGTAAAAACATATAAGCCACTTTTTATCCCGGAATTCCCACGGGTTTGGGATTTACGCGGGGAAAACCTCCCACTCGAACGAAGTCGCGGACAAAAGCTATCCATACTTTAATACTAATAATATAACTCCATACTTCCATATCCATATCCATACTATCCATACTTCCATATCCATCAATACTTCCAAGCTAATCCTACTATCCTACTAATCCTACTAATATTATAAATGCGAAAGTCTGTGAGGATGGACGGATGTTTGTTACTCTTTCACGCAAAAACTGCTGAACGGATCTCAATGAAATTTGGTAAGTAGATAGTTGACATCTTGGAATAATACATAGGCTACTTTTTATCCCGGAATTCCCACGGGATCGGGATTTACGCGGGAAAACCCTCTCACGCGAACGAAGTCGCGGGCAGAAGCTAGTATTATAATAAATACGAAAGTAACTGTCTGTCTGCCTGTCTGTTACCTTTTCACGCCTAAACCGCTGAACCGATTTAGATGAAATTTGGCATGGGAATAGTTTAGGACCCTGGGAAAGACATAGCATAGGTTTCTTCCCGGAAATCATTCCTAAAGGATGTAAAAGGGGTGTTAGAATTTCGTATAGGGAATCAATAATGTCCCCGCCCTACCCACACACATAATACACTTAGACCGCTAAACCGATTTGGATGAAATTTGATATGGAGATAGTTTTAGACCCTGGAAAAGACATAGTATAGTTTTATTCCAGGAAATCATTCCTGAAAGATGTGAAAATGGTGTTGGAATTTTGTATAGGGAATCAATGATGTCCCCGCCCTCCCCACCCACATAATACACTTGACCGCTAAACCGATTTGGATGAAATTTGCTATGGAGATAGTTTTAGACCCTGGAAAAGACATAGGATAGTTTTTATCCTGGAAATCATCCCTTAAGGATGTAAAGGGGTGTTAGGACTTTGTATTCCCCCTCTCAATTCATTCGAATCGCGTATTCAAGAACCACTCATAACATTTTTTTTAAACTACACAACTGCATGTAGTCTATACAAATCTTTGTTGAGAGCTGGGGTCGAACCCACGTCATGCACCAGTTAACAGTTACGCCAACCGTGTCGCTTAAATTTTAACCAATCAAGTTAATATACGAATCATTTCTATTTCAAAATCGGGGCAATATGCGTTTGCCCTTTTGAAAATAGGAGAAGATCATGTGGCAACAGATATCAAACGGGATGATTTATTTGAGCTGAACTGAATCTGAAATTGAAACTGAAGCTGAAACTGAAACTGAAGCTGAAACTAAAGCTGAAACTCTAGCTGAATCTGAAACTGAAACCAAAACTGAAGCTGAAGCAGAAACTGAATCTGAAACTGAAACTGAAACCAAAACTGAAGCTGAAGCTGAAACTGGAACTGTAGCTGATTCTGACGCTGAAACCAAACTGAGGCTGAAACTGAAACTAAAGCTGAAGCTGAAACTGATGCTGAAACCAAAACTGAAGCTGAAGCTGAAACTGAAACTGAAGCTGAAAATTAAGCTGAAACTGTAGCTGAATCTGAAACTGAAACCAAAACTGAAACTGAAGCTGAAACTGAATCTGAATCTGAAACTGAATCTGAAACCAAAACTGATGCTGAAACCAAAACTGAAGCTGAAGCTGAAACTGAAACTGAAGCTGAAACTGGAACTGTAGCTGAAACTGACGCTGAAACCAAACTGAAACTGAAGCTGAAACTGAAACTGATGCTGAAACCAAAACTGAAGCTGAAACTGGAACTGTAACTGAAACTGACGCTGAAACCAAACTGAAGCTGAAACTGAAACTAAAGTTGAAGCTGAAACTGATGCTGAAACCAAAACTGAAGCTGAAACTGAAAATTAAGCTGAAACTGTAGCTGAATATGAAACTGAAACCAAAACTGAAGCTGAAGCTGAAACTGAATCTGAAACTGAAACTGTAGCTAAATCTGAAACTGAAACCAAAACTGAAGCTGAAGCAGGAACTGGAACTGTAGCTGAATCTGACGCTGAAACCAAACTGAAACTGAAACTGAAGCTGAAACTGAAACCAAACTGAAGCTGAAACTGAAACATATGCAGAAACCAAAACTGAAGCTGATGCTGAAACTGAAACTGAAGCTGAAACTGGAATTGTAGCTGAAACTGACGCTGAAACCAAACTGAAGCTGAAACTGAAACTGATGCTGAAACCAAAACTGAAGCTGAAGCTGAAACTGAAGCTGAAACTGTAGTAACATATACAGCCTGACTTTGAACAAATGCGACAAAAAGAAATGGGAGCTTCAGTTACAGTAATGTGTGAGTTGTGAGTGACGATTTTTTGGAGAAACCTTTGCTAGTTGGTCAGACTTACACGGAACTTCCTCATATAGTTGCTTATAAGAATGTTTTTGAATTGAAATTCTTCGACAACGGCAATAAATTGCCTTTTTCTGATGTTGATATTGACAGTGGAAACTCTTTAAAGGTTCGCACTTTAGGAACTGTAAAATTTTGGGGACCTGTTTCGATCAGAGCCAGGGTTGATCCTTCAATTAATGGCAGTATTCTACTGAAAAATAGTATTGCAGGAAAACCCAATCAGCAATTTTCAGTTTGCGGTGGACTTTATAATTTGATAAATGACTGTGTGAATATAGCTGTTATTCCCCATGCTAGTTTCTGTCTGATTCCAAAGGACAATGTCTTTTGTCGAGCCGAAACGGTCTGTTTTGTCAACAGGGTTGTCGTCGAGTCGCCTGAACTGACGAGTGATGCTGCCAGTAATAAATTAGATGAAAGCCAGATTCGCATTTGTCAGAAGGTACCTGATGATACTAGGAAACGGTTACTAGATTTGCTCAGTAAATATGAGCATTGTTTTGCATCATCCTTGAAGGATCTAGGTTGTACTAACGTTGCTCAAATGAAAATAGAGCTTAATAGTCAGCGTCCCATTGTATACCGCCCATATCGACTGTCGCATTATGAGCGCTCGCAAGTGCGTACAATGGTAGATGAAATGCTAGACGCAGGTATAGTGCGCGAATCATCTTCTGACTATCCTAGTCCTATTCTACTTGTACGCAAGAAAGATGGATCTCTTAGAATGTGTATAGATTACCGCATGTTGAATTCTGTAACTCTTAAGGAGAGATATCCAATGCCAATCATTGAGGATGAAATAGCTCGCCTTTCTGGTCAGGCCTATTTTATTTCTTTAGACCTCGCGTCAGGTTACTACCAGGTTCCAATCGTGGAGCAAAGTAAGCGTTCGTCACCCCGGACGGCCAATACGAGTTTAATCGCATGCCGTTTGGCCTTGCAAATGCGCTTGCTGTTTCAGCGCATGATTAATACAATCCTAGGATCAGCTCGTTTCTGTAAAGCAACCGCATATATGGATGATATTTTAATTTTTGGAAAAGACTCGTCGGAATGTCTGAAAAATTTTGAAGACGTATTGCAATTGTTAGAAAAGGCGAATCTTACTTTGAATTTATCGAAATGTGATTTTCTGCGCGATAAAATTGACTATCTCGGATATGAAATCGGAGCAGCAGGAGTAAGGCCTGGGGAGAAAAAGATCTCTAGTGTAATGAATTTTCCGCGTCCGGAAAATGTTCACAATGTCCGCCAATTCCTAGGGCTAGCAAGCTACTTCCGGAAATTCGTCAAAGATTTTGCCTTGATAGCTTTTCCACTCAGCAAATTGTTAAAGAAAGATGTACCATGGGAATGGGGCGACAACCAGGAAACTGCTTTTCAGGATTTGAAGGCTAAATTGATAAATAGACCTATTCTCGCAATATTCGATCCATTAGCAGAGCTGGAACTGCACACTGATGCGAGTAGAATAGGTATTGGAGGCATTCTCGTTCAGCGGATATCACACTGCGACCGGTTGCATACTATAGCAGGCAAACATCGCCGGAGGAGAAGAATTTCCACTTCTATGAACTGGAAACTTTAGCAGTCGTTTGTTCCCTACGAAAGTTTAGAGTTTATTTGTTAGGAAAAGACTTGAAAAATTGCAGCGCTCTTCGGTCTACTTTTACTAAACGGGATCTCATTCCTAGAATAGCGCGCTGGTGGCTGCAATTGCAAGAATTTAATTGCACAATTGAATATAGGGCCGGCATAAAAATGGGACATGTTGACGCGCTAACCCGTAATCCTGTAGTCGAGATCGAGGTGAATCAATCTGAAAATCTTCCAACTGTGATGGCCATTTCAAGCCAAGACTGGTTACATACCCTCCAACTTGGAGATTCAGAACTTAGGCGAATTAGAGATATTTTGGATAGTAGTCTAGATCAGAAAGGCTTGCAATATATTAAGGAAAACTACGTCGTCAAGGACAACAAGTTATTTCGCTCTTTAGGTGAAGACAAGGGAGATGTGCAATGGGTAGTACCCAAAGGTGCAAGATGGCAATTATGTCCAATGAATCATGACGATATCGGTCATTTTGGGGTTGAAAAGACTTTGGAACGATTAAAGAAAAGCTATTGGTTCCCAAAAATGACGCGATTCGTAAAAAAATACGTAAGTGCCTGTATTGAATGTGCATATGCTAAAAATAATCAAAGTGGTAAAGAAGGACTTCTCCACCCTATAACCAAAGTGGAAGTACCTTTTCATACATTACATATTGACCATCTCGGACCCTTCGTGAAGTCCAAGCGGGGTTTTTCCTATCTATTAGTAGTAGTTGATGCTTTTACAAAATTTTGTTTTGTCAGACCGGTTCGGAACACGCACACTCAGAACGTAATAAGGGTGCTAGAAGACATATTCAGGATGTTTAGAACTCCTGATCGTCTCGTGAGTGACCGTGGCAGTTGCTTTACGTCGCATATGTTCAAAAGATTTTGTCTAGACGAGGGCATTAAACATATCCTGAATGCTGTCTCTAGTCCTCGATCAAACGGTCAAGTCGAGCGGTATAACCGCACAATTCTTGGCTCTATGAAGGCTTTAAGCGTGAAATATGGCGAAAAAGAATGGGATTCCCATTTAGGTAGGATTCAGTGGGGACTAAACAACACTATCCAAAAAACGACCGGCAGGACACCAGCCGAGGTGATGTTTGGTACCTCCATGAATGTTTCGGCAAATCCCATCCCTAATGAGATGTCTGATGAAACTCGCGAATCCACTGATTTACTCACTATACGCCAAGAAGTTAAAAGTAAGATAGAAAATGAGCAGATCAAGCAAAAACGGTATTATGATAAGGATAGGAAACCTGCGCGCATATACGCGGAAGGCGATCTTGTTAAAATCACTAAAACTAACTTTAATAATGAAGGACAGAGTAAGAAGCTCCTACCGTCGTATATCGGTCCCTATCGGGTTACAAAGATCTTGGGTACTGACCGGTATGTAGTATCTCCAGTACCTGGTTTATGTAATACGCAAGGCAAGCGTCCAACGACTGTTGCTGCAGATCGCATGATGCCTTGGATCCACGTGGCCGCATTAAATGTTAACGAGAGCTCGGAATCTGCTTCCGACACAAATGATGATTAGATATATACTTAATTTAAGTTTTGATTGTTGTGAGGCATGAAACTACAGAATCGTTTGTTGTTACAGATTGGATGTGAGAATCGATTGGTTCGCGTCTGATCAACTATGCTAAAGCTACTCATTCTTCTTGCTCCCGCTGCACAAGCTTAATCGATCGGCTTGAGCGAACGGCTAGCAAGGACTCCCTCGATTAATCGATCGTCGAGGTTGGATGCGAGAATCGATTGACTCGTTTTTTGCTCCTGGTGCACAAGCTTAATCGATCGGCTTGATCGAATGGCTAGCAAAGACTCCCTCGATTAATCGATCGTCGAGGTAATCTTTGAAGTATATCGACTAATCGATTGTCGATCACTAGGTATCCCGATTAATCGATCATTGGGACCCGAGTTTTTTTTTAATAGATTAAACACAACTAATCGATAGTTGTGATATCACCTTCCCTATGATTAATTTGAAGTTGCTCTTCCGTAAAAGACTTAAATCCTTAAAAGCTAAACAATTTTGTAAATTGTTAATCTAGATATTTAATATTCTTTTAGTTGTATTCTGCCGCCATAAGGTAAAAGGACGCATCTAGATGAAGTACGAAACGGAGAAAAAAAATAAAACGTGTTTTAAAAATTAAAAAATTCGCTGTGCGAAAGGAAATAAACCTTATTACAATTTTGTTATGCAAAAGTGTGTATTATTGTTTGATCTTTCAGAAATTATATGAGAATTTTAATTAATTTAGTTTTATGTATTAATTAAATAACATTTTCCTTTTCTTTTAAGCAAAAAAAAATATAAGAAAGTAAGTTTTACTGCAATGAAAAGACGCTTCTGGCTAGAAACGTCCTAACTACGTAGTATTTTTTTTAAACGCCTTTCCTACTTAGTGATGATGTGTTACCAGGTTCTAGTTAACTAAATAAAAACGACGCTAATAGCCATTTGCTGCTTTTCAACTTAGTAATACTAATACTCGTTTAACTTAAAAACTACCTGCCCCTTGTGGGATCCCTAACAAAACATCTTATGTTATAAACTGAAGTACATTTTAACACGATAATTATCTTGTGTTAAATGAAACACAAAGTATGAGAAACTGACTTATATTCTTTATAAAAAATAGCAATTACACACCTTTCCCAACATTAAGTTTTAAACTCTTAAAAAAATAATGATTAAGTATAAATAAAACTACCTAAATTTGTACTAATTATAGTAAACATTAATAACATTAATAATAATTATCACAGCTTTGTAAGGAATCTCTTAAAATTAATAAATTTTCGACATAAACTTGAGTGAGATCAAACTAACACTATGACTTATAATATTTCATGAAATTTTTTCATGAAATATTACGCTTAAAACTATCCAAAAACAAAAATAATCAATATTATCTAAGTATAAGTTAATAAGTTTGAACGTTAACACAGTAATCAGAGCTTTGTATGTATATTTGTATTATAAAGAGGAAAGAAAAGCAAAATTATGCTATCATGCGTCAACGATGCACTTCCATCATGCGCAGGGTACATGTCAGCCCCAACAGCATTCTAAATTCGATAGCAGACAGATAAGACAGTACACCTACATGCCGATGTGGTGTAGTTGTTAAGTATTTTATTTTATGTTTCTGGTAGCTTCTAAGATTTGTTTGTATAATAACCCAAATGGATCTAACGTCTGAAATAAAAGATTATTTATTTATTAAAGCACGAAGGGCCGCGCGCGTTTCTCTGATTGCCTGGACGCAACTGAAGGGCGGTATTCTAACCGCGAGCCCCACTTCACCCCATATAACTAGCAATACTAAGTAGAAAGGGCACAATTGCCACTTGCGCCTGCTTATTTTTCGTAATACTAAGTTAAAAAGGCACATCTACGCAGAACAGTCTTTTCTTCTTATGACTATGCAGAAGTGTCTTTTAATTGTATGAAGAATTAAATATTTTGTAAAAAAATAAGACGTTTCTACTGAAATGCGTCTTTTCAACTTAGTGTACGTCAGAAATGTCTTTTCTATTTAGTAATATTTAATTAATATGGTAGATACGTCTTATTTAACAGTGAGATTCATAGGGTTCTGCTTAATTTATGCGAAATATAAAAATACTGGCAGATGCCATTTTTTTTTTCTGATTAAGAATATATAGATAACTCAATTTCGAAAAAAATGTTAGATGCGTCTTTTTTCCTTATGGCGGCAGTATTAGTTTATATAATTTAAGTAGTCGCTGGGTTAAAGCAAATTTGTATTTAATATTATGATAATTTGTACAATTTCTAAATGTTAATAAATAAGTAAAATAAATTATAAGTAGAGTTAATTCAAGTCAAAAGTTTGAACGTTAAATTTATGTATGATATTAGCAAATAATCTGAATTGATATTTTTTAAATTGTGTACATGGATTGTAAAGTTTGGTTAACCGACCTTATTCCGATTGTTAGGGTTCCACCGGGTACCGAGTGCAGGGACGCACACGGTATCAGGATGGTCGATTGTTAGGGTTCGCTAATTTACATTTTTTATTTAATTAATTTGATTGCAAAAAGACTAGTTCCCAGACAAGTAACTATTTGATTTAAATATTTTGTACTGGCAACACTTTACTTTGCCAGTTGGTCGCTGGATGACATTGCCATTCGTGATTGGTTGACGACATTAAATCGTGAACCAATCACAGAACTCGATTTTACCGCGCAAATTTTCGTAAACATCGGAGGTAAGAAAAGGTCGGTCGGTGATTCTGACTCGAGCTGTTGGACAAGAAGGTCGTGAGAAAGAATACATTTTTGTTTCCTGTTATTTGGATTTTCTTCAATACTTCACCTGGATATCCTGAAAGTCTTTTACTCCATAGTAGCAGTATTTTATTACAAAAATCACAAACTTTTGTATTAATAAAACTTAAGGACAATTTGCAGCGCCGTGCTCAATTGTGTTTACAAAACGGAGGTGGAAATTTTGAACAATTAATAAAATACACGTAAGTGTACCGATTTCATTTATTGTAAATACTTAATAATTATTGTAAATACTGTGATTACAACTTTTTAAATATGCCAAAAATACAATACTTGATTTGTTGTTGTAACAAACATTATTCAGGTTATACCTCATACTAAAACATTGTTTTACTATTTTACTTTTATTGTATTTTTGATCGTTCTAAGCCGACAAAAGTATGAAGGGAAATTTGGTTTCACAAAATTTTTATTAAATGTGCGCGCCGGAAAGAGGTGCACGGGCGGACGTGACATGGACAAAAAAGTACATTCCATGTACACATACATAGTAAATAATATTGTATATTAAAAATAGGAAAATGATTTAATACGTAGTTTTTAACCTCTCTGATCTCGTCAGTGTATATTTCAAAATAATTAGAAATCAAGATGAATTCAAAGTACCATTTGTCACGTCCACCATAATGGACCATAGAGTCTTTTTTTTTGGTATTTTTCTTTCCTTGCAACGGAAAAGGCGAAGAGCTTAAGCCCATACAGCCTGGACCATAGAGTAAGATAAATATAATAATGGGTGTTCCACATCAAGCACACTACTTGCATATATCACATAGACGTGTGATATGGACAACAAAACGCTCGCGCTATTATTAAAAACATTTTATTTATACGAAACTGTCTTCGTTGGTATTTTTGACATTTAATAAAATTATCTTTTCATAATGTTGATGCGTAAGATAGTTTTTTTTTTATATTTCACACAAGAAAATTCGGAAAACGGAACGCGTTATTGCTTTGACAATGTGTCATTGTCTATGTCAAATATCAATGTTATGTTATTGCAGATTCTACATTGCGTCCTGTGTTTGTTTTTGCGATTATTTTCTAATATTTTTGACCCCTGCTTATTTCAACGTACTGATACCTTCTACCACCCGATTACCTTGCTATTAATACTAGACTCTGATTTACATTGCGTTGTGGATTTGTTTTGTGGATCAATATGAGGTGCACCAACTGCGGAATAGCCATGAAAAGGTTGCAGAGGCATCTCGCATCCTCGCTTTCTGCACACAATCAAACAAGACTTTCGCGTTGGATAACCAATGCCCAAACCCAGGTAAGAAGTTGGACTAGAAAAAACTTAACCTGTTTTATTTTTATATAGTTCTGGTATGCGAAGTCTTACAGTGCATCTTATTTTCAGTTGCCTCTTGATACATTTATTTGTCATCCATGCTTATTATTATTAAACACCGAAGCTGGTGAACAAGAGAGACTAATGGGGCATAATGATGAAATGGCAAATCAGTGAGGAAAATAAGACACCATAATGTCAGTATGGAGTGTCCGTTGCTGGCTGTTCTATTATCACAAAATACTAATTATGTGGTAAGCATTTTGTTTTTCATTATTATAAATACCTAGTTGTATTAATCTATAAAAAAATGAGCTTTCATACTATGTATGTATGATTGTAATAACTGTGTTTTATGTATTTTTCATCTTTAACATAATATACTTGCCTAAAGTAGGCATGTGTATCTCATTTTACTATAACATAGTACTTGAAAACATAAAAAGATATTTAACCCTTCGAATCACGGCAGGCCGCCGGCGGCCAGCTTAAGTTGACCTCTAAAATTATTTTTCCTTTTTTCGATTTTAGAGGTCAACTTAAGCTGGTTTTTGTGGCCGCCGGCGGCCTTCCGTGATTCGAAGAGTTAAAAAGATACCCTTGTTACTAAAAATTATATAAACATAAGAATTATCTAATGATTGAATTAATTTATTATTGTGTTTATTCTAACTGTGGTTTATTTTCAGCCTTCAAGAAACAACTATGTTTGCCATGTGTGTTGGATGCGAGCAAATAGACAGGCAGTGCATGACTCATCACGAGACATGCAAGAATTGGCTTTGGATAATGATGCAGCAGCCCCTAATGTTAGCCAAGTTGTTAGCCCACCAGAGCCACCACCATTGCCGCCTGTTCAAAGAGGGCCATGGGAAAGTAATACCATATCATTACCTAATTACAAGCGAGCTTCGATCACATCTGTTCACAGTATATTTCAACAATGCAGAAACAGAATGGTACATTTGATCCCGCAATTTCTTAAAAGACTGCTTTTGCAGGAACATAGTTTCTATATTCCTCGCAGCTGTAGAGTGTGTGAAACACATTTGTACAGCGATCAATGGCATTTATTACCTCAAATGAATGAGACACATTCTACATTTAGTGCTATCCATATAAGATAAGATAAGAGATAAGATTTCTTTATTTGCTCCAAACATGTGTACACATACAGAATAAAAACGCATGTGAGATAACATAAAAATGAAAATAAAGTTCAGACATGTTTGCCTATACGATGGCGTGCAAATGTTTTAAATAATTAATTTGACAATTTTAATTTAAACCCAATAATATAAATTGATACAGATTAGCAATAGTTAAAAAAAATAAATTTCAAAACTATACATCACAAAAATAAAAATATTAAATGTCAAATTATACACAACAAAACGAAACAAAATTTAAAAAAAAAGTAAAAAAAAATATCATATGTCAAAAGTAAAAAATAAAATAAAGTCAAATTGTACATGTCAAATTTAAAAATAAAAATTTTAATATCAGAAGTATACATGTCAAGATTAATAACATACAATATTAATTCAATAAATCTATGTCACAGTAAATTGTTCTGCAAGATATTCATTAATATGATAATAAGCTTTATCGGTTAGGAATGTTTTAAGTAGTTTTTTCAGTTCATTATTATTAAGCTCCCTCCAACTTTTAGGTAACTTATTATATATAGAAGACATAATTAATATTATGAAGTCAAAAGCTAATATTTTGAACTTTGAAAATGTCTCAGAAATTCTCTCACGGAACAGTAATCACAATTATAAAATAATAATAAATAAATCTATGATTGTATTTTTTCAACAAGTCAGGTTATGTTTAAAGCAGTTATTTATGTAATTACTGAAGCCCTATATTTACACTTAAACCAGGTTAGTGTATTGGTGAAATAAAAATGCTCTGTTCTAGCCAAGCTGGTCGATTGACCTCCCTAGTCTCTTTATTAACACTATCGCTGCATTGCTCTAATGTATATTATCTTCGTAAGCATTTAAGATATAATAATTATAATATGTTAAAATGTTTTTATTTATTTTCTCTAATAAGTAAATAAATAATAATTTTTACTCCTTTGTTTTATACTGTGTTTTTCTCTCGTTGGTCTAATGGTCGCAAGCACTACTGCTGAGCATGAGGTCCTGAGTTCGATTCCCAGGTCGAGCAAAGTGATATTGGGTTTATTCATCAGGAATTTCTCAGTAGCAGCCCGGAGTCTAGATTTGTGCCTAACCTGGCACAAATCTAGACTCCAATAGAGATAGAATCAACCGATAGAAACAGACTCGCCCCCTATTAAATGGTACTCAAAATAACTGGTGAAATCTGGGTGTACTATAGGTACACATCTGTCCAACCCTTCGGAGAATACAGGCGCGATGTTATGTTAATGTTTGTTATTATTGTCATATTTTTTAGACTATTACCCAGTTTAATAAATGTTAGTCAATATTCAGTTTAAAATCCTTACTTTGTTTATTGGTTTAATACTAAAACTATATCAGTTATACGCAATAATTCACAACTGTTCACTATTTTAAAGCGCCTTTAAGTTTTTAATAGCGAAATTATAATCTAAACACCTTATTGCTAGCGATCTGATTAAAAGGTTTACTGTAACTGTTTTTGTCTAGTCTGGTATAATGACAAGATTTCTGAGTTTTTTATTTATAGCAATTTAATGAGTCAATATTCACGAATATAAAACACCAAAAATCATTAGTGTACACTAAATTCGATAACTATGCCGGCGTCCATAGTAAAATTGGCCATATCCTTTGTCACGTCTATTCAATTTCACCCGGTATAGTCCCAACGAGCACATTAGTGGAAATTGCAGCCTATTTTGTTACTTTCGGCTGTAAAATAGCGCTTTAAAAGTTCAAAAAGCAGTTCAAAGTTGCATATCTGCATCCGTAAACGTCTATAGCTATAAAAGTTACTTAAGGTGCTATAAGCTGAATCAAATACTACCCTAGCCTTCACAGTAGTCCACGGTAGAACTCATTTACCACTTACACCTTTATATGAGAGTTACGAAGGTCATTCTGCCACTCACAGCTGTACAGTGGTTTCCATTGTAACTTTTATAGGTTATAGTTATAGTAACCACTATTATACTACTATAAGTTTCATTATAGAAATAATAGAAACTCTTATGCATACTATAGTTACAAAAAAATCATCAGTGTAACTAAGGCCTTTAGTAGCAATAGTCATTCCTTGCAGGCTCAATCCATTCACCATTTTACAGCCGCTTTTGTAACTCCATAAAACATTTAAAAACACTAAACACGAAACAATAAAAATGGATACTAAACGAATAAGTACGTAACTACATCTTATAACCTCAAAAACAAGAAAATAGGAGCTTTTTGTGGCTGTGAGTTGCATTAGGGAAACAAAAATCACTGGAAGCGTAATGTAAGCCATACACGCTACGGTCTACCGGAGAGGTTATCTGTGCAGGTGTGCCTGCGCAGGTCTATCGAACATTGGTAGCGTGTATGGGGACGTTCCGGTGTACCGGAGCGGTCTTCAGTTCTTCTTGCGATGGCATCGAATGAGGACTATGACGCGCTGGCATTTCCAGGCCTTGCTTTAATTTTGAAGATAAAAGAAATAAATAAATAATAAAAAATTAAATAAATAAATTGAAAAGATCGTAGTTACGGTACACATCATCAGCAGATGCCTCAGAAATTACTTTAAAATTGGTCATATTTCTTCTTTTCCTTCCTAACATTGCTTCTTAAATTATTGATCTTTCTCACAACTACTTCTTTGTTCGCATCTGACTCAATTTCTCTCAAGTTTTCTATGAGTAATCTATAAGCAGCTTCTTTTTGTCTCGATTATGATAATCTTTGTTTTTAATTTGCCAAAGACATGGATGACTTCTATAAATTTCGATAATTCGATAAGCGTCAATAGCCGCGGATAAGGTGTCGGACTTGTGACCGAGAGGTCACGAGTTCGAACCCCACCCATTACACAATTGAACCCACTCCAGACACAAGCACATTTAGCTTAGTTGGAGGGGTTAACAAGATGGCTAGTAGTGTGAATTCTAACCACATCGCTAGTAATGTTTTGCAAAAAAAAAAAATTCTTAAAAATCTTCAAGGATTTTTTTAGTTGAATCTATCTGGTGGCGCCATTCTATTGCTGAATTACGTGGCATTCGTGGCAATAAGATGCGAGCGACGAGACAACCGTACGAAAGATACACTAGAAAACAACTGACGCGACCTGCGCAGGCGACCGGAGTACGCGCACACACGCACAGGTACACCGTACGGTGTCACTCGAAAGAATTGATTTTCGATCTTGCGCCGGTCGCCTGCGCAGGTTCAAAAAACTGCACAGGTCTATTCCCACACACATTCCGGTCTACCTGCGCAGGCTTACCTGCACAGGTGGACCTTTCCGGTGGACCGTAGCGTGTGTGGCAGCCATTAGAAGGGTGAAAATTGGCGCTATGATTCTCTAAAGGGAGTTATTAGAGCTAAAACTGCAGGTTATGGCTACATTACAATGACGCCATGTTTTTTTAAGAAAACTTATAATTCACTTGCAAAATTGAGTTGATATATCTAATTATTTTATGCGCCTAAATGACCTATTTCCACGAAATAGACGCGATAATAGTAGATTACGTGTTCTTAGAGCAAATACAGCCCTAATGCGCAAAAGTGTCTGCTGCATGGCACCAGAAATATATAATAAATTGCCTAAAGACTGGAAGAATTTGAATTTGTATTTGTTTAAAAAAAAATTACGCAACTTTTTAGCAGACAAAACGTATTATACTGTAAATGAATTTCTGGCGGAAAAAAAAATTTGTTAATATATAGTTTTTATTTTAAGTATTAATTTAGATTAAGTAGTAATGTAGTTTAATATTGTAATCCTGCTTTAAAGCTATGTATATTGTTTATTTTTTTTATTTTTTGTATTTTTGCATGCCTGATGGTAAAATATGGTTGAGCTTTATTTTCTTTTTGTTTATGTCACCACAATATTATGTTGTAAAACCCATATTTGCAAATAAAACACATCTTTATCTTTATCTTTATCTTTATACATTGGTTTTTCAGTTAAATGTGCATTAAATGTACCGGTAAACAATCGGCCACTTGCAAATAGGAAGTTATCGACACGTAAAAATACGGAAATAAAATTTATTCTGTATAACAAATAAAAAATATCACATATCTTTTGTTAATTTTTGAAATATCATAAAAGCGCGTTAAAATTACTCGAAAATTATCTTATATATCTACAGTAAACTGGACAGCGTTTTAAGTATGTTTATATATCTTGCTAATACAGAATATAAACTTTCACTACTTTTTGTTTTATTTTCATGATGGCGACGAAAACACTTTACCAAAATATTACAAGTAATGTCAATTGAAGACATACAATAAAGAACTATAATCAATTCATTCGTTCAAAGTAGTTCAAAATCATTCAAAAGTAGCGCTATGAGAGCTTTAGTATAGCGTTAATAAATCGTTATAGCTATTAAGGAACCTTTATGCAACCGTTGTGCAGGTTAAATGGAACTAAAGGTTGCATAAAATGGCGCCCAAATAGCGCTAAAGCGGCTGCTTTAAGTCTGTAGTAGACGCTCTAGCGCTTACGTCTATTACCATAAGTAATAATCGGATACGCTCCAAAGCCCTTCTGCAGCCCATTTGTGCTAGTTGGGAGTGAACCTAGTCCAAGATACAGATAATTTAATAAACCACGTTTATTCTGATTTGAAAACAAATATGAGGGATACGGAATGGCTGCGTGAAAGAGTAATTTTGGCACCAACTAACGAAATTGCAGGGCAGATCAACGAAAAGATTATGTCTCATGTGGATTGTGATGTTGTTGAGTATCTGTCCGTCGACATTGTCATGGATACAAAGCAAGTGACGTCGTACTCTGTAGATTTTATCAACTCTCTGGAATTGTCAGGGTACCCCATCACATTATTTGAGGCTTTAACTTGGTGTCCCAGTCAATCAAGTCAATCAGTCAATCAGGGCGCACCAAGGCTCTGTAATGGCATGCGACTACAAATTACATACCTTGGATGCAATGTTTTCAAGCAATAATTATGACAGGAACAGCAAGCGGTGAAAACGTATTTATTCCTCACATTCAGTTCGAAACACTCAAATTTCCCCTAAAAGCGGCATTCGCAATGACCATAAACAAAGTTCAAGGACAGACACTGAAAGTCGCAGGTGTACATTTAGAAAAAGACTGCTTTTCCCATGGGCAATTGTATGTGGCGTGCTCACGAGTATCAAGCGTACAAAATCAACACGCCAAGGACGGGAAAACCAGAAACGTAGTTTACAAAAATGTATTGTAAACTACGTTTTTGGTTTTAAAAAGATAAATTTTAAATACTAACTGTCTGTCTGTTTTTGGGGATGGATGGACCCTGGTGATGGTTTTTTAAATATTATATGCGTTTTTTAACCACCCAAAAAGATACGGTACACCTTTTTGGCAACAAGAATTATTGACAAAGTGTAAATTAACGCGGGCTAAGCCGCGGGCAAAAGCTAGTAATATTATTAATGCGAAAGTAACTCTGTCTGTCTGTTACCTTTTCACGCCAAAACCGCTGAACCGATTTACATGAAATTTAGCATGTGAATAGTTTAGGATTCTGGGAAGGACATAGGATAGTTTTTATCCCGATATAAGGTTCCCGTGGGATGGTTTTCGAATTGTATCTTTGTTGCTCTTTCACGCAAAAACTAAACGGATCTCAATGAAATTTAGTAAAAAGACAGTTGACATCTTGAAAAAACACATAAGCTACTTTTTATCCCGGAATTCGCACGGCATCAGGATTTACGCGGTAAAAACCTCCCACGCGACTGAAGTCGCGGGCAAAATCTATCCATACTTTAATACATACACTATCCATAGTATAATATTATAAATGCGAAGGTAACTCTGTCTGTCTGTTGTTACCTTTTTACGCCTAAGCTGCTGAAATAATTATAATAAAATTTGGCAAGGGAATGGTTTAGGACCATGGGAAGGACATAAAATGGTTTTTATCCCGAAATTCCCACGGGATCGGGATTTACACGGGAAAACCCTCCCAAGCGAACGAAGACCCCAAAGGATGAAAAAAGGGTGTTGGAATTTCGTATACGGAATCAATAATGTCCCCGCCCTTCTCACACACATTAGACTGCTGTACTGATTTACATGAAATTTGGTATGGAGATAGTTTTAAACGCTGGAAAAGACATAGGATGGTTTTTATCCCAGAAATAATCCCTTAAGGATCTAAAACGGGTGTTGGAACTTTGTCTCCCCCCTCCCAGTTCATTCAAATTGTGTATTCAAGAACCACTCGAAACAATTTTTTTTAAATTACACAACTTCATGTAGGCCATACAAATCTTTGTTTAGGGCTGGGGTCATGCACCAGTCAACCGTTACGCCAACCGTATCGTTAAAATTTTAACCAATCAAGTTAATATACGAATCGTTTCTATTTTAAAATCAGGGCATTATGCGGCTGCCCTTTTGAAAATAGGAGAAGATCATGTGGCAACAGATATCAACGGGATGATTTATTTGAGCTCTGAATTCTGTAACATAGTCCAAGATACAGGTAATTTAATAAACCACGTTTATTCGGATTTAAAAACAATTGTGAGGGATAGAGTATGGCTGCGTGAAAGAGCAATTTTTGCACCGACTAATGAATTGTAGGACAGATCAACGAAAAGATTATGTCTCATGTGGATTGTGATGTTGTCGAGTATCTATCCGTCGACAACGTCATGGATATTACGCATGTGACGTCGTACCCTGTAGAGTTTATCAACTCTCTGGAAAATTTGAGGCTTAAACTTGGTGTCCCAGTTCTGTTGATGCATAATCTGGACGCACCAAGGCTCTATAATGGCACGCGACTATAAATTGCATACCTTGGACGCAATGTTGTTCAAGCAATAATTATGACAGGAACAGTAAGCGGTGAAAACTTATTTTTCCTCGCATTCAAATAATCCCGACCGATTCCAGTTAAAAAAACTCAAATTTCCCCTAAAAGCAGTATTCGCAATGACCATAAACATGTAGTGTACATTTAGAAAAAGAGTGCTTTTCCCATGGGCAACTTTATGTGGCGTGCTCACGAATATCAAGCTCACAAAGTCGAAACGTTTTAGCCAAGGACGGGAAAACCAGAAACGTAGTTTACAAAAATGTACTGTAAACTACGTTTTTAGTTTTAAAAAGATAAATTTTAAATACTGATTGTCTGTCTCTTTTTGGGGATAGATGGACCCTGTTGATGGTTTTTTAAATATTATATGCGTTTTTTAACCACCCAAAAATGTGCGGTACACCTTTTTGGCAACAAGAATTATTGACAAAGTGTAAATTAACGCGGGCGAAGCCGCAGGCAAAAGCTAGTAGATATAATTACAAACCTTTAATATTTATATAACAACTGAATCCATAATTTTATTTGATATAATGATCAGTTAATATAATAAACGATTGATATATTTTTAAAGCAACTAATTTTTATAAGCATAACATATATTGAATATAAAATTGTTTGATACCACTCATAACACAGAAAACCTATTTACAAATGATACAAATTTACCTACAATATGATAAAATGCCTAGTTTTTATTTCCCTAGAAAAAATATGCAAACAAGAATACACCATGCATGCAGCAGGCATGCAAACAAGCATACACCATACATGCAGCATGTATGCAAACAAGCATACATCATACATGTAGCATGCAAGCAAGCAAGCGCGATTTTAAATATAAGGCAATTGAAGACAAGACTACGTGGAGTCGAGGCAATTGATGACATAGTGAATCGGCTTTGCAGCACGCTCAATCAAATTAATCGCAATATTTTAAACGATAGGCTTAATGATTTTCGATTTAATAAACGTTATATGCAATAAAGTTATACGAAATAAGTTTTAGAGAATATAAATGTTATATCTAAAGAAATTATTTAACAGTTTATTATATGTTGTGAACGTTATTGAAAAGAAAATATACGAAATAACTTAATGTGATATGAGACGCACCCTAGCTAAAATACCTATCAAAGCAGATGTATACTGAAATGTCTTACCGTTTTTAGTAGTGTTCGATCTTACCCCTTCTATTAATATGTGTGTCGCACATGTAACATTTCCTGAATATAATTGTATTCCAATAAATATTGATGGGGAATATAAACGAATGTTACGGAAGGTGAAACATTTAGCATCTCTACATTGAATCGGTGTCTTCTGGGTGGTATCACCTGAAACGTTTTAAATTAGAACAATAATAATAATATACAATAACAATAGTAATACGTAAGAACTACTGAAGGTAACTGAAACTTTCAGTAGTGCCATCAGGATGGAGTTTGGGGTCGACAAATGTGCGATTATGCATGTAAAGCGAGGGGAGATTGTGGAATCCGTGGGATCTCAACCCTCGAATTCCATAAACCTGAGATCCTTCTCCCCAACCGAAACCTATAAGTATTTGGGTATGTCGGAAGCGTTAGGTATCAATGTAGTTGACATGAAGCAATCGCTGAAGGAGCGCTTTTTATTTAAAAGCCTTCTATCGGGCGGAAATAAGGTGCGTGCCTTCAACGGTTGGGTCATGGTGTTGATATACTCTTTCGGCGTACTCAAATGGACTCAAACTGAACTTGACGCCCTGGATAGGAGAGTTCGTACATTGCTGACTGAATATCGAATTCATCACCCACGCTCGTCGGTGATGAGGCTGTATATCCCGCGGAAATGTGGCAGTCGAGGCTTTTTTAATGCTAAAACGCTCCACAACCGCGAGGTATGCAGTCTAAGGGAAAATTTCCTTGCTTCCGAAGTGGGTATGCTTCGAGATGTAGTAGCGGTGGATAAGGGACTCGCCCCGCTCTCCTTGGCTAATGAGAACTGGCGCAAACCTGCAGTGCTAGACACTAACGATCGAAGAGGGATATGGCAGAGTAAGGAGCTTCATGGACGTTTTTTTCGGGCCCTACATGAGTCCGACGTAGACCAAGTAGCGTCCGTAGCTTGGTTGCGCTTCGGTGACCTCTTTGGGGAAACCGAGGGTTTTGTTTGTGCAATTATGGACGAAGTTATCATGACGAACAACTACCTGAAATTTATTGTGAAGGATGGCACGGTTGACATATGTCGGGCATGTCACCGTCCGGGTGAATCAATCCGCCACATTATCTCTGGTTGTTCTCGTCTTGCTAATGGAGAGTACTTGCACAGGCACAACCTTGCAGCCAAGATAATTCATCGGCTACTTGCTCTGAAATATTCTCTTGTGGAATCAGAAGTGCCGTACTATAGGTATGTGCCCGACTCAGTTCTCGATAACGGCCATGTCACATTATACTGGGATCGGTCCATCATCACTGACAGGACTATTGTAGCCAATAAGCCTGATATAGTGGTGGTGGACCGAATCGTGAGGCATGCCATGATTGTCGACATAACCATCCCGCATGACGAGAACCTCGTGAAAGCTGAGAAAGATAAGCAAATCAAGTATCTTGACATGGCACACGAGATTGTCGACATGTGGGATGTGAACTCGGCAATCATTGTACCGATAGTCATCTCAGCCAATGGCTTAGTAGCTAAAAGCCTCGACCAACACCTCAGGAGGCTCTTGTTAGACGGTTGGATCAAGGGCTTGCTTCAGAAAGCGGTACTCCTGGACACGGCGCGTATCGTCAGGAGGTTCCTTTCTATGGAGCCCTGACCGCCGGTAGCTTGGACCCTGTTCCCGATACCGGTGGGCTACTATTTTTTATATTTTTAAATGTATTTTTTTAAGAATATTTAAAAATATAACTTATATGTATATATTGGAAATAAAGAGAGTAATACGTAATAGCCAAATCAGTCAATCAGTCAGCCTTGTAATCGAGAGGTCACGGATTTGAGCCCCACCCTTTACGCTATTGCCGTGAACCCACTCCAGACACAAGCATGCATAGTTGGAGGGGTTAACAAGATTGCTACTTAGTAACGTGAATTCTACCCGAATTGCCAGTTCTCTTAAAAAAAATCTATGATGTCGGCTGATAACAGGCTCAACAGATTGGCAGTATTTCCAATTACACCCAAAAACGCCATGTCGGGCATGTTAATTTTTTTTTTGCTATTACGATTAAGCGACGGCTCGCCGTCGTCGTCGGTCTCCCTAATATTTATATAATTATTCGAACCTCACCTAATCTAACCTAAAATTAGAGGTCAAGTTATGTTGGTCCAGTGTCCGACATGCCCGACATGGCGTTCAAAGTGTTAATATAGCAATGCTTATTGCTTAGCGTCTGATAGATTTCAACCTACGCGCGCCTCAAAGAGACTTCAGCACTAGTGACGGAGCCCCATAGGGCTATTGCCTGCCGGGGTTGCGGGAATGTTCCAACAAGATAACAACAGAACAGAAGAGAAGAACTGAGTGAGTTTTTTGTCAGCGGAAGTCTGACACTCCCTTACGCTTCCACCCCGACCGGGAGAAGTCATTCGATGATTTTCCCACCCGGAAAAAAGGGGTCAGTGTCAACTAGATTGTTTAGGGTTCTGTACCCAAAGGGTAAAACGGGACCCTAATACTAAGACTCCGCTGTCCGTCCGTCTGTCCGTCTGTCACCAGATTGTATCTCATGATCCGTGATAGTTAGACAGTTGAAATTTCCACTGATGATGTATTTCTGTTGCCGCTATAATAACAGATACTAAAAAACAGAATAAAATAAATATTTAAGGGGGCCCCCATACAACTAACGTGATTTTTTTTGCTCGTTTTTGCTCGATATTGATAACGGGAACAGGTAGGAGATTGAAATATTGAGTTATACCCGATTTGTCATTGTCCCGATTTGTCATCCACAAAAAACGTGTTCCAGTTTGTCATCGCACAAAATATTTTATTTTGCATTGTTCCGATTCGTCATCAGTACTTTATTTTGTTAAAAGTACTGTCAACAAGAAAAACTTTTTTTTTTTATAATTTATATTATTATATGTTGGTTATATTTTATCCGGATACGGCAAGACGTGGGTGAAATCGCGATTAGTAACAAACAGCGCACGACCAAAACCAAAATACCAGGATAGTATAAATCACATGAGTATAGCAATCGCCGTCGGGAGTGTCATGATTTTACAAATTATTAATTTATTAATTTATTTATAGGTAAATATTCACATATACCAATTTACGCCATATCGACGAATTGAATGATATGAATTAAAAAGTAAGAAATGTGTAATTAACATGAAAATAACTTGCACGTAAGTGAAAGTTATTAGAGGGAGTTATGGAGGCTATTGAAACGATTGTAATAATGGCGGGGGAATATATCGATCCCGTCCAAATGTTGTGTATAACAGAAGCTGGTAATTTTGTGAGTCCATATCTCACAAAGCTCACCAAATTAGCGCTCATCCTATTTTATAATCTCCTCGCTAGTTATGGACTCCTGATACCTACTTCTGTTACCTATACAAAAAGTATCGAGTCACACTTTCGGGTGAATTCATTAAATTCTGTTACTTACTGCTTAGTCTAAAAAGCCAAATATTGTAGCAACTATACCCATGTTGTCTCAGCGGTGTTTTAATGTGAATTTTATTATATTTATATGAGAGTGATTAAAACCTTTACCTACATCAAATTCTTTCATTTAAAATTTCTTCTAATAGGTACTCTTTGCCCTGGGACCTGGAGGTGACTGCCCTCCAGCGCGTCTATGAATGGCGCGTGGAGGCGCAGCGCCGTGGCGTATCCCCGCTGCCTCGAGAAGTCGAGGCGCGGCGGGAAGAGCTCCGGCGCGATCTCAGGGCAGTATGGAGGGGACGATTGTCGCAACCGACGGCCGGGCACGCCGCAATTGCGGCGGTAAGACCCCTCTTTGAGGAGTGGCTAGATCGGCGTCACGGCGTCCTGACCTACCGCATGACGCAGGTCCTCACCGGACACGGAAGTTTCGGGAGGTACCTGTGTCTGATGAGAAAGGAAGAAACGCCTGGGTGTCACCACTGTGAGGATCGCCCTGAGGACACAGTAGAGCATACGTTGCAAGACTGCCCCACTTGGGCAGTGCACCGACGTGTCCTCACGGCGGCGATAGGCGGAGACCTCTCAACTCGCTGTCCGACCATGGACCATGCCCGGGTCGACGGCGCGTTGTGTTCCACGCGCGCCTCTAAGAGCGTCAGCAACATGACGAGGCCCCCCTGTAGAGGGCCGAAGCCTGCCAGGGTCGTGGGACTTATCCCATTACCGTGACCCCGGAATGTAAAGGGCTATTGAAGGAACACCGTGGATTTTAGTCAGTGCAAGTCTAACAGTCCCTCCGGCCCTGCCCGGGGTGGGAGGACTTATTTGATGATTTTACCACGTAAAAAAAAATAGGTACTCTTATTTCTGACGGTACCCTGCAACATGAAATTTTATGCTTGTGACGAATCGGAACTCAAAATTTAAATATTAAATTATTTATTTTGCTCTTATGACGAATTGGAAATTTATGTATGGAGAATATTGTTGATGACAAATCGGGAAAATGACAAATTGGGTATAACTCGAAATATTCACAAAATATCTATACAATATAAAAATCAATTGCTGTTCGTTAGTCTCGCTAAAACTCGAGAACGGCTGGACCGATTTCATTCATCTTGGTTTTGAAATGTTCGTGGAGGTCTAGGGAAGGTTTAAAAGTTGAGAAAAAAAAATTGTCGGGAAAACCGTCAAAACAGCCCTTTTCTATTTCCTATACAAACGTTTTCTGAATAAAATGGAGAGTAGGATAGGGGTAGGTTAGGGGTAGGGTTGGTGTAGGGTAGGGGTAGGGTCGGTGTAGGGTAGGGGTAGGGTTGGTGTAGGGTAGGGGTAGTGTAGGGGTAGTGTAGGGGTAGGGTAGGGGTAGGGTACGGGTAGGGTAGGGTAGGGGTAGGATAGGGGTAGTGGTATCGGTTGGGTAGGGGTAGGATATCACGCGAACGAAGTCGTGGTAGGTCAGCTAGTTTAGTTATACATTCACTTTAAAAATAAACAATTCAATTAACATAAAACAAATATTTAAGGGGGCTCCCATACATCAGACATGATTTTTTTTTGTCGTTTTTATAGATAATGGTACGGAACCCGTACCATACGTGTGCGAGTCCGACTCGCACTTGGCCGGTTTATTTTGTAAAGGTTGTCTGCACTGGGGCCTCACGAATTTTTAACCAAAAAACAAAGTTAACCGTGGAATAGGATTTTTTTTAAAGAACTAGCAGTTTGGGTATATCCCTCCAACTAAGCTAAACATGCTTGTGACTGGAGTGAATTCACGCGAAGAGTGGTTTGACCGCAGAACAGATAAAAGAGGTTTGTATAAGAATGCGTATCGCCGCATGTCTCCCACTCTTTGTCTCCACTACAAGCAAGAGACCTATACGTATACGCATTACGCACACAAATAGACTGCACACACTTAGATCGCGAGCTTGCTACTGATTGTCACACTAACGCAAACACAGTGCGTGACGTGCACTCACATACGCTCAAAAGCAATTTATTTCTCATACATGTTATGGCGTCCAAAAGGTTGATAGTCGATATCGATAAAATTACTGTAATTCTTAAAACTTTTGTTACATAAGTTTTGCAATTGTTCGGTATAATTTCGGAGGGGTACGAATAGTGTGGACCTTCTAAAATCTTATAAATAATAATGTAAAATTAAGAGGGTAACATCCGTTACAGCCACGATATTCAAATTTTCTTTAGTTTCTTGGTAATTGCGGTTCTGTTTTACGTCATCATGTTATGACATAATATAATTTAATTAATTTCATGTGACTAACCCCGATTTGTTTGCATTCATAGTCATTTAGAAGACAAAGATTTGCTATACTTAAATAGAAGTCATGTGATTATTTTACACTAACTATTGTTTGCAATGATCTTTTTATATAGCCAATTTGGTATGAGATTAAAATTAAAAATTAAAAATGTCATTACTCTGTTTGACTGGTTATTTCATCTACGGGGAATGCAGCTTATTTTACCTTGTGTTACGATTCTGATGGTAGATTTTAGTAATGAGTGTTAAAATAACTAAAATAAAGTTTTCCAGTAATCAGAAGAGTCTAAATGTACCTAACTTTTAGACTCTTCTGATTCTGATTTTGTCATCAATTGATGACAAAATCAACATTTTGAATTCCTACCTTAACAAGTTGTAAGTTAAGATCAAGCATCTGCCTACTCCTTGGCTATCGAATGACTTGAAAATTATTTTGGGAAAAAATTGCGGGATGCCCAGCGCCACCACATTCATAAGTCTGTTAAAAATGGTGATCCAGAAATTTCTTAGAACAATGGGAGTTGGAAAATCTCGCCAAGAGTCTATTCCTAAAGATGTAGACCTTGAATCACTCAATCAATATTTTGCCAGCTCTTTTAACTTCAGCGGGCTGTTAAAGCTGAAACTCTACTAAATCTTTCATCACTTCCTACTCCCAATTATTCTCCTTTTATTTTTAATCAATTTACTAGTTGCGATGTTAAGAAGAGCTTGCTATCTATAACCTCAAATGCTGTTGGTAGTGACTGTATTAGTCATAAGATGATTCTCCCTATCCTGGATGAAATTCTCAAAGAAAGATGATTATAAAGCACCGTATTTATTAGTCTATTATTTTAGCATATATATGTATTTTATTATTATATACATTTACATTTTTTTTCGATTATGACATTTTTTTTTACTTGTACACCTACCACATTGTGGTCTTTTTAACCCAAAAGTTGACTGGTAGAGAATGCCCTGTTGCATTAAGTCCGCCCATGTACCACTATTGTACATAAAGTTTAAATAAATAAATAAATAAATTCTCCCTGTCATTTCCCATATCCTCAATTATTCGATATCTTCAGGTGTTTTTCCATATTTGTGGAAAGAAGCTCAGATAACTCCTCTCCCTAAAAAGTGTAATCCTGTTTCTTTCTCTGATATCCGCCCTATTTCCATTTTACCGTTCCTATCCAAAGTCCTCGAGCACCTTATCCACAGTCAGCTTAGTGCCTTCCTTTGTAAAAACCAACTCCTAAATTTGTACCAATCCGGGTTTCATTCAGGACATATCACTACCACAGCTCTTGTTAAAATGACTGACGATATCAGATCAGGTATGGATAATGGGAAGTTGACGGTCCTTTCGTTACTGGACTTCAGCAACGCTTTTAATACTGTCGATTTCGATGTCCTGCTTTGTGTACTCCGCTCTCTTAACACATCTCCAACAGCAATTGATTGGTTTCGAAGTTACCTGTGTTGCCGCCGACAACGTATTCGCATTGAAGATTCATCATCTTCTTGGTGCAATACCACTGCTCCAGTTCCACAGGGGTTTTCTCTCCTCTTCTTTTCGCCGTATTTATAAATTATATTTCTAATGAACTTCTCTCATCCTACCAAATTTATGCTGACTATTTGCAAATTTATTCGCAAGCTTCCGTTGATGAACTGTCTGAGGCGGTGATTATTGTGAATAATGACTTAACACGTATTTCTTGGTTGAAGTTTGAAGATGGTTCGAAGGTTAATCCTGCGAAGACCCAAGTCATTGTGGTTGGCAGCTCTAGAATGTGATCCAAAATTGACTGGATGAATTTCCTAAAATTGTTTATGAAGGTGCTGTAATACCTTATAGTGATGTTGTGAAAGACTTGGGTATTTATATAGATAAGAACTTATCTTGGGATTCCCAGTTGCAAGAAGTGAGTCGCAAACTGTTTCCATCTGCGGGGTCTTTGCGCAGACTGCGCAATTTCCTGCGGACTGCCACTAAAACTGCGCTCACCCAATCTCTCCTTCTCCCTATTCTTGACTATGCTGATGCAAGTTTTCCAGACCTAACTGAAGTGCAGCTAGATAAGCTTGAGTGACACCAAAATTTCTATATCAGATTCATATTTGGTTTGCGCAAATATGATCATGTTTCTGAGTTTCGTATTAATCTCAAGTGGCTGCCTATCCGTCTTCGTCTGAATGCGCATATTTTGTCATTACTTTACAATATTCTGTTCAATCCAAGAATTCCCTTTTACCTCAAAGAACGTTTTAAGCTCCTTCATGACACACATACTAGAGATTTGAGATTTTTTTATTTTATATTAGAATTTTACATATTCAATGCTTGCACATTCCACTAAATTTTACGACCAGTCATTTACGATGTAAGCTATTCGGTTGTGGAATGCATTGCCGGTGTCAGTTAGACAAGCACAGTCACTTGCTGCTTTTAAAAGCTTTGTTGTCAATCATTTTGATACACTAACACAAAACACATATATTTATTTATACTTATTTATGCATTATATATATATTATATATATATATATATATATATATATTAACTACTTTAAGTAGTTACTTTTTGTGTATGTTATATACTTGAAGTAGCTACACTGAATTTCCCCTCCCCTCTTTGTTTTATGTTCTTAAAGTTATAGTATTTGTTATTACAAATACCAAATAACTTACGTTTTCTTTGTAATCATAATCCATGATTCATCCATCAAAACAAATATTTTCTTGTCATGACATTTTTTACGTCAAGGCTGACAAACTGTAATTTTTCCTTCTTGTAGTCACTTAATGGCTAATAGACTAAAAAGGTTGTTCATACTTTTATTATATAATTGTTATTCACTTTTATCGATAGGACTAGCTTAATATTGTATACTATATTGTGGTTGTCTACTGATTAACGGCATTTTAAATTATAATTATAAATTTCTAAAACACACTCTCAGATTTTATCGAAGAGGTTTAATAAATTATGCTCGAATATAACTGGCTGATCAAATAACTGGCAAGATGGACTATTTTGGACTCTACAATTTGAATTCTGGTACAGAATGAGAATGGAATGGACTTTGAACGCTGAGCTGGGTATAAAAGGCGCTGGGGGCCATCTCCGGGGAGTTCAGTCTGGGACCAGTTTTTGAAGAGTTTAGTTCTCGACGAGTTTTGATAAAGAGTGGTGGAAGAGGAAGTGCAGTACCCGCTACCTTGACTCCTTGCTGAGAGCCTGCTGCCTTGACTCCTTGCTGAGAGCCCGCTACCCTGACTCCTTGTTGGGAGCCTGCTGCCCTGACGCCTTGCTGGGAGCCTGCTGCCCTGACGCCTTGCTGAGAGCCTGCTGCCTTGACTCCTTGCTGAGAGCCTGCTGCCCTGACTCCTTGCTGAGAGCCTGCTGCCCTGACGCCTTGCTGAGATCCTGCTGCCCTGACGCCTTGCTGGGAGCCTGCTGCCCTGACGCCTTGCTGAGAGCCTGTTGCCCAGACGCCTTGTTGGGAGCCTACTGCCAGACCGAGTGGCCTGCCAAGCCGTCCCGCAAGTACTATTTTCTAAACCTCCTCCTCTTCTCTCCTGAGAGTGTGTTAGATAGGTAGGTAGGCCGGTTTCTAGGATAGGTAGATAGGTAGGCAGGTTTTTATATAATACTGTATATAAATAATATATTAAATTTAATGGTACATTTACCCTCTTTTATTGGTGGAGAAGAAGGTATCGTTACAAAGTCCATCCAAAGGTTGTCTGGAAGATATCGCTATCAGCGATAAGACCGCCATTATAACCATATTTTACAGTACTGAAAATCAAGTGTGTGTTTAAATTATTGGTGTACAATAAAGAGTATTCTATCTATCTACCTAACCATAGCGAAAAAAATATTTTAACGATTTTAACCATGAATTTTAGTTTAGAAGCTGTATAGACCCAATAAACACGGCTTCTTATAATAATATCCACAGAAAGTAATCTAGGTGATGTAATTTAATGATTAGAAGCGCTATTAAGAAACGCCAATAGTTTTATATAGTATATAAATTACTCACTAATTACTGCGATATTTTTTGTAGAAGCTCCTGATTTTATGTATATTTTGCCTTTTTTATGTAATCATTTTCTGCAAAATATATAGAGCAAATTACACTGCATTTAGTAGGTATCCATTTATTTTTACCGGTTGCCTTAATCCGTAGTTTTCTTATACATATCTGGATCTGTTGGAATCCTAGTAATAAAATGTATGTGTTCATTATAAACTGATAACCTCAAACAAAATTTTTGACGAAAACCCCACTCAGAAACTAAATTAATAATCACAATATTAACAATAATTGGTAGTAATAAACAAAGGTATTTTAATTACAATAATACTAGTAAATAATCATTTGAATGTATTCGTAATATCGACAGTGTTTACAACTTGGTACAAAACTATCGATACGCATAGAATTTCGCAGCATTCATGTATTGGCTCGGCACGCGCGTTGCTCGCAATGAACGCAATACATCGGGCGATCGCTCGCGTACTACAAGATGGCACCTATGTATTGCAAGTAATGTATAATTTTGCTTCTAATTGTTATTGTGTCGTTTTTGCCTACAAACTATATAATACTATTGTAATAATTACAAATATCACTCGTATTTTAAGGTTTTAGGACTTAACGGTGAAAAGAAATTCCTTCTCGGTCTACACTACACACCTGGCGTCTTTTTCGAGAGGGTATAGTAACGAAAGACGGCATAATTCTGTTTTTTTCGCAGAGCTTCGTTGGTTGATACAATAAGAGCGCGACTGTTGGCCGGTGAAGCTAATTTCGGTTGAACTATGAGCGTTCACAATATGAGCGGCGCGCCTGCCCCACCCACAAGGCCCTTCTAACCTCTTTTATCTATTCTCTCTTTTTCGGGGGTTAACCGTTAAATCCTATTCTGTGGATTTGACGGTTAACCTCCGAAAATCTTGTGATATTGATAACAAAAAAAATAAAAAAAGATACTGGCTCTCGAGGAGGATATTGTGGTAGGCTTGACCCAAATAAAAAAGACTCCATCTTACCTGTATTACTGCTTGATATCATATTTTGGGTAATATAGGCAGTTACGTCAACGTTAGGCAACGTATTTTTGAGCCGAACATCCATCATTATTAAGGAGTTATCAGAGTATGAAAAGTTATATTTATCATCAATTATAAATGCTTCTTCTTTTCGTTCTGTGGAAGGATAAATTAGAATTAATATCAACATTAATTAAAAAGTTATAAGTTTTAAGTAAACAGGGGGTAGATCAACGCTATCTCGGGAGTGGGGGGGGGGGGGGGAATAGTAATCAGCTAGTCAGTAGAAGTCTGATGCTCCCTTCCGCTCCACCCAGAGCGGGAGAAGTCATTCGGTGATTTTCCTATCCGGAAAAAAGTAATGAAAACGGGGGGATGATGACTCTGTACCTACCAATTGAAGGTGTATTCCCTTTGTCCCCGTAATCCGTGTCCCCGTTAAAGGGGACAAAGGGAATTTAATAAAATAATTAAAATTACTTCCCATAAATAATTAAAATTTTAACTGTCCGTTGTCCCCGTTGATAACGGGGACAACGGACAGTTAAAATTTCACGTATCGTTGTCCCCTTTAAATTTTTATTTATTTACTAAATACCTTATTTATATTGATTTAGTTTTAAATGAAAGGGTGGAATGAAACACAAAGTATTTAAATGTTATACTTACAAAAACATACCCCATTAATATACCTATTTAACTATAACGTCACAGAATTAACATTGCATAAAAACAATTTAGATAATAAAAACAAAAATAGGAGTGAACTTAAAGCTTAAACATAATGAAAAAAAAAACAATTAAAATAAAATTGACTACAAACAGAACTTTGATGTTATACTTATTAATAATATCACATTTATTTAGATTACAGAATTGGTAATAATCAACATCTATATATTATCATTTATTTCATTATTATTTTTAATACATTCGTAAATTATAAATACTTGTGTCGCAATCACCATGTGTAGCTATTGCTTAGATATTACGTATTTTTTTAATTTTATATGTAGTACTTAGTTCCATTTCATTTGTATAGGTACAATATTATCTCTATTAAGGCACTCTCACTTCTAATTTTAACTCAACGGGGACAACGGGCATAATTTGAAAAGCATATATTACAAGAAATTAACGGGGACAGCGTACGGGGACAACGGGAAGTAATTTTAATTATTTTATTAAATTCCCTTTGTCCCCTTTAACGGGGACACGGACTACGGGGACAACGGGAATACACCCAATTGAACACCCATACATGTTCAGCAAGATATGCTGACGAGAAGCTCTCAGCTGAATAAAAACAGCCGCTCGGGCCGAGCTGGCCCTCTTCAAGGTTAAGCAACGATTGCAGAAGAAGGTCTGTGGTTGGGATCTTATCGAGATTTCTCCGTGTTGGTTCCGGTTGTCATGTATACAAGGTGGAGAAGATGATACGACCATAAATGAAAATACCGACTATTACTAATCCTAAGGAAACCATAGTGAGATTAAAATAAAATATGACATCAAAATAATAAAAAAAGTGATTCAAATAATCTAAATAATACGGGTAAAAGTATGACATTGCTGTATAATAGTAAAAGATGCTTTGAAATTACTTAAAACCTTCATGGTGTGAGAGTTTTTTTTTGTTTAAGCGCAGGATATTTGACCCTGCGTTGAAGCACAGTAGCTAAATAGAGCCTCTGGCAAAATATGAAAATAGAAAATATATCCTGACTGAATACATGTTTTTGTACAGACTAAGGAGATCATCATTTAGGCTATGGTAAATTTAAGGTCGTTTTGTCTTCTCCACTTTGTGTACATATTGACAGTCATTACGAGTAGTCAGAGCTTAGATAAAATAAATAACTTTTGATTTCTGTGAGTCAGAGCTTTAGTGCTTTGCTTTAAACACTAACTATATGGATTTCTTTTAGAGATTGATTAAACAGCAGAGATTAACAGCTTTAGACAGCACTTTGGAGATTTAGTTAGGGGAAGCAATGATAAGCGTGAAGTCGCAGTAATGAATGTGTTTAATTTGAAATAAACCTGTGTATACATAATTCGTAATGTTTACATAGTTTCTCGTTGTCCATTGTGTGTGCGTGTGCGGGCTCTCAGGGTACGCGTCTCGTATGTCAGTTTATATTATGTAATTAGTAGTATTTAAAACTAGCTTTTGCCCGCGACTTCGTTCGTATGGGAAGTTTTCCCGCGTAATTCTCGATCCCGTAGGAATTCCGGGATAAAAACTATCCTATATCCTTTCCAGGGTCCTAAACTATTTCCATGCCAAATTTCGTTTAAATCGGTATAGCGGTTTAGGCGTGAAAGGTAACATACAGACAGAGTTACTTTCCTATTAATAACTAGCAGTTGCTCGCGACTTCGTCCGTGTGGCAAGTTTTTCCGTATAAATCCCGATCCCGTGGGAATTGATCAAAATCCTTTCTTAGCGGATGCCTACGTCATAACATCTACATGATCCGTCCAGTGGTTTGGGCTGTGCGTTGATAGATCACTATGTCAGTCAGTCACCTTTGAGTTATATATATTTAGAAGATTAGTATGGATAATATTGCTTTGTGCATTGTGCGCGCGGTTATCAGCGCGCGCGTTTCGTATGCTGTTTGTCAAAAGCGAAGGGTACAATGATATTCTCTTTATAATATCATTGGAAGGGTATTAAGGGTGGCTACAGAGCAGTAGTCAGAGTGCAGAAAATCTGACTGCAGTGTTGCCAAGTGATATCGTGTTACGCTGCTTCCGGGTTGAGGAGGTTAGATAGGCCGTCACTCTATGTATATCACTAGTACTCAGTTGCACTCGGTTAGGCTGTAAGCTAACCCCGCCATTGTTAGGATAAGCCTAAGCAGATGATGACATGTTCTGCAATATTCATTGCAGAACGTAAACAACGATGAAAAAGTCATTGCGAACAAACAGGATTGTGTTTTCCTGCAGCATTGGACTCGCATGCTTTGCGGTGAAGCTGATGCTGCGGGAAAATATATGAATTAGTTTTTAGTGTTTATTATTTTAATTTATTTTATTACTAACATAAAATGTAAGGTGTTTTACTAACAAACTTTGTATGGATTTCTTTTCTGTAATAAATAAATAATAATAATAATATTCAACGATTAAACTGATGTTTGGGAATTTGCCAATTGTTGAATAAATTTAAAAATACAGCTTAACTTTTAGGTGCACGCTTCTGATTTTTTCCTCAAACTGGTTCGATAGTATGACTTATAATTTTGTCTAGCCGCTCTAAAGCATTGTTTTACTACGTAATAAAGGGTACCCTGCCTAACATTGATGCACGCCTTTGCCTGATGAAGTCATCAGCTAGGCTTCTGTGAACATGTCTGAAGCACTACAGAAGCCCCATCAGCAATTACATAAAACCATTAAAGCTTTGGTTTCCTAGGATAGCAGTGCCGTCAAATAGCGGCCGTAATACAGCGGTGAAAGACGTCACTAAAACGTTGTCTATGTAAACAAAATGGTGCGCTTTCCTAGAGAGCGGTAAGCGGTAACTGACACCGTAACGTCAAAAAGCGGTGCCGCCATTTGCATGACGGCCGTCTTGTCGGTGTCAGATGGTTTCGTGAACGTTTCCAAAGAGAATGTAACACACTAGATAGCGATGAAGCAGACAGTGTGTTAAAACGGCCGTGAAACTTTCCACATGTCGTCACCGTAAAGACGGCCGCCTTTTTGCGTCCGTAATATTACGGCCACTATATGACGGCACCGCTTTCCTAGGAAAACAAAGCTTAACGCACACGCATAGGCTTTACGTGTGATAATTAGGGCAATGCTCTGCGTTCCGTCTCTATATCAGCATTATCAAATGTCCTTTGAGATTACAATATATCTTATGTATTTTAATTTTGGTGATTCTATCAGCTGCAAATGTCAACCTTCATGGTTAAGCAACGCTTGCCGAGGCCAGTCCGAGGATGGGTGACCATCTTAACATACCGAGATTTCTTCGAGCCTTGAATAGCACGTTAAGTCATTGATCCCGGTTGCCTTTTTTTATCTATGACAGTCGATACGGCTAGTATAGTAGTATTCAAATAACTTGGCAAGAGTCGTTCAATGCGCACAAGTCGATTTTTAGGTGTCAGCGGTTGTCAGCGGGACGCGGGGTATGACGTAGCGCCGCTCCGAGCGCGCGATTGGTGCGTCAGTAGTTCTCGTTCCTTTTGCTTCCGAATACACTTGCATACACGAAAGTTGTACCCTTCGTTTTTGTTACGAGTTGTTGTTTTAAATTTAGTTTTTGTTACGTTGATTAGAATGCCAGGACCAAATACCGTTTTACGCAGAATATTAAAATGTCAGAAAGAACACACACAACGGACACCGGGAAAAAAGAAGAATAAAAGCGGTAGCAGTTTTATTAACTTATGTGACGATGAGAACATATTATTTATATTGTATTTTTTTAAATACATTTTTTTTACTATTAAATGTATTTATGTATTATATCTATTTTATTTATAATACCGAATTAACGAATGAATTCCTCTTCAATCTTTAACTTTCTTCTGAACAGACATGATTAAAAATAAATGATGGCAATAACCATAGAATAATGGCAAGCAGTGATCACTTTTTTCTTCTACTAAGTGCACGATGCGCGAATTTACCCCCATTACGCCAAAACCTTACCAACTTACGTGACGAGGACTATATGCATTTCTACGTTTTGTTAATGCTTTAAATTATCATGACCATTTAGGCAATCACCTTCGCCCCACTACCGATGACAGAATGTCATTTATCTATAGTCTGAGGTCTATAGTATCGCAAAATGACGTTTGTACAAGTTGGCGCAAATTGACTTGGGCGTGACATCACCCAATCATAATTTAAAGAGGTATTGTTAGTAACTTTCTGTGTTTGTAGGAAGTTATTATTAGATGTACAGAACCAATTTCGAAAATTATTTCACCGATGGAAAGCTATATTATTCTTTAGTGACAGGCTAAAAGTTTTGCTGAAGAAGACTTTTTAAGCGAGCAAAGCCGCGGGCAGAAACTGGTTGAAGACATGACTACTTGGCGTTGATTCCATGTGGCTCTCCTCATTTTATTAACAACTTCACTTTCGTGAGTGTGTAGGTATCATTTATTTGTTTTTCTTCAATCGGACTTGACCTAATTTGTGGATTCCATCTTCGATCACATCGTCACTTACAATTTTTTTATTTTTTTTATTATCAATAAAAAAAATTAAAAAAATATTTTGCTCATTCTAGAATGCTCTAGTTTCCATCCTATATTATTAAAATCGAATATTGTTTTATCACGTCTATTTATTAAGCTTTTTCAGAGTTATTAAGACTATTCGTTTTTTATTTGTAATTACATTGTACTATGTTAATTGGTCTATACGGTCCTCTCATACCTATTAAACCTGTATTATTAGTTATACATTGTCTAAATTAAATATGTTTTGAAAAGAGTAACCATGGACTTTCTTGCTGATTCTTCTCCATAGGAATTTACTATTTTGGAACCGTACACTAGCTTCTGATGTTTTGTAAGTGCCCATGTAAGCCTATGTGAAATAAAGTATTTTGAGTTTGAGTGCGTTTTGTTTATAGGTTAGGTTTAATCTAGACCAGCTGTGCCTAAATACAGATCCCGTCACATCTATCTTACAGGGAATGCCCCATTAAAATCAGAAAGACAAATTACAAAAAATAAACATTATATAATTATTTGAGAAAACACAGTTACATATTTTGAAGTCACAGACTGATACTATAACTTCATTTATATGTTTGGAAGATAACATATAAAAGTACTTACGGGGTTTATAATAATCACTATAAACAGTCAACTTTAATGCAAAACCAACTGAAAATAAAGAAAAGTAAAAAATGGCCGAGAACATATTTATTCGCTTTCTTTTTCAATAATTAAAATAAACTGTTGAAACTGGATCGTGTGTAATTATTTTGATATTTAAATGAATAACACGTCCTCTAATGGTTTGTTGAAGCACGGTAGTGTGGCAGCCAAGTTCGGCGACCGCAACGCAACAGCGTTGCCGTCGCCGATGAAAATATTATTGTTTCCAACGCAGGGTACTGACGGTTCGTGGCAATATGCTGGTGCTTTTTCGTCAGGTGATCAGATGCAGGAAAGACAATACTATTTCAGGCTGACTGCCAATCCTTTTTATTACAGCTATAACCTATCGCTTAGTAATGTATCGCACCGAGTTGACAGTAATCTGCGTGTGTAATATGCCTTTAGGCATTGCTACTAGGTCTGCCTCGGTACTGTAGTGTATCAGCCATTTTTGCAGATACGCCATTCTCACCAAATATGGTAAGTGAAGATGTGGTCAATGATAAAGCACGCTTACCTAGAAGTAGCCTATTCAAGAATACAACAATTCACTTACATAAGAAAATATAAACTAAAAATAAATAAAAAAAAAAAACAAAAAACCTCACAAAGTCAGAACAGGATTGTATTAGTGAAAAAAAAAATGTAACAGTGCGAAGGTCAACTATTAGGTTTATAAATACAAAAAAGTAAGTTGTTTCACAGTATATATTTTTTTCAAAGAAATATAGTACGCTAGTGTGTATTTAAGGTATACGACAATACCTAAAAATATACCTATCACATATCACAATGGAACTCTAATATTTTAAAATATATTCATTTATCAATTCAGGACTATTTATGCGTAGGTGATCAAAGATTCTAGGTAAGGTTTGTCTCCGTATGTCAGTAATTCTTGATCTCAAGGAGCATGTGCATCATGATTTCCCCTGTATCCATGCATGCTCTGCATTCCTATGTATTTTCAGTAAAACAAGCACAAACCCTTTCGTATTTCAAAAACATGGTAAGAGATCTTTATCTTTCTAAGTTTTTTTGTTATTATACATGTCTTAGTTTTTATTACATATAATTATGTTTTGAGAATATAGTTTATTAATTATGTATTATACTATATAGGTGAATAATTCATCGTGGACTACCCACGTATTTATTTTCTCCTTCTGTGTCTAATCCATCCAAAGGTTGCTTGAAAAAGGTCGCTTTTATCGATAAGACCGTCTATTGTTTGTATCACTCTTTTTTTACGTTGTTACCGTTCTTATTTGTTTTCTGTTGTGGTGTACAAGGAAGAGTATATATCTATCTATCTCTCTATAGATACGACAGTTACAATGGATTCCGAATCCGATGTAACTATCCTGATGTAGTTTTTGCTCAGTGAGCAGTAAAAGAGGATATGCTTTGCTATCTTTTTTTAATTGATAATAGATTCACGTTTGACCACCATCTCACCTGATGGTAAGTGATAATGTGGTCGAAGATGAAGCACGCTTACTTAAAAGTAACCTATTCACTCTTGACTTAAAGACCCCTAGGTTATAGCTATCGGGAAACAGACTCCGACAGGGAATTCCACTCCTTAGCCGTACGCACAATGAAAGTATTCCCAAAACTAAAACGTTTTGTGCGTATGTGTGGGATATCCACCATGTAACGATGTCACAAACCAAGACAAACAAACAACCAAACCGCACTGCTAAAATAAAACAGAGTTGGATAAGCCTGCCGAATTGAGAATGCTGTTCTGAATTCCTCCTTCTCCTCGCGTCGAATTTTTCAATGCTGAGGGTCGTGAAGACCCTGTATAAACAGCTTCCCCCTGATGGTATTTCGACCTCCTGCCGGGTATGCGGGAATGTCATAACGAGATAGGGTTGCCCCGGAACGCAAGGCAACTGAAGGAACAGGGTGGGTTTTTAGTTTAGTAGAAGTCTGACACTCTCTTCCACTCCAAACAAAACAAAACAAAACAACCAGCGGGAGGAGTCATTTGATGATTTTTACAAACCGGAAAAAAGATTATGTTCCGCCCTGTATGCATGTCTTGGTAACGTGTAGAGCGATGTGTAAATTAACCTGTCCTAAATTAACGAACGGCAATTCCTCTCGTATTTCATCCGAACTTGGCTCACACTTCATAACGTAACATTATTGGGATATGAGTAACCTACAAAAGCCCGATGTTGGTTTTCCTGTAAGAGTTATGTTTTCCTTCTTAGTGTCGCAATATTGGATAAACTAAACGCGATTTAGGACTGTCAGTGTACAACATCATGCATAATATTAATTAAACATAATAATATAAAATACATACCACAAAATATAATATATAAATATATACTAATACTTATCAAAATCATAATAGAGAAAGGAGGGAAAAGAATTAAGTGAGAGGTTATTACCTCTCACTAAATGAAAGAATGGTGAAGGAGCATTATTATGCTCCTTCACCATTTTTTTGAACGTAGGTAATGTTTGAGCACGCCTCACATCTATGGGCAAAGCATTCCATAAATGGGCCGCTTGGATAGTGAAAGATTTAACGAAGAACGAAGTGGAATGCATACACATATATAAATAAATATATATGTATATGCATGTCTATGCTTTGTAGGCTAACTGAGATTACATAATGTGACTAGTTTCTGCCCGCAGCTTCGCTCACGTGCAAAGGTTATTTTTTCAGTGAAATTAAAATAGCCTATGTTATTAGCTGATAATGTAGCTTTGTATTGGTGAAAGAATTATCGGTATTATATATATTCGGTTGAGTAGTTTCGAGGTAATCCATGACAAGCAGTCAAATATCTACACTTTCATCTTGTGTAGATACCTATTTGTATGCATAAAGTCCTAGTCATTAGCACCTTATCATTGTTACTAGGAATACTGACCTATGGTACTGTCACTGTGAAGTGATTGGCTAAAAATAAACTAATGGTTGCCCAGAGTCTGAAATTATTGCATAATGTAAATTCAACCCAAGTGATTATTTTAAAATGGTACGGATCGACTCGTGAGACACAGAAAGTTCAGCGGCTATCTCTCTTAAACTTGAATGAGGATTTTCAGTCACTAGGTATTTCCTACAGTTAAGCAATGTTAACTTCGGTTGAAGACGTTGATGGCCTACAAGAGCGTCGCAAATCTTCCATCACATCCCGACCGCTTTTGAACGCTTTGTACTATTCATAAGCACGTGATTTTGATACAGTCGATTTACCGTAACATTAACATGTAACATTTTCAGGAAGGAGACCTCAAAACAGTTAACGACAAGGTTGGAGCATTGGCACTATGTATCGCGGATTCGATTCAAATACCCTACGGCCATACGGTTCCAGCTCCGCTTGTAGATATTCGCTCATGATACATGAGAAATTCCTCATGTCGGGCATTAGGGTGTGGATGGATGAATAACGGCCTTTTTTAAAGTTTTAAACAAGCAAAGAAGTTATCATAGCACAGTCTTATCTGTTTCGTAAATCGTAGCACATAGTAGTAAAATCGTCCTCAGGAGATGAATTCATTTATTTAATTCATTTATTTATGGTTACTCTCAATTCAAATTTATTATTATAGTATCTTAAATTTTAGCCGAATGTAAAAGGTGTATGAGCTGGGTTATCAGGATTACCTACAATCATAATAAATAATCTTTATTATTCAAAAGTTTTACAACAGCGCGTGGAAATGATATCCATATTCATACTCCTTTATTATCATCATATGCTAAGCCTCTTCCCAACTATATTGAGGCTACCAGTCTAACTATCCAGTTAGACTGGTAGCCTCAATATAGTATCCACAGCTCTGTATCCACAGCTGAGTACTAGTGTTTTACATGTAGCGACTGCCTATCTGTTTTTAACAACCCAATAGCTAGGTTACACGATTTTTATTATGTTACCTTGCATGCACGTTTTTTATTCTTGTCATTCATGTTTATGCAAATAAATGAATCTGAATCTGAATCTGAATCCCATTGGCAAGATCAATGTCAGATATTCTGGCTTCTAACTAAGAAGGTTATCGTGTCATCCGTTACGACTGTCAAAGATGTATAAATGACAGCCAGCCAGCAGAACGTGGAGGATGAATCTCGATGTCTAAAGATGGTTAGTCATCCACAGATAAGCGTTGCTTAACCTTGATATTACAATCGATATTACAAATCTCAATAAATCGATAATCGATATTTTTAATTTAGTTAAGTATTAGGTCTTACTAACACTAATCTTGTCATATCCGGGGAGCAGTTCAAATGTTGATCACCAGATCGTTTACGGCACGTTTGCGCCATAAGAATATGCATGTAACTTCAGATTAGTTTTTATTTTTTGGCTACGAGATCGCGTAGTGTCAAAAACCATATAGAAAACAAAATAGTCAATGTTTCCTACGTGTGTTACTTTTACGAAATATCGTGACATAGATTTATCGCTATTTTTTACTCAATAATAATCGATACAGCATAAAAATATCGAGTCGATATTTGTGGATATATTTTTTTTACTTGCCCATCCCTTTGACTCACAGAAAGAGACGAAACGTCGCAAAACTTAAATCTTTCAAACGTCATGTCAAACACGACTGTCATGGTTGCCCAAAAACAAAGGTTATCATACTAAAAATCTTCCCAAATAATAATTTATCACAGCTATAGCCGTCTTCAAATATTTTTTTGAGTATTTTTATGATAATCCCTATTGTTTCTTCTATTTATCTATATGGTGTACATAATGGTAGCCCAAATGAACATCTCCTTTAGAAAATTAATAGTTAGTAGCTAATAGTTAGGAGCAGTGTTGCCAACTATACTATCACCTCTGTAGCTAGATCTTTTGCAAAAAGTTGCCAGATTCCCACATTATCTTACCCCAAAAAGTAGCTAAAAGTTGCTAAAGTTAAAAAAAAACTAAAGTAATCGTTAAAATCGTTTTTCTACATTAAAACTAATGTGGGTAAAACATTATTAATATAACTTAATCTAGGGAAGATGATGTAGATGGTTGTACATCCTGAGAATCCAAGGATTTTGTGTATTTCTCCACGGTTCCCATTTGTTGGAGAACTGTTAAAGGTAAGGTTGAACCGTTGAAGCAACATTTACCTTTTACCCTGAGCGAGTCTCTTATACATAAAATAGAATTTAGAGTTATCAGACTCATTCGGTTTCTCTGCTTATTTTTAACTAGATTCATTTGAGAGAATAACCTCTCAACCTCTGCATTTGAGTGTGGAAGTGAAAGGCAAGATATAGCCAATTCACTTATATCCCTATATGTATTATCATTTTTAAAGTGTCTGACCTCCACCCAAAATTTCACCTTTTCCTAAACCAGCTGTAGTAATTTTCACTTAACCAAATGTAGTAAATGCGCGGCCTTTGTGCTTTTTAACTATGTATTGTCTTGCTTTTACAATATGACTCAAAATGCTGACGAGTTTACGACTCTAAAAATTGCTTCCACAGACAAAAAACTCAAACTGAAAACCACACACACAAGCATCACTAATAGTGTGTAGATAAAGTCGCTATGTTGATAATTTGCTAAAAAAAAGTACCTGAATCGTTTAGCTACAATTTTTTAGAAATTGTAGCTGACAGGGGTGCAAAATAGCTAGATCTAGCTATAAAATAGCTAAGTTCACATCACTGGTTAGGAGTGTCTACTAGCCTACCAGTGTCCACGTGATCTAAGTCACGGGCACAGCTTGTATGTGCATAATAATAATAGTCCTTCTGACTGACTATAACCACGGTGGCCAATCTCAACGGAGATTGGTCATCTGCGCAGGAGATATTATAGTGCGAGAGTATGTGCAGGTTCAGGAGCACTCTCTGTTCCTTTACTGTCATAGTCCGATGGGACGGCAAGCCGACACGACCGGAGACAGATCAGGCGCTTGACCAATAGCTTAACGTGATTTCCGAAGCATGGGGTTATCACACCGCAAACTTCTAAACTCCGGGCTACTACTGAGAAAATCCCAATAGCAATTATTGCCTGACCCGGGAATCGAATCCAAGACCTCAGCAGTCGCGCTTGCAACTTCAACAATGAACTATGAATTCAACAATGACTTTAAGAACAATGAGGCAGTAAACCTTATGTCTAATTAGGTCTAATTCCACTACGCCCGTTCTATCATCGGACTACAAGACAAACGGCTAAGCGCCAGCGTTAGGTACATGGTAGTCCGTGCCCAGGAAGGGCAGTCCTGCAGATCCGAACTACTACAGGCCTATTTCAGTCACGTCATAAGCTCCTGGCATATCTAGAAGCCAACGACATCTTCTGTGACCGACAATACGGTGCAGGAACCGGTCAACTGGAGATCTTCTAGCGTATGCCATTTATATCTGGAGTGAGGCCATTGAGAAGCACGGGGAAGCATTTGCTGTTTCTCTCGATGCCTTCAAGGCTTTCGATAAGGTACGATAGCCTTATTGCTAAACTTCTTTCTTTCGGTATAGCCACTGAACTTTGCGTTTGGATAGAAGACTTCCTGAGAGATCGGTCTATTCAAGGGGTTATTGATGGCTGCTCTTCTGGCCAATTGGCTATTATTGCCGGGGTCCCTCAGGGGTCAGTTATCTTAGCAACTTTATTCTTGCTACATATTAATGATCTGCTAATGCCCAGGTACCTTTGGGTATGCAGACGACAGCACTGTTGCTGAGAGATATATATCCAGCGCGAGTTCTAGTGGGTCACAAGTCCAGTCTCTCCGAGAGGCCATGGTGAGGCGCTTGAACTTGACTTTGAAGGCTGTCTCTGAGCGGGGCGACGCTAACTTGATCAAGTTTAATGTTGCTAAGAAAATACACGCCGGGGGAGTGTCTTTTCTCCGCAAAAAGGAGCCAATTTCAACCGGCTCCTTCATTCCGTGGTGTAACCGTGCCGATAACTGATCGCATCGAGCTTCTTGGGGTTACGTTGACATCCACCCTTAATTTTGGTCCGTTTATCGAGGCTAAGGCTAAATTAGCTGCCAAGGAGTTGGGAATCCTAGCAAAGGTGAGACGGTACTTCACACCAGAACAGCTGTTCAACCTCTATCAAGCGCAAGTTCGGTCGTGTATGGAGTACTGCTCTCATCTCTGGACTGGATCTGCCAAATACCAGCTTGATGAACTTAAGTCTATCGAGAAACGCGCCAAGAGGCTCATCGGCAACGAGAAGCTGGTCGAGACAAAGCTCCATAGCCTTGAACATCGGCGACATGTTGCAAGTCTGTCAGTTTTCTATCGGTTGCATTTCGGGGAGTGTGCGATGGAATTGCACAGTCTAATTCCACCAAGCCCGTTCCATCATCAGACTACAAGACAAACGCCGATGCGCCATCATACATGGTGGACATCCCACCCATACGCACAAAATGCTTTGTGAATACTTTAATTGTGCGTACGGCTAAGGAGTGGAATTCCCTGCCGCACAGTGGTCCGGATTTTCAAAATGATGGACTTTCGATCGAAGATGGTTATTTCACTAAACAAAAAATGGTATCGAATAGTATATATAACGCTGATCAATATTTATTACTACAATTTTTCGATAAAATTGCTCCTTCAAGTGAAAAAAAAATATTGAAAAATATAATGTATGGGAGAAAATGTATTTTATTTTTTTTCTCCGGCTAGTATCAAAGTATAGCAACCAAACCTTATATTCTAGTAAGTACTTGTTGCCCTTAATACGACGACATATAATTTGCTTGCGTATCCCTGCGGCCTTGGCGCCTACGATGATTCAAAGTTTCAAATTTTTATGTTGTATTTTCTAATGGCTATTAACGAGTTTTACAATTAAGAAGAACTAAAAATATTTTTTTTCAATACAATAAGAATTAAAAAATATAAATTTAGGCATTTGGTAGGTATTTCATTTATAAGACAATAATAAAATTACATACATTTAAATAGAATTTCAACTTGATGCATGTAATTGAAGACAGTCATGTGCTGACGTTGACTATCTATACCGCAATGACTGAAACTATTACTTTGATAAAATAATAATTAACCCCCACCACCAAAGGGTGGTAGGGGTAATATCGACGACGCTGATTGGTTGTTGAACGCAGCGGTACTAATTATGTCAGTCACTACTTGTGAGTGTTTGTTGTAAATATGTGTGCAGGTAACAATTAAAGGTCACTTGTTTCTCAACCCTTGAGGAAGTACCTAACATCATTATCCGTGCTGTGTGAAAGTTTTGTGAGTCTCGTTATGGCTGCATTTGTTACGAATTTAGATATTTTTATGTTCCTTCGTGTTGAAGGAGACATGAAAAATTGGACACGACTCTATGAAGCTATTATTGTGCGCATCTCGGTTGAAATATGTTCAGAAGATTCAGAAATAATTTAGACCTTTATTAAAAATTATATCAATAATATGAGTCGCAGATGGGCAAGTGTTTCCAGAAATCAGAAGACATTCATGAACAGACATACTGAGTGGTTACAATCAAATATTAGTTGGCCAAATTGCACTACAGTGAATTTATCAGAAATTTTTCTAGCTCAAGATGAAGTTATCTAAAACATATCGTCAGACATTACGAGTATTTCAGTTGATATCGATACTGTAGCAGCTGTGATTCCGTCCACATCAACTGTGGGCACATCTACGGATTAGGTTAGTTCAGATTAGGAAACCGTTTGTTGACCTCGGCAACAAACAGAAGAAAAGACGTTCAGGGTCTCTTCTGGAATGCTTACTGAAAGAACTCACTTTCGCATTAGTCACAAGACTTAAGACAGAAAAGAAGAATGACTTAGCTAATATTATTGATCACATAACGAAAAACCCTGATAGTGTTGCGATTGTTCAAACCACTTTGTTTAAAAAGAAAGTAAGCGAAAAATCGTTAGATGAAGATCACGCTCTAGGTCTTTATACATCTTTGAACCTGTCAAAGTGGAAATATTTATGTTTAACGAAAGTGCTGATAGATTGTGAAGTTCCAATTTTACCATCGTATCACAA
The DNA here is from genome assembly GCA_943138885.2 of Tholera decimalis. NCBI lineage: Eukaryota > Metazoa > Arthropoda > Insecta > Lepidoptera > Noctuidae > Tholera > Tholera decimalis. The sequence continues at coordinate 19,694,368 of OW964576.2, forward strand.
TCTCCTTGAAGCTAAGAAAAAATGCTATCCAAGCGATTTAGAAATTACTGAGAGAGGAGCTAAAGTGAAGATTCAAGCCCTACTGGATCTGACAGTCTAGAAGATTCTTCAGATTACTGGTACCCAAGTTGATTCGTGCAATGAAGGATTGAAATTAATCAGTAAATGGGGTTTCGATGGAGCTTCTTCACAAAACACCTACAAGCAAAAGAAGTGAAGATGTAAACTTCAGTGATTCATCGGTATTTATGTCAAGTCTTGTCCCTCTTAAATTAGTTTCTAATAATATCACCATATGGGAAAACCGAACACCTTCTTCAACCCATTATTGTAGGCCTATTGAGTTTGAATTTTGTAAAGAGACAGCAGAATATATCAAGCAAGAAGAAGCTTCGTTGAAAGAAGAAATAGATAATATTGGTCCTACAAAGTGTGCCGGGCTGGAGATTAATCACGACCTTCATATGACAATGATCGACGGAAAAGTTGCCACTATTATAACTGATACTTCATCAGCATCTGTCTGCAATATTTGCCTTGCTAAGCCGACTGAGATGAACAAGCTGTCAGAAGTATTTTCAAGACCTGTACGAGAAAATGTTTATAAATATGGACTTTCTACTCTTCATATGTGGATCCGTTGTATGGAGTGTATTCTACATATATCATACAACATGGAATTTAAAATGTGAGCTGCACGAGGTGCTAACAAGGAACTAAAAGCTGCGAAAAAACAACTGACACAAGAAGAATTCAAGCAGCAAATGGGAATTCTTGTAGATTTTGTTAAGCAAGGCTCTGGAACCACAAATGACGAAAATGCAGCCAGAATGTTTTTTTGGAAATTATGAGAAATCTGTCCAAATTACCAATATTGATAAAGAACTACTAAAGCATTTCGCGGTTATTCTTCAAACAATTTCATCTGGATGTGCCATAGATATTGAAAAATTTCGAAGCTGAGATGTTTGTTCATCTATACCCGTGGTTTTATATGGCCGCAAGTGTGCACAAGCTGCTCATACATGGTGCAGACATTAGCGAACACTTTTGCTTCCTACCAATTGGTATTCTTTTCGAAGAACTTGAAACTTTGCCTGAGGTAACAACAGAAGAAACTGAAAATATGGAACTACAGGAGCTGCAGACGATCCATTAGTGTAATAGCGTGACAGATTTAGTGATATTATTATTGTTTAAATAAATAATAATAATAAATTATATTCCACAACTTTCACACAACGCCATCTAGTCCCAAACTAAGCAGAGCTTGTGGTATGAGTACTAGACAACTGATAAACATACATATATATTTCTAAATACATACATATTATGGATAAATTACACCCAGACGAAGAACAAATGATCGTGCTCATCACACAAACATTTGCCCTGGGTGGGAATCGAACCCACGACCTTGAGCATAGCAGTCAGGGCCACTGACTACTAGACCAACAGGCCTGTCAAAATTGTTTGAATTGAGTTAGTAAGATAAGTCGTTGCATTAAAATACTCCTTACCAGGACTGCATAAATTAGTCCTTTTCAGGAATACCTGAAATAGTCCTTTTCAGGACTTCTAAAAATAACCCTTTTCAGGGCTTTATCCATTTCTAACCGTTTGTTTTAAGATGAACCGTCAAAAACATTAAGAAAAATCGACTTGAAACATTTGAAACTTTGAATCATCGTAGGCGCCAAGGCCGCAGGGATACGCAAGCAAATTATATGTCACCGTATTAAAGGCAACAAGTACTTACTAGAATATAAGGTTTAGTTGCTATACTTTGATACTAGCCGGAGAAAGAAAATAAAATACATTTTCTCCCATACATAATTTTTTTCAATTATAGTGTTGGTAGGCTATTGGGGTGGTCTGAAACACTGCGAGTCTTGTTTATAAACCGTTTATTGTAAAAAAAACTAGACATCGAACATGAAACCACACTTCTTAAACAATCTCTGGCGCAAGCGCGGGAAAAAACAGTATGATACGTGGGTCGTGGCACCGCGCAGCGCGTCTCGAAAAGCACTACCGTAAACTGCGCGCGCATCGGCGCAGGGGAAAATCACCCCGGGGTTGCCAACTACATACCTTACAATATGCCGATGGTCTCACGCTATACAATTTTTTTTTTCACTTGAAGAAGCAATTTTATCGAAAAATTGTAGTAATAAATATTGATTAGCGTTATATATACTATTCGATACCATTTTTTGTTTAGTGAAATAACCATCTTCGATCGAAAGTCCATCATTTTGAAAATCCGGACCACTGTGTGCAGGGGTATGTGCTTCCTGATAGCTATAACCTAGGAGTCTTTAAGTGAAGAAATTAAACTAAACTAACTAAACTAACTTTACTAAACCGTTATGAGCTTCTTTATAACACTGACCCCTTCTCAGAGGAAACGACACTAGCTGGGGAAATGTTGCTATCTAATTTAGGTGAAAATAGACAGGCGAGATGGATAAGCACTGTTACTAATATCGACATGACTCATAATAGTAAAAAAGCTTGGAGTACTATTCGAAAGCTGACTAGTGAGTCCCCTCAACCCTCTCCACCAAGTCAAGTTACTGCCAACCAGATAGCACATCAACTTTTTGCAAATGGCAAACCAACACGCCGTCCCAGTAAGATCCGTAAGTCAAAAAAATTGGACGACGCTTCCAATGATATTAGTAAACCGTTCATCCTTGCCGACATCATCGAGGCGATTAGGGGTCTGAAATGTGGTAAGGCTTCTGGTTTGGACGACATCTCAGCCGAACAAATTAAACAGCTAGGCCCAGTTGCTGTGTCATGGTTGCTGCAACTATTCAACAACTGCCTGGAATCAGCTTCAATACCGCGTCACTGAAGAAAGTCTAAAGTTATAGCGATACCTAAGCCAGGTAAATCAGCAGACGACCCGAAAAACTTCCGTCCAATATCTTTGCTATGTCACACATATAAGCTATTCGAGAGACTGCTGCTGAACCGTCTTACGTCCGTTATTGACCCAAAATTAATTCCCGAGCAAGCTGGTTTCAGACCCGTGAAGTCTTGCAGCAACCAGACCCTCAAACTCGTCCAACACATAGAGGATGGTTTCGAGACTGGGATGGTTACAGGTGCTGTGTTCGTGGATTTATCGGCTGCCTACGATACAGTTAACCTCAAACGGTTATTGTGGAAGGTGGAGTCCATGATTAACGATCCCAACTTTATACAAATATTCCGGGAACTCCTCCACAATCGCCGTTTTCAGGTCCATATCTCTTATCGGAAAAAAGTCGTTGGAGAGCACAAAAAAACGGCCTCCCGCAAGGTAGTGTTCTGGCACCGCTCCTCTTTAATATATATACCAACGACCAACCATCCAGCCCGAATACATCGCGCTTCCTCTATGCAGATGACCTTGCTCTCACTTCCCAAGCTAGCACCTTTGAAGAAGTTGAGGTTCACCTTTCTAGTGCTCTTGGTGATTTAGCCACTTATTACCTCGCTAACTCACTCAGGCCCAACCCTAACAAAACGCAGTCTTGTGTGTTCCATCTTCGCAACAGAGAGGCGCGGTGTAAACTCAATATCTTTTGGGGAGGAGTGTCTATCGAGCATAGTGACTACCCAAAATATCTTGGAGTTTTCTTGGACAGGTCATTAACATTTAGCAAAAACTGCAATACTATCCGGCAGAAAGTGCACTCTCGAAATAATCTTCTAAGGCGACTGGTCTCGTCAAAGTGGGGTGCTTCGCCTTACGTATTGCGGACTACTGCGCTGGCACTATCTGTTTCTGCGGGTGAATTCGCATGCCCCGTGTGGTGTCGTTCAGCCCATACGGAATTAGTGAAAATCTAGTAGTAGTAGTAGTAGTAGTAGTCTCTTAATGAAACGTGTCGGATCATTACTGGTTGCCTTAAACCGACCCCGGTACAGATGTTGTATCCACTGGCAGGAATAGCGCCACCGGAAGTTCGCAGAGCGGTTGCAAGTTTCAATGAAAGAGCCAAAATGGTTAGAGACTCCCGACATCCAATGCATGGGTACACTTTAGTGCCACAAAGGCTGAAAAGTCAAAGAAGTTTCCTGAAGTGTGTCACTCCACTTACTGGCGAGCAGCCTAAGGAGCGCCTAAAGCTGTAGCTGGAAAAAACATCCCTTCCAAGCCCATTTGTACCACCAGCTGAGCATCTCCCACCTGGACACGAACTGCCATGGCTGACCTGGAAGTCTTTAAGCAGACTCCGCACCCAGGTTGGTCGCAGCAAAGAAAATCTTTTCAGGTGGAGATTTATCGATGCCTCTGCCTTGGAGTGTATATGTGGTTCTGTTCCACAAACCATGTCACACTTAATTTCCTATCCTGCGTGCCCTGTCAACTGCTCACTGCAGGACTTGATGGAAGCTACCGAAATTGCCAAACTTGTTGCCCAGTTCTGGGCTGACTCCATCTAACTATTTGCCATCGACACGCTAAGAAGAAGAAGAAGAAGTGAAAAGTTAATTTGAATAGGTTACTTCAAGGCAAGCGTGCTTCATCTTCGACCACATCATAGCTTAACATCAGGTGAGATTGTGGTCAAACGTAAGCCTATCAACTATTAAAAAGAACATCCCACCCATACGCACAAAACGTTTCGGGAATAGTTTCGTTGGCGTACGGCTAAAGAGTAGAATCCCCTGTCTGATTCTATGTTTCCTGATAGCTATAACCTGGGGACGTTAAAGTCGACAGTGAACAGGTTACTTCTAGGTAAGCATGCTTCATCTTCGACCACATCATCGCCTAATATCAGGTGAGATGGTAGTCAAACACGAGCCTATTATCAGTAAAAAAATGGCCAAGTGCGAGTCTTTTCATAGTGTTTGTATGAAATATAAAGTTATAAACACAAACTTGTGAGCACCTTTTCTCAAAAGATCGCCTCAGACCAACTGTATTGATTGTATGGACTTTAAAAGAGACGGACCCCTGAGTTTGTTTCGGTGTTTCTTCTCAGGGTAGTCAGTTAGGAAACACCGGCCTCATCTAGTTTAAATTTACGAAAAATTGACATGTAATGTTAATTAATAACCAATTTGCAAAATAAAAATCATTTAAATAATTATATTTGCGGTTTTGAAAAATGTGCTCTATCTCAGAAACTTCTGACTTTATCTCGTTCAAACCAATACTCGTTGAAAGTATTCATTGATATCTACAGCATATATATTCAATTCAATTCAATATGTTTATATTTTTATTCAATATTCAATATTTTTATTATTATAAAAGTTAGAGGGGGATCCTCCCCTTCTAACTTTTTCACTTCGGAGGTGTATATCTTTTAAACGATTAACTTTATTGGCTCTAAGATAAAATGGTTTGAAAAACCTCAATGTAAACAAAAATACCTGTCTATAGACACACACATATAGATTTGATGATTTTTTTTAGTTTAAGTTCCTTGTATGGGGATCCCACCTTAATTTAATTAAAAAGTTTTAAAATCGGTAACCGGTTATAACGAACAGCAATTTATTCCGAAACTAGTGGAACATGGTAGGTAAATGTCACAAAAACATCTCCCTACCAAGTTCCACATGTGACATACAGACGGACAGACAGACAAACATGAAGAATCTATAAGAGTTCTGTTTTTTGCCATGCGGCTACGGAACTCGAAAAAAGGTAGTTCATAAACATAGTATAAATCTAACATTTAGCAAACACAAGTCAAATGACATAATAAGTAGTAGGTTTTTACATGTTTTCCTTGTTTGTGGTCGATTTGTGCCATTAGACCACAGGTCAGTATAAATACAATCGGATTGGAGGAATTACTATATTTTTTTATTTATTTAGAATAGGTTCGCGTTTGACCACCATCTCACCTGATGGTAAGTGATGATGTGGTCGAAGATGGAGCACGCTTACCTAAAAGTAACCTATTCACTCTTGACTTAAAGACAATATTAATATTTTTATTTATTTATTGTTGTTAAATAAGGTCCACAATATTTACAATACATCATTTAGATTTTTATATTAACAGCTTTATTATTGTGGGAGACTGGTGCCTAAACTAAGCTGTAAGCCTGTATTTCAGGACACCAGGACTCCACCTTTTAACATTAAGTGTTGAAAACAGATAGTTGAACCTGAACATAATTATTATCAATAAATGTTTGTATGTGACGGAAGTAGTGCAAGAAAGAGGTAGCGTTATTATACGCTAGTGGCACGTGCAACGGACGTCATCGCCCCCACCTTGTAGGCAAGGTGGAAGCTATAGGTAGCGCATAAAAGGCGCTGCGCCGTAGAATCGGCACGCATTTCTAACGGATGCGTCTCGGTGTACGGACCACTGTCTCTCGACAGTCAGTACTACCCGGTTATTGGATGTGGAACAATGTCTCGGACATTTAGTACGATCCCTATTGCGGTGGGTGCACGGAACACTTTCCCTGACAGTCAGTACTGCCCTATGTGACCGCCTGCACTGCCATTATTACTTGTTTAAATTATTTTAATTAATTACTATAATTTCTAGTTTGATTGAAAGAAATCCATGTATTGCCCTGAGTATTACTTCTGATGTCTCAGCCAAACCCGACATCAGAAGTGGGATCGGATTCTCCGCCCGCCTGGCACTTCATCAGTACAAAAAGTGCCGGAGGATGTTCAGTTACCCTCCAGTAGATTGGAAACCTGTCTTTAAAAATTAACTCACGCTCTGCTGACCTGGTCCAACGCATCGCGGCGTTGTTGCTGTTTGCTACATCCCCGATTCAATTCGGCTGGTGTTGACTGTCCAACGCCGTCATTGGGAGAGTTGGAAAGGTGTCGATTTGATCATGGCACTGACTCATTTCTTTTTCGAGGCCACGGAGCAACATTGCTGTCTAAGATGCCTCCCAGTCCAGATCAATGGGGGATGTACAGGAGGCTTTGAAGGATCGATCGCTTGCCCTTTTCTTATTCGGGATCACTTTGACAGTGTCTTCATATTTCTAATGCGGCCTTCGCACAGGCATGTTAACGTCATTGGTAGTTGATTGAAAGCGTGCCGGATGTGGGTCTATCTGAAAGGGTTGTGACCAATACCGTAGACTGAAGTATGGTGAGTGGCAGGTCCCGGCTGTTTCGAGTGCTGCGAGGCGTCTCCTTGAAGGGAGGTCGGAAATGCCTGAGTCAATCGATTCTTATCTCCAGCTTGGAGCGGGATTTTTTTCAGGCTCTTCTCCATGTGGGCAGCGTTCTTTTGACATTCTGGAGATGCCTGTGTACGCCTATGTGAAGTGAAATATTTTTGTTTTTCATATGCCCTCATGCTAATACTGACACGTATGTGGCAGAACTGGGCATCGTGCGGCTGATTGACGTGGAACAAAACTGTCATTCGAGTTAGGCAGTTCATAGGGTTAGCAACGTAACGTATTTTAGCCGACTTCAGAAAAAGGTGAAGGTTCTCAGTTCGTCAGAATCTTTCTATGTATGTTCCCCGATTGCTCGAGGACGGCCGGACTGATTTGGAAGATTCTTTTTTTGTTTAGAAGGGTATACTTTCTGGTTGGTCTCATTGTCGTCACGTCGGGGTCTGATGATGGAATCACGGAGAGGTCGCGGGAACTCTTCAAATATGGTAGGCGCACCTATGGCGATTTGGGTATTTTTATAGTGACATGCAGTTGCTCTTGAAAGGCACCATTTGGTGAGGTGTAGCTGATGATGCAGGCCATGGATGGCTGCCGGAACTGCTCTCGTGGGTTGCGATTTGATTTCTTGAGTATAGTTGTTGGGCACTTTATGCTCGTTGCAACGCGTATGGTGAGGTAAAGCTGATGATGGATTGCCGGGAGAACTCCTTAAAAATTAACGGCACTGCGTCGGGAGGAGCAGTGTTTTGTGAAGGGTGATAGGCGGTTGTCATTTGGGCTTTTATAACTGGATGAATTACGGACCGACCCGCTAAAAAGTTTTAGACGAGTTTATTCATAACTTTTCCCTGATAATTCAGTCTTTGTGTAACTATGGGAAATGGACCTTTGGGGTCCATTCAGTCAGTCCACATGAGCTAGAACAATTTTTTTTTAAATCCTCTTTTTAACGTCCAAAGAGTCGATAAATTACATCATAGATTGTTGTGATTATAGTGACAAATATTTAAATCCTAGCGCAATTCGGAAAAATATAATGAGTAACAAATCAAGTCCCAATTATAAAGTTTTTACAAATGTACCCAAAAAAGGGACAATTCCCTACTACTTTAGTCGACTTAAGAATTCGATCCCCAATGAGTGTAGCTCCTCATCGCAATGTAACGTGAAGGGTCAAATAGGGACTATACCATATTACTTCCCTGTTTTAAACAAGCGCGAGTCATTTTTTCGCATCTCAAACTAACACAACACACAGCTTTAGAATATTCCATCAAAATATCGCTAGTTTGTTATCTAAACAAGAAATACTGGAAATAACTATACAGGAGTTAAAAGAAGCAAATAATTACCCAGATGTAATATGTCTATCTGAAACTTTTGTTAAAAAAGGGTGCGAAAATTATGTGAAAATACATAACTATGAAATGGCTACTAGTTTCTGTAGAGACAAACAAAGAGGTGGAACGATGTTCCCACTCGCAAATTGACCTGTATTGACCATATTTTAAGCAACATCGCCACTGCAACTGCCACTGTATTACCACACGGCGGTGATACGTAAAAAATAAGACATAGCTCGAGGGGCGTAGCTTAACGGAAAACGCGGGGAGCACCCCCGCTGGAATACATTGCAAACTCGAGCGCACGCTCGCGGTGAGTTTGCGATGTAGTTTGTGTGTTTTGATGTTTTAAGAAGGCAAGGAGTCGCCAAAATCAAATACATTTCTTTTTAATCTGAATTAAACTAACTTATACATTATATTGTTAGGTATTTAGTATTTTACTTTATTATCTATTTCATGACAAAGACCTAGGCCAGCAGTACTGTACCATTTAATATCTAATAGATTTTTGTTCTCAGATTAAAGAAACTGCGCACGAGGACGTGCGATTGTCAGAATGGCCGTGACGGAAGTAGTGCAAGAAAGAGACAGCGTTATTATACGCTAGTGGCACGTGCAACGGACGTCATCGCCCCCACCTTGTAGGCAAGGTGGAAGCTATAGGTAGCGCATAAAAGGCGCTGCGCCGTTAATAATGATATGATCCAGCCTGTCCCTAGCTGCTCTCCCCTGCGACGCCCTAAGCCGAGGTCCGTACCCCACAGGGGGTGCCCTCAGCGTGTAGTCGCCTAGTTTGTAAGTTTTTAATAAGCCCTGGCTGGAGGCTTTAATTAATTTATTAATTAAGGCAACCACAGGCAAGCCCGGTTAAGCAGCCGACAACCTCAGAGGTTGACCTGCGAGATGCTCAACAACAATTTATAAAAAAAGCGCTGCGCCGTAGAATCGGCACGCATTTCTAACGGATGCGTCTCGGTGTACGGACCACTGTCTCTCGACAGTCAGTACTACCCGGTTATTGGATGTGGAACAATGTCTCGGACATTTAGTACGATCCCTATTGTGGTGGGTGCACGGAACACTGTCCCTGACAGTCAGTACTGCCCTATGTGACCGCCTGCACTCCCATTATTAGTTGTTTAAATTATTTTAATTAATTGCTATAATTTCTAGTTTGATTAAAAGAAATCCATGTATTGCCTATATCTGAGTATTACTTCTGATGTCTCAGCCAAACCCGACATATGTATAAAAGTGTGTGTGTGTGTGTTGTGTATGCGAGTGTGTGATTTTGTGGGTGTGCTGTTATAGAGTAGTTTGGGTGTGAAAACAGTGGGTTTGTTGTATGAGTGAGTTTTACCTTACATTTGCAAGATTACACTATGGTAGCGAGTAAGTTTTCGGTGTCATCATAATTTAATCCTTGTAGAAAGGAAGTTATTTCCTTTTTACAAATGATCTTAGTAAGATTTAGTGTCGGTAGCATTCTATTTATTTTTAACCGACGTCAAAAAAAGAGGTTCTCAACGACTTCAAAAAAAGGAGGTTCTCAATTCGTCTTTTTTTTTATGTATGTTACCTCATAACTCGGAGACCGCTGGACCAATTTGAAAAAATATTTTTGCGTTTGAATAGGTATACGTTCTGATTGGTCCCATTGTTACGAAATCAGGATCTGATGATGGGATCCTGGAGAAATCGAGGGAACTCTTCAAATATTATAGGCACACCTATAGCGTTTTGGGTATTTCTTATAGTACCTTGAGCAATTGCTTCCGAAAAGTACCATTTGGAGAAGTTGAACTGATGATGAAGACCACAGATGGCCACTGAAACTCCTCAATAATAAGTATTTCGTGGATTGCGATTAGATTACTTGAGTACGGATGTTAAACACTTTATGCTAGTCACAATACATATGGTGATGTAGAGCTGATGGTCAAGTACCAGGAGAACTCCTCAAAAATTAACGGCTATGCATCGGGAAAAGCAATATTTTGTAAAGGGTGATAAGTTGTTGACATTATGGCTTTTTAAACGACTTCAAAAAAAAGGAGGAGGTTCTCAATTCGTCTTGAACTTTTTTTTATGTATGTTACCTCATTACTCGGAAATGGCTGGACCGATTTGGAAAATTCGTTTTTTGTTTGAATGGGTATACTTTCTTGTTGGTCCCATTGTAGTCACGTTTGGATCTGATGATGGAATCATGGAGAAATCGAGGGAACTCTTCAAATATTATAGGCACACCTATAGCGTTTTGGGTATTTCTTATAGTACCTTGTGCAGTTGCTCTTGAAAAGCACCATTTGAGGAAGTGGAACTGATAATGAAGACCTCAGATGGCCACCGAAACTACTCGATAATAAGTATTTCGTGGATTGCGATTAGATTACCTGAATATAGATGTTAAGCATTTTATGCTTGTCACAATGCATATGGTGAAGTAGAGCTGATGATGGTGATGTACCTCTTGGTTCTGGAGTTCTCCTGAACTCCTCAAAAATTAACGGCTCTGCACCAGGAAAAGCAATATTTTCTAAAAGGTGATAAGTAGTTGACATTTCGGCTTTTGTAACTAGATAAATTACAAACCGACCCACTAAAAAGCGTGAAAAATTTTTTTTTGCAAAAAAAATAGAACCGATTTCCATATAAAAACACTACAAAGGCAAAAATAACTTTAATTTCGGAAGGCGGTGTCAAAAAAATAAAAGATAATAGAAAACAAATGACATCGACTACCGAAATTAAAGTTATTTTTGCCTTTGTAGTGTTTTTATTTAGAAGTCGGTTCATATTTTTTGCAAAAAAAAATTTATTATAGAGAAAACCACCTAGATGGCAGTAGAAGCGCTTCGAGAATTGGATTGAGAGCCAAATTTCTGGACGATCTACGGGGTTGTAGTCTGTTACCTTGTGACGCCGAAATGTTGTAAGTTAGCAAGGAATGTTGTTTTAATATAATGTTTTTGATGAAAAGTTGACGCACTGTTAGAACTTTCGCGTCTTTATATAAGAACTGTGTGGGGTAACGGTGGGAACGAAGACACCTTCAGTATGGCTCTTTGCATCCTCTCCAAAATAACCATTGTAAACTTGGAGCCTCACCCCATACAGTAGTTTAACAATGATTGAGCAAGGGCTAAGTATACTGATTTTATTAGCTTCGCATATGCTACTACCCTCAAAGTTTTAAAGATAAAATAAACCTAGTGTTAAGTGCATCAATATATTCGAAATCTTAGCGTATTATCTATTTGTACATCCAGGTATTTAATAAATGGAGTACTTCGCAGGTGTGGACAATTACATGAATTTTCTTTATGTACTGTTAGACAGTTGTGTGCTACAAAGCAGGAAGTATGAGAATTGTATGCTTTCTGAAATAATACACACAACTGTCTGTCACCCAAACATACATCTTATGCAGCGCTTTTGCACTTTAAACGAGGCTTCCCTATTAGTAGAGTTACCCCAAAATATGATCTGATGCAACAAGACCATGATAAGCTATAAGTAGTGCATCCGTGTTAACGGTTGGAGCAAGTTTATATTACTTACCAACTGTATCGTTACTAATTTAGACTGTAGGAAACAGGTATTAGGTATATTTCTGGACCTAGTAAAAGCATTTGACATGGTTTCTGTGTCCACCCTTATCCGGAAATGGAAACCATGGGAATCAGAGGGGCCCAGCTGGAACTGTTTAAAGACTACTTGAGTGAGCGTATTCAGTGTGTTAAGAGAAATGAGTTCATTAGCGAGGAACGATCAGTCATTAACAGAGGGCTCCAGGGCAGCGTACTTGGCCCATCACTCTTTCTCATATACATTAACGACCTGGGTATGCTCACACTCCCTAAAGGGAAGATTATTACATTTGCTGATGACACCGCATTACTCTTCAGTGCTGACACGTGGGATGAAGTCTTTTCACATGCGCAGTTGGGCTTCAATACTGTGACAGAGTGGTTACGAAATAATAAGTTAACACTAAATGCTGAAAAATCTAATTACATAACATTCACTCTAAAAACAAATAATAATGCACAAACATCAGTAACAACTTCTACAATTATAGCACACAACTGTCCAACAACACATAAAGAAAATTCATGTAATTGTACACACCTGCGAAGTACTCCACTTCTTAAATACCTGGGTATACAACATATCAACACATATTGATGTACTTAACACTAGGTTACGCTAGTTGATATACATCTTTAAAACTTTGAGGGAAGTAGCAGATGCGAAGCTAATAAAATCAGTATACTTTGCCCTTGCTCAATCATTATTAAACTACTGCATCATTGTATGGAGTGGAGCCCCGAAGTCTAAACTGCTTATTTTGGAGAGGACGCAAAGAGCCATATTGAAGGTGTCTACGTAGCACTGGTTGTCGAGTGGTAACTGATTCTAACTTGTGTATATTATTAAACAGTTGTTTTATGCAGAGCAAGTTATTGACGTTTCGCATTAACATTGAGAAGTACTAACATCCTCCATCCAATCACTAGATCTAAACCCATATTATGTTGGAGAAAGTAGATTCTCTTCTTTTAGCCTATTATTCACGACCCGCTCAAGTAACTTAGACAAAGCTGGCGGCACTGCAATTGGCCTATAATTGTTGACACGGCTTCTGTCCCCATTCTTAAAGATCGGGTGTACGATAGATCTTTTGAAAACTTTGGGGAAATTGCCTGACGAGAGTGCTAGGTTACAAATGTATGTCAGGGGTGGTACGATTAACTCTTTATGCTTCTTAAGAACACCACTGTATAAATATGCAATGGCCTTCGTGTGCGGTGGGATGGGATAAAATTATCCCATCCCACCGCACAGTCGTTGCGAAGAGACGTTAATAATTTTTCAACTTCATCCTCATTTGTTGGTAATAGATTGGTTGTATGCTACTTTGTTCCCGTGGTTATCAAATCAAATCTTTTCATATTTTCTAAAACTAGACTTAAACTCATAGTTTAGCTTAGCTTAAGGTACTCGCACGTTCGCTGCGGAACCGAAACTTACGTTACGTAAACTCTCCGCTCCTGCGTTAAGGGCTATTAGACCTAAAATTGTCTCAATAATTTAGAATAGTGTAAAAACGAAAATATAATATTTAAAACAATTATTTCCATAGGGTACGTTTGTTCAATTTCCTGTTTTTGTGGTTTATGCACTGCACTGTGTATGTGGGTCATTTTTTATGGATTATGAGACTCAAGCGATATCAGTTTTGTGACAGGTTTATACGGACGAAGCGATAGTATGACTAATATTGAAATATTGGGATGAAATTCGGAGCAATGACTGCTTTCACCGTGGTAGACGGCGATTTCTTTAGTAAGTCATCGAGGGAAATAAATGATTATACCTATGCGAAACCTTTGAAATTTGGATACCTTTTTATCAATATCGCTAGCTATTTATTCAAAAGATATATAAAAAAGTAAATATAAGATCTTATACAAAGTACCTTAAGCTTGTTTAGCTTAAGGTACTTAAGTTTATATAAAAGCGAAATACCACTCACAGATTAATCACGAAATTTCAGAAACTACAACTAGCAGGGCTCTCAAATTTTGCGAAGGGATTGCTTTTAATACGTAGATGCTCGCTAAGACAGAATTTTGCGAATATCCCATGGGATCGGGATTTACACGGAGAAAAACTTCCCACGCGAACGAAGTCGCGTGCAACTGCTAGTATCTTACATATATAAAACTAATTGCTGTTCGTTAGCCTCGCTAAAACTCGAGAACGGCTTCACCGATTTCATTAATTATTTTTGTATCTTGTTCCCCCTCTCATACAGGAAAGGTTTAAAAGGTGAGAAATATGGAAAAAATATTTTTTTTTTTTATTTAGTTAATTTATTTATATACAGAGGTTTCACTTAAATCTAAACTCGCCAAACTTTTACGTTTGATGGCGAGAGGCGCTCTTTATACGTTAACATTAACCATTCCAATTTGTTCTACACAATATGTTGCAATACAATCCTATATCTATAATCTATAATCTCACAGTAACAATGTGTTAATTACCTAATATATGATTAGCATTCCAATATATTTTTTAGTTTTTTCTTTAGTGTTCCTTTACTTATTTTTATTTTTTCTCTTAATAACTCTATTTTGTTAAATACTTGAGGTACCAAATACTTAGATGTCCTCTTTCCGTAATAATTAGTTATCTTGGGTTGAACCAGTTTATTTTCTCGAACCCTACGTGTATTGTACTTATTTTTAACATTAACTTTGTGTTCATCGTTATAAAAATATTTCAGTCCTACCAAATAATCTACTTTTTTATCTATTGGTACAATTTTACAAATAGGAAATAACTTATTATATTCTTTGTTACACTTATCTTTAACATTTTTACTAATGAGGTACTTTAGCAGTCTTATTTGTATGTCTTTAATGTCATTTAAATATGTTCTAAAGGTTCGCCCGTACACAAGGAGTTCATAACTCATTAGCGAGTCGGCAAGTGCGAAGTAAACTATTCTTAATGTTTGTTTATTTAGTACATTTTTTAATTGGTAAAAGTTACTTAATACTGATCTTAGCCTATTACAAATATCATTTACATGTATTTTCCAATTAAAGTTCTTGTCTATTGTTAGACCTAAATATTTAAATTTTTCTACAAACTCCAATTTTGTGCAGCTACAATTACATTTATTTTGATGTAAACATTCGTATGTATGCCCTATCACTGTGAGATCTTCCTTATTTATAGATTTGGCCTTTTGGTCATATGGCGAGTGTATATGCATACATTTTGTTTTTGCAAGATTTAATATAATGCCATTGTCATGTGCCCATCTGCTAATATTTTCAAAATCAAATTGTATACACTTTTGTATCTCGGCTATGTCATTGGATGCATAAACCAGACACATATCGTCAGCGTACATGAACACCTTACACTTATGTACGACGTTTGACACACTGTTCACATGCATTGTATATCCTACAGGACCGTAGACCGAACCAGTAGGCACACCTAGATCTACATCTGCCTCTTTCCCAACTACGCGGGAGATACTTGTGCTTATGTTCCTGTGGGTGAGGTAGTTTTCAAACCATTTCTTTGTGGGACCGCGTATACCGCACTCATCCATTGCCTTTAATAAGATTTCGTGGTCCAGAGTGTCAAACGCCTTTTTATAATCAATGAAAAGTGCTATAATTTGGTTGCCAGAATCTAAGCATTCATTAATAAAATCTGAAAAACCTAACAATGCAGAGACAGTGTTGCGCCCCCTACGGAAACCGTGCTGAGAGTCACATAATATATTGTTTTATTCTAAGAACACACTCATCTGTCCCACAATAACTTTTTCGGTTATTTTGTCTATAACGGATAGTATTGCGATAGGCCTATAATTGACATATTCTAAATGACTTCCCGATTTATATATAGGACGTATAATTGCATTTTTTAGCTGGTCAGGATAAATACCCTTAGATAAGGACATATTTATGAATGCAGCTAGAACAGGACTTATTTGCTTACGTATATATAAAAGGTCTTGCGCCCGTATTCCATCTAAGCCGGGTGCTTTCTCACATGATAACGTACTTATGACCTTTTCAACATCTGACGCAGTCACCTTAATATATCTATAGCTTACCTCGCTTGGTTTTACATATTCACTTCTATCTAAAAACTTTGAGTTACATACATGTTTAATTCCCTTTATTTCCTCCGTAAATGTTTTAAAAAAGTTGGTACAAATCTGTTCTGTGCTATCTGTTTTTCCTAAATACCTTAATATCACATCATCCAAGCTTGTTTTGTTTCGGCCTAACCATGAGTTTATATTTGTCCATATTTTCCTAAAGTCACCATTACATTTTACAATTTGTTCCTGCCTATATTTATTCTTCGCCATATATGTTAATTTATTTACTTTATTTCTATATTTTGTATAGTCTAATCGCTTGTTCATATTCTTTGGATCCGCTTTCCAAACTCTAAATAAATAAAGCGGTTCGAAGTTCGCCGGGCCCGGCTAGCTGGTATAAGCAGGGATTGAATACCGGTACCAATTTGGGTTCCGGTTCTTCATTTAGGTTCTTATAAAGGTTCCACTTTTCGGTACGGTTCCGGTTCCGGTATCGGTTCCGGTTTGGGTTCTGACGTACCGGTTCTAAATACCGGTTCGTAGAACCTTTAAATCGGATGATATTATACCGGTTCCTTGTCACCCGGTTTAAAGGTTCCTCTCAGAAGAGGGGATGCGTTCGGAGCGTGTTTAGCATACTATGCCATTTCTTTTAGTTCGCCTTTGTTCGTAGTATTAGAGGGTACTATTCGATATAAAAGTAAATATTTATGATTGAGATTAATTAGGTTATATTAAAATGGATAAAGGTCTTTAATAAAACAATGTTTTATTAAAGATTGTCGCTGCATTCGTACTTTAAGTATATGTCAGAACCAGAACAGTCCCACTCAAATGTCTGGTTCTTTTCTCAAAAAAGAAACACCTTTGACACTAGCCTGCATGGTTCTCACAGTACTTACCTAATAAAAAATGCAAATTAACTGAACATGGAAAAGAGACTGTGACCTTTGAATTTTGTTTCGGTGTTTTTCTCAGGACAGTCAGTTAGGAAACATCCTCATCTTGTTGATAACAACTATTTTTGGGATTGAAGTCGGTTTTACTTTTTGTTAAACAGTTCTTTATTTCGCACTTTTTAGTGTTTCCGTTTGTAATTTTCCTAGTTACGAAAGCCTAAATGTTAACTACTTTCTTATCACTTTTTGCAAAACACTTGCGTTTCCCGATGCACAGCTGTTAATTTTTAAGGAGTTTCCTGTTACTTCACCATCAGCTCCACTTCACACTATGCTTTGTGACGAGCATAAAGTGCTTAACAACCGTAATCAAGTAATCGAATACCCAACCCACGAAATACAATAGTAGAGTAGTTCCGGTGGCCATCTGTGGTCTTTATCATCAGTTCCATTTCACCAAACATTTTTTTTTAAATTATAGATAGGCTTACGTTTGACCACAATCTCACCAGATGTTAAGCGATGATGTGATCGAAGATGAAGCACGCTTGCCTAGAAGTAACATATTCACTCTTGACTTAAAGACTTCCATAACCTGGAAATCTTTATGAATATATTTAGCTATCAGGAAATACAGACTCCGGCAGAGAATTCCACTCCTTAGCTGTACGCACAATGAAACTATTCCCAAAACGTTTTGTGCCTATGGGTGGAATGTCCACCATGTAACGATGGCGCATCGCCGTTTGTCTTGTAGTCCAATGATGGAACGGGCTTGATGGAATAAGACTGTGCAATTCCATCACATACTCCCCGAAATGTAACCGATAGAAAACTGATAGGCTTGCAACGCGTCACCGATGTTCAAGGCTCTGGAGCTTTGTCTTGACCAGTTTCTTGTTGCCAATGATCCTCTTGGCCCGTTTCTCGATAGACTTAAGTGCATCAAGCTGGTATTTGGCAGAACCGTCCCAGAGACGAGAGCAGTACTCCATACACGAACTAACTTGCGCTTGATAAAGGTTGAGCAGCTGTTTCGGTGTGAAGTACCGTCTCACCTTTGCTAGGATTCCCAACTTTTTGGCAGCCAATTGAGCTTTAGCTTCGATAAACGGACCAAAATTAAGGGTGGATCAACGTAACCCCAAGAAGCTCGATGCGATCAGTTATGGCACGATTACACCACAGAAAAGAACCGGTTGAAATTGGCTCCATTTTCTGGAGAAAAGACTCGCCTGGGTCTTAGCAGCATTAAACTTGATCAAGTTGGCCTTCAAAGTCAAGTTCAGGCGCCCCACCATGGCCTCTTGGAGAGACTGGATATGTGAACCACTAGCACGCGCGCTGGTTGTATATCTCTCAGCAACAGTACCGGATACCCAAAGTACCGGATATTACCAGATCGTTCATATGCAGAATAAAGTTGCTGAGAGAACTGACCCCTGGGGGACCCCGGTATTAATATCCAATTGGCCACAAAGTAGCCTGGGTCTTAGCTTAGCTGGATCAATAACCACTTGAATTGACCGATTTCTCAGGAAGTCTGCTATCCAAACACAAAGCTCATAGGGCAAACCGAAAGAAGGAAGCTTAGCAATAAGGCTATCGTACCACACCCTGCCGAAAGCGTTGGAGACATTTAGGGAAACAGCATGTGCTTCCCCGTGCTTCTCAATGGCCTGACTCTAGATATGAATGGCATACGCTAGAAAATCCCAAGATGACCGGTTCCTGCGGAAGGCGTGTTGTCGGTCACTGAGGATGTCGTTGGCTTCTAGGTATTAGCTTACTATTGAGTACACGCTCCATAGTGTGATCCCACGTGACTGAAACAGGCCTATAATTGGCCGGAACTGCACGACTGCCCTTCTTGGGAACGTACTGCACGTTAGCTAGCTTCCAAGTCGAGATTGCGGGAATGCCGGGGTTGAGGAATGTTCTAGTGTTTTTATAGTAACTTGTGCAGTTGCATCCGAAAAACACCATTTGGTGAAGTGGAACTGATGATCAAGACCACAGATGGCCACCGGAACTACCCAATAATAAGTATTTCATGGGTTCCGCTTCGATTACTTGAATATCGTCACTATGCACAATATGCTCGTCACAATGCATAAAGTGAAGTGAATCTGATGGTGAAGTACCAGGAGAACTCCCCAACAATTAACAACCCAGCATCGGGAAAAGCAATAATTTGTAAAAGATTTAAGTAGTTGACATTTAGGATTTTGTAACTAGGTAAATTACAAACCGACCCATTTAATTTTATTTATTTATTTATTTGCAATCATCTTTGGATCATACAACTTAAATTTAAATGAAATCAAAAAGAAAATCTTATTGTTAAAAAAGCCTACATATTACTTACATAATTTAAAATAATATTTTAACATTACTCAGCACATGAACCATGCAGCGATGGATCACGTACTGACAGTCAAAACGTTCTGCAAAGGCGTTCAGGATACTATTGTGGCTGCCCCGCAGCCTACGCAACAGTGATGTGCACCGCTTGCGCATGATTGTGTGAAAGCAATCCACACGCGCCTCCGCGAACATCCCTGAAGCGCTACAGAAGCGAGGCAGCCCCAAGAGCATCCTGAACGCGTTGTTGTATTTAACGCGTAGAGCGTCGTACTGTTTCCGCGTGTAATCCACCCACAGACTGCCAGTATAGAAAGACGTGCAAAAAGCCCTAAATAGGGCAATTTTGACGCTCTTCGAACACTGCGCAAATCTGCGGGCTATCATATTCGCTCGAACAGACAGCGCCCTACGCTCCCTTTCAATGTCCGCATCGTCTTTCAGGCCAGAGGTCAGTAGATGTCCAAGATACGTAAACTTATCAACCTTTTTAAGTGGGCAACCGTTAAGCTTAATTAATGGTACGTTATCTGGACACCTCCCCCTGGCCTGAAAGACCATGCACTCACTTTTATTAGTATTATACAACAACCCGTGTTCCTTAGCATAATTTTCACAGATGCCAAGCAGCCTTAACAAACCACAGACAGAGGCGCTCAGCAGGACCATGTCGTCAGCGTAACTGATATTGTTTAGGCACACACCTCCAATATGGCAACCGACATGCGTGCTGCTGAGCCTCTCTATCAGCGCATTTACGTACAGGTTGAAGAGCTTCGGTGAGGTCAACCCCCCCTGCCTCATACCGCACTCCAACCTATACGGCATCGAGTAAGCCCCCGACCATCGAACAACATTGACCTTATTGCTATACCAGTACTGAAAGATACGGATCATTTCGGCAGGCACTGACGCTTGCTACAGTTTTAGCCACAGCAGATCATAGCAAACCAAGTCAAACGCCTTCGACAGGTCGAGGAAATAAGCAAAGACAGGTGTACTTCTATTCTATATCTTATATTTAAAAGCTGGAAAAAAAACTTAAATAATATTTTTGTAATTATTTGTGGCTTTGCAGTGCAGCAGTGTTTTGAAATGGAAGTCGGTTTTATATTTTGTTATTTTTTTTTATAAAAGTTCTGTAATGATAGTACGCATGGTATATATTTGTTTTCTTACTTTCAGGAATAAAACGTAGATACCTGTATTATTCCCGATACGGACGATGAATTGGAGCATTTGATAAAAAAAAAACTTACGGAAAAAACTTTGCACCACAATTATGTTGACAACAGAAATCGTGCATTTTCTCAACTGATTGAACTAGAACTGAAGAATATTAAACCACGCATCAGGTCTAGGTTTACTTTGTATTAGTAGTACCTACAGTCAGCAAAAATAAATTATTCATTATAATGATTTAGCTAAGTCATAATCTAAATAACCACTAAAATAAAGTGTGTTTTCTTTTTAAAATAATGAACGAAAAACATTTTCAAATGTGATTATTAAATATTTACATTAACTAGCATTTTCCTAATTTTATTTTTCTAAAATTTGTTAATATAATATATTACAACGATTTACATAGACACAACAAACAAATACAAATAGTTACGTATGATGTACAAACTATAATTATCAATACGAACATGAGCGAGTGGCGCGTACTTTGATATGCAACAGAAGATCCACCGACACAAATGTCATGTTTTACGAACTTTCCTCTTCTCACACGCCATCGCGCCATGCACCGCATTGTGCCACGTACACGGGCTACCAGCCGCGCGGTCCGCCGTCCACCCGACCGGCTCAAACAAGTTTGCAATCGCTTTCGCTTTGCTTAGGAACCGGTAAAATAAAGGTTCTCGAAGGTTCCAATTTAGGTTCTGGTTCCTGTTCCGGTACAGGCACCGGAACCCCTAAATACCGGTACTTTACCGGTATTTTGGAACCGTTTTCAATCCCTGGGTATAAGTACAGACCTAATTGTAGTATGAGGAAATAATAACTTACAGGAAAACCAGCCAAGTCAAATTCTCGTTAATTCCTAACATCAAGCACTCTAGTTTACATGCTAATTATATATTAATTATTTTTAAACAAATTTTCAACAAGGTCATTCAAAATATCAATTGAATTGAATAAACTCAGTTTTTCATTCCTTTTAAAGTGATGTACCGAGTGTGTTTATAATATGTCGATATGAAAAGTCGCATTGGTCTTTTTTTATTCTTGACTAATATTGTGGCAAGGGATGTAAATGTGTATGTTTACAATGGATATGAGATTTGTAAGTACAGTGAGAGCTAACCTTTTTACTTTAATAAATAAACAATTTATTGCATTACATAATATTATAACTAGCTGACCCAGCAAACATTGTTTTGCTATTAAGCAGCTATAAAAAAATGCAATTTGCAAAGGCATGTATTTTTAATACCACATCATTAAACGATCGTTACAAAAGTATAAAAAAAATGTTTGGAGTGGACCACCCTTATCACTTAGGGTATGAAAAAACTTTTTACCAAAAAATTAAACCGACTCCCAAAAACACTGCAAAGTGAAAAATAACTTTAATTTCGGTAGTCGGTGTCTTTAATTCTGTATTTTCGTTTTTGGCACCGACATCCGAAATTAAAGTTATTTTTCACTTTGCAGTGTTTTTGGGAGTCGGCTTAATTTTTTGGTAAAAAGTTTTTATTTCACTCTTTTTAGTTGGTCGATTTTTAATTTACCTAGTTAAAAGAGCCTAAACGTCAACTACTTATAACCTTTTACAAAATATTGCTTTTCCCAATGCTAGGCCGTTAATTGTTGAGGAGTTCTCCTGGTACTTCACCATCAGCTCTAATCACCATATGCATTGTGACAAACATAAAGTGCTTAACATCCATATTCAAGTAATCGAATCGCAATCCACGAAATACTTATTATTGAGTAGGTTCGGCGGCCATCTGTGGTCTTCATCATCAGTTCCACTTCCCCAAATGGTATTTTTTGAGAGCAACTGCACAAGTTACTATAAGAAATACCCAAAACGCCATAGGTGTGCCTATAATATTTGAAGAGTTCCCTCGATTTCTCCAGGATCCCATCATCAGATCCTGACTTGGTGACAATGGGACCAACTTCGAACTTTCAAACATAAAAAGAATTTTCCAAATCGGTTCAGCCGTCTTCGACTAATCGGTGATCATACATTAAAAAAAAATACGCGTCGAATTGATAACCTCCTCTTTTTGTCGTCGGTTGAAAATAGATTACGACCGATTCTCAGACCTACCAAATCTATACTAATATTATAAAGCAGAAAAGTTTGTTTGTTTGTTTGTTTGCTTGAACGCGCTAATCTTCGAAAGTACTGGGTGGATTTGGATGCAATTTTGTATGGAAGGAGCTTGAAGCTTGAGGAAGGTTATAGGCTACTTTTTACGCGACTGCAAAAAAGGAGAGTTATGTTTTTACCATGATAGAATCCACGGGAGCGAAGCCCCGCGTGAGTACTAGTATACATATAAAATTTCTTAAAAATCGGTCAAACCGTTGACATTTTTTGATATTGTAAAATTTTTTATTTTTTTATTGTTGTAATTTTGTACCATTTTGCACGTCACGTTGTGACAAACATGTCTGCACTTTATCTATATTGTCATCCTGTATGCACTTTTTATGTATGTACACACACATGTTTAAACAAATAAATGAATCTTAATCTTAAAGCCGTTTCCGAGGAGTATGGCAACTAACACTGTGACCCGAGAATTATATACAAGGTGTAACAGATTAAATGCAATACCTCAGACACCCCAATTATAATGGTAAATTTATGAGTCTAAAACAACATCCGTAACTAAATAAATTGAAACCAAACCGAGACATTATTTATAAAATAGTTATCCTTACTAAACGCAAAACGAATGTGCGTCAGTTCCATACTTTTCTTTTTTTTAACTTTGTAAAATTATCAAATAAGTCCTCCCACCCCGGGCAGGGTGGGAGGGACTGTCAGACTTTTACTGACTAAAATCCACGGTGTTCCTTCAATAACCCTTTACGTACCGGGGTCACGGTAATGGGATAAGTCCCAAGACCCCGGCAGGCTTCGGCCCTCTGCAGGGGGGGCCTCGTCATGTTGCTGACGCTCTTTGAGGCGCGCGTGGAACACAACGCGCCGTCGACCCGGGCATGGTCCATGGTCGGACAGCGAGTTGCCCTTTACTCGCTGTCCGCATGCCCGCGCCTACGGTGGCCGGAGATCGTCGGCCGACGTCCGACGCCGTGGGCGTCTACCACTGCGGCTGGGCTGGAGGGAAGACGCCATCCTCTCCCTCATACGGCCCGCCTCCTCCTTCGGAAGCATGACTGCTTCGCAGAAGGAGGCGATCGCTTCCCACTCCCTCTCGCCCCGCAGCATGGCCTCGACCAATGCCGGGCGCAAGAGGTCTCCGCCTATCGCCGCCGTGAGGACACGTCGGTGCTGTGCCCAGGCGGGGCAGTCTTGCACCGTATGCTCTACTGTGTCCTCAGGGCGACCCTCGCAGTGGTGACACCGAGGCGTTTCTTCCTTCCCCATCAGACACAGGTAACTCCCGAAACTTCCGTGTCCGGTGAGGACCTGTGTCATGCGGTAGGTCAGGACGCCGTGACGCCGATCTAGCCACTCCTCAAAGAGGGGTCTTACCGCCGCAATTGCAGCGTGCCCGGCCGTCGGTTGCGACAGTCGTTCCCTCCATTCTGCCCTGAGATCGCGCCGGAGCTCTTCCCGCCGCGCCTCGACTTCTCGAGGCAGCGGGGATACGCCCCGGCGCTACGCCTCCACGCACCATTCATAGACGCACTGGAGGGCAGTCGCCTCCAGATCCCAGGGCAGCAATCCGGCAAGGAGGTTGGCCGATTCCGAGCCATGACCCTCTGGCATGCGATCAACTTCAGTGGTCGCGTCCGGATGCTCAGGGCCCACACGGGGGCCCCGTAGAGGGCCATGGACCGCACGACGCTGGCGTACAGCCTTCGGCAGGAGGCGTTTGGCCCGCTGAGGTTAGGCAGGAGTCGCCTGGCTGCTGCCTGGTTCAGCTTTGGGGCCAAATTCAGTAAATGCTCTCTGAAGTTCCACCGGCTGTCGAGGACGAGTCCCAGGTACTTCATCGTCCTCCCAACGCCGATGCGAACCCTATCCACCGTTATATGGGACTCGGACATGGAAGCACATGGCCTCCGTCTTGTGCAGCGCCACGTCGAGTCCCAACTGCCGGATCCTATGAACGACTGTCGCAACCGCTTGCGTCGCCAGGTCGGCCGCCGCCTGGTGCGACTCTCCCTGCGCCAGGACGAGCGTGTCGTCGGCGTAACATATTACGCTGACGCCGTCAGGGAGGTCGCCGCGCAGCACCCAGTCGTATCCGATGTTCCACAGGGGCGGCCCCAAGACCGATCCCTGTGGGACACCGCACGACATCTCTCGCCGGTTCCACTCTCCCCGGTGACCGGGGTAGATGACGGCTCTGTCCGTCAGGTTGTCCTCGACTATGCGACGGAGGTAGGTCGGCACCCGGTGATACCGGAGTGCCTCCCTGATGCAACTCCAGGGCAGGGTGTTGAAGGCATTAGTGATGTCCAAAGACACCGCCAAGACGACCCTGCCCCGGGATACCGCGTCCCCCATCGTGAGTGCTCTCACGCGCATGATAGCATCCACCGTGGAGCGCCCCCTGCGGAAGCCAAACTGGCACTCCGCAAGATCCGGGCCCACCCGATTCAGGTGCCCAAAGAGGCGGTCTGCAATTACTCTTTCCAAGAGCTTGCCCACCTCGTCGAGCAGCACGATGGGCCGGAATGCGGACGGAGAGTCCGCAGGGCGCCCGGCTTTCTGGATCAGGACCAGCTTCCCCGTCTTCCAGCGAAGCGGAAGCTGGCCCCTCTCCAGGCATGCGCTAAAGAGCCCCCCTAGTCGAGGCCCGAGAGTCTCCGAGGCCAGGAACCAGACTTTCCCTGGTCGGCCGTCGGGTCCTGGGGCAGTATTTTTGCCTTGAGCCGTTGTACCGCCACTCTCAAGTCTACCTCGGTCACCTCTGGAGCGTTGTAGACGTCGTCGTCGCTGTGGTCCGCTTTTGCGCCAGCTTCGCTGTCAGGTTCCGTCGGAGACGCAGCCATGGGCGGGGGAGCATGCTCCCCTCGCGATGGGAACAGGGCGCTCACCACGTCCTCCAAGAACTGAGGCTGGAGACTCTGCGTCAATGGGGGAGCCCAGGGGCGGAGCTTCTCTCGCACCCACTTTTAGGGGCGGCCCCATGGGTCCCCGTCCAAAGTCCCCAGCATCTCCTCCCGGGCAAGTTCCTTGGCCCGCCAGATCTCGTCTCGGAGGACAGCCTTCGCTGCCCTGTAGGCCTCGTACAGCTCCGCCTCTACAGTCGCCGCATCCGAAGGTCGGGTGCGGCGCCTGCGGAACCTGGTGTACCAGCGTCGCGCCGCAACGCACGCTTCGCGCAGCGCTGCTAGCTCGGGCGACCACCAGTACAGCTGACGCCGGGCGCGTCCTTGCCGGACCCGGGGCATGGCCACGTCACAGATCTCCGACATGGCCTCCCGGAACCATTCCGCCTCGTTGTTTATGTCGGCAGGCCTGTCCGGTGGTGACCCCCAGGCCTGCACGATCGAGGCTTCCAGGAGTAGCTCCTGGTCCATCTGCTTCAGCTGCACCGGCGCGTCTGGGGTCTGGGCGGAGACGTCGAACCGGATATACCGGTGGTCGGAATAGGTCTCCACCTCCTCCACAACGCGCCAGTCGATGACGCGCGGTGACAGGCTGGGGGTGGCTAACGTAACGTCCACTACCAACTCGCCCGTAAACCGCACGCACGTGGGGACAGAACCCCGGTTCTCGATCACCAGGCCCTGCGCACGGGCCCAGTGCTCGAGCATCCTGCCCCGCCTATAGTCCTTGGACCGGGAACCCCAAGACGGACTTTTGGCGTTGAAGTCCCCGAGGACGAGCGCGGGGAGGGAACCGAGGGCGACGACGACGTCTCCCAGCTCCGTTAGGGAGTTCTGGAACTCGGCGAGAGTTCGGTTCGGGGAGAATTGGAGAAATAAACGCCTACAACAGCGATCTCCCCGAACCGTGCTGCGACAATCCCACGCCCTCTCTTGACGCGATCGAGGGGCGGGGTATCGGTGGCGGCCGACGAAATGAGGGTCACCGAGTCGTCCAAGTTCGCCACCCAGTCATTCCTGGGCAGGACAAAATACGGCTCGGCGACCACGGCGACGTTGATCAACCACTGCGCCATGCTCTGGAGCAAAAGTTCATGAGCAGCGGCACAGTGGTTGATGTTCGTCTGGAGGAAGCGCAATGGGGCCATTAATCGGGATCCATTGCAGCCTCCTCCAGGGCCCCTCGCGGTACGGTCCATACTTAGTGTGTTTTTACTATACAGCGAAAGTGTAATTTGTAATTTACGTAGATTTAATTGCTTTGGGATAAAAAGTTCGATAATTTATTTTTTATTAAAAACGATAAAAGTCCATTCAGTAAACGATTCAGAACAAACTAATTTCAGGATGTGCATTAATTGTGTTACATGTTGTATATATAGTCGTTTTACAAAGTTGTATATTTAATAAGGAAATATAGTGCAAGCAAAGTGGTTACAGATTTAAAAACCAGCAAAGTGCGTGTCGGGCCATGCGCGGTGTAGGGTTTCGTAGTTTACTGCAGCGCCAAGTGCAAGTCGATTTAGCTGACCGAGAGTTCCGTACCATGGTCTAACAAAAACAAACTATGTACTCTGTTTTACACAAATAAGAACATAATTTAATTTTTTTTTCAATGGATTTTGTCCGAAAGCTTGTAGAATACAGTTGGTCGACTATTAGTCGTTAAGTGAAGCCACCTTAGGTCTGATAGTTTTCCTTTTAACTTCGTTATATAGATACTACTATCGTGACGTTTAAATTCACACCCACTGGGGTGTTCCCACCACGGGGGTGGGGACAATTGACTAACGAAAATTAGAATTAGAAAAAAAAACGAGAAGCGAGAATTAGAAAGGGATCACAAAGTCGAAAATTGCTCTTCCCATATTTCCATTATTATAGAGCGACTTATCCAACGATACCCCACGCTATGGGGTGGACGAGATAAAAAATATGCCCCCTTAAAGTTAAGAGGGGCTATTTAAAAAAATAATTTTCCTCCAAATCATGATTTTATTTGACCACTTGTCTGATAAATATGTATACCCATGCCGAATTTCAGCGTTCTAGTATTAATAGTTTTTGAGCTAAGCCGCAGGCAGACGGACATGGCGAAACTATGAGGGTTCTTTTTGACTACGGAACCCTAAAACACATTTGTCTTCCTTGCTGGGTTACCTCGTAACCCGTATTATGGAGAGAGAATTTCAGGATGAAAAGTAGCCTATATGATGCTCTATTTATATCATTCTATATTTTTCAGTGAAAGTCTCATTAAAATGCAATTTTATTTACATATATGTATGTAAAATTTATAAAGAAAAGAAGATGTATATGCATCGAGTTTTATTCGAGTTAAACATGATTGTCTGGCAGTTTGAATGCTTTTTACGGTCTACTACCCAAACGTCCATCCTTACTTTGGTATTGTTCGTCAAATCGATAAGTTCAATTTTTAAGTAGAGCTATGCGTTCTGTGAGCATCTTTCCTCAAAAGATCGCCACAGACGGTAATCTAAAGGGTTCATGGGAACCCTTTAGATTATTTTTAACCAGTATAGATTGTATGGACTTTAAAAGAGACGGACCCCTGAGTTTGTTTCGGTGTTTCTTCTCAGGGTAGTCAGTTAGGAAACACCGGCCTCATTAAGTTTAAATTTACAAAAAAATACATGTAAAAGTGTTATTTAATAACCAATTTGCAAAATGAAGATAATTTATCATTTAGATATAAATAACAGATTTTGAATGTTTGTTTTTAGATGAACATAATAATGAGACTCAAATTAAACCCATGCCATCATTCGTATTTGGTTATTACGTTGGTCAAGTCTTATCCATGCAAATATACCTAAAGCAAGCAATGGACGGACCCTCAAACATCTATTTTATACATTTATCAGGTGAGTTTGTGATAACTATCGTGTGCCCTAATCGTGTGTACTAATGTGTCGGACTTGTGATCGAGATGTCGCGGGTTCGAAACTCACTCCAGACACAAGGATATTTAGCTTAGTTGGTGGGGTTATCAAGATTGCTAGTAATGTGAATTCTACTCACAATGCTATGAATCTTTATAAAAACACCGAAAATAAAAAAGGAGGGTATTATAGTATTTATTGCAATCCATAATGTACACATACTGGTGGAAAAAATTAGAAGAGACAATTATGGAACCTGTCGGGCACAGCTAAATTTTAAATAGATAGGAGAGAGGAAGAGCGCTTTGTTTGATTTTCCATAATAGGAAATATTTATTTAACATATAAAATACATATACCTGTGCAATTATTATTATCATTCATTTAGTTTTATTCTAACATCTAATTTTGGTTTAATTATACGTTAATGTTTATATTGCATGTTTTACAGTACCCATAATATTTTTACTAAGGGTAATGCTTTCGACGATCTCCGGCCACCGTAGGCGGGGGCATGCGAACAGCGAGTAAAGGGCAACTCGCTGTCCGACCATGGACCATGCCCGGGTCGACGGCGCGTTGTGTTCCACGCGCGCCACAAAGAGCGTCAGCAACATGACGAGGCCCCCTGTAGAGGGCCGAAGCCTGCCGGGGTCGTGGGACTTATCCCATTACCGTGACCCCGGAACGTAAAGGGTTATTGAAGGAACACCGTGGATTTTAGTCAGTAAAAGTCTGACAGTTCCTCCCGCCCTGCCCGGGGTGGGAGGACTTATTTGATAATTTTACCACGATAAAAAAAAAGGGTAATACTTTCGATTTAATTTTCGGTGTTTCTTCTCAGGGTAGTCAGTTCACGTGTCAGTAACGACCGGCTTCATCTATATAGTTTCATTTAAACCACTAAAACATTACATGTGTGAAAGTGTTATTTAAAATGACATTGCATTTCATCATCTTGGGTGAGCATCAAAGCACGTTAAGGCGTTGGTCCTGGCTTTAATTTGTAGTTTTTTAGTAGTCGTTACTGGTAGTCAAAATCCAGAAAATGTGACATTGGTCTTACAAGGGGTATCGTGTTACCCAGCTTTTGGTTGTGGCGGTCAGATAGTCAGACAGGCCGTTGCTCCATGTGCTCAGCTGCATCCGGGTAGACTGGAGGCTGACCCTCACATGGGTAAAGGTTGAGCAGATGCCGATGATTGACAAATAAATAATATTTATTTTTCCATTTCAGGTGACAAAATGATGAAGGAGCAAACAAACTATTATTATATTAAAGGAAAAAAGTATTTTCAGATTTATCGTAATTTAAACTACAGAAAAATATTTATTGAACTCGAAATATACACGAAAACTGGCGATACCACCAATATAGAAATAGTAAGAGGATACGATCTGACAGGGTTACCAGACCAGAACAATAACACACGTATGTACCAGAAAACCAAACTAAATCTGAATATTTGGATGTTCTATTACTCATTTACTGCAGCGATGACCATCGCTATGCAGGGTTAATTGTAAAACACAGAAAACCTCTCAGGGCTATTCGATTTAAATATTTTTATTTTTTTATGAAAATCTGGTGAACTAAAATATGACGAATTTTTAAAAGTCATAGAAAAAAAGTTGTTGATTATGATGTTAGTAACATAGCCCTGAGAGGTTTTTGGTGTTTTACAATTAACCCTGTATACAGGGTTATTTGTAAAACACTAACAATCTTTCAGGACTATGTTAGTAACACCACAAACCACAATTTTTTTTTCTATGACTTTTAATTATTCATCCTAATTATTTTAGTTCATCGAATTTAATAGAAAAACAAAAATATTTCAATCAAACGCTCTAAATGTTGCGCAGTCTGCGAAGCAAAAGAAAGCGCTAGTAATGTAAGTAAATTGATAGTACAAAAGGCAGCAGAGGGATCTTGAAGGTTTGTTTTTGGTAAATGTATTATGTTTTTTTAAAAAGTCATAGAACAAAAGTTGTAGTTTATGATGTTGGTAACATATTCCTGCGAGGTTGTTCGTGTTTTACTAATAACCCTGTATAATCATCATGCAATGTGGGTAGAAGTCACATTACTGGCAATCTTGTAAACCCCTCCAACTAAGCTAAATATGCTTGTGCCTGGAGTGGGTTCACGGCAATAGTGTAATGGGTGGGGTTCGAGCCCGCGACCTCTCGATCACAAGTTCAACACCTCTTTTTTTGTTGTCGGTGGGAAACTTTCAAAAGGCGCCTGGACTTTCGGGGAGAAGACCAAGGAGTGTGGGATTCTTACCTCCCCGGTGATCACCATCAGCACTTAGAAGAAGCCCCATTGCCTCTAAAAAGACCACTCTGGAGCCCCCTCTGTGCCACGCCTAATACGGCATATCCCTGGGGACAAGTCCGACACCTAAGCTATTATTACCTTAGTTATTATTTAGGCTATTGTCGCTTCAATTTCTTAATTATATGTAGCGCTGGCCATCAGAGGAGCCCGTGGCTAAATAATAACACGCGCACGGGTCAAGGTTAAACAACGCTTGATAACCCTTGGTGACATCTTATAACATGTTGAGGTTCGTCCGCGCATCAGAAAGCGCGTGAAGCCGTTGGTTCCGGCTGTCATGTGTACATCTCTGACAGTCGTCACGGGGACGGGGGAGGGGACACCGTAGTTGGGAAGAGGCTAAGCAGATGTCACTGTCTAACCCTTCAATATTTCCACACCAAAAATTACATGATCCATCTGAAGGCGCAACACATGAAAGGAGATGTTTCGTTTTCGGCCATCAGATGTACATTTATCGGAAAAGAGGAAAAAGTACTACAAATGGGGGTAAAATATTCGCTGGTGAATTTGAGCCTGATTTGTTGTATACAAAAAATAATAGTTTTTGAATTATTGCCATGTTTTATTCAACATGGCGTCTCGTTTGCTTGCATACTTCATTCGTTCTGAAATCATGTCTCATCAAATCAATGTTACGTAGAAGATAATTAAAAAATGTGTGTATTCTTGTAGTTTTAAAAATAAATTACTATTATTCTCTTGTACATATTTTTGAGTAAACATAATTAAATGTGATGATTTCATCGTTACAAAAATCTTTAGCGTCCATTTTTTAAACGTATTTTTGAACGAATTCAAAATAACCAATATTTTTGTCTTGAAACTCTATCAGCCACTAGTCAGTCAGGTCCCCGCTAGGGTAATAGTATTCTGTGGGTAAAGCTTTGGTTTCCTAAAGTCAGAATTTTAATTCGATTCCAGATTTGACATTAGCTACTGTCATTTTGTGAAATAATGTTTCCACATATTATAATAGTGTAGTGATGAACACAAAAATCGATAATCAATCAGTGTGTGTGCCATCAGTGTGCCAATTAAAGACTAAATTATTGATTTTTATTTAAATAAATACATAATTATTCATAATAATTATTTATTAATTAGTAATCGCTGCTCTATTTTATAAAAAGTTAATATTTTTGTTTTTATATTAAAAAAAAACTTATAATAAAAGAGCCTAGATAGTTTTCAGTAGGTATTGGCAACCCGTGCGCGCTCGTGCAGCTATCGCCATTTTGTTTATCGTGTCATTCGGCTTCATTATCCCAGTCTGACTGCACGAATATCTTATTTCATTGCGAATCGATATTTTGTTATTTTGTTGGGTTTTTCTTAGTGTTGTTACGTTGTGTTTGTTGTTACGTTTATAGTTTTTTGTGAACTTTGAGTGAATCTATTTGTTTTGGTTTTCCATCAAAATGGATCCTCAGCCAAGTACATCACAAAAAGACGTGGATGTTTTCTTGTCCCCAAGAAAAAAACGTCCACGAAAAGCTTTCACTGTTACTGAAAAAGTAATGATCCGCAACGCCTACAAATACGTGAAAAATGAAATTTCTGCGCGATTGGAGGCCTTTGAAGTTGTGGAAGAAAATGAATGTATGAGCAAAGTTGCTGACATATTGGGAATAACCTCACGCTCTGTTTGTAACGTTTTGAAGGAAGTAAATAAAGGTGCACCGCCAAGTCCTCCTAAAAAAAACTGGACCAAAGTGAAGTTTCAAAGATAAAATTGATGAATTTACATTCTCTGCAATACGAAGAATTGTTCATCAGTTCTTTTACCGAAATGAACCTCCAACCATTGCAAAGGTTAGTCAATCAGTCAGACAGTATTATTTTATACCTACATCTTTTATATATAAGTAATGATTCCAAGCTATTATAAAATTTACTATTTTAGATTTTACAAGTGATGAACGATGATTCAGAAATGCCCAAGATTTCCAAAGACACCCTCAGAAAAATTTTGAAGCATCTTAATTTTAAATTTGTTGCACGGTCACGCAAGAGCACACTTATTGATCGAAATGATATAATAACATGGCGCCAGCGTTACTTGCGATCTATATGTCAGTTTCGACGAGAAGGGAGACATATATATTATCAAGATGAAACTTGAGTTAACGCAGGTAAGGCTAACATTTATACACAAAATGAATTTATATACATTTTACATTAAATTTAGTAGTTTAATAGTTCATGTAAGTACTATATTTATTTTAAGGTCATACTGTAAAAAATACTTGGGTGGACAAGAAAGTCACATCATCTCGACAAGCGTTTTTGGAGGGACTGACCACTGGATTAAAAAATCCATCTGGAAAAGGCAAACGTCTCATAATTAGCCATATAGGTAGTGAAGAAGGCTTCCTGGAAGAGGGGCTCATGATTTTTGAAGCAAAGAAAAATTGTGAAGATTACCATGATGAGATGAATGCAGTTTGTTTTGAGGAGTGGTTCGCTGGAGTGTTACCAAAATTAAGACCAAACTCAATTGTGGTGATGGATAATGCACCTTACCACTCCCGAAAATTGGAAACGGCACCAAAAATGAGCTGGAAAAAAGCTGCCATTCAAGATTGGCTTTTAAATAAAAATATTCATTACGAACCAAATATGGTTAAAGCTACGCTTTTAGAACTGATTCCACATAACGAGTCTTTTAATAAGTACGCTGTAGACGAAATGGCAGCACAACATGGGATCACGGTTTTAAGACTGCCCCCTTACCATTGCGAGCTAAACCCTATCGAATTGATATGGGCGCAGGGAAAGGGGCATGTAGCTCAAAGTAATAAAACCTTCAAATTGACAGACGTGAGAAATTTATTTCAGGAAGGCATTCAAAAAATTACGGCTACCGAATGGTCTAAATGCGTATCCCATGTTGTCAAAGAAGAGGAAAAAATGAGTAGGCTAGATATGTTAATTGACAATATCACAGACGCATTTATAATAAATGTTACAGAAAGTGACAGCGATAGCGATAGCGATGACGGCGACAATTTATAAAATAAATTATTACCATAATACACCTATCTGTTTTATTTGTCATGTTCCTTCATGATCACATTTTTTTATTTATTTCACACACAATTATAAAAGAAAAGTCTCAGATCGTTAATTAATCGTCAAAACTAAATTATTGGTTCAGAAATATTTAATTTCCTGATATACTTAGTTTACTAGAGTAAAATTATAAACGAGAAGAATCGATCCGGAAATATTCCATTTCCATATCGAATAATTTCGCAACGTCACTATTTAGTACTTGTCATAACGTTGCAACACTGAAATTGTCAAATCTGGAATCGAATTAAATTTCCGAGTTTAGGATAGCGGTGCCGTCAAATAGCGGCCGTTATACAGCGGTGAATGACGTCACTAGAACGTTGTCTATGTAAACAAAATGGCGCGGTTTCCTAGAGAGCGGTAACTGACACCGTAACGTCAAAAAGCGGTGCCGCCATTTGCATGACGGCCGTCTTGTCGGTGTCAGATGGTTTTGTGAACGTTTCCAAAGAGAATGTAATACACTAGATAGCGATGAAGCAGACAGTGTGATAAAACGGCCTAGGAACTTTCCACATGTCGTCACCGTAAAGACGGCCATCTTTTTGCGTCCGTAATATTACGGCCGCTATATGATGGCACCGCTTTCCTAGGAAAACCTGATGAACAAAAACAAAACAAGGTTAAGTAAATGTCATTTCAACAACCTGTCATGGCTGCCATAACTCTTAGGACAAACGTCAAACATTTTTAATTTTAATTTTGTACATAAAAACCATTTGATATTACGAAAAAAGAGTTATTTTATTTTATTCAGGGGTAAGTTTCCCAGCTTTGCTGAAATGTACATGTTATGGCCGGAGCCCCATATAAAAATGAAACATCTTCTTTGTTGTCTATGACGTCCTGCTGTCATTCTATGACAGCAGGAAAAACGCGGGCTGTCATTCTAGCGGAACGTCAAAGCGGTGGGAGCGAGGCCGCCATCTTGGGGCATTGAAGAAGCGAGAACCGCGAACGCACCACACGCTCGACAGATCGCTAATTACCGACGCAATCTTCAGTTACTTATTAGTCGATTTGTTTTAATATCATTATCAGTGTCGTAATACAGTGCGATTGACTTTTATTTTGTTAACATATTACATTAGATAATTCCAAGTTTAGTTTTGAGACTGTTCGTATTTCTGACGCCAGTTCAATGTGGAGGATTCCGATTTTGGTCATCCTGAGCTTACACATCTATTGATTTTGACGTGAAAGTTGGACATATAAACACGCTTTCTTGCTTATGATTTTAAGCAGTGAGCTTTATTTTGTAGCGCGTAGTATTTCACAAAGTAGTCATTCGCCACCAGCTTGCACCCTGCAGCCCCCATGTCCGAGCCGGCGCTCCGCCCGTCTTCGCGCCCGAGTTGACGCCGCACGATCCTCACACATCGTCCATTCTTAGTAGTGCGCCGCGAGCTAGCTTCCGATACACACGTACGCGCGCTAAGGCGCGCGCCGGCCCGGTTTTCGTAATAAGTTCATATTAGAATCGTATAACCTTTAAATACCTACCTAATGTTTGTTTTTCCTGTATTTACTCAATTTATAATATACATAACTAGCTATTTCCGAAGTTTAATTGCTCCTTCCCCTATAATTTATATATATTGTGTACCTAGTAGTGAATAAATTCTGTAACCATGCTAGCAGCGTCAAATCAAAATCAAATCATTTATGCATATATTCTTTACATTTAAACTTAGAAAGAAAGAAAGGAATTTAACTTTTTAATCAGTTTGTGAAACACACACACATATAGATTTACAGTCTTGGGTACTTAAATATACTTGTGCCTGAACTTTTTAATCCTGTGTCAGGTGATAAGAGCCAACAGAGTCTTAAATAATCACATAATAAAAATATAACATACCAATCTTTAGCTACGTCTAAAGTTTAGCATGTCTACTTAATAATATTACAAATGCAAAAGTTTGTGAGGGTGTATGTATATTTGTTGCTCTTTCACGCAAAAACTATTGAACGCATCTCAACGAAATTTGTTGAGTAGATAGTTGACATCCTGGAATAACACTTAAGCTACTTATTCTCCCGGAAACTCCACGAAATCGGGATTTACGCGAGAAAAACCTCAAAAAAGCAAACGCTAGTAATTATTATAAAAAGAATCATTTGAAAAAACTACAAATAACGAGGTAGAAAACCCTACAATCAATTCAATAAATTAAATTATCGTTTATTTCAGGCATTGGCACCCATAAAATGAAAATTACAAATAAAAAAAAAATACCCTCATAAAATACTTATTAATGAAAAGAGATATTTCATATATTATTCTCTATATTATATATTCAAAATTATAGCAATCGATTCAGTAAACGATTCTGAACAAACAGTATTTCAGTATGTTACATGTACACATATTTAAAAACCATCTGTCTTTTTACAGATAATGACATTTGTCTAAAAAAACAGTGGTGTGTGATTGAGGTGGATTTGTTAAAGGATAAGAGTGAAGGTAAGTGTTTGGGAACATATCGCACAAGATTTGAAATATTACAACTAGATCATTGGTCACTGGTCTGGCCAAGGGTTATCGTGTTACCCAGTTACTGGGTTGTGGAGGTCAGATAAGCAGTCGCTCTATGTAAAACACTAATACTCAGCTGTATCTGGTTAAACTGGAAGCCCAGCCCGACATAGTTTAATGATGATGATGGACGAGGCCTTTGTCCCAGCAGTGGGAACGTTACAGGCTGATTATCCCACTAATATTATAAATACAAAAGTTTGTGAGGATGTATGTATGTTTGTTGCTCTTTCAAGCAAAAACTACTGAACGGATTTGAATGAAATGTCGTAACTACCTACATATAGTTGACGGTCGACAGCGCATCGTTTTCCGTGCGCGCTTCAAAGAGCTGTCAGCACCAGTGACAGGGCCCTATAGGGTCATTGCCTGCCAGGGTACCGAGAACAGCTTGACTCTGCAACTTAAGAACTTAATGGCAGCTGAAGGAACAGGGTGGGTTTTTAGTCAGTAGAATTCTGACACACCCTTCCGCTTAAACCAGAGC
The DNA here is from genome assembly GCA_943138885.2 of Tholera decimalis. NCBI lineage: Eukaryota > Metazoa > Arthropoda > Insecta > Lepidoptera > Noctuidae > Tholera > Tholera decimalis. The sequence goes on from OW964576.2 coordinate 19,731,320, forward strand.
GGGAGAAGTCATTTGATGATTTTCCAACCTGGCAAAAAAATATAGGTAGTTGACATCCTGTTTTTTTTTTTCTCGCTGAGGAATGACAATTACGCACTTCCGCTCGCTGGGGGGGCGAGACGGGGAGTGTGGGACTCCCTGTCGCATGACGGCGACAGTATACCCACTAAAACTCAGCGGTGTTCCCTCCGGCGCCTTGTTGGGAGGGCTATGGGAGACGTTCTGCGTCCACGGCCCTCTGGCGCGTGCCCGCCTAGATGGCGGGCCCTACGTGCCCCCCGGGCTGGGGGGCGACGGGAATGGCCGGGAACACCTGGCCACTCCCGTCCGGCGCTGGTGAAGGCGCGTGCGATGCAGGCAGGGGTGCCCCCGCACCCGTTGCCTGCTGGCCTCTACCAGGGAGGAGTCGGAGGTGCTCGTCATACTGACGTCTTCTCCGACCCCTCCTCCGCCTGCGGAGCGCCGGCGCGAGAGGGTCGTCCTCGCGCGCGCGCTCCGCCGCCTCCTTCTGCGCTATGACCTGTTCACAGAAGGAGGCTACCGCCGCCCAGGACCCCTCGTCCCCCAGCATGGCATTGATCACGCCGGGGAGCGAGAGGTCTGGCCCGATCGCCGCAACGAGGTCGCGGCGCGGCTCCGACCACGACGGGCTCCCCTCCAGGGTGTGCTGCGCCGTGTCCACCGCCGCGCCGCAATCGTGGCACGACGGTGTCTCCTCCCGACCGATGCGGTGCAGGTAGGCCCCGAAACATCCGTGGCCGGTCAGCACCTGCGCCAGTCGGAAGGAGACCACCCCGTGCGACCGATCGAGCCACTCTTGCAGGAGCGGCACGACCGCGTCGAGTGTGCGGCGACCGAATGCCGCGGCGGCGAGGTTCGTCGCCCAATGCCGGACGACGGCTTCCTTCGCCTCCCGCCGGAAAGGTAGTTGACATCCTGGCATAACTTATAAGCTACTTACAAGATCTGATTTACACGGGAAAACCCTCCCATGCGAACGTAGTCGTGGGCAGAAGCAAGTATCTTATACATTTTTCAAATGGTTTTACATTTTGTTTTCAGATGACACCGACTCACGTCCGACGTATCAAAATATTCTGATATTTGTGATACCATCCGTCATAGTGATGCTTCTTCTAATAGTGGTAATTTACATAATTGTGCACCGATATTGCCATCTAAAGTCACAACCTCTGGCAACGTCGGGGAGGAATACGCACGTAAGTCTGGAATTGATCGTGTAATTACAGCATATTTAAAGTCCAAACAAACACACATACACACACACACACACTTACAGACACAAACACATGCACACACACATCATAACACATTCAGATAGTCGGGAGCCGCGTTGAAGAATATGTTAGTGCTCTAATAGGCCCAGTTGTAATTGTCTGGTCCGATCCAGCCTGTCACTAGCTCCCCACCCCCAGAGATGCCTTAGTGTGTAGTCGCCCAGTTTGTAAGGTAAATATGAGCCCAGGCTTGAGCCCACAGGCAATAAGCCCTGGCTGGAGGATTTCATTTATTTATTAAGTAAGTCAACCACAGGCAAGCCCGGTTAAGCAACCGACCACCTCAGAGGTTGATCTGCGAGCCACATACAAAAAAAGAGCCCAAAGCTCAGTTGGGTTAAGCAGCCGACAACCTCATACTTTCATACGTCGATCAGAGAGAGACACACAAAAAAGTCCTACTCCTTTTTCTTTGATAAATATTTAAAGTACAAATTAACACTATTCTCTGCTCTCTTTATTATTAATTCGTAATGTTCGTTTAATGGTTATCTGGAAGATATCGTATATACATAAAAAAACATTCAAATTAATATTACTTATTCAAATCCATAACATTTTACGGAACATATTATATTGAGTTGTTTCGGTAGGTGTTGACCCAAGCTATCTATCACCCCTGCACTATTTAATGGACACCCTGTATATTGTATATATTTATACAAGTATTTCTTTACTTATTTATGTAGATTTGTAGTGTTTTTTTTTTAATTTTGATTATCATTTGTCACGTAGGTATTGTACCTCCCACATTCTTCAGGACTCATGGTAGAGAATGCCTACGGTATTAAGTCAGTCTTTCTAGGTGTAAAGGCGAGTGTGTATGAAGTGTAAATAAACAAATAATAAAAACTTCCTATTTCCAGGCTAATGGAGTGGTATATGCGGAGCTAAGTTTAGTGAACGAAAACAGAACCCCACCAAAACGTGATGAGGAACCAACATACGCTGAAATAGTGGGGGTGTTACATCCCCGCTGAAATGTGAAGACCCCGTGACTTAGTCCGCATGGATTTAGAATTAATTTATAGCCTGTAGCACTCACAAATAATGTACCTCAACGCATAGAAACAAATTTTACCCCATTAGAAAGAAAGAAGAAAGAAAAATTGCAATATAATAATCGCAGTTTTCTTACATACGCACATATAAAAAGAAAACACATTATGTACGACATTAAAAATAAAAAATTGGCCAAGTGCGAGTCAGACTAGCCCATGAAGTAACTAGGTTCCGTAGTAACTACGTCAAATAACTTTGTTTTTCATAGTGTATGTATGAATTACAAAGTTATATTTGCGGTTTTAGAAAATATGCTGTATCTCAAAAACTGCTGACCCGATTACGTTCAAACCAATTTTGGTTGATAGTTTACATTAAGATCTACAGACATATATATTTTTTTTTACATTTTTCACTCCATTATTATAGAAGTTAGAGGGGGGAACCTTTTTACCACTTTGGAAGCTTATATCTCTTAAACGATTTACTTTATGAAAAAGTGGTTTTAGAAACCCTTATATCATTTTTGAAGACCTGTCTATAAATACTACACACGCATAGGTTTCATGAAAAAAAAAAAAAATTTTCAGTTCTAGTTCCATGTATGGGTACACCCCTTTATTTTAAATATTTTTTAATTTTTTTCTTAAAATCGGAAAGCGGTTCACAGAATACATATACCTACTAAGTTTCACATGTATAGTCTTAATAGTTTCGGAATAAAATGGCTGTGACATACGGACGGACGGACAGACGGACAGACAGACAGACAGACGGGCAGACATATCGAAACTATAAGGGTTCCGTTTTTTGCCATTCGGCTACGGAACCCTAAAAACATTGTTGTGCCAAAATAGCCTCAGCTCAGCATTATGTCAGGTGTATACCCTAAGTGTTAATTAATAACCAATTGGCAAAATAAAGATCATTTATCATTTCCACCTAACCTAACTGCAGCCATTAAAATATTAGTATAGATAAAAAGCTTACAACAGAAACTGTTACGTATGCATTAAATATTATTTGAATAGCAAATCAAAAGTCGCCGTAAGTACAGACGCCAGCACATGAAGCTACCCGAAACTGTCAAATTTTCCCAATCAACCTTGAACCTAATTTCTTTATCAATAAGGTTGAAAATCTATTAAAGAAATTGGACAGATTATTGTAGCTTGATGTGCTGGCGTCTGTACATTTCAGGCATACTACTATCGGTCACATTTCGGTGTGTGTGTGCGATGGAATTACACAATTAAGTTCCACTAAGCCCGTTCCATCATCGGATTACAAGACGAACGGCAATGCACCATCGTGGAATCCCACAATATTAAGTATATACATAAGTACACAAACTCACTAATATACGTAGGTAAGAATTCATCATGCTAATGACATGACTTACAAAGTTACGGAGATATACATGAAGAAATGCACGAAAAAATTTTGTACGTGTAGGCAATGACGTATTATATGTTCATCAGTAAATATAAACAGGTTTTTTTTTGTTAAATCGCGACATACCTGTTATTTAGCTAAATAAAAGATATTTATAAACTGAAATCTCTATAATTTCACTCCACAACACGACATAGACAATCACAAATCTATAACGATTATATAAAAACAATATAAGGTGCATTCACAAACATCCCCTTTTCTTTATAAAATAAACTTCGTAGATGTCGATGCAAATTTCTAGACCGGTGACTACGTCGAACTTCTAACCTCGAGGACTGAAGTAGACGGCTGTACCAGAGACTCATCTTGAAATTGAGACTCTGTATTTGGATGCCAATGATAAAACGTATCAATACCTGAATAAGTAATAGTATTATCATGAGGCCTGTATTCAACAGTGTGTTCTGTTGGTCGGTCAACTGACTTAGAGCCGGCTTCTCTTGAGAAAGGCTTGATGTGGCATCTGCTTCTTCTATATTAATTACTAGCTTCTGCCCGCGACTTCGTCCGCGTAGAAGTCGAAAATATTCCACGGGATCCCGTCCCCGACTTGCTTGACAAAGATTATAATAGCTCGGCTAATATGCATGATATAAAGATAATTTATAGCCTATAGCACTCAGGGATAATGCAGCTACATGAAAGTGAAAGAATTTTCAAAATCGGTTCGGTAGTTTCAGAGATTACGCCCTACATACAAACTTACAATTTACAAACTTACAAATTTTACCTCTTTATAATATTAGTATAGATTACCTACTACCACAATGTAGGATCTTTCATCTAGTCTCTTAGTAATAGTGCCAAAACTCCATTTCTTATTAGCGTCAGGATGTAGCTGAGTAGCCACTTTTTGTCCAACAAACAAATCCGGTAGCCGTGCAGTAATTTTCCCAGCCGTTGCGGAAGAATTCTAAATTTTCGAATAGGTCTCCCGATTCTACATCCAAAGGCCAACCTTTGGATGTATATAAAAGTCATATATGTGTATAAAAGTCATGGCAGCGTCCCATGGTCCCAAGACCATGGGACGCTGCCATGACTTTTATACAGTGCCTTTAGTGAATCCCGCCATCATATTACCCATTTGTTGCTGCATGACTTGCATATGGGTTTGCATGGCAGCTAACAGCATAGTTTGGTGCAAATAACATGGTGTCTCGTGGGTAAAATGGCAGACGAAGATTACAAAGTGCACATTACAGACACTTTGTAATCTTCATCTGCTATTTTACCTACGAGACTCCATGTTACTTAGCTAAATAAAAGATAATTATAAATTAAGATCTCTATAATTTCACTCCACAACACGACATAGAGAATCACCAGGCTACTGCAACTTCAAGGGGAAAAAAATAGTATGAACTTTGAGGGGTAAATAATGGTAGATTTTGCTGTCTCACCTGTTCAGTGCGCTTTCTCTTTCTTTCATGACAGACAGCCACTTATCAATCTATGGTTGGGTTATGATTATCAGTATTTATATGTATCATCTATGGTTATGATGGTCGGCCATATATGTTTATTTGTCGTGTGTCTTCTTGTATTTTGAAAGTTTGTGCTTTTGAAGATTTACGGTTAATTTTTTATCTTAATTTGTAAAAAATGACCGGTTCTTGTTCAGTAAACGTAATTGTACCATAATGCCACCTAACAGCCGATTTATAACTTGTGAAGTATCGTACTTGTGAAGTCTTAAAGGTAATGAAAAAAGGAAGTTTATGGCAAAATTTCCATTACATGAGGCTCGGTAAGTATTAAATTAGATATTTGATAATATATTTTAATTAAAACATAAAACATGACGATAATGTTCTCACGCCGATTCTAAACGTCTCTGGTGTTCGTGTTCATTTTGAATAGCCCTATTTCTAGCTTGTCGGTTTCAATCCTTTGTCAAACTTTCTTCACGCTGTGAACGTCTCTAAGTTGCGAGACGCAGCGTGACGTTCGTGGTCGACTATGAGACGTTCTTCACGCTGTTTATCCTTTTTTATTGTTGATAGTCTCGCTTTTGCTAACTTCTCACCTAATGGTAAGCGATGATGTGGTCGAAGATGAAGCACGTTCGCCTAGAAGTAACCTTTTTACTCTTGAATTAAAGACCCCCCAGGTTATAGCTATAGGCGCGAAAACTTGTGATACGGTCGATCAACTGCTAATCTTTCTTCCCTTTGCGTAGCTGTTTCCCGAGACAAAGATTCAGCACAACTTCCTTGCCTTGTAGCTAAGCGTGACTCATGTTCTTCCTCGATTTTTTTTCAGCTCTTAATTGTTTAGAGTTTCTCGAATATTGAGAAAGACTTTTTCTTATTTTTTTTTATAGTTGATTGTCTTGCGTTTGACCATAATCTCACCTGATGTTAAGCGATGATGTGGTCGATGATTAAGCACGCTTGCCTAGAAGTAGCCTATTCACTCTTGATTTAAAGACCCCTAGGTTATAGCTATCAGGAAACACAGACTCTGGCAGGGAATTTCACTCCTTAGCTGTACGCACAACGAAAATATTCCCAAAACGTTTCGTGCGTGTGGGTGGGATGCCCACCATGTAATGATGGCGCATCGCTGTTTGTCTTGTCGTACGATGATGGCAGTGGCGTGCCTAGGGTTTCAAAATAACGCAAGCCCAATAAAATTTTATCCGATTTCAAAAAAAGAAAGTTCAGTTTTCGACTGAGTATGTAGGTACCTACGTATGTATCATCGCAATTTTCTCATAAACTACTGGTTAGGTACAATAAATTAAAAGTGAATTCATCCATCTTCTTCTTTCCTCTTCTTTCTTCAATTTCACTCTTGCTTGTCGTGCGGTGAATGAGGTAACCAAAGCACACTGAAGGCATGCTAGTGCTAGATTGAATATAATAAACATATCAGCAATTGCATACCTCCAGTGGCTTTGAAAAAAGCCGTTTGGTTTGCTTCATTGCTTGAGGGAACAAAGTTATGGTAAGTAGTTGCTTCCTTCGTAACAGGACCCAGGTTACAGACAAAAAAAAAAAACAAAACAAAAAGTTACAAAACGAAAGTTAAAAAATAGCTAGATAGAATGTAATAAGGAATTTAAATAAATTATTTATATTCTAATTGGAATCGTCTATCTTTCTTAAGAAATGATTTAATTACATCAGAGTAAAATGTTGGTGATCGTTTTAATTCTACCAACAACTGTTTTTCAATAGCTATTATTGATAATTCGGAAAGACGCTCTTGACCTTGTGTATTTCTCAGATAGGTATGGATACGTTTAAGAGACGAAAAAGCACGTTCCGCGGAAGAACTTGTAGCCGGAATAGTTACAACAAGATACGCTAACTTTAACAGCTCGGGAAAGGCATCTTCGAGGTTATTCTCATGAATGAAATCAATTAATTCGAAAACTTTACGATCTTTCAGATCAGGACTAGAATACAAGCAAATCAATTTTTAATGTTTGTTTGTCGAAATAGTTTGCATAAATGTCAAATAATGAATCTAATTCCTCTGTAGGAAAATGTGAGTGATAATTGTCAAATTTTTTGTTGTTGAGCAGTTGGAAAAACTTTAATTTATAAATTTCAGAATATCGGTCAGTAATTTCGGTATTAATGTTATCAATTACTTCTACAAAAAGTCGTCTGTATTCCGTTTTTGCACAGCGTACGTTGCGTCTCAAACGAGGAGCCGAGTTATTTTGCAACGTGTTCTCATAAATTTGATCAAATTCGGATTGAAATTCAGCACGTAACCATGCCTGAAATTCCTTTATTTTATTAATACAATAACCGACATCAACTTGTGATTTTTGTAGAATATTGTACAAGCAGTCAGTTTTTTCAAATATCCGATGAAAGATAAAAAGAAAAAAATTGAAATTATAAGATCGCAAAGTGTTTTCAAAATTCTCCGCAGCTAAAATCGTATCCCCGTCCCAGTTCTGTGGATTGTCGCACAGATCAGAAAACAACTCAATAAGTTTACTTTTTTGTTCAAAAACCGTGTTTACAACTCGCGACATGTATGTCCAACGAGTTGCGGGAGCATTAGGCAATTTTTTGCTGCAATGAGTATCGTAAAAAGCAGCTCGTTTTGTACTATTACTAAAAAAATTACACAAAGCCTGAAGGGCTGAAAAAAATAAACTAACCTCCTGAATTCTATTGCATGATTTAGACAACACTAAGGCCAAAATATGCGCATTACACCAAATGTAAATTGCTTGTGGACAAACATCTTTAACTTTTTGTTGCACTCCATTTCTTACACCGGACATTACACTAGCACCGTCATAGCTTTGCGCTACTAATTTTGCGATGCAATCATGTCTATTCAATAATTCTAAAATAATATTAGAGAGTGAGTCTGCTGTGCGACTTTCCGACACATTAAGAAAGCCCAAAAAACGGTAATGAATTTCATTTTTATAATAATATCTGAGAATCAAGCACAGTTGTTCTCTATGACTAACATCGGGGGTTTCGTCAATAATAATTGAAACAAATTTTGTTTGTCTAACTTCGTAATCGATGCAAGTTTGCATCACATCGGCTACGGAATGAATAATATCGTTTTGAATTTTGTTAGATAAATAACTCGGCCCCGGTTTGTCACTTTCCTGATGCTGCATATGTTTTTCTAAAACGACATCGTATTTTGAAATTAACGAGACCAGTTTTAAAAAATTGCCTTTATTTAATGAAGTTTTGGACTCATCATGTCCTCTTAGAGGAAGTTCCTGTTGTGCTAAATGACAAACAATATCGACTAATCTTTGAAAAACACTACGGTTGTTTTCAACGCGCGTGTTATATTTTGAAATTTCCTCAGATAACTGGCGTGATATAGATGTCTCAATTCGTTGTTTACCAAAATTACCGAAAGAAACCATTGCACACAGGTGTTTATGGGAATTTGCGTGCCTTTTAATGGCGCCAGATATGTTATTTAAATCATTATAACCAGATGTATTCCAAACGGAATCTTCATTCGAAAAAAATATGCAGCACCAGCAATACAACTTATTAGTGTGCGAACAGCCAACAATCCAACTAGTTTTATACACTGATCTATTAAATTTTCGTTTATGCGATTTACTAGTCTGAGAAATACACAGATTAGGCGTCGGTTTTAATGAAGAAATTAACTGTTTTTTCTGAGCAAAGTTTAAAGATTTTACCTTATCTTCGCCAATCAAAACTTGAACGCATTTTAAATCCTCACAAGGTACAATTACCTCCATTGTTGTAGGTAAATCACCAAAACAATTGTATCACTGAGGAAATCTTAGAAAACAAACAAAAAACTTTAACAACAAAACTTTTTCCCACTCAAGCAAATGAAACTGAAGTTAGATGCACTCTCGGATGTCGGGAACTACTCAGTGTTGACATTTAGGCAAAAAAAGTCGCCAGGTATATGAAAAATCTAGCATATTTTTTTTTATTTTTAAGATATTGCTTGAATACAGTCAAAATCTGTTATAACAACATCCAAGGGACCACTCATATTTGGTTGTAAAAACCGATAGTCGTAATAACCGGTGATGTTTTCAAGGTACAAAGTATTTTGTACCTATGATTTTGGTCTATATAACCGGTATGTTGTTCTAAATGATGTTGTTGTAAACGGTTTTGACTGTATTTAATTTCGTTATTTTAAAAGTCGCTAGTTTTTATTGTTGCTAAATGTTAAAAAAGTTTCCAAACTCGTTAAAAATCTCCAAGATCTTTCAACGTGTGGCTAAAACGGCAACACTGCAGAGTTGGCAAGCTGACAAGGTCACGCATACGCATGCAACTTCATACCAAAAGCCCTGCTTAAATCTGCCATAGTGATCGATTTGTTCTATGCACAAGGTCTAACTCGTTATACGGCACATCGCTATAAGTGCGAAAGTGACAGATATAGTATTTGAAAGCCCGGTAAAAGCCGGTGCGTGTAAGCGAGATAGCAATATGTAGATCATTAGATGCTACAAATGCGAAACTCTGCGCGCGAACAATCGCGATGTGTAGTAGTGTAGCAGTAGATTAGATACATTGTGTTATTTTGATAAGAATTAAGCGCGCGAACTTTTAAATAGTTCGGGTTTGACATTGATTCTCTATCGAGCATTTTTTAGTAAGGCATGCCGGGCTTTTGGGCTTATATGAAGGTACCGCCACTGGATGATGGAACGGGCTTGGAGGCATAAGACTGTGCAATTCCATCGCACACTCCCCGAAATGTAACCGATAGAAAACTGATGGGCTTGCAACACGTCGCCGATGTTCTAGGCTCTGGAGCCTTGTCTCGACCAGTTTCTCGTTACCGAAAAGCCTTTTGGCCCATTTCTCTATAAAATCAAGTGCATCAAGCTGATATTTAGCAGATCTGTCCCAGAGATGAGAGCAGTACTCCATACACGACCGAAGTTGCGCTTGATAGAGGTTGAGCAGCTGTTCCGGTGTGAAGTACCGTCTCGCCTTTGCTAGGATTCCCAACTTTTTGGCAGCCAATTGAGCCTTAGCCTCGATAAATGAACCAAAATTAAGGATGGATGTCAACGTAACCCCAAGCAGTTCGATGCGATCAGTTATCGGCACGCTTACACCATGAAAAGAAGGAGCCCGGTTGAAATTGGCTCCTTTTTGCGGAGAAAAGACATGCCTGGGTCTTGGCAGCATTAAACCTGACCAAGTTGGCATCGCCCCACTCAGAGATAGCCTTCAAAGTCAAGTTCAAGCGCCCCACCATCGCCTCTCGGAGAGACTGGACTTGTAACCCACTAGCACGCGCGCTGGATATATATCTCTCAGCAACAGTGCTGTCATCTGCATACCCAAAGGTACCGGGCATTAGCAGATCGTTAATATGCAGCAAGAATAAAGCTGCTGAGAGAACTGATCCCTGAGTGACCCCGGCATTAATTTCCAATTGGCCAGATAAGCAGCCATCAATAACCACTCGAATAGACCGATCTCTCAGGAATCCAAACGCAAAGTTCAGTGAGTATACCGAAAGAAGGAAGTTTAGCAATAAGGCTATCGTGCCACACCCTATCGAAAGCCTTGGAGACATCGAGAGAAACAGCAAGTGCTTCCCCGTGCTTCTTAATGGCCTCACTCCAGATATGCATGGCATACGCTAGAAGATCCCCAGTTGACCGGTTTTTGCGGAAGCCGTATTGTCAGCACTGAGGATGTCGTTAGCTTCTAGGTATGCCAGTAGCTTACTATTGAGTACGTGACTGAAATAGGCCTGTAGTAGGCCGGATCTGCACGACTGCCCTTCTTGGGCACGGGCTGCACGTTAGCTAGCTTCCAAGCTTTCGGTAGTTTTCCAGTCTCAAGCGAAAGACGAAACAAGTGTGTCAAAATTTGAGACAGTTCAGGCGCACAAGTTCTTAGTACTATTGCCGGTATCCCGTCTTGTTGACTTGTTTTGTGTTGTCAATTTTATGTGGGTTCCACATCAGGTGCTCTAGACTTTAATTTTTTTCTATGACGACAGAAAGTACTCATCATGTTGACCAATTATTCCTTAAGCGGTATATTAATTTCTCTTATAGATTAGCCGGGCTCCTAAGGTTCCACGTCTAATATTCAGATCTTCAAGATAAATTATAGCCTATATGTTAGCGAAGACTAATAACTTTACAACAAAAAAAGTGTTGTAAAGTTATTATTAGTTTCATCAATATCCGTCCTGTAGTTTTTGCGTGAAAGACGCACAAATAAAATTGGCAAATAAGGAAAAATTACCACCTATTAGGGCACAGTTCTTTAGGGGAGATTTTAAGATGTCATATGCTTCTTTGAGTTCTAAGAGAGTGAACATTGAAACATTTATGCGTCCATAAGTAATAAATTCGGCTTAATGCCACCATAAGCTATAAAGGATGAACAAAAATCACTCAAAAGCAACTGTTAGCGATAAGAGTTACTCATATGCAAATTTGAGTGCTGTTTGCATCTAAAAGTAATACCGTACACTCTTGCATCACTTATATGCTACCTACAGTTGCAAAATAAGTTCCAAAATTCACTAACGTGCTACTTGGGTTTTGCGTGAAAGACGCACAACATACAGACAGACAGAAAAAAATTTCAAAAATCATATTTTTGGCTTCTACTATTTGTATGAAGCACTCTAGAAGTATTTTGTTTAGTTAATATTCAATAATTATACAGAATTGACCTCTTCTACAGTTTTATTATACCTATGTATAGATTTTATCAGCAATAGCCTAATGGTTAAGGTGTTGGCCTTGTGATCGAGGGATCTCGGGTTAGAACTCTGCCCATGGTATTATTGCCGGGAACTTATTCCAGACACAAGCATATTTAGCTTAATTGGAGGGATTAACAAGATTTCTAGTTCTCTTCACAAAAAAAAAACATGTATGACAATATAAGCAGTACCAAAAATGGAGACTGCAGTAAAGTATTTATTAATCATGTTAATTTTTTATTAAGAGTACTGATTTTGACTGTCTATATTGAAGAAATTTCTCCTTCTATCGGGATAATAATCTATATTGTATTCACTTAATAAATATCATAATTACCTTAACCTAACCTAGCAATTCTAATTATAATCATTTTGGTAAGGAGCATCGACCATACAGCCTCTAGATGCCCAATGTTCGATCCATAGTTCATATTCTCTTTGTTCGATCTAATGCTTCAAACCTAAAACCCAGAGGGTTACAGCCTTCTGATTGGCCATTGGTATCTCATTAGGTATGGGAATGAATCACAGAGTTATCGATTTTTTTTTAACTATGTATTCTTTTAATTGTACTCGGTAAACTATTTTTGTAATATTTACATCATAGTATTTTAATACGTACTTAATTTAATTATCATATTCTAAAAGTAGTTGTGTTGTAAGTTGACTTACACGATAACTGTAAAATGCTTGCTCTATCTGGAAAGTTTCACTCAAATCTGTGTGCCTATTTCCTCAAAAGAGCACCACAGACATGAACCTACAAGTTTCTCATAATTATGATTTGATCAATACGAATTGTATGGACTTTAAAATAGACCTTGATCTCTGTGTTTTTTTCGGCATTTCTTCTGAGAGTAGTCAGGTGGGCACAAGAAAGGAAAACAATGACGTGTGAAAGTGTTATTTATTACCAGTTTACAAAATAAATGTTTCATTTAATTTATTTAACTTTATTATGTGAAAACTTATACAAACATACCTATATCATTTTTTTAGCCAGTCCGACACCTGGGCAAAGGCCCCTCTCCTCTTAGCACACTTCTAGCGAACCCGAGCAACCTCTCTCCAGGTCCGAAAATACTCATCCAGTTCCTCCCACCATCTCCTATGGGTCTGCCACGACTCCACCATCCAGTCTCACAGTTGTTCCGGCATGCAGCAGACATGTCCTGTCGAGTCCCACTTGAGTTGGGCAGTTTATAGAGCTATACCCGGACTTTAATTACTTCGATGCAGTAAGCTGACGTACACTAGTGTCACGTACTAAAATAATGATACCCTATTTAACCTAATATTGATGGATTCAATTAATTAAATAATAAATGAGAGATTTTTAATCGTGAGAAAAATAAATAAATGATAAAATTACTACTATTATCTTTTATTTTGAAGTAGTAACGTGCCCAGTGTTCTGGGCACTTTTCCCATTGATAGCGATGTTGATGAATTTTTCGATGCCCTATAATTTCCCTTTTATTTTCGCCTGTATTATATTTGTTTTTATAATTATCTTACTATGAATTAAACAATAATAATGAAGTCAAACTTCAAGTAGTACCTACCTAGATTTTACTATAAATAAATCTATTTTTATTAAAAATATTCCAGACATGATAAAAGCAACTCTTTTGGAAATTGACTCATGTGATGAATATTTTAATAAATTGCGCGAGATTACTATTAAAAAGACTGCCCCCGCACCACTGCGACCTAAATCCCGTTGAAATGGGTACCTATACCAGAGGCCTATTGCAAAAAATAAAAAATATTATCGCCATCTATTCGTTTTCTTTTTCACGCCCCTTTATAATCACAATTTACTTTTTGTTATTTTCACACAATAATATTTTAAAAAAACGTTTACATCGTTATTCGATTTTATTCCTGAATCGATGAATTTAGTTACATCACAATTTCGTAGTCGTCATTATCTGACAACTCGGAAACTGACAGTTTACTAAATCCAATTAAAAGTCCGTGTATACGTCATTCATTTTGGAAAGCAATGTTAGGTTTCGAATACGATAAAAGAATTTAGAATTTTGTATATCTACTGCGTTTCATTGCTCGTTGGCAAAAGAAAAAAAAAACAACAACAACAACAATACATATAATAAAACAGTAAAAAAGGTGTATCCGTACATTGATTATATTTACGACAAAATATCGACAGGGTTTAGAAACAGTAAACAAGCAAAAATTAAAAATGTCTGTCTGTTTGTACCTACATGCTAATCTCCGTAACTTCTTGACGGATTTGAATGAAACTTTTGTGTTATATATCTATTAAGTCAGATGAACATATAGGTTATAATTGAGAACTTTATTTCCGAGTGTCGCCGCGGGAAGAAGCTAGCAATGAAGATTTAATTTATTGTTAAAAAGTTTTTACTTGTCTCTTTTTGATTTAAAAAATGAATCAGTTATAAATTAGTTAGAATAGTTGACATCCGGGAATAATACCTATTATTCCCGGATGTCAACTGACTACTTACGAAATTTCATTCAGATCCGTTCAGTAGTTTTTGCGTGAAACATCCATACATGTATACATCCATCCTCACGAACTTTCGCATTTATAATATTAGTAAGATAAGAACTAAATAGAAATGAGGATTGTCAATGTTGTATTAAGAAGTTTACACGTGAATTTTAAATTCAAGAGCTCCCTTTGAGCTCCCGGATTTTGCTGATAAGCATTTTGCTGTTGTTTTGCTAATCTTGAGGCAAAATCTCTTCATAGTGATGTTGTTCTATTTCCGCTATCTCCTGATCGCACTCTCTCCTGAAGAGCATGTTCAGGTAAAATGGCTCCGTGACCTAAAAACATAAAAATAGTATTAATAGTTTTTTGCCACAAAATAAAAATATATAAGTTTACAATTTTAATATTCCTAATATATATCGCAAGAGTCGTAATTTTCTTAAGAGAATTAATTATGTGGTTTTAGTTACATTACTAGCAATCTTGTTAACCCTTCCAACTAAGCTATAACAAAAGACCCGCGTCAGTTTTGGCAGCATGTTTCGAGTCTCCGGTCAAACGGCGGTTTCGAGCCAACTGTTGTCCACAACGGTGAGACTAGTTCGGGTGTCGGAGCGGCCGAGGCATTTGCTCAATATTTTGCCAGCGTGTTTTTGCCTGATACACCTCAGTTAGACCTAACAAATGTAATCGTTTGTAGTGAAGGAGATAAGATTCCTCTCCCCTATTTAGACCCTGTGGATGTTGTTAAGGGAATTGCTAGACTCAAGCCCTGTAGTTCAGTTGGCCCTGACAACATTCCAGCATTTATTCTCAAGGGATGTAACGATATCTTAGCAGTTCCTCTATGTCATGTGTTTAACCTAGCTCTCCAGTCCGGTATTTAGCAGTTTAAAATTTCGCGGGTCACTCCCATACCTAAAACCAGTGATAAAATATCTGTAGAGGAACACAGACCGATCGCTATCCTGCCAACCATAGCTAAGGTATTTGAGCACATACTACATAATTTCATACACAAACGCATAGATATGTCTTTATCTGTTTACACGGTTTTCGGCGCGGTCGCTCCGTAAATTCAAACTTGCTGATTCATGTTGATTACATATCTAGTGGCATGGACATGGGTCGGCAAGTTGATGCACTCTATTTCGATTTCCGTAAAGCTTTCGATGGAGTTGAAAATGATGTGCTCTTGACGAAGCTGGGGGCCATCGGTTTCTCGTCTTCTTGGCTTAAATTCTTTTCTGACTATCTGCGGGATCGCAAGCAGTTTGTCCGACATGGCTGCTTCGAGTCCAAGCCTTACTACACTCGCTCGGGTGTGAGTCAAGGATCTGTTTTGGGGCCGCCTCTCTTTCTAATCATGATCAATGATCTTATTTCCAATGTGAAGTTTGCGAAATGCCTGCTCTATGCTGATGACCTAAAACTTGTAGCGCAAATCAAAACCGTCGACGATTGTAAACTCCTGCAAAAGGACATTGACGCCATCTATGAGTGGAGTATTCAGAACAGGCTATTTTTTAATACGAGCAAGTGCTACGTCATGACATACGGTTGGAAGTTGCAACCAATCCATTACAACTACTGTTTGGGTGGAGAAGCAATTACTCGTGCCACCAACATTAAGGACTTGGGAGTGACCTTCGACCGATGCCTGACTTTTAGAGATCACGTCTCCACCCTTACGAAATAATCTTTTAGGCGCCTAGGATTTGTACTAAGAAATGCTCGTGATTTCCGCAATCCTAATGCTATATTAGACTGTTGTACACCACTTTGGTAAGGAGTAAACTTGAAAGCAGTGCCTGTGTCTGGCATCCCTACACGGCAAATCAGACATTAATGATTGAAAAGGTCCAGAAAACCTTCTTGAGGTTCCTATTCAAAAGGTTATACAATTTCTTTCCCTATATGTACTCTACCAACTACCTTTTAGGAATGCTAGGTTTTAATTCGTTGGAGGTGAGGAGAGGCTTTGATCAGCTCACAGTACCCTGCAAGACCCTGAGCGGGCGTATCAACTGTCCCGAGCTACATGGCCTTTTCTGCCGACTATTCGTGCCTGACAAGTACATCGGGCACCGTCAGAACCGCTTGCACAATTTGTTTGCTCCACCGACTTCTAAAACTGTCGCCAGAGCTGAATCCCCAGTATGTCGCACTCAGGATGTTCAATGCCTTCTTGACTACCAACCCTGAATGTGATGTGTTTGCCGACGAATGGAGTAAAATTATGCGTGCATGTCTGGTGTTCTGCGAGAAGAAGTATGCTAGAGTGTCTACTGTTCCATTTTAATGTTAATTTTATTTTATATAATTTCAATTATCAATCACAATTATTATTATTCTTTTCTTACTAAGTTAATTAATGTAATTGGTGTTTTACCGTTTTAATTAACTATAAATAAAAAAAAATAAAAAAAAACAAAAAAAAAAAGCTAAATAATAATAATAATAATAATAATAATAATAATAATATATTTATTGCCAGTTTACAATTTTTCAACTTATAACTAGGTCATCATGTAATAATGCATCACATTAAACTGTAATTTTTTTTTTTTTTTACACAAAAGTTATTACCTCTGACTCCCGAGCTAAGATCAAACTTGTGTTATGGAAGTCAAGGGTTGTCAGTCATTACGTCGAGTAAATTATTCACATATTATTACATATCAAAGTTCAAAGATCACTCGGCTCAGATGTACATGATTATAGTTATAACACAGCAATATAATTTTTAAGACATAGCGAAAGTGTAATTACAAAAAGTTAGGTACATATATCATTAAATTTCACTGTGTATGTGTAATGTGTATAAAATGTTGTTGTATGTTTGTAAGTGTGAGAAGGTGAGTGTATTATGAGTGTAAAAGTAAGTTTTCTACATCCTCATAGTTAAGAGTCATTATCCATTTACTAATTCTGCTCTTACATTCAAATTTATTCAAGTTATAAATTTTACATTTCTTATTTAGATAGTTATAAACACGACCGCCAAGAACTCGGAAATGTCGCCCAGCCAGCTTTGTTTTATGCCTCTCTACCGGGCACACATCTGTTGCTCTACGCCTCGCTAAACGATTAGAATCATAGTGCAAGGACGTGTGCTTTCGTAAAGCGATATGTAGCACGAAGAGCTGTCTCACGGTCAGGACTTGGCAATCCTTATACAACTGTACAGTACTGTAACGATAGTGCCTGAAGGTCATGACCTTGAGGACAGCTCTTTGCGCTCTTTCCAGTTGAATCATGTAAGTCTTCGGAGAAATAGGTATGCTTCTGTCTAGCGTGGGTTCACGGCAATATTGTAATGGATGAGGTTTGAACCAGTGAACACCTTAGCCATTACACTAAGTTGTCGTATATCTTAGTTGACACTGAGAGCCCTTTTTTTAAGAATGGGAAATCATCAATGACTGCCTCCCGATCTGAGCGAAGCGGGAGGGTGTGTCAGACTTTTACTGAGTAAAACACATCCGTGTTTCATCATTTGCCCCTCGTGTTCCGAGGCCGCGGTAACTTTTTAGAACAATTCCGCAACATTAAGAGCCCTGCCTATCAAACTAAGATAACGTTTATTTCAAGACACTGGGATCAACTGTGAGGTAAATTAAAAATGATAGCAATTACAAAATTGCGAACAGTATCAGCATTATTAATCGTAGTAACTGCGATTACTTTTATGACAAAACAGTAACTATTCATAATATATTTTAAGAGAATGAAAATTTCATAAAATTAAAGTGTGTGTCTAAATAGTATAGCATGAGTAAATGTCGGTGTGTATGGAGGTGTGTTTATGTGAAAGAGTGTCTGAGTGTGTAGTGTTGTATGAGAAGAAGAACGCAAAATTAATGTACTTGAGGAGATACTGTTGTTGCCATTTCAAAATCATCGATTTTAGTGTATATTTATTATTATCAAACACATGCGATGTATACAAACAACATCATGATTTAGATCTGTACACAACAAGGTCGGCCAAGACGTGTCTGAGCCTTTGTTTTTCTTTCATAAAACATAATTCATATCATTAGCCTATAACGTTCTTACTTCTGGGACACGGACAGTCTCACTATGAGAAGGAATACATAGGCCGTAATCAAATAAAGATTTATTTATGACCAATTGTAAACATATTCATCTTGACAGGCAGAAATTTGAAAAAATTTGGCCACACAAAAACTGGCCAAGTGCGAGTCAGACACGCCATGATTTTTGCCTTGTTTTGCCATGCTTTGTTTTTCATAGTGTTTGTATGAAATACAAAGTTATATTTGCGCTTTTAGAAAATGTGTTTATATCTCCAAAACGTCCGACTTTATCTTTTTCAAACCAGAAATATATATATATTATAGATATATAATATACTAGCTTCTACCCGCGACATCGTACGCGTAGGAAGGTTTTCCCGCGCAAATCCCGATCCCGTGGGAATTTCGGGATAAAATGTAGCCTATATGTTATTCCAGAATATCAACTATCTACTTACCAAATTTCATTCAGATCCGTTCAGTAGTTTTTGCTTGAAAGAGTAACAAACATCCATCCATCCTCACAAACTTTCGCATTTATAATATTAGTAGTAAGTATATAGTATATATATATAGTATAAGTATATAGTATATATATATATATAGTATTAGTATAGTATAAGATAAGATTATATATAAAATAGCATATATTTTTTTTAGATTTTTAGTCAATTATTTTAAAAGTTAGAGGGACACACGCACACATTTTAACACTTTGGAAGTTTCTATCTTTTGAACGATTGACTTTTAGAAGAAATGGTTTCCAAACCTGAATATCCCAATTGCATCCTGAGATCCCAAGATTCCAGAGTGTGACAGATGAGCGCTGCCGACTATGTAGATATTTTATGTTTAGCATGATTTTTTCGTAATTTTGTTTAGTGCTGAAAGCACAGTTGTCGGTCTATAGTTACAGGGATCACTCTTATAACCCGACTTAAAAATTTCTACTACTTTACTATGTTTCATTAAATTGGGAAAAGTACCGCTGTATATACATTGATTAAATATGCCTGTTAGGATAGGAGCAATTGAGTCAATAATATTACCAAGAACCTTAACAGATATACCCCATAAGTCTTCAGTGTTTTTTTATGTTAAGACTTTAGAATGTTAATTTAATTATATCAATAGAAATGGGCTTAACACGTTCGCTGACAGTACGTCGTTAGGACGGGCCACTTATTTTTAAGAGTACGTCGTGGAAAAATCTACTGTCGTAATGTGTTGTCAGGGTAAGTGCTCACTGTCAGCGTACGTGTTAAATAAAAAATTAAATGTTGGTATAACCCATAGATAAAATAAATAACTAGATGTGGTCAACAGAAGAAATTATATCGGAACCGTGTGTCTCCAGTTAGGCGCTGGGCGGGGCAACAACTACACATGCAGTTTAATAAAATCAATAGATACGCACTCGCGCACACACCCGCATTTCCTAAATCAGAACGTACTATACAATCAATAATAAACCTTATTCCGTCAAACACAGCGTGTATTTACCATGCACCTTAGAATTTAC
Organism: Tholera decimalis; assembly: GCA_943138885.2. Taxonomy (NCBI): domain Eukaryota; kingdom Metazoa; phylum Arthropoda; class Insecta; order Lepidoptera; family Noctuidae; genus Tholera; species Tholera decimalis. The sequence continues at coordinate 19,751,324 of OW964576.2, forward strand.
CCACACAAAAACATCGGTCGCTATCGTTGTGCTGTGCAAAAGCAATTTATTTTACATATACGCTAGTGATTGACCAAATCGGAAAGTTATCGATTCTTCCATTTGTTATTGTACATTTTTTTTGGGCACCTGAAAATGAACCAAATAAAAAATGGCATGTCCAGAAAATATTATAATAACAATAAACATATTATTAAGAACATAACATTACATAATTATTATTAAGTACTACCTACTAAGTATTAAGGGCTACCCTGGCGCTTTCGACTTAAATCTTAATATTTAATTATCATAGTGATAGGTCAAATAGAAGTTGATGTTAACTTACATTACGCTCTTGATCGGAACATACCAGCCATATAGGTTGTATAGAATCCTGAAAAGTTGAATGACTGATTTTATGAATGTGAATATACATGAGAATAGCTTTCAGTAATAATATAAAATTTAACCCACTTCTGCAAAAATCAGTTGTACTCTTAATTTTGGAATTGTCCATTCAGGCTGGAACATTTCTGCGCTGAAGTGAACCGAGCATTTATGGTGCTATTTTGTGTAGGGTACCAGTTAGGTGGCATGCCTGTGGCATCAATCCATTCCTTTTTTATATTACCATCTTTTGGGAAGCTGAAAAGTACGAAAACCACTTATTTATCATTTACATACATCCTAAGCTACTTCTAAACGTCACCATATAATAAGCATCGCAATAATTACGTACCACACTATAAATCAAGATCTGAATGATTTTGACGTATATATTGCTAATCCATTGCTACATATGTTCAAAATATTGGTCTGCTCAACAACGTAAATACCACAGTGAGTGTTGTTGATTTAGCATAATGAAACCGATTCCTACTGTAAGTGTGTTACGCAATTACCCCGCAGGTAATAGTTTAGTAGGTTATAATAGGTTTTTGTTATAAGAAAAATCCTAGTTAAATATATGAAAACAAACACACATCCATGCCTAACAAATAAATAGCATGAATATATTGACTTATTTTAAGCTAAATTCACTAATATATTATCTGAACCATGCCGATTATTATAACGCATTCGAAGCTTCAACGGAAGTAAAATACAAAAACCATAAAAAAATAAAGAAACAGCAACATAGGATAAGGCATAACATACGATAATTCTAAACCAAAAAACACCACCGATTATTAACCTAAAATTAAAGTAACTTACTTTACGAATATTGGTTACGCATTTCTCTACTACTCTCTAAAAAAATCAAAATAAGTAAAATAACATTATTTACACCGGGCTAAAACGGTTGACAGATTGAAAAATAAACTATTGTAGCGACAGCGACGTCGGAACTCCTTACGCATGCTGCAGGCGTAAAATAAATTGTTTATTTTTTTTACTTTTTTGTACACTTGACATTTCAACGTATTTATATTTCTGTCATCTTATGTAAAATAAAAGTTAAACCAATTTTCTTAGAGGTTTCCGTATGTTATAAAAAACTTTTTACCGGTCTTTAGTTTTGTATTTTCGTTTTTGGCACCGACTTCCGAAATTAAAGTTATTTTTCACTTTGCAGTGTTTTTTGGGAGTCGGTTTAATTTTTTGGTAAAAAGTTTTTATTTCACTCTTTTTAGTTGGTCGATTTTTAATTTACCTAGTTACAAGAGCCTAAATGTCAACTACTTATATTCATTTACAAAATATTGCTTTTCCAAATGTTGGGCTGTTATTTGTTGAGGAGTTCTCCTGGTAGTTCACCATCAGCTTCACTTCACCATATGCATTATGACGAGCTTATTGTGCTTAATAACCACATTCAAGTAATCGAAGCGGAACACATGAACTACTTATTATTCCTACTTGTATATTGAGTAGTTCCAGTGGCCATCGGTGGTCTTCATCATCAGGTCTACTTCACAAATGGTGCTTTTCGAATGCAACTACACAAGTTACTATAAAAATACTCAAATCACTATAGGTGTGCCTATAATATTTGAAGAGTTCCCTCGATTTCTCCAGGATCCCATCATCAGATCCTGACTTGGTGACAATGGGACCAATTTCAAAGTATACCCTTTCAAACAAAAAAAGAATTTTCCAAATCGGTTGAGCCGTCTCCGAGTAATCGGTGATCATACATAAAAAAATAATAATAATATACGCGTCGAATTGATAACCTCCTCCTTTTTTTGTCGTCGGTTGAAAACCCCTAAACTATAATAGCAATATTTCATTCGTCAATCGACATTGCTGTCGATAGCATACGTTAGTGGATCTGCACAAGCACATCACTAATTCGTCGCAAGAAGTGGCGGCCTCACTACGCGATGAATCCGCGTAATATAGTTTCGTATGTTATGTTTACATTGCTTGTCTAGTTACTTAGTGACGAACTCAGGTAGTGGTTAAGGAGCAATGTATTTATAGCACAAGGAGTACAGTCGCTCTGATATTTGAAAACAAAAATAACATAGTAAAACCAAGAAAGATTTTACGATGTATTGTTTTTCATGATTTTAAAGACAAATATTATAAAATACTTGTACTTACATATGGTAAGTGATTCCATGATTCACATAGTTTTGATTTTGGCTTCGGTTTTTACAAGATACCACAGAAAAACTCGGCATTCATATATGTTATCACGATCGCCGTCGAAAGCGCACTAGTTCGCAGAGACGGCCACTTGCCTGTGACATGAGCCCTGTGGCCATGTCGCGCGGACACCGATACGCCCCCTTACCACTTCTCCTATATTTTTGATTTCTGTGGTATAACCTAATTGAAGTTTACCTTTAAAATTGATTCTGCTAATGATGGCGAAGAATGCAGTGATTTAGTAACCTCTATTGGAATATTGGTAAAGGTACCACCTAAGTTACCGGGTTCCTACTGGTACTCTAAAAATATTATACAAGTGTTGAGTCCATTCTGGACTATGCACTCGACTGTTATGGGCTTACTTTCAAATCCTATATTGAAAAACTTGAAAACATCCAAATTAGATTTGTAAAATTACTTGTAAATAAAAACCCCAAAAATAAACATAAAAATGATTATTTTAAACTTTTTAAGCTTTGTAAAATATTACCAGTCAGTTTAAAACATAAGTACATTCGTTTAACCAATATCCATGGAAGTCGAGTGCATGATTCTATATTGATAAATGTAAATAATAAATATAATACTAGAGCAATTACCTCGGGTAAATATGTTGTGCCTAGAATAACCAACGTTTATGGAGACAGGACATTAAAAAATGCATCCCGTATATACTTACTTAACGGTTTACCCGAGGGCATTAGAGAAGAAAATAATATTAAAATTTTCAAATCTAAATTAAAAAACTACACCCTACCTTAATGTTATTATTGTATTTTTAAGTTAATTAGTTATATAATATATATTTATTAATTATATACATAAGTTAAAAATAGATTATAAATTGATCCCACAGTCAAACTGTCTGTTCAGTTTTGTGGAACATTGTTGTAAATTATAAAAATACATTGTACCTTGCAAACAATAAAATAAATAAATAATAAGTAAATTTCCAACTTCTCAGCTACTTTTCACTAATCTGAAAGTACCTGATCATCGATGATTCTGACCCTGTGGGTTTGTGTTTCCAGTTTCTTTGTTTATTACCTTCCGCACAATTTTTATTTTATTGTTAAAAATGCTAATTTTATTATTGAATGATTTAGATTTAGCTTGGGCGCATACTCTTTTAAATATGAGATCCTGAGAGGAGATCAGCTCGCGATCCCCGACGCCCGGGGCGTCTCCCGCGACGGCTGGGGCGTGAGGAAGAGAGTTGCCTCTCCCTCGCGCGTTGGGCCTCCTCCTTCACTAGCATTAATGCTTCGCAGAAGGAGGCGGTTGGATCCCATTCCCTCTCGCTCCGCACCATGGTCTGTACCAGGGCCGGGTGCGAGAGGTCACCGCCACCGATCACCTCAACGAGGACACGTTGTATGCACTGGCAACCGAAAAATTATTTATGTTAAATAACATTATATCTCACATTACAGACAAAAACACAACACTAACACGCACACACCCACACACACACACACGCACTACTTACACTCAATCAACAAGTATAAATACATGGCATGATTCTCATACACTCATACCCACAGACATACCCAAAAATCCACTCACGCTCACTCAGCGACTAATATGTAGTTATTTTTATATTATTATTATTGTCATGTCATTGACAGTTTATGTGATTTTGTATTAGTATAAGTAAACCAGCTTCTTAATTTTACATTCACATGTACGTAAATAACGATATGGAGGAGCGGAGTTTCCCAATACAGGCTTTATTAGCTTAACGGTAGGCTCCAATCACTACATGATATGTAAACTTTATAAACGAATTTCTGGTTATAACCAGGTTTCACAAAAATATAAGATATCCATATCATATTTATCTATTAACATTTCTACATTTAGTATTTTGCCAGAGAAGCGAATTATATTCTGATCATATAGTAAAATTGTGTTATTATGCCTCTCCTTTGTTAGATCTAAGAGTTTAAATAATTAATTTCAGTATTATTAGATACCCTAGATAATACTTAATAGTCACTTAACCTTGGATCAGTTAAATTATCAATAACTGAGTGTAGGTATATTGTAAGCTAACCAAGTAGCTAATAATTGTCGACTCTTTTTTTTGGGAAGTAACATATATTTCCGAATCAAAACAAAATCTCTAATAAAATTGTTAGTATCAAAATACAGTAAACGGTCACTATGACGGCATACTAACATATGCATCAAATTATTGTGGCTAAAATTCTATCCCGAGCCCAAGCTTGTAACAATATTTAGAATATAGTTTACTGTATATCAAAATTTTAACAGAACTTTTTTAACTGTTTTTGTTGTTAAATATTTATCATTCACACATTAAACAGAAAATCGTGAGCAAAAGGCTCACGATATTTTGTGAGTTCTCATGCAGATTATCTTATGAGGTTTATTTATTTATTTATCTACACTTCATGCACATAGGTACAAAGAGGTTGTCGGCTGTTTAACCGAACTTATCTATGGCCTCCAGCCCGGGCTCATATTAATCTTACAAACAAGGAGACTACACACTAAGGCGTCGCTGGGGAGGGGAGCTAGTGACAGGCTGGTTCGGACAAGACACTTCCGCCGCCGGGGGCTACTAAAACACTACAATATTCTTCAACGCAGCCGCCGACTGTTTGAATGTGTTTTGATGTGTATATGTGTGTTTGTTTGGACTTTAAAGATGCTGTAATTATACGATCTATTCCAGACTTACCTGCGTATTCCTCCCCGACGTTCCCACAGGTTGTGACTTTAGATGGCAATATCGGTGCACAATTATGTAAACCACCACTATTAGAACAAGTATTAATATTATTACGGATGGTATCACAATGATTGATAGATTGATTGGATGTGAGTCGGTGTCATCTGAAAATAAAATTTAAAACCTTTTGAAAAATATATAATCAGCTTATAACGTTCTCACGGCTGAGACACAGACCTCGTCTTTGATCAACATCATCTGCTTTCCCTTTTCCATATTATGTTGGGGTCGGCTTTCAGTTTAACCGGTTGTAGCTGAGTATTATAATATTAAAAATCTGAATATTTAAAATCTTGTGTGATATGTTCCTAAAGACTTACCTTCACTCTTATCCTTTAACAATTCCACTTCAAGCACACAATAGTAATGTGTTAAACAAATGTCATTATCTGTAAAAAGACAGATGGTTTTTAAATATGTGTACATGTAACATACTGTAAAACTGTTTGTTCAGAATTGTTTACTGAATCGATTGTGTAATATTGAAAATATCTCTTTTCATTAACAAGAATATATATATATATATACTAATATTATAAAGAGGAAACCTTTGTAATTTTGTATGTTTGTATTGAATAGGCTCAAAAACTACTGGACCGATTTCAAAATTTCTTTTACCATTACTTAGAGGGATTCTTCCGAATCCGTATAGGCTATATTTTATCCCGGAAAATAGATAGGATTTTTCGTGGTAGTGAAAATTGGTAAGGCATTGGTAAGGTATTGGTAAGGCGTCGAAAAAACTGCCGTACGTTAACGATTCTCGCAAACGCTGCTTAAATGGTTAGAGATGTATGGTTGACTTCTATAGAAAAGTTGTAGAACTCAATAATGCCTATAAAAAAGAGAGCTTAAATAAATAAATGTCCACCCGTGCGAAGCCGGGGTGGGTCGCTAGTATATATATACTTCGGCAACCCAAGTACCATCCGAGAAATGGTAAGCAAAACAGGGGCATTGCTCGCCTTCCTGGAGGAACGGGATGGATTAAGTGAAAAGAAATCCTACCCTTACGGAAAATACGCGCAAGGTCGTGGAGTTGCGGAAACCTGCCCGACATACATACATATAATAATAATAAAATACTTTATTTTCAGACCAAAGTCCATATGGAGACACATTTACACATAAACAAAAAATAAACACACAAATTTAAAATAAATATAAAATACAATAATAACAAGACAAATTAGAAGAAATAACTATTATAAAATACACTTAAAAAAGTAATTATTTAATGTATGTGAATGACGCTCTGTGAGTCGTCATCCAGTGCCACATTATTGGACTATTCATCCTGTCGGCGACGACAGCTATCAGGCTGTTGGAGCTATCGCGCACTCGCCGCATCAAGGATGCTGTACGCGACCGTATTAATGCAAAAAAATCAGGCACAGCTGCCTTCGCAAACATCCCCGACGCACTGCAAAAGCGCGGTAGCCCCAACATTACCCTGAAAGCATTATTGTATTGGACTCGCAGAGCAATACAATAATGCTTTCAGGGTAATGTTGGGGCTACCGCGCTATATATTATATTTTTTAAATTGTATGTGGGTAATTTTTATTTTATTTGTATTTTTAATTTTATGGGTGCCAATGCCTGAAATTTAATTTATTTTATTTTATTGTAATTAGGTTCGCGTTTGACCACTATCTCACCTGATGGCAAGTGATGATGTGATCGAAGATGGAGCACGCTTAGGTAAAAGTAACCTATTCACTCTGGACTTAAAGACTCCCAGGTTGTAGCTGTCGGGAAACACAGACTCCGGCAGGGAATTCCACTCCTAAGCCGTACGCACAATGAAGGTATTCCCAAAACATTTTGTGCATATGGGTGGGATGTCCACCATGTAACGATGGCGCTTCGCCGTTTGTCTCGTAGCCCGATGATGGAACGGGCTTGGCGGAATTAGATTGTGTAATTCCATCGCACACTCCCCGAAATGTAACCGATAGAAAACCGATAGACTTGCAACTCGTCGTCGGTGTTCAAGGCTCTGGAGCTTTGCATCGTTGCCAATGAGTCTCTTGGCCTGCTTCTCGATAGACTCAAGCGCGTCCAGTTGGTATTTCGCAGATCCATCCCAAAGATGAGAGCAGTACTCCATACACGACCGAACCTGGGCTTGATAGAGATTGAGCAACTGTTCGGGTGTGAAGTACCGTCTCACCTTTGCTAGGATTCCCAACATTTTTGATGCTAGTTGAGCCTTAGCCTCGATAAATGGGCCAAAATTGAGGGTAGAAGTTAGTGTTACCCCCAGAAGGTCGATACGGTCGGTTATCGGCACGGTTACACCCCGGAAAGTAGGAGCCGGTTCGAATTGACTCCTTTTGGCGGAGAAGAGACACGCCTGGGTCTTAGCTGCATTAAACTAGACCAAGTTGGCATCGCCCTATTCGGAGACAGCCTTCAACGTCAAGTTCAAGCGCCCAACCATGTCCTCACGGAGAGACCGGATCTGTGACCCACCAGCTCGCGCGCTGGACACATATCTCTCAAAAACTGTGCTGTCGTCTGCATACCCAAAGGTACCGGGCATTAGCAGATCGTTAATGTGCAGCAAGAATAAAGTTGCTGAGAGAACAGACCCCTGAGGGACTCCGGCATTAATTGCCAATTGGCCAGATGAGCAGCCATCAATGATCACTCGAATGGACCGATCCCTCAGGAAGTCTTCAATCTAAACGCAAAGTTGAGTGGGTAAACCGAAAGAAGGAAGCTTAGTAATAAGGCTATCATGCCAGACCCTGTCAGAAGCCTTGGAGATGTCAAGGGAAACAGCAAGTGCTTCCCCTTGCTTCTCAATGGCCTCACTCCAGATATGAATGGCATACGCTAGAAGATCCCCAGTTGATGACCGGTTTTTGCGAAAGCCGTATTGCCAGTCACTGAGAATGTCGTTGGCTTCTATTTTTACATTTAATGCCGGTTTTTCTAACTCGTCATTTGTAGTTTTTTCAAGTGATTCTTTTCATAATAATTACATACCAGCTTTTGCTTTTTTGAGGTTTTTCCCGCGTAAATCGATATTTCGTGGAATTTCCGTTAGAAAAAGTAGCTTAAGTGTTATTCCAGGATGCATGAGGCATTTATAATATTATTAGGTAGGATACATTTTAAACTTCAGGCGTAGTTAAAGATTGGTATGTTATTTTTATTATTAGGTGATTATTTAAGACTCTGTTAGTCCTTATCGCCTGAAATACAGGATAAAAAGTTCAGGCACACGTATATTTAAGTACCCAAGACTGTACATTTTTATTTGTGTGTGTTTGACAAACTTATTCCAAATAAATGTTATTCCTTTTTTTCTTTCTAAGTTCAAATGTGAAGAGTATTTGCATAAATGATTTGATTTTGATTTGATGCTGCGAGCGTGGGTACAGAATTTATTCGACTTCGATAACGAATAGTTACACGATATATATACAATGTGTAACGGAAACCCCATATCTATCCCAAAGGACTGAAGACCACATCTGGTATGGAGTCTCTACGTAAAGTTTCAGCTCAAAATAAGTGACTCACAGAATTGACCCCAAATTATCGGTTTCAAAAGTTTCTTGAATACCAATAATAATAAACGTGTCACATCACTATGACGGTCATAACTTTCCACGTCACTTGCCAATAAAACGATAATTCTCTTCGTTCTTCTTAATTTGAAAAATTCGGTCTCGGGTATCAATGTATTGAAATATCTAATATGCTCCACACATGTACACATAGAATTAGAAAACCCTTGCCATATCGTTTATTATCATCCGTGCACTTGGTATGTATATACCTTTTAAATTACACGTTGAATATACAGTATGTTAACTAACAGAGGGCGTTCCCGTTAACCCGCTTATACTATATAAGCACATCAATTAGATCGCCGCACACGCTGCCCGTCATTCATAAAAAATTGCGACGTTGCCGTCCTTCAAGTACACGTGTACAGAGTGTTTCTTTTACGTATCAATTTAACATTTTAGTGAATATTTTAATATAAAAAAAAAACATTTTGTTTTCGGATGGTAATATTTTTAGGGTTCCGTAGTCAACAAGGAACCCTTATAGTTTCGCCATGTCCGTCTGTCTGTCCGTCTGTCCACGGTTTAGCTCAAAAACTATTGATACTAGAAAGTTGTACTTTGGCATGAGTATACACGTTAATGACGCCGAAAAAGTGGTAAAATAAAATTTTGAAAAAAACAATTATTTAGGGTACCTCCCATACATGTAAAGTGGGATGATATTTTTTTATTTTCGTTCTTCCCGTTGTGTGGGATATCGTTGGATAGATCTTTCAAAAATATTAGGGGTTTGGGAAGACCGTTTGTTGATTAAGTAAACCATTCGTGATTTATCAAGCTTTAAAGTACCAATTTTCGTTAGAGTCAAGTGTCCCCCCCTCTATCAACTAAACGGTTATAGTTAGAAATTCAAATGTCACGGCAGTAGTACCTATATATAACGAAATTTAAAGGAAAACTATCACACATAAGTGGGCTTTACAAGTTTACGAGTAATAGTCGACCAATCGTATTTGACTCGAAAATTTCGAACAACTCTATAGAAATGTCGATAGATGGCGCTAAGCGCCAGTTGTATCGTCCTAGCTTCTTGTGACGATTGAGTAGTGTAGCTCTGTGTCCGTATTTAAATTCAAAACACCGGCTATGACAAGTTTTATACAAATCTCTAAAAAAAAATTGAAACTTTCCGTGCAAAATTGTCGGATCAGGTGAGGATTTGTATAGGAAGTCAAATTAGTTAGGTAGTCATGTTTGGCTTTTAGTTAGAGCATGGTATGAAACAATCAGTCAGCGAATACGACACGCACTTGGCTGTTATAAAAACTACGGAACCCTACACTGCGCGTGGCCCGACACGCACTTGACCGGTTTTTTTTAGAATGTATGGATGCTATACTATTGCGGGTTAACGGGAACGCCCTCTGTTAGTTAACATACTGTATATATAGCTCCCTATTTAATATGTGTTTATTTGTCCTTCTTTTACGTCAAAACCGATAGATGGACCATGTAATTTTATGTGTGGAAATATTTGACGGGTTAGACAGTGACATCTGCTTAGCCTCTTCTCAACTATTGTGTGGTGGCCTTCCGGTCTAACCTGACGCAGCTGAGTACTAGTGTTGTACATGGAGCGACTGCCTGTCTATCCTCCACAACACAAGCAGGCTAACACGACACCCCTTGGCTCCACTGATGTCAGATCTCTGACTGCTGACTCCCCGTGACGACTGTCAGATGTACACATGACAGCCGGAACCAACGGTTAAACGTGCTTTCTGATGCGCGGAGGAACCTCAACATGTTATAACATGTCACCAAGGGTTATCAAGCGTTGTTTAACCTTGACCCGTGCGCGTGTTATTATTTAGCCACGGGCTCCTCTGATGGCCAGCGCTACATATAATTAAGAAATTGAAGTGACAATAACCTAAATAATAACTAAGGTAATAATAGCTTAGGTGTCGGACTTGTCCCCATGGATATGCCGTAACAGGCGTGGCACAGAGGGGGCTCCAGAGTGGTCTTTTTAGAGGCAATGGGGCTTCTTCTAAGTGCTGATGGTGATCACCGGGGAGGTAAGAATCCCACACTCCTTGGTCTTCTCCCCGAAAGTCCAGGCGCCTTTAGAAGGTTTCCCCCCGTAAATGTGTCGGACTTGTGATCGAGAGGTCGCGGGCTCGAACCCCACCCATTACACTATTGCCGTGAACTCACTCCAGACACAAGCATATTTAGCTTAGTTGAAGGGGTTAACAAGATTGCTAGCAATGTGGATTCACATTGCTAGTTCTCTTAAAAAAAGAAAGAAAAATAGGCTGGCCTTGTTGTTTCTAAAACACGAACAACCTCGCAGGACTGTGTTACTAACATCATAAACTACAACTTTTGTTCTATGGCTTTTTTAAATCAAATCAAATCAATTTTATTTGTGTAACATAGGTAGTGAATTTACAGTTCTTAATTTAAAGATAGGTCGCTATGTTATGCCAAGAGGCGTACAAATATATGGTTGCATGTGAAATAAACAAAAAAAATATTAATCATGCGAGAGGTAAATACAAATTATTTGATAGGTATAATTGTCAATATTCATAAGTCTACATCAGTTTATCATTCGAAAAATTCATTAATCGTATAATAACATTTTTCATTTAACAACAGCTTTAATTTTGTTTTGAATTGTGTAGCATTAAATTTTTTTATATTATCTGGTAATTTATTGTACATGCGCGGTGCCATGCCTAAGATGTTCTTTCTCACTAAGGCTGTCTTACAACGCTGATTACTCAAAGAATTAGCGTATTGGCTACGAATCGCTACATCTCGTAAAGTTGACACTTTTTCGAAGAACCTCATATTAGTTTTGACGAAAACACTAATTTCAAAAATATATAATTAGGGTAAGGTTAGTATTTTCAGCGATTTAAAAATTGGTACACAGCTATCATCAATTTTCAGACAACTCATCGATCTGATGCATCTTTTTTGTGCCTTAAAAACGATATCTTTATCAGTAGAATTGCCCCAGAAAACAATACCATATCGCAAAAATTGCGGCTACTAGGCCGTGATATGCAAGTAGTAGCGCATTCATATTAACTTTTCTTGCAATTTCTCTTCTTGTCCTCTACGTGGGCCTTCCAGTTAAGCTGATTATCAAGGAGTAAACCTAAGAATTTTGCTACTTTAACTTCTTTAATGTCCCAGTTACTATGTCTAATATTTACTTTTGGTACTTCAGTTCTTTGGTGAAAGTGCATTATTTTGGTTTTCTTTAAATTAATAACTAAATTATTTTTATCAAGCCAGTTAATTATGTCCGATAGTGTATTATTTATGTCATCCTGATAAATATTGCGATCAATACATTTCACTATGGCAGTACTGTCATCTGCAAACATCACCATTTGATGTTGAGTCACCTTTGGCAGATCATTTATATAGATCAAGAAAAGAGGTGACCCAAGGACGCTACCCTGTGGGACACCAAACTTTATTAATCTAGGATGAGATAAAAACTCTTTTCAAATTTTGTCTTTTCACATATACAAAAAACATAATACATTTACCAAACACAAACCTTCAAGATCCCTCCGCTGCCTTTTGTATAGTGTTGCCCAAACGAGAGTCTCGCAAGAGTCTTGCAATTAGCGATTATCCTATTGCAATTTATTAAACGGTAGTTGAGATCTCAGAACAATGTAACTGATCAGGACTACAATAGGCCAGTGCAACGATAACTGGGGTGTCCGGAACTGTCCACGGTACGTGGAGCCTAACCGTTGCTTACAAACAACAATAAACAAAAGGCTCTTCGGCCTACAACCATATATATAAATAGTTACAAATAACACTCACCTGAGCTGTAGACGTCAACCAGGATCTGTTTGATCACGTCCAAAGTGTTTGTGTGTATAAGTAGAGGTGAGTAATTAAAGGTGTGATGTAAGTCAAGTGTTCTGAACGGTCACAAGGCGTCAGTCTCCAGATGACGCGGTTCAGATCAGCATCACAGCCCTAACTCGCACCGGATTGAAGCTATTTGACTACTTATTTCCAACAAATGCGCGTGCCACGCGATGGCATCAACCCGGCGATAAATCCAAAAATATCCCGGGGTTTTCGTCAAATGGGGATTACAACTTCAAACAATAAATAATCGCGACCCAATTATCGGTTGCAAACGGCGATTCCAAACGATATTTTACCAATTACAATTAACTCAACAGGTCCCAAGCGCGGACATTTTTTCCAAACAAGCAAAGTCTATCTGTCAAGTCAGAGAGTTATTTATGTCAAGCCCACAGATAATTAATGTTGCCAGCCAAAAGGGTGCGTTCTGTTTCACGTCGGACTGAACATCTACCCCCCCCCGGACGGGCCTACCCGTCCGCTAATCAATTGGAAGTCTTGACAAGGTTGCAAATTCAACACAGCTTCAATGCGGCCAAATACCGTAGCTAGTTCCTTAAAGGTGAGAACGGTGTCTCCCAACAATCTCCGCCAGCGTCCCTTTGCCGCTTTCACCGCGGCCCCAAAAATACCCCCCCCCAATGGGGGCAGGCTGGCGGGTCAAACAACCAAGTGACCCCTCGGCGGGCCAAACTATTACCAATATCAACCTGGCTCTCATTAAGGAAGGCGTATACCTCCTTCAAATAGTTACTTGTACCCTTGTAATTCGTACCGCAATAAGACCTAATCAAAAAAGGTAACCTACGGCGAGACACAAATCTTTCCAAAGTCGCCTCAAAGGCCTCTGTCGAGAGGGAGGTTACCAGCTCCAAATGTACTGCCTTGGTTGACAGGCAGACAAACACACAAATAAGCCTTAACAATCTTACTATTACGAAGGGTGGACGTCTTCAACAAAGGGGGACCAACAAAGTCCGTTACGACGCCAGCAAAGGGCCTCGTCTCATTGACGCGATCAGCCGACAAAATCCAAATTTCTCGCTGCAGAATGGCCAACAGCGCATTGCAACCGGCATGCGAGTTCTTAGTGTGACGATCAGTCACCAACAATTGAACCAAGTGGCCCTCCTTGGGCAACAAAAGGGGGTGACGGGCCCCATAAGGAAGGCTAGAGTGCCTCAACCGTCCTCCAACAGGGTTTCCCGAAGTGGCTCGTCCCAACCAAGTTCAGTTATAACAAGGGCAGGAGCACCAATTTTAGGGTAAGGACAACTCACAAGGGTGATTTCAAACCAGGTCCTTCCCTCAACAGTGGTGTCAGCCGGTTCGCCAATTCCCCAAATCTTGCCTGAAAGGTCATTCACCTTCAGGCCAACCTGTCCCGCTAACCAAGACGACAAAAGGCAACCCTGGACTCCCGTGTCCAAAATGGCACAGACCACAATCGAGTCACCCAAGGGTCCCCAGACCTTGACCGAGGCCGTTGGCAACAAACCGTCTTGATCGGGGGGGTCCTTTAGCGGGGCAGGTGTCAATCTCTTAGTGATGCCTGGGCGGCGACCGATCGCCGCATCCAGGCTGCCTTCGTTCACGACGAGGCCAACAATCAAAATATTCGTCCGCGCGGTGTCCCGAGCCGCTCGCCATCACTGGAGGGGCATATCCCATCGGATGCCCGAATGGCGGAGGGCGCGACTCCAGCCGGGGACGTTCCGCCAACGCAGGGGAAAGGCAGCGGCGCCGACCCGGCCACTGCTGCCTAGCAGCCAATGCGCGTTCTCCCTGACGAGGGGAGACCAAATGGCGCTCGCGGGGCTCCCGTTCAACTTGCGCAGGGGGTGGAGTACGGCGTACAGAATCGCGGGTCTCAGCCCGGTGCTCGTCTCCGGGGTACCCCCCCTTGCGCGAACCCCCCTCAGAAGCTGGTCTGCTGGAGCGGTTCGCGTTGGCGCACAAAATTTCCAAGTGGGACCCTTCACAAATTCTACACGGGCGGGGGTCGGGGCAGTCCCGATGGAAGTGGGCCCCCAAGCACGAGAAGCACAAACGGCGTGCGTTGACAATGCGGCGGCGGGAACTTACGTGCAAATTCAAAAAGTCCGGGCAACGCGCCATGACATGCCCCGTTGCCTTACAAAAGTCACAATGATGCGGACTCCGGGCGCCAGCAAAACGGGGGGCGGGGCGATCATCAACAGGCCCCCTAGCCCGAGGACTCCGGGCGCCAGCAAAACGGGGGGCGGGGGGAACATCAACAGGCCCCCGAGCCCTAGTCCGTCCCTGGTCTCTGGGCTGAGAAGGTAGTGGGGGTGACCCCGTGGCGCCACGAGTGTTATCCGAAAACCGACACTCGTCTTCCAAAAATTTGAGGAGGTCGTCAAAGGGGGGAAGATGGGTGGCACTATCCCCACCATACTTCTGCTCAAAATGTGACCTCAGCTCCACGGGGAGCAACTGCAGCACTATGTGCACCAACAAGTAGGACCAATGTTCTACCGGTAACTCCAAGCGTCCCAAGGCGTTGGTCGCTGAGACCAACGGGTTCAGCAAGTCAGTGCGCAACGTCGACGTGCTGACAATGGCCGGTAGCCCCAAAATCTGGTCGATGTGCACATCAGCCAGGCAGCGCTTGTTCTGATACCGTCGGGAGAGAAGCTCCAAAGCGGTCGGGTAAGAGGAATCCGTCACCGGTAAGTGCTGCACCAAGGCTCTGGCTTCGCCCTCCAGGACAGACAATAAATAGGCCAGCTTCTGGGCAGGTCCGAGGTCCGAGCGTGCATCGACAAGACTCTCAAAGAGATTTAGGAAGCCCAGCCAGTGGTCCAAGCGACCGTCAAAATGTGGCAGCTCCAGGGTGGGCAGCCTACTCAATAGTCCAGGGCCTGCAACAACGGGGGTCTGCGGCTTGGCCGCATCAGGCACCCGACTCTTAAAAATTTCCCGCGCTCGTAGACATATGACATCCCCCAGGTGGACAATCTGGTCATAGTCACCCAAAATCTTATCGCGGGCTGTCTGATCCATCACCCCCAAATCCATGTCCATGATGTACTCGTTGAAGCGTGTGAGCGCAGCATCAGCTGACTTGATCCTCTCATTCACTTGCCCGTACCGAGCAAGGGTGAGCTCTTCTAATTCTACACGCTCAACCGTTGCAGCTGCCGATGTGAACCATCTCAACTGTGAGGTCAATGCGGCAGCAGCCTCCCTGACTGCCCTTAACCCTTTCAGGACCATAAGATTATAGGAGGTAAAATAATCATTCTGACTATTTAGGATGATTTATTGGGCATCTAATAAACATATTTTTAAATAAAAATAAAAAAAATGTCAGTGGCTTTTCTGATTTTTTTTGGGACATATTTGTCCCTCTGGACGTCAAGGGCTGACTTTTTGCTTATTCAGCTTATCTTTACGTGTTTTACATTCATTAATAATTTACGATTTTTCCAAAAACAAACAACATATTTATTATTATACGTATTTAATTATTAATATAGGTAATATTTTAATTCACAAGTTATATTTTAGTGACTAAAATCAGCTCAGTAATCAGCGAAAAAAATTCAGTCCTTGGTGTAGCAGAGGTGAACTTCACATGAACCACAAGTATTATTATTTTTCTTATATGTTCGTCTCTTGATTGTTCTTTAGTGTTGTTGAGGGCACTTTGGAATTATGTATTCAGATTTTAAATGACAGGTCTAATTTTATACGCTCGGTCAAAATTAGGTCTACCTAATAGGATCTCGTACTTCTACGTTATTGCATAAATTGTAGATTCCTGCATATTTCTTCAAAACGAGCTCATGGCATAATTTTTACTATGAAAGGTACTGCCATGTCAGGTTCCGTTGCCCAGTCTCTCAACGATGGCAAAATATGATAACCCATTACTAAATTTACACCAAGAAATTCTTGCATTTCAACATGGAATTCTCATCCGTTCTGGTGAGCGTATCGCACTGATTCTGATACTTTGAATTGCACTAAAATGTCAAATTTTGTTGTTGAAAGGAATATCTCAAAAGAAGTCAACTTATTGTTATCCAAATCTTGACAGATTTGCACCTTTCCGAATTCATATTCAACATTTTCAAATACATTCAGAGCGTATGTTCCCTGGGTCCACTTGAAAACTGGTTGATGGTCGCTAAGTGGTTCGTTGACATGTTCTACCGCAGAAGTTGAAGGCTCGAGTGATGATCTCCTGGATTCATAAAGTTAAAGTTTTGTAACTTCAATCTCAACATCAAACACACCTTGGTCATCATCATGTGTGTGCCTTACATCTTCGTTGAGCAATAAATTTTCTACAGAGTCACTGTTATAACTCATCAAAATCTGTTGGATTTCAATTTCCTTGAGTTCGAAAACCGTACGTCTTCTACAAAACATTATCTGCAAACATTAAAATAAAAGATGTGGGCAATAGTAAAAAAAATCACAACCGCAATATTGAAACAGATAAATACCCTCATGGGCCATAGGGACACCAGTGTCCCTCTATGTTTATAATCACAGATCAAAGCATACAATATGAATTTAGGTTTTATTAGTGTACAAAATAAAAGAGTACTTACCAGCCAGTAAATATTTCACAATATAATATTTTTAGAACAACTTTTGTACTTAAAAATACTTTTTCAAAATATAAGAAATCCGCGCGAAACAAACTATCAATTTCCAATTATCATAAGCAAGGACTGACAGTTGGAATATTTTGTTGCTATGATAATAGAATGAAAAAGTATATTCAGAAAGTGGTTAAAACTAAAGTCACACCTACCACTTTCACAGTTATTGAATTATTTGATTTTTTTTGTTTGGGACACGGATGTCCCCGTGGTCGTCAAAGGGTTAATGAGGCCATTGCAACAATCAAATATTAATACAACAGGCTAAAATTAACTAAACAAACAACAATGACTTGTTAGCCGACCAAATAATTTCACCAAAATAAAAACTCAAATTCAATTATTTCAAGTCCAAATCCGACCCTGTACCTATTCCAAGTATGAATCCAGCTTGGTACAGATGGCTAGTTACAATATAAATAACAACTCAATGTATATATTGTGCAGGATCACACCAATAAACATCAATAAACACAACAATTGACTGTATAATATTGAGCCGGAGAATCTCTATCAACACAGTCCAACAAGTACCACAAATGCAATAACTAATACACACAATTCAAGTCCTATTATGTTAGACTATGTGTAATTATTATTTAGATAACCTTTTAAATTCAGATCAATGACATTCAATTATTAATTGCAACAAATACCAAACAACTTTTACAACAATATACCAAATTATGTACCAAATACAACCAATAATTCCTAATTTCACAAATAAATCCTACTTGTCAATTCAATACCAAGGGGCTAGCACTACAAATTACAGTACAAACTACAAGTACTATTTGAGCCCGGCTGACAAAGCAATATATTCAAACTTATTAAGTTATATAAGTTATGTTTAGTAATTAAACCCAAGTTATTTTCAACAATATTCAAAACTTCCAATTAAACCAGTGGATCTTATATTACAAGAACCACGCTCTGCTACCAAAATGTTCAGGACTACAATAGGCCAGTGCAACGATACTGGTGTGTCCGAACTTGTCCACGGTACGTGGAGCCTAACCGTTGCTGGTAATAATAAACAAAAGGATCTTCGGCCTACAAACCATATATACAAATAACACTTACCTGAGCTGTAGACGGCAACCACGCTCTGCTACCAAAATGATCAGGACTACAATAGGCCAGTGCAACGATAACTGGGGTGTCCGGAACTGTCCACGGTACGTGGAGCCTAACCGTTGCTTACAAACAACAATAAACAAAAGGCTCTTCGGCCTACAACCATATACATAAATAGTTACAAATAACACTCACCTGAGCTGTAGACGGCAACCAGGATCTGTTTGATCACGTCCAAAGTGTTTGTGTGTATAAGTAGAGGTGAGTAATTGAAGGTGTGATGTAAGTCAAGTGTTCTGAACGGTCACAAGGCGTCAGTCTCCAGATGGCGCGGTTCAGATCAGCATCACAGCCCTAACTCGCACCGGATTGAAGCTATTTGACTACTTATTTCCAACAAATGCGCGTGCCACGCGATGGCATCAACCCGGCGATAAATCCAAAAATATCCCGGGGTTTTCGTCAAATGGGATTTTACAACTTCAAACAATAAATAATCGCGACCCAATTATCGGTTGCAAACGGCGATTCCAAACGATATTTTACCAATTACAATTAACTCAACAGGTCCCAAGCGCGGACATTTTTTCCAAACAAGCAAAGTCTATCTGTCAAGTCAGAGAGTTATTTATGTCAAGCCCACAGATAATTAATGTTGCCAGCCAAAAGGGTGCGTTCTGTTTCACGTCGGACCGAACAGTAACAGAGTCTGTTACATTGTTCTGAGATCTCAACTACCGTTTAATAAATAGCAATAGGATAATCGCTAATTGCAAGAATCTTGCGAGACTCTCGTTTGGGCAACACTACTTTTGTACTATCAATCTACAATACTAGCGCTTTCTTTTGCTTTGCAGACTGCGCAACATTTGGAGCGATTAATTGAAATATTTTTGTTTTTGTATTAAATTCGATGAACTAAAATAATTATGATGAATAAATAAAAGTCATAGAAAAAAAAGTTGTGGTTTGTGGTGTTACTAACATAGTCCTGAAAGATTGTTAGTGTTTTACAAATAGCCCTGTATATAGCGATGGTCATCGCTGCAGTAAATAAGTAATAAAATATCCAACCTTCCTGATATAGTAGCATTTTCTGGTACATACAAGGTGTGTTATTGTTTTTGTCTGGTAACTCTGTCAGATTGTATCCTCTTACTATTTCTATATTGGTGGTATCGCGAGCCTTTGTGTATATTTCGAGTTGAATAGATATATTGCTGTAGGTTAAATTATGATGGAACTGAAAATACTTTCTCCCTTTAAAATAATAAGATTTTGTTGACTCCTTCATCATTTTGTCACCTGAAACGGAAAAATGAACATTATTTATTTTCTCACCATTTTGCTGTGCCCGACAGGGTCTATATGATCTAATTATAAGTTTACCACATAGGAATGCCTACATATGGAATGCAATAATAGTATTGAAATGAAATAAAATTATATTTTGTAAATTGATATTAAATAACACCTTCACACAATGTTTTAAATGAAACTACATGAAGCCTGTGTTTCCTAATTGACTGCCCTGAGAAGAAACACCAAAAATAAAATCGGAGGTCAATATACTGTTTCAGTTATTAATAATTACACACACAACACTATGACACTTGATTATGTTTACCGTGTTTTTTTAAAGATTCCTAGCAATGTGAGAAGAATTCACATTACTAGCAATCTTGTTAACCCCTCCAACTAAGCTAAATATGCTTGTGTCTGGAGTGGGTTTACGGCTATAGTGTAATGGGTGGGGTTCGAACCCGTGACCTCTCGATCACAAGTCCGACATTGACTTGACGCTAATTCAAATTCAAATTCAAATATCTTTATTTCGAGCCACATAGCTCATATAAGTAATTATGGTTAGTAAACAATTACCTTAAAAAACTAGGGTTAGTACACAACACGATACGAAGACAAATGTAATTGACAGCAGTGGACCATATATGGACAGTCCACTCTATCCGCGACCATTTTCAGAACCCTGTTGGGACTAGCCATGACACGAGCCACCAACGATGCTGCACGTTTGCGCATTATTGTGTGAAAACAATCAACACGCGCTGCTGCAAACATCCCTGACGCACTGCAACGCCATGGCAACCCCAACAGTTTTCTGAAGGCGTTATTGAATTGGACACGGAGGGCTCCATACGATGCCTGCGAAGACCTCTCCCACAAGCTGCACGTGTAGAAGGTGGTACAGAATGCTCTAAAGAGCGTCACCTTTACTTCTGCAGTACAACGTGCAAACCTGCGGGCTATCATATTCGCACGCACGGACAGGGCCCTCCGTTCCCTCTCTATATCAGCATTGTCTTTGAGGTCAGTGGTGATCAAGTGACCGAGGTATTTAAATTGAGTCACTCGCTTCAGAGGAACACTGTTAAGCCGTATAGAAGGCACATCTTGATTATACCTGGTACCCGCCTCAAAAACAATGTACTGACTTTTCTTGTCATTATACAATAAGCCATGTGTTGCCGCATAACTTTCACACATGGCTAATAACGTCCGAATACCACCGACTGACGCGCTGAGCAGCACCATGTCGTCCGCGTAACTTAAATTATTGACACAGACACCATCAATATGACAACCGACATGATGACTGCTAAGCGCCTCAATCAGGGCATTCATATACAAATTAAAGAGGGACGGCGAGGTTAACCCCCCTTGTCTCACTCCGCACTCTAATTGATATGGGTCCGATAAAACACCTGCCCACCGCACACTGTTGACCTGGCTTCCATACCAATGCTTAAAGATTCTTATAAACTCTTTAGGTAAGTTTATTGTTTCAAGCTTTTTCCATAATATGTCGTAGGAAACCAGGTCGAAAGCCCTAGAAAGATCGAGGAAGCATGCAAAAACAGGTGTGTTTCTTTTTGTGTAGTACCTGACAGTCTGTTTAAGACACAGAACTGCACTTTCTGTAGAAAGTCTTGGCCGAAAACTGATTGTCGTGCAGCATAAGACGTTTGTTTAGCTGTGTATTAAGCAGACCATCAAGCACTTTAGCGACTGTTGTCGCTAGAGAAATTGGTCTGTAGTTCCTCTTGTCTGAAAGGTCACCTGTTTTGCTTTTAACAATTGGAACCACTATCGTCTTCATTAAGTCGGGAGGCAGATATGAATGACCAATACATAAATTGTACAGCAGCGCCAACACTCTTGATAAGTGAGGACCGGCATATTGTAAATGCTCGATGCTGATCCCGTCATGACCAGGGGACTTACCTCTAGTCGTAGACCTGATGACCTTAGCCACATCTTTGGCACTGAATCGTGTGCCCACCTCACCATAACAAGGATCAGCATCCAGCATCACACTAGAGCTCCCTAGGGGTAATTTTAAAAGAAAGTGATCTTTAAACATGTTGGCAATATCCTTTCTCTCACTCACTCCATTCACACTAACAGGCAGGCCAGGCCGAATATTCATTTTATTGGTGCTCTTCCAGAAATTACTAAAATCACGCTTTGAGTGCTTCGATGCTATTATGTCCATCTTAATTTGATCTTCGTGGTTTTGACACCATTTAAGTCGCGACTTGAAAAGAGCCCTACTCTCCCGCATCTCATCATACATTGGGCCCAATGATGGTTTCCCACTCAACGACCATTCTTGAAACTTCTGCCTAGCCAGCCTGTGCGCGCAACTGACGTGCTTATTCCACCCTGTGATGTGAGACTTTCTCCTACGATTAACACATTTATTTGCCGCACTAAGAACCGATGAGTCACAGAGTGCACAAATAATATCAGAATACAGCTTATCAATAACATTCCTATGAGTGGAGTTACTACAAAAGAAATCACCACAAAGAGTTCATTCCACAGGAAAATCAATTAGTTTTAATCTATTGTGACACTCGGTGGAATACATACTAATTTGCTCCTTGGTTCTTTCCCCCCAAACAATTTTATTGTGAGCAAACACATTATCAGGGATCCTAGGCGTTAACAAATTAAATTTACATTCCAACACGAGAGGGTAATGATCTGACCACAGTACGTCATTTCTTACGTAAACATCGGTAACAGAATTTATAGCCGAATGAGTGACTATACAGTGGTCTAGCCAACGCCTACATCCGTGAACTTCACTTAAAAAGTATAGGTATCACTGGTTGACCCCAGCCTGTCCATGTCAACACAAACCCATTGCTGTTCAACACAAAAATTTAAAAGTTCAGCCATAAACAATGTATTAGGATGAGCATTAAAATCCCCCAAAACAAACACAGATTCTACGCTACACTCATCTACTACAGCACTCACCGTACCGAGGTAGTCCGTGAAGTCCGGCAAGTTGTCACATATATCAGTGGGCATATATATGCTCATCACAACAATGGGCCTATTGTTCGTCACTATTTTTATTGCACACACCCGAGGATTATTGCAGTGTAACACTGACACATTTTGAAATTCGTTACTCCTCCACAACAAAGCAACACCACCGTAAGGTCGACCGCGTAGCATGCCGGCTGACGTATCAACAGCTGATGTTCCCGTGGCACTGAAGTTGTTGTCAATGGTGCAAAGATAAGGTATCTCATCTGGTTGCAACCACGTCTCCTGCAGAGCAATGATGTCCGAAGATCTACACAGTTCTTTAATATTATTTATAGACCTTTTTACGCTTTTACAGTTGAACGATACCACTTTGTATAATTTATCCATTCCGTTCCATACTACTGCCGACACTATTCGTAGCATTATTCATGTACCTTTGTTTATAGTGCATGAATCTTCTAAAAATTATTCCCTGAGGCCACAAGTTAACATCTAAAAACAGAGGTACTTTGTGATCTGACACAAAAAACTTGTATGCCTTATGATCCATTGGTTTTTTTGCGTGTATTAACTCCAAGCAAACTCTGTCCTGCGTCTTAGATTGAATATAATTAATAATGTCAGCCTCTAATGTGTCCCTGTGTACATTAGTAATAAATATAGGAGACTTCTTATCGGCCGCCTTAAAGCCGACCGTTTCACATGCGACACCGATCTGTCCCCTGTACCGGTAATTCGGTTTTTTCTTGCGACTTACGTATTGCCATTCACCCTCATCCTTCCTTCGCAGTTCATTATTTTCAACTATCGATTCCATTCCTGATAGCGATGTCTTACTAGTAGCGCAGTTATAGCTACTCACTTCTACAGGTAAACATATTGGTTCACGATGAAGTTGTTGCCGTAAATCACCTGTGCATTGTGATGACGCATCGCCGAGCGGTGGCACGTTATCGGTTAAACTGGTTTCGACCGAGCACATCTGTTTATTATCACCGCACGATGACATTGCTAATATACCGATTTCTTCTGCAGTTGTTTCAGAGTTAATTACTGACTGAGAACGTATTTCGTTTGATGGAATACATTCATCCTGCCTTACGATCTCATTGTGATGAGTTCTCGCAGTTGATGGAAAACATTGCGGATTTTGCTTGTTACCCCAATCAAGCTTGAGTTCATCCAACTGGTCCTTAGTCACATAACTTGATTTAATATTCCTCACATCCTCACGTAGTACCAACAAATCTTTAAGGAACTGGGAGGCGTCGAGGTGATCAAATGTGATTGGGGGAAGTTTTCCGAGATCGCGAGCCACAAACACTGGTATTAAGTCTGGATCCACCACTTTTAATAACGATATTATGTCCAGCAAATCACGTTTTTCTTTCCCATCATTTTTGCGAATAATTTTACGTTTCACTGCGGGTAGTGTTTCATACAGCAACGACTTTGACTGTCTTATTTCCTCACTTGTAAACGTAGATACACATATTTTTATTAATGTGTTCTCATCCGCGACGGACAATTTATTTTGTACGTACGCCAACAATTCGTCGATAACGACATTGCACGAATTACATTTCACTATCGTTGACATTTCTTGATTTTACAATGCGTCCTATCAGTAAGGATGCGCGAGCGACAACAAATTCAAATTACCCCCCACACACAATTATAAGGAGGGTACACGATATACTTAGTCTTAGTTTAATTTATTAGTACACACACTTACCTGATGGATATATAAAATACATGTTTAGGGGGGTTATGTCCATTGCTTGCTTTAGGTATATTACCATGGATAAGACTTGACCAACGTGATAACTAAATACGAATGATGGCATGGGCTTAATTTGAGTCTCATTATAACGTATATCTAAAAACAAACATTAAAAATCTGTTATTTATATCCATATACATCTTCTTTTCTTTATAAATTGTACATACATAATATATATCTAAATAAAATTGTAGTGTCTGTCTGTGATTTTAAAAACGCTGTTTTTAGGAGGTCATAGTTATTTACACTACACTAAAATAAAACTGTCTGTGTGTCCGGGCTAATCCCTGGAATGGATGAGCTGATTTTAATGAGACTCACTGAAAGATATCTATACTAATATTATAAAGAGGTAAAATTTGTAAGTTTGTATGTAGGGGTAATCTCTGAAACTACCGAACCGATTTTGAAAATTCTTTTGCTTATATGTAGCTGCATTATCCCTGAGTGCTATAGGCTATAAATTATCTTTATATCATGCATATTAGCCGAGCTATTATAATCTTTGTCAAGCAAGTCGGGGGCGGGATCCCGTGGAATATTTTCGACTTCTACGCGGACGAAGTCGCCGGCAGAAGCTAGTAGTATGATATAAATAGAGCACCATATAGGCTACTTTTCAGTTCATTGTCTTACCGTAACCCAGCAAGGAAGACAATGTGTTTTTAGAGTTCTGTAGTCGACAAGGAACCCTCATAGTTTCGCCATGTCCGTCGGTCCGTGGCTTAGCTCAGAAACTATTGGTACTAGCACGCCGAAATTCGGCATGGATACCTATACATATTAATCACGACGACAAAGTGGTCAAATAAAATCATGGAATAAAGTTATTTTTAGGAAACAAAATATTTTTTTTTTATCTCATCCACCCTATATTGTGGTGTGATGTGAAGTCACGTTCAGCAGCACATCACGTATAGCCATTAGTAGTTAAGATAGATAAGCTGTGTTCGTAGCCTAAGTATTAGCATAGTGTCACAAACGAGCTATGTATATATATGTTACCAATTAAGGGAGAAACGTCAGTTGACTCTTGGAGAAGTACACATCACGTTGTTTACTTAACACCTTCTCCCCCTAAATCAAATTCAAATTCATTTATTTGCATAAATAAACTACAGAAGGCTGGTAAAGTATATAATATTGTGCTCTTATTCTGCCTTTAATTTCGGCGTGCAAATATAAAAATACATATTATATTTAAGTTCATTATTGCTCATGATCATGCAATGATCCTCGAGATTAGTAACCTGAAAACGTTGAAATATATGTAGTAACACGCTAGTGACACCACTCTTACACTGTATGTTTAGAGTCCTGCGCTCTTTTTTTTATTTTTTTTATTTGCTGGCAACCCCAGCGTCGCGGTCTTTCATTCACGTCACAGTGCGCCACCACTCGCACGTTTTATTTTAGGAAAAACAAAAGTGATTAGTTTTATAGTGAAAATACGCAAGCGAAAATGCCAAAAAGGAAATTCGAAATAGAATACATAATGTGGAAGATCAAAAAACTGAAAAGGAAACAATAACAAACAAAAAAGCGGCCACGCCGTCGGCGCCAGCCGACCGCCAATTCTACAGGGACTATTTTGGAAGAGGATGATAAAGATCAAGGTACATATATAATATATTTATTATAATATAATAGTAAAGTGATCAATTTCTAATATTATAACAAAAACAAGCCCTTATTAGTAAATTTACCAAAATAACCTCGTATGTTTGCCTTCGTGCAAAACTTTTTCCACGAAATTGTGTGCAAAACATATTCCACGAAATTGTTTGCAATCTGATCTGTCAAAACGAATTGCAGCACTTGCAAATTTTTCATCCCGATTTTTATAAAAAAAATTGAAATAAAAATCATCATCTAACACCAGCCTTGCTAAGGGGTATTGTGTTACCCAGATATGGGCTGTGGAGGTCAGATAAAGAAAGAAAGAAATAATTATTTAGATATGCAGTAATTCCACTAAAACACTAGTACCTACTCAGCTGCATCTAAACTGACCCCAAAATTGGAAAAAGGCTAAGCAGATGATATAAAAAAGCTAGACTAGCGATTTCGGTCGATAACTTCAGTGAAGATAGACTGTTATAAAATTACGACGAGGAGGAGGATCCTGGAGGCGACACCGTAGACATAACACCAGCCGCGTGCCATCCGGCAATGTTGATCTAGGGCGCCGCCGAAATGCCTTCTTTGGCCTCGCGGCGCCCTAAGCCACCACCGTGACTGCGCTAGTTTTTGACGCGTGGTGTCATTTATTGACGTTTTTTTAAATCAGTGTTTTTCCTTAGATTTTTATTATTTAATTTAATTTATTTACTAGTTTAGTTACTAAGTTTAATTTTGTTACATAATCTGATTAATGTCGAGTGGCAGCAGTGATGTGTTGTGTAATAGTGCTGATCAACCTTCAACATCACTAAATATTCTGGAGAGGTGTCCTCTGTGCACCCAGGCACGGTTTTTTAAAGGTAAGCGGGGTCTGAAAGTACATATTGGGAAGGTACAGAAACCACCCAATGTATCTACTTCAGACCCCGTCATTTCTTTAACACCTACATCATCTTCCAATTTGAATCCGTTTTGGAAGACCCTTTCAAAATTCAAAAACTCTGTTCCGGTTTTAAAGCGAATTCCCCGCGGCGTTAGACCTGTAGTGGCGCAAAACCTAGCAGGATGCGTTCGCCTTGCCGCTCGCGAGAATTCTCAAAGTGCCTGGGAACATCTGCTTACCTTCCCGTATAGGATCCTACATGTTCGAAAGAATTTGGCAACCAAAAAAACTTTAACTTCACAAATTAAAGAAAATTGTACTATTTCGGCCCATATTCAGGATGCAAAATTACCGACACAGAGGGTTACTTCCACAAGAAGTATATCCCGCCTAGTTGAATCTAAATTGGGGGAAGGTGACATTAGCGGAGCTGCCAGGATACTTTTTAGTAGTGATGTGGTGGCTCCATACTCTCCAGATACTCTCGCAGCTCTGGAGAGCAAACACCCTGCCCCAGCGGATGGTCTTTCCTTTCCCGACCCCCCCGATTAGGACATAAACACCCTCACCGTTACAGGTCAAGAGGTGATCACAGCCGTTTGTTCCTTCCGAAGCGGCTCTGCTGGCGGCCTCGATGGGCTGAGTCCGCAGCACCTGAAGGACCTACTCAGCTCAGGCGCCGGAGAGGCTGGTGAGTTGCTTTTGAAGGAGCTAACGGCTCTGATTAATCTTATGCTCTCGGGCCAGGTAAACGAAGCCGTCACCGATATCTTGTACGGGGCCAATCTATGTGCCCTACGCAAGAGGGATGGCGGCATTCGTCCCATTGCCGTGGGAACTACCTACCGTCGTATGGCAGCCAAGATTTTCTCTAAATTTTATGGTGAGGATATTTCGACCAAATTTCAGCCCCTGCAACTGGGTTACGGTTCCAAAGGGGGTTGTGAGGCTGCCGTACATGCCTTGACGACCTATTTAAATTCAGGTAAAGGAGAGGTCATCTTGAAGGTTGACATTAAAAATGATTTTAATTCAGTCAATAGGGACACTTTGTTGGCAGAAACTGTAAAAGAAGTACCACAAATTTTTAGTTTTCTTTGGCAATGTTAAAGACATCCGACTAAATTACTTTATAAGGAAAACCTTTTGAAATCAGCTGTTGGCTGTCAACAAGGTGATCCCCTTGGGCCAGCGATCTTTAGTTTAGCCATTAACCCAATCATTCGACAGTTAAATTCGAAATTTAATGTGTGGTATCTCGATGATGGAACCCTGGGAAGCGATGTAGACACGGTATTAGATGATCTACAGTTTTTAATAAATCAATTCCATTCCATAGGATTGGACCTCAACCTTTCGAAGTGTGAACTATTCCTATCCTACAGTACTGACAGACAACTGACACTTTCAAAATTCAACGCAATAGCCCCAGATATCCAAATTGTGGAAAAAAGTTATCTTCGTCTTCTTGGGTCTCCAATTTATGAGAATTCCTTTCCCGATTTTGTCGAGGAAAAAATACAAAATTTTAATGACATCTTGGACAGGATATACCAAATTAATATGCATTCGGCCATCACCTTAATTCGTTACTGTTGTTTTGGACCCAAATTAATGTATTTTCTTCGTTCTTCGCATCTATGGTATCATCCTCACCTTTTGGAAAAAATGGACCAAATTATTCGTCAAACTCTGACAGGAATTTTAAATGTGGCTATGGACGACCGAGCTTGGGCACAAGCTACTCTTCCCATTCGTATGGGTGGTCTCGGCGTCCGCAAAATTACTAGTATCAGTCTACTGGCTTTTGTATCCTCGGTACACGGCACTGAGAAATTAATCAGGAATATCCTAGCTCAGTCACTGGTTGATTTCAATGTGCCGTATTTCACCGAGGCTATAGATACCTGGAGACTCGCTTGCCCGAACCTAAATCCACCCGACAATCCATCATCTCAGAGGCGGTGGGATGAGCCGCTCTGTAGAGCAGTTCAGAGTGACCTTATTGCCACATCTGCTTCGGCTGCAGAGCGTGCGTGCCTGATGGCTCTGGGTGAATGGGAGTCGGGTCTCTGGCTCCATGCACTTCCGTCATCGAACATAGGCACCTTGTTCGATGATACTACTTTCCGCCTCGCTGCTTCCCTTCGATTAGGTGCTCCCTGCTGTTCTGCTCATCGCTGTCACTGTGGCGAAGTTGTCAACAGCCTCGGTCACCATGGCCTTTCATGCGGCCGCAGCGCGGGTCGCATAGCACGGCACGCGAATATTAACGACATCATCCGACGAGCTCTTGTCACTGTCGGCGTTCCAGCTGTTTTAGAACCCAATGGCCTGGCACGCGACGGTGGCAAAAGACCGGACGGTATGTCTTTATTTCCTTGGAAGATGGGTAGGCCTTTAGTGTGGGATGCAACTTGTGTCGATACTCTTGCGCCATCCCATCTTCCTAGCTCATCTTGTTGTGCTGGCGCTGCCGCTGCGGCTGCTGAGAACCTCAAGCGGCGGAAATATAATAACCTTGTTGGTAGTTATATTTTCGAGCCGTTTGGGGTTGAAACCTTGGGGTCGTGGGGTCCGAGTGCTCACAAATTATTTAAAGATCTGTCCAGACGCCTAGTTGACACTTCGCGTGACCCAAGGGCTGGCTTTTACCTTGGACAGAGGTTAAGCATTGCCATACAACGTGGCAATGCCGTCAGTCTTTTGGGCACATTACCAGTGGACAGCAATGCGCACGAATTTCTTTTTAGTTTATTTTTAGGTGTGTATATCTAGTTTAGGGTTTTTATTTAAATTAAAATTGTATTCTGTCTCAAATTAAATAAATTTACCTATTGCTGCAAAAGGTATTTATACAAGATCCTTGTTGCAAACACACGAACTTTTACGTAAAGTTGATAGACGCTAATAATTATATATTTTACATGGCATTATGATCAGTATTTCTGGAAAACAAATGAAAAACAAGCAACTGCCTACATACCGATAGATTTACCCTAACTAAAGTTATTACCGATCAGTGCGGCTTCTGGGGCCGTATCGCCAGGTAAAACAAAATAAGTGTACTGTAATAACCAACACCTAATACCTATCAGAGCGGCTTTTGGGGCCGTATCGCCAGGTTACACAAAATAAGTATACTGAAATAACCAACACCTATCAGAGCGGCTTATGGGGCCGTATCGCCAGGTAACACAACATAAGTATATTGAAGTAACCAACACCTGTCACCTATCAGAGCGGTTTTTGGGGTCGTATCGCCAGGTAACACAAAATAAGTACACTGAAGTAACCAACACCTGTCACCTATCAGACATTGAGGTAATATGTACTCTAAAAGAGCGGTTTTTGGGGCCGTATCGCCAGGTTACACAAAACAAGTTACATACTGAAATAACCGACACCTATCAAAGCGGTTTTTGTGGGCCGTATCGCCAGGTTACACAAAATAAGTATACTGAAATAACCAATATTTATCAGAGCGCCTTATGGGGCTGGATCGCCAGATAACACAAAATAAGTATACTGAAGTAACCAACACCTGTCACCTATCAGAGCGGATTTTGGGGTCGTATCGCCAGGTTACACAAAATAAGTTACATACTAAAATAACCAACACCTATCAGAGCGGCTTATGGGGCCGTATCGCCAGGTAACACAAAATAAGTATACTGAAGTAACCACACATATCAGAGCAGCTTATGGGGCTGTATCGCCAGGTTACACAAAATAAGTATACTGAAGTAACCACACCTATTAGAGCGGCTTATGGGGCCGTATCGCAAGGTGACACAAAATAAGTTTACTAAAGTACCCAACACCTATTAGAGCGACTTTGGGTTGTCAGTTTGCCTCAGGGTAACTTATTCAAGACGGTTGTGAGACCAATATGGATTAGTTTTTGAGATGGTTTCATTGGCTCAATTTTCATAGTGCATCAGTAAAACCTTAGAATGGTGTTACTAACACCTGCCTCATTTGTCTACTGACATACAATCATGGTAACAAACACCCATCAGAGCAGCTCCTGGGGATGTATCGCCAGGTTGCTTAATATACCATACTAATTCACAGACAATAACTACAGTTTATTTCTTGAGACTGCATTGGCACATCATATGGGTAGTTGCTGAAACTACACCATAACTGATGTAATAAAAATTCCTTACTAGGATAATCTGGTTTCAGTTGGGGTGTCATTGAACAGCCCACGGACGATACAACTTATAGAGGTTTTACCGTCAAATAAGTTCGTCAAACCTATTGAAGAGGTCACACAGCCATCCACCTCAGAAAACTTACCGCAGCAGACGTTAGTTAAGGAAAATGTCTTGGAAGTAAACCATAATGAAGAACTAGCTGACCCGAAATACCCCGCTCTTGAGCACAGGAATCCAGAAGTGCTGGATATTCTGGGAACTGATCCCTCTGCGGTTGTTAACTATGGGATTGACATACACAAAGTTTTAGCAACAAGACTGCAACACATAGCAAGGAAACGCGCGAAGAGCTTACAGAATGGTACCTCATCCTAGCTAACAGTATCGTGATTGGAGCACCCTACTAAATGTGGAAATAAAAGCAGCTGTAACAGAAACCGTATTAAAGCGAGACAAGGGCATCAAAGAGCGCCAAAGTCAGCTCACAATGGCAATTTCTGGGCTAGCGAGTCCTCACCCAAGAACATGAGAACAAAAACAAAAATAAAGAGGGCCTCAAACAACTCATGGATGTGTACTGGATCTTGTGTGACACACAACATGCAGAGTCAGTCACTAAGCGAAACTTCACCATATTCTCCATAAACAAACATCTGAATGATACAAAAATTTACAAATAGTGAAAATCTAGCAAAAACAGAACCCAAAACTTTTTCCTCAACTTAATAACAAGTTAAGAACAATTTAAGGTGGAGAAAAAGGGTCCCAGTGCGCAGGAGTACAACGAGGTTGCGAAACATTTCCCCCGCCGGTGCCGGGTCCCTCAGCGTGAGACAGTCGCATCAAGTCGCCGCGAAATCATCGTGACGTCCGTCGAACTGCAACCATCGCTAATAAATACGGTAAAATACAATGGTCGGTAATCACTGAAGACCAAACTATGTTGTCATAAGTTAACGTGTATAAACTAGCAATGTTTTTCTTTTTATGCTCAATGGCTTCTAAACACTGAAGACTAAACTATGTTGTCATGGGTTTAATGTGTATAAACTGGCAATTATTTACTTTTTTATGTTCCACGATCTCTAATCAATGAAGATCAAACTATATTGTCATAGGTTTAATGGATATAAACTACAATTAAGAAAAAATAAAAAGAAACCTAATCAGATTACCTAACGAAAAACTGTCAAACATAAAGTCTGAACTAATATTAGTTCAGAGTTTATGTTTGACAGTTTTTCGTTAGGTAATCTAATTAGGTTTCTTTTTATTTTTCTTTTTTCTTAATTGTAAATTTTACACTTACGCAATACATCTTATTAGATGTATTGCGTAAGGTGTAAAATTTGCGGAATTCTTTGGACTACTTGCATGGATGAATATGATATACTTTATTTACACTTAAGAAAGAGTAAATACATGAATAGACCTAACTCTATGCAAGATTCATTTAAATGATGAGACGCATACTGCTAAGAAATATAGACTGACGCCTCAACTATGGGGGGAGTAGCCACATGTGGGGGTGAACGAGCCAGCGGAAGATAGTCGCGAGATGAGAGAAAAATCCATATAAATCAGCTCGAGCTGCTGGTAGCTTATTTTGGCCTTAAAGTATTTGCCTAAAACCTCAGAAACTGTGAATTCTTCTTCACATAGATAACTCCATAGCCATTGCTTACATAAACCGCAAGGGGAGCATCCAATACCTACATCTATTTTTTTTATATATTTCATATATTACAGATAATAAAATTGCGGATGCAGACTCTCGTCGAGTACACCCAGATATAGATTGGATACTGGCACACACTGCTTTCCAAAGAATAGTTTAAAAATTCGGCCGGCGGACCTCTTCATAAGTAGAGTAAATATAATCCAAACACTTTGGCAGTTAATGCATTCATAATCAAATGGACAACAATTAATTTTTAGGCCCCTTGGTCCTTTCATAATAATGTTAAAAACCTTGAGAAAAATTATTACTAAGAAGGCAAGGCAATCATGGTGGTTCCTAAATAGCCCATACAACCGTGGTTGCTCATATTCCAACTTTTACCTAACAACATTATTATTTTACAAGACAACCTCAAACTGATTGCCGGATCATTGCGCGCTGCGGCGACGCAGGGTATCGATCATCCACAGCGGATACCATGATAGGCTCGTTGTCGGAAAATCCTTACCAGCAATATGACGTACCTAGCACTAAAAATTAAATTTTGTGCTCAGAACAATATAATTTGGAGTTATATGAAGCGTCAATCCCAAACATTTTATATTTTCTCACAGGTTTACTCAATCAGAGAAACCAGTACGGCACCTTGAATTCATGTAGGTTCTCATTACAAGGTTTTTTCAGGGGAGCTTATCGGATCAACCACAGCCTAAATATAATGCCACGTGGTATACTTCGCTTGTACTAGAAATTCCAACGGAAAAAAATCGTTAAAAATTAACTTAAAATGATGATAACGTATACAAAAATTATTATAAAATAAATAAATTGTTTTTAAATAAATAAATAATAAACATTCCCGACCAGTGACGACTTTAAAACTTCCAGGGCGGGCTCAAAACAACCAACCTTGAGCCAACCATTCTTTGAGACGAAAATGGAAATGTGCCCAAAACCTTACTTTTTAATATTAGTACAAAACCAAGCCAGGTCTTTTTGTGGGAAACACATAAAGCCATTCAATGGTTTTAAGAAACCGCATAAACGGTAAAAATACAGTCCTTACGCCGTTGGTGGATTATAGCCATCCTTAAAGATAGCGGGATTGACACCTCTGAGTGCACACGACACAAGGCACGCTGCTACGTCTAAACCTAACCAATGCGACTTCTCATCGATCTTCTCCGCGACAGGGCAAGCTAGAGCGGAAGCTCTAACGTTTTTGGAAAATTTTATAACAGTGCAATGATTAACTCTAGCGAAACGTAACTGCCACGACAGTGCTAACTGATTTATAATTAGTTAATTACCCTTAGATATAAAACTAAATTTTTAAGGAGAACAAAATTGAATTATAACTAAAACAAAAAAAAATGTGATACTAATTAAGTAGTTTTATAAATTAACTAATTGATTAATACACAGGTATTTTTTGGTAGTTGACATTTCCTCAGCTATCTCTCAAGGTCTACATATATTTCAACGTTTTCAGGTTACTAATCTCGAGGACGATGCACGAGTATAAGTAATGATTAAACGAACTTACCTGTACGTGAAGTTCTATCATAATTATACAAAGTGCATCGTCCGAAGAGATTAGTAACACCCACCCAACCCAAAGTGTCTCCCAGTTTGCTGCAGAAATGTCAAAGCTGAATATGGTGGCTTCAAACTCTAAACTTAATGAAAGACCGAGACGCTGGGGTTGCCAGCAAATAAAAAAAAATAAAAAAAAAGAGCGCAGGACTCTAAACATACAGTGTAAGAGTGGTGTCACTAGCGTGTTACTACATATATTTCAACGTTTTCAGGTTACTAATCTCTTCGGACGATGCACTTTGTATATTTTTTTTTTTTTAAATGAACTTTCAGTATGGTTGGAATTCAAATTACAAGCAATCTTGTTAACCCCTCCAACTAAGCTAAATATGCTTGTGTCTGGAGAGGGTTCATGGCAATAGTGTAATGGGCAGGGTTCGAACTCGTGTCCTCTCGCTCAATTATGATAGAACTTTACGTACAGGTAAGTTCGTTTGGGGAGATTCAAAAATTTAGTACAACGGATGAAAATATGACTCAATTTTTTTTGACACCATAGGTTTTTTTTTAATATCTGTAATAAAATACCTATATTCTCTAGTTTTCAAAAAATTGTATTTTTTTTGTTAGTTTTCGTAAAAATAGTATTTATTTGTTAAATTGCAAAAATGTGAAGGCTAACTATGTATTTATGTCAGTTTTGTTATTAAACATCGAGTTGAATAATAAATAAAACTATGCAGGATTCTACCACTTTAAAATATTTATTTGAAAATATCAGTCTTTCTTTATTACTTAACAAATCAACAAGTTAAAAAATATATTTAAAAAATCACTTAAAATACGATTATGTATCGGCTTTGTTACCACAGTCTCCATGTCAACAATTGTTTTTCATGCCTATAGTGTAAAACGAATAATATCATATTATAAACATGTTCAAAAGTTGTAAATAAGTAATATTTATAACCAAAACCAAGTATACTTCTAAAAGTAATAAATTCTACGATAAAATCATATAAAACCCTCGAGAAAAAAATAGGGACAGTAACAAAACCGATGGTAACAAAATACTTAGGCTCAGTTTACATTACCTTAAAGCAACACTTAAACTTAAAACATGCACTCATTAAATATAGTATAGCTTAAATCTTATTTTTTATTGAGATCCATAAGTAGGAACACGGTAAGTAGGTATTTACGTATTAATCTATTTATTACACATTATTCAATTCATAGTCTTAATCTATTTTTATAGGTACATATTAGACCCTCTTGCACGAAAACTAATTCTCGAAATAAATTGTTAGCACGGAGTTAAATTGATAATATTGTAAGTTAAACTGCCAAATTAACCTAGTGTTAGTAACTCGTTCTGAGTTTAGTTTAACATTTAATTGGGCCTCAATGGTATAAGCCCTGTCATTAATACTTAGGTAAATAACTATATAAAAAAATACTTTTTAGCATGCTATGCTTCTTACACAATAATCAACTTAAATTTTCCATAAATCTTTTTAAAATTATAATTATAGTTTTATAAGCAATCAATATTTCCAAGTAATATAATTATTATTCTTCACTAACAAAACAGTTTAATACAGCTAAGATTTAGATTAAGGCACTATTTTTCAATCTTTATTTAGATGTTCTCCCAGTTTCTAAGAACATAATGTGCATTCGTCTTTTGGGAAATGATCGTAAATCAACGCATTACAGGAGTCAAACCAAAATTGTAAACGATTTAACAATATTTCTATATCATTTTTATTCATTAATAAGGTCAAGTGGTCGGATTCCCGTAGCGCTTGTATGTGTTACATGTTCATGGCATTTCCCACACTTAGAGGAAAGTATGAAATGTGTCTCAGCCCATGGCCACTTTAAATTGTAGTGGTAATATTGCAGCAAATCATATTTTGTTAAAACTTTATCGATGTCCACAAAAATCACCATTTTTATTAATTGAAGATACTCAATCTGTAAAAAAATATAATTATAATATGTATTACAAAAATAAAATAATATTGAAATAATTTAGTAAGTTTAGGCCGACCTGGAAGCGAAATGGTAGGCAAGCGTAAGAAAAGAAGTTATAGAAATAAAACCACTATGTAAACTTAGCTTTATGCTGTCGGTTTTGTTACTTTTTGGGTCCAACTATATGTTACCGTAACAGCAGTAACAAAACCGAAGTAACATAATGTGTTAACCTAACCTTCAAAAAAAAATATTAGCGGTCTAGTTTC
This sequence comes from Tholera decimalis, assembly GCA_943138885.2. Taxonomy (NCBI): domain Eukaryota; kingdom Metazoa; phylum Arthropoda; class Insecta; order Lepidoptera; family Noctuidae; genus Tholera; species Tholera decimalis. The sequence continues at coordinate 19,788,056 of OW964576.2, forward strand.
TCGCTAAGGTAAACTACATAATACAAATTGTTCAGTATAAAACCATGCATTTCTTAATAAATTTAATTATAAGGAAAGTAAGGATAAGTAATTAATTGTGGTAGTACAAACCTGACGACGAATTTCTTCTCAGTCCAATCGGTAACAAAACACACCCTCATTAAGGACGAAATGACACTGGCGTTCAATTTTTAAAATGACCGATCTTTAGACTATAGTATTTCCATATTTAGAAAGCGAAAAAAAATTCATTAGGTAGGATATTTTAAAAGAAATTGACGTAACAAACCTGACTTGTCCGGATGTAACAAATTTCGGGGACACTAATTGTTTTTAAGTTTTAAATAGATAAAAGGAATTAAATCTTTAATAATTATTAAAAATATACTTAATATCAGTTTATCTTTTATAAAAACAACACAACGTGTCCGGGTGTTCCATATAAGATTGAAAAAAATTAACTTAAAATTTGAATTTTTACTGGGGACAAGCCAAAATGAATGGGTGTATTTGATTAAATAATTTACAAATATTTAGTTTCAGCTAGATTTAATTGGGATTTAGTTGAAACCGTAGTATACAAGGTACATTTTCGATTGAGAGACTATTTTAACTTAAATAAGTAAAGAAATTCCTACGAAAATAAAAAGAAGTTGAGGGACATGCCAAAATGAGAGTTGTACTAAATTTTTGAATCTCCCCGTTTAATCATTAATTATAAATGTATTATTGAATGAAATAAATGTCAATATAATAATGAAATAGTAGGTAATCAGTTAATCCTAAGTTTCAATAATAATCACATCAATAATGGGGATAATCACAGTGGGGAATCGTTTGATAAGTCGCTCTATAATAATGGGAATGTGAGAAGACCAATTTTCGACTAAGTGATCCATTTTACAAATATTAAGCTTTAAAGCTAAGTGATAATTTTCGTTAGTCAATTGTCCCCACCCCCTACCAACTAAGTGGTTGTAGATACGAATTTAAACGTCACCATAGTAGTACCTAGATATAACGAAGTTAAAAGAAAAACGATCAGACATTTACGAGTAATAGTCGACCAACTGTATTCTAATCACTTTCGGATTAATTTCATTGAAAAAAAAAATTGATCATGTACTTATTTGTGTAAAACAAAGTAGTTTGTTTTTATTAGAGCATGGTACGGAACTCTCAGTCAGCTAATCCGCCTCGCACTTAATGTTGTAGTTAACAACGGAAGCCTACCCTGGGCGTGGCCCGACACGCACTTTGCCGGTTTTTATTTCTGTTACCACTTTACTTGCACTATATTTCCTTATTAAATATAAGTACAACTTTGTAACACAACTATTTATAATATATAAAATTCTCGTGTCACAGTGTTAGTTGCAATACTCCTAGGAAACGGCTTGACCGATTTTTATGTAATTTTGTATGAATATTTGTTAGGTCTGAGAATCGGTTGTAATCTATTTTTCATACACCTAAGTGATAAGGGTGGTACCCCCCAAACATTTATTTTTATATTTTTGAGGGACTCTTTTATGATAACTGATCAATGGCAAAACAACGTTTGCTGGGTCAGCTAGTTATAATATGTAATGCAATAAATTATTTATTTATTAAACAAAAAAGGTTTGCTCTCACTGTACTTACGAAAGTCAATGGCTGTGTATACATACACATTTACATCCCTTGCCACAATATTAGTGACGAAAAAAAGTAGAGCAATGATACATTTCATATCGACATATTGTCGAAACACTCGGTACATCACTTTAAAAGGAATAAAACTTAAATTTATTCAATTCTATCCATATTTTGAAAAAACTTGTTGAAAATTTGTTTAAAATAATTTATAATTAGCGATCCGTGTAAACTTGACTGCTTAACGTTAGGAATTAACGAGATTTGGACTTGGTTGGTTTTCCTATAAGTTATTATTTCCTCATAGTCTAAAATTAGGTTAGAAGTATAGTACTTGCCTTAGCAAGTACTATACTTCTAACCTAATTTTAGACTACATATGCTATAGCTTACTATAGCGATAAATAATAGTTCTCGACAGACCGATCTCGGTCATCGCCCCTAATCTCAACGGAGATTAGATATCTGCGCAGGAGATAATAATGATAAATCCTGCTAATATTAAAAATGTGAGTTTCAATAAAACTGTGGAAGAGGTACGTAGATGACATATATTTGCGGTAATTGGAGGGGTTAAACAAGAGGTAAAAGTATGCTTGACACACCTAAACAGCATACATAGCAAAATTAATTTTACCTACGAGATGGAAAATGAGAGAACCATACCATTCTTAGATGTAAAAGTACTAGGACATGCTGATGGTTCTCTAGGCCACTCAGTCTATCGGAAATTTACTCACACGGATCAATATTTACGTGCTGATTCCCACCACCATCCGAGACATCTTAACTCTGTAATGACTTCGCTTACCAACCGTGCATGACAACATTTACATGACAACAACATTTACATGATGTTATAACACGTGTTTAGAAGGTGCTACAGAGAAACGGATATGCAGTGAATATAGCACTGCGTAGGCAAAAAACTATTTCTAGACACCGGAACTGCGAGGTTGACACACATACGCACACACATGACAGTGATAGCGGTGGCGATCACAAACAACGAACGAGAAAGAGGGTAGACCGATTCGTCTGCTCATAAACGTCCACCCACAATTACTTCAGTTCATCCGTGATCATTGCGCTTGCAACAGTGCCAAAATATCGGAAACTCGAAACAAAAGGTATACGTGGTATATATCGCACGCTTAATCCAATACTGTCACTATCCAAAATTTTGCCAAATCGACTTTTTAATGCCATCTGTTGAGATACGTAGAACTACGCCTAATCACGCTTAAACTAGTCTAAAAGTAACAGAAATAACCGCTATTAAGTATTGGACTTATCAGAATTGAAAATAAAATTTTATGTGTTCCAGAATCACTACCTACTAACTAATCTGAAATGGTTTTTAAAATCTTGTCAAATAACCTATTTTTTTTTTTTTTTTTTTTAATCTTTATTAATTAAAGAGGGTTTGTTCACAATACGAACATGCCACCCTCATAGGAACACTTTTGAGGAACATAAAAAACTTACAATCTACGCTTAAGACCTAATCTAACTAATTTATAAATAATCCTAGCAGTTTTAGATGTTGGAAAGGCTAGTATGGTATTACATAATCCTATTTGATTTAAATTTATATTATATTCTTGTTCAACCAAATATCTTTCTGCTTCGTTCCGGACACACTCCACAATAATATGATAAACATCTTCCACAATGTCGCATTCCGTGCAGTTTGGAGATGTTACTTTACCCATCAATGCAGCAAAACTATTCAATGGGATGTGTCCGGAGCGAAGTCTCAAACTCGTCACGATTTCTTGTCTACCCATATCGGCATTATCAAACCAGGGATAGCTGTTTATTGTCGGTAAATAACCTATTTCAGACTAGACTTCATCGATACGATTGCTAGACTGTTTTGTCGTAGATGTGCGCTCCCGCATACATAAAATAGGGAAGCCGACAATTGTTAGTCAGACTTGTCGCCGTGCAGTCTTGTCGGTATTAGACAGTTTTGTCTATGAGACGTTTTGTTTGAAGTGTGCGCGTCTTCATATTCTTTGTAAAGCAATAGTTAGTCTATCTTAAAACTGTCGTGACTCACATGTGCGTTAAGTCTAGTTGAAAGAAAATGTGAATAAAGTGATTTGACTTAATGACTACGGGAACAAAGTAGCGAACAACTGCTATAAATAGATAGCAGTGTAATTCCTCCAATTGTATTTAGCCTGATTGAACTGTGATATAATGGCACAAATCGATCACAAACAAGGAAAACATGTAAAACCTACTATAAGTATATAATCATCTGACTTGTGTATGCTAAACATTGGATTTACTTTATTTATGAACTATCTTTTTCATATCTGTATTTATTGTATTGTAATTGTGTTTATTGTACCTACTGCGGCAGCCGAACATGCGGTGTGTACCTACTGGACACAAAACCACACTTGAAGACAACGCTGTGACGAAACGAACTCATATGCCGTTGTAATTTTAATTAAGCACTATAATAATTAACAAGAGCGGAGGTAATGAAACAATGTACCTTTTTTTTTTTTTTTGCCCCGGCATTCAAACGGTCAACACACGTACTTTTTCACTCTGTGATTTAATATCAGTTATACAATAAAACTTGTGGACAATTAGTAAATAAAAGTGACACAGTGACTCGGTAACACTACTAATGTGTGTTTAACTTAATAAAACTAAATTAAAGTGTATAAATTGAAGATTATTAAGTGCAAACAGTTAAAAGTTTTAAAAGTCAACGAATCAGCCGGTGAGTGAATGACAGGACACTTTACGCGCAGCGCACGGAATTTCGCACGGTCGGCAGTGCGCAGAACCGTCAAAATTGCTTGCAGCGGTGACCGATGACTCAAGCGACGGCTCGCGTCAAAGATAAGTTAACACAGACGAGACAGCACTTGATGCCTATGATTGATTGCATCTAAGAGGACGACACGCATACTATTTTTATTTTATTTTTTTATTATTGTTTGTGATAATTGTTATTGCTGTCTCACTAACAATAATAATAAGAGATAATTACTATGGCTGATAAAAATTTGCAATGGGGTTGTTGCACTAATGAAAGTGACGCAGGTTTAAAGGCAAAATCCATAAAGTGTCCAACTTGTGGAAAGTGTTATCACTATGCTTGTATATCCCTTACTAAATCTCCTAATAAGAAGGCTACCTGGAAATGTCCGTCATGTTTGAGCAAAACGCCAAAGTTGGGCAGGGACGATTCAACTCCAGTTCGTAACGTATCTACGACCAGAGGCCCTAAAAGACAAGCCACTGAACAGCCTTCGCCTCCTTCGCCTCCTTTACCTCCTTCCACATATAATGATAACGACGAACTGCGTTCCGTTATTAGAGAAGTAATAAAATATGAACTAAGTGAGATGGCGGCTAAGTTTAACAACACTATTATCACCACGATTAGCCAAGAACTAGCGCCAATTAAGAAGGAAATAGCGGATGTTGTTGAGTCGATGTCTTTCATGAATAAGAAATTTGAAAGCATAATGAAGGCATACGAGTTATCTAAGGAGATTATCACAAAACTGGAATTAGAAAACACAGATCTTAAGATCACCGTGGAAGACCTTAACAACAGACTTGCTAACCTGGAGCAACAGTCGAGATCAAACCACTTAGAATTGCAATGTGTACCAGAAAACAAAAATGAAAATGTTTACAACATTGTAACTCAACTTGCGCGTGTGGTTAACTGCGAAATCAGTGAAAGAGATGTATTACATTGCACTCGTATTGCTAAGGCCAACTCATCGAGTAACCGCCCTCGCTCTATAATTGTCCAGCTAGCCTCACCAAGAATGCGTGATCATCTTTTGGCAGCAATAATCAAGTACAACCAAGCTAATCCTCAAGAAAAGCTGAACTGTTCGCACCTTGGTTACGCTGGACCTAAATCTCCAGTCTATGTTGCTGAACATCTGTCCCCGGCAAATAGAGCTCTTCATGCAGCTGCGAGGTTAAAAGCCAAAGAGAAGAATTATAAATACGTGTGGGTCCGAAATGGTAGGATATTTGTGAGGAAAAATGACGGCGCAGAGTATATACAAATTAGGAACAAGAACAGTCTTAGTAAGATTGTGTGATGAGTATGTAATTCTTGTTATAGTTTTTATTGTTGTAATTTAATGCATGCATTAGGTTTGAACTACACAAAATTCAAGGATATTTTAATTTATTACCAAAATTGTAGAGGTTTACGAACTAAAACTAATATTTTTTACTGTAATCTGTGTAATATGAATTATAATGTTATAATATTAACAGAAACATGGCTAAACAGTAATGTATTAAGTAGTGAATTGTTTGATGACCGATATGACGTTTATAGACGGGACAGAGAAACAACCGGGTTCCAGTACAACAAAGACGGGGGAGGAGTCTTGATAGCAATAAATAAAAAAATTAACTCCACACGTATCGAACGCTGGCAAAGTGATTGTGAAGACCTCTGGGTTACACTTGACATCTCGACATCTCACAAGTCACGCCAAGTTGCTCTTTGTGCCGTCTATCTACCACCACCAGTATGTGTTGCAACTTTGGATCATTTTGTGGATGGCTGCAACAGAGTGCTCGACTCAATGGACATCCCCTGTTTTATAATTGGTGATTTTAACTTAAGTAAATTGAATTGGGATAAAACCGCCGTAAATGACTCTCTACCTAAAACTTGTCAAAACCTCTTGGATTTTATGAATGTAAATGAACTATCTCAACATAATTATGTAAAAAACTGTTCTGGTCGAATACTGGATCTAGTCTTATCAACAGAGCAAATTTGTTTAGTAAACGAGTCCAGCAATTCTCTAGTAACTATCGATAAACTGCATCCCCCCCTTGAACTAACTATGTCTTTGCTAAAGGACTGTAACTTACCCTATAGTATACACACAAGACCTAACTTTTATAAGGCCAATTACGCTGAAATTAACAATTACCTCATTAAGCTGAACTGGGATGAACTTTTTGTAAATACTTGTGATGTGAATGACATGGTGGCAATATTTTATAAATGTCTGCGTGAGGCTATTGTAAAATTTGTGCCTGTTCGGAAGCCTAACAACTGTCGGTATCCGCCGTGGTTTGATTTAACATTAATTAAAACGTTAAAAGAAAAAAATAGATTGAGGTTGCGTTACAAGAAATATAATAATCCTTTAGATAAAATTGAACTGCAACTAGTTTCCAAGCGGTGTGAAAAACTAGCCATGAATTTATATAATGACTATATAGATAGAATTGAAAAAGACATAAAAGATAATCCCAAACTTCTTTGGAATTACATAAAAGCGAAACGCGGTGGCACTAGTGGCTACCCGTTGGCAATGACTGATGGACAGGTTGTTACATCTAACGGATCTGAAATTTGCGACCTTTTCGCAAAATATTTCGCAACCATGTATACTACTGACAAAGGTACAGAAATTAACTGCCATACAACACACCTCCAAGCACTGCGTAACAATAGTCAGGGCTTGAGTACTCCTGTACTTGACCGCGACTGTTTACTAAAGAAACTAAAAACAGTAAACATTAGTAAAGGACCTGGCCCAGATGGCATCCCACCTGTTTTAATTTCTAACTGCGCCACAGCTCTGGTATCTCCTTTGCTAATAATATATAAGGCATCGTTGGCTACTGGAACTTTTCCATCAGAATGGAAAAAAGCCAAGGTAGTCCCAGTGCATAACTCAGATAAAAAAGATACCGTAAGCAACTACAGGCCAATTTCAATTTTATCCACATTCGCAAAGATCTTTGAATCTATTATATGTCCGCACATTCAGCAACATTTAGGATTGTACCTTAATGAAAATCAACACGGTTTTGTAGCATCTAGGTCTACAGCTACAAATTTGGTGTCGTTTACGGAGTCCCTAATACAGGCCGTAGATGCAGGCAAACAATTTGACGTAGTATACACCGACTTCAGTAAGGTATTTGATAAAATGTCACATTCTATTCTGATTTATAAACTAGCAGCCTATGGTATAACAGGGCCTCTATTAAGTTGGTTCAAGTCCTATCTTACTGAACGCGAATACTTTGTCGTTGTCAACGGTTTTCGATCAGCTGCACACAAAATAACATCGGGCGCTCCCCAGGGATCTCACTTAGCTCCAATACTATTTATTATGTTCATTAATGACCTTCCGGAGTGCTTTCGTTTTTCCCAACCTTTCCTGTATGCTGATGACCTAAAATTCGCACGAGTGATCGAGTCAAAAAGAGACTGCGAACTTCTGCAACACGATCTTAACCAAGTCATAAAATGGTGCCACAATAATAAAATGCAACTTAATCCAAAGAAATGTTATCATGTCAAATATACGCGAAAAATTAACTGTATTGACGCAGAGTACTTCATAAACCAGGAGCGAGTCCAAGAAGTCGAAACAATAAAGGATCTAGGAGTACTTTTTGATAAAAAGATCACTTTTATACCCCATATTGAATACATTATTAAAAAGTCATAAAAATGTTAGGGTTCCTACTTCGTAACACTAAAGGCTTTCGTAAAAGTAGCACCAAAATAATGTTATATTACAGCCTCGTGCGCAGTGTTATGGAGTATTGCAGTGTTGTGTGGAGACCTCACTATGCCACTCACATGCTGCGTCTGGAAAGGGTACAGAAACGTTTAGTATGGCATTTAGCCTTTAGTGAGGGGAAATCTAAGCGTCTGCCCTCTTACAAAGTCCGCCTATCTTATTTTAAAATGCAATCGTTATCTATGCGCAGAGATATAACCGATGCTTTATTTGTTTACAAACTGTTGCACAATAAGATCGACTGCCCCAGTTTAGTGAAGCTCATTAGGTTCCATGCGCCCTCTAGATATCCAAGGAATAAAATAACACCCCTGTGTCCACCACTTCGAAAGTCTGTGCTTGGTGCGAATTCTCCAATACCTAGATTGTGCAAAATAATTAATGGCCGCAGTGACATAGTAGATGTACACCACGACAATATTAATACATTTATACGAGCTTTAGTAATTAATAATCCAATGTAGATTTAATTTAATTTCATACGTGTTTTCTATTATTTTAAATTGTAATCTGTTTTTAGTCTTTTAATTTAATTTTCTAATTTATAATTCATAATCATTTTAATTGTATTCAATAATTAATTGATAGATCATAAGCCAATTATAATTTAAAGAGACATTTTGATACCAATGTTTTTTTTTATGTTTATTGAATTTATTGTTAATTTTCTTTAAATTATTTTAATTTTTTTTTTTGTATGTATATTAACTTTTTATGTATGTTATGTAAAGCCGTTTTTATTCTTTGTGCATGTGGTGTTAACCTTTAATTAATTGTTGCACTTGTTAATGTTACCGTAGTAATAAAGTTAGAAATGTACTGTGTAAACAATTGTTGGTTAACCTAAATAAATAAATATCTATAAGGTTTCCGTTTTTCTTCTCATTAGGATTGCATTGGCGTTTCTATGTATTACTCATTGTGCATTTGAACCACTGCTATTGTATACTTTTATTGTTCATAAACCATTGCTTACTTTGCTATTCGGGATCATCAAAACGGAATCAATAAAACACATGCGTCATTCACAAATTTTATTTTTATCTACAAAATATGAGTGGAACATCTCATCCACTAAAATATCATTGTACAGTGTGTTCCCTGTAAATATGTTTGTAAAACTATGCATTGAACATCCCTGAAACATATATAGCAAATACATTAAGCAATATTCACCACAAACTGAAGTCCAATCATTCTGAATCCTATCAACACTCCAGCCCCATCTTTTACAATTCCTTTTCAAAAACTCGAGATGATATCGCGCAGGTGTTCGCCCATATGAATCAAAATATTGACCGATGCCATTCGTATCGATATGTACAGCTACCCAGTGTGAACCTGGTTTATCATCCACATCCAAATTGCATATTATATACGTTGGTGCATGGGTATACATAGGGAGTCTATTAGCAGCATAAACGTTATTTTCTTGACTGGGATGAATCTTTTTCAGATGTTTTTGTACTTCTAGTGTATCCATGATATAGCAGATTATTACACTACCAATCTATTCAATGGTTGTCATAAGAATGTTCAATTCTAGTGATTTGTAAATATTAAATCGCATTCTTTGTAGCACTCACAAAACAGGTTGATGCCAGCAATGTAAGATAAGTTTGTTCACTCATAGAGTTAGTATCAGTTTCGTTTAGTAAATAATTCGCATTCTTTTGTGTGAGTCACAAAACAGATTGATGCCTGTTGCGAAGGAACGTGAGATAAGTTTGGTGATTCATAGAGTTACAATCAGTTTCGTTGTATTTAGGAATTCGTTTTAGATAAGAATGGTGCTATATAAGATCGTACCGTTGCAGTCATGAAGTCAGTCTATGGTCGTTTGACCGCAGTGGATTGTATACGTCTACCAATACTACGTTTGTGTTACTTCAACGCATCAATGGCCATGGATGTAAGTGTTTATTCTATTGACAAACTTACTTGTATTCTTGTTGTTGTTTCCTAACGTGTATGATTAAGTGTAAATAATTTATATTAACATGATAACTGTCTTGTTGCAGAAATCATTCAACTTCGATGAAAATACCTATAAACAGTATTACTACTCACCGCTCTCCCCTCAACATGAAGAAGAGAATGATGACATCGTTATTAATAACACATGCGATGGTGGAAAAAGGAAATCACAACCGATTGATCATTTTTTTGAAGTGGCACCAAAAATAAAAAAGAAGAAACTGTTATCATCAACCGTGGCACGAGCTGCTAGAGATGGTGTATCATACATTTCTAGTAATTCTGACGACGGAGACCAAGCGACGCATCTCATAAAAATTGAAATGTACGATATGAAGAAGCTATGTAAGATTCCAACTACTGATCATTGGAAACACGCTACCACGAGGATTAAATATTATGTAAAGAATAATAAGGACAGCATCTACGACAGCACAAACGGCCTCGTATACAATATTACAAAGACAATAGCAGAAAGTGAAAAAGTTAAAAAATACTTTTATAACAATGACACCCATTAGTTGATTAGTGAATGTGATTCTGTTTACTTAAATTACTTCTGTGTACTCATTAGATTCTACCTGACTTTCTAATCCTTTGCTAGACTCTATATAATGAACATTATATGAAATTGGGTATCCATTGGGTGGCCCATTGGTATAGTGGTCAGTGGCCCTGACTGCTATGCGCAAGGTCGTGGGTTCGATTCCCACCTAGGACAAATGTTTGAGTGATGAGCACGGTCATTTGTTCTTTGTCTGGGTGTAATTTATCTATAATATGTATGTATTTAGAAATATATATGTATGTTTATCAGTTGTCTAGTACCCATATCACAAGCTCCGCTTAGTTTGGGACTAGATCGCGTTGTGTGAAAAAAGTTCTGGAATATATCTTTGTGGAATATATCTAGTTGGTCTACTAACACTTAACTGTTACTTACTGTGCTACCTAATTTCTTCTTTGCTATAAAGATGGAATCTTCAGTGAAGTGTGTACCAGTGCTTTCTTTTCCGCACCCATGGAAGAGAATATGGAACTATTCATCAACGAATTTGATCAGGAGCTGCCTAAAGTTTGTGATGAAATGGAGAAGTGTGAACTGTTTGATTCATCGTATGATGATGAGTTGTATAATCACTGTGCGATGGTTGAAACAGCGTTGATGTAAGTATTAGAAGTACAAACTCAATTAGAAATATTATTGTTGTAATGTTTTATTTTAAGATTTGTCTAATAATTTTCTTGCTATTTTATTACAGTCAACCACAAGTTGGAAGAGGTATCAAACGAGGTATCACTACTGACGAAAATAAGGTTCCCAAGAAAGCAAAATTTGATGAAGGAGCTTCTACATCATCGACTGAAACCAATAAAGTGGACAACAATAAGGTGGAATGTGACACATGTCATGTTTTTATTAATAAAAGGTATCTAAATAACCATTTAAAAAGCAATGTTCACAAAAATAATCTTTTATAATCACATAATTCACTAGCAAATGTTATAGTTGTTGAAACCGCATTTGGCAACAGAATTTTAACATATAGAATTAATAGTAAAATAATTCAATCGGGGCAATATTTTGAAACACCGGAATCGTTTTTAAATTCATTAAAAATTGATATCTTATTTTTAATCAATGAATGTATTCAACAACATACAATTTTTAAAATAAACTTCATATTGCATGCTGATTTCATACAACAAACTAAAGATATTAAAAATACATTTGATTTTCAAACGTTTAATTACATAATTTGTCAGGGTGATGACTTAAATTTTTTTTTTTTCATCATTAATAGACACTGTTGTTGGTAAAATTTGTCAATTTGAAAAAAAAAATATAGTGGTTGGAGTCTTAATCAAATTAAATACATAGATATGAATGTTAACAAATTCAACCCCTTACGTGGTAGTTCATATATCGATCTTACTCAAGATATTAAATTAAAAAAAGCTGTAATCAATGTTAAAAATAATGATAACATGTGTTTCAAATGGGCATTACTCTCCGGTTTATATCCTGTATGTAAAAGCGTAGATCGCGTAACATCATACGCAATTCATGAAAATAAACTAAAATTTACTGGTATTTCTTTTCCGGTTAAAATTGTAGATATATCAAAAGTAGAGAAATTAAACAATATTAGTATAAATGTTTTTGGTTTAGAGTATAATAAAGAAAGAAAAGTATAATTCAGTTGTAGGTCCTTTATATTTAACAAAATGTCGTACACCTAATCCTATCAACCTACTATATTTATCGAATGGTACTAACAATCATTACTGTTATATTAAAAAGTTATCGTGGTTAGTTAGCTCACAAATCTCAAGTAATCATCACGCAGTTTATATATGCGATTCATGTTTACTTCATTTCCCATCAGAGGAAAGACTTAATAACCATCAACAATATGATTGCGCTCACATTTGTACGGAATTACCAAACGGTAAGGATTCCAAAAAGGATTGGTTCGGTAAAGCAACATCAAATAATAAAATAAAATTTGATAAATTCGTGAAAAAGTTGGAAATGCCCTTTGTGGTTTATGCACAAGTGTGCAAGCATTTTTGAACCCGATAGAATCATGTAGTAACGATCCATCCAAGCCTAGTACAATTAATATTCAAAAACATGAAGTGTATAGTTTCGGATATCACATTAAATGTTCATATGATGACAGATTATCAAAATATGAGACGTATAGTGGGCCAAACTGTGCACAAGTGTTTATGAATCGCCTTTGTGAAAATGTGAAAACAATAGTTAAAAAAATTTGTTTCCAAAAATTTCCCGTTCCATTATCAGATGAAGATAAAAAAAAATTTCGAATTCAATCATTTGTCATATTTGTTAAACTCAGTTAAATGAAGATCCTTTTTGCGATTTTGATTGGTACACTGGCAGTTTTAGGGGTGTTGCACATCAAGTGTGTAGTTCTAAGTACAGAACCCCTCGTTATGTTCCAATATTTTTACATAACCTCGGTCACTACGATGCTCATTTTATTGTCCATGCATTAAACCTCGATGATAGCAAAGTTGAAGTTATTCCACAAAATAAAGAACGATACATATCATTTTCAAAAGAGTTAACAATAAATAATCAACCTGTAAGTTTAAGATTCGTAGATTCATTGAAATTTTTATCATGTAGTTTAGATCAGCTAGCTAAAAATCTTAATGACGATCAGTTTAAAAAACTAAAAAGAAACTATCCTAATAATGAAGATTTTTTACGTTTAAGACGGAAAGGTATTTATCCTTATGAATTTATGCGTAATAGTGATTGCTTGAAACATCCGTCACTTCCTGATCAACACCAGTTTTATAGTTCACTCACAGATTCAAATATTTCAAATGATGATTATAAACATGCAAAAGATATTTGGCAACATTTTAAGTGCAGTAGTATGTCTGATTATTCCGATTTGTATTTAAAAACTGATGTTTTACTTTTGACCGATGTATTCGAAAACTTCAGAAAGCTTTGTATTAACACTTATGGATTAGATCCTGCCCATTACTATACTGCTCCAGGTTTAAGTTGGGATGCAATGTTAAAATTTACGAAAATAGAATTAGAATTGTTAACGGACTATGACAAAATTGCTTTTTTTAAAGCTGGTATTAGAGGGGGTGTATCTCAGTGTAGCAATAGTTTTGCTAGAGCAAATAATAAATTCATGGAGGATTATGATGGTGAAAAACCTAATTCATATCTAACATATTTTGATGCGAATAATTTAAATGGTTGGGCAATGTCCCAATCCCTTCCTGTTGGTGGTTTCGAATGGATAAATTGTAATACAGATTATAATGCGTTGGATACATCTGATTTTGGTTATGTTTTAGAAGTTGATTTGGAATATCCTGATGAACTTCATAATTTGCATTCTGACTTTCCATTATGTCCTGAAAACATATGTGTGGGTAATACTAAAGAAACTAAATTAGTTCCTAATTTAAATAATAAAAATAAATACATCATTCACTACAGGAATTTAAAACAATGCATTGAAATGGGAATTAAATTAATTAAAGTAATTTAATTTAAATTTAAACAGAGTTCTTGGCTAAATAAATACATAGACTTAAATACTAGTTTCAGAACGTTAGCTAAATTAAACTTTGAAAAAGACTTTTTTAAATTAATGAACAATTCTGTCTTCGGTAAGACAATGGAAAATATTGAAAAAAGAGTAAACGTTAAATTACTAACTCACTGGAATAATCATGGTAAAGTTTTAGGTGCTCAGGAATTGATTGCAAAACCAGAATTCCATAGTTCATCAATATTTTCAGAACATTTAGTCGCAATACAATTACGAAAAACAAAATTAATTTATGATAAGCCAATTTATTTAGGATTTTGTATTTTAGATATATCTAAGACCCTTATGTACGAATTTCATTATAACCATGTGGTTAAAAAGTTTAATAACAAAATTAAGTTATACAGATAGATACATCAGACTATCCAGAAAATAATATTTACGATTATCCAAAAATAAATAAAAAGAAGTTAGGTTTTTTTAAAGACGAGAATAATGGTAAAGTGTTGAAGGAATTTGTAGGGTTGCGATCAAAAATGTATGCCTTGGAAGTAGAAGATAAATTTATAGCAAAGGCAAAAGGGGTTAACAAAAGTGTTACCAAAAAAATGAATATGGAAAATTACAACTCGTGTTTGTTTAATAAAAATGTACAATATTGTAGTATGCTTCGGTTTAAGTCAATCAAACACACTATTTTTACACAAAAAATAAATAAAGCATCTTTATCATATAATGATAGCAAACGATGTATTATGGACAACAACATTGATACATTGGCTTGGGGACATTATAAATTACGTTAAGTATTGATACTTTTTACTTTTACTTCTGTACTTATACAAAATTTATATTGATTGTAAAATTATGATATTACTATAATGTTATATAATAGTTTATTAAATATTTAAAATTTATTGTTTGATTGTAAAAATGTAAGATAATTGTGGTTTTTATTTGTTGGTTTAAATATGAGATTGTAAAATTCTGATGTACTAATTGTGTTAGTTTTAATTATTCGATTGTAAATAATGATATCTAAGTAATAATAAAACTGTCTTCATGACCAGTGTAAAAGAAACCGGCTTCTGCAAGATCTTCAGGCTTCTGTTTCATAACGAGAGGCCAGTCTCCGAAACTGAACAAGCGTCTAGATTTTGAACTGAAAAATAGATATTCAGCTCTTGGGTACTGCATATCCTTAACTTTTTCTTCTATAATCAGTTTTGTAGTTTTGCTTTTCAATTAAGTGTTCTGTTCACGTATGCCACACTCATCTCTTCCTTCTAATCTTGTTTTTCTCTCAGCATCACAAGACGACACCTCCTTGGATCTAATGAATACACAGAAGTAATTTAAGTAAACAGAATCACATTCACTAATCAACTAATGGGTGTCATTGTTAAAAAAGTATTTTTTAACTTTTTCACTTTCTGCTATTGTCTTTGTAATATTGTATACGAGGCCGTTTGTGCTGTCGTAGATGCTATCCTTATTATTCTTTACATAATGTTTAATCCTCGTGGTAGCGTGTTTCCAATGATCAGTAGTTGGAATCTTACATAGCTACTTCATATCGTACATTTCAATCTTTATGAGATGCGTCGCTTGATCTCCGTAGTCAGAATTAGTAGAAATGTATGATACACCATCTCTAGTGGCTCGTGCTACGGTTGAGGATAACAGTTTATTCTTTTTTATTTTTTGGTGCCACTTCAAAAAAAAAAATGATCATGCGGTTGTGATTTCCTTTTTCCACCATCGCATGTGTTATTAATGACGAGTCAGGTAGAATCTAATGAGTACACAAAAGTAATTTCAGTAATCAGAATCACATTCACTAATCAACTAATGGGTGTCATTGATAAAAAAGTATTTTTAACTTTTTCAGTTTCTGCTATTGTCTTTGTAATATTGTATACGAGCCCGTTTGTGCTGTCGTAGATGCTATCCTTATTATTCTTTACATAATATTTAATCCTCGTGGTAGCGTGTTTCCAATGAACAGTAGTTGGAATCTTACTTAGCTTCTTCATATCGTACATTTCAATTTTTATGAGATGCGTCGCTTGGTCTCCGTCGTCAGAATTACTAGAAATGTATGATACACCATCTCGAGCGGCTCGTACCACGGTTCACGATAACAATTTCTTCTTTTTTATTTTTGGTGCCACTTCAAAAAATGATCAATCGGTTGTGATTTCCTTTTTTCCACCATCGCATGTGTTATTAATAACGATGTCATCATTCTCTTCTTCATGTTGAGGGGAGAGCGGTGAGTAGTAATACTGTTTATAGGTATTTTCATCGAAGTTGAATGATTTCTGCAACAAGACAGTTATCATGTTAATATCAATTTGTTTATACTTAATCACACACGTTAGGAAACAACAACAAGAATACAAGTAAGTTTGTCAATAGAATAAACACTTACCTCCATGGCCATTGATGCGTTAAAGTAACACAAAAGTAGTATTGGTAGACGTATACAATCCACTGCGGTCAAACGACCATAGACTGACTGCATGACTGCAACGGCTCGATCTTATATAGCACCATTCTTATCTAAAACAAATTCCTAAATACAACGAAACTGATTGTAACTCTATGAATCACCAAAATTATCTCACGTTCCTTCGCAACAGGCATCAATCTGTTTTGACTCTCACACAAAAGAATGCGATTTAATATTTACAAAACGAAACTGATAGTAATGGCATCAACCTGTTTTGTGAGTGCTACAAAAGAATGCGATTTAATATTTACAAATCCCTATAATTGAACATTCCTATGACAACCACTGTTGACTGCGTTATTGTATAAAGGTCTATTAACAACCCCACTTTTTTTTGTTGTTGTTATTATTTATTTATTTTTTTTGTTTTTTTTGTTGTTATTTTTATTTTATTTTACTTGTATATAATTTTTATTTTTATGTAATTTGCTTTAGTTTATTTGCAGTTTTGTAAAGTTAATTTTTAATGTAAATGTGTGAACACTATAGACTCTGAGATTCATTTCTGATTAGTTATATTATATTTTATTATGTCAATTAGTCTATACTGTCCTCTCATACCAAAAAAAAAAAAAATTGTATCTGTTATGCAAATATTGTGAAAATCAAGATTTTTTTTTAAAAGAGTAACCGTGGAGTTTCTTGCCGGTTCTTCTCCATAGGAAACGACCAATTTCGAACCGTGCCCTAACTTCTGACGTTTTATGAGTACCCATTTAGGCCTATGTAAAATAAAACAATTTTGATTTTGAACCATTGAATAGATTGGTAGTGTAATAATCTGCTATATCATGGATACACTAGAAGTACAAAAACATCTGAAAAAGATTCATCCCAGTCTAGAAAATAATGTGTATGCTGCTAATAGACTCCCTATGTATACCCATGCACCAACGTATATAATATGCAATTTGGATGCGGATGATAAACCAGGTTCACACTGGGTAGCTGTACATATCGATACGAATGGCATCTGAATTGTAAAAGATGGGGCTGGAGTGTTGATAGGATTCAGAATGATTGGACTTCAGTTTGTGGTGAATATTGCTTAATGTATTTGCTATATAAGTTTCATGGATGTTCAATGCATAGTTTTACAAACATATTTATAGGGAACACACTGTACAATGATATTTTAGTGGATGAGATGTTCCACTCATATTTTGTAGATAAAAATAAAATTTGTGAATGACGCATGTGTATTATTGATTCCGCTTTGATGATTCCGAATAGCAAAGTAAGCGATGGTTTATGAACAATAAAAGTATACAATAGCAGTGGTTCAAATGCACAATGAGTAATACATAGAAGGCCAATGCAATCCTAATGAGGGTGTACGTTGGGCGGACACACGGACAATAAAATGAAACGCCCTGGACCGCGATTGCGCCAGAACCAGTGAGCCACGGGATTGGTGCGCCAGAACCGGCAAATCACTACTACTTTCAGCAAAATGCCAGACATCTGCAAGTGCCGGACGCTGGTTTTCAACTTGACCTTATGTAGCGAGGACGTGCTACAGAGGAATGTTCTAACGAGATACCGCAGCCCCGGAATTTAAGGGCAGCTGAAGGAACAGGGTTAGTTTTTAGTCAGTAGAAGCCTGACACTTCCTTCCGCTCCACCCAGAGCAGGAGAAGTCATTCGACGATTTTCCCACCCAGAAAAAAAAGGCTTGACTGGTAGATAAGGCTTAGTAGGTTAAGGCCGATTTGGTACCTATCCAAGACTAGGCAAGGCATCAAGCTGATGATGAATTGACCTAACTATGTCAGGATCGGCATCCAACATCCAACCTGATGCAGCTGAGTACTAGCGTTTCACACGGAGTGACTGTCTATCTGACCTCCAAAACCCAGTAGCTGTAGCTAGTTGGGTAACATGTAGTGATGATCAGATCGTTAAAAATGTAGATCCGTGGATACAGATCCGAATACGGATATTTGGTGGCAAGATTCGTGGATACGGATACGGATCCGGATCTTATTTTTCTTATTCAATCCGTGTCGGTGCACGGGACCTTGAAACGATAGTTGAGGCCACGCTCGCCGCAACGACAGGCAGGACTTGTTTCTACATGCGTTGCGTGGGTATTACTTTTGTCTTATATTTATAAAAGTGGTGGTTTAATTTTCTATAATATTGATCTAATTATAAAGATGGTTGATTTAGTTATTGTCTTTGAATTATATACTATTGATTGGTATAGTTACTTACTACGATAAATGTTTGCAATATGAAGTTGCGAAATACTTGAGTTTAAGAAATAAAAAATACTCTGAATGGACTTCAATAGTTTTTTAATTCTACCTAATCACTTATATCGATCCTCCCAAGCAATAACTCGGTAATGTGCTATTATGGGTTTTATGCTGTTATGTCAAATTCGGCATCTATGGACTAGAATACACCTTAGCAATTTTTTTCAAATTTTTCCTAATGATATTTACAAACATATTGTGACACACGGGTTTATTGTTGGAAATTTAGACAGAAATATATATCGGCAAATAACCTGTTATAGAACTTTACGAAAAAAAAAAAATATTTTGGTAAGTTGCGTTTACCGGGTTATTGGCGTAAATAATTTTCATGAAGTTTTTGGTAAACGTGAGTACGTAGTTTTTGTTGAATTCATTTTAATATATGTATTCCGTAATACACAATAACAATGTTATTTAAGATTGGTATTGGCTCATTAATGCACGTAATATTTCAATGATTATGTTATTTATCAATACCGTCTCTAAAATTATTGGCTATTACCACAATAACTCCGTAAAAGCACGTTATGTGTCAGCCCTACGATATAAAGTTAACACCGTAAAAGTCCATAATATAATGTTACGAAATATTTTATGTGATAAAATTACTGCAATAACCCCGAAGTACTATTACTGTAATATTTTATGTATTTGTTTTTAAGTATTATTTATTTTCATAAATTACCAGGTTTTAATAAAAGGAATTTCATTTTAACGACACAGACATATTCCGCGTAAAAATAGCTTTCATTTCATTTCATCAATGACTTCAATAGTCCTACTCGTTGAAAAGATATTTGATAAAATCAGTAAATCTTTTCTCCTGTAAAATTTTGATTTTTCGATTATCGAGTTATTGCTTGGGAGGGTTGATAGGTATATAGAATTTGATCCTACAAATTAAAAATTAACAAGGTAAAAGATCCGCGAAAAAAGTAACGGATACGGATACGAATCTTTCTTTTTCCTTGGATATCCGCGGATTCAGATACGGATACGGATATCCGGAGCATCACTAGTAACATGCCATCTCTTGACAAGACTGGTGCCAGATTTTCTAGCTTGTGACTATCCGTAACGACTGTCAAAAATGTACTATGTACTCTGTACCTTTGAGCATGAAATCAAAATAAATACATTACTAATAACAGGAAAATATTATTACGATTACAAGGTAAACAAACACTATTATAAATTATTACTGTAATATTTGTTTAAAATTTAGTGCTCTTTGTAAAATTTTGTCCATAGTGAGACCAACGTCATTGCAGAAACGTCTAAAATATTTTTAAAGTGAAAATATATAACTAAAACGTAATAATAAATGTATAATGAATTCTATAATTTTCCACGTGTGTGGTATAGTTTTAACTGTTTTGCCAGTTAACGCGTATCAACATTATTGTAAGTTTTTTTTATCATCTGTTTATTTTTGTTATAAGTGTAGACACAAACTGATTGTGTTGAAAACATACAGTAGATAGATATATATTATGTAGAATTATTACTTTATTGTACACCAAAATTTAAACGCCTATTTTAAGAATATTGCTTATTCCATGGTTACACATGGCGGTGTTATCGCTGAAAGCGATATCTTCCAGATAATCCTTGGAAGGACTTTAAAAAATAGTAAGTAGGTAGGTAGATGCATGATTAATCAAGTCAGGAATAAATATGGAAGCAGAGAAATCTCTGCTTCCATATTTATTCTTGACTTAATTCCTTGTCAGTTAACGATTACTTATTCGCACTCCAGTTTATTATTTTATAATATAGATTTGTTAGTGTAGTTAAGATTTGTTTTGTCTCATTTTGGAAATCAAAAAAGATAAAATGATAGGTATATCAGAATTCGAAAGTTAAGAAATGCTCAATTTCCGTTGAAGTCAGAATAATTATGCGGTTGCCGCCTTCACAACAAAATCAACCAATGCATATTTACAAAAAAAAAAAACTGGTATGATGACTTCAGCCGGATTGTTAAATTGTATTTTCTGAATTTTCAGTGATTTATTTCGATCTATATTTTATTGATTTGTAATCGGAAACACTTCCTGAGAGATTCCTTAACACCATCCATCTTCAAGAATTTGCTTTTACGAATTCTTAAATAGCTTTTTGTGTAGGCAAACCATGCAAAACTTATTATTTTTCTTAACTATTTTGGTATTCAAGTAAATTGAATTACTTCCGATCATTCGTAGATCGGAACAGTGTGAAAGAAGAAAATAAAACGTAAACGAAAACAGACTGCTGCATAGACAATACATATTCTTTACTTGAGACCCGATTTAAAACACGATTTTGCTGTGTATAGTTTTATTACTGTTCTGGTATAACGTTCACGTGCAGATTCTAGAACTAACATCAGACGAATTAAGAATCAAACTGCACTTGAGTAAGGGCCATACTATACGGACGGTTCGCCTGCCGCGGGAATCTGCTTCTGAACCGCACTAGACAATTTAATATAGAAGTTGTAGGCTGCATACTACACTGCGCGGTTTCCTACCGTGGTTCACAGGCGGGAGAAATACGACCGCCGCATGCAGCGTCAAACCGCCGCTTCAAACTACACGGGCGATTTTCTTGTCATTCTGCACGGGACATTGTGCGAGGGCGCTCGCTCGTTTTGCGTGTGCGTGCGTGACTAGTGTCGTGTCAATATGTTAAATTCGGGGCGTTTTATTGTTGAAATACAAAATCAACCGCTAAGTATGATGAGAAGTCCAAGGATTACGTCAATCGGGAAATAAAAGTGAAATTATGGATGGAGATAAGACAGGAAGTGGTGGCGATTACTTAACACTGTTTCCACCCAAACATTGTGCTTTGCTTTATTTTTAAATAATTCTATTAATCAGATCCATGTTGAAATGAACAAAAAACAGCGATAAACCGCGTTCCGTGTAGTTTGATGGTCTGCGGTAGCTTTGTCGAGCGGATTCCCGCAGCGGGAGAACCGCCCGTGTAGTATTAGCCTAACGTTGTGTAAATAAAAAGATTTATTTTTTATTTTATAAGAAACTATAAATACAACGAGTAACGGAAAGGGTATATACATACCAAGGGCACGGCTTCTTTGGGTGATATCAAACGATATTGGAAGGGTTTTTTAATCCTATCTCTACATGTTCGGAAGTAATGAGAATTTTTAATACATTGATACCAGAAACCGAACTTTTCAAATTGAAATAAGCACGTCACAGAAGAGATTTATCGTGATATTTGTAAGTAACGTGACCTACGTAGTGCGGTGACACGATTGTTATCATTTCAATATTTAAGAAACTTACGAAACCGAAAATTTGTTATCATTTTTTAGAGTATTTTATTTTGAGTTGAAACCCTTCCAATATCGTTTGATATCATCCAATGAAGCCGTGCCCTTCGTATGTATATACCCTTTCCGTTACACGTTGTATATGTCTGCTAGCTCTAATTAGTTGAGTCACTAAGTCAATAAAAACTTTAAAGGCTGATTACCTATATATTCATCACCTGCTTAGCCTTTTCGTAACTATGTTGGGGACGGCTTCCAGTCTAACCGGATGCAGCTGAGTATTAGTTTCTTACATGGAGCGACTGCCTATCTGACTTCCACAACTCAGTAACTGGGTAACACGATACCTCTTGGCTAGACCAGTTTTAGATTTCCTCACTTCTGACTACTCGTATCGACTTTCAAAGATGTCTACATGACAACTGGAACCAACGGTTTAACGTGCTTTCCGAGGCACAGGGTTATCACACCGCCAACTTCCGAACTCCGGTTTGCTTTTCATAATTAAAGGTACATGAAAATCAAACTTCGCACTGCAATTGATTCATAATAATAGTTCTCCTGACCGCTTTCGGCTACGGCGGTCCATCTCAGCAGAGATTAGCCATCTGCGCAGGAGAGAGTGCACAAGTATGCGCAGGAGAGAGTGCACAAGTATGCGCAGGAGAGAGTGCACTAGTATGCGCAGGAGAGAGTGCACAAGTATGCGCAGGAGAGTGTGCACAAGTATGTGCAGGTACAGGTGTACTCTGTGTTCCTTTAGTCCCATAGTCCGATAGGTCGCCAATCCTACACAACCGGAGAGAGATCAGGTGAAGGGCCAAAAGCTGAAAAGCACAATAGCACTTTTGTCCGACCCGGAAAACAAACCCCAGATATATTGCTCAGTAGTCGCCATGGTACGGGGGTTATTGCAGTACACTTTAGACTTAATGTAACGTCACTAGAAAAAATCACACGGTGACAAATCCGGCGATCGAGGTGGCCAATATTGCGGGAATGTTCGAAAGGGAAAATTTCCATCAGCCTAAACATTGAGACTCTGGCAGTGTGTGGAGATATTTCAACAACCTCATCTTGTTAAAATGTATTCTAATTGTATCTGTTAAAGACTTCTAATTGCGATACCATAAACTCGTCAATCATACGGCAGTATACGGAAGAAGTGAAAATTTCTCTCTCATAGTAGGTACTGATTATTCCCTTTATAAATTACACAAAGTAATGCCGGGTTTGAACCCACAACCTCCAATTCGCATGTTGAGCCTGTAACCATTTTATTCACATACTAGCTTCTGCCCGCGGCTTCGCTCGCGTATACAACGTGTAATTTAAAGGGTCTATACAAACCTAGTTGGTTATCATCCCAAGCAGGCTTGGGATGATAACCAACTATAAGGCAAGGGTTTTGTAATCATATTATGTCTATATGTGTGGAAGTTATTAGAAATTTCAATTCATTGATACCTGAGACCTAAGTTTTCAAATAATTCTTTATTTGAAAACTTCGGAACGAAGAAAATTATAGTGTTATTGGCAAGTGAAGACACGTTTGTTATTCAAGAAACATATGAAACCGATAATTTGGTATCAATTCTTTGAGTCACTTGTTTTGAGCTGAAACTGTGCATAGAGACTCCATACCAGATGGTATCTTCATATTCATATTCATATTCATTTATTTGCTTTGCCACAATGTATAAACAGTAGATGTTTAGTCTTAAAGATAAAATGAACAATTATGGACCCTGTTAGGGCACAGCAATTATATAAAATAGAAAACTAGAAACTTAAAACTAAAACATAACATTATTTAAAATTTATTGTTTGAATAAAAGATTTAGAAAAAAAATACTTAAAAAGAAAAACCATATTTCGTTATAAGGTATGAAGAAATTATAATAATTAAAGTATTACGTGTGTAGATTATGTGGGTAGTAATTATTAGCTGTATTTTATTTATTTATAGTTTATCGGTTAAATATTCGTTTATGTTATAGTATACTTTGTTCAGTAGAAATAGTTTTAGTTTGTTTGTAAAAGTGTTATAGTTATTTATGTTCTTAATTTCTTCGGGTAGCTTATTATATAGTTTGATTGACATAACATAACAACTAGAGGAATGCTTTTTGGATTGATATAGGGTTTCCATTACACGTTGGTCACATGTCACCTTTTTCACTCTCCAGCCCTTCAAGTATCACCATACCAAAACTCACCTCGACCCGGTTTTGACGTGAAAAACGACAAACAAACACACTTTCACATATTTTATAATATAAAAAGGAGCTCGAGATTAAATTATAACAGCCACATGGGTCGATCTCCAAAGTTAAAGTTATTGAAGAGTTTAAATAACTTTATTTAGAATTAAAATATCTAGTTGCTTTTTGGTAAAAACAATTCTCCTAAAAGGCTACTCGTCAATTTTTAGGCGCCCGTTTCTTACAAGAATTATTCTGCATTTCACTTCAATGTTTACCCCCCGGGCGCGCGGGCGGGGTGGGGCGCACGCACAAGCAAGGCTTTTCTGTAGATGAATAACCATCTTTATGCATTAAGCATTAAGCACCTCGTGTGCTTGTGAAGAAAAAAAGTGGTGGGGGGTGATGGGGGGAGATGGGGGGGGTTTAGTATTTGTGTGTTGCGCGAGGTGCAAGCACCTCGCGTCCTTGTGAAAAAAAAAAAAATGGGGTGGGTGATGGGGGGGGTTTAGTATTTGCGTGTTGCGCGAGGTGCAAGCACCTCGCGTGCTTGTGAAAAAAAAATAGGGGGGGGGGGGTGATGGGGGGTGTTGCCCAAGTATTTCGTCTAAAGCATTGCCCCTCTAAATGAATCTGAAAAAAAAAATGTTCCAAGCCTCTTAATTTCCGATCTCCGCCTAAAGGGGGTAAAAAGGGGGGCAGGGGGGGGGACTTTGAACGGAGAACAATTATGTCAATGAGTCAGTGAGTGGTAATTTAGCTTTATATAATACAACTAGTATTTGCGTGTTGCGCGAGGTGCAAGCACCTCGCGTGCTTGTGAAAAAATAAAAATATGGGGGGGGGGAGATGGGGGGAGATGGGGGGGTTTAGTATTTGCGTGTTGCGCGAGGTGCAAGCACCTCGCGAGCTTGTGAAAAAAAAAAAAAAAGAGGGGGGGGGGGTGATGGGGGGGGGGGTTGCACAAGTATTTCGACTAAAGCATTGCCCCTCTAAATGAATCTGAAAAAAAAAATGTTCCAAGTCTCTTAGATTCCGAGATCCGCCTAAAGGGGGGGAGAAGGGGGGCGGGGGGGGGGGGGACTTTGAAAAATGGTTTTTACTTTACCGAGCCTCCTCTATACGAATCCGTAAAAAACAAAAAATACGGGTCTCGTAGTTTCCGAGATACGATAGGGAGGGGGGAGAAGGGGGGTGAAAAGGGGAGGTTTGGCACTTTTCCCGTAGGTTTGAGAGTTACTTGTTTACGAATCTGTCAAAATATACCCACCTCCCCATCCACCATCTGGGAGAACAATTATGTCAATGAGTGAGTCAGTCAGTCAGTGAGTGGTAATTTAGCTTTATATAATACACTTCTGGACACATCTATTGGCCCACCTTAGAGTTTAGGTTTCGATGGCCCCTACCGAAATATGATTGCTAGATTGAACAAAAACTGTTGATGCAGTTTTAAACCTGATACATTTTACCATCTTTTTCGATCGTATAGTTTTAAATTTGAATTCAGAATACCATACGACATGGACCTACGCCTAACAAGTCGGATATGCGCCTTGTTAAAGGCAATTAATTTTTGAATAAAAAACATGTTTTATCAAATAAAGGTTTAATTTAATAACGCGTGTTGCCTCCATGGGCATCTACCACAGCTCTCATACGATTAGGCATAGAGTTTATCAACCGCTCTATGAAATTTTGAGGGATCATCTCCCATTCCTCTTCTATGGCAGTTTTCAACTCCTGCATCGTCTGGGCAACTGGCTGACGAGCCCTAACACGCCTTTTTAGCTCGTCCCACATGTGCTCAATGGGGTTCATGTCTGGGCTTCTGGCTGGCCAGTCCATAACTGTGATGTTCACATCCCGAAGATATTCCCTGACGATGCCGGCCGCATGGGCTCTTGCATTATCATGCATAAAAAGGAAATTTGGGCCCACATAGTCCGCGTATGGTATCACGTGAGGTTCTAAGCACTCACGAATGTATCTTTCAGCATTTAATGTTGGCAGCCGTGGTCCTGTAACAACCTCAAGTTGAGTTTTGCCGCTCGCGGATATACCGCCCCAGACAGTCCATGAGCCACCGCCATAAGCAACCCTCTCTTCAAAGCAGCATTGTGCGAAACGCTCTCCCTTACGCCGGTAGACCTTCTTCCTTCCATCATTGCCATGTAACACAATTTTAGACTCATCAGAAAAGAGTACACGGCTCCAATCTTGCTGTGTCCAATTTAAATGACTGCGTGCGAAATGAAGGCGCGCTGTTCGGTGGGCTCGCTTTAGTTTGGGCCCATTAGCTGGCTTGTGTGGTACCATATCGCGTTCTTTTAACCTTCTCCGAATAGTTCGAGCGCTCACAGATACTCCGTGGAAGTCGCGAAGTTGGTTTTGTATCTCAAAGGAGGTAAGGTGACGATTTCTCAAGCTGGTCGTCACGATGAATCGATCCTGCCTTTCAGTTGTGACCCGAGATCGTGGCCTTCCTTGGCGACGAACAAAGCCGCCAGTCTCTAGGTACCTCCGATAAACATTTCGGACCGCAGATCGACTTAAATTAAGTTGAGCACTCACGTTTCTTTGGCTGTGTCCGGCCTGAATAAGTGCCACAGCTTGGGCGGCGACTTCAGGTGAAGTATCCATAGATTATTGATAGAACCTCACCTTAATGTTAAGAATAAGTAATGTTTGTTGCAAAAGCAAAGATATCAATCACTTTTTCAAGAATTAAATCCAAGTAAACCAATAAAACCAAGTTTTCTTAGTATTCGATTGTTTGATATCAACAAACAGGCTCCAAATTGTCTTTTGTTTCTTTAAATTCTGTGTTCGAAATTCAAAAAAAGACTATTGAATGAAATTGTGAATGTGCCAGGTTCAAAACTGCATAAAAACTTTTTGCTCGACCTAATATAAAATTTTAGCTAGGACCAAACGAAACTGAAAATACAAGGTGGGCCAATAGATGTGTCCAGAAGTGTATAATTCCTCCTAGGAAAGTATGCGCATCTCTGAGCGAGAGAATTATCGTGTTATTGGCAAGTGACGTGGAAAGTCACTGACCCTCGCCGAACTCGAAGCCGTTGACGGGACCGACAGCTTTCTGCTGGCTGGCAGTCATTTGTACATCTTTGACAGTCGTTACGGGTAGTCAGAAGCCAGAAAATCTGACACTGTCCTTGCCAATGGGTATCGTGTTACCCAGCAACTGGGTTGTAGAGGTCAGATAGGCAGCTCTATCCAGTTAGCCCCAATATAGTTGGGAAAAGTTTCATTTCCACGTGCTGTTGTAAAACTTTTGAGTAATAAATATTATTTATTATGTTTGTAGGTAATCCTGACAAACCAGCTCTCACACCGCCTTTCACATTCGGCTACAATAAAAATAACAATAAAGTTAAATTGACAGTGACTGTCAATTTCATAAATTCATCTCCTAAGGACGATTTTACTACCACTACGATTTACGAAACAGGTAAGATTGTGCTATGACTAACTTCTTTGCTTGTTTAAAACTTTAAAAAAGGCCGTTATCCACCCATCCATACCCTAATGCCCGACATGAGGAATTTCTCATGTATCATGAGCGAATATCTACAAACGGATCTGGAACCATATGTCTATTGAATTTGAATCGAATCCGCGACACATAGTGCAACAGCCCATCGCTTAACCACTGCACCAACCTTGTCGTTAACTGTTTTGGGGTCTGTTTCCTAAAAATGTAACAGAAGGCTTGCAGTGAATCGACTTTTCAAAATCACGTACTTATAAATGGTACAAAGCGTTAAAAAGCGGCCGAGATGTGATGGAAGATTTGCGTCGCTCTGGTATGCCACCAACGTCTTCAACTGAAGTTAACATCGCAAATGTCAAGGAAATAGTGACTGAAAATTGTCATTCAAGTTTGAGAGAGATAACCGCTGCACTTTCTGAGTCTCACGAGTCAATCCATACCATTTAAATAATCACTTGGGTATGAAACATGTTGCCGCTCGGCTAGTCCTAAAAGACTCCAACAGAATTGCACAAGAGTCGCTGAGGACAAGCTAGAACGAGTCAATTCCGACCCAACATTCATAAAACGCGGTGACGTCTCAAATCAATTCTGGAAAAGCGTTTGAAAAATGTTTTGATGATTGGATTATTCGTTGGCGTAAAGTGAATCGTTTTTGAAGGAGCATACTTTTTAGGGATCGAGATTGTGATAGGTATGACAAGCCGTGAAGTCGCAGTATTAATGAATAGGTACATTTGAAATAGACTGTTAATATATAATTCTTGGTGTATAAGTTTTCTGTGGTTGTCCATTGTGTGTACGCGACTCAAAGCGCGAGCGTTTCGTATAACTGTTTATATTCAACTAGCTGTTGCCTGCGATATTGTTCGCCTGGGAGGTTTTACGCGTGTAAATCCCGATCTCGTGGAATTTCAAGATAAAAAGTAGCACATGTGTTATTCCAGGATTCAGTTAGATTATAGAGCCGTTAGCTCCGATTAACCTTATGCTCTCAGGCCAGGTGAACGAAGCCGTCACCGATATCTTGTACGGGGCCAATCTATGTG
Organism: Tholera decimalis; assembly: GCA_943138885.2. Classification (NCBI taxonomy): domain Eukaryota; kingdom Metazoa; phylum Arthropoda; class Insecta; order Lepidoptera; family Noctuidae; genus Tholera; species Tholera decimalis. Next base: position 19,817,127 of record OW964576.2, read on the forward strand.
CCCTACGCAAGAGGGATGGCGGCATCCGCCCCATTGCCGTGGGAACTACCTACCGTCGTATGGCAGCCAAGATTTGCTCCAAATTTTATGGTGAGGATATTTCGACCAAATTTCAGCCCCTGCAACTGGGTTACGGCTCCAAAGGGGGTTGTGAGGCTGCCGTACACGCCTTGACGACCTATTTAAATTCAGGTAAAGGAGAGGTCATCTTGAAGGTTGACATCAAAAATGCTTTTAATTCAGTCAATAGGGACGCTTTGTTGGCAGAAACTAAAAAAGAAGTACCACAAATTTTTAGTTTTCTTTGGCAATGTTACAGACATCCAACCAAATTGCTTTATAAGGAAAACCTTTTGGAATCAGCTGTTGGTTGCCAACAAGGTGATCCCCTCGGGCCAGCGATCTTTAGTTTAGCCATTCATCCAATCATTCGACAGCTAAATTCCAAATTCAATGTTTGGTATCTCGATGATGGAACCCTGGGAGGCGATGTAGACACAGTATTAGATGATTTACAGTTTTTAATAAATCAACTCCATTCCATAGGATTGGACCTCAACCTTTCGAAGTGTGAACTATTCATATCCGACAGTACTGACAGACAACTGACACTTTCAAAATTCAACGCAATAGCCCCAGATATCCAAATTGTGGAAAAAAGTTCTCTTCGTCTTCTTGGGTCTCCAATTTATGAGAATTCCTTTCCCGATTTTGTCAAGGAAAAAATACAAAATTTTAATGACATCTCGGACAGATTATACCAAATTAATATGCATTCGGCCATCACCTTAATTCGTTACTGTTGTTTTGGACCTAAATTAATGTACTTTCTTCGTTCTTCACATCTATGGCATCATCCTCACCTTTTGGAAAAAATGGACCAAATTATTCGCCAAACTCTGACAGGAATTTTAAATGTGGCTTTGGATGACCGAGCTTGGGCACAAGCTACTCTTCCCATTTGTATGGGTGGTCTCGGCATCCGCAAAATTACTAGTATCAGTCTACCGGCTTTTATGTCCTCGGTACACGGCACTGAGAAATTAATCAGGAATATCCTAGCTCAGTCACTGGTTGATTTCAATGTGCCGTTCTTCACCGAGGCTATAGATACCTGGAAACTCGCTTGCCCGAACCTAAATCCACCCGACAATCCATCATCTCAGAGGCGGTGGGATGAGCCGCTCTGTAGAGCAGTTCAGAGTGACCTTATTGCCACATCTGCTTCGGCTGCAGAGCGTGCACGCCTGCTGGCTGTGGGTGAATGGGAGTCGGGTCTCTGGCTTCACGCACTACCGTCATCGAACATAGGCACCTTGTTCGATGATACTACATTCCGCCTCGCTGCTTCCCTTCGATTAGGTGCTCCATGTTGTTCTGCTCATCGCTGCCATTGCGGCGAAGTTGTCAACAGCCTCGGTCACCACGGTCTTTCATGCGGCCGCAGTGCGGGTCGCATAGCACGGCACGCGAATATTAACGACATTATCCGACGAGCTCTTGTCACTGTCGGCGTTCCAGCTGTATTAGAACCCAATGGCCTGGCACGCGACGATGGCAAAAGACCGGACGGCATGTCTTTATTTCCTTGGAAGATGGGTAGGCCTTTAGTGTGGGACGCAACTTGTGTCGATACTCTTGCGCCATCCCATCTTCCTAGCTCGTCTTGCTGTGCTGGCGCTGCCGCTGCGGCTGCTGAAAACCTCAAGCGGCGGAAATATAATAACCTTGTTGGTAGTTATATTTTCGAGCCGTTTGGGGTTGAAACCTTGGGGTCGTGGGGTCCGAGAGCTCACAGATTATTTAAAGATCTATCCAAACGCCTAGTTGACACTTCGCGTGACCCAAGGGCCTTTACCTTGGACAGAGGTTAAGCATTGCCATACAACGTGGCAATGCCGCCAGTCTTTTGGGCACATTACCAGTGGACAGCGATGCGCACGAATTTCTGGATGCCATATTTTAGTTTATTTTTAGATGTATATATGTAGTTTAGGGTGTTTTATTTAAGTCTATAAAGTGTAAAAAAATTATGTTAAAAATTAATTAATACCTTCTTCACTTAAGAAGAAATGGTCATGTTGTGAAGATATATAAAGGGAGTTCTTTGTCAAATACGTCGTAGAACATAACATGCGGTTCGTTTCCGAGCAAGTCAATGCCACGTTTTGATTAAACACACCACACGGATGCGATACTGCTCCCAGAACCCGTACCACGATTTAATCAACTGAAATCTATTATTCAAGGGTAATTAAGAAACCCCACACTGTAAGTGTATTTAAACACGTGTTTGAAGAACGAGTAATTATATTTAATGATATGACCAACCAAACTTTCTGTTTTATTTATAATGTAATCTCATCATGCGCAAGAACTCAGCCCATAAGTCTCATCTACAGAAATCTACCCTTAGTTAGCTGGTGTGTAGGAAATGATTTTAAATATTCGTCTGTTTGTCATTGTCTATTGTCTCATGTCTATTTGTCCAGACTAATCTCCGAACAACCGACAGAGGTTTATTACATCCAGCCAGTTATGTTATATTCGTCCATATTTAATTCCATATATTATAGGTAATATGAGCACTATTACTATTAACCAAATTGAATTGATTTAGACATTACAAAATAAAGTATTGCAATTTGGGTGTACTAGAGAAGTCTAATGTGCATCTGGTATAAATTGACCGATAAAAGTTCGTTCGTTACTTTTCTTTAGTTTCAAGCTAAGAAGATTACTTTTCTTTAGTTTCAAGCTGAGAAGACAAGTTTCAGTTTTATTTATTTCAATTCTATGCGGTTTTTATTTACATTTGAAGATTTGCCTTTAGGTTACAAGAGGCTTAACATTTTTAGGGTTCCATAGCCTAATGGCAAAAAAGGAAACCTCTTAGATACGTCATGTGTGTATGTGTGTGTTTGTTTATCCGCATGGCACAGTTACTTTATTCCGAAACTATTAAGACTTCAGACTTGAAACTTCTTTTCTTCAAACCTACACGTGTAGAGTGTCTATAGATACGTCTTTAAAATTGAAATTGAGGTTTTTTTTAACCAATTTTTTCCTATGTAAGAAAAAATGAAATTGAAGTTTTTTTCAGCCAATTTTTTTCTAATTGTGTGAGGCAAAATATACAGAGATCACTGCTGCTGGTCTTTTATTATGTTGCATCATAATTAATATCTACCAAAGCTTTGGAATGGCACCAGATTACGAGTAGTTTTGTTAATATAAAATAAATTGAGTCTGTAATTATAACAGGTTGTGGCGAGGATAAAAGGCGAAACTGTATTTATCCCCAGAATTCCCATTATTCCTAGAAATTACCCGTTACAGCCTAAATTATTGCGAGTCTCCACAACTTTTAGTTGCTCAATGACGAATAATAAATCCCAAAGCCAGAAATTGAAAAAACTGGTATAGATCTAAGTAAGGACTGCTTTTCCCATGGACGTAGCATATTTACGGGTAAGTGATGCGTCGAATCTTATTATTCTACAAAATGGTAATCATACGCCCAAAATCGTTTATAAAGAAGCATAACAGTATTTACTATGCATATACTAAATATCTATAAGTATAATAAGTAGTTACTTCATAAAAATCGTCTTTCCTCTTAATTTACAATTTTTCCGCGCGTACGAAATCGCGGGCTCAGCTAGTTTATGGATATTCCTTTGTCCATTGTGCGTGCGGCTCTAGGTGCGTGCATCTCGTATGACGGTTTATGATCGGCAGTTTATCAAAAGCGAATGGTATTCAGGATGGCTACACTTTGAAGGCGATAAAATTACTTAGGATGTATAACTATTATTTTATTGTATTATTTATTGGTTTATATTTTTTTATAGTATTTCCCGGTACTTTTTTGACGGAGTACCGGAAGTCACTGTGACCCACCTTAAATACTCTCTTTTTTTTCAGGTGAATATAACAATAAGAAAACTAACACAAAATATGTAGAGAAAAAATATCCAGAAAGACACTGTTTCAAAATCAATAAGCATAAAATAGACCCAAAATATGATGTTGTTACAATTTACTTAGCAGTAAAAACAACTCAGGGATGTTCTAAGAACGTAACAATACTTGAAGGAAGAGCTTTATATACGAATACCGAAGTACCTGAACGAGGATATGAAAGTAAGATAGATTTATATCTATAATACTAATATTATACAGAAGAATATTTATTTTTATTTTATTTATAATAGTCTCGCGTTTGACCAACATCTCTCCTGATGTGAGTGATGATGTGGTCGAAGGTGTGGCACGCATATTAAACTACTAGTACTCACGCGGGGCTTCGCTCCCTTGGATTCTATCGCGGTAAAAACATAACTCTCCTTTTTTGCAGTCGCGTAAAAAGTAGCCTATAACCTTCCTCAAGCTTCAAGCTACTTCCATACCAAATTACATCCAAATCCACCCAGTACTTTCGAAGATTAGTGCGTTCAAGCAAACAAACAAACAAACTTTTCCGCTTTATAATATTATAGTATAGATTACTAGTACCCACGCGGGGCTTCGCTCCTGTGGATTCTATCACGGTAAAAACATAACTCTCCTTTTTTGCAGTCGCGTAAAAAGTAGCCTATAACCTTCCTCAAGCTTCAAGCTACTTCCATACCAAATTGCATCCAAATCCACCTAGTACTTTCGAAGAATAGCGCGTTCAAGCAAACAAACAAACTTTTCCGCTTTATAATACAAGGTGTCTCAAAAGAAAGTTCATATTCAAATCTTTTTTTAAAAGAAAAGTCTTAGCTTTATTGAAAAAATGTTTATTTTATATTGAAGTACACTGTTTGGGAATTTATTTTTTAAAAATAACATCGTCCAAATGTAAACCGTTGCGCTCTCGGCATTCATTTAGTCGGGCACTAAAATTGCCTATGACAGCTCGGCAGGTAGTCTCCGTGATGGCTGCCATTTCATGACGGATATTTTCTTTTAATTGTGCCAGGGAAGTCGGTTTATTAGCGTAAACTTTTGATTTGACATAACCCCACAGGAAAAAATCCATAGGCGTTAAATCGGGACTCCGTGGAGGCCAATTTATGTCACCTCGCCAGGAGATTAATTTGTTCGGAAAAATTTCTCGAACTCGAGGCAGAGATCTGTTGGACGTGTGTGAAGTTGCTCCATCCTGCTGGAACCATGTTCTTTGGTTGTAACCAGGAAAGTTTTGCAGTTGGGGTACGAAAAACTCGTCTAACATCTCCACATAACGCTCTGAATTCACTGTGAGTGTGCGTCCCCTTCCATCTTCAAAAAAGTAAGGGCCGATAATTCCTCGCGCCGACATCGCTGCCCATACGGTGACTTTGGGTGAATGTAGCGGTTTCTGATGTTTTTGTTTTGGGTTGGTTGCACTCCAGTAACGACAATTTTGCTTGTTTACATGCCCATTCAGGTGAAAATGGGCTTCATCGGAAAACAAGATGTTGGTGAAAGTTGGAAAGCGCTCAATCATCTGATTTACAAAGGCAAGCCTCTGACCAGCATCTTGAGGCTTCAGTTCTTGCACTAACTGAATTTTGTACGGGTGCAGCTTTAAATCTTTGTGTAAAATGCGGCATAATGAAGATCTGTGCACATTTAAAGCAACAGCACGCTTCCGAATCGAGAGGTTTGGATCATCTCGAATAGACTGAGTAACACTGTCCACATTTTCGGCTGTTCTTGATGTTCTTGGTCGCCCAGATTTTGGTTTCTCCAGAGTTGACCCAGTCTCTTCAAACTTCTCAACCCATTTTGCAATGAGACGAGTGCTAGGCGCATCATTTAAGTGACGAATATGTCGAATACTGCAGAATTTTCTACGCGCTACAGTCGCCGAATTACCGTTTTTGTAAAACTCACGTACGCACAACGCACGGTCCGCACCAGAGAAACGCTCCATAGCGACTAAATTCCCAAGAGCCAGACTACCGACTGACATACCCCCCGCGCCCCTCAGAATAGTTGCTTTCACGTAATAAGATAAGCAAATGTGAACTTACTTTTGAGACACCTTGTATTAGTATAGATAGGCTCGCGTTTGACCAACATCTCTCCTGATGGTAAGTGATGATGTGGTCGAAGATGGGGCACGCATATTAAACTATTATAACTGCCACAGGCAGCGGGAGCAATCAGCAAATGACTCCTGCCGCTGTGGGTAGAGCGAAAGGGAGTGTTAGACCATCTCGTTAGAACATTCCCACAACCCGGTGGCCTAGTGATCGCATGAGCGACTGCTGAGCAAAAGGTCTCGGGTTCAATTCCCGGGTCGGACAAAAAGTGCTGTTGCGTTTTTCTGGTACAAATTTCTCAGTAGTAGCCCAGAGTTTGGAAGTTGGTGGTGTGACAACCACCGTGTGAAAACACGTTAAGCCGTTGGTCCTGCGTCTGACCTGTCTCCGGTCGTATCGGATTGCCGTCGTATCCGACTATGAGAGTAAAAGAACAGAGAGTGAGTACACCTGTACGTGAGCACATACTTGTGCACTATAAGCCGCAGGCCACGCTATAGCTACTGCGGTGAGCGGGGGCGACCAGCGGAAGCGGGAGGAGTAAAGACGCTGCGCCTTGCCGCTGTAGTGTGCCACGTTGAAGCGGACGCGTGACGCGTGGTTTTTATCTGCTATTATTGCGCGGGGTTTAAAATGAGTTTGTCTAAATTGGAACTTTCATGTTTAAAAGGAAGTAGTTTTTTTGCACAGGATATATTACAAATTAAAAAAGGAAGTAGTTTTCTTGCACAGGATATATTACAAATAAAAATGGGGGTTCATGATTTAAACAAGAAATTTTGTCTTATTTCATTCCACTTTTTTTATTACCTACATATTTATTTTTATATTGAACATCCTTACTGCACCAGATTGATGGCCGAGACATTATTTCGCTAATAAACTCCTCCGTATTTATGTTTTGCATCGCGGATAATTCAACAAAATTGATAATACGCAGGACGCGCGAACTCGTACTATCCCTCCGCTGCTCGCGGTCGCCTGACGCACACGCAAGTCGCGCCAACATGGCGTCCCCCGTTCGACACGTATTATTGTTTGTCCCGCTCATCGCAGACGCAAGACGCGTCGCGCCAGCGTGGCCTGCGACTAATACCTCCTGCACAGACGGCTAATCAATTATTGGATTGGCCGCCATAGCCGAAATTAGTTAGGAGGACTATTATTATATTATTTTATCACTGATTTTGTAACGTTGTTACTTCATGACCAGTCACAGCCATCAATTAAGGGGCAAGATAACTGCGTTATTTTCCGCCCATTTACACACTAGTATGTTTCTGAGTATCTCGTGCAGTAGTGCGGCGCTAGAGAATATTCGTTTGCGATTATTTGTGCACAATATGTCGGACGAACTTATGCAACTATACCCAGAAATCGAATTCGAGATCAAAAATGTTAGCAAAGAAATGTCATTGTCAAAGTGACAGTCCAGGAGTAGTCCAAATGTTTAAGACCACTGCCTTATTGCCAGTAGCATAAAAATAATTTGCATGATTTTATTTCAAACAGTTATATTTTACTCTTGTATCTTAGGTTACGTCACTTTATAGTCAAGCTGTGTGTAATATTATATTTTAACTATTTAATATATGCCTACAATTTTAGCGCTATGTTTTAGTACTTTTCGTCAAACTACACAATTAAGGTTATTATTTAAAATTGGCAGCACGTTTGTTTACATTTTTGATTTCGAATTCGGTTTTCGAGTATAGTTCGGAAATACGAAATAACGTCATAGCGCGATAGTCTGCACACTCGTAACGTCAGAGAGCACTACAACATAATAATGTAATTCCGGCTTTACTTCCTGATCCATGTTGTGACATAAAACCCGTCCACAACCACTAGTACCAACCACAACCGTTTTTAACAAGATCGTTACATAATCAAAGAAAAAACGTTTAATAAAACGTTCAAAACTGTTTTTTTTTTTTCAAGTTTTGAGTTCAATTCGAAACTACGGATTTCATTCAGTTTATGTTGATATTTCATGGTCTCGCGTAGCCTAATATCATCGTGTCAAGTAAAATTGTCCGTGTCTATTAAGCCGGGAATAAACCGAATTTTGAAGACCTTTTTAATTTCGTTTTCGTTCCGAACAAAATGATATACTTCTTTGCAAGGCTCGGAACCGGTTTAAAAAATACCGGTTAATACCGGTTTATTTCGGTTTTCCTCCGAACTTTTCTTAAGAACGTGAACGTTTTGAGAACTTTATTTTAACCTAAATTAACCGGTTTATTCGACGAACGGCATGTAGGTAAACGCGTTGCAACTTGTGTGTGACTACCGCGCAAAGCGGCGCGTAGACGTATTTACGATATTTCTTTTCATTCGATTCATGCTGGTAGACGTCTGCTGCGCAGTGAGATTTAATTACGAGCTAATTTTATTATTTGTGTTTAACATGGGTAGAAAGCGGACAAATTTAATCTATACATACTTTGACTACAATTCAACCGTCAAAAGGAATTGTACCAAGTTGACCAACTGGGAAAAAATGTCTCACTTGTTCAACGATGGAACTACAATAAGCACCCAAATTCCATAACGCCCGATCAATCATAATCTGAATAATTTCGAAACAGATTGCTAATCCATTGCTTCATATGTTCGAAAAATTTGTCTGCTCAATTACTTAAATAACGCAATGAATGTTGTTGACAGATTGTGTGTTACGCAATTAGGGTGCAGTTGAACTAGCGTATAGTTTTACTATTTTCAACCGACGACCAAAAGAGGAGGTTATCAATTCGACGCGTATATTTTTTTTTTTTTTTTTTAATGTATGATCATCGAGTACTCGAAGACGGCTGAACCGATTTGGAAAATTCTTTTTTTGTTCGAATGGGTATACTTCGAAATTGGTCCCATTATCACCAAAGTCAGGATCTGATGATGGGATCCTGGAGAAATCGAGGGAACTCTTCAAATATTATAGGCACACCTATGGCGTTTTGGGTATTTCTTATAGTAACTTGTGCAGTTGCTCTCAAAAAGTACCATTTGGGGAAGTGGAACTGATGATGAAGACCACAGATGGCCACCGAAACTACTCAATAATAAGTATTGAGTGGATTGCGATTCGATTACTTGAACATGGATGTTAAGCACTTTATGCTCGTCACAATGCATATGGTGATGTAGAGCTGATGGTGAAGTACCAGTAGAACTCCTCAACAATTAACGGCCCAGCATTGGGAAAAGCAATATTTTGTAAATGGTTATAAGTAGTTGACATTTAGGCTCTTGTAATTAGGTAAATTAAAAATCATCCAACTAAAAAGAGTGAAATAAAAACTTTTTAACAAAAAGTTAAACCGACTCCCAAAAAACACTGCAAAGTGAAAAATAACTTTAATTTCGGAAGTCGGTGCCAAAAACGAAAAAACAAAACTAAAGACACCGACTACCGAAATTAAAGTTATTTTTCACTTTGCAGTGTTTTTTTGGGAGTCGGTTTAACTTTTTGTTAAAAAGTTTTTTTTTAATTAAGCTACCGAATTATAAAAGAAGAGACTGATTAAATAACTGACATATTGAAAAGCATTTATTTTTTTTTGTGTAGATTAATAGATTCCTGGATTTAAAATAATATTTCGCTCTTATTTTCCTTTATTTATCTTTTCAACCGACGACCAAAAGAGGAGGTTATCAATTCGACGCGTTTTTTTTTTGTTTTTTTTTTATGTGTGATGATAATATGTATGATGTTATGAACCGATTTGGAAAATTATTTTTTGTTTGAAAGGGTATACTTCGAAATTGGTCCCATTGTCACCAGGTCAGGATCTGATGATGGGATCCTGGAGAAATCGAGGGAACTCTTCAAATATTATATGCACACCTATGGTGTTTTGGGTATTTTTTAAAGTAACTTGTGCAGTTGCTCTCAAAAGATACCATTTGGGGAAGTGGAACTGATGATGAAGACCACAGATGGCCGCCGAACCTACTCAATAATAAGTATTTCGTGGATTGCGATTCGATTACTTGAATATGGATGTCAAGCACTTTATGTTCGTCACAATGCATATGGTGATGTAGAGCTGATGGTGAAGTACCAGGAGAACTCCTCAACAATTAACGGCCCAGCATTGGGAAAAGCAATATTTTGTAAAAGGTTATAAGTTTATGTACTTTTAACTAGGTAAAGTAAAAATCGACCAACTAAAAATAGTGAAATAAAAACTTTTTACCAAAAAATTAAACCGACTCCCAAAAACATTGCAAAGTGAAAAATAACTTTAATTTCGGAAGTTGGTGCCAAAAACGAAAATACAAAACTAGACACCGACTACCGAAATTAAAGTTATTTTCACTTTGCAGTGTTTTTGGGAGTCGGTTTAATTTTTTGGTAAAAAGTTTTTTATTGATAACATTTCAGTACGAATAAATTGATGTTTCGCATGTTCATCCAGGCACATTATACAAATTAAATATTTATTTGTTTGATTTCTCACAGTGTTGATGTTTTAAAACATCTAGGTATATACTTTAAAATATTGATATATGCTTCAGAGCGCATACATGGCGGCAAAAATTGTAATTCACCTATTAGCAAATTTCAAAATAATAGTTTCGTTATCGAGGTCCTTATCATTCATTCATTATGACATTCGAAGTAGTTTCTTCTCCTGGTTTAGCAGTGATATCTTCGCCTGATTTGTTTTCGTTACTATAAGAACTATTTTCTGCATCCTCTTTCACAATTTGGGTGTTTATTTTGTACGTGTTAGATGCGTTGATGATGCGCTTTTTAGGTGCTTTTTTAGTTCCTGATTTGTATGAGAACGCGTGTCGCCGCTTGTCTCTCACTATTTAGCTCCACTACAAGCAAGAGGCCACGTTATGTATACGAATTATGTACACAAATAAATTACACACACTTAAATCGAGAGCTTGCTACTGATTGTAACTCACTGTCGATAAACATGCGCCGTGCATCACGGCCCATCAGGGCAAAGGACGAAACGTCAATGGTTGAAGTGCAGAACGCATGCAGTACATTGTAAGCGGACTTGGTCATTGTGTTGATTAAGCGAGTATACATCGGGCAATGTATACTTTTTGTAATTTATTGCAATAATGTTGTTAATGTTGGGACTTTCATAGTGATCAGAATATTTTTTTATGTTTTTTATAAATATAATTGTAATTAAATGTTATTTTCGACTTACCGATGGAAAGATATACCTCCTAGCTCTATACTTGCGGTCTAACTTTTTGTTTTACAGGTTATAATTGCACAACACGGCATTTTAAAGCAGAGCTCTGTGTTTTGAAGTAATCGGAAGCTCATTAAACGCGGTGAATGAATTAATCGGTCGAGCTATGATTTTCGTACCTATCATAAATGTGGCGCGCTTGCCACGCCCACATAACCATTCCAACCTTATTCATCTATTCCGTGGTGAAAAGTAATATTATTTTACCGATTATTTATCGTCATTATCAACTTAATTTCACCAAAAAAATATTAGATACTTACCCATTTTTAGGGTTCCGTAGCCGAATGGCAAAAAAACAGAACCCTTTTAATTTCGATATGTCTGTCCGTCTGTCTGTCTGTCTGTCTGTCCGTCCGTCCGTATGTCACAGCCATTTTATTCCGAAACTATTAAGATTATACATGTGAAACTTAGTAGGTAGATGTATTCTGTGAACCGCTTTCCGATTTTAAGAAAAAAAATTAAAATACATTTAAAATAAAGGGAACTACCCCACATGGAACTAGAACTGAAAATGGTGTGGTATCTATAGACAGGTCTTTAAAAAAGATATAAGGTTTTCTAAAACCACTTTTTCATAAAGTCAATCGTTTGAAAGATATAAGCTTCCAAAGTGGTAAAATGTGTGTCCCTCTAACTTCTATAATAATGGCGTGAAAAATCTAAAAAATATATATGTCTGTAGATCTTAATGTAAACTTTCAACCAAAGTTAGTTTGGACGAAATCGGGTCAGCAGTTTTTGAGATACAGCATATATTCTAAAACCGCAAATATAACTTTGTAATTCATACAAACACTATGAAAAACAAAGTTATTTAGCGTAGTTCTAAAAATGTGAATAAGCTAGTTTTAAGAATTTTTTAAGGTTTTTTTTATTCGTCAAATAAATATACATATTATATTATATTATTATAGTTACTACGGAACCCTTCATGGGCGAGTCTGACTCGCACTTGGCCAATTTTTTATGTTTTTACAGCGGAGCTTATTGATGCAATGGTATAAATAAACGTCCGACCCGAAACAAAAAACTTTTTTCCAAATAATTAAACCGACTTCCAAAAACTCTTTTTACAACAAGTCTTTAGTTTTGTATTTTCGTTTTTGGCACCGACTTCCGAAATTAAAGTTATTTTTCACTTTGCAGTGTTTTTGGGAGTCGGTTTAATTTTTTTAATTTCACTCTTTTTAGTTGGTCGATTTTTACTATACCTAGTTAAAAGAGCCTAAATGTCAACTACTTATAACCTTTTACAAAATATTACTTTTCCCAATGCTGGGCCGTTAATGGTTGAGGAGTTCTCCTGGTACTTCACCATCAGCTCTACATCACCATATGCATTGTGACGAACATAAAGTGCTTAACATCCATATTCAAGTAATCGAATCGCAATCAACGAAATACTTATTATTGAGTAGGTTCGGCGGCCATCTGTGGTCTTCATCATCAGTTCCACTTCACAAATGGTATTTTTGAGAGCAACTGCACAAGTTACTATAAGAAATACCCAAAACGCCATAGGTGTGCCTATAATATTTGAAGAGTTCCCTCGTTTTCTCCAGGATCCCATCATCAGATCCTGACTTGGTGATAATGGGACCAATTTCCAAGTATACTTTTTGAAACAAAAAAAGATTTTTCCAAAACGGTTCAGCCGTCTTCGAGTACAATCGGTGTTGTAATCGCTGATCATACATAAAAATATATATATATATATACGCGTCGAATTGATAACCTCCTCTTTTTGTCGTCGTTTGAAAAATTCTTACGACTAAATAAAAACTGAACAGCGCGCGACGTATGTTTATCGTGCGTCTGTATTAACCGGTTTTTATTGCTCTAAACCGTTAAATCCGAAAAAACCTGTATGTAAATGCTCTTCCAAATACCGGTTTAAAAAAAACGGTTTATGCGAACGAAACCGAATGTAAAGGTTTTGGCGTCAAGTACATCATACCGGTTTGAAAATTTAACCGGTATCCGAGCCTTGCTTCTTTGTACAAAGAACGGTTAAAACCGTTTTGAAAACGTTATTTTAAATAACGTTTCCGAGCCCTGCTGAAAAGAGCGGCTTATTCTCGAGGCTGACGCCGTGAACCAAATCGAAACAGTTGGCTAGAGTGAAAAAACAAGAGTTTATTAAAATATTTATGTACAAATATTGAGAGAAACAAAGTTAGTCCCCTTACCTTATTTTAGTGGTCAAACGCGATCATATCATCAAAAATAAATACAAATAAAGCTGTAATAGGCTTGACATGGTTTCGCTGGTCCTTTGCGCCATGTGTTCTTTTTACTTTCATGCGAATCGGTGCCAATAATGAAAAAAAAAGAGTCAAGTATGTTTAAAAAAATAAATAACAATATATTTAAATTTGATGTGAGACACTAAATAAAGTGAAATATACCGTGATTAATTTTACCTATTAAGTTTTCTTTGCAAACGGTATTTTTGGTTTGACATTTGACAGATATAGGTCATTGATATTCCTATTCTTATTTGAAGCGCATAGTACATCGTTTCCGCAAATAGAGTAGCGCCTCGTGCCCTTCTAACCACGCCTCGCGTCCATGGCACTCGAGCGCCCTCTAGCGAATAGCGAATATGGATAAAGTCACGACAAAAACACAACCCTCCCATTTTGCAGTCTTTTAAAAAGTAACCTATAACCTTCCTTAAGCTACTTCCAAATAAAATTTTGTCCAAATCCACCCAGGACTTTCGAAAATTAGCTCTTTCAAACAAACAAACAAACTCTTCCGATGTGACCTAGTATTACACTGAGCTGGGTTTTTCTTTGTGAATAACTAGGAAAAACGCTAACACCCAAGATACAGGACATGTCCTAATTTGGGTGCCAGAAGTTTAGAATAAAAATATCCTTTTTTAAGCTAACATCTACTCACTAACAGTATCATCGAGATTTTTAAACGGGATATACGGTGACTTTTGTGGGTCAGGAACAGAATCGAGTTTTGAGTGACACATGTGACAGTGGTAGCAGTGCAGTGGCGATCACAAAAAACGAACGAGAAAAAGGGTAGACCGATTCGTTTGCTCATAAACGTCCACCCGCAATTACTTCAGTTTATCCGTGATCATAGCGCTTGCAACAGTGCCGAAATATCGGAAACTCAAAACAATAAGTACACATGGTAAATATCCCGTTCTAATGATAAAAATATGCCTATAATTAGCCAAGTGTATAGTTAAAAATGAATTAGGCATACGACGACGGTAGCGATAGTCAAATTATAATGAGTACCGAATGAGGCAACAGATGAAAACACACACACATACATACCTATCAAAACATAACCCTCCTTTTTCTTCGCTGTAGTCGAGTAAAAATATTAATTTTATTTTTTATTTTATTTTATCAATTTCATATATTCAATTAAGTATCTAATAGCATAATATTTTTCAGAAAAAGATAAATGTTTCAACACATCCTGTACAATTGAAGTAGACGTTCAGAATGAATGTAAAGGTACGTTCGATATTTTGGTTGTTGTTTTTTTTAATAACGACCTTTTTGTTTTATTACATAAAAATTTCATTTAATTAATTTTATTTATTTTAAATATTAAAATTTAATTTCATAAGAAAAATGTTAATGTAATAAAAGTTTAATGTAAGTTGGTACATACAATAATTATTTTTCATTCTTTAATATTATTTAACATCATTTTAAAAAGGAAAAATAATTACTTCTATTAAAATTTAAAAAATAAGTAATTAAAATATATTTTATTTTAGGTTTCGTTACTGTAACGACAGAGAGTGGGGCAGTGACAACTACTTCGAGTGTCACGAGTGAGTATAACACAGTGTCATAATAAAATAATTTTCTTTTTGATGAAAATTAAAGTAAAAATTGAGCTTGAGGATTTCCTGCTACATTTCATTGCTCTCGCAATGAAATAATTTGCTTTGCCCTTTTGCCCTTAAAATTTGCTTGGATTAAAAAAATTTCATCTCGCTATTTGCTCTTTCTAGATTAAGTTAACTAATTATAGGCTACCTACACTTTTTTTTTTCATAAATTATAATACAGTGAGTTATATTATGTTTCGGCGGTTGGGATTTTAGTTAAAAAAATATGAATTTAATTATAAAAATACAGGATTTAGGCCGGTGGCTGATACAAGACTGAACATAATGCATAGAAATATATTTCTGTTGAATTTCCGATAATGTGTTTCTGATAATGCATAGTTGCATTACGACGCACGCTGACGGCGGCTGCTTGCTCAGCGTAAACGCGTATTACGATGAGTTAACTAGTGTCAACATTTTAAATAAATCATTATGTACAACATACCAAAATAATTTAATGAAAATGAAAAACCTATTGGTGCAGCTTTTCGGAAGTTATTTGCAGAAATATTGGGGAGATCGTGGCTAAATAATTATAGCCGCACGCAACAGAATTGCTTAAGTTGTTTAACCTCGATGATTGTGGTCAATCAACGAGGAATCAATCTTCGAGGTTAAACAACTTTTGGATCTCCATCTTAATATAATCGAGATTCCTTCGTGGAAAATACGCATAGCCGGTGGTCCGTATGTCATTTGTACATCTTTGGCAGTCGTTACGGGCCTTACGGGCAGTCAGAAAATCTGACACCAATTTTGCCAAGGGGTATCGTGTTACTCAGCTACTGGGTTGTGGAGGACAGATACGCAGTCGCTCTATGTAAAACGTTAGTACTCAGATATTGTCGCTCTATGTAAAACGTTAGTACTCAGATATTGTCGCTCTATGTGTATGGCTCAGAGGTAGTTAGTTACGGTGAGTTGACGAAAACCACAGACTGCACAATAGTTAACTTTATTCGTAGTTTACATTAGTTTATTTGGATGCTAATCCGCGGTCATAGCGCTATGGCAGCTATTGGTCAACTAACTTATTATATTAATAAAAGTAAATATATCGAGTAGTAAAAAGTAGGTCGCGGCGTCCGCAATTTGTCTGTACGTGAACCGTACATGCTCCCGAGGGAAAAGTGGGATGAGCATCCATTACAAAGCAAATAATAATATAAGAAAAGTGTAGAGTAAATAATTAAAGTTAACTAGTAAACAAAAGTAAATGTGTAAAAGTTTAAAAGTAAAAGTATAAATGTAAAAGTATAGGTATAACACTCAATTTAATTCGTCAAAGTGAAATGCTTTCTTCGGCTGTCTAGCTTCGCTGTAAACGGGGTCTGCTGATGTTGAATGTATTTCTTGTAGCTCGATGTCCCCGCCAAAGTTATCCATTCCTCTAGGTGTCACTCCTATTTTGGCAGAGAGTGTTTTGACACCTTTCTTTGTTTTACACCATCGTTTTATGATAATATAGAGGGCAAGCACAGCGATTCCTCCCAACAACAAAGAAGTAACCGAGTAGAGATAGACGTCGTGACTCGACATGCCAGAAGATGCCTTCGGTAATATTTCTCTGTTTTTCTGGAAATCCAACTGCTGATCTATGTTTCTTATTTCAACTGCAGTTGGCATTTCTTGTTTTGTTATATTTAATTTTGCATTCTTCCAGCCGAGGTTAAAAATGTTGGTAATTGTTGAATTTATGGTTGGTATTTCTATCTCTGGTTTCATGTTAAAACTACTTCCCAGCTGATTGTATGTAAATATTGTGGCGTCCTTTTTCTGCAGTAAGAACTTTGATTTCAAGGAAATCACTCCAGTCCCGTCAATGACCGCCGGCGTAATTTGATCGTTACATATGACGCGTATCAGCTGTTTTCCGCACAATGTAAATAGCCACATGTTTGATTTGTGAAGTTTTGTCCAGGTTTCTTTGCATGTTACGTCATTGAGGACGCATGATAAAGACTCTTGTTGGTTGAAGACTTGGGCTTCACATGGGGCGTCTTTATCGTGCATGTTGTAGACAGGATTACGTAAGACACAAATGAATTCGTCTTCTCCGTATGAAGTACATTGGTGCATGTCTTGGTCTTCCATTGTTATGTAAGAGTTTTTTACAAAGTTTATTGCGATGAAGCTTGAACTTGGTTGTACGAGTTTTAAATGTCCTTGTCTAAGGAACGGTATTGGTATGACTCGATATATCTTGTAGTCTTCATCGCTCAGCAAGGGTATATGTATTTCAAATAACATATAGTTGTTTGTAATTCGAGCCTTCACATGAATGAGGTCGTAAATATTTTTCAAATCCCTTTGAATGTCCTTTACAGGTAACGACAATCCTTGTGGCAACCTTCCGGATATTATGTTAAGCTGTGCGATCAGTTGGTTAGCCGGAAATAGGTGGTTATCTAAATGTCCTCTGTAAATGTTGGCGAGAGCATTTGTCAGCATGTCTAATATTCGATTTAAATCACTTAAAATCAGAGTTGACGTCACAGCAGCGGAATTTATGTCATTCATCGCAAATAACATTTGCGCCTTGTTCTCTATTTTAGTGATTTCGCTGCAAGTTTGGTTCATGTAGAGCCGCAATGTTTTGAATTGTTCGTCCATAAACGCAGTGTTTCGTTTTATAATGTTGTTTTCAGCCTCTACAATTAATGTTTGGTTTTTCATAAGTTGTAGTAAGTAGTCATCATTTGATTGTAGATTCTGAATGTCTCTTTCGTACTTCTCAGCAAAGTCTGCATCGAGCACTCCGAAAAGAGTTCTTGCTAATTTCCCAACTCCATCAAAGTAACCTCGTTTTGGTCTTGAGTGTTGAGTGAGCAGCATCGAGTTGTAGTCGGCTAGATGACTCAGTTCATGACGTAGGTGGCTGACAATAGTTTCGCAAGGCGTGTACTCATGTGATACCCTGAGGCATAATTTATCTATTTGGTTTACATAGTCATTGATCCGATCAGTTGCTTGCCAGTATGACGTTAAGTTGTAGTAAACCAATAAGGTCCATTCATCATGTATAAGTTGTATTTTCCCAGCTTCGTCGTAGTAAATCGGATGATTGCTCGGTATAGGTGAAACCTGTAATTTATTCGTCGTTGGCGCTGATTGTGCAAATCCCGTTATTGCTAGTATGGATAGGAGGACGAGTGACAGCAAATTGTTCGTGTTTTTTATTGTGCCACTCCGTTTTTTTGTTTCCGGAGTAGGTGTCCGTTTCTCTTTCTCTTCGTTTACTCTTGGTTCTTCGGGTTTCAGCGGTAATGGTGAAAGCTTTGTTATTGGTCGTTTGAGTGACCCTTTCTTAGTTTTCAATGTAACAACCCGTACTCGACCATCGGCGCCTGGATGAAGTTCCTCGACTCTTCCTATAGCCCAGCGACCAGGAGGTAAGTTTTCATCTTTTACTATTACTAGGCTTCCTTGTTTCAGGTTTTCTTTCGGGTGCTGCCATTTGCTTCGGATTTGCAGTTGATGTAGATATTCGTTCGACCAGCGCTTCCAGATATGCACGTTCATTTGTTAAACAAGCCTCCATCTGTTTCTTAAATCGTGCTCAGCAAAATCTTGCTCTTCTTGTGGTAATGACAGTAGGGGGCCCCCAATGAGGAAGTGACCGGGAGTTAGATATTCCAGGTCCTCAACATCCTCTGTTAATGGGCACAGCGGTCGAGAGTTAAGACATGCTTCAATCTGGTTTAAAAAAGTAGTAAATTGCTCAAAAGTAAGCTTCTGTTCCCCCAGTACTCGATGCAGATGATATTTCATGGCTTTTACGGCAGCCTCCCACAGGCCTCCAGCTGTTGGCCAAAGTGGTGCATTGAAATGCCACTCAATTTGTAAGTGGCTCATCTCATCGAAGAATTCAGAAGTCTTAAATGTATTGTGTTGTTCAAATTCCTGTTGAAGTAGTCTTGCTGCGCCCACAAAATTCGTTCCGTTGTCGGAAAACACGTGTCGGGGTGTACCCCTGCGGGCACACATCCTTTTGAATGCGGCGAGGAACGTTTGCGTACTCAGGTCCGACACCAATTCCAAATGCACAGCCTTGGTCACCATACATATGAAAATTGCTATGTAAGCTTTGCAAGTTTTGACTCCTCTTCCTTTGTTGATTTTCACATCAACATGTCCGGTATAGTCGACGCCTGTGTTTGTGAACGGTCTTGATGGAGTTACACGCTCCTTTGGCAAATCTGCCATTAGTTGGACGTTTCGGTTTGGTTTGAAACGATGACATCGGATGCATTGTCGAAGTTCCTTCTTGACTGTTCTGCTACCTCCAATGACCCAAAATTTCTGACGTAAATGAGCCAACGTGAGCCGGGCGCCTCCGTGGAGAGTGTCGCGATGAGCCTCTTGAATAATAAGCTCCGTTAACCTTCCTTTAGCCGGAAGGATAATAGGATGTTTAGCTTCGGGAGATAAAGTTGAGTAGCCTAATCGCCCCTTCACACGCAGTATTCCACTATCGTCAAGGAATGGAGTTAATTTAAGCAAGTTGCTTTTTGTTGATATTGGTCGATCTTTCTTTAAACATTCAATTTCGTTGCCATAGTTTTCATGTTGAATATTCTTGATGATCAATTCTGTTGCTCCCATAATTTCTTGTGGTGACAAACACATAACCACCTTTTTGTTACCACAGTCGGCTAAGTTATAGCCGACTGTGGTAACAAAAAGGTGGTTATGTGTTTGTCACCACAAGAAATTATGGGAGCAACAGAATTGATCATCAAGAATATTCAACATGAAAACTATGGCAACGAAATTGAATGTTTAAAGAAAGATCGACCAATATCAACAAAAATAGTGGACGTCTCGTTCGCTAGCCCCTCTGTCGCCGGCCGAGTCCGCGACTGGCGTGTCGCCGTGGAGGTGGAGACGCTGTCGGACCATCGGTATATCCGGTTCGACGTCTCTGCCCAGACCGCGAGCGGCCGCCATTCAACAACCCCGATTAACGACGGCCCGCGTTGGGCGCTTAAGCGCATCGACAGGGAACTACTCGAGGAAGCTGCATTAGTCCAGTCCTGGACCTGGGAGTCAACGACGGACGGCCCCGTCGACGTCGACGCGGTGGCGCTGTGGTTTCGCGGGGCGATGACGCAGATCTGCGACGCGTCCATGCCCCGTGTCCGCCAACAGTCCGCAAGGCGCCAGGTGTACTGGTGGACCGCCGAGATCGCGCAATTGCGCGTAGCGTGCGTTGCGGCTCGCCGCCGGTACACCCGATACCGGAGACGACGTCGACGGGATTCCGCCGAGGAGGACGCGCTGTATGAGGTGTACCGCGCGTCCAAGGAGACTCTGTGGCTGGCCATCGGCGACTCAAAGTCGCGCGCCAGGGAGGAGCTGCTGGGGTCCCTGGATCGGGATCCGTGGGGGCGCCCCTACCGTTGGGTACGGAGCAAGTTGCGTCCCTGGGCGCCTCCACTGACGCGAAGCATGGAGCCCCAGTTGCTAGAGGCGGTGGTGTCGGCCCTCTTCCCAGGGCGACCGGGACACGTTCCCCCGGCGATGGCTTCGCCCTCAGCCACAGACTCTCCAGAAGAAGAGGAGAGCACCGATGTCCCCGAGGTGACGCAAGCAGAGATGAGAGCGGCCGTGTCGCGACTCCGGGCTAAGAACACAGCGCCCGGACCCGACGGAGTGCCTGGTCGAGCTCTCGTCCTGGCTCTGAAGGAGCTAGAGCCCCAGCTGAGGAGGCTTCTCACGGCATGCCTCGAGCAGGGTCAGTTTCCCAGTGTGTGGAAGGAGGGGAGGCTGGTCCTCCTCAGGAAGGAGGGGCGCCCCGCGGACTCGCCGTCCGCGTATCGGCCCATAGTGCTGCTTGACGAGGCGGGCAAACTTTTTGAGCGTGTCATCGCAGATCGCCTCGTCAGCCACTTGTGCAGGGAGGGGCCGAACCTGGACGACAATCAATTCGGTTTTCGTCGGGGGCGCTCCACCATAGACGCCATCATGCGCGTGAGGGCCCTGGCGGAGGAGACGGTGTCCCGGGGTGGGGTGGTGGTGGCGGTGTCTTTAGACATCTCCAACGCATTCAACACCCTACCCTGGAGTTGTATTCGGGAGGCCCTGAAATACCATCGCGTGCCTCCCTACCTCCGCCGTACAGTAGGGGCTTACCTGGAGGGTAGATGCGTCACCTATCGGGGACGTGACGGTGCTGGTCGGCACCTCACGTCGTGCGGTGTTCCGCAGGGATCGGTCTTGGGACCGCCCCTGTGGAACATCGGCTACGACTGGGTGCTGAGAGGCGAACTCCCGCCGGGCGCCGACGTGACGTGTTATGCGGATGACACGCTCGTAACTGCCCGGGGGAGCTCGCACAGGGAAGCGACGTTGTTAGCCACGGCTGCGGTGTCACAGGTGGTGAACCGCATCCGGCGCCTGGGCCTGGAGGTGGCCCTAAACAAGTCGGAGGCCATGGTGTTTCATGGCCCTCGACGGGCGCCGCCGCCGGGATCACACATCGTGGTCAGCGGGACCCGGATAGCTGTCGAGTCCACCATGAAGTATCTGGGATTGGTGCTCGACAGCCGATGGGAATTCGGGCCCCACTTCCGGCGACTGGTGCCCAAGTTGATGGGCGCAGCGGGCGCGCTTTCAACGTTGCTTCCCAACTTGGGGGGCCCGAGCGCCGCCTGTAGGCGGTTGTACGTGGGAATCGTGCGGTCCATGGCCCTGTATGCGGCCCCTGTGTGGGCGCTGGACATGACGGCCGGCACTCTCGCCATTCTGCGCAAACCGCAGAGGGTGATGGCCGTCAGAGTCGTCCGCGGGTACCGCACGATTTCCTACGAGGCGGCTTGCGTCCTGGCCGGATCCCCGCCCTGGGACCTAGAGGCGAAAGTACTCGCGTCGTTGTATCGATGGCGCGAGGAAGAGCGGGCACGGGGCTCGAGGCCGGTGCAGCGGCAGATCGCGCTGCGCCGAGAGGAGCTCCGTCAGGTCTTGGTGGCGGAATGGCGGCAGAGGCTTCTGCGCCCTACCGCCGGCCTCGCTACCGTCGAGGCGATCCGGCCAGTACTCGACGACTGGCTCGGGAGAAGGCACGGCTCCCTGTCGTTTAGAGTGACACAGGTGCTGTCGGGGCACGGCTGCTTCGGCAAGTACCTGTGCCGCATAGACAGAGAGCCGGACGCTCGGTGCCACCACTGCGTCCATTGCGGGGAGGACACGGCGCAACACACGCTTGCCGAGTGTGTAGCTTGGGAGGAGCAGCGCCGTGTCCTCACAAATGAAGTAGGAGGCGATCTGTCGCTGCCGGCCGTAGTGCAGAGTATGGTCGGCAGGGCAGAGTCGTGGGACGCGGTGGTTTCCTTCTGCGAGGACGTGATGTCGCGGAAGGAAACTGCGGAAAGGGAGAGGGAGATCTCCACTCCCTTCCCTGGCCGCAGAAGGCGCACCGGGCGCAGGGGAAGGGCGGATAACGCCCTTTTCCAGCCCCCATGAATGGGTCCAGGGGCGAGGGACTTGGGGAAGTCCCCCGCCCCCTATTCGATGGACCCGAGTCGCAGGCGCGCGCGGGTGTCGGCGCGCGCCTCTGAGGCGATGCACGGGGTAGTTCAACACCTCACTACCCCGTGCAGGAGGCGAGGCCGGGATAGACCTGGCCAGCACTAGTGCGGGGCTGCGGAAGAATTAGGTTTCCCGCGGCCCCCCGCGCACGTGTGAGGAGACACCGGGGTGGTTTTAGCCGGTAAGAATCCGGCACGCCCCTCCGCCATTCCCCAGGCGGAGGTAGTCCATGAGGATTTCCCCCCGTAAAAAAAAAAAAAAAAAAAAAAAAAGTCGGCTAAGTTATTGTTTGAGTTTAGTAAGCGTTTTTGCTTACGAATGTTACTCAGTCGTAAAATCCATGCAAGCACTCGTATTACACGTTTATAATTACTATTTTTATTCAGTAATGTATCAATTATTTCACATTTCGTGTATGTGACTACGCAGCAGTTTATTTCCTGCAACTCAGTGTTTGTTGTATAGTTCAGGTTATTGTCTTGATGGATTTTTGGCATGTTTGTTTTTAACCAATCTGGCCCATTCCACCAAAGTTCAAAATCTAGAAGTTGATGAGGTGTGAGACCTCGAGTTGCGCAGTCAGCAGGATTTTCTTCTGACTTCACATAGTTCCAGCAGTTTGCCGAGATAATGGTGTTTATTTGTTTCACTCTGTTAGCTACATATTTCTCCCATCGATTTGTATTGCCTTGCAACCAAGCTAAAACGACCTTGGAGTCGCTCCAGCATCTTAAATGAAGGTTTTTATTGCAGAGGGTGTTCTGAACCCTTTCTAGCAGTTTGGCTAGTAAAACGGCCCCGCAAAGTTCCATTCTAGGTACCGTTATCTTATTGCTGATTGGCGCAACTTTTGTTTTTGCCGTAATTAGTGTCGTCTTGTATTCGCCGGCTTGATTTTTCACTCGGCTATAAATGACGCACGCGTAAGCTTTTTCGCTTGCGTCACAAAACCCGTGTATCTCTAGGTCATTTTCTAGACATTGTAACCATCGTGGAATGGAAAGTTTGTTTAGCAACGGCATATCTTTTCTCATGGTTTCCCATTCCGTAGCGAGATCATCGGGTAAGTGTTCATCCCAGTTGATTTTACTAATCCAGATTTTTTGGAACAGAAGTTTGGTTTTTATTGTAAGTGGCGATAATAGTCCAAGTGGGTCGTATAGCTTGCTTATTTCGCTCAGTAGTACGCGTTTAGTCAGTTTATTTTTGATTGGTAGATTCCATTGGTATGTGAAGCTATCGTTGTCTTGATTCCACCTCATGCCCAACATTTTTGAGTTTGATGTTTGTTCTGGACTAAAGTCAACGCTCGTATTGCGGCTCTTTTGATCATCTCGCAAGTCTTCCAAGATAATCGGTTCGTTTGTTTTCCATTTTCTCAAGTTAAATCCTCCTTTTTTCAGCAACTCAATTAGCTGTGTGACCAATGTTTTTGATGCGTCGACAGTATCCTGCCCGTAAACCAAATCATCCATGTAGAAGTAGTTTTTCAGGATGTTTCCAGCTTCCGGATAGGTATCTTTTTCATCTTCTGCGAGTTTCTGTAGGGTGCGCATTGCCAGATAAGGTGCACTTTTCGTTCCGTAAGTCACTGTGACTAACTGCCAATCTTGTAGAGGTTCGTTAGGGGAAGATCTCCAGATTATAGTTTGCAGGTGTTGTTGTTTTTCATTCAGCCAGATGAAACGATAAAGTTTTTCTACATCTGCCGTAAAGACGTATCTGTACATTCTCCAATTAATCAGTAGTGTAAGTATATCCTTTTGTAAGTTTGGACCGCAGTACATGTGATCGTTGAGACTGCTGTCTCCTTTTGTCTTGTACGACGCGTTGAACACTACTCTTAACTTAGTTGTAGTGGATTCAGCTCTCAACACGCCATGGTGAGGTAGGTAGACTTGGCCCCTTCTTTCTCCTGTGACAGGTTTCATGTGTCCCATAGCGATGTATTCGCTCATAAAACGCTTATACTCGTAACTGAGTTCTTTGTTTTTTAGCATTTTTTCTTTCCAGTTGAAGAAACTGTGCTAATGCTTGTGACCTTGCACTTTTTAAGTTTGTTTCGAAGTTAGGCTTCATAGGCATTTGCACCACATATTGTCCGTTTGCCAATCTTGTGGTAGTTGCGTTGTAATATTCCTCACAGTGCTGTTCCTCACTGGATGATGCTGACTTGTCAGGAATTTCCTCGGTTTCCCAAAATCTTGCCATGTTTTCAAAATCGTTTAGTGTCACCAAGCAGTTGAATGTCTTTACATTTCCGCATAGAATCCAGCCTACTTTGGTTTGTTGAGCTACTGGGTATCTGTTATCACTCCTGATGATGCCGTTTAGGATCAGTTCTGAGTAGATGTCCGCGCCCAGGAGCAGATCAATCGGGCCCGACAGGTTGAACTGTGGATCCGCTAGTTTTAAGTTTTCTAAATAGTCCCAGTTGCTGATTGAAAACGATGCGGTAGGTAAGTTGCTTATGAGTTTTTTCATAATTAACGCTTCAAAGTTAAATTTGTAGTCTGAATGTATTGACTGGCATTCTAAGTTCATTGCCCCTTTGCAGTTACCGCTAAGGGTGCCAACACCCGATACTACAGCGCTCATTTTATGTCGTTGTAATCGGAGACGTTGTGCAGCGTTTTCCGTTATTAGGCTCACTTGGGAGCCTTGGTCAAGTAGACCTCTCAAGTTGATGAAGTTTCCATCAAGTGTTTTGGCCTTCAAAAGTACAGTTGTCAACAACACTTCCTTTTCTTCGTTCGTTATGTTGTTGACCCCATAGGAAGTCGAAGGGGTTGACGATGCGTTTTCCTCCCTTGTTGCTTGTTTGTTGCTAGATAGTTCAGTTTCAGCTTCATGCATAAGTGTGTGGTGTGCCTTATGACACAATTTGCACATCTTTCGTGATTTGCATTGTTTTTCTCCGTGGCTGAATAGGCAGTTTTTACAAATATGCAAGTTGCGAACTGCGTCATTCCGTTTGTTTGTATTCATAGCCAAGAATTGTTCGCAATTCATCAAGACGTGATTAGTTTTGCATATTGGGCATGTTCTTGCTGTCGTGAAGAAGGTTTTTGGCGAGTTTTGTGACTTGTTAAAGTACGACGACCCCTGCGTTTTATTCTTGTTGTTGTTATTTTGGCTTTGGAATCCCTTATGAGGCTGCTTTTCAGATTTCCATGGTTTGTTTGTTGACTATGATATTATGATTTTTGGCTACTTCCCTGCAGAACTTCCAGTGAGATGAATTTTGATTCTAGAAAGTCGGTAAACTCTTCCAGGTCGGGAAATTCTCTTGGATGTTTGATCCCCTTTATATACTCGTTGTACGTATCGCTATCTAGTTTTTGAATCAACAGGTGAACCACGATCGGATCCCAATTGGTGGTATCTAGCCCGATGTTTTTGAGCCCGTTCAAGCACTCCATCATCACATCATGGAGCTTACGTATGCTTGCCGCGGTTGGTTGCTGAATACTCGGTAGATTCAGGAGCGTGTTCATGTATGATGTGAATAACAGCCGTTTGTTATCGTAGCGGTGAGTCAGCATCTCCCAGCAAGATGCGTAGTTCTCAGCACTGATGCCAAGATGCTGAACCAGTTTCTCGGCCTCACCCTTCAGTTTTGTTTTCAAGTGTTGCATTTTTTGAGCCTTCGAAAGTGTTGGATTGTTGTGTACACTTTCAAGGTAGAGGTCTCTAAAAGTCAACCATTGATTATAGTTTCCATGAAAATCCGGTATTTGTATTTTTGGCGTAGATTTCTCATAATGTGCATTGTTCCAAATGTTGTGTTGTAGTTTCCTTTTCAGGTCATCATAAAGGTTTTCTGCTGTATTATATTTCTGTTGGTAAATTGAATCCTCATCTTGTAGTATGTAGTCTAGTTCCCAATTTGCCTTTTCGATATGCTCCCATTTAGTTTTCAGGGTGCTTAAGTTGTCTTCTAATTCCCATTTCTCCATCGGTACCACCAATGCTATGTTGATCTTCTCCACAGTGCGTTCAAACGCCCTAAAGTTGCAGTATTGTTGACGCATAAGATCTTGTTGCTTTTCCGTCGACTCGCTTGTTCCCCGAGGAGGTATGTGGAATTTGATATCGTCGAATGTAAATTCTGATTGCCCCTGACCCTGCTTAGGCGTCACAGGTGGTTGGTCCGCCTTACTAGTTGATGCAGACGGCAATTCCGATTTACGTTTCAACATGTCTTGCAGCACTTCTTCATACATCTTCTTCGTACTGTTGAAAATGCCATCGTTAAAGTGTTGAAGGTCTGTTGCTCCAGACTCTTCCAGTAGTTGATGATTATGAACAAACTTCTCCCAGTTATTGTTCAGCCGAGAAAGACGATCCTCCAGGTATGCCAAGTTCTTCCTGGTGGGACTGTCCTTATTGTAGTTGATGCAAATAAGCTTCAAGTCTCTGAAGATAGTTTCTTGAAGGTTTATTAGTTCTGTTACGCTCTGAACCATGGTTATTCGTTATTGGTTTGACCGTTGGTGGAGTTAAGTTGTATCTCCGCAGGTACTAGTTCACCAAAGTTGCGAAGTTTCCGCAATTTTTGGATATTAGGTGCGTCGGCTCCCCAGTAACGCGATCCGTTCTTCTGGAACCCCAGCTATGCCGCGCGATTTCTTACTGTTAAAGGAGACCACGTACCTGTTTTATTCGGTTCGAAGGACCACACTTTATGTATGGCTCAGAGGTAGTTAGTTACTTACGGTGAGTTGACGAAAACCACAGACTTCACAATAGTTAACTTTATTCGTAAGTTACATGAGTTTTAATTGGATGCTAATCCGCGGTTATAGTGCTATGGCAGCTATTGGTCAACTAACTTATTATATTAATAAAAGTAAATACATCGAGTAGTAAAAGTAGGTCGCGGCGTCCGCAATTTGTCTGTACGTGAACCGTACACCCATATCTATCCAAAAGTACTGAAGACAACATCTGGTATGGAGTCTCTATGCAAAGTTTCAGCTCAAAATAAGTGACTCACAGAATTGACCTCAAATCATTGGTTTCATATGTTTCTTGAATACCAGTAATAACAAACGTGTCACAGCACTATGAGGGTCATCACTTTCCATGTTACTTGCCAATAAAACGATAATTCTCTTCGTTCTTCTTAATTTGATACATTCGGTCTCTGGTATCAATGTATTGAAATTTCTAATAAGTTCCACACACGTAGACATAGGATTACAAAACCCTTGCTATATCGTTTGTTATCATCTAAAGAAGCTGTGCACTTGGTATGTATATACCCTTTAAATTACACGTTGTATATATATATTGTTAGAAACCAGAAGGATAATTAACTAAAAAAAAATAACACGAAACACAACACTTCTTTTATTTCTTTAACAATTTAAACTTATAACGAAAGCACAAACGGTTATTTTTAAATCAATGAAACAATGAACTACAAACTGAATTAAACGACAAAGATGACAAAATTAAATCAGAAAATAGGCAAGTTGACTACTCAAACTGACAGAGTTTCTTCTTAACTAGTGAACGCCGCCGAAAGAGAGCGTTAGCCGAGTGGAAGTCGCTACGTCCCCGTAAGGGGGTGTGGCGAGCGGTGTCGAGGCGTACGCCTCTCGACCGCGGGTGCTTTACCGGGGCTCGTAAAAACGAGCCCGTCCTTGTGGTGCCTTTAAACTTGGCGTAGTATTTCGAGTGCGAGAGTGCCTACTCAAATATGAATAGCAATCTCGCACTCGTGTGATAGAGTTCTTGTCGTGTGACTATAGGTGCGCCGCGGCGCCGTGACTCAGCGCCGTTTCTTCACGACACTCCGGCGGTCTGACCCCGCCAGGTGAGACCTCCAGTTTCCTGGAGGAGGCCCGGCGAAGGTCGACCAGCGACGAGAGTGTCGACTCTGACGCACCTATAGTGGGTGAGTGGCTCCCGTCCGTCCCGCTTCCAGAGCTGGCCGGTCACGTTTCGGACTGCAGAGCCGTGTCGTGTGTGAGTGTGAGCGGTATTGTGTTGTGAGTCACCGCTCAGTGCATCTGCACCGGATAGCGTGCGCTGCTAGCCGGTGCGGGTTATGTTTAGGCGCATGTTGAGTTGTGAATGTGTGGTTCAGTACGTGATGTGCCTATATTAAGTTAGCACACATCACGCACTGTGGTGTGAGTCAGGTGAGCAGAGTATTTGTTTGAGTTAGCCGCGTGTAGCCTGGGGGCGGCTAACTCAGGCGTCTGTCCGGTGGGATGGGGTCGCTGTCGTCCGCTACCAGGTTGCGGGGCAGGCGTCTCGCGTCAGGTGGGCGCGTATGCCACGGCGCTATCCGCTTGATGTGTGGCCAAGCGGATGCGTCGGCACGCGCAAACATACCCTTCGCGAGGCGCCGCACAAACTCGTCCAGGCTCTCAATCCCGAGGTCGCGCTGGATCACGGCGTTCCTCACGTAGCGGGGGGCGTCCAGTATTGTCCGCAGCGCTAGGTGTTGTTGGGCGCGGAGCATCTTGCGGTTCGCCTCGCTGGTGAGGACAAACCAAGCTGGTGTGGCGTACGTCAGTATTGGGCGTATGTATGTTTTGTACACGCCCAATCTGGCGCGCGCCGGGAGGCGGGATGAGAGCACTGGGCGTAGTAGGTTGCGGGCGGCGCGGCCTTGCGCGACGACCCTGCGAACATGCGACCTCATCGTGAGTCGACGATCAATGTCTACGCCCAGGTATTTGGCCTGGGGTGACCAGTTGATGTCGACTCCTTGAAGCTTCAGGAGCGGTGGGAGGGACACCCCGCCCGTGATGAGGGCCTGCGTCTTACCCACGTTCACCGATAGTCGCCACTTGGCGAGCCACTCGGGGAGTTGGTCGAGCGCGCGCTGCATCTTGACGGCCGCGTGCTTGGCGTTCACTGACGTAGTGATATACGCGGCGTCATCTGCGTACAGCGCGAGCGTAGATTCCGGGGTTGCGGGGATGTCATCAGTGAAGCGTGAGTAACACACAGGCGAAATGCAGCTTCCCTGCGGTACGCCCGCGGCTATTGGGCGGGGGGCGGACAGTGCTCCTTCCACGGCTACTCTGAAGCTTCGGTTGGTGAGGAAAGAGGAGACCACTTTGACAACGCGACGGGGCGCGTCTGACGTGGCCAGTTTGTAGATGAGGCCATCATGCCAGACGCGGTCGAAAGCCTTCTCCATGTCGAGGAATACTGCGACCGCGTACTCTTTTTTGTTCATTGTGCTGGACAGCAGGTGCAGTACCCTCGACAGCTGGAGCGTCGTGCTATGTTCCACCCGAAACCCGAACTGTTCTGGGCGTGGTTGTAGTGCTGGGCTGAGGTGACGCAGCAGGAGTTGCTCGAACACCTTGGAGATCGTGGGCAGCAAGGTGATAGGCCGATAGCTCTCCGGCTTCAGCACGTTTTTCCCCGCCTTGGGCAGCATTATGACGCGCCCCTCCTTCCAGGATGTGGGGAAGGCGCCCGTGCGGATTATACCTGTGAACAGGCGCGCCAGTGCCGCGACCATGCGGTGCGGTAGGTGGCGCAGCGCTGTGTTTGAGATACCGTCCAGGCCGGGCGCCTTGCGCGGCTTCGTGCGTAGGATGGCGCGTCTGACTGCGCCAGGCGGGAAAAAGATAGGGTCTTCCTCGGGAGCTATCGGCGTAGCGAAGTACTCCCCAAGGTGTTTCTTGACTGCTGCGTTGTGTACGTGGTTTTGAGTCGGGTTCGGTTGGAACTGACGCTCCAGGTGTGCTGCGAAGACTTCCGCTCGGTCAGCCGCTACATAAAGTGGCGCCCCGTCGCTGTCCTCTAGTGGGCGTACCGGAGCTGGGGTGTTGGTCAGCTGGCGGCATAGTCTGTGTATAGAGGGCCAGTCTCCCTCTGCGCCCTCTATGTGGTTCTCCCAGCTGACGGTCTCTATGGCCCTCAACTCGGCCTTGACTTTCTCCGCGAGTTTGTTAAGACGCGTCTTCATGGCTGGGCAGCGGACTTGTTGCCACTGCTTGCGTAGTTGTCTCTTCTCTCTTATCATTGCAAGTACGCGCGGTGGTAAGGGCGGCACTTGCACTCTCCCTTGCACTGGCGCTTGCGTGGTGGATGTTTCTAGAGCGGCCTGTATGCAAGCAGTGACCTCGCTTGCCAGGGCGTCGACGTCTGCGGCGTCTTGGATGGGCCGAGTTGGGGTCGTGGCCTCCCTTCCTCAGCAAAGGTTTTCCAGTTGATTATTCGACGTGGCGCTGGCGGCTTTATTCGGGTCGGCATCTCCGATATGACGACGAGTACTGGCGTGTGGTCCGATTGTAGCTCGTCGTCAATTACCTGTTGTGCGATCTGGCAATGTACCCCACGGTGTATAACAATATCCAGAACGTCGGGCATTCTGCATGGGTCGTCCGGGTAGTGGGTTGGTGTTTCAGGGCCGGACACTGTATACCCGTGGGCTTCTGCGTCAGAGAAGAGTCGTCTCCCCCCTGTATTGGTTGTGTGTGAGTTCCACGCCGGGCTTTTGCAGTTGAAGTCGCCGGCGAGGATCGTTGGGTTTGAGCTTCTATTGAGTAGTTCCACCCTCAGCTCCGTAGTGTCGAGTGGAGTTGCGGGTGGTTTGTAGCATGCGTACAGTTCTATGTCCTCGCCAGCCATGTGCAGTTGTACGCCCAGCGCGTACATCGACTGCAGGGGTGGCGTGGGGAGTTGTTGGTGTATGACTCTTCTTTTCACTAGTACTGCCAGGCCGCGGTACCTGTGGTTGAGAGCCGACATCTCGTCTTTGCGATAGACGTGATACCCTGGGAACCTGGTCTTGTCCCCAGGTCCCAGGTGTGTCTCGCTTATCAGCGCCACGTCGATATTTTGTTCTCTCAGGAGGTGGCGGAATGGGACAACTTTGTCCCGAAGGCCGCGGGCGTTGCAGTGGATTATCCTCAACGGCTTATCCATTATAGAGGTCGAGTAACTCGGCCAAGCCGTCGAGTATAACCTGCCCTGCATTCTGGCCCTGCCTTATGGCCTTGAGCAGGCCCATCAAGAGTTTGATGGCGCAGGCTGTAAACTCTTTCTCGGTGAGCTCGCCAGTTTTTACGCCGGCGGAGCTGCAGGTCGTGGGTTGATCTGCGTGCTTAGTGGCCGTCTGCGCCACTTGCCTCGGTTGAGCTGTGCCGGCGCTCTTCTTGGCGCTCTTCTTGGCGTTGACAGCCTGCGCCTGTTGTGAGGCAGGGGCGGCCTTTGGGATCTCTTCCTTTTTCGTGGTCGTGGTCGTGGGCGGGGTAGGTTTCCTTCCTTTACCTCCCCGCTTCCTCTTCTTCCGTCCTGAGGGAACAGTCCCGTCGCGGTTGGTTGGTCCGTTGGCTGTCGCCATCATTGACATGCCTTGGTTTTCTTCAGCGGGTTGCTGGTTATTTGTAGGGCGGCGTGTAAAGTCGGTCGTGATGGCGACAGTCCCCGCTCGCCTGTTCTTGATTTCCCGCTGGA
This sequence comes from Tholera decimalis, assembly GCA_943138885.2. Taxonomy (NCBI): domain Eukaryota; kingdom Metazoa; phylum Arthropoda; class Insecta; order Lepidoptera; family Noctuidae; genus Tholera; species Tholera decimalis. The sequence continues at coordinate 19,849,232 of OW964576.2, forward strand.
AGACGGGGCACTTGATGTTGCTGGCCGGGTGAGGGCCACCGCAATTTGCGCAGGTGGCTGGTTCATCACGTGGCCGTGGACATTCGCGTGCTGGGTGCCCCTCTCCGCATCTCACACAGGCGAGCGGTCGGTGGCACTGGTGGGAGGAGTGTCTGAATTGCTGACATCTATGGCATTGTGCGGGCCCTCTCTTTCCCCGCCATGCTTCTATTCTAATGCCACGCATATTTAGCAGCACCGTGGTGTCGTATAAGGCGCGCGCGTCTGCTGTCTTCTGCAGGACGGCGTGAAATATACATCCGGGACGTCCTTGTCGTGCCTGGATGTGGCGTACGTATTCCGGCTGGAAACCGAGGTTACGCAGCTCCTCCAGGATCTCTTCTGTGTCGGTATCTGCGGGGAGCCCTAGGATGGCCACCTTCATCTTCTTGTCAGCTGGTAGCGAGTATGCAAACCAGCTGACTCCTTCTTCCTTCTCCAGGGTTGTGAGGTATCGTTGAATGACGCGGTACTCGTCCTCCGATTCCGGCGAGAAACGGACACCGGAACCATAAGGGCGAGCGTTAGGAGGGTGGCCCAGCTTGGCCGCCAGGGCACGGAAGTGGGTGGCCAGAGAGCGTTAGAATGAGCGCGCTCGCTTTTATAGGTTGCGCCCCACCACGACTCGTTACTCCCTCTATGCTACCCGTCTTCTGCTAACACGGCCTCTCCTGACTGGAGGACGTCCTCGTTCTCCCGGACGTCAGGCTGCGTGTCTTCTATCGTACTGGAGGTACCAGGTATGGGTTCTGGTAATGATGACGTACTGCTGGCAGCTTGTTCAAACGTGGGCTCCACCTCATTGCTACATTCTGTGTCTGAAACATAACAACAACTGTATTCGACTTTGTGAACGAACACATGGTAATACAGTGAACCATAGGCGCGACGTTAGCGTAGTTCACACGCAATAAAGCCAGAGAGGAAGCACTACGTTCGCTATCTCTGCTAATACGATTACATGACATAGGCACGACGTTAGCGTATCACGAATCCCGTTCATGAGTGTAACATAGGCACAACGTTAGCATATTACACACATGCAGCATACGCAAGGTCTCTCACATGACATAGGCACGACGTTAGCATATCATAGATCACCTTTACACTTATATGACATAGGCACGACGTTCGCGTATCATATAGTGTAGTAGCAGCTTACCTTCGAAGAAAGTAGCACACGTTTCAGGGGTCCACTCCCCTCGCCATGGCACCATGAATTCTGCCGCAGCGTGGCTCGATTTTCCATAGGAACTCGCCAAGAGTTGCAGCTCATACCGACCATGGGGAAGCGCCCTGATGACACGATACGGTCCACGCATGCCTGCGTCGAGTTTGCTAGTTACTTGTGCCTGTTTTATAACAAAAACTAGTGAATTTATTTCAAATGTTCGTGGAGGCCTTCGGTTAGCATTCACAGTTGCGTCTTGCCGTCGCTGGTTCGCTTGTAAGCGTTGGCAAGCATTCTGCCTACGCATCTCTCGTAGTGCCTCACGATTTGGTAGCGAGTCCTCTAAAGCGATGTCTCGGATGAGGCTACGTATCACAGGTGTGGATGCTTCAATTCCCACAAGTAAATTCATGGGTGATAAGCCAGTTGTTTTCTGTTTGGTCATATTCAGCACTAGTTGTAATCGCCACATAACGTCTTTTCCGGTGGTTACATTCTATGCGAACCATGTTCAGCAAGGTTCGGCAGTAACGTTCAGCCTGTCCGTTTGAGTGGTGCATTTCAGGTGTTATGAGATTCAAGTCAATGCCCAATTCTGTTACAAACTTTGTGAACTCTGAACTCTGAAACATACGGCCACGATCAGCAACAATTAACTTAGGAGATCCAAATAAAGAAATTACATGCTGAAAATGTTTCTTTAACTCGTTAGCATCCTGACCATACATGGGGTACAAAAGGCAGTATTTTGAGAAAGCATCAACAACAATTAGTACATATCTATAACCATTTGACTGGGGTAAAGGACCTAATGCATCTGCATGTACAACTTCGAACGGGTTGGATGGCTTTTCCCACGAGTGTATGAATTGAAGGGGAGCTCTCGGAATTTTCTTATGGGTTATGCAAATTAGGCAGTGGTCAATATATTTTTTAACAAATGACTTAAGAGAAGGGAACCAAAAATGTTTTGTAATGAGTTCTAAAGTCTTGCCTATTCCTAGGTGATCATGCTCAGCATGAAATATTCTAAGCAGTCTGAGTCTGTGCATTTTGGGTACAAAGCACAGATATCTAGGTTCCTCTCCCACTGGTGAGTACCTATAATACAAAAGGTCATTTTTCTTAACATAACGTCTAGAGTCAATCACTCCATCCGTCAACTTTTGGATAAGCTGTTGAGTTTCCTCATCAGCGGCCTGAGCTATTTGGGCCCAGTTTTGTTGTTTGCGGGCCTCACAAATATTAACAGGGTTACGACTCAAATAGTCAGCATGTGACATAGAGGTGCCCTTGCGATATTCAAGCGTAAAATCAAAATCCTGCAAATATATCCACCATCTGGCCACACGTGGTAATAGGTCTTCCTTTTGTTGCGTAGATTTAAGTGCGTTACAGTCTGTAACTACTTTAAAATGAACGCCGACCAGATAGTGCCTATAGTTTTGCAGAGCTTTGACGACAGCAAGAGTTTCAAGCTCGTAGGAGTGATAACTGGGCTCGGCACCCTGGATTCGTTTGCTGAAATAACCTACTGCTCGTTTGTAATTCTTATCATGAACCTGAAGAAGCACCGCACCATATCCAATGGAACTTGCGTCAGTGTGGACCTCAATGGGCAAGTCGGGATCATATATTGCTAAAACCGGTTCGCTAGTGAGTTCGAAAATTATATTTTGCCGTGCTTCTTCTTGCTCACTACCCCATACAAATGGTACACCTTTCTTAGTTAATTTTGTGATAGGGGCAACTTTAATAGCAAAGCCGGCTATATAGCGGCGGAAGTAACTGGCCAAACCTAAAAATTGACGGACTTGCTTAAGATTCTTTGGGATTGGTGACTCTATCAAAACGTTGGTTTTAGATTCGCTCGGTCGTACCTGTCCTTGACTTATACTTCGGCCTAAATACTCGATTTTAGTTGCTAAGAATGAACATTTCCTTAAATTAATGGAAAAACCAGAATCTGTTAAGGTTTTAAGTATTTTGCCTAAAATACCTAAACCCTCATCAACCGTATTACTCAGAATTAAGACATCATCGACGTACACCAGGGCTTCACCAGATTCAATATATTGACGAAGAGTTTTAGAAATAATTCTCTGATAGACGATTGGAGCATTTGCTAAACCATATGGCATTTTTAAATATTCATAGTGCCCCTCAGGTGTCACAAAGCCTGTGAGTGGTACTGAGTCACTATCCATTGCTATTTGGTGGAACCCTGTTGCCATGTCGAGACTGCTAAAATATTTGTGTTTACCTAACCTGTCAACGCAGTCATCAATAAGTGGTAATGGAAAGCGATCTTTAATAGTGATCTCATTTAACTTGCGATAATCAACGCACATACGGTCCGACCCGTCCTTCTTCTTAACTAACAAGATTGGGCTCGCGTATTCTGACTCAGATTCTCGTATGATATTTTTCGCAAGAAGTTCTTGAATTATCTCACGAACTTTTAAAATTTCAGTGAACGATAGGCGATACGGTCTATAATTAATAGGAGCGTTACTGTTTAATTTAATTGACATGGTGCCGGTATTGACTGTCGTGGTGGCAGTCCCGTCAATAAAGAAGTTTGAGAATTCGTTAATCACGCCAAGTAATTTTTGCAAGTGTTGACCGGTTAAATCAGTTCTTACATGAGCTTGAGTTGTGACTAACGCATTGTGTGTGAAATTAGATCTACGAGTAAGATATTGCCGTTCACGTGTTCGTATGTAAGTAACGCCTTCACGATTAAGTACATCCGTGCCAATAATAATTGGAATATTCAGATTTTCTGGACAAACAGCGTGCAAGTCTACTTCCAGAGTTATTTCATTAAATTCTACTGGTAAGGTAATAAAGTAGGTAGACTCAACTTCATGACCACCGATACCTCTCAGTACTCTAAAAGCAGGCTTGCGCGCACATGTAAAATATTTTAATAGTGATGAAGAAATCAATGATATAATAGAGCCACTATCAATAAGAATGTCAACTGGTATTCCTTGAATAACCGCCACCATAATATCCTTGTTCGTAGTATTAAGGTATTCTTGACAAAGGTTAACATTATTTGTATTGCGAGATTCTGATTTTAATTTAGCAAAACAAGTTTCAATTCTATGGCCAGGTTTTTTACAAAATTTACATAGATCAGATGGATTTTTTTGATTGAAATTATCGTTACCCGGGGTATGTTTAGTTTTATTTGAGCAATTTGATTGTTTATGCCCGTATTGACCACATAGAAAACATTTGCCGTCATGAAATCTACGTTTGCGATTAGAATGGTTGTGATTTACAGAATGATAAGCAGCCTTTGTGCTCTATTGTCTGTATTTAATTTTTTCCATTATAAGTGTCATGTGTGTACATAAATAAATAAATAAATAAATAAATAAATGATCATTACGCGATCCCGTGTTATATTTTTTGGTAAAAGTTGAAGTATTTGGTTTAACATAAATAGAGAAGAATTCTACTAACTCATTTGGTATTAAGTTTATTGGTGGTATTATATTTATTGAAGTAATCATGGGAGAGATGGCGCTGTGCCTGCGAAAACATTGCTCTGTGTATAAATAATTTGAAATATACGTAAAAGTGAAAAATAGAGACTAAATCAATTAGTATTCTGTTGATAACCAAGTGATATTCAAGTGCAACTGTTATCTACTAAATCTGTGAACATATAGAAGAGATATACCAGTGACAATAACATAGTGATTGTGAACCACAAAACTTTCTAGTTTGTGAATAATCTCCTCACAGTTGTAGCAGCACTGAACCAGAAAGATAAAGTAAGCATTTCTTTAACAAATCCCAGTGAATAAAACTCTCGATATTATAGTAACAAGAATTTTCGTAAAAAACGGTTACAACTTTGAAAATTTTCTACAAATCATTCACGTCTATATATGAGGAAAGTGACATCTAGTATCGAGTGGCAGAACTGGTATTGATAAGTATTTCTACTACACTAGATCTTCAGTAGATGGCGCGGAACTTAATTCTAGAAACGAGAACAATTTTCTTTTCCTAATTAGTACCTGCATAATATTCACAAAGATGGATAACTTCAAAACACGAATGAGTTTCAACAATGTTACTCTTAGGAGAAATAAAACAAATATGTCCAATGAATCAGTAAACTTATCCTATTCATCAGTCACCTCTAATCCATATACAAGAAGTTTACCTGACCTCTCCGCAACCCACATAGAAGATATAGAAGCACTAAAGGAAGAAATATATAAACTAAAAAATGAATTAGAGAGTGCACACCAAGAAATTGACACTTTGACGACTGAAAATAATCAGCTAAAACAAAAAACGATTGAACAAGCAAAAAAATTAACACAGTTTAAAGAAGTTTACCATGGATCTCCGTCTTACAAAAACTCTGTACACAAAAGAAAATCCAAAAGAAGCTGTAATGGTACTCTATTGGATGAAACTATCGCTGCCAGTACCGACAACAACGACCAGGAAGATACCTCTCAACCGATAGATGGCGCTACTGATACATCGCAACAAATAACCGAGGAAAAGAAAAATGAATCACAGCCTTACTGTAATAACGAAGACAAGCCTGAATCATTAAGAGGTACAAAAATGCATAATATATACATCTTCGGCGATCAACAAGCCCACGGGCTCAATAAAACCTTGACTAACACCAGGTCTCACAAATGGAACGATAACTACAATATAAGGTCTTTTATCAAGCCAGCCGCCACAAGCGCGCAAATACTCAATAGCTGCAATGACAACTTTATACAGACATTAAACTCAGACGATATTATAATCTTAGTATTAGGTTCTAATGATAAAAGTCCTTATTCATTTATAACTGAAATATGTAACGTATTATATAAACTACGCAACCATACTGTATTCATCACTAATGTGCAATATAACCCATACATGAACGAAGATACACTCAATTATAACTTAGAATTGATTATACAAAACTACAAGAACTGTAAATACGTAAAAATACACAAGTCGGAACACAAACGTAATAATAATGCTAGTTATATGAAAAGTTACCAACAGGAATATCTGGAATATTTGTGTTTTGGGTTAAATACGAGAATCGATTACAAAAAATACCAATCAGAGTTCCTCAATCAATATAAGAATAAACAAGTTAGAAAAAAATCACCCAACTTAGTTGCATCTCACCATAAATCTGACTCACAAACAATATCTCTAAAAACAGTACAAACAAAAATTACAACCTATTTTAAAAGCAAATCAAATTATATAGATAATACGTTTTTTCTTAGGTCAAAATAAAACCACAACAATCACGTTAATTCACCAAAATATTGCTGGTGTACTTAATAAGCAGGAGTTAATAGAAGTAGCCCTAGCAGACTTAAAAGTTGATTTGGGTTCCATTGACATTATATGTCTTACGGAAACCTTTCTTAAAAGAGGTTCTGAGTCAAACCTTAGAATCGAAAACTACAAAATGGCATCATTCTTTTCTCGTTCAAACCAACGCCGGGGTGGTTCATGTATCCTAGTAAAAAATAACTTACAGTACAAAGAAATCGTCAATCTTATCCCCCCGATTCCACTCCAATTCGAATACTGTGCCATTGAAATTCTTAAATATAATTTAATAGTAGTATGCATTTATAGAACACCTACACATGATGCTACGATATTTCTGAATAGTTTGGAACTCCTTACAAATAAACTTTGTAAAAAGGGTAAGAAAAAAGTCATAATATGCGGTGACTGGAATATAGACATCTTAAAAATAAATAAAACATCAAATAACTTAAATGCCATACTTAGTAATAACTATCTCAAAAACCATATTACACTACCGACGAGGAAAACCTCTTGTTTAGATTTAATTGTAAGCAATATCCATGACGCTAAATCTGCGCTGCACTATGTAGCACTCTCAGATCACGAAACCGCACAGTCACTAAAAGTCAACTTAGAAACTGATACTAAAGTTAAGGACTATCAACGTTTCTGGTTTAAAAGTATAAGGGACCTCAGTGAAGAAAACTTAACAAAATTTAGAGACTGTATGTCAAGCTTATCTTTCTCTGAGGTATACGAATGTCACTCGACAAACATCGCCTTTAATTGCCTTCATGATATAATTATTCTTTTTTACAATTTATGCTTTCCCATAATTAAAGTTAAAAATAGTAATAAACAAGTGAAAAACCGTTGCCTTACCAAAAGTATAAAACGCTGCTGTATTAAAAAGCGAACCCTATACCTAAAGTATAGCCTTTGCAAAGATAATAAAAAACAAAACAAAAAAAAATATGACAACTACACTCGAATATTAAAAAGATGTATACAAAAAGCGCAACAAATTAATAGTTTACAGTATATCAATAAAGCAAAAAATGCTAGTAAAGCTGCATGGAACTTAATTAAAGCAGATATTAATAATACGACTAGTCACTCTGACATTGAAACAGTACAATTAAATAATAAAATTTATGACAACCCTAACGACATTTGCGACCTATTCAATGACTATTATATATCCCTAACTAATACGACCCAAAAGCGACCAGGAAATAATCAACCTACGAATTATACAATTCCTCAAAATCCTAAAAGCATTTTCCTGACGCCAATAGATGAAACAGATATCTGTAAAATAATTTACAATTTAAAAAATACGAACTCGACTGGTTATGACGACTTAAATACTAAAGTGTTAAAAAAATGTGCATCTTGCTTAGCCTCGCCTTTAAGCTACGTAATTAATCTATCCCTAAGTGAAGGAGTTTTCCCAAAACGTCTGAAAAAATCTATTGTCAAACCTTTATACAAGAAAGGCGTAAAATCGGATATGAATAACTATCGACCGGTCACTTTAATCCCCATATTATCAAAAATATTTGAGAAAGTTATGTATAATAAAATAGAGAACTTTTTGACATCATGTGACATCCTTAAAAAAGAACAGTTTGGGTTTAGGAAGGGGAGCTCTACGGCTTCAGCATGTTTCTCCTTAATGAAACAAGTAACCGAAGGTCTAAACCAAAAATCTAAAATAGGCTGTGTCTTTCTTGACATGACAAAAGCCTTTGACTTTGTTTGCCACAAAACCTTACTCACAAAACTTTCTCACTATGGAGTACGCGGGAAAGCTAACGAGTGGATCAAAAGCTTTCTTTCTGACCGACTGCAATGCGTAGAAATAACAAGAACTTGTCAAAAGGAACAAAAAAAGTTTAGATCTAAATACACACAAAACAACTTTGGTACACCTCAAGGAGGAATTTTATCTCCACTTTTCTTCCTAGTATACATAAACGACCTACCGGAAGCGATTAAGGAAGAGTGCGTACTTTTTGCTGACGACACAACACTAATTATTAAAAGTGACAATAACAAAAATTTGGAAAAACGAATTATTGAAGCATTGGACAAAGCAACTGATTGGCTGGAAAAAAATAACTTAAAAATAAATATCACAAAAACAAATATAATAAAATTTCAAGCAATTAACACAAACACAGATAGCCTAGACATTCAGTACAATAATACCGTCTTAAGCTCTGTTAATGATTGTGTATTTTTGGGTATAACCGTGGACAGAAATTGTAGTTGGAAGCCACACATAGATAAAATAATAAACAAAATAGATCGCTTTGTGTATGTTTTAAAAAGAATAAGACAAACGATTAATCTAAAGACTGCAGTAGTTGCTTACCATGCTTATGTAGCATCTGTACTCAGATATGGTCTTATAATTTGGGAAAACTCAGTAGACGTGCAGAGAGTTTTTAAAGGACAAAAAAAGTGCATTCGGGCAATGTGTGGAGCTCATTTTTTAGATAGTTGTAAACCATTGTTTCAAAAGCATAAAATACTGTCCTTACCATGTTTATATATTTTTGAAACATGCATCTTTGTCAGGAAAAATTATAATTTATTTGAAAAAAACAGTTACAAAACAAACAGCAGAACACGACACAAAGATAACTTCAAATTACCACAGATAAAGTTAAAGTTATTTAAGAGAAATATATACTGCATGGCAATTATTATATTTAACCATTTGCCAAATAACATTCAGGATTTACCATTGCAGCTATTCAAAAGATTATTGTTCAGATTGTTATTAGAAAAAAACTATTATAGTGTTCAAGAATACTTAGAGGATAAGTCACTAATGTAATAAAACAAATCAACTGTTATTCGATCATATGCTACAATTACAATTCTATTCATATTCTATTATTATTAAAATACAATTTCAATTATATACATTAATTATTTAAGATTTAGATATTTTTATTCCTAATTGTAATTATTTATAAGATAATACTTAATATAAGTTTTGTGTTTATTTTTTAAGACATATTTGTACGCCATGTCATGGCAGGATATGCTGGTAACCAGGAATTGTAACATCTATTGTACCATATTCTGGCAAATAAATATTTTTGATTTGATTTGATTTATTAACTTGGCATTAGTAGCCGAAGCACGGATATGTGGGTCCGTAATGCCCCGTATCACTATAGCTGAAACTAGTTCATCGCTTATTCCTTTAACGATGCGTAACCTAAGTAACGACCGGCGAGCATAATCTGCATATGTCGGGTATTTGTCCGAGTTAGTGTTCATGACGTCATATAATATATTCGCGACATCTAGCTTCCTAGGACACAAAGGTTTAAATTCCCTTTTGAAATTGCTCCAACTCCGATCATTTGTTACCCACTCGTTAAGCCATGTCTTAGCATCACCTTTCAAACAGTTCCCTATTCGAGACAAACATTCACTATCGTTCCAATTATTTATAACCTTAGCGCGGTCAACTTCCTCACACCATGCATCGATGTCATGAATACTTGGATCGAAGTTAGAAATATAGTATGATTGGTTAGATCTCACCGTCGTGTTGATTGATCGTATCGCGTCTATGATGCGTTCGGTCGCGTTGAGGTCACGGGCCGAGTCAGCACTTGTAGAATGCTCCGGTGAGGATGCAGCGGTAGACCCTGGACAGCCTGTGTGCTCGCCAAGCGTAGCTGCGGGCTCAGTTGACCGTGGCCGCATCGGTATCGTCACCGAAACGTCAGCCGTTGATTCTCCATGGGGCGGCGGAGACGAGTGACGCTGTTCTTCTAACGATGTCAATCTGCCTAAGATTTGTTGCATTTGTTGGGTTAATACATCATCAGAGAGCTTACATCGTTTACCGTGTTTGGGACTCGAATCTCTTTGATTTAAATGCGAGTCACGACTTCCAGAACGACTTCTACTTATACGATTACTATTAGGCATTTTAACAACTACTCACTAGTGTGAATAAATAATTATTCTTTAAAAAGTGGGTAGCTTCAAAACACTAGCAAAATTATGCCAATAAAGTTTAAAAAATAGATGCAAATAGTTGCAACTAGAGGTTATATCAATGCCTTATGTCCACAGAACTTTTTACAATTTAACCAAGTAAATCAATAGAAATTAATCTATACAGCAATAAAACTTTGCACTCATTAATCAGGTATAGGAATATTAATTGTATTCAGTTAAAACAATAATTGGCTCACTATTCAGTGTACCTAAATAAATTGGAACGTACTCACCAGAAACAGTCGATGTATACTTAACCACAGCCCTATGGCCTTACGATCTTCGTACAACACGTTTCTATGTACTTCCTCGATAAAACGTGCAGGTATGCGATTCAAAACCAATTTGAAAAGTCAAACTGCCTTATCTCAAAACTGAGAATAGATCAGGGCGCGTGAAAGTAGTTATCCCACTTCTGATGTTAGAAACCAGAAGGATAATTAACTAAAAAAAAATAACACGAAACACAACACTTCTTTTATTTCTTTAACAATTTAAACTTATAACGAAAGCACAAACGGTTATTTTTAAATCAATGAAACAATGAACTACAAACTGAATTAAACGACAAAGATGACAAAATTAAATCAGAAAATAGGCAAGTTGACTACTCAAACTGACGGAGTTTCTTCTTAACTAGTGAACGCCGCCGAAAGAGAGCGTTAGAATGAGCGCACTCGCTTTTATAGGTTGCGCCCCACCACGACTCGTTACTCCCTCTATGCTACCCGTCTTCTGCTAACAATATAATATATATGTTGTCTGGAAGATATCGCTTTCAGCGATAAGACTGCCATTGTTACCATATAATAAGCAATATTGTTAAATAGGTGTGTTTAAATTTTGGTGTACAATAAAGTATATATTCAAGTATATTAAGTCTATTTATAGCTGTCAATACAGTGTGAAATTTGTATAAAAATCTGTATCGCGTGCTATCTATTTTACACATCAAAAATATGTATAAATACAAAGAAATCTATAAGTACGTATGGCAACATTATCAGACAAAACGTGCGTTTTTTTCACCGCAGTGCGCGGTACTACATACATTCCTATGCGATACAAAATATTTGCGGTAGACTCACCACAATTTTGCAGCGAGGGGCCACCGGTGACTCTACCGCACGCGTTTATTCCACCGCAGTGCGCGCACTTTTATGACACTCCATACTTCACAGATTTTTCGTTTCCAAAACGCAACGCAGTGCGCGCACGGCCTAATTGTTCTCGACAGACTGATCTCGGTCACCGCCCCTAATCTCAACGGAGATTAGACATCTGCGCAGGAAATAATAATGATAATCCTGCTAATATTAAAAATGCGAGTTTCAATAAAACTGTGGAAGAGGTACGTTGATGACATATTTGCGGTCATATGAACAAGAGGTGAAAGTATGCTTGACACACCTAAACCGCATACATAGCAAAATTAATTTTACCTACGAGATGGAAAATGAGAGGACCATACCATTTTTAAATGTAAAAGTACTAGGTCATGCTGATGGTTCTCTAGACCACTCAATCTACTGAAAATCCACTCACACGGACCAATATTTACGTGCTGATTCCCACCACCATCCGAGACACCTTAACTCTGTAGTGACTTCGCTTACCAACCGCGCATATGATTTATGTGACGAGGAACATTTACATGATGTTCAGAAGTTGCTACAGAGAAACAGAACATCACACAGCGTAGGCAAAAAACCTGTATCACGCCGGAAGTGCGAGGTTGAGAGGCAACCAGCATTTTTGCCGTTCGCGATGGGAGTGACAGATAAAGGTTGCAAACATTCTTTGTAAATATGCCGTAAAGAATATCTTCATTCCGTTCAAGAAAGCATCTCAGATGCTGCGTTCGCCGAAGGACAACTTCCCTCTGGAAAAACCCGGTGTCTATAAAGTGGACTGCAGCTGTGGAAAGTTTACATCAGTCAGATAAAACAGACCGTAGCTTGCAGAATTTCGGAACACATTAGTGCGGTAAAAAATAATGATGTTCAAAAATCGGCAATAGCACAACAACTTTTAGACGCAGGATCGAACCATTGGATTGAGTTACATAACCCTCAGGTCATCTCGATAGAACGCCACTATATACTGGTAAGAGAAGCGATTGAGATTACCAAATACGACAATTTCAACTGGGATGATGGGTTTCAACTGTCGAGGGTCTGGAATCCAGTGGTTCAAATGAGTAAAAACCGAAAAAGTTCGCGAGTCAACATGGTGAGTTTTGTGTGTCTGGAACAGAATTTAGTGTTTAGTACTACGTGTGACAGTGGTAGCGGTGTCGATCACAAAAACATGAACGAGAAAGAGGGTAGACCGATTCGTCTGCTCATAAATGTCCACCCGCAATTACTTCAGTTCATCCGTGATCATGGCGCTTGCAACAGTGCCAAAATATCGGAAACTCGAAACAAAAGATACACGTGGTAAATATCCCGTTTTAAGTTCTATTAAATTCTTGATTATAATATTTATTTTTATACGCCATTCACTACGTATTTGTATTTTATATATGTGTACACTGTACTCTATAGAGGTCTATGATAATTCGGATTTTAATGCTCCTGAGCTGGAAAATGGTAAATCTGCTAAGTAAGTACATTTTATCATGTGATGTGTTTTTACGGAATACATACATAACGTACTTAAATTACTTAAGTTATCATGTTATGTTTCGACTCATTTTGATATTCTTAATATAAGAAAGTTTTATAAGATTAGTTTTCCGGGGTTTTTACCGACGTATTTGTACATTTTGGCACTGCACACCATTTGTATCTAATTTGAATGGAGAACTCAGAAATCACTGATGATTTTGACCTTTATTTACTTGTTGACAAGCATGTGACATCACAGAAACTATTGCGACGCCATGTTGCTTAAAGAAGCGTTTAAAATTGACAATATTTAATTAGAGTTTTTTTAATTCTGATAAGTATTGGACGTATCAGTCTAGTTGAAAGAAAATGTGAATGTGAAGTATCAAGTATCCCTACTTTGTTCCCGTGGTCATTAAGTCAAATCACTTTCACAAAAGCTATAAATAGATAGAAATGTAATTCCCCCAATCCCACCCATTGTAATTAGCCTGATTGAACTGAGATCTAATGGCACAAATCGACCACAAAAACAAGGAAAACATGTAAAAACCTACTATATATATCATCGACTTGTGTTATTTAGGATAAGCGGTATTTGGGGAATGGACACACGCTTTCCAACACCACATCTTGTTAATATTTGTGTTTCTATCACGTTCCGTTGAAGTGAAGTCACTTTTGAACGTGTGCCGTTGTACAATTTATTTAAGGATTAGAACTATGGGAACGCCGACTTTTAATTTGATAACATGTGCCAAAAGACCAGGTGCGGTTCATTCTAATCGGATATAAAATAAATTTGAAGAAATTTTGGGTTCTCGTCAGCTAAAAGTGATCCAATTCTACCCACATTGCTAGTTCTTTTTTTTAATAAACAAAATTTAATGCAAAACTTGGCCTGGAACTTAAAAAGTTGGCATGAAATTTCCTTCTATTACTTGTTTCGCTGCAAAGGATTTCAATTGAAAAGCGCTATAATATGTTCAAATATGTTTCAGAAAATGATAAGAAAACTCATGATATGCACTCAATAATGATTTCAAAGGCTCCAGAGTCATCAAACATATTCAAAAGATTTTTCCACAAGAACAATATAAACCAATTGACTCTTTTTGCCATTTAAAGCGTGACAGTAATTGCAGCACACATTCATATATCAATGATAAATGATCTTTATTTGCAAATTGGTTATTAAATAACACTTTTACAGGTCATTTTTTCGTAATTATTAACTAGATGAGGCCGGTGAATAGAAGATGAATAAGAAAATCCACTTCTTTCTTTATTAGTCCATATCAATTATTCATTAGGGACAAAACCTTATGTAACACACGTCTTCTTCTTATCATCAGAGGAAATCAACATCCTATATAGTGAATGATGGATACGATCACTGTGTAAGCGAGCTTCATGCTGACTTTCCGTCTCTAGTAGACGTATATCGTCATCTCTTTCTCTTTCCATACACAAAAACTCAATCGATCTTGAATCATCTGTTGATAATGTTCTCACGTCGAATCTAGACGTCTCTGGTGTTCGTGGTCGTTTCGAATAGCCCTATTTTTAGCTTGTCGGTTTCAATCCTTTGAAAATCTTTCTTCACGCTGTTAACGTCTCTGACTCGCGAGACGCAGCGTGACGTTTTTGGTCAGCTATGAGACGTTCTTCACGCTGTTTTACATTTTTTTATTTGTTGATAGTCTCGTGTTTGACCACCTTCTCACCTGATGGTAAGAGATGATGTGGTTGAAGATGAAGCACGCTTGCCTAGAAGTAACCTATTTACTCTTGAATTAAAGACCCCCAGGTTATAGCTACAGGCGCGAACACTTGTGATACTGTCTCGGTCAACTGCTAATCTTTCTTCCCTTTGCGTAGCTGTTTCCCGAGACAAAGATTCAGTTTCATTCATTCATTCATAACGTTCATGCCTTGTAGCTAAGCGTGGCTCATGGTCTTCCTCGTTTTCTTCTGGTTTTAATTTCCACATACGTTTAGAGTTTCTCAAATATTGAGGAAGACTTGTTTTGTATTGTCAATTTTATGTGGGTTCCACATTAGTTGCTCTAGACTTTAATTTTTTTATGACGACAGAAAGTACTCATCATGTTGACTAATTATTCCTTAAGCGGCATATTAATTTCTCTTATAGATTAGCCGGGCTCCTAAGGTTCCACTTCTAATATTCAGATCATCAAGATAAATTATAGCCTTTACGTTGGCGAAGACTAATAGCTTTACAACAAAAAAGGTTTTTTATCAAAATCCGTCCAGTAGTTTTTGCGTGAAAGACGCACTACTGACAGACAAAAATTTCAAAAATCAAAATTTTGGCTTCTACTATTTGTATGAAGCACCCTAGGAGTATTTTTTTAGTTTATATTCAATGTACAGAATTGACCTCTTCTACAGTTTTATTATACCTATGTATAGATTTTATCGGCAACAGCCTAATGGCTAAGGTGTTGGCCTTGTGATCGAGGGGTCTCGGGTTCGAACCCTGCCCATGATATTATTGCCGGGAACCTATTCCAGACACAAGCATATTTAGCTTAATTGGAGGGGTTAGGTTTTAGGGGTTAGGGTTCCTAGTTCTCTTCACAAAAAAAAAACATGTATGACAATATAAGCAGTCCCAAAAATGCAGATTGCGGTAAAGTATTTTTTAATCATGTTAATTTTTCATTAAGAGTACTGATTGAGTATCGCGTGTAGCCACTGACGCTTTTGAAGTTTTCTATCACGAAACAGGCTTAAAGGATAGACATTGAATGGTCAGGTACTTACAGGATACTGGGAGTCAAAAGATCACCACACTATGTCACTAGCAGTCATATTTCACCAGGTTTTCAGTGTTTTTCACCGCGCGCGCGGAAATTTTTCTCGCCGGCCAGCTATATCAGTTTTTACTCTAGTTTTCTCGCTCCGTCAGAGGGCGGGAGCGATGCGTTGTTCGGGATTTTACTCAAAGCGATAGGTGAATGCAAGTGGCGGCAAATTTGAATAAGGAATGGACTAGGAAAACATCCCTAAGCCTGTTCAAGTACTGATTTTGACTGTCTTTATTGAAGAAATTTCTCCTTCTATCGGGATAATAATTAGACCTGTAATTGCTCTAGGAGACTGTATATTGTATTCACTTAATACATATAATAATTACCTTAACCTAGCCTAGCAACACTAATTATAATCATTTTGGTATGGAGCATCGACCATACAGCCTCTAGATGCCCAATGTTCGATCTAATGCTTCAAACCTAAAACCCAGAGGGTTACTGCCTTCTGATTGGCCATTAGTTTCTCATTAGGTATGGAAATGAATCACAGAGTTATAGATTTTTTTTAACTATGTATGCTTTTAATTGAACGCGGTAAACAATTTTTGTAATATTTGCATAATAGTACTTGAACACGTACTTAATTTAATTATCATTATATAAAGCTTCATATTATATAAAGCTAAATTACCACTGACTCACTCACTCATTGACATAATTGTTATCCCAGATGGTGGGTATATTTTGACAGATTCGTAAACAAGTAACTCTCAAACTTACGGGAAAGGTGCCAAACCTCCCCTTTTCACCCACCTTCTCCCCACCTCCCTATCGTATCTCGGAAACTACGAGACCCGTATTTTTTTTTTTACGGATTCGTATAGGGGAGGCTCGGTTAAGTAGAAACCATTTTTCAAAGTCGCCCACCTTGCCCCCCTTCTCACCCCCTTTAGGCGGATCTCGGAAATTAAGAGACTTGGAACATTTTTTTTTTCAGATTAATTTAGAGGGGCAATGCCTTAGTCCAAATAATTGTGCAACCCCCCCCATCTCCCCCCATCACCCACCCCCTTCATTTTTTTTTCAGATTCACACCACGAGCACGCGAGGTGCTTGCACCTCGCGCAACACGCAAATACTAGTCATATTCTAAAAGTAGTTGTGTTCTAAGTTGACTTACACGATAACTGTAAAATGCTTGCTCTATCTGGAAAGTTGCACTCAAATCTGTGTGCTTCTTTCCTCAAAAGAGCACCACAGACATGAACCTACAAGTTTCTCATAATTATGATTTGATCAATACGAATTGTATAGACTTTAAAGTAGACCTTGATCTCTGTGTTTGTTTCGGCATTTCTTCTGAGAGTAGTCAGGTCGGCACATCTAGCTTAACAAACAAAGGAAAACAATGACGTGTGAAAGTGTTATTTATTACCAGTTTACAAAATAAATGTTTCATTTAATTTATTTGACTTTATTATGTGAAACCTTATACAAACATACCTATATATTTTTTTAGGCCGACACCTGGGCAAAGGCCTCTCTCTACTTAGCACACTTCTAGCGAACAGCGTTTTCTCTCCAGGTCCGAAAATACTCATCCATTTCCTCCCACCATCTCCTATGGGTCTGCCACGACTCCGCCATCCAGTCAGGCGTCCGTCACTCGCTCAAGGCCACGCGTTATATGCCTACCGCTTCACGTATCGTCGTCGGTACATCCGACAGTGGGCTGCGGCACGCCTGCCTGAGCCTCTTTAAATAATTGTGACAACGT
The DNA here is from genome assembly GCA_943138885.2 of Tholera decimalis. Classification (NCBI taxonomy): domain Eukaryota; kingdom Metazoa; phylum Arthropoda; class Insecta; order Lepidoptera; family Noctuidae; genus Tholera; species Tholera decimalis. The sequence goes on from OW964576.2 coordinate 19,866,965, forward strand.
CATAATGGATCAACCTAAAAACAATTGATTTTCCTCCGCTTTGCTCCTGTTTCCCTTTTGATTATTTATTTGCGTGGAATTTTATTATAATTAAAATTATTTACGTGATTTCGGATATTTTCGACAGTAAAATTTAATAATCGGGAATTCAGGGAAGGGAAAAATGCATCATCATTTTATTAAACTGAAAAATATTTTATCAACAAAGAAAAATAATTGTTTTTCTATATTCGTTTTATAACCAATATCATCATATACAACCCTAGGACATTCACTAAATGATGTGGGTCGCGCGGCGGGCAAAACAATCTCAACTCTCTGTGTGCGTACTTATATTACATTTACAATAGCGTAGGTATTTTCGCTTTTGTATGAGAGTGATGTATCTGTTACGAAGTAACTATTTAGTAATCTGTGATCCAGTCTCACAGTTGTTCCGGTATGCGACAGACATGTCCTGTCGAGTCCCACTTAAGTTGGGCAGCCTTTATAGCTATACCCGGACTTTAATTACTTTGATGCAGTAAGCTGACATACGCCAGTGTTTCTTACTAATATAATGATACTCTATTTAACCTAATAGTGATGGATTCAATTAATTGAATAATAAATGAGAGATTTTTAATCGTGAGAAATATAAATAAATGATAAAAGATATACTATTATCTTTTATTTTGAAGTAGTAACTAGATTTTATTATACATAAATCTATTTTTATTACAAATATTCCAGACATGATAAAAGCAACTCTTTTGGAAATTGTTTCATGTTATGAATATTTTAATAAATTGCGCGAGATTACTATTAAAAAGACTGCCTCCGCACCACTGCGACCTAAATCCCGTTGAAATGGCTACAAGTACAGGAGCTTATTGCAAAAAAATAAAAAATATTATCCACATCTATTCGTTTTATTTTTCATGCCCCTTTATAATCACATTTTACTTTTTGTTATTTTCACACAATAATATTTAAAAAACAGTTTACATCGTTATTCGATTTTATTCCTGAATCGATGAATTTAGTTACATCACAATTTCGTAGTCGTCATTATCTGACAACTCAGAAACTGACAGTTTACTACATCGAATTAAAAGTCCGGGTATACGTCGTACGTTTTCAAATTCAAATTCAAATATCTTTATTTCGAGCCACATAGCTCATATAAGTAATTATGGTTAGTAAACAATTACCTTAAAAAACTAGGGTTAGTACACAACACGATACGAAGACAAATGTAATTGACAGCAGTGGACCATATATGGACAGTCCACTCTATCCGCGACCATCTTCAGAACCCTGTTGGGACTAGCCATGACACGAGCCACCAACGATGCTGCACGTTTGCGCATTATTGTGTGAAAACAATCAATACGCGCCGCTGCAAACATCCCTGACGCACTGCAACGCCATGGCAACCCCAACAGTTTTCTGAAGGCGTTATTGAATTGGACACGGAGGGCCCCATACGATGCCTGCGAATACCCCTCCCACAAGCTGCACGTGTAGAAGGTGGTACAGAATGCTCTAAAGAGCGTCACCTTTACTTCTGCAGTACAACGTGCAAACCTGCGGGCTATCATATTCGCACGCACGGACAGGGCCCTCCGTTCCCTCTCTATATCAGCATTGTCTTTGAGGTCAGTGGTGATCAAGTGACCGAGGTATTTAAATTGAGTCACTCGCTTCAGAGGAACACTGTTAAGCCGTATAAAAGGCACATCTTGATTATACCTGGTACCCGCCTCAAAAACAATGTACTGACTTTTCTTGTCATTATACAATAAGCCATGTGTTGCCGCATAACTTTCACACATGGCTAATAACGTCCGAATACCACCGACTGACGCGCTGAGCAGCACCATGTCGTCCGCGTAACTTAAATTATTGACACAGACACCATCAATATGACAACCGACATGATGACTGCTAAGCGCCTCAATCAGGGCATTCATATACAAATTAAAGAGGGACGGCGAGGTTAACCCCCCTTGTCTCACTCCGCACTCTAATTGATATGGGTCCGATAAAACACCTGCCCACCGCACACTGTTGACCTGGCTTCCATACCAATGCTTAAAGATTCTTATAAACTCTTTAGGTAAGTTTATTGTTTCAAGCTTTTTCCATAATATGTCGTAGGAAACCAGGTCGAAAGCCCTAGAAAGATCGAGGAAGCATGCAAAAACAGGTGTGTTTCTTTTTGTGTAGTACCTGACAGTCTGTTTAAAGAAAGAAAGAAAGAAAGAAAGAAAGAAAGAAAGAAGAAAGAAAAAATATTTATTCGGCACATGCCACAAAGCACACAACACAAAGTAGGTATTCAAAAGAAATAAAAAAACAAATAAAAAAATATAAGAAAAAAAAATACAATTTAGGTACATAATATTTGCATTTACAAGAAAATTACTAATTACGTGTGCCTCGCGACTGCGCCAAAAAGGCTCGGTTCAGCTATATGCCAGACAACTAGTGCCTGACGCTGGTTTTCAACCGGACCTAGTGTAGAAGTGACTACCGGATGTGAACCAGCTTTATATAGAAAATAAATAAATAATAATATATATTTATATGCATATGTGTGTGTATAAATATAATATATATATGTAAAATTAAATAATTGAGGCGTCTGTTCGCGATCTAAAAAGAAGTGTGCTTGCTGAATAATAAATTAATGGGTTGTAAGTTGTTGAGCATACTATTTACACGAAACCAAAACACAAAACAAATCCTTTGCAAAATCAGATAGGGTAGGTATTTGCAGTATTCCTGCACCGACTAGTATTCACAACTTCAGATTCAATCAGATAAGTGAGATATTTTGGTTGACCATGTCTAGTTTTATTTGAGCATCTATTAAATACTGCCGCAAGCGTTTCCTGAAAGACACAGAACTGCACTTTCTGTAGAAAGTCTTGGCTGAAAACCGAACTGATTGTCGTGCAGCATAAGACGTTTGTTTAGCTGTGTATTAAGCAGACCATCAAGCACTTTAGCGACTGTTGTCGCTAGAGAAATTGGTCTGTAATTCCTCTTGTCTGAAAGGTCACCTGTTTTGCTTTTAACAATTGGAACCACTATCGTCTTCATTAAGTCGGGAGGCAGATATGAATGACCAATACATAAATTGTACAGCAGCGCCAACACTCTTGATAAGTGAGGACCGGCATATTGTAAATGCTCGATGCTGATCCCGTCATGACCAGGGGACTTACCTCTAGTCGTAGACCTGATGACCTTAGCCACATCTTTGGCACTGAATCGTGTGCCCACCTCACCATAACAAGGATCAGCATCCAGCATCACACTAGAGCTCCCTAGGGGTGATTTTAAAAGAAAGTGATCTTTAAACATGTTGGCAATATCCTTTCTCTCACTCACTCCATTCACACTAACAGGCAGGCCAGGCCGAATATTCATTTTATTGGTGCTCTTCCAGAAATTACTAAACTCACGCTTTGAGTGCTTCGATGCTATTATGTCCATCTTAATTTGATCTTCGTGGTTTTGACACCATTTAAGTCGTGACTTGAAAAGAGCCCTACTCTCCCGCATCTCATCATACATTGGGCCCGATGATGGTTTCCCACTCAACGACCATTCTTGAAACTTCTGCCTAGCCAGCCTGTGCGCGCAACTGACGTGCTTATTCCACCCTGTGATGTGAGACTTTCTCCTACGATTAACACATTTATTTGCCGCACTAAGAACCGATGAGTCACAGAGTGCACAAATAATATCAGAATACAGCTTATCAATAACATTCCTATGAGTGGAGTTACTACAAAAGATATCACCACAAAGAGTTAATTCCACAGGAAAATCAATTAGTTTTAATCTATTGTGACACTCGGTGGAATACATACTAATTTGCTCCTTGGTTCTTTCCCCCCAAACAATTTTATTGTGAGCAAACACATTATCAGGGATCCTAGGCGTTAACAAATTAAATTTACATTCCAACACGAGAGGGTAATGATCTGACCACAGTACGTCATTTCTTACGTAAACATCGGTAACAGAATTTATAGCCGAATGAGTGACTATACAGTGGTCTAGCCAACGCCTACATCCGTGAACTTCACTTAAAAAAGTGTAGGTATCACTGGTTGACCCCAGCCTGTCCATGTCAACACAAACCCATTGCTGTTCAACACAAAAATTTAAAAGTTCAGCCATAAACAATGTATTAGGATGAGCATTAAAATCCCCCAAAACAAACACAGATTCTACGCTACACTCATCTACTACAGCACTCACCGTACCGAGGCAGTCCGTGAAGTCCGGCAAGTTGTCACATATATCAGTGGGCATATATATGCTCATCACAACAATGGGCCTATTGTTCGTCACTATTTTTATTGCACACACCCGAGGATTATTGCACTGTAACACTGACACATTTTGAAATACGTTACTCCTCCACAACAAAGCAACACCACCGTAAGGTCGACCGCGTAGCATGCCGGCTGACGTATCAACAGCTGATGTTCCCGTGGCACTGAAGTTGTTGTCAATGGTGCAAAGATAAGGTATCTCATCTGGTTGCAACCACGTCTCCTGCGGAGCAATGATGTCCGAAGATCTACACAGTTCTTTAATATTATTTATAGACCTTTTTACGCTTTTACAGTTGAACGATACCACTTTGTATAATTTATCCATTGCGTTCCATACTACTGCCGACACTATTCGTAGCATTATTCATGTACCTTTGTTTATAGTGCATGAATCTTCTAAAAATTATTCCCTGAGGCCACAAGTTAACATCTAAAAACAGAGGTACTTTGTGATCTGACACAAAAAACTTGTATGCCTTATGATCCATTGGTTTTTTTGCGTGTATTAACTCCAAGCAAACTCTTTCCTGCGTCTTAGATTGAATATAATTAATAATGTCAGCCTCTAATGTGTCCCTGTGTACATTAGTAATAAATATAGGAGACTTCTTATCGGCCGCCTTAAAGCCGACCGTTTCACATGCGACACCGATCTGTCCCCTGTACCGGTAATTCGGTTTTTTCTTGCGACTTACGTATTGCCATTCACCCTCATCCTTCCTTCGCAGTTCATTATTTTCAACTATCGATTCCATTCCTGATAGCGATGTCTTACTAGTAGCGCAGTTATAGCTACTCACTTCTACAGGTAAACATATTGGTTCACGATGAAGTTGTTGCCGTAAATCACCTGTGCATTGTGATGACGCATCGCCGAGCGGTGGCACGTTATCGGTTAAACTGGTTTCGACCGAGCACATCTGTTTATTATCACCGCACGATGACATTGCTAATATACCGATTTCTTCTGCAGTTGTTTCACAGTTAATTACTGACTGAGAACGTATTTCGTTTGATGGAATACATTCATCCTGCCTTACGATCTCATTGTGATGAGTTCTCGCAGTTGATGGAAAACATTGCGGATTTTGCTTGTTACCCCAATCAAGCTTGAGTTCATCCAACTGGTCCTTAGTCACATAACTTGATTTAATATTCCTCACATCCTCACGTAGTACCAACAAATCTTTAAGGATCTGGGAGGCGTCGAGGTGATCAAATGTGGTTGGGGGAAGTTTTCCGAGATCGCGAGCCACAAACACTGGTATTAAGTCTGGATCCACCACTTTTAATAACGATATTATGTCCAGCAAATCGCGTTTTTCTTTCCCATCATTTTTGCGAATAATTTTACGTTTCACTGCGGGTAGTGTTTCATACAGCAACGACTTTGACTGTCTTATTTCCTCACTTGTAAACGTAGATACACATATTTTTATTAATGTGTTCTCATCCGCGACGTACAATTTATTTTGTACGTACGCCAACAATTCGTCGATAACGACATTGCACGAATTACATTTCACTATCGTTGACATTTCTTGATTTTACAATGCGTCCTATCGGTAAGGATGCGCGAGCGACACTTTTTCATAAAGTTAATCGTTTTGGAACGCAGTGTTATGTTTCGAATACGATTAAAGAATTTAGAATTTTGTATATCTACTGCGTTTCTTTGCTCGTTGGCAAAAGAGAAAAAAAATCAACAGCAAATCTATATATGTATATTATTGTATAAAATAATACATATAATAAAACAGTAAAAATGGTATATCCGTACATTGAATATATTTACGACAAACAATCGACGGGGTTTAGAAACAGTAATCAAGCAAAAATTTAAAATGGCATTTATAATATTAGTAAGATAAGAACTAAATAGAAATGTTGTATTAAGCAGTTTACACGTGAATTTTAAATTCAAGAGCTCCCTTTGAGCTCCCGGATTTTGCTGATGAGCATTTTGCTGTTGTTTTGCTAATCTTGAGGCAAAATCTCCTCATAGTGATGTTGTTCTATTTCCGCTATCTCCTGATCGCACTCTCTCCTGAAGAGCATGTTCAGGTAAAATGGCTCCGTGACCTAAAAATATAAAATAGTGTTAATAGTTTATTGCCACAAAATAAAAATATATAAGTTTACACTTTTAATATTCATAATATATATCGCAAGAGTCGTAATTTTTTGTAATGAGAATTAATATAATGTGGTTTTAGTTCACATTACTAGCATTCTTGTTAACCCTTCTAACTAAGCTAAATAGGTATGCTTCTGTCTGGAGTGGGTTCACGGCGATAGTGTAATGGGTTTGAACCAGTGGACACTTTAGCCATTACACTAAGTTGTCGTTTATCTTAATTGACACTGAGAGCCCTTTTTTAAGAATGGAAAATCATCCAATGACTGCCTCCCGATCTGAGCGAAGCGGGAGTGTGTGTCAGACTTTTACTGACTAAAACCCATCCGTGTTCCGTCATTTGCCCCTCGTGTTTCGAGGCCGCGGTAACTTTTTAGAACAATTCCGCAACATTAAGAGCCCTACCTATCAAACTAAGATAACGTTTATTTCAAGAAACTGGGATCAACTGTGAGGTAAATTAAAAATGATAGCAATTACAAAATTGCGAACAGTATCAGCATTATTAAGCGTAGTAACTGCGATTACTTTTATGACAAAACAGTTACTATTCATAATATATTCTAAGAGAATGAAAATTTCATAAAATTAAAGTGTGTGTCTAAATAGTATAGCATGAGTAAATGTAGGTGTGTATGGAGGTGTGTTTATGTGAAAGAGTGTATGAGTGTGTAGTGTTGTATGAGAAGAAGAACGCAAAATTAATGTATTTGAGGAGATACTGTTGTTGCCATTTCAAAATCATCGATTTTAGTGTATATTTATTATTATCAAACACGTGCGATATATACAGACAACATCATGATTTAGATCTGTACACAACAAGGTCGTCCAAGACGTGTCTGAGCCTTTGTTTTTCTTTCATAAAACATAATTCATATCATTAGCCTACAACGTTCTTACTTCTGAGACACGGACAGTCTCACTATGAGAAGGAATACATAGGCCGTAATCAAATAAAGATTTATTTATGACCAATTTGAAAAAAAATTGCCAAGTCCGAGTCAGACACGCCATGACTTTTGCCTTGTTTTGCCATGCTTTGTTTTTCATAGTGTTTGTATGAAATACAAAGTTATATTTGCGCTTTTAGAAAATTTGTTATATCTCAAAAACGTCTGACTTTATTTTGTTCAAACTAGAACAAGATCTATAATATATATATTTTTTTTATTTTTCAGTCAATTATTTTAAAAGTTAGAGGGACACACACATTTTAATACTTTGGAAGTCTCTATCTTTTGAACGATTGACTTTTAGAAGAAATGGTTTTCAAAACCTGAATATTTTGCATCCTGAGATCCCAAGATTCCAGAATGTGACGGATGAGCGCTACTTCTATGTCTGTTGTTGACGTACCTTTCGTGAAAGCAAACTGCCGACTATGTAGATATTTGAGTTAAAATGTGACAGCATCTGGTCGAGCGTGATTTTTTCGTAGATTTTGCTTAATGCTGAAAGCACAATTGTCGGTCTATAGTTACAGGGATCACTCTTATAACTCGACATAAAAATTTGTACTACTTTACTATGTTTCATTAAATTGGGAAAAGTACCACTGTCTATACATTGATTAAATATGCCTGTTAGGAGAGGAGCAATTAATAAATAATAATAATAAGATTCTGCAAATGATGGCCAAGAATACAGAGATTTAGTAGCCTCTATTGGAATATTGGTTAAGTAAATTTCCAATTTCTCAGCTACTTTTGACTAATCTGAAATTACCTGATCATCGATGATTCTGACCCTCCTCCTTTTTATCACCTTCTGCACAATTTTTATTTTATTGTTAGAAGTGCTAATTTTATTATTGAGTGATTTAGATTTAGCTTGGGTGCATACTCTTTTAAATATCTTTGAGTAGTTTCTTTCATAATTATGGAAGGAAACTTCATCGGAAGTCAATGATTTTTCATGGTATAAGTTATCTCTGCTTATTCTTACTCCAGCAGTGGCCCATTCCTTAAATTTAGATTTATTATTCATTTGAACTTTTTTAACTGGACACACCTTATTAAATTCGTTGCATAGCTTAGAAATAACATCCTATAATTTTCATTGGGGTCTTGGGAGTCAAAATTGGCCATTGAAAGATTACTTAAAATGTTATCATTAAAAACTTTTAATTTGTTTTAGTCAATGGCCTAAAATTATTAATAGTTTTATTGAAGTGTAGCTTTTTAACCAAATGAACTTCAACTTGTATCCTACAAGTTGACCTGTATCGTCAGACCTAACTCCTCTAATCAGAGACGAATATTTTATGGCACAATTAGTAAAAATATAATTTATGCATGAAGCTGATGTTGCTGTTATTCTTGTTCCTTCCTTGAATATACATTTTAAGTTAAAGGATCCAAACAATGAAATAATCTTGCATTTTTCAGGTGAATTTACTAACAAATCAATAATTAGATCACCACAAACGAAAACTAATTTATTATGTCTTATAAGCTTACTTAAAATTTCTTCCATTATCATTAAGAGTTATGACACGTTTGATGCTGGTGGTCTATAAAGAAACACATAAGAAAGTTTGGCCTTCAACTTCTGCACATGCTACCACACACAAGCGATCAACAGAGCAAGCGGTGATATCTTTTCGTTCCTTATAATATCTAAGAGAATTACTACATAAAATCAAAGTACCACCCCCTACTGTAGACCTGTTGTATGCACTGGCAACCGAAAAATTATTAATGTTAATCAACATTATATCTGGTTATAACCAGGTTTCCTTCGTCAGGTCATCGCATGAAAACACCATATATCTCACGAGTAATACATATATAAATTAGATTGTTTAGTGCGATTGCCAAGTCAATCTATTTATTTAAAACGTTAAAGATTCTTAATATTGATATGGTCACTATAAGATGTTGTTAGGTTTGATGATTACGTAACTATTTAAGACAGAAGGTCTCTTAAGTAAGGACTGAAAAAATTAATAACCGAGTTGGTATAACATGGTTCTCACAACTTTTTACAGCAGAAGAATTGAGAATTTTGACAAGTATTGTTTTTATGGGATCTTATTTCTTTTTGTAGATAGTTCTGTTTCTAGGCAAGCGTGCTCCATCTTCGACCACATCATCACTTACCCTGAGGTGAGATGGTGGTCAAACGCGAGCCTATTATCATTAAAAACAAAAACCGAAATTGAAAAACATTTTAGTTTTTCCTTGATTCATACACTAAACACTAATTGTATTCTAAATTTGAAGCTTCTATGTCTGCTAGAAGTGCCTTAGACTTTTGATGATCGGTCAGTCAGTCAGTGAGTGACAAAATTAAGAAACTTTGACTCATTATAATTCTTAAACTACTGGTTCAAATTGATTGAAATTTAAAACATACTGTGTATACAATGCCTGCTTGGTTACTGAAAATTCAGGCTTCTAATTTTATCCACAACGAAGTTATAGGGGTTCGAAAATGACCTGAACTGCTTCGAGAGAAGGATGGTACGGCCGTGCCACTTTTTGCTCTACTTGGCGGGGGTACTGCCTTGCCCCCAGATCTGTATTTCAGACATCAGCGCTTTTCCTTTAGCAAGCACCACTTCACTATAAAATAAGTTTCACCACTGTACAATGTAATGTTGATAATAGCAAACGGTACAATTAATAAAGATCAGGAAATTGAACGGAAAAAACAAGATATACAACTAATCTTAATTAAAATAAAAGATTTTAATTGTATAGTAAAAGAGTGATAACCTCCCTTGTGTAAGGTGAAAATGAGTGAGTGTATGTAGAACGGTGTTATAAGCTACTGTATAAGTTTTCTGTTTCTTCATAGTTCATCTTATTGATATAATCTGTCATCTTGTGTTTACAGTTGTGCATATTTAGGGGATAAATGTTAATAATTTTATTTATCCTTATATATATATATATATAAAAGGGCCTAAGTAGCAAAAGAATCTGCGAGCGTATGAGTGTTTAAAAATCGATGGAACGTAGTGGATCAAATTTTTTCTCCGACGCTTTGACATATATAACGATTTATTATAACTTGTATCAGCAATATAAACAGCTGCCGAACCGATAGGACTTCACAGGATTGCTACAAGAGGTAAGTAGGAAACAGAATGATATGGATGGAGCGTGCTAACTTTTAGAATAGCTCTTTAAATTTACAACTTTATTTTTTTTAACTCCGCAAATAAAAATGCAATACTGTAATATTTATTGATTAAGAGCTATGTACACTTGCTTGACTATTTTTGGTTCAGCTGCAGGTCTAAGGTTTTTGAAAATGAATATCTATTTTCTCAACGTGGAGGCTACCAACTCTATATGAGATCGAAAAGAAAGATTATTATCGATAACTATTCCTAAATATTTGACTTGCTTCATGTTAAGTAGGGCTGGCTTAAACGTTAGCCAAACAGGGAAGTTCAGGAAGAAAAGGCTGATTGATTGATTGAACTGTTTGGTAGTATATTCGTGGTGTTATTTACTATAGCGTTGTCAGGTCTATTTTGGCAATAACAGCATATGTTTTCTGTGCTGAATTTCGAATAATGATGGTGAAACTAGCAGTGAAAAAGCTCGTGAATCGATCTTCACCACCGTTGCTCCATGATAACGCATGACATCGCAAACGCGTCTCCAACCGTTTTTTTAAAACTGCAATCAAACATAGGAATCCCTTTATCGCATCGGCCGCCCGATAGGAACCCTCCCGCATCTCCAAGATTCACCGACCTAGCACAGTGTCACACAGAAATAAAAACCGACCGTTCTTCCGTCCTCACCGCCGCCGAGGCCCGCCGCGACGTCCCGTAATTATCCGCCCTGACCCTTGCTAGAGCCAGCCCGTGAGCCAGTAGCTTTAAATTCCCTTATTAATAATAATAATGATCTGATCCAGCTTGTCCCTAGCTGCCCTCCTTCTGCGACGCCCTAAGCCGAGGTTCGTATCCCACACAACCTCAGAAGTTGACCTGCGAACGCCACACACTAAAAAAAAAACGAAGACAGTCTTATCACGAAACATTACCCGATATAATCGGAGCTCTACAAGTGAATTACAGTGCAATTTACAATGAACAATACAGACAACAATTTACAAGTGAATTACAGTTAAGTGAGAAGTATTGTGGTGTGAATTGCTCTGTGAATTAGGGTTCCGTAGCCGAATGGCAAAAAACAATAAATATATAGATACCATTCCAAAATGGAGAAATGTGTGCCGCACCCCCTCCCCCCCCCCTCTAACTTTTATAATAATAAAGTATAAAAAACCTAAAAAAAATGTGCTGTATATCTTTATGAAAACTTTCAACGGAAATCGGTTTGAACGAGATAGGGGTCTGTAGTTTTTCATTTCAGATGTAGCATATTACCATATTAACACTATGAAAAACATCGTTATTTTGCTTAGTTACTATGGAAACCCTTCATGGGCGAGTCTGATTTGCATTTGGCCAATTTTTATTTTATTTTGCGTGTATTTAATTAAAATGTCGATTTTGGTCTAATTGGCGTAAATTATTTCTATCCCGAGTAGGGCTTTCAAATACCGGATTTTCAGAACTGGTATCAATACCGGTATTGAAAAGTCAATACCGTGATCCTGGTATCAATACCGGTAATCCGGTATTGAACGTAAGTTCAATTAGGACATTAATAAAACCGATAAAATACGTGTTTCTTATTTATTGAAAATAATAAAATAAATACGTTTTTACATAGCCCTCTTTAAATATAACTATAAGCATTTGGTATTGGTGTAAATATAATAATAATCATTTGGTATTGGTTGATTACTTAGGTAGGACTAGGAATTAGGAACATAATGAAAACGTAAACTTAATCTAGTCTTTTTGCAGGAAGGCATTTCACATAGACTTTGTATCACGGAATAGATCAATAAGGTTGGAATGGTGTGTGTAGCGAGCGCGCCACATTTATGATTCGAAAATCATAGCTCGACCGATTAATTCAACCACCGCGTTTAGTGCGCTTCGAACTACTTCGGAACACAGAGCTCTGCTTTAAAATGCCGTGTTGTGCAATTATAACCTGTAAAACAAAAAGTCAGAACATTTATTTACAATTTTATTTGTAAAAAACATAAAAATATTCTGATCACTATGAAATTCCAAACATTAACAAAATTATTGCAACAAAATACAATATATATATATATATTGCCCGATGTGTACTCGCTTAATCAATGCAATGACCAAGTCCGCTTACAATGTACTGCATGCGTTGCGTCCTCAATACTTCAACCATTGACGTTTCGTCCTTTGCCCTGATTGGCCGTGATGCACGGCGCATGTTTATCGACGGTGAGTTACAATCAGTAGCAAGATAGATAGATAGATATACTCTTTATTGTACACCATAAAACAATTAAATAAGGACTTAAAAAACTACAAAGAGTGTTACAATGGGCGATTTTATCGCTAAAAGCGATCTCTTAGAGACAACCTTTGGATGGATTTGCCACAACAGGAGAAAATAAATACGCGGGTAGTCCATGGTTTACCATTCACTTATATACAATAAATAAGTAATAACCTACATACTCAATACACATATACATATATATACACAAAATGAACAAAGCTGAGTTATATAAAAAATAGTAACAAATTAAAGAGAAAGATAGAGATCTTTTACCATGTTTTTGAAAGAAGGAAGGGTTTGAGCTTATCTTACTGAGACGGGAAGAGTATTCCACAGTCGTACTGCTTGAGCTGCGAACGACTTACCAAAGAAATTGGTGGAGTGACTCGGTACCTCTAGCCTCAAGTTTTCCGATGACCTCAGAAATTTGGCATGTGTGTCATGGAGGAACTTAAAACGTCTTAGGAATGAACAGAATACTGTAAAGTAGAGACAAGATGTGTAAGTTCCGGCGAAGACGTATAGGAAGCCACTTGAGTTTCGTACGAAATTCGGATACGTGATCATATTTGCGCAAACCAAATATAAATCTTATGCAAAAATTTTGAAGTCGTTCAAGTTTATCAAGTCTCGATTTAATATCAAGCTCTCGGTTTAAGTGTGTGTAATTTATTTGTGTGCGTAATTCGCAAACGTAACGGGCCTCTTGCTTGTAGTGGAGCTAAAGAGTGGGAGATAAGCGGCGACACGCGTTCTCATACAAATCCAGAACTATTTATTTTCTAACCTCTTTTATCTGTTCTGTACTTTGTATCTTGATGCTTTGTAGAGTACAGCATTAATATTATTTTTAAATTTCTTATTATTATCTAAATGTCATCATGTCTTATGTAAAAATCAACATAGGTATCATTATTTGTAGAAATGTAAGTAAGTAAAGTATAGCTTAACTAATTGACAATCATTAGGTAATCATGGCAGGTAGCAATGATGGTAATCTAATTAAACCAGCAAAAATAGGTACGCGCTAATAGATCACAATTTCACAGTCACAAGTTAACAGTACGCAATAACAAAGTTTATATACGCGTTATTCCGTCGCCTGTGCGAAACTGACTGACAATAATAAAAACGACATAAGTACAGCTCGATTTCGGGCATTGTCTCAGGTGGGGCACGGGAGGGTAAGCTTAAGATAACAGCGGGACGCTGGCGCTGGTGAAAACAAATGTGAGAATAAGATCACATCATTTTCATCTAATATTGTAAAAGGCCATAATAAAATCCGTGATCACGGTATTACGGGATCCCGGAATACCGGTATTGAAAGCCCTAATCCCGAGCCCCAGCTTGTAACAATATTTAGAATATAGTTTACTGTATATCAAAATTTAAACAGAACTGTTTTTGACGTTAAATATTTATCATTCACACATTAAACAGAAAATCGCGAGCAAAAGGCTCACGAAATTTTGTGTGGTCTCTTGCAGATAATCTTATGAGGTTTATTTATTTATTTATTTATTTATCTACACTTCATGTACATAGGTACAAAGAGGTTGTCGGCTGTTTAACCTAACTTACCTATGGCCTCCAGCCCGGGTTCATATTAATCTTACAAACAAAGCAACTACCCACTAAGGCGTCGCTTGGGGAGGGGAACTAGTGACAGACTGGATCGGACAAAACACTGCCGCCGCCGGGGGCTATTAAAACACTAAAATATTCTTCAACGCAGCCGCCGACTGCTTGAATGTGTATATGTGTGTGTGTGTGTGTAATTGTTTGGACTTTAAAGATGCTGTAGTTACACGATCAATTCCAGACTTACGTGCGTAATCCTCCCCGACGTTCCCACAGGTTCTGACTTTAGATGGCAATATCGGCGCATAGTTATGTAAACCACCACTACAAGAACAAGTATCACTATTATTACGGATGGTATCACAATGATTGATAGATTGATTGGATGTGAGTCGGTGTCATCTGAAAACGAAATTTAAAACCTTTTGATAATATAATCAGCTAATAACGTTCTCACGGCTGAGACACAGACCTCGTCTTTGATCAACATCATCTGCTTTCCCTTTTCCGAATTATGTTGGCGTCAGCTTCCAGTTTAACTGGATGTAGTATTAGTGTAGCAGCTAATACTTACGCATAGACATACAAATAAGAGGAGCTCATACGACACTCCTGCGCCATGAGGCCGCGCGCACTAAGCTAGCCGAAGTTTAAGGAATGCGGACTGGCTGTCCGCATCATCGCGCTCCACTCGCTACATGAAGGGAGCGCGGCACAAGTACCTACATTACCGAATTGTGAAGTTATTAATGTACCCCATTTATTTTGATTATTGTGTGACTGTCTTTGTATATAAAGAGCGCTTCCAAATAAAACTTACAGATTGTTATTCGTCTTCTTACTTAACACATCCTAATACATAAAGTACTTAACGTAAGTATAATTAGAAACACTAATACTCATATATATATACACCCGGTTAAACTGCTGGAGCAGCTGAGTACATAGAGCGACTGCCTCTCTGACCTCCACAACCCAGTAGCTGGGTAACACGATACTCCTTGACCAGACCAGTCACCAATGATCTAGTTGTAAATACTCACTGTTCAGGACTACAAAAGGCCAGTGCAACGATACTGGTGTGTCCGAACTTGTCCACGGTTCGTGGAGCCCTACCGTTGCTTTCAGCAACAATAAACAAACTACAGGCTCTTCGGCCTACAACCATATATACAAATAACACTCACCTGAGCTGTAGACGGCAACCAGGATCGGTTGATCACGTCCAAAGTGTTTGTGTGTTAAGCATGAGTGAGTAATTGAAAAGTGTGATGTAAGTCAAGTGTTCTGAGCGGTCACAAGGCGCCGATCTCCAGATGGCGCGGTTCAGACAGCATCACAGCCCAAACTCGCACCGGATTGAAGCTGTTTATCACTACTTTTTCCAACAAATGCGCGTGCCACGCGGGTGGCGACAACCGGCGATAACTTGTTCCAAAATATCCCAGGTTTTCCATCAAATGGGGATTACAAATTCAATTAATCCTTAATCGCGACCCAATTATCGGTTACAAAGGGCGATTGCACAAGATATCTAATTTCAATTACAATTACAAGAGGGTCCCAAGGCGGACGTTATTCCAACCAAGCAAAGTCTATCTGTCAAGTCTCAAAGTTATGTCAAGTGTCAACATAAAAAAAGACAATAGAATGTTGCCACACCAAATATC
The DNA here is from genome assembly GCA_943138885.2 of Tholera decimalis. Lineage (NCBI taxonomy): Eukaryota > Metazoa > Arthropoda > Insecta > Lepidoptera > Noctuidae > Tholera > Tholera decimalis. Next base: position 19,883,064 of record OW964576.2, read on the forward strand.
GTTCAAAAATACATTTGGGACAGAACATCTACCCCCCCCGGACGGGCCTACCCGTCCGCTAATCAATTGGAAGTCTTGACAAGGTTGCGAATTTAACACAGCTTCAATGCGGCAAAATACCGTAGCTAGTTCCTCAAAGGTGAGAACGGTGTCTCCCAACAATCTCCGCCAGCGTCCCTTTGCCGCTTTCACCGCGGCCTCAAAAAATACCCCCCCAATGGGGGCAGGCTGGCGGGTCAAACAACCAAGTGACCTCTCGGTGGGCCAAACTATTACCACTGTCAACCTGGCTCTTATTAGGAAGGCGTATTCCTTCTTTAAATAGTTACTTGTACCCTTGTAATTCGTACCGCAATCAGACCCAATCAAAGAAGGTAACCCACGGCGAGACGCAAATCTGTACAAAGTCGCCACAAAGGCCTCTGTCGAGAGGGAGGTTACCAGCTCCAAATGTACTGCCTTAGTTGACAGGCAGATAAAACACATAAATAATCCTTAACAATCTTAGCATTACGAAGGGTGGACGTCTTCAACAAAAGGGGACCAGCAAAGTCCGTTACGACGCCAGCAAAGGGCCTCGCCTTATTGACGCGATCAGCCGGCAAAATCCAAAATTCTCGCTGCAGAATGGCCAACAGCACATTGCAACCGGCATGCGAGTTCTTAACGTGACGATCAGTCACCAACAATTGAACCAAGTGGCCCTCCTTGGGCAACAAAAGGGGGGTGACGGGCCCCATAAGGAAGGCTAGAGTGCCTCAACCGTCCTCCAACACGCAAAAGACCCGTGTTATCCAAGAAGGGATTCAGCTTACTAACAGCTCCCGACAACTTAACCCTACCAGACTTCAAGACCTCGATCTCCTTCTCAAAATGTGCAGCCTGCACAGAGCGGACCCAAAGGAGGAGTGACTCCTGTCGCTCTTGAGAAGAGAGAACTGGTGACAGGCGCTTGTCCCCTGGATTCCTAGAATTATGGCCAAAACGCCTGATCCACGAGGTGACGTTCAACAATTTGTCGAGGGAGCTGTATCGATTCAACAAAAAATCAAGATCCTTTCAATCAAGAGCCTTTGTCCCAACAGCGAACACCTCAAGTCCGGGCAAAGGATCCGACATCAAGAGTGGCGTTCGAGGCCAATCGCCTTCGGGGCGAGTCAGCCAGTCCGGTCCCCACCAGAGGGGGTGAGCAATCAAGTGGGGGGCCATGCACCCGCGTGAGGCTACGTCGCCCGGGTTCAGGTCACCAGGCACGTGCCTCCAAATCAAAGGCGTTTCAGAAACTTGAATCTGCGACACTCGGTTCGCAACAAAGATCTCCAAAGAGTGGACGGACGTCTTCAACCAACACAAAACAATTTGACTGTCCGTCCAGGCGTAAGAAGCCCGAATGTCGACAGTTTCATCCAAAGTGTGCGCAACGTGGTTTAGAAGACGCACAAGAAACACCGCAGGGAGTGCGGATACAAGTTGGAGCCAGTCTTCCAACAGAGTTTCCCGAAGTGGCTCGTCCCAAACAAGTTCAGTTATAACAAGGGCAGGTGCACCAATTTTAGGGTAAGGGCAACTCACAAGGGTGATTTCAAACCAGGTCCTTCCCTCAACAGTGGTGACAGCCGTTTCGCCAATTCCCAAAATCTTGCCTGAAAAGTCGTTCACCTTCAGGCCAACCTGTCCCGCTAACCAAGATGACACAAGGCAACCCTGGGCTCCCGTGTCCAACATGGCACGGACCACAATCGAGTCACCCAAGGGTCCCCAGACCTTGACCGAGGCCGTTGGCAACACAACCGTCTTGATCGGGGGGGCGTCCTTTAGCGGGGCAGGCGACAATTTCTTAGCAATGCCTGGGCGGCGACCGATCGCCGCATCCAGGCTGCTCTCGTTCACGACGAGGCCAACAATCAAAATATTCGTCCGCGCGGTGTCCCGAGTCGCTCGCCATCACTGGAGGGGCATATCCCACCGGATGCCCGAATGGCGGAGGGCACGACTCCAACCGGGGACGTTCCGCCAACGGAGGGGAAAGGCAGTGGCGCCGACCCGGCCACTGCTGCCTAGCAGCCAACGCGCGTTCTCCCTGACGAGGGGAGACCAAATGGCGCTCGCGGGGCTCCCGTTCAACTTGCGCGGGGGGTGGAGTGCGGCGTACAGAATTGCGGGCCTCAGCCCGATGCTCGTCTCCGGGGTACCCCCTGCGCGAACCCCCCTCAGAAGCTGGTCTGCTGGAGCGGTTCGCGTTGGCGCACAAAATCTCCAAGTGGGACCCCTTACAAATTCTACATGGGCGGGGGTCGGGGCAGTCCCGATGGAAGTGGGCCCCCAAGCACGAGAAGCACAAACGGCGTGCGTTGACAATGCGGCGGCGGGCACTTACGTGCAAATCCAAAAAGGCCGGGCAATGCGCCATGACATGCCCCGTTGCCTTACAAAAGTCGCAATCAGGAGGACTCCGGGCGCCAGCAAAACGGGGGGCGGGGCGAACATCAACAGGCCCCTTAGCCCGAGGACTCCGGGCGCCAGCAAAACGGGGGGCGGGGCGAACATCAACAGGCCCCCGAGCCCTAGTCCGTCCCTGGTCTCCAGGCCGAGAAGGTAGTGGGGGTGACCCCGTGGCGCCACGAGTGTTATCCGAAAACCGACACTCGTCTTCCAAAAACTTGAGGAGGTCATCAAAGGGGGGAAGATGGGTGGCACTATCCCCACCATACTTCTGCTCAAAACGTGACCTCAGCTCCGCGGGGAGCAACTGCAGCACTATGTGCACCAACAAGTAGGACCAATGTTCTACCGGTAACTCCAAGCGTCTCAAGGCGTTGGTCGCTGAAACCAACGGGTTCAACAAGTCAGTGCGCAACGTCGACGTGCTGGCAATGGCCGGTAGTCCCAAAATCTGGTCGATGTGCACATCAGCCAGGCAGCGCTTGTTCTGATACCGTCGGGAGAGAAGCTCCAGAGCGGTAGGGTAGGAGGAGTCCGTCACCGGCAAGTGCTGCACCAAGGCTCTGGCTTCGCCCTCCAAAAATGACAACAAGTAGGCCAACTTCTGGGCAGGTCCGAGGTCCGAGCGTGCATCGACAAGACTCTCAAAGAGATTTAGGAAGCCCAGCCAGTGGTCCAAGCGACCGTCAAAACGTGGCAGCTCCAGGGTGGGCAGCCTGCCCAATAGTCCAGGGCCTGCAACAACGGGGGTCTGCGGCTTGGCCGCATCAGGCACCCGGCTCTTCAAAATTTCCCGAGCTCGTAGACTTATGACGTCCCCCAGGTGGACAATCTGGTCATAGTCACCCAAAATCTTATCGCGGGCTGCCTGGTCCATCACCCCCAAATCCACGTCCATGATGTACTCGTTGAAGCGTGTGAGCGCAGCATCAGCTGACTTGATCCTCTCATTCACTTGCCCGTACCGAGCAAGGGTGAGCTCTTCCAATTCCACACGCTCTACCGTTGCAGCTGCCGATGTGAACCATCTCAACTGTGAGGTCAATCCGGCAGCAGCCTCCCTGACTGCCCTTAATGAGGCCATTGCAACAATCAAATATTAATACAAATAGGCTAAATTACCTAAACAAACAAACAATGACTTGTTAGCCAACCGAATAATTTCACCAAAATAACAACTTAAATTCAATTATTTCAGGTCCAAATCCGACCCTGTACTTATTCCAAGTATGAATCTAGCTTGCTAAGGATGGCTAGTTACAAAATAAATAACAATTGAATGTATAATACAATGCTGGATCAACCTCAAATAAATACAACAATAGGATGTGTAATATTGCTCCGGACAATCTCTAACAACAATCCAATAAACAAATAAATGCAATAAGTCAATCCACACCATTCAATTCTTGTTATGTTAACAAATGTGTGATTATTATTTAGATAACCTTTTAAATTCAGATCAATGACATTCAATTATTAATTGCAACAAATATACCAAACAACTTTACAACAAATATACCAAATTATACCAAAATACAACCAATAATTCCTAATTTCACAAACAAATCCCACTTGTCAATTCAACAAAAGGGGGCTACAGTACAAATTACAAATACAACTTCAATTGATCCAACTTCAATTAGATAGCCCGGATGACATGGTAATATATTCAAAACTTATTAAGTTATAAGTTATGTTAAGTAATTAAACTAAAGTTATTTTCAAAACTTCCAATTTACTATGTGGATTTTATTATTAAAACCCACACTCTGCTTACCAAAATGTTCAGGACTACAAAAGGCCAGTGCAACGATACTGGTGTGTCCGAACTTGTCCACGGTTCGTGGAGCCCTACCGTTGCTTTCAGCAACAATAAACAAACTACAGGCTCTTCGGCCTACAACCATATATACAAATAACACTCACCTGAGCTGTAGACGGCAACCAGGATCGGTTGATCACGTCCAAAGTGTTTGTGTGTTAAGCATGAGTGAGTAATTGAAAAGTGTGATGTAAGTCAAGTGTTCTGAACGGTCACAAGGCGCCGATCTCCAGATGGCGCGGTTCAGACAGCATCACAGCCCAAACTCGCACCGGATTGAAGCTGTTTATCACTACTTTTTCCAACAAATGCGCGTGCCACGCGGGTGGCGACAACCGGCGATAACTTGTTCCAAAATATCCCAGGTTTTCCATCAAATGGGGATTACAAATTCAATTAATCCTTAATCGCGACCCAATTATCGGTTACAAAGGGCGATTGCACAAGATATCTAATTTCAATTACAATTACAAGAGGGTCCCAAGGCGGACGTTATTCCAACCAAGCAAAGTCTATCTGTCAAGTCTCAAAGTTATGTCAAGTGTCAACATCAAAAAAGACAATAGAATGTTGCCACACCAAAGATCGTTCAAAAATACATTTGGGACAGAACACTCACATACACCCGGTTACACTGCTGGAGCAGCTGAGTACATAGAGCGACTGCCTCTCTGACCTCCACAACCCAGTAGCTGGGTAACACGATACCCCTTGGCCAGACCAGTCACCAATGATCTAGTTGTCATATCGTCGCTGCGCCTGCCAAATTCCATATGTGCATTTTTTCAATTTTTCGTTTTTTCGCTAAACAAAATCTCCGTTTCGTTCTGTATATGCTCATAAAATCGTTTTTGTGATATTCCATCTAGAAAGCAATATGACAAATACCGTATGTATTTTGACCGTTTAGAAAAATTCGTATGTGCAGAAATGCACATAAAGAATTTGCGTTCCGTCTTCAGTCACCCACAACTGCGCGCCGTGAGGGCGCGTTGTGGTGTAAACAACATATAAAAATAGTTTTATTGTGTTAAAACTAAATAAAAGTGGTAAGTACGTACTGAATTTACTTAAATTATGCTGTTTTTAATAATACCGTAAACCATTCATCAATAACTTGTCAATTTAAGTTCCTAATTATTAACCTATAACATAGTCTTGTGTACCTATCGTATATTTTTAATTCCAGTAGATTTATTACTAGAATATTATTACAATAACTAAAAATTATATAAGACGTGATAAAAGCTATAAAAGCTTCTGAGTATTTGAGTGTGTGATTGTTTTAAAAATTTTGCGATTTCTTCACGTTACATTCGAGTGGAGGTACCTAACTACGTTTGCAAACACAACGCTTATATTTACGTATTAGATCATTTTAGAAAAGGGACATACAATGATGCAAGTAGATAGTGTCCCCTCAACTTTGGAGAAAAAGTTTCGTCCCCCTGTCTATACACCAACTGATTATATTAGTCGCATGAGGGAAGCACGACCTAAGCAACCGTATCACGTTCATCATGTTGATTATACTTCTTTTAAGAATTATAACGATGACATTTGTATTGATTCCATTCGTCCAAGTAAAAAAGCTGGAGACCCGATCGTAAATGACATATAAGCCTTTTATATAAAGATGGCAGTATCTTCTACAAGTTACGACATCCTAATGAATGGAAGCGACTTCGTGCCAACAACCCATCATCTGTTGTTACTCGACTGATGTGCCCTGGAGTTGTCTCCTGTACTGACTCGCCTGTATCGCCTTTCTCTTAAAACCGGAGTGGTGCCGGTGTCGTGGAAGCTGGCCAATGTGCAACCAGTACCCAAAAAGGGTAGCCGTGCCGACCCTGCAAACTATAGACCAATTGCCTTGACCTCCATACTCTGTAAAGTTATGGAGAGGGGCATCCTTGAAGACAATGAGCTCCTCAGTGACCACCAGCATGGGGATCGGTCGACCGGAGATCTTCTTGTGTATGTTACGCACTGCTGGGGCGAGGCCATTGAGAAACACGCCCAAGCCCTTGCCGTGTCCCTCGACATCTCAAAGGCCTTTGACAGGGTCTAGCACGCTAGTCTGCTGAGCAAGCTTCCTAGATACGGTGTCCCTGCTAGCTTATACAACTGGATTTGTGACTTTTGAGTGAACGGTCGATCCGAGTGGTCATCGATGGCTGCGCATTGGATCTTATGGCTATTAATGCCGGTGTTCCTCAGGGGTCTCTTCTCTCTGCGACTCTATTTTTGCTTCATATCAACGATATGCTTCAGCTGGGAGCTATTGGTTACGCGGATGATAGCACAGTCTCAGAGAGATACTTGTCCAGTGCTAGAACTGGTAGGGACGAAATACCCACTCTTAGAAAGGCCATGATAGAGCGAACGAATTTGACCTTAAATCTCGTTTCCCTATGGGGCGATGACAATCTGGTCAAACTCAATGCTTTAAAAACACAGGCTTGTCTTTTCTCCGCTAAAAGAAGCCAATTTGTATGGTTTTCTACTTTCAGAGGTGCATCTGTACCAATTACCAACCGCCTGGAGCTCTTGGGCATGGAATTGACGTCTGACCTCAACTTCAGCTGAACCATTGAGTCTAAAGCTCAGACTGCAGCCAAAAAGCTGGGCATCCTACAAAAAGTGAGACGATACTTCACACCTGGACAGCTTTTGAATTTATATAAAGCACAGGTCCGTTTCTGTATGGAGTATTACAGTCACTTGTGGGATGGCTCAGCCAAATACCAGCTAGCTGCACTTGACTTGATCGAACGCAGAGCTAAAAAGCTCCTAGGTAGCGAGGTTCTGGCAGGCAAGCTTCACAGCCTCGCTCACCGGCGAAACGTTGCTTGCCTGTCTATCTTCTACAGATTATACTTCGCAGAGTGTACGCAGGAGCTCCACGACCCATCCCCCTTTTACTACCGGTCTACCAGACGTACCGCAGGATATCCACACTCGGTCGATATACCGTCTTGTCGTACTAAGCGTTTTTCTTCAACATTTATTGGGCGCACACTGCACAGCCAAGGTGTGGAACTCTCTGCCAGCTTCTGTGTTCCCTGCCACATATGACCCGTCAGCCTTTAAAGCAAGAGTGAATAGGCATTTTCTGGGCTCGCTCGTTCGATCGTAGACCTCATCTTACACTTACCATCAGCTGTGATCGAGGTCAAGAGCGGGCTCATACGTAATAAAAAAAAGTTTTCTTTTTGTTTAACAACTTTCATAGTATTTGATTTGTTTTTTGTTTAAGAGATTTTTATTTGTTTTCTAACGATATTTTTAATATAATGCTGTGATAATGATGGCAATAAGTGTCATGTTAAAACAATAAATAAAAGTTAAGTATCACACTGATCTTATGATATTGAGTACAATAATTGTAAAATTTTCTATATAAGTATATTAAATATAAGTTTCTAATAGTTCCTACTCATTTCATTGTATTTTTTTACTTATGATAACGTAAAGATCACATAATGTTAACCTTAAAACAGTCATAAGTGTCACATTGCCAAAGCATTTATGTGTAATAATGCACATCCATCATTATTTTATACGATTCTAAACCAGTTATGTGCACTTTATTGCTTAAAATAATTCTAGCCCTTTAAATGACTGATAGTTTTGGCAATTTTTGTATTTTTATAATGTATTAAATAAACGTCCATGCTGTGGTATTAATATTTTTGCCGAGTTTTTCATTTTCAATTCAATAACACGTTTTTTGTTGTTTCCCAAAACCTTACAAAAATCACTTATGGAACTTGGCAGGCGCAACGACGATATTTCAAATCTTGAGTGATATGTTCCCAAACACTTACCTTCACTCTTATCCTTTAACAATTCCACCTCAACCACACACATCGCTTCTTTTGTACAAATGTCGGTATCTGTAAAAAGACAGATGGTTTTTAAATATGTGTACATGTAATGTACTGTAACACTGTTTGTTCAGAATCGTTTCCTGAATCGATTGCTATAATTTTGAATATATAGTATAATATATTTCTTTTCATTAATAAGTATATTTATATAAATTTTTATTTTTATAAATTTTGTAATTTTATTTGATAAAAAAAACTTATTTTCTTTGTAATTTAATTATTTTTTAATTTAATTTTATGGGTGCCAATGCCTGAAATAAACGATAATTTATTTAATTCAATTTAAAGTTGGTTCGTCTACCTCGTCATTTGTAGTTGTATCAAGTGCTTCTTTTTGTTATAATTAGTAGCTTTTGCCCGCGACTTCTTTCGCGTTCCGATTCCGTGCGAATTCCGGGATAAAATGTAGCTTAAGTGTTATTCCAGGATGTCAACTATCTACTCACCACTTTCATTGAGATCCGTTCAGTAGTTTTTGCGTGAAAAAGCAACAAACATACATTTTTTTTATTTTTTTTTTATTTAGAATAGGTTCGCGTTTGACCACCATCTCACCTGATGGTAAGTGATGATGTGGTCGAAGATGGAGCACGCTTACCTAAAAGTAACCTATTCACTCTTGACTTAAAGACTCCTAGGTTATAGCTATCGGGAAACACAGACTCCGGCAGGGAATTCCACTCCTTAGCCGTACGCACAATGAAGGTATTCCCAAAACGTTTGGTGCGTATGGGTGGGATGTCCACCATGTAACGATGGCGCTTCGCCGTTTGTCTCGTAGTCCGATGATGGAACGGGCTTGTTGGAATTAAATTGTGTAATTCCATCGCACACTCCCCGAAATGTAACCGATAAAAAACCGATAGACTTGCAACTCGTCGTCGATGTTCAAGGCTCTGGAGCTTTGATTCCACCAGTGCATCGTTGCCAATGAGTCTTTTGGCCCGCTTCTCGATAGACTCAAGCGCGTCCAGTTGGTATTTAGCAGATCCATCCCAAAGATGAGAGCAGTACTCCATACACGACCGAACCTGGGCTTGATAGAGATTGAGCAACTGTTCGGGTGTGAAGTACCGTCTCACCTTTGCTAGGATTCCCAACTTTTTTGATGCTAGTTGAGCCTTAGCCTCGATAAACGGGCCAAAATTGAGGGTAGAAGTTAATGTTACCCCCTCACACATACATCCTCACAAACTTTCGCATTTATAATATTATTAAGTAAGTTAAAGATTGGTATGTTATTTTTATTATTAGGTGATTATTTAAGACTGTTAGCCCTTATCGCCTGAAACACCGGATGAAAATTTCAGGCACACGTATATTTAAGTACCCAAGACTGTGTTTGACAAACTGATTCCAAATAAATGTTATTCCTTTCTTTCTTTCTAAGTTCAAATGTAAAGAGTATATGCATACATGATTTGATTTTGATTTGATGATGCGAGCGTGGTTACAGAATTAACTAACAGAGGGCGTTCCCGTTACCCCGCAATAGTATAAGCATATCAATTAGATTGCCGCACACGCGGCCCGTCATTCATAAATAAATTGCGACGTTGCCGTCCTTCAAGTACGCGTGTACTTTTACGTTTCTTTTACGTATCAATTTAAAATTTTTAGTGAATATTTTAATATAAAAAAATTAAAATATTTTTTTTTCGAATGGTATATTTTTTTTAGAATGTATGGATGCTATACTATTGCGGGTTAACGGGAACGCTCTCTGTTCGTTAACATACTGTATATACAACGTGTAATTTAAAGGGTATATACATACCAAGTGCATGGCTTCTTTGGATGATAACAAACGATATGGCAAGGGTTTTGTAATCCTAAGTCTACGTGTGTAGAACTTATTACAAATTCCAATACACTGATACCAGAGACCGAATTTTTCAAATTAAGAAGAACGAAAAGAATTATCGTGTTATTGGCAAGTGACGTGGAAAGTTATTGACTCTCGTAGTGCTGTGACACGTTTGCTATGATTGGTATTTAAGAAATATATGAAACCAATAATTTGGTATCAATTCTTTGAGTCAGTTATTTTGTGCTGAAACTGTGCATAGAGACTTCATACCAGATGTTGTCTTCAGCCTTTTTGGATAGATATGGGGTTTCCGTTACACGTTGTATAAGCTCACTGCTTAATATGTGTTTATTTGTCCTTCTTTCACGTCAAAACCAATAGATGGCCCATGTAAGTTTTGGTGTGGAAATATTTGAAGGGTTAGACTGTGACATCTGCTTAGCCTCTTCCCAACTATGGTGTGGTGGCCTCCAGTCTAACGGGACGCAGCTGAGTGCTAGTGTTGTACATGGAGCCACTGCCTGTCAATCCTCCACAACCCAAGCAGGCTAACACGACACCCCTTGGCTCCACTGATGTCAGATCTCTGGCTTCTGACTCTCCGTAACGACTGTCAAAGATGTACAAATGACAGCCGGAACCAACGGCTTAACGTGCCTTCTGATGCGCGGAGGAACCTCAATATGTTATAAGATGGTCTCCAAGGGTTATCAAGCGTTGTTTAACCTTGACCCGTGCGCGTGTTATTATTTAGCCACGGGCTCCTCTGATGGCCAGCGCTACGTATAATTAAGAAATTGAAGCGACAATAGCCTAAATAATAACTAAGGTAATAATATTTCTGGCCAATTGGCTATTAATTGTGGGGTCCCTCAGGGGTCGGTTCTCTCAGCAACTTTATTCTTGCTGCATATTAATTATCTGCTTATGCCCGGTACCTTTGGGTATGAAGACGACAGCACAGTTGCTGAGAGATATGTGTCCAGCGCACGTGCTGGTCGGTCACAGATCCGGTCTCTCCGTGAGGATATGGTTGGGCGCTTAAACTTGTCCTTGAAGGCTGTCTCCGAATGGGGTGATGCCAACTTGGTCAAATTTAATGCAGCTAAGACCCAGGCGTGTCTCTTCTCCGAAAAAAGGAGCCAATTCAAACAGGCTCCTACTTTCCTTGGTGTAACCGTGCTGATAACCGATCATATTGAGCTTCTTGGGGTAACACTAACTTCCACCCTCAATTTTGGTCCATTTATTGAGGCTAAGGCTCAATTAGCATCAAAAAAGTTGGGAATTTTAAATTTTAAAGGTGAGATGTACTTCACACCGGAACAGTTGCTCAATCTGTATCAAGCCAAGGTTCGGTCGTGTATGGAGTACTGCTCTCATCGCTTGAGTCCATTGAGGAACGGGCCAAGAGACTCATTGGCAACGATTTTACCTATAATACTAGCGCTTTCTTTTGCTTCGCAGACTGCGCAACATTTAGAGCATTCAGTCGAAATATTTTTGTTTTTGTACTAAAATCCGATGAACACAAATATGATGTAATAATTAAAAGTCATAGAACAAAAGGTGTGGTTTGAAATGTTACTAAAATAGTCCTGAAAGATTACTAATGTTTTAGAAATAACCCTGTATATAGCGATGGTCATCGCTGCAGTAAATATGTAATAAAACTATCAGATTTAGTAGGATTTTCTAGTACATACAAGGTGTGTCATTGTACTTGTCTGGTAACACTCTCCGATCGTATCCTCTTACTATTTCTATATTGATGGTATCGCCAGTCTTTTTGTATATTTCTAGTTGAATAGATATATATTTGTAGTTTAAATCACGTATGATCTCAAAAACCATTTTTCCTGAGGGCACACGATAAGAACAACTTATTGACTCCTTCATCAATTTGTCACCTGAAACGGAAAAATAAATACTATTTATTTTTTAATGATCACCATCTGCTCAACCTTTAGCCAACTATGTGAGGGTCGGCTTCCAATCTAACGGCAGCTGAGCAACGGCCTATCTGACTATCTGACCCCCACAACCAAAAGCCGGGTAACACGATACCCCTTGGTAAGACTAAAGTCAGATTTTCTGGATTCTGACTACGTGTGACGACTCTCAAATATGTACAAATGACAGCCGTGACCAACGGCTTAATGTGCTTTCCGAGGCACGGGGGAATTTCAGTGTTTTGATGGTCACCCAAGATGATGAAAAAACTGAAACAGTTTTTGTTGAAGACGTACTATTACTCAGAAAACTAATGTTTAAGTGATAGACATACAATGTAATGTTAACACGTTCGCTGACAGTGAGCACTTACCCTGACACCACATTACGACAGTAGAATTTTCCACAACGTAGGTACTCTTAAAAATAAGTGGCCCGTCCCTCGACGTACTGTCATAACGCACTATTTTAATTTCCCGCCTAACGACATACTGTCAGCGAACGTGTTAAGTTAGTAAGGTAAAGTAATATTAGATGATTAACAAATGCTTCCTCTCACCTTACTCACTTAGTTTTGCAGTGCCCGACAGGGTCTATATGATCTAATTACAAGGTTACCACATAAGAATACCTACATATGGCATGCAATGAAAGTATTGAAATGAAATGTTATTATATTTTGTAAATTGATTTTAAATAACACCATCACACAATGTTTTATTTGAAACTACATGAAGCCTACGTTTCCTTATTGACTACCCTGAGAAGAAACACCAAAAATAAAATCGTAGGTCAATATACTGTTTCAGTCAATGACGTATTATAAATAGACGCGTCATATTCCCACAAAACACCTCTCAAAAACGGCACGAAACACATACATAGAGAGTTACTATCTAATACTGTAATGTTTCCACTTACGTTATAAAATCATTCATGGTTTAAGATTTCCTAATATTCTGATATTGAGTTCATTTTTATACGATACTTTGTTTGTTTACGTTTCTGTAAAGTCATTAGTGACAGGTCTAGTTTTCTTCTTAATTCATTGCTGGAGTTAGGTTAGGTCGTATATGTAACTGATATTGTACCTCGTGATAAATTGCTTTTATTTTTCTTCTCATTCTAGAACCTAATTCAAATGCGTAAAAGCTGATATAATGAGAATGATGACGGGGAGCGGGTCAGTCTACGCCTGGAACACAATCAGTGAAGAAGTCTGCAAGTAAAACGGCTTGGTCGCCTCCTAATACACAAGCTGTGGTCCGGACCTCCAGACGCCCTCTTCGTTCTGCTGCTGAGGCCTACCGACTGAAGGCCACTCGTCCGCAGCCACCTCTTCGTGCTGCTCTCTTCGTTCTGCTGCTGAGGCCTACCGACTGAAGGCCAGCCGTCCGCAGCCTCCTCTTTGTGCTGCTCTCTTCGTTCTGCTGCTGAGGCCTACCGACTGAAGGCCAGCCGTCCGCAGCCTCCTCTTTGTGCTGCTCTCTTCGTTCTGCTGCTGAGGCCTACCGACTGAAGGCCAGCCGTCCGCAGCCTCCTCTTTGTGCTGCTCTCTTCGTTCTGCTGCTGAGGCCTACCGACTGAAGGCCAGCCGTCCGCAGCCTCCTCTTTGTGCTGCTCTCTTCGTTCTGCTGCTGAGGCCTACCGACTGAAGGCCAGCCGTCCGCAGCCACCGCTTTGTGCTGCCCTCTTCATTCTACTACTGAGACCATTCGTCGAAGACCACTCGTCCTGCAGCCACCTCTTCGTTCCGCTTTTATCATCCGTTCCACTTATCATAGACCCTCCCGTCATCTCTTGTGCCTTGTGCCTTCAACATTGTGTAAATCGTATAAATTCCTTTATAAATTTGTGCTCCTAGGATTCCAGCAAATGTTTATAATTTCTTTTTTTTTAACGTTATAATACGTGTAAAGAAAGGGACAGAAAATAAATGCCATCTTTAGTTACACCTGATGTTAGAGAGAGAAGAATATATATCTTTAGTTAACAACCTCCCCTAACGTCACGTGACTGACTTCATTCATACGCTAGCCGCCATTAGAGTCGTGTAGAAAAATTAAAATAAAAAATGTGTTTCTGTTGATATTTACCTATGAAATGACACATTTTGACCTCTCACGGAAGCAGTATAATTAGTGCAACGTTTGAAAACACACAAAGGCATGCTTTTTCCCAATTTTTTTTTAAACACATTTTTTCTTCAGATGTGTAGTGTCGCATTCGCAACACAGGTTCGTGCGTAACTAAACAGACACGAGGCACTTACCTTGATTTCAACTTGCCATTTTAGAGCGCGGACAACGTATCTATAGTTTATTATATATCATTGGTTTCAGTTATTAATAATTACACACACAACACTATGACACTTGATTATGTTTACCGTGTTTTTTTAAAGATTCGTAGCAATGTGAGAAGAATTCACATTACTAGCAATCTTGTTAACCCCTCCAACGCTAAATATGCTTGTGTATGGAGTAGGTTCACGGCTGTAGTGTAATGGGTGGGGTTCGAACCCACGACCTCTCGATCACAAGTCCGACTTTGACTTGACGCTAATAAGGAGGATATACGATATACTTAGTCTTAGTTTAATTTATAAGTAATCACAAACTTACCTGATGGATATATAAAAGAGATCTTTGAGGATACGTTCACTGCTCTCTTAAGTAATATTTGCATGGATAATGCTTGACCATCGTGATAACTAAATACGAATGATGGCATGGGTTTAGTATGAGTCTCATTATAATGTACATCTAAAAACATACATTAAAAATCTGTTATTTGTATTCATATGCATCTTCTTTTCTTTATAAATTGTACACATACATAATATACATATATGTAAATAAAATTGTAGTGTCTGTCTGTGAATTTAAAAGCGCTGTGTTTTTTAAGAGGTCATAGTAATTTACACTACACTAAAACAAAACTGTCTGTATGTCCGGGCTAATCCCTGGAATGGATGAGCTGATTTTAATGAGACTTTCACTGGAAGATATAGGATGATATAAATAGAGCATCATATAGGCTACTTTCATCCTGAAATTCTCTCTCCATAATACGAGTTACGAGGTAACCCAGCAAGGAAGACAAAGTGTTTTTAGGGTTCCGTAGTCGACAAGGAACCATCATAGTTTTGCCATGTCCGTCTGTCCGTGGCTTAGCTCAGAAACCATTAGTACTAGCACGCTGAAATTTCGCACGGATACACATTTAGAAATAACGACGACAAAGTGGTCAAATAAAATCATGGAATAAAGTTATTTTTAGGATACAAAATCATTTTTTTTTATCTCATCCACCCCATATTGTGGTGTGGTGTGAAGTCACGTTCATCAGCACATCACGTATAACACATAAGTAGTTAAGATAGATAAGTTGTGTTCGTAGCCTCTTAGTATTAGCATAGTGTCACATATGAGCTATGTATATATATGTTACCAATGTATATATATGTGACTCTTGGAGAAGTACACATCACGTTGTTTACTTAACCCCTCTTCCCCCCTACATCACAGTGAGGAATCGTTTGATAAGTCGCTCTATAATAATGGGAATGTGAGAAGACCAATTTTAGACTAAGTGATCCATTTTACAAATATTAAGCTTTAAAGCTAAGTGCTAATTTTCGTTAGTCAATTGTCCCCATCCCCTACCAACTAAGTGGTTGTAGATACGAAATTAAACGTCACCATAGAAGTATCTACATAATATAACGAAGTTAAAAGAAAAACTATCAGACCTAAGGTGGTTTCACAAATTTAAGAGTAATAGTCGACGAACTGTTTTCTAATCACTTTCGGACAAATTCCATAGAACAAAAAATTAGATCAAGTTCTTATTTATGTAAAACAGAGTAGTTTATTTTTATTAAAGCATGGTACAGAACTCTCGGTCAACTAATCCGACTCGCACTTAGCGTTGTAGTTAACTACGGAACCCTACACTGGGCGTGGCCCGACACGCACTTTTCCAGTTATTATTTCTGTAACCACTTTTTATATTGTAACACGACTATCTATATTGTATATAAAATTCTCGTGTCACAGTGTTAGTTGCGATACTCCTCGGAAACGGCTTGACCGATTTTATGTAATTTTATATGTATAACCTATAAAATTATATTTTTACATAATTTTATAGGTTTAGGTCTGAGAATCGGTCGTACTCTATTTTTGATACCCCTAAGTGATAGGGTGGTGCACCCCAAAAATTTATTTTTATTTTTTAAACGATTTTTTTTATGATTTTACATTAAAAATACTTGCAACCCTTAATTTTATTTTTTTAATAACTGAACAATTGCAAAACAACGTGTGCTGGGTCAGCCAGTTATAATATGTAATGCAATAAATTATTTATTTATTAGACAATAAAAGGTTTGCTCTCACTGTACTTACAAAAGTCTTTGGCACTGTATACATACACATTTACATCCCTTGCCTCAATATTAGTGAAGAAAAAAAGAAGAGCAATGAAACTTTTCACTGACATATTGTCAATTATACACTCGGTACATCACTTTAAAAGGAATAAAAAAAATATTTTATTCAATTCTATTCATATTTTGAAAGACCTTGTTGAAAATTTGTTTCAAAATAAATTAAAATTAGCGATTCGTGTAAACTTGACTGCTTAACGTTAGGAATTAACGAGATTTGCACTTGGTTGGTTTTCCTTTAAGTTATCATTTCCTCATAATATATAATTAGGTTAGAAGTATAGTACTGGCTAAGCTATAGCGATAAATAATAGTTCTCGACAGACCGTTCTTGGTCACCGCCCATAATCTCAACGGAGATTAGACATCTGCGCAGGAGATAATAATGATAAATCCTACTAATATTAAAAATACCAAAGTTTCAATAAAACTGTGGAAGAGGTAGGTACGTAGATGACATATATTTGCGGTCATTGGAGGGGATGAACAAGAGGTGAAATTATGCTTGACACACCTAAACAGCATACATAGCTAAATTAATTTTACCTACGAGATGGAAAATGAGAGGAATATACTATTCTTAGATGTAAAAGTACTAGGTCATGCTGATGGTTCTCTAGGCCACTCAGTCTACCGGAAATCCATTCACACGGACCGATATTCACGTGCTGATTCCCACCACCATCCGAGACATCTTAACTCTGTAGTGACTTTGCTTACCAACCGCGTATATGATTTACATGACAACAACATTTACATGATGAGATAACACGTGTTTAGAAGGTGCTACAGAGAAATGGCTATGCAGTGAATACAGCACTGCGTAGGCAAACAACTATTTCTAGACACCGGAAGTGCGAGGTTGACACATACACACACATATGACAGTGGTAGCGGTGGCGATCACAAAAAACGAACAAGAAAGAGGGTAGACCGATTCGTCTGCTCATAAGCGTCCACCCGCAATTACTTCAGTTCATCCGTGATCATGGCGCTTGCAACAGTGCCAAAATATCGGAAACTCAAAACAAAAGATACACGTGGTAAATATCCCGTTTTATGTTCAAAAAAAATCTTAATTATAATGTTTATTTTTATACGGCATTCACTACATAATATGTATTTGTATATTTGTCACTGTACTCGATAGAGTTATATGATAATTCGGATTTTAATGCTCCTGAGCTGGAAAATAGTAAATCTGCCAAGCGAGTACATTTTAACGTGTGATGTGTTTTTATATAATGTTTGTACTTAAGTTATCATGTTATGTTTCGACGCATTTTGATATTCTTTAGAAAAAAAGAATAGTTTTCCGGGTTTTTACCGACGTGTTTGTACATTTTGGCACTGCACACCATTTGTATCTAATTTCAATACAGAACTCTGAAATCACTGATAATTTTGACCTTTGTTTACTTGTTGACAAGCATGTGACATCACAGAAACTATTGCGACGCCATGTTGCTTAAAGAAGCGTTTAAAATTGACAATATTTAATTAGGGTATTTTTCAATTCTGATAAGTATTGGACTTATCAGAATTGAAAATAAAATTTTATGGGTTCCAGAATCACTACCTACTAACTAATCAGAAATGGTTTTTAAAATCTTGTCAAATAACCTATTCTTATAAAGTATTAAAATGGATTTTATCGATACCATTGCTAGACTGTTTTGTCGTAGATGTGCGCTCCCGCATACATACAACAGAGAAGCCGACAATTGTTAGTCATACTTGTCGCCGTGCAGTCTTGTCGGTATTAGACAGTTTTGTCTATGAGACGTTTTGTTTGAAGTGTGCGCGTCTTCATATTCTTTGTAAAGCAATATTTAGTCTGTCTTAAAACTGTCGTGACTCACATGTTCGCTAAGTCTAGTTGAAAGAAAATGTGAATAAAGTGATTTGACTTAATGACCACGGGAACAAAGTAGCGAACAACAGCTATAAATAGATAGAAATGTAATTCCTCCAATTGTATTTAGCCTGATTGAACTGTGATGTAATGGCACAAATCGATCACAAACAAGGAAAACATGTAAAACCTACTATAAGTATATCATCATCTGACTTGTGTTTGCTAAACATTGGATTTACTTTATTTATGAACTACCTTTTTTAGAGTTCCGTCGCTGGATGGCAAAAAACGGAAACCTTATAGATTCGTCATATCTGTCTGTCAGTCCGCCTGTATATCACAGCTATGTTATTCTGAAACTATTAAAATTACACATGTGGAACTTAGTAGGTAGATAAATTTTGTGAATAGCAATCCGATTTTATACAAAAAAAAATAAGGCTACATGGAAATTAACCAAAACAATTGTATCATCAAACGTATGGTGTGGTATCTTTAGACAGATCTTTTTGTCGACATTGAGGTTTCTAAAAGTATTTTGTCTTAAAGTCAATCGTTTAAAATAAACAACGTGTAACGGAGGGAGTATATACATACCAAGGGCACGGCTTCTTTGGATGATATCAAACGAAATTGAAAGGGTTTCAACTCAAAATAAAATACTCTAAAAATTGATACCAAATTTTCGGTTTCGTAAGTTTCTTAAATTGAAATCATAACAAACGTGTCACAGCACTACGTAGGTCAATAACTTTCCACGTTAGTTGCAAATATCACGATAAATCTCTTCCGTAATTCTGTGCGCCTAGTTCTGACTTTCTGAGTACGGTACGCCTACTGTAGAGGCGGTGTTCTATTCACAGATACAGATACCAACAAGGTTATTTAATTTCTGGATGCAATATTTTAGTTTATTTTTAGGTGTGTATATGTAGTTTAGGGTTTTTATTTAAATTAAAATTGTATTCTTTCTCTCTTTTTGCTTCATCAAGAAGATTTAATTAATGTAAATAAAATCTATCGGTTAATTATAATTATATATATGCTACAGTGTCATTTATAAATGATTATTTCCATATAAAAGTGTACAACACTTGGGCCGGCGCCCGGCATTATGTACATACGTGCAACAAAATAAGATCGTATCTCAAAGACGAGCCCAGAAGTTGCACGTTCGCTCTTGCTTTGAAGGCAGACGGGTCATATGTAGAGGGGAACACAGCAGCCTGCAGAGAGTTCCAAACCTTGGCCGTGCACACAATAAGTGTAGAGGAGAATCGCTTAGTACGACAAGACGGTATATTGAACAAGTGAGAATGGTACCATGCAGTACGTCTGGTAGATCGTTAGTATAAGGTAGATGGAGGTTTAGTAATAAGTTTATTTATGTAGTATTGATATTCGGTAGTTGTAGGTAGGAGGCAAATAAAATAGTCTTTACCTTTGAGTTCAATATAATCCACAATTACACAAATCACAAACACAATAGTTACAGAAGGAAACGACAGTTAACACATACACTCAAGAGTTCCACAGTTCAGGACTCGAAATAATAAAAACACTTAGAAACGGTTAAAACAATCAGGATTAGCGCGGGCGCAAACAGCTGTCGTGTGCGTCACCGAACGACTAAAGTTCACCGCGGTTACCTGTCGCGCGCTACTCACAACGAGCGCTCGTACCTACATCGATAGGATATAAATATATATTATAAGGTGCCGTGAATGATTGTGTGTAGGTGTATGTCTGTATGTTGTGTAATAATAACATAAACGTAAATAATACTATGCATTAGTTGGGGTGTAACTGTACCTGTCTATGTTGTAATAATTATGTGTTATAAACTTACATAAATTATGTAGTAGGTATGTACCCTACATCACCCCCCTCCAGAGACCGTCAAGGGCGATAAAAATCAGGGAATCTGACGTGACGACCAGAGCGAGTGGTAAACTGTTTGCTACTGCTAGGAAGAGATGATTCTTGCGGGTCAGCTTCGTCAGCCAATATGTAGGCTGGCTTTAGGCGGTCTATGGAGACCGTGACCCCTTTGCCCTTAAATTGAATTTTAAAAGCCTTTTCACCCCTTTGCAGAACTTTGTGAGGACCTGTGTACGCTGGTTGAAGCGAGCCACGTAATGCGTCTTCACGAAGGAACACGTGATCAGAGGCCTGCAGATCCTTAAAGACAAAAATGCTGGGCTTGCTGTGACGGGAAGCTGGAGTTGGCCGCAACTTTTGTGCGAAGTTGCGTATGCGCGCAGTAAATTCAGTGATGTCGGTTGTCCCTTCATCACTGGGAGCAAAGAATTCTCCCGGGAGCCTTAGCGGTTCGCCGTAAACTAGTTCGGCTGAAGACGCTTGGGCATCCTTTTTGAATGCGCTCCGTATGCCAAGCAATACCCACGGCAAAGACTCTGTCCACTTGCCGTTAGCATGGCACATGATGGACGCCTTGAGTTGCCGGTGGAACCGTTCCACCATGCCATTGCATTGTGGATGGTATGCTGTTGTCCGTTTGTGCTGGAAACCAGCCAATCTCGATAATTGTTCGAACAAGGCCGACTCAAACTGACGACCCCTGTCTGTAACAATATCAGTCGGACAGCCAAAACGGGCAATCCATCCGGACAGCAGGGCTTTAGCTACTGTCTCGGCAGTTATGTCGACAATAGGTACGACTTCTGGCCACCTGGTGAATCGGTCGACTGCCGTGAGACAGTACCTGAAGCCTTGTGAAATTGGGAGCGGGCCTACAAGGTCAATGTGGACGGTGGTGAACCTTGCACGTGGGAGATTAAATGACCCTAAAGGCGCTGAGACGTGTCGGCTCACTTTGGCACGCTGGCACCCAAGACAAGCTCGAGCCCATTCCCTGCAGTCCTTCCTAATGCCTGGCCAAACGAAGCGCTCTGCGACTAATTTGGCAGACGCTGAGACACCAGGGTGACTGAGAGAATGTAAGCTGTCAAAGACTTGTTTTCGTAGCATTTTGGGCACGTATGGTCTGGGAGGCGATGTACTGACATCACAGTACACAGCTGTACGCACTCCAGGGATCTGTATCTTATCCAGTACTAGAGATGAGCCTTCCTGGATAAGTTTGGTTAGCTCTGGATCCGAAGTTTGCGATTCTCCGAGAGTATCGAAGCGGACCGGTACCTCTAGTTCCTCCACGCGAGATAAGGGATCAGCAACGACATTGTCTTTGCCGGAAATGTGCCTTATGTCGGTGGTGAACTGGGCAATGAAGTCGAGGTACCGGAACTGCCTAGGCGAGCAGTTTTTCTTCCTCTCGTGGAATGCGAAACTGATCGGCTTGTGGTCCGTGTACACGACAAAGTGTCTAGCCTCCAGCATGTGGCGAAAGAATTTGATGGCCTCGTAAATGGCCAGCAGTTCCCTGTCATAGGGAGAATACTTTGTTTGCGGAGGGCTGAGCTTCCTGGAAAAGAAAGCAAGTGGCTGCCACCCATCATTGCTAAGCTGCTGTAGCACTGCGCCGATTGCAGTATCCGACGCATCGGTAACCAATGCGAGTTTGGCATAACAATCGGGGTGTGCCAATAGAGCAGCGTTGGCTAGGCTTTCCTTGCATTCCTCGAATGCTTGCAAAGTATTATCCGCAAGACATATGGGATGCGAGCCCTTTACGTTGCCAATCAAGAGGTCATGAAGAGGCGCCTGCACTTGAGCTGCGTGGGGCATGAATCGCCTATAAAAGTTTATCATGCCCAAGAAACGGCGCAGCTGGCGGACGTCTTTGGGGGGAGGGAAGTTTCTGATGGCGTCGACCTTGGAGTCAAGAGGTTTGGTGCCTTTCTCGGAGATGTGGTAACCTAGGAAAGTTACCTCCGAGACACCGAAAACACACTTGGACGTATTTACCAGCATGCCGAAGTCATTCATTTTCCCAAAGATTATGCGAAGGTGTTCCTCATGTTCTGCTTCTGTTCTTGAAAAAATTAAGAAATCATCTAAATAACAGTAGCAAAAGTCCAAACCTCTGGTCATTTCGTCGACAAAACGCTGAAAAGTTTGAGCTGCGTTGCGTAAACCAAACGTCATGTACGGAAATTCGTACAGGCCGAACGGTGTGGTGATCGCCGTCTTCGGAATGTCATCTGGACTGACAGGGATCAAATTAAAGGCTTTCACGAGATCTATAGTGCTGAAAACGCGGCAGCCTGAAATGCTGTGAGCAAAATCGTGAATGTGCCTAATTGGATACCTGTCAGGGATGGTTCGCGCGTTGAGCATGCGATAATCACCACAAGGTCGCCAACTGTTGTCCTTTTTAGGAGCGAGGTGAAGTGGCGATGACCAGGGACTCTCTGAGGGTCTGGCAGTACCGTTGGCCAGCATCAGCTGGAACTCCTGCTGAGCAATTTTCAATTTGTCTGGCGCTAAACGCCTAAATGATGAAGAAACTGGAGGGCCTGGGGTCGTGCGGATATGGTGTACAGTGTTATGTGGTGTAATGCGTAGTGTACCGGCGGGTCGGGTGATATCAGGGAAGCAGGCTAAGATTTTGTGATACTTCGTATCGCCAGATATAATCTTTACAGAACATAATGATGAATCTAAGCTATTCGAAGCGATAGCGTGCAAATTAGTATTACTATCGACTAGTCGTTGGTTTCTACAGTCAACGACTAGCGAGTAAAATGACAAAAAGTCCACGCCGATAATCGGCTTGGTTACCTCTGCAACCACAAATCGCCACTTAAAGTCTCTACGCAGGCCTAAGTTTAGGTTAAGTTCCACAAAACCGTACGTGCGAATGGGCGTCCCATTCGCAGCCACGAGCTGGTAGTTCACGGCGGCACGACGCTCGCTGAGCAGACGACGAGGGTAGACACAGAGGTCGCTTCCAGTATCGACCAGAAACTGCGTCTTTGTACGCCGGTCTGTGACGAACAGGCGACCAGTTGAAGGTGGGCAATCGTCAGTCGCCATTATCGAAAGCCCTCTGCGTTTCCCGCCTTGTAGTCACAGGGCTTGATGCAGTGCTTTGCGTTCGAGCCATACCTCGAGTGGTACCAGCACTCAGGGTGCTGCCGGTAGCTGGAGTCCGAGCGGGTTGAAGAGCGGTGGCGTGAGTTACGTCTCGCGTCACGGCCACGGCTGTGGGAGCGGTTCCGCGATCGACTATCGCGCAGCTCTAGCGTCAAGTCTTTCATAGCGCGCTTCAGCTCGGCGATCTCGGCTGCCATCTCGCTTACCGAAGGTCCTGCAGCTGAAGTTGAAGCTACCTGGCATGCAGGTGCGGCGATGTCCTGGACGCGGTCGGCCAGCTCGGCCAAGGCTTCCAGCGTGCTGTGTTGCTGCGATGCCAGGAGGGGCTGGATGCTGGTGGGGAGTCGGCTGCACCAGATGGTGCGCACGAAGTCCTCAGGCACGGTTGGTCCCGCCAGACCTTGCAGGTGGCGTAGGAACTGTGACGGCTTTCGGTCACCAAGCTCCTCGTGCATCAGAAGCTGCTTCACCTTGCGTTCCTGGGAGGCCGAGAGTCGCTTGACTAGCTCAGCCCTTAGTTTGTCGTACCGGGCGGTAGGAGGAGGGGCCATAATTATATCTTTCACCTCCTTCGATATCTGTGGGTCGAGATGACCAATGACATAATTGTACTTGGTGACGTCACTTGTCACCCCAGCTATCTCAAACTGAGCCTCAACTTGAGCAAACCATATATCAGGCTCCTCCGGCCAAAACGGCGGCAAACGTAGGGCAACGCGGCAAACATCATGAGCCACGGTAGCTTGTTTCGCCTTGCGCGGCCTTTGTGTCACACGATCTGTACGCTGTGACGAGGCCGTATGTGCTGATTCACTGTCACTCATTGTTCTTTCTCGGGGTCACCAGTTTAGTAATAAGTTTATTTATGTAGTATTGATATTCGGTAGTTGTAGGTAGGAGGCAAATAAAATAGTCTTTACCTTTGAGTTCAATATAATCCACAATTACACAAATCACAAACACAATAGTTACAGAAGGAAACGACAGTTAACACATACACTCAAGAGTTCCACAGTTCAGGACTCGAAATAATAAAAACACTTAGAAACGGTTAAAACAATCAGGATTAGCGCGGGCGCAAACAGCTGTCGTGTGCGTCACCGAACGACTAAAGTTCACCGCGGTTACCTGTCGCGCGCTACTCACAACGAGCGCTCGTACCTACATCGATAGGATATAAATATATATTATAAGGTGCCGTGAATGATTGTGTGTAGGTGTATGTCTGTATGTTGTGTAATAATAACATAAACGTAAATAATACTATGCATTAGTTGGGGTGTAACTGTACCTGTCTATGTTGTAATAATTATGTGTTATAAACTTACATAAATTATGTAGTAGGTATGTACCCTACAGAGGAATCGGGTCATGGAGTTCCTGCGCATACTCTCCGAAGTACAATCTGTGGAAGACCGATAGGCAAACAACGTTTCGCCGATAAGCCAGGCTGAAGCTTGTCTGCTAACACTGAATCACCTATGAGTCTTTTATTTAGCTCTGCGTTATTCGAGTCAAGTCCAGCAAGCTGGTATTTTGCTAAGCCATCCTACAAATGACTGCAGTACTCCATACAAGAACAGACCTGTGCTTTATACAAATTCAAAAGCTGTACAGGTGTGAAGTATTTAGTAATTGGCTGCTTTTAGCAGTGAAGAGATAAACCTGTGTTTTCAAAGCATTGAATTTGACCCGATTGTCGGGTCAAATTAATTTGCTCCAACATGGCCTTTCTAAGACAGTCTGTTTCATCCCTGCTAGCTCTAGCACTGGATAAGTATATCTTTAAGTCTGTGCTGTCATCCGCGTACCCAAGAGCTGGAGCAGGTCCTTGATATGCAGCAAAAAAGAGTCACAAAGAGAACAGACCTCTTAAGAATACCGCATTGACATTGACAGCCATAAGATCCGATGAGCAGCCATCGATGACCGCTCGGATTGACCGCTCATTTAAGAAATCAGAAATCCAGTTGCAGAAGTCAGGCCAGCAGAGACGCCAAATGTAGGAAGCCTTCTCAGTAGACTAGCGTGCAAGAACCTGTCAAGGTCTTTGAGATATTGAAGAACTCTACAAGAGCATTGCCGTGTTTCTTAATGGCCTTACCCCAGCAGTGCGTAACATATACAAGAAGATCTCGGGTCGACCGACTAAGGCGGAAGCCATACTGGTGGTCACTAAGTAGCTAAACTACCTTCCGCCACCGCCTAATTCCGTTCAGCCGCAGGAACATCTGCCACCCGGACATGACTTGCTGTGGCCTATTTGGAAAGCTATCAATTGACTGCGAACCCAAGTAGGCCGCTGCAAGCACAATTTAGCAAAATGGGGCATTATATGCCAAACTGACATCCAGTGCGATTACGGCGTTCCTGATCAAACAATGTCCCATTATCTGGAGTGTCCAAATAACCCAAAAACATGTACATTAGAAGACCTAATAAACGCTACTGAACGAGACCTGCGTGACTAGGCCGGATACATATAAAGTACCTAATTTACCATCGGTACGAAGAAGAAGAAGAGACTAAGGAGCTCATTGTCTTCAAGGTATGCTAGCAGCTTATTATTGAGTACCCTATCCATCACTTTGCAGATTTTGGAGGTTTTTTGGGTACTGGTTACACATCTTGGTTGCTTGTGACAACTCCAGAGCACAACTTTTTAAGAGTCGTGCAGGTATTCCGTCCGGCCTGCTGGCTTTGTTCTCGTCTAGTCTGCAAAGAGCTTTATGGACCTCTTAAATGGGAATTTCTAAAACTGACGTTCCATATTTCAGCAATAGCGATCTTTTGAATTGCCGTAGTCTTCGTCTTTAAAGCCATAAGATGACTGTGTAGTCACCCCTCCCATTGAATATCTAGTTCTTTGCGTTTAACGTAATATTTATTTATACAAGGTGTAACAGATTAAGCGCAATACCTCAGACACCTCAATTACAATATTAAATTATAAGTCTAATACACTCATGCAATGTTATCGGCCGACACACACACGAGCCCATTTCCTTGAATTAAGGATTGTGTTAATATGTCATGATACTGTGTTTCCATTTTAAGTTAATGTTCCGTCCGATATGTGTTTCCGAACGTACCTTTTTTTGACATAAAGAAATTTGATCTTGACATAACTTGACTTGACAGATAGACTTTGCTTCCGTTGTTGAAAAATGTCCGACTTGGGACTTTGATTTTATTGTACTTGGAAATATCGTGTTGAATCGCCCGTTGTAACCGATAATTGGGTCGCGATTAACGATTAATTGAAATTGTAATCCCGAATTGACGAAAACCCTGGGATATTTTGGAGCATAACGCCGAATGTCGTCAGCCTGTCTGACACGCGAACTTTGCTGAAAATAATTGTTCATAGTGATAAATAGCTGCTCCAATCTGGTGCGAAGTTTGTGCTGTGATGCTATCTGGACCACGCCATCTGAAGACAGGCGCCTTGTGAACGTCCAGAACACTTGACCATCATTACACCTTTCACTTACTCACTTCATACTTACATACATACCACACGGGCGTGATCAAAAAAGGTCGTATCCTGGCGTCCCAGCTCAGAAGGTAAGTGGTAATATTATATTGACTGGCCTAAGGCCATTGGTTAAGCAACGTTTAGGGCTCCACAAACCGTGGACCGTTCGGCCATCCAGTACCGTTGCGCTGATTGTAGGACTGAACAAACTGGTAGCAGAGCGTGGTTTTTACATTAAAATAAATCCACTAAGTAAATTGGAAGTTATGAACATTGTTGAAAATAACTTAATAAGTTTGAATATATTGTTTTGTCAGCCGGGCTCTCATTGAAGTTGTATTGGTAATTTGTACTGTAGCCCTGTTGTTGTACTGACAAGTAAGATTTATTTGTGAAATTAGGAATTATAAGGTTGTATTTGGTACATAATTTGGTATATAATTTGGTATATTTGTTGTAATTAATAATTTAATGTCGCTGATCTGAATTTGAAAGCTTATCTAAATAATAATCACAAATTTGTTAACATAACAAGACTTGAATTGTGTATATTGATTTGTTGCTTATAGTATTTATTGGACTGTGTTGATAGAGATTGTCCGGCACAGTATTCTACATTCAATTGATGTTTATTGGTGTTTATTGTATTATACATTTAATTGTTATTTATTTTGTAACTAGCCATCCTTAGCAAGCTAGATTCATACTTGGAATAAGTACAGGGTCGGATTTGGACCTGAAATAAATTGAATTTAAGTTTTATTTTTGTTGAAATTGCTCGGTTGGCTAACAAGTCATTGTTGTTTGTTTAGTTAATTTAGACTGGTTGGTATTGATATTTGTTAGTTGCAATGGCCTCATTAAAGGCAGTCAGGGCGTCTGCTGCCGGATTGGCCTCACAGTTGAGATGGTTCACATCGGCAGTAGCAACGGTTGAGCGTGTGGACTTGGAAGAGCTCACCCTTGCTCGGTACGGGCGCTTGAATGAGAGGATCAAGTCAGCTGATGCTGCGCTCACACGCTTCTACGAGTACATCATGGACGTGGATTTGGGGGTGATGGACCAGGCAGCCCGCGATAAGATTTTGGGTGACTATGACCAGATTGTCCACCTGGGGGATGTCATAAGTCTACGAGCCCGGGAAATTTTGAAGAGCCGGGTGCCTGATGCGGCCAAGCCGCAGACCCCCGTTGTTGCAGGCCCTGGACTATTGGGTAGGCTGCCCAACCTGGAGCTGCCACATTTTGATGGTCGCTTGGACCACTGGCTGGGCTTCCTAAATCTCTTTGAGAGTCTTTTCGATGCACGCTCGGACCTCGGACCTGCCCAAAAGCTGGCATATTTATTGTCTGTCCTGGAGGGTGAAGCCAGAGCCTTGGTGCAGCACTTGCCGGTGACGGATTCCTCCTACCCGACCGCTCTGGAGCTTCTCTCCCGACGATATCAGAACAAGCGCTGCCTGGCTGATGTGCACATCGGCCAAATTTTGGGACTACCGGCCATTGCCAGCACGTCGACGTTGCGCATTGACTTGCTGAACCCGTTGGTCTCAGCGACCAACGCCTTGAGACGCTTGGAGTTACCGGTAGAACATTGGTCCTACTTGTTGGTGCACATAGTGCTGCAGTTGCTCCCCGCGGAGTTGAGGTCACGTTTTGAGCAGAAGTATGGTGGGGATAGTGCCACCCATCTTCCCCCCTTTGACGACCTCCTCAAATTTTTGGAAGACGAGTGTCGGTTTTCGGATAACACTCCTGGCGCCACGGGGTCACCCCCACTACCTTCTCGGTCTAGAGACCAGGGACGGACTAGGGCTCGGGGGCCTGTTGATGTTCGCCCCGCCCCCCGTTTTGCTGGCGCCCGGAGTCCTCATCATTGTGACTTTTGTAAGGCAACGGGGCATGTCATGGCGCGTTGCCCGGCTTTTTTGAATTTGCACGTAAGTGCCCGCCGCCGCATTGTCAACGCACGCCGTTTGTGCTTCTCGTGCTTGGGGGCCCACTTTCATCGGGACTGCCCCGACCCCCGCCCGTGTAGAATTTGTAAAGGGTCCCACTTGGAGATTTTGTGCGCCAACGCGAACCGCTCCAGCAGACCATCTTCTGAGGAGGGTTCGCGCAGGGGGGTATCATGGAGACGAGCACCGGGCCGAGGCCCGCAATTCTGTTCGCCGCACTCCACCCCCCGCGCAAGTTGAACGGGAGCCCCGCGAGCGCCATTTGGTCTCCCCTCGTCAGGGAGAACGCGCGTTGGCTGCTAGGCAGCAGTGGCCGGATCGGCACCGCTACCTCTCCCCTCCGTTGGTGGAACGTCCCCGGTTGGAGTCGCGCCCTCCGCCATTAAGGCATCCGGTGGGATATGCCCCTTCAGCGAGGGCGAGCGGCTCGGGACACCGCGCGGACGAATATTTTGAATGTTGGCCTCGTCGTGAACGAAGGCAGCCTGGATGCGGCGATCGGTCGCCGCCCAGGCATTGCTAAGAAATTGACGCCTGCCCAGCTAAGGACTCCCCCCGATCAAGACGGTTTTGTTGCCAGCGGCCTCGGTCAAGGTCTGGGGACCCTTGGGTGACTCGATTGTGGTCTGTGCCATTTTGGACACGGGAGTCCAGGGTTGCCTTTTGTCGTCTTGGTTAGCGGGACAGGTTGGCCTGAAGGTGAACGACTTTTCAGGCAAGATTTGGGGAATTGGCGAAACGGCTGTCACCACTGTTGAGGGAAGGACCTGGTTTGAACTCACCCCTGTGAATTGTCTTTACCCTAAAATTGGTGCTCCTGCCCTTGTTATAACTGAACTTGTTTGGGACGAGCCACGTCGGGAAACCCTGTTGGAAGACTGGCTCCAATTTGTATCCGCACTCCCTGCGGTGCTTCTTGTGCGTCTCCTAAACCACCTTGCGCACACTTTGGGTGGAACTGTTGACATTCGGGCTTCTGACGCCTGGACGGACAGTCAAATTGTTTTGTGTTGGTTGAAGACGTCCGTCCACTCTTTGGAGATCTTTGTTGCGAACCGAGTATCTCAGATTCAAAGTTCTGAAACGCCTTTGATTTGGAGGCACGTGCCTGGTGACCTGAACCCGGGCGACGTGGCCTCACGCGGGTGCATGGCCCCCGCTTGATTGCTCACCCCCTTTGATGGGGACCGGACTGGCTGACTCGCCCCGAGGACGATTGGCCTCGAACGCCAGTCTTGATGTCGGATCCTTTGCCCGGACTTAAGGTGTTCGCTGTTGGGACGAAGGATCCTCCGTTTGATCCTGATTTTTTGTTGAATCGATACAGCTCCCTCGACAAATTGTTGAACGTCACCTCGTGGATCAGGCGTTTTGGCCATAATTCTAGGAATCCAGGGGACAAGCGCCTGTCACCAGTTCTCTCTCCTCAATAGCGACAGGAGTCACTCCTCTTTTGGGTCCGCTCTGTGCAGACTGCACACTTTGAGAAGGAGATCGAGGTCTTGAAGTCTGGTAAATTGATATTTTTTGTGTACACAATCATACTTTAAATTCGAACTGATATAAGATTGCAATGAAATATTTTTAATAATAAATGACGTTGATTTTATATTTCCAGAGCACACTTTGATACAGTCTCTAAATCCTAATATTTGGACCCTTACAACGTTAAAACGAATTTGATCATTTTATACCATAATATATATACCATACCATAATATCGGAAAAATATCGAAATACCGGAATACCGATATTAAAAAATTGAATATCGAAACAAAACCGGTATTGGGAAAAGGTTCCGATATTCCATGCTCTATACTGCAGTGCTCTGGTGCTTTGGTTCGCGGCCATGGCTCCTATCAAATGCTGTGTCGTTGGTTGTATTTCAACCAACAAAACTCATCCATCGCCTTTATAATTTACCTAAGGACGATAAACTTAGGGCTTTGTGACTGTCGTTTTTGGTATCAGTGAATTCCGAACTTCTTGGTCTATCAAAGTTTCAGTTAGTGAATAAACGTGTGTCTCAAAAAACACTTCGACAAATACCAACTGGATGGCGATGGTAATCGTCTCAAAGATGGTTATCCATGTCGTTTTTCCACTGAAGAAGTAGAGCATGGGGTGCCTTTATCTGTATTAATGTGTTTGTAATTATTTACAAGTGTAACATCCAGTTGATCATTTATATTCAAGAACTGCAGATATGTATGCAGATCCTCCTGCATCTTCATCTCTCAATGCAATACAGGTAATAATTTTTAACAACTTTTTTTTTTTTTATTTAAAATAGGTTCGCGTTTGACCACCGTCTCACCTGATGGTAAGTGATGATGTGGTCGAAGATGGAGCACGCTTACCTAAAAGTAACCTATTCACTCTTGACTTAAAGACTCCTAGGTTATAGCTATCGGGAAACACAGACTCCGGCAGGGAATTCCACTCCTTAGCTGTACGCACAATGAAGGTATTCCCAAAACGTTTGGTGCGTATGGGTGGGATGTCCACCATGTGACGATGGCGCTTCGCCGTTTGTCTCGTAGTCCGATGATGGAACGGGCTTGGTGGAATTAGATTGTGTAATTCCATCGCACACTCCCCGAAATGTAACCGATAGAAAACCGATAGACTTGCAACTCGTCGTCGATGTTCAAGGCTCTGAAGCTTTGACTCGACCAGTGCATCGTTGCCAATGAGTCTCTTGGCCCACTTCACGATAGACTCAAGCGCGTCCAGTTGGTATTTAGCAGATCCATCCCAAAGATGAGAGCAGTACTCCATACACGACCGAACCTGGGCTTGATAGAGATTGAGCAACTGTTCGGGTGTGAAGTACCGTCTCACCTTTGCTAGGATTCCCAACTTTTTTGATGTTAGTTGAGCCTTAGCCTCGATAAACGGGCCAAAATTGAGGGTAGAAGTTAATGTTACCCCCAGAAGCTCGATACGGTCGGTTATCGGCACAGTTACACCTCGGAAAGTAGGAGCCGGTTCGAATTGGCTCCTTTTTGCGGAGAAGAGACACGCCTGGGTCTTAGCTGCATTAAACTTGACCAGGTTGGCATCGCCCCATTCGGAGACAACCTTCAAGGTCAAGTTCAAGCGCCCGATCATGTCCTCACGGAGAGACTGGATCTGTGACCCACCAGCTCGCGCGCTGGACACATATCTCTCAGAAACTGTGCTGTCGTCTGCATACCCAAAGGTACGGGCATTAGCAGATCGTTAATGTGCAGCAAGAATAAAGTTGCTGAGAGAACAGACCCCTGAGGGACCCCGGCATTAATTGCCAATTGGCCAGACGAGCAGCCATCAATGACCACTCGAATGGACCGATCCCTCAGGAAGTCTTCAATCCAAACGCAAAGTTGAGTGGGTAAACCGAAAGAAGGAAGCTTAGCAATAAGGGTATCGTGCCAGACCCTGTCAAAAGCCTTAGAGATGTCAAGGGAAACAGCAAGTGCTTCCCCTTGCCTCTCAATTTCTTATCAAGAATATTCTATCTATACTAATATTATAAAGCAGAAAAGTTTGTTTGTTAATTTGTTTGTTTGCTTGAACGCGCTAATCTTCGAAAGTACTGGGTAGATTTGTATGCAATTTGGTACGGAAGTAGTTTGAAGCTTGAGGAAGGTTATAACCTTCCTCAAGCTTCAAACTACTTCCATACGGTAAATACGTAAAGAGTAGCCTATAGGCTACTCTTTACGCGACTGCAAAAACGGAGAGTTATGTTTTTACCGTGATAGAATCCACGGGAGCGAAGCCCCGCGTGAGTACTAGTTTATCATATAAATATGATCAGTTAAAAACCATAAAGTTAAATATCTGCATACATATGTTACAATATGTATATTTGTATACTTAAGTAGGAATTGATTCTGATCAGAGCCGTTATGGTGTGCTTATTGTTATTGATTTTATTTTAGAGATGTCAAAAACGAAATTTTATAAGCAATACTGAAAAAACTATGCTTTTAGAAATAGTGTAATGGCAAATGTTAGAATGTTGCTCAGGATCCCAAAATAGTTACCTGATTCGTCTTTACTTAGAATTGAATTTTTCTCCTATTTACAGATGTGATTCGGAAAAGAAAAAGGAGGTGTACAAGAAAAAATTGTGAAGCAGATGTGTGCACCACAACAATTACCTTCAAGAAATACAAAGCCCATAGGATAAGAGGAAAAACAAATAAAAAGTAAAATCTGAAAACTCGTTTTATTTTTATATTTCTTTCGTTAAATTCGTATCCATTGGATTTAACGAAAGAAACAGTGAACCTTGCAAATAATAAAATTAACCCTATAAGAATTAATTCGCATCACTATGCTATCGATATATCGATATCGATCGATGGTTATCGTGATGTTTATAGTACGCTGTGGGTCATCACTAGATGATATTACGAATTTACGACACTAGCGCTTGGCGCACATTTTTGGAACTAGACGTACCAAATTACTGTCCTATCTGTCTCTGACTTATTTAAAGTTATCTGTGACTGAGACTATTCGTATAACATCATTTGCAAAACTATTATAAACCGATGTATTCTTGTACAGGACACCACGGATATAGTTTAAGATACTAAGTATATTATACCGAACCTTTACAATCGTGTTAAGATTATAATAGTATTGGTTTAAACCACTATAAAGCCACTTCATTTTACTTATAATTGTTCTATTAAGTGAATTTATAAACCCTTATAAAACCAATTAATAAATGCATATGGTTTCCAGTACGTTTAGTTCTGTGCATCACTCTTATTGCCGTATTTTACTTATAACGGTTTTGTAATGTTTCTTGTTAGTAGTTATAAGTATAGCTTACCAGTTTTACTATTCTTGAGTGCGTTTACACCCTCATGATACTTTTATAAATCACCTAAGCTTATATTGTACCCTTTATTTGTATCTATAAGTAATTATAAGTTAATGTATAAGATCAGATATACTATTAAACCCAACTAACTCCATGGTTGTTATTATAAGCATGGCAGCCGATACTAGAACCGTTAAGAGATAATTATAAGTGCTGGAGGCCTATAACACCTGAACTTTAGGATAATTTTGCTACTTGGGTGCTCTCATCTTTGGGATGGATCTGCGAAATACCAACTGGAAGCGCTTGAGTCTATCGAGAAGCGGGCCAAGAGACTCATTGGCAACGATGCACGGGTCGAGTCAAGTCGAGCCTTGAACACCGACGACGAGTTGCAAGTCTATCGGTTTTCTATCGGTTACATTTCGGGGAGTGTGCGATGGAATTACACAATCTAATTCTGCCAAGCCCGTTCCATCATCGGACTACGAGACAAACGGCGAAGCGCCATCGTGACATGGTGGACATGCTACCCATACGCACAAAACGTTTTGGGAATATCTTCATTTTGCGTACGGCTAAGGAGTGGAATTCCCTGCCAGAGTCTGTGTTTCCCGATAGCTATAACCTAGGAGTCTTTAAGTCCAGAGTGAATAGGTTACTTTTAGGTAAGCATGCTACATCTTCGATCACATCATCACTTACCATCAGGTGAGATAGTGGTCAAACGCGAAACTATTTTCAATAAAAAAAAGGACCCCATCATCGATCAGACTTGATGACAATAGGCCCACTTCTAAAGTCTAACTTTAAAAAAAAATGAATTTTTCAAATCGGTTCAGTAAGAAAATACAAAAAATACACGCGTCGAAATGAGAACATCTCCTTTTTAGAAGTCGGTTAATAAACTAATGGTCACCCAGATTTTGAAACTCTTGCATAATGTAAATTATAACAAACCCAGATAGATAAAAAAAAATAACTTTCTGCAATCCTTTTTTAGATAAACTGTAATTGTGTAAAAGTTTATACTCCTCTGTCCGTGTAATTTTCGTATAAAGGTCTACAAAATCTTTGCATTACATTCTTATACAGATTATACGGCTTTATCGATCATTACCGAATTCTAAGGACCGTCAAAAGTGAATATTATTTTAATATTTCAAAAAAAAATGTAGACTCTTAGATTCGTTTCTAATTTTTTTATTTGTATTAAAAATAAAATATAAATTACATTGTGCTGTGTTAATTGGTCTATATTGTCCTTTCGTACCTATTAAAATTGTATTATGAACAAGCTTCTGCCCGTGACTTCGATCGTGTGGGAGGATCGCGTATATCCCGATCCCATGAGAATTCTGGGATAAAAAGTAAGTGGTTAGTTGACATCCGGAAATAATACCTATTATTCCCGGATGTCAACTAACTACTTACAATATTTCATTCAGATCCGTTCAGTAGTTTTTGCGTGAAACATCCATACATGTATACATCCATCCTCACGAACTTTCGCATTTATAATATTAGTAAGATAAGAACTAAATAGAAATGAGGATTTTCAATGTTGTATTAAGCAGTTTACACGCGAATTTTATATCCAAGAGTTCCCTTTGAACTCCCGGATTTTACTGATGAGCATTTTGCTGTTGTTTTGCTAATCTTGAGGCAAAATCTCCTCATAGTGATGTTGTTCTATTTCCGCTATCTCCTGATCGCACTCTCTCCTGAAGAGCATGTTCAGGTAAAATGGCTCCGTGACCTAAAAATATAAAATAGTGTTAATAGTTCATTGCCACAAAATAAAAATATATAAGTTTACACTTTTAATATTCATAATATATATCGCAAGAGTCGTAATTTTTTGTAAAGAGAATTAATATAATGTGGTTTTAGTTCACATTACTAGCAATCTTGTTAACCCTTCCAACTAAGCTAAATATGCTTCTGTCTGGAGTATGTCCATGGCAATAGTGTAATGGATGAGGTTTGAACCAGTGAACACCTTAGCCATTACACTAAGTTGTCGTATATCTTAGTTGACACTGAGAGCCCTTTTTTTAAGAATGGGAAATCATCAATGACTGCCTCCCGATCTGAGCGAAGCGGGAGGGTGAGTCAGACTTTTACTGACTAAAACCCATCCGTGTTCCATCATTTGCCCCTCGTGTTTCGAGGCCGCGGTAACTCTTTCGAACAATTCCACAACATTAAGAGCCCTGCCTATCAAACTAAGATGACGTTTATTTCAAGACACTGGGATCAACTGTGAGGTAAATTAAAAATGATAGCAATTACAAAATTGCGAACAGTATCAGCATTATTAATCGTAGTAACTGCGATTACTTTTATGACAAAACAGTAACTATTCATAATATATTTTAAGAGAATGAAAATTTCATAAAATTAAAGTGTGTGTCTAAATAGTATAGCATGAGTAAATGTCGGTGTGTATGGAGGTGTGTTTATGTGAAAGAGTGTATGAGTGTGTAGTGTTGTATGAGAAGAAGAACGCAAAATTAATGTATTTGAGGAGATACTGTTGTTGCTATTCCAAAATCATCGATTTTAGTGTATATTTATTATTATCAAACACATGCGATATATACAAACAACATCATGATTTAGATCTGTACACAACAAGGTCGGCCAAGACGTGTCTGAGCCTTTGTTTTTCTTTCATAAAACATAATTCATATCATTAGCCTATAACGTTCTTACTTCTGGGACACAGGCAGTCTCACTATGAGAAGGAATATATAGGCCGTAATCAAATAAAGATTTATTTATGACCAATTCTAACATATTCATTTTGACAGGCAGAAATTTGAAAAAAATTGGCCACACAAAAACTGGCCAAGTGTGAATCAGACACGCCATGATTTTTGCCTTGTTTTGCCATGCTTTGTTTTTCATAGTGTTCAATCTCTATTTCGAGGCCTACGCACAAATCTGTTATTCATACTAGAAGTTTACGCGTGACTTCCCTAGATGGCGTTGCCGTAGAAATAGATCGCGGTATGGTTTCGTTACGGGAGTTATCATAAGTGTTTTGAATCCTTTTAATAAATTTTGCCCTGGCTGGGGGCCTTTAATTTAATTATTAGAGGTCACCACAGGAAAGTCCGGTTAAGTAGACTCACAGCCTTAGTGTGCTGATCTACAAGTGGCCCTACCTAAAAAAAAAAAAAAAAAAAAAAAAAATTAATAAATTCTCTCGCTGTGAGGTATGTTGTTTTTCTTATACAAATACCACTGGTTGGGGTTCCTTGTACGAAAAGAGTACATGGTCCTACGAGCCGAAGGGCATTTTTGGCAAAACACATAAGTTGAGGTTTAGTTCTAAAAAGTGACGCAAGGTGGCGGTAAAAGCAGCTGTTTTATGAAAAAGCAAGTGGATATAAAGGCTACACACGGACCTATGAACATTGTGACAGTGAGTAATCAAGTGCAAAGTGGACAATCCGTGAGTACTTTTACTATTGTATTCTAACACCGTGCAAGTGTCAAGAAGATAACTTTGAATAAAATAGTAAAAAATTCAAGAGGTTTGCGGGACTTAGAATAGTTTGCTAAAAAATGACACGACGCACGGTGGGCTGAAAAACGGCTTTCATAGACTTAGGCATTTTATTTTGCAAGTGCCAGTTTTTGTGCCGGATATCACTTCTATTTGTTATAACAATATACAAAAATGACACCAGAATTGATTCTGCACAAAAACGAAGGAATTATAATTTTTTTACGAAAATTTTGTATGGAGTTTGGGATTTTTTGACATACGTTACATAATGGTTGTAGATGCCTTTCTTTTTTTTTAAATCGTCAAATTTTTTTTATTTATTTTTACATATTAAACGTTCCTTTTAGTGTTTAAGTTGAAGAATTCAGAGCTTTAACAACTCTTAACATAAAATAGCATCACCCCTATAGACCTGAAGGACTAGACAGAGGTGTGTAGTATCTTGTTGATCTTGTAAGATTTCCAACAATACCAAATAGTTGAATATCAGTGTCAAAGTGCCCATGCTGTCGCTTCTTTTAGAAAGATAGGGGAATGAAATTGTTAATTGATCATACCCTAAAAGTATGATTACAACATAACCGGACACATAATAATATCGACACAAAAGGAATTTTAAAACCTTGCATACGTTCAAAATACAAAATAACATATTGTGTAGTCATCTAATGAGTCTGATGACAAGTAATTAAGTAATTAGAATGATGGTTGTAGTCTTCTGATTCTAATGAGCCTATTAAGTGATTAAATGATTTGAAATATCTCGCAACAATACCAACTAAGAACTGCATTCACCTTTTTATAATTAGTGAGCTAATGTGATTTGCTAATGTTGATTAGTTCTACTATGAGTTCTACGAAATGTTTTTGACGATTATAAATTTTTATTATCATATCTTTTATAACTTTAATGAGGGTAGTTAACTAATTATTGACTTTATACAATAAAAGGGCTATAATTTTGTTCCATAATTTAGATTGTTCACAACCGTGTAACTGCTAACACTAAAACTATTTGCTTTGCGACTACAAAATCTTAGAATGGAAAGTTTAATCACCAACTTAGATTTGTTTGTTCTTCTAAAAAGTGAGTGTCCTTCATTTAATCATGAAGTATTGTTTAGTGCAATTGTGTCCCGCATAGGCGATTGCCTTTCTGCCGAAGATCAAGTAACTCTCAAAGAATTTTGCCGGAGATTCACGCGAGCTGCTTTAAACAGGTGGCAGAAATCTAAACGATTCTTTGATAAGTTTAGAAATACGTACGGAGAGTGGTTGCAAGCAAATATTGATTGGCCGAGTTGCGTGCAAACTTTAATAAATCAAGAACCAACTGTTGATGAGATACCAAGAGCACGCTCAGTCTCTCCAGAACCTTCGACATCATCGACTGTTGGAACAATGACAAAAAGGTCCCGAAAACCATTCAAAGATCTGGTAAGCAAACAGAAAAAGAGAAGATCTAGTGAGCACATAGACGAGGATTCCTGTGAATTGGCATATGCAGCTGCAGCACGTTGAAAAGAAGAAGGTTATGAAGATATCGCATCTGTAATCAATTATATGATCAAAAATCCAGAAGCTGCCGTTAAAATCAAGGAAAGCATTAAGAAAACAGTAATATTTACACCAGAGAAAGCACTTGGATTGCTTCTTTCACTTAAGCTTTCAAAGTGGCAATATATTACGTTGCGAGAGACTGCCATTCGGGAAGGTGCTAAGGATATTTACCCATCCTACTATAAACTGCAACAAACTAAGCTTGCATGCTACCCTCCTAATCAATCAGTATCAGTTACGGATTCATCAGCTAGAATTACACTTCAAGCTTTACTTGACATCACGGTGAAGCGGATTCTTCAAAGTCTTTCTGATAATGTGGAAAATAAGCAGTTAAAGCTGATATCGAAGTGGGGATTTGATGGTGCTTCCAATCAAAGCCGATACAAGCAGAAAATGGACGGCGAGCATGATGATTCAAGCATTTTCATGACTTTCTTGGTGCCACTGAAACTGACAGATGGAGATAATACTATATGGACAAACCCGAAACCATGCTCAACTTTTTATTGTCGTCCGGTTCAGTTCACTTTTGTAAAAGAAAGCCATGCAGTTGTCATTGATAACAAAAGAAAAATGGATGAGGAAATTGAGGCCCTTAACCCCACAGAGTGCATTAATAGTAACAGGGTGACTCATAAACTAATGATGACAATGATCGACGCAAAAGTCTGCACGTACCTTTCTGAAGCTAGATCAAATGCATCATGCTACCTGTGCTTAGCAAAACCAACAGAAATGAACCACTTAGATGCTGTAACATCAAAAACTGTGTGTTCTGACATATATGAATTTGGCCTATCATCCCTACATGCCCGTATAAATTGCATGGAATGTCTGTTACACATTGCGTACAGACTTGACTTCAAACAGTGGGCAGCAAGAAGTAATGAGCATAAAGATATGTTACAAAACAGAAAAAAAAACATTCAAACTAAATTTAAAGAGGAGCTCAATCTGTTAATTGATATAGTAAAACAAGGCTCGGGAACTACCAATGACGGGAATACCGCAAGGAAGTTTTTCGAGTTTCCCAATAAAACTGCAGCTATTACTGGGTTGGATCAAAACCTGATAAAAAGATTTGCTGTTATTTTGCAAGCAATAACATCTGGTGAGAAGATCGATGTCATCAAATTTAAAGATTTTGCTCGCAAAACAGCAGAAAAGTACGTGGAATTATACGACTGGTACTACATGTCATCAACCGTACATAAAATATTAATACACGGAGCTGACATAATCGAAAAAAATGATATTGTCCCGATTGGGACTCTCTCGGAAGAAGCCTCAGAGTCTCGAAACAAAGATTTTAGGAGGTTCCGGGAACATCATTCGCGGAAAAGAAGCAGGCAAGATTCTAATCAAGATATCCTAAATATGCTTGTTGTTTCTTCGGATCCTTTTCTAAGTGCACAAAGGCCGAAGTTAGATGCCAAAAGGAAGACAACCTTTTTTGCTGAAACTCTCGACCTAATACAGTTTCCGGAAACTGAGTTCGAGTTTGTAGGTATATCCGATCTGGATTCTGACTCGGAATTGGAGTCCGACAACGAAAGTTGTAAAGAAAATTTGTAAAATTTAATTATTTTTCTTTATGTTCTTTTGTTATTTATGTTAGTTTATTGTACCAATATGTTTAGTTAATAATTTCATAAATTATAGTTTCAAATATGTATTTTGTATAATTGAATTTATTAGATATTATTTTTGTTACTTCTGTTTTATTTAAATTACCTATCAATAAAAAGTTTATATACAGTCTTTTTTTTCACATATTCTTAATATTTGGGGAAAAAGCATGCTTCCTAACGATGTTCTTAACTTTGACACAGTTCATGGATCGTTTTGAACAGTTTCATATGTTAAAATAAATAATGTTAGTACTATAATCCCCTATAAGGATATAATTATTATTATGTGTCCGGTTATGTTGTAATCATACTTTTAGGGTATGATCAATTAACAATTTCATTCCCCTATCTTTCAAAAAGAAGCGACAGCATGGGCACTTTGACACTGATATTCAACTATTTGGTATTGTTGGAAATCTTACAAGATCAACAAGACACTACACACCTCTGTCTAGTCCTTCAGGTCTATAGGGGTGATGCTATTTTATGATAAGAGTTGTTAAAGCTCTGAATTCTTCAACTTAAACACTAAAAGGAACGTTTAAATATGTAAAAATAAATAAAAATATTTTGACGATTTTAAAAAAAAAAAGGCATCTACAACCATTATGTAACGTATGTCAAAAAATCATAAATAATTAGTACTATAACCCCCTATAAGGATATTACGGTTATCGCTGCCGTTTTAGAGATATTTCGATTTTTCATACTAGCTCCATACAAAATTTTCGTAAAAAAATTATAATTCCTTCGTTTCTGTGCAGAATCAATTCTGGTGTCATTTTTGTATATTGTTATAACTAATAGAAGTGATATCCGGCAAAAAAACTCGCACTTGCAAAATAAAATGCCTAAGTCTATGAAAGCCGATTTTCAGCCCACCGTGCGACGTGGGATCTATGTCCAATTTCTGAACGATTTTAAAACCTTCCAACACTTAGAAAAATCACACAAGACGACACTTAGAAAATTTCTCACTAGTTGGGACTTAGAAAATTGCCACCATCTTGGACTTACAAAAATTTCTAGTATTATATCTTCGTTGGAAATTCTCAGTATTATATATGTGTTGATCACATAGTGGAGTCTTCACAACATTTGGACACATTTATTGTTATTCAGTATGGAAAAGGAATCAAGAGTACTAGAAGAAATTAAAGGCCAAATAGAAAAGGGCATGATTAACTTCAAGAAATCCCCAAAGGAACGGATAACACAACATTACATAGACGCGCGACTGGAGACTTTAGAAAAACAGTTTCAGAACTTTTCTTTGAAACATGAAAGAATGATCGGTGAATATGGAAGTGATGAGTTGATGGATTATTTCAAAGAAGATATTTACGAAATTGTGTACGAATCTTACGTTAACTATAAAGTAGAGCTTAAAAATTTATGTCAAAAATAAAACAGAA
Organism: Tholera decimalis; assembly: GCA_943138885.2. NCBI lineage: Eukaryota > Metazoa > Arthropoda > Insecta > Lepidoptera > Noctuidae > Tholera > Tholera decimalis. The sequence continues at coordinate 19,924,707 of OW964576.2, forward strand.
TTCGGATGATACTAAACGTGATGGTTCTCCTGATAATTTAGTTAAGTTGCCAAAAATTATGATACCCACCTTCAATGGAAAATACACCGAGTGGTCGTCCTTTCGCGATTTGTTTATATCCTTAGTGCATAAAAACAAAAGACTAGATGATGTTCAGCGTCTTCATTACTTAAAGACGCAATTAACAGGGGAAGCAGAACAATTAATTAGACATGTCCCTATAACTGGTAATAATTATTTAAAATGCTGGGAAATGTTGGAGCATAGATTTAATAATAAGAAATTCATGTCCACTTGTATTTTAAAGAGATTATTTGATCAGCGTAATATGACTGTTGAGTCTTCAAATGGTTTGAAGGAACTTTTAGATGTGACTAGTGACTGTTTACATGAACTGACTAACCTTGGTATCGACGTCAGTTTGTGGGATGTTATTGTTATATATGTAGTTAGTTTGAAATTGGACGTAGAATCTCGGAAGCAGTGGGAACTGCATGTTAGTAAGTCCTCCGAGGATCTCCCTACTTTTAAACAATTCCGCGAGTTTTTGGAAACACGATTTCGTGCGTTAGAATTTGTCGAACCCAAGAACATAAGATCTAAAAGCATCAATAATAACACCTTGCAGCCTAAAGTCATGCTTTCAACTACCTCATTGTCATGTCCATATTGTTCCGAGGATCACAAGTTATTCAACTGTAAAACATTTTCTAAGGAAGAGGTTGATAAGCGTCGTGATATAGTTCAATCGTTGAGAGTATGTTTTAATTGTTTGGGGAATAATCATACTGCCAAAGTTTGCCGTGTTCTAACCAAATGCCAAATTTGCCAGCGCAAACATCATACATTGTTACACTCCAAAAGCCAAAGCGTAAATAGTGTAGTTGTGGATCCAACTGAGTCTGCAACCTCACATGAAAGCACTTCAGAGTTAGTAGAGCAAAATATAAATGTAAATATTGCAACCCATCTTTTTAGTGGAAAGGCACAGGGACAAGTCCTGTTAGCAACAGCTCTCATAAGAGCTGAGGGAAAAGGTGGGTATCCTCAAATTTTAAGAGCTTTGCTAGATCAAGGTTCGCAGGCATCATTTATAACGGAATCGACTGTGCAGTTACTTCGTTTGAAGAAAGTAGCTTCAAAAACTACTATAGCAGGTATAGGAGGTGGTCAGGGTGGCTTAGTTTCTAGATATGTGGTTAAAATTAAAATACAGTCATTGCATGATCCTTCCTTTATCAAAGAAGTGACAGCGCATGTATTAAGTTCACTGACTTCCGTTATGCCTGACACCAAATTTAAAATTGAGGATTGGCCAGAAATTCATACCATTAAGTTAGCAGATCCTAAGTTCAATAGGCCCAACAAAATAGATATTCTTTTGGGAGCGGAAATGTACAGTCATATTTTAAAGGAAGGGTTAATAAGGAGCCCCAAAGGTTCCCCAGTAGCGCAAGACACTTATTTAGGGTGGATTGTATCTGGTCGTGTAGATTATGAAGAAAATTCACAAAATCACCATAACATAATCGTCACTATGCATGCACAAGTAGAGGAGAATGATATGTTGAAGAGATTGTGGGAACTTGATTCCGAGCCTTCATTGTCTAAGAAAACCTTCACGCCTGAAGAACAATCATGTGAAGACCACTTTGCAGCTACAACACATCGAGACAGTAGTGGACGCTACATAGTAAAACTGCCATTTCGGTGTGCAGATCCGCCATGCAAATATGGCAATTCCAAAAGCATATCTGTGAAAAGATTGTTGGGTTTAGAAAGGAAACTAGCCAAGGATCTTGAATTAAAACAACAATATTCAGATGTAATTAAGGAATATTTATCTCTTGGTCATTTAGAGCAAATTACAGATGAATCAGAGAAGAACCGCAACGACGTTGTTTATCTGCCTCACCATGCAGTGGTCAGGCGCGATAAGTTGACTACTAAAGTGAGAGTGGTTTTCGATGCATCGTGTAGAGGGACAAACGGCGTCTCTTTAAACGATAACCTGATGGTTGGACCCACTCTCCAGGCAGACTTACGGCATATTATATTTAGATGGCGTCAACATCCAGTCTGCCTGGTCGCAGATATTGTAAAAATGTACCGCCAAATTAAGGTGACGCGTGAAGACGCAGAGTATCAGCGGATTGTCTGGAGAGAGGATCCCACTAAGGACATTCAGCACTTTAGACTGTTAACAGTTACTTTTGGCACTTCCTGTGCACCTTACTTGGCTGTCAAGTCATTGCAGCAAGTTTCTTGTGATGAAGGAGAACTATATCCATTAGCAGCAGGAAAGGTAATGACCGATTACTACATGGATGATCTGATTACGGGCTGTCAATCTGAAACAGAAGCTTTAGAAATATATAAACAAATGAATAAATTATTAGCAAAGGGGGGATTTAAACTCCAAAAATGGACAAGTAATAAGGCTCTATTATTAAAAGAACTACAGGAAGGATCAGGAAAGGATTTGGAAATAATGATAGACAAGGTACATAAGGTTTTAGGACTTACCTGGAACCGGAACACTGATATGTTCGACTACTCCGTGAAGATATTACCCTCTGCAGAACCTGAAACAAAACGGACAGTTGTTTCAGAAATATCGCGTCTTTATGATCCATTGGGATGGATAGCGCCATGTATTATCACCTCCAAAGTCTTTATCCAAAAACTATGGATTACTGGGATAGGCTGGGATGACGAGCTGCCGCCGAATCTGCTAGAAGAATGGAGAGGTTATAGAAACGAATTAGAAAAATTAGTAAATTTTCACATACCAAGGTGGATCGGCAAAAAGGATGACAAGGAAACTATAGAATTACATGGATTCGGGGACGCGTCCAATATAGCTTATGCAACCACAGTGTACTGTCGAATCATTGATTCTGAGGGCATCATACATTCCATTCTTTTGACAGCCAAAACTAAGGTGGCGCCAATCAAACAAATGTCTATTCCTCGCTTAGAATTGTGTTGTGCTGTTTTAACAGCGAAACTATTAACAGAAGTGGCTGAGGTGATGAATATACCAAAATCAAATATACATGCATGGACCGATTCATCGGTTGTTCTGGCTTGGTTAAATGACCACCCAAGTCGTTGGAAGACGTATGTAGCCAATCGCACGTCGGAGATACTCAGTTTAATAGATAATTCACAGTGGGCACACGTTCATTCCAAAGATAATCCTGCAGACATCGCTTCAAGGGGGGCATCACCATCAACACTACTCGAAAGTGATCTATGGAAATGGGGACCATATTGGTTAAGAAATAAATCGATCACATACACGAGACCTAGTTCTATAAGTACCAACGAAGAGAAAAGGAAGGTTAAGGTCCATACAGTCAATGTCATTTGTGATTTTGATGATAACTTTGGATCTAAGTTCTCTTCTCTTAGAAGGCTAGTGAGGGTCATTGCTTACTGTAGAAGGTTTATATTGCTTTCAAAGCGTCGTGAAAATAATATAATAAATACACCTTACTTGTCTGCTACGGAGATTCAGGAAGCCTTAAATCTCTGTCTCCGTAAAAGCCAGCATCAGTGGTACTATGCTGAAATACAAGCTGTAAAAGAGCAGCGACCTGTAAATAAAAAAAGCACGTTGTATAAATTAAATCCTTTCTTAGATAATAGCGGACTATTAAGAGTTGGAGGTAGAATCAGGCATTCACAATTATCTACTGATACAAAACACCCACTCCTTGTGCCTCATGAGTCAAGTTTGGCTAAGTTGATCGTGGCTGATGCTCATGAAAGAACTTTGCATGGAGGTCAACAACTGGTTCTCAATTTCATACGTGCTAGATCAGTCGAATAAAAAACATGATAAGAGCTCATATACACGGCTGTGTTTCATGTGTGAGATACGCAGCGGCGACTAGACATCAACTAATGGGGGATCTTCCAGCCTGCCGGGTGACCCCTAGCAAGCCCTTTCTGAGTTCAGGAGTAGATTATGCTGGCCCAATTAACATAAGAGTATCTAAGGGTCGCGGGCATCGATCGTACAAGGGATACATCGCTTTATTCATTTGTATGGTCACCCGCGCCGTACATATTGAGGCCGTTTCGGATTTAACGACTGAAAGTTTCTTGGCAGCTTTTAAACGATTTATTGCAAGGCGCGGTCACTGTCGCCATATTTGGAGCGACAACGGAACAAATTTTGTTGGTGCTGCCAGGGAGTTTCGGTTATTATTCGCTCAGGATAGCTCTATATCAAATGACATTGCAGCGATACTCGCAAATGAAAATACGGAATGGCATTTTATCCCCCCCCCATGCACCAAACTTTGGGGGACTTTGGGAAGCCGGAATAAAGAGTGTTAAACACCATTTGAGACGTGTTATTGGAGAATCCACTCTCACATTTGAAGAGATAACAACCGTCTTATATCAAATTGAGGCATGCCTCAATTCTAGGCCCTTGTCACAAGGCAGTGACAATCCCGAAGACCCCGCTCCTTTAACACCTGGGCATTTTTTAATAGGTTGTCCGTTGGTTGGGTCACCTGAAAATAACTATGAGTACGCTACATTGAGCACGTTACGCAGGTGGCAATTAGTGCAACGAATGGTTCAAAGTTTCTGGGGTAGATGGAAACAAGAATATCTAGTGCAATTCTTCCAAAGGCAAAAATGGGCAACTCCAACTCCTAATTTCGAACTAGATAATATAGTGTTAGTAAAGGAGGATAACTTACCTCCTGGCAAATGGTTATACGGCAGAATCATTGAACTGCATCCGGGTAAGGACAATCTGACGCGCGTCGTCACCATCCGTTGTAAAGGTTCCACTTTTAAACGTCCAGTTTCAAAACTATGTTTGCTTCCCGTGACAGAATAAGTTAATTTTTATCAATGTATAGCGTCTCGTGATGCATGAGATTTTTTATAGACTTGGTTTGTTTTCATTATTTTATGTATAAGTTAAGCATGCATATTCATTTTACATATTTATTGTTTGCTAGGATTTGTAAAACCGTTTGTAGCCCATTTGAATAGTATTGCAAGCAATCGACCACCTACCTAATGTTTGAAATTGTACAGTCCACTACTTACCTAATTATCACTGAGATTAATCATGGTGGGCGGTGCTAAAAGGGAAACTATCCTTTTGGTGGGCGGAATGTTCAATCTCTATTTCGAGGCCTACGCACAAATCTGTGATTCATACTAGAAGTTTACGCGTGACTTCCCTAGATGGCGTTGCCGTAGAAATAGATCGCGGTATGGTTTCGTTACGGGAGTTATCATAAGTGTTTTGAATCCTTTTAATAAATTCTCTCGCTCTGAGGTATGTTGTTTTTCTTATACAAATACCACTGGTTGGGGTTCCTTGTACGAAAAGAGTACACATAGTGTTTGTATGAAATACAAAGTTATATTTGCGCTTTTAGAAAATGTGTTACATCTCAAAAACGTCTGACTTTATTTTGTTCAAACTAGAACAAGATCTATAACTAATTTTTTTTTTTAGATTTTTAGTTTATCATTTTAAAAGTTAGAGGGACACACACACACACACATTTTAACACTTCGGAAGTTTCTATCTTTTGAACGATTGACTTTTAGAAGAAATGCAATTGCATCCTGAGATTTATTTATTTATTTATCTACACTTCATGCACATAGGTAAAAAGAGGTTGTCGGCTGTTTAACCGAACTTACCTATGGCCTCCAGCCCGGGTTCATATTAATTTTACAAACAAGGAGACTACACACTAAGGCGTCGCTGGGGAGGGGAGCTAGTGACAGGCTGGGTCGGACAAGACACTTCCGCCGCCGGGGGCTACTATAACACTAAAATATTTTTCAACGCATCCGCCGACTGTTTGAATGTGTTTTGATGTGTATATGTGTGTTTGTTTGGACTTTAAAGATGCTGTAATTATACGATCAATTCCAGACTTACCTGCGTATTCCTCCCCGACGTTCCCACAGGTTGTGACTTTAGATGACAATATTGGTGCACAATTATGTAAACCACCACAATAAGAACAAGTATCACTATTATTACGGATGGTATCACAATGATTGATAGATTGATTGGATGTGAGTCGGTGTCATCTGAAAACAAATTTAAAACCTTTTGGAAAATATATAATCAGCTTATAACGTTCTCACGGCTGAGACACAGACCTCGTCTTTGATCAACATCATCTGCTTTCCCTTTTCCAAATAATGTTGGGGTCGGCTTTCAGTTTAACCGGTTGTAGCTGAGTATTATAATATTAAAAATCTGAATATTTAAAATCTTGTGTGATATGTTCCTAAAGACTTACCTTCACTCTTATCCTTTAACAATTCCACTTCAAACACACACATAGAGTCACGTGATAAACAAATGTCATTATCTGTAAAAAGACAGATGGTTTTTAAATATGTGTACATGTAATATACTGTAATACTGTTTGTTCAGAACCATTGACTGAATCGATTGCTATAATTTTAAATATATAATACTAGCTTCCGCCCACGACTTCGTCCGCGTGGAATAAAAATCCCCCGATTTTGAAACATTCTTCATTAGTGCTCCGCTCCTATTGGTCTTAGCGTGATGATATATAGCCTATAGCCTTCCTCGATAAATGGGCTATCTAACAACGAAAGAATTTTTCAAATCAGAACTGTAGTTCCTGAGATTAGCGCGTTCAAGCAAACAAACAAACAAACAAACTCTTCAGCTTTATAATATTAGTATAGATAGAAAATAATATATAAAATAGCTCTTTTCATTAATAAGAATTTATATTTTTATATATATACTAGCTGACCCGCCATGACTTCATTCGCGTGGTATCCTACCCCTACCCAACCGATACCACTACCCCTATTCTACCTCTCTCTTGACTCTTTCAACTCAGCTTTGTTACTCGGCAGCTCAGAGGCAATAGTACTCACTAAATCACCGCCGAAAATCGTACAAAGGATCAGCTCATGCAAAGATACAACTGGTTATGACACACAAATTAAAGGGGACTCATATCTCCCACAGATACTGAGTTAAAAGAGTGGGTATACAGGCAAATAACATTATAAATACATGCCAAGACTCATATCTCCCACGGATACTGAGTTAAAAGAGGGGGTATACAGGCAAATAACATTATAAATACATGCCAAGACTTGCACGAAAATCAACTAGTCCCCAATGTAGCGGACACCTCTAATAATAGAAAGGATATTCGCCCGAACTTTAAACAATTCCCCCAACAGCCTAAGAATTAACAAAGAAACAACTGAAAAGCACAAGCTGTGTATTTTAAGTAGTAATAAAAACAACAAGATACTATCAATTGCAGAAGAATCATTCCCAAATTAAGAAATTTGCCACTATTTAACACCTAACTGTGGGATAAAGAAACTTATCAATAACATTGAGCAAAAATTAAAAACTTATACAATGTATGACTACTGCCTAATTTTGATTGGCGAAGAAGATTTTCGACGAACTAATAACTACGTCAACTTAACCATTTCCATACGTGAAACTCTTCTAAAAATACAGCACATAAATATTGTTATTTGTGCACCTACATTCAAATCGAACGACTACTCAACGATGTTCAACGGAAGAATAGAGACATTTAACAGCCTATTATACCTAGATGCATGTACTCATAATTTTGCATACTTGTTTGATTCAAACTTTTACCTCTCTTACGCTTTCCAAAGGTTTTGGAAAAAAGTGGAACTGTCAACAATCACGGCATTTCAAATATATTTGTAAATCTTAGTCTAAGGATAAACGAACTTGTTTATTGTGATAATGGAAATATAAACAACTCGAGCGATACGATACTGGGAGAGACTCCACTAAGTGGCACTACAGTTCACGCGAAAAATATTTTTCTTTTATCATCACATTCACCTTTTGCATCAAAACATAGCTGGGCTTCTTAATAAATCGGACTTATTAACAGTACATATCCAAGAATTGTTACAAAAGAAAGTAGATGTAGATGTGATCTGTATAACGGAACATTTTGTAATAGCTGGTCATGAAAACTTAATTCACATACCTAATTTAAAGATAGCTGCGTGTTATGCAAAAAAAAACAAAAACGTGGAGGCTCCTGCATCCTGATTAAGAATAATAATAATAATAATATTCCACAACTTTTCACACAACGCCATCTAGTCCCAAACTAAGCAGAGCTTGTGGTATGGGTACTAGACAACTGATAAACATACATATATATTTCTAAATACATACATATTATAGATAAATTACACCCAGACAAAGAACAAATGACCGTGCTCATCACACAAACATTTGTCCTAGGTGGGAATCGAACCCACGACCTTGCGCATAGCAGTCAGGGCCACTGACCACTATACCAACGGGCCTGTCATATAAATGAATAACTATAAATACAAAGAATTAAAGAATATGTCAAGTTTTTGGGGATTATAGAATGTTGTGCGTTAGAACTAATTAAGCAAAAGATAATAATTGTATGCATATACCGTCCACCCAATATGTCTAACATAAGTCTCTTCTATGATAACCTGGATTCCCTACTTAAGACATTGTGCAATAATTCAAATAAAAAGGTAGTTTTGTGTGGGAACTTTACGCTGGACTTTGAATCGTTACTTCTCAATTACAATCTTAAATTGTAAATTCATCAACCAACACGACTAATGAGCAAAACTTGCATAGACAACATAGCTCATAACTGTAAGCAGGAATGCAATAGCGAAATAATAGATCTTGCTTTATCTGACCATACAGCTCAACTACTGAAAATACCGATTAAAAAACATGTATTATTTATTCTTGGCATATACGAAAACGCATGATAACAGAAGAAAATTTGATAAAATTTAAAAATTATCTACGGTGTCTTACTTTCTCAGACGTATTTGGTACTGAAAACGCTAATGAAGCCTATGAAAATTTCATAGACATTTTTTGTTTATTGTACAATCTTTGCTTTCCGACGAAATGGGTTATTGTTAAACCAGATAGAAAGATTAAATGGATATCTCGGGGTATAAGAATATGTAGTCGGAAACAAAGAAATTTATTGTTAAAGTACAGATTATCCCCTACGCATAAAAATAAACATATTTTCAAAAGCTATTCACAGAGACTCAAAAATTATTAGACTCACCCAAAAAGCTCAAAATAACTATATTATAAATAATTCTGAGAATAAGGCTAAAGCAGCATGGCAAATTATTAATAACAGTAAATTCACTTAAGACCTGTCTGTTGATTTGTAAAATAGTTACAAATCAACAGACAGAATTCTATAATTAAACTTAAACTTTACACTCAAAGAATGCCAAAATTTAAAGATTTGAGAATTGACCATAATGATACTGAAATTAGCGAGAATACAAAAACAAAATTTTTAGGACTAACTATTGACGACAATATGAATTGGAAAGCACATAAAGAGGAACTATGTAAAAAAATCAGTAGTACAGCGTATGCGCTATTTAAACTTGCACCAGTACTTAATATTGATGCCTTACTCACCGCATATCATGGAGCAGCTGCTTCATACCTCAGATATGGTATAATATTTTGGGGCAATTCGACAAATAAGGAACTAGTATTCAAAGCCCAGAAAAGGTGTAGACGAGCGATGTTTAATCTTAAAATTGAAGATAGCTGTGAACCATACTTTAGACAATATAAAATCATGACGTTACCTTGTCTGTACATTTTTGAAATCGCGACATTTATAAAAGCAAATCCTGAACTTTTTGAGACTCTAGCAGAGACAGTCACTCGTAGCAGAAAAACACACAAAATATATTGCGATTACATAAAGCAAATACGGCGCTACTACGTAAGAGTATATACGGCATGGCACCAAAAATTTATAATAGGTTACCAGATGAATTAAGAAGTAATGATGGTAATTCTTTCAAAAAATGTTTACATGATTTTCTAGTCAGTAAAACCTATTATAAAATTAGTGATTTTCTTGAAGGTAAATAATGTGACTAGAAAATACAAATTCAACAAAACTGACATTATTTTATTTTATTATTTTACACATTATTTATATTTTGACATTTTTTTTTCTAATAATTTTATGTTGATGCATGTACCTATTTAAAGCACAAATTTGTTTCCGAATTTTAAATAAAACATATGATTATGTAAATGAATGTGAATGAAATATTATGATTTTGATTGATTGATTGATTGTAAAATTTGCATGCCAGTAAGGTAGATCAAGGAGAACGAAATACAATGTAATATTAACACCACTGTGTATACCCTTGACCAGCAAAGAAATGATTTATTATTATGATTATTATGATTATAAAGAAATAACTGATGCAGGAAATTGCTGATGCTTTTAATAATTTCTTTGTAGACCAAGTACAGGATGTATCAAATGGAAAAACAGAATCAGATAATATTACTAGTATAGCCAATAACCAAACTCAATGTTTATGCCGCCAGTAGTTCCACAAGATATAGCTAGATCAAAAAGAATATTATAAAATACAAAAGTCATGGTTATGACGGCGTAACATCTTCTGTGGTCAAATTTGTGGCTGATGTATGAGTGATATTATCTCAGGTACCTTCCCCGATAGTCTTAAAAAGGTAATTGGAAAAGTACTCCATAAAAAAAATAGTAAAGAAGACATGGCTCCAAAATTTTTGAAAAAAATATTTACGAGACAGTTAATAAGTTCTTAACTAAAAATAAAATCTTATGTGACGAACAAAAGGGGTTCAGAAAGAATAAAAATATTAATATGGCAATATACGATCTACTGAGTAACGTTATGCCAAGTGTGGACCATAAAATGCCTGTATGCGCCATATACATATACTGATATGACGAAAGCGTTCAATTATGTAAACCATGACGCTCTTATAAATAAACTTTACACGTACGGCATTAGAGAAAATGTCTTAAAGCTAATAAAGTCATACCTCACTAATCGAAAGCAATATACAGTTTGGAATGAACATAGTTGAAGAACCTAAGTAAAACGTAGGCAAGTTATAAAAAAATCAGGGTTGAAATAGGGGACGGAAGCTTGCATGAAAAATCTAAACCGCTTAACCGATGTAAATGAAATTTAGTTACGAGATAGATAAAGATCCGGGGTCAAACATAGGCCACTATAAGATGACGGTTAGAAAAGTATGTAAAGTGAATTACAAACATGATTATTGAGCCTTGAAATATTTAATGTAGGTTGGCTAGTTATTTATTTATTATTATGTAAAGCAACTTTGTAACTATTTTTAATCTCCGACGCAAAAAAGGGGTGTTATAAGATTGACCGCTATGTGAGTCTGTGTGTCTGTCTGTGGCACCGTAGCTTCGCGGGTGGACCGATTACGATGCGGTTTTTTTTAGAAAGCAGGTTTTCCCGCGGAGGTTCTTAGATATGTTTTGTCAAAATAGGTTCAGCCATTTACTAGCTATGGAGGGGGGGGGGGGGGGGGGTGAAAGTGGGGATGAATAATCGAATGTTGTCGCAGCGGGGTATCGCCATTTAGAATCGATATTTAAAGTTTGTTATATAGCGATACCCTGCCGTGACTATTATTTTATAAGTTTTAGGTAGACGTGTGTTTGATAAAATAAATAATTTAATCATTTCCATCTTCTTAGAAAAAAAAGGGAACTAGCAATGTGGGTAGAATCCACATTACTAGCAATCTTGTTAACCCCTCCAACTAAGCTAAGTGTGCTTGTGTCTGAAGTGAGGTTACGGCAATATTGTAATGGGTGGGTTTCGAACCTGACCTCTCGATCAAAGGTCCGACACCCTAGCCGTTGGGCTATTGACGCTTAATTGATTGATTGGTTAATTTTAATTACGCTGTTGTCTATACAACGTGTAACGGAAACCCCATATTGTGGCGTGGTGGTTTAGGTGGTAGAGGAATAAAAGACTTAGACCACAGGTTACAGCATTTATTTGAAGGGGGGTGGGTTCGGTTCACACTGGGTTCCCTCACTGGTCGAAGGTATAGAATGGTACTGCCCTGGGCTCAGGCCGCGACGCACGCAGACCGGCGGGCAGATCCCGTAGCAGGCAGCTCGCGCGCAGACGGGCGCAGAGGTTATGCGGGCAGGCCACACAATAGCGCGCAGACGGGCGCAGAGGTTATTCGGGCAGGCCACGCAATAGCACGCAGACAGTCACAGAGGCAGCGTGACACCCGTCGAGCGGCGGACGTAGAGGTGGTTGATAGTAGAAATCCAAGGCAGTAGAAACGAAGGAGAAGGAAAAAAACCCTGGAATCCAAAAAGGGTGCTTCCGTAAGCGTGGTGCAGGAATCATGAGCGCCAGCGATGCGTGCGTCTCCCAGCCGTAAGCCCCACGGAACAGTACCCGGGAAAATGGATGGGAAACTCACCATCGCGGCGGTTCACAAAGGTTAAATAGAGATAAGCGTGCGCATACCGCGTGCAACGATATAAAAAGTAACCGCGTGCAAGGCGTTTAAGCTCGTAGCTGCTATGGCACAGCAGGAAAACAATGCTGCGGCTTGCGTACGCTTCACAAATTTAGAAACACTAGTGGAAAGCAGATGACAATGAAATATCACAGTTATGTTCCAGCAGGAAGCCATCTTGACAACCGGGCAATTATATAAACTTACAAACGCTGCAGATTATGGCGAAATAAAAGGATTACAATTTGGCAAGATGGAGAGAAAATGGCAGACACAATGAGCACTTACCCTTGGCACAGAGGGGTTTCTATATAAGTTACTTGCAACAGTAGGCGGCGAGAAAAGAACTAAGCCAACCGGAGGTTAGAATTTATAGCCAGACGGTCACTGCATAAGTGTTGTCACTCCGTGAAACCATAGACATTAGAGATCAGTGTGGTAGTCGACTTCTAGTTTAATCGACTACAACGCTACAGTACCCCGCCTGTTAGTGAAGGATTTTCCCTAGGATAAATCCGCTAGAAGGCCTAAACCACTATTACTGACTACCTATACGTTCATACATCCCATTCATGTGCTTCCATACTATTAATCATTCATCCATCCATTCTAAGTCCATCCCTGACTTGGAAGTAGTCCTAAGTCAGTGACGTACAATTACATACGAGAGGTAAGCTAATTATAGAGTAGTTTAACTCGAGACAGTCAGTAGGAAAAACAGCAAGATAAAGCAAGTGTATCTCCATAGGGTTAGGTAACCTTGGTGGACTGTTGCAGGCTATAGGTAATGTTAGGTTTCAAAGCAAGAAGTAAGTTCATCGTTGAATATTAAATCATCAAAGTTCTAACAACAATTTAATAATAAGTTAAGGTTCTATTTTATGTTTAGGTTTAAAATTAAATTTTGTTAAAGTTCAAAGCTAAGAGTATTAAAAAAAAATTAAAAAAATTTTTTTTTTTTTTTTTGAAAAGGTAAAAAAAATTTTGTTAAAGTTAAAAGCTAAGAGTATTTAAAAAGAAAATTTAAAAAAAAAATTTTTGAAAATGTAAAAAAAATTTGTTAAAGTTAAAAAAAAAAAATCTTTTGGTGATGGTCCATGTATATGTTCAAATTGGTTTAAGTTTCATTACTGGAATACGCATCATATGTAGAAGTCCATTCGAGTGAGTTTCCGAACGTGAGTGTAATTTATAAAAAATAAATCAAGTCCATATTCATACTGTTGCGAGAATATCCGCACGTTATAGACGAAATTCTAAAAGACAAGTATCCAAGGTTGGCAACTACGTCGAGATGTCTAAGTCAGTACGTAAACGTCAAAAATATAATATGTCAATGATCTTAAATTAAATAGGTTATGTTATGAATCACGCGGAAATATTTTCTAAGAGAATTAATTAATTTAATTAGGGCAGGTTGAATCTAAGTAATATTCAGGCTAGGCGTGTTCAATACTAAAAGGTGTTATGAAGTTCAAGTTAGGTTTCTGATTTAGTGTTTAGGTAAAAGAAATTAGATAAGTTTGTAGACTAAATGTTGTTAGAATATATCATATAGATGCTATTATCAAACGATTGATGAAGTGCAAGTTAGGTTTCGTGTTTAGTGCTTAGATTAAGGTTACCAGGGTAGGCTGGAATATAGTTTAACTGTGGTGGCAGATCACCAACAGTTTATAAAGTTTTATGAATAGTATAAAAGTTATGTTTTAATCTGGTTTAGGGCCTAGATTTAATGTTAGAAATGTTACCAGGGTAGACTGGTACTTAGTTTAACCGTGGTGGCAGATAGGTACCAGCGGTTATAAAAGAAAACAATACAATGGACTATGCTATATATTGTTTTATGAATAGTTTTAAGGTTAGTAGTGAGAAAGATTTTCAGTTATAATTAGACTATAAAGTTATAGACTACTATGTAAGTAGTTAATAGGTAGGTACGGTATTTGTAAAGAAATCTACCGGCTTGAAGCTGTTTTCAGAACAGTAGGTTTAGGAATTAATGTAAATTAACTAGTGTGCGGACACCCATGTTTCAGGGGGCCGTCTTTAAGACATCCATGAGGACATAATAACATAAATAAAAGTTAAAGGTAGTGTACTATGGAGACTACTCTGCCATGATACTAAAGAATCGCCCTGAAGGCCCACTATGTAGTTTCTCATAGTCACGCCGTAAAGAGAAAATAATCAAAGAGATTAGGTGTGTAATGTATGTGTGTGTAGTCAGCAGAAAGGTGGTAATGGAACTGAAGTTATGTTGGCTTATTGCCATGCAGTCATGGTATTTAGTTCTGTTAAAAGACAAATAAATATAGTTAATTTTAGAATAATAGATTGATAACTTTAGTCAGTAGGTTTTAATTAGGATTACCACACTGCAGGTGGGTGTGAAATATGATACTAGGATAGCTATAACCAGAGTTATAGTTAACTTAGGTAGTTAGGTACAAGTCGACCCTCCACGACCAGTATGTTAGGCGGTCGTGGGTGTGTGTTCCCTTGGCATCGTGTGACCCTGTATGGGGTCAAACACTAGTAGTTAGCTAGGCCTACGGGATGCTCTGTCAGAAACTTTTATAAAGATCTAGACTTGTTAGGTATTTAGCATCCTGTAGGTTATCTAGAATTTCAGAGATATAAGGTAACTATAAGCATCCTTCTTAGTTACTGAATTTAGCTTGCGACTGTCTAAGCAGAACCGCAATTTGTCATCCCTTTTAGGTGTGGGAGGTATAGGTGAAGACCAAGGACTGAGTTTTTTGAAGATATAGTTTCATAATGTTATCAACTTTTATTTGTTGAGTTCTTGAAAGTTGAGCGAAGGAATGTAGGTGTGAAACCAGTAACTTCACTAGTTGAGTTATTTAGTGCAAATTGAACAGCTGGAATATGTAGATCCCAAGAGTGTTGGTCATTATTATTGTAGGTTGAAACGGCTGTTATGATTGTCTTATTTAGAAGACAATACTTAGAGAAACAGCATGTCAGTACAAAAAGATATGCGTTTTGGCGTCTAGAGACAGGCAGAGGGCCAACAATGTCAATACTGAGCATCTGGAATGGCCGAGAGCATTCTTTAGGTTTCCCCATGACCTCCAGTGGGGCATGGTTTACTTGTTTATGAGCTAGACAGATTTTACATGAAGTTACAGCTTTCACTACGTCACTGTGCATTCCTGGCCAGTAGTAACGAAGAGTTAGTCTTTTATAAGTTTAAAAAAAAAATGCCTAGATTCATTATAATTAGATTATATTATATTTATTAGATTGTATTATGTTTATCAGATTGTATTATGTTTATTAGATTTAATATATTTATTAGATTTATTAGATTATATTTCTTATTAGATTTATTAGATTATATTTCCTATTATATCTATTAGATTAGATTATATTTAGAATTGGGGTTCTTGTGGCACTTGCTTCAGCCTGCTGACCACTGGCAGAAAGATGTGATGTACTAGGGGTGAGTTTACTCAGGAGAGCATTGTTAATTTGTTTTCTAAAGTCAGTGAATGTGCCCTATTCACCGCCTCTAATGACGACCTCATATTCCAATTCGGCCTTTCTTAGGTGGATAAATTTGATTGGGTTAGCGCTCATTGTGATCTTTACAATTTACAACAAAACCCTAGTAGCTGACTAAGAAATTATATAAAAGTAACAAATTAAAAAAATACAGTAGAAAATATAGTAATTACCCACTACTTACCGCCACGATGTGTGAGTCAGGTAAATAGCGACCAGTGAAGAAAACCTTGTGAACCTTACCGAGTGGGCGCCACTGTGGCGTTGTGGTTTAGGTGGTAGAGGAATAAAAGACTTAGACCACAGATTACAGCATTTATTTTGAAGGGGGGTGGGTGCCTAGATGACCTGCCGTGGATTCTGCATGATTGTCAATTACAACTTCAGATCTAGATTCATATGGAATAACTTCCTTCCAGTCAAACTCATTAAAAATAGCGAATTTACTTTTCATGTAACGAAATAACTTTTCATTCTTAATAAGATACTTGGGATAAGAGATTGGGCTCTGTATACAGCCATTATAGATTTTTAGGTACCAAGTATCGTTAGTTAGTGGTGGGGTGGACTGGATAGATATTTCAGCCACTGGGAGAGCGCGGGAATGTGCGTGTAAGTCTGTATTAGAGTTGATTATTTGCTTATTATGACTCATAAGAAAGATTGACTTAGTGTTTTTTGGGAACAGTTCAAAAAGATTCCAGAAGTCCATGCCCAGTAGAATGGGTATGTCAACTGATGGTATTACATAGGCCTTAAGTATGTGGTGTTTACTTTCAAAGGTTATAGGTAGATTTAGTATACCTATTGGTGATAACATTTGTCCCCCAGCGGCAACAAATTTTAAAGAGTGTTCACATGATTTCAGGGTTAGGCCCAAATCGATGAGTTTTTCATGAAAGTTATCTCCAATTATGGTGACTGCGGATCCTGAGCCACAACCACAACGCCACAATATCTATCCAAAAGGACTGAAGACAACATCTGGTATGGAGTGTCTATGCAAAGTTTCAGCTCAAAATATGTTTTTTGAATACCAGTAATAACAAACTTGTCACAGCACTATGAGGGTCATCACTTTCCACGTCACTTGCCAATAAAATGATAATTATTCTCTTCGTAATTTGAAAAATTCGGCCTCTGGTATCAATGTATTGAAATTTCTAATATGCTCCACACATGTAAACATAGGATTAGAAAACCCTTGCCATATCGTTTGTTATCATCCAAAGAAGCCGTGCACTCGGTATGTATATACCCTTTAAATTACACGTTGTATATATTCCTAATAAAATAAAATAAAAATTACCTTTTGCCTTCAGAAGAAAGATATATGCGGCTTCAGCTATAATGACAACCAGAAGAACTGCTGCCACGGCTGATGCAATAACGATGACTTTTATAGTTCCACCTGAAAATATTACTTATTTATTTCAAGAGCAGTGATGGCCCAGTAGTTACAAGCACGACTCACGAGGTGTAGGTCTTAGGTTGAAACCCAGACAGGCACATTACTTTGTTAATTTTCATCGTTACTACTGCTCTCAAAACGGTTCTTCTTATCGTGTGGGTAAGTGAGGTTTAACGACCCCATACACCCTAGTGT
The DNA here is from genome assembly GCA_943138885.2 of Tholera decimalis. Lineage (NCBI taxonomy): Eukaryota > Metazoa > Arthropoda > Insecta > Lepidoptera > Noctuidae > Tholera > Tholera decimalis. The sequence continues at coordinate 19,942,265 of OW964576.2, forward strand.
CAGAGTTTCTAGACCGCCTGAAGGGCCTCTGACGTGGTCTATTTTGACGACCGCCATTTGGCGACCGGGACCAACGGACCACGGAGGCAGTTACAGTTCTCAAAACGGTGAAGGAAAGTGTCGTAGAACATGTCTTAGGGCCGAAAATTCGAAGACATGCGTCATGCATAAACCCGTACTGGGCCTACGTGCTTAATTCCCCTCACAGAGTGAAGGTCCTCTCTATGACACGGAATGGGCTGTAATCACTAGATCACTAGGCTCACTCTGAAGTTCATTTTATTATTTTATTGTACGCCACCTGCTCGATGTTTGTAAGTACGGCTACTGGGATCCAGCAGAATACCAGCTTCAGGCATATTTGCTTGGCATATGCTGAGCTGGATTCCAATTTGGTGCAATTCAGAGACTGTGTTTCCCGGCATCTACAACCTAGGAGTCTTTAAGTCAAGAATGAATAGGTTACTTTTAGGTAAGCGTGCTCTATCTTCGACCACATCATCACTTACCATCAGGTGAGATAGTGGTCAAACGCGAACCTAAGTCCAATAAAAAAAAAATATAAACTCGCTGTTTTTTCATCATCGACCACATCATCACTCGATTTTTCGTGTTACATTTTTAATTTGTTTTCTTTTTCTGTTTCATTTTATAATATTTTTGATGGTATATATAAGTTTGTTCTGTTCTTTTTTTCTGTAATTTATGTTATATGTTAATGTACTTTTGTGTGTTGTGTCTTCTGTTGACTAATAAAAGTTATATCTATCTATCTATCTATCTAATCCACCGCATGGGTTCAGTGCGGGTTGGTTGATGTCATATGTCTTTGGATTATATTGTCCTAGGACATTTACTCACGGTGTTTTTCTTCACCGTTTTGTGAACAGTGGTGATGATTAATATTTTTCAATACACTTCCTCGAAAACTGGCTCTTATCGCACTATGATTAGGTTCAACATGCAATGTATTTTCGGCGGTGATTGTTTTTTTTTTTTTTTCACAGCAAAGAGGCGCATGTTTTTAAGGCCTTATATTTAATGAAAATTAAAATTGTGTTTATGAACAGAATATCAGAAATAAACATTATTATTTATAAATTAATTTTGCTTTTATCAACAAATTAACATTTATTTGTGTTCTAAATAAAAAAATATTTTTTATATCAGGCTGTTTTGCGACATCATAGGTACCTTTGCTTCTCCTTTAACCCGCGAAGGTAAAGCGCGGGGAAAATTAAATATTTTAATGACAAAAATACTTTTCGTTCTATTATTTTATTTCTTCGAAAGTGTATTGAAAAACGTCGTTTAATACACGTGGACATTTGTTACTGCAGTACTCGGCTCCATAACCCCCTCGCCTTGCGGCTCGGGCGTAACTCCGCCTCGGTCGTAGTAACAAACTTTCTCCACTTGTATCAAAATATACTATAATCGGTTTGTTTCAGAATGTCTGTTTATCTAATAAATAAATGAAAATAACTTACATGTAGGCACAGGTGGTGGGGGTTTTTTTGCTGCTGAAACAAAGGACGGTTTATAGGGTAGAGAAAATTACCGTTACCATTAAACGAAAATTGACCAAGTGCTAGTCAGTCTCGTCCATGAAGGGATAACTTCGTTTTTTATAGTGTTTGTATAAAGGAAAAAGTTATAGGTATTTGCGGTTTTTGAAAATATCTCAAAAACTGCTGATTGCAGCTCGTTCAAATCAATTTTCGTTCAACGTTTTCATTAAGATCTATATACCTTATATTTTTTTTAGATTTTACTCTGTTATTTTAAAAGTTTGTGGAGTAGGATCAAGAAATTACCTTTATATATTTCAAACAATTGATTTTGGGAAAAAATGTTTTGAGGAACCTCAATGCCTTTTTTAAAAACCTACTCGGAAAGGTTTGATGAAAATAATTCTTTTAAGATCAAGGTCCATGTATGGGCAGCCAACTTTTTATTTTTGTATAAAAATCGTAAACCGGTTCTCAGAATACATCTACCTAGTAACCGAGAGAGAACTTGTAGTCCTAATAGTTTTGGAATAAAGTGGCTGGGACATACGGACGGACAGAAAGACCGAAATGGTGAATCTATAAAGGTTCTGTTTTTTACCATTCAGTTATGAAACCCTAAAAAGATGGAATGAACCAAAAACAGTGCTCTAGTGTCTACGTAAAATCAGATACACTACTCACGGTCATTGTTGAGTATCAAGCTCCAGGTTTGCTGCTGGTGGTCTTGAATAAAACTACTTGATTCCGATGGTATGACAAGTACTGTATTTCTTAGGTAGGTAGTGGTTACAATTTTTAAGACGACCGATATGTGTGCGCACGCTCAAGGTGTCGGCGAACGAGTGAAAGGTGAGGCGAGGCTCGCGGTCGCGGAGTGGTGTGTGGCTCGATGTGACGTCAGGAACATATTCCCCGCATTGAAGAGAAGTCTTCAAGATGATGTTGAAGAGACTGGAAGAGGGCATATGTTGTTGTAGGCACGTGTTATGGTGCCCTTCTTCGTCAGGATGTCGGCGACTCGACAATGTCCGTCAGAGCCAGTCTTTACTGCGACCACTCTGCCCAGCAACCACAGAAGAGGAGGAAGATTAGTGTTTCTCACTAAGACCATGGTGCCTGGTTTCAGCTCTTGCTCAGCTGTCTGCCATTTGGTTTTCTGCTGCAGGAGAGACACATACTCATTAGAGAAGCGCTGCCAAAAATGTTGTCTTAGCTTTTCGATGCGATCGAAGCGCTCTAGCCGCTGGATATTGACATCGGCGATCTTAGGCCGAGGGACTGACGTGAGTGATCGTCCGATGAGGAAGTGTGAAGGAGAAAGATAAGAAAGATCTGATGGATCAGTGGATAGAGGTGTTAAAGGTCTGGAATTTAAAATAGCCTCTATCTGAATGAGACAAGTTGAGAGCTCTTCATATGTTAAATGAGTTAGGCTCATGACTCTACGCAATAAATGTTTGGTGGACTTTACTGCACTTTCCCAAATTCCACCAAAATGTGGGCTGTAGGCAGGTATAAATTTAAATTCAATGTCTTTTTTTGCAAGATCTGACTCTATATCTCTAGATGAAACCTTTAAGAAGCGTGAAAGCTCATTGAAAGCTCCCACAAATGTAGTGCCGTTGTCGGAGTACACGCGTTGAGGCTTTCCCCGACGACTTATAAATCGGCTGAAGGCCGCAAGAAAAGCTTCCTTGGTAAGGTCGGAAACCAGCTCCAGGTGAACGGCTCTGACTGCAAAGCATACAAAAACACAAATGTATGATTTAAGTAGCTTACATCCTCTACCCCTACGGTCGGCTATCAGCACTGGCCCGGCATAATCAAGCCCTGTATTCAAAAAAGGGTACTCTAGATGAGTCCTATCGCTTGGTAGGTTGCCCATGATGACCTGAATAGGCTGAGTTTTGAAACGTGTGCAGCGAACACAGTTACGCACTACATGCTTGGCTAGGTTTCTGCCTGCTAATGGCCAGTAGTTGAGTCTAATGTGTGCTAAAAGTAATTGTGGCCCTGCATGAAAGAGTGTTTTGTGCTCTCTTTCGAAGATAATTTTCGTCAAGTGATGTTTGCTACATAAAAGGATGGGATGCTTAACATTGTAACTGTAGTTGGAGTTGTTAAGGCGTCCACCTACGCGTATTAAATTGTCTGAATCAATGAAAGGAGAAAGACTTATTAGTCGATTCTTTTTATGTAAGGCCTGATTAGTTTTGAGACATGAATATTCCTCAGGAAACATTTCCTGTTGAGAAATCTGTAATATAAGATTCTGAGATGATTGTAATTCTGAAACTGTTAAGTAAGTATATTTTTTATTATTCTGTTTTTGGAAATTATTAATAAATCTTTGTATATAGGCTATAATTCTTATGAGTGACGTAAATGATGATTTTGTATGAATTATATTTGAAAATATATTGTTATTATTTTGGTTATGTGTATTAGTTGTATGCAAAGACGTATCTGGTAAAGATTGAATTTGTGTATTAGGTGATGTAGGAAATTTGATTTCTCTATGACTAAGAAAATCGGGACCCGACCACCAAAGAGTGGACGAGCTGATGCAATCAGCCTTCACCCCCCGAGATGTGAGATCAGCGGGTTGCTCTTAGAAGGCACATAGCTCCACGTCTGTCCAGTCGTAGCTTCTTGAATTTCACTCACTCTATTGCGGACAAACTGATCAAGCCGACTTGGCAATGTAGACAACCATCCAAGTACGATCATCGAGTCACACCAAAAGAAACAGTGATTAAACTCTAGAGTGAGTGATTTACGTACCTTCAGAAAAAGTCTTGTGCCCAGTAAAGCACCACACAACTCCAGCCTTGGTATGGTTGTGGGCTTTATAGGGCGACCTTGTTTTTGGAAGCTAAAAGGCGAACGCAAACTGTTCCATCGACTGCTACAGTTCTCACATAAATACATGCACCATAGGCGCGTTCAGAAGCGTCTGTGAAAGTGTGTAGCTCTACTAAAGAAGCATTGCTACAAGATACCCAACGAGGAATATGAACAGAGTTAAGAGCTGGAAGTGACTGTACAAACTCAAGGAATTGTGATTTTATTTCTGTTGGTACTTCATCATCCCAGTTACATTTAAGTATCCACAGCTGCTGTAACATAAGTTTAGCCTGAACTATGCATGGCCCGACAAGGCCAATAGGATCAAACACCTGACTAATTAAAGATAAAATGTTACGCTTTGTAATTTTAGAAGTATGTTTTAAATCTATAGAAAAGAATAATCTGTCTGTTTTACAATCCCAGTATAGCCCAAGTGTTTTGCGGGGAGTGTCATTTAGGTTTAATTTTTTATCTTGATTTTCTGGTTTTAAATTAGTGACTGACTCTAATATCTTCGAACTATTTGATTGCCACTTTCTAAGGTGAAACTTGGCGGACTCCAGAGTATTCACTACCCCTTGACATAAATTTATGACGGACTCAATCGTATCTCCGCCACTCAAATAGTCGTCGATATAAAAATCACGTCTGATGGACTGACTAACCTCTGGGTCTGAACATTGATCTGCAAGCGAAACTAGGCATTTTGTGGCCAAATATGGGGCTGATGCTGTACCGTATGTCACTGTATTCAGTGCATAGGTCTTTACAGGGTCTGAGGAATTGAATCTGAAAACAATTTGTTGTAACGTGCGCTGAGATGGTTCTACTAAAATAGCTCTATACATTTTTTCAATGTCACCCGTTACAACAAACTTGTGTTGCCTGTATCTCAAAAGTATGTATAGCAGATCCTCCTGTACGGTTGGACCTACCATCTGAATGTCATTGAAGGACTTGCCCGAGGTGCTGGAGGCCGAAGCATCGAAAACTACGCGAAGTTTTGTGGTAGAACTTGACTCGCGCACAACACCATGATGAGGCATAAAATAATTAATTTCTGAATGATTTGTTTTTGAATGTTCTGTCATATGATGAAGGTCAATATATTCTTGCATGAATTGCAAATATCTGTTTTTAAATGTGGAGTCCCGCTCAAATCTACGCTCTAAGGAGAGGAAACGACGCTTCGCCATCGCGTAAGAGTCACCTAAGCACTCGAGCGAGTCCTTCAATGGTATGGTGACAACGAATTGACCATGCGTATCCCGACGTGTGGTCTCTTGAAAGAGATTTTCACAAGCCTGTTCTTCTGAAGAGAAACAGTTTGCAGATGATACCGTATCAAGTTTCCAGAAGCGAGTCAGCTGATCTGACTCCTCATGTGAAAGAAAAAGACAAGCGGAAGGTTGTGTACGAAGACGAGACCGACTGACGCGGCCCGAAATAAGCCAACCTAGTTTTGATGACTGTAATCTAGGCTGGTTATTGCCTAAATTAATAGTATCGGAACCTAAGACGTCCCAGAATACCTCAGCGCCTACTAGAATATCAATAGCGGTAGGTACATTAAACGAAGGATCTGCTAATTGAATACCTGACGGGATGGTAATATACCTTTTATCTACATAAGAGCCAGGTAGTGATTGTGTGATCTTTGGTAAAACAAAACAGCTTACTTTCACCTGATAGCCACCATTACAAGACCGCAAATGAAGACTGCAGCTTTCTGAGGTACTAGAAACTTGACAGTTTATACCTGAGACAGTGGAGCTAGTGCTGCGTTTTACCAGGCCGAGCTTCCCACAGAGCTCTTGGGTGATGAAATTGGAGGTGCTGCCGTTGTCCAACAGTAGTCTGGCAGTATGAAGCTCTCCATTGACGTCTGTCACCTTTGCCAAGGCTGTGGATAGCAAAATGTGAACCTGATTAGTTTCTGAACACGGTAATACGACGTTTGTTGACAAAACAATGTTTTCCACTGTCTGTTTTTCTGTTGGTTCCCTATGTAAGAGGGTATTGTGTCTGATCTTGCAATATTTGCAATGCGAGAGACTGCAACGCTTTTCGGTATGACCAGGTCGAAGACAGTTCATACAAACATTGCTTTCTGAAGCCTTTTTAAAACGTGCTTCTATGTCAAGATTTCTAAAAGGCTGACAACTGAATAAAAAGTGATTCTGAGAACACATAGGACATTTAACGTTGTCTGAATTATTATTATTTTTAGTTTTAGTTGTTGCAAGGAAGTTTTTTGTTTTGTTGTTTTCGTTTGTGTTTTTTGTTGTTGTTGTGTTTTTATTATAATTTAAAGAATCAAGTAAATCTGCTCTGTTTGTTAAAAATTTAATGTAATCTTTTAAATTTGGAAAGGCATCTAAATTGTTTTTATATTCTTCCCACTCCCTTCGTGTGACCCTATCAAGTTTTTCTGACATCATGTATACAATAAGAGTTTCCCCTAGGCCCCCTTGCTCAGAAGGCTGCCCTAAAGTTGACAAAGCACGAAGATTTTTATTTGTGACGTCAATCATATTCCGTAACGATTTACAAGATTCATGTTGAATTTGTTCAAGATTAAATAAGGCCTGCACGTGATTATTAATAAGTAGTCTTTCATTGTCGTACCTTTCGGATAATAACTGCCAAGCTGTACCATAATTATCTGCTTTGAAATCTATGCTTTTGATCACTAATGACGCGCTGCTGGTTAAGGCAGCACGTAAGTAGTGAAATTTGTTGATGTCTTGTATGCTGTCATTGTTATGAATAAGAGTAAGATACGTATCTCGGAATTCAAGCCAGTGCTGATAGTCCCCGTCGAAGTGAGGCAAGTCTATCTTAGGCAGCCGAACGAAGTCGTGCCTGCAGCCAGAGCCATGGTGCGGGAGATCACTGACGGAGGTAGCAGACAAGAGCGCGGGCGAGGAGGCGCGCGCGGGGGCGAGGCTCGCCCTCGCGCGGGCCACCAGCGCGTGGTACTGCGTCTCGAACTGCTCCCTCTCGTCATACATTTCGTCCGCATCCTCGGACAACAGCTCCAACTCTGTCTGTAACACGTCGAATTCCTTATATAATATTTCCATTAAACTAAGACGGTTTTTAATTCCGCTGCTTGGAAGCTATCTAAATCATTTCCCGTGCTAGGTAATAATCTTAAAAAGTTGCTAAAATGCGTAAGCTTTGCTTTGTAGCCACCACGCTTCTTTATAAGTTCCCTTAATTTTGCATCAGACATAATGAGAGAAGGTAGGTAGGTCGTTAAGGCAAAGCAAAAAGTCCAAAGTGCAAGCAAAGACAAAGAAATCAATATAATGTAAGTTTAGCTATAAAATCATGCGTAAACAGCTGGCTAAACCTACGGTAAGATCATCTGATATTGCTAATGAGCCCGACAAGTTACCGGTGCAATCAGTACAATAACGAAAAAAACACTAATGAGGTTGTTTACGCGTTTGGCAAACACTTGTAGATAGCGAGCGAAAACATTCCTTATGTTTTAAGAAATTAAGTTATTATGCAAAATGACGATGATTCGACTATGGAAAGTTCCACTGAATAGGTAAGCTATATATGAAGAGATCAATGTATGCCTGATCCGTATAGCACTATTTTAAAGTTCCTGGATAGAAAAGGTGAGTAGACAGGAAAGTAAATAAGGATAATGGAACGGACTCACTCAGAATAATGTCCTTCAGCTGGGTAGACTGTCCTTTAAGTGTCCTCTACGGCGGCGTAAGTGAGCGCGCGGTTCGAACGGCCAGTCAAAAGTCCACAGGAGGCGCGTGCGTAACACAAAAAACGGCGATCTTCTTTCCCCCGAAGGACCATATTATGTTGAGTATCAAGCTCCAGGTTTGCTGCTGGTGGTCTTGAATAAAACTACTTGATTCCGATGGTATGACAAGTACTGTATTTCTTAGGTAGGTAGTGGTTACAATTTTTAAGACGACCGATATGTGTGCGCACGCTCAAGGTGTCGGCGAACGAGTGAAAGGTGAGGCGAGGCTCGCGGTCGCGGAGTGGTGTGTGGCTCGATGTGACGTCAGGAACAGTCATCTATACTATACAATACTACTAATATACTGTACAATACAATACTACCAATATACTGTACAATACAATACTACTAATATAATGTACAAACGCCAGCACATCAAGCTACAACAATCTGTCAAATTTCTTTAATAGATTTTCAACTTTATTGTTAAAGAAATTAGATTCAAGGTTGATAGGGAAAATTTCGGCAAAAAAAAGACAGTTTCGGGTAGCTTCATGTGCTGGCGTCTGTACAATACAATATTCTAATATACTATACAATATATGTATAATATTATTACAGAAAATCTGCCACCAGTCTTGCCAAGGAGTATTGTGTTATCCAGCTACTGGGTTGTGGTAGTCAGATAATAATATATTCCACAATAATATTCCACAACTTTTTCACACAACGCCATCTAGTCCCAAACTAAGCAGAGCTTGTGGTATGGGTACTAGACAACTGATAAACATACATATATATTTCTAAATACATACATATTATAGATAAATTACACCCAGACAAAGAACAAATGACCGTGCTCATCACACAAACATTTGTCCTAGGTGGGAATCGAACCCACGACCTTGCGCATAGCAGTCAGGGCCACTGACCACTATACCAACGGCAGGCAGTCACTATGTAAAACACTGGAACTCAGCTGCATCTCACTCAACTCACTCAACTCGAAGCCAACCCTAACATGGTTAGGAAAAGCCTAAGCAGATGGTGACTTAAGAGTTTCGACTTTGTTCCCGATACCGGTAGTCTTCTTTCGAAAATGCTTTTTTTTAAATTATAAATATGATAATCTATACATTGTATAAAAAGACAGTAAAAAAGTGTGTCTGTACATTTCAGATTTTTACAAAAAATTAAATAAAGTGGGGTTAAGACCAGGCAGTGCAAAATAATTTTCACGCAAGCTCCGCCCCCATCCACCCCGGTTAGTCCGTTGCGTACTAAACGCTAACGCAGCAGTAATTAAGTTGAATATCGCGTGCGCTCTTTTACCATGTTCAGTTTCGAAACTACTGTTGTGTGATAAACGCTAACGCAGCAGTAATAAAGTTGAATATCGCGTGCGCTCTCTTACTGGTTCGAAACTAAATGTCATAATCTCAATTCTTATTTCGTTTATAACTAAAGTGATAATTGATCTAGAGAAATAATGTCCTACATAAACATGTTTGGATAATAAACTATATTTTCTTACTGTCGAGAATAATTTTAGACATAAAAGCTGAGTAATCTTGATTAAATTTTGAATAATCTTTAAAAAAGACATGATTTTAGATTAAGAAATGAACCGAGCGAAAATGTTCCAATTACGAAACTGGTCTAGACATGGAAAGAAAAAGATCTAAAAATCATATACTAAAGTTCCATTTTGATTGTATGCGGATTGTTTCAGAATATTAATACAAAATTACATACAATTTAGGGAGCCTCCTCTTAAGAAACAGTAATAGAGGAAGAATCAAAAAAAGTCTGTTTGTTTGTACACGCTAATCTCTGAATCTCCTGCATGGATTTGAATGAAATTTGGTAAGTCGATAGTTGACATCCGACATCCGTCGATAATAACATATAGGCTATTTTTATCCCGGAATTCCCACGGGATCGGGATTTACAAGGGAAAACCCCCACGCAAACGAAAATGCGGGAGGCAGCTAGTCGTTTAATAAAATTAATACAATAAATGGATCCTGATTGAATATCCTGAATGTGATGTGTTTGTTGATGGATAGAGAGAAATTATACGAGTGTGTTTGATGTTTTGCGAGAGAAAGTATGCGAGAGTGTCCACTGCTCCGTGTTAGTTCGGTTCCGTGTTAGTTTCAAAATAATTTGTAACAGTTTGTAATGTATATACTAGTTTATGTGTTTGTTATATGTACCTTTTATTTCTAAGTTAATTAATGTAATTGGTTTTAATCGTTTATATTATCTATAAATAAATAAATAAAAATAAATAAATAAAGGGATACTTTACCTATTGTCACCTTCGTATTACATAAAGACATCGTGTAGTTTGCGCCGTCATTGTGATGACGCATCGGTAAATTGGACATCTTTTGAAAGACGGGGTTGTTTCTATAAAAATAAAATTTAAACTCCCACAACCCTGCCATAGTAGCGTCGACAATTCGTGACTGTAAAGAAAAATAACCCATAAATCATATAAACAAAGATTATTATTACATTTTTTTATTTTTGATGATAGGCTCGCGTTTGACTTCTATTTCACCTGATGGTAAGCAATGATGGGAGACCACTAAGTTATAGGTATGTAGCGAGTGTTTGAAACGCATTACCACGCTTTATTATAGTCGGTAAAAACTACCGTTATGCCGTGCACCGGCCGGTCGCGAGTGGCGAAGACACCCGAACGTACTTCGTGAGTAAAGATGTGATAAACGACTTAAAACTTTTAACGAACTTATTCGTTTATTTTTTATCAAAAGTCACTTACGGAAACTGCTTAATACGCTTATTTACTTTCTTACATTAAAAATAATGAAATTATGTTGTTTGCTTTTTTAGTTGGTTAAGTTTAAGTATTGGTTTTTAAACGAAATCAATGAATTGTCTTTCGTACTTGGCAGGCTTAGGACTGACTGAATGAATAATATTATATAATTATGAAACTTTACTAAGTAGGTTAGTATTATTCTAAGATCTGTATTTATTAATAACTTGTCAAATAATAAACTACATTTTATTAAATTCAGGCGTACTTAAAAGTTCATTGATCTATTATATGTACATTTTAATTATTTACAAAATTTCCATTATTTCCTCAAACCATCAAGTCATTTATTCACATTCAGAAACATAATTTTTCTACTTTGCTCGTCAACAACCGGGTCCTCCATTCCGATATTATGTTAAAATCGGAATACGATAAAGTTTTATTACAAAAATTACACACAGCTGTTTTAGTCGCATGATTTCTCAAAAAAAGTTCCAAATTATGTTATTCGAACTTCTACTCGTCATTTTGATACAGTAGTTATTCGAATTTACAGTTTAATTAGCTCACCAATTTGTTTTTGTAGAAAAAGTAGTCAAAAAAACACAATTACTTACACTATAAACTATATTATATACAAGTCCAAAACTCACAGAATTATTTCCTTGGTAAGAAACAATTCACCACATGAAATAATGTTTTACACTATTTATGTTTACGTAAACAATTCCGAGTCACAACTTTTAATCAAATTGTTTCGGAAATTCACAAAACATGACGCTTTTCACCGGGCGGAGGAAACGCTACTAAACGTAAAAAGCAAAATAAGTGATAAGCAACCCGTTTAAATTAAATTGGCGCTTTTAAAAGTGAACAACGGAAAGCATATTTAATTTGCTAGGTTTACCAATTTTGAGTAAGTCAACGCGATTCAGCACATAAACAAAAGATGTAAATATTTTAAACCTTAACCTTTTTGAATTAAGGTCGATATTCGCATAATCATTGTTTACCATCGATTAAAATTGAATCAGGCGCCATCTATCAGTTGTTACATAATTCATTTGAGCACGTTCTTACTTACGTGGTTATGAAAAGAAATTATCAAAACGCGGTTGCGTTTTAATTTTAACAAAAAGCGGAATAAACAGATAACTTTAAATGCTTTTATAAACAAGTCTGCTTATTCGTTTATTTTAAAAAATATGTTATATTATATGCTTTTCGTTTAAACGCCCACCTCTGTTCGTGAGTGTTCGGAATTCCTTGCCTCGCCAGTCGCTCCGTACGTTTGACGCCGGAAGGCTGCGCGCGCGTTCCTAAATTTTACAATATTTATTACGATATTGTTCGCGTAGTATATAACTTTAAGTGCTTGTGAACTATCTGCTATTTTCCTATTTCTTTGTACTCTTGTGCTTATAGCTAATATAGTGACTTTGTGCTATCTACTCTCTAGTGTTTTCTTTATAACTGCCCAACTTTACCCGCTATAGATAGCCACAATTGGTGACCCCGACGTGATTTGTTCCAGGTGTTTTAGGTGCTGGGCCTCGTTCTGCGAAGCCACAAGTACATCATCAATAAAAGGGAAGCAAAAATCGAGGTCTCGCAGGATTTCATCCATAAATCGTTGGTTTACGCAATGCGGCTCAAACATTCCAACGATTTATGGATGAAATCCTGCGAGACCTCGATTTTTGCTTCCCTTTTATTGATGATGTACTTGTGGCTTCGCAGAACGAGGCCCAGCACCTAAAACACCTGGAACAAATCTTTCAGCGCCTGCATGAGCACGGGGTGGTAATAAATCCATCAAAATGCAAGTTTGGTGAGTCTCAAGTTGATTTTTTGGGCTACATTGTGTCGGCTGCTGGCACTAAGCCACTCCCACAGAAAGTACAGGCTATTCAGAGCTTTCCAGAGCCAAAAACCATCAAAGAACTTCGCCGATTCCTTGGAATGGTAAACTTTTATAGACGCTTTGTGCCGAAAGCTTCAGAAATTCAAGCTCCTTTGCATAAGCTGCTCTGTGGTCCAGCTATCAAACCAAGTACTCCTATCACGTGGTCAACAGAATTGCGAGACGCTTTTGTCGCTTGTAAAACTAGTTTAGTCGAAGCTACGCTGCTGGCACATCCCAATACATCTGCAAATCTAATCCTTTGCACTGACGCATCAGATAACGCCATAGGAGCCGTACTGCAGCAGAAAGTGGATTCTGGTTTACAACCACTTGCGTTTTTCTCCAGAAAACTGAACTCAGCGCAGAAGAAGTATAGCCCGTTTGATAGAGAGTTGCTGGCTATTTATGAAGCTGTAAAATATTATAGACATATGGTAGAAGGTAGATCTTTTACCATTTTGACTGACCACAAGCCGATAGTTTCAGCATTTCAGAAGGCTTCAGAAAACTGTTCTCCTCGTCAGTTTCGATATTTTGATTTTGTTTCACAATTTACAACCAACATAAAACATATTTCAGGAGAAGATAACGTGGTGGCTGACGCTCTTTCCCGCACAGAAGCCATCACAAGCGCGATGGACTTAGATGTCTTAGCATCCTCGCAAGAAGACGACACTGAGCTCCGTCAGCTCATAGAAAGCGACTCTTCACTGGTACTGCAGAAGGTACACGTTTCCGGTTCCAGTAAAATGTTATATTGCGACGTCTCCTGTAAATCACCACGACTTTACCTGACGCCGCAGTTCCGCCGACAAGCATTCGACTGTATTCACGGATTGAGTCATCCAGGAGCTAAGGCCACAGTCAAGCTGATGACTGAAAAGTATGTGTGGCCTAATATTAAGGAGGACTGCAGCAGTTGGGCGCGTAGTTGTTTAGCTTGCCAGCGTTCGAAGATTTCTCGACATACTCGATCTCCAGTACACGTTTTTGTTCCTCCGTCGAACAGATTCAGTCATGTACACATAGACCTCATAGGACCTCTGCCAATATCGCATGACTACAGGTATTGTCTCACAGCAGTTGACAGATTCACGCGATGGCCAGAAGTCATACCGCTCCATGACATCAAAGCTGACACAGTGGCGAGCGCTTTTGTCACTGGCTGGATATCACGCTTTGGATGTCCCGAGAAAATTACTACAGATTGAGGTAGACAATTTGAGGCACATTTATTCAGAGAACTTTCTAAGCTGATCGGCTCTAATCATATACAAACAACAGCATACCACCCAGCTGCTAATGGAATGGTCGAGCGATTTCATCGACAACTGAAATCGGCTATCAAGTGCCATGCTAACGACGACTGGTACGAAGTTCTTCCGTTAGTTCTTTTGGGAATACGTTCTGCATACAAGGATGACATTGGTTCGTCATCAGCAGAGTTGGTATATGGAGAAACCTTGCGGTTACCAGGAGCATTTTTCCATAATTCACCCACAGAAGTAATCGATCACAGCGACTTTCTCTCTCGTCTGCGAGCTAACATGCGGAAACTGAAGCCAACATCTGTCGTACGTCATGGTTCGTCTCCAGATTTTTCTTCGCCAAGACGCTGTACGTAAACCGTTCCAGGCACCGTACACTGGCCCATATAAAGTCATTGAACGAGGGGAGAAGTACTATAAGATAGATATGAAAGGAAAAACTGCAACTGTGATTATAGACCGACTGAAGCCAGCGTACTTGCTTAGTGACTCTGTACCAGACGAAGAAGCTCAAGCAACGGCGACTCCGAGTATATCGCACAGAACGCGATCTGGTCGCCAAGTACGTTTTCCTGATTATTTTCGACCCTAACGGTCTCCGGGGGGGCTGATGTAGCGAGTGTTTGAAACACATTACCACGCTTTATTATAGTCGGTAAAAACTACCGTTATGCCGTGCACCGGCCGGTCGCGAGTAGCGAAGACACCCGAACGTACTTCGTAAGTGTTCGGAATTCCTTGCCTCGCCAGTCGCTCCGTACGTTTGACGCCGGAAGGCAGCGCGCGTTCCTAAATTTTACAATATTTATTACGATCTATTGTTCGCGTAGTATATAACTTTAAGTGCTTGTGAACTATCTGCTATTTTCCTATTTCTTTGTACTCTTGTGCTTATAGCTAATATAGTGACTTTGTGCTATCTACTCTCTAGTGTTTTCTTTATAACTGCCTAACTTTACCCGCTATAGATAGCCACAGGTATCAGAAAATACAGACTCTGGCAGGGAATTGCACTCCTTAGCTGTAAGCACCATGAATGTATTCCCTTAACGTTTTATGGTGAGATATACTTTTTATTGAACCATAACAAATTAATTACAGTAAGTTTCAGTAATGGGAAATGCTCACGGCTAAATAATAACAGGACACAAAGCGATCTTCAAAGTTAAGCAACACTAGCCAAGGTTGGACCATGGATGGGTGGATTCCATCTTAACAAATTGAGAAACCTCCGAGCCTTGAAAACACGTTAAGTCGTTAGTCCCGGCTGACATACTTGTATACAACGTGTAACAGAATAAACGCAATTCCCGAAAGTAGTTGGTCCAGAAACGGCTGAAGCCGTATTGTCAGAATCGATTTCCGTCATAAAAATAGGTGTTAAATTTTGACTGAAAAATCTTTCATTTAACTTAAAATGGAAACCCAGTATCTTATATAACTGGGCACGCCGCAGTCGCGGCGATAAGTCCTCTCTTTGAGGAGTGGCTGGAGAGAGGCCACGGCGTCCTCACCTTCCGCCTGACGCAGGTGCTGACCGGACATGGTTGTTTCGGCAGGTACCTGTTTCGGATTCAGCGGGAGGACACGCCCGGGTGTCGTCATTGTGAGGACCACCTGGAGGACACGGTGGAGCATACGGTCGAGGTATGCCCTGCTTGGGCGGAGCACCGTCGTGTCCTCATAGAGGCGGTCGGCGGCGGCGACCTCTCGCGCCCTGCTCTGGTACAGACCATGGTGCGGAGCGAGAGGGAATGGGATGCGGTCGCCTCCTTCTGCGTAGCAGTCATGCTAGCGAAGGAGGAGGCCGAACGCGCGAGGGAGAGGCAACTCTCTTCCTCGCGCCCGAGCCGTCGTGGTAGACGCCCCGGGCGTCGGGGATCGCGAGCCGATTTCCGGCCACCGTAGACGCGGGCTTGTGGACGGTGAGCAGGGGTAGCTCACCGTTCGGTATGAACCAGGCCCGGGTCGGCAGCGCGTTGTGTTCCACGCGCGCCTAAAGGAGCTGTCAGCGTTAGTGACGGGGCCTCATAAAGCCATAGCCTGCCGGGGTTGCAGAAATGTAGTAAAAAGATACCGCGGCTCCGGAACTTACGGGCAGCTGAAGGGACAGGGTGGGTTTTTAGTCAGTAGAAGTCTGACACTCCCTTCCGCTTAACCCAGAGCGGGAGAAGTTATTCGATGATTTTCCCACCCAGAAAAAGAAAAAAAAGTATCTTATATAACACAGTATATTTATATAACACAATATTAATTCAAGGAAATGCGCTCGTGTGCGTGTCGGCCGCTAAAATTGCATGAGTGTGTGCGTCTGCGTAAGGATATTGTATGACACACATACGTTTTGCGTTTAGTAAGAATAACCTATTTTATAAAAAATGTCTAGGTTTGGTTTCAATTTATTTAGTTACGAATGTTGTTTTAGACTTATAATGTAATATTCTAATTGGGGTGTCTGAGGTATAGCGCTTAATCTGTTACACCTTGTATACATCTTTGACAGGCGTGACGGGTAATCAGAAGCCATAAAGTCTGACACAGTCTTGCCTAGGGGTATTGCGGAAACCAGGTACTGGGTTGCTCAGATATTCAGTCGCTCCATGTAAAACACTAGCGCTCAGCTGTGTCCGCTTAGATTGGAAACCGACCCCAACAATATTTCCCAACTACATATATCATGTAGTTGGGAAATAACTAAGCAGGCATCGCCTGCTTAGTTATTTCCCAACTGACCCATGATTTTATATTTATTACTAGCTTTTGCCCGCGACTTCGTCCGCGTGGAATAGTTACTTTGGGCTAACGTTAAATTTAACTCCGATTTTGAAGCATTCTTTATTGGCGCTCCGCTTCTATTGGCCTTAGCGTAATGATATATAGCCTTTCTCTATAAATTGACTATTTAATTTAAAAAATATTTTTCAATTCGAACCAGTAGTTCCTGAGATTATCGCGTTCAAACAAACAAACAAACTCTTCAGCCTTATATTATTAGTATAGATAGCTGTTGCCCGCGACTTCGTCCGCGTTTCCGTCGTTTTTCGTAAAAAACAAAAGTAGCCTATGTCCTTCCTCACTGTTCAGTGGTTTTGATGTAAGAAACAGATTAACTTTCGTAATTTAGTAAGGAAATATAATATGTCAATCTATAATACTGTTGAAAAATATCGCAATACGGTACCTCACAATATTATTGTTAATAGCTGTGCCCGCGACTCCGTCAGCGTGTAACTCCTTGTGTGTTATTAAGTTATTGTATTGGTAATATTGTTAAGATCACGTTCACATGAGGCTTAAGTACCTATAGAACGAAATTTTATACCTTCGGGCTAGAGACGCGTCGAGTGCGGCGACTGATTCTCAAAAATAATCCTTATAGCATGATTCAGTATTCACGCGCGATGGCTTATTATTAGCGTATTTCATGTATAACTTTGGTGTTTCTATACCGATTTATATGATTCTTTTTTATGGAATAGTTAATAATGTTAACTTTTTCAATTAGGAGAGACTGAGAGTGTTATAAACGTAAGAGTAGACAAATATTATAATCAGAAAGCTTCGAACTGCTAAGCTATCGGGGCTACACGTGTTATTGTGAGTCAACCATAAAAGATAGACACATGCTGTCGTGGGATATTTTTTATATAATTTTAAGAAGAACATTTCAGTCATGAAATGATTTGTGTAGCTTTAACCATTAAGGTTGCACACGCGACGGAAGCTTAAAAAATGGAGTAACTTCTCCCGTTTTCCCAACATTTCCCTTCACTGCTCTGCTCCTATTGATTGTAGCGTGATGAAAAGTATACTCTAACCCGCTCAGGAGTATGAAAAATAATTGTACCAAGTTTCGTTAAAATCCGTCGAGTAGTTTTTGTTTCTATAACGGTTATACAGACAGACAGACAAAAATTTAACTGATTGCATTTTTGGCATCAGTATCGATCCTTAATCACCCCCTGATAGTTATTTTGGAAATATGTATATTTCATGTACAGAATTGACCTCTCTACAGATTTATTATAAGTATAGAAGATTTATTTATTATATACTTTATTGTACACCTCACAATATTTAATTTAAACTAGAGTACAATGGGCGGTCTCATCGCACAGGGCGATCTCTTACAGACAACCTGTGGATGGACAAAAATTAAAGGAGACAGATTAAGGGCTATATGTATAGTATTTCTACGAAATTTTTAGTCAAATAAAACAGACACAGGCAGGTAATTCCACTCCTTTGCTGTACGCACAATGAAAGTATTCCTAAAACATTTTGTGTATATGGGTGGGATGTCCACAATGTAACGATGGCGTTTGTTTTGTTGTTTGTCCGATGATGGAACGGGCTTGGTGGAATTAGACTGAGCAGTTCCATCGCATACTCCCTGAAATGTAACCGATAGAAAACTGCTAGGGTTGCAACACGTCGCCGATGTTCAAGGCTCTGGACCTTTGCTGTTGAAATGTGGCTGTTGTAAAGTTACTCACGTATAAGATATCAGGATAAGTGCCGTTTTGATCTGGTTTAATAGTATTTAATTTATAATACAACTCTCTAACTCCAGTCTGTGTATTTAGACGCCACCTGAAACACAATTTAACTTATAGTTAAAGGTTCGAACCCCACTCTTTACACTGTCACCGTGAACCTACTCCACACACAGGCATATTTAGCTTAGTTGGAGGAGTTAACAATTTTTTTTGTAATGTGGGTTGTATCCACATTGCTCGTTCTCTTTAAACACTCATAATGGAAAAACCTAGCTATAACTTAATACTTATTAATGAGAACGTTAATAAATAAATAAATAAAATATTTATTCTTCAATAAGTACAAAAATAAAAACAATACAAGAAACAAACATTGACTTGAGTGAGGTGGATGTACAGAGGCATTTTAATTTGAGACAACGACTCCCAAACTGAGCTATGCTCGTATCTTGGGTAGTCGGCGGTCAACCGCGCAGTTTTCGCATACATATCACCGTCCTATTTTGTGCCAAAATATTACAATTTTATTTTATGTATTATAATTATAACTTACTTTAAATTAAATCTATCTATATATTTCTATAATTTAATTTAAAAAATCAAAGATTAAGATTTTATTTTTATTTTACAATTTCAATAAGTTTCTCAGTCTCAACATAACTCAACAACTTTAACCAATTAGTTAATTATCTTTAAAATTGTGTTTATTTAGTTCATACAGTGAGATCTTCTTATTACGTTTATTATAAAGCCTGGAACTTAATGCGTTGTATTGTCGCAGTGCGAAAGCCGTTCTACATCTCACAGAGGGACAAACAAGTGCACCACTTCGTTTTTCTAAAACTTCCGTATTAAGGGGAAGTAGCGAATGTCGCCGGAGCATCGTGCGTAGAATAAACAGCTGTCGCACCGTCAACACCTTGCATTCCTTGTATAGTTCTGTGGTAGAATAGTGACGCGGCTTACCATGTATGACCTTGAGAATAGACCTTTGTGCTCTTTCTAATTTCAGAAACAGAGTTTTGTAAGTCCCACCCCACGCAGGAATACAATAACCCAATATTGATTGACACAGTGCAAGATAGACTGTATTCAATAACGCATGATCGGCGGAGTGACGGAGGTTCTTAAACACGTATAGCAGTTTTCTGACACGTCTGGTGAGGGTCTCCACTTGTGGACGCCAGTCCAATCGTTCATCAACTATAACACCAAGGTACCTTATACAGTCAACATTCGATAATGGTGGACAACCACAAATAATCGATGATCTGGCACAATTATGGGCAGTTAGAGTTAGAGTTTCTTCTGATGCCGTTGAGGTGTTGGGGAGATAAAAGCGAATATATTTCGTCTTATCTACATTCAACGTAAGTAGATTAGAAGATAACCATAACATGACCTCCCTCAAATTACTCTCGACATGTGTCTTAGCTTCCATCCAATTATTCCCATACACTAAGAGTGCTGTGTCATCCGCATAAGTAAAAATATCACAGTTTTTCAGTTCCATCTTGCACAAGTCGTTGACGTATATAAGAAACAATGTGGGTCCAAGAAT